>OX463229.1:49810805-59810805 GCA_949820135.1 Sylvilagus floridanus
AGAGTTACAGACACACACACACACACACACACAGACCTTGCATCCACTGGTACATTCCCTAGATGGCTGCATCAGCCAGAGCTGGGCCAGGCGGACACCAGGAGCTCCCCTGGAGAGTCCCACGTGGTTACAGGGACCCAAGCACTCTCCCATCCGGAATGCGGGTGCCGGAGGTGGTGGCTTAACTGCCGTATCTTGATGCTGGCTCCAAAGAGTGTGTTGTCCTGCTCAATACTATTGTTATGTTCACACAGGCTGAACCAGATTATGTAACAGGAACTTAAAATTTTCCCGAGTACAAGCTTTGGGAGCGGGATGACAGGAAACCACTGACTCAGGTGGTATTTTATTTTATTTTCATGCCACTATGCAAAAAAGGAATATTATGCATACTATGAAGTTTGCTTAAGTCATACTCTAAGAAATATGTATATCAAAGTGGCTCTTTTCCCCATTGTGAGCAAAGCACTGATCTATATATAAAATGGGAAGATGATTAAATTCCTAATAAGAAGTCTGCATAGATAAGTGCCTATTATATAGAAATCCATAATATAGTATATTAAAAATGATTGTAGAACCTTATCTTAAGCAATAGAAAAGCATTAGAAATAATCCTTCTTTTTATATGCATAATGAAATTGAGACCCAGGGCCTCAGCCAAGACCCTATAATTAAATAGTGTGATGCCACATTCCTAATTGAAGGAGCTTTTTTCTAATACCTCACAAATAGTTGATCTGCCATTAAAATGCAGTGCCCCAAAAGGCACTAACTTTTCTTATGGCTCCCCATTAAATGACTATATTTCCACTAGACTAGTCTAAACATTCTACTAACACACTCCTCTAGATCCCTGATTTGTTGTCTAATAATTATTCATGATTGTTTAATATTTGATTATTGTTTAACGGCTTCCCTGGAATTGACTGGCTGTTACTAAACATATATTGTGAAGACCCAGGGGAAATTGCACACGAAGAGTGAACTGGTTGGCCATGGTACTTAGGCGTTAATTTAAGGACTCCTCAGCTCAACAAGAAAAAGACTGTGGAATAAAACTGCTTCATTTCGGGATATCAATGAGCAGAAGTCATCATTTGACCCCACACTTATGTTCGCTTTAGCTATTCAATTAGCATCATGCCTCTACTTCTCTATTTTTGACTAAAACATAGAGGATAAGTGGCTACATAGCTTTATAACAACAAAAATTTTTTAAAAAGTATGTCTCAAGGATCAGTAATGCAATTTCATCCAAGGGAGGGGAGACACTCCTTGGTGGCTTTAAGGTTCACCTTCATCTGACCCACCCTGTACCTGAAATCCGCTGCCCACCTGGTGAGCCCTGGCCTCATGCCCTCGCCTCTTCTTCCAGCATCTTGGGAGGAGCCTGAGGTTGGCAGGTTCTGATTTAGAATTTTCAGACTCTTGTTCTGCAGCTGAATGAGCTGATGATGGAAGCTGGTTCCCCACCTTTAGTTCTCCCCATTCCACCATCCATGCCCCCTACCCTCCCTTTCCACTTCAACATCATCCCGCACTCAGAAGGGCTACAGGGCCTGCTCGACACCCTCACAATGGACATGTTCCGAATCCATGAGCATCTCTGCCAACCCATCTCTAGGAGTTAGGGGCATGGCCCACCCCTGAAGCAAGCCAGCAGAGACTCCAGGAAAGTGCCCCACAGCATCTTGGGAAATGAGCTCAGGGCTTGTGGGCCCTGAGGGACCAGGCAACCATGGCAGGATCTAGAAGGCAGAACACAGGCTCTGAGTGCACACGTATGTGAGAAAAGGCAGCTTTGGCACCTGCTGGCAGAGAAGCCCCTCTTATCCAGGTGTCAGCGTTTAACTGATCACAGTGTCACTGGGATGACAAAATTTAGACATGTTCGACACTTAAAGCAACTGATAGTGGTCAAAAGTCCATGCTGTAACTGAAGAGTGGAATGATGACTCTGCCACCTACTGGCAACCACTCTGGGTCTGAGGAAGAACTTGAAGTGTGTGAACTTGGCATTAATGACCTCTCACCTGCCTATGCCCACTGCCTTCTCTTAGGAAGTAGAACCTTCTCAAAGCCTGGTTTGAAGTTGTTCATTCCAAAATTACTCTCCTTAGAAAGAAAATCATTTTTTTTCTTCTCTTTCCCATCCTTAGAAACTCCCTTTGTCTTGAGGACAAGGATGTCATTAGGTAAAAGAGGAAAAGCAAGGATTAGAAGAGCAGTCTCTTCATGGAATCCTCTCAGGATATTTTTATTCTAAAGGATTATACTCACTGGTGGAAACGAGTCTTTCATTGGTGGAGATCCAGGCATTTCAGCAAAGCTTGTTGAAGAGATGGTTGGACCACTATATTCTATTTTTAGCTGTCTCAATTGAAATTCAGGATGATTTATCAATCACAGTGGTGCATTTTGAAAAATCTTATAAAAACATATAGGGCTATGAACATTTCTTTCTAATTTAGGACACAAGGAAAAGATAGAAAGGTGGGATGGAAAATATATAAAAATAATATATAAGCTTATATCATGTGATAAACAGTGAAGGTATCATTAACATTTCTTCAATATTAAAAAAGGAAAACCCAGCTGTCTTTTCTATAAAAAAATTAGCAAGTATTTTTTCAAACTCTTTACAGTCATTTATATATTTGGCACTTTTTATTAATATAAAGAGAACAGATTTCATGTATTTCAAAGATACAATTTAAGAATGTAGGGGTATTTCCCTCCCTCCGAGTCATTTATTTCTTAAGTGTTCATTCCAGATCCTCATTTTCCTTCTTTACAACCTAGGAATGACTTTTAGAGGGGCAATTAATGACCTCATTCTCTTTCATTAATCTGAGAGTGTAATTATTTCATTGGAAGGTACTGCTATATATTATTTTATATTTTATGTCTTCCATAACTTTGTTCATATATTAATCTCATACAGTAGTGCCTACCTTATGAGATATTATAAGAAATTATCAGGAGAGATTTAATGCAGAAATAACAATGGTATATGATGTCCCTACTTATTCATTTATGCTTACATAACTTCAGAGGTGCTCAAAGGGTTCCACAAATATTGAGTCATTAAAGCTTAGTACCCCTGTGAGGTATGCTTGGCTATTATCATTACAGTTTATTATTATTCCGACAGATCAAGTTTCCCCTGGAGTCCTGCATGGCTCTTACAGAAATGTTGGCTTTTTCAATATTCTGCAACTGAGAATCACAATTCAGGTTTATAAAATTAACTCATTTTTCCTCAGATTGTCTCTTGTGAGTTACCAGGTTTCATCCACTTCAGGTAGCAAAGCAGAAATTGTGCTTACCCAGCTTTCAGAGAACCTGTGCTGGGAAGACCGTTTCATCTCCCTCCATAGATATGGAAAAGAGGCAGAATACTTGCTGAATGCAGTAATCTGTGGGGAACATGAAAATTATTGGCATATTTGATATATTTGAAAGATACACTATGTGGCTGGATGGTGCTAAACTCATTCCAGGGACAAAGGAAGTGAGGCTATGAGAAGCTACACACTTTGCAAAAAAAAAAAAAAAAAAAAAAAACTCACCTCCAGACCTGCGGAGCTAGTTCCACAGCTCCAGTCCTTTAATGTCTAGCCCAGTGCTCTACTCACATTCCTAATTTCCTGAAAAGTGACACACTTGCTACCAGGGGCACAGGACTTCATTTCTCTCTGTAGTTAGAGATGCATTTTAATTTAATAACTATGTAGTTCAGTGCATTTTTAAAGTATATACTTCTCCTATCAAATAATGATATGATAGGCATTGCTGCTTAAGAGAAAGCTAAAGTAGGTGGAGCGGGGACTAGGGTGCTAGTGGGAATGATCGCTATCATAAAGCTGGGACATCAGTGCCTAAAGTCTGGGCCCCTGACCCTGAGGTGTGTGTGGCAGTGTGCAGAGAGGCTATAGATAGTGACAAAGGGGATAATAAGAATCTGGTTGCTCTAGACCTAGTTTTTGTTTATTTTTGAGGAGAAACATTGATGTTGAAGAAAAATTATTTATGCTTCTATATATGTAAAAACTTTTTAAGCAAATAACTTTGAAATCAGTGTTCTAGCTGGTGCTGTGGCTCACTAGGCTAATCCTCTGCCTGCGGAACTGGCACCCCGGGTTCTTGTCCCAGTTGGGGTGCCAGTTCTGTCCCAGTTTCTCCTCTTCCAGTCCAGCTCTCTGCTGTGACCCGGGAGGGCAGTGGAGGATGGCCCAAGTGTTTGAGCCTTGCACCCACATGGGAGACCAGGAGAAGCACCTGGTTTCTGGCTTCAGATCAGCGCAGCCCGCTGGCCATAGCAGCCATTTAGGGGGTGAACCAACGGAAGGAAGACCTTTCTCTCTGTCTCTCTCTCTCACTGTCTAACTCTGCCTATCAAAAAAAAAAAAAAAAATCAGTGTCCTGGCCTATCATGCAGCTTTACGTTCATACCACTTGGTTCTAAAATCCTATTACATCAGTTACTGGTTGTGTGACCTGAGGGAAGTTGGTGCACCTCTCTGAGCTTTGGATTGTTTGCTTGTAAACATGACTGTACTCCTGCTTCTTGGTGCTGGGGTGAAGATTACCAGATACATTGTACTGGAAAACATTCAATAAAAGGTATCTATTAGCATTGTTTTTACCATGTTGTTATCTCTTTCTCTAACAGTTACTTCTTTGAATGTATTGTCAGTTATTTCAGCTAGTATAATTTTCAGTCCCTGGCTTCTGTGCCTCTCTCCTATTCTGTTCCAGTCTTTGAAGAGAATATGAATAGTCCTTGTAAAACACAGGCCTCAATTCCTTGAACTTCTGCTCTCCTAAAACTTTGTTGTCCACCGCAGTTCAGTCACTCATTCCCATGGTCATGTACCAGACCTTCAAGATTTGGCATCTCTCCCACCATAATCTCAATGTCTAATTTCCATATCTCAAAAATGCCAACACCGCCATCCATGGTTTTTTTTTTTTTTAAACCTACCTCACTTTCTTCTTATTCTATTTCTTTTTGACTTAGCTTGAGTTGCCATAACAAAATGCCACAGACTGGAAGATTTAACACAGTTTATTCACATATTTCTGGTGCCTGGGGAAGTTCAGGACCATGGAACCAGATTAGTTTTTAGTGGGGACTCTCCTCCTGGCTGTTGCATGGCTGCCTTCTCACATGTCCTCATGTGACCTTTCCTGGGTGCACCTCGAAGGAGAGAGATCTCTCTTGTAAGGCACTAATCTCAGCAGGAGAGACTCACATCATTAGGGACTCACATAACCCTAATTACCTCTCAGAGGTGCCACCTCCAAATACCATCACACTGATGAGAGCTTCAGCATTTGAATTTGGGATAAGGGGGTCACAAGTACTCAACCCATAACTACTTGCCTCTACTAATCCATCTAAAATCTAATGATTATACTCTCTCCTGTGTATCCGTCCTTTACTCATGTGTTTCTCTTCTGTCACATTTTCACTTCATGAATCAAATTTATGATTACATTTGTTCTTCAGCAGCTACTCAGGACTTGAATGTATGAGGCTAAAAATGATTGGAACAAAATGTACAAACATAGATTGGTTTCACTTTTAGTTAAGGACATGAACCCATGTAGAAACTTAATATTGCCAGCCACACAAACAGTTCCTTGCTGATTCATTCAACTTTCTTATTTCCCCAAGATTTTTGCTACACTATGTGTGGGCCATAGCCATCAGCACCCATTCTTAGGAGATCTGGGAAATTAAGCATCTCAGACCCTTGCTGGACCTACTGAATAAATTCTGAATTAACCAAGATCCCAGAAGATTCTTCTACATACTGAAGTTTGAGTAGCATCACTCTCTCTCAAAACTCCAACTCTTTCTCACTAATTGCATTCTCAGGCAAAGACCTTCTTTCTTTCTTTTCTTGAGAAAATTGCAGCAATAGGTAAGTGCCAGACACTCTGACTACTGTACTAGCCAGTCAGCCTCAGCGCTCCCAGTCTCTGCCTTCCCACTTGGCCTTGGAAATGTGTAACCTGTTTCCCTCTGAAGAAATCACTCCTCTGGTCACCAGATCATGTCCCTCCCATCCTTTTCTTCCTTGTTGTAACAATCTTGACTTTATCATTCTACAATGCTCTTATTTCTTCCTCTTAAACATTGTCTCCTAGCCCCCTTCCCTTGTTACATACTTTCACCTTCCTTCCCCTCACTGTTGCAACAAAATTGCCTACAAGGATTGTTGGTATCCTGTTTCCAAATCCTCTCCTCCTTTTGCTTTTGAAATTCCTCCAAATGTGCTTTGACTGTTTTCATGTCAGAAGCTATTCTTTTCAAAGCAATCAGTGATCTTCCCATTACTGAATTTGATGCTTGGGTCTTAGTTTTCATTGTGCTGAGCAATATCAACTGCATTAGAATAAAGTGATCACTTCCTCCTCCTAGATTTGTATTTTGTGTGTGAGTACAATAAATAGATTTACATTGTGACCTTGTCAATTTTTAAAAAATTATAAATCTCCCATGTGTAAGAGAAATTTTAGGATTCTATCAGATTCAGTTGCATACAACAGAAACATTCAACATAACATTTGCTTACATGAGATAGAAATTTCTTTCTCTGTAAAAGAAGCCTGAAGCTAACAGTCTGGGAGCAGCACGGAGGCTTCGTGCTGTATCAAAGACTGAGAGTGTTGTCCGTGCTTCATCACTTTGGTGTCGGCCCCAAATTCATGATTACTTCGTAGCCTGGAAGAGATGCTGCAGCTCTTGCCATTAACTCCGGGTTCCAGGGAACAGAAAAGAGAATGGTGAAAAGAGAATGCCTTTCCCTTTAGACACTATCAAACCACCCGTGAGTCTCATGGGGTGCTTCTGCTCATATATGAATGGGGTAGATTTAATCATATACCACATGTAGCCACAGGACAGGCTGGTAAAGGCAATCTTTAACTGGTTGGCAATGGGCCCACCTAAAACTCAGCGTTCCAAGCAAGAAGAGGAGAATGACTATTGTGAGGCAACTGGAAGTCCCCCCGAAGGAAGGTGCGACATTATCTCGGTGAGGAGCTGTGTCATTAGAATCATGAGAGACTCCCCGTAGATACATGACTGATCCATAAAAAAGTCACTCACACAAAGGGCAGCTGATTTATGAGTCCTTTAGCTGCTTTATTCTTTGAGCTCACATAAATCCAGACACGGTAATCACCTTTACAGTGTCAGCACAATTCACCTGCACCACACTGTTTGTATATAATTCATAAATGACATTCATTTCCATAAGCATACTTCATATAGAGATTGACAGAGCAATATCAACCTGATTTCCGTACTCTTCCATTTTCTAGCCAATATTATATGATTCCTGCTCCATGAAAATCACTTACTAATATGGGGAACAAAACATAAAACTGTCTTCATCTGGAAAATAGATTTCATAATAAGAATAATGTATTATATGGCACCAAATAAAAGAAAGAAAACAGATTGCAGAATCTACGTTTAAGTGATTTGCTGAATATTGCTAGGAAAAATAAACACAGACCTCCTATAGTAAATTTGGATAGGTCACCAATGTGTCACAATTATGAGGTTAAGCTTTAGTGATTATGTTGTTCACATTGGAACTAAAAGATACATATGGTTGAATTGACAACTTTCAAAGTTTTTTCTAAATGCTATAAAATGTGCCTCTCTGGAACAATTCTGACTCATACTGGTTGAATATACTAATTGCTTTAATTGTGCATTCCAGTTCATTATAGAAAAAATAGGAACTATAACTCATCCTAATGAATTAAAACCACACATAATCCCATTACTTGAGATGTTCACTATTATAAACTATTATATATCTCTTCTGAATATTGAAATTAACACTCAACTCACAGTAAGCCCCCCTTTCCATAAACTTTCCCCAGGTCATATGATTAGGGTCACTGCTGCAATATGACAGAGTTAGACAAGAGACTGCCTCCCCGGACAATAGGACTTCAGGAGAAAGGTTGTAGAACAGAACTTCAGTGAACAGTACAGGGTGTAAGTCCCTATGACAGAGTTCTCAAAGACTTCCGAACTGTTCTGTGCAACGGAGACAATATATAGATTCCTGCTTTAACAAGAAGACATGATGGTAGGTCTTTGTCATATCACAGGGAATTAAAAACATTACCAGCTAATTAAAAAGACCATTGTCTCCTTTTGTCTAGTTATTTGTCTCTGCATCTTCACATTTGAAATCTAGAGTAGAAAGGGAAGAAGTAGGTCACAAACATAAAGGAACAGATCATCCCTTCCTCTCCTGCTTCTTTCTAACCCAAGAGATGAGGTCTGCACTGAAATTGGAGCAAAATTTTAGCTTTAGAATGAGATTAAGTTTTGATCTAAACTCTAGTGAATTCAAGGACAAAGCAATAGCAACAGAGGGAAAAGCAATTATTAGACTAGGCTGAAACCTGACTTGGAGGCCGGTATTGAGGCATAGTGGGTAAAGCCGATGTCTGCGACACCAGTATTCCATATGGGCACCAGTTGGAGTCCTGGCTGCTCCACTTCCAATCCAGCTCCCTGATAATGTACCTGGGAAAGCAGTGGAACATGGCCCAAGGGGTTGGGACCCTGCATCCACATGGAGGGGGCATGAAGAAGCTCCTGGCTCCTGGTTTTGGTCTGACCAGTCCTTGCCACTGTGGCCATTTGGGGAGGAACCAGTGGATTGATGATCTCTTTCTCTCTTTCTGTACACCTCTAACTCTGCCTTTCAAATGAATAAAATAAATCTTAAAACAACAATAACAACAGAAAAACAAAAAAAAGAAACCGGAGATTTGAACATTACCAGGACCAGGACCGTGCTTTCCAGTCCTGCCATCTAAACTTCATCAGCTCAAGATCCAAAATCTCATGTAAGTCCCTGAGAGCAGGGGAAAACTGGGCTCCTAGCACAGCATCACAGATACAATTCTGCTCCGACCTCGGGCCTGAGACTCTGATGACACAAAATCATCTTCTTCAGCCCTTCCAGTCCATGAGGGAGGACAGGCACAGAGAACAGTTATAAATATTCTAGTGTAAAAATGGGGGGACTAGGAAGTAAAAATGAATCACTGATCCAATGCAGTTTTTTTTTTAAATATTACTTATTTGCAAAAGAGAGAGAATTTTGTGGTTCCCTCCTCAGATGGATTAACTCCCAAGCAGCCAAAGATAGAAGGTAGGAATTCAAGCCACATCTCCCACATGGGTGTCAGGAGCCCAACTACTTGAGCCATCATCTACTATCTTCCAAGGTCTGCATTGACAAAGAGCTGGAATTGGAACCAGAATCTGGGCATTAAAGCCAGGCACTCTGATGAGGGACATGGGTATCTCAATGGGCATCTTAACTGCTGGGCCAAATGCTCACCCCCAATGCACTTTTAAAATCCACCTGGGAAAATTCCATTAGCTTTCAACCCTGGGAATAATCATCACAGCTCTCAGTTCTACCTGGTTAGCTCTTCATGTCTCTGAATCAGCAGGCCAAGAAGGGAGGCCCTGTACTGGATGGCCAGATTGATGCTGATAACTGAGGTTGCTGCTCTGTAGGGGGAAAGGAGAGTTTTTCTGGAATATAGATCTCAACACTGTCAGAACCTGTAATTAAAGTCAATGGAAAACTATCATTCAGTTGAGGCAGGACTGCTAATGGATTAGACCCCTTAGAAATGAAGGTTTGGGTCAACCAACAGGCAAACAACCAAGAGCACTGGAGGTGTTTGCTGCAGGCAAAAGGAATATGGAACAAGAAGTAGAGGATCAGCTGCAAAAATGGGGACTGTAATAGTGTTGAGTACAGCGTTTCACATTTGATGTGTGTGTGTGTGTGCGCGCGTGCGTGTGCAATTGATTTTTATTATTTATAGTAGCTGTTCTATATAGTTACCATGAACACTGAGTTAGCAAATAACTGAATGAATCACATTTAGGGGAGAAACAGAATTAGGTCCTTGCTGGCCTTTGGTCATAATATTTTCATCAACTGATCAATACATAACCTTGTTTTGTGTGTGTTTCTGTTTAAAGGTGAAGTAGTTAATATATACTGCTGATTCACTAACCTTAAACTCACAGGCCAAAGTGCTATGGCTCATGCCTGAATGATGCTTATCTATGTATTCTATATATTCTAGTCTGAGTGATGTCAGTCTCTACAGACGTCTCCTTTTCTCTAGCCTAAGCATGGATTTAAAATGGTTTTTTGGGCAGGCATTTTGGCGTAGTCGCTAAGACACAACTCCTATCAAAGTGCATGGACTCAAGCCCTTGTTTTGCTCCCAGTTCTTTTCCTGCTAATGCACACTGTGTGCAGCATCAGGTGATCCCTGCCTCACATCTAGGAGACCCAGATTTCTAGCTCCTGGCTCCTGGATTTGGCCGGGCTCGCTCCCAGCTATTGCAGGCACTTGTGGAATGAACCAACAGATATTCTGTCTCTCTCTACCAAATACATAAGTAAAAACATTTCAATCTATATGTCTCTAGTGTTTTTAGTTCTGTGCTGGGCAGAGCACTGTAGACACTCCAGCCCACTACAATGCTGGAAGCAGGTCTGATTTTTTTGGAATCTATTTTTAATAATTTTTGCTGCATCGTAGCCTTTGCTTTTGTCATAGATTTTTTTCTAACTTTATTTGCTTTGGAATTTTTCCCCCTGCTTTTTCCAGTGTACCGAGTTAGAAATTTGATTATTTTTTTTAAAAAAGATTTATATTACTTTATTTGAAAGACAGTTACAGAGTGGTAGAGGAGAGAGAAAGGTATTCCATTGGTTCACTCCTCAAATGACCACAACGGCCAGAGCTGAGCTGATCCGAAGCCAGGAGGTTCTTCCAGGTCTCCCACTTGGGCCATCCTCCACTGTTTTCCCAGTGCATTAGCAAGGAGCTGGATTGGAAGTGGAGACACTAGATTTGAACTGATGCCCATATGGGGTGCTGGCACTGCAGGCCAGGGCTTTAATCCACTGTGCCACAGTGCCAGCCCCACTATTACTTCTTTTAAATCTTTCTTGTTTTCATTAATAAATGCATTTTAGGCTCCAATTTTTTTCTGTCACTTTGATTATACCTGATAGTGTTGAACTGTAATTTTCTCAGAGACATTTGTATCTAAAGGAACTCCACTTTAATTTCTTCTATGCCTTGAGTTATACATTATTTAAAGGTCCAGATTTATGGAATTTTGTTATTTTTGTTTCCTAGTTGTATTGCACTCAATTGAGTGGAGGTAATCTATGTCGTACTGCATAATAGTGTAGTCTATGTTAGTAGTAAATAGGAATAGTATATATTAACATTCAGACACAATTCTATGTGTTTGAATGTGTACTCTCTGCTTTGGGCTACATATCTTCACATGTAATTATTAGATCAAAGGTTACCTTTTTCACTCAACTCCTCAGTATCCTGAGAAAGAAGTGTTAAGTCCCCGTTATCATGGTGCACCTGTTGATTCCTCCATGTGTAGTGGCACTTTTTTGCTTTCTACAGTTGGAAGCTCTCTTGCTTGGTTTAGCTCCCATCGTTCTGATCCAGAGCTGACTACACCCAACGTGGCTCTGAGGCTCTCTTTCACTCCCATCCCTAGCTTTAATGCATGTCGACTCTTGCTTTGGTCCTTTGGAACTGGATTCTTCTTTGTGTAATGTCCTCCTTTTTTCCACAGGGTCCTTTTTTTAATATTTCACAGAGATTTCTTCAGTTGCTCAACAATTATAAATTCCTCTCTTTGAGTAGTTATTCCCCCTTTTTTTGAAAAAATATTTTTAGTCAGTAATATTTCCTGCAATGTACATTTAAATAAATATGCTAAAATTTAAAACTCCTACTTCTTTATATATTTATTCATGTAGATATTCAAGAGGAAAAATTCCTAAAATCAAGAGTTGCTGGGTTCATGCAAATGTGTTTTGAAGTTAAGGAATGACAACAGTTTGTTCTCCAATGAGGCTATAGCCAGTCTCTTACCAAAGAGAGCTCAATTAAAACCATTTCTGCATCTGTGTCACCAATAGTTAATGAAAGCCTTTAAACCATTTTCTACTCTGAAAGAAACTACATTTTATCTAGATTCTTTATTTGTGATTTCAAGTGTAAATTCCCAAATACTTTAAAATAAATTGATAACAAATAAATACATGTGAAAGAGAGTAGGCTTGTGCTAGTTTCATCTTTTTAAAAATATTTGTGAGTTTACCTTTTTAAGAGATTTATTTATTTATTTACTTGAAAGGCAGAGTTAGAGAGAGAGGGAGACACATTGAGATCTTCCATCTGCTAGTTCACTCCCCCAATGGCCACAATGGCCAGGGCTAGGCCAGAACAAAGTCAGGAACCTGGAAGTCCATTCAGTTAAGGGATATGGGTGGCCAGGGCCCAAGCATTCAGGCCATCTTCCACTGCTTTCTCAGGTGCATTAGCAGGGAGCTGGATCTGAAGTGGAAGAGCTGGGAATCAAACTGGTGTTCATATAGGATGCCAGCATCATAGTTAGCGGTTTAACCTGCTGTGCCACAAGTTCCATCTTTTAAAATTTAATTTAATCTTATGATTAAATAAAAAACCCTGTAAGTGGACTAAAAAAAAAAAATCAAGCCCATATAATCAGATGATTATATTACCTAAAACATGAAATAGAAAATATTGCTCACAAAAAGAGTAAATAGACATCATTAATAGGCTGCCTTAATGTTCTAGTTTCTTTAGTCTCAAAGTAACTTAGCCTTACAAATAAATATGGATGGATGCATCTGTTACTTGCACTAGCCTGAGTTCCAAATAATTCTGGATATAGCCAACTGGTCTCACTAATTGCCTCTACAGCTCAACTAGAATCCCATCAGAGAGAACTGTCTAAAACTTCAAATTCATAGTTCGTAAAACAATTCAAAGTGGTGGCTTGCTGCCATTAGTTTATCTGATAAACTAAATGAAAATGCTCACCGTTGAGAGAAAATGTCCTTGAAAACGTGTTTCTCGAACTGAAAGTAAACAGGATTTGAACAGTGCTTCCCAGACTTAAAATCATGTTGCTTCAAACAGAATGTTTCAAGTGACTCACCCTTCAAACGGCATCATTTTATGTAAATCAGTCTGCCTATATGCTCAGAATTGTCAAGTGTGTGTATGTGTGTGTGTATAGACAGTTGTCAAGGGAAGTCAATTATATCTTAATACTGCTTTGAATGAAGATACATGTTTAATTTAAAGTTACTTGCCTTTAGTAAGTGATGAAATGATAAAAATCAGACCTCAGTTAAGGCTTAAAAAATTAAGCAAATAGTATAGTCTAATGAAAACTTAAGAAATATGCTATATACTTCAGAGTTAATAGGACTGACCAAGAGATATTACTCTCTTCATCATTTCCTTCAAGTAGGAACTTCCTAAGATTTTCTTGCCCGGTGTTTGCTGACAGTGCTTGTCCACCCCATTAGGAGACATCAGTGAAGCAGGTAACAGTCGCAGCCACCCCAGGACCCATCTGGCCGCCCGGGCACTGACACACGTATTGACCAAAAGCTCTGCTGAGATCCCCTGTGACTTTCCTTACCTTGCACCCCATCCTCCCAGCCCTGACAGGGCCACAGTACTCTGGCTCTGTTCTCCATCGCGGTATCAAAATGGAGAAAGAGTAGTGTCCATGAAATACAGGTGATAGACGACTTTATTCTTAGTCACTAAAGGTCCTTTTTGAGGTTGGAATTTATTAAAGAAAAGTCAAATTTTAAAGAGTTTGATTTTCAAATTTTGAAGAGTTTTAGGGTTTGAGTAAGAAATAACTCAGGAATTGGAGAACATCAACCCTAGGGAGATTTAGTGTTCTTCAGACAAAATATCAGAGGCAAAAATTGGAGAAGCAAAACAAAGAAATCATGTGGTTCTCAACAACAAAACTGCCTCTTTTAGGTACCTCATTGTCGAGTCCCTAAATACATAATCACATGCTAGCTAGTGGCTTATGATTAGCTGAAGTTATATTTTATTTCCGCCTAACGTAAGCATTTATCAGAAATGACTCAAGTTTGGCTTTGTTTGTACTTGCAGTTATGACCCAGGGCAGCTCTCCTGTATGTTTCTAATTTAAGATAGGTGAAGGCTATTTTTACGGTCAAGTTAGTTTTATTTGCTCAGGAATTTTTCAGCCAGTCTTCATTTCAATTTTAACTCTTTTCATCTTTGTATCTCATATAACCACAGCACCTTGTATATAATTGTTGCTCAAAGTTAATTGGGTTGAAACTTTGAGTACTGACTATCACATAATTTTGAGTTCTTGTAAATTTAAATATCGTAATTAGGTCTAGATTGGCTTTGAAAATAAAGATGAAACAGTGTTAGTGAAGCAAGACTGTGCTACAATTTACACAATACTTTTGCCTTTAATAAATCTTAAATGATAAGAACAATGAGTGTCGACAGCAATGTAAGTTTTCCTAACATTGTGGATGAGTTATTTTTTAGTTGGAATTCCAGTTAAAATTAAAACCCCAACCTGTCATATCCTTAAAATGTTAGTGGAAGTTATTCTATTTAATGTGAATATAATGGTACTGCTATTCTGGTCACTATCTTGTTTTAATTTAAATTATTTCTTAATGCTAAAGAATTGGGTACTCTGTTAATAGTTCTAATCATATCACATTAAATTTGTTTGTATTATGGTTGGTTTTCTGGGAAAATTCCGTGCTTTTTGAGCATTCTATTCAACTATTAAAGTCATGGTTTATGAAACAAAAAACCCCAAGTTGAACTAAGCCTCAATGTTTTTAAATTCTAAAATAGAATACAGCAATAACAGTTCACATCTCAGAACACTTGTAAAATTACACAAAATAATACATAAATATTACAAAAATAATGATTACAGTGCCTGGCATAGAAAATACTCTTAACACTTCAGCTATTGTTTTGATCAACTCTACTCTGTTAAATACATTGACTCCTGAAGTAACTTTACAGAGTTTGTTACAAAATATTTGTACTTCTTAACAAGTATTAAATGACTACACATATTATAGAGTACTAGTAATTTTTTTAAAGTAGGTAAATGCATGGCTTTGTGTATGCGCTGAAGAAATGAAAAACAGTACAACATACTTTTTCAAGTATTATTTTTCTTTACTGGAGAACCATAAGCTTTCTTTTCAAAATGTTTTAAAAAAAGATTTATTTCAAAGGCAGAGTCACATCAAGAGAGGGAGAATGTGAGATGGAGGGGAGAGAGAGAGAGACAAGAGACAGAGTGAGAGAGAGAGAGAGAGAGGGAGGGGGGGAGAGGGAGAGAGTATCTTCCCTCTACTGGCTCACTTTATAGATAGTAGGAAGAGCTGGAGCTGGGCCAGGACAAAACTAGGAATTCCATACAGGCCTCCCATGTCGGTGGTAGGGGCCCAGGTATCTGGGCCATCTTCCACTGCTTTCCCAAGTGCACTGTCAGGCAGCTGGATTGGAAGTGGAGCAGTTGGGACTTGAACTGGCACTCATACGGAATTCCAGCATCCCAGGAAGAAGTTTAATCTGCTGTACCATAATGCTGTCTGTCTTTCCAAAATTGAAACAGCATCAAAATATAGACTATTTAATTGAATGAGTGTGGTCTTCATACAGTCTTCTTTGTACAATAAATGTGGGTGTAACAGAGCAGTTCATGCATCAGGCCAGAAGACAGCAATGGTTTGCCTCTTAGCTTTGAACCAAGTCACAATGCCACTTTAGAAATCACTAAAGAGGAAACACCACAAACACCCACTAGATAAACAATGTTTTCATTCTTACTATTACAAATAAAATACCTCAAATATCTTAAACTTTTAAAATATTCTGTAAAAATCTAATAATGTTATTTGAAGACTTTTCTTTCATTGATGTAAGCAAACAAAGGCTGTCACAGTTAACAAAGGATGTAAGAATCCCTGTTCTCATTTTAAATATGTTCTAGTACAAGTATGCAGGCAATAAACAAATATACCAGTGGAGAGAGTAGCATTTTACATGGTGATAGGGTTTATACCAAAGGCACAAAAATAAGAATAAGGAATTCCATGATTCACGAGTGCTCAAAGTATTCACTTCTTTTTTTAAGCAAACATAGGTTTATAAAATAGCCAGCTAGTATTTTAGGAAGAAAAAGAAGATATTGGTTGGAAAAGACTATAATTTTAAAGTAGGTGTGATAAATATTCCAGTAATGTAACTTTAGTATATTATCTCTTAAGAAACACACTTACCCACTAAGGATATAATCCGCTAATTTCAGATATGTGAAAGTTTACATCTCAGTCAATGCTCTCTATGAAGAATTTCTCTTAAATCCTATTCTGAATTTAATATAGACTTTTATAGATTTGATGTCTCCCTTTAGATTTATTCTAAACATAATTTTTGGCAAAACAAGGGAGAAAAGTTGGTTTGTGTGTTAGGGAGGAATATTCTTTTAAACTGAAGAATTAAAGAACTGAAGCAAGACTTGGGATTAGAATTATTTGTACTTCATCTTTTCTGGGAAATTTTTTAAAAAATGCCATTACCAGTACATTCCACTCACAAATCTGGTATTTTTCTTTTCTTTTTTTTTTTGACAGGCAGAGTGGACAGTGAGAGAGAGACAGAGAGAAAGGTCTTCCTTTGCTGTTGGTTCACCCTCCAATGGCTGCCGCGGCCGGTGCGGTGCGGCCGGCGCACCACGCTCATCTGATGGCAGGAGCCAGGTGCTAGGTGCTTATCCTGGTCTCCCATGGGGTGCAGGGCCCAAGCACCTGGGCCATCCTCCACTGCACTCCTGGGCCACAGCAGAGGGCTGGCCTGGAAGAGGGGCAACCGGGACAGAATCCGGCGCCCCAACTGGGACTAGAACCCGGTGTGCCGGCGCCGCAAGGCGGAGGATTAGCCTGTTGAGCCGCGGCGCCGGCCAAATCTGGTATTTTTCAAATGAAATAAATGTTGGAATCTTTATTCAAAAATCCCTTTAAGATGTTAATGAATAGAAGGAAGTCTTAAATGTTTTTTAAAATTTCCCTTCCAAGAGCAAATATTTGAAGTATATATAAATGAAATGGAAAAATCACTTCTTAAAAAAACTAGGAATTACATTTTTCTCTTGTCACGTTCAAAGCTATTTATAAAATATAAGCTTAAGCTTCTATAAGCCCAGGTATGAAAAATATGTCATAAACCAGAGCAGTTTTGTAAAATCACACTGAGTTATCACTGAGAAGGTGGCTGCAATGTGGGGCCAGCATGCAGCAGAATGGCAGAGCTGCTAGGGAAGCCTGGCCGCACAGTGGAGAGCCTGGGGTAGAGCCCCAGCTTTGCTGCCAGTTCCAGTTTCCTGCTCCTGTGCAACAAGTGATGGCTAGAAATCGGTGGTCCCTGCCACCCACATGGGAGCCTCAGGATGAGTTCCTGGGTCCTGGTTTCCTCCTGGCTCGTAGAGGTGATCAAATACACACACACAGATCTCTCTCTCTGCCTTTCAAATCAAATAAGAAATAATTTTTAAAAGAGGTAGCCATATACTATATTCTGTCAGGAGTGGGGGACATCTGGCCCATGGGCTGTATAATGCCCTTGAAACTGTTTTGTCTGCCCCTGCCAAGGTGACCACAGGTTGGGTGGGACTCAGAAATCAGTAAACCTATAGCAGGCTAACTTTCAAGTTGATAATTTTGTACGCCCACCAAATGATGTCATAAATATCCAAATGGCCCTTGGCAGAAAAATGGTTCCCACCCCTGCTAGGCCAATGGTTTTAGAGCCACTGAACAAAATGAGCAGTCAGAGGCTACAGGTCTGTTCCCAGTGAAAGCAAAGTGATTATATTTTACTTCATTCCATTTGGGGTTCTCTGTAAGATGCTGTTAAAATAATGGATCTTAGGGCCAGTGTTTAGCAGCAGGTAAAGCTACCACTTGTGACACCAGCAGCCTATATGAGCGTGCTGGTTCCAGTCCTGGATGCTCTACTTGTGACTCAGCTTCTGCTAATGTATGTGAGAAGGCAGCAAGTGATGGCCCGGGCCTGGGCCCCTGCCACCCCTGTGGGAGACCAGGATGAATTCCTGCTGTTGGCTTCAGTCTGGCCCAGCCATTTTGGAACTTAATCAGCAGATGGAAGATATTCTCTCTCCCACTCTTTCACTCCCTCTCTCTCCGTCTTTGCACTCTACCTTTCAAATATATACATACATAAAAATTTTCATAACTTGAAAAAATCCTGAGAACTTTACAGATCATGGGAACAGAAATTTATTAGGAAAAAAAGATGATCCCTCATATATTTGCTAATGGTTCTTTTTTTTCTTCTTCCTTGAAAAAATGGCTAGGTGGAGCACACTCACATAAAAAGTTTTCTTTCTGCCAATATATTTTTGAGCATAATTTTATGAACTTCAGATCATGCTCAGAGAAGATTTTCAAACAGCAATTAAAATATTAACACTAATCTGACAAAAGCCATTTGAATAGTGATTGAACAACTGGTTAAGTACAGTTCAAAGTTTGGTTCAAAAACAAAAACAAATATTTGTAATTAGGCAATTCCTTTAAAAATGCTCATTTGGAAAAAAAATCACATTTGACCAATATTGGATGCGAGAGGGAGTGAGGGGTAGCACACATGAGGGGCATTGAAAAAGGATGGGGAGACAGAAACAATAATTTTCTATGAAAAAAGAAACAGAATGAATAAAGGGATAAAGGAAAACACCGTTTTCAAGGAATGGCAAAGTCATGGTGAGTGCAGTGAAAAATAAGATTGTAATTTCCGTTGTGGCCAGATAATGAAAGGTTCTCAACACCAGCCAGGACTTGGGCTCTTTCAGAAGCCCACTTGGGAGTAATTCCAAGGGAGATTTCAAGTATGGGATAGGCTTCTGAGGCTTTACCTGGCTAGAAGGGCCAGTATTTGAGAACCAACTGGAAGCAAAGAGATGGAAGCAGGAGAAGCAGAGATGCTGGGGTGAAGTCAGGTGAGGGAGTGAGGACTTCAGGGGGAAAGCTGGACTTTCAGCGTGAACATGCCTTGTGGATGGAAAGTGAATTTCAAAAGCATAAGCGAGATACTTCACTAATACAAACTTTATTTTTCATGCTAAAATTTGACAAATTTTATTTTGTCATACACAACTACCAGAGTAACAGTTACAACTGAATTTAAAAAATAGCATCGTGGGGGCATTTCTATTTGTTTACTACTGTCATAAGCATGTTTTGTTACATGAACAGCAATAATAGTTAACCACTACAGAACTGCTCAACTCTGCAAGTTAATCATTGTGCCATAACGGAGTCCTCTACATAACAGAAACAAAGAGTAAATGTCCAAACACACTTTCAGATTCTTTATTATTCTTTAATCCACAATTAGAGTCAAGGGTTAGAATCTAGTAATATCAGGATTCAAATGACTGACCAAGGGGTCAAGTTAGCAAGCATTTCAAATCATCTTCAAAATCTTTTTTAGTTATAAAAGAAAATAGAAGGCAAAACACAGAAAGCATGGCTTGCTGGTATTTTATGCCTAATATTAACCATTTTATAATGCAATTCTGTATGTTTTACAACTTGGCACTTGTTCTATCTCACACAATAATTAGACAGGAAAAGTACTTACAGCACTTAGAATCACCCAACTATAGCTGATACAGTATCTCCCAGACTTCTAGTTTCTAAAATTCTGGGGGAAGTGGGACAATTTGAACTGTGACAGTCTACATGGTAGTAATATTACCTTTTGGCCATTGGCCCAATACTAATCCTTTTTGTGTTTTAGTATATAAAATATGCTGAAAACATTTCTCTTAAATACATTTCAATTAATGTAATTAAACAGAAGGCAACAACTTCCTTGAGAAGAGTTACATTTAGCTATGAAAAACTTGGCATCTATTTGTTAAATCAATTTATGTAGCATTGTTAGGGTCAAATACAGACCACATTCTATCCTTCAATTTAGAGCCTGTGCTAAAGAATTACAAAGATAATAACATTACTAGTTTTAAAAAATGGAAATTAACATTTTATCCCTATCCTAACTTTATATAACTTTATTTTATCCAGATAAAGGATAAATCTCAAAAATCCAGTGTCAAAATTTTTATTTGAAATGAGAAGATAGAGTTAAATTTTTAATTCATATACATCACAAATAATAATAATGTGTTTTAATGTAAAAATATTTTTTAAAGAAATACTCTTTAACAGTCATTTTACCCCACCATCTCAAATGCAACATTATTGATTTAAAATAAAAGTTTAAGATACACATTTCATTTAAAAGCTGATTTTACAAAATAGAGAAATAAAACTAATTACTCTTAGATGTACTTGTGTCAAGCAGTTACTGCTTCCTGACATTGAGAGCTAAAAGTTATTACCTGAAGACATTATGACAAGTAACGTTTGGCTTATAACCTAAAAAACTAAGAAATTTAACATATTGCTAATGAAGAAGACTGATAAGCATTTGTACATTTAAAAATTTCCATTTTTAAAAAGTACTTAATTGAAACTATTTTCTTAAATAAGAAATCGTTATCATATAAAGAACTGTTCATTCTAAGAAATTTAAAAAACAAATGAACAGAATGAGGGAGAGGTAGGGCCATGCCCTCTAATGGAATATTCAGAATTATACCACAGTAACAGCCCAAGAACCCCAAAGGATTCCCTGGGTTAAGGTTTACTTTTACTGTGTTTTGAGAGTCACCGCCTTCCTATTTTAACATTGTGCTGTCATTTCCAAACTAAAAACCTGAAGCTCTGAAGCAACTTCTATTTTCTTGTCAAGAATTTTAGAGAAAATATTACCTCAGTAGCCTAATACAACAAAAATCCACAGAAAAACTGCAAATAAACAAACAAAACATCTACATTCACTTAAATATTGCATACCACAGTACAGACGGTCATGTGGGAATTTCAAGCAATTTATCTGATTTCTGGTGTTTTCATAGTATTCTTATTCAAATCTCAAATGCACCAATCTCTATTATTTATGAATAATTTACTCTCACAATGTATCAGTTTTATCTTTATAGGAATGACATGCTAAATTTCAACAGAAAAGTTAAGCTATAGAGTATGCTCCAAAGTGTTAACAAATGTTCATTCTCCATTTAAATTGTTTCAGAAAGCAACTTTAAGCTACTAAAATACTAGTCCATCAGTGCAGTTTCAATTGTCACTATGACAATGCAAACTTCTTCTCCAGTTCATCCCTGCTGAGTCAGCTGTCGGCTGTCACATGACTGACAAATACTTGATACAGAACAGATGTGGGAGACAGAGAAACTAGGTCTGGCCCCAGCTAAATTCTTGATCAAATATGTGGTCTGTAAGCAAAACCCCTCAACTTCTCCCTGGCTCTCCTTCCTCTTCTAGAAGACAATGATCCCATGACCCCCTTTACCCACAGGACTGAGGGAAATAATGGAAGAAAAGCCCACGGCAGATGTAGACAAAGTTACCAACACTCAGGGGCTGGTTAACAGGATGGATTTGGTGGGGCTGACCAGTCAGTCTGCCAAGGTGTAGTCCAGCAGAAAGTTATTCCTGGAAGTAGCAGTTATTTGCGTTACCATCTAGAAAGGTTTACCGTGTCCTCTGAGACCAAGGCCCGAGAATGACGTTGAAAATGCATGTCTACCTATCCTACTTCCATGTGCAAAACCACACTGGATGGACCCTGTCCTAAAAACAGCTACAAGCTTCACGCATTGTTTTCAGATTTTTTTTTTTATGGCTACACTTTTGTTTCATCTGAATCTTTTTTTCTAGTTTTATTAATTTGCAGCCTGTTTAGTTCCAGGCTCATCATGGTGGTTACTTAACTGTCTCTGAAAGCAATCACAGGCAATCTTCTCTGTTACCGATCTTCTACATATTTTTAATTGTAGTTTTTTTCTGACTCAATTCTACTAGAACTGGATGTAAAAAAAAAAAGGGTTTTTAATTTAAAGGCTGATGAAAGATTCAAAATTGAGTCAGTAAAAGCAAATGTTCACCCACTTTCCTGCCTGTCCAGGACAGAAATCTGTTTGATTCTGAAGCAGTGAATGGTGATTCTGAAGCCCAAGGGGCATGAAGACAGAGCGGGAACAAAACACAAAGGCTACACTGAAACTTCGTTAATGTGTGATTTTACACTAGAGTCATACATGTGAGACTAGATGGGTGGCTGGTGGGGTCATTTGGAGAGAGGCAGACTTTGATGTCCCAGCATGGATGCCGCTGGTTTCTGAAGCAGAAGGACTAGAACTGTGAGGTGAAAGGGTCCTAGATTACACAGAGAAAGCATGTCAGGATGAGGGAAAACAACGTGAAAAGGATTTAAATACACAAGCAGAATCAACATATTAGAGGTGTGTGCAGTTTCCAGGAAAGTGGGTGGAGTCAGGAAACACAGCAGAAGAAAAATGAAAATAAAGGTTGCATTTGACCAGAAGTTCATAACAAATTTAAAGGGGATGATTTCTGCTTAATAGTAAGGATGGTTGAGTTGGCAATGGAGTAAGGAAAACAAGCATAACCAAAAAAATAAATAAATAAATAAAAATAAAAAGCACTTACCACCCATTTAAAATGTTCACTCAGGAGACCTGCAGAAATGTCATGAAAGCTAGGAGGGGACCTCAGTGTATTTAAAGACAGAATTAAACAAGCGACTGAGGCTTGTTTCTAGCTGCGAGAATTAGAATGGAAAATAGGTTGTGTTTCAGACTTATGTTAGGCACTTGGGGGTGAGGGGAAGGGAAACCTGACTTGTGTCATTTGGCAACAGCATGAAATGAACCCAAACCACACTTACTTATTTATTTTTTTTGGTGTCATACTCAGCTCCCACACGTACTGGCATGTATTTAACAAGTTCTCTTAAGAACTTGGTAAGTGAAAAGGAAAAAGATGAAACAGAAAGTGGTAGAAATATATAACAGCAAGGTAAGTTTCCACTTGAAAACAATTTAAAATTAAAATAAAAGTAGAAAACTAAAAAAAGTAATTGCTATAGGCATCATATCCAAGTGATACTCAAAGTGATTAAATTTTTAAAAGTATTAGTTTGATGTAGCCACTATCATTTAATGACAGGATTTCTTGAATAATTTCTGTCAAAGAAATAATTTCTTCCTTTAAAACATTCACAGAAGTTGATGACTGGATACCTGGGAGTTGTGAAAAGTGTCTACACCATGCTTTAGTAGGAAAGGTAACACTAAAAAATGGAGCATCAAAATATTTTTTCAAATCTATTTCATATCAGATCCAAGATATAACTGGAAGCTATTCACACTATAGGTTTCTGAATTTCATTTTAGTATTTTATTCACTTTTATGAGCAACTTGTTTTAATTTTGAATCTGTGCCATTCATTTGACATTTATTAAAGCTATACAAAAGCCATGCGGTCTATTTACAGTACTGTACATTAAGTGACTATGTTGAAAATCACATGGTAATTTCACAAAACTGTAGTATGTAAAGATATGAAAAACACATTATTTAGAGTACTTTTTTAAATTTTAGGTATAGAATTTTGCAAAGGTTATTATGTTATATAATCATTACCTTGAAATAAGACTGACAAAAACATGCAAATGAGTAGAATTTCAACAAATGAAAAGCTAAGACATTTAGCTAGAAGCTAAAATACATGTAGTTGAAATAATGCCATGTGACAATGGGAATTTATAAAACAGGGAAAAAAGGCTACTCTTTAAAAGTGGGCCACGAATAGTAGGCTCTCAGTAATGCTGTATAAAAACATTCAGAAAATCAAATTTCTCAAATAATGTTCATCACTAAAATTGCTTTCAGTAGAGCTATTGATTAGAACTATGATTTTAAAATAATTATTGACTATACAACAGGGGGAATCTTAGTTCTTCCCTTTGCGGATGGGGAGAACACCAGTCAGTAAATTTAGACCCAAGTAAAAGATCCTGGTACAAATACAGCATAAACACACAGTGCAGAGTTGCAGTAACTGCAAGCCCACATACTTGGAACTGTACTCCTAAAGGAATTGTAAATTTTAGGCTTGTTCAATTTGAGATCTCCCATTAGGAAGTACCTCCTCTCTGAGAGTTCAGAAATAGCAATGAGTCTTTCCTCTTCTCTGGATGCATCTCTCTCCGTTTTCACTGCTGTGGCTGAAGTACATTTAGATACTCAGACTGCCCCAGCTGGTAAGTTGTGTTTCTTCCACAGTCAACATACTGGTACCTCTCCTGGGATATCTGTTCCGAGTGGCCGAAGTATGTTGTTGTGACAGTAACTCTAAAAATAAAATAAAAGGGGAGAAACATTTAATTAAACATGTTCAGGGTGCCGTTTGTCTGGTCTCAGGGTTAATACACCGGCATCCCACACTGGAGTGCCTGGGGCTGACACCCAGTGCTGTCCTGATTGCAGCTTTGTGATAATGTAGTCGCGGGAAGGCAGCAGAGGTCGATCAAATAACTGGGTTCCTGCTACCCATATGGGAGTCCCAGAGTGACCTCTTGGCTCCCATCTGGAGGCTACTGCTGCCATTTGGGGAGCGAACCAGGGGATGGGAGTGTGCTCTCTCAAATGAATAAAATCATTTGCTCCTTTATCATAGTAAGACTATTTTAACACATAAAGATCCTCTCCTGGGAGACATCATTTGATTAATGGTAACTTAATATTATGGACATAGGCCTGTTAGAAAAGTTTTCTCCCCCAGATACACAAATGCTAGCTGAGTTAGTCCTACTCATTATAAACAATAAGTATAATTTTAAAGAAATACTTATCTTTAGTTAAAAACGTAAAAGGTCATAACATCTTTAAAAGTAGTCAGTTTTCTTAGCACAGGAAAAGTATTAGTTAAAAATCAGTTAATCACCAAAATAACTAAACTATAACCAAAGTGTTTTATTGCCTTAAATAATACTCAATTTATTAACCTGTAACATTACTTCTATCACTATTTTATAAGAGATTCATTTATTGATTTGAAAGCCAAGTGACAAACAGAGAAAGGGAGAGACAGAGATCTTCCATCCACTGGGTCACTCCCCAAGTGGCTGCAACACCCAGGGCTGGGCCAGGCCCAAAAGCCAGGAGCCAGGGGCTCCATCCTGGTCTCTGCCATGGGTGGCAGGGCCCAGGCACTTGGGTCACCTGCTGCTGCTTTCCAGGCGCCTCAGCAGTGAGCTGGGTGGAAAGCAGAGGTGCCAGGACCTGAACTGGAACTGGCAGGGGAAGCTAGGGCTACAAGCAGCAGCTTAACCTGCTGGGCCCCCCGCCCCCGCCCCCCCTTATTACTGGTCCTGAGCTCTTGTAACACCCACACTGACTACAGCCCTGTGATCCGTCACTACCTCCAGAACAGCCACGTCCTCATTGGCAAAGTGGGATAATACTGGACCTCACAGCACTCAAGTGAAAGTGCAAACTCAACTGAGATGGCGTTTCTAAAGATGCGCTGCATGCTACAAGCCAGCATTAAACCTAAACTTTTCACAAGAAATAGCTTTCAAAAGAATTCATACTTACTGCATCATGAGGACTATGTTATGCACTTTGATGGATAACAGCGTGCAGAAATCACTGTTAAAGAAATTAAAATGTTGATGTTATTACCTAATACATTTAAAATTCTTATGTTAAAATAGGATGCTATTTCTATAATAAGCAAGCATCTATTAGCTAAACATTTTCTCCAAATGACTGACGTACTCATTATTCCTTTTTTTTTTTTTTTTTTTTTTTTTTACAGGCAGAGTGGACAGTGAGAGAGAGAGACAGAGAGAAAGGTCTTCCTTTTGCCGTTGGTTCACCCTCCAATGGCCGCCGCGGTCGGCGCGCTGCGGCCGGCGCACCGCGCTCATCCAATGGCAGGAGCCAGGAGCTAGGTGCTTTTCCTGGTCTCCCCATGGGGTGCAGGGCCCAAGCACCTGGGCCATCCTCCACTGCACTCCCGGGCCACAGCAGAGGGCTGGCCTGGAAGAGGGGCAACCGGGACAGAATCCGGTGCCCCGACCGGGACTAGAACCCGGTGTGCCGGCGCCGCAAGGCGGAGGATTAGCCTGTTGAGCCACGGCGCCGGCCTCATTATTCCTTAATCTAAAAACACATATGCATGCATATCCCTGCAGTAAGGTGTGCTACAAATTACTTATACATTTTGCTCATCTTTTAAAATTTTAGTAAGTGGTTCTATATCCAGGGTTAAACCACAAGATAATGTAAATCACAAATTATGTTTTTTAATTATTAAGAGTTAACAATTTAGACCCAATTTAAAGGCTTCCAAACTTCCAATCAATGAGTATTGCATAACATTAGCATTTTTAGTACTCTTATACTAAAATATCAACAAATGCAACAATCTATGAGAATACCCTCTTTATAACATAGCAACCAAAAATAAAAAGTGACATGGTATACATACCTTAATTCTGAAAAGTATGCAAAAAAGCAAGCAAATTTTATGTCTATAGGTTGCAATATAAAAATATTGTATATGTTGAGAAAGAGAATAGAAAAAGGAACAGAGATAATCAGAGGGCAAAGAATATTTTAAAACGTGGTCTTAACTGATGAGTTTGAAAATTTAAAAAACAGAAAATATTCTCTAACCTGAATTCTACAGAGTTTATTACTTAGCAATAGAAAGATATTACAAGTCAGTACTTACTACATATAACTCATTTCCTCTGCTATAACAGTAGGTACTGTATAATCAATCTGAAAGGCAAAAAATACAGGGTGAGGGCAATCAGAAGACAACAGGAAAAATCTCAAACATTTCAATTATATGTCATAATTTCAAAGAATCAGAAATCCCTTTTATGAGCCAGATTTTAAGATCTTTCTTATGCATGCACAGGAAACATTTCAGAATCAATGGGAATCTCCCACCTCCCTCAAGTTACATGATATACAAGGCCAAGACTCGTTTAACTTATCTGAAGTATTTCATGACTGAGGCTTACTTGTTTCATATCAAGTGGTCCAATATTGGTTATGTTGTTTAAGCGTGCCTTTCCAATAACCGTTTTTGAAAACTGAACTTGAGCAGTGATGTTTTCAACTTCAACAGAATAGTAGTTATTGTTCGTTATATTTAGTGTATTCTGTGAAAGAAAGGAGGCAGAATATATAGAAGTTATTTGAGAATATGTATAAAAATTATGCAAAATTAATACAATGATTTCAGCTGTGGCTATATTTCCTTTATCAGGAAGAATTACCAAAAACCTCCAAGAACATTAAGTGTACTGATTATTTGGTGTTGTACAAGAGTACTATGTGTATAATATGCACAATAAACAAGAGCCAGAAAATATACGGGATAAGGATATGGAAAAATGAATGTTAGACAACGTATTTGTGGCCTTAGCTAGCAAAGTTCAGTGGAAATAATTTTAAAATTTCATCTACCATTATACTAACACTCATATATACATGTCTCTATAACTATTTCAGTAAGCTATTTCCTATTCTATTACTACTAAGATGAGCATTTAAAGTGTTAAAAAGTGCTTAACCTTGTGTTTAAAAAAGATTTTTTTTTTAAAGATTTACTTATTCGTTTGGAAGTGAGAGTTACAGAGAGAGAGGGAGGGTCTTCCCATCTGCTGGTTCACTCCCCAGATGGCTGCCAACAGGCATGACAGCCAGAACAAAGCCAGGAGCTTCTTCCAGGTCTCCTACATGGGTAGCAGGGGCCCAAGCATTTGGGCCATTGTCTGATACTTTTTGCAGACCATTAGCAGGGAGCTGAATGGGGAGTGGAAGAGCCAGGACATGAATTGGTACCCATATGGGATTCCAGCATTGTAGGCGGCAGCTTTACCGGCTACACCACAGCACCAGCCCTAAGGAGATTGGTTTTTAATTCATTTACTAGCAGAGATTTACACCAGCTCCCCAAGGAGAAGAAATGGGATACACTGAAGTCTGTTTGGCTAGACAGGAATGTGCTTATGCCACTTCTATATTTAAGTAACAGACAGGCTTCTATATCATAAAATTTTTATTTATTTGAAAGGAGGAGAGACAGAGACACAGAGAAAGAGAAATCTCACATCTACTGGTTCACTCCTCAAATGCCTGCAAAGCTAGGGCTGGCCCAGGTCAAAGCTAGTGGCCAGAAGCCAGGAATTCAATCTGGGTCTTCCACGTGAGTGGAAGGGACTGAGCTACATGAGCCATCGCCTGCTGCCTCCCGGAAGGCGCGCTATCAGAAAGGCAGACTTGGGATTGGAACCAGTACTCAAACTGAGGCACTCTGCTATGGGATGTGGGTATCCTAAGCAGTGTCTTAACCACTATGCCAAATATTTGCTCCTGGATTTCTAACTCTCAACTACTATCTCAAGTTAGCTTAGAAAACTGAGTATGAAAATAAGACAAAATGTTAAATCAAGAAATATATATTCACTAAAATATCTAAAATGACTACAACAAAAGATAACATGAACGAAATCAACAGGTATTATATGAAAGCTGCAAAAGAAGTAGTTAGGTAGATAGCAATAGTTATCTGTAATACACATAAATAAATTTAAAAGTACTAACATAATGGGTCAAGAGACATTTTAAAATTCTCAAATTCATTAACACTCAGGAAAAAGCTGATTTAAATAAAAATAGAAAACTGCTTTATATCCTTCAATTTGTAGAAAGCAAACAAATTCTATTCTTGTAAAACTGGCAAATTACATTGCTGGCAAACATATGAAGTGCTATCATCATTTTGATAAGTCATCTAGCAACAACCACTAAAAACAAAAATTATGTACATTCTTTGACAGCAATTTTACTTCTGAGCATCTATTTTACAGAAATAGAAATATTAGGATGTCTAAGACAGTAATCTTCTCCAGCAGCATTTGAAAAGGCTCCTGGAAATAAAATAAATGCCTATCCATAAAAAGAATGACTGAACAAATTTTACCAAGTTCTTACGGAATATTTATTATACAGCCAACAAAAAGAATAGGTTAACTCTAGGCCAGATCATGAAAAAAGATTTCTGTAATGAATTGATAAGTGAATATGCTAAGAAGCATACAATGTTTACAAAATATTTTTAATAAATCTTTAAAAACTGGACATGTGAATGTTTAAGTAAGTTAATATGAATGTGGAAAGATGCAAAGATGCAGTGTAAGTGGGGCAAAAACAGTCTTTGTCACTAAGAAAAGATTAAAATGAATGTGCCAGAGATCAGCAATAATATCATCATGTTTAAATTTAAATGATTATAGTTATAAATGTAACAAAACCCTTAAATATGCCATAACATAGTAGAAATAACCTTTATTTACAAATGCAAACACTTTCTCCAATTGGTCATTAATAGTTATATTAATTTTGTTTCCAGACACCAGTAGAAAAGTGATTATTACTTTGAGGTCAATGGATCTTCTGATGCAAACCGAGGAATGAGATTTAGGAAAATCATGTTTGTACAGTTTTTTTTTTTTTAATTGAGAAGCAGAGGGACAGACAGACACAAAGAGCTCTCATCTACTGGTTTACTCTATGATGCCCTCAACTCCAGGGTTGGCCTAAAGCCTGGAGCCCAGAGCCCAGAACTCAGTCTAGGTCTCCTATGTAGGTGGCAGGGACCTCAACAGCTAAAGCCATCACCATCACCAATGCCTCCTAGGGTCGGCATTAGTAAGAAGCTGGAGTTAGTAGCCAGAGATGGGTAGTCCAACTAGGATGTTTACCCAGTGTCTTAACCATTAGGCCAAATGCGCATGCCTTTTTCTGAAGTGTCTGCAACTTTCATTAGAATATGAGTTTTCAAAAAGTTAATGGAAAATATGTATCATGAAAAAAAGAAACAGAATTCAATTTTTTTTGCACCCAAATATAGTATCCTTGTAATTCAATTTTCGATACACTTTTTGAGGTGTCCTTGTAGAATATATGATTACATTTGTAAATGTACATTGTGTGTGAATGTGTACATGCACACTTGGCAAACACGTGTTAAAGATCTAGCTGGCAGAAATAAGAGCCTTTGTTACAGGAGTTTTTGGATGTCTTATAATGATAACCATATATGTTAATAAGTCAAAAGACAATAGTACTGCAGTATTATGGGATATCTATATGTAGATATACTGCTTTTTGTTTCTGGTTCCTAATTCTCATAGCCTTTGTCATTTCCTAAATCACTAGAATAAGGTGAAAGTTTGGCCTTTTGTCTGTTTCCTGCAGCAACTTCAAAAGAGCTTCAGAACAGTAAGCTGAAAGCGGATGTTCTGTTGTAAGGTGCAGATGATGAGGCCTCAGAAAGCAAATCCCTCAGACCTCCTACCTCCCTCTCACCTGTTCCCTTTTTCTCCTCAAGGCCAGCCATAGCAACTAGAGTTCTCTTCCTCGAGATGGATCGCGGAAACTAAAAAGAGACTCTTTCCCGGCCTTTCTCTCTTACAGTCAGCCAAAGAGAAACTCTGACTCACCTCCTCTGATGGATCTTAAGACCCCAGATTCAGAGAGGGAACTGCTCCACCCCTGAAGGAAAGAATGCTGCCCAGGGAGGCCCAGAAAAATCTGGACAGACAGGTCTTGCTGGGTTTCCCCAGGCTATAAGCTGGAGATTACACCCATTCTGTCCAATCACAATTGTCCATGCTTCAATCATGCTAATGCAATGACGTTCCCCTAAGAATCCCAAAGCATTTGGAGAGCTTCTGACCCTGAGCACGTGGAGGCTTGAAGGTGGTGAGCCAGGAGGAAGCTGCGCTCAATTCCAGGGCACAGAAGCTCCTGAGCACCAGTCCTTCCAGACTTCATCCCACCTAACTCTTCATCTGACTGCTTTTTTGTATCCTTTAACATATCCTTTATGATAAGCCAGTAAATACAGCGTTTCCCGAAGTGCCTGAGCTGATCTAGCGAATTAACTGCACCTAGGGAGTGTGATGTCAGAACCCCAATTGGTAGCCAGCGGGTCAGGAGTTCTGTAAACCCAGACTTGCACCTGAAAGTGGGGACAGTGTGGTGGGATCTGAGTCAGAACTGAATTGAATTAGGGTGCGCGGCTGGTGTCAGCTGCTTGCTTGTTGGTGGGGAGAAACTGCATACATTTTGGGTAACAAAAGTGATCTGTGTTGTGAGCATGCAGTAGGAAAAAGTGCTATTCTTCTACATTCTCAGAGTTACTGAAAAACAGTAAGTATTGCTATACTTACTTTAAAAACAAAAGCAATATAATTCTGTTTTTCAAAATACCGACAGAAACCCTATTGGCCTCTTAACTCAATGTCTAGCTAAACCCAATGCTCTCCTAAATAATAATGTTTCTTAATGTTCAGGGTTTCTCAATTTAATTAAGTGGTATTATTCCAAAATGTGGGAAGATTCCCATACTTCTTTCAAATACAATATGATATTCACATTTAAATACACTTTTTGGTATTTTAAAGGCAATGTCACATGGCTATATTTATTACTAGTTATTTATAGTACTTGAACTATAACAGGCTTTGAGGGAGGTCCATAAAATCCAGTCATTGTTTTAAATATTGTACTCAAAGGAAAATATGTTCTGTGTCCCAAAGAGCTGTTAAAGTGGAAAATATTCTAAAATAATTCCCACACATACGAAATGATGTATAATTAGCATTGTATTGTGAATGTTTTGTTCACATGTATGAGAGTACTTTAAAACATTCATGTATTACCCAAACCAAATCAGCATATGAAAGAGTTATCTGTACTCTCATGTTCACTGCAGCTCAATTCACAATAGCTAAAATATGGAATCAACCCAGATGCCAACTCATCATGAAGACTGCTTAAATAAATTGTGGTATGTATACATTGTGGAGCACTACTCAAGATGTAAAAAAAAAAAAAAAAAAAAAAAAAATCCTGTCTTTTGCAACAAAATGGATGCAACTGGAAACCATTAGATTTAGTGAACAACCTAGTCCTCAAAAAACAGATATCATATTTTCCCTGATCAAGGATAACTAATACAGTACCTAAAATATAATGTATGGAGTGAAAGGGGCATTTTGAGATTCAATGATAGTTAACAGCTCTTGTCTCTTCTGTTGAGGAACAGTGGGTTTTTTTTTTTTTTACATTATTTGTTGAACTCTTTTACTTAATCTTATGATCATTAAGTAAACAAAGTAGATACCTATAACAATTTAGAGTGGTAATGGGAGATGGAGGTTTGGAGCATGTGTGGGAGGGAGGGAAGTATCACTATGTTCCTAAATCTGTATATGTGAAATACATGAAACCTGTATAACTTATGTAAAATTAAAAAAAAAAAGTTAATGAAAAATGCAGTTAAAAGATAAATTTATTTGAATGCAAACAATATCTGAAATCTAAGTATGGTTTTTGATTATGCATTTTTCTGTACTCCTTTTGAAGACCTAGCATATGTGCATATTTAAAAATGATTTGCACCAAAATAATCTTTTAATTCTATTTTCCATGACCTTTTTGAAGCCTGACCTTTTATATATATATATATATATATATATATATATATATATAGTAGGCTGTGACTCCACCTTAATATCTCATTCCCTTCAACATGCTGTCTTCCAAATGCCCTCTTCCCAAACAGAACCACAGGCATCTCTTCTTCAGCCTTAATGGTACCGTTATCTTCTGCAAGGAAAACCACCAGGTCCGCTATCTTCTTCCAAACAGATCACTGCCACAGACACATCCCACACCTGAAGCCAACCATGAGTACCAATGGCATGGCTAATATCTGTCTTTATCTCATGCAGTTGTTGGCAAACTATGCTGTTTTTAAGCATGTTAACATGTAAAACAGGTGGAAGACCTTTTCTGAAGTTTTTATTTGTTTTTTGTTTTCAGGAATGGGGAGGGTGCACAACACTTTCTCAAAAACAGGAAACACAGAGGTAATTTTCACATATGTTAATTCACACTGGAGAAATCAGTCACTTGTACTTTATTGTACTTAAAGTACAATAAAGGAATGATAGGTTAAATGTAGCAAAAGCTATATTTCATAAGATGCAAGGAAATGAAAATGATACATTTATAACATCTAATAAGTCTACTCCATTATCACCTTGCTAGAAGCTACTCAGAGTCAGATGTTGGAAAGTAAACTGTAGGGGGCCAGTGCTGTGGCACGGTAGGTTAATCCTCTATGGTGCCAGCATCCCACATGGGCTCTGGTTCTAGTTCCAGCTGCTCCACTTCTGATCTAGCTCTCTGCTATGGCCTGGGAAAGCAGTAGAAGATAGTCCAAGAGCTAGGGCTCCTGCACCAGCATGGGAGACCTGGAAGAAGCTCTTGGCTCCTGGCTTCAGATCTGCTTAGCTTCAGTCATTGTGGCCATTTATGGAGTGAACCAGTGGAGGGAAGACCTCTCTCTCTCTGCCTCTCACTGTCTGTAACTCTACCTCTCAAATAAATAAATTTTTTTTTGACAGAGTGGACAGTGAGAGGAGAGGCAGAGAGAAAGGTCTTCCTTTTCCATTGGTTCACCCCTCAATGTCCACTGTGGCCGACGCACCGTGCTGATCTGAAGCCAGGAGCCAGGTGCTTCTCCTGGTCTCCCATGCGGGTGCAGGGCCCAAGCACTTGGGCCATCCTCCACTGCCTTCCTGGGCCACAGCAGAGAGCTGGACTGGAAGAGGAGCAACCGGGACAGAATCCGGATCCCAACCGGGACTAGAACCCGGGGTGTGGGTGTTGTAGGCGGAAGATTAGCCTAGTGAGCCGTGGTGCCAGCCTAAATAAATCTTAAAACAAAACAAAACAAAACTTGTAATTGTTTTCTTTGCCAGCAATTAAATGATTATTTCCCCTCCTAAAGAATCTTTAAATGATAAAAATGATTCTACAGACATAAAATTGCCAGTTATTTCTTACTTGTCATTTTTAGTAGAACTAAAAATGGAAGAGAAAGTCAATACAGCAAAGCTTTACAGAAAGCAAACCGACCAGTGTCACATTTAACAAGCATCCTCTGAGTATGACAATGATGCTGCTTAACAAAAAAAGGATGAAATCAAACCTTTTATTATAAATTTATACTTACTGTGATATTTAAATATATTGTACGCTTTTGAACATCATAACTGACATATGCTGATTTTACGCCAATATATTTCACGTCGATAGAGCGAGGGAACAGGAAAAACACAGCCAGTCCAGAAAGGAGCAGACAGACAAACACAGAAGCCATCACATACAGTTTTCTGAAAAAGGAAAAGGAGTGTTTAAATACATGTGCCTCAAAATTTAATAATGCATCATTCAGAGAAGATATTTTCAGTCTGAGTTTTCCTGCCATATATTACACTAACAGGGAAACATGCAGATTTTTTCTAAACCTTTACATTCTGAAAGCACTGGGCAAGGGTGAGTCTGAATCAATTAAGTGTTAAAATGCTCTCCGTACAAGATGAACTCCCATTAGAGACGAGGTCTTCAAGCTCAGGACACATAGGACATTTTTTGATGTGATTCCCAACTGAGCCTCCACATAAGAACAAGTTGAGGAGCTCTCCAGTCTTCCCTGCAGTCACTGAGGCTGTGTTCCCAGGGGAGGTCTGCTGTGGTAGGAGCCCCTGAAGGGAAGGCTCACCAGCTCCACCTGTGGAGCCTTCAGACTCACAGTGACACACGCCTCATCCATCTCACTGACTTTAATCTCCTTCCTGAATCTCATCATTCCAAAGTATTTACGAACTCTGTAGAATACTGTTTTATATTGGCCAAGTCTGCTTTGAACATGTCATTGCAAGTTTTTTTCTTTTTTAATCAAGAAGAGGTAATATTATGCAGATATAAGAAAGAAAAACACTTATTTGCCTTTGTCGTGCTTCTGTCTCTCCTGAAATATATCACTTCCATATCTCACTTACTTGTTTCCAATCTCCATAGATCAAAACTTCCTCTTTTCTTCAAGGTTACTCTCAAAACTAAAGTTTCAAGAAATTACTTCATGATCTTGCCAATAGACAGTCCTCTGCAGAAAGAACACAGTCCTCTCTTGTCTAAGTCTTGCATGTCATTTAATTTGTCATTTCCTTGTATTTCATGCAATTTTTTTCACATCAAGTGCTTTCTATGCCTTAATGGATTTAATCTTTGTATGCGTCACAACAGCTATTAAATTGCCTCCTACAGTTGCTTTGAAAGTATTTCTGAGGTTAAGTTGCCTGAGAGGAAAATGGTTTATTTTTTAAAAAGCAGCTAACAAAAATTTGCTGAGTCACTGTACTAAGTCAACACTGTTATCTTGAGCAAACAAAGCAGCTTTTAGACTCTCTGAACACTCTCAGCCTAAGCAGGGTAGTGATCACTACTGGATTACCTAATGGGTAGTTTAAATATATAATAGTACCTACAGTACAACAAAGCACCTTTAAAAAGGTAGAGTCTAAAAATCAAAATAAAAATAATGAATTTTTAGATATCACTATACTTCAATTGTGAATATATGAATCATTGTTCTAAATTTCTTTGTGCACCAAGTTTACAGCCATAACAAATAACATTGGGGTTTTGTGTGTGTGCATTTGGTCTAGCAGTTAGGATGCCCGCATCCCATATCAGAGTGCTTGGGTTTGATTCCTAACTTTGACTTGCAACTCCATCTTACTTCTAACGCTCACCCTGGGAGGCAGTAGTAATAGCTCAAGTAGATGGCTCCCTGCCAGCCATGTGGGGGAGCTGGACTGAGGTCCTGGATCCTGCCTCAGTGGGCATTTGGGGAATGCACTAGCCAGGGGAGCTCTGTGTCTGTCTCTGCCTCTTAGATGAATAACAATAATAATACACAGTGGGGACAATAAAATAACATTCCATATAGTATTTCATCCCAAATTGAAAAACTACCTAATTCACATACAAAGTGTATTGCTCTTCATTACAAAATGCATTAGCAACAGGTATTCTTAGGGTCCTATGGTCAGGAATAGAATACTGAGAGTCACAGAGTACTAATGAAGTTATGAAGATTGTGTGCTATATGAAGAGTGAGGTTGAATTCGACTTCTGCCATTTCCTAACTGGGATACTTAAGGTGATTTTCTCTTCCATTTGAAAATCTATGGGTCCGTTTTGTTCTGAGGATTAAATGACAATAAAGCATGCAGAAAAAAACAATTAATCTATGTAATTTTCTAACTACCACACCAAAACCACTCTAAATTGTAAACAGCTAGCCAAAGTTGTTGCCAAAATATTATAATTTCACTAAACTCTGGGAAACAAGTATTTCTGTCCTCTGTGAGCGCTGACTGTTCCCTCTTCTCCAGGTGGTGCTTCTCGAGACCTTTGCTCACCAGTTTCTGTTGATGGGGATTCAGCATTAAGACTGAAAGAGCAGTGTCTCCCACTGTTCCCTAACTCCAGTCACCTTGTGAGCCTGGATCCAGCACCATTTCCTCAGAAGGCTAAGCTCTGCCTGGGCTCCGCTCCTTGTGCTGTAGGCTGGAGTCTTGCTACAGACAGTAAGTGGTTCAACCCGAGGGCTTATCTCATGTTTTCCCTTTTTGGGGGATCCCTGTCCTTTGCAATCTAATGTCCAGGGTCTGAAAATATTGTTTCATGGATTTGTCTGGTTTTTTTTTTTTTTTTTTTTTTTTTGGTTATTTCCAATTGGAAAATAAGTCTGTTATTCCATTTTGGTCAGAAGTGAAAACCCCAATGTATTTGTCGTATTTCTTTGTAGTTATGTTGAAAATCTTGTGTTTTTCTAATGGCATTCAAACTACTTATTTGCTTTATGTATGAAAATTTCAAAATTATTATTTTTTTTATAAAGCTTTTATTTAAAGAATATAAATTTCAAAATTATACCAATAGTACTCCTAACAATGCAGCTACTGAATGTACTTTAAACTCTGTTGTAACCTGCCATTTAGAATGTATCTCCAAGACAGTCAAAATACAATGTTTTCAAGTAAGTAACTCTTACAGATGTTTCTATACTACCACTTTGGTGTACAATTAGTATCATGAGTTTCCTTTTTCATTTTAGGAGTTGCTTTTCTTTTTAATTAATCTTTTAACATATTTACAAGGGGTTGCAAAGGGATTTTCACTCAAATTTTTTGTTTTCAGAATAACAGGTTTTTTCAATATGTAGGTTCATAACTTCTTTTACTTCAGGCAAGGTTTCTTAAATGTTTAGTATTCGGTTTTATTCCTTTGAGTTTCTTCTTTAGGGCTCCAATTATATATGTGTTCAATTTCCCTTGACTTCTGGATCATTTTTCTCTCAAAACTTTTTCATTAATTTGTGTGCATTTTCAATACTTTTTTTTAAAGAATTATTTTATTTTACTTGAAAGGCAAAGTTAGAGACAGACAGACAGAGACAGAGATATCTTCCGTCTGCTGGTTCACTCCCCAGATGACTGCAACAGCTGGGGCTGGTTCAGCTGGAATCCAGGAGCCAAGAGCTCCATTTGGGTCTCCTGTGTGGGTGCAGGGGTGCAAGCACCGGCGCCACCTTCCACTGCTTTCCTAGGCGCATTAGCAGAGAGCTGGATTGGAAATGGAGCAGCTGGGACTCAAACCAGTGCCCAAATGGGATGCCAGTGTCACAGGCTTAACCCACTACAACACAATGCTGCCTCTTGCTCCTCTTCTTGATCCTCTGTTTCCTCCCTGTAGGTTCCAGAGTATCTGTTTGTACTTGTGTTCTTCCAGTTTTGAGGAAAAAACATTTTTCTAGTTTTCTCAAGAGTCTGTAGAATGTCTTCACATCCTCCCGCTGTTTCCCTGTCTCGGTTCTGAGCTTAACTTCTGATGTGTGCTTTTCTATCACAGCTTCTAGTTTCCTTTCTTTTACAGTTTTCACCTGCTTTTTTCACATGCTTTCATCATCTGTCAGCATTCTGCTGAATTCACCTTCTTCAAATTTTCAAAAAGTATCTTTGTATAATGATTTATTGCAATCTTTTCATGTTGCTCACATTTAAATAAGGAGAGTTTTGGTACTTTTTAAAGTAAGGTTCCAGAGGCCAGCATTGCGGCACTTTGGGTTAAGCCACCACTTGTGATGTGCTGGTTTGAATCCCAGCCGCTCTACTTCCAATCCAGCTCCATGCTAATGTGCCTGGGAAAACAGATGACGACCACCAAGGTATGTGGGCCCTTGATGCCATGTGGGAGACCAAGATGGGATTCTCAGTTCTTGTCTTTTGCCTGGCCCAGAGCTGGCTGTTGTGGCTATCTGGGAAGTAAATCAATAGATGGAAGATCTCTTTCTCTCTCCCCCTGCCTCTCTGTTGCTTTGCCTTTCAAATACACACATATATAGTTTTGTTTTTAAAGAAGGTTCCATTTTGTGTGGTGGGAATGGGCCAGGGTTGCCTTCTTAGCCTCAATGATCAAGAGCTCCAACCTTTGTGGTTACAAACAGCATTAAAAAAGATGACCCTTACGTGGATCATAGTTCTGAAATAATTGCTCCAGTACATGAAGTTTTTCTATTCATTCCTCATCCCTGTCCGGTGTTAACTGGATGCCACTGTCAACAACTCCTTTCCTTAGGAAGCGTCTGTGTGAAGATCTCTGACTCAGGATGGTCCAGTCCCTTCTGATTTTAAGGCTCCTTTGTGATCTCAATGATCTGTCTGTATTCACAAAGCTAGAGCATGCAGGATCTCCCCATTCTCGTACGTTTTTCTTGGAAGTGTCTGCTGGGAGTACTGAGTGGTGTCCTGTTCTTTAGGGGAGAATGATTTGTCTTAGGAGACTTGAACTCCTTGTTTGCTTCACTTCAGAATCTTAATATAGCTGCTCAGCGTATCTGGGTCCTTGCTGTCATTAGGGTTGGAATACCCATCTTACACTGGGGTTGGTGGGGAACACCGCATCACCCCCCCTTAATGTCTGCATGTATGTGTGCACTGCCCACTGCTATTCTGGATGTGTTTTATTAATAAACAGGTCTGAGAAGACACAGAAAGCATGCTGCTTTCCATGCCTTATCTCAGCCAGGAATCGTCTAATGACACACAGCATAGAATGGCATAAGTCAACAACCTGTGGCATTTTTCCTTTTAACTGGAATATCTATACGAAAGCACAGAAAAAACAAAAAAACAAAAAATACTGCCATTTTCTTATAGTGACTTACGTTCTTCTTGGTCTCAATCTCTGGTCACTGTATGGAATCAATGCCACCAGTTGGTTTTCTTGTCCTAAAAGTAAAAGAAGTTTCGAAATTTATTAACGAGATTAATTAAAAACATAATGGTGTCTTTCTGCAACTTGGTTGGGAAGAATCAGAATACCATCTGGCTCTCTTCTCATTCCAGAAAACTGTGTTTTCTCATCCCTGGAAGTCCAGCTAGTGAAAAACAGTACACACAATGAGGGCTCCATTCTTTATTTCACTGGTGAAAATCTAGAAAAGTTCTACCTTTCAACAGATCTGAATATGCCAGCCTTCCTCCACTGTTTTCTATTAAGACTTTACCTCCTCTTTAACCCTCAATCACTGCAGAAGTTCTTACACTGCTCCTGTTAAACACCACAACTGACACACGGAAACTCAAGCTTCAAGAGCCCCCCCCCACAGTGAACCTATCAGGGCCCTTTAGAGCACACCCCAGGACATGTTAAGGTCATGTCAAAACCCATGGTTTCTTCCTTGGGAAGAGCTACAGTCTAGCTTTAATGGATAAATGGAACTTGAAACACCAATGTTCTAATCTTATTAGAAGTTTACTCTTCATATTAACTACTAATATAACAGTCAAATTGTTCTTCTATTTTTTAGTGGTTTATTTTTAAATTTTTTTATTTATATAAGGTGAACAAATTTCAGGTATTGCATTTATACAGATACTCTTGAGGAACAGTGATTTTTCTGCTTACTACTTGAATTCTTTATTTAGCAGAGGACTAAGTGTGTGATTATAAGATAAATTGAAAGTATGTCATTGTAAAAATTGAAGGACAAAATACAGAAGGAGGTGGGAGGGTAGAGTGGGGAGCGTCATTATGCTCGGATTGTCTTTAAAAGCTTTCCTACTGCTTCTGTATCCAAACTCTCTTCTCTTACTCCCAAAAATAAGGTCCCTGTGTTCAGAGCTTTGGAAAAGCGGCCTTCTGCACATGTGCACTAGAACTCAGGCCCTTTCGCATACTTACGGACGTTGCACCAATACTTTATACTAGTCTCATGTATTACCAAGGTTTTCCTCCATGGATCATTCTCATCCGTATACAAATTATTTATTCCATCTTAAAAAAAGAAAATCCCTCTCATGACCGCATAGCTCCCTCCAGCTACTATCTCGTCTCTCCTTTTTCTACAGAGCAAATCCTCAGAAAAGCTATTTCTGTGTATCTTCTATGTGCTCCTGATCCCATTCTACACATTACCCATGCTTTTGCAAGTGATCAAAACTGCTCTTTTGAAGATCTTTAGCGGTCTCCACATCACCAAATCCAATGGTCAGTTTTTCAGCCCTCACATTACTTGATCCATCCAACAGCTGATCTCTCTTTCTACTTGAGATACTTTCTTTGTTCATCTTTCAGAATACCACAGACACAGGGATTTCCTCCTCTTGCTCTAGCTATGCTTTCTGTGTCCTTTGCAGATTGCTTTGCATGTCACTGACCTCCAAATACTGAGATATCCAAGAGTCCATGCTAAAGGCTCTTTGTGTTTCAAGCACAGAACTGATGAGTCTGATGCTCTCACCCAGCTCAGCGTTAAGTATCTTCTACGTACTGATGCTGCTAGGTGAGGCTTGCACTTGAATTCTAGATGTTTTCTGTAATTGTCGAGCACATCCACTTAGATGTCAAACAGGCATGTCCAAACATACATGTCTCCAGTTGAGACCCTGATCTCCCCGACACTCAAACTCAAAATTGCTTTTCTCCATTTTAATAAACTTCTACTCGGTTCTTTCAGTTGCTCAGATGGAAAGCAATGTGAAGTCATCCTTGATTTCTCACATTTTACAATCCACTTCCAGGCTACCAAAAAGCATACTAATACCTCAAAATTATAAACAGGTTGCTAAAGCAGGTAGCCCTCCTGGCTTGGTGCATTATTGCCTTCAACTGTCATAATTCTTTTATTGTCTAACAGCTACTATTCGTGCAAAGATAAAACCATCACATTCATTGGCTAGGGCAAATGGAAATATCGAAGGCATTTCCCATAGACTCTGGCATACCTTATACCTTATACCTTTACTTTTCCCTTCTTCCCTCAGGGCCTCTCTAGGGTCAAGTATCCACTCTTTCCAGCAGAGAATGAGCACAGCATGAGAGACTTTTTTATTTCTGCTATTGACCTTGGTTCTCAAGTAGCTACAGACAGCAACTAAGGGAATATTGCTTTCTGACTTCTCCTATGATATAAAGGTACTTGAAAGAATTTGTGGAAAAAGTATAATTGAAAGACAAATTTATTTTGGGACAAGAAATTTTGAAGTTGTTTTCTAATAGTATCCATCTTTCATGAACATCATATTGCATGGATTTCAAAAATTTGGGGCACCAAAATAAAAACATCTTTTAATTCCATTTTCCCTGAACTTTTCTTAGAAACTACTAACTGATTATTATGATTTTTTCTTACTAAACTCATCTTCATATACCATCTCTTCATGGAGTTTCTTTTAGAAATACCTAATTAGGGCATGATCAGATTTTATTGTTCAGATAACAAATTAAAAATGTTAGGTCACTACCCACTTCCATTGCTTCTAATGGCAAATACAGTAAAGCAACCATAAGAGGAACTCCAGGGAAGCCAAACAGGACTAAGAGATTTCAGTGAAGAGCCATATCCAGTGTGATGGCAGGTGGGAGAGGAAAGACACTAGAGGCAGTGGTGTGGTTACATGACTTCAATAAGTTCAATATTTTTAGGTTTATTTCTGTGTGTCCCTTTGACTGAAGACAAAGAAGTTGATAAGAAGTTTTAACTTTAATTCCAACAGTCTTCTAAAACTGAGTTGCTTAGAACCATTGGTTTCTTATATTTGAGCAACAGCCTGGGATTCTTTAAAGGAGAAAACAGCAAAATAACACATACCCCTAGGGATTCTTCCTGTTCCTTGGCACGTGGGGCAAGTGACGCTATCTCTTCCTGTGAACTCCACATAGGGAAACTGAGAGACATCTCCACTTCTCCCGTCTTCATTGTGGACTTCGTTATGAACCAGCCCATTCCTCATGCTTTCAGTTGACAGGACGCCATCTAAAGCATCTTCTTTATTTGAATGCAAAGGCAAATGAGAAAGAGACTTGCCCATGGCTAATGAAAAAAAAGGAAATCTTTCTGTAAACGTCACGACAGAAGCACAACGCAAGAACTCTGAGATGTTTGTAATAATTAGTTCAGAACAAACTTTGAGAGTGTTCAAATCACTGTTTGGATCAGAATTCTATTCAATCAAAATAATGTCTGAAACAGCGGAGACATTTCCAAGTCCAGACGTGGTTTCCTAACAAACTATGAGGACACAATGAGCTTTCAAACAACAGGAACATTTGGCAAAATTCTACACCTTGTAGAATTCTCGGCAATGAAATAAGCAGGCTTCATTTTTGTTTTAACAAAACACATTCTGCCTTTAAACTAATTGTCATTAAAGGCAAACATCGCTTTGGGCAGATGACAACATGCATCATCAGGTAACTTCAAAGGACTATTTAAGGTGCGCACCCCTTTGTGATAAACAAAATCCACCATGCTTCCCATCCTTGCGTCAGTCCTTAGATTTCTGGTAACCACTTAAACATTTCCAACCAAAAGGTCCCATATTATGCAGATATTCATACATATAGCATTCCAAGCTTAAAAGTGTGGAGTGAGAATCATTTTTCTGTTTCACTATTTTTAAAAAATCTACCTATTGTCCACCCAAGTTCTAGAACATAACGACCTAGGAGCTCTAGAAAGGCATTGTTTGGGTGACATTGACGCCCAGCCCCACCAACGCCTGCCAGTCACAGGTGTCTGGGGTGAATGACGCCACCTCCTACCCGCACTGTGACCTTGGGGCTCTGGAACGCTGGATAAACTCGGACCCCAGGGTCTCTGGCTTTAGAATCCCAGCCAACACAGCAGGGTGTGGGGAGCATCCCTGGCCAAGGGCTTGTAGGGGGAAGACGAGGGAAAGCCGGGGCTTAGACATGGGCGTGTTTCCTGTTGGAATCGGACAGCTGCCTGGACTGACGCCTTCAGTCAGGTGTTTGGGCGAGCGCCAGAGTTTGTCAGGTATTGGGCAACTCTGCCTCCATTCCTGGGGACGCGGCGGTCCAAAGACGGGTGCCAGGCCCCCCTCGGCTGCTCCCTGTGCCTCTGTGGATGTCATTTTCCTGACAGTCTCGGAGTCAACCTGCAGGAGCGCACACGGGGCACTCCGTGCAGTGTAAGTGGGTCGAGCCCGTCGGCGCTAGGCCCTGGTCTGAGCTCCGACACGGTTTGGCACCGAAGGACGCCCTGCATCGTTCAGCAAGCTCCACAAACAACGCAGCGCCCAGCCCACTCGGCAAGCCCCGGGCAGCCGGGCGGGAACGCGCAGCGAAACCAGGGGCCCTCGGCCACTCCTGCGGGGCACTGGCGTCCAGGCCGAGCGCGGGGAAAAGGCGACAGCTCCCCGACATCCGCCCGCCCGGCTGCCCCGGGCTCCCCTCCTCCACCGCCGCCTCCAGGCCCGGCTCTGCCCGAGCCGCCGCCGCTCGGCCCCGCTCCGGAGGGGGACCCGGGGGATGCGCGTCCGAGGTCGCTCACCGGCACGCGGGGCGCTGCGCAGTCCCAGGCGGCTCCAGCACCGACAGGCCGGAGGACGGGGTCACGAAGTCCGCAGTCCCGGCTGCGGGGGGTGGAGCGAGCGGCCTGGAGCGCCGGGCGGCCGCGGAGTCGCTTCGGGGGAGGGGCGGGACGACGAAGGCATCGGCTGAAGTCAGGAGGTGCTGCAACCTAGGCCTGCGCGTGCGCAGAGGGTCCCCGGGGGGCGGGGCCCCAGGCGCTCAGGCGCATGCGCCTTCCCCTCTCCTGCAAAGCTCCTGTGGGTTTCCTTACTGTCATATCCCGACTTCAACAGAAATTTGGCCGGTGTAGCCCTAGGTGACTTAAGAATGGTCTCGCCTTCTCTGTCTTTCTCTCTCTCCCTTCCTTCTTTCCATCTACTTCAAAGAATGACAGAGGGAGGGAGGCAGAGAGAGACCTTCTGTCCCCTGATTCACTCCCCAAGTACCCATCACCCGGGAGACAGGAACCCCATCTGGACTTCCCACGTGAGTGGCAGCACCCGCACCCTTGGAAAGTCACCTGCTACTTCCCAGAATGCATTAGCCGGGAGCTGGATCCAAGCAGATGAGCCAGAACTGCATCAGGCCGTTTGACGGGGGATGTGGAAGGTCCAAGCAGGGCTCAACGCCCAGCGCTGTGACGGCCTCCCCTAGTTCTTAAGTGGTTCTGTGTATGATTTTGTCCAGGCTGTTCCCCCACCCCAACGCCCACTCCCCTTAACCTAGTGAGGAGAGACCCCGATTACTACCTGACTTCTCCAACTCATGGAGGTGAGTCTAATGTCTGCAAACCTGGGTTGTCCTCGAATAATCACAATGCATAGTTGTGTGAGGGTTCCATAAGAGCATTTAGAGCTATCGAGTGCAGACGAGGCTCTGCCTGCAGAGTACAAGTACTTAGAAACTAAGGAAGAGAGGGGTAGAATTTCTCTGTGCTGACAGGATCAGTGTGTTTGACCAGTGGAATATGAGGGTACATAATAGTATGCAAGTCAAGACAGCATGCAGTCTAATATAGAAAATGATTATCTATGCATGTGATATAGTAGAACTTCTTACACAATGTTGGCAAATATACACACTCCTAAGTTTTCTGGCAGGCAGGCAATATGTATTGACTATATTAGAATTGTTTCATTATTTGGCTCAGGAGTTCCACTTCATGGAATATATAACAAATTATAACACTTATATAACACTAATTAAAATCACTATGACAGGATATGAAGTGTCTTAGTATGTAAAATATGTTCACACTTAGAACATATAGATATAAATGTGTATTAATCTATCTGCCTTAAAATGGAAATGTACAAAATATAAATAGTCATCTGTGGTTTAAGACTATATTTGGTTTTCCTTACATACATTGTTGAATTAGCAAATGTTTCTGTAATTTAACATATGTTACTTCTCTGTGAAGAATTCTTTTGTAAATTCTACTGAAGTACTTAACCAATCTTTTCTCAATTAGCTTCATCTTTTAACTTAAAACTTCCTGGCCACACAGTACTGTTGTTATCCAACTAACTGATGTCAACTGAAATAATGTAATTGAAAAATCAAAGTTAAACTTCATTCAGTGAGTCAGACTGAGCATTTCAACCGAGAAGCTAGCAGTTTGTTGCTTGAGTTGGCTGTTCCGCAACCTGGGTTTGAATATAGGGTTTATACTTTTATTATTGGGGTGGGTACATACACTGAGTCAGGTTTAAACAATACAAACTTATGTGTGGTTATCAGTAATGTTAAAATTGAAAGATACCTGGTAATATTTAACAAACTTGATTACTGATTAAGGAGGTATAATGCCAATCCCACACTCCTTCCCATACTGGATGTTACCTGTATGCAGCAAGAGGCAAAGGATGGGAGGGGGTCCATGGGACTCTTCCTGTCACAGCCCTAAGATAATATTCACTCCTGCTTAAGGTAAGGTAGACGTTTCCTAGGCCCGGGTTAGTTGGTTGGAAGGTCATGTCACACGGGAGCCAGCTGAGGACGCCATTTGGCTGACCTAGGCTCTGCAGCCACCTTTCTACTCTAAAGTCTACACTGAAATTCATGTAGGAGTCAGTCTTTCTGTGAGCAAATCCCTACATGAAGCAGCTCAGTGGCTTGGTTAGAAACAGCCTTGCTGCTCTGCCGTAGGAGAACCCCAGGCCGATGGGGATATTCAGTCTGAATAACAGAGGGTAAGATATTTATCCCTTTGTATACCCAGTTTTCATCATCCATAAAATGAAGGTTCTAACAATGCCTGTCTCAAAGGATCATGGTTAGGAGCTAACACCTGTAGGGCACTCATAAAATATGAGATATTATGACAAAGTTATTGTCCATATTACAGCAAAATATTTTAAAGCATATTGAATGATTGGTGCATTTGTTCCTATTTTTGTCATTGAAATATACTTTGAAGGGAAAATTTTTGGAAAAACTTCCATTTATTTAGTAATGATTTCCTGAATTATGAGTTCAGTACTACTGTATGAGGGGATGATTCCATCTACTGATTGCCTCCCTAAATGCTGGCAATGGCTAGGACTAGGTCAAGTAGGCTAAAGCTGGGAGCTGGAGACTCAATACAGGTTTCTCAGGTGGGTGGCAAATTCAACTACTTGGGCCATCACATGCAACCTCCTGGGGTGTGCATTAGCAGGAAGCTGGAAACAGAAGGGAGCTGGTACTCCAACCCGGGCACTCCAACATGATAGGAACTCATTCCAAGTAGCATCTTAACCACTAGGCCAAAGTCCCACCCCGAGATCTTACTAAGTTGTTTTTTTGTTTTTTATGTTTTCAAATATTAGGCTAATACTTACCATATAATATAAAACAATTCTTTTTTTAAGGATTAAAAGATTTATTAAGTTAGAATTGCATTTAAATTCTTGTAGAGCAATTTGTTACATTATTTTTAAGTCATGGCTCTCTTTACTAATTTGAAATGTGATATGGACTTTTCTCGCCTAAGAAAATTAAAACAGCTGTGCAAAAACATTTCAGATGGCTTTTCAAAGAGTTCATAGATTGCCTTGAAGTTGTCCATGAAAAACAAATTTCAGACACTCCAAAACAGCTAAGAAATATGGCAATGGGGCCGGCGCCGTGGCTCAACAGGCTAATCCTCCGCCTTGCGGCGCCGGCACACTGGGTTCTAGTACCGGTTGGGGCACCGGATTCTGTCCTGGTTGCCCCTCTTCCAGGCCAGCCCTCTGCTGTGGCCCGGGAGTGCAGTGGAGGATGGCCCAAGTGCTTGGGCCCTGCACCCCATGGGAGACCAGGAAAAGCACCTAGCACCTGGCTCCTGCCATCGGATGAGCGTGGTGCGCCGGCCCCAGAGCGCAGTCCGCAGCAGCCATTGGAGGGTGAACCAACGGCAAAGGAAGACCTTTCTCTCTGTCTCTCTCTCTCACTGTCCACTCTGCCTGTCAAAAAAAAAAAAAAAAAATATGGCAATGGAATGGATTATAAAACCTAATTAGATAAAGAAGGCTGTGATTACCTCCATTATTTTTTAGAAAGATTTATTTATGTATTTATTTATTTGAAAGGCAGAGTGACAGGGAGACAGGGAGAAAGAGAGATCTTCCATCTGCTGGTCACTCCCCAAATGGCCACAACAGCTAGGGCTGGCCCAGGCCAAAGCTAGGCATTGGAAACTCCATCCAGGTCTTCCATGTGGGTGTTAGGGGTCCTGGCTTTTGAACCATATTCTCTTGTTTTGCCAGAAACATTGGCAGGGAGCTGGATCACAAGTGAAGCCGCCAGGACGCAAACCTGTGCTCCGATATGGCATCACACGGGTCAGCTTACCCCACCGCACCACGTTAGCCCTGACTGCCATCATTTAGACACTGATGCCACACTTGTCATTGTTTTTCCTCATTTTTCAAAAGTGGCATTAGATGCAGTAATTAGTAGTTAAACAGGCAGGATTCAATTGTGATGAATGAATTCATCTATTTTATTTTTTTGCAGTTTTTCATTTTTCAATTAAAGCATGATTATTTAAATTTTCTTATTTAAATCTTATTTAAATTCTTATATTAAAACATAATTGGCTCTGTGGCTCACTAGGCTAATCCTCCGCCTGCAGCGCTGGCACTCCAGGTTATAGTCCTGGTTAGGGCGCCGGTTGTGTCCTGGTTGCTCCTCTTCCAGTCCAGCTCCCTGCTGTGGCCCCAGAAGGCAGTGGAGGATGGCCCAAGTCCTTGGGCCCTGCGCCTATATGGGAGACCAGGGGGAAGCACCTGGCTCCTGGCTTTGGATTGGTGCAACGCAGCAGCCGCAGCAGCCATTGAGGGGTGAACCAACGGAAGGAAGACCTTTCTCTCTGTCTCTCTGTCTCTCTCTCACTAACTCTGTCAGAAAAAAAAAAAACATAATTATATCAAATTTAAAACTTTTTTGAAGATTTATTTTATTTATTTGAATGACAGAGTTACAGAGAGAGGTAAAGACAGAGAGAGAGAGGTCTTCCATCCACTGGTTCATTCCCCAGATGGCCACAGCAGCCGGAGCTGTACCAATCCAAAGCCAGGAGCCAGGAGCCAGGAGCTTCCCCTGGGTCTCCCCCTTGGGTGCAGGGGCCCAAGCTCTTGGGTCATCTTCTACTGCTTTCCCAGGCCATAGCAGCGAGCTGGATCAGAAGAGGAGCAGCCAGGACTAGAACTGGCACCCATATGGGATGTCAGTGCTTCAGGCCAGGACTTTAATCCACTGCGCCACAGCGTCGGCCCCCTATATCAAATTTAAATTTAACATTTAAAACAGTCATTTTAAATATTTTTGAAATAAGACATAGCATGGATATCCTTGATTTTTGGCTGTAAGGTTTAATCAAAGATGTCTGCATGGCCAGCAGTGAGAGAAATGATGTAGAGAGGTCTAAGTGGATTCAGCGCTACATGGCTTGTCATTTAAAAAAATGTAAACAGCCTAATCTCATCACAATAATTATAGCAAATTTGTTAATTCTTCAAGTTAATTAAAATTTTAAAGTCTAAGTCTCAGTGGAGTTTCTATAAAAGAGATCTCATTGCATCCATAAACAGTATCTCCCAAGCTTAACATAATGTTTTAAAATATCCATCAAGAGTCTATAGTTAAATAAAGGTGTGCTTTCTTATCATATATTAAATGAGAGTGGAATTGGAAATAGATGGGAAGCTGTTTACAATTATTCAAGCTGTCTTCTGGTTTTCCGGTGTTCTGAAGTCATGTTTTCCATTAGTAGGAAAACATGCTGACTTGAACCACCTTTTCAAGCCTGTGCACCTGCAAGTTTTTCTGAAGATTTCTAAGAGCACAAACTCACAAATTTCTGCTATAATTTACTATAATTTGTGTGTGTGTGTGTGTGTGTGTGTATGTGTCTGTATTCTACTGCTGGATCAACTCTGATAATTTTATGTCCTTATCACCATTTCTGGATGCTATTTTGCTCTCTCCATCCATTTGCTGTCTTTTTAAATACAGTTCCTCTCCATCATGCCAAAAGTCATTGTGAAAAGACAGCTGTATGTGTAATAGATTATTATCAAATCTTGTGGATAATAAAAAAGTAATTTAAGCACAAAAAAGGAAACAACTAAGAACTGAGTATCAGACATTACTTTCTATTAAATGTCAACATTCATTTTATGCTGAGGATCATTTTGTAGCGGTCCTGCATTGTTCTAAGCACAGTCTGTTTTGAATTCACGGGGGCCATTCTTACTCTCCAGTGGGTTTCCCCCTACTGCTTTTTCTTGTACGTCCTGGACTCCAGCTTCTTTTCTCAAGCTGCTGCAAGTGCAAGCTGAAAAGTCTTTTGCACACTTGTTTGGCTCTACATTCCTCTCTTTTATAAAATCAGCCTACACACTTCTCTCTTATATGCAAAATACACCTAATATTTGTTCCCAAACACAACATTCTTCTTCCAACAGTTTAGAGTGCATGACATCTGCTATTAAAAAGTCAGGATCATTTTTGTTCTCTATTTAAAATAGAATAACTAGAATATAAAAATATCAATTTCTGAGTATGGTAATACTTTCTCTGAAATGCCACTTATCAGATCAGGCAGTAAGAAAAAATGTTATGTTTTATACTACTGCTGTCTAATATCAGTAGAATGTACTAGTAACTCAAAGCCAGGTAGTTTATTTGAAGTATTCTAGTAGCCATGTTAGAAAATTTCTCTTTTGAAAAAATGAAATTCTAATAACTCAATATAATAAAAATCTTATAACTTAAACATATAGAACTTACTGAGATTTTTATATTCTGGGTTTTTGTACTAAGTCAAAGTTTAAATAATCCAGAGACCACATTTCAAGTGCTCAGTGGGCATATGTGGCAAGAGCATATTCTTTGGATGCAAAGATTTGCACAAATGAGGCAAAACACTAATAAACGCCTTAGGATTTTTCTATACATGTAACTAAAAACTTTTAGTTTAAGGGAGTAAAAAGCTAAAGATGCTGATGTCTAATGAGTTTTGTACTAACCCCAGTCTCTCCTTCACATTTTCCTGTTCTTGTGGTATTCTCTTCTTGAGCACAATTTTCTAAAGCTCCTTTGCTCGCTGACTCCTAAATTATGACAGGTAGTGGGGCCGGCACTGTGGTATAGAAGGTAAAGCTGCCGCCTGCAGTGCCGGCATCCCACGTGGGTACCGGTTCAAGTCCTCGCTGCTCCACTTCTGATCTAACTCTCTGCTATGGCCTGGGAAAGCAGTGGAAGATGGCCCAAGTCCTAGGGTCCGTGCACCCTCTATGAGAGACCTGGAGAAGCTCCTGGCCCCTGGCTTCGGATCAGCTCAGATCTAGCTGTTGTGGCCATTTAGGGAGTGAAGCAGCAGATGGAAAACCTCTTTTTCTCTGCCTCTGCCTCTCTGTAACTCTGTCTTTCAAATAAATAAATAAACATTAAAAAAATTATGACAGGTCAAAGCAGGCTGGCCTATTGGCATTATTATTTCTTGTATTTCACACATGCAACCCCTAATAACATGAAATATAATATAAAGTAGTCTTATTATTTCTTGTATTTCCGACATGTGACCACTAATACCATTAAATGTAATATAAATTACATTAGAAGTCTTCAAAAAGTTCATGGAAAATGAGGACAATGAAAACATTATACGTGAGTTTTAAGAAGTTTTGCACTAAAATAAACCTTTCTTTTTTTTTTAAAAAAAAAGATTTATTTGTTTATTTGAAAGGCAGAATAACAGAGTGGCAGAGGCAGAGAGAGAAAGGTCTTGCATTTGCTGGTTCACTCCCCAAATGGCTGCAATGACCAGAGCTGGGATGACCGGAAGCCAGGAGCCAGGAGCTTCTTCCTGGTCTCCCATGCAGGTGCAGGGGCCCAAGGACTTTTACTGCTTTCCCAGTCCATAGCAGAGAGTTGGATCAGAAGTGGAGGGGCTGGGACTTGAACCAGTGCCCATATGGGATGCTGGCACTGCAGGTGGTGGTTTTACCCGTTTTACCACAGCGCCGGCCCCTAAAATAAACCTTCATTCTCATTTTCCATGGACTTTTTTTTTTTTGACAGGCAGAGTTAGACAGTGAGAGAGAGAGAGAAAGGTCTTCCTTCCGTTGGTTCACCCCCGAAATGGCCGCTGCGGCTGGCGTGCTGCGCCGATCTGAAGCCAGAAGCCAGGTGCTTCTCCTGGTCTCCCATGGGTACAGGGCCCAAGCACTTGGGCCATCCTCCACTGCCTTCTAGGGCCACAGCAGAGAGCTGGACTCGAAGAGGAGCAACTGGGACAGAACCCGGCGCCACAATGGGGACTAGAACCTGGGGTACCAGCGCCATAGGCAGAGGATTACCCTAGTGAGCCATGGCGCTGGCCTCCATGGAATTTAAAAAAGGGGGAGGGTTGTTTATCTATTTGAAAGGCAGAATGAGATAAGGAGAGACAAGAGAGTAGCATGAACATCTTTTATTCTATTTGGCTTTTTTTGTTCTGTCTCCTTACTTTGAAATTCATCCATGTTGTCCAAGTACTGAGAGTCCACTGCCTTTTACTAATGTGTAGTGTTCCCTTATAAGGATATACCATAGCATGTCTATCCCTCCATCTGTTGAAGGATATTTGGGCTGTTTCCATTTCTGCCACAGCTGCTATTAACATTAATGTCTGCAAGAACATATTGTTTTTATTTCTTTGGAGGATATGCTTAAGAGAGGAATGATTAGAGTCTTTTGTAGGTATATGTTTAAACTTCTAAGAATTTATTAAACTATTTTTCATAGTGACCACATCATTTAGCTTCATTAATCTACTCCTTCATCAGTAGTTGGTGTGGTCATTCTTTGGTGGATAGTGGTTTCATGTTGTTCTAATTTGAATTTTCCTAATGATTAATGATGAGGATCTTTTCAAGTGCTTATCTGTTATCCTTATATCATCTTTGGTGAAGTGTTTCTTCAAATTTTTTCCCAGATTTAATTGCTTTCTTTTTACAGCTTTTTTTACATACCGGGTGCTAGCATTTATCAGATATATAATGGGCAAATAGCTTTTCCCAGTCTGTGACTATCCTCTCACTTTCTTAACTGTGTTTTTAAAAGAGGAAAAAGTTTTCAATTTTGATGAAATCAAGTTAACCAATACTGCTTAGAGTCTAATGGGGAAGAGAGTTGAGAAATTCGATGATTACAACCTAAGATGATGGGTGCTGTGATAAAGATTTGCAAAAATGTATAGATAAATGACAAGTTATTCAGATTTAAGGATTAAAAGCACTTTCTAGAAGAGAAGATAGTTGAGGAGGAGTTGGCTGAGTAAAGGTAGAAGTGGAGTTTCAGGCAAGAACAGAGCATGTACAAGGTCGTGTGCTGTGACAGAGTATGATGTATTTATGAAGCTTTGTATGACGGGAGCATAGGCTCTATTTGAGTACAAAATAGAATATGAAATTATGCTGAAAACCTGAAAGCATATTGGTCATAAAGGATTTGGTGCCTTAAACTAAGGAGGTGTGACTTAATGCTAATCCTTATGGTTATCTATACATTTTAAAAGGGTCATTCTAGGATCATTGCTGGAAATCAATAGAAGGTGGAGTAGGATGAGTGTGACAAGGATCCAGGACACAGAAATGACACATGCAAGATGAGGAACATGAATATATGTGGGAATAGTAAATAAGCAGTAAATATGTAAGAGATAGAATCAGCAAGATTTGGTTATCACTGACTAAGGTTCTTAAGAGATCAAAATGATCAACGACTGGGATTTAGAAAGGAAAGAGTTCTTCAACTTGAACAACCTTAGTGATATACCTGAAGAGCAGGTGTATTTATTTGAATCTTCATCATTTGTTTTTTGTATTTTGTTTCCAAACAAGTTGGGTGGGTGGGACAAAATGAGTGGTAGACCAAGACAATCAGTAGATTAACAATAACCATGGTGATAAACGAGAAGAGGAGGTCCACTCAAAATATACCCCCATGAGTTTTGAAATTGAGGATTATATGAGATTTAAATCTTTGTTGAATGAGATTAAAATCTTTCTAGTTGAATAATGTACTCTTCTAGTATTAGTATCTCCTCCGAGTAGCTTAAATTTATGTATTACATCTAGTAATCAGAGCAGTAATCTCAGATGAGATGGCAGACCTTAATAAATGACATGCAAAATAATCGAACTATTCCTTTATTTTACAAAAATTACTTACTTTGAAAGTCAGAGTTACAGAGAAGGAGAGATGGAGAGAAAGAGAGATCTTCTGTCTGCTGATTCACTCCCTAGATGACCCCAACAGCCAGTGCTGGGTCAGGCAGAAGCCTGGAGCCAGGAACTTCTAGGTTTCCCACATGGGAGCAGGGGCCGAGGAAACTGGGCCATCTTCTGCTACTTTTCCCAGGCCATTAGCAGGGAGCCAGATCAGCAGAGGTACAGCCATGACTTGAACCAGTGCCTATCTGGAATGCAGGCGTCACAGGATGGAACTTCACTCACTACACCACAACACGGGCCCCAGTGATAGAACTATTCAAGTTGGGTTCTATTGATGGAGAGGAGGGGAACTGTTTTTTTTTTGTTTGTTTGTTTGTTTTTTTTTTTTTCAGACAGATCAGAGACCTCACTATAGATATCTGAGATGTCAAAGAATGATGGGCAAGTTTTATGCTTTCATCTGGCCAGTTGGTCAAATGTAAAATATCAGGCCAGCTTGAAGGTAGTATTGTTAGCTTCCAGATTTAGGCAAGCTGATTGGTATTAAGGGAATAAAGTGTTTCAGAAAGAGACAGTCCTTAAAACAGAGTGAGAAACCCTGAACCAAGGGCCAACATAATGTAAGTTAAGGACATAGGCAAAATGTCTAGGGAGTACCAATCAATGATAGGAAGCAATCCAAAAATGAAGCATAAATGAATCAAATGGATCACAATCCCTCAAGGCATTTGTACTTAGATATTTCCTACCCATGATCAGAATTGTTCTCAAAGTACTGTGAGGGCGAGCTGTATAGAGGAAAAGGAAAGCTTGACTGGAGTGAGAGGATAGGGGAATGAGAACCAAAGTTAGACACAACAGCCCAGTAAAGGGGCTTTGTGCACATGGCTGCAAGTGATGACAGTAAAATTAAAAGGCTAGAGGAGAATTATTTTCACTGTTTTCTCAGTGATCATCACTGCTGTTGAAGAGAGGAATTGGGTTCCAAAAACCTAGAGGAAGTCTTCTGAAATGATTTCAAAATAATAAAAATCCACACTGAATCCAACATGGATTTATCAGTTACAAGAGATTGTTGCTCCATTTCACAACAGGAAGAAGCTGGAGACAATTTTATTTTCAATTCAGAAGGGGGCAGCTTTGCAAAGAGATGAGGATACAAATTTAAATAAACAGAAGGATAAAGTTATTGAGAAATTCCTAGTAGCGAAGAGAGCCCTAGCTGTTTTCATCTCTTACAAAAGAGTGGGAGATGGAGGAATGCAGCATAATCAGCCCAGCCGCATGTTTAATGGCCGTGTGCAGGCTGGTGACAGAGCAGAGTTTCTAGAGTGAGTCTGCACCTCCCTCCAGCTCTTCCCTACACACCTGTGCTAAGCACTCACGGGTAGAGGGTCAAGGGCAGCAGGCAGGACACGATTGCTGAGAGCCCCTCTGCAGATCCCAGGCTTCTTGCAGGCGCTGCTGCAGCTCTGAAGGCTGGAAGAGTACAGGAGGTTGGAGAGAGTTCTCCTGAGGCATAGAAAGACAGGCAAGACTCGAGAGGAAAGAGAATAAGCCTCAGACATGCTGGGATCTGGGCTTTTGAGCTAAGAAAGCATCAGAGTTTAGTGGAGTTAGCTATATGGTGCAAAGCGGTCTCCAAAGGTTTGCCAGTGCTAAGAACAAGCACATTTGTTGGAACTGGTGAACTGAATCTAATTAAAGCTTCAGCAAAACACAGACTCAGCACATTTAAAGATTGGATTGACCCAATCTTCCAAAAAGGAAGCCTGGGAGAAAAAGTGGCAAGATCTTTTTTTAAAGTCGCTTTCATACAATACTTAACATGGAAGAAAAATCATGAGACATGTGGAGGAACAGGAAAATACCAGCCACATTCAAGAGCAAGAACATTTAATTAGCAGCAAACACAGAAATGGCACATTGTGGAATAAGCTAAGACTTTAAAATCACCCAGATAAATATACTACAGGGTCAGTAGGAAAGTAGAAAACATACATGAATAGATAGAGTATCTCAGCACAGAGAAGAAGTGATAAAAACCAAAGTGGAAATATTAGAAATAAAATACTAAACATGAAAATTGTAATGGAATTCTTAATTGAATGATCAGCAAAGTAAATACAGAAGAGGAAGAAATCTGTAATTTTGGAACAGGCTGATAAAATTAGACACACTAAATATAAAGAACAATAACAGGAACAAATAGAGATCCTATAATTTGTGACAACAGGGATGATTCTGGAGCAAACTATGTGAGGTGGAATGAGCCAGGAATAGAGAGACAAATACTTCATGATCTCATTCATATATGGAATTTAATTTTTTATTTTTTAAAAGATTTTATTTATTTATTTGAGAAGTAGAGTTCCAGATAGTGAAAGGGAGACACAGAGAGAGAGGTCTTCCATCCGCTGGTTCACTCCCCAGATGGCCGCAATGGCTGAAGTGAGCCAATCTGAAGCCAGGAGCCAGGAGCTTCTTCTGGGTCCCCCATGTGAGTGCAGGGGCCCAAGGACATGGACCATCTTCTACTGCTTTCATATATGGAATTTTAAAAAGCTGAGCTTATAGCAGTTAAGTGGAGTAGTGGTTATAATAGAAGGGAAGCAGGAAGATGGTTTATCAATGGATGAAAAGTTAACTTCTGGTATGCTATTGCTACAGTAAGGTGACTAGAGGTAATATTGCATTGTATATTTCAAAATAACCAGAAGACAATTCTGAGTGTCACCACTACAAACAGATGATAAATGTTGAGAGTGATGTATATACTAATTACTCTGATTGTATCTTTTTACAACATGTACATGTATTGGAATATCACATTGCACCCATAAATGTGCACAATTACTATGGGTCAATCAAACATGAAAATATAACAAAAAATCATGTTTGTCCATTTAAGGGCTTGTATAAAGATATGCATAGCAGCCTTATACTTAATAGTATTAATAGGTCATAATCTGAAGGAAAATCCCCCATAAATATCCATCAATAAAACAAAGTGATACAGTTTTGGACACTCATAAAACAGAATCACTCTCAGCAATAGAAAGGGACTACTTACACAAATAATATGGACAAATCACTAAACTTTTGTGCAAAAGAATCTAAATGTGAAAAAAAACACAATTTGATTCCTTTTTCATGCATTCTATGAAAAGGCAAAATAAATACATCATTATAGAAATCAGAAATAGGTTGCCTCAGGAAGAAGTGGAAATTAATAGGAAAGGGGGCACAAGGGAACTTCCTGGGATTGTGTTCTTCATTGACTTTTGAGTGATTGGTATAAGGTTTCAACTGCTCAGATTCTTTGAACAGAATATTTAAAATCTGGAGTGTAAATTGTACTTCAAAGAAAACAATAAAAACAAAGCTGGAAGCTTCACAAAACCGTATTTCAAGGCATACTACAGTGCATTTATAATCAAAATGACCAGAATACTGGCATAAAAATAGACATGTAGACTAATGGGACAGAATAGAAACCCCAGAAATTAATCCATGCATCTACAACAAACTAATCTTTTAGAAAGGACAGTCTCTATAACAAATGGTGCTGTGAAAATTGAATCTCCACATGCAGAAGTATGAAACAAAACCCCAACCTTACACCTTATACAAAAATCAACTCTAAATGGATCAAGGAAGACTTCTTGGAAAAGATCCCAAAAGCATAGGCAACCAAAGCAAAAGTAGACAAATGGGATTACATCAAGCTAAGAAGCTTTTGCACTGCAAAGGAAACACTAGCAACGTTAAGAGGCAAGGCTTCCATAGCCTCGGCAACTCATGGCTAGAGCCTAGGGAGGTTACTGACGCCATAAACAAGAGTGTCAAATTGTTAAATCAACATCAGGAGTCACTGTGTACTTACGTCTTATGTGGGATCTGTCCTTAATGTGTTGTCCAATGTGAAGTAATGCTATAACTAGTACTGAAACAGTATTTTTACACTTTGTGTTTCTGTGTGGGTGCAAACTGATGAAATCTTTAGTTAGTATATACTGAATCGATCTTCTGTGTATAAAGATAATTGAAATTGTTTTCTGGGATGGCTGCTTAACTTCTGAAAGGAGGTCCCAGTGCACCCATGCTGCCAGGATGTCAGTCCTTGCTCACCTTTGTTCTCTGTTTGTCCTGGCCCCACTTTCTTTTTGAAAAGGGATATTTTTACTGCTTAATAATTTTGTCCCAGCTAATGTTCCAAACATCCCACATCATCATTACCTTTTGTTATCCTTCATTCTTAAGTAGCAATGATCTATGTGGGAGTGCATTCTGCCCCCCAACTTGCTTATAGATTTACTTTTTTCAAAAAAGGATTTATTTGATTTGCTTGAAAGGCAGAGAGGTTTACTTTATCCTTTTTCTTAATATAATCATTCCTATGACATTTATCAATCTATTTTCATTGAAACATTTTGGAGAGCCCATAGAAGACTTGGCAGCAATTCTTCAAGTCACAAATACAAAAGTAAATAGCACACAGAGAACATTTGGATAGACTTTGGCATCAGCTAAGTAAACCAATCAAAAGACACAATCTACTGCTTGATCTGCTAACGGATGACTAATGGGAAATTACAGAGCCTGGCTACTAACCTTGAATTTCCTATAAGGCCTTAGTTTCACAAGAGATCAGACATGCCAATGTAGGAAGTAAAGTATCCAAACAAAAATAAACCTTATTTAAATCAGTCATTTGTGAGAATGCTCCAGTGATGTTTGTTTTCCTACTCCAGATATCAGAGTTTGGCTAGGATAAGTACACAGAGGTCATGGTTGTAAATTTGCCTGGGAAAATTATTTTACTGGCTGCCTATGAACACTTGTTTATGTTTGAAATCACTGAAGCTACCATGGAATGAGAACTATATAAATTTTACTGCACAAACACAACTGAGAACATTATTATGTGCAATAGTGAATTTCCAGATTCCTTTTTCACTAAGAAATTCCAGTAAATTTATCCTGTATATGTAAAGATGTTGCTTCATTTTGGTCAATTCTGTATGCATTTCTTTCAATTTCTCAATATATCCAAACAGAAAAATAATTTATAACTTCACTGTATTGGTTCAGTGAAATAACTTTAAGATGAGCTTATAATGTATTTCTCAACATTCTATTGTTGATTGTCTCAGGGAGTCAACAGGAGCAACAAAACCTAATGCATAGGACAAAATTAGAAAACCCTAAACCAATCTCTTCAGTGTTAAGTACAAGGTGATTCTGCCTCCTAGAAAATATCTAAAATTCAGTTTTAAATAGGAAAAGTAGACTTGTAGAGTCAATGGTGTTTGCATTAAATAATGTCTAGTGGTGAAGGTTCTCAAATGCCTGGAAGTTCTGTACTGTGAATATCTTATCGTAGACAGTATTTCCCACATTGTCTGATTCCATTTCATGAGGTTTGATTATTAAGTGTGTTTCTAATGTACCAGACTCAACCTGAGATCAATGGTTGCTATGGTTTGAGTGTTGGATGTCCTCTAAGAGCCCATGTGTTAAAGGATTGGTTCCTAGGGTGGTGCTGTTGGGATGTGGTGGGAGGTTTAGGAGGTGGAGCCTAGTGGGAGGTCATTAGGTCAGTGGGGGTATGCCCTCAGAAGATAATTCTTCTGTGATCTCTTGAGGTCTTGTGAGAGTATTTCTGTGAAACCCTGCTTTGGGGAGTTGCTGTTTGATAAAGTGGTTAAAGTATACTGTTGGGGATCAATGTTGTGGTATAGAGGTTAAAGCCACCACCTGTGATGCCAGCATCCCATATGGGTGCTGGTTTTTGTCCCAGCTGCTCTACTTCTGATCCAGCTCCCTGATAATAGCCTGGGAAAATCAGTGGAAGGTGGTCCAAATACTTGGGCCCCTGCCACACATGTGGGGGACCTGGAAGAAACTCCTGGTTCCTGGCTTCAGCCTGGTCCAGCCCCAGTAGTTGTAGCCATCTAGAGAGTGAACTAGTGGATGGAGGATCTCCCTTCTCTCTCTTCCCTTCTCTCTGTGTAACTCTGACTTTCAAATAATAAATAAATCTTAAAAAATACACATGTCCTAGCTCTGGCCTTTGATTCCAGCTTCATGTTAATGCATACCCTGGGAGGAAGCAGGTAATGGCTCAAGTGTTTGGGTTTCTGCCACCCACATGGGAGACCTGAATTGAGTTCCCAGCTCCCAGCTTTAGGTTAACCCAGCCCAGGCTGCTGTGGGCATCTGAGGAGAGAACCAGACGATGAAGCTTTTCTTTCTGTCTGTATCTTTGTCTCTCCTATTTACCTTTTTGAAAAAAGCTCGAATTTGAGCCCAGCGATTCTCTCTCCATTACCAGCCTGGAAACGTGACTGCTGGCTCCAACTGTCCTACAACTGTTGGTTCTATTGCCCTTTATAGAAGCCAAATCCGTGAGACTACCTGAGCAGGGACTTGAACCACCAAAAGTAGGAGCTAACCCGTTCTCTTTATAAGGAGAGTTGCCTCGAATATTTCATTAGAGTGATGAGAAGCCAACTATTAAAATGTTTCTTAAATAAATCTTAAAAAAGATAAAATTCTTTTACATTAAAATGTTTATCATTTTATTCTTAGGTCAGTATTAATATCATGAATCACTATAGATTACCGAGTTCTATCTTATCCAAAATTCATCAATTATTTAGTTATTTAATAACAGAATTTATTATAGACATTTGTGTTATTAATAAGTCTATGCCGGGTTGCTACCTAGATTATTGGCTACAGCAGTTTCAGGTGTAAAGTGTCATGGTCCACTGGTTAATTTCTATGATTTGGTTTTTAAATCTAAGTCTTGAAAGGGTAGCAATGCCCTACTGCTGAGAAATTTTAAACAAAATAATAGCAGTCTGGCAAATGCATTATTAATTTCTGTAAATTATTATTATTATTATCTGAATTGTATAGGCATTATGATTAACCATTTAATGTTTGGTAGAATGCTTTAATTTCTTCCTCTTCTCACTGATTATGACACCAAGTTAAGCTGACAATTTACCTGTCACATGTGCATTTGTTATTTAAATCTCATTATGCTTTATGTAAGCTTTCCAAAGTAAAAGAGCCATTTTGATAATAATTTTTGTGATTTTTTCCTAGACTGTCCATCTTCACTGAGTAAGCATTTTTATTATTTCACTTTTTCTACTTTATTTCAGATCCTTAGTGCTCTTGACCATACAGTTTTGCTGAACCACACAAAACTGCAATTTCTGCAACTTCTTTCACTTAGATTAATGTTAGAGGAACCAAAATGGAAAATAGATAGATGTTTATGATATTCAGAGTATTTGTCTTTAAATATCCAAAAAAATGCCTCGTGTCGATTTTTTTTCTTAACAGGAAAGATATATTGGAATTATGAGGGAAATCTTGGGTTTAGCTTCATCAGTTTAAACATGTTTAGCTTCATCAGCATTCCAAAATCAATCCATCTGGGTTAATCATATTGTAGACATTATTTACTGTGAAGTAATATTTATCTTACAAGAAAGGTATGCTATTTCTACATGGAAGAATAAAAAACATATTCCTTTTTGATTAATTATTTTGTCTTTAAGCCTTGATGAATGGCCAGTCATTCAAACTACTGAATTATGGATTCTGTGTATATTTCTGGCTATCATACTAGTAGTCTAGCTTGATAGCATGATCCCTTAATGTCTTCTTTTTACTTTATACACAGGTTGTAAAATAGATAGGCTTTTAAATAAATAAATAATGTATAATAATAAACTTCAATTATGTTCTATGTTAATATAAAATAATAAAAATCTGGAAATTTATTGATAGGAAGAAATTAAAGAAAATCATTCTTTGCCCATATTTTGTTTTTAACTAGACAGACTGTTAAACAGTGATGGTACAAACAAGTGAGAGACAGTTTTAAAAGCCACCTGTTTTCATATCTTGCATCCTAATTACATCAGAGTCAAGAAAATGTTTTTTAAAATTGAAAATACCTTTAGTACATTTTTTTTTACTTACTGTAACTAAAATAAACCATTTGGCACTTGGTGGTGGATATCAGGTATCAAGATAAATAGAAGAAAGTGATACAAAATATTTTAGAATAAAAAAAATAGAATTTTTTGTGTTAGGCTGAACAATACCAGAAAATCGATCTGCCACAGTCCTTTATAACATGATATTTGAATTACAGTATGAAAATACAGTGAATGAGGTTGCTTTAGCTAATTAAATTTCTTGAATATTTTTCAAAAGGACTTTGTAGATATCTGCTCAATTATGTTTTGGTATAATTAAAGTAAAAGAAGCCAAATCATGAAGTCTCTTGGTTAATTGTAAGCTGGAGATCTGTGGCGATTTTGCTCTATCATGGAAAGTTTCCTTCGATTCTTGCTTTGCTTCCTCCCTCCTTTCCTTACCATTTCTCTCCCCTCCTTCTTCTCTCTTTCCTTCCTACTTTCATTCCTTTCTCCATTGGTGGAATTAATACAAAGGAGATAACTGAGTGGAATAGGAGGGATGAGAGATACTCTTAATACTGTGAAGACTTTCAATGACAAAATGACAGTTTTAAAGATAGGGAAGATCCATTAACCCCTCCTCCCACATATTATGGAGAGTTTTTCCCCTTATTGCTGTTTGTAAGGCAAACATGATCTATCCTTGATATCCTGCGTGTTACTCTATCACTCCCACTGTAAGACTCTTTATCCAATTTCACGAATGATAACTTCTAGTTTGTAAACCGTTGGTTATCAATTAAAAGAAATCATCCAGAACTAACTCTTTGGCTGGTGTAATTAATCTTTATCTGGTCTAATTCCTATTTGATGAAGTGATCTGCATCAAAGAATGGAATATTTACTCCAAATCATACCCTTGGTAGTCTGATAATCAATTTTTGCTAACATTAATGTCATCCAGAAGAAAATGGAAGAAAATGATGTATCTCACACATAGGCTATCATTTATTATGTTGGAAATCACACATTTTCACTAAGTGAGGAATTCTTAATTCTTCACCTTCCTATGCAAGGTCAAATAGGGATATAAACGGAAAACTTAAGAATATTAACTGAATGATGACAAAAGTATTAAAGATTAGCTTTTGTCAAGTTCGTAATATTTTAATAGTGTTATATTCACTCATTAAAATATTTGGAAACTATAGATATTTTCCTATACACAGGAATGTTTTAGTATTACATTATTTTTACCTATGTCTTAATGTTTTTTTTTTTTGAATTCTCCTAACAATTTGAATTCAACATACTGCTTTAGTTGAAGACTATGGGGGGTAGTTATTCTTCAATGTCTTTATCACTGTTTTTGCAAGTGATTGAGTTAGATTCTCTGACTTTTCTAAGGTTCATTTTGATAATCTGTATTTTCATAGAGAATCATCCACTTTATTAAGGTTCTCAATTTTATTTAACTGAATTTAGCAAAGTGATTTCTTATATTATTTGATTTTCTTCCATATTATTTTTATCTAATCTGAATCAAGATCTTCATCTTTTTTTTTTTCATTTTTATCCTTGGTTTATTACATGTCTTAGAAGTAAACATCTTAATATTTCACAATTAATTATTCTTCTTTTTGCTTGTTTCTTTTATTTTTTCCACTTTAAAATTTATTTAGGGGGGCTGGTACTGTGGCACAGTAGGTTGGGCCTCTGCCTGCAGGGCTGGCATCCCACATAGGCACCAGTTCAAGTCCTGGCTGCTGCACTTCTGATCCAGCTTCCTGCTAATGTGCCTGGGAAAGCAGCAGAGGATGGCCCAAGTGCTTTCTCTGTAACTTTGACTTTCAAATAAATAACTCTTTAAAAATTACTTAAATACTTGAGGGAGAGGGAGAGGCAGAGGGAGAGATTGAGAGAGAGGAAGAGGGAAAGGAAGAGGGAGAGGGACAGGAGTGAGAGGGAGAGGGAGAGGGAAAAAGCTCCCATTAATTGGTTCATTCCCCAAATGACCACAACAGCTGGAGCTGGATTGTAACTGAAGCCAGGAGCCAGGAACTCAGTGCAGGTCTCCCACATGGGCAGCCAGAACCCAATCACTTGAGCGCTCACCACTGTCTCCTAGGGTGAGCACCAGTAGGAAGATGGAGTCAGTCAGGAACCAGAATCAGAAATCAAATCCAGATGCTGCAGTGTCAGATGTGGCCATCTTAACTGCTGGACCAAATATCTACCCTTATTTGTTTTTAGCTGTTTGTATTTTTAGTTCTTTAAAGGATATAGGGTTATTCATATATTCTCTTCTTACTCAGTATTATATATAGTCTTCTTATAGTTTGTCCATTTCATTTTACTTTCTTTAGAATTATGTTTATTATAATAACTTCTTATGATCTTTTAACTAGTGTATCATCTGTGGGTTCACCCTTCTCTCTTTCTTATTTCTAACAGTGGTACCATCTCTATTTGTCCTTCCTCAGTCTGATCAAAGGTTTTTAAATTTAGTAATCTTTTCAAATTCTCTAATTTGGACTTCATTTTCTTTTGAGTGTATTTGATTTACATTCCTGTAATTTATGCTCCAATGACCATTGCTTTCTTTATAGTCATTTTATTTAGGTTAAATTGTTGTCAGCATGCTGTATCTTTGTAATCTATTTCTTTTTTATATTTTTATTTTGGGTGTATCAACATTTTAATCTTGCCTGAAAAATCATCATCTGTTAGTTTGAGCAGTTAGTTCATTTGTACTGAGTGTGATTACTGATGCATCTCGTTCAAAACTGCTGTGTTACAAACTGCTTTTGGTTCCTCCTGCTCATTTCGTGCTTCTTCTTCCCCTCTTTATATTGAGCATTTAAAAAAAACTATTGCATTTGCTCCCCATTGTGCTGGAGTGCTCTCCTAGTGCGTGATGCTGCAATGCGGTGCAATTAAGTTGTCCTCATGACTGAGTCCCTGTCTTTTTTCATCGCCTCTTTCAAAAATTACTTACTGATGTTTTACCCATGTGCCCTTGTCTTCAGACTTTTTATCAAGTGAGGTACAGGAAGGCTCTCACAGTTGTCCATTTGCCCTTCTCCTTTATTGTTAGTAAGAAAATACTTTTTATTTTGATTTTGCAATTCAAACTGTGACAGCTACTTGGAGAAATGTGTTCTAGGAGAGTCAGGAATGCGTAGCCCGGGACAGCCTTGCTGCAGGTTTCTTGCGTCTCCATCTCCGCATGACCTGTACTACGTCCAGCAGTGCTTTCCCTTGTTCTTTCTGTTCAGAGTGAGGCCCTTATCTCTCTTCTGGAGGTTTTAAGGGGAATTGTGATGTCTCATGGAAGAATGGAAAAGAACTGGGTTCATTTGAACGTCTTAAAAAATCCAATTACTATGGTATGGCATAGTCTTGGCCTTAAAAATTGGGTAGGATTTTGGACAGTGCTAGAAGTACACAATGGCCCATTGTAAGAATAGGCAAATGGGACTCCACATCCCATTATGTTGGCAGGTACCAATGCCATCTTACTAGTTAAAGTGATCAGTTTAAATTCATAATTGAGCATAAAGATAGATTTTTCTTTCTCTCCCTTTCTGCAGTTCTGATTTTTAAATGATAAGTAAATTTAAAAAAGAAACCCAAACCATCCCGGGACAATTATATGCTATTCAAAGAGCAGTCTGAAAATGGTCTCAAGGCTTAAGAGTATCTTATGCAAAAGAGGCTCACACAGGAATCTGATCCCTCCCAGAATTTTGCAATACCATCAGGCTATAATATGATGTCCATGTGCTTCAACCACTAAATAAACTTCATTTTCACAAGCAGTAGGTTGCCCATAAATGTCTAAAGTACACTCCGGATGCCTTATAGAAAACAGATGTATATGTCCTAATAATTTAGGCAGATAGTATAAGGATTCCTTTAATCTTTCAACCTCTGAGCCTCTCTAAGACACATTAAACATTTTTGTTGTTTTTAATTAGTGTTTTTGAGGTAGAAGCTACATACAATAAAATTTGCCAACAAATGTGTAATTTTATGCAATTTGGAGATACTCATGATATAAACCTTCCCCATAACACCAAACTGACATTTCCTGTTCTCCTCAGCTGTCAACTCCCTCTCACCACCCCACCTACTAGCACCCACTGATTTATTTTCTCTCACTGCAGACTTGTGTTTTCTGGACATTTAACAGAAATGGAATAATACAGTATATAATTTTCCATGTCTATCTGACTTTTGAAAAGCAGGGTTACAGATAGAGAAAGACGTCATCCATCTGCTGGCTCACTTCCCAAACAGCTACAACGGCCAGGGCTGGGCCAAGCTGAAGCCAGGAGCCTGGAACTCCTTCCAGCTCGGTGGCCTCATGGGTGGCAGAGGCTCAAGTACTTGGGTCATCTTCTACTGCTTTCCAACGTGAGTTAGAAGGGAGCTGGATTGGAAGTGGAGCAGCTAGGACTCTAACCAGCTCTTATGTGGTACCCACGTCACAAGTCAGTGGGAGTTTAACTCATTGCACCACGATGCTGATCTCCATGAAGGCTTTTGCATGTATTAGTAGTTTCTTCTTAGGCAAAAATTTATCTGTCCACCAGTTGATGGATGTTTGAATTGCTTTTAACTTTTGGTGATAACTAATAAATATTCTAGTAACATGTAAGTGCCCTGTTTATGAATGTGTATGTTTTTATTTCTCTTGAGTAACCACCTAGGAATGAGATTGCTGAATGGAAAGTGTGCTTAAATTGAAACTGTAACACTTTCTCTGAAGTGGCTGCTTTAATTCATATCTCCACTGACAGTATTTAGTTCCAATTGTCAAAATCTTCATCAGTGTTTGGCCCTATCTGTCAATTTATTTATTTATTAAAGATTTATTTATTTGAAAGGCAGAATGATAAAAAGGGAAAGACAGAGACAGATCTCCATCCACTGGTGCACTCCATATATGGCTATATCAGCTGGGGCTGGGTCAGGCCAAAGTCAGGAGCCAGGAGGTTCATCTGGGTCTTCCACAGGTGTGCAGTGGCCCAAGGACTTGGACTGTCTTCTGCCACTTTCCAGGCACATTAGAAGGGAGCTAGATCGAAAGTGGAACAGCTGGGATTCAAATTGGCTCCCAGTGGGACTCAGGCACCACAAGGCAGTGGCTTAACATGCTTCACCATAGCACCGTCCACCTGTCTGTCTCTTTAATAACCAATTGAGAGGCCAGCGCTGTTCTGCAATGGGTTAAAGCCTCCACCTGCAGTGCCGGCATTCCATCTCGGTGCAGGTTTGAGTTCCAGCTGCTCCTCTTCCGGTCCAGCTCTCTGCTGTGGCCTGGGAAAGCAGTGGAGGATGGCCCAAGTCCTTGGGCCTCTGCACCCACATGGGAGACCTGGAGGAAGCTCCTGGCTTCTGATCAGCACAGCTCCAGCTATTATGGCCATCTGGGGAGTGAACCAGTGGATGGAAGATCTTTCTCTCTCTTTGCTATGCCTCTCTGTAACTCTGCCTTTCAAATAAATAAATCTTTTTAAAAAAATAACCAATTGAGTTGATGCAGAGTGGTATATTGTTGTTAAACTTTTCATTTATCCATTGACAAATTATAATCTATTTTTTCATACTTATTTGTGCTAATATTTTTTCTTTTGCTGAGATGTGTATTTGAATCTTTAGTTCATTTTAAATAGGATTGTTTGAGGAGTTATTGTAAACTTATAAGTATTTTTTGCATGCTCTGAGAAACACCTAATTATCAGATGTAGGTTTTTTGTTAGTGTTGTTCTTTGCTTTTGCAATCCATCTAGAATACTAAAATATGCTGAAGCATCAGTTTCCATAGATTATTCCAGTTCATGGAATTTTCTCAATATTTTCTTGCCTTTCATGACTTGAAGTGTTTTGAAGTTTACTAGTTAGGTATTTTAAAGAATGTCCCTCAGTTTGGGCTTATCTGATATTTTCCTCAAGATTATACGTGGTTTAAGGATCTTGGAGAAGAATAGCAGAGAAATGAAGTGCCCTTCTCATTGTGTCCTGTCATAAGCCATGATATGCACAGGTATTATCACTAATGGACCTAACCTTGATCATTGTGGTTGTAAATGCCAGGCTTCTCCACTGTAAACTCCATGTGTTTTCCATATTCTATCCTTTGCAAGTTAGCTATTATCCTCATGAGAAGAAAAATGGAGCCTTGTTTCTGGAGGGAGGTGTATAAAATTTCTCACCATAATACTTAATACATAGTTGAGTGGGGAGAAACTTTAGACTTTAGCCAGACACAGAAAGACAAGTGCTACACGTTCTTAAACATTTGTGGAAGTGAAAATAGTTGATCTGGAAGTAGAGTGTAGAATAGAGGTTACTAGAGGCAGTGTGGGGGTAACAGAAAAGCGGAAGGAAGCCCATAAAAGGTTAGATAATAGATATTAAAATACAGTTGAGGGAATAAGTAGTTCTAATGTTATATAGCACAATAATAACTATAGTCTATAGCAACAAATTATGCATTTCAAAATAGCTACAGGAGGATGTTTTGAAGGTTTCCAATATATGGAAATGACAATGTTTGGGGAGATGAAAAAATGCTTATCTCCCTTATTTGAGTCTTACATATTGTATACTTGTATGGAATTGTAATATTGTGCCCCATAAATAAGTAAAAATATGACGTGTCAATTAAAAACCCAGCTTGAGATAATTTTCAATGTTAGTTACTACATTTTACATATGATAAAACTGAGGCTTAGAGAACTCAAATAAATTGTTTAAGGTCTTGTGCAGAGCAGGAGTCAGAATCTAGACTCTACTATTTGTAAACTGTCTCTTCTATTATAGTTTGCTGCCATATATGAGAAGCAATGAAAAGATCAGATTAAAAAACAGTAAGTTTAAACTAGTCTTTAAAAAGTTTGTAACTAAAGTGATTTAAGACTGACCGTTAGAAATGAGATTGGAAACAGGAATTCTTGTCTATTTGGTCTTTATGGCTACTCACTGCTATGAAAGGCGGTGCACAATAAAATAAGTTCACAGAAACAAAACTGCTCAGGCTATAGTCTATTTTGGCAATTGTCAAGAAAGATGAATTAGTCATATAAATTCTCCAGAGGTGACACAATGTGTGAGACTAATAAACACCACACCTGATGATTCCCTTAGAGAGGGCGAGAATAACCTCAAAGAAGAATCAGAATTAACAAGAAATGAGACCAATCTTTCACGGCACCATGAAGGCTAGAAAGATAAAGCAATAGCACTCCAAAAGCTAATTTACTTCTAACGGCAATAATTACTTCTAACGGCAATAATCAATTTAGTGAGGAACATTAGAAAAGTACAAGTCAGAAAAACAGCGTCAACAAGAATGGGAAGCCCTGGGGTCACAGCCGCTGAAAAAGTAGCTGGTGAGTGCCATCTTCCTCTTCCTGCTCCTCGGCTAAGATTGATTCGTGCAGAATATGGGCCTGAAACAGCTGTTTCCAGCGGAGAAACCTTCTTACTGACTAAGAATCACCTTTCATTTAGTTTCTTTCTGCAGAACAAGAAATGCAGGACAGAAGAAGGAAAAGGGGAAAGAAGAAAGATAGGCCATTGGCTATTTTCTTCCTTGATGATTTCTTTACTTGACATGTTGCTTCAAGAGATCTCAACGACATACTTGTTTAACTGAGTGTTCTTGGGTTGTACAATAACATACTTGTGTAAAACATCACAGGTAATGATTTTCCCGATCATTTCAAGGCCTTCCGGACTATTATGCATTGGCCTGTGCTATTATCATCTACACTGATTCTCTTAGGTTCAGCTGGAAATTTCCAATCCATAAATACGTATCAAGCCGGCATTTTGTCATGTCCTGTGGATACTGAGATGGAAGATACTATTCGAGTGAAGCACTACTGTTGAGCTGCGAGGATCCCTGCTGTGCTGAACCATCGTTCCCTGTGTGAGACAGAACAGCGTAGGACACTGACCAGAGTTAGTATAAGTAACTGTATCCCCTACATTTAAAAAAATAAACATGTATCTTCTTTGATAATCATAAGCATATCAATTTTTTTAAATGTAAACACACCAAAATGAAAACTTGGATGATAAAAATGAGGAAGCGTGGCTGTCTTTTTTTTCTTTAATTTTGCTTACATATTTAATTTCTGTCAAATCTAAATAGACCTTTTTGAAAAATTGATTTATTCTTTCAAATTCTTCCTGCTGTGCCGCATTCCAAACTCCCATTACCTAGATAACCATTTTCAACTCTTCATTTCTTCTAGTATTTTATATATCTAAGTAAAATATATGTGTATGTATTGATATTTTCAGTTACAGGAGTTCTATTGAATTCCTTGAATGAAGAGGGTAAGATTTTATTTTTCATTTTTGTCTCATCCATTCCTGAAACACATACTTTCGAACTATAGTTCCAACACACACTCACAGTTGTAGGTTGAATCAATACTTGGTCTTTGCAGGGACTATGAATGCCTAAATTTTATCCACAGTAGAGGGATGGAGTTTTCTAGCCATGCAATATGTATCTTTGGTGTATTATCTGCTAAAGAGATTGTGTTGATTTTCTCCCATTGGTGGTTTTGATTTTTCCCTCTGGTTACCTTGGGAATGATTATTTTGTTTTCCCAGAGAAAATATACTCCACGCAGAAGTAGTGAGTAAAAAATGATTTTGTGATAGGGGCCTCACCAATACAGAGGGAGAGAAGGGCCTATCCCAAGATGGAACACAGCCGCATCTATTTGTTAATAACTGTTTTAACGTTTGCTTACCAGCACAGTGCGATGGTGCCAGCCAGTGCCAGCCAGTATATAGCTCCCTATCTTTGGGGGAGAAAAATTAGGTCCGTGAAGAGAGACCAGTTAAACATTGCCTGTAACTGTGTGTGCATGCACAATCGTATACTATGGCTGCTATGTAGCATTAGAACATTCAATCAGATGTACCCATGTCACCGTGTAAGGGAGACAAAGGAATTAAAAACATATATAAGGAAAAGCCCCTCTTTGTTCAGGACTCAGCTTTCGGATGTGACCACACCGGAGCCCTATGCCAGCATGGTAAAGACAGTTTCCTTGCTGAAACCTCGGAGACTCATATTTCTTTCTAAGTAAACTGCTACAATTTTACTAAAAACTCCTTAGACATAAGAGTTTTAGTTCTCAGAAAATCTTGCTGAGACATCAGTTCCCATGTCTGTCTTAGTTGCCTGTCAGCAAAGATTAGTTCCCCTCTTCCCTAATCAGTGTACATACTTCTCGATGTCTTGATCTTCTAATTCTCTCACACTTGGTTTTACCGCTAGCCTCTTCATTCTACATAGTTGAGTCTATCTCGAGCTTTTCTTTTGCATAGACAGAGACAAATTTTTCTATCAATGTTATGCCACTGCAGTAGCCCTGTATCCATCAGGATAGACCATGTTATACCCTGGTGGTGACTAGCCCCTAACTCGTAAGTGCTTTATCTATCTATCTATCTAACTACCTATCATCTATCTATCTTCTGGTTCTTACATGCCCAAAGCAAGTTTGTTGGAGGGGTCTGCCCAAGATTGTTTCACACTTCCATGATCAATACAACTACAGGAAGAGTGCCATGCCATTTTCACTTACATTTTATTAAAAATGAAAGTTGAATGCAGACACCAAGCTCAATATGGCCTGTGAAGTGTCATATGCTAATATGATATTTACAATTAGCTCTGACGATGACCTTAACAATTAAAGGGTGGATAGGGATTCTCTATAGTGCAAACAAAGGAGGCTGTTGCAAAAAGTGTGTGTGTATATATGCATATATATATATATATATAATATGTGTGTATGTGTGTATATATGTATATACACATTAAAAATTCATTTATTTGAAAGTTAGACTTACAAGAAAGAGACAGACATCTTCCATCCACTGGTCCACTCGCCAGATGGCTGCAGTGGCTAGGGCTGAGCCAGGCTAAGGCAGGTGCCAGGAGTTTCATCTGGGTCTGCCATGTTGGTGGCAGGTGCCCAAGCACTTGGGACACTTCCCGTTGCTTTTCCCAGGTCATCAGCAAGGGACTAGATTGGAAGTGGAACAGCCAGGACTTGAACTGATGCCTGTTTGGGATCCCGGCATTGCAGGCAGCAGCTTTACCCCACAAAGTACATCTTTTTATGTTATTTATGACATAGGTTTTTTCTCCCGTAAAATATATTTTTATAACTTTCAGTAGCTGTTTGTGTCTCACTTAGAATAACCCAGTAGATCTCATCTCAGTCAACCAGAGAAAGATATGATTTCTCTTATCTTGAAATGCCTTCATAGGATGACCCATCTGTGAGTTTATTTTTAAATGTATCAATTATTATAAAGTTGAAAGTAGAAAATCTATTTAAGGTTTCCCAAATCTGACATCCCAACTCTGAGAAATGAAAACAAATTAAGATAAAACCTTAATTATTACATGGATTTTACCTTCAATTATTAAAAAAAATAAAATTGGGGCTGGCACTGTGGCGTAACAGGTAAATCTGCTGCCTGCCGTGCTGACATCCCATATGGGCACTGGATTCAGTCCCGGCTGCTCCACTTCCGATCCAGGTCTCTGATACAGCTTGGGAAAGCAGTAAAAGATGGCCCAAGTCCTTGAGCTCCTGCACTCGTGGGGAAGACATGGAGGAATCTCCTGGCTTCGGATCAGCTCAGCTCTGGCTTTTGTAGCTATTTGGGAAGTGAACCAGTGGATAGAAGACCTCTCTCTCTCTCTCTCTCTCTCCCTCTGCCTCTGTAAATCTGCCTTTCAAATAAATAAATAAATCTTTTTTAAAAATTTAAAAGAATAGTTAAGGTTGACAACATTAAAAACCCTGAATATAAATTTTCCTCAGAGATTAAAACCATTCTACCAGCCATTCTAATGTATGAATGCTAGCCATTCTAATGTATGAACTTCAGGGCCTTGATAAAAAGAATTAGATAATAATCATCCAGGCCTTTACTAACAGCACAATATATTCTACTTGCAAGTAACTATCATTTCAGGTCCAGTAAGCAAATAGAGACTAGTCATTCATTTCATGAAAGCTCTGTGGAGCTGCCAGTGGAAACAAATGTCTCAACTAGCTTGGGTTCCAAGTGGTGACTTGCAGGTGAAAGGTTGTGGATTTCCTTATCAATCATCTGAGCTGCCCACTCCTACAACAGCAAAGCAAGACTCAGACAAAAGAGGGGAGAATTTCAATTCATTAGCACCTTACTCCAGTCTGTTAGCAAAATACCATATTGTACAAAATATGAATAGCATGAAAAAGTAGCTTCCTTTGATTGTACCATATGGACCCCTGTGAGGAAAATGTGCCAAATACAACATCCTGTAAATTGCTACAAATTGTTAGTGAACAATTTCAGTTGCAGTTCCTAGGTATTTTTTTCTTCCCTGGGGCTGTCAAACAATGGCACTGTGATGGATTGAGTCAGACCAAGCAGATCTCCAATGAACACAGTCTCTGGCCTCTGTCGAATAACATTACAAACCTGACTTGAACACTCACTGGTACCGCACTTGGGGAATAAATTATCTTACTTTTTGGTCACGCTGTTTTTTTTTTAAAACTCTTTGTGCTAAATGCACATTAGATATTTAAGTTAATTGCTAAGATGCAACTTGCAGAGAAATCCAAAACTACTCTTTGAGATACAAATTTCTTAGGGCCAAATAACTCATTTAAGTATTTCTCAAAACAAAGTATGAAAAAGTGAAAGCAGAGTGTAGTCTTATGATTAGTGATCATTAAATACTTTCATTCTGTGAAATATGAAATGCACTCAGTGTGCTTTTCCCTGAGATAACTTGAACATTGGAGAGTATTGCAACCGAATGTCTATTCTAGAAAGCTTTGAAACTGAGCTCATTTGCTTTTATGCCAAATTGACCAGCAGTTTCACTTCATGTCTTGTTTGGTTTTAGAATGCAGAAATAAATAAAACCAATAAGTTACCTAATATCCTGTGGTTTGTATTCTGATGATAGGAAATAATATAAATGAATAGCCAAGTGCTAATAATGGCATATGAAATGAGTGCTATTGAAAAGCCTAAGGCAAGATAAGGGAACTAGGAGTCATGTGGTTTCCCACTTTAGTAGGTCATTCATAAAAGGGCTCTAGGAGGAGGTAACATGTGAACAGGAACTTGAGTAAAACATAAAGCAAGCGCATATGTAGGGGGAAATCCCTCCCAGCGGAAGGGACAGCACACTAAAAGATTACAGTAGAGGAATTGCTTTGTGTGTTCAAGAAACAGGAAGATCAGTGTATCAGTGTGGCTGTAAAAATGTGAATGAGCAGAAGAGAGCTAGGATAGGAGGCGAGAGTTAGCCATCGGGTGGATCATTTGGTCCTTCAAGCTGCAAACAGTTTCATGATGTTCTCTCCAATCAGCTGTTGAGTGGTGGGGTCAGCTGCTTCAGGAACACTGGACATGGTACAGATTTGAGTGATGAGGGAATCAATACCCTATTTGGACTTGATAAACTTGTGAGAGGATGCTAATAGATCCAGTATTTGTTTTCTGTGCTGCATAACCAGTTAACACAAAGCTCTTTGTGATTTATTATTTTTTTTAACACTTTTTTTTTTTTTATTTTTGACAGGCAGTGTGGACAGTGAGAGAGAGAGAGAGACAGACAGAAAGGTCTTCCTTTTGCCGTTGGTTCACCCTCCAATGGCCGCCGCGGACGGCGCGCTGCGGCCGGCGCACCGCGCTCATCCGATGGCAGGAGCCAGGAGCCAGGTGCTTTTCCTGGTCTCCCATGGGGTGCAGGGCCCAAGCACCTGGGCCATCCTCCACTGCACTCCCGGGCCACAGCAGAGGGCTGGCCTGGAAGTGGGGCAACCGGGACAGAATCCGGCGCCCCGACCGGGACTAGAACCCGGTGTGCCGGCGCCGCAAGGCGGAGAATTAGCCTGTTGAGCCACGGCGCCGGCTAGCTCTTTGTGATTTAACACAAATTTGTCTCACAGTTCTGGTGGGGCTGAAATGTGGCATGCCTTAGCTGTGTTCCCTTCCACACAGGAATCAGCCAGGTGGGTTATCGTCTAGATTTTAGAAGCTTGATAGGGAAAGGGTCTGGTTCCAAACTCACTCAAGCCATTGCCAGTTTTCCTTTCAAGGATAAAGCTTCCAGAGTACCTCAGCAAGTGAGGTCACTGTATGACATGACGTAGTCCCAGGAGTGACATCTCAGATCATACTCAAGTCACAGGTCATGCCCACACTCAGGAGGAGAGGATCCATAAAGGCATGAATCAAAGGATGAGGATCATGGAGGTGACTTCAAAGTCTGCAGACATCCAGGTGGATGAGCCGAGTAGGCAGTTGAATGGACAGTCCTGCAGATATACCAGGGCTGGAGAGAACACTTTCAAAATTATCAAGGCAGGAATATTTTTTTTTAAAAAAGATTTATTTATTTACTTGAAAGGCAGAGTTACACAGAGAGAGAGGGAGAGGCACAGAGAGGTCTTCCATCACTGGTTCACTCTCCAGTTGGCCATTATGGTCAGAGCTGCGCCAATCCGAAGCCATGAGCCAGGAGCTTATTCCGGGTCTCCCACGTGGGTGCAGAGGCCCAAGGACTTAGGCCATCTTCTACTGCTTTCCCAGGCCATAGCAGAGAGCTGGATAGAAGTGGAGCAGCTGGGACTCGAACCGGCGCCCACATGGGATGCCGGCACTGCAGTTGGCGGCTCTATCCACTATGCCATATGCTGGCCCCAGAATATTTTCAAAGCCTGGGGTCTGGATGAAAATATAGTCAATAAACGCATGCAAAAGCTAGATATTTTATTCCAGTTAACATATAAAGAGCATATACCAGTAAGCTCAAGCTTTAAAAACACAGAAAATAATTCTACAATCGGTTTTGCTGCTTTGTGGTTCAGTTCTTATCTACCCTACCACAGCTGATGGTCTTTACTAATTGCTGGCTATTAAAAGATTCGTAGGATGTGGCACACAAATACTATGCTAAAAGCTGTGAAGGAGTCATTTCACATGATCCCTCTGATAAACAAAGGAGATTTTCTATTAAGTAATTTTCTATTAACTGATGAGAAAACTGAAGACACAACTCAAGATCATGCAGCTGCTGTTTGACACAGCCCGGAGAAAGTGCTGTGACTCCTTGATCTCTGCCCTTATCCTCCTGCTTTATGGTGCCTCCCCTTGCGGCTGGCTTGCCTGGTCCTTGATTCCCAATCTGCTCCTGGTCGTTGGCTTGTATTCTCTATGCCTCCATGACTTTGCTGTTCTTCATTTGTTTCTTTTTATCCCCCAACCAATTCATCTCAATTTCCTTTTCATTCCCTTAGGAGCACCTTTAAAGGCTACCATTGCTTTGCTGTTGGATCATAGACATACCCTTGTTTTGACTGTGCATCTTTGCTGAAAACTGAGATATTTGAGGAATTTAATAAATGAATCAAATTAGTGGGCAGGAGAGAATCAGAGGAAAATCTATGCATTTGAACCTGAAAGAAAGGAATTCCAAGCAGGAAGAAAAGTATTCTGTATTCTCCCAATTATTACACAAGTAGAATGTATGAATTGTGTGTTAAGAATAAGGCAGGAATTACAGTTTGAAGAATGAATTTACTTTCTCACTATTAAAAATAGTACAAAATATGTTCCTCAATTATTATGGAGAGCTTTATAATAGAATTTTGAGTTGATATCTTTTGGTAAATGGTCATAATTACTGCATACTATATAATGCATTAATTTACTGTGGTTCAAATTATATGTAGGATATACTGTTCATTTACTGGTTCAAATTATGCACTGGATATAGTTTCATCTTTCTCTTTCACCCTAAGCGCTGTTATCCTTGACCCAATATTAGCATTAAGATGTGTTTCTATTACATATTCAAATCAAGGTGCAAAAGAACACAGGAGATTCTTTTTCTCCTTGAGAAACAGTCCAAGACAAAATAAATTATTCTAGTTAAAAAAAGCACTCTAAAATTTATATTAGCTTTCCTATGTGAAACTCTAATCTAATTTTCTGCCTAAAAGAAAACATACCCTTTATAGAATGTAAGAAAACACAGTAACAATGACTGGTAAAAAAAATCTGATTTCTGCCCAAGATTTCTTTCATACCTTCAAATTTAGTTTTGCTTCTTCAGGGATATGATATCCTAATAGAACACTTCCAGTATGAATGAATTAGAATTAAGATTATAGAATATCATAGCTAAAATATGAGAAAAATAACAGAGTCTCTAACACCTGCACAATTTGCATACATCTCTATCTTGGGAGTGGCATGTCTGTTTCTTTAAGCATATTCTCCCTAATGTAAAACTTCTTACATACTGTATTATCTGTTAGCTAAGGAGGGCCACAGCAAATAAGTATCACAACAGGATAACAACAGAAATTTTGTAGCAACAGAAATTCCTTGTCTGCAGTTCTGGAGGCAGGAAGTCTGCCCTGGACGTGTCAGCGAAGCTTGGCTTGCTCTGCAGGTCACCAGGGAGGAACTGTTCCATTCCAGACTCCTGAGACTCTTTTTCTGGTAGCCTCAGACATTCCTTGGCGTCATTCTAGTCCTCTGTGTCTTCACATGAAATTCTCCCTATCTGTGTTACCTTCCCTCTGCTTAGGTCTGTTTCTGTGCCCAGATTCCCTCATTTCGTAGGTTTAGTGGTTCTACTGATTATGATCTCATTTTAATGTGGTGTCTCTGTAAAGATCCTATTTTCAAATAGGGCCTCATTCTGATATATTAGGAGTTAGAGCTTCAACATGACTCTTTTGGGATATACTATTTGACCCATAATATATACTTATAGAAAATCTCACATACACTTTTCGTGGTTTGAAAAGGATGTTTTTAAGTCACAATTAAAAAAATTGTGTGTCTACCACTGTGGCATAGTGGGTAAAGCAGCTACCTCTGACACCAGCATCCCATATGGCATGGATGCTGTCCCGTCTGCTCCATTTCTGATCCAGCTCCCTGTAAATGACCTGGGAAAAGCAGTGGAAATGACCCAAGTGTCTGGGCTCTTGCCACCCATGTGGAAGACCTGGATGTGGTTCCCGGTTTTTGTCTGGCCCAGCCTTAGCTGTTGCAGCTCTCTGGGGAATGAACCAGTAGATGGAAAATCTCTCTTTGTCTCTGTTTCTCCGTAACTCTGTCTTTCAAAAAAAATTAATAAATCTTAAAATTTATTTTTACCAAAATGTGGAATTCAGAATAAGTAATTAGAATTGATGTGCTCAGGTTTATTGCACCACACAAACTAACTATCTTGTCATTTAACTTATTTTTATAAAACTTGCCCCAGATTCCTGTATATTATTGAAATATAAACTTTTTATTCCTTTTATTCAAGATGACAGAAAGCAGAGCAGAAGAGCACTGAATAGCATTATTATAACCATATCTATAGAAGCTATAAGTGGTGAGTGATAAATATGTATCAAAAACTTAGCTGTAACATTAAAATGAATGTACATACTTATGAGCAGCATAATACTAATTTATATTTAAATACATATTAAATAAATCACATGTAGTTGGAATAGTCTACGTGAGCTTTTAGCTGCAGCTATAGTAGTGTTCTTTTTTAAGATTTTCATTTATTTGAGAGGTAGAGTTACAGAAGAGTCTTCCACCTCCTAGTTCACTCCCCAAATGGCTGCAGTGATCAGAGCTATGCTGATCTGAAGCCAGGCGCTTCTTCTAGATCTCCTATGCGGGTGCAGGGGTCCAAGGACTTGGGCCATCTTCCACTGCTCTCCCAGGTCATAGCAGAGAGCTGGATTGGAAGAGGAGCAGCCAGGACTCGAACCAGAGCCCATATGGGTTGCTGGCATTGCAAAACTTAGCCTACTATGCCATAGTGCTGGCCCATATAAAGTAGTTTTCAAAGGTAATTGCCAGTCTGTAAGTTTATGGTTTATGGTCTTTATCTATCTGTGTAATTCTGTTGAGAGACAGACTATTAAGGTTTAAAACTATGAGAACATTTAGAAGTTTCATGAATTAGTCTTATGTATATATTTCATCTGTGAAGTGAACTTCTTTCGGAGTACATTTTGTCTTGATAAGAGGTGCCCATATTTTAAAATACTGAAGAACTGTGTGTATTCACTACTAAATCCTGCTGTTGCTGCTGCTGTTACAGCTAGCACTAGTAGCACTACTAAGTAAAAATCACATAGTAATTATCATTTCTCATTTAGTCATCAGAACAGCACCATGAAGTGGGTACTATTGCTGCCTATCCTCCACAGATGCAGACACAGACACAGGGAGGTCAATGGACTTGCCTAGGTTCCCACAGCCAAGGAACATATCTGGGAATAAAACCAGACGATCTTACTAGAGGTCATGTTACAGTCATAACAGAGTATTAGAAATGACTCATAGGAAATTATAATTCCTTTTGATTTTTGTTACTATTTACCCCAACAGTAATTTTAAATCCAATATGGTTTGTTTAAGAAAAGTAGAAACGGAAACCTCATTTTAAAAATACCTGAGTTCTCCTTGTCAGTGCCTGCTTTATTCAATTTTAGATTGTTGTCATGAAGTGGCGATGCAGGCATGTGTTTCGTATCTCTGTCTCAGCTCTTGGGATGAAGATTCCTGGACACGCAGTGCTTTTATGCTGATGGGAGGAGACAGCCAGTAAATAGCACTCACAGTAAAACAGTGTTGGAAAGAGATCAAAAGATCTTGAAAGAGCAAAGTGAGATGAATTGGGAACATGAGGATAGGAGTAGGAAGTAAATAGGGAGGTAAGGATGGAGTGCATTTTAAAAAGTGAGACTTCAGTGAAGACTGGAAGGAGGTGCGAGAATTAGCCAAGTGGGTATCTGTTTGGGAAGGAGCCTCACAACCGTGGACGGGGCTGTGAATGGCTCTAAGGTGTTCATGCTCCTGGTACATTTGAGAGACAACAGGAAGGTGGGAAGGTTTATAGGACTGGGGGAGAGAGAGAGAGAGAGAGAGCACGATGGGTTAGGAAGAAGGGTATATTGTGGTACCTGAGGAATAGCATATTATGTAGGGGCTTAGGAGCCCTTGAAAATGACTTTAACTTGTATTTCCATATATCTCCAGGAGGGAGGAGGAATGTCTTAGGATGGAGATAAAATATGAGTATAAAATTCATGGAACTCCATGACCAAGAAATCTTATTTATTAAAGACTGATGAAAACAAATTGGGATTTACTCTGAGCACATTACAAACAAGTCAGGAAATGCTAAAAGTAGGCACTTCAGATTACTTTGGCTACAATTCTTGGTTTTTTCTTTTTAGTTCTGTAGTGATTACTACACTGAGGATTATGGCACATATTGAAATATATAATTCCATTATGTGATTCAATTTCAAAAAGACATCACAATAAACCAGACCTATTGAAATGAGACAACTGCATGCATCTCATATTTTGATTTGTAATATGATTCTGCATATTTATTGAGCAGATTTCTTGAATCTATTTAATGCATTTGAATTCATTTCATTTTACTTCATGAACATCAGTGATTTTCTACATGCAATTTCATCTCTGCTTTGGTGCAAAAATGAATGTTACTAGGAAAGCAATGTACATGGAAGGGACATAAGTATTTGTTTTAATATTGAATAAACGACTAGCCTTTATTCACCCTCATGTTTTTTCCTTAGGGTGAGAAGGTATCAATAAAACCTGGAATGCTTCATAAAATTAAAAATAAAAAAAGCCAGGATGTACTATGTTTTTATGTAGGAGTGCTATAATATAAAGCTTTATCTATTTGAAAAATAGCATTTATCTGAAATATTGATACAGGGTTTAGCTAATATTGCATGTTTGGTATTAGTGCTTCCCCCACTTATTCTGTTGGGACTTCTAGCATACTCAGTCTTAGATTTTAGGTGAAATGAGATTAAGTTAGAGTTCCAAGATGTCTTCTCATGCAGTGAGTCCATTAATCATGACTATTTTCCATTAGCAGCTATACCAACCTTTAAACTTGAGGTTTGTGCATCAATAGTAATAGACTAATAATTCAGACTAAATTCTATTCATTTTAAAATCAACTTAGTAGAGCAGCATCAGATGATAAATTACCCTCAAATATTTTGTTTTAATATCTTTTAAAACATTAAATATCTGAGTAAGAATAAAATTTAGAACCAACAAAGGCATTTTACACTGTAAATTCATTGGTCTCAATTTTCTAATGTTTTGAAGAATAAAACTTTGAATGAGTCTAAGTATCTATAAATCACATTCATATCAAAGTTATGTATACATATCTATAAAAGACTACATGACTGATGTTCAATTTCTTTTAGGAGAGATTTAGACTCATCATTTCAGGAAGAAACACAATATTTTGTAAGTCACAAATAAAGCCTTTGTTTAATTCCCTTGAACTTGTTAGTCACAATAGCCTGATCAAAAAGCACCTGCATAACTTGTAGGATTGATTGCTTCAGAGAACATTTCTACATAACAAGTGCAGTACCAGCAAGTGCTGATGATAGAATGCATTCCCATCAAAGACATTTTAAAGTAGTGTAATATGCTACAATTAACATAGAAATTATAGTCTCTCAAAAACATGATCTCATTTATTTGATACCTTCCTAATCCAATTAGTTCTAATGCTTTGTGGCATTGAGTCTGAAGTGTACTGCACATTTTATTATATATTCTATAAAGAAAAAGGGACTTGATATTTAATCGTGTTTTAAAAATTATAGTCATCTTTTCCTTGTTCTTTCTATTTCCAGTTCTGCTTTACAAAATAAATTGACTCTATTTTTAAAACTTCGTGTTGGAAAATCCAGCTCAAAGGGCATGGGGAACAACTCACAGATTTTTCTGTGTTCAAGCACAGGGCAGTGCAGTTCATTCTCCCCATCTTCCCCTCCCCTGAAGGAGCAGAATGGCATTAGCTACTACTTGGAATCAAATTGTACATATTTTTCAACAATGACCTGAAGACATAACAGCAATAAGAGGTTTACAAACAGTGGCTGGACGGTGATCAGCCATCTCATATCTTTGTATTTCCTCGGAAAACATCAAGGCACAGATGTGGCCTTCCTTGTCTGGCCTCAGGATTTTTTCCTTAAAGAAATGATCCTTTCTTCTCAAACAAGAGGGAAAATTGGACTTCTATTATGAGTGAAACCAAGGATCCAAACTGCTTGGCTTCCTATTTTTATACCACGTGTCAGAGAGGAAAGACAGTCTTCATTTAGTCACAGTATTTACAGAATTGCCCTTGACTTTCTTCATGTTTGCATGCAAATGAGGCTAGCCTTTCATATGGGAGCTATAAAGACCCTTTGTCTTTTCCGCAAGCACAGTATAACTGTTCTAACACTAGCAGTGTACACAGAGACATATATGTGAAGTTATCTCAGTGTGATGTGTTCTGATTTTATCCTTAATTTACCACTGAGAAATTGGTGATAATCTCTAATCAATGTAATTTAAAGTCATTTTATTCTGTTCCCTTATATCTCTCTTAAATTCATGGTGCTTTTTTTTTTTTTTAAATGTTTTATTTATTTACTTGAGAGGAAGAATGAGAGAGAGAGGGAGGGAGGAAAAGAGAAAAACAGAGTGGCAAGGAGAAAGAGACACAGAGTGCTGTCCCATCTGCTTGTTCATTCCCCAAATGTCCACAGCACCTCAGGCCAGGCTGAGACGGAAGCTGGGAAGAAGAGCTGCACCCAGGTCTCCGTGTGGGTCAAACGCTTACGTAGTTGAACCATCACCACTGCCTCCTAGGCTCTGCACTGAGCGACACACTACGACAACAGCTTCAGATTTCAAAGCCTCACAAGATTTCAAGCCTTTACCAATCAACTTTATGTTGTGGGATATTTTTAGACTTTTTAAAGAAGTTGTAAAGCAAGAAGGGAGCATTTCTGAATGCCCTTCCCAGTCTTCCTTAATATTAGCATCCTATATAGTCACAGCTCATTTGTCAGAACAGGAAATTAGCATAGATATTTTACTGTTAACAGACTACAGACTTTAACCCCAATAAGTCTTTTCGTAAGCCTCATGGTAATGATGAAGCAAAAATTTATAATAAATTTACCAAAAATTATTAGCAACTATTAGAGAATATCATTTAGCCTCAAGAAAGATTGTACGGCCGGCGCCGTGGCTCAACAGGCTAATCCTCCGCCTTGCGGCGCCGGCACACCGGGTTCTAGTCCCGGTCGGGGCACGGGATTCTGTCCCGGTTGCCCCTCTTCCAGGCCAGCCCTCTGCTGTGGCCCAGGAGTGCAGTGGAGGATGGCCCAGGTGCTTGGGCCCTGCACCCCATGGGGAGACCAGGAAAAGCACCTAGCACCTGGCTCCTGCCATCGGATGAGCGCGGTGCGCCGGCCGCAGCGCGCCGACCGCGGCGGCCATTGGAGGGTGAACCAACGGCAAAGGAAGACCTTTCTCTCTGTCTCTCTCTCTCTCACTGTCCACTCTGCCTGTAAAAAAAAAAAAAAAAAAAAATTGTACAAAATGGAGAAAGAAAGTAATTATAATCAGCTTGAGGACAAATTTCAAAATGGCAGTAGTAAGACCTTAATTATCAGTAATTACCTTAAATATAAATATATTAAATTCTCCAATTAAATGACATAGAGTAAGTGAAGGAATAAAAAACAAGACCCAACTGTATGTTGCTTAAAAGAAACTCGTTTTACCTCTGAGGACACCCAGACTGAAAACAAAAGAGTGGAATAAGCTATTCCATGCAAATAGAACCCAAAAGAAAACAGGAGTAGCCATGCTCCTATCAAATAAGATAGATATTATATAAAAAGCAACAAAAAGAGATAAGAATGGTCTTTATATAGTAACAAGGTGTTCAATACAGCAAAAGGAAGTAATAATTATAAATTTATATCACCTAATAAATATATAAGGCATATATTAAACCCATTGAAAGAGAGATGGACTCCAACACAGTAATAGTTGGGAACTATGTCCAGAAATGGACAGATCATCCAGATGGAAAACTGACTAAGAAGCAGTAGTTTTTAGACCAAAGCTGGGAAGAAGAACTGCATCCAGGTCTCCATGTGGGTGGCAGGTGCTTAGTTATTTGAGGCATCACCATTGTGTCCTAGGGTCTGCACTGGTCTAAAACAATTATGCCTAGCAGATATCTTCAGAATGTTCCATCCAACAGCTGCAGAATGCATGTTCTTCTCAAGAGCACATGGGACATTTTCCAAGAGATTACATGGTGGGTTGCAAAGCAAGTCTCAACAAACTGAAAAAGATAGAAATAATACCAATACCAAAGTACAATAAAAGTGAAATCAATAAAAAGAAAAGCTTTGGAAACTACATAAATGTATGGAGATTAAAGATCTTAGTCCTGATCAACAATGGATCAAGGAAGAAATTAATAAGGACATTTTAGGGGCTGAGTGCTGGTTCAAGTCCCAGCTGCTCCTCTTCTAATCCATCTCTCTGCTATGGCCTTGGAAACAGTAGAAGATGGCCCAAGTGCCTGGGCCTGTGTACCCACATGGGAGACCTGAAAGAAGTTCCTGGCTCCTGGCATTGGATTGGCCCAACTCCAGCCATTGTGGCCATTTGGTGAATAAACCAGCAGATGGAAGAACTTTCTCTCTGTCTCTCTGTCTCTGTCTCTGTCTCTTTGTCTGTAACTCTACCTCTCAAATAAATAAATCAATCTTTTTTTTTTTTTTTTATGACAGGCAGAGTGGACAGTGAGAGAGAGAGACAGAGAGAAAGGTCTTCCTTTGCCGTTGGTTCACCCTCCAATGGCTGCCGCGGATGGCGCGCTGCGGCCGGCGCACCGCGCTCATCTGATGGCAGGAGCCAGGTGCTAGGTGCTTTTTCCTGGTCTCCCATGGGGTGCAGGGCCCAAGCACTTGGGCCATCCTCCACTGCACTCCCGGGCCACAGCAGAGGGCTGGCCTGGAAGAGGGGCAACCGGGACAGAATCCGGTGCCCTGACCGGGACTAGAACCCGGTGTGCCGGCGCCACAAGGCGGAGGATTAGCCTGTTGAGCCACGGCGCCGGCCTAAATCAATCTTTTAAAAAAAGTTTAAAAAATTTCTTGAAATGGATGAAAATGGAAACATAATATGCCAAATTCTATGGGATACAGTAAAAGCAGTAGAAGAGGAAATTTTATAGCCATCAATTCCTTTATCAAAGAACCAGAAAAGTGGCAGATAAAGAAGTTATTACTGCCCATATAGGAACTAGTAAAACAATAACAAATTCAACCCAAAATTAGAAGGAAAGAAATACTAAAACACAAAGCACAAATAAATGAAATATAAACTAAAAAATTATAAAACTAATACCTAGTTATTTGGAAAAAGAAACAAAATTGACAAACCTTTAGCTAGACTAAGGAAAAACAGAAAAGACTCAAAAAAAATGAGAGGTGAAATGGATGAAATATTGACAGATACCAGACAAATACAAATAATTTTTGTAATTGTGAACAATTATATAGCAACAAATTTGATAACTTAGAAGAAAATGGACAAATTCCTAGACACAAACCCCTACAAAGACAGTTCTGAAGAAATAAATTACTTAAATAGAATAATAACTACACAAGAGATTTAATCAGTAAAAACAAAACAAGACCAAACAAAACTCCCATCAAAGAAAAGCTCAGTACCAGTTGGCATCACTGCTGAATTCTACCATTTATTGAAGAATTAATGGTAATTTAAAAAAATTATTCCAGAAACAAAAGTACAGAATTTTTCCAAACTCATTTTAAAAGAGTAGCATTGCCTTGATAGGAAAACCAGACAAGAATACAACAAAAAGGAGATAGAGACCAGTATCTTTGATGAGATTTGATGTAAAAATCTTTAAGAAATACTTACAGTGCATTAAAATATTATTCACCATGAGCAAGTGGAATTCATCCCAGGGATGATTCACTATACACAAATCAATAAATTGATATATCACATCAGTAGAATAAAGGATACAAATTTTATGAGCATCTCAATAGCTGCATAAAATATATTTTATAAAATCCATCATCCCTTTATGATAAAAACTCTGAATTAATTACATACAGAAGGAAATTACCTCAACATAATGAAGACCATATATGAGAAGCCCACAGCTAACATCAGGTTTTCTAAGATCTAGGGCAAGGATTTCCACTGTCACAACTTTTATTCATTGGAGTATGGCGGTCATAGCCAGAGCAGTTAAGCAAGAGGGAAAAAATACAGGGGATGCAAAATGGAAAGCAAAAAGTTAAATTATCACTGTTGGCAGATGACAGGATCTTGTATGTTGAAAACCCCCAAAGACTCATCAGCAAACTATTAAAACTAATAAAAACATTCAGCAAAGTTATAGAATACACATTCAATGTAAAAAAATAGTATTGTTCTAATATGACAATTGAAAGTTACCTGAACAAAGAAACTAAGAAAGCAACCCCATTTCCCATTTTTATTTCCCAAATATAAAATTCCTGGGAAAATTTTTAACTAAATAGATGAGATACCTATGATGAAAACTATAGAAGAAATTGGAGTACAGCCATAAAAATGGAAAGACACACTAAAATGTTCAAGCTACCCAAAATAACTTAGAGGTTCAGTGCAATCTCTACATAATATCTTTATATCCTTTACCCAAGCTACTAAAACATTTTTCACAGAACCAGGGAAACACTACTAAAATTTGTGTGAAACTGTAAAAAGTCCTGAATAGCTAAATAAGTCTTTAGCAAAAAGGAATAAAGCAGGAAGCAATTCACTGCCTGACTTTAAAATATATCAAAAAGTTAGTTATGTAAAATGTATGGTTTTGTCATTAAAAATGGATAAATAGACCATGGAGCAGAATGGAGACCCTAGAAATAAACTCATTGTACCTACAGCCAACTGATCTTTGTGCTAAAGACACACCTTAGTAAAAAGATAATCTTTTTAAATAAATCATTCTTGGAAGACTAGATATTCCTCGAACTTACGGAAAACTCATGTGTGTTTCTCCTGACTGTAAAAGTATACTTTATTGATGTATCTAAATTTACACAATTTTATATATATAAAATCACAGTCTACTAGTATCGTTTTAATAGTTTGGGTAAAGATATAAATCTGTTACCATTTATACTGGCCCACTTACAATTTTTCCTCAAGATTCTAGTTTTATTTTGAATTTTTATGCTTTATAAAAGTGGCAAGATTTTCTAATCTAATGAGTAAGAAATGGAAAAGTTTTTGCCTAGTTGGTCATCTTGAACCAGAAGCCCAGGTTGTCATTACAAAAGTAGGTGTCATTGAAATGAGTAGCAGGACAGTGTTTGGAACAGCAGTGAAAATGCTGCTTGGGCACTTGCATCCTATATCACTGAGCCTGAGGTCAACACCCACCTTCAGCCTCCAACTCCAGTTCCTTCTGAAGTGTACCCTGGGAGGCAGCATGTCATGGCTCAAGTAGTTACATCCTTTCCAGCATCGTGGGAAATCCGGATTGAATTCCTGGCTCTTGGCTTTGGGCTAAAGCAGGCCCGGCTGTTGCCGGCATTTGGGAAGTGCATTAGTGGATGAGGGGTCTCCTTCTGACTCTCTCTCTCTCTCTCTCTCTCTCTCTGCTTTTCAAATAAAATTTTAAAATAAGCACATTTTTAAAAAGCTAATGTCAAACAATAGGCCAGAAATATACCACGGAAGCAATAAAGAATATATGATCCATGAATGTATCCTAACATTGTTATCTCATTTGTGTTTACTGTTGAAAAGATGATAATTTTTATAATATTGATTTAGATGTAATTAAATTTCCCTAAAATGTGAATGGAATTAGATGATTGCTGGACAACAACTTTGTTAGGAAAAACAGAATGGTGTTCATTTGGGAGAAGTGCTTGTATATCTCTCACTGATACTAACATATATCTTAACTCTAATGGTTGTAGAAGGCTTAGTATGGAGTGCAGATGATGGGGGTGAGGAGGTGTTACAAGTTACTGACAGCTTAATTGATAATCTTATAAGTATCTGAATATATAAAAACCTCTTGGATCAGGTTCTACTATGCTTTAAGCTTCTCTACTAAACTAAAGGGTTGATAATTTTTCTTAGACTTTATCTGATTGTCCCTTTATTACTAGAAACAACAACTGTGCAAGTCAATGTGTTTCTTGTAACCTTCTATAAATATTGTATAATACATAAAATAAATTAAAAACTAGGTACTAATAACTTTATATTTTGTGCAACATACACTTTTTACCAAGCCAGCAGGATTTCAAGCTTTGTGAATTATAATAAATTAATGTTTTTATGTTTTGGTTCAACAATTAGTAGATTGCATGGCTCAAAATAGAAGTTACATTAAATTTTAGTGAATGACTGAATTTTGGATTATTGAACCAAAACTTACAGCTGGGTATGGGAAAAAATTCTTAGGCATTAAAATCAGATTTTGTTTTATAGAAAGAATATTAAAAGCAGAATAGGCATATTAAAAGCAGCTAGTAGCTTTTTGGGTCCCTGGGTCTGAGAAAGATGTAAGTTGTGACTTGTTTTGTAGAGAAAATATGATTATCAATCCAAATAGAAAGTTACACTGGCAGTCAGTGGCAGAAAGGGTGGGTGTCAAAAAACGGCTTAAAGCTATTACCATTTGGTTGCACACCCTACTATTTGCTTACTTTGCTCCAGCCGCTATGTCATTCTCTCAGTTCCTTGGACACAATACACTTCTGCCTGCCTCATACCTCCTGTGCAGGCTGAGCCCTCCTCCTGGATTGTCCTACTCCTCTCCTCACCAGGTCTCAATCTGCACACTGCTATACAGGTAAACATTTCCTAATGCACTTTACATACTTGAGCCCCATATCATACAATTCTCTAACACTCCAAAAATCTACACCCAGTATTTTGCACTGAAGAGTTCCCCAATAACTGGTAAAAACTGGTCTAACTTTTGTTTTGTTTTGTTTTCTTCTTTTGTTGTTATCCATTGGTTGTGAACTCTAGTAGGAAAGGAACTATTTTGTTAACCGTGCTCATGTTTGGAATCTGTAATATTGTCTGGTAGATAACAAACATATGTTAAATACTCATTAACCATCTGACGACTACAATGATTTGGAATTTATTATATAGTTTAATATACTTAAAATATTTTGCTTCAAGTTTATTTGCATCCTTTATCCATGTTGAGTTTTGTTGAGATAGTAGATGAGCTACAAAAGGGAGAAAGTTAAAAAATAAATTGGCGAAGCAAAAAGAAGATAAAAAATCATGCTAAAATTAAAATGAAGATATTTTAAGAAACTGAGATTAGAGAATAATATTATGTCTTCTCAAAAACGTAATAAAACAAGATCCAGAGGACTTCTCCACTTTTTCTTTCAATGCAAGTATTGCGATGAAGTTTGACATTACTATGGAAAGGAGAGTTAATTAGACTGGTATCTTCATATCTTTTATTTATTCATTTTTGGCATTTATATTGGCCATTACCACTTTCTCCAGAGTGGCCATGTGAAGGGAGTGGAGATGAAATGTAAGCCAGGCAATTTGCTTCCTGTTGACAGATTTCTTAATATGATTGATGGGGGCAGGAGGTGAAACTATCTGGTAAGATGAGGTTTTTGCATTATCTGTGTATTTCATATATCAGTGCCAGTATTTCTTAAACTGCAGGTCAGGACTCCAGAGGGATGGGTTGCAATATAATTTAAGAAGTTTCAAAATATAGGAAATATTTGTAGGTAGACTTTGTGGGCTACATCCAGAGCTTAGGTTCTCTTTTCTTTCTCATCTCTCTATACTTCAGCCCTCCAAACCTATTAAATTTGTGTTTTTCTGCCAATGAGAAGGTATAGAATCTTTAAGTCATAATCTTGGTAATATATAATCTTTACAAAGAAACCTTTGCGAGTGTTGAAATCATTGACCTGTACAATGATGTCTGTAGGACCTTGCAAAGTGCCTTACTAGCCGTTAATATCCACAAAATAATTCATCCTCTGTGTATTCACAGAAAGAAAATGACCATATAATAAAGAAACTGATAAAAATGTGGGTTAGATAGGCATTGCGTTTTTATTAATTATTATTTTAGAGAAAAGAAGGAAGAAAAATGCTATTGCTTTATAGAGATATTTTGCTCCCTGAGAGTATTAAATCCGAGGTTAAACACACATCCCATGATCTCTTCTGCACTTCACATTTGAGTTCAGTACTCAGTTGTGCTCTTATGTCCCATATTTCCTTTTGGATCATCTTCACTTATTGAAGAAAATATTCTTTTATTTGTGGACCATGCTTAGTTTTCCTACTACCAAAATTTTATGACCTGAAAAAACTCACATTTAATCAAGTATCTTTGCTTGAATACGGATCTGAATATAGACTTTTGAGCACATGGCCATGGAAGAAAATTTGAATAATTTTTATTATCTAAACATAATGAAAAGAATTGAGAATCTCATGATAAAATTATATATTAAAATTAAATTTTGTATTAACCGAGAAGCCATTTTCGAGCCCCATAAGTAAATACTGTCTGCAGTCAGGTCTGTCTTCCTTTGAGCTGTGACTGAATGACAAAGTGCGTTCCAATCAGATGCTCCTCTGGGTGACGTTTATGTTTATGTGAATATTTAAGGACAATTGTTTTTTGCACGCAGTAGATGTCCAAGTCAAACTCTCTGAAGTGAGGATTCTTTGTTGAATGGAACTGAGCTGCAAGGGCAGGGCTGTGTCTGTGTTAGCGGCTGGTGGGAAGCTGGGATGTACGCCGCTACATTCTCTCAATTTACCTTTGGGTATCCATGCGCTTCTCACACATTGCTGTCTTCATAACTCTGCAGTCATGGCATCTGATAGCCTTTCTCAGCTCCTTATAGTTTTTAAAGAAAGTAGGGATCTTCCCGAGATTTGAAAAGGTTTCTCATTAGTATACCTAGATTAATATCTTGGCTTGACCTGAAGAGGGGGGGGTTGCATTTTAGTTGACCTTGCGTGGATTCCTGCACATCTCAGGTAATCAAAAGCACAGAATATTACTGTGAATCCAGAAAGTTGTCCCAAGGTGCATCCACAAAATTTTAAAATGTGCTTGAATTATCCAAAATATGTAATACAGGAAACACACTCACACAAACACACACATACCCCAAAAACTCTGAAAAATATTATTGTGTGTGCTGAAATCTTAGAACATAGGACTCTCGGAGGTTGTTAAATGTTTATGTAACAGTTATTTACTAAATGAAGATAATAGTTTTGCAAAAGAAACCTGCTTCTGGCAGCTGCGAGTTTGAATGTTGATTTCCTGCAGATAACTAAATATATTTCTAAGCCAAACAAAGAAAATGGCCAAAGATACAATTTCTTCTTAGAAAAGTTTCACGTGGGAGACAAATATTTCAGAAAAGATTGTTTAACAAATGAAACTCGTAACTTTGTATTAATTTTTAACACTTTAATTAGAAAAATATATAGTATAGGCAAAAAATTATCCACTATAGTAAGGAAACTAAATAATATTTTTAGTTGAAATTCAATGTCAAATGACATCTAATAAAAAAAGAATTCTGAATGTTGTATCTTCATCTTCGATATAGCAAGTAATTAGAAAGAATTGGCTAGCCATCATAATAAACAGACCTTAAACTAGGTTTTTGTATGTTAGTCTATTTGAGGATACTTCAAAAAGTTTGTGGAAAATGTATTTGGGAACTGAAAGATGTTTATTTTGGTGCAAAATTTTTGAAATCTATGCACAATTTTTCCACAATACCCATTTCTCATGAATTTTTTAAGTTCCCTTCTGTGCATAGATTGGTACAATCTAACTTATCCCTTCCCTGTAGGTCATGGCAGGTGTTTTGTTGTTTGTGAACACTTTCGGAACTTCATTCAGTTGTGATGTAATCAGGAATCTGAGGGTACCTCTTCCCTAGGTAGGATCACTCTGGGCATGAATTCTTCATGTCAACATAGGGATGTCAGAAAGCAAGAACAATGAACAGTAGTTGCTAATGCAGAAATCAAGGCATTCAGGCCAACCCCAATACACCGACAAGTAATCATTTTGAGAACAAAGCGACGTGTCTTGATGAACTTGTACTTTTGGTCAAGATGGAGAAACAGGATTTGGCTGTATCTTCCTGCCTGAGGAATAAAAACCAGACAAAATTGATACAGTAGATGGTTTTCAAGACTCTAGAATTGAGGCAATGAGGATAGATGGTGGTCTTTTGAGAGAATTTTTAGACCAGGCCTTTCCACAGGGCGAGAGACCCTAGGTGTTCAGTGGATAGAGTGGGTTGAGGATATGGAACTGGAGTCCAGCTAGCAAATACAGCTAGGGTTCACAGAGCACACTACTGAAGAGGCGGCGGATACCCAGAGAGACACCTCCAGAGAACCTCAGAGGATCACCTCTTGAGAAGTTGTTCAATCAGCAGATTATTAACCGGCACACATGTGGGAAGAATCGAGGTAAAGCCAGGGAAATAACTTTCCAAAATGATTGCAATCACAATGCCCAGTCCTCATACAGGGCCAGAAATTCGCACTAATTGCACAATAAAATTGAAGTGCAGTAGTGTTCCCATGTAATGACCACTACAAATAAGATCAGAAAGGAAGCTTTATTCTTAAATAATTTAACTGGATCTCAGCACAAGGACTATTTACATGGAAAAGAGGACAAATAGAAAATGAATAGTAAGATGATAAACTTGTAGCCAACTGCATCACTAATCAGATTAAATGTAGAATATGTCCACACCTAAATTGAAATGCAGAGATTCTCAGTGGATAAAAAAATAAGAACTACTCATAATTAAACAAACTTCAAATATCTAGACATTTGAATACATAGATACAAGTAGGTTAAAAGGCAGAAGAATCTATACCTTCCTAATGCTTTAAAAGCTTTGTGATTATACTAATACAAAGTAGATATCAGAGCAAAGAATATTACAGTGATACAAACATTTCATAAAAGCAAAGGAACTGACTTACTAGGACATACACACCTAGTAACAGAGCCAAAAAATACATGAAGCAAAAACCACTAAAATGTGAGAAGAATTAACTCACAATTGCACTCAGAAATTTCAACAACCCTCTTTCAGTAATGGAAGAATGGGAGAAAGAAAAAAATCCATAAGTAAATTGAAGATTTGAACAACCCTATCAATCAACATGACCTAATTGACATTTACTGAATACTCCACCCAAAAGCATTCCTGTCAAATATACACAAAATATTTACCGAGACCCTATGGGATCACAAAGCAATTCTCCATAAATTTCAGGAAATTCAAATGATTCAATGTGTGTTACTTAATAAAATTAAATTACACATCACCAACAGAATGCTTCTGGAAAAATTTTCAAATATTTTGAAATTAAATAGCACAGTTCTACACAGCACCTAGGTCAAACAAAAAATCAAAAGAAAAATTAGGAAGTATTTTGGATAGAATGAAAAAGCATACTATATCAGAGTGATGTGACTAAAGCATTATTCAGGGAGAAATTTATGGCACTAAATGCCTATATCAGGAAAGGAGAAGTCTCAAATCCATGAATTCAGCTTTCACATTAAGAAACAAGAAAAACAAGAGCAAACAAAAAACCATAGAAAGTAGGAAAAGAAAATAATCAAGATCAGGATAGAAATTAAGGAGACTGAGAGTAAGATGACAGAATAGAAATCCTAGCCCTTAGTTTCCCACAGAAACACCAACTGATACAATATGAGAATTTCAGCAACCCATTAGAAAGTTGTAGGACCCCAGGCAAGTGCAAAGCTAAGAATAACTGCATTGAAATGGGCAGGAAGCAGAGCCAGCATTCAGCCCAGAGGTTGTGATGCCTGAACCCCTCATTGGAGGACCTGCATTTGAGTCCTGCTCCTGCTCATGGCTCCAGCTGCTGATTCCAGCTTCCACCTAATGTAGATCCTGGAGAAGCAGTGGTTATGAAAGCTCTAAAACTCCTCCCTCCCTCCTCAATGCCTTTGTCTTCCTGTCTCTTAAGGAAAAAAAAAAAAGGTGCAAGAAGTTAGGCCAGACTCAGTTTAAATAACCAGCCCTCTTGAGAAAACCATCTTCCAAAGGCAAGCCCCCATCACCTAACGACCCCCCACCATGCTTGCCTGTGGGATGCTATAATTAGATCAGTCTCTACTCTTAGTCCATCAGAACTTCACATAAGACTTCAGAGTTTAAACATCTGTATGAATCTGGGGAGTCAAGTCCTTTTTAACCCATAACACTTATTATTAGTATATTAATTTATTCATTTCAATGAATAGACGATTGATTTTTTCTATCATTTTTCTCTTTTTATTCTCATTGATTTCTTCTTTTTTAAAAATATTTATTTATTTATTTGAAAGGCAGAATGACAGAGAGGCAGAGACAGAGGCAGAGGCAGATAGAGAGAGAGAGAGAGAGAGGGGTCTTCCATCTGCTGGTTCACTCCCCAAATGGCTACAATGGCCAGGGCTGCGCTGATCTGAAGCCAGGAGCCAGGAGCCAGGAGATTTTTCCAGGTCTCCTACAGGAGTGCATGGGCCCAAGAACTTGGGCCATCTTCTACTGCTTTCCCAGGCCACAGCAGAGAGCTGGATCAGAAGTAGAGTAGCCAGCACTACAGACAGCGACCCCACCCACTGTGCCACGGCGCCAGCCCCCTGATTTCTTCTTTTTATTATGGTAAAACACATAACACATGTCTGACCTCTTAATTATTAAGTATACACTGCAATAGTATTAATCCTGTGTACATTGTCATACAACCGAACTATAAAACTCTTTGTCTTCTGTAATTGAAACTATACCCTTTGAACTTCCTGTATTTCCCATCCCCTAGTTCCTGGCAACCACCAAACTGTTCTAGTGCCTCCTAGAACAGGATGTCCCACAGAGCTTTTAGCTCACATTGTCCCAAAGTGTAAAACCCAGGGTGATCTTTCCGGGGTCCCTGAGTTGGGTACATGTGTGCTCACAATTAATTCTGGCTTCTGTTGTTCCTTCTTGTACATTTTGTGTGTGTGTTCAATTGCACCAGACTTACCCCTAACCCTAACCCTATCCCTAACCCTAACCCTAACCCTAACCCTAACCCTAACCCTAACCCTAACCCTAACCCTAACTAGCTTGCTTCACAACTATGTTTATTTCAAAATGCATTTGTGATTTTATTTGATGTAGTGTTAACTCTAACTTATATAATGAAAGTTTAATGATGACATGGCCAGGAAGGAATAAACATTCTCTAGATAAACTAATGAATAGCTTTATTTTTCTTACAGATCATTAGGAAAAGCATTTTTTTAAAGATTTATTTTTTTATTTGAAAGAGTTACATAGAACAGTAGAGCCAGAGATAGAGAGTGAGAAAGAGAGAGATGTCTTCCATCTGCTGGTTCACTCCCCAAATGCCCACAATGGCTAGAGCTGAACTGATCTGAGGCCAGGAGCCAGGAGTTTCTTCCTGGTCTCTCAAACAGGTGCAGGGGTGCAAGCACTTTGACCATTTTCTCCTGCTTTCCCAGGCCTTAACAGAGAGCTGGATCAGAATTGGAGCAGCTGGGACTTGAACTAGTGCCCATATGGGATGCTGGTGCTGCAGTCCAAGGCTTTAACCTGGCGTGCCACAGTGTGGGTCCCAGGAAAAGCATTTCTGATACAGAGTTAAATTACACACAAAAAACTAGGTTTCTCATTGAGAATGTTGTTGGCCTTGTTACAGATTCCATCTCTCCTAAACTTGGAGAGAATGAGGGTGAGGAGTAGTGAGCTGATACAGGAAAGGGAACAATACTACTCTTCTGTCCCGTTTGCTATTACACACACACACACACACACACACACACACACTTACAGTTGCCTAAAGAGAATTATTTGCAAGTGTTCCTACCAAGAAAACCCAAACTGCTTTAAGAAAACTGATCAGCCAAGTAAGACCCTGTTTCCTTTATTTCAGAGAAAACACCCTGAGCTGTGTGTGCTAGCCTGTAAATCACGCAGTGCTCCCTGTCTGTGAGATTTCAGAAAACTCTCATGCAACTTACACTTGTGAATGCTTGGATTTCGCCTCTTCAGCTCCCTCAAGAGCCAGGCCCACATTTAAAATGGAAAAACATTTCTGTGATCATGTAGTTTTAGGAGAGCCTGGGTCCAAAAATTTAAAGAGATTTCTTTCTGACAGGTTTGGTATGGTTGTATAACACGGTGAGCTTTGTGAATTATGAGACATTCCCTGAAGAAATTGGTCATGGAACACTCATCGCCTGCCCTCGGATACCTTCCGCAGCAAATGTTCTCCAAATCACACTGCAGAAACTGGCAGAAAGGTACATTGTCTTCCTTTCATAGCAACATAACGTTTGTTTTATAATACATCCAATCTTTTTTTTTTTAAATCTAAACATATACTTAAAATTGATGTTTTTATTCACTGACAAATAAATACTCATAAGACGATAACATCAGTGGTTAAAAGCCTGTGTGTAGTTTGTGGAGATCATCCCATTGAAGATCTTGCTTACAAAAAAAAGATGTTAACATCAATTACACGTAATTTCTAGCTATTTCAAGCGTTTTCTGATACAGATGGCAGAAATACAGATTTTAAATAATCATAATTATTTGAAAAATTTGTATTTTCTATTATTAAAATGATCATAGTTCACAATAAACAGCATAGTTTCAGACCTTATGAATTATATGCTGGCTATAGGCTTGAGGTTTTTGGACCTTTATGCACCTCAATGCATGAAGTATATGATGAAACATTGACCAGATTTATCCAGGCAGCTTAAAGCTCCTCACCAGGAACAACAGGGAAGATGGGCAACAAGGTAGATTTCATAGCGCTACTTATTGCTAGGATATGCAGAACTAGGCACCAGCTTAAGAAAGCACATAATGTTAGTCTATCGAAAATACAAGCCCTAGTAGTTATGTTATTGGATGTTTTCTAAACTGATGCACCTAATATAGATTATCTAAAAATGAGAATATTTTCTTGGTGGGTGGGAGTCTAGTCTTTAAATATGTCATAGTAAATTTTAGAGTTAGACACAGAGAGAGAGAGACAGAGAGAAAGGTCTTCCTTTTCTGTTGGTCACCCCCCAAATGGCTGTTGCGGCTGGCGCATTGCGCCGATCCAAAGCCAGGAGTCAGAAGCTTCCTCCTGGTCTCCCATGTGGGTGTAGGACCCAAGAACTTAGGCCATGCACCACTGCCTTCCGGGGCCACAGCAGAGAGCTGGACTGGAAGAGGAGCATCTGAGCCAGAATCTGGTGCCCCAGCTGGGACTAGAACCAGGGGTGCTGGCACCGCAGGCAGAGGATTAGTCAAGTGAGCCGTGGCACTGGTGTCATAGTAAATTTTTAACAGGTGATAATATTTATTCTGTGTTGGTAACTTTATATATTTTTTTCAATTTTAGTGTGGAATAACCAGAATATTTGCTATGTAACTAATATTCAAGCTTTAAGTAAGACGATAAAAATGGTGCCATAAATTAGTCTAGCATTGTCTATATTTAAAATATAGAGAGTAACTGTAGAATCAGGGGAGAAAGATTTGTCTTTTAATGTTAATATTCTGGTTTACCAGAAAGTTAAAGAATGAGAAAGTTATTTTAACTCAAACGCTGTTTTAAGAAACACGATTTCCTATTTTAGGGAGTTCATTAGGCAAGGACGGTATCCTCAACTGGAATCTCATGCAACCAGGTAAGTCGGTGTCTCAGGCTACCCCATCCTGTGACTCTGGGGGCTGCACAACACCCACCATGAGTCCCTGTTCTGTGGGAGGCATTTATATATTCCTACGCTGACCCCTGCTTGAATACTTATTTCCATGTCTCAAATTATTCACTATATCTGGGTTATGTGGTATTGCTGTCCTCATTACCAAAGATGGGAGTAAAATGAGCCTTTTATAACTTGACAATACCCTACTGAATTTCCAGAAACAATATACATGAATTTCAGAAAGTTATTGCAAAAAAATAAGCATCTTTTAATTCTATTTTCCATGAACTTTTTGAAACAACAGGCTAATCATGTTTGCCACTTCAGTATGATCCATACTTTTCAAATGGTGTTTCTTTTTTAGCATAATATGTCCACCCATGCGACACTGTAAGTAACATAGATCTACTTTTCTTTTTGAAACATTTTACTGAGGTGTCTTACATAATATGCATTCAATTAAGCGTGAAGCACAATGGGACTTACAAAGTGAGCATCACACGTCAGAAGATGGGTCTTGTGCTCTCTATTTTGATTCAGGAGATCACCTGAACACCTTCTCATGTCCCTCTCAGTCATACCTCCATCCGAAGGTTACTACCGTGCTGACTTGCACCACCATGATTTAATTTGGCCAGTTTCAATTTTGTTTGATCATTGTATATTTCATTAGTGAAGTGTCAGTTCAAGTCTTTACCATTTTTGGAATGTCATATGCTATTTTCTAATTAGTTTGCATGAATTTTAATATGCTATGGATATGAGTACTTTGTCAAATAAATATAAATATCTACCCCTGTCTGGTCTCTTTTGATGAGCAGAAGTCCTTCATTTTAATTAAGTCACATTGAACAATCTTTTCCTTTGTAGACAGAAAAGCTTTCTGTCTTTCATTTGGTTATAAAAATATTTTCCCACGTTTTCTTTTGACATAGAGCTAAAGGAGAAGATGATCAAAATGAAGGAAGAATTGAGAGATTAGATATTGGATAGATCGTCTGCATTAGCGGTATTCAAACTTTACTACATATTAGAAACATCTGGAAAGTTTTAAAAACTGCTGCCTTTGATGTTCCACCAATCTACTAATGCAGAATTTGTTGACTTGAAACACAGACATCAGTGGATTTTTCACTGATGTAGAAAACATTTAGGCAGAGAAAATCAGCAAAGGAAAGGCAAAAAAGGAGCAAATTTGGTGTATATCAGTTTCAGGCTAGAATATAAGCACCACAGGATAAATTAATGCTGAGTCACACTGGAACTAAGGCTGTAGCTTATAGAATTTTGAATCCAGAATAAATATTTCAATTTAATCTATTTGAGAGTGAGGTTTAGAAAGTTTATTTTTTACAGAATTAATCATATTCGTCAGCATACTAGGAGGGTTAGAATGACAGTGGGGCAAGGGTAAATTGACAATGAGGAGACAAGCAGATTTACAAACTCATATCTGAAATCTGACTTCTCTAACTCTTAGTCGCCAGAGACTGTATTAGTGTTTTTCTGTCGCCAGTAAGACAATACCACAGGCTGGGTGAGTTATAGAGAAGGAGGTTTATTTTGGATCATAGTCTGGAGGTGTGAGGTCCTGGGGCTGCATCTGATAAAGGCCTTTTTGCTGTCAGAGTCCCAGGTTGGCTCCGGGTATGACCTGGAGGGAGGCAGGGAGCATGGAGTGTGTGTCTAAGTGCATCTGCTCTCTCTTCCTTTTATTGTCACCAGGATTCAAAAATAGCAACCCCACACTAATGATTTCATCTAATTCTAGTAATTTTCCAATGACTCTACATTTAAACACCACACTAGGATTAAGCTTTCATGCAATAGTAATTACATGTCAACACATGAGGACTTGGGGGGCACTGAAACTGTTTGTAAACTTTAGCAAACAGAATGGTGAAATTTCTGTGTAGAGGATTGTTCTGGAAAGGTCTCAAGCTATCGTCTGAATTTCAGCCTATCTATGGGCTAAAATAATTAAAGAAGAAAATCAATTAAAGATTATTGTTCTTTGCGGTTAGGAGTTATTGAACACCTAAACTGTGTTTGTGGAGTTGACATAGAACGGTGATACCTAATGGGAGAGATGTTTTGGTGGCTGTGTTGAGGATATCAAATCTGTGTGTGTGTGTGTGTGTGTGTGTGCGCACACACTCATCAGGAATGAGCATTGAAAGATTGTTTTCTACCTTAAGTTTTTATTTATTTATTTGACAGGCAGAGTTAGTGAGAGAGAGAGAGAGAGACAGAGAGAGAGACAGAGAGAAAGGTCTTCCTTCCATTGGTTCACCCCCCAGAGGGCCGCTACAGCCGGCACGCTGTGCTGATCCGAAGCCAGGAGCCTGGTGCTTCCTCCTGGTCTCCCATGTGGGTGTAGGGCCCAAGCACTTGGGCCATCCTCCACTGCACTCCCGGGCCACAGCAGAGAGCTGGACTGGAAGGGGAGCAACTGGGACAGAATCCGGCGTCCCAACCAGGACTAGAACCCAGGGTGCAGGCACTGCAGGCGGAGGATTAGCCAAGTGAGCTGTGGTGCTGGCCAACCTTGAGTTTGACCACTAGTTAGATAGGACTGAATTTCTAAATAAATTGTGTTGAAGTGATCAGAAAAAAGAACCATTTGTCAGCCCAGATTTGCAATATTTTTCCCTTAAGTTTTTAACAGGTATCACAGGTAGACAAATTTTCATCCTACTTGTTTGCTTTTTTGCTAATAAAAATACATTATTTTACATTCTGTTTGATAGTCTACAAATTAATTAAATTATAACATATGAATTGAAAGTAGAATAAGATTCTTTAACCACAGATTTCAAAGGAAGAATTGTTTTAATTGATAAAAATGTGTACTTAAAGAATAATTATTATTAGAGTACAAGAAAGGTAGACAGAGGGGAGTTAGAAGGAAATTCAATGATGGGCACCAAAATCTATAGTTTGAAATGAGGACTAACTTCTAGGCTTCTACAGCACAGTAGGAGTGTGTAATTTACAACAGCTCATCCATTCTATGAAGAACTAGAAGGGAGGTGTTTATCTGCTCCAAACATGAAGAAGTGATAAAGGCTTAAAGAGATGGAAATACTGATCACCCTGATTTTATATTACACATCATGTGCATGCTTCAAGTTAGGACGCTGTACTCCATAAATGCATATGACAAGTATATGTCAATTAAAAATAAGATTTAAATAACTGAAAATATGTACTTAAGATTTAGAGTTAGATACAGATGTTGATAGCATTTAGGAGCATGCAATGATTATGAAGGAATAAATTCATTTTAGTTACTGAAAATTTTTAACAATTTTAATTGTTTAAGATCCCATAAGGAGTTTATTCATTTCTTGTCATTATGTTATTATTATACATATTTATGGGGTACAGTGTGATATTTCAAGATATGTATGCAATATGTACTGATCAACTCTGTTACTAGCATTTTATTGCCTTATCATTTTAAATGTTTTAATCCTTCAAACTCTCTCTTGTAGTTCTTTATAAAATATATAATCAGTTATTGTTACTGTGGTCACTCCATTGTGCTGTAGAGCACTAGGGTTTTGTTTTGATACGCATTGTCCACCTTCCTTAACTTCTCCGTCCCCTCCGAACTTCCCAATATCTAATAACTGCTATTATAATTTCGGATTAACTTTTGTTCTTTTTAGTTTTCCCACATTGGAATAGGAAAGACTTGTTGCGCAAGTAGTTAACAAATGCCTTCAATCTGACCTTCACAAATAATTTGAATGAAAAAAATACATGGTGAAAGGGGATGAAATTGACTGGTCCCTGCCTTCAATCAAATTCTATCTCTGTATGTCATGCAATAACGTTAGGTGCCCTTGGAGTAGATAACCAAGCAACACTAGAAATCAATACATTTGTTTTTTGGCTGAATGGGCTCATAAGGAGAAGCCACATGCAGCTTACACATGTAAAAATCAACCGAGGTTTACTTAAGAACAGTCCGCAAACTGTTATTATTTCAAATAGAGGGTTAGTGAATCATCATAAAGTTTATGTGTGTTTATCATTTTCTTGTCTCTTGGTAGATTGATTTCCTCAGCTCTAGCAAACACACCGTCTTTGCATGATAAATTTTATTTCTAAAGAGTTGACAACCTGCTCATTTCAAGAGAAATAAATATACTAGGTGGGAACTTGATTTTCCTTCCTTCCTTACTATACCTTCCCCACATCCCCCCTCCCTCTTCTTTTGACCCAGGCTTGTGTTAGCTAAGTGTGCTCCCTAGAGCCAGAATGAGCAATGGCTGTTTCACTGATGGACAGCCTTACTCCATAATATTCTCTGTCTAAATTAGTTCCTTGACTGAAACAAACTTTGAATGGCACAATAGTGTATTATCCCTTTGAAGGTACTTATTAAAGAATACAATGCCCAATAAAGATGTGAAAAGCCAGTGCTTGAATTTTAAATTTAATTCACCATGTATTTTTAGGACTTGTTGTGCATTCAAATTTGTAATGATTTTTTAGGCATTACCAGAAGCAGTGAAATTAGAAAGCTCCAATATGCATTACTCTGTTTGGTTACTTTTTTCTGGTAGACTTTAGCAGCTCAGAAGGGGAGGATACTTGTTGGCATTTTGACAGATGGGTTGGAGGAAGAACCGATGAAGATGGCAGGGAGGGATTTTGATGAGAATACTTGAAATAATAGGGAAGGGGATCTGAGCTGGATAGAGAGGACATTAAATGCATTTTGATATTCCTGTGCAGGGAAAGTGTAGAGGATGCAGCCCTCTCAAATCTGTTGTCAAACCGTGACAGTGGGAATTATTAGCAAGACCGTGTCAGTCTGGTAATTGTACTTAGAGGGTAGGTGCATGCAGAGTAGCAGTTCAGTAAGTACTTTCCATAGTGCTCTTTAGTTTTCCTCATTCCAAGAAGATTTTTTGGATATGCAATATTATTCAACTTCTTCAACTTACAAAAATGGAAAATATATTATGGTTTAAAATGATTCCTAATGGTAAATAAAAATAGAGAAGTAATGGCTGTATAGCATGTTAGGAAGGGAATGTAATAGAAGAAAGTGACTTTACTGACTAAGAAATATTATTTTTATTTTAATATTCATCTTTGGAGTCTTTCACTGAAATAATTATAGTATTCATATTCTTTGCAATGTACTGATTAAGCACAGTTGGAGTTAAAGCATATGAAATACCAACCTACTAAAAAAATCTCACACAATTAGCCAGTTTGATATTTCATGTATATTAGGTATCTTAAGGTGCTGAATTACAGACCTTAAAATTACTTTTATTTTCACTTTATGGAAAACTTACCTAAAGATAGCATGAACATTGACCTAATATAAAAGTTAATTAAAATATATGCCAGAGTAAATTAACCATGATGCCAAATCTCCCTGTATGAAAATCTCCCTTTTTGGTTTTTATTATAAAAATAATACTAAGAGATAATCATATAGTTATTTTTAGATGATGGGATAAGAGCATTAAAAACATACACATTAGGGGATGGGTGTTATGGCAGAGTGGGTTAAGTCTGAATTTTGGTTGCCCACAGTCCATATTGGAGTTCCTGGGATCAAGTCCTGCCTCTGCTTCCCATCCAACTTCCTGCTAATGGGCCTAGGAGGCAACAGCTGACATTCCAAATACTTGGATTGCTGCCACCCATGTGGGAGATCTGTTTGGAGATCTTGGCCCCTGGTTTCGGTATAGCCATGGCTGTAGCAGGTATCTGAGGAGTGAAATCAGTTTCATGTTAGTTCTATCTCCCTCAGTCTCTCTCTCCATCTCTTTCTCTCTCTCTCTTACTCTTTTCCTCTGACTTTCAGATAAATAAATTTAAAAAATAAATGAAGATATCTCTACATTTAAAAAATATAATTAATTTATGATTTATAACACTGCTGTAGTTCAATTAAATCTTGAACAAATCAATATTTAACCTTTATTTTGTTTTTTTTTTTTTTTCTTCTTCCTCTCTCTCTCTCTCTTTTTTTTTTTTTTTTTTTGACAGGCAGAGTTAGTGAGAGAGAGAGACAGAGAGAAAGGTCTTCCTTTTCCATTGGTTCACCCACAAGTGGCTGCTAGGGCCAGCGCGCTGCACCAATCTGAAGCCAGGAGCCAGGTGCTTCCTCCTGGTCTCCCATGCGGGTGCAGGGCCCAAGGACTTGGGCCATCCTCCACTGCCCTCCTGGGCCACAGCAGAGAGCTGGAGTGGAAGAGGAGCAACTGGGACAGAATCTGGTGCCCCAACTGGGACTGGAGCCCGGGGTGCCGGCGCCACAGGTGGCGGATTAGCCTATTGAGCCGTTGCGCCAGCCTAGCCTTTGCTTTTTTAAAAAGAAAAAGATTTATTTATTTGAAAGGTAGAGTTACAGAGAGGGAGAAACAGAGAAAAAGAGAGATCTTCCATCTGTTGGGTCACTTACCAAATGGCTGCGACAGCCAGGGTTGGGCCAGGCTGTTGCCAGAAGCCAGGGGCTTCTTCTGGGTCTCCCATGTGGGTGCAGGGCCCAAGCACTTGGGTCATCCTCTGCTGCTTTCCTAGGCACATTAGCAGGGAACTGGATCAAAAGTGGAGCAGCCAGCCTCACAGGTGGTGGCTTAACCTGCAATGCCACAACCTGGCTCCAAGCCTTGTTAAAGATGCCTTTTAAAATTTTTTTATGTATTTAATGTATACAGATTTAGGAATATAATGATACTGACACCCTACCCTCCCACCCACGCACATTCTCACCCTTCTATCTCCTTCCTCTCCTATTCCATCGCTTCATTTTTACAATGATCTACTTTCAGTTTACTTTATGCTCATAAGATTAATTGCACATTAATCAAAGAGTTGAAATAGTATGAAGAAAAAAGACTGTTCCTCAATGGTAGAGATAAGGGCTATATACAATCCTGGAAGCTCAACATGTCCATTTCATTTCAATACATTACATTTTGGTACTCTAATAGTTACCACAGATCAGGGAAAACATATGGTATTTGTCCTTTTGGGGACTGGCTTATTTCACTAATTATAATGGTTTCCAGTTACATCGATTTTGTTGCAAAAGACAGGATTTCATTCTTTTTATGGCTGAGTAGTATTACATAGATTGTATATTACCATAATTTCTTTATCTAGTCACCAGTTGATGGACATTTGGGTTGACTCCATTTCTTAGCTATTGTGAATTGAGGGCCAATAAACATGGTGGTATAGATAATTCATATGCTGATTTCATTTCCCTTAGGTAAATTTCCAGGCGTTGGATGGCTGGGTCATAAGGTATATGGTATATCTATTTTCAGAATTCTGTGGTATCTCCACAATGGTATCTCCCACAATTGCTGTACTAGTTTATATTCCCACCAACAATGGATTAGGATACCCCCCCCACCTCCCGACATCCTCAGCATTTATTGTTTGTTGATTTCTGTATGAGAGGTATTCTAACTGGGGTGAGAAGAAACCTCATTATGGTTTTGATTTGCATTTTCCTTATGGGTAGTGATCCTGAGCATTTTTTCATGTGTCTGTTGGCCATTTGAATTTCCTTTTTTAAAGAATATCTGTTTAAGTCCTTTGCCCATTTCTTAACTAGGTTCTTTTGTTTTTTTTGTTATTGAGTTTCTAGAGCTCTTTATATATTCTGGACATTAATCCTTTATCAGTTTTATATTTTGCAAATATTTTCTCCCACGCTGTCAGTTGCCTCTTTGCTTCACTGAGAGTTCCTTTTGCAGTGCAGAAGCGTGTCTGCTTGGTGTAACTCCAGTTGTCTGTTTTGACTTTAATTGCCTGTGCCTCTGGTGTCTTTTCCAAGTAGTCTTTGCCTATGCAATGTCTTGCAGAGTTTCCCCCCATGTTCTCCTCTAGTAATTTGACGGTATCAGGTTTTAGGTTTAGATCCTTGAGACATTTTGAATTGATTTTTGTATAATGTGTAAGGTAGGGGTATTGTTTCATGCAGAGATCCAGTTTTCCCAGCACCATTTGTTGAAGATACTGTCCTTCCTCCAGGGATTTTTAATTTTTAGCTCCTTTGTCAAAGATTAGTTAGTTGTTTATGCATGGATTAATTTCCGGGGTTTCAATTCTGTTCTATTAGTCCACATGTCTATTTTTGTGCTAGTACCAGGCTGTTTTGAATGTAACAGTCCTATAATATGTCTTAAAACCTGGTATTGTGATGCCTCTGGCTTTGTTTTTACGATGGCTTAGCTATTTAGGGTCTTATAATGTTAGTATTTCTAAAAGTGAGTTTCAGCTGTATTTCAAGCCAAGTCTTAAATACCAGAATGTGCTGAAATCAGATATCAGGAAAAAAATAATGAACAAATTCATGTTCTAAATCAGTCTATAAAAATACGAAAATGAAACTAAAAGAAAAGAAGTTTGCCTTGAGCTGAATTCTTTCTGTGTGAGAACTTGAATGTTCAGATCTGATAGCTGAGCCCCTGCCCATCTTCCCCAACCCTCAGCATCTTGCAGTCATCCCCTGCATGAACTATTAGTTGTCTATTTCTGCATAACAAATTAACACAAACTTAGGGCCTGACAATAGCACATATTGGTTGTCTCACAAGTTTTATGGCCAAAAATCTAGATATGGCTTAACTGGTTCTACCTAGGTCTCAAAAGGTTAGACTCAGTGAATTGATTAGTTCCTTCTGTCTCTCCCCCACCACCAAAAAGGGTGAACATTTAGTCTAGTGATTAAGCCTTTGTCTCAAATGGAAGTCCACAGGTTCAGTTCCTAACTGCAGCTCCTGGCTCCAGCTTCCTGCTAATGCAGACTGTAAATGGCAGTGGCTACAGCCCAAGCAGTTGAGCTTCTGCCACCTACATGGGAGGCCTGGGTGGAGTTGCCATTTCTTGCTTGGCACTGGCTTAGCCTTGATCATTGCAGATATTACGGAAGCAAATCAGTGTAGAGAAGATCTCTCTTTCTCCCTAGGAAGTGAATGAACGAATTGAATGACTCTTTTGGGCAGCCTTCTGTTTTGGATGTTTGACTAAGGAGGAATCCATCTCCAGACTCATTCAGGCTGTGGACTGGATCCATTTCCTCCACACAGAGGAGCTGAGTGCCCCTTCTTTCTGGATGTTGGCTGCAGGTTGCCCTCAGGTCCTAGAGACAACGTGCAGCTCCCTGCTGTGCAAAGCAGTTAATAGCATAGCAGTTTGCTCCTTCAAGGGCAGCAAGAGAGCATCTCTCCTAACAGTTGTTTAAAGCAATCCAGTTTGATGTGATATAAAATATCACAGGATTGGGGCAGTGTTGTGGGGTAGTAGGCTAGGCCTCTGCCTGCAGTGCCAGCATCTCATATCAGTGCTGGGTCCATGTCCTGGCTGCTCCTTTTCCCATCCAGCTCTCTCCTGCGACCTGGGAAAGCAGTAGAAGATGGCCCAAATGCTTTGGCCCCTGTACCTGCGTGGGAGACCCGGAGGAAGCTCCTGTCTCCTGGCTTCAGATTGGTCCAGCTCTGGCCATTATGGCCATCTAGGGAGTGAACCAGAGGATGGAAGACCTCTCTCTCTGTCTCTACCTCTCTCTATGGCTCTGTCTTTTAAATAAATAATCTTTTTTTAAAAAAGCACATTCAGTCAAAAAAAATCATGGGACTGATATCCCATTCCTTTGAGAAAATAATATAGCCCAGTTGAGGAGGTGACATGCTGTTACTTTCACCATATTCTATTTATTTCCATTAGCCACATGTAAGTCACAGTTCTACTTATATTCCAAAGGAAGGGATAATACAAGTACAGTGACACTTGGGGATTATTTCAGAGTATATCTTCAAACACATATTGGTAAAGTTTTTGGTCAAAAAAAGAACCTAGTAAATAATCCTATTAAAAAGAATAATCATCACTTCTCAGCCTTTTGGCTAAGATCAAGTGAAGTGTAAAAATAATAATCTATTATGTTTCATACAATGATATTTTAAAGATACAATGAATCTACAGTCTTCAACCATTCTTCTTCTACTGCTTATAATATTCCAATGATTTCCCAATCCATTTGGAATAAAGATCAGACCCATGTGTATATATCATGCATGAGTTGTGCCCTGTTCATCGTCTCCTACCACTTTTCTTCTTGTGCCTGTGCCCCAGTCACAACTTAAATTTGCTCTCATCATAGACCTTTGAGTAGTTGTTCTCCCTCCCTATCTCCTTCTTGTCAATCCCACCTTGAAATAAATGACATTGTCTCTGAAAGAAGAGGACTCATGGACCCTGTTTGTTACCTGTCATCATTAAGTATTCTGTAACCTGGTTTCTATGACTTTTTGAAAGGCAGCCATGGGTGGTGTTCTCTTCTGCTTCACCTTGGTTCTTGGTGGTTAGCCCCACCTCCTCTATGATATGGCACAAATCCCATGGAAGCAGAGACTGGATGTGCCGGGCTCATCTTACTATTTCCAGGACCCAAAGAAGCTTTTCTCATTACAGATGCTCTACACATATTTGTGTGTGTGTGTGTTTTATTTATTTATTTCTTTATTTGAAAGGCAGAGTTACAAAGAGTCAGAGGCAGAAAGAGAGAGAGAGAGAGAGAGAGAGAGAGAGAGAGAGAGAGAGAAGCCTTCTAAGTGCTAGTTCACTCCCCAAATGGCTGCAATGGCTGGAGCTAGGCCGATTCAAGCCAGGAGCCAGGAGCCAGGAGCTTCTTCCAGGTCTTCCACGCATGCGCAGGGACCCAAGGACTTGGGCCACCTTCTGTTGCATTTCTAGGCCATAGCAGAAAGCTGGATCAGAAGTGAGGCAGCTGGGACTTGAACAGGCACCCATATGGGATGCTGGCACTGCAAGCAGCAGTTGGCACTGCAGTCAGCATGTTTACCTGCTACGCCACAGTGCTGGCCCCTACGCATGTTTGTTGAATGAACAAATGACCCACATAAATCTGCACAGGAAGCAATTTTTGTTGTCATTAACACATTCTCCCCTTTAAAAATGCTCATTTTACATTATGTGTTTTTGGTTTGACTCCCTAAATCATTTGGTAAACCACAACGACACATTTTGTGACTTTTATCCTTTTAATAATCACTATAAAATCTCATGTTCTACATCATTTCTGAAAACATGTAGCTTGCTTGCTAGAACATAATGACTCTTTTGATTGAGATGCAAATACGGATTAACTACTTGCATTTATTTACTGACCAACATGATCCCTTTGTTCATGAGTCATATTGTTCTAACTAAATACATTGTGGACAATACGAATGAGTGAATGTCTAGTCCAAGAAAAAATAATGAAGAAACATTTTGTAACTGCATTCAATGTATCTTCCTAAGACACCCTCACATAACAATACTGTTTAGGATTAAGACTCTCTACATCTGATTTAAGGCAACTATCTCAAGGATTTTAGTGATTCCATTAGTTTTGAAAATGGTACAGAAACACTATAAAAATGGCTAACAAAACATATTCTAGGACCATTTCTTGATTGTCCTATGTTGCCAGATAAGGAACTTGGTGAAGGGCTTGGTTTGTGTTTTGAGTAGAAGCTCAACTGTTGGCAATGTGTACTAGAGAAAATAGTCATGGAAAAGGACTGGATGATGGATGGGTTACACAGAGCTTATATTTTTTAAAGTGATGCGTAATCAACATTGAAAGAAATATATTGTTCAACATCTCTTTTAAACCAATAACTGAGATTCAACTAATTCTTTAAGAATAGAACCAAGCATATTTGCTCTTTAGAAGACAAGCACAAAACTTGCACTTACAGGAGCATATCTAAGTACATGGGCTTCGCAGAGCAGCCATTGAATATATTGCAGCACAAGAGCTGGAAAACAAGTAGGCAAAAATTCATATATACTTAAGGTGAACGTTGAAAATTCAGGGAAGGAACCTGCAGTAAATGTTTGCTCCAAGAAGTTTACACTCTTAACCGGAGGGGCAAAGCTAAAGAAAGGCAATTTATCTTCAAGAGTGAAGGGGTTGTCACAGCAATTGTTTTATGTAATTGAATTTTCAAGAACTATTGAATCATCTACTTTTAAAGGTGAAGCCAAAGAATATGTGCGAATTTATGATCTTTCCCTGGCGTCACTTTTATTTTTTAATGAAGAGCCTCAAAACTATTCATCTTGGTGAGATTTCCACAATTACTGATCAAAACTTGTCCCGAGGCAGGCTGACTAAATAGCTCATCACCATACACAGTTATGACAAAGAGCTTTAATAGATTTCAGCGAAGAGGACTTCCTGAACCTGGGAAAGGGTAGTGTTTTTTATTATAATGCACACATTATTTATCTTTTTGAGGCTACTGCCTTAAAATATTTTTTTTGTGAATTATACAGAGCTTGCAGTGTTTCTGTGAGCACGACATTCTTGTGTGCCCTTCATCGGTAAGATTGCAAAGAAAATCTTTCTCCTCCATGAGGAATGAAGGGGAGCAAAGTTCCACTCTCTCTTCTGCACAGGACACAAAGCCAGGCCCCATGAAGCAAAATGGGTTTCTACTGATAAATAAAATACAAAGCTTTCTGGAACTTTCCTGTTTTCCATCTGTTGAATCAGCCGTTTCATTGTTGTTTAGAATAACTTATACCAGGTTCTGAAAAAACAGAGTTCAGGATGTGAAACAGGGGGAAACTTGCTTGCAGAGGGTGCGCTGGGAGGGCCTCCTTGGGGAGGTGACTTTTAAGCCAAGATTTGAAAGATAGGAGGCAGAAATCACTGAGTGAATGCGGCATTACATGAGCCAAGGAAACGAAAGAAGGAAGTTGTCTACAGCGTCCCTCCCTGAGGATCCCTTAGCTCAGTACCATGACACATAGTCATTAGACTTAGCAAAAAATGTTGTAACTTGCTTTTGCCAAAGCAGTTTCAGTTGAGTGGGAAGCAGAGTTCAAATGGCTCAGAAATGAGGAACGATTGAGGGTCTGGAGGTGATGGCAGAAGGGCAGCCGTGAACAATGCCAATCTCAGAGACTACTGACTTGATTAAGTACATGGGGTTGGACAATCTAAATACTTACCAATAGGAACTGTAAGTTGCAGGTTAATAACATACTAAGTTACTGCATTATAAATTATCTCAAGGGAATGTTACATCATTCAAAATAATGTGGAATAAGAATATTTAATGGTGTACATAAATGTTCACTGACTCATAAATTTAAAAGCAGAACAGAAAATTACATGTACAAAATTTTTAAAAATATCTGTGACTATAATTTATTCCATATGAATATACAAACAAAAATATGTCAGTGGGAGGTATACTTATATTCAAAATGTTTGTATATATATAATTTGAAGAGAAATTGAAATGCTTATATAAACAGGTGTTATCTCTATGTGAGTTTTGTTGAAATTATTTTTATAGTGAATATCATCTTTATAATGATTTTGTAAAAATTGAATGTTATAAATAAATTCCATAATCTACAAATAAAATCAGATAAATTGGGTTCAAAATTCTTCTCTGAGATTCACTGATTTTCAATCCCATTTATTTCGTCTATGAAAGAAGAGTAATAATAACTTTCTTGTATGGTTTATAGGGAGATCATATTGACAATGTGTTAAGTCTCCTATTACTTAAAAATAATTTTATGTTCAAAAGTTTCCATAGGTTTTATTTACATACATATATATGTATATAATATAATATAATATAATATAATATATATGGACTGAACTTGCCAATATATTCTTGTACTCAGAAATCATAGTTCCCTAACCATGATAAATATTGCAAGAAAATTTCATTAAGGCACATATGTTATATGCAGAGATTTTTATATAAATACATAGAAATTTCAATTTATATTACCATTTTTTAATAGCACACCTAAAAGTTGAAATTTATGAAGCTGGATTTATGTTAGAAGGTACATGAGAGAAATTCCATCTGAGTTGCAATTTTGTATTAGCCCTTAGGTATAGGAAACTTTATTCCCTTTTGCTATTACTTTTAAAGAAGGGATAAATTTTACTCCAAAACCTGCACAAACTTAATTGTGAGAAGAAAAGGAGTTGTTTTATTTTCTAACCTAGCCTTAAAGTCAAAGTGACACAATCACCTGGTTCTGCTTTTTATAAAGTTGCATGTAAAACCACCACTTTTCATTTTGTGAATGCACTTTGTGACTGGCCTTTGCATTTTACCCTTTCACCTTTTAGAGTTCTTCTCTCCTGCAAATTCCAGAAGCACAATTATGAGCAGATTTAACATGAAAAGGGTCACATTTGCCATCTGTAGAGTATGCAAGCACCCGGCCAGTGATGACAGTATGCTGTCTGGAGATGCAAGTACAGACAATTTTTGAAGATCTATGTTATGAATGATAAAGATTTTCAGCAACAAAAATGACTATGTCTTATATATTTTATCTACCAGCTTGTCTAATAGTCTTACTAGCTTACTTAAAGATTGTAGTCTTTCCATAATTTATTGTTCCACTGGGCTTATTTTGTAATATCTAAATAAGGGTGGCCCCAAGTACTTGGGCTACCTTCTTCTGTTTTCCCAGGCTCATTAGCAGGAAGCTAGAGCAGAAGTGGAGGAGCTGGGACTCAAATCAGTGTCCACATAGGATACTGTCATCACAGGTGGTGTCTTAACCCACTATGCCATGGCACTTGCCCCAGAAAATGAAGGTGTGGTACCTTTTGGAAGAGATCAGCCAGAGTTACAGATCCATACATGAATCAGGTAAATTCATTAAAGAGTTATTTGCATCACATTTCTGGGGAGAAATCCAGGGGAAATATGAGACTTTGTAATAGATGAGTAATGAAGAGGAAGAAATAAGAGGCTACAGATACAGATAGGTCTCTCACATCACTGAAATGACTTTCATTCACTGATGATTTTTTTTAAAGATTTATTTATTATTTGAATGGCAGAATTAGAGAGAGAGAGAGAGAGAGAGAGAGAGAGAGAGAGAGAGAGAGATCTTACATCCAGTGGCTTACTACCCAAATGGCCACAACAGTAGGAGCTGGGCTGATCTGAAGCCAGGAGACAGTAGCTTCTTCCAGATCTCCTATGTGGGTGCAGAGGCCCAAGCACTTGGGCCATCATCTAATTCTTTTCCAGGCCATTAGCAGGGAGCTGGATCAGAAGTGGAGGAGCCAGGACTTGAACTGGTGCTTATATGGGATACCAGCACCACAGGTGGTGGTTTTACTCACTATGCCATAGAGCCAGCCCCCATTCATTGAGAATTCAATTAGATGATATATCAACTATTAAAATGACATTATGTGATGAGGTCATTAGTAATTAACAATTGAGAGTGACTTGAGTGGGTATGATAAGACTGCAAGAAACAAGGTGGACAAAAATCTCTCTGAATGAGTTAAAAGCATAATCTTTGATGTCAGACAATTCTAGTCCTGGCTGGACTGTTTATTGTAAATTTTTTTCCAGAACTACATTTGTTTATCCTCATAATAGAGATAGCAAATAGTCTTTGCAAACCTGTTCTTGTGTATGAAGTTCAAAAATTTTGTGGGAAAATATAATAAAAACATTTATTTTGGAAAAAAATTGAAATCCAGGCATAGTTCTTTCATAATATGAATTTTCACGAACTTTTTGAAGACCCTTTGTGTTAGCAATAATGCTCTAAGGTTTGGCTTGACTATGAAACTTATGTGATGCAATATCTTTTAGGTGGCAGTAAATATTTTAGGTTTAAAAAAGGAAAGTAAGGAAATAATACAGCATGCATAGCAACAAGATAGCAGAAAATATGTGTTTTGCATGACTAATATGCACTGCTTTTGATGTCCTGGCCAATCCATGCTTAGGACTACGTGATCCTAAGAGATGACACTGGACAGCCTGAGCTTAGGGGAACAATTAGTTGCTGGAATCCCTTTAACATTTTCCTTTAATTAGGCACACAGTCACCTTAGGTGCTCATAATTAGCCTCAGCCTTCAGAGAGGTTGCTCTTTATCAGTATAGATTATTCATTTCTTGCTCTGTCTAGACAATAAAGCAAATCTGTCCGATATGTGATTCTTGAATAGAATCTCACTTTCTATTTGATTGACATATATATATGTATATACATATATAAATCATATATTATAAATTTGGAAATATAAGGAGTATTGATCAAGGCTCAAGACGGCAGACATCCCTAAAACTAGAGGAAAAGTCACATCTGCAACTGTTACATCTTCACTTCCAGAATCTACCTGATAAGCTTCTTTTTAGAAATTAATCACACACAAGTAATACAATTAGAAAGTTGGGCACAGTGAATGGCACACAGTGCTCCATAAATATCAGTTAATGGCCATCCTTATTCATATGATTCCGTATTTGAGGTTGATGTTTAGTTTTGAGGTTTTTACCTGACCATAAAATTATGCTTTGGTATCCATGGATGATTGAGTCCAGGACTCCCTTTGGATACCAAACTCCAAAGATGCTCAAGTTTCATAAATAAAATGGTGTAGCCTAGGGTCCATAACTGTGGTGTAGTAGGCAAATCCTCCGTCTGTGGTGTTGGCATCTCATATGGGCATCAGTTCCCATCCTGGCTGCTCCTCTTCTGATCCAGCTCTCTGCTTATGGCCTGGGAAAAGCAGTAGAAGATGGACCAAGTGCTTGGGTCCCTGCACCCAAGTGGAAGACTCAGAAGAAGCTCCCGGCTCCTGGTTTCAGATCAGTGTAGCTCCAGCCTTTGCAGCCATATGAGGAGTGAACCAGCAGATGGAAGACCTCTCTGTCTCTCCCTGTCTCTAACTCTGCCTCTCAAATAAATAAATAAAATCTTTTTTAAAAAATGGTGTAGTCTTTGCATATATCCTGTGCAATTCTCCATGATATTTAAATAATCTCTAGATTACTTAAAATGCCTAATACAATGCAAATGCTTTGTAAATAATTGTTATAGTGTGTTGTTTAGGGAATAACAATAAGAAAATGAAGTCTGTATAACTGCAGTACAGACACATTTGTTCCCCTGAATATTTTCAGTCTGTAGTTGGTTGAATACATGATTGTGGTAACCGTGAGCGCCAAGGGCTGTGTCTTGCTGAGGATGTGGTATCTGTAACCATGGCCACTGCTCATGAAAATACATAGCGCTCTGCTTTTCCGTGGTAACACAGTTACAATTCTTAAATTGCTTTCTAATCAAGAATTGATGATACTTAACTTTCCTTTGTCTCCATTTTGATCACTAATGGACAGTTTAGCTATATATCTAAGTAATGGTTATGAAGAAATAGTTTGGTTATGACATCAAAACTATGTTTATTTTATAGCACTGGGATTAATTCTAAGATTCTAATCAGGCAAAGCTGCTGAAGATCTTTTCCCCATCTTTGGCACATTACTAGCATAATTGTCAAATATAATTGAAATTTATAAGCAGAAATGAGTGGTCCAAAGTATTAATTTGTATATATGCTTGCCATTTAGTATCATAGCTGTAGAAGCAGAGCAGATGGGGGAGGTTATAGCATTTTACATTATTAGTCTTCAGAGGCCCATGGAAGTAGAACAAAGAAAGCAAGCAAGCAAACTTGCTCGGTCGGCTCTTTTCAAGGCTGTTTTCTCCCATGATTCCCTGGAATCCATAAAAGAGAGAAATATCACATTTGTGAGATTTGGAGGGTCCAGCTGATCCATAGACTCTTATTTATCAGATTTTGGCAAAGGCTGTTAGGAAGAAATTTATTTCTAGTTTTGATATTATTTCTCTTCTCTCCTTTATTTTGTCATTTCTCGTATCTTTATTCTTTTTGTTCCCTATTCAGTATAGTGATATTACTACCTACTTTAAACAGTTCTATTAGAAAACCATGGGAGAATGCTGTAAGTACTTTAGAAGAAATACAAAACAGCAATAACAGCCAAAACCAGACAGCTCCCCTTTTACAGTCTACCAATTCTCAGGTGAGTTTTCATTTAAAAAGGAGACTTCTTCCCATATGAGGAGGGTGTCTTCTCTGTTTTACTTTTTACTGGCAAATAATGTCTGACGTTTTAAAGGAGAAGAGAATTAATGCTTTTAATATCCAAGTAAAGGCTGCTTTTATAAGTAAATGTGCTGGAAGGTCCACAGGAAAACTCTGGTGTCTTCAATGATTCTGTGCTTAAATGACGTGACTCTTTACTTCTCAGCAAGAGTTAGGATTTGCAGGCTCTCAACAACAGATAATGAATTACTTTCCCAGTGAGTTCATGACTTAATCAGAACTTAATCAGACCCTAGTGCATGCAAGCTTAATAGTAATACATGCTGAGGCCCACGTATCTCAGGGTGATGACAGAGAAAGGAGAAAAGGATGCAGTAAAGATACAGCTGCAGGGGGGTAGGAAAATGGATAAGCTGCAGAGCTGGAGCCCACAGTGAATCATTATCTGCCTATTATCTGAAGGGCTTAGAGAGCAAAGGCGTGGGCCAGGCAATTGTGACCGAGTGATACAGCCTTGTGCTTCATTTGGGCTTAGCAAGGAGAGAAGTCTGGCTGGCACAATGTGAGATTCAGTGGTATCCAGTGTTTGCGATTATCATGGGGCTGGAGAGGTAGCACTGCTCAGCACTTCAACAATGATAGCAGGAAATAAGGCAAGATAGGACATCAGAACCAAGCAAAGGAGGTATGATTCAGAGTAATGTTCTTCTCTGATACTGGTGCTTAAATCAGATGGAGTTAAAAATCACAAGTTTGTATGCATTAGCTCATTCCTGCAGAGAAGTTGGCATAGACTATGACTATATGGGGCTCCACATCATATACTTTGTATGGTTGTGAGATCAGTAATAGTTATAATCCCCACAGGGTAGGAAGTAGAGGAGACTGGAGACAACTCCATTTGTCAGGTGATAAAAGAGAAATTTTAGGGAAAGAACTGCAGAAATTCCTAAACACCAATGTTCTAACACTTCCATCAAGCTTGGTTTACTGAAATAAGTAGCTTCAAAATCTGAAATCCAGCCAATAGTTGTGACAACGTATTGGCTCCCAGGGTTTATTCAAGCAGTAGAGATTTCAGCCAACAGCAGGGGCACCCTTCTGGTTTCTGAAGCTGACAGTCATTTTGTTGACTGCTTTTCCTCAAATACCAATAATCCCAAGATTCTCAATGCAGTAACTCTAGGATTGTATGGTCTGACATAGCTGGATGCTGCAAAGACTACATGGTGTTCTTCCCATCTTAAGAAGATGAGCAGTGCTATCTAATTTAGATTTTTTTTGACAGGCAGAGTTAGACAGTGAGAGATAGAGACAGAGAGAAAGGTCTTCCTTCCTTTGGTTCACCCCCCAAATGGCTGCCATGGCTGGCAGGCTGCGGCCGGCGCACCGTGCTGATCCAAAGGCAGGAGCCAGGTGCTTCTTCCTGATCTCCCATGCGGATGCAGGGCCCATGGACTTGGGCCATCCTCCACTGCACTCCCGGGCCACAGCAGAGAGCTGGACTGGAAGAGGGGCAACCAGGACAGAATCCAGTGCCCCAACCAGGACTAGAACCCGGCGCCCCAGCCAGGACTAGAACCCGGTGTGCCGGCACCTCAGGCAGAGGATTAGCCTAGTGAGCCGCGGTGCCGGGCCTAATTTAGATTTTAAGTTCATGACCTTGTAAACACATTGCCTTTTTAAAAATAAAATGGCAGGCATATTTTGTGCTTGATGGTACACATGATTCTTCTGCATTTTTTTTTTAAGATTTTATCTATTTATTTGAAAGTAAGAGTTACATAGAGAGAAGAGAGGCAGAGAGAGAGAAGTCTTCCATCCTCTGGTTCACTCCCCAGTTAGCCCCAACAACTGGAGCTGTGCCGATCCAAATCCAGGAGCCAGGAGCTTCTTCTGTGTCTAACACAGGGTGCAGGGCCCCAAGGACTTGGGCCATCCTCTGATGACTTCTCAGGTGCATTAGCAGGGAGCTGGACAGAAGTGGAGCAGCAATGACTTGAACCAGCACCCATATGGGATGCCAGCATTGCGGGCAACAGCTTTACCTGCTACGCCACAGCACCAGCCCCACAGCATTTTTTTAAAATGAAGATTAGGCAGGACCAGTGTGTGGCATAGCAGGTTATCCTCCACCTGCGATGCTGGCACCCCATATGGGTACTGGTTCAAGACGTGGTTGCTCCACTTCTGTCCAGCTCCCTGCTAATGCACCTGAGAAGTCATCAGAGGATGGCCCAAGTCCTTGGGGCCCTGCACCCTGTGTTAGACACAGAAGAAGCTCTCAGTTCCTGGTTTCTGCCTGGCCCAGCCCTGTCCATTGTGGCCATTTGGTAAGTGAGGCAGCAGACAAAATATCTCTCTGTTTCTCTTCCTCTCTCTGTACCTCTACCTTTCCAACAAATAAAAAGTCAATCTTTAAAAAAAATGAAGATCAGACATTTAATGGAAAATATCACCAGTTTCAGGTAGTCCATCCTTTTACATTTTTTCTTTTGTGGCTCAATCAAAATGCTCTTTGATAGTCTGTGTCTCAACTCCCAAACATTTGTGCCAGATTCATTGACCCCAGACCTGATTCTGAATCACTAGGAGGCTCTGATCAGTTACAAGGTTTAGGAGTCAGTGAGTTGTGGGTCCAGGATGCTCAAGCTAACAAGCTACCTGGACTGTCTGCTCTGAGACCACTCCTCGCCCCAGAATCTTCTGCTCTCTGACTGGAGCAGTTCCTTCAATATTCAACGAATGTCTGCTGATTGCTGCCTGGGTACTGGGAGTGCTGTCAGGTACCAGGGTCTTAAAGAGGCGTATCACACATGAGAGACAGAGTTCTAACACACATAACAAAGCAGTATGTGTTGTATTAGGAGAAAGCAAAGTGCTGTAGCAGCAAAGAAAACACAAGCACCTCCTTTAGTAGAAAATCAGAGGGTATAGTACTTCTCAGAGGCATAGAAGCTGGTTTGAAAAGTTTCCAAAAAGGGATGAAGACATGAGAGAGCGTGAGAGCGAGAGAGTGAGTGAGAATTGTATGTTCACAGAGAATGGCAGGAGCCTGGTATGCCTAAACAGAAACTGAGAGCATTAATTGAGAGGGGCTAAGAATTACAATAAAGAGACTCTATCGGTCTTTTGATAATGAGAAATATTGAAAAAATTTAAAGAAATGTGGTGATATGGCCAAGTGGAGGTCTATGATTGCTAATTATGGAGAGTAAATAATTTTTTTTAAAGATTTATTTTGTTATTTATTTGAAAGAGTTACACAGAGGAGAGGCAGAGAGAAAGAGGTCTTCCATCCAATGGTTCACTCCCCAGTTGGCCCCAATGGCCGGAGCTGCACCAATCCGAAGCCAGGAGCCAGGAGCTTCCTCCGGGTCTCTCTCGGGGGTGCAGGAGCCCAAGAACTTGGGCCATCTTCTACTGCTTTCCCAGGCCACAGCAGAGAGCTGGATTGGAAGTGGAGCAGCCAGGTCTCTAACCAGTGCCCATATGAGATGCCAGCGCTTCAGGCCAGGGTAACTGGCTGGGCCACAGTGCCGGCCCCAGTAAATAATCTCTTAAAACGTGGGTTGTGCTATAATCTCTCCTTATTTTGCATCAATATAGCAAAATACCATTGGTCATTTTGAATTTATATATGATGTGAAATAATCAGCTTTTAATTTTAAAATGCAATTAATTAGGGGCCAGTGCCATGGCTCACTTGGTTAATCCTCCGCCTGCTGCTCTGGCATCCCATATGTGCACCGGGTTCTAGTCCCAGTTGCTCCTCTTCCAGTGCAGCTTTCTACTGTGGCCTGGGAAGGCAGTGGAGGATGGCCCAGGTGCTTGGGCCCCTGCACCCACATGGGAGACCAGGAAGAAGCACCTGGCTCCTGGCTTCAGATCGGCACAGCGCCGGCTGTAGTGGCCATTTGGGGAGTGAACCAATGGAAGAAAGACCTTTCTCTCTGTCTCTCTCACTGTCTATAACTCTACATGTCAAATAAAAAAAAAATTTAAAAAATGCAATTAACTGGATTAATGCCACCCAAGATCAAGATTACAGTTATCTTGTTATATATAATACTACAAATGACACAAATTCTGTATTTTTAAATAAATTAAATAAGTGTTCATTATGTTTATAAACATCTGGAATAAATTATACTTCTTTTTGTTATTGGAAGTTTTTGCTAGTATAGAAAATTCTTAATTGCAATTCAGCTGTGACAGCTACATGTAGCATGTAATTTACCACACAGCACCAAGGTGGCCTCTCTCCTTGCCTGCCCTACATCAGCTCAAGAGAGTTCTTATTCAACCTGCGGGGACAGAGAGAAAGAGAACAGGCCTAAGGACAGGCAAGGAGAGAGTCGCTGACTATAGAATGACCTTGTGTTGGAGAACAGCAGCCTCTGCAGAGAGAGGGAAGGAAGCTTTTGTGTGCATTCAATAGAAACAGTAGCAATGTAAACACAATGAAACTACTCCTACACCAAAGGGAAACTTCCTGAAGGAAGTCAGGTTTAAATGTAAAATTTGCAATGGGCTAAGTGCTGTGATTTCTTTAGTGTTATCTGATGTTTTCTTTTATTGTCCTACTGTGATGTTGTATCTTTAAACTATTTTCTCAGGCGAGTTGCCTGGCCCCCGAAGGCCGGCCAAAATAACAAAAATTATAAAATGCAACTTCACTTTTGCCCCTAGAATGTAAGTTTTACACTTGTGTTAATTTTTTTTGTGAGCATAAAATGGATGAATGTTATTAGTCATTTTAAATAAATTATATCACTTAACCACAATATGTATAGCTTGAAAATCCATTGTTGGGTATCATAAATCCTGACTGATTCAGACATTAGAAGTGAGAGATGCTTTGTTCATTTCTCATTCATTGCATGCAGCTGTAGTTCTTGCAACACTTTTATTATATAACCCTGTACAGAAAGTCCCCATCCCCCATCTGTTCATTATAATGTTTTCTTCCCATTTTATTCCAGAAGATGCCAAGACAGTCTCCTGGTGGGTTACCTTGGCAACCTCATGTGTCATGTTTTAGAATGTCCCAGAGCTGCAGTTTTATTTCAATTTGCATGCACTCCAGTGGGCTAACTGTAAATTGACAAGGCCTAGTGTAGACCAACTTTGCCCTGCTTGCAGAAGAGAAAGCAGATAATTAGGACTGCTGTTCAGTAAAATCCACTTACGTTCCGTACTGTGTATAAGAAAGCTGTACTCTTACCTAAACTCATGGTATTTTTCATCAGGCACTTTCACAACTGGAACTGCAATGCTGTAGGCTATAGTATATAATACAATATTCTGTGTGACTGCTCAGTCTCATCTTTGAAACACATGATATTTTATGTTTTGACAATCATACAAGGGTTTCTCAGTAGCACTTTTGAGATGTCAATCAGTGTAAGATAGCAATGACTCCAGATTCTTTGGTCACATTGAGTTACAAATTTCAAACAGCCTCCAATCAAACTTCAAAAATATCTAACAGTAATCTAATCAGAGCTGAAGAGTCAAATCTCTTTAGCTGTATCTGTAGTTAGCAAGAGCTTCTTTTTGTATTATATTAAATAACACATTGTTGTGGAAAATAGCTTGCAATTCTCATTAATCTTCACAGATAGACTTGGAAGATTTTTTTTAAAGCAAGATATATAGGAAAGGTCATATTTGAGCAAATTTGTACATAAAGTCCATAGCAAAGCTGAAATGAAGTCATCCCGTCCAAGTCTTTGGGACTTCCCACATTGAGGGGGTGGCTCATTGTTTTCTCAGCAGGAAGACAATGTCTTCCAATGGCCAAGTCTGCTCCAGTCTACACGACCTGTTCTGCTTTTCTGCAAAGAATCTGGGCCTTCTAGGATTACTCACAAAATCCTGGGGATATTCTGCTACGGATGAGTGACTTCCTTCTGTTTGACCCAGATTCAGTGGTACTTGGCAGTTAATAACCTTCCTTTCCCAAAGAAGGGTCTCTGAAGAGCATTTTCTGAGCAGTTTTGGGCACCATGCTGAATTCAGCTCTATTTCTCCCTCCCTTCCTCAGAAGCACTAGCTGAACCTACCTCCACATGTACGGGGTCACTCAGTTGCTGTTCTCTTCACAGCACTGTATTCTATTATGGGATCGATAAGAGACTAGACAATGAAACTACATAGTAGGACAGCACAAATGCCCACACTGACAAAACGGGGAACCTACTTGAAGCAATGGGGACTTTTCAGCACACTGAATTACAAGGGATTTTGGGGCCTATGACTTATGTAACTGACAGCACATTCCCCAGGCTCCATGTGCAATGGAACTGGAATCCTGCAGAGGCCTGATACACAGATGGACCCAGCAGACTTCTCATGCAATGGACAAGGGTAGCCTTCAGTCCTACACTGAGATGGTTGGTGCGACTCAGTCACCGAGGCAGTCAGTGGGCTGAGCTGCAAGGATGTGTCTGGTTGCTGGCTATGACCTCTCACCTTTGGTTATTTACATGGATGGCTGGGGTGTCCATCACTAACTGGATAGTGACATGGCATACAGAGAATTGGATGGTTATGCACCATCTCTGTGGTGCCAAAGCATGTGGCCAGCCTTGTGGGAGATAGGACATCAGAAGAGCATTGTTGTATACTGTTTGAGAGGCCACATTCCCCTTGCCCATCCAGGGAACAATGAGGCAGATGCCCTAACAAAGATATATTGTTTGGAAAAGGCCCCAGAAAATGATGTTGTTCAGTGGTTACCTCGACAGCTGCTACACACAATGTGGGCCACAGTGAAGGCCTGGAACCTACCTGCAAGCTGTCAGGAGGTTCTAGATGCTTCAACACATGTATTTATTCCCAGGAGCATCCTTGTCAAGTGGCAGTGGCCACCAGGACTGTGATGTGGGGATGAGTGCCCCTTGAAAGATAGCACGTAGACTTCACCAGGCCCTTACCCCGATCTGGTGGGTGCAAATATGTTGTTACCAGCATAGACACTGCAGCAGCACTGCTTTCTGTGGTTCATTTTAAGCAGCCTGGCCAGTGAATGGACCTACATGCCTTAGAGATATTACATGCCCTGTATGGGCAAACACAGGTTATCGAGAATGGCCATGGGGCCCATTTTAAGAGCTCTGGAATGCATGTGATATTGACTGCAAACACCAATCACCATCCTACTACTCAGGAACCAGCATGATTGAACAGTATAATGGCCTGTTGAAACAAGATATCAGAGAGGAAACCAACTCAGACTCCCTGGTGGGATGGACTGAGCCTGTGGACTGTGCTACAGTTGTTCAGTTGTTGAATGAATGACCCTGGGCAGGAGCACTGGCTTCTTCTTCTTCCTCTTTTGTTTTTTTGACAGGCAGAGTGGACAGTGAGAGATACAGAGAGACAGAGAGAAAGGTCTTCCATTTCCGTTGGTTCACCCCCAATGGCCGCTGCAACCAGCGCACCGTGCCGACCTGAAGCCAGAAGCCAGGTGCTTCTCCTGGTCTCCCACACAGGTGCAGGGCCTAAGGACTTGGGCCATTGTCCACTGCACTACTGGACCACAGCAGAGAGCTGGACAGGAAGAGGAGCAACCGGGACAGAATCCAGCACCCTGACCGGGACTAGAACCCAAGGTGCTGGCACCACAGGTGGAGGATTAGACTAGTGAGCCGTGGCACCAGCAAAGGAGCACTGGCTTCTATGGAGGTCTTGATGCATTGCTCAGTAGCACCAATTCAACTGAAGCTATAAACTACTGATTTTCTTTTGAAACCATGTTTTGGAAGATAAAACAATATATTGTTGCCTGTTCCCTAGTCTTTGATCTGAGGGAGCATACTGCCTTGGCAGTGGACATGGCAAATACTGAAATGAGAAGTGGCTGGTTTGCTTTGCTGTTGCTGTGGGGAGGATGACTAGAATGTGATCTGGACATAACACTGTAGGTAACGGCATTTGGTCCCCTATGGTCAAGGTTCATTAACCACACAAGGATGGGGCCACCGCCTGGCTCAAGGGTACATTCATCTTAGCTTTATGGCCAATTCTGGCCTCGCTGGTGTCCCCACAACAACAGCTACACCCCACTGTGTCTGGTATGAAAGACCAAGGCCCCCTTTGCCAGCTATAATATTATCTGAAGATAAATCTCTTGTTTATATCTTACCCAATGGTCATGATTTGCCATGTGGGTACCATTAACTTCTTTATTGTTTTGCCCTTTTTCTGGTAGCTGCAAGCACCTTGGAGAACTGTTGTAAACATCCCTTTACAACAGTAACAAGCCAATAGCCTTGTTGAGTTTTGCACCGATTCACTAATCAGCTCTGCAGCTGGGCTACCTTGGAAAGTAACCACAGCTGCAGACCAAAACGAACTAGGGTGGGAAGTTGGAGTTCTTCTGACCCATTATGGAAACATACTTGGACCCATATGAAGATATAATAATAATAAATAATAAAACCTGACCAAGGTTGGAATATTCTACATGGGATGATATGGGCTGTTTTTTTGTGGAGACAATAGAGCTATCCCTACACGTGATAAAATATATAAAGCAAGCAGGGAATGGATCCAAATGGGACGGACTCCTGCATCTTCATGTATGATTATACTCAGATGAAGAAGAAAGGTTCCTCAAACAATAGTGGGCACCTGTGCCATGACTTTGGGTGCCTTGTGGGCTTAGGGAGCCCATGGATTGCCTTATTTACCTTCGGGCTGGGTGTGATGCTATTTATGGGGATGTCCCTATTTGTAAGGGTGATGGGCCCCCACACTTTCCCAGTTGCTTTCCAGTTGGGTCAATACTATTTGAAATGTTCAGCATAATGATTTAATCTACTTACCATGCTCTCCTTGAATGTGACTACCATAGTCACGCAAGCTGAGGCATTGGCCTAGCATGTAGCCCAGGTCTTTAATGCAAGTAAGGAGGCATTGGGCCTCTTCAGTGAGGAAATGTACCAAATGACAAAGTTGTTTTACAAAATTTCAAGCTCCTGGCTCCTAGCTTCGGATCAGTGCAGCTCCAGCAGTTGCGGCCATCTGGAGAGTGAACCAGCAGATAGAAGACCTTTCTCTCTGTCTCTACCTCTCTCTGTAACTCTGTCTTTCAAATAAATAAATCTTTTTTAAAAATGCATGTCATTAGACATCTTTACAGCAGCTGAATGTTGTGTGCATGTACCAGATACCCATCACAATGCAACCCAAGCAGGTCCCTCCAAAACTCATGGGTATTCCTAACAAATGGATGGCACACAGCCCTGCTTGTTGTGTTTGGTGTTTGCTCACTTACAGCTTGTTGCTATAGCTTGTACTGTTGAGCCTTTGGATGCAATGTTCTGTACTCCCCATGCTCTCCTTGCACAGGGAACCCCTGGAAGATAACACGTATGCAGATTATGAGGTGAGGAACCCTGAAAGGCTGGGGTATTGGAGAATGAGATTAATCAAATTCCCATGCCTCCGTGGCAACTGGCAGGTCTGGAACTGATGCAATGATGCGATTCTATTATGTAACCACACTGTTTGGTAACTCTTTAGCTGCCTTCCACTATTGTTCGTAAGCTCACATTAAAGTGTAGGGGCATGGCTGGGTATGGAACCCTTAGGTATGCTTGCTGGTGCCGTGAATGTAGTGGATGTGTTTCCTATGTATACTTGCCTACCGCTGTGGGAATAAAGAGGTATAAATTTACAGAAGGCTCTGGCTTTTTCATTAGCTGGCCTGAATCCAGACTTAATCTCAGTGGAGCTGAGCTCCAGACTTAGAGTTATGTACTCCCTTCAATCAACATGGTCTGGGATCCACTCGTGTTATTTCATCAGTAATTTGTTCTTTTTATTGCTGTAATACATTTCATTCCATTTTATAATTCCACCACCTCATGTTTATCCAGTTTCCTATGATGGGCAATTGGGAGGTTTCCAGTTTGGAGTTAGTCCATGATATGCTGGTAAACTGGCCCTCTGGAGTGGGAGAACACTGATTTGCAGCATTCGTCAATCCCCCTGGTGTAAACATGTGTGTGCAACTTCATTGTGGCTGCTTTTAAACTGCATGGCATAACAGTGAGCTGAGGACCTTCTATGGCTGACTCCAAGACACACTTAGAACCATTACAAAGAAACCTACTCTGAATAATTAAGTTTTTTTTTTTGAACATGTGGACGAATTTCACTTGGGTATAAGCTAATTGAAGTACTTCTGGGTCATAGGATAAGTATATATTTAATCAGTAGAAACAAAAATTATAGTTTGCTGATAATTTTTATAACAAATTGGATTATACTTTATCAAACTCCTTTTCTTCATATATTGACATAATTTTGTGATTTTTCTTCTTGATCTATCAATGGGAAGAATTGTCAAGATACACAGTTTTTGATGTTAGTTTTTTTTACATACTTTGTAACATCAATCCTATTTGATTATATTCGTTTTTGAACAAAAACATTGGGCTTTATGACTTGGCTAGGTAATTTTTTAAAAAATATTTATTTATTTTATTTGAAAGATGGAGTTACAGAGAGGCTGAGAGAGAAAGAGAGAGATCAGTCTTTCATCTGCTGGTTCACTCCCCAGAGGGCCATAATGGCCAGAGCTGCGCAGATCTGAAGCCAGGAGCTAGGATTTTTTTCTGGGTCTCCCACACTGGTGCAGGGGCCCAGGCACTTGGGCCATCTTCTACTGCTTTCCCAGGCCATAGCAGAGAGCTGGATCAGAAGTGGAGCAGCTACGACTCAAACTGGCGATCATATGGGATGCTGGTGCTTCAGGCGGCAGCTTTACCTGCTTCGCCACAGTGTTGGCCCCTGGCCAGGTAATTTTCTTTGAGGATTTTTACATGTATGGTTTTTTTGCAAAAAGTGTATGAAAAATAATTTCTATACTAAAAGTAAACATAAAAGTAAATAAGAACATTTAATGATTCCCGTGAAGTTTTTTTAAATGTTTGTTTATTTATTTGAAGTCAGAGAGAGGGAGAGACAGAGATCTTCCATCCACTGATTCACTCTCCAGATGGGCACAATGGCCAATACTGGGCTGGGTTGAAGCCAGGAGCCAGGAGCTTCTTCCAGGTCTCCCACATGGCTATCAGGACCCATATACTTGGGCCATCCTCTGCTGCTTTCCCAAGGCCATTAGCAGGGAGCTGGGTTGGAAGTGGAGGAGGCAGGACAATAACCAGCTCCCAAATGGGATGTCAGCAGTGCATTTACCTGCTACACCACAACTCCAGCGTTTTCGTTATTACTCATTTTTAATCTTTGCTTCCTTATTCTTCAAGGTCCCAGTGCTGAAATAATAGTTTTAAATCCTGGGAGCATATTGGAATCACCTGAGGAGCATTTGCAAGCCTTGCATATCCTCAAACAGGTAAGTCAGAATCGCTGATACTGAAACCCAGGTAATCCTATTTTTACATCTTTGCAGGTGGATTCTATGTACACCTAGGTTTGATATTCACCTAACTAAAACATACGTCATTGTGAGGCAGGATTCTGTAAATATTGAGCTTACAGGAGATATCACCTTCTGCTGCCTTGGGGATGTGTCACTGATTATTAAATACACCTGCACACAGAACACACAGAGACTCCTTTGTAAGGTGGAATTTCACCTTCCAGCCATCTTCACCTAGGATGTTGAAGCCTTGTGTTGCCTTAGTTTCTAGGCGCTGTCTGCTTTTATCTGTCCCAGTTATTATTTTTTTTAATTTTATATACGTTTAATTTAAAAGGCAGAGAAAGAGAAAGGGAGAGAGAGAGAGTGATAACTGGTGCTGGGCCATGCCAAGCCAAGAGCTAGGCACTCAATCCAGGTCTCCCACATGGGTGGCAGGGACTCAAATGCTTGGACCATCACCTGCAGCCTCCCAGGGTATACATTAGTAGGAACCTGGAATCTGAAGTGTATCAGGACCCTAACCCAGGCACTCTGGTATGGGATGCAGGTGTTCAAAGTGGAGTCTTAACTGCTGCAAAAAACACCCGCCCCTCTTCCAGCATTTTTTTAATTGTCAGCAATGATTCTCACCTGTTGATTGTAACGGTGGGGTAGATTACATGGCCTCTGATTCTGCTCCTGACTCTGGAGTTCTGTGATTCTTAGCAGAGGTTAAGTGTCTTCCTTAGCTGTCTTCATTTGGTCTGCAGCTCATCAACCAGCTTTCCAGTTCATTTCAAAGTAAAACTTTTTTTCCTGTTTTCTGCCCCCACGTCTCCTTTTCCTTTCTTGTCTGAATAGCAATGTGTAAAGCGAGGACCTACCACACGTCCACGATTTCAGTAAGTCCCTTCGGTTTTCTTACTAGGAGAAGCCAAGGTTTTAAATTCTCTTCTCTGCTCCTTCCTTGCTCTAAGTAGGTTTTCCTTATACTTACTCATCTCTACTTCTTTATATTAATTATTCCCAATAATCTAGAAAAGGAATTTTAAAAGAACTATTTTCAAAATCTCATAGGTGCTAATTAAGAGTGAAATTGTCTATTTTCCTAAGATTATTTTGGGTATACTTGATGAGGGAGCTTTTAAATGCATCAACAGAAAAATCCATGTGTTTTTGCTTTCAATCCTCAAAGAATGGGTAGTTATGAGACAATGGAGACTACAAAAACACTCAGTATTGAGGTGTCTATCATCTGTAGCTCGAATTGTTTTATTTAAAAAAACCTATTTTTTCATCTACTTGAAAGAGAGGGGCAGAGGAGGGAGGGGAAATGAGATACCTTCCACCTGCTGGTTCACTCCCCAAATGCCCCCAACAGTCAGCGCTGGGGTTGACTTTTGAGCCTTTGAATTTCCACATGAATAGAGAATCCCTCCCTTAATTGTGCTGAGTTTAACTGTATTTTTCCGAAACAATTGTCAGGTGTGGTCACTTTACCTACCAGGTCAGTAGGTAAAGAAAGGGATATACATTCTAGGAGTCAATTTGGGAGAGTAGAAAGATTGTCGGGCCAGCAAAGGCTGAACTTTCACACTCTGCTTTATTGACTATTGCTGAGGAAGGATTTACATTTTTTTAGAATTTCATTTTTTTTTAAAGATTTATTTATTTATTTGAAAGGCAGAGATGGAGATAGAGAGATGGAGAGAGAGAGAGACAGCCTCCATTTGCTGGTTTACTCCCCAAATGGCCACAAAGGCCAGTCTGAAGCCAGGAACTTCTTCCAGGGCTCCCATGTGGGTGCAGGGGCCCGAGGACTTGGGCATCTTCCTCCGCTTTCCCAGGCCATTAGCAGGGACCTGGATAGAAGATGAGCAGCTGGAAATAGAACCAGCGCCCATATGGCTTGCCGGCGCAACAGGCGACAGCTTTAGCCACTATGTCACAGTGCTGGCCCCAATCAATTTTTGCTGCCCTGAAGTGGAAGACCTAATTTTCCCCACTCGCTTAGATTTCTTTAATAATAAAGGAGGAAATAGAAATGAAAATTCTTTGCAACTTGGAAAGTGCAAGCCACGTGAAGAAATTATGGACTAAAGTGAAGACACTTGAAGGGAGCAGGTGAGTGGGAATCAGCCCCTAGCAGAGTCCAGCTAACGTGACTGTTACTCCCACAACCCTTAGTGAATACCATGATTTTAGCCACTTTTTCCTAAACAGAAACAGTAATGTCTATTGCTATATAGGTAATTAACAGCTAAGAAATCACATGACATTTAACGCTCTTTTAGTATGGTATTTGTACATAATCAAGAAACTTAGGCTGACACTAGACCTTTATCTAAAAACAAATTGAATGCATTTTAATTCAATAAGTAGCCTCTTATTAAACTGTTTTGTAGATGAATTAAGGTATGGAAGCTTGTATAGCAAAATGCATTTTGTTTTCCATCTTTATTAATCTGTAAATGTTCCATGCATTCACACTCTAGGTGATCTATAGTGCTATTGATTTGTGTATCTCTTCATCCCTTCATACATAGCTTAATTAATCTCACCATTTCCTTGAACTGTATTTTTAAAAATACATTAGTTAGGGAAAGGAAATAGAAGTAAATAAATTATCAGTCACATTGCTCACTTTCAGTTTGAATAACAAAGTATACATGATAGCTCCAGGAAAATCTAAATCTCCTGTCCAAGGGAAGCATATTGGGAATAATTAATATAAAGAAGTATATTTCCCAAGTAACTTTTGGAATTCAGCACCAGGGTGGTTGTGGTTCGATGAGCAGTTCTTAAAGGGCACAGTGAATGATTTTGCTACAAGAGAACTTCCGACAATATCCGTAAATAGTATTGTTTGAAACGGCTGAAGGCATGCTCCTGGCACCTGGTTATAGAGGCCAAGGTGGCTGAAGTCCAGCCCCTTCCATCAGCAAAGGGTTGTCCCACCCAAAACACCAGTGGTGGAGATGGGTGGTGGTGGGTGACACAATTCAGTACCTTGGAAGAAGCCTGCAGAGAGCCCTGATGTCACCACCCAGCCTTGAGATGCTGTGCTGCGCAGGTGAGCTTCGCTTTGAGACTTTACAGAGAAACCGCCCCAGTAGACTCTCAACCAATTAGGTCGAAAGCCATCCTCTCAGTGGAGTTGGGGATTAGAGTCTATGAGAGCTTTGGCCTTTGAAGATTGTTTTGTTTTCCTTCATGGCTGTCCAAACAGAAAAACCAAAACAGTGCAGAGGAAAACAGAGAACAAAATCCAGAATGGCAAGCTTGGGAAGAGACCGCTGATAGAATCATCGCTTTCCTTTGTAGTTTCTTTCCCCTCCCTGGATGTGAGGAACGGGACAAAGAGGTTAGGGAAGATGCCCACGGATGTGGGAAGAGCCTGCTGAGGATCAAATCCTGGTGGGCAAGCAAGAGGGATCGGCAAAAAGGCCAGGAACGGTACACGTTATGACAAAGATAAGCGTTGGTTTCAAGAAGTTTTGCAGCACAGTAAACTTGTTTTAATAGCGGTTTCCGGGAACTTTCTAAGTATCCGGCGTGCGTGCCAGTATCTTAATCTATAACCGTAGACAATGGTTGGGTTGTGAGAGTGGCTACCGTCCTCTGTGGGCCCTTGCAAGGGGACGTCAGCCTTAGCGCTCTGGCGACTATGCTGGACAGGGGTCCTGGAGCGCCGGGACCTCCCGGCTGCGCAGAGCTGGGGCCCGGCAACCCTCCTTTCCGGGCCAGGATGCAGAGGCACGGCGGACAGTCCCCTAGCAGCTCTACTGTGCTGGGGCAGAGGCAGCGGAGGGATCAGCGATTGCCAGCAGGGCGGTACACAAGGGCTGGAGCTGGAGGAAGGAGGCTCCAGGCATCAGGCTTCGCCTCTGCTGCCCCTTCTCCCCATGCCCTGACGCCCCAGACCCACCGGGTCGCAGGCTGGCTAAGGAGGCTCAGGGAGTATTTCCCCGTGCTTTTCTCGTGGACCACGCAGGGAGTGGTGGGCGTGGCGGACCAGAGCCCACCCTCTGCCCGCCCCAGAGAGCGCTTGGAGAGGACGCCCAGGCCACTCCCGCAAGAGCTGGCAGTCAGCACCCTTGCCTATAAATTGTGTCTGCTTAGTTAGACAGCAACTCGAGAACAGCGAGTTCCAAAACAGTTCCCAACTCCCTTTTTGGTAGAGGTTGGAGTAAACTGTGGAGAGAGCAGAGACCTTTGGAATGGGAACAGTAAGTATTCTAAATAAGAGCGCGTGCGCGCCCGTGTGTGTGTGTGTGTGTGTGTGTGTGTGTGTGTGTGTGTATGCATGCATGGCATAATTTCATCCCTCCAAATTTCAATCTTTTATTCCTGTGAACACACATGACTTGAGGTTAAACTCAAGGAAAAATTAAGTTCATAACTGTGAAATTTAGGGGGCTGTCTTAGCGATGTCATTCCAGTTAACAGTCACCTCATTCAGCCGAAACAAGGTTTGTTAACGGAAGTGGGGTAGAAGTCACTTCAGAACTGGAAAATAAGTTCCAGTGCTGGACATTGGACACAGCAGTGAAGCCGCTGCTGGGAACCCCCACGTGCCATATTGGAGTAGCAGAGTTTTAGCTTCCCCATCGTGCACACCTGGGAAGACAGTAGGTGATGGCTCACGTAATTGAGTCCCTATCACCCAGGTGGGAAACGGATTGAGTTGTCAGCACTTGGCCCACCTACAGCTGGTGTGGGAGTTTGGCCAAAGAACCAGCAGGTGGAAAATCTCCCTCTCCATCTCTGCCTCCCCCTGTCCATTTCAAAAGAATAGTTTATTCCATTTTTGCGTACACCTAAAAATCACGTTTTTATATGAAGATAAAATGTAGGTTTATGCTAATTGTTTAAAAATCCTCACTCTCAGCATTGTTACTAAAGAAATATAATTTAAGAAACAGCACTACTATCTGTTAATTCACTCCCCAATTAACTGCAGTGGAAAAGGCTGGAGTCCAGAGCCATTGGTCTGGAACTTGGGAGAGCTGTGAGGGCAGGAGCCCAACTACGTGAATCATCACCTGCATTAGCAGGAAGCTGCGGACCAGAGCCTGAGCCATGGACTCTCGTAGGAGATGCCAGTATGTGAACTCCTAGACCAAATGGCTTCCCTCTGAAAATGTCTTCCCTGAGAAACACACACACACTTTTGGAGTAGTTTTTGAATGTGACCTAGATGGAGGGAGATAATTTGGGGGTGGTAGTATGGGATATGAAGTTACTGGGATATGAAACAACCCAGTAAGCTAAGCTACTGGGCTACAGTGTCAATGTGGTGGAGGGGAAGCCTGAAGACTTAGTGGGGGTGGGGCCCTGCTTACTCTGTAGTAATTCAGTCCCTTAACAGTTTGAGGCTAGTTTCTTGAACCTTAAAAGAGGGATGGTCAGTGGTCTGATGAATGGAAATATGGGATTCAGCTATTTTATTCAAACTGTACTTGCAGAACAAACTTGCCCACCTCCAACAGCTGTAGGTGGATCAGGTGTTTTGTCCATGATCTCCCTGACTAACGTCAGGTATCTTATCCAGGTGATTCTGACTGTGGTCTTTTCCCTATTCCTTTCTCACTGGGACAGCCTTCAAGCCTGCAGTGGACTGGTCACCATTTAACTTTATAAATGGCTGAAGGCTTTCTTTTAATCTTTGGCTGTTCTGAAGGACAAGACTAATAAAATGTAACTTTAAAACAGGTTAGGATGATGCATACCTTTGAGTCGTGTTTGGAATGTCATTTAGTTGAAATACTTTTATTTCTAAACCTGTTTAGTAAGCTATATTTTTTTAAAAGATTTATTTATTAGAGAGAGAGAGAGAGAGAGAGAGAGAGAAAGTTTGACATTCGCTGGCTGAAACAGCTGAAGCTGAGCTGATCTGAAGCCGGGAGCCAGGAGCTTCTTCTGGGTCTCCCACACGGGTATAGGGGCCCAAGCACTTCGGCCATCTTGTGCTGCTTTCCCAAGCCATGGAAGAGAGCTGGATCCGAAGTGGAGCAGCTGGGACTCGAACTGACTCCCATATGGGATACCTGCTATGCCATAGTGCCGGCCCCATCCCACACATTCTTCAAGTCTTAAAACTTTAAGAATGAAAGTCTCATTGATTCATGAGAAAATCTTTATAAAATTATTGAAGCTTAATTCCTCCTAATTTTGTTCATCTCTGTCAGACTTCCTGCTTGAGTTCCTTCTTTAAACTGAGCAGTTTCACCTGGACCCCTTCTCAGCTTGAAGGTGTGCTCTGGCTTTGTCAGGGGCTGAATGTGCCAAGAAAGAAATCCTGACTTCACTGAACTGACCTTGAGTCATTAGTACCTGAGGTGACTCTACCATTGTGTTGGGTATATAAGATAAGCCTATAACTTATCTTGCATTTTATTTAGTAGATTGCTATGACACATACACATAAACATAAAAGCAAGTAAAATATTAAAATATTAAAATATCTGAGGGGTCTTCAGAGTTCATGGGAAATGCATATTTTAATTTCAATTTCCACAGACTTTTTGAGGTATGTAATGTATTTATAATGTTACAGCTGGGAAAATTCTTTAGTTTTCTCTTTAGAGCTCTAAGGTAACATAACAGATGGTAAAGTGGGAGAGTTTTCTTAAGTACAAGGAAACAATTCACACAATACATCCTGCAGATCTGCCCCATCTACATGGGTTTTGGAAAGGAGAGAGTAAGACCTAGTTTTCAATTCTTAGTTTACGTGGAGGATAGGTTTGTGCTGGCTGGAGGCTTGAAGAGGATGGTGAGGAAACCTGGAATGATGGTTTGGAGGAGACTATCTGTGATTCTACTCTTTCCTCATGGAGGAAGGGAAGGGGCTGCTTTATGAAGGTGGGGAGTACTTCTCCCCACCTAAAATCAAGTTTCAAAGTCTTCCTTGGGGTTTTAGAGATTAATGCTTACACATGCCTAAGAGGGTAGGAGATGGGGATGCCCCTGCTTGGTCACACAGACAGCAATTTGCACTGGGAGTGAGCACCAATGGTGTGCTTGGTGGAAGAAGGATGCATGAGATTTGGCAGTTGATACTTGAGAAGGAATTGGCTTAAAAGGGCCAAAGATAAACTTCTGGGAGTTCAGGGGCTGAGAGAAATGAGTGGAAGCCACCCTCAGAAAGAGGGATATTCCATATCATGGAAAGTTCAGTTCACAGTGGATGAATATTGGAGAAAATGAATGATGTTCCCTCTCCCTCTAGTCAAGAGTTGTCCTGTCCCCCAAAGGACGGTGTTCACACATGACATTGACACCTGTCCCTTTCCCCACCAGCCTCTTCCGCAAGACCACAATGGAACCACACAGGCTAGTCATGAGGGTGAGGGTAAGAGAAGGAAGTTCCTAACCCTATTACCGCTGCGGATTTCTCAGCATAAAGTAGACTCAGCAAAGGAAAAGGCTTATTGTGTTAACTGGATGCATTAGTGAAATGAGATTATTCTTATGACTAAAGAGACCTAGAAAGTTGAGGAGTCTAAGGAGTCTGCCTTTTTATGATGTGGCTAGAATACAGTTCTTTTTGCTCTGGCTCAGCTATAAGAACTTGGCTAATGTCCCTTCTTTCCAAAGCTTTACTTTCCATATCAGTAAATGTGCATGATATTGGCACCTATCTTGAATCTCATTGTAAGAATCAGATTATTAGCATTGTAGTGCCTGAGACAGTGCAAGCAATTGTCATAAATACCCTTGATTTTCACACAGACGTCATCCATACTGGTACAGGGTTTACATAGTGGTCATCTATGAAGTTCATTTGTCAGAACAATTTGGATGAGGCACGGAAACAGATTTTTGAGCTTGGGCTAAAAAAGTGGAGGCTGAAAACATAAATTTGTCTGATTCCTTTATGCTGGTTATTACTACTAGATATTAGGGGAAAAAGAAAGTTTCCCTAAATAGTCTATCCCCAAACTTCTCCAGCAATAAACACAATCAAGTAGCTTCTTAATGATAGAAATAAATGTTGTTGTGAAAATCGGGGCACAAACCAGAGAATGTATTGCTCATTTTAACGGAATTATTTTAGAAAAAAATGATTCCAATAATTAAGTTCAAGTGGAGTTTAATTCTTAAAAAGAAGGCAAAAAACTAATGCTTTTAGGTTAGATCATATAGAAAACCAAGTCCAAATGCTAGTGAATTGTCTTCAAATCACCCAAACATCAAAGGCATATGTGGGTATTAAACAGTAAAAATCTCAAACACTACTTCGATTTTAAACACCAGGGAGGTTTGTGCTCAAAAGGTCATCATCTAAGAAATAATATCACTTGTGCTTTCTTTGTAACTTTTGGTTGTGTAGTGACAAAAATAAACCAATGTGTTATATACATACATATATACGGCACAGACAGGGGCTGACATTGTGGGACAGTGGGTTAAGACACTGATTAACCATATATTGATATGGGATGCCAACATCCCCTGTCAGAGTGGTGATTGGAGTCTTGGCTGCCCCTCTTCTAATCCAGCTCCATGCTGATGTGCCTGGGAAGGCAGCAGATGATGGCCCAGGTACTTGGGTCCCTGCCATCCACAGAGGAGACCAGGATGGAGTTCCTGGCTTTTGACTTTGTTCTGTGTAATGCCTGACTGTTATGGCCATCTGGGGAGTAAACCAATGTACAGAAGCTCTCTTCGTCTCTCTATCTCTCCCTCTGTTGCGCTGCCTTACAAATGAATAAATAAATACATAGTTTTAAAAGGATATATACTAAATTCCAGAATAGTGATGTGTGTTCAAGACAGCACTAAAAATGTCTAAATGGGATTTTATAGCCTCATAAACCTGAAGGCTTAGTTCTGGCCTTTTATTAACTTTTAATAAAATCATGCAAGCAAGAATCTGCATACCTGGGAGAATGGCCTCAGCTCATAAAACACCTAAAGGAAAAGGCACAAAGCTTACTAAAATGAGACTCACCATATCTTGCTCAATTGTATATGTTGGGCTTCAATATATGAAATATTTGATATCCATGGTCCATTTTTATGTTAAGAGGGGGGGAAATCACTTAGTACATGGTTTCAAGGTCATGCTTACTTAAATGTTATCACTGGGATCTGATAAAATAACTGTACAACTCCATGTTGATCTTCTTTCACAGCTGTTTGGCTCTTAAATTGCAGAGCTAAAGGATTTCCAAATGAGGAAGGCAGAAGATCAGTGCAAATTCATCCAAGCTTTAAAACTTTTTTTACTAAATATTCTTATTGGGACATACATTATCTTTTAATAGTCTAAGCTATTATTTTATAAAAAAAACTAAGTTTTAGAGCAATAAATAATGATTTTAGTGAAATTTTAATATATGTGCTTGTATTAAAACTTAATTCTGCACCCATCTACAAAAAGTAAATGTTTTAAGCCAGCTTAATAAAAAGTTCCGAGTTGAAAATAAAACTTATGGGTCACTTAGTACTACTTAAATTTTTATGTGAATTACAGACGTCAAGGATCTAGATCAGCAAGGAGGACCACTAACACATAGTGTGCTTTTTCTTTATTCTCTGTAATAAAAAATAGCCTAATTAAGTTAACAATCTGTGATGTTTTATTTTTTCCTCCTTTTTTGCTATTTAAAAGTTGGTTTTGGTCACTTTTTCATAATTTTTTGATAGATTGTTGACTTGATATTAGGTTTATTTTAATGAATAATGAATAATTAGGAAATAATTTTTTAAAGTCATTTGTGTAAATGAGAGTTGCAAAACAATTTCAAAATTGGGAGAGAAAAGATTGAGAAATTATCTGGTGAAAAAAATCTTAGTATTTATTTTTAATGGAATTTTCTTCTTTGGTAGAATATAGCTGTCTTTACTGAAACTTAGTTGTTTCCAACATTTTCTGAAGTCCAAATTTTGTTGAAAGAGAAGAGAAAGGCCAAATGCTGGGTGGGTGCTGTGGCGCAGCAGGTTAAGCCGCAGCTGGGAACACCCACATCCCATATCAGAGTGCTTGGGATCAAGTCCATCCCTGCTGTTGATCCAGCTGCCTTGTTAATGCACCTGGGAGGCAGCAGATGGTGGCCGAAAGACTTGGGTTCCTGCCACCCTTAGGGGAGATCCAGAGGTGTTTCAGTTGATTTCTCAACAATGTTGCAGTGGATTCCTTTCTGAGAGGAGCAGCATGGTGGGGGCAAGAGGCACGGAGTCACCACACAGACCCTGGGAGTCGGGTGAAAGCAGGCCTGAGGCAAGCAGCCCACAGACTCGTTTATTTGAGATAGTACAACAGCTTATATAGCCAAGACCAGCCAATCCAGTCAAGGGGCGGTCTATGCCCCAACCAATTACGGCCTTTTGCCAGGCAGTTTCTGTTGTCAGCGGCCATCTTGGCATGACCTTTTCACCAAGATGGCCACTGAGGTGAAAAGGTCATGCCAAGATGGCCGCTGACAACAGAAACTGCCTGGCAACAGGCTGTGATTGGATGGCTTTGGAAACTCCTGGCAACAGGCTGTGATTGGTTGGGGCATAGACCGCCCCTTGACTGGATTGGCTGGTCTTGGCTATATAAGCTGTTGTACTATCTCAAATAAACGAGCCTGTGGGCTGCTTGCCTCAGGCCTGCTTTCACCCGACTCCCAGGGTCTGTGTGGTGACTCCGTGCCTCTTGCCCCCACCATGCTGCTCCTCTCAGAAAGGAATCCACTGCAACATTGTTGAGAAATCAAGTGAAACACAGAGGAAATTCCTAGCTCCTGGCATTTGCCTGGCCTAGACTCAAATATTGTAGGCATTTGGAGAATGAGCCAGTGGATGGAAGAACACTGTGTCTCTCTCTCCCTCCCTCTATTACTCTGCCTTTCAAATGAATGAATGAATCTAGAAAAAATCTAAAAATTTTGAGTCAGGATTCATATTTCCAATATTTTGTTTTTTTTAAAAACCAGAATATAAGTATTATGTGTTGGTATGTATACATTGGAACATCAAATTTTTGGTAAATTCAAGCAGATATGAATAGTATGGTATTTATTAAACTTATTAACCATTTGATATATACCCTTTATTGGGGAAATAGCTTCATAGAGTTTACTGGGCCATATACTAAAAATAACTTAGTTTACCCATTTATAATTTGTGTAATTCTTTATATGTATAAAAACCTACTTGTCAATAATATGCAATCATCTGAAAGTTTTTATTAATGAAAACAAAATTGTTAAATAATAATGAAAAAATTGGGGATACATTTGAAAGGGACCAAATGGATTATGAATGAATTAAATATTCTTTTAATAGGCAACTGTTTATTTTAACCATAATTAGGCTATACTTAAGCTATCAGTTTTTAATTAGAATATTAATAAACCCTTGTGAACAAATTGAGTCTGATGTATTAGACATGGCTGTGTTAACACTTGTCACTGAACTCAATCCATTGATATAAAACAACACAAAATAACCCTTTAAAAGTTTCTATAATACTGAGACATGTTACAAGTATTCATCTACAAACTCCTTTAATTCTTACTGTACTGTAATATAAACATCTTTTCTGTCGAGTAAAAACTGATTACCTCCTAAAATAACCAACCATGTGAAAGACTTGCCCTGAAACGAGATAAATAACAATGGCAGCTACTATTGTCTTATAAAACCCATTTATCGTTTCATAGACATTTTCTTACATTTAAGGTATAATGATGTTAAAATCATTGGGACTGTTTAAAGACAGACAGGGCATTAAGTAAAAGGTAGATAGTGAACCATTCACGTCAGTGCATGAAATTGGTTATAAAACGCACCATGAAATAAAATTCTCCCATTTGATATTATGTCCCTAGGTATTTTTGATGTTTCACATTAAACCGTAAGACTGAAAATGTGAGACCTAAAAAGTTGATTAGGGACACTGTTAAGTACAGGAGTCTGGGTCATTGGTTATTATACATTTTAGACATTGTAGCTTGTGTGTCATGGTATTCTGTTAGGATTGAAGCAATTGAAACAATGATATCTTAGTAACAGTACAAAAGTGCAGAATTATATTTAGTTCTTTGAAAATAGTGTTAACTTTCACTTATTGTTTGCTACAAAATAAACACAATATTTTTTGCTAGATAAATTAGGTTACTAACATGATCGAGCCTTTAGTCACACAAGAGACATTTTATATTGTATTTGGGGAGCTGGTACACTCCAGATTTTAAGAAAGAAAACAAACATGGGAACAAAGATTCCAGAACTGGCCAGGAAATGAAGAATTTGAATCCTGGAGCCAGGTAGGCTACTTGCAAGCCTTGGCTTCTGTTTTTCTACCTTGAGATTTTGAATTTATCCTGAGATTAAGTTTATTTGTAAAGTGACACAATATTTATATCTTCCTCAAAGGGAAGATATATGAAGATTGAACCATTTAAGGAATAAAAAGCACTTGGAATTTTTCCTAGCACATAGGGATGATCAACAGTTGTTAATTGCCAGCTCATCCCCACTTTGTGGCCTGTCCCTATGCTTTTCATATCATCATCTTGGACTTAATTCTCATTTTTTTGCTTTTACCTTTTTCCCTAGAGCCTACAAATAGGAATCTCACCTCTCTCAAAATGAATTGTACATGTGTGTGTTTAAGTGGATATCAAAAAATATTATGCCCAGTGGGGAATATGTGTGTGTAGCAGAGAGATGGTCACAGAGTGGGAGAAATCACATGGACAGTTTACAACTATTAAAAAAAAAAAAAAAACTTTTTTTTTTTTTAAATAAAGTGAGAGATCCATCCACTGATTGACTCTCCAAATGCCCACAACAACTGGGCATGAGTCCTGTTGAAGCCAGAGCTGCAGCCACAGAGTCTCCAGTCTGTGTGGTAGGGATGTGGATGCTTGAACCATCACTACTGTCTTCTTCCAGATTGCGCATTAGTAGGAGGCTGGAACTGGAATTGGAGCTGGGACTGAAACCCAGACTCTTCACTCTGGGATGTGGGAGTCGTAATTGCTATACCAAATGCCTATCCCAAATATTGCAAGTCTCAATAATTAATGTTCTCACACTTTTAGAAGATTCTTTTAATAATGATAAAGCTGTGAGACAGTAGAAAACAGAGTTTTTTCAATCAAAGGACACCAAAACTTCCATTGGAAAGCTTCTAGTGGAGTGGTTATGATTGTTAAGGAGATTGGGTAAGAGTCTTGTCTTTGTTACTTCATAGTTGTGTAACCCTGCACAAGTTACTCAATGGAATTTTACATGCTTTGAAAAGCATACTTTTATTTAGCTTACATAGTGCAATCCATATAATGTTTCTCATAGATAGTTCATGTACTGCTTCCAGTAGGAGCTGGCCAGACATAAACAAATGTGATTGCAGTAGTTGTTATTTACTTTTCACTGCTATAAAAATTATCATTTTCTTACTTAGCTCAAAGTCATGAGAATCTGTCTTATTTTGCAATTTTTCTTTGGTTGTGGAAATTCAGCATTGGAAGTCTTACTTCTAGAAATACCTAACCACATCTTGTCCTGCCAAGATCCAAACAAAAAGAGGATGTTATTTCTTATAGAATAAAGCAATTTGTAAATTCCCCAGTGGCATTTCCACAAATGCTTAGACTTTTTGTGATCTTAGTGTGAGAAGAGAGAGCATGGTAATATCAAAGACATTTACCCTTAAAGTCTCACCTAAGAAACCCCCAAATAAAACCTTAAGAAAATTTTATGCCTTGTAATAAAAGATTTACAAGACAGAAAATAGTTTCACTTTTCAAATATTCAAGTCCACATTTCAGTAGTGCTTCAGAACATTTGGTAATAGTCCCATATAAAATGAAAGGAATGTGTTTGTGAGCTAAAAATGAAGGATTCTGATTGAGCAATTAATAAGGCTTTCATCCTCATGACTGGGGACAGCTGCAGGGTTAGAGGCTTGTACAAAGTTGCTCAACAGCATTAGTGGAATATTCATTATGTGAGTTGGGTTCTGTGTAGTGCAATGGCTTCTACAGAATGTATTAAGTAATCATAGACAATTTTTCTTTTAAGACATACATTATTTTGAGTTGCTTCTGGACATTTTTGAAGCAGGTACAGGGTTTTGTGACATCAAGCATTTGTCAAAATGGACAGCACTGTTTAAAAAGGAACTTTATGGATGAGCTATACATATAGCTATGACACAGGTGAATACTGAGCATAAATACCTTTTAAATTTAAGCTGAAAACTATTGAGTTATTTTAAAGGTTTTAGATAAAGAATCTTGTAGAAATATTTGTAAGGCATCATCTTGTTAAGGCAGTGGTTTTTTTTTTTTTTTTGACAGAGTGGATAGTGTGAGAGAGAGAGAGAAAGGTCTTCCTTTTTGCCATTGGTTTACCCTCCAGTGGCCGCTGTGACTGGCGCGCTGTGGCTGGCACATCACACTGATCTGAAGCCAGGAGCCAGGTGCTTCTCTTGGTATCCCATGTGGGTGCAGGGCCCAAGGACTTGGGCCATCCTCCGTTGCACTCCCGGGACATAGCAGAGAGCTGGACTCGAAGAGGAGCAACTGGGACAGAATCCAGCGCCCCGACCAGGACTAGAACCTGGTGTGCCGGCGCTGAAGGTGGAGGATTAGCCTAGTGAGCCGTGGCACTGGCAAGGCAGTGGTATTTAAGAACACTTATAATGACTGCAGATATCCCGGAGGTTGTAAATATATTTAAGTGATTATACTTGTATTGACTTAATTTTAATTTTTTAAATTTTTATGTGAGAATAAGATTATCCATATTGGTTCACTCCTCAAAGGCCTGCAACAGCTGGGACTAGGCTGGGAGAAGCTTGGATCCAGGGATGCAATTCAGGCTCCCCACAAAGGTGGCAGGTACCCGAAACCTGAGTCATTGCTGTTGCCTCCCATGGTCTGCTTTAGCAGGAAGCTGGAGTCAGGAGTGGAACCGGAATTGTACTCAGACACTCCAGTATGGGATGTGGGCATCTTAACCATTAGACCAAATGCTTACCCTTGTATACACATTTTGTGGAGAAAGTAAGAAGAAATTTCCATCGGGGCAGGGGTATTTTAATATCCAAAGATGTGAAACAGTAAGAAAGAGACAAAACCAATAAGAAATTCATACTCAAGATAAATATTCCAAAGTTCACATTTTTCTCTACTTTTCTGCTCTTGCAATGGGCTGGGAGAAGGAAAGAGTCCAGAGAGCAAACGTTTGCTCCTGCCAGTTCAGTTTCTGCAAATTGAGAACTGTGTCATCTGGAGATAAAGGCAGGGCAAAACGTAAAATTAAATTCTAGGGTTAGATACAGATGAGAGTGGTATGCAAGGTATTCACCTTTTAAAGAAAAAACATCGGGCAGATGTTGCGGCATTGCAGGTTGATCCACCTCTTGAGATGCTGATACCCCACATGGAGGTGCCTCATTCAAGTCCTGCTTCCTCTGCTTCAGGTGGACCCTCTGCTAATGAATGCCCTGGGCGGGGGCAGCAGGTGATCTTTCAAGTACTTGGGACTGCATTTGTTGTGAGCTGGAGCTATCTGTCCTTACAGTATGTGTTTGTTTATAGTACCCTCCTCAGTTATTTTCAACTATTTCTCTGTCTGTCTGTCTGTCTGTCTCTCTCCTGTTGAATCTCCATTCTGACAGGTCACTCATTTCTTTTTGAGGTCTTTATACCACTTCTCTCCATGGTCTACATGGAAAGTGACATAAGGGACCCCACACCTGCTCCTTTATTTATATGACCTGTATTTGGTCTATGAAAAATGCTGACATGTTTTTTTTTCCCATACAAATTCAAAGGACCTGCTTCTGATCATATGTGGGGATAACCTCCTCTTGTACTGTCCCTTGCAAGGATAGCCAACTGATTGTTACCTGTATTTTCCAGGTAATGGCAAAATACCTGTCCAGTGGAAGCCCTCCTTTTCCACAACGCTATTTTATTGACTTTGGGTTGAGTGATAGTGCTTTCTATTCTTAATTCTTTCAAAATACTTTAAGCCTTTATGCAACATGGTTGAGGGTTTTTGAGTAATCTTACTGACTTGGTCTCCATAAGAAGTCCTTGTCCAGAACTTCACTGTGCCATTTTGATATCTTATAGCAAAACAAACCCAGAACAAATTTTTCTCTTCAGAATATTGAGATTTGCCAAGAATCTCTCTATCATCTCCCTTTTTGCCAAAATATTTCCTTAAGGAGTAGAATTCTTAGGATCCTCAGTGCCATCTTTTCTGTTTTCACCCGAATTCTATGTAATTGGTTTGAAAGCCTTTTAAATATGTGACAATAAATCAAAGCTATTAGACTAACAGAAATCATAAAACAATGTAAAGATTACTATTTTTTTTTTTTACAAATAAATGAAATGCAAGTAGATAGGCTTAACATTTTACAAAATAGTTCATCTGTGAGGTGTAGATTATGAACTTTCATCAAGCTAAGAAGAAGGATAAGAGCTTGAGAGCCATTTGGCTTCCCAATTTAGCATTCTCCTATGAAGTAGCAGAGGAAAATAGTCTATAGATTATCATATGCAAATAAATAACTTTTTAAATGCCTGTACTATGCTTTCCTTAGGTTGCTAAACCAAGTATGAGAGCATGACCTAGTTTTCCTCCACTTGGGCCTCATGTGGGTATTTACTCAGTTCTCGCACTGCTATTTTCTCCAAGTCACACTTCTACAGAAAGTGCTTCTAAAACTGACTCAGGAAAAGCAGACAGTTCTGTGAATCTTAATCAGAGAGTCACAGTTTGTATTCATCTGGCTTATAACTCTGTGAATTGCCAAATTTTGTTGAATTATTTATATAAATGAATACATTTTAACTTTAATTGACAGTGTCTAATAATATCTCCTATTTGCTACTTTCCTTTTGGACATTGAATCCAGTTGGCCTAGATAATCCTATTTCTGGAAAACGACTTATTCATGCCAAAACATATTTTAAAAGTCTTTCTTTAAGATATCACTCTTCTCCTTTATCTTCAATTTAATCTATGGGATTTCCCTATTTTTGTCCTGAAAGTTTTCCCTCTAATAACTGACAATCTGAAAACCTTAGCTAGGCAGGTGCCAGGCAACAGGGGGGCAACTCACTAAGTGGGACATGACAGCCACTGAGAATGTAAACCCGTGAGACCAGACTGAGTGCATTTGTATTCATTTTCATCATCTGTCAGTTGGGTTACAGTGATAATTTCTTTTTAAAGTATTTTTTAATTTACTAATATACAAAGAATAAATTCATGAATTTCATGGCTACAATTATAAGGATATGATAATTTCCTTCTCTCTCCCTCCCCCCCTTTTTATTTTTTAAACCAAATTTTATTTATTTGAAAAGTAGGGAAGGGAGGGAAAGCAAGGGAGGGAGAAGGGGAGGAGATCTCCTGTCTGCTACTTCACTCCCCAAATGCCTGTAGTAACTGAGACTGGACTGAGTCAGTTCAGGTCTTCACGCAGCCCACAGGGACCCAATTACTTGAGTCACCATCACCCACTTCCAGAGTCTTTATTAGCAGGAAGTTGGGGTCAGGAGAGAGGCAGGAATCAAACCCAGGCACTCCAATACGAAATGCAACCATCAAGCAGTGTCTTAATCATTAGGCCAAATACCCATGCTCAGGTTTCTTAAACTGATTCAATTTTCTTATGTATAAAAAGCAAATAAAACCCCATACTTCATAAATCGAGGATTGAATGTGTTAAAATATTAATAGGACTTTTTATAGTAGCTTGAACATGAGAAGCACTCAGTTAATATTTTACTATTTAAAATAATAGGTAACAAAAACAGATTCCAAATCCTAATCTGGTTAAGCAGTAAAAGGATTTACACACTTCTCTATAATTTATACATAAAGAAGTAATGACAGGTAATTGAATGAAACCCTGTGAATACCCTTTATATAGTCCTTAGTGTGCTGCCTCAGAAAATTTAAAAAGCAGACACAGGACACTAGAATATAACCTGATGATTCTTTTGTGTTAAGTATTGGATTTAGTTGGCACCAGACTGAAAGGTGTTCAGGGTGTTGAATTTTATACCTTAAATGAAGAGTGCTGGGTAGGCACACACCCCATTCCAAAGAATCCATCCCCCAGGGAACTAAGGGGTGATACTTCCTGGTTGAGCCCTGGCTGGGTGGTTGGGTCCCACTTCTCTCATAGAAGGGATCTGAATTAGAGCCCCTAACACGTCTACAGCTGTACCACCCTGGTCTCGGAAGCTAAGCAGGGTCAGGCCTGGTTAGTACTTGGATGGGAGAACCCCTAACACCATCAGGGTTCCATGAAGCTCTGGAATCTATGGCCAAGGATGATGCTCTTGATCTTTTCCTGGCTTAAATTTCCTTCTTTGATTTGGAAATAAAATGTTTTGAAGTCACATTTTCGTGTGGTATCTACTTTTGGGTTTCTGTTTCACATTTTTTTCTTTGCTCTTTTTTTTTTAACCCATTTAAAATATTTTTTAATTTTGAGAATTTACTTGAAAGGCAGAGAGAGAGAGCTTCCATCTGCTGGTGTACAATGCAGAGTTACAGAGTGGCAGAGTCAGGGGAAGGGGAGAGGGGAAATGGAGTTGAGGAGAGGGAGAGGGAGGTGTTCCACCTGTTGGTTCACTCCCCAAGTGGCCACAATGACTGGAATGTACTGATTCAAAGCCAGGTTGCTGGAGCTTTTTCCGGGTCTCCCACACAGGTGCAGGGGCACAAGTACTTGAGCCATCTTCCACTGCTTTCCCATATGGGAGAGCAGGATCAGAAGAGGAGCAACTGGCCTGGAACCAGCACTTCCGTGGCATGCCAGCTCCACTGCTACACCAGAGCAGACCTCTAATACAGCCGAGGTTGGGCCAGCCAAAGCCAGGAGAGGAGAACTCCACTGGAGTCTCCCATGTGGGTGGCAGGGACTTGAGTAAAGCCATTGCTTCTGCCTTGTAAGGTGCACATTAACAAGCTAGATGGAAAGTAGAGGTGGGACTTGAACCCTGACACTCTGTTAGGAGATGCAGATGTCTTAATTGTGGCACTAAATGCCTACCACTCTTCTCTTGTAATCTAGAGACTCAGGCACAGTTCTTTTGTGTCTGTGGTGAGTGTCACTGGGGGCAGAAAATGGGATATAGTTCCCTGTCCTCTCTTCCCAAGCTTCTGTTGATGTTCTGTCAAGTCGATCACTGTGCAAAACACTCTGAGGATAAAAATTCATAGTGAGATCTAGATATTTTTTTTAAATATTTGTTAAGTACCCAAGCTAATGGTTATTTTTCTTATAGTAATATAACTTTAAAATGGCAATGATTTCTATTCAAATATCCTTTTTCTAGTGTATGTTTCACAAGTTATAACCTCTATGGAGTCAATATTGTTACACATTTTAAAAATAACTGATCCTCAAATTCTAATATTGGTCATAGGTTTACATCAATCAATACTAATCTTAGATTAGTCTATGTTGACAAAAGCAAGGTCATTATTTGCATATTAGCAAGGTTATACAATATAAATTAAGAACTGAGTGAAACCTACCTGACTTTTCATAATACTTGATATTTGAGAGTTCCAGGCTTAATTCTCTGATGCATGTTTACTGCTAACAAATTATTCCAATATCTAAACCATCAACCATATGCTTATTAAGTGAAACAAAATATGTCAGCTATCTAGAACAATGATACATAAAGGGGTTCATTAAACATTTTATTATCTTCGGCCGGTGCTGCAGCTCAATAGGCTAATCCTCCGCCTTGCGTCGCCAGCACACAGGGTTCTAGTCCTCGTTGGGGCACTGGTTTCTGCCCTGGTTGCCCCTCTTCCAGTCCAGCTCTCTGCTGTGGCCCGGGAAGGCAGTGGTGGATGGCCCAAGTGCTTGGGCCCAGCACCCGCATGGGAGACCAGGAGAAGCACCTGGCTCCTGCCTTTGGCCATTGGATGGTGAACCAACGGTAAAGGAAGACCTTTCTCTCTGTCTCTCTCTCCCTCACTGTCCTCTCTGCCTGTCAAAAATTTTAAAAAATTGTATTATCTTCAATTTTATCTTTTGAAGTGATATTAAAACAATATGTATATGTATATATGTATATATATATATATATATATAGAGAGAGAGAGAGAGAGAGAGAGAGAGAGAATTTGGCATTGGGCTCAAAGAACAAAAGTTTTATGATGTGGCTGATCTTTTCTTGGAGAATCCTGAAATGTTTCATAAGATAATTTAATAAGAATAAGTATCTCATCTGTCTACCTTCAGGGCATTGCTCATACAATCCCTGACAGAAGGGGACAGGAGGGGAGGGTCTATTAGCTCTCTGAGCTGTTCCTTACTTTGTTTGCTTATGAATCTGCTCCCACCATCTCTGCTACACTCGTACACACATACACACACATGCACACCCAAGTATATACACACCCATGCTCACATGTGTGTTCACCCAGAATGTCCAGTATTGTATGCTGAGGTTTGTTCAGTACAAAAATTATCATTGTGACAGACTAATTTCTGAGATATCAAGTGTGCATATTGATCTAAGTTATAGTGGTTATTTCACATTAAATCATGTTTAAGTTAGTAGGTTGAGAAATATAAAATTTCTGATATTTTGCCCTATTAGACCTTCACAGTGGAGCAAACTGCTATCTCGGTCTCATTTGAGAGATCTGGGTATACGGCACTTTTCCTGTGCATGGGTCCTCTTTTTTCCTAACAAGTTTTTTTTTTTTTCAAGAATATAAATAATGTGTGACTTATATTGTGATATGATCTCCTTAAACTGCGTAACTACTCCAGAATATATATTTTTTGTTGTGTTTTTCATGTAGAATGTGCTCCCGAACGTGCTGAAACATCACACAGTGTTTTCAGGTACAATTCATGCCCCTGCACGCTGAGGCAATGTCAAATGTTTATTGTCAGTTTCTGTACTGATGGCAGGTGGGTAAAGGGTTCATAGACGAGCTTTGGTCATGAACTTCACTTTCAGGAGCATTGATCTAAACAATTGATATTAAAATGATTTGAAGTGGACACTGGATTCAGTCTAGCTAACACAGAATAAATGGTACACTAGCAATTCTTGCTACAAGATTTCCCTAGCTCTTCGTTTCTAGGGGTATCTCTGCTGCCTGTTTTAAGGCACAGGGTATTACTCCTGTTAGAGCCCAGAGGACACTTCTCTCCTCCAATCCTTAACCCTGCCACGGGAACATAGAACTGCTTGGTACATTCCAGCTTGTGATCCGTGTTGGGTCACGGTTTAGTCTTGCTTTCCATGGATGGGAAGAAGTATCCTTTCCTAAATATCCAAGTTCATCTTAGATTCAGTCATACAAGGAGATGATATTTTGTCTTCAGAAGTTCCAGTCTTGCTACATGAAAGATGCCAGAGTTAAGGGGATGTGGCAGTGAAGCTCATATCGGGCAGTAGTTAGGACGATTTCATCCTGTAGTCCTTGAATCCTGTTTCCTGGTCTCCTTATCTCCACCCCTGCACCTTAACTATTACATTAAAAAATGCAGAGGAATTGTCAGGAATTGTTCTTGCATGATTTTTTGTCATTGCTTCCAGGTCTCAAGGCCAAATTAAACTCCTATAGAAAAGGGCTTAATAATTTTAAATAGGGACTAATTATTATAATTTTATAAGAATTAAGGGTTCTTGGTTTTTTAGTGTTTGAGTATCATGGAGTTCCTTCTAAAAATGTCTTTCTGTCTAGAATTTTGTGTAATTCATCATCTTCAACGTAAGTGGGAGTAATTGCTATTTGTGAGAATGGATAGTTATGAGGTAGAATTCCAAGTGGGAGCTTTGTGAGCCGCCAATCATTTTTTTAGGTAGACTTGCTTTTCTGGAATTACTGAAATTGGTTTCTATAGCTCCAACTGTATCGTTCAGTAACTTAGGAATTCCTACTAGCTTTTTTTCCAGCAAGCAATTGGAATCATAGTCATGTTACAGAAAAAGAAGAGTCCTCATTTTCTAATTATAGAAGTTAAGTAAAGATTAATTTTTTTTAGGAGTCACAATGATACAGATTTTTATTTTGCTCTTTGGCTTTTTCTTCATTTTCTGTTTTTTTTTTTTCTAGAATTAGATATATTTTACAAATATAAAAAACTCAATATATATGAGGATACTTAATGCAATTCATATAACATATATATTATGAAAAACTATAATGGATTTCATGATTTTTTGCACCCAAATAAACTCATCTTGTAACTGCATTTTCCATGAACTTTTTGAAGTGCCCTAGTATTATTACTTTATAAAAAATCCTTCAATGGTTTCTTATTGTTTTGTTTATAATATCTAAGCTTTAGTGCAGCATTAGAAGCCATTCCTACTTCTTGGTCACATTTCCTTCTATTTCTTATTAGAGTCTTGTGTTCTAAATACACGAAGGTATTTGAAATTATTTTTCTGATTTTCTGACTTTTCCTGCTTCTGTGCATTGGTACTGATGTCTCTGTATTGAATGCCTTTTCCCAGGCTGCTCAGTGTGGATAGTTTTGTGCTTTGCAGCAACCAGTATGCACGTATATTATTACATTGTGACCAGGACCATGTCGTATCTAACCGTGCATTTTTTTTTTCTTTTTTCTTTTTTTTTTTGACAGGCAGAGTGGACAGTGAGAGAGAGAGACAGAGAGAAAGGTCTTCCTTTTTGCCGTTGGTTCACCCTCCAATGGCCGCCGCGGTCGGCGCGCTGCGGCCGGCGCACCGCGCTTGTCCGATGGCAGGAGCCAGGTGCTTTTCCTGGTCTCCCCATGGGGTGCAGGGCCCAAGCACCTGGGCCATCCTCCACTGCACTCCCGGGCCACAGCAGAGGGCTGGCCTGGAAGAGGGGCAACCGGGACAGAATCCGGTGCCCCGACCGGGACTAGAACCCGGTGTGCCGGCGCCGCAAGGCGGAGGATTAGCCTGTTGAGCCACGGCGCCGGCCTAACCGTGCATTTTTCTAACTCCTGTTAGGCAGTGAACTACTTGAGAGAAGTTAGTGTGTCTTTCCTATCCTCACCTGAAGTGGTATATGTTAGGAACTTAATATATGTGGTATATATTAAGAACTTAACTAGTGTTTGCTTAATGAATGACTGAATAAATTTGTAACGCAAAGCGTGTTCTCTTACTCTAAATACCTTCCTTACCATTTTAAAGCTCAGAGAGAATGGTTCCAACAGAGAGCTAAGAAACTGCCTCTGTGTTTCAAACTTGGGTACATCTTGGATTGCTTCTCCTTTCTCACCAAAACCCTTCCTTCTTTACCTAAAAATATTCAAAACTGGAGATGGGGTAAATAAGCAAAAATGTATTCACAGATTCTCTGTTTAAAAAAAAAAAAGTCCCTTCAAGTCTCAGTGTCCCCATACTTTGTTACTTTAAAGACCTTCCTTTGGTTTCTTTATGTGGACTATTCTGGTGTATAACTTAAACAGACTTCCCCATTCACAAAAACATTTTCTGCAAGTGAAGAAAATGTGTTTTCTTTAACTCAAGTTAATGTCACAATGGAACGGCGCCTCACAATGCAGCTCTTCACTGGTGTACGTTGCTACATAGGAAGTGTATTTGAAGATGTGAAGAAAGTTAACTACTCTTTGACAGTCGTCTCCTTCTCACTGTTATATATTTCTTACCTAGAAAGAAAGCTCCAATCATTTTCTCTCCAAACGGTATTGTTGTGTGTACTGTATATTTTCAGTAAGGAACATTTTGTTTATGAACCAAACAATATAGTCTCACACAATACTAACAGCAAATTCATTACTGTAACATGTATGAATTCAGTTCTTGTCAAACATCATGGCATAAAACCAGGAAAACATGTAGCTTTAGAGTAATTAAACTTAATATTCTCAAGTTTAGTTTTCCTGTACTACTTAAGGAAGGTGGGAGTAGGGAGAAGAGAGAGAGAGAGAACGAGAGAGAGAAAAGCAGAAACATTTTAGTTCACCAAATCACCAAATTTAGTTCCACTAAATCACTGTGGTAATATATCTAGACTTTGCTTTTAATACCTGTGAGATATTTCATGCCCTGATTTCTGTCAAATTCTATATAGATTATTTTCCATAGAATCACAAAAGTATAAGAAATTACTTAACTTTCCTTTCAACTAAAAGCTCCTAGTTTTTGAAATGGCTTTCAGTAGCAAGCTACCGGAAGGATCTAACGTGATTGAAAATACAGGAGGACATTTTTACCTCACTAACCCATGTTCTGTTGCAGTGTGGGTAGTTATATGTTCCCGTCAATAGCATAATTATTAAGTAAATTAATATGAATAAATCTAGTTTTTGAAGCACTAATTATAAAAATACATATTTTACATTATTAGACTCATTGGTATTAATGAAAACTGAAATTGGATTAATTTCTCATTTCTACTTCTCAAAAGCTGACTGTGGAGTAATATTTTCTTACATTATTAACATTAAATGTTAAATAGTTATTTAGATTCTTGAATAAATACTTATTGTTACAAGTATAAATCTAATTCCATTACATGTACTTATATAAAACACTTCCTAGGACTGTCCGTATACGTCCCTGAATTGAATTTTTAGAAAATTTTTGTTGAGACTAAAAGCCAGTATTGTTATTTTTAAATATTTATTTATTTATTTTTGAAAGTCAGAGATACAGAGAGGGAGAGACAGAAAGGGAGACCTTCCATCTGCTGGTTCACTCCCCAGACGGCTGCGATGCTCAGCACTGGGCCACACGAGGCCAGGAGCTTCATCTAGGTCTCTCATGTAGGTGACAGGGGCCATCGTCTGCTGTTTTTCCCAGGCTGTTAGCAAGGAGCTGGATCAAAGGTGGAGCAGTGGGGGCATGAACTGTGCCCATAAGGGATTCTGATATCACCCGTGGAAGCTTTACCTGCTGTGCTACAAGACCAGCCCTAAAAGCCAATATTATTAATGTTGAGTGCACACAGTCAATATGACAAATAAAATAATAGCTCATTCTTTTTTTAAAATCTATTAGGAGATAAATACATTAAAAGGATAAAGATATATACATGCATATTATATAAATTATAAATCTTAGTGCTTTAAGAATGTTTTTAGTATATTTCACTTTTATAGAACATTTAAGGCATGGGCATAATGGCGTAGCCCATAAAGTGGCTGCCCGTGACACCAGCATCTTGTATAGGGGCCAGTTTGTGTTCCTGCTGCTCCACTTCCAATCCAGCTCCTTACAAAGGGCCTGGGAAATGCAGCTGAAGATGGCCCAAGTTTTTAGGCCCCTGCCAAAGCCATGTGAGAAACCTAGGGGAAGCTCCTGGCTCCTAGCCTTGGCCTGGCCCAGCCCGGGCCATTGTGGTCATCTAGGGGGTGAAAGAGCAGATGCGAGATAATTCTCTCTCTCTCTCTCTCTCTCTCTCTCTCTCTCTCTCTCTCTCTGTAACTCTTGCAATAAGTAAATCTTAAAAATATTTTAAGTATTTTAGACAAGTTACTAAGAAATTTAAATTGAATTATTTCAAGGATAACATATAAAAGCAATTAAAATGGTATTTGGCAATGTGTGGTGGATAAAGCTTTACCACCTTTCTCATTCCTTATTTTTCTCCGTCAGCTTTGTCATTCTCTTTATTTTTAAAAGCCTTTGACACATGGAACACAAGTCAACCACTCCCTCCCAGTACTACGCCAGCGAACCAACACTTGTTTGAATTTCTCAGAGCCAGTGATTTCTACCTCCCATCTATCTTAGTCACCAACTTCCATTGCTGTACTAAAATGATATTAACATTAGAATAATTCTATCTTTTTAATGGACTTAAGTTGTTTCTTCCCCAATATCCAACTTGTGTTCTTATAGCCACATTCCTCTAATTCATTATTCATTCTCCCTTGGAAATCCAAGGCCATTCATTTTGATGAGTCTCTGAACTAGAAATCCCCCAAGGAAACCAATCCAAATATTGCTGTCTTGAGCTGGTGTTGTGGCACAGCAGATTAAGCCACTGCGAGACACTGGCATCGCATATCTGAGCACTGAATCCGGTCCTGTATGCTGTGCTTCCACCCAGCTCCCTGCTTTGTGCCTGGGAAGGTAGTGGAAGATGGCCCACGTGATTGGGCACCTGTCACCCATGTGGGAGACCAGGATGGAGTTCCTGGTTCTTGGATTCGGCGTGGCTCAGCACTGGCTGTTGTGGCCATTTGAGGAGTGGATCAGGAGATGGAAGGTCTGTTGGTCTGTCTTTCTCTGTCTCTCTTTCTCCCCCCCCCCCCACCCCGTGTGTGTGTGTGTGTCCCCTCTTTCTGTTGCTTTGCCTTTCAAGTAAAGAAAGGAACCTTTAAAAAACACTTTTGTCTTCTCATCACATTAATTGATTTATGTTGACCTAAACTGGTCCAAAACAATTACAGATTGTGGAAGATGAGACAGATTCTTTGTGTTCCTTGCCAGATGTAGCTGAAAGGGTGTGAGATTGACATCTGTGGCCAGCTTCTCTGAAGGAAGTGTTCACAGCTGCTTATTCTACTGGAGAATGAAACCAAAGAGATCATAATTTGCAGCCAAGAAAGGAGATCTGTCACGAGAGCACATTCATGATAATTTGATCCTTTGGTTCTGGAATGAAGCCACCTCATCCCCTGGACTTGTCTTCCACTTGAGCCAACACATTTGCTCTTTAATCACTTTGATTTCTTTAAATCACTCATTCCTAGCTCAGGAATCTTAATTTTTTTATTTGGTTGAACTAAGACTAAGAATGCAATCTTAATTTCAATTCCTAGTCTTAGACTGTAATTTCAGATTCTTCCAGCTCTTTCACAGTTTTTTCCACTTCAGTTCAACATGGTATCTCTTGTTCCTTAATTCTATAGTGTCCAGAATAGACTGGCACACAGTAGGACTTCAAGATGTCTGTTAATGGACCAATACATTAGTTGATGGTACAGTTTCTCTCTTTATTCCTCTTCTCGTTAGTGCTTTCTCTAATCTCACCTACCATATGATTATGACAGCCATAATGCATCCGACAATTTGATAGTATCACTTTTCTGCCTAATATCCTCAGAGACATGTGTTCTCTTCCAGATAAATTTCTGAACTCTTAATATGAATGATATATACCATTATATAAAATACTCTTTACTCCTAATTTTGATTGCCCACTAACGAGGATATTATAACTAATATATACAGAACTTCCAGTTATCCAAATATATGATCATATTTCCATGACTCATCTCAGGATTTTGCAAATGGTTCGTGCCACTGGGAGCTTACACTGCATTAACCCTGTGGCATATTTCTCTCTGATAATGTTTTCCATAGGTATAGCATTTCAGATTTGTATGAATCAAGGGCCAAAATTACCAATTTCCTTCCTAGAGGAAGAAATGTGAAAATTGTGAGGAGGGGAAGTTAATTTTGAACTCTCTTGATTGAGGAAATTAGCTAAGAAAAGTGATGTGATAGGAGTTAAAAATGGGGTAACAGACATTTGCTCCTTCTTACATCTTGTTTATGCAGTTTGTTGTCATGATTTGATGAACACTGCTTTTATAGAGATAATTTTGTTTCTTGGTAAAAGATATTGGATAGAACAGAATCATGTGTTTTCTCACAAGATAACACTTCCAACCCAAACACCATTTAAAAAATATTCTTTGGAGGGACAGGCATGTGGCAGTTAAGGCATCAAGTAGGGCATCTGCCACTCCTGGCAGAAGGTTTGAGTTTGAGTTCAAGTTCCAGCTTCACTTCCAAGTCCAGCTTCCTGCTAATGTGAACCCGTGGAAGTAGCAGATGGTGGCGTAAGCACTTGGAACCTACCACCCATGTGAGAAACCTCGGCTGGGTTCCTGACTCCTGGCTTTGGCCTGGCCCTGCCCTGGCTGTTGCAGGCATTTGGGGAGTGAACCAGAACATAGGAGCTCTCTGTCTATATTTCAACCAAATAAAAATGTTAAAAACTAAGTTCTTTGAATATCTAATTCTTTAAAATTATACTTCTATGATGATATTTTAATGAGGCTTGTTTTAATTATGTGGATGGATGACTGATGTAACATGACTTAGTTCAATAACAAAAATTTCTGTGAGTATTTCACTTACATACCTAAACCTGCAGTGTTTCATTTGAATCTAAGATATTTCATAGAGTCTTGTTTAAATCATTTAATAAGACAGTGTAATGCAGTCCTAAGCTCCTTGTGGCAGGGATACTTGCATGTATTACTGAAGCTTCTGTAACAGCTAGGTAAGAGCTTATGAACTACAGTTGCTTACTAAATATTGTTGAATAATCAGTGAACTAGTTAACATAATTATGAATAGCTTAGTATAAGCTATTCAGGCTGAGACAGAAATGGATAAAGATAGACACATGAGATAGATGTAAAGAGGTACAGATATAGTGAGATGCAGACAGAGAGACATATGATAAATTTGAAGTAATTGTAAGAGTTATGTGGAGTCACATACAATGTGTAATCAGAGGTTAATATCTATTGAGTTAATAGCTTGCATGAGTTCTTTATAGTATTTTCTTCATGATATGTTGAAGACCATGATGCAAAATTTCATTGGCTAGTTGATAAGTACTAAATAGGCTGCACATGGTGAAATTATGACATTTGGAATAAAAATAAGTGAATTAATGTTTATGAAGATTGAATTTTATATATCACTATATTCAGAATGCAACTGTTTAATTCTTGCTTTTTAGTTGTAGGTAAGAGTATACAAAGGGTATCTTTATATGTAATGTCAAACACTTGTCTGTTTATACCAATTAAAGCTTTACCTTTTACACAGATACTGAGTATATTATGAGAGGATCTGTCATATTTGTAAGCATGCCATTCAAAATTTAGCTTTTTTTCCAATAATCTTCAGCTAATCAAGAATAATTTTCCACATTCTAATTTTCTTTATCCCAATAATGATTACATTCAGAAAAGGCAAAATTCAAAAGCTTAGTTTTATGTAAATGCTAATAAGAGTTGGAATGTAGAGGTTATTAAATCACATGAGGTCGCTCAAAATGTATAATATTTTCTAGTAAGTTAATTGAAGCAGAATGAGAAGAAAGGTGTATTTTACTATTTCTACATACTTAGGCTGATCATATGTTTAAAATACAATTACTGTGCAGTTCTTCATACTGAATCTTACCTATCTTTCAAATCGAGTGAGTTTTTCTTTGGAGTTTGTACTGATTCCTTCTCATCTCCCTGGTGGTTCAAGATCAAGATTTAAAGACTGGATTCTTTTCTTTTTATTGTTTTTTTAATTTTAATTTTTAATTGATTTTTAACAGAGTCAATGAGGTTTGTAGATAATGTTCTAAGAACATAATTACATTCATAAAGCCTTGATTCTTAGAGTAGCCTGTTTTGAAGGCCTGAAAACCTCTAGTTTGGTGAATCTTAATTTGTTTTGAAATAGCTTTGGCTGAAAGTTAGACAGTCTCATTGTCTTGCATGTTCCTCATCCCCTCCCTGCTTCTCTCTGCCTTCCCCATCCTCTGTCTTTCTTGGGGTTTTCCTTGTCTCCCATTTGCCTAACTCTCAATTCTCTCCTTTCCTTGTTTGTGTACCTCCTCCCCACCCACTGTCCTCCACCAGTTCCCACGGGAGACCCCTGCTTCGTAGGTGCAATTGTGTTGATATCAGGATCAGCCCTAAGTCACACCCAACTCTTACACTTACTTCCAGTGGAGTTTTTTGGCCCAGGATTCAGGATTTTTTCCTTTAATTTCTGAAAACCAAGCAAACATATTTTTAAAATGTAAGGTGTGTATTTTAAGGTGACAATATATGAAACTGTGATATATATAATTGTTGCTACAATCAAATTATAAATCCTTCTCACTTAGTTACTTCTTTGTGCATATGTAATAATAGCACCTGAAATCTCTCCCAGCAATTTCCAGTACACAGCACATATTATTAGTTATAGTTATGCCATTCATTACTGGCATCCTGTGTGGGTCCTGGTTGAGTCCTGGCTGTTCCATTTATGATCCCGCTCTGGCTAATGTGCCTGAGCAAGCAGTGGAGGATGGCCCAAGTCCTTGGGCCCCTGCACCCACGTGGGAGACCTGGATAAAGCACCAGGTTTCAGATCAGCTGCTATGACCATTTGGGGAGTGAACCAGAGGTTCTTGCTCTCTTGCACTCTCTTGCTTGCTCACTCGCTCGCTCTCCCCCCTCCCTCCCACTCTATGTAACTCTGCCTATCAAATGTTTTTTTTAAAGAGCCCCGTTTTAACATTCTTTGAAAAGCCACATCTGGCAATGCTAAATGATCTCAGCTGTTGTTTGTTAGGAATGCCTTTGCTCTTCACATATGAAGTACAGCTTTGCTGGTGCAGCACTACTGCAGTTGTCCCTTCAGTACGATGAGCATCTCGATCCACGCCCTGCTAACCTATAAGGTGTCTACTGAGGTGTCTATAGTCGGGCATCTGGACACGTTTGTGTGTTATTTGTTTCCTTTTATAGTATGAAAATCCTCTCTTTATCTTCAATCTGGAGAGCTTGATTATAATGTCTTGGAGTACACCTGGCAGAATTGCATCTGACTGACCTAGAATTTCTGTACCTGGATACTTGTATCTTGCTTGGTTGGAGAAGTTTTCTGGTATTATGTCTTTGAATATGCTTCTGTCCTTAATGCATTCCCCAGTCCTTCTGAAACCCATTGACTCAGATATTTGCTCTTTTTGTGTTATTCCAAAGTTCTGTAAACTTCCTCATTCTTGAGTACCTTATTTTTTTCTCATTCAATTCTGAATTTTCAAATAAACTGCTTTTGAGATTGCTGATTCTTCTGTTTGATCTATTGATGCTTTCTATTATAAAGTTTGTTTAGTGTACTTTTCAGTTGAAGAATTTGTTTTTTAAAAACTTGCATCTCTGTCAAATCTCCCTATTTAGAGTATTAAATTCTTTCCTGAGTGTCATGGAAATGTCAGTTCCTAGATGATTAATTTTGGTACCTTAGTTTGCTCATTAAATGAGGTCATGTTTCTCTAGAATTTCTTGTTGCTTCTTGGGGTATGGTATCATCTTCACATTGAAGAATTACTCTTTCTAGTCTTTATAATCTAGCCTCATTTCTACTCCTTCCAGAAATTCTTAGAAGTCTGCTTATTTTCCCCGAGCATCTGGATATTTCTGTTTTAGTGCCACATGACACTTAAATTGAAGATGGCACAGGTCTGCTGTTGGTGTGATGTTGCTTTTCCGTTCGTAGAGGAAGCCCATACTCAGATTTATCTCAAATCTGCAATTAATGTGTTGTTCAGAATGAAGCATCTTAAAAAGGTTGGATACCCTGGCAAGTCTTTCTGGGGCTTGATTAGGCCCTGAAACCTACGTTTGTGGTCATAAATGGCATGATGCCAGATCACACCTGGAACCTGCAGCCTGCCACGCAAGTGCAGCGTGGGGTTAAGACGAAAGCCCATGGGCTGTCTGGTGCTGCAGTAGACTTACCATCCAAGGCCACTGTAAACAGTCACATGGGCTCCTGGTTGGCACTCTACTTGGTACTAGGACAGGTGCAGAGGTTCTTCTATTTGTCACTAGTGTGGAGACAAGGACAATTAGGATGTGCCACTGAGTTATGAGACAAAATTCTTGTAGAGGTACGAAGAAGGTTGGCCTGTGTCTTCTCAGGCCAACACTAAATTGGGTATCATCTGGACCTCAGGCTCTGTAAATTCTTGCTGCTTCACATAAGACAAAATAGACACATGGAGGCCTGGAGGCAGGGGTGCTGATTTTGGGGCCTTGTACTGGGTTTTCCGTGCAAGCTCTGTACTACTTGGAGCTGTGAGATGTGATGTCAGCAACTCTTTGCTTCCTGCTTTCTTGAATGCATCTTTTCTTAGGATTCTACCAAAACCAGGCACCGTCACGGCTTCTCACCTGCCTTCCATAGTTCTCGTGAAAGCGACTCAGTGCATAGTGTTAAAAATCGGTGTCTCTCTGAGGAGGTAATCACTGGTATATCTTACTCAGGTATAATCTTGTTCTGCCTCCAAAAAGGAAAAGTTTTGAAAATGAGAAATGCTTTGTTAGGTAAAAGAAAATGGGCAGTGTATAATGAGCATAATGACCTGAGTATGTAAGCCTAACACTATAAATGTTACGATAGTAATGGTTATAAGCACGATTTCAAACCATCAATATTTTACTAAAATACCAAGACTAATTTTGAAACTTTTCCTGTGATACCTCATTTACAACTTATAGTAATACATTTGAAGCAGTGATATGATTGGCTTGGGCACAGAGAAATGACATATATTGTGCAGGCTCACATAGCAGGTGTGTAGTGCCTTGGAGTTTGAACCTAAGCAGTTCAGCCCTTCTCTGTTCTAGCTTTCCAAAGAACAGAAGCAGGAGCTACATGTGTCTAATGTTTCTTGATTTTATTTTCTAGTTTCAAGCTTCTTATGTAGAAAAGACTTTCACTATCATAACGTAAGATGAAGGTTTCTGTTATAAGATGCACTTTCATTATCTCAATGGGAAAATAAGACTTGGTTAATGTAGAATAATAGAATCAATTCAGGAGACATGCAAATATGTAACATAATCTAAAAGAGGCAATGTCGATATTAAATATTTTTTTCTTTGTGCATGTATAGGCTTAATGATATGCTGAGTTCCTCTAGAAGTGATAAAAACATGATAACATATCAATAACTAATTACCTTATTTGTTGCATGAACCTAGCCACCCTTGGATCTTTATAGCTTCTGTGTTATTACATCTGGATTAATATTTTCATTGGTGAGTACCTTTTTTTTTTTTTAAGACAGGCAGAGTTAGACCATGAGAGAGGGAGACAGAGAGAAAGGTCTTCATTCCATTGGTTCACCCCCAAAATGGCTGCTACGGCCAGCGCGCTGAGCCAATCCGAAGCCAGAAGCCAGGTGCCTCCTCCTGGTCTCCCATGCGGGTTCAGGGCCCAAGCACGTGGGCCATCCCCCACTGTACTCCTGGGGCCACAGCAGAGAGCTGGACTGGAAGAGGAGCAACCAGGACAGAATCTGGCACCCCAACTGGGAATAGAACTCGGGGTGCCGGTGCTGCAGGCCGAGGATTAGCCTAGTGAGCTGCGGTGCCAGCCTAGTACCTTACTTTTTTATTTATTGTGAATGTGTGTATGTGTGTGCCTTCAGATGTGCTATGTAAGAAGTGGTGAATCTAATCTTTGATTTTTAAAGAAGCATTTCTGCTTGACATATTTTGAAGTTTTAGATAACATTAAGAAAAGTAAAGAAGGGGCTGGCACTGTGGCGCAGTAGGTTAATTCTCCACCTGTGGAGCCAGCATCCAATATGGCTGCTGGTTCTAGTCCTGGCTGCTCCACTTCCGATCCAGCTCTCTGCTGAGGCCTGGGAGTTCAGTGGAGGATAGCCCAAGTCCTTGGGCCCCTGCACCTGCATGGGAGACCTGGAAGAAGCTCCTGATTCCTGGCTTCGGATCAGGGCAGCTCTGGCCGATGCCAGCATCTGGGGAGTGAACCAACGGAAGGAAGACCTCTCTCTTTCTGCCGCTGACAGTCTGTAACTCTACCTCTCAAATAAATAAATAAAAATCTTTTTTTTTAAAAAAAAAAGAAAAGAAAACTAAAGTGGAGACCTTTTATTTATTTATTTTTTTTCACCTTCAGATCTTTAACTAGGCCCAGGGATAAATTGGAAAGAAAAACTGCCAGTAGTTTAAGTAACACTGTTTGATCCATTCATTATTTCAGCCTTCACTTTGGCTCACCTCTGACTAAAATATCGTGAGCAGTATTAATTTCTAAGGGACTTGGAAAAACAAAACTTGCACAGATGGTGACTGAAAGCAAGAACCCGTATTGGACAAAATGATGAGAGTCATACGCTACCGGTTTGACTTTGAGGAAAATCATCTAGAGAATCTTAAATGTCAAGTTTCTCGAAAGGGATGATGCTAATCACTTTTGGACAGAAATTAGTATGATGTGTCTCATATAAATGAAATGCTTAGAGTCACATAGTATGCCACTTACTGTTATTTTTTCACTTCTAGAATTACAATTGCAGTTTGATGTTTTTTATTTGGGAATTCTATCCTGAAGTTTGCCACTCTTTATCTAATCACATGACTGCACTTACCGTGTTTGTTTTTGACAAAAATGTCTCTCTGCCAAGGGTTTTTCCTCAATTGTTGTTTTTGTTTCTTGGCTTTGCTCATTGGATCTTTATCCTTACTTTGCCTAATAATCATTTAATGGAATTTTGAATGTGCATGGTATATGTAAAATCATGAGTCTCTGCATACTGCTTTCTATTTTTGCGAGAGTTCACTCTGCTTCTTTCAGACAGGGAGAAGGCGTAGATTATACTCTGTTCAGTCAGGGGGCTTATGGAGAATTAGAGTTCTGAATGAGAGCTGGCTTTTTTGGGCTCATCTCTGAAATAAACACACGAATACAAATATGAATATATCTGACATCTAATCTTATTGACCAGGGAAATCAATGTCAACATTCAGGGATCCCAATGGAAGCATTCACCAGGAGCCCTTCTGCCTGCACCCGGTACTCCAACTTCAGTCTCCCCAGCACTGCAAGAAGCTCTGTTCTGTCCTTAAACCCTCACCCTTTGCTTGAGAATTAACAGATGTTTTAAGAGGAAAAGCAGTGAGAACTCAGGGCTCAGGCCTTTGTACTTGCCTTTTTTCTAGGATCCTGTCCCCACATCCACACCTTTGTGGTTCTCTGTGCCTTCAAGTGGGTCTAACTTGGATTTTGGATGGTGTTTTACACTTCTCTCCAGGACCATTGGTTTGTAATAGGTTTCCTGCAGAAAGTACAGTGTCTTCTAAAAGATGCAAAATATAAAACATTTTATATATGTGATTCTGTGTATAATTTGTGATAATGAATTTCAGAATACTTGAATCCTATACTTAGAAATACCCGCATGGTGTAGTCAATAACAGCATTTTAACCTGGGAACATACCTAAAAGGTGCTTAACAGACAATGCATAATTTGCTTCAAAACTGGTTGGATCTGGATTTTCCAGTCCAGAGCATAGTCTCTATTTTAGATATCACAGCATTTTGCCATTCCATGCTGTGGGCCTCAGGCTCCATGCTTTAATTAGAACCAAGGTGCAATATGATTCCTACTGGAGCACATGTCTGAACTTAAGAATCTGTTTCATATTTTATAATTGCAATAATTCTTTGTTTTGTAGTAAATTGTTAACAGGTAACAGGCTTGATTTGAGTATGAGCAACAATAAAAGAAATGATGACAAATGCAAAGAACCTAAAATGTGTCAGTGTTCCTTACTCTGTATGTTTCAGTGGAAGTTCACTTCTTATAAAAATGGCATTATTTTTCAGTTCCCGATGAGATTTTTTTGTCTTTCAATAAATTAGAGAAAATGGCATTTTATTACTTCACATAATTCAACACTATGAATTCCTACAAATGCACATTAGTATACCATTTCCCCAGAAGCTCATTTCATACGACTTTGCAAACAAATGAGAAAGGCACATGGAGGAATTAGGTATTTAATCATTTAGTAGCAGTTCTAACTTACGATCTTGACAGAACGCTTTAGTGAAACAATGAAGTGATGGATTCAAGTAAAGTAGTTGAACTACAAATCATACTTTTTGAAATATTCAGTTCTAAACTTTCAGATGTGAATTATTATCACAATCTGTGAGCATTCATTTAAGGACTGATGCTTTTTATAGATGGTCTGTGTGAATCCATTTTACAAGAAAAACATTCCTCCTCATTACCACCCCAAAGCACAGCCATTCATTAATATCTGGAGGCCGTTTCCATGAGGGAAAGCTGGGAGGAAGGCTGACTGATTTCTTTGGTGCATATGCACACTACTTCTCTAATGCTGGATCTTTTCTAACATCTAAGAAGTCAAAGTAATGTGATTTCCCCTGATTACATATATAATAATTAAATACCTATAAGAATAATGTGTGGAGGTCACTTCTTGTCTGACGTATAATCTCCTTTTCTGATTAGTGGATTACTATAATAACCATTATTTATTTCTAATTCACCTTAGTGACCGTTACCTAAGCCCAAGGAGGAAAGCATATAATTCTATTTAATTTTTCAGGTATTACTATTTGCTTTTGCATTTATTCATATGCTGAGTGAGTTCCAAAGAATTTAATACAGTCTTGCTAATGTGAAGTTTTGGTTTTCGTCTCTTAGTACTAAGTTCCCATCAGTTTTAAGGTGTGGAATTTTTGTAGGCACATGAATGCATTGATTGAGCATTGATTATTCAACTTTGCTTTGCAACTTAGATGTATTCTACTTACATGGATACGACGTCATTGCTTAGATTGTCGAACTAAGGAATATAAAGATAGATGCTACCCATCAATAGTTTCTATATGCAGAAAAGGAGGAAAATATGCATTATAAAGAAGATAGTTACAGTCACTGTTATTATAATTATGTTTATTAAGATACACTGAATGCAAATGAAGAACTGGTCTCAAGTGCTTAGAGTTACCTGCATCTGAGCTTCACACAGAGTAGTAAAGCAATGATATTGAATTCAATGATACGGAGTAAGGTGTTTCCTGGGTTGAAAGTCCACATGCTGAAAAACATGCATTGGTCTTATTCCAAACATATGTTAGAATGTGTGACTCCAAGTCATTGTCCTTTGCCGTTTAAGCAATTACTTTTTATCCTTTTGAGGAATTATTTGTAAGATGCATTACTCACTTAAATACGCAATTTGACCTTACATAGGTTAATTTGACCTTCCTTAGGTTACAGTTCTATCCTTCTTTCACAATAAGTGCAGTTTTTGTTTGAACAAGCCAATGAAGTTTCCATTCATCTCTCTGCTTGGAAATGCCCCGAGTAAATTTAAAAAAAAATTTTTTGGGGGGGGCCAGGCAGAGTTAGACAGTGAGAGAGAGACAGAGAGAGACTTATATTCAGTGAGACAGAGAGAAAGGTCTTCCATTTCCGTCGGTTCACCCCCCAAATGCTACTGCCAGTGCGCTGCGCCGATCTGAAGCCAGGAGCCAGGTGCTTCCTCCTGGTCTCCCATGCGGGTGCAGGGCCCAAGCACTTGGGCCATCCTCCACTGCATTCCCAGGCCACAACAGAGAGCTAGACTGGAAGAGGAGCAACCAGGACAGAATCCAGCACCCTGACCGGGACTAGAACCCAGGGTGCTGGTGCCGCAGGTGGCGGATTAGCCTAGTGAGCCGTGGTGCCGACCTAATTTTTAAAATTTTCTTTCACTCACATACAGTAAATTTTAAAATGGTCACAGCACCTTAAAACTTTAGTAGTGTGTCATGGTTAACAATTTGACAAAGATTTAAAACAAAGTTCAACAAAACACTGTATGTAGGAAAACTGAAACACACAGGCATCACAGGCATTTTTCCTTTTTATTTTGTCTTTTGATTTTTTTAATTTAGCTCCCACATATAAGGGAGAACACGCAGTATTTGCCTTACTATGTCTTTCACTCAATATGATATCCTCTTGTTGCAACTTTTTTTATGCAAATGATAGAATTTCATTCACTTTGTAGTTGAATGATATTATTCTGTGCGCACACACACACATCACATTTTCTTTATCCATTCATCTGAGGATAGACACCCTGGCTGATTTCAGTTGACTGTACAGTACTGTTATAAACATGGTACTGTAAGTATCTTGATAAAAACGTGTGTCTTCTGGGTATATACCCAGCAGTGGGATTGCTAGATTATATGCAGGCCTATTTCTAGTTTTTAAATAAATCTCAATTTTTTTTTTTCTCACAACGGCTGCACTAGTTTAGATTCCCACCAACAGTGTATAGGAGTTCCCGTTTCTAAACATCCCACCAACATGTGTTCATCTATGCCTTTGGATAATAAACACTCTGACAGGAATGAGTTGATACCTCACTGTGATTTTTGATTTTCATTTCCCTGATGGCTAGTAATGTTGAGCATTTTTTCACGTTTGTTGACCATTTGTATTTCTTGTGTTGAGAGCTAACTGTTGAGAATCTTAATTGGATTGGTTGTTTTTGCTGGGTGTTTCATGTTGCTGGTAAATTGTGGATATTAATCGTTTGTCAGATAGGTAGCTTGGAAATGTTCTTCCCTTTTTCTTGGTACTCTCTTCACTCTGTTCACTGTTTTCTTGATGTATAGAACTTTCTGAGTTTGATGTAATCCCACTTGTCTAGTTTTGCTTTTGTCACCTGTTCTTTGGGGACCTCATCCAAGAAGTGTTACCGTTACATTTTCTTCCAGCAGATTAATCATCTCAGATCATAATTTCAGGTCTTTTATCCATCTTGAGTGTGATTTTTGTATATGGAGAGAGCTAGTGATCAACTTGTATTCTACATATATACATCCAGTTTTGGCAACACCATTTTTTGAATAGATTATCCTTTCTCTAATGTACAGTCTGGGCACTTTTGTCAAAAATCAGTTGGCTGTATGTACATGAATTGAGTTCTGGGTGCTCTATCCTGTTCTATTGACCTATGTGTCAGATTTTGTGCCAGCATCATGCTGTTTTAATTACTATAGTTTGGTACTATGCTTTGAGGTGAGGTAATATAACTCCAGCTAAAGTCATTTTGCTCACGATCACTTTGGCTCTTGTGTGTGTGTGTGTGTGTGTGTGTGTGTGTGTGTGAAAGAGAGAGAGATTCCATGTGAATTTTAGGTTTGTTTTTCCTAATTCTAAAGAGAGACATCTTTCCCTTTTTTCTGTCCTTGATGATTTTTTTCATTAACATTTTATAACTTTTATTGTATATATCTTTCACTTCTTTGGTTAAATTTATTCGTATATATATTTGATTTTTTGTGGCTATTGTAAATGAATCAATGAATATTGCTTTATCTTCTGGTGAGTTCAACATTAGTATATAAAATGCTACTGTTTCTTGTGTATGTTTACTTTTTAAGTTGTAACCTTACTGAATTCTTATCAGTTTATCAGTTTCAACAGCTTTTGGTGTTTAGGTTTTCCATGTATAGCATCATGTAATCTGCATATACAGATACTTCGACTTCCTCCTTTCCAATTTTGATGCCCTTTATTTCTTTCTCTTCTCTAATTTCTGCTGTTAATACTTCCAGAAATATATTGAATAAGAATAGTGAAATGGACATCCTTATCTTGTTCCAGATATGAGGGGAAATGTTTTCAACCTTTCCCAGGTCTGCTGGTTTGTTATATATAACCTTTATAATTTTGAGGTATTTTCCATTATAACTAATTTTCAGAGGTTTTCTTTTTTTAAAAAATTCATGAAGGGATATTGAATCTTACCAAATACTTTCTCAGGATCTCTTAAAATGACCATATATTATGCTTTTGGATTTGGTTTGCTAATATTTTGTGGGGAATTTTTGCATCTGTTCAGTAGGGATGCAGGTATGTAGTTTTCTTTTTGTGTTGTGTCTTTGTTCAGTTGTCATTTGTATCAGAGTAATGCTGGCTTCATAAAAAATGTGGTAGAATGGAAAGCAAAGACACTGTGGCAAAAAAAAAATGATGTAAATGAAAGATCCTTATGAGTGAGATCCCAGCAGAAAGAACGGGTCATCAAAGAAGAAGGTACCTTTCTCTGAAGGGAGGAGAGAACTTCCACTTTGACTATGGCCTTGTCTAAATAAGGTCGGAGTTTGTGAACTCAAGAGGCTTCCATAGCCTTGGCAGCTCATGACAAGAGCCTCGGGGGATAACTGAGGTCATAAGAGTGTCAGTTGTTAAATCAACAACGGGAGTCACTGTATACTGCTCTCCATGTAGGATCTCTGTTCTTAATGTGTTGTACTATGCGAATTAATGATAAAACTAATATTCAAAAAGTATCTGTGTGGGTGCAAACTGTTGAAATCTTAGTATATACCAAATTGATCTTCTGTATTTAAAGATAATTGAAAATGAATCTTCATGAAGAATGGGATGGGAGAGGGAGTGGGAGATGGGATAGTTGTGGGTGGGAGGGAGGTTATGGGTAGAAAAGCCGCTATAATCCAAAAGTTGTACTTTTGAAATTTATATTTATTAAATAAAAGTTTAAAAAAAGTGGTAGAGTTCTATTCTGTTCAGCATTTTGAAATAGTTTGGAAAGTACCGGAGTTATTTCCTTTTTAAGAATTCAGTAGTAAAGCCATCAAGTCTTGGACTTCTCCATGGAACATTTTTAATTGCTACTTTGATCTTGTTGCTTATTAGCAATCTGTTTGGATTGTGTTTGTCTTCTTGATTTTATCTTCTTAGGTTATATATATTCAAGAATTTATCCATTTCTTTGAGGTTTCCTAGAATGTTAGCATATCATTTTTCATAGTAGTTTCTTTTTTAAAAATATTTATTTGTATTTATTTATTTGAAAGTCAGAGTTACACAGAGTAGAGACAGAGAGAAATCCTCCATATGCTAATTCACTCCCCAAATGACAGCAAAGTCCAGGAATGGGCCAGGCCAAAGCAAAGAGCTTCAATCTGGTTTCCCACCTGGCTGACAAGGGGCCCAAGCTCTTCGGCCATCTTCTCCTTTTCCAGGTGCATTAGCAGGGAGCTGGACCAGAAGTGGAGTAGCTGCCAGGACATGAAATGGTACTCATATGGGATGCGGGGTTTCAGGTGGTCGCTTTATCTACTGTCCCACAACACCAGCCCATTTCATAGTAATTTCTTATGATTCTGTGTGTTTCAGTTGTGTCTGTTATAATGTATCTTTTTTATCTCTATTTTTTTTTTAATTTGAGCTTTCTCGTTTTCTCATTGTTAGTCTAGCTAAAGTTTTATCTATTATCTTCTCAAACAGCTTTATGTTTTATTGTTTAGTATTTTTTTAAAAAATTGAATGTTATTTATTTCTGTTTTGATCCTTATTATTTCTTACCTCTTACTACAGGTTTGGTTTGTTCTTATTTTTCTAACCTGAAGATGCATCATTAGGTCACTTATTTGAGACATTTTTTTTTTAAATGTAAGAACTTAATGTTCTAAACTTCCCTTTTACTACTGCTTTTTCTGCATCCCACAGGTATTGACCTGTTGTGTTTCATTTTCATTTATTTCAGGAAAGTTTTTCATTTTTAATTTGTTCAATGACTCATTGCTCATTCTATAGCATGTTGTTTAATTTCCATGTATTTGTACTATTGTTCTTGTTGATGGCTCGTTTTAGTCCTTTGTGGTCTAAGATATATTGTATGATTTCAATCTTTTAAAATTTACTGAGACTTGATTTGTGGCTTAATATATGTCTATATCCCAAAATTTTCTGTGTAATGATGAGGAGAATGTGTGTTCTGGAGCTGATGATTATAGTATCTTGTAAATGTCTGTTAAGTTCATATGGTTCAACTCTTATGTATCTTTGTTGATTTTCTGTATGGATGATCTACCTATTATCTACTGGTGACAGAGGGGTATTGAAATCACCCACTATCATTGTATTGAAGTCTGACTCTCCCTTTAGGTCTAACAGTATTTGCTGTATATATCTGGGTAGTCTTGTGTTGGGTGCATATGTACTTATGACTGTTATATCTTTTGCTGAATAATCCATATATTAATATATAATGCCATTCTTTGTCTCTCTTTACATTTTTTTGATTTGAAGTCTGTTTTGTATGATATGAGTATAGCTACACCTGCTTGTTTTGATTTCAATTTGCCTGGTCTTTTTCTAGCCCTTCAGTTTCAGTTTGTGTGTATCTTTGTGAAATGCGCTTCTTGTAGGCAGCATGATGTTTAGGATAGAAGTTTATGCATTTAGCCATCCTAAATCTTTTGAATGGGGAATTTAATCAATTTATATTCAGGGTCGGTGTTGATTAATAAGAACTAACCCTGTCATTGAATTGATTGATTACTGATTTTATCTATTCTGTTAGTGAATTTACTAGTGTTATGTGTTTCCTTGGTGTTTACTTCTAATATAAGACTTCTTTCAATATTTCTTTGAGGGTTGGTTTGCTGGTGATAGGTTCTCTGTTTTTGCTTATCTAGGAAATATCTTATTTCTCTCTCACTTGTAGAGGATAGCTTTTCTGGATGTAATATTCCTGTTTGGAATTTTTTTTCTTTTAAGACCTTGCATTTATCATCCCACTCTCTTCTGGCCTGTGGAGTTCCTACTGAGAAGTCTGCTGTTGGTCTAACTGGTTTTCCTTTACACGCAACTTGACACTTGCCTCTTACTATCTTTAGTATTCTCTCCTAGTCCTTAACTTTGGACAATTTGATTAAAATATTGCTTAAATAAGATCTTTCTTTTTTTATTGGTTGAGCATGAATGCTTGGGGTCCTCTGTATCTGCTTCCTGTATCTGAATGTCCATGTCTCTTTCAAAACTTGGGAATTTTTGAAATGTTATTTAGTATGTTCTCAAAGGCTTTTTTCTTCTCTTCTCCTTCAGGAATACCTAATGTGTAGTCATTTAAAGGTATTCGTTATTTCGTGCAGATGCTCTTCATTCTTTTAAATTCTTTTCTCTTTATTTTTGTCTTATTGGGTTATTCTGAAAGTCTTGACCTCCATAATAGAAATTTGTTTTTTCACTTGCTCTACTCTACTTGCGAAGCTCTCAGTTGTATGTTTTATTTCATTGATTGAAGCTTTAATCTCTAAAACTTCTGTTTGACTTTGCTTGATCATTTGTCTCCTCAGTGAATATTTCATTCCTGTCACCTATTGATTTCTTCATTTCTTAAAGCTGTCTGTCTATATTCTCTAGCATCATAAGTCATTATTTTGAGTTCTGTCATTCCATAGATTTTTTTCAGATCAGTATGCATTTCTGGAGAGCTATTACATTCTTTCAGAGGTGTCATGCTACCTTGCTCCTTGTTTCTGGCATCCCTGTGTTGACATCTCTGCATCTGGTGTGTTCATCCCTTCTTCTTTATGGAATAGGTTTTATTGGAAAAAAGTTTATTGATGGAATGCAGGGTATCACTTGATTGTTGCTTTGGCTTTGGTTCTAGATAGCCATAGCATTACTGCTTGTCTGCTGAATCAGAAGAGATTTTAGCCATGATTCCACTGAGTCAATTAGGCTCATACTGTGGGTGGTGTAGAGAAGAGGAGGAAGACAATGTGGCTTCCCCTTTTGCAGCAAAATAGACTCAGCTCTGCAGGCTGAACTTCAAGTCAGTAGAGGGACTGTTACAGCTTCTGGTGGCAGGGTGCCATGGCAACTGTTTCTAATTTGTCTTAGGAAGATGCTATTGCCCAGTTAGCAGCTAGCTGCGTAGATGCAGGGGCTGGTGGTGCATGATCAGCTGTAGCTGTGTTTGTCCTCTTTCCTCACTGTCCCACAGAGTATTCTGTTGATTAATCACTCAAAATTTCACTCATTCAGTCCTTTTGGATATGGTCCTTCCTTTGTTTTTCTGGTATCTTCCTACAGCTTTATCAGTGCAGCTTTTCACTATTCAGCCGTCTTGGATGCTCTCAAACCATTTACTCTTGATGATTTTTCTTTATAACTTCAGCAATTCCAAAATACTTTCTTTCCAGATGATACATCCTCTTAATTAGAGTTGAAGATGTATTTATTGTTATCAGAATACATTCTAGTCAGTATTCAATGAGAAGCGAAGAACTGCTTTGAGATTATCTAGTCAAGATGTGGCACGCTGACACTAACATCTTGATTTTGGGCTCCCAAGTTATGCTTTCTCTGTTTCTCATATGGATACTGTGGGATTTCAGAATAGTCTGAGGTGGCCCAGGGTCCTTTTGTGCTCTGTGTAAATGTAAATGACATTCAGACACTGTACTACCTTTGTAGTAGAGGCAAATAATGAATAGAAACAACACACTGGATTTTAGGCACCAGGAAGAGTACAAAATCAATAACGTGATTTCTAATGCTAGAACCTTACAACATAAAGGTACATAAAAATGGAACTGGCTAAATCGTAGATAAAGAGAATAAAAGGATTTGAGATTTAAAGAAGCAAGTATTTCCTTCTTAGGTGGCCTATGCTCTCAGAAAAGAAAAAAAAAATCTTTATTTGAAGGTTCTTAAAGAAATAATCCCTGATTTCAAGGAAGCTCCTGTTTATCCCAGACATTTCAGTGAGCCATTCAGAGCTTTCTGGCTACTGTGACCCTGGACAGGAGACACAGCATTCTTGACCTTTAATGGTGAACTCTCTCCACTTTGCCCAGTGCATTATCTTTTGCTTTATCTTCCCCTGGTTTTGTAGTGTTGTTCCTAGAGAAGAAAAATGGTAAATTTTTGCAGTAAATGTTTGCCTTCTCCAGATTGATAAACTAATGTTGCAAAAATTAAACCTTTCCCTGGTTCTAATTTTCACAACTTCCTCTAGCACACATTAGGTGAGGCTAGGTCTATAAAATTTTTACTAAAGTTTAGAGGAAGGTTTTGATTCTTAGACTGAAGTTGATTTGTATGCTGACATATGTCAATCAGTATAGCAGAATTCTCTAATAGCATGATAATTACTTTGCTGACCCAGGTTAACACGTTGGCACGTATGGCATGTTTATTTTGTTCCCTAGCACCAGTGGTATAAAAGGATTGATTTCATCATAACTCTGGTGAATACAATGAATTTGTAAAAGAATGTTATAGTTTTGGTGTAAACATGAATCTCTCTTAATGAACAAGGAAAATAATTGCTAGAAATCAGCTTTGGGATTCACTTCGATGGGGATATCAGAAATAACAAGAATAAAACAGCCATTAAAATACGAGCAGGCTGACTCCCTCAAGCACTGTTTTAATGATGGACACATTCTAATAGGGCTCTTACTTCCACAGGGAAAAGGCTGTAAGCACCTTTCCCAATCTCAGACACAGGATGATGGCTTCTCATTTTGGCTGGCAGATTCACAACTGGGAAAAACAAACCTAGGAAGATATAAAAACATGCTACTTTTCATGATGGAAAAATAACACATCTAGAAAGTTCAGCTCAAGGGACTTTATTTTGTTTCTGCTTTGATTTTGCAAATGTGAACTTATCAATATTTAGGTCAAAAGTAGATTTTAGATATTAGGACCACTCAATTATTTTGACAAAAGGAATACACAATTTTACCTGTTATGTCTTAGCCTGAAGTGAATTGAATTTGTGGTTTCTCCCACTGTTTGCTTCTTTTTTTTTTTTTTTTTGTGACAGGCAGAGTGGACAGTGAGAGAGAGAGATACAGAGAGAAAGGTCTTCCGTTGCCGTTGGTTCACCCTCCAATGGCCGCCACTGACGGTGCGCTGCGGCCGGCGCACCGCGTTCGTCCGATGGCAGGAGCCAGGAGCCAGGTGCTTTTCCTGGTCTCCCCATGGGGTGCAGGGCCCAAGCACCTGGGCCATCCTCCACTGCACTCCCGGGCCACAGCAGAGGGCTGGCCTGGAAGAGGGGCAACCGGGACAGAATCGGTGCCCCGACCGGGACTAGAACCCGGTGTGCCGGCGCCGCAAGGCGGAGGATTAGCCTGTTGAGCCACGGCGCCGGCCCTGTTTACTTCTTTTTTAAAATAGTTTTTTGGTCAATTAGCCTTCATCATTTGTTTCTATGACATAATTTGTCACATTGACAGAGTAACATCTAAATATTTCCTGTGTGGTTACAAGATAATAATTATTTTAGATTTTAAGTCATTTTCCCTCAACAATTTACACACAGGAAAAATTTTATCCAGATTGCAATGCAACTAATTATACATTACATTTTTTTGAAATCTATTAGTTACCATAGATCATGGAAGAACATAGGTATTTGTTTCGGGGACTAGCATATTTCATTAAGTATAATGGTTTCTAGCTGCTTTCATTTTGTTACTGAAGACATGATGTCATCCTTTTCATGGCTGAGTAATATTCCAGAGTGTATATAAACCACATTTTCTTTATTTAGCCATCAACTGATGGACATCTGGGTTGATTAGATACCTTTCTTAGATACTGTAATTGAACTTTAGTAAACATGGTGGGTACAGATCACTCTTTCTTATGCTGATTTCATTTCATTTGGGTAAATTCCCCAGTTGGCTGGGTCATATGGTAGATCTATTTTTCATTTTTCTGAGAAATCTCCATACTTTCTTCAAAAATGGCTGTGGAAGTTTGCATTCCCACCAACTGTGGATTAGGGAAACTTTTTTCCCCACCCTTGTCAGCATTCATTGTTGATTTCTGCATAAAGCCATTCTAACTGGGGTGAGGTGAAACTTCATTGTGGTTTTGATTTGCATTTATCTAATGGTTAGTGATCCTGAGCATTTTTTCATGTGTCTGTTGTCCATTTGAACTTCGCTTTTAAAAAATGCCTTTGCCATTTCTTAACTGCATTGCTTATTTTGTTTTCTTATTGTTGAGTTTCTTGAGACCTTTATAGATTTTAGATATTCTTTATTGGTTGCATAGTTTGCAAATCTTTTCTCCCTCTTCACTTTGGTTAGTGTTTCCTTTGCAGTGCAGAAGCTTCTTAACTGGACATAATTCCATTTGTCTTTTTTTTGCTTTAATTGTCTTTGCTTCTGGGATTTTTTCCAAGAAGTCTTTGCCTATGCCATTGTCCTGAAGAGTTTCCACAATGTTCTACTGTAGTAACCTGAAGCTATAACATCATATATTTAGATCTTTGATCATTTTGAGTTTATTTTTTTTATAAGGTATAACGTAGGGGTCTAGCTTCATATTTCTACACATGGAGATCCAATTTTCCCTGCACCATTTGTTGAAGGGACTTTCCTTTCTCCAAGGATGGCTTTTAGCTCCTCTGTCAAAGATTAGTTGGTTGTAGATATATGGATTGATATCTGGGGTTTCTAGTCTGTTCTATTAGTCTACTTGTCTATTTTTGTGCCAGTACTAGACTGCTTTGTTATCACTGCCCTGTAATATGTCTTGAAATCTGATATTGTGATGCCTCTAGCTTTGCTTTTGTTGTATAAGATTTCTTTGGCTACTCAGGGTCTCTTGTGTTTCCATATGAATTTTAGCATCATTTTTTCTAGATCTGAGAAGAATGTCATTGTTATTTTGAATCTGATTGCATTGAAACTAAATTTCTTTCAAGAGTATGGACAATTTGATGCTATTAATTTTTCCAATCCATGAACATTGGAAGAATTTTCCATGTGTTTGTGTTTTTTTTTTCTATTTCTTTAAGGTTTGGTAATTTTAATCATAGAGATCTTTTACCTCATTGGTTAAATTTATTCCAAGGTATTTACTTTTTGTAGTTATTGATCTTCAAGTTCTTTCGCAGCCATGGTATTGTCTGTGTATACAGAGGCTATTGAGTTTTTTTATGTTAATTTTATTTCTTACAACTTTACCAAACTGTCTTATGAGTTCCAGTAGTCTCTTAATGGAGTCTTTTGGTTCCCTTATATGTAGAATCATGTCATCTGCAGAGATAATTTGCTTCCTCTTTTCCAATTAGTATCCCTTGATTTCTTTTTCTTGTCTAATGGCTCTGACTAAAACTTCCAGGAATATATTGAATAGCAATGATAAGAGTGAACATCCTTGTCTGGTTCTGGATCTTAGTGGGAATACTTCCTGATTTCCCCCCATTAATATATTGGTGCCTGTGGGTTTGTCATCAGTGGTCTTGATTTTGTTGAGGAATGTTCCATCTCTGTCCAATTTGCTTAAGTTTTTTTTTTTTTATCATGAAAGGATTTTGTATTTTATCAAACACTTTCTCTGCATGTATTAAGATAGTCATATGGTTTTTATTCTTGAATTTTTAATGTGATGTGTCACATTTATTGATTTGCATCTGTTGAACCATCATTGCATACCAGAAATAAATCCCACTTGGTCTGCGTGAATGATCTGATGTGTTACTGGATTTGATTTTGGTTAATATTTTGTTGAAGATTTTTACATCTATGATCATCAGGAATGTTGGGCTTTAGTTCTCTTTCTCTGTTATATCTTTTTCTGGTTTTGGAATTAGTGTGAAGCTGGCCTCCTTCAAGGAGTTTGGGAAAATCCCCCCCCCTCCATTTTTTTGAATAGTTTAAGAAGAATTAGTGTAAGTTCTTCTTTTAAGTCTGGTAGAATTCAGCAATGAAGCCATCTGGTCCTGGGCTTTTCTTTGTTGGAAGGCTCTTTATTACTGAATCAATCTCTGTCTTGGTTATTGATCTGTTTAGCTTTTCAGTGTCTTCCTGCCTCTATTTTGGTAGATTGTGTCCAAGGATCAATCCATTTTTCTGAGATTATTTGAAATAATGATTAACAGATTTAACCTATGGTTTAAAACAAACACTACTCATTTAATGTAATCCCATTTATGTAAAAAACAAAACATTTAAATATTTACAGAAAGTGCACAGTAAAAAGAGTGGACAAATATGTTAAATTAAACACTGGTAATCTTTGGGAGGTTGATGAAGAGTGGTCATTTTTTATTTCATATATCTGTAGATTTGAATTTTTCAAAACATGTATTTAAGGATTATTTACATCATGGGAGGTTGATGAAGGGTGATCATTTTTTATTCAGATCTACAGAGTTATAAGAAATTTTTCAAAAACAATAATGTATTTAAGTGTTATTCACACCAATTTTATTTAGAAAGCCCAACAGGATGTTCAGTTAAATCCTACTTTCCATTGTTTTCATAGTAAGGCTTCTTTTATATTAAGGAGTGCAAAAATTCTGTCAACTTCCAATTTTCCCCACTATTTTGCTTTCCCCATTAATTTGTTTTATAAACCTTTCTTACTCATAAGTTAATTCAAATTCAGTGTTTAGGAGAAAATACAATTAAAAAAGGTGTCAGGCTGCAAGTATCCTGCTTTTCAAACTCAGGATCTTAAAATCTCTGGGCAAGGTTTTTGAACTTTGACTACACACTATCCATAAGGAAACAAAACAAAATTGGAAGGTTTGGCAAATATCCTCTAGATGCAAACTTAGAAATGAATGTATTTAGTGTCAAAGGATACTGAGTGCTGCTATCTGGCTGCTCTTGCATTAATGTTGCTATTAAGGAAATGTTTACAAGCCTTTACTGCCCATCTCAAAAATTTGTGGAAGTTTAAAAATTATGTACTTGCTGGGTACAGTGCTGCGGCAAAGCAAATAAAGCAGCCGACTGCAGCACCAGCATCCCATATGGGTGTTGGTTCAAGTCCCAGTTGATCTACTTCTGACCCAGCTCCCTGCTAATGCACCTGGGAAAGAAGTGGAAGATGGCCCAAAGTACTTGTGCCCCTGCACCCATGTTGGAGACCCAGAAGAAGCTCCTGGCTCCTGGCTTCGGACTGGCCTGGCTCCAGCTGTTCATTTGGGAAATGAACCAGTAGATAGAAGACCAATCTCTTTCTCTCTCTCCTTCTAATTGTAACTCTGTTTTTAAATAGATAAATAATTTATTAAAAATATATATCTAATCAAAAGTTTCTGGGTCTGTAGCAACAAGTAGAATCAACAAGTAGAATCGATAGACATCTGAGTCTTTTTTCTTTAACTCAGATGTCTATCAGTTGTTGACTGGATAAAAAATGTCATACACACACACACACACACACAATGGATACTACTTGACAATAAAAAAATGAAATACCATCTTTTGCAATAGAATGGATGCATTTGGCAACCGTTACGCTTAATGAAATAAATCTGTCCCCAAAAGACAAATATTGTGTTTTCCCTGATATGTAGTGAAGCATCTTGGACTTGAGCCAGCACTGATATGGGATGCCAGTGCTGTAGGCTGTGGCTTTAACCTGCTGTACCACAGTGCCAGCCCCACTGCTGTGTCATTTAAATTATGTCATTTAAATTTTGCTGGATGGTAAAAGTTGTATTCATTGACATAATCAGAGGGAACTTGAGATATTAGAATATTAAGGACTTAAACCAACTTACATTACTCTTATAGTATGATGAACAGTCCTAAAATAAGCATATCTAAAACAAATCATATGTTCTCTATAGAGATATGTAGGAAGGCAAACATAACTAGATCATTTCTAATCTTGAGTAAAACTTGAATGATGATAGAAGAACAGAAAGAGGCAGCATACCATTGTGGTCAACATTTCTTATTCTTTGATAAAGGTTTTATTTTTATTTTCATTAAAATGGCACTAACATTACACAATGATAGACTGGACTGAAGTTTAATATGTTTTCAATGGAAAAATGATTGTGTCATCTAAACAGTTTTTGTCATACTGTAATAAAATAAAAATATGTATTAAAAGTACTCCTATTTCCTAGCCTAATCACAAATATCTCACATAGTTAGTAAAGAAATCAATATTTTTCCAAGTTCAAGTTCCTGAGTGTTCTTAAAAATTAAAATTATAAATCTTAATGATAATTCTAAAACTAGGATTCAGGTTTTTGCAGTCTCAGCCCAACACAGTTTTAATATAGTGGGTTTCAATTTCCTTTCAAGACTAGCAGGATGTTTTTCCTGGTGAGACAAATGGATGCATATTTTACCTTCAATAATCAGTAAGTGTGCAGGCTGCAACACACCCCCTACAAAGCTGGCTGTGAGGCAAAGTCGTCCATTCATGCACCTTCAAAAGACTCACCATTCTCTTCCTTGTGCACTAACTTCTGATTTCTGCCTGGGGGGATTTACAGTCAGGATAACTCTCAATGGTGGTCCCTAGGCTAGCTGAGCAGATACAAAGTGTTGTGGGGGAGAAACAGTAGCTTTTCAAAAGAGCAAGACAACAAGTTCAAAGGTCCAACTGCATTGGCAAATTACAGTTGAATTCTATTTTCTTAAGGTGAGTTTACAGTCTTTGATTTACAGAAAGGAAGACACCTGTCACCTGTCCCCAGTAACTTCCTTGCCTGCAGCACAGGTTCTTATCACAGTACTTTAGATAATTAATCTGTTCTGTTTGTGAGTGTGGCCTTTCCCAGTATTATCTCTTAAATTACTCGAGGAGACTAAGCATTGGAGAGTGTGTGTGTACCATAACAAAATCACAAACCTTTACTGGCGTAAAATGACACAAATGATTTCTCTCCTACTTCTAATGCTCGGAAGTCCTACACGGGTCTCACTGGTCTCAAATAGAGACCATCAGTGTTGCATGCCCATCAGGGGGTTGAGGAAGAACTGACTTAATTGCCTTTCTCACTGACAGATGCTGACTCTCTGTCTTGGCTCAGAGCCCCTGTTTGTCATCTTCCAAGCCAGCAAGGCCCATCCTTTGACTGTTCTTTCATTATCCTTCTCTAACTGCCACTGGGTACACTGTCCACTTCTGAGAATTCATAAAGTGTAATTAGATTGGGCCCCCATGGCTAATCCAGGATAATCTCAAGATTCTTCACTTTAATAGCATCTGCCAAGTCCCTTCTGCTATATAATGTAGGACACGAGGATGTGGACATTTCTTGGGGTTGAGGGTCAGGCATAATTCTTCCTACCACAGAATAGGTTAGACAGCAATACACTGAATTATTAAGGTGCAATTTATTTTTAATAGAATCTTTTTATTCATATAAATCCTCTTTCAATTTTAACCATATGAAATATTTTTTTGTTTGTTTGTTTTTTTTGTTTTTGTTTTTTTTTTTTTTACAGGCAGAGTGGACAGTGAGAGAGAGAGACAGAGAGAAAGGTCTTCCTTTTGCCGTTGGTTCACCCTCCAATGGCCGCCGCGGCTGGCGCGCTGCGGCCGGCGCACCGCGCTTGTCCGATGGCAGGAGCCAGGAGCCAGGTGCTTTTCCTGGTCTCCCCATGGGGTGCAGGGCCCAAGCACCTGGGCCATCCTCCACTGCACTCCCGGGCCACAGCAGAGGGCTGGCCTGGAAGAGGGGCAACCGGGACAGAATCCGGTGCCCCGACCGGGACTAGAACCCGGTGTGCCGGCGCCGCAAGGCGGAGGATTAGCCTGTTGAGCCACGGCGCCGGCCGAAATATTTTTAATTGAACTTTAGTTAGCATTTACTGGGTGTGAAAATCGGAGCTCATGAAGTGATCAGGAGTCAATCTCTGGTGACAGGAGGAGTCTCAAGCTGCATCAGGTGCTGGACTCAGATCTTCTTCCTCGACTGTGTTCTGATCGCTCACGAGAGGGCAGACAGAAAGGGGACTTCTTGGGAAATAATAGGGAACTCCCTGGATCAGAGATCTCTGGGAGTGTGTGAGCTATTTGTCCAGGTCCTTGAGATCTCTCTCTGTGCAAATCATAACAAATGTTCTTCTGATTTAAAAACACATCTAAATATTATATTTGAAAAATTGAATTTATGGTTTGATTTGCATATATAAATTTTGAAATAACAACCAAGATAATATTTCAGTTACCAATTTTTTTTATGAGAACTCTTCAGATCTCTGTTAGCAAAATTTCTTTAAAAGATGTATTGGGGCTGATGGAGTGCAGCAGGTTAAAATCAGCCTGCAGTGACAGCATCCTGTGTGTTAGTGTCCCAACTGCTGTACTTCCGATTCAGCTCCCTGCTAGTGCACCAGGGAAAGCCAAGGTGGCCCACGTCCCTGGGTCCCTGTTCCCACATGAGAGAAGAAGTTCCTGGCTCCTAGTTTCAGCCTGGCCCAGCCCTGTCATTGAGGCCATTTGGGGAGTAAACCAGTGGGTGGAAGAACTCTATTTCTCCTCTGTCTCTCTCCTTCTCTCTCTAACTCTGCCTTTAACTAAATAAATCTTTTTATGAAAGAGTGACAGAACCAGAGGGAGAGGCAGAGTGAGAGCCATCTTCCACCTGCTAGTTCTCTCCCTAGTTGGCCACCAAAAGCTGGGGCTGGGCCAGATCAAATCCAAGAGCAAGGAGCTTCATCTGTCTCCCATGTGCGTAGCAGGGGCCCAAACACTTGGGCCATCTTTTGCTTTTTCCAGGCCGATAGCAGGGAGCTGGAACAGGAGCAGAGCAGCCAGGACACAAACTAGCACTCACATGGAATATTGGTGTCACAGGCAGTGGCTTTATCTACTAAGCCACAACACCTGTCCCTCTATTAACAAATTTTAAATATACAATAAAGTATACTGTACCTTATACCTGTACCTTAATCATCTTGTATAACTGATAAACTGTGTATCATTTCACCAATATCCGTATTTCCTCATCTGTGTAGCTCCTGGCAACCACCCTTCTACTTTCTGTTTCTCTGAGTTCAACTTTTTAAAGCTTCTAGTTGTGTGTGAGAGAGGTCAGGCCGTATTTGCCTCTCCGGGCCTGGATTATTTCACTTAGCTAATGTTTTCAGGTTTATCCAGGTTGTTACTAATGCGGAATCACTTTTCTTTTTAAAAGCCAGATAGTAGTCGGTTGTGTTTATAGCCCAATTTTTCTGGATCTGTGCAACCACCTAGGCATACTAGGTTGTTTTTGTGTCTTGGCTGTTGTGAACAGTGGAGCAGGGAACAAAAGGGTACAGATCCCTTCAGTGTCCTAATTTCATTTCCTTCGTGCATGAAGGGACTTTTAAGTTCATTGAAAGGTGGAATAAAAGGAACTACAAATTTCTCAGCTACAAGATTGATGGTTAATTAGTTACAATTTTTTAGGAACCCTCCAGCCTGTCTTCCATATTGATATACCAATTTAGCTTCCCACTAACATTATACAAGAGTTCCCTTTCCAGACATAGCTGATAATGTAGTTTTTTTTCCTCCTTCATTTTGTTGAACTGTTGTATCATGCTGGCTTATTTGCTTATATTGAATCATTCTTGCAACTCTAGGAAAAATATCTCATTTTGTCGTGGTATGTGACCCTTTTATTGTGATGTTGAATTTGCTTTGCTGGTATTTTATCAGGGACTTCTGGGCTGAATTCATCAGAGATTTTGACCTATGCTTTTCTTACATTTTCTGTAAGGTTTTGATACCAGAAGTGTAGCCCCATAGAACGGGCTTGCAAAGAGGGATTTGCTGGAAGAGATTTGAATGTTAGGTAGAATTCAACATGTGCCATCAGGACCTGGGATTTCTTTGGGATTTTTCTTTTTAACTGATTCATTTGTTTGTTTTTGGTCATTTTGGCTTTTGTTTTGTCCTGGTTTTCACCCTCAGTTTTGGTGTGCCCTAAGCTTCTAGGAATTCATCCATTTTTTATAAGTTATCTAGTTTGTTGGCACATACCTGCCCATAATGTCCCTTATAATTTTTTGAAGTGTCCTTTGTAATGTCTATTCTTTCATATTTTGAGAATTTCTGAATCTAAATTAAAGTTTCAAGGTTTCTGTATCTTCTCAAAACTGATTTTTAATTTGTTCCTTTTTTTATTTTCTTTCCTTGGGCTAATTTTGATCTGTTTTTTTCTTCTTAAAGTATAAAGTTAAAATGAGATTTTCTTTCCAATGAAGGTAGTAGTTATTACCACAAACTTCTCCCTTATTATTGCTTTTGCTGTGTTCCATAAGATTTAGTATGTTGTATTTTGATTTCAGTTTGTGTCTAATAATTTAATAATTCCATTTTGGCCTTTTCTTTTAACCAGTCGTGGGTCAATAAATTAATTTTCTCATTTTTTTTGCTATTATTGATTTCAATCCATTGTGGAAGGAATAGATATGTGGAGAGATTTTTGTCTTAAATCTGTTGCAGCTTCTTTTGTGATCTAGGATGTTATCTTTCCTCAAGGATGTTCCACGTGCACTTTAGAAGAACGTGTATTCCTTTGCTGCTTGGTAGAAAGCTCTGTTATGTCTGTTAGGAGCATTTGGCTTACTTATTTTTTTTGGGGGGGGGGACCATTAGGTTTATAATTCTGCTTAACTCATTTGTTTCTTATTCACTTTGACTTTATGTAATTTACTATGGTATTTCAGTGAAGATGACTTGCTCTTGAGCCTATTTGACATTTTTGGGTGTCATGGATCTGGACTTTCATTTCCCTCCTCAGATTTGGGCAGTTTTCTGTCATTACTTCTTTAAAGAAACTTTTTTACCCTTATATTTCTCTGTTCTCTCTGAGAATCCCATAATTCATAGGTTTGTTTACTTGGGTTCCTTGAGTCCCAAAAGCTTTCTTCATTCTTTATCTTTTTTACTTCTCTGACTAGATGATTCCAAAGACCTGCCTTTGAATTTATAGATTCTGTTCACTGCTTGATAGTCTGCTTTTGAAGCTGTCCAGTGGATATTTTTTTCCCATTTCATTCATTGTACTCTTCAGTTCCAGAATTTCTGATTGACTCTTTTTTATGATTTGTATCTCTAAGTTTAACTCCTTTTTTCTTTTTTCTTTTTTTTAAAACTAGAAACATTTTATTTAAGGTATACAAACTTTGTGCATTTCATAAATACAACTTTAGGAACATAGTGATTCTTCCCATCCTGCCTGGCCTCCCACTTTGTTTTGTTCATGTATCAATTTCCTGATTCCATTGAACTGCCCATTTGTGCTTTCTTGTAGCTTCTTATGTTTCCTTAGAATAATTATTTTCACTTATTAGGCGATTTGTAGATTTCCATTTCTTTAGGGTCAGTTACTGGCAATCTTATTTGTTCCATTGGTGTCATCTTTCCTTGATTTTAAAAACATTTCTTACAGCCTTGTATTTATGTCTGCACATTTGAAGGCAGTTGGCCCTTTCTAGACTATACAGCCTGGACTCAGTGTGGAAAGACCTTCACCTACAGATGAGGGTAAGGGCTCCAGCTGGGTAGGGTGCGTGTGAGCTATACACTACATATTATTATATGACATCCCATTAACTCAAGAAAACGATGGTGAATCATTCACATAAATGTTTGTAAAGAGCCATTGATTCTCAGACTTTGGCACATTTTACAATATTTGGAGGTTTATTAAAATGCAAATTTCTAAGCCCCATGCCCAAAGATACTTATTTAGTTGTTGTAGGTGGAGCCTGAGAAAGTAAATTTCTTTTTTTTTTTTTTTTGACAGGCAGAGTGGACAGTGAGAGAGAGAGACAGAGAGAAAGGTCTTCCTTTGCCGTTGGTTCACCCTCCAATGGCTGCCGCGGATGGTGCGCTGCGGCCGGCACACCGCGCTCATCCGATGGCAGGAGCCAGGTGCTAGGTGCTTTTTCCTGGTCTCCCATGGGGTGCAGGGCCCAAGCACTTGGGCCATCCTCCACTGCACTCCTGGGCCACAGCAGAGAGCTGGCCTGGAAGAGGGGCAACCGGGACAGAATCCGTCGCCCCGACCGGGACTAGAACCCGGTGTGCCGGCGCCGCAAGGCGGAGGATTAGCCTGTTGAGCCACGGTGCCAGCCGCGAAAGTAAATTTCTGAAATATTCTCTCGTGATTCTGAAGTTCCTGATCCAGGACTATTCTTGGAGAACAAGTAGTAATTTAACTTAGTTATTAAATTTATGCAGACAGACTCTGTATTTCAGAGATGGAAGCCAGGTGCTCCTGAGTGACTCCTTGTCAGTCAATCTTTTCTTTTGAGTTAGGACCACTCTTCTTACCTGATGTGTAAAGGCAGACTTGAAAGAGGAAGGGAGGAGAAACTTCTGTGCCTGCCACATTTTAATTTCAGGTAGCAAATATGAGAAGAGAATAGAGCTTAATGTCAGCTGATGGAAGATGTATTTCAAGAACCATAGTTCTCTGTCCTAAAGGAAACTGCTTTAAATATGTTCCTCAAACAGTTGGCCCATCATTTATGTAAAAAATACTATGGGATTCAAGAATGCAGCAAAATCTGAGAACTGATATACCAAGAATGCCCTTCACCCTCATCATCTTCAACTTTCTTTTCTTTTTTTTTTTTTTTTTTTGACAGGCAGAGTGGACAGTGAGAGAGAGAGACAGAGAGAAAGGTCTTCCTTTGCCGTTGGTTCACCCTCCAATGGCCGCCGCGGTCGGCGCGCTGCGGCCGGCGCACCACGCTTGTCCGATGGCAGGAGCCAGGTGCCAGGTGCTTTTTCCTGGTCTCCCCATGGGGTGCAGGGCCCAAGGACCTGGGCCATCCTCCACTGCACTCCTGGGCCACAGCAGAGGGCTGGCCTGGAAGAGGGGCAACCGGGACAGAATCCGGCGCCCCGACCGGGACTAGAACCCGGTGTGCCGGCGCCGCAAGGCGGAGGATTAGCCTGTTGAGCCACGGCGCCGGCCAATCATCTTCAACTTTAAAGCCTTGATGTGATGTTTATTTTTTCCCCTCTAGGGCTATCTAATGAACTCTGATCATTAATTTTAATATTTATTTATTTAAAATGTAATTTATATGGGCAAAATTGACATTTTGAGATTTTGTTTATAGCTCCTGTCTATAGTCTTGAGGAACAGAGGTTTTTTTACTTACTACTTGTTGAATTCTTTATTTACTGAGGGTTAAGCTTGTGATTATAAAGCAAACTGAAAGGCCATAGAAGAGAGTTGGAATTGGAAGAGGAGCAGCTGGGACATGAACTGGTGCCTGTATGGGATGTCAGTGCTTTGTCTACCATGCCACAGTGCAGGTCCCATCTCTATGAAACTTTCAATGGCCTTTTCTAAAGCATTTGTCTGATGAGTGATAATTCGAATGTAGGGACTCTATTGGTTATTTTGAAATGTTAGCTCTACTTACTTAGTTTCATTACAAAAATGGCAAATATTGAATCCCCAGGGGAAATTTACATACATTTTTCATTTTTTTTTAAACTGACCTGAATATAACATAGTTTGCTGCTTTTTTGATGAAATCATTAACAAGAACAGTGCCATAACTGTAGAACAATGTGTGATTGAATTAGTGAAATGCCATAAAATTTTGAGAACTGAGTAGAATTCTCACTACCCATTACAGTGAGAAGCGAGAGATTGGAAAATTTATACCACCATACCCTTTGGTAAAGAATCTAGTTTTCTTTATACAAAAACAAAATACCTACTTGACTCTGTTTTGAGCAATATCTTTGAAATATTACTAAGCTCTGTGACAGAGGTTTCTTAATCTACAAATTTATCAGCTAGCAAACCATTATTGTTGTTAATAACCCTTATTAATGTTACCCAAGAACTGCTTCTTCTACCATTCCTTAACAAATGGAGTACAGCATAGTAGGCATACTGAAGCCTATTAGATTTTTACACATCACTAGTCCCTACCTACCTTAAAGTTTTAGCGTATATTCTTCCTTTATGTCATTCACTCCACAAAGGCATTTTCTTTACACAAAGAAAAAAATAGCTCATGTGGTTTAGTGTATCTAGTGTCATTCTGTTGAAAATATAATTAAATCATGGCTCAATGGAAATATGAAAATGTGATGACAGTCTGTTTGATAATCATATTTTATTTGTGCATAATCTATTTTGTTTGAGTGTTGCCAAATTCACTGTTTAGTATTTAACTTCAAAGCAACTACCACAAGGTATGTCTTGTTAAAACAGGAAACTTTGGAAAAATTAAATATAGTTTTTAGTTGAAAAAATAATGATTCATCATGACAAGTTCTTTTCAACAGGATTATTTTTCAAAGTTGAGTTGATTATTAGAATATTTACTTTTTAATCCTTTTCTAGTTATTAATTATCTCAATGCCATTTATTGAACATTTGGTATGTAGTAAATGGGCACTTTCTACCAAAGTTTCTGCTGAATTAGGTAAGCAGTATTTTGGGGGAATGACACACAAAGAAAATGAAGTAGGCTTCTTTTGAGTTCCTAGAAATTTGCTGTTTCTTTCACAGATTTCATAATGATGGCTATCTTTCTGTGTTTCTGAATGCAGCCCATTCTTAAGGAACTTTTGTAAGGCTGAATGAGTGGTGACATATTCTTTCATTTTCTATTTGTTTTGGAAGGTCTTTATTTCACCTTCATTCATATAGGAGAGCTTTGCAGGGTATAGTATTCTAGCTTGACAGTTTTTTTCTCAAGACTTGAACTATTTAATACCATTCTCTCCTAACCTGTAGAATTTCTGATGAGAAATCAGCTGTGAATCTAATTAGAGATCCTCTTAAACTAAACTGGCATTTCTCTGCTGGTGCCATGGCTCACTTGGCTAATCCTCTGCCTGCAGCACTGGCACCCCGGGTTCTAGTCCCGGTTGGGGCACCAGATTCTGTCCCATTCGCTCCTCTTCCAGTCCAGCTCTCTGCTGTGGCCTGGGAAGGCAGTGGAGGATGGCCCAAGTGCTTGGGCCCTGCACCCACATGGGAGACCAGGAGGAAGCATCTGGCTCCTGGGTTTGGATTGGCTCAGCGCCAGCCTTAGTGCGCCAGCCGTAGCGGCCATTTGGGGGGTGAACCAACAGAAAAGGAAGACCTTTCTCTTTGTCTCTCTCTCTAAATCTACCTGTCCAAAAAAAAAAAAAAAAAGTAAACTGACATTTCTCTTGTGCACATTTTAGAATCTCTGTTTTAGTGTGGAAAGTATGATTACAATGTTTCGTGGTGAAGATCTTTTTTGGTCATGTCTATTAAGAATTCTATGTGCTTTCTGTATTTGGACATCTCTTTCTCCAAATTGGGGAAGTTTTTTGTAATTATTTGACTAAATAGAACTTCTAGTCCATTCTCTATTTGCACAACTTTCAGAACTTCTAAGACCCATTTTTTGGGTTGTTCAATAGTAATCCATAAATTTCCAATACTGTTTTTAAGTTTTCTAATTTCTTCTTTTTTGTTTTGTTTTGTTTTTTGGCTGACTGAAAGATTTCCAAAGATTTGTCTTCTATCTTGGTGAGGCAGAAGAAAGAATATCCAAGTCTGTTGTTAAGTTTTTCTACTACATTTTTAATTTGATCTATTGAATTACTCTTTTCTAATATTTCAGTTTGATTTCCCTTTAAAATCTCAATTTCATGGGAATAATTTTCATTCATGTCGTGGTTTTCATTAGTTTGTGGATTTGCTTCTGATTGCTTTTGCATAACCCTATGATTAATCTTTTGAGTTCTGTTTCTGGCAGTTCATCAATCTCTTCATCTTCACATTCTAATATTGAAATGTTGTGTTCCTTTCTTGGGGTCATGATGTCTTCTTTATTCTTGTTTCTTGAATTTCTATTTTTAGGCATTTGTGGAGTTACTTTTTTTTTTTTTTTTTTCCTCTGATGGCTTTTATCTTCGAACTATGCCTGTATAGCTTAGTGGAATGTCTGCACGTTGACTGAATACTAAGAGATGTGTGCTGGGTATGGCCAAGGAGGTTTGGTTAGTGCTCCAGGGTGGGGCAAGTATCCAGGGTAACGCCCAAGTTGGTTGTGGTAAATCTCTTGTTAACAGAAGCAGGAAGATGGTCACCTCTGTTGGTGTGATCACACGCTCACCTCCTCTCCTCCAAGCTGAGCACTAGTTAGGTGTTGGTCCCCAATGTATTCAACATTCATCTACACTGCCCTCCAAGCATGTGGAACCACACCCAATGAATGCCAGGAGACACAGCTACACCCTGTACCCTCTGGTGCAGCCTCCGAGTCCGCAGGGTCCCAGCTCACTAGGGTCCCATGGTTGCAGGGTGCAGAGGTTCCGCTCGGCCCTGCTAGCCTGTTTTGTCCACAGGTAAGCAGATTTTCCCCGAGCCACCTCCACCTAGGTGGCTTGAGCCCCGGAGCCTGTGGTATGTTGGTTGCTGAGGGTGCCTCCGAGTCCTACATGGGTGCCATCCTCCTATCTGTCCTCCCAGCCAGGCTGAAAGGCAGTGGGGACTGCAGATTTTTCCCTCCCCTAGAATCTCTGAATCACCCGCATACACAGGAGCCACTGGCTGAATGCTGCCCCCCACCCCCATAATGGCACAGCACTGCTGAAAAGGTGGCGTCTTGTCTCAGGTGCTGTGCTCACATGCAAAGACTTCTGCAGTTGCTTCCCAAGCCTGAAATGGTGCCCGTTCTCTCTCAGTCAGGCAGCGGGCGCCATTGTGGGGAGGATGGGGTGAGATAAACGTGCCCCTTTACTCCCACTGGCTCTGTAGGTAACTGCTAGTCCCTGGGCTCCAGGCTGGACTCAGGCCACGCTCTCTCTTTGGCTATATCACCACGGGTTACTTCATTCTGGTCTTGCCTCCTGCTCCGGCTCTTGGCTGCTGCAGTTGTGTGTCATGTTCATATCTGTGCTGCGCATCTGTACTTTCCACCCATGTCCATGGCGTTCCTCTTCCTTTTGTAGGACTTCTAGTGCAGTAGTCTAATTTTCCCCCTGAGAGTGCACTTCCTACACTTTTTAAAAACATTATTATTATTTATCCCTAGCCTAGCACAGTACATTGTTCCCTATTCTGCCATCTTGAAATCTCTCCTGGAGAATATTATCATTGGGCTTGCCATTTGTCTTTCTTTTTCTTAATATTTATATTTCTTTTCATTTTTCTTAATTTTTTCCAGTGGTAAGCATGTTACCCAACTTTATCATTTTTTAAAAGTGACTAATTTTTCTTATTTGAAAGGAAGAGTTACAGAGGGAGGAGGAGGAAGAGGAGGAGTAGAGAGAGAGATCTCATATTGGTGATAGCAATGTTGCAAGATAAGTAGCATTGTTTGAGAGTTGTTTGTCATTTCTATGTAGTCCTTTCTTTCATCAACCACCAATACCCCTCTATCTCTCAAGCTATTTTGAGGAAGAGGGGGAAGGTAAGGAGGTCTGAGCTAACTACTTAGGTCTTAGTTGTGGCCTTGCCAGTATGTGCAAGTACGTCACATCAGGAAATTGGCTGGGGCCTGCTGTGCTACATGACCGTGATGTGGGATGGGGCTAACCCCTTCTCTACTCTGCATTATACTGTTACCAAAGGGAATACAGATACTAGAAAGGCAAATTTAAAGAATTTACTCCAGGCTTCATGTAGGTGACCCAAAGCTACATGTAAGGATTACATAGAAGGAGGATAAGGTGGCTTAACTACCTTATTGGTTCTCGTCACTTCAGGGTCAGTGGCTTGATCTTGGTTGCAGAATCAATGAGTATCGTATATACACATCCTATTCCTTAATCTCTTCATTTTTAGCCCGTTTCCTTCAGTCCTCTATCAACTCTAACCCGTTTGTCTGGAAACCCCCAACATCCACATCCACAAACAAAGGATTTTTCAACCTCTTTGTTGCCAGTCATTGCTTGTGTCTTTCCAGATTTGCAACCTAAAACATCTGCAAGTTCTCAGCTTTGCTCTTGCGGGATAGTTTTCTGCTGTTCTTGAAGAGGGAGAAAGGAATGGTAGGAGTTCTGTCATTGCTGTGTTAGAAGAATAGGGTGATGGCTTTTCCTATTTGGAGATAAGAAATAGATGGTAGAATAGGGTAAGGGCTTTCACTTCAGGCTATAGCTTGTATCAAAGTATCTGAAAGCAAACATACCTCCCACTGTGACAATTCATTTATTTCTAAAGGTCCCCATCTGGTGTCTGTGAGAAATTCATATTCCTTCTATTAACATAACTTTGACCTTATTTGTAACAAACAAATAACTAATAACTCTGGCCTTATTGTAACAGAAGAGCATCCGCCTTTCTCTGCCCTGGGCTATGTAAAAAATGGTCTTATATTAACGAGTAATGAAAGATGCTGTGCCTACTTGCTTCTGTCTGGTTCCTAGATTTCTTCCTGAACAGTAGGATAGATGGAGAAGAAATTCAATTCACCAAATCACTTCTTACAGTTTCTCCAGTTATATCTTTAAATTAATAAACCAAGAGATATATAACATCTAAGAGAATCTAGCTTTCTTCTTTTTTTCTCTAATCAGTGAAGGTTGTATATCAAATAGGATTGTTTCCAGATATCTCTATGAACAATACTTTGTATTTTTAAAATATTAGGGATAAAATAATCCAGAACTTGAATTATAGATGTTGCTATTTGTGCCATGAGGACACATAACAAGATAATATACAAAATTCCACTTAGAACATCACCACTGTGTGTTTTTTGAGAATAATGAAGGCTATCTTGGCAGTCATTATATCCCTGAATCTCTTGGTGGCTGTTTCTGGTTAATGTTGAAAAAAATAATGCTAAGGCGCTCAGGGTTTCTCTCTGCAGACTGAATATTTTCATAAGTATGAATATTCATTTTTTACAAATAACAACCAAGTGCTATTTTTATTTTTTTGATCAAAGTTAACTTTATATATTCAACTATTATAAAAGTAATAGACCTCCAGTTTATTTAGGCTACTTGCAATATTTTGGTAAATAATATGTATCAGAACGTTAATTTTTCTGGATGGTCTCATACTTTCTATTTTACCTATATTCTGATACTTGCTGCTTCTTCCTCTGGTTTATCTGCAACTTTATGTTTCAACTCTTATTCCTCCTTTTGTCACTGTTATTGATACATACGACATGGAGAACCCGTCACTTATGTCATACCTAACCCACATATATCTCTCTTTTCTTTATTATTTCTCCATATTTCTTTTTACATTTTTATTTCTATATTTTCCTAGGAAACAAATACATAACATTCATATATAGCTTCTTCCTTTCTTATTTGTCCATATTTATTTTTACATTTTTATTTTCCTCTTTGTCTGGGTGCTGTTGCTAAATGTTCTTGTTTTTGCGAATTGCTCTGCATCTCCTAAGAACTGCATTTTCACCATTTTTGTAGGATGGTACTTTCTTTACTGGGGTTTTAGGATGAGAAGAATAGAGATCTAATGATTTTGTGTGGAAGTTAAAGCAGTTGCATCTTCTCCCTCCACTGCTCCCAGAGAAGTACCATTATCCATTTTATGAGTTTATTGATCACCTACAGTACCATGTGCCAGTTACTGAGCTAGAAGTCCTAGGGGTATAAAGACAAACAAGTTATACTTCCTAAAGACCTCATAAAATAAGGTCCAGAGAAATGTCTGAGACATGTAATTGCTTGGTTTATGATGACAAATAATTCATGGCCTTGAGTCCATTATAATGGCAATTTTTATAGTTACCCAAATTCATATGTTAACTAGTATTGGCATTTGACTCACATATGTTAACCACTACTCTGACATGCGAAAGTGGTCTAAAAATTTAATATTTAAATGTCTGGGTTATTGGTATATTTAAAAAAGTTCTTTGAAAATCATTTTAAAATGTAGCATACATTGCTCCATGACATTTTGTGAATGACTTGATAGAAGATATGGGAAAAAGTGGGGAATTAGATCATCATAATAAAGCAATTATAGCAATCTAAAATGGTGATCAAAGGTATTCTTTTGTATGAAATAATTATATAGTGAAAGATGTGTTGGTATTTTTCAAATTGTTTTTATCTGGAAATGCACCCAGCAGTATGTTTTGCATTGTCGGAGGGAACTTAGTTGACATTTGTTAATTGCCTGCTGTGTGACAGTTGCTCTGCCTCTTATGTGCTGCCTTACTTAACACCTTGCTGAGCTATTACTTTGAAGTCTAATATTGTCTCTGATTTCTGTGCAGGACCGGTTCCAGAACCTCCTTTAGAAACCTGAATCTGCAGCTGTCCCAAGTTCCTTTTGATATAACATGACACAATATTTGCATAAAACATGCCCATATTCTCCTGTATATTTAAAATCATATTATTTATAATGCCTATTACAATATAAACCCCTATTACAATAGAAAAAGATGTTTGGGGTCTTATAAAGTCTGTACAGTTTCTGAATCTTTTTAATTCAGTTTGTTGAATCAAGAGATTGGAACCACAGATAGAGGATTAGCTAGCTTATTCCACATCCCATATGTTAGTAACTTAAATGTTGGAAATAACACCAGTTATAATGAATAGTTTTTATTTGTGTTTTTGCACATAGGTAATCTTTGTATTAATTCATGTGCCTATCTTAAGTTTTCTTTCAGAAATAACCAAATCAACTAAGGGTCCCCCTGAATTCCCCTTTTCTCCCAGAGGCCACGATTGATGGAATCCTTTTCTGCTCCTTCGCTGGTACAGCACTGCTGCATTCCCAGAGTCTGCTCCCTGGTTTGACTCTTGTGAAGTCAGCACCAAGTGGGCACGCAGCATCAGGGATCTGCGTCGTTAGGATTCACAAAGCGAGGGGAACACTTCATTTCCTACTCTACATTCTGATATCCGTCTGTCATAGAATTTGTCCCTCTGCTGTTTCCCGTATTCCTCAAAGTTCTTGTTCTCTTCTCATTTGATTGAGAGGCTGCTGAGAATTTGACTCCAGCATGCCTGTATGTGTACAAATACCTCTCTTGATCCCCTGTATGTTTGCATGAATGTTTCTTGTAGGTACAGATGAGGTGGGAAAAGAGAACGTTGACTAACACAGAAAATTGATAGGGAGACAGGGCTTGTTGCTATTAACTATACCTGCAGATGTGGAGGAGCCTTTGGAATTGGTTTACCAGTAAAAGAGGAGTGGGGAGGAGCAGGCTAGAGAAAGCCTGGAATGCTGCGTGCACAGTGTTAAGGACAAATCTGGTGAGGGCTTAGAAGCCCACCATGCCGGTCGCGGTGCGTGCAGTAAAGGCCACTCTGAGTTTTCAGATGGAAATCGGATTCTGCTGGGAACTGGACTAAAGGCCACCCTTGCTATGCTGCCGCCAGGAACCTGACTGCCTTGTGTCCCTGAAACTGTGGACAACAAAGGGTCCCCTTCCCCCTGCACAACAGCAGGATTCCCGTGACTGCCTGACAAACCAACAGCTTGCAATAGTTGCAGTAACCAAGAAGTGGTTTAAATTTAAAGAAAGATTTATTTGGGGGGGGGGGGAGGATCGGTAAAAATGTATTTACTGCTGCAGTGGACAGAGAAGGAGACCCCAGGTGAAAAATAGTACAGCTCTTCCGCTAGGGAAAAGAACGTAGTTTGTCCAGTACCTAGGATACCCAGGAGGGGGTGATAGGAAACAAGTAAGCTAAGACAAAGTCCACAGCTCTCATTAAAAAATGATGATTGTTTTCTCCTAAACTCTTGCAAATGCACTCCTTACCCTTCACGTCCTTACTTCTGCTTAGCACTGCCTTACTGGATGCCTGGCCTCAGGCTTCGGAAGCCACTAACTTGCAAGAGGTGTGGTTCCTTCGGGGGTAGGGTGGAGGGTGGGGTGAAGAGCAGTTGCTAGTTCTCACACAGCAGGGACTGAGAAGGGAACTGGCTTTGTTCTGCTGTTGGATCTCCTTCCAAGACCTATGTCCAGCTCCCTGACAGCATGCCTGTGTGACCCCCACTAGAGAACTACCATTTCTTAAAGGCTTTGGGGTTTCAAGGAAATCGTATTAAAATGTGAGTTTCTCCAGGGAAATCGTTCCTTACGTTCTTTTTATTAGTGCTGTTGAGTGTCTATGGAACACCTAGAGTCAGATTCCCAAAGATGTATCCTAAGACGTGTCACCAGGGAGTAAGGTGATGCCAGCCCTCAGTCCTCAGAAGCTTTACCAATTATTGTTAAGCACATTAAATGATCGTTTTATTTTATATATAATTTGATTGTGTATGAAGCTATATGTATAAAATATGTCCTGATTATAAATATGATGCCTATTCAAAAATTCCATGTAAAAATTTTAAAAATACTTAGAATTTTCTGAAGACATTTAGATGATCATCTATTATATCCAGCTCAGTTTATTTATGGATACGTTAGCTGTATTCTGTTCCCAATGTGATCTTTTTTTTTTATCTATCATGTCTATCTGTTTTAACTATCTATGTACTTAACACTTGAACATTTTCTTGCTTCTGTGTATTAATGGTGTAACAATAAACAATACCTATTTAGTCCTTATCTTCCATACACAGGAAGTTACAGTTTTTGTTTTGTGCTGATAACACTCTTATCCTGATAATATTAACTCAGCTACTAGCTAAAATTTCTCTAATGACTTCTGTTAAAAATCCCTCCATTTTTATTATAAAAAAAGACACACTAGTTACAAATATTTCAAGCCAAATGAAAGGTTTGAGTATATATGTATTCAAACATGTGGTGTATATGTCATATATACATATCTCCATATATATTTGTGGAGATTGACATCTCTCTTCTGAATATTATCCCCTGGAGATGAGCACTGCTAGGAGCTTAGCTTACACCCATACAGATTTCTTATAAATATGCAAAAGTTACATTTAATGAGTTCACGCTAGCTGATACTTCTTTAATATTCATGTTTTTTCACTCAAAATTTTTAATTTGTTTTATAATCCTTTTAGTGACAACCTTTTCATTTTCTCTGGTTATATAGCATTTCACTGTATCTGGATTAATCATGTCTCTTTCTCACTTTCCACTGTTCCACTGTTTTAAATAATAGTGAAAAACAGTACTGGATTTGGTTGAGCTTTGAAATCTTTGATAAATTGGTCCTTCTTTGATTATGAATACAATGGAGAAACTTTCCTATAACACAGATCTGCTATCCAGCGTGTGAACTAGAACTTGGTTGTCCCACTGGCTTTCTGTTACAAACCTAGGTTCCCCTTTCTGCATTCTTCCTGCAGTCTCCAAGAAAAGTTCCTGAAATAAATTTTAATAACCCCCTTTTTATAGTTTTAAGTTATGTTAAAGAATGAGAGACTCTCAAAGGATATTAGCTATTAGGGATAATTAAAATCAGTGTTTAACATTGAGTGGCTTTGGATTAGTTGATTGTGTTGAAATTAATATGTTACACAGATCAATTTTGATTACTCTCTGAATTTGAAGTCATTATTCAACTTGTATCCATGGACAGGCACTGGATGTTGGTAACAGTTCTGCTGAGCTCAATCCATGCACAAGTTTTGCAAATGATGATTTCCCAGGAGCTGTCATAAAAATTCCACAAGAAGCAACTTGAAAATTTCACAATGCTTCTGTACTTTCTGAGACAGACAGCAGATTCCATATTTTCTCTTTTAGGCTCATTTTTTCTGCTGTCATGTTTGCACAAGTGTGCTCTTAGTTGATGTTAGTGATTGAGCCTGGAGCCTGGAGGCAAGTTGCATTTTCATATTGGCCTCATCTGCTGATGTTTAGTAAAATTGGCCACTCTGAACTCCAGTTGGCAAAGCCAGACCACATGGTAATATTGCTAATAAGGTAAAAGGATTTTTATCAGAAATGGCAATTAATTCCTTGAGCCAGCCGAGAGTACTTTTTAGAAATACATACCCTGGCAATCTTGGATCAGCGCGGTGTGTCAGCCACAGCGTGCCAGCTGTGGCGGCCATTGGAGGGTGAACCAATGGCAAAAGGAAGACCTTTCTGTCTCTCTCTCTGTCTACTCTGCCTATCAAAAAATAAATAAAAAAAGATAAAAAAGTATATACCTTGGCAATCTGTTAGAAGATGATTAATGTTTAGATTTTGAGTGCATCCAGTCTTGTCCAGGTGGTTTTTGATCTGTTAACTTGACTAATAAGAGTGTTCAATGTTTCTGTTGGTAAGAAGACACTGTTGTAAGGATGGATTAACTTGCAAAGGCATCGTGTTGCATGTATTGGCACACTGAGTAATTTCAGTTGAGTCTGGAGTAGGGTTCAGGGCTTGCTACCCTAAAATATGGCACCTTGGTGTATTGAGTACTTTAAGCTCTGGGAATTCGAGGAAACAGCAAAGCAGAGGCCTCTGATTTTCCTCCATCTTTCATCTCTTCCTTCGTTCCCTTCCTTCCCTTCGTCCCCTCATTCCCTTCCTTCCCTTCCTTCCTTCCTTCCCTTCCTTCCCTTCCTTCCCTTCCTTCCTTCCCTTCCTTCCCTTCCTTCCTTCCCTTCCTTCCCTTCCCTTCCCTTCCCTTTCCTTCCTTCCTTCCTTCCTTCCTTCCTTCCTTCCTTCCTTTCTTCCTTCCTTCCTTCCTTCCTTCCTTCCTTCCTTCCTTCCTTCCTTCCCTTTCCCTTTTCCTTTCTCTTTCTCTCTCTCTCCCTTTCTCCCCCTCCCTCCCTCCCTCCCTCCCTCCCTTCCTTCCTTCTTTCTTTTCTTTCTTCTATGTTTCTATCTAAAAGGCAGAGTGATGGGAGAGAGAGATCGTGTGATCAAGCTTCATCTGCTGGTTCACTCTCCAAATGGCGCCAATAGCTCAGGCTGGGCCAGCCTGAAGCCAGAAGGCTGGAACTCCATCTGGGTCTCCCACATGGGTGACAGAGGCCCAAGCACTTGGGCCATCCTCCGTTGCTTTCCCAGAAACGTTAGGAAGAAGCTGGATCACAAGAGAAGCAGTTGGAACTCAGAAGCGCACTCACATGGGGTGCTAAATTATTGTATTTGAGCCCTAATCTGATGTGTACCAGGCACATTTTCAAGAAGCTAGATTGGAAGGCGGAGGCAGGACTTGAACCAGGCACTCCAACATAGGGTGCAAGCATCCCAAGAAATGGCTAAACCCTATGTGCCACAGCACCCATCCCCAAACTGGTTAATGTGAAATAATATGCTTGTTTGAAAATTTCCCCTCATCACAGTGACCACTATCCTAATAGTTGAGCTTTACAACAGTTAAAAAGATCTTAAATATATTTATATGTTATTGGTATTCTTATTAGTTTAATGTCTATTTGCTATGTGTTCCAGTAACACAAGATTTTACTCATCATATATCAGAGTATCTAGCAGAATCCCTGGCACTTAGATCATCTGCTAATATCACTAAGTAATGAATGCCAAGGGGTAAAATATACTCATTTTATTATTCCCCCATGCCAGTTTGCTGATATTCACAAGTTTCTATATAATTGAAGGTGTAGGGAGAAGAGAGAGGTTGATTTTTCCAATTATTGTGCCCATATTTTCTTTTTTTTTTTTAAAGATTGATTTATTTATTTGAAAGGCAGAGAGTTAGAGACAGAGATTGAGATCTTGCATCCATGATTCACTACTCAAATGGCCACAACAGCTGCAGCTGGGCTGATCAGAAGCTAAGAGCTTCTTCTGGGTCTCCCACAAGGGTGCAGGGGCCCAAGCACTTGAGCCATCTTCCACTGCTTTCCCAAGGCACATCAGCAGGGAGCTGGACTGGAAGTGAAGCAGCCAGGACTTGAACCGGTGCCCTTATGGGATTCCAACACCGCAGGTGATAGGTTTACCCACTATGCCACAGTACCGGTCTTGTGCCCATATTTTCTAATGACAATAATACATGTCTCCATTTTTCTTAAGGCTTTTATGGGGATTATTCAGCTAAATATTCTCTTCTCATGTGTGACCAGTGAATAGTACAAACAGAAAAGCTTCCCTGCTTTTTCCTCCTGGCTACCAAGTCTTTGGAACTGTCGGCAGCACCTTCTGTGTCTTGCTTAGCCATTAGTGGCCATTAGGGCTGATGTGGAGTGGAACAGCTTGTATCTGATCAATACCAGGTTGGGACTGCTGGCAGATGTCCTGTGTGCATAATTGCTGTTTAGGATTCTTTTTCGTTTTGCTATTTCTAATGAATGGTCCCTATTGTTCCAGGTTTATTAGTTCCTTGGTTAAGTATTTACACAGCTGCGATTCTGTGACTTAGGAAACAAAAGCCTCTTGTATATAAAAGATTTGTGATCTCCTACGTTTGAAGACTTGCCTTCAAAAAGCAAACTTCTACATTAACGTCTGGGAGAACACACAGAATATCCTTCGGTTCTATTGCTTAGGCTAAGTGTTGCTGAGAGAAATGATAGTGAAAACAGAACTCATACCTTATTTTTTTTCTGATAATAGAACCTCTACACTGAGGAGTAAATATTATATATTGCCTATTTGCCTTATTTTACATGTTCACATCTATTCCATAAATGGCCTACAATTCTAATAAATTTATAGAAGGTAAAATAAATTATTTTTAACAATAAATACCTGGATGTAACCATTTATCAAGAAAATGAACTGCACAATTCATACAAAAATTTTAAAATTTCATCCTTAATAGTCTGTACATGGCAAAATACATATGCATACACACATATGCACTATCATTTAATAAGGTGCCAGCTTTTTATCTGATTTCCTAATATGACTTAACTCTTACATTTTATATATTCCCACCATTATGCTTAGTGAAATAAGTCAGTCTCAAAATGACAAATGTCATGTTTTCTGTGATACATAAAAATTAATACAGAATACCAAATAATACATAGGCATGAAATGATTTTGGGATATGATTGTAACTTTTAGCCTTGGCTTATTCTTCTGTGGAACTGTGGAATTCCTACTTTTTGCTTGTTGATTGTGTTTGTAGGTTAGATTAAAATCATGGCTTTGCAAACACCATTGCAGAGAGGGGAGGAAGTGAGAACATTGAAGATGAGCAGGGGAGTGAAGAAAGTATGGTTATGAAATGCATAAAATCTGTTCTATTTGTATTAAAAATTTAGAGAAAAGAAATGCAAAATGAAGGATGATAGTTATTTTAATGATCATTGTATCACCTTGATTCATACATGATAAATTCTAAAAATTCGATAACATTAAAGTATGTTTTCTGCAACAAACCAAACCTTTAATTTAGTAAAAAATCAAATTGAGAGTCTATTACAAATTAATATAACTACAGGTTATTTAAAAAGATATCTAGAATATAAACATATATATGTGTGCATGTAAATGTGTGTGCATATACACATAATCTGAAGAGCTTAGATTCTGCTTATGACTGTTTCAATTTAAATAACCAAGATCAGGCTATCATGAAACTATGAATGGCTTTCCTTGACATTGACTTGATGCTTCAGTTATTGTTCTCAAAAGCGGAGGGGAATATTTTAAAAAGATGGCCTGGCTTACATTTATTTGTGACCTACTTCTATTGCCACAAGACCTGTTGACCAAAAATAATCTTAGCTGTGGATGATGCAAAAGCCATGAGCAGCAATATGATGAAAACAGGCTATGCTACTGACCTTCCTCTGTCTGCCTTGTGGGATTCTCAGTAATATGCTTTTAGTGTGAATGAAGGAGCATTTTTCTGTACTCTGTGACTGCTGTTTGAATAACTTTGACTTTAATCAGAGAAAATGAGAGTGAGAATGCTGGGAAAATTTAGTCTACTACTCTGTCAAATGCAATGCAAAGGCAGAACTCATATAGCACTTTTTATATTATTGATTTTTTAAAAAAGCTCTCATGCTGTGCATTAAATAGTGCTGGAGGAAAGAGCTATTAAGGTGATAAACCAGAAACTGTCAGAGCAACTCTGTTTAGAGGGGAGAAATTATACTATTTTTTAAAAATAACCCTGATGAAAGTATTTAGTGAGTCAATCTATTCAAAGCACCCAGAGCTGTTAAAATATCACTTTTATTTATTTACATTTTTAAAATTGACTTATTTGAAAGAGTTACACAGAGAGAGAAGGAGAGGCAGAGAGAGAGAGAGAGAGAGAGAGGTCTTCCATCCGTTGGTTCACTCCCTAGTTGGCAGCAACAGCTGGAGCTGCACCACTCCAAGCCAGGGGCTAGCAGCTTCTTCCAGGTCTCCCATGCGGGTGCAGGGGACCACAGACTTGGACCATCTTCTGCTTTCCCAGGCCATAGTAGAGAGCTGGATCAGAAGTGGAGCAGCCGGGACTTGAACTGGCACCCATGTGGAATGCTGGCACTGCAGGTGGTGGCTTTACCTGCTATGCCACAGTGCCAGTCCCAAAAGTATCATTTTTAAAATTCCATTATATGACAAGCACAGGACAGACACATGCCAAACCTTTGTTCAACTCATTAGTTGAATGAGTCAATGAGTGAGCCTGCAAAATGGTAAACTTGGGGGTGGGCATTGGGTTAAGCTGGTGCTTGGGACACCTACAAACAACATGAGAGTATGTGAGATTGAGTCCTACCTCTGTTTCCAATCCAGCTTTCTGCTAATGTGCCTGGGAGACAGCAGGTATTGGCCCACGTATTTGGTTTCCTGGCGTCCACACAGGATCCCCAGATGAAGTTCCTGGCTCTTGACTTCAGTCTGGCCCAGCTCTAGCTGTGGGGAGAATTTGGAGAATTTAACAGCAGAAGGAAGAGCCCCCTCCTCACTCCTCATGCCCCTGTGTTCTCCCCCTCCTTTCCCCTAGCCTCCCACTCTTTCCTAGCCCCCTACTCTTCCTTTAAAATAAAGAGATTAATAAATTTCTCAAAAAATGGTAAAGTTGGAACAAGTGGGATTATGGAGAGAAAGCTCCATAGGAGAGCGATTTTCAGGAAAACATATATGTTAGATATTTGACTGCTTAATGTCCTACCGGGCAATGGTCCCTAACAGTTTGAGATATCTTCTTATTCCAAATACAATTAATTTACCTCTCAACCATAAAATAATCTACAGTAGCTTTATATTCTTTTAAGTGAAAATAGCTTTTTAATTAATAGTCAATACTAGTATATTTTCTTATATAATTAATTAATCCCTAGCGCTGGTATGTAAGTAATGGCCATCCATAAAATTGAAAGGATGTGATGCTTTTGCTTTGTCTTATTTCTAAGTTTTGTTTTTTCCCCTTAACACTGATGGGTCAGAATCTCTCTATGAATGTTTAAAAACAATGGGACATAGCTCAGAAGGAAAGAACCATGTGTGTTTGTGTTGAAGGTTAAGGTTAGAGAGTGAAACTCCTCATCCTGAGACAAGGGGATTTCAAAAACTTAGTAAAAAAAAAAAAAAAAAACCGAATCCAAAGATAACTTTTAGGGGCCAGTGCCGTGGCTCACTTGGTTAACCCTCCCCCTGTAGCACCGGCATCCCATCTGGGTGCTGGGTTCTAGTCCCAGTTGCTCCTCTTCCAATCCAGCTCTCTGCTGTGGCCCAGGAGGGCAGTGGAGGATGGCCCAGGTGCTTGGGCCCTTGTACCCTTGTACCCTTTGGGAGACCAGGAAGAAGCACCTGGCTCCTGGCTTAGGATTGGCGCAGCGCCAGCCATAGCAGCCATTTGGGGAGTAAACCAACAGAAGGAAGTCCTTTCTCTCTCTCTCTCTCTCTCTCACTGTCTATAACTCTATCTGTCAAAAAAAAAATCAAAATATAATTCTTATTGTGGTACATTTTGAAATTCATGTTTTTTTCCCAATAATACCTATTTTCCTGTACTTTTTGAACATCCCTTGCACGGATTTCTTTTTTATTCACCAAAGGGAGGCTATTGCATTGTTTCAAGATGTACCACTCCATTCTAAGCCTCTGTCTTCACATCATCTTTTGCTCTGAGTGTCTGTGAATCTCAAAGCGCCTTCTTTGTCTCATGAGGAACCTGACATTGGATTTAGTGCCACCTCAAGTGCAGAATGAACTCACTTGGGAGTCTTAACATAATTAGATCTCAGAGCCTTCTTTCCCCTTAGAAATGTCAGAGTTGTAGGCCCCAAGGTTTAGTGTATGGACTTACACAGAGGGGTGACGGAGGACACATGTTGATCTACTACGTCGGGTACAAGGACTAGTTTGTGCAATAACAAAGCTTGATGAGTTTGAGTAATGAAAGGATCTCATAAAGATCCATTTGCATCATAAGAATGCATTTGCTGTGGTAGGTAATGATTTTGTATTGGCTGCTCTGTCCAAGAACAACTTTTTGGAATAAGCCTTATATGAATTTTCAGAAGCATGAGGAATACTTTGCCTTTCACAGGGCCTGGGGTGGTGCTTGAAGTTGCCTGTGAAATCTAGTTGGTATTAGGGTTACTAATAATTGTGCTGAATTATAATATTTTCAAATGCCTAGCGAATTAATGAGCTTACTCTAAGTGGATATGCTGCAAACCTACATGTAAACTTTCTTCAAAGTTTTAAGGCTTATGCTTTCCTTGTCCATTCTAAAAGGGTCCTTTTTCAGTGCCTTTGCCTGTCACATGGTGTGCCTGTGTTCCTACTTCTGAGGCTAATGACTAATCATAAACTTCCACATCACATTTAGGAGAGAGAGAGAGTTAACCCAAGGCATGGTGCAGCAATATTGTCTGGGTTATATAGACTAACAAAGCTCTGTCCTATGACATCTATGTATATGGAGATTTGTATAGTTGTATATATCACCACTTTGAATAGCCTAATTAGGACCCTTCTCTAAAGTATTCCAATAGAATTCAGTTTAAAGTAGTATATAAAGCTGTTTTAGAGTCTTACTGAGTCTGCAAAATTCCAGTTCAAGTAAACTGATCCTATTAACTTTAGTTTTGTCTCCTAATAAGAAATTTACCTTAAACTGTTCATTCCATGAGACTCACTTTATATAAAGGAAGACAACTTATAAAAAGACAGTGCTGCCTTATAGCTGATGGCTTCATTAAATACACATAATAGAGAGACTTCATTTAACCTCTTAAATTGACTTTCCTACTTCCCTTCCCAATAATGTGATGCTAGGTTACTGATGTCTGTAGCACACCTGCCTTCAGATGGGGTCATAATCATTCTGGAGCATCTAAGTCAATCAACTTTTAACACTGTCAGCCAATGAACTTGATGCTGAAATACTAGTGATACTAATAAATCCACTTTGGGAAATTTTCTGCTCAAATGATAGTTTTTCTAGTATTTCTAAACAGTTTGTTATTTTCGCTGCTCACAATTTCTTCTGAAAGCAATTTCATTAATAGCAGTATTCCTATACAGAAAGGCAACAAATTACCAGTGTAAGTGTTGAGTTTATCGTGGAGAAAATAATTGAGGAATAGGATGGAACAAAATTAATTCACTCTAATATAGACTGAATATATTTTTGCTTTTACATGCAAAGCAAAATGGAAATAAATATTAAAGAATAACACATTAGAACTGTTCTTTCTGACAAACAAGACTTAATTTCTAGGAACATTTATAGGAAACAGAAGTATGTACTTCCAGGAAAATTTTTCCCAAATGGGTATTTGGCCAAACTTGGATACACATTGAAAGACTTTAAGGGACATATAATAGTCTTTAATAATGCAATTGGGAAATTGTACCAAATGACAATTTAAAAATTAAATTCAGAACACATTAATTCATAGTTCAGCTATAATAGAGCATAGATAAGTCGAGTTAAATTACAGCTTCTCAAAGGGAGCACGTGGAATTTGCCTCATTGCTAAAATGAAACCTGACCAAAAAAAAAAAAAGAGTGTGGAAAATGAGTTTGCTTTTGAGGCAGCATTTAACTTTGCTTAAGACAATAGCTGTGTGTTATGATGAGTTTGAGGTTTTATAGAATTTATTGAATACTACTTTGTAGAAGCATTTTGTAAATCACACTCATGTTAGATTTATTTTTCCATTAAAATATAAAAAGCTCCTCAGCAATTTCTATCCCTTAAGAGAATTATAAGTTATTGGTTTGTTGTGTTTTTTTTTTTTGTATTCAACTTGAAGCTTGTTTGCCTGTTGTATTTGACCTTGAATAATGAAAAAATAAAGTAATAAAATATCGCTTTAATCTAATCTATGCTTTATTGCATTATTTTTTCAGTTTTGGATAAATAAAGTAGGCTTGTGATATAAGGGACACAATTTAGGACAGGGAAAAAGCAACGAAAAGGAGATGATTATTCTTTCATTCAATAAAACCCCTTTAAAATAATATTACAGTACTGTGAAGGGCAAACGAGACTTTACTTTTGATATAAAGAACAAAAGGGAAAAGCATAAAGTCTTTTTTATTAATGAATAGTGCTCGTAGAAAAGCTTGGGGAAGATCTTGTTTCCTGTTGCAATTTCATTTTGAAAATCTATTTAATGTTAAAGGTAATAGGTACTATTAGGTTATAATTAACAGACATACCAGAAACTATGTCTTGTAAAATAGTGCTTACGTTTTCGTTGCTTTTCCTTCTGACTCCTGGGTGAGGTTCCCTAGTCCCCTTTGTGGTATAATTGGTTGATAGCTCAGCAGGCTCCTGAAAGTAAGACATAAAACGTCAGTTCTGTGACATCCTTTCTTCCCTTTGTACCATTCTCACCTTCTAGCCTCATTTTCCTCTTGGGATTTAAAAATAAATTAACAATATATTTCTGACAGCTATAAAATACCCTTCTCCAGAAAATAATAGCACAGAATTTACTACAGTTTACTTATTTTACAGATTTCCCCATGCCTTTATTTAGAACTGTCAAAGAAAGATTGCACAGGACAAGTTAAGCAGGCAAGGAAGACTTCATGCAGGACTCCTGCAACAGGGAACAGAGCTTGAACTGAACTCTGCTGAAACAAAAGACTGGAGAGGTTCTCAGCACGGAGTGACCGAGTAGAAAACCCTGGATTAGTTACTGGGCAGATGGTCCCTGGGATTAGGCAATCTGTGTGCTAATTGGGAACAACAGAAGTTAGGCTCCTAGCCTTTGAGAAAGACATTCCTGAATTATAAAACTGGCAACAGATTTGAGAAGACTTGTATTCTGAAGGGGTAGAAAAACAATTTAACAGTGGCACATTTTCTAAACTAAATGCTCTCAGAAATGGGGAGTCAGGGGCCCATAGTAGGAGAGAGGCAAGTCTACAGCATAGTCAAACTGAAGACCTTTAGGACTGAAAGTAAAGCCATAGTCAGTTTGTTGGCCATGTCTTTCAAGGTCATCTAATGGAGTATTGTTTTTACAAGAGGTTATTTTACTTCCCAGCAAGATGTCAGAGCTATAAAAATTATGTTCATTAGCATTTTAAAACATGAAAGGAGTTATGGAGCTGCCATCACTTGTCACTGTGGCTCTCTCTGTACAATCTGAATTTACAAAACCTAATTGCTATGGACGTATCTATGCTCTTCTCGAAAATCGTATGTTCAAGCTTTAATGCCCAATGTAACTGTAATTAGAGAGAAGGTTTTTAGGAGATAGCAAATGTTAAATAAAATCAAGAGTTTGGAATCTTAATGTGATAGGATTAATGGTGGGAAAGGTAAGAAGAAAGAGAAAGGGAAAGAGGGAGAGAGAGAGAGAGAGAGAAATCCTTACTCCCTTTGTGCTAGTATGAGGATCCGATAAGAAGGTGGTGGGCTGCAAGCCAGAAAGAGAGCCCACACCAGAAGTGGATAATGATGGGACCCTTATCTCACAATTTCCATTCTCCAGGACTGCAAGATGTCTGTTGTTGAGGCCACCTAGTCTGTGTGGCGTTTTGCTCTGGCAGCCTGAGCTGACTAGTATGATATTGAAGAGAGTACACTTCAAAATAATGTAATAGAGAATTGTTGACATATTCAGAAGCTCATCTAAGAAAAGTATATATGTCTAATAAAAATATGACTTTTTCCAACAGGATTAATCTGGATTTTCAGTGAATGAGGACCATAATTCTTTTGGTAAGTTCTCAAATTTTGATTGTGTTTGCTAAGTAGTATACACATTTTTTCACTTTCACAGCTGAGAATATATTCAGAGTAAGAGCATCAGTTAACAGTAAGCCTTTGGCTCCATGCCTATCACTAGCATCCCTGGAAATCCGATCCTGTCTTCTCAAGTCCCTTCCTCATGGTGCTTCCAGGATGTTTCATACCTGTTCTTGAAATGTTTTTTTTTTTTAATCTTGGTTATCTTTTAATGCCTCCTTTATCTATTTAATATTCATTAACCCCTTGTTCTGTTTGCCATGTATACTCCCTGTGTTAGGGTCAGTTCCAGTTTCACAAAACAGAACTCCAAGACCATCTCCTGCATTTCTTCCTTGACCCAGGGGTGAGTGGTTGGGATGGGGATAGGAATGTAGTCACCATGTGTGCAGCGTTTCCCGGTGACAGGGCATTTCCCCTTTTATTAACCTCTAAGTATATAAAATATAAAATAGTAGCTGGGCATAAGGAGCACTCAGTCATCAGTTTCTTAATGGATGGATCAGTAAGTGGAAAGGATAGAGGGAGTTGATGCTAGAAGGTCGTTGTGTTTTTCTATCTGATAAATTTGTATGTATATATCAAAGAAGCTTTTTCCTCCTGGTATTAGAATTGTACATTTTCCAGATATTATTTACAGATCATACACATGTCCTCTATTTTTAGCCCAAGCACATGTTTTATTTAAGCCAATCTCTTATCTATTTTTTTTAGATTCTGAAAGATGTAATGAATATAAATGATTAAAGTCATTTGAATTTGAAGTCATTGAAACCCACAATGTACTTCAAGTCTAGTTTTATTAATAAACACATAGATTAGTTTTATTGAAGTGGCTAAAAATAAGGCACAGATACTTAGAGCAACAATCTACGGTATTAGTAGACGATTTTAGCTAGTGAGGATCCCCAATGAATTTTTTTGTTTTGCATAAAACTGAAGAAATTTGCCAGAAATTTTCTGATTTTAAAAACTTACTTGGGGCTGCCTATAGCATAGTAGGCTAAGCCTCCACCTGTGATACCAGCATCTCATAAGGGCAGTGGTTTGAGTCCTGGCTGCTCCACTTCTGATCCAGCTTCTGGTTATGGCCTGAGAGAGCAGTAGAAGATGGCCCAAGTGCTTGGGCCCCTATACCCACGTGGGAAACCCTGAGGAAGCTCCTGGCTCCTTGCTTTGGATGGGCTCAGCTCTGGCCATTGTTGCCATTTGGGGAGTGAACAAGCAGATAGAAGACCTCTCTGTCTCTTCCCTCTCTTTGTAACTCTTCCTCTCAAATAAATAAATAAATCTCAAAACAAACTTACCTGAAATTATATATATATGTATATATATATAATTGATGTAATATATTGATAGAAAAATACACATATAATAAACATATAGTTGAATTAATTTTTGCTAAATACACATCCTCAATCAAAGCTAACTTTAATAGTGCCCAAGAAGACCCTATCATGTAGGCATTTTCTAACTTCTAACATATAGACTAGTTTGCCTTGTTTTCCTATTTTGTACAAGTTGACTTGCAGTATATATACTTTTCTGTCTGGCTTCTTTAGCTCAGTATTTTCTGTGATAGTTGCAGTGGTTCATTTTCATATTGTATAGAATTCGGTCATGTAAACATGTAACAAATTACTTGTTCATGATAATATAGATATGACATTGAAAATTTTCTAGTATTTATTTCTAAAATAGTGCTACTATGAGTACTGTTATAAACTGTTTTCTACATGGTTTGGGGGAACATCTATATGCAATTTTACTGAGTACATACTTAGAATTTCTATATCCTAAAGTACACATAGATTTAGATTTAGTAAATAGTGCTAACTTTTTCCAATGTGATTGTACTAATTTACATTCTCAGGGATTCTGTAACTTTTTCCCTCCATATCCTTCACAGTACTTGGTATTAGTTATACTTATCTTTAAATCTAAATGTGTTGTATAAATTTTTATTGCTTAGAACAAATAGTTGAAAGAATTTTTTCATTTCCATACTGGCCACTTGTATATCTTTATTTATGAAGTGTCAATTATTTGGCACAAATTTTCAATTGGGTTATTGTGTTCTCAGGAAGAATATGATTCCCTTGTTGGATATATTTAGTGCAAATATCAACCTTCACAGTCTGTTTTTACTGCTTTTATCTATTGATCTACGAGCGTTATTGATGTATTAATTTTTCCCTTTATGATCAGCAATTTTATCTATTAAAAAGCACTATCCAATTCCCAAACCCTTGGCTAGACAAACTAAGAAGAAACCAGAAGATTCAAATAAAATCAGAGAAGAAAATGGAGACTTTACAACTGGTACCCCCAAATCAAAGGATCGTTAGAGATTATTATGAACAACACAACAAAAATTTGATAACCTAGAGGAATGGAGAAATTTATGGACATATATACCTTCCTGAGACTGAATTGTGAAGAAAGAGAGTAGCTAAACAGACCAATAATGAGTAGTAAAATTGAATCATTAATGGAAACTCTCCCACAAATGAAAAACTCAGGACTAGGTGGCTTCACTGCTGAATATTACCAAAAATTTAAGGAAGAACTAATACAAGTTTTTCTTAAATTATTCCAAAAAATGAATGGAGGGTGAAACTCTGTGATACTCATTCCCTGAGGTCAGAATTATGTTGATAGGAAAGTCAAAAAGATGCAACCACCAAAAGAGAAAGCTGTGGCTTTCTTTTGAATATTTCTTTTTTTTTTTTTTTTTATAAAGCTTTTATTTAAAGAATATAAATTTCCAAAATGCAGCTTATGGATTACAATGGCTTCTTTTGAATATTTCTAATGAACATATAGACAAAAGTCTTCAACACAATAGCAAAATGAATCCAAAAGCACATTAAAAAGATTGTTCAGTGGAGCTGGTATCATGATACAGTGGGGGTAAGCCACCACCTAAAATGGCAGCATCACGTATGAGTGTCGGTTCTAGTCCCAGCTGCACCACTTCTGATCCAGCTCTCTGCTGTGGCCTGGGAGAGCAGTGTAAGATGGCCCAAGTGCTTAGGCCCCTGCACCCAGATGAGAGACTGGGAAGAAGCTGGCTCCTGGCTCCAGATTGGCATAGCTCTGGCTGTTGCAGCCATCTGGGGAGTGAACCAGTGGAAAGAACACCCCTCTCTCTGTCTTTCCCTCTCACTGTCTATAACTCTACCTGACAAATAAGTAAATAAAATCTTTAAAAAATATAAAGGATAAAACTCTACAATAAAAATTTTTTTCTGCTAAACCTTGGACTCTTAACCCATTCAATCCCTTTTTGTTTCTTAGGCTGTCATGATATGAGAGATTGCCACCATAAAAATAAGGTCGATTGTAAACCTTTACTGGAGGTTTAAGTTTGACTTCAGAAAATGTTTATGAAGGGGTCCTGGGAAGGTTCGTCAGAGCATTCATGGAAAATTGAATTAAAAGGTGGTTATTTTGCTGCAAAGTTTTTGAAATCCTTGCATAATGTTTTTATAACATGCCTTTTAGTGAGCTCTTTGAAAATCCTCTTATAAATATGGGCTTCAAAATTTTTACAGCAAAATAAGCTTATCTTTTAGATCTGTTTTCCACAGGCATTTTGGACTACCCTTGTGTGAGGGGAAAATGAATTACTAAGCGTGAGTGGATCTGGTATTGTGCTTGATGGGAAAGTCGGCACTTGCTATTGAGCATTCGTCCTTCTTGAACAAATACCCACGGGCAGTCTCTCTACTGTTCTTTAAACTTTAAAACTCATTAATTATTTGTCATCTAATACACATATCAGAGAACAGTATTTCTTCTCTCCAAATCCCCATCAAGTCTTGTGAAGAATGCTTTACATTTTATGTTAGAGATTTTCAAAGCAAATAATGGAAGAGAAGGAGTTTTCAGAAGTACCCATTAGGTCATTTTATATTTTATCAATTAAAATTCATTAAGCTTTAATGAATTTCAATTATAGCATTGTTTACTACTTTGTTTTTCTTAAGTCTGACTCCTTAGGCCCTTGTGGATGCCAATTCACTAACTAAATATGTTTGCATAGTCATGTCATCTTCCCAATGACAAATAACAGAATTCTCTATGATATACGATCATTTTTATCCAGAATAATTCTCATTTGCTTTGTGGGGAAAAATCCACTCTCAAACCTTAGATTCTCCACTCAGGGGATCTTATTTAACTTAGACTTCCTAAGTCATTTGGAAAAGTGTTTTAGTGAATTTGTGGTTTTGCTAACATAGTATTGACCGAATTTTAAAAAAAATCAGAGGGATTTTGAAGTTAATAACGTATTTATCTTAAACTAAGATCTAACAATAAATTAGTTACCATTTGTTCCCACATAGTTTGTTAAGACAGCATATACGATGTATGTTTATATGTATGCATATAAAACCAAACAATTAAAGAAAAACGTTCCTAAGGAAATACTGAAGCTCATAGTATTGAAAGTAGCAATAACGTTACTGCCTTGATTTTTAATTAATTTAGAATTAAGTGGTCATATTGAACATTGTTTAACTTTGCTTGCTTGCTAGAAAATCAGCTGCAATAAAGCCAAAATTATTTGCCATCTCTTGAAATCGGTTAAAACAGTGTTTCAAGAGTCCTGTAAGACAGGGTCAGCCTACACTCAGGGTATGGTTATTCTTACCACCATGTAAGCTAACACAATTCCGTCTATAAAACTGTGTGGTCGCCAAATTTACTGACAAAAATTAGATGTCTTTTGTTTTTCTAAATCACTTCCTCCCCAACTATCCATAGTTAATGTGCTAGATGCTTAGAGATGATACGAATAAACTATACTGAAGATCAAATCCCAACAGCTCATTCTATGGAAAGATGGGGTAATTCACCCAAGGATACACAGCAAGTCAGTTGCAAAGCTAAATCTGAAACCTAGGCCTCCTCAGTATTGCCAAGGTCAGTGTTCTATGTAATAAAGTTTCCCGTAAAGCACTTCAAAAAGGATTGAAAAAGTTGGGCATATATAACTTCTCCTCTTAGTGTATTCTGCTTAAATTTAAATACTTTAAAAAAAAACTATATCACTAGCTAGTAACCTCTTTTGCATTTCTTGTTAATCAGATTTAGTGCTTTATGAATGATTGTGATTTAGTTATTTGTTGCTGTGATTTTTTTGAAACAGGTGGAAGTTTGTCGTATTTAAAAAAGATCCAAGTCATTCTTAATTTGGAAATCTCAATGCATTAATCCATATTTGAAATTTTTAACATGGTCTTAAGGAATATAGTTGCATTTGCATAAATTCTTCTTAATAAAAGGATCCTGTGACTAGACTTTTTGAAAAATTGTGAAGATATTTATTTTTGTATATTTTTGGTTTTTTTCTCTAGTTTCCAATCTTTTTAGTTTAAGGTGCAGTTGCTAAAGACCAAAGTAGGAATTCTGTTCATATACTTTCTTTAACCCACAAAACTATGTGTTTTTATTGTTTGGAGAATAATTTCTGTCTGAAGATGTTGTTTACTTTAATTTATAAAGAAATTTGAAAGAACACAGTGTTATTTTTGTCCTTTTAAATATTAACCTGACTCTACAAGCTGAATAGAATATGATGTTCAAATGATGGCATAAAGTTTTTAAGTTTATATAAATTATTTGACCTTGGCTGGTGCCGTGGCTCAACAGGCTAATCCTCCACCTTGCGGCGCCGGCACACTGGGTTCTAGTCCCGGTTGGGGTGCCGGATTCTGTCCCCGTTGCCCCTTTTCCAGTCCAGCTCTCTGCTGTGGCCCAGGAGTGCAGTGGAGGATGGCCCAAGTGCTTGGGCCCTGCACCCCATGGGAGACCAGGAAAAGCACCTGGCACCTGGCTCCTGCCATTGGATGAGCGCGGTGCGCCAGCCGCAGCGCGCTGTCCACGGCGGCCATTGGAGGGTGAACCAACGGCAAAAGGAAGACCTTTCTCTCTGTCTGTCTCTCACTGTCCACTCTGCCTGTAAAAAAAAAAAAAAACATTATTTGACCTTAATATATTTGAATTTAATGATTATATATGGCATAAAATCAAAGTAGAATTTGACTGAAGTGTTCATATATTCATTGATACTCATAATGAAGTTATAATGGTTTTAAAGAAAATGATTTTAAAGTCAATCTCAGTAGTCTAGAACCAAAAGTATGTTCATTAAAAATGTCATTTGTGTGATTCCAGTCTTTCACTTCAGTTTGTTTTTCTAACCCTATCTTACCTAATCAAGGAGCTTAATTTGATAATTGAGTATCTTAGTTATGACCTTGCTGGCAATTTCTGTGTTCACATGTTTTAAAAATTCTGACTACCAACTAAATTGAAATATATGCATCATATATTTTAATGTTCTTGTGTATTTCCCTGTAGTAATGTTTTCTTGACTTTTTCTCATTTAGATACGAGCCCTTTAATAAGTTCTACAAAGGAGACTGTAGTCCTGAGCACACATTTTTTTTCTCCTTTATGACTTGAGTAGGAGGAGGTGCATGTTAGCTCCAGGCCTTGACCTGGGCAGCCCCCGGCCGTCTCCCTCTGAGGTCCTGGCCTTCCCTCATGATCTCCCACTCGTTCTTCTAAATTAAACTGCTCATGAACACTACTACAATCTTCTGAGCCTTTATTTTTTTTTTCTAGCCACAGCATTTATAATATGAATACCCCTTTTGTCAGCAAAATTAGGACAGCTGAAACCTAGATATTTTGAAAGCTATGTAAGTTTCTTCTAAAACAAAGGCTAGCTTTAGTCAGTTTCTGTTTAAACAGTGGAAAGCTGTTAGTCCTAAGCCAGATTTGCCCAAATGCTTCTGTCATCTCTAGGTAGGTAACTTTCAGTTTTGTACACAATAGAAAATTTCTGGTATCTTGGGGATGGTGGATGATTTTAGATACCATATGTAGCTCGAGCTGTTTTTCAAATATGTCAATATTTTCACATTTCAGGATCTGACAGTTGAGAGATAATTAATTAAGTAATTTAAATAAGTGCCTGAAGGCATCTTCTTCCAAAAAACAAAAACCTGGGAAATTTTATAGAAATAGAACTTAAATTGGGGCCGGCGCCGAGGCTCACTAGGCTAATCCTCCTCCTTGTGGCACCGGCTTACCAGGTTCTAGTCCCGGTTGGGGCACCAGATTCTGTACCGGTTGCCCCTCTTCCAGGCCAGCCCTCTGCTGTGGCCCGGGAGTGCAGTGGAGGATGGCCCAAGTGCTTGGGTCCTGCACCCCATGGGAGACCAGGAGAAGCACCTGGCTCCTGCCTTCGGATCAGCGCGGTGTGCCGGCTGCGGCGGCCATTGGAGGGTGAACCAACGGCAAAGGAAGACCTTTCCCTCTGTCTCTCTCTGTCACTGTCCATTCTACCTGTCAAAAAAATTAAAAAAAAACTTAAATAAACAAAAGATCAGAGAGGAGATGAATGTTTTATGTGTATAAGTCAATGATCTTAAGAAATACTATTGTACACAGCAAAACTCAACAGATGCTAGAAACAGCTCTGTTGTTGCTTTTATGTTATTGTTGTCTCTTTTATTTGTAAGTAGTCTATGGAACAAGGAACTAATTGAATTTATATAATATTCTGTCTCTAGCAAGACACTTTAGGGTTGTCCCTTGCCTTGATTTTTGGAAGACGAGCTGTCTGTGGGCTCTGTCTCTATCAAATGAGTAAATTTTTTAACACGTGCTGGTTTTAGAGTTGTTCAGGCATCATTTAATCCTTTTTCTGAATCCAAAGTATCAACAATTCTTGGTCAGTTTCCTGTGATATCTGTTCCTTTGTTCTACTTCTAATTCTTAAGTCTGTTTGGTGTCAAGAATGTAAAGGAGAAGTTGAAGCAGGATGCTTGTTAGAACTTCCACAGATCTTTGTGGAAAGTTTGGCAGTAGGTACAGGCAAATAATTGTTCTGATGACGACTCATTGTTATATTAGGGGAAATCTTTGAAAATGACAGGATGCCATTCTCTAGTGAAGCGTGGTTGTCAATTTATTCCTCCATTCTAGGTAAAAGACAGTCTACAGTTTTACTGTAGCACATATTAGTGCAGAAGATGTGAATGGCCCTGCTAGGAAAAAAAATATCAAAGTCATGGAGAAATTTAGATGAAAAGGCAATGACAGAGTGACACACTGAAGTCTGTTTTAAAAAGATATTTTTTACTGGCAGTTTGTATTTGTCATTTAAAACACTGGTTAGAGTTGGCTATGTACATTACCCTGGGAAAGCTTTTGTTAAAACAGGAGAAAAAAGAAAGTTTTAATGCTTTCTGTTCGTATTGCTATAAACACCTTTTCTTCCTTTCAATGTTTTGTACATCTTACCTCAAAAAATTAATTTAGAAGATTAGACATTCTTAGAACACAAAAAAATTACATTTAAATTAGTAAAAATGCAAGTTCTTGCTTTTAAGAGAATTCTAACTATATTCATTTAAGGAAAATTGCAAGCATGATAATAGTTTTAAGGTAGATCTAATTATAAACCTGGAGACAGAGTTGAAATTCTGTTTGTGATATAAGAAATCAATTATTTATTCTTATAATTTCCATATCAAGAAGAATTTTTCACCTGACATTCATCCTGGATCTCAACCTATGTGTTTTCAAAATGTTCTCATTGAGAGAATTTGAAAGATCAGCCATTTATTTGTAAAATTACATACAAAGAATTACCTTTTACCTTTTTTCTCTTGAAGCTCCCAAAGGAGAACATCAGGTCAGAAATCATAACATGACTGACCACAAAATAATTGTAAGAGTGACTTTCCCTAATACTTGAAAGCCCTTGGAGCTGACGTGATGACACCAAACAGTCTTTGTGTCAGAGATTGCTTTCTTTCAGAGGAGCCTAAGTTTATGTGCAGTGCTGGGCAGTTGTCTCAGTGCAGTGAGAATAAGAATTCTGCTTTGTGTCATGGTGGTCACAAGCAAGCATAAGTTAAGACTGGTGGTGTTTTAAAAATGAATGGTAGAATATGGCAGAAAGTGTGTGGAAACTGTTAGGTTTCTTGAAATTTGTTATTACAATGTCTCTAATATTTTTGCTTGTCCTCACTGTTTATGCATTCAGTGACTTATCATTGGGGGACAAAATTCTATATTTAAAACAATTGAGTAGGCCTTGTTATCATTCTGTAGGTATTTTTGTTCATTATCTGATGAGCTTTAATGTAGAAGTGCTTACAGCCCAGTTCATAGTGTTCTAAAAAGAACAAGAATGGAGTAAAAGGGAAATGGCCAGCATGTCCTCTTCCTGTGTCACTTCTTCAAATATTTAGTTTTGCAATGTCTTTATCCCCAGAATACCATTTTCTTTACCATGCAGCAGTAATGTAGTAATTCTAACCTTAACATAAAGCAACACATGTGATTCATCTGAAAGGAAAAAATAATAAGCAGTATTAGGTTGGGACAACTTCAGAATGACTTTAGCAAACATTTGTACTAGTGAGTTGGTTCAGAGGGATATTTGAGTCATAAAAGCTTGGTTACTTAGTCGGGCCTTGTGACCAGGGAGCTCAGCATCGACAACTTAGGATTCATCATCCTTAGCAAGGCTTGACTCACCCTCCTGCCACCACTGTCCTTTGAGCCACCTCAGGAATGCGGAGGCCTGGTATCTGAGGGGGACCAGTCAGTGTACATCAGCTCCTGTCATGTGGCCTGCTGGGAAAACACTGTTCAGTTCCCTCCCTGTGAAGTAGGAGCAGCTTTATGAGAAGGGAGGACAGCAGGCTTTATGCCACATGGAAATTAGGATCCATTCTGCAGTCCAACACCAGCGATTTTCTCTAGTGCTTTTATGTTGTGAGGTGCAGATCATCAATAGCTTAAAGTGCCCAGAAAAGTCAAAAGTAAACAAAATCTCTGTGGCTTAGAAGCAGAGTCATGGCCTCCAAAGTGAGGGAAGGAAGAGTAGAGTAAGAGATTTCTGACCATTTTACACTATGGGCACTGCCTTGGCTGTTTTTATGTAGTGAGAAGAGAAGTGTAAGTCTGCATTTACTTAGTAGTTCAGCACTTGTTTATTGCACCCTTGATATGGACTCGGTGTTGTGGTAGGGATTTAGAATAGAATTCAAAATAGACTTAGTCTCTTTAGCAACAACAACAACAAAGTAAAATATGGAATATTGGGAACAAATGGGAGTATGTTTACTCCTTATTTCCTGGGAAAAGAAAAGCTAGGAAGTATAAAATAACCAATAGGGATGTTGTCCTCAGGGGGAAGGAACTGAATGAGGGGGTCTTCAAACACTCACAGGGGCTGATGTGGAGCAGTGAATTGAGCTGCTGCTGGGAATCAAGACATCCTATATCTGAGCCTTGCTTGAGTCAGCTCCCTTTGGAGCTTGAGTCAGCTCCCTTTGCTCAGCTTTGGAGTCAGCTCCCTGCCGAAGTGCCTGAGAAAGGCAGCAATGATGGGCCTGGAGTGTGGGCCCCTCACTATCCATGTGGAAGACCTGGGTGAAGGTCCTGACTGCTGGCTTTGGCCTGACCATCCTGTGACTATGGAGGCTACTTGGGCAATGACCCAGCAGGTGGAAGATTGATTTCTCTCTCTCTCTCACTATGCCTTTTAAGTAAATAAATATCTTAAAAATATTTCATGGAAAATATATGTAATGAAAACACTATTCATGAATTTCAAATAGTCTTTGCACCAAAACAAGCTTTTAATTCCATTACCAAGACCTTTTCATGGTATTCAGCCTCCTGCTTTAGAAGAAAAGCTGCTACAACTATTGTCAATATGTTCAGTATGGCCAGACACTGAGTGTGAAAGGAAACTGAACAAGAAGTGCTGGAGTGAAGTTAGGGTGGGACTCCTAAAGAATATTTAGTTGGAGGCCAAAAGCCCTCCTCTTTGATGTGCCTATAAAAATTTTCCAAGGACATTTCTTCTAAATGATAATTTGGAAGACTTATCTATTTTTTTGATTTATATACAGAGAGTAGCTTGTAGCATTTCCCTATGATGGATAAAGCATCCAGGTTTTCTGTAGTGGAATACACTTTCCATGTTTGTAAACTGACTACCAGTAGGTATTTGTAAACCAGCCCTAGAAAGCATCAGTAGTCAGGCAGGGAATGAGATTTCGTGACAGGTGCAGTTGTGAGTTATTTTTGACCTTTGTGTTTCCCATTGCCTCTGTTGCTTTAAAGAGATCACTTTATTAACATTATCTCTTCCTATTGGAAGTTTATTTCAAAATGAATGCGCTGTAGGCAACTATACCAAGTATGGCAAAGTTAGAAGTAATTTTTAAAAAGTTAACCGCCATGTATTTTAATGTTTCTTTTTGTGTCTCCTGTCACTGTAGAAAAATCTGCATTTTTGAAATGTGATGAAATAAAGATACATTTGTATAAACAGACAACATTAACCATCAATGTGAGTATGAATTCCAGGACACAACAATAGTCATTGCGAGTACTCTGGATAAGTGCCTTCTGAACTTAGACAGACATCCACACATTACTACACATGCAAACACTTTGCATCCGTCTAGATAAGTAAAACCCATTGTTGAACACCAGGTCTTGTACTGTGTTTCCATTTTCGCCTTACTACCAGCAATAATTTTAAGAGACTTATTTATTAATTTGTTTGAAAAGCAGGGCCACAGAGAGAGAGGGAGAGACAGAGGTCTTCCATCTGCTGGTTTGTTCCCAAGCTCCCACAACAGCCATGGCTGGGCCAGGCTGAAGCCAAGTGCCAGAAATTTCTTCTGGTTTTCCACAAAGATATAGGGGCTCAAGCACCTGGACCATCACTGCTCCTTCCCAGTCACATTACCAGGAACCTGGATGAGAAGAATGGCAGCCAGGCTTAAACCAGTGCTGAGTTCTAAGATGCTGGCATCACGAGTGGTGGCCCAAACTGCTGTGCCACAATGTTGATCCACCATTGACAATACTGAGGTCCCCTGGCCAGCACTCTTGAGATAGTTTATTCATTTTCCTTTTCCTTTATCTTTTATATTCCTCTAATGTACTAAAATAAGCATGTATGAGTAGGGGTATATTTTTATTTTTTAATTTATTTGAAAGAGAGGGGGACACACATACACACACACACACACACACACACACACACACACATACAGAGAGAGAGAGAGAGAGTGCTTCCATATGCTGGTTTACTCCCCAAATAGCTGCAATGGTCAATTCTGGGGCAGGTGAAAGCCAGGAGCTAGGAGCACCCTCTGGATCTCCTAGTATGGTTCTTTCCTGTACTACCTGTTACCTGTTAATTAAATTTTAAGACTTGATTAAGTTCCTATTCAATATCTTAGTGAAACTGCTTGATTGAATCAAGAGGAAATAATATTCAGAAATACCAATTTTAGTGATGTTAATATTAATCAGTAATTCCAGCATTAACAGCCTATCCATTATTAAATTTCTTGTCAACTTTCATCCTTAATAGTTTTAGTAACCACTGGTTGTCTAGATTTATTATTTTGTGAGGATTGAATAATGGTGACTTTCTAATTCTATTATATGTACTGTTGTTTTGGTCACTGAATAAACATGTTTGTGTGGAGTTGAAGACACAATTTCACCTTGGTGTGATCAAACTTCCTAGTCTGCTGAGGAATCACTCAGAGCAAATCAGAACAATTGATAAAGCTGTGTCCCAATAAATACTTGTCTTTTGCTTTTCATTATACTTCTTCCACAATCAAGAAAATGGAGTGTGGTCCAAAGGACATTGAATGTGGATTGAGATCTATGTGTGACTCTAAACTTCCAAAGCTTGAGAATTGTTTCTGTTCTTTGAACTTTCCGTATCTTCTAAAACTACCTAGGGAAACAGGAAGATGACAATGATCTTGTTTTTATTTTTTTATTTTTATTTTTTAATTTTTTGACAGGCAGAGTGGACAGTGAGAGAGAGAGAGACAGAGAGAAAGGTCTTCCTTTGCCGTTGGTTCACCCTCCAATGGCCGATGACAATGATCTTGTAAGTGCAGAAAAGAATCACGTAAAGGTTAAGGTGATTGTTCACTATATTCTTTTGTTCTGTCATCTCACACTTGAAGCAACTGGTTCTTATGTCCATCTGATGTCACTCTGAATATTCAGTTTTCATTCTGAATTTATGGGCTGAGCTTTCAGCCTCTGTCTTTTGTTAGACCACATATGGTGAATTATGTTCGGTTCTGGTTTCCACATGGATAAAAGAAATTGACTTACAAAATATTCTCCAGCGTGGGCGAAGGAGGGTGGCAGTGGACATGAAGCCATCTTACAGGAAATGTATTTGGAAGACTTCTCAGAACCATGTACATGAAAATATGTGGATGTTCAGATGCCTAGATTTAAGCTCCTTGGAATAGGAGATAATGAAATGCTTGACATACTGCAAACTTTGGTCTCTATCTCCCGAGAGAGTTGAACAATAGTGCATGCATGTGCTGGGGACTGAGGCCTTGACGGATACTGCTCAGATGAGGAAAATCTTGGACTTGTTGTGCAGTGAGGGCAGGGTCAGAGTTTGTACTGGAACTTGGTTTGTTTTACTTCCATTCCAGAGCATCCCTGTCTTTATTAAATACTCCCTTCTCACCACCCTAGAGACTGTTAAATAAGCAACGATAAGAAAAATAGGCAATGCTATTAAAGCAATCTATAAATATTTGAATAGAGGGGTGGTTAGAGTTGATTAACATAATTAAGGGTGGTAACCATAGGAACCAGAATGGGACTCTAACTAAATATGAGAGTTCAAAAATGAGTTGCTCCACCACAGAATGAGAATCACAGCTCAGGAGGCTGCAAGCATCTATTTGATGCTTTGCAGAAAGAATTCATGTACTGGTTGTTTTTAAAGTTCCTCCCTTCTCAAGACACTGTTATTTCAAGAAATAAAGTACTCCCAGAGTGACTTTCCAATCACTATGGTAGGAACTTGACTGTCTCCATAAGCAGCGATCCAGCTTACATCAACTACGTCTCCCACCAGTACCCATAATAGGAAGAACAGATAAGGATTTGGCCTTGTATGGGATTAGCATTGTGGCACAGCAGGGTAAGTCATTGCTTGGGAGACCCTCAATCTGTATCACAGTGTCTGAGTTCAAGTCCCACGTCTGCTTCTGATCGCCTTCATACTAGTGTGCACCCTGGGAGGCAGCAGATGACAGCTCAGGTACTTGGCTTCCTGTCACCCACATGAGAGAAGATGGAGTTCAGGACATCTGGCCTTGGGCTTGCCCAGCCTGGCTATTGCAATAATTGGGGAGTGGAAGGTGGAAGAAACAATTCATTCTCTCTTAATTTATCCCTCTCCTCCTCCTCCTCCTCCTTCCACCTTTCCCTTTCCTTCCCTCCCTGTCTCTTTCCAGCTCATTCTTGCTTCCTCTCAAATAAATAAAAATAATTATGTTGAAACTGGTAATGCTCTTTATTACATTGCAACCTGAAAAATATATTTAGCATATGCTGAATATTTGGGAGAGCTAGAAAATGTGAAGTACTTTCTCTATTATAAATATGAAAGACTAAGTTTTAAAGGAGGAATTTTGGGATGGGTGTCTGGCACAGCAGTCAAGCTGCCACTTGGGATGTCTGCATCTCATATCAGAGTGCCAGGGTTCAAGTCCCAGCTCTGCTCTCATTCCACCTTTGTACTAATGCATACTGTGGGAGGCAGCAGGTGATGTTTCCAATGGTTGGGTCCCTGCCATCCATGTGGGAGACTTGGACTGAGTTGTCAAATCCAAGGTTCAGACTGACCCAACCCTGGCTTTTGCTGGTATCTCAGAAGTGAAGCAGGAGATGGGAGAAGATCTGTGTTTCCCTCACTCCCTCCCTCGCTGCCTCCCTCCCTCCTTCTCTCTGTCCTTTTTAAATAAATAAAATTTTTAAAAATAAAGAAATTTTACATAGTGATAAATGAACAAATATTTACATTTTTTGTATCATGAACAAGGCTATGAAAGGCAGTAAGCAGTTTGAACACTGATTCTTTGCTTGCTAACAAGTGGTTGCCGCAGTTCAGTTGCACCTGTAATAGTTTCTCAGCTTCAGTACAGAACATTTCATTACTTTACTATTGCACTTTGCCTTGCTCTCCTTCCCTGTGAAGCTTCTTGTTTCTCACTCTATGCCCTGGAAGGTGAGCTAGACTTAGATTATTCACAAAAACCGGACTTGTTTCTCAGCAGTCTCTGCCTTTACAGTGTTTCCTAGGGCTGGTGCTCTGGCACCACAGGTTAAAGCCACGGCCTGTAGTGCCAGCATCCCATATGGGTTCAAGTCCCAGCTGTTCCACTTCCTATCCAGCTCTCTGCTAATGCCCTTGGGAAAGCAACAGAGGATGGCCCAAGTCTATGGGCCCCTTGTTCATGTGGGAGACCTGGAAGAAGCTCCTGGCTCATGGCTTCAGCCTGGCCCAGCCCAGCTGTTGTGGCCATTTGGGGAGTGAACCCGTGCATGGAAGATCTCTCTCTCTCTCCTCTCTCTCCAACTCTGCCTTTCAAATAAATAAGTGAATAAATCTCTTTAAAAAGTACTTTGTAGCAAGTAATAGACTTAGTGGACATCTCAAATTATCTCAAGAAGTTAAATCTTTATTCCAAAATTGAAAACTCTTGAGGAAAAACTTTCCTGCAACCACAGCATGGGAGATTTTAGTGCCACTGCTTTGTGCAAAAGCCTGACACTTTTTTCTAATTATCTCACAAGTTTTGTCCTTTGGTGCTCACTTTGCTGGGTTATACATTTTCGGGTGGAGCAAAGGTAATTTCATTTCATCATAATAGACAACCATTTATTTAGACCCCAAGCTGCTCAATGTGGCATTATATAAATATTTGATTAAAATAATAGCTTTCTAGCTCTCAAGAGAAGAAGCATAAAACCATAGCCCATTTATAATCCACACTGACTCTGTCTAATAAAACAGCAGTATCTATAAGAGCCTGACAAGTTAAAAGCTAGCTGAGTAACTTTGTAATCTGAATTCATTTTGTTTCTACTCTTTTTCTTAAATAGAATTTTTCATACATTCACTGTATTCATAGAAGCATGTAATGTGCATAACACTAGACTGTTTGCTGTAGGGAACACAAATTATTTTGCACTAGGTTATAGTATAAAGCATTTTCAGTCTACTTAGCAAAGAATAAAGTATAAAATGTTAGATATAGAAATTAAAATAGAGCTATGACAACTAATCATTTTTGGCTAGCAAACTTTATTAGACTTCCCTACTTTCTCACCAGAAGCTTCATGAAGACAAAAAGAAAAATAAACAACAATTTTTAAAATTTAAAGAAGTTTGCACTACTTGCAAGGTCGTGTTGCTAGATTGAGGACATGCTCCATGTCTACTTTTACTTGACTTTTGGAAACAGAACATACCACTGCATGTCAAGGAATCTGATATGGCATTTTCTGTCTCTATTAGTTCAGAAATCAGTTTTGACTGGATATCAGATAACCATATCTATGCTACATTGTACTGATTTTAGAAAAAGCAAGACTGCTATTATTATTTTGTCCCTTTTATATTTATTTGTAAATACTATCTTTTATATTTATTTATTTGTAATTGAAGTTCCAGAAAGCAATTACCAGTAGGTAGGGAATGGAGTGAAACTTACTTGGTTCTATCATATTCTTAGGTAAAGCAGGAGTGGAGAAAGAAAAAAACAGTAGCAGTTCACATTGGGGCTAATGGTTTATTCATAGACTCTGTGTGTTGTTAATAAGAAGGGAAAGGATGGGATAGTCAAATAAGCACACGACGGTCCCTTTTCAGGCTAACAGGGGCATCCTCCCAGACCTCCTGACGCTGAGATTTATCCCAGGAAAGGAAATCTGGTTGTTCAAAATGAACAAAAGTAGGACCAAGGACATGTGCACATGTAAGCTGGGCCTCCACATGTCCACCAAGGACATTCCAACATGTAAGCTGGACCTCCACATGTACACCAAGGACATGCCAATATGTAAGATGGTACTTGTCATGTCCATCAAGGACATGTACACATGTAAGCTGGACCTCCACATGTCCACAAAGACATGCCAACATGTAAGCTGGACCTCCACATGTCCACCAAGGACATGCCAACATGTAAGCTGAATCTTGACGTGTACACCAAGGACATGTGCACATGTAAGCTGGGCTTCTACATGTCCAGCTTAGGGCATAGGTAGTTCTCTCTTCATTTGATGAAGGTTAAATAGAAAACTTCAACCATAAGCCACCCTTGAATGTAGAACTCAAAAGTTCAGAGTTTGAAATGTTTTTCAACAGGAATTGGAAGAGAATTTAGGAATGACTTGTTTCTCTTTGTAGCATTCAAGCAGACAAGTCCTCTCTGAAACCACAGACATAAGACTCGAGCCCTGGGAGAGGAAGGACAAGTGAGACAGCCACTTGCAGTTGAGCTCTCCAAGATGGCTCACCGGCAGTTGTGTGCCTTTCCCTAGTTCAGTCCTGGAGAATCCAGGGAAGCAGGTGTGGTGCTGATGTATCAGAGAACAATAACAGGTCAGAGAAACCTACCGGGAGTAGAGGGAAGTGTAGATGATAGTCAAGATGCTAACTCCCTGAGGTCTAGGAATATGCTGGCCAGCGAGGTTGGTCCCCCATCACATGCACCAATACTGCATTGCTGCTCCAGGACCTGTGTGACAAGAGAGCAGTGAGTAACTCAGAATACAGCCTGAGCCAGTTATGTTGTGGAAGAACACGGACGCAGGAAGATGGACCCAGCAGCTCCCCATCCCAAGTGTGTAAGTGTGTCGTCTTAATGAGCAGCGATATATGACTATGAAAGAGTTTTTTTTTTTTTTCCCATCATTATTACTTATCAAGAGCTATCGAACTCTGTGAGCTCCCAACATTCTGAGTTCTTTGTTCCTCTGTTTCTGCCTTCAACCTCTGTGGTCCTTGCCTGAGAACTGATGTTACCTCGTTAAGAAATGAAAGGAAAAACTAACACTTCATGCAGTGTTTGTCCAAGTTATCTAAAAATGCAGTTTAATTGAAGGTGCTATGCATTACTTTTTTTCTGTACAATTTGCATCTCCACTTTTTAAGGCTCCAATATGAATTTCTTTTCTGTTTCCTAAAGAATCACTAGTACTATATTTTAGTGGGTTTTCTGTTTTGGAATGTGAGAAACTTCATTTTTAAGTTAACATAGTTGCTGAAAGCTAAAATTACAGCAAAACATGCTATATATTTTGAATCCAGCTATATTGCAACTTTTACGTCCCTGGTTCTATATCTGGTTCAAAAACACCCTGTGTAATTACCTCTATTTTTTCTGCCCTCCTAATGTCAAAAAGACCTGTAAAGACTTTTTCCTAACAATGCAATCAAAACTCAGTCCATCCTTGTGAGAAGAAAGCTCTGAGGGACCTGGGGCTACACTACCCTGGAAACAGCTCATTCTTCTAAAGCCCAGGGAGCACTGGGATTGGATGGCACCCGTGTGTCTTTGCCAAGGGCCTCTGGAAAAAGATCAGCCACAGAGAAAGTCACCTGACGCTGCACTTCCCCACCAAGTCCAGAATATTGTGTGACCAGTTACACAGCTAGGAACCCACTACACAACACTCAGATCGTGCCTGGATAGCGTGAGGCTTTAAAGATCCACAAAGCAGAGTTACCTTGGCACCATAGCAAAGGTCCCCATGATCTGATACCACCAAAAATCTTCCTCTGTTATTCCTGTCTGGGATCCCACACTCTTTTTTATCTCTCAGTATTCTCTGACAATATACCAAAAATTACTGGCTTTAAAAGGAACTAAATAACAAACTCTTCCTCAATCAAATTCTAAGAAATATAGCAGAAAGACAGTGGGTAGGGGCCAGTATCATTGAAAACATCCTTCTTCCCACTGACAGGGCTAGTCTAGGTTAGCGCCATGGCATTGCTGTCTGCAGGTACCTTCCAGATTCCTTAAAGGATTTTCTTGACTTGAATATAATTTGTTATTAAAAGTCGAATTTTGATATTCTGAAGGTACTATATCATTGTTTGATTAATTAACATGAAGTTAATAATTTGGACTCCCAACTATGCATCACTACCTCCAGATGTTGTATTCTCTATAAGTTAATGTCCTGTATACACTTTGCATGTAAATGCTAGTTAAAATGGGGATACTCATCATTTGTGTTTCTGCTGCAGCTGAGGCAGCTGGCATTAGGAGCAACTCCTGAGGCCAGGGATTTTTGTTTTTTTCCTGAGGGTGCCTCCAGGCGATGTGAGGGCCCGAGATTTCCCTGAGGAGACAGAATAGATGAATACGTCTAGGTGGACAAGCCATTTACTATATGTTAGATATATTTCTGTTCCTTCTAAATATGCGTCCTACACTCTCTTCTACTCTGCCTTTCTAACTTGGAGGAAGCCAGAGGTCTCACAAAGAAAACTCTAACAATGAAGATTATTAAGCAGAGACATGAGCCATGACTATTAAACAGAGAAGGAGTGAAGGGCAAAAACAGAGTGAGCATCACTAATACTGTCCATCCCACCCAGAGATCAGACAGCATCTTCCCCAAATTCGTCAGCTGCAGTCACAGTGGCTTTTATCTATCTCCAGGCATTGCTTCAGATCACTTTCCCTCACATTGTGCATTTATTTAGCTGCTTGGCTTTTGGCTTGAACTGTCATTCTATGAGAAATGAAAATCCATTTAGTGGAAGATTTTTACTCATAGATGCTGTATACTGGGAAGGGCACATGAAGAAAATGTGATTCATGGACTAGTGACTGATAGTAAATTGTTAGTGGTTCACAGTGAGATAAATGCAGATTGAGAGTTTTTTAGAAACTTTCATAGCAAGTTGACATTGTCAGGGTGACCTGTGATCAATGCTGATCTAGTTGAATAGGCTGTAAACCATTACAGGTACTGTTGAACTTGAGCGCTGAGTTGCAGAAAGCATAAATTCCACACATAATAGTGTGTAATATTTTAGGACTAGTTTGACAACTGCAGTCCCATATTATGGAAAATTTAGAATCTTCTCACTTATATTTGTGTGTAAATTTAATTGTAAGTATAAACTTTTTCAACAGCCTGCTATGAAACTTTGAAAATTAATTTTGAAAATATAGCATTTCTTGCTCACTTTGGATGAAAATTAAACATCTCTGGCTTGGTTGCATTGATTTAAAAGTTTTCATGCTTTCTCATCAGCATACTTGTACCTATATGAGAATGGCTGTATATTTAACAATATTTTTTTAACAAATTTTTGCCTGCAAGTAATATCATCATCAATCCAATAAAGATTCTATAAATTAATAAGTAAACAAGGTTACTTGTCACATTAAAAAGTTAAATAATACATATGTTTGTTCAAGCATCCAGGTATGTAGTATGAAACATTCCTATTCCATGCATAGCTTTCAGTTGTGACTGCCACACTAAAAGTTGCAAGAGTCATTTTCTCTGTTTAATTACTCATATGCACACTTTAATAAATATTTATGGATTCTATTCTAAATTCTTTTCTTACTCTGTGTATGTTTGCTTTGATTATATTTAATAAAATATGATTTTGAATCTAATAGAAATTGGTACTTTCCCCACTTCTTTTCCAAATACTGCAATTTACTTTATATACATATTAACCTGCAACTAATTAGAACTAAAAACTAGTTTATCACATTGGATACTTTGAGAAGCACTTCATTAAGAGCTAAAGTATTAAGAAGAATGGCATCCAAGGAGAGGTCTAAAACTTAACGTTTTTAAGGATGCTGTAGGCCTCATTGTTAGAGACAATAGAAGGCTACCTACCAAAAGATCAGTATTGTGGGTGTTCCTGGCATCCATTTAAAATAATGAACAGGCATGTACTAGACTTTTCCTTCCTTTTCCTTTTCCTTCTGCTCAGTAGGTGCTGCTTTGGGGAACTGTTTTCCGTGCTCTCAGCATACCTATTTAGTTTTCATGGTTTCCAGAGCTGGATTTATGGGCATGAGACCTATAATGCAGAGACATAGCCTCTGCCTTTAGAAGAAGCCTGTGCTTGCTGCTTTCATGCTGTGCTGTGGCTCTTTTTAAATTTGTAATGTTTGAACAGAGGGATCTGTATTTTCCTCTTGTATCATACACTACAAAATTTGTAGTAGTCCCAGGTCGCAGCTTTATCAGTAGGATATGACTTTTCTCCACGACCACACTGATTAGTTCAAGACTCCCTGGTGCCAGGGAGAAGCGTAGTCAATCACAGTCCTTTTTGAAAATGTGCAGTGTGAGGGCAATTCTTAGACCAGGTCTCAGTAATGGTAGCAGCACTAGAGATCTTCAAATTCTGTACAGTGAATCTTTTCTTTCTGAGGCTTGGTTTCCAACAACTCCCTGGATCTCAGCAAAGAAACCATTTTCTTTGTACTTATCTTTTTACTCCAAGTAACTGGAATAGGTTTTGGTTCTTGCAACCAAAAATATAAAATACACCCCCCCCACACACATACATACATAATGTAATGGGATGAAGGAAGGTTAAGGAACAACATTATATTGTAATGACACACTCTACTTTCAGTCTTAAGCATTGCTTTGTGGAGAGAATTGGAAATAGTAGGGGAAGTCAATAATTTGCTATGCCTTTACCCAAAATGCGAGTGTGGATTTCAGACTAGAAAGCCATCCATGACATCTTTTTTTTTTTTTTTTTTTTTTTTTTTTTTTTTTTTTTTTTTTGGGACAGGCAGAGTGGACAGTGAGAGAGAGAGAGAAAGGTCTTCCTTTTGCCATTGGTTTACCCTCCAATGGCTGCCACGGCTGGCACGCTGTGGCCGGCGCACCGTGCTGATCCGAAGGCAGGAGCCAGGTGCTTCTCCTGGTCTCCCATGGGGTGCAGGGCCCAAGCACTTGGGCCATCCTCCACTGTACTCCCGGGCCATAGCAGAGAGCTGGCCTGGAAGAGGGGCAACCAGGACAGAATCCGGTGCCCCAATTGGGACTAGAACCTAGTGTGCTGGCTCCGCAAGGCAGAGGATTAGCCTTATTGAGCTGCGGCGCCAGCCATCCATCCATGACATCTTAAGAAACAACTGAAATTCATCCTAGTAAGCATTTTAGTATGTACATGTATACCACGTGTCAACGTAATCAGTACAGGAATTGTAAATGAGACATTTTACATTATTTCTATTCTGAAGCTTTTTTTTTTTTTCAAGTCTTCGAAATCCAGTGTAGATTTCTCGCTTCCAGCACATCTTGTTTCCAGGCAGCAACAACTCAGTTGTCAGATGTGGTTAGTGGCTATCGAGCTAGATGGCACAGGCCTAGAAGTCATTAAAGTGACTAGCAAGTTAAGGCGAGAGACTCTAGGATGTACCAAGTGGTACCAGAGTTTCTTTTGCTTCAGTACACAATATGGAAAATTAAATATTTACTTATTTGATGTCTCAATTCTGCTCATTTTTCCTGCACTCACTTTCTGAATCTCAGATTTATTGGATATGTAAATGAGAAAATATTACATTATATGCTAACTGTGTAGACTGGAAGTGTCCTGTGAATAAGCATTTTGAATTGTCTCAATCTTATTCAAAATATTGTAAAGTTCTTAGCCTATTACATAGTTGAGAGAAAAAATATTGAAATTGAAAATAACTATATCCAGAACAAAGAACATTTTAATTTGATTGATTTTTTTCACTGCTTGTGTTAAACAGGGAAATCTTGCTGGAAAGACCTAGAATTATTGTTTCCATCAATTAGCTTTTCAGTTACATAAGAAAATGATGTTAAACAGATATATTTGCTTCTGTTCTAATTAAAAACAAATGAAACATTTGAGAATCTTAAAATATTATTCACAGTGTTTATAAATAGTGTTTATTGATTCACACAAGAGGGAAACTACAGTCCAAGGGAAATGCAGTTAATACAGCAAAAGAAGTTGGACTCAACCCCATGGGATGAATAGACAGAAAATCAATGATCCAGTGATGCCCATTTCTTTCAGGAAACAAACATGTATTTCTGTCATGCTCCCATTAGGAGGTGTGTGCTTTTTATGCTGTGTAATTAGAAATGAGGGGAATGTCATAATCCATTCATCTGCCATCTGTTTCCTAAAAATCAGTTATAGCCCAGGATGTATGAAGAACAACTCTGAACAGATGAACACAGGTAATGAAGACTGACATCATGAATGTTCAACAGGAGCATTGTACTCCTTCATGGCAGCTCCCATTTCTCTCAAGTGGAGGATTGCATTTTGAAACTAAACAGTGAAGTTATTTAACTTGCAGTTTTGAGTGGGATGATTCTGGTATATTAAATATGCCCTACCACAATTTCAAGTTTGTGTGTGCTAGGGGAGGGGATTTCCCAAGGCTTGTTAGTGGTCTCACCTCAGAGGCCCTCCGCTTTCGTACTGTTGTGGACGGTGGCCTTACTCTTACAGCACTGTGCTGGAAGGTATTCCACAGCCTGATCTCCAGGATAAAAAAAATAGCCCTGATTTGCAGTGTTTGTCAGTTTCTCCCAATGTGGCCAATTTTGACTTACCAACATGAGTTCATGCAAAGAACACCAGTGCTATCCTCCCTACGATCTTGGTGTTATTTCTCTACACGAAGGTGTGTGGTCATCGCCGCAGCACCTGTGGTCTGCTGATGGCAAGGAGATTGGTGATTCTAAAAGCTTTAAGCAGATAGACCCTTATGGATCTACAATTTGAAAGGTCTTCTAATTAAATTTCCATGAAACTTTTGAAGTCTCTGTGTTGTGAAGTCTGAGATTTTTTAAAAAAAATTATAAACTCTTGGTGTTTTCAGCATTCAAGCTGAGCTATCTTGGTAAGCGTGTGGTTATACTTCATTATGGTTTTATTTCTCCACAGATTGATGGGTAGAAAACTGATTCATAGGTTTATTGGCATTTAGCTATCTTCTTTTGTGAAGTGTCTTTGAAATAATTTGTTTTTCACATATTTTTCTTATTGAGCACTTCTTTGATACTATTTATCTTCCCTAATCTTTTAAAACTTTTACTTATTATATTTTTCTAAAAATACTTAAAAACAAAATATTACATGTTTATAGGGTACTATTTGATGTTCTATCGTATGCACACATAGTATAATGTCCAGTCTTGTAAATATATCTGTCTTGTCAAGCATTTATAGTTAAAGCATTTAAAATACTAAGTTTTTTTTAGTATATGTGCTGCTGAAGCGAGCACAATCTTCTTAGTTTTTTTTTAAAAAAATAGAAATATACAGTGCATTAATATTATCTATTGTCATCCTACTGTATAAAAGAAACCCAAAACTTCTTATTCCTTTTCAGGTATAGCCTAGTACCCATAAATTAACCTTTCTTGGAAATTTATATTTATATTTGTCCCCGTGGGTATTTATATTTGCTAAATAAAAGTTAAAATCATTAGAATTTACATGTAAAAAAATTAACCTTTCTGAAGTCTTCCCTTTCCACCTCTAGTAGCCACCACTATATTTTTTAACTTCTTTGACATGATCTATTTTTTAGACTGGATTTACGAGTGAGATGATGTTATAGTTATCTTTCTGTGCTTGGTTTATTTCATTTAACATAATGAACTCTATTTCTACTCATGCTGTTACAGAAGACAAGATTTCTTCCTTTTGGTAGCTGGGTAGTATTCCATTGGGTATATGTACTGCAATTCTGTTTTTTCATCATTTGATGGACACTTATTTTTTTCCCATTTCCTGGCTATTATACATAGGAGAGCAGATTTCTTTCTTTCTTTTTTTTTTTTTTTTTTTTGATGCATGGATTTAATTCCCTTGGATACATACCTAGGAGTGGGATTACTGGACCATAGAGTAGTTATACATTTACTTTTCTGAAGGAACTCCATACTGTTTTCCAGAAGGGCTCTTCACATCTTTGCCAACATAGCTAGTGGTTTCTCTTTTTGATGATAACCATTCTTACAGGAGAAAGACTTATCTCATTGTGGTTTCGATTTGCATTTCCCTGATGTTTAGTGATGTTGAACAATTTTTCATGTACCTGTTGACCATTTGAATGTCTTCCTTTGAGGAATGTATTTTTGCCCGTTTTTTGTCCCTTGACTATTGAGTTGTTTTAAGTTCTTTATATATTCTGGGTATTAACTTGTCCCGTCCCGCGGGACGTCAACTGGGGCCAAGTACCTAGAATGGGGAATGAAAGGGACAGGAGACACAAAGATGGCAGCAAGACATGTCCTGATCAAGCTGCAAATTTTATTTTTCAACCACACACTTATATATCATAAAGGCAGAGTGTCGGGCGGGGGAAGGAGGGGCGATTAGGAGGGCAGGACGTTGGGCGGGGGAAGGAGCAGGAGCTTATCTTGTAGCTGCAATGCTAGTGCTAGTAGGGGAAAGGTTACAAGGTCTTAAGGCACAAGGTCACACAAGGTTGCGTTATCAGTACTCTCTGGTCTGGGCTGTCTAGCCCTGCCTCAGTAGTTTTCCACTAAGAGGTCACATGCTGCGTGGTCCCCGACATTAACTTCCTGGTATTTTTATGGATGCTTTCTTGAAATTTGGTGTACTGTGATTCAAATTATTTTTAATATACAATCTAATATTTTCTCAAGTTAATATTTTCTTTATTTTTAGTTTAAATTATAGTCAAAGATTTAATGCTATATTAAAAGACTTTAACAGGAAAATAGGCAAGTGCTATAAAATATAATCCAATTAAAAGATATTCAACTCCATTCATATAAAGTAAACTTTAAGTCACAAAATCATTTAAACTATAGTAGTAAATAATTGTCAACAATTTATTTGACAAAGATTTAAAACACAATTTAACAAGATATGTAGCAAAACTAATACAAGCATTTCTTTTTGTTTTTTGACGTTTTCTTTTTCATGTTTTTTAAAAAATTATTAATATGAAGATAACAGGTTTGATATATTTTTGTGTCTGACTTATTTCACCAAACATGATGCCCTCCAATTCTAACCATTTTGAGACAAATAATAACATTTTATTATTTTTATAGCTGAAAACATAATGTTGTATACACATACATACACATGCCCTATATTTTTAATACATTTTTCTGATGATGGAAACTTTTTTTTCAGTCTAGATTTTGCCAATTATGGAGTGTACTGTTATAAAAATGGTGGTGCAGACATCTCTTTGATACAGTGTGTTCATGTCTTTTGGGTATATACTAATAATGGGATTGCTAGATCATATGTCAAGACTAGTTCTCATTTTTTAGGAAATTTCCACACTGTTTTTCACAGTGGCTGTACTAATTTACTTACCACCAACTGTGAAAAAATTTTTCCTTTCTGTATATCATTGTCATGTTTGTTGCTATCTTTTGGATAGTAGCCATTCTAAGATATTCACTGTGGTTTTGATTTGCATTTCCCTCATGGCTAATAATGTTGAGCATTTTTCATATATTTGTTGGCCATCTGCATTTCTTCTTTTGAGAGGTATCTATTCAGGTCCTTTGTCCATTTCTTCGTTTAGTTGTTGGAGTTTTTTGAGTTGCTAATACATTCTGAATACACTGTTAAATAGGTAGCTTGAAAATATTTTTTCCCATTCTGGTGGATGTCTCTTCATGCTATTGACTGTGTGTGTTTGCTTGGCTGTGCAGAAGCTTCTGGGCTTGATATAATCTCATTTGTTAAGTTTTGTTTTGTTGCCTGTGCTTTACGGTTCTAGTCCAAGAAGTCATTACCTACACCAGTGTCTTAAAGTATTTCCCATACATATTCTTCTAGCAGTTTCATAGCTTCACGTCTTAATTTTAGGCTTTTGATCCATTTTGAATTTATTTTTGTAAATGGTAAGAGGTGGGGATCTAATTTCACTCTTTTACATATGTACATCAGTTTTGTCAGCACCATTTATTGATGAGATTATCCTTTTTCCAAAGTATGGTTTGGCCACTTTTGTCAAAAGCCACTTGGCTGGGGCTGGCGCTGTGGCACAGCAGGTTAACACTCTGGCCTGTAGCACCAGCATCCAGTATTGGCGCCGGTTCAAGACCTGGCTGCTCCTCTTCTGATTTAGCTCTCTGCTATAGCCTAAGATCCCAGTAGAAGATGGCCCAAGTCCTTGAGCCCCTGCCCCCATGTGGGAAACCTAGAGGAAGACCCTGGCTCCTGGCTTCTGATCGGTGCAGCTCTGGCCATTGCGGCTATCTGGGGAGTGAACCAGTGGATGGAAGACCTTTCTCTGTCTCTCCCTCTCTTTACCTCTCTTTGTAACTTTTTCAAATAAATAAAATAAATCTTTAAAAAAAAAGTAACTTGGCTGTATACACATGGATTAATTTCTGGGTTCTGTGTTCTCTTCCATTGATTTATGTGTTTGTTTTCATGACAATATCATGCTGTTTTAATTGCAGTAGCTTTGTAGTATGCTTTGAAGTCAAATATTGTGATGCCTCCAGCTTGATTTTTTTTTTTTTTTTTTTTTTTTTTTTTGCTCAAGATCACTTTGGCTTTTCTAGGTCTTTTGTGATTCCATATGAATTTTAGGATTCTTTTTCTACTTTTGCAAAGAATGCCATTGATATTTTGATAGGCATTACATTGAATCTATAGTTTGTGATGGATGGGGCCTTCCCCAGGTCCCGTGGGAGATTGTGACTGGTGCTGGGGCTCATAGTACAAAATCCCCAGACTCATAACTGGAGGATGCAGAAAGGATGCTGCTCCAGTCCTACAGGATGACTACAAGACATACAGGAGATTTTGCACTGGTCCAGTGAAGTGGAACGTTGGAAGGTTCTACCCTAGGTCTCACCACGCAGATTCTACTTGGTCTGAATACATTAGTACTTACTGTCACAATATTGTGGCTGCAAGATGCAGTGGGGTCATTATCTAAGTCTCCCAAGGTGAGAGACATTCATGTTGGGGATAGTAGCCACCTGCCTGAAACAGAACAATGTGAATAGATCTCTCTAGATGTGATGAGTGTGAGTTATTCTAGAGACTGTAATACCAACATCAATAGTCCCAGCTCAGTGAGGCACAGACAGAACTGCCTCCATGTCCCAAGAAGCTTCAAGGATGATGTTGGAGCTTGTGCCTGGGGCTATCCACCCTTTAGCTGGGAGGGGCAGAGGGACCTTTATCAGTTCTGGTCCCCTCAGGCTTTTTATGGGTTGCTGCTGTTGCTAGTCCCAATAAGCTGATGGAACACCCCTGGATTACACCTAGTGAGCACAGCTCCTGGGCTTATGTCCAGGAGACCCACATCAAGAGATTCAGAGGATCGGTTCTATGCTCTGTAAAGTACCTTGTCTCCGGCTCTGATGGCCTGTGGTAGCAGTGGAACTGTGTGCTTGTTGTCCCTTAAGTTAGAAAAGAATTCATGGCCGGCACCTCGGCTCACTAGGCTAATCCTCTACCTGTGGCGCCAGTACTACAAGTTCCAGTCCTGGTTGTGGGTGCTGGTTCTGTCCCGGTTGCTCCTTTTCCAGTCCAGCTCTCTGCTGTGGCCCAGGAAGGCAGTGGAGAATGGCCCAAGTGTTTGGGCCCCTGCACCTGCATGGGAGACCAGGAGGAAGCACCTGGCTCCTAGTTTCGGATTGGTGCAGTGCGCTGGCCGTAGCGGCCATTTGGGGGATGAACCAATGGAAGGAAGACCTTTCTCTCTGTCTCTGTCTCTCACTGTCTAACTCTGCCTGTCAAAAAAAAAAAAAAAAAAGAGTTCATCAGTGGCCACTGATGTGGCTACCACAGCACAGTGTGGCACTTTTGCACGGGGAAGGCAGGAGGCAATGTAGCTTCCCTTTGTGGAGCAAAGAAGTCACATGCTCTTGAGGCTGTACTTGAAGTTATCGGAGACTGTGAAATTCTCCCACTGTTAGGGCTTCTAGTGGTGGGAGCCTCAGCACCTTCTTTCTACCTGATCCCTGCAAGGTGAGGGTCATGTAGGTGGAGCTTTAAAGTGGCGTGTCTGTCCTCTGTCTTCAGTGCCCTAAGGGGTCTCATTCTCTTCTGTCTCTTCTTCACTGAAAAGTTCTCTCATCAATCAGTCCTCTGGAAATGTGGTCCTTCCTTTGTCTTTCTGTGCCCAAAGTCAGTGTGGCTTTTCACTATTCAGCCATCTTGGATCTCTGTAATTCAAATTATTTGTTTCTTTACAATGATTCTTTTTTTTTTTTTCCTTTTTAACATGTATTCCCAGTTCAGAAATCATGAAGATGTTCTTAAAACTTAATTGCTGGCTGGTGCCGCTGCTCACTAGACTAATCCTCCGCCTGCGGCGCCAGCACCCCGGATTCTAGTCCTGGTCCGGGCGCTGGTTCTGTCCCGGTTGCCCCTCTTCCAGGCCAGCTATCTGCTGTGGCCTGAGAGGGCAGTGGAGGATGGCCCAAGTGGTTGGGCCCTGTACCTGCGTGGGAGATCAGGAGGAAGCACCTGGCTCCTGGCTTTGGATCAGCGCACTGTGCCAGCCGCAGTGGCCATTTGGGGGGTGAACCAATGGAAAAGAAAGACCTTTCTCTTTCTCTCTCACTGTCTAACTCTGCCTGTCAAAGAACAAAAAACAGCTTAATTGCTTTGATTTCCACATTAAGGTTTTTTTTTTTTTTTGACAGGAAGAGTGGACAGTGAGAGAGAGTCAGAGAGAAAGGTCTTCCTTTTGCCGTTGGTTCACCCTCCAGTGGCGGCTGTGGCAGGCGCACCATGCTGATCCAAAGGCAGGAGCCAGGTGCTTCTCCTGGTCTCCCATGGGGTGTAGGGCCCAAGCACTTGGGCCATCCTCCACTGCCTTCCTGGGCCACAGCAGAGAGCTGGCCTGGAAGAGGGGCAACCGGGACAGAATCCAGCTCCCCGACTGACCGTGCCAGACTGCGGTGTGCCAGCAACGCAGGCGGAGGATTAACCTATTGAGCCGCGGCGCCGGTCCCTACACTAAGATTTATAATCCAAAGGGAAATTATTATTCTGTCAAAATGGCACATGAGAAATGTTTCATTCTTTTTCTCTTTGTGCATTCAGAACTAGTAGTTGAAGACTGAGCCTTGTTTACTATTCTGCAATTCCATCTTTGAAGTGAGTCAAGTGTCTTATTTGGCTATAACAGAATATCTAGTACTAGGTGATGTGTAAGAAAAGAGATTTATTTTGGCACACAGTTGTAGAGGTCCGGGAGAATGGTGATGGCATCTACTTGGTTTCTGGAGAGGGCTCTTGCGACTTCAATTCATGGAGGAAGACAGACAAACATGTAGCTACATGAGGAAAAAGGGGTGGAAATGCAAGGCTTGCTTTATAACAGTCCATCCTAGAGGTAAGCAATTCAGTCCCCTGAGAGTGAGAACTCACTCCATCTAGAAAATCAGTAATCCCATATTACTGCGAGTATAGCATTGAGGGAATAGAAATTGTCAATCACTACATAGTTATTATGGATTGATCCTTTTACTGTCATGAAATATGTGTACCCTCACTAAAATTTTCTTAGAGCAGAATAGAATAATTCTTTTCTGTTTCTTGGTAGAGTATGATAGTCTTGTTGATTGATTCATCACTTTACACACATGTAAATCATTCTTGATTTTGGTTTCAATCCACCATCTTTCTACTTAGCTATATATGTTTTATGCATCATCATTATTTTATATTTTTTTTCTTTTTTAGCCTTAGTAATTTTTATTGATTTATTGAAAATTACATCCTTTTAGTATTTATTTGGTTTCCCTAATATTAAAACAAGTACTCTGGTCTTACCAAAATCAAATATTGTCACCATTAAAATATTTTGTGCAAGGGCAGATATTTGCTGCACTAGCTAAGATGCTACTTTCGAGATACCCGGGTCTCATGTCAGAATGCCTGGGCTCACATCCTAGTTTTGCTTCCAATCCCATTCCATGGCAATGTGGACGTAGTGAAGTATCAGATGATGGCTCAAGTAATTGAGTCTCTGGCACTCACATGGGAAAATCAAATTGATTTCTGGGCTCCTGGTTTTGGCCTGGACCAGCTCTGGCTATTGTAGGCACTTGAGGAATAAACCAGTAGTTGGAACATCTTTCCCTGTTGTTCTTTTTCTTTCTGTCTCTGCCTTTCAAATAGATTAAAAAAAAAAAACACTCTTGTGCAAAACAAATACCAAGTATACTCCAACTGCATTTACTTCTTCTCAACATAAAAATCTTGTGAATCTAGTTATATATATATATATGTATATATGTATATAATGTATGTATATATATGTATATTCATATAAGACATTTTAAATTCAAGAATTATTGTTACATAGCCAGCAATCATCTATACTTACTTTATATTTTCTCTTGTATTTTTTTGCATTTCCAGAGTTATCAGTTATTTTTGAACATTTCAAGAAGTTGACTTTCTTCTGGTTTCCATTCTTCTTTGTTAGACTAGGTGATGTATCTTTAAAGGTAACCTTAATTTGTTCTCGTCTGGTTACTTTAAAGATCTTTCTTCTTTGGTATATAACATCACAGTCATCAGTATAGGTTTATTTTTATTTATTTTCTTGGGCTTTCAGTAATAATTTAAACATATATTGATTATTATATGTTTTTAAAAGTTCTAAATCATGATATAAAATTATTTTCATCCCTTTTCTCTCCCCCTCTGTTTTTTTTGGACTCCGATGATAAGTAAGTTAATCTTTATCACAACATTTCCTATGTGTCTAAAACCTTCTTTTCAGTTTTTAATATTTTTATCTCTTTATGTTTTCATTCCAGATGTTTCCATGTGATGTGTTTAATTCATTGTCTCTTTCAGCTTTGTCTAATTATAAGTGAGCTCACAGAATCAATTTTTTGGGGGGAAGTTTACTTATTTGCTTTAGGAACAGCCAGAATTTATGCATTTCCTTGTCTTGGTTTTTCATAGCAACCGTCACTGAAATAGTATGTTGCCACTTGGAGAAAACTGACCTGTGAGTGGTAGCGAATCAGTCTAGGGCACATTACCAATATTGCAGGCCAGGGCGGGAGCCCAGATGATGCCAGCTGCACAGCAGCTAAACCCAGGTTTATGTTCAACCTGTCAGTGCTCTTCAGACAGAGATGATCAAATCAGCGCATAAAAATAAGTAGCATTTTCATGTGTGAATAATAATCTCTCTGAGAAAGAAATTATAAGACAGTCCTACTCATTATAGCTGCAAAAGAAATATCTTGGAATAAATTTAACTAAGTAGTGAAAGAATTCTACAATGAAATTAGCAAATACTTAGGAAAAAAACGAGGAAGACACAAAAACTGGAAATGTCTCTCATGTTGATAAATTATTAAATAATTTTATTAAACCTAACATTATAAATTAATGATTATAATAATTTAATATTATAAATCCAATATTATTAAAATGTCCCTACTACCCAAATTGACTTACAGATTCAATGCCATCTGCATCAAGATTTCAATGACTTTCTCTGCAGAACTATGAAAACAATCTAAAATTAATATGGAAGTATCAACCTGAGTAGCCAAAGCAGTCTTAACCAAAAAGAATGAAACTGGAGACAGTACAATACCATATTTTAAGAAACCCTGCTAGGGCCAGCCCTGTGGTGTAGTAGATAAAGCCGCCGCCTACAGCTCTGGCCATTCTGGCCATCTGGAGAGTAAACCAGTAGATGGAAGACATCTCTCTCTTTCTTTCTCTTTGCCTTTGCCTCTCTGTAACTCTGCCTTTCAAATAAACAAATATTTTTTAAAAAGACATACTATAGAGCCATTATACCAAAAACATATAATACTGGCAGAGAAACAGACACATAGACCACATGAACAAAATAGAGTCCAGAAATATGTCCATACATCTCAAAGGATCTTTGACAAGGAAATCTGAAATGTGCACTGGACAAAGGACTATTTTCAATAAACAGTGCTGGAAAAAGTGGGTATCCACAGGCAAAAATTGAAAAGAGACCCTCTTTCATCTCTCACCCTACATAAATCTACTCAAAATGGATCAAAGACCTAAGTAGAAGAACTGCCACTTTGAAACATTAGAAGAAAACATGGGGTGAATATTTGAAGCCATTGACATAGAAACTGATTTTAAAAATCAGATGCCAAGGCACAAGGCAGCAAAAGCAAAAATAGACAAATGGCACCCTAACAAATTAAGTTTCTGTACAGCCAAGGAAACAATCAAGAGTGAAGAGGCAACCAATAAAATGGGGAAAATATCCACAAACTAATCCTCTGTCAAATGATAAGTGCCAGAATATATGGGGTTAAAAAAACTAAACAACAAAATACCAATTCAGGAATAAATAGGCAAAATATCTGAATAGATATTTCCCAAGAGAGGAAATACAAATGACCTGATAATAGAGGAAAAACGCTTTGTATTACTAGACAATGCAATGGAGCCATTATAGAGAACAGTACATGCATTCCCACATCACTAAAAGTAAATAAATAAAAAAACAGATCAACCATGTGACCCAGCTATCCCCATTCAGGGTATGTATCTGAGGGCAATGAAATCAGTATATATGATACCTGAGCCTTCTCTCCTGTTCAAGCTCCGCCTCCTTGCCTCTCCCTTCTTGTCCATGTATACCTGACCAAGATCGGCTATGCAAGAACACAGAAAGAATATGGCTCTCTGTTGGCCAGAAAGAAAGCCTTCACTAGAATCCTACCATGCTGTAACTCTCTTCTCTAGCTTCTCGGTGTCCAGAGTAGAGAAAATAATTTTCTGCTGAATAAGCCACTCAGACTACAGTATTTTGTTATGGCAGCCAAAACAGACCAAATACAGGAAGTATTGAATATCTTTTGAGGTTAGGAACATGAATCTGAGTATCAAACTTCAGAATTTTACTTGTGCAGGTTGTTAACAGTGCCTGATAAATCCTTTTCATTGAGGCCTATAGGCAGTTTTTACTGATGCCTTTACTAGAAAACTAAATAAATCTTCAGATTGTAGGTCACAGAAGTGCATGATTGAGAAATGTAGTTCACATCTGTTGAACTTGAGTTGGGAATATTTTATGAGTCCTTGTAGTGATTAATCATATATATTTCTAATTGAGTAAAATCTAAGATTGGGGATGAAATTTCCAAATGCCTGAGGTAGGCTTTTATTAATTTATATGGAGGTGACATATGTTTCCCAGGGGATTTGGTCTTACAGACATTAAAGTTAATTATAATACTTTGGGCTGTAGGGATCTGAGGAGTTTTAAGCATGTTTGTCATTTTCATTTTATAATTCCATAGTTTTTTCTTCAGGACTTTTGATGATAAAGATGGTGAACTTTCTGAATAACAGCAAAACAGTTTTGAGTATTTTTAGGGTAACAATAAAATAAGTGTCTTTAACAGTAGAGAGACAGGTTGAAAAACCAAGTCTTGGTGGGGGCATAATTAATGGCTAAATACCATTACATCATATTTTTTTATTCTTCAGGTAATGGGATTTTGGGTTGTTTCCACCTTTCGCTATTAGAAATAATGCTACTTATGGACAATCATTTATACCATGCTTTTGTGAACAAATGTCATACATGGTTATATAACTAGGAATGTGATAGCTGGGTCATATAGTTACACTGTGTTTAACATGTGGATAAACTGCCAAACTGTTTTCAAAATGAATGGTCTGGTTTACAGGCTTCACAGGTCCAAGTTTCCCTGTGTCCTCGTCAACACTTTTTTTTTTAAAAGATTTGTTTATTTATTTGAAAGGCAGAGTTACACAGAGAGAGGAGAGGCAGAGAGAGAGAGAGAGAGAGGTATTCCATCCAATGGTTCACTCCCCAATTGGCTGCAATGGCTGGAACTGCACTGATCCAAAGCCAGGAGCCAGGGGCTTCTTCTGGGTCTTTCACGCGGGTGCAGGGGCTCAAGGACTTGGGCCATCTTCTACTGCTTTCCCAGGCCAAAGCAGAGAGCTGGGTTGGAAAAGGAGCAGCCAGGGACTAGAACCGGTGCCCATATGGGATGCCAGCACTTCAGGCCGGGATGTTAACCCACTGCACCACAACACAAGTCCCTCTCTTCAACACTTTTTATTGTCTGCTTTTAGGCTTAGGCACCTTGATGAATATGAAGTGATTTAGTTTCTCACTGTGGCTTTTAATTATATTTCTAATGTCTAATGTCAAAGTCAAATGAACATCTTTGTATATGTATTGATTATTAGATATTATTTCTTTGTCTATTTTAAATTAGATTGTCTTTCTTGCTGTGTTTTTATATTTCTTGATTTACAAGTCTTTATCAAATACAAGGAGTCTTCAATAATGAATGAAAACTCTATACTATGAAAAACTATTCATGGATGTATTTCATCCTTTCTTTACAGCAAAATTAACTTACCTTTAACTTCCTTTTGCCATGTACTTTTTTGAACTACTCTTACATATGATTTACAACTATGTTTCTCCTTGGAGCTCCAGTGGCGCAATCGGTTAGTGGTGGTACTTATACAAATATTTGTCTCCCATTCTGTTGGATTTCTTCACTTTCTTGATAGTGTCCTTTCAAGGATGAAATTTTTTTTTAATTTTGTAACATCCAATTTATCTATATTTTTTCTTTGCTGGCTTATTATTTTAGTGTCATACCTAAGAAAGCATTTTTAATCGAAGGGTAAGAATTGGGAGCCCAAAGCTCTATTGGAGTCTTCCAAGAGGGTGATAGGGGCCCAAGGACTTGGGCTATCTTCTGCTGTCTTCCCAGACACATTAGCAGGAAGCTGGATTGGAATCCACACTTGGGTCTGACATGCCATCATTGCTGGCAGCAGCTTAGCTCACTGTTCCAAAATACCAGCCCCACTAACTGCCTCATTTTAATTTAAGCACTTCTTTAATGGGCCTAGTTTCAAATACATTAGTAGATTCTGGGGTTTAGAGATTCAGCATATGTATTTGGTGGCCAGGGGTGGAGGGGAGCACAATTCAGGTCATAACATTTAAATTCTTTAAATCTTTAAAATGTATTGAATGGTATGAAATGTGTGATTCATATTCTCCTGTTCTTTGATGGAGTGTTCTATAGAGATCTTTTAATATTAGTTGGTTTGTAGTGTTCATGTGTTCTATTTCTTTGTTGATCTCTGTGTAGTTCATCTGACATTTTGATGATGCTGATTTTTCTAATCCATGAACATGGAAGGTTTCTCCAGTTTTCGCATCTTCTTCTGTTTCTTTCTTTAATGTTTTCTAATTCTTATCGTAGATATCTTTGATGTCCTTGGATAAATTTATTCCAAGATATTTAAATTTTTATAGCATTTGTGAATGGGATTAATCTTAGAAGTTCTTTTTCAGCCATGTCATTGTCTGTATATACAAAGGCTATTGATTTTGTGTGTTAATTTTATATTCTGCCACATTAACAAGCTCTTTTATATGTCCTGATAGTCTCTTAGTGGAGTCTTTTGGATCCCCTATATATAGAATCATGTCACCTGCAAATAGGGATAGTTTAACTTCTTCCTTCCCAATCTGTATCCTTTTAATTTCTTTTTCTTGCCTAATGATTCTGGTTAAAACTTTTAGGACTATATTGAATAGCAAAAGTGAGAATGGGCATCCGTTTCTGGTGCCAGATTCAGTGTTAATGCTTCCAACTTTTCCCCATTCAATATGATACTGGCCATGGATTTGTTATAAATTGCCTTGGTTGTGTTGAGCAATGTTTCTTCTATACCCAATTTGCTTAAAGTTTTCATCATGAAACAGTGTCGTATTTTGTCAGATGCCTTCCCTGCATATATTGAGATAATCATATGATTTTTGTTTTTCAATTTGTTAATGTGATGTATCACATTGATTGATTTGTGAATGTTGAGCCATCCTGCGTACCAGGGATGAATCCCACTTGTTCTAGTTGAATGATCTTTCTGATGTGTTGTTGGATTCGATGAGAATATTTTGATGAGGATTTTTGAGTTTATGCTCATCAGGAAATTGGTCCATAGTTCTCTTTCTCTGTTGTATCTTTTTCAGGTTTAGGAATTAAGGTGCTGCTGGCTTCATAGAAGGAGTTTGGGAGGATTCCTTCCCTTTCAATTGTTTTGAATAGCTTGAGAAGAATTGGAGTTAGTTCTTTAAATGTCTGGTAGAATTCAGTGGTGAAACTGTCTGGTCCTCAGCATCTCATTATTGGTAGGGTCTTTATGACTGATTCAGTCTCTGTCTTGGTTATTGGTCTGGTTAGGTTTTCTGTTTTCATGGCTCAATTTAGGTAGGTTGTATGTGTCCAGGGATCTATCCATTCCTTCCAGGTTTCTGGATTTGTTGACATAAAGCTCTTTGTTGTAATTTCTGATGATTCTCTTTATTTCTGTGGAATCTGTTATATTTCCTTTTTCATCTCTAATTTAGTTGATTTGGGGCTTCTCCCTCCTTTTTTGGTTAGGAGGGCCAATGCATTTTCAATTTTGTTTATTTTTTGAAAAAACTAGCTCTTTTTTTTGCTGATCTTTTGTATTGCTTTTTGTTTCAATTTTGTTTATTCTCTAAATTTAGTTATTTCTTTTCTCCTAATATGTTTGGGTTTGGATTGTTGTTGTTTTTCCAGGTTCTTGAGATACATTAATAGCTCATTTACTTGGTGCCTTTCCAATTTATTGATGTTAACACTGATTGCTATTAACTTTCCCCTTAACATTGCTTTGGCTGTATCCCATAAGTTTTGATATATTGTATTATCATCTTAATTTATTTTCGGAAATTTTTTGATATCTCTTTTGATTTCTTCAGGAACCCATTGTTTATTCAGAAGCATGTGGCGCAGTCTCCATGTGTTTGCAATTGTTGTAGAGATTCTTGAGTTGTTGATAACCAGCTGCATCCCATTGTAGTAAGTGAAGCTGTGTGGTATGATTTTGATTTGTTTTGAATTTATAAATTCTTATTCTTGAGTTTCTGGAGATACTTGTACTTTTTTTTTTCTTGTTTTTTTGTTTGTTTGTTTGTTTTGCTCCTCTGATGGTTTTTATCTTCAGACCATGCCTCTGTGGCTTAGTCAAGTGTCTACTCTTTCAATGAATACCCAGAGGTTTGTGCTGGGTATGGCCAGGGAGCTGTGTTCAGTACCTTGGACTGAGGGGAGTGTCCAAGGTGACACTCAAGTTGGGTGTGGTAGATTTCTCTCTCTCTCTTTTTTAATCAGAAGGGGAAGTTTGATCAGTTCTGTTGGCGTAGTCTCTCCTCTAAGGAGACCAATACATGGGTACTAGCCCCAGTAGTACAGTGTTCATCTGCATTGCCAGAAGCACTACACAAAAGATCTGTGCAGTCCTCATTGTAAGCACGGATCCCACAGCAATGACCCTCACCAGCGAATTGGGAAGCCCAGAGTGTGTGGAGCTGCCATAGTGATTGCCCAAAGACACAGCCACACCCTACACCCTTCCACGCAGCCACACTGTTTTCACAGTCCCAGTACTCAAGGCTCCCACAGTCATGAGCACCCAGTACCTTGTCAAAAATTCTCCAAGCCAGACTCAAGCTCCTCTCTGCTTGTTCCTGGGCATTCAGACACAAGCTGGCTGAGCTATCATGGAAGTACAAAATGGCACCTGCCCTCTCTCGGCTAGTTACAGGATATCAGTGCTGGCTGGTCAGGGAGAGAGAAGTTTGCTCCCCTTTTTTTCCCTCTAGGCTGGCAGGTACGCTGTCCCCACTGGGCTCCAAGCCAGACTCATGCAAGCTCTTCTCATAGCTTTATTGCAAATGGCTTGGGCTGCCGCAGTCTGGTCTCACCTCGCTCTCCAAAGCTGGTGCTGAGGCTTTCAGCTGCTGGGGTTCTGAGTTTTGTCTATGTTCATGCTGCGCATCCATACCCTCCATGGAGATCCACAGTGTCCCTTTAACTTGCGTGGAGTTTCCGCTGCAGTTTTCTCCCTAACTCTTACCTGTGATTGCATTCTTTCCCCCCTTTTTTGACTATCTTCCCCTGGACCAGAGCAGTCAGCTCCCTTCCTGTTTCGCCATCTTGGAATCTCTTATCTCTTTGCTAATATGTTTTTAACACTTGCAGAGACAGATGCTTTTCTAAGTGTTCTATTTCTTTTAATTAATTTAAATCTCACAACAAGCATGAGGCTGGTTCTTTTATTTTTCTATTTTTACACAAAAAGGAACTTTCTCAAGGTTACACAATTCTTTTTTTTTAAGATTTATGTATTTATTTGAAAGTCAGCGTTACACAGAGAGAGGAGAGGAAGAGCGAGAGAGGTCTTCCATCTAATGGTTCACACCCCAGATGGCTGCAATGGGCAGAGCTATGCTGATCTGAAGCCAGGAGCCAAGAGCTTCCTCTGGGTCTCCCATGCAGGTGCAGGGGCCCAAAGACCCAGGCCATCTTCTGCTGCAGAGAGTTGGATCAGAAGAGGAGAAGCGGGACTCGAACCGGTGCCCACATGGGATGCCGACACTTCAAGCCAGGATGTTAACCCACTGCGCCACAGCGCCAGCCCCTCAAGGTTATACAATTCTTAGTAGGAGTGGAATTCTAAATAGCTAACCAGCTAAATAGGTGGCCACTTAGCAGCAAGAAGTATTGAGTCAATAATCAATGTTTTTATAATGGACGCAACTGTTTAATATAGACACCTTAAATCATACATTGATAAAATAGACATTAATTCCATGACAGGTATAAATTCTGTTCCTAGCTAACATTAAAGTTCAGTGGGAATGAACGCAATGATATTTTTCAGTGAAAATCTCCTTCTCTTTGACAACAGCTAAAGGGCCAAGGGTGGTCATGTACATTAATTCTCTCTGACTTGAGAATATCTTTCAGTGCATTCTGTACTTTCTAATACCATGCATATTCAATGGACTTATGCCTTACTTTCCGGATCTGAAAAATATTAAGAAGTAAATTCCCTCCCACTTCCTTTTTTTCCCCTGCATCATCCTTTAGGGTCCTTGAATAAAAGATATTTTGCAAAGACTGATGGCTTTGCATAAGAATTGCCTGGAGTCTGGAGGTAAAGGTCTGTGGTGAGCTCTGCCATCTGGTACACATTTAAACAGGAAACATCTTACATACACCAATTTTAAAAGACACTCATTTTTAATGAGCAAGCCAGGTTACCCTCAAAGGCACTAAATAGAGAGCATAGTCATATATTCACTGGTTTGAATTTTCTTTCTTTTAATTTCCCTTTTCCCCATAACCATTTGCAATTTGCATTCATTTGTATGCTAATTGCTTCATTAATGCATTAAAAATTAGGATGTTTGTTATACTCTGCAGTTGTTAGGTGGCCTAAGGCAGAGTAAATTCTGACTTTAAATCATCTCAGTAAAGTTGTCACTGAAATGCTACCATTTGTACCTTTTTGTGCATTTATATTTGGTGTTTTTTTTTTTAAGTTGGTGCATTCTAGACCTCTTGAACAAGACTCTGTGATATACTTACTAATACTTAGGATACTATGGAAACTCTTGTCCCAATTAGAAACACTTAGTTGTTCTCATTTTAATGATTTTAAAGAAATTGCAGAATAGTATTTCTAGTCTCTTTTGGAATAAACATGTATTGCACATGTATTGATTACTTACTGAAATTATTAATGTGTGTGAGAACAAGTATGAGGAGTAAGTGCCAAGAAAAATCAGACTCTAATTGTATTCCAATGCAATCTCACAAAGTAACTTTGTTAATGAGTTTGTGACATTTTATTCAATAATCATTTGATAAGAATATTTTAAATTCAATATGACTTCATGGAAATCTTCTTCTTTAATATTTGTCATATGGTTCAGGTTAGTATTTTTAAAAATAAATAAAATTACCATGTGGCAATTTTAGACATGCCACAAGTATTCTTATGAAATTATAGCCTCGATTCATAACAAAGAAAAAATGAAAGATATTACAGAATATTACCTGAACTGACTTGCAATATGTGTTAAAGAAAATATTTTTGACTGACATAGCAAATTTCTGTATATTAATAGATTTAGAGGACCTTGAAAATATGATTTTAAGGTAGATTTTCCCATGTTTTATTTTAATTAAATCAAGTAGGTACCCTACTTTAGGTCTATAAATTTTCTAACACAATTAAAGAAAAAGTTTTGCTTTAATATACTCTTTTTTTTTAAAAGATTTTATTAGAGAGGTAGAGTTACAGACAGTGAGAGGAAGAGACAGAGAGAAAGGTCTTTCTTCCATTGGTTCACTCCCCAAATGGCCGTGACTGCTGGAACTGTGCTGACCCAAAGCCAGGAACCAGGCACTTCTTCCTGGTCTCTCACACAGTTGCAGGGGCCCAAGGACCTGCGCCATCTTCTACTGCTCTTCCAGGACATAGCAGAGAGCTGGATTGGAAGGGGCGCAGCCGGGACTAGAACTGGCACCCATATGGGATGCTAGCGCCTTAGGCGGAGGATTAACCTACTGCGCATGGCACCAGCACCTTAATATAGTCTTTTAGCTCTTGTATTTGAAATATTTTTATCATTTTCCCTGGTAAGGAAGGAAAATTATTTTTCCTTTATCTTTCTAAATCCTCAGTTTAGGTCCTTATAAGGAAATACACATTAAAAGAGGAGGCGAATTGTATTTTATTAACATGTGTACAGTCATCCTTTGGTATCCACTGAGGACTGGTTCCAGGGTCCCCAGAGATAGCTATCTGTGGGTGTTCAAGACCCTTATATAATGTAGCATGACATTTGCATTTAACCTGTGCAGATCCTCCTGTACAATTTAAATCATCTCTGGAATATTTATAATTCCTAGAATTATGTAAGCACTGTGTAAATATTTGGTATACTCTGTTGTTTAGAGAATGGCAAGAGAAATTGTGCCTGTTTAATACAGACACGATTTTTGTCTTTTACTATTTTCAATCCATGGTTGGTTGAATCTGCAGGTGCAGATCCTGTGGACGTGAAAAGTCCACTGAGTCCCAGATATTGTACACATAGGAAACACTCAGGGGATGAGTGACTCAAAGAAGTGACTTAGAATTCAGGCTTAAATTCTATCCTCAACCACAAATAGAAAGGAAATAAAATAGAAAAGTGATCAGGAAAGATGTAGTAAACAAGAGTAAGATTTGTTAAGAGGATTTAAGTTGGCGATTTCTTTTATAAAGATAAAATTCCCTTTTAAAGGTAACTTCTCCATTTCCAGAGTTTCTCGTGTATCGGCTGTTTCTCAAAATAATCAGTGGACCAAAAGGGCATATTTTGACATAGCATATTCTGGTCTTTTGTGTCTTATTTTTAGTATATTCTAGTTGGGTATACCCATAAAAATGAGAAGAATAAAATCCTTAAATATCTTAGGGTATTTTCTAGTTTAAGAATAGAAGAGATTTAGGCACAGAGAGAATAAGGGAATCATTTGAGGGCTAGAATGAGTACATGAGTATTCTGAATACAAATGCCCTTTGGATTTGTCACAAAAAACCTGGTCAAGTAATTACTATAAAATTTTAGATTTTGTAACCTTTAAACTTGAAACATGAATTGAGATTATAGAGTTTTATGTGTATTAACAATTTTGATTATTATCAAAGAACTTTAAAATTTTTTTTTTCTAATATAAACAGAACAGAATTTAAACATTCCATAGGTACAGTTCCAAGAAGACAACCACACTTTTTTCATTCCCCTGGTCACCCCAATTCCTCTCCTTCCTTCTCCTCTCTTCATCAGTTTTTGTAAGGACATAATTTTAACTCACTCTATATTCACAAGCTTAATTCGCCACTAATTATAATATTTAACAAGTAAAATGTAGCAAGACCACAGCTTTATGAGAATATAAACACGAGCTAAAACTGACAATCATATCCCAAAGTGACATTTCATTTCTCTACATTTTCTTGTATTTTATGTTATTTGCCACATATCAGAGAAAACATACAATATTTGTCTTTTAGAGATTGTGTTTTTTCACTAAGCATAATTATTTCCAGTTGTATCCATTTTGTTGCCATAGTATGTATGTGTATATATATATACTATATATAAACACACTACACACACATATATATGTATATATATGTGTGTGTGTATATATATATGTAGTATGTATACATGCCACATTTTCTTTATCCAGTCATCAATTGATGGACATCTGGATTGATTTCATAGCTGTTGTGAATTCAGCTACAATATACATGAGGGTACAATGAACTCTTTCATAACTGACTTCATTTCTTTATATAAATTTCCTAGAATGGGATGGCTGGGTCATATGGTATATCTATTTTCAGGTTTCTGAGGAATCTCCATACTGTCTTCCACAATGGCTGTACTAGTTTACATTGCTACCAACCATGGATTATGGTTCCTTTTCCCTCACATCCTCACCATCATTTATTGTTTTTTGATTTTTGTATGATAGTCATTCTAACTGGGGGGAGGTGAAACATCACTGTGGCTTTGATTTGCACTTCCATGATGGCTAGTGATTCTAAGCATTTTTTCATGTGTCTGTTGGCCATTGAATTTCATCTTTTTTAAATTTTATCAGAATCTTTTTCTTTATGTATTACCCAGAAACCTTTTATTTAAGGTATACAAACTTCATGTGTTTCTTAAGTACAACTTTAGGAACATAGTGATTATTCCCACCCTACCTGTACTCCCACCATTCTTCCTCCTCCCTCTCCTATTCTCATTTATTTTTTTTACTAGGATCTATTTTCAATTAATGTCATACACATAAGATTAACTCTATCTATACTAAGTAAATAGTTAAATGTGTGAAGAAAACACTATTCCTTAATAGTTGAGATAAGCTGTTTTTTGAAAAATATATATTTGTGACTTTTGCTCTATAGTTCTCTTTCTCTGTAGTATTTTTTTCTGGACTTTGAATTAAGGAAATGTTAGCTTCATCAAAGGAGTTTGGGAGAATTCACTCCTTTCAATAGTTTTTTAATAGTTTGAGAAGAATTGGAATTAATTCTTCTTTAAATGTTTGGTAGAATTCAGCAGTGAACTTAGTCCTGGACTATTCTCTTTTGGGAGGGTCTTTAGTACTGATTCAATCTCTATCTTGGTTATTGGTCTGTTCAGGTTTTCTATATCTTCCTGACTCAATTTTGGTAGATTGTATGTGTCCACGAATCTATCGATTTCTTCTAGATTTTCTAATATTTTGGCATTTTGATTTTTGTGGTAATTTCTGATGATCTTTTTTATTTCTGTGTTATCCATTGTTATATCTTTTGTTTTTTTTTCCTTCAATTTTGTTTATTTCTTCTCTAAGTTTAGTTATTTCTTTTCTCCTACTATGTTTGGGTTTGGTTTTCTGTTCTAGGTCCTTGAGATTCATTGATAGATTATTTGATGCCTTTCCGATTTGTTGATATAGGTACCCATTACTATTAATTTCCCTCTTAACACTGATTTTACTGTACCCCAATAATTTGGATGTGTTGTATTGTCATCTTCATTTGGTTCTAGGAATTTTTTATATCCTTTTTTTATTTCAGTAGTGTGTTTTTCAACCTCCAAGTGTTTGCATATTTTCTGAAGTTCCTTATGTTGTTGATTTCCAGCTTCATTACATTGTGGTCAGATAAGATATGTAGTGTGATTTCAGTTTTTTTAAATTTTCCAAGACTTCCATCATGGTCTAGTATATGGTATCTCCTAGAGAAAGTTCCATGCACCAATGAAAATAGTGTGTATTATTCAACTGTGGGATGAAATGATCTATAGATATCAGTTAGATCCATTTGGTCCAAAGTGTCGATTGGCTCTGTTGTTTCTTTGTTGAGTTTCTGTCAAGTTGTTCTGTTGACTAACTAAAGTGGGATGTTGAGATTCCCCATTATTTATTTTGACAAGCAGAGTTAGACAGTGAGAGAGAGAGAGAAAGGTCTTCCTTTTCTTTTGGTTCACCCCTCAAAAGCCGCCATGGCTGGTGTACCACGCTAGTCAGAAGCCAGGAGCCAGGTGCTTCTTCCTGGTCTGCCATGCAGTGCAGGGCCCTAGCATGTGGGCCATCCTCTACTGCCTTCCTGGGCCACAGCAGAGAGCTGGACTGGAAGAGGAGCGACCGGGACAGAATCTGGTGCCCTATCCAGGACTAGAACCCTGGGTGCCGGTGCCGCAGGCGGAGGATTAACAAAGTGAACCATGGCGCCAGCCAAGGTTCCTCATTATTATTGTATTGGAGTCTGTGTCTCCCATTACATCCATGAACATTTGTTTAAAATAGCCAGGAGCCCTGGCAATGGGTGCATATACATTTATTATAGTCACACCTCCCTGTTCAATTGATCCCTTAATCATTACATAGTGCCCTTCTTTGTCTCTTTTAGTACTTTTTGTGTTAATGTCTATTTTGTGTGATATCACTTTCTGTCATTTTGGAATAGCTTTTCCATCCTTTCACTTTCAATCTGCATGTATTTTTGTTGGTGAGGTGTTTCTTAAAAGAAGCAAATAGATGGATCTTGTTTCTTAATCAGTTCAGCCAGTCTGTATATTTCAATTGGAGAATTTAGGCCATTTACATTAAGGGTTACTATTGATAAGTGATGAGTTGGCCCTGACATTTTTCAATAAATAATCCTAGTGTTTACTTTGGATTTCCTTCCTACTTTTACTAGGATATTTTCTTTTTCTCTTTTTTAAAGATTCATATTTATTTATTTGAAAGTCAAAGTTACACAGAGAGAAAAGGAGAGGCAGAGAGAGAGAGAGAGAGAGAGCGCGCGAGGGAGGGAGCGAGGGAGGTGTCTTCCACCCACTGGTTCATTCCCCAATTGGCCACAATGGCTGGAGCTGTGCCAATCTGGAGCTAGGAACCAGGAGCATCTTCTGGGTCTCCCTGGCCGGTGCAGGGGCCCAAGGACTTGGGCCAAATTCTATTGCTTTTTCAGGCCATATCAGAGGGCCATATCTGAAGTGGAGCAGTCGGGTCTTAAACCAGTGCCAACATGTGGTGGTGGCACAGCAGGTGGCGGCTTAACCCACTACAGCCCAGTGCCAGCCCCTTACTAAGAGATTGTCTGCATTCACATCCTTTCATAAGGTTGATGATTGTTCTCTGTTTCTTTGTGTAGCACTTCCTTAAGAGTAATAAGGGAGTGGGAGATGGAAGGGGTGCGAGTGGGAGGGAAGTTATGGGGGGGGGAAGCCATTGTAATCCATAAACTGTACTTTGAATATTTATTTTTACTAAATAAAAGTTAAAAAAATAAAAATAAAATGTAATGCAAAGAAAAAACAAAACAAAACAAAAAGAATAATATGTAAAACCAGACAAGTGGTGACAAGTTCTCTGAATTTCTGTTTGTTATGGAAAGTCTTTATTTCACATTCATTTATAAGTGAGAGCTTTCAAGGGTACAGTATTCTGGGTTGACAGTTTTTTTTCTTTTAGGAGCTAGAGTATATCTTTCCATTCTCTCCTAGCCTATATGGTTTCTGATGAGAAATCAGCTATTCGTCTAATTGAGGACCCTCTGAAGGTAATCTGGCACTTCTTTCATGCATACTTTAGAATCTTTTGTTCACGTTTTACTATTGAAATTTGAGCATAATATTTTGTGGTGAAGATCTTTTCTGATCAAATCTATTAGGAATTCCATTTGCTTCCTCTCTCTGGATGTCCCTTTCTCCAAATTAGGGATGTTTTCTGCATTATTTGCTGAATAGACTTTTAATCCCTTTTCTCTTTCTACTCCTTCAGGAACTGCTAAGATACATATATTTGGTCATTGGATAGTGACCTATAAATCCTGAACACTATTTTCAGCTTTCCTAATCCTTCTTTTTCCTCCTCTCTTTTTCCCCCTTCTCTCCATCTCCTCCTCCAAGATATTTCCAAGGATTTGTCCTGTAGCACGGACATTCCATCTTTTGCCTCACTGAGTCTGTTGTTGAGGCTTTCCACTGTATTTCCTCTTTGACAAATTGAATATTCACATTTGATATTTTGGTTTGATTTCTTTTTAAGTATCTTAATCTTGTGGCAAAATTTTTCATCCAAAGCATGAATGGATTTCTTTATGATGAATTTGTTTCCCTGTGTTTCTGTGTAATTTTATGATCATTCTTTTGTATTTCTTTTCAGGCATTTCATCAATCTCTTTGTTTTCACATTCTGCTATTGATGTATTGTTGTGTTCCTTTGGGGAGAAATGATGTCTTCCTTGTTTCTTATATTTTTCCATTTACTTTTAGGTACTTGTTGTTTTTCTCCTCTAATGGGTTTTACTTTAACTATGCCTCTGTTGCTTAGTGAAGTGACTGCTTCTTTGGTGGATATCCAGAGGCATGTGGTGGGTGGGGTCAGGGAGCTCTGGTCAGTGCTCAAGTGCGGGGAGAGAGTCCGGGTGACACCTAAGTTGGGCATGGTAGATCTCTTTTGTCAGCATGGGGGAGGGTATGAGCATGCCTATTGGCATAATCACAGCCTCACCTCCTCTCTTCCAAAGTGATAAATGCCTGGGTGTACCCCACAGTGGGTACAATCCTCACCCATGTTGGCGCATGAACCAATAAAGGAACTATGCTGGGGCTGGTGCTGGAGTTTAGTAGGCTAAGCCTCCACCTTCAGCACCAACACTTCACAGGGACACTTGTTCAAGTGCTGGATGCTACACTTCTGATCCAACTCCCTGCTAATGGCCTGGGGAAGCAGTGGAAGAGGGCCCAAGTGCTTGAGCCCCTGAACCCATGTGGGAGATCCAGAAGAAGCTCCTACCTTTGGATTGGCCCAGCTCTGACCATTTGGGGAGTGAACCAGTGGATGGAAAACTTCTCTCTCTGTCTCTCCCTCTCTTTATCTGTAACTTTGCCTCTCAAATGAACAAATAAATCTTAAAAAAAATCTATGCAGTCTTCATTGTGAGCATAGAACTCTGCAATGACCCATTCCATGCAGTCTGGGAGCTCTCAACCTCTGAAGATAGACACAGTGATTATCCAAAAGCCCAGCTACACCCCATGCCCTATCGTGCGATCACGCAGTTCCCATGGTCACAGCTCACAAAGCTCCCACAGTCAGAGTTCAGAGGATCCACTCTCACCCCCATAAGCCTGCCCCATCCATGGTGATAGCAAAGGGGTTCCCACAGCCAACTAACCTTGGCCATTTGAATCCCACAGCCTGTGGTAGATTAGGGGATGGAAATAACTCACAGTCCTAAGTGGGTGCCCAGCCCCTGCCAACCCTCCTGGCTAGGCTCACAGTCAAAAGGTAATGTGGGTTTTTCCCCCTGGTATAATCCCCTGGACACACCGCAGCCTCTACTGGTGGTAAGATGGTGCTTTCTCCCTGCTGGTCACTGGGTGCCCTTTTGGGAAGATGTGGAGAAAGACATGTGGTTTTTTTCTTCAGTGGATTAGGTGGGTACCCTGCCCTCTGCTAGGGATCCAGGCTAGATGCAAAGTCAGTATGGTCTGCGGTGCTCTCCCTCAGGCACGATCACCGGTGTCATGGGCTGTCCCTGTCCTCTCTCAGCTCACTCTCAGCAGCTGGCGTCCCCTCCGCTCCTCCAGCTCCTGCCTGTGGGAGTCTGGATAGAGTCTGCACTCAGTGCTGCATGTCGCCACTTCCCAAGCTGCCGCACAGCACTTCTTTCTGTAGAATTTCCACTGCAAGCGTCTTTCCCACTCTCCCCTGGGAATGCATGCCGTCCACTTTTCTTTTGTTATCTTCCCCTGCTTAAAAGCAGCACAGCTTTCCCCTTTGCAGCCATCTTGGAATCTCCTCAAAGATCCTTAGAGTGCAAAGGATGGCACAGGGTCCATACAAGACAAATGAATCTATGTTTAAATAAATGTAAGAAGTTCATAAGGTAAATCACAAAGAAAAGGTTTTTTAAATAAAGGCAAAATAATTGTATTCTAATTTTTATGTGACACTAAGAATTGCATTTAGTTATTCATTCTCTCAAGCAACAGAGAACTATTGAATTTCTATTATATACCAGCACTGTTCTAAATAGTGAGAGTATGATGGTCTTCAGGAAGTTCATGAAAATGTGTGTTATAAAGAAACTATGCATATATTTCAATTTTTGACACCAAAATAAACTTATTTTTAATTCCCTTATACTAGAGTGACTCTCTTTTAGCAAGTCTTCAAGAAATTTGTCTTTTAATCATGTTTAATGATCCTATACTAAAATGATGATGAATATTAACCATTTAAATTCTATATACTTCTTTCTTACTAGGATGTTTTTGAACATACCATAAATTTGTATTATGGACAGTGCCATGGTAAAAATTACAGCTCCTACGTTTAAAGTCAAACAAGTTGAGTAAGGCACATAAAATGAAAGAAGGCCCTGCAAGAACAACAAAGAAACTTGCAAATAAACTAAAGGGCAATGAGAGGGAGAAATTGAAATAAAGATATTTTGCCACTTCTAATTATTCTAATTTGAAAAAACAAAAAGCCCCACCAGATGTTACTCCATGAGTTAATTGTGTCTTCAACATTAAAAGTAATTAACTTCCATGCTTACATTTGTACAATTTCACGTGCGATGACTTTCCGCAATGCTGTCTTCAAACGAACGGCCTGATAGAGGGATGTAAACTCACTGGAAGTGGGTCTGTCCTCTACTATCGTTTGCGGAGCCTGCCCAGGCTGGGAGTTGGACAGTCTCAGCCTTTGTGGCAGGAGGTGTGATCCTGAACTTGCTTGTCGTTTGCTTCCTGAAGTGGCAGCTTGCACTGTCCTCACTGAGCATTCTTGGAACACACTTCTTTTGTGCCTCAGCTCACTTAGGGCCACATAGAGTGAAGGGAAACTGAGGCAGTGATGTGTCTGCATTTTCCATCTGCTGGTTACCTTAGTGACTACAATAATAGCAGCTAACGTTTATTCAGTGGCAAGCAGTTGCTTCATGTTTTATGTGTAATCAGCTATTTCGCCTTTTTTCGGGCTTTGTTATTTGTAGGTGGGCGTCCTGAGCTTAGGGTAATCAAAGTGTCAGGAAAAACTGGGTTTACTTAGATTTGAACCTTGGCAGTCCAGACTGAGGTCTGTGCTAGTCACAACTGCAGAGCACAAGTTTTCTATGATTTAGATGATCCTATATTGATGCTTTTCTCTTTCATCTAGATAGTCTTCCTAAACCTTGTCTTTTTTTCATCCATAAAAGAGAAAAATTGATGTCTGTCTTACTTCCATAATAAGATTGTCAGTGGTAACAAGTTATTTGAAAAACATTATGTAAGTGTGGGAAATGACTGTGATTATTACTTGCTATTATCTACAACCTTCTTAATTCTTTTCTCCTTAACATTGTGACAATCATCTCTCCTGGATTTCTGTCATATTTTCTAAATGTTCCTTTTCTTTTTCCTTTTTTGATTGTATTTTCTTTTAATACTCAGAAAAATGGGTAGAAACAGTTACTACTTGGCCCTGAAGAATTGAGATAGGACTCCTTCATCTTATAGATGAGGAATCAAATTGTAAATCTTATCTAGCGCTGCATGATTAGTCTGAGTCAGAGGCTGTATTCGTTTACAGATTCTACTACCCAGCTTTAAGTTCTGCTGCCTCTAATGCTGGGTCAACTGAATGGGAGGCATTTCTGTATTGTTTACTACCACATCAGAGAATATCAGATCTGAAAGTTAATGGTGGTTAAAACATAAAAACTGCAAGAGGAAATGTTTTAAGACCATTTAAGTTTGAAAGTGGCAACATCAGTTAAAAGCAGAAAATGGAGAAGATTAAATGATTCGATTCTATAATAAAAAGATATGCAGTATGAGGGGAGAGTAACAGAAACATCTGCTTTTACATTTCTGAGGATGGAGAAAAACTAATTAGTTGGGGACTGATTCAGATAGATGTCATTTTAAATTACTTTTTTTTCCTGGTGTTTACCAAAATAATGCAATTAGATGGAGTAAGTAAAATAAGATAGGTTTAAAACAGATGTTTGTAATAGAAATTCACACTATTAAAAACTATATATAGAACTGCCTGCTAGGCAGATTTGCACAGAATTAAGTATTGGGTCACTTTCAAGAGAAGTGAGCCTTGATTGAAGTACATAGATTTAGCCACAGGCTTTGTTTTTGATCAATAAAGGTATCACGTGGTCAAGGTGGGTATAATAGTGTGGATTTTATTGTGGTGGGGAGAGGTGAATGGTGAGGGAAAGTGAGTGTGTTAATCATTGACTGAAAAAGCGAGAAAAGATTTTTATTTTGTTTTCATTTTTTTGCTTGTTGGCTTGAGATTGCCTCAAGTTAACTCAGTTTGGGTTATGAATGTACATCAATATGTATATGTATATGCATGAACTTCCATGCGGAAAGACACATTATTCCTGAGAGTTAAGCAATAGTAAATATTGTGTTTCATGTAGTGACATTCTCATTAAACGTAACTAATCCTTTGGCCAGATTTTCTTTGAATAAAGAAAAGAGAATGGTTGGAAGGTTAGCCTGAGATGGTAATAGTTCTTTTAGATGGAAACATAGCATGATATTTATGTAGATAACAATATTAAAGATAAAAGCAAAGTGGACACTTTCTATTGCTGTTTAACTTTTTTTCATAACTCATAGAGAATAACTGTTATAGAAATTATAATGTATAATCAATAGTTTTGCTTACCATGGAGACTGTAAGTTCTCCTTAAAATAATCTTCCATCCATTCATTAAAAATACTTCCTGCACATCTAAGCACAATGCATGAGGAAATGTTGGATAGTATCAACACGATTTTGCCATTTACAGACAAAATTGTGATTCTCTATGGTCTGCAGATTTATAATTCAGGGTGGTTGAGGCTGAGGAGGGAATTTGCCCTGTGCCCTATGAATACATGTAGAGCCAGTTAATCTAATCTGGTGTGGGGACAGGGGAATATGTGGTGGCCACAAGAAGCATACATGGCTGCAGTTTGTGAAGTACAGAGGGTTGGCAGAACCAGATTATGAAATTTGTAATAGACCATGCAGAATTTTGAAATTCTTCCCATGGACATAGGGAAACTTCAAATATGGGAAGTGAAAGAGCCAATCTACATTTTAGAAAGATCAATTTTAACTTGATTTTCCAGATAAGATTTTTTTTCAGGAAGGATTTATTTCCTCTAATTTTTGATACAGCCTCTGTCAATAAAGGCTTCCAGATACTGCAATAAAGAAAGTAGGATCTTGGTCTTGTTCATTTTCTGCTTGAGAATTATTGGCTATGTGTATCTCTTAGGCATATTACAGATTGATTCTGTGAAAGTATTCTAAGAGCCCGTGAGACCACATCCAGGCATTTCCAGCTCTGGGTGACACAGTTCCAAGGAAGACCAATAATCCTGTTTTCTCAATCTGGAGGCTTGTGCAACCACTAATATACTGCTACATGCTGGTTGCTTTTCAGCCTATTCTCAGTCTCCTTACAGAGGTTCCTGGAAAATGTCTTCTTGGTCTGCCTCTTTGTTTCTTTCCTACATCTCTGCATCAGGCTTCAACCTAAAACAACCTGGTTTTCTTGTGAAAAGATCCTGTTTCCTTCCGGTCTCCTTTGAATTCAAGTGTGCAGGTCTCACTTACTTTATTCTTCATAATATCTAGAAGAAAAATCTAGTTGGTTCTAGCATCATTGATTGCTTCACATTCATTATTTTGATATATTTTAAGCTAAAACCAGAGCATACAGATAAATATTAAACAGTCAATGCTTGGGGTGGGTATTTGGTGCCTAGGGTAAAGCTACTACTTGGTAGTCCCACATCTCGAGTCCAAAATGCCTGCTTAAGTCCCAGCAACTCCATGCTTCCAATCCAGCAACTGACTAATGTGCCTGGGAAGCAGCAGGTGATGGTTCAGGCACGTGAGTCCTTTTCATCCACGTGTGGGACCCTGAAGGCATTCCTGACTCCTGGCTCCTGACCCAGCCTAAGCTATTGTGGGAATTTGGGCATAAATGTACAGTTGGAAGACCCTTTCCTTCTCCTTCTCTCCTTCTCTCCATTCCCCCCCCCCTTCTCCTACTTCTCTCTCCATTTAAAATAAGTAAATAAATATTTTTACAGGGAAGGGATGATGTGAGAAGATTGTCCTGATTTGTAGTCACTGCCCATGGAGTAAATGATTCCTCTGGTGGCAATTTCACACTCCCAACTTGACATTCCTTTGGGGGTTCTTTCAGGTTACAAAAACAAAATATTTCCTGTCCTGAAGACAAGAGAAACTTTACTTCTGCTTTGAGTAAAGCCAGTGAATAAACACAGATGGGCCAAGCTATGCCCACCTCAGCTATTTTTTTTTTTTTATTTAGAATATAAATTTCCAAGGTACAACTTGTGGATTGCAATGGCTTCCCCACCCATACCTCCCTTCCCCCCCGCTCCCCTTCCCCCTTACCCACTCCCTCTCCCCTTTCATTCACATTCAGATTCATTTTCAATTCACTTTGTATACAGTTCAGTTTAGTATGTGTTAAGAAAAGATTTTTAAACCATTTGCCCTCACATAGCATCATAGAGTGAAATATACTCTTTGAGTACTAGTTGTAGCTTTAAATCACGTTGCACAGCACATTAGGGACAGAGATCCTTCATGATATTATTTTTTTTAATTGATTGATTTTTATGTAACTTCCAGTTTTTTTAATCATTTCCAATTGTCTTTCTATACTGAAGATTGATTCAGTATATATTAAGCAAAGATTTTGTTAGTTTGTACCCGCGTAGAGACACAAGATGCAAAAATACTGTTTCAGTCCTAGTTATTGCATTACTTCACCTTAGACAACGCATTAAGGACAGATCATACATGGGCCGTAAGTACACAGTGACTACTGTTGTTGATTTAACAATTTGCCACTCTTGTTTATGGCGTCAGTAATCTCCCTAGGCTATAGTCATGAGTTGCTGAGGCTATGGAAGCCTTTAGTGTTTGCCGACTTGGATCTTGTTCTGACAGGGTCATAGTCAAAGTGGAGGTTCTCTCCTCCCTTTGGAGAAAGGTACCTCCTTCTCTGGTGGCCCTGTTCCTTCCGTTGGGATCTTACTCGCAGAGATCTTTCATTTATGTCTACTTCTTCTTCTTCTTCTTCTTCTTCTTCTTTTTTTTTCCCAGAGTGTCTTGGCTTTCCATGCCAAAAATACTCTCATGGGTTCTTGAGCCAGATCCTGATGCCTTAAGGGCTGATTCTGAGGCCAGAGTGATTTATTAGGATATCTGCCATTCTATGAGTCTGCTGTGTATCCTACTTCCCATGTTGGATCAGTATCTCCCTTTTTTAGTTCTATCTGTTAGTATTAGCAGTTACTAGTCTTGCTTGTGTGATCCCTTTGACTCCTAGACCTATCAGTGTGATCAATTGTGAACTGAAATTGATCACTTGGGCCAGTGAGATGGCTTGGTACATGCCACCTTGCTGGGGTTGTATTAGGTTCCCCTGGCACATTTCTAACTCCATCGTTTGGGGCAAGTCTGATTGAGTTTGCCCAAATTGTACATATCCTCCCTTTCTTTTTCCCTCTCTCCTAAATTAACAGGGATTACTTTTCAGTTGAAATTTAAACATCTAGGAATAATTGTGTGTTAATTGCAGAGTTCAACCAATAGTACTAGATCAATAACAAACAACGTCAACAAATACTAAAATGGGAAAAGATTTACATTGTATATCAACCGTCCAGACAGGATTTGATCCAGTCATAGTTTCTCATAGAGTTCATTTCACTTCAACAGGTTTCCCCCTTGGTGTTCAGTTAGTCATCGCCAATTAGGGAAAAGAAATGATATTTGTCTTTTTGGGACTGGCTTAATTCACTCAGCATGATGTTTTCCAGATTCCTCCATCTTGTTGCAAATGACTGGATTTCATTGTTTTTAACTGCTGTATAGTATTCTATAGAGTACATGTCCCATAATTTCTTTATCCAGCCTACTGTTGATGGGCATTTGGGTTGGTTCCAGGTCTTAGCTATGGTGAATTGAGCTGCAATAAACATTAATGTGCAGACAGCTTTTTTGTTTGTCAATTTGACTTCCTTTGGGTAAATTCCAAGGAGTGGGATGGCTGGGTTGTATGGTAGGGTTATATTCATGTTTCTGCACCTCAGCTATTTGTATCAGTACGGAAGAGATCAGGCAGAACACTGAATTCCCTCCCAATTTATAATAGCTTTAATGAAGTCTTCCTTGTCTGGTACAATTATTTTAGGAGACAATGTAAACTGGTATGTGTAGACTTTCTCCAATATGATACCTGCCCTTATAAGGAGAGGGGGTTAGGGCACACACATAGGAATAAGATGATTGGAACACAGGCAGAAGACAGCCATAAGCCAATGAGACAGCCCTGCAGACACCTTGATTTTGGAATTGTAAGAAACGAACTTTCAGTTTGACCCACCTGGCCTGTGGTAATTTATTATGACAGTCCTAACAAACTAATACAGTGTCCCACTAGGAGAAACCAAGAGGGCGTGTGTTATTTCAGCATCACAAGTATTCAGTTTTAAAGTATTTGCTAACTTAGTAAGTGGAAAGTTCTTTTGGATTTTTTAATTTCTGTTTACTTTAGTAAATTTTTGTATTTCATATATTTGTCCATTATATGTATTCTTTCATAATTTAAAAATATCTGACCCATTTTTCTATTATGATTCTTCTGTTATTTTAAAAAGTAATTAATTTTATTTATGTGAGAGGCAGAGAGAGAGAGATGCAGCTCCCATCCCCTGGTTTCCTGCCCTGAAGCCTGCCATGGGTGGGGCAGGGCTGTGCTGTGCTGAAAGCAGGAACCAGGAAATCAATCCAGGTCTCCCACATGGGTTTCAGGGACCAGCTGCTGCAGATGTCACCTGCTGCCTCCCAGATCCTGCCTCAGCAGAAGCTCTTATTTATTTATTTATTTTGACAGGCAGAGTGGACAGTGAGAGAGAGAGAGACAAAGAGAAATGACTTGCTTTGCTGTTGGTTCACCCTCCAATGGCTGCCATGGCTGGCGCGCTGCGGCCTGCGCACCGCGTTGATCTGAAGGAAGGAGCCAGGTGCTTCTCCTGGTCTACCATGGGGTGCAGGGCCTAAGAACTTGGGCCATCCTCCACTGTACTCCCGGGCCATAGCAGAGAGCTGGCCTGGAAGAGGGGCAACCGGGACAGAATCCGGCGCCCAAAGCAGGACTAGAACTTGGTGTGCTGGTGCCGCTAGGCGGAGGATTGGCCTATTGAGCCGCGGCGCCAGCTGCTCTTATGTTATTTTAAAATATCTGAGTGACCCCTTCATGGTGAAGGGTTCAATTATTTCTCAGTCTGCCTTCTAATTTGCTATTTTTTATGAGAGAAAAATTTTTGCATTAATTGCTTTGATGCTTGCAAATCTGATTTCTCATATTTTTCTTCTAGTATTTTTATGACTCCACTTTATTCCACCTAGGTTGATTCTTGTGTACCAGGAATTTTAAAGACATGTTCTGATTCTTTTCCTAACATTCTTTATTTTCATATTAACATTTATTAAACAGTATATACATTAGGAAATTGGTTTTGTGTTTATATATTTTCTTATTTACCAAAACTATTTGGATGACATTATGTTATTTGTCTCTTTCTCTTGTTTGCATAATTGTACCTTTAATATGATACACCTAATTCTAAGTTATTAGTAGTTTGCTAGAATAATCCAACATGATTGTGATAAACTGTTGTTTTATTTTTACTTTAATTCCATTCATTTGCTAGTATTTTATTTAGCATCATAAAATTCAGACTTACAGATCAGTGGTTGCATCTATGATTTGAATAATTTTATCCTTTTTCTATTGGAGTAATGCTGACATGATAGTATTGGTTAGAAAATGTTATTGCCCAACATTCTATGCTTCTTAGATAGTACATACTAAGTGAATATCTTATGGGTGAGTGAATGTCCTTGAATGATTTTTTGTAACATTGTAATTACACTGACTGAGGGAACTCAAATATCTATCTGCTCTGGGAATTCTTTTGAAACTAATTCTTTCATAACCACCACCACCACCACCCACAGCTTTATTTCTGTTATCTTTTTTTCCTTCTTTTTTATCTGTTCAACCTATCGTCTTCCGGAATTATTTTTGGTCATTCCATTGATTTTATTTGCATTCAGAGTGCCCTTCAGCTTCCCATGTCTGATAGTAGTCTTTGTCTTGACCTCATGCCAAGTTCAAATCTTTGTATATGAGCCAACTGAGAAAAATAGGAAGGAAACAACAGTTCCCATAGGGCATTTGAAAATACCTTCTATTTCATTTTTCTCTTGTACATGAAGTCATTTCTCCTTTAGAGCACTTTATTTTTGCCAAAATTGTGAAGTGAGAGTTGATACAACTAATGTTTTTCCTGTAAAGTCTGACCATGATGGTCTATAAAATAATGCTTCTTTTGCTCCCCTTAACAATGTACTGTGTAATGTGCCTAAATATTTAGAAGAGATTCCAATTTTATGGAAGAAAAGATTTGTTTTCTTACCCACTGCCGCATTCATGGCTGAGCCATCAATAACAATGAGATTAGCAAAACAAAAATGTACTTATGAATTTAATATTCTGTACATGATACCAGAGACATCAGCAAACAAAGACCCCAATAAATAAGGAAGCCTGTTTTTGTGGTTGGATTTGATACGAGTGATAGCCATGCAGAAATATGACTGGAGACTAGGGGAAGATGTAAGGGTGATAACCTGGGGAACTTAGAAACACCTGTTTTGTTTCAGGTTCTTCTTGGTGCCTTCAAGAACAAGGATGTTCCTTTCCTTCAGAAACAGGGAGGCTACCACTGGAGAAATCTGTGACCTGCTTCATAGGAAGAAAGCCAGAGAAAGGTAAGGCTGAGCTTCCTGCTTCTGTGTTTCCTCAAATTCCTTGGTGCCATGCTTGGTGACAGCATAGGGATCCTATCAGATTGAGCAAATAATTTAGCATGGTTATTTTACCAAATGTCTCAATGGTAACATATCTATCTATCTATATGTGTGTGTGTGTATATATATATATATATATATATATATATACACACCCAGGCATAATATATATATATATATATATATATGAGTATTTTATAGTCTATGAAAGCCATATTTCTATGCTGAACAACCAGAGGATCCACCCCACAAATACCCATTTATTGAACATGATGCTGAATAATTAAAATTTGGATCATAGTCTCTTCAAATTCCCAACTATGCCATTAAAAAACAACTCTAGAACTGAGTGAAACTGATAAGAACAAGATAGGTAAAGACTTCTCTACCAAGTTAGAGTTAACCCAATAAAATTCCAGAAAAAAAATTGGGCAGACCACACGGCTAAATGATGTTGTTTTTGTATTGTTTATCGCTGTTTGAACTTGAAATACTAAAGATGGTTGCTTACTCTTTATGTGAACATACATGGTAATCGCAAGACTTAATACTAATGTGGTTACTAACTATTATTAACTCGGTGTTAGAAATTCAAAAATTAACACATTGGAGTAAATTATACAGGCATTTTCACTTACATTTCCTGTGCATTTGCTTTTGGAAGCAGGCATATTTATGACAAACTCTCCATTTTAACCATTCGGTAGCTCTTAAGACCAGCATCTGCTCACATCTAGAATGGGAACCGAATCAATTTTCTTACCTGTGGCATTTGACAGGGATTATGAAAGGCCTCTGCTATAAGATGTGTCTGCAGAAAAGCAGATATTATTTTGTGTTTGTCGTACAATTTGGGATAGCACAGCAGTTTTTAAAAGACATAGAAGTAGTACATTTTCATGAAAACAGTTCTTACGGATGGTATGAGCTATTGAATCCTCTCTAAAACACATGGCACCAAATGTAAGGGTTGTAAAGAACAACCCACAGAGTAATGCCTCTGGAGTGTGGTATTCAGGGTCTACAGAAACAGTGAAACATCTACGCAGTGCACATGCACATTATTAGATGTCGTCTGAGATTTGCCGATGGTGGTGATCATTTATACCGTGCTTCTCTTTCATGGCTGACACGTGAAGACAGTTGTGCTTTGGGGCAGTTCTTTATTTTAGCTAAGAAGAAACTGAGAAAGATAACACAGTAACTCAAATCTGTTTGAAGTTTAAGCTGTTGAGCCTTAGATGTTTACAACTTTAAAAAGATTAGTCTTTAGAACAAATATGAGAACTACATTAGATTTGACACACCTGACTATCAGTTTATTATAAAATGCATTATTTTATAATATTTCAGAGAAAGAAAATTATAAACTTGATAATGTAGTAGAAAGATTTTTTATGGAAAGAGAGTTTTGATGACCCCATTCCAAAAGAGAGAGGAAAGCAGGGAGGAAAATGAAGAGGAGGATGTAGGAGATTGAGCCGAGTTTGCTTGTTCCTGTAAGCCAGTGTGACTCCATATGGTAACACACATATATAATTACTTCAAGGTCATTGTAACTTATGGATGTGACCAAGCACACAAACTTTTAATTTATACTGTTCCATAGCTTATGAACATAATTTATCTATGGCACATTATTAACGTTGCGTGACAGGATGGAGTTAAAAGCAGCTTACAGAGAAAACTTACAAAATACTCTTTCCCTTAGCATTAGGAATGTGTCTTTTCACTGATTCCCAGGCATAATAAACTAATGAAATAAGGGGAAATTAAGTATGCTTGATTTCTTTTCAAAGTGTGGCATTCTTTGTTTGGCTAAGATAATCATTAAGATTGCTGTGTTTTCATTTAAAAAGTAGAAGTTAGTGTAGCAGTACATCACAGTACATAACAATCCAAAGAGATTCAGACACTGCCAGGAGAGAAAGCTGACAGGGAGTTAAATACATACTCCTATCTTTAAAAACAGTGATTTTACCTGAAATACCTCAAATCTGCTCTTTCCCAATGGATGAAACAGAAAGACCAAGAAGACTATTAACTGAGACAAAACTAAAATGAGTTATTTTGTTTGTTTTATACATGGTATATTCCATTGTGCCTATTTGGGTGGATTTTACTGCTAATGATTAATTTCTACAGATTTGTCTATTTATGGAACCTAAAGTTATGATTATTTTTGTTACTATTTTGGCCATGAACCACTCATATTAACATTTTAAACCTTCATTGTTTAAATGTAAAATGAAGATTAAGATACCTTTTCTGTATACCATAAACCTGTGAAGAAGAAATGAGACGTGGATATGCTCATTAGGTTATAGTACTACACTTCCGTGGAGAGCTGAAAGCACTTCAGCTTTTAAAATCTGGATCCAAAGGTATTTATGGGATAAGGAATCTCTCTTCACTGAAACATGAATCTGAACTTCTAGTTTCACTGAGGAAAAAAAAACTGTCATTTTACTTGGTTCTCTGCATAGCACCATAGAGTGGGCAACAATTCCTGTTTGGTGCCATGGCCTGGGAGCCCTGTGACTGTCTCTCCACCCTCATTTCCTCATGATCAGATAAGCCACTCCGGCCTTCTTGGTTCACAGCAGCTTCATTCCATCCTCAGAAGGGCATTTCCCCCTCTTCTTGGACTCTTATTGTCTGACTTGCTGTTCACTTCATTTACATCTCTGCTAAAATGGCACCTTTTGGAGAAGTCTTCTCTATTGTTCAATAAAAAATTTCTTCCCCAATACACATTGCTCTCTGTCTTCGTATTCTGCTTCACGGGACTTGTGATTACCTGGTATTTTACGTATCATTGTATTTTATTTGTCGTTTTTTAAAATTTTGTTTTTGCCTCTTTCCACAGTGGGAGAGAGTTCTTAGAGGGTTTTCTGTAGTCTTTCCTCTGTGTCTTAAAATAAAGTATGCAGTAAGCCTTGGAAAAAGAGAAGCAAAAAGAAAGGAGAGAGGAAGGAAGGGGGGGTAAAGAAAGGAGTGAAAGAAAAGGATCAGAGGGAAGGAGAGAATAGAGAAGGAAGAGAAAAGAATGGATAGAATCTGTGCATCTTGGTCATGGGTTAAAATAGTGCTTGGTTTGTGCACTAAAATATTCCTTCAATATTTGGAGCTGTTTTTCCAGACCATTTAAAGTTTAAACATACACTGTGACTTTTGAGATTAGCTTATCTATACTTATTCCATATCCAATTATGTATGTATGTCTGTATGTATCTATCTATCTGTGTTTGTAATTATTTTTCTAGTCTTTTGATGCATAGCCAATCCTCTTCAGTTTACTGCATTAAAGCTAGCTAAGCATACAGCTGCTATATATTTTTATTGTAGGTCAATAGTGAACCAAACTTTGTCAACAGTGCAACAAAAAGTGGCATTCACCTTAAGTGGCCATTAATGATGGATGATTTTATTGTCAGCACTGCTGCCTGTCTACTTTTTTTTTCTGATAGCAGCAGGGGACACTATTATAGCTGACCACAAAACCGATTGTAATACTAATGATAATATATCTCTAATGAAACAATCAATGGGGTTCCATTTCTATTAAATTTACTGGATATATTCCTGTGCAAGCATGGTGAATTAATAACTTTATAAGTCATAGACTATTAGCATTGCTATTTAGGTTTGACATAATTACCCTGGATAAAGAATAAGTAATTATTACTCTCTAATGTTACTCTAGGTCTGTACTTCTCTAGAGATAATAGAGTTAATATCAGCTTCTTGTATCATAGCCTAATGTAATGAATGTTATTACATCATTATCATATATACATATTCACTGGGACTGGTAGTAGATTTGAAGTTGAAGAAAATTCCTGTTGTGTAATAATCCACTGGTGTCATACAGGTATATTTGGGATTCTCTTATTCAGCACTACATAAAGGAACTGCTTCCAAGAACTTCTGCTTTTTATGTGGCATCTGCTAACATGTCATGGATTTCATTTTATGTGTCATGTCTTTTCCCCCTTAATAGTCTTTGGAGCTGCTTCATTAGAGAAACCAGTATTTGATTTTCTAGATGTCTTGCAAATATATCACAGATGCTTATTGATCAACTTGGAAATTTAAAACAAATGAAAGACATCTCATATGTTAGCTTTCTACTGCGAATGATGTACCCCACCCCTTTCTTTTTCAGGCTTCTTGGGGGATCAGCAGTAAAATAAATCTTGAAAAATAAAGTGACATAATTTTTCCTAAATACATTGGCCGAAAGATAATAGTGATGCCCAGAATTATGTTAAATCATTTTTTATTCTATACATTTGTATAGAATTGCATGTTTCTTTAAATGATCTCTTCTTATTGGATGTTATGATACTGATGATTCTACAGTGATCTTTCTAGGAGGCGCGTTTTTTATAATATATCCATTAACTAGTAATGAATTTTGTTTTTAAACTTTTTAATTTACTGAGAAGCATTTGAAATACCCAGTATTTTCAAGTGGAGTTCATTTTGCTGATGTATGATAGAAATATGATCCCATGTGTGAACATATTTACTTAAATGTTCTTTATATCCTGTATTTGATCCTAAAATTAATATTCTCTTGTCTGTGAAAACATTACTGATGTAAATGCATAGAATTGTGCAACACTAAAATATAGATAAGTAAGTAGAATAATAAGAGACAGGAGATTCTTCCGGACATCCCACATAGGTGCAGGACCAAGCACTTGGGCTGCCCTCTGCTGTTTTCCAGACCATTAGCAGGTAGCTGGATGGGAAGTGGAGCAGCCAGGACTTGAACGGGTGCCTATATGGGATCCTGGCATCCCAGGCGTTGGCTTTACCCACTATGCCACAGCGCAGCCTCAAATTAATGTTTAAAACCTGACACATTATCATTTAAATAAGAAACGATTCATTAAGCTAATAGGATGTATTACGATTTGAATATTGGTCTCAATGGAGGAAAATGAGGTCTGACTTCTATGGCTTAATAGACAGTAACAGATCCTGCTGTGTACCTCCCTTTTCTTTTAACCATTTAGTTGTGTTGTCTATTATTTTGTCAGAAAACAAACCTGGAGGCTCAGACTGTAATTCCTGATCTTGAGCATTCAGTAAGTTTGTTTAGATCCATTTGACTATTTTGAGTGGCCCCTCAGAATGGTTTTTGGCCACTTAATCATAAATCATAAAGTTCAAGCTTAGCACGTCATTGACCAATAATCAGTTGGACATAAAAGGAAGATGCTGGGATTTGAGGCAACAGTTCAAGACTAATTTAGGGGATAGGTGCTGTGGCATAGCAGAGAAAGCCGCCAGCTGCCGTACCGGCATCCTAAATGGATGCTGGTTCGAGTCCAAGCTGCTCCACTTCTGATCGAGCTCTGTATTATGGCCTGGGAAAGCAGTAGAAGGTGTTCCAAGTGTTTGGGCCCTGCCACCATGGGGAGGCCCACAAGAAGCTCCTGGCTCTTGGCTTCAGATTGGCACAGCTTCGGCCATTGTGGCGATCTGGAAGTGAACCAACAGATGAAAGACCTCTCCCTCTCTCTCTCTCTTTCTCTCTCTGTCTCTCTCTCTCTCTCTCTCTGCCGCTACCTCTCTCTCTACCTCTCTGTAACCCTGCTTTTCAAATAAATAATTTTTTTTAAAAAAGTAATTTAGCTGTTGTCAACATAGAACTATTGATATTGTTGGTACTGGAAGTAAAATTTTCCTTAGGCTACCAGAAGAGGTGATTCAAAACAATTGCTGAATATCCATAAATTTACAGATAACAAAAAGAAATTAAGGAATTAAGAGTTAAGACAGAAGGCATGTGTGGAGATCATAGTAGAGAGCGGCCACAATTTAGCTGATGGAGATTTTTGGCAAGTTACTCTAACTCCAATGACCAAAAAGAGAGAAAGGGACAAAGAGAAGGATGAGAAAGGAGAAGAGAAGAAAATATACTCATAGGAAAAAAAGAGGCAGAGGATGCAGTTTTTCAATCTATTTGTAATATATGATTTTATTTTATGGTTAGAAAGAATTATTAGAGAAAACAAGAAACCAATATTCAAGTGAATACCAGTGATTCTTTGTTAATAGATCTTTTCCTTTATAATTTTTTTCTAATAGAGGAATCTAGAGTATACTTTCAAAGAAGATACCACTTCATTTTCTCCATACTTTAAATTAGTGGTCATTCATTGAGCAATTTTTACGTATGTGTACAAAAACTGCCCACAGACTTCAGCATGTACTTCATAAAACCCTGACATCAGACAAGGATATGAATCTTGCAATCAAAATCTGACTGCAACTACTATGTCTGTCTTAGTCCTTAGGGGATATAATGAAATACATAAAACCACTCATGACTAGAGCCTAGGGAGATTACTGACACCATAAACAAAAGTGTCATATTGTTAAATCAACATCAGGAGTCACTGTGTACTTACGTCTCATGAGGGATTTGTCCTTAATGTGTTGTCCAATGTGAAGTAATGCTATAACTAGTACTGAAACAGTATTTTACACTTTGTGTTTCTGTGTGGGTGCAAACTGATGAAATCTTTACTTAATGTATACTAACTCGATCTTTTGTATATAAAGATAATTGAAAATGAAAAAAAACTTGGTGTTAAATTGGAAATTTCATAGAAAATCAATTTTTTTAAAAAAATCATGTAGGATCTCTGTCCTTAATGTGCAGTACATTGTGAATCAATACTATAACTCGTACTCCAACAGTATTTTTCACTTTGTGTTGCTATGTGAAGGCAAACTGTTGAAATCTTTATGTAATATATACTAAACTGGTCTTCTGTACATAAAGAGAATTGAAAATGAATCTTGATGTGAATGGAAGGGGAGAGGGAGCGGGAAAGGGGAGGGTTGCGGGTGGGAGGGAAGTCATGGGGGCGGGGAAGCCATTGTAATCCATAAGCTGTACTTTGGAAATTTATATTCTTTAAATAAAAGCTTTAAAAAAAAAGAAATACTTAAAACCAAACTCAACTTGGGCATTGAAAGTTGCTGTGAAGGCATGTGGAAATAAAACTGAATTTATTCTGTATTGAATACACTTGTCATTTTGAAAAGCCATTAAGGTATGTAGCTCTGAGGATACAAACATAAGAGGTTACTAAAAAAGTTCATGAAAATGGAATTAATAAGTAAAACTTTTAAATCTCTGCAGTTTCTTAATAATACACATTTTCATGAGGTTTTTTTCATTTATAATTACATAGAGTAGAGGAAGTCTGACTTTTTTTTTGAGTTCTTTTTTTTTAAACTTTTTTTTTAGTAAATATAATTTCCAAAGTACTATTTATGGATTAAAATGGTTTTCCCCCCATAACTTCCCTCCCACCCACACCCCTCCCATCTCCCGCTCCCTCTCCCTTTCCATTCACATCAAGATTCATTTTCAATTATCTTTATATACAGAAGATCGATTTAGTATATATTAAGTAACTCCTTATTAACTCCTTATGTTTTACCATGTCAATGAGTTTAGGAAAAACTTTGCAGAAACAAAAAAACAATGCTTACCTTTTAGAAAGTATATGTGACAATTAAAAGGAAATAACTGGAGACAGAGGAGATACAGTTGAACCCTGATGACTAATGGTTAGGAAGTCTGACTTTTAAAGAATGACTGCCTTCACTCTCTGTAGAGTTCCAGCAAACGTCTGTCATGTCCTTGGCATCCCTAGGGAGCAAATGCTCTGCTGGGTGTAATCTCTTATGACAGCCCAGGGTTTCCCTTCCAGTGCCACTTGGTGATGACTCAAAATAATATATAACCCCAATTCTAAGCTTCATATTGCTATTAAGGTTATAGGACAAACGTGTGTCAGAGCAAGGAGAAAAGAGTTCAGACAGCATGATTTATTTTTGTGTTATGCAGTTCAATTGTGTAGATATACATGCAGCAGCAGCTAGCCTTTAAAAATACAATTTACACCTTACAGATCAATGACCAGAGAGTGATGATTGGCTCTGATTATAGTTATTCCACTCAGGAAAATGATTCCATTCAGGAAAGTGCCCAATTTTTAGAACCTATGAGACAAGTTGCTACAGTCCTTGTTTTTCATTATGTGATAAATTAGATTAGGAGAAATATGAACTGTATTATGTAATTGGTTCTCCCATTTACCAGTTGTCTTTAACTACTGAATTTTAGAAAATCCAAGCCATTCACACAATGGGTTAGGTTATGTTTGTGGAAAGAACAGTAGCAGCTTGAGTGATGACAACATTAAGCAGCAGTTACTATCATCAAGGATATTAAGCTCTAACCATAAGGAATTCATCTTTCCAAATGTTAAATAGACTGCTTAATACATCCCCAGATGTAATAGATCTGTGGTGAGGGAGTTTTATTGAAATTTGCAACTTAAGTTGACACTGGGAATTAAATTTTATCATATTACTAATTGTAAATATGCTTCATTCCATTTGTGCTAGTTACTGAAGAGCTGATACCAACTACATTGACTTCCATTTATAATTCAATCAATAATATTATATAAAACTCTGATAAAAGTTGTGTCTTTTATAAGTAACTTCATCAAAGTGTTCATCTTATGACATCTTTTACTTCTGTTACTGGATGATGGGGTTAATATCTATGTCTTAGAAGGAAGTAACTCTGATATTTTTCCACAGAAGAATTGCCTCAAGAACTTATGGAGGCTGGCACTGCAGCTCAGTAGGCTAATCCCTCTTCCAGGCCAGCTCTCTGCTGTGGCCCGGGAGTGCAGTGGAGGATAGCTCAAGTCCTTGGGCCCTGCACCCGCATGGGAGATGGGAGACCAGGAGAAGCACCTGGCTCCTGGCTTCAGATCAGCGCAGTGTGCTGGCTGCAGTGCGCCAGCCATGGCGGCCATTGAGGGGGGAACCAACGGAAAAGGAAGACCTTTCTCTCTCTCTCTCTCTCTCTCTCTTTCTCTCTCTCTCACTGTCCACTCTGCCTGTCAAAAAAAAAAAAGTTCATGGAAATAGCCTTAGAAACCCACCCAGAAGTACGCTACAGTATTCTGATTGAGTTGTGACTCAAAAAAAACTGGCCAGAAGATCTTGTTTTCAGCATGATTTTCAAGATGTTCTGTGATGGGATTGGGTAGAAAATACTGGATTCACTCACACTAATCCATAATCTAGTCATTGGTTTCTTCCTCCAAATTGTTTTCTTCTTCTTCTATTAGTCAATATTTATTCTTCTGTTAAATTAATAGATGTTTTAAAATGCCTATGATCGGTTTAAGTTCTGTATTTCTATAATATTTTTGTTCCAAGGGATCCAAATATACAACCCTCTTATCCTTAGATTCAAACTTAGAGCTAGGTGTAGATTTACCTAATAAAACAATAGCTATTTCCATACCCCAAAATGCTACTTTTGTGAATAAATTTCCGGTTTTATTTCAGAATAATTATATATGAAATGCAACTTCTTCTACTGCCTCCGTTATTATATGCTAAGATTCAGAATATTAAATCAAGAAAATATTTAGATTAACAGAGCTTGAAGATACCTATTTGGCTTTAGCTTTAGATATATTTTCTTACTTTTATTCTAAGAAAGTCTCCTTTGCTGAGTAAAACAGACAAGGAAGATTAGAGATTTACTTGTTATGAAGGGCTTTCGGTGTTTTGGATTAAGGAACAAACAACTTCCTAGATTCTCATGTCACTTTGTTTTGTGTTCAAATAGAGTTTAGGGTAATGCTCTCTATATAGAGTAGAAGATTTAATATTATTTTCTTTTTTAAAAAAGATTTATTTATTTGAAAGATAGAGTTCCAGAGAGAATTAGAGACAGAAAGAGAGGTCTTCCATCCGCTGGTTCACTCCCCAGATGGCTGCAATGGCCGGAGCTGTGCCCATTCAAACCCAGGAACCAGGAGCTTCTTCCAGGTCTCCCATGTGGGGCAAGGGCCCAAGGACTTGGCCATATTCTACTGCTTTCTCAGGACATAGCAGAGAGATGGATCAGAAGAGGAGCAGCCGGGACTAGAACCGGTATCCATATGGGATGCCGTGCTTCAAGTCAGGGCTTTTACCCACTGCGCTACAGCGCCGGCCCAATATTATTTTCTTAATAAGAATAGAATAATATCCTAAAGAACAGAAGAAAAGAACATGGGCTACTTTTAGTGAAATCAAACAAACATACAAAGAAAAACCATTCTGAAACCAAAATCCCAAACCTACTAAATGTGTAGATTTTCCAGCCACACCTGTGAAAAAAACAACACCATGAAATTGCAGTAATATTTTAATAAACTGCAGCTTAATAATTCTAATCACACTTATGTATGCAAATAGCCACCTATGATTTTAAGTGTTCTCCTTTTATCACTTAGTAATATGCAAAAAGCTATTTTGCCATATCAAGATGACATCTCTTTTAAGAAGCTGTGGTTCTTGTGTGCCTTATGTTTAGAATTTTCTGATTCAGGCTGGCCAGATATTCTAGCTCTAATGACCAAAAAGAGAGAAAGACACAAAGAGGAGGACTAGGAAGGAGCAAACATACTCTTATAGTAATTTTCCAATAGACTACTTCATACATTTTTCCTTGCCCGAGTATTAGCATCATAATATGTATTTGCAGAGACATGGAATCTTCCAGCCTATTGTGTTTACTAAGAGCATGAAAACACTGGTGAGAGCTAATTGAGTCCATGCTGAGTAATTATTGATGGAAATGAGCTTGGCCATTTTCTTTTGCATTGAGAAATTTATACAATATTCTTACGTAAATATTGATACTGTATTTGTATATTCATTAAGTAGCAAAAGCTTCTCATTTTAATTCCTAGGGCATGGATTAGAAGAAGGAAGGGGTTTGATGGGAATACCCTGCAGCATAAACGTATTCATGGGTTGGATAAATGCTCTTTAAGTAGATTTGCAGAGGAATATGCATATGCTCATAGCTGCTCTGAAAAGGATTTTGCTGTTTTTGGATAAGAAGCCCAATCCTTGGTTGAATATAATTAGGAATACTATCAGCTAGTAATTTTCAATAAATATGGCATAATTTGCAGATTATTACTTGCCAGTTAGTTGTTTTCTTTTTAGATATATAGCTGCATTAATGACCCACTCTTATCTTAATACTCCTTGTGAATTTTCTTCTAACTTTTTTTAAGAAAGCTTTTGTTTAATGAATATAATTTCCATAGGTACAGCTTTAGGAATATAGCAGTTCTTCTCCCCATACCTGCCCTCCCACCACCACTCCCAACCCACTTCCTCATTAAGATTTGTTTTTAATTAACTTTATTTACTGAAGATCAACTCCATACTAAGTAAAGATTTCAACAATTTGCACTCCCAACACATACAAAGTATAAAGTACTGTTTCAAAACAAGTTTTACAGTTAATTCTCATAGTACAACTCATTAAGGGCAGAGGTCCTACGTGGGGAGTAAGTGCACAGTGACTCTTGTTGTTGATTTAACAATTAGCACTCTTCTTTATGACATCAATGATCACCCAAGGCTATGGACATGAGCTGCCCAGGCTGTGGAAGCCTTTTGAATCCACAAACTCTGTCAGTATTTAGATAGGGCCATAAACAAAGTGGAAGTTCTCTCCTCCTAAAACCATCTTATTACAAAGTGGAAGTTCTCTCCCCCAAACCGATCTTATTACAGTTATTTGCAAAATGTTGCTAAACAAGAACACCACATTTTCCAATATTTTGTTAATATTGTAATATCATTGCACTTATTTTAAAAACAATACAGAATAAAACACATTTTATTCTTCCTCTTAGAGGAACATACAGGTACAATCTAAGTAGACTTAAACAAATAGCACTTTTTTTTTGGAAGATGTTTTGGACTACATAAGAAAAGAATATTGCTATGAAGAACATTACTCATTTAGAATGATGTATTCTAAACTTAATGATATCTTCAAAGTTGGTGGAACTGTGGAGGTGGCAGTCCCTCTCTCTTGAATATTCTCCAAGGAGGACATATATTTATTTTGCACTGAACAAAGTAACATGAAGATTATTAGAAGTATAAATGTATCTTGAGGGTTGAAGCTAGGGTGTGAAACATGAAGATAAGCTGCAGTGTGAATGCTGCGGACTTGCTTGCCTTTCTGTGGTTGGTGAAAGTGCACATCAGTGGGGGACACTCCTCCCATGCTAGATGTGACCTCTGCCTGTGCTGCATGTTCAATGCCTGGCCTTTTTTGAAAGAGGAAGTGTTTCTTAGTGAAAATACTAGATCTGAAACTTCCTTCCCGCACCATCATCCTTCAGAGCGAATTTGGAGTTAGGAAATGGGTCCAGGAATGACTCTATCTCACTTAGTCAACGCCACACCCTCTCAGACTCATCCTGTCTTGTCCTAACTTGAAGATACACAGTGACTGCTCAACTTGGTGAAATAGACTGTAGACTGGTGCTCTAGACAAACAGAGATGAAGTATTTCATGATTCGAGGACAAATGCTAACAGATACTTGGTTAGTTGAGCAAAGAATTTTTTAAAAAAATTTGGGGTGGCAAATGTTAATGAAGTAAAAAAATACTTAACATTTCCTACCCTTTTATGTATTTTTTATTTTAATTTTTAATTAGTTTTTAACATATTCAATGTGATTTGTAGATATAATTCTAAGAATATAATGATATTCCCTTTCTGTAAGGCTGTCACAAAACACACCATACACCGGGGAAAGGGAAAGGATTTATTGGGGGAAACACGACAGACCAGAGGGAAGGGGCCAAGAATGAAAAGAGGGAGGAGAGCATAAGAGAGAGATCAAGAGAGAGAGAGATCGAGAGAGAGACACGTGTTCAGGAACAGGTCCTTGTAAACCTTTGCCAGGGGGTGGGCAGGAAAGTAGGAGCAGAGGATCCCATTAGGGTGGGGGTGGAGCTGACACTGGTGGTTGGGCCATGGGGTCACCTGGATTCCAGCCATTGTGGCAGGGGCTAGAGCCTAGGATGGTCCAGGGTGTAGACTGCATCATAAATAACACTGCACCATTTTACTAACACTTCCTCCCCCCCTCCTTGCCTCTTCTCTCTCTCTTACCCATTCTCCTTCTTTCTCCCTTTCTTGTTTTTTTAGTTTTTAGGATGACACATTTTAAATTTAATCACAGTAAAAAGGTTTACTACCTCACTGAATAAGAAAGCTTAGCAAGTTAAAAAATTAGTTTAGTGTGAATTTAAAAGCCTTTCCATGTATTAGCATTTTGCAAGAGTTTTGTTAAGACAAACTTTACTTTTTCTAAGTATCATCTCTATATTCCTCAAATAAGTGTTCACATGACACTTTGGACAAATCAGCCCTGGTCACAGATGTCCATATACAGCCCAGATGGAAGAAGCATCGTCATCCCCTTTTCTCTTGTCATTTGTTAAAAAGATTGTGACATTCTAGTCCTAAATTGCAGCTACATAAATTGTTACTCTATATCATAGTTTAATTTAGCTAGCATGTTTCACTTGTCAGTTTATTTGCTAAGTTCCATGCTGGACTTTAATGTAAAATTCTGATTTCCAAGACTTTGTAATCTAAAATATTGCCACAAGTACTAAGTAACTATAATAAAAGGAAAAATGTAGTCAACTATTCCCCAAATGGATTGTGACAGTATGTGGGAAATACAAAGGTATAAGAGAGATGATCACTAAACTTTGGAAATGAAATATTTCAAGCTAACTTAGTTGAGATCAAAGTATTCTTATAAGTCAAGGATTTTTAATAAAATTCCCTCATACCTAGCTTTTTTATTCCAGAATTACGTTCTTTTTTTCATCCTAAAATGTGTGTGTGTGTGTGTGTGTGTGTGTGTGTGTGTGTGTGTGTAATGATGGTGGTATGGTTTAGATTTTGGTTGTCTACCTTCAGGGTTCCTGTGTTGGGAGCTTGGCCTCAGGATGGTATATTGGGAAATGATATCAAACCTTTAAGATATTTACCCAAATGAAATAAGTATATGAAAAAGTTATCTGTACCCCCATGTTTATTGCAGCTCAATTCACAATAGCTAAGATATGAAATCAAAATAGATGTCCATCAACTGATGGCTGGATAAGGAAAACATGGTTTATTTAACTATGGAATACCACTGAGCCATAAAAATTTAAAAAAAGAGTGAAATCCTGCCTTTTGCTACAAAATGCATGCAACTAGAAACCATTATGTTTAGTGAAACAAACCAGTCCCCAAAAGGCAAATATCATCTTTTCTTTGATATTTGATACTATGAAATACAACAAAATGTTTGAGTGAAGCAGATATCTTATGATTTGAGTGTTTTAAGCTCTTGTTTGTACTCCTCTGGAACTGTTGACTTTCGACTTTGTACTTGATTATTATGGACATTGGTGCATTAGCTTGTGATCATAGAAAGGATTGAAATTATGTTTTTTTTGCAAATATTTTTTACAAAGGGAGGTATAGAGGTTGGGGGGGTAGAAGATGTGGTTGTCTTCTTAAATTGTACATATAAATGACATTAAATCTGTTTTCTTTATACTGTTTTAAAAAGATTTAAAAAAATAAAGGGCCTGGTGGGGGTGCTGGGATTATTTATGTCCACTGAGGGTGTGTTTTCAAAAGGATTTAAGGGTTCTGTAGCTCAGTTGGTTCATCCTCTGCCTGCAGAGCCGGCATCCCATATGGGCGCGGGGTTCTAGTCCAGGTTGCTTCTCTTCCAGTCCAGCTCTCTGCTGTAGCCCAGAAAGGCAGTGGAGGATGGCCCAAGTGCTTGGGCCCTGCACCCACATGGGAGACCAAGAGGAAGCACCTGGCTCCTGGCTTCGGATCAGTGCAGTGCCGGCAGTAGCGGCCATTTGGGGGGTGAACCAACAGAAGGAAGACCTTTCTCACTGTCTAACTCTATCTGAGGAAGGAAAGGAGGAAGGGAGGGAGGGAGGAACAGAGGGAGGGAAGGTGAGAGGGAGGAAATCAGGTTTCCAAAAAAATATAACAAAAAATAGAAAAAAAGAATTTAAGGTATTTCTTGTGGGACTCTGGTTTTTCAAGAAGACGATTTTAAAGTCTGATCCTGATCCTACTCAGTCTCTCTGGCAACAATATGGATGCACTTAGAAAAGATCCCAGGCTGTGCATGAAGATGTAGTAAGCTAATCCAGTTGATTTTACCCTTGTTGTATCTGAGCAGAGACCAAAGCTACGCAGTGCCGGATGTCTGAAGAACTGGTGTTGTGGTAGTTAAGTTTGCATTATTTTGTAACATTATTTTAGAATAGTAAGAAAATAGACTGACAGAGCAAATTTCCTTTATGTTGTTCATTTTCCTTTCAAATGTTTCTCAGATTTTTGGATACCTCACTTCTATTTTCATTTTAAAATTATTTTCTGGTTTCACAAACAAAAGCAATAGAAAGTGATAACAGGAAACATTACAACAACTACAAGGTATATTAACTTGCATTTAAGATGACATTCTCAGTTAATTGATTCAAGAAAATGTAATCTGTCCTTACTTATTAAATGACTCTTTTTCATCATCCCAATGTGAATTTTCCAGAATTATGAAATAGTTTTATGTAGTTAAATTTTTAAAAGACTCATTTATTTGAAAGGCAGAGTTTCAGAGAAAGGGAGAGGCAGAAGACAGGGAGATTTTCCATCCACTGGTTCAGCCCCCAAACGGCTGCAATGGCCAGGGGTGGGCCAGGTTGAAGCCAGGAGCCAAGAGCTTTATCTGGGTCTCCCACGTGGGTGGCAGGGACCCAAGCACTTGGGCCATCCTCTGCTGTCTTTCCAGGGGCATTAGGAGGGAGCTGAAGCAGACATGGAGCAGACAGGACTTGAAGTGGAGACCATATGGGAAACCAGCATTGCAGGCAGCAGCTTAACCCACTGTGCCACCACGCTGGCCCTGTAGTTAATTTTTAAAAGTTTATTTATAGTATGGGTTTTTTATTAGAATTTTCAGTTGTTTTGTAATTTTGAATATTGTTACTTTTCAGAAGGTTTATTAGATAAAATTACCAAGGAGAACATATTTTTTTCTTTTTCATTATATACATTCAAGTATTTAATTGTGTTAGCTAAGTAGTTCGAAATAGCATGCAGTGAAACTTACACTTTCCTTTACCATTGTAATGAAGTGGTAAACACTATATTTATGAGCACTGGTTTGTTTTTTAAGAAGAAATGGAAGAGGGGCTTTTATGGCAGTAAGGAGAACAGTTAGGAGCTTGTGTCAGGAGTCCAGGAAATAAAATGGAACAAAGGATGCATTTCCAGATTGCTTCAGAGGTAAAATTGACAAAATATGGAGAAGAATTAAGTTGTAGATAGAGTGGATGAATTCAGGCTGACTTTGAGCTTTTATTGTTTAAAATTTTCTAAAAATTATCTGAGAGATGAGGGAGAAAGATTGAGACGGGTGGAGAGATACACACGCACATACACATGCACACACACAGAGATTGGTATCTCTTCTGCTGGTTCACTTTCCAAATACCCAGAATGACTGGGGTGATAGCTGGGAGTCCAGGAAGATATCCGGATCTTCTGCATCATTAGTGTTAACCCAAATACTTTGGCAGTCACTCCTGACTTCTAAGGTCTGTGTTAGCAGGATCCTGGAGTCAGGAGCTGGGGATTGTACCTGAATACTCCGATATGGGGCACTAGACAAGTGATTGCTCCAAGGTTTTAAGTATAAATGATTTATCATTCGTGAATTAATTAACAAACACAGAGCATGGAACAAAGGGAATAGTTGAGCGAAAGTCAATTTGTCTTCTGAGTTTTTGAAAAGATTATTTATTTGAATGGTAGAGTGATAGAAAAGACACACAGAGAGAGGGTGGGGTGGGGGCGGTATCTTCCATCCACTGGTTCATCCAACTGGCCTCAATGTCGAGGGCTGGTTTGATGGCTGGCACTTCGTATGTGTCTTCCACATGTGTGTCAGAGGCCCAAGCACCAGGCCATTATCTGCTGTTTTCCCAGTCACGCTAACAGTGAGTTGTGATCTGGAACTGGCATTCCAATAGGAGATGCTAGCATCACAGGGAAGGCTTAACCCTCTGTGCCAATATGCTGGCTCACCAGAAATCAATTTGGATAAGACTGTTGAGTTTTTTTTTTTTATTATTTATTGTTTGTCTCCTACTTTTTCTCTTCTGTCTTTCTGTAATTCTTGTTTAACAAATATTGAAACATTGGATTCTATCTCTAGCCATTTCTTAATAATTGAAATTTACTTTTCTTTGTTTTTTTAAAATTTTAATATGAATTGAGATAAAATTGGGTACATATTGAATTGACATATAAAATATGGGGTACAATGTGATATTGCAAGGTATGCATACGTTGCATAACATTCAATCAGGCTAAATATATCAATCTCCTATTGAATTTATGAAACTGGGAAAATCTAGGTAGAGACAATTTGTTAGGAGCAGAGTCTCAGTATGATAAGGCAAGAATGAGTCTGGGAATTTAGAGACTTGGGTTGAATTCTCCCATTGACAGTGCCATGTGCCCTTGTTTCATTTTGAATAAGTGGGTGAACTGTCCTGAGCTTCAGCTTCCTCATGTCCTGAAGCAAGAGGGTCCAATGAATTTCACCAATTTACCGAGCCTCCACCATGTGGAAGATAGTCTTTTGGGTATGCAGAGGATAAAATATAACTGATCTGAAAAGCATCAAAGAGCAACAATTAATATTGCAGGATACACATGGGTGGCTGAGTGTAGGAGACAGACAGATGGAGATCAAGGATCCAGTGATATGGTCAAGTACAAACGCAGAGGTTTCCCTTCCTAACGGAAAAATCCAACATGTGTTCTTCCATTTTTCAAAACTTTTTAATTATACTTCCATTCCTCACAGTCTAACATCTAAGCTCATTAGCATAATGTATGCACATTTCTGACCTTTCCTGCTTCCTCTGAGACTGTTTGCACTTTTTTACCTTGATTCCAGCCTTGCCGCATCTGGTCACTCTCAGATACTCCTGATCTTTCACATGTCAGCCTGTTGGACTAGAATACCTCCCCTTGCCGTGACACTGCCCGATGAATGCTATCAAGACTTAAAACCAATCGGATCATTAGTTCCTTGTTGCTGATCTATCCCTGTGTGCATCCTTTTTCCTCCTGAGTAGTCCTATTTCAGGTATCACCTGTTAGGATGAAAATAATGTTATTTGCTCACATTGGTTTTCTCCACCAGGGAGATAAGGTCTATGTCACATTTTCATGTATTCATTAAATATTTAGTCTGACAATTTCCATCTTAACATTTACTTTATCAGCATTTCTAGGCTTAAGCCAGGTCCCCACCAAATTACTGCAAAATAATTGCTGCTGGAGCTAGATCCGTGTCAGTTTTCTGAATTGCTGTTCTTCTGTGTTTTAGACACATTTCTAAATTGAAACAACCACCTTCCCTTTCAAGTATAGAAGAGAAAGAGGTTCTAAACAAAATCAGTAGAGAGATCAGTTTACTCTTTTAGAAGCTATAGGATGTATCCAGAGCTTTTATCTAAAAAAGCATGTTACTATGATTTTCATAGAAATTTTTACAAGAATATACTTAATCTATTATTTCTATAATCTAATGCTCTCTTGTAAGATTACACCACAAGTTATCTCAATCTCCATTTAGGACCTTCCTCTACTAGCACATTTATAGACCTGGGACATCTGCTACTGTTGGACACTCAGGCCCATGTAGGAGCCAGCTGCGGCATACATTATTTATTTGAACAGCTGGCTGATTTGTAAGTCTTTAAAAATTCTCCCTCTGAAGCATTGATGTGTTTTTTCTGATTTTCTATATATACAAGTTTCTAGGAATAGGATCTGGATAATTAAAATAATTATAGTAGGAAGCATCTGAAACAATGCCATCAACCCTGTTGTCATCCATACATTATATACAGAAAGAGGATAGCATTGTATGGTGTTCTGCAGAAACACTCATGAAAGTATCTATTTTGAAGATGAAATAACCCTGAATATTTTTATTCACATAAGTACTTATTAGTAAATCAACCAAGAAAATTGTTTTATATAGAACATCCATGGCCAAGTGGCAAGAAACATTTTAACAAGTTGGCTTTGAAGAATTATTTTCTAATTGGTTCCTAAAAATTTTACCAAAATAATGAGCATCTTTAAATCCTAGATATTTTAAATCTTTAAATTCTAAAAAATAAATTAGAGAAAATATATTATTTTAATGTATTCTATTTTTTTCCTAAAGTGGCCATGATGGTCTTTGTTGTTGTTATTATTACTGTTCTTGAGGCACAAACAAGACAAAGTGATGTTTAAGGTATACTATGTAAGTATTTGTCATATTTTTAGGATGTTCATTAAAAGACAGGGATTAAAAACAGCTGTGAGTTTCATTTAAACATTTACACATACTATAAGTGCTACACAAAGAGCATTCTATAAGTCTTTTACAATAGTGAGTGATATACAAATGTTTCCTTATTTTGACACAGTCACTTTTTATTGTTAATTAGTTGAAGCTTGCATTTTAAAAAAATAAGAATTTATTTATCTGGAAGTGAATGTTATACAGAGGAAGTGAGGGAGGGAATGTAGTGTGTGTGTGTTGGAGAATAGAGGGAGATAGAGATTGATCCATCTTCCTTCTACTGGTTCACTCCCCAAATAGGTGCAACAGACAGTTCTGGGCAAAACTGAAGCCAAGAGCCAGGAGTTTCATCTGGATCTCCCACGTAGGTGCAAGGACCCAAGCACTTGGGCCATCTTCCACTGCTTTACCCAGGCCTTCAGTAGGGAGCTGGATTGGAAGTGGAGCAGCTGGGACCTGAACCAGTGCCCATATGGAATGCCAGCCTTGAAGGTGGTGGCTTTATCCGCTATACCACAATGCTGGTCCCGGAAGCCTGCATTTTTTAAACAGTAACTTCAATGGTTGATTTATGGGATGGTGTACAGTACATTTCTGATTATTTTATTAAAATAGGTACCATGGGGCCAGCATTGTGGTGGATAGGGTAAAGCTGCAGCCTGCAAGGTCCCATTCCTTATGGGTGCCAGTTCATGTCTCAGCTGCTCCACTTTTAATCCAGTTCCCTGGTAATGGACAGAGAAAAGCAGTGGAAGATGGCCCAAGTGCTTGGGCCCCTGCCACCCATGAGGGAGACCCAGATTGAATCTTTTGGTTCTTGACTTTGGCCTGGTCCAGCCTTGGCCATTGCAGCCACCTGAGGAGTGAGCCAGCAGATGGAAGTTTTTTCTCTCTCTCTCTGTAACTCTGATTTTCAAATAAATAAACAATCTTTTAAAAAAGAAAAAAAAAAGGTGTCTTGCTTTTTTAAAATTTTTTAAAAATTTTTTTATTTTTATTTTTGACAGGCAGACTGGACAGTGAGAGAGAGAGAGAGAGAAAGGTTTTCCTTTGCCGTTGGTTCACCCTCCAATGGCCGTTGAGGCCAGCGTGCTACAGCCGGCGCACCATGCTGATCTGATGGCAGGAGCCAGGTGCTAGGTGCTTTTTCCTGGTCTCCCATGGGGTGCAGGGCCCAAGCACTTGGGACATCCTCCACTGCACTCCCAGACCACAGCAGAGAGCTGAACTGGAAGAGGGGCAACCAGGACAGAATTCAGTGCCCCGACCGGGACTAGAACCCGGTGTGCAGGCGCTGCAAGGCGGAGGATTAGCCTGTTGAGCCACAGCACTGGCCCGTGCTTTTTTAAACTATAGCTTTCCTATTATATGTAAAGTATGATGCTTATTAACCTTAGTGTATTTGCACAATTTCACATAACGCCATACAGTAAAACTTGGCTTTATTTTTTTTTTAAGATTTATTTTATTTATTTGAAAGACAGAGTTCCAGAGAGGTAGAGACAGAGAGAAATGTCTTCCATCTGCTGGTTCACTCCCCAGATGGCTGCAATGGCCGGAGCTGCATCCATTTGAAGCCAGAAGCCAGGAGCTTCTTCCAGTTCTCCCATGAGGATGCAGGGCCCCAAGGACCTGGGCCATCTTCTGCTTTCCCAGGCCATAGCAGAGAGCTGGATCAGAAGATGCCAGCGCTTCAGGCCAGGACTTTAACCCATTGCACCACAGCACCAGCCCCCAATCTTGGCTTTATTAAAGAAATTTTTCTCATTATAAATGCAATATATAATCATTATAGAAAATTTTGAAAGTAGAGACTTGATGAAAGAACACAAGAAAAGCTACCTTTTATTCTGTGTGTATTGTTTTCCTTATTTAAGGAGATTTAATCAATACAAAAAACTTTATTCATGGTGTACAATACGATGTTTTGATGTCTGTATACATTGTGAAGTGATTGAATCACACTAATGAACATGCCGGTCACCTTGCTTACTTCTATTTTTGTGGTTAGAACACTCAGTGAATTTGAAGTTCACAATACATAGTGATTAATTATAGTTATAAAGCTGCATAATGAATTTCCTGAGTTTATTCCTGTCACCTGACCAGATCTTTGTCCCCTTTGACCAATACCTTCTTATTTGTTGTCCCTCACCTCCAACTCTTGTGCTCGTATGATTTGGAATTTTTTATAATAGTCCACGTAATTGTGAGGCTGTGGATTATTTGACTTTGGTTGGAGTATTTCAGTTAGCATAATACCACGTTCGTATATGTTGTCACAAATAAAAGGGTTTCCTACTGTTATGATGACAAATAGCATCTGTGTGTGTGTGTGTGTGTATGTAATTCACATTTTCATGATCAATTTATCCATTGATGGACACAGAGATTGGTTCCATATCTTGACTGTTATCAATATTGCTATAATGAATATGAGATTGAAAATAGCTCTCTAAATACAGATTTCATTTTCTTTGGCTCTCAACCTGGAAGATTGGTGGATCATAGGTAGTGTTGATTTTACTTTCTTGTGGAGTCTACATACAGTTTTCCATGAAGGGTGTATTAATTTGTATTTTATCAAGGGTATACATGGGTTGACTTCTTTCCATATTCTTTCCAGCACTTTTTATATTTTGCCTTTCAGATAACTGCCATCCTAACAGGTGTGAAGTGATATATTATTATGGCTCTAATTTGTATTTCCTTTATGATTATTGATGCTAAACACTTTTATGTACCTGTTGACCATTTGTGTATCTTTGGAAAAATAGGTATTCAGGACCTTTCTCCATTTTTTTAAAAGATTTATTTATTTTACTTGAAAGAGTTACAGAGAGAGAGGAGAGGCACAGAGAGAGAGAGAGAGAGAGAGAGAGAGAGAGAGGTCTTCCATCCACTGGTTCACTCCCCAATCGGCCACAATGGCCGGAACTGGGATAATCCGAGGTCAGGAACTTCCTCCAAGTCTCCCATGTGGGGACAGAGGCCCAAGGACCTGGGCCATCTTCCACTGCTCTCCCAGTCCACAGTAGGGAGCTGGATCAAAAGTGGAGCATGGCCGGCACTGCAGCTCAATAGGCTAATTCTCTGCCTGAGGCACCGGCACACCGGGTTCTAGTCTCGGTTGGGGTGTCGGATTCTGTCCCAGTTGCTCCCGTCCAGCTCTCTGCTGTGGCCTGGGAGTGCAGTGAAGGATGCCCCAAGTCCTTGGGTCCTGCACCCACATGGGAGACCAGGAGAAGCACCTGGCTCCTGGCTTCGGATCAGCACGGTGTGCCGGCCCATTGGAAGGTGAACCAAGGAAGACCTTTTTCTCTGTCTCTCTCTCACTGTCCACTCTGCCTGTCAAAAAGAAGGGAAGGGAAGGGAAGGGGAGGGGAGGGGCAGGGAGGGGAAGGGGGAAGTGGAGTAGCTGGAACCCGAACCTTCCTCCACAAGGGATACTGGCACTGCAGGCGGTGGCCCCACCTGCCATGCCAAAGTGCTGACCCCTTCTTTTGTGTTGTCTGAATTCCTTATAGATTTTGAATACTAGATCTTTATCAGATGTGTTGCTTGCAAATAGCCTCACATTCCATAAGTTGTTTCTTTACTATGTTGATGTTTTCCTTTGCTATCAGATACTTTATAGTTGTATGCAATTCCACTTGTCTTTTTTTTTTCTCTTTTTTTTTTTCACTTTTGGAGTCATCACCAAAAAAATTTTTGTCCATATCAATTTATGTTAAGGTTTTTCCTTGAAGTATTAGAACTTCAACATTTATGTTGTTGTTTTTAATCTACTTTTTGTATTTTGAATATAGTGATTCTGATTTCATTCTTATGCTTGAAGATATTCATTTTTCTCAAAATTATTTATTGAAGAGACTTTCCTTTCTCCATTGTGTGTTCTTTGTACCTCTGTTAAAGATAAGCTGAATGTAAATACATGAATTTTGCTTCTGGGCACTCTGTTCTATTATGCTGGTATATGTTTTTGTTTATATGCTAGTATCATACTGTTTGAACATAATATATTGTTCCATTTATTGTGTCTTCAAATTTTTATCATTGTCTTTTAGTTTGCAGTGTATAAATCTTATATTTCCATAGTAAAATTTAACTGTAAGTATGTTATTTTTTGATTCTAAACTGAATTTTCTTGATTTACTCTTTTTTAAGATTTATTTATTTACTTGAAAGTCAGAGTTACACACAGAGAGAAGGAGAGGCACAGAGGGAGAGAGAGAGGTCTTCCATCCACTGGTTCACTTCATAATTGGCCACTACGGCTGGAGCTGCACTGATCTAAAGCCAGGAGCCAGGAGCTTCTTCCGGGTCTCCCATTCAGGTGCGGGTGCCCAAGGACTTGGGCTATCTTCTGTTGCTTTCCCACACCATAGCAGAGAGCTGAATCGGAAGTGGAGCAGTCAGGATTCAAACAGGTGCCCATATGGGATGCCGGCACTGCAGGCAGTGGCTTTACCTGCTACGCCACTGTGCCGGCCCCTTGCTTTACTTTTTACATGGCTTGACAGTGTATAGAAGAGCATCTCACTTTTTGTATGTTGATTTTATATCCTACGTTATTGTTGCCAGTGATGTGTTCAGTGCTTTCTATATCTATACATCATCTATCTGCAGACAGAGCCAATTCAACTTCTTCCTTTTCCATTTGGATGTCTTTTGATTCCTTCTCTTGCCTAATTTCTCTGGCATAGACTTCCAGTATTATGATGAATAGGCATGGTCAAAGTGTCTTCTTCCTGGTCACAGATAAAAATGTTTCAACTTTTCACCACTGAGTATGATGTTAACCTTGGTCTCTCATTTATGACTTTCATTATATTGAGGGAAATGCCTTCTTCTTGACAGTTTTGATCATGAAAGGATGTTGAATTTTGTCAAATGCTTTTGCTGCATCTATTGAGATGATCATAAGATTTTTTTTCTTCATTCTATTAATGTGATGTATTTCATTGATTTTCATGTGTTGAACTATATTTCTATCATAGGGATAAATACAAGCTGATCATAGAAATTGATCTTTTATTGTGTGTTGGATTCAACTTACCAGTATTTTTTGAGGATTTTGCATCTATGTTCATCATGAAAATTAGTTTGTATTTTTTTTTTTGTGCTCATGGTGTTATTGTGGCCCTCAAAATAAGTTTGGAAGTGTTTCTTCCTTTTTTGTATTTTGATAGAGTCTGAGAACGACTGGTGTTACTTTTTCTATAAATGTTTGGTAGAATTCACTTGTGAAGGCATCTGCTACTGACATGCAATTTTATGGGATATATTTTATTACTGATTCAGTCCTCTTATTCATTATTAGTCTGTTCAGATTTTCTAGTTTCTTATAGAATATATCTTGCCAGTTATATGTTTTTAGCAATTTATCCTTTTTTTCTAGGTTACCCAGTTTGGGGCATATAATCTCTCATAGTTGTATTCATTCACACATTCGCTCATTCATTTATTAGAGAAAAGAACAGATACACAGAAAACGAGGGCTCTCATCTGCTGACTCACTTCCCAAATGCCTTCAAAAGCCATGGTTGAGCAGGGGCTGAAGCAGGGAGCTCTATACACAATCTGCTTCCTTGTGGGTAGCAGTATCCTAATTGCTTGAGTCATCAGCATGCCTGGTGGGGTCTGCATTAGTAGGAAGGCTGAGTCAAGAACAGGAGCTGGGAATCAGAGTCAGGTACTCCAACGTGGGCTGCAAATCTCTCTGGAACGCTGGACTAAATGCCCACCCTGATCCTTTGTATTTCTGTTAATATCATTCTCTTCTAATCAATTGTAGTGTCTACTTTTTAATTTCTTTTTTAAATTTTATTTAATGATTTTTCAATTTTGTTAATCTTTTCAAAAAAATCAGCTCAGTTTTGTTGATCCATTCTTCTTTTCTAGTCTCTTTATTTACCTCTAGTCTCTCTCTCATTTATTTTTAATAAATTTTATGGTTGTTCACTGGTTTTTTGGAGTACAATATTAGGTATTTTGCATGAGAATTTTCTTGCTTTTAATATAGGCTTCCATAGCTGTAAACTTCTCTTAGAATTGGTTTTTCCTGCATTCCCTAAATTCTGTATGTTAGGTTTCCATTTCCATTTGTCTAAATATATTTTTATTTCCTTTTTTTGATTTATTCTTGATCCATTGGATGTTCAAGAACTTATTAAATTTCTACATATTGGTAAATTTTCTTAAATTCATACCAGAAGCTTTTAGTTTTATTCCATAGTGATAAGAAAAGATACAAAATGTGATGTAAATCTTAACTTTGTTAAGACTTATTTTTGGACTATAGTCTATTAAAGAGAATGCTCTTTGTGTACTTAACAAGAATGTGTATTTTTTGCTGCAGTTGGATGGAAGATGTTGTACATCTGGCCTGTTTGGTCCATTTGATCTAATATATAGTTCAAGTCTTCTGTTTCCTTATTGATTTTCTGTCTGAATCACCTATCCATTGTTAAAAATGGGGTATTGAAGCCTTCCGCTATTATTGTGTTACCATCTATCTCTCCTTTCAGCCCTATTAATATTTGCTTTATTGGATGGTACAAAAAAGTTGATGGAAAATAAAATAAAACCCATAGTTATACCCCATAATTTTTTGTTGTATAACTTTAACATTAATAATAAAAACATTAAAATGAGATATATATATATATTTTGGACAGGCAGAGTGGACAGTGAGAGAGAGAGACCGAGAGAAAGGTCTTCCTTTGCCGTTGGTTCACCCTCCAATGGCTGCCGCGGCCGGCGCGCTGCGACCGGTGCACCGCGCTCATCCGATGGCAGGAGCCAGGTGCTAGGTGCTTTTTCCTGGTCTCCCATGGGGTGCAGGGCCCAAGCACCTGGGCCATCCTCCACTGCACTCCTGGGCCACAGCAGAGGGCTGGCCTGGAAGAGGGGCAACCGGGACAGAATCCGGCGCCCCGACCAGGACTAGAACCCGGTGTGCCGGCGCCGCAAGGCGGAGGATTAGCCTGTTGAGCCACGGCGCCGGCTAAAATGATATATTAATTTTAGCATACTGATTTTGAAATATGTACCAAACTTGTTCAGAATATATATTTTAGATGAATATTTGAAAGCCTGTGTGTGTGTGTGTGTGTGTGTGTGTGTGTATATATATATATATATATGTATCTATATATATGGTTCTCTGATTTTAGGTGCATAAATGTTTATGACAATTATGTCTTCTTGATGAATTGACCCATTTATTGTCATGTAAGAATTATCTGTGTCCCTTTTTACAGTTTTTTTTTTTTTAAGTTAACTAACATCCATTTTGCCTGATAGAAATCTATGTCCCCTTGCTACTTTTTAGTTTCCATTTGCATGGAATTTCTTTCTCCATCCTTCAGCTTTCAATGCACATGTCTCTATAAGAAGAAAGTGAGTCTCTTATAATCAGTAGTGCATATTTGTGTCTTGTCTTTTTACTCTATTCAGCTACTGTTTTTTTCTTTCCTTTTTTTTTTAAAGGCTTATTTGTTTATTTGACAGGCAGAGTTACAGAGAGGCAGAGGCAGAAAAAGAGGTCTTCTATTTGCTGTTTTACTCCCCAAATGCTCGCAACAGCTGGAGCTGAGCCTATCCATAGCCAGGATCCAAGAGGTTCTTCTGGGTCTCCCACTTGAGTGCAGGGGCCCTAAGACTTGGGCCACTTCTACTGCTTTCCCAGGCCATAGCAGAGAGCTGGATTGGAAGTGGAGCAGCCAGGACTCCAACCTGTGCCCAAATGGATACTGTCCTACAGGTGACAGCTTTACCTGCTATGCCACAGTGCCAGCACCAACCACTCTGTTTTTAATTGGAAAAGTTATATTCACATATTATATTTTATTTTTAAGAGCTCTCTGCTGACTTATTTGTAAAACAAAGATATATAAACAAATATTCAAATATAGGCTTTTATAGTTCATCTATATGATTAAACAGCATATATATCATGTTATAGAAGGTTATGAATGGCATGGGAAATTGCTTAATATATGCTAAATGCAAAGAAACTTGCAACAGATTATGAGTAGTCCTCCCAAAAGTTGATGAAGGGACCGATTTCATGGTGCAGTTGTTTATGCTGCTACTTGTAATGTAGGCATCACATATTGGAGTACTGGTTCAAGTCTCAGCTTCTCTTCTTCCAGTTCAGCTTCCTGCTACTGCACCTGGGAAGGTAGCGGATAATGTCCCAAGTTCTGCCATCCATGCAGGAGACCAAGATGTGGTTCCTGGTCCCTGCTTCAGTCTTGGAATGAACCAGTAATGGAAGATCTCTCTCTCCCCTAGCCCCACCCTCTCTGTTTCTCTGACTTTCAAATAAATAATTAAGCATTTCTTCTAAGTTAACAGAAAATATGATTTATGAATGCATTGACTTTAAAAAATTGCACCAAAGTACACTTTATTTAATTCCATTTCCCTATTAACTTTTTGGAATGCCCTCATATGTATATTAACATTATTAAAGATAGAGATAGATACATTCACACATTAAAGAGAGACACAAGCAGGATTATGGAATAGGAGATAAAAGCCATCTTCTCCATATAAAATTAAACAAACAGGTAGCTATCCCTGGAAGATCACAAATTTGGGGGGGGGGGCCTCAAGGATGCAAAATAGAGATAATGACCACACAGAAGATTTTTGTAGAGCTCCGCATAGCTGAGACATCTGGAAATGGCTAGGAATGAGGAAGAGCAGTAGGGGATACTGGTATCAGATGACAGTGGGTACCACTGTGGTTCCCAGAAGAGAGGACACCAACATTTATTGCACTGATGTCATTGGCAACCCTGGCCCAATGCATGCATCCTAGTAAAGGAGGTGCTACTGCACTCCCCCCCTCCCAGATGGAATCATTATTCTGCCTCTCCAGGATCAGGGCCCCCACCCCTCCCTCAACTCCATACAAACAACAAGAAAGCCTTGAAAAAACCATTAGTAGTAAACCCTTACCTGCAAATAATTCCCATGAAAGTAAATGCATTTTTTAACCTGGATCTAAATTTGATCAGTATCTTTTAAAAAGCATTTTTTATATCTGAGTAGTTTGAAATTTATAAAACAAAAATTGTGAGGTGGTAATACGAATAGTTCCCATGTAGCCCTCCTGCCTTTCCTCTTATTAACATCTCATGTTAGTATCTTTGGCACAGTTCATGAAACAAACCCAGCTTCTCCCATTTTTTTTAAGCCCCCAATTTTTTGTCCCTCCCAGCCTCTGGTAATCAACATCCTGTGTTCAGATTGAGTTGAGCCTAATAAGAATTATAGCTCCCCCATCTAAAAGGAACAAGCGGTATTTATCTTTCTGTGTCTGACTTATTTTACTCAACATCATCACAATCTTTGCTGATTTCCCAAAGATGGGAAATAATGTGGGAATGCTGATTACCTGCTCCCAACACAAATGTTCTGTCTAAAAATGTTCTGTTGCCATTATTCTACATGGAAAAATTGACTTAGACTTGTGCACATATTTTATAATTTGTCAGTGTAATGTTTGAATTGCATATCCAATATTTCTCTTCCATGTTCCTGAAATTTCCATTTTAAATATATGTGTATTCTGGCTTTTCTAGATACTGCTCCTGATGCCTTTATTCTGTAAATATTGTTTCTTCCATAATTTCACTTTTGATGACTTTATTCTCATCCATGAGGTATAATCTGTACAGACTTGATATTTTCCAGAAAATACAGTTAATAAATTGTCAGTGAGCCACAGCTTCAGCCTGTTTTTGTGAAGGTCAAATGTTCTCAGTGATACAGAGGGGATCATCTTGATTTACATAGTGCTCAGTCACATTCTGGCTCTAAATAAGCTTTTCCTTGCTCATACTCTCTCAGCGAAAATCATATTCCTTCTTCTGTCCTCCCTAGCTCCAATCATATTTTTTTTTTGGAATGCTATCCAATGTGATGCATGTAAAGTGAAAATTTATAGATTTAATTGTACCAGAATTATTTACTCCTCTAGCTCAGCCTATTTCTGGCAAAAAAAAAAAAAAAAGTCATTCTTCCATGTTTTAGTTTTCTAAATTATAAAATCTGATTAACGATGTAGTGGCACAAAATAGCATTGAATATTTTCTGTATCTTGTTTATATTTCATGTGACATTTTCTGGATGATGTAATTGGTAATAATGGAAAGGACCAGAATGCTTAGAATGACATAATAAGCAACCAAACTAAGGGGTCATGCATAACTTCTAAAGTATCATATTAACAGAACTGCTAAGGTGGATAGAGTTTTGATATTTACTTTTTGCCTGTCTCTTCTCTCCTCCTCTCTTGAAGACTTACGGATATGATATCTTATATTTTGCCATTATTTTTCCCTCAACAAATTATCTCTCATTCATGGATCCTATCAACTTTTATAGTTACAACATCTATTTCTTTCTCTCTCTGCATTCCAGCTGTAATATCTATGGCAAGCTTCAATGCTGGCCCTTCAGAATCTCATGTAAGATCCACATCCACTTACTTATTTTTATTTTTCTCAACTTTAGTAAAACCAAGTTCTAATTCTCTTGTTTTTCCCAACTTATTAACCCTCCTGTCTCCCCGCCTCCACCATTCGCAATAGGTCTATGGTCATTTTGTCTTCCTGTTTTCACTAGGTCAAGATATCAAATCTCTTTGGCACTAAACTTTTGCTTAAGTTCTATCAGTTTTATGCCTCCATTGTCTTTGTTTTTTTCAGTACAGCTGGCCTCTGACTTATGATGGTTCAATTTATAATTTTTTTATAGTGCTGTGAAAGCCATATTCATTCAGTGAAATTTATAGTTTAAATTTTGATCTTTTCCTAGGCTAAGGATATCAAGAATGCTCCCTTGTGATGCTAGACAATGGTAGAGTGTAGCTCCTAGACAGCCTTGGGAGTATGAGGGTTAAATAACCAGTACACTGTTGTCTGGCTAAGTTACAATGTCTTGTAGGTTAGGTGTGTTACATGCATTTGTGACTTGCAGTAATTTCAGCTTAGGTTGGTTTTTCTCAGGACATAACTCCATGGTAACTCTAGGAGCACACATACTCAATGTTTCTTCCTTTGCCATCTCCTTTTAGTGTATTATGTTTCATGTACTAAGGAAAAAATCATTCCTGGGGCTGGCAGCGTTGTGCAGCATGTTAAGCCTCCACCTGTGGTGTCAGCTTCCTCTATCTGAGCACCAGTTTGACTCCTGGCTGCTGTGCTTCTGATCTAGCCCCCTGCTAATATACCCAAAAGCAGCCAGAGATGGTCCAAGAACTTGCGCCAGTGACACCCACTTGGGAGTCCAGGATGGTGTTGTGGGCTCCTGGCTTTGGTCTGACCCAGCCGTGGCCATTGCATCCATGTGGGAGATTGAACAAGTAGATGCAAGTTCTCTTTTTCTCTGTCCTCTCTCCATGTTTCAGTTACTCTGCATTTCAAATAATAAATAAATAAACCTTTAAATAAAAACCTTCATACTAGTTCCCATACCTCTATTGTCCTCTTAAAGTCTCTTCCAGTTATACCATGATACATTCTCTTTCTCACATGTACTTTAGTGTTTATGTGTGCTTCAAGTGTTTATATGTGTGCTTCTTAAGTCTCTAATAAACTGCATAGGCTGTTTTGTTAAAACTGGCCAATTCCTAATCACAACAGAGCAAATATAGTCATGGACTGTCCTTGATATTCCAGATGGATTTACTTTTACCATTTTTGAATATCAAAAGCATTTTATAGACCTTGGGATATTTTATAATGTTCTGATGTTTTACATCTCTGGGTTTACCTATACAATTCTAAAGTGGTGCTGTTCAAGATGGCAGCCACTGGCCTCGCATGACTACCACATACTTGACACATGACAGGTCATAAATGTAATGAGCTATAGCCAAAAGATACATACGCAACTTTGAAGGCTTAATATGAGTAAGAAGAACATAACCTTTTGTGCTGACCCACAGCAATAACTTGCATACTGCAACTTGTAACTGATGCACAAAGATGTTCGTAGAAACTTTTACCAAATATACTAATATGGGAGCAATTCTGAAGACATGTAGTTTATAGCAAAATAGCCTAATTAAAAGGAGACCTAGATCATCCTGGAGGACAAAGCTTCCTTTCCTTCCTTTTGTTCCTTACAATTCTGTGTTCAAACATCAACTGTGACATCTGTCTAGGCTGAGCTCCTCTTAGACCCCTGAGAATGGCCTAGAGGTGGAATGGCAGTGAACCAGCGCATCACTGCCTAAACCTACCTTGGAAACCTGAAGGAACTACAGCTTCTTACTTATCAGGCAAAGATCATCTCAGACTCTGAGATTAACGGCGTAAATAAACATGATTTGATAAAGATCCATATGGGTTGCTTTGTGTGGCGTGAAGTCATGACTTTGGTTTATGATACAAAGCCTGCTGGTCACCTGATGGGAGCCATGCTCTCCAATTGGACTGGTGTCTCTCTGGTATAAAATGACCTTGCAGCAGTTGATGGGGCTTCCCCCTGCCTAGAGCTGGAAGCACAGCAGTGTCCACTTGAATGGCAAATTGTGATAAAGTGGCAAGAGCAAAATTGCATAGCATAATCACTGCAATTTTTTATTGAATTGAGCCCTTTGCTCTTTCTCTTGACAGAACGGTTTATTGAATGTGCTTGTGGAAAACAAAGAAAGGCAGTAAAGAAAAATACTCTTTTTTCTCCCCCTGTGCCTGAGAATAGAAGAGAGAGAAAATGTGTCTGCTTCAAGAGTGCATTTCTTAAATGGAAGAGCATTTTCAGGTGCAAACGGACTCTTTAGAAATATCATAAACTGTGCTGCTCAAGGCAATTCAGTGACTGATGAGCTTTCTCTCTGGCAGCCCAGTCAGCTTGAACAATGGACATTTCTTATGTCCTTTATTCCTCAAAATGCAAAATTCTACCAGCTAATAAAATATTTTCATTAAAGGCAGAAAGCTGATTTTTAACAGATTGCTAATGTTTTCTTTTATGCATTCAATAATAAAAGATCTGTTAGCTGTAGGTTCTGGGTTTGAACTCAACTTCCTCATTGATGAGTATATTAGAATGATCCCACCTCGCTTTTCTTGACACTTGTAAACCTAGTAATCTTTGAAAATATAATCTTGAATTTTTTTCTTATAGATTCTTCATTTTGAAATAGGACCAATGTTTTGGTAAATTTATTGATATAATAAAAGCTTTAATTTTCAGATACCAGATTTTTTATTATTTGAGATTTTTTGCCAGCCATTATTGATTCTAATATAATTGATATTTTAATTGATAGCTGTAATCACAGCTCATTCTGTTTCAGAAATCTGTTTTTCTGCCATATATTTTAAATATTCCTGAATAAAATGAAAAATGTAAGTGACTATCAAGGGTCTTGGGACTCTTGGCCTTTTGTAACATTTTTTTCCTTAGTATAATTTCTCTTAAAAATTAGAAAATGAATTTGGAATTGTTTTTGTATTTTGAAAGTCATATATTGTCTTTCAACATACCTTTATCTTGATAATAACTGATTTTCTAAAAGCTACTTAGCACAGATACAGTCTTTAGAATACAGTCAATTCTGAACTCCCTCCCAAAGTGAAGAGCAGAAGCTATGTTTTGCTTCTAGTGTGGCAGTGTCTTAGCCAGTATCTTAGAGAAGAATTCTTTATTTAACGGAATGGCTTGACAAAGCAGCAGAAGCCTACTCTTGCTGTTCTGTGGGGATTTGCTACTGTCCATTTCAACTGCCATTATTCATGGTAAATCTTAAATGTAAACTGGTAAGGTCACACCTCAAATGAATCAGGCATGCCACAGTAGGAGCTACTAAGAAACCTAAGTCAGCTACTCCTGAGTCCCCCTGTTTCTCTTTGGCATTAAGGTACTACAGTATAAGTTTGCAACTGAATCAGGCAGTCTAGCCTCCACACAAAAATAAGAATGTAAAAGAGAAGCACCTTAAAAAGAGCAGAAGTTAGGAATTTCATTCTCCTTCCCACCCTTGCCCTCCAATCCTTCCTGCCCTTGTATATTTATGTGCTTCTCAAGTTTTCATTTTTAGGACTAAGATAATGAGGCTAGGAGTACTTATGTCAAATAAAATGCTTTGGGATATTAGCATTTTGTGTCTTTGATTTAGTTAAGTGAGTAACATGTGAAAAAGATTTACAAAAGCAGTTGTCATATAATGTATAATTACTCAGCTATCAATAGGATTCACATCACTTGATACTAATGAGTGAAAGAACTGATATACTTTATCAGCTTTGCCAATGAATATGGTACTATAAGTGTTATTAGGTATCAGACTTTATACTGTTTCTAGGTCCAGGTTTTTATGAAAATAAAATCAGACATTTTTTCAAATGAGGTATACAGACAACCTAAATTTTTAAGTGGACATACAATAAAAATAACATTTATTTATCATTTCAGTTAGTATATTCCTACTTAATAGTCCTTTTTAACCGACTTTTGTACCATCTGTTTGGTGAATTACAACTCCCAACAGAGTCCTAATTTGAAAAATACATCCTAACAGGTAATTTTCATATAATTCTCTGTCTCTTTTCCTATAAATCAAAATGAATGAATCAGAAAACCATGATTGCTTATCTATCCTGGGACTTTTGTATTGAATGTGTCAATTCCGGGTGGCACAGATGGTTTAGCATGCCTAGTCTTCTTGTCTATTGTTCCCTGGGATCAATCCCTGCTTCCTTATATCACCGAGGTGCATCTCCGCCCAGGTAACTGGGTTCCATTCCCAGTGGCTGCAAAGGCTCCTACTGCTACTGTTCTGGCACTGATGGGCTCCTGCTGTTTGGGCATAAATGTTGCACTTCCATGCTGAGAACCGTCATCTCGACATCTGGGAGAACTGTTATCATAAACATGACGAATTCATGAACCAGGCTATATTTTTGCTGTCTGTATTCTATTTTTCATTTAGTTGGTGTCTATTGTTATGGTGCCTCAAATAGGCATGATTTATTTCACAGTGTTATTTATAGAGCACAGTGTACTTCCAGGTATACATTGCGGCAGATTTTGTGTTGGTATGTGGTTATTTTTTATCCAATTTATATTTGTCAGTTTTACTGTTTTTGCTCAGGTGCAGATTTCTACTTTGGAGGACATATGTGCAACTGAATATCTCATGTGTTGGGGAAAGATGTGCTGGCATTTAAAACTCAGCCCTGTTCCTTTCTCTGAGACATGAGAAAAATTGTTCCATAGTTTATGTCTTCTTTTTGATTTATTAAATGAAAATAATAGTGTCTATTTTATAAAATTATTATAATTACATGAAATAAGGCAACTAATGTATGCAATACTGGAAAGATTTTGAACAAAGTTTCCCTTTTATTCCAGTATCTCATTAAACTCTACAGATTAATTAATGATAAGGGAGAGAACAAGCCTGATGTTAGTGGGTCTGTGGTAGCATTCATGGATAAATTCTTCAGAGGCTGTTCACTCTTAACTTGCTGGAAGCTATGTGCGTAATCATCTTAGCTTGGCTATTCTGTTATGCATTTTCACTTTGAAACAAGTGTGCTACATGCTTTCATGTTTGTATGCTTAATCATAAAGACAGAAATAAAATATATATTGAATAGGTCTTTTTATTCTTGTCGTAGATTTTCATTTCTCTCCATGGCAAACTTGGTTTTTATGTCAACACCAATCAATTAAAAGTGGCTTTCTGGAGTGTTGGTGGGGAAACAGTGAGAAGCCACATCTTCACTTAGTGGTTCAGGGGTTGGAAAGTGGCATAATCAATTAGCAGTGTCTGCGGGAGGCTTGATTGGCAGCTGCCAGTCAATCAGACTTGAATTATATTGTTTGCCCGAGTGTGGATCTTTTCCTTTCTGGTCGTTTCATGATGAATTTGGTTCCAAAAGTAGTTCTAACATTATCTAATTCAAAGTTTAACATTTCTAATATTTGTTTATGCAATGTTCTAGTCATTAATTTTGTTTCATATGAGAATTTATTGCATTTCCATTTAAAAACAGTTTATACAATTTATATATGTATTGATCTGTAATGGATAGAAAAATAAAAGATGACTTTTGCAGTATAGTTAAGTTTTAAAACCCTGGGCCAAAGAGATTTGATGAACTTAAATGACATCCCACATTTGGATAAAAGATTATAAATATAAAAATGGAATCTTTAAGACGTGAATCTTCCTATCCTCAGATATTTTATGTTAAATTCTTGATTTAACATAAATTTAACATTGCAACTTGGCTGATGATTTTAAATATACTGTTAAAATAGTTTGTCCTAGAGTGAAGGATTTGTCAAAAATATTTACACAAAAGCTCTTAGTGGATCCTAGCATTCTGGGTGTGAAATCATTTTAGTGTCACTAAAAACTAGAAGTAATACTTTGACATAGCCTTTTGTCTACTATTCATAGATAACACCCGCCTGACTTAAAAAAAAAAAAATCACCCATTTGAATTTACCCTGAGAACTGAATTATATGATAAAAAGTCTCATTAACAACTTAAGTATTTGTCGTTTCTCATAGAAGTTACTAGTTTTAAGTTTATACATTACTCTGTATCTACATTAGTAGGACAGCAATTGGGGGCCGGCGTTTTGATGTAGTGGGTAAAGCTGCCACCTGCAACCCCAGCATCCCATATGGCCTCTGGTTCAAGGTCCAGCTGCTCCACCTCTGATCCAACTCCCTGATAATGCACCCGGGAAAGCAGAGGACGATGGCTCAGGGCTGAAATGCTTGGGCCCCTGTACCCATGTGGGAGATTAGGAAGAAGCTCTTGACTGCTGGCTTGAACACAGCCCAGCCCCAGCCATTACAGCCATTTGGGGAGTGAACCAGCAAATGGAAGACATCTCTCTCTCACTCTTTCTCTCCCTCCCTCCCTCCCTGGTTTTGTGTTTGTGTGTATCTCTTCATAACTCTTTCAAATAAATATATAAAACTTTAAAAAGAGGCAGAAATTAAATCTAAAACATTCATAAAGGAATATATTACTATTGGTCAAGACGGTTTTGTATAGTTGATGACTTTCTCTAAGTAAAACATTTGTATAGTTTCCTATTCAAATAAGGGCAGGCGTATACTCTATGTGCATTTCTTCTTATTCCCACTTCCTTATAAAATTCAGCAAAGTGATATCTAGATACTTGTTATATTTATTAGCTATTTTTTAGGAATAATAAGCTTTTCCATCATGGAGTACTTCTTGATGAAAGCTTCGATATCTATTTTCTAGATTTCTCCAGAAATTTTTAAAAAATTGGGGCCTGTGTAGGGTGCAGGGAACTAAGCTGCCATGAGCCATGTGGCCTCCCACATTGGGCAGTTTTGAGTCCTGCTGCTCCACTTCCAATCCAGCCCCCTGCTAATACAGCAGCAGCAGATGGCCCAAGTACCTGGGCCCTACCCACCTACATGACAGACCTGGGTGAAATTAGAGCCTCCTTGCTTTAGCTTGGTCCAGCCCTGATTGCTGGCAGCTTTTTGGGATGTGAGCAAGCAGATGGAAGATCTCTATCTCCCTGTCTCTCTCACTCTCACTCTTGCTCTATTTCTGCCTAAAGAAATTTTAACAAAATAGTACTATCTTTATGAAAATGGTCAAAATATTTAGTCAACTATTTTGATTCATTCTATATTTCAACTTGTAGAGAGCCAGCCAAGCTGATTCTCATGTTCTACTTTTTGAAAATCATTTTTAGGAATATTTAGTTCATTCTGTGTGATTTATTTTTCTATCAAGTAATCTTTTAACAACATTTTCTCATTTAGTTTTCTAGGCTGAGATGTATCAGTGTATCAATGGGTCTCTCATCCTACTTTCACTGAATTTTTAGTTAACGTGGATTCCATTTCTTAATTCTTAAGATACTGGTCCACTTTTATAGTCAACACTTTTCAGTTAAATACGTATAACTTGATACTATTTAGTTGTTTAACTCTATATTACAAAGTTTAAAGTTCTAGTCTACATTTTTTTCCAAAATCGAACCTCAATTTTACAGTATTCTTTGGGATACTTAAGGTAATGTTTCCCAGATATTTTTATTTAATACTTTTATTTGTGTACTCCACAAAGTTGTATTGAATGTCCCTCATTGCTGTCCCTGTGTTGTACACTAAGCATTAAGATGCAAAGGCTTGCTCCCTGTCTCTTCCCCCTGTGTACCTTGTGCGCAGGTGAGGAAACTGGCTCTTGGTGGCATTCCTACTCTGCACAGCCACCCTGTGCCAGGACAGGACCAGCATGGAAGCAAGAGAAGGACCGTGGCTGCTTCAGTTTGTGATCCACCTTCCAAAAGCCATGATGGCTAATGTGATTTGGCTAAAACAATGAGTCTTTCTTTTGTTCCTTTGCTTTAGGTAACTAGAGCTTGGTCCAGCCCTGGCTGCTGCCTGCATTTGCTGATATTTTTGTAATTTTCAGTCTGTGAAATTGAGATGGAAATTAAAACAGAAAGAAACACATTTTGAAAAAAACCTCTATTCTTAGGATAGACATAATTTTCCTTTCGTTGAGAAATGACACCCTGTTCCTTGTGCTAGTGGCTAATATAGAGAAAAACTGGGAAGCCTAAACCCCTAGTACGGGTATCTTCTTTTGCTCATTCATATTCCTTGAAGACACAGATTCTGAGAGGAGATTTGCATGTACAAATGTTTGAGTTGCTCTCAGCCTCTCAGCATTAACCTTTGCAAGGAACTGAGCCAGGGAGTGTTGGGGAGAGGTAGAAGGTGCACTGCAGTGTAGTGGCACACAATGTCAAGGATAGCTGTGGAGCTTGGATGGCTCCTCAGAGTTGTCACAAATACAGAGGCGACGGGGGTCATCGGGTATGTGCTGCCTTCATGAGGTGAGGCGTGTACCCTTTGGTGAAGCAGCTCCCTTCCGTGCTGGCTGCTTCCAAGCACAGATTCAGCTCTGAGCTATCAGGCAGTCCTGCTAGGAGGGAGAGTGCATTCCCAGATCCTAAAAAGACTGACTGACAGGGCACCACACTATTTAATACTCCCTCTTCTTTGCTTAAGGTCTCTTTCCAATATTTAGAAGTATAAGGGTGACTTAGAAGTACACTTTAGTAGTCTTTCACTTCTCCTGAGAATACACCTGAACTATGTCATGAGTGAGACCTTTGTTTCTGTCCCTGGATTTTTCTCACCTCTTTGATCATTCCTGTCCCATTTGTTCTTCTCTTGAGTAGGTCTCAAAAGTGGAGTAACAAGGTAGGTCAATGAAAAAAAGTGATATTGGGGTTGGCATTAGTGGATTAAGCCACCACTAGTGACGTTGGCATCCTGTATTGGAGTGCTGGTGTGAATCCCAGTTACACCGATTCCAATCCAGCTCCCAGACAATGCACCTGAGCAGACAGCAGAAGATGGCCTGAGTTCTTGATACCCTGCCAACCATTTGGGAAACCAGGATGGTGTTCCTGGCTCTTGGATTTGAATTGGCCCAGCCTTGGCTGCTACGGTCATTTGTGGAGTGAAATAGCAGAAAGAAAATCTCTCTCTCTGACTTCCAAATAAATAAATAAATAAATCTTAGAAAAGTGTTTTTTTTTTTTTTATTTATGTATGTACTATTTTTAAGTGTAAATTTGTGGTGTGAACTAGCAGATGGATGATCTCTCTCTCTCTCTCTCTATATATATATATATATATATATGTTGTTATGCCTTCCAAATAAATCTTAAAGTGCTATTATAATCTAAACACTTGGTTTTTTAGTATAAATTAAACCAATTAAGTACAGTTGTCTAGTTACTAAATCAGAAGCTTATAATAGGAATTTATCACAATCTTAAATGGTATGCTCAACCAATTCTTAATTATGTAGAAATCCCTGGTATCTAATAATAAAACAGTTATAAATAATATTATTTCAATTTCCAAATTAAAAAGCACCTAGAGAACAGACCAGTTGTAGTTTTACGCACCTTCTCATTTAAATACCTACGAAGATGCTGATCAAGAGAACAGATAACTCTGATAGCAAAGACTGAACAGAAAATTTAGTGGAATATTCTGGCAAAATGTAGTTATTAATATGAAAAGATGGAAATGGATTAGTTGCACTCTAACCACCCCTAGCAAAAGATTTATTTTGGTTTTTCTTTGTGAAGTAAAACTAGAAGAAAAGCAAGGACATTATTCATTAGTTATTCCTCCGAGAGTATGTCAATGTTTGTGAAATTAGCCTATTGAGCCGTGGCACCCCAGGCTCTAGTCCCAGTCAGGGCGTTGGATTCTGTTCCGGTTGCTCCTCCTCCAGTCCAGCTCTCTGCTGTGGCCCGGGAGTGCAGTGGAGGATGGCCCAAGTCCCTGGGCCCTGCACCTGCGTGGGAGACCAGGAGAAGTACCTGGCTCCTGGCTTCAGATCAGCGTGGTGCGCCAGCCACAGAGCACTGGCCGCAGCGGCCGTTGGGGGGTGAACCAACGGAAAAAAGGAAGACCTTTCTCTCTCTCCTCTCTCTCTCTCTCTCACTGTCCACTATGCCCATCCAAAAAAAATAATCCACTAAGTGATTCGAAGAAGAAACATAATTATCCATAAGGAAACAAAAGCTAGGCTGATTTCTAGTTGGTTTCTGTATTAACTGGAAGTTAACTGATATTAACTGAAAAGATAGTATAATATATATGGACTTCAAAAAACTTTCATGATCTATTAAGAAACAACAAAGACTATCATATATGATCTGTTTTAAAACTGAAATATAAGAACATATATGGAAAAATAAAACTATCAATGGGTTTTAAAATTTAATGTAGATATCAAAATCTATTTTTGTGAAACAGATATGATGCATAAATATTGATATAATTTTGACCCTGGAATCCTTATTTATAATAGTATAATGGGAAGAATAAGATTGTGCCCAGTTTGCTTAGTATTGAAAAACAAATGATACCACTTAACCCTTCACTCCGAAATTAAGGTATAAGTTTAGGGGCTGAATGCTTTTTAACAACTTAGAAAGATATGAGTGGTATAATTTAAAAGCAGTTATAGCTTAAAATAATGGGCACATGTCTTAAAAATATTAATCACATATAAGGAATCTTTAAAATTTTATGAAAAAATGTGTATTATATAAAAACTATGCATGAATTTTAAAATGTATTTGCACCAAAGTAAATTTATCTTGCAATTCTATTTTAATTTCCAAGAAGTATGTGCTCATACAGCAGGAGAAAGGACAGAATTAAAGGATATGTGTGCAATTTGTAAAATAAGTTTAAAGAAATATAAGCATTTAAGTTAAACTTTCATATGAAAGAAATTTTCTGTATAATAACCTCTAAATTTATTCAATGCACAGGATACATACTTTAAAATGACACAATACAGTAAATATTCAAAAAAGGGAGATTCTGTATACCGCATTTAAACAATTATTAAATGCAGTGTACTTCCAGGAAGAGTAGCCTTAGTGAACTAAGCTTCAAACTGGGAATTCAAGGGAATTAGATTGAGCAAAAAATAGACGGTGATGGTTGCCTTTACCTCTGATTTAATTAGGAAGATTTCAGATGTCTGATTATCTATATCCTCTGGCAGAAACAAATTTAAATCCTCTAAAAGATGATATCATGAGATCTCAATTTTTCTGTTTTTAATTTTGATAATTTTTAGGTGTTTAAGATTTTTATTAAGAAAATTCTTGCTTATATTTCCCAGTGTGTCTTCTCTCTGCTTCTATTCTACTTTATGCATGCATGCATGTATGCATGTATGTATGTATCTGTCAATCAATCATCTATTGATAGAAAATGACCAGTATGTGTTCGCCTTGCTTCTATCCTACTTTGTCCATTTGTCTATCATCTATTAATAGGAGATGATGGTAAAAATCATTAACACTTAGAATTCATTAGCTTTCTATTTACTAAACATTTTAATTAAAATTAATACTTTTATTCACCAATATCATGCATTATTTGAGCTGTGTAGAAGGTAGGGCATGAACATGGAACTGGGTGTTAGCAGCATGCAGGAGGTAACAGAAAACAAGAAAATGAACATGGTTTTCTGCAGAATGCAGAGTATGAAGAGAGTTGGGATAGCATCTCTCACGATTAAAGAGCATCGCCATTCTTAAGCAGCAAATTGAACTTCTAAGATGACTGGAGGGTGAATCAAACAATCTTTTTCGAAATTACCATCAAAGCCACTTTGCTAATTTAATTTATTATCTGTGTTGAACGATCTACCCCAATTTTTACTTGCTAGAGAAAGAGACCAAAACTTAAATAGATTTCTTTAATGGAAAAATTTTGATGTTCAAGGAAATCCCTTGTTAGTTCCTGGTGAGAAGCACATCTATTCTTTTGAATTTTGATATGGCTTGACTGAATATGACTGTTTTTTTCTAATTCTGTACATTCCAAGTAGCTTTTTGTGCACTTTAGAAACCATAAAAAGTTGCTGTATAAGTGCTATGTCTTACAAGCACATTACTTGTATTTTATGTGTATAAACTGAAAATCTATTAATACTACCTTCCTCCCATGACAGTTCTATTTAATAAAAAAGCCAGTGACACTAAAACAGTTAAATCAGACAAACGAGAAAAGAGCACAAAATATAATTCAAAATACTCACTCCTACATCACACTATCGGTTTACATCTATAGGTGCAGTACTCTCTAGGGTGTGCTTGTTGAAGCAATTGTGTGCTTTATGTCTGTCACTTGGTCATTACAACTTCTGTCTAAGTATCAAGGGATCTGTTGGGAACTGTATTCGTCTTTCTGGTTCCCTGTAACTCTTTTCATGGTCTGTGAGAAAATATTGTAGAAGGGGAAGAGTGATCTAAATTGCCTTTGGGGACCATTCACAAAGATTTCTTCTTTGAGCAAAGGAAGCCATTACCAATGTTATCCACTCCAGGGATTTGTGCCTGAAAGAATGAAATACCAAAACTGAATGTAAGAGGTGGGATGGAAATGTGGTGAACTCTGGTTGTATCTGACCGGTAGAAATCACAACATACTTTCAAGTTTTTTTTTTTTTCTTTTCATTTAATTTCTTATTATTTAAAATAGAAAAATCCAGACTTTTGGGCACTTAGTTTCCGGAAGCATCAGATTTAAAAGTAAATTATTTTTTTTTCCTTTGGATACTATAGTTTTAGTTATATCCTATTTAATATTATTTAATTTCAAGTAATCAAAGCCGATAAATCCCATTATAGCATCCACTATAATACTAACTGCTTGCTTATTAGATATTTATAACTATTAATATAATATCATGGGGAAGATTTTAGTCATAACCTTATTAAAAGCAAAGGAGAAAATAGTTTTATGATATTTAACTGACTCAAGTAGTATCATTTTATTTAAATAATTTGGTAATCACTGAATTTATTGTATGTCTAAAAGCTCTGTTTCAATGCTGCCAATGTCCACTTTATCTTCACTCTGTTACCAAATTTGATGACATTCCTGAAGATTCCTTTAGCATTTCTTTTAAAAACAGTACCTTTACAAAAGATGTATATATGACATATTTAAAACTAGGTTTAAAACAATCAACATGACTAATGTGGTAGTCGATTCAGTAAAGGTAAAAGGTAAAAATGGCAGACTGGTGGAGAAGCAGTGAATCATTGCAGACTGTTAACATTTGGGGATTTCCCTCTGGGTACTTGATTATATCTCTGTCCAGACAGCAATGTTTGTGAGTGTTCTGGGCCAGATGGTACAACAAAGAATTTCAAGGAGAAAAAAATCAAAGTCACAAGCTTTTCATTCTCTTCTTATTGTTAATTTAATTGAAGAACTACAAACTCCGGATTATTGAGTATTGATTGAGTTTACCTGATTTACCTGAATTGTAGAAATTGTAGCTTAGGAAAAATGAAAGATTCATGATTTTTCCTTAAAATTGAATTGTTATTTATAGGCCTACAAATTAGGTTGACATTTTCCTAAAATGTTTTTTAACTAAGTTTCAGGAATGTCATCTTAACACTTTATTTTGATGTTTTCAACTAATAAAATTTAGATGTAAATTATGACTTAGTCAACTGTTGTAGTTCTTTTGAGATTTCCCTTGCCTCTTCATCCAGAAAAAGAGTACTATGCTCCAGATCAGATAACCACAATTTTACCTCCAATTCTGTCATCTAATCAGTCATCCTTCTATTAAATGTATGACAAAAATCAGCAGCGACATTGAATGTCTCTAAACTGTTGCAAAAGCAGTATACTGTGCTACAAAAATTAAAAAGATTTACTTAATATTTTAATTTTGATATTTATTATTAGATTATAGTATGGGTGACTTTTATAAATAAAACCAGTGTGGTTTGTGACATTTACTTTTGAAAGTAAAATTGGAAGCATATTACTGTTAAAGTGATATTTGGGCAATATAATTTTAATGTTTCTTCATTACCATCAATTAGAGATAAATTTATTTTAAGCAGATTGCTTTGATGAATATCATTGTGATTTCATCTAATACTTTTATGTTTTAAGGAAAGATAACTACAATGTTAAAAGGTAAATTTTACTAAAACTTTAAGGTTATGAGATGAAGTCAAATATAAATAGAAGCTAATACTACTGGCATAAATTTGCAGTGCTAATTAAGTTGTGGTCTGCTGGTTCCCATATGGTTTGCTTGGCTGCCATGATCACTCTTCTGTTATCTCCAGGGCTTTGAGGAGGCATGAAAATAAGTGGAGGCTCATGTGCCTATGTGTCCATGACCTAATTAGAATTGGGCAGTTAGCCTAAGCAAAGTATAAGTACTTTACTTCTTTCTTTTTCCTTTATGCCAGATTATTTCAAGTGTGTTTTGAGTAGAAGAACATCAAATGTTTCTTCTTTAAACAAATATCATTACCTATTGCAAAAACAATCAAACTCAAAAAATACTAATAAGGAGCTACTAAAATAGATGTATACTGTGCTGGGTAGTGGGTGAACACTAGTATGGTCCCTGTTGTCTGCAAAGTTCTAATAAAGTAGGAAGTTAGAGGTATGAGAGTAAGTATAATATATGCTAAACCACAGTTGTTTTCAATGTGGGTATAATTATGTTTGCCTACATGAGTCAAGTAATGAATGGAATCACTTCAATGAATATTTAATTCCACATTCATCCATTGTCTCTTGAGTGATTGTTAGTCATTGTTAATATGCTTTCAATATTTTGCAGATGCAAAAACAGTTCAGAGATTGTTGGAGAACAAATAAAAATGAAGTAGATCTTTGTTATTACTGGAGTAATAATCAAGAATGTTGTATTAATAGTATTATCGTGTAACCACCAAATCAAAGATAATTGTCTTATAAATGCATCTTATGGAGAGTATCACATGATACTCTGACAAAAAAGATAGTTAAATTATAAGACATAAAATTGGTAAAATAATTTCTTTTTTTGAATATATAATATATTTTTATGGAATATTAATATATATATATGCAGTCTTCTTTTAGAATAATTCTATTCATTTTTGTGAGTATTGTTCTGACACCATTAGAGAAGAGGTACTCTATTTTCTTTATTAATTGTTTTTTTATTTCTTCTGTGTTAATAGTTTTGTCCACTTTGAAAATGAATGACAGACAAATCAAGATCTTACATTACACTTTCTTTATCCAGTCATCAGATGATGGACATCTGGGTGGATTCTAAATCTTAGCTATTGTGGATTGAGCTGAAATAAACATGGGGGTAATAAATAATTCTTTCATGTGCTGATTTCATTTTGTTTGGTAAATTCCCAGGTGTGGAATAGTTAGGTAATATAGTAAATCTATATTCAGATTTCTGAGAAATCTCCAAACTGTTCCATAATAGTTTACATTCCCACCAACAGTGTATTAGGGCACCTTTCCCCCCACATCTTTGCCAGCATGTTATTTTTTGAATGTTGCATGATAACCAATCTAACTGGGGTGAGGTGAATAATAATTGTGATTTTTATTTACATTACCTAATAGCTAATGATCATGGAGTTTTTTTTCAAGTGTCTCTTGGCCATTTGTATTTCATTCTTTGAAATATGCCTGTTCATGTCCTTTGCCCATTTCTTAACTAGATTGTTTTGTTATTGTTGAGTTTCCTGAGTTCCTTATAGATCCTGAATATTAATTGTTTTTTGACAGGCAGAGTTAGATAGAGAGACTGAGAGAAAGATCTTCCTTTTCCCATTGGTTCATCCCCCAAATGGCCCCTACAGCTGGTGCACTATGGCTGGTGCTGCGCCGATCCAAAGGCAGGAGCCTGGTGCTTCCTCGTGGTCTCCCATGCGGGTGCAGGGCCCAAGCACTTGGGCCATCCTCCACTGCCTTCCCGGCCACAGCAGATAGCTGGACTGGAAGAGGAGCAACCAGGACAGAATCCAGCGCCCCAGCCGGGACTAGAATCCGGAGTACTGGTGAAACAGGTGGAGGATTAGCCAAGTGAGCTGTGGCGCTGGCAAATTCTTTATCAGTTGCATAGTTGGAAACATTTTTTTCCATTCTCTCAGTTGCCATTTCACTTTGATGAGTGATTCCTTTACAATGCAGAAAGCTTCTTAGGTTGATGTAGCCTCATTTGACTTTTTTTTGCTTTAATTGTGCTTCTGGAATCTTTTCTAAGCAGTCTGATTGAATCTGTGTCTTGGTTATTGGCCTTTTTGGATTTCCTATGTCTTCATGACTCAGTTTTGGTAGAGTGTGTTTCCATGAATCTATCTATTTATTTGATTGATGGCGTATAAGTGTGCGCCATAATTCCTGATGGTTCTTTGTATTTCTGTGGTATCCACTGTTAATCTTTTAATCATCTCAGATTTTATTAATTTGCGTGTTGTCCATCTTTCTTTTGGTTAGCTGAAAAATGGTGTATTGGTTTTGTTTATTTTCTCAAAAAATCAGCTCTTCATTTTGGTGATCTTTTCTACCTTTTTAATTCCAATTTTGTTTATTTATTCTCTCATTTTAAATATATCTTTCTTCCTACTAATTTGGGTTTGGAATATTCTTGTTTTTCTAGGTCCTTGAAATGCATTTTGAGCTCATTTATTTGATGCCTTTCCAATTTCTTGGTGTAGGCACTAATTGCTCTAAGCCTTACATTTAATACTGCTTTTGCTATATCCCTTAAGTTTTGAAATGTAATGCTGTCATCTTTATTCATTTCTAGTATTTTTAATTTTTCTTTTGATTTCTTCTTTGACCCGCTGTTCATTCAGGAGCATGTTGTTCAGTTTCTCTGCATATTTTGTACAGATTCTTAAGTTGTTAATTTTCAGCTTCATTTCACTGTCATCAGAAAATATACATGGCATGATTTCAGTTGTTTTGAACTTGCTTTAATGCCTAGGATATAGTCTGTCCTGGAGAAAGCCACATGTACTGATGAAAAGAATGTGTATTCTGCAATTGTGGGATGTAATATTCTGTAGATATCAATTAGGTCTGGTCCATAGTGTACATTACCTCTGTTGTTTCTTTATTGATTTTTTGTATTATTGTTCTGTCCACTGATGAAAGTAGGGTATTGAAGTCGTCTTTGTTTATTTATTTATTTATTTTTTGGAGTCTATGTCCCCTTCAGAATCCATACATGTGTTTTAAATAACCAGGTACCATAAGATTAGCAGCAAATATATTTACTGTAGTCACATCTTCCTGTTGAATTCATTTCTTAATCATTCCAAAATGCCCTTGTTTTTCTCTTTAAACAGTTTTTGTGTTAAAGTCTTTTTTGTCTAATATTAGGATGGCTGAACCTTCTCTTGCTTTCTGTTAACATGGAATGTTGTTATCCTTTCACTTTCAGTCTTTTTGTATCTTTGTTGGTAAGGTGTTTTACTTGTAGGCAGCAAATAGATGAGTCTTGTTTTTTATTCATTCAGCCAGTATCTTTTAATTAGAGAATTTAGATAATTTACATTCAAGCTTATTACTAATAAATAACAACTTGGTTCTGGCATTTTTCCATACATATTAATATTATTTGTTAGGTATTTCCTTTGTATTTTTACTTGGAGATTTTCTACCTTCAAATTCTTTCTTGATGCTGATTTTCTCTGTTCTTGCATCTAACATATCTTTATGTGTCATTTGTAAGGCTTGGTGAGTGGTGGCAAATTTTTTCCATTTCTTCGTTTTGAAAGAAATTCGTTTTGGTTTCTCCTTCATTTATAAATGAGAGAATAATTGGATACACTGTTCTGGGTTAACAGGTTTTTCTCTTATAATACTTAGACTATGTCTCTCTGTTCTCTCTTAGCCTATAAGGTTTCTGATGAGAAATCAGCTGTCAGTCTAATTGGAGTTTTTTTGAAATTAATTTGGTGTTTATCTTGTGCACATTTTATGATCTTTATGTTTTACTTTTAAAAATTTGACTATACTGTGTCTTGATGATCTTTTCTTATCATATCTATTAAGAGTTCAGTGTGTTTCCTGTACTTGAATGTCCCTTTCTACAAATTATGGAAGTTTTCTGTATTATTTCACTGAATAGGCCTTCTATTAGATTTTTCTCTTTGTATACCTTCAGGAACTCTTGACATGTATTTTATAACATCATCATTTTATAATGACCTATTATCTCAAACTGTATAGCTCAGATTATTCTTGATTCTGCCTCACCAAATCCATTGTTAAGGCTTTTCAGTGTATTTTTAAATTTACATATTCTATTTTTTCATTTTGAATAATTCAGTTTGATTTATCTTCAATATCTCTATCTCCTGGTGGTATTTTTCATTCACGTCACTTGTAGATTTCTTTAACTCATGTAGTTGCTTCTCTGTGTTTTTGAGTAATCTTCCTCCTTTGAGTTCCTCTCCAGGGATTTCTTCAATCTCTTTGTCTTCAGAGTCATCTTTACTTTTGACTATTGGAGTGTGTCATGTTCCGTTTGGGAAGTCATTTTGTCTTCTGTGTTTATGTTTCTCGTATTTCTATGTTTATTTGGGGACATTTGTGGAACCGCTTGTTGGCTTTCTCCTCTCATGGCTTTCATTTTTGAAATATGCTTCTGTGGTTTAGTGGAGCGTTTGCTCCTTCCAGTGGATATCCAGAGGCATTTGTTGAGTGGGGCCAGGGAGCTATAGCAAGTGCTGAAGGGTGGGGCAAAAGTGCAGGTGACACCAAGTTGGGCATGGTTGATTCACTCTCTGATAAGCAGAAGCGGGGCTTTGATCATGTTAGCTTATATGATCACATCTGCCCCTCTCTGCCAGGGTGAACCGGGCTCCCATGGTGAGGCTTCAGCGCGGAGGCATCTCACCCACGCAGGCTCATGAACTGCACAAAGGATCTGTGCACACCTCAGTATGCGGGTTGAACGCTGAGCCTCTGAAGCCTGACCTTGATTGTCCAAAGATGCCGCCACACCCCATCGCTCACCCTATTGCACAATCACAGAATTCCCACAGCCACAGAACTCAGGTCTCCCACAGTTATAGGGAGCAGAGGATCCACTCTCAGCCCCACAAAACTTCCTTGCCCGTGGAACTAGCCACAGCATTCCCAGAACCAACTGCCTAATGGATAAAGGTTGGTTGGTATGCAAACTTGGCAAATCAAGTCTGGGTGCCTTCATTGAAGGGAGAGGAGTACTTCACAGGCTTAAGTGGGTACTCTGCCCCCCATCAATCCTCTAGGCCAGGATCGAAGTCAATGGGGTTCACAGATTTAGCCCTCCAATGAAAGTCCCCAGTTGCACACTGGCTGTGGCACCTCTACTTGCCTTATTGAGATACTGTTTCCTCTCTGGTTGCTGGGTACCTTACTCCAAAAAGATGGCATCCCCTACAACCATGGGCTGCAGGAGTCACTAGCAGTGTCCTACTAGCTGCTGGGTGATTGTATTCTCCTGTTATATTTTGATGTTATTATCTAAGATAGATTTGCTTGGAATAGGAAAAGAAATTTCTTTCCCTGGAAGTCATACAGATATTTGCAGACAGTTGTCACACTTGAATTATCTCATAGTTTTTACTCATGGTATTTAGTTCTCTAATAGTCTCAGATAGTATACCTGTGTTAGTTTCTTTAAGATTACTCATATATTAATCCTTTATTCATTCTTAACAAAATGAACAACTATTTTGGACTTATTGCTCCCAATAAGGAAAACAATGAGTAGTGGAGTTTTTACCTAATCGTCTCTATGGATGGTTGTGTACTTAATGTAAATCAGTGTACATTCTCATCTCAAACACAGAATCCTAGGAACATGAACTCTATTCCAGATCAGGAGCCTTTCTCCTTTTGGAGTGTGTGTGTGTGTTTTCTTTTCAGGTTAAAAAAAGACATTATCAATACTACCGCCTTCTACCTAATGCATGCACACTTGATTGGTGATGACTAGTTTAATTTTTATGATTCTCACATGGTTTTAACATGATTAAAACTATGTTGTAGGATTCTGTGCAATATCATGCATATGTTGCTGATATTGCAGATATGTGAACACACGTTTGTGCAGAGCTTTCCTCAGTGCAATTTAGGGGTAAAATTAGTTTGAGAAGCTTTCTTTAAACTTTAGGACATTTAATATTATATTTGACTTTAGAACAGAGACTTATGTTTTGTTACAAGGTTGAGGGGCTGTATCTGGTGATGGCCTTTTTAAAAACATTAATTTTTTAACTGACACATAAAAATTATTTTATGCAATGTTTTGATACATGTAGATGTTGTGTAATATCTAATCAGAGTAAGCATACCCATCTCCTCAAATATTTATCATTTCTTCACAGTGAAAGCATTAAAAAAAATCATTCCTTCCATTTAGTTTGTTTTTTAGAAAAATAACAGGTACTTTACAAATAAAATAGAGTATGTAACATCTTGTATCTTTCCCTTAGCTTCAGGAAATACGAAGAGAAATTCAGTACCTAGTTTTCCCTTGTCTTTGTTGTATGTATCTTATAGCCTTTTTATTGACTTAAATGGCTTATGATTTAAGTTATACATGTATTAGTCCTTTGGCTTTGTTTTAAATTTATGTACGTCCTTAAATTGAATATACAATGAACATATACAAAGAATATAGGATACATATAACTATATGTATGTATAAAAGAGCCCGTTTTTTCTGTAAGTATTCTCAATATATTCTCAGTTATTATGAGGTGTTTGTTTATATATGTTATTGTAAGTGATCAAAAACTATTGACATATTTAAATTTAATTCATTCTCACAAATGAAGCTACACATGTGCTATTAATAGAAACTGGATTAATCCTTGTGTAAAGTAGGGACTAGGTTAAAATACTACTATCAATGAAGCCCTGAGTAGTGTAGCTTACATAGACTGATTATTTTTTGACTTAGTCTTGAGTAGACGATTTCTGCTCCAATGAGCTGTCCAGAGCCCTAAGTTGGAGTGTTGGCTCTGCCTTTCTCACTGCGCACAGGACTTCCTGTGTGGAGAAGGTGACTGCTCCACATTCAGGCTGCGTGCTAATGAACGAGGTGTGTGAGCACTGTGCCCACAGATTGCAGTTTTATAGACACATTGATGAGCCGGACTTCACAGCAAATGCCCCCTCCCCCCAATCTTCATCAACTACCAGCCTCTTCATCTGCCACTGCTTCCCTCAAATCACATTCTGCCTACAAGGAGCAAACAAATTATTCCCAAATGTGCCATGTCATAATGATTTTCAGATACTGCTTTTCATGATATTTCATAATTTTTAATTCATTTTCCTTTCTTGCCTTATTAACTCCCTTTTAGTCTTCAGTATGCAAATTTGCAAGCCTTTGTTCCCAACATATAAGCATACTTTAAAAAGTTCATGAAAAAGGGTCATTAAAAGGTTTTGTTGTGACCATCTTTGTGGTACACCTTTGATGTTAGCATCCTATATTAGGACATTGGTTCGAGTGTAGGTTCCTGTTTCCTGGTAGCTATATGGTGAGTAAACCAGCAGGTGGAAGATTCATTCTCTCTCTCTCTCTCTCTCTCTCTCTCTCTCTCTCTCTCTCTCTCTCTCTTTCTCTCTCTTTCTCTTTCTCTTTCTCTTTATTTGAAAGGCAGAGAGAGAGAGAATGAGAATTATTCACACACTGGATCACTTCTTCAATATCCAGGCCAAAGTCAGCAATCCGGCGCTCCATGCTGGTGTGCCACGTGAGTGGCCGGGGTCCAGGTACTTCGGCCATCTTCCACTGCTTCCCAGGTGCGGCAGCAGGAAGGTGGATCTGAATCAAAGGTGCAGGGACTTGAATTAGCACTCTGATAAGTGATGCCAGTGTCAAAAATGGCAGCTTAGCCTGCTTCAAAACACCTTATATATATGAATTTAAATGTTTTTACACAAAAATAAACTTCTTTTAATTCAACTTTTCAAGAACTTTTTGAAATATCCACATATGTCCCAGTTATACTGTAAGCTTCTCACAGGCAGCTGAGATAAATTGCAATCCCAGCTAAGCCTTTTCTGAGCTGTGAGCTACTTAAACTTCTCATGCTGCCTCAGTTTTCCCATATAAAATGAGGTATCTTATTTGTGCTTTTTTTGTGGGATTTAGATAGAAATTGAATGAGATAATCTATGCCTAGCTGTTAGAATACATTTGGAAATAGTATAAGCATTTAAGAAAGGTCAGCTATTATTCATTTTTTTCTTTTATACCTCCCAAATATCTAGATCCATTATATGACTGAAGACCATTTTATTATAGTAGGGAATCAGCAATCTACATAGGACTATTAATAAATTCACAAGACACATCATTTGTTTTGTGTCTAAGGCCATCTGAAGAGGATTAGGAAGGATGTGCTGGAAAGAGGGCAGGAAACTAGATCTGAACAACAAAGCAGAGTCCCCTCAGGACTCCTGGATGCAACTGACACTTGTAAAATAAAGAAAAAGAGAGAGAGAGACAAAGGGAGGGAAGGGAGGTGGTGAAGGAGAAAGGGAGGGAGGGAGGGAGGAGGGAAGGGAGGGATAGGTTTATGGGACCATCCACAGATTTCCAGTTGACTATAAGGATTCCAGAATACTGTCTGTTTATCTATCCTTTAGCTCGCCTATTTGCTACTGGATTAACCTTGTTCTTAAGTGACCTCTTTCTGGCTCCAAACTTATATGATCCTTATAATTAGCAATGGCATTGAGAAGCAAATTTTGTTTGGTGCTGTGTTTGGCCTGAAAGTTAAGACATCAACTCATTTCTGAATCAGTCACTGAACCCTATTGGAAGGACTCAGTGAATTAGCAATTCAACCAGACTGTGAATTAGCAATTTTATTACATAACTGCAATAATCTATAACATAATTTTTAAAATGAGTAGTATTAGATCGTATTGATGTGTCATATTTTTACCAATGATACTATATTACTCATTTATGTTGTTTCAAATTTTTCTCAGTTATGTTGTGATTAACAAAATTATATACGTAACATTTAAAAGTAATTTATAATTTAAGATTATATCACTTAAATGTTAAGGAAGTTAGAGTGATAATAAAAGAAGATAAACATTTTTAAGCTCTTGACTTTTTTTGGTGAGTTATTCTTTTGTTCACTTATTACCAATAAGGATTTTCTCATTTTTTTTTAAATTAAAAGACAATTTGTTAAACTATATTCTGTAATATGTGCCACACTTAATTTTTCTTATTTAGTCATTTGCCTTTCAGCATTGTCTGTGGTTGTTTTCACATAAGAAATTTAAAGAATCTGATACAGTCAAATCCACTCATTTTCTCTTCAGTCCTTCCTTCTGTATTACTCTTAGAAAGGCCATTTTTTCCTACATAGTGGTTGATGTTTTGTTCTAATATGCTTTTGGCTTGTTGTATTTTAGTGTTTTTCTCTTTTTATATTAAAATGCTTCAAGTAATACAGAAAATTACAAAGAAGAGTTCAATGAAAACAAGTAGATTTGACTAGTCTTAATATTTTGCTATATTTTCTTCAGATATATATATATATATATATATATATACACACACACACACTATCTTTTTTAGGGCAGAGATAGATATATCAATATCACATGACATGGCATTCATGACAAACATAAGAATGAGGGAAAGAGGTATATTGTTATGTAGGGGGTAAATAGTTCAGTGAGAATAATATTTATAAATATGTACCACATAATATGGCACCCACTATACATACGTCTGTGTATGTGTAAATTGAGGCATATAAAAATGTGATATTTGTACTTCTGCTTATTTCACTTAGCACACTGATCTCCTATTCCACCTTATTGCTTCTTGGAATGTTTAACTCTCAATATATATAGGATTATAGCTAGAGAAAAGGACAGCTCCAGAATCCAAGTTTCCTCTCCTCATTTTCATTTGGATTCAGTCCCCCCCCCTCCCATTTTTTCTTTTAATTCCATTTTCCATGATCTTTTTGAAGTACTCTCATACTTATAATACCATTTCAACATTCCTGACATTCTTGGAATGGGAAGACAATGAGTAGACACCTATATAACATGAGTAGACGATGTTAGCTTCTAATGTTACTTAGTAAGTTTTCATGTGCACAGAAAATGCTAAGTGCACATTCCCATAGCTTGGAAAGGGGCACTGGGCTGAGCAAGACAAAGAAGGGAAACTGGTAAACAGGATGTCAACACTGGAACTGGGGACTTTGATTTGATCGGGCCATTTATTCTACATTCTATTCTATTTTATATGAGCTATTAAAAGAGGAGATGATTGAATAGAAATAACACCCAGTTTAAAGCCTCGTATGCCTCAAATCTGAAAATTCTCTAATATTTTTCTGTTTTTCCATTGTTGTGATAGCTATCAGAATGTTCTGTTACCCCTACCCCCAGAGCCTCCTTCCTTTGTTTTCCAATGTTTCAAATACCCTGCTCAAGATGCACCTGCTAAATAAGGTAAACCTGCCTGCCATCTGGATCCTAGATATGGATCCTCCATCAAGTGACTGTCATGTAATTATGCTACTGCTTGAACAAATCAGTGTGTAGAAGGGATTGGGGAATCGCCTCTGAAAATGACATTTCCCTTTAACTGTTCTCTTTGCCCATTTCTGGGGTTCCCTAGTTGGAAATGTTGGATTTTACAGAGAAGTAGCCTGACACAGATTCTACTCTCATTATACATATGTTTTTGTTTTGTTTTGTGAAGACACATTGGAAATAATGGAACTGAGCCTCCTATTTATAGAAAATAAATCAAGGTTTTTAAAATATCATTTAATTTAAACTCTTTATATAAAAACTCAGAATATTAGATGCTTGCAAATAACAAGAACAGATTGGCTCTCTAGGCAGTTTTGGTTTGATAATTAAAAAAAGCCTGTCTCTGTCACTTTGTGGAAGACACTAAACCCTATAGTGCATGCTAACATATATTTTGTTGGCCCTGGATACCCGGAAGAATCATTATATTCAGTAAGTGAAGTCACACACCCTGCTCCCGTTTACCCCGCCGTGTACCACAGATGGAGTAAATGGGCCTGCAATTCCTTAGGGTTTTAAAAAATTCACTGTTGTAGTTTAGAAATTGTGGCTGCACCATTGACTTCTCCCATAACAGCCTGGTTCAGTGTGGCATCCTAGATGTGAAGCCTGCCTAGATTAAATCCGTAGCTTTGCTTAAAATCTCTTTATGGACTGTTAATCACCAAAGCAGAGAATATAATGGATTGCAAATATTTACTAGACATGCGCTTCTATATACAGCTGCGCCCAGATAATTTAATCAAGGTTTGCAAGGCACTTTAGCCCAGAGAGTTTTGTAATTTTGAATTTAAGCAAGGAAAACTATTTTTAAATGGAATGATATTCTGTATTACAGTGGTTTTGATTGCTGGCCATCAAATTAAAAGGTTTTCGTTCATGTGATTCTATGCAAAAACAGTAATAAACAGATTTTATATTATCATTAACCACATAAATTGCTTGCTTAGGTATAAAGAAAAAGTGTATCTCTACATAATGGTCATTGAAATTTTTCCCATGGGAAACCAGGAAATTGACAATTCCATTCAAAGGGCAGAAAAGCAGAATAAAGTGAATACAAATTTTAGTGTATGGAATGTCACACTTCCATTGATGATTTTTTTACTTGACTGAAGAACAAAATATTCATTTCAAGTGCACATTCCATGTGCCATACTAAATGAATTTAAATAAAAAAAAAAATCCTGTCTCACTGATAAGCTCCTTCTTCCAGCTGTGCATTTCCTGATTTCATATTGTTAATTGCCTGGTGAGAACCTTTGCCGGGAACTTTGTAGACAGCTGATATCACCCCGTTTATGTTGTTTTATCTGCTTTGCTTCTTTCTACAGCCAATATCTATTTTGCAGTTGCACAGCCTCAAACACAAACCAACTGAGAAAGTGAATCCTTTAGGAAAACCCTGATCAAGGAACAAAAGGGTTCAACAATAAGTCCCATGTAAAAACAGTTACTGGTGATGAGGATTAAAATTAGTTCTGTAGAAAGAAGATTATTTTCATTGAAACTCATTAAGATAAAATCAGTGTTGGGAAACAGTTGCTAGAATGAATGCCAAGCCCTTCACAAAGGGAACAAAACTTTGTACTCAAAAAGATAAAAAGCTGTGTGACTTTTATGACAAAAACTGCTGTGTTGAGGAACTAGGCAGAGACAGTGTGGGTTCAAATATTAAGGGAAAATAAATTTAAAGGCATACAAACTTGTGAGACACAGGCTAAATATTTAATGATCTTGTTTCTTTAGCCATGGAAGGATCCAAATTCCAAGTTTAAGGTCCATATAATGGGCCAATTTTGAGTAAAAAGTAAAATGCGATTCATCACAACTCCGTAGCTTACACAGCAATAAATGTGCTCAATCGATAAAAAAAGGTTAATTTGAGCAAATAATCTGTTCTTATACACTAGCCATTTATTTAAAGTAAACTTCAGAGAAAGAGGTATAATGGCTATTTTACACAGGTTCACGCTGAAAGAAAAAAGAGACTATGTAATTATGGCCCAGGGACTGACTGTTCCGACCATGAGGGAGGAGATAATCATGGGAGCAGCCAGGCTTTTATGTCACCTCCAAAGGCACCAGCATGTGGTTTAGTCAACCCCTGGGATCACTGGTGTTGCCTACAAAATGAAATCCCCAGGACATTCTGAGGAATTGTGAGAAAGTGCATGGGAACTGCTGGGTGCTTCTTTACTATTCCTGCACATCCATGAGCCCAGCTAGGATTTATCACCTGTAAACTCACTTGCTCTGCACCTTGTTTAGGAATGGCACAGTTTTTGGAAACAACATTAACTCAAGGCACACTTAAAACTAGAATTTAAGATTGGGTCTGTGAAGTAAATGAGGAAAGTCTTGAAATGGAAACAAATGAAAACTTAGGGAAGCACTGACTTTCAAATGCACTATGCTGTGACTAAAACAGGATTTGCATTATCTAAATTTATTTCCATGATCTTCAGAAGCAACTTGTATTTTAAGTGGTGGCGTGGTCCTTCACAGTCACAATTGTACAGATTCTATTGAATTTGTCTGCAATTTTGTTGGAGTGTTCAGGTCAGGTATCCAGTTATTTGATACTATGTGTTAGTTATGTATAAACATACTGTGTAACTTAATTTTTGTCTTTATTTTCTCTTTCTTCATTGCTTTAATGCCAAAGCTTTAATGCCAGTGTAATTTATCTATGTATATTTAAATGGGTTAAAAACCAAGATAAGTAATCAGAAAGTTGGGACTTCTTTTGGGTTACAATTGTAATTAATCTGCATTTGGTGCCAGCTTTGATAAAATTATGTTAAACCTTTTTTTTTTTTTCTGAAAGGAGTAAGTGAAACAAATTACATCCCAACACTAAAAAATTAAAAATTTTGTTAAATCTTTCATTCCTCTATTTAAGCTCCATGAAAATTTTGCACTTTTCATCTAGTCTATTTATTGCCTTTGAATTAAATCCTGGTTTAGGTTCAATCTCTTTAAATACTGTGGAAATTATCAAGGGGTGAAAATAAAATAACCTTGATAGTCTTGAATATATATATTCTTGAAGAGAGAGAGAGAAAGAGAGAGAGAGAGAGAGAGAGAGAGAGAGAGAGATAGTCAGGAATAGAAGCAAAGGTGTCCAACCATACAGCATCTGTATTATCAAGGGAAAGGCAGCATTTTAAGCAGCAGTAGATAGCGGGTCCAAAGGGGAATACCCCAGAAATGTAGGTGCGATTGTTATAGAGGCTAAATAGGCATGAGCTTTGGCTGGACCCAGGCTCAAAAACAGAAAGAAATAAAAATTCACTAAAGTTTCTCTTTGTTTTTGGTCCAACTGATGAAATTTGAGTATGGACTGATAATTAGATCATATAAGTGAATAATTGTTAATTCTTTGAAATGTGAAATGGTATGCACAGGAGAATGTCATTAGTTATAGGAGATCGATTTTCAGGTGTTCAGGTATAAAGTGCCTGCAACTTACCTTAAAAGAGTTCAATAAAAAAAAAGGATATGTAGTAGGGATAATAAGCAGATATAGTTAAGTGCTAAAAAGTTATTTTAAACAATTGCATCGAAGATAGAAATGGTCATTATAATTTATCCAACTTTTCTGTATGTTCTAAGTTTCTATAAAAAAATTAGAAAAAATCTGTAGACTTTAGAAAAGAGCACAGAAAACAAGTGACAGGTCTCAATGTCAAAAGGAACAGTAGACAAAAGGAACAGACAAAAGGAACAACAAAATAAATAAGGCAATACTGTATTTAAAAGTACAAAAATAATTCAAAGTAAAAAATAATCATATTTTTATCCACATAGATATATAAATATATATATATATTTGAATAAGTTAATAAATGGGAAAAGGGGAGAGATGAATATCCTATGTGAAAGAATTCCAAGTAACTTATGTAGATAGTCTGCCCTCGAGGAGAGGAACCTTAACTCCCCACTCCTTAGGTGTAGGCTGCACGTAGTGGCTTTCTTCTGCAAGGTACAGTGTGTAAAAGGGGAAAAGTAATGACAGACTACACTGGAACACGACAGACGCCGTCTCAACCAGGAGGTCAAGGTCGACAGCAACAGTCTTAAGTCCTGTTGATGATCAGAGGTACACTTAATAAGGTGTGGTGAAACGGACTTGACCCAATAACTTATAACTCCACTGTTACCTTGAGAAAAACATCAGAAGAATTCCAACAGTAGGACAGTCTACAGAATACCTGACCTATATGCCTTAAAAATGTCCAAACATCAAAAACAAGGAATGTTTGAGAAAATGCTCCTGTCAGGAAAAGCATAAGGAGATATGACCACTGAAGTAATCATAGTATTATAATGCAGACACAAAAGCCACACTGGAATAGCAAGAATACCTTAGGGAAAACTAAGGAAATCTGAATAAATTATAGACTTTAGTTAATAACAATGTGTCAGTACTGTGCATTGATTATAACACATGTACCATACTAATGTAAAATGTTAATGATAGGAAAAACTGGTTATAAAGAACATGAGAATGCTCTGTACAAGTGTTACCTACCCAATTTTAACAATCTAAGAACTATTCTAAAACTTAAGCTCTCTAAACCATTATTGACTTTAAATCAGTGCTTTGTATTTAAAAATTTATCTTAAAATTATTTGAGGGTCTGCCATGGTAACACAGTGAGTTAAGCTGTCAACTGTGAATGCTGGCATCCCTTATGAGCACCTGTTTAAATCTTAGCTGTTCTGCTTCCTAACCAACTCCCTGCTAATGCACCTGGGAAGGATGTAGCAAGGGCTTGGGCCACTGCTACCCAAATGTAGACATGTAGGGCTTTGTCCTAGACCAGCCCTGGCCATTGCAGCCATTTGGGAATGAACCAGTGCATGGGAGAGCTTTCCCCTGTCTTTCTCTCTGTTGCTTGTTCTTTAAAATGGATATATACATCCATTTAAAATATGTGAATAGTGAAGACATCTTCAGAAAATTTAAGAAGTGTGTATATTATCAAAAATCTATACATGAATTTAAAATTTTTATACACACAAAAAATTGTAATTGCATTTTCCACCAACTTTTGGAAGTTGCTTCATATGTAGAAATCTTGATTTTAAAAGTGACAACTTGAAAATAATCAAATATCAGTTAGTGGTTTAATACATTATGGTAAATACTTTATACATTTAAATCATGGCATAGGAGAAAGTTAAAATGAACAGTGAAAAGACTTTGGAACAGGGGAAGTAGACTACCAGTATTTGGATACATTGATTCATTCTTTTTAAATGAATAGCTTGAAAGATGACATAATTTGTTTTCTTCTGCTTTATGCTTTTCCATAAAGTTTATCTTGGAGTGTCCATTTTTGTCCTACTGGCATTATATTTATTTATTTATTTGGGATTTTAGAAAACAAGATTTATTAGAGTCAAAGATCTCCAGCCAGAGTGGCATGGAAAGGGGCTCCCAAGAGAGGAAAAGACCCAAAGGACCCCATGGCACTGGGTTTTTAAGTACAATTTTGAAGGGAAAAAAAAACCTTGACAATCAGATTGGCATTCAATTGCTAGATGGGGACAAAACCCATCAAAAGACCAGAGTTACAGTCCTTTATCCTGAGTTGCTCATGATAAAAGACCATCGAGATGGGTGGGACAGGTAGCTCAGGAAGATACAGTCACTACTCCCAGCTATTCTCATGGTAAATTTGGACATTTCTATGGCTGGAGTGGGGAAAGACAATTTTGATCTAGCTAAAGATAACCTTTTGTTGGGGAGGAGCAAGCACTATGCGCCCCAAATTCCACTGGGACCACTCTGACTGCCTATTAACCCATCTGACTCCTCACATTCCCCTCTCAAGAAGTATGGAACCTTACATCTGTTAGGGAGACTGGGCGATGATTGCTCTGACTGCTTCATGCTGAAAAGGGGCATCTTTGGGAAGAGGAGTCAAGACAAGGTTGCAGCAGGATGTGGCTTCTCAGCAGGAGGGACACAGTACCAGCTTAAAGAAAGTGCTTCCATTCAAGGTTTCATGTGCATGGCCATCTAGAATTTCACTGTTTCAAGTCTGAAGAAAATGAATCTAACAAGCAGTTTAAACTCATGGGATCTAAAACAAAGGACAGAAAAAACCTAAGAAAGGTACTGTCTAAATCACAAGCAAATTTTCATTAAGAGCTCTATTTTAATTGGCTTATAGATAAAATATTGCTCATAAATTTAAACTGCTAAGTTAATCAAAAATACCTTTTTGGTTCAGTGACCCAAGTCTCTGTATCAGATGTTCTAAATTTTTTGACATGTTTGTACTTGAATTTGCTCATCAAACAAGTCACACTTGTGTTACATATTTAAGCAGTGTTTCCGAATACATGCACTTTTGCCTTGAAATTTATAGAAGGCATTGGACCTTCTGGTAAATGTTTTTGTAAGTTGCTATTTAACTGTTAAAGTTGTTTGCTAAGTTTTCATTTGCTATTGTTTTATCAGTAAGCAATATGGGAAGGCTGAATTTTCCCCTCATTTCTCTATTCTCTTCAAGATAGAAAACTGATCCTATTCTGAAGGACTCCCCAGGATGTACAGTTTGATCTTTAGACCCTATAAAAGGGATGGCTAACACTTTTCTATAATGATAGCATAGCCAAGATGAGAGCTTAAATTATGACTTCATGGTGAGATTTACTTTGCCATGGATTCAATAAACAGGAAAACTTCCCTTTTTAAACCCAATGAAGAGTTTTACTAATGACTTAAGATTTTATAGGTAAAGTGGTCATCATTTTTATGTTAAAGTCAGAACACAACTGTCCTCATGGACATTGTGTACTTCACAGAAAAACTGCTATCAGAACATGCCTGTGACTGTAGACTTCTAGGTTAGGCCACCAAAGATTAGAGATGGGACTGAGCACACACTTGACTTGCATCCTCTTAAAGGTTTCCTCTGGTCTGGTTTAACAAAAACCAGGAGGAAGAGAAGCCAGGCTGCAGAAGCAACGTAAAGATAGGTGGCAGGGCAATTAATGGCTGCCTTATAAAGTGATCTGCTGTCAAGGAGACACAACAGGTCAGTCCACTGCAATAATTTTTGATATGGAAAGCCATGACTTCAGCAGAAATCAGCTTATGAAGAGCCCTGGCAGCTTTACCAGCCAATAGTTTGGTCACTGGAAACGGATCTGCCCTTGAGTCAAAGAACTTCAGTTCAGAGCCGCAGTCCTTGTTGGCTCTAAGCTGAAAAGCCCTTCACTCAGCCTGTCTTCCAAAGTAACCACTGCTGTCAATCGGATGGCCAAGTAGGGTCAGCAACATTGCAGGCAGAACTGTAAATTTCCTGTGAGATATGCTACCTTGGGGCCTGTGCTGTAGCTCAGTGGGTTAACGCCCTGGCCTGAAGCGCTGGCATCCCATATGGGCACTCATTTGAGTCCTGGCTGCTCAACTTCCGATCCAGCTCTCTGCTATGGCCTGGGAAAGCAGTAGAAGATGGCCCAAGTGCTTGAGCCCCTGTACCCATGTGGGAGACCAAGAAGAAGCTCCTGGCTCCTGGCTTCGGATCGGTACAGCTCCGGCCGTTGCCACCATCTGAGGACTGTTCCATTGGATGGATGACCTCTCTCTCTCTCTCTCTCTCTCTGCCTGTTCTCTGAGTGTAACTCTGACTCAAATAAATAAATCTTTTTTTTTTTTTTAAGAGATGCGACCTGCCTTTACCTGGCTAGCTCTTCTTCCAGGCCAGCTAGGAAATGGAAGTCAACAGGGTACTATCCCTAAGGAGGTTCTCACCTCCCTTATGATGTTTCTTCCAGTACCCATGGGAAAAGATAGATCTGGAACTCATATCTGGCCAAGCCTTAGCCCATCTGATTATTATCAGGCATCTTCTGTCAGTTTCTATTTGCTTCTCAATGGCATTATATTTATTTTACTTTATGTGGATAGCTGGTAAGAATGTTAAAGACCTTTCTGAGTATCATATTTTGCAAAATTTTAGTGTGTGCTGCTGAACTGAGCATAGTATTTTTGAAAAATTAAAAAAAAATTTGGATTTTGTAAGTATTTGTGAGTCATCATGATTTGTATTACAAATAATATTGTTTGAAATAATTATGCTTCAGGGGCTGGTGTTATGGTGCAGGGGTTAAGCCACCATTTGCACCTGTGCCATCTCATATCAGTCTGGTTTTAGAGCCACAACATTTCTGCTTCTGATCTAATTTCCTGTGAATGTGCATGAGAAGGCAGCAGGAGATAGCCCAAGTACTTGGACCCTTGCCACCCATATGACTCCTACTGAGGCCATTCGGGGAGTGAACCGGCAGATGGACGATACGTGTCTGTATCTCCTTTTCTCTTTGACTCTGCCTTTTAAGTAAATAAATGAATAATTTCTAAAAATTGGCCCTTTTGCCCCCTTTTCTTTTGATTACTAACTGATACACTTTAGAGTGCTGTAAAAAATCAAAAACCCCAGCTTCAGTCATTAGCATATATAGAATCCTTGAGTCTGTTTTGCTAATGATCTCCAAATTGCTGCCAAATGGTCACTTTATCTGAAACTTCACTCATCATTAAAGACCAGGATAAATAAAATACTGCCAATTAAAATTTAAATTAATACTAATTTTTATAGTTCAAGATAGGTTAATTCTAATATTCTATTTGAGTTGGACATTTGAGTCCATTTATTCAGATTATCTGAATCTAGAATTAGATCTTAGTAGGTAATAAATGTATAGATAAATTTTTCTCCCTTAGCATATTTTACCTAAAAGTATAAACTCTTTCATATATATTAAACACACACAGAGAAAATTTGGCAGTCACTGCATACCTTCATGTTCAGGACAGCAGGTCAAATTTTATAATAGTTTCTTAAAACTTTTAAAAAGAAATAAACCCTGGGACCAGCACTATGGCGCAGTGGGTTAAAACCCTGGCCTGCAGTGCCAGCATCCCATATGGGCGCCGGTTGGAGTCTTAGCTTCTTCTCTTCCCATATAGCTCTCTACTATGGCCTGGGGAGGCAGTAGAAGATGGCCCAAGTCCTTGAGCCCCTGCACCCGCGTGGAAGACCAGGAAGAAGCTCCTGGCCTCAGCTCAGCTCAGCTCTGGCTATTGTGGTCTTTTGGGGAGTGAACAAGCAAATGGAAGACCTCTCTCTCTTTCCTCCTCTCTCTCTGTGGCTCTACTTCTCTCTGCAACTCTTTGAATTAAATAAAAATAAATCTTTTTTTAAAAAAGAAATAAACCCCATAGCATGATTAAGAGTTTCCTTCTTAGCCTCTATTTTCACAAAGATAATTAATACTTTAAAGATGATTCATATCATTCTTGTACAATTTTTAAAACAATTTTAGTATGTATGTCACTATATATACCACTTTAAAAGATTTATTTGAAAATCAAAGTTACAGAGAGGTAGAGAGCAGGTCTTCCATCTGTTGGTTCACTATTCAAATGACCACAAAGACCAGAGGAGGGCTGATCTGAAGCCAGGAGCCTGGAACCTCCTCCAAGGCTCCCACATGGGTGCAGGGGCCCAAGGACCTAGGCCATTTTCCACTGCTTTCCCAGGCCACAGCAGAGAGCTGGATTGGAAGTGCTGCTATGCCACATGGGATGCAGCTTCACCTACTATGACACAGCACTGGCCCCACTATATATACTTTTAATATTGAAATTAATTTTGTGTATTTTAAAAATTTCAATAAATTGAATATTCCTATATAGAATCCATGTGTGCTTTATGCAATATTTTTAGTTTGAATGTATCCATGTGTTTAAATAGTTTTAATTAATGTTTATTAGATTATAAATATAATATTTCCATCACTTTTCTATAGATGGACATAAGATGAATACTCTCATTAATTTGCAAATGCATAATAAATTCTATTGTTTCCTAATATAGTACTTATCCTATGCAGGGATAAGAAAATTGATGGTTAGAACATTTAAGTAATTGATCAACTAGCTAGCTATCCAGTATTGAAGCTGAGGTGCTACCCACAGAGTGACACCAAACATCATGCACTTAACACCTAATAGCAGTGACTTCCTTGCTGAATGTTTACCAAATGAGGTTTGAGGATCTTGGAAAAAAATGTATATTGCTAGTTTATGGAGTGCAGAAAGGTGAAAAGAGAAAACTGAAGAATATAACAGAAGTATAAGGAAAACAAGTAGGAGGCAATTAGAAATAAATTATAAATGCAGTAACTAGATTCTTTGTATACGCAAGGCTTATTTTCTGACTCTTGACTGATTAGTTGAACTCTGTGAAAATCCAAATTCAGCTCATTGCAATGAATACCCTGAGGGTTTATTAATATCAAGCTTCCCTAGGAACTGGCATACACAGTGAAAAAATTAGGAGCCCTAACTCCAAGGATGCACAGTCTAGCTGTGCATAACCCATTTACAGAGTGCTGTGGGCCATAGTATTCAGTCTAAAGATTAGGAAAGGACTCCTTAAGGAGAAAACTTCATATGAACCTTATAGTATAAAGTCAAAGAGAGTGGTAAGTTTGCCCAGCAGTAGAATATATCATTAACAGACAAAGAAATCTGAGATTGGACATTATATTTGGGAAACTAGTGTCTTTTTAAATTTCATTTATTTATTTGAGAGGTAGAGTTACAGACAGGGAGAGGGAGAGACAGAGAGAAAGGTTTTCCATCCACTGGTTCACTCCCCAATTGGGTGCAGTGGCCAGAGCTGCGCCCATCCAAAGCCAGGAGCCAGGAGCTTCTTCTGAATCTCCCATGCTGGTGCAGGGGCCCGAACTCTTGGGCCTCCTTCTGCTGCTTTCCTAGGCCATAGCAGGGAGCTAGATTGGAAGTGGAACAACTGAGACTCGAATCAGCACCCATATGGGATGCAGGTGCCGTGCGCAGAGGCTTAGCTTGCTACACCACAGTGCCAGCCCTGGGACCACAGTGTCTTGAGTATAAAATCATTAGACATAAGTAGGAAAGGTGGCAAATGGTGCTTGTAAGAATGGATGCAAAGAACACTATGGTTTTAGACACCTTATTAAAATTTTGAAATATTTTCTTGAAGACAAAAGAAAACCATTAACAACATTTTTCTGGGGGAAAGAATCATTTTTATGGTAACAATATGGTTTTGATAAAATGCATAGTTACTATATTGCAAAGGGGAGATCTGTCGACAAAAAGATCATTTCAGTTAGTGAGTCCAAAACCAGGTTAGTGAAATTTAGCTTTGAGAGGAGAAGACAACTTTAAATATACATTTGTCATTGAATAGTTTTTTCCTGTGTATGGGGAAAATGAGCATTGATTTCTTGAAAATGTGATTTTTTAAAAAAATAATTGCAGTTTTAGAGTCTGTAATGAAGGCTAGAGCTAGATATCCATATGCTAGCTTAAGTTACTCTCCCACATTGGTACATATGATACATGACCAGGATAAACCTAAGAGCCTCCCCCCAAACTCTAATTCTCTTGCATTCCCATCTTGGATAGCATAGAGGATAGGTGAGATTCAACAGGGAAGCGATACTACATTTAGAATAGATGTTCAGTGGTATCTTATCTACTGAATGAAATGTGGTTTTACGTAAGTTGTTTCCATATGGACATGCTATTGACAGAAATATTAGAAGTGGAGATAGAAACACTAAAGTGGGAGCAGATATATAGTTAATTTCTTCTGCTACGGGTTGGTATCTATAAATACTACAAATAATCAATGTAGACATTTGCTAACTTGTCTTAATAATGAGGTTTCTTTGTAAACAAGACTGATAAATACATATTAACCCATTATTTCTTTCTAAATGGTTTTTCAAAGCTCATTAGCTAGACTGATAAAACACTAGGATATAGTGTCTTTTGAGAAGCTATATCATTAACTGAAAATTTTACTTCTCATTTCAAAGTTTAACTTTTCATCAGACTCATCAATATAAATATATCTGACATAGATTAATATAGTCTTTTCTTTAAGGACTCTTTCAGTCTGCTCCCCATAAAATATATGTTACTATTTAATTACCACTTAAGATTTTTTTCCCCTTTGGTGGGGAGGATGGTTTCCATAATATATTTGTCTTTTATTAATAAACCTATTTAAAATATGAAAGTACAGTTTAAACCTGAAAGAGAACAATGGATAGGATAAAATGTGGTGAGGGTTAAAGTAGACCGTGGAGGGATGTTTTTATTAGATTAGAAACATTATATCTTACAGCTGAAAATGCAAATTACACTGTGCCATAATGTTCCTTTCAAGCTCACAAGATAAAATTTGCATATCTAAATTGGATCAGACCAAATAGGTTTCCCTGGTCTCTCTCCCTTGAGCAGCAATCAGCCTGGAAAAGTCTGCTGGTGATCCCCAGAGTGAGTTTTTAAAGTTCGTACTCTTCACGTATGTGAGTCTTTATGTGTGTACACATAGTGGCCTGTTTGTGTATAAATATATATGGATAAATACATGGTATCCAAGTAACTTTCATTTTAGCTTCTTAGAGTCTATAAAATTCTTCACTTCTTTTGATAATATTTGCATCACATGTTTTTCCTTTTCATACATTTTCCCAAATCTTTCTACCTAATGTTATTAGTATTATTTTATCTTTTACTAAAGTAGCTGTGCTGGTTGATTTTTCAGAGTGTGATAAATATTTGAAATGTTGATGAGATTATTTTTATGTGTTAATAGCTATGTTTTCTCTTCCATTTACCTTTAAGGAAATATCTGAAATATTTAATAAAGATAAACTTTATAATACCCAGCTATTTGTCATACAAAAATATTCTACTTATTTTTATGTTCAAATTATTCATTTTGTACTTTTTAAAATAGGTGTATGAATATAGTTAGAGTTTGCAAAGTAAACTTAAAAATTCACAAAGTTGACTCAATAATAAAATGTGCTTAAACTTTCATTTTTATGTATCCATTTGACTTATTATAATTTTTCAATGGAATACAATTACAGTGAATTTCAAGAACTTCGAATATTATTGGTTTCTATCACCTTTACATAAATTTGTATATTTAGATAAACATGATAGGGCTTCAAGAAGTTTATGCAAAAATTATTTAAAACTTGATGAAATAGCAGAGATAGACAGCGATAGAGAAAGAAATATTGCATCCAGTGGTTCACTCCCCAAGTGCCAACAACAGTCAATCTGCAGTCAAGAGCCTGGAACTCCATCTGAGTCTCCTGGGGAGGAGGGCTGACAGGGATTCTAAAACTTAAGTCATTGAATGCTGCCTCCCTGGATGCAGTACAGACAGGTGGGTCCACAGCAGAAATGCCAGGACTCAAACTGGCACTTCTGTTATGGGATGTGGACTCCCAAATGGCTGCTTAATCTGTTATGCCACAAATATATTTTATTTCAAATAGCCTTGTTTTAATGTATAGGGGTTAAGTGAATAAAAAGCGTTCCAAATCTATTTGTTTCGTATTCTAGTAAAGCAATAATTTCTTAATTTAAAAACTCCAGAAAATAAAAAAATGCAAAGCACAAATACAATGCTGGTGTTTCTGTTGTTATTATTTAGACTTGAGTAGAAATTGGACAAAGTTGCATATTTTGCTTTTCAAGTGCATTTGCCAAAGTTTTTATACCATATCCTCTGCAATTCTTGGTTTTTATTACCACCAATATATCTTCATTACCCAATTTTATTTTCTTTCCATACATGCTTGTCTTATAGTTAATGACTTACTAGGAGATTTTATATAATGAAAATAGTCAATATTTGAAGACATTAGGCTTTAGAAGGAAAAGCTTTTTAGAAAGTGGAAATTTAATGTATTTTGAATTTCAAATTCCACTAATGGGCAATAATAGTCTTGACCACAGCATATTTGTTATATATTATTTGTAACAAGAGTCTATAATTTATATAAATAGATTGACTTGAAGGTAGATATACATACACTCATATGTTGCCTAATTGTGCAACATATAATTTGTTACATTTATATCTATATAGTTTAATATATTAACATCTGTTAATTGTTTCAAATTACTAACTTTATGTGAATATTGATTTTCTATTGGGTTCTAATATTTTGGGCACATGGGGTTTTTAATTTTCTCTTGTTCAGCTCAGCTATAAATCCTAAACAAATGACAAATATTGATAATTCTTTGAAAAATACATAGAAAAAATTAAATTCATAGAAGTCTTAAATGAAAGCAACTCTTGCTAGTATAAAACTGTGTTAAATATTTTGGAAAATAACTTCGTTATATCTGATAAAGTGAAGATATGCTTTTGACTAAGCGATAGTACTACAAAGGAAAATAGGAAAAGCTAATTTTGCATATGTGCACCAGGAAACAGATACAAAAGTGTTCAAGGCAGTCTTGTTTTTACTAACAAAATAGTTAAGTCTATCCAAATGACCCCAAAAGGAAAAAGCATAGATAATGTGTGGTATTTTCATCATACTTTAAACTGAATAATTGTAATCTAGTCTAACACTGAGATCTCAAAACAATATTGAATGAAAAGCAAGCTTAAAATTAAATTTATAATTGAACACAATTCACATAAAATTGGAAACCCCCAAATGCTTCCTATTTAGAATTATGTGTGTATGTAAAGTTATAATCTGTGGCAGGAACGAGTAGTAGTTTATGCTGTGCAGGAGCTTAGCCGGAGACAGAGCTTTAAGTGCACATAGTTTATCTAGGAGGGGATCCTAAAGAGCACCAGTAGTGGAGTGGAGAAATTGAACAGGAAGAAAAGTCAGTCCATAAATTCCATGCTGTCAACTGAACCACAATGTGAGCAACTGGATGTGGGTGCAATCCCAGTGGAGAACCCCCTGGTTTTTTTTTTTTTTTTTTCTCTATTTGAGAGGCAAAGTTACAGAGAGAGAAGGAGAGACAGAGAGGTATCTTCCATCCACTGGCCCACTCCTTAAATTGCCACAACTGCCAGGACTGGGCCAAGCCAATGCCAGGAGCCAGAAACTTCTGGGACCCCTGGGAAGAACTTCTGGGTGCAGGGGCCCAAGCACTTGGGCCATCTCCTGCTGCTTTCCCAGGCCATAGCAAAGAGCTGGATTGGAAGTGGAGCAGCCGGGACTTGAACTGGGTATTGGTATTGCAGGTGGCTTCACCCGCTAGGCCACAGCACAAGACCCTGTGTGTAACACAGACTGTGTGGAACCAAGGACACCAGTTCCCTCAGTCACTAGTTAAGGGCTACTGGGGATGAGGGGAGATGCCTGGCTTCTTGAAGCTCTGGGCTGCTGGATGAGGAGTTGGTGCTCAAAGATACCTGGGCAGAGATTCCGGTGGCGACAGGTTGGAGTCAGGTCAGTGCTAAGAGCCTGGGGGATACACAGAGCCCAATACCGACTGAACTGATGACTATGCTTATGCTGGAAGTAGTGGGGGGCAGGGGGGACAGGGAATGGAATTGGGTTTGCAAAGCACATTTAATGTGAATTATTTTGAATTATTCAATACAAATATTTTAAAAAATTATTTGAAAGGCAGAAAGAGATGAGAAAGACATCTTCTATCCACTGTGCAAAGCTGAAGCAAGGAGTCTGAAATTCCACCTGGGTCACCCGCATGGGGAGCAGGGTTCCATGTACTTGAATCATCTTCAGCTGTTTTCCCAGAGATATTAGCAGGGAGCGGGGTCAGAAACCTAGCAGCCAGGGTTCAAATGGTGCTCATATGGGAAACCAATGTCACAGACAGAGGCTTAACCGACAGTGCCTGCCCCAATAAAAATATTTTATGTAGATGTGACAACATGTCAATAATTTTCACTTCTGGTGGTGAATACACAAATATTTGTGATGCCATTAAAATATTTTCATGAACCAAAGAAGTTAAAAATAAAGTAGAGGGTCGGCACTGCGGTGTAGTGGGTAAAACCACTGCCTGCCGTGCCCACCTTCCATAGTGGTGACAGTTTGAATCCCGGCTGCTCCACTTCCAATCCAGGTCTCTGCTGTGGCCTAGCAAAGCAGGAGAAGATGGCCCAGGTCCTTGGGCCCCTGCACCCACATGGGAGACCTGGAAGAAGCTCCTGGCTCCTGGCTTTGGATTGGTGCAGCGCTGATGGTTGCGACCATCTGGAGAATGAACCAGCGGATGGAAGGCCTCTCTCTTTCTCCCTTGGTCTGCCTCTGCCTCTCTGTAACTGTGCCTTTCAAATAAATAAGTAAATCCTTTAAAAATATAAAAGTACAGTAGAATCAAGAAGGCAGCCTATCTTCTACTAGTTAGCGTACACTAAAGGCTAAGAGCAGAGGTGTGAGTGTGAAGACCTGGAGAGCAGGTATGCAGCAACTGTGTTTACCAGGAAGTTGACAGAGAATCTTGGAGGAAGTTTAGAAAATGAACGAGTAAATTAATTATAAATTCTAGGTGACAAAGCCATTTCTCTATAGACGGTGTAGGCCAACTGTGAGTCAGGCTTTTTGGCTTTGCCTGTCTTCAATGTACTTGTTTGTAATTTCACTAATGTGCTTCGGAATGGACTGGATGAGACATTTAACGTTCATCCTTAATTGACCTTCCTATACAACACCGGCATCTACAACAGTGGGATAATGGAGGATTGCAGACAGCTTTCTCACCCCTTCTGCACAATAGCCAGAGAGCAACACGTGTATTTCCTCTGAATGTTACGAAACATTGGAGGATTAGTGAATTGGGACAACTCCATTCCAAAAAATAACCTGGAAATACTTTAATAACTCATGAAATCTCTTTCAAGCAACCCTTAGGCAAAATCCTACTTCATATAAAGCACACATTGTTTTGTCTAATCATCAGGAACTTAGTTTTATCAGCCTTCCAAATAACTCATCTTCCATTTGCCAAAAACTAAAAACAATGTTTGATGATTATAAGGCATGAGACAGTTTTATTTTTGGTCTTTTGAGAATAAGAGCTGATCAAGTGTAACAGCAGGAAATAAAAGTATTTAAAATTCATAAATATGATTTATAGAAAATATTACCTAAAACCAAAAAAATTAAGGAACAACTGTATTCTCTTATGTAATTGTAACATTAAAAAAAAAAAAACACAGCTTTTCCTCTTTTAGAAAGAAGACTTTTCTGTGATACCAAAACCAGGATTATTTTTAGAATAGTAAAATGTGTGCATCTCTGTTCAGAAATAAAGCATAGCAAGGCAAAAGAAAGTTTGTCAAAAGTCTACGAGGCACGGAACTTTTATATTTGCAGGTCTAACCTCACTTGTCAATTTGCTTAGATCCTAAACAACAGAACAGTGTTGTAGAAATAGCCACCCTGCGCTTACTGATTTAGTTTTCGCCTTAGGCAGTATGGGAGAAGCCTGTTTCAGAATCTGATACTCCAGCCTCCACTTTCTACCACTGCCTCTTGTGTGAACTTCACCCAATTAGTGACTGCCAGGAACTCTGAAATACAACTACCCTGTTTGTTTATCCTGTGGTCCTTTGCCCTGGAGTCTTTGGAGTGGAAACCAAAATTGGGATAAAGTCTGTTGACTGCTAGCTGCTTAGTCTCTGCTAGTTTTGCAGAATTTGCAGCCATAAATTAAAGCTGCCAACGCATTACAAAGTGCGAATAGAAAATCTCTAAGAAGTAGATGCTCAGACTATGTTTTGTGTGTGTGTGTGTGTGTGTGTGTGTGTGTGTATTTACGTGGAGTGTAAATGGAAGTACCTGTTATATAGTGTGGAGTTTATTTTGCACAACGCCATAGAGCCTAATAACACAAATTCCTTAAGAAAATGTGAAGACAGTTGGTTTCAGTGACTAAACAACAATGGACCCAGATAGTCACAGAATCTTGTCAAACAGAATACTAAGTTTTCTTGAAGAGTTTATTGAGAAATTTTATGATTTCTCTGTAAAATTTTCTATCAAAAATAGAGTTCCAGCGTGGATGTCATGGTACAGTGGATGTCATGCTGCAGTGGGTTACACTGCTGCTTGGGATGTTCCCATCCCATATGGCAGATCCAGCTTCCTTCTAACCATCCTGGAAGATAGCAGATGATGACCCAAGTACTTGATCTCCTGGCACTCGTGTGGGAGATCTTGCGCCAGCCTGAGCCACTGCGGCTATCTGGGGAGAGAACCCGCCTACTGCAAATCAATCAATCAATCAATAAATCTCTCTCTGTCTTTCTTTTTTTTTTTTTTTTTTTTTTTTGACAGGCAGAGTGGACAGTGAGAGAGAGAGAGACAGAGAGAAAGGTCTTCCTTTTGCCGTTGGTTCACCCTCCAATGGCCGCCGCGGATGGCGTGCTGCGGCCGGCGCACCGCGCTCCTCCGATGGCAGGAGCCAGGAGCCAGGAGCCAGGAGCCAGGAGCCAGGTGCTTTTCCTGGTCTCCCCATGGGTGCAGGGCCCAAGCACCTGGGCCATCCTCCACTGCACTCCTGGGCCACAGCAGAGGGCTGGCCTGGAAGAGGGGCAACCGGGACAGAATCCGGCGCCCCGACCGGGACTAGAACCCGGTGTGCCGGCGCCGCAAGGCGGAGGATTAGCCTGTTGAGCCACGGCGCCGGCCTCTGTCTTTCAAAATAAATAAAACTTAGAGTTCAATTTTCAAACAATTAATTTCTATTAAGGAGAAAAAATTTTGTTCTTTTTCATCCATTCCCTTGTCTTTTTGTCAATATATGTGTTCATGCTAGTGTCTTTCATTTTAAATGCTTTACCATGAATTACATTCATGTTGACATTCAACAATGTGCTACTATAATCAAATTGGACGTTCTAGGGGAATGGATAAGTGTTGTTCATGGGAAACATCAGTATCAGTCATTCTTTTCTCTGAGGCTGGCAGTCAGTGGGCACACATCTTGCTTCCAGCAATCTGAGTGCTTAAGGAAGGGATGGAGTTGAAGGTTTTCCAATTCTGTATGCAATGATCTGTTTACCCTTCCCTTTCAGCCGACTTCCGTACTTCCCCAGTCAGATTTGCCTGGTGATTCTGAAATTTCCACTTTCCTTAAGAATGGCAAAATAGTAGTTGTACTTACTTTTCAGGTTCTCTGCAGTAGCAATATATTTCCAAAAATTCAAACGTTTTCTGTATTGGAATTGGCAGTTCAATACATGTGAGAAGAGCCAACATTTTAATCTACATTATTATGTATACAAGCTCTTTTTCTTTAATTCAATGGTCAAAGTCCTTTGTCAATCTGTTAAAGATTTTGAGTCAAAATTAAAGAAAGCACAGTCATTACAGTTTTCTTTGTTCTGTAATTATTGGTTGTATTGTATGATTAGTTGTAACAAAGCCATGTGGCTGCTTCATGGCTTCTGAGTTTTTTGAGCCTCCTAGAAGACTATAGTCACCCAAATTTGTAGAAGTATTCTTTTTTATTTTTTTTATGACAGGCAGAGTGGACAGTGAGAGAGAGAGAGACAGAGAGAAAGGTCTTCCTTTGCCGTTGGTTCACCCTCCAATGGCTGCTGCGGATGGCGCGCTGCGGCCGGCGCACTGCGCTCCTCCGATGGCAGGAGCCAGGTGCTATGTGCTTTTTCCTGGTCTCCTATGGGGTGCAGGGCCCAAGCACTTGGGCCATCCTCCACTGCACTCCCGGGCCACAGCAGAGGGCTGGCCTGGAAGAGGGGCAACCGGGACAGAATCCGGCGCCCCGACCGGGACTAGAACCCGGTGTGCCGGCGCCGCAAGGAGGAGGATTAGCCTGTTGAGCCACGGCGCCGGCCTAGAAGTATTCTTATTTATTACTGTAATACTTACATAATTTCATATTTATTACCAATTATGTCCTTATCTACAATTTATTTTAAAGTGTAAGGGAGAGGTTAGTTGTTCTTGTCCGGCAAGTATCTTGCCGTTTTCCCAGACATTTCCAGTTTTGCTTATTGTCTCTTCACTGATTTAACATGCCCCATTATCATATTCTAAACTATCACACAAACTTACTTGTTTCAGAACTTCTTAGGGTAATCTGTTAGCAGGCTTGCATTTGAATAGCTCCAGTTATGCCATTACTAAGAATTAAAGTGCTTCTTTCATGGATGCTTTCAGAACTATCTGAATGTTTGTGGACAAGTAGAATTAAAAAATTATTTTGGTGTAGAAAATTTTGAAATCACTGCATAATATTTTCACAATACATATTTTCATGAACTTTTTGAAGACTATGCAGCAAGATAAATATTTTTAATTTTATTTCAAAGAATTTTTAAAAGTATCCTTGTATTTATTTCCATATAAATACTATCACTTAAACAGAGTAAATTGTATGTATATAAAGTGGGGTAATAGACATATGAAATCATTTAGAGGATGTGGTCTATTAACATTTAAATGGGTATTTCTTTATTTGGGAATCTCCATGGAGAGAATTTAAGTTTTGTTTTTAGATGAGTCTGGTACATTCTTCATTACCAGGTGTAGCTTATCATAATTGTTATTTATAAATGGGAGTCTCTTTAAGAAATATTTAAACTGATTATTCTTAGTTTTTGGCAAATGAAATGATTTGTATTTTAAATACTTTATTTTCTGAATTCCTTTACTCACTTTATAGATTTTTCTCCTGATATGTTTGTGTTTCTCAGACATATATTACAATTTTCAATTACTGATAATTTTCTTTTTTATTTATTTATTTTTTAATTTTATTTAATGAACATAAATTTCCAAAGTACAGCTTATGGATTACAAAGCTTCCCCCCCATACCTTCCCTCCCACCCACAACACTCCCCTCTCCCACCTCCTCTCCTTTTCCATTCACATCAAGATTAATTTTCAATCATCTGTATATACAGAAGATCAATTTAGCATATTTTAAGTAAAGATTTCAAGAGTTTGTACCCACACAGAAACACAAAGTGTAAAATACTATTTGAGTACTAGTTACAGCATTAATTAAACACCTAAGAATAATTGTGTATTAATTACAGAGTTCAACCAATAGTTTTAAGTAGAACATAAAAAATACTAATATTAAGTTCTTTTTTTTTCTTATTTTGCAACTTTTGTATTGTTGTGGCTCCTCCCCCAACCTCCCTCCCTCCCGCAGCCCTCCCCTCTCCCACTCCCTCTCCCATCCCACCCTTCATGGAGTTTCATTTTCAATTACCTTCATATACTGAAGATCAACTTAGTATATACTAAGCAAGGATTTCAGCAGGCTGCACTCACACAGCCGCACAAGGTATAGGGTATTGTTCGACTAGTAGTGTTGTTTTTAAGTTTCATAGTAAAACACATTAAGGACAGAGATCCTACGTGGGGAGTATGTACCCAGTGATTCCTGTTGTTGATTTAACAATTGGCACTCTTATTTATGACGTTAGCAATCACCTGAGACTCTTGCTATGAGCTGTCTAGGCTATGGAAGCCCCTTCAGTTCACCAACTCTGAACTTGTTTAGTCAAGGCCGTATCACAGTGGAGGTTCCTTCCTCCCTTCAGAGAAAGGCGCCTCCCTCTGTTATGGCCGTGCCCGAGTCAAGAATACACCAAGAGACAGTCTCTTACGCAAAACGCAAGAAGAGTATTTTATTGACCAGCATGCTGGGGTCGCAGCGTCACAAATGTGAGCGAGCGACCCTGAGTACAAATCGCATCAGCTTTTTATAGTCACACAAAGGCTTTGAAGAATCTGTAGAACATATTTCACATGGGAACCCAGGGAACAGGAGAATCCTGTAAACACAAAGTGTACAGGTGCAAGGTACAGATAACATCAACTATTGGCCAGATTTACAACAGGTAAGGGTCACTTTTACCATACATTTCCTAAGGTTAAATAAAACCCTAAGTTCATCAGCTGGGTGCCTGTCAAGGTGAACAGGTTGGTCTGGGTCCTAGTTTCGGTGGACCATTCCCCTAATTTTACAAGGCCACATTCCGGTATTTTCCTGCCCTGGCATCACCATGTCTATTTAGTAAAGACAGGCCTCAACCCCTCCCCGAGTCAGGAATACAGAAAGTAGATCAAAAGTCAATCTGGCAAGGGTCAGAAGAGAAAGGGGGGGTGAAGGTTCCTGCTTAGTTTTAATATTCCTTCACCTCCTTATGGCCTGTTCCTTCTGCTGGAGTCTTGTTCACCAAGATCATTCATTTAAATTGTTTTTTGCCACCATGTCTTGGCTTTCCATGCCTGTGAGACTCTCATGGACCTTTTAGCCAGATCCGAATATCCCAAGGGTTGATTCTGAGGCAGGAGTGCTGTTTTGGTCGTTTGCCATTCTATGAGTCTGCTGTGTGTCCTGCTTCCCCCGCAGGATCATTCTCTCCCTTTTAATTCTATCTTCATTTTTTGCTTACACTGGTCTTATTTGTGAAATCTCTTCGACACATACCCTATCTTTTGATCGGTTGTGTATTTACATTTATCACTTTACCAAGAGTGCTGGCATTGGTACCTGCCTCCTTGGTAAGATTGAGTTGAAATCTCCTGGCACATTTCTAGTTCCACCATTGGAAGTAAGTCCGAGTGTGCATGTGCCAACCTATATATCTCCTCCCTCTCTTATTCTCTCTCCTATGTTTAACAGAGATCACTTTTCTGTTAATTTTAAATGCCTAAGAATGATTGTGCATTTATTACAGAGTTCAACCAGTGGTCTTATTTAGAACAAACAGAGCAAGAACAACAACAAAAATACTAAAAGGAATAAAATAGTAAGTTGTTTCTCAACAGTCTAGACAAGGGCTGATCATGTCATTGTCTCTCATAGCATCCATTTCACTTCAATGGGTATCATTTTAGATGCTCGTTTAGTTGCCATCAATCAGAGAGAACATATGATATTTGTCCCTTTTGGACTGGCTTATTTCACTCAGCATGATGTTTTCCAGCTTCCTCCATTTTGTTGTAAATGCCTGGATTTCATTGTTTTTTACTGCTGTATAGTGTTCCATAGAGTACATATCCCATAGTTTCTTTATCCAGTCATCCGTTAATGGACATTTAGGTTGATTCCAAGTCTTAGCTATTGTGAATTGAGCTGCAACAAATATTGAGGTGCAAATAGCTCTTTTTTCTCCCCTTTAATTTCATTTGGGTAAATTCCAAGGAGTGGGATGGCTGGGTCCTGTGGTAGTACTATATTCAGGTTTCTGAGGACTCTCCAAACTGTCTTACATAGTGGCTTTACCAATTTACATTCCCACCAACAGTGGATTAGTGTCCCTTTTTCCCCACATCCTCGCCAGCATCTGTGGTTGGTTGATTTCTGTATGTAAGCCAGTCTAACCGGGGTGAGGTGAAACCTCATTGTGGTTTTGATCTGCATTTCCCTGATGGCTAGGGGTCCTGAGCATTTTCTCATGTGTCTGTTGGCCATTTGGATTTCCTCTTTTGAAAAATGTCTGTTAAGGTCCTTGGCCCATTTTTTTTATTGAGTGGGTTGTTTTGATTCTGTGGTGTTTTTTGATCATTTTATAGATTCTAGTTGTTAATCCTTTATCCATTGTGTAATTTGCGAATAGCGTCTCCCATTCTGTTGGTTGCCTCTTCACTTTCCTGACTGTTGCCTTTGCTGTAAAGAAACTCTTCGATTTGAGGTAATCCCATTTATTTATTTTATCTCTGATTACCCATGCCTCTGGGGTCTTCTCCAGGAATTCTTCGCCTGTTCCAATATCTTGAAGGGTTTCCCCTATGCTCTCAATTAGTTTCATTGTGTCGTAGCGCATCTCTAGATCTTTAATCCATGTTGAGTGAATTTTTGTGTAAGGTGTAAGGTAGGGGTCTTGCTTCATACTTCCACATGTGGACATCCAGTTTTCCCAGCACCATTTGTTGAAGAGGCTGTCCTTGTTCCAGGGGTTGGTTTTAGGTCCTTTGTCAAATATGAGTTGGTTATAGATGTTTGGGTTGATCTCCGGTGTTTCTATTCTGTTCCATTGGTCTATCCATCTGTTTTTGTACCAATACCAGGCTGTTTTGATTATAACTGCCCTGTAGTATGTCGTGAAGTCTGGAATTGTGATGCCTCCGGCCTTGTTTTTATTGTAAAGCATTGCTTTAGCTATTCTCGGTCTCCTGTTTCTCCATTTGAATTTCAGCTTCATTTTTTCTAGGTCTTTGAGGAATGACTTTGGTATTTTGATTGGTATTTCATTGAACTTGTAAATTGCTTTTAGGAGGATGGACATTTTGATGATATTGATTCTTCCAATCCATGAGCATGGCAGGTTTTTCCATTTTTTTGTGTCGTCTTCTATTTCTTTCTTTGGTGTTTTGTAATTTTCATCATAGAGGTCTTTGACATCCTTGGTTAAATTTATTCCAAGGTACTTTATTGTTTTTGTGGCTATTGTGAATGGGATTGATCTTAGAAGTTCTTCCTCGGCCCTGGCATTATCTGTGTATACAAAGGCTGTTGATTTCTGAGCGTTGACTTTGTATCCTGCTACTTTACCAAACTCTTCTATGAGTTCCAATAGTCTCTTATAGGAGTTTATTGGGTCCCCTATATATAGTTTCATGTCATCTGCAAACAAGGATAGTTTAACTTCCTCCTTTCCCATTTGTATCCCTTTAATTTCTTTTTCTTGCCTGATGGCCCTGGCTAACACTTCTAGGACTATATTGAATAGCAATTGTGAGAGTGGGCATCCCTGTCTGGTGCCAGTTTTCAATGGAAATGCCTCCAACTTTTCCCCATTCAATATGATGCTGGCCATTGGTTTATCATATACTGCCTTAAATGTGTTGAGGAATGTTCCTTCTAACCCCAATTTGCTTAGGGTTTTCATCATGAAAGGGTGTTGTATTTTGTCAAATGCTTTCTCTGCATTTATGGAGATAATCATATGATTTTTGTTTCTTAATTTATTAATGTGATGTATTACATTGATTGACTTTCGAATATTGAACCATCCCTGCATACCAGGGATAAATCCCACTTGGTCTGGGTGAATGATCTTTCTGATGTGCAGTTGGATTCGGTAGCTTATCATAATTGTTATTTATAAATGGAAGTCTCTTTAAGAAATATTTAAACTGATTATTCTTAGTTTTTGGCAAATGAAATGATTTATATTTTAAATACTTAATTTTCTGAATTCCTTTCTTCACTTTATAGATATTTTTCCTGATATATTTGTGTTTCCCAGACATATATTACACTTTTCAATTACTGATAATTTTCACTCCTCTTTCCAATTTTTCCATCTTTCTTCTTTCTATTATCTAATTATGTTTGCTTGTATTATTAGGATAATTTAAAACCAGTGTCTCATTCAGTAGTTTCATAATATAGCTGAATGCAGAGGAAGAATAGATTTGTTTTGTGGCAAGAGTCACACATTTTTCACTTATGAAAATATTGCTCTAATCTCATTTTAATAGTTCTCATAAGAAATGTGATCAAATTGCACATATCCTAATAATCATAAAATTTTCCTTTCTGTGAATATGGTTCAAAATATAATATAAATCCTCATGTTCAACCATCCTTGCATTATCAGCATGATTATAAATAATATAATTATATTAGTGTATCAAGTAAATTAATTCTGTTTTATTTTAAAAAGTGTTCCATTATTTATTAAATTAGTTTTAAATTTTATTACATGTTAATTATTTTTGTATCTTAGTATTATGCTTACTTCCATGAAAAAGGAAAAATAAACCCAAGTCCAAATAATTAATAACTATATTTTAATCCTATTAAATTTTAAATAAATGTAGGAAAGATAAAAATATAGATTCTCTCAAAACCTTGCACAAGATTACACCATCCTCTAAAATTAAATAACACTGTGTTTGTAAAGCCAAATCTTCCTCTTTAGAAATGAGGACATATTGGGACACGACAGGTCATAGGAAATGCAGGCACCATCAGTTCAGAGATGTTGTTTGATATCAGGATTGGGAAGGCCAAAGGCAAAATTACTGTGGCAATAAATAGCATGGCTCTTTGCTACCCCTCCTCCTTTCCCATCTAGCTTCACATCGTGCTGTTTTTCTTGTTAGGGTGATTTGTTTTGCTTTTTAAAACAAAATTTATTTCTATGAGTCAAGTGGGATGTATGAAGACAGAGGATTCATACAGGAATATATTGATTTACTTAATTTTAAATGGTAGGAAGGTAGAATATCTCAACTGATACATAAAATGTAAAGGAACTTGATGGTATTTATTATTTTATATGTAATTAATACTTATATATTATCCCTTCATTGATATATGACTAGATCAGTATTCTCTTGACACATATGAAAACTTGCAGCCCCCTTTTTTTATTGCCACTTAACTATTTCTGCATAGTAACTATCATCACTTTATAGGAAGCCTCAATAATTTGCACTGGTATCACCAATTCCAAACTAACATTAAGCTATTCCAACATCATGATATTCTTAGTAAATCACCATGGTTTTCCAATTATATTCTCTTAAAAGGGTTTGATTGCCTTTGAACTTTTGAAATGAAAGGGTTGCTAAGGCAACTAACCTTGATTTGCAACAAAAATTAGCCCTTACTGTAATAGGACAGCATTTCAATGAACCTTCCTATTTTTTAAAGCTCCTTTGAATTCACATTTGTTAAATGAAATAAATATACCTTTGAACTTGATCTAACCAACACAGGCAGTAATGGAATTTAGTAAAACAGGAAAAAATATTAAATTCAAATGCATGTCAAAGAAAAAGGAAATGAACTTTACTTGAAAGCTATTAGTAGGAGAAAATGAGTTTTACAGTTCTGCGTCTCTAAATGGCTATGAAATATGAATTAATATTTTAAATATTCCAAGATAAAACATACTGAATCTAATTGATGTCATTTACCTCAGTGAATTAATTTGGGCACCTCTATGAATGCTTGGAGGTATAAATAACACATACCATTAGATCAACAGTCCATTTACAAGTTGAGTGAAATGAAGCTATGTTTCTTGGCAAACTTTCATACTCTTTGAAATCAATATTTGTTGAATTTTATTTTTCATCCTTGTTACAATAATCTTCAGGCAATTACTATTGCTTTCATTGTGTTTTGTAGCTGGGCTGCTGTCTCAATTAACAAAGTACAGATGTGAAGAGCCATCTGTCCAGCATGGTCATTTGCATTTCAAAATTGTGCTTAGAGTTCACGAATCCAAAACTCACTTTCTGAAAAGGTAGTAACTTCTTGATGATTTAATGATCTCAAGGTGAGAAAAGAAGGATGCCTTCTTTAGATCTGTGAAGCTTTCCTGAAATCTCAAAAAATAAACTTGTCAACATCCAGAATTGAAGTCACAGAAAGAAATTTAACTTATGATTCCATTTTTATGTGAAAGTGATACCATTATTATAAATAAAGACTTTATCTTTTAAAGCTACATTTACCTGATTATTCCAGAAAGATTTTAGTGGATTAATTTATCTATAACACTGAGGTCATAGCAGTTAAAGGAGTCTTGCATGGAATGAGATTTATCAAATGGACAGTGTCTGGAATTGTAGGATGGTAGATGAGTCTGTCTAACAGCAACCATGCCAATCTAAGTTTTCTGCAGCCATGTGGGGCTAGGAAAGGAAGAATTTAATTTCTGAGTAGTGCACACTTATGACCTTTTTGTTCCACAATGAACTCTGATTAATGCTTTCACACGAGGTGTTGTAATAATCATTAACTCAACAAGAATCTTAGCTTAACTATAGGCAATTGAATGAAATTTTTAGTGCAGATTTTTACTGGTTTTGAAGATTAGTCCATTAATTATAAGAAATTATAATCATGTCTCTATTGTTGCTGTTACTTAATGACTTCTCTTCAATATAAATCAATTTGTGAGATTTAATTACTGAGTTTATATTATCTCAGTAGAAATAAGTATAGAAAAATCCATTAATTTGGCTTCTTATAAATGTCCCCCTACTAGATTAATAACATATCTACAAAATTTCAAGGTGAGTTGGGCAGGAAAGAAAACCCATTACCATTTTAGTAGCTATAGTCAAAGACTACATTATTTAATCTGAATTCTGTTTAGAAATTAATAGTTCATGAAATATCCATGTAAAATAAATATTTTGATGGAAATTGACAAATCAAATGAACCAAATAGAAAATCAAAGTCTCTCTACCTCCAGATTTCAGAAACAACATTCTTCATGATAATCTCTGTGTAACTATAGTCATTAGGGAATTAAGATTACAAAAATTTTAATTAAATGCAAAGTAATCATTATACCAGAAGACCTAAAATAACTTGGGTATTCTGCTATTATCTTTGTTGAAACACAGACTTGGTGTTTAGCAAAGAAATCATTTGTTCTGCCTTAGTGAAGCTAATTATTCTCAGCATGCAATCACTGTTTCAAATTGCAAAATCACATCAGCCTTTGCTGTATGTTGTAAGAATTAAAACCAAAGCAAATGAGATAATGAAGTACATACCAAGAATATGATCTCATTTTTACAATGCAATAAAATGAAAGTCATTTAAAGAAATGTTGCAAAAATCATAATTTACAGAGTAAAAACATGTTGAAAAGCCAAGGTCATCATCTCTTCTAATGACTAGAGGCAAGCATTAGTTTTATTTATTATTTATTTATTATTTTATTTATCATGTGATTAAGATTCCTCTCTTTAATGACTGAAATATGGTGGCTAACAGTCCAATATGAAGCACATACTGTAGGATTTTTTTAAAAAATTATGGAAAACTAGTAGTCATATTATGTCAGTGACTTACTCATGAGAATGTGTTATAAAAATAATCATTATAAATGGACTAGATTTGGTATTCACCTGTAATTATTTGAAACAATGAAATACATCAGTGTTATTATTCATTAAAAATACCACCTGAGTTAATGTGTGCCACAACATATTACCCATTTAAAAATCTTTTATTCTGGCTGGCGCCTTGGCTCACTTGGCTAATCCTCCACCTGTGGCACTGGCACCCTGGTTCCAGTCCTGGTTGGGGTGCCGGATTCTGTACTAGTTGCTCCTCATCCAGTCCAGCTCTCTGCTGTGGCCCGGGAAGGCAGTGGAGGATGGCCCAAGTGCTTGGGCCCTGCACCCACATGGGAGACCAGGAGGAAGCACCTGGCTCCTGGCTTCGGATTGGTGCAGCGCGCTGGCCACAGTGCGCCACTGTAGCGGCCATTTGGGGGGTGAACCAACGGCAAAAGGAAGACCTTTCTCTTCGTCTCTCTCTTTCTCTAACTCTGCCTGTCAGAAAAAAATCTTTTATTCTTTTTATGTAAAATGTATTTTTTCTTGGGAGACATAATTCACTTGTACCTCCATGATTGCATAATGAGCTAATGAAATATGATTGGGCCTGGATCTACATTCCATTTTACCAAAGCAAAATCTCTTCTAAGATAAACCAATTGAGTTAATACTTAAAAAAATTTTTTTGGTTTATTTTCTTCCACACTAGCCCTTCTAAGTGATACTTCCTGTCATTCCAACTCTCAAGTCATATTAGATAAAATTAAGATGGATTATAGGTTCTGTTCTTTTCTTTTATGGGAGAAACGAAAGCAAGTTTCCTTTTCAACTGCCAGGAATGTGTTGTCATCTCAGCAGCCCAGAAAGTGAAAACAGCAGGATTCAAGTATCAGCAATGACAACACAGAAAACGAGGAGTTCCTGCTCATTACACACTGAGAGGGCTGCCTGTCTAGATCAGTTAACTCTGTCTGTGAATCATCGATTGGTGGTAATGGCCACCACTAGTTATTTACATGTGCTTGCAGTACCCTGGGTATTGATATATTAATGAATTTTCTCTTGGCTTTTTCTTCTTTCTTCATATTACATTTCATCTTTGTTTATGGGATGTTAGTCATATATAGTATGTGGTTCTAGCATCAAGGAATATGGCCTTGTGCCTAGCCTGTACAGTTCTAAGCTTAGTTCCATGCACATAAGGAGGAATGAAAAAGTTCAAGGAAATTTGCCTTACCTTTTAATTACATTTTTCCATGAACTTATTGGAGTATCCTTGTATATGAGAGTTTGTGAGTGTTGTAGAAGTCACTGTGTCTCCATAGTCCAACACAGTGCCTGGCACACCTCAGCTGTTTCATAGATCATTTCAATGATTGAGTGGATATTCATTGATAGTTTGATTTGGGAAACAAAATGGAGATCATTTTGGTAAAAGAAGTATACATTAGAAACATTTCCAAAACCACGGGGTCATGACTCAACAATGCTTGGAAGAACCCAGATCCAGATGATGGTCATGTTTAATTTTGATGGTCCGTGTTTGCATCTCATTTTTAATTTGAACCAAATATTTAATAATTTTAGAATATTCCAAGAGATGCAAGGTGCTTTTTATCATTATTCTTTAGAGACATATGTTTATGAGAACACTTTGTTCACAGCCTCAACTCTCTTATATTGACTACTCACAACAATTTGGTAAGTGAAATATGTTATAGATTGAGTAGTCCTGACTGCTAATATAGTTTTTGAGCAACTATTTTTATTAATTACCAGTTTACTTGTTCATCTCTTTTGAGTCAAAGAAAATGGGATGGTGATATACTGTTCAGTCAACTTAGTTGCTCTAATCTAAGAAAAGAATAATTGAAAAAGTCTTTTATCTTTCCTTCTTATCATCTGGAACCTACTACAATGTTTTCTGTACCACTGATTAATAACTGAAAGATAATTTTTTGTGAATTGCAAAATGATGCAAAGTCATATGCAGGATGGGTTAGCATCTGTATCTCAAGGGAAAATTTTTGGAAGTAGCAGATCTGTCAGTAGCAATTAATTCAAAAGCTTTTTATACTGTTTTCAGTTACAGACAGTTTGAGAGAATTAGTAGTGATGTCTGCTGTCATCACAGGGTAGTACAATGGATGGAACTAATTGACTGACATTTGCTTTTTTACTCAAATTGACATATCTTTATCTTGTACTGAGCTTGATTCTCATGGCCAAATAGTAAATATAGATTTCTACTGCATTATAGTGCATGGTGTGTGAGATGTAAGCATGTTTTAGTCCACAAGGATGAATACATCTGACACTTGTGAATGATAAAGCATGTTGAACTCTGCTCTCTTTTCACCACTACTATGCAGAAATATAATGGAAGGCTATTGTCTTGAAAGGCAAAGAAAGATGTGATCAACTTAAAATAATAGCAAGACAAAGTTGTTTGGCAATTTTTTCTAAATTAAACATTACTGTTGTATAATACAATAAGTTTTGTCTCAAAGACAAGTGTCATTATTTTAGTTCATTTAGGGGACATGTGTATGCCAAGATTACTTCCTTTTTTGGGAAAATATTGTCCTTGAACTCATTATACAAACTAGGTACTGGAACAGTTGGGCACAGTTATTTCTGTTCCCTCTTGATTAATCAAAAAAATTAATTTATAATGTTAGGCTTGTGAATTATTAAAATTATTTATCTTCATTAGTATTTTGTCTTGAACGTATTACCAACCTTGTACTATCCTAAATATAATCAAATTGTATAAATAGTTATATTTATTCCAATTTTATTTCAATAAAGACATCCTTTACAGATTTTTAAAAATATAGGCCCAATTTGGGCAATACTACACATGTAGAAATTATTATATCCTACTTCCAAACTAGTCACTAACTATTTTGGGAAGTTGCTAAACCTCTGTGTTTTAATTTTTTTTCATTTGCCACATGGCAATGTCTATACCACCTTTTCCATCTGATTATGATTGATTTAACAAACAATTTATGTGTGAAACTAATGAATATGAAGAATTCAATATTGATAGTTTTGCTTTTATACTCAATTAGAAAAATAGAAAATTATAAAATAAAACATTGCTGCCCAATTGAATATGATAGAGTGAACCTATGAGTTTCCTCTGCTTCGTTAAATAAAATCCCACCAAAATATCAATAGCAGAATTCAAAACGCATAAATTCTTAAAGCCACAGTAAACAGGAGACACTGCAAAATGTGAGTGGTGTCCAAAATATTTAAAAATACAATTAGGAGAAAACTACCTTAATAGAGAAGACTTACACCCTAAATTCATCAAAGAGTAAAGAAAGTTCAGAAATCAGTGGCATCTCACACTCTTAAGGTGATACAAAGCAAGAAGATCATGTTGTGCAACACAGGGAGAGTCATTACATGAGAACGATTATGGGACTTGGAAGTGAAGCCTTATGTTTTCTATAAAAACTTGAGTTTCAATATAGCATGTAAAATGGTGATGAAATATAGGAAACTACTATCTATTCACCTCTTCTGTTGAAGATAATGTCACCTCCCCACACATAGTATATGACTTTTAGCCTGCTTCCATTGGGAGTTTGCTTTCTTATTTAATCAAAGTTGAACCTTCATAGACCTCTAACATTTTCAACTCTATCCCTGCCATCTCTCTAGAGAATTAACTCCAGGTTTAACATTTTAATAATTTTTTAAAGATTTTATTTATTTGTTTGAGAGGTACAGTTACAGACAGAGAGGAAGAAACAGAAAGATCTTCCATCCACTGATTCATTCCCCAAATGGCTGCAATGGTCAGATTGGGCTGAGCTGAAGCCAGGAGCCAGGAGCTTCTTCCAGATCTCCCCCAAGGGTGCAGGAGTCCAGGCACCTGGACCATATTCCACTGCTTTCTCAGACCATAAGCTGAGAGCTGGATCAGAAGAGGAGCAGCTGGGACACACACACCAGTGCCCATATCTGATGCCTGCTCAGCAGGCAGAGACTTAGCCTACTATGCCACAGCACAGGCCCCCATATTTAATGATTATCAATCCACCTGCCTACCTGCAGACCTAACAGTCTGACCTGAAAACATGCAGAGGTTGTGATATTCATCAAGAGGATAAAAATCATACCCCTTTTAAGTGACACAATTAACCTTAATAATATGAATCTATGGCAGAGCTAATGCTGTTTTTTATCAAATCCACTCTATTTTCTTCATCTTAGGTGAACTAGGAGACAAATCTCCAAACTTTCCTTGCAACTAATTGTATTGTGGTTATGTAACAATGCTTTACCCGAAGGCGTGTAGAGGGATAATGTAAACATCTCATCGAGTGCTCTAGCTCTTTTTCGTTCCTTTCTCTGATAATCATGGATGCCAAATATTGAGAACCAAGCCTTAGGATTGCTTTATTCATGAAAAGTATAGCAGATATATCAGTAAACTTGAACATATATATCAGTAAAACTGATCCAATCATATGAATGGAATGTGAAACATTCTCAGATAGTTACTCTAGTTCCTAGAGTAACCAGTAAGGAAATAATTTTAAAATTTAGTTAAAAATAGGAGTTAAAATAGTATTATTTAAAAACACAGAAGAAGGAATAAAGGGGAACAGAGGGATTAAAAATATGAGATATGCATAAATGCCTTAGAATCATTACTCATAAATCTCAAAAAGTGAAAACAATGCAATATTCATCAACTGATTGATGGGTAAAGAAATATAATATATTCATACAATAAAATATTTAGCCAAAACAGAAATGAAATACTAATTCATGATGTAGTATAAATGAACATTGGAAACTTACACTGAGTAACGACATCATTCACAGAATGCCAAATATTGTATGATTCAATTTGTATAAAATGTCTAGGTAAATCCATAGAGATAGGAAATAGGTTGGATATTGCCAGTAACAGCGAGATAGTTTCAGAGGAATGGAGAATAGCAAAGACTTGTTACTGTTTTAATTTGAAAGGTAGTGTTACAGAGAGGCTGAGGCCGAGATAGAGAAGTTTTCTGTCTGCTGGTTCACTCCCCAGATGGCAGCAACAAATGGTGCTGAGCTGATCCAAAGCCAGGAGTATGGAGCTTCCTCTGGGCCTCCCATGTCAGGGCAGGGGTCCAAGCACTTGGGCCATCCTCCGTTGCTTTTCCAGGCACATCAGCAGAGTGCTGGATCAAAGGAGGAGCAGCTACGATGGGAACTGATGGTCATATAGGATACTGGCACTTAGGTGGCAGCTTTACCTGCTACACCAGAGTGATGGTCCCAGCAATGACTTTTAATAGGTACTTTTTAAGATTAACTAATTATAGCTCAATAAGAATCACATTAAGAAAAGATATAGAGAATAAATAGCAAAATCACAGATGTAGATGAAACCTATAAATACTTACATTAAATGTGAATTAACTAAAAAATCACAATTCAAAGATATAGAATGTTGGACTAGATAAAACAGTTATATGCTATTTATGATGATCTTCAAAAAGTTCATGAAAATGTATATTATGAAGGAACTGCATGGATTTGAAATTTTTTGCAGCAGTATTAAATTTTTCTTTGAAGTAAATTTGTTCACAAGCCTTTTGAAGCATCCTCATACAAGAGACATAACTTAGATTCAAATACACAGGTAGGTTGAAACCTAAAGTATGGAAAAATATATGCCACACAAACAGTCACTATAAGAGAATGGGAGCTTTTATGTTATCAGAAATGATAGATTTCGTGAGAATAGAAATTGATAGAGACAATGAGGAACATTTCCTAATTATAAAGGAAATGATCTATCAGGAATATATAATAATCTATGTGTACATACTCTACAGCAGAGCTCCAAAATACATAACATGAAGGCTGACTGAAAAAAATGGAAAAGTAGGTAATTCAATAGTAAAATTTGAAGATTTTAATTAGCTACCCTTTCTTTAAAAATTGTTTATTAATTTGAAAGTTAGAGTTACAGGGAGAGAGAGAGAGAGAGAGAGAAAGAAGAGAGGAGAGGAGAGGGGAGGGGAGAGAAAAGGAGAGGGAGGGGAGGGGAAGGGAGGGGAGGGGAGGAGTGGAGTCTTCCATCTGCTGATTTCCTCCCAAAATGACTGCAACAGCCAGGGCTGGACTAAGCCAAGAATCTGGAGCTTCATCCACATCTCCCAAGTGTGTGGCAAGGGCCCAAACACTCAGGCCATCTTCCACTGCTTTCTCAGGCCATTAGCAGGGAGCTGGGTTGGAAGTGTGGCAACTGGACTCTTAACTACACCAGCTCATGTGGGATGCTGGTATAGCAGGGGATGGCTTAACCCACTGTGCTACAACATTGGCTCCCAATAAGTAACTCTTAATAACTGATAACTAGACACTTAGTAAATGTGAAAAATCTTGAAAGCATAAAATATACAAATATATATATTTATATACAAAAAATATATATTTATATACAAAAAAAATTTGTGGTATATAAATAAGGTCTGAAAACCTGAAAATGTTTGGAAGTTCACTAACAGATTTCAAAATAACCCATGGATCAGATTTCATAAGAGAGAAAAATATTACTTTAACTGAATTTAAAAGGATAAAACCAACAGATCAAATTATATTTAATGCATATATGTACCCCTTAAGGGAAATTTCATGGCTTTAAAGTCTATAACAAAAAAGCTAAATGATCTCAAACCAGTAACCCAAATTTCCATCTTAGAAACTAGAAAAGGGGGAGCGGCAAGATGGCGGAATAGGAAGGGAGCACACCGATAGTCTGGGGAGAGACAGTTTAATAAAAGTGGAGATACTGCAGGTTCAAGGAAGAGTAGGGGAAGAAACAGCAGAGAAAACCCTTCTGGAACTGGAGATTCACAGTGGACCTGCGTGGAGAGCGTGGGAGCCCGCAGTTTGGGACACCAGCAGCAGATTCAACACACCAGCGCTGGAACGTGAGGTGAGCTGAAACTCAATAGCCCGAAATACCAGCAGCGAAGCGGAAAAGGGAGCCTAGAGCGAACAAGGCTTGAAACCCTGTGGGGAAAAGTTCACCAGGCTAACTAGAAGAGAGAGAGAGAGAGAGGGAAAAAAAAAAAAAAGTGACCCATACCCCATACGGACACGAGCTTCTCTCTCTCTGCTCACCTCTCAAAGGCGAGCAAGACAAAGAGCAGGCGCCATTTTGGAATACGTCATAAGCAGGGCAACCTCGGGTCAGCACCGGCCCCGAGCCTAGCAGAAAAACCTGACTCGGGGTGGGAGGGGTGAAATAACAGGAGATTAGAACCTAATGAATGTGTGCTGCTAATGAACTGAGACTGTGAAAAAAGAGACGGTGGGGGAGAGAACTCACGGAAATCACGAATTCGTGTGAGTACTCTCCAGAGACGCTACAGTTCAGTAGCCTTGGCAGCCCAGTGGGAGACTACAGGAGAATCTGAGCCCACACAAAGGGCCGCAAAGATTCCTTCTCTGGTCCTTGGGAAAGAGCTTCCGATCCCTGGCTCCCGTGGGTATATCATTCGCCTGCTAACCACCCCCAATTCCATTCAGCTGTGTGGAATTACTTCCCTTTTGAACCAAAAAAAAAAAAAAAAAAAGTAACAGAGAGAGATTTACCACGCCTAACCTGGGAGTGTCTCCATTGACACACCCTCAACCCCGAGGAACCAAACAGAGCTCTCAGGCCACACCCATCTCAAGCCTCTAAGGCTCCATCAAAAGCAGACAGTCCACTTAATCTAGAGTCATAGTATAACAAGAAAAAAACACCACAGTGAAGAAACCAATATGCCAAACCACAAACGCAAAAACCGAGGTAATAAGAACAAGGAAGACACTATGGCATCCCCAAATGAAAAAGACACCCCAATTCAAGATTACGAAGATGATGAGATAGAAGAGATGCAAGAAGCAGATCTCAAAAAATTGATAAGAACACTAAGAAGTACTCAAAAACAAATTCTTGAACTACAGAAATCCTTAATGGACAAGGTAGAAAATCTCTCTCGTGAAAATGAAATATTAAGGAGAAATCAAGCTGAAATGAAACAACTAGTAGAACATGAAACTGTGATAGTGACGAGAAATCACAATGAAGTGAAGAATTCAATAGATCAAATGAAAAACACATTAGAGAGCCTTACAAACAGAATGGGTGAGGCAGAAGAGAGAATATCGGACTTAGAAGACAGAGCACAGGAAACTATACAGTCAAACCAAAGAAAAGAAGAGGAAATTAGAAATCTAAAAAATATTGTTGGGAATCTACAGGATACTATTAAAAAACCCAACATTCGAGTTCTAGGAGTTCCTGAAGGCATGGAGAGGGAGAAAGGATTAGAATGCCTTTTTAGTGAGATAATAGCAGAAAATTTCCCAGTTTTGGAGAAGGACAGAGACATCCTAGTACAGGAAGCTCATAGAACCCCTAGGAAACATGACCAAAAGAGGTCCTCACCACGACACGTTGTAATTAAACTCACCACAGTGAAACAGAAAGAAAAGATCCTTAAATGTGCAAGAGAGAAACGTCAAATTACTCTCAGAGGATCTCCAATTAGACTCATGGCAGACTTCTCAACAGAAACTCTACAAGCTAGAAGGGAATGGCGAGACATAGCCCAGGTACTTAGAGAGAAAAACTGCCAGCCCAGAATATTATATCCTGCCAAGCTCTCATTTGTGAATGAAGGTGAAATAAAGACCTTTCATAACAAACAAAAATTGAAAGAATTTGTTGCCACTCGTCCAGCCCTGCAAAAGATACTTAAAGATGTATTACACACAGAAACACAGAAACACGGCCATCAACATGAAAGAAGATAAACGAAGGGAACCTCACAGCAAAAGATCATAGGGAATTCAAAGCATACATTTGGATAAAGAAATTATGGGACATGTACTCTATAGAATACTATACAGCAGTCAAAAACAATGAAATCCGGTCATTTGCAACAAGATGGAGGAATCTGGAAAACATCATTCTGAGTGAATTAACCCAGTCTCAAAGGGACAAATATCATATGTTCTCCCTGATCGGTGACAACTAATTGAGCACCAAAGGTGAAACCTATTGAAGCGAAATGGACACTATGAGAAACAGTAACTTGATCAGCTCTTGTGCTGACTGTTGTTGTACAATGTAATACTTTATCCATTTTAGTAATTTTTTTATTCTAGTACTATTGGTTGAACTCTGTAATTAACACACAATTATTCTTAGGTGTTTAAATTTTAACTGAAAAGTGATCCCTGTGAAATATAAGAGTGGGAATAAGAGAGGGAGGAGATGTACAATTTGGGACATGCTCAATCAGTCATGCCCCAAATGATGGAGTTAGAAATGTGCCAGGGAATTCCAATACAATCCCATCAAGGTGGCATGTACCAAGGCCATCTCACTAGTCCAAGTGATCAATTTCAGTTCACAATTGACCACACTGATAGGTCTAAGAGTCAAAGGGATCACACAAACAAGACTAGGGTCTGCTAACGCTAACTGATAGAATCAAAAAGGGAGAGAATGATCCAACATGGGAAGCGAGATACACAGCAGACTCATAGAATGGCAGATGTCCTAAATAGCACTCTGGCCTCAGAATCAGCCCTTACGGCATTCAGATCTGGCTCAAGAGCCCATGAGAATATTCTAGGCATGGAAAGCCAAGACACTCTGGAAAAAAAAGAAGACCTAAATGAAAGATCTCTGTGAGTGAGATCCCAGTCGAATGAATGGGGCCATCAAAGAAGGAGGTACCTTTCTCTGAAGGGAGGAGAGAACCTCCACTTTGACCATGACCCTGTCGGAATAAGATTGAAGTCAGCGAACCCTAAAGGCTTCCATAGCCTTGGCAACTCATGACTAGAGCCTAGGGAGATTACTGACGCCATAAACAAGAGTGTCAAATTGTTAAATCAACTTCAGGAGTCACTGTGTACTTACTTCTTATGTGGGATCTGTCCTTAATGTGTTGTCCAATGTGAAGTAATGCTATAACTAGCACTGAAACAGTACTTTACACTTTGTGTTTCTGTGTGGGTGCAAACTGATGAAATCTTTACTTAGTATATACTGAATCAATCTTCTGTATATAGATAATTAAAAATGAAAAAAAAATCTTGGTGTTAAATTGGAAATTGCCTAGAAAACTAATCAATTTTTTAAAAAAATATATCATGTAGGATCTCTGTCCTTAATGTGCTATACATTGTGAATTAATACTATAACTAGTACTCCAACAGTATTTTTCACTTTGTGTTGCTATGTGAGGGCAAACTGTTGAAATCTTTACTTAATATATAGTAAACTGATCTTCTGTATATAAAGAGAATTGAAAATGAATATTGATGTGAAGCAAGGAGAGAGGGAGTGGGAAAGGGGAGGGTTGTGGGTGGGGGGGAAGTTATGGGGGGGAAGCCATTGTAATCTATAAGCTGTATGTTGGAAATTTATATTCTTTAAATAAAAGCGTTATAAAAAAAAAAAGAAACTAGAAAAAAAGAAGCAAACTAATCCCAAAACAAGCAGAAGAAAGGGAATAATAAGAGTGTAAGTAATTGAATGTAAAAAACAATAGAAAAGTTTTTCCTGTGGAAAGGTAAAAAAAAATCTTAGCTAGATTGACCAAAAAAAAAATATTCCATGGAATAAACGTGGATTTTTAGGATCACAAATGAAAGAAGAGATAATAAGGAACCTAATTACACTTCAAGGAACTAGAAAAAGAACAAATTAAATCAATGTGTCAGGTGGAAAAAGATAATAAAGGTAAGAGCAGAAATCAGAGACAAACACAGAATCAACAAAACTAAAAGGTAGCTTTTTGGAAAGATAAAATTGGCAAACCTTTAGCTAGACTGAAGAAAAAAAGAGAAACTACTCACATAAAATTGAAATGAATGAGGAGGCACTGCAAAAAGATTCCTCAACAAAAGGAGAAAAAATGTATATGAACAAATAGGAGAAATGAATGAATTCCTAGACATGTTTCCGACCAACACTGAATCAGGAGGAAATAGAAAGCCAAAGCTGACCAATAGCAAATAAGGAAATCAGGCCAATAGTCAAAACCTCTCTGGGACAAGATGGCTTCATGAGTGAATTAAAACAAACATTTAAATGAAAAAAAAAATCCTTATTAGCTCTTTTGAAAAGTAGAACAGGAAACACTTCTAAACTAATATTATGAAGCCAGTAGCACCCTGACATCAAAGCCAAAGACATTACAAGATAAAACAACAACAACAACAACCCTTACAGTTCAGTATCTATGAGGGACATAGCTGCAAACGAATTCAACACTTTAAAAAGATTGTGCACCATAAGCAAATGGGATTTATCCCTGGATGCAAAGTCGGTTGAACATTTTGACCATGAGCTATGTTTATACACACACATGCACACACAACACACATTGTGAAATGGCTACATCTAGCTAATTGACATATACATTGTCACTTTACCTCAGGACCATAATATTTGAATCACACACTTGGCTGATCACTCAATCATCTCTGCTGTTAACTCTTTAAAGTTTTCATATTTTTCTGCTTCACCAATGTAAAAGACAGTGTCCTTTCTTTCCCAGCTACCAGGAGAATTCTGGTCTTAATCTTTCATTTTTAATGCTTGTTGAAGGTCCCTGCCTTTTATTTTCCCTGTATGAAGTCAACACAGTTGTGACTGCAGGCTAGTTCTGGTGTCCTTGGATACACTGTTCCCCTGCACTTTTCAAATACTGAAGCCATTGCAGAGGCAAGGGTTTCTCTGGGAACATTCTCCCAGGTCACCACTGGTGAAATTTTTAAACAAACTTGTTGCTACCCTGTGCTAGGGACCTTTGGTGCCTCCCTTGCCACTGACATGGGCTCTTCCCTCATTGTAAGGCCGGCAGGAACAGGCCTATCCCCCAAACTCTGGAACGCTCTGGGCCAAAATATGGCACATTTCACCTGATGTGTAAATCAAGGCCTCCAACTACGTTCAACAAATCCTGTTAGATTGCAAACAGGTTTAGCTGTGAATAGAATGGGAAACATACAATTAATTTTAAATACAATTACTTGAAATTCTGAAACTAGTTCCCTCAGCACACAAATTTACAAACTAGCAAACCAACCAACAAAAGAAATATTTATAAAGAAAAAGAAAATGGAAGGAAAGAGAGGATGAGTGTTAGTTAGAAGTGGAAAAGAAAGTAAAATATGTGGCTACTTACTACAAAGATGAAAAAAATGAGATATTTGCTCTTTCAATAATATGGTGGGTGTGGCAGGGAAGGGGGTCTACAAAGAAGCCTAAAATAAATTTTGTTTAACCCAAAGCTTGGTCAAGTATGACACCTACAGGCTGCTCAAATAGAAGTCCTTTGGGTGATGTCGTTTTTGAGAATGCAAGATAAATTTACTTCAAGTTTTTAGTTCAAAATGCACATCCTTGGATACTTCCCCTTGGAGCTATCAATGAATAATTTTGTTTATATTCCTTTATTTCATAAAACTGATAATATTAAAAATAAACTAGCTGAGTTTTTTTATCATCACTTGTATATGCTGGCACCGATCACTGAAAGTCATTGTCCACATGTCTTACTGGTTATCAAGTATGCATGTACACTTGTGTTCTTATGAAAGAGAAAACACACCTGTATGTGGATGTACATGCCCTCACTCTCTGGAGTTCAGAAACTATAACAAACGTAATAAAGTAGAGTAGGAACCCATACGAGAGGTGATATTTTCAGAAATGCCTTACTTTTAACTATTAAAAATTATCCTTTGAAGTTGTCACCCATTGGTTGGGAAAACTTTTATTACCTTGGCTAATTAGTGAATGAACAGTTCTTCATGAAAAATGATGAACGATTTTCTTCATAGCAGGCTGTACGGATGGTCAATTTTATCTGCATCCTTGAGACCTCTCATGACTACATTTTGACATCGTGTCATTAAACATTTGTGTATTTAATATTCTAGAAAACAAAGATTGCCATGTCCTGCTATCAGTTTTATTGATAGGATTTCCCCAACTGTACATTGTATTTTCACAAAGGAACATGTATATCTGGTCTCCTTAGAGACTCACAGGTTTTGTCCTCAAGTGCAGTAATGATGTTGTGTGAACAGATGTGTGGAGTGGTGGAGATATGTCTTATTTTCTGTAACCTGTCCAAAGATGTCTTCACTAGTTGTGTGTGTGTGTGTGTGTGTGTGTGTGTACCCCCTAAACCTTGTATAAATTGAAAATAGAAGGAGCGAATCATTTGTTGGTTATTTCCCAACACTACTATAGGACATTAAACCTGAGTTGTTTATTTTAAATGCCAGCAGACTTTGACTTATATGTGTGTAATGCTGGCAGTTGTAGCCATAATGTTTAAAGTCTTGGCTAGTTCAATAATTGCTATGAACACGGATAACTACATAGGTCAGAGTCTTACATTTTCTTTTGACATTAAACATTTAAGTATAGCATCTGATGGCTTTTCCAAGGCCTAGGTAACTACCCTGTATATTTAATTGCACTATATTGACTCCTCAGATTCTCTGTCTTCTGTTATATCATGAATTTCTGAGTGGTGAATTGATTTGGGTCCTCCCAAGAATGCTTATTCCGGACTGCTTTAGCAGAGTACTTCCACTTTGAAGTGCCAGAGTTAGAGATTTCAGGGTTTAGAGCACTAACAAAGGCTTAGAAACATAAACAGACAGGCCAGCAACACGCCTCCTTGTGGGGTGGTCTCGCTGAGTTTTCCCTGAGAGGACAGAACCAGGGAGGCAGGCGCAGTCCCTTTTCTCCGTGCTGTAGCTGTTGAAAGAGCTCCTCCAGGGAGGCCCACATTAGTTGGATCAAGCTTCCTTTGTATCCCCTATCAGCCTATAATCTTTTGATTGTTGCCTGTTTTTCACCAGTGAAGAAACAGTAATCCACACTAGTTTATCTCTCCTAATCACAGACTCACAGAACTGGGTTCTCTGAGCGATGAATTCCCTCTTAGACGCCTAACAGAGTGGATAGTAAACAAAGAGCAAATTTGCAACCTTCAACATAGCTAATTTCCTCTGATGTCAGAATACTTAAACAGGCAGGACCTGCGAATTATTTGATCAAACCTGCTTTTAATCTAACGTATGCAGAAGGGCTGTGTCTGGAAGGCTCAGCAGATGACAAGCCCCCCCAGGGAGCCTTAGGGAGGGTTTCCTCTTTCAGAAACAGTGACTTCCTCATTTCCAACTCCAAGGCTGCTCTGTGTTGTTGGAGTAAATTCATAATGGGTAGTTTTCCTGCTTTTTAGAGTTTTATTTTGTTTGGCTGAAAAACTGCTGACCGGATGAAAATAGTTTTCTTTGGCTGTTGGCTGGTTTTCTAATTGGCATATTGCCTTGATATTATTTTTAAGTTTGCTAGGAAATGAATTATTAATATATTATTATTGGAGGAAAGGGAGAAAAAGAGAAAGGATAAAGCGTGATCTGACATCACACACACATATTACTTCTGCCGGGATAAGAAAGTGAAAACACAAAGAACAAAAGACATAAATCCATGCTGGTCTTTAGACTACGAAGGGTGTTTTTCCACAGTGCTGGTTGGGAGGACAGAGTACTGTCCGATGTGTTAAGTAAAGAATTTACTAAATCAGAGACAGCCCTTTGACTTGGTTTACCTTTAATTTTACTCACAACAGCCTGGCTACTCGCAAGTGGCATGTTGTCAGGAGAGAGGAGGAGATGAGGGGTGGAACTTTCACGTCCCTATGACTAGTTTTTGTAGCATTTCACCCAATTCGTGAGATGCCATTGGGAATTCTAATTGAAGGGGAATTCGATTTTAAAGGCTAAGAAAGGACACTCTAAAGTGTCATATAAGATCAACCTTGCTCAGGTATCTTTTGGTGGGAATGGATTAAGTTAACAAACAAACATAGAAAAAGTGTGTCGAGTGCATTTTGCCTGTGAGTAAACATCCCTACTGTCTCCTGTTTTCCGCATCTGATCATAAATACTGCTCTCCACCTAAAGTGATTCAGAAGCCGCAGCTTAGAAATAAATTACCCACGCCGCCGCTTTGTGTAAATATGCAGCAAGAATCACGGGCTGCTCCATCTAGTATTTGCCTCCTTGGGTGACGATGAACGTCAAGGCCTGTTATTTGTCATTCTGAAGGCTGCCGGGTGATGATTCTTTTTATTGGTGTCTGCGGGCAAACATATTTCAACGCCCCACGTGCACGGGAGTTCTCCGGGCCGGCTGCCGCCTCTGCCCCCCACCTGCGCCTGCAGCCCCCCGGAGCTCGGCTCCGCGCACGCCGCCCTCCTCCCTCTGCAGCTGGCGGCGGGCGCGCTGCCTCCAGCCCTGGACCTGCTCAGTCAGCTGGGGCCCCCTGCGGACGGGACCTGCCACTGTGCGCGCCATGGCAGCGGCAGCAGCATCCCCGCCAGCAGCGGCGGCAGCGGCGGAGGTGGCAGCGACTCGGACCACCGCAGACGCTATTGTTCCTGGGTGTTAGCAGCTCTTTCCCTTCTTTTCATCTGCAGCGAACAATAGCAAGGGAGAGCTTGGCTTTCTGTCCTGCTCGGGAAGACCTTCGGAGAGCGCACAGGACAATCCCCTGCGGAGAGCGCTGGGATCCGGACCCTGGAGCAGCTGCGGGCGGCATGGGGCTGCGAGCGAGGCGCGCGGCGGCCGGGGGCCGGGCCGTCCTGCAGCTGCCGCCGCCGCCGCTCCTGCTGCTGCTGCTGCTGCTGCGCCCCAGCGCCTGCGGGGCTGCAGCGCAGGGCGAGGCGGAGGCGCCCACCCTCTACCTCTGGAAGACTGGTAAGTGGGACGCACTCCCCTGTCTTCCAGTCTGGCTCCACCTGAAGGGGCTGCTGGACTTCTGATGGGACCCCCCGAGCTTCCTGGGGGCCCGCTGATGCTGGGGTTCTAAGGCAAAAAGTGTGATCCCTAGGCTGCAAATTGGGTCATGTCCGATGTTACTCGGAAAGAAAAACATAACAACGGAGAGGCAACAGTGAGTCATTGCAATGTTATTTCTCCCGCAGCTCCGTAGGGCAAGGCTGCACTTTCAGCATGAAGTGCTGTGTTTGTAACCTCTGCATTCTCATGCTGCTAACAAATTTAACTACAATATGTTTCCAGCATAGAACAAGCAAACAAGCAGTTAGCTCCGGTCTTGACTCTGTCTTCAGGCAAGCGAGGCGCTCAGCGCCTTGACATAAGTGGATGGAGAGTTGAATTTGTTAAGTTTAGCTTTGTGATAAGTGGGACACGTGAAACAGCCTAGTTAGGGCGGGTCCAGAATCCAAGGTGAAAGGGGATGAAGCCAGGCTGCTGGGACGACTGTGGAAAGCTTAATTCTTCGGGAGTGGACGGCAGGACCTTAAGTGTGTGTAATTGTTAGGCAGGTCTCTGGCTTTTAAACTTTGCCTTCTTTAGGAATTCTTTCTGCTTTATTTATTCAACTGACCAACAAAAGCAGCAACCCACTGCCTCCCGGAGCTCCCAGCCAAGTGCCTGACAGTTCAGTGGGCAGTGAGGGGCTGGACAACAATGCGGAGAGAGGAATTCCCTCCCCCTCTGCTCCCAGCTAGCTGGCTCTGTCCACTAAAGGACGTGGAGGAGTCTCCAGGAGACCTGGAATTTAACAGGCCCTAGGACACAGTGGGAAAGATGATTCCTGTTGCCTACAGCAAGCAATAATTAAAGAGTTCCTTGGAATGCCTCAATACTAAGAGGACATCACAGGGAAAGAAAGTCTGTATTCATTGTGGGATTGCAGACTTAGCAGAGTTGATCTCATTCCTGGCTTCAGCCCTTCTCTGCCCCCCTGCCGAACAGACAGATCAATCCACCCTACAAATGCACGGATTTCCTGAATTTTTAAAGAAGTTGCATCTCGCCGGTTATCTGCTGAGGATAATAAATAGAAATGTGTTTAAAGCCAAAGCACATACTTCGCCTGGAAAGGTTGCATGAAACACACGGACCACATTTGAGATCGCTAGATCAATCGGGCTAACACTTTAAATGTAAAGATCATTGATTAATGGATGCAGATGAAATCAAATTATATTCAATTTAAAAGAAGAGCTGAAGATCTTCTGTCATTTAGCTAAAGCCAAGATTTTACTTTTTAAAAGCTCTTTCATAATGACAAACTCCAATAAAATTCTAGTTTATCATTAAATAGTCTTACTTGGATGGGTGGTAAGAGAATGTGAGGTAAGCAGGTGTTGGGCATATTAGTACTCCCCTAGCTGAAATTTGTATTAACAAAGTAACAAGAACCAAACAGTAATTCAAAATGAAAAGAACCTAGGCAATATTCACTGTGCAGCATCCGAGGTGCCAATATATGTCAACATAAATGTCGTGGTGGGAACACAAGCCAATAAACAGCTTAAAATAGTGGAGCGCTCTCAGGAGCAAGGATGCGGGGACCTTGAATCAAGTGCCAGTTCTGGCTCTTTCTGGCCATGTGGACGCAGGCAGTTCACTTAACTTCTGACCCCTGGCTTTCTCAGCTGCATATAAATGGGATGAGACCATCTGACTATCCACAGTGCTGAGTGTTGTGAAAATCAAATCAGTGAGTTATGAGAAAGTAACTTGTCAACTTGGAAGTTATGGGGAAATTTAAGCTAACACATTGGGGATGTACCTCTTTCTATGGTGATCCTTGGTTTGATGTGGGGAGGAAGGCAAATTAAAGTGGAGAACAAAATAATAACATCTTGATTTTTTTTTCTAGAGAGAAAGAGTTTATTATATCTATATAGGATTTGAGAGTAGTTTTTAGAGAAATTAGAAATATTTAAAGGAAAGTCATGTATTCTAAATGAAAACCCAAAGTGACAGATTCCTGAGTGTCTATCACTTGATGAAAACAAAGAGACAGGGAATTGGGAGAGGAAGGAGGTGGGACAGTCTTTGCTGTCTGTTCCACTGAAATGAATTAATCTTAGTACAGAAGGTTATAGGGAATTACATTAATGGAGAGGTCATTGCATTAAAGTAGTTTAGCAAAAGTTACACCAAACATCTGGGATAGGAACTCTGTATGTCACTCACATGCTACTCAATTTTTATAGTTATTTAATGACTTTGGTTCTTGGTTTCCTATTTTGTGATATTTAGTGATTATGAAAGATACCTGTATGGGCCTTTTCAGAGCTAAAATGTGTCATGTGCAAATAAATACATCAAAAATACACACATAAATGTATATACACTCATATATATGGTGTAGACCTATGTGTATCCTACAATGTATGTGCATGTAATGTACACATGTGTAATACATATGAATTATGATACATGATATACAATCTGTTATGCACAGTATTTGAAAGTTTTATTAAGTCTATTCACAACAAAGAGTTATTGAATACCTACAATATGCAGTCACTGTGGTGCAGACTAAATGGGATTTTGTCATCCATGCTCCTGAAAAATTCACAATTTAACAATATTGTAAATATACAACAGTTACTACATGACATACCATACCCATGAACAAGACACAATGAGACCTTTGAGGTTTTGTCCCTGATGGCTGATGTGTGGAGTGTTTAGAACAGAGATTACTTTTTCTACTGGATCTTGAGGAATGTGTTAGGTTTTTACTGAGGGGGGTGTGAAAGGCTGTTCCAAGCAGATGGAAGAGATAAAATGAAAGTATATGACAGCACTCCTAGATCTTGATTGTAGAAGTAGTGTGCTGCAAATCAAGGCCTGGATGTTTGGTAAGAATGGGAATATTTAATGCCAGAAGAAGTGCTTGGGAACCAGATTAGGAGAAAACTTTCAAGCTGTGATAGAGAGGTTGGGGTTTAACCTATTAGCAGGTAGTACCCATTGGGAGTTTTGAGCAGAAGATTGATTTATTGTTTTTCTAGATGTGGAGATATGAATCTACAGGCTTGTTGGCCAGTAAGGTTTAGTGATAGGCAAAGAAAAACATAACTGGAACCATGGAAGTGGCAGTGAGGTATGAGCAGAGATGGGGTTGTAGTCCCATTGGGGAAGTGCTACCTCAGGTTTGGGGTACAGGAGATGCAGTGTCTCCCAAGGAAAGTAGGAACAAATGTCATCAAGTCTCCATGAAGCTTGACCCCAGTAATATGAAAGGAGGAAAGGGAGATATAGCTTCAGAGGGGAAGGAGAATATTCATTTAATTCAGACAGCTAAACTTGAAGTAGCAAGAACCTATTTTGATTAATGGATCTACTGGGAAGGTGAGAGAATGGGTGATTACTTCGAGAAGTTTGGACTGAAAGTATAATTTTGGAATTTAAGATATGATACTACAAGTTTTGAGAGTGGGACAAATCATTAAAGAAAATATTGAAAAGAGGAGCTGGGATACTTTACAGAGAATACTGAGATTGAGGTTTTTGAGAGCTACATGTTGAGAGTGAAGGGCCTGGGAAGGTATGGTCAGGAAAGGTGCAATGGTAATAGATGCTAAATGAAATCTTTTTATGAAGGGGATAGTGACAGGATATATACACATGTGAGAAAGACCTGGAAAAGGATTAAGAAATCTTTTAGAAAATTTCAAATAAGATCAGTAATTCATAAGACAGCTGTTTTTGAAAAGGGTATTTTAGGTAATTACGATTGAATAATAAGATAGTGAAGAGAAGGTTGAATAACTGGGTGATTTTCAAGGTTTTCTTCTGTACTGTTGTTGGTTTGTAAAAGGAAAAAAAAGCCAGCATTTAAGACATCAAAATATATTCATTAAAATATAAAAGTTAGGTTTTTCAACAGCTTGTATCACAGTCATCTGAAAAGTAATTTTATGCAAATAGTTGGAAAACATATTTCATATATTTAGGTGAATGGCACATGTATTATTGGGAGGTGAATAATTACAGTTTGAGTAAGTTTTAGACCAGTTTTGTACTTTTTTTATTCTAGCATTTAAGATTGTTTCCATAATAATTATGGTTAATTATACTCACCTGGCAATTCAAAATTAAGAGTGTTAATGGATTGAGCAAAATGTGGTAGACTTAGCATGAGTCAGAAACTATTCAATAATCTAACTTACGTTGACTTCTGTCCTAGAGATATATTTTCCAAAAAGTCTTTTTGATAACAGTTGGATTTTATTTTTTCATTTAATGTTTCAGTTATTTGAAAGGTAGAGACATAGAAAGAGACAGAGAATTCCCATTTGCTGGTTTACATTGCAAATACCCACAATAGCCAGGCCTGAGCCAAAGCAAACCTGGGAGCCAAGAACTCCATGAAGGTTTCCCGTATGGGTGACAGGGACCCATATACCCGCTGCCTCTCAGGGTAGGCATGAACAGGAACCTGGAATCAGAAGCAGAGCCAGGACTCAAAATCTAAGCGCTCCCAAATGGAATGCACGTGTCCAAAGTGGCATCTTTTAACCACTATGCCAAATGCCCACCCCTCACAAAGGTTTTAATGAAGTCATTGAATTAAATTTACAACAAAATTACATTGAAATCCAAGAAACATGTACATACTAGCCATTATTCGAAGTTCAGGCAATAGGACATTTGCAGGTATTAATTTTCTCTCAAGAAATACCTCTCTTGAAACATTTTAGACCCAAGGTCATGCAATACAAGACAGTGCCATGATTGACAGTCACTGTGTCCTTTACCTAGTAATTGCACTAAAATATTCACACTAAAATAGTCACAGTACCTTTGTTCTACAAGTTAAAATGTTACTTTGCTATGTGTACTTGTGGTACCAGCACTTAGAACTAAATATAAAATATTCTGCAATGCAAAAGGAAAAAATGTTCATATTGTTCATTAAGTTATGAGAGAGAGAAGGTGAAAGGCAGAGAGAGAGATCAATTGATCATTCCAGATGGCTATAATGTGGGGTGCCATTATCTAACTCAATTGTTCTGAATTTCAGTTGTGCTTAAGGCTTGCCTTTCTTTGGAATGTGTCACTGTTTGCTTGTGAAAGGGAGGACAGGATTGGGTAGAGTAGACAGAGCGTGGGCATCTGTGTCAGTCAATCCTGGGCTACATAGATTGGAAACATTCATCCATCTAAACCATAAAATTATTTCATCTCCTTGAATATTTTTGTCAACTCCAATATGAAATAATAATTTGTATTCTATAGGAGTTTTCTGAAAATTAAATATGGAACACACAAAATGCACTATTAGTGTTTGCCACATATTGGATCAGTAAATGACAGTTTTTATTATTGCTGTTACGTAATACAATGGGACCTTAATTTTGCGACCTGAATGAAGGTTGGTAATGAACATTAGCTTTCTTGAAGTCCCCATGCCCTTTCTTTCGTTAAAGGCACTGGAAATTACAAATTAATATGGTTAATAAGAATGGTTGATAGTCCAACAAACTATAAAAAAAAAATGTTGTAGAAGAAAGAATATGGACTTTGGACAAACTACTGACAAATCACTGTTTAAATCTTACCTCTTCCTGACTCATTAAGTTACTTAAACTCTGACTTCTTCTCTGAGAATGATGATAGATGTTCTGGTGGGGGTGGGTTAGAGGTGGGAAAGGGCATTTGTGAAGTTTTAACAGGAAGCAAACAAAATGATCAAGCATGACATCCTAAAAACAGTAGATAATCAAAAATGTTAATTCTCTTCCCATTCGTTATCCTTCATTTTCCTAAAAATGTTGTAACTTGTAGGAATTCCACTGTTAACATATTTATTTCCCTGTCTTCTCCAGCTAAAAGACATGGTGAAAAGCAAACCAAGCCTAGAAAGAGAAGTTGTTTGAATACAGGTTTGTCTTTTTTTATTAGTTTGACACTCATGTGGAATACCTCTACCAAAGACTGTAAAACCATCTTAATAATCATATTCTGGGTTAATTTTGTAAAAAGAATATTTTATCCATCACTTGGTATTGTGTCTCAGGGGATTTCTCAATCTAAGATTTCACTTTCATGAAATTAACATTGTCAGTTATCACTTTCAAATTAAATGCTTTCACAGTAGAACTGTTTGTGTTTTAAGCAGTTTTATTTTTAAATAAATTTTAAATTTAATAGCCCTTTATGTTTGCCTTTCTTCCCTTCTTTCTTAGTGTGCAGAGCATGGGTAATGGCTACAGGTCATTCAAAGTTTATTGATGACTTGGAACAAAAAGTGAAATGTTTGGTGGTATTTTTAAGCCTTAATATTTGGCTGAACTGTGGTGACTGAGCTCTCTCCCTATGCAGGTTGTTGGTAGCTACCTGAGTTATAAAGTATCAGAAGTCCTGATCAGAAATGAGGTTATGAATGATAGAGGGTTGCACACAGCCCAGAGATACTCCCATCCGTTATTGTTATGCAGAGAACTGGACTTATGGTGGGGATGGGGTGGGGGAGGAAAGTGCCCCACATTCTACTTAGTGTATTGCTGAAGTGTGATTGTGGGTGAGTCTTAGGAGTAAATGGAGGCCCTTAGTCTGTAATGTGAGTTAGAATGGTGAAACAGGATATAGGGGTCCCCTTATTAAGGCAATGCTGGAAACCTTTCAGTTTAATGAATATATAGAAAAGGTTTCTTTGAAATTAATAAAAGATCACAGTATGCTAATAAAATGTGACCTTTAATTAAAGAAACACTTGGAAAGTGTCATTTGAGAAAATACAGCTCTCCTGTCACAAGAACAGTGTGGTGTGAATTGCAGGTGCCAGTGAGTCATAAGTAGAGATCCTTTTAAATTTTTCCCATCAGAAATTAACATTGACAGTTTAGATTGCATTAAAATGATTAAATACTTTTAAAAATGTATTTAGTTTCCAAATAGCCAAGCAGTAGGAAAGCTCCTGTTTAGAGGAAGTGATATAACAATTAAAAACATATCGGGAGGGGCTGGCACTGTGGCGTAGCAGGTAAAGCCACCACATTCAGTACTGGTATTCCATGTGGGCACTGGTTCAATCCCCAGCTGCTTCACTTCCAATCCAACTCTCTGCTATGAAAGCAGTAGCAGATGGCCCAAGTCCTTGGGTCCCTACACCCCCGTGGGAGACCTGGAAAAAGCTTCTGGCTCCTGGCTTTGGATCGGTTCTGGCTCCGGCCATCGCAGCCATCTGGGGAATGAACCAGCGGATGGAAGACCTCTCTCTCTCTTTCTACCTCTGTGTCTGCCTCTCTGTAACTCTGCCTTTCAAATACTAAATAAATAAATCTTAAAAAAACATATTGGGAGGATAGAGAAAACATGGTAATACTTATGACAATGATATCATATATGACCTATCTATTGCTTCTGATGCACAACTGGACTTACCAAAAAGATACCATTGCATCTTTCAGAGGAAGTATTAAGCTAATTGTCCAGGAACAGACTTTGAATGAAATTCTTCACCCAGTTTCATTTATTAATATGCCTCCTAATCTCTGTCTATTATTCCTCTGCCACACCACAGATACGAAATAGTTTCTACCTGCCCAGATTATTTTTAGATAATTTGAGATAAACCTGTCGATGATGCAGATGGTGACTGGTGCAAATCAGTAGTCCATAAATGTTATCTCTGACTTGGGTGCGATCCTGTTGTGAACTGCTGATGCCTCCTCCCTGTACAGAGTCTGTCTCTTGCATCTACCTACATCATTTCCTTCTTCATTCCCACTCTTGCTTGACTCTCATATGCATCTCAACCTTCCCTGCATGGAACATTGCTGTTTTCTACCTGCTGTCACAGCCAGTAGCAGAATTGCAATACCCTCAGCCTTGCTGTCTGCACAATTGTTCAAAATATAGCTTTCAGATACGGTGACATTCTGTCCCAGTGTTTTATTTTTACTTGTGATTGTGCATATCATTTCTATGCAGGAAATGTTAGAGGTATGATTATTTAGTGAAACTGTGCTTCCCATAATTCTTTGTGTGACTACACCTGAGGATATTCTTGGCAAGACTTTCCTGCTCTGTGATGCTGTGTGTAGGAAGTGAGAAGTGAATTCTAAGGCGGCTTCTCCTAATGTACAATATAGATAGATAGATAGATAGATAGATAGAGATATATATCTCTACTTGTATATCCCACCTATATACTTCAATATATATGATTCAGAATCTACTATAGGGTACTAATATAGTGTTTTCTGACTTGGTGGAGAGATAACTGTTTCATACCCATTCCAACCCATATATCTGTACATTTGTAAATATAATTATAATAATTTAACATACCATTATGGGCACACTCATGTATATAAATGAGTATATGTATATTTAAATATGAACACATATGTACAGATGGGTAAGTAAATTATAGAGAGATAAATGACAATCATTTATGTATAAATGACTATATAGGACTTCATAGTTTATCTGGTATTATGAAAATTATATCTCCTAAAATGTCTTTTATGTGTGGTACTCAGAGTCGTGGCTTCTAAAAACATGTGTAATTATGAATAATTTTTATTGACATACAAAAATTATGATAAAATTATAGTTTAGAAAGTTTTGTGCCAACCTTTATGTTCATTAAAAATCAGCTCTTGGCCGGCGCCGCAGCTCAGTAGGCTAATCCTCCACCTTGCGGCACTGGCACACCGGCTTCTAGTCCCAGTCAGGACGCTGGATTCTGTCCCGGATGCCCCTCTTCCAGGCCAGCTCTCTGCTATGGCCCGGGAGTACAGTGGAGGATGGCCCAAGTGCTTGGGCCTTGCACCTGCATGGGAGACCAGGAGGAAGCACCTGGCTCCTGGCTTCAGATCAGTGGGTACGCTGGCCACAGCACACCGGCTGCAGCGCGCCGGCCACAGTGGCCATTGGAAGGTGAACCAACGGCAAAAGGAAGACCTTTCTCTCTGTCTCTCTCTGTCTCACTGTCCACTCTGTCTGTCAAAAAAAAAATCAGCTCTTAAAAAAGCTATTATTATACAAGCCCTTGCATTACCTCCCACTACCTTATGGCTTTTATTTTAAGATCGTTTTATGTCTAACTTTCTTCCTGTGTTTGCCACTCTGGTGTCTGAACCAAGTCTACAAACTGCAGTGCCTGCACAAATTTCCAAGAAATATTTTCTTCTAATAGCATCTGCCTACCAGCATATTTGTGAACAGTGTTTATATAAAATATCACTTGTAAATAGTCTATGTTGCTTATGATATCTGGCACTACTGGTAACAGACCCAGGTGGAATAATATAGTTATATATACATTTCTTTTCTCTAAGAGATAGTCCATTCAGAGCCAACACATTGCACAACTACAGGAATTCACATTCAGACTGAGGTGTCCATTTTCTTCATCTATGTACGTGGATCAGTGTCAAGAAAGCTTGCAGTTGCTTGGTGTCTATTTGATGCAAATTCTGAGCCAGGTACAAGGGAACAACATGAACAGCACATGAAACCATCCCTATCACATGTACATAGTGATTCTTAGCTAGTGAATTTGTTGCAAAAGTAGAAGCATACTAGGTGTAGGATAGTGATACGATTCTGTTGCAAAAGGAGAGAGGGAAATAAAGTTATAACATAGAAGTTTGAAAAATAAACAATTTACAAGATGCCCATTTACAAAATGGGCAGTTTTTAGAAAGATGGAATTCCAGGCTGAGAGAAGCACTTATGAAGAAATCAAATGGCATGTGTCCAGGGACAGCAGGAAATTCTGCAGCATAAAAAGTAAGGAGTGAGCTGGGGTGGGAGGAAGATTGGATTAATTAGGGAGAAGGGAATGGGTTGACCAAACAGAGCTTGACACAGGCATGAGGAGCTTGGCCTCTTTTTGCTGTTGATTTATGCAATCTGCAGGCCTATGTGTATTTGAATTTATAAAATACTGCCGGGAGAGGTAGAATATTAAATATTAAACCAAAAGTGAATTTTTGAATTTTATATGATTGTCCAGATCCATGAACTTTTGTTTCCTTCCTAAGTTTCCCAAAGAAATGCTGTTATCTTAGGTAATCCTAATTTTTCAATAGTTTTGTATCCTTTTAATTTTATTAAGATTGAGTCAATATTTTATATACTGGTTCTTCAGTTTTGATTACACAAAAAAATGAATAAACTTTGAATCTATGTACAATTTATTTGATGGGATTTGTGGCATAGAATATAAATAAGGGGAGTGGACCAGGCAGGGCATAGAGCCTGGTTGTTTGCAGCTCTCCATTGCTGTGTAGTTCATTCTCAAGAGACAACAGCACCCATCCTGCTGAGGGTCTATTGTTGGACATTGGTTAGAGGTTGGGTTCAAGGGACAGTCCTGTGGCCACATACATTTTCCAGTGTGGGCCGAAACTGGATAACAGGCAATTGTTTTTAGGCTTTTGCCTTTGCCAGTCATATCAAGTCTTCAAAAAATATGACGCTTAGAGTGGGCATTTCATGCAGTGGGTGAGACACCACACGGAACATCTGTGTCCCATATCCGAGTGCCTGATTTGAGTCCTGACTCCACATCCAATTGCAGTTTCCTGCTTCTGGAACCCTGGGAAGAAGCAGATGATGGCTCAAATACCTGCCACCCTGGATGGAGTTCTCAGCTACAAGCATTGGGCCTACTTAACCTTTGTTGTGTGGGCATTTGAGCAATGAATCACAAGATAGAAATTTGCTCTCCCTCTCTCACTCATCCTTTCAAATAAAGTGAAAATAATAAAAAAAATTTGAAAAATATGAAACTTACAAAAAAGTATAGAGAGGATATTGAAAAAGACATCCTTTTTGAGTTTTAGAGAATGATTACATCAGAGTATATGGAGCACCAGCTTGAAATTAGTGTCTGAACAGCCATGTTTGCAGCCGGCATCCCTCCTGCTCTACAGGCTATGCCCCACTAGTTCTCATTTGCTGACGGGCCCTGTGGGGAGAGGAGCCTTGAGGATCAAGGCATCTGCTGCCTCTAAGCTGGCAAGGAGAATCACAGAGATGCAGCAGAATCACAGGGTCAGGAGCTCTATAAAACAGTTGCTTCTGACAGTTTGCAGTGGTGACTGCCTATCTAATGAGATAGCCATCAGAATGGATTTGGATTTATGGAGTCCAATAATTCATAAGGAAAGCTTTGACTACTGCTAAGATACATTTTTCTTCCTGTCCCTTACTGCAAGATTTAATGCAAGTTGTTCAGTTTTTGTGGCTTGTTTTATAAGAGAACTTGCTTTGAACTACTTCATGAGTGAGAGTTCCACAAGAACAGAATAAATATTACAGAGAACACAAGATGGTCTCAAACTTGGCTGATCAAGCACTACAGAGCTATGATATCACGATTTTCCCAATCATCACACGAGCTTTCATAGCTTTTAAGACCATTCTTCTTGAAGTAATTTTCTACCTTGGTAATTATTATATGACAAATATGAAAATCAGGAAAAATGACTTGTGCCATGTTAATATACATAGATTAATCTTCCTTCTTGACTGTGTGCTAACTACTGGGATTGCTACTACACAGACATTCTTTATACAGCTTTGTTGGATAGATTTCATTCTAGGCCATTTAATGTATACAATTCAATGACTTTAGTATTTTTACAATTGTCATTCCATCACCATAATCATATCTATAGCATTTTCATTTACTGCCACCCCTCAAAATCCTAAATCCATCAGCTTTCCCCCCATGGCTTAAAAAAAATATTAACCTGCTTCCTTTCTCTAAACTTGCCTCTTCTGGACACATCATATAAATAGAATAATGCATGGTCATTTGTGCTTGGTTTCTTTTACTTAGCATGGTGTTTTCAAAGTCACTTTATTTTCATTTCATTGTGTTTATTCACCAATGGATGGACATTTAGGGGCCTGTCTACCTTCTGATCATTAAAAACAGTACAATGAACATCTGTATGCAAGTTTCTGTGTGGATGTATACTTTCACTTCTTTTGAATACATATAAGGAAACTTTTAAAAGATCGAGGAAAAAATGAAATAAAGTGTATTTCCCATGAACTCTTTGAAGACCACTTATGCTTTGGTACTTTGGATAGAATTGCTGGACCTTATGGTAAATCTATGTTTAATTGTTTAAAAAACTGTCAGTCTGTACCATATATTTTTAAACTCAGCACAGCAGAATACCGATTAAGTTTCTAGGAATTTCAGTTATGATAAAATTGTCATTAGAAATCATGTAATTAGAAGTTAAGTAGTTAAAATATAGGAAACTACTTTAGGAGACCTAGTTCATAAAAAGAAAAATATGTTTTGGAGGAGAATTTTCTGAAATAACCATGATCATACTTGATAGAATACCTAGAAGAATCTCCTATGGTTTTTATCTGATCATATTGCTTATACTGGCATACAAGATGCCAGTGCATTTTTTTAAAAAGTGTGTGTGATGGGAGAGCTGTGTTTTAATCAGATGTTGAGAAATCTAGGGGCCAGCATTGTGGCATAGTGGGTAAAGCCACTTTCTGAAACACCAGCATCCCATGTGGGTACCAGTTCAAGTCTCAGCTGCTCCAATTCTGATGCTCATGGCCTGGGAAAGCAGTGAAAGATGGCTTAATTAGTTGGGCCCCTGCTACCATGTGGGAGACCTGGATGCAGCTGTTGCTTCTGGTTTTAGTCTGCTCCATCCCTGGCCATTGTGGAGTCTGGGAATTGAATCAGCATATGGAAGATCTCTCTTTCCCATCTCTTCCCCCCTCCCCCACCTCTATAATCCTGATGTTCCGGCAAATTAATAAATCTGTTTAAAAAAAGAAATCTAGGTGATATTGATGAGAACATTAAATGTTTTGGCAATTTAGAAGTTGCCAGTTTGGTTTCTATGAACTAACAATACCTCCTTGCATTCTCATGATACTGAAGATTTTCTAAGTGTTCATGCTTGCATTTTCTTTTACTAAATTCTCACAATTTTTTCCATAGTATACAGCAAGGAGGAATGTCCTTCCTCTTTAATGAAACAGTAGACTCAGGTACCTGAGATGAAGTAGTACAAACCAGTTAGATGTGTTCTTTGTTTTATTTTCAAATATTTGGTTTACTTTTTTTAACTTTGTGAATTTATATAAAGGGAAAACTTTCATGTATTTCATATGTACAGTTTTAAGGCATAATGATAATTTCCTACCCTATCTCCCCTCCCCTCACTCCCACCCTCCTCCTCCTCCTCTTATTTTTCTTTTAATTTTCACAATGACATACCTCCAATTAACTTCATAACCACAAGCCTAACCCTCCACCAAAGAATACAGCAAGCAGCAAGTAGAAAAACCACTCTTCCTTAAGAGTATAGACAAGAGCTATAGACAATAATCAAACCTCAAAATGTCATTTCCACTTATATACATTACTTTTATTGGTCTCTGTGTATTTAAAACCACAGATGTAAGAAAACATATGATATTTGTCTTTTTGGGACTGGCTTACTTTCCTAAGCATAGTGGTCTCTAGTTGTATCCATTTTGTTGTGAAAAACAGTATTTAATTCTTTTTTCTTGTTTTTTATAGCTGAGTAGTACTGCATAGTGCATCAGTCCCATAATATCTCTGTCCAGTCATCAGTTGATGTCATGACATGTCATCTTGGGTCATGACATATCTTAGCTATGCTGAGTTGAGCTGCTAGAAACTTGGGGTACAGATAACTTTTTGTGCTGCTTTCATTTCCTTTGGGTAAATTCCCTGGAGTGGAATGACTGGGTCATATGGTAGATCTATTTTCAGATTTCAGAGAAATCTCTATACTGTCTTCATAAAGATTGTACTGGCTTATACTACCATCAACAATGTATCAGGGTACCTTTTTCTGCACACCCTCAAAAGCATTGCATTTTTTATTATTTTTTTTTCGCATGATACCCATTCTAACTGGGGTGAGATGAAACCTCACTGTGATCCTGAGCATTTTTTCCTGTTGGCTATTTGAATTTTATCCTTTGATAAATGCCTAACAACCTTATCCTGTTTCTTAACTGATTTTCTTGTTTTGTTGTTGATTTTTTTGAGTTCTTTATAGATCCTGGATATTAATCCTTTATCAGATGTATAATTTGCAAATGTTTTGTCACATTCTGTCCATTGCCTGTACACTTTATTGAGCATATCCTTTGCTGTGCAGAAGCTTCTTAGCTTGATGTAATCCCATTTGTCAATTTTTGTCTTTATTGCCTGTGTTTCTGGGGTCATATAAAGAAGTCTTTGCCTGTCAGTGTCTTGCAGGGTTTCCTCTATGTTTTTCTCTAGTAAGTTGATGGTTTCAGATTTAGATTTAGATACCTGAGTTGAGTTTTTAAAAAAATTTATTTATTTATTCAAAAGACAGAGCTAGAGAGAGGCAGAGGCAGAGAGAGAAGAATGTCTTCCATCGTCTGATTCACTCCCCAGATGGCCACAATGACTAGAGCTCAGCCAATCCAAAGCCAGGAGCCTGGAGCCTCTTCTGGGTCTCCCATGAGGGTACAGGAACCCAAGGACGTGGGCTATCCTCCCCTGCTTTCTCAGGTCACAGCAGAGCTGGATCAGAAATGGAGCAACTGGGACTCAAACTGGCACCAATATGGGATGCTGGCACTGCAGATGGCAGCTTACCACTATCTCACTGCATTGGCCCATGGGTTGATTTTTGTAAAGGATGAAAGATTGCGGTATTATTTCATCCTTCTATATGCAAAGATCCAATTTTCTCAGTACCATTTGTTGAAGAGACTTTCTTTCTCCAGGGAGTGATTTTTGCTTGTTTATCAAAGATTATTTGGTTGTAGCAGTGGATGAATTCTTGGGGTCTCCAGTCTTTCCACTGGTAGACATGGCTATTCTTGTGCCAGTACAAGGCTTTTTTGATTATAACTGTCCTGTAATATGCCTTGAATTCTGGGATTGTGATGCCTCTAACTTTGTTTTTATTGTTTAGGACAGTTTTAGCTTTTTAGAGTATTTTGTGGTTCCATTTGAATTTTAGGGTCAATTTTAACAGCTGAGAAGAATGTCTTGGTATTCTGATAGGGATCACAATGCATCTGTAGATTGCTTTGGATAATATGGACATTATGCTGATATTATTTATTGCAATTCATAAACTTGGAAATTTTTTCATTTTTTGTATCTTTTTCAGTTTCTTATTGCTTTATGAATTTAATTGTATAGATCTTTCACATCGTTGGTTAAGTTTATCCCAAGGATAAATTTAAAATTTAATAATTTTTGTAGCCATTGTGAATGAGACTGATCTTTCAAGCTTTTTCTTAGCTATAACATTATTTGTATATACAAAGGGTATTGATTTTTGTGTATTGATTTGATATCTTGCAACTGTGCCTGCCAAAGTCTCTTAGAGAGTTCCAACCATCTCTTAGTAGTGTCTTTTGGTTCTCCTATGTATAGGATCATATCATTTGCAGAGATAATTTGACTCCCTCCTATCTCATTTATATCCCTTGGACTTCTTTTGCTTGTCTAACAGCTCTGGCTTAAACTTCCAGAACTATCTTGAATAATAATGGTGAGAGCGGACACCCTTGTCTGGTTTTGGATCTTAGTGGAAATACTCCCAACCTTTATCCATTCAGTATGATGCTGGCTGTGGGTTTATTGTCTATTGCCTTGATTGTGTTGAGGAATGTTCTTTCCATACCCGATTTACTTAAGATTTTTTTTTTTCATGAAAGGGTATTGTATTATATCAAATGCTTTCTCTGCATCTATTGAGATAATCTTATGATTTCAATTCTTCAATTTGTTAATGTGTAGTACAGCATTTATTGATTTATGTATGTTGAAACAACACTGCATACCAGGGACAAATCTCACTTGGCTTTGGTGTCTGATCTTTATTATGTGTTGTTTGATTTTATTAGCTAATATTCTGCTGAGGGTTTTTTCATCTGTATTCATCCGAGATATTGGTCTATCATTTTTTCTTTCTTGTATCTTTTTCTGGTATTGGGATGAATGTGATGAATTTGATGCTGACCTCAAAGAAGGAGTTTGAATAGTTGAGGATAATTGGAATTAGTTCTTCTTTAAAAGTTTAGTAGAATTTAATAGTAAAGCCATTTGCTCCTGGGCTTTTTGGTTGGGAGAGTATTATTATGTATTCAATCTCTGTGTTGATTTTTAGTCTATTTAGGTTTTCAGTGTCTTCCTGTTTCAATTTTGGTAGGTTGTATGTATCTGTAAATCATAGAAATTAACCATTTCTTCTAGATTTTCCAGTTTGCAAGCATCCCAGATGTTTCTTTTTATTTCTGTGGTTCCTATTGTAACATCCCCTTTTTCATTGTATTAAGTTGGGTCTTATTCCTCTTTTTTTGGTTAGTTGAAGCAGTGATGAATTAGTTTTTGTTTATTTTTTAATAGCTATTCATTTAACTGATCTTTTGTATTTTTCTGTTTCAATTTTTTATTTCTTCACTTATTTTATTATTTCTTTCCTCCTACTAATTTAGAGTTTGTTTTGTTCTTGTTTTTCTAGTCCTTTAGATGCATTGTGAGATCCTTTATCCTTTTCAATTTCTTGATGTAGGCATCAATCACCATAAACTTTCCATTGAACACTTCTTTTGTTGCATCCCATAAGTTTTGATATGTTTTGTTCTCGTCTTCATTTCTTTCTAGGAATTTTTTAGAAGATTTTAGTTATTTGAGAGGTAGAGTTAGAGACAGAGAGGGAGGGAGGGAGAGGGAGGAAGGGTCTTCCATCTGCTGGTTCACTCCCCATATGGCCACAACGGCCTGAGCTTGGCCTATCCAAAGCCAGGAGCCAGGAACTTCTTCCAGGTCTTGCATGTGGATAGAGGGGCCCAAGAAATTGGGCCATTTTCTACTGCTTTTCCAGGCCATTAACAGGGAGCTGGATTGTAAGACAAAAAATTGGGACTGTAACCAGTGTCCATATTGGATGCTGACATCACAGTTGGAGGCTTAGCCTACCCCACCGCATCCCTAGCCCCTCTAGGAATTTTTTTATTTCCTTTTTGATTTTTCCCATGATCAATTGTTTATTCAGGAGCATGTTGTTCAGTTTCCATGTATTTATATATTTTCTGCAGATTCTTTTTTTTTGACAGGGAGAGTGGACAGTGAGAGAGAGAGAGACAGAGAGAAAGGTCTTCCTTTACCATTGGTTCACCCTCCAATGGCCACTGTGGCTGGCACACTGTGGCCAGCACACCGTGCTGATCTGAAGCCAGGAGCCAGGGGCTTCCTCCTGGTCTCCCCTGTGGGTGCAGGACCCAAGGACTTAGGCCATCCTCCACTGCACTCCCTGGCCACAGCAGAGAGCTGGACTGGAAGAAGAGCAACCGGGACAGAATCCGGCACCCCGACCAGGACTAGATCCCAGTGTGCCAGCACTGCAGGTGGAGGATTAGCCTACTGAGCCATGGCAACAGCCCTATAGATTCTTAAGATTAATATATATAGATTCATTTCATTGTTGTCAGAATAGGTACATAGTATGATTTCAATTGTTTTGAATTTGTTGAGACTTGCTTTATGGCCTAGCATATGGTCTATCCTAGAGAAACATGCACTGATGATAAGTATATTCTATGCTGTAGGGTGTAATGGTTTGTTGATATAAATTAGGTCCGTAGTATAGCTTAATTCTATTGTTTCTTTTTGGATTTGTTGTCTTATTGATCTGTCCATTGATAAAAGTGAGTATTGAAGTCCTCCATTACCACTTTGTTAGAGTCTATGTCTTGCTTTAGATCCATTAATATTTGTTTTAAATAGCCAGGTGTCCTAGCATTTGGTGCATATAGATTTATTGTTCACATCTTCCTGTTGAATCCACCCCTTAATCATTACATAATGCCCCTCTTTGTCTCATTTAACAGTTTTTGTCTTAATGTCTATTCTGTCTGCTGTTAGAATGGCTAAACCTTCTTGTGTTTGCTTTCTGTTAGTATGGAATATTTTTCTATCCTTTGACTTTCAGTCTGTGTGTATCTGTTGGTAAGGTAAATCTCTTGTAGGCAGCAAATAGATGGGTTTTGTTTTTTTTAATCCATTCAGCCAATCTGTGTCTTTTAATTGGAGAGAGAATTTAGGCCATTTACATTCAAGGCTATTGATAAGTAACAACTCTTCCTGCAGTTTTTCCATACATATTCCTATTATTCGTTTTGAATTCCCTTTGTTGTTTTCCTAGTAAATATTCTGCCTTTACATTCTGCCAGGAGGCTGACTTTGTCTGTTCTTATGTGTATCACATCCTTAAATATCATTTGTAAGGCTGGACAAGTGGTGACAAACTTTTTCAATTTCTATGTGTTTTGGAAGGTCCTGATTTCACCTTCATTTATAAATGACAACTTTTGCTGAGTAAAGAATTCTAGGTTGACATTATTTATTTTCTTTTAGTATTTGACCATGTCTTTCCTTTCTCTTCTATTGTACAGGGTTTCTGATGAGAAATCAGCTGTCATTCTAATTGGAGATCCTTTGAAGTTAATCCAGAGCTTTTCTCTTGCACATTTTAGAATCTTTGTGTTTTACTTTTGAGTTTGGCTGTAATGTGTCATGGTGACACATTACATTACGTTAGGAGTTCTGTGTGTTTCCTATACTTGGATGTCCCTATCTTTCTACAGATCAGAGAAATTTTTGCTACTTTATTGAATAGATCTTCTAATACATTCTCTTTTCCACACCTTTAGGAACCCCTATGATTTGTATGGTTGGTCATTTGATAGTATCCAATATTTCTTGAGCTATTTTCATTTTTCTAATTTTTTCTTATTTTTTTGAGATACTTTAAAGGTTTGTCTTCTAGCTCAGATATTCTTTTTGCCACAGCAAGTCTATTGTTAAGGTTTTCCAATTTATTTTTTACTTTACATATTGTATTCTTTGTTTCTAATATTTCAGTTTTATTTCTCTTCAATATGTCTGTCTACCAGCAGAATTTCTCATCATGTCATATGGGTTTTTCCTTAACTTATGTATTTGCTTCTGTATGATTTTGAGTAATCTTATGATCATTGTTTTGCATTCATTTCAGGCATTTCATCAATCTCTTCATTTTCACATTCTAATACTAACGTGTTTTTGTATTCCTTTTGGGGAGTTATGATGTCTTTCTTATTCATGTTTCTTGTATTCCTATGTTTATTTTAGGCATTTGTGGAAAGACTTGTTGGTTTTCTCCTCTGAGGGCTTTTTTCTTTGAAATATGCCTTTATTTCTTGGTGTTTGCTGCTTCAGCAGATATCCAGAGACAGGTGCTGGGTGAGGTCAGAGAGCTTTTACCAGAGCTTGAGGGTGGGTCAGGAGTTCAAAGTGACACCCAACTTGGAGTTTGTAGGCCTCCTCTATTGTCAGCACAGGGTAGGGTATTTGGGGATAAGCTGTCATGTTCACAGCCTCAGTTCCTCTCTGCCAAGTTGAACAAGCTGCTCAAGTTGAGCACACAGTGCCTACACTCCCCACCCACACAGGTGTATGAACCACACAAATGATCTGTGTGCTCCTTAGTGTGAGCATGGAATCATCTGTGATCACCCACCCCAAGAGCTCAGGGAACTATGAGCTTCTGAAGCCAGTCACAGGATTGCCCAAAGACACATCCACACCCCACATTGTGTGGGACAATCACAGAATTCCCACAGTCACAGCACACAGGGCTCCCAGAGTCATAGAGGGCATGGGATCCACTCAGCCCTATGAACCTTTCTTGTCCATGGAAAGAGCCATGTCACTCCCAGAGCCAGCTGCCTGACTTACAGAAGTTGGTCAGCGCTCTGCCTTGGCAAGTGGAGTCCAGATCCTTGATAGAGTGGGGGGAGGGGAGAGCCTCACAATCCCAAGTGGACAGCCCACCCCCTGCTGACTCAAAGTTAGCAGGGACTGTGGATTTATCCCTCTGATAAAATCCCCCAGTCACATGCTGGCCACAGCACGCTCTCCTAGCTTTATTTCTCCCTCTTCCTCTTCTTCTTTCTTTTCTTCTTCTTCTTTCTCCTCCCCCTCCCCCTCCTTTCTTCTTCTTTCTTCCTCTTTCTTCTCCTCTTCTTCCTTCTCCTCTTTTCTTTTTTGAAACTTTATTCATTTATTTTAAAGAGTTACAGAAAGAGGGAGAGACAGAACAGAGAGAGATCTGACATCCACTAGTTCATTTGCTTTCCCAGGAGCATTAGCAGCAAGCTGGATCAGAAGTTAAGCAATTGGGACTGGAACAAGCTACTTATATTTGTAAGCTAGTGTTTTTTTTTTTTTTTTTTTTTTTTTTTTTTAATTTTTGACAGGCAGAGTGGACAGAGAGAGAGAGACAGACAGAAAGGTCTTCCTTGTGCCGTTGGTTCACCCTCCAATGGCCGCCGCGGATGGCGCGCTGCGGCCGGCGCACCGCGCTCGTCCGATGGCAGGAGCCAGGAGCCAGGTGCTTTTCCTGGTCTCCCCATGGGGTGCAGAGCCCAAGCACCTGGGCCATCCTCCACTGCACTCCTGGGCCACAGCAGAGGGCTGGCCTGGAAGAGGGGCAACCGGGACAGAATCCGGCGCCCCGACCGGGACTAGAACCCGGTGTGCCGGCGCCGCAAGGCGGAGGATTAGCCTGTTGAGCCACGGCGCCGGCCCTTAAGCTAGTGTTTTAAATAAGAGTAGTAGCCAGTATATATTGCTTGGCTTCCTTTATTCTATGCTATACACAAAAATAAAATTTTTCTGTACCGCACTTAAAATATACTTAAAGGATTTTTCACTGAAGAACCTAAGATCCAAAAAAATATTCTTTGGTAATATGAAGAGTAAGTAAAACGTTGGTAATAGAAATTTATAACTTTCAGGCAAATATAGGGAAATACAGTAAACAATGATAGATTTATATTTTTATAAATATTTGAATATTTGATATGTGCACCAGGCCCTTGAGAAAATTCTTGAAGTTGTACCACTTGCTGGTTGATTCAATTACATGACAGCATAATGGTATATTTTTTGTAAATGATCCTTTGCCCTATCATCAAATATAAGAGTATCTTCATATTGTCCAGTGATGTACTGAATCTTACCATTTAGAAGTATAAAATGCTGTTTCAAATAATAACTCAATATTCAGTTTTAGTATATTGATAGTATCCTGTAATAAAGAATTTTACTATAGGTTTTCTTTAAAGTTAAAGCGCAGGAATTTACACTGAATGCCTACGAGACATCCTAAATCTTTCTGCACCAGCATCCTCTCTAAGTATTCCACAATGTACACCTGCTCTATTCCTCTCCCACGTAATCTCAGGTTTCTCTCACTCTCTCCTTAAATTTCTCTCATTACTACATGGTTCTTCCCTTCCCTCCCACCTCTTGTCTAATCACCCAAATACAGTATTATAGCCTGTCTTTAGTTTCAGGGAATCTTTTTCAAGTGTGTAAACTGATATAATCTCTTGAATAACAGTATTATCAACAACAGAAGTGCTGACTGTTGCAGCACAGGGAGCCTTGAATTCCAGATGTCGTGTTCCTTTCCTTTCCTTCCCAAAAAGAGCTCAAGTGAAAACCTGCTGGCATCATTATATTTGTCTGCAGGCAGCTAAACTGATATATTCAGTACTGACTGCTATATGGGATACAGCTGTGAAATGAGCTAAAATTTATTATTGCAGGTGAAAGAACTAGTGTAAATTTATTCAAATTAAATCCTTTGGAAGTATTGCAGTAAATAAGCTCCAGAAGCATTCACATTCTGTCTCTTGTTATTTAAAAAATGACTTTTCTGGAGATGCTATATATCCTAGGGCATGTGATGAAAGAGACCCAAATTAGGCCAATCAGTATTTAGGGGTTTATACGGGAGGCTACTCTTACCCACAGTGCAGTAGGATTTTTAATTTGGATTCCAATCTACGCTTGACTCATCCTAAATATTGGACCAAAGTTCTGAATGACTAGTGACTCCTAAATGCATCATAACACATAAAGCAATTTACCTCTTAAGTGTAAAAACAATTTTACTGCAGAGAAATATTTGCACTATTTGGCCATCTTGAAGTTCTTCATATAACTCGTGTGGACAACATCATGGCTTCAAGCTTTGTGTGTGTGTGTGTGTGTGTGTGTGAGAGAGAGAGAGAGAGAGAGAGAGAGAGAGAGAGAGAGAGAGAGCGAGCGCACAGGAGATTTGGTTTCTTAATCAGAGTCTGGATAGAAGAGACATCACCCACAAATCACCAAGTTTTAAAATACTACAAACCAATAACATGTACTTAACACTAACATCATACACAGCTTAATTTAATTTGAAGTTCATTGTGACACATAAGTGTCTTCGTAAATTTGAAGCACATCAGATTCTTCAGAAATGAACAAAAATTTATTTCTGTAGTAGAACTGTGAGGTTCTGAGAGAAATCTGCAGTTGGTAGAATACTGAATTAAACTGTATTTGAAGAGTATTTTTTTCTAATTGTGTCCTTTTAAGGCATACTTAAAAGTATCAGTATTAATCTAAATAATTTTCTATTTAGAAAAAATTCAAGAGGACTATACCATCCTACTCCCATCTACACCTTTGCGAGTTGAAATTAAACTAAGGCTGTGCTAATATCTTAAATCATTTTGCCTATATTCACGCGTGTAGTATTCCTTTTATTTCTTGCATTATATTAATGCATCTATCGTGGAAAGATAAATTTGAAGCAAAGAAAAATGTTTTCTGTTTCATCTTTCAAGCAAAGCTTTTCTACCTCCCCTTCCCTCTTTGAATCTGTTACAAACATACGAGTGACATCCACATTACCGATGGTACCCTCTGAACCCCTTACTCACTGCATCAACGCCTTGCTGCACTCTGCGTTGCATACTGCTATAGCCATGGGGAAGCACACACTTAGATGACTGAGTCTCTTAGTCACTGATGAGCTCATGTCTTTGAAGGAGACGCGGAGACAAACCAGCCGTAAATCAGGGTAATTGGGACTATCCGGGGCATGTTGGCAGTGTTCTAAGAACACTGAGGGGAGTGATCAATTATCGGTGCTGGGGAAGAGCAAGGACTGAGAAGGACCTCAGGGAGGCACTTAGATTCATGCTGGGCTTGAAATGCTGAGCAAAAACCTGGGAGAGGAGAGTCGAAGGGCTATTGCATGGCAGAAGTGTTAAGAAGTAACCATGTGGTCTGCGGCCATACCACCCAGAGCGCGCCCGACCTCATCTGATCTCGGAAGCTTAGCAGGGTTGGGCCTGGTTAGTGCTTGGATGCGAGAAGTGACCATGTGAATGGCTTTTACATGCTGGGCAGTGGAAAGCCTGCATCTGCCTCTTGGTGTTCTCAACCACTTGTACCCACAGTGTGCTGAACCCTGCAGCTTCTGCCTCCTTCTACTTAGTTGTTTGGTTTCACGTAATGCTTCCATGAGATTTCTGTTTGCGTTCCAAAGCCTGACTTGTTTCTCGCATATTTCTTTCCCTGTTCCTCAGTTTCATGCTATTTAACCAGACTGTCAGTTCACTCAACTGCCCGGTCAAGCCCACTGTGCCAGAACCCCCACCTTCAACATCAGCCTGGATAGATCAGGTAGCTCCAACTGAATACTAGGTACATTTTTCAGTTGTATTTATCTTGAAACACATGTTACACCATTTATGCTTTGGTACATATGAGACTCATTTAGGGATTTTAGTGGGAAAATCAATTATTTATGTATAATAAGTATGTTATTATTATCTCTATTATCCTAGGAATTGTGCAAGTAGTCAAACTCCAGAATTACTATAAATAGTTCATTTGAGTCTAGTGAATGCCTTGAGTCTGGCTTAGTTTATGATATAATGGTACTTAGTATAATATTCTGCATGGTGAATTCTTAGGTTCCTTTTCACATAAAGCATCATCTAATCTTTCATAAAGCTGTGATCATAAGAATGTGAAAATCTTCCTCTCGTAAGTGAGCTATAGATTTTTACACCCATGAGCAACTACCCAGAAAAGCAAGGATGGTTCTGAGTAGTCAATGGTATACTGCTCTGAAGTGTCTGGTAGAGAAGCAACCAGCCTATCTGTATGGAATGAAGATTAGATTCCAAAAATTGACCTGCTGCTGACTAGGGTCAGTTACTGCTTGTGGCAGCTCATTGACAACAATACTTGATTTCCTCTTCTTTGCACCTCTGAGTACTTAGTACATGCCTCTGAAAGTGCCAGTAATTTTTTTTTTTTTTGTAAATTGTTTTCCCTATTTCTCTTTTTGTAGCAATCACAACGAGAGTGTCTGAAGGCTGGGAATTTGGTTGATAAATGTACACAGGAGATTTGGTTTCTTAATCAGAGTCTGGATAGAAGAGACATCACCCACAATTCACCAAGTTTTAAAATACTGCAAACCAATAACATGTACTTAACACTAACATCATACACTGGTCATCCTTTTTCTTTAATGCCAGTGACAATAGTAGGTTCAATATATGATTTATAAGTGAACACATTATTAAAGCTTCATCAAGTTAGATTTCATGATTTTTAAATCATGTTTCTCATTTCAGGGTACTCATAATGACTTTATTATTCTAGTAGATATCTTTGGAAAACTTGAAACCTCTTCATGGAATCTATGTTCTGTATGTGTGTATGGCTTGGTTTTTAATTTTAATATTGACCTTTTCTAGGTAGTTTCCCTTTCAGTATGTGCAGTGAATTATGTAATTGTGGGTGTGGATGTTTTGCACTTCTGAGAGTTTTTCCTGGTGATGCATTTGTAGGAATACAGATGTTTAAATGGATGAGCATTCTTACGATTCTTGATACAGGTTGTCAAATTATTACAGCTTCTGCTCCTCCCAGTAAGGAATACCTATTTCACATGAATAAAACTGGACAGAAATACTTAACAGCTTTGGCTAATCTACTAAGTTTCATGTCTCAAGTTTTGATAGTGTATTGCTTTTTTTAGTTTTGTTTGTCTCTTTCAAAACTGTTCTGGGGCAAACAGTGCCAGAGAATCATGTCACAATGAGAAGGGAGAAGGAAGATTCTGCAGATCTGTGGCCTTGCTGGGCTGCACAACAGGTGCTTAGCAGACAGATGTGGGCACGGGCATCAGTGTTGCTGATTTTTTTTGTTAGCTATGATCTACTTTGGTTTTAACTTAGAGTTATTGGCCCTGGTTGGAGTCTGAGGAAATAAGCATAAGAAGCTAATTTTTCAAGGGACTAATGTTTTTGGGGTGGGAGTAAAAATGAATTCAGGCTTATGTGTTTTTGCTATAGTGATGTACTCGTTGACTTAAAACTAAAAAGAGAGCTCTGATAGTTTTCAGAGTGTACACGACCAAGCTTAAAGTGTGAAGAATCTTTTCCTTAAAAATAAAAAAGTATACTTTGTTAATCTCAGTCATAAATTAATGCTGTGAATAATTCAAGTGACATCTAAACTGGCTTATTCAAAATAAATTTAGTTTTGGGTAGGACTAAACACTGCATTGTTTAATGTTATTCTAATCTGATTTGCATTTATATAAATATTCAAATGAAAAAGTTGTTAAAATGAGTAATTTTATTCACTTTTTAATCTTATTCATGTTATATTGTTTCTTTACATATCATCTGCACATATTAGAAAGTATAGTTTTACTTGACTAATAATATAATGAATAATTATGGTCTCTCTTGATATCTAAAGTAAGTAGTATATTTGGAAATCAATCTCTGTCTCTCTCAAACATTTACGCCAGCCTAGTGTCTTGTCCAGTAGCTAAGTGTCAGTCTGAATTTTTTGCAAATAAATCCACACTCTGGTAGTTGGCAAAGCCACTGGCTCCCAAGTCTTAGTATTGAGTTTGCCTCTTATGAGCATAGTGACACCTGCCTATAAGGCTCAGCCACTTGCCACACACCATGGAGAAAGACTAATGGGCAGTTTCTAAATACATTGCTTAGAAAGATTGGGAAGGGCACACCCAGGAAACTTGGCTTTTGTCAAAACACCTCAGAGGAAAAGGCAATTAGTAGTGGGCATTTTGAGGCCATGTCATAATGTCAGTGTAAAATATTAAAAACATATAAAGAGATAGAGAGAGGTTAGCCTATACAAATGAGAATACTGCATTTCGTGTTTTGTGCAAATGAAGAATTATGTTTGAGATCTGAGGTGAGCCTTGGAGGGGAGATCCATGGATATTGGATGGCGTGGAAAGCCGGGGGTTAGAATGGCAGCCAACAGGGGAATGCCTGGGGACAGGCACCTGCCCGCTGCTGGCTGAGCGCCACTGGCCCTTTCCTCCATCTGGCTCGCCAGCCAGGCCCCACGAACCTTTTTCCCTGCTTGGCCTCAGCTTCTCTTGATCTGAACTCACCGGTAATGAGCCCGTCACCCAAGAACTGTTGGGGAAAAGCCAAGCTGTGTTTTAGAGAAGGACCATGTTTTGTACCAGTACCCTTTGATGTTCCTGCCCTTTTACTTACTAAACTCTGTGGACTGACGTTGAAGTCCATAGGTCCCTTTTACCACTTCGTTGGGAAGGTACTCTGAATACTTCAGGTTTCAAAGCTCTATATTTTACACATTGAGTGCTTAATTCCTGGCAACTTACTTTTTAAAAAATGTTAAATTTGTATTTAACACATATTTTGAAATCAATTTTTATTTAGACATTTTTATTCTTGCTGAAAATAAAATGCATATGTGAAATTTTACTGCACAAAATGAGGTTAGAGCACAATTTAAAACAAATGTTTAAAAAACTTAAAGTGGAGCTACAGTTCCTAAGCTGTGTAGTCCTGTGAGGAAGACATATATGAATTATTCCGCTGATCATAGGGCATTAAAGAGATTCTGATATGTTTACAAAAATTAAATAGCTTTAGCTATCACAGAGAAAGCCTGAAATGATGTAAAAGTGTTGTGGGTCAAAAAAAAAATGTGACAGAACTGCTTTGATTTTTGTGTGAAGGTCAAAATAAAAATAAAGATTTAATCACTGAATAATTTGCCATTATTCCCTTGTAAACATCTGAAATCATCCAGTAAGGCAAATGTTTCCTTTCACAAAATAATCTATCAATATAATCAAAAGAAGCTAAGTATTGAGCAGATTGCAACTCAGCCATATATTTTTAAAAAGACTTACATATTTTACTTATTTACTTACTTATTTATTGGCAGAGAGAGATCTGCCATCCACTGATTCACTCCCCAAATGGCCATGATGGCCAGGACTGGGCCTGAGTAAAGCCAGGAGCCTGGAACTCCATTTCAGTCTCTTGCAGGGGTGTCAAGGACATGAGCACATGAAGCATTTTTAGCTTATTTCCCAGGCACACTAGCAGGGAGCTGGATCAGAAGTGGAGTAGCTAGGACTTGAACCAGTGCTGATATGGGATGCCAGAATTGCAGGTGGGGACTTAACCTGTGTGCTACCACACCTGTCCCAACTCAGCCATATGTTTAACACAGTGATAAATAAGTTTGAGTGTAAGCAGTTTATAACAAACCATTTCTGAGTAAAAATATCATGGGTTTTGTTATTCTAAAACATTTAAAATTGCATATGACTGTAAATTTATCTTAAAGTTATAACCTATTTTTACTTTATATTAAACATGTTACTTGCTATTGTTTAATTTCTAATTCATATAATGAAATGGGAATGTGTCACAGTTATCAACAGATTAGTGACCCCAGGGAGAAGCTGTATTTGTAACATAATACAGGCATTTCTTCCTTTTTTTCTTTAAAAAAATTAACAGCTTCTTATAAAGAAGAACATACAATATTTGCCTTTCTGTGTTTGACTTATACCACTCAGCATGATGTCTTCTGGTTCTAATCATTGATGCAAATGATAGAATTTCATTATTTTTATAGCTGAATAATATTCCATTGTATAAGTAGGTCAAACAGTAGGTGATTTTGATTTTTGAATTAAGGACATATGAATGAATAAAAGTTACCAACATGTTTTCATCTGTGCATGAGATGAGGAAATTCTGTTGTCTAACAAGGGTAATGTTAAAGAATTTCACCAGAGGCCAGCGTCCCGGCTCAGTAGGCTAATCCTCTGCCTTCGGCACTGGCATCTCATATGGACGCTGGTTCTATTCCCAGTTGCTCCTCTTCCAGTCCAGCTCTCTGCTGTGGCCTGGGAAGGCAGTAGAAGATGGCCCAAGTGGTTGGGCCCCTGCACCCGCGTGGGAGACCAGGAAGAAGCATCTGGCTCATGGCTTCAGATTGGTGTAGCTCTGGCCATTGTGGCCAGTTGGAGAGTGAACCAACGGAAGGAAGACTTTTCTGTCTCTCTCTCTCACTGTCTGTAACTCTACCTCTTAAATAAATAAATAAATAAATGAATAAAATCTAAAAAAAAAGAATTTCACCAGTTAGAAAATTACTCAAAATAGGAAGATCATTAAATGTTTCTGGAGAATTTTCTTTTCATGTATTTTTAGTTGAAAATATTACATAACCAAAATGTAGACTTTTAGTCCTAAGTCAAAGGCCAAGTACATATACATTCATTGGGTAGCAAAAGTAATATGTAATCACATATGATGCTGCTTCTATAGGTACTTGCACAATTGTGTATTTGTTTCCATTTTGCTAACTGTGGGGACAAAGTAATATGTAAGAGATGGCCCCTCTTTCCTTGAAATCCCTTTTGGAATGAGTAGAAATATGTTACTAGGGTTAAAACATGAATGGGGACAGATTCTGTAGCAGATGAGAGGAGGACTTGTAGATACAAGAGCCCAAGTTTAAGGGACCGAAGGATGTGAGTAGAGGAGCAAATATGGGCTCTATACAATGATGTCCCCAGACACAGTGACCACAAAATAGGACCTGACTTATTTGTAGCCCTCAACCTGGAGCCAATGCAAGGTTGCAGCTTTTCACAGAACTGGGAGGAAATATGAAGGCTTAAAGATGATGAATAAGGAAAAAATATCCAATGACAGGATAAATGCTAATGTTTTACGGAGTCTCTAAATGTAAGATCTTCTGACTGTCCCAGTCCTGGAAGAGGCTCAGCCTGCAGTTTATATGGGGGGACCACAGTTGTAGGGGCTAAACAGTGGCAGGCAGCTCTAAACCAATACTGGAAGTGATGAACATTCAGTCAATATTTAAAGCATTGAAAGTAGTATAAGCCTGGTTTACATTTCCTTTGAGAAAGAGAAATGTAGTTCCTTAATTGTTAGCTAGGACTTGAAAGCCATGCATTATCATAAAAATAGAATTCATCAGCAATAAACATCATTTTGGTCAGTGTAATCCATGCAGATGTCACTGTTAACACTTTGGGAAGCACATTTACAGCTCTCAGAAGCATTTTAGCAACCCATGTTTCAGTTGTAGTGGATTCAAAATTTATACTTATAATTTTTTTTGGAATATCAAGAAGTTTTCTTCATGTTGTCTGTAGTTAATGTTGAAATTCATAAATTGAGCTGAACGTATGTTTCACAGAAAGTAGGATAGACATACAGTGTCTTTCATTTAATACTTAGTATTGAACTCTAAGATGCCAAGAGAAAGAGTTCTAATTGTTAATATATTGTGAATAGAAATCTTGCTTGGAAGGAAAGAATAACCAAGCATATATTTTTAAATCATGGTTTTATTGTTTTGAAAAAAAAAAAACTGAGTTACCAAGAAATTGTGTTATATTTAGTAATAGGATAATCTTTATTGGCAAAGGAAGCAACATAAAGTATTCAATCAAAATATTCACTTAAACTTCTGAAATAATACAAACCAAAATAATTTTTAATAGTATCTAGAATACCCAGTCAACTCCTGGATAAGATAATTTTATTATCTTGCAATCATTCTAAATACAAAGTCTCTAAAAGTGAGCTTGTCATCTTTCTATTCTACAAACAGATAAATTAAGATCTTAAGCTGTATGTCGAGGGAGAGAGAGAGATCCCATCTTTTGATTCCAAGCCAGATGGAAGCCAGGAGCTGGGAACTCAGTCCACATTTCCCAGAGTGGAGCCAGAGACCCAAGTATTTGAGCTACTGCCTCCCAGGTTGTGCATTAGCAGGAAGCTAGACTCAACAGCAGAACCAGGACTTGAACACAGTCAGTCTGATCTGGGATGCAGGCATCCCAAGTAGTCTTAACTGGTAATGCAAATGCTCACCCGGAGCCTATATTTTTGGATGGACAACAGAAAACTGTTTTCATCTCTGACTATACAGTGGGACTACTGATAATATTCTATTAATTACTGATATTGAGATCATACTCCACATGAACGAAATACTATTCTTTTGGGGTTGTGGGCTTGGCATTGATATATGTTTTCAAAAACTCAGATGATTCTCAAGTATGATTGCAGTTGAGAAACACAACTTCGAATTAAACATTGTATTAAGGATTTTCTTAGTTTATACAAGATGGATTCTTTTCTATCATAGCCATGAAGGAAGTAAAGACTCTTCAGAGTTTCAGTTGAGTTTTTATCATGAGTGTATATATCTGTGCCCAAAGCAAAATATTGATAATTAAGGAACATATTCCATTTCATCATTTATTTCTCCTTTTTACCACTCTCCCACATAAAGAATCAACTTTCTGACGTCTAACTCTCCTTCTGTTAATTTTGGAGAGGCTTTTGGCATCATTTATATTTTGAACACATTTGTGCCCACATGGAGAAAGAAATCATTAACTTTGGCCTGAACTGATGGGCTTTTCACTTTTAGATCTATTACTTGCTGTTTTCATGTGACTTTGTTTAAATGCTTAATTTTTCTAAGCCTCACTTTTCTAAACTATAAAATACTGATGAAGGAACCAACATTGTGTGATAGCAGAAAAAGCCACTGTTTATAATGCTGACATCCCAAATGGGTGCCAGCTTGGGTCCTGGCTGCTCCACTTCCAATCCAGCTCTCTGCTGGTGTACTTTGGAAGGCAGTGGAAGATGTCTGAATTGCTTGGACTCCTGCACCCAGAAGGGAGACCAGGATGAGGTGCCTGGATTTGGCCCAGCCCAGCCCTGGCTGTTGCGGCATCTGGGAAGTATACCAGTGGACAGAAGCTCACTTTCTCGCTCTCTGTTTCTCTCTGTAACTGCCTTTCAAATAAATAAATAATTGTAAAAATTGATGAATATCTCTAATGTAAAGTATAGCAACAATTAGAGGTACATACCTCACCATATCGGTTATTATAACAGAAAGGCACTGTGGCAACCCCGAGGCCCTTGAAAATACTTCTCACTTTGTCTTGCCTGACCCACCCGCCTGACTTTTCTTCAGATTTCTCAGGAAACATTTACTGCTCCCTCTCTATCAAGTTACCTTTGTATATACTCTTTAAGATTCATATCTTTCTCTTTCTCTATATATCACAAATGTTACTTAATATGCATGTGATTATTTTGTTAATATCTATTCCTTACAAGACTTTTTTCATCACTGTCTTTTGGTAGCATAGTGCAAAGCTTGGCATATTTAGGATGTGGGTGGTAGTTGGATACCCAAAACTCACAGGTTTTGAGGCTCAAAACCCAAGATCGAGTGGGCAGCTTTCAATCAGCCTGTGGTGGGGGTCCCATGGTAGATGGCATTGTGGCTGAAGCATGTGTGAGGTGGATCCCATGGTGTTCATGGAAGCCTCCTAGTGACTCAGGGGTCAGGCTCAGTGTTTTGTGACAACTCAGTCTTTGAGGAACTGGCTAGCATCCTAGGAAACTGCCTTAGTTGCTTTGAGAGCCCTGCTGGAATCCACATCTTAAAGTTCTACTACCACTCAACACAACAGCACTGGGGACCAGGCTTTCAGCACACAAGCCCCTAGAGGACATAATGAAAACCATATCCAAGCTATAACACACATGCATATAAATATTTATTAGCTATATACCTTTACATTTTCTCTTTAATCTTAGAAAAGTTGACTAACTTTCCCAAGTTCTTACTTATTAGAACAAAACCAGAAATACCCAGACTCTTTCTCTGTACTTTTGTTTTATGTATTCTATTCCCTAATTCAAAGCTGAGTCTCCTACAGAATTCAGACACCATAATTATTGTGTCCCTTCTTGACTTTTCCCTTAGTGCAGTAGTCACACATTCAAAATATCAGGTCTGTAGTCTCAAGGCCTCCAATACATTGATGTTGTTTTTCAAACTTTTACCTACATCAAAATCACATGTTAAATGTTAAAAATGCACAATCCCTTTTTGCACTACAAGATATTTTAATTCAACAATGCATTAGTGAGGCTCAAGTCTATGCATTTATATGAAATTCACAAGGGATGGTAATGCAAGAGCCATGGCTACATCAACATTGGAGGAACTCAAGATGTAGGAACTCTTATTTTAGGAAGGAAACAGATCTTGAAGGGCTCTTTCGGTTTAGAAAAATGAAACAATACAATTAAAGATTCCTATATTCTGAAAACATAAATTTCATTCTTGAGAAAGCAAGCTATGATTCTTGGAAACTAACTTCCTTTGTGTTAAGGCTAAAAGTATTCCATTGCGTGTAATGTATTTACCACAACCCATGTGTCCGACCACAGCAACATAACTTTCTGAATTTCTGTAAGACAGAGGGCTTCTCAGTACTCCTGCAGTTCTAACCTCTGCCAATCACACCCACCCTCTGTACTTCCTTCCTACCTGTGAGCTACATGCACACAGAGGAGCAAGTCCTTTACTCTTCTGAAGTTCAATTAACCACATTCGAAATGTGTTTAGACCTCAAAGTGGGGGTGTGAGACCTTCATTTTATGTTATTTTGAAGTATGTGCTCTATAGTTACAGATCCACATTTCTGTCAATTAACTGTCAATTAACTTAGGCCTAAGTAACTATAACAAGTGACCTCAATTTTACTCTACAGTCATATCCAGATTTTACTATCTCTACTTCTATAATGTTTCCCCATACAAATAACAAAACTTCTTTTGTCCCCACTAGAACTAGTTTTATGTATGACACAAAATGAAATGGAATGAAAAGTGAATGGAGTGGAATGAAAAGCTAATTCTTTAAGTGGGCATAGGAAATTTTAGTGTAAGAGATAAAACTCAAGTAATGTTTCTTTTACTGCCAGTAAACAATACAGTTGAGTGTTTTGTGAGGACAACCAGGAATATGATCTCAGATATGAGTGCATTTAAACTATATGCATGCTTACTTATATAGTAAGATTGATGAAGGCACTTAGAATTACAAAAAAAATCTTTATTTTCTAATTAAATACATTATTAGTTCTTATGCAAAAAGCAATAGCTTTATTAACTGAATATTAAATTTTGCCTAATGCAGTTATGAGGTAAGTTAAGTAATATAATTTGGAGCATGAGGCAGTCCAAAATCAATGTAAATAAGAACAATATATCATACTTAGCCATTACTAATAAAAAGGACATCATCGCTATAGAATTCTCTCCATTGGAAACTAAAGAACTCATGATTAGACTTCAAAATCTTTAAGAAAAATCTGCAATATATTTTATTCCAACTTTCCCATTAATATTTTAAGCCTCCTCATACTTTTTAAATCCTTTTGCTTATTCTAACCATTATTAAGTAAAAACAAAGTGATCCTCTTTTTGTGACTTTGAATATAAATGTTCTTGAACTAAACTCAACTTTATTTATTTTGCATTTCCCCCTTTTTTATTTTTGAGATAACATTTTCAATTTATGTTTTACTCAAAAGTTTAATGCTCCACTGAATAACGAGTTCAACAAACAAAAAACAAAAAGACCATAGTTCAGGAGGAATGCAGGCAAGGGCTCAAAACAACAAGCCAGTGGGCAAATCTGACATCTTTCCACTGGATAGTCATATATCATCACAATTTTACTAATGTATAATGCCTAACGATTCAGCTGACAAAAATTTGGTACAAAGTGTGGAAAAAAATACTATTCGCACCAAAAGGAACACACACAAGCATTTCCTTTTTGTTTTAGTTTTAATTTTAATTACTACAAAGAGAACACATTTCATGGTTTTCATAGATATAATTCTAAGAAGATTATCATACTTCCCCTTCTCCCTCTCACCCTCCCTCAATCCCCCATCCTTCCTTTCTTTTTTTCTTTAATTTTTGCAAAAACATAACTTTAATCTCCTCTGTAATTACAGGCTTAATGCACCACTAACCATAATATTAAAAAAAATAAAAAATAGAAAGACCACATTCCTACAAGTGTATAAACAAGGGTTAAACACAACAATCAGATCACACGATGTCCATTTCATTCCTAGATACATTTTTGTATTTTATGTTAACTACTACATATCATAAAAAACATGATATTAGTCCCTTTGGAACTGGCTTATTTCACTAAGCATAATGGTCTCCAGGTGCATCCATTTTGTTGTGAAAGACAGGATGTCATTCTTTTTCATGACTGAATAGTATTCTATAGGGTAATCATACCATATTTTCTTTAGTCATCAATTAATGGACATCTGGGTAGATTCTGTATCTTAGGTATTGTGACTTGAACAGCAGTAAACATGAGGGTACAATATGAACGATTCAGTGTCGCAGAAGTTTGAGAGTTCTGTGGAGTTTCGAATGTTGAGCTGAAACACAGACATTGCCATCCAAAGAGTGTCACCAGATAGCTCCAGCTGGCACTTTGTATTATTTAGTCTAGTGTTCAACTAGTAACATAACAATGGGGAATGTATGGCTGGACTAATCACCGTGAAAGAATAACAAGCTGCCACAAGCAAAGGAGGTAAGAGTCGGGTGACATACTTATGGCGGGGAGCAGAAGTTCAAGTTGCTATGGGCAGTCATGCTTCTCCTGGCTCATCTTCCACACCCTTGGAGTATGATAAGGACTTTTCCTAAAAGTAATATCTAATAATAACCCAAACCTTCTGCTTACTCCAGCTGCATTCCATTTAGGAAGATATGCCTTCGCAAGACCTGCGTAGTCCAAAACAGCCATGTCCAATATTCAGGAGGCTATGGCCTCACTGTGAACAAGTAGGCAGCATCCACTACAGAGTTCAACAATGCATGTTTTAGCACAGCTCTAAGACACAATTTAAGCATGATTAGGAATTTTGTAATTGATTGAAGAATTTTGTAATTTAGAATAATCCAACTTATTTTAAAAGAGTTAAATTGACATAAAATGGTGAAGCCAATGAATTTCTGTATAGTTATTCATAGGCTCCTTATTTGGATATTTTGCTCTTCTCTCTTCCTAAAAATATTTCTAACGGCCTATTCCTCCCAAAATTCACTGTACATTTCTTTTTTTTTCCCCATATTATTTCATTTCCATTCCTGTCAAGAAGCAGAGGGAAAAAGGACTAGAGAACATATATGTGTATTTATTTGTGAATCATATAGTGGTTTTTAAATATGCTTGAGTTATAAATAAATATCTTTACTTCAAATATAATAAGATATAAAACTATGTACTAATAAAATATATTATAAAGAGTGTGCTTACAAATTGTGCTAGATTTTAAAATTTGTTTTCACCAGACCATTCCCAGAAAAATAATTTAAGGCCATCTGTTGTTTGTAAAACATCAGTTTAACTGTGTGATTTCCTGTCTATAGAATGGCATCATTTTCTGACAAATCATAAATGGCTTGCTGATGCTAATGGGGTAGAACTTGGGGTTGTTAGAATATTGCTGTGATTCTTTAGGTTTTAATATTTTTCTTTTGTTCCTCAAAAGCCCAAAGTTGTGTACATGCATGCCTATGGGTACATGTGTGAATATATGTATACATTCAATTATCTTTAAAAAATTCAGAGTGTAATTCTTTAAAGGGTATCTCCCTAGTATTTTACAATACTCATGGTTGGGCATTACTGCAATTAAAAGCAAGTAAACAAAATGATCCTGTTACGATTTAAAAGCAGCTCATCTCTAAATCCTTTAACTTTTAGATTTTATGGCAGCATTCAACTTAGATTACATGTGATTGAAATTATTCTAAAGGCTAAAAACCTCCAAAAGCTAGTGACAGTACCTATGAAGTATTTGATTGATTTCATTATTCTTTATCCTTGGAAAAAATGTGGAAATTTGCTTTTATTCCGTTTATGTGTTATTGTCTCTAAATATAACTCAGTTGAAAAAAGTAGACTCTGGTTGAACAGTGCTCTGACAAAGGATTTGCTTCTGTTTTGAAAAAGCCAAACATGGCATGTGTGTTCTCGTGCGATAGTAGAGTGAATGGGAGCTCTGTAGAAAAATGTCTCCGTGGCAAAGAGACTTATGTTTCAAGTGACTTTATGAAGATGAGTCCTTCATTATTGATTTTAGGTCTTAAGCACCGGTATTACAGCTTACTGGAAAATTAAGCAAGCTTAAATACTGGTGCAGACCCTCCAGCAATGCGATGTTCCGGTTCACACTGTGGATTAATAAGTGATTGACCTGAATTAAATCCTTATATCCTGTTGCCTGACACAAAAGAAACAGGAGGAGAATGCAGTGGATGCGCAGAAGAGATTTCAACTTTCCTTTATAAGTGGACTGAAAGACATCACTAATGGTCATTAATTCCCCAGCAGAAGTTTGATGTGGATATGATTTTATGCCAAGAAGATGCTGCTGAACTTCTTAAGAATTCTAAATATTATTATTCAGGGAAACCTGTCCAGCTACTGCTTAAGCTCTGAAGAACTGACTCTACTTTTTAAGGTCATGAGTAAACTTGTTTCTCCTGCACCTCTATAGTGTGTCCCTTATAGTTACAATGAACACAAATAGAGTGGTGGGAGGTGCACCCATGTATCCCAACCTCATAGGCTCCTTCACTGTCTGCCTCCTGTGATTGCTGACATTAATGGAAAACAAATATGGTAGAATATCACTAAACAATAGAATTTCAGAATTACTTTACTGACTTGAAACTTCCTTTTTCTTTAGATTCCCTTCTTCTGTCCTCATTATTTCACATGAATATCTGAAAATAAAATAAAATTGAAAGTGGTTTTTCCTAAGCTGGCGGTGCAGTTCACTAGGCTAATCCTCCGCTTGCAGCGCTGGCACCTCAGGTTCTAGTCCTGGTCTGGGTGCCGGATTCTGTGCCGGTTGCTCCTCTTCCAGGCCAGCTCTCTGCTGTGGTCCGGGAAGGCAGTGGAGGATGACCCAAGTGCTTGGGCCCTGCACCCGCATGGGAGACCAGGAGGAAGCACCTGGCTCCTGGCTTCGGATCGGGACAGCGGGCCACCTGTAGCAGCCATTTGGGGGATGAAGCAATCGAAGGAAGACCTTTCTGTCTGTCTCTCTCTCTCACTGTCTAACTCTGCCTGTCAAAAAAAAAAAAAAAAAACCATCATTATGTTATTTAATGAGTCTGTAATATTTACATTTTCATTATTCTTATAACTTTTGATATTTTTACTTCTCCATTTTTCAATATTAAAACAATATATCTAATTTTTTTCATTTTAGACTATTTTCATAGTTTATATTCCTAGAAGTAAATCAAAACAGTACAATTTGTTATGCTCTTTCTGCCTTCTTCAATTCTTTTTTAAGGTCTAAATGTTTCATTAAACATTCCTCCAATTTCTTCCTCAGAGGCAGAAATCTTTTTCAAGCTCACTCTCATGGTCCTGTACACCATAACTTTTTTTTATCATTGTTTTATATTTTGCATTACCTCCTGAAAGAATTATTTTCAGTTTTTCTCATAAGGCTAATGTTTTGAAATTATTAATCATATTTTATTTTAAAAGGTAGCTGTGAATTTTGCCATTAAAACTTAAGTGTTCTGAAATACTTCCCTCCTCTTCCGCTCTTTTTATTTCTTCTTTTCATCTTCCCATCTCACCCTCTAAGCTCAATTTCTTCTTGTAATGAACTCTTTCAGTGCATAGAGATCAGATTATTCCTGGTTTCCCTTGAAGATACCAAACAATTTCACGTCACTTTTCCCCTGTTTCAAATGGTACCCTACTAAACACACAACAAAATCTTCATCAATCCAAGACTCTTCTACCTTGAACCACAATGCAATAGTTACATGGCAAGAACTGTGTTCCTGCAACACATAGGTCAAACCTTGCCAACTAACCTGTTTTGTAATCATTGACACATAGCTACATCCATCCCTTTATATATTGTGTATGACAGCATCTGTGCTACAATGACAAGTTGAATAGTTGAGTCTGTGGACCAAAAATCTGAGACTATTTATTATTTGACCCTTTATAGAAAATATTTGATGGTTTAATGGCTATATTTAATGTTTATTGATATTTATTTTGATTGCATTTTGATGTTTATCCATTTTTTACTAAAGGATTCCAGTATCTTTTATTGGAATTACAGATTCTTCCTTTGAAGTGGCTGGGGGATATTACATTTACTCCATAGGCTGAATAAATGACCTTAACCAGGCTGTATAGATGTTCTACTCCTGGAATTTGTGTATCAGTAGATTTCGTTGTGTGGTAGAACTCTGATTAGATTGTTCCCGTTATAAGGCTTTCTACAAGATGCCTTGTGGGAAAGCAAAGTTGGTAATAAACTCAGGAAGATAGGACTTCATGTTAGCAGTCAGATTCCTAATGACTCATGTACCATGAAAAGTAGTTTTCAATGGGCAGCCATGAAGGACTTGTCATCAGAAAAATGACTTTGAGATTTATGCTTTGCGACAGGTAGATCACTCTGCTGACTGTGGAAAAGCTGTGGTGTAGAGTTGAAAAGCTTTTTCCATTATCAGCAGAATGATTAATTATGACTCAGAATAGTTGGTCCCAGAAGTGGTAAGAAGGTTACTAAAGTGATAATGATGAAAAGATGACAGAGTTAGGTTTACATAGTAAACACAGTAAGTAGTAGTATGGAGATAGAGGGAGAAGAGACATTTGCAAGAATCCTAGTCTGGATGACTGTACTTGTGGTAGGAAGTATATAGAGACCTGTTGTTATGGTAGGAAAGAATGACTCACATTTTAGGCGTATTGAATTAAAGGTGTCTCTAGGGCATCTTGGTAAAATTATGGAATGGATATATGTAGGAGGTAGGCAAGGAAGAGGAGGTAGCAAAAAGGAAAGGATGCAGCTTGCAGAGACAGGAAACACGGCAGTGCACTATTGCATTACCCGCTGCACCCTCCCTCGCAGTGCTTCTTTGACTTTAGCTTGTAGAAATTGTTTTGCATTTGCTTATATGAAAGAAGAAATAGTCATTGGGGTTAAAACTATTTTACGTAAAGAACTAGACTATGTTAGTTATGCCTTGTTTTGTCTACATAAATCCTTAAAAGCAAAACAGGATAAATACCTAGGTGGCTATAATTTATTAAGTAGTTTTCTCTAGGAAACTTTTTTTTCTATCAGCCGACAAAGCTTCACTTCTGTAAGATGTAATATACTTCATAGAAAACCCTCAACGATGACAATCAGGTCAATATTGGGAAACTACAGTGTTCCCAAAGGTTCAGTTGAGGGTAAATATTTCTGATCTCACTGCTTATACTCTAGAAATTTCCCAGAAAAAAAAATGAGAAAATGGGATGAGAGGAAAAATGTTTGTCAGTATGCCAGAGAAGTCCAATCAAATTTCCATATATATCTATCAATGGAGATAACAAACCCCAATCACCAAGTAAACTGGATGGAGGGCTCTTGGTGAGAATCACAGAGGGCATGCAAAGCAAGCTGTGAAATGTGTAGATGTCTTCAAGATTCTAGACTCGAGTCAGAAAGGATCATTATGTATTGATTATCCTGTGTCCTAGCAGGCCAATCAAGTACATCTTAAAGTTGTCAAATTGTTCAACTAGAATATGTTATAAATATAGTTTTCTTCTGAAGTTGATCTTGATTTCCAACTTCCTTCTTTCCTTCCTGCCTCACTGTCACTCTTCTTTTCAAATAAATAAATCTTAAAAGTCATCATCGTAAAAATGATTTTAGTTTGAATATGTGTGTATTAGTACTTGTTAGGCTAATATAATTAAGCAAATATTTTTATTATTTAAAGAAAGATTCTAAGTAGAAAAAACATCTAATCTTTTAGGTGGAGTTTTTAAAATTTCCTCAGACTAAAATGCCAATGTAATCTGTCATTAAGAAGATCTTATTTATAAGCATGAATTCGGCCTGTTGTTCTAACACATTTAATAAACCAGCATGTAAAAATTTAAAGAGATTGAGAATGAGAACATTTTACTCCAAAGTAAAGAATTGGTTGCTTTTTCCTGACTCTACATCAAGTCTTTCTACAGTTGCTCTTACTGTTTCTCCTGTATAAATGTTGCAAATCGGAGGATATCAGTTTATAACTCATTTCAATTAAATAGAGCATATATGTATTTTTTCTACCTTATTGGTTACCCAACTACCTCATACAACAGTCAGCATCCTGCTCCTTTCTGTTTCTATTTCTGTACAGAGTATCCGTAGCTGAGATGCTTAATTTGATTTCCAAACCAAAACAATTTAGATGTCTTCATTATACGACTACACTTTTAGCTTCAATAACATATACTCTTATTTTGACTCTGGAAAGCCAATAAACAGTTAATTTACTCTTCGATAAACCTCAAAAATGAGCATCTCAATTTCACTTTTAAGTCATTTTTAAGTTCTCTTATTTTTTCTCCTTAAGACTGAATTTAAAATAAATACGACAGTGCAATGAAGGGAGCTTGCTGTTAGAATTCCATAGTATTTTGATATTTGATTCCAACAAATAAAATTACCTTAACACAAAATATGAAATATATAATTCCATGTCATATAAATCCTGATCACAAGAATTTATGGAACACTTTGGAAGAAGTGATACAGATAAGTAATTATGTACTGAGTGCTAAAAAGGAAGTACAGATAAATGGCAATTTAAAAGGGGATCAAAATGTTTCCAAACCAAATGTATTTTTAGTTGATTCATAAAAGAGAAAAAAGACAAAGATATTGCTATTCAGCAGTTATACAGTTTCAATTATGCAGATGAATAAATTCTTGAAATCTGATGTGCAACATCTCACCTGTGGTTATACTGCATTATTGTGTACTTAAAATTTGTTAGGATACATCTCATATGAAGTGTTCCAAAAACAGTGGTGGGAGCAAGTGTGTAGCCTGCCAATTAAAATGCCCACATCCCACAGGAGAGACCTTAGAAGGCAGCTGTATTGACTGCAGAAACTGGATTCTGACCACTCATGTGGGAAACTTGGACTGAGTTCCTGGCTCCCAGTTCAGCCTGGCCCAGCCTCAGTTGTTTGTATTTGAGAAGTAAACCAGTGTAGAGGAATTCACTCTTTCTCTCCTTCTTTCTGTCTTTCTGCCTCCTGAATAAATTATTTAAAAAGGACCAACAAATGGATAACAATATATTCATTCTCCTGTGTAATCGAATACCTGTACTTCTGAAATAACACAATTTCCATCACACTTGGACAGATGATGGGGCTCTGCTCTTGTGTGATGGACTACACTGATCTCCTAGCTGGCCTCCCTCCTTTCCCTCTTTCCCTCTACACAGCAAAGGGATCATGTCCTCTACATATGAAATAATCTGAGGACGCCTCACCCCTTTCTCCCAGAATAAAAGCAGTGCCTTATCTGGTGGGTCAGTTGCTCATCTTGCTTCGACTCTTGGCAAAGAGCCAAAGACATTTCCCATTAAGTTGTTTAGTGATATCACTTAGAGTCCTTGTACTTCATTCTGCTTGGAAAACAGTGCCCTTGGATCTCTGGGGAACTGGATGTACTTGGTAATTTCAGTGTGTTGTGTGGGCTGCCTGTTCAGAGAGACCTTTTCTGGCCATAACTCTACTTGCCTCTTCACTCAGCATTACTATCAGTCATTTCACTAAGTTTGGCATTCTGCACAGCACTTGTTGCAATTTCAAACTGATTCATTTATGCCACTACTTGCTTCTTGCCATATTTCCCTTTCTAGGATCCAGTATTAATAACAGCTAACATTCATCATCTATTATTTTCTAGCATTTATTCTATACTTAATCTTATTACAAGCATATATTAATTCTTTTAACCTTCAAAACAACATCAAATATTTGGTTGTCTTTTTATCCCCATTTTAGAGACTGTAAAATCAATAGAAAGACCCAAATGCATGGTGAAGGTAAGTAGCCTGATTCCATAGCCAGGAGTTTATCCACAGCTTCATACTGTGTTCCAAAAAGAACTCTGCACTGAATGTCTTCTCTGGTGATGTTCAGGACAGGACACACTTTACTCAGCTGGTTGTTAACATTTTCGAAAGATGCTATGTCTAGGCCCTGAATAGCACATATGAGCATAAACATTTTGTGTATCAGCTGAAGCAAAGACATTTTTCCTGGCAGAGAATAATGTTAAGGAGCTTTCAGGAAATAAAATGGGGGACATGTGTAAAGAATATTGAAATCCTTTGAAATTTAAATCTGTGCATGTAAATTTGGTCCAGACTACATAGCAACATGTGCCAGATCGGATTAGGCATGGGGAAGAGAGTTGAGGTATTTGACCAGGACACTAATAATCTCAGATTTATGCTTTAAGAATAATGGGGCAGAGGCATCAAGAAAGAATTGTGAATGGAAAATGCTAGAAATATTTGTAACGTTACTGCAGTAATTTATGCTAGAGATATTAATGGCATTTATATGGTAAATATTAACATATGAAAATATTCAGGAAGGATTAGATGCAAATGTTTATCCTGAGGTTGAATGGATACTCATAGGGTAGCTGTTTCCATATGAGAGAGAAGGAAAATAGAAAAAGAAACCAGATATGTAGGGAGGTGCTGAGTATGGCTTTGGATGTATGCTCTTTCCATTGGTTGTAGAACATTCAGTTGGAATTCTGTGAGGCACTGGAAATCTGTAACTGGTGCTTGGGAGTGGTCAGGTTTAGAGAATGGGGAAGTCATTTCTAGCATATTGATTATGGGGTAAGAGTCTGTTTGTCTAACTGTCAGGCAGTTCCCCTGTACTATGGTACATTCACCCCAGCGGCAAAAGAGAGGTCCTGTTATTCTACATCCTTACAAGCATTTGATACTGGCAGTGTTTTGGGTTTTAACCATTTTTATTAGCATTTGTGGTATATCATTCTAATTTGTATTTGCCTAATGTCCTATAAGGTTAAGCATATTTTTAAAAATTTATTTAATTTTATTTATTTAAGAGGTAGAGTTACAGACAGTGAGAGGGAGAGCAGAAAAGTCTTCCATCAGCTGGGTCACTCCCCAAATGGCCGCAATGGCCAACACAGAGCCGATCCAAAGCCAGGAACCAGGTGCTTCTTCCTGGTCTCCCATGTGGGTGCAGGGGCCCAACCACTTGGGCCACCCTCCACTGCTCTCTCAGGCCAAAGCAGAGAGCCAAATTGGAAGAGGAGCAGCCAGGATTCCACCTGGCACACATACAATATGTTGGTGCCACAGGCAGAGGATTAACCTACTGCACCACAGCACTGTAGGGAGGTTTCTCAAAAAATTAAAAACTGATTTATAATATCCACTGTCCCACTTCTGGAACAATAAAATAAAATAAATCAGCATATGAGAGAAGTATCTACACTCCCACATTTAATACAGTATTATTCACAATAACCAAGAAGTAAAATCAATGTAACTGTCCATCAGTGTTTGAATGGATAACAAAATGTGGTACATATACATGGTGGAATGTTATTTAGCCCCAAAGGAATGGAATACCATTTTCAGCAAAATGAAGCTCGTTTTTTGAGCTGAAATAAGCTAGACTCAGGAAGACAAATATGATATCTCTCTAATGTGAAAGTTAAGGGAAAAAAAAATAGATCTCAACTTAGAATAGTGATTATTAGAGGGTGAGAGGGTGGGTAGTAATTTCCAGCCAAGACTGGAAGTAGGTTGGTTAACAGGTACCAAAACACAGTTAGAAAGCAGTAACAAATTCAAGTTTCCTACTGCATACTAGGGTGACCATAATCCCAATAATGTGTTATACATTGTATAAAAAATGCTGTAAGAGGGACTGGTAGGCTCTGAACACAAAGAAATAAATGGAAATGAAAGGTTAGTTGCTCGCTGTATTGGTTTATACTGTGCCTGTGTGTTGAATTATTGCACTGTCCCCCATAAAAATGTAGTTATGATACATTAAGCAAAAATTTTAATTAAGAAAATGTTAAAATATTTTAAAAGAGTAAGATGAAAGGTCTGTTGAAGGAACAATTTCAGTTTCAATAGAAAAGGGAATAATTAGCAAAGTAAATTATTATTTGGAAAGAAAACAGAAATAAATTGATTATTCAGAGAAATTCCATGATGGATAAACTAGTTTAAAGGAAATCATTGCAGATTGAAATGTGAATGAAATCCAGAGGGGGTCACAGAAATGTCTTAAAGATTTATTGAAAGATGAAATTAACCCTAAGGGCACCTTTGAGCTTTTGAATTATTTTGTAAAGTAAAAGAAGAGTCTATTGCTTTCTTCATTAAGTCTTAGAAACTGACATCAATGACTTGTGAAGTTCACTTAAGGACAGGGCACATCTGATATTTGTTGCTGCAAAAACAGTCATGGCACAAAAGATAGGGAATGCATGTGATTGAATTTCAGTGTCTGTTAGAACATTATTTTAATAATCAATCATGGATTCCTTGAATATGGAGGAAATAAAAACATGGTTCTACACATATTGCTAAGGGAATAGGAGATATTTGATGGACAGAGTTAATAATAAGGATTAAGAGCTAGTAAAAAGGGGGAAAGAGCAGATGCAGATGAAATAATATATAATACATATTCTGTGAAATACTGCATATGGGTTAGGTATGATGGTGCACTGGGTTAAGCCACTGCTTGGAGCACCTGTACTCATATCAGAGCACCTGGGATCAGGTTCTGGCTCCTCCACGTACAATCCAGCTCTCTGTTAATGTACATCCTGAAGAGGCAGTGAAGTATTGCCCAAGTACTTGGTTTCCTGCTCCCCATGTAGGACACCCTGATGAGTTCCCAGCTCCTGACTTCAGCCTTGCGTGGCTTAGCTGTAGTAGTCATTTGGGGAAGTGAATTAGTAGAGGGAAAATCAGTCTCTCTCTATAGATAGATAGATAGATATTCTACCGTCCAAGTATAAATAAATGAATCTTTTCAAAAATACGTTATTAATATCTCCCTCTATAAAATAAAAATGCTAAACACATTAAAAATAGAAAAAAGCAGTAAAAACAGTGGTTAGTTCAGAAAAATGGTAATGAAACCTGAAGTGTCAAAAATAAAAGGGGACTAAAAATCAGTCATGGACTCTCCAGGGATGCTGAGGCTGACGGGTTAGGACCTGGCGGAGGAAGCACATTCTTGCAGGGATCTAAGGACAGGTAACAGTGCATGGCATGGGGAGAGGCAGGCAGTGGGAGTTAGGACCTCCCTATAAGACTCAGACAAGTCACTCTGTTATGAGTGATGAAATTGTGATCATCTCAGATGATCGTGTAATGAGCGATACAATTATCGTTATCTCAGGTGCTTGGTTTATTGTGGCCCCACCTTGGAAAACCTCCTAGGATACTTGGCTAAAAAAAATTCACTGAAGGTGAACCCAGAAGTCACAGGATTCTAATGGTTTGACTGTTTGCCCGTATCTGAATTACAACAACATTAGCAGAAAAATTCCTCATGGCCAAGACTCTGGAGAAATTACAAAGACTATTAAGTTCCAAGAATTCAGTAATGGAATCATTATCTTCAGTCTGTAAAATAAATGTGTTCATCATGATTAAAAATTAATTAGGAACTGAAAACAGAAAGATACTGTCCAAACACTTTCAGCACTTTTAAATGGAGAGAAATAAACCTGGTGAAAAAATAATATTTGAAATGAAAAATCAGTTTTCTAATTATCGGAAGGTTACAGATGAAAAATTAGTTAACTGGTCAATGAATAAATTAAATTTAACACAGCAAAAAAAAGACAGTTGGGAGTTTAAAGAATTGAAAGACATGGAGGATAAAAATGAGAGATTATAATAGACATCCAATTGGAATTTCAGATGAGAATATTTGAAGAAATGCTGGCTGATAACTTTCCAGAGTTGATGAAAGACATATATTCTAAGATGCAGAAACCATAGAAAAGTCTCAAACAAGGTAACAAAGAAATACATACTTACTCCTTCTGGCAGGAATCACAAGTAATGTTTACAAGATCCATGTTAGAGAAAGTGAAGAGAGAGCCTAGTTTCGGGGGAGGTCATTTTTATTTTTTAATTTGAATTTAACAAATTTTGTAGCCAATAAATATTTTTAGTATTCCCTTATATTTCATTTTAGAAAAAGATTGATATTGAAGGTTAGAATTATGGGGGGGGGGGAGACAGAGAGAGAGAGAGAGCGAGCTTGCATCCACTGGTTCACTCCCCAGATGACCGCAACAGCCAGGCCAAAGCCAGGAGCCAGGAGCTTCTTCCAGGTGATGTGGCCCAAACACCTGGGCCATTTTCATTGCGTTTCCCAGGCCATTAGCAGGGAGCTAATGGAAACAGAGCAGCCAAGACACAGAGTCCCCATGTGGGGTGCTGGCACAGCAGCAGTGTCTTTCCTGTTAGGTCACAATGCCAGCCTCAATACTCCTTTGTATTTTTTTAAAAAGCTTAATAAATGTTTAAAAAACACATAATAACTGAGTCCTTATGGACTATGTAATTAATTACCGATGAACCAAAGAAGATATATTTTTCGATTTTAATCTCATTAGTATTCTCCTAAAATTTTTCCTCGTTAAGCCTAAGAGTTCAACTAAGTAAGAAGGCAGTGTCCCTTCAGATTTCTGGGCTATTTTATTTATCACTTTATATAATTTATGCTGTGGCGAAAGCTGTCAGTGCCCCACCTGTGTCCCTCGCCCTCACTAGTCAGTTGCTTTCTGAGTGCTCACATCTGTCTTGATTTGCCTGAGCTCTTTCTCTGGCTGCTGACATTGGCTTTCCTTGCCCATGCATGAGGCCCAAGGGTTAGCACATGGGTGTTGGTGGCAGCCGTGAGACACTGACTGATGAGGACAGTGTCCAGATGCCCCAGCTCCTTCGCCCCTCGGTGAGGTAACCGGATCATTCACTCTGTGCTGCCTCTCACGGTTTCACTAGTGGGATTAAGCTTCAGTTGCTTTTAGTCATTGCTGGCCTAATGATGCTAACTTCATTGACTGCCTCCCCTTCTCTGTCTCTCTACCTTACCCCTCTGCCAGTGTCTCTTCAGCAGTAAGTAGAGTATGCACACTTAATTCATTGTATTAGGGCCTGCTTCTGCAGGAGCCCTAACTATAATTCTTAAGCAGCACTTTTTTTTTCTATTTTCATGATAAAGATCTCAATAAAATAGTCACCAGTTATCAAAAAAGTGGAAAAACATAATTCCAGCATTTTTTATAGCAAGTTATTTTAAAATATCTTATAGTATGGCAAAATCCCTAATTTTGCAAATATTTGATTTTTGATTTCCGTACTCAAGGGTACCCAGTGCAACACATTTCATTGCAGAAATATCTTCAAGTCCAATATGTAGGAGTAAATCACAAAGTTATTTCATTTTTTTGTATTTGCATTCCTCTTTTAAGTCCATGTTAAAATAATTTCTGATCCCAGTTTTTTCAAGACCTCTGGTTAACTCAAGTTGTCACCACTGTTCACTTTACTTTGAAAGTTACAGCCAAACAGAGGCTTTGAATTGTCATTTCTTTCATCTTTAGGGCTTAAAGATCATCCCTTTTCTCTTTTCCTAAATAATAAGTTTTCGGTTCACGTGGACACCTGCTAGAAACACTGAAAATGAATGCTTTTCCTAAAATATGTGTCTGTGTTAATTAAAAGCCTTTTTTTTTAATCTTCAGCAATAAGGGCATCCTAGACCTATCTCTAAAAATATTTTTCCTGTTGATTCCTAACATTGGACTGATCATTTGTGACAATCTGTCAGATTATTATAACTGTGGCAGATGGCTTCAGACTCTTAATCAGAAAATCCAAACTGAAGGTTCTGGATTCTCATTATATTTCATCCTTAGGTATGAAGTCTGCAGAACAGATGGGAGCATTCCTACTTGTTGAAAAAATATTTTTTTTCAGCAAATGCCTAAAAATTACATCTTTATAATAGTGGTTCCTAACAAAGAGTGATTATACCCCTCCTCTAGGCACAATTGTGGATATCTACCAGCATTTTATTATCATGCCTTTGGTGGAGGGCACAGACATCTGGCACAGAGAGGCGGGAATGCTGCTGAACATCCTGCAATTCAGAGGAAAGGCCTCTGCCACAAAGAGTTATCAGACCCGAATGCTTACACGATAGGTTGGGAAGCCCTGGGGTGGGCATTGAAGAATGTGCACATTCTTCCACTCTTAAAGAAAACATTCAAATAGAAATTTTGTAGGAAACTTCTGGAAATGGAATTCTGTAACAGATAATTTTTCAAATGAGAGAGTAGCAATCGGTTGGTTACCAGTATAAAGCCAAATTTGAAATTATCTTTTGTTGTTTGATTGTTAGCACCTCAAGCAGATGTTCTGTGCACATGCCAGCAAGAGAAACATGTGGCTTGGCAGATCTTTCTAATTTAGGACCGACCTAGGTTTTAGTAATATCTGTCTCATGTGTGGCAAACACAGGAATCATGTGTGGGATAAAATGGACTCTGGGGACCCCTACCCTGAAGTAGGGCCTTCAGAATGACCTTCCCTTTATCTCTCTCTGGACCTTACAGAGTGCTTTATGCAGCATATGTGTCCACTGCCTCAGCCCTGGCATCACTGTTTTCATTATCTACAAGATTTTATTGCAGCATAACGGTAAAGCTCTCATTGGATTAATCATCCATTGCCATGTACAAAAACCTCCAGAACTGAGTGGCTTAAAGCGGTAGATGCTTATTATTCCATGTGTTTGCCATGGGTCAGGAGCACAGGGAATGGACTTGCAGGGCGATTCAGAGCCCTAGTCTTTCTGGAGGCTGTCCTCAAGATGTTGGGTGTGAAGTCCTGTGAAGGCTGGACTTCAGCTTGAGAATCTACTCTGGAGGTGGATCATTCACATACCTGGCACAGGAGAGTTGCCTGTTGGCTGGTGACTTCTGTTTTTTACCACACGTGTTTCTGGATAGGGCTGCTTGAGTATCCTCAAAGCATAGCTCTGGCCCCTACTAGAGGTACTGATCCAAGTGCAAGCAAGAAAGAAAGCAGACTGTATTCTGTGACCTCAGCACAAAAGTCATGCACTATCATTTCTCCAACATTCTGTGCATTATAGGGGTCAGCCCTATTTGGTGTAGGAAGAAATTACCCAAGGATAATGTTTTAAAAGATTTATTTATTTATTTGAAAGGCAGAGTTAGAGAGACAGAGGGAGAGATCTCCCATCTGCTAGTTCACTCCCCAAATAGCACAATAGCCTGAACTGGGACAGATCTGAATCCAGGAGCTAGGAGCTTCTTCTGGGTTTCCCCTGTGGGTGCAGAGGCCCAATTACTTAGACCATCTTCTGTACTTCCCCAGGCACATTAGCAGGGAGCTGGGTGGGAAGTGGAACAGCCAGGACTTGAACTGGCACCCACATGGGACTCTGGCATTGCAAGTTGCAACCTTACCTGCTAAGCCACAGTGCTGGCCCTGCAATGATATTTGGGACTGAGTTTCTGTGTTCTGAAATCTGTTTCTTGAAATCCTAACCCCTAATGTGATGGTGTTAGAATACAGGGTCATGTGAAGGTATTTCCATCATGAGAGTGGACCCCTTGTGGACAGGGTCCTTTATAAGTCCACGATAAGAGTCTTGAGAGGGTTGCTCTCATGCCCCGCCCTCTCCCATGTGGGAATTCAATGAGGAGATGCATATATACACATATGAATATGTATTGCAGCAGAGCCTCCCAGACATCAGATCTGCAGGCACCTTCATCCCGGACTTCACAGACTCCAGATCTGTGAAACGTAAATGTGGTGTAAGTCACTCAGACTATGGTAATTTGTTACAGCAGTATGAATTAGACAGATAGAAATCAGTGCATGGAGCTCTTTGGGGGCATCCGTAATTCTGATTCCTACATTCACATTCTTGTAGACTCACTAAAATAATACAACAGTTATCCAAAGCTTTTACTTCCTTCTACACAATACAGAGTATGTTCATAAATTATTTAGCTGTGTTTTGTAGTAACTCTGCAGCCTGATGATTAATTACTTGAAAAGGAAGGAGACTAGAAGTAGAGAAATCAATAAGAAAGTTAATATAATGAATCATTCAAGGGAGGATGAGGACCAGGCCTATGGAAGCAGAAATAGACATTGAGTAGTGGGAGAAGAATGGGGAGATGTGTGGTTGGATAAACAGTTTTGCATGTAAATTGTAGGTATTAACTAAAGAGTATTCTAGGGATTTTGTTTCTGTTCATAGAAAGACCTTGTCCTTAAGTAAAATAGCAAAACACATGGGTGACAAGTACTTGTAGATAATCGCTCTACTACTTAGTGATCTTGATATAAGAGACAAGACATTCACATAAAAATATTTAGGAATGAGTTGGAAACTTGGAACTGTTGTCCTGGAGAGGAAAATTAGAGATCTAGTTTGGAAATCAGTGCTAATACAGATCATTAAAGCTAATGAAAGCAGAAGGAGGAGGGGAGAGAGATGGGATGGAGTACTGGATTGGATATTGAATAGTAATCAATATTTCTAAAAAGACATTTCTGGCTGTACATTATGGAACTGGTGGGAAAAATGCTCTTTTCTAATTGAAATAAGATGATATAGTGAAAAACCCTTCACATTTGATGTCAAACCTATTTCTAGCACTAACTAGCAGTTGATCATTGGGAAATCATTTAATTTCACTTGCTCTTATCTGCCACAGCTGTTAGACACCTAACCTAGGAAATCTCTATGTACTCCTAAGTCAAAATGTTAATGGATCTCATTGTGTTTATATATTTTATATATGAATATTAACACTCTTACTCATAGGATTTGTGTAAGAACAAAACAAGACACTGTAAAAGTGATTCATAAATTATTAATGCAGGGGTGTGGTATTTAAAATTAATATGGTATGGCTATTTTACATTTTATTCATGTATATAATTTGTAGAACCACTGGCATGTTTCTGATTTTATGATGTTAATGTGAAAATTTCCATTCATAGGAGAATAGTTTCTAATAAAAATTAGTCTTCAATTAATTTTCTTTTAATTGTTTCTAAGCATAAGAGTTGAACTGTGATCTCTTAATCTAAATATTATTCTTCATAATTTTAAAAGTGTGTCATTAGTATTTTTTAAAGATTTATTTATTTTATTTGAAAGGCAGAGTTACAGAAAGGCAGAGGCAGAGAGAGAAAGAGCTACTCCATCCAGTGATTCACTCACCAGATGGCTGCAACAGCTAGAGCTGCGCTAATCAGAAGCCAGAAATCAGGAGCTTCTTCCTGGTATCCCATGCAGGTGCAAGGGCCCAAGGACTTTCGAATGCTTTCCCAGACCATAGCAGAGAGCTAGATCAAAAGTGGAGCAGCTGGGACTTGAACCCATGCCCATAAGGGATGCTGGCACTGCAGGCAATGGCTTTACATGCTATGCCAAAGCGCCAGTCCCATATCATTAGTTTTTAAGAGATACCTTTATTGCTATACTGGTGCATTTTCTGAAAGACAGTTTCTCTTACGCTGTCCCAACATCCAATGTTAGCTGCCATTTGGTTTGATATATATTAAACCAAATATATATATATATATATATATATATATATATATAGCTGTATAGAGCTTTATTTTCTAACACTATTAACCAAGTACAATTCCTTAAAAATTGTTATGTAGATATATGCATAACTAAAGTGTTATCTGGTGTGGGACAATGAATAGCTCTATTTCTAAATGAAGTATTAAAAAGTGTACATTAGAAGAAGTTTTTATCTCTTACAAATAGGAACACATCTAGTAGATTTTTTTCCAAAGCCCTATCTAGACACTGATATCTCAGATATGTTAATGTATTTGCTACACAGGGAGGAATTTTCATGTTAAACATGCAGGTACAATATAGCAGCTTCCAGGGTTATAATAGAAAAATATACCAGCTTTAAAAGTGAGTCAAAGCATAATTTTCATACCAGCTATTTTGTCCCAGAGTGTTGAATATTAATTTAAGATGAATTTGAATTCCTTAAGCCCATGTGATTTAAGTGGGAGGGAATTCTAGAATGGGATTATTTATTCTCATTAAAAATTAGGAATTCAGAAGATATGGAAATAGGTCTGAGTTCCCAAATAAGTGGGTGAGCTGCCCTGTGGGTACACACTCTAAGTCATATGAAAATAGACTTGTTCAAAGAAGCTGCCCAAGACTGATTCAGGGCTTCAAGTTAAAGTGTGTGTGTGTGTGTGTGTGCGCACACACAAACACATGTGTGTATGTACATATGTGTGCCCATTTGTTTGTGAGTGTGTGTAAATTGTATCTCCATTTGAAGCCTAGCTTTGTCACACTGTTGACACAGAATGATGAGCCTTTCTCCCAGGTTGTTGGGTCTGTTAGCTGCAGTAACCTCTGGGTTGTGCGATGTGTGAGCATGATCTTGACTGTCTTTATTTGTCTGTATAAAACAATAGCAAATCTCTTTGAAATGTCAAAAAGCAGCAAGTGCTCTGCCTCGCTGGTAGAGATGACGGTGAGCTTGCATCCTACTAGGGAAACTGGCTTTTCAGAAATTGAGCTGAGTACTTTGTTATTTTCCGCTTTTCTCCTTGCACATTATTTCTGGTGATTCACTTTCATGCAAAATAAACATTGCTTTCTATCCAGTTTTCAAAAGTGATAAATTGTGTCTTTGTGCTTTTTTAACAACTGAGAATATACACAGAAGAAATCTCTAAATCAACAAATGTGCACTGTGCAATCAACTGCAAAATCCAGGGCCCTGCTTCAAAAGCTGACAGCAATTACTACTGATGACTGAAATGACTTAGATTTGCAGGGGGCCTGTAGGAAAGAACCACTAATAATCGGCGTTTTACAGTTTTGAATAGCTATGAGCTACATTTAAACTATTCAATATTAGAATTTTTATATAGAAGCATATTTGTTGACCATTAGGATGTGTCTGTAGCTCTTAAGAGTACTTCTGTGATTCATTTGTTCATCTAGTAGATATACATCTATATTTTCAGAAGTTTTTTTTTTTTACAAAATTTTACAAATTGTATGTGAGGAATTCAACAATAAGATCCCAAATTTTACAAAACATGCCAAACATTAAAGCAAAGAACCCAAATTGGATATTGTGCCTCATCCACCGTAACATGAATAGAACGTAGGTCCCACAGAAAGTTGGAAAACAGAAAATGAGATGTGGTTATAATGGGGCAGCTTCTCTGTTAGCAAGTGAGGGTGTGAATAGTGACCAGAAGATAATCAGAGTGGCGCTTTTGTGTTTGTTTTCTCTCTCGAGGGAATTCTGAGAAATTAAAAGCCTTCAACGTTTTCCTTCTGGGCATTGTAGTCACAAGTGCTTGGTATGTTCCATGATTGGGGCTGATTTTTCATATGCAGATTCAGTCTCTGGGGCAAAATTTCCTATGTGAGGTTAGAACAGCTACCTCTACAAATTTGTTCTCTGCCCCGGAGCAGAAAATAAAACATATGTCCCAACTTTCATGTTTCAGATCTTGGAGGTCTGCAAACAGCCATTGCCCACTGCCCCCATAGAGACTGCCCAAGAACCATTTTTTGTTTGCTTCATTGCAATTATGACTCCCTTGGGCCAATCATGTCTTAGGAAACATCTGCTTCACCATCAGAAGTGATTCACAAAGGAACCCTACTCTGGTACCTACTTACCTTTGAAAAGAATACCAGATCTCATTTATTCTACTTACCAAATATACCTTGATTGTTACAATATCAAGAACATCTAGAAAATAGATTATTTTATTTTTTAAATGTTTACAGTTGTTAATTTATGGCACATTTAGTTTGATTGTCTTTTAAAGATCTATGGTAAAATGTACAAGGACTCTTCAAAAAGTTCACAGAAAAAGAATATTTTGAAAAAAATCTATGGATTTCAAAGTATTTTATACAGATTAAAGTTATCTTTTAATTGAATTTTTCCACAAACTTTTTGAAGTGCCCTCATATATAAAATAAGTTTCCTGTGTTAATAATTTTAATTGTATAGTTAGGTGGTACTATATGTACATTCAAACTGTTGTATAACCAGCAACACTATTCATCCCTAGAACTTTTGCATCATCCACAACTGAAACTTTGGATCCATTAAATAACTCCCTCCTCACCCCAGCCTTTCTGTCTGTAGTAATATAATTTCTGTCTGTTGTAATGGCAATGCCTCATATAAATAGAATAATCAATATTTATCTTTTTGTGGATTATTTATTTCACTAGTGCAATGTCTAAGATAATACACTGATGTAGTGTGTGATAGAATTTCCTTTCTTTATAAGGTTGAGTAATATTCCATTATGTGTACACATCATATTATGTGCATTCATATTCAAACATCATTGTACATGTGGGTTGCTCCCATCTTAGGGATATTGTGAATATTGCTGATATGAACAAGGGTGCACAAACACCCTGCTTTGAATATTTTTTTTAGTATGCTCACTTAATAAGCTGAAATTTTTAGCTCATAAGATAATTTTATATTTAATTATTTGAGGAGTTGCCATAATGTTTTCCACAGTGGCTGCTCCATTTTATGTTCCTATTGAAGGGCAGAGGGGTTCTAATTTTTCTACATCCTTGCAAACACGTGTTTTGATTTTTAAAAGAATATTTAATAGCCATAATAATGGGTATGTCAATTCCATTTTTTTTTACTACAAGTAATAGTGTAGTAAATAATCTTTTACTTGAATCTTCTTTAGTTTCTTAAATTATATCTCTAGATAGAGATTTATTGGAATAAAGGCAAGGCATATTGTATAATTTTGATTTTTCAACAGCTTCATTGATGTATAATTGACATTTCAAAAAAATAGCTCACATGTAATACATGCAGTTTGATGAACTTGGGCATTTGCATTTACCTGTGATCCTTGTGCCACATTCCAGGTAATAAGCACATCCATCAGCTCCAACTTTGTGTGTGTGTGTGTGAGAAAACTTTAGATGGGCTCTAGCCTCAGAAAGTCTTTGTGGTGCACAGCAGTGTGTTGTAGAGCAGATTTCCAGAAATTCTCATCCTGCATAACTGAATCTTTGTACTGCTGATTTTCTCCCTGTTCCTGCCTGCTCCCATCCCCTGGCAATCTCCACTTGATTCTCTGTGTCAATGAGTTTGGTTAATTTTGATATCTCATATAAATGGAATTATACAGTATTTGTTTAGCTGACACTCTCTTATTTCACATAAAAATGCCTTCCATATTTATACATGTTGTTGTAAAAGACAGAATTTCTTCTTAAGGCTAAATAATATTTCTGGCAAATTATTTTCCAAGATTATTATTCTAATTTATATTCTTACTAGCAGTGTAAGAATACCAGTTTGTTCAAATATTTGCCAATAGTGGTTACTGTTATTATTATTAACTTTGGATGATTTTATTGTTGAGAGGCTTCATTATGTTATTTTGTTGACTATTATTAGGTAAACTTAGCTACTTTTTATTTCTGTCCATTTCCTTGCTCTTGTCAATTTTTGTGGATGGTCTCCTCATGCCATTTGTTCCTTTTTCCCTGGACTTTATTTTTTTATCATTAATAAGAGTCTGCTTATTAACTACCTTATATACAGTTTTTCTTCTTGAACTTTTATGGTTTTAGCATGTAGAAACTCAAAATCCTATGTATTCAAATATATTTGATTTTTCTTCCTTTGGGACAATTCATTTTTTTAACTTAAAATATCATTTCTCACTGCCCATCATAATTATTAAGCATAATTATTAAGCATAATGTTTTTTAGGTATTGACTACAGTTCATTGCTGAATTTATATGGAGTGTACTTTGTTACTAAAGACTAGAAGCACCCATCATGTAATGTCTCCAGAATATTCATCCTATCATTCCATACAAACACAAGCCTTTATTATATATCAGATTCTTAGTTACACTGAGTCTTAGGCTGTTAAATCTGTTTCAGTAATATGACTGTTGAGTTCTCTATGAGCATCAGTCGTAATTGTAGTTTCTGTACTTTAAGGAAACAATTTGGCCTTGTTGCTGCATTTCTTTGAAATTGTCATGGGCTTTATTCTTTAAGATGAGCTCCAGCATCACTTTTTACTCCAGGCAAAAAAAAAAATTGCCACTTACTTATACTGAATTTCAAAAATCAGTCTGAAAATTACTATTAAGAGATCAAATTTCTAAAACTTCTTACTTATACATTGGAATTTGATGCCCACCACTTCATTTATTAATGTTTAAAAGACAGCTATTATGCATTGCCCATATTTATTTTCCATATATGTATTTAATTATCAATGTACACTAACTTTTTGACAAGCAAAATTTTTCTCTGTATTTATAATATCTTCAAGGACCTCATGATTTTTAATTTTTTGTTTTATAATATTTCTTTTTATAATATTTTCTTAAATGTTGCCTTCTAGCTCTTTAGTAATTGTGATAATTCATTCATCTTTTTTATTAGTATGCTTGAATTATATTCATTACCCAATATTTACCCAGTTGCAAAGTTCTAGTGTTGATTTTTATAGTTGGGAAGAATGTGGATTATAAATAATTATAAATTTAAATATACCTATGGGACTTCTATTATTAATCCAAGAGATGTCTTGTATTAATTATAATGAATAATCATTTGATAGTCAACATGTATCAATGTATCTTTCAGGTCTGAGAATTCATTTGTAGGAAAATAAAATGAAAGATGCTATGGATGACTAACATGAAGAAATTTTCTTTTTTTAACCTTATAATCTCAATAAAATGAACACATTTTAAATGCTCATGAAATTATTAGGCAAACAGTTTAGATAAAAATAGATTTTGTCCTTTCGCATATAACTATTACCTTCAATTCTTTTCAAATTATTATTTTAGGGGTAAATGCTTGGCATAGACGTTAAGCCGCTATTGGGACATTTACATCCCATATCAAAGTTCTTGTTTGATTCCCAGATCTGCTGCTGATTCCAGATTCTTTCTAATGCACACCCACAGAGGCAGCAGGAAATGTCTCAATTATTTAGATCTCTTTCATCAAAGTTGGAAATGTACATTGAGTTCCCTGCTACTGACTGCAACCTGGCCCAGCCCTAATTACTGTGGGCATTTGGCGGATGAACGACCACATGAGAGATTTCTTTTTTTCTCTCTCCTTACCTTTCATATAAATTTACTCTAAAATACTTCTAATGTGATTATTTATTTTTTTTTTTGAGAGAGAGAGAGAGAGAGAGAGAGAGAGAGAGAGAGAGAGTGTGTGTGTGTGTGTGTGTGTGTTTCTATCTGCTGGTTCACTCCCCAAATATCAAGAGTGTCGAGAGCTGGGCTGGTACCAAGCCCTGAAGCTAGGAACTTACTCCAGACCTTTCATAGATGATACAGGATGCCAATTACTTGAGCCATCACTGCTGTCTCCCACACTCTGCACTGGCAAGAGCTTAAATATGAACTGGGGCCAGGAACCAAATCCAGGCACTCCAATCTGCATTTGGGTGTCAAATTCTATCTACAATTTTTTAAAAGAGAGACTATATTATAAATAATGCTGTTATTGGTTTACTGTAAAAATTTATTTTGGCAAGAAATCTTGGTTTATTTGAGCATGGTCAGTAGATTTGTTATAGGCAGAGGGAGAGACAGAGAGAGTACATCAGCCCATACTGAACTTATTTTAGCATTAGTATTTTTTGGAAAGTATGCATGAATATTCACTGTTTTTTGAGAACAAATCAGTATCATGCATATTTTTCTCAAATTAATGGAAAACATTTAAACCTCTCATAATCTAGAATTATCTGCGACCCTATTTGATATTTCATTTTTATGCTATATTTAATCTTTGGAGTAGAAAAGTTCTGGGACTGGTGCTGTGGCATAGTAGGTTAAGCCTCCACCCGCTGCACCAGCATCCCGTATGGGCTTTGGTTTGAGTACTGGATGCTCCACTAACAAGCCAGCTACCTGGTAGTAGCATGGAAAGTTAGCGGAAGAGGGCCCATGCACCAATGTGGAAGACCAGAAGAAGCTCCTGGCTCCTGGCTTCATATTGGCCCAGCTCTGGCTATTGGAGCCATTTGGGAAATGAACCAGCAGTTGGAAAAACCTTTCTCTCTCTGTGTATCTCTCTCCCATAATGCTGCCTCTCAAATAAATAAATAAATCTTAAAAAAAGAGAAGAGAAATTCTGGAGATATGTATGTGACCATAAAATTCAAAAGTCCAACTAAAACTATTTGTCTTTTTCCAACTAACATTATCCTTTTTCTGGAAAACACCAGAAAATAGGGCTAAATAGCAGGATTAACCTTGCTCTTTAAACTATAGTCATGCAATTAGAAAAACAGAAACTGTTTCCTGTGGTTTCATACATAAAATGGTTTCATGATGATCAGATTTTGAGCAAACCTAGATGTGAACTAGATTATTGTAATTGCAAATAAAATATAATTCGTAAAATGCTATTATCTTCTACTATCAAGACATATATTTGGTTTGATTTCTGAGTGCAACATGAGTTATCTAAACTCTATTCACATATAATTAACTATGATCTAACTGAATTTTTATTGATGAAATAGGCCTTTCAGATTGATAAAGTATACTGGACTAAATGACTGAAAATATTGTAAAATCCTTTGTGATAACATTTTATTATTTTGCAAGTGCTTTTTAGTCCTATTTACATAAGGATCACAGAATTAGGTATCAATTCAATATGTAAAAAAATGAACAATTGAAGTAGTAATATGAATAGTTAGATAATCACTATTCAAAGCCAACTTCTAACGTATGCATTTTGATATAACTCATGAATTTTCATATTGGTGTGAAATGCAATACTGACAAGAAAGTGCAACTTGAGAGTGGAATAATAGAAACAAAATGTTTAGTTTTCAAAAACATTGGAATTTATAGTATTTCATATTCAAGATGCTTGTAATTAATCACTACATGCATAATCATAATCATAAAATACTTTCAGATTAAAAGATTTCAAGGATTCATTGTAATAATTCTTATTTAGAATTAAATACTAGAGAGTATAACTGAACATGTGAATGTTTATTGGCTATCAATTGCGCATAAATAAATAAGCTGCAGGTAGTATACTTTGTAGTTAGCAGTACTTTTAAATTGTAGGAGCTACTGTACAACAGGAGTACATGGGGGAGCAGTAAATGCATAAGTGTGAATAGCAGAGGTGTTTCTAGGTGAACATTTTCAGTAATTTTGCTTAGAGAAGTGTATTTCCCTTAGGACCTTTTATTGCCAGATAGCTTCTTGAACAAAAGAGATAAGTACATAGTTAAACTCATTTATCATCACAATCTGATGTTAAATGGCAGCCCCATGATAACCTTCTGGGCAACTGACTTAAGTGCTAACCCAGGGAACAACACAATTGATTGTTCAATAATTAACCATTCTTTAGTTACAAGTATCTTGAAATTAATTTTCTAACAAGGGTTCTACAGGTGATTACTTTTAAATCCATTAAATATATTATAATAGGTGATGGGTTTCAAAGCATAAAGGATAGAAATGCCTGGGATAGTAAATTTGATTGCACTCTAGAAACTATGCTTGTCAGCAAATTACATGAATCATAATAGTTTAAATTTAAATATTGTGTTTTTAGATAAGCCTTCAAAACAATGCAGGATAAATTGTCCTTAGCGGATTTTTTGTTTTTGTCTTTAAGAACTAATACATATTAAACACATAGAAAATCTTCCATCACTTTTTATTTTTTATTTTTTCAATTTTTTTTTATCTGAAAGGCTAAGAGACAGCAACAGAGAGAAAGAGAGATCTTCCATCTGCTGGTCTGCCAGTTCATGCCCCAAATGCCCTCAACAGCCAGGGCTGGCCAGACCAAAGCTCAGCTGGGAACGCATTCAGTTCTCCCATGTGGTGCCAGGGACTGAACTATTTGGGCCTCCACCTGTGGCCTCCCAGTGTGTGTATTAGCAGGAAGCTGGAATCAGGAGCAGAGCCTGGACTCAAGCCTACACACTCTGATAGGGGTGTGGGCATCCTGGGTGATGCCTGCTTCTGTCCTCCACATTTTAAATGAAACCTTGGCCTTTGTCCCTGAGTTCAGAACCATGTGGTGGAGTTGTAGATGACTTTTGGTCATATTTAACATTGATTCCTAGAAAAGACACTGGTATCTAGGAAGGGAAAGGTGACAGTGTGGTCAGTAGTCCTGAGAAGAGACTTTAAGTCCATCTGATAATCTGTCTCTACTACCAGGCAGTTTAAGTGATTCCATGTTGCCTCAGTTATTCGATGGCAATGGGTATCTTTTCCTGCAATGTCAAGTCAGTTACGATCACATTTGTGTCATTAGCTCTTGAAAGATTGAGAACTTACGAGATGATTTGGCTGCATGACAAACAGATGCTTCCATATGTCCATAACCCCTGATACAGTGTCAGATGACAATGATTATGTCCTGGGCTCATTTGCAGATGAGCTTTGAAAGCACCAAACACACAATGTCATTGTTAGCACTGAGTCCCAACATTGGATTAAATGCTAAGTAGTCTTAGTAAGTATGGTTTTCTTACTAATGTCCCAATGGAATATTTCTTGCATGTTAGTTATCAAAGTTGTATGCATGTTATCACTGGACTTACTCTAAATCTTTTGGTTGCAAAGTATCTTTTCTGTATCACAAAATAATTAGTAGCAGCTCATGTATTTATTTCCTTCTTTTTCAGCAAATATCTATACTACTTCAGAGTCATCTCCCATTCATATTCCCTGCACCTACTCCCAGAGTTTATGCTTCTTTGTTGAGCTGTTTCTTCTTTGGAACTTTCGCTTTCCTCAACCAGTTTTACTCTATCACAACCGTATACTCACATCTTTTGCCTATTTCTGTTCTTTTTTAAAAGATTTATTTATTTATTTCAGAGAGTTATACAGAGGGAGAGACAGAGACACAGAGGTATTCCGTCTACTGGTTCACTCCTGAGCAAGGCCTAAGCCAGGAGCCAGGAGCTTCATCTGGGTCAAGACCCAAGCAGTTGCGCCATCCACTACTTTCCCATGTTCATGAGCAGGGAGCTCGATCAGAAGTGGAGCAGCCAGGACTCAAACTGGCACCCGTGTGGGATGCTGGTGTCACAGGTGTTTGCTTTACCCTCTGTGCCACAATGCCGGCCCATCCCTCTGTTCATGGAATTTAATCTCTGGAAGAATCCATGTACATTTTCCATAGATGAGCTGTTATTTTACATTTTTGTAACAGACCCCTAATCATTACATTCAGATCATAATATACTCACATTATGCTTCTTTCACATATTAATTGGTTGTATAGGTAGATAAAGTCAAACATATTTACAGATCCATGTGAGAGTCACTGGTGTAACAGACTGGTATATACACTGCTGTATACAGACTTTTGAGCCAAGAGAATTCTGTCTAAAAGTCATTTTTGGTTTAGAAGATAACATGAGAATTTTGTAAGAATATAGTTTGGGTTTCAATATTCTATAAACTTACCTTGGAAAATTGTCTTATCTATTTCATGTATCCAATAGAGTAGGCAGTTGATTTCTAAATCTTGGAACATTCCAGTTAGATGTGTTATTGATGAAATTATTGTTCGGTTTTGATGAGAATTTAATATAGAACCAAACTGGACTGAGTGACCTTTGCTGCAATAGACATTGGCCTTTCTTCTTGTTAAGTGACTGGTCAATTTATCTAACTTACAGAAAATATTGTGATTGCTAAATGGACTGTCCTCGATAAAGGTATACACCATTCATCTTGGAAAGGTTCACTGCGCAGTAGTAGTGAGAGCAGGTCAAGGGGCATGGGACTTCATAAACCGTCTTTTAAAATTCATTGTCCTTTCACACAGAAGTAGTTGCATTTTCTTCACTTTTCACTATTTTTTCCGAGTCCATTGTCATTGGAAAGACACTGTGCACACCCATCAGTGGGAATGTATGTTGCTAGTTCATTACAAAATCAAAGTCCTTAGATTTCTGTCTAGGATGAAAAATCATTTGCTCACTTTTTGAGATGAAAACTCAGTTCACACTTTTTATTCCATTAAATTGCTCTGGTCCTGGCCAGTTTTTTAAGGAAAAATTGGATTGATTTCCTGATAGTGCCATCCATATTCAGGATATGTGAGTCTGGAATGGACATAGGTCTAGGGTCACAAGCAGTCTGGGATAAACTGGGAATAAGGCTGTGGTAAACTTGTATGAAACCACTTCAGGACAACAGCCTTCCTTAAGGAGAGTCAAAGCATGTGAAGTGCACACTATTCTTTTTTAAAATTTGTTTGAAAGGCAGAGTGACAGAGAGACAGGGACCGAAAGAGACATCTTCCATCTGATGATTCAATCCCCAAATGGCTGCAGCAACCCAATCATAGCCAGGAGTTTGATACTCCATCTGGGTCTCCCACATGGGTGGCAGAGGCCCAAGTACTCGGACTGTCTTCTGCTGCTTTTCCAGGTGCAGTAACAGGGAGCTGGATAGGAAGTGGAGCAGCTGGGACTCAAACCAGCACTCTGATGTGGGAGGCCAGAGTTGCAGGCATTGACTGGTTAAGCTGTGCCACAATGCTGGCCCCAAAATGTATTAACAAAAATATGTGACCAAAATAAATGAAGAAAATGTAGTTCAAAAAGAAAACACTATTAATAGTTCAAGAAAGCTCTAGGAATGATTATAGATAAATATATATATACATAAATATATATATATAATATTCATTAGTCTGAGCAAGTTCCAAGTAATAAAGCATTTTTATTATTTCTGATGTGTAAAATTCGCCATTCTGCGTTGGCTGGTCACCTCTATGAGTGGTGGGGGGTACTATTTCTATTACTGTCAATCAGTATGTCTTATTAAAACAAGTCAAGGTTGGACAAGCCTTTTCTGGAGCTATATAATTTTAAAGCATATCCATAATTTATGAAGATATGTCCTGAGGTAAAATAACAGATTTAGATATGGAAACCAAACATTCATATCAGTAGGAGCTAAAAAGTGATGTTTATTTTTCTTCTCTATAGTGAAATTTTTAGCTAATAAACCCTGAACTATTTATAGTAATATAATGAGTCTATATTCTTTTGTATCTTAATTCCCTTTATAAAGAATATTTTTCTCAGAAAATTGAATATCAATTTTGGTGAATTTTCTCAATGATCTATTTTTACTAAAAATATTTATACATTGTGTATTCCACAAGTTTCTATGCATTTAAACAATGTCTACCATCTCACTTATCAGGGTTTTCATTAAGAGGTTCCATACTGTTACATACTTTTAAATTGATTCTCTCTATCTTAGGGGATGAAAACTAGTCTCTTAGAATTCTATTTTTCATTTTTTATTTGATTTCATGAACAATATAATTAGGAGAATCCACATAAATTTCTTGTTCCTCATTTGAAATACTATGTCATCTAGATACTATTTCATCTAGAGGATTAGAGTTGAGTATACTGACTTCTTAAAGTCTGTTTAAGGTACTATGCTTATTGATTTAATAGGTTGGTTTATCCCAACCTATTATCCCATGATTAGTAATAATTATAATGAAATAAAGATTTAGAGTTAGCAAATATTTCAGAATATTAACCTTATTCTCTGACATTTTCATGAGAAAGTCTGAAATGTACTTACAGTGCATCCTTTTCCCTTGACTTTCTTGTTTTCATGGTATAGACTCCGTAAGTATCATGTATTTAATTTCAAGTGGTATTTTTGTAGTAGATTAAATTTTTTAGTTTAACAGATTAGTAATTACTTGTGTTAAATGAAGATTTTCAAGACATATCTGTATCCCTTTTCTGATTCTGGAGGGACAATCAAAAATAGAGAAGGAAGGATGAAATTTAAAAATATAGGCCGACGCCACAGCTCACTTTGCTAATCCTCCACCTGCGGCTCCGGCACCCTGGGTTCTAGTCCCGGTTGGGGCACCAGATTCTGTCTCGGTTGCTCCTCTTCCAGTCCAGCTCTCTGCTGTGGTCCGGGAAGGCAGTGAAGAATGGCACAAGTGCTTGGGTGCTGCACCTGCATGGGAGACCAGGAGGAAGCACCTGGCTCCTGGCTTCGGATTGGCGCAGTGCACTGGCGGTAACAACCAATTTGGGGGATGAACCAATGGAAGGAAGACATTTCTGTCTGTCTGTCTCTCTCACTGTCTAACTCTGCCTGTCAAAAAAAAATTTCAAATATTAAGTAATTAATCAGACAGCGTAAGCTCTTTTAGAAGTCTTGTAAAATATGGCTTACTTATCACCATGTATTACTAGCAAAACTCTCACTAAACTTACCCACAGAGCGAATTTTACATTATACCTCCAACTGACATGTTTTTATAAAGTCAGATCATCTTTCAGTCTTGATAAAATCAGCAGTTGAGAACTTTGAGAAGACTGAAATAACTATTTAAATCTCTTCTGAAAAGGCAGGAGTCATGCTTAGTTACTGCTACAAATATCACCACAATCATTAAGGGAAATTATATTTAAAGGCTGTGTTAAGGTTAAAGCTAATCTGATTTTTTTTGTTAAACTAATTTTGTTCAAATAATCACTTGCTAGTCTACCTACTTAACTTTTTGAGTTCAGTGTTTTAAGAAACTATTATGTTAGCAATACATGTGACACTTTATGTATTTACACATACCTACATAACCATACATAGGTATTATCATATATTTGTGTGCACAGAGACACATGTAAAACCAAACCATGTAAAATTATTTCTGATGTGTACTAGCCAAATGAGGGTCTAATTCAGTCCAGTTGAAATAGGGCTAGTGAAGGATTACTACAAGAAGTGATGTTTGAGCTAAAATGTAAAATTGAGTAGAGTTTTTCAGGTAAATGAAGACAGCCATTCAAGGCATTCAAGGCAGACAGCACAGCGTCTGAGTCTGGCTGCGGGCTGATCTGATTAGTACTAGAGTAGGGCAACAATTGATATTAAGGGAATACTTGCAAAGTAAGATATTAAAGCAATCTGGAATAGCTTTTGGTGCTATACCAGAATGTTCTAGTTTGCTTATTTTTTTTTCTGGTCAGTGATAGAACTCAATAAATAATTCAAAGCAGTGGAATAACCTACTAGCTTAAACATTAGAAAGATAACTCTGCTAATCAAAAAAAATGGCTTTTTAGAAATTGTGTGTAACTGTCTCAGGAGGCATTCACAACCATTTATGTTAAGTGAGGTGAAGTTCAGCAAACTCTAATTCACCAGTTAATACAGCCTCCTCAGAGAAGCACTTTGTAGATACTAATGAGATAACTTTTTCCTTTCATGGAAGAAGATTCATGCTAAAAATATGTTCTAAGAAATTGTGCTTCTATGTAAATAATTCTATCTGCAAAAATGTTTCATATGGACCAGAATTATAATGGTCAGCAACATGATATCATTGTCAACCTTAGATTACCAGGTTTTAGATTGCTATGCCCCACAAAAGATTTTTATAAAAACATGTTTCTATTTTTTTAAGATTTTATTTATTTATTTGAGAGGTAGAGTTATTGTCAGTGAGAGGGAGAAACAGAGAGAGAGGTATTCCATCCGTTGGTTGATTCCCTAATGGCCGTAACGGTCAAAGCTACACCAATCCGAAGCCAGGAGCCAGATGCCTCTTCCCTGTCTCCCACGTGAGTGCAGGAGCCCAAGGACTTGGGCCATCTTCCACTGCTTTCTTAGACTATAGCAGAGAGCTGGATTGGAAGAGGAGCAGCTGGGTCTAGAACTGGCACCCATATGGGATGCCAGCACCACAGGCAAAGAATTAACCTACTGCACCACAGCGCTGGCCCCAACGTGTTTCTATTTAACTACCAATGAAACATGTGTCAATGAAAACCCATGGCAATCTTTGTATTTCAAAAACAGATTAGCTGGCGCCGTAGCTCAATAGGCTAATTCTCCACCTGTGGCTCCGGCACATGGGGTTCTAGTCCTGGTTGGGGCACAGGATTCTGTCCCTGTTGCCCCTCTTCCAGGCCAGCTTTCTGCTGTGGCCTGGGAGTGCAGTGGAGGATGGCCCAAGTGCTTGGGCCCTGCACCCACATTGGAGACCAGGAGAAGCACCTGGCTCCTGCCTTCGTATCAGCATGGTGTGGCACAGCGGCCATTGGAGGGTGAACCAATGGAAAAGGAAGACCTTTCTCCCTGTCTCTCTCTCTCACTGTCCACTCTGCCTGTTTTAAAAAAAAAAAAAAGACTTACTTTTTTCAGTCACTATAAACTTCTTAAAAGGTGTTTGATTTGACTGAGTTTCCTCAAGCTTTAAAAATAGCATTTGAATCTTCAGGGTTGGTCAAAGAATTTTTTGTTTGATATATTTATAACTTTATATTTGATATATTTATAGCTTACTGAAATCTTAGCAGTATAAGTTTACATTAGACTTATATATTTGAATATTATAGTTCATCAGTTTTGATTTTTTTGTTCCAAACTATGCAAAGTTTGAAAACTAGTTTTTAGGTACTTAAAATCAGTGGTTAATATCATATTAGAATACACTTAATCTTTATAAATTATTTTCATTTAAAAATTATTATTTTGACAATCTGGTTTTAAATTAGTTGTTTGCTGATATTATTAAGCCTCTGGTTCAACATGAAAGCTGTAATAAAATCTACTGTAAACCATCCATGAAGGGGACTTTTACAGATGTTGTGATTATGTGAGCCTAGAGGCTACATTGCTATAATTGGCCTCCTGTGAGTCTGGTGTTCTGCAGTTGTTCCCAGAAGCTCAGCAAACAAGATTGGATTTCACAGTGTTTACATTTGTTGACTGTTACTTTGAGTTAACAGCATTCACTGAATGATAAACTGCCATTCATATTGGCAATACCATCCTGAGGTATAAATGCAAAGTTTTATGTTATTTTCCACTACAGACTCAGCTAATTAAATATTTTAAAGAGGCTAATAAATGTTACTGGATATTCTTTTTTTAAACACACATTATATTGACTTTTGCCTCTCTGCAAATGTAGTTAACTCTACTTGAATCCATTAAAATTTCTCCAATATCATCCCATTTAATTTTTTTATTCTTCTTGTTTGGAAGCTCTTCACATTAATAATAGTACTTTTAGTGATTATAATGTTTTATCAAAAATAGTTATCAGAAATAAATTCTAAAGTTAATTATCTTTGTAATCCTTCCCACTCATTCAAGTTCCTTAGAATGCTTTAAATCTATCCCTCTCTCTGCTTATATGATACTGTTTCTCTTATTTAGTCCTTGCAATTTTGTTCTCCAAATATCTGATATTATTCTTTATATAATCAAAGGTATGTTAAATCCACCTGTGTTTGTATTCTGTTTCTCAGACCTTTGATTAGTAACGTCTTTATGAGAATCATTTTTCACAGGTCCCATCAGCTCCATAGTTGATAAACTGCCTCCGTTTGCTGATACTTGAAATACCCTTAGTTCACCACTATTATAAAAGAATACCTTGCCCAGTATATGATTTGAAGTTGAAAATTACTTTGTCTTAGCACTCTGATAAAAACTTAATAGAGCCCTATTTTTGCTATTGTGATATCTAGGTGTAATTATACAGACACACATACATATACATTTAAGGATACTTCAAGAGGTTGTGGAGAAATAGAATTGAAAGAAATTGATTCTGGAGCAAAGTTTTGAAATCAATGCATATGTGGATGCCTTAAAAATTTCATGGAAAATGTGTATTATGATTCACTTAGCTTTATGAATCTGAGAACTGATATCTTTCATCAGTTCTAAAAAATTCTTAGTCATTACTTCTCTTTTTCTTTTTTCTTTTTTTTCTTTTTTTTTGACAGGCAGAGTGGACAGTGAGAGAGAGAGACGCGGAGAAAGGTCTTCTTTTTGCCATTGGTTCACCCTCCAATGGCCGCCGCGGCCGGCGCGCTGTGGCAGGCGCACCAGGCTGATCCAAAGGCAGGAGCCAGGTGCTTCTCCTGGTCTCCCATGCAGGTGCAGCACCCAAGCACTTGTGCCATCCTCCACTGCACTCCTGGGCCATAGCAGAGAGCTGGCCTGGAAGAGGGGCAACCGGGACAGAATCTGGCGCCCCGACCAGGACTAGAACCCTGTGTGCCGGCGCCACAGGCGGAGGATTAGCCTATGAGCCACGGTGCCGGAGTCATTACTTCTAATGTTTCCTTTTTTTTCATTCTTTGCACTGAATACTGATTAGAAAGGTTAGATCTTTGGGGCAGGTACTGTGACACAGCGGGTTAAAACCTCGCTTGCAGTGCTGACATCCCACGTGGACACCAGTTTGAATCCCAGCTGCTCCACTTCTGATCCATCTCCCTGCTAATGTACCTGGGAAAGCAGCAGAGGATGACCCAAGTACTTGGGCCTCTGCATTCACATGGGAGACTTGGAAGAAGCTCTTGGCTCTTGGCTTTGGATTGGCTTAGCTCCGGCTGTTGCAGCCATTTGGGGAGTGAATTAGTGGATGGAAGATCTCTCTTTCTCTGTCTCTCTCAGTCTCTACCTCTCTTTGTCACTCTGCCTTTCAAATAAATAAAATGAATTTTTTTGTAAAAAAAAAAAAAAGATCTCATTCTTTTAAAAGATTTTAAAAATCTTTTGAAGAGAGGGAGAGAGACCCTGCATCCATTGATTTGCTCCCAAAATGCCCACGACATCTGGGATTGAGACAGGCTGAAGCCAGGTGCCCAAACTTCCTTATGGATCTCCCATGGAAGGACAGGAACTCAAACACATGAACCAGCATCTACTGACTCCCAGGTGCATTAGCGGGAAGATGATTCAGAAGCAGAGGTGGGACTTGATGCCAGGCACTGCATTATGGGAAGTGGGTGACCCAAGAAGCAGTGTGCAGTGCTGTACCACCACACCCACCCTAGAGCTTTCCCTTCTCCTTTGCCTGGTCATATGCTCACACCTGACTGTGTCACTGTAAATGATTTCTACAGATCCATATTTTACTCATTATTTCTCTCTCCTGCTGTATATAATTTTCTATTTAACAATTTACCAAATTCCTAAAGTCAATTATACCTTTTAGTTGAACCAAACTGAGTGATAATTTTTACAACCTCTGTTTTAGCATACTTCACTGCATCCTGTTATCCTTTAAGTAATGAAACACCCCCAGGCTGCATTTTGCATTTTCTAATTGCACCATCAGCTGTCTTTGCCATCTAAACTTCAATGTGTTATTTTTGTTGAATTTCAGGCATGGTTGCTCCTGTCCTGGAATATTATTTATGGGAACTCTTAGAAATCCAACACTAAAATATGTTCTTCAGAACTGATTTGTGTTTACTTCTGCGAAGTACCTGAATTGTTACCAGAAAGAGGCCACTTACACCTAAAATTTTCATTTAATGTATGGCCAAGGTTAGGACACTATTGCCAGCAGACCAAATTCAGTCTGCTGCCTGCTTTTGTGAATAAAGTTTTATTGAGACACAGCCACATTTAGCTTTCCTTTGGCTGCTTTCCCATTACAGTGGCAGAAGTTAGTGGCTACAGCAGAAACCTTATGGCTCACCAAGCCTATAATATTCATTACCCAAGCTTTTGTAGCAAAATTTTGCCAATCACTGTTTTAGAGCACACACTCAATCCTTTGAAGGCAGGTTTGTGGTAATCAGCTCTCGAGGGGACTTTTTATCTTACTCCTTTTCAACCAGAAACAATGATAGGGAAGAATATTCACTGTCTGTCTTTAATTTACCCACTGGGATTCAACTGTGGGAGTCCTAGTATCTTGTATCAGTCTTCCCTGTGAGTTCCCATTTCAAACTGTTTTAGAATTTTGCCATATGTCTAGGACACCTGTGACATTTAAAGCCAAATTCTATGTCAATTGAAATGAATGAAACAACGTGGCAAACACAGATTCCAGCATTTACTTGACTCACTGAATAAATGATTTCTCACAGTTGCTGGATCTAACAAGTCTCCTTTCCTGCCAGCTTGGCTGTCCATGTGAAAGTTTCAGGCTGTATTTTATCCTGAATTTTTAGTTATTCTACAGTAAGAGGATTCATCGAGACATTAATTCCATAATATTGCCAGATTTGGGGCATAACCTATTTTAGGGATCATCATAAGCCACACTTCTTGCCTCCAGCTGGAATAAGCTGAGCCTCCTGCCTTTGGAGTCAAACTATTGAAAACATTTTGGCTTCCTCTGCTTTCTCTGTAGGTGACCTTGAGTGAGTTACTTCACCTCATAAGACTCTATTTCTTCTTAAAATGAAGTTTAGGAGTGCACAATTTCTTAAAGGCCTATGAAGATAAAAATGAAACATTATATAAATGCAGATATATAGGTGATGTTAGCACAGTGCCAAGCAGCAGCAAATGGTTAATAAAATAATCTGTAGAAAATACTATTGTACCATTTTTATTATATTGACAATTGATTAATTAAGAGGCCTATTTATGTCACTTATTCTAGATTCTAAAAATTAACTGGTACTTCAGTTTCTTCATAGCTAAAATGGGGTTGCTAATAGTTACTGCCTTTCTTACAGGGTAATATTGTGAGTGTGTGTGTGTGTGTGTGTGTGTGCTTTGTGAAAGTACTTTATGTTGTATTTCCAGGTGCTTTAACATTTGTTGTTAGTGAGATTTTTGTGGAAAGCTGTGTGTGTGGCATCTACATATTAGATCTCATTATAGTTACGGTCACTAGACATGTGCTGACCACTATGGTTAAACAGGAAAAATAGGTTCTAATACATAAGTTGTACCTAAGTATTGTTTCTAAACTTACTTTTTTCAGGACTTTGTGAAAGAGTAAGCTTCATATTTGATATGGGCTAATGTTTAGAAATACCTGTAATTCACTAACATTGATTGCACACCCATTGGGTGTAAGGCACTGTACTGGTAGGTAAAGAGAAACCTACTTAATCACAGCGTATGACCTTGAGAATTATATTATGTTTACATACATAAGCTCATTTGTTGCTAGCACTCAATGAATAACTAACATCCACATTATTACCTTAAAAAGAATCTCAAAACCTGATAAACAAATTCAAGCTGGAAGTGTCCTTTTTAACAGAAAGTACTATTTCAATTCATCACTTGCTCTTGCCTTGAAAATAAAAATATGAATACAGAAATCCTGAAGCAGGATAATACATTATGTACAACACCCTCTGGAAGGAAAGTAAATTTTACATGATAGTCTTTATAATCTTCGACAAAAATAAATAAATTTAAAAAGTAGTTCATTTCCTCCTCTTTATTACCTTCTTCCCTTTCAAAATTGGCTGGGGTATATCTCACTGCAGATGGTATTATCCCAATTCCTCCTTAAAACCTACCTTAGAATGAGTCCTCATCGTGTCCCATTTGGTCAGGAACTCAGAGCATCACTGGTGAACTAAAGACATTGCTTACTGGAAGTTGGATCATCAAGCTGAAATCAATCCAGTGATAGAGACTAAATAATGTTTGAAAACACCAAAAAACACACATGAATTCAGAAATATGTATCCCTGTATGTGTCAGTATATAAACAAGTTTTAGTACTTGTATATATTATTATTAAAATGACCTCAGGTGCTCTAGGTGCTAATAAAGAACACCCATATGTTGCAATGCTTAGACCATTACTTAATATTGAGTGTCATACAGTATGGAACAAAGTTTTTATTAAAAGGCCTTTGACTAGACACAATGGGTCTAATATGGTGCTTTCTGCTCTTTAAAACAGGTTCAAATCATTGCCAATAGGATAGATTTATTTCTTATTTATGGCCCTAGTTAAGGATTCCATGTGTGGTTAGGGAATCCTGAGTCGGCTATGACCTTACTTTTCCTTCACCCCCCAGCAAGTGGCTATGGGTCAACAAAAATCCTTCAAATATTATTTTTATTAAAGTTAATCATTTGTTTAACAAAATCTTTGGTAATTAATATGCTAACTAGGTATATAATACAAATAAAACATAATTTTGAAATCAGTAAAAATTTTGTTCCTTAAAATTCTATGAATTACCAAATACTCAGACACCAAAATACATGAATTGTATCCAATATCTGCATCCTTTTGATTTGTGGTGATTTAGCACAGGTGAAATGCTCCCTCCACCCTCCCCCACCATGATTTGTAAACACTTTGCATCAGCATTAGTGATTACATTTGTTTTATGCACCTGTGATATTCTTAGGATTCCGTACATTAGAATTATATTGTTTGCATTCTTTTGTGCTTGAATTCTTTGAGGTTGATATATCTAGGAATTGTGCTGGGTGGTTTGTTCTTAGTTATTATGTGGTATGGAAACACTGTAATTAAGTTATTCATTCTCCTGTTGATAAGCATTTTTGCTGTTACTGAGTTTCCGCAGAAATGAATTAGGCTGCTCTCCATATTCGGGAACATTTCTTATGAGTATGTTCGAAGTTCTCTCGTATAAATAAGTAGGAATTTCTTGGTTATATGGTAAGTGGACATTTGAACTTAGTGAATACTCAGAATTCAAAAGGTAAAGAAGGAAGTTTTAAAAAAATTTAAAAAAAACTTATTTATTTGAAAGGCAGAGAGAACACGAGAGAGAGAAAGAGACAGAGAGCAAGCTCCCATCTGCTAGTTGACTCCCAAATGCCTGCAACAGCTGGGAGTGGGCCAGGAGAGAGCCAGCGCTAGAAACTCATTCCAGGTCTCCCACCTGAGTGGGAGAAACTCAAACCATCACTGTTGCCTCACAGGGTCTGCATTGTCAGGGAACTGGAATAGAATTAGCTGGGACTTGCACTAAGGCACTCCAATATGGAGGCACCCCAGCTGTCAAGGTAACTGTTAAGCCAAACATCCTACCTCAGAAGGTGATATTAACATGTTATGGTAGTAAATAAATTGTGTGTGTGTGTGTATGAAATTACTATTAAATTACAAATCGGAAAAAAATCCATAAATCCAACTATAACATGGGTATTAATGGATATTAGGTAAACATTATTATTCATATAGTATGTTTTCCTACTAGTTAATATAATTGCAATTTCTTTAGATCAGAATCAATGCCTTTTATAGCATTTCACCTGTGCTAAATCACCACAAATCAAAAGGATGCAGATATTGGATACAATTCATGTATTTTGGTGTCTGAGCATTTGGTAATTCATAGAATTTTAAGGAACAAAATTTTTACTGATTTCAAAATTATGTTTTATTTGTATTATATACCTAGTTAGCATATTAATTACCAAAGATTTTGTTAAACAAATGATTAACTTTAATAAAAATAATATTTGAAGGATTTTCGTTGACCCATAGCCACTTGCTGATTGTTTAGTTTTCTTTTTTTTTTTTTAAGGTTTATTTTATTTATTTGAAAGAGTTACAGAGAGAAATAGAGTCATAGAGAGAGAGGTCTTCCATCCATTGGTTCACTTCCTAAATGGCCGCAATAGCCAGAGCCAAGCTGATCTGAAGCCAGGAGCCGGGAGCTGCTTCTAGGTATCCCATGTGGGTGCAGGGGCCCAAGTACTTGGGCCATCCTCAACTGCTTTCCCAGGCTATGGAAGAGAGCTGATGGAAGTGGAGCAGCTGAGACTCGAACTGGCGCACATATAGGATGCTGGCACGGCAGGCCAGGGCTTTAATCCCCTCTGCCACAGTGCTGGCCCCTCAGTTGTCTTTAAGAGATGAGAGCGATTTTAGAGATCACCTTACCTGGCTTTCCAGGTCTTGCGTATTTCACGTGTTGGCTCCCACTTTAAATATCCGTGAATAAATTACAAACAGAGATATGTCACTTTATGTCATTCTAATTAAGAAGATCCTAACCCAACATGTAAAGGAAAATATTCTAAAAATGAAAAGTATATTTTGACAATTCTGTAAGTATGTAGAAATCTAAGATGATGAGTTACTGAGAGTTTTGTTCAGTTGCTAAAAGGACTATAATTTTGTGTTGCTTTTATTGAAACACGCTTTTTAAACTGTGCTCGCTAATATTCTAAGTCACAGTGTGCATTTACAGCCGTTTTTCCATTTTCTACTTCATGTGTCTTCTATTTTTTTGTTAAAAATTAGGCAGTTAATATTATGTAGCAACTCTGGAAACCATGTTCTTCCCTGTGAAGTTGCCACTTGTTGCAGATGCTCTTGTTTTAGTGTGTAGAAACACATGTATCTCTTGTGACATTTGCAAACTAATTTTGTTCATCTGGATCTACTTACATTCAAGTCACTAATGATGCACCTACTTCTTGAGATTAGTGATTTATCTGTTTCCCACTCATTTGTCTTGGAGTTCATCAAGAATACTAATCTTTTCTAAGTGGTAGACTCCTGAGGCTTTCTCATGTGCACGGCATCAAGCCATAGGGAAGTGCAGAATGCATTGAGGCACCAGGCAGCCATGCTGGGAACTGGGTCCCAGTGAACAGTGGTAACCACGGCAGCTGCAGTAGAAGCAGTGATCCTGGCGGTGAACTCAGCTGTGAGAGAGAAAAGGGGTCCCTTATGCAGACAGTGCGTGGAACAAGAAGGGAGATTGTTTTTTTGATCCATCTGCTAAGTGTGTGTGTATAGCATTTGTTAATTCTACAGCCTTTGTGCTGGGACAGGCAGTCAGGTAGTAAATTTTGTTGAAGTTATCACAAAATAACTGTACAGATAGACATGGCAGTAAGGTATAAAAGGGTGTTAGAATTCCTAAAAGACTTTAGAATTTTTAAGTTTGCCACTGCTATAACATTGCAAATCTAATAACCATAGACTTAGAAATGTAAATCATTCCATTAATGGAAGAAAGGGTTTCATATGAGCTTCTGATGAATCAATTAGTGAGAAAGGAACTTTTAAAAACTGATTTTCCTATGATTAATCATGCAGTGATATGTAAATATGTATTTCATATTATGAATAGTAAAACTGCATCTAGTTTCTTGTACACCCTCCACAAATTATTGAAAACCTCAAAGGGAACATCAAAATGTTATTGTGTAAGTTTAGACTCAAAAGTAAATTAAAACTAAGGCAAAGCTTATTTATATAGTTAAATTTTTTTGAAATTTTTTTTCACATTGAATCAGCATCTCTGGCTGTAGCAAAATTTATATTTCAAAATAATTAATGAAAATTTATACTTACAACATACCCTATCAAGTAACACTTATATCCTTAGATAGACCCTTTTCAAATTTTGAACTTATGCACAATTATTTGTGAAACTTTATCTAGCATTATCCGGTAAGGACTAACAAGTATTCCTTTCAGTTTTAATGAACAATGACATCTGAAAGAGTAAATTGTGATTACTTAGCAAGTGAAGCTACAGAGAAGTGAGCAGAAAAATGTTACGATCAATAAATCTATCCCCTTAACAAAGCATTATTATTTGTTATATTATAGAAATGGTGGCTCCCAAAATATAAGTTTTCTAATTTTAAGTTTATGGTGTTGTTCACATGTCACTACCATCCCTGTTAAACAACTATTTTTGAAGGAAAAAGATTTGTATTTTCATTGATAGTGTTTACTTCTTGCTTTTTTGAAAAATGGGCTCTGCATTTTTATTTTGCACTAGTCCCTGCAAGTGTCGTGTCTGATCCTGAGTCTAAGGTTATTTGTAGTTTGAAGGGTATAGCTTCATTATCTTGGACACCATTTACATTTACTAGATACTTCAGTTATCTTGGACACCATTTATTGGTCTCTGGCATTTCTTTATTTTCTTTGGGTGAAAGGACTTAAGAATACACTACAGAGGCCATGTATTCCCTATAGAATACAATAGTTAGTAACTATTGTACAGTAGCAAGTGAAATGACAAATACTTCTCAAACTTTTCTGAAATCTTGCTCTAAAAAGAGATTTTAGGAAAAAATTAGCTTTCATAATTGGAGAAGTTTCATCTCAAATCACCTGTGAGTCAGGTTCATGGGAAAGTTTGAGACACCTTCATTATCGAAAAGCAACATCATCTCACTCTTCTATTCTAGTGTTTCCCAGGGATAAACCTGTCCTGCACTATTCCAGTTTATTCTACTTCCCAAACCAAGTCCTATCAAATTTGTCTTCTAAACAATTTACTGCCTTCTCTATATGCACCTATGATACACAGTACAAGGCTTGATGTACACTAATCATAAAAATTATGGAATGAAAAATGAATAAATTTCAAGAAGCCAAATTAATTAAATGAAATTAGATTTCAATAATTAGATTTAATTTTTCTGAATGAATATTATTAATAATTTTACTTTCTTTTTAACTTAAATGTTGAAAGGATAAATCTATTTACCCTGATTGGGCATCATTATGTATACATATAACTAAATATCACATAGCACTCCATATAAGTACAACTTTATATATTAAATTTTTTTAATAAAAAATTCATGAAAAAATGAAGTTGCTTAAGAGAGAGGCATTTAGGTTCTTCGAAGTGCAAATGAAGTCATCCAGACCTAGAGAAGCAGGTCAAGAGCATGTCTGTATTCAAGCCTAGGGCTACCCCACAGGGTATCTTTGAAGGAAGAACAATGCATAAAAATGAATATAAGTAAATATAAAGGTAAAAGCACTATAAATTACTCAACAAGTACAATGTGATTTTCTCATTATAAGTAATCTTGTCTCCTAATAATGCTTTAGAATATTACTTTTAAGTGCAGCCTTTTCATTAAAATATAAAACCTAATCATTATAACAGAGAAAATGCAGCTCCTATCATGGAAAGCTAAAGAGACTAGTAATTGGTGAGACCAATCAACATAACTTTCAATCCAAATTAGTTTTTAGAGAACACACTCAAATGTTAGTGAATGATATTCACTTCCAGAGAGCAGACACCACTGGCATCAGATGAGAGTTCTATAATCAACACGAGGGTGCTTCAAAATGTTTGTGGATAAGTGGAATTAAAAGATGTTTGTTTTATTATAAAATTGATACTCTTGCATTAGTTTTTTTTTTATCATATGCATTCTCTATAAGCTTTTAAGACTTCTCATCCTATCATATGTTGAAAAAGAATGTGATAAGGGACAAATATTCCCTATAGAATATTCTAAATACTTATTAGGCATGTTGACGTACAGGAGTTAGAGGTCATCCCACCCCGTAGCGTGTGGACCAGACTCAATGACTTATTTCCACCTGATGGATGTGAAAAGACAAAAATCACGAGTTGACAGTGCAGAATCCTGAAAGACACAAACCAAATGATGAAGGCCAATATCACTAGCGGTGTCATGTTGAAATAATATACCTTATATTTTGTATGAGAACACTCAGTTTCTAAGGTATACAAGTATGTTCATAAGACCAATAACAACATTCGGTAAACAGCATTAAAGTAAAAACTGGTTAAATCAAAATAAAACTGGAAATCAGGTGGCTGATAGTCTGCGTGAGTGTTGGTTTTGTAGTTTTACGAAGGTGCTGTGTTGTCCGGCATTTTGTTAGGCAGTTAGGATGCTTGCTGGATTGCCTGCATCCTGTGCTGGAGTATCTTGGTTTGAGCAGCGGATGATGGCTCAGCTGATTTAGTCCTTGCCACCTACATGGAGGTTGGACAGAGTTCCAGGCTCTTGGCTTCAGCCCTGCCTGGGTTGTTGCAGGCATTTGTGGATGATCCTCTGGATTGAAGAACTCTGTTTCTTTCTCTCTGCCTCTCAAATAAAGAAGCTAAAATTTTAAAAATGTCTTATGGCATTGCTAAAGTGTTAATTTTAGAGACACTCTGTGACGTATACATGAGAAATTTATATAATCTGCATTTTTTCTGCAGTTTTTCCGAAATAAATATCTTTATACAAAATACAAGGGAAATTGCAACAATTGAAAACCCCGAGTGAATATAGCAAATATAGTTTTCAGTGAATTAAAATGTCAATTAAACCAGGCATCTTACAAATTGATCCAAACACATGTTTATCTATTTTACTTGACTACAAATAAATGTATATTTATCATTCAACTTTTTGATGTAAGGACAAGGCCATTTAACTTTATTGCCACAGGCTTTGGTTTATCAGCCAGTATGCATCTCAGGACTGTAGGGCTTCATTTAACCCAGCAATGCGGTTACGTGGAGAAAACAGAGATTTCCATCTAGCAGAACAGTTATTGTATGAAGACAACTTGCCTGCACATACCCATTGTGGTATGAAAAATCATGAGTACGTTAGTGTTGGAGTCCCTAAGAGGCAGGGCAACTCTAAGAGCCCACAGCCTACGAGTGAGCACAGTGCTGTACAGTGTCGGGCAGTAGTCAAGCTCGTCATGTCTGACAGCTGGTCTGTGCGGCAGGCCTTGGGCCAAGGAAGAAGTTGGGAGATGCCAGGCGAAGCTTGAATATACCCTCGGATTGTTCATTGTTGGTGTCCTGGACTATCATATTTTAAAGTGTTAAAAAGTCAGATTCTATGAAGTCTTTATTGACAACCAAAACAGCACAGGAAGTACCTTTTTGAAGATATTCCTGAGTGCAGCACAGAGACTTTGGGGGTCGTAGCAAAGAATCAGGCAAACTCATGAAGCCGGCATTGTGGCATAGCGGGTGATGTGACACTGGCATCCCATATGGGTGTCAGCTTGACCTGGCTTCTGATCCAGCTCCCTGCTAATGTGCCTGGGAAAGCAGCAGAAGATGGCCCAAGCACGTGGGCCCCTGCACTTACAAGGGAGATCTGGAAAAAGCTCCTGATTTCTGGCTTCCACCTGGCCCAGCTCTGTCCATTGAGGCCATCTGGGGAGGGAATCAATGCATGGAACGTCTCTCTCTCTCTCTGTCTCTGTCTCTGTCTCTGTCTCTGTCTCTGTCTTTTCCCCTTTCTGGGTAACTCTGACTTTCAAATAAAGAAAGAAATTTTAGAAGGTTCCACTCAAACATGTATCTACTACCCTAGCTCTGACAATTTATATCAGTTGATAGTAAATGTGTTTTTGTACTACTCTCCATTTAATCTCAACATGACCAAGTGATAAGTTACTTCTAAAGAGAAATGATGTTTCCAAAAGAGAGCTAGATCCTCAAGGAAATCCTTCATGTAGTAAAAGGAGTATACTAAAATGCCATAACTGAAAAGAAAATGTGAAATCAGAATGCGTCGTATCAGGCTATAAAAAAGAGTGCAGTGTTTGTTCTTAATTACTTGATATTTTCAAAGAAATATTGTTTTTTATTGGACTTAACCCAAAACTGATGGAATAAAGAACCCTCAGAATATAAATTTGATCTCAAGCCTAGATAAATATTCCCAATGGGTGATAAATTTATTTCCAACTGCTGTAAATTTCAGGTCTAAGTGATAAAGAAATAGTTCCAGTAAAATTGGGTTCGATGATAAATTCTAAATACCTAAACTAGTTATTATTGAGCTGTCTTGCAAAGATAACAAAAATCAATAGCACATTGCTAAGTAGCTCTGTTAGGGTCACAAAATATTTGTTTGCCTTCTTAAAGGTTCATGAAAGGGAACTGGTAAACAAATGTCGCTGACTATGAATTTGCTTGTGGAAAGATGAGCAACATGGCATTTTAAATCACAACATTTCTCAGTATTATCCCCCAAATACAGGAGATTTCTTTAATAGGATGAGGAGCCAGGATTCTTCCTTGCAGAGGGATACTTCTCACCTTGATGGTAATATTATTGAGTAATTATATTTTAAAGTAGCAGTTTGTATTGTAAACCTCAATGAACAGAACCATAATGCCCACGAAAGACAGCCATTAATTAAGTATGAATGACTGTATTTTCAAGTGCTGGCTGTGGCAGGAGAAATGCCACCTTGGAATGAATGGCTCCCTCGCTGGGCTCTGACCTCCTCCCATTTCCAGATGAAGGTGATAAATCAGAGCCCAGCGCCAGCAGGGATCCTCATTAACAGCAGCCTCCCAGTCTCCAGCCTTCACTGCCATGTGAGTGACACGCGCGGAGCTTCTCCTTTTCAGCTGAAAGGACGTGAATTCTCTAAGTGAATTTCTTAGAAATGGATACAGAATTTCTGGATCAGACGTTGGAACACTTCATCGATTGGACAATGTAAGGATTCTTAAAATGCACGCCATCAATACGTCAAGCTGTGTTCACAATGAATTAGTTTGAGGATTTCATATAAGTATAGAAACTATATTTCTGAAATGAAAAAATTAGTATTAAATTTTTTTTGTCTTTAAATGGAAATAAAAGTGAGTCAATAGGCAGAGTATATGCTTTCTACTAATTTATCCAATGAAAAGAGGAGTTGAATTTGCAAATGACAACTTTAAAAAAAAAAAGCAACTAGATTAATTATTGTCCTTTTTCTCACCGCAAGTGTTGCTGGGTTATTGTGGAATACGATTGTGGGCTTTTTTACATTAATATTTATGCCTCTGAGTATGGTAGCTTCCACTGAAAATCACAACCAGATGATAAGCTAGAAGTAGTTACAGGGGCCGGTGCTGTGGCTCTGCAGCTTAAAGCCCCGGCCTTAGCATTTGCATACCATATGGGTGCCAGTGCAAGTACCAAGCTTGCTGCGAATGTGCCTGGGAAAGCAATAGAAGATGACCCAAGTGCTTTGGCTCCTGAGCCACGTGGAAGGACCCAGAAGCTCCTGGCTCCTAGCTTTGGCCTGTCTCAGTACTGGCCATTGTAGCCATTTGGGGAGTGAACCAGCAAATGGAATCTCTCTCTTACAAGGTGTCTGGCATGTAACAGATCTCCCCAGGCAGATGAATCAATTAATTCACGGGCTTTTATTGAGGTTCCGCTCCCCGGCGAGGTTCCACCGCCCCAACAGAGTGGGGGCCGGGGAAGTCGCACATTAGAGATTGGGATGGTTCCTTTTATAGATTCAGGGCATGGGAGTTAAAGGTTGAGGCGGGTCTGATCCTCATTGGTTGACCTTTAGGCACCCGCAGGGACCTTGACAAGGACTTTTCTTCCCTGGAAGTACAGGTAGGAACTTTCCATTCCCGGAAGTGTAGGCCTTCCCTCCTTGGTCCCAAAGCTACCATCTCTGCCTCTCCTTCTCTCTGCAACTCTGCCTTTCAAATAAATATTAAAAGAGATCTTTTTTTTTTTTTTAAAAAAAGAAGTAGTTTGAAAAGAAAAGCTAAAGGCTTACTTAAAGGAGTAAAAGAAGTGCAAAATTTTAAAAAGATTTTATTTATTTGAAAGGCAGAGTTACAGAGGCAAAGGCAGAGAGGAGAGAGGTCTTCAATCACTGGTTCACTCCTGAAATGGCCACAACAGCCAGAGCTAGGCCAATCTGAAGCCAGGAGCCTGGAGCTTCTTCCAGGTCTCTCACGTGGGTGCAGGGGCCCAAGGACTTGGGCCGTCTTCTACTGCTTTCCCAAGCCAAAGCAGAGAGCTGGATCGGAAGTGGAGCAGCTGGGACTTGAACCTGCACCCATATGGGATGCCGGCACCACAGGCAGCGGCTTTACTGGTTACATCACATCACCGGCCCCTACCACAGATTTTTAAAAATCAATGAATAGCCATAGGCTATAAACTTAATGAAACCAATTTTTCACTTCCACTGATTGCATCTATTTTAGAATATAACATTATAGAATGTTATACAATGTTATGCATCACTCATGGGTTATTTTCTAGTATTCATTTTTTAACACATATGTTTATTCTTGAAAATTAGTCACAAATTATATTGTCCTACGGTCTGGTACTAGGTATCAGTAAATATGCATTGAAATGCATGGCAGGAATGCATATAGATGAAGAAGGATCTGTTATTTCCTTAGATATCGTAAATAGAACATGACTTTTCATGCCAGAGAATCTATAATTTTTCTCCAAATCTGGACCTCAAATAAAACTAATATAGCAGAAAGGAAATCAATACTTTATCCCATAATGAGGAAAAACTGTGAAAGTTCAAACAAATAGCACAGTGCCTATGGCGCAAATGTAACATGTGCCCAATGTTCTGGGGTAATTGTTATTGGTGTCTCTGTACAGTTTCTCATTCTTCAGTTATTAATTATATTAGCAAACAAAATATTAGTACTCTCCTCACTGTGTCAATTTGAATAATTTCTATCTAATGGATTTACATGAAATTTCTTAGCTGCCATAATCTTGTGAGCCAAATTCCCCAGTAAATTCCCCTATGTATACAACCTGTTGATTCTGTCTCTCTGTAGAAGCGTGACCAATGAAGGGTCCTGTACTGGGAGTGGGGTGTAACACATCTCCCCATGTCTCACCCTTCCTGCTTTCCCCTTGGGGAGCCTGTGGGGACTTGCGTCTATTTACAGGCCTGGAAGCCAAGGGAGGCCGTGTGGGTGGGTTCTGAAGACTCAACATTGGCTTGTCTGGCAACTATCTCAGAGGATCCCATTGTATTTCCTCAAGCAATGCAGATGAAGACTTGTCTTTGATTTTTGGTGACTTAAAGTAGTTTATAAATATTATGATATTATAAATATTTGTGCTTTTGATATTTATCATAATATTAATCTGAAAATTTGGTTGTAAATTAAGAATATAAAATATATTATCAATCTTTCACAGCCATGTATGTGTTTATGATGTGAACATTGAAACAACATATTTAAATGTTTTATGTAACACTGAAAATTATAGATTACCTATCATTTGAGTATGATAAATAGTTTTGATTCCATATATTAGTCATATTTTTGCCAGCTAATTAGAATATTTTCATATTAATTTTCCATATGTACCATGTGCAAATATGATATTTGTATTCTAAACAAAGCAGTTGGCTCTTAGTGTCTTCTCATGAGTGCAGATTATTTTTATCTACCCAATAATGAATCTTATTACCACATTATACTGCTTCAATTTTTGTTTCTTGCATATTCAGTAGAAGTAAACATAGCTTTAAGGTTCTAAGTCATACTTATTAGGATAACACAAGATGGATATTTTGGAGGAGATGAGAAAAGTTTCACTCCACATGCATGACACAGGATTCATTTTTCTGGAGTGTGGGGCATGTAAAGCTAACTGTAAAAGTCAAGAGTAGGGGCCGGTGCTGTGGCGCAGTGGGTTAAAGCCGTGTCCTGAGGCACCGGCATCCCATATGGGCAATGGTTCGAGCCCTGGTTGTTCCTCTTCTGATCCAGCTCTCTGTTGTGACCTGGGAAAGCAGAGAAGGATGGCCCAGATGCTTGGGCCCCTGCACCCGCAAGGGAGACCTGGAGGAGGCTCCTGGCTCCTGGCTTCAGACTGGCACAGCTCCGGCCATTGTGGCCGTCTGGGGAGTGAACCAGAGGGTGGAAGACCTCTCTCTGTCTGTCTCTATCTCTCTATGTAACTCTTTCAAATAAATAAAATAAATCTTAAAAAGTCAAGAGTAAACTGACATGACATTGTGGATCTTATACTAATAATTTGCCTAACTTTAGTGTTTAATTGAGAGATCCAGGAAGTTTTTGTTTATTTCCTCTCATATGATTAAAGTTTAAGGAATAATTAACCTGCCTATAACATTTGTTTAGAGCAGTAAAAATTTCAAGTTTGGCACCACACACACACAAAAAGCAACAAGTAATGGGTAATTTTAACTAGAGGTAAAAAGCAAAGATATTTTTCAAGGCATTTTACAATTGAAATTGCTAGGATGTTGGAGCTAATTGAATATGACACTTAGTCAATAGAATAGTTCAAGGAGAGAATGCAAAGGATACTCCCAGGAAGAGCTCCTAGAAAAAGGTTGAAAAGAACCAGGAATAGAGCCTTGAGAAACTTACCTTGAAGACATTGGAGAGGAAGAGGGTCTGTGGCAGGAAATATAAAATAAAAGTGATCTAATAGCAGATAGAGGATTGTTAAAGTGAGAGATAGAGGGATAAAGGTAGGTGTACAGAGAGCAATTCATATTATTAACAGCATGTAGATTATTTCCAGATAGGAAATAAAAGTATCTTTGAAAGACAAATGGATCATGAGCAGTTGCAGTAAGAAAAGTAGCCGACTACTTGAGATTTGTGTGCGTAACATTCCTCTTATCCAGAGCTACCTATTTCTTAGGCCACAAAGTTTTTGAATGTTGAACCCTCAGCTCTGCCTAAGTATAACACCCACTGTTTCCAACTTCAGCTACTTGGCCTTGGTTTAGAAGTTGCCACTTCCCTACTATACGATGCACTTTTTTCCCTCCTCACATTCATCATTAGTTCAACCAGATCAATCCCTTCACTATTTCTGTACCTTTGTATACCAGAATGCAAGTGATGTCAGATTGCATAAGTAATCAGAAGTTTTAATGAAATTTCACTCCTTTTGAACACATACGAGTATATACTATTGTTCTGCACACATCTTATGCCTGGATCCTGTATTTTCATCATGAAAAGTCATTTAAGAACCGTCAACATCAGCCTGAATATTTACTGATGAGTGTCTATAAGTCAGAATGTCATCAAATAGAAACTCAACAATGGGGATAACTATAGGGCTGATAGTGATAATGTGAAGCATAATAGTTCCCATGTATAGTACTTGGATATATAAACTCATGCCTGTCCCTCACTTGCTCTGATAGGCATCAGTCCCAGTGAAAACTTGAATTTGGTAAAGGAGTTTTATCACAGGACAGGAACTAGCAGAGGAAAGGGACAACAAGAGATGAAACTGGCTAATTAGTTGGTGATTAAACAGTGTTAGAACTGTTCAGGAGGCTGTCAATGTATCCTCGTATTTGTATATTTACTTACAGTCCTGGGTAATGTTGTTAACTGATGCTGTTAAATATGTATATTCAAGGAGCTATGTTCATAGTTGTGTAAGATAGTTGGATGCTGTGAAATATTTCCAGGGCTATTGCAATGTGCATGTTTCTTTGAAATCACATGCTTTGAAATTATTTTTGAAGAAGCTGTGTGAAGAATATGGTTTGCAAACTTCAAAAATGATTCATGTAAAGAAATAGATTTTCAACCGTGGTTCATATGTCGTCATCTTGAGTTGATGATCTTACAATAAGGTCACTGCCGCAGCTTCTTACATGTACTTTCAATGCCATAAAGATAACTAAGTCTGGATCAAGCTTAGGCAATGCTCTGTGCATGGAATTGAAAGCGTAGTTGTTGCTGTTGCCATTGCATTATAAGAAACTGAAAGGTCTTTGCGACATACATGCTTGTTTTGCATTCTACACATTATCTGCATACTAATGATCCAGTGTTAAATATATTTTACTGTACAATTTTCTGGAAATATCTGAAAGTTGAAAGGACATTTATATGTAAGTTTAGGGGGCTAATCTCTTTACAGTTCTACTCATGAATGAGAATCAACTTCCTGTTTAACATAGTTTCACTCACTTTGTACCATGTCCTGTAGTATTCTACATGGCTGACTGCACTTGGTTTTCATCAGTTTATTTTACATTTCTAAATTGTGACTCATCTGTTTACATTTTAAAAATAGGCAAATTCATGCTTGAAGCAATACGTGATACATTGTTCAAACCCTCACTGTAAAGAAATTACAAAAAATGCTGTAGAGATCTTCCTCTATTAAAATAAAAATACCTGTTAATGTTTGCAAAGGGACAGATGTGGGCACATATGTTTGATGCTCAATAAGGAACATCCTCACTTTTATTTTGCAGATAAAATCTTTCTACAGTGAAAATTATGTCAGAGATATACTTTTAAAAATCTCTAAATAATAAATGCCATTGTTCTTTATAAATGCATAAAGGTGCAATACTCATAAATTTTGCTAAGAGTTGGAAAAAATGCAACATATCATAATAGAGTATGACTAATTATAACACTAAAAATTTGGGCTTATGATTTACAATAATGATTAAGATGATCGGCCGGCGCCGTGGCTCAACAGGCTAATCCTCCGCCTTGCGGCGCCGGCACACCGGGTTCTAGTCCCGGTCGGGGCACCAGATTCTGTCCCAGTTGCTCCTCTTCCAGGCCAGCCCTCTGCTGTGGCCCAGGAGTGCAGTGGAGGATGGCCCAAGTGCTTGGGCCCTGCACCCCATGGGAGACCAGGAAAAAGCACCTAGCACCTGGCTCCTGCCATTGGAGGGTGAACCAACAGCAAAAGGAAGACCTTTCTCTCTGTCTCTCTCTCACTGTCCACTCTGCCTGTCAAAAAATAAATAAATAAAAAAAAAGATGATCAAATGTATAATGCCTTTTGTTAACAAAATGAATCAGTAAAAGAAAAACTAATCTTGAAATACTCTAAATAAGACAAATTTTTTGAGTTCAAGTACTTTAATAATCCACTGTAAACATTTAACTAATGATTAACTCTCAGATATTATGGAAAATAGCCTAAACTCTTAATTTTATGAATTATATGTAAATATATGTATTTACATATACTGGACAAATATTTCCCAAATTAATAATATCTTATTAAGAAGCCTCTATTCTCTGTCAACAGCATGGTAGGCACTTTTGTTAATATTCATTAATCAGAGGTTACCTGCCTTCAAGGAAAATAAAATTTCAGAGAGTAATATCTTATTATGGAAGGTAAAAAATTAACTGTAAAATATAGCAACATGTATCATAAAACAGCAATACAATATTAAAATGTATAATATAAGGCACTAAAGGATTTATTGTTAAGTTATCTGTACAGGAAAGTGATGCTATAGGATTTTGGGAAAGGAAGTTTAGCATCTTGAAGAGACAAAATTAAATATCAACTGTACTGAAGGAAATGAGCTCTTTAGATGTCCAGAAAGACCAAGAAGAGCATTTTTAAGGATAAAATAGTGAAAGCAAATTTCAGTGTGAGAATAGATGTACTGGGGAAGCTGAGGAGGCCACTTTCACTGGAATAGAGTAGGAGCCAGAAGGAAATATGAATGAAAAGGTCAGCTCATGTCTCATCGTGGAGCACAAATGAATGGGCTTTCAGATAGACAACTGAGGAGCTACAAGTGGGTTAAGAAAAAGAATCTTAGCTGTTTCAAATGATATTGCTCAAAAGTGAGTGAGCAAAAGCTGCAGGAGCTGAGTTGAAAATTGGACCACTGACAAGAAACTTTCCATGAGTTATAACAACTGCTCAGTGTACATGTGGCTAAGTACTTACTTAGTTCAGATGCTGGGGCAGAGAAGGTAAGCTGTGGGTGGAAATAGCCTCAATTTAATTCATGTTTGGAACCAGAGATGAAGAAATGAAAACATAAAGACATAATAGTTAAAAAGTTGCTTTAGTACATGTATTTTATTATATGTTTTAGCATATGAGACTGCTGGTCCCTGGACCACACTTGGGATAACAAGATATTTCAACACTCCACTGCATCCTCTTACAAATACCTAATACCTTGCTTACAATTATAAGACAGCTGTATACAATGCTTTATCAGCTGAGAGCTTCCTAAGAGGTAAAAACCAATTTGTTTTAGGGACTGAAAAATGAGATTTCAATTACTAAGCCTTTTAGTGGAGTGGTAAAAAGGGTTAACATTAATGGAAATGAAAAATAATGAATAGAACCTAAGGGAAATACCTCATCATTACAAGTGAGTGACTCTTAATGATACTGGAATACCTGTAATTGTTGTGCAGAGACCTCTCATCATTTATTTAAAGCAATATAAATAGTAAGTGAACTTCTAAGAAAACTAGAAAATTATCAAGCATATATTGGTGCCTTTCACTTTTTTGAAATATGAAACTCTCATTTTGTGATGCACATCTTCTGGTTGCTCTAAGTTGTTAAGAGCATAAATTAATTGTTTAAATATGTTGAGCTCCCAAATGAACTTTAAGAAAGAGTAATAAATGAAGAAATGTTCCCATTTATTTATTTATTGAAAGGCAGAGTTACAGAGAAAGAGAGGGAGAGATAGAGATCTTCCATCCACTGGTTTACTCCACCAAGGGCTGCAAAAGCTGGAGCTGGGCCAGTCCCAAACCAGGATCCAGGAGCTTCATCTAGGTCTCCCATATAGGTGCAGGGACCCACGTACTTGGACCATCTGCTGCTGCTTTCGCAGGCACGTTGGTAGGGAGCTAAGTGAGACAGCTAGGACTTGAACTGGCACCATATGGAATGCTGGTGTTGCAGCAGGTAACCCATTATGCTACAACACGAGCCTGAATGTGTCCCTCATGATAATTGTCTCTAGGTGATGTATTTATTAACGTATTCCACCACTGGATCATTGTTTTGAACTTTTCCTTCTTCTATTGTGAGTGTTAGGGTTTTGAGATTACACACTATCTCGATTTGGTATATGATGGGGCAGAAATTGGCGATGTTTGAGAGAATGAAGATGCAATGTTGTATAAAAGAAGGTAAAGGAGAGGAATGGCAGGGGGATTTGGGGAAGGGATTAATGAGGAGTACAAGAGAGTTGAAGAAGCAACGCCAGCAATCTGAGGGACTCAAATTCACATGTCTGCATCTCTTGCCTGCTTCATTCCTGGTTCAATAATAGGGTGGTCTCCTTCCTGTCAGCTGTAGCCTACATTTGCATTAGAAATACAACACACTGTAAATTTTCATCTCTAGAGGATGAAGATTAAATATGAAAATAATTTGAATACCTCTGACATAAACCGAGGAACTCTTGTCCAGCCAGTGGTGGGTGTATCATGTCACTCTTGTCAGAGTTCCAGTCGTGTGTCAACAGTTGAACTCCAGCCCTCTGGGTTTCATTGAGGCTGATAGAGAAAAAGAGACTGACTGATTGGAACAGGTATGAGGAATTATTCTTAGCTGACCAAATTACTAAACTAGAACATATTACTTACTAGACCCAGGTATTTATTTTTTGTGATTCCCAAGTCAACTGTATTTTCTTCAGACAATAGTAGACGATCTACGAGCAAAATAGGTTAGTTTCAGCACTACCCGTACAATGCCCAGGACTCATATGGCAATCACAGATAAAATAGTGAAAATTCAAAAAAAAAAAATCCAAACTGTGTTTCTCCTTGATTCACATATGCCACAAGGGAGTCACAATCCATTTAGAATATCAGCACAATCATTGTTCATCTCAATCAATTTAAAGCAAAGGGAGGAAAGGGAACCATTAGGGTGCAAAAAAAAAAAAAAATCAATTCTGGGCATCTGTCTGCATGCAGACCGCAGGCCAAAACAGATTGAGCACCAAAAAGTAGACAAAAGGGAAACCCAAGGTTTCATTGTGCGGTTATTTGGTCTGCTCCTGTTACGTGACTAATGAACCTTTCATTTTGAATCAGTGTTTTTTACAGCTGCACCTGATCGTTGTTTCTGTGACCTACAACTGTGCTGTGTGGCAGAAACTGTCGATGAGGTGAGGCGTGATGGATTGTCATTGTCAAACTATGAATAGAAAGGTTCATTTTTGATTAGAAGCATCAAGTATGGTATTGTATTCAGAGCCCCCTTTTGAACTCTGGTTCCAGCTTCCAAAATGCACTTCACTGTTCAGTGCTGCATAACTTTGCCAAAAATGTAGGGAGGGTATTTGGTTCTATGTATATTAAACTCTAATTAATTCAATTTGCATGGAAGGTATTTAAAATCATCTTATTTCTCTATACAGTATAAGTAATGTTTTTCTAAATAATGTTAAAGTGTGGTCAAACTCTGATAATCACAATGAAGAAGAAAATTTAATGATCTTTCCTTCTATTGAAATATTGATATTCATTTTCTAAGTCACTTTGAGTATATTTATACTATGACATTATAAAATCTAATACTGTTACAACATTAATTATATTATCTCCTTTATATAAATGAAAACACTGAAATTCACAAAGACATAGTTCACTTAAGGACGCTAATGAATAAGTGTTTCGCCTACAATTTGTGAGTCTACATCTAGGATTCTGGAAAAGTAAGGTTCAGAAAGTAAGACATTTGTACCAAAGGTCATGTAACTTTCTTTAAATGTCTAAGTCAGCATTAATATGTATGAAGAGACTTCAGAAAGTATGACCATATGACCCAGGTATCCCACTCCTGAGATAAAATCAGCATATGAGTTACCTGTACACCCATGTTTATTGCAGGTCATGCCGACATATGAAATTAACCCAGATTTATATCAACTGATGACAGGATAAAGAAAATGTGATATATATATATATATATATATGTATATATATATATACACACACACATACATATACATACACACACACACACACACCATGGAATACTACTCAGCCATAAAAAAGAATGAAATTCTGTCTTTTGTGATAAAAATGGGTGCAACTAGAAACCATTTTGCTTGCTGACGTAAGTCAGTCCCAAAAAGACAAATATGTTTCTGTGACATGTGGCAGTTAATATAGAATACAAAAATGCAAAAATGTAAAGGAATGAAATGGACGTCTTGTGAGTTGAGTGTTGTTTTTAGTCCTTATTTTTACTCCTGTGGAAATGTGGTCTTCTTACTTTTTAATGTGTTGAATATTGTGGTTAGTGGTGAATTAAGCCTGTGATTATACAATGGATTTTAAATTCTGTCTTTGCAAAGATTAAAAAAAAAATGGAAGGAGGAGGAATGAAGGAGCGAGAAGGAAGGGGAGAGAAGAGTCTATCTTTTTTGAAAACTGTGTATAGCTTTTCATATTACAGATTTTCACAAACTTCTTGGATAATCCTATATGGATGGATTTAAGAAATGTTTTACATTACAATCAACTCTCTTTTAGTTCCATTTTTCATGAAGTTTTTGAAGTACCCTCTTATAAATATATCCATTCTGTGCCCTTACGTGAACATAGAAAATACCATGAATATCTCCACATACAGAAATAGAATTCCATTTTAAATACATAACATAATCTATTTTTTAAAATTTATTTGACAGGTAGAGTTATAGAGAGTGAGAGAGAGAGACAGAGAGAAAGGTCTTCCATTGGCTCACTCCCCAAATGGCCGCTACAGCCGGGGCTGCACTGATCCGAAGCCAGGAGCCAGGTGCTTCTTCCTGGTCTCCAATGTGGGTGCAGGGTCCAAGCACTTGGGCCATCCTCCACTGCCTTCCCGGCCACAGCAGAGAGCTGGACTGGAAGAGGGGCAACAGGGACTAGAACCGGCGCCCATACGGGGATGCCTGTGCTGCAGGTGGAGGATTAACCAAGTGAGCCACGGTGCCGGCCCCAAGATAATCTATTTTAAAAGCTAAATGACCACATAAAATTCATCCATAAATTTACAAACCATTTTCCTTTTTCATATGGCCCTATTGATATTTTCTCTTTCCAACCTTTATTCTGAACTAATGCCAAATTACTTTATAAAATGAGTAGTGAATCATAGTAGATTGTTTGTCATTCAAAGCCACACAACTTAAGTATGTCCTTTATAATTTTATCAACAAAATGTAATAGAAAACTGTGTATATGTATGTGTGTTTATGTAGATGTATATACATACATATATATATGTGTGTGTGTGTGTGAGAGAGAGAGAGAGAGAGAGAGACATTATTTAAGCTACCCATTCCCAATGAAAATATTTAAGAAAATGTTAACACTTTTCAAGCAACATGCTATGAAACTACTTAAAGATTTGGGACTCCCCTTTTTAAATATGTGTGTGTGTGTGTGTGTGTGTGTGTGTGATTTTACCTTTGCAGAGCTAAATGATAGAATCATGTTATATATGTGCAGCATTGATGCCAGAGCTCTGATGTATCTGGCAATTTTGTATTAGATTTGATTTAATCATTGGCACCAGCATGGTATTGCCATCGGTGATCTCCAAAATTATGCAGCTATTTCCCAGCTAATCTCAATCATTTGGAACACGATGGTTTACTATGTGCAGAATGTAAAGTTACCCTACCAAAAAATAATATGAAAAAGGAATGAAAAATGAGACAGGCCCAACATTGATCTACTATACTAGTTCTTGGGAAACAGCTTCTGGTTTCTGTAGCTTCCTCTATCTAATAGAGGACTTCTGGTTAATAGGTAGTGTAAAATACCCAAATAGTTCTGCTTTGGTGAATAATACATCTGTACTTTAAAAAGGGGAGTCCCAAGTGTTTAAGTAGTTCCATATCATGTTAATTGTTTGTTCTTACATTTTCTTAAATGTTTTCATTGGGAATGGACAGCTTAAATAATGTTCAAATACTCCAAATTGCCCTTCGTGATAGAATATAAAATTCATCTATAAATTTTTATTCCAAAGGGGTAAAAAGATTAAGATACTTGATTTATCGGTGGATTTTTTTTTGCAAATCCCTATCAGAATTTTCTTAGATCACATAAATAACAGCTTTCTTATTCAGTGAAAATATATATGTTACAGGTCTGTTTCATAGTAGCTATGAGATCAGTGTTTAAACAAGCTCAGTCCCAATGCAGTTTCCAGGGAGGACATGTCAACTTGTAGAATATAAAAACTAATCCTTTGATCCTACCTCATTACATGTGTAATCAAATTAGCAAACAATGTCAGGCATCCTTAGAAATTAAAGAATTGGATTTATTTTTAATTAAGTGGTTTGCCTGTTAAGACTTTAGCATTTCATTATCAAAAAGCAAAGAGATGATTTTAAAACCTAAATTAAAAATATATAATTTTTCTATGAATATTATTTGGTTTTTGTGTAGAATTTTTAGTATCTGTGGCATTTACTTTTGTTTACCACCCTCAACTTCCACAGACAGCTTGATTGATAGATCTAGTTGTTATAAGTACTTAATGCATATGATTCTCGTTGAGTTTATTTAATGCTTTGAGTGTACATATAATATGGTGGCCTTAAAAGAAATTATCAATTTTTCTTAAAACAAAAAAATTTCCTACTTTTAAAAACAGATTTATTTATTTGAAAGGCAGAGTTTGGGGTGGGGCCAGAGGAGAGGGGAGAGACAGAGATGTTCTGTCCTCTGATTAATTCCTCAAATGGCCACAATGGCCAGAACTGGGCCAGTCCGAAGCCAGGAGCCAGGAACTTCTTCCAGATCTCCCACATGGGTGCAGAGGCCCGAGTATTTGGGCCATCCTCTGCTGCTTTCCCAGGCCATAGCAGGGAATTGGATCAGGAGTAGAGTAGCTGCGACCCAAAACAGCACCCATAGGGGCTGCCCACATTGCAGGCAGTGGCTGCACCTGCTGTGCCACAACGCTATCCACCAAAATGTTCTCATTTTAAAATTCAGCTTTCTTAAGGGTCTGCAACAAGGCAAAACCTTTTTTTTCACTATCCAGTATCAAAATATCAAAATTTGGACTTAACGTTGTTTGGATAAGAATATAAATCTCTTTGTGTGTCTCTCTTCCTTCCCTTCCTCTCTCTCTGTCCTTTCCCCCTGCTACACACACCACACAAAAAGTTTATGGAAATGTACATTATGCACCATCTATGCATGGATTTTATTTTTTGTAGCAAAATAAAACTCCTGCTCACTGTTTCAGCATGTCTGAGCAGGAACTAGTTTGAGGCACTCAGAAGAGTGTAAGATCAGTTGAAAGGATCCACATTCAGAGGAACTTGAACTCTGCTGAAATTGAAGCAAAACCAAACATTGAATTTGCAGGGGCACTTAGATGGAAGAATGGAGAAATCATTGATGTTTTTTGAAAAGTCTATGCAGAAAATTCCCCCAAAGAAATTAGCACTTAAAAGTGGATAACACATTTTAACAATTGATGAGATGATGTTGAAGATAAAGCTTACAATGGCATACCATACATCTGAACTTGCAAAGAAAAATTAATCCTGCTTATATCCTAATTGAATAAGACTGATGATTGACATCTAAAACAATAGCAAACACTGTAGACATTGCCATTTGATCAACTTACATGATTCTGACGGAAAAAGTGAAGTGGAACAAGCCTTCTGCTCAACAGCTGCCAAAACTGTCGTGCCACATCAACTACACACCACAGCAGAGCTCTCCATAGCAATTTTAAACAAGTGGAATCAAGATCCTGAAGTATTACTCCAATGAATTGGAACAGAAGATGAAACCTGGCTGTACCAGTATTTTTCTGAAAACAAGTCACAGTCAAATCAATGGCTCCCAAAAAGAGGAATTGGTCCAGTCAAAGTCAAGGCAGGCTGATCAAGAGCAAAGGTAATGGCAACAAGTTTTTGGGATGCTCAAGGCATTTTGCTTGTTGACTTTATGGCGTACCAAAGAATAACATCAGCTTATTCTAAGAATATTGTAAGAAAGTTAGCGAAAATGTTACAAAAAAAAAAAATTACCCAGAGAAGCCTTGCAATTCTTCTTATCTACACAAGGACAATTTTGCAGCATTTTCATAGGAAATCAGGAAGCATCACCTTACAGGCCTCATTGGGCTCCATCTGATTTCTTTCTTTTTCCATATCTTCAAAAAAATCATTAAAGGGTACCCTTTTTCAGTTAATAATATAAAAAAGGCTGTGTAAACATTGTTAAATTCCCAGGACACTCAGTTCTTTAGGAATTGGTCTATATGGCCATATCATTGCTCAAGAAGTATCCTGTATTTGATGGAGCTTATGGCAAGAAATAAACTTTGTATTTTAATATGTTAATGCCACTTGTCACAAAATTTTTGAAGTCCTTTCAGATCTGTGCAACAGTGTGTGTGTGGGTAGGTGATATATTTACGTAGATCACACATCCACATTTTCTGGAGGTTTTTTTTTTTTTTGGTCTTGGTTTTGATCAAAAGTAAGCCTCTGTGATTGGTTATAGGCAACAAATTCAGTATGGGGCTCTCTGATGTCAATATCACATATTCATATCACAGAATGGTTCTTTGGAAATGTTTAATGAGGAGCTATTTTCTGATGCAATATATTCTAAAAATGAAGCTATTCTGTCTTGGCTGTAGGAACATACTGTGCTGTATTGAATTCTATACTACAAATTGTTAGGGTTTGGTTCCAGAGCAATATTCAATGTAATATTCCATATAATATCACATATAATTAGATTACAGCTCCTTTGTTTTATATACTTAAGAAAATGACTTTTGTGTCTCCCTTGCCCTCTATCTTAGTCTGATATTACATACTTATTCTTTCAACAAGTCATATAGATCCAAATTTTTGAATAATCTCAAATTGCACAGTTTGTCACCACCCTTATCCTGTTATTTTTATTCAAGTCACCATCATTTCTTACCTGGGTTAATGTAATAGCTTTTTAATTGGACTTGAATCCACTCTACCTGTATATAATCAATTCAGCACTGAGAATACACATAATCCCTATCTCCACCCCTCCATCCTAACCCTGATAGCTTTATATTTCACTCAGAGTTAAATCCGAAGTCCATAGAGTGTTTGTTGGGCCCAAGTATGTATCTGACCTTAATCTCTACCAATCTTTAGCTCATTCTGCCTCCATGCTACTGACTTCCTTGTTAGGATTAAACAACACAAGTCATGCTTACTCCTCAGAATCTTTGAATTTGCTGACTTCACTCTGCTGAAATGCTTTTTGCCAATGGAGGTACATGGCCAGCTTCTGTATCTCCAAAATATTTTCACTCAAATGAGCCCATTGCTACAAGTAAAATTGTAAAGCCAAAAATGAGCCCACAAATAAAAGAACACTAACAGTCCCAATTTGCCTTCTCTGTTTTTCTTCTTAGTATTTACTGTACTGTGACATACCACTGGTTTACTTTTTATGTAACTTATCTTCTACTGCCTCTCATTGTGGTAAGCCGCCTGAGGGAAGGACTTCTGCTTTTCTTCATTTGTATAGTACTTGACACCTATTTGATAGCCAGTCAATATATGTTGAAAGAATGAAAACATTTCTTGCAGAAGATAGTTTACAGGGATGAAAATAGAAAGGTTTCATTGCTGTATTTATTTTGAATATGATCAAACCTGTCCTTAGTGTGTTTTTGGAAGATAATAGAAACAATTATGTGCATAGTAAAAGGGATTTTGTGTTCTGCATAATATTTTACAAACATCTATTTCTTCTGACCAGAGTTATAAATTCAAATTATTTATATACCCTAATATCAAATGAAGAAGGGCTTAGAGTTGTTAGGTTCTTATTAGAAAGGCTGAACTAAGGTTAACATAAAAAACAAGGGAAGCAAGAGACAGATAGCATACATGGAAATGTAAATTAGAAAACAAAAAATTAATTCTGTGACCTTGGTCAAATCACCTATTCTCAATCGAATTTTCCTCATTTGTCATGAGGATGTTGACTTAGATAACTTCTTAAGTCCCTTAACACTCAAAGCTCTCTAATTAGTGTTTATGAAATGCAAATTTGTTCTTTAAGGTATCTACTTGTATATATACTGAGAGAAGGTGTTCACACTCTTATTTTGTTAGAAATATGTTTATCAATATGTATTATACACGAACTAACAGTTGAGATGAAAATGTATGAAGAAGATCAGTATGCTATCTGATTTCAGTGAGTTTATGCTTTTTACTAAGAAGCAGTTAATAAACCTGATAAATGGTATGATGAGGATATATAGTGCTGTTCTGTCGGGCGGAAACCTGACTGTATTGCAATGGTCAATTGCAGATTTTCTGGAGCTAACTGTCACTCAAATCAGGAGTGAAAAAATGAGTGGAAACTAGCCAGGCAAAGAGAATGGGAAACTTTTGAAGCAGAGAAAAAAAGCGTATTAAAGATCTTGGGGCAAAAACTAACCAGAGTTTCACATATGTGGAGGATGGAGAATAAGAGATTCCAACTGAAATTGAAAAAATACAGTGGGGCCAGATTTTCAAAGGCTTAAAATAGGAGATGAATTCTGGTTTTTACTTAAGATCATGGGGAATCCATTAATTGGATAAAAATTTAAAAGTACCCCTCCCAATTGAAAAAGTTCACCATGGCAGCAGTGAATTAATGAGCAAGAATGAAAGAAGGAAGGCGGAGCAAGACTTGGTGTGAGGAAGAGTTAGCAGGCTCTGCTAATAATACAGCTGAGAGATGTTAGTGACTGCTTTAGGACAATGTGCTTGGAATGGAAACACATTATTGAATTTAGGACTGTTTAGGACTACAGAAGAAAAATGGATACTTAGGATAAAATGTGTTATATTGTACATGTTGACTGAAAGTAGAAAGTAGGGTTTTCTAACAGGTTTGTATATTCATTGGAAGGCTAAGGTAAGCATCACATGTTGGGAAATAAATCTGTGTTAAACATTGAAGGCATGAGATTATCTGAAAGGACTCAGGGGAAGAGCATACAGAACAAAAAGAGAAAATGGCTAAATGGAGCCCTGAAAAATACCCTTGTTAGTGAATGAGTAGAATAGAAGGAGTCAGCAAAGGGAGAGAGAATGAACAGCCAGGGTGCTGAGTGTCAGAAGGGACAAGACTCTAAAACACAAGCAAAAACAATACTTAGAGACCAGGTGGTAGGCAAGATGTCAAATGCTTTGGAATCTTCAAGCAAATGAGAACTGAGAGGTATTCCCTGGGTTTATCAATGCAGATGTCTGTACTGATCATACTGCATGCACTTCCAAGATGGTGAGAGAGGTGGAGTTCAGAAAGCAGTAGGTTGCTTAGGGAAGGAGAGAGGAAATAGACAACTTTGGAAGAGTTAAATTGCCAAGAATAAATGAGAGAAAGGGAAGAACTGACATGTGGTGTGGGATAAAGGAGGGAATTTTTTTATTCTTTAAGATGGAAAAATCTTGAGGCTGATAGAAAGGAGTCACTAGAAAGGCATTAAAGATAGGAAATTTTCCTCAATATATTCATATCCCAATATCAGTAGGCCCATGAGAAAATAGTGATGAACTTCAGAAAATAGGAGGAGTCATTGTTTTACACAGACACATCGTGTAACACAGGCTCGACAGTGGAAAGTTGGGGGAATCCAATCTGATGGCTTCTGTTTACCTTCTGAATCATGAAATGGGCCCAGACTCGGAGAATGAAGGAACAAGTAAAAAGGTGAAATGATTTGTATAAATGGTTTCACAGTTTCCTGGGAGAAAATATTTGTGTGAGCTAAGAAGATAATGTAGGATTTCTGGAATAGTGGTGACAGATCTATTGAAATTTGAGACCCCTTATTTATGTGGTAACTCCTACCTGCATGTTGGAGTGTTTTCTTAAATACCACTGAGTCAGTCTTTATTGGAGTCATGACAGACAGGTGTCATGAAAGATAGATGAGCAATGAAGCTTGGCACTGAGATGAAACATGGTTGTAATAAAGGGCTAAAATCTAATCTCATTCAGGATAGTCAGAAGTTAGCGTTATCATTGAAGAGAAAATGGAGGATTCATTCATTCATTAAATAAATAAATAAAAATTCCTAAGCAACTATTATGCTTATGTATAAGGCTACTGAGATAAATTAAAATGGTATGGCCTCTACCCAGTTGGTCTTTAAGGTCCCAGTGCTAGGGAAGAACTAGTGTATTGAGAATCACTGAGTGAGATTTTTGAAAGAATGGGATTTTGAAGTTAAATATTTTCCTATGATAAACATGGAGCAAACCAGATTGGTGATCTCACCTAAGATGAGGCTTTCAGTCTAAGTAACTGAAACAAAGTTGAGGAAAAAAGTAACTCATTGTGGAGGGATCACTGGGGATGTAGAAGCAAAAGGACTGGTGATACAGGTGTTGTCCATGGACATGGAAGTCAGAGGATGGGAGACATCAGCAGGGAAAAAGGTAATGCAAATTATCAGTGAAAGAGAGGATAATCAAGAGATTGGGAGAATAGTAGTCACAAGAATAGAAAGCCAAATGAAGTGAGCTTCAAATTTTGTGACGAGTTATGAACATGAGTGGAAGACTCATGACTGACAGTATGGAGAAACTATCAGGACAACAATGATGGCACCTTCACAAATGAATTTCATTGAAAGTAGGAGAGAGAATTTCCTTGAGAGATCTCAGGTAAAAGAGAAGATCACAAGAAACTGATTTTGGGGAAGCTGAGAGATGGAGGGAGCCTAAGAAAGAGAAGGTTGAAGTAAGGAAGTTTTCTTTTAAAAAAAAAAAAAACTTTTAAAAAAATTTTTATTTCGAGTATACAAATTTCATGTATTTCGTATATACAGATTTATGAACATAGTGATACTTTCCACCCTGTCTCCCTCCTACCCATGTTCTCACCCTTCCTCCTCCTTTTTCTCTTATTCCCTCTCTTAATTTTTTACAATGATCTACTTTCAAATTATTGTATACTCATAATATTAACTCTATACTTTGTAAAGAATTCTATAAACAGTAATAAGAAAAAAAAACAAAAAACACTGTTCCACAACAGTAGAAATAAGGGCTGCAAACAATTGTTGAATCTCAAAATGTCAGTTTCACTCCTACATATTACAGTTTTGGTATTCTACTAGTTACTACATATTAAGAAAAACATGGTATTTGTCATTTGGGGGCTGACTTATTTTAATAAGTAAAATGATTTTCAGTTGCATCCATTTTGTTTCAAACGATAGTATTTCTTTCTTTTTTACTACTGAGTAGTGTTCCCCACATGCTTACCAGCATTCATTTTGATTTCTGAAAAAGAGCTAACTGGGGTGAGGTGAAACCACATTGTGATTTTGATTTACATTTCCCTGATGATTAGTCATCCTGAGTATTTTTTTCATGTGTCTGTTGGCCATTTGAATTCTCTCTTTTGAAAATTTCCTGTTCATGGCCTTTGCCAAGTCCTTAACTGAATTGCTTGTTTTCTTGTTGTTGAGTTTCTTGAGCACTTTATATATTCTGGATATTAAGCCTGTATTAATTGAATAGCTTGCATATATTTTTGCCCATTCTGTCAGTTTCCTCTTCACTTTGCTGAGTGTTTCTTTTGCAATGCAGAAGTTTCTTAGCTTAATGTAATCCATTTATCAATTTTGGCCTTTATTGCCTGTGCTTCTAGGGTCTTTTCCAGGAAATCTTTGCCTATGCCCATGCCTTGCAGTGTTTCCTCAATGTTCTAGAAATTTGATGCTATCAGGTCATAGATTTAGATCCTTGATCATTTTGAGTTGATTTTTGTGGTTTTTGTTGTTGTTGTTGTTGTTTTTCTTTCTTGACAGGCAGAGTTAGACAGTGAAGGAGAGAGACTGAGAGAAAGGTCTTCCTTTTCCATTGGTTCACCCCACAAATGGCCACTACAGCTGGTGTCCTGTGCCGATCCAAAGCTGGGAGCCAGGTTCTTCCTCCTGGTCTCCCATGCGGGTGCAGGGCCCAAGCACTTGGGCCAACCTCCACTGCCTTCCTGGACCACAGCAGAGAGCTGGACTGGAAGAGGAGCAACCAGGACAGAATCCGGCACCCCTCCCGGGACTAGAACCTGGGGTGCTGGTGCTGCAGGTGGAGGATTAGCCAAGTGAGCCGTGGCACCAGTTTGAGTTGATTTTTGTATAAGGTGTAAAGTGGGGTATTGTTTCATACTTTTGCACAGAGAGATCCAATTTTCCCAGCATCATTTTTTAAAGAGACTGTCCTTTCTCCAAGAATTGATTTTAGCTCCTTTGTCAAAGATTAGTCAGTTATAGATGTATGAATTAATATCTGTGTTTTCTATTCTGTTGCATTGGTCTACATGTCTATTTTTGTGCCAGTACTAGGCTATTTTGATTACAACCACCCTGTAGTATGTCTTGAAATCTGATATTATGATGCCTTTGGCTTTGTTTTTGTTGTACATGATTGCTTTGGGTACTCGGAGTTTCTTGTGTTTCCGTTTGAGTTTTAGCATTATTTTATTCAATCTGAGAAGAATATCATTGATATTTTAATTGGGATCAATTGAATCTATAAATTGCTTTCCATAGTATGGACATTTTGATGATATTAATTCTTCCAATCCATGAAAATTAACAAAATTGATACACTATTGGCCCAACTAACATAAAAAAGAGAGTGAAGACCCAAATTAATAAAATCAGAGATGAAAAAGGGAATGTAACAATAGATCCCACAGAAATAAAAAGAATCATCAGGGATTAATACAAAGAGCCATATGGCAACAAATTAGTAAATCTAGAATAAATGAATAGATTCTTGGACACACACAATCTACCAAAATTGGGTCATGAAGACATAGAAACCTAAACAGACCAATAACCAAGATGGAGATTGAATCAGCAATAAAGAACCTTCCAACAAAGAGAAGCCCAGGACCGACAGCATCACTGCTGAATTCTAGAAGACCCCTAAAGAACTAAAATTCCAGTTCTTCTCAAGTGATTGAAAGGGAGAGAATCCTCTGAAACCAGCATCACCTTAATTCGTAAACCAGAAAAAAAAAGGCTTAACAGAGAAAGAGAACTATAGACCAATATCCCTGATGAACATAGATGCAAAAATCCTCAACAAAATATTTGCTAATTGAATCCAACACATCAGAAAGATTATTCACATGAACCTAGGATTTATCTCTGGTATGCAAAGATGGTTCAACATTTGCAAGTCAATAAATGTGATACATCATATTAACAAGCTGAAGAATAAAAACCATATGATTATATCAACAGATTCAGAGAAAGCATTTGATAAAATATAACACCCTTTCATGATGAAAACCATAAACAAATTGGGTATTGGAGGAACATTCCTCAATACAATCAAGGCAATTTATGACAAACCCACAGCCAGCATAATATAGACTTGGTAAACAGAAGAATTTCTGCTAAGATCCAGAACCAGACAGGATGCCTACTTTCCCCATTGCTGTTCATTATATTCCTGGAAGCTTTAGCCAGAGCCATTAGGCAAAAAAAAAAAAAAAAAAAAAAAAAAAAAAAAAAAAAAAAAAAAAAACTGAAAGGGATACAAATTGGAAAGAAGGAAGTCAAATTATCCCTATTTGCAGATGGCATGATTCTATATATAGGAGAACCACAAAAAGAATCCACTGAAAGAATATTGCAGTAAATGAAAAAGTTTGGTAAAGTAGCAGGATATAAAATCAACACACAAATATCAATATCCTTTGTATATATAGAGAATGCCATGGCTGAGAATGACCTCCTAAGATCAATCCCATTCACAATAGTTATAGAATATTTTGTATTGCTTTCTATTGTTTTGTTTCTAAACCCCTTTAACATTTACAGTTCAATAAGGTGCTTTTTAAAAGGACCATAGACTATGTGAAGATTTCTCATCAGTGAATTCCGTAGTCAATTCTTTATCTTTACGAATGTGCTGTGTAAACTGGTACTGTATCAGGAAATACTGATTAAAACAATTTAGACACAAGTTTATGATTTAAAGAAAAGCAGATGTATAACTCACAATTTTACACATTGTTTACTGTAGATCCTAGCTTGACTGAATTACTTGTTAGTTCCACATATTCAGTCTTTAAAATGATTCATAAAAACTATGCAACTTTCCAGTATTCAATGCTACAAATATTTTAGTAGTTCAGTGTCAAGTATGATAATTTATTAGATTAGACATACCAAATAACCATAGTTCAAATCATATGTATATAAATGTGTATTAATGTGTGCATAATGCCATCATTTATATGTATTATATATAATATATAATTATGTACTTCAGAAACTATGTAAAATTTATATTATGAAAAAACATGATTTTAACACTTTTTAGCATCAAAACAAACTTAACATTTCAATACCATTTTTCCATGAACTTGTGTTTGTACCCTCAAATAGTATATTTTGTATAGGTAATATAGGCAATTTTGATTGAGGGGACAAAGTTTAAAGGTATGGGACACCTGTGTTTACTCAGAAATCCCTCAGATAAACAGGCATACAAATTATGGTGTACACATATGAATTTGCAAATTCTAAAATATTTTTCTTGTGCTATGCTATATATGAATGAAAATTAATTAAAAAATTAACATATTCTCAAGAAAAATTGCCATGTGCTCTTTCCAAATTTGTGTGTAGGCTGTGGTCAAAACAAATTATATATCCACTTAAACGCTTCCATAGTGATTGCAGATTCTTTGTTGATAATCTTCGACAACACAAGTAGTAGAAAGTATTCAGAAGAATGATAGTCTTAAGTTTAATAGGGAGAAAACTTGAATTTTGGAAGTTGCATACTGAACAAAACTTTTATATATGTTATCCAGAATGTACTCTGACAGATATCACAGAAAGTATACATGATGTATATATCTGGAGCCATTGACATGACCTTGCTACAGATATGGTAATTTGGAGCAGCTAAAGCGCCAGTGAATAGCTCTTCATACCTGCCTCTTAGCTCAGAACCAAGTAAGAGATCAGAGTCAAGCAGATAGGAATAGAAATAACAGCTCTATGGATCGAGGGAAATATGACCACAGTGAGTTTCCTGATACCATGTTGTGAGATTAGTCAAACCTGTTCTGGTAACTCTTCACAGCTGGATGGTAGTTAAGCTTTTCGTTGGAGGCAGGCCAAGTATCAGAGAACAGATGAGAATTCTCCATTCTGCTGAGTAGCTGGTTCCAAGAAAGAACAAGACAATGAAGCTTTGTAAGCTCTGTGAAATGCCTTCTCTTCAACTCACTCACTGTCCATGAAGAGGATAAACACGGTGTGAGGTGGTGGTAGGGGCAGTGAAGAGAGGTGGGAATGTAATTACAGTGGATGCTCTTCGTTGTGGAAACAGGAAGATAGAGAAATACTGTTTGCCATGGCAAGAGTAGAGGAAGTTCCTCAAGGATGGAGAGGGCAAGGTGGCTTAGGGGAGAATCTTGGTGAATGTGGATATTCAAAGGTCAACCTGGAACACTGCCTCTGTAAGGAGGCTGCCTTGACACACCCACCTCTGACGGACAGCTGTCACTCTAATGGCTTTCATCCTGTTCCTACAGTCAGACCCTGCTGAACCAGTCAAGTTTGGACTTCAGTATTTTAAGACCAATAGCTCTATTCTTTTTTTTAGATTTTTAAAATTTATTTATTTGAGAGGTAGAGTTTCAGATAGAGGGAGAGATAGAGAAAAGTCTTCTGTCCTCTGGTTCACTCCCCAAATGGCCACAATGGCTGGAGCTGTGCTGATCCGAAGCCAGGAGCTTCTTCCAGGTCTCCCTCATGAGTGCAGGGGCCCAAGGACTTGGGCCATCTTCCACTGATTTCACAGACCGTAGCAGAGAGCTGGACTGGAAGAGGAGCAGCTGAGACTAAAACTGGTGCCCATATGGGATGCCAGTGCCACAGACTGAGGATTAACCTACTGCACCACAGTGTCGGCCCCAGAAGCTCTATTCTTGGAAACAATCGGTGTTTATTAGATGTTAGCTTTTTGTCCCAAAGCTTTCATTTCTAAGAAGAGGCATTATCAAGTGGTAGCCACAGGGAAGCGAGCTGTTCTGGCAGTGGGAGATTTGAGGTGTTCGTGATAGGAACAATAGAATGTAAAGGTAGTTATATTCATGAAGGGTCCTCATTGCCACAGAGGATTTTTTTTACTGTGTGATGTGTTTTTGCTTTCTGAGTTCTGTGCTATATCTTTGTCTCATGTTTGCATTATATTGTTATTGCTTTGTTTTATTGTTGATGCAGGTACAATGTGATAAGAGTTTTTCTTCAGAAAACCAAGTAGTGGGACCATATATATAGGATTGGAATAAGGAGGAAATAGAGGAAGAGAAGAAATAGAATGCTTTTGGAGACTGTTATATGCAGTGGTAGGATAATCCTAAATAACAGGAATAAGAACAAGGAGAATAGAATACTATAAGGAGTATAAAGTCTTATAGGGGATCCCTGCTGAATAGACTCTTGGGTTCCCTGGTGATTTTGTTAAATAATGAGAAAAGTTTCCCTGGGTCATAGTTCAATTCTCATATCCCAAAGCCCAGAAAGCAGAGACTGGGACAGAAAAATAGGAAAGCAGCAGTCTGCCACTTACAGGAGCATGAACCTCTACAGAGGCCACAGGATCATGTCAGCTGCCTGTGATTGGCTTTCCTTTAGCATTCTGTGTATTCCCATCAACATCCTCAAATCCCTCCATGCTAATGGCTTATTTGCCTGTTGATATCTACTTTGTGATTTTCATCTGCTCTGTTCAGACCTGGGAGATGAATATGACAAGGCACTGCAGGACTGGAAGGGTCACTGAGACATTCAGGAATAGTGGGGAGAGTTGGAGGAAGGGTATTACAGACAAGAGAATGCATGTGCAATCCCTGCAAGTAACAGAGCATGAGGTCTTGTTAGATGACAAGAGTTTTAGGAAAAACATCGGAGAAGCAGAGGTATGGCTAGACATACAGGTGAGCAGGATCGATGTTGGCTTAGCATGCTAATCAAGGGCTTTGGTAGGCAGGCAGATGTGCCTTCTGGCACCTCACCATCCTCATTTTCACATCCTAATGGGTGCTCTACTTCAACCCCTCCAGAGCATACACCTTTCTCCAACTTTTTGATTACCTATCTTAATGAAGTGTTGTTGCTCTTTTCAAAGTGTTGCTCTTTTCATATGGTTACAAAACAAACAGAAACTTGATTTACCTTTTACTATTTATAAAGTGATGCCCATGTTACAATGTGTTACCAATGATTTTTTTTAAATAACTACTCTTTTTTAAAAAATTATTTTATTTATTTGAAAGAGATAGAGAGAGAGGTAGACTCACAGAGAGAGAGAAAGAGGGAGAGAGAAATGGAGAGGCAGAGGGAGAGAGAGAGAGAGAGAGGTCTTCTAACCCCTGGTCCACTCCCCAAATGGCTACAATGGCCAGAGCTGTGCCTATCTGAAACGAGGAGCCACAAGCTTCTTTCAGGTCTCCCACGCGGGTAAAGGACCCCAAGGGCGTGGGATATCTTCTGCTGCTTTCCCAGGCTCATTAGCAAGGAGCTGGGTTGGAAGTGGAGCAGCTGGAACTTGAACCGGCGCCCACATAGGATGCCGGCACTGGATGCCTGGGCTTTAATGCACTGCACTACAGCACTGGACCCCAGGGATTGTTATTGACCCCTTTGGAAAGTTCAGGGGTGGGGAATCAAAAGGTAGAATAGATTCTTTTGGGGCTGGAGCTGTGGCACAGCAGATTAATTCCCTGGCCTGAAGCACTGGCATCCCATATGGGCGCTGGTTCAAGTCCCAGCTGCTCTACTTCCAATCCTGCTCTCTGATATGGCCCGGGAAAGCAGTAGAAGATGGCCCAAGTCCTTGGGCCCCTGCACCTGCATGGGAGACCTGGATGAAGCTCCTGGCTCCTGGCTTCGAATCAGCTCAGCTCTGGCCCTTGGGGCCAACTGGGGAGTGAATCATCGGATGAAAGAACTCTCTCTCTCACTCTCTCTCTCTCTCTCTCTCTCTCTCTCTCTCTCTGCCTCTCCTCTCTCTGTACACAGAGACTGACTTTCAAATAAATAAATAAATCTTAAAAGAAAAAAAAGAATAGATTCTTTAAAGCGTTGTGTGTTATCTTACAGCCAATGAAGTAAAAATGGGATTCTGCAGGAATTTCAATGCACATGCCTCTGATGCAAGTCATACTGCAAGCTGCAAAAGTGAGAACTTTTAAAAAAAAATTTAGAGATTTTTATTTTTTTGTTTATTTGAAAGAGTTACAGAGCGACGTAGAGCCAGAGAGAGAGAGGTCTTCCATTGACTGGTTCACTCCCCAGATGACTACAGTGCCCAAAGCTGAACTGATTCAAAGTCAGGAGCCAGGAGCTTCTTCTGGGTCTCCCACGTGGGCTCAGGGGCCCAAGGACTTGGGCCATCCTCTACTGCTTTCCCAGGCCGTAACAGAGAGCTGAATTAGAAGTGGACCAGCTGGGTCTCAAATTGGTGTCCATATGGGTTGCCAGTGCTGCAGGCTGGGGCTATAACCTGCTGCACCACAGCGCTGGCCTCCAAGGGAGACCTTTTTAAAAACCAAAGTGATACTTGAACATAGGAGAAAAAAGAAAGAATAATCCTCAAATAAAAATTTTATGTTATTCAAAGAAGAGGGGATGCGGAAAAGTAAAATGCCTTAACAGCATTTGGTATGCATGTAAATTATCTGTCATGCATACCTCTGTCTCACTAGTTTAATCTCTCCTCAGAAGTTACTAAGCTGAGTAAAGCCATTTAGATATGAAGACCTTGGAATCATTCTTACGCGTTTCCAGATTTTCCCCTCTTTCTCTGGGGGTTGCTGTTGTATTATTTAATCCAAAAAAGCTGATCTGCTCCTGTTAGTGTCCCTGCAGAATCACCTGCATATAAGCTAGAACTCCCCCCTTTTTACAAATGAAGTTTCACTGGGAATAGGGTGTAATAGGGTGTAATAGGGTGCTTCTGCTTTTAAGAGAAAAAATAACCTGATTATTCCACAAGGAACTTAATTGGTGTAACTCAAGTATAATTATCCACTTTTAAAAGACATCTTAATTTTTTGAACAATGAATGCATCAATTCCTGATCAAACTTGCTGACCAAGAATAATCGAATTGTTGCACTGAGTTCCTGACTATACGGAAAGAGAGAAGGACAGAAGCCAGTGGACTGAATGTGCATGGTGCAGCAGGAGAGTAAACGGGGTGGGGATGGGGATGAGCTCCCCTGTGGCTCCTTCACAGGCTCATTCCTGGATCCACTCAGCAAGCCTTCCAGAGCCTTTTCAAGTGGCCATGCTGAGCAACCCATTGTGGTTTGCAAGCTTGGAACTCCTTAAATTTGGCTGAGAAGAGACATGTGGGTGTAGAATATCAAGAGAAGGCATCATGATCAAGAGTGCTCTGCGTTTCCTGAAAGATTTTGTCAAAGGCATCCACTGACTCACTTGTAATTTGGACAAACTGTTTTGTACTGTGGTTTTTTTTTTTTTTTTTTTGAGATTTATTTATTTGAAAGAGCTGGAGAGAGAGAGAGAGAGAGAGAGAGAGAGAGAGAGAGAGAGATCTTCCATCTGCTGGCCCACTCCCCAGATAGCTCCACAGCCAGTGATGGGCCAGGCCAGAGCCAGGAGCCAGCAACTTCATCCATGTCTCCTGTGTGGGTGGCAGGTGCCCAAACAGTTGATACGTCATCTGCTGCTTTTCTCAGTCTGGTAGCAGTAAACCACCACCCTAACCTCCACCACCACCACCGTTCTCGCAGTTTGCATTAGCAGGAGGCTAGTCAGAAGCTAAGGCTGGGCTTCAAATCTGGGCACTAGTATGGAACACAGGGATCTTGTCCACCAGGCCAAGCCCTGAGCCAAGAGCCACAGTTTAAGAGTCAAGGAGGCCAGCACCACAGCTCACTTGGCTAATCCTCTGCCTGCGGCGCCGGCATCCCAGGTTCTAGTCCCGATTGGGGCACCAGATTCTGTCCCAGCTGCCCCTCTTCCAGTCCAGCTCTCTGCTGTGGCCCGGGAGGGCAGTGGAGGGCAGTCTCCCTCATGGGAGACCAGGAGGAAGCACCTGGCTCCTGGCTTCGGATCAGCACAGTGTGCCAGCTGTGGCGGCCATTTGGGGGGTGAACCAACAGAAAAGGAAAACCTTTCTCTCTGTCTCTCTCTCTCACTGTCCACTCTGCCTGTCAAAAAACAAACAAACAAACAAACAAAAAAGAGTCAAGGTAACACCTCGCCTCAGTGCACCTATTGGAATTGAAGATGTTTCTGCCATTAGACTGGAAATATTGAGTTCTTACCATGTTGTCTTGTTCATCTGATGTCTTTAGTAGAGGTTGAGGCCCAATATTTTTCTTAATCCTAAAAAGGAATTACAATTCTCCATGCATCATATTTGTACAGAATTTCTTCTAAGATGTAAAATAAGCTTTAGGCATGTACTCTATCCAGTAGGTTTCCTTATGTGCTGAATATACCAACTTAGCCCCCCCTCCCCCATGAGTAACCTGGCAGGGGGAAGGATGGCAGTACATTCATAGCTCATTCTCGGAGCATGGTTGAGCAGGGAGTTTTATGTATGGTGGAAAGATGAGCCATTGATTCACTATTTAAAAAACTGATGGTCACTGTGATAGCATGGCATGCTCTAGCCTAGAGGAAAGAATCATAGAAGAGAAAAAGATTACCAGCATATACTTAGATCCCATAAAGTGACATCAGATTTTACTTTCCTTTTTTAACCTATTTATTAGTTTCCTCCAGTCCCTGCCTGTTCCGCTTGAGTAACAAAACACTGCACCTAGGGAGTTGAGGTTTGTATCCCTTCGTCTGACTGCTGACTGGGTCTGCAGCAATGTACTCGGAAGAACTGTGTTAAATAATGAGCCATGGCTTGGGAGCTGTAGATTGAGGCATCCTGTGTTTGAAGAGTTAACAAGGTTATCTGTCTACTCAATCATTCTTTACATATGCATGGGCATACAATAATGAAAAATTGATCAGAGGCAAGTAAAGATGTAATGCTGTGAAAGTTCAAAGGAGGAAGGAATTTGACACTTATTCCAGGGCTGAAAATGTTCAAGTTGGAAGAGGCTTATGTTCATCTGGACTCTAGTATTATTTTCTGATCTCTGTATGAATTACTGCCTTTGCTTTGGCGTATGGTTTAAGACACTTCATTAGAAAATTGCTTTGATTTATTTTTAAGTGACTTTTTTAAGCAACTGATGATTTCTACATGGTATATGGAAAAGTTTTATTCCTCAAACAACAATTAGCCACATGCTTCATTTATCAACTCCACTGAAAGGTGAGATTTGACATTAGCATTAAGTAGAAAACACTTTTAAGTACATCCTGCAGAGTCTGCAGTTGAGACAGAAAATTTGACATGATGCTCAGGCCATTGAAGCATCAAGTTCTTCTGAGTCGTGGATACATACATGAAAAATAAAAGTGCTGCTATTTAGGAGGGGTGGGAATATTTAAAGCCTAGTGCCTCGACTAGTGACGGTAGTTGTACTATATAAAAATGTTGACCTTTAAAGGCCACTGTATGATCTATGAACTTCAAAGAAAAGCGTCATTTTATATGATAGGAATAAAGTTACCTGATCCTTTCTCTGGTTTGTGATTACCTATTGATGTCCAACACACAAGCCAATAACGGATACTCTCTAGCTCTAGTACTAAACTTCAGAATATAATCTTAGTGTTTAATACACAGAATCAGCCCATGATGCAGGGATGTGTTTATAGTAAATGGGCCTGTCATTTTGCATGAGGCTGTCATCATTCTCTTTGAGTAAATTTGTGGTTTGAACTAGCCCCAACAATCAGCTGGAATATGACTTGGAGAAGTGTTATAGACAAAGGTTCTGTAGTTTTCCGATGTTCATTTTTATGTGTTCCTTTGTATGAAGCCTTCTTCTGGACATTTCTCTTCATGTAATGAATTCTTAGCTAGGAAGAATGTTTCAGCTGAGCACTTTTGTTACTGTTGCTGCTGTTCCATACTATATGGAGGTCTATAAAGACAGACTATTTCTAGTGACAAACATGATGAAATAACTCGGCATCTCAAAGACGGTCTTGAGGCTTTTATTGACCAGGATGCAAAGATTTTGAGTAACCAATTCTTAGCTCAGCTGGGAGGCTCACATTCAAATTGGTCTTTGACAGTTGTCTTGCTCAGGTTGATTACCTGCAGGTGAACCTGGAACAATCGAGACATCTGTTGTCTTTTGAGTTAAACTTCTGTCAGTTTTCCTTTGAAACATCACCACATTTTGTATCTACATTGTGTCAGAAGTTATAGGTTCACATTTATTTCTCACATTAATACTCAGAACAGTCTTATCCTATACCTAGTAAGAATGCTAGTTTCCTGATGAGGAAATGGAGGATGCTAAACATAAAAGTGTACATGTGGATTTATACATGAAGAAACATAAATGTGGAATAGAGAGATAATATAATTTGATAAGCAGATATCAGATCTAATAATGCTAACACATTTCAGAAACTTTGTCATAGGTACGCCATACTAACTGGGGACATCAACACGGCAAATACTCAGTAGAGCCTTGATTTGAACTTTGGCCTGTGTCCTGTGTGTCTACAGGAGAAGGCATTTTTTTGCTCTTCTGTAAGCTCCTAACTTTATAGCACATGGAATATGCAACAGAGGACAAAACCCAAAGCTTGAAATGACTGAGGCTCAAAATTATCAAGTCCCTCACCTATGTGCTTAGCTAAATAAATATAGCACTCTCTTTACTGATTAATTTATATGATTCCAACTTTCCATGCCTTTTGGCAGTCCTTGGAGAACAAAGGAAGATAGAGTTGAGACTGTTCTTAAATTTTTTTTCCACAAAGAACATAAATTGTAGCTTTCTTATTACCTGACTTGAAATTATTGAATACACATGTTGTTTAATAGATAAATCTTAACTTAGTACATAGATTTTTTGCTTTTAAACCTTTTACATATGTACATAATTTTATCAAAGTAATGAACAGAACATTTGAAAAGCAATTATCATTTGAAAAGAAAATACAAGACATCTATACTCTGGAACTTTCTCAAATATACCATACAGTATATTATCCCCCTTTCCATTTTTCATAAAACCTATGTAACACTCTGATGCTCTACTGAACATGATGATCACTAAATAGTGGCATGTAACATATAAATGTAATAATTCAAAGCAGATTTTGGCTTCTTGGATGAATTAATGAAATAATAAAGCATTTATCAGAGAATTTTGCCAACCTTGACCAATCACACTTTCTTGAGAAGTAGGTCAGCATTCAGATTCTCTCTGCATTAAAACTTGCATTAAGTGCTTGTTAATTCTGCATACAAGAGTCTAGCAGGGAATCTCAATCCTGGATTTTACGGCTACCTTCAAATAATTCTGGCCTCTAGGTCCTTGAAGTTTCCAGGTTACAAATTTTGCAGCATGCTTTTATAGATTAAGGCTTATATCACTCATTGGCATTTCAAAAACAGACTTAAGTCATTAATGAGTGGATTGAACAAAGCTAGGGTTACTGGGAATCTAACCCAGATTCCCCAAATAGTCTTAAAGAAATGTGAACTTCAGGAAGTACAAGTATTTGACGTTAAAAAATTCACTGAGCAATAGCTCTAATTTAATTTTCCTTTTTTCTTGTAAAATTCACAATTTTTGCTTGATGCCCTGATTTTCAAGGATTTATTCCTGGCTCAATGTCATCAGTTTCACCTGCACACTTGTTAGAAATGCAAATTCATGGGCCTTTAGATTGACTTCAGATTCACTGAAGAAGAAACTGGAGGAGTGGTGCCAATCAATTTTCTGTTAACAAGTTTTGCTGGCATTCTGATGCTTAATAAAGTTTTGAAACTGCTGTTTGAATGCCTAGAACAGATTTCTGGATCTTCTAACTAGTGCTGCTCAATTGTTCATTTCCAGTAGAGTCAGATTGTAAAACTCAATCTGTATTAAAAAGTTGCAAGGTTTCTTGAGTATAGTGACATGAAAGAATTAGGTAAATAGCACATATATTTGATCTGTCCTTTAAAGGTTAGTAGTCAGTAAGCCTGGAGCTGTGTGCAAGTAGAAATGTGCATCTGCATCAGTCCTATTTGGAAGCCAAGTGCACTACCTCCTCACATGGAAAGGTAGGAGACTTTAGCAAAAAATACTGCTTTTCTTGACTAACAACTTCATTGTCTTTTATTTGGCTTCCTAGCCATGATTTATCTTTTATATCTTGATTTTTTTCTGTTGAGAAAAATACATTTTTTTTTGCGAACTCCAAGTACTGGTTCCTTAAAGGTATTTAATATACCACAATGAAAGTTAGGTGAATCTATTGTGTATGTGTCTGGCAAGGCCTTGCTCTGTTTTTTTCTGACTAATATGTCAGACACTGACTGAAATATGAATGAAAGGAGTCAGCAGTCAGAGGTGGGTAGGGAAGGGATTCTTCTGGTTCCTTCCGTCCCAGGCATGAGTTACGGCCGTAGAATCAAATCTGAATCGTAAGTGACTCAGCTCACCGTAACTCATTTACCAGGCCAAATCATGAGATTCATAAGCTAAGAGTCACCGTAGCCCTGGCTCTCAGGTGGTTGTAAATCATGCCAGCAGACTTTTATTATCTCAGGCTGATCTGATTCTAGCAGGGTAGTTTTTGGTATAAATTCATGTAGTTAGGGGAATCTGTTATTTAAGAGGTGTCCATTTTGTTGCTACTGAGTACTAGACAGTAAAGGGAATAAAAAGACAAATCTTGCATCAAACGTATGTAGCATGAGCAGAGAGCCCTCAACAAAGCAAGGATTTAAATATCCTGAAAACAATGTTCAAAACCCCTACAGTCATGTCTTCTTCATAGCTTAGCTTGGTTTATGCTGGTGAAGCAGGGGTAAAAGTCAGATTCATTTTTATTTTTCTGGAGCTAAGAATAGACTTTAATATGGTAAGTTAAAAATAAATTAAGGTTATTCAGTTTCTTTCCATTTCTGAATATTCTGTATAAGAACGTCCTCAATATTCAAGTATCATTGACAATTCGTTGCTTATATTTTCATCATGTTTCCTATGTTGATATGCTTTATTTGCCCATTTGCAAGTCTAGTCATCTGACAATTTATATTTCACACACATGAACTCGTATGAGACATATTAGTTGAGCCATAACAACTCTGTTAATGATTCTTGAGATTTCATAGGAGAATAAAACATATAGGTTCACAATGGCAAAACGAGACATTACAGAATACTCAACCAAAACTTGAGAATTCAGGAAAAGCAGACACCCCTGGCTAGAGTGAGTGGATAAAATACAAAGTCATAGCAAGTCAGAGCCAGGGTGGAATTTAAAGATTATCTCCTCAAAAGTCTGCAGGTTACAGCTGAAAAGACCTAATTCCAGAAAGATTAAGTGATTTCTGTTCAAGGTCCTATAGTTTTGAGTGGATGTGCACTTTTTCTCTCATGTTGCTGGTTTTCGTCTTGGCTTGTTAGAAATTCCTGGAGCAGAGATGTTGTTCTTTTGCACCCTCTATAACACAAGATACAGCCATAAGCAAAGAGCAAACAATAAATGCTTATTTATGGCTCCTGCTTATTGCTTTTCTTTCCAAACGTGGAAACTTCCTCAAAACTAGGGACAATATATGCAAAATCCATTTGACAGTTTTAAAATATCTACATATATTTAATGGTACTTAGGTTACCATTGACCTTTAACAAATATTTTTACATGAATTATAGGAATAACTATAAAAATATAACATACATTAATAGCACATGCACTTATTCCCTATACTTTCTTTATAATATGTAAGATATCTACTAAATTAGATTTAACTCTAGGCATTAAGCAGGTATTTGAAAATTAATAAAGCATGATAATGATTAAGGAAGAAAGCTGGGATGCCTCATAGCTCCCTTTATGTTAGAGAAGTGGGGTGATAAAGAATATTTAGAAGGAAAATTGCAAGACGTATTTCAGTGACATCTTAGGTATTCTTCAGTTGATTCAGCTGTGTGCTATTCTTAGCAACTTATAGGAGTATTTTCTTAAGTTTAAGAAATGGATAGGGAAAAGATAATATATACATATTAAAACCTTTGACAGTCCGTTAAGAAAAATAAGTAGAAAACATAAAGAGATCCTTGAATAAAATATTTTGTTTCTGTGAGCTCCTTTCACTTTCAAGACTTATTTTGGCCCAAGCCAAATGAATTTCAAAGGAATAGCAAATAAGCATCGAAGGATGCAGACATGGAAACCAGAATGTACCCCACGCTGCTGAAAGCTTTAGAACAGAATCCTTTGGGTCTTGAAGCCTCTGGTTTGGATGTGCATTTTATATTAATTAAAATAAAAATAAGATTCCTCCCCTGTCTGGGGAAGATCTTCGTCTCTCTGATGGTTTTGCCTGCCAGGCACACACATTTGAGGTTTTGCAGAGATTATAATGATAGAATGTATTGATTTTAGCTAACAAATTGCAAAAACAAAAGTCAGCTGGGGCTCCCCTTAATAATAAATGCCCAAGGTTTTCCATGATTCTTAAACCCAACAGAATTATCTATACTGGTTCAGCAAGCAGCCAGTATCCTTGGCATACTAGGAAGGCTGTTGTGGTAAACAGAAGCTTTGTGAAAAATTAATAGATGCATAACTGAGAGGCAGCAATCAAACCAGGAGAGCAAAAATCTCTTGCAAAGACAAATACTATGATTACTTTCCCACTGTGGCTCTACTGTGATTTACAGGTACTTGGGCATGAATTCAAACACAAGCATTGGAAAGAATCAGATTTAATGGTGCCATTCATGGCTGAAGATGAGAATTCAGAGGTCTGCCTGAAAGTGCTTGCTTTGCACTCAGGAACAGAAAGGAATGTCTCATTTTCTAAACTCAGTGTGACCCATCAGTTCAGTGGTTAAATCAGTTGGGAAAGTCTTTTTATATTTAATCCACATGCACATTAAGTGGAAAAAGTTTTATCCAGATTGAATTTTAGTTTACCTCTTCTGCTTCTGTTTTTAAAATGAAAGGAAAAAAATCACATTAATGAGCAGCTCTTCTTACGCACAAATAACAAGCTCAAAAACCCTGAATCAGAGCTGAGTGGATAGCCTGGTATGTGCAGTTTTCAGGTAATGACACCAGATGACTAATCACTCAATTGCCAATAAGTCATTGGTTGTTTAGCCTCTGATAAATGTATTTTAATGATTTTCTGTTCAGCTTGGGCTTAATCTTTGAAAATGATTTCCTCTGTTTTGTGTTATTGCAGCTGGTTCATAGATGTACCTTGAGTGAACAGATGAGCTTCTGCTAAGCAGTTGATAATGTTTAATAAAACTAGCATCCTTTTAAAATGTTTACACTATTCAAAACCCAAGCAATGATCAATTTTATTAAGTGTAATCTAGATTACCAGGTTTTGAGTATAGTTGTGACTATTGAACATAAGCAAACATGTGCCCTATCTTAATAAACTAGCCCTGTGAATAAAAGTAGATTGTGTGGCTGTCAAAATACAAGGAATATGTTTGCAAACAAAACTTTATTTTTCTTTCAGAGGAATGGTACTTTCTTTTAGTCTTATTGCGTGCTTTGCCACTTGTGAGTTTGGTATGTATTTCCAGTAGTAGCCTTTTGCACCCCAGTGAAAATAGTACTTATGAACAGATCAATGTAGCTCTGGTGTATTAGTAAAAATACAATCTAAATAATTTATATAGCAAAGAGAGTATTATAATGGAAATGTTAGTGCTGGTAGATGTGTGCAGTTATTTTTACAACATATTATGTGCTCAATTCAAGCAAGCTGTATTAAGGACCACTGGAAGACTTCTTTGTAATAGGTGTTATTTGAGATACTGGATAACATTAGTATTGGAATAGTATGGGAAATAGAATTTTTGAACCACAAAAGAGTTATTGTGACCATCTCTAATACACTCATGAACTGATTCACAAACATTAATTTGTAGTGAGTTATGGTATTCCAGATACATTTTCTCAATAAGACACTAAAACAAGCATGATGAAATGTAGCTAAATTATACTTCAAATTATATAATCTAGCAAAGGGGCAGTTATTAGAGCTTCAGTTAACATGCCAGTTAAGACACTTGTACCTCACAATGAATCTGGGTTAACTTCCCATCTCTGGCTCTTGATTCCAACTTCGTGCTGATGTGCCTGCTAGAAGGCAGCAGTGGTTGGGTTCCTGCCACTCATGCAGGTGACCTGCATTGAGTTGCTAGAGCCCACTCTGGTGATACTTAGTCCTGGCTATTGTGGGCATTTGAGAAGCGAACCAGCAGACAGGTGCTCTTTATGTGTGTTTTCTAAAGTAGTTTTAACAATAGATATGGTAAAAGTCAAACATTCCTGTATCTCCAACATGAGAGCATATTTCCCTGTCTTTTTCTTCTGGCAGGTATGAAAGAAAGTAGGGGGTACAGTATGAGCCCAGGCTGTAATAGGATGAAGGAAAGAGGGAGTGAAGCAACAGATATCACATTTGAAAATATATTAACCAGAATCACTGTGACACCCAATCAAAGATGGCGTCACTGAGTCAACTTTCAGAAGTAGCAGTAACTCCTAGGCCTGCCTTACTTAAATTTGGTAGCAAATTTGCATTAAATCATTGAAATTTGTAATAAATATTTCCTTGAGTTTTATATGTTTACTCATGTGGGCAACTTAAGCATGCTTTTAAGCTATTTTTTGTGTGACTTAAGTAAATATAATCATGATGGGGCTTTTTAAAAATATTTAGTTCATTTTATATAGTCTAATTTCTGATATTAGCTAATATTATATCAAGTTGTCAGTTTAATGACAAATGCTTTTAAATTATATACAATAACTCAACACCACTTTTCTCCTTCCCCTTTTTGCATAAAGAATTCATCACTTCATAAAATCCGTTGTAGCAGTTTGTGTTCTTTAAAAGGCACTGAGTTCTGAAGTGCCAGCTGATGTGAAACATCGAATGATTGTGCTTTTTCTTTGGAAACCTAATTTTAGTGATGCATGCGATGTTATTTGATTTTCTTTAGCTGCCATGTCATACAGTTTCCAGAATACAAACAAACTTGGCAACTATGCCGCAAATGTCTGGAAAGCCACAGAGGAATACATTTTAACCTTATGTTAGTCAAGAGACATAAATAGACCATAAGGTGGAGACCTCTCCTCAGGGAAGGAGTTGAGGGAGAAGTCAACCCATACATTCACATGTGAACATGGACCCCAGGTTAGCCTAAGATAAGGAACTTGACTCTTGAATAAGATTGGTAGGAATGTTTTTGAGAGGTCTCCTGTTGCATTCTCTCCTTTATTAAGCCAATGGTGGCTCCAGCAGTGAACAGAACACAATTCACACTGACTCTCAGAGCTGCCAGCTCTTTCCTATTTCTTCCTTATGCCAATCAGAGGAACTCATTAAGGGAGATACTGGTTAAAAGTATATATTCCATCTACATCCCTAGTCCCCACAAAGTTAAGTCACTTCAATTATATCTCATGTGATTTGGGAAGAAAACACCTTAATTCTTTAACAGAAAGAAAATATATGTATTTATATTATTAATTGCACATAATTTAAATATATAAATCAAAGTATTTTATCATCTAGTATGTTTCAATAAATTTTTTCTTTTGCCCCTTTATTCAGTTTGAAAATACTGGTAGTTTTGGAGTTCAGACAGCTTTGTAATGTTAGGAACAATGGTACACAGTGATAAGTTGCTTGTACTTTTGCCTTGAAGCTTGATTAAAAGTTTAAGTAACTTGTTGTAGGTAGAGACTAAATTTTTTCTACTTTATTCAGTAAATCTATTGAGAACTTACAATGCTTTCTTCCTCTTAAATACTTATTCCGTATATACACTTAGTATAAAGATTGTATTGTGCTTTAAAGATACCACTAATTAAGGGATAATCTAATGTATTCTGAAACCTGTTTTGTTTTTTTGTCAATTATACTCCTGTTTATTTTAATATTCTCTGAAAAAATGTATTAGATGACAACTGCACATAAGACATTATGACAGGCACTATGTCAGTACATAATAATAGTTTTTTTTTTTTTTAATTTGACTGATAGAGTTATAGACAGTGAGAGAGAGACAGAGAGAAAGGTCTTCCTTCCATTGGTTCACTCCCCAAATGGCTGCCATGGCCGGAGCTGCACTGATCCGAAGCCAGGAGCCAGGTGCTTCTTCCTGGTCTCCCATGCGGGTACAGGGGCCCAAGCACTTGGGCCATCTTCTACTGCTTTCCCAGGCCACAGCACAGAGCTGGGAGAGGAGCAACTGGGACTAGAACCCGGCATCCATATGGGATGCCAGTACTGTAGGCGGAAGATTAACCAAGTGAGCCGTGGTAATAGGTTTTGTAAAGGTTAATAAATGCAACTGTCTTAAGACAATGACAAACTTCCATAAGAATAGGAACTTCTCATCAATACTGTGAAAGGTATCACCGGGTCTACACTGGCCCAAGATTTAATCCTGAGGCTGCCGCTTAATCCTGATGCTGTACTCAGAAGTAAAATATCTATTTTCCTCATATCCTAAACTACAAAGTAGGGATAATAAATAATGTGCACAGTAGTGTGTGTGTTAATTGGAAGCTATTTCTGATACAATGTAGACATATTTCCATACCTATATTTAGGCATATTAAGACAAATTGAGAAAGAGTATTTTCGCTTCTTTGACATGAGAGTTTGAACTCTGCCAGGAAGTTTGATTGGTTGTGTGCAGTCACACACACATGCTAGCTTACTTGGGAAGGCGAAGATGAAACCATTCACACAGAAGATTTTGCTTGGTGAGGGAGACCAGCTAAGTGTGTTATGCATACTTACAACGAGTGAGCTTTTTAGCTGTAAGCCTGTTTCATCAGGTTTTCTAATAGACATTCTTTTTTTAAAGATTTATTTATTTGAAAGTCAGAGTTAGAGAAGGAGAGGCAGAGATAAAGAGAGGTCTTCCATCCTCAATTGGCCGCAGCCATGCCGATCCAAAGCCAGGAGCTTCCTCCGGTTCTCCCATGTCTGTGCAGGAAACTAAGGACTTGGGCTATCTTCTACTGCTTTCCCGGGCCACAGCAGAGAGCAGGATCGGAAGTGGAGCAGCTGGGTCTGGAACAGGCACCCATAAGGGATGCTGGTACTGCAGCCGGCCCCTCTAATAGACTTTCTTCAGAGTTTCCACTGTGTTGATAAAAATTATCATGGCTAAGTCTCTGTCTGAAAAAGTTAAAAGAATTACATCAAACTTTCTAACACCAGGAAAAAGTGTGAGGAAGCAAGAGATGTCAACTGTTGGTAATAATGATAGCCAATATTTGAACTCAGGCACTCCTATATGGGATACAGGGATCCCAGGTGGCGTCATAGCTACTTAACTAGAACATCTGCCTCCAGACTTTTTTAAGACCAATCATAATCACAAATAATTTATAATTAGTATATGAAGGACAATGTTTTTCATCATTATAAGACAGTATATAAAATATGATAATGCTTTAAAAGGACTTTGCAAACAAACTAGACATATACATTTAAATACAGATAGTTCTGGGGCCAGCACCTTGGCTCATTTGGTTAATCCTCCACCTGCGGCGCCGGCATCCCATATGGGCGCTGGGTTCTAGTCCAGTTGCTCCTCTTCCAGGCCAGCTCTCTGCTGTGGCCCGGGAAGGCAGTGGAGGATGGCCCAGGTACTTGGGCCCTGCACCCGCATGGGAGACCAGGAAGAAGCACCTGGCTCCTGGCTTCAGATCAGCACAGCTCTGGCCATAGAGGCCATTTGGGGAGTGAACCAACGGAAGGAAGACCTTTCTCTCTGTTTCTCTCTCACTGTCTATAACTCTACCTGTCAAATAAATAAATAAATATAGACAGTTCTTTAACTCACCATTCTTTTTCCCCACATGATGCTAGAAGTGCTTGTGAATGAAGTCTTATTTTCCTGTGGGCTGCAGAGCAATGAGAGAAGGCAGTGAGAGCAGAGTCATGAGAGCCAAAGCACAACAGTGCCAGAATAAGATTGTCATTGAGTTCTAAATAAATTAAGTGTTGAGAAATGATGGCGAGGGTTGAAGTGGGTTTTCCCCAGCTTTCAGAAAATGCTGAAAATACTCCATGAAAATATTCCAACAATAGTTTAGCTCTAAGATAATTCTCAGAGAAGATTTACGCATGATGTTTCTGCCATTTGGTTACTCACTGAGTTATTTTTTCACTGTAATCAATGTTATTAATTGTTAACTATTGTTAATAATCTTTATGTGAGATTTGAATATCTTTTATAATTAAGTGGATATTTTAGTAAGAAAAAATAGTTTATAAAACATTTTTCCAAAAGTTATAAAACATTTCAAATATTGTATGATGCACTTATATTTGGGATAAATTCACTCAAATATATTTCTGCACTGCTAAAACAGCAAAAGAGAATACACTATTTAATCAAATCCTCTCATCGTATGACGTGACTTGGAAGGAATCCCGCCAGGAATTGTGCTCCCATGTGGTATCCATTTAGCTTGATAACACTCCACCTGCAAATAGATCCCCACATCCTTAGCATGTTGGCTGTCTTGTGGTTTTTCAGATATTAAAATAGTAAATGTTTAATAATTAAACAATTAAAATAAATAAAACTGTTTATAAGATTTTCAATCAATATTATTGCCATATAATTTTTTTTAAAGATTGATTTATTTGAAAGTCAGCATTACACGCAGAGAGAAGGAGAGGCAGAGAGAGAGAGAGAGAGAGAGAGAGAGAGAGAGAGAGGTCTTCTATCTGCTGGTTCACTCTCCAATTGGCCGCAATGGCCAAAGCTGCACCAATCTGAAGCCAGGAGCCAGGAGCATCTTCAGGGTCTCCCACGTAGGTGCAGGGGCCCGAGGACTACTGCTCTCCCAGGCCATAGCAGAGAGCTGGATTTGAAGTGGAGTAGCCGGGACTCGAACCAGTGCCTATATGGGATGCTGGCACTGCAGGTGGCAGTTCTACCCACTATGCCACAGCACCGGCTCCACCATATAATTTTAAGAATATTCCTCTTACACACTGTTCAGACTGTGCTTCTAAGTAAATGAGATTTTGTTTTAGATTTTTGTCCTGGGCAACACAACATATATTGAGACAGAGCAACCAGTTAATGTGTCTGTCCCTGAGAGTTCCATCAACGCACATTATAGTCACTTGTATAGCACAGTCAGCTTCCATGAGATGGAAGAAGTCAGTTACATGGTAACTGTCACACTTTGGTTGTGTAGGTGGGAAATGGAAGATTTCACCCTGTAGAAGTGCTGCTATCAAATAGAAAAATGGATATGTTTTGTAATTAAACATAAATTTGAAAACAGTAAGAAAGTTGTAAACAACATTTATTTAGAATACACTGTTATCACCCTAGTTCATTTTTAAGGTAAATATCATGCTAAATTATTAAGAACTCAATCTGTGTTTTGATTTCTTTACTTGTAATTTACATCTTACTTATATGAGTGTATGCAACTAAGGATTTAGGATTCATAAAAATCATAAAACATAAAACAAATTACAGAAAATTAATAATCACATTTATTAAATAGTTGAATATCCTGAAATATACAATGCTTAAGTTTTTACTTTAATAGTGAGACGTTTTCTTGTAGATTTTTCCAGTTTCATAAGGAATAATGAATAAGAAGAATACTTTAAATAGAGCAATATTGGGATGATAAGGGTTTAAATCTTACTTTAAAGTATACTCACAGGGCCAGCGCTGTGGCATAGCAGGTAAAACTGCAGCCTTCAGTGCCTGCATCCCATATGGGTGCTGATTCGAGTCCTGGCTGCTCCACTTCCGATTCAGCTCTCTGCTCTGCCTGGGAAAGTAGTGGTAGATGGCTCAAATCCTTGGACCATTATACCTGTGAGGAAGACCTGGAGAAAGCCCCTGGCTCCTGGGTTCAGACTGGTCTAGTTCCAGCTGTTGCAGCCATCTGGGGATTGAACTAGTGGATGGAAGACCTTTGTCTCTCTCTCTCTCTCTCTCTCTCCTGCCTCTCTTAACTCTGTCTTTCAAATAAATAAATAAATATTTTTTTTAAAAAAATGTGTATTCATGTACCTAATCCTGTCTTCTCCAAGGCCTTGGGATATTATATATATATATAATATATATTATATATATACCTATATATAAAATATATACAAATAGATATAAATATATAGATATAGATGTCTGTAATGCTCAGATAGAAACTTGGATTCCCTGCCTCAAGGTCAGCATTGAACTAACCTGAACACAGAAGTCACGCTATCTTATTAGGATGACAGGGGTTCATTTATTTTCTTGTCACAAATTTGCTGTATTGGGCTTTTCTGGACCTTAATTAGTTACTTGCCTCTTGGCAATGTTAAGGTACCTTAGCAATATGATTGCAAAAAATGAGTAACATTTTAAGGCACCTGCATACATATATGTTTGTATTTTAATAACTTGTATAGTGATTTAAAAAAAATAGTATCGGGCATCATATATGATCCAAATTGGAACTGATTCTCCATCTTAGGTAACTATTTTAAATGATTAGAACTATTAGCTTCTATAATTAACAGTGTTCTCTCCTTACTATTTCTGAAATCAGCAAATTCCCTAATCTTTTTACTTGCTTTCCATGTTGGATGATTTCCAATTTGAAGTGTTGTTTTGAACTTAAATAGAATCAACCCAGAACAGCTCTGTGATGCATTGAGGAATAAAGGTGTCTTTGGAGAGAGAACTTCAAGTGCAAATTAACTTGAAATAATTTAACCTGAGTGTGGAATAATTTGCAGACCTTTCTTCTGTGCAGCTGTGGGAATTGCTCCTGTAGGCCCTGTTCAGGGAGTTGTCTGGCTACTTGCAATTTTGTCACATCTGTCAGCTGTAGCTAAATGGGAAGTATAGTAAGAGGTAATGTTACATAGATTTGGGACATTCCCTAGAGGGTCTTGTATCCTTGCAGCAGTGAATAAATTATCTGGAAGCTGAAATGAAACACAGTATTGTTGATTTGCCAACTCATGTAATTTGAAAGAATAAAAAAAAAAAATCACTTCTTATGTTCACTGTTCAAATTCTCTACAACCGAGACACTACCATGATCATACTTTCTGATACAAAAACCAAACCAATGTTACGTGATACACATGGTATTTTTTCTAATTTGTAAGTTTTTATGAAAAAAATTTTACAGAGAAATGTCATATAACAATTAGAGACATCCATTCAGTAGTTTTCCAGTGAATAAAAGTGCATGGAATCATACATACCAGCAGACACAATACTAAATGTCAGTCTACAGAAGGCTAATGTAATGATTGTAATTATGCAGTTAATGATCAGCAGCTCCCAGAACAACTACAACAATTGTACAACATACTACAAGACGGCAGTGAGTATTGCCTTTTACAGGCATTTATTTGGCATATATTTTAGTGAAGGAACTTTATTACTTCATTTGCCAGGAAGGTACCTAAGCATGGAAACTTGGGAGGCTCCAATATTGTATTCTTACAGGACAGATTCCTGAATTTTCTACACATAGATCTCTAAAGGTTAATAAGCATACATTTAAAAGCAATTGTAAAATCTACAGGATCAGTAACACATTATTATCTTTTGGGATCTAGTAAAGAACAGGAATACTACATGTTTCTTGTTTAGGTCTTCACATAAAAATATTTACTTATTTATATAATCTCTCAACATTGGCGTTGAAGTTTATTCAAGAGATATTACTACATAATATTACATATTATGCAGAATACCACATAAAATTGTTTAAATCTGCACCTTACTCAAGGAATTTTTAGTTAAAAATGTGGTAGATGAAAGTATGAAAGATAATTGGTGACTTAAAGAAAATGAGAATTGTGTCCATCATAAGTTCATTTGTGAAGACTTCAGGGCATGAATTGGGCCTTAAGGAGTTAATGCATAGTCAATCGTCTGAGTAAAGTGGAGAGGTTATTCCAGGCATATAGAATGTAATATGATAAGATTTTGAAGAATTTAAGGTCAAAGATAGGTTGCTCAATGACAAATAATACAATTATATCCAACTAAAGGAAAACCCTAAATTATTGTATCTTGGGACACTTAAAGTGACAGTATTTATTTGGAGATCATAGGTTAAAAATCTACAAATCTCACATTAAGGGAAGTCATCTTAATCCATTGTTAACTCTACAAGGATGGCAATAAATTTGGCCTGGCCAAATTCAAAGATACTAAATTCACTGTCACTATTTAAAAGTTGGCTATCTTCCACAAAATTATTATTTCCATTTTTGTTTAACTTTTGATCAAAACTATAATAGTAGGTCCATATTCTCTCATGGCCATAGTCAGAACTGAACTCATGTTCTTAATATTAAAAAGAGTTCATGGAAAATAAGATTCAAAATTTTTCATTTGGTGCAAAATATTTGAAATTCATGCATTGTTTTTGATAATATGCGTTTCTATGAATCTTTTGAAGACTCCTCATAAGTGTTCTTTTATTTTACTGCTTGTTCTCCTTAGAAATTTTGCCATTTGCCTACTACCCATGAGTATATGAGTTGGAAACACTGCTCTGTAAAATGCAGAAATTCCTTTTGACACTCATAATAGTTTTCTTTTTTTTGACAGGCAGAATTAGACAGTGAGAGAGAGACAGACAAAGGTCTTCCTTCCATTGGTTCATCCCCCAAATGGCTGCTACAGCCAGCGCATTGTGCCGATCCAAAGCCAAGGAGCCAGATGCTTCCTTCTGATCTCCCACGTGGGTGCAGGGTCCCAAGCACTTGGGCCATCCTCCACTGCCTTCCCAGGCCACAGCAGAGAGCTGGGCTGGAAGTGGAGCAACTGGGACAGAACTGGCACCCCAACCGGGACTAGAACCCAGAGTACCGGAACCGCAGGTGGAGGATTAGCCAAGTGAGCTGCAGTGCCAGCCTCATATAGTTTTCAATTCTCGCTTTCTGAGCAATACCAAGACTTATTTTTCTGCAGTAAATCCCTCATGTTTCAGAACATATTTTACTTCTTCACTATAATGGTTTAAAATCTACTTCCTTGTATCTTCCAGTTATTTGCCCTAAATGTACTAGATAGATTCACATAAATCATTTTTCACATAGCAATCTTTTAAAACCATGTATTAGTCCTTGGCAATTTCACTTTTTTAATGGAGTTACTTAACAGACATGTTTTTAACGCATTATTCCCAGCTGCTTACTTAACACTTCCAGATCCTTGTTATACATGGTAATCATGGTAATTCAAGTACACAAGTTTCTATTTTGGTGGAACTCATCATCTTTCCCACCAAACCAGCTTCTACTTCTTATTGCCCTGGTTAGTAACTGGCCTCGACATTCATAAAACTACTCATTTAGAAATCTAGAAGTTTTGCTAAACTCCCCATGTTATCTCACACTCTATCCATTCAGCAAGTATTGTAACTACACTGAAAGTTATTTCAGTCCCTCCTACTCAGGTACTATTGGCCACAGCAATAGCCTACTGGCCCTCTTGTCCGAAGTCATACTGAGGGTCTCTCTCTAAAATGTGGATTTTATCATGTTACTCCTCTAATTTACTTATTTTTTTATTTGAAAGGCAGAGACGGAGAGCAATATCCTCCATCTGCTTGTTCACTCCCCAAATAGTCTTGATGGCCAGATCTGGGCTGATCTGGAGCCAGGAGCCAGGATCATCTTCTGGGTCTCCCATGAGGGTGCAGGGACCCAAGCATTTGGGCCATCCTCCACTGCTTTCCCAGGCCATAGCAGAGAGCTCGATCAGAAGTCGAGCAGCTGGATCTCGAACCGGTGCCCATATGTGATGTGGGCACTGCAGGTGTGGGCTTTACCTGCCATGCCACAGTGCTGGCCCCATTACTCCTCTAATTTAAAAATGTCATTGGTTTAGCACCATATTCAAAGATGAAATCAATTCAATTTATCTCAGAATCTGTTTCTACTTATTTTTAAAATATTTTATTGTAGTATCATTAATGTCTTAACATACTATCTTTGCAGCAATCACAGCAACATTTAGTTTTCCACATTCTCTATTAATAAACTTCTCCTTGCACATCCTTTTCTATCTCATTTGGCATGGGGACTCCTTGAGGTCCTTTATGGTGAGTTCATTTAACGCCTCTTTAGGCCTTTCTGCTCCACCCCAGCTGAGACTCATTAGGTGCTCTCTTTTGTCTTCTTGTAGCACGTTATGCATACAACTTACACTGTGTGGAAATCTCTCTCTCTCTCTCTCTCTCTCTCTCTCTCTCTCTTTCTCTCCCTCTCTCCCTCTCTCCCTCTCCCCCCCCCCCCACTCTCATCCTAAGTAGGCTATTAAGGACCCAGATTGCATCTTGATCATTTTCTTGACTGTTATCATCTAGCATAGAAACTGCCTCATGTTGGGATCTCATGAAATTGGATAAATTAATCAATAATTACTCCAGGTCAAGCATCATCAGGCTTTCATACATCCTAGACTCTTCACTATACTGACTATCCTTGGTAGACAGTCTGTTTTCCCAACATAATCCTTTAACTGCTTTATAATGATCAGCAAGAGATAAATAGCAGACAACACTGTAATGAAAGATCTGTGGACCTTAAAGTCAAGTATAGCTGATTTACTATCTCATTTCATCCAAATGTTACCTATGTAATCATGAGAGATTCACTCATCTCGCTGGCTTGGTTGCTGCATCCCTGGACTATGAATAATGATATTCGACTGAACAGTTATTGCTGAGATTAAATAAAGCAGCCTAGTTAGGATTCTGACATGTGGCAAGTTAATATTTAATTCTTTACATTAATTTTATGTTCTAGAACTCATTACATGATTGCAATATATAACAGGCTGAATTTTTTTTTTGGAATTGTCTTCCAAAGTCAAGCTTTTGATTCTAACTCTTGATAAATATATAAATGTATTTCTAGTTATAGAAGTTGAGAACAATATTGTTACTGTTTTTGGGTTAAAATGTTGGAACAGGAAGCATACTACATATTTCAAGTATTGTGGCTTTATTCAGAGTTATAGAGTGTTTAAAAGAGGTAGAACAGAAATCCAACCATCTATCTCCTGACTGCTGTTAACTTACTCACAAACTTTGTGAGCAGTGGATAAACAATCCTGCAAATTTAGGAACATGTCATCATCTCATATTGAATTGGTGGGATCACAGTCAGTTATCTCTCATTAAACACTCTCATTGGTATTGTAATCTATCTCAGAATTCTGTTTAACTGGAAAATTCTGCATTGATGTTAGACTACAACTTGAATATTCATGGTTGACACATACCAGGCATAAAAGTTAAGGGTACTATGTCTGAACTATGTTCATCCCCAGTAGAAGTCAGTGGGTCTAAAAGCTCCACTGTGGTTTGAGATGGCCTGAAAAGAATATAGGCCCATCCTACATTTTTCCCCTTGTGTGAAATGCATGGAGGCAAGCAAAAAATATTGGAAATGAGATATGAAGGGAGTGGCAGTATTGTAAGCCAAAATGAGTCACTGATCACCTGTAGCCAGGCTGAGATTGCAGGCAATAGAGCAAAATGAGATCACCAGAAATAGTGGGGAAACCAGGTGGTTGAGAGCAGCGCAACTGTTGAGCTGCCCTCAGCCACACTATAGTAATGCTGCATGTGTGAAAATCTCAAACCAAAACCAGTTTTGATTATCCTTATAAATGTAATTATAGAATAATTGGAAGTATTAGGAAGTAAGATCATTCATCTGAATTTTATGAAAAGAGTGCTACAAAATATTTATTGAGCTTTCATGGAATAAGTAAAATAAAGGTATTTTATATAGTAGCAGGTGTCATATAGAACTTCTTTTTAAAATGTACATGTAATGTTAATGCTGAGATTTATCATTTTAATGCTATTGATTCTTCAAATGCATGAACATGGGGTATCTTTCTGTTTCTTTGTGTCCTCTTTAATGTCTTTCATCAACATTTTATAAATTTTGTTGTAGAGCTATTTCACTCCTTTGGTTAAATTTATTCCTAAGCATTCTTTCTGAAAAATTTTTGAGCTATTGGAAATGGGATTGTATTTGTTTTTCAGATAATCTGCCTTTACTGTATCACAATGCTACTAATATTTTCACGTTGAGTTTGTGTCCTGTATTTTTGCTGAATTTGTTCTAATAGATTTTGGGGGAGTCATTGGAGTTCTCTACATGTGAGTCCAGATCCTCTGTAGATAGTCACACATTTGATCTCCTTTTTCCAATTTTGATATCCTTGATTTCTTTCTCATCTAATTGCTATAGCCAGGATTCTCAGTATAGTGTTGAATAAAATTAGCTAAAGTAGGCATCCTTGTCTTGTTCCAGGTCTTAGTGAAAGCGCTTGGCTCTTCCCCATTCAGCATAATGTCAGCTATTGACTTGTTATACGTGGTATGTACTATGTTGATGTATGTTCTTTGTCTACCAGCTTGTTGAGTTTTATCATAAAAGGATGTTGATTTTTATTGAATGCCTCTTATATATCTATAGAAATTATCATTTGATTTTGTATTCTTTCTAGCATGTGGTATTACACATTTATTAACTTGTGTGTATTAAGCTATCTTTGCATTGCTGGGATGAATCCCACTTGACAGTTGTGAACAATCTTTTTAAAATGCTGTTGCATTGGGTTTCCTAGTATTTTGTTAAGTATTTTGCGTCTATGCTCACCAAGCATGTTGGCCTGTGCTTGCTTTGCTTTTTTGTGCCCTCTCTGGTATCAAGATAATGCTGGCCCGGTAGATTGAGTTTCGAAGAATTTTATTCTTTTCTGTTTTGTGGGTAACAATGAGAATTGGTGCTGATTCTTCTTTAAATGCTTGGTAAAATTCATCAGTGAAGCCACCTGTTCCTGAGCTTTTCTTTGATGGAAGATTTTTGTTACTGACATATGTAGTTTGTAAAATGTGGTTTTAAAATTATTTGGTGTCTGAAAGCTCCATTGCTTTCTGAGAATTGTATATCCTATGAGTTGTGGTATTCCTCTAAGCTTGGAGACACATGAAATTCTCTATTTTTATAGTGTATTTTATGCTTAAATCTTCATGAATATTTAGAATTTAATAGTTACCAAAGTGGCCTAATTCATTCAATGTAATTGAAACATGATTAATTAAAAGTATTTACTCATACAAAAATACATTTCAAATTCTAGAATATCATAGAAGGGGAATTTTAACATCTGTGCAAAAGGACTTGCAGAATATTAGAATTGGAAAACTTTCAAAGGCAAGTATAATCTGATGGGAAGTAGCCCTCTTTTTTTTCAAGTTAACCTCTGTTCAGCCTTTTTGCCAGCTTACCCTCTTCCTCTTAATTCCTCAGGGTGTTTTCACTGATGCCCTGGACCAGTTTAAATATCTCTGCCATATACTCCTATGCCTCATGTGCCTCCCTTTGATGGTACCTATTATAATTGCAAGTTTCCGTACACTTTATTTTAAACATTTGCTGAATGTCTTCTAGTTGAGTATAAATTCTTGAGAGCCAAAAGAATCACTTTTTAAAAAAGATTTATTTATTTGAAAGGGTGATAGAGAAAGAGAACGTGAGAAGAGGGAGGAAGAGAAGGAGAAAAAGAGAGAGAGAGAGAGAGAGATCTATATTTATCAGTCTTTTGATCTGCTGGTTCACTCCCCAAAATGCTGCAATAGCCAGGGGTGGGCCAGGCCAAAGCCTCAGGCCTGGAACTGCATCAGGCTCTCCCACAGGGGTGGCAGGGGTTCAAGTACTTTAACCATCATCTGTTGCCTTCATAGACTCATTAGTAGGAAGGTGGATCATAAAAAGAGGAGCTGAGCCTGGAATGGGTGCTTATATGGGAAGCTGGCATCACAGGGAACAGTTTAACCTACTATTCCACCACGCCAGCCCCAAAGAATCACTTTTTTTCATTGTGTCCTCAGCGCCAAACCTAGTGCTGGACCTAACAGCTTAATGACAAGGTATTACAAGAGTAGTGCATGAATCCCAGTTATTTTCTTCTTTTGGAATTACAATTAACCCCTAAAATGTAAATGATATAAAACCTTAACACATTATGGACAGTTTTATTCATGTGTAAATTTTGCTCCTTCATATATTTCTTCCAAAAATGTGATGGCAATATTATCCTCTTCATGTTCTAAAGGATGATTTTAATTCTTAATGTTTATTTTTATTTATTTGAAAGGCAGAGTGATAGAGAAAGAGAAAGAGAGATCTCTCTGTTGGTTCACTCCCCAAAAGGTTACAACAGCCAGTGGTGGGTCAGGCTGATGCCAGGAGCCTGGAATTCAATCCATGTGTTCCACACAGGTGTCAAAGTCCCAGCTACTTGAACCATCACTTGCTGCCTACCAGAGTGAACATTAACAGGAACCTGGAATTGGAAACAGAGCTGACACTCAAACTCAGGCACTTTGATATGCGATGCAGGTATCCCAAGAAACACCTTAACCATTAAGACAGATTCCAGCTCTCTCTCTTTATATTTCTAGAGAGACTATTTAATAGAAGCTAAGAAGTTGGGAGTATTAACACATATATACATTTAATTTAAGCATTTGTAGGTTTTAAAAATCCATTTAAAAGAGAGAAAAAGAGCACGAGTGAGAATGAGAGCCAGAGCCAGATCCAGAGCAAGAGAGAGATGCAGACATACAACTCTGGTTCACTCCCAGCAGGTTCTAGGTATTAAATCTAAGACTCTCAAGTGAGTGGCAGGAACCCAATCATTTGAGCTATAATCACTGCCCCTCAGAGTCTGTGCTGATGGGAAGCTGTCAGGAGCTGGACCAAGGAGTCAAATCACACTCCCAAATGGGACGAGCATCTTTAACAGATAGGCTAAGTGTCCAGTTCCTAACTGTAGTCATTATAAAAATTGTAGTCATCATAAAAAAAGAATCTTGTAAAAAAAAGAAGATTCAGTTTCTACTAGGAGATTTGAGAAATGATATATTGTTCTCCTTGTAGTGTAAGTTAGCCTGTATGGTGCTAATGTCTCTCCAAGAAGTCAGCCTATCTTCCATGGAGCAAGAGCCTCAGCAAAGCCAGTTTGTCTTGAACTTTGACTTTCCAAAGTATTAGAGTGACTGCCTTTAAAACAGTTGAAGAGGAAGGCACACACACACCAGCCTCAGTAGACAGGAAGGAAAGTACCAGAGAAATCTCCAGTTGGAGTCAGCTTTCAGGAAATGGAGTTTGAACAAAAGCTATAACTGAGCTATCCTTATCAAATTGATGACTTATCCTTTGCCTTGATTCCAATGTTCATATACAACCTCTGTAATATCTATCTACCATAAAAATTGATTGTGAGGAAAGAATTGCTTCTTAAATAGATTATTATCTAACACCCTACAAACCAAGGTTAATACATGCTTTATTTCTGTGTTTTCACCATGTGGTTACATTTGGGACCTAAAAAGTCAGGAAGAAAGATAAAGAGAAGTATCTTAGATTTCCATGAAGTGGAGAAACTGAAGTGTTGTTTTCTCCATTCTAAGGTTATCTAGTCATAATAAGTACCCAGGTATATATTTTCTACTTAATGTGGACTCATTGCTGGAAACTAACCAAGTTTTATAATACTCTCTTTGAAACAAAATGAGATTTAAAATTTGGCACTATTTTAATAACAACCAAAGCTTTTAATTTAATGTGGCAGATAGTAATCTGTGGAGCCTGGCATGAAAGGAATCTTCGGAGGACTTTTCCAAAGCTTATCTTTTTTTAAAATTCATTACAAAGTGGGTGAGAGTTTTGTTAATTGGAGTGGGCTCCATACATAAAATGTTGGCTTCACTCCATTTACTATGGATTTCTAAAGTTCTGACCTCTTATATTTTTTGATATTCTTGCCTGAAGGAGAATTGCACTGAGGAATGGCATTTCCATTTTTCAAAGTAATGTGACCAAGGACGCAGGACTAAAATGGCCCATGACATTAACCTAAGGCTCCTAAGAGGATAACATCATTTACTTGGTTTGATAAAAGAAAAATAAAGTATGGTTTTATTTTCAATTATGAAAAAAAGTGTGGACTCCCTGTTTCAAGCAGCTCCTCAAAACCTTTTCTCTATAGAATATGACAAGGCCAATGTCATGGAAGTCATTTCTACTCTCTGTAATGTCAGTTATTCAAAGTCATAATCCTGTTCCAGTAAAATTACTTCTCGATTTCAATCAAATTAAGGGAAATGACAGTTAGGAGAAAAGCATTTTATTGCACAATGAGATATCTAAGGCAGTCATTGAACCAGCAAGTGCTTTGACCTTACATAACGTTATCATTTTAGCAGCTTTAGCCAATTTGGTCATAATTGCTGGGCAGATAGTTTGTCCAATAAAGAATTTCTCCACTCAGACTCAGTAGCTTAATCTTTCATGACATAGCCCTATCATGCTTATTATGCCCTTGTCAGATCTTAAATGATTTTTCTTTACTGTATAGAAATTAATCCTTATCCACATTTTAATCTTTCAAAGAAGAAAAGTCAATTAAATTTGTTTCCTGTTGAGAAAAGGAATAGAGAAGATAAAGAAAAATCTGTTTATTCATTTATCCTTACATTGCCTACATAAATAGCAATGAAATCTGGTTCATTATATTCCCCTAAATAGCTTAAACATTTACACTATTCTTAATTTACTACAAATATCACAGGGTTTCTGAGTAAATTGGCTGAGGTGAGCAAGGTGAATGCAGAGTAGTGGGCTTGAGGACAGATAGGCACCCAAAGGCTTTATTTCCCAGTCGCCCTCCTCTTCCACTACCTCTCATTCCTGCTGAAATTGACCTGTTATCACTCTCCTCTAACTCTGCACTCCTGACACCATTAAAAAAAATTGAGTCAGTTCACTTTAACAATGTTTTCTTGAACAAGAAAAATGATTCTATAATGTGGCAGCATTCCAGACCTAAGATGACTCTGAGTACCCACCCTTTTGATGTGGGGAACTACTTGTGTAACCAGAAAGCAAGGAAATGACAGAGAGAGGTTACCTTATTGCTACAGACTGGCCTTAGGGTACCAGTTGACCACTGTGATTAGCTGAATTATAGTTGCTTAGCTTCACTTAGGTTATAACTTGCTTGTACATCCAGCTAGGTTATAGTTGACTAATTAGGAAGGCACCTTAGGGCCAACTCATTGTTTAAGTATGGAGGCTGGTTTAGGCCAGTTTATTCCAGTTTGACAATACTCATCTCCTTCTTATTCAGAATATTCGCTCATGGCTTTCACTCTCCCTGAAATAGTGTATCCTTATCTTAGGCATAGCTGCTACCTCTGCCTTCCAGTCTTTAATTTTTGTTTCTCAGAAAAGTCTATCTGTGCATGCTGTGTAGGAAGTAGCTCTTCTCTTCTAACATAGCATCCTTTGTTCTCCTGTAACCTCCTCTCATTTTGATGTACCCTATGCTGCACCTGTGGTTTTTCCACAGGTAAGTTTCAATCCAGGCTGTGAACTGTAGAACATTGGTGCTTCATCCCCATCAGTTAGAAATTCCTAGGAATTGGCCTTGGGTGAGGCCCAGGCATCATTCTGGTTTTGCAGTTCTTCGGATGATTCTAACCTACAGCAGAGTGCAGAAACTCTTCCCTGAGCCATTGGAAGGCTCCAGTCAGCTTCATGGCCACTGTATAGCCAAGACTAGCAGGCAGGTGCAACCATCAACGGGGTATGAATGTTGGGGTTAATGTCTGGCTCGTCACTGGCAATCTGGTTCTGTTTGCCAAAATTGTACTTGGAGTTGACAGAAATGCTCTCCAGCAGCAATACTCTTAAAGTTGAAATGTTTAAAAATATGCTTGTAAGTGTAATGGATCCCTGAGCTTCAGATATAAACTACTCCCTGCTTCCACTCCCAGGGATGACAATTCTGTCTTTTACTGAGAAGAATGGTTAAGAGTGCTGGTGCTCATAATCACAGTGTGGCCATAAGGCACGTGTGATATGTTTCATTTTTCATACTTTTCGGAAGCTTTTTATAGACCACCAAAATTTTTAATCAGCATCTTTACCATAGAACAGAATATTACAACCAAAGTGAGTGCTGTTTTTTTAATCACATGTGTAATTAATCAAATGTAGAACACACTACATTTTATTTCTTTACTATTTTTCTGCATTTTAGTGCGGGTTTTTTTTCAAAACTGATGATTCTATTATGTACATCAAGGCCAAAATAGGAGTGTGAGTCATTTTTTTCTCAATGAAAATTTCATTTAGGGTGTCAAACACTAAATGATCAAAATAATAATATGTGTAGTAATATTTCTGACACTTGGACTTACCCCAATGGTAGAGCTAGAAACATGCCAGGGGATTCCAATTTAATCCTATCAAGGTGGCATGTACCAAACTAATCACTTGTTAAAGTGATTAGTTAAAGTTCATAATTGATTGAAAAGATAAAACTAAGTGTCAAAGGGATTACATAAATAAGACCAATGTATACAAATAATAGTTGATAGAATTAAAAAGAAGAGAATGATCCAACATGGGAAGCAAGATACACAGCAGACTCAAAGAATGGCAAATGCCCTAAGCAGCACTCTGGCCTCAGAATCAGCCCTTAAGGCGTTTGGATCTGGCTAAAAAGCTCATGAGAGTTTGGCAGGCATGGAAAGCCAAGACACTCTGGCAAAAAAAAAAAAAAAAATGTCCTAAATGAAATATCTCTGTAAGTGAGATCCCAGTGGAAAGAACGGGTCATCAAAGAAGGCAGTACCTTTCCCTGAAGGGAAGAGAACTTCCACTTTGAATGTGGCCTTGTCTAAATAAGATCGGAGTTGGTGACCTCAAGAGAGGCTTCCATTTCCTTGGCGGCTCATGACAAGAGCCTCAGGTGATTACTGACGTCATAAATAAGAGTGTCAATTGTTAAATCAATAACAAGAGTCACTGTGTTTGCGTGCATTCTGCACCTGCTCCCCATGTAGCACCTTTATCCTTAATGTGTTGTACTATGTGAATTAATGGTAATACTACTCAAACAGTACTCTATACTTTGTGTGTCTTTGTGGGTGCAGTCTGTTGAAATCTTTATGTAGTATATACTAAGTTGATCTTCTGTATATAAAGATAATTGAAAATGAATTGTGATGAAGAATGGGATGGGGGAGGGAGTGGGAGATGGGATGGTTGCGGGTGGGAGGGAGGTTATGGGGGGAAAAGCTGCTATAATTCAAAAGTTGCACTTTGTAAATTTATATTTATTAACTAAAAGTTAAAAATATTTTTGAAATTAAAATTATGCAAAAAAGATTCCTTCATGAACAACATAGCAAAATTTTAAAGAGTGGCTGATTTTACAGTAATTGAATTGCTGCTGGGGACAACAGCATCTCATATCAGAGTACTTGGTTTGAATCAAGCTTCTCTGCTTCCAGTGCATTTTATTGCTTGTGTGCACCGTAGGAGACAGAAGGCGGTGGCTCAAGTTCTTGGGTCCCTCCCACCAATGTAGGAGGCCTGAATTCAGTTCTGAGACCTGTCTTTGGCATGGCCCAGATGTGGCTGTTGCAGGCATTCAGGGAGTAAATCAGTGAATGGAGAATCTCCAACCCCCCATCTCACTCTTCTCCATCTTTCAAAATACAATGCAAATAAATGAATTCAAATGTTTAAGTAAACACCATTAGCTTTCCAGAGAGGCATGTTGAGTCTGAAGCAAAATAAAATTATACATCCTTATACAAATGTTTTATGTAGTTTATGGGTAATTCTTTTCCAATACATTATAGCTGGTGAAAAAAGATTCAAATAGTATTATTTTACATTAAATGCTTTTTATAGCAAAATAGAATTTCTCAATTTCAATTCAGCATAAGGTAATTAAAATTAATTTACACTGTCTCTTGTTCGAGAGAAATTGCCAATCATGTCAGTTTTCCCATGAGATGAGTGAAGAAGTAGATTTTGAAAAGATGATTGATGAGTTTGCTTCTGTTCAAGTCAGAGTCCACATATCTCCTTTTGCCTCGGGCTCCACCATGGCTCCACAAAGCACTATGACACAAGTAATAACTTCTTATTTATTAATCAACTTATCTGTCCCCCAAAGCAGATGTGCTACACTCTGAAGGAAATTAAAATTCTAAGCAAAAGTTAAAAGTGAGGCAAAGATGATTATTCTATAATGATGATGAATATTTGACAATTATGTTCTTTTGAATGTCACATAATATAATACCAACATAAATAGGCAGATATGTTCAGAAATGCAAGAATAATGTAATGAGTCATAATGGTAATATTACCACCTTAATATTAGTCTAAGAATATAATTCAAGGAGGGAATTGTAATAAGAGACTCCAAAGGATGATTTAATGGTTAAATATGCGCTAGGCAATAAAATGTAGTAAATTTTAAATAGCAGTAATTTTTACAAGCTATTCTCTGATGGCAAACAATGAGAACATAAATAGTGCCTTAATCAAAAAGTAAAATCAGAAATTACATCATGAGTTTCCCAAAAAGGCAAATAGATGTTGGATATATCGTCCTTAGAATGTGAAAAAAGGGAAGAAGAACAGTGATTACCTAATTCTAAATGCTGCAAGGCAGGAAATGAACAAAGCTTCCAGGCTGTGATGTCAAAAATTTCAGAAGTTCTGGAATACTTTAAAGATATAAAAGAATAGCTTCATAAAAGTTAATAATTTAAATATCCAAAATTGTACTGAATGCCAAAAAAGAATGAAACTGAGAGAGCAAATAGAGAACAACTTGAATGTTCTGTCTTAATATCATTTAATTATGAGAATCCCAATATGCCAGTGATCATAAATTCTCCTACCACATTTGGGAATCTAATTAGACAACTACAGAGAGGGAAAAAAAGATCGAAATTGCTATTGCAAATTTTAATTATCCTAATTTGGATAACCTGGATCGAGCTGTACAATGACATATGTATGTTGTATTTCATTGCATTAAAAGATCACATGATAATACAAAATATGTTCTTAATTTTACTCTTCTGAATGTTTTTAACACATATATCTTTCTGACCACCTACCTATAAATAAAGCTAATATCACAACTTAAATACTAAAAACAACAATGAAAAAAGATTTTATGAGACCATCCTTTAAAAGTGAACATAACACTAAATGGATTTCACATCAATTCAGCAAACTGCAAATTACAATGAATAATAAATGAACACAAGGCCAGCTAGATAGAATATTTCTCAGCGAGAGGAATATATTACAGACTTCAAAAATCTTCATGCCTATAAAATCATCTAACTCTTGTTCCTAGGATTTTGATAATGAGATATTTGGTTATTTCTAATAAACAATTTATAGCTCTGCATCATGTCTCGAACTGATAAGTAAACTGTGTTATCCTAGGGTTTGTCATGTCTTAAGAAATAAAGCCATGCAGAGCCAGAGGCACAACCCGAAGCTATCAAAGGAGCCGGCCATTAGGTTTCCGGCTCACTTTGAAGATTGATTTCACTTGTGCTAGGAGCATCAGAAAAGCAAGTAAAAGCATTTGCTACTTTCCATTCCCACTGTTTACCCTTGAAGGTCTATTAATGTTTCCTTGTAGCCTTCAGGTACTCCAGACATGACAGGAGAGCGCTTCATTATCTACTATTAGCCTCAGAAGTGCACACAATGAAGCTCTCATCAAACATGAGACATCAGCAGACTTGTTAAAGCTTCCAGAAAATGGCATTACTTTCCAGAAACTAGGGAGTGTCACCAGCTAAGACCGGCTGCTGTGCTGGTTGCCAGTATACTGAGAACATATGAGCATTTTGCAAAATTTACTAGTTGAACATCACATTAGTAAACAGGTGCAAATATTTTGGTGTGTTTTGAATATTGAGACTGATTTTCTAGTTTAAGATACTTTGAACACATCTTCAAAAAGATGGGATCGAATCTCAGTGAATCTATTTATACCAGAGACTTTGAAATATGTGGTTTTGTGGAATAAGTTAACACTGTCTACATTGCTTTGATGTGAATGTACCACTCCCCTGCTGACCCTCCCTACCCGCCGACACCAATCTGTCATTTTATCAAACTATCAGAATTCTGGAAATGCACACCTTAGCCACCATGTCTTTGGTAAAAGTTTGTTTCCAGCAGAACTTTTTTATGTACATGTTAATACAGTATCAGGCAGATAGTCTTATCAATTCATTATCACCCATTACCAGTGGGTTAAGTTTATGTAGCTGCCTTCCAGAGCCCTAAGGCAGCCTCCTGAATGCAGGTTCTACTGCCGTGTGGATATCATTCAGACTCAGACTGCCAGAGATACTCTCATGCTGAATGCATGGATCGTCAGTCCCCTTCTACAGCACAGCCAAGGGCCTATAAGCTTTTGGGCTCTGCATGCACTGAAGGTTCTTCCAGTGTATTGGGTCTTGTTTTCTCTACCACAGAACCTAACAGTGTGAACTCCCTGACAACCTTCCCAGCTCCCTCAGAATCTGATGTAAAGCACAGTTTTCAATCTCTATGCCATTCCCTTTTCCCTACATTATAATCACTTTGGAGTCTCCTGCCATATGGCAATCAAAAAAATCCATGATTTTTACATCTTTTTGTGCTGTGCTTGGGGTGCTTTTTCTCCACTGTTTTTGCATGGCTGTTGAATGTAAGTCATTGCAACTTGCATTGCTCTTTCTTATCGGATACAAATTCACATGAATGTGCAGCACACAACACGGGCACACAAATACAACAGTATCTAGGAGGGTTGCCACTGGGGGTGAACATGGCTGGTATGGTTCCAGGGAAACCATAAGATCTGGAAGTCCAAGAAGCTGATGGAGAATCCTGGTTCCTCATGTGGAGAATTATACTCAGGAGATAATACCATATCTGTTTTCTGATTTCTGTGGAATTGCACTGATAAGAAATAACCTTGGAAATATTGTGTCTGAAGCAAGATCATTAGATCCTAGTCATGATCCATTTATTTATATTATTAACAGAATAATAAATCATACTAATTTATGTTCATAAAATGTGCAAATATAAACCTTTTCAAAAACCAAAATTTTGACTTTTTATTTATTAAAGGTTTTATTTTATTTGCTTGAAAGCCAGAATGACAGAGAGAAGGAGAGATGAGAGAAACAGACCTTCCATCCACTGATTCCCTCCTCGGATGAGTGTCAGGGCCCAAATACTCCTGCCAGCTTCTGCTGCTTTCCCAGCTGCATTGGCAAGGTGCTTGATGGGAAGCAGAGTAGCCAGTGTCTTTGTTGAAGGTGGGGCAATGCTGGACCCAATAATTTTGACTTTTTTTTAAAAATTTTTTATTTTTTTAATTTTTGACAGGCAGAGTGGACAGTGAGAGAGAGAGAGACAGAGAGAAAGGTCTTCCTTTGCCGTTGGTTCACCCTCCAATGGCCGCCGCGGTCGGTGCACTGCGGCCGGTGCACTGCACTCATCCGATGGCAGGAGCCAGGTGCCGGGTGCTTTTCCTGGTCTCCTATGGGGTGCAGGGCCCAAGCACTTGGGCCATCCTCCACTGCACTCCCGGGCCACAGCAGAGAGCTGGCCTGGAAGAGGGGCAACCGGGACAGAATCCGGCGCCCCAACCGGGACTAGAACCTGGTGTGCCGGCGGAGGATTAGCCTGTTGAGCCACGGCGCCGGCCAATTTTGACTTTTTAAAAAAACAATAATTTATCTACATTCAGAGAAACTACAACAAAAAAATCAGGTGGTTTGAGCTTTTTCTAATTCTCCAGACTGTGTTGAGGGTTTCTTTATTGGGGACCACTTCACACTTAGTACATTTATTGATCACATCATCTTCTCTTCACAGAGTGGAAGAGCTTACACATTGGATGCTGAGTTAGTCAAGGACTTGCTAAGAATCTTGTTATATCTGTAGAACATTGTATAGTTCCAGAAAGAAAATGAAATCTGAAATTCGGACTAGCGCTGTGGTGTGGCAGGTTAAGACAGTGCTTCTGACTCAAGAATCCCATATTGGAGTGTTGGTTGGAATCCTGGCTGCTCCACTTCCAGTCCAGCTCTCTGCTCATGTACCTGGGATAGCAGCAGCAGATGACCCCAGTACTTGGATCCCTGCTACCCATGTGAGAGATCAGATGGAGTTCCTGGCTCTGGACTTGAGCTTGGCTGAGCCTTGGCTATTGTAGCCATCTGGCAAGTGGAACAATGGATAGAGGATCTCTTTCTCTCTCTTTCACCCTCTCTGTTGTTCTTTCAAATAAATAAATAAATCTTTTAAAAAAGAAATCTGAAATCAATGACTTAAAATATTGTTTCCTGAAAATTATCTCTTAAAGTGTCATGTGTATAACACAGTAAGAAATATTTTCTGATGGGCTGGCCATTGGTGGGGATCTTTTTCTCTCCTTTGGGGAAATAACTTCCCTGTGCATATTAACTGCAGAATTAATTATTTGAGTTATAAATTATTGAATTCATAGTTTGATTCTGCCCTTTCACATCTCCAGTGGGGGTATTTCTAGAGCAGAGAGAGTCCTTTCATATGCATAACAGCATGTAGATTAGGAAAATAGAAATATTAAGCAACAAATTGTTTCAAATGAAGAAAATGTCAAACCCTGACTCTCTAAGCGAATTTCTCAGAGTCCAGTGCAGACATAGCCAATAGCACTGCATCTGAAAACTCTTTTCGGAATTGCTGTTCTGAAGCTGAGAGGTTGATTAGGTAGAGAATTCAGTATAGTGGGGTAAAATCTCCGTACTTACAGCATATGCAAGTATATGAGAGGTATTCAAAGAGTTCGTGAAAAAATGCATGTTATCTTTTAATTCCATTTGTCAATGAGCTTTTTAATATATATCACTTAGTAATCAGTAATGCCTGGACCCATTCTTTGGCTTTAAATTAATTAGGTGACCTTACTGAAATGCTGAATTTCAGGCCTTTGGATTTAGAAAGCTAGATTACCTGAGTTCCACATGATACTCCCAGCTCCCTCCTTTCATTCCTCTGTTTTAAGACTTTCTTTATTGTCAGCATAAAATTAAGAGTCTCACCAGGGCAGGCCTGTTTACCCTAATTGTATCTTTAAAAAGGGATCTTCAAAAAGTCCATGGACATGTACATTAAAACAACTATGCATGGACTTTCAAGTTTTTGCATCAAGTTAAATTTTTGTTGTATTTTCCAAAGAACTTTTGAAGTTCACTCATATGTGTTCAGTGTTTATTTGATTAATTCATTTATCCTTGTTTAATAAGGCTGATGTGTTATGATGCTTATAAATCTGATGTTTCCATTCCTTTTAAGGCAAAATCATAGATTTCATATCCAGAGTAAAAAGAGGACACCCTAGATGTAGCAGATATATAGTTGCTGGCCTAGTTTTCTATCTGGTCTTAGCCTGACCTTGGAAATATCACTTCAGTCTTGTGGTTGCAGTGTACACAGAATGTGTTTGAACTTAGTGGTTTCTGGAGCCTACTTTCAAATGTATATTGGTGTAATGGTTAAAAATAATGGTGTGCACATTGTTTTGTGCTGATTCATTTTGTTTCATATAATTGATAAGGGTTGGGAATTTTCTCCAAATGCAGTTAGTAAAGCAAATGAACACTTCCTTTTAGTTTTTTCAAGGTCATTTTATATAATTCTGTTAAATCACAGGGAGTTTATAAAATAATCTGAGTAATCATATATACTCTCAATTTTATCAACTTACATAGAGATGGTTATCAATTAAAACATTTTGTTTAGCCACTAACATTTATTGGTGTTGAAAGTGTGGGCCCACAAGGAACATCTGCTTCAGCAACATCTCTTTATTGTGACATGGCCAGAATGCTGAGCACAGGCACGGCTTTGTGGGGCGCACACGCTTTCCTCCTTCCCACTTTCCCTGCTTTTACTATTCGCTACAGATTTATTTATTTGAAAGGCAGAATGACAGAGAGAGAGAGAAACTGACCAATCTTCTACCTTCTGTTTCATTCCACAAATGCCCACAACAGCTGGGACTGGGCCAGGCTAAACCAAGTCTCCCTCATGGATAGCGGGGACCCAAGTACTTGAGCCATCACCTGCTGCCTCCCAGGGTACACATTAGCAGCAAGCTGAAATCTGGAGTGGAGCTGGACCTTGAACTTCACAAACATCCTGTAAACCACTAAGCTGCACACCCACCCTGAGAAGAGCTTTGCGTGTGGGATGTGTGTGACAGACAGATCAAGTGAGGTTCAATTAGGGACACAATAAAAACTCAACGCACATTTGCCTTATTTCCCTCTGGGGTTTTAGAGCTCAACCTTACCACTTTTTAGTTCTACTCATACTGTATTTATTGAATTTATATGCCTGTGAAAGCTCTTCTACAGCTGGAAGGGTCACAAAGTTGTTGGTAATTAACATTAACGTGCAGGAATATTTTCAGTGGAAATTTAAAAATCCTTTGGCATCATGGCATAATCACTAGTTTAGATGGTTGACTCTTCCAACATGCACATTTTTTTTTTCTTTAGAAACAAGCAATGTCCCCTGCCCTTATGTAAATAGAGAGAACTGAGGGTTTTTCCTTCCTTTATTTGGGATCTAAACATACTTAGACCAGTATGAAGCAGCTCTGCCTGCCATCACAAAGCCTTTGCTGCTGTGTTACCTGGGAATAGCATTGAGGGCTCCTGAATTGTGAAATTCTGCTACAAGGAATCAACCAATCAATTTAATACTGAAGTCACTTTTTCCCTTTTCTTTGATTTGCATCCATCTTATTAGAAAGTGACACAGTCTTATTGATTCCATTCAACCCTTGAAAGAGAAGATAAGAAAAAAAAAAAAAAACCTGAAATGTGACAGAGATAAGAGGCTCTCAAGGTGATCTAGGGATGGTGTCCAGGGGAAACAATTGTTTGTGGTCTCAGTAAAGGATGGTCAGGGACAGGACTCAGAGGTTAGAACAAGCATTTCAAGGCTACCATCATGTTTTGAGAATTTGCTCAGCTGCTTTGTCCTTGGTATTAATCTAAGTGCTTTGGAAATCGTGTGTCTGTCATCATTGATGCTTTTGTGCTCAAATCAGATTGCCATCATGCTGAAGCTATGTACAACCTCACATAAGTTTTAGTCACTATTTGCTGCCCACTGCTGAGTAACTAAATGTCAAATGGGATTTCTCCCATCTAGGTTCTCTCTTTTCTGTAATAATACAAAATGAGTGACCTAATTAGTACTCACAACATCTCTGTGAGGTGTGGTCTAATGCCTTCTGTTGAAAAATAAGGAAACAGGTGCTTACAGAGGTTACAGTGGTGATACCAAGAGGCATAGTGAGCAGAGGACAGCTGCAAGGCTACTTCAACATGTTCGTGGAAAATGGAATTAAAAGCTAAATATATTTAGGTGTAAATTTTTTTGAAATTCCCACATACTTTTTTCCATAATATGAATTTTCCATGAACTTTTTGAAGATGCCTCCTATCTACATAAATTAAATTTAGCTGGTGAAGTCTGCCATTAGCACTCTGTTCTGACTGCTGGAAATTAGGGACAACATACAAATGCTTTGAAGTAAGACAAGCTAAAGCCCTATTTATTGTCTGACTACTGATTTCTTGACCTTCTTGAAACAATTTATGTTAGAAAACATTATTGACTCTTTCATAAAAGATTGTGACAGAGACTGAAAACAAGGAAGGTGAATAACAAGATTTTATGCTAGGGGTGAGGCCAGAGAACACCAGTGTAGTAAAAGCAATGGATAAATGGTAAAGATGGGAAAATGTTCAATTTCTAGATCTGATGTTATATAGAAGTAAAAGCGCCCAGAGGAAGTACTGCCATTTTACTGCAACTTGCTACATTTATTTCTAAAAAAAATTTGCCATAATTCATTATTTTAAATTCAGTGGGAACTAAATCTTTAAATTCAGTGGAAACTAAAATTGAAATCCATTATCTGAGAAGACAAAAAAATGTTATGGTTAGCTTTTTGCAAACGTCATTCCAGTTATGTTTTTGTCTGACATATAAATTAATATTATATTTAATTTCCAAATTTATTTGATGTAAATTTATTATAGTACCATCCTATTTCTGTTTTTAATTTCTGTCGAGAGAGAGAGAACTGTCATCTGCTGGCTCACACCCTAAATGCTGGCAAAGGCCAGGGCTGGGCCAAGCCAATGCTAGGATCCTGCCAGGCACATCCTGGTCTCCCATATGAGTGGCAGGGACCCACCTACTTTAGCCATCATCTGCTGTCACTGAAGGTGCACACTAACAGGAAGCTGGAATCAGGGTCAGAGCTGAAATTTGAATTTAGCTCTGGTATGGGATGTGGGTATTTAATTGCTTCACCAAACACCTGCTCTTATTTCTTTTTAATGTTTGAACAATCTCCAAGGAAGTATCCATCTTATGTCTAATATTAGTCATTTGTCAATTCTTTATTTTTAAATTAGGTTTATCAATAGAAAGCTTTTAAAAAGCAGCTTCTCTGTTTCATGTTTGATTTGCATTTCATTCATCTTTTTTCTTCCTTTTCTGTTTGCGTTCATTTTGTCATTTTCCAACTTCTTCACATGAATAGTTAGATCATAGACCTCACAATATTTGTTATAAAGTACTTAGTAACTGCATTAAGGGTTATACATTTTTTTTTACTTTATCTTACAAGTTTTCATTTGTCAAATTTTTGTTCTTGTTTGTCACCAACTATTTTTAAAAGACTTATTTATTGAGGCCAGCAGGTTAATCCTCCACCTCTGGTGCCAGCATCCCATGAGGGTGCCAGTTTGAGTACCAGCTGCTCCTCTTCTGGCCCAGCTCTCTGCTGTGGCCTGGGAAAGCAGTAGAAGATGGCCCAAAGAAACTCCAGTCTCTTGGCTTCAGATAGGCTCAGCTCTGTCCATTGCGGCCATTTGGAGAGTGAATTAGAGGATGGAAGACCTCTCTCTCTGTCTCACTCTCTCCTTGCCTGTAACTCTACCTCTCAAATAGCAAAATAAAATCTTTAAAAATAAAAGACTTGTTTATTTTAAAGACAGAGAGAGAGAGAGAGAGAGAGAGAGAGAGATCATCCACCTGCTGTTTCATTCCCCAAATAGCTGCATCAGCCAGAGCTGGGCTGATCAGAAACTAGGAGCCAAGAGCTTCTTCTGGGTCTCCCATGTAGGTACAGGGTCTGAAGCACTTGTGCCATCTTTACTGCTTTCCCAGGTACAATAGAAGGGAGTTGGATGGAAGTGGAGCAGCCAGGACCTGAACCAGCGCCCATCACAGATAGCTGCTTTACCTACTATGCCACAACACCGGCCCTATGCCACAAAATATTTTTTACATTTATTTTCATTCCTTGTTTGACCCATGAGTTTTTTAGATCTATAATGTTAATTTTTAAGCATTAAAGGTATTTTTGTTTGTTATTGACTTACAGCTTAATTCCACCCAGTTTTATCTCTGTCCTTTTAAATTTGATGAAATTTGCTTGAAAGCAAGTAAATGATTAATCTTGGTCAATGCTTTACATTCATTCAAAAGAAGTGAATTTTCTTCATACAGCATTGGATTCAACATGTCAATTTTACTTTCTATTGATGTTATTCAAACCCTATAAATTGCTACTGATATTTTCTCTACTTCTTTCAGTTAATAAAAGAAATCTTAAATTCTTTTATTATACATTTATATATTATTCCTATATCCATCTATTTTTAATTATACTTTTGAGGCCGTAGTTAATAGAAACACACAAATTTTGAAGTATTTTATAAAACTGATAGATTGATACTTTTGTTGTGACTAAATGTCTGTCTAATGTTTCTCATCTTCATACAGCATCTGGGATTAATATATCTGTACCAGATTTTCTTATTTTTGTAAGCAGCATAGAGTTAGATTTTGGATTTATAGCCAATCTGATCATTTTTATTGGACTTCTTGGGATTTCTATTTAATTTACTTTTGATGTAAATTCATGTATTTTTGTTTGGGTATCCTTGTACTACATATTTTCTGTTTTGCCCTCTGTTCTATCTGCTTTCTATTCTCCTTTCTATTGTTAATTATTTTGGTTATCCACTATTTCAGCTTTTAGTACAGAATGTTTTTAATTATTTTCATATATATGTTTAAATTTCACTAGATATTTATCATTGTTCTTTGCATTTGATATTCACTTGGAATTTACTTTTCCATGTTTCTACATTCCCTTCTTAATGTTTCTTCTTGGACATTTTTTGCTTTTCTCTTGTTAATTCAATTGTATGTTAAAGTCTTCTAATATACTTTACCTTATTTTTTCAATCTTTGTATCATTCTGGGTATTCTGAATGGAAATAGCTTCTATCTCACTAGTCCTCTTGCTGCTTAACCTATCAAGTTCCTAATTCAGTTACACTGTTTTTGCATCCTAGACTTTGTATTTGACTATTTTTAAAAAGATTTATTTATTTGCAAAGCAGTTTCAGAAACAGAAGGTGGTAGGGGAGAGAGGGGGAGAGAGAGAAAGATCCACCCAAATGGCCACAATATCCAGGTTGTGCCAGGCTGAAGCCAGGAGCCAGGAGCTTCATCCAGTCCTCGCTCATATGTGCAGGTACCCAAGCACTTGGGCCATCCTCTGCTGCTTTCCCTGGCACATTAGCAGGGAGTTGAATAGGAAGTGGAGCATCCAGGACTGGAACCAGTGCCCATAACAGATGTTGGCATTGCAGATGGTGGCTTAACCAGCTATGCTACAATACCAGCCCCTTGACTATTTTAAAAAGTAGATTTTTGTTTTCTTCTCAAGTTCTCCATCATATTTTCCATTTTCTGGAAAAACATTAGTGACACTTGAAAGTGTAAATCTGATAACTGATATTTGGATTTCCTGTACGTGTGTTTTCTAACCCATTTTGGTCTGAATTCAAGCCACTGTGATAAAGGGAAAGAGTTCTGTGTAATTGACATCAGAAAGAATTTGAATTTTGTGTCTTGTGTTTAGCTGGGTTAAGGAGAGATCACCTTAACCAAATGAGGACTTCAGTGATTAGAAGCTGAATTTTAGGGCCATGTTGTAGCACAAGAGGTTAAAACTCTGTCTGCAAGGCTGGATCTCACATCGAGTACTGGCTGAAGTTGGAATCACGGCTGCTCCACTTTTGATCCATTTCCCTGCTAATGTGCCTAGAAAAGCAGTGGATGATGGGCCAAGTGCTTGGATACCTGTCGCTCACGTGCAAGACTTGGACAGGGTTCCTGGCTCCTGACTTCAACCTGGTTCAGCTCTTGCTGTCACGGCCATCTGGAGAGTGAGCCAGAAGATGGAAGATCTTTCTCTCTCTGTCTCTCCCTCTTTGTCTGTCACTTTGCCTTTCAACTAAATAAAATAAATCTTTTTTTAAAAAGAAGCTGAACTTCAGTTTTCATAGCAGGTGCTTTTCTTTTTCTTTATCCATAGATATAGCCTGGGTTGCTGTTCATGGTTACTTCTTTCTGATCAAACCTGGACATAATATTTTCTTTCCTGGTAAATAGAGTTGCCAACCATAATGCTCACGGTCACAGATTCGCTCTTGGCCACAGTTTAAAAATTGGCAAATGTGTCCAGGGTACAAGTTGAGACCAATGTTGGATTCACTATTCTGTACTTCAGTTGTTCTGGAATGTTGACTTTTTAGGTTTGTGCTGAATTAGAATGTTGTTAGTGCTTTCCAAGGGATTTTTAAACAGTTCTCTAAAGTCTCTATTGTCTCTAGTCAGACCTTTGGTCTGACTCAGGTTAGTAATCCAGGGTCAGAATTGGATGATTCCTTTCTTTGTCCAAAAACACATTCACTCAGTTTTTTCTCTCTTCTTATTAAAATATATTTCTTTTTTATACATACTCATTAATATGTAATTTATTTATTTGGGGGGTATGAATGCGACAGTAGTGATTTAACTTTTTTCGAAAAGTTAATTTCAGTATTTATATTTAGTTTCAACTCCATTGTTAATGCAAAATGCTATTTTTATCATATTTTCTTGTATGTATATACATGTGTGTTTATATACCTAGGTGTGTGTTTATATTTTTATGAACATTTTATTGTGTTCTCTTAAACTCTTTCTCTATTTTATTTGAGCCTGAACGACAAGCTACTGGTAAGAAGAAAGACATAAACAGATAATGATAACAGACTGAGTGCTAGCATACAGATTGTTCTGAGAGAAGATGGTATAGAAGGCAAGTGTGCCTTAAGAACATTATCAAAAGGGAGCAAAATAAATATAAACTTAGAAATGGAGGTATGGCTCAGATCTTGGTCAAATGTATGGGTTGTGCTAACGAGGTCTGCTTTAACTTAATGGCAAAGAGATGACATCAAAGAGTTCTAAGCCAGAATGTGACATGAACAGATTTGTATGTTGAAAAATTCCTCTGGCTGTTCAGTACTGAGAAAGATTGGAAAGGAACAAAATCAAGTAAATGAATTGCAAGGTTATCATTCCATTTGTGAGTGTGAGCTGCTCTGTTACCTTTTGCCATAGTAGTAAACTACTATAGACAAGTGGATAAGCACTAGGATCTGAGTCCTCATGGCCAAGCATTTACTCAGTAAGGAAATCACTGACAAACAGATAATGACTGGGAGAGCTAAAGGCTAATGAAAGACAACTTTATTTGTTTTTTTTTTTTTTGAGCTCAAAAGCCAAATTATGTCCCATATTTTTCTTTCAGAACTACTTTCAGAAAGTGCAGTTTAAGTCCCCAAGAAATACACTCACCTTTGATCATCCTTTCTCCCTTTTTTCACTCATCTGCTCAGGCATATCCACATTTATTTTGGTTCTGCTCAGAATCTTAAGGCACAATCCAGTACATCTTACATATGCTCATTTTCTTTACATGTGCTCATTTTCTTTTCATGAAAAGCAAAAATTACCATGTTTCCCATGAGCTACAGATAAGTTGGAGATAAAGGAATTCTCACCAAAATAGCCCCTACTTCATAATTCCTTATGTCATGAAAACTGTAAGAAATCAAAGACGGTAAGACTGGAATACTTTATGGTTTAAAATTCTGAAAATCTGCTTATCTGCAGATTAAAAAAATCAGCCTTTGGAAAAATGAGTTAAGAGCCCTCTTGAACAGAGTGTGATTTCCTGTGAGAGCTGTGAATTTCAAATCTTAGGGGGTAGTGTTTGTCACAGGGAGAAACCAGGATGCTTCAGGAAGATAGCAATTATGAAAATGTAACACACCCTCAGAGAGACATCATGACACTGAAGAAAATGCCATTGAAGTAATGAGTCAAGCGTTAACACTATCAGAGTGAAATAAAGTCTATATGGGGAAAATAATTTGAATTCCATCACTTCTTACATTCATCTTCACAAGCATATTAGCAAGTGACAAACAAGTTTAAAATAAAATACACCTGATAAATCACACAATCCTCTGATTAAAACCTTTGGGAAAGGAAGATAAGCCAGTAGGCAGATAAAGTTTTGCTAAGTTTTTATTTTTGGCAATCTTGGATGGCTCTTCACTAAAAAAAAGTCACACTTTACAATTGAGTTATCTAATATCTTTGAGAAGGCTCTAACCCTTGGGTTGATTTTTGGACACATATTTTCTTAACATTTGGATTCATTTTCTTAGTAATTAACCCTGTGACTGGTACATTTTTGTTATTGAATTCACTGCCTACCGGTCCCTTGTTGGTGCTGGCAAGGTAGCCATATCATCCAGCATTTAACTTTTATTACTGTCAGTTTCTAGGTGTTATATAACCTTGACCCCTAGTCAGATACTCTATTTTCTAGCCTCTTGATAATTCATACGAGAATGTCGAAATATTTCTTCTAATTCAAAATCTTTTGCCTTGAGGGTTTCTAGACACAGTTATCTTTTTCTATCTTTGACAGTTCACCAAGCATTTACTAAAGAACAATTCCAATTATATAGTAGGTATACTCTGAAAAAGTGTATTCATGTCTTTTTCATTGACAGACTAGGAATTATGAATGAGAAGTAACAAAGCTTATGTCTTTGAGAGACTTAAAAATCTTATTGGAAAATAGATCTGCATAAGTGAAATAGTTGGCACACATTAGAGGACACAATTTAATGATGCAGAAACAATGAGGACAGATGACGGGAGAAATCATGTTGAACTTGCATCACAGGGAAAGAGTATGGGTGAGCACACCTAAAGCACATTATTGAAGGAGAGTAGGATTTGTCAACTGTACAGCATTGGAAGGCACTGTGCGTTACTACAGAGCATGCCTGCGCTAGGATTTGCTGGCATTCCACAACTTATTCCACATTCTCTTATCCATGTCTCCCTGTCTGTCTATATAGTCTGCATTCCCGTTTTTTTTTTTTTTTTCATGATGCCCCCTGCTTTCTGGAATTCTCGACTCCCACAGTTGTATCTATCCTACTTGGAGACTCATGATTTCCATTTCCACTGATCCAACTTAAATCTCAATGTTTCTGGCAAGCTGTGACTTTCCTAGTTAGGGATTATTGTTTCTTCTCTGTACCCTTAATGCACCAATTTTTCCCCCATCCTGACTGGACTCCACAAAGGTCACCCTACTAGTTAGCAGTATTAAATACTACTCTGGGATGTATGGCAAAGAGGTATGATAAAGCATATTGCTAAGGCTATGTTGTTAAAGTATATGGCTCCTTACCCTTACTCTTCAAAATAATAACTCCAGAGCACAATATAAAATATAATACATGACAGTTTTAACAATGAGATCATAGAACTTCAGAATATGTTGTGGATACTCAATAGCTAATTCTTTTCTCTTTGTCATTTTTGTAAATTTCTTTGAGAGGCAGATAGACACACACACACAAACATACACACACACACACACACACACACAGAGAGAGAGAGAGAGAGAGAGAGCGCGCGAGCCAAACTCCCATCCAGTGGTTCACTCCCCTAAAACCTGAACAGGGCTAGGCCAGGCTGAAGCCAGGAACCAGGAACTCAATCCAGGGCTCACACATTGGTAACAGAAACCCAATTACTTGGGCCACCATCCCTGCCTTCCAGGGTCTGCACTAGTGGGAAGCTAGCTTTAGAAGTTGGAGCTGGGAATTGAACCCAGAACTCTGCTGTGGGACAGGAGCATCTTAACCAGTAGCCTAAACAACTGTTAGTATTTTTGCCCTATTTTTAAATGGAAAAAAGCAAATGCTTATCCTTTATTTTTATACATTACAAACTACCTGGGACTTATGAAATACTTGAAATCTATTTTCTTTACAGTAAAAAAAGAAAAAAAAGGAAAATAAAACCTGCTTGGAGTAGGTATTTGGCCTAGTGGTTAAGATACCAGGAAGGTAGGAATAGGAATAGGAAGCCACTGTCCCATATCAGCTCCAAATCCTGAGTCCAGCTTCCTGCTAGTGCAGACCCTGGGAGGCAGCAGGGATGGCGCGAGGGCTTAGTTCCTGATACCCATGTAGAAGATGTGAATTCAGCTCCCAGCTCCCAGCTTTGGCCCTGGGACAGCACTTGTTTTTGTGGGCACTTGGGGTGGACCAGAACTGGCTTTGTGGGCACTTGCCGATGTGGATGGAAACTCTCTGGGTCTCTCTCTTTCTGCTTCTCAAATCAATAAAAAAAATTTTTTAAACTGTTGAATTCTCCAAAAATGTTAATATATATGAAAGAATATTCTACCTCTCCTCTAATGTCAGGTTAACTGTGATGAGAGAAAAAATTCTGGTTGACTCCATGGATCAGCAGTGATATGTTGAGCATTACCATTGATGGATTAAACAGATATTTTTATGAGTCATATAAACTGCTTTTTAAAAAATTTTTGAAAGTTTATTTATTTGAAAGGCAGAACAACAACAAAACAAAATATAGCTTTAAAAAAAGCACAGAGATTTATTTATTTGAAAGGCAGAGCTATAGAGAGGCAAAGGAAGAGAGAAAGAGGTCTTCTGTCCACTGGTTCACTCTCACAAAGGGCTGCAATAGCTGGAGCTATTTTGATCCGAAGCCAGGAGCCAGGAGCTTCCTCCAGGTACCCCATGTGGGTGCAGGGGCCCAAGGACTTGGGCCATCTTCTGCTGTTTTCACAGGGAGCATTAGCAGGGAGCTAGATTGGAAGTGGAGCAGCCAGGACTTGAACCGGCGTCTACGTGGGATACCAGCACTGCAGGCAACAGCCTTACCTGCTATGTCACAGTACCAGACTGAGAGAGAGAGAGAGCCTTTACATACTAGTTCACTCCCTAAATGTTCACAATAGCTAGTTTTGGACCAAACTGAAGCCAGGAGCCAGGAATTCCATCCAGGCCTCTCATGTGGGTGGCAAGGACTTAGTACATGAGCCATTACCTGCTGCCTCCGAGGTACATCAGCAGGAAGCTGCATCAGAAGTAGAGACAGAGGCAGAACTCAAGCTCAGACACTGATAAGGGATGTGTATGTCCCAACCCAACTTCTTCAAAAAAATTAAAGACTGATTTTTGTTTTAAAACGACAAAAGCAAAAACAAATGATCTAAGTTAATGTCTAGAATCAAGGTAGATATATCTCAGAGACAATTAAAAAGAAATCATAGTAGGAAACACCATTTACATAGTCCAAATGCAAGTTTCCTGTGTCCATCTGGTAGTTCTAGTTAGCCTGGAAGCCATCTGTGAACTGTGAGCCCCCATGACCTTTGTACTCCAGCAAATAATGAGCCTGCAGCATTGATTGCCCACCATATTTTTAGCACTGGAATTGATTCCTATAAAGAGCATTTAATTTGTTATGAGTGTAATTTTGATTTAAGTAACTCTCATTTCTTTCCAACAAAAGAATACTGATTCCATGCAGATGATATGGAAAGCATCATCATGTATTCACTCCTGTTTCCTTGTAGCATTCAATACACAATGTGTTAAAATATAAAAAACGTAGATTGTGATCATTTATTCTCAAATGTAACCTAAATGTCTACAGCTTTGAAGTGTGCAATGGAAGGTTTAAGCCTTTTGAGAGGAGAAGCTTTGGAGAAGCTACAGCTGAGTGAATGTATGGCACCTGAAGAATCTGCATCAGTGAAAGTTGTGCATTAAGGATTCTGGAGGGGCTTGGGGGTGAAACGCATGTCTACTGCCTCAAGACACCCTCTGGATAGGATTTGTTGAAGGAATAGGCATCCAGGCAAAGAATTTTCAATATGTACATTTGCTCTTATGAGGCAGAGTTCTCAATGGATTATCAAGAGAATGCCCATGGTGAATAAATTTGCTGCACAAATCATGTAAATCAAGAAATTCTGAACCTCACCAGAATGTGAATGAGATGAGTTAACAAAGTATTTAAGAGATTTTAAGGGAGACTCCTGTTGAAATAAGAGGCTATTTGCCTTTCTTAGCTCAGTAAAAGATACATGGAGCTGTTCAGGCATTTGAGATATTTATTACTTGTCTACTTCATTTTACTTTCTTTCCCAGTTCCCAGATTGTTGTACAATAGTAATGTACAGTCTGGCAGTCCCCAGAAGAGAAGCACATTTAATGGCCAGGCTAGAAATTTTATTAACAATAAGACAAAAAGGAAAGTATTTAGTTTGGGTATTTTAAGTATTTTAAAAACTTTCAGGAAGGAGATAGATTAGCATTTTTAGTGAGGAAGACTTTCTAGGAATATAGAGAAGAAACTCCACAATGTCAGGTTGTCCAACTGGCAAATTCGCTAAGCACTGAGTTCTGTCATCAGAGGTATTTCAGATAAGGCTAAAAGGACATCTTTCAGTGATATTGTACGGTGGGGAAATATTGTGTTAAAGAAAACTCTGGATCCTTAAATCACAAATACTGCCACTCTAAAAGGTAACTTTTGGTTATGATTTGGTGAATTATTTATGGAGATGGAGAGCACTTTGCAATTTGCTAACTAGAGTAAGAAATACAGTCCCACTGTGAACTATTTATCTGATTCAAAGGCTCCTAATGTACAGCATCCTAATGAGAGAGTACTGAGCTGGGAAATTAGGACACCAGGGTTCTGACCCTGGCTTGGATAATGACCATAAAACATGCCATCAAGTACTGATGGTCTTAAGATCTTTGCCATCAAATCCTGAATTATTCATCACTATTGTGTCCCTCCATTTTAAATTTTGCCATTTCCTTGAATGTGTGACTTTCAGACTCCCTATTCTTTATCTAACCATCTGCCTTAGTTAATTCTCTATCATCAACTGCTCTGTAAACCATGTGCATTAAGGCCCTGAGTTAATTTCAGTTGCTATACATTTTGTATCTGGAAATGTGTCCTTACTGAGGTTTTAAATTAAGCAAAAGAAATATTACAACTATAAGTGCCTTCAAAAATATTAGTGATATATCTTGAAATACAAATTGGCCATATAAGCTATTATTACTACAATATGATTTTTTTCATTATGGCTATTTTGTACTTCAGAATTTGTCAGCCATGGAACTTTAATATCCATGGAGAAAATTATATCCAAACAGAACTATTGTGCACAGAAAGAAAAATCAGAAAATGGATGTTCATTCTTCACTTACCTAATTATGAATATCTCATTGCTTCAGTCTAGTAGAAATGGGTGCTAGTTATAGATAAAATGTAATGTCAATAGTTACTAAAGAACAATTAACAGAATTATGTCCCTCTTTAACACTGCTTTACCTTGTGACATTTCTGTGAAAATTATCTGATTTTATTAATAAGGACCCATCTTTTCATTAGGATTATAAATACATGATCAATGCATTTTATAACTTCATTTAGGACTTACAAATGCCATGTTTTCCCGATGATTGTGTTTTGAGGCTGGCCTTTGGCATAGTGGTTAAAACCCCACTTGACATGCCTACATGCCACGCTACATTCTGAATCCGTGTCCCACATACATTTGTGATTCCAGCTTCCTGCTCATCCATACCCTGGGGGCAGCAGGCTCAGATACTTTGATCCCTGCAACCTACATAAAAGAACTGGACTGGGCTCCAGACTCCTTTCTTCAGCCTCACTCTGTTCTGATTGTGGCAGGCATTCAGGGAGTAAAGATGTCTCTCTCCCCCTTCCTCTCCCCCGCATCCCATTTCTTTGCCTCTCTGTGGTTTTTTTTTGCCTCTAAAATAAATACACATAAATTTTAAAATAAATGAAGTAAAATCATGGCATAAAAAGAACAAATAATGTAATTCTTCATATATTTGTATTTCTATAGATTATATCTTATTATCAAAGTCTTCAAAATTCTTTATAAAATCTAGACCTCAGAATTAACATTAATTTTCAGAGACTTTGTTTTTAGCAGAGGATAGTTCTCAACATAGAATACTTTAGACTGGGTTTTTATATCTACTTGGTGTTATCCTCAGTAGTTTAGAATAAGTTCACAGAAGACACCCTAGCTATAATATTATATGTGAGTGAATATTTGAGTATAGTTATTATAATCAGTAGACTATTAATTCAAACAAATGGAGAAAAGAGAATCAATTTCATCACATTTTTATCTTAACTTTTTCTGAAAAGCAAATAGTAAGGTAACCACATTCTGAATTTATGGTGATTAAGAGTACATGACTATGAAGGGCTTTCTTGGCAAAATATTAGTGAGAACTGGACTTCAGCCAGTACTGATATTGCTCTTGTTAATGAAGTACATTCTTCTCTTTTTATGTACAGAGCTGATCTTAGGCTGCCCTACTCAAAAACTCAGCTAAAGTTCTTGAAGTTAATCTCAGCTCCCCTTTTGGGGTTGGAGTCTGTAGAGGAGCATTTCTCGGAAGAAATGGCTATGAACAAATTTCTCTGGGAGCATAGTTTTGGAGTCAAACAAATTGGGTTAAAACAATCTCCTGCTACTAAATAATGCTGTAGCATGGGGACTATTTCCTTGTGCACACTGAGCAATGACTCAAATTTTCAGGTTCTGAATAGGTAAAATAATTTTTTATAAGACTATAAAGTAATCATTGGTATAACTATTAAAATAATGATAGTTTAAATATATCTGGTAGAGTTGTTGCAAGATTGAAATGGTACAATATATGCAAGAACAGCATAGCATTTTTTTTTTTATTTGACAGGTAGAGTTATAGACAGTGAGAGAGAGACAGAGAGAAAGGTCTTCCCTCTGTTGGCTCACTCCCCAAATAGCCGCTACGGCTGGCGCTGTGCCGATCTGAAGCCAGGAGCCAGGTGGTTCTTCCTGGTTTCCCATGTGGGTGCAGGGGCCCAAGGACCTGGGCCTTCCTCCACTGCCCTCCCTGGCCACAGCAGAGAGCTGGACTGGAAGAGGAGCAACTAGGACTAGAATCCGGTGCCCATATGGGATGGCAGCACTGCAGGCAGAGGATTAGCCAAGTGAGCCACGGTGCCAGCCTCCCATAGCATTTTTTTTAATAGAGTAAGTTCATATAAATGCTATAAAAGTCTCTTGCTTATAGTAAATAAGTTAGGCAGATTCTGCTGAAAAATTAAGAGCTTCCTCAATTCACTTCTTTGAGAAATTGAAGTATTTACATTCTGATCTTTAATCTTCTACTGATTATTTTTCCTATAATCTTAGATTTTTAAAATATTTACTTGAAAGGTAGAATGACAGAAAGGGAGGGAGGGATGGATGGAGGGAATGAGGAAGAGGGAGAGAGAGAGAGGGAGAGATAGAGATTATTGATTTTCTATGTTTTAGTTCAGTGTGCCCAATGGCCATAATAGCCAGAACTGGGCCAGACTGAAGCCAGTAGTTGGTGACTGCATCTGGGCCTCCCCTGTGGATAGCAGGAACTCAGGTACTTAAGCTATCCTCTGCTGCTTTTCAGGCACATTTGCAGGGAGCAGATTGGAAGTGGAGCAGCCGCGATTTGAGCCAGCCCTCCAATATGGAATGCAGCTGCCCCAAATAGCCGCTTAACTTGGTGCTCTACAATACTGTCCCTAGACTCTTACAATTTTGAACATATGTTCAATTTTTAAAAATTCCCTTGACTTTTACCCATAATATAAATACTAATTTAAGTTCTAGTAGGCATTTCCAAGTGACTAATGATGGCAACTAAACCATATATTCATTTTCCTTAGACATATGGAGTTTGGAAGGATTAACTTGGCAAGTTAATTTTACCTTCAGTGATGTATTTTAGCAGCAAAAATAAATATTTAAAAAGCATATTTATACACATTCATAGACATGAATTAACATGTTGAAAATTTAATGTTTCTGGGCACTTGAAGTACTTTTTTCTAATATGTCATAATTATAGCATTTATTAGGATAGAAATTACAGGGAAACTATAAAAATATACAGAAATACAAATTGCCATTGATTTGGGTAACCATGATGGAAGGCTTTATTTTTTTATAAAGGACTCGCATGTAACAATCTTTTTTAGAAGATTTAAACTTAAGTTATTCCTGTCCTTGATAATTGTAACAAAGCAGTCCTGTCCCAGTGCCAATAAGGAGGTTATTGACATTTCTTTCCATTTCTCTTAACCTTATTAACTATTATTTATGTAAGGAAAAAATTTGGTTCTGACTTAAAAAGCTCTTATTTTATGTAAGAATATACTAAAATGTGATATGTACCTGTAAATAAGCTTGATTCAAAATAAAAATTATCAGCCAGGCAGACATTGGATAGCCAGACCATGAGTTAAAGCACTATAAAGAATCACAGAATACAATGATGTTTCTAGGTGTATTACAAAAGCATCATAGAAGTAAAAAAGTTGTTCCCTCATTTAATTTTTATGTTCTATTCTGTGAAAATCACATCCATAAGTTTGCATTATGGGGTAAACTTATATTGCAATCCTTGAAGTATGCAATTAACAATGTAATATCATTATATGACCTTAGGATGTATGACTTGTAAGAGTTACCACCCATTTAATATACTAGACACTAAAACTAAAATGATAATGGTGACAACTCTGAGATACTCTTTCCTTCTTTGGGTGTTGAAAAAAAAGAGGGAAAGTTTATTAGCTCTGTGGTGAACCCTTTCCTTTTGGGTAGCACATCTCAAATAAACTGTTTATAGTTCTGAGAAAGTTAGTGACTCCCGAAGTCTTTGAACTTGGCAGTGACTCTCAGATATCTTGAACCCATGTTGCTATATCCAGAAATGTTCTTTAACATTCAGAGGATTTTATATAGATATGAAAAGTGCTCACTGAAGTTACACACACACACACACACACACACACACACAATAAAATTTACATAACATTAAATTTGTTTTAAGTGAATAATTTAGTGGCCCTAATTTTTTTTTATCATTCTGAACTTAAATGGCACTCATCAGCCAGTAATTTCCCAAACACCCTGACCCTTATCTCCTAAAACTGCAATGCTACCTTCTGTCCCTATGAATCTGACCATTGTATGTATATCATACAAATGGGATCCTCTAATATCTGGTTTTTTGTGTGTCTGACTTACGTCACTTGGCATAAAGTTTGAAGGTTTTCCATGGTATAGCATCAGAATATCACTTCTTTTAAAGGCTAAATAATATTCCATTATATGTATATTATGTTTTATTTATCCCTTGTCCCATTATTGGATTTTGTTGTTTCTACATTTTGTAGTGCTTTCTTAAAATGCAGCTATTTTTATTATTTATTTTTTTTATTTTTTAAAAGTTATTTGAAAAGCAGAGAGAGAGAGAGAGAGAGAGAGAGAGAGAGAGATCATCTCTCTGTTGGTTTACTCCCCAAATATCTGCAACAGCCAGGGCTGGGCCAGGCTAAAACCAGGAAGTCAAAACTGCAGCTGGATGTATTTTTTTAAAGAATTATTTATTTATTTGAAAGGCAGAGTTACAGAGAAGCAGAGGGATAGAAGGAGAGAGAAGTCTTCCAGCCACTGGTTCACTCCCCAAATGGCCGCTTTGGCTGGAGCTACACCAATCTGAAGCCAGGAGCCAGGTGATTCTTCTGGGTCTCCCACATGCATGCAAGGGCCCAAGGACTTGGACCATCCTCTACTGCTTTCTCAGGCCATAGCAGGGAGCTGTATCAGAAGTGGAACACCCAGGACTCGAAAAGGCACACATAAGGGATGCCAGCACTTCAGGTGGTGGTTTTAGCTGCTACGCCACAGTGCCAGCCCCTCCATCTGGATTTCTGTATGGGGATAGGGGTTCAAGTAATTGAGCCATCTACTGCTACCTCCCAGGGTGCACCTTAAAAGCTGGATAGAAAGCAGAGGAGCTGAGACTCAAATCAGAAACTCTGATATGGGATGCAGGCATCCCAAGCAGCAGCTTAACCTGCTACACCCTGATGTCAGTGATATCCATCTACTTTGACTGCCTGTTACAGCACCCAGAATATTGTAGGCCCTCACAAAATATTTACTGAATGAGTAAACCAATATAATGCAAATGCAGACATCTTCAGTTTTAAGTAAGTTACAGAAAAATAAATGCCTTGGGTTTAGCACTTCTAGAAGCAAATCAGAACCAAGCACCTCTGCCACTAATTCGACACATGATGTCACATAAGTAACCTTTAAAATCCTCTTGTCTCTACTTCTACCTGCATCACTTCTGTAGCTTCCATTTTTGCAATGGTTTAAAGAGATTGGCACAAGCCCACACTCACTTCAGTTTACCACATACTGAGCAGCCTCCATTTCTACAGGGTTTCTCTGACAGTGCGGTGTAAAATGCCTGCTGAAATGCACTCCTACTTACTCCTGCATAACTTGACATTGTGAGGCGTTAATGACCATGAACTCATTCTTGATAAGGGCAAGTAAATATATTTTTTGCTTTCTGATCTGCTGCTCTGAAATAAGAGTTGCTTCTTACTGAGAGTTAATGAGAGTCACTTTTTGGTAGATTGGGATGAAAGGCAATGAAAAGTGAAACAATCTGTGCTGTGTTCTATCATAATAACTTTAAAAGAATTCCAAAGAACAGTGTAGCATCGAAGTTTTGTCCCTGAACAAGTAGGACAGAACTAGACGGATCATGGAAGATGCACCAAGCTTCTCTAAACTTCACCATGTGTTAGTCCCAAATGAAGCTCTTATGAAATGTGGTAATAAACTAGAACAAACCAGTAAGTCCTTTGGCACATGTATACAAATACTTCTCTGGCCAAGAAATTTATTTTCCAACACCCATTGATAAAGAATCAAAAGCTGTTGGCTTCTACTTGAAGATGTACAGGAGTACACATTCATTCTTTTACCCCAGGGCAAGATTAACACTTCTGTCATTTGTCAAAACATAGCTGGGACCTTGATTGTCTTAACATTCCTTAGAATATCACACTGTGCTACTACACTCATGACATCACACTAGTTAGATTTGATGAACAGGAAATGACAAGTATTAGAGATACCCTAATAAAGAATGCCAGGTACACCCTCAGTACTTATTCTGAATGGAAGTTTTTTTTTAGATCACCTAGTTAATTAAGTATAGTCTCTTTATTTCAACATTACAATAGGTGACAGTATTGTTAAATACCCTGCCATGTTGTAAAAGTAACCCCATTATTCAAATTTATATATATATATATATATATATATATATATATATATATATTTGAGAGGCAGAGTGGACAGAGAACCAGAGACAGGCTTCAAATTCTTTTTTTTTTTTAATTTGACAGAGTTATAAACAGTGAGAGAGAAAGAAACAGGGAGAAAGGTCTTCCTTCCATTGGTTCATCTCCCAAATGGCCGCCACAGCTGGCCCTGCACCAATCCGAAGCCAGGAGACAGCTGCTTCTTTCTGGTCTCCCATGTGGGTGCAGGGGCCCAAGTACTTGGGCCATCCTCCACTGCACTCCCAGGCCACAGCAGAGAGCTGGACTGGAAGAGGAGCAACCGGGACTAGAACCTAGTGCCCATATGGGATGCCGGTGCTGCAGGCGGAGGATTAACCAAGTGAGCCATGGTGCTGGCCTCAAAGACTTCGAATTCTAACACTCTGATATGTGATGTAGCCTCCCAAGCAGCATTGCTACTGCAATGCCAAACAGTTGTTCCATATTTGTATCTTCAAAACATCACATATGACTCAGAAATATTGTCACTGTCTATTTATTTGTTGACTTGAAAAAATGCTGGTTTTGAATTGATCCTGCTCTTCATATCCTAATAGATATTGCATATTGGACACCATGTTTTTTTCTGGAGTTGTCTATTCTGAGATAGCTCTTATGAAAGACACAAGATATAATGGTTGAAAGAACACAACCTAAATCCAACATACAATGGATCTACAGCATTTGGTATAAGGCACAAAAAGATCCAGATTGAGTAAATTACAGAGACGTAGTCCCCAGACTCCATTGAGACCTACCTCTTTTACATAGAGGCCAACTAAGAATGTGGGGAGAATCAGGGTTAAGGGGGGATCAGCACAACATATTGGTGGTACTTTAAATTTTTTCAGAGTTTTTTTTTACTATCAGAGAGGCAGACCCACATATAAAACACACAAAGATAGTGAGTGGCACACACACACACACACACACACATATACACACTGGGAGGAAGGAGAGAGAGAGAGAGAGAGAGAGAGACTCCTTGTTCACTCCCCAGTTGCCCATAGCAGTGAAAACTGAGCCAGGCCAAAACTCAATCCATGTAGCCCATGTGAGTGGAAGGATCTCAACACCTTAGGCATCACCTGCTGCCTCCCAGGATCCGCATTAGCAAATAGCCAGAATTAGGAGCTGGAGCCTGAACTTGGATTCGTACATTCTGATCTTAACTGGCATCTTAACCATTAGGCCAAACACCTGCCTCTTTGCTACTTCAAAATGTGCTGCTACAAAAAAGCCTCATTTGTTGTGGTCCTACAGGATAATGGCAAAGGAAAATCCTTCCAAGGGATAGGGCTGTGAGTTTACATTTAGTTTTGCACTTTGTGTCAAAGGAAAAATAGCCCAAGATATACAATAAGTAGGAGCTTCGAAAAGTTCATGGAAAATTGAATTAGAAGGTAAATTTATTTATTTAATAAATAAAATTTATTAAATAAAATTTATTGGTAAAAGTTTTTTAATCCATGCATTTTTTTCATTATATGTACTTTCCATGAACCTTCTGAAGAGCTTTTGTACATGGATTGCTAAGCAATGGAGAATGGTTAGTTGATTAGAAAAAGTGTGTATGGGCATAAAAGAGAGTGGATCCCAAGAGTGGATTTCCATGGGCTGTACTGCTAATCAAAGAGTGCCTGTTTCAGATGCATAATTGAGTATCTAAAAAGGCAAGAGTATTTTTTTAAAAATTTATTTAGTTACTTTATTATTTATTTGAAAGAGAGACAGAGGAAGACAGAGCTCTTCCATTAGCCGGTCCACTCCCTAAATGCTTACAGCAGCAGAGGCTGCACTATGTCAAAGCCAGGAGACTGGAACTCAATCTGAGTCTCCTACATGGATGGCAGGAATGCAAGTACTTGAGCCGTTACCTGCTTCGCCGCACGTTACACTCAGAAGCAGAGCAGAGACTCACACCCAAGCTCTCCAGCATGGGATGTGGTATGCCAAGAAGTATCTTAACCACTGTCCCAAGTGCCTGCTCTAGGCAGGAAAATTTGACCTGTGGGTGTCAGCGAATTTCTTGCTTCAGACTGGCCATTATATCAAGGATGGATGATGTGTTCAGATTTGACAGTATAGGATTGTTTTCACCAAGGCTGATCTAACTACTGACACTGCTTAGTACCAACTTCCATCATGAACGGGGCGACAACTCATTCTTGTCCAAATTGACAGCTGCTCTGATATGGGTTTGCCAGTTATGACTACAGTGCCTTTGTTAATGCCATAATCAGAGGACTTGCAGAATGCTTGATCCTTGATTTTGTATCTTATGTATGTGTGATATCACTTAAAGCAGCAGGATATGGCATAGAGAAATGTGACAATGGGCAATAGTATTGGAAACCACTCATTGCTCTTTTTATACATCTTATTATCCAAAAGCAGCTGTCTTAATTAGAAAAATAAAATGACCTATTAAAGGTTTAAGTTCAGAAATAATAAGTTACATGACTAGAGAAATGTTTTCCAGGATATATAGTCAACTAGTAAAATATGGTGCCATGTCTCCATCATTTCCCACGAACCACTTTGGAATTTGTGCTATCCTTCCCCACAGTCTTAAAGTCTGCTGAATGAGAGGGCCTAGTTCCAGAAGAGAACCTATATTCGCAGATATTTCATCAAAATAAAAATGAATCTAATTCACTGGATTTGATGAGGGGATCTGAGTGGTGCAGGAGTGGTTACATCCATAGCCTCTTATGTGCTACTCTGAGCAAATTTAAGCAGGAATCAAAGATATATTTCATCCTTCTCTCCTCTCACTGACAGCTCTGAGATGCAATTTATTTTTTTTTCTTGTCATACTTTTATTTTTTACAGTTTTATTTAATATAAATTTCAAAAGTACAACTTTTGGATTACGGCGGTGTTTCCCCCAAAACCCACCCCTCCCACCCACAAACCGTCCCTTCTCCTACTCCTTCTCCCATCGCATTCTTCATTAAGATTCATTTTAATTATCTTTACATAGAGATCAACTTATATACTAAGCAAAAATTTCAACAGATTGCACCCACACAATGTATAAAGTACTGTTTGAATACTACTTTTACCATTAATTTGCATAGTACAACACATTAAGGACAGAGATCTTACATGGGGAATAAGTGTACATGACTCCCACTATTAACATCGACACTCTTGTTGCAATTTATAAAGCTTCTGCAAGGTTCCACATCAAAACCAGTCTTCAATAGCTGTGGACAACTTGATTACACCTGCTTATATTGACTTGCCCTTGTCCCTATCCCTCTTCCTTGTTCCACTTCTTTAGTATGTGGAATTATGTCTAGAATAAACTACTTTTATACAAGCCTTTGTCTCAAGTTCCAGGATTCATCTAAGACAGAATGTTTTTAACTTCGGCCACGTGAAGATTTCACTTACCACTAAAAATTCTCTCTCTCTCTCTCTCTCTCTCTCTCTCTCTCTCTCTCTCTCTCTCTCTCGACCCCATTCTCTTTACTCCCTTAGCATTAGCTCTGACTCTTCATTTAAAGGTATCTCACTTTGAGACTTTGAGGCAATTGTAACCAATGATCTATAGACTGACCTGCTTAGAAATTTTTGCTCATTTCACATTTCCTAGAGAATCATGATATAATTCTCACTGCTATACTTTGACATCAAAGATAAAAACAACCTATTTAAAACAGTGGCAATAATGTAGGTTTATTAGATTTGATATTGCTGCCTTAAATCAATTATATAAAGTGTTGTGTAAAAGATAATATTAATAATTTGGTGGGGCCGGAGCTGTGACACAGCGGGTTAACGCCCTGGCCTGAAGTGCAGACATCCCATATGGATGCCGGTTCTGGTCCTGGCTGCTCCATTTCCCATCCAGTTCTCTGCTATGGCCTGCGAAACCAGTAGAAGATGGCCCAAGTCCTTGGGCCGCTGCACCCATGTGGGAGACCCAGAAGAAGCTCTTTGATCCTGGCTTCGCATCAGCACAGCTCCAGCTGTTGTGGCCAACTGGGGAGTGAACCAGCAGATGGAAGACCTCTCTCTCTCTCTCTCTCTCTCTCTGCCTCTCCTCTCTGTGTAACTCTGACTTTCAGATAAATAAATAAAATCTTTAAAAAAATAATAATTTGGCATATCTTCACATTTGAGTTTACGTATTTGATAGGACCAATAATTCCTATCCCTATTTAATATTCTGCTGCTGATAACATGTATGCTGACATCCCATAAAAATCCAGTTTTATGTTATTTGGGAGGGATGCTGTATTTGGGAGATGGTGAAAGGTGAGGTTTTGTTTTTTTGTAGGGTTACAGTGCAGTTCAAATGCATCTTTTTCATTTTCATATGTATTAAGATTATTACTATCAGATTTTCTTGCTCTGTAGTCGAAGCTCTAACAATCTCAAACTTTCCTGAATTGTGAGTTTGAAAGGGAAGCACTGATTCAGCGATCTGTTATTCTGAAGAATATCTTTTCCCAAGAAATCGCTTTTGGTCTCCTCTTTTTTGAATGGACTTTATTCAAAAGTTAGGTACTAGGGTGGGCCTTTGCCACAGCAGTGAAGATGTCATGTGGGATGTTTGCATCCCACGTTGGAGTTCCTGGGTTCCAGTCCTGTCCCACTCTTGTATCCAACTTCCCACCAATGCACATAATTAATCTTGATTGTCCCTTATAGCTGTCACCTGATGTGAAGATCAGATGATATCATATATATGAAAACACACTGTACATTTTACAAATAACAAATAAAGCAATGAAGAGATGCAATATATAAGGCATCTCTCTTTGCTGTGTTTTGAGGTTAATGAGAAGTACCTTTAAATCATACTTATATGTGTTCTTGGTAACATTATCTGTTGGATAAGAAAATAAAATGATGAGAAATTTGCCTTTTGGCACATTTTAAATAATAAAATAAATTCTTGATGGGGTTTAGCATATATTTCTTTAAATGAATCTATAAAGAATAAAATTTTATTGTATATTTATGAATCTCTGAATTTTAAATACATAATTTTTAAAATATACTTCCAGGCTAAAAGGAGCAAAACATCGTGATAGTCAGTAGCCTGTATGTTAAAACATAAAAATATCATAAACAAAAATAATGTAAAACTTATAAAGGAGAAAATATATTTTAAATATCATAGAAAATGTTAGCATCAAATAAATATACTGTAATAAAAAGAAAAGTCTCTGAGACTGCTAGAAAGTATAGAAAGTCATTAAATGAATAATTCACAGAAGAGCAAATTGTTAATTTTGATTATAATTATATAATGATGATTCAACTGAAACAACAGATTTTGGCATATTTATGGAAGCTATAAGATAAATTGTAAGAACCAGTGCTGATCAAGGTGATGCAGTGATGCAGGTAGATGTCCACAAGTTCTCTGAAAAATCAACTGGCCTACATGCATTGAAAAATCTGAAAATCATCACGCTCTTTGACCCAGTTATTCGCTGTAATGGAGTTGAGTCTAAAGACGCTACAACTGATGCATAAAGAATATAAAATATTAACACATAGAATTGTGAATCTCAATGTGAGAGAAAGGTATTTTATAGCTTTATCAAAAATATTTCTCATACCAGTTATTCTTAGCTCATGGTTCAGGAAGTGTTATGAGGTGGTAGGAGTTAATGACATAATTCATAGTATATCGTGTTTTACAAATGGGGACACTAGGGTCCAAAGAGGTTAAGTAATTTTCTTAGGAGATAGAAAACATGATATGTTCTGAAAATAGACTATTGCATTTAGTAATTTTAAAATCAGCTATCCTAATCACTGATAACTAATTCACTTCTCCCTAGTTTTAGTGTTGGTTCTAATTTTGTACATTTAATTTGATATTCTTATATAATTTCTTATAAAACTTTAATTACCAATTGAAGATGAAAGCTCATTTTGACTTTCACTGTGATCTTCCCTTATCCACCAAACTGATTTGTCATTTGAGAGTTGTTTTAAATTAAAATTAAATTAAATTAAAACTCAAGTCAAAGAAGCTATGACTGCTCCTCTTGCTTTTTTAAAGAGAAATTTTAATGTATTTCAGGTCAGTAAATATTCATAATTTGTTTTGTAATGTGTGTTCACAGACCTATACACAGATCTACTAGGTAGAACATTTGTATATAATAAAATCAACCAGTATAATATCCAAAGGCACAGCATGATAGATATTTAGATTATTAATCTATAGGACTATTTCAACAGACACTTAAGCTGAAATGTTTGCTGTTCCCCACAGCAAACATCCTTTAAAATGACCAAATGAGTATAAAATAAGCAAAACTATGTTTCACTACTAAGAAAAACAGATGGATTTTTATCAGATTTTGAGGCCTTTTCTGGAGACCATGTACAGAAAGCATTAGTTAAAGAAATAAATACTTACCACGTTAGTTAAAATAGTCAAAGGATGGACCATATGAGAAAACAAACACATAGAATTCTCATGAACAGGACTCCAGATTTGGAGAAACAGTGGTTTTGCATACATGAGAGTAGAGGGAAGTGTGCTTGTAAGTTGCTGATAGAAGGGCAAACTGGTACGTTTTGGTGGGGACTCTTGTGTGCTGTGACCAAATTATTTGACCAAATTATTTGACCAATGTGGAAAAATAGATCTCAGCAATTTTTATAATGCTGGAAAAATCAGAAAATATCTTCATGTCCACAAGTAGAACATCTATTTGATAAGTTATGTTAAATTCATAGAACAAAGTATTATGCGACCACAAGCTAGATTCAAATGTGAAAATGTGAAGAATGGGGAAGATTATATAACAGGGTATTAGGTTCTGTCTCGTGTGTGTGTCTACTGACATGAAATTATTTTTATAGAAAATTGTGAAGTAAAACATCTTATTATAAATGTAGCATAATCACAAATTTATTTAGATGTATTTGAATTTTTAAACAAAAATGTATTGATTTTATTTATTTGTACCAGAAAGGAGGAGTTCGCATCTGCCAATTACTCCCCAGAAGCCTGCAACACTTGGAACAGGGTCAGGCCAGAGACAGGAACTTGGAACTCAATTCAAGCCTCTCACTTGGGTGGCAGACACCAACTATTTGAGCTATCACTGCTATGTCACAGGGTATGCATTAGCAGGAAATTGGACTTGGGAATAGAGAGGGGCCTTGAATCTAGGCACTCTGTTAGAGGATGCTGGCATCCAAAACAGGATCTTAACTACTAGGCCAAATGCACCTCTGGAGATATTTTTAATTGCCTACTAGGATGACAGCAAAAATGTAAAACTAATTAAATGCAGTTTATGGGATTTTTAAGCAATTTTCCTTACCCATATTTAGCAGTGACTTCTGATGTTTTTGCACAGATTTGCTTGGGTGAAACAAATAGAATTTTTTTAGGTAACTGTTAATTTCACAAGAAGATACTGTATAGTATACAAGAGACGGAAAGAAGTATATTCCTGGGTTGTTTGTGCCCTCCATGACCTCAGTAAGTAGAACATTCTGTTCCATAACTAAATCCAGGAGAGGAAGACACATTATCTCATTTGAAGGATACAAACATATTTAGTCAAACAAGAACCTGGCTCATTTGAGAGTTTTATAGCAAATAAGGACAGAAAGTAGTTTGCATAATCCCCTCCTATCCCTTTTATAGTGTGTATCTTTTCTAAGGCTCTATAGAACAGTTGCTGGCCACCTGTCAATAATGTGGCCTTTTATAGACTCAACCTTTCATTGTTTCCATGCCCTTGACATATAACAAACAGTCTTAGAAGAAATCAGCATTGAATATAACAGGAAAAGTACTAATTTTAAATTTAAAAGGCTGTCTTTTGTAGATTTAAATAGAGTTTTGAAAGACATGGAGAGAATAGGCACATTATAAAATCCTCTTTAGCAGGAATAAAACTCATTATTTTGTCAACATTTTTGGAAAGTTGGCGAAGAATTACATTAGAAACATTAGCCTATGGAAAATTAAGCCAACTAGCATTCACTTAACGTTTTTGTCACAATTTTGCATAATTTTACATTGATTCCATGTGGAAATATTTGTATTGTGAGCCTATCAATGCATAAATATTTTGGCTATATAGACAGTTGCTTTTACTTCTTTTTAGTGGAATAAGACATCCAGTGTTTCTATCTATATTTACGTGAAATCTGTCAAGCTAAGTGTTCAACACATATTTATTGACCCACATTTTAGCAATGTTTTTGCATGACACTGAATAAACACAATCCTACAAATCTGTCTGCAGGAATACATTTCCATTTATAAGGCAATGTTATCCCAGGTCTAAGTAGAAAGCTGCCTATTCTCTGTTCTGTTAAGATTGCAACTTCCCTTTAAATAATCATGAACAACAACACTAAAGGAAACAAGTTGCAAACCAACAGAAATCCTTATTATTCTCTTTACAAACAGACATCCTCCCTCCACTTTCGGTTTATTATTCTTATATTATTATTATTATTATTATTACTGTAGGATCAGGACTGGATTTGAGCATTTTTTCAGGAACTGATGTGTTATGTCACATTCTCACAGAGTATTTAGTAGAGGACCTTAGGGTTTCAAGACAAAGTTTGTACATTGTGTTTTGCAAACTGTATTTTAAAATACCCCCTGTACTTGAAACACAGTAGTTAGTTAGATGGACAGTTCTTAGTTGTGGAGCCATTTTCGAAGTGAGCCCTTTTCTATTCCAAGTGCAATTATTTGAAAACTGCTTAGAGGGTACAAGTGGCGTGCCTTTCATCGGGTGTTCCATGGTGAAGATGTGATCTTTTAGGAGACTGGTTAATTGGACACACATTTGATACCCCAGGTGCAATGAAGAGATAAGACAGCAGTTGAGGAGCCTGCGCTATTGCTCACTTGGTTAATCCACCACCTGCGGCACCAGCATCCCATATGGGCACCAGGTTCTGTCCCAGTTGCCCCTCTTCCAGGCCAGCTCTCTGCTGTGGCCCGGGAGTGCAGTGGAGGATGGCCCAAGTGCATGGGCCCTGCATGCGCATAGGAGACCAGGAGAAGCACCTGGCTCCTGGCTTCAAATTGGCATAGCTTCGGCCATGGAGGGCATTTTGGGGGGTGAACCAACTGAAGGAAGACCTTTCTCTCTCTTTCTTTCTCTCTTACTGTCTAAATATTTTTTTAAATGACAGCAGTTGAAGCCTTCAGAGTAGATGAGGGGTATTTTTTGGTTCAGTATTGTGATTATATTGCCACGCTTGCATTCCCTTGTGCCTGAACACATTTTACTCTTTTTAAATCTCCAATAGGCATTTATAGACCTCTATACGGTTTTCTCAATATGTACTATCTTCTGGTTCTAAATGTACTTGAAATAAATAAATTAAACAACGTTAACTGTGTTGCTTATTAAGAACCTGTGATAATACTGGAATAGGAATTGAGATCTATTGATATGTATAATGTATGATTTCCTGGCTTTAAACTTTAAAAATTCTTATCAATTATCAATATATAAAATAATGAAGTTTTTTAAACTCATCTTTCTTCCTAATGATATTGATATCAAAAATATTTATTTATTTATTTGAAAGGCAGATTACAGAGAGGCAGAGGCAGAGAGAGAGAGGGGAGAGAGAGACATGGATCTTCCATCCAGTGGTTCACTCCCCAAAAGCCTACAAAGGCCAGATCTGGGCAATCTGAAGCCAGCAGCCAGGAGCTGCTTCTTCCTAGTCTCCCCTGTGGGTGCAGGGTCCCATGGACTTGGAACATCTTCAGCTGCTTTCCCAGGCACATTAGCAGGGAGCTGGGTAGGAAGCAGAGCAGCCAGGACTTGAGCTGGTGCCCACAAGGGAATGCATCACAGCAGGAGGCAGCTTTATGGACTAAGCTACAGCGCTGGCCCCCCATGTAATGTCTGGAATGTTAAGATCTTCAAACTAGTCTCTTTTCTGAACAAAATAATTGAGAAAATGTATCCAAAAGTAAGCCATGAAAATTAAAAGACAAACATTAAATCATGGAATACAACTGATTATTACATTAAATTACTGGAAGTGCACACATTTATAAATATAATGCTTAAACATGAAAAAGGATACACATGCGTGTCATATCCCTGGTATTCAATGAGAAATATTAAAATAAGAATTATCATATTTTTCTAATGAATTCTAAATTTGAAATAACTCCTGTCAACATTTTTATATGTCAAGAGGTAACTTTTTATCATTTTTTTCCCAGGAAACTATTGACATTAACTTACTTGTCTCAGTAAGAGGATGTCAACATTGTGAAAAATCAGTAGAAAAATAGATGTTCAAAGAGAAGTGCATGGTTGGGAAAATTTAGTTGCCTAAAATGAAATAATAAAAATTTAGTACTTGGGACTGGTGTTGTGTACAGCAGGTTAAGCCACCATCTGCAACATTGGCATCCCATATGGGCACTGGTTCCAGTCCCAGTTGTTCCACTTCCAGTGCAGCTCCCTGCTAATACACTGGAGAAAGCAATGGAGGATGGCCCAAGTGTTTGGGTCCCTGCATGCATATGGGAGACTCAAATGAAGCTCCTGGCTCCTGGCTTCAGCTGGCCCACTCTTAGCTATTGTGGCCATTTGGGGAGTGAACCAGAGTCTGAAAGACCTCTAATTATGCCTTTCAAGTAAATAAATATTTTTTTTTTATTTATTTTTGACAGGCAGAGTGGACAATGAGAGAGAGAGACAGAGAGAAAGGTCTTCCTTTTGCCGCACCGCGCTCATCTGATGGCAGGAGACAGGTGCTAGGTGCTTTTTCCTGGTCTCCCATGGGGTGCAGGGCCCAAGCACCTGGGCCATCCTCCACTGCACTCCTGGGCCACAGCAGAGGGCTGGCCTGGAAGAGGGGCAACCGGGACAGAATCCGGTGCCCCGACCGGGACTAGAACCCGGTGTGCCGGCGCTGCAAGGCGGAGGATTAGCCTGTTGAGCCATGGCGCTGGCCATAATTTTTTTTTACAGTACTCCTTGACCCCTTTGGAGGAGAAGTTTTTATTCTTCACAAAGTGGGAAAAAGAACAATTTATTCATTATTTCATAAATTAGGTACCAGTATTACACTTTTCTTGATTAGTTTTCTATTTACTTCTCTTTTTTAAAATATTTATTTATTTGAAAGAGTTACACAGAGAGAGGAGAGGCAGAGAGAGAGAGGTCTTCCATCCAATGGTTCACTCCCCAATTGGCAGCAACAGCCGGATATAAATGCAGGAGCTTCTTCCAGATCTCCCACGCGGGTACAGGGGCCCAAAGACTTGGGCCATCTTCTACTGCTTTCCTACGCCATAGCAGAGAGCTGGATCGAAGTGGAGCAGCGGGGACTAGAACCGGTGCCCATATGGGATGCCCGTGCTTCAGGCCAGGGTATTAACCCGCTGAGCCACAGCACTGGCCCTTCTATTTACTTCTTGAGGCATTTAAAATATTTTGAGAAATAAAGGTCAATAAAGGGCTTTATTTTTATAAAGTTGAAAAATCAATGTTTTACAATATGCTTTTTAACCAGCTCTGTAACAGATTATTCTAGTAGGAAATACTATAGCTGATACTCGTGATAATCTAAAATTTTCTAAAAGCAATATCAAAATTCTGTGCATATTTAGTTACCCAGAATATGTACCATAACATTAAAATGGGAATACAGAAAAATAAGAATTTCTAAAGATTGTAGTGTGGGATATGGTTGTATTTAAATATAAATTTGTTTAAATTAATAAGGTATGTTGCTGGTAGATGCTTGGTTTTTTCAGTAACTAGTTAAAAAAAACTCATGTTGAAATAGTTTTAAAAGCATATTTTGTCTTTATCTTCAGTTAATTGTAACTGGTATCTGAAATCTTAGATTAATTGCCATTACTTTCTTAATTTGATTTCTGATTTTGTTCATTTACTTAGTAAATATTATTGACCTTGTTCCATGTGCATGGCCTACAGTTATTGCAAAAGACAAAGTCTTCTCCTCAAGGGCTGCGGAATGTGTCTAATGTGATAAACAGATACTTGGCAACTATTGCATAAACTAATTGAAATTAGGTATAGACATGATACCCATAAATGTGCAGGCTGCTCAGTGAGTGTGTAAGAAAGAAACTCTCCCAGATTTGTTGCCAGTAAACTATGATTCATTTTGAAGGTGATCATCATTCACATATATTTTAGAAGAAACTTCAAAGCCTGCAGTTTCTGCTAAAATTTAGTTTACTAGCGTTAAATACTTTGTAACGGATAAAATCCCAAACGACCTCTCAACATTGAAAAACTACTGAGGACATGAGAAAATTTAACGTGGGATAAGTTTAGAGGAAGAATGCGCTTATATGAAGATTGCTCCCTTTCCGGCGCTGGTTACCAGAAGAGAATACTTTAAATTCCGTCTGCACACACAGTGAGCAACTATTAGACCCTTGCAGCTGTAGTGCACAGCAATAAAAATGAGGTGGAAGAAAGCATGTTCTACAAAATAGTTAATTACCCAGGACAAGAAAAACCTGCAGGAGTAGAAATTCTTCACAAGGGGCCATTTTCTTTGCCAGTTACTGAAATGGATTTGGTGGTTGTGAGGCGGGAGGAGCGGGTTTTCACTGTGGCTAATTTCCGATGTCCTTTTTGAGCAAGGATTTCAAACTAGCTCAAATAATGGGAAGGAAGAAAAGCGAGCCTAAAGTAATCCCCGAAGGGCGTGAAGTGAAATTGCCCCAGACGTTGCCTTATATAGACGCTGTGACACAGTTTCCCTCGTGCAAAAAATACTCGGGGCAGATCATGACTTTCCCGCAGCCGCGCACGGAGACCTACTTTATAGCACTGGAGGGAAGTGAGTGTACCCGGTCTGCAGAGGGCTTTCTGGAGCATGAAGTACCCGGCCGCTTGCTTCTAGGGGCACCGCTAACTCTGGTGTTGTTTTTGCAGGTCCCTGGGGCCGGTGCATGGGAGACGAGTGTGGGCCAGGAGGCATCCAGACCAGGGCGGTGTGGTGCGCGCACGTGGAAGGGTGGACGACCCTGCACACGAACTGCAAGCAGGCCGAGCGACCCGGTAACCAGCAGAACTGCTTCAAGGTTTGCGACTGGCACAAAGACTTGTACGACTGGAGGCTGGGGCCCTGGAATCAGTGTCAGCCGGTGATCTCCAGGAGCCTGGAGAAGCCTCGTGAGTGCGTGAAGGGCGAAGAGGGCATTCAGGTGCGAGAGATCACGTGCCTGCAGAAAGACAAAGACTCGCCTGCGGACGAGACCATCTGTGAGTACTTTGAGCCCAAGCCGCTCCTCGAACAGGCTTGCCTCATTCCGTGCCAGCAAGACTGCATCGTGTCCGAGTTCTCCGCCTGGTCCGAGTGCTCCAAGACCTGCGGCAGCGGCCTGCAGCACCGCACGCGGCACGTCGTGGCGCCCCCGCAGTTCGGGGGCTCCGGCTGCCCGAACCTGACCGAGTTCCAGGTGTGCCGATCCAGCGCCTGTGACGCCGACGAGAGCACCTACAGCCTGCACGTGGGGCCCTGGAGCGCATGCTCCATGCCCCACTCTCGACAAGCCAGACAGGCCCGGAGACGCGCCAAGAACAAAGAACGGGAGAAGGACCGCGGCAAAGGCGTGAAGGATCCAGAGGCCCGGGAGCTGATTAAGAAAAAGAGAAATCGGAACAGACAGAACAGACAAGAGAACAGATACTGGGACATTCAGATTGGATATCAGACCCGCGAGGTCACGTGTACCAACAAAACGGGGAAAGCTGCTGATATGAGGTACGTTTCTCCAGTTACCACACGTGGCCCTGTGCCCAGGCTTTGCGCAGTGCCCGGCGAGCGGTTGGAACACACAGGTGCGCGCTGGGGCAAGTTCCCCCGCCACGAGCCCAGGCTTCTGAGCTCTCGTGGGTCTCCTGATGGGGTGCTGTTTGGTGCAAGTTTAGGCCCTGTGCGGCTTGCCTTGGTTTAGATTGTCCTACCCATGTCCAGAGCGTGCGGTTTTCCGTGAGAAGACGCTACTGACTGAGGCCAGTGTTGTCTCTCTCGTGGAACAGAAAACCCACATGGTCTGGAGTATTGGGAGTTCAAATTCAGACACTTATTTTAGTGAATTAATAGAATAAGGCACACTTGCAGTCTCTCCAAGTTTATAGCGTTTTCAGAATTACCCTATAAACAAAATGTGCTCTAAACAACATCCCAGGGAGCTATACCTAAGAATAATTTCCTTGCCCATTTTATAAAACGGAATAACTCAGCAGAGAAGGAAAACAGGAACCAGGAGAAAAGAAGGCAAGTACAGGATATTTCACCATGAATGCTTCACTTAGAACACGTGTAATTAATTGGCTGCATTTCCTAGAAGGAAATTATTTGGCAAATTATCTTTGGGAACATAATGACTGTATTATGAAGGACTAACTCATGTATGATTTATTTCTTGTGGAAAATAATATTCATTGAGGATTTAAAGGATATGGTGTTCTCTGGACATTCTAAATTTTGCTCTTGGATAAACCAGACCATCTGGGAGTGGCTGATCTGGATCATTTGCATAATTGCCTTTTCTGAAATATTTGTGCAGTTATGAGTTGGAGTGAACTGAGAGAAATTATATAGGACATCACTCAAAATTTTATGTCATAGTTGTTGCAGAAATGACATTGAGAGCATCATCTACCTCATGGCAGCCTGTTCTCTTAATTAAAAACAGACGAGCTCAATTTCACTAAGTCTCAGCCCATGTGTTTCTGGTGAGCAGCTGGATGGCTGTTTTTTGTGGCCCCTGGAAGTCTTGGAGCAGATCAGGTTTTCCTGTTTGCTGTGGCTCGGGGGATCCTAAATAGGACTGTGTGGCAGGCGTGTTGTTTACCAGTGCATCCCACTAGTTTTATATTTGCTTCACTTGTGTTATTTCACCCACTCTCATCTGGTGCTTTTGCTAGAAATGGGTTTTGCTATGTATGACTTTAGCCTGTTGGAACAGGATATAGTTTAAACCAATGAAGGAACAAAAACAACTGATCCATCTAAGAGAGTAACTCTCTTTCCTTATAGCATGGTTCTGGCTGTTATTTTTAGGATATTTGCTGCTCCCTCCCCTCTTTGTACTCATGCAATTGTATTTTATTTCAGCTATACTGTAATTTGCTCTTTCTCTGTTCTTGTCCTATCATTCCAGCTCCACTTGTTTTGCTAGCATTTTCTTTGGTCTTCATTTGCCAGATTCCCTACAACTCTGTGTGTGTGTGTGTGTATGGATGTACATGCATGTACACATGCCTCTGATTCTGTATCATTTACATTTTGACTGAACCCCTGTTTTTATACGTCTTTAGTGACTTCCAGATTTTTCCTGAGGTATTACAGTTGTATTACTTTAATTGCTTCTACCAAGTAACTGAATGAGCCTCCAAGGCAACTTGAATTGTTTCCTGCTGTCACTGGGTTGGCATGCTGTAGACGTTTAATTTAATGTTGACTACTCAATTAAAAGTGTAATTAGGATAGCAGCTACTATTGTGCAGAATTTGACATTCCCATCCAGTTCCTGGAATTAAGCAAATATGCTGAAAAAGGCAATGGAAAGCACCTGATTATTTGTCAGGTGCTTATGTCCCATTAGAAATTCCATCAATAATTATTTTAGTAAAATCATAGATGTACATATTTGTTCACTTATTAGAGTATACACTGAATGTTAAATAATCTGGTTGTTAATATTTCTCTTTAATTTGAAGTATAATGTATGATTAAGGAAAGTAAACTCATAATGAAGAAGAGGAAAAAAGTATTTTGCATGTATCTTGCTTAAACATGACCCCATAATATCAGACATTGATCAAGGATATAATGATTAAATCCAATGTTTATCTTCCATCAAACTCAAACAATTTTATTATTAAAGAAGATAAAAGACCATTCAAGAATAGTAAAATAATCCTGTCTCAATAGTTAATGAATTTGAACTTAAGAATCTTTGGGAAGCCATTCAGAGACAAATGAGAATATTACCATGTTTTCTGCTAAAGCATCCAAGTTAAAGGTGGTCATCTTGAAGCCCACATTGTGGCACAGCTGGTAAAGTGGCCACCTGGGATGCCAGCATCCTGTATGGGCACCAGTTCCTGTCCTGGCTGCTCTACTTCCAACCCAGCTTCCTGCTAAAGGCCTTGGAAAAGCAGCAGAGGATGGCCCAAGTGCTTGGGCTCCTGCCACCCACGTGAGAAACCAGGAAGATGCTCCTGGTGTCAGCCTAGTTCAGCCCCAGCTATCGCTGCCATCTGGGGAATGAACAGGAAGATGGAAGACCTCTTCATGTCTCTGTCTCACCCTCTCTAACTCCTCTGACTTTCAAATACATAAATCTAAAAAAAAATCACCTTTCCTGCCTTTCTGTTTGCAAACATAACAAAACCAATGAGAACGAAAAGCACAAATGAAAATCTATCCGTTTATTTATTTATTTATTTAAAAGAGTTATAAAGAGAGGTAGAGCCAGAGAGAGAGGTCCTCCATCTGCCGGTTCACTCCCAAATTTGCCACACCTGCTGTTGCTGCACCAATCCAAAGCCAGGAGCTTCCTCTGGGTCTCCTGTGCGGGTGCAGGGGCCCAAGGACTTGGGCCATCTTCTACTGCTTTCCCAGGCTATAGCAAAGAGCTGGATCAGAAGTGGAGCAGCTGGGACTCAAGCCAGTGACCACATGGGATGCTGGCACTTCAGGCCAGGGCTTTAACCTGCTGTGCCACAGCGCCAGCCCTGGTCCGTTCTTTTATAATAGAAAATATGGACATTCTTGAACCATAGCTGATACAGAAGAGTTGGCAATTACAGTATTCAATGATCAAGCATTAGAAGCGTTCCATGTAAAATAAAAAACAAGACAAGGCAGCACATTGTCTATACTGTTAGCTAACATAGATCTGTAAGTATTAAGCAATGTAGTTGACAAGAAAAATGAAAAATTGGAGAGCAAGTGGTAAAATTCAGATTTTTTTTCCAAATGCTATGATCATATACTGAAAAATTCGAGAATTAATTGAAATGTCTTAGAAAGCAATGAAAATAGTAAGATAAACATAAAAATATCCAAAAAAATATTCCTTAGATATCAACAAAAAATAGCTAAGTATTGTAATAGAAAAAATGATTAAAATCTGCATATCCCATTTACAGTTGTAAATAAAAAATATATAAATAAACCCAACTAAAAAAATTCTACAGTTAACATCAGATTTGTAAAAGAAAACTGTGTTTGTCTGGAACATTTAATACCAATTATCCCTACATTGACACTGTGACATTCACAAGGGTAATATAAATGTATGAGAGGACAGAAAAATACTGTAAAATAAAAAAACCTAACTTCACCAGATAATTAAATGCATTCTATTCCATGGTGGTAATAATAAAAAGAACAATTCTGTGTCAAGGAGTGGTTGGTTCACATAGAAATGGGTCTCGAATAAAGATTCCCAAACTGTGTTAGGTGAAGTTAAAAGATCACTACTAATTTTGGATAATAAGTACAATTTAATGACATCATTTTGGGTAATTAGCTAGTCATCAAGAAGCAGAAAGAAAAGAAATGTATCTCTGTCACTTGTTACACAAAACCAAGGTCTAAGTTGATTCACGCCATAAATTCAGGAAAAGATCAAAGTATTTGATTATGTATTATGTAATTGACAAGCAAATTTCTTAGTATATAAAAAACTCCTACAAATCAGAAGAAAGGAAGTAAAAATTTAGAAGCAAAGGATAGAGGGCCAGTGATGTGGAGTAGCGGGGAAAGCTGCTGCCTGCGATGCTGGACTCCTTATGGATTCCAGTTTGTGTCCCCACTGCTCCACTTGTAATCCAGCTCCCTGATAATGGCTTGGGAAGAGCAGCAGAGTACGGCCCAAGTGCTTGGACCCCTGTGCTTAAGCACCTGCCACCTCTAAAGAAATAGGGGCAGAACAGATAGGAGACAGGATATGGACTCAGAGCCAAAACGAATTTATTCAAGGAAAACTAAGTTTGCAGAGGTGGCTAACTGTTGGTGTGCACGTGGGGCAAGCTCATGGCAGAGAGCAAACATGTAGTTATGGGTTGGGTTTATATAACACAAGCCAGATAGGTTCCATGGTGGGGGTTGGGGGAGTGCTGCGGGGTACAGATTTGGTGCAGAGAGCGTAGCTGAGCTGGCTTTTCCTGGACTTTCATACTCTGAGGACTTGTTAGTTGGAAAACAACATGGAGGGTCGGGTGGAGAAGAAAACAGGGCATGGGAACAAGCTGGCCTAAGAGTGTAGGGGCTACTGGACTGGATCTGCTCTCAAGCAAGGAGCCAACATGGCTCTGAGATCTATGTCCTTGGTCTGTCACTACCCCCATGGAGACTGAGATTTATAACAATGGAAGATGGAAAGCAGAATCAGCAAAGGAGCAACAGCAGAGACCAGATGCAAGGTTCCAGAATCTTCCTGTGGGTTTGTGCAACATAGACTTAATGTGTCCAGCAAGGAGTCTCACATAAGGCAAGCTCATTAGACACCCAGTAACCTCAGTTTTTTATTAGAGACTGATGACAGAGGACTTGTACCTAGCATGTACAAAATCCCAAACTCCCTGAAGGAAAGCAAGTCTTCTGCATATGCCACACTCTTATATGAACAGATTAGGCACAGCGAGCCACTCTTGGCATTTAGAGGAAATTTTGTTATCACTGTGGGAACTGTTTATCCATTATGTTCCACTATGCCAACCAGCTGCCTGCCTTCCAAGCAGGTCTGTCTAAAGGCAGGAGACTGAGCTGGCTGTATGGACTCTTAGGAACAATGGAGTGTATTAACAAATGATGTTGTGACTTCTAATTAAACACAAGGGAGTGAGGGCAGTTTTATTTTACTCCCCTGTCTTAAAATCAGCCATAAAAATAACGATGAATAGACAATTCTATTTATAGTTTCAAAGAAACAGAAATGGAAAAATGACAAATAAGTATCAAATTAAATCCAGTATTAAATCTAGATCCTGGATCTAAAAGATAGGAGGACGGGTGGATGTGAGGCACAGTGGTTAAGATGTCTGCACCCCAAATCAGAGTGCCTGGTTCCAGTCCCCGCTCCTTTACTTCTTATCCAGCTTCCACTAATCCACAGCCTGGGAGGCAGTGGATAATGGTTGAAATCCTCGGGTCCTTGCCTCTCACATGGTGGACCTGGATTGAGTTCCAAGGCTACTGGCTTGGTCCTGTCCTCCTATTGCTGTTTCAGGGACTTGGGGAGTCAGCCAGAAGATGGGACATCTCACCATTTCTCTCCTCTATCTACCTTGTAAATAAAATGAAAATAAATAAGACTTAAAAAATAACAGTAACATGTGAGTTGATAGATATGAGGGTGATATCACATTGTCATTTTAAAAATAAAATAAGAGGAAGTCAGGACCTGAAACGTAAAAAGGACTCCCCTATAGTAACCAGTGACACAAAACTGGCCTGGAAGAACCATCCAATGATCTTTTTATTGCATTAACTCAATCTGGGGAGCATGGGCAATCCACCAGTTTCCCACCCCAGAATCTCAAAGTAATTGTAGCTGGTGGAAAATTGAAAAGAAACCTTACTTGTCTGGTCTCCTGGCTGAGGGGAGCTGTCCAAGGTGAAGTGGAGAAGGTGGGGAGGAAGTCAGTCTTGGGTTTGCAGCACCCACAACTAGTAATGTAAGGCCTGGCTGTGAGCCACCCCTACCTCTGTAGGCTTAGGTCTCCCAGCTGCACTGCTCCTAAAACAAAGACCTGGATCTACATGTGAAAGGCACATATTTCCAGAAGAAGAATGCAAGCTGCCATAAAAAAGACTAGCAACATTAGTGGAAGTAGTACCTACTTTTGAAAATATCTTCCATTTTAGTGCACATTGTTTTGTCATATTAGCTGACAAAGGCAATTAATTGTAATTATAATGCCAACAGAAGGATTGCCAAGAAGTGTGAGAATGTAAGCCCAGGGAATTCCTGAGAGAATAAAGTAGAATTAGGATTTAAAATATTTCTGTTGGCTAAGGCAAAATAAGTAGATCTATCCAGCTTCAAGATAACCACATCAAGCAGATACCTTAGCTGCAAACACACGGAGTGAAAAATAACTGGGTAAAAATGAACAGAATAATCTAAAAACTCTGAGAAATACATTCACATTGGTATATTTTTCTCTCAGTTTTACTTTTGTAATCATTTTTTTCTTTTTAAGTCTCTGAATGAAGGTGTTTCATGAAGGTGGTGGAAAGTACCTGTTATTTTTAAAAGTCGTGCATGGATTTCAGAATGTTTTTACACTATAAAAAAAATACATCACTTCATTCCATTTTTCCATGGACTTTTTCAAGAGTCCTCTTATAGATTCAGTTTTAGTATTTCAGATAGTAATGAATAAAACTTCTAGTGGCTTTCTGATTTCTCTAAGTCACACTTTTCTAGCTCATTCTCTCATCATCAAAATAAGAAACTGTGCAGAAGATTATGTCTTCTCAACACAATCTCTTTTTGCCTGATTTTTCACTACTTTTTAAAAAGATTTATTTATTTTAGAGGCAGAGGTCTTCTATCCACTGGTTCACTCCCCAAATGGCATCATAGGGCAAAGTTGGGCCAATCTGAAGCCAGGAGCTTCCTCCAAGTCTCCCATGTGAGTGCAGGGATCCAAGCACTTAGGCCATCTTCCACTGCTTTCCTAGGCCATTAGCAGAGTGCTGGATAGGAAGTGGAGCAGCCAGGACACACACTGGAGCCCATATGGGATGCTAGCACCACAGGCAGAGGCTTAGCTACTACACTACCACAGTGGCCCCTGTTCTTTACCTTTGAAAACTTAACTACTTTAACCTTCAGTTATAGGATTGTTTTTAAAATGGTGATGTAAAACTCGGATATAAAGCTATTAGCGTTATAACATTCTGAAAAGTGGTTGAATCAGCAAGAAAAGAATTCAAGTAATGGATGACTAGGGAAAATAAATACTAACCCAGAGTAGGGAAAGCTATGCCTTCATGACTAAGTCATTTCCACTTTCTGGTGCTTAGTTTGCTCATCTGTAACCGTATTTGTGAATGGTGAACAGTGATGGCAGAAACAGGGAACTGAAAAATCTTTAAAGGCCTCCAAATCCCATGATTCTAATGAAGCCTAAACAAAAGCATACCTAAAATTGTAAAACTAAATTCTGGTAATATTTCTTGGCAGTAAGTTAATTTCAGCATATCCGGCAAACTAGCACCTACTAAAACATCCCGGCAAATTTATATGCAGTGGATTTAGATTCTAGCAGCTCCTAGCAGTCCTGAATGTAATTGGGGTTTTCACTCTGTTTATGTGCTGCTGTGTGGTTTCCTGGGAGCCCATTCCCATGCTATGACTTCATGAATCAGTGAAATTGCAAATCTGATCCTAACCTTCCCAAAAAGAAGGGGAGGGAGAATTACACACTATTTAAAATAACGGTGATCCACTTCACTTATTCAGAACCCATTTATAAAATTACTACTTCTCATGCACAAATAGCAGGCTTTTAGATTTAAAAACTTTCTATAATAGCCAAAGTATTGGTTTGCCTGCCAGATACCATCATGATTTTTTGTGAGTCTGGTCCAGCTGCCTGTTGGACACATCTCACTAAAGAAATGGAGTCAGTATGCTCACATTCTGCAGTTCATGGTGCATGGGTTGTTTTTGTTTTTTTTTTTTTTTTTTGACAGGCAGAGTGGACAGTGAGAGAGAGAGACAGAGAGAAAGGTCTTCCTTTGCTGTTGGTTCACCCTCCAATGGCCGGCGCACCACGCTGATCTGAAGCCAGGAGCCAGGTGCTTCTCCTGGTCTCCCATGGGGTGCAGGGCCCAAGCACTTGGGCCATCCTCCACTGCACTCCCTGGCCACAGCAGAGAGCTGGCCTGGAAGAGGGGCAACCAAGACAGAATCCAGTGCCCCGACTGGAACTAGAACCTGGTGTGCAGGGCCGCAAGGCAGAGGATTAGCCTATTGAGCCACAGCGCCGGCCTGGTTCTAAAGAAATCCTTTACATCACATAGCACGTAGGGCTACGAGGCGGGATATTGTGTTTGGGCTTGAGGTCTGTTCTCAAGGCCTCTTGATCTGGCTTCTTAGGCTGGCCTCTTAGCAGAACAGTCATAACCTCTTTGTGGTTGGGTTCTCCCAACAGGAAGCAGCAGCAGGGTATCAGGGGCTGGGAAGAGGGAGTGGTTGGGATGTTCTATTGGTGGGTGGGCAGTAGCTGAGTTCCTCTGTTAAAGGCTACAGCCCCTGTCCAGCAGCCCTCCCTCTCGGACTAGGACTACCTTGAGTTCTGCAAAACAAATAATACAATCTTTTTTAAAGATTTATTTTATGTATTTGAAAGAGAGTTACAGAGAGAAGTAGAGACAGAGAGGTCTTTCATCCACTGGTTCACTCCCCAGATGGCTGCAGTGGCCTGAGCTGAGCTGATCTGAAGCCAGGAGCCAGGATCATCTTCTGGGTCTCCAATGCAGGTGCAGGAGCCCAAGGATTTGGGCCATCTTCCACTTCTTTCCCAGGCTATAGCTGAGAGCTGGATCAGAAGAGGAGCTGCCAGACTAGAACTGGCACCCACATGGGATGCTGGCACTTCAGGGTAGGGCTTTAACCCGCTGCGCCACAGCACCGGCCCCCAAATAATTCAATCTTAGAGGTGGTATCTTACAGGGAGAAAGAGAAGAGGGAGTGAGTACGTGCCAGTGACGTGGGAATTCTTCCTTGAGGAAGTTTATTGAGCTCAGGAATGGCCTCCATGTAGAAATGCTAGGATGAGTTGGTCTGCACATGGTTGAGGAGTGTGATGGAGGAAGAACACTAGAAAAACAAGGGCCAGGGTATGGAGAATTGCATCATTAATGGTTCACTGTGCGAAGATATCGTGCCTGGAGGTTAGATTATATAAACAGAGAGTTAGCTTAGAGGTGAAACCTGGCAGAAATGCGAAAACTTGTATCTGCCAAGGGCCATTTGGGTATTTGTAACACCCATTTGTGAGCTGTACAAAATTATTAACTTAAAGCCACCCTGCCATAGATTCATTGAATTTGAGTCTTGCCTGTTGATTGCCTGGACACGGCCACACAGGCCTTATATGGCCCACGGGCCAAATGTTTACCACCCCTGCAGAGATTTCGGAAGTGAAGTTTAAGTGTTGCCCCTTTATATCCTGTGGGTCTAAACACCGCCACATTTATTAGTAATAGGGTTCTTTAGCACACCTTGTATAATTTATATGCATGTAATATTATATAAATATATGCATAATTTAGAACAGATTAAATTTTAAGATAAATGAGGAAATAATATTTTGCTGTTCTTCAGGGCCTCATATTGTCTTTAGCTATTATCTTAATGTTAGTTATTTATGAGAAGGTGTTCACAAGTTCTGTTTTATGTGTTTATAAATTTAGCTATTGAATCTATCATATAAATGAATTCCTTACATTAGGCAATGGAGATAAATGAATATTATTACCATGCTATATGAATATTATCATTTAATCAATAAGGAAATATTAAGTACTTAGTATGCTTTTAGCACTGTACCAGATTCATAATTAACATTCCAGCTATATGAAGTACAAATTTTACATTATGCATAAAATAAGTAGGCATTATTCTTCTATTATAGATGAAAACAATTGAGTGTGAGATTTTGAGTGACTTTTAAAACAGAATAATTAAAAGCATTGTCTGAGGTCATTGAACTACCATGCAAAGGTAGTTCCAAAAGTTTGTAAAAAGTTGAAGATATTTATTTTAGGGTAAAAAAAAAAAAACTTTGAGGTGCTCATTTTTTCAAATAATATGCTTTTTTCCTTGATTCTTTTGAAGTCCATGTGCATGCACAGATTTCAAGTTTCTTGAGCATTAAAATTATCTTGCTTTTTATCTTTTATCTTTATCTTGAGAGGCAGTGAACCAGGGAAAGCTCCCATCTGCTGGGTCCCTCCTCAAATGCTCACTCACAATGGCCAGGGCAGGGCCAGGCAAAAGAAGCAAGGAGCCAGGAACTCAGTCCACGCCACATGAATGGCAGCAGTTCATCACCTGCTGCCGCCCAGGGTTTGCATTGGCAAGAAACTCGAATTGGGAGCAGAGCAGAAACTCAAACCCAGATGCGCCTATATGGGATGCTGGTATCCCAACTATCAGCTTAGCTGCTGGGTGAAACATCCAGCCTGTTTGATATCATTTTCTACGAACTTTTTGACTTTCCCTGTTTATATGAGATGTGTGTGCTTTATTGGGTGTCTCTGAAAAGAGACGGCCCACGTGACAACATTTGTATGAGGAAACTCATTTTCAATAGATAGGGACATATTCAAAACCTTAAGTACATCCATTCTAAAAGTAGTCTTTTTGGTAACTTCTGTTTGAGGGCAACATTTTATTTGGATCTTATTTAATTATCATTCTCCTTCCCATTTGTAATAAGGTGATATGCTTTTATAACAGAAATGTCCAGGTTACATTTTATTATTTCTGTGTTCCCACACAGTGCCCCTTTGGATTACAGAGTGTAGTATAGAGGAGAGAAATAGATACAGCACATACTCATCCATAAGTGGTAAGAGGGAAGTGCACACATGTTCGTGTGCTCCTTTCAAAGTATTTATATTCATTTTAAATCCCGGGAGCAACTGGACAGAACAAATGGTGTTAACCGTGCATTCTAAACCAGCGTAAGAATCTAAGATAGCTGCTCTGGTCAAATTATAAAAGAAAAGCTTGTTTTTGGCTTTTTTTTAAATTCTGTTTAACACTCCTCAGGAAACATGACACTTTCACCTCTTCGAGCTTATGCTTTAATTTGTGCTCACCTCCCATCCTGATCTGTTCACATAATGATAACTCAGGTTTTCTTGTTTCCTCCCGCTCTGTTCCTCAGCTGGCAAGAGTACTGCGGTACTAGAAAAAACTGAATCAGTCGGTCATAGTATGTCAGGCCCTAGATTTCATTAAAAATTCTATTTTGTTAAATATTCAAAGTCTTCCAAGGATTTATGTTAATATTTATAACAATACACACCCTTACATGCATCCATTAATTTCCTATGTGATGGCAATAGATGAATGACAAGATAGAATATTTCATGGAGGAAATTATATGTACACTTTATGTAAATATATACTTATACTTTATGATATAAAGTATTAATCTTTATAGCTTCCATTCCACTAAGAATAGCACATAATCCATTTTTAATAAATATTTGTAAAAGTGTTAAAATTCAAAGGAACTTTCTGTTCTTAGAACTTGAGTCTTTTAATGAATAATAAATAAGGTTGATAGAAAAATGAAATCCTCTGAGGTTATAAAGTAAATTAGAAAACATGTGAAAGACTGTCATCCAAATATCTGTTATATTCAGTTAGAATATAGGTTTAAATTTATTCCATTCAGGATACATCCTATTTTTTAGTTTGATTAAGTTACTTACTATGTTACTGAAATGTTTTATTTGAAAGGTAGAGACAGATCTTCCATCTGCTGGTTCACTCCCCAAATACCTGTAACAGCTGAGGCTGAGTCAGGTCAAGGCCAGAATCTGGGAAGTCCAGGTTTCCCAAGTGTGTAGCAGGAATCCAACTACTTGAGCCATCATCACCTGCTGTCTCCCAGAGAGCACATGAGCGGAAAACCGGAGTCAGGAGCTGAGGAGGACTCAAACCTAGATTCTCCAATATGGGACATGATCTCTCAAGTGGTACCTTTACCACCGTGCCAAACATTCATCCAGGAGACATCATTTATAATATATATACTCAGTATCATTGTGCCTGGTTAACACTAAACAATGGTTATTACAAAGTTAGTGCATATCATACAGAAATCAGAAAATATTATTAATCATAATATTGTAAATGTGCTCCACCAGTTTGTAAGAATCCATTTATTAGGCTTAATCTTTGGTGTGAAGCTTTCTTATGCTTTTACCTATTTATAGTAATGGTACCTATTGCTGCTTTTTTCACATGCTGAAGCCAACAAAATATTTAGTAAACATTATCAATTAGTTGGCATTAATGTTTTTTTTATACTATTTGTTGAACTCGTAGTGTAGGGTTAATTTTATGAGTATAAGGTAAACTGAAATAGATCTTTGTAAAAATTAAGAGTGGGTGGCCAGCGCCACGGCTCACTAGGCCAATCCTCCGCCTGCGGTGCCAGCACCCCAGGTTCTAGTCCCGGTCGGGGCGCCGGATTCTGTCCTGGTTGCTCCTTTTCCAGTCCAGCTCTCTGCTGTGGCCCGGGAAGGCAGTGGAGGATGGCCCAAGGCTTGGGCCCTGCACCCGCATGGGAGGCCAGGAGGAACCACCTGGTTCCTGGCTTCGGATTGGTGCAGTGCGCCGGCTGTAGCAGCCATTTAGCGGGGTGAACCAATGAAAGGAAGAACTTTCTCTGTGTCTCTCTCTCTATCTATCTCTACCAGTCCAAAAAAAAAAAAAAAAATTAAGAGTGCAAATAGGAGGAGAAGGAAGAAGGATAGGTGTATGGACAAGAGGGAGAGTAGGGTGGGTGGTATCACTGTGTTCCTGAATCTGTGCATATGAAATACATGAAGCTTGTATACCTGAAATAAAATTTTTAAAAAAAGTTAATAAAATGAAAAAAAGTTGGCATTAATAGAAAATTAGTGGCTAATATTGTCAATGTCTAACTCCAAATTTCCTATAAATTCAAAATTATCACAATGACCATCAAGGTCATATCGTATGCTTTGGTATGACTATTTCATTATGGCCAAGATATCTTCAGTGCCCTCAAACATCTATCACCTCCCAGGAATATTTTAATAATCACTTTATTGATAGATTATTGATACATTGTAAGCTATGATATTTAATGCATGCAGTTTAATGAATTTTGGGATAAGAATATAATTATATATTCATGAACTCATCAAAGTAATAAATATATCCATCCCAATGTTTCCATCTGCTCTTTTTTTATTATGTTATTATTTTAATAGGAATAATTAAAATCTACCTTCACATCAAATATTAAGTATGTAATATGATAGAGAGTATTTTTGTTTAATACGAAGTTCCTAACCTAGAGTAATTGAACACTAAGAAACTCAGCATTTTGAAGCTTTGTGTTTCAGTTACAGGAAGGGATTTGGGATTTGAGCGATCCTTAGATCACAACACAGATATCACTGCCTGAGCATCCTCAGCGTAAGCCTGAATGAGCTCTGTTAGACTTCCCTCACTTTTCCTGGCAGCTACACTAATCTCTGCCATTTATTGTTCTGTTGGGCTCTCTGGCATGAGTCTGCATGAAAGCAGCTTTCCTGTGGGAGCTGGCACTTCCTGGAGCAGCCCGGCCACTACTCGCCAGGCCAGTGACCTGCTTGTCCTTCTCAGCAACTGTGATCTCACCCATTGTTTTCATTTATTCACTGGAATTCTGCGAGCTTGATGAGGGTGGCCGTGAATTTCCCTCTCTTGTAAATATAGCAAGAAGGGTTTTAAATGGGAGGAAGCACTTTGAAAAGAAAAAAAATTCTCACAGGATAAGGAATTTCATAAATCCTGAATGCACTCTTTGCATAACCTCATTAAGGATATGGTCCTCTCTAGCGTCAGCTGTCACATTACACTGGCATCGCCATGTGCTCTAAGATGCTCCTATATTTACGGTTATTTTAGGTCTCTTCATACACATTCACTTTGCTATCTGTCTGATTTTTCTAATCTTATTTTACTATAAAGTGATTTTATAGCTTTTATCCAAAATTTGTTTGAGAGGCAGTTTCTTATTTAGTACAAATATCAGGTCTCTAGTAGTAGACTTTAAAAGCTTGCAATCATGAAAAACAAACTTATTTAAGTAATATGAAGGCTCTTCAAAAAGATGATGGAAAATATGTATCATAAAACGTGTCATGGGTTGCAAAAAGTTTTATACAAGAACTAACTTTTAATTATATTCTTTCCATGAACTTTTTCTATCTTGATATATCATCTTGTATTTACCAGAGTAACAGTTGATTTGTAGATTGACAAAAATAGCTGTGCTATGATTTTTTTTTTGGGGGGGGGGTAGGGGGACAGGCAGAGTTAGAGAGAGAGACAGAAAGCTCTTCATTCTGTTGGTTCACTCCCCAAATGGCCGCCACAGCTGGCCCTGCGCCAATCCTAAGCCAGGAGCCAGGTGTTTCCTTTTGGTCTCCCATGCGGGTGCAGGGCCCAAGGACTTGGGCCATCTTCCACTGCACTCTCCACTCCCAGGCCACAGCAGAGAGCTGGACTGGAAGAGAAGCAACTGGGACTAGAACCCGGTGCCCATATGGGATGCCGGCGCCACAGGCGGAGGATTAACCAAGTGAGCCACAGCGTCGGCCCCAACAATTTGCTTTTTAACAATTTGTATTTTCTGATTCTGCCTGGTACCAACCTCCAACCTTGGAATTCTGACAAAATGCTAGGGTGGCTGGGATAGTACTGGGAAAAAATAGAAACTGAAGGACAAGAAGTTGCCTGTCTTATTTTGGTACTCTATTATTTTATGAGTGTCAAGTAACATACAGATTTTTGGTTGGCCATTTTAGTTGAGATCTTGCATCCTCAATAAACCAGAGACGGGGGTACTCTGTGATCACTGCAGATGGCAAAGCACTGATGCTGGTCCCTGGCTGTGCCTGTTGATAACCTTTCATGATGATAGCAACCAAGGTCTCCTTCTACATGTTGTTCCATATATGTCCGCATAGATCACTTTTATGCTTTCTAACTATGTGGGCTAGCCAAACTCCACATGATCCAGGTTCTCCCTTTCCAAAAAGGAAGAGGAAGAGATGAGGAAGGGGCTGCTCTTTAATGATCGCTTCATTCTACTGAGTACTTCTCAACATTTATTTACCTTCTCTATTTCTTTAATGATACGACAGAGACGAAGTCTGCTTTAGTGTGTGTGCAATAGCTTTTCTCCTTTGAGATAATGAATGAAGAAGGCCTTGTAACCACAGAGTGGCAGGCAATGTGGATAGATGAGGGTGGGAACAGAACAAATGCGAGAGAGTCTCACAGGGCACAGAATTTAAGGAGACGTTTCTCCCCAGGCTTTTGCTGGTACCTTTTTTTTTTTTTAACAACAACATAAAAAATTATTTATTTGAAAGGCAGAGTGACAGAGAGCAAGGGAAAGAGAATAGATCTTCCACCTACTGGTTCACTCCGCCAAATTGTCCCAATTGCTGGGACTGGACAAGGCAGAAGCCAGGAGTCTTGAAACTCTATCTGGCCCTCTCACATGGCTGTCAGGGACCATCATCCACTGCTTTCAAAGGTGCATTAGCAGAAGGCAGATTGGAAGTGGAGTAGATGGGACTGGAACTGGGGCTCTAGTATGGGATGTCAGCATCTGCTGAACCTTTATTTATTTTAAAAATATTTGCTTATTTGAAATAGTGACAGAGATGGTGTCATCTTTTTTATTTGCTTGCAAATACATTAGATTTTAATCTTGAATATTCAACATTATTGCTTTAGGAAATGTTTTCCCTGAGCCAAGAATGCTAATTACATAAGAACACACACACATAAAAAGTCGTTCTCCATTTTCCCAGGAAAAAACAATCCAAGTGTAACTTCTACAAATAGTCAAGTTTTTAAATTATAGTTAAAGTCTTGATCACCTCATTTATTAGCTCTAAGTTACAAATTTAAATTAAACATTAGACAACTATTACAATTTATAAATGCAAGGTGCCATTACATAGTAAAATGATTCCATAGCAGCAATGTTTATTAGTTTAATCTCTTTAGATGACTCACTGCTGCACAGGCTAATTCTCTTATCCACCCCTGTGTTTATGTTGAGTACGTGTATGAGTGGGTTGAATAGAATGCACCGACAATCTCTTTAAGATCAACAGCAAGATGAGCTAGGCTTGGGCTTTCCGTGAAGATTGACCGTGTCTGTCTGAATCAAGTGCTCTGACCTATCCTCTGTAGCAAGAACTCTTTGAACTGCTTCCTCAAAAGCTGCTGTGACACTAGTAGTATCTTTTGCACTTATTTCAAAGGAGGGAGAGTTGGTGTTGTCCCTGCACCAGGCTTGGGCTTCTTCTGTAGATACCTGTCATTCACTTAGGTCTGTCTTGTCGCCCAAAATCACAAAAGGAAAGCTTTTCAGGCTCTTTCACATCTGCATAATATTTGAATTTTTTCTTCCAGTTATTCAAGGTCTGGAAGCTTTGTGAATCATCAACACTGAAAGTAAGCAGGCAAATCAGAACCCCTGTAAAATGGCGTCCTCGGGCTTCGCCTCTTGACTAGTTGTGTCCCAAATCTGCTTGGTAACAAAATGTCCATCCACCTCCAAATCTTTATTTAAAAATTCCACACCTATTGTATAGAAGAGTTGGGCATCAAACTTACTGGTTGCATATCTGTTCATAAGAGAACTCCCAACTCCAGAGTTGGTGTCATCTTAAACTTTGCTTATTTCCACTTCTTTACCTTACCCTAGTTCCAACCTGAATAGGAAAAGGATGGAGTTGGCTGATGGGCTGAGAAATTTCATGTCTTTTCCCTTCAAAGGTGGTTCTATTAATTCACCCAACAAATATTTAATAAGTATCTATTATGTGTTTAATCTTTGTCCTTCAAAGATTAAGTTTAACAACACTGGCTTTGATACCTTCTAACTAATTTAGATATTCTTTGAAGCTCACGATATTTTAGGTAGGCATCAAACACTGGAGGGTAAAGTCAGAATGGGAACAAAATCATGAATTACTTTTTATTTGAGCCTCCATAGATGGGTATATTTTGAACTTTTTGAACTCTGTTTTTATTCTCTTTTCTAGTTAAGAATATGTATTTAAAGCCTTTCCAAGCAGTACCCCCATGCTTTGTCATTTGGGGGACTCTCAATAAAAAATTTTAACCTGGCTTTCATTTTGTTTCTCTAACAGAAGTAGGGTGCCTTTCTTTCTGCCAAGGGCCTTTTGGATATTTATATCATCTTTGCAGGGCATACTAAAAGCCTCCTGTAGAATTTTTGAATCGTGAGTCTCACCTGCAGGAGCCTTGGTAAGACCACACCACATGATTCCACAGGCCTTATGTGGCCCATGGAGCATACACTCCCACCCTGGTACTGTTACTGGTCGTGTAACCCAACACAATTATTCAGTCTATTCATGATAACATAAAACTCTACATTCTTTTATTAGAAAGCTGTAATGAGTGGAGCAATCTTAGTTATTTAGTTAGGTTAAAGGAAAGAGAAGTTAAGATAAGTGAGTCCCTAGTGGTCTTTTTGAAAGTAGTTCTTTGAGGTTGTCTGAGAAGTTGAGGTCTACCCTACCCCCAACACACAGCAGGAGCTTGGAAACTATGTCATATTGGACTCTGGAGGAATAGATTTATGCAATTGATGTAATAGGTAGAACACCAGCGTGAGACTCAGATGGCCTGGATTTAAGTCAGAACTCTCCCACTTAATTGTGAAATGAAGATAACATTACTGCATTGCGTATTTGTCAGGATTATTGTGAAGATGCAAAACATGTGCATGTAAAGTTGCTATGTAAAATGAGAATGGCAGGGCAAAATGTTAATTTTTATTAATAGTGATGTGGATAGCTTTAAGAGCATTGAAAGCAAAAGTAGGAAAGAAAAGAACATATCTCTTACCCTCTTAGACTCTTTATATCTCTTTCAAAACAGCAGAGTTATATACCTTAGGGGGAAGAATCAATGGAAATGTAATGTATGTGTGATTTCACAGATTAAAATAACCACCCCTTTTAAACCATTTTACCTTGAATTTCCTAGGTGAAGACCAGTAGTAAGATGTTTACTTTTAGTAAACCATATAAACCATTTATTGACTTAGAATTTCTATTTATTTATTTATTTATTTTTGACAGGAAGAGTTAGTGAGAGAGAGACAGAAATGTCTTCCTTCTGTTGGTTCACTCCCCTAATTGCTGCTACAGCCAGTGCACTGTGCCAATCCAAAGCCAGGAGCCAGGTGCTTATCCTGGTCTCCCATGCGGGTGCAGGGCCAAAGCACTTGGGCCATCCTCCACTGCACTCCTGGGCCACAGCAGAGAGCTGGACTGGAAGAGGAACATCTGGGACAGAATCTGGCGCCCCAACTGGGACTAGAACCCTGTGTGCCAGCGCCGCAGGCAGAGGATTAGCCTAGTGAGCCGCAGCGCTGGCCTACTTAGAATTTCTTAATGATTTCATCTTTAATTAATTTATCCCCTTACTTGTAAGTTATTCTGTTCAAAGAGACTTAGTTTAGGTTGTTTTTTTTTTTAAAAGATTTATTTATGTATTTGAAAGTCAGAGTTACACAGAGAGTGAAGGAGAGGCAGAGAGAGAGAGAGGTCTTCTATCTACTGGTTCACTCCCCAAATGGCTGCAACAGCCAGAGCTGGACCAATCTGAAGCCAGGAGCCAGAAACCTCCTTTGGATCTCCCATGCAGGTGCAGGGGCCCAAGGGCTTGGGCCATCTTCCACTGTATTCCCAGGCCACAGCAGAGAGCCGGATCTGACACAGAACAACCAGGAATAAAACTAGTGCCCATATGGGATGCTGGCACTGCAGGCAGTGGCTTTACCCTCTGTGCCACAATACTGGCATCCTGTTTAGGTTTTTATTCCTTGAAGTGCCAGGGATTTGTGTCTATAGAAACCTTTCCATAAAGACACACCCTTCTACGTAATTCCAAATAATGTGCATTTTTCTAAGTAATATAAGAAATGAGTCCGAGAAAGCAAAGAAAGGATCAACCAAACTATAATATAAAAATATGAAAATGGAGGCTGCTTTAGCAATTGTGAAGAAATTGTTATTAAAGGGATGTCATAAGAATTATAGAAAGTATATAAAAATACCTTCGAATGGTATGAGAGAGTAGAAGGAGATAAAAGAATTGGAAGAGTTGAAGTGAAGCTAGTTTGATTTTGTCGTGATTCGGATAATGCAGTGCTGAGTGAAACACTTCAAGGGTCGTGTCTGACAACGTTAATTTGGACAACTGTATATCTGACCAGGAAGCACTGGAATGGTCATGAATGATATATGTCCGCCCTGCTGTGTCCTTTTAGCTTTAGAATTGCAAATTTGATTTCTGAAACTCCTTGCATTGGAGCAACCAAAGCAATTGGAAAAGAAGGCCTTTCCTAATGCGATGTGCAGTTTCCCGGTTAAGAGTCTGCTGTTTTTTTCCAAAGCTTGGTTTTGCCTCCTATTTTCATTAAGCACTTAACAGTCTGAGAGCCAGAGGCATGAGGGAAGCTGGGAAAGAACTGGGTGTGGGAACCGTTATCCTATATTGTTGCTGTGCACGGAGCTAAATGGCTTAAAGCAAGCTCTCATTCATTGCCTGCCAGGGATCTTCACTGAGAGTGGCTAGTGGAAAAGTGCAGATGGAGTGACAGAACTCTAGTGCTTTTATTGTGGGGCTGAATGAAGTACCTCATTGTACCAGATGAATGTGACTTTGATAATAAGATCACACTTCATGCCATTCATGGGCAGAATTTTGCCAGCTAGATTGAAAAATATGTCAACTACTTGAGGGTGTTTCTGAATTCCTGTTCCCAGTCCCTGATCTTTGAGAGGACTTTGAGGAGATGTTTGGCACTTGGCTGTTGTCAGTAACACACAGTGAAGATGGCCCTGGGAACTGTGTCCATTGTTTTGCACTGGTCATCTCTATTTGAAATGACCATGTTGGCAATGCCAATTTTTAAACTTGGAATTTCAATTATGTCTTTGTTTCTAATCTCCTTTTGGGCATTGTAGTTAATATTTTATTAGTGTACAAATGCACAATGGTATTTTATATGAAAAAAAATCTAAAATCATAACCTCCATGTATACCTTTTGATTAAAAAAAAAGTTGATTTTTTTTCACATTTTAAAAGGCAATATAGATAAAAATATTTCAGACTTTTAAAAAGCATTAAAAATACTGAAGCCAACTTTATCTAACTGCAAAAAGTTCATGGAAATCATGTGTTATGAAAAAGTCATCTCCGTTTCAAAAGGATTTTGCACAAAAATAAAATTGTTTATCGTCCTTGTCTAAAGCCTTGCAGAACAGTGGTGTTTCTACATAATGTTTATTGAACTCTTTATTTAGTGGAGGGTTTAAGTTCGTGACTTAAACTAAATTGAAAGTATGCCATTGTACAAATTAAAAATAAGAAAAGGAGGAGTGAGGGAGGGAAAGAGGGTAGGATAGGAAGCATCATAATGCTCTGACATCCTTATACATAAAAGACATGAAATTTGTCTTCATTATATAAATTTCTTTTAAATTATCATAACATACCCATATATATAATTAAAATGATAAAATTAATAATCATTAAGAAAAACATAGGGGCTAGCGCCAGCTGCACCAGCATCCTATATGGATGCGGTTGGAGTCCCTGCTGCTCCACTTCCCATCTAGATTCCTGCTGATTGCCTGGGAAGGCAGCAGGGGAAGACCCAAGTTCTTGGGCCCCTGCACCCATGAAGAGACCCGGAAGAAGCTCCTGGTTTTGGAATGGCCCCACTGCAGCCATTGTGACCATTTGGGGAGTGAACCAGCAGATGGAAGACTTCTCTCTCGCTCTCTTTTTCTCTCTGTCTATAACTTTGCCTCTCAAGTAAACAAATAAATCTTTTAAAAAATAAGTTAAAAAAACATAAATAATCTTATCCTTTAATTCCACTTCTCTAAAAACTTAAGTACCCTTTATATGAAGAAAGATACAAAGTAGAAAAAAAAGTTGTTAATCATTCACACAACTAATTTTTTATAAAAATTATTGTTTGAAAGGTAGAGAGACAGAGGCAGAGATTTCTCTTTTCTGTTTCACTTCCCAAATGCTTTTTCCCCCTTATTTCATAATGATAATTCTGTCTTTATGTCCTCTAGATTAGATATAAATATTAGATAATGTAGTTATTTAAAGTGTTGAGTTTAATTCCTCTTTTTACACAATAGAAATACTTATTTTCTGATTGTATAATGTTATGAGTTATTATCTTTAAACTGACATTTTATATTTTAAAATACAAAGAAAAAGCAAAAGTCATCTAGAATACAGCTGTCCATAAATAACCACCATTAATATTTTTATGGCTTCTCATTACATGATGTGTCAAATCATATAACTTTCTGTAAATTGGATTGTAGGATATATGCTAAATTTATTGTTTTACCTTTCTTCTAACATAGTAACACATCACATTCCAGTTCCCCTACTATGTTAACAAGCTGTATTTATAACAATCTACCATGCAGATAATATACACATGCACAAACATGCAACTAACTTATTTTGTTTGTTTTTTAAAAATGGTTCATATTGCATATACTTTTATGGCATATTATTTTTTTCCAAAAAATCCTCTGGAAACCCACTTAACTTAAACAATATAGCTTTAGGATATTCTGAAATTTTAAATTTCTTTTTTGATGGGCATTAACTTTATTTCTGGTTTATGTCCACCATGAACAGCCTGCAAAAAATGTCCTCATATAGATGTCCTTGTGAATTGGCCTTATTATTTCTATAGGGCATTTTTCCCAAGCATGAGATTTTTGAGTCAATTTTCAAAGATATTTCTAGACCCTTCCCCAAAAGGCACCTGACATCTCCATTTCTCTTCCTTTGTAGAAGGCTTTTAACTGTTGCTGGTGTCATGTATGTCAAACGATACCACATTCTTCCTTGAATTTTCATATCTTTAAGTACTCAATCTGGGCATTTACCCATTTTTATAAGGAACCTTGAGTTTCCTATTTTAAACATCTGTGTATGCTTAACGAACTAAAGTTCTGTCATTTTCCTGTTCTGTTTGTGAACTTATCAGTTACAGTAAATGTTCTTTTGTAGTAATTAAATCTTAAAATATGCATTAAAGTTTTATCAAATCTATTGACGATACAAGCTTAAAAAATGAAAATGCCAGGTATCTTTTCTCTCCATTACAACTTCTGCATTTTCAGTTGAAGCAAAGGTGGATTTCCAAGGCATAAGTATATATTTAGTCTCTTAGATTTCCTTGTTTCCATATTATGCTATTTTAGTTATAAATTGAAGCCTTTAATCTGTGTGGACTTGATTTTGTGCATGTCTAATCATTTTTCCTTTTCCTTTGAATGTCGGATGGCACAGACACCATTTTACATAGGCCACATCTTCCCCATTCATGTGGCATATCAATTTCTCAGATTTTTAAAAGCTAATTTTGGATTCTGAGTGATATATTACTTATTTATTTGTCTTGTCCTGTCCAATACCATGTGTGTTTTTCTGTAGTGATTTCATATTATATATGTTATATCGGTTATGTTAATCGTTGCTCTTTATGGACTTATCGTTATGATTCTCTGGCTAACATTGAGGTCCTCAATTGTTACTACAAAAATATGTGTGTTGTGATTATATAAATACTTTATACCTGATGGGATTATCTTCTCTTCTGCTTTTATAATCACTTTTACAATTTTAAATAGATTTTTATACACATTTCCTGCTTAAATATTTTATAGGTATTCCATTTCCTTGCTAATACAAATACAAGTTTTAAAAAGTATTTCTTTTTTTATGTATAAAGCTTTTATTTAAAGAATATAAATTTCCAAAGTACAGCTTATGGATTACAATGGCTTCCCCCGCCACACAACTTCCCTCCCACCCACTGCCCTCCCCTTTCCCGCTCCCTCTTCCCTTGGATTCACATCAAGATTCATTTTCAATTCTGTTTATACACAGAAGATCAGTTTAGTACATATTACGTAATGATTTCAACAGTTTGCCCTCACATAGAGACACAAAGTGAAAATACTGTTGGAGTACTAGTTATAGTATTTTTTTTTTTTTGACAGGCAGAGTGGACAGTGAGAGAGAGAGACAGAGAGAAAGGTCTTCCTTTGCCGCTGGTTCACCCTCCAATGGCTGCCGCGGACAGCGCGCTGCGGCCGGCACACCGCGCTCATCCGATGGCAGGAGCCAGGTGCTAGGGCTTTTTCCTGGTCTCCCATGGGGTGCAGGGCCCAAGCACTTGGGCCATCCTCCACTGCACTCCTGGGCCACAGCAGAGGGCTGGCCTGGAAGAGGGGCAACCGGGACAGAATCCGGCGCCCCGACCGGGACTAGAACCCAGTGTGCCGGCACCACAAGGCAGAGGATTAGCCTGTTGAGCCACGGCGCCGGCCTAGTTATAGTATTAATTCACAATGTACAGCACATTAAGGACAGAGATCCTACATGATTTTTTTTAAAGAATTGATTAATTATCTATGCAATTTCCAATTTAACCCCAAGATTTTTTAATCATTTGCAATTATCTTTATATATAGAAGATCAATTCAGTATATACTATGTAAAGATTTCATCAGTTTGCACCCACACAGAAACACAAAGTGTAAAAATACTGTTTCAGTACTAGTAATAGCATTATTTCACATTGGATAACACATTAAGGACAGATCCCTCATGAGACGTAAGTACACAGTGACTCCTGATGTTGATCCAACAATTTGACACTCTTGTTTATGGCGTCAGTAATCTCCCTAGGCTCTAGTCATGAGTTGCCGAGGCTATGGAAGCCTTTAGGGTTCGCCAACTTCGATCTTATTCCAACAAGGTCATAGTCAAAGTGGAAGTTCTCTCCTCCCTTCAGAGAAAGGTACCTCCTTCTTTGATGGCCCCGTTCTTTCCACTGGGATCTCACTCGCAGAGATCTTTGATTTAGGTCTTCTTTTTTTTTTTTTCTTTTTTCTTTTTTTTTTTTTTCAGAGTGTCTTAGCTTTCCATGGGTAGAATATTCTCATGGGCTCTTGAGCCAAATCCGAATGCCTTAAGGGCTGATTCTGAGGCCAGAGTGCCATTCAGGACATCCGCCATTCTATGAGTCTGCTGTGTATCCCGCTTCCCATGTTGGATCACTCTCTCCCTTTTTCATTCTATCAGTTAGTATTAGCAGACACTAGTCTTGTTTGTGTGATCCCTTTGACTCTTAGACCTATCAGTGTGATCAACTGTGAACTGAAATTGATCATTTGGATTAGTGAGATGGCCTTGGTACATGCCACCTTGATGGGATTGTATTGGAATCCCCTGGCACAATTCTAACTCCATCATTTGGGGCAGGTCTGATTGAGCATGCACCAAATTGTACATCTCCTCCCTCTCTTATTCCCACTCTTATATTTCACAGGGATCACTTTTCAGTTAAAATTTAAATACCTAAGAATAATTGTGTGTTAATTACAGAAAAAGTATTTCAAGGTTTAGGTGCATATTGTTAAAATAAAACTATTGATTTTTGTATATTTAACTTCTGTTCATCCACATTAAAATTTTTCTTTAAATTCCAAAAATGCTTAATGGAATCCATTGAGTTATCAGTCATTGACAGCAACAACAATAATTTATCTCTTCTTTTACAATGCTTATGTTAATTTCACTTCCATCATAATTTTACTTGGGTGAACAGAGCAGTTTTAACAATGACAGCAATCAGTAATATTCTCCCCCCAGGAGGATACATTTAGGCTTGCTGAAATGATTATTTTTAAATGAATAATGAATAAGAAACACATCAAATCAAGATTTTTAATAGTAATATAGTATTTTAGTCCTTTTTTATATCCAGAAGCTTACAAATAGTTGAGAAATTTACTATGCTTCAGACTTACACTACTCTTATAAAGATAAGAGACTTTATAACATTGACCGTGTTACAGAATCTATGCAAATTGAATGCTGTTTAAGGAAGAGCAACACATTAATGGTTTATGTTTTGTGCTCCATTAATTTCCACTGGAGCACAGATCTGGAAATGAGACCTATTGGTCTTTGAATACAATAATACATGTGCTTCTCTAATTGAAGACAGACTATTGATAATGGCAGTTTTCAATTAACTCCAGATCTCTTAAATAGCCTATTACTTAAGACTAAGCTAAACATTAATCAAAACACTGTGGCTAATTTTCCTTTATTATAGTTCACCTCCTAATTAGACTAGACATTAACAGCTAACCAATAGGTAAATCCAATGTAACAACAAAGGACTTGGTGATTGTTGATAATCTGTGTAAATTGGATGCTAAATGGTGTGAAGTGTTTGTGTTATTTGCTAGCATTCAGAATATTGGAAATGTATTTACCTATTTCACACTCTGTTAGCATTCATACAGTATAGTTATATAATCTGTGTACTTTCCAATTGGATATCGGGCTGGCTTACAATAATGATGCTTAATTAATGATACATAAATAAATAAAAACATGCAAACATTGAATTCTGAAGAGGAGGGGATGGCATATATGATGCAAAATTTTAAAATCACCTTTGAAAGATTACTATAATAGTTGAAAATAAGATTTATGTACATGAACAGCTAGAAAAATCAGATTTGTATTGAAAATGTGCTCACCTGTATTTCATTTGTGTATGTTTTACATATTTATTTCTTCTATCAGCTTTAATGAATATCGAGGACACAAGTTTATACCATAGTTTTATAAAACAATTCAAGATGTGCCAAAGTGCTATGGAACAAGTAACATGCATGTTTCTTTTGGATGTAGTAAGTTTTGACTCACAGAAAGTAATATATCTGGTTAAACAACCTAAAATTATTTTGCAAAGCAGAATATCATCACTGTCCTATTTCAAAGCCTATATTGCTTATGTTATTACTCAGCATTTAAAACAGTTTATTTGAAGAATAGGATGGTCATTACATTTAAAAAGTAAAAATATTTAAATAATTGTTACAGAATAAAATCACAGACTTCTGCTCTTTATTGTTCAATATTTTTCCCTCTTTGAGAAGAAAAAGGAAAAATACTATGTATAGTCTTTCAAGGATGTAGTTAATGCAACACAATGATTAGACATCTCAGCTATCTGTGGATTATTGTGAAACAAGATACTGGAGAGAGCTAATGGAGGACTAGGCAAAGTGATAATAAAAGAACCCAAGGAAGTCAGATGGAAGGGTTCCAAGAACTCAGAAGTGAGGAACTTCCTGGCATTTAAATGTGTAAGAGAAAACCAGCAATCTAATCAGTGCTTCTCGGAACCAGATTCTGACTCCTTTTAATATGTGAGGAAAAACTGGCTAAATGCTGAACTTTTAATTTGTCTGTACTTCTTAAGTCTTACATCATTCTTAAACTGGTTGAAGCAATGGTTGTAGAAGTTATTTCTGCCTCTCTAGATAGCCTTGGATCAAACTATCAGATCATACTGTTAGGGAACATGTGCCTTAATCTGTTGCTGGTGTTCAAACATGTGTTCGCTTGACATTGTTGTAAGTTCAGCTTAGAGGGAGGACCGAGATGAAATCAGGATGTTGTTCTGAACTGAATTCTGTGCACTTTGTGATCATATATCTTCATCTTCAAAGCAAACAAATTAACAACTATGACAGCTTGATAAAAAATGGAATTGCAAATATGTTAAAAGCACAGAGATCTTTAATAATGTTGAAAGTTATAAATGAAACTTAAAGGATTAGAAGATATCTGTTTAAAATTTTAGTACCTTATAAAGAAAGCATCACAAACCAGTGGATAGAGGAAAATTTATTCAATAAATATTACTGTAACATTGGTAACAAGAATTCAGTGACAGAAAATTGTTCTTAAAACTAATTTACAATCCTCCAGTACACAGCACAAAAATGAACACTAGTGATGTACTTTTAAATGTCAAATTATGGAGGGAAGTAGAAGGAAATATAAATAAATACTGTCTAATATCTGGGTGGATTTCTCATTAAAATAATTAAGATAATAGAGGAAATAACAGAGTTCAAAATTATATAATGTGGTAGCTACAATACAGTGTGAGACCAGACAAATCTGGGCTAAATCCATGTTGTTTCACTTATTTCAGTCAACTACATTTACTATAATTGCACATTACAATTGGAAACTGGCAGCTTAAAGATAGTCAAAAGCATGCACTCTTGTTCTACAGAGGAGATCAAGCTATAAAATTGGAAACAACTTTATAGATAATAGAAAATGAGTACCCGATTATCAAAATATTAAGTGCGGAATTGGGCCAAAATGGTAATTACAAACATAAATGAATTTATTAGAAAACTAGTGCACTGGTCAGTTTTCTTGGCAGCAAGCAGTAGAGTTCACAACAGTAAGTTTATCATCCAGAGAGTTTATTATTGACATTAGCATGAATTCCTGAAAGAGCAAGGGAAGCCACCCCCCCCCCAAAAAAAAAAAAACCTAAATCTGAGAGAATTGCTCAGTTCTAGGGGAGAGCTCTGACAGAGGCTTTGTGCCTCTGCTGATCACTCCCTATTCAACATCCAAGAAGATTGGAGTGGAGTAGAGTAAGATAGTGCATGATATTTGCCAGCTTGGTCTCTTCCTTTGGACATTCAATATTTATAGTACGTGGTTCAACTCAGTAATTCATACATGAGTCTCAACAACATGCTGCTGAAATTATACTGTCCCTTTTACAAAGGAAAAGGTGTCACCATTCCCCCAAAGTCTCATTAGTTACTGCATTCCAGCCCTTGGTGATGTTTATTTCTCCTCTAACTTGATGATAATCCAAAGTTTATATAAAGATACATTATATTATCCACCACTAACATGCTCTATAAAATACAGAAAATAGAGAATAAAAATTAGTAGAATTAATATAAGCAAACATAAATCTTGTACTGTCTTAGTTTCTGTCATTGGTTACAAGGCCAATGTAATAGGATTTAATTATTTCATTGTATATTCAATTTTCCTGTAGTTTTCAGAATGTCAGCTCTTTCTTTTCTTTATCTCCAGTGGGAGAGACCTGAAACATCGGTGCTCTGTTGGTTTAGGCTTTAGTCTTGCGTTTGTAACAGTAGATGAAGTAGTGCTAGGAAACAGCCCACTGTGGAGCAACAGCTCTGCCTGGTGGTGTTGAAAGACCGATCATCACAGCCAACTGAGTAAAAGCCCCCCTTTGCTCGCCGGTTGCTATAGTAGTATGAAGAACCACAAGTAAGCTGTGGGCCGCCTCAGCCCCTGAATCACTAGAGATATTGTCTCCCAGTGGATGCATCCATCATTTGCAAGCCTTGATTTCCAAAGCAGGATATGCAGAGTCATGAGTATAGCAACCAGTGGTTTCCTTTCTTTTCTTGTTATGTCTTTTCTTTCCTTTTGGTTTTCAAGTGGGCCTTCAGGTAGAATTCTACATCCTACCTTTATTTTTCTGAACTGTGTCTTTGACTCTGGGTAAAAGAGCACCGTGTACTTGATGCAGGTTCAGATAAAACTTGATGATTTCACCAATTACTGCCCAGCCAGTGCCTTAACTGAAACTCCTTTTTTTAAATTTTTTTTCTTTTTTTTTTTTTGACAGGCAGAGTGGACAGTGAGAGAGAGAGACAGAGAGAAAGGTCTTCCTTTTCCGTTGGTTCACTCCCCCAATGGCCGCTGCAGCCTGTGCACTGCTGATCCGAAGCCAGGAGCCAGGTGCTTCTCCTGGTCTCCCACGCAGGTGCAGGGCCCAAGTGCTTGGGCCATCCTCCACTGCCTTCCTGGGCCACAGCAGAGAGCTGGACTGGAAGAGGAGCAACTGGGACAGAATCCGGTGCCCAGTGGAGGATTAGTCTATTGAGCCGCAGTGCCGCCGTTGAAACTTCTTTTTCAAAAAACATTTTTATTAATATAAAGAAAACAGATTTTAAGGATTCCATAGATACAATTCCAGTAAGACAACCATGCTTTCCTTGCTCCCCTGCTCCCTTTCAGTTCCCCTCCCTTCATCAATTTTTGCAAAGCCATAATTTCAATCCACTCTGTATTCACAGACTTAATTCACTACTAATCATAATATTCAACAAAAAGTGGAAAACCACAGTTACACAGGCATATAAACAAGTGATAAAATGACAATCATTTCCCAAATAGCCACTTCATTCCTATATATTTTTTGATATTCTGTATCTGCTACATATTAGAGAAAACATCTGGTATTTGTCTTTTTCAGCCTGGCTAATTTCAGTAAGAATAATGGTTTCCAGTTGCATCCATTTTGTTGCAAAAAATAGGACTTCATTCTTTATGGCTGAGTAGTATTACACAGTGTATATAATACACTTTCTTTATCCAGTCATCAGTTGGTGTACATTTGCATTGATTCCATATCTTAGCTACTGTGAATTGAGCTGTAATAAACAAGGCGGTACAAATAACTCTTTCATATGCTGATTTTATTTCTTTGGGTAAATTCCCAGGAGTGGGATGACTGGGTCATATGGTAGGTCTATTTTCAGATCTTTGAGGAATCTCCATACTGTCTTCCATAATGGTTGCACTGCTTTGCATCGCCACCAACAGTCTATTTGGGTACCTTATTCCCCACCTCCTCATAGGCATTTATTTTTAAAAAAGATTTATTTATTTATAAGGCAGAATTATGGAGAGGCAGAGAGAGTAATAGAGAGAGGTCTTCCATCCACTAGTTCACTCACCAGATGGCTGCAACTGCAGGAGCTATGCCTTCTGAAGCCAGGAGCCTCCTCTGGGTCACCCACATGGGTGCAGGAATCCAAGGACATGGGCCATCTTCTACTGCTTTCCCAGGACAGAGCAGAGTGCCCAGATGGGATGCCAGTGCTGCAGAATAGGGCTTTAATGTGCTGGGCCACAGCACCAGCCCCGTAGAATTTATTTTTGAATGATACTTATTCTAACTGGGGTAAGGTAATACCTTCTGGTGGCTTTGATTTGGAGTTCCCTGATAGATAGTGATCTTAATCATGTTTTCATCTGTTGGCCATTTGCATTTTGTCTTTAGAAAATGGCATGTTCATGTCCTTTACCCGTAACTTAGCTGGATTATTTGTTTTGCTGTTCAGTTACATGAGCTCTTTATAGATCCTGGATATTAATCCTCAGTCAGTTCCATAGCTTGCAAATATTCCCTCCCATTGTCAGTGGCCTCCTCACTTTGTTGAGGGTTTCCTTTGCAGTACAGAAGCTTCTTAGCTTGATGTAACCCCATTTGTCTGTTTTTGTCTTAATTGCCATGTACATCTGGAATCTTTTCCAAGAAGTCCTTGACTATGCTAATACCTTGCAGAATTTCACTGATGTTTTTCTCTAGTACTTTCATGGTATCAGATTATAGATTTAGATCCTTGATCTATTTAAAGTTGATTTTTTATATAAGGTGTAATGTCTTGTATCATACTTCTGCATGCATAGATCCATTGTTCCCAGCACCATTTGTTAAAGAGACTATCAGTTCCTCAGAGATTGCTTTCAGCTCGTTTTTCAAATAGGAGTTGGTTGCAGATGTGTGGGTTAATTTCTGGGGTCTCCATTCTTTTCCACTGGTCTATATGTCTATATTTGTGCCTCTACCAGGCTGATTATAACTGACGTGTAGTAAGTCTTCACATCTGGTATTGTGATGCCTCTGGCTTTGCTTTTTGTTGTTTAAGACTATTTTAGCTATTCTGGTTCTCTTGAAATTTAGCATCCTTTTTTCTAGATCCAAGAAAAATGTCTTTGGTGTATTGATTGGGATAACATTGAATGTGTAAACTTCTTTGGGAAATACGGACATTTTGATGATGTGAATTCTCCCAATCCATGAGCATGGAAGATTTTTTGTTTATGTCTTATTCTTTTTCTTTTTTTAATGTTTTATACATTTCTTTTAGAGATCTTTCACATCCTTGGTTAAATTGTTCCCAAGGTATTTAAGGTTTTTATAGCTATTGTGAATGGGAGTGTTCTTACAAGTTATTTCTCAGCCATGGCATTATCTTTGTATGCAAATGCTATTGATTTTTATGGGTTAATTTTATATCCTGCCACTTTACCAAACTCTTATGAGTTTCAACAGTCTCTTAGTAGAGTCTTTTGGATCCCCTGTATATAGGATCATGTCATCTGAAAACAGAGATAATTAGACTTCCTCCTTTCCAATTTGTATCCCTTTAATTTCTTGCCTAATGGCTCTGGCTAAAACTTACAGAACTCTATTGAATAACAATTGTGAGAGTGGGTATCCTTGTCTGGTTCCTGGTGTAGGGGAAACACTTTCGCTTTACCCCATTCAATATTATGCTGGCAGTGGATTTGCCATATATTGCCTTGATTGTGTTGAGAAATGTTCTTTCTATATCCAAATTGCTTAAAGTTTTTATCATGAAAATATGTTGTATTTTAGCAAATGCTTTCTTTCCATGTATTGACATAATCACCTGGTTTTTCTTCAATTTATTAATGTGATGTATCACATTCACTGATTTGCATATGTGAAACAATCCCTGCATACCATGGATAAATCCCACTTGGTCAGGGTTAATGATCTTTCTGATGTGATGTTGGATTTGATTAGCTGGTATTTTGTTGAGGATTTTTGCATGTTCATCAGGGATATTAGTCTATAATTCTCTTTCTTGCATGTTTTTCTAGTTTTGGAATTAAGGTGATGATGTCCTAAAAGAAGGAGTTTGGAAAGATTCCCTCCCTTTCAGTTGTGTTGAATAGTTTAAGAAGAATTGGAATTAGTTCTTGTTTAAAAGTTTGGTAGAATTCAGCAGTGATGCTATTAAATCCTGGACTCTTCTTTGTTGGGAGGGCCTTTATTATTAATTTATTCACTGTCTTGGTTATCACTCTTTTTAGGTTTTCTATGTCTTCATGACTCAATTTTGGCAAATTGTGTGTGTCCAGGAATCTATCCATTTTTTCCAGACTTCCCAATATGTTGGCATATAGTTGTTTGTTATTCCTGATGATTCTTTTTATATTTCTGTGGTATTCATTGTTACATGTGCTTTTCATCCCTGATTTCATTGTTCTGAGTATTCTTCCTCTTTCTCTCTCTCTCTCTCTCTCTCTCTCTTTTTTTTTTTTTTTGGTTATTCTGGCCAATGGTGTATCATTTTTGTTTATTTTTTCAAAAATAGCTCTAAGTTTCACTGGTCATTCATATATATATTTTGTTTTGATTTTGTTTATTCCCTTATTTTAATTATTTCTTTCTTAGTACTAATTTTGATTTTGGTTTGTCTAGGCCCCCAAGATGCATTGATAGGTCATTTATTCGATGATTTTCCAACTTCTTGATGTAAGAACTAATTGCTATAAACTTCCTTCTTAGCACTGCTTTCCTGTATTCCATAAGTTTTGATGTGTTGTCATCTTCATTTGTTTCCTTGGAATTTTTTTATTTCCCTTTTTACTTATTCTGTGACCCACTGTTCATTCAGGAGTGTGTTGTTCAGTTTCCATTTGTGTATTTTCTAGAGATTCTTAAGTTCGTAATTTCTGGCTTCATTTCACTGTGGTCATGTGTGCCTTGTTTTCACTGTTTTTATGAGACCACCTAATACCCTAGTATGTGGTCTATCCTAGAGGAAGTTCCATGCACTAATGATAAGAAAGTATTCTTGAGCTATAGATATCACTTAAGTGTATTTGATCAGTAGTGTAGATTAGCTTTGTTTTTTCTTTGTTGATTTTCTCTTGAGTCAATCTTTCCATTGATAAATTATGGTTTTGAAATCCCCCATTAGTACTGTATTGGAGTCTATGTCTCCCTTTAGAGTCATTAAATTTTGTTTTAAATAGGTATGTGTCCTGTAATTGGATGTGTATACATTTATTATCATCACATCTTCCTGTTGAATTGATCCCTTAATAATTACATAGTGCCCTTCTTCATCTCTTTTAATAGTTTTTGTGTTGTCTGTTTTTTCTGATATTAGGATGGCTACATGTGCTTGTTTTGGTCTATTCAGAAGCAATAAGGTATCTTTGAATAAAGCATTTAGTAAGTCCCTACAGGGTGGTGCTGGCAGAAATGTGGTGGATACAGTAGGAAATCCTTGCCAACATATCATCCAGCCCATTAAGGTCAAATTGCTGTCCTTTCCAGGATCAAAGGAGTGAGTGTGGTGCTATTCTAGGACTCACGGTTGTCCACCCTTGCTGACAGGAAAGACACTTAGAATGGTTGTATCCTGTTGACTTTGGGAAAAGGAAGAGCATATTTTTGTGACCAGGCATAACTTCTGTCCTCACCAGCCTTACTTCCCTTTTCATGTATAAGTACGTAGTCAGGTGGCAGGAGAAAGAAATTGGAGTTAGTACAGCCATTGCTAGGTTTTAAGGGGTGAGAGAACAAGAGGAGGTACAGTTCAGAAATAGAGAACAGGTATGCTTTTGTACAAAAACCAAAGAACCCCACTTGGGTTATTCTGTGACTATAGGTTTTACTGAGTTATAACAGTCAAGTTCAGAGATATTGGTCTGAAAGTTAGAAGGAGCTAAAAATGCTTTGTAGTGTTCTAGAATTCATTCAAGGTTGCCAATTTACTTATTTTACTTAGAATTTGGCTGTTTTGTTCTCATCCATTTACTATCTATGTTTTCTCTACAATCTGGGGAATTCCACCCAGTTTATGTCTCTTGTGTTATGATAGGAGAATCAAGATATATACTTTGTCTTACACGAATGCCATGTGCTCAAGATTGTGGGCCATATAGAAACCTCAATGTAGTTTGAGTCCCCTAAGTTATCATTGGCTCTGTTTCCCATATCTAACACCAAGATGTTACCAGAGAGTCCAGCTTATCTGTTTCTTTCTGATTATAAAATATTGTAAATAAAGCCCCACAGGGTGTACTGTGGTACAGAGACCTGATTTTTCCCAAAGATAGAATGGTGAAACTGTCCTGCTCCTGGACCCTTGTGAAAATAAAGAGAAAATACCAAAGGCAAAGTTTTTTCAAAAAAAAAAAAAAAGATTTTCATCCTTGCTAATAATCAGAGAAAAAAGAGTTGACTACTTATCACCCTTTGACTTTTAAAATTTAAATATAAAAGTTAATAATATCTGATTTGGATTAGGGGGATGAAAAAATTTGACCCATACTGCTGATCAGAATATAAACTAAATTTGCCAACCAAGATGGCTGAATAGGGTGTAACCACAGTAACTTAAGCTGCTGTCTTTGGGATATGAAAAGAACAAAGGAAGGAATATATTTGCAGGGACTGATGGAAATTTTCGCAGAAAAACAAAGAAAAAGAAAAACGAGGTCTCAGTTGGATAAGAGGAGGGAAGACAGAGGCACCTAAATGGCTTGCTGCTTGGCGCATCCAGCTGAAGGCTGTGAGCCGCCATCTTAGAACCTTAAGGTAGCAAGAGATTGTTGCACACCCCACCTCTCACAGTGTTAGCTGAGAGGGAACTCTACAGTCACCCATTGACTTTTACTTCAGCCTGGAGACCTGACCGGGGTCTGAGCAACTGCTGGATAGGAAAACTGCATAGCTTCCCTTTCCTCCCCTTCCCCACCCCTGCACAGAGCGCCATACTCTGCAGGGGAAAGCCATGCTGCATGCCTCGGTTCTGTTCCAGCATTGTCGTCAGAGTCAGGCCAACATGTGGAGCAAAGGAAAGAGTCCTTGCGTCCTGCAACTGTGGGAGTTTGGGGGCATTAGCCCCAGAGCTACACTCAGGCATTCTGCATGAGCTGGGGATTCGCCTAAGCTGCTGGGGGATAATACCAGAGGCATCTCATAAAAAAAAAAATCCCCTCCTACCATGGGAGATCTATATAATGACCCCAGTATATCCTGCAAAACCAGAACTGTTAACAATTCATTCTAAATTTCTCAGTGCCACTGGAATCTACCCAGTGAACACAGGCTAGATACTTGCATACCTGCATTCCACTTCTCTGGACTCACATCCTCTGCAGCAAAATCTGTAAATTGAAGTCATGCTGTAGGACTGGTACAGGGTTCACTTTACATCCTGTAGTTCTAGGACTAGAAATGCTGGTATATAAACCACAGCACTAGTTGAACTCCCCTAGCAGGACCTGAGGAAGGGTCCATCTGTGTCATATAGCCCTAGAGCCACAGCAATTGATGCCACAAGCCCGGGCATCACTTAGGCTTGCCATTCGGACAAGGGGCCAGCCACTCCTGTCTCCCTCAGCATGAAGAACAAGACCCTGTCACATTCACCAGGGAGATTGACATCAAATTCTCTGTGGGCCAAAAATACACACCCACGGAAACCCATATTCATCAAAGCCACACCTCTTGTCCCTATGAACTGTAGCAGACTAGTCCACTGTGTCACTGATAGATACAGCTAACATTGTTTAGGACAAAATAAATCACCAGTGACTATAACCCTGGGCTCACTTAGAACCAAAACCAAAGTAACAAGCCAAGTAACACACTGCATTCCAACTAAAGCATAAATTGTTTTCCAATAAAAACTACTTCATAAAGAAGAAGGGGCAAGTACACTACATAGGCCAGCATCAACACAGGGACACAGGAGACATGAAGAAGAAAGGTAGCATTACGCCTCCAAAAGAACATAATAGTCCTCCAGAATTAGATCCTGAGCTGAAGGGAATCTATGAAATGACAGATAAAGAATTTAAAATAATTATCATTGGGAAACTCAATGCAAGAGAATACAGATAAATGAATAAACCAATTAGTGACATGAATGAAAGTATTACTAAGGAGGTGGAACTCATTAAGAAGAATCAAATCGAAATTTTTGGATGAAATCTTCAGTGAGAGTAAAAAAATATGATTGAGAGCTTTAACAGCAGAATGGACCAAGTGGAGGAAAGAATTTCTGACATCAAGGACAAGAATTTTGAAATAGCCCTGTCAGACAATAATAAAGAATTAAAAAGAATAAGAAAATCTATGCAAAGTATGGGGTAAAATTAAATGAACAACATTCGTATTATAGGCATTTCTGAAGGAGAAGAAAATGTAAAAGACATTGAGAATCTGCTAAATGAAATAATAGTGAAAATTTCCCAGTGCTTGAAAGAGACATGAACATCCAGGTACAAGAAACTCAAAGAACCACAAGAAGACTCAACCAAAAAAGGTCGTCTCCAAGGCATGTGATCATTAGATTGTCAAAAGTTAAAGACAAAGAGAGAATCTTTGTAAGAGAAAAATTAAATACAATGGAAAATCAGTCAGATTAACATTTGACTTTTTGGCAGAAACCCTGTTGGCCAGAAGAGAGTGGGACTTTAAAAAGAAGATCTTAAAAAACCTTCCAACCAAGAATGTTATATCCAGCAAAGCTATCCTTTAAAAGTGAATGAGAAATAAAGTATTTTCCAGATAAGCAAAAACAAAGGATTCACTACCATTAGATGAGCCTTACAAGAAATTCTGAAGGGCATCCTGCATTAGAAATAAATATGAAACGTATGTCACCACCAGATTCACTGACAGAGCAGGTAGAAACACTATTATTCAATCAACAATTAGTTCTTAGCTATGGATACTAAACTTGAATGTAAATGGGTCGAATTCACCAACCAAAAGACTTAGGTTGGCTGAATGGATTTTTAAAAAAAGAAAAAAACAAGACCCCACTGTAGGCTGTCTACAGGAAATTCACTTCACAAACAGATACACATAGACTGAAAGTGAAGTGTTGGAAAAAGATATACCAGGCTAATGGAAACCAAAAGTGAAGACCATAGCTATCCTGATATCAGATAAGACAGACCTGAAATCAAAAACTACAAAAAGAGATAAAGACATTAAGAGATTCTATTCATCAAGAAGACCTAACAATCATAAATCTATATGTACCATCAGAAGGTTGTCCAGATATATACAGAAAATACTATTAGACCTACAGAGAGATAGATTCCAATGCAATAATAGTGGATAACTTAAAAACCACACTCTCATAAATGGATAATTCTTGCAGACAGAAAAATCAATAAAAATACGTCAGAGTTGAAGCATACTATCTAGCAAATGGACCTAACAGACATTTACAGGACTTTCACCCAACAGCTACACATTACACATTCTTCTTATAGTACATGGAACATTTGTAGGATAGACCACATACTAGACCACAAATCAAGTCTCAGCAAATTTAAAATGACTGAAATCATACTAAGTATTTTTCAGACCATAAATCAATAAAACTAGAGATCAATAACAAGAATAATAGAACACTCATAAATACTTGGAAATTAAACAACACGCTGAATGATCAATGAGTCATTGAAGAAATTAAAAAGGAAATCAAAAACTATCTTGAAGTAAATGAAAATGAAAACACTGCATATCAAATCCTGTTGGATACAGCAAAAGCAGTATTAAGAGGGAATTTTACAGCATCAAGCTTACATTAAAAAAGAAATGTCTCAAATATGTAATGATGCTTCTTGAAGACTTAGAAAAACAAGAACAAACCAACTCCCCAAATCAGCATGAGCTAAGAAATAATAAGGATCAGAGCAGAAATAAATGAAATTGAAACAGAAAAAAAATACAAAAAATCTAAAAAAGAAAAAGTTGGTTTTTTGAGAAGATGGACAAAATAGATAAACCTCTAGCCAGACAAATGAAAAAAAAAAATACTCAAATAAAATCAGAGATGAAAGATTTTACAACTGACACCATGTAAATACAAAGGATCATAGGAAACTGCTGTGAAGAACTATATGCTAATAACCTGGAAAACCTCAGAGAAATAAATTCCTGGATTTGATTCATATAACCTATCAAGATTAAATCAAGTCGATGTAGGCAACCTAAATAGACCCTTAACAAGTAATGAGATTGAAGCAGTAATCAAAAGTTTAATTGTACGTTTTAAGTGTTTATTTAGATAGATCTTTCCTCACACTTGAAATAGACTTGAATTTGAAGAAAACTGTATTTTAACTGAAAAAGTACTCCCAGATCCTCTTAGATTTGACATACATGTACAACTGAGATCGAAACACAAGGTTCTTCTACATCTGTAATTATTAAAGTCCAGGTTGTACCTCAATGAATAATGACAGGTATTATACATGTCAAATAGATATTTAAACAAGAAATCTGGCCTGTCCTTTTTTATTAATCTCCCCTGTACATCCTCTTCCTTGTAATTCTGTAATTCAACACTGGAGAGTCCTACTATTAAAGAGTACATGCATTATAACACAGTGAAAAAAGTGATGAGATGAAAAATGGCCAAGAAAGGTACTTTTTCATTAACTTGAACAAACACTTTAGCAGCATGTCCCATACAGCTGTAATGACTTTTCATTTTTCCTATTTATTGCAATTTAATATAGGATGTTGATTTTTAAGTCCTATTTCTGAATGTCTTCACCAAACGTTTTGCAGACTTTGAGAGAGCATTATGCAATGGCAAATAGAATTATTTTCTGTTAAATTATATAGCATTCCCATTCCTCTCAGTGTAGAAAGAACTAACCAAAACCGGCTCTTCATCCTACACACTGCATCTGTTAAGCATTTATTAAAGAGTTATTGAGTGCTGGGTAGGATGCTTTAAAGTACCATCTATTTCTCAAGGACTCTTTATATCTTCCAATTTCATGCCTCTTCTGTGGTTTTATTCCAAATAAAATACTCTTTACTACCTTCACCTACAATACTGATGATTTCTTCCTATTTAGCTGTCTGTGTCAGGTAGTTTATCAGTCGAAAATGTGTTATATATTTTTCTCAGTACTGAGGCAAAATAAACAAATGAAGAAATAATACAAGGTTGTGATCTTTGAGGGAGTGTAATGACTAATAGGGGAGTAAATATTATACCTGTTTAAATTAGAGAGGTGTGGAGGTAGTAAATAATCAAATTCCTTTTCTTTGTCAAGGGGGATAACTGTTTTGAGTTAATTCAAAATTTAGGTGGCTTCCGGAGAAGAAATTTCTGACTAATTGACAGTTCAAAATCTTTCTGCTTGTTATTTTCATTCTTTCCATAATGCTATCACTTTCATGCCAAAAATTTGTAGGCATTAACCTTTTCCAGGTAGTTTTTACTATCAGTGACACATGGTGTTCACAGCAATGTTAGGAAAAGGGAAATCTTGCTGTTGCTAATTTAGAGTTGTGGAGAGAGTTGGTGACTTGTTCAAGATCATGTGACAAGGGACAGCGGGGATGTCTTTCCACTCTCTCCAGGACAAATTTTATATTTTCTACATCTGGTTTTAAAAAAAAAGAAGAAAAATGATAGTATAGAATTTCATTCAAAAAAGTAAGGTTTGGCACCCCCCCACACACACACTCCAATATATATTTCAAAGCTAGAGTGTATACTTTTCTCTGCAAAAATCATTGTGAACGTCCAGGAGTCCTCTCTCTGAAGTCCCTTTGGCCTCCTCCCTGTGACCACATCACACTGTCCTGGCGACTGTCACCTGGACCCTGCTGCAGTTCCTCCAGACTGTGTCACTTTTGAGGCACCTGGACAGCAAGCATATTTCAGAATTATTCGCTGTGTTAAGCAGACTCCTGCCCCCATTTAACTGTCACCTGAACTGAACCAGGCTCCCCCTCTGTCAAAGCTAGTGATCTGCTGTGCCCTGAGATCAGCTCACCTTTTGCCACATGGAATCGTGTTAAACTAGGCATCCACAATTATGGGCGTATAAAGTGAATGCTTTATGTTTCCCTTATTAAATTCAGTATTTCATGAAAGCTTTGTTGACTTCAGCAGGTCTTTGAAAGATTTAGATAGCCAGGCCGGCGCCACGGCTCACTAGGCTAATCCTCCGCCTTGCGGCGCCGGCACACGGGGTTTTAGTCCCGGTTGGGGCACCGGATTCTGTCCCGGTTGCCCCTCTTCCAGGCCAGCTCTCTGCTGTGGCCCGGGAGTGCAGTGGAGTGCTTGGGCCCTGCACCCCATGGGAGACCAGGAGAAGCACCTGGCTCCTGCCATTGGATCAGCGCGGTGCGCCAGCCGCAGTGCGCCGGCCGCAGCGGCCACTGGAGGGTGAACCAACGGCAAAAGGAAGACCTTTCTCTTTGTCTCTCTCTCTCTCTCACTGTCCACTCTGCCTGTCAAAAAAAAAAAAATTTAGATAGCCAGAGAAGGGAGGGAGTCAGAAGGTATAAAGAAATAGAAGGATGCCTTGTTTCCCTATCTGTGAGAAGATAGGGTGTGAAGGGCCTACAATGTCGGCCACAAGAATCCAAACTGGATGTGGCAGGCTCTGCTAACCGTGGATTCTTGAGTAGATGATACATGTGAGGAATATAAATTTGTCAGAGACACAGTTCTGGAAAGATAGTGTTTAAAGGTCAGATTTGAGAACAATGGCAGTTTATCTTTCTAGTCCTGTCATGGTACATACAACACTTGGTTCAGGATTATAGACATGCTGCAAATGAAGATCATTGGGCAAGTTGAAAAGATATTCTGTAGAAGAATTTGTGAGAACTTATTGTCAAACTTCATGTTGTTGAAGTCATGGTTATGGGTGTTTGTCCACTCGTGTAGAGTGAACATGTAAAGATTAGAGGATACCAGGGAAAAATCCTAAAATTAGTGATCAAAAGTAGGAAAGAAGCATTATTTTAGAATAGCGGTGTTGCTTTTTCTTACATTTTTATGAATTATGAAATATATTTATGATTAGGCTCCATTTTTTTAAATATGAGAGGCAGAGTTACCACCCATGGGTTCAAGTCTCTAATGCCCACAATGACCGGAGATCGGCAAGGTTGGGAGCAAGGAACCCAATGCAGTTTTCCCACAAGGTCACCAAACCAACTATTTAAGCCATCATCTGCTGCCTCCCGGAGTGTGCATTAGCAGGAAGCTGGACTGGAAGTGGAACCAAACTAGACTTGATCCTACATACTTTGGGCTTCTCAACTGGCATCTTAATCCCCTAGCCCAGTAAAGTCATCATCTGGACATTCAGTTGTCCAAGCTATGAAAAGTTGGCCAGACCAGGTGGATGTTAATGGAATCCAATGTCCTAGTCAATATAGAGAAGAATTTCCAATTCATTATCATTGCCCCAAAGTGATTTACCTTTAACCTCTATCCCTTAACATTGATATATTAGACTTAGTTTCTCAGTTTCATTTGCCGTAAAAAAAAGTATGTGACAGTTAAATCAATTTTTGAACTGGCACTTGGTAATTCTTTTAAGCAATTGATACATAAAACATCACTGTGGCTACATTTTCCTACTCTCCTTGTTTAGTTCAAGTTTTAAACACCGAACTCTTGTCAGCAAAAATTCCTTAGTGTTACAGAATGCCTTTGATGCAAAGAATAAGCAAGTCAAGTATGCCATGCAGCATCACTTTGGAAGGCTGGCAGGGAGTTTTTCCCCTGTCTCATGAAGCAGTGTGGAGTTTTCATTTGAGGTGGATTTGGATTTGTGCCATGATTTTTCACCGTGGTTTGTGGCTTGGAACAGCCTGGGTGAGAAGGAAGCAGCTGCATGCTAGCATTCGCTGTGGGAAAGGACAGAATACCTAAGTATAGGCTCTTTCAGGGAGGCCTCATTGCCATAGCTGTTCATCCCATGACTAAATATGCTCTGTGCTGATAGTCTCCCGGTCAGCTGCTGACCAGCAATGTAGACCTTGGCTTTAATAGGGAGGGTATGATCACTGCAGCTGGCAGGTGACACCATTTGGCAGTGTCCACCACAGCTCAGTTAAAGAAGTTCAGTTATCAAAGCAAGGGAGAAGTCTTCTGTCTTTATAGGGAAAATGCTTTCAATGTGCATGAATTTTGCTTCCCTAAGAATTATTACTTTTAATTTGCTAAATTCTCTGAAAGAAAGGGTACATTCAGATATTAAAATTCACTAAGAGAATTAATAATATTTGGAAAATTGATAAGTGAATGTTACAGAAAGTTTAATTTCACATTTAAGGAAAAAAGTGAAATTTGGGCTTAGCGAAAATTGGGAGAAGTCAATTTTCAGCACTGAATCTGAAAACAGAAGCCTTAGATTGGTTAAGTTATAAAAACAAGAGTTACACAATTTTATTGAAGAGTAGGACCTGATATTTTAGTAAAATGTAATTGCACCATAAAGAAAGTTGTCAGGTGACGTGATAACCACCTAATAAGGCTCAATTAACCCAAGAGGGGCAATTTAGAAATGTTTTAGATTCCTTGGCTGTTAATAGAGTATTCATCATTTTCTATCTTGCTACAAATTGGGGATGTCTGAAAAACCAAGAATACCCAGTAGTACTGAAAAAGAAAACTCTTAGATTTATAGGAAAAAATGTATAGCCCACTCGTAGTGTATGCTAACACTGAATCTCTGGATGTAATTTTAAAATTAAATCTGTTTATGTAACCAAAAGAGATGGAATTACATACAACACTGTCAGTTGGTGATCACTGCCTTATATCTGTGAGAAATGTATCAGCTTCAAAAACAATATCATTATTTTTCTCAGTCTATAGAGTTCCAATAATATTGCATAGGTGATTTAAGGTCTCCTTATGCTTGTATTTTGCTGTTCCAGATTAGAACAACCACTTCATTCTTGGGGAAAACTAATAAAATTACATCTGTAATTATGCTGTACTAACAGAATACAGAATGTGAACAACAGCTTTTGTGGTTTCACATCACAAATATTGATGCCTATCTTCCAAAAGGGGCATATTTTCATGAAAACCATTGTAAATCAAAACATATCATTCCCCTCAGCCCTACATTTCTGTCGACTTTTTCATGACCAGAACAAAGCAGAGAATAATAGAAGATAGAACTGAGTCATTTGGTAACTGCTGGTGACTTAGTTTAGTCAAAATCAAACAAATGAGCAGCACAATACTATGTTCCCACTCAGGTGCACCGCTGATCCTGTGTAAATGATGCAAGTCTAAAATCTCCAGTGCACGAATACTCCAGCTTCTGTGGTCTTGACTTTGAAGTTTTTTATAGATATTTGCTATTTTCCATACTTTTTTAAAACACACACCTCATTATCAGGAGATTTCAAGTAAACCCTATTCCTTAACTCTGGATCTCCATACTAGGTATTTTTCCTAAAAGATAGATCCTAGATTACATCCATTCTAAATCAATATTTGGGTTGAACTCATTTATGAACTAATAGAAATTTGCTTCTGATTTCCCCCCTTTAAAGAATTGCTAACTCATGCATTACTAAAGTTGGTAACTTTCAAGTTATTTAATGACCTCTTTCATTTTTTAATCCCTGCAACTATCCTTTAGATCTTATAATTTCTAAACTCCCTTTTCCTTGTAGCTTATAATTGCTTTTAATTTCCAAAACTGTTTCTTTTGTTGATATCCATATTAGGCTCATAAACACAAAGATCTAGTGTGAATCCTAGCCTTGCTGTTTACAATCAGACTTGGAGGGGATATTGAAACTATATTTCCTTGTCTGTAAAAATAAATCACACCTCAATAAAGCGGAAGGAAAAAAGCCATGTGAATTGTTAAAAACTGTGACATTAAAGAAAGCCTTGATAACTGAAAGTGTGTTTATAAAAAATCATGTTTTCAGAGAATGCCTGGAAAGAGCAATTAAAAGATATCTTAGATAGACGTATCAGGTCTCTGCCTTGCAATGTAGTTTTGAGGATTTTGTGTTATTGTAGGTAAAACTGGACACAGTACATGGTTAATTATTTATGTTCAGTACTGGCTAACTCCATGTGCATCATCATACCTCACTCATGTACATCATACATGAAAAGATTAGCATAGCATTTGGCACTTAAGTTGTGTTTCTTTCCAATATTAATATTTTTATCCCTGTCTTAAATCTGTGCCATATTAATCCATTCTCTCACCTCATTTCGCCACCAGAATCTATGTAAAATATAAACATCAGCTTCTTTTGGCTCTAAATTTTTTAATGACATTCTTACATATACAATATATTATACTTAACCAAAAACTGCCTCGGATCTAACCTAGACTTTCAAGTTCCCTTCTTATTTCCATTCGTTATCAAAAATTTCCTAAACTGAGGCCAAAGAAAAATGTATTTCCCACTCATAAACAAAGAAATACAAAAAAATGCTATTTTCTCACATATCCATTAATTTTTATTAAAATTAAGTGAACAGATTTCATGTATTTCATAGGTGCAGTTATACAAAGATAACTATACTTACTTTTACCTCTCACCCTCTCTCAATCCCCTTTTCCCTCCCATATTTACTTTTCATTCATTTTTGCAAAAATGTAATCTCTGTAATAGCAGGCTTAATTCACCACTAACCATAATATCCAACAAGGAAAATACAGAAAGACCGGACAGAGTTCCACAGGAGAATAAAAAAGGGCTAAAAACAACAATTATAAGATGTTGGTTTAATTCCTATACATAATATTGTGTTCTATGTTAACTGTCATATAAAAGAGAAAATATATTTTTTAAGATGAATTCATTTGAAAGGCAGAGTTAAGAGAGGCAGTGATAGAGACAGAGAGATCCTCCATCCACATGCTCACTACCCAAATGGCCTCAATGGCCAGGGCTGATCCAGGCAGAAGCCAGGAGCCTCCTCCAGGTCTTCTACCAGGGTACATGGGACTAAGCACTGGCTATCCTCTGCAGCCTTCCCAGGCACATTAGCAGGGTGCTGGATCAGACATTGGGCAGTTGGGACTCAAATGATGTCCATTTGGGGTGCCGGCACTGCAGTCAGCAGCTTTATCCACTACACTAGAGTATCAGCCCCAATATCTCTCTTTTTGAAACAGGCTCATTTCACTGAGCATAATGGCTTCTAGTTGCATACCTTTGTTTTTGTTTTGTGTTTGTTTCAGAAGACAAAATTTCATTCTTTCATGGCTAAGTAGTATTCCATAGTGTTTTGAATTTGTTGAAACTTACTATGTGGCTTAGCATATGGTCTGTCCTAGAGAAAGTTGCATGTACTGATGAAAAGAATGTGTATTCTTCAAATGTGGGATGATATATTCTGTAAATATCAGTTAGGTCCACTTGGTCCATAATGTAGATTAGCTCTGTTGTTTCTTGCTTGATTTTTTTGTTAGTTGATCTGTCCATTTATGAAAGTGCAGTGCTGATGTCCCCCATTAATATATTGGAGTCTGTGGCTCCCTTTAGGTCCATTAGCATTTGTTTTAGGTCCATTAGACTATTTGTTAAGTAGTCTGGCACCCTGGCATTAGGTGCATATACATTTACTGGTAGTCACATCTTTCTGTTGAATTGATCCCTTAATATTACAAAATGCTCTTCTTTGTCTTTCAGCAATTTTTGTATTAAAGTCTATACCCACTCACTTTTGCTTTCTGTTAGCATGGAATCTTTTCCCATCCTTTCACTTTCAGAAAGTATTCTTGTTGGTGAGGTGTGTTTCTTGAAGGCAGCAAATAGATGGGTTTTTTAAACCATTCAGCCAGGCTGTATGTTTTAATTGGAGAATTTAGACTATTTACATTCAAGGTGGTTATTCATAATTAATGACTTGGTCCTCTCATTTTTCCATAAATATTCCTATTGTTTGTTTTGCATTTCCTTTGTACTTTATTGTATTTATTATTTATTTGAGAGAGTTACAGGTAGAGAGAGAGACAGAGAGAAAGGTCTTCCTTCTGCTCGTTCACTCGCCAAATGGCTGCGATGGCAGGAGCTGAGCCAATCTGAAGCCAGGATCCAGAGCTGCTTCTGGGTATCCCACTCTGGTGCAGGGGTCCAAACACTTAGGCCTTCTCCACTGCTTTCCTAGGCCATACACAGAGAGCTGGATTGCAAGAGGAGTAGCCAGGACATGAACTGGCACCTATCTGGGATGCTTGGAACCATAGCAGAGACTTACCCTACATTGCCACAGCACAGGCCCCTTCCTTTGTACTATTACTAGGAGATTAATTACCTTCATCTCACTATGATAAATTCTATTATTTAGTCTAAAATTCACCCTAGCAACCTACAACTTCATAGACCTCCTGCACCTCACCAAGTAGAATTATATGCTTCCAACTTAATTACTATAACCATTATATTTCCGAGATCTAGTATTAAGTAGAGTTATTCTATTTGCTGAAAGGTTTTGAGTATTAGAGAATTATCAGAAAAAAACTATATACACTCATACTCATTTTATATGTATAGGTGTATGTACACACACATATATATCTACATATACATGCACAGTTTAAACATCCACACATAATAACTGTATAATCATATAATTAATATTACTCTCATGATTATGCCACTTTCTTATATAGGCTCTATGTTGACAAGTGTTAACATATGTTAGGAAAAATGTTCTTTTTAGCATCTTCATAAACGTGCCAAGACCTCCTTAGTGCAAATAGCATATTTACAAAGTGCATAGCTGCACAGCCGCCACAAATCCTGGGTCTATGAAATGGTTGATGAACAGTGTGTCAGTAACTTTGGGATTCGCCTTAACTAAAGCAGTTGCTTTAACAAGCTGAGATTTCTAGGTAGTTGACCGTGTGAGAAACAGGGCATCATGGCTAAGAAAATGGGCTCAGTTTCTTAGAAATCTAAGTTAAGTTCCACTCTGCTACTTATAGTTGTATGACCATCAGCAGTTTCTCTAACCTCTAGAAGGCTGCTTCTCTATACAGTAGAACTAGCAGTGATATCTACATAAAAGGATTATTGGAGGTGTTAAATGAGGTAGTATGAATTAAGTTTTATACTTAGTCCCTACCAAGCTTTCATATTCATGGGACCCATTGGAGTACCAAAAGCCACACTTGTCATCAGTATGAGTAGAAGAATAAAGAACAGAACTTGGTGTCTGGTGAGAATTTAGCTAGATATCCAGAACTTACAGGTCAGATGCAAGAAGCACTAAATCAGATAGATCCAGGAACTGCCTGACTTAAAAACTTCATGTCCACAGGAACTGATTTCTCTTGGAACAAAATTCTACAGACAAGTACTCTTCCTGTGTTGTCACACTTGGGGAGGCCCAAAGCTGTGCCTATATATTTGGTATTTGTAGTTTCATAGTGAATGTGCAATTTATCCCGATGAGTCATTTTATCAAAAAAAAGTGTGACGTAGTATAGTTAACATTCCATTTTTCTATCATGTTACCAGGGTAACTGTCACTGGAAGTAGATAACCAGTGGTCAAGTTCTCCACAAAAGGTTAAGAGATTGTTAATCCATTGCTTTCATATAGAACATGAACTTAATAAGTATTAGGTAGAAAATAATATATAACTATGTATATGAAAATAATCTCATGAATGATAAGAAATGTTTCTAAAATGAAGTATGTCAAATTTTGAAATAGATTGAATTTGGTAAAAGAACAGTTATAGAGGGTCTCATTTGCTTGTAACTTTGCCTCATTTTCATGAACAAATTCCAGAGTGGAAGTTTTGTGATCACAGAGAAAGTTTTGCTGGTTACTGTTACTGCTAAAGTATAGTTACTACCCAATACATGACACTGGAGGAGAAATGGAATTTTTGGTCTTTTCTATTATCATAGGGAAAGTGCAGCTCACCCAGAGAGCCCTCTTCCCACCATTTCAGATTATTTTCTCAGGTCTCTGAGCTCTGACAAATTGACAGATACTATGAGCTTAAATTATCTCCCTGGAATGCAAATTTTATATACTTTCAAATAGAACTAAGGATACTGAATGAGAGTCATTACGTTAAAATGATCCTGCCTCTCTCTATGGTTGATTACCACAGATAATCGTGGCACCTGAATGATGAGATGGAATTATCCCATTAAACTGGGTGGCTCTGTCAAGGCAAGAGTCTGCACTATTGGTTATTGACATTGAGTGAGGTTTCAACCAAGAATTTTCAGTCTCTGTTTTCCAGAAAAAGTCCTCAAAATACATTGTCGCTAATTGTTGACATTGATGATGTCATCTTCATCTTTATATGTAGGTAATATATTTTAGAATGCAATATCCCTCTAATTCAAGTAGGTTATATTAGCATTTGAGCATAGTTTACTGATGAAATAAAAGAGCCGTATTGCCGTATTTAGAGGATTATCTCTATAGTATCTAGGTAAACAAGAGGTATATTTCTAATACTTAGGTATATTTAACTAGGATTCCCATTTGTCTCCTGTGTATTAAAGTATGAATTGATAAAGCTGATATATTTGAATAATCATACATTATAATTGTAAATCAGAGCCTAAGTTTTAAGTGACATTAAAATTAATGTTAAATCACATTAAATTACTTTTTATAGTTAAAACAATATTGTATTAGGCATGTTTATTTGAATCACTAAGCAGAATAGAAATTAGCATATGTTAACAGTTCTTGGTTTCTCATTTCCTAAATTAAACCAATCTGGAATGAGTAAAATGAGCAATGTGGCAAATTTAGCTTTAGCTAATTCTGCTTTATCCCCTTTATTTTCTGTTTCCTACTAATGATTTAACAACTCTTACAAAATAGGGAATGCAAATGTGAGCATTGAGTCTGCTTTTACACATCATAAATGTTGATATATTTTGAGTGAAACTGGAATCACACCTCCAAGTAGCAATAAAAGTGTCCAAGCCGATTTTATTCTGGAATGTAGAACCCGAAATTCTTAGCTGACTGTAAGTCTCTGATGAGAATATCAATTTTCTCTTACAGCTTTTGCCAGCAAGGGAAGCTGCCAGTGACCTTCCAGTCTTGTGTGATCACCAAAGAGTGCCAGGTGTCTGAGTGGTTGGAATGGACTCCGTGCTCAAAAACGTGCCATGATGCAGCTTCCCCTGCAGGCACTCGCATCAGAACGCGGACCGTCAGGCAGTTTCCCATTGCCAGTGAAAAACAATGTCCTGAGCTTGAGGAGCGGGAACCCTGTGTGTCTCAAGGCGATGGAGTGGCCCCTTGTGCCATGTGAGTAAATAAAGAAGGGTACAGTGTCTGCCCAAATTGCGTGTCCGCCCACTGTTTGAGTCCAACTGAGTATACTGAGAAATAGTGACTTTTAGTATGCAAACTGGAAAAATAAGATACATCTTTGCAAACACTATACTGCACTAACCTTTTTTTTAACTTGGTTTATGTAATAAAAATACAAGCCCTGCATTTGCAATTTTTAATAACTCCTCTAGGTTTATATATTTTCTATAATAGAAGTTGGTAAGTTTTTTTCTGTAAAGGAAGAGATAGTAAATGTGTTAAGCATTGCAGGCCACCTATGTCTGTCTTGTGATGACTCACCACCACCTTTGGAGCTGTAGATAGTATGTGAACAGTTGAGTGTGCTCTGTTCCAGTATAACTTTATTTACCAGAACAGGTGATGGATTAATTTGGTCCTTGGACCAGTGATAATTACCTTCCCTTCTGTAGGGTAAAGCAAACTTTGAACCACAGGTTCCTGTGACCTATTAAAAATAGTAATGCATATGTATAAAAACCTAATCAATAGAGTTAAATTCTACATCAAATTAATGAGACTTTAAACTCCTTGGGGAAAAGAATTGTGCTTATTAGTCTTGGTTCTTGGGGGATTTTGTCTGATTTCTTTTATCACCAACCTATATCACAAGGCCTTGCAAACTCCAAATGCCCAATAAACATTAATGATTTCAAATACACTGGCTAGTTCTGAAGTATTTGGCCGAATAACACCTTTTTTAAAAAAATATTGTTTCCAAGACATTCTTGTGAATTATGATGTTGCAATAACAATATTTCAGGATAGTCTCAATACAGAATACTTATAGAATGGCTTTGAGAATTGTAGTTTCTCAATAGAGATTCACTTCATTGACAGCTTCTTTGGAATGTCCTAAATATCTGAGGACATGCATATAGTTCAAGCTTCATGAACTGACAGGGATACAAATCAATATTTAATACTTAATACTTAATATTATTAATACTTAATAATTAATACTACTGTCACTGCTAGAGTAACAACAATGGTGATGATTTATATGTGAGCTTTAATTCTGCAGCACTTCAGAGTCATGCACTGTCCCCCAGTGTAACTCCAGTGACTGACAACTCCACAGAGAAGTTCCTGTCTCTACCTGTCCACTGACTATGGTTCCGCTCCATAAAAAAAGTCTCAAGGAACTGGCAGGATTTCCAGTGTTTTTTCTCCTACAGATTTCTTCTACTTTTGTCTCAAGTTAGTTGCTTTATTCTTTATCCTCTCAGAAAAGCAAATATCATTAACAAAGTATGTACAGATAGACTTAATTAACTCTTCTCTCCCTTTGGGGGAATAGCATTTTCTTAGAATCTGGAACCAGAGTCCATTGCTGAAATACTATTCCTCTCACAAGACTTTTTTGGATGACCTAAATTAGAACTCGGTTCTTTTACCAAAAAATGACTATTTCACTACCCAAATTACTTGCTTGATTTCCTATCCCTGGTGTTACTACACATCTGATAACAGATTCTGACTTTGCTTTGAATGTTCTATTCTCAAGACGTAATATGTAGAGTTCAGAGAAATTTACTGAAAAATTTAGTAGTGATATACTTAGAATTCAAAGATGGGTGCAGCTTTGGTTTAAATCTGAGCCAGGAAATAGTATTTGCATTTATCATAAGAGAAATTAACATCCTGACATGGAGTAGTCACGATATCTGGAAACATCAACCCATGATACTAATCAACAACAACAAAACCAGTTGTTACTGAAAATCAACATACTGTTTGATGACAAAAAGAAAAACTGAATAATTTTGTTACTGAAGACAAAATACCTATTTTAAAACTCTACTTGCAAACAAAATAGAGATAATGCATAGTATTCTTTTCTGTGTGTGTAAAAAATGTAACAAAGGAATAGATGTATTAATCTATGTTTTTTAAAAAAAGTTAAAAATAGTCATTACACTAGTATGCTACAGACATGTTAGCATCTTCCCTCTTAAACACTTCAAGGCAGTTAGCAAGTAAAAATTCTAGTTGTTATATGAGATGTACTAGCTGTTCTTTGTTTGCTACATATTTTAAAAGTACTATAATAGTGACTTCTAATGTTCTTTTAATAAAGTCTCAAGGATCATTCCAGGACCAATAATTTCACCATCAATGAAAGCTTTAATTAAAGCTGGAAAAAATAAAAATGGCAATAAACAGCATCCTAAACTTCAGCTGTATATATTTGCTCAAAAAAATGTTAACAAATGCCTTGTTATGTCCCTCGCTCCCATACCCCTTCAACCAGTCATCAATTATTCATGTTTATGCAATGGACCCAGGTGCTGCCCTTCCTTTATATACAGATGCCAAGAGTGCTCTCCTGGATGATCTGCTCCCTCAACTCTAAGCCCCGCATCCCCACTTATAAAAATGGAAGAACAGCCTGAAGCTCAGCTCTGCGGTCACAAAACTTTACCCCTGACAAAGAAAACATCTAGATTGGACATCTGAGGATTCAGCTAACCTTTTTGTCTAATTGAAGCGAACATTAACACATCCGCTGGTACCTGTGTTAGCTGTTAATCTGATTACTAAGGAAACATTTGGTTAAAGTAATGCGAAGTGCTACGTGAGCCATTTTCCTTGAGCGGTTAGAATATGCACTCTCCTCTTGGTGGAGAAATGCCACCACTTTCTATCTTCAGTGGCATCAGAGAATGACTCCTTGCCTATCTCCTTGAAGCATGTGATGCACTGAACATCCCCTAAGACTTATTTCACATCGTAATCTTGATTGGAGCTTTAATTGAGAATCATAGATCCTCTTTCTTGTACTCTGCTGATTAGAAACGTCGGCTCCTTTCAACATTCATCAGCACTCATCAGGGATGCTCAGTGTTACAGGAAAAAAAACCTTCCTATGCTTGACACTAAAGCGGAAACTCTAAATTGTTGTGCTCTATTTTTTAGTCCTAACACACAATTATAATTGTGTATGAAGAAGCAATTTTCATTTATTTCACTAAAGGCAAAGCGAGTGTTTGGGTTCATCATCATTTATGATGTTTTCCATTCTCAGATCCAATCTTCCTTTGTTTATAAGCATCAAGAAATGGTGAGCCCTGGTTTCACTTAATTGAATGTAAGATTTCATGTTTCCAGCATGATGTTCTCTTTTCATAAAATATTTATAAGCAACTTGGAGCAGTTGCAATTAGAATAAAATGACCCTAAATTTAACCTCTCCTTAAATGGATTGCTGCTGAGCGTAAAGGGAAGGGGTTGAACGGAGTCTGCACCAGAGATGTAGTCTACAGTGGGATCTAAGAGAAGATGTCTTTTAGGCTATTTTTTAAGGAAAAAAACAAATCACCGGAGGAAAGTTTTATCAAGTCCATATGGTACCATCTGTGACATTTCTGCTTACGTGTTTACTTAGGTATGGCTGGAGAACCACAGAGTGGACTGAGTGCCGCGTGGACCCTTTGCTCAGCCAGCAGGATAAGAGGCGTGGCAACCAGACTGCCCTCTGCGGGGGAGGCATTCAGACCAGAGAGGCCTACTGCGTTCAGACCAATGACAACCTCTTAAGTGGCCACAAGGACAGAGCAGGTAATCCTTACTTTTTCCCAGAGACTCTTCCATGGATTGAGAGCTTATCTTGGCCCTGGAGGGACATACGCAGGGCCATCTGGGGCACGCATGGCTGTATTTCTGTTCCTGTCGTGCTTGGTATCCACTATGCTAAACATAATCCACATTGTGCAGGGAAGAACTTTTGATACAAACCCATCTTTGGGCAGTTCTGATTTACTGACAAGTTTCTTTTTGAATTTTTTTATTTAAATGCTTTCCTGACTCAATTTCTGCATCAAGATTTAGTAGGAATAATCTGTTATAAAAAGTAGAATAAAAACCCCAGTCAGTAGACACTTATATAAGTATACCTAAGTAAAACTTGCTAATTAAAAAGTCACATTTTGTTAAAAATAAGTTAATTCTGGTATTGAGAAAAATGTTCAATTTGAATTTAAATGAAATATATACAGAATAAAAACTACAGTTAAATCTGTAACCAAAAGGAATAACTTCTTGTTTAATAGTTTTGTAATTTGACAGGCACATATTAGAATATTTTTAAAATTTCAGTTTCAGAACCAAATGCAGGAAGTGTACAAAATAATATGTGAGTCCAATATGGCCTGGGTTAAAATTTCATATTATTATGCATTGATGATACTGTAGAACTCTCATTGTTATTAGATCAAGTTTATATTGAATTAGTAATTCTGAAATGCATATGAATATAAATACTTTAAGCAGTGCTGTAATCAGTCTTTCTTACACTTCTTATAGTTACAATTCATCCAACATATATTGGTTAGTTAACAACAGAGTTCCAAAAATTATGTAAGATACTGAGGGTGGAAATATCAATACAGGTCTCCTATCAGGAAAGTACCCTAAGTTAGCATGAGGGCAAAGGTGTCATAAACCAAAGTTATAATGCAATATGATATGCTATACAAGAACAGAGGACTGTAGAAAAGAGCCCATCATAGAGGCAGTGACACTTGAGCTGAGTGATACTGGTTATGCCACTCACAGATAAGTGGGTCAGGAACGTAAGAGGTAAATGATTCTAGACAGAGGGAACAGTGTGTATAATTGCACAACACTAAAGAAGGCAAAAGCAGATGACAGGTCACATTAATGCCAATGAGCAAGCTGTACTTGGCAAATTGTGGATAGGAGTGAGCAGGATAGGACAGGATTTTCTGGGAAGTATGTTCATTGGAAGAAGAAAAAAAAATAAAAATAAGATAAAAACTCTAGCTGACACCAAATGAAGACAAACAGGAGAATATATTCAGGGGAGAACTTAAGCGAGAATGAGAAGAAAACCTGGGAAAGAATGTGTGTATTAAAGAACAAAATAAGAAATGGCTTCTCTGTTCCCCTCACATAGAAGTGATACCGGTGGCCAGTATTTCACAGAAGAGAAACTAACAAGTTTTGCATTTGCAGCTCCCAGAATTTAATTGTTCTGTATCCACTAACTTCACACAGCATGTCAGCTCATTTAGAAATCCAGCCTAGGGGTACATTTTACTACTAATGTGTCTTGAGGTTATAAGGAAGTAGCATAAAACATGTAATGTTGGTACATTAATATTTTCTTGGCTACTTTAATGGCTACATTTTTAACACTCTGAGGTAGATTTATTATAGCAGTCCTTTCAGAGTAGTATAATTTCATTGCTTGAAGTAGATCAGATTTTAGTTCTGAATGTCAATTATATCCTACAGGTTATTACTATCAAAAGATCTGTTAGAATTCTGAATGCAACTGAATTTTGAGTCTTTTTATAAGTCACTGAAAGAAAGAAAAACAGAGAATATCAGTAGTAAGATATATGTGTTGAGATTAAAACAGATGCCAAATTGGAGGTCAGTAGGTACAGGAATAATTCACCTAAAATGAATGTTTATCATGTAAATAATAATTGTGAAAAACTTAGAAATTTGTGTCTTTCCCCTCAAATTCCAAATTATAAGCCCGTTCTAGCCTTTGCCAGAATAGTCAGTACCCTAAAAGATGGAGGTTTTGTTCTGTAGCACAGACTACCGGAGTCCCTTCTAAGGGGAGTCCACTTTCCTGGTGGACAGTGTTTCCAGTCACCCACGTCCCAAGGGTGAGATGGGAGGACTGTAACTCCATGTGACTAGAGAAAAGTAGACCATGGGCTGTGAAGATTGGGCCGTCTTCCTTTGATAAATATTAGAGAACGAAACCATACCTAATAAAGAGAGAGATATCTCCAGACAACTCCCCAACAGTCCTAATAAGAAGCCACTAATTGCAAGAAACCGTGTGTATATAACTATGCAAGCCCACCCTGAGAGCATCTCATGCTGTGCTTCATTTGAAGAACAAGGGCCACACTATTCTTTTTGCAGATTCACACCTTGTATTCTGTATATTACTTGTTTTTACATTACCCACATGTTAAAATACCTAAACTCAAAATACTTTGACTCAAAAATAGTTTCTTAATACAAAAGTACTGAAAGCAAGTGATACGAAATGCACATAAACTTCTTTATTATCTTGGTATGTTGTACTACACAGGGAAGTGGTAGTGGCCGTGTTGGCACAAGGACGGTGCCAAATCGCTTTATGTATTAGGCTACTCACTACCACTACTAACTAACTCACATTGCACTATTTAGAAAAAGTCCCCTGCTTGGAGTCCATGTATTTAATTACTAGAAACTCAAAATATGTATTATTACAGTATGCACAAAATAGTATAATATTCACAACCTAATATGCTATTGATTACACTGGTAAAAGCATGTATAGACAAAGGGAAATGGATCTATTTGATACTGGAGAGTGTCCACATTTTATTCCTATGCTGCTGCTGGCTATAGGTGACCCTCCCAGTTCTGACAAATTTTCCCTGATGCTATTCAGGTGAACAAAATGTCAGCTACATCACTGAAAGCCTGAACAAGCTCGCTGTTGAGAAGACTTAGTGGTAAAGCCTTAACAGTTTCTGTTCAGCACGCTGATCTGAATTCCAGTAGGCTGTGAAAAGTGTCTGGCTTATGCCATTGTGAAGTCTACCCTTATCAGAATGTAACAGGAAGTGGCCTTGCCAATAAGGAGGTTATCTTTATAAGTTTTAGAAAACTCATGAAAAAATTTGCTGATCATTGGATTCATGGATGTGAATTGATTTTTTTTCAGAGCATGCAATGAAACAAGCATGGATTTTAGCTGTAGTAATTCAAGAAATCTTACATTCTTGTACAGATTAAATATGTTTTTAAGAAGAAATTGAAAGTATTGGTTCTGAGATATCATAGAGGTTATAGTGACTTATATTAATGGACACTCAGAAAAGAATATTTATTCACCTATTGGAAGCATACCAAGTATTTCAAACTAAAATCTGGATAAGGTCTGTGGGATTAGCGGTTGCTAAGAGAGATAGCCTGGATAAGGAGCCTATATGGTAACACAGAATGGGCTATACTGGCAACAATAATTGGGGTATCGGTTGAAAGATAGATGGAAGTAAGGATGATTTAACTGTGACTGACAAACATAAGGCCATATAAAGAATTCATGATTTCCTGAGTTCTGTAAAGAAATCGGGCGAATAAAATAGTCACACCATTCCTAAATAGGATGCAAATTCATCACTGCAGTACTTTACCTATGGTTTCCATAAATGAACTAGATTTAGTCCAGGCTTTTATAAAAAAGAAAGGCTGTGATTACAGTGCTATCTTATTTCCCTGTATTTAAGAAAGTAAATATCAGAGTACCTCAAAATCTAGTGCTACCCATTTCCTATCCACCACTTTTGAAATAACTGGCATGTGAGAATAATTTACCTCTTCTATTACAAATATGTACTGGGGGATTATGGGTATGACAAATAATCTCCATTGATTCCCTGATGTAATTCTTAAACTTCCCAGGAAAGACAGTGGTTTACTACATCTTTCTGTGTTGCTAGAAATATATCCAGGCTGTGGTTCTTGACTCTGTAACATCATTATATAGATGTAAGTTACATAAAAATGTATCTTAATATTTAGTGACATAAAACTTTCACCTAGATATTACTGTTATACAAACAGGTATATAAAGTTCAGTTATGATCACTTTTGTGAGATATTAATATAGTGTTATGAGCACTTTTCAGAATTTATCATCTTTCTAAGTGTACCATTTTATACTCAGCTTATCTTAATATGTTAAATGAAAAAGGAAGTAAAATACACAATGGCAGTATTTTGAAAATGTAGTCCACTCTGTAGAGGCAGTAGGAAGTAGAAAGTATAACATGTAATTATAGAATAATTAAAACTTGGGAATTCCCCAGAGGAATCATATTGCTTGGAAATCAGTCCTCTGGATATCTCGTGGGAGAGAAGCCCTGTGATCAGTGAAATACCAAAAGGAAATTGAGATGCCAGTAGGTCTCAGTCATTGGGATAAAAACTAATAAAAACTCACATGCTGGGAATTAGATTAAGGTGGTGCGTACCTACAGGGAACTTGGAATTTTTACAAGATGAAAAGCTTCCTAACAAGACCTCAGGACATATTCAACTAAAAAAGTAAAAATACAACAAGGCAACTCAGAAGTGATCTAAACATGAAATGATTTGGCTAGGTGTCTAATAAACATTTGTTCTTATCAAACAATATTTATTAAACATATTACTATTTGCTTTGTAAATGATACAACTGTCTTTTAAATTATCTTAAAGTTACCTCTAAAAATGTTTTAAATATATCAGCATTTTTTAAAAAGTATCTGTTTGGGAAGGAGGCCATATTCACACCTACCCTGCCCTGGATCTTGGAGAAAACTGTTCGCACCTCTGAATGTGAAGAGAAGACATATGATCTAGTTGTTGCCTCAAGTGACAGGAGGCAGTATTCAGGCACTTTATTCCTGTCTGACCATTCATTTAAGGGAACATTTTTATGCGTCTATTTTCTCTTTTCTAATTATAGTGAATAGCTTAAAAGTCTTCTGCATTTTCATTTTAAGACTACTTTTAAAAGAACCCCAGGCAGAAATCAAGAAACCTGGTGTTCCTTTCTGCTCAGACTTGTATTCTCATGCTCGTGACCTCATTGGCCTGAACACGCCCATTATAAATGAGTCTTCAGTTGCATGGTCAGCAGTGTGGCAGATGAGATTACCTGGACGTCATCCTTTACAAAGCATCCAGTCATGCAGGATAGGGGACTGTTTCAAATGTTTATAAGGGCAGAACTAAAGTTCCTATTAACTGATTCCCTGAACAGACCAGCAAGGTTGACCTGATGCCATCTCTGCTTGCATTGTGTGAGGATGGTGTAGGAGAACTACACGTTAAGGGGGCCTGCGAGTGAAGCCAATAAAGGGCAAAACACAGAGCTTGTAGCTTGAGAAAAGGACATAAGCAGAAATCCTGCACTATTTAATCAACCTCAAAAGGTGATAGCATAAACTGAATAGAGGAATTCAGTTTACCTTGAGAGGAAGATTCAATGAAGCAGATCAGCCTAAGCCTCAAGTCAGGGGAAAACAAGCCTGTCCTAAGAACTTCAGCCATGAGCCAATACTCACAGTAGTGTCGGATTCAAATTTGTGATTACTTCCATCACTCAACAATCACAAAACTGAGAAATGACTATAAATGCCATCAGGCCAATGGTACTAACTGCCATAGTGCCTGAAATAGACAAATCAAAAATTCTCCAGAGGGGACTACTTTAACCAAATGCACAAGATTCCCCCCACTACATGGCACTATTGGAAATTATGGATTATCTGAGGAAAAAATAATCCATTATAAACAGGATTTTAAATGCCTAAATAAGCAATAAGATGTTAATAGTCTAGAAACAATGGAATGATAGGAAATCTAATAAGATACTTAGAAATACCTACACTTAAGTTCCAAATGCTGACTATAAAAGAAAACAGTAACATCAATGGTGATGATTGATGAAATATTAAAAACTTAGGTATCCCAGTTTGCATTCTCTTCTTCACTCAACAAATCTTATTAACTATTAGGATACATCATGGACTTAGATGTCAGAGGCAAAGTTTTTAAAATCAATTTGATCCCTGTAATGAAGAAGCACATAGACTAATAGTAGCTTGCTTTACTGTACTTGGAATGTAGGAGTGGCCCTTCGTAAGGCTAACACAGGTTGAGGGCATCTACAGATGGTTGGGGGTTCTCCTGTTAAGCCCTGAGAGTGCACCATAACGTGGTTCACTCCTATCCCTCAGGTAAATTGTGCGTCTGTGAATCACATATCCTCAAAATGTAGTTTAAGAATCACTAGGACTCTTAAAGAAAATGCAAAAATTCCTAGATGCTGCCCATTGCAGTTAGGGTAAAGTTCTGGAATGAAGTAGGAATCTGTCTTTTTCATTTGTGCCATTGCTTATTACCGTCAGAAGTTCATTTACCATAAAGCCAATGAGAGCCTTTTTAAAGGCTTTTCCTAAAGTTTTAGGAGGGACTGGGGTAAGGAGGGGAACCCAAGTTTCCTGGGTCTCATAGCCTAAGCAATATAGGGAACCTTATTTATTTTTTAAAAAATCAAAACATAAAATAACTTACTGAGGTGTCTTCCAAAGCCTCACAGTGGCCTGTGCATTTGGAGGCCCTTGAGCCTTAAGTTTCGTGAGCTTCTCAGTTAATCTGCCCCTAATTCCAACTGATTCTGACCTTGATTCGAGTCAAAAAGAATTACTATGCTGTGATAAGATATGGAAGCTGAAAAGCCTGTGCCATAGTGACAGAGGTAAGACTGAGACAATTGAAGAGTGTAGAAAAAGCCACTGGCTTTGGGAGTGAGGTGGAACTTTGAGTTCTAATGATTCATTGTGCTATCAGTCTTTAGAAAGTCACTATGCCTCGCTATTATTGAGACAAGGAAATTGAGGAGAAGGAATACCTCACACTCTTTTGGATACTGTTTCGTCTTGCTTCGTATCTGTAACCCAAGACATAAGAAAGCCATGCTATTAGTCCAGACCTTCCACTAATGAAAGAAAGATGGGGGATAAAATGTCGCCTCACTTGACACTATCAAGTCACTGCCTCAAGTCTGCTTTCTGTAACCCTTAAGCACTGATTGCAGCAAGTCTGTTGTGGATGAGTGATAGCTCCAGGAGGAATTATGAAACGAGCACTCAGGGATGTGTACTGGGGAGCAAATCACATTTTTTCAGACATGTGCCTGCTTTCTAAGGACAGGAGAGAAATGGTTTGTGGCTGGGGTTTGCAGTTCTCTGCCTTGTTGATGACTGCTCAGTAGGGACTATCTACTCTTTCCAGTGTTAACAGAGGAGTGCAAACTGCATTGTGGAACTCATTAATATTTATTCCTTCTAAAAGCAATGGGCAATAAAAAGGGAAATAAACCAGGGAGAATAGCAGTGGGAAAAGGAAGTCATGACAACAGATTCATCTTACCAAGGTTTCACTGTTTATTGCACACAAGAAAATGCTCAAAATACAAGGATCCATATTATTATATTAGTAGCCTGGGATCCACTAAAAATGCCTCTTATTGGGTATACTATTTTAATAACACAATGCATATTGACTGCAGTTCAAAAAATCCAAGTAGTAATCTACATTCTTGTAACAATATGCATCTGATAAAACTCAGTGATGTTGTATTTCCCATATTCAGTGAGGGCTACATGTCCTCAGTGTCAGGGTTTATTCTCTTATCAGTGGAGGGGTGAGGAATGTCCTGCCATGGGCTGTATAAGGCCTGCAAAATCACTTGGTCTGGTCCTGCCAAGGCAACTGGAGGCAGGCCTTGAAATTTTTTTAAAGAGTAACCAAACAATCCTAGGGCTATTACAAGCATTTCCTATAGAAGGCTATATCTTAAGCTGATAATTTTGTATGGCCCACAACTGATGTGGTAAATATCCAATGGCCCTGTGCAGAAAACGCTTCTCCACCCCTATGCTTGGGATCACCTACCTACTGCAACAGACAACGATGACGTGTTTCATCCTGTTTTCTGCCTACAAAGGCCTTCAGCTATTTCCCAAACACCCCTCCTGTTTTAAGTCATCTTTTGCAACCTCTAAGACCTTCCTTTTTGCCAAGTCTATGGCCCTTCTGCACTAGTGCACAATTTGCCATTTGATTATATTTGCTTCTGTTCCTCTGCAATTGCTTCATGGATATTCATGCCAAGTTTCTAAGATTTTAAACTTCTCTCCATTCCCCACACCTAAACATTTTATAACCCGTCCTTCTTAGCAGAGGTCTAGTACTTGCTAATTGTGTATTTGGAAATACGGTTAAGAAAGCAGAGGACTATAAGCAATAATCAAATCTCAAGATGTGAATTCCACTCCTATACTTTACATTTTTGTACTCTGTATATTAGTTATCACAAATCAGGGAAAATATATATTTGTATTTTTTATTTTCTTGTAGCACTTGTCTATATTCCTGAAGAATAATGGTTTTTCTATTACTACTTGTTGAATTCTTTATTTAATAGAGAGTTAAGCTTGTCATTACAAACTAAATTGAAAGTATGTCGTCATAAAAATCGAAAGACAAATAAGAAAGGAAGAAGGAGGGAGGGCAGGTGGGTAGACTGGGAAGTATTCTCTTAAAACTGTATATATGCCATACATGAAACTTGTTCCCCTTATATAATTAAAATATTTTTTAAAAAAGGAATTCCTTCAGCTCAAGGATGTTAGCTTCTTGGACATAAAATGTAAAGCATTTCATTTTGGGTTAAAATGTCTGCCTCACTAGCTTTATTTTTTCCTGCTTTGCTTTTCTTTCCTCTGCAAAAGCTTAATGAGATGATGCATGTGAGTCCTAGCATAAGTCCTTGCATTAAGTATGTGTCAAAGGAATATTAATTTCACTTGTTTGTATGTTTGCTCCTCTGGTTAAATTGAGAAGATGGGAGGGATTTTTTAAATAACAGCTTCGCTCCAAATCTTTTGCATGCAACAAAGACATAATTGTACACTTGCCTTGCCAGTTGAGAAACATAATGGGGGACATGTACTACATGGAGTCTCTTTACAATATGTCTTAAAATCCTGCCATATGTTTACATTACATATGAAATTGCTCCTTTCTTGGAAAAAGTAGACCTTTCTCAGATCCCTTTGTATTATTTTAGAGTAAACAAAAATATGACTAATTTTCCTTCTGTAGTTAAAGGCAACAGAGTAATCACAGCTTGCCTGCCTTTGTGATCCAGAATCCTTGAGAAGACATTTAAGCAGCATGCCATCCCAGTGAATTCTGAAGGAAATGCTTGTAATAGCCCTAGGATTGTTTGGTTACTCTTTAAAAAAATTTTTTCACCATTGCCTAAGGTTGGAACACCACACTTTTCCTTCTGCCCCTTATACCAGACAGGATTTCTGGGGATCTAATACTTTTGGGTTTAACAGCATGATGTCTGGGAAAGTTCACCTCTTGTTGTTAAAATAAAAATAATGGTGATAAATACAAGCAAAAGAAGGTTTAGAAGAAAGTCTTTGTGTTTAACCTGTCCTAAGCAAGGTCTGGTTGGAAAGCTGTGGATTAGTTAAGTTCCAGCTCCTTTTGAATTCCAGAAGACTTGGAAAATATTTGCATTGCCTTCTAAAAATGTGTAGTAAGGGAGTAAGTAAAATAACTAGTAGGCACTAAATTATTATAGTATTTCTCAATAGTGTGAGGGTACTTCGAAAAGTTAGGGGGAAATTGGATTAAAATATTTTGGTTCAAAACCTTTTAAACCTACACATATAAGAAATCTTCAAAAAACTCATGGAAATTAGCTATTATAAAAACTATACATGGATTCTATTTTTTGCACCAAAATAAACTTATCTCTAAAAATATTTCCATGAACTTTTTGAAACACTCTTTTATGACTAAGTAAATAATCAGAATAATATTTCTTAGATATGCTAAAAAAATAAGTGATAAAGCATTGACTCAAAGCCCATTCTTCAACTTCAAAGTCTCTAGTCTATCCAGGTATACTCATCTGCTCTGTGAGCTGTCTACAGTATTATAGAAATCATCAGAAGTACATTAAATAATATGTGGTGATGTCTTTGTCACAAAAACAAAAATGCATAGACATAGGCCCCTTATAATAAAATTGGAGGGAAATTAAGCATAGTTCAAGCCCTATTTAAGAGCAAGTCAATTAAGAAGTTTATTCCCTAAGATGGTTCTCCAAGGTGAATGTGGAATCTTGCTCATGGTTATTTGAACCAATCTGTGTTGGACGGTTTAAACTGCTCTTCGTTTAGGTCAACATCTCTCACTTAGTGGCAATTTCAAATGATTTAACTAGAAAAAAGCTAATTTTGATGTAATTTTCCAAGACACCTAGTGTAAACTGTTCTCTTTCCCAGACTTTACACTGTGAAGCCCACAGTTACTAGCTAAAAATTGTCACTGTTTTCATACCAACAATACGCACTTGTGCTGTATGCAGTACTGTTTATACAGGGTAATTATTGTCCTCTAAAACTTTGTAGATTTCCTCATAGTAGATAATTTATGGGAAAATGACTCATTGATGGCTTGAGAGTGACTTGAATGCATCAAACAGAATTTACCATGCACACAAAAAAGTAATCTGCATTCCGCAATGTAATGTTTTTAATCCTTGGTATGTGCTACATTTTTCTATCTAAATACATGTAATAAAGGGCAGATAAAGTGATGTTGAGGATAAATGCATTAGGAATTGGGGGGGACAGGTAAATGAAAAATACTCATAGGAAGAGGATATCAAACCAGTAATGAATATAATAAAGATAATGTGCAAAATGTGCACCAGCGTATCCTATAAATTTCTTGAAATAAGCCACAAGTTCTGGCTGTAGCCTTGTAATAGCCAATGTAAAGAGGAATGCTGCGTTTAATTATGAAATTCACAGTTCCCAAGAGAAAATAGAAATCAGTCATAAAAAGTAAAAGCATAACGATTTCTGGTTCTAGGGCCAGAAAGAAAATTCACCAGTTGGCCATGATAAAATAAAAAACAGAACTATACTGAATTACAACCTCATTAACATCTTGACAATAAATACCACAATGGAAGTTTTTTCTTTACATAGTTTTCTTCAGTATTGGACACTAGGATAAATATGAAAATGTATCAGTAAAGGCAAGCAAGTGAGAATTATATGATATGGTGCAGATTTGTAGGTCTCCATTAGGCAGGATGAGCAGGGGTAGACTTCACAATGGATGTAGTAAATGAATGGATATGCCATTGTTTCCTGGGGCAGTCCTCCTCTGTGCCCTGTTAGAGGCACACAGCTCCCTTATGTCCCCTGACACAAGGTTTGAGTACATCTGTTGTGTTTGCTACTTAGGTGCAGTTAAATGCACATTTTCCAACTACCATATAGATAAGGTTAGGATTAAAATTCTCAAATAAAATTTCAATATGTAAGCTTGCATAGAAACAATATCCCTGTTCTATAGGAGAATGAGTCCTGGCATAACTGGATTCAACACAAAGAAAATGTGTAGACAGAGTTAGAGGAAGTCAAGGATCATCAACTCTATTCTATAGCTCATAACTCATAGAAAAAGTCTGAATCTGATTCGGAAGAGACCCATCATCAACACTAAACCATCCTTTGGAAGAAGTAATTTAGCTTCCTGGTATCATCTTCAGACTAAAAGGACTACCAAATATAATCTATGGAACCGAATGAGTGAACTTGAAGTAGTCGTGGGAATAAGGAGATGATAGCTGCTTACTATATATGAGCCACTGCTCAGTGTTTTACGTTTTGCACTTGTGTTCTTATTAGACACTCGCCACTAGATTATGGAATAAGTGCTATTAGTTGATATTGAGGTACAAAGAGATTAAATAGAATACAGTTACTAAATGTCATAAGTAGGATTGTGAATCCTAGAAGTCTGACTCCTGAACCAGTGGTCTTAACCACTGTTCCATAGGGTTTAGGGTTACTAACTGTAAGCCAGTTGGATGGGAAAAGCTACCTCATCTCCAGATGACTCTGTGTTTAGAATAGGTGGCTTTCTTTGAAATAATAATTTGTTTCAGAGCCAATGACCTATTAGGATTACTCATATTTAAGGATAACAAGACTATATTTACTGAGTACCTTCTATGTGCTAGGCACTGTTCTAAAAGAAGAAAGAGAGAAATGAATAACACAAACAGGATTCCTGTTGTCGTAGAGTTTACATTTCAACAGAAGGAAGGAATATAAGCAAATAAGAAAATATCAGCAGTAAGTGCTATGAAGAGGATTAAAGTAGGATGAGGTGAGGTGGGAGAGAATGTCTGAATAGTGGTATTTTAATCACCAGATTTTGTTTGCTCCCCAGATTTGTATGTCTAACCCAAAATTCTCAGAACAGCAAACTCATATTGATTTTTCTATTTGACATCTCTAATCATTTGTTATTTTGACAAATATGAAGATGATGTTATATAGCTCTCACTGCTATGCTGTGACATCAATCTTAGACAACCTATTTCACACAATGACAAATATGTAGCTTTACTAGATTTGATATCACTACCTTAAATCCATTCTAAAAAGCATTGTTTGAACAATGATATTAATAATTTGATGTATCTTGTGTCCCGTTTTTGTTTCCCTCCCATTTATTCTAATAATTTGGAATAAACATATATCGTAAAATAATCTCAGAATACATGTTTGAATAATACAAGTCCATGATCTACTGAATAGATTGTTAAAATAAAACCCTTGATGCTGGCATTGTGGCACAGTAGGTTGATGCCAGCATCCGATATGAGTGCTGGTTTGAGGACCAATCGCTCTACTTCAGTTTCCCATCCAGCTCCCTGCTAATGCATCTGGAACACTGGTGGAACATAGCCCAAGTACTTGGTCTCCTGCCACCCATGTAGGAAATCTGGATGGAGTTCCAGGCACCTGGTTTCAGCTTGGCCCAGCCCCAGCCATTGTGATTATTTGGAGAGTGAACAAACGGATGGAAGATCATTCACTCTGTATCTCCCCCTCTCTTTCTGTAGCTATGCTCTTCAAATGAATCTTTAAAAATAAATAACCCTCTTCAAGCTATGTAAGGAAACAATAGAGTAGGTATCATATTGTAAATGTTCAGTAAACATTTATTGACGAATAAATGAATAAATGGACTCAGTAAAGAACTCCAAGCATCAATAAATATGATTGCAAACTAATATTTAGAATGTTTCTCTGATAAATAGGAAAATTAAAGATCTAAAACATGCATATTTAGAAATGTATCACAAAAATCTGGCAAGTAGATATTTAAAATCATCAGAAAAGCAAACATATTGTCTGGCTTCTGCTTCCAGCCATAGTAGTAAAACTGGAAATATCCCAAAAAGAACAACTCTGAAAGCTGACAAAGATGTCAAGCAGCTGTTTTTAAACTGAGCAAGAATCAGCAGAAGACTGTGATCAGTTGTGAGCAGAGCTGCACAGTCATTTCCATCTCATACAGAGAGAGCTTCCTGCTACAGAGGAGGAAATGCAAATAAGCGGGACAGAATCCAGGTCCAGGTCACACTGATCTACCGAGTCGGAAGTCTAGGTTCTAGGCTGCTATCGTGCAAAGTTTCAGGACAGGGCACAGAGGAAAAAGATACGCACTGAAGGAAGCAGCTAGAGTCCATGGGTGGGTACACTGTAGGTGCCAGGCAGAACTAGGCTGCACATATCAAGAGGCAGAGACCATTTGAGATCTAGCAGGGCTCCTGTGCTCTAAGCCTGAGAGGGGTCAATGGTAATGCACAGAGCCAGTGCACAGAGGAGTCAGAGCCTCAGCCCCACAAGGGTGAAGAATGCTTGCTGAGCACCCTAGGCCCCAGAAGAGCTGTGGATACAGCCAAGTTCAAACCTCAAACAGAACAGCCCTAATGCACATGAAACCAAATGGATCAACAAAATCCATTAATAACTGAACTGTTCAACAAATCTTAACATTCTAGAGGAACATGACTTAACCCAGGCTCTGTAACTCGTTGTTCAGTGCCCTGTGTTACAGCGCATGCAGAGGAGAGTAAGACCTGCTACCAAGAGAAAAGCCGCCAGCACCACAGCTTAATAGGCTAATCCTCTGCCTTTCGGTGCCAGCACACCGGGTTCTGTCCCGGTTGCCCCTCTTCCAGGCCAGCTCTCTGCCATGGCCCAGGAGTACAATGGAGGATGGCCCAAGTCCTTAGGCCCTGCACTCCATGGGAGACCAGGAGAAGCACCTGGCTCCTGCCTTCGGATCAGCGTGGTGCGCCGGCCATTGGAGGGTGAACCAACAGCAAAGGAAGACCTTTCTCTCTGTCTCTGTCTCTGTCTCTCTCTCTCTCTCACTGTCCACTCTGCCTGTCAAAAAGAAAAGCCATCAGTGGAAGCAAACCTTGAGATGACCCTATTTTAGAATTGGCAAATGAGGACTTTAATAAACTATTTCTAAAAAAGTGGCAATTTAATGACTTAAAGAAACAACATGTAAAAGGAATTAAAGAAAATTCTTAAAGAGTGAACAGACTAGAGTATGAGGGGGGGGAAAGACATAAAAATATGGAAATTTAAGAGTAGGCAAGCTCTACATAAAAAAAGAATCACTAGGTTTAACAATTTGGGATTGCCAAAAAAAAATAAAAATCATATTAAAAAATAAAAATAAAATTTGTGGACAAATCCATCAAATTTATTGCATCTGAGAAGAAAGGGTTATTTGTCTTGCACGCACAAAAAGAAAAACATTTGAGAGAAAGGAAGTGAACAGAGGCCTAGTGACTACTGAAATGTTACTGAGGCGTCTTATGTGAGTATTAATGATATGCAGAGAGAAGAGAAAGACAGTGATTAGACAGAAAACATATTTGAAGAAGCAATCAGAATTTCTCAAATTTTGTGAAAAAATCAACTTACAGATCTATGAGGATACATTTAAAAAGAAAAGTAGCTCAAACTGTAGGTGCCTGTTTCTAACAGCTCAAACTGTTAGAAACCAAAAAGAGGAAAAAAATACAGTACAAAACATACAAGTGGATAAAGATAGAAGTAAATGAAGGGTGAAATCTCATCAGGCACAATGAAGACAGTGAGACAATGAAACAATGCTGAAAATCTTAGTATGAAGTCTATATCTAAAGAAAATATCCTTCAACATGGAGTGTGACAAATTGATCCCTTCAGAAAAATGAAAGCTAAGAGAATTCGTTACCATGCAGTCAGGAGTACAGACTGTGAAGATCATAGGAGACTTCAAAAATTTACAGGAACTATAATTAAAATTAAATTTGCTTTTGGTACAAAAGCATTTTGAAATTCATGCATAGAAGTCTTCAAGCATTTTATGAAAAATGAATATCACGAGAAACCATGCATGGATTTCAAAAACTGCAAGAATATAAACTTATCTTTTAATACACTTTTTTCATCTTTGATATATTCTTGTAAAATGTCTGAGTCAAGTGATATTGGATAGGTTATTTAAGTTCTCTGTGAACCTGTTTCTCTAGAGAATGGTATTAATTAAATCAGTGAAACTCCTAAATTATGGAATCCATGTAGTGCAGTTAGAAACATACCAAATATATACTAAGGTCTCAATAAATACGATCTTGAATGTTAAGAAAGGCTAGTGATTTAGAATAAATAGTCTTTCAATAAAAAGTGTTAAATGCAATTCAGTTGCAGCTTTGATCTTGGGGGTTGAATAAATGAGAGCTTTGGATTCCAGAGAGCTACCCTCCTTCAGAATAACAACCTAAATTCCTTTTTTTTTAAAAAAAGAGATTTAATTATTATAAGTCAGAATTACAGAGAAGGGGAGAGAGACACACACATACACACACACAGTGATTGAGAGAGAATCTTCTTTCTACTGGTTCACTTCCCAAATAGCCATGCCGTCCAGGGCTAGGCAGGGAGAAGCCAGGAGCCAGAAGCTGCTTCTGGGTCCCTGACGCAAGTGCAGGGGCCTAAGGATTTGGGCCATCTTCTATTGCTTTCCCATGCCCATTAGCAGGGAGCTGGGTCGGAAGTGAAGCAGCCAGGACTCAAACCTGTGCCCATATGGCACTCCAGAAGGTGGCTCATCTCCTTCGTTCCAGAAAGATTTATGTGGTAGAACTGAAACCAGTTGTCAGGAGTAGGGGCCACCTTTTCTTCTCATATGTATGGCTTGTTAAAGCTATTTGGTGTCAAGTTGTCAAATATCATTCCTGAGAAATTAACAGGGTCTCTCAACTGAAATGTAAGTGAGCCTATTGGGAAATATCTTTGGGGGGCCGGCTCTGTGGCATAGCGGATAAAGTTGCTGCCTGCAGTGCCAGCACCATATATGGGTGCCGGTTCTAGTCCTGGCTGCTGCACTTCTGATCCAGCTCTCTGCTATGGCCTGGGAAAGCAGCAGAAGATGGCCCAAGTCCTTGGGCCCCCGCACCCACATAGGAGACTGGAGGAAGCTCTTGGCTTTGGATTGGCGTAGCTCCCGCCATTGCAGCCAACTGAGGAGTGAACCTGTGTATGGAAGACCTCTCTGTCTGTCTCTCTGTCTTTCCTTCTCTCTGTGTAACTCTTTCAAATAAGTTAAATCTTAAAAAAAAAAAAAAAAAAAAAAAAAAAACATTTTCCTAACCACAGAAAAGAACTGAGTCAGCAGGGTCTTCTGTGATGGTCAAGAATGGAGACAGAAATAATCTCAAAATTAGAACACAAGAACTACGCTAAATAACATGTTACCAGATGTCTAGTTCTAAACAGTCTCTCAGGTGTCCTTTCTACATTTTGTGCTCCCTCATACTTCACAGAGGCCTAAAAGTCCTCAGGTCCCCTGCTTTTCCCTACAGCCACCCATGACCTGAGTCACAATGCTGGTATGTTGTCCATATTCACTGTTTTTGTGTCAGATTTAATGATACGCTTATTTGGGAGGCTGAGATAGAGAATAATTCATCTGTCCTCTGGTTCACTTCCCAAATGGCCACAAAAGCTGGAAATGGTCCAGCTTGAAGCCAACAGACAAGAACTCAGTCCAGGTCATGTGGCCATGTGGGTGGCAAGGCCCAACTACTTGGGCCACCACCAGTTGCCTCACGGGGTCTCCATTAGCAGGAAGCTGGAATCAAGAGCAGAGCTGGGAATCAAACCCAGGCCCTCTATTATCAGACTGCATTACCCCAACCAGTGTCTAACCTTTAGGGCAAATGCAAGTGCCTAGAGGATTTTAAAACATGTAACTGTTCATGTAAACTTGGAATGAAGCAAAATATTAAACAGGTCATTCCATTTTTAATTGACATTGAAAACACCCAGAGGTTCTTGGGGATAAACAGCAGATCAGCAGAATGAGGCAAAACACTCCACAAAGACCCATGTGGGTTCTCTGTTTTTCACTATCCAGAGGAGAAAACGTCTGGAAACTATCAGAATGGGATTGAAAATACAATCATGTCACAGTAGGATATTTGGTCAGTGATGTGCTATGTGCACTACAGTGGTCTCCTAAGATTGTAATTTAGCTGGAAGTTCATGTCACCTTGTATTTCACTATACTTTTTCTGGATATGCTTACCATTGTGTTACGGTTGCTATGGTGTTTAGTGCCTGCTGGATAGATGGGCAGCCTAAGGGTGATGGCCTGACCACATAGCCTGGTGTGTGGTCATCTGTACCTTGTAGGTTTGTGCAGGAACATCCTGTGTAGTTTTCATCTAGTGACATGTCTCTCACTGTATCTCTTACAGGTGGCAAGCCCAGACTGTCACAAGAGACCAACAGAATAGTTGCTAAATAGCAAATAAAAAGTTCAGTGAAAAAGCAATGAGATAATAAATATAATACTTAGCGTAATAAAAATGAAAGTAAAATGCCATATTTTAGAGGCTATAATAGGCTAGAAGTCAACACAAACATAAATGTGAAAATCACATTAGATTAAAAGATCAAAATGATGAAATATAAAAGGAACTGATTAATAAAAAGTTATCAAATTATCTGAAAAAGTTTATAAGGAGAAATGTTTTTAAGGAAAAAGGTTAAAGGGCTGAGGGAGATAATATGAATATAATAGAAACCTGGAAGAACTATAGTGAGTTGGGCTCAAATTATGTGGAATTGGCCTGGCTTGCATTGGTAAATTCCAAGTTGGGACAATGGGGTCCACGTAGAGCTGTGGTTTACATCTGTGCTTCCTAAATAAATTATAGAATTTATTAGGTAAGAAGAAAAGATTAATCAAAATAATAGCTCACTGATGAGTTATAATAGCAAGAAAGGACTGTAAGTGAACTTAGAAACATTAAATACTAAGAGATAATTTTCAACCATTACTTTAAATATAGTTACAGTATTGATGAAGAGTTAAATGTATGATTTTTGGAAACAGTAAGCTATATTATTTTAAAAATATGTTGTATGGGTTTTATGTTCCCTTTAAATTTGCCAGGCTGGAAAAGATAAGAAGGAAGGAATTTCTGTGAATAGAATTTGGTGTATGGATATCAAAAGGCTCTCAGCAGCCACTGGTACACATGCCATTTGATTTATTTTCGGAATAAAGCCTTTCTCTGTTTGCTTTATACCATTTCTTGGGAGTGAATTATTAGTGCCTCTGGCTAAGGTATAAGTGAGCTTTGAGTACGTCATCAATAGAACCTTCCTGATATTAAACTGTTTTGACTAAATATGCCCGAAATCACTACCACACTATTGTAAAAATTAAGAAAAACAAAACCTCTTCATTCTGCCATTGGCACAACAACACTCTTTGGCATCCCTAGTAGTGCCTGGCAGGCCTTAATGTTTATTTTAACTGACAGGAAAAAAAAGATAAATTAAGAACAGAATAAAAGCCATTTGTATCTGATTTTTATTGCTAGATCTTGGAGAAGTACCTTTTCATTTAATAATAAAATTAGGTCAATTCCTACATAGAAATTATGATTTAAATACAAGAAATTAAGATTTAAATCTAAAAGAAAATTTCTTTGCAATGAATTAGCAAGCAAATTAGCAAGAAAATAAAATGGTAATTCAGGAAAATGATAGATTATCAAGGAAGACAATAGCAGATAACTATAATGTCAGGTGCTTTTGAGTGCCTACAATGCTCAGTTGTTTTGCTAACTGGATGAATGAAGTATTAACCATATTGCATTTTCTCAACCTCTGAACTCTGATCAATCGTTTGAATGAGTGCAGGAAAGGCATCTCATTGTGTAAATCAGTCTGAAGTGGGCTGTGTAAAACCTTTAATTCAAACCAGTTTGAAAGAGACCTGGCATTTGGGAACATCAGGTCAGGCCGCCACTTGCAACTCAGGCAACCCATTTCTGAGTGGCAGCTCCAGTCCCAGTTGCTGGGCTTCCGATCCAGCTTTCTGCTAGCACCTGGGAAGACAGCAGGCCATGGCCCAAGTGCTTGAGCCCTGCCGCCTAGGAGCCTTGACCTTTCCCTTTCACTCTGCCTTTCAAATAAATAAATAAATAATAATGAATAAATAAAAAGATAAATAAAAATATTTGACAAACCAAAAACTATTTTCACAAGAAGTAAATGTCAAAATAGACACATGCTATATATGGGAACCTTAGAGCAAAAAATACTGGATTTTTAAAAATTAGATATTATAAATAAATGACATTGTAAACTGTTTTTATTACTATAATACAGATTCATTTTCCAGATGACTAACATTGCTACCTTTTGCCCCACCTTCCCCCAATAGTAACCACTCTGTTTTAAAAATGTGCTGTACTTTCCTAGCTAAACAATTATTATTATAAACTCCTAGGAGTTGGGTGTGACCTGGGGGAAGACTATGGCTTCCACTAATTGTCTTATAAAAATATGTAACAAAGTGGAGAACTTCCACTCGAATGACTAAGTAGCTGTTTGATTGTGGGCAAGTTAATCTCTCGATATCTCAGTTTCATTTTTAAATTTGGCTTTATAATTACTGTGAGACTGCTGTGAGGATTAAAATTATTTATTTATGAAATGCAATGTAAGTGCTTACTGTATCCATCTAAGTGCAAAATATCCCATCTTAATAATTTGGCAGTCCTTTCTTGATATTGAATAGAAGGAAAATTTAGTTCCCATTCTCAACTGAAATTTAGAAGAGTAATTTTCACTGATAGACCAACAGGGTTGATGTGTGATGAACTTGATAGCTTCTTCATATTGTTATGCTAGTGTGACATATTTTAATACCCCTAATTAATTTTATTTTTAAATTCCTTATGACCTATTTTAAATATCCATGTCTTCATGACTGTATTTCTACAGACATCACATACTGTAGACACCCCCTCTTGTATACTTCCAAGACCAAAGTAGCACCAAAGATATTGGAGCTGAGCCACTTGGATGTGAATTGAAATCTACAATTTCCTAGCTTAGGGCAAGTTAGTTAACCTCTCCATACCTAGTTTCTTCTTGTGGGGAGAATCATCCTCCATTAATGGTGGTAACTGAAATGCTTACCCCACAGTTCATGTAAGAATTAAGCGAATTAGTGTTTACCAAGGGTTTGTAGCACTGCAGCATTTTCTGGTACATGGTAAATTCCAAAGGCATTTGTTATTAAATAAATCACATCCCACTCCATCTGCAAGTGGAATTCCCCTCTAAATTTGATTTGCATTCCTTGCTTTTCTTTATACATTTTATTGTCAATGCTATTCGGCCAAAGACCAGCAGGAACACTCCTGTAAGGAACAAGTTAGGTTTATTACTCATAGAAGTGATAGAGTGCACAAGGTGGACAATCACGGGCATCTTAATCAAAGCATGAAAAAGAATTTGTTATAGAATTAGGACTTTGAATGGCTCATTTTTTAGGAGCTCTAAGAAGAGAGCTTTGCCCTGAAGTTAATGCTGTACGGGAGCAAGGATAATTCTGTCACTGGTAGCTTAATGGGCTTATCAGGAAGGCGGACAGACTAGAAGGAGTCTGAAGCAGTAATTGGGAAAGCAGCTGAACTGACTCATACTAGCTGGGAGAATGCAATGTTTGGTATTTTGGTGATTCTCATACTGACTTTGTTTAGACAAATTATGACATAGCCTTTTAAAAAAAAAGATTTATTTATTTGCAAAGCAGAGTAACAGAGAGATCGATCTTCCATCTGCTGCCTCACCCCCAAAATAGTCACAGCGGCCGAAGCTGGGAGTGCAAGGAGCCTGGAACTTCATCCAGGTCTCACATATGCATCAGAGGGGCCCAAGTACTTGGATCATCTTTCCCAGGCACATTAACAAGGAGCTGAATTGTAAGTGAAGCAGCTAACAGTGGGAAGATTCCAGAAGTTGGAAAGAAGAAGGCAGACAAGCTACAAACCTTCGAACACAAGAGATGGCAATGTGGTGAATTTTTTGTATTTTGTTTTTGGATTTTTTTGCCTATTTGGAGATAAACCAACTACTCAGAAGCACCAGTGTGCATCAGTTTTAAAATCTCCAACAATTGCCATGCTCTGTCTTGTAAAGGACAAAGAAAGGATGAAGCTGACAATAAGCCATCTGTTCCACCTGAAGACTCGGAAAAAGAACATGGCCATACCATCACTGATACCAACAGAGACCTCGTGGGCCCTTCACGTTCCACCCTTGCGATGCTATAGCTCCAGCCGGTGGTGTCCGAGAAAGCCGAATAGAAAGTGAATTTCCCATCTCTGAGAGCTGATGGTTACATAGGAAACATGGACTTCTCTGTTCACCTTTCCCTAGGAAGAAAAATAAGATTTTAAAAATATCTAGAGTCTTATTAAATAATTATAAAAATGCCCCAGTTTCAAGTGAAATCAGTCATCATGCCAAAAACCAGGAAGACTTCAAATTGAATAAAAAAGGACAATCAATAAATGCCAGCAAACATTGAGAAAGTAGAGAAATTTGAATTGTCTAATGAAGATTTTAAAGGAGCCATGATAAAAATTCTTCAATAAGTATGAGCATGTTTGAAACAAATTAAAAATAGAAAAATCAGTTAAAGAAATTGAAGAAATAAAGAACTAAATGGAAATATTGGATCTGGGGGCTGACTCTGTGGCATAGAGGGTTAAGAGATGCTACCTATGTCGCCAGCATCCCACATGGGCACTGTCTCAAGATCCGGCCTCTCCACTTCTAATCCAGCTCCCTGCTAATGTGCCTGGGAGAGCAGCAGAAGATGGCCCAAGTTCTGGGAACGTGCACCCACATGAGCGGCCCAGAAGATGCTCCTGGCTCCTGGCTTCAGAATAACCCTGCTCTGGCCATTATGGCCATTTGGGGAGTGAATCAGTGGATGGAAGATCTTTCTCTGTTTCTCTCGCTCCCCCCGCCACATTGTAACTCTGCCTTTCAAATAAATAAACCTTTTTTTTAAAAAAAAAAAAAAGAAATATTGGATCTGTAAAATACAATGACTTAAATTAAAAACTATGGGCTTTTGCCGGCACCGCGGCTCACTAGGCTAATCCTCCACCTTGCGGCACCGGCACACCGGGTTCTAGTCCCAGTCACGGCACCGGATTTTGTCCCAGTTGCTCCTCTTCCAGTCCAGCTCTCTGCTGTGGCCCAAGAGTGCAGTGGAGGATAGCCCAAGTCCTTGGGCCCTGCACCCGCATGGGAGACCAGGAAAAGCACCTGGCTCCTGCCTTCGGATCAGCGGGGTGCACCGGCTGCAGCGCACTGGCCACAGCGGCCATTGAAGGGTGAACCAACGGCAGAGGAAGACCTTTCTCTCTGTCTCTCTCTCTCACTGTCCACTCTGCCTGTCAAAAAATAAAAATAAAAATAAACTATGGGGCTTTAACAGTATAATGGCAGGGACAAAGGAAGCAATAGGAACAGAATGTAGAGTAACAAAAATCACCTAATCTAAGTGAAACAAGGAAAATACACTGGCAAAAAATTAAAGATGTTTCAGGTACCTGTGGGACTGCAACAACAGATCTGATATGCCAGGCATTAGAGTTCCACAAGAAGGGGAGAAAGAGGTCAGAGCTAGAAAGAAAAAACTTCTTTCCAAGAATAAAGGCTGTAAAATTCTCATATTTGGCAAGAAACATACACTTACATATTCAGGGAGCTGCATAAACCTCAGAGAGGTTAAAACTAAATAAATACATCCCAAGACATATTATAATTAAAATCTGAATACTCAAGATGAAAAAAATATATATTTGAAAGCATCCAGATAAAAATGATGCCCTGACTGTAAGTAAAAAACAATTTGAATGACAGGAGCCTGAAACCATGTAATTTGGAATGAAGGACCACAATTTTTTCAAGTGCTAAGAAAAAAAGAAAGTTCATCTGACAGTTCAATATTCAGAGAAAATATCCTTCAGGAATGAAGGAGAAAGAAAGCTACTCTTAGGCCAGCAGATCTTCCCCAAAAGAAGGACTAAAGAATTCATTAAAGTGAATGGTGGCAAAATGAAGTTTGGAAATTCAGGAAGAAAAAGAGCAGATAAGAATAAATGTGGGTAAATGCCCTAGACTTTGTTTCTCTTGAGTTCTCCAAAGTATATTTACAGTTGAAGCAAAATCTTAATTCTCCTACCTGATGATTCTAAAAAAACATAGGGAGTATATATACCCAGGGGAACTTTTAAAAAGTTCTTGGAGGGGCTGGTGCAGTGGCTCAGCGGGTTAAAGCCCTGGCTTGAAGTGTTGGCATCCCATATGGGTGCCGGTTATAGTCCTGGCTGCTCCTCTTCCGATCCAGCTCTCTGCTATGGTCTGGGATAGCAGTGGAAGATGGCCCAAGTCCTTGGGCCCCTGCACCCGCATAGGAGACCTGGAAGAAGCTCCTGGCTCCTGGCTTCAGATCGGTGCAGCTCTGGCCATTGCAGCCATCTGGGGGGTGAACCATCAGATGGAAGACCTTTCTCTCTCTCTCTGGCTCTCTGCCTCTCCTCTCTCTCTGTAACTCTGATTTTTGGAAAAATACATAAATCTTTAAAAAAAAGTTCTTGGAATTAAATAAGTATTTTGGTGCAAAAAATTACAAACCGTGCATATGAAGGATGTTCAGAAATTTTAGGGAAAATATGTATTATGAAAAACTATGCAAATTTCAAGATGTTTTTAATACCAACATGAAATCCTTTAATTCCATTTCCCACAAACTTTTTTTTGAAGACTTCTTTATTTATTGGAAAGGTAGACTTATAGTGAGAGAGGGAGAGACAGAGCAAAAGAGAGATCTTCCGTCCACTGGTTCACTCCCCAGATGGCTGCAACAGCCAATTGGAGCTGGGCAGGTCTGAAGCCAGGAACTAGGAGTCTCTTCCGGATTTCCTGTGTGGGGGCAGGGGTCCAAGTACTTGGGCCATCTTCTGTTGCTTTCCTAGGCACATTAGCAGGGAGCTGGATAGAAGTGGGGCAGCCAGGACTCAAACCAGAGCCCATATGGAATGCTGGTATGACAGGCAGTGGCTTCACCTACTAAGCCACAACACCAGCCCATTTTCCCATATACTTTTTAAAGTCTCGTTATATTTAAAACCACTACAGTATAAAAAGGGAGGTAAGATTATTATACTTGAACTGGTAAAATGACTATGGTAGTAATATGACATATATGCATACACACATATACATATATACACATGTATGTACACACATATACACATATAATTACATATACACACATACACATATATACACACATATACATATACACACATAAATGTACAAAGAGATACATTTAAAATCACTATTGGTAAGTTTAAATGGAGTTCCAAATATGTTCAAATAACCCATAGGAAAGTGGGGAAAAGAAACTAGAAATGAAAACTAGAGAGTAAAGGAAAGGAGAACATCTTCAGCTGAATAAAGGGCACTTAATGAAAACCTACAACCGCCCGGCGCTGTGGCTCAACAGGCTAATCCTCCGCCTTGCGGCGCCGGCACACCGGGTTCTAGTCCCGGTCGGGGTGCCGGATTCTGTACCGGTTGCCCCTCTTCCAGGCCAGCCCTCTGCTGTGGCCCGGGAGTGCAGTGGAGGATGGCCCAAGTGCTTGGGCCCTGCACCCCATGGGGAGACCAGGAAAAGCACCTGGCTCCTGGCTCCTGCCATCGGACGAGCGTGGTGCACCGGCCGCGGCGGCCATTGGAGGGTGAACCAACGGCAAAAGGAAGACCTTTCTCTCTGTCTCTCTCTCTCTCTCTGTCTCTCTCTCTCTCACTGTCCACTCTGCCTGTCCACTCTGCCTGTAAAAAAAAAAAAAAAAAAGAAAACCTACAACCAATGTTATACTTAATGACACACACACACACATATAGACAGAGAAAGATGCTTTTCCTATGAGATTAGGAGCAAAGAGTCTGCCAGCAATCCTCAGTGTTCCTTGGCTTGTAGCCACATCACTCCCATCTCTCCCTACATCTTCGCACAGCCTTCTTAGAACTTCCTAGGCATTGGATTTAAGGATCATACTAATCAAAAGGACATCATCAACTAATTGCATTTGCAAAGGCCCTATTTTAAAATCAGATCATATTCTATGGCTTTGGTAGATGTGACTTGTGTAGGGACACTGTTTATCCCAGTACATGTACCTTGAACATATGACTACCAATTTTCTGGCTATATTATATGATATTTGTATAAAGGTTTAACATTGAGGGAAACTGGGTGAAGAATATTATATAGATTGTCAAAAATGAATCTGTAATTATCTCAAATTATTATTTATTTTTTGAGATTTAAAAGTATTTATTAGAATCAATGACCTCCAGCCAGAGTGGTATGGAGGGGGCTTCCAAGAGAGGAAAACCCAAAGGGGACTGGTGGCAGTCCGCTGTAAGTACAAACTTGACAATCAGGTTGGCATTCAGAGACCAGGTGGGGACAAAAACCATAAAAGGCCTCATTTACAATTCTCCATCCTGTCTGGCCTGCTAAGGGTGCAGTAGGTAACTTGTTTTCACAGGAAGCTGTGAGCTCTGAAGGAGCTTGCTCAGTATTCTCATGGTAAACTTGGAGGGCAGCCTGTTTGTTCTTGCTGAAGATAAAGTTTTGGGGAAGGAAGCAAATACTTTATGCCCCAAATTCCATTGGGATCCCCTGACTAACTGTTAAACCATCTGACTCCTCACATTCCCTCCTCCCAGATGGAAACCCTAACATCTGTTAGGGGGATTGGGCGATGATGGCTCTGGCTGCTTCATGCTGAAAAGGGGCATCTTTGGGAAAGGGAATCAAGACAGGGTCGCAGCAGGAGGTGGCTTCTCCATCTTAAAAAAGATGTATTTATTTATTTGAAAGGCAAAGTTACAGAGAGGCAGAAAGAAAAAAGAGAAAGGTCTTCCATCCCCTGGTTCCCTCCCCAAATGGCAGCAATGGCCATAGCTGCACCAATCTGAAGCCAGGAGCTTCTTCCAGGTCTCCCACGTGGGTGCAGGGGCCCAGGGACTTGGACCATCTTCCGCCGCTTTCCAAGGTCTTAGCACAAACATAGATCAGAAGTCGAAACAGCACCCATATGGTATGCTGGTACTGCATAGCTTTACCGGCTATGCCACAGCACTGGCTCCAACGTTTGCTTTTAAAAATTACCTATATCCTGAGGCCAGCTCTGTGGCACAGTAGGTTAATCCTTCACCTGCAGCACCAGCATCCCATATAGGCGCTGGTTCTAATCCCAGCCACCGCTCTTCCAATCCAACTCTGTGCTGTGGCCTGGGAAAGCAGAAGATGGCCTAAGTGTTGGGCCCCTGTACCCGCATGGGAGGTACCTAGAGGAAACTCCTTGCTCCTGGCTTTGGATTGGTGCAGCTCTGGTCGTTGTGGCCAACTGGGGAGTGAACCAATGGATGGAAGACCTCTCGCTCTGTCTCTCCTTCTCACTGCCTGTAACTCTACCTGTCAAATAAATAAATAAAATCTTTAAAAATAATTACATATATCCTGTCTTTTTAGGGTTATACAAGGGGTCTATTTACAGAATAATTTGTTGACCATATCTATGGAAAGAGAAGTCTTAAGTTAATTTCTCATAGTAACTTTTTTTTTGTTTACAATTCTCTAAACATAAAAAGTACAAAAATATTTCAGATTTACAAAAATATACCAGTCTTATTTTTTGGTCTTTGTTTCAAACATTGTGATTTTTTTTCTTTTTAATTTTATTAAAGTTATACAAGTTTAATGTATTTCTTTTTTTAATTTTTCTTATTTATTTTTTATTTAGTAAATATAAATTTCCAAAGTACAGTTTATGGATTACAATGGCTTCCCTCCCACAATTTCCTTCCCACTCACACCCCTCCCATCTCCCGCTCCCTCTCCCATTCCATTCACATCAAAATTCATTTTCAATTATCTTTATATACAGAAGATCTATTTAGTATATATTAAGTAAAGATTTCATCAGTTTACACCCACACAGAAACACATAGTGTAAAATACTCTCTCAGTACTAGTTATAGCATTACTTCACATTGGACAACATATTAAGGACAGATCCCACATGAGAAGTAAGTACACAGTGACTCCTGTTGTTGACTTAACAATTTGACACTCTTGTTTATGGCATCAGGAATCTCCCTAGGCTATAGTCATGAGTTGCCAAGGCTATGGAAGCCTTTTGAGTTCGCCGACTTTGATCTTATTCTGACAGGGTCATAGTCAAAGTGGAAGTTCTCTCCTCCCTTCAGAGAAAGGTACCTCCTTCTTTGATGGCCCCATTCGTTCCACTGGGATCTCACTCACAGAGATCTTTCAATTAGGTCGGGTTTTTTTTTGTTGTTTTTTTTGTTTTGTTTTTGCCAGAATGTCTTGGCTTTCCATGCCTAAAATACTCTCATGGGCTCTTGAGCCAAATCTGAATGCCTTAAGGGCTGATTCTGAGGCCAGAGTGCTCTTTAGGACATCTGCCATTCTATGCGTCTGCTGTGTATCCCGCTTCCCATGTTGGATCATTCTCTCCCTTTTTGATTCTATCAGTTAGTATTAGCAGACACTAGTCTTGTTTGTGTGATCCCTTTGACTCTTAGACCTATCAGTGTGATCAACTGTGAACTGAAATTGATCACTTGGACTAGTGATTTCATGAAGCGTGCAATATACATATAACTGAATACTTTTTTTAAATATGAAAGTAAAATGTCTTCAGTATTCTAAAAAATCAACAAAAAGGATTTCCATTTATATGTGTATATATTTATATTTTAGATATTAGTTATATATATTTTTACTTTGGAATTGGTACTTAATATAGAAAAGTTATGTAAGAGTAATAATTGAGCCATTCTAGAAAATTCAGTATTTATTTAGTATTTGAGAATATTTTTTTATTTTAATTTTTAATAACGCTTTTATTTAAAGTATATAAATTTCCAAAATACAGCTTATAGATTACAATGGCTTCCCCCCCCATAACTTCCCTCCCACCCGCAACCCTCCCCTTTCCCACTCCCTCTTCCCTTGCATTCACATCAAGATTCATTTTCAATTCTCTTTATATACAGAAGATCAGTTTAGTATATATTAAGTAAAGATTTCAACAGTTTGCCCTCACATAGCAACACAAAGTGAAAAATAGTATTTGAGAATATTTTATCCACAGTAAGCACAGAGATTATATCCCACTAATGTAAACTGGAACCCAGTAAGGTCTTGTGGGTCTGTTCTTGACTTTGTTCATTGAATCACACTGATTGCAACTCTTAAGTAACTGTACAGATATGTTGTCTTTCAGTTATTGAGGAACTCAGCTAGTGTCTGTGGTTTACGTTAACCAATAAATATAAGAAACATATCATGAAAATAACCAAAGGAGTAGAATTATACAAAGATTCTCTCCTTGTGTTCTTTGGTTAATAAAAAGCTTTTATATAAAAGGATGTGTATCAAATAGAGGTCAGTTGCCAAGATTTTGGTTGGCTGGGCAGCTCTCAAGAGTGTTTTGATTCAGCAACACTTTTTTAGCATTATTACATTTCTCTTTTAGTTGTTCAAGAAGGTCTTGCGACTGTTTCATTCAAAATATATACAAATGCAAGCTAAACTTTTACATAAATATATAAAGTATATTAAAGTGTAAGCTAATCTTACAAAGAAACTAGATAGCAAGCAGAAGTACAATGTTTTGTTTCTCAATAAAATCATGTTTTCTCTCCTAAAGTTTTGAATCTAATATATACATTTCTCCAGATTCTAATATTCCTCACAATTGCATTCCCAGTGAACTTTACTTTGTATGAACTAAATAATATAGTAACAAGAAATTGTGAAGTGACTTTTAATCAACTGAAAGAAATAAAATGGACACTTTTCTGGTCAATATTCAAAAAACAAAAACAAAACAGCCCTCTAATGTAAGTGATAGTGTGAAAGACTCCAAAAGTGAAAGTAATGAAAGTGAAAATACTTATCATAATTTTCAATTGGTTTTGTTAGGTAATGTAGACTCTTTTGCCTTTAAGACCCTTAGAAGGAATTCATTTTTATGTTAAATATATATCACTGATAGTAAGTTTTTTTTTTGTTAAAAAAGAAGTATAAAGTATTTATTTCTGTATTCCCTGTCATTAGTTTGTCAAATACTTTCACTGTTGGATAGAAATAAAAACATTTTGACATTGACTGGTGTTATGATGCAGATAGTAGCAATGCTTATGAACTTGAGTGAGGATACTTGCTGTGCTCCATACTAAGCAAATTAGAGGTATTCATTCATTTTTTTCAATACCATGCATGGATGGGAAGGATGGAGATAAGCATACTTGGAGGAAAAAGGAAAAATAGAATTTGGAGAATATTCTTCAGAACAAAAACTCTGGCAATAAAAGCAGTCACTGTAACAACTTTAGGTAGCATTAATGATCATCCGTGCTTTTGTGAAGTAAGGGCTGCACAAGTGTTTGTAGTTTGCCTTAGAGTTCAAAATATAAAGTTAGGATAATATGGATTAAACTAATTTTAATTATCTATGAGCTTCTAGATGTAGTCTCGCAAAGTTGGAATTTGATAGTGCTCTTGCATAAGGAGAATAAAAAATATTTATGTCTCCCTTATTGAAGCTATTTGTTCTACAAGTATCAGTCTCCAAATTCTCAGAGTGAAATAGTATCAACCTTTCATAAAAGAAAATATGTGACCAAGACATTTCCCTATTGATTTTTTTATAACTATGAACTTTAGAGATAGATAACAACTGCACTTAATTGATAGTTCCTGTCCATATAGTTTTAAAAATATTCCTCATTTAGTTCTTTATAAACAGTTCTGTGTCCTTTGAACTATAACATATTATGGCATTAATTGAGAGTACATGTGTCTATCGAAGATCCAAAATGCAGGCACCAGAACTGGAGAAGAGGAGGACAAGCAAGATTAGTCCACGGTTCATTGCCCAACTATTGAAGTAACATACATAATTGGGAAGTTGTCTCCTTAGCAATGCTTAGCTCTGGGTCCCATGTGCAGATAATCCATTCTGTAGAAGTTCTGAAAAGCTTTGAGTGATTCATGAGGCTTGAAGTAAAGAAAGTAACCCCCATTTGACGAGCTCTTCAGCATATCCACCAGGTACATCTCAACATCATGGACTGAAAGCAACAGGAAATTGCTCCTCCAGAAGCTTCCACAATATTTGTACATACACATTAAAGCTGTAGTCCCCCTTCCACTGTGTGCAGTCCTCTAAGGCAGATAGCAGTATTTTAGACTCTACCTAGAGAATCGCAGAGATAGTTTACGTATTATTTTTATTTACTAGGAAAGTTACATTTAATGCTATTAATTGTGTGGCTAATTAGTGTTAAAGCTGGTTATCAAACAATTGCTAAGATTTCATTTGACTTGTACTGCTTCTTATTTTCTACCTCCTCTTTTTTTCTCAAGGTATAGCCTAGAAACATTGGAATGATGTGCTGGTGGCACTTTTTAAAACTATTTTTTTTTCATAGATACAGAGACCTGAAATTGTTAATCATAACTTTTTCTTCTTTAACTCTTAAGATATTTCTGTATTTTTCTCCAAACAGCCTCAAAACCAGTGGACTTGAAGTTATGCACTGGCCCTATCCCCAATACTACACAGCTGTGCCACATTCCTTGTCCAGTTGAATGTGAGGTTTCGCCTTGGTCAGCTTGGGGACCTTGTACTTATGAAAACTGTAATGACCAACAAGGCAAAAAAGGTATGCACTGTTAGCATGACATGCTTGCAAGTCCCATCAGTCGAATCAAATCATGAGTTGTTTTTAAAATGCTGTTGTGTGTTCCTTGTGATTATTCATTTGTCATGTTTTCCAAAACGACCAAGGAGTACTGACTTAAAAGATGAGTTAACCTACTTTGGTGATAGCACTAGAAGAAAAAGCAGAAGGACATGGCAAGAGCCTGGTGATGGTGGGCAACGTGATGCAAAATGCCTGGGGCCATTTAATGCAGTAGTTAAGACGAGCTGTAGTGTCAGACTGACCTGGACTAGAAAACCTGCCCTTTGTGGTATAAATAAACTATTTTAAAAAATAACTGTCCCTTATTGTATAGATAAGTTGATTAACTTATCTAAATCCTTGACTTCCTCTCTGTAAAAGAGATAATAGCATCTGCTGCCCACACTATCTCTGAAGAACCAATGTGACTTTGAGTGTAAACATAAAGCACTTAATGCAAGGCTTCGTCTATAACTAGTGCCTAACCAACAGAATTCCTTGTTACTTTGCAAATAAAAATATAAAAACTGCTATTGTTTTCTTGAAGCACATAATATGTCCAGGTAGAATAGACTAAATGCAATGACTTACTTCATGGTGAGCATGGTATGCTAATTTTCACATGATCTCATAACTGAAAATTCCTGTTCTAATTCAAAAGATAGCCTTCCAGTGAGTCTTGTGTGTTTGCATAGCAGTAAACAGATTTATCAACTTTGTTATGCATTGTTAGGTGCTATGGAAGCAAGAGCAGGACTCTGAGTGCTCCACATTGGAGCCCACATTTGTATTATGTCTTGAATTCAAATTTCCAGAAGCTGAAATAAACAGAAGTTCAAAAAGGTGGTTACTCTGGAAACATCATACTTCTCAGAGGTTCATCTTTCAAATTCAATTATATGACAGTGTCAAAAAAATTAAAAATAATAGCACTTTTGTCATGAATATTTCTGAAAAGCATGAGATTTCATCATTTCTTTGAATATCCTATAAATGTAGACATTTCAAATACACTAAAATGTCTTTCTCTGCTTCTCCACGTTCCTCCTTCTCTCTCCTTCCTAGGCCCTATAAGAAAGATGGGAGCTATATGGAAATTTTTGCCTTATGTTCACTGTATGTTGTGACTCAAACTCGTTTTCCCATTCTGTTCATTCATTTATTCACTTATTTATTTAATATGTGACTTGAGCTCAAATTAAGCTGAGATTTGGAGACACACCAATGATTCGAAGCACATAATATATACTTCCTATGCTCATCCAACTTTCACTCTCATGCTTCATTCAGCTTTCTTATATACTCAACCACTGATCTAACAATAAATATTTTTCCCCTCAATGATCAGGCTTCAAACTGAGGAAGCGACGCATAACCAATGAGCCCACCGGAGGCTCTGGGGGGACTGGAAACTGCCCTCATCTACTAGAAGCTATCCCCTGTGAGGAGCCAGCCTGCTATGACTGGAAGGCGGTCAGGCTCGGAGACTGTGAACCAGACAATGGAAGAGAGTGTGGCCCGGGAACTCAGGTTCAAGAGGTTGTGTGTATCAACAGTGACGGTAAGACAGATGCATCTATCACACTTTTTGAATGTCCATTTAACCTTGGGAGTATGCTTTTACCTGATATTAAAATCTTGTGTCATCTCTGATAAGTGAATCCACTTAAAAACACAGAAATAGCTTCCCCCTTCTCTCCCTCCCTCCCTCCCTCCCTCCCTCCCTCCCTCGCTCTCTCATGGTGAGAGCAGAGAAGTTCCACGTACAGTCACACTATATTTTTTAACTTGAAAACAGAACAGGTGATGCTGCATAAGAATTAAATCATCTTCAGGACAAGCATGCATTAAAGTGCCAAATTTAAAAATAACAAGGATAAATGACTTTTTCTCGGTGACTTTTTTGTTTTCCATGGAAATTGCCATGTAAATATAGATAGATTCTAAGGGCTGGTTTATGTGACTCCAGAAGTCTTTTGTTTTCCTCCCTGATATTGCAATATAATTTAATTTCTAGGCTTTCAAGCCTGTGCATAGCAGCATGGTTTCTGAATGCTCTGGGGACTCCCCCTCCAGGAATGTCTAGAGCCACCGGGTGGGGTGGTCATTTACAACCACAGGAATTACCCTAGATGCTTACAACTAATTTTGGTTTGATAAAATAACCTGAGAAATGATGGCTCTGACATAAAATTGTTACATTCATCTTATGGCTTCTGCTGTTTTGGGGAGAGCTCTTTACCGGTTAGCGTGCCTTGAGACACAGTTAGACGCTCTCCGACTCCCCCAGACACAGCGTAAAACCTCTGGACCAGGCTCCTTCTGCGAGGATCCTTCTAACTCTCAGTCCTGTGACTGCACATCAGAGAAGCGTGAGCACTAGACCCCCAGGGCCCCATGGTCTGACAGTTTATGCTGTTTACAGCATATGCAGAAACATTCTGGTGCCCCCTCAGGGCTGCTGCAACATCTGGCAACCGTCATAATTCCTCCCATCCTATTTTCCTCCAGCAAGCCAAATCGTTGCCTCCCGCGACTCAGTCGCTGTTCAGTAGTAAAGAAAGATACTCTCTCTGGTGGGAGACCGACAGCCACTGCCGCCACTGAGAAATGAGCCTTCTGACTTTGAAGTATCCAGCGTCCTCTTTGTCCAAAGTCTAAGTAGCCATGCAAGATGCACAGTGTTAGGTAAAATTCCAACCAGCACTTGAGGTCAAAACATGAAACAGCTCATTATTGCTCCAGATCTTTTATGAGGAATTTTATGTATTGTGCTTTGTTCTACAGTATAATCAGCTATGATACATCCTCTCATTAGCTTTCCCCTCTTCTACTCTAAAGGGGAAGAAAAGAAGGTCAAAGTAACTTTCAAAGATCAGTATGCTGGAAAAGAGCACAAGTAGCTGCCCTGTTCTTCATGCCTCCAATCCTAATCAGCCTTTGATGGCACTGTTATCTTCTGAATTGGTGTGAAAACAGGAAGGACCATGCGCAACTCCTTTGCTTCTTGACTATTTTTTTCTTAATTAAACTAATTTTTTCATCCTCTAAACACTTAGAAAGGAAATAGTCTCAGATATTTTAAAAGAATTATTTGAGTGAAGCAAAAACTTGAAAAAATTTTAATAGTACTTGGAACTTCTGCCTCATGTTATCAAATGAAAAATTTGATCTGATTCATTGAGTGCAGTGATATTCCTGAATATTTGTACAAACTGAGTATATTTTATGAAGACTAAGGGTGTCAACTGTTTAAAAATCTCTTTAATTTGATCAAGTAAAATCATTTTCTTGATGTATCACCTCCTTAACTTGTCTAGTGAAGCACCAAAAACCAAGCAGAAGTTTGAGTTAGATACATCTAGTTATATGGGAAGTAATCTATGTTATAACCTAAAAAACAAATTGACAACTCACATATGCATTGCTGCTTTCATTTTCTTATAAAGGTAAGAAGTAGACAATGGGCATCCAGTTTGTTCTCGAGAGACATCTCTTCCGTCATTCAGTTTTACCTCTTGACGTTAATTAGTTGTGGTGCAACTTAATACTTTAACTGGCTCTCCTAAAGGGGCACCCAAAATCAAGAGAATTCTCATTTAGCATGATTCCTGGCGCCTACTCACGTTTCTGTTATGTATTGTATCAGACATAATTGTGCTGATAGAATAAAAGCAAAAGCTGGAAACCTGTAAATGCGACTCCAGGATTATGTGGTCACCTGGTAAGTGTTTAGCAGCTGCACCAAATGTTGTTTTGTAATTAAATTGGGCCCAGGGAATTAAAGTTGATTAGTTGTACAGACTCTACCTCTAGGCCTGGGCTGCAGCTATAGATTTTGTTTTATAATTAAGTTAAAGCTCAACTAGGGACATGGAGAATTAGCCACTGTGAAGCTAGCAAATAATAAAAAGACTCTCTTTCTCTCACATTCCTGACAAATTTCACAACTTTGTTAATGACTTCCAAGCATTTCAAGGCTCTGTTTCCTTTTCTGCCAGGTTCCAGGGATCATTAGGATTTTCTGTTACCATTGCTTGTTTTTCCAATTGTCTTGTAAGGAGCAGAATTGGGGAAGACTCTGGAGGGGTTTGACATGGATTCTTTGACAAACAGGAAAATTTAACAGAATCATAAGGCCAAAGAGAGCCAAAAGACCATAAAACTCCCCAAAAGGAGATAAGTATTTTATGTGCAATAGGAAAAAATATTGCTCATCATTTAAAGATCATCAGAAAAGCAAGTCCAGAGCTCTAGGCACAAATGTCGGGACCACTCCAAAAGTCTAAAGGGTTTGACCTTCCTAGAGGATTTCATACCTAAGACAATACTCGAGGTCTGCCTGGTTCTAATTTTTGTGACATCTTTGTGTGTGTTTTATTTTAAGATATAAATTGGATGAAGCAAAAATATTTTGTTTCCCAAATAAGTGGTTAGAGGGAGAACAAAGCAAGGCTTTTAGGCTGGAGATGGGGTAGGAAAGCCTGTTGTCTCATTTGTTACTTGAGTTTGTAAAACAAATGTTGTCTTTTCATACTTCCTTCACCTTGTTGAGAAACAGTAAGTAAATGATCCCCTCCATAATTCCTTATCTCATGTCCTAGTTCAGATATCAGAATATTTGTACTTTGTGGTGTGAATTACAAAAGCTCAGTTTGCTTATTTTATTTTTTGTATTATTTTGGATGCTGTGAATGTCAACAGTTTCAAATGCCTGAACTCCTCTGCTAACTTTCTTTCTTTTTCTGTGTTAGTAAAAGATAACATGTAACCAATAACACTGACACACATAACTCACTTTGATATTTGACCTGGTTTGTTGTGAAAGCAAAAAAATGGTATTTTCGTAGGAGTAAATCATGACAACAACTCAACATTACGTAGCTTTCCATGCTACAATAATAAGAATAAGGAGGGTCACCCAGCTAGGAACGGCACTGTGCATTGTGCTGCTCTTGAATGGAAATTACTCTGTCACCCAAGGACTGGCAGTTTGCACCACAGCAAACTGGCTGGATTCTGGCAATGCTGGAAAAGCCCTGTGATTAAGAAACATGGAAATCAGCAGCAAGGCAAGCCTTTAAAAGCTCAGTGCTTTAAAGTCTCATTGGGGAACTATTTGTGCATATCATCAGAAGTACCAAATGAACTGACTATGAGACCGCTTGGGGAAGATGGCTTTACTATCCAAGCCGCAGGCCTACACTGTGACTGCTGAATCTTTCTGGAATTTTTACCCCCAGTTTCTTGCTTCTGAAATCCTCATGTGAGTTCAGGGAAGGGAAGATTTGAATACTATTTATTTCCCAAGTAGTAGTCACAATTTCTGGTTCTCAAGTAGTAAGAGTTAAGAGTAATATAAGAACATATTGTATTATTTCAATATCTTAAAACAAATGCACTTTTACAATATTGAAAATATTTACCTCTGGAGAACAAGACTCAGTATGGGGAAAGACTAAGCCAGATAGTATTCTATTTTAAGCTTGATAGTACATTTTGTACTATCTAAACTATATAAATACCGAGTCACTTTATCCAAATACATATCTATCAAAGAGTAATAGTTTGGAGGGAGACAGAGGTATGTAGGAAAAGGAGTAGAGAATGAGGAACAATGCAGTCCAAGAATCAAAGGAGAAGTGATAGAGCTCATAGTCGAGGCTAATATCCTGGCCGACTTAGAATCCTCCTAGGTCTTCTAGAAACGGGGCCAGGACAAGTCTTAGGATGCATTAAGGATGTGCTCTCAGAAGAAGCCAGTGAGAGAAGGGGGCTAGAGAAGCAAAGTGAAGGTGAGGGAAAGTGTTTTGGTCTCCAGAACCATGCCCTGGTTAAGGGATTCCCCAGGAAGACTCAGAGGAGCCAGCAGACAGTGGTACCTACAGCAATGATTCATTACAATGAAAGGATGCAGGAAAATCAGCAAATGGAAAAATGCACAGGGGCAAAGGCCCAAGAAGCCATGTATATGCTTCCAAGAGTCCTCTCCCACTGGAGTCACACAGGATATGCTTAATTTCCCCACTCACGAATTCTAGCACACATGTCAAGGATTGACTTCCCGGAACACTCAACTTGAGTTAGGCATCTAAGACTTATACTAATCCATGTAGTCACCATGTCTGCCTAACGTAGACCAAAATCCAGACCCCCTAGAGGAAAGATGTTCTTCCTCAACCACATTGTCTATACCAATACCTTAACCATATGGAACCACTCATCATTAAGAGGATGGTGCATTCCTCCAAAAGTACATAGATCAAGCAGAGGCCAGCCTTGTTATAGTGACACTATTAAATATCTCAGGACTGTTGTGTTCATTTGTTTCTACAAAGAGGAAAAACCAAGATTTCAGACTTCAGTCTATTAGTGAAACACTCAAGAGTGTAAGTTAAACCTCAGAGATGACAGTTTTAGAAGAAACGGATTGGAGCTTTTATATGCTCGTACCAAACACTGACTCAATTGCTAGCTAGGAGGAAGGTGAGTTCCAGAAACTTTCGGCTCTCCATGTTTGCCAGACAACCCAAGTGCCTAAGGACAATCTGATGAAAGTCATGTTTGGGCCTTTTGCAGCAGAGTCTGAGGTGGGTACAAAGATCCTGCAAAAGAGATCCCACAGAACACAGCTGGCCAGAAACACTACCTCTTATAGGCAGAGACGCAGTCATTGAGGGAGGGAGAAGTAAATGTACACAGACTAAAAGGAATCTAAAATCAATTCTAGTGCCTTCTACCCCTCTTGTCAGGGAGCCACCCAGGAGGATATATCGTTTTTCAGTTTAGGAAAAGTTTTGATTGGACATTTTGATTGACAAATGCATAATACCCTGTGTTTTTGCTGCTTGGTTACAAGAAGAGATGAATCGTTCTGCAGAATAAAATGGCAGGCTTACATTTACTCTGACAGTATAGGAAGAAGTAAGGAATCTGGGAATGGTAAAGGAAGATGTGAGAAGTGTCTGGGAGGAGAAGTGAGAGTAAGGATTTGAAGAAAGAGAATTTTGAGGAGGGTCTCCGCTGACTAGAAACAACTTAGTATGAAACAGGCCACTCCATGTCATAGGTTTGCTCAGTTTAGTACCATTTTCTTGATGTTATAATGAAGAGCATTTTGTTTTGCTCCCAATAGTATCCTGGCTTTAACAATGAGTGAAACGATCATTGGCCGATAGATTTGGAAATAAAATAAGCAAAAACTCAAGATTAGGAGAAATATCAGCTGCATGAAAATAAAGAGAAGACAGGTCCATTTCCACTTGGAAGCACCTGGATTCCCCCAAATTTAATTAGTTCTCTGTGAATTTTAATGGGGAAAGGAACTTCAGAAGGTGAAAAACCTGAAGAAACAAACAGCAGATCCTGAGACTGTTAAACATCGAAAACGTCAAATGTCTGTGCATGACCTTGAGATTGAAAAACACATTGCTATTTTTGCTCCTTTCTACCTTTGCACCATGTTTTGTCATAAGTGGTTATCAGTGTTGGGCAGGAGCACCATAGTAATATACCAGAGGAATGGTAGACAAAAGTTAAAATTTGAGTAAGTACAGAATGGCACCTTACGTAAAGAAGATTTGCTTCTACAACTGCCGTGAGGACTCTTGAGTTCAAATCAATTCGCATGTCTGTAGAGCTGGATGAGGACACAGTTTCAAGTGCTTGATCATTCTCTGGAGCTGGAACCTACTTCTTAGCACAAATTATACAGCCATTACGTGGAGACACTGATCTGTTAAATATAAGACTCCATCCTGTAACTGAATAGTTTTTCCATAATTTGGGCAATAAATCAACCAGAAGTTCCCTTCCTGAAGAAAGCTATGCCATTTAATGTGTTTGAAATATAATTAGGTTGAATATTATGCTTAAATCTAGGGTTTCTTACTTCAATTAGTATCATGTAACACTGTTGGTAGGAGTTTCTTTCCTATAATTGGGTTGAGATTCTTTATTCAATTTAGTGTAAAGATTAAAGTCATTATAGCCCTTAGAAAATTTAAGACAATACGTTATTCTTCAGTGTTGGTTTGTGGTAATCACAATTATATTGTGCACTTAAAAATCTGGCATCAGATATTCTGATCTGTCCTCTGCCTCTTCGTGTATCTTTGTATGTATTATAATATATTTGGAAATATTCTTAATAATTAATTTTTTTGAAAACATCAGAATTGAGCCAATGTTCTTCTGAGTAGCAATGCTATAGCAAAGAATGGAATTTTATAGAGATTTTTCTTTTTCGCTTTCTTAAAAGATTGATTTATTTGAAAGAGTTAGAGGATGAGAGAAACAGAGAGTGAGAGAGATCCTCTATCTGCTGGTGCACTCCTCAGATGGCCACAATGGCCAGGGCTGGGCCAGGCTGATGCCAGGAGCCAGGCGCCTCATCTGGGCCTCCCAAGTGGGCACAGGGGCCCAAGCACCTGGGCCATCTCCAGCTGGCTCCCCAGACACACTAGCAGGGAGCTGTATGGAAGCAGAGCAGCCTTACAGGCAGCTGCCGCACCCAGTACACAAGGTACCAGCTCCTCCTTTTCACGTTTTAGAGTAGAGACTTCAGATAAAAGTGAACCACACAGTTGTTTACTTACCATTTAATGAGTAATTCCCCCATTAAGTGCTGACTACCACTTCAAATGGCAAATACAAGGAGGAAGAAAGCTTTTCACTTTGTCATCAGCCAAAAGGTGACAGCACAATCCAGGGCAGCCAGCTGTCTCACATCTGTGTCATAAAGACCAGTGTGGACAGAAAGCACAGCTTTCACTCCAACTAGGCAGGAGTTTAATTAATCCCAACAGGTGCATCTCGTTGCTGACATTATCCAACTTTTAATTGGCTTCTTCATTTATACCAACCTCTGTCAGTCTTTGTTTTACTGTGACTCCGTTCAGTGTACCTTTCTGATTCTCTTCCTACCTCTCAGGCCAGCTATCACCTAACAATTTCTGGCCAACAAAACATTTCAAATTTCGGGGGATGAAAACAATAACAGGACTTCTTGTGACGTGGAGCAGTTTTTGTTCATATTTCCCATGAGTTCACTCATGGGAGTTGGGCCATGGCTGGAAGATCCAAAGTGATCTCCTGTGTGTAGCTGGCAGTTGGTGCTGACAGCAGCAGTACACTGGTGTTTCAGATGTGCGGCCATCCTCCGACAAGCTTGATTAGTTTCTTTACCTGGTGGTTTTTAAGACATTACTTCAAGATGATCAAACAGAAGCTGAAAATCCTCTTTGACTCATTTCTGCTATATTCTGTGAGTGAAAAGAAGTCACGTTTACAATGCAGATTCACTGGGTAAAGAAAGATCCCACCCTTGATGAGACACAGTCCAAAAAAAAATGGCAAATAATTTAATTGTCTGCAGCCTTCCCTCTGGTCACAATTATTTTGACTTTTTCCACAAACAAACTTTACCCCTTCCCCACCAAGACCACCAAAAGGCTCCTGCTGTTTCAGCATCAAGCTTAAAATCCACAGTTTCATGATCTGCATCCATTTCAAACAGGGATACAGCTCCCCAGGTACAGTCATTTGCATATGGCTATTCTTGAATCAGAAACCTGTGACCTAAAAGTACAAGGTGCCTTCCACAAATTCCCCCCAAAGCTGCACCATCTGCTGATGTGACAAGGACTTGAAAATCATGCTAGAGCTCCCCATGCAAAAAAAGAAAAATAGGAAGCGTTCAGCGATTTTTGGTTTGTTTCAGTTCTGAAATCTGCCTGTTCCCTTTCTGCCCGGGATGAGGAAAGTCCTGGGTGGGGCTCCCTGTGTTCTCTTGGAATGGTTCCTTAGCCCAATGATTCCCTTTCCGCTTTGCTCTTCAGTTGGGCTCTTGGATTTTCCCTTGAGTTAGTCATCATTTCTGTTTGATAAGAAATCACCCATACGTGTAACTGAGGAGCTCTCTCAGTTTGTCTCCTGCTCATAGAAATTAGAGAATACTGAGGCTTCCCCCAACCTCATTTTTAATTTTATCAATTTCTCCAAATCCAAATTGGCAATACAACTCTCTGAAAATGTTTTTGAGTTTCCTACGAATCTCATTGGAGGTCATTCTGTGCCCTAAATCCATATCCATAATTGTTTCTGAAACAAGATTCTCTTTTTACTTTGGGCCACCTATGAGATTGGTATGACAAATGCTTCTGAGGCCACCAGGAGTCTGAGTCTGAGTCTGCTAGGAATCATTGAAATCATTCTGTGGTGCTATCCAGTGATTATTAACTAGATGCCAGATTTGATTTTCATCCTAGGTCATTTCCGACTCAAAAATCTTTTTCCCAGAGAAGAAGTATTAAGGCAATTTTTCATTTTCCATTTTGCCTCATTCCAACATCCTCTAAATTCTGGTTGTATACCAAATTGTTTCTTCTTTAGTGTATTTCTCTTCCTATAGTATATCATTTGCAGGAAGAAAGGAAGACATTAAATTGGCACTACAGGTTCGTTACATACATTTTATGTCTTGCACATTTCCACAAGCAACAGTGTTGTCAGCTTCCTGTCCTAATCACATGAGACTCTTTCTCTCCACCCTCCACTAGCAATCTTCTCACCTGCTTTTCAATCTTTCCATACTCAAGTCTCAAACCCAATGATACTTGTTTTAGGTTTCTGTTACAGTGTAGATACTAACTTCTATACCAGCTATGTATGCTGCCAAACAACCCCCATCAAACTTAGCAGTGCTTTTGTTTTGAGGAAAGAATTTTGCTTTTGTTTGGTTTTTCATAATTCTGCCGGTTAGCTGCACAGTCTGTATGTTGGTTCTGTTTGGCCTCATTGATGCTGCTACATTCCACTGGAAGGCTGGCATGGCAGGAATATCTATGTTGGCCCCACGAATATCAACATAAGTGCCCTATTTTGCTTCCATGTGCCCCCCCATGGTTCAGTCAAATAGACTGGATTTTTTCAATACATATTTGATTTTTTTGAAAGAGTGACAGAGAGGGAGAGGCAGAGACAGAGGTCTTCCATCCATTGATTCACTCCCCAGATGGCCATAGCCTGGTGTGGCCAGGTTGAAACTACCAGCCTGGAACTCCATCCAGGTCTCCCACATGGGTGGCAGGGACCCAGGCACTTAGGTCCTCTTATGTTGCTTTCCCAGGCACATCAACAGGGAGCTGGATTGGAAGCAAAGTAGCTGGGACTCTGAGTGGCAGTCTGATATGGGATGCTGGCATCACAGACAGTGACTTAACCTTCTGTACCACAACACCCCAGCTGTCTTCTTTTGAAAGTGATCTTAGGGCAATGATTCAAAAGGGAAATACGCCAAAATGCCATAATTCTAGAACTCTCATAAGGTTATGTCTACTGCATTTTGTGGGTCTCAGCAGATCTAAAGGCCAGACAGCATCAAAGCATAATGAAATAGAGTGTACCTTTTGATAAGAGGTACTTACCAGAATGTGTGGACATACTTAATCTGCCACAGTCTACTGTCTCTGTTTCCTGTTTATCGTATTCTTCATTTGTGTCTTCCAACATCCTCCTTCAACTTTCTGGTGTAGGATTCTACCAGAAAACCTCAACCAAGCTGTACTGGCATTTCAGATTCACTGTGACATAAATCAGACTCCTCACCTCTCCTCCAAAATCAGTTTCCTTTCCAGTTTTTTAAGCCTAGTTCCTGGTACCACAACTTAATCTACTGACAGAATGACAGCCATGAAGAGACATGAAGGATATGGGAAAGCAAGTCCCATGGGAGTGTGGGACAAATCTCTGAGGGCAGAATGAACATCAAACATAATACCCTGAATTAGGAAGGGCTTTGAATGTCTTAGGAACATCATGTCAGTATGTTTGGTGTAGAGTAACCTGGAGTCCAACTATGGGGATGAGCTTGGAGAGGTTACAGAGCTGTGAGACCATTCAGGGGCTTTGGCTTTCACACCGGCTAAACTGAGAAGCTCTGTTGAATGACTGAACAGACAGATGACCTGACTGACTTATTTTTCAGAATCACCCATGCTGCTTTGTGCTTTCAGGGAGTAGAGAAGCAGCAGTAGGGAGGCAATGGCAGTCTTTCAGGTGAAAGATGATGTCATGCCTTAGGGCTGTAGCAGTGAAGGCAATGTGTGTTAGTTTAAAGGAATTATGTTCTTTGAGAAGAAGTAGGGCAGTTAGTGGTTAAAAACTCCAGGGTATAAGGCTTTCCTTTTTCTTGCATTACAGCTTTCCTACTATAAACCCTTCTTAGACTGCATCATTCAATTGCTTATAGACTCTTGCTGCAAAGCCACTTGGGAATTCCAGAATTTTCTCTATGATTTCATCCTGCCCATTTTACCAGTTGCCTTTTCTGTCCCTACCTTTGTTGACCTATTGTTTAATTTAAGGAAGTTGAGATTTGGTTATTATAGTGCACAGTTCCTCACTGTCCCCTCTGTGTGGTTGCTTACTATGGGGTGGGGGTCATATCTAACTCTTCTATGCTTATTTCCCAGCACAGTGTTCCACATAGCAAATTGTCAATAAATCTCTGACATATCACTCATTTTTGCTTTCTTTTATTCCTAAACATCACATCATTTCAAGAAGTAACTCCCAATTTCTCCTAAAGTAAACTTTTTGTTATTACCCTCACTGCAAATTCAAACTTTGCCTGCCAGATGTCAGATAAAGCATGCCACCCAATTGCACACCCTATTAATGTCTCAATATGCTTTCAAATTTCATTATTCTGAAGCTCCAGTACTCCAGAGGAAAACAGCTACTGTATTTGCATATGGACAAAAAACAAACAGTGTGATAGAAACTTGAAATTTAAAGGATTTGTCTTGCAGGATTTTATCATTAGCCTGGTTTTCATTGAGATTCAGTGTTCAGGAACCCAGTCCTTGCAGCCCGAGTCTGGGTTCACATGTTGACACTGCAAATTTCTTGGGCAAATTTCTTAAATCCGCTGTGAGTATATTTCCCATCTGTGGAATGAGGGCTGTGCGATTTCCTATTCATAATACTGTTGTAGAATATGAATGAGTTATTATATTTTAAGTGCTATATATTATCCTTCCTGGTAAATAAGACCTGCCATTTAAGTATTTGTTGTTACTATTATTCCTGAATAATACCTGAAATGTTGTACTTGATAAAGCAGATAGGATTATTTTGGCGCACAGTTCTAGAAGTCCAAGGCCAAGGGGCAGCATCTGGTGACGGAGTTCTTGCTCATGGAGACCCGAGGTGGCTCAGGACAGCCATGGCAAGGGACAGGGAGCTTTCATGTGGGGATGTGAGTCCTCTGATCTCTCTCTCTCTCTCTCTCTCTCTCTCTCCTTATAAAGCCACCAGTATTCAGTCACAAGAGTTCCCTCCCTGTAAACATCAGAGTTCAGTGTGATGCCAGCAGTGTAGATGGTGGCTTGACCCGATATGACACAATGTTAGCCCCAGTACTTATTTTCAAAGTGTGAGTGGTGTGAGTGTGTGTATCTTTAAAAGAATATTTTTAAAATTCTTTTAATATTCTTAATAAAATTCCATAATAGAAAACCCTTTCACCATATTATCAAGGAAATATTTCTGAACTGACATTTGTTTTTCACTTAACACATACTATTCATTCAAACCAGCATTAAGCTAGTAATGTCTTCTGAAGAAAGCTAAGGTTATTTGTGTGTGATCAAGTTTTTTTTTTAAGATTTATTTCTATTTATTTGAAAGGCAGATTTACAGAGAGATAGGAAAAAGAGAGAGAAAGATAGAGAGCAAGAGAGAGAATTTTCTACCTGCTGGTTTAATTCCCAAATGGCCTCAAAGGCCAGGGCTGGGCCAGGCCAGAACCAGGAGCCTCCTCTGGGTCTCCCACATGGGTGCAGAGGCCCAAGCACTTGAGCAGTCCTCAGTTCCTTTCCCAGGAGCATCAGAAGGGAACTGGATGGGAAGTGGAGTGGCTAGGACTCAATTTGTTGCCTATATGGGATGCAGGCAATGCAGGTGGCAGCTTAATCTGCTACACCATAGTGCTGGCACCTCAGATTTAATTATTATAACAATGTTATAATATTATAACAATGTTATATTAGAGTAAATATAAGCATACACATTTTTATTTGTATAATGTACAAAATATATTGAACGTGTCACATCAAGAAAAATACCATTTTCTTTCATTCCTTAGAAAGATAAGAGCAAGTTAATGACTATGGCCAGAAATTGTTCTTCGCTTGACTTATAGGGGATCAAGGAATACTGCTGTGGAATGGCAATTAATTATAATGAGAAAAGAAAGCCATTGTTATCTTTGAACCTTAAGATCACTAATACTCACCACCACATTAAGTGGAGAATGGGGAAAATATATCTTGCAGAAAAACTCACCAAGAATTCACAAGAGGAAGTAAAAGAAGAGATGCTGTTTCGCCATGATTCTTTATCTGGGATTTCTTATCTCAGGGGTGCCTATTATTGAAACACTTAATGTGGTGTACGAAACCACATGATTAATGCAGTGCATTTTCTTGGCTTTCTGTTTTTGCCAGAAGGCTATAAAAGTCATAAAGAAATTAAATAACTGGTAAAATTGTTAAGGTTTTGATCTTAGAAGAAATTACTAAATTTATATAAAATTATAAGTGATATATAAAATTGTGTCTTGATTGGTCCTTCTTCCATCAATGGTGCCTTTGATTTTTTTTTTCTCTGAGACATCATACATCCTCTAAATCTATTCTTGAGGCTTACTGGGATTGATCCCACCTCCCAACCAAGGAATCAAGTGCATCCCATCTGCTTGTCCTTGATTACTTTAAAGGAGGGCTAGCGGAAAGAACACTTCCAAGAACATGTGAGGAAAGAATTGAGAGAGGAAAACATTCTAGGGTCACTAAATAAAGCTGATAATAAGGAAAGTGGGGACAGAAGAAGTATTTCCAGCTGTCATTTGAACAATCTAGCTCCCTGCTAAAGGCCTAGGAAAAGCAGCAAAAGATGGCCCAAGTATTTGGATCCCTGCTACCCACATGGAAAACCTAATGAAGCTCCTGTCTCCTGGCTTAGCCCTGGCCACTGTGGCCATCTGGGGAACAGATAGAAGAACTCTCTCTTTCTCTGTCTCTCCCTCTCTTTCTGTCACTCTTGCAAATAAACACATACATCTTTAAAAAATCTGCTGTCCTTACCAAAGCCAAAGTAGAACACAGAGATGATAGAGTGGTGAAAGCACCTCAAGACGTTTTCTTTGTCACTGTCATTCCGAATTCCTCTTTTCCCGTTCCCCAGTTCTTCAACTCCTTCATGGAATATTATATTGTTGGAAACCATTGCTCAGGTACTGACATAAGTATCGCAAAATGTCTGATACTCTTTATCAATTCCAAAATGCTTTTATTCAGAGCTGTATGGAGATTTTTAAGTAAGTAATTTTTTTAAGATTTATTTATTTATTTGAAAGGCTAAATTATAGAGAGGCAGAAGCAGAGAGAGAGAAAGAAGTCTCCCATCCGCTAGTTTACTCTCCAAATAGCCGTAACGGCCAGAGCTTGGGCCAATCCAAAGTCGGGAGCCGGGAGCTTCTTCCAGGTCTCCATCACAGGTCAAGGAGCCCAAGGCCATGGGCCATCTCCTGCTGCTTTCCCAGGCCATAGCAGAGATTTAGATTGAAGTGGAGCAGCTGAGACTTGAACCAGCGCCCATATAGGATGCCGGCACTGCAGGTAGCAGCCTTAGCTGCTATGCCACAGCGCCAGCCCCTTAACTAAGCGTTTACTCAGACTGTTTCTGGATATTTAGTTGTGGCCTCTCCAAGGTAAACAATTCAGGAAATAACTATGTAATGCATTCCATGAAAGAGTTACAGCCTTCCAAAAAAAGTTCTACTCTTGTGGACAACATCTGAACATTATAAATAAGTTAATTTAGTTGTTGACTAGACTTCTAAGATTCTACTACCTAGGCCAATTCATTTTTTTCATTTCACACTTCTTGTGTGTGCTATGTTCCAGGTATTGAACTTACGTTAGTAATGCAGCATCTACTATGCAGTAGGGAATAGGAAAATGTGTAATCAAATCATTGTAGTACAGGTACTAAGTAAGTGCTGTCCTAGACTTAACACGCAGATTGCCAAGGGGCAGTGAGAAGATTCTATGCTCTACCTTACAGAATGACTGAAGGGTCTGGAAAAGCAGATGACTTGTGGCTGGTACTGTGTTGAGCCGCAGCCTGTGACACCGACATCCACTGTGACTGCAAGTTCAGTTTCCAACTGCTCTGCTTTCAATCCAGTTCCCTGCTAATGTGCCTGGGAAGGCAGCAGAAGATGGCAGAATTACTTAGACCCTTGCCACACGTGTAGGAAACTCAGAGTTGCAGGTTCCTAGCTTTAGCCTGGCCTAGTCTCAGCTGTTGCAACCATTTAGAGAGTGAAGTAGCAGAAGGAAGATCTGTCTTTCCCTCTCTCTATAACTCTGCCTTTCAAATAAATGAGTAAATCCTTCTCTGTCAGGCATTACATTTAGAAAATAAGGATGTATATCCATATGTTTTAGAGTTTCTGTTTTGTTTTTGTTTTATGTGAAAACCACAATGGGTTGTCAAAAGTAATGAGAAGAAGGAATGTTCCATAGGAGTATGATCTGGCAAATAAATAGAAGTTTTACTGCATGCTTTAGTTTTTGTTTGTTTTATGGAGTCCCTGAAATGTAGAACAGTATAGGTAAGAATGCATCTCATAATTATTGGGAATATTCATACCTTACCTTTAAATATGCATACCCATGACATCTACATAGGGGGATAAAGGATTGATATATGATAAACATATTGAGAAAAGCTGTAGTTTAAAATGTTATGTGCCAGGAATGCTTAAATAATAGTATAATTGTGTTAATTCTGTTACTTTAAAGTAGTACATTGTCTAAGCATCATGTTACATTATTGGCAATGATAAATTGCTGATCCTACATTTTTAATTTTTAAAAAATCATTTTCAATTTGACATGAGGAATATGATATTTATGTATTTTCTAGTATTTGTGGTACATTCATGTATAGTGATGTTTCTAAGCAGGATTGCTTTAAATTAGAGGACTTTGGTACTGTTTCAATGGACTGAAATCATGCATGATCTATTGATTGCATTTAGGGGGAAATGACAAATCAAAGTTGCATGAGTCAGAAAAGAAAGCTTTGCTTTTGTTCCCAGTGTAATATCCTCTTTTTCTAATTTGATAAAAGCATTTTAAAATGGATTTGCTGATGGCTTACAGTGTAGCTTTGGTCAATAGAAAGGTTAGCAGAAATGTAAAAATCATGATAATGTGTTTAAAGAATGTCCCTTTCATCCCCAAAATGTGAAAGTATTTATCTCCTACTAAAATTAAGAAAGCCAATGCAGGTTCCCTACTGTTTCTTTTAAAAATCAACCTGTAATCATTTAGTCAAATGCAGGAAGAAGAACAAAGAGCATTTCTTTTTCAGAACTCTTTTACAAAAGTGTATTTCACATTTATTTGGGAGATACATTAACCATAAATCGTGAAGTAAATGGTGTTGATTTCCTTCCACTTTTAATCTTTCTCGTAGAAGAGAATGGCAGTAACTCCTTTAAGGCTAAGTGGTCCCATTGGTTGGTTTTGACTGCCCACATGTGTCAGAGGAGGAAAATCAAGTCCTGGGGCTGTTCTAAGTGCTTTGGAGACTCAGACCCCGTGCAGCTGTGTTTCTGGCTGGCTAGCCATATATAAACACTGTAAATATTTTCACAACCAAATCACTTCCATACCTACCTTATAGGTTCTTCTGTCTTGTCGAGTTGCTCCATCCAAACAAGATTATTCACCTGAAGAGAATTAGTTTCAGCTTAAGTAGCATGGAAACTTATTTATTTATTCTAAATGAGTTCATGCTTTTTGTAAATCTTTTAAACCTGCTCCAGCAGTCAAGAAGATACTCGGCACTCTGGTGCTAGGCATAGACATCCTGGCAGAAGGCTAGGAGTGCCACAGCCATTTTGGAATGTTGTGTGTCTAGACCGCTATAAATCTAGAAGGAAAGGTGCGAGGTACCCCCTGGAACAAGCCAGAACACTGACATTCAGCTCTTCATTTGGGGCTGGATTTTGAGCACTACTGCAGAGCTAGGATTCAGTTGATGTGGTTACCAGAAATATGAGAAGACTGTAATAAACATGCTTCAATATCTCTTTTTCCCACCTTGTGTCAAGTCAGTAAGATCAACCAATGTATGAAACAGAAAGTCTTACACAGAAAGAGAGGAGCCAAGAACTCTGGGTTTCTCACATGTGTGGCAGGGGCCGAAAGTTGCACCAACTTATGCTTGTCCTAAGCCATTGGCAGGGAGCTGGATTGGAAGTGGAGCAGCTGGGATATGAACTGGTGCCCATGTGGGTTGCCTGTTGCAGGAGGTGGCTTTACCTGATATCCCACAACACAGGCCCCTTCGTTCTCTGTCCTTAACTTTCAAAATTTACTAGTCATTTTCAAAAACTGAAAATTCACTTGAGTATTTAAAAATTTTAATTGCTACATAAAACTTGTGCATACCTATGGCATGTTATATGATAATGCATTATATATATATTGTATAATATTCAAATCAGAGTAAATATCCTTCAACATTTATCAGTTCTTTATGATGAAAATATTCAAAATTCTTTCTTCTAGATATTTATGTGTGCATATGTATTATAAATCTGAAATTATAATTACCTCACAATGCAGTATAACAGAGGCACTAACTTCAGTCTAGCTATAACTCAGTACCTAATAAATACTTCCTATCCCCTTCTCCTCCCTTCTCTCAGCAGCCTCTGCTAACCAGCATTCTGCATTCTACTCTCTACTTCTTTAAATTGGTGTTTTTTCATTTCCACATGTGAATGAGCTCATGTGGCATGTGTCATTCTGTGCAGGGCTTATTTCACTTAACACCTCCAGTTTCATCCATGTTATTGCAGATGACAGATCGCATCTTTTATGGCTGGATAGTATTTATATTCTTTATCTATTCGTCAGCTAATGGATGCTTAGGCTATTTCCATCTCTTGGCTGCTGCAATAAACATGGGAATATTGATGTCCGTTCAACAGACTGATTTAATTTCCTTTGGATATATAGCCAGTAGTGGGATTGTGGGATCCTATGGTAATTCTTTTTTGGTCTTTTTGAGGAGCCTCCATGCTGTTTCCACAATGACTGCACTAATGTATGTTCCTGCCAACAGTGTGCAGGTGCTCTATTTTCTATACATCCTTTTGAGCACGTACTCCTTTTGGTCTTTTTGGCACTAATCTAACTTGAGTGAGGTGTCTTTTTGCGGGGCCAGGGTGGTACTGGTAATCTTTAGGAAATCCTAAAAGCGTAATATATGAATCTTAGCTTGCATCTTAATCTATTGATGTTAACATATTAATATAAAGACTTAAGCTTCAGTTTTGGAGATCAGTGATCAGAAAGTCAGATCTTTAGTTATGTTCTGCTCTTGAATAGATTTCATAAAATGCACTGAGCTCTATGAGTCCTCCATTCCCCAACGTACAAAACCAACATTAAATTTAAAAATAACATGTTATCTTTAGGCCTTGAAAAAGTATTTTTTTACATTAAAATTTGTGTCGCTACTAATAAAACAGCATTTTCTATAACATTTTTTAAAAAATATTTTTACTTATTTATTTGAAAGAGAGAGAGAGAGATAGTAGAGAAAGAGAGATCTTCCATCGGCTAGTTTATTGCCCAGGAGCTTCATCTGAGTCTCCCATGTAGGTGGCAGGGGCCCAAGCATTTAGGCCATTTTCCTCTGCTTTCCCAGGACATTAGCATGAAGCTGCATCAGAAGTGGAGCAGTCTAGACATAAACTGGGGCCCTTATGGGAGGCCGGCATTGCAGAATGGTGCTCTTTATACCACAATGCTGGCCATTTCCATAACTTTTTCTAGTCTGGGCATTAAAAGAGTTGATCTGAATATCTATTTGTCAACCATAATAATCCTTTCATTTCTTTGGCATTAAAATTCTATAGGAAAAAATGTTTTAATATTTACTGAAAGTTATCCTGAAAGAGACAATGAAAGTGTAACAAAAGAAAAATATTGTATGATATTTTATGTACATACTGATTTTTTAAATGTACTGTCCATTAATATTTTCCTTTTTCAAATGCTTTCAGATTATGGTAGCAACCAAAGAAATTCTGCCATAATAAATACCTTCCTATAAGAAAAGTGAAAGTTATGGAAAGTTACTTGGCAATGGGAATTTTTAAAGAACTTTTGTTATATTATTATTTCCACACCTTGATATAATCTGATTTTTTATTTTTGAGATTTTAGCATCAAGGTGATCCTTATCTTACCCATTGTTTATAATTAGTGATGGAAAAATAATAAGAATAAGAGTGTTGTAATCTTCAACAACTGATTTTATGTCAGATTCTCTAATGTAGTATCAAAAAGAAAAGCAATAAACAAAATGCTGTCTAAAGATAAGAAGAACTAAATATTTTAAAATGGCATGTCTGTGTTAAATCTCATTTATAAACATGAGAGTGTGTGAACAAAAACTTGTATAAATCAATGCAATGAAATATTTACCCAAAGAACATATTGAATAATATTGATTTCAACTAGTTCCTAATTGGGCAAAAATGATGTCCTTCAGATGGGCATTTGGCCAGTGTCCTGTAGGAAAACACTCTTTTACAAGGAAATGGGGGTGCGGGTTCTTGCTCTTGTGCTTCTCACTAGGAACCCTGTGCAATCCTGAATATGTTACTCCCAGTGCCCGCACTCTGAGGAATATTCTGCCTCCCTACCGCTTTCCACCAGCTGAGTTTTCCCCTCACTGTATCAGAGAAGACCCTACTGTCAAAGTTCTTGTAACACCTAATTCTTCTTGCCCAAATTTTGATCACATTTGCCTGAATTTAGGACCTAAAAGAACTTCATAGCTGCTAAGTTTATTTTTTACGCTTTTATTTAATTAATGCAAATTTCATAGGTACAACTTTAGGAATATAGTGGTCCCCCCCCCATTCTCACCCTCCCCCCATTCCTGTCCCAATTCCTACTCCCTCTCCCATCCCATTCTTCATTAGGATTCATTTTAAATTAACTTTATATACAGAAGACCAACTCTATACTAAGTAAAGACTTCAACAGTTTGTACCCACACAGATACACACAATATATTAAGTACTATTTGAGAACAAGATTTGCAGTTAATTCTCATGGTACAACTCATTAAGGACAGAGGTCCTACGTAGGGAGTAAGTGCTCAGTGACTTCTGCTGTTAATTTAACAATTAACACTCTTATTTATGACATCAGTGATCACCTGAGGTTCTTGACATAAGCTGCCAAGGCTATGGAAGCCTTTTGTGACCACAAATTCCATCATTATTTAGACAATGCCATAAGCAAAGTGGAAGTTCTCTCCTCCCTTTAGAGAAAAATGCATCGTTCTTTGATGGCCCCTTCTTTCCACTGGGGCCTCACTCACAGAGATCCTTCATGTAGAATATTTTTTGCCACAGCATCTTGGCTTTCCATGACTGAAATGCTGTCATGGGCTTTTCAACCACATCCGACTGCCTTAACGGATGATTTTGAGGTCAGAATGTTACTTAAAGCAATTGTTATTCTATGAGTCTGCTGTATGGACAGATTCCCATGTTTGACATTCCCTCCTTTTTAATTTTGTCTATTATTATTATTACCAGGCACTTGATGCTATTTATATGATCTCTTTAACACTTATTTCTATCTGTACATTCACTTTAACACTTAATATGATCACTTTAACAATTAAGATGGCATTTTTACCACCAATTTAATGGGATCTGGAGTCCCATGACAAGTTTTTAAACTGTACTCCTAGAAGTAAGTCTGTAGGACTGTATGTAGAACTATACAGCTTTACAGTTATAAACTGCCTCCTCCCTCTCTTATTCCCCTCCTATTTTTTTGCTGAGATCTATTTTCAATTACCTTTATATACATATGATTAACTCTATGTTAAGAAAACAGTTCAACAGATAGTATGAAGAAGAGAAAAGGAAAAAAAAAAAATTAAAAGCTGTTCCTTGACAGTAAAGACGAGGGCTGTTCAAGTCATTGATCCTCAAAGTGTCATTTTCACTTCTACAGCTTTTGTTTTAGATGCACTATTAGTTCTCACAGATCAGGGAGAACATATAGTATTTGTCCCTTTGGGACCAACTTAAAACCTATTTTAGAACAGATTTATGAGAGCTTTTCAGAAAATAGCAATTAGATGTAATATTTTCCTATTGGTAAATACATTATGTTTCTCTGTGCAATTGTCTTTACACTCAATTGTGTTGTGCTGAATATTGCCTGAATTGAAGCTCATAAAAGCTCATTACATAGGTAGTTCTATGTGTATATATGAATTATGCAGTATCACCTTTCTGAAAATTATAACAATAAATTTATATCCTTTTTATATCAAGAACAATTTTACCACTCTTGAAAGGTATCCTGTTCTGGGATGAATTCCATAATTAATTCCCTTTTGTGTTGACTGCTGAAATGTTAAGACCTAATATTCAGAGAAACCTGTAAGCCTTGTATAGGATTTTACATCCATAAGTGTTAATGTCTCTAATATCTCTTCATTTTACAACACATTTCTCAGCTCTTTTTATAAGTATTAGGTATTGAAAGGCATACGAAAACTTCTGTGGGACCAAATAACCTATGAATAAAGTAGTGTATTAAATTTCTTTTTCCAAAAATCTGCCTTATAAATTTTGGAGTCAGTCTATCAAAATGCCGTGAATACCCACTTCATGGAAGTCCTCTTCTCTTTCTTCCTCTAATCAGTCCTTTCAAAGCAAGTTGTCCAATGGCATTGTGGTGCTATGGAAGGTCCTTTTCAGCACATGGTATTTCTTAGTATCTGAAGCTTGTGACCTCAGGGGCTCTAGAATTCTGCCTTAGCAATCACACTGGCAGATTCACTGCATCTGTTAAATTACTGGTTACATACAAATTTCTTTGAAAATATAAGGCCATCTAAATGTAGTTGGCGTGTTTAATTCTTTAAAGTTCTTCGAGAATGGGGGTGACCTGGATGACATCTTGTAATTAGAAGGAAGGACTGCTAATGAGACACCTTGGGAAGAGGACTCTTCTTTGACTCCTCTTAGAATATGTGTATACATGCACATGCGGGTTTGTTCAGATGTGTGGAATGTCTGAGTGTGTTGTATGTTGTCACTGTATTCCGTAAATTGGGTTAATTAGTGATGTTCTGAAATTTCTCTAGTAAAGGTGCGGAAATTTCAAAAGGAGAGCAATGTTTGTGAGATTTTAAAAAATTGTATAGTCAGCATTCTTATTTCCTCTAAGACCTTTCATAGCCTGGTGATCTGCATATTGATCCTTCTTGTTTCCATGACTAAAATTGATTTCTCCCCCATTGAGACCTTTGCCTGTCATCAAACTAACTTTTTCTCTTCTGCCAAAGTGACATTTGATTGGATTATTTGACAGGAGAAGGCTTCTGTGGTTGAGCACAATCAATATGCCTGTGTTCACTGATTTTATAGACCTTACAATGAATACCTTCATAAATGAAAGATGAAATGTTTCATGTTCTAGTCAGATTATACCAAAACTTAAAACATTTTATAATGATAACCTCTTTTCTCAACTTAAATAGTTAGCAAGTCTGTTACTGAATATATCATGTACTTACATGTGATATTTTATGTAAATATGAAATCAACCAATCAATAAACATTATTTTGAGCATAATATGACATATGCAAAGGAATATACATACATGCTTCATATTCTAAAGAACTTTGTATACAGAATATGTACATAAAAGATAACTATGAAAAGGACATAATTAAAAGATTTATACTATCAATCATCAAAATAATATTTAGCATTTATCTTAGCAGATATTATGCTTGTATTTATTACATTTATATCTAATTCTTATAAGAGCCCTTAAACTGATTTAATATTAAATCTATTTTAATCTCAGTTTTTCATGAGATTAAGAAACTTAACAATTGTGTAGCTGGGAAATAGTTAAACTTAGCTCCAGTTGGCTCTAATGCCTGCATTCTCTCAAATTACCATGTTGCATTCCAATAGATGTTACATATTTTCAAAAGTTTTTCTTCCAGCTGTAGAGGCCAAGAATATTTGATAGAAATGGTTCAGATCCAGCATTTCAGAGTACAGAGAATTCAAACATGTTGAGAGAAAGTTAAAGTTCAGAGAAATAAGTTGATGCTTAAAGACAAAAGGAAGAGAGTCACATGCATTCTGGAGAGTTGAAAGTACTGACATATCCAGAGCAGAAGTTTCACTTGAAATTAATTTGAAGAGTCAATGACACAAGATAAAAAAAGGTTTTCATGCTACTAATGGCTCAGAATCTATTCTTGAACATACTGGATTTACTTGAAGGTTTTTGGGGGAAAGTAGACTACTACCAAATGCTGTATTAAAACTACTATCTTAGCCTGACAGCAGTGCAGGAAAATGGCATATCTGAGAGTCTGGAAGTAAAAAGCTGAATTAGGAAACATGTCAATTGTTCCATGACATTGGGTGAAATTTCAAAGAACAAGTCAGATCTTTGCCATTGAAGAAATCTGGGTATAAAGTTGACTCAAAGATGACTTCAAAAAGTGACTGAGAAACTAGGAAAACAATGTTACTTATGAAGAGATTTATGTAAGTTTTTCAGAAGCAAATTACTTTTAGAAGAGTTATTTATATGAATTTGTTTTATGCATTTTGAGTATGAGATATTGGCAGCCTAAGTGAGTGGAAAGCAACCAGGAAATGGTGACTGGGATATAACATAAAAAGAGGCATCAGGAAGTGAAACTTGTCAAATATATAGATAGGTTGAGCCACCAGAATAGATCAGATCTCTAAGTAAAGAGACAGTGGATGAAGTCAAATATAATTCTTGTGTGAGTTGCACTGTGTGCCAAGTATGTACTTGAAAAGTTTTAAGATAGTCATCATTTTTTTATTTAGTAAGAGTGAACTGAAACTCAGGTTGAGTAACTAACTGATGTCATAACTAACATGATTTCCATTAGTGATAATGAAAGTAACAAATAAGACTAAATGTATTACTAAGAATTATCAGAAGGACTGCAAAAGTGTTTATAAAAAAGTTGAACAAACTACGCAATGAATAATTATAGATCAAAGATGTGAGAGAATTGCCAAACTATAAATTTGGTATTTGAGTAGTTTTAGTTCTACAGATATCTACAGTTCCAAAATCATCAGAGCTCTTACATGGACAAAAATTACAATTCAAAAACGAGAACCATCAAGAAAACAGCGTTCTAGGGCCAGTGCTGTGGCTCACTTGGCTAATCCTCCACCTGTGGCGCTGGTATCCCATATGGGCACCAGGTTCTAGTCCCGGCTGCTCATCTTCCAGTCCAGCTCTCCGCTGTGGCCCAGGAGGGCAGTGGAGGATGGCCCAAGTGCTTGGGATCCTGCACACGCATGGGCGACCAGGACGAAGCACCTGGCTCCTGGCTTCGGATCGGCACAGCGCTGACCATAGCAGCCATTTGGGGAGTAAACCAGCAGAAAGAAAACCTTTCTCTCTGTCTCTCTCTCACTGTCTATAACTCTACCTGTCAAATAAAAAAAAAAAAAATGGGGAGGGTTCTAGTAGAATCATCAGTCTTTGGGGTGAGATCTCAAAGAGCTCTGACTTAGGACAAATCAAAAGAATAAAGTAAGAAATAGATATACAAAAGGATCTGAGACCCAACTTCAAATTCCATCAGTTATGAAAATTGAAAGAGGTTGTCTAGAGTTGCAAATAGTCAAGTACACAAATATTATGCAATATTTTAATAGACTGCCATCAGTAAGCAATAGAACAATCACAAAAAGTTAGGAATAATTAAACAGCAAAAATTAATAAAGCAAAGAAGAAATCATGCCATAGAGATTATGAATAAATGCAAATTTGGTCTTTTGAAAAAATGGTAATATTTATAAATCCATACAAGAGACAAACCAAGAAAAATTTTAAAAATCACTTATTACCAATTCCATGATGAAAAAGATATTATTAGATATTATAAAAACATCAAAAATAGTTAAAGGGTATTATTAACAACTTTATGCCAATACATCTAAAATTTATATGAACAGATTCCCAGAACAATACAATGCACTAAAACAGGACCCATCATAAATATCTTTCCACAAAGACAACTGCAGGCCCAGATGGCTTCATCAGCAACTATGAGTCCTGCCAAAACATTAAGGAAGAAACAATGCCAATCTTAAACAAATTTTTGTGATAATAAAAAATGAGGAAAACTTCCCAGTTGTTCAGTAAGCCCAAAGCATAATGTTAAAAATCAGAATTTAATTCTGTTTTAAATATAAAAATTGAATCCTAAAGCAAAATATTAGCAAATCATGTCCAATTGCATGTAAGGATAGTAAGCAGTTGTGTTTATTCCAGGGGTGTGAACACAGCTCCTTATTTTAAAGCATCAAATAGTGGATTCAGCTAATTAAGAAGAAAAAAAATGCTATTATCTCAATAGATCAGGAAAGATATTTGATAAAATTTGTGCTTTATTCATCATAATAGCTTATAATACTCTAGGAATAAAGAGATCTTTTTAACTTTGTAGGAATATGGTAAAAATACTAAAATATACATGAAGTTTAATGATTCTATATGTAAAGCTTTCCTTTTGATAAAAGTAACAGAAAAGAATCATCATTATTACCACTCATTAATTAATCTAAGCAAGTTAATTTTTGTATGCTAAACATATCTAACAGCTATAATAATATAACCTATTATATTAATTTTTAATAGGAAATCTAGAGTTAATTCTGAAATGTACAGAGAAATTCAGAGGACCAATAAATAAGCAGTGCATTTCAGGGACAGGAAGATGGAAGAACATGCTATACAGGAGAGAAGACTTTTTGTTTAAGAAGACATAGTGGTATGACAGAGAGCAATGAACAGACTGTGTGTTCCAGAAATAGAGCCACATGTTGATGAATATTCTGTATGATAAAGTTGGCAATGAAAAGCACAGAGAAAAACCTTGTTTCGACAAATGACAATAGGATAGCAACAACCAAAAAGAAGGAACATTTTTCAAACAGCACACAAAAGCAAATTCCAGTTGGGTTGTAAATCCAAATGCGAAAAATGAAACAAACTTTCAAATCTGGAAGACTATATAGGAAATTTAAGTTTGTTTATTTTGTATTCGAAAGATAGAGGAAGCAGGGAAATATCTTCCATCCTCTGTTTCTCTCCCCAAATGGTGGAAACAGCCAGCGCTGTTGCAGACCATATCAGGAACATAGAACTCAATCCAGTTTCCAGTGTAGATGGCAAGGAATCAAATATGTGAAACATCATCTACTGACTCCCAGGGTGTGCATTAACAGGAAGCTGGATTGGAAGCGGAGTAGCCAATACTCACACCAGACACTCTAAAATGGGATATGGCTGTCTCAAACAAGGACTTAACCTGCTATACCATATGCCTGCCTTGAAAATGCACATTTTGCACAGTATTTTTGAAGGTTCCTCATACATGCTTGTGTATGTTTTCTGTATTCTTTTCCTTGCATATACTAGGATAATTGGTTGATTTAAAAAAAAAAAAAAGATTTATTGGGGCTGGTGGCACAGTGGGTAAAGGGGCCACCTGCTGTGCTGGGATTCCCATATGGGTGCTGATTCGAGACCTGGCTGCTCCACTTCTGATCCAGCTCTCTGCTATGGCCTGGAAAAGCAGTGGAAGATGGCCCAAGTCCTTGGGCCCTTGCACCGATATGGGAGAACTAGAAGAAGCTCCTGGCTCCTGGCTCCAGATTGGCCCAGCTCTGGCTGTTGTGGCCATTTAGGGAGTGAATCAGCAGGTGGAAGACTTCTCTCTCTCCATCTCTGCCATTCTGTGACTCTGCCTTTCAAATAAAAATAAATTTTAAAAATTTATTTATTTGAAAGTCTAGAATGATAGAGAATGGGAGAGTGTGAAATATATGTTCCATCTATTAGATCCATCTGTATCTCCCATGTGGATGGCAGGACCTCAGCTACTTGATCCAACAACTGCTGCCTCCCAGGCATGTTGGCCGGCAACTAGAATGGAAGTGTAGAGTAATCGGGATTCCCAGGCACTCTGATATAGAATGCAGGCAATCCGGATGGCATCTTAGCCCACTGTGCCACAATGCCTGTCCCTCAGTTGACATGCTTTGTCAGAAAAAGGATGCTTGTCTTATCTGGTTCACTAATGTATCCACTAGAAGAGTGCCAACACATGTGTGAATGGAAGTAGGCACTTATCAAATCATTCATTCATACATGTCATGCTTCTGCTTCTCCATCAACTTAGCATACACTCTCTTACCCAGCTCTCTGTTGAAATCCTACTCGTTCCTCAAGGCCAAATTGAACAATCCCCTCTTGTATATCTCGTTGTATGTATCTTTTAGCTGTGTGTTCTGTAAAAGACATTGATGAAGTTATATTTAAACTAATGTAGTTCTAATGATATGCTAGAACAAGGGAAGGGTCTATAAAAGACTTGGAGTCCAATGCCAGTCAGAATCTAACATGAGGGGGGACATTTTCACAGCGGTTATGTTACCACTTGGGATGCCCACATCCCGCATGAGCATGTTTGGGTTTGAGTCCCCATTGAGTTCTCCATTACAGCTTCCTGTTAATGCACACACTGAGAGACAACAGCTGATAGCTCAAGTTCTTGGGTCCCTTCTACCCACCTGGGAGACTCACATGGAGTTTTAGGCTCCTGGCTGGCTTTCTCCTCCAGCCATGACTGTGGAGAATAAACCACAGTAAGATATTTTCTCTCTGTCTCACTCTAGCTCCCTCTCCCCCACATTTCCACTGTGCTTGTGTGTGTGCCTGCCTCTGCTTTTCATATAAATAAGAAATAAATAAAATTAAAGAGCTAATGTCAAAATATGTTGTGATTTTCTTTTCGTCTTATCCAGTTGCCTTGTGTTGATTTTATTCTATAACTTTAATTTATATTCAGTTCATGCATTTTTAATATTATTTCTCTATGTATTTCAGGAGGGAAAGCATTTTTAACTATCTTGGTATATGGTAGATGTTAAAATGCAGTTTTGTGATACTTTAATAATGACATGAAAGAATTTCTACCTCCTTTTACTTAAACCATTGACTCCATGAATGTGACAGAAGCAAGAGTTTACATCTAAAAATAATCATTTCAATGGGAAAAATACTTTTCTTTTTCTGTTTCATTCCTTTGCATCATCTTAAGGCCATCTATGTGACCACAATTCTAATTCTGATGTATGACAGCAATAGAGATGTGCATGTCCTCTTTGTATACCAGTGACATTGTAGAGTGATTTATGTCCTATCCCCAAATGCAAGCTATTGTTAAAAAAAAGCCTCTTAGCAATTACTAAATACATACTGTTTTATTTAAAATGTTATATTTAATGGTTTGAAAATATAATTTAAATTCAACATGCCCATAAAATATAAGTAGCTTTATGGAGGCTTATATTATCAATAGTGAGCCCTTTTTTGTGCTGAATAAAAAGATAAAATAAGATATACACATAAATATTAAATCCAAAGTATTATTTGGAGAATTTTACATGGAAGCTGAGAATTACCCTTGACTCCTAGATAAACAAGGTTGTCTCTGCACAGGCCTGATCAAATGGCTTGTGGACGCCCTTTTATAGGAAGATGAGGGTGGGAGACTGCACTACATCAGTGAAGTGTACCTGAGTAGCTTCTCTCCTAGCAGAGCTTACAAATCAGTAGTAGGTCAACCGGAGTCATGAACCAACTCTTAGCGTCTTTCCTAGTGTACACAGACACTAGCTAGACTTAATCAGTAACTGGACTTAGCTCTGATTCTGCCTTTCCTCATCAAGAAATGGGTTAATGCATTGGTTTAAAATTATTGATTTTATGAGTGCATTTCATGAGTGTAATTTAACTGCTGAGTTTGAACTTATGTGGAATAAGTTTTGTAAATTAACTGTTAAGGTTTTATACTTCATTATAGCTAGAATATAGCTTAAAATAAAGATATGTACTAATAGTAGCTCTTTGAAATCTCAAATTTGGGCCATAGGTTTGGCAAATAAATTTTTAAAAATGATCACAAACCAGTTTTCTTACGTACGTAGTTCAAATGTGGTTGTTCCGCTCCTTATTCATGCACAGTATTCTCTAAATCACAGTTGTTACTGCTACTTGAAATATTTTGACAGGCTTACAAAGGGATTTGGCTAGCCACAGTTTTGAAGTCACGACTTACTTTGCCAAAGCAGTACTCCTTGTTCTCAGCAACTTGTGAGTTTATATCTCTGGAGGGTATTACCAAGATAATATGAATTCAAATCATGGCGAGACATGTGCTAGAAAGACTGGTGAAATATAAATAGAGAGACGTGAATTTTAGTCTTTGTTCTGCTACCTAATGTGAAACAGGAGGCATCTTCTCTCCCATCACAAGCTCAGGTTATTCATCTATAAAACCAAAAATAACAAAGCTATGAAATCTGTGTGGATTTTATCTTCTGTGGAGATCCAGTGTCTGGTGATTATTCCTCCTCAGTGCAATGGTAGTATGTCCATTCCATGATCAGTAGATGACGAGTGAAATTTCCCTAACAGATACATCCTATTTGTGGGTGACATTGTGCATTTTTGAGGAATTAAAGATTATTAAACATTCTGGGGACCGGCACCGTGGCTCACTTGGTTAATCCTCCATCTGCGGCGCCCCAGCATCCCATATGGGCACCAGGTTCTAGTCCCATTTGCTCCTCTTCCAATCCAGCTCTCTGCTGTGGCTCGGGGAGAGCAATGGAGAATGGTCCAAGTGCTTAAGCCCCTGCACCTGCATGGGAGACCAGGAAGAAGCACGTGGCTCCTGGCTTCAGATCTGTGTAGCTCCAGCCATAGCAGCCATTTGGGGGGTGAACCAACAGAAGGAAGTCCTTTCTCTCTGTCTCTCTCACTAACTCTGTCAAATAAATAAATAAAAATAAATGTTCTGTGTTGAACATTTACAAGATCAGAGAGGGATTTCCTTCTTTCTAAAAGTTATTTGAGATGAAGTTAAATCTGTCAGAAACCAGAGAGATATATCAGGTGAATAGCACATAGAAAAATAAAGTAAATGCACTCATCATGTCCCCTGATTTTTCCACACCAGACTTGTTGGTCCAGGAATGTTAGGTTAAGGTATTGCATGCCCAGCAACTAGCTTTCATGTTCTGAATGGCCACTGGGGGTTGATACAGAGACTGAAAAATAAATTTTCTTGTTAAAACTGAAACTAAAATCACTAGGAAACTGTTTCCATCTTTAATTGAAGGCATGTACTTTAATATTTTCCTAGACTCAGATGTGATCCCTGATTGATTATATGTAAGTTTTTTCCTCAAATGTTTTTACAAATTCATTTGTCATTTATACCATTCAAAACCAAGGAAGACTGTTTCAAATGGGTGTGAATTCAGAGCAGCCGGTGATCTGTTCCCAGCGAATTAGGATCCAGTGACAGAAGCCCCTGTTTGTGAAGGCTGAGCACCCCCAGGAATGTTGATTCTTGGTTTAGCAGTCTTCATGTCATCACTGTCGAATGTCCCTATATTCTCCTAAGGGTAAAATAATACTCTTGAAATGAGAAAGCAATTAACTCATTTTAATTAAAAGAATCAGTACACTTGGTGTTTTAAAATGCTATCAAATAATTATACTTCTTCCTTCGTTCTGTGTGTGTCTCTGTTTCTCAAAAGTGTTTAATTAAAAGAACTTTTTTTAAAAAAAGCCAAACATAATGATAGTATAGATACAACATTTTACTCACAGAAAATCAACTTTTTGAATAACTATAAATTTCTCATCAGAAACCATGAGAGTCACTGTGGAACATCTCTTAACAAATAACTGTCAACCAGAATTATATGTCCACTGAAAACGAAATGAAGATGAAGTAAGTCGTTTTCATATGAAGGAAACTAAGAATATCCTGGCTGGGCTCAGCAATGGGACTTGCTGTTGTCTGTGAGATCTGTGAGATGTTAGCAAACATGCCAGAAGCAGAAACGTGCAAAACACCTATGATGTAGACAAGCCTTGCTCTTGTGCTCTGCCATCTGAGGTCACCTCTAATCAGCCACTATTAACTAGCAGTTTTAGATTAGTGCATATACTTTTTTTTTTTGCTCTTTCAACTATATTTAATTAGTCTTGCTTTCAGTGTGGATCAATTTACATCAGCCAAAGTATGGTGTACAGTCCAAACGTGCAGCAAACAAAATATAAATTAAAAACGAACTCATATTCATATATCCAGTAACTTGCCCTAGTCTATCCAGTTGTTTACAAAGTCAATCTAAACATAGGCAGTATTTCATGGGGCCGGCGCTGTGGCTCAGCAGGCTGGAGCTGCAGCCTGCAATGCCAGCATCCCATGTGGGTGCTGATTCGAGTCCAGCTGCTCCACTTCTGATCCAGCTTTCTCTAATGCACCTGAGAAAGCAGCAGAGGGTGGCCCAAATGCTTCAACCCTGCAATCATGTGGGAGACCAAGAAGATCTTGGCTCCTGGCTTTGGCCTGGCCCAGTCTTTACTGGTCCAACCATTTAGGGAGTGAACCAATAGATGGAACATCTCCGACTGTCTCTTCTCCCGCTCTCTCTCTCTCTAACTCTGCCTTTCAAATAAATAAATATTATCAATATTTAGTACTTAATTAATTTTTTAATTATTAGGACAACCAGTACATCATTGTATAACTATGTAAATCAAACCCTTCTCAGAAGATATAGTTCTTAAAAGTTTTCTGTACAATAAGAACTATAAAAAATTTACTTTTCATAAATGAGGGCAATTTACAGATGGTATGATACTCTGAATAAATATATTAAGTGATATTCTAGATATGGATATTCTGGTTAACAAAGGTTTGATAAGTATTTATGTGAATAGAAAAAAAAGTAGTTACTATGCATGCAGTAATGGTGGTTGTTTTCCAATCTTTAATTTCTTTTTATTTTCAAAGATTTATTTATGACTTGAAAGTCAAAGTTACACAGAGAGAGGAGAGGCAGAGAGAGAGAGGTCTTCCATCCAGTGATTCCCGATGATTCACTCCCCAGTTGGCCGCAACGGCCAGAGCTGTGCCAAGCTGAAGTCAAGAGCCAGGAGCCTCCTCTGGCTCTCCTACAAGGGTGAAGGGACCCATGGACTTGGAACATCTGCTGCTTTCCCAAGCCATAGTAGAGAGCTGGATCGGAAGTGGAACTGTCAGGTCTCAAACCGGCACCTCTATGGGTGCATTAACCCACTGCACCACAGTACCGGCCCCCAATCTTTAATTTCTTAATACTTCAATTAACTTAATGTAACTACCTCACACTTCGTTTCTTAATTTCAAGATTTGTAAGTGAACTGTCAAAATAGATTATCTGTTCATCTTAAGTAATAACCTATATATGAAGAAGCAAATGCAGAATTTCAGTTACTTGATTTCAATACTCCTGTCTTTTGAAATGAGGTTGAGTATAGTAGCTAAATACATACAGTACACTTGTTGCATCATGATGGGTGAAGAAAATATCTGAATTTTATGCTTGCTTCAGCAGCACATATACTAAAATTGGAAAGAAGATATCTGAATTGTGACTTTGTGTTATATAAGTCAGTATACCAAAGATCTTTGTATTTTAATTTGCAATTTAATTGTTGATTTAGTACATACCAGTTGCAATGGATACTATAAATCCAATAGACTGTCAAAGCCCTAATGAGAACTATTTAGTCCTCAGTAGAACATAAAAAACTTAAAAAGCTAAACACTATAGTTAAATTCCAAAGTTAATATTTAAAGATTTAACAGTTAGGAGCCAGTGCTGTGGTACAGCTGGTTAAGCCACCACTTACAAAAGCAACATCCCATGTGCACACTGGTTCAAGTTCTGATTTCTCCACTTTCAATCCAGCTCCCTGCTAATGCACCTGGGAAAACAGCAGAAGATGGAACAAGTACTTGGACCCCTGTCACCCATGTGGGAGACTGATGAAGTTCCTGGCTCCTGGCCCAGCCCTGGCTGTTAGAGCCATTTGGGGAGTAAATCAGTGGTTAGAAGACCTCTTTCTCTCCTCCTCTCTGTCTCTAACTCTGCCTTTCAAATGAATAAATATTCCAAAAAAATTAAAAGTAAAATCTAAAGTATATCTTTTTGAAATTTTATCACAGTGAAAACACTGAACATGAGATCTACTCTTGCATTCTGTGTTTAATAAGTTACTGATGACTGTAGATATAATGTTGGATAGCAGATGTTTACTGGTTTAACTGAAACTTGATACCCTTTGAGTTGTAACTCTTTTTCCTTCTCCTCAGCACCTGGCAGCCATAATTCCATTCTATTTCAATTCTATGAATTGTACTTGGTATTTTAGATACCTCATGTAAGTGGAACCAGGTGTTATTTATCTTTCTATGCCTATCAGACTTTCCTTATTGTGATATCCTCCAGGCTTGCATATTATCGAATTTTCTTCTTTATTAAGGTTGAATAGTATTCCATTGTATGTCTATTTCACATTTTTATTCATTTATCTATGGATTATTGACTTAGGATGTTACCACATTTTTGCTATTATAATAGTGCCACAATGAACATTTTGGTGTTAAAAGCCCTTTGAGATCTTGATTTCTGCCCTTTGGGATAAATACTTGAAGTTGATTGTGGTTTCCTATGGCATTTCTACTTTTCATTTTTTGATGAGCCATTATATAGTTTCCCATTTTGCAGCTACACCATTTTACATTCTGATTAACAGTGTACAAGGCATCTAATTTCTTCACATCTTCATTAATACTTTTTGACATCTATTTTTTGCATTTGTTTGCTTTCTTGAGGTTTTTGCTTATTTTTGTTTGTTTGTATTGGGTAATAACCATCCTGACAGGTATAAGGTGATATATCTTGCTTTCTAATTATATTTCTATGATGATTAATAACATCAACCACTTTCTTCATATACATATTGCCTATTTGTATGTCCTCTGTGGAAAAATTTCTATGCAAGTCATTAGTGCATATTTAGTTGGGTTATCAGTTTTTATTTTATTTATTTTTTGCTATTGTTATTCAGGTATTCCTTTTATAGGATATATTTTAAAACATATATCCTCTATCAGATATGTGCTTCACTATTATTTTCTCTCACTCCATAGATTTTCTTTAAAAAATTATTTAATTATTTGAAGGCAGAGTTAGAGAAGGAGAGACAGAGAGATCTTACATTCAACAGCCAACCAGGACTGGACCAACCAGGAATGTTCTGAAGCCAGGAGCCAGGAGCTTCCTCTGAGTCTCCCATGTAGGTGCAGAGGCCCGAGCACTTGGGCCATCCTCCACCGCTTTCCCAGGTACATCAGTACCGGCTTCCATGTGGGATGCCAGTGTGAAGGCTGCAGCCTAAGCTGTGTGCCACAGCATGGGCCCCTCCTTCAATTTTCTTCACAATATACTGGCAATTTATAAGATAAATGAAAGAGTCCTTCTACTCTACATATAAAGAGAAACATGAGTGCCATCATAATATTTAATCATTTTATGGTTATAGAGTTATCTATCTCTATGAAACAACATTAGTTATTAAAATTGCAAAAATCATCTTACATGAAGAAAGAACCAATGAACTTATACAGCAGTAGAAATCATAATCTTCACTGAAGAATTCTAAGAATAACAGTTATTCATATACAACTAAATGTAAACATTTAATTGAAAAATAAATGAGAATCAGTTTAATGAATTCAGGAAGGGATTCATGCATACCCGCCTGAAATCCCAAATCGTTGTTTTAGATGTTGTCATGATGTAAGATATAATGTCATTGAAGCTGTTTTTTGAATCATATTCAGATTGGTGAGAATATAGTGATTCCTGCATGGTATAAGACTTCATATTAAATTTTTAAAGTGAGCTTACCCTAGGAGATAAACTAACATGAAAACATTAGAATGAGTGTGTCTGATACAGTGTAAACTTTGGGGTGTTGTTCATATTGTCTTGGAACTATTCTAAATTACTCTTCAGATATTCCAAATGATATGACACCCAAGGTACCTTACTATGATTGCCCAAAGATATTATGTAGCATACTCATTTATGTGTTCAGAAAATATTTAATAAGCATTACTACATGCCTAGTTTACTTCTTGTACCAACTAAATTTCACTTTTTTAAATCACTAGACATAGTACATTAAGAACTAAACAGATAATATTCTTGACCTGGTAAAAGTTGCCCCCCTTATGTATAAGTTGTACCCTTACATGTGAGTAGGTGTAGCCAAATATCAGGAGCAGGAGACGGAAAATAACAATCAAAAATATCAGCCATATAAAAACAATTGCAAAAAGTAGGTTAAAACAAAGAGGAGTATGGAGATACAGAGTGATAAAAGAGGAGAGCTGTATTTAGACTGGTCAGGCAGGGTTCTCTGAGGAAACTTGACATCAGGGAGCAAGCCAAATATCCAGTGTCACAGAATAAGTGGATATCAAAGAGAGAGTGAAGCACCCAGAAGAGCAAGCCCAGACAGAAGAATGCCCGAGGTGTTCCAAAATAAAACTAACACCAATGCAGTGGGAACAGTGTGAGAGAAGGGTTAGAGCAGAGGGAGCCAAGTCCAACATCACAGAACAGCTTTTAGAACTCGGGGAGGAATTCCACATTGACGGAAGGGTAGGAGAAGGCTGTAGAAGAGCACGCCATGAGCGCTGTTGTAGGATCGTTCTGGATACTGAGTGGAGAACATTCTGTGAGAGCCAAACTGGAAGCCAGAACCTACAGAGTGACCAAATCAGTAGGGAAATGATCAGGATACAAATAAACCAAACACTATTAATGGGCTCATAAAGCAAGTCAGGTTATTGTAGTTGGTAGCAAAATCCATTCTCTTTGACTAAGAAAATATTTAATTTTGGAAAAACTTTACATTTTGATGCTTCTCATTCAGATGTGAGAACCTCTGTGCCTTCTAGCCATGAAGTCCTCTCAGGTCTCTTCAATTTTAAAAAAAAAGTGACTTGACAATGCAGTGTTAATGTTAAAAACCTAGGTTGCCTCTCAGTTCTTTTATGTACCTTTAAATATGTAAATCATTGTTAATTTATAATGAAAAAGACAAAAGTAAATTAGGCTCTTTGTCAAATATTAGAAACAGATGCTTGAAATCAGTAACCATTTATTTTTAAAACATTCTGAAAGAAGAATTAGTACAATTAATAAAATGGGCCTTAAATTTTTAATTACAGTTTCCTTTTATCTGATAATTTCAGTCCTCTGGTATTGAGAAAAGCCAGTTCTACTTTCTCTGAAAGCATAATTTAATTTTATCAACCTCTGAAGCTTCTTAAATTCAAGATTTCTCCTGAGTAATGACATCACTATCAAGTCCTTTGATCCAATGAGAATGTGATGGTCACAGTTGAGTTTGACAGTCAGTAGATCAAAGATACAACAATCCCTGACCTGTGGCCTCATTTGTACATCAAAGATAAAATGCACCTGGACAGTCATCCTTAAGATAAACATCTTCTGAGTGGAAAGTGCAGTTTAGTATTAAAGACTATTGACAGAGCATTATACTACAAAATCTGTTTACCAAAAGGATGATCAGTGTTGTCTATGATATCTTGGGAACAAGATTTGGTTGGATATAGGCTTTGTATAAAGTGCTGTCTTGGGAATTGCTTTACTTCTAATATCCCCTGAAGAAATGGATTGGTGTATATGTCTGTCAGTACTGTTAATTTTAATTTTGAGAAATGCATAAAAACAACTCTTCTATCTCAGCAGGTGTATGTCCATTAAAATTATCTTTTTGATTAAAATTGAAGTTTAATGTCTGCATTCATGGCATCCACATTATCTTCTGCTATAAAGCATTATAATTGTTTTGCCTCAGTTCCTTTCTTTGGATTCAGAAATGACTTTGGTTCAACTGTTGATTGGCTGACTTCATTTGTTTGATTTTCAAGAAAAAAAATAAGATGTATTTCTTTGAAAGGCAGAAAGACAGAGAGGAATGTTCCATCTACTAGTTCACTTTCCAAATGGCAGCAACTTCCAGGCTGGACCAGGCAAAAACTAGGAACCAAGAACTCCATCTTACTCTCCCACATGGGCACCAGTGGCCCACGTTGGGCCCCCTTCCAATATGCCTTCCCAGGCACATTAGCAGAAAGCTAAATCAGAAGCAGAGGAGCCAGGAGTCAAACTGACACTCCGAGTTTGGAAAGAGCATCACAAGTAGTGGCTTAACTTGCTGCTCCACAAAGCTGGACCCCACTGGGTGTTTTAACCCCATGGATATTCACTGCTTTTATGTTTAATCTATTTGGTTTCCTTACTTATAAATGTAAATATCTGTGATGATAATTGGCCTCACATATGAAAATATTACAAATGTTTCAGATCTAAATTTCCCTCCCATGTGATCACCAAGTATTACAAAAAACACAACTCTGTCATTAACTTGTGTTGTGGCATTTGGTCCAGTCTGTGAGGTGCATTTCCTAGTCCTTAAACGAGATCATCTCCCACATCCTTTCTTTCCTTGCTGACCTGATTTTTTGCACATAACGGTGTTGTATTGAAGAGTCACAGGAGAAAGCAAATAAATCAAGGAGGTCCCTAACACTACTGAGAGAGACATCACCGTGTAAATTTAGGCATACATGTTAGCTTCCATGACTGCTGTCCTCATCTATGTTAGAGGGATAATAATCACATTTCCTTTATAGGATTGTTGGAAAATTACATCAGTTAAAACCTATAAAATACTTAGTACCTTGCACCTGGTAATGCACAATTAATGTCAGCAATTATTTTTTATTATAATTTTATTTTCTCAACCTTTAGACTGGAAATCAGAACTATGATGTTTATGTATAAACACAGTGTTTCTTTTTATTCTTGGCTTTGTAGAATTTACTGCTTAAAAATTTATATTAGAAGACTGGCAGATAAGATTGTCCTATTTTGGTCTCTATTATTATTCTTTCCACTGGCTTTACAGTAACTTGTATTAACTTGTATTAACTCTCCAAATCCTCTGTTATTTTGGTTCTGTGTATTTCTTTTTTTTTTTTATAACGCTTTTATTTAAAGAATATAAATTTCCAAAATACAGCTTATAGATTACAATGGCTTCCCCCCCAATAACTTCCCCCCCACCCGCAACCCTCCCCTTTCCCACTCCCTCTCCCCTTGCTTCACATCAAGATTCATTTTCAATTCTCTTTATGTACAGAAGATCAGTTTACTATATATTAAGTAAAGATTTCAACAGTTTGCCCTCACATAGCAACACAAAGTGAAAAATACTGTTGGAGTACTAGTTACAGTATTAATTCACAATGTATAGCACATTAAGGACAGAGATCCTTCATGATATATTTTTTTAAAAAACTGATTAATTTTCTAGGCAATTTCCAATTTAACACCAAGATTTTTTTTCATTTTTAATTATCTATATACAGAAGATTGATTCAGTATATACTAAGTAAAGATTTCATCAGTTTGCACTCACACAGAAACACAAAGTGTAAAATACTGTTTCAGTGCTAGTTATAGCATTACTTCACAATGGACAACACATTAAGGACAGATCCCACATGAGACGTAAGTACACAGTGACTCCTGAAGTTGATTTAACAATTTGACACTCTTGTTTATGGCCTCAGTAATCTCCCTAGGCTCTAGTCATGAGTTGCCAAGGCTATGGAAGCCTTTAGGGTTCGCCTACTTCAATCTTATTCTGACAGGGTCATAGTCAAAGTGGAGGTTCTCTCCTCCCTTCAGAGAAAGGTACCTCCTTCTTTGATGGCCCCATTCGTTCCACTGGGATCTCACTCACAGAGATCTTTCATTTAGGTCTTCTTTTTTTTCCAGAGTGTCTTGGCTTTCCATGCCTAGAATATTCTCATGGGCTCTTGAGCCAGATCTGAATGCCTTAAGGGCTGATTCTGAGGCCAGAGTGCTATTTAGGACATCTGTCATTCTATGAGTCTGCTGTGTATCTCGCTTCCCATGTTGGATCATTCTCTCCCTTTTTGATTCTCTCAGTTAGTATTAGCAGACACTAGTCTTGTTTGTGTGATCCCTTTGACTCTTAGACCTATCAGTGTGATCAATTGTGAACTGAAATTGATCACCTGGACTAGTGAGATGGCCTTGGTACATGCTACCTTAATGGGATTGTATTGGAATTCCCTGGCCTGTTTCTAACTCCATCATTTGGGGCAGTTCCGATTGAGCATGTCCCAAATTGTACATCTCCTCCCTCTCTTATTCCCACTCTTATATTTCACAGAGATCACTTTTCAGTTTAAATTTAAACACCTAAGAATAATTGTTTATTAATTACAGAGTTCAACCAATAGTACTAGAATAAAAAAATTACTAAAATGGATAAAGTATTACATTGTACAACAACAGTCAGCACAAGAGCTGATCAAGTTACTGTTTCTCATAGTGTCCATTTCACTTCAACAGGTTTCCCCTTTGGTGCTCAATTAGTTGTCACCGATCAGGGAGAACATATGATATTTGTCCCTTTGGGACTGGCTTAATTCACGCAGAATGATGTTTTCCAGATTCCTCCATCTTATTGCAAATGACCGGATTTCATTGTTTTTGACTGCTGTATAGTATTCTATAGAGTACATGTCCCATAATTTCTTTATCCAAATGTATGCTTTGAATTCCCTGGTTTTTTTTGCTGTGAGGTTCCCTTCGTTTACCTTCTTTCATGTTGATGGCCGTGTTTCTGTGTTTCTGTGTGTAACACATCTTTAAGTATCTTTTGCAGGGCTGGACGAGTAGCAACAAATTCTTTCAATTTTTGTTTGTTATGAAAGGTCTTTATTTTACCTTCATTCACAAATGAGAGCTTGGCAGGATATAATATTCTGGGCTGGCAGTTTTTCTCTCTAAGTACCTGGGCTATGTCTCGCCATTCCCTTCTAGCTTGTAGGGTTTCTGATGAGAAGTCTGCCGTGAGTCTAATTGGAGATCCTCTGAGTGTAATTTGACGTTTTTCTCTTGCGCATTTTAGGATCTTTTCTTTCTGTTTCACTGTGGTGAGTTTAATTACAACGTGTCGTGGTGAGGACCTCTTTTGGTCATGTTTACTAGGGGTTCTATGAGCTTCCTGTACTAGGATGTCTCTGTCCTTCTCCAAAACTGGGAAGTTTTCTGCAATTATCTCACTAAAAAGGCCTTCTAATCCTTTCTCCCTCTCCATGCCTTCAGGAACTCCTAGAACTCGAATGTTGGGTTTTTTAATAGTATCCTGTAGATTCCCAACAATATTTTTTAGATTTCTAATTTCCTCTTCTTTTCTTTGGTTTGACTGTATAGTTTCCTGTGCTCTGTCTTCTAAGTCCGATATTCTCTCTTCTGCCTCACCCATTCTGTTTGTAAGACTCTCTAATGTGTTTTTCATTTGATCTATTGAATTCTTCACTTCATTATGATTTCTCGTCACTATCACAGTTTCATGTTCTACTAGTTGTTTCATTTCAGCTTGATTTCTCCTTAATATTTCATTTGCACGAGAGAGATTTTCTACCTTGTCCATTAAGGATTTCTGTAGTTCAAGAATTTGTTTTTGAGTACTTCTTAGTGTTCTTATCAATTTTTTGAGATCTGCTTCTTGCATCTCTTCTATCTCATCATCTTCGTAATCTTGAATTGGGGTGTCTTTTTCATTTGGGGATGCCATAGTGTCTTCCTTGTTCTTATTACCTCGGTTTTTGCGTTTGTTGTTTGGCATATTTGTTTCTTCACTGTGGTGTTTTTTTCTTGTTATACTATGACTCTAGATTAAGTGGACTGTCTGCTTTTGATGGAGCCTTAGAGGCTTGAGATGGGTGTGGCCTGAGAGCTCTGTTTGGTTCCTCAGGGTTGAGGGTGTGTCAAAGGAGACACTCCCAGGTTAGGCGTGGTAAATCTCTCTCTGTTAGTTTGGTTTTTTTTTTTTTTTTTTTTTTCGGTTCAAAAGGGAAGTAATTCCACACAGCTGAATGGAATTGGGGGTGGTTAGCAGGCGAATGATATACCCACAGGAGCCAGAGTTCGGAAGCTCTTTCCCAAGGACCAGAGAAGGAATCTTTGCGGCCCTTTGTGTGGGCTGAGATTCTCCTGTAGTTTCCCACTGGGCTGCCAAGGCTACTGAACTGTAGCGTCTCTGGAGAGTACTCACAATAATTCGTGATTTCTGTGAGTTCTCTCCCCCACAGTCTCTTTTTTCACAGTCTCAGTTCATTAGCACCACACATTCATTAGGTTCTAATCCCCTGTTATTTCACCCCTCCCACCCAGAGTCAGGTTTTTCTGCTAGGCTCTGGGCCGGTGCCGACCCAAGGTCGCCCTGCTTATGACGTATTCCAAAATGGCGCCTGCTCTTTGTCTTGCTCACCTTTGAGAGGTGAGCGGAGAGAGAGAAGCTCGTGTCCGTACGGGTCACTTTTTTTTTTTTTTTTCCCTCTCTCTCTCTCTCTTCTAGTTAGCCTGGTGAACTTTTCCCTGCAGGGTTTCAAGCCTTGTTCGCTCTAGGCTCCCTTTTCCGCTTCCCTCCTGGTATCTCGGGCTATTGAGATTCTGCTCACCTCACGTTCCAGCGCTGGTGTGTTGAATTTGCTGCTGGTATCCCAAACTGCGGGCTCCCACGCTCTCCACGCAGGTCCACTGTGAATCTCCAGTTCCGGAAGGGTTTTCTCTGCTGTTTCTTCACCTACTCTTCCTTGAACCTGCAGTATCTCCACTTTTATTAAACTGTCTCTCCCCAGACTATTGGTGTCCTCCCTTCCTATTCCGCCATCTTGCCGCTCTCCCATCCTTTCATTTGGTTCTGTGTATTTCATCTCAATTATTTCTACTGCTGGCTTTGTAAGTCCATCCAAACCCAAGCAAAATAGCTTATTATTCCTACCCTCAGGGTAAGGACTTCAAAAGTCTTAGGACTTTTCTGTTCTAAGTTCTGTCTGTGGAACTCAGTCTGCCTGCGTCTTCTGCCGTGTGTGATCACATATGCAGCCTCTATTGCCTCTTTTGCATGAACATATAAGCCAAACATTTTTCAAAAATTTGCTAGGTCACTAGTGGCTTGGATTTTTTTAATGGCTTCTCCAGGGCTGTATCTTGGTACACAATGCTGGAAGATACATTTTTACAATACAAACTATTCAAATTGATTCTGTTATTGTCGTTGAAACTGTTTAGTAATTACTATAGAATTCAGGAAAAAAGTGCTGTCAGTTTGTAGGTTGGGTATGATGATGGTTTCCTTTCTATCCCAGTTGATCTTTAGCAACATTCATGGGTGAAGCTGTTTATGTCTCTCTTTATTTGCTAAACATTATTATTTTAAGTATTTATCCCCAAAAGCACAAATGACCACTGCCCTTCCTAAAGTTCATTTCCCCAGTCATTGCATTTGTTCTGAGCCCACAGATCACGAAAGCATGACACAAAACATCATATTCATACAGGGTGCTACAATAAAAGTTGTAGGTTATAAATCATATGAAATTTCATCTGAATAGCAATGCTTGGTAAGCCAGAGTTTTGTTTTTATTTTTAACTTTCCTCTTGAGTGTAATGTTTCAGGCAATTTATCAACTATAAGTTTGACAGAAAAGCACATCAAAGTTCAAGTTGCTCATAAAAGCATTAGTGAAATGTCAGAAACAATTACTCTACACAGAAGAATAATTTCTCAAAGAAATTAAATATTCATTTATGAAAAGTTGTCTATGAACAATGACTTAGTTCCTGCAATTTTATTGATGATTTCCTCATCATAATATACTACATAGAACTGATACATCTTAAGGGTAGATTGTGTTATAAAAAAAAAAAAAAGGTGTATTTTGGAAAATGCTCTAGTACAAAGATTTAAGCAAGCTGTATGCTGGTTTATTTTACCAGCTGTTACCGAGTAGCTAATAGATGCTTGTGTTGCAAACCAGCTTGCTATAAATGGAGATAATCAAGACTTTGGAATCCCAGAGAATGAGCTTGAAACCTGTGTCTCTCACTAAATAGCTGGTGACTTTGAGCAAAGAGAATGCAACTGTGTTGGGGCCTCTATTTCAAACGCTCTGAAATATGATTTTAAAATATTTTCTCTTGAATTGCTCTAATGATGATCTGCTTGGACATAGTAGGTATGCAGAACTGTTATTCCTTTTCTTGTGAAGTAATAATCATTATTTGACAGATGTTTAAACAGAAAAACAGCAGGGCAAAAGAAATGAGTTAGCTCATTTTAGCAAGAATTTCAGTCATAGGCAAATTTTGAGTGGGGAGAACTCCATCTTACTCTCCCACATGGGCACCAGTGGCCCACGTTGGGCCCTCTTCCAATATGCCTTCCCAGGCACATTAGCAGAAAGCTAAATCAGAAGCAGAGGAGCCAGGAGTCAAACTGACACTCCGAGTTTGGAAAGAGCATCACAAGTAGTGGCTTAACTTGCTGCTGCACAAAGCTGGACCCCACTGGGTGTTTTAACCCCATGGATATATTGAGTGGGGAGAAATTTGAGGCCTCTGGTTTAGTTGCATGGGTTTTTTTGTTTTCTTTTGAAATTATCATGGGATTAGTGGTGAATTAAGAGAATAAGACATGATTGACTACACCCAGGGGTATTTTTCATAACACGTAACAAAGTACTCACTGACCAATCAGAACAGATGCCTTGATTCATTGGTGTTGTCTTTAAAAATCAATATGCCTTTATCTGTACAGCAGACACCAACTGAATATTAGCTTCACTGTTTCGACTGCAGAACATTATATGTCTTTAGCCTGAAACAATTATTTTTCGTCTTAGAGAATATTCACTCTCTCCTGAAAGAGCAAAATTCCCACTAATGTATATCTATTTGTGTTTTTAGATTTGGGGTCATATTGTACTGTGTGTATTGATATAAACCTGTGTGTGTTCCTTCAGTGTGACACTTGTACTTTATTGATTTATGATTGAATAGAACTCTAAGCATTTATCAAAGTACCTTATAAACTAGGTGACATTACCCCCATATGTCCTACTCACACACTGCTACTGTGAAATTTCATAGCCTTGCTTGTTCATTGAAGGGTCCAGTCTGGTTTACTGTGTCTCTTTAACTACCTAAATCATTGCTGCAACTTAGGGCTTGAGATGAACAATGAAATGGAATTATGTAAGACATGAAAGTGATACAATGGGTAGATATTATTTACTTCCAAATAAATAATTACATATAAATTCAAGTTACAAATATGACCACGATTGAATTGTTAACCCTTCCTTCCCTCTCTAATTTTGATTAAACACCATCCAATTGAGTAGTTCTCAATGGGAACTGAAGACAGGAATACATAGGAACTCCCCCTAGGTCTGAATGTCTGAGCTAGAATAATTGAATATTTTGGTGGTGTAGTCCAGGATCCTAATCCCACTTGTCCTTGAATTTGAAAATGTATATTGATGGATTCCATGTTCCATTTGGGCTCAGCTCAGACTAGCCAACTCTTTCTTTAGCAGTTCAGCTATGAATGTTTATAGAATGTCCTCCTTGTTTTATGCAAACACTCCGTGATCATCGTTTGATTTTGTTTGATTTCAGCAGAAACTTTCTTTCCCGACTGCTGAGCTGATGGTCCTCTTTCTCTATCAGCCCCCCACACATTTTTGCTGCAAACTCTTATGATTGTTATTAATTCTGAGATGGCCCAGAGCAACTTTTTAACTGTTGAAATGGGTGGAAAACTCCTAATGTATTTGTGGTTTCCAGAGTGGAAAAAACAGTTTTCAGACCAATTGACAGAATACTTTCCCTATCCATGAAATTTCATTCCCCTTGGGATTCCTTTCTTATGATTTGCTAGCAGATGTTCCGCTACATCTGTGAAGATTAACGGGCAGACTGTGACTTAGTCACTATAGCTCTTAGCCTAGTCTTCGTGGTCTAAAGCTTTCTGTGTTCTACATCTGGATCATCAAAACACAGAGTAGAAAGTGGTGGGAAAGTTTCACAGTTAGTTCTGTGGGTTAGTTTCTGCTTCAGAACCTACTCACGTATACCAATATGCTATTTGATATTCATTAGTTATATTTTATAATTTTGCACATATTTATGGGGTACCATGCAGTCTTTCAATATATGTATACAGTGTTAACTGACCATATCAGATAATTAACATTTCTGTTTTCCTCTCTTTATAGTTGGAGCCCAGCATCTCCTCTATTTCAGGTTGTTATTTGCTTTTTGATGCATTACTGGGGACTATGGATGCCTCTCTGTGCTTTGGATCACTGGATCTATTATTTCTCTCTAGCTGTGCTTAGTTCTCTGTATCCAACCTCCCTCTATCCCCTGTGCCCTCACCTACTCCAGTCTACAATGACAACTGTTCTAAATTGAGATTGACTTTTTATTTTAATTTCTCGTATGAGACAGATGTGGTATTTGTCTATGTATTGTTTCTTTCACTTACCATGATTGACTTCCAATCCTCTACCTTTACACTGCTCTCTTCCTCATTTCTGACCACTTAGTTTCTATTCCTTAAAAATAATCTTTTGATTTTCTGCCTTCAAAATATTTGTCTCATAAATTATGCCATCTTTATCAACTCACCAATACTTTGTTTCTGTCAGTGAGCCAAATTTTTACCTTCTTTTTTAATGCACATTTTAATGTGATAAACGTAATAACAGAGCACCTCAAAAGTTTGTGAAAAATAAATTTAAATTGCATGTTTATTTTAGGGTGAAAATGTTTGAAAGTCATGCATAGATTTTTCATAATATGCCTTTTAGAATATTATGAAAAAAAAAACCTTTTCTTTGTACCAAAAATAAATTACACCAAAATAAACACATACTTTTAATTCAGTTTACCATCAGTTTTCTTAAAGGTTCATTTAATTTATTTGGAAGGCAGAATTACAGAGACAGGGAGGGACAGGGTAATTGATCATCCATCTACTGGCTGGGGCTGGGTTAAGCCAAAACCAGAATCCTAGAACTCCAATCTGGGACTCCCCTGTGAGTGGCAGTGGCCCAAGAACTTGGCCCATCATCCGCTGCTTTCCCAGATGTGTTAGCAGGGAGCTGGATTGGAAGCAGGGTGGGTAGCACTTAAACCAGTGCTCTGATTTGGGATGCAAATATTGCAAACAACACTTGAACTGCTGTGCCACAACTTCGGCTGCATCATGAGATTTTGGGAGTACCCTGCTTTTAACTTGCTTCCAAGTTATTTTTTTAAAGATTTATTTTATTTATTTGAAAGACAGAGTGGGGGGGCGGTCTTCCATCTACTGGTTCACTCCCCAGATGGCTGCAACGGCCAGAGCTTCACCAATCCGAAGCCAGGAGTTTCTTTTGGGTCTCCCACATGGGTTCAGGGGCCCAAGGACTTGGGCCATCTTCTACTGCTTTCCCAGGCCATAGCAGAGAGCTGGATGGGAAAGGAATAGCCAGGACTCGAACCTGCACCCATATGAGATGCAGGAGCTTCAGGCCAGGGCATTAACCCTTTGGCGTCACAGCGCCGGCCCTGCTTCCAAGTTATTTTGTCTTCTAGCTAATCCTATCACGATTTCAAATTCAAATGTAGGTCATTTTTTTTTTGTCATTACACAGCAGATTTGTTTGTGCATAGTGATCTTGTAATAACTGTGGCATATGTGGAATAACTATTGTGAACATGAAAGATATCACAAAAGTAAAAGTACAGAGAGGAGCTAATAGTTGCTTATGCAAGAAAATTGTCTAATTGAAATTGGTTTTTAATCTGGCTGAAGGGATTGATGGAAACATGGAGTCAGATTTTCCAGGCCATGGACTCCTCTGAGCCTTGTCTTGTTGCAACTCATGAGCTAGGAAAGTAGACTTGCCAGACAAAGTACATTAAGAGGGGCAGATGGTGAAGTGCCTTAAAACACAGCAAATATAAACGCAAGCTTGGGCAGGAGAACCACAGGGAGTCATCAGAGGGTGCACTGCAGGGCCGGTGGTGCGGCTGGTAGAATATTTGGTTGATAATTTTCAAGACAGATTGGAAGTGTGAAAAGTCAGAGACTATTGAAAAGCTGCTCTGTGTCCTTACCCACAGAGAGCCCTGCAGGATTCCTTGAGGGATGGGCTGGCGTAGAACCTGTGAGATGCCTTAGTGTGATGGAAGAGGAAAGAGGAGAGAGCAACAGAGGAGTTGTATTTCATCGCTGAGTAAAAGGAGTTCCGTTGACATGGAGCCATCTATTAACATAAGCTTTTAAAGTTATGTTAATTAAGCCAATAGAGTGTAATAAATGTGACTATTTGGGCAATTGTATTGATTAACTCTTCAAAATGACTATAATATATAATTTCTCTCATTCGGTACTGCAGTATGGGTCAGTGCCACAGCACATAAGACTTCCAGGGATTTTTTTTCATCTTGGCCTACGAGGTGCTGGTAACTGAACACAGCAGTTGCACGTAGCTGTTTAAGTTAGGGCTTTTAACAGTCCTTGTGACTGACTCTGGCCAGAGAGACAAAGGGGGCTAACAGAGCATGCTATGAAGCCATATGCCTTAGTACCTGTGCTGATCACTGAGAGCTAGATCTTAGATAGCTAGGGCCTGTGTTGTGGCATAGTGGGTAAAGCCATTGCCTATGATGTACAGGCTATCCCATTTGTGCTGCAGTTCAGGTCCTGGCTGTTCCACTTCTGATCCAGCTCCCTGCTAATGCACCTGAGAAAGCAACGGAGAATGGCCTAAGTGCCTGGGCCCCTACACATGTGGAAGACCTGGATGAAGCTCCTGGCTTCTGACTGGCCCAGCCCTAGCCACACGGCCATTTGGGGAGTGAGCCAGGGCATGGAAGATCCCTCTCTATCTGTCTCTTCCTCTCTCTCTAATTCTCTTTCAAATTAATAAGATAAATCTTTTTTAAAAATCAAATGAGGCTTAAGCAGCCAGCTAGCTTGGTTCAGGGGGCAGAAGCCACATGGCAAGAAGCAGTGGGAGAGACAGAAAGAGCTGCCCAGCCTCCTCCTCACAAACTGTATCTGGCCCTTAGTCACACTTAGTCAAAAAAAGTCCCATAGCGTAACTTTTAGACAAAATTTTTGATTGAGCCCTAAAGATATTCGTAACAAAACTGTAAACAATTACAGAGGCATGGAGCATGACAATAATAACTGCATAAATGAGCTTTTTCTGAAATTTCTCATACCCTTACCCTTTGGCTGAGAGAAAGTTACAGAGTGACTGCATGAGCAAGCTCATAGTGTGAGTGCAGTGCTGTTACCTCTGTGAGTGCAGTGTTACCTCTACCTGCATGTCTGCTCATAAGCAGACCTGGGAACAGGTGATTAAGCACATACTGTGAGTTAACTGGAACACAGTGGAGTTTAGAATGGAACAGACTCACTTCCATGTGTGACGGGAGGGATGGCCAGTCCTCCACTGTCAGGAGGAGATGAGCGTAGGCATGGTACTGTTATGGTGTGTGCCAGATACTGTACTAGGAACCTCAGTTTAAAAAAAAAATTCTTATTTAATGTAGATAATAGTACCGTAAGTATTGTCATTAGTCACCACTTGACAATCAGGAAACTGTACCTTTGCCTAGTTAAGGAATCTGCTCAAGGGCACGTAGCTTTATAAGTTGAAGAGATGGCCGGCGCCGTGGCTCAACAGGCTAATCCTCCGCCTTGCGGCGCCGGCACACCGGGTTCTAGTCCCGGTCGGGGCGCCGGATTCTGTCCCGGTTGCCCCTCTTCCAGGCCAGCCCTCTGCTGTGGCCTGGGAGTGCAGTGGAGGATGGCCCAGGTGCTTGGGCCCTGCACCCCATGGGGAGACCAGGAAAAGCACCTAGCTCCTGGCTCCTGCCATCGGACGAGCGCGGTGCGCCAGCCGCAGCGCGCCGACCGCGGCGGCCATTGGAGGGTGAACCAACGGCAAAAGGAAGACCTTTCTCTCTGTCTCTCTCTCTCACTGTCCACTCTGCCTGTAAAAAAAAAAAAAAAAAAAAAAAAATAAGTTGAAGAGACAAAATTTGCACTAGGGCCATCTGACTTCTGGTTACTAAAATGGATTTGGAGGGTTTGAAAATTGAACTTGTAGGTAATTTCAAGCTCAAGAACAATTAAGAGGAATAAAATCTTAAGCATTTAAAATTTAATTTTAAAAAATTAAAATATAAAGGGAAAAATCATAAAACTTTATTCAGGCTTAAGCAATGCCAGATAGTTACTATTTGAATTTTCTAGAGGTTCTCAGATAATTTCTACAGACGTGAGTAACTTCACCTTTAAGTCATTGAAAATAAACAGAGAAAGATAGTTTGGGACTGTCCCATGTCAAAGTGCCCAGAGTTCCCGGGTTCAATTCACAGCTGCAGCTTCCTATTCTGACTCCATCTTCCTGTTGGTACAGAGCCTGGGAGGCAGGATCTGATAGCCCAAGTGGTTTTGTTCCTGCCACCAATGTGGGAGACTTGCACTGAATTCCTGGCTCCTGGCTTTGGCCCACCTCCTGGCCTGTGAGCCACTGTTAACATTTGAGGAGTGTTGGAAAGTAAACCAGGGATGATGCTGTGACATAGTATGGACACTGGTTCAAGTCCCAGCTGCTCCACTTCCAATCCAGCTCTCCGCTATGGCCTGGGAAAGCAGTACAAGGTGGCCTAAATCCGTGGGTCCCTGTACCCACGTGGGAGACCCAGAAGAGGCTCCTGGCTTCAAAAGCAGTGCAGCTCCGGCTGTTGCAGCCATCTGGGGAGTGAACCAGCGGATGGAAGACCTCTCTCTTTCTCTCTTTCTCTCTCTCTCTGCCTCTCCTCTCTGTGTAATTGTGACTTTCAAGTAAAATAAATAAATCTTTAAAAAAAAAAAAAAGGTGAACCAGCACTCTGTCTGCCTCTCCCTCCCCTCTCTCTCCCCCTGACCCGCTCTTTCTTTGCCTTTTTAAAAAGGTAAAGATGATGGAGGGGCCAGCACTGTGGCTCAGTGTGTTAGGCTGCTGGCCACAATGCCAGCATCCCATAAGAGTGCAAATTCTAGTCCTGATTTCTCCACTTCTGATCCAATTCCTTGCTCATGCTGCCTTGGAAGGCAGAAGGTGACCCAAGTGCCTGGGTCCCTGCCACCCATGTGGGAGACCTGGATGGAATTTGAAGCTCCTGATGTCAGCCTGGCCCAGACCCAGCCACTGTGGCCATTGGGAAGAGAACCAGTGGATGGGAGAGATCCCTCTCCCCCACCCGTACCTCTCCCTTTCAAATAAATAAAAATAAATCTGAAAAAAAAAACATGAGGCAAGCATTTTTCATAATAGTTAAGATGCTGCTTGGGATGCCCAGATTTCTTACTGGGTTCAAATCGCAGCTCCACTTCCAATCCAGCTTCCTACTAATGCTCACCCTGGGAGATGGCAAATGATGGTTCAGATACTTGGGTCCCTTCCACCCATGCGGGAGACCTGCATGTGCTTTCAGGCTCTTGGCTTAGTATGGCCCAGTCCCAGGTGTTGTGAGCATTTGGGGAGTGAATCAACAAATGGAAGATACCCCCCTTTCTCTCGCATGCTCCCCCCCTCTCTCCCTGCCTTATCTCTCTCTCTCCCTCTCTTCTTCCTTCCCTTTTAAACAGATAAAAAGATTTTTTTGAAGATATATTGAAAAAGACAAAAACCCCAGCAAGAAATTTCTGGTGGGCCACTTGGGGTAAAATCAGTAGACAGACAAACTTTTCAAAGTGATACATCTGATGCTGTGGAGCACAGATCGTGGAGCACAACTCCCATCTGTGGAACTTTAGAAAGTCAAATAAGATTTATAAAGGACAATAATCCAGTCCTGAAGGATCAGAGCTATGGGCTGCCAGCCATAGAGAGCAGCATATGCAGAATGGCAGAGGAGTGAGCAAACAGCATGTAAGTTCATGAAAAAGCACATTTCTTTCATAAATTGCAAAATAAAAGGCTATGACAGATGATAAGGGTGTCTGTGCTCTGGTAGGGGATTTGGAGTCTAACTACTAAGTGTTGGAGAAAGGATGCTCAGACTCATGTTCTGGAAACATACCCTGGAAGTAAGCGTCGATGATGGTTACAGGGGAGATGTGATAAAGCAGAAGTCCAGAGGAAAGTCTGCATTGGTCTAGAAAAGAACATGGATTCAAGATTTTAAAAATCAGAATCACTGCCTGGATGACAGCAGAGTTCAAGTATTAAAATAACATGGAGACGTCTTATTAAGATGAAGAGATGTGTGGTCTCTCTTCTGGAAGGGAAATGAAAAGAGTTTTTAAGGCTCAATTCATTGATCCCTTACTTTAGTAAACTGAGAGTAATTCTGCCTCTACCTTATGTCTGTTACAAGGTTAGATGAGATGATTATTGAAAATGTTTGCTAGAAAGGTCCTTAGAAATATGAGAGTCCATTGTTTTCCTAACTGAATTCTTTCCTGAGCCTTTATTGGTTTATCAATAAATAGATAAATACATAAATAAAGACTATTACAATCAAAAGTCAACATGAATGTTGAAGATACTCTCTGAAGTAATAAAAGACATTAAAAACTGAATAATTTTCAGAGTTACTGTAGAGTTTGGAGAGAGAGAGAATCTCAAGATTGCAACACTGGGAGCTTTCTCAATAGTGTGTTTTTAAAATCTAGCCTCTGGTCTGGTTTCTCTTTGCTTCAGTTTCGTCTTTCTGTTTACTCCTCTTTCAATTCCTTTCTATTGATGAGTAGAGGTTCTTTGGACATTGGACTACTCTGACTGTTGGAATCAACCGTATAAGGCTTCACATTTCTATGATTCAAAAGAAATCAGGATAATTCAAGAAATATTTAAGAAATACTGCTAAGCAATATGTTTATGCTTTGCAGTAAAATATAACTAATTATATCTTTAATTATTAACTTCAGATTCTTGACTCAGCTCCTAAACTCCAAAAACCTTGAAACTATAAAAACCTATGCTGAGGCATGGTTTGTCTTTGTTACTTCATTTAAGCTCTCTGACAGTGAATGCAATAAACTCCATGTATGCTTTTACCAAGAAAAAAAGCTATTCTCTGTTCTCAATTCTCATTTTCTTTCATTTCTATGGAAATCTTCATGAATTTTTAGTGTAATTACTGCAAGCAGATGTTCAGTTCTCTTATTCTAATAATAGGAGATACAGTAGAATGAAAAGGGATAGTTTGGAAGAGTTCGTGAAAGAGTTTGACGGTGTTTGTGAATATAAGTCAAATATGAGGAAATTGGGGAGTACTTTAACAACGTCAAAATACTTAGTGATATTTATGAAAATGATGGCCTATGAAACCATATTCTTAAAATTACAATTGTTAAATAAGTGAAATTTCTTGGAGGATTTAACGAATTTAAGCATTTAAGTCTCATTTTAAATTCATAAAAATGAACCCAAGAATTTTCATCTTATAGCAACCTCTTACATAGGGTGTAACAGATATGCTTAAGCCAAGGCTTTAAAGTAGGTGTAAATTGTAAAGTGGAGACAATGTCTAATTCTTTTGCTTCTGCATTATATATTTCATGTAAAATATTTCTTGTTGGAGGTTTAGTTAAAATGCCTAGAGCTTCATGGATGAAAAAGAAATAAGCTCCCTAAATGCAAAGCAGTCTTTTCAAACTGAATAATTATGTTAGGAAATGTATCCCCAAAAGATACCATATTTAACACACAAAGGTTAGCACAAGGAGGATTCTAAATGTTTAAAACAACACAATTTGAATCCAGATAAGAAATTGTCCTCAGAGAGACTAAGGAATGCCTCACTGTCCTGTGCCTGCACGAGTGGTAGAACTACATCCATCACATTGGTGATAATCAGATGTGTCCACTCAGATACAGTGGGATGGATGCACACACAATCAAGCTCTCTAATGGCTCTCTGGTGGGAACATCTGGGGGTTGGATATATTCTAACTGAAGGGCAGCTGACATCGAAATGTGGAATTTTCAGAAGCACTAAGCAGCTAAATTTTCATTTCTCTACATAGAACAGTATAAATTCAACTCATATTTATATATATGTGCCAAGTTAATTTACTTCTATATCTTCTCTGAAGCAAAGCCACATGGAATAATTCTTAACTAAGCAAAATAAAGTTTGTCAATGAGAAGCAATCTTTTCCCTTGTGAAGAAGGATAAAGTTATTTTCTGCTTCTGTTAGGCAACCTTATTTCCAGAGTCATTTTTTAATATAAAAGAGGAAGTAGCTGGAGATAACAAGTTACGGAGTGGCCTATGAGAGCCATAGACCCATCTGTGCTTTGTTTTGTTTCATTTGCCTAATGTTTCCAGATGACTTAGGCATGGAATGCTGGAGACTTAGCTTTAAAAAGTACAGTTCCTAAAAGTTCCAATCAGCTGAGTTGATCAAAGCATTCATTGAAAAGGACTGAAGAGTTGAAAGATTCCATGTTCTCACAGATCCATCACTGAGTATTCAGTGGCTTTGAGCCAAAATGTGGAACCCTAGACATGTCAACAGTGCATACTCTTTGTATGGGAGGCAGCGTGTGGCTGGCACCATGCGACACTAAGTAAGAAGTCGTGAGTGCCCTTTCTTGACTTCTTTGTGAGTTATATCCTTTCTGTCATTAATTCCTTTGGCATCTGGAATGCTGTTATCACCACACTAGTTAAACTGTAGATAGGGCAATTGTTTGGTACTGGGTTCAAATCTCTGATCCTTTGTCACTTAAACTTGTCTCAGTTTCCTTTAAAATAAAAAAACAAAGCAATGATAACAGTGTCAGAGATTACTGTGAGAATTAGCTGAGATCATGTATACAAAAGTCCTCACATAATGCCTGACAGAAGCGGGGCATTCAGTAACTACTCATGGAATGAATGTGTCCAGCCATGTATACTCTATATGAAGAATTGTATAAAAGTAAGTCCAGAGAAACAATGATAGGCATGAAATCTAGATGAATTTGTTTTATGTGGCTTCTCTTTCAAGAGCTAGTCTGGTTCTTTTTTTATGTTTCATTTTTTTTTTTTCTGAGGTTTATTTCATTTATTTGAAAGGCAGAGTGAAAGAGAAACAGGAAGAAACACATAAAGAGATCTTCCATTTGCTGATTCATTCCTCACATGGCCACAATGGCCAGGGCTCCACAAGGCTGCAGCTAGGATCCTGGAAATCCAGCTGCGTCTCCCACGTGCATGGCAGGGCCAGAAGTGCTTGGGTCATCTCCCACTGCCCTCCCAGGCACCTCAGCAGTGAGTCAGATTGGAAGCAGCGCAGCCAGGACTTGAGCCAGCATCTGATGTGAGATGCTGGAATCATAAGCAGTAGCTTCACCCACCGCACCACAACACCAACCCCTTTAGTCTAATCAAACCAGTGAGCAATACAGAAAAATTATAGAACAATGTGCCTATGTGTCACCACAGAATCTTTTTAAAGTACAGATTATGATTCAGTGGGTCAGATCAGCAATGCTGCATTTTCGTGCAATGCATTTGATATCTGTCCACTGAATGTACTTCACCAAGGTCCTGGGGCATTTGAACACATGACAATTTAAGAAATTGAGTACTTTGATCCATGTTTGTCTAGACCAACGTTCTGTTTCATGACACAGCAGCTTCAAAATTAACTCATGCATCTGTATATTACCCAAAAAATGACTTAATGCCTACTATGCACCAGATACTGTCCAAGGTGCTAAGTATCAAGTAGTCAACAAAAGAGATAAGGACAATGCCATCATTTATTCTAGTGGTGACGTCAGACAACAAGCATGTAAACAGTTAAAACAGCTAAGTACTTATTAAACTATAAAGCTATAAGTTCACTGTGAAAGGTGTGCAATCCATGGAAGCCGTGTAGGAGGAGCAAAATGAACTGAACCTGAGTGTTGAGAAGCAGTGTGCTTGCTGTGTGAAGGCCTGAAGTTTTCATACACAGAAAAAGTGCAAAAGCCTCCAACAACAAGAGCCTAAGGGGAAAACACCTGTGACTAGAACGTGATGCTTTAATGGGTATGTGAGACAATGATGTTCAGGAAATCTGAGCTAAGGCTAGCCCAGATCAGTCCTGCCAGAGGTGCACAGGGTGCAGAAACCATAGTCAGATCATCCGCAGAATTGTGGAATGTGGGTGAAAGGTGCTCATGGCTATGCAGAGGAATAACATATGCTCTCTGAGAGGAAAGATTGTGCCTACTGGAAAACACACCTGGCTAAGCAAAACAAGATGGAAAAGAGCTAACATAAAGCAGGGGACACAGTTGAAATAAAAAAAGTGACTTAAAGAGAAGTTCAAACATATACATCCCTGTAACAAACAGAAATACATCACTTATGCCATGAAAACTAATTTTAATAAAGCATACTTCCAGAAAACTGCCGATTGCTACACAATAACTTAAATTTTTCTCAGTAGAAATGATTAGGTAATTACTAGAGAAGATATAAAATCATAATTCTTGTTAACTATAGGCCATAGCCCTAAACATTCTTGTTTCTCACAAAATATTGGAAACAAAAGTGAGAGTCCAATAAAAGACAACAATGAGATAAATAAAATATGTGCAAGCTCGTCCTTGCACAAAAGTCTAGTAAAAAGAGTAATCATGCAAATTTCAAAATATTCCCTCTTATTGTAATGATTTTTCTACTGTACCTATCTGCATATATATGTATATGTATACTGTCTCTCTAGCATTCTATTTTGTTAGGATATATGCCAAATCCAAGGCCAATAAAAATAGAATTTAAAAGAGATCCCACAGATCAGAGTAATTAAAATAAACAGTATAACACTGATTCAACTATTTTTTGAGGATTTATTTATTTATTTAAAAGCAGAGTTACAGAGAAGCACAGAGAGAGAGAGACAGACAGAGAGAGGTCTTCCATCCACTGAGTCACTCCCCAACTGGCCGCAACAGCCAAAGCTAGGCCAGTCTGAAGCCAGAAGCTGGGAGCTCCTTCCAGGTCTCCCACATCGGTGCAGAGGCCTAGGATCTGAGCCATCTTCCACTGCTTTCTCAGGCTATAGTAGCGAGCTGAATCAGAAGTGGAGCATCTGGGACTTGAACCCATATGGAGTGCTGGCACTGCACGCGGTGGCTTTACCCCTAGGCCACAGGACCAGCCCCTCAAGTATTGTTTTAATGAGCCTCCCTTACTAATGAGGAAGTCTAACAATTTAGGGCCATCCAACTAGTGGCTATTAACACATCAATTGACGTTTGATTTGGTTTAGTGATTAAAAGCCTGAAAACCACTGGCTGTCGCTGTCGTGTTAGAGCATTTCCAGTTGACTTCTGGTTTTCTGTCTTCAAATGTGCAAATAAAGGAGAATACATTGAAGCGATGCTTTTGGGGTGAGCGAGTGGCCTAGCAGTTGAGAATCCTGCAGACCACAGTGTACCGGGGGTTGACGCCTGCCTTCTGACTTCAGTTTGCGGATAATGCAGACTCTGAGAGGCAGCAGTGACAACTCAAGGAAATGGGTTCCTGCCATCCCTGTGGGAGTCCTGGCTTGAGCTCATGGCTTCCCTCTTTGACCACAGCTTGTTGCTGATCATTGCAGATATTCAAGGAGTAAAGGAGCAGATTGAGAATCAATTTCACTCACTCACTCTCTTTCTTTCTCTCTGTCTCAGACCAATAATTAAATACAGTTTAAAAAAAAAAAAAGATAATGCTTCTAACTGCCCCTGTTTGGATTGTCTTGTACCAGTAAAGAACGGCATGGTTAGTCATCTCTCTTCACCCAAATGCCTGATGCAAACACACTTTTTTTTTTTTTTTTTTTTTTTTTTTACAGATTTTATTTATTTTTTTTGAGAGGTAGAGTTACAGACAGTGAGAGGGAGAGACAGAGAAAGGTCTTCCATCCGCTGGTTCACTCCCTAGATGGCTACAATGGCCAGAGCTGAACCAATCCAAAGCCAGAAGCCAGGAGTTTCTTCCAGGTTTCCCACATGGGGCAGGTGCTTAAGCATTTGGGGTGCTGGTGCTGTAGGAAGAGGATTAACCTACTGTACTGCAGCGCCAGCCCCTACATTTTTTTGTGTATTTATCAAGAAATAGTGTCATATTCTGTGGTAAAATAACAGATTAACTTCTACTTGTTTGTGTATTGCTTCGTGGTATTCCATTGAATTCATTGTCAATTCATATTAACCAGCTGAGTCACAGAGTTCACATTTTTCCTACACTCTCAGTCATTTACTTAAACTTATTTTGCTTATCACTCACATTTAATAACAGCAGCAAGAATTCCTGTCTCATTGGTTCTTTTTGTATCTCATCTCATTAATTCAACAAATACTAAATGAGTGTCAATATTTTGGTAAGCTTCAAAGCTTCAAGGGCAAAAAGAGAGAAAGCAAGAGCCAGGTAAGGAGAGGTCTTGTGAGCCTTGGAAACCTGGTCTTTCCTTAAGAGCAATAGGAAACTGTTGATGAGGAAGCGCTGAAGTGACATCATCTTAGGTCTGTTACCTGTTCACCTTGCCTGCCTTCCCAGGTCCTTCCAAGTCGACCTTCCATAGCTGTGGCTTTATAAAGCTGTCTTAGAGCTTACATTCCCTGGTTGTTTCCACCTAACTACAATTTTTTAAAGAAAAAAAAGTTAGCAAGTGCACAAAAAATAACATCTCTAGGAGACAAGAGAGTTTGTAAATAGATACGTTGATAAGTTGGTTCATAAAATCATGTAATCGATGGATGGAGTCATTGTTTATTACTTGTTCATTGTGGCTTATCTCTGTTAAAAAGAAACAAAGGGGAGCAGATTTCACTGATGTTCCCTACTGAACACGTAGTATTATATAAGGGTAAAAAATCAGTTAGTGAGCAGGTATCAGTAGCATACAAATAAGGAATGTGCTTGAGATACATATTTATATTTCTGATAATAAAAGTGACCTCATCTTTGTGTGTATAGGTGTGTTATATAGTTGTTTCTGGTGTTCTTTAAAAAAAATGTTTATTTATTTGAAAGTCAGAGTAAGTCAGAGTTACATAGAGAGAGGAGAAGCAGAGAGAGAGAAGTCTTCCATCCACTGGTTTACTCCCCAGTTGGCCGCAATGGCTGGAGCTGCACCGATCTGAAGCCAGGAGTCAGGAGTTTTTCTGGGTCTCCCATGCGGGTAAAGGGAACCAAGAACTTGGGCCATCTTGTACCGCTTTCCCAGGCCATAGCAGAGAGCTGGATTGGAAGTGGAGCAGCTAGGTCTCAAACCGGTGTCCATATGGGATGCCGGCTTCGGGCCAGGGAGTTAACCCGCTGAGCCACAGCGCCGACCCCTGTTTCTGGTGTTCTTGTAACATTTGACTATAACTATAAAATCTTTTGACTTTTTTTAAACTAAGAACTAATTTATCTGTGTCCATCTGGTTTCAGTTGTGCATTTTACATGGGTTTGACAGTGAAAGACTATTGGTGATCATGTTTTCGCAGGAGAAGAAGTGGATAGGCAGTTGTGCAGAGACGCCATCTTCCCCATCCCTGTGGCCTGCGATGCCCCATGCCCAAAGGACTGTGTGCTCAGCACCTGGTCTCCGTGGTCCTCCTGCTCACACACCTGCTCAGGGAAAACCACAGAAGGGAAACAGATACGAGCACGGTCCATTCTCGCCTACGAGGGTGAAGAAGGTAAGTCACCAGCTTCCAAGGGGACTGGGGTTCCTGCCTGAAGTTGATGTCCTCCTCTTTCTGCAGCCTGGGTGGTGATGTTCTATGAAAATCAACTACCAGGAATCCAGCAATCCAAGGAGATTTACAACTGTTGACTTCTGGTTCCCAGTATTTATCTTGAAAGTAGATCTTTAGAAAAGGAGTAAAGATTTTTAAAAGTGAACTCATTTTGCTTTTCCCTTCCTTTCTAATAATTCAGGTTCTTTCTATTCCAAAGCATCAAATCTGAGAAAAAGTGTGAATATGACTTCCAAAATTCCAGTTGTTTTATTATTTTTTTTTACTGTTTCAGTAGAAAGTTTTTCCTTTGAAATCACACTCTACCTTCTTATAAATAGTTATCCATATCCAATAATAAAATTTATTTAAAATCAACACTGTCATGGATATTGCTTAACTGAAAATTACATGAATCTTCTACCATTCAAGTCTGTGGACATGGTCTCTGAGATCCAAAGTCTCATATGTAGATAGTGTTCATCTTTAAAATACATCGCTCCTAAATCACTTCACCCCATTGGGTGAGTAAGGCATGTTTGTCACATATTCATAGCTCGCTTGCAAGCTTTATTGTCAGGAAATACAAGGCTCTTGGTAATTGCCTTTCAAGCTGATATCCAAATGCGAGTTTGGCCTGTGTGTGACTGGATGATATAGTGTCATACTTAATCTTGTCATTCTGGAAAATAACACAGGACTGAAGCAAGCAAAGAAGTAAATTGGGCCCTTTCACATTAAGGCATGTTCTTTCTCAAGAAGCTAGGGGTATGTAATTTAAATACTATCAAGCTAGATGATTTGTCTTCATTCACAGTTAGCACTGATGAATAATGATTTCTCTTTGTAATGAGGACGCATTTATATATGTCTGCAAATAAGATTGAGAGTTTTGTGTATACCTTTTGGTGTTTTTCTGCCTATGGAACATTTTAGTGATAGCAACTGAGAGTATTTTTATTTAGGAAAACTTGTTATCTGTGCATGTAATTCCAGTGCCAACGTGTGACTACCTTGGGCTTAACACATGATTGTTACGTGAAAGAAAAAAATTTACGTATATGGAAAGTCAACCTGTTGCAAAATGGAGAGTTTTCTTTATAGCTTCCAAAAACATTTTCCTATCACCTTAATATAAACTCAACTGCTTGCTACAGAACAAGTGTGTCTCTTGAAAAACGTTTTTAGATTAAAAACAATTATATCCCCTAAGTTGTTGAACAGTACATCTAACCTTGTATGGATTATAGTCAGACTTCAAACTCAATCAACTCAGATCATGTCTTGAGCTTCATTAAAATTAGATCTGTGGTCACCCTGCTTCCTGTAAATCCATTACGCCCTGCAGACTCTCGCTGTGTGACTAGTAATGAGTGCCTTCTTGCCCCCGAGTCACATGGCAGAGATTCTGCCATGCTTGCAGAACTCGCCGGATCATTATTCCTATAGACAAGACGCTTCACACTGAAAGGTCATGAAATGTTTTAAAGGCAGAAATTTATGATTGCTCTTTGCTGTGGATCATCCACATAGTTTGAGAGGGTGGGACTTTGATCACTCTTAATTAGGCCTAGTAGTTGCATCATAAGCAAGTTTGCTGGAAATTATAGATGTTTATGTAATAAATCATAGAGGCATAAATTCAAATCATAACTTAATGGAAACCATAGAGAAAACTTCATCAGTTGGGAATATGCTGCAATTTGTATCAGTTAATAACATTTATGTAAACTGGTGCATGAAGCATTTAATGAAGAATTTATCCTTTAAAATGTATTAATTGAATATTAATTTTTTAAACTTTTATTTAGAATATAAATTTCCAAGGTACAGCTTATGGATTACAATGGCTCCCCCCCCATAACTTCCCTCCTACCCACAATATTGAATATTAATTTAAAGTGTATTAATAAAATGTATTATTTGTGGGACATTGAAACATAATTTCTCTTACTCAAAGTAGGTCGTTCATAATTCTGGGTTATTTGTTAAATGATTTAGGAATTATGTCTCTTAAAATGTTTCCCTGCCAATTAGGGAATACTTCATAATTCCCACAAAATAGGCATTTCTGTTATACCTCAAAAATTAATTCTCTACATGTATCATAAATATTCTTTATTTTCTATGGATCAGACAGTCCTTTGATTATTCTGAAGGACAATACCACATGGGAAAATGATATATGGGGTGTTTAATGAAATTATACAATTTTCTGATGAAATAACTTACAGGAAAAGCCCCTGTTCAAAGTGTATACCGCTTTTAGAAAATAAATGCTACAATCTGTACTTTCTTTTATCTTTGTCAGGATATCACCATTAAATGTTATACTGAATATTTTATAACTTCTCCAAATTAGTAAGGATAGACTAGGCTGTGCTGTAGTAACGGATGGTCCAGAAGTTCAGAAGCTTAAAAGAAAATAAAATTTTATTTCTTCTCCTGGGACTTCAGCCACTGTTTTCAGGGACCTCTCCAGGCAGTCTGTCCCCCCTGAGCTGTCTCAGCACTGCACCCCATGTGCAGGTGCATTTCCATGGTCACCAGGCCAGGGGAAGAAGATCAGTTACAGAGTCTTGTCTGTTGATTGAAAGCATCAGCAATTAAATGTTGATATCTAGAAGTGATTTATGTCATTTTTCACATTTTACTGTCTTAGTTTTTTATTAGGGAGGGAGGAGGGGAGGAAGGGGAGGGATAGAAAGAGAGAGGGGTGGAGGATGTTCACACCCCAACCCCATTGTGGCCTATACCAGCTAGACCTAAGCTGGGAGCCAGACAAACCACGCCTCCCATGTGAGTGGCAGGAACCCAATTACTTCACCATCACCACTGCCTCTCAAGGTCTTCTCTGGTAGGAAGCTGAAGTTAGGAGCTAGAGCTGGGAAGACCCTAGTACTCTAATGCAGTGTGTAGGAAATTAACCACTTAGCTAAATACCCACTTCACATTTTATTTTAATGTAAACTGTGCCTAACTTGAAGGGAGTTAGGGAGACTGTAATCCTACTGTGTGCTAGAAAGGGAGTGGTACTGGCCACTGCTCTTATCTTGATTTACACAATCACATTGTGCATCTTACTGTGTGTGTATATGTGCATCTGTATCTAAATCCACAGATATACTCCGTGTGACCAACTCCAGTGGATAGAGGAGGCCTCTCAGTTAGTAGAATGTTATGATTTTTTTATTTGTTCTTCTTAAATTGATGGTAGAGTAATAGATTAGTGCTTCCTCCTCTTCACAGTGCACCTCACTTTCTTCCATGGCTTTTCTTTCCTTTTCCTTCATTTCTAGGTTTCCTGATTCTATCCACAAAGCCATTAAGCAGAGCCAAGAAATGTGGCATCTGTGCCAGCAGGTGGAGGGAGGGGGCCTGCAGTGGTCCACAGTGGGTTGGCAGAGCTCAACCTCCATGAGAAGAGCATCTAAAGTGGGAATAGGATATGGGTTGCCTGATGGGGAGCTTCGAGTCACCAAGTAGGGTAAAGGTTGGCGTGCACGTGGCTGAATGAAAGGGTGAAAGCAGGGACTCGACACAGATGGCCCAGCACAAGCAGAGTGAAGAGGGAGCTGCTGCATCAGGGAGACAGCCTATGGCGGAGTGCACAGCCAGACAGGGCAAAGTGGGGTGTCAGACGGCCTGATGCAGGGTGTCAGAGCATTCACAGCAGCCAGGGCACCCTGAGGATGACCCTGTGGAGATGGCGGGAGCTCTGGGGCGTGGATGAGGACTGCCTGGAGAAGTCCAGATCCTAGTCAAGTTTCTTGTTGCTGGAGACAGGGATTACACATATGTTGAGAAAGAAAAATAGAGGCTGGCACTGCAGCTCACTAGGCTAATCCTCTGCCTGCGGTGCCAGCACCCCAGGTTCTAGTCCCGGTTGGGGTGCCGGATTCTGTCCTGGTTGCCCCTCTTCCAGTCCAGCTCTCTGCTGTGGCCTGGGGGGGGGGGGTGCAGTGGAGGATGATCCAAGTGCTTGGGCCCTGCACCCGCATGGGAGACCAGAAAGAAGCACCTGGCTTCTGGCTTCGGATTGGTGCAGTGTGCCGGCCGTAGCAGCCATTTGTGAGGTGAACCAACAGAAAAAGGAAGGCCTTTCTCTCTCTCTCTCTCTCTCTCTCTCTCTCTCTCTCTTTCTCTCTCTCACTGTCTAACTCTATCTGTCAAGAAAAAGAAAAATAGAAAAATCCCATGCACTATTTTGCTGCAAATGGTAAAATTTCATTCTTTTCTATAATTGAATAAAAAAATATACATAATAGAATTTTATTCATTTTATATATGTGTGTATCACATTTTCTTTATTCATCTGACATAATGGATACCTTGGTTGATTCCAAATTTTGGCTATTGTGAAAAGAGCTGCTATGAACATGGTGCTGTAGGTCATTCTTTGATGCATGTGTTCAAGGCTTTTGGCTATACACCCAGTAGTGGGATTGCTGGATGAGATGACAAATCTATTTCTAGATTTGTAAGAAATCCTCACACTGTTTTCCACAGTGGATGCACCAACAGAGGATAAGTATTCTCTTTTGTCTACATCCTCGCCAGAATTTCCTACTCTCTGTGTTTTGGATGTTAGCGATTCTGACAGAGGTGAGGAAGTTTTGATATCTCATTGTAGTTTTGACTTGCATTTCCCTGATGGCTAGTGGTGTTGACCATTTTTTCATTTGTTAGCCATTTGTATTACTTCTTTTGAGAACTCTGTTGAAGTCCTTGCCCATTTCTCAACTGGATTGGTTTTGTTGTTGTTCTGTTTTTAAAGTTGCTGATATATTCAAGATAATAATCCTTTATCAGATAGGTAGTTTGCAAATATTTTTTTTTTCAATCCTGGATGTTTCTTCACTCTGTTGATCATTTCTTTTGCTGTGCAAGAGCTTCTCAGTTTGACATAGTCCCATTTGTTAAATTTGGCTTTTGTTGCCTGTGATTTGAGGGTCTTGTCCAAGACGTCATCCCCTACAGCCATGTCTTGGAGTGGTTCCCCTATACTTTCTTCCAGCAACATCAAAGTCTCCAGCCTTAAATTTAGGTCTTTGGTTCATCTTAAGTTGGTTTTTGTGTATGGAGGCATGGACCTAATTTCTTCTGCATATATACATCAAGTTTTGCCAGCACCATTTGTTGAAGATATTATCCTTATTCCTCTATATGGTCTGAGCAGATTAAGTCAAAAATCAGCTGGCCTTATGCATGTGGATTAACTTCTGGGTTTTTCTGTTGCATTGATCTTTCTTTTTAAATGATTTATTTATTTATTTGAAAGACAGAGTGACAGAGAGAGAGAGAGAGAGAGAGAGAGAGAGAGAGAGAGTTATTTAGTTAGTTAGTGTTAGTCTTCTATCTGCTGGTTCACTCTCCAGATGGCTGCAAAAGCCAGAGCTGCACCGATCCAAAGCCAGGAGTCAGGAGCTTCTGCTCGGTCTCATATGCAGGTGCAGGGGTCCAAGGACTTGGACCATCTTCTACTGCTTTCCCAGGCCATAGCAGAGAGCTGGATTGGAAGTGGAGCAGCCAAGACTAGAACCGGCGCCCATATAGGATGCCAGCATCCAGGCAGTGGCTTTATCTGATAAGCCATAGCGCCAGCCCCCCGCTGATCTTTGTATCAGTTTTTATGCCAATACCATACTGTTTTAATTACTATAGCTGTGTTGTATGCTTTGAAGTCAGGTATTGTGATGCCTCTAATTTGACTTTTTCCTGCTATTAGAGGTCTTTTGTGATTCCATCTGAATTTTAGGATTTTTTTATGCTAATTCTGTGAAGAACGCTACTGGTATTTCGATACGGTTTGCATTGTGTCTATAAATTGCTTTAGGTAGTATGGACATTAAAATATGGACATTAAAATGTCCATACTGATTCCGCCAATCTATGAACAAGGAATAGCTTTCCATTTTTGTGTATGTGTCCTTGATGATTTCTTTCATCAATGTTTGATAATTTTCATTGCAGAAATCGTTTACCACTTTTGCTAAATTTATTCTTAAATGTTTGGTTTTTTGTGGCTATTGTGAATGGGATTTCTTTCTTGATTTCTCTTTCTGTGAGTTCATTATTAGCAGAGAAAAAAATCAACTGTCTTTTGTATGTTTATTTTGTAACCTGCAACTTTGATGAATTAGTTTACCAATTCTAACAGCTTTTCTGGGGAGTGTTTAGGTTTCCCATATATAACATCATGTCATCTGCAAACATGGATAACTGGGCTTCCTTTTTTCCCATTTTGATGTGCTTTATTTCCTTCTCCTCCCTTGCTGCTCTTGCTAAAACTTCCAGCACTATGTTGTGTGAAAGTGGTGAGAGCAGAAATCCTCACCTTGTTCTAGATCTGAGGGAAATGCTCTCCCTTGTTCCCCATTCAGTGTGATATCAGCTGTTGCTTTGTGATAAACGTAGTCTTTATAATGTTGAGGGATTTCTTTGTTTACCTAATTCGAGGAGGGTTTATCATCAAGGCGTGTTCAACCTTATCACCTGCTGTCTCTGCATCTATGCAGATGACCATTTGTTTTTTAGAAACCAAATCACAAGTGGAAGCAAATCACAAGTCATTTTCTTCACTGAAAATAATCATCTATGTCTAGTGTGTATTTGCCTAAGGCTTGACTTTTCCTGAAATAAAATTGATAATTCACTTTTTGAACATTGTATGATAACTTAAAGTAAGAATCTTCTTTGTATTGTGCAAACTGTGTAATTTATCCCAAAAGCTAGTTTAAGTTATGTTGGAAGTTCTAAAAAGAATCCTTTAATACTTAATTCTTCATATTTTTAATAAATACTAGTAGGTTAAAGTTCAACAAAAAATTAAAAATTAATGTTAGATATTTTTTGGCCTCAACATTTTGAAACCCTTTGGTAGATCCTCAACAAATGTCACAAAAAGAAAAAAATTGATTTTCAAAATGTTTTCCACTGAATGAAAAGTAACAACTTCCATTGATTCTCATTATATAGTTAATAATCCTTAAAGAGTGAAAACCAGAGAATATTTTTACAAGGTTCAGAATGACCTGATATAACTTAATCAGCCAAATATTAATGTGCTTTGACACCTACTTTATACTTGCAGAGAATAGATGCAAATTGGAGTCAAATTTTGCCATTTTTTCTCAAATAATTATCAAGCATCAAAAATCACATTTCAAAATGCAAAACATCAACAGAAAGAATTTACTTTTTCAGTTTTTACAGCTAAATGATTTTAATACTAAAAGCCTGGGGCCACCTATATTTTCTAGATGATTTAAAGAACCCAGGATCCGTTATGTGTGGGGTGTGTGTGTGTGTGTGTGTGCATATCACACAGACTTAACTCAGCTTTCTGAGTATATACAGTCACTCTACCATCCTCCCACTATTGATCTTGAAAAAAAAATTCTACTTCAGTCTCACTCCGTGACCATTACACAGGACTTAAGCAGGCTTCCCTGGGACGAGTCTTCTACTTCTTTCTGCCAGGAGAAAGTGGAGATGGGGCCGCGTTGCAGCAGTCTCCTACAGCACTTTGTTCCTAAAGCTCTTCCCATTCAGTTTCCCTAAGCACACCTTGACAGTGTGCTTTTTACTCAGCAGCACTCTGCTATCAAAGGGATTGGGGCTGCAAAAGCTGGCAAAGATAAAAGCCTTAGAAATCTAATTCCTAGGATACGGACAGTCTCTTGGTAACAAGAGCCCAGTTCACTTCTTTATCCTTGCTGCAGTCACTTTCCTCGGTGAACTCTGCACTGCAATTCACTGCACAAGCATTACTAATTCCCAGGGCCATACCTCCTCCATGTGTTTGTTCTTACCAGTTTTCACTACTGCTCAGGAAAAATCCTGCTTTCTCATCTCCCCCATCCTAAAGTTCAAATTCCTACCCCTTCGGTACTCACCGTAAAGCCTCCTTCCACCTAAGGTACTTTTCATGTCCTCAAAATAATGGAATCTTATGCCTTTAAATCCCAGTTAAACGAAGTACTTCTCTTAACATAATTATTATGTTCTATCCAGAATGTGCACATTTGTACCTTTGTCCTATCCCCCCTAGTGCATTATGATGTTTGAGAATAGTGGGGATTCTTTCTAATCCCCTCTGGTGGCCACTGAAGAAGCATTCCACATCAACAGTGCATATCACACTCAGTATGTAGGAATCCAGTTATTATTTTGAACAGTTTTTTCAGTTCATCTATCATCTAAATTGTAAGGACATCAATGTCAGAGGCAGAAACACCAAAACTCCGTTCAAATACATCGTCGTAAAACTTTTATGAACTTGATGTGGAGAAGAAAGTCATTTTTTCAATTCTAAGACAAGAATTTCACAGAGTAGTTAGTATTTTTATATAGGCATAAATGTTTATGTAGCAGAATTTCATCAAGATTTTATAAAGTCCTCTTTCACAGAATCATAGAATATTAATATAATGGTATTACTATGAGACATATATTTTTATGTGCAGAGTTTTAAAAAGTACCCTTATTACTAATTTCATTATGGGTCACGTTTTATAATTTTCCCAGTTCTATGGAAGTATTCCCCAGATGTCTGGAATTAAATCTTCTCATAAATAATAGATACATTCAATACTATATATGGATTTCAATTTTTCTACCATAAAATTATTCCCCATACAATTTGATAATGATGCAATGACTGATTATTCCAAGCCATGCTTTCAAAATTGCCGTACTGTTGATATAATTAAGACCACATTGGGTCTTTTCTGTCCGAGTATCCTGAAATCAAACCAAAACTGCTGATGCAGCTTTAATGTGAATTGGGGCAAGAAAATAAATAACGTTTATGTCTATAAACTTAACAGCTATCTTGCAAGTTCCTTGACACATTATGCTGATGTTGTTGAAGTTACTTTTCCCTAATTTTTCCCAAAGCCAACCAGTCACTTTCAATATCGAAAACAATTAAGTTTTTACTATCAAATCTTTCATAGCATACTTATATTCACAGCAAAAAATAAAAGGGATGACTAAAGGAACAATTTTTGTGGAAGATCAGTAATTGTACTATTAAATATAAAAGAAATTGTTAAAATCATCCGTGTGTGTGTGTGTGTGGTTAGCATGTGTTTATCTGAGAGTTAGGATTGGATAAATCTAGTGCCCTAGGGGGAACGGATGACTGGAGTGCTCATTTATTTCTCCCCCATCCAATTAGTATGTTTTAGGATTCATTCCTATTCAGTTCCTAAACTTCTTTACTGGGGCTGCCAGGGTCACAGAGCCATGTGATGGAGGATGGGAGATGAACTGTGACAGATGTTTTCACCTTCATGAAGCAGTGAACATTAATGAAATGCTGTTTAATGCAGGTTATTCTGATGTTGAGCCCATGTTGAACACTGCATAAATATTTCTAAATTGCAGTTAAGCTCTCACATGGATTTGCTGACTAGAGGGATGTCCTTAATCATAAGGGAAGTAACACCTGAAGATGAGCACAAGGTGTGGCCATTGGCTTTCCTTGTGACCTGTGCCCCATCTCAGGAGTCCTGGGTCATCTTCCATGTTAGGATCACTAGCTGTTGAATCACCTGTTCTTATTTATTTGTAACTTTTTGAAGCTTCCTTCCTACTATCTAAAACCCACCTCATCATCTTCTACCCACATCTATTGTATTCAGGTGTATGTGATGAATACTAGGGATTCCCACCATTCCCCATCAGCAGCCAGTTCTTTTGTTCTAATCTAATATTCAGAGGCTGCATAAATTCCAGTAGATCAAATTGTCAGTATAGTAACCAAGACATTCCTCCAATACCCTGTTTTTGACAGTATGAGATTTCATTTTCATAAATGCCTTCGGAAGTAGCCAGGTAAGAAGAAACAGGGCTCCATACATTTCTTTGTTACCATGGTCTCATCATTTAGGCCATTTATGTTCACCCACATAATAATTTGTAACTCATCGGACAGTTACGAACACAAAATGAGGTCCCACTTGCAAAATACTTATGGGATTAAGCACATGAGAGACTTCTAGAATGATAACTCCCACCTCATATGCCTTGATTAAGGTGCATCTGTTTTACCACTTAAGGTTATTTCATTGAGTGCATTTCAAAACCATTGTCATCAAGCAATAGTTAGGACATAGTTGTCATTGCTTGCATTTGTAAAGCTGGTGTTAATGCCTGGTGGAAATAACAATCCCATAAGCCTTCTACAAGAAAACAAACAAAAACAGCTAAGGGACATTTGAGGAGAGAAGACAAATTCTGGTTGCTTGCTTAAAATTTTCATTGACACCTTCTAGGGTAAGTGAGAAAGCAACTGTATAACCGTATCGAAACTTGGAGATAAGAATCAATATCTTCAGACAGCTGTAGAGAACTCTTTAAAAATATTGCATCACCAAAGCTTTGATATCACAAAGAGATATTGTACAGAAAATACACTCTTTAAGGAGTAAGAATTTGAAAATGACTGAAAGATTTGTACTGTGAAGGTAGAGAAATTTAGGAATACCTCTTTTTGGTATCTGCAAAAGAATGATGTAAAAACAGGGTAAGTAATAAAAAGCTATGGCAATAAGGATACAATAAAAATTCAAGTTGATCAGAAACCATTGTATCACAGTTTAATTTACAGCCATTTCTTTTTTCGGAGACACAAGATGATGGCGCGTTGTGCAGTCCATCGCATCCGAGACTGGGTCATGCTCTGAAAGAGCATCATTAAATGTTAATACCTCTGTTTCTAATCACCTTGCAGCCTGATACATTAAAATAAGCAGGATTTTTAAACTGGAATTCAGGCTTTCCACTTAGGGGACAATGTGGTTTCTCCCATCCACTGTGGCTCCATGCCAGGGTTTCTCCTAGTCCTTCGTCACACGGGCTTCACTTGTAGCTCATGTTCACTTCTCTAGAGAACAGAGGCCCCTCTCTGTAAGGTCTCCATAGACCTCAAAGCAAACATCGTGCATATTATATAGTTTAGATTTTAAGCCAGACTGTGCCGACTGAAGTAAGAATAATGTATAATTTGAATCCCCAGCAGTGAGCTAATCACTGTTTAGCGCTATATGCTAAAACAAAATTAACATGGCAGGTATCATTGTTGTTAACTGTGTTAATTGCAAAGAATAAAGAATGGTGAGGTGCCCGTTGGAACCATATCTAATCTTCTGGTGTCCATTTTATAGGTGGAATTCGCTGTCCAAACACCAGTGCTCTTCAAGAGATGCGCAGCTGTAACGAGCATCCTTGTACCGTGTACCACTGGCAGACTGGTCCCTGGGGCCAGTGCATCGAGGACACCTCCGTATCCTCCTTCAACACCAGTGCAACTTGGAATGGGGAGGCCTCTTGCTCCGTCGGCATGCAGACAAGAAAAGTCATCTGTGTGCGAGTCAACGTGGGCCAAGTGGGACCCAAAAAGTAAGGGAAGGGCTTTGAAATGACAGCGCTCAATTCTGTAGTCGGCCACGCGGAGGACTGGCTCAGCCTTCGCTGGCTTCATGAGGCAGAGTGTTCCGAGGCTTGTCATATCTATCATCAACAGTAAGATCGGTTTGTTTTGAATCTCAGCCCCTGATAAAGCTGTAACAGCTTCAGAGTCAGGTACTTGGGATCCATAAATTCTATGGAATCTTTCTATCTGGTACCTACTTCCTGTTTTATAGTACCACTCTCTGCTTTTATTAAAGAAGTGCCTGCTGTAGGCTTGACTGATCAGTACTGACAGCATATGCGGTCCGAGCAGTGTAGGTCATCCGTGACCTCCTCTGTACCCATAGGCTATGGAGGCTACCAAGCTGCCTTAATTGGGTAACAGCCCTCTATAATCTGCCTTTCACTTCCCCAGGAAAACACTTTATCAAAAATACTAAGGTCAAACTCGTTATATCTTTCAGTGGCTAAACGAGTAAGCCATTTACCTCCAAGAGAGAGCCTTGGGATACAAGTATTATGATAAGCAGAAAAAGTATCTCAGAGTGGTTACAAGTACTATGATAACAAGACACACACTCTGCTAGAGGGGAGGACAAGGAGCCAGAGAGTTGGCATATTATACGTACCTTGTGAGAAATAGAAACGAAAACAAGTAATGGCATTCCTGGTCTAGCCAGCTCTTAGAGAAAATTAATAAATGAACCCAGAGTACTCCTTTGAGGGCAGAAAAAAACTCTGCATAGCTTGAAGTTCAGATCTTCTTAGCCATGGAAAACATGAAAAGGAAACCAATTTTGTGTGAGTATAAAATAGCCTTATAGCTTCTAAATTCTTCACCAACTGGTTGCATGCTATTTGTGATCTTAAACATGCTGCCTCACAAATTCTGACCTCACTTTTCAAAGGTTATTAAAATAATTTAATGGAAAAAATGATAATATGAGCATTCAATAAATGTTGAAAATCAGGTTTGCCTCTCTTGGGACCCCCCTCTAGGCTGCTTCAGCAGGAGGTTTCTGGCTTAAAAAAATCTTGCTTTTCTCTCTGCAAAAAGAAATAAATTAATGTTAGAAATTGCCATTTTCTCTAAGAATTTGAAGTACTTCTTATAGTCCCATTGAAATGAAAATAATGTGTCTGATATATGGAGACTTCCAGGGGGGGGATAAATAAGAATCCCATTATGAGTTGTTTGTATCTGGTCAGCAGTCCAGGCATAAGGAATATTTTTCTCTGAGGTTGGTTTATATATCACTTGAAATTGGGAAACATATTAGAAAATAGACACCAAAGAGATCTGAATAAATTGATAGACTGTTGCGTGTGCTTAATATGTAGCCTCAAAACATTATTTTAATGACAAGTATGCTAAGATTGTGATTGGTCTACCTTGGGAAATTCATGCATTGTGTATTAACATTCAGTGGTGGTGAGAGCAGGAGCAGAAGTCCTGAGTCCTTCCAGATTCTGGGTATTGCTGAAGCAAGAACAGAGGTAGAGACAGTGGCTATGGAGCTGCAGGACCAGCCTGCTGTGGCACTAGCTACGGCTGATTGTGCTGCTTGGCACTAAGCTCGCTGCATCCTCGGTCAACAGTTAATCACCTTTCCAGTGTTGCTGCGGACCTTTTCATCACAAAACATTTTTGTTCAGTAATGGATATGAATGTGCACAAGCCTATGTGTGAAAGAGCCTGTTGGATTAATGCCATTAAGTCATTCAACAGGAAAGGTACCTTGAAGCCCCCTGTTAGACCACTAAAATAATACAGTGAAAATTCACTTTGCCCTTGCAGTCTTTATTCAATGACCTGAATACATCAGTAAACTTGTTGAAGCAAATGGATTTGTTTACTCCTTAAAATCCTGGAAAATTAAGCAAATACTATGAATTCAAAAGAAAATGCTACTGCCCTTCTTCCTAAATGCTAGGTTAAATTCAGTAAATGCATTCCAGTACCAGGCATTTGAAACACAAATGCAAATAGAAACCTTGTTTTAAACTCCTCTTAATAAAATAGATTACTGTGCAATGGTAAAATCAATGTTATTGATCATATCTATCCTCCCAGTAACAAACTTCAACTCCTATCACATCTGTTTAATTTGACCTTGAATAAGATTTGGGGGAAAATCAATCCCTTGATTCAAACCACAAACACTAAATACAAACAGTACAAAGCAGAAAAAAAGCATGTTGACCGAACCAATTGTCTCACCAAAGGAAGTCTGAATTCATATTATTGGATGTAATCTAGGCTGTATAATTTCTTTGTGTGTTCATTTAATGACTTTGTTGTTAGTAATTTTGTTCTCCACAGTCAACCAAGTATCTTGCTGTGGCTGCTCCTAAACTAAAACAGAACACAAGTATTTAGAAGTTGTCAGTGATAACATTGTAAATTCCATTGATTTATTCAAGGCTCATATTTGAAGAGCATGCGATTGAGTTAGGCTCTCTCCTTGTTAAAGTTATAAAGTTGCCTCATTGAAAATGGGTCATTTCAATAATAATCACTGACCAATAATTCCATAGTTCCAAAATAATTACCTGGATTTTAAATAAGCTTTGCCATAAAATATTTGCTGGTTGAAAATGCATTTTAAATGTTAATTTGAATGATTTATGTCTTAATTGTGATAATACATTGACTTCCATGATTCACATCTACATTTCTTTGAATAGTCATGACAGGAAAATCCAAGTTTACTTTCAATATAAACCAGGGAGATTTTTCTTTTTGAAATGTTGAATCCTACATATATTTAAAATCTAGCTCCTAATAGACCCTATTGTTTTAAACTGAAAGAGAAGAGACTGTATTTATTTAATTAAACAGATCATACTATTTATGTGTGAGGAAAGATTTGAAGATCAACAATTATAATACAAGATATATTAAAAATGAAGTATCACCAAAATGCTATAGAGAAAGTATGGGAAATAGGTTGATTTTTTTCATTCATAGTTGAGTTCTGAAAACCTGGTTAACTTGTGTGATAAAAGATAATTTATCTTGACCTACAAAAAATTTAATTTCTCTCATGTAAAGTATTTTGAAATCCTATTTCCCACTGATATGCCAATTTATTTTAATAAGAGTTACACTGGTTGTTTGGATTATTACTTGGTAGATTTATATAAGCTCAAAGGAAAATTACTTAGAAATCAGAAAAAGTGATTTTAATTATATGAATTTGGATATGCTTTCTTTTCTTAGTATAATTCTAGTTTTAAACTCATGAACATTTGACTACTAACGATAGTAGAACCAGATCATGAAAATGTAGAGAAAAATTGAGAAATGTGAGAATCACTTAAAATGAGAAAAAAAATATTTCAAACCAATACATCAGCTCCCTGTTCTTTTAGGACATGAAAACCTTTTTTTTTTTTTTAAGGTAAGATATTTCAGTGCTTTGTCATTCTTTTTCTTCTGTTCCCAATAATCATCCTATTTTAAAAAAGAAAATTCCATTAACTTGACTATAATTAGTCTTAAGCACAGAATATTTTACTTTTCTTTAAGCCAGTATTGACTGTTCTTATTTTATTCACTTTTTGTTCCAAAAGTATACTATAATTCATAAAAGTATAAAAGACACTTTAAAATTATTTGAGAGATGAAGGGAGAGAGAGAGCTCCTATTTGCTGGCTCACTTCTCAGATGCTACCAGTGGCCAAAGCTCAGCCAAAGCTGAGAACCAGGAACTCAAACCGGGTGTCTCACAAAGGTGGCAGTAACCCAATTACTTGAGCTGTTTCCATGGTCCCTACAGTCTGCATTGGTAAAAAGCTGGAGTCAGGAACCAGAGCCACGTATTGAACAAGATACTACAATGTGGAATACTGGCATCTTAACCATTTGGATTAATGCCTGCTCCAAAAGATATTTTAAACCTCATAATGTAAAATCAGAGCAAAATGGAACACAAATTAAGAGTACCAAGAAAACCAAGAATAGGAATGAAGCAAAAACTACATATCATGATAATTTATCTGAGTGTATTATTTAATGAACAGTAGTGTTGTTAATAATATACTTGATTTGAAGGGTATGCTAGATAAAATATATATTCCATTTAAATTTATTTTATACTACATATAATTTGTAAAAATAAAGTGTAGAAACATCTAAGAGGCAATAAAACCAATCTAGTTGTACAAAGAAATAGAATTGAGTTTTTAGTATATTAGAAAATACAAATTAATAGAGGGATTACTACAAGAGAATAAACTTTGTTTCATAAAAATATTTGTTTATATCTTGTTCTAGAAATCATAAAGTTACAATTATTAAATCTATGTATCTTGTCTTAAGAGGTTTTATTGAGGCCTACTTTGAAAGAATTTATTTAGTTGCATGGGTTTTATCAAAGCGGAAAAGTTCCTGAAGTTCAGTAACACAGATTTTTCAGTTTTAGCGAAAAATATCCAGGAGGAATTAAACCATGTGGTTTTCTGGCTTAGCACAGAAGTCTCCTAATTTCCCTTTGCTTTCCTAGGTGCCCTGAAAGCCTTCGACCGGAGACGGTGAGGCCGTGTCTGCTTCCATGTAGGAAGGACTGTGTTGTGACTGCATTCAGCGACTGGACCTCGTGCCCCTCCTCATGTACGGAAGGTAAGGGCCGCAGAGTTCCATAGGCTGTCTACCAGCCAGCCCACGCACTCCGGCACCCGAGTTCTGGCTGGGCAGTGTTTGTGATTCTTCTCCTAGGCTGTGGAATCCTGCGTGGTCTGAATGCCATACCAATTTTGTTTCCCCTCGAAAAAAAAAAAATCACAGCTTCAGAGTAGCAGACTAATGAGGGGATTTTTGGCTAAAAACTGCTTTGAAATTTTGTAATACGGATCAAAATGAAAAATATTTTAGGCTTTCTTTATATGTGAATAACATTAGCTTTCACATGGTTTCTGTAAGAATGTGGTGTAGTCTTAGATATTTTACAAGGAATACAGCGTGAGTTTGTCAGTGCACAGTGCTTCAAACCTACTTAATGGCAGCAAACAGCACTGGATCACTTTCACCACAGATCCGATTATGCAGCCCCAGGGACAGAACAAGAGAAAGAGGGAACTGGCAAATTGTTTCTCTGCCAACGCTCAGTAGTGCCATGAGATCGTGGTAAGGTGCACATTGTGCTGTGTTTGGTTTGGTTTATTCCTTACAGATACTCTTTAATGTCATGCAGATACCTTGATAGTTCTCCCCTTAGCTCCACAGCAAGTGCTTTTCTATGTGCTACAGAGAGATACCAGCATCTTCCAAGTGACTTATCTAGTACCTGCGTGAATTTTCTCAGTGTCACAAATGGCACTGTCTCTTCTTTTATTACACTCTTCCAGCCTAAAGATGATTCCTAAATCATCTTTATGCTTTTATTTTATTTATACCCCTGGACTCTCACTAGAGAGATTCAATTAAGGATCAACTTCTAGTTTAGCAAACAACTATTTTAAATTGCCAAAAAATTACTTAAATCCTTAAATTTAAAATGGAATGTTTTTACAGTGTTGTCTTCACTTTACTAGTTAAACCTAGGTTCTTTTTGATGCTTATCTGTTGCATACCTTTAAAATATCAGGTATAACTAAACTCTTAGCTGGGCAAGAGTAGGAAATTCTTATTTTAAAAGTCATTTAAAACATTTAGATAGTTTTGAACAGGAAAACGGAGCCATAATCATTAACTTTAAAAGTGTTAAAGTCATAAACTTATTCAAAAAATGTAATTGTCTTTCTCCATATGTTCTTCACTTACTCATTTATCTTCTTAATATATGTTATCTCTTGGCTTCATCATAATCAATAATAAAGTTGTACTTCCTTATAGGTTAACTATAGTGTGATAATTATTGGTTATTTATCATTTCACTGAAGTAAGTTATGTATTACATGGAATTAATATAAATACAAATATTATTCTTGATGTTTTATAGTAGAAGTTTTATATTAGTGTACAATAAGATCATTTACTAAATCTAAAACATATACGATTATGTTTATAATGAAATGATTAATGGAAATTTTAAATGAAAAAATTTTTGAAGATTTTTGTTTTTTAAATCAGAGTTACAGAGAGGAGAGTGGAAGAGAGGATGGCACATTCATTCTGATGGTTCATTCCTCAGATTAACACAATGGCTGGGGCTGGGCCAGGCCTAAGGCAAGAGCCTGGAACTCTGTCTCAATCTGCCATATGCTTCAGGAGCCTAAGCACTTGTGCCATCTTCTGCTGCTTTCTCTGGCATGTTAGCAGGGAGCTGGATCAGAAGCTGAGCAGCCTGGAATTGAATCAGTGCTCATATGGGATGCTGGCATCAAAAGCAGTCGCATGGGAGACCAGGAGGAAGCACCTGGCTCCTGGCTTCGGATCGGCGCAGTGTGCCAGCCATAGCAGCCATTTTGGGGGGTGAACCAATGAAAGGAAGACCTTTCTCTCTGTCTCTCTCTCTCACTGTCTAACTCTGCCTGTCAAAAAAAAAAAAAAAAAAGCAGTGGCTTACCGCACTGTACACAATGCTAGCTCCTAAGTGAAATCTTTGAAAGGAGGAAAAGTCATTTTCTTTTCCTTATGTTAGATGTTCACTTGTATAAAGTATTTTAATACAAAAACGGGGAAGAGGGGACATAACAAGATAGTTTAGAGTAAGGCCATCCATCAGTAATCTCCCCACAGAAACTTCAATTTGAACAGCTTTTCATACATGAAACCATCTTCACAAGAGCTAGGGAAACCAGATGACAAATGACAGCACTGTTAGCATAATAAGAAAAGATGCATTGAAGAAGGCAAATTTCGGGTATCCTGCACCACCCCTATTCTAATTCCAAGCAATACTGCAAGGAAACACCTCGCCCTTGAGGGAGGGAGAAGGAATGAATTCCACGCCTTCATGGCCATGTTACTGCCTACCCCATCCCTCCTGCAGCAGTAGGAAGTCAAATCCAGAAAGAGTATTGTCTACTTGGGGGAAGAAGAGGGAGGCACATCCCATGACCCTCCACAGTGAGGCCAATACCCAGGCAGAATCTGCAATGCCTGGTTAAGGCGAGTGATGCTGCTTCATGCCTCTGGACTCTTCTCAACACCAGGAGGTAGCTTGTGAAGATGGACCACCCTTTTTAGGCACATTCCCAACACACTAGCTGTGAATTTGGGACACACTTGAGCTTGAGGCTCCCTCTAGTGCAGAAAAAGTGACAATGCACCAACTTGGTCTTGCAACATAGCTTAGAATTGAAGGACAGGCCAAAAAAAAAAAAAAAATCCATTTAATATAAGACTGAAGTAAATAGCTAATCATTCAGTATGGAGAGGCCATCATATGCCAAAAAGCATCAGTAACTTTGAAGAAGCTGTGACCTTACCTAACAGAAAAAAAAAATAAGACACAGAAAACAATCATAAAGCAATTGATGTATATGAATTCTTAGGATGTAAAACAGCTGTTTTAAGGAAATTCAACAAAATTCAGGGAAACTCAGACAATTCAGTGCTTTATTTAGAGAATTTTATGAGAAACATTAGTAGTTTAACAAAAAGAAAGTCTTGAGCTGAGAAGTACACTAAAGAAAATGAAAAACACCATAGATGGCATCAGTAGCAGAATAGATTAGACAAAGTATCAGTAAGTTCAGACAGGACATTTAAAAATACACAGAGAAAATATAAAACAGATGATGCAGATGGGCTGGTGCTGTGGCTCACTAGGTTAATTCTCCACCTGCGGCACCAGCATCCCATGTGGGTGCCGGGTTCTAGTCCCGGTTGCTCCTCTTCCAGTACAGCTCTCTGCTGTGTCCCTGGGAAGGCAGTGGAAGATGGCCCAAGTGCTTGGGCCCCTGCACCCACATGGGAGACCAGGAGGAAGCACCTGGCTCCTGGCTTCGGATCCGCACAGCGCTGGCCATAGCGGCCATTTGGGGTGTGAACCAGCAGAGGGAAGACCTCTCTCTCTCTCTCTCTCTCTCTCTCTCTCTCTCTAACTCTCTCTCTAACTCTAACTCTAACTCTATTTGTCAAATAAATTGTTTTAAAAAGATGATGCAGAGTTAATAAAGCATATAGACTTTGAGCTACATTAAAAGAGCAAATATTTGAGCTACTGGGGCTCAAGAGACTTGAGAATGCCAAAGGGTTAGAGAACTTATTCAGAGAGGTCCTAACAAAAATTTTCCAAACCTAGCCAAGGATACACATACACAATTACAGGAAGGTCAAACATGGTATTCAACTCAACCAAGTCTGCCCCCAAACATAATATACTGTAAATTCTCAAAAGACAGAGACAGAATTCTCTAAGCAGCAATGGTAAAGAAAATGATAATGCATGAAAGTATTCCAATTTGCCTGACACTGAATTTCTTAGCAGAAACTTTATTGGTTAGAAGAGAGTAGGATGAGCTCTTCACAGTGTTAAGGAAAAAACTGCCAAGAAATCCATTCCCAGGGTAGGTCTTTGGCACAGCAGTTAGGATGCAATTGGGATACCCACATAACATATCTGAGTGACTCAGTTCAAGTTCTGTCTTTGTTGCTGATTCCATCTTCCTGCTAATGCACAACCAGGGAAGCAGTAGGTGATGACTCAAGTCCTTGGGTCCCTGCTACCCATTTGAAGACCCAGATTGAATTCCTGGCTCAAGACTTGAGCTTGGCTCAGCCCCAGCTGCTGTGGCATTTAAGGAATGAACAAGTAAGAGAAGATCTCTGTCTTTCTAGGTATGTCTACATGTATCTATCTCTGCCTTTAAATTTTTTAAAATAATTAAATCAATAGCATACCCAACAAAACTGATGGACATGAAAGAGAGGTAAAGATGTCACCAAACAAAAGCTGAGAGAATTTTTCAACACCAGATCCAACCTACAATAAAGGCTAAAGGCATTCATCCAATTAAAATAAAGAGACACTATTGAGTAAGAAAAAAATACCAGAAGTTATAAAATTCACCTGTAAGAGTAACTGTATAGGGGCAAGTGCTGTGTCACAGCGGGTTAAGCCACTACCTGCAGCACCAGCATCCTCTATGGGTGCCAGTTTGAGCCCCAGCTTCTCCATTTCCAATATGGCTCCCTGCAATGTGCTTGAGAAAGCAGCAGCAGATGACCCAAGTCCCTGTGCTCCTGCCATCCACGTGGAAGACCTGGATGAAGCTCCTGGCTCCTGGCTTTGGCTTGGCCCAGCCCCAGTCATTGTGGCCACTTGGGGAATGAATCAGTAAATGGAAGATTTCTCTCTCTCTCTCTCTCTCTCTCTCTCTCTCCCTCTCCCTCTCCCTCTCCCTCCCTCCCTCCCTCCCTCCCTCCCTCCCTTCCTCCTTCCCTCCCTCCTGTGTGTGTCTCTCTCTCTAACTCTGATTTTCAAATAAATAAATAAGTATTTTTTTAAAAAGTGATTATATACACAGGTTAAGAATGCTCTAGTCAGTTTGTCATTATTACAACTAAAAAACCTGAGAGAAGCTACTTAGGATAACAGAAGTATATCAGTTTATAATTTTGGAGGATCACCCATTAGTTTAGACATCTGGTGAGGCTGGAGAATGGTGGAGGGATAATTACATGGAAAGCCGGGAAAGAGAGAGACAGGCAGCATGCAGACCTTCTTGCAGTCTTTCCTTATAAAGCCACCATGATTCAATCATGGAGTTCCATGCCAGCAATTTTATACAATCTAAACACTATCCCAGGCTCCACTCTCAGGCACTATATTTGGATTAAGTTCAATCCTTAAAGCTTGAGTGGCATGTGGAGACTGCAGTGGAAGTTCTACTGAAGTAGTCTTTTTGTTGGTAGTTATTCATTCCTAGCTGTGATTCACTTAGTTCCATAGATCCAAGCTTTGTTTACTAGATTTCCAAGAAACTTTCTCTGATACCCATGTGCTATATTATGTAATGAGAGAAATATGTAGTAATTTTTCTCCTTAAACTGGACAAAGTGGATCTATTAGATGCATGTGATCCTTTGTTTGTGGAAATTAAGCTTTGGTTACATTTTAGAAACTGTTAAATTTCTGAGGGTCCAAAACATTTCATATTAGCAATAAAAACAGTTCCTCTCATTAAAAAAAATAGTTCAATCCTTAGTCCATTAACATTAGAATCTTAGAATCTAGCTCTTTGTTTTTTAAAGATATAGCTTTCCCAGACCATAGCAGAGAGCTGGATTGGAGCAGCTGGGTCTTGAACTGGCACCCATATGGTCGCTGTACCATAGCACTAGTCCCAGATTCTAGCCCTTAAAACAAGAATGGGCCATCAAAGAAGGAGGTACCTTTCTCTGAAAGGAGGAGAGAACTTCCACTTTGATTATGGCCTTGTCTAGATGAGATAGGAATTGGTGAACTCAAGAGGCTTCCATAGCCTTGGCAGCTCATGACAAGAGCCTCGGGTGATTACTGACGTCATAAATAAGAGTGTCAACTGTTAAATCAACAATGAGAGTCACTGTGCACTTACTCCCCAGGTAGGATCTCTGTCCTTAATGTGTTGTACTATGCGAATTAACAGTAAAACTAGTACTCAAACAGTACTTTATACTTTGTGTATCTGTGTGGGTGCAAACTGTTGGCATCTTTCCTGTGTTAGTATTCATCTGTGCATATATGTGTAGATACTTATTTGATTACTTATTTATGGATTCTGAGTGAGCTTCCACACTGCTTGTCTTTAGGGAAAACATACTTCCTAGCATCAAGGAAGTTTTTGACATTGGTTGAAGTATATCACCATTCTCTACAAACCAAGCAATATAAGACTTCTATGATTCAGTACAACATTTAGTGATGACTAGGCTAATCCTCCACCTGCGGTGCCGGTACTCTAGGTTCTAGTCCGGGTTCTAGTTGGGGTGCCTGAATCTGTCCCGGTTGCTCCTTTTCCAGTCTAGCTCTCTGCTGTGGCCCGGGAAGGTAGTGGAGGATGGCCCAAGTGCTTGGGCCCTGCACCCGCATGGGAAACCAGGAGGAAGCATCTGGCTCCTGGCTTCGGATTGGTGCAGTGCACCGGCCCTAGAGGCCATTAGGGGAGTGAACCAGCAGAAGGAAGACCTTTCTGTCTGTCTCTCTCTCACTGCTTAACTCTGCCTGTCAAATAAAAAAGAATTTAGTGATGAAACAGAAAAAATGTAAGGAAGGGAAAAGAAAAATCATTATGGGAGGAAATAGTAGGGAAATCTTATTGAAAAGGTGAAAGAAGAGCTCTTTTTAAAAGAAGAACCATGTAAAAGTATTCCAAGTGAGGATCAGAAGCATCCAGAAAAATATAGATCCAATGAGAAAGATGTGTTCTGGGGAGATTAAACCATGGGTGTATGTAGGAAAACTGCAATGTGAAGTTAGAAAAGAGATCGGGCAAAAGTAATAGAAGAATAAGCCAGACTTACTCTGATACAAAGCAGAAATCGAAATTTAGTTTTTGGGCATAGGAAAGAACTTCATGATGTAATGGAATTAGTCAATGTTGAATCTGATTTGAAACCTGCCTCTGCCACTTAGCAACAGATGACGTTAAGGAATGTACTTAAATTCATCATCCCTTGGTTATAATGCTTATGAACTGATTCATGGATTACATTAGATAGTATATGGTAAAGGGCTCTGTGTTTTGTGAACTGTTTTTTAATTGACATACTATTTGTTGTCTACAGTGATCATAAGCTCCTATCAGAAATGCACAGTGCCCTAAATATAGGCAGTGTCAGGTAAATGTTTTAATCTTGCATATCAAAAGTAGTCTTTCTGATAAGTTTAATTATATATTACTGTAGGAAAAGCATTTAGATAATGATGAAGAAAACTTACCAATTTGAAAGTCTTGCTGATTATTACTTATTGGGAACTTACTGATAAATGTATTAACTTTAAGTTCTTCATTGTCATTAAACATTTTACATACTATTTTAAGCAATAATTGTTTTCATTCTGCAAAAATTTTTCAAGTGACTGCCTTGTGTCAACCATCATTCTAAATATAAAGAATTAGCAGTAAATAAGGAAATCAATGCCTCTGCTCTCAGAAGACTTGCAACAAATGTAAGGGAAGATTAACTACTGAGTGTGAAATCAGGAGGTGGTGACAGGGAGTTTATAGAAAGAGAAGATATGACGCCATTTTGTAGAGTGCTGAAGTTGGCAAGCTACTATTACATAGTAATATGTAAAGACATATTTTACATAGTAAAATTAAAGACAATATTGAATGCACATTTAGTCATGCATTTAAAGAGATTGCTCAACACAGTTGCTAGTGTTTCACCTGTCATGTTCAGCTTACTGAGTGCTGGACAAGTGTAGGAAAATAATTGGTTTTGATTAGGGTTGTTGTTTTTCCAGGGGAGTACAGGACACAGAGGGTTAAACACACAAGGGCATTCGCGAGGGACTGCTTATAATAATGAGTAGGTAATCTGACTTGGGTTGTGAGGGATGTGAGGTCATGAAGAGGATAGTGAAAATGTCGCAGGGCAGTCTTAACTGTGGTTGACAAATTTTAGGAAGATGAGAAGTGAAGTCGATGAACTGAAGGGTTGGGAGGAAGTTCAGAAGGTAAGATGTTGATGATGAGAGCATAAGAGTTAGTGATGATTATAACATCAAGGGGTGAACAGAAGAATACTTGATAGAAGATACAAGGAACAGTTACTGGATAGGAACAGTGCAATAATTCAAAGCCCAGGGCCTTGAATAGAGCAACCATATGGCTATCAAGCCTAGCAAAGTGATGGAAGGGGTTGGCAGAGAAAGCATTATACTGGGTGGTATTCTGAAGTCACTAATTAATAAATGTTTCTAGATGATGACCACAAGGGTTTTGATGTAAAGTTGATGACAGAAGGTTAGAGAAGCTGGAGGTTTTTTTAAGGTAGATTGAAGAGGAGAAACTTGGAAATAAACAAATGGAGCCAGTATCTACTGGCAGATAATGCAATGCAAATTTTCCAAAAAGAGATTGAATAAGAGAGACCATGTGTTAATATGGCCTTGGTGGCAGAAGGGATAGAAGATGGAGAGGAATGACAAAATTCATCTTTATAGTCCTGTGGATGCGAATGATGCTGGAAGTCTGAGGGTAAGGGGATGGGGAAGGACTGATTTCTGTAGTAAGTGACAGGTATGTGAGGAATAATAGATTTAGGTGGATTGGTCTCTTGGAAGGTAGGTCACTGCCCTAAGTTAAAGTGTGTGCTGTCACTGGCAGATAACTGTTTCTCCCAGGGCTCCCAGAATGGTGGTGATGATGCTAGCTCAGAAATACACTCTGCCAAGCATGAGGCTCTTGGAGAGATGGGGCTATGTTTGGTCACCTTACCAGGAACAGGTCAGTCCTGCCTGTTGTATTTCACACCTCTATTTTGAGTCTTCTGGAAACCCTAAACCTCAGCACTCAACATTTAAAAAAAAAACTATTATTGGGGCCAACACTGTGGCGCAGCGGGTTGGGCCACCTTCTGCATCTCTGGCATCCCATAGGGGCACTGGTTCAAGTCCTGGCTGGTCCACTTCTCATCTAGCTCCCTGCTAATGTGCCTGGGAAAGCAATGGAAGATGGCCCAAGTCCTTGGGACCCTGCACCCAAATGGGAGACCTGGAAGAAGCTCCTGGCTTTTGCCTGGCTCAGCCCTGACCATTACAGCCATTTGGAGAGTAAACCAACAGATGGAAGATCTCTCTCTGTATCTCCTTCTCTCTCTCCCTGTAACTAACTCTGCCTTTCAAATAAATAACTCTTTATAAAAAAAAAAGCTTTTATTGTGTAGTGAGGAAATAAAAACGGGAGGGTGATAGAAGGGGCTATTGTTAGGTAGCAGTGCCTAGATGGTTTTTGTGCTGCCATTGAACACTTTTCTGTTTTGCCTGTAGACTGCAGTAACCGAGAATAAGGATCAGTGGTGTTATAGAAAGCTATAGAAAGCTAGCCTTTTGTTCTAAGGAAAATAAAGCAAGGGCAGGAGGTTAATTTTTTTTATTGTTTGGTAGGAAGTGGGAATAATACAAGCATCACTGAAATTACACTGACTTCCACACACAATTTAAAAATGCATAAGAAAGTTGAATATTCCAAGAGAGGTTATAGCAACAGAAAATTAATTTGGAGATGGAGTGTTTCTTTTTAATTTAATCCTTCAGCTACAGTCTAAATTTTTAAGCTCATTAAAATATGGAGCTGCCTTCCTTTCTAAAAAAATCACTTGAAAGAGGTAAAATTACAGTTATAGAATTGCAGAAAATGGAATAACTTAGGATTCCAGAAAGAGCAAAAAGAGTTATTTGAAAGAATATTCCATCCTCTTTGGAAAATCAATGCTGATAATGATCAATATTGAGTAGAATGTAGTTTAGTACTCAAACCAGTGCACTTGTTAACTTTTTGGCGATTTTCTCAAATTTTCACTAATATTTAAAATAAGAATAATTTGTACATATGTATTATTTGTAACTCTAATCTTAAAAAATACTTATAGTAAAACAGTATATTTTATTTCCCAAATTCTGTTTGCATTGATTACCTTGAATGATAGAAGAAACATTATAGAGGCCTCCATCTCATGCCCTGAATCAACGGTATATATGAATTACCTCAAAAATCAGAAAACTACTTTTGCATTTTGCTTTGTGTATGAAACAATTCTCTTTCAATTTCCTATCACTGTATCACTCCAACTTACTTCCATCCCACTTTCAGATGAACAAATCAGTTTCACCTGCACTGTAACTCCTTCTATTAAATAATTTCTCTGATGAAATTTATCTTAAATGTCTTAACATATCTGAAAAATGCTGTAACTGCATGAAAGAGTACGTACTTTCTGATTCTCTGTGCTCCTTCATCATGTAATTAATTTCTGGATAAATATTCTAAGTACGTATTTTCAGTGGAAACACTGCAGGCAGACTCTTATTTTTCTCAAGCTCATTATTTCCAATTTTTAAAAAAATTATAGCTTTTTAAAATTAATCCTCATTGCACAAACTTGGTAACCAATGCCATCTCACTAGTCAAAGTGATCAGTTTCAGTTCATAATTTATCATAATGATAAGATTAAGAGTCAAAAGGATCACATAAACAACACTAGTGTCTGCTAATACTAACCGATAGAATTAAAAAGGAAAGAATGATCAACATGGGAAGTGGGATACACAGAAGACTCATAGAATGACAGATGTCCTAAACAGCACTCTGGCCTCAGAATCAGCCCTTAAAGCATTCAGATCTGGCTAAAAAGCCCATGAGAGTGTTTCAGGCATGGAAAGCCAAGGCACTGTGGTAAAAAATAAAATAAAATGACCTAAATGAAAGATTTCTGTGAGTGAGATCCCAGCAGAAAGAACGGGCCATCAAAGAAGGAGGTACCTTTCTCTGAAGGGAGGTGAGAACTTCCACTTTGAATATGGCCTTGTCTAAGTAAGATCAGAGTTGGTGAACTCAAGAGGCTTCCATAGCCTTGGCAGCTCATGACAAGAGCCTCGGGTGATTACTGACGTCATAAATAAGAGTGTCAGTTGTTAAATCAACAACAGGAGTCACTGTGCACTTACTCCCCATGTAGGATCTCTGTCCTTAATGTGTTGTACTATATGAATTAATGGCATAACTAGTACCCAAACAGTACTTTATACTTTGTGTATCTGTGTGGGTTCAAACTGTTAAAATCTTTACTTAGTATATACCAAGTCGATCTTCTGTGTATAAAGATAGTTGAAAATGAATCTTGATGAAGAACAGGATGGGAGAAGGAGTGGGAGATGGGAAGGTTGAGGGTGGGAGGGTGGTTATGGGGTGGGGGTGGGGGGGAGAAAGCTGCTATAATCCAAAAGTTGTACTTTGTAAATTCACATTCAATAAAAGTTTAAAAAATATTTATCTATTTATTTGAAAGGCCAAAGATACAGAGAAAGAGAAGGGAGAGGGGGAGAGAGAGAGAGATCTTCCATCCACTGGTTCACTCCCCAGATGGCCTCAAAAGCCAGTAGGCCAGACTGAAGCCTGGAGCAGCAGCTTCTTCCAGGTCCTCCATGTGAGTGCAGGGGCCTAAGCACTTGGGCCATCTTTCTCTGCTTTCCCAGGTACATTAGCAGAGAGCTGGATCAGAAATGGAGCAGCCAAGCCTTGAACTGGTGGGATGCCACAAGTATAGGCAGTGGCTCCCATACAGCATGTTTTAAAAACAGACATGCAATTCCCTAATAAGATAAAATACAGAGTTTGTCATATTAGATTCAAGATACACCATCACTTAGTCTTCAAACATCATTGCACTGTTAACTCTCATAATTTGACAAAGGATTCATAAAATTATCTGCAGACTAGTTTTAACTGACAAATAACACCTTTAAGCAGAGTTGATTGTCGTAAACTATTTGTTAGCTTTGAATTTTTGTTTTTGTTTTTTTTTTTCTTTGACAGGCAGAGTGGACATTGAGAGAGAGAGAGAGAAAGGTCATCCTTTGCCGTTGGTTCACCCTCCAATGGCTGCCGCGGCCGGCATGCCACGCTGCTGATCCAAAGCCAGGAGCCAGGTGCTTCTCCTGGTCTCCCATGAGGTGCAGGGCCCAAGCACTTGGGCCATCCTCCACTGCACTCCCGGGCCACAGCAGAGAGCTGGCCTGGAAGAGGGGCAACCGGGACAGAATCCAGTGCCCCGACTGGAACTAGAACCCAGTGTGCGGGCGCCGCAAGGCAGAGGATTAGCCTATTGAGCCAGGACGCCGGCCTGTTAGGTTTGAATTTCACAAACATTGCTTGTATTAGCAGGGGTGGTGCAGCTGGAGGGTATGGCGCCATCTCCAGGCTGCGCAGTGAGAAGCACCATTAGTGTGGTGGAACTTGTGGCCCTTTCCAAGGCCAGCACTGTTCAGGCCTGCAGATGGCAGCCCGTGCATTCCCCTGTGCTTGTGATGGACTGGGAGTCAGGATTTCCTCTGCAAATGGATCAGTGACAATACCTGAAAGAATATTTCCATGGAATCTTCTCCAAATCCAGTAACAATTCAGGACTCTAGAGCTCCATGCTGGCGCCTGGCTCATGCTTGGGCAACAGAGTGAAGGCTTTGTGTAAACTTCAGCTGGTTAATGTCTTGATGGACAGGTTTGCTGTAGGTTATACCCTACAGCACCACAGCACACAGGAATCCTATACATCACATACATTTGCTTGGCCTTGTATGCCAATCTGTGCACCTTCATGGGCCAGGTGGGCAGGGCGCCTCTTGGAGCACAGAGAGCAGGTGGTACCCTAGAGAGAGTACAGCACAGAGAGCTGGCGGGATGATCAGGGAAAAGTGCATCGCATCGGCTGCCTCTTTCTCCATAGCTCCTGGATGTACTTCTGTGCACCCATCCTGCCTCCCCTGATGGCTGCCGGCCGAGAGAAAAGTGTATTTTCCTTTTGTAACGTGTGCTGGAGCTCTCCCTTTGTCTGTACCTCTTTGTGTGCACTCAGCTCCGAGGACTCTCTAACCTGGATGAACTCTCTAGTGCCATTATATTGAGTGCACAAGCAATTTCTTAACTGCGATCTGAGAAGAAACAGAGCTCCCAGAGGGTAGAAACATGGATGTCATGACACTTCCTGTGTAACCCCATTGAACTGGCTGTCTGGGTGTTACAGCGTTGAAGCATTCTTCCTTAATCAGGTCACTATCTCTATCCTATAAGCTGCACAGGGTTAAGGAATTTGAACTTTTTATGAGACTAAATGGAATCAATTAAAGAAGTGAGCAGAGTCATCACAGCCTTAGATATCTAGCACAAGCTTTTTGCTTTCAGGTTAACAAGCAAAGTGGAATGGAAGCACTAATGTTTGGTCGCTGCCTCCCAAAATGTAACAGCCCTGGCGAAGCGCCAGGTGACATCCAAGTAGTTAATGACGCAGCTTCAGTCTGGAAGGTCCAGTGATGCTGAACTCACTGCTCCCTGCTCTCAGCACACTGCTTGGTCCTAATCCCCTGTTTGTATTCTGTCCGCAGGCTGAGAAAAGCTTGAGAGTGATTGTCTCCAATAGTTTTGACCACTTGGGAAGTAAAGACCCATTTGTCTGGCTCTTCTTCTTTTCCCTATAAAGAATAAATAAATAAAAACCTTCCTTGCCCCAGTGCTAAACTAATGTCAAGAATAGCCATTTAGCTTATATACTTATTTTTTAAAATTAAAGGCAGATCGTAAACATAAAACAGAAGGAAAAACAGAAAATGTGAAATACGAATAGAGCCAGGTAGTGAATTGTGTTTGGGGCAAGGGGCAGGTTGAAGGGGAGCTCCAGCAATTCAGCAGAAAATTAGCTCTGAGATTCTGGTGACCAAAACAAAAAATAGAAGCATGATAATTTCTTAACAGATTATCAAGGGAAACATGTTTCCAGCTCTGAATTATAGAGGAATTTTATCACCTGGGCCTTAAAAAAAAAAGGAGCCATTTGGATATTAGGAGTATAATGGACTGAATCTGCATTAACAATTTATTAAAATTCCTGTTGATTCTTATATCTTCCCTGGATTAATCATATTTTATTTGTTAAGTTTGATACTGGCATTGTTAAAAAGTCCATGAAATTATTTTCAAATACTTTAATTTTCTGCTGCCAAAGCCTCCAGTCCCCAATTCCCTATTCTATTACCCATAGTATTTCATTTATTCATTAAAATAGTTAATACAATTAGTAGTAATAGAGGTCCCTCCCTTCCAATGGGAATAATCCTAAAAAGCTGCATGAGAACCCAGAATTTTAAATTGGGATAATATATACAAAGTAATTTATTCTAATATATCCCAAACCTAGTTCTTCATCACAATTACCTAAGTTTTTAGAAATCAAATCCCAATCCCAGTTCCCAGTGGTTCTGGGTATAGACTCAGAAATCCATTGGTGTTTTTGTTGTTCTTTTTAATGACATTCACCTGTGTAATCAGGTAGTTGGGACTCTATTCAGATCCATTCCCCATCTAACACAGAATCCTCTTTATCTAAGACTAGAGTCAGTTACCTAAACCATGTTGACTTTTAGAGAAAAGATGCTGGTAGGCGCCGTGGCTCAATAGGCTAATCCTCCGCCTTGCGGCGCCGGCACACTGGGTTCTAGTCCTGGTCGGGGTGCCAGGTTCTGTCCCGGTTGCCCCTTTTCCAGGCTAGCTCTCTGCTGTGGCCTGGGAGTGCAGTGGAGGATGGCCCAAGTGCTTGGGCCCTGCACCCCATGGGAGTCCAGGAGAAGCACCTGTCTCCTGCCATCAGATCAGTGCGGTGCGCCAGCTGCAGCACGCCGGCCGCGGCAGCCATTGGAGGGTGAACCAACGGCAAAGGAAGACCTTTCTCTCTGTCTCTCTCTCACTGTCCACTCTGCCTGTCAAAAAAAAGAAAAAGATAAGAGAAAAGATGCTCTATGATGGAAAATTCCTAATTGTGAAATCATATTTTCTACTACTAACTTTAAATTTTCTTCATTTTATTTCTGATTAAACATTCATTATTATGGTTTGTGAACCCTTTAAAATCTGTCTTCTTATAATCTGTGTTTCAAATATGTAGTGCCTTGCAAAAGAATGTAAATGCTTCCCAAGAACTCAATTTACTTAATTATATAGGAAATTATATTTTGTAAGTAAAACTACACCATGTGGCTGTTCATCCTTAATGTGTATATATTGTAAGTTGAAATATATTAAAGTTGATGGCTGGCGCCACGGCTCACTAGGCTAATCCTCCGCCTGCAGCACCAGCACACCGGGTTCTAGTCCCAGTTGGGGCGCCGGATTCTGTCCCGGTTGCCCCTCTTCCAGTCCAGCTCTCCGCTGTGGCCCGGGAGTGCAGTGGAGGATGGCCCAAGTGCTTGGGCCCTGCACCCCATGGGAGACCAGGAGAAGCACCTGGCTCCTGGCTTTGGATCAGCAGCGTGGCGTGCCGGCCACAGCAGCCATTGGGGGGGTGAACCAATGGTAAAGGAAGACCTTTCTCTCTCTCTCTCTTTCTCACTCTCTCTCTCTCTCTCTCTCACTCTCTCACTGTCCATTCTGTCAAAAAAAATATTAATGTTGAAAATGTTATTTGTTATAATGTTAAAAATTTTGAATGGCCTTGTATTAATACTGTCAAATTGATATGTTTATGGAAGGTGGGTCTTAATTTTTGTTTTTAGCATAACTTGGAGTTATTTACTTTTAGTAATTATTACTGTTTTGACTGCCTCTCTGAGAAGTTTGCCTTTAGGAAAGGGTTTTCATATCGCAGCGTAGAGCCTTGATGGTTAGAATGTAACCTGCACTGAAGATTCTGGGCTTTTTATCATGAATAATAAATGACTGGAATAATCCACAAGTTATGCATTTTCAATTAGGTAATAACAAATAAAATTTCACATTGTAATAGTGAGTATCTCCTTCTAAAGAAGATTCAGTATGTGTGTATGAGTCCTGTGTGATAAGCAAGGCCATGTGGAATGGCATGAAAAATAAACTTAAGGTAGAGGAAAGTAATTTCATGAGATCTGTCACACTTCTCAAGGGGAAAGAAATATACAAAGCAGCAGTGATTTTGTAACTGCATATGAAGAAGACCAGTTGACTGTGTAACTGCTTCTCTGATCTTCACATTTTTAAGTATACACTGGTTGCGTTTTTCATGTAAGTAGTCTTAGGGAGAATTAATACATGATTAGACTAGGTGAGGTCTCTCACTCAGGGATGTCACAGCACACGGTGCTGGAAGCATTGTACGTTCTGCACGCAGGCTGATGTTTGGAGGTGGGTTTATCAGTACAGAGAACGGACGTTAACAAGCTGCCTCATTCCAGGGGACACTGGTGGCAGGAAGCAGTCGAGGCATCGGGTCATCATCCAGCTGCCAGCCAACGGAGGCCGGGACTGCACGGATCCCCTCTATGAAGAGAAAGTGTGCGAGGCCCCTCAAGTGTGTCAGAGCTACAGGTAAGAGAATTACAGAAAAACCTGAGAGCAGTGTCCTGAAGAAGTGGTTGACATCCGAGAAGTTGGAGATGTTTGTGTCTGTAGCTGCCATTCCTTGCCTCTTCCGGAGCGCTAATCTGATACTACAGTTGTGTCCAAAAAGGCAAACACGTGTAATATCTGCAAGCTGTCATTAGCTCCAGCAGCTTGGGGAGAGTCTTATGTTGGTAGAAACCATCAGAAATGCAGAGAACCGCTTGATGATTATGAAGCACATGTGTTTTTGGAAGCATTTCTTTTCCACTTAGGAGAATTAGCCTAACCACTTCTTCCCTGGCTCCAAAGAGCGCCAGTTTCTCATGAATGCTGGCATTCTGGTTCAAGAAATGACATCCTTTATCTCCATGATGCAAACAAGATGTCTGTTCTATTCATTTATGATCACCCCAAAGAAATTTATAATTATTGAAGCTTGATAATTTATTGATAATATATCAGATAAATTGATAATTTATCAGAGAAATCTGGACCCTTTTCCATTAGGGCAGAAAATATCTCATTCAGATTTGATGTCTATAATTGGAACCCTGACAACAAATGAAATATTATAGCATCAATTAGTGGAATATATAATCACAAAATAATAATTTAAGATGAAATTGATGACAGATTTACCATTTTAATCCATATATCTTTAATTCCAAGATGGTAAGTACTATAATTGTATGTTTGCTTTATCAATATTGACAAGTTTGACCAAATGTGTTTATTTTTTAAATTTGTTTTTGTGAAGTGTATAATAATTACAGCTGCTAAGTTACTCCTACAATGGCAACCAAAAGAACACTGTACAAAAGACTCATGAATTAATGCAGTTTTGTAATTTGAATAAGGATAAATAGGCCTTATATAAGTGGTCTGCACCACATCAGGCAGCTCTCGATAGCCCCGGTCACTAAAGAAGCTCAGTGGTATCTTCCACTCCAGTAGAATCTGACAGTGCTGCACCCTTCTCTCCACTGCCATACAAAGTACTGTTATAGTTAATGTTTCTTATAATGTCTTGATGAAGGGCTAAGTTAATCTAGATAGGACTGAGCATTGTGAAATAACTTCCTGTTTGCAGTGACCAAAGTCACATTGCCGTGCTGCTCCATCTCTGATTTATGCAGCCCTTTTGCTCTCTCTCTGTTGGACTTCTTTTCTTATAGGTGGAAGACGCACAAATGGCGCAGGTGCCAATTAGTCCCTTGGAGCGTGCAACAGGACAGCCCTGGAGCACAAGAAGGCTGTGGGCCTGGACGGCAGGCGAGAGGTAAAGGCCCCATTGTGTAGTATCCTTGCTTTTCATTTCTCCACCAGCAACAACTTGACCACTGTCCTTAGCTTTGCCATGTTGATGCTGTGCTTAGCAAACAGAGTGAAACAGACATGAATCTTCCGTGACCCATTCACAAAACACCAGAACATGGAATCTTATTTTTGTAAATCATATCCTTTGTTCTTTAACAATAGCCCATAGCTCCCGTATTTCTTCCTCGTTGATAACTGGAAGAAATTCAGGCCCAAGCTTTGGTTATGACATAGATGGTATATCAAAGCTTATTTTTTAAAAAACGTATTTAATCTATTTGAGAGAGAGAGAGCTATCAATTGTTTCCATCCAGTGGTTCACTTTCTAACCAGGTGTAATAGCCAAGGCTGGACCAGGCCAAAGCAAAGAGCCAGAAACTGTATCTGGTCTCTCATGCGGGTGCAGGGTCCCAAGGACTTGAGCCATCTGCCTCTGTTTTCCCAGGCATAAATAGCAGGGAGCCACATCGGAAGTAGAGCAGCCAGAACCTGAAATGGCACTCCAACGTGGGATTCTGTGGGATTCTGACATTGCAGTTGGCAGCTAAACCCACTGTGCCACAGCACTAGCCACTTGGTTGGTTTTTAAATCAAAGTTTCCTTAGCACTTTCCTTTTGACACAGTCACCTGTATACATTATACGTGTGCATACATACAACATAATATAATTGGTCAGCTTTTCCAGGAGTTCTGGGCAATAGCATTCCTAACACTGTCATGGTTACGCACGATTCTGTTCGTATTCAGGAGTGGGTTTTTTCTTTAATGGCAGATTTATTTACTCACAATTTGCCATGTGTGAACTGCAATCTGTCTGCACTACCAGATAACATGAAATCCTACAGAAAAGGGTGATGGAAATATTTCAAGCTTGCAAAAATAGATATTTTAGGGCATACCTAAGTCCCAACCTTTGCGACATGTTGTTTGTACAGGTAGCAAATTCAGTCTTTAGAGAGCACATGATGGTTTTTACCTATATTGACTTTTAGCATGTATTTCCTGCTATATGCTTAAAAATATACTTTAAGGCCAGCACTGTGGCATAGGGGAAAAAGTCATCACCTACAGTTCTGGCTCCCATATGGGTGCCAGTTCCAGTCCCGGCTGTTCCTCTTCTGATCCAGCTCTCTGCTATGACCTGCAATAGCAGTAGAAGATGGCCCAGGTTTGTGACCCCTACACCCACAGGAATTTTCTCAAAATTTAAAAATTTGTAATTTTCCATAGCAAAAACAATGAGCTCTCAAATCATATAAACAAAAACTAGAATTTTATTCTACACATTAAGACGTCAATCATTATAAAATGTGTAACTACAAATGAGGTAGTAAAATGTCATAATGAATTAAAGAAATGTGGTTGTATATTCAGTTACATATTAAGGTACATTTTTAAAAATTATATTTTATTTGAAAGGCAGAGTTACAGAGAGGCTGAGAGAGAGAGAGAGGTCTTCCATCTGCTGGTTCACTCCCCAGATGGCTGCAATGGCCAGAGCTGGGCTGATCTGGAGCCAGGAGCTACTTCTGGGTCTCTCACAGGGGTGGAAGGGTCCAAAGACTTGGACCATCTTCCGCTACTTTCCCAGGCACAGTAGCAGGGAGCTGGATCAGAAGTGGAGCAGCTAAGACTCAAGACTCAAGCCAGTGACCATATGAGATGCTGGCACTGCAGGTAGCAGCTTAACCCACTACACCACAGTGCCAGCCCTGGAACATCAGTGTCACCAAGCAGACCAAATGCCCACCCTTAGGATTTTATTTTATATGAGATTCAGGTGAAAATAATTCTGGTTCCCCTTTCCAGTTGTGGAGATTTGGGCATTATAGATTTAAAAGTCTTTCTCCCCACTACAAATTAGTCTTTTAAAAATTGAATGAAGGGGCTGGTTACCCACTTTTTCTATATCAAAGGGCCTTTGGCTTCCTCAGGGCTATTTTAGTACTTTTTCCTGCTTTTCTGATGATTCCATTCTTGGTTTTCTATTACTGGTCCCTCTTCCTCTGCCTGTACTTATGTAATGCTTTCTAATCTTGGCATACTTGTCAGACTGCTTATGTTATCTTGGCAGTTTTATCCATTTTCAGGAAATCTGCAAAGAGAAAGTTGCAACGTAACCAGTGCTTTCTGCATAAATATACCCAGAAGAACCCCTTACCTTCCATAGGAAGACAAGCTTTTCTCTGTTGTCTTACTAGATGAAGATTGCTTTTTCTCAGTGCCTATATTTCTGCAGAAACATGAAATGGGAACATTAAGAGTAAAATGTCTTTTTGCTAATGGCAGGAAAGCAAAATTTTCTTCCTTTAATGTTCATGGTTGTTTTCAGAACTCTGCAGGATTGACAGGCCAAAAGCTTGCTATTTTCATCTTTGTCTTTAAATCATCAGGGGCTTTAAAAAATAGAGTGTGCTGTTTTTTGATGATTAAAATAATTACGTAGTAAGCATTAAATCAATTGGCAAAGATTATAGAGAAGCTGCTTCCCATCCTCTCTAGTACATCAGACTTTCTAATTCCAATTACTCATGTAACTGAGATTGCATTCAGAAGACCAAGTACAAAAGCCCCTGTGTTAGGAAAGCATGGAGATATTTAAACCAGGGAACTCATGTTTGTTAGGGAAATGAGGTTGTCTTTGTTAACATCACTCTCAAGTAGGAGTTTAAAACTAGAGCTAATCAATTACAAAAAAAGGAAAGACTCAAAGACCGAACTTACACTTGACTTGTGCCCTATTAGAATAAGCAGAATGGAGGAAAGAATACAAAATAAGATCAATTTCATGAGATTAGCATTTGAGGTAAAAGAAATAGTAAATGTGTTTATAGAAAGTGGGTATATTGAAGCCTTGAAGATGTGTGTTGGAGCCTGGGAGGATTTTGTGGAGGGCTATCAACATCAGGATCAGTATTTTAGACCTTGTTCAGTAAGTGGAAGGAGCAAGGGCCTGATGAAAGCAGTGTTTTATCTGTCAGCATGACAGGATAAATTAGAAAGATAAGACACGTGGGCCTAATGCCAGCCAGGACACTGTAGCAGTGCAAGGCTGGAGGACTAGGAACTCAGACTGGAGCCACGGTAGTGGAAATGGGCAGAAATAAATGGACTTTGAACTTGGGATAGTAGAAAATATCTTTAGAGTTTAGTGGCAGACAATAAAAGGAGTGGTAGAAATAAGAAGTCAATGATGAACATGTGACTCTTTAACTCCAACACGTTCTGCTTAAGAACGGTTACATGGCTGAAAATTCTTAGGTCTGAAAATAGAGCTAATTTTAGAAAGTATATACTGTATATTTTCCATCTAAGAGCATAGGAGGATAACCAAGTGGAATTAGCTAAGTATGCACTTGAAATGTAGAAATGTAGCTGCAAAAGATAGCTTAGGATGGCAAATTGAAATGTTACCACGCCAAAAAATTAGTCTTTCTCTTTTAGCACATATCAGAAAGCCAATCACTGAAGCTACAGTGTTTTGTTTTGTTTGTTTGTTTTGTGGAAACTTGTATTACAAGGCAGCCAAGCTAGGATTCAGGAATAATGCTGAAATCAGTCTCTTCAATTAGGGATGTGGGTTAAGTTTTTATATATTCGGTAGGAGGGAGCAGGTATACAGAAAAATTGGTAAGGTAAGTTCTGATTGGAAGCCTTAGAATCAATCAGGCCAGCATAGGGCTATCATGTTTTAAGGAGGTTACTTAAGAAAGCAGGAACTAAAAGGGGCAGCCCAGTATAACAAATTTAGGTAACATTTCTGTACAGTGGTTTGTTAAAGCCATAGAAAGAGCCAAGATCTCCGAGATATATGCATTTGAGTAAAAGTAGCTATTATATTTTACCATTAGGTTTCTTTATCTATGAACTGTATTTGTTGGCTCTTTGCTATTTCTTTTAATCTGAAGAATTTATTTTACAGCCCATTCATTACCTTGAAATTACCATTTTCTTACTGGAATTGGAAATGATGTCATGTGAATTAAAATGTGAGGTAGTCACTTTACCATTCTATAATTAGAAAGACAGAAGCATTTGCCGCTGACTTAATCTGTACCTATCGATATTCTACTATTCGTTTACAACAGAGGTCAGTAAACTGTGCCCTGTGAACCAAATCCAGCCCACAGCCTGTTTTCTTTATAATACAAGTTTCATTGGAACACAGCCACTCCCATTTATTTATGCGTTGCCTGTAGCTGCTTTCAGAAGACCAGGAAAAGTGGAGCGGCTACAGCTGAGACAGTGTAGCCCAGAAAGGGGACAGATGTTTGCTATCTAACCCTTTACAGAAAAAGCTCACTGACTAGCATCTAAATGCAAGCATGTAAACAGTGATGTAGTCACAACTTCTAATAGTCTTGAAAAGTCATTGCCCAAGGGGACCAGAAAGTCTCTAGAGTTTATCTTGTCATTTGGGAAGATGTTTCTAAATTCAGTTCAAGAAGAAAGGAACCATTTAATTATGACATTAGTATATTGTAAGACCATGTTGATAGTAAAATATATGAATTTAGGGTGAAATTGCAGCATTCTTTAGAGGACATAGGGATAAAATGCTGACTGTAAAAACTTCAATAGTAAAATTAAAAATAAAAAAGTTACAGGTGAAATTTGAAAATGCATGAGATATGGAAGACAAGGAGGGAAAAGTCTTCCAGTGTCTCATAGTTGCCCTTTCTAGATGATGGCAAATCATATCCAAAACTGCTTGGTAAACATTGACTTACTAAGTATACATAGAAAGGAAAGTGTGTGCACCGCTCAGCATTTTACTTACAAAGTCACCTGTTATAATTCAGATTTCCTTTTCAAATGACTTGAATCTTCTATACTAGTAGAATAATATAACATTAAATTCTCTTTTTAGGAGATTTATTATTTTTTTATTTATTGAACAGGCAGAGTGACAGAAGAAGAAGGAGGAAAAGTTCTTCCTTCCACTGGTTTATCTCCCAAATGGCTGCAGCAGCCAGGAATGGGCCAGGCAGAAACCAGGAGCCAGCAACTCCATCCGGGATTCTCATGTGGGTTGCAGCGGCCCAAAACTCGGGCCATCTTCTGCTGCATTCCTAGGTGCATTAGCGGGGAGCTAGATGGGAAGTGGAGCAGCCAGGATTCAACCGCTGCTCTGATAGAGGATGCTGGTGTCCCAAGCAGCAGCTTAACTCACTGTGCTTGACCTATGACCTTACTAGCCAAACATCCCAGATCTTCTTTCATCCAGTTATTAGTGCCTGATTTCAGCTCCCTGTTAACAATAAAGTAACTGTTATAGACAAACTTTCACCTTTGCTTTTAGCACCATTCAAAGCGTAATTGTTCCAGTTGGAGGAACTATCGTGGTGACATGTTTCAAAAAATTTGGGGAGAATTTATGTTCCCAAAGTATCATTAGCAAATGGTCAATCGTTAACTCTTTACAGTCTCAGCACGAATTCACACAGTAAAGCAAATGAGTCAGCATCTGCCTTACCTAGAAGTACAAATGACAGAGGGGTAAGAATATCGGAAGAGTCCACTGCAGTGAAGTAAATGTAAACCTGGGCAAGTCTGTCCTCTGTGACTGTCAGTAGTATGTCAAAACTATTTTTAAATGTTTGCTGATCTGTTAAAATGCCAGTGCTTTGAAAGAAAACTGATATACTTCTGTAAGTTTAGAAAAGATATTTATGTATTTATGTATTTGTTTATGATCCAATTCCTTTATTTTTGAAAGGAAAAGTGAAATAATGGTGAAGCGGATTTTATATCATTTATTCTGAGTCTCCAGATTCTTGGATTAGCTGCCCAGATATATTGCATTTTTCTTTAAATTCATTGAGTTTTCTGGAGAAACTTTAGAAATGTTATTTATAAAATGAGTGCCTGTAGGGGCAGGAATGTAGTCTAGCGGTTAGGATGCTGGTTAAGGCACCTGTGTCCCACATCAGAGTACCTGGGTTTGATACCCATCTCCAGCTAAACTCTGGGGGTGGGCGATGCTGGCTCAAGTAACAGGCTTCCTTTTACCCGTGTGAGAGATCTGGATGGAATAACTGTCCCCTGGCTTCAGCCCAGTGCAGTCCTGGCTCTGGCTGACCTTTGGAGAATGAGTCAATAGACAGGATCTCTATATTTCTCTGCCTTTCTCTCTCTTTCTATATCTCTCTCTTTTCCTCTCAAATACCATTTAAAAATAGTTCTATTAGTCTACTCAGACTGCTGTAACAAATGCCACAGACTAAGGACTTAAAATACATTTATTTTTGCAGTTCATTTGGTGCTGAATGAAGACCCACTTCCTCACTTGCAGACAGGGGTCTTCTCCCTGTGTGCCCTCACATGCCACAAAGGGTAATGGAGAGAAGAGAGGAGAGAAAATACTGTCTGGCCTTGTATAAGAACAGCAGTCCCATCATGATAACCCCACCCTTACGACCTCATCTAAGCCTAATTACTTCTAAAAGACACCATATATAAATAACAACACTGGGGTTAGAGCCTTAATGTGTTAATTTTAGGGAAATATAACTGAGTCTGTAGCAATAGCAAGTCATCAACGTCTTTAAATAAAATTCCTATGTGAGTATATAGAGATGTAAGGCTGTTAATATTACACTTTCTCAGAAAGCTTTGTAAGCAGGATATACCAGTCCCTGAAAACCAATTCAAATTCCATGAATATTTCTCAATGTAATGCATTCTTTCATAAAACAAATATTGATCAAATCCATGCTGCATGTTTCATGTTGCCTTCATGCTACTAGACCCAGGCTGTTGAGAGAACAAAAAGTTAAAACAAATAGCTTCAGTTAATTTTTTGTTGTAAGAAATAGACTCTCCTGCACATGATTCAGGTCCCAAGACCTATTAGTAAAACATCAGTAGTGTTTCTATGACCATGAAAGTATTGGAAGAAGCAAACAAGAAAGGAACCAATGCTAGGGCATAGAGCACAAGGGAAAATGGCAGTGAAACATAGGACAAGTCAAGCCAAATGGTAAGGAGTAAACTGTGTGTTTGGGTACAGTCCACTGATGAGTTTGCCAGGGCTCCTGTGTGGTAGAGGAAGGGACCACGTTTTGCAGGGTGGCACAGGCCCATCCCCTGCAGCCTTTTAGGAAGCACATTTGCATAAGGCTGGACTCTTAAGTGGAGCCAGGACTTGAAGCCAGGCGCTTGGATAAGGGAGACAGTCATCTGGAGGATGCATCAGATGCCCATGTCTTCTTTATAAAAGGTTATTTTTGGAGGAATTATTGGGGTTAGACCCATAATATTTGGGCCAATTTATCATTAGCCTGCTAATTTTCAGGGAGAGTTCTACCATGGTAAAATTAAAAAAAAAAAAATAGGTAGAAAAGAATTAGGAGAAGCAGCTTGCTTTAATGAAAGTTTACACTAAAAAAGTCTTGTTTTGACTGTTATATTTATTAGTTTCCACCCAGTTTTTTGCTCTTCACTTAAATAAACTATTGTGTGAAACTTGCCAAGTATGAAATGTTTTCAAGGGCAGCACAAGGATTAGCACAGTTGATGAGATACTGCTTGGTCTGTTTATCTCTGTGTCTTTCCCTCCCTCTTTCTCTATCCCTGTGTCTTTCAAATAAATAAATCTTTAAGAACATTTTTAAAAGAGCTGGCATTGTGGTAGAGTGGGTTAAGCTGCCACCTGCAATGTCAGAATGTCAGAGTGCTGGTTCGAGTCTCTGCTACTCTGCTTCCAATCCAGCTTGCTAGTGCACCTGGGAATACTGCAGAAGATGGCCCATGTGCTTGGGCCCCTGAACTCACATGGGAGACCTGGGTGGAGTTGCAGGCTCCTGGCTTTGACTTGGCCTACTCCAGCCATGGCAGTCACATGGGGAGTGAACCAGTAGATGAAAGAGCTCTTTCTGTCTCTCCTTGTCTCTCTCGCTCTCTGCCACTCTGCTTTTCAAATAAATAAAATAAATCTTTTAACAGAAATATTTACAATACTGCTTGGAAGGTCCACATCCCATATTGGAGCACCTGAGTTTCATGCCTGATTTCTGCTCCCAATTCCAACTTCCTGCTAATGTTCACCTTGGGAGGCAGCAGATGATGGTTCAAATAATTAAGTCCCTACCACCCACATGGAAGACTTGGATTGAGTTCCAGATATCTGACTTCTGCCTGGCCCAACCTCCGTTGGTCATTGCAGGCATTTGAAGAGTACACCAGTGGACTAAAGAGCTCTCTGCCTTTTAAATAAATTTAAAAGAATTTTTAAACCACCTTATAAAAAGTTTAAAATCTTTTAAACATTTTCTTCAAATTTCCTTTGAATATTAGTATTTTAGTAGACTTGGGACTTTTTGTTTTGCTGTGTATCTCTCCAAGAACCTTGTTATAAAATTCTTATTAGTGTTTGCCATTTTAAATAGTAGCTCATGAAATAAACCTGGCTCCACGCTGTGTCAGCGATGGTTCCTGACTGTGCCATGTGTTGTGATACAGTTAACTCTTCCTAGATCCCAGCCAGCAATCTGGCTAAGCCATACCACTGGGACTTGATTACTGTTTCCTATACAATCCCATGCTAAAATTTTCACATATATGATGAATTTGTGATTCATGAATGAGTTTATGAGATTGGGAAGTACATGTAACTCTTTAAGCTCAATAAGAAAGAAAAGCATTCAGAAATTATAATTAGGGAGTCCGTGTTGGCAACTTGTTGGTGAAAATCTCTTGCACAGAGAAAGACCAAGATCCCTGTATCCACATAGTAAGTGACTATAGTCCTCTTGCATTATTTACAGATTTGATCTAATTTCTAAGCACAATTAAGTCTCTTGATAATGAGCTCCCACTCATGCTTAAACTTTTTCCTTTTCATTTCTACATGGTTCATAATCACTAATACCATTTTTTCCATGAAACAATAGGAAACATCACTCACTGGATCATTCAATTTAACGTGTGCTGTCGCAAATGCTACAGAGACATGATTGCAGTGGGATATACCGTGTTAATATTGCTCAGTTTAATAAGCACTCAGAGCTCTTTGAACTCTTTGTTACATATAATCCTATAGCTTTCAGTGCACGAAGATATTAATCCTACTCTATTTCCCATAAGAAGAGCATGTGTGTGTACATGTTGGATCTAGCAATTTATTTCATCCTGATTATTCAAACAAATTGACAACATGGCTTTACTTGCTGAAGGATAATTCACTGACCAATAGAACTTCCCCTTTGTGTGCAACCTGGATAATAAGGGAGTTTTATTCCTTTTCAAGAAAATGAAGATGAGCAACTACATTCTGAATTCTATTGGATTTACTTCTGAGCTGCATGGGTAGCCTTCTATTTACAAACTCATATTTGCGTGACACACATATCCATCTCCTTATAGCTCAACCAGTGTGATCTATTCTTTGTCATTCTGTGAGTATTTATTATTTTACTTTTTTTTTAGAACAAAGCTCATACTCAATTTATGTTTTTTCAAATTGGCTTCAATTATTCTACTTATAAATCTTTTATTAAATTTATGAGAAGTTTCAAAATTACACCAAAGTAGAAAGAATGTAATGAATACTAGTAATATAGTAATTATTATGCTTACTCAGTTTCAACTGGTTATAGTATGTTGTCTTTCTTGATCATCTGCCACTCACCAAACATTTAAAATGAATTTTTCTGGAATATTTTAAAGCAACTCTCGGATAAGATATATGAGAGTGCTTCAAAAAGTTCATGAATAATTCACATTATCTATTAATGATACTTTTTGAAGCTCCTTCATATATCACCCATAAATATTTGATTCTTTCTTTAAATCTAACAACATTATTTTCACACCTAACAAAATTTACAGTTCTTTCATATCATCTATTAGGATCATGTTTAACTTTCTTTGTTGTCTCAAAAATATCAATGTACAGTGTGTTCACAGTGAGGTCCAAAATGGGCCATGCATTGCATTGGGTTAGTATATTTTAAGTTGATTTTCATCTAACAACATGATGAGCTCCTTTTTTCATGACATTTGTTGAAGAAACTGTCTTTTCTTTAAATCTACCTTTACAATATTTCTTCAATATTTCGGCTAAGCATGCCTAACTTGAGTCATAGATAACCCAAAAGTTAAACACATTGATGATACCCAGGTTTTCAAATTCTGGGGACAACCTATCAACTGACTCTTAAAAATAATGACAGTGCCTTATATAAATAAAAGTATAAATGAAATAAATGTGACTTATCAACATAGAGTTCAATAAGAAATTTATTTGAAAGTCATGATTTTGTTATTTTCTGATCTAACTAAGAAGCTTTCATGAATTGTCTGTAAGCCCACATGATTTTTGGCCTATGTGCTAACAAGGCTCAAAGAACTTACATCGTCATTACACATGAACTACACAAGCTCTACCTGTAAATACAGATACAGTTGTCTGGATTTATGTAGCTTTCTGGGGTGCTAAGAAGTGTCCTTAGTATGCTCCTTCTTTTCTACAGTTAAAATCACAGTTTTCAGTGTGTTAGAAATGATTTTTAAGATTTATAAAGTTGAGGGACCAGATGGTTCCCTTCCCAAACATTTATATTTTCCTCACCCGAATAGCAGGAAGTTCATTTCAGATTGCATTTTTGTGTTTGAATTGTTGTGTTTCCTCTAAGTCAGAATACCAACTAGTTGAGATGTACGATAAATTTTCAATATATTGTACAAATGGTGCTGTTTCTATGTGTTTGGATAACATTGCATGAGTAATTCGTTCCATAAGTACACTGTCGAAAACCTCAGATAAGAAGAGTAGAGTGTTGAGTGGGTTTCTGGGAACAGATACAGGAATTTTTTTTCTTTTCAACTAACTAAAGTATTTAAGATTTTATGGAGGGCAGGTATATGGGAAAAGAACTTTGGATTTATGTGACTAATATAGATATGCACAGAGTAAATTAATTTGTTTCTACAGTTGTGTTGATAGTGGATTTACCTTGTTTTTCCTTTTTGGTATCATTTAATGTGATGATAGTTGGAACAATTCTATAATAAAATTCTACAAAGGACCTTTAATGAAGAATCTAACACAATTTCATTTAATTTTTCAGAAGATTTGTATTTGTATGTATTTCAGAGGGCTAAAATGGATGAGTAGGCAAAAATAATTTCAATTCAAAGAACCCAAACTCAGTTATACAATTTTCAGTTTTCTTTTAGTTAGATATAATGCAATCTTCCTCATGGCTTAGGATTCTAATACATATGGTCAAGTCTTTGCTTTCCAAATTAAACATCTTTGTCTCCTAGGTCTCCAAATTAGCTAAAAGTCTAATATTGTACTGTTTCTCTGTCTTTCCTTTTGGGCCTACTTGGAGCAACTTTTCCCATGAACCATGGGAACTTACCAAATTTAAACTATTTGTCAATCCTGCTTCCAAATATCAAATGGAGAGAGGACTGCTCACTGGTATTCCATGTCATAGGAATTCCTATGCTAGGGATAGGATTCCATGCTAGGGATCATGTCCTTTCAAACTAGATGGATATTCCTTGTAATCCCTTGCCTGTGCAAGTTCCCATGATTCCCTCTCCTTGAATGCAAGGTTAGAGCTCTCTTACTTCACACCCACATGCTCAGCCATCGTTTCTCAATAAATGAATTGATGAATTTTTTAAAAAATTGTTTATTTATTTAACAGGTAGAGTTACAGACAGTGAGAGGGAGAAACAGAGAGAAAGGTCTTCCTTCTGTTGGTTCACCCCTAAATGGCCACTATGGCCAGAGCTACACTGATCTGAAGCCAGGAGCCAGGGGCTTCTTCCTGGTCTCACATGTGGGTGCAGGTGCTCAAGCAGTTGACCATCTTCCACTGCCTTCCTCAGCCACAGCAGAGAGCTGGACTGGAAGAGGAGCAACTGGTACTAGAACCCGGTGCCTATATGGGATTCCGGCGCCGCAGGCAGAGGATTAGCCAAGTGAGCCATGGCGCTGGCCCCAATGAATTGATGATTTTTGAAATTTAGGAGGGAAATGGCAGAGGGGAGAAAGGAGTCTATAAATGTCATTTGTTCTTTTTCTTTAAGACTTGTTATATTAAAGCAATTTTACATATATGTCCAATAAGTAATAAAATATTGTTTTAAATTTGATAGAATGATATCTTGGGATAAAAATATATATGAATTAGAATTATTTCTGATTCCATATGTAATTGAGGAAATGCTAATTATGCTAGAAGAACATTACTAGAAATTTCCATTTATATTTTTAGATTCAGGATTGATGTTTGAGTAGGTGAAGAAGCTGTAGACAGAGTGGGTAGAGGATTTTTATCCTGTATTTCCATTGACTACCCCAAAGCCATCCCAATAAATTCCCATTGTAGAAAAAGAATGCTTTGTGGGCTGGTACCATGGCTCAATAGGCTAATCCTCCGCCTTGCGGCGCCGGCACACCGGGTTCTAGTCCCGGTCGGGGCGCCGGATTCTGTCCCGGTTGCCCCTCTTCCAGTCCAGCTCTCTGCTGTGGCCCAGGAGTGCAGTGGAGGATGGCCCAAGTGCTTGGGCCCTGCACCCCGTGGGAGACCAGGAGAAGCACCTGGCTCCTGCCTTCGGATCAGCATGGTACATCCGCTGCAGCATGCTGGCCGCGGTGGCCATTGGAGGGTGAACCAACAGCAAAGGAAGACCTTTATCTCTGTCTCTCTCTCTCTCTCACTGTCCACTCTGCCTGTCCAAATAAATAAATAAATAATAAAAAAAGTCCAGCATTATACAATAATATTAAAGGTACCTGGTATTCTGCAGAGATCATGTATTATTTGTCTCATGAAATAATTCATTTCTAAATATACCCCATGTGTGACATGAGTTGTCATATTTAATAGCATCTTATGAAAACTCCTAAGTATTGAACATGTATGTGTATGTAGTTTTCTGTGCCAAGAAAACCACTAGGTGTTTGTTTTATTAGAAAGCCTGCAAAATCAATTTAATGTCTGATTATTAGCAACAACTCCTACTACAGGTCTTCTGTAAACAAGGAAGTAAAATAGGACTTCTATCTAAGCAAATGTTAATTTCTAAATTATAGAGTAATTAGACCTTTGAAGGTGGTGTAAACAGCTTTCTGCTTTTCTTCCAGCCATTACTTGTCGAAAGCAAGATGGAGGGCAGGCTGGCATCCACGAATGTCTCCAGTATGCAGGCCCCGTGCCAGCCCTCACCCAAACCTGCCAGATCCCCTGCCAAGATGACTGTCAGTTTACCAGCTGGTCCAAGTTTTCCTCATGCAATGGAGACTGTGGGGCAGTGAGGACCAGAAAGCGCACTATTGTTGGTAAGAATAATTGGGATGCCAAAGCCAACATTTGTCAAGGTAGAAAAATGCAATGGAAGTTAGATGACGAGAGTTCTGACAATGCATTTGAAAGTGCCTTATTGTTGCTGTGCTTACATCTAATATGCCAGGGGATCTGGATGTGTATTTTAATGTAAGTTGGCAGTGATAGAAGCAATAAGTAGTTTTAGTAAATAGAAAAAAGCAGCCTGACTCCCTACACAAACGACTATACAGTGATGATGGATTATGTTTTGGTTGAAACATGTACTTTCAGTGGATTACCAAAAGGCTGTTGGAGCAAAGTAGAAAAATTGCCCTTTCATTTTCTTAACCCATTCTCACTGTCACAGGTTCATATTAGCCTTTATGTCCTACAAGGAAGAATGTGACTTTAATCCTGTGTCTGAAAACTACATATAAAAAAGAGGACACAGAGAAAAAAAGAGAAGTGATCTAACAAGGAAGAGTCAGGATCATCATATTGAATCAGAGCCTGGTACATTAAGAAATACTGTCACTGACAAAAGAAACCAAAAAATACTGGTTCTAGTAGACTTTTCATGATAGAAGTTATAAAATGAACCACCTGCAAAAGTAAGACTGTTGAAAACTATATGACAGCTTATGAACGCTAGATATATATATATATATGTAGTTCATTATATATGCTATAATTAAGGGTTATTTTACATATGATACATATTAGAGGATCTTTAAATATAGAAAATACATATTTTGAAAAAGTAGGCAGACATTGGTTTGAAAATTTGCACAACAGACCCACTTCTTATTCTATTTTTCCACAAACTTTTGTAGTGCTCTTGTATAGTAAGTATACCATCAATATTAATTTGATAGCATTAAACTAATTAAATATTTTCAAACACATATGGAATTTATCCTCAACATGATTTTCTTTTTTAAAAAATGATTTACATCTATATTCAAACATTTTCAAATATTTTTGAGTACTGTTTTCTACACGAATCACCAAGTATGTTAAAATCATTCCCTCTCTAAAATACTGAAGGGTACAAAATCATAATCAGCAGTGATTCAAAAAATCTCATGTTCTCAATTATAATCCTCTGTAACCATATACCATCTATTTGGAATTAGCAAGAGAGACATTCAGTCCAACACAAGGACTCTCTCTCCATCTCTTATTTTTAAATGTTATAAAGGAGAGGTTTATGCAGTTACCAGAAACTCACCAGTTATTGAAAAAACAGGATCATTGGCCGGCGCCGTGGCTCAACAGGCTAATCCTCCGCCTTGCGGCGCCGGCACACCGGGTTCTAGTCCCGGTCGGGGCACCAGATTCTGTCCCGGTTGCCCCTCTTCCAGGCCAGCCCTCTGCTGTGGCCCAGGAGTGCAGTGGAGGATGGCCCAGGTGCTTGGGCCCTGCACCCCATGGGGAGACCAGGAAAAGCACCTGGCTCCTGGCTCCTGGCTCCTGCCATCGGACGAGCACGGTGCGCCAGCCGCAGCGCGCCGACCGCGGCGGCCATTGGAGGGTGAACCAATGGCAAAAGGAAGACCTTTCTCTCTGTCTCTCTCTCTCTCACTGTCCACTCTGCCTGTAAAAAAAAAAAAAAAAAAGGATCATTTTAGAGGATTTTAATCATTTTGAAGAGCATACAATCCAATCCAAGTGACTTCCACACACAAAATGAGGTATAAGGAAAGCTTCACTATACTAAGCCCCAGCAATGGCCTTATATACATCTCTGTGGGGTGAGAAAATATCATTTACTTATAGGTTTCTGTTATATATGGTCTAAACTGTAAAGAGGAGGCATAAGAAGGTAGAAATTTCAAGAGGCTTGAAATTAATAGTGATGTTTTTCAACTTAAGTTGTCTGATGGTTTCTCTTCCACAGGAAAAAGTAAAAAGAAAGAAAAATGTAAAAATTCCCACTTGTACCCCCTGATTGAGACTCAGTATTGTCCTTGTGACAAATACAATGCACAGCCTGTGGGGAACTGGTCAGACTGTATCTTACCAGAGGGCAAAGTGGAAGTGCTACTGGGAATGAAAGTACAAGGAGACATCAAAGAATGTGGCCAAGGTTATCGTTACCAAGCAATGGCATGCTACGATCAAAACGGGCGGCTTGTGGAAACATCCAGATGCAACAGCCATGGTAATCCCTTTTTGCCTCATCACTCTATTTATGTTGTCTTCGAGGAGTGAAATGCATGTGTGTTGCAGTTGAGGGGAGATGAAAGTTTACACAGTGCAGTGTAAGTTGAACACAGTGGAACACCACACTACATCATGTATGTGCAACAGGATATTCAATATAATGTTGTCTCATCTCCAGCTGGCCATCAAGTCTCCAGTGTAGGTGACAGGGAGACTTTGGATGCCCATATCCTCATAACGGGAGGCAAAAATGTTGCCAGTAACTTTCAGGGCTTAGCTAAAGCCTGTTCATTCAATAGACCCAACAATTCCCAACAAGTCTGTGCTCAGAGAAGGAGTGAGGAGGACCTAAGATTTGAGTTCAACTTGAGATTAGAGTTTTAACTGACTTTTCACAATGAAATGGACAATCTTTGCAACATGCCCCAAGTAGCAAAGAAAGATGGAAAGTCATAATTGGTAAAAACTCAAACGTCTGCTCATTCTTTGTTGAGATTGGCCAAAGAGAATCAAGAAAACAGAAAAATGTACGTGTTTCTAGGGAACTGTGCCCACTTTCATTTTATAAACCTAAACAGAAAGGGAAATTGCAGCAATAATTGACATCAATAATAAAATATGAGAAGTTTGTGAATGCTGTCCACATTTGCCCAGATAATATACTAAACTATTTTATTTATTTTATAGACAATAGGCAATAGTAGCAGTGTTTTTTCATTATTTTTATTTTAATATATGTATCCTTTCATAACGGAAAGAGATTACTTTTCAGTGAGTCAGCCTGAAACATAGACATCACATGTTTGCAAACACTGTTTGATAATCTGCCTTCTTGATAGAAATAGCCAAGGCAGGATGAGCAAGATACATGGCTGTTTGCTCCCAACCTTGCTGAAGTAACTTCTGCTACTGGAGTTTTCAGGTTCCAGTTTTATTATATGGTTCAGAAATTAACACAAACTAAGAGAACCATCTCACATTTGTAAATGATCAAGATATCATGACGTATTTATTGAAATTTCTTAAACCTCTACCTCTCAAGAGATATGTAAAAATCTTGTCTGTCTTAATCTTATCATATAGTTACTATGTTAATCAAAGTCTGTTTTTCAGTTCCCCCCCAAAAGCTCCACTGTAGCAAAACTCTAGCCATGAATAAGGTCATTATATGTGCATTGCTAAATTAAACATTATTTCATGCACTTAGAACCATAACTACAAAAGAAATTATAGTGTTTACAATCTTCAAGGTAATCTGTACTCTGAGGAACATATCTAAGAGAAACTATTTTATGCTTTACATAAATTACATTGGTATTATCTATTAGACACTAAGGAAAATGTGAATGCTCTTACTGTTTTCAGGTGGCAATTTAAAAGGTCGTAATAAGGCGTTAAATGTAAAAATGAGAACTGGTGTTTGGTCTACGGGTTAAGATGTTGGTTAAGATTCTGATATTCCATGTCAGAGGACCTGGGTTCGAGGCCTAGCTTCATTTCCAGCCCTAGCTTCCTGCTAATGTGCACTCTGGGAGGAAGCAGGTGATGGTTTAAGTCCTCGGGTCCCTGCTACCCATATGGGAGACCTGAACTGAGTTCTTGGCTCCTGGTTTTGGCATGGTCCAATCCCAAATGTTGCAGGCTTTTAAGGAGTGAACCAGCTCGCTCTCTGCTCTCTGTATGTTGTCTCCATCCCACTCCATCCTAGTATGTGTGTGTGTTTCTCTGCCTCAGATAATTTTTGTAATGCGAACTTGAAGATCACTTTAAAAATGTGTCTCTCTTTAGAATGCAGAGTTCATATTTTGATTTGCTGTGCACAGTGAATCACTAAGATCATAGCATTACCTGTGAACCTCCAGAATGACTTTGATATATTCTCTTTACCCTGATCTATTAAACCTATGATTTAGAAAGTCATCTAACAATCTTATGTTTAGAGAAAAAAACTTTTAAAATATTCATTGACTCTCACACAAATAGTTGATCACTTTAAAAAATTAAAAGTATAAAATAATTAAAATCCAGGCCAGCACTGTGGTGCAGCATGTTAAGCCAGCACTTGGGGTGCCCAAATTTCATATCACAGTGGTGGTTCAAGTCCTGCTGCTCTGTTTCTGATCTGACTTCCTGCTAATTCACCTGGAAAGGCATTGGGAAATAACCCAAGTGCTTAGATCCTGCCACCCATGTGAGAGGCCAGGGTGTGTTCCTGGCTACTGGCTTCAGCATGGTGCAGCCCTGCTATTGTGGCCATTTGGGGAATGAATCAGTGGATGGAAGCGTACTCTCTGTCTCTCTGTCACTCTGCCTTTCAAATAAAGAATTTTTTAAAACGTAATTGAAATTGGCCAGAGGCAGTAGGCTTCTTAGCATTTTTGACTCAAAGTGTGAAGAAAGCAGTACAGTATTCTAGAGAAACACACACTCAGAAAAAAGATTAATCCATTATACATTGAACTTCTTGGGGATGTGGAAGTCTATAAGTACACTAAGTGAAACATTGCAGTTTAATTCTTCTGTATGTTCTCCATCATTCCTCTCTCATCTGTTATGATCTGTGATGGGATGTTCATTGGGATTTTAAAAATTAGTACTTATTTGAGAGAGAGAGATGATTCCCATCTGTTAGTTTACTCCTCAGATGCCCAAAATGGCTGGGACGGAGTTAAGCCAAAGCCAGGAGCTGGAACTAAATCCAGGTCTCCCAGTTGAGTGTAGGAGCCCAACGACTTGAGCTGTCACTATTGCCGCCCAGTGTCTGCATTAGTAAGAAGCTGGAATCAGGAGCCAAAGCTGGGAACCAAAGCAGGCGCTCTGCCGTGAGACCTGGGCGTCCTCACTGGCATCTTCGCCATCTCATGGGCTATTGTAGTGTTTACCAACACATCTACTCAGAGTCCGAAAATGCGAATGTCTATTGCCTGATTTCTTCAGAAATTGCTTCTCACCCTGTCAGGTCTGAATGGTGTGTGTGTGGAATGTTACAACTTTTCCACTCCATCCTAGTCGTTCTCTAACTTGCAATCTCTATGACAACTGCCTTCTCCCAGCCTAAATAGCTTTCTAGATGGATTGTGGACATAGAGTTTTAAGTGGCTTGGGAGAAGAAAATCTTTTCCTGCTGTCAATTTAAATATAAGATTGATCCCCATGTGGTACGGTACAGTGACAGTAATCCCCTATTCAATAGTGGCCTTAGGGCATTTCTGTTTAATCATTGTCCAACTGTAGACCATGTTACCAATCTTATGCTGATGAAGCAGTCTTTCACCAAGTTCATTATGTTATTTTACACTGTTTCCCACTTGACCATTTTTTAATGCTTTTAATTTGGGTACAATTTTATTATGTTTGGATTTCTTCATAATAACAGATTATGTGCTGAAAAGTGACATAACTATAGTCCTAAAACGAATCTTTAAGAATGCCTTTGGTGCCACATAAGTATTCATTCTGCTGATTTATAGTATTAAATAAAGTTATAAAACATTTATAAATTATAGTTATATATATTTATATCACATATATACATATATTTGGGGCATTCAACTGTCCAAAAACATACTACACATGTATATTTATTTTGGTTAGGAAATCTTAGATAGTATCTCGATAGCTTTGAAAACAGTATCACCCATTTTCTACCCACCACTAGAACCCTTTAAATCTTGATCAGTGGATTCACTAGGAATTTATTAAGTGCTTAACCACATAGTACTAGGTGTAGTCATCCTTCAGTATCCGGGAGGATTGGCTCCAGGATCCCCTTAGAAACCAAAATCTGCCAGTGCTCAAGTCCCTTGTATAAAATGGTGTAGTATTTGCATATAACTTCCTGTATACTTTAGATAAGCTCTGAATACTATGTAAATAGTTATTTTTTTTAGGAAATAATGAAATAGGATTCTTATCAATGCATTTTTTGTGACTATTTTTCCATTCTTGATTGGCCAAATGCATATATGTGGAACCCATGGAGGGCTGACTATTTCTCAAGTTCATCACCTTTACAATTTCCCAGAACAAAGGATAGAATTTCTGGAACTTTTAAAATTATATCAGTTCACCTTGATTCTTTAAAGACTTTTAGTGGAAACCTAGCTTGCACAGGTACGGTTGTGTAAGATTTCCATTTAAACATAAGTACCCCTCAGCCCACCCACCTCTTCCAGATCCCTTTTGTTTTTCTAAGGAACGTAACATACTACATAATTTATTCATTACGGTTTTATTTATTTATTTATTTATTTGACAGGTAGAGTTATAGACAGAGAGAGAGAGAGAGAGAGAGAGAGAGGTCTTCTTTACACTGGTTCACTCCCCAAATGGCCGCTATGGCTGGTACTGTGCAGATCTGTAACCAGGAGCTAGGTGCTTCCTCCTGGTCTCCCATGCGGGTGCAGGCTCCCAAGCACTTGGACCATCCTCCACTGCCCTCCTGGGCCACAGCAGAGAGCTCGACTGGAAGAGGGGCAACTGGGACTAGAACCCGGTGCCCATATGGGATGCCAGCCCCACAGGCGGAGGATTAACCAAGTGAGCCACGGTGCCGGCCCCTCATGTTTTTTAATGCTTTATCTTCCCTATAAGAATATTGAGTGAGACTATACTATTTTAGTCAATGATATATCTTAAGCTTCAAGAATAGTAACTGTTCAGTCAATATTTGTAGGATGAATGAGTGAAAAATTGAAGAGAATTTTTTTCCCATAGAAAAAGTTGAGCTCTACTAGGGTTGCAGCTAATGCACAATCAGATGAGGCACTCTCTTCTTCACAATTTCTTTCACTCTGTATCACATACCTGGGAAACTATGAAACAGATCATTGAGAGTAACTAGCATCTTTAAAACAAAGTAAGATCTTTACAGGGCCTGTGTTGTGGTGTGGAGGGTTAAGCCGCCACCTGTGAAGTTGGCATCCCTTATGGGCACCAGTTCCAGTCCTAGCTGCTCCACTTCCAATCCAGCTCTCTGCCAATGAGCCTGGGAAAGCAGTGGAAGATGGCCCAGTTGCTTGGGCCCCTGATCCCACGTAGGAGACCTGAATTAAGCTCCTGACTACTGGCTTTAGCCTGGCCCAGCCTCAGCCATTGAAGCCATTGGGGAAATGAACTAGCAGATGGAAAAATCTCTCTCTCTCTCTCTCTCTCTCTCTCTCTCTCCTTCTTCCTCCCTCTTTTTCTCCCTCCATCACTGTAACTTTGCCTTTCAAATAAACACCATAAACCTTTTTTTTAAATATAAGATCTTTACATACCACAAAATATTTGTATTATGATGATCAAATATGTGTTAGTTCACCCCATGTACTAAACATGAGTTGAAATAGTCGCACACCCATTCACTGATTCGGATCAGCAACACCAACAGTGGAAAGTCTGTTCTGTTGCACTTAAGGCCTCCTGTTCAGAACTTCCTGATTTGTAGAACACTGGAGATTTGCACACTAGTGTAACCTCTTAGTTCACATTAGTAATTAGGACAACTTAGGTTTTCTTAAACTCTGTTTACAACTTTGGGAGCGTGGGTATTTATTTTTTCTTCTTCCCACTCACTTTTCCTTGAAAAAATAAGGAATAGCACTTCAGTTTGATTTATCTGAAAGGGATGTTTTAAAGGTAAATTGGATGAAGTATAAAAATGCCAGATTTTCTGATTTTGCACTCTGAGCTGCATAATTCTTCCTGTACACTTCCCTTCGATCTTTACCCTCGGGAAATTTCTCTTCCCTATTTCACACAGGCAGTTTAAGCCATAACATACTATCAATAAATATTCAAAAACTGAACTCAGTTATATTTGTGAGGTTTCAAGAAGGCAGAAAAATCTGAGGATTTTTCTTCCCGAGCCCAGATTGCTTCGTATGCAAGGCTCTCCGATTGTCTAAAAGTCAAATATTGCTGTTGATACCTATCAAATATTTATCATCAAGGAAAGACCCTGAAGGAACTCGAGAATTGACTGTGAGGTTACACTGCTTGTCACTGAGTAAGAAACCAAGTAACAACTATTTTAGGCTTTGCAGGCCCGAAGATCTCTGGTGGAACATCTCAGTTCAGCAGTTATAGCATGACAGTGGCAGTAGACAATATGTGAGCAAATGGGAATGCCTGTGTTCCATTCAGACTTTACAAAAACAGTCTGGCAACTGTTTCTGGTATCCCTGATCTAAAGTCTTGCTACCCAACACTGTTGGAGATACACCCCTTCACAGACCTATTGCATCATAGTTTATACTAGGAGAAATCCCCAGAGGATTCGGTACACATTTTTTTTAAAGACTCCACATGGGTGCAGGAGCCCAAGCACTTGGGCCACCTTCCACTGCTTTCCCAGGCCATAGCAGAGAGCTGGATCGGAAGTGGAGCAGCGGACTTGATCTGACACTCCCATGGGATGCCGGCACCGCAGGCAGAGTTTGAGAATTTGCGCAGGGATCATGCAGACATTCACAGGGTACTGTGCCTCGTAGGAAGCATGTCTTGGAGATTGTTTCCTTCATGAGCCCTGGCTGATGCTACCTTGAACAACACAGTTTTCACTTCCACGTAGCCATTCACTGACTATCAGCTGTGAAGAATAGGCCTTTGGAATTTTTGATATGTATTAAAGTGAGTCTTAATAAGGTGAAAGTCTACTTGGATTCAAATTTTTTTTTTTTTTTGACAGGCAGAGTGGACAGTGAGAGAGAGAGACAAAGAGAAAGGTCTTCCTTTGCCATTGGTTCACCCTCCAATGGCCGCCGCGGCCGGCGCACTGCGGCCGGCTCACCGAGCTCATCCGATGGCAGGAGCCAGGTGCCAGGTGCTTTTCCTGGTCTCCCATGGGGTGCAGGGCCCAAGCACTTGGGCCATCTTCCACTGCACTCCCGGGCCACAGCAGAGAGCTGGCCTGGAAGAGGGGAACCAGGACAGAATCCGGCACCCCAACCGGGACTAGAACCCAGTGTGCTGGCGCCGCAAGGCGGAGGATTAGCCTGTTGAGCCACTGTGCCGGCCTACTTGGGTTCAATTTTGAAAACAAAGTCTGTTGGGCTTTTTGGAGAAAGGATATTGGTAATGTAATGATTACTAAGACAGGGTGGTGCTGTGACATAATGGGCTAAGCTTCCACCTACGGCACTGGCATCCCATATGGGTACTGGTTCTTGCCTGGCTGCCTCTCTTCTAATCCAGCTCTCTATTCAGGGCCTGGGAAAACAGTGGAAGATGGCCCAAGTGCTTAGGCCCCTGCACCGATATGGGAGATCCATAAGAAGCTCCTGGCTCCTGGCTTCAGTTCAGCACAGCTCCTGCCATTGCGGCCATTTAGGGAGTGAACTAGCAGATGGAAGACCTTTCTCTCTGTCTGTCCCTCTCTCTCTGTAGCTCTGCTTGTCAAATAAATACATCTGAAAGAATAAGCGAGGGAGGGAGGGAGGGAGGGAGAAAGATAGATTGCTAAATTGCTAAGACTCACCATGGAGGGTGTGGTTATAGGGAAAGTTGAGGAATCATTTTCTTCTCTTGTAAGGAGGGGTAGTGTGTGTGGTGTGTGTGTGTGTGTGTGTGTGTGTGTGTGTATAACTGAAGTAGGCAGGCATACAGGTTAAAATTGATCAGATTTGTGAACTGGAAGGCCACGCCCCTGTGTGGCCTCATGCCCCTACCTGATGCCTTTGCCACGCCCCTGTGTGGCCTCATGCCCCTACCTGATGCCTTTGCCACGCCCCTGTGTGGCCTCATTCCCCTACCTGGCCACACTTGGGTGCCCACCAGCCAATCAGGTTAATTAACCACTCCCCTTTGGAAGTGGGTTAAAAGCCAGGATGTGGTGTGGCCTGGCCTGCTCTTTTTCCCTGGCTTCTTGCTAGGGAGGGGCTTGCTGTAGCCCCGTGCCTCCAGAGCGCTTGGCCTTCGGGCCATGTGCTCTAGGCTTCCTGGCCCAGATACAGGCCTAGATGTTCTTTGACATGGCTGGTTCCTGGTGCTCGGTATGAACCCCTATTTACCTCTCTCTCCTAAATAAAGCTCTCACTCTCCTATGCATCTTTCTCACTAAATAAAAGCTTAAAATGTACCATGCTGCCTCGTTTATCTGTGCCGGTATTTAGAATTCTTCTCTAAATATTAGGCAAGAACCCTCTTGGGCTTATTAATATTGGGGATTTAGTAATAAGCCCGTGGTGAAATCGTAAGGCACCCTGGATAGCATTTCTAGGGAACTTTAAAGGGCCACATTTCAGTGTAAATTTTAGGGGGTCTTCTCCAATTTCATAACATTCTAACATATTTAGCTTTTTTCTTCATTAGGTTTTTTTCTTTCTCACATATAATGCTAAGACTGTAAAGTGCTTAATAGAAAATTAATGGTGAATACTACAGGAAAATCAAAGCCCAATTCAAATTTGTCCTTTGCTGAAGAGTTTCTATACTGACCGAACTTTAACAAATAAAAGCATTCTACATTTACAGCTCAGTACATTTTTAAGCATTTTTCAAAAACACTTGTCATATTGAAAGAGAAAAAAATTCTTAAGTTGTTATATATAATGTATCTGTCAAAATATCACAATATATCTGTCTAAGTATTAAGGGAGGAAAAAATTCTTTTTCAATTCAGATAAAGAAGAGGAAGCTGCAGATTTATTTGCTGTTCTATTGATAAATAATACAATATTACATTAAGGTATTGAGCACATTTTATTTTGTGCACTCAGTAATTATGATCTGATGATGCTGAAATTGTCAGGGCTTCCTACTGCCATGGGCCTATCATGCTGCCATTCAGACAGCTGCATAGGTCACTTCATACCCTTTTAATTATTTCCATTTGTCTCCTAACTGTAGTCACAGTTGAATAGTTCAGAATAGTTTATCTAATTCCTGATTAGTAAAAGATTAATTTCTCTTTAACATTAAAACATAGTGATTTTTATTGACTGATCCATGCTTTCTGCCTTTACCTATTGTGCTTCTCAGTGGCATTACAAAGAACCTTCTGGACATTAATGAATGGCATTTAGCAATTGTTTTTGTAAGCATCTGTGGATTCAAAAGGTGACCATTAAAATCCAATAAAATGCAAAAACCCTGGCTAACACCCAAAATTACTCTCAAGGGATTTGTTTCATAGGTAATTTGCATTATGGCACTAATAAAAAGAAGGCCCTACAGATTTTACAAATGAAGCAAAGGGCTTTTAGTAAAATATCTTCACATTATGAATCCAGCTTAGTCTTGTGTGGCGACTTTTAACACTCTTACATCATAACCTAAGTACTCTACATCCTTATTTCACCAGCCTCTCACAGTTCTTTTTTAAAAAATTAATTAATTTGAAAGGCAGAGTTACAGAGAGAGAGAAAGAGATCTTCCATCCACTGGTTCACTCTTCAAATGGCCACATCAGCCAAGGCTATGCTAAGTCAAACCAGGAGACAAGACCTTCTTCCAGGTCTCCCATGTGGGTGCGGAGGCTCAGGCACTAGGGCCATCTTCTACTGCTCTCCTAGGTGCATAAGCAGGGAGCTGGTTTGGAAGTAGAGCAACAGGGGATCAAGTGGTCCCCACATGAGATGCGTCTGTCACAGGTGGTGCCTTAACCCGCTACACCGCAATGCCAGCCCCTCTCAGTTCTCATACAGATGATTTGAAAGATGTCATGTTTCAGTGACCATCTCTGGCTACTGCAAATACCAGATGCTGTTTTATTTATCAGGGATTCTTCTACACAAGTCGCAAGTGTGGGATTGTGCTTTGTTTTGACTTTTCTGTAGAGTTATTTATTTATTCATTTGAAAGGCACAGTGACAGGGAGAGAGAGAGAGAGCGAGCGAGAGAGATCTTCCATCCTACTGGTTCACTCCAAAAATGACAACAATAGCAGGGGATGGCCAGGTCTAAGCCAGGAGCCCAGAACCCTAAGGCTCTCACATGCCTGCTGGGATCCAAGTACTTAAGCCATCATCCACTATGTTCCCATGTGCCTTAGCAAGACACTGGCTCAGAAGTAGGGTAGTAGGGGCTCAGAAGGGCACTCCCATATTGGATACAAGCGTCCCAAGTGGTGGCTTAACCAGCTGTACCATAGTACCCAGCCCTAAGATTGTTTTTTATTAGAATTTGCAGGAACAGATAAGAGTCATTGGCAAAATTTGGAAGAGGAATACATCTCCAATGAATAAAATAAATCTCCAATTTACAAACAGATTTTAGTTTGTTTTTGCTTCTAAGTCCTTGTGTGGAACTCAAGATACATCTGATAAAAATAGTTCTGTGGACAATTCATGCCCACTCAAATATAACATAACTAGAATATATTTGTTTTGTAATGGAATTCTATCAAAAATTATATTGGTTTAGCATTACAGACTAATTAGAAATAGAATTCATTGAGAAATAATTATCATAGTGGATACTTGTATTTGATGGAAAATATGTTTAATTAGACAAGGTGAAAAAGCAATAAATAGTCTTGCAAATAAGGTAAAATGAATTCCTGATTTCTCTGAAAAGCTTTTTTAGTTTGGTAGTATTTATTTAATGTCTAATAGATTTAGAATTTTAACTTCTCATATGGTTGCATAGCTAAGCTAATATTGCTTTCATAGTTAACTTTAAAGACTTGGATCTTTTTTTTTTTTTTTTAAATGTTAAAAAAAGGAGGCAGGGGGTGAGGGGCAGATCTGTTCTAAGGTAACTGGCTGCAAGTTTCAAGAGCCAAGGAGAGCAGGGATGGGCTCTATGGATACTTAGGTACAAAGAGAAAGCATAGCCTGGGGTCAAATTTAAATAAAGTGTGGATACCAGCACTATTCTCACACAGGCTCCCTCAGGGGGCAGTGGGGGTGATGAGGGAGAGACGTGGAAAATTCCCTGCAGCTCCTGGTCCTGTCTGGTGTGATGGATAAGCATCTGCCATGATCATTTAGTCCTCATATCCCTGGTACCTCATCTCTACCCCCTGACAACATGGTTTGCAAACCATGGAGCCCCTCTGGCAAGGCTGTCAAACACAGCTTGCAATACATCCTATGCATCCATTTGGCTTCCCTTTCAGGCTTTTTGGAAAGAAAATGTTCCATTGCCTAAAGTAAACTTCATTGCCAAGAACAAATCATTATGTGTAACAATGAAAAGTAAAGGAATTTGAAATTTTCCTTTACCAGTAATTTCTGTTCCCATCCTTTCAATTAGTCTCTGACCCCTCATTCCCTCTCATAGCACAGGGGAAAAATAGCACCCATTTCAATGAGAAATAGTAATCTTGTCCACGTCTTTGATGGCCTTATTGATACAACCCTAATGTTGTCCTTTACTTATGTTGTTACAAGGTTTTGCAGTTCATAGGAATACAGGCTATTTGCTTGTGCTGATCCAGATGTAGACCCCTATTATATTCCTAAAACCTTGCAAATCCAAGGATTTTAAAGGTCTCTATTGCATTAGCTCAGTTCAGTTTGCCTTTTTCCTCCTTCAGATTTTCATCAGAATGGACCAGTAGTGAACACAGCTTACGCATAAAAAACACTTTTATAAAAATGTCTGAAGAAGGCATTATATATTAGACATAATTATATGGGCTCAAAAGTAAACCTGAGAGCACACCTACAAATTAGTGTATATGTGAAATGTAGTTTTTGAAAGAAAAAAACTTTCAATATTTTATTGAATATTTTATTTTCAATATTTACTTTTAATCTATATTCCATTTCTATATGGTTATATTAAAAGTCTATGTAGCCCTTTCTGAAAATTTTAGTTAATCTGCATGTAAAGCAAAATTGACTCCTTTTTGATATTTTAAAGAGATTTAAATTTTAAAAATAACTCAAAAAGTTATCTACATAAAACTCTCCCTTCCTTCTGCTAAAATTCTTGCTAGCATAAAATTACCAATAAATTTAACCTTTAAAACCTTGAAACATAAAATAATACAAGAAAAAGTTTCTTAAGCTTTTAGAGTTTTGTGTTTGGTTAGCTGTTTTCACATTTTCTTTCACATCCAGAAACAGACAAAAAAAAAAAACTATTTTTTAAAAAATCTTTAAATTCTGCATGGTCCAAAAATATTCTTAAAATTCTGTATGGTCCAAAACATGAATCCACTTTTAAAGCATCCCAATCAATACCTGTATGGAGGGTCTATGTTTCCCTGGTCCAAATAGATTTTAGAAGAAAAGGTCAATGAGTGCAGCATCCAAGTCATTCTCCTAGGGATTCACAGTTCACATTATGAACGAAGAGAGAAGGAAGACAAAGAAAGAAGGAAGAAAGGAAGGGGAGGGAGGAAGAGGGAAGAAAATAAGCCTAGAAGAATGAGAACCGTTTACTAGCTTCCTAGTTTGCTGTAGCAGTTTTCCAACTTACAAACAAATGTTTTTGTTAAAATTGTGTTTAGCACTTATTAGAATCCCACAAATTAGTATTTAAGGATCTTCCTTTGGAAATAGTTCTATGACAATATTAGATTTTCATTGATTGAAGAGCAGTGCTCTGTATTGAATCAAGTTAAAAATCACTCTAACAGAAGCTTCAAAATTAATTTATTTCCCATTACTTCATAATTTAGATACTCTCTTAAATATATTTGTCTTGATACAAAATTCTACAAACTTTTGGCTTGCAAAGTAAATTTGTTTTGCTTGCCAAAATGAATCATTTGGACCCTGTCTCTAATTTTTAACACCACGTTAGTCAAAATGGTAAATGTTATATTTGTAGAAAAAGTCAGCAAATGCCTTAATCTATGTTAATATTCCCAGGATTTGTTAGTTTGATATTCTATCAAACTGTAGATACCAGTGCTTACATAAACAATGTTATCGCCATTTTTAGCAGACTAGCTGAAAGTGCAAAGCACGTCTCACACTAACTACCTGGAGTTAAGCCCTGCTTCACAGGTTAAGGACTCAGCAGTTCACAAGACACCAGCTGCAAGTTTGGGAGCCGCCAGGGCAACCTTTCCTTCTGACAAGCTGGCCTCAAGTTTCTGGGTTCCCAGGCAGCCTGGAGCTCAGGCGTTCACTGGAATGACTCCCAGAACTCAGAAGAACACTATAGTGACCATTGGGGTTTGACTCTAGCAATAGGATACAAATTAGACCAGGCAAGAGAGACAGGTAGGAGGAGTCTCGAGGATCTGAAACATGAACCATGCTACCCATTGAGCCAGGAAGTATATGCAGGTGAATTGCAAACAGAAAGTCACCAGAGCTTTGGGGACCAGAGTGGGTGAGTCGTTGGCCATGTGATTGACTTAGTCTTTCCCTCCCTGAACATCAGGCAGATGTCAAGTGGCTCAAGGCTGTTTGCCTCTAATCACAGCTCCTTCCTATCTCTTTAGCATAAACTCCCAGATGAGGGGATTTTAAAAAGTTCATGAAAAAGTGGAAATAAAACCTAGGTTTAATTTGCTGTAAAATTTTCAAATCCATGCATAATTTTCGTAAGATGCATTTTCCAAAATTTTTTGAAGACCTCACCTATCCATAGAGTTCACTTTTTTTTTACATCAAAATAAACTTTTACTTTAATTCCATTCTTCCATGAACTCTTTGCAGTGGGCTGTGTGATCCATGGAGCCCAGCATGAATAAGAAAGTTTTCTGGGGCTGGTGCTGTGGCGCAGCAGGTTAAAGCCCTAGCCTGAAGCGCCGGCATCCTATATGGGCACTCCCGGCTGCTCCTCTTCCGATCCAGCTCTCTGCTATGGCCTGGGAAAGCAGTAGAAGATGGCCCAAGTCCTTGGGCCCCTGCACCCACATGGGAAACCTAGCAGAAACTCCTGGCTCCTGGCTTTGGATCGGCTCAGTTCCGGCCGTTGCAGCCATCTGGGGAGTGAACCAGCGGATGGAAGACCTCTCTCTCTGTCTCTACCGCTCTGTAACTCTGTCTTTCAAAAAAAAAGTTTTCTTACTTGGGAAATTTCCATGATTAGACTATGCCTTCCAGAAATGAGACAAAAACCAGCTAAATTCTTTATTATACTACAAAAAGCTTTAGAGTTTTCTATAAGAAATTGTTTGACAATGAACTTGTGCATAGACACACCTAATTGAATCCAAATGTGCCTGGTTTTGGGGTAAGCTCTCAGTACTGAAATTGCAAAAATAACAAAACATCACAGCCATTCATACTGATGTTGGAATGTTGAGAAAATCTAGGAATGCTGAGCATATATGAAGATAGATACCTTCATATGTATATAAAACATAAATATAAATTAAAGCAGCATTTCATTGTAGTTATATAAATTTACCCGAGCCATTCACTATAATAAATTGTCAAATCTTGATTTGTAACTTTTTATCCAGTGAATGAGTTTGATTAGAACATTGGAATGTAAGATTTGGTTTTAAACATAATAATTTGGATTTCCTAGGTTATGAAGTTACCATTTTTTTCCTAGTGTTTATTTATTTGAAAGTAAGAGCAACAGAGACACAGAGAGACATAGAGATCTCTTCCATCCACTGGTCCACTATTCAAATGCCCACAAGAGCTGAAGCCAGGAGTCAGGAAGTCAGTCTGGATCTCCCATGTGTGTGGCAGGAACCCAAGCACTTGGGCTAGCATCTGCTGCCTCCTAATGTGCAAACCAGCAGGAAGCAAAATCGGAAGTAGAGGTGGGACTCAAACCCAGTACTCTGATGCAGGGTGAGGGTGCCCCAAGTGGTCATTTCCCCAGCTTCTGCCCCACTACTATTAAGTAATTGCTAAAGAATAGAGGAACCATTTGGAAAGTGTTTACAGAATTATTTTTCTTGGGGCTGGCTCTGTGGGTGAAGCCAACGCCTGCAGTGCTGGCAATCCATGTGGGTACCAATTCAGGTCCCAGCTGCTCTGCTTCTGATCCAGCTCCCTGCTAACGTGCCTGGGAAGGCAGTAAAGGAGCCCAGGTTCTTGGGCCCCTGCCACCCACGTGGGAGACCTGGAGAAAACTCCTAGCTCCTGACCTCCACCGGCCCAGACCTGGCCATTAAGGCCATTTGAGGAATTAAACAGCGGATGGAAGATTTCACTCGCTCACTCTCACCCTCCCTCCCTCCCTCTCTCCTTCTCTCTCCCCCTGTATCTAACTTTGCCTTTCAAATAAATGGCTAAATCTTTATAACAATTGTTTTATTTCAAATTTTTTCAAGTCTGTGAGGACCACTATGGATAAAAATCTAAAATTTTATTTCTGGTTGCAGTCATGTATATGTAATACACTTTTAAGCAGGATTTTTGAAGTCACTTCTGGGATTAATCCTGATATTTCAGATGGCATGCCAGGGTAACTCATTCACAAAGCTGTAAATCAGAACCAACCAGTATTTTCCATGTGCTCTCAAAATGAAATATTTAATCCATCAACAGTGAAGCTTTCAACAGCACAATTTCGTAATTGTGAAGGTGGTTGAGAGCTATTTTATCTGTACATTCATGACTCAAATGAATGAGGTGATTGGCTATATCTCAACTGCAGTGTGTCCTCTGTCTGCCATGGTAAGCTTGCTGGTGTTCTGCATGTATTTCATCCTGAAGCAATAGTCAGAACAGATACAGGATTCAAAAAAATAAGATCAGGAGTCAGGCATTTCATTTTTTCAAATGTCAAATTTGGTGTCAAAATGCTAAAAGTTTTAACAACCTAATTGTGAAGTCTTTTATTTTATTCCAGCATTCCTTGGGAATTATAAATTGCTACAAGATGCTGGCAATTTATTGAGCCTTAACGTGCTTCCAGTGTTTCTCTGTATTTCCATCTTTCATGACTGTTTGGTGTTAATTGCTCTCAGAAGCGATCTTAGCAGAGAAGGCAAGGGAGTGCTTATGTAGCAATTCTCTGGTAGCATTGAGGATTTTAATGGTGCTAGACAAACATGACACACCATTATCAAATGTTGTTACACGATGGAAAATAAAAATAGGATACTGAGCAATATATTCTTCTGCAGTTTCGCCTTTATCCCAGTTCCTAATTTATGTCTTTTAACAGTTTAATAGATTGTGTTTTATTAGAGAGATGTTTTCTGGAATATGCTATTGGAAAATCAGACACAAAAGTTTTAAATCTCCTTCCTCAATAATATAAATTGAACCTGTCTGAAGTCATACGTGTTACTTCTCACTGATGCCATAATATTTCAGCAGACAAAACAGAAAGAATTTCCATGTCTGTTATTCAGTGAAGAAACGACATGAACGATCATGTGATTCTGTTTTCAGTTACAGTGACTGAATAATAAAAGGTTAGAGGCTTACTTTTGACAATCTTGTTACAGTTTTCCAAAGTGGAAAAATGCAATTCTTCTAGAAATATTTCAATATTTTATTGCCTTTGAAATGCTAATGTCCTTTGCCATACTCATTGATAATATTTGGAAATGATTGGGATTTTTTTGAAAATCATTGTACTTTTACAATTATTATTAAGTGATTGGGTCATAGAATGCCATTGCTCTGGCATTACTAAACTATTAACAAAAACTATTAGTAACCAAAAACAAAGCATATTATTAGCCCTATCAAAAGTATTCAGTAAATTTATTTACTGGCTATACTATAGGAAAAAAGAAACGGCATTTGAAATAATTTCCATCAAAGTACTGAAGAGGGGTCATATTTTCACACCTCAAATCATAGTTAAAGTCAAAGCATAAGGTTCCAGTAGGTTACTAGAACCTATTGGAAGAGGAGCTTCGCTTTTTAAATTGTAGGGAACACTTGTAAAGTACTCCTTCATTTTTTGTCATACTTTCCTTTGCATCATTTTCATTACTTCAAAGGGCTTCTTCAGTAACATGATTACATTCAACACTTAGCACTGGCCTTTCTTTCTGTCTTTAATAGTTCACAACTGACTAAACACCATTTGGTACATCGAAATGAAATGGGACAAATCCCTACTTCTGAAAACTAACTGCATCCTGCTCTTCATGGCAAATTTCTGGTTCCATTTAAAATTGTTTTCTATTTAAATAAGGTGATACCGTCTGCATATCCCCTGACACATCACTTTATCTCCTAGAAATACACCCAGCAGAAATACTTACTATGTATGTGTTTATCTGTGATAGAAGTATATATCACAACATAGAGTTGAAGAAGGTTGATCAAATGAATGTACTCCATGTGATTCCATTAACATAAAATTCTAGAAAGCGTGTTGTAGATTTTAAGAAGTCAGGATAGTTGTCACTCTTATAAGAAGTGGCAGTGATTGGAATGGAACACAGAGCAGGTGTCTGAAGTGTGGATTTCACGACTGCATTCAGTGAACTTTATACTTAAAAGATGCACTTTTGTTAATGAAGACCACAATAAAAATTTTGAAACAGAGGGTGAATATCTTTTATCAGTATAAAGGAAAATATAGAGAAAGGTTTGCCACAAATCTATTTCTCTCCCTGATTTTACTGGTTCTACGTGTGTCTTACAGCAGTGTTCTCTCACTTCTATCCTACACACTCACACTCACACACTGAGCTCAAGAAGAACTAGGGGAATTGAGTAAGCTCAATGCATTCCATTAATGTTAATATCTTCATTGAAATTATACTCTAGTTACCATTGCAGGAACTGGGAAAAATAGAGATAGAACCTCTATTTCTTTTTTTTATTTTTATTTTTATTTTTATTTTTATTTTTTTTTTTATTTTATTTTATTTTTGACAGGCAGAGTGGACAGTGAGAAAGAGAGACAGAGAAAAAGGTCTTCCTTTGCCTTTGGTTCACCCTCCAATGGCCGCTGCGGCTGGCGCACTGTGCTGATCCAATTGGCAGGAGCCAGGTGCTTCTCCTGGTCTCCCATGGGGTGCAGGGCCCAAGCACTTGGGCCATCCTCCACTGCACTCCTGGGCCACAGCAGAGAGCTGGCCTGGAAGAGGGAAACCAGGACAGAATCCGGCACCCCGACTGGGACTAGAACCCAGTGTGCTGGTGCCACAGGCAGAGGATTAGCCTAGTGAGCTGCGGCGCCGGCCAGAACCTCTATATTTCTTGCAATTGCATGTGAATCTACAATTATCTTGACAAACTGAAATTAAAAAAAAAAAAAAGGCGTGGAAAAGGAGTTTAATTAAATGCAAGAAAATAGGTTAAATTCCAAAAATTAGACCTTATCCCATATGAACTACACCAGAATATCTATGCTGGCAGTGGGGAAGGGGTAGTGTACATTATATTTATCCCAGGTAAGTTATGATTACACCAGACTAGGAAATACTATATAGTAAATTGGCCATCAATTTCACACCACAGTAGTTTATGGAAAATGATATTAAAAGCTAAATTTATTTTGGTGAAAAAAATTGAAATATATGCATAGTTTTTAGCAGCATGGATTTTCTATGAATTTTTGAAATATTAGTCTATAAATTATATTCATTCTCATAATCAAGTCTCTGCAGTTGATATAAAATGATAAAGCATTTTCTTGTACCAAGAACTACCTCTCTCCGTAGTCAGAGGATAGTCATGCATTTGATTCTTGACGAGAGGAATGTCCCTTTCCCTCATGCCTGGAAACCAGTAGTGATAAATCCACACTGTGACAACATGCTGAGTTTGTAGTGAAGGACTTTTCAAGGAAAATGTTTCCATTTCCTAAAACAAATCTGTCCAATGGCTCCCTGCTTTGATGGGATGGGTATTGGACTAGACCTCCGAAAAGCTTTCCTCATCTCTCATCCTGTGAACTTGGGCTTTTCTGTTCTCTCTCTGCATTTGTTTTCTTCTCTGGCCATTAGACTACCCATAGCTGCCCAACTGATGTATGAGCTTTTCAAGAGAATCAAATGGAGACGAGATGTGAAGTTGCTCTGAAATCGACAGCACTAGGAAAAGGATGAGGCATTATTTATTGAACAACCTTCATATTTCTTCTTCAGACTTGATTTTCAAAGAAGGGAGAACATAAGGTGCCAAGTTAAATGGGTCCTTTCCAATATCATTTGATGAAAGAGACTGGCTTTTCTTCTTGAGGAAGAACATTTATGGACTTGGGAACTCGAACTTGTTTGACATCAACAGTTTCCTAGAGAACTCTAATTTTTGTTAATGTACCATTCTGACAGCATGAGAAAAATATGGCAGCAGACAGGTTATTGTCAATTAAGCAAGAGCTGTCAGAAAGTGGGAAATGTTGAAATACGGTGAGCGTGCATCCTAAGCAGATCATATGGCCGCTGCTCAGCTGTTATCTTACCGGAGTCAGGCTGTGTGTGTGTCGTCTTCCTGCAGGATCTAATTTGAGTCCCTAACAACGGAGCCATCTCGGCATTTGCATGCTGCTGTCAAGTCAAACTTGGACCTCCTGAAGGAGCTAGCATGGTGGGTGGCAGGGGCGAGTGACAGGTGGAGGGGATTGCTCTTGTCTCATTTTCCTCCACTCAGGTTACATTGAAGAGGCTTGCATCATCCCCTGCCCGTCAGACTGCAAGCTCAGCGAGTGGTCCAACTGGTCCAGATGCAGTAAGTCTTGTGGGAGCGGCGTGAAGGTCCGGTCTAAGTGGCTGCGTGAAAAACCCTACAATGGAGGAAGGCCTTGCCCCAAACTGGACCATGTCAACCAGGTATTTTCTGGCACGGAGAGCAGTAGGATACTTGATTCTCCTCCAAAATGGATGAGTAAATAATAACCCCCTCATAAGAAACTTAATCATTTCATCTTTATAATGTCTGAATAAACATGTGGACGTTATTACTACCCAAACGAGATGTAGTATTTATGAATTCTCTGGAGATTCAGCACCCTGAAAGTGCATGAATATGAATATAATTAAATAGAAAAATGACAGCTATCTTTCAAATAATGTCAAGGTATTTAGTCTGTCATAAAACTGAATCTAGCTTATTCATCGTTAGTTTCCCTAGATTCTCAGAAAAGCCATTTCAATTACCTGTGACTTAAAATCAAATAAAAAAAAAAAGACTTCAGTTCTAAACTTAGGAAAAAATATGACATTTATTTACTTACGTTCATTTAACATAAAATTAATTGAGAGAAAAAACATAAAGATCACCTCTAAATCATTACCAGTATGATATCAATTTTGTGGTTGGTCTTTTACAGTTTCTTTTGGAATGTTATTGAACAGATGTGTTCCTTGCTAACTACTGTTAATAGTTATTACTTGTATTCCAATGCAGATCAAAAGTAGAATGGCTAAAGGGGAATTGTAACTAACCTACATGTAAAATAACATATCAGACAATTATTAAACTGTTTGGTCTATAAGTGAGTTAACAAAGAATAAATTTCACATATTGTATGTAGATGTTGCCTATTGGAATCTAAATCACAATACAGCGAACCACGTCCTTAAATACGGAAGTGTTTCATACATCCATAGACTGTCTAATTCTAATCTCCTAAGATTCTGCTTACCAATACACATCCTTTGCTGCCCAAGTAAAACAATGCTGTGGAGAAAATGGAAGTTATTTTGAAATAAAGTAAATAAAGATAAAAGACAGTGGAGAATTAAATTCCTTAGGAAGTACCCTCAAAGAATCTCCATTTTTCCCAAGTTGCTGAATTTATCCTTTCAACTCAACAGAGGAACAAGTACTCCACCACTGCCATCTACTGGTAACCAAGCCTCCTAGTCATAGAGCATTTTGTATTAGGAAGATACAAGTGAATTCTTTCCAAAGAAGAAAATTCAATTCCATGGCTTGAATTATACACATGTAATAAAGATAATTGAAATGAAATGTTAACAAAAATACAAGAACTATTTCTTTAGAAGTTTTGAAAACTTTAATTTCTAATAGCAAATTTAATATTGATAAGTGGTGAGTCACAGCTTAATAAAGAAAAATCACATATTTACGCATACCTGTTAGACTTTAGTATGTATGGGTAGACAGACCTGCAATTAAAATAAACTGAATTTGTCTCATCATTTCATTTAAGATTAAATTTACAGTAGTTCAAGACTTTATTCTGAGTTGAGTTGTCTCGCTATCAGAACTCTTTGACCTAAACTATTTCTCTGTAACATTCCTACTCTGATGTAACCTTATGCCTAGTTTGATAGGGACATCTATATGCTTGGTATCAGTCTACTGGAGGTATATCAAAGCACTTATAACTGAAAAATCAAAGCGAAAATTTGAAACAGACTTTTGAATATTCAGCCTTGAGTATAAGTGTTCTACATTAAAAAATAGAAATATCTAAGAATTTATGTATTAGTGAAATATTCAGAAAAATAAAATGCAAGTTTTTGTATTAATGTTAAAAATTGTAAATCATACAGGTTTTTACTATAATTCACACATTCTTCAATAAAATAATCAGTAGTTCATTGACTTGGAAATGATCTCTGAGCTTTCATTTTCCAACTGAATAAGCAAATCCTCAAATCCTAGTTTCCTACAAAAGCAGATGGGTCAATTGGTTAGACTGAGCTTGATTATAGATACATCCATGTATAACCAGTAGTTCAGTCGTGAGTTGGTTCACGAGTTATTTGTGATCACAGCTCAGTTCCCCGTAATGTGTGTTTTGAGGTGATTCTGCTTTCAAAGATTATTTCATCCTGTCCATCTAGTGCATTCCTTTGCTGTGCTGTTTGTAATACTTGTTTACGTAACTTACTTTTCAACAATAAGTAGTTGGCTTTTCTCCCCTAAGGCCTGAAAAAAAAAGTTCCAATCCTTTACCAAAAAATAAATAAATAAATAAATAACTTTTTCATATATAGGTAATATATGAAACATGTTTAGAACATGTCTTCTGTTCATATACTCACATGTTTATTTATCTTTGTCTTCCTGCTTTTTCTTCATTCCTGTTGAACACTTCTCCAGGCACAGGTAAGAACTCTTAAAACTCATGTTTTTTAAAGGATTTTTTTTTAACTCATGATTTCTGAGAATGGGTTTCTTTTCCTGCAGTAGTCATTTCTAACTGACATTTTCTTCCTTTTTGTCTGTAGCCTCTCTCTTTTATCTCCTAGCATAGTTACGGAGTTTCCTTATTTTAATACCAGGGCTTGAGGGGAGGGGGAGGGGCAGCAAGCTTCACTCACTCACCCACAGGACAGTGACCCCCTTGGCAATGCTCTCCTGCTTTTCAGAGAGAGGGGGGAAGGTGCAGGTGGGCCGGATCCCCGTAGGAGAGATTCCTGAGAATTGATTTGTATTCACGTCCAAGAAGGAGGTTAAAATGAAAGCCACCAAAGCATTAGGAAGAGCAGCATCTTGCCGTCAATGTTTCCCTTCCCCACGTGGTAGAGCGGTGTTTTACTCAACACAGCTCCAACCCTTGACGCGATCACTTACGGCAGTGATCATAAATAACCTCTCTCCAGTGGTGCGTGTTTGCTCTCTATTGGGATAGCTCCACTTTATTCCCTTCTCTTGGGCTTTTTAGTCCCCTGGAAATGACACAAAAGAATGGCTCCACAGGGCTGTTTAAAGCTGTTTTTTATATTTAACGGTATAAGACATTCATATTTTATAGTGTCTGTGTGTATATGTGTGTGAAGAATAGAAGGTAGAGTTGGACTATTGTAGGTTACAAAAATATTACACGAGATTTTTCATTAATGGCTAAGTAAGTGGGTTATGGGCCATTCATTTATTTCCTTTGTTTAGTTATTCTTCTGACTGAGAAAAGAGCTTAATTGGTTTATTGTTCCCAAACCCTGGAAATCAAACATGCCACTCCAGATGTGGGACTGAATGCCTTATGGACACCAGAGCACAAATGACTTGCTTTGTTTCATATGTCCTTGCTTCTTTGAGCCATAGTTCCGTAAACTGAGACCAATTTCAGACCTTATTTCCATGCCTTAAGTGATTGAGGGTTGGTTTTAAGATGGCTTTATGTTATACTTCTTATCTTTGAATTTAGTTTCCTGTGTGAAACATACAAAAATTGTATATTGTCATTATTATGTGGTAACTTTGAAAATGTATGGAATATGAAATTTAAAAAATCTTGAAATCCATGCATACTTGCTCCATAATACATTTTTAAGATTTTATTATTTTATATAATTTTTAAATTTTGTATTTTAATCTTCTTTTAGTTTTTAACAGATTCAATGTGCTTTGTAGATAGAATTCTAAAATCATAATGATATTCCCTTCCTCCCACCCTTCCTCTCTTTTCCACCCCCTTCTCCTTTCTTCTTCCTTCCTTTTTTTTTTTTTAGTTTTTGAGGTAACACAATTTAAATTAACATTAAATTTAAGTAAAAAGGCTTGACCAATAAGAAGTTTAACAAGTAAAAAGCAAAAAGACCCTAGTTTAGTGGGAATATAGACAATGCCTATAAATAATAATTGAATGGGAAAAGGAGCATTTCACCCAATTTTAAAGTGATCATAGATCATTAAAACTATAGTAGTATAACTTTCTTAATCATTGGTTTCACAAAGGTATAAAACAAAGTTTTACAAAACTGTATTTGCAGCAGTACTGATGCACACAGACTTTTTTTCTGTATTAATTTATGTTTTAAACGTTAGCTCCCACAAATGAGTGAGAACGTGCAGTGTTTGTCTTTCTGGGTCCAGTTTATTTCACTCAAAATGATGTCTTCCAATTGCATCCATTTTGATGCAAATGGTAGAGTTTCATTCTTTTTTTATAGCTGAATAATATTCCATTGTGTGTATATACCACATTTTCTTTACCCATTCTTCTGATGATGAACAGCTTGGTTGGTTCTAATTGTTGGCGGTTGTGAACAGTGCTGCTGTGAACGTGGTGGTACAGGTGTCTCTCTGATACATTGTGTTCAAGTCTTCCTGTTATACACCCAGAAGTGGGATTGCTGGGTCATATGGCAGGTCTATCTCTAGTTTTTTAAGAAATCTCCACACTGTTTTTCACAGTGGCTGCACTAATTTATATTCCCACAACAGTGGATAAGTGTTCCCCTTTGTCTACATCCTTGTCAGCATTTGTTACTCTCTGTTTTGGATTTTAGCCATTCTGACAACAATGAGATGATACCTCATTGTGGTTTTGATTTGCATTCTCCTGGTGGCTAGTGATATTGAGCCTTTTTAAATATAATTGTTGGTCATTTGTATTTCTTCTTTTGAGAACTGTTAAAGTTCTTTGCCCATTTCTCAACAGGATTGATTGTTTTTTGTTGTTGAGTTTTTTAAGTTGCTTATATATTTGAGAAATTAAGCCTTCGTCAGGTAGCTGGTTTGCAAATATTTTAACCCATTCTCTTGGATGTCTCTTTTAAAAAAAAAATGGGCCCATTAGTTCATTAATCAGTCTCCCATTACTTTTTTTTTCTTAAAGATTTATTTATTTTACTTGAAAGTAAGAGTTACAGAGAGGCAGAGAGAGAGAGAGAGATCGAGCAAGCAAGCGAGTGGTCTTCCATCCGCTGGTTCACTCCCAAAATGGCCACAATGTATGGAGCTGAGCCAATCTGCAGCCAGGAGCCAGGGGCTTTTTCTGGGTCTCCCACATAGGTGCAGGGGCCCAAGGAGTTAGACCATCTTCCTCTGCTTTCCCAGGCACATTAGCAGGGAGCTGGATCAGAAGTGGAGCAGCTGGAACTCACATGGGACGCCAGCATTTGCAGGCTGGGGCTTTAACCTGCTTCGACTCAGCGCTAGCCCCTGGATATCTCTTCACTCTATTGATCATTTCCTTTGCTATGCAAAAAGCTTCTGAGATTGATGGAGATCCCTTTATTTAGTTGTTCTTGTTGTTGTTTTTGTTGTTGTTGTTACTTGTGCTTTGGGGGTCTTATCCAAGGTGTCATTCCCTACACCAGTGTCTTGGAGTATTTCCCTTACATTTTCTTCCAACAACTTCATTTTTAGTGAACATTTTGAAGACACCTTCATTTATATGTGGATTTTAAATTGTTCTGCTCTAAAATAGTGATCTTTTAATTTAATTGTTCCAAAATTTTTTGAAGTTCTCTTGTAATATTTATGTGGAAAACAGGCTAAGTTGTATTTATTTGACAAACAGCTTTATTTATATAGTCCTATAATTCATCCATCCACAAAATCTGTGTTGTGCTTAGCATATGAGCCGCCGGGCCTGAGTATTGGAGATGCACAAAACTGTGAAGAATACCAAGTCCAGGAAATTACAATATAGTCCCGTAAGGGTCAGCCCAGGAAAGTAGCCCAGTGGCCTCACCCGATGAGGCCGGTGAACAACAGAATACAACACTCCTAGCTCCGCCCTTTGCAGCTAGAATTCTGTCTATTCCAACCTAGAATATGCGCTGGAGGGGGAGGATTAAGGTAGTTAACAATGAACTGATGCCTGAGGTGGTGTGGGAGTCTTCTCACTCACTCCCAGCACTCCCTGAGATCACAGAAAGCCCTGTGTGTTGCAGGTCTATGAGGTTGTCCCGTGCCATAGTGACTGCAGCCAGTACATATGGGTCACGGAGCCCTGGAGCGTCTGCAAGGTGACGTTTGTGAATATGAGGGAGAACTGCGGAGAGGGAGTGCAAACAAGAAAAGTAAGGTAAGGCCGAGCATTATCACACAAAGATGCAAGACACAGAGTCACCTCCCAACTGCATGTGTGCCCCACTCCCCCGCCAGGCTCCCAAGTCAAACTATCTTCAGACTTTTGTTTGGGGAATCTGTGTTTGTGGGAAGCCAGAGGGCCTGCTTCAAGCAGCAGGCTACAGTGTCCTGCCCTTGTGGCTTTGGAAGTTTCACTTGCAGATTGTCGTGACGGGAAGGAGTAGCACATTGAAGCCACAGTGAACCAATGCAGATTTTCAACTCCAGTAACTTTTCTTAAAGGTCACATATATCACTAAGTGCCTTTTTTCAGTAGATCTGTTTAAACTCTGTGCAGGGTCTGAGTCCACCCGTACAGGATGGACTGGGTCCGAGGAAAGGTGAGTGCGCCGCTTGCCCGTTCCCCAGCCTCCCGATCCCGGAGACAATCAGACGCAGCGGGGAGCCAAGTCTAGCAAGGACTCATTTATTCCATGCCTAACCGAACCTTTTATAGCACAAAACTGCAGAGTCATTGGGGCAGGGCTAAGGACCAACCTATCACTTAAAAGACCACTTTACGGGGGGATTTCTATAGGACTAGCCATACGTCTATACTAGTCTTGTTACCTCCCCTGATGTTGCGTAGCCAATTAGCTTTTGAGTTCCGCCCATCTTACTTCCTCTGGGCGCCATCTTCTTTGCCCCTCCTTGGCGCAGCCCGGTCCGGGGGCCACATGCGTGCACGCCGGGCCCCTCCCTGCGCTGCTATCCCCGGGACACCTGCCGGCTGGCTCCGCGGGCCCTGGCTTGGGTTAGTTCACGGGCTTGGCTCCACGTGGCTCTGTTCCGCGCAGCTTGGGCGGGGGCACCCGCGCATGCGGAGCCCCAGGGCCTGGCCTGGCCGCACCATGGCTGTGCTCATGCCCCGCAACTCTGGATCCTTTTTATCAGACTTTGAGTTCTCTTGTCTCATCCGGGGATCCTTCCTTCAAAGCCCCGGCTGCCTAACGCCTGTCACTGGCTTTTCTATAAGCAGCGCCATGGGGATACTGTGATTTAAACTAAAATAAAACGTAAAATGCCTGTCCTCAGACACATTAGCCGTATTCCGAGTGCTTACCAGCCACGTGTGGCTGTGTTGCTGGGAAGCATAGGTAAAGAAGATTTTGGTCATTAAAGAAAGTTCCATCATATAGCGCTGCTTTCGTAGCACTCCAAATACCCCTTGCTCTGTTGAAAAGAGTTTACATTGAATATTTGCCACCTTTATTAAACTCTGTATGTTTCTCCAAACAGGGAATTGGTCAGATTCTTGGGAATCCCCTAAAGACTAATACAAATTTGATAGTTATTCAATTTTCCATATAGCATCTGTCCTATGATCCTTAAGGGTTCTAAAACCCTGTCAAACAAGTGCACGAGTTTCATCTCGATTTTCTAGATTAGAGTCTCAAATACAAAGTAATGTACCAAAAACACCCAACTTGTCTGGGAGAATTCAAACTACTAGAGTTTGGAATCCAAACCCAAGTCTTGAACTATTCCAATTTCTCCTAACCTTTCTCAGTGTCACGCTGCAAAGACAAATATAAAGCATCCAGAAGCAAAAAAAAATTTATCAGTCTCAAATATATATATATATATATATATATATATATATATATATATATATATATATATATCTCATGTAGGATCTCTGTCTTTAATGTGCTATACAATGTGACTCAATGCTAAAATGAGAACTCAAAGACTATATTTCACTTTGTGTTACTATATGAAGGCAAAGGGACGAATTCATATCTTAACACATACTAAATTGATCACATGTATACAAAAAGAATTGAAAATGAATCTGGATGTGAACAAAAGGGTGGAGGGGGCGGGCAAGGGGGGAGGGTTGTGGGGGGAGAGGGAAAATATGGGGGGAAACCCATTGTAATCCATAAATCGTACCTTGGAAATTTATATCCTAAATAAAAGTTAAAAAAAAAAAAAAGAAGTTGATGACCCTAAGTTATGAAAAAGTTCTCACCAAGAATCACATATTCATGAATTTAGGATTGATATTTCTCAAATAGAAAAATTAGAATTTATACTATAAAAGGTTTGCATATAAACCTATACAAAGCTTTGTTACTCGTCAAAAATAATCTATTTGCTTTTTCAAAAGTCCAGCTGAACTCTTAATTTGTTTTCCTCTGTGAACAGAGATAGGGTCCGGGTGGGGGTGATAAGTAGAACAGAAAACAAAAGAAAAAGATGGACATTCTGTTTTCTACCAGTGTTCCAAATTAAACTTTTTTCCCATAACATTTAAAAATATTTTTCTTACTTTAAGAATTTGATCAGTTTCTTTTTCTAGTGAATGAGAGAAAATAGAGATAAAAATATTGTTATTTTAGCTTTCCTTCACCTGTCTGTGTACATGTTGCTTTGCTCTGCTTGCTAAATGGATTTTCTCAACATCTTCAAACGCTTTTCAAATCAATTTATTTTTCCAGTAAACATCATTAATGTAAATAGAGGAAAGAGAAGGTCAATATTGATTGTGATCTCTGATCATGTAATAGTGTTCCTATCTCTTACTGGCTGAGTAGTGCAGCTCCCTGTCCTTATCCTCTGCTAATTAAGGTCAAAATGTCCAATTTGAATGCAAGCATTCTGGTGACATTTCGAATGGGTGAGTCTATAAACTAGCAGGTTTAAATCTATCCAGTTTCTTTCTACTAGGATGGCATGGCATACCAAGGAGAGAGTAGGAGTGGCATGTTCTGGTGGGAAGGGATAAAATGGACATTATTTATAATTGTCAGCATGTGGTGATGATGAATGAACTACAGTACTGTTCTTGTGTGAATTCTCAGCAATGCACCCCTCGAGCCCTACCTGTGGTGGCTCCAGGCTTCACCTTCCCCCTCCAGTGCAGTCCCACACTACGTACTCCTAGTACAGTTCAATTCCCTCATGGTGCAATTCCTGCTCTTTGGAAAGGAGAAACACGAAGAATGTGAAGAATTCAGATAAAGTTAAATTACTTTCCTTTGGGCTCAAAACTTGATCCAAATATTGATTTTTATATTCTAGTATGTTAAAAATATTATTAATACCAAATAAAATAAGTAAAATCCACAAGTAATTTGAATGCCAACAATGAAGGCATTTTTAAGCAACTGTGGCACATTCAAGTAATGAAATTCAAACACAGTCGTTGAATATATATATATATATATATATATCTTAGAATACTAATAGCATAAGAGGTTCATAATGAATTGTTGATTTTTGTCAAGTGGTAAATAGGTAAAGTTTGATCCTATTTCATGAAATGCAAATATAAATGTAAATAATAGTCTTTTGCTTTTTGAAGATTTTATTTATTTATTAGGTAGAGTTACAGACAGATAGAGGGAGAGACAGAGAGAGATCTTCCATGCACTGGTTCACACCCCAAATGACCACAATGGCTGGAGCAGGGCCGATCTGAAGCCAGGAGCCAGAAGCTTCTTCAGGTCTCCCACACGGGTGCAGGCGTCCAAGCACTTGGGCCATCTTCCATTGCTTTTCCAGGCCATAGCAGAGAGTTGGATTGGAAGAGGAGCTGCTGGGACTCAAACCGATGCCCCTATGGGATGCCGGTGCCTTAGGTGGAGACTTAGCCTACTACACTACAGCACCAGTCTGGATAGTCTGTTTTTTAAAAGAGTGGTTTAACTCTAAGGGATAGAATTATGTGAATTTTTGCTATTTTTTTCCTGATTTTCCTGAAAGGAATATATTACTTGTATAATATTAAAGAGCAAAGCTTTTGAAAGTGAAATTTTATGTACATAGCTATTTAATAGAGTATTGGACATCCATGCTTAACTGTGGAGCAATAGCAATTTTACAAGTTAATCCTTATATAGGGTGTCAGCATCTACCAAGACTGTAACCTTTTCTTAGCAGCAAATCCAACACAGAAATGCTGTGTCAGCTTCATGTCTTCCTCAAGCTGTTATTAACAGAACATTTTTTAAATGTTTTGAAAGTATGACCATTCCTAGAATACTTGTGATATTGCAATTATAATTGTCTTTTTTAAAAAAAAAATTTATTTATTTATTTGAAAGGCAGAGTTACAGAGAGGCAAAGGCAGAAAGAGAGAGATCTTCTATCTGCTGGTTCAGTCCCCAAATAGCTGCAACAGCTGGAGCTGGACCCATTGGAAGCCAGGAGCCTGGAGCTTCTTCTGGGTCTCCCACATGGGTGCTGGGGCCCAAGCACTAGGGCCATCCTCCACTGCTTTCCCAGGCACATTAGCAGGGAGCTGGATTGGAAGTGAAGCAGCTAGGACTCAAACCAGAGCCCAAATGGGATGGGATGCTGGCACAGCAGGCAGTGGCTTTATCTGCTACGCCACAACACCAGCTCCTATAATTTCTTTTTGCTTCTGGCTTTCTTTCAAGGTGAGAAGCAAAAAAAGAGGCAAAAATTACATTAAATGACAAAAAAAAAAGTTAGTCAATGACTCTAGTTATCTCTGATGAGACTTACTGAAACCCGTCCTGTAGTCCTGTAGGGATTGCAGTGTGCCCAATCTTCCATCACTTTTTTTTTTTTTTTTGGACAGGCAGAGTGGACAGTGAGAGAGAGAGACAGAGAGAAAGGTCTTCCTTTGCCGTTGGTTCACCCTCCAATGGCTGCTGCGGTTGGCGCGCTGCAGCCGGCGCACCGCGGCTGGTGCACCGCGGCCGGCACACCGCGCTCATCCAATGGCAGGAGCCAGGTGCCAAGTGCTTTTCCTGGTCTCCCATGGGGTGCAGGGCCCAAGCACTTGGGCCATCCTCCACTGCACTCCCGGGCCACAGCAGAGAGCTGACCTGGAAGAGGGGCAACCGTGACAGAATCCGGCGCCCCAACCTGGACTAGAACCCGGTGTGCCGGCGCTGCAAGGCGGAGGATTAGCCTGTTGAGCCACGGCGCCGGCCCTTCCATCACTTTTGAATCAACTCTGCCTTCTCTATGGAATCTGTTATTTTGGTGAGAAGGAAAAAATGGATTCTATGCCAGAATTGCTCCCCTCCATGAATACCATTGGACTACTCGCTAGTTTCCTGCCTCATATATGAATGTAAATGACCCCTTGTTCCCAAGGAAGTTCACCTGATAGGCAGTGTTGACACCTACCCAGTGGCTATTACATAAAAGGTAATGATCTTGCATGAAGGCGTATATTGAAATCATTCAGCTTTGAAGGAAGCAGAGATCCTTTTATGTCTTCATTTTGGAGAATTTTATTCGTGACATACAAAGCTTCCTGCTTCCCACCCCATGATGGTATCTTCAGGAAAACCACCCATGCTGGGGATTGGCCATTGTTCATACTGTTCCAGTTCCTTCACTGCTATGACTTCTTGCAGGTGCATGCAGAATACAGCCGATGGCCCTTCTGAACATGTGGAGGATTACCTCTGTGACCCAGAGGAGATGCCCCTGGGCTCCAGAGAGTGCAAATTGCCGTGTCCCGAGGACTGCGTGATGTCTGAATGGAGTCCATGGACCCGATGTGTTTTGGTGAGACAGTTCACTATCTTACTAATACAGAGTCTGTTTAATTCCTTATTATTAAAGCTTAAAATAAGTCACTAAGGAATCCATAACTTCCATGTGAAATCCATGTGGCATGTGTCCCAAAGCTAGGTGTGTCCTGTCAGCCACTTCATTCTACGACTGTGCCAGTTAAAGTCAGTGTTTCCTCCCACACTGGGACAGCTGGACCTCTTACAAGCTTTATGCTCCTGCCCAGCCCATCCTCCTAAGCCAGCACAAAATGCTTTCAGTTTGCCTCGTAAATACACAGCATGATGCAAGCTGCAGTGATGATAATGATCTCTCCAGGTAAGAGGGGAAAAGAATGAAGCCCTGGTAGAGGGACTTTAATCGTCAGGTTATTGTCAACCCTTGCTTTGTGCCCGATCCATTTTATTTAAATGGTAGGAATAATCTTTCACACCATAGGGGTACTGCAGCAGGGGGGTTACTACTAAGAAGCTAAAGATCCTGGGTAAGAAGCCAACTAGAAAGACCTAAGCCATACATCTGTGTCTTTCCACACACTGACCCTGTGTCTCTTTGGGTCTGAAAAACCAGCTGAGAATTTCAAATTACAAAGCTTCCAGATTTCCACGGCCCGTAGGAGCTCTTCCATGGGACTCTTGGCAGAAAATCATTTGAAATAAAATTGGTTGCTTATGTAGGAAATTTGGTTTGTCCTTGGGCAACTATGTAAAGCTATATTTAAAAAAAAAAAAAGGCTTCAAAAACATGGAGAAAATGTATCTGTTGTGAAATTAATTTGTTGAAATATAGTATAGGACAGTTTCAAGGAAGAGTTTATGATGCATGTGTTCCAAGGAAATCAATTTTGATTTTCCATCAGTGTTAACACTATTAAAGATGCTGATTGGTTGCAAAACAGGGCTGCCAGTTGACTTAAATATATGCCAAATTGCAATAAAGAAGCAAATGTTTAACAAGAGTATTCAAATGATTTTCTGTTCTAATTGCATAGCATCAGAACTCAAGTTACCCCAGACAGGTGGACTATATTCCACAATGTCTAACTATACCTTTAATGGAGAAATTCCTACTGCTACAGATTCTGGGGCAAAGAGATTCTATTTTTATAAGATAGGGGATAGAGAACTTGGGCCCCTTCCTTTATGTATTTCTGTTAGGCCATCACAAAACACACCAAACGCCAGAGTAAGAGAAAGGGTTTATTGAGGAAAAACCAGCAGACCAGAGAGAAGGAGTGAAGAGGGAAAAAGGGAGAAAAGGAGAGTGTAAGAGAGAGACAGAGAGGAGAGGAGTTATCGAGGAGAGGAGAGAGCCGAAGGAAGAGGGGCGAGAGGAGAGCAGAGGAGAGGAGATTAAGAGAAGAGAGAAGCCAAGAGAGCCACATGTTCAGGAAAAGGCCCTTTTAAAACTTTACCAGAGGGCAGGCAGAGAAGCAGGAGCAGCAAATCCCATTAGGATGGGGGTGGAGCTTGGCACAGGTAGTTGGGCCATGTGGCCACCTGGCTTTCAGCAATGGCGGCAGGAACTGGGGCATAGGATGTAACTCAGGGTGTAGATTGCGCCATAGATTAAACTGCAACTGTGCCAGTTTCCTAACACTTCCTATTAAACTCATGAGTTGGGGATTCTAGTAACAGCAACCACTAAACTGGAATTTTGTCTCTTTGGTTTATGTTTTAAATGACCGAGGATAATCATCTTAAAATAGTTACTGAGGTTCTGTCACGTATAAAGGAGTTGGTGAGACAGACTTTCTGTTCCTGCCCATGGAAATGTTTGGAATGAGAGAAGCAAATCATCTGGTTGAATAACTGCTACTTGGGCTTTATATTTTGCTTTCTGTGTGTGTGTGTTTTTATTTTATCAATTTTATTTCATTTTGAGAGACACAGCAACAGTGAGAGAGCGAGCGAGCAAGAGAAAGAGAAACCCTCCCATCTACCGGTTCACTGCCCGGAAGCCTGCCAGGCCAGACCATAGCTAGAAGCTGAGAACTCAATCGTGGTCTCATGTGGGTGGCAGGAGCACAGTGACCTGAACTATCACTGCTGCCCCCTAAGGTCTCATTAGCAAGAAATTGTTGGCAGGGTTAACAGCTAGGCATCAAAACCTAGATATTCAAAAGCGGGACATGGGCATCTCAGTCGACACCTTAGCTGCTAGGCCCCGTGCCTGCCCCATACTTTACCTTTAATTCATCTTTTGTTTTCCCCCTCAGTCATGCCTTCATTAAACAAATACTGATTAAGCAGCTACCATCTACAAGGAACTGTGTTAAGTGTAGAGAATATATAACATACAGTGACGTTGGGTCTTCTCACTGCACACTCTCATTGTAGAAAGGAGCAAGGTCTTTGCCTAATTCACTTTATATAAGAGTAGGAAGGGTTATCCCAGTGGACTAGAGTACAGTGGGAGGAGAGGAGGGGGAGACTAGTATTGTAGGCCTCAAAATGTCCAAGGAGGCTTATCCCTGGCTGTTTTCTGTTCTTAGAAACTAAGTGTTTTCAGAGATCTGTAGTATAATGGCAGGTCAATCATTTTATTTCAGCCAATTTTTAATTGTATAAAGTGAACAAACCGCAAGTGTTTCATAGACAATTTCAAGAACGCAATGATACTTCCTACACTACCTCCCTCGCTCCCGTCCTCTCTCCTCCCTCATGATGCTGCTTTCAATTTTTGCAATGACATACTTTCAATTTACTTTATAATCACAAGCTTAAATCTCCACTAAATAAACAATTCAACAAGTAGTCAGTAGAAAAAGCCCTGTTCCTCAGGAGTATAGACAAGGGCTAGAAACAATAATCAAGTCTCAAAATGTCAATTTCACTCATATGTTACCACAAATCAGGGAAACCATGGTGTTTGGCTTACTTCCCTAAGCATAACAGTCTCCAGTTATATCCATTTTGCTGTGAAAGACAGGATTTCATTATTTAAAGCTGAGTAGTTTTCTATTGTATATACATACCATAATTTCTTTATCCAGTCATCAGTTGATGGACATCTGGGTAGATTCCATATCTTAGCTATTGTGAATTGAGCTGCAATAAATATGGAGGTACAGATAACTCTTTCATATGCTGATTTCATTTCTTTTGGGTGGAATTTTTAGGTCATACGGTAGCTCTATTTCAGATTCTGAGGTCTCTCCATACTGTCTTCCATAATGGTTGTACTAATTTACATTCCCATCAACAGTGGTTTAGGGCACCTTTTCCCCCGACACCTTTGCCAGCATGTTACATTTTGATTTTTGGATGATAGCCATTCTAACGGGGGGAGGTGAAACCTCATTGTGGTTTGTATTTGCATTTTCCTGATGGCTAGTGGCCCTGAGCATCTTTTCGTGTGTCTGTGGCCATTTGTATTTCATCCTTTGGAAAGTGCCTGCTTATATGCTCTGCTGATTTCTTAATTGGATTGTTTTGTTTTTGCTGAGTTTCTTGAGTTCTTTATATCTTTTAAATATTAATCCTTTATCAGATGAATAGTTTGCAGATATTTTCTCCCATTCTGGTTGGTTACCTCCACATTTTGCTGTGAAGATTTTCCATTTTTTGTATGTATCTCCTATTAGTTTATAATTTTCATCTTTTCAGATACCAAATTGTGTTTGTGTGCATGAGTAAATATTCATTAGAGATAAACATCTCTAAAAACTGGGTAGTCTCACCCTTAAAATTTTTTTCAGGACTAAAAGACTATATATATATATATATATATATATAAATTATATGTAAAGGTAAATTTATGATCCTACTTAAGACATCTTCCTACTTGGAGAAGATGCAAATAATAAAAATGTTTTTAATCACAGATACCAAATTGAAAGAGGTCTTTTTCAGAAGATGTTTAATTAGAAAATTATGGGATGACAGTTTATAAATGATTGTTAGTATAAAAACTTGTCAAAGATTATAAATCAGTATTATAAAAATTGAAGAGAAATGTAGATCAGTATTTTTCAGAAAATTATATAAGTGCTATATAATTTATAATATTACAATTCTGTTATTCTATTCTAATAAATATGACCATATGTATGTGTGTAGGTGTGAGGTGTTGTGCATAGTAGTGGGGTTTTTTTGACAGTCTGTCTTTTAAAGAATTATTTGACAGAGTTATAGAGAAGGAGAGACATAGAGAGATCGTCCATCTATTGATTCACCCCCCAGATGTCTACAGTGGCTGGGGCTATGCTAGGCCAAGTCCAGGAGAACTGAACTCCATCTGGGTTTCCCTCATGGGCAGCAGGAGCTCAAATCCGCTGCTTTCCCAGGCAGGATGCTGGATCAGAAGTGGAGCATCCTGAACACAAATGACACCCATATGGGATGCCAGCATCACGGGCAGTGGCTTAACCACTACCCCACAACTGTGGCCCCTATGTAGAGTCTTACACATCTTACTTCTAGTTGGGACATCAGAATCTCATCCAACGTTTTCATTTCATATATGGAAACACAGAGGTGTAGGGAAGTTAGCTGACCCGTTCAAGTTAGCCAGTGGCCCAAGTGTTGCACCTCCTGCTCCAGTGCTCTCCCTGAAGCACCAGATGTTCTGTGGCCAAGTATTCACCTGAGATGCTGTGTTGTACTTTGTAAGCCTTGCAGTCAAAGCAGTTTCCGGCAAAGGTCAGCTGATCCCATCAGACAACCTGCTGAGGAGGGAAGATCCTGCCCTGATGCTGTTGAGAAGGAACCTTGCAGCCTGAACAAAAACTGCTACCACTTTGATTACAACGTAACAGGTAAGCGGCTGGCCATCAGAGCCCATGTCTGGCAGATGGGAGATGTTCCCATCAGTACAGTTCCTCTCCACGTGTGTGCCTTCTGGGCATGCCACTTACCCTCCAGAAGCAATATGTTGTTAAATAACAGAAATATGTATCTTTTTTTAGTTATATATGGAGAATAAAAATATCATACAGACAATAGGCTTTAAAGTAGATTATGAACAACATAAGTGATACCATTTGACACCCTTCCACATTGGGAAGGTACAAATAAAGTATTTTTATTGAAAGATTCACTGAGAAAACAAGTTGGGATTTATGGGCAGTTTATAAACAAGAATAGTGTGGTATAAAAAAATTCAGCAACTTTATACTCATCAAACATAATAAGTCAGCACAGATAATAGATTAATATATTTTCAGAAAAACAAATTTTAAATTCATTTTCTGTAAATTCATTTAATACTATCGAGTTATATGGCAACACAAAAGAAAATATTTTGTTGGTTCATACGACTTGAGGGAACACAAAAGCTTACTTTGAAATTTTTCCAGTTTTTATACTGAAACAAATTCAAAAATGACAGTCATGTGGGCTTTTTGCGTCTTTTGGATTTTCTCTTCAGTTTCCTTTGACAGCACAAAGGAAATCAAAGTTCTCTGGGATGTGGTTAACCTGGAAAAAAATGAAAATTATTTTTGCAAAAAGATAAAAATAAATAGGCCCAGCATTAATTTGAAATGTTTGCATTTTAAAGTACTCTAACAATGGACAAATGGGATGCATTGTGTTTTATTTTAACAAAACCTACATTAACTGCCATTTATTATAATAATTTGCTAAAACAAAAAATGATGGTAAAATTTTAAACTCTTTTTATTAGGATAAATATTTGTAAGAGACACTGATACACAGGCCAGAGCCATCCAAACAGCTATAGAGATTGTCTGGTAAACCTCTGTTCCAGAATAATCCCTGTAGCCGTGTGCAACCCCAGCAATTCCATTTGACTCCTGATATGTTCAGAGCCGGGACCCATATGCTCTGCATGTGGGATGATTGATTGAGGGGCTTAGGAAGCAATCGTGAATTAAATATGGGATTCGGGTCACTGGGGTTTCATTTGAAATCTGTTTCGTGCGTGGCCTTCTGTCCTGATGGGCTCCTTCCCTCGCAGACTGGAGTACCTGTCAGCTGAGTGAAAAGGCAGTGTGTGGGAACGGCATTAAAACAAGGATGCTGGATTGCGTTCGAAGTGATGGCAAGTCGGTGGATCTGAAGTACTGTGAAGAGGTAGGTGGGTGCTGTGTTAAATCTTTGAGTAAATTCTTCCCTAATAATTTCAATTCACGCTGCTGCGCCCAGTGACCTGTGCTCAGGGCAGCTCCTCGCCAGATGTTTTTCTACACCATTCACAAGCTCTTTAGTACCCTCTTCAAAAGGGATTGTGTCCAGTGCTACTGATTTCCACTTGTAATTTCCTGTATTTTGTTCTGCTTGGAGCCCAAAGGTATGCTAATTAGTGTATTCTGAAAGAAATACTTGGGGAACAATAAGTAATCAAGGTGAATAAAGCCAATAAATCTTAATCAGTCTACTCATCATCTTTTGTAATTTGATGTGAATTTGGTTTAGTGTCTGGGACACCTGCCAAGACCCATCATTTATTCTCTCTGTTGCTAAACATTTATCACATGTGGTTTGCTAGCAGACTTTGATATTAAGATTTAATACCCAGCTGTGAGAGTCTAAATACTCAGTTCTGGAAAATCAAACAAAGGACTGGCGTCTACCATGATTGTCCTTTAGACACCGAATTGTAACTGTCAATTCTCTAATTGATGGAAGTAATGTTGTTATTTCTCGGTATGACCTTTTGAAATGTGAGGAAACATATTTGGTAGCCTTTCTTAGTTTTTATGAAGCTGCACTTCATTTTGTAATTATTTTGTCTAATTACCAGCCAAACAAATGCTCACATTCCTGATGAGTTTTGAATTCCTGTGTATCTGAGATTTACTGTGTCAGTTAGGAACCAAGATAAGCAGGAGCCTCAATAGAATTGGAATAAACAAGAAGATGCTCACAACTTCATTAAAGTTTAGAAGACCTGGTCAAAACTTTTCTTTAAAAGATTTTTATTTATTTGAAAGGCAGAGTGACAAGGATAAATATCTTCCATCTACTGCTAACTCCCCAGATGGCCAAAAAGAGCCGGGACTGGGTCAGAGTGAAGCTAGGAGCCAGGAACTCCATATGGGTGTCCCTTGTGGATGGCAGGGGCCCAAGTAATTGGACCATCTTTGGCTGCTTTCCCAGGCACATTAGCAGGGAGCTGAATGGGAAGTAGAGCAGCAGGGACTTAAACCAGCACTTTGATATGATTTGCTAGCAACACAAAGCTGTGGCTTAATCCACTATGCCACAATGCCAGCCTCAAAACTATTCCTATCTACACATCCTGGTGCCACCATAAATTGTTCCAACTCCTAAGAAATGATTCTAGATAGAAATATATATTTTAATTCACTAGATAGTGTTATCATACAGACCCCGTTAAACTTCTTATATCTCTGTCCACACGAACAGGGCTCTCAATGCACTGAAAACATTAAATTGTTTAGTTAATAAATGTCTTCCACTCTAATCCTATGACATAGTCTACTTTATACCTTGGATTTAAATAATTAGGAATTTCACACCTGAATCATTTTGGTTTTGAAACTAATAATATAGAAGTGATGTAGCCATTATAAAATTAACATTGTTGAAGATTATTCTAGTCATGTACTGAAGGCAGAGCTTTCTGGGATCATGTACTTGACTAATATATTCTCTTTCTTTCCACAAATGCACTCATCAGTGTCCTCCTGGATCAGAATTAAATATAAAATGAAAAGCTCTGTGAGCTTTTTGAAACCTAACCCCAATTCATCCATAGCCAATTTTAAGCTGCATCACATGACTAAAGGACAAAGATATAAACGTGATCTTTGGTTTTGTAGGTGAAAACCCAGGATATCTTTACTTATCTAAGAGCACTGATACTGCTACGTGAGAGTACTGCCATGACATAGGGTTGAAATGCTAACATTCTGGCAAACATGGTATTCAGGAAGAAAAGTGTTATTCTCTGTGGAATTGGATTAAAGAGCTCATATCCCACTTTATCCATCCTTATTAGTGCAGCAGATTAAACAGTAGCTTCAAGAAAAACTAGGCTTATTTTTCCCAATAATGGACCGATTGCCTGGCTGCTAATGGATGTAGAAACCCTGCAGCCAAAAGAAAGATGGCATTACTATGTAACAAAGACAAAAATGAGGGTTTAACACACCTAACACTTGCATACTGTTTTTACTTTTTATGTTTTTCAGACATTTACTCAACTAATATGTAGCAGTTTGTTTCTCTTTCCTTATTCTTTGATCCCTGAATAGATTGAATTCTGTCATTCAGACTCTCTTTGTGTGAAAACTTAAAATGTAATACATTACTTCCATCATATCACCTTTTTTTTTTTTTCTGACAGGCAGAGTGGACAGTGAGAGAGAGAGAGACAGAGAGAAAGGTCTTCCTTTGCCGTTGGTTCACCCTCCAATGGCTGCCGCGGTCGGCGCGCTGCAGCCGGCGCACTGCGCTCATCCGATGGCAGGAGCCAGGTGCCAGATGCTTTTTCCTGGTCTCCCATGGGGTGCAGGGCCCAAGCACTTGGGCCATCGTCCACTGCACTCCCGGGCCACAGCAGAGGGCTGGCCTGGAAGAGGGGCAACCGGGACAGAATCCGGCGCCCCGACCGGGACTAGAACCCGGTGTGCCAGCGCCGCAAGGCGGAGGATTAGCCTGTTGAGCCACGGCGCCGGCCCATCATATCACCTTAAGATTCCCATCTTCAGCCTCCTAGGAATTTTCAGAGACTTTCTGAGGCGTTAATTATGTATTATGGTAGAAGTTTCCTATCGAATTCTCAGGTATTCCCATTCTTTCTGGCATAGCATATAATGGGGGTGTCTATAGAGATGTACTATCCAAAGCACTGATCCAGGAACCCATCTTTCCTTGTAAGAAAATAGCTAATATTTTATACTATTATGATAACTGACACTTTATATTATTTAGGCATTTATTAGTCTTGAGTGGCAATTATTTTAAGGGGGGCGGAAGGGCAGAATGTATTCTAACTGGATTTTTTACGATGTTTTTATTTATTTGCAAGTCAGTTACAAAGAGAGACAGAGACAGAGATTTCCCATCTAGTGATTGATTCTCCAGATGGCCGCAACGGCCAGGGTTGGGCCAGGCTGAAGCCAGGAGCCTCTTCCAGGTCTCCTACACAGGTATTCGGGACCTGAAGCACTTGGGCCATCCTCTGCTGCTTTCCCAGGCCATTATGAAGGAGCTGGATCAGAAGTAGAGCAGCTGGGACACAAACTGGCACTTACACAGGATGGCAGCGTTACCTGCAGCAGCTTTACCCACCATGCCTTGATGCGGGTCCCAAGTGGCAATTTCTAAAAAAAAAAAAAAACTTTCCTCCCTGGTTTTCAGTTTAACATGTACATGTAAAAACAATATATCAAAGATAGAATTATAAATCTATGTATTGTTGATATTCTTAGGTTGTAACTAATAGAAAGTAACTGAGATTACACTTGTTTTTCCCTTAAGGACATCTAAGCAGTTTGGACATTGAGTCCACTTATTGAAAACATTCAATGTGGAGCCAGCACTCGCTCCCCCCACCATTCATCCCGCGGCTTCATTCACACGCTCCTGGGTTGAACGACTTCATACTTGCAGCTGTCCGTGTGTGTTTTTATTCTGCTCTGAGGCTTGCTAGCCCTCCCTTTGCCTCTATTCTTATTTCTCACTCTCTTCCTTCATTCGCTGCTGTGATGTGGCCGAGTCTCTGTGTCAGTGCAGCCACCTCTCTGTCTTTCAGCTTGGCCTGGAGAAGAACTGGCAGATGAACACCTCCTGCGTGGTGGAGTGCCCCGTGAACTGTCAGCTGTCTGACTGGTCACCATGGTCGGCGTGTTCTCAAACGTGTGGCCTCACAGGTTGGTCTGTATCACAGTCAGCGCTCGCTAATGGTTAAGGGATATGAAATGAAAGGATCCTCTTGTTCTAAGTCTTATCCGATCACCCTCAGAAAACCTGGTTTGTTCCCATTTCCTCTCAGCAAAGACCTCTGGGATGCCTTCTCCCAAAAAGACATGCTCTCACACGACCATAACACGTCACTAAAGTTGTGTCACTTTGTATTTCTTAAAGGAAAAATGATGCGGAGGCGAACGGTGACGCAGCCTTTTCAGGGGGATGGGAGACCATGCCCTTCCCTCTTGGACCAGTCGAAGCCTTGCCCAGTGAAGCCCTGTTACCGGTGGCAGTATGGCCCATGGTCTCCGTGCCAAGTGCAGGTATCCAATCTCAAGCAGCAGCGTGGAAGTGTGTGTTCAGCAGAGAGACTTGGTCTCAGAAGTATTTTCCAGTGCTTATAGAGGAGAGATTTCCTCTTAGAGATTTTAGGTGTTGTGCCATTTCATAGCTGTTTAATTAGTTTTGATCACAAACACTCCCTGTATTGTACTTTTTAAATCATCTGGAGAGGGATCCATTTTAATGAAAATTTATTTCCCTGTCTTTGGCTGGAAAACAGATTGTTCCATGTGTGCTTTCTAGCTCACCCCCTACAGGGCCGCTTCCCTAGGGTTTCAAATGCTTCTGTTTATAAATCAAAATCAATGATGCGGACATGACTCTAAGTGATGAGCTCTGTAATGAATTATTTTTCTTTCCTTAATTGGTTATTTCTTCCCCTATTCCAGGAGGCCCAGTGTGGAGAAGGGACAAGAACAAGGAATATTTCTTGTGTAGTGAGTGACGGGACAGCTGATGATTTCAGCAAAGCAGTGGATGAGGAATTCTGTGCTGACGTTGAACCCATTATAGATGGCAGTAAAAAAATCGTTCTGGAGGAAACCTGTACCCAGCCTTGCCCAGGTAACAACAGAACTCCAGGTTTGGTGATTGATTCCTGGGCCAGGGGCAGGAAGGGGTTGCATGTGAAGTTTAAGTTAAGGGCTGTCAAGAGTCTTTTTAATTGGTGATATCTATGCCTTCTACTCTACTGTGGGAACGTGGGGGCATGGGCACTAGAGTGAAGTTCAGGTCTCCTGTGTGTCCTCTCTTGACACCCTTCTGCAATTTCAACATTTTCAGGGAATGTTAAACATCCTTAGGCTACTGTTTGATATAGAAAGCATAAAAGAAAAGCTGAGAAAGTATTGAACATAATCTATTTGGGACTTCGAAAATGAGGGAGAGGCAATATTTAAGCACTTAATAGCTAGAGAAAAATTTAATTTTTGTAATGAAAGCTTACTCTGGCTCCTGGGTAGAATCAACAACAAATTCACACTTATATGAACTAGTTAGTAAAGCACAAGATGTAGAAAAATAGAGAACCAGTAAAGCATTCAGAAAAAAGCAGATTGCTCACAACTGAAAGATAAGATTATTGAAACATAGCATTTGAATTCAATAGTGGACACCAACAGTACATAAACTGTATGTCAATTGTAAAAGTTGGCAGACAATGATAAGCCAATATTTAGGTGTCTGGAAGGAGAATTAAAAGGGAGACTTAAGTTTTCTAACTTATTTTTATCTTGAGAAAGATATGGGGACAATAGTTTATAGTGAAATGGAAGTCAATTAGCTATATTTTATCCACAATTGAAAGGATTACAGTAAATTGGGGGAAATAAAAATGCTGAGAAAAATATAGGTGCCAGCATTGTGGCATAGCTGATAAAGTCACTGCCTGTAACACTGGCATCCTTTCTGGGTGCCAGTTCAAGTCCCTGATGCTCTACTTCCAATCCCGCTCACTGCTAGTTTGACTGGGAAAGCAGTGTAAGATAGCCCAACTGTTTGGGCTCCAGGACCCACATGAAAACCCCCAGAAGCTCCTGGCCCAGCCCTGGCCACTGCAGCTACTGGGAGAGTGAACAAGCTGATGGAAGGTATATGGATATATTATGGATATATGTTTATTCTTAAATTTTTTAAAGATCAACAAAAATCTTTTTAAGAATGCAGCAAAAAAGCATAAAATGTTTTTGATATGAAAACATACCCTAAGAAAAATTTAAAGGTAGATAACATATTTTCAGAACTTCTAAAAATTGTATCATCTCTAAAGTGCAGAAAAACTAACCACATCAGTCATCAATGTGCTTATTCCTTTTTATTATTTGTTTTGTTATTTGTTCAGTTTCACTCGGTTTATTTTAATAGAGCAGAATAACCCCTCTTACTTTGAGCCATATATGCTAGATTCTGAGGGTATTCTATTTTAGTAATATTCTATGTACACTGGAATATTTTCGTCTATTTTGGATAAAAGATTATTTCCAAGACAGAAATCTGAGTGGCAAACTCCTGCTGGTAGGTATCCACTGAACACATGGAGCAGAGCGTTGGCAGTACTATACACTTAGATGTATTGACAGAAGATCCCATGTTAAATGTTCTTAGCACACTAAACATAAAATCTGACCTTCCAGAGCTAAGCATAGTGTTAGCTTCTTTGACGTTCCCCCCTTGCCAATGACATTTTGCTGATCAGCAGTTCTGTTGCTTTTCCTACCTGTGAAACTGGCCTGATGTCAGTTGGGATCTCACATTCTGTTTTTTAATAATTTATTTACTTATTTATTTGAAAGGCAGAGTTGCAGAGAGGTCTTCCATCCATTGGTTCACTCTCCAGATAGCTGCAATGGCAGGAGCTGGGCCAAACAGGAGCTTCTTCAAGGTCTCCCACAGGGGTGCAGGGGCCCAAGCACCTGGGCCATCTTCTACTGCTTTCCCAGGCCATAGCAGAGTGCTGGACTAGAACTGGTGCCCAGAGGGGATACCAGTACTGCAGGTGGCAGTTTTACCTACTATACCATTGTGAGGGGTTCTAGCGCCCCTCACAATCTAATAAAATCATTTCGCTTCACCTGAGTGCTCCAGACAGGAGCAAGGGACTCAATCTTCGGAATCCAATATGCTGCATAGCCAGATAGTCAACAATAGGTGACCAAAGCTAAAAACTGAAAGGTCTACTCTTCCAAACCCCAATCTCCAGTGTCTCAGTAATAGGGTTATTGTGATACGTATGATAATGAGTAGAGTTGACACCAGGCTTTGGCGCATGCCTTACTGTAGAAACATGCCGCATGTTTTCATTATGCCTCTGCAGCATCATCACTCGCTCATTTGACTTTCTTATCAAGTAATTATAGACCAGGCAAGGGCTTAAGGTTGGAGCTATAGTGGAAGACAAACCTTGGCTTCATGGAGCTTTCCTGCTAGTGGAAAAGCAGTTGCTAATATAATAGTGACATAAACATAAGACTATAATCTGTAGTAAACAATGCAAAGGAAAACTACAGGATCCCAGGTTAACATACAACAAGGCAAAATCCATTTTAATTAAAGTAATTACAATTCAAGAGGAGGCTGATCTTCTCTCATAAATGATAATTATTCATTTTAGTTCCTTTCTAGCTAGTTTTTTCTGATGATGGGTTTTGAAATCTAATATGTGAATAAGCCTTCAAGCATGGAACATTGAATTGGTAAATACATCTCATGGATTTAATTGTCATATCTTTGGCAACATGGTGTAATTGTGTTATTACAATGGTTTATATGATCAAAATATAAAAATATATTGAGTACAAGGAATTGCCACATTCTCATTTACTATTATTAAATCTTTGAAGTCTGAGCTGGATTTTAGGGTAATAATAAAACTCAGACTACTGTTGTCAGAGTCATTGAGTTGTGCTAGAAAATATACAATGCAAAAAGAATAAGCGCCAATGTAAAGGCCACTAGTGAAAAGGTATGTTCTATATTCCAAGTAGTTTGCAGTCATTGTGGTTGAGATTAGACCGCATTCGTCTTGACAGGATTTAAAAACTTGTTGCATGTTTTTTCCTGCTTAATTAAAACTGAATAACCCAAAAGTGGCATATCCTAAAACCTTCTTAGAGGGCTTAAATTTTTGGTAGTTTTCATTAACATTTCCCAAACTGGAGTTTTCTGTATTTTAGAAATGGTATTCTTCAATAAGATCTACAGAAACCACTTTTACCATCATACTTGTGAATCAGTAACATGTCCTGCCAGGATTTCTTAATCAGGGCCCAACAACTTTTTCCATTACTCAGGTCGCCAGGCAACCTTGTGCTAATATTAGTCATCTTGGTCACAATACTAATAAGGGACAATATGAATTATGTATGTGATGTGGCTAGGATAATTAAAATGATAGGAACCCCTTATGGATTGGTGTCTATAATAGTTAATTGTATACCCTGAAGAGTATAAAAAGCAGTCAGTCCTGAATAATGGATAGGAATATGAGAAAGGTGTATTTCAATTAAGTCTTTCCTGATTTCAAAATGTTGGGGATGTTGAACATATTGATGCATCATGGCCTAGCAATTCCACTGCTAGGCATACACCCAACAGAAATGCATTAGTAAGTTCATCAAAAGACTTATAGTAGGAAAGATTTACAACTTCCCACACGCCCATTAATACAGTAGGTATCTAGATGTGGTATGTTCACACTGTGGAATCAAGTACATCATTATGAACAAATTGTTACTACAGAAAATATATGAAAGCAGACAGACACAAAGTATGTATTGCATGCTGAGATTCTGGGGATGTTCTATTCCTTGATTTTAGTTCCTTGATACATATCTCCATGTAATCAGATTGTGAAAGTTTAGCCATCAATGCATTTATGATATGCTTTTTCATAAATTATATTTTGAGCAAATGGAACAAAGTTGGAAATGGATTGAATATGTGGCTCATAGGAAATAGTGAGCATCACATCCACTATTGGACCTGCTCAATTGTACTTTTCCCACCCACTCCTCTGGGCAGAATAGAAATAAAACAGACACCAGCTTTCTCACCCTTGGACTTCAAGCCCATTTGAAATTATGATTATCTAGATGAGAATTTCTACATATAGTTAAGCTTTAAAAAAAATCCCTTTACAATGATTATGACAAAATGCTTGTAGATTTTAACCAAATATTTGTTATCTCTGAAAAGGTGAATCATAATGGCAAAGCTCCTTTAATCATAGCAAATGTAAACTATGGCTTAATCATCACATAGCCCAGCAACAGCCATTCATAAAGTATCAATATGTGTATGTCATAAAAGTTACAAATAAACTTTGCAGTTATTAAATGCTTGTCCAAAATTAATATTGTATGACTGGCATACTTACAAACATTGCCCAGTGGGGTTAGAATTTAACTATCTGGCTGGCTGTTGTCTCTGGGTATACACTATAACTCGGTGTTTTGCAGGTGACTGTTACTTGAAGGAGTGGTCTTCATGGAGCCTTTGTCAACTGACCTGTGTGAATGGCGAGGATCTAGGCTTTGGCGGGATACAAGTTCGATCTAGAGCGGTGATTATACAAGAACTAGAGAACCAACATCTGTGCCCAGAGCAGATGTTAGAAACAAAATCTTGTGATGGTGAGTGAGCAGTTCATGAAATCTATTCATTTTGGGTTTGTGTTGAGAAAAAGAGATAAAGAATTTGTAAAAATTGAGAAATCAAGGATTTGTTTACTTAAGTGAGATCTTAGATTCTGAATTTTAAAGATTTAGAAGGATGAAAAATCCACATTCCATAAGTTAAATGTGAAATACTAGAAAATGTTTCCTAGTTTTATGAGCTAAATGATGCTGTGACTTTTTTTACTCTTCTAATAATGATTGTTTAGTATATTCTCAAAAATTGATGAACTATATGAATTTTAACTATGTAGAATGAATATGAATATTTCTTCATATAAACACACATGTAGAACAACTCATGCTGTATCTGCTACTACCAAGAGAAGAGTTCAGGAAATATAAAAAGGCAACTATACCATGGATTTGTAACTTAAAATTCAAATCTGTAAAATACATATACTGACATATCCTCACCACTAAAGCATCAGTGAATTTAATTATGAATTTGACCAAAATTTAAAGAAACAGACAATTCCTATTTGTTAAATCCTAATAAAAAATTCAGTGGGGGGAAATCCATAAAACTTCTCCAATTACAGTATAACCTTCAAAGTACACTCAGAGTAAATAAAGTTATCCATGAAACTAGATGTCAAAATTCATAAAATATCATCTAACAAAAATCATTACATTTTATGGATGATTAAAACCATGACTAATTATAATTAAATCCAGAACAAAGATGCCTAAATTTTACAAATCTATTAATGAAGTACATCACATTGTAATCAGTATGGTTTTTGGATGTTGAAAAACTGTAGAATTCAACCCTCATTTGTCATCAGAACTTGCAAACCAAACTTGAACTATAAGGAAATCCTCTTATCCAATAAATAATATCTACTAAAACTTAGAATACCATGGACATATGTGGAAATCCTAGAGATATCCTTTTACAACAAATAAAAAGATGTCCACTGTTGCCACTTTTTCCCAAGCTAGTGTGCCAAAGTATTTACAAAATTTTAATAATTGTAAGAAGATTATTCTCATGGCATGACTTTTACCTTAAAAAGCTCAAGGCAGGCCGGCGCCGTGGCTCAACAGGCTAATCCTCCGCCTTGCGGCGCCGGCACACCGGGTTCTAGTCCCGGTCGGGGCGCCGGATTCTGTCCCGGTTGCCCCTCTTCCAGGCCAGCCCTCTGCTGTGGCCCAGGAGTGCAGTGGAGGATGGCCCAGGTGCTTGGGCCCTGCACCCCATGGGGAGACCAGGAAAAGCACCTGGCTCCTGGCTCCTGCCATCGGACGAGCGCAGTGCGCTGGCCGCAGTGCGCCGACCGCGGCGGCCATTGGAGGGTGAACCAACGGCAAAAGGAAGACCTTTCTCTCTGTCTCTCTCTCTCACTGTCCACTCTGCCTGTAAAAAAAAAAAAAAAAAAAAAGCTCAAGGCAATTTGTAGAACAGAAATAAAAACGTTCAGAAACATTTTGATTCAAAAGCAAAATACAAAATAATTAGCCTTTAGCCTTTCTTTTACCAGCAAGTCTCAGTTATAAAGTTGAATTTGGCAAAAAAATATATTAATAGAAATAAAACTAACTTGAAACAAATATAAGAAAAATATTATTAGGTTTGTGTGGAAAAATTATAAAATCTCATTAGAAGGAGCCAACATTCTGGCTTAGCCGGTAAAGCCTGAGATGCCAGCATCCCATATGGGCGTCAGTTCCAGTCGTGGCTGCTCTACTTCCAAACCAGCTCCCTGCTAGTGAGCCTGAGAAAACTGCTTGTTGCAGCCATTTGGGGAGTGAAAACAGCAGATAGAAGATAGATAGATCTCTGTCTTTTCTGGGTAACCATGACTTTCAAGTGAATAAATAAAATTTTTTTTAAAAAAAAAAAAACCTGTTAAAAGCAAAGAACTGGTAAAACATACCATGTTCTTGTGTGACTTGCAACATCACAGCAACAATTTTATAATAATTTACATATCAATTCCATGCAATTTGAACAGATTGTTAATTCAATTTAACAAATTGATTCTAAATTTAGTTTGGAGAGGTTAAAGACTGAAAAAGCGCTCAGGATTTTTCTTAAAGTGGGGAAAAGGTTGAGGGACTTAGATGGCTTTAATATCAAATTTACTCTAAAGCATTAATAGTTTAAAGAAGTGGTCGATAATAAAGCAATTAGGCTTAGAATAATGAATCTCAGAATAATTCACAGGTACAGGTTAAGTGGCAGAGTGGGAGTCAGTAGGGGAATGAATAGGTAATATTTTGCCACAATTTGTTATCCATATGAAGTTTACAAAAGTATCTTTAGCTCACATCATGAGAGTCTACATTTCACATAAATTTTAGTCCTAAAGTTGAGAACAAAACTATAAAATATCTAAAGAAAATGTAAGAAGATATTTTTCTGAACTCAATATTCTCTAAATATGATACCAACAGCATATTATTTTAATTTTTAATTGAAATTAAATCTACACAGTGAAAGACATCATAAATAAGGTTCCAGAAGAAGGCAGCGCAACCTTAGAAAACATGTGTTACAGAAGACTGTGGGCTAGAAATCTAATTGTAAAATTTTTCATCCAAGAGAAATTTAAATTAAGGACCCCAAGTAGCATTTCTTTCTGCGATAGATCCTTAAAAAGGTCATGGAGAGAACATGTAGTGAAAAAATGATGCGTGGATTTCTAGCACTTTTTGTACCAAAATAAACTTATCTTTTTGAAGTCACCTTTTGGATGGATGGTTAGGTAGGTATGATTTAGAAATGACCGAGGACACATTTTAATGATTTATAATACCAATCATAAATTATATATTACCACTAATATGGAAAAGTTACTTTTCAGAAAATACCCTAACAATGAATCTTGATGTGAACAGAAGGGGAGAGGGAGCGGGAAAGGGGAGGGTGGGGGGAGGGAGGGAAGTTGTGTGGGGGGGGAGCCATTGTGGTCCATGAGCTGTTCTTTGGAAATTTATATTCTTTAAATAAAAGCTTTATATATAAAAAATAAAAAAAAAAAAAAGAAAATACCCTAACAAGAAGAAAGCAACTTTGGTCATAAACATTCTATCAGTTCCTCTATCCTCCTGATTGCCCTTTTGAGTGACAGAACGCACCGATGCTTTTATGTCCCCACAGATGGGCAGTGTTATGAGTATAAATGGATGGCCAGTGCTTGGAAGGGCTCTTCCCGAACAGTCTGGTGTCAAAGATCAGATGGTGTCAATGTCACAGGTAAAGCTCCAAGAATTCTTTGTTCTTTGACCATTCAACATGTGGTTGGGATTCAGGACACCTCAACTGTATTTACATTTGGTGACCAGTGACGTTTTATTGTATAATGTTTCAGATTCCATCTCCTAACTCTTAGGTATTGCTCCAAAAGCTTAAAATATGATCAAACGTTCATAAATGGTTATTGCAATAGTTTCCATATTGTTTTTCCTAGGTTTATATATTAAGGACTCACTACATGTTTTAAAATATCAATGTTTCTGTGTATTGAAAACAACAAATGCAGACCAAAAATATCAGTGAGGCAGTATAGTTATATAAATATCTTGCTTTAATTCAGAAACATATGATAGTGTTTTATTATTAATAGGGAGGACCTATTGGTGAATGTCAGACCCAGGGCTTCTGAGGAACTATGTCCCCATCCCAAGTTATTGTACACTCAAAAAAGGAATCTAAAACAAAGTTTTATCAGTTCTACTTTGTCCAAAATATACACCTCCAAAAAACCTAATCTCAATTACTAAAAAGTTCTTTATCTGAACCCAGCAAATGGGAGGAATTCCAAGTACTCCTTGAAAAGCAAAGAAACACTAGCTCCAGATAAGCAGTAAGCCACCCTGCAAATTTCCTGCAAAGAAATTAATATCAGGACCTCAACCTCAAGCACAGGGACCCCAAAATCGAATCTCTCCCCTTAAACAGCTCCCAGGTATAGATCTAGCCTGTGGCCATCTTCACAGCTGACTGGAAGCAGGACGTAACTGCTCAGGGGCTCCTGCTGACTCCCTGCTGTTTTGGCTCTCCTGCAGGGAAGAAAGCGATACACATTGGGATGCTTCTGAATAACACACATGTGTACATAATATACACAGGAAGATAGCAGGAGCTGAGATCAATACGCTTTTTGAAAAGCATCAATTTTATATTGAAATATAAATTCCCTGGATTTATTGAAACCTAATTGCTTATCTCCTCCCTATAAAAACCAGAACAGGATGTAGCATTCTATTTCTGTGAAGATACAATTTTATACATGAGAAAGCTTTATCAAGAAATCCTTGATAATAGCGGGTCCCAGTGGACCTAAGAAACCCTAGCCCTTTGTTCTCAACAGTATAGGAGGTGGTGGGAAATCTCTCCGAACCTCCCTTCTGAGGGAGGAGGAAAGCCCTGGACGGGGAAGCACAAGTTTTCTGCATGGGAAGGTGTTACAGGGCTATCTGTTCAGCTGCCAAGTTGGAAATCAATGTCTGATATCTAACAACTAAATGGACCCTCTGGGGAGGCTGTTAATTTTTTTTTCCCAAATACGGATGAAAGCAAATTTGCCTAACTTTTCTTCTTCGTGGTGAAAGCTCTTTTCCTACTGCAACTGACGCTATTTCCCTCTGTAAAGGTAAGTCAAACTTTGAAGACTTGCCTGTAGATATGTTTTCAGTATCATTTCAACTAAGTGTGGAGTGCATTTACTCATTCTTTATAATACTGTTTTGTAACAAAAAGTCCATGTGCCAGTGATTTGTTGTAAACTCAGTGTGAATTCTGCTAACATCTTCTAGGAGAGTTGAGATTCTCTGAGAACCAGGCAAGCATGTGCAGTATATCAACTATCTGGAATAATTGCTTTCACTTATGAATCGTGCTAGATGAAGATGGAGCTTTTCTGTCTTCTCATGTTTAATGGGAATCGCTTACACGGCACTTCTCTGCAGTTGCCTTGCAATGTCTAGCTGCTTTTTCTTAACAATTTTTCCATGGACTATTTTGTGTTTGTAATATTGAGAGGAGGACCAAGAATGAATAGGTGCCTTCTATTGCACCTTGACAATCATCAGTTCCACAGATAAAGGGAGAAATTTGCTTTGCTAAAATCCTGTTGCATTGAATCAGAATAGTTTAAAACTATGAGTTGCTTCCATGTCACTAATACTACTTGACATCTATTAACATTTTATACTCTCCCAACAATTTAAGCACAGGTGGACTTGTACTGAAGAAGGGATAAATAGCTGCATTTTTTTCTTCTATGCACCTGAAAAGCATCCTGAGTTATTAGTAATAGTAACTTTTATCAAAGAGAGGTGTTATGAAAAATACATATTTATAGGATGGTCTCACTTAAGGAACTACCTCAGGCAAGAGACATAAAACTATGATTTTGAATGGCCAACAAAAGAACTTATCAAGAATATTAAATCTACTTTTTATGGCAGACACGACTTTAGGAGCTGACAGAAGTAGGTTATTTGCTGTTAGTAGTTTCAAAATAGCAGCTATAAAAAATAAGCTGTTTGCCAAACGTGTATTGAACACCTACTAAGTGCCAGACACTGTGCTGAGAAAGAAGGACCTGGAGTTGCTAAATGAGGTTGTCAAGGCTAAACAAGTATTTCATAGACAGAAAAACTTGTGGGATTCCCAAAGAGCTTTAAGACTCAAAGACAAGTCTATAACAGCATTTTTTAATCATAGCAAGACATGTTATTTGTCAAAATATGATTTTCTGTTCTGCAGGGGGCTGCTTGGTGGTGAGCCAGCCTGATGCTGACAGGTCTTGTAACCCACCGTGTAGTCTACCCCACTCGTACTGTAGCGAGGTATGTGTGAATCCATTAGGGTAGACAAGCGCTTCCTCATTCGTCACCCCACTGTCCTCTTGTGCAGTCCATGCCCCTCCCCCTGGAAAAAGCATGTCTTGAAGCAGAAAAATGCAACTGTTAGACCTCTCCTTTTTAACAATTCTGAATGCACTTGCTTTTAATTTTAATTATGTGTAATGCAAAAAAGTATTTTTATGTGTTAAGACAGAAATTACATGCAACAAATTCCCCAATTTTTTTTTTAATCTTCGCTTCGTGTCTGGTTTCATGTTTTCAAAGATCACTTTGCATGGCTAGTGTCAGTCTTCTCATTCTCCTGCAGACAAAAGCGTGCCATTGTGAAGAGGGCTACACTGAAGTCATGTCTTCGAACAGCACACTGGAGCAGTGCACACTCATCCCCGTGGTGGCCATACCCACCGTGGAGGACAAACGGGGCGATGTGAAAACCAGTCGAGCAGTCCACCCTACCCAACCCTCCAGTCGCCCGGCAGGACGGGGAAGGACCTGGTTTCTGCAGCCCTTTGGGCCAGGTGAAGTGACTGGACAGAATTTTTTAGTTGCTTATTTAGCAAATGCCAAAAGATTAAGAAAATGAGCAAGCAGATTCACAAGAATGATGCATGATTGGATATCAGAGCAAATGAATATAGATGGCAAACACCTTCATGACATTATTCTGAGAAAGCACTCCAGCTCAAGTTCAGAGAAATGAAATTACTTTCTCCTGGAAAAATTTGAGGATTGATATTACTTAATTCCAGTCCTAAAGTGACAAGCATAATTAATTCCACATTGAATTGAAGAAATTTAACAAAGGAAATGTTAGGAAAAAGGTATATTGTCATTCAGAACTGAAATCGGTAAAAACAAATTTCAGAATCTTTATTAATGATTAGTAATATACTCCAGTGCCAGATGGCACTTAGACCAATTCATCTCAATCCAGAGAATTAGCAAATATGGACCATCTACCCACAGGGCTAAGGATGGAACCTTCTGATTGGCATGGTCAAAACTTTCCGTTTTAGATAGGTCTTAGTGTACCTATAATAGGCTTGAAGGCATGATGAAATACTGTTCTCTACGCTGCACTCTCTCCTCAGCTGGAGTGAATTTCACAGTCATCTCTAGAACTAACCTGGAGCCTGAAAATATGGTACACAGGCTATTTAGCAACTAAGATTATGAAAGTTTTTCCTCTTCCTACAGAATGACCAGGTCATGGCCAAAGAAAAGCTCTAGGAGGAGCCAGGTGTAGTCTATGATTCATTAGAAACATGGCGGGAAGGGGGGATGAATTTGCAAACCTGGCCCATCTCTCTAATCAATAAGTCAAAATGTCTTCCCTTTTTTAAGAATTGGTATTGGATTTTTAAAGTATTTTAAATATTTGAGTGATTAGCTTTTAATCACATTCTCCCTGAGTTCATTAAGTTCTTGGCTGAAAATATGATTTTCTCAAAGACAACTTGTCTGATGATCATTGACAGAGTTTCCTGTGCTTAAGACAGCAGACCAGTAAATGACCATTAACAATCTTGGCCTTGACCAGGAATTCAAGCACATATCCTTGTATCAAAATCAATTTTTTAAAAAAGGATATTATGCCAACACATGTATTTATAAAATTCTCCCAATGTAAAAACTTAAGTATTAAAAAGGTGTATATTCTGCAAAAGTATACTGAGACATTCTTTATGAAAAACCTCAAGAATATTAATTGAATAACCTTCAGGATATAGAGATCCAATAATGGAAAAATTCTTTGGATTCTAAACTTCTCTTCAAATGTTTAAAACATCTTTAGGAGTTAACAGGTAATTTAGAATATTAACTGAGGTTATGTCTAGCAAATGAGCCTATAAATTAATCCAGACCCAGACAAACAAGATTCCACACTACCCATTTGCTTCTGATGTCTTTCATATATTGAATAATAGAGTATTTTTAAATATTTTAAACGTGGATCCATGTTTTCCACATGAGGGTCAGACACCCAAGTACCTGGACCACCTTCTGCTGCTTTCTAAGGCAAATTTGCAGGAAGCTGGGTTGGAAACCAAGTAGCCAGGACTCAAACTAGCATTCTGATGTAGGATGCCAGCATCAAAAGCAATGGTTTAACCTATTACACCACAGTGCTGGCCCTCGAATCTACAGTTTTAACACGAATGTCATTTTAGTATATGCATGTAACAAAGTATATGTAGATGTGTAGACCAAATTAAGTTTGACAACATCATAGCATCTTGTTTATCCACACCATAAAACTGAGAAATTCAAAGCAAATGAGGCCAGAAAACTCAGAAAAGTTCTTGTCATACCTGATTCCATGTAACAAAAAAGGTCGACAACAGAAGTTGTTTAGAGAGCACTTTGTGCTACTCAAAATGGTCTGTTTGATTTAATAAAGTCTAGTCTACACTTATGGTGTGCTATAAAACTAGTTGGACAATATTTTTTGCATAGTTATTAAATATATTCGCTTTCATCTAACAACAGAAACACTTACAGGACACGTTGTGTTCAAATACCTATCTACATCAATTCTAGACTGTAGGACTCATTTTTCATCTTTTATTACAAATACCATTTTCAAATAGCTTAGAAGAAAATGTTTATTAACCATTGCTCCTATATCAGATTTGAAGTCAAATTCAGAAACATTAGAAGTTTACACATATAAACATGGAATTTGGACTCAGTTTTCTATTCAATTTTCATTGCTCATTTATCCTTAGTGAAGCAATATCTAACTAATAAGAGCAGCTTTACATTAATCATTAACGGTGCCAAAGCCATTCATGTTGAATTTTGAAAGGAATTGGTCATATTGGTCATAAAGGCTGTCATATATATATATATATATATATATATATATATGTGTATATATATATATATATATATATATATCAGGCTGATATAAATTAATAACTCATATCTGTTCTTCTTAGATGGGAGACTAAAGACCTGGGTTTATGGTGTAGCAGCCGGGGCGTTTGTATTACTCATCTTTGTTGTCTCCATGATTTATCTAGCTTGGTGAGTATTTAAATATTTCAAAATCTAAGGGGATACCCAGTGCTTGTTTCAGAGACAGCACTTGCAGTTGGCCGTAACACAGGCATAGCCAACTAATGTCTCAGATATGAAAGATCTTCAGGAATTCATGGAAATGTAAGAAAACTCTGCATAGAGTTTTCCAACAATTTTCCATGAACTTTTGAAATACATAGAAAGGGGATACAAAGTCTATTTAGTGCTCACAAAAGTCTAAGTAGCACAACTTTCATCCTAGATGACCTAAAAACTTCCAAATCTGAACCATTTGTGTTTCTGAAAAGGAGCCAGGACTATTCCAGGCCATCTTTGAAGTATGCAAGAGAATGTTGCTTTGGATGGTTATGGTGAACTGTATGATTTTACATTTAATTGTGACTGGAAGAAGGTACTATGGTAGTACCTACTCTTAATTATCTTCTGAAACGTATTATGTATCAATTATACATTTACAAAAGTTTCTGGATACAAATGATTATGGTATGTTTATTCTATTAGTACTAAAGAGTCCCACTCATATAATTTATCTTTTATAATATAGTACAATACTTGAGTTTTTCAGCACAGAAAACTGAAATCCAAATAGACCATAAAAATCCAATTGGGCAATTTGCTTTTCGCTTCATGTAAAACAATAAAACTTAGAGTTGAAGATTGATTTTCTTTTTCTCAATTTGTATGCTTTTCTTTTTACAGTAAAAAGCCAAAGAAACCTCAAAGAAGGCAAAACAACCGACTGAAACCATTAACCTTAGCCTATGATGGAGATGCAGACATGTAACATACAACTTTTCCTGCCTACTGCCAGTTTTGTGTTTCTCACTGTGAAGTAGAACTCCAGAGACCACAATGAAAGTGTCCAAATTGTGTGCATTGAGATACCTTTTAACTTTTCAAAAGAGCATTATCAAGATTCAAGCTCACACTGCCACTAGGGATATTCAAGATAGCAGCACTTACATGTAAACCATCAACTCTAGGAATTCTGGGAGATTTAGTTGAATACATGCTGCATTCTGAGGGTATGATGTCATCTTCTCTAAAATCTACCATATGAAGACCAACTTTCATCTCTGAAAAATAGTGGTGGAATTGGCCAGTTAGGATCCCTGGTGCAAGACTGCCTGCAATGTTAACCCATAGAACTTTCCAGCATGAAGAGTTTATATCAAGAGCTCTGCAATAATTTAACCAAGTATAACACATATACTCAGCTGAATGATATACATTATGTCAGATTATGTACTTGTTAATAAGCAACTTTAACAATGAATAAGACAGACCTAAACTCAGCAGAAAACTTGTGGAATGAATTCAACATCTTGGTGGTTGATGGTAACTTGTATTGACCTTCGTTTCGGAGACCAAGACTCTTTTGTAAGACCTCATTCTTGTCTCTCTCCAAAGTACGAATGTTGGACATGTTCTAGTATGTTAGAAGAAAGAGTCCTCAAGTTCAGTATTTTATAGTGGTTATCGTCTGGAAAACTGATTGCGGTTTGTGTTAATACATTTATACTTTCTCTAGTTTTCAAACTGGTTGCCTGCATCTTTTTGCAATATGGAAGGCACATTTTTGCACTATATTAGTGCAGCATGATATGCACTTAACCAGTATTGCCATACAAACTGCCTCTTTTCATCGGGATGAAGACATCTGCAGGTATCCTGACGAGGGCAAGAGTCAGACTGGATGGCCACAGGATGTCATCAGCTCTTACACCTGCTGTCTACTCTCTTCCTTATCTTTGCAGCCATTGGGACATTATAGCATGGCGATGAATTAAGTGTTGAAATCCTGACCCATTAGCCGTCCTAAAGGTGGATTCCTCTACTTGGTTTGTAATTGTTCTTTGAAGGCTGTTTATGACTAGATTTTTATATTTGTTACCTTTGTTAAAAAAAGAAGAAAAAAGAAAAAAGGGAACTGGTTGTGTTTTTAATTGCAAGCAGATGCAGAAAATAATGTTACAGTGGTTTTGTAATGAAAAGAAATCACAGTTATGTGTCAATTTCTCACTGACATGCTTTCCCAGTTTCATATTGAATGTCTGCCTTACAGGCAGTACCTCAAAATTCATAGTCTTATGTCTTACTGGTAAAATGCGAACCAGTCTTTTCAATATATGGTTTCCAAAGCTAAAGTCTTTAGAAAGACTATCTTGTCCAAGGCTTCATTAAATATCTAGATCAAGGATGGTAAACTTTTCCAGTGGACCAGATAGTAAATACTTTCAGCCAGGTGTATGTTGCAGTCATAGACAATGCAAATAGGTTAAACAACAAACATGCTGTTTCTTCAAAGTTCTACTGGGAAACAGCCATCACACCGCAATTGCAGTCTTAATGCACAGACCCTGGTATCGATGGTTTTCATGGGTCACTTGTCAGTGTGTCACCTTTACTTTTCATTGGCTTGTGCTTAGCACTTAATTTCAAAGGTGAACCTTCAGTCATCAAGTATACCACTCTGATGGAAGTAGCTGTATTTTTCACAGATTCAGCCCTGGGAATGGCACAGTGAAAAATTTCTAATCTAACAGACTTCTTTAGTATGAAAAGAAAATTCAAATGGTGCCATTAAAAAGCAGTACCATCTTTCAGACAACATGGGAGAGGGAAGGACATTAGGTTTCAGGTCTTAAAACAAGCTATTAAATCTTACACATAGTATGCTGCTGTAAAAGTCATTTGAATTGTGAAGTATTTTACTTTCATACTGGAGCTTCAACTCCCCCTGCTGCTCATTTAGAATATTTGCAAAGATGATCAGAACATCAGATTAGGATGTCATTGCCCCCCTAACCCCCCCCCCCAATTACTCAATTCAGTTCTGTTGAAATAAGTGGAAAACACTAATTCCCTATTCAGTAGTCACTATGTTAGACAATTTAAATCTCTTCAAAGACAACAGGTAGTTCGGAAAATGAGAATTTTACTTTAAACCAGGGATTTCAATAAGGAAATACAAATTCATCTCATCTGTTATGAGGAAGACAAAAATAATGTTAAAATCAAATGTTAAAAAATTTTAAAATCTAAAATCAATTGTCAATGCATATATATAGTCAGAGTTGTGGCCTTTTTTAAAAAGTTCAGCTGACACTCATGAAATATGTGCCACATCTAATGATTTTGAAATAGGGAAAGGAATATTGTTCCAAATAAAGCTACCCTTAGGTTATTGTAAAAACAACATTCAGGATACCAGCATTACCCCACCTGTATTATAAGAATTAAGAGAAAATTATGAAATGTTATAGAAATACAAGATATTTCTATTCATAATTTGATTACATTTTACAGCACCATATACATGGAAGGAACTAAGCTTAATGTGACCTAACACCAGAGAACATATCGGAAGTTCATTCTGACTGGAAAGATAATATGAAGGGAATGTAGCTATTCAGCTACTGTGGACAAACGGAGGTTACTGCAATCACATTTATAACTTCAAACTGTCCTGTTTGTTCCTGGCATCAGTTAGTGAGTTAAATATTTCACTGGAATTTCATCAAAATGTTACTTGCATTTATTCTAAGAATTCACAAGAGGAATAAAGTAATAACTCTCCTAGTGACACTTTGCCTTATCAAATGGTCTGAGTCCTAAAAGATTTACAAATACTCAAAGTATGAAGGTCTGTTTGATTTTATAAAAAATTGATGCAGTATTATGATTTTGTTCATCTCCGTAGCAACTGTACAAGTGGCATAACTGATCTCTTAAAGGGGCTGGTTTGCTTTTTCATCAATACCTGTTCCAACGTGTTCACCATAATCCTTATTTAAAAGCCTTTTTGAGGACATTACAGTGATCTACAGGAATTGAAAAGGAGTGCATTAAAGCATGTTTTTAATCCTTTATAAGAAGCACAAATTACTTATAACAAGACAAATATTTATTGAATTATTACAGGTAAGACACTCTGCTAGGCACTGTAAAAATATTAGCAATGGCTTTTTTATACGCAAGAACCTAAGACATTCTGAAGAAGGATAAAAGTTCTTAAGATAGTGCTTGAACACGCTGCCTTTTACTCTAAATTTACTTTTAAAGGTGATTAGTATTTTTCCATATTTAGTGTACGTATCTTGGGCTGTGTGGTTAGGGATTTTATTTTTCCTATTCTACCCTCCAGGCAGGTGGCAATGATTACTGTGTCTTAATCAGATCTGTTAGGTTCCTGGACATTTCCAGATGAAGTCACTTCTGATAGGAAGCAAGTAGCCCCTCTTCCTACTCCCTGAATCCTTGCTCCTGTTTGAGGATTTCTGCACCTGGTCTCTCCTCCACTCTTGTCTCCTGTTAGCCAATGATTTTGTCTCCTTCCTTCAAAAATACCCTTCACTAAATATATCAAATTTTTATAAGAAAAATGAGAACACCTATAATAGTTCATGTCGGAATCAAAGTGTCACAGCGTGAGCATGTTTTAAACATAATGCACTGGTAAAAGAAATGAACAAAAGCAAAACAATGTAGAAGGCATGCCAAAAACAAAAAGACCATTTCTGTATAAATGCTAATTCCAGCACTTGCTATAGCTCTGCCCAGTATCCTGCTACTGCTACGGCAGCTTGAGTCTGTTCACCCACAAGACTAAGGGGGAAGCCGGCCCCTTTTGATGCATTCAGAAAGGACAGCCTATGCTTACATGCATTTGGAGGTTTACTGGTTTCCCAAGAATCACGCTTCTCAAATGACAGAAATCTCACTGGTTAAGTTTCACCAAATTCAAGTGTGTCGTTTCTTGATCTATTTCTCCTCCAAAACTGAGACTATTGAAAGGACAGCAGTCCAGGAACCATTCTGTGGGGATCTCGTCAGAGTGTGATCTTTCCCGGTTCTAGTCTGGCTCTGAGCACTGCCCATCAGCCTGCTCAGCTAATCCAGGCTCACCTGCTCCTGTCCACAGTCGGTCCTGGCTGCAGGTCAGAACTTTACGCATCCAAAACTGGAGTGTGGACCAAAGCATCCCTCATAAAAGGGATGTTTTGCAGAGATATGTGACAATTTTATACCTAACAGGGACACTGAAAAATGGTTATATCTACATTAAATAAGTTTTAAGATCTTAAATAGAATTTTGCAAATTTTTTCCATGCTTCTACCAAGCTATGTCTTAAAACAGGCAGTATAAGATAGGTTGTAGGAGTCAGGTTTCCAGTGATCAGAGAACTCCAGTCAGTGTTATTGTTATGTTCTGCAGTTTTAGGTAATAGTTTTAAAAAGACTATTTACTTTTAACCCTCAATTATTTTGCCCAGCTAGTTTTCAGAAATCTGTGTTTATTTTTAGAAAACATTTCAATTCCCTTTCTGGTACTTCTTCCTGTCCATTTCTATCACAGACATTTGAAGAGATCAGTATCTGTTGTAAAATATAACTATTATATTTGCAATCTTTCTATAAATTATGATCCCCTAAATGTGTATTTTTTGTTATCTATATATTTATTTTGTTTAAATAAGGAGGCAACTGTAAGAATTTTTTGTTATTGTTCCTTTGTAAATTGTGTAATGTAATTTATTTTAAATTATGTACATTTCTTTTTTAATGCACAAAATGTCTATGTACAATTAACTGCAGATTTGCAATTAATGTCACTTGGCTTTATTCAGTTAACATGGATGGCATGTGAGGATGTAATATGCTTTTTTACATTTTCATATGGGTTATTTGTAAATAACTTGCTGGCAAACACAAATCATTTTTATTCTAATTGTGTGTATCTGTTTTGATTTGCATCATTTGATTCATAAATGTGAATTAAAAATTTCTTAGTGAATATCCAAGTCCTTTTACTACTATATTTTCCTTTCCTGGATTTTAAGACATTCCAAATTTAAGTTTAAGAATCAAACTTTTATTTTAAAAGATGACTCAGGCTAGCAATTAGTAATCAAAGACAAAGGGCCTCTTGGTTTCCAGTCAGATAATAGAGCGACACATCATGAGATGGGAAGACATTCTAAAACAGAGCACAGCTCCTCTTGACTGGTCAGTCCCAAGGTAAGCCTCCCCCTGTCTCTTCTTGAGAACCCAATAAAAGACCAAATGCTTAAAAAAAAATCAAGGCAGAGCTCACACATTAACAAATTTAGGAAAGGATGCTCAAATCAGGCAAATGACATAGCTGTTTGCTAGACTACAGTTAAGCAGAGAGCCCTTTAAGCCGTAATTATGTGGGTACTTCAAAATGTTAATGGGAAATGCATATTATGAAAACACTATGCATGAATTTAATTTTAAAATTTGTACCAAAGTTATTAATTTCATTTTTCCACAAACTTTTTAAAGCATTTTTGTGGTAAGCATGCAGTTAGCCTCCAATTCTTGATAAATAAGTGACAGTATTTATTACCATGACATTTTAAAATGTATCACCCAGATATTTCTTATTTAAAATTTTCCAAGGCAGAAAGCTTAAAGACAGACCAATTGAAAGCTCCCATCCATTGGTTCACTCCTTAAATGCCCACAATGTTTGGGACTGAGCTGAAGCAAAGTGCGAAAACACTACATGGATGATAGGGACCCAACCACTCGGTCCATTACCACTCTCTCCCAGAGTCTCCACTAGCAGGAAGCTGGAATCAGGGCCAGGGCCAGGGCCAGGAATTGAACTCAGGCTCGCCTGAGTGAATTACTGTGTCTGAATCACTATGCCAAATGCCCACTTCCAGATATTTCTTTCCATAGCTCCGGATATACATGGACAAAAGGCTTCCTGTTTTTGTTGTGCAAAGGCAATTCATATCCTACAGAGGCAAATGTGAACAGGACTGATTCTATATTTGCTCCTTGGCCCTAGCGATTCCTTTTGTTATACTCCGCATTCCTGCAGAAAACAGCAAACACGCTCTGTTTACCTCTCATCAGTGCCCGTTCTCTAAAGAGATCGTGTACATTCAAAAAACTCACACATGCCATCAGCCTTTCTGATACTGCAGTATTTTCCTTCCTTAAGACAAGTGACTTCCCCTCCTCCCTCCCAGCTTCCTCCATGATAGCAGTTCTGTCCCAAGGTAACCCTGCTCACTAATCTAATGAGCACTGGGTCTTACTTTCCTCCCCAATCATTCAGTCTTAGATAGATGATGATGGTGGAGAACAAGGAGAGGGAAAGAGAAAAATGGTTTGGATTTGGTAGATAGACTTAAGAAGCACCTTAGCTTTCCTATTACTGTTTTCCAACACTGTACCCCATAGCTTTTTGGTCAATTTTAGTTATGGGCGAGGAGGGTGGGAATTACACCCTGAGTAAATAAAACATCAATTCTTCTCATTTTTCATTACCTCCCCTCCTAGCAAATTGGAACAGCTACATGTTCTCATGCAAGGGTGGGCCTTTGGATTCAGTCTTCTATCACATGAGTCAACCACATTCTAATTTCTCAGGGTCCAAAGAGCTTTCCCCCACAGTCTTTTCTCACCCATAGGCAGAGGTGCTCTTCAGTGGCCATGGTCACTTCACTGTCTCCCACCTTGTGTGAGGCTGGCCATTCTCCCTCAGTCCTAGCTCCTGCGCCGCCTCATTCACCTCTCATGTTCACCCTCAGCAGCGTTTCATGGATCCCAGTCACCTGTTGAAACTACACTCCTCTCCGAGCTCTGCCTTCATCAGTCTCGCCATCTAGAGCGCTCTTCCCCTTGACGTAAGCATGGCTGTTCCTCCTCTTCATACAGGGCTCTTCTCAGATGCCACCTCCAGAGAACCCTTCCTTGACCACTGCTGTCACTTTTTACCCTCCTGCCAGAGGTTTTTTTTTTTTTATTGCACCTGACATTATATCTTTTTCTTTGGGATTATTTTTTCCTTTCTCTCACACATGGGGAAGGCCAGATTTTTTTATTTTTATTATTATTATTATATTATTTTGTTCCATGCCTGGAATGACCTAACACTTAGAAGAGTGAATTCTTATAAGGTGAATAAACAAAAGAATCAGCTGTGGAATTCATGGATAGGGAGTGGTTAAGAGTAAACAGAGTAATAATACAGGCCATGAGAGCTCAGAGACCACTCAAGACTGATCAGTTCGCTACTGCTGGCAATATGTTTTATATTCATTTCACTTGGCAGAAGCATGTTAATCTAAACACCTTGGGAGTTACAATAATGTAACATGAACAGATCTGAATGCAGCAATGAGAAAATAAGAACAGTGGTGGTGGAGATGGATACCATGGGAGTGACAGCTGAGGTTGTTCCATTAAAATGTGAGGCTATGGACTTTGTAAAGCTATATTTAAAACCTACAACGGAAAATATAATAATTGTCTAATTTAATTCCTTGAGATATTCCAGTGGGAATAGGTGAGAGAATTCAGAATACTGGAAAATGAGGAAAAGGGCAATTGTAAGTTTCTTAAAAAGTCTTTGTTCAAGAATACAATAGCAATCTAATATACTATTCAGTCTTAAACTCAATTTTATGATTTCCGTAATATGAAATTACATACTCTTTGCTTTGAAGCAGAAATAAAATAGGGGGAGAAACAAAAATGAATTGACATTCAAAGCACTTCCCAAATCCCCATAATTCACTTTGCAACAGTAGAGGGCGACGTTCAGCAGCCATGTAAACACAATAAGGAACCATCTAAAACTCCTATCTAGTAGAAAACACTGTCTTGATTTCAGAAGAAAAGAACTGAAGTCAGAGCTAGCAGACAGGAATATGGAAGAAAACTGTAAATATCTTAAGAGAAAGCATAGGCTTGCATCTTGGTCTTTCATGAAGAGGGAGAGCCAAGTGTGCTGAATCACAACCACAGTGAGCCTCCAGCTGCTGCCCACAGCTGAGGTCTACCTGTGCCCTCTCACCATTTATCTTTGTAAAACCTTCAATCACATATGGTATTGGTCATCTGGGGCTTTTTTTGATGTTTACCATGTTTTAAAGTCTTTTCTTGTAAAAAGAAAAAGATATGTTGGGTGCTATAAGGAAAACTGAGAGCTGGAGGGTAAAAAGTGACAGCAGTGGTCCAGGAAGGTTCTCTGGAGGAGGCATGGTGGACAAGAGTGTTGGCCTGATATTTTTATTAAAAACCCTTCCAAGATAGTATCAGTATGGCTCCTGAGTTCTAATGTCTTCATGTAACGCTGTCCTAATACTTGTACTCCTATTTGGAGTTTGCCTTTCACACAAAGCAACTCATAGGTCACGACCTCTTACCACTGTGGCCATCCTACCTTGGTATTCTCCATCCTCTCACTCTGCTTAGCATAAATGCCTAGAACTAAAAACTATATGTGCCGGCGTCCTGTCTCAATAGGCTAATCCTCTGCCTGTGATGCCAGCACACTGGGTTCTAGTCCCAGTTGGGGTGCCGGATTCTGTCCCAGTTGTTCCTCTTCCAGTCTAACTCTCTATTGTGGCCCAGGAAGGCAGTGGATGATGGCCCAAGTCTTTGGGCCCTGCAGCCACATGGGAGACCAGGAGAAGCTTGGTTCCTGGCTCCAGATCAGTGCAGTGCACCAGCCACAGCAGCCATTGTGGGGTGAACCAACGGAAGGAAGACCTTTCTCTTTGTCTCTCTCTCTCACTGCCCACTCTGCCTGTCAAAAAAAAAAACCTAGTCCCAGTCGGGGCACCAGATTCTGTTGTCCTGGTTTCCCCTCTTCCAGTCCAGCTCTCTGCTGTGGCCAGGGAGTACAGTGGAGGATGGCCCAAGTGCTTGGGCCCTGCACCCCATGGGAGACCAGGAGAAGCACCTGGCTCCTGGCTTCGGATCAGTGAGGTGTGCCACCCGCAGTGCGCTGGGCGTGGTGGCCATTGGTGGGTGAACCAATGGCAAAAAGGAAGACCTTTCTCTCTGTCTCTCTCACTGTCCACTCTGCCTGTCAAAAAAAAAAAATAGAAAAAAATATGCTAACTGATCTCAAAGTCCCCCTTGTTCTGATCACCACTACCAGTAAGAACACACTTAGATGATACCCATACTTCTTGGTAGAGCATCCTTTAAAACAATGAAAATTTCTGAAGTGTTATATTCCCATGAAGAACTGTAAATGATTCTTTGTACTATACTTATAGAATTCATAATTTTTCACTGGCAGATAATCTTGTACTTTTGTCTATCAGATAATTTCAGTTTCACTTTATAGTCCAATTTCTGAGAAATTCTGGTGAATTATTTAATCCAGTCTATTATTTTGTTCCATATTTGTGCCCTTTGTGGCTTTAGTAAACATTTGTGCCTTATTCAATATGTTCATAATTCCAGAGGTGCCAGAGTGGCTCAAAAATCCCAAATGCCTCCTTCACTCAGTTAATATAAGTCAATACTTATCAATAAAAATCTTCTAGGGTGTTGGTAATGTTTGTTTCATTGCCTTGTGTTTACAGAAGAAGTTTACAATAGGGACACTTGTTGAGCCAAACACTTGTGTGTATAATTATTTTTACAAAATGGAATAGAACAGAATCCAAATATAAATCCAGATACATCTAGTATATAATAAAGGCATTAGTCTAAGTCTGCAAGGAAAAATTAGGTTTAGCAGAGTCAATTGGATACCTATTAGGAAAAAGAAGAATCCTGAATAAACTTGGAGTATATTGTACCGTTGTATTGTAGTGTTTACTTTTATCAATGTAGGATTTCTAGCCTTTGAATGGTAAAACGTTCGGCCTTTAACATTGCAGCTTGGTACTGTTGCTTGTCATTTCCCGATTTTAAAACTTTAATTACATCATTTGCTTTTCATTTCCCCATTGCTTGATTTGTAAACAATTCTTTATACTTAAACCTCTTTCTAAAACCTCTTACTGTGACTTAATCAGTCCTTTTATTTTCTTCTTTTATTCTTTCTGAAGGAGCCCTACCACTCCGATCCAGAGGAGCACATGCCCAACCCACCACCTAAAGGACAACGCTGTGTCACAGGTGACAGTGCACACATGAATCCTGTCAGCCCCCAGGGCCTAGCCTCTTAACTGCTCAACTCTGCAGCTAAGAACTAAGGATGCCCACTTGACCAACTCACCAACTCACCAACTCAGGGCCAAGTAGAATGAGAAAGTAAGACTTCAACTCTTCACCCCATCCCAGACCCCAAACCATCTGCAAATGAAATAACCCCCGCCCCCTGCTTTAGACACTAATTGGTCCATTTCATGGTTTTATGGCGTTATTTCAGAACCTCTGGTAGGTTTTGCACAGCTATGAAACAACCTTCCAAGCATTATAAGGATGAATTGGGCAAATGGGCATCCTTAGTTCTTTTTTTTTTTTTTTTTTGACAGGCAGAGTGGACAGTGCGAGAGACAGAGAGAAAGGTCTTCCTTTTCCATTGGTTCATCCCCTAATGGCCACCATGGCCAGCATGCCAATCCGAAGCCAGGAAACAGGTGCTTCTCCTGGTCTCCCATGGGGTGCAGGGCCCAAGGACGTGGGCCATCCTCCACTGCCTTCCCGGTCCACAGCAGAGAGCTGGCCTGGAAGAGGGGCAACCGGGACAGAATCTGGCGCCCCAACCGGGACTAGAACCCTGTGTGCCGGTGCCACAGGCAGGGGATTAGCCTATTGAGCTGCAGCGCTGGCCAACATCCTTAATTCTTAGCTGCAGAGTTGAGCAGTTAAGAGGTTAGGCCCTGGAGGCTGGCAGGATTCATGCGTGCACTGTCACCTGTGACACAGCACTGGTCTAGCAGTTAAGGCACTCACATCTCACACTGAATGTCTGGATTCAGTTCCTAACTCTGGCTCCTGACTCCAGCCTCGTACAGATGCAGACCTTGAGATGCAGCAGTGATGGTTTGGGTAACTTGGTCCCTGGCTCATCCTGGGCCATGGCAAGCATCTGGGGGATGAACTAGCAGATTGCAGCACTGTCCCTGCCTCTCAACCACAGAGAGGGAGGACGGGAAGGAAGAAGACATGTTATGCCAAACCAGAGTGGGGCAGAGGCAGCAAAAAGTACAAACTGTGTGATGAACAGTTCTTCTCTCCGTGTTCAAAATACTGAGGCATTTGCACTACTCTTGGGAGACCTCAGAAACAGACTTCGCATGCCCATGTACCCTGAGGCCATCTTAATGAAGAAAAGAGACTATTTTAGTCACTGAATATTTTTATCCAAGAAAAACTGAACAATGTTTAAGAAACCATTGAAGTGAGAAGAACAGATCATACTTACAGTGGATGATATAGAAAGTTAATCCCCCCATATCAAGAGGTGAGATGAAGTTCAAACCAACTAAAAATGGTAATTTAAGATCTTCCTAAAAATTTAAAGTCTGTTCAAGTTCATATCACTATTCTAGACTAAAAGTGAGTCTTCACTGATCTGTTTGAGTGCTTCTTATAAAAAGGGAGAGACCGAGAGAGAGGAAGAACTGGTTCCCTCTTAATGCTCAGATTCAAGCCAAAGTCATCAATTGTAAAAAGCTTCCTTTTGTGAAATTCCCTAAAGATGTGCTTGGAAGGAACAAAGACTCTGGAACAGGGCTTCCTGGATTAAGTGTTTAGATCTGCCCCTTACAAGCTGTGTAATCTTGAGAAAACTCCTTCTGTTTCCATCTACTTGTTTCTAAAATTTGAATAAGAACATCTTTTTGGTAAAGGTAGCTGCCAATTATTTGCTACTCCCGCTATGTCTTTGCCAATTAAGCAGACCCTATGACCTCCTGATCCACTGCATACAGAAGTGGTACTTTGATGAAGAAACCCACAGTTCCTGCTGCTTCCTCCAAGGTCTCTTGCTTTAGGAGTCCAGCCACTATTCTGTAATAACTCAAGTAGCTCCATGGAGCAGCCACAAAGGAACCACGCCCCCAGTCATCATCACTGGCTGAGCTCCTAGGCAACAACGAGCATCAATGTCAAAGGTGAGTTTTCTCAAAAGCTGAGCTAGCTCACCTGTTACCAGTTGGAACAGACGTGAGTTAAATGAGCCAGCCTCCAAACTGTGGTTACATTACTGCCTTGTGAGCCAAACAAGAGGTTGTTTTATGTCACAGTTCTATATGGTTTGTTACTCAGAAGCAGACACCCGAAACAGAATTTGGTGTCCAGAAATTACAAAAACCTAAAACACATGGCACTAGTTTTAGCACCAGGTAGCAGGTCGAAGTTGGAAGGCCCTTTTCTTACTGAGGGCCAGTCTGGCACTTAGAAGTCACTGAAGACCATAATTTACTCAAGTTTTTGAAGCATAGACATTAGAAAGTGTAAGATAATTCAGGGGAAAAAATCTATTAGACTGCAATAGAGTTCGCTGTTTTAGATTTAAAGCATTATAAAATGGGATCAAGAACATCTTAAAGTTCTAGAGATTAATTAACACTGGAATAGAAATGGCTGGGAAGATTTGCCAAGTAACAGTCAATACATCACCCAGAGTTTTTCTCCACTGACAAAACAATAAAACATATGCTTAAAGAGCAGCAGCAAGGAGACAGGCCAAATTTAAAACACTTGCCAATAGTTCTGGGGAGCTGTGTGTAAATCAGGCATGGTTACTCCAGGAAAATCCTGACAAGACCCCCATAGATGAACTATGTGGCCTCAGTATTTAATTGCATGCTTTCAGCTGCAAGCTGGTGACGAATGGCTTCAATCTTGCAAATACATACAAGGGTACTTGGAGAAGCATGTAGAAAATTGAGATTAAAAGTTTATGTTGATGCAAAAAAAGAAAAAATTATGAAATCCATGCAACTTTTTCATCATTTCGAACTTCTATGAACTTTGTGAAGAACCCTCATATGCATTGATTTAAAAGTTTTTGCACCATGTTTTAAAATTCCATTTTCCATCAACTTGTTAATGTACTTGCATATTAAACAGCAAAGAGATCAAGACCATTGCAAGATTAACTGGACCACCAGCCCACTTACATCATCAACAATCCAAGTCCTCTGACCCTCTTGGCACTGCTCACAACTCACTGGGGAGAACTTACTCACCTGACTATACCCAGCCACATGAAAGACCAAAACACAGTTTCTTGTTGATCAGGAAACAGTCTCACAGAGAAGGAAAAAATCAGGTTTGAGGAGCAAACCACAATCGAGCACAAAGAGTCAGCAGCAAACAGCAATGAACTCTTGTGTTTTGGCTATATTTTAAGATTTGTTTATTTGGGGGCCAGCATTGTGGCACACTGGGTTAATTCTCTGCCTGCAGTGCTGTCATCCCATATGAGTGCTGGTTCTAGTCCCGGTTGCCCCTCTTCTAGTCCAGCTCTCTACTGTGGCCCAGGAAAGAAGTGGAGGATGGCCCAAGTGCTTGGGCCTCTGCACCTGCATGGGAAGACCAGGAGGAAGCACCTGGCTCATGGCTTCGGATTGGCGCAGTTGCAGCCTTTTGGGGAGTGAACCAATGGAAGAAAGACCTTTCTCTCTGTCTCTCTCATTGTAATTCTACCTGTCAAATAAATAAATAATTTAAAAAAAAATACTTGTTTATTTGAAAGGCAGAGTTAGAGAGAGACAGAGATAGAGAGGCCTTCCATTCACTAGTTAATTCCCCAAATGGGCCAAACCACCAGAGCTGCACCTATCTAAAGCCAGGGGTGGGATGGGAAGTGGAGCAGCCCAGACTGGAACCGGCAGCCATATGGGATACTGGCACGCAGAGTATATGTCCAGCCATCTCATCAGGGTCCCTGGCCAGAGTACGTTTTCCTGGCCCCAGCTCACCAGGACAAAATGGGGATATTTCCAACCATATGGTTGTTATTGGAGAGCACTGCCTACCTAGTTGCCCAAGCTCACTTTCTAGTCCAAAGCCCACTTCTGTAGGCTTCTTTCTCTGATGAGCAGTTGTGTAGGGGCATGCTCCTTTCAGTAGAACCCCAACAAGATCATGTATTTGACAAAAGGACCTGCCCCCACCATGGGAGAAAAACAAACAAACAGCTGTCACTTCATGTTTACCTTTTTAGTCTTAAACTATTTAAAAAATATATAATGAATCATTTTCATTTTGAAGAAATATATTCACTCTGAATAATGTTTTCTTGGTATGGACTGCTGATCTACAACTGGAATCAAATATTCCATTGAAAAATTTTGTTGGGAGGCTCCAAGATGGTGCCTCTAGAGATTCACCAAAAGCAGACAGTGCACTTAATCTAGAGTCATAGTGTAATGAGAAAAGCCACCACAGTGGGGAAAAAAAAAGAATATCTCCACAATGCCAAACAACAAATGCAAAAAACAAAGAAACAAGAACAAGGAAGACATGATGCTCCCAAAAGAACATGAAACCAAATACAAGATTATTATGATGATGAGATAGAGGAAATGCAAGAAATGGAACTTAAAAAATTTATAAGAATATTTAGAAGTAATAAACAAATTCATGAATTATTGAAATCCATGCAAGTCATGACAGAAAATTTTTCATGAAAATGAAATCTTAAGAAGGAATCAAAATGAAATGAGGAATTCAACAAAACAAACAAAAAACACATTTGAGAGCCTTAAAATAAGAATAAGTGAGGCAGAAGAGAGAATATCAGACTTAGAAGACAAAGCACAGGAAAGCATACAAACCAAAGAAAAGAGGAGGAAATTAGAAATCTAAAAAATGTTGTTGGGAATCTACAGGATACTATTTTTAAAAAACATTCAGGATCTAGGAGTTCCTGAAGGCATGGAGAGAGAAAGGATTAGAAGGCCATTTTAGTGAGATACTAGCAGAAAACTTTCTGGCTTTGGAAAAAGAAAGACATCCAAGTACAGGAAGCTCACAGAACTCCCAATAAACATAACCAGAAGAGAGCCTCCACACAACACATTGTAATCAAACTCACCACAGTGAAACATAAAGAAAAGATTCCAAATTGTGCAAGAGAAAAATGTCAGATTACTCTTAAAGGATCTCCAATTAGACTCAAAGCAGACTTCTCATCAGAAACCCTACAGGCTATGAGGGAGTGGCGAGATATAGCCCATACTAAGAGACAAAAACTGCTATCCCAGAATATTATATCCTGCAAAGCTCTCATTTGTGAATGAAGGTAAAATAAAGCCCTTTGATAGCAAACAGAAACAGAATTTGTCAAAACTCATCAATCCCTACAAACGATGCTTAAAGATGTGTTATACACAGAAACACAGTCATCAATATGAAAGAAGATAAAGGAAGAAAATCTTTAAGTAAAAGATCACAGGAAGTTCAAAGTATATGTTAGAAATATCTTTGGAAAATGGCAGGGCAAAATTACTACTTATCAAGAGTCACATTTAACGTTAATGGCCTCAACTCTCCAGTTAAAAGACACAGACTGGCTGAATGGATTAAAAAACAAAACTCATCCATTTGCTGCTTACAAGAAACACATCTTTCCAACAAAGGTGCATGCAGACTGAAAGTGAAAGGTTGGATAAAGATATTCCATGCCAACAGAAACCAAAAAAGAGCTGGTGTGGCCATCTTAATATCATAATAAACTTTAACACAAAAAACTGTTGAGAGACACAAAGAGGGGCACTATATAATGATTAAGAGATCAATTCAACAGGTAGATGTAACTATTATAAATGTATATGCACCTAATTACAGGGCACTGGGTTATTTAAAAGATACGTTAAGGGACTTAAAGGAAGACTTAGAATCCAATACAATAGTATTGGGAGACTTCAATACTCCACTTTCAGCAATGGACAGATCAACCAGAAAGAAGATCAACAAGGAAACAGCAGATTTAATCGACACTATAGAACAAATGGATCTACCAGTTATCTACAGAACTTTTCATCCTTCACTTGAAGAATACACATTCTTCTCAGCAGAACATGGAACTTACTCTAGGATTGACCTCATACTAGGCCATAAAACAAGTCTTAGCGAATTCAAAATAATCAAAATCATACCATGCATCTACTCAGATCACAATGGAATGAAGCTGGAAATTAGCAACTAAGGAATCCCTAGAGCATATGCAAACACATGGACACTGAACAACATGCTCCTGAATGAACACTGGGTCATAGAAGAAATCAAAAGAGAAATCAAAAACTTTCTGGAAGTAAATAAGGATAATAATACAACATATCAAAACTTATGGGATACAGCAAAAGAAATGTTAAGAGGAAAGTTTATAGCAATAGGTGCCTACATCAAGAAATTGGAAAGGCAAATAACTGAGCTTTCAATGCATCTCAAGGATGTAGAAAAATTGCAGCAAACCAGACCCAAAACCAGTAGAAGAGAAATAATTAAAATCAGAGAAAAAAATCAACAGAATTCATTCCAAAAAACATTACAAAAGATCAGCCAAACAAAGAGCTGGTTTTTTGAAAAAATAAACAAAATTGACACACCAACCAACTAAAAAAAGAAGAGAAAAGCCCCACATCAATAAAATCAGAGATGAAAAAGGGAATTTAACAACAGACACCACAGAAATAGAGAGTCATGAGAAATTACTACAAAGAGTTGTATGCCAGCAAACAGGTAAATCTATCAGAAATGGATAGATTCCTGGACACATGCAACCTACCTAAATGTAACCATGAAGACACAGAAAACCTAAACAGACCCATAACTGAGACAGAAATTGAATCAGTCACAAAGTCCCTCCCAACAAAGAAAAGCCCAGGACCAGATGGATTCACTGCTGAATTTTACCAGACATTTCAAGAAGAACTAACTCCAATACTTCTCAAACTATTGAAAACAAACAAAAAAGAGGGAATCCTCCCAAATTCTTTCTATGAAGCCAGCATCACCTTAATCCCTAAGCCTGAAAAAAGATGCAGCATTGAAAGAAAATTACAGACCAACGTCCCTAATGAACATACACGCAAAAATCCTCAATAAAATTCTGGCCAATAGAATGCAACAACACATCAGAAAAATCATCCACCCAGACCAAGTGGGATTTATCCCTGGTATGCAGGGATGGTTCAATGTTTGCAAAACAATCAATGAGATACACTACATTAACAAACTGCAAAAGAAAAACCATATGATTATCTCAATAGATACAGAGAAAGCATTTGATAAAATACAACACCCTTTCATGATGAAAACCCTAAGCAAACTGGGTACAGAACATTCCTCAATACAATCAAAGCAATTTATGAAAAACCCATGGCAAGCATCCTATTGAATGGGTAAAAGTTGGAAACATTTCCACTGAGATCTGGTACCAGACAGGGATGCCCACTCTCACCATTGCTATTCAACATAGTACTGGAAGTCTTAGCCAGAGCTATTAGGCAAGAAAAGAAATCAAAGGGATACAAATTGGGAAGGAGGAACTCAAACTATCCCTCTTTGCAGATGATATGATTATTTAGGGGATCCAAAGACCTCTACCAAGAGACTATTGGAACTCATAGAAGAGTTTGGCAAAGTAGCAGGATATAAAATCAATGCACAAAAATCAACAGCTTTTATATACACAGGCAATGCCACGGCTGAGTAAGAACTGCTAAGATCAATCCCATTCACAATAGCTACAAAAACAATCAAATACCTTGGAATAAACTTAACCAAGGACATTAAAGGTCTCTACAATGAAAATTACAAAACCTTAAAGAAAGAAATAGAAGAGGATACCAAAAAATGGAGAAATCTTCCATGCTCATGGATTGGAAGAATCATCATCATCAAAATATCCATTCTCTCAAAAGCAATTTATAGATTCAATGAGATACCAATAAAATACCAAAGATATTCTTTGCAGATATGGAAAAAATGATGCTGAAATTCTTTTGGAGGCTCAGGAGACCTTGAATAGCTAAATCAATCTTGTACAACAGAAACAAAGCCAGAGGCATCACAATACCAGTATTCAGGACATACTACAAGGCAATTGTAATCAAAACAGCATGGTACTGGTACAGAAACAGATGGATAGACCAATGGAACAGAATAGAAACACCAGAAATCAATCCAAATATCTATAATCTACTTATATTTGATCAAGGGTCCAAAACCAATTCCTGGAGCAAAGGCAGTCTATTCAAGAAATGGTGCTGGGAAAACTAGATTTCCATATGCAGAAGCATGAATCAAGACCCCTACCTTACACCTTACACAAAAATCCACTCAAACTGGATTAAAGATCTAAATCTATAACCCAACACCATCAAATTATTAGAGAACATTGGAGAAACCCTGCAAGATATAGGCACAGGCAAAGACTTCTTGGAAAAGACCCCAGAGGCACAGGCAGCCAAAGCCAAAATTAACAATTTGATGATTACATCAAATTGAAAAGCTTCTGTACTGCAAAAGAAACACCCAGGAAATTAAAGAGACAACCTAAAAATTGGGAGAAATTATTTGCAAACCATACAACTGATAAAGGTTTAATAACCAGAATATATAAAGTGATCAAAAAACTCAACAACAAAACAAACAACCCAGTCAAGAAATGGTCAAAGGACTTAAACAGACATTTCTCAAAAGAAGACATTCAAATTGCCAATAGACACATGAAAAACATGCTCAGGATCACTAGCCATCAAGGAAATGCAAATCAAAACCACAATGAGGTTTCACCTCACCCCAGTTAGAGTGGCTTACATACAGAAATCAACTAACAACAGATGTTGGCAAGGCTGTGGGGAAAATTGCTCACTAATGCACTATTGTTGGGAATGCAAACTGGTAAAGCCACTACGGAAGACAGTTTGGAGAGTCCTCAGAAACCTGAATATAGCCCTACTACAGGACCCAGCCATCTCATTCCTTGGAATTTACCAAAGGGAAATTAAATTGGCAAATAAAAGAGCTGTCTGCACCTCATTGTTTATTGCAGCTCAATTCACAATAGCTAAGACATGGAATCAACCTAAATGCCCATCAACAGACAACTGGAGAAAGAAATTATGGGGATTCTCACTCAGAGGAGGGAAGATGGCAGTATAGCAGCAAGGTGTGCCGAGTCACACAGAGAGAGACTGATGAATAGAGGGCACAGTCAGGCAACGGGACCATGGAAGATTGCCATGCAGTGGCACGGGAGCATGCCAGAAAGTGCTGGGGACCAGCTCAGGGTAGGTAGAGGTGCCCAGAACTGCAGAAAGGAAACACAACAAAGAACCAGTGAGGGGAAAGTTGCTGCTGCTGTCGCCACTTCACCCGCCCCTCCCTAAGACGGACAGGTGAGATGAGCGGGAAAGCAAAGCAAAGCAAATAGTGCTTGCTGCTATAAGTGGGAAGAGGGTGCAATCCTGGAGGACGAACTGAGAGATTGAGCACACCACAATCCCTCTGTGTCTTCACCCACCCCACGCCCCAACAAGTGGAGCTGCAGCAGGCAGAGAGCAGCCCTCTTGTTTGTTTACATTCAGGAGTGAAAGAGGGTGGGCTCTTCTTTTGCCTCCTGAATGCAAACTTCAGTGGCAGGAACCACTCCCCCTGGGGACAAGGACCACAGCAGTTCGAAGCGACTCTCCACTTGTCACACAGGGGGCACAGTGAAGGGTGGGCAGAGCAGTGGAGGCCCAGGTGCTCTCAGGCAAACAAAGGAACAGGGAGACTAGCCCCAGGGTGTGGAGCTTAGTACCTCAAAGCCCAGGTACCAGTCTACTCAAGTACCCACCTCCCTCAGTTACCAGAAATAAACTCTAGAAGGTGGAGCTGCCTGCTTACACTGGCAATTGGCACAGGCCCATAGCAGAGGGAAACCAACCTAAAAATTAAACCAAACAGAAATGCAGAAGAACAAAGGAAAAATCCTGAACAAGAATATAAAAGAACCTATGAACTCACCAATAGAGCAGGCTAAACCATCCATAATAGGGGCTGAAAAAGAAGAATTTGAAGACATGCCAAAAAAAGAATTCAGAAAATAATTACATTATTTAGAAGCAATGAGAAACAGATTCAAGATCTGAACGAAAAGCACACCCAAGGATTAGAGATCCTAAAGAGAAGCCAGAATGGATTAAAGATCTAAATCTATGCCATGGCACCATCCAATTAATCGAGAGCATAGGGGAAACCCTTCAAGACAAAGGAACAGGCAAAGAATTCCTGGAAAAGACCCCAGAGGCACTGGTGGTCAAAGCCAAAATGAATAATTGGGATTACCTCAAACTTAGAAGATTTTTTTACACCAAAAGAAACAGGAAAGTGAAGAGGCAATTGACAGAATGGGAGAAATTATTTGCAACTACACAACTGATTAAGGATTAACAACTAGAATCTATAAAATGATCAAGAAACTCCACAGCAACAAAACAAACAACCCAATAAAAAGATGGTTCAAGGACCTTTACAGACATTCTTCAAAAGAGAAACCCAAATGGCCAACAGACACATAAAAAAAATGTTCAAGATCATTAGCAATCAGGGAACTGCAAATCAAAACCACAATGAGGCTTCACCTCACCCCAGTTAGAGTGGCCCTCATACAGAAATCAACAAACAACAAACGCTGGAGAAGATGTGGGGGAAAGGGCACCTTAACCCACTATTGGTGGGAATGTACACTGGTAAAGCCACTGTGGAAAACAGTATGGAGATACCTCAAAAACCTGAGTATAGACCTACCATATGCCCCAGCCATTTCACTACTGGGAGTTTACCCAAGGGAAATAAAATCAGTTAAAAAAAAATCTGCACCTCCATGCTTATTGCAGCTCAATTCTTAACAGCTAAGACATGGAAGCAACCTAAATGTCCATCAACTGAAGACTAAATAAAGAAGTTGTGGGATATATACACTGAAGAATACTACACAGCAGTAAAAAGGATGAAATCTGGTCCTTTGCAACAAAATGGAGCAAGCTGGAAAACTTCATACTTAGTGAAATAACCCAGTCCCAGAGACAAACACCGTATGTTTTCCCTGATTCAGGAGAATTAACAGCGCAGCTAAAGTGAAAGCTATAGAAGCAAAATAGTCACTTTCAGAACAAATGTCCTCAAGAATCCTTGACCTGATTGTTACTTTTTACTGTGTATATCCTTTTGGTTTTGACAGTTTTTTTTTCCTTTTCCTCTGTTTTCTTTTTCTCTCATCCCTCTACCTCACACTATAGGCTGACTATGTAACACAGAGTTAATTACATGTATTTAAAAAGCAATTGGAAAAAGATACCGATTAAAAACAAGGGCGGGAATAAGAGACACAAGAGGTAGTCTAAAACTGTAAAACAGTATAGTTCTGCATACAGGCATATAGACTTACCTCTAAGGGTACAGCCTAAGAGCTAATCATGGGGCTCCAAACCCGTAAGAATCAGTGGTATAAACAAATGATGAACTTAAATGTTAAAGGCAACAGATAGACTGGTTTAAGTTTAAAAGGGATAACATAAATAACATGAAACACCCTGTAAAAATAATAGAATTAAAAAAAAGGAAGGACCACCATGGGAAGCAGTCCACACAGCAGACTCCTAGAATGACGCTCGCAATAAATAACACTCTGACTTCAGGATCAACTCGTAAGGCTTCCTGGTTGGGCTGAAAGGCCTGCAAGAGCATTACAGGCATGGAAAGACATGACTCTGTGGGAAAAAAACCTACTCGGAGGATCTCAGTGAGACCTCAGAGGACAGGAAGTGTCATCAAAGAAGGAGACACTCTTCTCTGAAGGGAGAGGAGAACACCCTCTTTGCTTATGGCCATGTCCAAATAATGACAGAGTCTACGGTCACAAAAGGCCTCCATAGCCCTAGCAGCCCACCACAAGAGCCTTGGATGATCACTGACATCATAAAAAAGAGTGTTAATTGTTAAAGGAACAACAGTAGAAACTGTGTACTTGCTCCCCAGGTAGTACCTCTGTCTCTATTGAATTACAATATGAGAATTAACTGCAAATTCTCTCCCCAGACTGTACTCTATATGTTGTATGTGGGCATGGGGGCAAACTGTTGAAATCTATGATGAGCATAGAGATGGTCCTCTATATATAAAGTCATACTAAAAATGATCCATAATGAAGAAGGAGATGGGAAAGGGAATGGGAGGTGGAAGGGAGTGGGTGGGGGGCATGGGGGAAAGAATTACTGTATTCCTAAAGTTATATTTATGTAAAAATGCATTCATTAAATAAAAAAAGAAAAACTATGGGATATGTACTCTACAGAATACTATACAGCAGTAAAAAAATAAAATCAGGTCATTTGTAACAAAATGGAGGAATCTGGAAAACATCATGCTGAGTGAAATAAGCCAGTCCCCAAAGGACAAATATCATATGTTCTCCCTGATCTGTGACAACTAACTGAGCACCTAAAAGGAAATCTGTTGAAGTGAAATGGACACTATGAGAAACAATGACTTGATCAGCCCTTGTCCTGTCGAGGAACAACTTACTATTTTATTGCTTTTAGTATTTTTTTGTTCTACTTAATACCATTGGTTGAACTCTTTAACACACAATTATTCTTAGTCATTTAAATTTAACTGAAAAGTGATCCTTATTAAATATAACCGTGGGGATAAGAGAGGGAGGAGAATACAGTTCAGAACATGCTCACTTGCACTTACCCCTAACGGTAGAGCTAGAAACGTGTCAGGGGATTCCAATTCAATCCCATCAAGGTGGCATGTACCAATGCCATCTCACTAGTCAAAGTGATCAGTTTCAGTTCATAATTGATCATAATGATAGGATTAAGTGTCAAAGGGATCACATAAATAAGACTAGTGTCTGTTAATAATAACTGATAGAATTAAAAAGGATAGAACGATCCAACATGGGACGTGGGATATACAGCAGACTCATAGAATGGCAGATGTCCTAAACTGTACTTTGGCCTCAGGATCAGCCCTTAAAGCATTCAGATCTGGCTAAAAAGCTCATGAGAGTATTTCAGGCATGGAAAGCCAAGGCACTGTGGCAAAAAAAAAAAAAAAACCTAAATGAAAGATCTCTGTGAGTGAGATCCCAGGGAAAGAAAAGAACAGGCCATCAAAGAAGGAGGTACCTTTCTCTTAAGGGAGGAGATAACTTCCACTTGGCCTTGTCTAAATAAGATCGGAGTTTGTAAACTCAAGAGGCTCCCATAGCTTTGGCAGTCATGAGAAGAGCCTCGGGTGATTACTGATGTCATAAAGAAGAGTGTCAATTGTTAAATCAACAACGGGAGTCATTGAGCACCTACTCCCCATGTAGGATCTCTGTCCTTAATGTGTTGTACTATGCAAATTAATGGTAAAACTACTACTCAAACAGTACTCTATACTTTGTGTCTGTGTGGGTGCAGTCTGTTGAAATCTTTACTTAGTATATACTAAGTTGATCTTCTGTATTTAAGATAATTGAAAATGAATCTTGATGAAGAATGGGATGGGAGAGGGAGTGGGAGATGGGATGGTTGTGGGTGAGAGGGATGTTTTGGGGGGGGAAGACGTTATAATCCAAAAGTTGTACTTTTGAAATTTATATTTATTAAATAAAAGTTGAAAAAAATTAAATTTCATATATCAAAATAAAAAGTTTGTTTCAAATAAATCAAAATTGAACCTTAGACAATGTATAGTACTATAAATCTATGTAAAGCAATGTAATGGAAGGGAATATTTGATCTCACAAAATCGGTATTTGTTTGCTTAATTAAGTGCTCTGAACAACAACAAAAAATCCAATGTTTCAGTTTCCTGATATTACTGGAACAAATTACCACAAACTTCATGGCTTGAAACAACACACAGTTATTCTCTCACAGTGCTGGACATCAGCAATCTGAAGTGGAACTGACATTGACATAGCATTTAAAACATTGCTTCAGACTTCATCCCATACGGGAGTGCCTGGGTTTGAGTCCATGCTCCACTCCCAATCCCAGCACTTTCTAATGCATACCCTGTGAGGCAGCAGGTGATGGATCAGATTACTTGGGTCCCTGCCACCCACATGGGAGATTCAAGTCAAGTTCAAGGCTCTTGGCTTTGGCCTGGTCCATCTCCAGTTGTTGTGGGTTTGAGGAGTGAATCAGTGAATAAAATATTTCTCTGACTTTCAAATAAATAATAATAATAATAATAAAAGCCTGCTGCAACTTCTATTTAATATTACTAAGAGCCACCACACTTCTTCCTGACAAGGCTATTTGCATAAAGGTTGAGAGAGAGAGAGCATGAGCCATGGGATTAATTTACTTCTGCCACCGTGATTGACTGCAGAGCAGCTGTCAGGCAACTCAAGTGTCTCCAATCTCCATCACAAATTACCCTAAACAGCTTTGAAGATAAACTTGCCAAGTCCATTCTGCCTAGCAGCTCCGACAGAAAAACATGCAATTGACTTAAGTGAAAAACAAGAGGATCCATTTGGGGTCTTCAAAATGAAACTGCTTTGGTGCCTTTGTTGATGCTGGCAATTCCCCGGATATATCAGGTGCATTGAGAAATAGTGAACCCTTTACATGCACCGTTCTTACAGATTTCATGATTTGGCAATGCAAAGTTGAGTTTGCCTAATAACAGATTAAAGTACAGCCACAAAGAGATTCATAAAGTATCAACAAAAAATGGATCACATCATGTTGGAGTGAATGACTTCTTTAAAAAAAAAAAAAAGATGTATTTGAAAGGCACAGTTATAGAGAGACGGGGAGAGAGGGCAAGAGAAATCTTCCATCTGCTGGTTCACTCCTCTAAATAGCTACAATAGCCAGGACTGGGCCAGGTTGAAGCCTGAAACTCCATCTGGGTTTCCCACATGGGTGAAGAGGCCCAAGCACTTGGGCCATCTTCCACTGCTTTCACAGGCATGTTAGCAGGGAGCCAGATGGGAAGTGGAGCAGCCAGTACTGTAAACTGTGTTCACATGGGATGCTGGTGTTGCAGGCAGTGGGTTCACCCACAGCACCACAAAGCTGGCCTCTGTCTATCATTCTTAATGCAAAGTTATCCCCAGAACTTGAGTCTCTGCCCCACTTTTCCAGAGAGGTGCATTGTGTGGCCACCCTAAGAAAATGTATGAATGATGGTAGACACATAACTGCCTGGACCATGAGGAAGTTGCATAATAAGCATTTTGAAGTTGGGGCAAAAGGCATAAAGAAAAATACCAATGGGGTGGAGCTTTTTTTGTTGTTTTCACTTTTATTTTTAATTTATATGGCTGTGGGGGCTTGCTAAGAGTAGCCTTTCTTTGCTGACTAGAAAGTGATTTGGGGTATCCTATCTGTAATGATTGACAGTGTAAAAGAAGAATAAGAATGCCTTGAAGAACTGGAAGGGATCATGTGTTAGCAGTAACCTGAGCTGTTTATATGAAGAACGCTTTATTTCCTGTTTATTATTTTCAGCTACTTGAAAGAGGGAGAGAGAGCAAGCAATCTTTCATCGGCTGGTTCACTCCCCACATGCCTGCAGCAGCCAAGGCTGGGCCAGGCTGAAGCCAGCAGCCAAGAACCGTATCCTGGTCCCCACCGTGAGTGGCAGGGACCCAAGTACTTCGGCAATCATCCACTACCTCCCAAGCACATCAGCAGGAAGCTGGATCAGAAGCAGAGCAGCCAGTACTCAGATATGGGAGGCAGGTGTTCCCAGCAGCGGCTTTGCACTTTGTACCACACGCTGGCCCCAGCAAGAGGACTTCACATGCTACTGCCAGGGAATGTAAATGATCCCATGGTACAGCCCCTACCAGAAGGGTCCTGTGAATGGAAAACAGCAGAACGGAAAGACACAGTTGATCCCAATAGTGCTTCTGTTGTCAAGCACTGCAGGTGGTGCTGGGGATGAAATGAACATGACAAGGTCTCTCCTCTAGAGAGCTCACAGTGGAGTAGAAGAATCCAGATAAAGTCAGTATAGCAAGAGTCTGGCAGTTCATCTACAGCAAGGGTTAGAGGAAGTACTCTTGGTTAGAAGCTAATACTAGGAAAGAAGAAAGGATCACAGTCAGCGACCTCAACTACAACCGAAAAGATAAAAAGTATAAACCTGAGTTCTCTTTTAAAAAATTAAATAGCAAATAGCAAAGTATTAAAGAAAGTATCACCAAGAGCAAATTATTTTAAAATATCAATTGATAAAAACCTACCCACAGTAGATTAAGAAAGGAAAACACAAATTCAGAATATCAGAAATGAAAGAGGACCCTTCATTACAGATCCTTTAGACATTAAAATGAAGCTCCAGACAGTGCCTTGTATGAAAATGCTAGATGCTCTCAGGCCTCAGTCTCCCACTGTCTCCCAGTCTCCCTAGCTTAACAGTTCTTTGCTCTGCTCCTGTGATTGGAAATCAGCCTCTTACTAAAATTAACTCAATAAATTGAGAGTGTGACAGCTAGCTCCACAGGGTCCCAAAAGACTCAGAATATCTCCTATTTTCTCCTCTAGAGATAGTATCTTTAAAAAAAAAATAAGTTTTATGTGCTTACTGGAAAGGCAGAATCATAGTGAGGGAAAGAGACAGAGAGAGCAATCTTCCATTCACTGGTTCACTCCCCAAATGGCTACAACAGCCAGGGCTGGGCCAGACTGAATCCTGTAGCCAGGAAGTCTATTCCAGTCCCCTGCAAGGGTGGAAGGGGCCTAAACACTTGGGCCATCTTCTGCTGCCTTCCCAGGCACATTAGCAGGAAAGTGGGGCAGTGAGGACTTGACCTGGCACTCTGATGTTGGATGCCAGTATCACAGGTCGCAGCTTACCCCATTGTACCACAACAGCAGCCCCTGGAGATAATATCTTAATGCTCAATCTTGAGGGTGTCTCTAGGAACCCCAAGCACTGAGAAAGAAGTAACTACCACCAGACTGACTTCCATTTTTCCATCAAAATTCTCCAAAAAAACACAATATCATTTGTTGCAGTGGATTCGTTCTGAGAGGAGGAGCGTGGTGGGGGCAAGAGGACGCGGCGTCACCACCCAGGAGTCAGGTGAAAGTGGGCCAGAGGTGAGCAGCCCACAGACTCATTTATTTCAGTTGGTGCAATAGCTAATATAGCCAAGGCAGCCAATCCGGTCAAGGGGCGGTCTATGCCCTAACCATTCACAGCCTTTTGCCAGACAGTATCCGAAGCCATCCAATCACAGCCTGTTGCCAGGCAGGCTCCATTTGCCATGTGGTTTCCAAAGCTGTCCAATCACAGGCTGTAGCCAGGCAGGCTCCATTGCCAGGTGAGTTTCAAAGCTATTCCTGAGTAACTGGCTTGCTTGCCGGCGGCCATCTTGGCATGGCCTTCTCCTTCCACCACAATCATTAACCAAAGGGGGCCACAAACACTTGCACCAGCCAGAGACCTGCACATGTGCTGTACACGTTTCTACAAACCCCAGCTTCAACCTGAAGAGCTCTTAGCTGCAAGCCCTCAAGCAGTAACAGCCCCAATCCTCGCTGTGCGCTCTGCAGATAAAAACCTATCTTCTCTCTCTGCCCAATGTCAGGGATGGACTTGCTATGCAACAGCTGAATGAATCCAGGTTTGGGGGTTCTAACACAAGATAATCTGGGGCACATTATGCCAATAAATTCAACAACCTAAACATAATTAATAAATTCATTGGAGAATGAATATTTTCAAAGTTTATGACAAAGAAAACATCAATATCCTCCATATATTAAAGAAATTGACTTTGGAATTTGAAATTTTTCCACAGAGAAAGTTGTTGGTCAATTCTAACAAATATTTAAGGGAGAAGTAAGGCCGGTAAATATGTGAGGATGCAAAAAATTAAACTAATTGTAGCAGGTCAAATTAAACTGACATAAAAATCTAAAATAGGCCAGCGCCGCAGCTCACTTGGCTAATCCTCCACCTGCGGCACCAGCACCCCAGGTTCTAGTCTCAGTTGGGGCGCCAGATTCTGTCCCAGTTGCTCCTCTTCTAGTCCAGCTCTCTGCTCTGGCCTAGGAAGGCAGTGGAGGATGGCCCAAGTGCTTGGGCCCTGCATCCACATGGGAGACCAGGAGGAAGCATCTGCTCCTGGCTTCGGTTTGGCGCAGCGCCGGCCATAGTGGCCATTTGGGGGGGGGGGGTGTGAACCAATGGAAGAAAGACCTTTCTCTCTGTCTCTCTCTCTCTCACTGTATAACTCTGTCAAAAAAATAAATAGAAATTTAAAAAATCTAAAATAGCATTAAAGCTGAAAATCATTATAGAACTCTCTCATGATGTGTATGTTAAGACCCTTAAAAGTATTGAGACTCAAATATTAATAGAAAAAGAACATGCCATGGACAAATCAGTAGTACTCCATCTATATAAAGTGTCAAGCATTATTTGGTTAATCAATAGTATATGATTAATCAATGTAATACACCATACTGACCAAACTGGATATGTGTATTCATTATGTCCATTAAGCATTGTATTGGAGGTCTTAGACATAGCAGTAAGAAGAAAAATGCATAAACATTAGAAAGGAAAAAGAACTGTATTTTCAGATAAAATTGCTTACATAGAAATTCCCTGGAATTTTAGCTGAACTACAAAAATAGTTGAATTTGACAAGGTCACAAGACACAAGGTCAATCATGAATTTAATTGTATTTCTACTAGAAATCAACAAATAAAATAATTAAATTTAATAACTATATCATTGATAGTAGCATCAAAATAAAATATTTAGGAATAAATTCAGTGAAATAAGAACTCTCCACTGAAAATTGCAAACCCTTACTAAGGAATTTTTTTAACTTTTATTTAATAAATATAAACTTCCAAAGAACAGCTTATGGATTACAATGGCTTTTCCCCCCAAAAAACTTCCCTCCTAAGGAAATTTTTAAAAGACAAAAACATATGGACAGATATACTAGATGCATGGCTCAGAAAAAAATCAGAATTACTTATTAAGGTATAAGTCCTGTCCAAATTGATATATTAAGTCAATGTAACATCAACTAAAAGCTTACATATTTAAGGGGCCGGCACTGTGGCTTAGTGGGTATAGTTGCCCCCTACAGTTCCGGCATCCCATATGGGCACCAGTTCAAGTCCCTGCTGCTCCACTTCCAATCGAGCTCTCTGCTATGGCCTGGGAAAGTGGTGGAAGATGGCCCCTACACCCACATCGGAGACCTGCAAGAAGCTCTTGGTTCCTGGCTTCAGATAAGTACAGCTCCAGCCTTTGCAGCCAAATGGGGAGTGAACCATTGGATGGAAGACCTCTCCCTCCCCCTCTCCCTCTCTCTCTCTCTGCCTCTCCTTCTGTGTAACTTTGACTTTCAAATAAATAAATAAATAAATCTTTAAAATAATAGCTTATGGGTTTAAGAAACTGATAAGCTGATCATAAAATCAAAATCATTATGAATAATAAAAATTTCACAGACTTATACTACTTGATTTCAAGACTTACCATAAGAATTTTTTTTTTTTTTTTTTTACAGGCAGAGTGGACAGTGAGAGAGAGAGACAGAGAGAAAGGTCTTCCGTTGCCGTTGGTTCACCCTCCAATGGCCGCCGCAGACGGCGCGCTGCGGCCGGCGCACCACGCTCGTCCGATGGCAGGAGCCAGGAGCCAGGTGCTTTTCCTGGTCTCCCCATGGGGTGCAGGGCCCAAGCACTTGGGCCATCCTCCACTGCACTCCCGGGCCACAGCAGAGGGCTGGCCTGGAAGAGGGGCAACCGGGACAGAATCCGGTGTGCCGGCGCCGCAAGGCGGAGGATTAGCCTGTTGAGCCACGGCGCCGGCCTACTATAAGAATTTCAATGTGAACAAACTTAACTGAAATAAGTCTTGTCATTTTCTGACTGATATGTAACAAAGCTCTGATTTCCAGGGTGCATAAGCAACTCCTATAACTCAGTATGAAAAAGAGAGTGCCCAAATTAAAAATAAATGAACAAAGGTGGGAGCCGCGGCTCAATAGGCTAATCCTCTGCCTTGCGGCACCGGATTCTGTCCCGGCTGCCCCTCTTCCAGGCCAGCTCTCTGCTGTGGCCCGGGAGTGCAGTGGAGGATGGCCCAAGTCCTTGTGCCCTGCACCCCATGGGAGACCAGGAGAAGCACCTGGCTCCTGGCTTCAGATCAGCGTGGTGCACCAGCTGCAGTGTGCCGGCCGTGACAGCCATTGGAGGGTGAACCAATGGCAAAGAAAGACCTTTCTCTCTCTGTCTCTCTCTCTCTCTCTCTCTCTCTCTCTCACTGTCCACTCTGCCTGTCAAAAAGAAAAAAAAAGAAGAAAAAAAAATAAATGAACAAATGGCAAGGATAAGCATCCACAAAGGAAGATATCAAAATGCCAATAACACTCAAAGATATGCAGAACACATTCAGCAAATCAAATTAAAACTACAATGATATTCTATGATACACCCACTAACACACAAAAATTATAGAAAGATTACCATCCCTGGATGTTGGTGAGGATGCGGCCCAACTGGAACTTCCACATAAAGATGAACTGTATTTTCCAATCCCATCAACAACTTTAGAGACTATTTGAAGTCATTTCTACATGACAAATATATCTACCCTACTTCCTAGCAATTCTTCCTTAGATTTCCCCCTAGAATAGATATATAAGATTTGCACAAGAATTCCCAGGGTAATTTGTTCATAACACCAAAACTGAAAACATCTTAAGTGCTCATGGAAAGGGGAAAGGATAAATGAATGCTGGCACGTCTTCATAGTGGAATACTACTAAGGTCTTTTTTAAAGTAACAATTTACTCATACATATACCAACATGGATGAATCTCAGAAACCCCTAAGCAAAAGAATCCAGAAACAAAAAGAATATGTATGGTATAGTTTCATTCATATAAAAATTCTAGGACAAGAAAAGCTAATCTATGGTGACAAAGATCAGAATTGTTTCTGAAAGGGACTGGGACAGTGGTTAATATGTAAGGAGCATAAAGGAATTTTCTAGAATAAATAACTTGATAGGAGTGTGGGTTTATAGAAATGTGTATTTGTCTTACCTAATTTAAATGTACCTTTAAGATTTGTGCATTACTCTGTATGCAAATTTTACATCAGCTTTAAAAGGTCTTAAGCAAAATGGGAAACTTTGTCGTTTGTCAAATACAAGTGATAGGCACATGTTTATTAATCTCTAATCTGCATTTTTCAAATATAGAACTTTGTAAATGAGAGAAACGAACTGATTTTCAACCAGACTGCTGACAACACATTTTGCAGATTCTCCTGAGAGCCTTGAGCACGCACAGGGTGCACTGGGGGCCTGAGGTTTGGGAGGTTGAATTCGAGTGGGTGGGAGGTTGGAGAAAGCACACTGCTATTTTACCTGTTTCCAAGGGACTTGTGACTTTGAGCTGACATCAGTCCCTGACTAAAGTAAATACACATCTTACATAAGGTTTTCTAAGCCTCAGAGTCAGTATTTGCAGGATGAATTAAACCCATTAAATAAATCATTAGTTCAGTATCAGCTACAAGAAGTGCAGTCTCATGAACAAGTTTAATCCCAAACATTATATTAATAGTTCTCTTGACATTATTGTGACTAAAACGATAGTAAAGGGGCCAGCGCTGTGGCGTAGTAGACTAAGCCTCCACCTGCAGCACCTGCATCCCAAATGGGCGCCAGTTCCTGTCCCTGCTGCTGCTCTTCTGATCAAGCTCTTTGCGGCCTAGAAGAGCAGTAGAAGATGGCCCAAGTGCTCAGACCCCTGCACCCACATGAGAGACCTGGAAGAAGCTCCTTGCTCCTGGCTTCAGATTGACCCAGCTCTGGCTGTTGAGATCGTTTGGGGAGTGAACCAGCAAATAGAAGACCTTTCTCTCTGTATCTCCCTCTCTCTTCCTGTAACTCTGCCTCTCAAAAAAATAATAAATAAATAAGTGAACAGAATAGTAAAATGTGAATCTGCATCAACATGACTCACAGGTATACTACTTTGCCTTACCAACGGGCATGTTCTTGAAATGACATCCTGCTCAAGTTCATTCATCTGTCACTTTACTGAGTAAGGACAGAAGAAAACCACACAAATGCAAGTAATTACATAATAAATGCAGTATCTGATCAAAGAATTCGTTCTAATAAAGAAATGCTAATTAGTATTCTATGAGATATTTATATCTGTTTCATCAAATTAAAATACTATCACCAAGGAAGAGATGAATGAGGTGTCCATACAATGAGAGTTATAAAAGGTAACTTTGCCATTTAAATCTAGAGCCTTGAAATGCTTTTAAATCTTGAACCCTTAAAATTCAAGGGAATTCGTCTGCAGGAAAGGAGATCAAATTATCACAAGTAAGGACAAAGTTGGGTGTTCCAGACAGCAGCATTCACGAGAGCAAAATATCTGGAAATAGCCTATATGTTTAGCTGTTAGGGTTGCTTATGTCGATCTTGCATAGAATTATCAAAAAATACTTTTATCATTTTTTGAACGAGGTGGGGGGAAATGCTCAACTTGTAATATTAAGGTAATGAGAACCATACCAGTTAAAATTTTGTTCAAAAAAAGTATAACTACATTACATCAACAAACAGTTTTAAACTGAAATGAAATATGTCAAAATGAAACAAAGTGGTCATCTTTTGTAGAGAATTATGTGTCTTTTTCATTTTTTAAATATTTCCGAATTTTCTCAAATTCTCTATAACCAACTAGTGCTGCTTTTACAACCAGGAAATATATTTCAAAAGTCACAGATTGATAATAAAACTATTAAATGTATCTTTTTATTAATCTATTCAGAGAAAGTTGAGTGATAAATAAAACTATGTGATACTGCCTTATACCTTAGGAACACCTGTGCATTCTCTTTCTCTTTCAAAAAGCATCCGTCATAGCTAAAATACCCCAACTTAATACATTTAATGAGGAGGTTACTGACATTTTTGAAATATTCTTTTTGTAGGACAAAATGGCCTTTGATCTTTGATAGTCCCCAGAAAATACACCTGCTGCTAATTTTGGGCTTTCTTCTAAGGCCACTTCTTCCATTAGTTTCACCATTATACCTTTCACAGCAGCCATCAGAGAGCTAGCTTTGGTTACTCAACCCTTCAGAAGCTCTGCAAAATTTAATAAAACAGAGAACATAGCTATGGATCCAGCAGCCATCTTAGACAATTAAATACAATTTTCAGTTTTGCTGCACAAATGCGCTAAGCTGGATCCCAGATACTGCTTTGAACTCTGATGAAAGGGGTAATTTCTACTCCAAGCAACCCTGGCTGAGGAGTTTAGATCTCTATTAAAAAAAAAAAAAAGTTGCCTTAACCAACTTATTCCAGTAGATGGCAGACTTGGGCTACTGTAAGTACCACATTCGCTGCGGCCTGTGACAGAAGCGGGCTTCGTCCTCCCAGCCGGTCTGGCTGGGAGATGGTGCACCTGCACGACCGACTGAGATGTGGGAGGGCGGAGACACAGAGCCAGGCTCGCAGGGCGTTTCCGGACCGCACACCGGGCGGGTCCGAGCCTCCTCGCCCTCCCAGCTATGCTAACGCCCGGAGTCGCCCCTTTCTATCAGAGAGAATGACTTTGCGGAGCAGCTCACGCATCTTTGTGCAGCGGAAGCTGGGAGCAGAGTGCGGCCCTGCACGGAGCTGAAGCCGACAGGGAGAGGCGCAGGCAGCCCGCACCTGCGGGGCCGCCCAAGGCCGCTGATCCCTTGGGACCCCAGCTGTTGTCAGCTCTGAAATGGACAGAAGTCGCTAGACTACCGGAGCGAGAGACGCCCATCACGGGTCCTCATCCTTCCAAAACACTCAGCAGCCCTGCAGGACTCAGCAGAAATCCGCCGAGGGCACGCAGCTGCTGGCTTCACAACTCCTCTACAAACGGAGCGCTGTAGTGCTCCGTCTTCTGCCGAGTTGAGTTGTCTAGCACGGTTATTGTAGTAGCTCCTGCCAGTGCACCGGGAGACTCTACAGATGAAGAGCGGTGGTGCGGCTGCCTCATCGTGAATGAGGACTGAAATTCCGACATGAATGTTTAACAAATAGTCGATCAGTATGATCAAAAATGTAGATAAACCTTAACTGTCGAGATTTTTTTTTAAAAAAAAGGGCGTTCAATAAGCACATCTTTACGGATAAAGCAGAATAGAAACATAAGCACCTGACCTATTATACAAATTTAGTGATTATGTATTTTCACCTAGCCATTCTTTTTAAGATTTTATTTATTTGAAAGGCAGTTACTGGGGTGGGAGGAGGGGAATACAGAGAGAAATAGACATCTTTCATCAGCTGGTTCATTCCCCAAATGGCTGCAACAGCCAGGGCTGGGCAGAGTGAAGTCAGGAGCTTCGTCTGGGTCTCCCACACAGATGCAGGGCTCTAAGGATGTGGGCCATCCTCTGCTGCTTTCCCAGGCACACTAGCAGGGAGCTGGATTGGAAGTGGAGCAGCTGGGACTTGAACCAGGGCCCATGTAGGATGCAGGCACTGCAGGAGTCTTATTTCTTTTATCATCTAAATTGTCCTTCTGTGTGGCACTAAACGTGCACCTGAGTTTCCATTTCAAGATCTCTATGGGTTTTTAAGTGTACTATAAGCCAATTCTAATGTAAAATAAATCTATAATATACTTATAACGAGCAGAGTTGCCAATACAAGTTTATGTTGCTATAATATCAGTGGAATGAATGAAACTGTTGAATTGAGTTTGGATATAGAGAATACAGAACAGATTTTTTAAAAACTATTTAAAAGGGACCAGATTCCATGTGTTTCATGGACACAGTTTTAAGACATATATTTTCCATCCTCTCCTCCCTCCTACCTCCCCTCCTACCTTTCTTTCTTTGTTGCAATGACATGACTTCTTAATTATCACAAGCTTCACCCTCCACTAAAGAAAGAATCCAACAAGTAGAAAAACCACTGTTCCTCAGAGGTATAGACAATCGCTGTGAATAATCAAATCTCAACATGTCAATTTCACTCACGTACTTTGCATATTAGTTACCATCAGTCAGGGAAAACATATGTTTGCCTTTTTGGGTTCTTCTTGGGGACAGGAAAGGCCTAAAAGCTATAGCAAGAAATACAAAATTTTTGACAATATCCACATTTAAAATTTTGCATAGGGCAAAGGTTGTTTAAGTGTTACAAAAGGTGTCATAGCAAAATTAAAATATAATTTACAGGTTGAGTGAAAATATGTTATACGGATGAGACAAAGAGTAAGAATTCTAGATGTCTATATGAAGAATACAAATTGCCCAGTAGAAAACGGGTTAAAAATGCAGAGGGCGGCACCCAGGGATGGGGAGAGGGGTCTGAGTCCCCGCCCCTTCCTGAGTGACAGGACAGCCCAGGAGCCAGGGCTGTGGGGAGAGGAAGCTGAAGGCAGAGTGGGGATGGGGAAGATCCTTCCATCGCATTCCTGTCTTTAGCCGCTGGCTCTGTTTTCCATCAACTTTTATTTGCCCACTGTTTTTCCATCTTTTATATGTGAGTTTCACTTTAAAAATAAACCTGTATTTGCCTATTTTACTCAGAGAGCCATAACCTCTTTTCACAATAGGGGCTCAGAGACACCAAAGGCAGTAGGAGAGGAAGCCGTTAGAGAAATGCACACTCTTCAGAGAAACTGTGTGCTGGATTTTTGTTCTTTAAAAAAAAAAATACAAAAATACACCTCTCTCTTAGGTGTAGACTTTTACAAATTTATTTTATTTATTTGAAATAAACAGAGACAGGTAAGAAGGAGAGAGGGCTCCCACCTGCTGGTTTACTCCCCAAATGCCCTCAACAGAGGGCAAAGCCAGGAGCAGAGAACTCAATCCTATTCCCATCTCCCACGTGGACGACAGGGACCCAACTCTCTGAGTCATCAGCTGCTGCCTCCAGGATGCGCATTAGCAGGCAGCGGTATCAGAAACAGATCCGAGACTCTAATCCAGGTGCTCCAATGTGGGCTGTGGGAGTCCCGGGAGGCACTAACTTCTGCGCCCAGTGCCTGCCCCTTGGGTGCAGATTTGACCCTGGGCATCGAGCAAATGGGCAGAAATTCCCAGAGCATGGATGCCACCCCACTGTTCAGATACTGTTCTGAGATCATCATAAAGTGAAGCGTTACAAACTACGTAGTAATTTAAGGGGGGAGGACGAAGCAACTTCAGACAGGCTGCACGTGTCAGTACCTCAGATGTCCACAAGAGGGCAGCATGCAATCAGTTTTGAGAAGGGCGTTGGCAATGCTTTTTTCCCCCCCTTTTCTGTTAGAGTCCCTTTCTCAGGCCAAAGGCTGCTCCACACCAAAGCATTTGGCTTTATCTGGGAACGCTGATGTGAACATAATGCATTCCTCCCCATGCAGGCACAGGTGCGAGTCTATTGGACACATGCTCACCATGTGCAGGAACACAGACCTGACACCGCGTAAAGAACTTGGTAAGCGACAATAGGGGCGGTGAGAAGCTGTTTGAGATTGTGTAATCTACTCCACACAAGCTGGTAGAATCTTCCTTTTAAACAAGCCTTGTCTACCTCCTGAAAGCCTAGCTTCCTTTCTGGGTGGAGTCCATAGGCACTGAAACCTACAGCGACACGTCCTGCTTACTGCTTCCAACCCTAAGAATAGTTTACAGGATGTCTGGGAACTTACTTCCCGTGAGAGTATCGTATCGCAGCATTTTAATCTTTACTAACTACCAGGAGTGCTTATCTTCCCTAGGCGCTATGCAACCTGCTAGATATAGGACAAAGTAAGAACTCGGTTTTCATTAATTCTGTAATGTTAATACACAAAAAGAACCAACACAATGTTTCAGTGGATGTCTTTTCCGAGTGAAAGTCATTTTAATCTCACACATTAATGTGATAAAAACAGAAAGGTTTTATTGGCTGTAGACTACTGGTGCATTTTGTGATTTAAATAACGGACTTGAAGGAACAAAGAATTTAAGATCTTCTGGCTCAGTGTACCCTCATGAACTAGGAGGCAGACTTGCTTTGTTGGAGTTTGCTTTCTTTTTAGCCTTTTCTGAAGCTTGGGTTGTTTTCCCAGAGTGGATTATTTACTAACACAGATAATCCTGAAAATAGCAGATTTCCCATCAAACTAGTGGCATCCACTAGACGGTAATGACCCGTGAATTCCGCTGTGCAGAGAAACTCCGCCACGGGTCCAGGAATGGATCACTGGCCCCACAGCTAATTCCGCATCCGCACAAAGGCAACCGAGGGAGGGGCGCTGCCTTGTTCTTTAGACAATGGGTAGTAGAGACCTGCTCCTCTTTCTGCCCTGCCTGCTCCAGGGATGAAGGTGGAAATGTAACGCAAAGCATCCTGGTCCCGGCTCATTACAATTCTGTGAAGCCCTGCCATTTAGGGAACGTGTCTCAATTTCCGTGGAGATGAGGCAGGAAGGTCAGCTTGAGCTTTAATCAAGCCATCTCCCCGCAGGGGTGGAGGATGCTTCCCTCACCTCCTGGATGTGGCTTTAATTTGGGTTGTGTGTGTGTGTTTTTTTAAGGTGCCTGAGGCCATGTCAGTGGCTGGGCCTGGCAGCGGCTGCTGTTCACTTAATTCCCGGAGTTGGGTGAGGGCACTGATGTTGTCACTGACAATTCACACCTGCCGTCTTTTTCTGCTGACCTGGGAAGGATTTTGTCACAGGTGCACGATCAAAAGTACATGAAGGACTCGCCCCGTATTAGGAGATGGTGTGTTGGGTGAGCTGGCATTCATGATGGCACCCTGGCATGAGCAAGGGGACCCTGGGGAGGCAACATGCTGCTGCCAGCCCGGCCTTCTGCTGGGAGACGCTTGTGCACTCGGTGCCATTGCCTTCAAGGGGTCCCGTGTCCCTCAACCTTGCTCAGTTTCCTCCCTCACCGCACCAGTCCTGCACTCCCACTCCTCAGGTGGACCCTGGCCCCCCAGTCCCTCCTGTCACCTTGAACCCTTTATTTCATAAATGAAATATCTTGGGTTTTAAAATTATCATTTGAGAGTCAGACATAAATGCAGGCAGAGAAGGTTCCCACCCACTGGTTCCCTCCCCCAGATGTCTGCACCGGCCAGGGCTGGACCTGCCCAAAGCTAGTACAGGGGATGCAGAAGTCAGTCCAGGTCCCCTACTTGGGTGGCAGGGACCCAAACGCTTGAGCCATCACCACAGCCATAGGAAGCTGTAACTGGAGCTGGAGGTGAGTTCTGAGCTCAGGTGCGGTAATATCTGGCATATGGGACACGATACCTTAACCAGTGTCTTAGCCACCAGGCCAAATGCCTACTTCCAACCCACATATTACTTGACACAGAATTCCTTTTTTTCCATCCACTTTAGAAGCCAAAATTGATTCAGCCTTTGGTGGAAACTGTTGAGTGCTTCCTGAGAAGTCAGAAGAGTTGATAAGCTGGGTAGTCTCGGGTTAGGACTGGGGTCATGCCTGGTAAGACATGTCTCTTCCCACGCGATACTGGGCATACCATCTAAGTTTTGTCCTTTATTTTAGAAGTATCTCAAATGCCATGATTGATGTCTACTCAAAAAGTCTGAAAAGAATGCTGTAGGTTCCCACTCTGGTGCAGAAGACAGATGTGACTGTTGAGTCTTCTCTTCAGGCCTTTGTCATATACACATAAGCTCAGACCTAACTTCCTACCTAACATGACCATTGGGAATCGCACAGCAGACCCCAGGTGAGACCATGAGGCGGGGCATGGGGGCATGGCAGGGGGTCTGTATTGCACCATCCCCACACTCTCCAGCCACCTCACCTTCCTCTGCTGCCACCCCAGGGATCACTCAGATCAGCTGAAATGGGGGCCATTTCCAATTAACTTGGTGATTAAAAAGTGGGAATGAGACAGAGCTGCTGGGTGACCCTGGAAGACTGTGTTCTGACCTGTGTTCTGAATAAAGTCTGCCAAGCATCCCTGAGGATGCCCAAGTTCAGGGACTTACAAGGGGACAAAAGCCTTCTCCATGCCCTCCTCTCCCTCCACTTTAATAGCCTTTTCCTAATGAAATGCCTGTCCTTTTGCTAACATAGTTTGAACCATGGATTCTTCCAGAGATTAAGTAACAGGTCTTCAGGGAATAGAAAGAACGATTCTTTTAATGCCACAAATATCTCCCTACTTTTTGTCCCAAATACCACCTGCTTTCACTCTACGACACCTAGACCTTTTAAAACCACTTACCAGAGCCCAAATATTACACTGACAGAGTATCCTGGACGCTCTTTCTCTCCTATGCCCCAGTGGTCAGTCCTCTAGCCACCCCATGTCCAATGTGGCCAATGTCAGATTCCTAGTGACAAGTCCTGGCCTCTCTAACCGGTAACAGCCATGCTGTCTCTGTGTCTCTATCTTCTTGTCAAGACTGCTAACAACAGAGTCAAAAACAGACTCAAGAGAAGGAAAGGGCATTTGTCAAGATATGAGGCTGTGCCATGGAAACCCAGGAGCAGTGGAGTGGCAGAGTGGGGGCAGGCACTCAGAGGGGCCTTAGGAATGGAACTAAGGCTCATGGTGGGGCTCCCACCCTTTCTCTGCTGTAGGCTCCCTCTCCCTCTCCCTCCCCCTCTCCACTCTCCCTCCTTCCTCCCTCCCTCTCCATGATTTTCTTGGCTCCTTCTGGCAGAGACCAAGTCACTATGTGGTCTGAATTTTACCCAATATAAGCCCTTTCATCTGGACAAGGGCAGATTCATCTTCCTCAGAACAAATGTCGACATGCAGGTAAATACTCTGACCCACATAAGTTCTTACATCTTGGGACATGAACCATATTCAGAAGACGGACTCATGTGTCCCCACTCACTGTAACCAAGCAGCCAGGTGGAGGCCATGAGAAGAGCGAGCATTTGCAATAGGCTGAATAGTCACGCCCAGAGATAGCATGGCCCGCATCTCTGGCACCTGCAAGTGTGATTCAGTTAAGGATCCTGAGAGAGGAAGAGGACGCTGGAGAACAGGGCGGGCCCCAGATGTAATCCCAAGTGTCATAAGAGATGGACAGAAGATTCGGGATTTAGATTGGGAGGAGATCAGTGCAGAGGTTGTAGTGATTTGTTTTGAAAATGGAGCTCTAGACCCAAGTAGGGAGTCTGGGCAGCCACTTGGGAACCGGAAGGCAGGAAACAGACTCTCCCTGGAGCCTACGAGGTTGCTCTGCCTGTGGGCACCTTGATTTCAGCCCTGTGAAAACCACTGCAGACTTCCTCCCCATAGCACTGCACAAGCTTAAATTTGTGTTTTAACTCAGCAGTGTGTGGAATCTGATTACAGCAGCCATAGGAAACTAGTAGAGTGGTTCATAAAATACTGGGAGCGGCAGCCGTGCCAAGAAGGGGATTCTCTGTGAGCCCCCAGTGCAAAAGGCTGCGGGCATACAGATGAGACAGCACAGCCCAGGGAGGGGCCTCATCACCTCCTGGGGCCAGCCAGCTTCTGCCTTCCAATCAGTCCTCTGCAGAGGCATGCCAAGGCAACACATGTTTGAAAATTCAAAGGATGTAGGAATGCATATAAGTGGCCACATGGAAGTTCAAGAGAAACAAAGTGTAAGGAGAAAGACCTGAATAGGGAAGGGAAGAGAGGTAGGTGCAAGGGCCTGCCAGGATCACTTTGCTGGAATTTAGGGCTCTTTTTCCACTGCCTGTGCTCTACTGACACTGTAGGGTAGGTGCTCTGACTGCCGGGCACCTTTAGCACGGAGGGTAAAGTGACATGGCCCTGAAACTCTCTTCTAGTTCTTGGAATCTTGGTGCTCAAACTCTTATCTAGATTGAGCCTAGATTGTGCAGTACTAACTCCCAGAGCTCTTCAAGTTTACATTCCTGTGCAATGATATGGTAGATAACTGATACAAAATCCTATATGATTAGAACAGAAACCTTCTAGCTGGTCATATAAAAAAGACTCAAAGATTATTAAGAAAGAGAACAAGAGAAACTAAAGGCAAACCTTAGAGTCAACTCAGAAAGAAAAAAATCTTCATCATAGACTAACAACTCCTTATAAAATGCTACGTGGACATTCCTCAAGGAAACTGAGATAGTTCAGCAGAGTTGAAGACAAAAAACAAATCCAGTAGCTGACTCGATGGATGGAAAGACATTTCCTGGTGATAGTAGCATTTGTAGGTCACAGAAAAGATAGCACTTGTTTGTATATCGGGGAAATAAAGATAAGCAGTGATGCCTGGAATTAGCTCACCAAAGTTTTCTTTATTCTAAATTCCTCATTTGTGTTTTTGTAAGCTGAAGTCATAGCAACCCTGACAGAAGTTATCAATTAAACAGTTCTTGAACTGTTAAATATGGTCATAAATTGTGCTTTAAATATCCTCAAATCATCCACTTAGTTCTATCATCCATATGGAAATAGAATGATTCTTCTTCTGGCGTGAAACTAACAGAAAATAAGTTGTGTAGTTTTTAGCTTTTCATCACTCAAAAAAAAAAAAAAAAAAAACCTGGGAGAAGCTGCTAGTAAAAGGTGGTTTATCTCAGTTCACATCTCAGGGGATCCTGCAGGTCAGGTGTCTGAAGGTGGCAGAACTACTGGAGAAGCAAGATCAGAAAGGGAACCAGGAAGCCGAGAGGCCTGAGGGCGTGCCCATTGTCCACCCTCTGTGGTCTCCCCTGAGAGCGCTACAGGCAGCTGCCACAACAACAATCTAATCCAATCTCATCACCTCCCAAGGCCTCACCTTCAGAAAGGAAAATTGGATCAAATTCCATCCTTAATCCCTTAACCTGAGACTCTAGGTATCAAACCCTTTAACACATGGTCTTCCGGGGGCTACCCAAACTAGTAATAACAAGCTGTATGTACAACATGTAGTATAAAAAGATATATGTACAACTTGTAGTATAAAAAGATATATGTATCAGTTAAGTATTGCTTTCTGTTAAGCACAACAGAACCCAATCTATACTGGTTTAATCGTAAAGGGGTAAACTGGTTAGAATAAGTCAGTCATATGTGATCCCAGGTTAGCCCCAGGACTTCACAATGGCATCAAGATCTCATCTCCTCTCCTTCTGCAGTGTCACCCTTAACAAGCTGCTTCCTTACATTGCTGATCCGTGAGCACACGAGAGAGCTGCCCCCATTTCAGCTCCCTCTGCCCTCCAGGAAGGAAACAAAAGCAAATGCGAGAGGTTTATTATTGTCTTGCAAAAGTTTTTCTGAAAGCAACATGTACTTGCATTACACTGACAGAATTGTCTTTCTCTAGCCATCTCTAGCTGTGAAAGAGACCATATAATTTTTTTAGGCTAAATGTCTTACTCTTGAATATCAGATTTGCTTTTTAAAAAAAACTAGAAGAGACAAATATGATTGACAACAAAATTTTTCCAAACTCTTGAAAAATTATCAATTATTTCCTTTGCCTTCCTGAAAATGATCATGGGGATGTATCTTGTGGCTGTTTTTTTAAAGAGCATTTTAATAGAGTGTTCATTAAGAATCATTTAGTTGCAAGCAACTAGAAAACAACTGACAATCTTATACAACAAAGGCATGGGAAGTTTATCGGACACGAGCTAAGGTATTTCATAAAAGTCTGGAAAGCCTACTCTCAGGACAAAGGGAACTAGGGATGCTCTAGGGACATATTGGACTTTTATACAAATCTGTCAATACCAGGTACAGACTACATAGCACCTTTTACAAAACAGCACACTAAAATTGAGGAGTGATAACTGCCAGCTCGTGTCATGGCTGGGTTTTTATTAGGTCACTGAATCATCCTATAGGGCCAGCATTTTATGAATGATGGGATGCATGACAGTACCCATTAATCCCTTGGGTATCATCCTATCACTTTGCCATTTTTGCTATGAAGCGAATTTGGAGGTAATACGTTCACTCTGACAGTGTACATGACCTTCAGTAAACTCACAGATGGTGATGCTGATAAATAAAAGGAAGAAAAAGAAAACCCGAACCCAGAGAATGCATATCCATTCTAATAGAGAAAAATCCTATTCCTTCGCCGAAGGCAGGGCCCAGCTTCGTGGAACTAATTACTGGGTACCTAGAAGGCATCCTTGAGTTTTGGTGCCACATTGTGGTTCATGACTGGATGCTTTTCTTGGAAAATTGGGCACTTATCAATAATAGTAGATAAGTAAGATCCAGCAAATAGAAATGCGAGCATTTGAGCCACAGTAAACTTAGCATCTGTCTCTGCCACAACACCTGCTACAATGTTCCTGGCCCCAGAGTTTAAATGCAGTACTGGCTGGTAAAGGAACATGACTAACATCTATGGGTCATTCCATCTATCTGATTAGTAAGCCCCTCCTATGTAATGAGAACCTTCTGTCTTACAAGAGATAATGGTTCTCATCTAAACCCATTGTGAGACATCATTCAGAGTAACTCATTCTTTAGACTCCTTGTCACCAGTATTTTAATCTTACACTTCCTCTGTGAGACCTTGACAATGACCACAACCTGGAAGGTAGTATAGACCACAATTTCAGGCCAAGTCCCCTTTAAGACCAAGTAAACCGCAAACTGCTATGCTTGTTGTTCTGGCCATGAAGAGCCTTACTTTTCTCTGATCTCTTTCAGGACACTCTAGTCTGGAGCTGGAACACTGCAGACCACTTACTGTTTAATTTCCTGTTCCACATTTTATAGAAAACCAGGCATGAGTGTTGATCCTATTTTGTCATTCTGTCAAGTGGTCATGGAAACCATTGGGTTATCAATAGGCTTTTGACTAAGGAATGCTATATAAGCAATGGGAGTCTGTGTGACTCAATTGTGCAAATAGTTTGTAAGTTCAGGGTCTAGTTTCATGATAGAATAGTACTTCTTAAAGATAGGTCTATCAAAACAGCATTCATCATTTATGAGTAGCTCAATACAGAAGGCTGGGTATTCTGCCTTCACCAAAGCTCATTTGAAAGCTGTTGTTTTTGCTGTTTTTTTGTTTTTTTCTTTTGAGAGAGAGAGCAAGCTCCTATTTGCTGACTCACTGCTCAAGCAACCACAACAGCTGGGCCAGGAACTCAAACCAGGTCTCCTGTGTGAGTGGCAGGTAACCAATCCCCACTGCCTTCAAGATCTGTTTTGTCCGGAATTTATAGACAAGAACAGGAGCTGGGAATCAAACCCAGTTACTCCAATATGAGCTGTCATATTCTTTTTTTTTTTTAATCTTTTTTTGTTTGACAGGCAAAGTGGACAGTGAGAGAGACAGAAAGGTCTTCCTTTGTCGTTGGTTCACCCTCCAGTGGCTGCCACAGCTGATGCGCTGCAGCCGGCGCACCGCACTGATGCGATGGCAGGAGCCAGGTGCTTCTCCTGGTCTCCCATGGGGTGCAGGGCCCAAGCACTTGGGCCATCCTCCACTGCACTCCCTGGCCACAGCAGAGAGCTGGCCTGGAAGAGGAGCAACCAGGACAGAATCCGATGCTCTGACCGGGACTAGAACCCGGTGTGCTGGTGCTGCAAGGCGGAGGATTAGCCTGTTGAGCCGTGGTGCCGGCCTGAGCTGTCATCTTAACTCCTTGGCCAAATGCCTGTTTCTGGGAGTCTATTCTAAAACAGAGTTACACGAATGTGGTTCTGTTCTCAAACTCTGGAGACCTCCAAATGTTCCACTAGGGTTTACCATCGACTCCAAAGCAAATGAAACTGCTGGGCCATAAGGGCTGAGCGAAAGCCCAGATGAAATTTTCCTTCAAAGAGGTAGAGATGCTGATCTTGCTCCGAAGAGAGTTTCAGGAGCCCAGAGTGACAGATGCAGGATTGTTCTCCTTTCTCTCTTATGATTCACTGTGAACAGAGTGTATTTTCCTGTTCCTTACACTTTTGGGTTCAGCACTATGTGACTTGCTTTGATTAGTGAAATGTGGGTGGATACAGCAGTCCTGCAGTTTCTAAAGGAGACTTAAAGAGGTGATGTGTGTTTCCAATTGCCCTATTGCTCTCCTCATTCCACCAAAGAACATCACATCCCAAGTATGTAGGCCTCCTTCAATTTGGGCCCTGGAAATGAGAAGATATATCACACAAACCTGAACTCTGTCTAAAGCCTGCATCAGAGCTGCAGGGACAAGGTACAATGTATAAGGAAGAAGTGAATGCTTCCTTTGGTAAACTACTGAGACTCCTGAATTATGGTAAATCCTAATGGGGTCAGAGATGACAAGCACAGAGATCAGAGTCATTGCACAAAATGTGTCTCCAAATTTGGGATGAAAGCTGCCCCCATAGGTCAAAAAGACCACCATGCCACGTGTTGTGTCTTCAGGGAAGCAGACACCAGGTACTAAAATTCTTTCTTTCTTCACTTTGGAAATCATATCTCATCATACTCCAAACCACTGAAGTCTTGTCAACTTCATAGTATCCAACTCCAGAATTTGCGCACAAGTTAGCTACTACTCCTTAAGCCAAGAAATGGTGGGGTACCTCTGATTTCCAATTCTTTTGGGTCCCTCAGTTTGACCTCATCAGTATAATGACCCCCTGTAGTACATGCTCTTGGGAGCTTTCCCAAGCTGTGTGGCAGCCCCATCTCCTTTCAAGTGTTACCTGCTAAGGACTCACAACTGCAGCATTTTGCTCAAGGCTACAAGCAGGAAGAAACTTATTGAACAGGGTCCCCAGTGGCCATCTAAATACACCAGGCTGCTAAGTTTATCCTAGAATATGCAGGGCTGAATGGGGGACATATGCAATCCAATGACCTATTCCAAACACCTAGCCTACTATGGCAATCTCCCCAGTATGATGACTGTACTGGTTGAAGCGGAGACAATTGTGAGCAATAGAAATGAACTCTGGCTATCTTAATTCAACATCTTAATGGATGATTATAGGAGTAGCTCAAAAATAAATAATGAGAGTTGAAGAATGAACATTTGAGATGGAAAGAAACCCCAGAAGTTCCGGGGACACTGGCATCAGAGATGCAAGAACTTCACTTTCTCGAAGTGGTTCTCAAGTTTGATTGCATATTGCATGACAGTATAATTATCACACAAGAGTGGTAGAATCCTGTTACTGATATTCAGCTCATAGCTGGGTGAGCAAAAGTGAAATCTTTTGAAATCATTGGTAGCCTTCAAAATCCCATAAATATTCTAGTTAACAGCCATGATTGACATTAGAACTTCATTAGAGTCGCCTGGACATCTTGTAAAACGTGTTGCTGGGCTCCCCCTGCAAATATTTTGTGTCTGGTTTACACAAAATCAGTTAGAAATGATTTGTATCGATAATAAATTTCTGGGTACTGCTGAACCTGGGTTTTGGAATTCTGTATTCCTAAGAGGATGTCATAGGATCTGAGACCATTGAGCCTCGAATCACATTTAGAGTAGCAAAGTTCTAGAGCAGGGGTCCCCAAACTTTAGCATACACAACAGGCATTGCAAACGTGAGACAGCACACATTTCTGGACCTCATCACCAGACTGTGATTCAAGTGCTCCCAGGTGGTGCTAGTACTGCCAGCTCATCAACCACACTTTTTATGGCACCCATCAGAGCGATGGTTGGCACTGATCAGAGTGACAGTTCTGAAGCAGAAGCTAGTCTTCCTCCAAGGGGATATTTGGCAAGATCTGTATATAGTTTTCATCATTACACTGGAGCAACGGGGGAGGTGGATAGAAACAGAATGCTACTGGCATGTAATGGGAAGTGGGCAGGGATGTAGCTAGACAGACTAAAATGTATGCAATATATTACATACACCACAAAGGATTATGCAATTTAAAATGTTGATGGTGCTAAGATTAAAAAACCTTGCTCTACAGAGTGACTATTAAAATTCAGAAGCTCCTCCCCAGGAGTCTGTTCTGATATTACAAGCACTATGAGAAAGAGTAATACTGGTAAAGTGTGCACCCCAGGACCACTCAGCTCTGCCAAGGAGGCAGAGTCTTGTGGCACATACATGACTGCTGGAGACCTGGCCTGTGGGGAGAAGCAAGGGTAGGCAAAGGCTGAGATATCCTGAACTCAACAGGAGGAGGGAAAGGTATCCATGAGTGATGGCAGTCATGTTCACAGGGATAGGGAGGCATGCACAGCAGGCAGATCTTTCTGAGGGGTGAAATGTTTACTGAGTCTGCAAATCCACAACAGTGGCTGGGGCACCTGTTGGGCCCTGAACAGCTGTGAGTCTCATTCCAGGCTCTTGAGGTCCATTGCGGCTATGGTTGTATTGACTCACTTCTCATGTTTCCTTGATGTCACTGGGTCCTGTCTCTTCACCTCTCAGATTGATGTGCACATGCACACTGACAGGCTCATCTATGCACACCCCAGTGCTAGTGTTGGTTCAATGTCAGCTTTCAATCTGCCCCCCACAGAAAATGGTCAAACACCCCGACAGTTGATGCTGAAGGAAATGCCTGCCCCTTCTATTGGGATCGCTGTTTATTTCAGTTGCTCAATACTTTGTCACAGCACTCACTTCTACATACTGCCCAAGATGCTCTGAAATTGTCCTTCTTGAAGACAGCAATGATAGTTACTTTTTACCAAGTACCCATTCCATCTCTGTACTGAATATCTATCCATTATATACACAAATATGAGGCTCATGAAAAATGGAGTTAAAAGTTTATTTCAGTGGGAAAAAATTGAAATCTGTGCATACAAGTGAGTCTTCAAAAAGTTTATGGAATTATGCTATGAAGAAGACTATGCATGGATTTCAAAAATTGTTTTCACCGAAATATATTATCTTGTAATTCCATTTTCCTCAAACATCGTCAAGTCCCCTCATATACATATATTAAATCTTATAAGATTCTTATGCGGTAGTAGCATTATTATCAATGTAGTTTTAGTCTTCAAGAGGCTATATAACTTGCCTTCAGTAATATATTCCAGGGGCCACCACTGGTGTAGTGGGTTAAGCTGCCACTAGCAACACTGGCATTCCCCACATGGGTGCTGGTTCAAGTCCCAGCTGCTCTACTTCTGATCCAGTTCCCTGCTAACATGCCTGGGAAAGCAACAGAGGATGGCTCAAGTGCTTGGGCTCTTGCACCCATATGGGAGACCTAGAAGAAAGTCCTGGCTTTGGCCTACCTTAGCCCTAGCTGTTGTGGCTATTTGGGGAGTAAACCAATGGACAGAAGTGCTCTCGCTCGTTCTCTCTCACTCTCTCTCTCTTCCTCTATCAGCCTTTTGAATTAATTAATTAATCTTCAATGAAAAGTAGCCCATTTCAAAAGTAGTAGAACTAGGATACAAATGCAGAGCTATAAAATACCAAAACCTTGCCCTTAACTACTACTTTCTCCTTCTTTCCCCACATTTTTTGCCTTCATCCTACCAACCATCTGTCTTAGGTACAGTAGTATAAGCCTTCATCATTTGATGCATAGAATTTTCATGTTACATGTTAGCTAGAATATAAATGCATAAGTACACATCTTACCCACAATCCTAGAGCAGAACCTGGCCAGAGAGCAAGTTCATTCCACAAATACTTTTTATTTTAGAATAGTTTTAGATTTGTAGAAAATCTACTAACAGTCCAGTTCCTGTATACTCCTCACCCAGTTTGCCCTTTTGTGATTTCAAACAGATGATAAAGTAAACTCAGAACTAGACATCCCTCATTGCAAATATTTTCTGAACAAAGACACCAGATAGGAGCTGTAGGTCGCCCAGCAACATGCTGTCAGATCGGCCCAGCTGGAATGAGACCTGGGTGTCAAAGAATGTACCAGGAATTTCCCAGTGCTTTGTCGATTTCAGCCCCAGTGCTTCCCTGGCACTTGTATCAGAGGGTAAATGAGCAGAGAATGCATGACCATGCCAGCTTTCTCGGAAGGCTGTGTCTCACTTAGATCATCAGAACCCTTGGCCAGACATCCTGTCATCCCCTGTGCTTTGTACAATGCCAAGCAGAGTGCAGATGGTCTCCCAAGTGCTCAGCAGCCACAATGTGAGCTTGCATGGGCTGCTCTCTGCAGCACAGTCATTCTTTCTACTCATTCTACTATCTGCCACTGTCTCTGCTTTTGGTGAGGAAGTGTTATGGGTGGCAAGATAGACAGTTGCTTACAAGACATCCTCAGGAATACAACTCCTTGCTCCCAGTCATTTCAGACTCTTACAGCATTTGACTGTGACAAAGCATAAAAAGTTTTAGTGGCTTGTCCTTTATGCTAGTAGCAGGATTTACAACCACCTCTCCCACCTGCATCTTCTCTGAGACCCTATCTGTCTTTGAGGACTAACGTGACATAATTCTACTCAACTATAATAATGTAATGGTGAGGAGGAATTTTCTGCTTGGAAGAGACCATCTCATTTCAATATGCTGTGACATCCTTTGGAAACCAATATCCTCTATAATGGGGAATGGCTGCAGATCAAGGGCAATCATTTCTGTGATTTATGAGCAGAGCAAGCAGATGGTTTTTTGAATATTTGGCCTTTTCCCAAAATCTCATGCAAGCTAAGCTGTTGTATCGTATTGCATGAAAAACCTTTGCTTCCAGGTAAAAAGGATGGGCTGACTCAGAATCTGTCTTTGTACTTGAAAACAGTGGCAGAAGAGGCTTTTGACCCAGAGAAAGCCAAAGAAACCATTCTTCCTACAGCTAGCAGCAATCAAGCTACAGAATCAAGCTGTGTCAGCCAAATAAGAGCGAGCCAGATACCTGGTCTGGAAGGTGAAGATGTCTCACTTTGCCATGGTTATTAGATTATCAATTTTCTCCCCCTCAAGACCTGTGTGATTCACAGGAACGCTATTAGCTTGGCAAGAATTAATTACAGTCCTGACAAAGGTGACCTTCCAAACAAAAGCAAAAAAGGCAAACCAGTCTTCTGTGATACACCAGGGAGGTTAGGAGGTTTGGCTAGGGTTCTAAATTGAGAAAAACTGTCCAGTTTAGTAGAAGCATGTTGTGTTGCTTCAAGTGGGAAACCAGAGTGAGGGTAAGTGTAGCATGAGCCATGACATGAGATATAGTTATTGGTATTATCCAATATTTTGAAATGTGAAGACTTCCATTTCAATTCAGTTGCTCTTTTACAGGACAAAAATGTGGTTGTTTTTTTTTTTTTTCTTTAGACAAAGGATGGACAGTAGAGAGAGGTAGATCATTTCATTTCAGCATCAGAAGACTTGGGGATGTTGCACATTATCCTAATAAACTGCTATAAACTAGACAGCTGATACACAACAAGAATTTGTTTCTCACAGTTCTGAAGGCTTGGTAGCCCAGGATCCAGGTGCTGACAGATTCTGTGTGTGGGGAGAGATTGCTTTTTGGTTCACGGATGGAACGTTGTCCTCATGTAGGTGGAAGGCACAAGGCAGCACTCCAGCTACTTTTTATCAAAGTGCTAATCCCATCCATGGGGGTCCTGTCCTCATGGTCTAACCATCTTCCAAAGCCCCCCTTTAATTCCCTGGTACTTTCACACTGGTGATTAGATTTCAACAGAGGAATTGGTGGGGGAGGGTAGGCATTCAAAGCACAGTATACATAGAAAGGAGGAAAGCCAGAGTGACCTAAAAAAGACCCATACAAAGCGACTTTCTCTGCAAATAATAAGTCCAACAATGCATCCTTAGATGCTGTTTGTTCTCTTTCTCCAGAAAAGAATGGTAAAATGCGTCCAGTCATCCAAATGCATCTTCAAGGATCTGTACTTTTTCCTGTAGCAATGAACTCTCTCTCCCCCAAGTTCTCAGCGCCCAGGTAGGCAGCAACCTCCTACACAAAACTGCATTCAGGAAAGGTTTTCCAACAGAACAAACTTTGAAGTGAATGTAACTCACTCTGTAACTACAAAGGTTTTATCCTGGAGTTGAACTGGAGGCATTTGGTGCCTGTTCAAAGGATTTCAAGGATGAAACAGTAAGAGAGGACTTTTTGATTAGTGTTGTCTCTCATCGCCACACAGGCAATCATCTCTTCTGTGAAGAGTTTACCCCCTAGAAAGGGGCAGTTGAACAGGTCTCAGGCCATCCCCATCAGTGTGTTCTGAGATGGTGCTTGACTCAGCCTCCAGCCCCTCCATAAGCAGATGTTTGCACCGATCTGAACATCACAGCTCCAGGAGCCAATGATATCATCTTAACAAGTTAGCCCTGGGCATCCCGAGAGTCCTAAAATGTCAGTTTCATCAGTATTGTTCCTATTCAATTCTGGTTCTACTCAGGTCCTTATTTAATCATTTCCATACCAATTTAACACACGCTGGTTAACTTCTCATCTTAGGCTCAGGAGATGGCCCCATGTTCACTGTTCCGAACAGGGTAGCAAAGGCCTGTGTGCTCTTGAGACTTACATAAACTCACCTCGGGAACCCGGAAACCCATACCCCAAGCTAAGAGTGCTTGAATTGGGGGCCCGGCTCTGATCCTAATTCCAGCTGCCTACCAATGCCCTAGAAGGCAGCAGGTGATAGCTCAAGTACTTGGGTCCCTGCCACCCATGTGGGAGACTCAGGTTGAGTTTTAGGCTCCTGGCTTCAGCCTGGCCCAGCTCATGTTATTGCGGGCATTTGGAGAATAAACCAGCAGGTGGGAGATCTCTGTCTCTGTCTCACTCCCTCTCTTTCAGCCTTTCAAATAACAAAAAAAAAAAAAAAAAAAAACCTGAGATTTAAAGTGTGTGTAATGCTTATGTTGTTTGATTTTACCTTTAATTATTTCTTGAGTTAATTCATTATATTTCTCTGAGTTAATTTTTTGAAGCAAAATACCTCTAACAATTTCATATTAAGCAAATATTAATGCAAACCAGTTTCTCAAAACCTCTTACAGAGAAATTCAAAGCAGTTATTAGGAAATAATAGCAAGGAAAACATTAATTAACAGTACAATAGCAATCTGTACTGATAGACAAGTTCATAGTTTTAAAGTTGATGCTGCCACTGTTCCTTATTTTAGTCTTTCTGATACATGTTTATTTGTTTCAAGAAAACCTGATATATGAGACCCAGCTGCCAAGAGTATAAGGGGTGAGCTAGAAGAAAGGAGTGAACACAGCCAAGATACACAAAATGTCACCTATTAGGGAGTTACAGACGTGCAGTCACAAGGTAGAGAACAAAAGGCTTTGTAGAAAAGAGTGGCCTGGGGCTGGCCAAATGCACTTGTACTTTTTCAGGAACAGTTAACACACACAAGCTCCTCCCTCACCCCAGGCATCTAAGACAAGACATTTCAGGCATCAGATGACAAAGGTATCTTAGCCTCATTTGAGATGTCCATCTGGAGGGAAGATGGCAGTTACACTGGAGATGGGTGTGGTCATTTCAAGCTCCATCCCTAAAATAATTTCTTTATATTTTCCTAATGTCTAGTGTTGAGAATCTTTTCACGTGGGTCTTTTCCATCCACATATTTTCAGTGAAATGTTTCTTCCTGACTTTTGCCCATTTTCTAGTTGGAGTTTTGTTTAACTGTTGGGTTTTGAGAGTTCTTTGTATGAAAACATTAATTGTTATCAGACAAGTGGTTTCTAAATTTTTCTTCCAGCCAGCAGCTTGTCTTTTCATTCACTTAAGAAGATGTTTCAAAGAGTAAAAGTTAATTCTGATAAAGCACACTTTATCAATTTCTCTTTTATGGCTCATACTTTCAGTATCAAATCTAGTCCTGGACATCAAAGATTTTCTCCTGTGCTTTTACCAGAATTTCATGTTTTTACATTTTTAAGTCCATTAAGACCCATTTTGAATTAATACCATGAGGTATTGATGTAGGCAGCCAGACAGGATAAAATCGATTAGGTTTGTGAGCTCGCAGACCATGCCCCTTGTGTGATCTCACGCCCCTACCTGACCTCACCTGTATGCCCACCTGCCAATCAGACTATGTAACCACTCCCCTTTGGGAGTGAATGACAGGCCTGGAACATGGTGGGCCCCTTCCTCATTCCCCTTGTTGCCCCTTGGGCACGTGACCTTCAGGCCACTTGCTCTCAGCTTTCCTGCCTGCATGCTTGCTCCACGTGGCTCAATCTGGCCTGCTCTCTGCCTGGTATGAACCTAACTTAGCTTCTAGATCACTCTTTCTCCTCTAAATAAAGCCTTCAGTTTACTGCGCATTTCTCTCACTGGATAAAATCCTTTAAAAGTTACCATGTTGTCTGTTTGAACCAGTATTCAAAATTCTCTGAATAAGTGGCAAGAGCCCATAGGCTTATTGATATTGAAAATTATTAATAAGGAGACCAATATCAGTATGAGAATTATGTGAGCTTTTTTTCTATTAATGTTCCTTCTCTCAAGCATCATTCCTTGAAAAGGAAACACTGAATTACTTTTGTGCCTTTGACAAAAATTGATTGGGCTTACTGCAAGAAAGTGGGGGAGGTCTACCCTGAGTTCCCTGTTCTGTCCATTGATCTATAGGACTGTCTTGCCGATAAAACACACATTTGATTACTGTAGAAGCTAGCAAGCTAAAAACTCTGAATTGTTCATTTTCAGTTTATTTCACCAATTCTAAAACTTCCCATTTAAATGTTAGAAACCCTTGTGTATATCTTTAATAACATCTTTCTGGAACTATGATAGAAAAATGTTTAACATGCATATCGATTTTGGGAGAATTGACATTTTCAATGATTCTTCCAGACCATGAACATTGTATGGCTCTCCAGTTACTTAGGTCATCTTTGATTTCAGTGCATTTTGTAGTTTGCAATATTTGAGCCTTCTTCCTGTTTTGGCATATTTATATCTAAATGTTTTGTATCACTCTTTTGAAACAAATTTAAATATTTTGTTTTTAAGTTTGGTTTTCACATGTTCATTGCTGGTACACAGCAATATATTTTTATGTCTGTCTTGTATCTTGCAATATATCATAACTTTCCTGAAATTACTTATTTTTTCTAGGAGTTTGTGTGTAGATTCCTTGGAATTTCTATGTACACAATTGTGTATCTGAAAAAAGAGATTTTTTTTTCATTTCCAGTTCTTATAGCTTTTAGCCTCTTTTCTTGCCTTGTAGCACTTCCAGCACAATGCCAAATGAGAGAGGTGACAGCAGAGAGCCCTATCTTGTTCCTAGTCTTAGGGGGAAGTACTCAGTCTTTCACTATTAAGTACACTGTTAATTATAAGTGTTTCATAGGGGGAGCTTTCCAGATTAAGTACTTTTCTTTATATACATTCTGAAAGTCTTTGTAGTGAGTAGATATTGAATTATGTCAAATGCTTTTTCTGTATTGCTTATAATTATGAGTATGTAATTCTATTATCCAACCTGTTAAAATGGCAAAATGTGCTGATATTCAAATATTGAACCTGTCTTGGATTCTTAGGGGAAAAATTCTTATTCATACTGCATAAATCTTTTTATGTTTATCTGAATTCCCCTTGCTAATATTTCTTAAGGATTTGTACATGTGTGTCCATGAGCAATACTGATCTGTAGTTATCTGTTGTGTGCCTGATTATCTGGCATCAGAGCAATCCTAACATGATCAAGTGAACTCCAAAGGATTTCCTTCTCTAATTTCTGGAAGAGGTATCACACACTTGATGGTAATTCTCTGAATGTTTCTATATATATAAATATATATACAGAATATATACTGAATTCTCCAGTAAAACCAGCTTGGCCTGGCGAGACTTCTATTTGTGAAGCTTTTAAATAATGAATTCAATTTATCTAACAGCTACAAGTTATTCAGAGTTTCCTCATTTTATATTGGGTGATCCGTGTTTTGTGGTTTTTGGGGAACTGGTCCATTGAAGTTGTCAGATTTATGTGTAAAGTTATTCTTGTGCCCTCCCTCAGCCAGGGGAAGGCAGCTGACCTTTGAACCTCTGAGCAGTGTTGAGACTCCTAACTCCTCACTGCCTCCCTCCAGGAACGGAGAAAGAGGGGGTCTTATTACCTCTAGATGGGATGGGAATTTTAAGTTCCCTCCCTAGCATCTGCTGGCACCACAGGGTGGGTGGGGCCAAACGACTGCCTAGCAGGTGTGAATGTCTTGGCTCTCAGCTTGCTAGGGTACCACCCAGAGAGGGAGATGAGCATCTTGATATATTCTGGTGAGGATAAAGTCCAGATGACCACTCAGTCTTCTTGGGTGGGGGTGGGGGTGGGAGTTGCAGAATATTTGCACTATTTGGCTAGAGTTGAGCAATTTTTATCTAAAATGTTTCTTTTCCTCCCTCCCTCCCTCCCTCTCTCCCTTTCTCCCTTTCTCCCTTCCTTAACTGCTCCTTTCCTGACCTTTCAGCTACAGGCTTTATTTGGTAGTTTTTTAAAAAAATCTTTGCCTATTGGTTTCCTTGGGCTGCTGGCTTCTTCAATTCTAAGTCTGGTATAAATGAGGCCAAAAGAATATGCAGGGAACATACTATTGTTTCATTCTTCTTCTACCATTGTCTCTCTACCTGTAGGACACATGTTTGTTAACATAACACCCATGGTTTTTACTTAGACTTAGTAGAAAAAAACAAGTTGATCTACTTCATCTTCCATCTTCCCATTATATATATCTATACACATATGTATATATATACATATACATTTCAAATATACATTTCAATATATATTTCAATATATTTCTCTATATATTTCAATATATTTCTATATTATATATATATATATATATATATATATATATATATTTCAAAGTTCCTTTGGTTCCTTTACACATGAATGTTAACAGGACTAAATACAAAATTCCTGGTAAGACCTCAAGTTATTTTTACTTATTTCTGAATGCTCAGAATATCCATTTACTACTGAAATTCCAAATCCCACCACGATGTGTTTAGGTATTTTTCTTTTGCCTGCTCTGTTCAATTTGTTCTCTAAGAGGACCAATTTTCTATAGATTGAACTTCTGTTCTTCCTTCTGCCTTTCATCGCTATACTCTTCATATTGATTTCTTCTCTTTGCTCTTTGTCCTCTGAATTCTAGAGTTGTTGAAAGATGTGTGACAAGTCACTGATTTACTTCTCTGAAGAAACAAATCTTAACTGTGCTGCTTCTAATAAGTTTCTCATTTCTAATTTCTTTACTGTTTAAACTTTTATTTCTACTTATCTTTATACTTACAACCATGTAGAAACCCCTTTTCCCTTTATGTCACCTTTCTTCTCTCATTTAACAGATTCTATGATTCTATGTGTTCTTGAAGTTGAGAGCAGAATTAAGATGATGGTGTTCCCTCTAGTACATCTTTTACAATTGAATAGGTCATAGGAAGACGAGAAATAAAATACAAAAAATGTAGTAAAAAAAATTAAAAAAAACAACTCTTCCAGGGCCAGTTTTGTGGCACAACTAGTTAAGCCATTGGCAGCACCTGCTGTCCCATGTGGGCACCACCAGTTCATGGTCCAACTGCCCCACTTCTGGTCCATCTTCCTGCTGATGTACCTGGGAAAGCAGTGGAAGTTGGCCTGAGTGCTTGGGCATGTACAATGTGGGAGAGTCAGATGAAGCTCCTGGCTTTGGCATGGCCCCATCCTGGCTGTGGCAAATACCTGGGAAGTGAACTAGTAGATGGAAGATCTCTCTCTTTCTCCACCTCTACCTCTCTCTGTAACTCTGCCTTTCAAATAAAAATTTGAAAGGCCAAAAAAGAAAGCCTCTTCTTATCCTAGACTTATATCCCTTCATGTAATAAAACATTGTTAATAGTTTCTTATTTCCTTCCAGAAATATTTTATGTATGAGATTACTTCAAAAAGTTTAGGACAATGTGTGTTATGAAAAACTATTTCAAAGCTTTTTGTACTGAAATAACATCTTTTAATACCATTATCCTTGAATTTTTGAAGTATCTTCATATATTTGAAATGTAAATACATTTTCTTTCTTATTTTTAATGTAACTGATATGATACAGGCCTTTTTATTCCTCTTACTATATTCTGAAAGTCATTTCACACTAGCACATAACAGTCCACCCATTCTACTAACATAGAATTCCACTGAATGAATCTACTTTATCCCTTACAATAGACCCTTAAGTTTTCTGAAGTACCTTCCATGGGAAATAATTTTGAAAATCATGATCTTTTCTTGATTCTTGAGTTATGCTTTGAGTAAAGGATTACAGATATTTACCCTCTTGTTTTTCTATTTCCTTTTTTGAAAAATCTTATTTGTATACCGCTGAATAAGAAATATAACCAGGTATAGTACCTAACCAATAACAGGATGACTTATGTCTCCTTTTCTCACCCCATCCACTATTAGATTACTTATTTATTTTAATTTTTATATGAAAGGCAGAGAGATGGTGTTAGACACCTGCTGGTTCACTCCCTAAATGCTTACAACACTCAGGGTTTTACCAGGCCAAAGGCAAGAACCTGGAACTCAATCTGGGTCCCCCATGTATGGCAAATACACAAATATTTAAGCCATCATCTTCTACCTCCTATAGTGCACATTATGGAGAAACTGGAATTGGGAGTGGAGCTGGGACTCAAAGCAGGCACTTCAATATAGGATATGGGCACCAAACGCCTGTCCCTCCACTACCCACATTTTTAGTTAATGGCCTCCTTCAAACACAAAGTCGAGGTGCCCCATTGCTTTTAAAGACTTGTGAGAATAAGTCTAAAGGAATAGACATCAACATGTTAACAATATTTATGAGCAGTTGAATTAAGAGAGATTTTCACTTTTATCTTTTTACCTTTCTATATTGTTTAAATCCTGTACATTGAAAGGATATTATTAAAAATATTGAAGTGAAAATTTAAAATATAGCATTACATATTTAAGACTCCAACATAAGAGTATGTAGGGGCTGCTGAAGCTGAAAGAGAAATTATTTCTATGCCATTTTTCTAAGTGTGCTAAAGCCATTCCACTGGTGGCAAACTTCCCGTTACTGGCCTTCACAATGGGCATAAACATTCTCAGATTCCAACTTTAATAAGATTTCCCCCTCTGGACTAACACCATTCCAAAATGTTTAGGTAGAAGACAAAAGATTTAATAGCTGAAAGTTTAGACTATTTAGAATGTCTTGGGAGGGATCAGCAATAGCAGGAAGCTAAAACCTACTTTAGGACTACAAAGAAGGATACAAGGTTATTAGATCCAAGGGAGGCTGCAGCTGTAGGAGAAGGCCTCCTGTGGGAGCTGTGGCCTTAGGCCGGGAGAGAATGGAGTTACCAAAACCCAAAAAGAGTGGCAGCCATGGAAGGACTACCAATAGGAGTTAACACAGGAAGCAAATACGAAGATGCTACAGGGAGAAGATAGCGATGGCAAACAGATAGCCTCAAACATTCCATCCTTCTGTCTTCAGATTTCCTAACAATGTCTCCTGGTACCAAGTAGCAAGGGATCTCAGACGATCCAGGCCACAGAGGGCAGCACCCTGCGGGATGAGCAGGTTGGCAAGAGCAGTTAGACATACATCTTCAAGGACCTGTCTCACCTCCTCTTGGCCCAGCATTTTTTCCTGGCCATTGCTACCACAATACCTGTAGCAATAGCACCTTGACCCAACTGCAAAGCATGTGTCTTCATACACAGGTGTTCTTTGCCTCCATTGCATGAGATACCTACAGGAGACTAGCCTGCTTGCCTATTCTGCTGTTTGCTCAAATTGCTCAAACTGTACATGCAAGGATGGCAGCAGTTCCTGGGGCAAGACTTGATCAGATGGGGCTGGAAGCCAGTAGATGAATACACCCTCTTTCATGGCCTGAGCAAACGAGTGTGAGGCAAGATCTACACAGTTCTTCAGAGCGCTCTTAGCTAAATAGAGCCCCAGCTGATCATGCCTTAATGAGGCCACCCTTGTGTTAAGTTTTTAATCTTTCTGTTTCACTGCTATGAGTCCTCTGGCTTCTTCTCCCTGAGATCACTTTCCAAAGTATATTACTTGCATGCATCCTTTTTCTCAGGCTCTGATTTTGTGTGTGTGGGAGGGGGAGAGTGGGAACCAAGATAAAATAGGCAGAAAATGGGCATCTCTGGAGGAAGAAAGGGAGAATGATCTATCCAGATATCTGCCTTTCTCCCAAGTGATACAAGGGTAAGTAACCCTACTCCAAAATCCAGGTATAGATTCAAGTTAGTCTACAATGTAGAACAAGGCATGTGATCAGTGTAGGCCAATGATAGAATAGGAGAAGTAGGCGGTGTTGCAGAATGTAAGAGTAAGCTACAGCACAAGGGCAGTATCTCACTGAAATGTGAGATACTGCAAAGACAACAACAACAAAACCAATTTCAAGAGTTTTGGGAAAAATGCAAATGCACATCATCAATCCAACAATATAGTCTATTAAATCCAAACTGCTGTGCCATAGTCAGAGATATTAGCATGGATCCATCAATTTAAGAGGAAAGCAAAGTTTCTGGTGGTCACAAATGTCTAGCCAGACTCCCAGGAATGAGAATGCCTCAGATTAAATGTTTCTCAAGCCCATAGTTTGATTGTTCCTCAGTGTTAGACGATGTACACATTCAGTTCTGATCCCACAAGACAAAGGTGGTGGTACAAAGTAGAGGAGAGTGAACTTTTCTAGTAAGGGGAAGATCTCAGTATTTTAGGCCTTCCAAGCTGTACACTCACTATAGCAGCAGCTATAGTGGATGTATAAACAAATGGGCATGGCTATGCTGCTACAAACAAGTGGCAGAGGATCTGGGTGGAAAGCCAGGCAAGCTTTTATCACTTCACAAAGAACCCAATTGCACTTCAATTAACATAGTCTTCAAAAATGTAAAAAATTTCATCAATAAATAAAAGAGTAGGGGCAGGCATGTGGTACAATGGGTTAAGCTGCCACTTGAGATGGCCACACCCCATGCTGGAATGCCTGGGATCCAGCCCCAACTCCCCTTCCAATCCAGCTTCCTGCTGAGGCCCCTGATAGGCAGCAGATGATGACCTAAGTGCCTAGGTTCCTGCCACCCATGTGGGAGACACAGTCGAGTTCCGGGCTCCTGGCTTTGAGCTAGTCCAGCCTTGGCTGTTGCAGGAGGCATCTGGAGAGTGAGTCAGCTATGGAAGATCTCCTTCTTCTCCCTCATTTTGTCTTTCAAACAAACAATAAAACTTTAGAAAATAAGTAAGTAAAATACTACACTACTCAGAAATTATTTTCAAAAATTTTATTTGCTCTTAAGACTAGTTTTCTCCTCTTTAGTTCCAGGAAAAAAAATAAGATTGGAAAATTACTCTAATTGATCATATTTATTTGTTTTCATCTCATAGAGCACTCCACATTAAACCTTAAATTCCATTCTCAAAAAATGAGATTGAAAGTACAAGGCCTGGACACCTATCATGAAAGTCCATCAACTTAAATACACTAAATTGAACGAAAGAAAAATACATTTGTTCAAAGGCAATCACATAACTAAACCAAAAAGTAGTCTCCTGGAGATAGCCTTATGTGAAAAGATTTTCATGTTTTCTTGAGAGCTTTTCATGCTGAAATTTCTAAGAGCCCACTGGTTACACACAGTGGCAAAATGCAACAGTGATTGAACAACCCCAGGCTAAACTACATAACAAAGCTGAGATATGAGGAAGTTAATTTCTTATCCAGTAGTAAAGTAATCTGCAATTGCACAAATCAGAATTTGGTCAGAGCCCAGATGCTAATTGCAATACCAGGCAGAATGTACTCGTGGTTTAATTTATATCAAATAGAGAAGAAGCTTCTAGTACCAGGCATGGAACCCACGTTGGAATGCTTGCTTTTCCTAAAGCAAAATAACAACTACCAACATCATTGTTCATCATAGGTATCTCTGTGGGAATTTTCTAACAAATGACTGCCAAGAGTTGGCTCTATTTAATCCATAATCATGAATGCCATCAGTGCCTATGGTTAGAGGCTGTAAAGCCAAAGAATAGCACACACTCGGGTCTTGTTCAGACTAAATTACTACAGAGCAAGGGCCACATACCAAAGTAACTGTGACTGTATCATTAGATTGTCTTGAGGATTTAATGGAAAAATAAGCAATTCCTTTGAGGTTAGGAATATCTATTTTTCTGGTAAACAAATGTTTAAGTTCCCATCAAGTGACTATTTCTTGTTCTTATCACTCACACTTTCTATCAAAGAGTACAAAATAGTTCTGGGCATCTTCCTTAGATATTCTAAAAAAGAATTGGTTTATCATGTATAGGTAGCTATACTATCTAGCCATGAAGTATTCAATATGAATAAGTTATATGGATTTGATCAGATGCATAAAGAACATACAAGCCACTATCCAAAAGCTGAAGCAATTGGGAGGTGATGACAAATGACAGCAGCTAGAGGTGTGGGGAGCAAGACTCACACAGACTTCCATTTCACCACAGAAACCTCCCAAGAGGGTGTTGTAGAAAGGAGCCCAACAGCACAGCTTGGAGAGCTGAGAGATAAAACCCAAAAGACGAAACAGAGAGGGAATTTCAATCTAAAAAAACACCTGTAAGACTGCTTGGGCATGACTTTCAGCTGAGTGACCCAAATTGTCTGAGCATTACAGAGATAGGTAAATTGTTAATCTTTTCTACACATGTTGCATTCAATAAATTAACCTGGACTGGAATGAGTTTCCAAAAGAAGAGCATAGGAGAAATAAGTAGAGGATAAAAAAATTACAACAGCCCTAAAAAGACAGGATTGACATCAGCTAAGGCTGCCGTTAAGTGATGGATAAGACATTAGAGATCAAAAGAAAGGGGTCTGTCACTCACAGTGCTATACAAAGGATGCCATGTACATTGAGTTTATCCTGATAAAGGTCCTATGAAGTAGCTATGTGAGAATTATCCTCTTTCCCAATAAAGAAGTGCAGGAGTGGTGAATGTAAGATAAAAATATAAAGTCAGGTCTTTTTGCTATCTGTCTAGTACTACTTCCACTCTGTCACAGCACTCTTTTTATGAGTGCACAGTACATGCACTCCTGGACAGAAGGTGTTACAAGTTCAAAGTCAAGTTGAAAGAAATGCTTCACAGTTTCATAGGACTCTGCTTCCTCAGGCCTTGCCAGTCAGTGGCTGGCTGTGGGAGCACATCCATGGTGATGACCCAAATGTCACAGGTCCTACCCCGACTCACACCACACAATCTCAGCCCTTGGGAAGCCTCCCCACAGGCTTCCAGCAAGTTCTCGGGAGCTTTTTCCTCACAGGCCACAGGCTGACTTTCTAGCGATGACCACAGCCTTGTAATCACTTGAGAGCAAGGCCTCCCAGTGCCACGGTGACAGCTGTCTTCCATGGGAACACTAATGTCTGACCCATACAACCTTAATGACCCTTCAGCCTGACTAATTCCAGACAGGCTTCTTCCCAAATATAAACCCCTAGCATCCCTTTAGTAACAGCATTTACTCTAGAAAACCTAAGATGGAAAGTTACTTTTCTCTGCACCTTTGAAATGTAAATCTTCCCCCAGCCTCTTGCAGGTTGTACACCCAGGAATGATTTTCTCCAGGATCTGGGATCACCCCTTTGAAATGCAATCAAGAAAGATGGCATCCGTACAGCCTAGTCCCTGAGGGATGATAGGACCCAGCCTTCCATCAGCGCTGGCTAGCAGACACAGGCCTGGCACATCGGCCAACACTTCCTTAACATCCACTAGCTCCTTTCCACTATGGACCCTAGCATTTACAAATCCCCTGTTTCAGCAGAGTTGAATTTTTTCTCTCTTCCCAGTTGCAGGAGTCAGCGAGGAAGTCTTCTTGCCTGCCCACCTCTACCAGGTACGATTTTTGCAGCCAAAAGTACCATTGCCAAACACTTTCCAAAGTCACAATCCCTCAGAGACTCAATGAGACTTCAGGGGGAAAAACTCTCCCTTCCTGAGTTTTGTACCCTGAGTGAAGCCAGAGCCTTCTGCCTTTTCCCGTATCTAACAGTCCTTCTTGGAAGGAGGTGCTCTAATTTATGGGTGAACTTCTACAGATGTCTCGAGTGTGGACAGGGTGATGGGCAGATTCCATGCTGACCTGTGCATCTCCATCCTTCTTTAAGGAGCTGAACAAACCACTTTATGTGAAGCCCTTTCAAGAAAAATTTTTTAACTCAAAACGTTCTATACATTCACTTATGTCAATAGCAAACATCCCACACATAAGTGATTTCCAGTTTAGTATAAAACCGAGATCTCTATTTCACTTAGATGAATGAGATAATATAATGGAGGTTCTTAAAATTAGGAGGAAAAATCAGAAGAGGAAATGAAGTATTCTCATTTTTGTCTCACTACTTCTGCATTTTTGAAAGATCCTATTCAAATGAACATTCATAAAGTTTCATTTACCTTATGCCACATGCTGACTTTTCAACTCAATTTTAAATGCTATCCCAGTAAGTTTTGAGTAGCTTAACTCAAAGGAAAAAGAGGGTACTAACATAGGAGAAACCTAGTGGGTGTGGATTCCAGTTCAGTATTAGGAGGAGCTGTAACAACGGTCTCAGACCAAACTGGTTATTGTTTAAAAAAAGGTTTTGGTGGATGGGCGTTTTGCACAGCAGTCAGAATGCAGCATCCAATAACAGGTGTTTGAATTAAAGTCCTGGTCCTGCTTTGGTTTCCAGCAGTTTCCTGCTAATGCACCGCCAGGATGCAGCAGATAATGGCTCAAGTGTTTGGATCCCTACCACTCACATGGGAGACCCAGATTGAGTTCCTGGCTCCAGACTTCCACCTGGTCCTGTTCCCCACCACTACAGTCAGCAGATGGGAGAGGTATCTCTCTCTCTCTCTCCTCCCCTACCTCCTTATTCTCAAATTTTCAAAAGTAAAACTTAGTTTTTGTCCATGTTGAGATCTGGGTAGAAGCTGGAGATAGTACATTGGGGATGTTGTAGAGGGACATAAGGTAGAACATTGAAATCCAAGGACCTTTCAATTATGATACTATTTCATGATATTACTATTGATAAAATATTGTTTTGAATTCCTTAATGAGATTTTCTTAATTTATATACACATCATTAACTGAATAGAAAATATTCTAAAAATATATAACATTTGTTTCTGAAATAAGTATCCAATATCTGAAAGCCATTTTTAATCAGCACATCAACTAAAAGGCAGGGTAGGCAGTAGTATTATGTATCGTATTTAGTTGGATGTTGCATGCTGACATCGTCTTTGCATTTTGGCATCTTGTATACCTGTGACACTCCTCATGGCAGTCTCCACACACTGGGCTTGACTTCCAGCTGAGGGACCCAAATTACCTGAGCATTACAGACATGAGTAAATTGTGCGTTCTCCTTTTCTACACGTGTTACATTCGACAGCTACCAGAACCTTGTGTAGACACACAGACGCATAAGACAATCTCTTCTCTCAAGTGGCCTGTGCTAAAGGACAGAGGCAGAACACTCCACACCAGAGTTGGATATTTCAGCTATTCCTTTCCTTGCCCAGGTTGGTGAGTGAGCAGCTGGGCTCAACCAATGCTAGAAACCAAGCCAGCTGGCCTGGCATCTTGGGCCTTGGCCCTGCTTTATATTTGGAGGTCATCCAACCTTGAAAGTTTAGAAAACCCAATGATATTAATGCAACAAGCAGAGAGCACAGATTTTTAGGGCACTTTAGTTTGGCCACAGGGTGTTCTAGACTTGTGGGTAAGTCATGTAACCTCTTCAACTCATGCAATAGCATACACATCTGCAAAATAGCAATAATGCCACACACTCTGATTACACTAAGATGTTATTCTGAGGATTTGAAGACAGAAATTTTTTTTGGTTTTTTTTTATTGATTTATTGATTTATTTTGCCAGGCAAAGTTAGACAGTGAGAGAGAGACAGAGAGAGAGTTATAGACAATGAGAGACAGAGAGAAAGGTCTTCCTTTTGTGGTTCACTCCCCTAGTGGTCGCTATGGCCGGCGCTGCGCCAATCCAAAGCCAGGAGCCAGGTACTTCCTCCCGATTTCCCATGCGGGTGCAGGGACCCAAGAATTTGGGCCATCCTCCACTGCTTTCTCAGGCCACAGCAGAGAGCTGGACTGGAAGAGGAGCAACTGAGACTAGTACCCGGCACCCCAACCAGGACTAGAACCTGGGGTTCCAGCGCTGCAAGCAGAGGATTAGCCAAGTGAGCCTGAAGACAGAAATTTTAAGTATTGAAGAGTTATTTTTAAAGAAAAATAATTTATGCAGAAAAAGGCCACCTTGGGCCGGCTCAACAGGCTAATCCTCCGCCTTGCGGCACCGGCACACTGGGTTCTAGTCCCTGGGCCCTGCACTTGCATGGGAGACCAGGAGAAGCACCTGGCTCCTGCCAGCGGATCAGCGCATTGCGCCGGCCGCAGCACACTGGCCGTGGCGGCCATTGGAGGGTGGGTGAACCAACAGCAAAGGAAGACCTTTCTCTCTGTCTCTCTCACTGTCCACTCTGCCTGTCAAAAATTAAAAAAAAAAAAAAAAAGGCCACCTTGATGCTATTTAAGAAGGCCCCAAACTATGATTCCCATATGTCTGATGCCTAAGGCAGGAAGAAAAAAGACAGATAATAGGCTAAGGCAGAATTTCCTGATTGGCTCCAACAAAGTAGAATAACTTTATGAAATTCTAAATTTCCTCTCAATGTCAACTGCAAACCAGAATTCCAGATAGAGAATCCTAAGAGTTTTGTTCAGGGGCCAGCACTGTGGTGCAGCAGGCTAAGCCTCTGCTTGCAACTCTGGCCCCCCATACTGGTGCCTGTTTGAATCCAGGCTGCTCTGCTTCTGATGCAGCTCCCTGCCAATGTGCCCCAGAGGACAGTGGGAGATGGCCCAAGCTCTTGGCCCCCTGCCACCCATGCAGGAGACCTTGATGGAGTTCTGGGCTCCTAGCTTCAGCCTGGCCCACCCCTAGCTGTTATAGTCGTTTGGGTAGTAAACTAGCAGATGGCAGATCTCTCTTTTCTCTCCCCCAACCTCTATCACTCTGCTTTTCAAATAAATAAAATATTTTTAAAAAGAATTTTGTTTATAATGAACATAAATGTTTGCTTCTTCATAACTTAGTAAATAAAGTTCTTAGGTATGTGCTAAATATAAAACTTATGTCCCTAAAGATTAACAACATTTATCCTGGTATAAAAAATGTAATTTCCTTAAAAACCACTTGCTTTAAAGCTTTTAATTGTAATGGAACAGAATGCTGGAAATAACAGTGGCTTTTCTCCTTGGCTACAACCACTTCTGCTCTAACTACTATTATTTATCTCTCAGATTATGTTACCAAAAAGAGTAAAAGCCCATTACATAAGAAAACCATTTACAGAATTTATCAGTATTATGTGAATTGCTCTACCCATCAAAACAAATGGAGAGCAAAGTTGTCTGTGATTGTTGGAACCCAACACTCTTGGAATTGCATCAAGAAGACTATAAACAGGCAGACTCCCATCCACCAGGAGCTCATGTATATCCCTGGCTCAGAGAATATTCTCAGAGTCTGAAGGTTGCAGGAACTAACCAGCATCACACTATTCTGGTTTCTGCTCAAAATAAAACATTTGACTACTATTTTCTTTTGCAGTGATAATGCTATTTTTTTCTGAAGGTGGGGGGGGCACTTTAATGGTGTGAGTGAAAAGACGAATATTTTTTCCTTCAAGATAGAGCCCCGAAGGGAATAATTCTGTTTCTTTTTTTCCTAGTCATAGCCTTCCTTTTATTTTTTATCCACAATATTTTAGGGACGCTTCACTTTATCAAATATTACTTTGAAAGGTTCTGTGGTGCTTCCTGCTGCTCCAGTTACAGCACGGAGAATTATAGCCTGAGCCTCTCTTTAAGATCGTGTGTTGGCGTAGAGTCTGGCCAGTTCTCACAAAACGATGCTTTATGAATCGTGAATCAAGTGAATAGCATAATGAAAGCACACAGCTAGGGAAGTAGCCAATCAATGCATTTTGGAGGAACAATGTCCAGCCTCTCCCTTCTGAAACTATGGAAGTAAAATAGAAAAGGTTTATATGTATCCAAATTTATACTTGTTTGCTTCCTTTTTAGGGGGCATTACTCATTCACAGTGTGTTCTTCCTATAGAAACCTGTGAAAGCTAACATCTTGTTTGGTCATCTTTCTCAAAAGAAGTGAGCACAAAACTTGGATTACCACAGCCCTCATAACCAAAGTACAAAAACAACTTTGATAACAATTTAAATCAAGAGTAATGGGAAACTCTCAAGCAGACACAGAGGTTAACAACAGTGATGTCATTCCCAAAGTTGTTTATAATTTTAAGAACACTTATAGTGAGTAGTTGGTGGAAATCCTTGAATTCACTGCTATCTTTAGTTCAAGTACAACCTTATATGAAAATTCCTGTTCATTTCCTTTTCATTCTCTCTACAAATTCTATCATCTATGAAATTTTCCTTAAAAATAAATTTGGATCTATGAAGGATTCAAGAAGGGATGCTTAAAGATGGAAGAGATAGTCTATAACATTTGTGCATAAAGAATGAATAGGAGGGCTGGAGCCTCGGCTCACTAGGCTAATCTTCCGCCTGTGGCGCCAGCACCCTGGGTTCTAGTCTCAGTTGGGGTGCCGGATTCTGTCCTGGATGCTCCTCTTCCTGTCCAGCTCTCTGCTGTGGCCTGGGAGTGCAGTGGAGGATGGTCCAGGTCCTTGGGCCCTGCACCCGCATGGGAGACCAGGAGGAAGCACAGCACACCGGCCATAGCGGCCATTTAGGGGGTGAACCAACAGAAGGAAGACCTTTCTTTCTGTCTCTCTCTCTCTCTCTGTCTAACTCTGCCTGTCAAAACACACACACACACACACACACACACACACACACACACAAACAAAACAAAAAAGAACAGGGCATGGAATCAGAAATTCTGTGCCCTGATAGATAAATAAAAAAATAAATAAAAAAGAATGAATGAGAAGATATTTTATTCCTGATCAACTCAGCTCCAGGGTCAAAGCTAAGAGTTTTCCATTCTATCTTGCCTGCATCTGCCCACCTTCTGCTCCTGGGGCTTTGTGTTTTTGTCCACTGAACACTAGTTCCAAAGGGGACATTTCAAGTAGTACATCTCCTAAGACCTGTAAGACAGGTGTCAATGGAAGACCCTTCCTGGATGCAGAAAGAAAAAAATTGTGATTCTCACACAGACTGCGTGAAGCTCATGGCACTGACATGGTGACATCCACTCAGCTTCAGTCTATGTGGTATCCTCAGCAAGGGCTCACCAACCACTCTCCAATTGATTTATTTATTTTATACCTAAGCTTATATCTCTCTACCCCCAACTTGATACCTTTCTTTTCCAGGGGAAGCCCCATTTAATAAATAAAAACATCCATACACACACTTCTTACACTCCTGTGCAATAGGTATGGCAGAGTCATTGCTGGTTTCTAACACTAGCACACTTCTGGGTGTGTTTTTTTTCGGTCTGGCTCATTGCCTCCTCTTTCTTTTCTGTCCTCCCAGAAAACGAGATAGAGGACTGGAACAGCCATCCTGGTCACCCAGTCAATGAGAGCCAGAGATAGCTGCATAATGGACAAGACAGAGCCCAGGATGTTGAAATCATAGCTGCTGTGCTAGCCAAGAATGATTCCTTCTGAAGTAAGCAGGCATAGAGGTTAAAATCAATTATGTTTGTGAGCTAGAAGACCACACCTTCGTCATGCCCCTGTGTGACCTCACACCCTACCAGATACCTTCACTATGCCTGTGTGACCTCATGCCCCTACCTGGCCACACCTGGGTGCCCACCAGCCAATCAGGTTAATTAACCACTCCCCTTGGAAGTGGGTTAAAAGCCTGGGACAAGGTGCGTCTGCCCTTCTCTTCCTTTCCCTGGCCTCTTTCCAGGAGGGGGCTGTCTGTAGCCCTGTGTCTCCAGGGCACGTGGCCTTTGGGCCACCTGCCCTAGGCTTCCTGACCTAGATGCTCCTCCACGTGGCTGGTTCCTGGTGCTGGGTATGAACCCAGATTTACCTCTCTCTCTTAGATAAAGCTCTCATTCTCCTATGCATCTTTCTCACTAAATAAAATCTTAAAATATACCATGCTGCCTTGTTTATTTATGCCAGTATTTAGAATTCTCTAAATATTAGGCAAGAACCCTCTCAGGATTAATATTGGGGATTTATTAATAAGCATATGGTGATATCATATGGCACCCCAAATTTTGATAGCATATGTGGCATCCCAGATGGCACTTCTGGGGAATTTTAAAGGGCCACATTTTGGCATATATTTTAGGGGGTTCATTTCCGATATCACTTCTGGACCTCTTTTTAAAATTAACTCATGACTAGTTTAGTCATGTGTGGTTGGTTTCTGTTACATGCAGCCAATCACCATTCCTTAATGATAACTCCGGTTATTCATCCATTGTCCTAGGGGTTGAAGTAGTTGGATCTTTATTTTTTTCTATTATCATAATCTTAGAATCTATGCCTGCTTCCTTAGAGTCTTCCAGTTTCAAGAGACTTGTTTTCAAACAACCTCAAGGCTTACAAAGCAAAATCTTTGGCTTTTGAAAATACTGGTTTTGATTTGGCTTTCAAGAGCCTATTTTGGAAATCAAAAACTGAACAGCTACTGAATATTTACCTTTGCATTCTAATTTTAACAACCAGAGCTCTCCTCAAGACAATGTGGAAATCACTGACTACCATGGGAATGATCATAAACTGGGAACTGTGGATAAGAAAATACAGATTTTTCAAGATATTATAAATTAATAAGAAAGAGAAAACAGACTTATAAATTTTCCTTATATACAAACTCTTCAACAAATCATTGGATATAGGTTTCCTGAAAGGGGGCATAAGCCTGGGCTAGAAGATTTGGAAGATGAGACAATCCCAAAAATAGCTGACAGTTGAGCTGTCCATCAGCAACAGTCTGTGGTTGGATGAATAAATGCTTCATTCCAAATGAAGAATTTGAACAATGAATCAACTTCTACATAAGCACCTAAGCTCCAAATAAACACTCCACTATCTACTGCTTTATACTTCAATATGACACTTTGGTCAGCTCTTCTTCTAATAGGTAATTTTCTCATCCCCTTCTTACAAATTCTACCTATCCTGTAAGTCAAACTCCAGTTGCACAACTGCTCCATCTAGCACAGCATTAAAGTGTACCTCAGCTGCTTCCTGAGTATGTAAAAACTGTCACAAAATCTATTAAATAAGGCTATAAAATACTTGACGCTTCTACTACTCAAATTATTTATAGAGCTCTTAGAACAAAGTGCACTACCAAGACTTCTCTATAGCGCTTTTCCAAATGTTTGTTTAATCGAGAGCAATTATCAACCACCACACACAAAAAAGCATGTGGAGACGATTAGGTAGCAGAAATGTGAATGTTTCATATAGAAATATAATTTATTAATACCTTAAGAGATTGAATGAGAACTGAATAAAGTGGAAGTACATTAAAGAACAAAGAATGTACTAGAATTTCTTCCAACAGTGCTAACTTAATGGCAGGAAATGAACATACGTTCATTTCAGAATATGTTTTTCTAAAAGTCCCTCAAGGTTTAACCACTACTTATTAGTCTTTCTGGATTCATCAATATTTACAATAATATCCTATTTTCATAACTTTTATGAAGAAGACCATGTATTTCTGAAAAATGTTATAATTTATCATGTTTTAGGATAATGGGGCCTTTATCCATACTGGATGTCACAACATCTTGATGACTTAAGAGTTTTGCGACCTTTCCTTTCCATCAAGCATCATTTACATGTGCTAGCAGCCTCCCAGATGCTGGAGTCCTCATCTCCAGGATTTGTTAAAATATGAAAAGAAAAAAAAAAGACACTGTTGTAAATACTTTTGCCCCCAAAATTTGCCAATAACATGTTTCATAAATTCTCTTATTGAGGTATAACATATTTAAGAACATCAATGTTAAATATAATCACTACACAGATGAAAACCTAGAATGTTTCCAGCATCCAGGAAGACTCTATTACATACCCCTCCTAACAGCCCCACCCAGATGTTCACAAGATTACGGATCTTCTATATTCTCATAAGTGTCTGCTCATTCCATCAATTAAAGTAAATATTAGAAGACATAACTGTCTTTGTGAATTTGCCTGTTTTTTATTTTAATCTTGTCATCACTATATAATATATATTTGATCTATCTTCTTTCATTCTCTCAATTGCTATCAATATCTTTAGCTCCATCTAGGGAACACATATTTGAATTTCATCTTTATCTAATTTTAAATGCCCTTAATCTAATCACAATATTTGCAATAACTCATGTGGTTGAATTTCAGAACATTTTAATAACTGTTCCATCTGCATTCTTTTTTTTTCCTTTTCCTTGCCTTCTTTAGAATTACAAAATATTTACACTCATTTCGTCTTTCAGCTTTTTTTTATACCTTTTTGATTATCTTTAGTGTGTGCCACAGAGATTCCCATGTGTATCTGCATTCATACCATTCATCTAAAATTAATACTCTTATCACTTTCAAGCAATGAAAAAAAATCTTAAAACAATTTAGCTCCAGTTACATGTTTAACATTGATGTCATATTAGTCACTTATTTTACATATACATGTTATAAACCCCAAAGTTATCTATATTTTTGTTTAAAATGATGTCCTGAAAATGACCCAGCAAAAGTACACATGAAAATCCAAAATACATAGGACTATTTATGGAAACATGGCAGGGCAAAGTCAATACTTAACAGTAGTCACACTGAATATAAATGGGTCTCAACTCTCCAGTTAAAGACACAGACTGGCTGAATGGATTAAAAATAAAACACATCTATTTGCTGCCTACAAGAAACACATCTTACCAACAAAGATACATGCAGACTGAAAATGAAAGGATAGAAAAAGATAATCCATTATAACAGAAACCAAAAAAGAGCTGGTGTGGCCATCCTAATATCAGGCAAAGTATACTTTAACACAAAAACTATTAAGAGACAGAGGACACTATATAATGATTAAAGGATCAATTCAAAAGGAAGATGTGACTATTTTAAATGTATATGCACCTAACTACAGGGTACCTGGCTATTTAAAAGAAATGTTAAGGGATTTAAAGGAAGATAAGACTCAAATTCAATAGTAATAGGGGATTTCAATACTTCAGTTTAAGCAATGGACAGATCAACAAGACAATCAACAAGGAAACAACAAAGTTAATCAATACCATAGACCAAATAGACCTAGCAGATATATGGAGCCTTTCACACTACAGCTACAGAGTACACATTTTTTTCTAAAGTACATGGAACTTTCTCTAGGATTTACTACGTATTAGACCATAAAGCAAGTCTCAACAAATTCAAAAAAATCGAACCATACCATGCATTTTCTCGGACCACAATGCAATGACTAGAAATCAACAATCCAAGAATCTCTACATTATATGCAAACATGGAGACTGAACAACATGTTCCTGAATAAACTTTGGGTGATAGAAAAAAAAAAGAGAAATAAAAAAATTTCTAGAAACAAATGAATATGACAATACAACATACTAAAATTTGTGGGATACAACAAAAGCAGTGTTGAGAGGAAAGTTCATATCAATTGGTGCCTACATCAAGAAACTAAAAAGGCACCAAATAAATGAACTACATATTCACCTCAAGGATCTAGAAACACAACAGCAAACCAAACCCAAAACCAGTAGAATAAAAGAAATAATTTAAATTAGAGATGAAATTTAAAAAATGGTACCAAAGAAACAATACAAAATATCAGCAAAAAAAAAAAAAAAAAGAGCTGGCTTTTTGAAAATAAAATTGACACAAAATTGGCCCAACTCTCCAAAAAAAAGGAGAGAGAAGAGCCAAATCAGAGATGAAAAAGAAAATGTAACAACAGACACCACAGAAATAAAAAGAATCAGAAATTACTACAAAGAACTACGTGCCAACAAAATGGGAAACCTAGAAGAAATGGATAGACTCCTAGACACATAAAACCTACATAAACTGAGTCACAAAGACACAGGAAACCTAAACAGACTGATAAACAAGACAGAATTTGAATCAGTAATAAAGACCTTCCAATAAAGAAAAGCTCAGCACTGGATGTCTTCACTGCTGAATTCTACCAGATATTTAAAGAACAAACTCTAATTCTTCTGAAGTTATTCAAAACAGTTGAAAGATAGGGAATCCTCCCAAATTCCTTCTATGAAGCCAGCATCACCTTAATTCCTAAACTTGGAAAAGATGCATCAGAGAAAGAAAATTACAGACCATAGAAGCAAAAATACCAATCAAAATACCGAAGACATTCTTCTCAGATCTGGAAAAAATGATGCTGAAAGGAGACTTTGATTAGCTAAAGCCATCTTATACAACAAAAACAAAGCTGGAGGCATCACAATACCAGATTTCAAGACATACTACAGGGCAGTTATAATCAAAACAGCCTGGTACTGGTACAAAAACAGATGGATAGACCAATGGAATGGAATAGAAACACAAGAAATCAATCCAAACATCTATAGCCAACTTATATTTGATCAAGGATCCAAAATCAATCCCTGGAGTAAGGACAGTCTTTTCAATCAATGGTGCTGGGAAAACTGGATTTCCGTATGCAGAAGCATGAATCAAGACCCCTACATTATACTTTACACAAAAATTCACTCAAATTGGATTAAAGATCTAAATCTATGACCTGATACCATCAAATTTTTAGAGAACATTGGAGAAACCCTGCAAGATATTGGTACAAGGACTTCTTGGAAAAGACCCCAGAGGCACAGGCAGCCAAAGCCAAAATTAACAACTGAGATTACATCAAATTGAGAAGCTTCTGTACTGCAAAAGAAACACTCAGAAAATTAAAGAGGCAACCTACTGATTGGGAGAAATTACTTGCAAACCATACAACTGATAAAGGTTTAATAACCAGAATATATAAAGTGATCAAAAAAACCTTAGCAACAACAAAACAACCCAGTCAAGAAATGGTCAAAGGACTTAAACAGACATTTCTCAAAAGAAGACATTCAAATTGCCAATAGACACATAAAAAACATGCTCAGGATCACTAGCTATCAGGGAAATGCAAATCAAAACCACAATAAGGTCTCACCTCATCCCAGTTAGAATGGCTTTCATACAGAAATCAACAAGCAAATGTTAGTGAGGATATGGGGGAATCCACTGTTGGTGGGAAAGCAAACTGGTACAACCCTCTGAAAGACAGTTTGGAGATACCTCTGAAATCTGAATATAGTCCTACCATACTGACCCAGCCATCTCACTCTTCGAATTTTCCTGGGGGAAATGAAATCAGCAAATTAAAGAGTTATCTGCACCCCCATGTTTATTGCAGCTCAATTCACAATAGCTAAGATATGGCGTTAACCTAAATGTCTGTCAGTGGAAGACTGAATGAAGAAATTATGGGATATATACTCTATGGAATACTACAAAGTAGTAAAAAAAAAAAAGAAATCTAGTCATTTGCAACAAAATGATTGAATATGGAAAACATCATAGTGAAATAAGTCAGTCCCAAAAGTACAAATACCATATGTTCTCCCTGATCTGTGAGAACTAATGGAACACCTAAAAGGAAACCTGTAGAAGTGAAATTGACATTATGAGAAGCAAGGACTTGAACAGCCCTTGTCTCGACTGTTGAAGAACAATTTATTATTTTAAAAATTTTTTTCTACTTAATACCATAGGTTCAACTCTGTACTTAACATAGAATTAATCATGGGTGTAGAAAGTCATTTGAAAATAGATCCCAGTAAAAACTAAGAGAGAACGAGCAGTACAGTTCTGCATGCATTTCTACCAGACTTACCCCTAAAGGTAAAGCTAAAAACTTGCCATGGGACTTAAAATCCCATTAAGCTGGGTGGTAATAATGCCTTTTTATATGTTAAAGTGATCATATTAAGTGTGTAATTTATCATATAGATAGGATTAAATGTCAAAGGGATCACATAAATAAGACCAAGTGTCTGGTAATAAGAACAGATAGAATTATAAAGGAGAGAATGTTCCAATATGGGAAGCATTTCACACAGCAGACTCATAGAATGACAAATGCTCTAAACAGCACTCTGGCCTCAGAATCAACCCTTAAGGCATCCAGATCTGGCTGAAAAGCCCATGAGAGCATTTCAGGCATGGAAAGCCAAAACATTGTGGCAAAAAATGTTCTACATGAAGGATCTCTGTGAGTGAGGCCCCAGTGGAAAGAAGGGGCCAAATAAAGATGTACTTTTCTCTGAAGGGTTGGAGAGAATTCCACTTTGCTTATGGCCTTGTCTAAATACTGACAGAATTTGTGGACTCAAATAGGTTTGGCAGCTCATGTCAAGAGCCTCAGTATTCACTGAGATCATAAATAAGAGTGTTAATTATTAAATCAACAACAGGAGTCACTGTGCACTTACTCCCCAAGTCCTTACTCCCTCTGTCCTTAATGAGTTATATTATGAGAATTAACTGTAAAACTTATTTTCAGACAGTACTTTATACTTTGTGTGTATCTGGGTGCAAATTGTTGAAATCTTTACTTAGTATAGAGTTGTCTTCTGTATAAAAAGTTAATTAAAAATGAATCTTAATAAAGAATGTGATGGCCGAGGAGGTAGGAGGTGGGACAGGAGTGAGGGTGGGAGGACAGGTATGGGGGGGAAGAACTGTTATATTCCTAAAGCTATACCTATGAAATTTGTATTAATTAAATAAGAGCTTTCTTTAAAAAAATAAAAATAAAAAATAAAGCGATGTCCTTTCATGGTTATGCATATGTACATTTTCCATTGAATTTTATTTCTTCCTGTGACTTCAAACATCATCTGAGCTTATGTTCCTTTAGTGTGAAGAATTTCCTTTAGCATACATATCCTATTGTCTACTAGTGACAAATACTAAAAGCTGTGTTTATCTGAGAATTTATTTTATATTTTCTTTCAATAAATTTTTTCTTTTCAAGTTCACATTTATATAAAAGTTGCAAACACAGTACTGAGAGTTTTTGTATAACCTTTATGTCAGTATTTTATGTAACTGTTACACTTTCAAAAATAAAACACTAACACTATTATTAATTAAACTATAGGTGTTATTCATATTTCATCATATTTTTCTGCTGCAGGATATAATCTAAGATAATGCAATATGTCTAGCATTCTCACTTCTTAATATGCTTTAAAATTCTTTTTTGTTTTATGTTTTTATTTATTTTTTTTGACAGGCAGAGTGGACAGTGAGAGAGAGAGAGACAGAGAGAAAGGTCTTCCTTTGCCGTTGGTTCACCCTCCAATGGCCACCGCGGATGGCGCGCTGCGGCTGGCGCACCGCCTCATCCGATGGCAGGAGCCAGGTGCTAGGTGCTTTTTACCTGGTCTCCCATGGGATGCAGGGCCCAAGCACTTGGGCCATCCTCCACTGCACTCCCAGGCCACAGCAGAGGGCTGGCCTGGAAGAGGGGCAACCGGGACAGAATCCGGCGCCCCGACCGGGACTAGAACCCAGTGTGCCGGCGCCGCAAGGCGGAGGATTAGCCTGTTGAGCCACGGCACCGGCCTTTTTGTTTTATTTGAAATGCAGAGACAGAGAGAGATCTCCCATCCTCTGGTTCACTCCCCAAATCCCTACAACAGCCAAGACTGGGCCAAGCTAGAGCGCAGACCTAGGAACTCAGATTGGGACTTCTGTGTAGGTGTCAGGGACTCAATTACGTGAACCATCTCCTGCTGCCTCCGAAGGTGCACATTCGCAGGAAGCTGGAATCTGTAGCAGAGTCAGGACTCAAACCAAGACACTGACAGGAGATGCAGGCATCCCAAGCAGCATCTTTCTCTTGAGCCAAATACCCACCCCTGAAGAATGTTGTTGCTGTGTATAGAATTGTAGCTTGGTAATCAACTTCATGTTCAGTGTTAAGATACTCTACTGTTATAGATTGCATGGTTCCTCCTGGAAAGTTAGTCATCAGCCTATTGTTGACTCATTAAAAATCATGTAGTGTTTATTTTGCTTCTGGATTGTTTTCAATTAATTTTACAGGTTTTTCAACTATTTTATATATTCTGATATATTTTTCTTCGTATATATTTTGATTGGAGTTCACCGAGTTTCTTGTGCCTGTGGGTAGATGCCTCATTCAATTTTGGAAGATTTTCAGATGTTCTGTCCACAAATATTGCTTCTGCTTTATTCTCTCTACACTCCTGAAACTAACTGTATATATGTTAAAAATTTTTGTGTCTTATATTTTTATGCTGATTTTTCTTGTAGTTTCTCTTTTCTTCAATTTGCATAAGAAATCTATTAATCTGTTTTTAAGCTTACTAACAAGGTCTTCCATTGTACCCGGTTTTCTGTTAAGCCACCCAAAGTGTTCTTGATTTTAGATATTATAGTTTGAATGTCCAAATGTCAATTTTAATCTTTTATAGATTCTATTTTGGTTTCAAAATTCTATTTTTCATGAATTTTGTTCATGTTTTTATTTTTAAAATGTTTAAAGTATTCAAAGTCAAAGCAAGTTATGTCCAGTACATGGATTAATCAAGCATCTGATTTTATTGCCTACTTTTGCTCTTATTACTTATTTTAATATTCTTATAATTTGAATTTCATGCTGGATATTGTGCAAGAAATCATTGTAGAACATGTCTACAATGTTGTTTTCCCCCAGAGAAATGTTATTCCTTCCTCTCTTAGGCAGATAAGTTGAAAAGTTGCTTTTTCACTCTGGCCTCAGAATCAGCCCTTAAGGAATTCGGATCCAGCTGAAAAGCCCACGAGAGTATTTCAGGCATGGAAAGTCAAGACACCCTGGCCAAAAAAAAAAAAAAAAAAAAAAAAATCCAAATGAAAGATCTCTGGGAGTGAGATCCCAGTGGAAAGAACAGGTCATCAAAGAAGGAGGTACCTTTCTCTGAAGGGAGGAGAGAACGTCCACTCTGACTATGACCTTGTCTAAATATGATCGGAGTCGGTGAACTCAAAAGGCTTCCATAGCCTTGGCAACTCATGACAAGAGCCTAGGGCGATTACTGATGCCACAAACAAGAGTGTCAATTTGTTAAGTCAACAACAGGAGTCACTGTGCACTTACTTCTCATGTAGGATCTCTGTCCTTAATGTGCTATTCATTCTGATTTAATGCTATAACTAGTACTCAAACAGTATTTTTCACTTTGTGTTGCTAAGTGGGTGCAAACTGTTGAAATCTTTACTTAATATATGCTAAACTGATCTTCTGTATAGTAAGAGAATTGAAAATGAATCTTGATGTGAATGCAAGGGGAGAGGGAGTGGGAAAGGGGAGGGTTGCGGGTGGGAGGGAAGTTATGGGGGGGGAGACATTGTAATCCATAAGCTGTACTTTGGAAATTTATATTCATTAAATAAAAATCCTAAAAAATGTTGCTTATTTAAATCTAATCAGGTAATTAGATGAATCACATCTTAACTGCAGTTTTAGCAGTTTTAATAGTTTCGCATTTTATTCAAAATGTTTCTTGGGTATAGGGGTATTTTGCTTTGGACCCTAGAAGACTTTTCTTTATTCCTGAAAAACCATGGGTGGTTCAATTCTGTCCTTTACAGACTTTTGAGTTTAGCTCGGCAGTTTCCTGCTTCAAATATGTAATAGACATATTGATGTGTCAGATGTTTAGATGTGGAGACCAGGCATGCCACACTGGTCCAGCAGGACCTTGTTTCCGAGTCTGAAGAAATGGAAATTGATTTCACCCTGCCTTTAAAGTCTTGACCTAGTCCTCAATGGGATGTCCTATGGGAAAAATGAACTGTGCTTTTGAGTCCTCTCTGAATTCAATCCATCATACTAGCCTGTTCAAGCATCAGAAGCCCCAGCTTGTCCTTCAGCAGGGTTCCTCTCTCTGGGCTAAGGCCAGTCTTCCTCCTGGATGGAGTAGGCAGGTAACCTCAGAGACTGCAATAGCTGACAGTCAGGAGCCTGGAAAAGGCTCTACCCTTCTGGAATTTTAGTTCATCTATTTTCCTTATTACAGAGGAATATCTTTAAAATATAGTTTTTGCAATTCATCTTGTGTTTCAATTAGTTACAGTGTGGTTGTTGCCTTCCTATGATTTATTGCACTGTACTTATGAGCAAAAATTCAATCCCATTATATTTAAACAAGCAAACTATGCTTAATTACTTGAGTTATGTTTTAAGAGAATTAAAAATCATTTTTAAAGTAAGTCTTTGCCTACAGAATTGAAAAAATCTGGAGCAGTTATGATACTCAGAAAAATACAACAGCATCACTCATCCATCATGCATACATTCCACTCTACAAACCATGCCTGCAGAAATCAGTAGGTACAGGTATCATATTAGTTGTATTTATCTGGGGTGAATGTATGTTCAACTTTTCTCTAGACAGTCACAGTCTGTACTGACCATTATTTCATAAGTACATTCAGTGTTTTCACATAGAAACCAGGAAACGTAATAAATCACAAGACCCCATTTCAGTTTATGTATTGATAGGAGGACTACAGAAAAAATGACTTTTAAAAAATCGAATTTGAAAAGCTAGTGACAGCGAGGGAGAGAGAGGGAAGCAGGGGACTCTTCTGTCCACTGATTCATCTCCAAATGCCCACCACAGCTAGGACAGAGCCAGGCTGAAGCAAGCAGCCAGGAATTCCATTCAGGTGTCCCACTTTGGTGATGGGAACCCAAATCGTGTGGGCCATCTGCTGCTGCCTTCCAGGTTCATTACCAGGAAGCTGGATCAGAAGTCCAAGGAGCCAGGACTTGGGACTCAAATCAGGAGCTTCAGCTATGAGATGTGGGTGTTTCAAGCAGTAGCTTAACCTGCAGCACCCACAATGCCCTCCCGAAAAATGTAACACTTATTTTCCTTGAACCTCTTCCCACATGCTTGTGTATATCATTAGATCTAGCCAACATACCACATTAGGATTTCTGGACTGAACCCCTCTTATATAAGCTTTTCCCAAAAAAGAATAAAATAAGTTTTAAATTTTCTTCAATAATTTATACTTGTAGGTTCATAATTTTATATTATGTTCAATTTATTGCAGCTTTAAGAAAAGCACTAACAAAAAAGTTCACCATTACTATAACCTGGCACTAACCTAGATAAAATTTAGTTCAGTCCCATTAAGCACTTCTATGTTTGAGCATAAAATGTCTTTTGTTCTAAGATATTTTGAAATGTACTCTTCATCTTTAAGCAAAATATAATGGATACCTGAAAAATAGAGTCAAAAAATAACTGGAATTTTTATCATTTTTATAGGTAGCATATAAAATATGTTACATTCAATTCTCCATGGAGTAGAGTTTGGAGAAGAGACTGAATTATTTGCAGATGACAAATTTTAGATCCTAAAACATGTTCGGTACATTGGAGAAATTTTTGTTGGTTAAATCACTTGAGCCATCAAGTTTTTCTTAAAAGTGCCTTGATATGCTTTTGACTGATACCATCTGTTATCTGCTGAAAAAATTATTTTACCTTGGTAGGTATTCATCAAATTATAGGTGACATATTTGTTTGAGAATATAGTAGACCATCTGGTGCTATAAAAATATGTTTCTAAAAAATACTGCCATCCTATCTCAGCTATCCATCCGTATTTCTCAGAAGCCTTTTTGTTACACTCCAAAAAAGAAACACGGTATTTTTGGCTCCTGGCTAAAGACACAAAGCAAAACATTTACAAAGAGATTTTTCTAAGCACCATGATAGTTTACAGCTATTTACTAAAAGAATAAGTAGCTGTCCAGAAGAATGGAGCATAGAGAAGAAAGGAAGACGGCATGGAGCGCTTGATGAATATTTCATGCCCTGAACAGAAAACCGCTAAATCAAAGAGTGTCAGGAAAACCTCCCTGCATATGAGTTTTGTAAAACAGCCAGGTATGTTAGCCTACTTGCAATCATGAAAATTAAGTTTTCAGTTTCTAGGGCATACTCCCACTGCTATGGCTATCTTTTCCTAAGGGAGCTTTTCTATATATTAAAATAATGAGTAACTCATGAAGGTGACATCACCTGACTTTCTGTTTGATTTCAGTTATCTTGCTAAAGGACAAATGTTCTCTAAGTATGATATGGGCATTTCTCATCAGAGGAAAACGTCTCTAGATCAGGCCCCAGTTTCCTAAAGCTCTGAACTAAAGCAATGGCTATCAAGCATTTACGTATCTCACTACATTTAAGTAGTACAGTATTCTTTTATTCATTTTTAAATGTCTGCTGAGTATTTACTCTGTGAGCAGTGCCACTAAGCGGTGAGGAGCCAACAACAAGCGAAAATACTTAAGGTCTTCGCCCTAGAAAGTTTAAAGGCCATAAATTAGAGACTCACTAAACAAAGCAAATGTAAAATTGCAAGCGTAGCCGCAGTTGTGGAGCGTTGCGGAGGAGCAGATCACAAAACCAGGGAGCTGTGACTTTGTCAGGATGTCATGGCGGCTGGGGCGGCGCACGTGCTGGGCGGTGTGAGCAACTCAGTAAAGAGATGGTGAGAAAGCATCACAGGGGATGGGGGGAACACGTCCCACAACTGCCTTGGCTTGGGCAAGAGTTCACAGTTCATGGGTCAAAAGAAATTAACATTATTAATAAATTGGAATCATTCTGATGGATTTTAGTTTCAGTACCCTTTGGGAAGCTTGTCAGTTGACCTTCAACCAGATATTCGTTTTTCTTTCTCTGAAGTCCATACATGATTTTTGAATGGCACTTCTTTCTATGCATATTACTACTGAGAGAAATCTCCATGATAGAAAACTAACACTGGGTTTTGCTATCTAAAGACTCTGAAAATGAGCTCAGTTTCTCCACAACTCAGTGCAAACTTCCAGTACTGATTCAGGTACCAGAAGGCTCAGGCCACACAAAGGGTCTCAGCAGTAGTTTTGTGTTGCTGCCAAAGGGTCGCTGAGCTTGGAGTGTCAACAAACAATCAGCTGTTGTGGAGGTTGCTCAGAGTAAATGTTTATTGACTTGTAACAAGCAAGGGAGACAATGGGAAGGTATTGTTGGCAAAAAAGAAACTACCTCCACAGGAAGCATTGTAACAGGGCTTTTATAGACATGCTTAGGGCAGAAGGCAGAAGAGGAGGGCTCATACATCTCTATACATTGTATAAATCAGACTCAGCAGTGCCAGCACCTCCTTACTGCTAAATCCTAATTTGTGGGGGAAAAACACAAATTAGCATCTAAAACAACACAGGTTTATTATTTTATTATTCTTCAGATTGGAAGTTCAGATACAGTGTGGCTCAGCCAGTCTCTTTGCTTAGGATCTCACAAGGAGTCAGCCAGGTTTCATTCCTTGCTGGAGATGCTGGGGATGAATATTCGAAGCTCATTTGGGTTGTTGGTTAAATTCAGTTTATTGTGGTCATGGAACTGAGGTAACTGTTTCTTTGAAAGCTGTTGTTTCTGAATAGAACTTGAATCGGTTTGTCTAATGTGCAAGCAAGCCAAATGCTGAGCTGGGTGGTAGTGAAAGGAGGAGGTCCTTACTGCGAAGCACCAGGCAATGAGAACAGGTAACAAATTCCCAAGATCCTGAGCTCCCCACTGGCTAACAAGCAACGGTTCTTAAGGTCTAAGCACAGCCAAGTATCATGAGATGAGTGACCAGCTTGTGGACATTTTTCTGACTGGCCAGGGATGAAGTGGCAAGGAAATGCTTTAAAATTATTTAATAAAATTTAATCATTAATCTTCTGGTTTCAACCTGTACATGGTCCACCCCTTCCAGCTGGTGAGCTCTCCAGTCCTGCAGAACAATGGCAGGATATACACCAAAGCATTAATCTATTCAGTAGGCTTTATGGGGGAAGTAAGGATACCAGGATCTGATGCATGGTTAAAATTGTTACTCAGGTTATCACTTTGGTTCAGTCTGCTTGCCTGTGTCCTATCAGGTACTTGCTTCCTTAATCATTATCTTGCTTGAGGGACTCCCGTTTTTTGTTTTTTGAATTGAAAAGCTGAAGAAGAGCAAGTGTGGTTCCTACTGTCAGCAGATGGCTTCTCTTAGCTCTTCCATTCTACTTGTTCCCCTTTAATTCAATTGCTTCCTCTGTCTTGAAATTGGCAACAGTGAAAGTCCTTTTCACCTCTCACATCTCTCTGCATTCCCTTTCAGCCACATTGCTTCCATTTCCACAGTTCTCTATGTTTACTGGATAATGTGATTATCCAGATAGCCTTTATTCTAATTGCTGAACCCTTAATTACATCTGCCAAGTCCCTTTTGCCAGACAACATTAAATGCATGTTCAGGTTCTAGGCACTGGGGTTTGGGCACCCCTGGGAAGCCACTGTTCAGACATTTTAAATGATGGCTGCTTTGGGACCTCTCTTCATCAAGCTGATAGCTTGCAGAGGTAGTCTAGGTGCAGGGTTTGGATGCTAACAGCAACCTCCTTCAGAGCAAGAATCTGATAGCCAAGGAGATCAGATTCCTCCAAAAAGGAGAACAGGACGTAGGACCCTTCTGGTCAATGCTTTGTGTCGAGCAATTCTAGGAACCTTTGAAGAATTCATGATTATAAATTGTCTTCTGCCTGTAGGGTTTCACTTTTGACACACTTGTGCCTACCTTTTTGCCTAAAATCTGGTGTCTGATTCAGGTTTTGCATGTTCCTACCTTTTTACAAAGCTGCTTGCAAGCCTTGGTCTGTTCTCAGTGTCTCCAGCTGCCAATTTACTTGAGGCAGCAATTCTCAAACCTTTGGTTTTAGCATTACTTTATATTCTCAAAAATTTGTGGAGGGCCAGGTACAGGGGATTAAGCCACCGCTTGGGAGACTTGCATCCCATGTTATTGCAGGAGTTCTGCTGTCAGTGTTGCAGGAGTGGCGACAGGAGGAGCCTACAGCTTCAGTCACTCAGTCTGTGTCTCAGTCCCAAGAAATGTGGCAGATTCTTCTCTCTACCAGATTCTTAGTAACAGCACAATTCCTGTGTTATAGCTGCAACACAAAGAGTGATTGCTATTACAGCCTCTCCCCCTGTTGGGTTGCATCTTCTCTGCCAGGTCCATCGAGGAATACAGTCTTGTTAGTGCTTCTCTTCTCGGCAAGGTCTGTGTCTCGTGACCATGAAGAATGAGGCACGTGGACAAGGAGGAGTGAGCCATGTGACAAAGGTTCATTGAAAGAAGCAGAGTGGCCAATGCTGTGGTGTAGTAGGTTAAGCATTGGCCTGCAATGCTGGCATCCCATATGGGCACCACTTTGAGTCCTGGCTGCTCCACTTCCAATCCAGCTCTCTACTATAGCCTGGGAAAGCTGTAGAGAATGGCCCAAGTGCTTGGGCCCCTGCACCTGCATGGGAGACCTAGAAGAAGCTCCTGGCATCAGATTGGCTCATCTCTGGCCATTGCAGCCATTTGGGGAGTGAGCCAGCAGATGGAAGATTGATCTCTCTCTCTCTGCCTCTGTAATTCTGCCTTTCAAATAAATAAATAAATAGATAGGTAGATAGAAAGGGGAGGGGAGGAGAGGGGAGGGGCAAAGAAACTCTCTAGTAGCTAAAAGAATTGCCCCTAAAGGGCCTGCTGCTCTGGACTGCCTGGCTTGGATTTTTATGGGTTTCTAAAGGAGGAAGTTCACTTGATTGATTGAGGTGGATGCTAATAATATTCTACATGAACCAATCAGGGAGTCAGCAGAGCCTACATGTGATTGATTTGGCCAAGAACCAATCAACAGTGGCCTAACATGGTGCTCATGTTACATAGGCAAGTTCAGAGTCTGCTAAAACAGGTCCAGGGTGGGCCGCGCCTAGCGAGAAGCAGGAAACAGGCAGCAGTGGCCAGGAGGAACTCGCAGTCGCAGAACACAGCATAGTCATCAGATTGCCAATGTTCTGCACCACTAGGCTGGATGTCTGGGGCCCTCTGGAAACTCCCAACAGGGGTCCTCCGTATCAACATCTAGTTCCAGGTCAAGTCCCAACTACTCAGCTCCTGACCCAGCTCCCTGCTAATGTGCCTGCAAAGTAGCACATGATGGTCAAGTACTTGAGCTACTGCCACCTTTATGGGAGGCCTGGCTTCAGCATGGGCCAGCCTCAGCTGTTGTAGGCATTTGGTAAGTGCACCAGTGGATGCCTCTATCAATCTACTTTCCAAATAAGTAAATCTTAAACGTTGCAGACACGGACAGCCTTGTTATGGGGGTCGTATCCACCAATTTTGAATATATTTTATTAAAGCAATTGTTCTATTTTAATGTTAATATAAGTACCGCACTTTATGAAAAATAAAATTTTACAAACCAAAGTATGTTCAGTGAAAGGAGTGGCATTGTTTTGTCTTTTGGAAAAACCCTTTTGCAAGTTAATAAAATATTTTTAAAAATTTTTTTATTTGACAGGTAGAGTTACAGACATTGAGAGAGAGACACACACAGAGAAAGGTCTTCTTTCTGTTGGTTCACTCGCCACATGGCCACTACAGCTGGCGCTGTGCCGACCCCGAAGCTGGGAGCCAGGTGCTTCTTCCTGGTCTCCCTTGTGGGGGCAGGGGCCCATGCACTTGGGCCATCCTCCATTGTCTTCTTGGGCCACAGCAGAGAGCTAGACTGGAAGAGTAGCAACTGGGACAGAACCCGGTACCCATATGGGATGCTGGCACCGCAGGCAGAGGATTAACCTAGTGCACCACGGCACTGGCCCCGATAAGTATACTTTTATACTTGCTTTTGCCCGCGTTCAATCTGCTGTGATTTTTTTCTTTGGTTTAAGTAATGAAGAAAAATCTGCTCTTACAGTATATAATGAAGGTATTCCAGAAAAGTTCTAAGAAAATGAATTAAGAGTATTTTTGTGTAAGAACTTTTGAAATCCATGCATAGTTTTTCATAATACATATTTTCCATAAACTTCTTGAAGACCCTTAATACTTATATATGTCTTTGTATGTGGAAAATAATAAAGCACATAAGATTAAAATGTTTACTTCTGCAGCATCTTTGTGAAGATTATATGGAGAATTTTTATAATATTTACAGGTTTTCTGAATATGAAATAATTTCAAAAGAAAGGTTAGGTGAAACAAATCTTACTTTGCTTAAAGTAGAGATTCCACATTATTTTCCTATAAATTAAAATATGAATATGTACATAAAATTTGAGAGATGGTAATAAATTATCAAGTCTGGCTGCATCAGTTATTTGTATAACATTCTGGTATCAAGGATACAAATATAATAACAGAATTTTAGTTGCTTTTTTTTAATGGACTAAATTCTGAAATTTGAAGCTTCATGAAAAAATAATCAAACAGCTACTTTGGATGAGATTCAGGCTAAATCAGAATATTGCCAACATAAATCTTAAAGAACAATAAGAAATCTGTAAAAAAAAAAAAAAGTGTTGGTTTGAGAAATATACCAAGCTTAAAAACTCTATGCAAATATGGAGATCTCAGAGTTGCCTAAATTAGTCAAAATTCATTTAAAATTTCCCAATAAAATGGCAGGCACTTTACATATTTTGCAAAGAGATAGATCATTGGAAAAGTAAATGCCTAAATAGATATTATAATCCCCACATTAATTGTGTTCCTGGAAGGTTTTCCATAGTTGGTTCTAAAAGTAATTACATGTCCCTTTCAGAAAGAGAAGTCGTCAAAGAGGGAACAACTGAATCAGTTAATGATGGTGTCTTGGTTACCGTGATTAATGAAAGAAGAACTGAAGGAACAATAGGTACCAGGCCACCCTTAAACCTTTATGCTTTGGGATTTTACCACTATTTTAAGATTTTTAAAAATGATTTACTTATTTAAAAGGCAGAGCAACCACGGGAAGAAACAGATCTTCCATGTGCTGGTTCACACCCCAAATGGTTGCAACTGCTTTTGCTCCAGGTTGAAGCCAAGAATTCTGTCTAGTCTCCTACATGGGTGGTAGCGTCCCAGGCACTTGGACCATCTTTCATTGCTTTCCCAGTTGCATTCGCGGGGAGCTGAATCAGAAGCAGAGCAACCAGAATCTCTCTCATATGCGATGCAGTGTCGCAGGTGATGGCTTAACCCACACTACTCTGGCCCCAGAATTTTTCATTACTTAGTCAAATTAAATATTACTGAAGTATGGGAAAATACTGACATTTAGTTCATGCATGACTTTTATTTATATTCTTGTAGAGAACCTAAACAACTGGAAGATTATATTTATCTTATAGATAATTATACTATAATCTTGGAGATGTAAACATGTACATAAAATTATACTGAGTTAAAATAATACCTTTACACCTTCTTTCTGTAAACTTCAAGCAATGCCACAAATTACCTGAACTGACAGTTACCTTATTTGCATTATCTGTGTAAAATTTGAAGTACAAGTGCTTAGTATTAAGTAGATCTATTTTTCTTTAATGTCAACTCAAATTGTATTCTAAGACCCTTAATTAACTTTAAGACTTCAGACTTAATTAACTTTACGACCTAAAGCTTGGACATGTTCAAGTGAAATAAATACGAATTCTCCTTGTAACGGGACATGGCACATAAATAGTTGTAACACTATACAAGCATCAGAGAAAAATGTTTAGTCACCACACTAATTTTTACTAATATACTCTTCTTTATTATGAACACATTTGTTTCTCAATATTCATCTTTATAAAAGATTATTTTTTATTTGAAAGGCAGAATTACAGAGAGGCAGAGGTTGACAGAGGTTTTCCACCCACTGGTTCATTTCCCGATTGTCTGCAAGTGGCCAGAGCTGCCCCGATCTGAAGTCAGGAGCCAAGAGCTTCTCCTGGGTCTCCCTCACAGGTGCAGGGGCCCAAGGACTTGGGCCATCTTGCACTGCTTTCCCAGGCCATAGCAGAGAGCTGGATGGGAAGTGGAGCAGCTGGGACTTGAACCGGCACCCATATGGGATGCCAGCACTGCAGGCAGCAGCTTTACCTGCTAAACCACAGCACCAGTCCCCTCAATATTAATTTTAAGAGGATAAAATTAATAGAGCAAAAACATATCTTTAGAATACACTGGGTAGAGGCCCAGTATTGTGGTGCCAGTTTGATTTCTAGCTGCTCTATTTCCAATCCAGCTCCCTGATATTTTGGAAAACAGAAGATGGCCTAGGTGCCCCCGTACCCACCTGGAAGTCCCAGATGGAGCTCTAGTTTCCTGATTGTAGCCATTTAGGGAGTGAACCAGCAGTTTGCGATCTCCCTCCTTCTGCTAACTTTGCCTTCAAACAATTCTTTGATAAAAATATTTGATAAGTTCAAACTTTAAAACTAATGATTTGAAGCCAGGGCTGTGGTGTAGCAAGTAAAGCTGCTGCCTGTAGTGCCAGAATCCCATGTGGGTGCTGGTTTGAGTCCCAGCTGTTCATCTTCTGATCCAGGTCTCTGCTATGGCCTGGGGAAGAAATAGAAGATAACCCAAGTCCTTGGGCCCCTGCACCCACAAAGGAGACCTGGAAGAAGCTCCTGGATCCTGGCTTCGGATCAGCCAAGCTTCGACCATTGCAGCCATTTGGGGAGTGAACCAGCAGATGAAGATCAATCAATTGCTCGCTCTCACTCTCTCTCTCTGCTTCTCTGTAACTCTACCTTTCAACTAAATAAGTCTTTTCTAAAAATTAATGATTTAAGTTTAAATTATAGCATTGTTAAGTAGTAGGCATCTATATATTTAAAATACAAACACTCAAGGAATTAAATTTTAAAATATGCTATGTTTAATAGAAAAGCTCCAGTAGCTCATAGAGATAAAGGTTGGTTAGTATACAGCCTTTTCAATATGAGGTTGTACAAAAATACTTTCAATTTCTTCATAGTCCACCCAAGTAGCATAGGGTGTTTACTAACTATTGCACCATTAAAAAGATTTGATTTGGGGACAGCTTTAAACTATTGCATTACTATAAGCAATTCTAAAAAAATAAGAAAAAGAATCTCACTTCTATAAAGCTAACATTCCTAGAGTAATTATAAGGAATTATCCCTCTGAGTTGTAACACAACCAGTGCTGTGGCTATTTGTTATTCTTGGACACAGCTTTTTTAATAGAAAACTTGTATTTAATAAATATAAATTGATAAGTACAACTTTTGGATTATAGCAGTTCTTCCCCCCATACCCGCCTTCCCACCCCCAAACCATCCCACCTCCTACTCACTCTCCCATCCCATTCTTCATTAAGATTCTTTTTTTTTTTACAGGCAGAGTGGACAATGAGAGAGAGAGACAGAGAGAAAGGTGTTCCTTTACCCTCCAATGGCCCCTGTGGCCAGCGCACTATGGCTGGCGCAACGCACTGATCTGAAGCCAGGAGCTTCTCCTGGTCTCCCATGGGGTGCAGGGCCCAAGCACCTGGGCCATCCTCCACTGCACTCCTGGGCCACAGCAGAGAGCTGGCCTGGAAGAGGGGCAACCGGGACAGAATCCGGTGCCCCGACCGGGACTAGAACCCGAGGTGCCGGCGCCACAGGCGTAGGATTAGCCTAGTGAGCCACAGCACTGGCCAAGATTCATTTTTAATTATCTTTATATACAGAAGATCAACTCTATTCTTTTTTTTTTTTTTTTTTGACAGGCAGAGTGGACAGTGAGAGAGAGAAAGACAGAGAGAAAGGTCTTCCTTTTGCCGTTGGTTCGCCCTCCAATGGCTGCCACGGACAGTGTGCTGCGGCCGGCACACCGCGCTCATCCGATGGCAGGAGCCAGGTGCTAGGTGCTTCTCCTGGTCTCCCATGGGGTGCAGGGCCCAAGCACTTGGGCCATCCTCCACTGCACTCCTGGGCCACAGCAGAGGGCTGGCCTGGAAGAGGGGCAACCAGGACAGAATCTGGCGCCCCAACCGGGACTAGAACCCGGTGTGCCGGCGCCGCAAGGCGGAGGATTAGCCTGTTGAGCCACGGCGCCCGCCAGAAGATCAACTCTATTCTGAGTAAAGATTTCAACAGTTTTCACCAACACACAAAGTATAAAGTACTGCTTGAAGACTAGTTTTACCATTCATTTTCATAGTACAACACATTAAGGACAGAGGTCCTACCTGGGGAGCAAGTGCACAGTGACTCCTGTTGTTGATTTAACAATTGACATTCTTATTTACGACATCAGTGATCACCGAGGCTCTTGTCATGAGCTTCCAAGGCTATGGAAGCCTCTTGAGTCCACAAACTCTGACATCATTTAGATAGGGCCATAATCAAAGTAGAAGTTCTCTCTTCCCTTCAGAGAAAGGTCCCTCCTTATTTGATGGAGACACAAGCTTTTTAAAAATTTTAACTATCTGAGGCAGAGAGACAGATCTCCCATCCTTTGATTCACTCCCAAAATCCTGCAACAGTTGGGGCTAGGCCAGGCCAAAGCCAGAATCCAGGAACTCCATCCAGGTCTCTCTTGAGCCTGACAGGGGCCCAAGTACGTGAGCCATCACTTGCTGCCTCACAAGGCGTGCAGTATCAGAAAGTTAGAATCATGAGTGCAGGTGGGACTCAAACCCAGAAGCGGCTTCTTAAGAAGCACCCTCACCACTGTGCCAAATGCCAGCCCTGACACCTGTGATTTATCCAAAACCATCTCACTTTTGCTCTTACCCAGAATAAGAGCTAATTCAGAACAATAAAGCTGACCACTTTTGTTGCTGGAGTTTTAACATTAAGACAATTCCTGGGACACTGTTGATACACAGACTCCCTCTTAGAACAGAGGATGTAGCTTTGGAAAGGAGGCATGCTAGCCACAGTGAAGACAGATGACAGAGGGGCTCAGTATCTTCTTAAGTGAGGAAAAGCTCCCCAACCAAATCTAGATTAATTTCCTTAACATGAATATAATACAGAAAATTTGACGTTTCAAGGTAACTAGAAGCTTATTCATGTTCATGAAGATGGACTGACACAAGCTGACTTCCAGGAAAACTTCATCCCTAGATTTAAATTGCCTGGCTAGAGACTTCTGCTTTTATACAAAGTGGAAGAAGAAGGACTAGATTTTCCCTTCTGCATAAAACCACCAAAAGGATTTTCAAGGCATTGGATATCAAGTAAGAAAAGGCAATGATCCTTGAGAGAGAGAAAAAAAAATGAATGAGGGTTGGAGCCCCATGGCTACCTGAGCTAACAATCTTGATAGAGATTCCAGGCCATGGTACAGAGAGAAAACAACAAATTTAACAACTCAGAGGAAATGGATGAATTATTTGAAAGGCACAAATTACCAAGCTCCCTTATAACATCAGAAGCCCTCTATTGAATAACTAGAACTTGTAGCTAAAACCCTGATACTGGCCAGAACTGTGGTGTAGTGGGTAAAGCCACCCCTATGACACCAACATCCCTATGGATGCCTATGAGTCCCAGCTGCTCCACTTCCAGTCCACCTCCCTATTAATGGGCCTGGAAAAAGCAGAAGATGACCCAAGTGCCTGGGCCCCTGCTATTCACATGGGAGATCTGGACAAAGCTTCTAGCTTTGGCCTGACCTAGAGCTGGCCATTATGGCCATCTGAAGAATGAACCAGCAGATAGACAGTCTCAACTGTCCATCTCGCAAGTTAGTACTGTTATTTAAAAGCTGAAGACTAATTACATTGCTATAGCTTAAGAAAATATACCCTGGTTTAGGGATGAGGGAGAGAGATAATTTCAGTCTCATGAGTAACAACAGGAGTGACATGGAACAGACGCCTGGACAAGGGAGAGAAGGAGAACATAATTCCTGTTGAGTGGGGGAAATCAGGATAAATGAGAGATATATAAGGTGCCTACAAGAATTAACTATCACAAACAGATTATGAGTGAGTGGGAAAGTGGTCAGGAGACGGCTTGTTGCATGAGCATAGGGTTGAGAGAGGGTAGAAATCATTCTCAGTAAGATGGAATGAAAGAACTGTACATAGATTGTGATTTGAAGGCCTTAATCATTCCATAAACATTTACAAAGTATTGAGCAACCATGGTCCTATTTAGGGAACTTAAAAATCTACTTAGATGGAGTTATTTTAGTTATTGTCTATTTTCAATTAATAGAAATTGACAGAGAATCCAGATTCTCCCCCCCACACACACACACAGATAGACACATTCACAATTTCTTTTAAATTCTAGTCTGTCCAAGAGCAGACAACTCACATCATATAAAACAATTAGAGAATGTTGGCAGGAGCAATATACTGTTTAACTGAAGTATAAACAAAAAGTCAAGGGCTATTTAAGGCACAGACAAAACATACTGATATTTGAAGAAAATTTTAAATCCTGTCCCCAAGGGATTGAGAGATGGGAAGAGTTCCCAACCCGCCATGCTGTGCTAAGTCTTCAGTCTTTGTCTCTTCCAAACCATGGAAAGAAAAGCAGCAGAGAGGTTTTCACAGATACTTGGGGAAGCCAGGAGTAGAAAGGAAGGTCAAAAAGAATGAGAAATCTGGCTTTTCCTGATAATCTACACAGTCAAGGCACAGCTACTTTTAAACTATATAGAGTTGGTTGTCAGTTGGAGATCACTTATTTAACCCTGTCAACAGGATAACTGTGATAAGTCCTTAGTGTAGCTGTGTTCTGAATGAGCATACCAGAGCTCTGACCCAGCATCAAAGTATTATATATTCATTAAGGAGACAAATCAGTCACAGGAGAGAATCCATTCAGGAATCCACTTTGCACAAAGTGTGTGCTCAGGGAATTCAAAATCTCTTTATAATAGAAAATCAAAGTGTAAGCACTTTAAGTCCCAGATCTCTACCCTGCTCTGAGAAGGTTTCTCCTTCTTTGAGTCCCTTCATTCCCTGGCCTAAGGAAAAGAAAACTCAAACCAGGTCTGAGGAAAACGTCATGGGGTCAACACTCCAATCTCAATGTGGCTGTTCTAGGGCTCTACTGGAAATGCTGTATGTATCATTGAACTTGACTCATTTCACTAAAGTTCCTCTTTAGACAGAATGGGCTTGAGACAGATACTAAGTTCATTATAATACAATAAAGTGATGTATTTCTGAGTATCTGAGAATGTAGAAATTTTTTGCACAAGCTTTGTTTTACTGTCCCTATTCAAGTCTGCATTCTAAACTAATGACTTGTTTCCCCTCTCCTATTTAGTTTGTGTTTGGGACACATACTATCCTTGGACTCCAGAATTGAGTCCAACTTCCCATCCTAATTGGATGTGTGGTTTACCACATACATCCAGCAAGTGACATTGCAAAAATAAAAGTTGTAAGATAAAGAAGTTAGCTACATACTTCTTACAAACCCAACCTGATCTACTTTGAAATCTACTACCTTCCATTTGCTTTCAACTTCAGGTATTATTTTTGGTATTGATTTGGCTTTAATAATGTAAACCCAATGCATAGCTGCACAGGTCATAGAGCAGAGGTGAAGAGAAAGTTTGTTTAACAAGAATACTCAATTCTTTAAGCTGAGTTATATACCAAAAAAAAAAAAAACCTATCATTTTTACTTGATTTCACTATAAGGAAAGACCAATTGCAATTAACTAGAAACAGCAGGAATTTCAAGACTACTTGGGTACCCAGACATTAGAGCATTTCACTTTCTGAATTTGATAACATTTCCAGTTGAATCTTTTTAGTGACCCCAAATTTTGACACTTTAGAGTGGTGTGCTATGAAGATAAGGAGAAAATAGTCTCTATACCACTTACAGCAGAGCCTATCATTAAAGGGGAATTGGAAAAGCACTGGAATGATGGATTCTCAAGCAGATCAACTTTGGGAAAGAGAACATAACAGATGGTGGACTAGAATCAGATTTCTCTCAAAACTGCCAGTGTTTATGTTCCCCTGGGAGTTTTTGGTCTATATTTGAAGATCAATACTACTTATCATTCTAAAGCCAGATATAAAAGAGTAAGATCTCACAGAAATTTTATTCGAGTCTGAGGACACAGGTTTTAATACAGGAAGTAAGTATGTGATCAAGGAAGAACACTTCAGGTAGAAGTACTGTAACATCTCAAAGCAGTGACAGATGGGCCCGTGAAATGTTCTGCAAGGATGACTTTTGAACCAAGACTTGCAGGACATTAGAGGCTGAGAAAGTTCCAGAAAGAAACAAGTCGGTTAAGGTCCTGGGTCAGAAGAGAACATGATCAGAGGAAAAAAAAAAAAGAAAAAACAATGACAATCAAGCAGCAGTAATGGACTTCTAGGCTATACTCAAGAGGAACAATTTCATTCTAAGTAACTTCAGAAGCCATTGAAGTTTCCACACATCAAAGTGATGTGATCCGATTGTTTTTACAGACTGCTTTGTGAAGAAGGAATTATGGAGGGGGTGATTAGCATGCTATTGCATCACTCTGGGTATGAAATTGTGGTTTAATGGATCATAGTGGCCATGAGGAAAAAAGACATATAAGGCTTTGAGATAAAGGAATTGCATCTACTGTTTTACTTCTCAAATGGTTGCAATGGCCAGGCCAGGCCAGGCTGAAGCCAGGAGCTTCCTCTAGGTCTTCCATGTGGGTGCAGAGTCCCAAACATGTGGGCCATCTTCTGCTGCTTTCCCATGAGCATTAGCAGGGAGCTGGATCAGAAGTGGAGCAGGCGCGACTCTAAACAGCACCCATGTGGGATGCTGGCACTTCAGGTGGAGGCTTAGCCTTCCATGCCAGCTCCTTAACTCATTCTTGGTTTAAAAAGAAAATCAAGGGGCCAGCGCTGTGGTGCAGTAGGTTAAAGCCCTGGCCTGAAGTGCTGGCATCCCATATGGGTGCCAGTTCTAGTCCCGGCTGCTCCTCTTCCAATCCAGCTCTCTGCTGTGGCCTAGGAAAGCAGTAGAAGATGGCCCAAGTCCGTGGGCCCCTGCACCCGCGTGGGAGACCTGGAAGAAGCTCCTGGCTTCGGATCAGTGCAGCTCCAGCCGTTGCGGCCAACTGAGGAGTGAACCATTGGATGGAAGACCTTTCTCTCCCTCCCTCTCTCTGCCTCTCTTCTCTCTGTGGAACTCTGACTTTCAAATAAATAAATCTTAAAGAGAAAAAGAAATCAAGACAATCACCATAAGACTCAACAGGGTGTCTTGAGTCTTTTAGGACAGGGAGTTGCAAAAGCATATAATAAAATTCAATACTTGTTCCAACTGTTGATAAAACATGTTTGTTGTAATCTTAGAAGAAGGAAGATGTTATTTTATGTGACAAGGAGTATCAAATAGAACCTCAGAGATTATACTGTATATGAAACAGTAAAAACAGGGAAAAAGCAAAGTACGCCTACAACCACTCATGTACAATATTGTATTAGAAGTTCAAGCTGTCAAGAAAATTCTAAAATTACCCTTTTCAAAACAACGTGATTACCTATCTAGAAAATTCAAGAGTGTCAATATTTTTTAATGATTTCATTTTTTAAATTTTGTATTATAATTTATTAATTTGATAGGTAGGGATATAGATAGTGTGAGAGAGAGAGAGACAAAGAGAAAGGTCTTCCTTCTGTTGGTTCACCCCTCAAATGGCCGCCATGGCCAGCACTGCGCCAATCCAAAGCCAGACGCCAGGTGCTTCTTCCTGGTCCATGCTGGTGCAGGGGCCCACTGCCTCCACTGCCCGCCACTGCCCTCCCAGGCCACAGCAGAGAGCTGGACTGGAAGAGGAGCAACTGAGACTAGAACCCTGCGCCCATATGGGATGCTGGTGCCACAGGCAGAGTATTAACCAAGTAAGCCACTGCGCCGGCCCCAAGAGTATCAATTTTAAAGCATAAGAGAGTGAGTTGTTTAGTAGGGTATACAGATCAAAACACAAAGCAGTTTACTATATTAGCAATAGTATTTTGAAAGGTAACCCCAAAACTTTTCCATTCACAACCTGAAGAGTCTACTAGAAGATTAACACCTAGATGAAGAAAATATTAAATGTCTAGAAAATGAATCTGAAACTGAAGCCCCAATTAGACAGTAGGGGCTTAGTTGGAGGTGTTTAGTTCATGAGTATCCACCCTCATGAACTGATTAATGCCAACAGGAAAGGACTGAGGCAAAGAAATAAAAGGACTCAGGCTGCTGGTTCTCTCTCTCTGTTCCCAGCTCCTTTTGTCCTTTTGCCATGGATGACACAGCAAAAAGACCCTTACGAGATAATGCTCCCTCGATCTTGGGCCTCTGAGTTCCAGGACTGTGAGAAATAAATTTCTGTTTATTATAAAATTACCCAGTTCCAAGTATCTTGTTCTAGCAACATAAAATAGACTAAAACACCAATATTCAAAAAATAATTGGATCTTTTTAAGGTTTTTATGGCATGAGAATAAAAGCACAGTTTAATGCTATAGTTATGCCCAAGACAAGTATTGATGACGCATTCTTCTTGAGAACAGTGTATTACATATATTGGCCACTTGTACATTTAGCACAATCTGCAAAGAGGCATTGAAAGAAACAGGGTGGACATTGTAGCACAATGGGTAAAGCTGTCACTTGGGACACCCACATCTATTATCAGAGAGCCTGGTTCAAGTCCTGGGATACCCTTAACTTTCGATATAGCTTCCTGCTCATGGGGGCTGCGAGGTGGGGTGGCAAATGATGGTCCACATATTTGGGATCCTACTACCCACATCGGAGACCTGAGTGAAGTCCCTGACTTCTGGCCTAGCCATTTGTGGAGTGAACCAGCAGATGGAATCTCTGTCAAATAAATAGATCTTTAAAAAGAAACAGAGATAGTTAATACAAGATAAGATGGTAAATTAAGAAAAAATAGTCCTTGGGTCTTATGGAGTAAGTTTGACTTCCATAATTCTCTCATCTATAAAGAAATTTGCATTTAACAACCCCCTTCAGCTTTAACTTTCTATGAACTATGACATGTTTTATGTTTCAAAAATCAAAACTGAGGCATTGCATTTTATTTTTCTGTTAAAATTATTTCTCTATGTCTACTTACATTCACTGATTATAAAAAGATGATAAATATTTAAAAATAAATTTGGGGTTAGGCTTTCAGTTCAGCTGTTACAATATTGCTTGTGATACCCCCATTCTATGCTGGAGGCCTGAATTCAAGACTTATCTCCAGTTCTAGCTTCCTACTAATGTGTACTTTGGAAGACAGCAAGTGATGGCTCAAGTACTTGCATCGCTGTCACTCATGTGGGAGACCCAGACTGAGGTCCAGACTCTCCGCTTTGACATGTAGGCTCCCCATCCCTATGCTGCAGGCTTCTGGGGAATGAACCAGTGAATGGAAGATGTGTTTCTCTTCTCTCACGCTCCCTCCCTCACACATCCTTTTTTTCTGCCTTTCAAATAAATGATTTAAAAAATAAATCTATGCACAATAGTTATCATAACACAAGGAAGGAGTAGATGTAAGTTACCACTAAACTTAAAGTTGCAATTGTTAAAGAGGTTACATTGAATAGCAAGGAGTAAGGGATGAACATGAAGTGAAAAGAAAAAAAAATCATTTAAGTGCATAAAATCTTTTATTGAAGTCCTATTCTTAATTCATGCTGAATAAATATAATAGAACCAAGTTCTACAAGTAACAACAAGGAATGAAACTATTTTGTTGTCATATGAATTTACAATTTCCAGGTAAAACAGATGCAGAAAATATAAGGCAAGCTGAATAGGAGTTCTGAAAATGCTATGCATGATTTCTAAACAATCAAACATACTTCTAAGAGAAGGGAAAGGAAAAGCAAATCTATTTAAAAACAGTTTCATGACACAGAACCATTGAAATAGTTGACTTGCAAGTGTACACAAAGATCTACCTTTGGGTGTATAATCAGGCCAATGTGGGACATGTGCCTAGTAAGGAACCCCAAACACCTTGCATTCTATTCCTGTAGCATGTGGACTTCAAAACGGATCACAGGAAGGAATAGAAAAAAAATGCTGACCAAAAAATAAGAGGCTATAAAAGGTGATTTTCCCTATCTACATATCTGCATCAATGACCCAAAGATGATTAAGTCTAATCATGCCAAAACCTGAACCCACTCCACACTCCTGTTTTCTTTTTCTGGCCCTTGTTTGATGACAGCCCACCCAACCACAAGCCTTGGAGTCATCCTTGAATCTTATTTCTCTCCATCTTTTACCAATTTCATTGATTTCACCTTTAAAATCCAGGAAGTCCCTTCAGTTAGTATGCTTATAGTGAAGCAGAGATGCATCCACCTCTTGTCTAGGTCAGTGTAACAATGTCAAAATTGATCTGCTCCTCTGCAGTGTTTCTATCTGCAAATGTGCTCACCATATGCATGCCAAAATAATCATTCTAAAATGCCAATATGATCATATCTGTGCCTTGATGAATATTCTTCAGAAGTTTCTTGTAACCAATTGGGTTAAAACACAGACTCCTCAGTATGGCATATAAAGCCCTTGATTGGCCTGACTTTCATCTTTTGCCTTCCCTCTCCCTACCTATTAATTCCCGGAAATATATATATTATCCTTCAGGACTGATCTCCTTTGGAAATTCATCTGGGTTACCCTTATCAGAAATCAGACACTAAACACGCACCTTACAGTTCCCTGTGCTTTAGCATTTATCTGAACCTTTAGTGCAATGGTATTTAGGAGGTGTGGTCTTTGGGAGGTAGTTAGTCATGAGGATAGAAACCTAATGAATGAGATCAGTACCCTTATAAAAGAGACTCCAGAGAGCCCTCTAGCCCTGTTTCTATAACTTGAAGATACAATGAGAAGTTGTCAGTCTGCAATCTCCAAGAGGGCCCTCACCAAAATGCAGCCCTTCTGGCATCCTGATCTTGGACGTTCAGACTCCAGCATTGTGAGAAATAAGCTCTTGTTGCTCATAAGCTCCCTCCATCTATAGTCTTTGTTGAACCAGCCCAAACTGCCTAAGACAGCATGGTAAGAGTGAAATCATCTCAACTGGTAAAAAAGTGAGACCATGATGTTTTGCTGTGCATTTCTCCCATCTGAGTGAGATACTAAGGAAAGAAGTCTCCTCACCAAGTGGAAACCTCACGGCTGCATGAGACATCCACATAAGTGGATGGTTCCGTGGTGACATCAAGGAAGGTGCAAGGATCCAGAAGGACAGAAATGTTAACTAAATTCCTATATCTCAGTCTGGGAGCTCTGAGGCTGTTCTCAGTGACGGAAGGAGAGTGGACCCCAATCAGCCAGGAGATGCCCGACCTCATACACTCAGTAGGTAAAGTTGTCTACACAGGTGTTAGCTTCAGTGGAGTCCACACAAAAGCTCTGAATTTCTCTTTCTTCTAAAAGAACTGACTCATGATTATGCATAAGCACACCCAGAGAGTGTTAGAACTAGCTAGTAAACTGGGTGAGGGTTTCAAGTTGTTGAAATTTGGTCATAAATACAAATGCAATTTCATTTTATCCACAAGCTTGTGAGCACAGGGGACATTTGGTAACAAAAATATCAAAATACAGAAGATAAATTTCAAAGGAAGAGTTTACAGCTTGTCCTCTCCAGGACAGACTCTCTATGATGCTCTTTCATCACAGCAAGTTCAATGAAGGCCCTGGCAGGGCAATGACTCAGAGATAACAAAACAAAGTCGTAACATCAATATCCTCAAATGTTGGGAGATATATTTGAGAACATAAATATTAGATGTTGAAAAAAGGATTCAACCTGCCCTTCAAGTCCAGCCAGCTGGCTGGCCTCCACCAAGCAGTGTCCTCTAAGACTACCCCCAATGAAAACACAAAACTTTCAAGGTACAATGATTGCAGTGCTTTGCATCAGGGTAGTGAGCTAGAGGTTTTATTGCCATTGCTGTCTTGTTTAATCTTATTTAATTTTTATAAGGAAAAATTAGCTGTTCTAACTCCATAAGAGCAGATTCTTCACCCAAGGTCAGTGTGACAGTACAAGGGGCTCTGAGCACTTCTAACCAATGAAAGCTTCTAGCATCTATCCAGAGTTCTCACTGACAGACAAATTTCTTCAATTCTTTTTGAAAGGAAGTCTTGTTTTATAGATACATAACATTCAAGGTCTATTGGCTCAGCATCTTAAAATAGCCTTGTTTATGACTCGTTCCAATATGGTAGCTAAGGAGAGCTGCCTGGAATAATGAAAACTCTGAGAAGCCATGAATGTGGTAGACAGACTTCACTGTTACCTGAATGTCCATAAAAAAGACAATGGTAGACAAGGAGTGAGACACCTACAGAGGCAAATGTCACAGTTGTACATCTGGGTCACAATGCCAGTGTTAAAAATACAAATTCCTTTCTGAATATGGAAGAATACCTCTCTCAGGGGTGGGGGACCTTTTTTCTGACAAAAGCCATTTGGATATTTATAACATCATTCACAGGCCATACAAAATTATCAGCTTCAGAATTAGCCTGCTATAGGTGTTTGCTATACATTTCTTTATAGAATGAATTCTGATTCCCACCTGCAGCTACCTTGGCAGGGTCACACCAGATGATTTTGTGGGCCTTTGACGGTCACAGGCTGGATGTTGCCCAACCCTATCAGATAGCCACCTGGGAAAATTTGAGCCTGACTTGCTTGTGCACTATTTGACACAAGTACAATGCCATCTCAATATATGGAACTGAAAGCTCCAAGAAAAGTTGATGAGGTAAATATTCTCTTAGCATGATTAACACTTCTGACTACTTAAGTTCAAAGAGCTAATATTAGAAAATTGTAGCACTGTGCAGTTAAGTGTGGCAGATGGCATATAGGAGTGAGTGGTGTGCAATTTACAGTAAACAAATCCTTTATCTTTGACGGGTCATGGGGAGAACTAAAACAGCCTCCAATTCTATCGGGGAATACACTAGAAAACATTGACGTGCAGATTCACTAATTATAGTGAAATGTGTTAAAAAGCTGCAATTATCCCAACGGATGGAACCTTTTCCCATAAAGATTAGGAAAAGCCACCAGGCTTCAGGAGCTGCCAGCAGGATGCCATTTGTAAATGTGGTCTTTAGGGCCTTCAATTTGATCTCATGTCAAGTTAGGTACACCTGACAGCATGTGCAAATATGAATTCATCAGCTGCTTTTCATCAAAAAAAGAGGAAAAATGGTAACAAATTTCTTCCTGCCTTCAAAAGGAAAAAGACCAAATCAGTAAGGAGTGATACCTGTGATGCTCATGACATTTTTTTAAAATTAATGTTTCAAATCCTGCAGAATTCCACTTCTACCACTAAAAGAAGGACAAAGGGATCATAATCCAAGTTATTACAAATTGCACTTTTTTTATGACAGGCAGAATTAGACAGAGAGAGAGAGACAGAGAGAGAGAGAGAAAGGTCTTCCTTCCGTTGGTTCACTCCCCAAATGGCTGCTACAGCCAGCAACCTTTGCTGATCCGAAGCCAGGAGTCAGGGGCTTCCTCCTGGTCTCCCACGCAGGTGCAGGGCCCAAGCACTTGGGCCATCCTCCACTGCACTCCCGGGCCACAGCAGAGAGCTGGACTGGAAGAAGGGCAACCAGGACAGAACCGATGCCCCGACCGGGACTAGAACCCAGGGTGCCGGCACTGCAGGTGGATGATTAGCCAAGTGAGCCGCGGCGCCGGCCTGCACTTTTCTTTAACAAAAAAATGTACCTAGGCCGGTGCTGCGGCTCAATAGGCTAATCCTCTGCCTGCAGCACCAGCACACCAGGTTCTAGTTCCAGTCCGGGAGCCGGATTCTGTCCCTGTTGCCCCTCTTCCAGGCCAGCTTTCTGCTATGGCCCGGGAGTGCAGTGGAGGATGGCCCAAGTGCTTGGGCCCTGCACCCCATGGGAGACCAGGAAAAAGCACCTAGCACCTGGCTCCTGCCATCGGATGAGCGCGGTACGAGCCGCAGCGGCCATTGGAGGGTGAACCAACGGCAAAAGGAAGACCTTTCTCTGTCTCTCTCTCTCACTGTCCACTCTGCCTGTCAAAAAAAATGTACCTGAAAGACAGAACAACAGAGGAGGGAGAAAAAGGCCTTCCATCTGCTGGTTCACTTCCTGAGAGACCACAAGAGCTAGGACAGACAAGGCCAAAGCTAGGAACTCCATCCTGCTCTCCTACATGGATGGCAGGGACCCAAGTACCTGGGCCTTCTTCCACTGCCTTCCTAGGCACATTAGCAGGAAGCTGGGTCAGAAGCAGGGCAGCTGGGGACTCAACACAGCAAGCCACTATAGGATGCAGGTGTCCTGAGCAGCAACTTAGCCCACTGCCAGCCCCTGAAATGTCATTTCTAAATAGTTGCTTGGTCACATATTGAACAATAGCCATGAAAATGAAGGTTGAACAAGCACATAACACGTAGGAAGCACTCCCAAGTAATCCCTAATGTGCCCTAATCAAAGCTGCCCCATAAGATTTACTTCATGGCTTTGGGCATTATGAACCCACACAGTGCAGTAGATTGCTCTCAGATTCCAGGTGGGAATTTGATTCAAACGGACAAAAAAATCACTGCATTGGTTTGGATAATCCCCTAAATTTAATGGCAGATACTAGAATACTTGAGTATAACACCCTGAGGATTTGAGAAGAATGTGTTAACACACCCACCAGGGATAAAGACTAAAGCCAAAGAGTTTGACTCCATTTGCTGTTTATCACATCATTAGCCACAAATATTCTCCTGAAAGAGATCCAAGACTTTGTGTTGGGGAGTGTCATATAGGCAGGTGTTTCTGGACCTGGTGCAGGCACATAACACAGAGCCATGTTTAAGATTCCTGTTGTATAAGAAGTGATGAAAGAAAAAAATGAACTTCCTTTCTTTGGGCTTATAACTCACAAGGAATTACAACTTTAATTGCCCTGGAATTTCACTTAAGTGTTCTTGGATTTAATTTACATGTGCTTTTAATCTTTGAACAGAAAAATGAAAGTGCTATGGGGAATATTCCTTGTACCTCACTATCCATGGGGAGATTTCAAGTAGAGTAAGGGTCCCAAGCTTTCAAAGTACCACTTCCTCACTGCTCACCTACTATTTGGTGGAACGAAGACCAGAATTCCCCATCAGCTGGGGCTTCCTATCAGTTTTCTATAATCACCTACCCACTTAAGCCCGTGAACAAATGGCACTGCTACTGGGTAGGCTTCCATCAGAGAAGACTTAGTAGCTTCCTGTGTTTCCTTCACATAGCTGTGTTCTTCAGACAAGCAATAAAAGGAGTATTTTCACCTTCATCTGCAGGACTTACATAATCATTCTACACACAGGCAGAGAATAGGGTTTTATTAATTATCCTGCTAAAATCTCTACACACTTTTAGTATTTATTTTAATTAAAATGGGACCATTCACTCATGTATATTTGTCTAGATATGTCTCTTGATTTCTAAATATGTTCTTTCCAGAATAAAAAATGAAGTAAATGGACTTTCATAGCCTTTATGAATCCCCTCATTTTTAGCAGAAATAATGTCACACATTTCATGGGTATCACACTCATTGGGAAGGAAGTTTTATATGTAAATGGAAACTTCTTAAATTAGCCTTTAAAATCTTAAACACCTTTAGGAGCCCTGATCTTATCCCTAGACATCTAGAAGTTTGTTAGGTGAATATTGACTTTTTAGGATTATAATAGCTTTTAGGATTACACACACACACACACACACACACACCTGCCAACTTCACATGTGCAGAATTCCATATTCTATGAATCTGAAGTAGTGCCTGCTGTCCACTGCAAGAAATGAAAACTTGATTTCCATATTTCATTAGTTAGGTCACATAACCCAGACTCTGCTAAGAAGATGCACATACACACACACACACACACACACACACACTAGACTTTGGGTTGGAAGCTGGAATGCAAAGAAGTAGGGAATGTACAGAATCCATTCTGCTAATAATGGCAATAGAGGCAGTAGTTGCACTCTTTTTCCCAAGCAGCAACAATACAATGGGTTAAAACACTATCCCCATTGCTTAGCAGTGATCCCTGGTTCCAACAGAGATACTCATGCTCAGCTGTGCTGTCTTGTTGAGCAAGTTCTGCAGGATGATTTGTACTTTGCCTCTGACTTTTTGTATTCCAAGTCCATTTTCTAGTAATCTCAGTGGTTAAAAGCCATCTATCAGTTCTCAAACTTTGTTTTTGTTTTGCTTAAATTAACTAGAAATGGTTCTATCACTTGAAAATAAGAATCTTGATGTATACCTCATTCTGCTAACAATCTCACAGGAGAATGTTCATACCAGCAGAAATTAGTAGTTTAAAACAGTCCTATTGGGGGCAACTCTGTGGCACAGCAGGTTGATGAACCACCTGCAATGCCAAGTGCCAGTTCTAGTCCCCACTGCTCTGCCTCTGATGCAGCTCCCTCATGTGCCTGGGAGAGCAAAAGATGGTACAAGAACTTGGACTCCAGTCACCCATAAAGGAATCCTAGATGAAGTTCCTGGCTCCTGGCTTCAGCTTGGCCACTTCGGGGAGTGAAACAGTGGAGAAAAGCTGTCAAATTAAAAAGATTTTTGGGTGAGTCCTTAGCCTTTCAGAATTCTGCCCCTTTTTCTTCCACAAATACCTAGGCCTTTGCAGTCCAGGAGAGCAGTCACAAGTCAAAATCGGATATTAAACAATTGAGGTATGGCTATTCTGAATTAACATGTTCTGTAAGTGTGAAATACAAGGTGAATGTCAAACACTCAGCACAAAAACATTGCAGGCTAGCTCCTTAGTGTTATCTCATTAATTACATGTTGAAATATTTTAGAAACACTGGGTTATGGAAGTACTGGGTTGAGAGTTGTAAGATTGTGGAATAGCGACAGGGAGGTCTGCTCTAAGCTAGGTGAACTTAGTGGGAAAACAAAGTGGAAAAAGTGCACTCTCAGGGTAAGTTGCAGGGAAAACTGCAGTGAGAGGTCCTGTTAACGCAGTGGAAACAGCCTAGACCTGAGTGGAAAGTGCAGACGCACAGTAACGAGCATGAACATGACAGAGGGCCCAGTAGCCCACTTCGGCAAAGTGAGGTCAGACTGCGTGGCCCATGCCACTATTGACAGAGCTGGAGGGAGAGCCTAGGGGACTGCACTATCTTTGTGTCTGGCCCGGGACCCTCAAGCAAGCAGGGTGACTGCTCACCCAGAGGGGAGGGAAAAAAAGGCAGCATGTCTTTTTCCTCTTCCTCTCTCTCCATACCAGCACCCTGCAGCTAGCTGTGGGGTGGCTGGTGCCATTTTGGACATAATGAGATAGCAGCTGCTCCAGATCTTCTGTGTACACCCAGCAACTAGTGGGGCCAGTCGGCAGGGATGACCATGGCAGTTTGAGTCAACTGGGAGGGACTGTTTCTACCTTGTTAACAGGGCACCAACACCAGCTGCACTATGCCCACCCAGCAACACAAACGGAGGGGGATCATCCCAACCAAAGGGAAGCGTTGCCTGCAGGAACTCTTCTATAGCACAACTGGGAAAGGAGTGGGGCTGCAGCTGGTAAGATTATACACACATGTGATCCAGGGATTTTACCAGAGGGAAAATCCATGTTCTCCACTGACTTTGAGTCTGGCTCAGAGGATCGGGCTTGATCTGCTCAGGCAGAATCCACACAGGCAGTGGCTCTGGGAACCCCTCAGACTGTATGTAGACAGGACAGGCTAGTGGGGCAGAGTGGATGCTCTTACACTCCTTGACAGTGAGAGCCCTGGGTGCTGAGACAGTGAAAATACTGTGACTGTTTTAAGAAATGGGATCTGGGCAAGCTCTGGGTATAGAGTCACACTCCTGGAACTCCTTGGTTGCCAGGGAAGCTCATTGCCATGGGAAACCTACTCACAGTGAGTACTACATAGACCATTTGATTTGTACAGTGGTGCTGATGAGTAGTGAACCCCCTCGAGACTAATACCTGGGCACTGCTCAGCTTAGAGGAGAGGGGGTAAGGGGGAATCACATCAACAGATGTGACCCATACCTACCCCCTTCTGTTAAGAGGAGAGCTACCATACCCAACTTGGCTGTAACCCTGGATAGTTGTCCCACCCCGGAGCACTGAACAGAGCTCCCTGACCATACCCACCACACACCTCTCAGTAGTCACTGAAAGTACAGAGAATCCACTAAGCTACAGAGGGATAGCTCAAACATAAAAGCCATCATAGAAAAAAAATTAACTCCACAAATGCCTACAAATAATGCATAAATTCAAGAAACCAGAATAAGGAAGACACCATGACCACTCCCCACCAAACGAACACAACATTTCAATATTAGAATGTGAAGATGGGGCCGGCGCCGTGGCTCAACAGGCTAATCCTCCGCCTTGCGGCGCCGGCACACCGGGTTCTAGTCCCGGTCGGGGCGCCGGATTCTGTCCCGCTTGCCCCTCTTCCAGGCCAGCCCTCTGCTGTGGCCCAGGAGTGCAGTGGAGGATGGCCCAGGTGCTTGGGCCCTGCACGCCATGGGAGACCAGGAAAAAGCACCTAGCACCTGGCTCCTGCCATCGGATCAGCGCGGTGCACCAGCCGCAGCGCGCCATCCGCGGCGGCCATTGGAGGGTGAACCAATGGCAAAGGAAGACCTTTCTCTCTGTCTCTCTCTCTCACTGTCCAATCTGCCTGTCAAAAAAAAAAAAAAAAAAAAGAATGTGAAGATGAAGAGATAAATGAAATGCTGGAATGGAATTCAAAAAATAAGTTACTCAAAAGCAATTAAAAGCAAATCCATGAACTAAAGAAAACCATACATACTATGAATGAGAAATTTTCCCATTGAGATTTTAAAGAGAAATCAAACTGAAATATTAGAAATGAAGAATTCAATAGATCAAGTAAAAAACACAGTGGAAAGCCTTAACAGACTTGGTGAGGTGGAAGAAATAATATCCGAGCTGGAAGACAAGTCTTTGGAAATCATTCAGGCAGACCAAGAAAAAAGACAAAATTAGAAAACTTAAAAAACTGTTGCTGACATATGGGATACTATCAAATGACCCAACATATAGGTCTTAGGCATCCTTGAAGGTATGGAAAGAGAATAGAATGAGGGTCTATTTAGTGAAATATTTACAAAAAACTTCACTAGTTTGGACAAAGAAAGGGATGCTCAAGTACAGAAAGTACACAGAACTCCTAACAGACATGACCAGAAAAGATCTTCACCACAACACTTATATTCAAACTCTCCACAGCAAAGCATAAAGAAAAAATCCTAAAATATGCATTAGAGAAATGCTAGATTGCTTTCACAGGCTCTCCAATTAAACTCACAGCTGACTTCTCATCAGAAACTCTAAAGGCTAGAAAGGAATGGCAAGGAATAGTCTAAGTCTTAAGAGAAAGAAACAGTCAACCTAGAATACTATACCCTGTAAAGCTCTCATTTATGAATGAAGGTGAAATAAAGACTTTCCATAACAAAAAGAAATTGAATTTGTCAACACTTGACCATCCTTACAAAATACACTTAAGAATGTGCTACACACAGAAACATAGAAAGATGGACATCATTATGAAAGAATGTGAAGGCAGAAAATTCCCCAGTAAACATACAAAAGAAATCCAAAGTAAACAACAGGAATATTTATGGAAAAATGGCAAGGCCAAGTCATTACTTATTAATAGTCACCTTTAATGTAAATTGCCATAACTCTCCAGTTAAAAGAATGTCTGAATGGATTCAGAAACAAGATCCATTTATTAACTGCCTATAAGAAACACCTATTAGCAACAAAGATACATACAGACCAAAAGTAAAAGAATGAAAAAGATATTCCATGCTTACAGAAAGCGAAAACAAGTGTAGCATTCTAAAATCAGACAAACTAGACTTTAACACAAAAACTGTTAAAAGAGACAGAGAAGGGCACTATGTAATGATTAAAGGATTAATTCAACAGGAAGATATAATTATAATAATGTATACACACCCAATTATAGGGTACCTGGCTACTTAAAAAAAATAACAGATCTAAAGGGAGACATATACTCCAATACAATAGTAATGGGAGGGTGCTATCATGCAGTAGGTCAATCTTCCACCTGTGGCACTGTCATTTCATATTGGCACTGGTTCTAGACCTGGCTACTCCTCTTCCAATACAGCTCTCTGCTACGGCATGGGAAAACAGTAGCACTCGGCCCAAGTCCTTGGGCCTGTGCACACATGTAGGAGACCTGGAAGAAGCTCCTGGCTCCTTTGGACTGGCCCAGCTCCAGTCATGGCAGCCATTTGTGGAGAGACTTAGCAGATGGAAGACCTTTCTGTCTCTCCCTTTCTCTGTAACTCTACCTCTCTTTGTCTGCAACTCTACCTCTCAAATAAAATTTATTAAAAACATAGTTATGGGAGACTTCAACACCCCACTTTTATCAGTGGGTAGATCAACCAAACAGAAAAATCAATAAAGAAACGAGCTAATCAAAACTATGGACCAAATGGACCTTACCAATAGCTACAGCACTTTTCATGCCACAGTTGCAGAATACACATTCTTCTCATCAGTGAATGGGACTTTCTCTAAGATAAACCATATACTAGGCCATAAAACAAACCTCAGAAAATTCAAAAAAGTCAAAATCATATCATGCATCTTTTCTGATCACAATGCATTGACTAGAAATCAACAATTCAAGAATCTCTAGAACATATGGAGGTTGAACATGCTCCTGAATAAACAGTGAGTCATAGAAGAAATCAAAAGAGAAAAAAAAATTGCTGGAGATGAATGATGACAACAATACATCATATCAAACTTATGGGATACAGGGGACAGTGCTATGGGATAGTAGGTTTAGCATCTGCCTACATCACTGGCATCACATATGGGCACCAGTTCAAATATCAGCTGCTCTGTTTCCAATTCAGCTCTCTGCTGATGGCGTGAGTAAACAGTAGAAGATGGTCCAAGTGCTTGGACCCCTGCACCTATATGGGAGACCAAGAATAAGCTCCTGGCTCCTGGCTTTGGATCAGCCAAGCTCCAGCCATTGTGGCCATTTGGGGAATAAACCAGCAGATGGAAGACTTCTTTCTCTGTCTCTCCCTGTCTCAGTCCATAACTCTCTCTTGAGTAAATAAACAAATCTCAAAAAAAAAAAAAAAAAACTTATGGGATACAACAAAAGCACTATTAAGAGGGAAATTTATAGCAATTGGTGCCTACATCAAGATATTGGAAAGGCATCAAATTAATAAACTATCAATGTATCTATCTCAATGGCTTAGAAAAACAAACCAAACCCAAAACTAGAAGAAAAGAAATAATTAGAGAAAAAAAATCAACAAAATTGAATCCAAAAAAATACAAAATATGAGTGAAACAAAGAGCTTTTTTTTCAAAAAATAAATAAAATTGGCACACCATCAACCAACTAGCCCAAAAAAGAGGAAGAAGACCCAAATCAAATCAGAGATGAAAAAGGAAATGTAATAACAGCACAGAAATGAAAAGAGTCATCAGGAATTACTACAGAGAGTTGTAGGTCAACAAATCAGGAAACCTAAAAGAAAGGAATAGATTCCTGGACACATACAAACTACCAAACTGAGTCATGAAGACATAGAACACATAAACAAACCAATAAACAGAATGGACTTTGAATCAGTAACGAAGACCCTCCCTCAAAGAAAAGCCCAGGACTGGATGGATTGACTGCTGAATTCTACCAGACATTTAAAGAAGAACTAACTCCAATTCTTCTCAAGCTATTCAATAGAATTGGAAGGGAGAGTATCCTCCCAAACTCCTTTTATAAAGCAGGCATTACCTTAATTCTTAGACCAGAAAAAGAAACAGAGAAAAAAAAAAAACAAATATCCCTGATGAACTTAGATGCAAAAAGCCTCAACAAAATATTAGTCAATCAAAACCAACAACACATCAGAAAAATCATCCACACAGACCAAGTGGGATTTATACCTGTTGTGCAAGGATGGTTCAACATCCACAAATTAATAAGTTTAATACATCACATTAACAATCTGTAGAATAAAAAGCATATGATTATCTCAATAGATGCAGAGAAAGCATTTGATAAAATACAACATCTTTTCATGATGAAAACCTTAAGCAAATTGGATATAGAAGGAACATTTCTCAACATAATCAAGGAAATCAGTGACAAACCCACAGCTAGCATCCTATTGAGTGGGGAATACTTGGAAGCATTCCCATTAAGACCAGGAACCAGACAAAGATGCCCACTCTCACCATTACTATTCAATATAGTCCTGGAAGTTTTAGAGCATTAGGCAAGAAAAAGAAATTAAAGAGATACAAATTGAGAAGGAAGAAGTCGAACTATCCTTCTTTAGAGATGATATGATTCTAGATATAGGGGATCCAAATAACTCCACTAAGACACTATTGGAATTCATGTAAGAGTTTGGTAAAGTAGCAGGATATAAAATCAATATGCAAAAATCAATAGCCTTTGTATACAAAGACAATGCCATGACTGAAAAAAGACTTCTAAGATCAATCCCATTCACAACAGATAAAAAAAAAATTAAATACGATGGGATAAATTTAGTTAAGGATGTCAAAGATCTCTACAATGACAATTTCAAAACATTAAAGAAATAGAAGACATATAAATGGAAAATTTTTCCATGTTCATTGATTGTAAGATTCAATATCATCAAAATGTCCATACTACCGAAAGCATTTTATAGATTCAATGCAATCCCAATCAAAATACCAATAACATTCTTCTCATATCTAGAAAAAATGATGCTAAAATTCATATGCAAACACAAGAGATCCCAAATAGCTACAGCAAATTTAAACAACAAAAACAAAGCTGGAGGCCTCAGAATACCAGATCTCAAGACGTATTACTCAGGTAGTTATAATCAGAACACGCTGGTACTGGCACAAAATAGATATATAGAATAATGGAACAGAATAGAAATTCCATAAATCAACCCCTGCATCAAAAACAAGTTTATATTTGACAAAATCATTCCCTGGAGGAAACACAGTCTCTTCAACAAATGGTGCTGGGAAAACTGGATCTCCGCATACAAAAGTATGAAACAAAACCCCAACTCACACAAAAATTCACTCAAATGTATCAAAGAACTAAATCTACAACCTGATACCATCAAATTACTAGAGAACAGTGGGGAAACCCTGCAAGACATTGGATAGGCAAAGAATTCTTGGAAAAGACCCTGGGGGAACAGGCAATCGAAGCAGAAACTGAGAAATGGGATTATATCAAACTGAGAAACTTCTGCACTGCAAAAGAAACAGCAAAGTGAAGAGGTAACTGACAGAATGGGAGAAATTATTTGCAAACTATGCAACTAATAAAGGATTAATTTCCAGAATCTAAAGAGCTCCAGAAAATCAACAACAGCAAAACATACAATCCAGTTAAGAAAGGGGCAAAGGATCTGAACAGATATTTTTCTCAAGAGGAAATTCAAAGTGCCCACAGACATAAAAAATTGCTCAGGATCCCTAACCATCAGGAAAATGCAAAGCAAAACCACAGTGAAGTTTCACCTCACCCCCGTTAGAATGCTTTCATACAGAAATCAACAAACAATGAATGCTGGAGAGGATGTGGGGAAAAAGTATCCTAATCCACTGTTGGTGGGAATGTAAACTGGTACAGCCACTGTGGAAGACAGTATAGAGATACCTCAGAAACCTGAATATAGACCTACCTTATGGACCAGCCATCCCACTCCTGGGAATTTACCCAAAGGAAATGAAATCAGCATTTAAAGAGCTATCTACACCCTCATGTTCATGTCAGCTCAATTTACAATAGCTAAGATATGGAATCAACTCAGATGTCCATCATCTGATGACTGGATAAAGACATTATGGTATATATACACTACCAAATACTATATAGCAGGAAATAAAAAAGAATGATATCCTGTCATTTGCAACAATATGGATGCAAATGGAAACCATTATACTTAGTGAAATAAGCCAGTCCCAAAAAGACAAATTGCATATGTTCTCTGATTTGTAGTATCTAAAAGGTAATCTATAGGAGTGAAATTGACACTTTATAATGCAGTGAGGTTTTTTTTGACAGGCAGAGTTAGACAGTGAGAGAGTGAGAGAGTGAGAGAGTGAGAGAGTGAGAGAGAGTGAGAAAGTGAGAGAGTGAGAGAGTGAGAGAGTGAGAGAGAGAGAGAGAGAGAGAGAGAGAGGTCTTCCTTCCATTGGTTCACCCCCCAAGTGGCTGCTACGGCCAGCGCGTTGGGCAGATCTGAAGTCAGGAGCCAGGTGGTTCCTCCTGGTCTCCCATGCGGGTGCAGATCCCAAGGACCTGGGCCATTGTCCCCTGCACTCCAGGGCCACAGCAGAGAGCTGGATGGAAGAGCAGCAGCCAGGACAGAATCCATGCCCCAACCGAGACTAGAATCCGGGGTGCTGGCGCCGCAGGCAGAGGATTAGCCTAGTAAGCCATGGTGCAGGCCAGATGCAGTGATTTTGAATAGCCCTTATCTTTACTGTTGAGGAACAATGCTTTTTGTTTTTTGTTTTTACATTTTTCTTCATACTATTTGTTGATCCCTCTACTTAGTATAGGACTAATCTTATGATTACAAAGTTAACTGAACATAGATATTTGTAAAAGATAAGAATGGGAGAGGGAGGAGGAAGGGTAGGAGTAGGGGTGGGGGGGAGGGAGAGTGGAGAGCATCACTGTGTTCCTAAATCTGTATATATGAAATGCATTGTTTATATTCCTTAAATAAAATTTAAAAAAAGAAATATCAGGTTATCAGAATTTCCAATTTCTTTTTATTTTTAATATACCTACGAGAAAATTTTAAATTCCACATATGGCTTGCATTGTATTTCTGATGGAAAGAAATGAGAGCACAAATCATGTGTTGACATATATATATGTATGTATATAATTATTTTGCTAACAATAATCCAAATACCTAATCTTTACAAACATTTTCTGTGATATAATTTTATAACTAGACCATTTTTTATAATCAAGTAAAAGAAAATGTGCTAGTGCTTATTAACTACCAGGTTCCAGGCACAGTGCTACATAATTTGCACATATTATTTCATTTGGTCCTTTTTTCACACTAAGCTATTAGAATGAGGAGATACATAACCTTGGGAAACTCCCTTACTGCTTAGTGTATGTATGATTATGTGGCAGGGCTAGGTCTGAAACATAGATCAATTTGTTTTTCAAGGACTCTTTGTCCATTAATCTATATGGTGATCCACCACCCTCCCCCACCTTCTCTCCCTTAACCATTCAGAATAAAGTTTCCAAAATAAATCTAAAGCCTATGGATCAGCATAAACCCTTTGGTGTTTTCTTTTTTTTTTTTTTTAAGATTTATTTATTTGTAAGGCAGAGTTATAGAGAGGAAGAGCTGGAGAGAGCGAGAGAGCGAGAGAGCGAGAGAGCGAGAGAGCGAGAGAGCGAGAGAGCGAGAGAGCGAGAGAGCGAGAGAGCGAGAGAGCGAGAGAGCGAGAGAGCGAGAGAGCGAGAGAGCGAGAGCGCTTCTATCTGCTGGTTCACTCCCCCAAATGGCTGCAATACTAGAGCTGGGCTGACATGAAGCCAGGAGCCAGGAGCCTCTTCCAGATCTCTTACATGGGTGGAGGGGCCCAAGGACTTAGGCTATCTTATATTGAGCTGGATCAGAAGTGAAGCAGTCAGGACTTGAACCAGTGCCTATATGGGATGCCAGCACTGCAGGCAGCAGTCTTACCTGCTATGCCATGGTGCTGGCCCCAGAAACTTTTTGCTTTAATATATGTATCACATCCCCTGTACTTTCTCATTTCATAAATTAATGGCTTTTTTTCTAAGTTATTTTTGACTGTTTCATATTGTTCAAATTTAACTAATTTGGATTTAAACTTATTGGAATGAGATTCTTATCCAATACAATTTCTGAACCAAAAGCAATCTTCTCTTTCTTTTAGACCTAGATTTTCTGCTCCAGTTTAACTTAGGTCTATTTTGAAATAGGTATTTTCAAACTTGTTTTAATCTACTATCTGGTCTATTTGGAATCCTTTAATTGTAGCAATGATTGTCTTTTCTACATCAAGAATACGTACAGATGGTCTAAAAAAAATTTAATGCCACTAGTTATAGTTATGAAATAAATGCCAATATGGGTACATTAATGTAGTCCTTATTAAAGACAAAATCAGGGGAAAAAAATCTGCCATAGTCTCCAAACTTTTGTCCACTGTAGATTAATCTGCCCTAAACAGTATTGTCCGTGTTATTTTCCCTGTGGTGAACACAGAAGCAATATTGGACCTATACAAATCAAGGACACTGTTGAAATGTTTGATAAAAAATATTTGAAACCTTGGGGTGCCATCAACCATGTATATCATGGTGCATAAGTGATACACCGCATTTCAGTGCCTAAGGAGATTGGGATCCAAGAAATGAAGCAGCAGTGTCACAGTACATCTTTTTAAAATCAAATTCAGCATACTGAGTTCTCCTATCTAACTCCACTTGAGCACTTCAAAAATTTGAGTGAACATTTAGTTTTGTGGTTAAATGCCCATGTTCTACATCAGAGTGTCTAAATTGATTCAATTCCTGGCTCCAGCTCCTGATTCCAGCTTCCCACCAGTGCAGACCCAGCAAGGTGGCAGGTGGTGGCTTAAGTAATGGGGTTCCTTCCACTTATGGGGGATACTTAGACTGAGTTCCCAGCTCCTAGTTTTGGCCCTGCCCCAAACCCAGCTGTACCCTGAATTTGGTGAATGATCGTCTCTCTCCACCTACAACCCTCAAAAAATAAAATAGCTAAAATAAGTTAGATGACATCTAAAGGGCTCTATGACATGTTCTAAGGAGAGGCATGAGAGATGAATGCAGGGGCCTAGTGTGAGGAAAGCTACAGAACAGCAGAGCAATGGAGAAGACACTCTGATGTCACAGCAGTAAACTGAAGTCTCAAGATGATAGGAGGCCCTTGTAGAGGCCAGGCATGAGCGATGGAAGCAAAGTGAAACTTGTAAGTAAAAATACACAGGCAAGAAAGAAATTTGCGTTTTCTAAGACATTTAGAAGATAAAGTTGGTTGGAATACAATGTGAAAGAAACAACAACAAAGATGAGACTATCTTTGCTTCACTTAATGCTATGAAATAGCTTGAATGCCAGGCTAAAGATGATGGATAGTATCCTAATATGGGGTGTTACTAGAGAGTTTTATGTCAAGTGATGGTTTGATAAGATACTGAACAAATGAGATCAAAGTGAGGAAAAGGAAACATATGACGTATGATAAAGCAAACACTGACAATTATGTCTCTAGGTGAAGGTTGAATATAAATTGCAACAGATTTAAGTATGAATGAATGTACAAACAATATGGATATTGTAAGAGAAAGCCTATTAAGATGCTAAATTCTAGTGATTCTGGGTTGATGACACTATTAATAAGACACCTAATCACATCAAGACTATGAAAAGTTTGCATAGTTTCAAAAGTTTGATTTTTTCAACTTTACCAAATTAAGTGCATTAGAGAAATGTGGATGATCTGAATGTAACAATCCTTTTTATTAGATTTATCTGTAACCTTGGATCATTGCCTAATTCTACTATCATGAAGTGATAACTTAAAAATAATCACAAGCATTTCAAGTAATTGAGCAAACGAACATATACATGCAGAAACTACTAAATTCACTTACCCTTAGAAGATATTAAATACCTGAACTGGTTTTATTGTCTTTTTTCTTGTCTACTGGAATGCATCCTTCGATTTGACATAATGTAATTTTTAACAATTATGGTTCACCTTGATCTTGACTAAAAAAATGTGAGGAGAGGCCAGCACTGTAGCGCAGCAGGTTAAGCTGCCATCTGCTCTGTGCGCACCCCATGTGAGTGCTGGTTTTAGTCCAGCTGCTCCACTTCTGATCCAGCTCCCTGCTAATGAGCCTTGGAAAGCAGTGGAAGATGGCCCCAGTCTTTGGACCCCTACACTCATGGGGGAGACCCAGATGAAGCAAGCTCCCGGCTTTGGCCTGGCCCAGCCCTGGCTATTGCTGCCATTTGGAGAGTGGACCAGCAGTGGAAGATCTGTCTCTCCCTCTCTAATTCTGACTTTCAAATATCTCAAAAAAAAAAGTGATCAACAGTTCTCAAAAACCCCATTCCTATTCTATATTTTAATATAGTGTACTCAAACATGGAAAGAGAATCATTAGTATATTGACTGATAAAAATTTGCCAATATATTTTATATGTTTAACCAAGAATTTTGAATTCTGCCTAAATTTTTATCCAACACATCATCCTATAATAAATATATATGGTCTTATTTTAGGGAGGGGCATTCATTTGACCACATACTCAATAGTAAGTATTTGTAACAAATTTAATTCTATTTGAGTTCTACTGAGTTCTGCTCCTGGTTATCTAAAATTGCCTCCCAAGGGCATTGTTCTAAATCAAACAACTTGGGAAATACAGATTTAGGAGTTTTCAGAGCATTATAACTTGACTGATGGTTGATGATTCTTCATGGCACATTTTAATAGGCAAGAAAATAACTTACATTTGTTTCCTGTCTAACCCATATCTATACCACAAGTGTAATAGAGACACTGAGTGTTATTCTGGGTTGATTCACTTGGGAAAATAAGAATGCATTTAAAAGTTCTAAGAAAAATACTATCATTGCAGCCACAACCATTAGTATAATTTATAATTGCTACTACCTTCTAAAAGAGGCCCCTTGCCAAAGGGATAATAAAAGCTACCGATTTTCACTGGTAGGGAGATGGATTTGTGGATATTAATGTCTCCTTCTGTCACTTCCTTTTATTTTATCCAGCAAAGTAGAAAGGAAAGCTAAACTAGGCAGAACAAATAGAAGTTCTTTGACTTGTATGACAGAACATTCCCCCAGGTGGAAGCTTCAAACAGCTGTAATAAATCTTGATTTACAGAAGTATAATATTTCATGTTAGAAGATATTTCATTTCCCTAAACTGCTGTATTGCACATGCCTATAAGAGTAAGAAAGATGAAACTTTTGTTGACTGATAAGAACAGGAGAGATGGCTACTTAGGATTTGAAAAAGCAAAAAGTAGTAAACTAGTTAGTGAAATTAAGGATAAAATTGTAAAATGGCATTAGTGCCTATCTGGGATTTTATTTTTGAAGATTAAAATTTATGTCCACAAGGTGTTTATTACAATCCATGTCCCATTGTACATAATCTAGCAAGCTTCCTGTTTTTAATCACCATGACTTCATTATTTCCATCATAACTGATACTCTTCAAGCAATATATTAAAGAATCTATATTGTATTTAAATGACACACTAAATGTGACTATTCAATTAGGGAATATGCTATTATTCCCATTTATATATTGGAATATAATCTAATATAAATCAGGAATGCTAGTATATAGTTGTCATAAACCTTTGATAATTGTGGAAGCCAAATTCCAGATTTACTTTGCTAAATTCTTCATTCTAAACATTTGACTTTAGTTTTTTGGACATTTAATCCCAGGAAGAGTCTCCAGATCATATGAAGCCACCGTGAGTTTACACCTTGACATAAGTGGAGCTTCAGAAATGCTCATCAGGCAGCCAAGGAGGGGTTGAATTGGAGAGGAATGAAATGTTGGTAGAAAGAATAGTTAGCATGTTGGCACTAGCCAGGAAAAAGATGGGAAAAAGTGGCCCCCAATCTAGGTAGAAACACTTTTGGCAGTCTTAGACATCCAAAACATAGCTGGAAACCCGCTGTTGAGAGGGAAATGGTTGCAAGTTACATGCACCTGCTAGTAGCCTTCAGGCCTTATGCAGAATCCATCTATTTTTATCTTGCATACAAATCATGCAATTCATCACAGGTTAAAAAGAAAACGTTTCAAGATAAAGAATAGAACACATGAAAGCTGAAAATCTATTGTAAAAAGCAATAATCTAATGTCTTTGCTGTAGGGAAAATGTAGCCCAAAGTATAACAATAGCTCTAGGGAACATCTTAATCTTGCATTATCATAAAGAGAATTTTGGTTACTTTACAACGATAGGAAAAAAGGGATTTCTCCTGAATTAATGAACACTGGAGAGGGTCAAGAGCAAAATGGGACTCATACCTAAGTGGGTAGCAGGATAGGTGTGGAAAGGACTTGTGAACTGCTATGGAGGGGGCACCTCAGGAGTGCAACCTTGGCAAGTGGCAGAGGAAAAGCTAGAGAGTTAATGCCATGGAACCATACCTACTGTAATGGGACCTACTTCACTAAATTGCTACAAGGATGAAATCACATTCCAGAAGTTGTACTAGTAACAATAACTGTATAACAAGCTACCCCCAAATCCAGTTGCTGGAAACAAGTTATATCACAGTCACTAAATCCAGCCCACACTTAAGGGGACTGGATTTAGGGATTCAACAGTATAAAATGAGGCATATAGTCCAGGAGGTAGGAATCATTGGGGGGCATATTGGAGGCTGCCAAACACAATCATATTCAGTGAAATGTCAACACATAGTAAGATCTTGGTGTGTGCTAACTCCTGTACTATTGCCATCTGGAGAACTCAAACAAATATTTTAGTCTATTCTAGAGAACAGAATCACTTTGATCAAAGTGGTGGGAGAGAATCAGAAGCAAAAAGAGACAGGGAAAATTAGCATCAGTGTACACTATGAGGCTTGCAAAAAGTGGTCCACCACCACCACTCTACAAACTGAGGACCCCTGAAGCAACACTGTTGTTGTTGCACTATGGTGAAGCAAATGGTGATGTAAAGCAAAGGATAAAAATCAGGCACTGGCAGAACAGTTAAACGACCATTTTTGCAAATGAAATGGAGATTTCTTTCCAATTATGTGACAACAAGCTGCAGGAAGAAAGGCAAGAGGAATTAGGAGAATTTGATGGTCTAATTCCTAAACCAAAATAGCTGTCTCTCTAGCTTTTGCCAAGAAAATGTTAGAGATGTCAAAAATCGGTCACTACTCCTGCCATGAACATGAGCATCCCTCGGAGGAGAGCAGCCTGGATGCTGGGGCCACCCTAAAACAGACAAGCTCAGATCCTTTATGCTTTCCATGTATCTTCATCCCCAACCACCGGCCAGCACAATGTCCCAAGACATCTGCTAACTTAAAGGCAGAATTAATTATAAGTGACTGAGCAGACACTCTGCATTAGGACTCACTGCAAACCCTCTGGTTTCTGGGCACGACTCTGGTGCTCTCCTCTAAAGATGCTGAAACCACACAGCCATGCCACTTGGTGGGTGGCTTGTGTGCAACCTGTTTGGGCAAACTACCGTGACAGCCTACGCTTCTGACTGCCTCAGATTGCTGCTCCTCTCCTTTCCCTCTGACTAATGCTCAGTTTGATTTGGCAACCACCATCAAGACAAGAAAGGGGGATCTGTACCAGAGAATTTTTCTGCACTCCTTTTTTTAAAATTTATTTATTTATTAGAGAGGCAGAGGCAGGAGAGAGAGAATTTTCCATCTGTTGGTTCACTCCCCAAATGGCTGCAATGGCCAGAGCTGGGCCAATCCAAAGCCAGGAGCCAGGAGCTGCTTCTGGGTCTCCCACGCAGGTCCAAGGGTCCTAGCACTTGGGCCATCTTCTGCTTTCTCAGGCCAGAGCAGAGAGCTGGATCTGAAGTGGAGCAGCCGGGGCCCTAACCAGCATCCATGTGGGATGCCAGCACAGAAGGCGGGGCTTTACCCACTGCACCACAGCGCCGGCCCCTGTACACTTCTTTTTCTAGAAACCAGAAAGGTACTTCAGACACAGAAAGCACTGTTCCTTCAGAGTGGACTTTGCCTCTTTGGAACTAGTCAATGCCTCGGAAGTTACCAGTGTGTCAGTTGATACTCCCACTTCCCTGTAAGTCTCCTAGAGAAGAAACTCAGAATTTTTTTAAATGTTAGTTTTAAAAGTAATACATTTGGGGCAGGCATTTTGTGCAACATGAAGACATGGCTTAGGAAACCAGCAGCCCATAGCGGGGTTTCTGGGATTGAGTCCTGGCTGTGTTTCCAACTCCTGCTAACGCGCCCCCTGGGGGCCAGGATGTAATGACTCAAAGACATGGGTCCTTGTCACTCATGTGGAAGGCCTGGATTGAGTTTCTGGCTCCCAGCTTTGGCCCGACTCAGGCCCAGCCATTGTCATCATTTGAAGAGTGAATTAGCAGATGGGAGGTATCTCTGTCTCTCTGCTTCTCAGATTTTAAAAATTAGAACAGGACCAGCACTGTAGCATGGTAGGTTAAGCCTCCATCTGTGGCGCCAGCATCCCATACAGGCTCCGGTTCATGTCCCAGCAGCTCCATTTCCAATTCATTTCCCTGCTTATGACCTGAGAAAGCAGTAGAAGACAGTCCAAGTGCCCAGGCCACTGCACCCATGTGGGAGACCCAAAGAAAGTTCGTAGCTCCCGGCTTCCTGGCAATGGCCCAGTTCCGGCCATCGCAGCCATTTGGGGAGTAAACCAGTGGATGGAAGACCTTTCTCTGTCTCTCCCTCCTTAACTGTACCTCTCAAATAAATAAATACTCTTTTAAAATTAGAACAGGTGTATTTTTTTTGAAACATCTGCATCATGGTTTTGTGCCACACTTTGATATATGGTATTGATTTTCAACCAAAATTTTACTTTAACCAATGCTTCTATATCATTTTCACATTTCTCTTCTTTTTATGTTTGTAACTTAAGGGTTATAGTAGAAATCATGCAGTGTTATCCAGTAGCATATTTTTAGCACCTGTTTTTTATGTCCAGTGAAAAATAAATCAAATCTAGGGGCCAGTGCTGTGGTGCAGCAGGTTAACGGCCTGGCCTGAAGCGCCGGCATCCCATATGGGTGCCAGTTCTAGTCCCGGCTGCTCCACTTCCGATCCAGCTCTCTGCTGTGGCCTGGGAAAGCAGTAGAAGATGGCCCAAGTCCTTGGGCCCCTGCACCCACGTGGGAGACCTGGAAGAAGCTCCTGGCTCCTGGCTTCGGATTGGCGCAGCTCTAGCCCTTGCAGCCAGTTGGAGAGTGAACCATCAGATGGAAGACCTCTCTCTCTGCCTCTCCTCTCTCTGTGTAATTCTGACTTTCAAATAAATAGATCTTTAAAAAAAAGAAAAGAAATCAAATCTAAGGTTTTACTTTATTTACCACTAAAAAAAGCAAAATTGACTTATTTTATCTTCTTACCACCAAGGCTCATATTCTTTCTCCAGATGGTGAAAAAAAATAGCATAAATTCCTAGGATAGGCATTGTAGTACTGCAGTTAAACTGCCACTTTAAACACCTATATTCCATGTTAAAGTGCCTGGGTTCAAGTCCCAGCTCTGTTTCCCAACCAGCTTCCTGCTAACATGCACTCTGGGAGGTAGCACGTGATGGCTCATGTACTTTGGTGCCTGCCACACAAATGTGGGAGACCTGGATAGAGTTCTGGATACCTGGCTCCAGTTAGGCCCAGTATCAGCTATTGCTGGAATTTGGAGAGTGAACTAGTGCATGAGAGATCTCTGTGTGTGCACATATGTGTATGCATTTTCTTTTAAATAAATGCAAATAAGTAAAATTTAAAACATAAAATTTCATTTACAGAGTCTTCACCAGAACCCAAAGATGACAATTTTATTTTACAGGAACCCTGCCAACATTTAAAGCTTATTTGTTTGCAAAGCAGAATTACAGAGAGACAGGGAGAGAGACATCTTCCATCTGCTTGTTCACTCCACAAATGGTTGCAATTGCCAGGGCCAGGGCAAGCCAAAACCAAGAGCCCTGAACTCCATCCAGGTCTCCCATATGACTGCAGGGCCCAAGGGCCAATCGACCCTGCCCATTTGGCTTTTGCTCCCCAATCTACTCAGATTTCCTAACAAAATGATTACCACTAGGTTAGATAACCTGATTTTAACACATGCAGCTCCCCACCTCCCTTAGCTAATGCATCCCCTCCCTCCTAGTTTCCAGTCCCCTGGTTCATTCATCTCAGTTGTCCTCACCAATCTCACGGCACCAAAACCTGCTACGTTATATATGTGAAAGCTCACTTGTATCTAGATTGTAATGTGTGAAAACTCTTGACCTCAACAATTTACTCATCCCCTAAGAGAAACTAATCAATATATTGACATCATCCATCCCTTTCAGCCCCTCTGGTCAGAGTTTCCCTCCCTCCGACTTTTGTAATTCAGAGCCGAGACTAATGAGAGAAAGAGCCAGCTGTCTTTTCCATCACTCTGTTGGATCACTAACACATCTATTCTGTGCTGGCCACTCGGACCAACTATGGTCCTTCATGTAATATCCTTGCTCTGAGTCACAGCTCCCCAAGGTTATACCAGCCCCATAGAATCTGTTCTCAATCCTAATGATCACTTTTTCTAAACTTAGGATACATTTTGTCCTGCTCCAAGTCACAGGGATTATCTAGGTAATCAGAAAGACCTGATTAATCAACTACCTCAGTACACCATTATTATTTTTATTCCCCTAAAATATTCTTTTTATAGGACTCTTCATCCAGGTGCCTTGAATGACTCCCCTATAGGAATACAACAGGAGTTGAACTCCTGCGCTATGGAAACCTAGTCTTACTGCATTAAAGGTAAGGCTTCCCAGATTTAGCAAAGAAAAAGAGGACTTTATTGAGCAATATGAATTAAGGGGTAACATATGGCAACAATAAGACTATACTACTTCTAAAATGTCCAAATGCCATGACAACTATATAAAGATTCTAAATAATCAGTACAGCATGGGCACTGGCCAATCAGAATGGTAGTAGGAGATCAGGCTGAACCTATGGATCCTTGTAACCTAGGAGCCTTGAGTGTGTCCCAATTCATTACTGGCTTCCTCAAAAGAAATCCTCATTGCCCTTTCCTTTATCCTCCCAGATCTTACTCATATTTCAAAGATTTAAGATTAACTTTCTTTGAAAAAAAAAATCCTATGAGCTAATTAAGCAGTCTGAATTTGGCATTAAAGATCAATTCCATCCCCTTATCTTTCTCCAGCAAGCACTGCCCATGGAACTCACCTTGAGAGGCACTGCCTGCTGGGAGACAACCCGCCATTGGATTTTTCACATTTCTGCGTTTCTCAAGAGCAGAGATAACTGCCCTCAGTTCATGACTACCTTTTCAAGGATGTTTGCACAGCAAACTTCCCTGGAATAGAGTGTCTCCTTCCAGACCAGGGCGTTTACCTCATTATATATGTACTTTTATTTATATATTTTATAATTGATTATAAATATATTTCATATATAATTTTATGTATATATAAAATTCCAGGGTCCTGAAGTATAGTGTTCATCTGGCCAATCTCAACCATTTCTGTGGGACTTAGAGGCAAGGGAAACTGAATCAAATATGCTAATGTTCATGTAGTTTCCTGTTCTGTAATACAATCTTTGTTCTCTGACCTGATAGTCGTGTTTTCTGTGCCATTCATGAAAGTGAGCCAGGCCTACTTGTAAGTTTACAAGTAAGGTAACATTGCAGACCCTTCACAGTTCTTGATACTGCAATGCTACTTAACTGTTTTGTACAAGTTTAATAACCTCTACTACATTCTCCTTGGTTCTGCACAGTGACAGCTCCAAAAGAGTCTCATTGTATGATATGACATATTTTGAGCAGCAAACACAAAAATGGATTGATATCATGGAAAATGTTTACAAGAGAGTATAAACGAGAAAGAAGCCTCTTTAGAAATCTGGCCTTGGCTCACAGTGAAGGATAAAGCTAAAGGCACAGTGCTAGCGAAAGATCTAGATGAGGTGAGAGAATCAGGGAGAACCCCTCTGAAACTCTGGTTTCTGAGCGTGTGCTTCCCACCGACACTGCAAATTTGCGAATAGTTTAAGTCATTACCATCCTGGCCACCCCCAACAATTTATTTCTTTTGTACATCTTCATGATAGCCTTAAGAAGGATGCCACTGCTGTGAAGATAGCAACAACACAGAGCTCTGCAAGCTTTGAACTGAGGTGGGGTGGGCCAGGGTCAGCAGTTATCAGACTGTGAACTTCCAAACACTCTGACATGGGCAGAAAACCTGCTTAATGACCACATACAGGAGCAGCACTCTGTGGTCAAGTACACGGTCACACATCAGGCACAGTGCTACATGAGAACAACATGCAACTAAAAAAAATTTGGATATTCCCACATTAAAATGACCTCTAGCTACTTGTATTTGGAAGGTAAAACTTGAAGTGCCATTTGCCCCAGGTCATCAAAAGTGCTTTTGTTGTTAATGCATTGACCTCTCCAGATTCTACAGGTGATCTGTGATAAAATGATCCCCCCCCCCAAAAAAAAGCGCCAATGGAACAATTCATTTGCAAGAGTCCAAGCTTGAAAAAAATCAAAACCCATCTTGACCAGAAACTTTAAATTCTAATAAGCACATGATTTTGAACTAAATGGCAGAATTGTTCTGGCCTCCCTCCCTGACTTTATTGCTCCACAGGACAATTTTGGAGTCCCTCATGCTGAGTCTCATCACTCATCTGAACATTTAAATTGAAACCATCCGACAAAGACTGGGCTCATGAACTCATTTTCATAACATCCAGATACCCATGTCAAGGCTCTCTGCCTGACAAAAGGGGACTTTTTTTTTTAAATAAGCATATTATAAGTCAGCAGGAGTTAGCTTGCTAGTCACATTTTTATGCAAGAATTAAATATTAGGAGATTCCTAGGTCACTGCAATCAACTGCAATTTTTTTAAGGATTTCTCAGCTTTTAAAAATAGGCCATCCAGACTTTCAAATGGAACCAAAATGGCCGGAGACAAAAGCACTTTGCCATGATGTTTTTCCTGTATCCTCAAGCCCTTTATCAAAAACTTAACTGAGGTATAAAAGATGATTAAAATGACAGATTATCAGATATGTTCTCCAAGTTGTCTCACTTCTCTTTGACAAGGCCTAAAAATATGGAAAAATCAGCAAAATTTATCTTGCCCACCTCAACCCTAACCTCAGACTCCCACTTCCCAGCCCCTCTTAAGCTCTGACACTCTGTGACTTACTCCACTTGCCATTCTCTCACCCCTCTGTTCTCCCTCTAGTCCTCAACCCCAAACGTCCAAGGTGTAGCCATCCACAGGGAATAATACACCCACAGTATGGAGGGGAGGGCAAGAGGGGAACCCAACCATTTTCACATAATTTTTCTGAGTCCAAAAATGTACCTCACCCCAAGCTTCCCTGTGGGGAACCACAGGCTGGCCACCTGTGGGGACCTTCTCATTGCACTGCCTCATCCTGCGGAGCAGAGCAAGGTCAGGGTAATAGGATGGGATACGCCTTGATCTGATGAGATGAGACACACCTTGACCTGAATGGACTTGCAGACAATCTGATGAGATGGGATACACCTTGACCTGGAAGGACTGGCAGACAACCTGGCGAGATGAGATGCACCTGGTCTTGAGACTGCGCATGCCCTTTGATGGACTGCTCACCCTAGCCCGGGGGGATTGGGGATGGATAAAAGACGGTGTCTGGGGCAGGAAAGGGAGCAGCCACTTCAGTCTTTCTCTGTCCTTCTCCCGGCTGCTTCCCCCTCCCTCCTTTCCTTCTATCCCTAAGAGTAAAAGTTCCTCGAGAACCAATCAACAGTGGTCGTGTCGTGATTCTGCGGGTTGGACCTTTGCTGACAAGACTTGGGTTGGCGAGGGATCCGACACTTCCCAAAGAATGAGATTGTGCTTTTTGTTTATTATTTGCAAGGCAAAGTGACAAAGGGAAAGACAGATTTTGCGTCTGCTATTTCAGTGCCCCCAATACCCACAATAGCTAGGACTGGACCAGGCTGAGTTCAGGAGCCAGGAACTGAATCTGGGTCGCCCATGTGGGCAGCAGGGACCCAAGTACAAAGACTATCATTTTCTGCCTCCCAAGTGCGTCAACAGGAAGCTGTATTGGAAACAGAGACATGGGGAGTGGGCATCAAAAATACAGCTTAACCTGTTGTACCATAACACCTATCCCTGACTTAATAGCTGTTTTAATAGTTACCTAACAGTCCCTGGCACAAACACATGCCCAATAAGTGGCTTTTGAGCTGAACTAAATGGATCATGACAATTTGGCACACTCATATTCTGGTTCACACACATTTCGCACACAGACCCAGGGCTTAGTAGACCCTGACTAAATCTTGCACAGAAAAAGGACCACATGTGGTTCCAAAAATTAGCCCAAATCTTTTGCTCAATAATTCATTGTACAAGCAGATTTGAGTCACTTAATATTCATAACCAATTCTTCAAATCAGGTTAAACATCATGATCACAACCATAAAACAATTTTAAACACTTATTATGCACCATGTGTTGTGGTCATGTTACAAACATTGCCTCTGCACGAGCTACACCTATCAGCTATATGTATCAGTCAGGATAGGTGAGGTTATACGTAAGCTCTGAAGTTGCAGTGATTGAAAACAGTAAATTTTATTTCTGACTTACATTATATGCCCAGTGAGGGCCAGCCAGACCTGACCGAGTATCATGTCAACACTCAAGCTCATGATTCCCAACACAGGAGAGGAGAGGTGACAACATGCACATTGGTTTATAAAGGCTTCAGCCTGAGAAGTAACTTCTCACCTAAAAAAAAATCCCCTTTTATCCTCAAAAACCACTGAAAGAAATGTGTGTGTGTGATATAAATTTGAAAGTCTCCTAAAATTTTTAAAATGATAAAGAATTAAAGAAACCAGATGGCCTAATAGCTACAAGTATAATACATTCAAATTATAATGGTAACAAATATTGTTGCATGTTTTTTATGTACCAAACCCTGAGGCCCCCACCTGGGTGACAGGGCCTCAATGATTTGAGCCTCCATTTCCTACTAACGCCCATCCTGGGAGGCAGCAAGCTAGAATCTAAAGCAAAGCCAGGACTCAAACGAGGCGTTCCCATGTGAGATCTAGGCACCCTAAGCAGCACCCTAGCTTCTGCTCCAAATGCCTACTACAGAGTAGCCTTAAGTATTACTTCCATATGCATTTGGCTGATGAGATAACTGAGGAACCAAGAGGTTATGTAACTTGTCTAAGACTGCACAGCTAGTAAGTGTAGTAGATCTGAGATTTGAACTCAGACATTTTGGCTACAGAATCCGTACTCCTACTGCCATCCTGAACCATCGTATCACATGTGAGGACTTTATCTGTTAAGTATAGTGACTGAATATACACTAGAGTTCATGTACAGGGTCTTTCTGATTTTAATTCACAATTTCTTCAGAAATCTGTGGCTAACAAAAATGCTCCTGGATTATCTAGATTATTCTGTATTGTCTGTTTTTGATAAACTCCTGCAAGGCTGAAATAGGGGCAACATCAGGTACAAGGTCGGCAACATAATTAATATTTATGAAGGGAATGAATAAATTTATTGTTTATTATTCTGACTCAAAACATCTGAAAGTTCTTTTAATAAGAGATTTCAGTATCAACCTGTTTTAAAGCCTTTATGTTCCTAGTCTCCAACATTCAAATAGTCTTTATCAACTTAATTTTGGCCAAGGCACTCTGCAAAATTCTGGCTTGTATTTTGTTCAAGAAATAGCTCACAGGTGTCTATTGCATGCATAGTCTTCTGATCACCACCAGGCTGTTTAACCATTTGATATCACATCCACCAGACTTCACACGCACTTTCCAGGATCCCAAGCAGAAGACTCTCCTTGAGCACATGGGAAGTTGGTTGCCTATTACTTTATTACAAATGAATTCTCCTACTGATCCTAGTATATGCCTTAATATCTAAATTCTAACCTCAGAGATATTATAGAAACAGGTCAGAGAAATCTGATACCAGAAATAAGATTCACAAAAATCACTAGAAATTTTCTCTTTTGATGGGTTGATCATTGAGTATAACAAAGTGGGCAGAAGTCAAGCACAGGAGGGACAGACAATTGCACTCTCAATACCATTGTCTGTAACAAGAGTGCTTTAACTAGAAAAGGAGTCCTGACAAATACTTAGTGTCCTATATAAACTTTGCTTTGCACACTGATACTAAGTTCTTAGAAAATTTGAAATATGGGGCTGGAACTGTGGCATGGTGAGTAAAGTCGCTGCCTACGACACTGACATCCCATATGGGCACCAGTTGGAGTGTGTCCTGGCTGCTCCACTTCCAATCCAGCTCCCTGCTGATGGCCTGGGAGGGCAGCAGAGGATGGCCCAAATGCTTGGGCCCCTGCCACCCACCTGAAGGGGCTCACCACATGAGCTCCTGGCTCCACGTTTTGGCCTGACCCAACCCTGACTGTTATGACCATCTGGGGAGTGAATGAGCAGATGGAAGATCTGTCTTTCCCTCTCTGACTTTCAAGTAAGTAAATAAGTCTTTAAGAAAAAAAAATTGGTAAGCCGTTAGCCTAGGAGAGCTTTCCTTGAACTATGCCTCTTTGATCTGGTTTTTCCCCAATATCCTCATATATGCTCCATCTCAAACAGGTTCTTTGATAAAATAGACCAGATAAAAGTGGGTTCAGGACAATTAAGTCAGTTTATATTGACTCTTCAAGTGCTGCTCAATTTATACAGTTGCATAAAAAGAAACTTCTAAAAGGCAACCTTTGTTCATTATGTATTCCCCATCCTCTTGTACTACCATAGAATGCTTTTGAAAGTCCATTTTTTCTATAGAAAGTGTCTCTGTTGAATGGTATTGGACAATCTCTTTCTTTCATATCTAAGGCTGGACTTACATTTTCCCAAACCCATACTGTTGTGAGACCAGGTATCATATAAACATGCCATTTGACACTCAGTCCAAGTAAGCACACACTGCATTCACACAAATGCTCAGTGAACTTCATTTATCTTGTCAGGGTAATCAATCACTTGGTATTTTGCAGTTCCTTACTTGGCAGGATCCTTCAATGCACTGAAGGATTAGCATTAATTAATACACCAAGAATGATTAACAGAACCAGTTATTATCCCTCTACAATTCAGCCATGTGCTAAAAACCCATGCTCTTTCATCCTCTGTTCCCTTAATTTAATCCAAACTTCATCTAATTTCAGCTTCCACAATTACTACTTGCTGTGTAAGTTGGGCAAGTTACTGAACTTCTGTTAGTCTGAGTTTGCTCACTTGTGCATTGAGGATGGTAATACTTCTGCTGAGTGCTCTGGAGGTTAAATGAGAACACATGTAGTACAGGACTAGTACAACTCATTAACAGGGAGGACCTGCAGATCCCACTTCTTTATCTTGCCATTTCAGCCTCACCTTTCTCCCCACCATCTGCCTCCAAATCTTTTAGTAAGAAAATATATTCTAAAACATGCTCTGAAATTTTTCTAAGTCATATAATCAATTTCAGGTTGTCTAATTTGTAGAGTGAAGTTGTCTAAGAGGCAGCCAAACCAGAAGGACAAACCAAAAGGTACAACCTGTCATGCTGAATATATTTATCCAATCAGTTCTATTTGAATCCTTCCCAGCGCAACTGGAAACACAGCAATTCCTCCACTGGAAGTGTGGGGGACAAGCTTCATGAACAGACAGCTGAAGTGAAATTGAGAGGAATACATTTATTCTTTGTTGACTTACGTGTTTGACTGTAAAAAGTAGGTGGTCAATTTCAAGTTCGATCTATCTTGTCAGAAGAGTAGAACTTTAATCCAAATTCTGCAATGGCAAAAAACACATTTTGAGCTGACACATATAATTGTGGGCTTGATGATTAAAACAAGGACAAAAATTAATCTTATTTATGGAAAATTAAGGCATAGAAAAGACAAATGTTTTGACTTTGAGATCTAATTCAGGATGTCTCCATGCCTGGAAAAATAATGTATACATAAAAAAAGTTGATCTCTGCTTCAACTCAGCAAATCAAACATCTATGATTAACTCTAACACAAAATAAGCAATTTTTCTTAATTTCCTCCTTTTCTTTAGGATGTTGTTAGTACAATAAGAAAACTCTAAGTTTCGTTCCCTTTGCAAAAGAATTTTTTGAAAGATAAAGTTGCCTCCCTAAATTACTGTTTAAAATATTCTGTAATTAAAAATGTCATTTCTAATAATTTAGGAGACAATAATTTATAATGGGTTTTTTAATGAAAGATATGTAATAAAAAATTTCCACTTCATCATTTACCCAGTGGGAAAATTCAACTGTGTATTCCAGAGAGATGTTTTTGGATCTGTCTACTTTGCGTTGCTCTAGCCATCATTTCATCACAGCAATGGTCATACTAGGTGTACCCCACAGGATCCCCCTGCTGAATTTCAGCGACTTCTTTCCATTTCTTTCTCAGCATCAATTACCCTATCCAAATAAATATTGTAAGCTTTTCTCTTCCTTATCTGAGAAGTATGAAAAAATGGGCAGGTCACTTTTAAATAAATTGAACAATTAGTATATCTAGAAGCATTCCCCCCTTTAAGCTAAATTCAGAAATTAGAGTCTTAAGACGGTTTCACTATTTACACTGACTTACAACAATGTGTTTGGTCCTGGGTCCATGGCTTTCAGTTGTGTAGGAAAACAGTACCACATGCGGATCATCGACACTGAATGTGTGTTGTATTGTGAAGAAAGGATTTCATCCAACTTGGCCTGAGTTTTCAATGGGCTAGCCTACTGTTGATAAGATATGAGCTGCTCTAGGATGATGGTGTACATAATAAAACCAGTAGACCCGTGGGCAACAGCTCATCTCCTCACTTCTTTCACTCCAACATGAGTTCCTCAGGAGAAAACAGTGTATAGGATGTGTGCTCCATGTTTAGTAACTCCTAGGAAGAGTTTGCTGCCTGCTCCCATGTGGAAGTTCAGAAAAAAAAAGATTAAACAGTGTCAAGGTAGACGGCAGGTATCTCCAGTGTTAGTATGGAGAGACTCAGTGCTGAGCCCTGTAATTACAGGTTAGCACTAAACAGTTCTGCCAGCCATGTCCTAATTATAGCAAGCAAAGGGTGTGTGTGTTGGATTCACGCTTAGTCCCCCATCCCTGACATGATCATTTTTTTCATTAGCTGTTTTCTTCTAAGAAGCTTTGGTATTATTTTCACTTTCTTGCCTTCTATTTATTTTTAAACTTGATCTGACTCGCATACTCACTAGTGGACTTAATTTATGCTTTCCCTTTTTATTTTTGAGATAACATGTTTAATTTATAATATAATCAAAGGTTTAACGCTTCACTAAATAGTTCACAAAGTAAAAAAAAAAAAAAATAAGACTACCATAGTTCTGCAGGAGTATAGACAAGGGCTATAAACAAATCAAAAAATGTTTAAATAATGCTTTTTTAAGCTAACTAAAGAATTGCCATTTGGTCAGTAATCACTCCACATCCCACTTAACCCTCCTCTCTTCTTGAAACGTTGCCTAACTTACCTTCTGGGTCCCTACTGTCTCTGTTTTCTTCCTATTTCAATCCTCCATCTCTGCTAGATTCTTCTCAACTCCCTACCTAACCACTGGGGTTCTCAGGGTTCTGTCCCTATTTATACTGCCAGTTCTCCCTAAATTTCACTACCTGCTCAATATCTCTACATATTTAATAGAAATCTCAAAATGAGTACATCTCCAAGCTTGATTATCCAGCAGTCCACTTCTTATAAAATCCTCATCTCAGTAAGGATCAACTTTATACTTCCCATTGCTCAGACCAAAACCATGGAGCTGTCTTGGATACCTTTCTTCTCCTTGTACCTATATGTAACGTGTTTGCAAATTGTCAGTTCAAAGTATATCCAGGCTTCAACCACGTATCTTTCCACACAATCATTCTAACCTAATCCATGATCCCTTTTCCTGAACCTCTGAATTGTTCCCTGATCTGTTTCCTTCATACCCCCTGTGGTTTATTCCCCACAGATCATTCCAAGCGGTTCTTTTAAAACATAAGGTCTGGCCAGCGCCGTGGCTCAATAGGCTAATCCTCTGCCTGCAGTGCCGGCACACTGGGTTCTAGACCCGGTCGGGGCTCCGGATTCTGTCCCGGTTGCCCCTCTTCCAGGCCAGCTCTCTGCTGTGGCCCGGGAGTGCAGTGGAGGATGGCCCAAGTGCTTGGACCCTGCATCCCATGGGAGACCAGGAGAAGCACCTGGCTCCTGCCATTGGATCAGCGCAGTGCACCGGCCACAGCACACCCACCACGGCGGTCATTAGAGAGTGAACCAATGGCAAAGGAAGACCTTTCTCTCTCTCTCTCTCTCTCTCTCTCTCTCTGTCCACTCTGTCAAAAAAAAAAACAACAAAAAAAAAACATAAGGTCTGCAGTTCTTATCATGGTGTACAAGCCCCTGCATGACCGGGCCATTGCTCTTCCACTTGCTCAGTTTCTTGAGCAGACCAAGCATGCTCCTGCTGTTTACTCCAAACTGTACATGACACATTCACCTACTAGTGTGAAGCACCATCTAAAATAACACCTTACTCTTTTGTACCTACTGATGTTTCATTTTATCACCACCTGGATATGTAATGCATTTGCATTTTTTATCTCTGTCCATTAACATAGAAGTTCTGTAGGATGGGGCCGGTTGCTCCACCTCCAATCCAGCTCTCTGCTGTGGCCTGGGAAAGCAGTAGAAGATGGTCCAAGTCCTTGGACCCCTGCACCCACATGAGAGACCCAGAAGAAGCTCCTGTTTGCGGATCAGCACAGCTCCAGCTGTTGGGGCCAATTGGAGAGTGAAGCATCAGATGGAAGAGCTCTCTTTCTCTTTCTCTGCCTCTCCTTCTCTTTGAGTAACTGTCTTTCAAGTAAATATTTTTTTTTAAATAAGTTCTGTAGGAGGAATGACCTTCCTGGGTTGTTAGGGTTGTTATAGCTAAAAGCTGCTTCCGGAGAGTGTTCAGTACACTATGGAGTTCAGCAGGCATTGCTGATGGATCAATGAATAATTCAATAAGGAGCATTAGAAAGTCAGAGAGTGAGACTGCCATCTCAGAATGTTACCTGGTCCTTTGCAGTAGGCATTCTCTATGATAATTCACCTAGGACAACTATTCCCTCACTGTAGTACCATTCTAGGAAACTCAAGAAATGTTTTCTTCAGACCTCTTTCTCACAAGCCCTTGAGTTGGGCATTTCTAAGACCCTGGGTTCCTACAACCACTCTTATTCATGTCCATGAGTCATGCAGCTATTTCTCTCAAGAATTTGCCTTAGCCAGATCAAGATTAGACTTACTTGATGTCTGGCCCCTGGAGGATTTCCCTATCCACTGTCCTCAGGAGCACTGAGCAACACACAGTGCTGTACGTAATTCAGATTTGAATATTCTCCTAGGTCACAGAGAACTCCCCAAGCGGCTATGGATGTGGTTAACAAAGGGACGGCAGGGAAGAGGAGTCACTAAGAGCTTTGACTACCTACTCGGGCAAATTTTTTCTGCCTTCAAGATTTGCTGGTTTGAGATTCCATTTGATGGAGTGATGCTGAGAACCTCCAATTCACTAGCTAACTAGAGAAGATCACACAACTTACAAGGGAAGCAAAGATCACCACATGCCCTGGTGCTGGAGTTTCTGCCAAGCCAATGATACTCAATTCTCAAAATGAAGACACTAACTTGCCCAAAAGGAATCACTTTGCTCCTGAAGCTCAAGGCCCTCTGTTACAGACGCTCCTCTCGTAGCTTGCCTTACATTCACCCAGCCCCCCATCTGCCACAGGTATGTTCATCGTGGTAGATCCGGTAGCTCATTAAAGTGGCACGGCACAGAGGCTGGTTTGGACCAGAAGGAGAACTCTGCTCTTGCTCTGGAAGCCTTTGAGGTCAGGAAACACATGCAGAAGTGAAATGTGTTACTTCTAAAACATACACACAGTTTCCAAAGGATTTCACCTCTTTTTTTTTTTTTTTCGTGATAATGGGCTCAATAACTATTTGTTTTACTTTTGAACAAAGCATCTCTACCTTACCCAGGTACTTCAAACAAGTGCCAGACCTCTGTATTGTCAATAGATTTCTCTTCCATCTCTGGCACAGGTGTCTTCCCTAGGCCTCCAGAGCACCTCCCCTCTCAACCCCTGCCCTTGTACTATCGAGATGCGATTTGGTGAATCAACATGACATTCTGTGGGATAGTAATATGACCAAGGTTTTTTAGACAAATTGTGTCACAAAATTGGACAACTGATTGGACCACAGCAAAACAGTAAGGGTATGTTTCTCTCTCTTCCAGGTAAGAATAAAAGGTTCTAACTACTTTGTATTTGTTGTACAAAGAAGGAACTATTTACCTGTTTAGTAGCTACTTGACAGATTCAAATAAGCTGTAATCACCTTCCTGATGGAGGAAATCACAAAGTAAAGCGAGTATAATTGGATTCACTACCTGATTCAGCTTATGATCAACCATGCTTCTCCGGGGTACATCTGCCATCCGCATTAATCCATCTGGGGATGTGCTAAGAATCAGTCTTCATTGTTTACTCTTTTGAAAGAAATTCCAGGGGCTTCCACTTTGTCATGTACATCATAATGTGATTTACATTGGTGGTTCTCAACCTATAAAATAAGTGCAATAAATTATCTCTATGTTCTTTCTTTCTTTCACTTTTGCTACTCCCTGTATGGACTTACTGCTCAATTTCTGTCACCCTCTAGTAAAAAAAATAGCGTATTTGAAAGGCAAGTAATGGCTATCAAAAAAAAAAAAAAAAAAAAAACCTTCAAACAGAATCAAATAGAGTTCTAATTGTAAACATTACTCATTAATTTGTGAGTTTTCCCGCATTTTGGAACTTTGTTAAGCCTCAGTTTTCTCATCTGTAAGAGGGTAATTGATACCTTGTCTAAAGACTGACAAGATCAAAAAATTCACTGAACATGTGCCTCAAAGTTCATTTATTAACAACCACAATTTTAAAGTTCTCTTTGCCTCAAATACTTCGGTTCTCCAACCCTTCTCTTTATTCCAGTTTCTCTGGAAAACATTTTCTGCTTTCTTAGGTCAAATTTTCTCCTCATCTCAAGTATTTATCTCAATTGTCTTCACCACTCTTGTGTGGGTTCCTTGTGGGGAAGCTATGTCTGGTTTTATACAAAAGTGAGATTTGGAGAAGAGTAAATGCTGACTTTTCCCTATTGTTTCTTCATTCATCTGGGTATTCTCTACCCACAATACCTTGATCATGTGATCAAAATTCAGGTCTGTGATGTAAGTTTGTGTGCCCAAGACCTCCGATACACACAACACAGTATTTTTGGAAATACCCAAGAGCTGATAAAAGTACTGCTCCCATCTGTAGAGACTAATTCTTTTGTTCAAGCGTGGGATCCAAGTCTATGTAAGATTTCAGGTGTCACTGATGCTAACACAGAGACAAAGGAGCCCTGTGTGCCTCACTGAAGCACACATTTCAAGTGCTAACTAGACCCCTAGTACAGGAACACACACACCCAGTACATGAGCGAAGTAATAGTTCGGCCTTTGCTGTTAATGGAGAGGACCAGATTACTTACTAAAAATGTTTGCTATAAAAAAACAGATGCAGGGCAGGCACTGTGGCATTGAAGGTTAAGCCTCTGCCTACAGTGTCCACAACCCATATGGGCACCAGTTCGAGTCCCGGTTGCTCTATTTCCAATCCAGCTCCCTGCCAATGGCCTGGGAAAAGCAGTGTAAGATGGTGCAAGGTGCTTGGGCCCCTGCACCCACATGAGAGACCAGTGAAAGCTCCTGGCTTCAGCCTGGCCCAGCTCTGGCCATTGCTGCCATTTGGGGAGTGAACCATCAAATCCAAGATCTCTCTCTCCCCACCACCACCTCTTCCTTCCCTGTGTATCTCTGCAAATAATTAAATAAATCTTTAAAAATAGGATTCTTTACTTGCAATTCAAGCAGTACACATTTTATGTGGTTCTTTTGATTCCTCAAATATTAACATTTAGACAGGTACAAAACTTGATGATTTAGCCACAGATACATTAAAGAAAAATGAAGCCTAAACCTATAGATTATGTTTCAAGCATTTCTCCTTTTTTAAATACATACTTTTTAAAAAGTTTTATGTATTTGAAAGGCAGAGTTATAGAGAAGCAGAGACAGAAAGGTCTTCCATCCACTGGTTCACTCCCCAAATGATCGCAGTGGCCGGAACTGGGCTGATCAGAAGCCAGGAGCTTCTTCTGTGTCTCCCACATGGGTACAGGAGCCTAAGGACTTGGGCCATCCTCTGCTGCTTTTCTAGGCACATTAGCAAGGAGCTGGATCAGAAGTGGAGCAGCCAGGACTCAAACCATGCCCATATGGGATGCCAGCGCTGCAGGCAGTGGCTTTACCCACTATGCCACAGCACCAGCTTTAATTCTGCTTCTTTAATATAAATAGCACATTGATAAAGTGTATATATATATTTATATTCATATATATATATATATATATATATACTTAAAGCTGTGTCAGAGTCATCAGAATTCAAACAACAGTTCTGTCATGTACTATCTGTGTGCTCAGGTTAAAGTTTAACTTCAAGACCTGTGCCAAAAACTGTTGAAATCTTTATTCAGTATAGAGTTGATCTTCTGTATATAAAGACAATTAAAAATGAATCTTAATGAGAAATGGGATGGGAGAGGGAGTAGGAGATGGGATGGTTTGCCAGTGAGAGGGTGGTTATTGGGGGCGGGGGAAGAAATGGTATAATCCAAAAGTTATACTTTTGAAATTTATATTTATTAAAGTTTTCTATTAAAAAAAAAGACCTGTGCCAAGACCTGGCCTATTCATTGATAAAATGGAAGTTATCATTTATTGTATAAGTTTAATATAAGTATGTATTTAGGAATACACTAAAATAAGTCTAGTATAAGGTAGATATTCAGAAATTATGATTGTCAATCATTGATAATATTGAGAATGGTCATGATAGCAATTTTCATAGGCATGAGAAAAAGGACATCATGTGTTGAAATGAAAGAATATCTAGGACTAACTGCTGCTGAATATCAACTGTTTTGCTTCTGTACTGCACTGCTTGCTCAATGACTTAATGCAGGATGCTCAGCGTAAAAAGGGGGGATAATTGTACTTCCATGACAGGCTTCACAAACTCTAGGAAGACAGAAAGGCCCAATTCTCAGACAATGAAACTTAGTAAATACTCCCTGAAATTAATGGGCTCACACTTCCTTGTATGATTACTTCCTTGCATGATGCATGGTACCCAGACTGCTGAGATATACCAATAAAATGCCCAAATTTATGCAACTGCCATATAAAGAATAAGGAACTAGCCTATGTGTGCAGTGACGTTTGTACTTGTTCACTCAAGCATATAAAAACACAGAAGGAGAGAGGCGGGGCTTCTCACCCCCACACTGCACTATGTTGTATGTGTTGGTGGGAGCCCCAGCTAGCTGGCAAAAAACATTAAATCCTCTTGCCTTTGCATCTGTGACTGTCTTTTGTGGGTTAATTGGGCAAAGACTCAGATCTGTAACCCAACACATGTCCTTTATAAACCTCAAGTTTGTAAGTACCTTAGGGTGGGGCTGCAGTGGTCTATAAACACATTTTTAGTTCTGCCTTTTAGACTGATGACACTTTCAAACTTCAGTTGTTAAAAATACTTAACTTCAGATTAGCTTATCTGCTGAGAATGATGACAAAATTCTTTTTGGTACAGTTTCTCATAGTGGTATTCGCTTTGGTGTTTTTCTGGAGGAAAGAAACTACTGGGATGTTCAGATGGTAGCCACACTTTTATCAGATGGACCATTAGTTACTTTTCCCAATGTGAAAAGTTGAACCTAGTCCACATAGCTGTCATTTAGCATTCTCACCCGTGAAAAGAAAAATTAGAAGAGAAGGAAACTTGCCACTTCTGTTTCAAAAATAAGGCTAGTAAAACTGTCATCGGGTCACTTTTCTCCAGAAGCGTTGGCTGTCATCCCAAGGCAAATTGACTTGTAAGTGGACAACTTCCCCACTGAATTTTGCAGAATAAAAGAGAATAACTGGGGACAAAGTAGGCAGGAGCTGAAAATTAAGAAATCAAAGTGTAGTGCCGGCGCCGTGGCTCAACAGGCTAATCCTCCGCCTTGCGGCGCCGGCACACCGGGTTCTAGTCCCGGTCGGGGCGCCGGATTCTGTCCCGGTTGCCCCTCTTCCAGGCCAGCCCTCTGCTGTGGCCCAGGAGTGCAGTGGAGGATGGCCCAGGTGCTTGGGCCCTGCACCCCATGGGAGACCAGGAAAAGCACCTAGCACCTGGCTCCTGCCATCGGACGATCGCGGTGCGCCGGCCGCAGCGCGCTGTCCATGGCAGCCATTGGAAGGTGAACCAACGGCAAAGGAAGACCTTTCTCTCTGTCTCTCTCTCTCACTGTCCACTCTGCCTGTCACCAAAAAAAAAAAAAAAAAAAAGAAAGAAAATCAAAGTGTAAATGAGCATCCTTGAACACATATTGTGTTGTTAAAGATTTCACATGGAAATGATTTAGAACTTGATTTAAATATTAACTTGATTGTTAAATATTTAGAAAAAGTTTGATTAACATAACATTTAACTCAAGAGTCTAACTGCTATGTTAACATTGGACATAGAAATATGTCTAAGAAAAAAGGGGGCGGCCAGGCATTTTGCACAGCTGCTAAGTTGACACTTGGGATGTCTGCCTCCCACATCAGGATAAATGACCAAGGAGGCTGTCATCTACAGTCACATCTTAGATGACGTCCGTAGGGGGGGGGTTTCTTCCAGTGACTCCGTATGTTTTACTTTGGGTCCGGGTGGGAAATTTGACTCATATTCAAATGGAGGACAGGAAAGAAAGGGCAAAGTCACATCACACCTCACTCAGACCTTGTAGTTGGACAGCTTAACACGATCCCTAACGGTGTCTTTACAAAAGGTTTGTCCTCAAGAAGAGTACTTCAGAGTCTGAGGAAAATACTGTATGATAAGTAACAAAGTCATTCATGACATTTGGGAGATATACACTGTTTCGTCCTCTGTGTCTCTGCCCTGGATTTTATTAAATGGGAAATACAGTGATGTTCCTAATGGAAAGTGCTTACACCTAGAGTAATTTTTTTACACTTATAGTAAGAGATTCAAAGACAGAATGTGTAAGTATTCTGTTTGGATAGACAACACTTACAAGAAGGGGAGGGGGGCAGGCATTTTGCACAGCTGCTATGTTGGCACTTAGGATGTCTGCCTCCCACATCAGAACACCTGGTTCAATCCCCAGCTCCTCGGCTCCTGGTCCAGCTACCTGCTGATGTACATCTTGGGAGACATCAAATGATGGCTTGAGTGCTTGGGTCCCTGCCACCCATTACAGAGACTTGGCTTCAGTTCCTGGCTCCTGACTTCGGCTCAGATCAACCGTGACTGCTGCAGGTATTTGAGGAGTGAACCAATGGAACAAAGATTGCGATCTCTGTCTCATGTCTGTCTCTGCCTTTAAAATAACGATAATTTAAAGTTTTAAGAATAAAAGGTGTTCAGGAATTCTAAGAGCAGATTGAAGTTAGAAACTACAAGTAAATTTTAACAGGAAAATAAAGAGTAAATCTATATGTATAATAATAAAAACTCACACCTTTCCTTAAAACCTGATAGTCTTCCAAAGCATTATTCTTGTGTGTTATCACTAAATAACATCGAGCATATGACATTTGCAGGAAATTTCATAGATCTAACTACAAAACATAGCAAAGCTTATGCTTGGAAAAATGTACATAAAGTGATCAAATCATACAATAAAAAGCTAGATTTCATATGAAAGTAAAATGTAGAAGTTTATCAAATTGGAAATCCTAAATTTTGTGATCTTAAGCAGTAAAGCAATCTGGAAAACACATGTGATCACTTTACTCAGTGACAAGGAGGTTGGTAAATATAAAACCAAGATATACTTCTGGAAAATACCATGTAAATTAGGAAGCTCAAATAATTTAGTACCAAGAAGATTAACATATGGGGCAAGTAGTTGGCATAATGGTTAAAATACTGCTTGGGCCACCAACATTCCATATCACAATGCCTGAGTTTGAGTTTCAACTCCACCTCCAGTTCTAGCTGCCAGTTAATGTACACCCTGGGTGGCAGCAGAGGATAAGCCTTTGGGTCCCTGCCATCCATACGGGAGACACAGATTGAATATGGGGCTCCCAGCTTCAGTCTGGCTGTTGTTGTGGGTGTTGGGAGAATGAGCCAGCAGATAGAAAATTGAGCTCTCTGCCTTTTTGATGATTTATTTGAAAGTCAAAGTTACACAGAGAGAGAAGGAAAGACAGAGAGACAGAGTCTTCCATTTGCTGATTCACTCCCCATTTGGCTACAAGGGATAGAGCTGTGCCCACCTGAAGCCAGGAGCTTCTTCTGGGTCTCCCACATGGGTACAGAGGCCCAAGAACTCGGGCCATCTTCCACTGCTATCCCAGGCCATAGCAGAGAGCTGGATCTGAAGTGCAGCAGCCAGGACTCAAACCGGCACCCATATGGAATGCCAGCACTGCAGGCAGTAGCTTTACCTGCTATGACAGTGCCCGCCCCTGCTCTGCCTTTCAAATAAGAAATTTCTAGGTCCCAGTGTTGTGGCATACCAGGCTAATCTGTCACTTGCATCCCATATGGGCACCAGTTCTAGTCTCAGTTGCTTCTTTCCAATCCAGCTCCCTACTAATGCCTCTGGGAAAACAGTGGAAAATGACACAAGTCCTTGGACCCCTGCACCCATGTGGGAGACCCAGAGGAAGCTCCTGGCTTCAGACTGGCCAAGCTCTAGCCATTGTGGCCATTTGGGGAGGAAACCAACAGGTGGAAGATCTAACTCTTCTTTTCAAATAAATAAATCTTAAAAAAAAAAAAATTAAGGAAAGTTGATGTATAGCTACAGACATAAACCTACTTATACTTCTTATCTGGATGAATAAGAATAGCTATTAGAATGAAAATGATCTATATATTCAGTGTGTCATCAAGCAGTAGAGGCCCTTGGAGCCAGTGTTGTAGCATAGCAGGTAAAGCCGCTACCCAAGATGACAGCATCCATATGGGCACTGGCTGGAGTCCTGGCTGCTCTATTTCAATCCACTTCCCCCGCTATTGTGCCTGGAAAAGCAGAAGACACCCCAAGTGCTTGGGCCCCTGCCCCCACGTAGGAGACCAGGAAGAAGCTCCTGGCTTCAGTCAAGCCCAACCCTGGTTGTTGTGGCCATTTAAGGAATGAACAAGTAGATGGAAGATTTCAGATTCTCTGGCTCTCTAACTCTGCCTTTCAAATAAAACAAATTAAAAAAAAATAAAACAGTAGAAGTCCAGTGAAAGACAAAGTTAAATCAACAACCTAATCATAGTGTTGATGTGTGCATCATGCACACTCTAATTTACATTTTCTTTTAAATATCAATGTGTTAAGCCTTTGATTCCTACCAGTATTCATTATTTACAGGTTTTAAAATGAATGTTATATGCCAGGGACTTTTCTAGATTCTGCAGATATAGCAAGAATCAAAGGCCACAAACCAATGAATTTACATTATGGCAGAAGAGACTCCATAAAATGTTTTAAACAGTGCCAGATACCTGTTTCAAAGAAAAATAAGATAGTGAGAAATGCACAGGGTGCTATTTTCCGTTGGGAGGCTGGGGAATCTCTCTGAAGGAGTGTTGCTTAAACAGAAGACTAAATACAGGAGACTGAATCTGAGGGAGGAAACCCAGTTAAAGGCCACGACCATGACCCTGGCAAACACCAAAGACCCCTGATGGGGCACTGGCAGATGCAACAGAGCGAACCAAGGAGAGTTGTGCTGAAAAGAGGTCTATGGTGTAGGAGGAAGTTACTCAAAAGTACAGTTCCAGGAGCACTCATTCAGCCCAGGAGTTGAGACACAGGCTGCCGAGCGCATTCCCTCCGGGAATTCCTGGGTTTGATTCCTGGGCCCAGTTCCTGATTCCAGCTTTCTGCTACCGTAGACTCTGGGAGTCAGTGCTGACAGCATGGGTAATTGGGTCTCTGCTACCCATGTATGAACCTGATTTAGCTGTGACTCTTGGCTTCAGCCCTGCAGACTGAGCAGCTGAGGACTAAACCAGTGGATAAAGGGTCTCTGCCTTAAAAAAAAATAAAATTCTCCCTTTCAGCATTCCCCACAACTTTCTCACTGAGAATCTAAGGCAAACTTCAGTTGGGGTGAAGGGTAGGTGTTTACATGCAAAGTGTAGGATTTAAAGAACTACCTCCAATTTAGAAGGAAAAAAAACCCTACGGTTCTGAAAGCCAAAAGATAACTCAGTTTCCTCACCCTTAGCAAAAGGCTAAAACCAGTGAGGTTGTGGTCTTAATGGGAAAGAGCTGTACAAGATGGGGACAATTACAAACATGTGAGCTACCTGTGGTTATATTAATCGTTCTAGGAAAAGAATGTGGCATGTCTTCACCTTAGAATATGTGGTGCAAACTATGAAAAACAAACAATTAGGCAGTTTATGGTGTTAACACAGAAAACAAGAGTGGGATTCTCTGTTTCTTTGCAATCATTACCCACTTTGCTCAGATGTTGCTTTGTATCCATTAGGCTTCATTTCCCTGAAATGTTTAACTCCTGTAGCCCCAACCAGGCCATTCTCTTTACCTCCTGCTTCATGTAGTCAGCAGCTAAGAGCCTATGCTTGCCCACACACAAATGGCTCAGAAGCCTTCAAGGAGAAATTAAAGTCTTGTAAATGTAGCTTACTTTCTTACCAGGAGAGATGGATACACAGAACCCAACTGATGTCCAGATATTTAAGTTCTCTAATCCTCGACTGTAATTAAAGATGCACCCAACAAGGCTAAACTGAGAAGTCCTGAGGAAAATATCTCAGAGAACATGTATTTTTTCCCCTGGAATGCTGCATAGTACTCAGCTGGCATACTGTCACAGCAAAAAGGAATGCACTGTTACCGTGTGTGACCGAGCCCACAGGACAGCGAAGCGGAAGCGACGGGCCGGAATCCAGAGACGACCCTCAGCAGCACTTCCACCGGAGTGGCCTCACAGCTTACTTTTCCAACAGCCGCTTGTTGCCAGCCCGTGGAAAGAAGCAATGAGCCCTGTTGGTATTATTAACAACTGAATGAGGGAAGGAAAGATAGGAAACCTCATTAAACGCTGCCAAAGGCTTCAACTCATTATGAATATCCCCATATACCACCCAATAATCCAATAATATTGTGTTTCCAATATAGCTAAATATATCTCATTGCAGATAATTGTGGCTTGGCACTCTGCTGCACAAAGCAATTTTTTAGTTCAAATATCTTCCTTTTATTAGTATTTCATAAAAGTTGACAATGAAGTAAAATAAGTTAACACTGTAAGAAATTGCAGAGAAACAGCATACAATACCTATTTGTTTTTAGATTTATAGCGTGGCCTCCCTTGCCTGCTGCCTGCTGGTGTTGGTAAGTTTTTAGTTGTCCTCTTCTGTGTCCACTTGGCTGTCATCACAAACCGTTCCCTTGCAGTTTTCTTAGTCTCTTTCTTCACCTAACTCCACCACGACGATTCCTTGCTTTTATTGAGTTTCATCTCTGGATTCTTGTATCAAACTTAGATTCTTCTATTCCTTCAACTATTTTCTACTGGTCACTGCCCAAAACAGTTCTTCGATTTTTTTTGTCAGATAGAGTTAGACAGTGAGAGAGAGAGACAGAGAAAGGTCTTCCTCCCGTTGGTTCACCCCCTAAATGGCCGCCACAGCCAGAGCTACGCCAATCCGAAGCCAGGAGCCAGGTGCTTCCGCTTGGTCTCCCGCACAGGTGCAGGGGCCCAAGCACATGGGCCATCCTCCACTGCCTTCCCAGGCCACAGCAGAAAGCCAGACTGGAAGAGGAGCAACCAGGACTAGAACCCGGCGCCGTATGGAATGCAGGCACTGCAGGCGGAGGATTAACCAAGTGAGCCATAGCTCCAGCCCCCCATTTTTTCATTTCTTAGAGACACCCCAAAATGAAATTTTAACTCAAAGTAAATAATGTCAGGAATCAGCAAGAATGACAGAGCCTCCAGGCAGTGGGGTGCAAGTACTCCAACTGAGTTCACATGGAAATGTCTGTTTCTGGAGGACAATTTGGTAACAAAGTTTTAAGATTTTATTATATGCTCATCTTTAATCAGTAGAGAAATGCAAGTCAAAATGACGGCATCATGCCATCTCACACCCTTTAGAATGGCTACTATCAGAAAAAAATTAGTATTGATGAGTATGTAGGGAGTTTGGAACCTCACAACATGGAGCCTCTTACCCAACTTCTTCCTAGTGTGCCTGGAAGGCAACAGATGATGGCCCAGGTATGAATCTGCCACCCACAGGAGAGACCCGGGAGGAATTCTCAACTCCTAGCCTGTTGCAAGCACTTAGGGGAGTAAGCCACCACCACTCCTCTCCCCTTGCTCTGCTCTAAGTAGATAATCTTTTGGTCTAACTATTTACTAGTCATTTGCCAATATTCTCATTGAGTAAAAAACACTAATTTGACTCAAGTTCTGTCACTGCATTTTCAACACATTTCCATTTCACGCACTTTTTCATCCAGGCAGTATTCTTCGGAAAACTTTTTCCTTAATGTCAAGGGATCATGATTACTCTCATGCCTGCTAATTGAGAAACAGCACAATCCTGACTCTGGAGCCATCTGGGGCTCAGTGTGTTTCCCCAGCTCCTTCAGAGACCAGCATCCAATAGCACAGGTCTTTACCAATGAATTTCCTCTTTCCATCCCAGCACTGCTAAAACAGTCTCCAGTTGCTGCAAACTTGACATTGAAGTCACCCAACACTAGCTGGATGAACAGTTGAAAGGAGGACTTCAATATTGTTTTCCCTACAGTGTTTATCAGCTGTTTCCAAGCCTTGCCAATTCTACTGCAAGTAAACGCTCTCCCTCCCCTTTCTCACCAACATTGTCCTTTGAAACAGAGCTTCTACTTTGCATTTCGCTTGGTTTAATCTTTCAAGCTTGGTACCAATGAGACCTTGGGAAGTTATCAAACCAAATTCATTTAGTTTTTTTTGTGAACGTACTTCAAGGTGCTAGACAAAGAAAAATCAACAGGGAAATAAATGGAGAAACAAATGTGAAAGCTCAGAGAGTCTGTGGTTTAACCTCAAGGTGTAGATAGTTAGCAAAATAGCTTAGGAAGAATGCAGCTGGTTTGCTGACTTGTTTTCAAGTTGCTTATTCTCAAAAGTCAATGATTAATATAACCACAGGTAGCTCACGTGTTTGTAATTGTCCCCATCTTCTACAGTGCTTTCCCATTAAGTGTTTGACCACAACTAGTGAGAACTAACAATAGTTACCTCAAGAGAACAGACGAACATTGATTTAAAAGAATTTCTGCCTCAACATCTATATTCTGGGAGAAACAAAGAACTGATTTAAGGATAAGCTATTTGGTAAAGTTACTAGGGGTTTTCAGGGATACAAAGACAGATCAGGAGCTTAATTTAAATTAGACCAGATTGGTTTGTGTAATGAAGAAACCATGTTTGTTCCCAGGCAACTGGGGAGACAGGAAAATGGTTAACAACCGAAAGAAGTCCCTTAACATGGCAACAAAATAATCTATGGGGGAAATAAAACAGAAATCTTGCAGCAGCAGGGACCAGGCATTTTGTTCCGGAGTGATGACAGGTGTTCATGTTCTGCCTCATTACTGGGATCCCCGAGTTCCTGCCCCATCAGTGTCTGTTGGACACAGCAGCTTTAAGTTAAAGAGGCTCTGAGGAGTGGGGATAGGAGTGTCCTGTGTGAGAACTTTCTGGAGAAAGGCAGATACTGGAGAAGCAACCTGCACTATGGGCCAAATCCGGAGCAGACATAACTTCAATTCCATTCTCCCAAAACCCATGAGAAAGCGCTGAGCAGAAGCGACATGGACTAGACCCAGCCCTAGTGAGAGCAAGGATTTCCAGTGGCAGTCTCTCTGCCGGATTGTTTGCATTGTAAGTTAGGGATTAAGGTTCCCTAGCTGGAGGTAGAGACAGCCATGAAAGCAGAGTTAATCCAAGTCACATAGTAAGTTAACGGGCAGAATGAATCACCATCCAAGGGAGACCAGCTTCAGTGTTGCATCTGTACCCCATGCCTCGCTTCCTCTCTATATAACCCACAAGTGTTCAGAGATTGAAACCACCATACTTAGAAGCCATCACACCCAGAGGTTCACGTCATCATACCACATTCCCACAGCAAGTGAATGTAGCCATGTGCATTGCACTAGCATCTGCTATTAATCTGTAAACTCCTCCCAGAATCTAGGGCCATGTTCCATTTACAAATTCCGAGCCTACTTAAGAAGATTAGCTCACAAAGGCAGAGCTTGATCGCACCTGTAAGATGAATATCCAGGCCTAGTCTTAATTTTTGAGAGGCAGAGACAAATTTAGATTTCCCAACTGCTAGTTTTCCCCTCTCTCAAGTTTCTGCAAGGGGCTGGAATTGAGCATTGTAAGAAGGGAACCAGAATGCCAAAATGCAAGCTCACTTTTAAGATGAATATCCAGGCCTAGCCGTTTATTCAATTTTTTGGGAGGCAGAGAAACAATTTCCCACCTACTGCTTTTCTCCCTCCCCCAACTTTCTACAAGGGCCAGGGTTGAGCACTGGAAGAAGTGAACCAGAATGCAAACCAGGTCTTCCACAGGGGTGTCAGTATGCAGTAGGTCCCTGGCTAGATCTGGCTTGGGATTTTTTTCTTGACAGAAAGAATTCAAGAGGCATAGATTAAAAAAGCATGAAATCTACATGAGCAAAAGTATATGCTCAGAAACGAGTGCAGGCAAGCTCAGAAGAGAAAGGGCTGCCATTGAGAGGGTTTGGGCCATTCCTTTTATAGGATCCAGGGGGGCACAGGGCATGTGTCTGTAGCAAAGCTTAACTGAATATTCAAAGAGAGCAGAGTTTGGGGCAGAGCCTAAGCACTGAGGGGAGGAACCTGCAAGCTGAATTAGGTAACTGTAGCCATCGTGGATCTTAAGCAGCAAACCTTGACAGCAACAGCCTGCAGGGAAGGGCGTGGGGTTTGGTCCATGCACCCAGAGACAGTAGCTCCGGGGAGGTTGCAGCACAGGTGCTGGCAATCCTCAGCTCCTCTTTGCTAGCTGCCTTCTGACATCAGTAGGAATCCAGCTACTTGAATCAACACTTGCTGCCTCCCATAGCCTGCACTGGTGGAAGCTGGAATCAAGGTCTGGACTTGGGACTGGAACCCAGGCCCTCTGAGGTGCCTTAACTGTTAGGGTAAACACCACCCCTAATCTTTTCATCGTCATTTCTAGAAGAGGAATTTCACTATTAAGGAAGCTTTTCCTGGCTTAAAAATTAATACAAGTAATCCTTCTTATAGAAAAATTATAATTGCAGATAAGCAAGAGAAAAAATGAAACCACCCACAGTCCCAGTGGCTAGAGGTAAATCGTATTAATCTCCGACATGGAACACTCTTTACTGGAAATAATGCTGTGCAAACAGATCTCCTTCTAAAAGTCATGGGGCCTGGGCAGGAGTGTGAACTGGCACAGGTGTCATCATAACAGTATGGTTGCTACTGGGTGCTGCAGAGACTGATTTCTAATCACTAGCGGAGTCCACAGTAACAGTAGCAGCTGAAAAAGGTGTGAAGACAGCATATCTTCCGGTTCTTTCTCCACAAAATTTTTTCAGATGTATTAAACAAAAGCCCCTACGGATTAGCTAATTCAGTGAGTTTCGTGCACAGTTTAGAAGAAAGGGGGACTCTCCCTCCAATCTTCTCTCCACCAAAGACTTATTGCACCTGCTGCTAATCTGACAGAGACATTATTAAATTAGACTATCTTTGAAAAAAAGCTGTTTTTATTTGTACTATGAGCTGAAATCATAAATTATGCTACAAAGACCATTCTTATCCAGTTTGGTTTTTATGTTGATATGTGCCAAGTGTATTGTGGGTACCTGAATCATAGCAAATTATTAACTCATTTGGAAAAAGCTCTTGCAAGGGGAATTGCTACCTCCCAAGAGAATCATATTTAATGTTTAGATTCATATTGTCCAAACACTGAGAGGAGACTTGCAAGCAATGATAACTAGGGCTCTTGTAGGTGAATGGCTCCAACTTACATCACTAATCAATTTTACTTTACTTTTTCTCTCACTGGGCCCTTGGGGAGCCATGTTCACCATCAACAGCTAAACAGTAAAAGATATTTTAAGAAATCTCCCAGCTAACTTTAAAACATTTTTTTCAAAGACAACTCTAGTTCATTTTACTAGGTACCACTTATTGTAACATTGTATCATGCAGTCTGCACTCAAGATCTCATTATCAGATTCTGGCAGTTGAATATTGTCATCATGTTTACAGACTAGGAACTGAGGCTCTGCTTAAATTCATAGTTATTAAATCACAAAGCCTGGATTCCAATGCTAGTGTGTGTTACTCTAAAACCCATCCTCTGCATTGTACTGCTTGGTGATCATAGTTAATAACAATGTATCATACAAATGAAAATCGCTAAGAGGGTAGATCACAAAAATTCTCTTACCACACAACAAAGTTATGTCAGATGAAATGTTAATTAGTTTACTTTAATGATTTCACAATGTGTAGATGTAGAAGGGGGTTCAGAAAGTTCATAGGAAATCTATATTACAAAATAAATGATGTATGGATTTCAAAAATTTTTGCACCAAAATGCTTCTCTTTTAAATACATATTTCACATACCTTTGTATCAAAACATCACATTTTGTGCTGTCAATATATACAATTCATATTAGTCAATTATACATTAATAAAGCTAAAAAGAAAGAACAACCCCTTAGCTACTGCTTGCCACATATGGCAAGGGATTTGGAAAACAGATGTCCTCAAACGAAAGGAAATGGGAATAACTTTCACTGTGCTCCGACTTTTGGCAAATGCTACTTGTTTCCCTTGATCACAACTCCCTCCATCTAAAGAGGCTCATCTGCAGACCTGCAGTTAGAACCACTCTCTTCTAGAAAAGGCAAGTGGATGAACATCCTGCCAGGTCAAGAAGCAGGTCTCTGAGAACAGTCTCTGGACTTTCTAAGTATAACATGCATGGAGACTTCTGGAAAAACATGATATCAAAACAGCAAACTTCTCAAGTTGATATGAATTCCTGCTTGATCCCTGAGGCGTCTTTCTTCCAACCAGAATATGTAGCTACACTTGAAGTTTCAAGTACAAAGAAAATGAAGAGGGACTGTACCACAGCCTTCTGTGTGATAGGAGTCATTCATTCAGTTCTGTGACTGGTCATAAGTAATACCCTAATGGGTAAAAAAACCACTTGCATTTCAATGATAACTTTGTCAACTGATTGGGAAAATTAAGCTACATCCTGGAATAGAAGCTAAATACATTTCCTATAAAGGAGCTTAAGGCATACATAGATGCAGTAGGGTGTAAGTGCCACACAATGGAGTTTTTATATAAATATGATTTTATTTCTTTTTTTATTTAAATATTTTATTTATTTATTTGAGAGGTAGAGTTACAGACAGTGAGAGAGAGAGAGAGAGACAGAGAGAGAGGTCTTCTATTCATTGGTTCACTCCCCAAGTGTCCGCAATGGCCAGAGTGGCGCTGATTCGAAGCCAGGAGCCAGGTTTTTCTTCCAGGTCTCCCATGTGGGTGCAGGGGCCCAAGGACTTGGGCCATCTTCTACTGCTTTCCCAGGCCATAGCAGAGAGCTGGATTGGAAGAGGAGCAGCCAGGACTAGAACTGGCATCCATATGGGATGCTGGCGCCACAGGCGGAGGATTAACCTACTGAGCCACTGAGCCAGCCCCTGATTTTATTTCTTCACACTAAATAAGTCCCCTTCCTGCACCATCTAAGTCGTGTTATCTCCTCTGAGAGACTCAGTTTTCTTGGGCCAGCGTGGCTGCATTTGAACACTTTGTATGAGCGTCTACATTGTTCCTCTCTGAGGCTGTTCTAGTTGCTGTGTGGCTTTTTCCTTCCTGCATTCACATGCTTCATGTCTGCCTGCTAATTACACATTCCTCTAAACAGAAATTTTTTTAATTTCTTCAATGCTAGACATGATTTCCATTTTTTCATTTGAGCCTTTGGTGCTACTATTTTCTATGAAGTATATTTAAAGTAAGAAATAATTATGGAAACCGCTAACAATATCGGTTATAAATGGTCAAATACTTTTACTAGATTATTCCTTTTATTTATGTAAACTATCCAGTTTTCCCCATTTAGTGCTTTTTATCTGGAGTTTATTTGCTCTTTCAATAAGTATACACACGTTCTTTTCATACCAGTTGCTTCACACCTCTTTAAATACCCATTTATAGATTCTCCTTCACTTGTTACTGGGTTATGCCCTGAGAAACTCATTTAAAGTTGAAAATATGTCAAACTGCCTGGGCTACACCTAACCTACAGAACATTCTAGCTTGGTGCACAGTGTTCTGTACAGTTTGGGCTTCTTTCCTGCAGGATCACGGGGCTGCCTGCGAGCTGCTCCGGCTGCCACTCCCCCACGCCTCAAGCCAGCATCACCCCACATAGCACATAGCCCTGGCCTGGGAAGATGATATAATTCAAAGATCGAAGTATGGTTTCTATTGCGTGCCTGCTGTTTTCAGGGCTCATAAACCCCAAACATCCTCATTTGAACTGTCTTAATTTGGGGATCACCCATATTTGGAAACCTCTGGGGTTTGATTTTTAAATCTGTGACTCTGTTTTTTAAATGGATAAACTTAACGGTAACATTTATTATAGTTACCAATATGTTTACATTTCCTCCCTTTTGATTTTGTGTATCAAATTTTCAAAACTTCATCTGCTACTGCGATCTGGCTCACTCATTTCCGATTCTTCTCCTCTTTACCATCTTTCATCCTGAAAAATGTTTCCAAACTCCCAGGAACTGAGTGTTGCCGTGGAACCTCAGTTCTGCCAACAAGGTGCTGCCCTTGGAGGCTTAGAGAACAATGTACAATCACAAGACAGCCAAGAGCAGAGAAAGCTGATGTCCTGACAAGCCCGACAGGGGCCCCGATTCCTTTGGGAAGCTGCGGCACTGTTCTCTGGGTCCAGTTCTTAGCATCATAGTGGCTGAACAGCAAACGAACACAGTCTTGGGGCTTACTGGCTGTGTCAGTGACTTGGGTAAGGGCTTCTGCCCCTGGCTGCATCGTTATCTGCTGCGTAGCCTGCGACCTTCATTCTCTGCCCGCCCAGAGGTTCTGTGGGCCACCTAAAGTCCTTTAATTAGTCCTTCCTGCTTCAATTTGCTAAACAATTCTATGTTTTGCCACTGGGAATCTTGACTCGATCAACTTCTGTGTCTGAAAACATGTTTACTTTGCTCTTCTCTTTGAATAATGGATTCAATGGATATGAAATGATTGGTGCAAATGTATTTTCCCTCAGGATTTTGATATTATTACATTTTCTTGTACTTACATGGTTTGTTCTCATTTCATTGTTAATCTGTTTCTTCTCTCTGGAAGATTGAAGCTTTTCCCCCTTATTCTAAGTGATTGGACATATGTCTGCCATTTATCTAGTATAAGCTGTTGTTCCGTTTATTCTGAGTATGCGATGAACTTTTTCAACTGGAGATTTCATGTCAAGGAGGACTTCTGGGCTTCTCTGTGCGTGTCGCCTTCCTTCCACCCTCCTGGTTTCTTATTCTTGATCTTCTAATTGCTGTCATCAGAGCTTTCTGATGTATTGTTTATATTTTTAAATATTCTTTCATACTCTCTCATGCTTTTACTTATTACCAGAGGTTATGTCATATCTCCATGTTTTTCAAACCCTCTTACAAAACCTTAAAGAAAGAAATAGAAGAGGATACCAAAAAATGGAGAAATCTTCCATGCTCATGGATTGGAAGAATCAATATCATCAAAATGTTCATTCTCCCAAAAGCAATTTATACATTCAATACAATACTAATCAAAATACCAAAGACATTCTTCTCAGATCTGGAAAAAATGATGCTGAAGTTCATTGGAGACACAGGAGACCTCGAATAGCTAAAGCAATCTTGTACAAGAAAAACAAAGCCGGAGGCATCACAATACCAGATTTCAGGACATACTACAGGGCAATTGTAATCAAAACAGCATGGTACTGGTACAGAAACAGAGGGATAGACCAATGGAACAGAATAGAAACACCAGAAATCAATCCAAACATCTACAGCCAACTTATATTTGATCAAGGATCCAAAACCAATCCCTGGAGTAAGGACAGTCTGTTTAATAAATGGTGCTGGGAAAACTGGATTTCCACATGCAGAATCATGAAGCAAGATCCCTACCTTTCACCTTACACAAAAATTCATTCAACATGGATTAAAGACTTAAATCTACGACCCAACACCATCAAATTATTAGAGAGCATTGGTGAAACCCTGCAAGACATAGGTACTGGCAAAGACTTCTTGGAAAGTACACCAGAAGAACAGGCAGTCAAAGCCAAAATTAACTACTGGGATTGCATCAAATTGAGAAGTTTCTGTACTTCAAAAGAAACAGTCAGGAAAGTGAATAGGAAACCGACAGAATGGGAAAATATATTTGCAAACTATGCAACAGATAAAGGGTTGATAACCAGAATCTACAAAGAAATTAAGAAACTCCACAACATCAAAACAAACAACCCACTTAAGAGATGGGCCAAGGACCTCAATAGACATTTTTCCAAAGAGGAAATCCAAATGGCCAACAGACACATGAAAAAATTTTCAAGATCACTAGCAATCAGGGAAATGCAAATCAAAACCACAATGAGGTTTCACCTCACCCCGGTTAGAATGGCTCATATTCAGAAATCCACCAACATTAGATGCTGGATAGGATGTGGGGAAAAAGGGACACTAATCCACTGTTGGTGGGAATGCAAACTGGTGAAGCCACTATGGAAGTCAGTCTGGAGATTCCTCAGAAACCTGAATATAACCCTACCATTCAACCCAGCCATCCCACTCCTTGGAATTCACCCAAAGGAAATTAATTTGGCAAACAAAAAAGTCATCTGCACACTAATGTTTATTGCAGCTCAATTCACAAATGCCCATCAACAGTAGACTGGATAAAGAAATTATGGGACATGTACTCTATAGAATTCTATACAGCAGTCAAAAACAATGAAATCCAGTCATTTGCAACAAGATGGAGGAATCTGGAAAACATCATTCTGAGTGAATTAAGCCAGTCCCAAAGGGACAAATATCATATGTTCTCCCTGATTGGTGACAACTAACTGAGCACCAAAGGGGAAACCTGTCGAAGTGAAATGGACACTATGAGAAACAGTAACTTGATCAGCTCTTGTGCTGACTGTTGTTGTACAATGTAATACTTTATCCATGTTAGTATTTTTTTATTCTAGTACTAGTGGTTGAACTCTGTAATTAACACACAATTATTCTTAGGCGTTTAAATTTTAACTGAAAAGTGATCCCTGTGAAATGTAAGAGTGGGAATAAGAGAGGGAGGAGATGTACAATTTGGGACATGCTCAATCGGGCCTGCCTCAAATGATGGAGTTAGAATCGTGCCAGGGGATTCCAATACAATCCCATCAAGGTGGCATGTATCAAGGCCATCTCACTAGTCCAAGTGATCAATTTCAGTTCACAATGGATCACACTGATAGGTCTAAGAGTCAAAGGGATCACACAAACAAGACTAGTGCCTGCTAATACTAACTGATAGAATGAAAAAGGGAGAGAATGATCCAACATGGGAAGTGAGATACACAGCAGACTCATAGAATGGCAGATGTCCTAAACAGCACTCTGGCCTCAGAATCAGCCCTTAAGGCATTCGGATCTGGCTCAAGAGCCCATGAGAATATTTTAGGCATGGAGAGCCAAGACACTCTTAAAAAAAAAAAAAAACAAAAAGAAGACCTAAATGAAAGATCTCTGTGAGTGGGATCCCAGTGGAAAGAATGGGGCCATCAAAGAAGGAGGTACCTTTCTCTGAAGGGAGGAGAGAACTTCCACTTTGACTATGACCCTGTTGGAATAAGATCGAAGTCGGCGAACCCTAAAGGCTTCCATAGCCTCAGCAACTCATGACTAGAGTCTAGGGAGATTACTGACGCCATAAACAAGAGTGTCAAATTGTTAAATCAACATCAGGAGTCACTGTGTACTTACGTCTCATGAGGGATCTGTCCTTAATGTGTTGTCCAATGTGAAGTAATGCTATAACTAGTACTTAAACAGTATTTTTACACTTTGTGTTTCTGTGTGGATTCAAACTGATAAAATCTTTACATAGTATTACTGAATCAATCTTCTGTATATAAAGATAATTGAAAATGATTAAAAAATCTTGGTGTTAAATTGGAAATTGCATAGATAATCAATTTTTTTAAAAAAAATCATGGAGGATCTCTGTCCTTAATGTGCTGTACATTGTGAATTAATACTATAACTAGTACTCCAACAGTATTTTCACTTTGTGTCCCTATGTGAGGGCAAACTGTTGAAATATTTACGTAATATGTACTAAACTGATCTTCTGTGTATAAAGAGAATTGAAAATGAATCTTGATGTGAATGGAATGGGAGAGGGAGCGGGAAAGGGGAGGATAGCGGGTGGGAGGGAAGTTATCGGGGGGGAAGCCATTGTAATCCATAAGCTGTACTTTGGAAATTTATATTCTTTAAATAAAAGCTTTATATATATATATATATATGTATATATTAAAAAAAAAAACCCTCGTGTGCACTGAAATCATCTAAAGATCCTCAAAATGAAGATTCTAGGGCAGATATTTAGTATAACAGTTAAGATACAGGTTGAGATGCCCGGATCCCTGATCAGAGTTCCTGAGTCTGAACCCTGGCTCTGTTCCTGACTCCAGCTTCCTGCTAATGCACACTCCAGGAAGAAACAGGTGAAGACACTAGTGTTTTGACACTTGCCACCACATGAGTTACCAAGATTTTGTTCCTGGCTCCTGGCTTCATCTTGGCCCACCCTGGCTATTGCAGGCTTTTGGGGAATGAACTCTCTCTCTCTCTCTCTCTCTCTCTGTCTCTCTCTCTCTTTTCTCTCTCTCTTTCTCCCCCCCCCCCATAAATAAATGTAGTATTATGGGGTGCGGCCTGTGAATCTGTGTTGCTAACAAGGAGCTGCCAGTGCAGCTGGCCTGCAGTTCAGACTTTGCATAGCAAGGTCCTAGGTTACACATTAGGCACTACAGGTACTGAGCTAGCCAGTGAAAAGCACCACCCTCATGACCTTGGGAAAACTGATCTAATCTCTTTGAGAAATAGCTTTTCCCTCTGCAACATAAAGAACTTGGTCTGCTTGTTTCTGGTTTCCTGCAATGATTAAGTGTAATTTTTCAGCCTGCAGAGGCCATAGGAGGCATGGAACAGGAAAAGTATGACCCTGGGCTGCTACCACCAGGGGTCAGCTTTAACAACACAGGACACAAAGTGTCCAAGCACCCACCTCTCTGCCCAGTGGGGAGGGTTCTATTCTCAGCTCTGGCCCTAGCCATGAAGTTGTTCTTTGAGTTGGCGGGGTTAGAGCCAAACACCCACACCTGTCTCATCTCCACACAGAGGCACACCCCACCTTTAGAAGAGAAACAAGCTGATTCCATTTCAGTAGAACAACCTGCAGTGGCAGCCACATGGAGAGAAACTAAATCATTCTGTGATGAATGTGGGATGTGGAAAAAGTAAAATTTCTATTAAAAGCATATCCTAAAGGTAATTCTGAAAGCAGAAATCATGACAAGTTATGAGCAGAGAGTGAGCATAAGAGCCTGGTGTTTGGAGAGAAGCCCTTCTGCCCTAAGTCAGTGATTATGCTAGCTCTGGATGGAGCTGGGTGAGGCGTTCAAAAGGGTGAGAGGAAAGGCTGAGAGAACAAGGAAGGAAGTCAGTGTTGATAAAGCAGTTCTCTTGTGACAGGCATTTTGCGAGTAATGCCATCTAACACGGGGTCCACCAGGCTGAATTCAGAGCCTGGCACCCCCCGAACAATGTTCTATGAAAGGTTGGCCCTCCTTTCACAAAAGGGAATTAGCAGCCTTAACCGGCACAATGGAAGGGGAATCAGTCCAGGTAAATGCTGAAAAAAAAATGTTTTGGTAGTAGATATTGAATGATACTATGGTTTTTACTTGTTGAACTCTTTATTTAGTGGAGCGTTAAGCTTTTGGCTATAATGTAAATTAAAGATATTGAGTTAAACGTATGTGTTCGGTTATAGTCTTGCTGTTTACATGTTTGCTCACAATTTCACTATTTCAGTATTCAGAGGCCAATTTGAAGTTTGATTCTTGCTGAGGACTTTTTTAGAAGCAAAGAAGGCTGGAATAATTTGTCCTACTAAACACAAAAAGAAAAGCAAAAGGTCACTGGATGCTTGAAACAACGGACAATACATTTTCCAGCCACAAGTTGTGATCTATGTCATCTGAATGTGCTTCCTGATGCAGACACCGCCTCATAAAAAGGACAAGCTATATGCCCAACACAAACTACTACATGGAAATGGAACGGTTGTCCTAAGTCACAAATATTCCCACTAGAAAAAGGGAAGACTGGGAGCACAGACCAGTGACGGCTTCATAGCTATTCTTAAGTCCGCTGATCACACACTGCAAACCCCACTCGTCCAAGGGGAGATGTTTCCTCTTGGGACCCTCTTTCTGCTCCTGAAAGTGATAACCCCACTGGTTGCTCCCAGGACTCTGCCCTCTGGGTGTGTCTTCCTTTTCCATCACCCTCCCCTGCCATTGCAGGAGATGGCATCGATTCACAGGCCATTTCTGGATACTGAGCAATTTCCCCAATGTGATTTCCCCCTTGTGATATCAGGAGTCTTAGACCTTTTCCTACCTTCAGCGCTTTCAGTCTTCCAGGGTGAGCTGGCCATGATTTCTCCAATGCAGTTCTTGGAGAAACCTTGTTAGTTTCAAACATTGTGGCCCTTTGCAAAAGCCACACTCATAATTACTTTCAGGACACACCCTTCTGTTTAGAGACTGGACTAAAGAGACTCTGGAAGTTTCCAATTTCTGTAAATCAAAGAGTTGAATCTTTCTTTTTTTTTTTTTTTTTTTTTTTTTGACAGGCAGAGTGGACAGTGAGAGAGAGAGACAGAGAGAAAGGTCTTCCTTTGCCGTTGGTTCACCCTCCAATGGCCGCCGCGGTCGGCGCGCTGCGGCCGGCGCACCGCGCTCGTCCGATGGCAGGTGCTTTTCCTGGTCTCCCCATGGGGTGCAGGGCCCAAGCACCTGGGCCATCCTCCACTGCACTCCTGGGCCACAGCAGAGGGCTGGCCTGGAAGAGGGGCAACCGGGACAGAATCCGGTGCCCTGACCGGGACTAGAACCCGGTGTGCTGGCGCCGCAAGGCGGAGGATTAGCCTGTTGAGCCACGGCGCCGGCCCAAGAGTTGAATCTTTCTTAGGGATGCTTTTGGCTGTGTAAAATTATATACTGTGCAGTGGTTTCAAAAATCTTAGCGAAGGGCCTTATAACTACAGTCCTAATTTAGTCTTGCAATGTTTGATTGGCAATATTATGAATTTGTTCTTTTCCCTGCCCCTAAAGCTGTATGGCTTTAGTGAGGAATAGTTTCATTTTCCATTTGCATTCCCAATGACATGTATTTTTTTTAATGTTCTTATTAAAAAAGAAACTGATCTCTATACAGAAAGACACCATTCATACTATCATTCTTACAAAAACTACATTGGAAACACATGGGGCCTTCCAATTTAAAAAAAAGGATTTATGTATTTATAAAGCAGTATCACAGAGAAAGAAGCAAAGGAGAGAGGGCTCTTCCATCCACTAGTTCACTCCCCAGATGGTTGCAATCTCTGGGGCTGTGCCAGTTGGAAGCCAAGAGCCAGAAACTTCATCCAAGTTTTTCATGTGGGTGACAGGGACCCAAGTACTTGCACCATTGTCTTCTGGTTTCCCCTGTTCATTAGCAGGGAGCTGGATCAAAAGTGGAGAAGCCAGGACTCAAACCATTGCCCATTGCACAATAAAACAGCCCCAGGAACCTTCCAAATTTGCAGTTATTGATTTGATAAACGTCTTCTCAGCCCACAATTCAACCAAAAGTAACACAGAGGGAATCTATAAAGCAGTAGTAACAGATATCCTGCAAAGGGAGCAAAATTAACCATTACATTTCAGACAAAAACATCTATTCTTGTTGCCAACCTTCCCAAAGCAATAAGAGAAACTTAATGAAAATATTCATGAACCAATTCCCTGCAATAGAGTGAACCTTGCTGATGGACAAGAACAACCACCAGTGGTTATATGTCTAACCTTGGTGTGAGGAGAGCAGTTACTCATGCAATTCAAAAACCTGAAGGAAATATCAAACAATCTTAGGAAACTAGACCCTCTCGTAGAATCACTAAGGACCAGAATATTAGTCAGTGTTACCAGTGGAGCTTCCTGAATAGACAAATGGAATTATACAACATTAAGCTAACTACAGCTATACTTTTGGCTCTATCTTTGTCATTCTTGACACCCACCAGTGGTTTAAGATTTCCTCTCAAATAAGATAAAAAGTCTAGTCGTGGGTACCCTACACACCAGCTCCATACAACTATAGAATGTTCCCTGAATACAGCAATGATTTTCTCAATTCCCAGTGGCCCCTTTCAGCCCTTCATTGTCTGTGACCTGAGTATGATAATTGTGCTGCTCTGTCAGCCTTATTTCTCACTCCCTTGCCTTTAGAAGCCTTGTTCCAATGCCACATCCTGCATAATGCCTTTACTATTCACTTTGCTAAGAATTATTATCTTTTCACAGCTCCTTATATATCCCTCATTTGGGGATAATAATAATTATTATCCCCCGAATCATTACTACAGTTTAATATATCAAAGTCTATAACCGTACTTAACAGTATGCTTAATGGGAAACAGATGGGCCTCATCCTATTTTTCCCCTAGTGCATGGTATTCATTGTCCTAAACTCGTCATAACTCAAGACTTACAAAAATGGAATCACTTATAAAATAATTCTCATCTATTAATATGCTCAGATGCCAATTAGACAAACATACCCACCATCCTATTGATATAACTCAGTCCTCTATTTTTTTAAGCCATAGTTCTATAGTCAATCTCATGATCTACATCCCCTAAGAACAATCAGTGTTCCTATATCATTTGAAGTCAACTTATGTTCCTACTAGTTAAGCAGATGTAGTCACAGGGACTGCGAAGTATACACTAGATCATGAAAATGGCCAACTATGGATGTGCTCATTTATGTGTAAGCAGAAGATTTTCCAAAGTTTCTGAGGCTGTCCAAACATGGCTGACTGATGGATCGAAAAAGAAAAAACACAAAACCTTAATTAGAAAAATAATAAATAGATTAAGGAGGATCAATTCCTAAAGATTTATTTGATTACTATTTGGCAACTTGAGCATATTGTTTGAAGCCAAAGATGACAAACATTGTCTTGGAAATCACTGAATCTGATTGTTAACTGGGCATGCATGTGTTTTGTGATTTGAACAGTTTTCTGAGAGAGTTTGTACATGAAAGCTGAAGCTTGAAGGCCTTCATCAATTTACATGTTGTATTTGGCCTCCCAAAAATGCAAGCAAAAGTTAATAACTGTGCAAAGCATTTCTCGGGATTTTATTTTTGACAATCTGAATTGGGGAGGCAAGAAAAGGAAAGTTAAAGTCAGTCTAACAATGGGGACACATTTTCTAAAGAATCAGTGATCACACCATGGACGATGTAAAATGGAAGGATAAGTCTTATTAAATTTATTTTCTGTATATCAAGTTTGTGTTTAAACTTTTGGAGGGATAAATTCAAACCAGCCATATAAATAGGAGGAGCATAGTGTTCCTAAGTCTTATTCAATTTGGTCCTCCTAAATTAGATAACTCAGTTAGTTCCGACTTTTCTGAATAGCTCTCAAGAGTAAATACAGGACTGAGAGAGTAACCCACTTTTCTAACATTCAGAAACTGACGAGGGGAACTTTTTAGGTCACAGATGGAGACTGCTGCAGTTGACTGCTACGAACATGTGTACAGAATCTCAGCTTGGTTGGCTCTTCATGCCCCTCCCTTTGCCCCATGGACAGGATTCTGGCAAGGACACATAACTGTGCTGAGTCTCAGCCAAGGAGGTGCCAGGAAGCCTGCATCACTCACCATTCTCATGCATTCCAGCAGAAAGGGTCCTGAATGAGAGAGTGTCTAGCCAGGAGAGAGGAGCAGAACAGAGTGAGGGTGGAGGTCACTGACACTATTTCCATTTGCTTGCTTGCCCCTTACCAAAGAAGTCTCTATTCCTTTTTTTGATATTTTTTAAAATGCTTGGGATTGAGCTTTAAATTCTATTGTTATATCTGAGTGAGTTAGGAAGAAATCATAAGATCATTCTGGCTAGCTCCAAGAAAGTATTCCTAACATTAATTATCTTAATGAAGATGGAATCAGGAAGTATTATTATCTAGCACAACTTCTTTGTTGTTTGTTTCAAATCTCTCTCAATGTGGTTAAGTTTCTTATCTTCTGTTGGAAATCTCCTGTAACTCTGCTTTATAATTGTTTTATTACAAATCTATCCCAGAGAAAGTAACCAATTGGCAGGGTCATCTCTGTTCTGTGGCTTTGGCTCTGGTCAGTTACAGGTTGGTTTTCTGTATTCCCATTGCTTATTGCTCAAGACTAGGCACTATGGTTTCCCCATTCTGAAGTATTTCCTCGTCCAGCAAGGTCCTGAGCCCAAAGGAAAAGAAAACTATTAAGTCAGTTGTTTATAGCCAAATATTTTATATCCAAACTAACTCCAACTCCTACTCGTACTATTTAAGGGAAATCACTCATTTTCTCTCCCTGAAGACCACCACCCCCGTGCTCATCTGTATGTCTCTGAGGTTTCCTAACTTTCCTAGCCAATTCCAGCATAATTTTCCAACACATATAGCACCGGCCGCTGGTATTATCTCTCTAAAACACAGAACTGAGTATACTATTTCTTCATTTAGAAGCCTTTGATTTTCTCATTTCTTTGAAATTAAATTGAGGGTACTTTGTATTAACAGGCAAAGCTATTCAAGACTTGCCTCTCTCTTTCCACCTTCATCTCTCTCCACATCCCTCTGTGTGCCCTTATCTTGAGTTACCTGCAGTTGCTTCCAGTTCCCTGAAAATGTAACTTGCTTTGTTCCTGCTGTTCTTACTTCCTGATAACACTGTGTCCTCTCAAAGTACCCCTAGTGCCAAAATGTCTATTTGGAGTTACTATCCATTCTGCAAGACCCTTCTGTAATAAGTGATTACCCAGGAAGCATTAACTGATGTGCCTTTGGAATGTGTTAGTATCTTACTATTAATTTTAAGTAAACCATGTTCCTTTTTGAGGGATGCATTTATTTACTTGAAAAGCAGAGTTACAGAGAGAGAGGGAAAGACAGAGCGAGAGTAAGATCTTCCTTCTATTGATTCACTCCCTAAATAGATGCAATGGACTGGGCTGAGTCAGGCCAAAGCAGAAGCCTGGATTTCCATCTGGGTTTCCCTCATAGATGGCAGGGATCCAAATACTTGGGCTATCTTCTGCTGACTTTCCAGGTGCATTACTAGGGAGATGGATTGGAAGCAGAGCAACCAGGACATGAACTGGTGCTCAGATGGGATGCCAGCATCACTGGCAGCATCTTAACCCTCTATGCCACAATGTCGGCCCCAAGTAGAATGTGCTGTAAAAGGAATCACATGTTAGTGCAACCTAAAGTGATTTTTTACATCAAATTTTAGATTCCCTCTTCTAGGTGAATGAAAGTGATACAGGACAAAGGGACTTCCAGAGAATGCTTTATGGACAATTATTCATTCAGTGTATTTTATTGAGGACTTACCATACACCAAGCATCTGTAGAGTAGGCAGAGAATAAAGAGATGAATAACACATTTATATTCCCATGAGGTTGGTCTGGTTCAGTGGAGACAATTTTTAAATTAACCATATAATATCATACTTATGAGCAATATTTAAAAGTGGAGAAAACAGTGGAATAGGAGAGCGATGGAGCTTTTAGGGAAACCCTCTCAAGTGGCAACAGATGACCAGAGAGCTAAATGAAATAAAGGCTCACCAGGCATGTGAAGACCCAGGGAGTATGACTGCTAAGGCCCTGTGGTAGGAATGAACTCCCTGCTTTCAAGGACCCACTAGCAGCCTTTGCAGCTGGAGCAAAGAAAGAAAACAGAGGGTGATGGAGAAGAAGGCTAGAGATGAAGGCTGGGTGAAACATCTTGAAGGGACATCAAGAGGTGATGGGTGACTCTTCTGGGTTTGTGTCTTGAAGAAGCAGAGCTCTGGAGACATAAAGATCATGACCTCAAATCAGGCAGAAGAGACTGGAGCCCTCGTGGACCTAACACTGAACCAGATCTGCCCGTGCTGACTTTCCCAGAGACAAGCTCTAGAGCACCCGTCACAGCCACCAAGAAGAGAATATCGCAGTGTCTGTTGTCTGTCCCAGAGGCCGGCGTACCAACCAAGCCTCTGTCATTACAAGTGTCCACCTCTGAACCAGGTGGGGGAAGTAAGAGGAGGCTGCGCCGAGCTTCCTATTGACCACAGCTTATAAATTCTTAAGCTACTGCCTCTAAGAGGACCTCACAAATGTTATATAATGTAGCATGTGGGAAACTGATGTAGATGTCCCTATTTCCCAACATTCACAAATACACAGCATTCCCACACACGGAATCTGCAAACAATACAGGCTGACTACATACAGCAGATGATGGAAGGGACAAATTTCCGTCTCATCACTTGTTGGTAAAAACAAGGAACGCTCTTGGGTATGAGATTACACATAAAAAGCTGTCACTGGCCACTCTGTTCTTGGTGATGATAGAACTTACTCCATACCCTGTACTCCATTGCTAGCACTCTCCTAAATAAGTCAAGGACTCTTAAAATAATCAATGTCTTTTAAAAGTGACCTCATTCCAGAATTTTCACCCACAGTTATTCAAGCACACATTTTATGTTCTTCTCTTGTCAATCTGAGAGGCAGAGGGACAGACAGATAGAGCTCCCATACACTGATTAATTCCTCAAATGCCTACAACAGCTGTGGCTGGAACAGGTTGAAGCCAGAAGCCAGGAACTCAGTCAAGGACTCCCAGGTGAGTGGCAAGGACCCAAATACTTGAACCGTCACTGCTGCCCTCCCAAGTCTGCGTTAATAGAAAGTCAGGCGCTGGAGCTGAGTAGCAAAGCCAGGTTCTCTGATGGAGGAGGTGGGTGTCTTCACCACTGTTTTAACTGCTAGGCTAAACACCCACCTCCAAAAACAGATTTTCTATTCCTTCCCCAGTCACCTAAAACTCAGACTTTTCTGGAGCCAAGCAGCTGAGAGATAGAGAGATGTTGGGAAGGCTCCTCTCACCAGCCCCAGTTTTGAGGTAAAATAAAAACAGGCCATATTTCCTGACAGGCCAGGTTCTGTTTTGTTACAGCTGCCTTCCTCTTGTCATCTGCAGCTGTTAAAGTGGCCAGCGCCAGTGACAGACAAGAAGGAAGTGTGGGACTTAGCAGATCCGTTCTTGGACAACTGCTGTCAGTTCCGCGTGTCCCTCCTCTCTGGCCCTTTGCTCCCACCCCCAGGTGGCATGCCCGCTGACCTAGTATCCTAGACCTCAGAGAATAAAATGCTAGCTTTCTGCCTGACTTTGAGCTTTCTCTGAGCCCCCACGATTTGTATGACAGTGACTCAATGTCTCAGATTCATTTTTTTCCCCTAACTTGCTAAAGTGGGACTGGTTGATCAGTTGGGAAGTACTGCAGTATTTTAGGCTTAAAGTGTTATCAGAAATGCTGGTAACATCCTACCACAAGCACCACAATGTCCACGAAATGGCAAAAAGATACAGAAGGAAATGATTACAAAATCTTTACCATGAATAGTGACTACATTAATTTCCTATGTGAATGCTTCAGCAATTTCAAAATCTAAAACATAGTGGGTAGTTAACCCGTGACCAATAAGACCTCACATATCCATCCAATGAGAGAATGTCTTTGAGGCATTTTTCTGCATCTTTGTTTCTTTTCTTTCTATATGTAACAGTGAAGCCATCTTGGAATTCATCCCAATTCTGCAGAATTTCACAAGATATTTCAGCAGTTATTTGATCTCAAAATCAATCTAGTCTAGAATAATAAATTGTCAGTCACCATTTCATGTGTTGATCTTTCCATAAACCAAGTGTTTCTAATGTTCGTTGTTTTATCAATTCCTTTTTCCTTTACCAAAACATCTCCCTCTTTCTTATATTGGACAGAGCTCATTTGTCAGAGTAAACATCATACGGACACCTTTATTTGTAAGATATTTGACAGAACATAAGAAAAGAAAGCAAGACACTAGTGGCTCAGCTTATCTGTGTATTTTGTCCCCTGCTCACAGCATCAGCATCCAAACAGGCAAATGAGGGGCACTCATGTCTCTGAATTCACCCACTACCACCTCAGTCTCATTTGGTGGCCGAGGCCGTGATTCATTCACATCAGATTTAAAAAATAAATGGAATTTTCTTAATTTAGCCTAGGAGTAAAGACAAAACAAGTTCAAAGGAAAATGCTACAGGATTGGGGGGTGGGGCACTCTACCATGGCTAGTAGCAAAAGATGTTCAATGTGAACTTGAGTGTCTTTCCAGCCTTCTGTCCTTGTGCGTATGCAAACCCTGCCACAGTCCAGCAGAGGGCGTGAGGCTAACTCCATAGCCTCCTGGAAGGCTAGAAACGGTTCACATTCTGCAGGGCCTCAAATATCAAACTGCAGGACCAAAAAAAAGTCACACGATGTTTGGCCTCTTTTCATGTTTATTTCTCTCTTTTTTATAGCTGAATATAGTTCTAGAATTATCTATTGCACTCCTCTTACTGTACTGCTAAACTAAATGTGGGTGGTACATGTTAAAGCAGGCAGTCGAATAAAAATAACTAAGAGATACAGATTTATTCTGTTCATTTTCATCTGTTGCATAGACTGTATTTTAATACATAATTAACATAGGTCTATAGTTTCTCCATGTGACTTGTCCATAGTGGTATAATTTTAAAGTGAATGCAACTGACAGGTGTTGATGACTTTAGAATGGAAGGAAGAACCAGTTGGTTTTCATGATGTCAACACTCTTTTAATTCATTAATAGCTGTTACGTTTTGCTCCAAAATTCCCTAAGAAGCTTTTCTGAAGTTACAAATTTAATTGTTTCTTATACAATATTTGGTAGGAAAGATGTTTTTGAGAGCTGTAGTTGGTTTCTAGCTGAACTGTTCAATAAATCTGGCTCTGCTCATTCTAAAACAAAACAAAACAAAAAATAATTTCCTCAACTAATTTGGAAAACTACTATTGAATGCATTCATTTCTTATGGCAACGTTAATGGAGAAGCGGAGAACCACTCCAGAACAAAGGCAGATGCATTCGAAAATAGGAAGTCACAACTTTCTACAGTTGTTTGTTTTCCCCCAAGACAACTGCCCCACCATTAGGTTTTGTTTTTACAACACTGTAGAGATGGTCCTCAGAATGCTTGCAATTCTGTGTGGTAGATTCCTTCAACCTTGTTAATAAATTCAAGTGAACACGTGTTTTCCAGTTATAAATGTCAGTGTGTGTGTTTCCCGCTGACTATGTCTTGTACCCACTCAATTCACTGTAATCAATACCCTCTATTGTAATTTGGGGATTGTATCATACTTCTCCATCTGGATTGTAAATTTCAAAAGAACATAAACTTTCATCATCATGAAAATGTCTACCAGGGCCTGATTCATAGGAAATGTTCCACAATGCCAGTGAAGTGGAAATGTGATCAATTTAATCAAATGGTTATTCAATCAAAACCAGTTCAGCTTCACCAGGTATTATAGGCTTTGTGAACAGATGTTTTAAAAAATGAAGTATAAAGAGTGAGTGACACATGAGGATGTGGTGGTTGCTCAGCTCAAAGTCCTTCTCGGAGCTGGAGATGATCTTCCGAAGCAGCCTGGCTCCTCGTCACCTGCAGGAACAGGGATAGAGGCTTTGCACAGGAAACACTGCCACGAAGACCCCCGCCCTCTGTTTCTTGGAAGTTGCATAGGGTTGCAAAGACCATGAGTCAGTACAAAAGAGGATTGTCCATAGCTTCACACAGGAACAGTCCAGCAGAAAGGGCACTCAAGAGTAGACAGGACATTCCCCTTGGTTAGTGGCCGACACCAGAATTTTTCCTGCCATTCTAGGTGTTTTCTCACAATTCTGAACAACTAGCTTTCCTCAGTTTATTTTTCCCTCTTCTTTGACGTAGTTTGCAGTGGCTGAAAATCAAACTGGAGGTAAAAAGAGGGAAGGAAAACCTTACTTAGATCACACGATGGGGATGTGCCTCAATTAGGTATTAGGGTCACCCATCCCTTTGTGTTTAAAAAAATTCTGAAAGCTGATTGGATTATATGTTGCCTTTTAGTTTTGAGTGTGTTCAAAATTTACATACATAAAACATGTTGGTAATGTTTTTCAACCTTGCACAATAATATCTAATTCCCACCTCCACAACTACCCTTTGTTGCATTTTCCAAAAGAGTTGTAGTTCTGAGTTTTATGAATTTCTAGAAATGTTCTAGGTATATATCAGCATATACACATACTTTCATGTATATATTTTAAAAATTGAATCATACCTCACAAACTCTTCTATAGTTTGCTTTATTCACTGCACACTAATTATTTTAATGCAGAGAAAAATTTCATGATGGGGTTACCCACAATTTGTTTAATCAAACCCCTAATTGACAAATGTTTAGGTTGTTTCCAATTTATCTTTTTTTTTTTTTGACAGGCAGAATTAGACAGTGAGAGAGAGACAAAGAGAAAGGTCTTCCTTCCGTTGGTTCACCCCCCAAGTGATCGCTATGGCTGGCGCACTGCGCCGATCCAAAGCCAGGAGCTAGGTGCTTCCTCCTGGTCTCCCATGCGGGTGCAGGGCCCAAGCACTTGGGCCATCCTCTACTGCACTCCCTGGCCACACCAGAGAGCTGGACTGGAAGAGGAGCAAATGGGACAGAATCCGGCGCCCCGACTGGGACTAGAATTTGGTGTGCTAGCACTGCAGGCGGAGGATTAGCCTAGTGAGCTGCAGCGCCGGCCTCCAATTTACTATTTCTAAAAGGTACTTCTGCAATCATTCTTCCACATATCCCTGCACATTTGTGTGTGATAACAGTAGAGAAAATTTTCTAATGGTGAAAATCACACTACTGAAGGGAATTAACATTGAAGTCTACTACAGGCAAGCTGCCTACTTCACAAAGCACCAGAGGAACATATAAACTCTCTCCTTGACCTTGACAAGCTCCTTCCCCAGCTGTAGTCTGTTGTTATGAAAAGAAGTCCCAGGCATGTTTAATTGTTAGCTCATAATTATGAAAATATTATTATTATTGACAATTTAAAAAAACATGGGAACAGCAGAAAGGACCAGAGATGAAGTTTGCTCTTCACAAAGTAGAGATGACGATGTTTGTCATTTTTTCCTGTTCTGATTGTGACAACAAACATCAAACACACACTATAACAAGTTGGGAGGACAGAACATCATCAATGTGTATATGAATTCCAGTTTGTTCTGTCTGTGAGCCCCCTGCTTGCAGAGATAAAGGAGGCAGTTTGTTGGCTTCAACTAAAAAAAAAAAAAAGTCTATTACCCATAATCCCTTGCAACCTCTCTTCTTGGTGATGCAGCAGTGACAGCACAATAAATCTGCTTGTTCGTGAAAGCCCAACGCAGCCCAGGTTAGAAAGGCAGCATTCGGTGGCCTGTATCGCCATACATCACCTGGAGGGGCTGCTGGCCGTGTTCTGGAGAGTGACAGTGCTCTGACTTTTCCCTTTTTTGTCACAGGCTCCTCCAGACATCACTGTCTCATCAAATGTTGCTCATTCCTGGTAATATTTCCCCTCTCCTTGCCACTTTCCATTACATGTACTTAGATAAATCTCTTCTCTTGGACAGAAGGGGTTGAATATACAGCCTCTTCCCCTAGCAGTGATCAATACCTGCGAAGAGATAAGCGAGCCAGCAAGGGTGAGTGGAAGAATACAACTGGCTCTTCCCATGATTATGTCCTCTTTGAGAGGCTTCCCACCTCCGCAGTGTAACCCATAATAATGCTCCACAATTTAGGAGTCTGAGACCACAAATGGGTATTGTCTTGACGGTGTCATAAACACAAGCAAAATGGGATTTGGGGTACAGGTTAAGGGCCATGAACCATGAGACTCACCAGGTACACTCCTGGTTCTACCATTAGTTATCTGTAAACTAAATCTCCCAGGGCTTACCCTTATGTGAAAATGAATGGGATTCATAATATCTGCATCAATGTTAATTTCAATCACTGAGTTCATCTACTCATGCAGTCCTTTGTAAAGTCTGACCCAATTACTTCGGGGCACTTCTGGGAGATCATCCTAATGTGTTCACATTCCAAGTTGTCAGTTTCATCACAGTTGCACTACAGCACCTGTCATTTCTCTTTAGTCTGATCTACTCTCTTCTTTCGCAACTGCAACCTGCAGAGGCACTTGAAGATATGGCCCTAGTAGCCACGTTTGCTATAACAACTTAAACGTCTCTATCAAGGAAGAGATTTCCTCATCTGCTCAACCTTTACATAATTCTTACAGCTCTGTATTGCTTGAAAACGCTAAAGAATGCTCTTCTCCCTGCTACTATGCTGCACTTCAGCACTTGGCTACACAAGCAACTTTGCCCATGTGCCTTGCCTCATGTTCCCACATGGAAACTGTTCCATCATCCTCATCTTCACAGGACTCAATGAAAGCCTCTGGAACCCAGGCCACCAAAAGCAACAGATGTGGCTTGGCCCCCTACGCTCTTGGTTTCTGCTCGTGCAGTCCATTTCCTCTCATGGCTATCAAGTCCCACATTCATATGCTTGAGGTCCAAACCCTAATAGATCATTATTCATTCTTCTTTCAAGTTGCTTCTATTTCACATGTTGAACATTTGATGCAGTTCCATGACTTCCCAAAGGAGTTACATGGACAGCTGCATCCAGCGAAACATGTGGAAGGCAGGGGTACATAATTCAAGTCTTCATCAACTGAACAGTCAGGTCTCTGCGGTTGCCTTCTAGACAAGGTTGACATTGTTTTAAATCACAGTTTTATAGACACTAGTCCTCCATCATGTGTAGGGGATACAGTTCTAGACCCAAGTGGATATCTGAAACTCCAAATAGTACCAAACCTATGTATATTTTTTATCTTACATATACATGCTAAAGTTTATAAATTCAGCACAATAAGAGCAATTAATAAAATAGAGCAACTAAAAAAGCAGATCACCTGAAAAAATTATATATAATATACAAAAGGACTTTAAAAGTCATGGGAAAATGGAATTAAAGGGATAGTGTGCATTTTTCATCAACTTTTCGAAGCTTTCTCGTGTGTATGTGTGTGTGTGTGTGTGTGTGTGTGTGTCCCAGAGGCCATAAAAATGATCTGTAAATTTGTATACTAAGGTATTGATATATTGACTGTTTGGTCTCTAGGTATTTACAATAATTTTTAAGTAATTTATTAATACATTAAATTCTGAAGGTCACAGCAAATGTGTGATAATTACCACAACATATTTCTCATCAATTCTCATGTTTATGTGATATTAATGCAAACAGAAAGATTCACTGTAGTTCATAGATACAACTGCAAGAAGATGATGATATTTAATGTTTGTATTCTCTTCATTCTACTGATCTGTATTTTCTACCATCCTATCATTCACTTCCATACTGCTTCTATATTTTAAAATATGTTTTTAAAAGATAAAGCTGTGTCCAATTTCCAAGCTGTTGTTTTGTTATTCCAGACCAGTTTCTATAGAGTTCAGTGATGAATGGATTTGAGAAACAAAGAAAAATGTAAATTGAGTAGAGAAGGCCCCATAATGCATTGTGGCAGGATAAGACTATACAAGCCATGACCTGCAGACAGGACCCCATAAATATCAGAGTCCAATCCTATTTGAGTTATACTCACTCTTCCCTGTAAACTCATTCACGTGCATTCATTAAAACACTCAGAGAACAAAGACACATTCCTCAGCCAGATGGAAGAAGATGCTTGTTGAAACCAGCATTTCATAATTGATGATTGCAGGGATTAAGAGCCAGCCTTCCTGCTCAGCAACTGCACCTGATGTGACGCCGCAGGAAACTGCCAGCACAACACGCACGTGCCCCGTAAGCTGGTTATCCTCCCATACACTTAATCTTCCCCCAACCAATCCCCACAAAAGAAAATAAATATTTGTAGATTAAAAGAGGACTGCTTCCTCATCCTTCGCAGCTGCTGCCATGCAAGCTGTTAGGCGCAGGGTGTTTAATTAATGGATAGATACCACTAGAGAGATGGCTGGACCTGCATCCAGATGAGTTTGGATTCAAGGTGCCAGGAGATAAAGATCTGAAAGTGGGAAAGCGGCACTGCAATTGGGTTCATTTATAAAAGAGGCTGTTAAAGGTCAACTGTGTTTTCTTGTGCTAGAGATAAAGAGATGCTATTAAAGACAATTGGAAAGTAATTCATAAGGGACCGGTAACTCACTCATGTTAAATTAATTTGTCTTTCTGATAGCGTGGCACTCATGATGGGAAAGTAAATTTACCTAAAATCAAGATCTTTCAAAAACAGCCATTGATCATGTCGCTTCTGCAACACCACTGGAATAAGCTCCCGTGGGCCGGGCTCATCGGTGCTGGCTGACTGCAGCATCCCCGTGGCTCGTGCCGGCTGCTTCTCGGGCTGAGAATGAACCAATTATTCCGAAGGACAGCAAGTGCAGTGGCATTTCCATGGACACGCTGCGATGCCTGTGTCTGCCAATGCCTTCCTCTCACCGCTGATGAACCAACCGCCAAGCCCCAGAACAGCCCATCATCACGTGACTCCATTTCCTTGACATTCAGCAGCTTAATGGAATGTGCTGGCCCACTGTACTCCACTGACTACCGCCTCACCTCCCTGTCTCCATTCCAGCACACTGCACTTGTACATGCCAGGATGAAAACTCCTTAATTTACCCAGAAAATGTGTCTGCAATTATGACTGGCAGTTTGTTGAATGACATTTGTTCATCTCCTTTTCAGGGTACATCCTCCCACACAGCACCCGTTCTCCTCCCCAGGTTCCTGAGGCAGGCTCGCATGGTGACAAAGGACAATGGCTTTCAGCACTCAGGAATGCCAGCCATCAAGGCACACCTCTTCTCTGGGCAAGGTGAGGGTTGTGCCTGTTTGCTGCCAGGCGTGGGGTGAGAGTGGGAAAGCACTGGGCCAGACCCTTGTTGTGAGCTTTGGTGTGAAACCTGGTGGGCACCAGGTCTCCCCTTCCCCTTGTCAACAGATGAAAAGTGGGTAGAAAACTAACAGGGGTCTTTGATTTCTTAACATCATGAGAATAATAAGCAATTCCTTCAAAAAGTCTACTTGAAAAAAAATCTGCTATTCCAGGCACATGCTAATCGCGGATCAGGCCTGTGAGCTGCTCACCATTTCCCAGTGTCTTCCAAGGAAAGACAAGGGAGTCAGCGGCAGCTAATGTGTCCCATTCACCATGGCAGCTTTGCAAGTCACATTCTGCATTCAAAAGGATTCCAGGTCAGATACCACAGGGTTTCTTGTGAACCTGTCACCTTTGAAAAAGAGAGGCATAGATGTGTTCAGCCTGAACTATGCTAGAATGGATGCCCCTTGCCCCAAGTTCAGACTTCATAAACCTGATTTGGATAGAATGTGCTTTAGGCTGCCATCTGTGGAGACAGCCCCAGAAATGCCAGATGCAAGGCCCAGAAGGCTCTGATCCTTCCATGGACGCTAATGAGAAACAGCACAGAGGGGCCAAGAAGGACAGCAGCAACAGCAACCACTGTTGAGTGGCTGCCACATGCCATGCCCTATTCCACTTGTCTTACATGTATTATCACATTTAATTCTTAAACCACCTGGGGGAGGGGCCAGCACCATGGTGCAGTAAGTTAATCTTCCACCTGCAGTGCCAGCATCCCATACGGGCGGCCGTTCTAGTCCCGGCTGCTCCTCTTCCAGTCCAGCGCTCTGCTGTGGGCTGGGAAAGCAGTAGAAGATGGCTCAAGTCCTTGGGCCGCTGCACCCATGTGGGAGACCCGGAAGAGGCTCCTGGCTCCTGGCTTTGGATCGGCACATCTCCGGCCATTGCAGCCATTTGGGGAGTGAACCAATGGAAGGAAGACCTTTCTGTCTCTCCCTCTCACTGTCTGTAACTCTACCACTCAAATAAATAAATAAATATTATTTTAAAAATATAATTTAAACCACCGGTGAGTATGGAATTATTGTTTTCCTTTTGTAGCACTCAAAGACTTCAATACTGATCCCTAGAATCCTGATTCCAGTTTCCTGGTGATTGCACTTGCGTACCCCAGGAGAGCAGGTGATAGCTCAAGTGCTTGGGTCCCTGCCACACACATGAGTTCCAATCTCCTGACTTCAGACTGGCCCACCCTGGCTGTTGTGGGCATTTGAGGAAGGAACCGATAGGTGGGAGATCTCTCTCTCTCCCCCACTCTCTTCTTCTCTCTCCCTCTCCCACTCTCACTGCCTTTCAAATAAAATTAATTAATAAAAAATATTTAAATGCCTGGTAAGTGGAAGACACAGGATGCTCTCATGCTATATGTGCTATGCTAGGTAGTAGCCAAAATCATCTTGTGAATCAGTTTACAGGGTAACTCTGATTTGAGAAATAACCAAAATGCACCAAATGCATTTTTCTTCTTTTGTCTTCCCGATCTTCCTCCCATGTTAGTGTGGGATCAGCATCTGTATCTTCCAGGAATGCTCGCTCCACCACATCCACCCATCTCATTCAATGGCAGCTGCTGTCCTCTTACAGACCTTCAGTCCCACTGTCCACACTTGCTGGGATAGACACCTGCACAGCAAGGCCAGACCCAGGACTCCCAGGACTCCCTGTCCACAGTTGTTGGTGGGTAGGCATGTGACAGAGTAATAATCATAATTGAAATATCTTAGTGTTTATGTGCCAGATATTTTACATTTTGGTTCATCTTATTCTGCTCACAATTCTATGATGTAGGTGCTAGTCCTGTCCCCACTGGACACAAGTGAAGAGTGAAATACAAATGGGTAGTCTCCTTGCCTCTGCTCACAAAGCTAGCAAGTTGCAAGGCTGGGGCTTGTTTTGCCTCAATTAGCTATTGCCACAGAAATTCTAGGTCAACAGCTCAGTGACCCAATACAGCTACCATTTATTCTCCCCGACCTAGGGGTCAGATGAGCGGCTGCTGGGCTCAGCTGCATGACTCTGAGGGTCTTGGCTGAGGTCAATCCTGAAATGAGGTCAGCTGGAATATGGGCCAGGCTGGCCACTTTGTTCCATAGGTCTCTTCTGTCCTGGTACCTGGGGGTGGGTCTGGCCACGTCCTTGCCATTGAGCCCACAGAACAGGTGCCCAGACAAGAAGCAGACAAGTCCTCCAGGGCTCCCATGGCCAGGCTCCAGGTCAGCATGATGTTGCTGGCTCCACTGCCAACGGTGTGAAGGTAAGACTTGACAAAGACCGTCTGACCTTTGGGAGAACTTCACCGTCAAGATCAAAGAAAAAAGTCAGGGAGAACTGAAGATCTGGGGTTAATGCCTTACCTACCACAGACCACACATGATTCTTAGGACTTTTGTGTCTCTAGCCAGGTGTGTTCACTTCTTTGAGGGTAGAGGTCAGTCCTTGTCAGCATTTACGTTCCTCAGTGTGTGGAAAAAGAGGCTCCAGTGGTATGTGCAGAGAGAGAGGTAGGGACAAAGTCTGAGAGAAAGTTTTGGGGGTGTTCAGGACCCTGGTACTTACCGTTTTCAAGCCTCAGCTGTGTCCTTGTATTTCCTGTCTTTGGCTGTTCAAGGCTGTTTCTAAGATCCTCACTCAAAGAGCTTTTTAGGTTGGCTTGATTTTCTGTCAAATGTTACCCAAAAAGACCTGAGCAACACAGCATCCTGTAAAAAATAGACTGCACTGATTTGTGCTGACATGTGCAGCACACAACATATATTCTATGCAGCTACTGTTTGTAATGGATGATGGTAAAAAATGGGATCACAAGGAATGGGTGAGATGGAATTCCTGTCTTCATGAGTGTCATTCGCTCTACAGGCAGGATGAGGTTAAACTCTGATTTAGACCAAAAGAAGAATGCCTCAGAAATGAGTTGGTGAGTACTAGCAGGTCCTAGAAGGCAAGGAGGACTTAAAGTCTTCAATCAGAGTGGAGAAAAGAGATGGGTGGCAATGGGGGGCTTTGAGTGGGGAGAATGGTGGTGAGAGTCCTGGGCTGTGTCATCAAGGCATGAAACTACATGATATCTGATGAGGGACTGGGATGATTTCATAGTTGATAAAGGCACGAATGTGAGAAGTTGGAGGAATTATGCAGAGGAGAGGGACCTCATATAGCTGGTGGAATTGTTCTGCCCTACTTCGCAGGCATCATGTCCCTAAAGTGCCATTGAGCCCGAAAAGCGTCCCTCGAGATCATCCTACTCCTTTCATCCCGAGACTGTGCTTGCAAAGCAACCTTTTCATCACAATTTTGTTTCCCACACAGGCTGTTCTCTAGGGAAGAGAGTGAGCTAAGCAGCCGACAGTAATATTCCTGTCTACTTTGCTCTTATTTCTTTGCATAAATGTTAAAATTGACAACCTAGTTTATAAAACAAACTCTTGGGAGTCTAGCGTGCAGTCAGCACTCTTTCTTCTGAGGCACCCTACCTGATCTAAACAAAAGGGGCTTCATGGAGAGCAATAGGCTTGGCTCACCGAGGAGGAACATCGGGCAAGAGGGCTGACGCAGGATTTGTCTGGAGATTCTGTAACTGTGCAGCGATGCTGACAGCTCTGAGGTCAGACTTTAGAGCCCACAAACAAGGAGGAAAGAGACTATTTTGTTAGTTCCAGTGGTGAAAATCCCAAAGAATTCCTCAGGCTGTCTTGATTTTGAGTATACGCTTCTTAGTAAGGTATGAGATACAATGTTTGGTCCAGCATGGGATCAGGCAGCCAGAGAAGGGTGAAAGTCCTATTGCAAAGTGGGGAGGGGAGGAGAGACGGAGGCTATTTCTTTGGACAGACAAGATCAGTGTCACCACCCTTATTTATCAGGAACCAAATATGCTTAATGCCCAATAGTCTCAAGGGTAATAGTTGAAATTGACTCTGAACCCGGAAAGTAAAGACTTAGATATAGATCTGCCTTCCTAACACACTCTTCCAAGGGTGGGGTAACCCAACAATTTTTACGGACACTGCATTTTCTTTCTTTCTTTTTTAAAGTCATGATTTGGGATGATGTGGGTTGAACAAACTTTCTGACAGGTCATGAATTGAGTCTGGACACATCAATCCTGTGGGTAGGATATTGAATTTATGCTTTGGTAGAAAAATCTGGCTGAGCACCAAGTAAGAATGAAAAAACAGATGTCTTGAATCTCCATTGTTCCCATGGGAATGCACTCGTGTGCCCTGCAATATGACACAGCACTGTCAGCTCTGGCATCAGCGATGTTCCAAACACAAAGGGAAAAGCATTATTGGAATGACATGCTCAGAGCATGTGCCACTGTGCAGATCTCAGCCCAGGCAGTCAGGGCCCCACCCAAGAGACTCAGCACAGCACAGCAGCCAGCAGTAGTACTTGTAGCTGCAAATGTCAGCAGTTTTTCAGCAATGATTTCTCCCAGCATAACTTAAACCATGAACTACTTAAGAAGTCAAAACAGGCCTTTTGTATACTTGTTAAATTAACAACAATTAAAAGTCTGGTCAATAATACAAAATTGTTGTTTGAAAGACAGAGAGACAACAGAGAGAGCCCTGATAACATTGGTTCACTCCCCAAAAGCCCACAACAGCCAGGGCTAGGTCAAGCTGAAGTCAGGAGATTGTAACCCAACTCAGGTCTCCCACGTAGGTGGCAGGGACCCAAGGACTTGAGCCATCACCTGCTGCCTCTCCAGGTGCACATCAGCAGGAAGCTGGAATCAGAAGCAGAGCTGTGTCCTCATCGATGGAAGGAACAAGTTGACAGGGTAATCTCTAGGAATCTTGCCACATTCTAAGATCAATGTATTATTTAACCAGATTGGCCAATTCTTAACTTTTTCTAGGACAGATACCTTCATGTACTGTCAGTGTGCTTTATTATTAATAGGGATGGTGGGAACATTCATGTAAGGATAGTATGTATATACTAAACTCTCCTTGATAATTAATTAAACAGCCAAAACAGCATTCAGAGCTCAGCACTGGGAATTACACAAATCTATGTTCAAGTCATGCCTCCTCCGTGCTCAGTGTGGGACACTGTGACCGAAAAGCAATAGAACTCGTTTCCTGCCTTGAGCACACACAGTAACAGATCTCTGACTTTGATCTGGGAGAAATAGGAGGGTGAGGATGCACAGTTTGGCTATAGACATCCAGGAGCAAATGTTCAGGAGAAAGAAGTGAGAACAGAGGCCTAGAACTATAGATTTTTTTTAAATTGGCAATAAAATTAGTAGCTTGTCCTTTTATCAGTGAGTGCTAGAAGCTAAGACTTGGCAAATCTAATATGTAAATTATGATGGTCTCAAAATGTGATTTCCCAAATGATAGAATAGGTTGGTTCTTGAAGTCCAAAGAAAGGTCAAATGCTGGATTGAGACGAACAATACATGGGGGACAGCAAAATGAGATGGCCATGTCTTTCTCCTGCAACGCCATCCAACCTCATACTCATTGTTTTTCAGTTAGCTGACATTCCCTACATGTACAAAGGGTGGAAAATACATGTTACAAAAATTATGCATGAGTTTCAAAAATTTTTTGCACAAAAATAAACTTATCTTTCATGTCCCTTTATCCATAAACCTTTTAGAGTCCCCTCATATAGTTGTCTTTAGTAAATAAAGCAAAAGACTCTTCCAGGTATCTCTTTCTGAAGAAGGTGGAGCACAACCTATGTCAACAGACAAGTAGGACTCAGATTAAATCTTAAATTGCCATTGGCTTATCCCAATTACATCACATATCTTCAGTAATAAAGGTTAACAAGTGTCCATCAATAGCTAACTGGTTAGATGCTCTATGGCAGTATACCCAATGAAATACTATGCAGCTATGAAAATGAGTGAGGAAGCTTTTATATTACCACAATGTAAAGGTCGTGAAAGTTATCTTATTCTATGAAAGAAGCAAGATGTAAAATAGCTTAAATAATATGCTAACTTGACTCACAGAATGACAATCCCATGAGAGCATTTCAGGCATGGAAAGCCAAGACACTGTGGCAAAAAATATCCTACATGAACGATCTCTGTGAGTGAGACCCCAGTGGAAAGAAGTGGCCATCAAAGAAGGATATACTTTTCTCTGAAGCGAAGAGAGAACTTCCACTTTGCTTATAGCCCTGTCTAAATACTCAGGTCAAGAGCCTTGGATGATCACTGACATCATAAATAAGAGTGTTAATTGCTAAATTAACAACAAAAGCCACTGTGCACTTACTCCCCATGCAGGACCTGTGTCCTTAATAAGTTGTACTATGAGAATTAACTGCAAAAACTTGTTCTCAAACAATATTTTATATGTTGTGTGTGTGTGGGGGTGCAAACTGTTGAAATATTTGCTTAGTATAAAGTTGGTCATCTGTATATAATCAATTAAAAATGAATATTAATGAAGAATGGGATGGGAGCGGAAGTAGGAGGTGGGACAGGAGTGGGAGTGGAGGAGAGCGGGTATGGGAGAAGAACCACTATATTCCTAAAGTTGTACCTATGAAATAAAAGCTTTAAAATAAACAAATAAATAAATGCTACATTGGCCATAGGAAGGGAAGAAAAGAGTATGTTCATATACAGTCTATGAGTACACTTTATGTGTTGTATGGATAAAGAAACATTGCAAAGATATCCATGAAGCTATTAAAGTAATTCATTATGGGGAGCATGGAGTAGGATAGACAGAAATAGGATGGAAATGAGATGGTTAGGGTGCAACTTTTATATTGTTTTGATTTTTGAACATTGTGAATGCATTGCCTACTTTACATTTTTAAAGTCAAAAGAAATTTGGGATATGTGTTCATTAAGGCAACACTAACTGTATTGCAAATAAATCACATAATATATGTTCATTTCTCTCTCAGGCCAAAAGTTCATGATCATTCAGGAACCCAAGATTCTTTCAATATAATTCTCCATCCATCTATGTAAGTTGGAGTCTTTTGCATCTAGCTGTGAGGGAGGAGGAAAGAACATGGATGTGAAAGTGGTAAAATCACTGCTGACCGCACTGCTTTGGCAGAATTCAGACATGTAGACACTGCAAAGGAAGCTGGGAATGGGTTTGGTGAATAGGTAGCTAATCTCTAACACTAGTGGAGAAACCTAGCAAAGGAAAAATAATTTGAGTTTTACTAATTTGTTGAATCCTCCAACTTATAACTAGAGCATTGTGCTGAAATTGTTAACATTGGGGGCTAGCACAGTGGTGCAGCAAGTTAACGCCCTGGCCTGAAGTGCCAGCATCCCATATGGGTGCCAGTTCTAGTCCCGGCTGCTCCTCTTCCAATCCAGCACTCTGCTATGGCCTGAGAAAGCAGTAGAAGAAGGCCCAAGTCCTTGGGCCCCTGCATCCACGTGGGAGACCTGGAAGAAGCTCCTGGCTCCTAGCTTGGGATAGGTGCAACTCTGGCCGGAGCGGCCATCTGGGGAGTGAACAATCAGATGAAAGACCTCTCTCTCTCTCTGCCTCTCCTCTCTCTGTGTAAATCTGACTTTCCAATAAATAAATAAATCTTAAAAAACTAATTTCTCCATGGAAGCTGATACACGGTGACAGAGCTTGAAACCTCCTAGAGGTTGATGAGATGCACACATTCACTAATTTCATCCTTTTATCAGATGCCTAAGTCTTAGATTGAAGCCAGATATCAGAAGATCTGTTATTAGGGCAAATCTTTAGCTTCCACACAAGGATTGGACCCTCTGTTTTGTTTACTTTAAGATCAAAGGCCACTTTCATTAATGAATCCAGGAACGATAAGGAATATCATAGGCTTCAAAATGCTCTAAAGGCAGGGTGACCCATGGGGTATCCAGGATGTAGGTCGTATCAGCTTGCCAGAGCAAGAACATCTGGAGTATGCCAACAGTATTACTAGGTGTCTCCATTGGAAAACAGTCATTTAATGATACTTTTACAGGGTTATCTGATTTTAGTCTTTCATTCTCTTTGAGCTATTTTATAATTTATAGCAAAGCAAATCACACAAGTCTATGGTCATGCAAATGAATTGTCAGGTTGGGGTACAGTGCTCTTCTTCTGTAGAGAAGCTACTATGAGTCCGCTTGCAAACTCATTTCAATATTCAATATACATGTATCTGTTCTGTGAATTCCCCTTTGAGCCAGTTGTAATATCTGCCTGGTGTCTTTGTTAGCAATGAGTTAAATGAATTCTTTAATGTCTTTTTTTCATCTGTTTGAGATTCATAATTCTACCCTCTTTTGAAATGCATCCTATAATACCAGGAATTGTTGAGGCTTTGTGTGGCTAGCTCTTGTCAAGCTATCTTGTTTCTTTCTTTGGTGTATTTATTTGTTTTTTCTTTAAGCTATGCCTATCATCATGGACAGAAAAACTGTCATGGAGTGTAGCATAAAAATCAAGCAATGAAACAATCTTACTATCTTCCACTTCCACCCCTACCCCAACTGCTAGGATGCTGTGCGGGCACAATATCATCAGGCAGCCTGTTCTGCTGACATTTCCAGCTCCCACGGAAAGTGCTGTGAATCTTCTGAAAAGGCCTATTTGCAAGATTTGTTCAACAAAGAGGTTGGATAAGCATCTTGGATTAAACCTTCAAAGCAGCAGGCTTTTGGTTACTTTTTCCAGATTAACCTGGAAACACTTTGAAACTCTCTTGCTTATCATAATATGTTTTTTGAAACCATCGGTTTCCATAATGAGAAACACTCTTGTAAACACATTTCTTTATCCATTTTCTTCTAATTAGGGATCTCCTTATTTTGTTCATAATTTTCATATTTAAACGTTATCTGCAAAGGATATTTAGTGTGAAGTATTAAAGAATTAGGCAGCTAATGGAAAATACATTTTTCCTACTGATAACATATCAAAATCTGTTAGCCTATCCATTAATTTCTAGCTGCTTAGCCTCCAGGAAGCTCACAGTCAAATTTGCAACTCAACTTTAATAACTCAGTTGGACCTACCTGTCTATATTCTGTCTTTCTCCACTTTCAGCTTCGTATTTTACCTGCTCTTGATTTTACATATTTAAGTTTATTGCTTTCCATTTATTGTACTCATTTTATAAGCTATCCTTATTTCCTTAGAGAATTTGTCAGATATATAGAGATAAATTTATTTACAGGTTGATTACACAAGCCTCTGCATGAGATCTTATAAGAAAAATTTCTGGGAAAAAAGTCAGAATTTATCCTATCATTGTTCCTTCCTGGTGTATTTTGTTCAGAGACCATGAAACACTTGCACCTGGGTATCTTATTTAATTTGTTCATGTGCTACTTATTAACATACTTTGGAAATGGATTCTTTTTAAGTCCTAGTAAATTCAGTTGGTAACTCTCAGTTCCTACCATGATTTAAACATGCTTTATGTGATATTATTTTTCAGTTTCTCTAAACACTTCCTAGCTGTATGTATTATAGTACTTTTTGATCACCAGAATCCCATCAGTTTTTCTGAAACTGGTAGGACTCTTTTGACTTCTTTTGGGTTAAAAAAAAAATGACTTGCTAAATGTGCTTACAGATTGAGAATGCAAGTGAACAGGTTTACACCCTAAGGGTTTACGTTGCATCTAAACCAGCCTGGGTGTCCAGAGCTCTCCAGATCCAAATAGAGAAGTGAAATATCCAGAAAAGGAACCTAAAGTGTTGTTGCCTTAACAGAAAAAGAAAGTGGGTAAGCTTTCCATTTTCTTATTGCTGTATATGGTGAGGAAAGCTCACGTGATGGGACAGTATTACAAGCACCTTGGGTTGGAGCCCTAAGTATGGGTTCCAGTTCTAGTGTTATAACACGTACCCCAGGGCCTATGAAAGCTCCTTCCTCATGACTGACTGTCATGCCTTGGCAGTCCTTAGCAACAGCAGCTCAGGGCCTCAGATGTTACTCTGCTCTCTGGGATGTGGCCGAGAGTATGAGGCGTCTCGACTAGAAGATTCCATTTCTGAATTTATCTGTGGGAGATGATCGCACTTAAAGAAGGACACATCAACTTCTCCCATCCTAAAAGCTCTTCTGTGCAGTGAAAGGACAGGACAGGACATCTAGTGTGTGAGAGGACTTGATAGCCCTGCTGGAGTCATTCATTTTCTCAACAGGGACACCAGTGTCTCAACTGTCCTTTTGATCGTCATCTGCATGAGGATTGGAGATGGACAGCAGGGGTGCCCTTTTAAAGTAGGAATGGGAAACCAGCTTGGAGACCATGGCAGAGCCTGTGTAACAGTTCTGTTGTAACTTAGGGTGAGGGGAGCTTGTTGCTCTTTGCAATCCCAATTTTGTGGTATGATAATTGGAAAACTGATTTTACAGGATGTTACTAGAATTTTAAAAAGCAAAGTAGGGTTGGGCTTTGTAATGGAAAAGACTTGGGCAACTGCGACCTAACAAAATTTCTTTGCATTTCTCAGAATACAACATGCCTTTCTAAGGGGGTAAAGGATATAGACAGTAATATTTTCCAAAGTGATTTGGATCTGAAAACCATATTTTTGCTTGCTTATTTTCTCATGGAGAATGATACGGGAATAGTATTCAGCTGAGTATGCTTTTGGAAACACCAACTGTTTTAGTTATTTATTGCTGTGTATCAAATGACTACAAGCTTAGCTATAAACAGCATACTTGTATGGCTTTAGAGTTTGTGGGTCAGGAGTCTGGGCCAGCTTGTTTGGTCTCTGTAAGACTGTAATCAGGGCTATACTGTATCTGAATGTTTTGGAAAGGATTAATTCCAAACTCATTGAGGCTGTTAGTAAAATTTATTCCATTGCCTTTCTAGGAGTAAAAGCTTTATATATATATTTATTTATTTGCTGACTATTAGATAGAAGCAATTCTCAGCCCTTGAAAGTTCTCTTTAGTTCCTTGCCACTTGGGTGTCTTTTATCAAAGCCAGCAAATGAGCAGTCTTGTCTTTGTTCCAAGTACTGTAGCAGAATACCATAAACCGGGAGACAGAAACAACAGAAATGTATTTCTCAGAGTTCTGGAGGCTGGGGCTTTGGAGATCAAGGCACAAGCCTGAGTAGATCCAGGGCCTGGCGAGGAGCCAGCTTCTAATTTGTAGATTGTGCTTTTGCCAACATGGCCTCACACGGTGCAGAGGCAAGGGAGCTCTCTGGCACCATGATGGCTCCACTCGCTTGATCTTGTTGCTTCCCAGAGGAACCATATCTTCATATTGTGATTTTGTGTTTAAGATTTTAAGCTACGTGGCCCAAGAACTTGGACCCCTGCCACCTACATGGGAATCCCAGATGGAATTCTTGGCTCCTTGCATTGGCCTGGCTGTTACTGGCATTTGGGGAGAGAACCAGCAGATGACAGATTGGTCTCTCTCTCTTCCTTCTCTCCCTATCATTCTGCCTTTCAAACACATAAGTAAATCTTAAAAAATTAAGTAAATAAAAGATTTCAAACTATGAATTTTGAGGATGACACATTCAGTCCTTAACAGGTCACTTTTATTATAATCAGTTCACAAAAAAATAAAGTCACAGGTCTTGGCCGGCGCCACGGCTTGATAAGCTAATCCTTCACCTGCAGCACCGGCAAAGCGGGTTCTAGTCCCGGTCGGGGCGCTGGATTCTGTCCCAGTTGCTCCTCTTCCAGTCCAGCTCTCTGCTGTGGCCCGGGAGTGCAGTGGAGGATGGCCCAAGTGCTTGGGCCCTGCACCCCATGGGAGACCAGGAGAAGCACCTGGCTCCTGCCTTCCGATCAGTGCGGTGTGCCGGCCGCAGCGCGCTGGCCACAGCGGCCGTTGGGGTGTGAACCAACGGCAAAGGAAGACCTTTCTCTCTGTCTCTCTCTCACTGTCCACTCTGCCTATCAAAAAAAAAAAAAAAGAAGAAGAAGAAGAAAGAAAAAAGTCACAGGTCTTACCTGAACTCACAAAGAAGGGATTCAACAAAGGCATGCATATCAGGAGGTAGAGTTCATGGGGGTGAAAACCAAAAAGCTCTGAATACACGTATTTTGCCACCTCTCAGGCTGAGAGAGCTGAGCAAACTCCCGCCTGGCCTCTCTCCACTCAAGATTGTCTCCTGGATGATGACAGAGGCCCCTTCAAATGTCTGTCTGGGAAAGTTCAACACTGCCCAAATAATTTACGGGTTTGTCTATCTACACTCTCCCTTTCCTGAGGGCATTTATGTTAAAAACAAAAACCACACACAAAAATCTTGTAGTCGTAAATCCTTTCATGCTAATCATGCTGATGGACCTCACATTGTAACAGCCTTCACCATTTTTCCTTTAGAACAGCTCAGCGTTGAAGACCTCCTGACTGCTATTTCAGCACACTTGAACTCAATGTGAGAACAAACTGCCCCTAGAATACCTGCAGAGCAGCTATGTTCCTGAAACACTCAATGAGACTTACGTAAGGAGTGGCCAGACAGAGCTTTTAATCTCGTACATCAAGTCAGCTTGACTTGGATGATGTGTGCCGAGGGTCTGCATTGTCTTAGCCACGGGGAGCAATGCTTTGTTCTTTATACATTTCTTATCTATTCCCAGAAACGTCCTTCTTCAAACTAATCCCTAGTCTTCTTTTCAGAAGCCTCTTTTCAAAGATAATATGCTCCCTATCTCTAAAGGTACTTGCACCAATCATATTCTTTTTTTTTTTTAAAAAAAAAGATGTATTTGTTTATTGAAAGGAAGAATTTATATATATATAGAGAGAGAGACAGAGAGACAGACACAGAGAGAATCTTCCAGCCATTGGTTCATTCTCCAAAAGGCTGCAATGACCATAACTGGACCAGTCTAAAGTCAGGAGCAGGGAGCTTCTTCTGTGTCTCCCATGTGGATGTAGGGACACAAGGACTAGGGCCATTCTCTGTTGCTTTCCCAGGCACATTAACAAGGAGCTGGATCAGAAATAAAGAAAGCTGGGACTGAAACTGGCACCCACAAGGGATGCCAGTGTCACAGGCAGCATTTTTACCTGCTACTTCACAACACAAGGCCCCAACCAATTGTATTTTGAAGAAAGTAATATCCAACCAGGAGAACAGTGGTTTATTGACCTGGCAGGCTCCCCAGCCAGCCCACTGCACGCCCACAGGGCTTGGGGGCTATGGCTCAGACCCTGGCAGGTGGTGGTTGGTCCTTTGGAGTCGAGGACGTGGGGGGTTGCAGAGGTGGGGGCGCCATGCCCACTCCCTGGAAGCACAGTTCTCAAAGCCCTGGCAGGCATCAGACATGGCGCACGCCTGACTGCCCCACCTGACTGCCCCACCCTCCTGGAAGCCTTGGGTATAGAAACAAGAATCCATAGTGGGCGCAGGTGCAGCTGCATGAACAGCCCGGGGCCCGCCCAGGCCAAAGGCCCCTGGAAAAGAGCTGGAGGAGGCGGAATGTGGAGGCCTCAGGGTAGCAGGGGGGCTGGCGGTGGCCGGCGACCTAGTGGGCGCTAGGCCGGGTGGGAGAAGCGGCTGCCAGTGCGGAGCCGCCGCTGGAGCTCCTGCCAGAGCAGCTGCCGCTCCCGCTGGGCGCCCTTCATGAGGCCACTGTTCTCCAGTGAGAAATTCACCCATGCTTACCTAGTGCCTGCCTTTCAGGCCAAGCCAATGTATGTGCAATGTATGTGCAAGCCAATGTATGTGTGATGTGTGAATTCTCACTAGAACTTGACCACTTTGAAATACCTCCCAAGATTCATTAGGCATTAGGTTTGTGTTTCCAGGCCTAGGTCACTCATATTCTATCCTGAATAAACTTTATATTAACTTTTTACGGAGCTAGTTGAATTCTTTCAAGGTTCTACTGTACCCTCCATTCCCTACTAACCTTGTCTGAATTCACTTTATCTGACCACCCTTAACAAAGCTCTAGTTTTGTTTCTTTTTGGCAGGGCCAACCTTATGTGTTTGGGTCTCACACCTGGCAGTTTGATACCATTCTGCTCTTCATCTGACACAGTCCAGTGGAACTAAGCTGCAGTGAGCTTTTAAGGATTGTGCTTTAAAGTGGTTTGGATTCTGATGTGTTGTTGCAGTCTATTGGCCAGAATTTTATTGAGGATTTTTGCATCCATGTTCATCAGGGATATTGGTCTGTAATTCTCTTTCAATGCTGCATCTTTTTCCGGCTTAGGAATTAAGGTGATGCTGGCTTCATAGAAAGAATTTGGGAGGATTCCCTCTTTTTCAATTGTTCTGAATAGTTTGAGAAGAATTGGAGTTAGTTCTTGAAATGTCTGGTAGAATTCAGCAGTGAATCCATCCGGTCCTGGGCTTTGCTTTGTTGGGAGGGCCTTTATTACTCTTTCAATTTCTGTCTCAGTTATGAGTCTGTTTAGGTTTTCTATGTCTTCCTGGTTCAATTTAGGTAGGTTTTATATGTCCAGGAATCTGTCCATTTCTGATAGGTTTCCCTGTTTGCTGGCATACAAGTCCTTGTAGTAATTTCTGATGATTCTTTTGATTTCTGTGATTCCTCCCCTCTCTCATAATAGATATATTCCTGAAAACTGGTATGTATTTCTGAATAAACTTTGACACTGAAAGGAAGCATAGATGGAGGACTTAAGTCAGAGACCCACAACTTAGGTGTCAATCTGGCTCTATCCTAGACTAGCTATGACAGTTAATGGGAAGATGTATGTCCTCTGCAGTGGTTCAGTGGGACTATTTTTATGTAATTCATGGGGAAAGAATTGCCTCAGATTTACTGGAGGAGAGTAACGGAGCTGGAGTTGAGTAACACACCATTGTTTCCTGCTACAGATCCACAATGGGAGTTCACTGGTTTCCCTTGGAGGAGTTAGGAGAACCCTGACCTGAGCAATTCTCCTTTCTCCCATGTGAAGCCCGAGTGGAAGAATTACTAAAATCCAAGGAAGGTCTGCAGTTGGGCACCATGGGAAGCAGCCTTGCCAAGGAAAAGCACACAAAACCTGGGATATCTGAGCCCTTTGTTAAATAACTGCTCAGAGGCAGTGTCGGATGCGGAAGCAGTGAAAACACACGGTTTCCCTCTGCCCTCCTCCCCTAGGCCAGAGGCCACCAAGGAGCGGGCCCTCCTCTGTTGGTTTCCTGTGAGGGGGTCACTGCACTGAAATGTCTCTCCTGATGCCCTGGGGTCAGTTCCTCTGCTTCCCTTTCTAGGCTGTCCCTCCAGCCCAGCTCTTTTTTTTTCTTTCAGTTTATTTTTTTATTTTTATTTATTTAACGAAGGAATTTTTACATAGATACAACTTTAGGAATATAGTCATTCTTTCCCCAATGCCCCCCAACCCCGCTCCCATCCTACCTCCCATTCCCTCTCCCATCTCCTTCATTATGGATCATTTTTAGTATGACTTTATATACAAAGGACCAACTCTATGCTAATCATAGATTTCAACAATTTGCCCCCACAGCCACACACAACATATAGGGTACAGTTTGGGGAGAGAATTTGCAGTCCATTCTAATATTACAATTCAATAGGGACAGAGGTCCTACCTGGGGAGCAAGTGCACAGTGACTACTGCTGTTCCTTTAACAATTAACACTTTTTTTTATGATGTCAGTGATCATCTGAGGTTCTTGTCATGGGCTGCCAGGGCTGTGGAGGCCTTTTGTGACCATCGACTCCATCAGTATTTGGACACAGCCATAAGCAAAGTGGATGTTCTCTTCTCTCTTCAGAGAAGAGTGTCTCCTTTTTGATGACCCTCTCTTTCCTTTGAGGTCTTGCAGAGATCCTCCGTGTAGGAATTTTTTTTTCACAGAGTCTTGTCTATCCATGCCTGAGATGCTCTTGCAGGCCTTTCAGGAAGCCTTAAGGGTTGATTCTGAGGTCAGAGTGTTATTTACTGTGAGAGTCATTCTAGGAGTCTGCTGTGTGGACTGCTTCCCATGTTGGTCCATCCTTCCTTTTTTAATTATATTATTTTTCAGGTACTTGATGTTATTTATATCATTCTTTTTAAACTTAGACCAGTCTATCTGTTGTCTTTAACATTTAATATGATCATTGTAACAGTGAAGATTGTGTTTATACCACCGATTCTTATGGGTTTGGAGACCCATGATTAGTTCTTAGGCTGTACCCTAAGAGGTAAGTCTATATGCCTGTATGACAAATAGTGGGTAGTTCATGATGTCCTAAATCAGAGAGAAAATACACAGAACAATAGTTGAATGAGTACAGAGCAAGGGGCTTTTTTGGGGGAGGTGTTTTGTGTTTTGTTTTATTTCTCAAGGGAAGCTCACAGCTATTATGCTTTATAGTACCAACAATGAACACCATGGGCCGAGATTTCCTTTTGACATTTTGTCTGTTCAGTGAACTGCAGAAAAATGCAAACCTTTACCAACCAGGGAAATATATCTTCCCTGGAGGTGCTTAGAATATTTAAAGATCAATCTGTGTCTTACTTTTCTGAGCTCAAAGTTTTGGAAATAGCAAGATATTTGATTTTACCCATTTAAGAGTGAATCCCAGTGGAAAGAATGGGGCCATCAAAGAAGGAAGTACCTTTCTCTGAAGGGAGGAGAGAACTTCCACTTTGACTATGACCCTGTTGGAATAAGATCGAAGTCGGCGAACCCTAAAGGCTTCCATAGCCTCGGCAACTCATGACTAGAGCCTAGGGAGATTACTGACGCCATAAACAAGAGTGTCAAATTGTTAAATCAACATCAGGAGTCACTGTATACTTACATCTCATGTGGGATCTGTCCTTAATGTGTTGTCCAATGTGAAGTAATGCTATAACTAGCACTGAAACAGTATTTTTACACTTTGTGTTTCTGTGTGGGTGCAAACTGATGAAATCTTTACTTAGTATATACTGAATCGATCTGTATATAAAGAAAATTAAAATGAAAAAAAAACTTGGTGTTAAATTGGAAATTGCATCGAAAATTAATCAATTATTTGAAAAATATCATGTAGGATCTCTGTTCTTAATGTGCTGTACATTGTGATTTAATGCTATAACTAGTACTCCAAAAGTATTTTTCATTTTTGTGTTGCTATGTGAGGGCAAACTGTTGAAATCTTTACTTAATATATACTAAACTGATCTTCTGTATATAAAGAGAATTGAAAATGAATCTTGATGTGAACGGAAGGGGAGAGGGAGGGGGAAAGGGGAGGGTTGCAGGTAGGAGGGAAGTTATGGGGGGAAGCCATTGTAATCCATAAGCTGTACTTTGGAAATTTATATTTTTTAAATAAAAGCTTTAAAAAAGAAAACTAATACCTTAAAAATAAATAAAAATAAAAATTAATCGGTTACAGATTCTATGAGAATGCGTTCAATCAACAATTATATCTCTAGTTTTGTATTATCTTAAGTATTCCAAGCTACATCATGTCTGCCATTGCAATACCATTATTTAATATCCTTGAAAATTTGATTCATGAGGTAATATTATTCCAAAGCTACAATAGTTCAAAAATGAAATTAGATCTTATAGATTTTGTCTCCTTTTTTATTTCATTTTTTCCCTCTGAGATTTGGACTTTTTTGATTAAAATGTCTCTGATGTAGAACAGCTTCATTTACATGGTTAACACATTTATAATTTGGTTCTAGATTTTCTTCACTTAACAGTGTCCTGGTTGCATTGAGATGCCTAGTGTTCTGCTCTCCTTATTAGTCAAGGAGTTGTAGTTTTTGGCCTTGGACTTTGTTCCTCAACCTCTCTCAGATCCAGGGCCCCTGCAGGCCGTCTGGCTCCTCATGCTGAGTTCCCATCACCACAAGTAGTTTCCCATAATCACTGGCATTACCAATACCTTTCATTTCCTTTTCTTACTAGATTAGAATATTTTTAAAACTCAAAAGTGAAATCTTTTAATGAGATTATAAATGATGAAACTGAGAAGATATTCCATAACTTTGGAATTATTTGAGAAAAAAGAAAGCATTTATTATCTATCACGTATGAGAAACTGTCCTGTCAGCTATTTTCTAATCTTCAAGTGGAAGATAAATCTTCATGATTCTGGAGAGCGGCAAGATGGTGGAATAGGAAGGGAGCACACCGATAGTCTGGGGAGAGACAGTTTAATAAAAGTGGAGATACTGCAGGTTCAAGGAAGAGTAGGGGAAGAAACAGCAGAGGAAACCCTTCCTGAACTGGTGATTCACAGTGGACCTGCGTGGAGAGCGTGGGAGCCCGCAGTTTGGGACACCAGCAGCAGATTCAACACACCAGCGCTGGAACACGAGGTGAGCAGAACCTCAATAGCCCGAGATACCAGCAGGGAAGTGGAAAGAGGAGACTAGAGCTTGACAAGGCTTGAAACCCTGCAGGGAAAAGTTCACCAGGCTAACTAGAAGAGAGAGAGAGAGAGAGAGAGAGAGAGAGAGAGAGAGGGAAAAAAAAAAGTGACCCATACGGACACGAGTTTCTCTCTCTCCGCTCACCTCTCAAAGGTGAGCAAGACAAAGAGCAGGCGCCATTTTGGAATACGTCATAAGCAGGGCGACCTCGGGTCAGCACCGGCCCCGAGCGTAGCAGAAAAACCTGACTCTGGGTGGGAGGGGTGAAATAACAGGAGATTAGAACCTAATGAATGTGTGGTGCTAATGAACTGAGACTGTGAAAAAAGAGACGGTGGGGGAGAGAACTCACGGAAATCACGAATTCATGTCAGTACTCCCCAGAGATGCTACAGTTCAGTAGCCTTGGCAGCCCAGTGGGAGACTACAGGAGAATCTGAGCCCACACTAAGGGCCACAAAGATTCCCTCTCTGGTCCTTGGGAAAGAGCTTCTGATCTCTGGCTCCTGTGGGTATATCATTCGCCTGCTAACCACCCCCAATTCCATTCAGCTGTGTGGAATTACTTCCCTTTTGAACCAAAAAAAAAAAAAAAAAGTAACAGAGAGAGATTTACCACGCCTAACCTGGGAGTGTCTCCTTTGACACACCCTCAACCCTGAGGAACCAAACAGAGCTCTCAGGCCACACCCATCTCAAGCCTCTAAGGCTCCATCAAAAGCAGATAGTCCACTTAATCTAGAGTCATAGTATAACAAGAAAAAACAGCACAGTGAAGAAACCAATATGCCAAACAACAAACGCAAAAACCGAGGTAATAAGAACAAGGAAGACACTATGGCGTCCCCAAATGAAAAAGACACCCCAATTCAAGATTACGAAGATGATGAGATAGAAGAAATGCAAGAAGCAGATCTCAAAAAATTGATAAGAACACTAAGAAGGACTCAAAAACAAATTCTTGAACTACAGAAATCCTTAATGGACAAGGTAGAAAATCTCTCTCATGAAAATGAAATATTAAGGAGGAATCAAGCTGAAATGAAACAACTAGTAGAACATGAAACTGTGATAGTGACGAGAAATCATAATGAAGTGAAGAATTCAATAGATCAAATGAAAAACACATTAGAGAGCCTTACAAACAGAATGGGTGAGGCAGAAGAGAGAATATCGGACTTAGAAGACAGAGCACAGGAAAATATACAGTCAAACCAAAGACAAGAAGAGGAAATTAGAAATCTAAAAAATATTGTTGGGAATCTACAGGATACTATTAAAAAACCCAACATTCAAGTTCTAGGAGTTCCTGAAGGCATGGAGAGGGAGAAAGGATTAGAATGCCTTTTTAGTGAGATAATAGCAGAAAATTTCCCAGTTTTGGAGAAGGACAGAGACATCCTAGTACAGGAAGCACATAGAACCCCTAGTAAACATGACCAAAAGAGATCCTCACCACGACACGTTGTAATTAAACTCACCACAGTGAAACAGAAAGAAAAGATCCTAAAATGTGCAAGAGAGAAACGTCAAATTACACTCAGAGGATCTCCAATTAGACTCACAGCAGACTTCTCATCAGAAACCCTACAAGCTAGAAGGGAATGGCGAGACATAGCCCAGGTACTTAGAGAGAAAAACTGCCAGCCCAGAATATTATATCCTGCAAAGCTCTCATTTGTGAATGAAGGTGAAATAAAGACCTTTCATAACAAACAGAAATTGAAAGAATTTGTTGCCACTCGTCCAGCCCTGCAAAAGATACTTAAAGATGTGTTACACACAGAAACACAGAAACACGGCCATCAACATGAAAGAAGGTAAACGAAGGGAACCTCACAGGAAAAGATCACAGGGAATTCAAAGCATACATTTGGATAAAGAAATTATGGGACATGTACTCTATAGAATACTATACAGCAGTCAAAAACAATGAAATCCGGTCATTTGCAACAAGATGGAGGAATCTAGAAAACATCATTCTCAGTGAATTAAGCCAGTCCCAAAGGGACAAATATCATATGTTCTCCCTGATCGGGGACAACTAATTGAGCACCAAAGGTGAAACCTATTGAAGTGAAATGGACACTATGAGAAACAGTAACTTGATCAGCTCTTGTGCTGACTGTTGTTGTACAATGTAATACTTTATCCATTTTAGTTTTTTTTTTATTCTAGTACTATTGGTTGAACTCTGTAATTAACAAACAATTATTCTTAGGTGTTTAAATTTTAACTGAAAAGTGATCCCTGTGAAATATAAGAGTGGGAATAAGAGAGGGAGGAGATGTACAATTTGGGACATGCTCAATCGGAACTGCCCCAAATGATGGAGTTAGAATTGTGCCAGGGAATTCCAATACAATCCCATCAAGGTGGCATGTACCAAGGCCATCTCACTAGTCCAAGTGATCAATTTCAGTTCACAATTGATCACACTGGTAGGTCTAAGATTCAAAGGGATCACACAAACAAGACTAGTGTCTGCTAATACTAACTGATAGAATCAAAAAGGGAGAGAATGATCCAACATGGGAAGCGAGATACACAGCAGACTCATAGAATGGCAGATGTCCTAAATAGCACTCTGGCCTCAGAATCAGCCCTTAAGGCATTCAGATCTGGCTCAAAAGCCCATGAGAATATTCTAGGCATGGAAAGCCAAGACACTCTGGAAAAAAAAGAAGACCTAAATGAAAGATCTCTGTGAGTGGGATCCCAGTGGAAAGAATGGGGCCATCAAAGAAGGAGGTACCTTTTTCTGAAGGGAGGAGAGAACCTCCACTTTGACTATGACCCTGTCAGAATAAGATTGAAGTCGGCGAACCCTAAAGGCTTCCATAGCCTTGGCAACTCATGACTAGAGCCTTGGGAGATTACTGATGCCATAAACAAGAGTGTCAAATTGTTAAATCAACATCAGGAGTCACTGTGTACTTACGTCTCATGTGGGATCTGTCCTTAATGTGTTGTCCAATGTGAAGTAATGCTATAACTAGCACTGAAACAGTATTTTACACTTTGTGTTTCTGTGTGGGTGCAAACTGATGAAATCTTTACTTAGTATATACTGAATCTATCTTCTGTATATAGATAATTAAAAATGAAAAAAAAAAACTTGGTGTTAAATTGGAAATTGCCTAGAAAATTAATCAATTTTTAAAAAAAATATGTCATGTAGGATCTCTGTCCTTAATGTGCTATACATTGTGAATTAATACTATAACTAGTACTCCAACAGTATTTTTCACTTTGTGTTGCTATGTGAGGGCAAACTGTTGAAATCTTTACTTAATATATACTAAACTGATCTTCTGTATATAAAGAGAATTGAAAATGAATCTTGATGTGAATCAAGGGGAGAGGGAGTGGGAAAGGGGAGGGTTGCGGGTGGGAGGGAAATTATGGGGGGGAAGCCATTGTAATATATAAGCTGTATTTTGGAAATTTATATTCTTTAAATAAAAGCGTTATAAAAAAAAAAATTCTTGAACTACAGAAATCCTTAATGGACAAGGTAGAAAATCTCTCTCATGAAAATGAAATATTAAGGAGGAATCAAGCTGAAATGAAACAACTAGTAGAACATGAAACTGTGATAGTGACGAGAAATCATAATGAAGTGAAGAATTCAATAGATCAAATGAAAAACACATTAGAGAGCCTTACAAACAGAATGGGTGAGGCAGAAGAGAGAATATTGGACTTAGAAGGCAGAGCACAGGAAAATATACAGTCAAACCAAAGACAAGAAGAGGAAATTAGAAATCTAAAAAATATTGTTGGGAATCTACAGGATACTATTAAAAAACCCAACATTCAAGTTCTAGGAGTTCCTGAAGGCATGGAGAGGGAGAAAGGATTAGAATGCCTTTTTAGTGAGATAATAGCAGAAAATTTCCCAGTTTTGGAGAAGGACAGAGATATCCTAGTACAGGAAGCTCATAGAACCCCTAGTAAACATGACCAAAAGAGATCCTCATCACGACACATTGTAATTAAGCTCACCACAGTGAAACAGAAAGAAAAGATCCTAAAATGTGCAAGAGAGAAACGTCAGATTACTCTCAGAGGATCTCCAATTAGACTCACAGCAGACTTCTCATCAGAAACCCTACAAGCTAGAAGGGAATGGCGAGACATAGCCCAGGTACTTAGAGAGAAAAACTGCCAGCCCAGAATATTATATCCTGCAAAGCTCTCATTTGTGAATGAAGGCAAAATAAAGACTTTTCATTGCAAACAGAAATTGAAAGAATTTGTTGCCACTTGTCCAGCCCTGCAAAAGATGCTTAAAGATGTGTTACACACAGAAACACAGAAACACGGCCATCAACATGAAAGAAGGTAAACTAAGGGAACCTCACAGCAAAAGATCACAGGGAATTCAAAGCATACATTTGGATAAAGAAATTATGGGACATGTACTCTATAGAATACTATACAGCAGTCAAAAACAATGAAATCCGGTCATTTGCAACAAGATGGAGGAATCTGGAAAACATCATGCTGAATGAATTAAGCCAGTCCCAAAGGGACAAATATCATATGTTCTCCCTGATCGGGGACAACTAATTGAGCACCAAAGGTGAAACCTATTGAAGTGAAATGGACACTATGAGAAACAGTAACTTGATCAGCTCTTGTGCTGACTGTTGTTGTACAATGTAATACTTTATCCATTTTAGTTTTTTTTTTATTCTAGTACTATTGGTTGAACTCTGTAATTAACAAACAATTATTCTTAGGTGTTTAAATTTTAACTGAAAAGTGATCCCTGTGAAATATAAGAGTAGGAATAAGAGAGGGAGGAGATGTACAATTGGGACATGCTCAATCAGTCGTGCCCCAAATGATGGAGTTAGAAATGTGCCAGGGAATTCCAATACAATCCCATCAAGGTGGCATGTACCAAGGCCATCTCACTAGTCCAAGTGATCAATTTCAGTTCACAATTGATCACACTGATAGATCTAAGAATCTAAGGGATCACACAAACAAGACTAGTGTCTGCTAATACTAACTGACAGAATCAAAAAAAGGGAGAGAATGATCCAACATGGGAAGCGAGATACACAGCAGACTCATAGAATGGCAGATGTCCTAAATAGCACTCTGGCCTCAGAATCAGCCCTTAAGGCATTCAGATCTGGCTCAAAAGCCCATGAGAATATTCTAGGCATGGAAAGCCAAGACACTCTGGAAAAAAAAGAAGACCTAAATGAAAGATCTCTGTGAGTGGGATCCCAGTGGAAAGAATGGGGCCATCAAAGAAGGAGGTACCTTTTTCTGAAGGGAGGAGAGAACCTCCACTTTGACTATGACCCTGTCAGAATAAGATTGAAGTCGGCGAACCCTAAAGGCTTCCATAGCCTCGGCAACTCATGACTAAAGCCTAGGGAGATTACTGACGCCATAAACAAGAGTGTCAAATTGTTAAATCAACATCAGGAGTCACTGTGTACTTACGTCTCATGTAGGATCTGTCCTTAATGTGTTGTCCAATGTGAAGTAATGCTATAACTAGCACTGAAACGGTATTTTTACACTTTGTGTTTCTGTGTGCATGCAAACTGATGAAATCTTTACTTAGTATATACTGAATCAATCTTCTGTATATAGATAATTAAAAATGAAAAAAAATCTTGGTGTTAAATTGGAAATTGCATAGAAAATTAATCAATTTAAAAAATATATGTCATGTAGGATCTCTGTCCTTAATGTGCTATACATTGTGAATTAATACTATAACTAGTACTCCAACAGTATTTTTCACTTTGTGTTGCTATGTGAGGGCAAACTGTTGAAATCTTTACTTAATATATAGTAAACTGATCTTCTGTATATAAAGAGAATTGGAAAAAAAAATCTTCATGATTCTGGTCTGGGAGAACACCTGTTACTGTGTTTGCCACCTACTTCCCCCCCCTCCCCCGAGCTAAGATGATTGGATATGAGAGAATACTTGACTGAAGAGTGAGTTCACATTACCCCATTTGAGAATTTATAATTAGAAGGCCCTGGAGTTACAAGATCTGGGCCCTGCTTGGTTAACTGATACCCTTGTACTCATGAGTAATGAGAAAGAGTTTACAGAGTGGGCATGGGGGAGGAGAAGGAAACAGATTTTAGGGAAGAAACATAGCTGGAAGGCTGCAGAAAGGATTGATGTTTGTAAAGCATTCATTTGTCCACATGTAAAAATCTCTTAATTATTCAAAGAGGCTTGAGTGGATTTTTTTTTTTTGACAGGCAGAGTGGACAGTGAGAGAGAGAGAGAAAGAGACAGAGAGAAAGGTCTTCCTTTTGCTATTGGTTCACCCTCCAATGGCTGCTATAGCCAGTGCATTGCGCTGATCCGAAGCCAGGAGCCAGGTGCTTCTCCTGGTCTCCCATGGGGTGCAGGGCCCAAGCACTTGGGCCATCCTCCACTGCACTCCCGGGCCACAGCAGAGAGCTGGCCTGGAAGAGGGGCAACTGGGACAGAATCCGGTGCCCCGACCGGGACTAGAACCCGGTGTGCCAGCGCTGCAAGGTGGAGGATTAGCCTATTGAGCCGAGGCGCTTGCCTTGAGTGGATTTTTATTCCTTCTTAACTATGCCTAAGAAATCTCACAATCCTATGAAAAACTATATAAGACAGATTTTTGTTTAAAAGTAGTATACTTTCTCTCTGTTCTCTTCAAAACCCAATAACATAGCAGTTAAAAAAAAGTACAAAGGATTTGGAATCACAGGGACAGAATTAAGTTCTGGAACAACAGGAAGAGACGGTGAGCAAGGCAGCTAGGCAGAGGACGCTGAGATGCAGGTGTTTGAAGAAGGGGATGAGGATGGATCACAAACCTTACTTTTGTAAAAAAAAAAAAATCAAGAAACAGTCAGTAGACTTGGTTGGAAGCTAGGGTGAAGAGAGAAGCTGGAAAAACAAAAAATGAACAAGGACATCCAGGTGTACTTCCCTAACCTGCTTAGCCAGGTAGTGTCCACTCCTGGCTGAAAACAGATGAGAAAGTCATCAGACTGAGGGACACCAGGTTAAAAGATGGAGGAGGAGGCTCCCTACTGACTACAGGGACAGGGAGAGGGAGTGAAAGGGAGACTCTGGCCCACTTCAGCCCTGGCTCCCTCAACTCTGGCATGCTGTCCTGAGAAGAGCAGTTCCCAGGAGGCTGTCACATTCCCTCTGGAAGAAATGCCCAGTCTCACACAAAAGTATCAGCGGTGCTAACACCTAAAGGATTCTCCTACCCAAGCTTCTTGCAGTGAAACTCGCCAGCCCACGGCTGCCTCACGCGTGCATGTGGCACTCACTGTAGTGCATCTATGAGCAGGCAGTCCAGGATTTCAAGACACTTGAGGAAAGGAGAAAGAGGGGGAAAGCAAGGATTTGGAGGAGAAGAAAGGACGAATTGAGACCAGCTCAGCTACATTCAGGTGTGAACCCATGTGTACAGATGAGGAACTCTAAACTACTTGGAGCAGGATTGCGAGGCCAGACGCCACAGCTTCCTTTATGAAGAGGGGAGCTGGGAGACACCAGATCTGGGAGGGAATGGTCTCGCAGGAGGGAAGACAGGAAAACGAACACAACCGAGAAAGCGGCCAGTTCTAGGAAGCACATCGGGGCCGAGTTCTGGTCCCAGTTGCTCCTCTTGCAGTCCAGCTCTCTGCTGTGGCCCAGGAGTGCAGTGGAGGATGGCCCAAGTGCTTGGGCACCTGCACCCGCATGGGAGACCAGGAGGAAGCACCTGGCTCCTGGCTTCACATAGGCGCAGTGCCCGCCATGGCAGCCATTTGGGGAGTGAACCAATAGAAGGAAGACCTTTCTCTCTGTCTCTGTCTGTCTGTCTCTCTCTCTCATTTTCTGTAACTCTACCTGTCAAATAAAAAAAAAAGTGTGAATTGTATTATATGCAAATCATGATTTCTAGAAATGAATGAAAGAATGAATAAAATTTCTGGCTTGGGAGACAACTGCAGGGTGATGTTGGTGAGGTTAATAGGGACCTTGTTGTGCGGTAGACAAACCCCTCAAGGAAGCAAGGGCAGATCTTGCCTTGGCATATAGAGGTTGGGGCAGCAGAAGTACAGAGTTAATATGGCCAAGGCGGGGCTGGGGAGCGGGAGTTTTCATTGCTGAGTAGTACTCCCTTGCATGTAGGCACTATTGTCTGTTTGCCACTTGGGGACATTAGAGTTGTCTCTAGGTCTTGAGTACCAGAATAAAGTCGCTATACACATACATGTGGCTCCTGAAGGATCTGAGGAGAACACCCAGGGATCTCTGTGCCACACACTTGACCGAGTAGATTTCTTCAAATGCAAGTCAGATCATGTTTCCTCTGATTAGTCCCTTGTTGCCTGCAGCAATCATTCAGTACCAGGTCGGCACATGAGAATTTCCTGGAGCACTTTTCACAGTGCCAGGTGCTTGGCTCACCTCTGAAGACTGGTTTAATTGATCTGAGAGAGGGGTTCATGTGTGCTTTTTAGAAACTTCCCACATGATTTATTTTTTAGAGGTTTAAGTCCTTTTTGCAGACAGAATAACAGGTAGAATTTACCCACACACAATTTACCTGCTTAGTGTTTTTTCTTTTCTTTCTTTCTTTTTTTTTTTTTTAACTTATTTGACAGGTAGAGTTAGACAGTGAGAGAGTGAGAGAGAGAGAGAGAGAGAGAGAGAGACAGAGAGAAAGGTCTTCCTTCCGTTGTTTCACCCTCCAAATGGCCGCTACGGCCGGCGCTGCACCGATCCGAAGCCAGGAGCCAGGTGCTTCTCCTGGTCTCCCATGCGGGTGCAGGTGCCCAAGCACTTGGGCCATCCTCCACTGCCCTCCTGGACCACAGCAGAGAGCTGGACTGGAAGAGGGGCAACCGGGACTAGAACCTGGCCCCCATATGGGATGCTGGTGCCGCAGGCGGAGGATTAGCAAAGTGAGCCCCGGCGCCAGCCCCTGTAGGTGGAGGATAAGCCAAGTAAGCCACAGTGCTGGCCCCCACTTAGTGTTTTTTAAAATTAAAATTATAAACTGTTAAAATACATATAGCAATATTTTCCATTTTACCATTTTATTTTTACAATTTAGTGTCTCTAATTACATTCATCATTTATTTCCTGAGCACTATGTTATTTTAACATGAATCCAATTCTACAGAACAAAATCTAAGTGCCTTAGCATTCTCCTGAAACCTTCACAGGATAACTTCTTCCTAGCTTCTCAGACTCTGCTCCTCTCTTTCTGCCTCGCATTTTCTTGGATCTGGACAGGCTGAATCATCTTCAACCTTTGAAAACTCTACCCTTGCATAACTATTTTGTCTCTTTGAAACACTGTTCCCACTCCTGCTGCTAAAGTCTCATGCCTTCAAAGACAGACTCAAATATGTAATATTTTTCCATCCCCTAAGCTTATGTAGCTACTTTCTTCTGCCTCTTGGCTTTTGACCTGGCCCAACCCTGACCATTGTGGGTATGTGCGGAGTGAACGAACAATTGGGATCTCTTTCTTTCTCTGTCTCTCTCTTTTCCTCCTCTTCCATCTCCTTCTCCTCTTCCTCTTCATCCCATCTCTCTGCCTCTTAAATAATAAAAAAAGAACTAATGGCCAAAACCTGAAACTATGATAATCCTAAATGAAAACACAAGGACAATGCTTTATATCACTGGATTTGGTATATAACACTGAAACCTAGACAACAAAAGCAAAAAGAGACAAAGGGTACTATACCAAACTCAGAAATTCTGCACAGCAAAGGAAACAATCAACAAAACAAAAAAGGCAAATTACAGAATGGGAGAAAATATTTGGAAGCCAGGTAACTGTTGAATGGTTAATATCCCAAATATATGAAGAACTCCTGTATCCCAATGACAAAAAGCCAAATAATCTGAAGAATGGGCTTGAACAGACATTTCTCCAAAGAAGAAATAGGCAAAAAGAAAAGATATTCAACAAGATCAGCAGAGAAATGCTAATCAAAACACAGATATGTCACCTTAAACATGATAGAACGGACACTCTCCTAAAAACAAATAGAAAATGGAAATAACACATGTTCACAAGGATGTGGGGAAACAAATTCTTATTTCAGTTTCACCATAGAATGCAATGTCAAATGGTGCAATTGCTATGAAAGACAGTAGGGAGTTTCATTTAAAAGTAAAAAAAAATAGAATTACTATATGATCCATCAATATAACTGCTGAATACATATCCAAAATACTTGAAATTGGCACTTAAAGAAAAATGTGCAGCCTCATGTTCATTGCAGAATTATTGACAATAGCCAATAAATGGGAACAAACTAAATGTCCATTGATTGTTCCATAAAGTAAATGTGGCATATCTATAGGATGGAATATCATTCAGCCTTAAAAAAGAATGGAATTCTCTCATATACTGTAACATTAATGAACCTTAAGGACATCGTAGCAGGTGAAATAACTCATAAAAAGACAAACACTGCATGTTTCCACTTAATTAAAGTATCAAAAGTAAGCAAACTCTTAGAAAGTGGGGTGGTGATTCCCAGGGACTTAGGAGAGAGAGAAAAACAGTTGTGTGTAATAGGTATGAATGCTCAGTTTTGCAAGCTGAAAACATTCTGGAGATCTACTGCAGAACAATATGCATATGGGTAACACCACTCTACTATACACTTTAAAATGGTTAAGATGGTAAATTTTATGTTTTTAAATCATATTAAAAAGAAGCATGAATTCCCATGTACCCTACAAGATGGATATTTCTGATCCACAGCCATTTGCTAAAGGTAGCCCAAGAAGTACTGAAATTGGGATTAGAAATCAGACCATTCTAATTCCAACTCTATGCTCCTAAAGAGTTATACTATTCTTTAAAGTACTTCTGGGTAGAGGGGAAAATATATTAAGAATTTTCCATTAATAGGAAAATTAATTGAGCCATATTCAATGTTCTGTGTTTAGCAGAATTTTGCCTTTTGTTGCGCACATGACCAAGATTATAGCATTAGTATATTTTCTGATACTGTAGCAAATTATGTGAGGCTGAGTATTTTATAAAGTAAACAGGTTAATTCAACTCACAGATTTGGAGGCTGAAAGTCCAAGAACAAGTGGCTCCATCTGGTTAACCTCAGGGCACATCTTGGCCACGTCAGAACACGGTAGAGAAGCAGGAAGTGAAATGGCTGCATTTAGAAGGGTTTCATCTGTGGGGACCCCTGGGTAGGCCTGCCATGGGACCCCCCATGCTGGGCCTGGCTTATAGCAGTATGCCGAGGCAGACGTCTCTAGTTTCGATCTTGATGGGACTTTCCAAAATGCGGATGTAGCGGCGAGGAACTTTCCATCTAGCTGAGGATCGTGGTAAACAACAAGATGGCGCGGAAGCCCTGCTCACTGCGTGACTCCACAGCTGATTGATATAGCTTCTGCATGACTCCACAGCTGAGTGTGATCAAGTGCCGGATTGGAGAGCTCCGTGCATGAACTGTGATTGGTTGAATTCTGTATATAAGCGGACCGTGGGAGTGGGAACGCGCGCGCCATAAGCGGACCGTGGAAGAAGGAACATGCGTGCCGTCTTTCCCCCTTCTTTCTGACCCCCACTCTTTTTCCCACTCTTTTTACCCTTGCAATAAAAGCCTACTGAAGACTGATTAGCTGCGAGTAGCGTTGATCCTTTGCGGGCGAAGGAGCGACATTCATCATTATAGGGTGGCTTTGCTTTATCAAGTACCCGCTCTTAAGAGAATTAATCATGGCCTTAAGAGAAGTATATTCATCCCTTCTGAGAGCTGTCCACCCAATAACCCCACTTTCTTTCACTAGGTGCCATCTCCAAAGTGTTCTACCATAGCTCAACATCATCACACTGAGAATCAGGCTTCCAGCGCATGGAATTAGGGTGGCACTCAAACTGTCTCCAAACCGTAACAACCACCTTACTTTCTCAGTCTCCCTTATATTTAGGGTGGAACCATGTGACTCAGTTCTTGCCACCAACCCTGAGTGGAAGTAAGCAACCCTTACAGTTGGAAGAAATGATGTGTGAGTTAAATCTCTTTCCTCCCAATTTCTCCTCACCCCACACTCTAAAGAACACCCAAATGTGAAGTTGTAAAATGAACTCATGAAGCCATCAGGTAACTCTTCTCCAAGAATGGCCAAGAGGAGCTATCTAATCCATATCTGAGAGTGAGTGTGAAGTAGCTTTCGATGGTTTAAGCCACTGAGATTTCAGGGATTGTTTTCAGGGCCTGTCCTAGAGTAACGTAACATATTCATGAAGAATTCACTCACCATATTTGTCAGCTGTTTTCTCGCAATGTAGCTGGAAGGAGGATGAGGAATTCCATGGGAAAGAGAATCCGCGTTTTGTAGTGAAGGGGAAAGAGCTTGGTTATTAGAAGGATCTAGGGGAGATGCAGGTGTGAAGGAAAGATCTTCAGCAGAAATTGTTCTCCAGGGAAGGTAAACGTGAGCTGGGGTGAGGGAAGGAACTTCCAAATTGGGTAAGTTTAGGGACACTGAAGGCAAATAGCTTACGAAAACATTTTCCCTAAGCCTATTCCTGACATCTAGAATTACACATAATCAAATATAAATCCCAAATCAATACTTGCTGAAAAAATCGTCTTTCACAAAGAAGCATTTCCAAGGAGAAAAGATAAATCATAACCCTGAACAGATGTTCCATTTGTTAATTTGGTTTTTACTAACAAGATAACATTTTTGAAGGCATTGGTGAATGCACCCGTTTTGTTCCTTGTTAGTAGAATCAGAAGGATCTCTCAGTTCAACAATGCTCTTGAGGGTGAAATGTGTTCTCCTTTATGATTTGCAGCTCTGATTAGCTCTATTTTTCTGCCTAAGGTGCAAAAATGCAAATGTGAGCTGACAGTCTGTGTTAATTTCAGCTTTTACATCATCACCACTAAAAAAATCAAAACAAATGTCTTCTTTTGACTCTCACTGAAAATATCTGAGACATGTGAACCAGACTATACTGTCCTCCAATCTTCCATCAACATTTTAGCTTATTGTCATGTTTTAAAAAAGTATTCATGTTATAAAATACATATATATTTAATATATTCTATTAGAAATGAATTGTTGATAGCAGAATAACATACATTAAAAAGCATAGCAATCTGGATCTGCTTTAAGATAATTTGGCACAAAGAGGAAAGATGATAGAGCAGGCATGACAGAAATCTTAATGAGTTGAGTCTCAGTTCTGAGTGCACAGGTAGTCATTGTCCTCTAGTCTTGGGTATGTTTGAAATTGTTAATAATAATAATAAATGGTACAGGGACTGTAACTTACATTTAAAAATGCTTTCAAACATTTGCACACATTTAAGGACACATATAAAAAACCAATTTCCTTAATCACAAAATTTCATTAACTATTGCCAAAAACTCACAATGACATTTTGCATATAACAGGTTTCTGTTTGAGCTGCATCGCATGTGCTATTTCATCAAGGAACACAGAATGACAAGTTCCTGAGGTGGTTGTCACCTCTTTCTGATCATGTGGTACTACTCACTCAGCTGCCTTTCTCACTGACCTGAAATCCACAAGTCCAGAAACAACACAGCTATCTTCAAAAGCAACAATAGTCTCGCGTCATCTTTAGAATCACACTCAGTGTTTAAAATGATAATGGTTGGAAATGATATGTATCATGGAAAGTCAACTTTTCTCTTCCTTTTGTATCAACAAGGATAGTTATCAAACTCACACAAGCATCCAATTCAATTATCTATTATTTCTAGAAGTCATATCAATTGGTTGTGGCTTGAAAAACTTGATATGAAAATAATGTGTTTTTTTACTCCATTGACAGATAGTATCAACATAAGCAGAGAGTATCTCATTTTTCAAAGTGAGACATTCAGCAGCTATAGGTATAAATTAAATTTGTAAAATATGAGGCAAAAGTGAACCTTCAAACACTGATGTAGTGTTGACTGTGTTATATGAACCCAGTGATATCTAGTGCACACAAGAACACATAGGTGTCATGCTGGGAAACCAATGATCTGGCTCTCATCTTGGCTGCAGGCAAAGAATATCTCATCAAAGCCATAAATTTCATGAGTCTGTTCCCAAATTTAAAACCCTTAAGGAAAATGGCTTTCATGGCTCAACAGTTTTACAGGGTTGCTCTTACTTGGCTTTGTAACAAGGAAATTAATTTTTTCTAAAACAAATCAGAATTATACCATAGTTGCATGCAGTTTTCATGCTGTTGCTGTTAGCACTTAACTTCCTGTCTAGATAAGAAAGCCCTGGACACCACATTGACTTCACCATGGGGACATATTTATTACTTGCTATGATTACTCAGGGTAGTCTGAGCTGGGGATGAAATTTGTTCATTCATGGCTATGCACAAATTGTTTTCTTGAGGAAATGTGAAGTGGAGTAGTTTTCTAATCAACTTTCACAATTCAGATTGAATCTTATTTAGCCTCCTCTCAGGAGCAAGTTGCTTCAGTCCCAAGCAGTGTTAGCATCCAATCAACAGAAATGTGTGCAGGCCTCAGGAACCCAAGTAAAGAACTGAAGAATTGTCAACACAATTATTCAATTGATTTCTTCTTGCCCACTGGGCTCTGGAACAAAATTTCATCTCACCATATGAATGGCACATTTGTAGGAGTCTCTTGTTTTGGAGACATTCAATTTGAAAAGCAACAGTTTCTTGCACCTGGGAAAAAACAAGACAAATTGTAATGGATGCACTAGAGTATTTATGTATCAAATGCCTCTGACTGCTTAAGCTTAGAGGAAAATCTTAGTGACTGTTAACAGAAAAATCTACATATATAAAATGAGCGATATCATTGCATTTTAAAAAATATTAGACAAGCAAAGGTACCTAGTCTCACCTCATTTCACCTGGATGATCAAGAAGTTACAAATGAAGAACTCAATCACAAAAATTATAGTTTCATGCAATAAGTGATCTCAAAACAAAGTGAGTAAAGAAAGCTACACACAAAAGATGTGTGTGATAGGATTCTGTTTGCAAGAAATCTTGGAACAGGAAAAAATCAAAAGAAAATCAGTGGCTAATGTAGGGTAGGTGAGTAATTACAAAAGTGCAAGAAAGGTTTTGTTTTTGAGTGTTGGAAATGCTTTACCTCTTGAGTGGAGATTATATGGATTATATGTATTTTTCAAACTTTATCAAACAGTAGATTTTAAATGGCTGCATTTTATGTAAATTACACTCCTGAAAAACTGTTTCAAAAAGTAAAAACAATATGTTAGCAGTAACTGCTGTGTAATCTGTGAATCTACTGCAATGTAATACCAGAGAAACCTTGTTTCAAAATTATTAAGAATTTCACGATAGTAACAGCAGAGGGAGTTTGTGTGTCATGGAATCCATCCCCAGTGCTGGCACAACAAATAGCATATAACATGTCCCAGTAAAGTTATTTATTTATTTATTTATTTATTTATTTATTTATTTATTTGACAGGCTGAGCTGACAGAGAGAGAGAGACAGAGAGAAAGGTCTTCCTTTTCAGTTGGTTCACCCCCTATTGGCCGCTGAAGTTGGGCATCTTAGTGTCCAACAATTTTCATTGTACAGGAGCACAACATTCTATTGTCTCTTCCCTAGATCTGAAGAAAGAGTGTGACCCCAAACACAGTTTTTAAGAGGTGCTGTTCCTAAGTGTGATGCAGAAAAATATTGATTTAAAGTTATTGGAAGGTAATTTAGAAACACAACTCAGTGGCTAATATGAAGAGGATGCATTCAGTTCACTGGTTGGAAATTACCCAAGCATCAGGAAGTATAAAGAAATTCCACTCTTAGGATGGCCCAGGTGCTTGGGCCCTGCACCCCATGGGAGACCAGAAGCACCTGGCTCCTGCCATCGGATCAGCGCAGTGCGCCGGCCGCAGTGCGCTAGCCACGGCGGCCATCGGAGGGTGAACCAATGGCAAAAAGGAAGACCTTTCTCTCTGTCTCTCTCTCTCTCACTGTCCACTCTGCCTGTCAAAAAAAAAAAAAAAAAAAAGAAAGAAAGAAAGAAATTCCACTCTTGAGGCATTCTCTGTAGTTAGTTACAGAATGACCACACTGGCTGTGTTTCTTACATCTCACACATGCCAAGAATGAGCTAAGAAACAGAGGTAAAGAAATAAAGGAAACAAATTGCTTAATTGCATAGTGATTTGTCTTCTTTAGAAATAATTTATGAGGTCGGCGCCGCGGTTCAACAGGCTAATCCTCCGCCTAGCAGCGCCGGCACCCCGGGTTCTAGTCCTGGTTGGGGTGCTGGATTCTGTCCCGGTTGCCCCTCTTCCAGGCCAGGAGTGCCGTGGCCAGGGAGTGCAGTGGAGGATGGCCCAAGAGCTTGGGCCCTGCACCCCAGTGGAGACCAGGAGAAGCACCTGGCTCCTGCCTTTGGATCAGCGTGGTGTGCCGGCCTCAGCGGCCATTGGAGGGTGAACCAACAGCAAAGGAAGACCTTTTTCTCTCTCTCTCTCACTGTCCACTCTGCCTGTCAAAAAAAAAATAATTTATGGAGCATTCCTGAATTATTAATATGTATAAGGAGTCTCCCTAAATGTATTATCTGCACTACTACAGATATTTTATTGAGTATTTCATTCAGTGCTCCTTAACATAGCTCGAGAATTGTTATAACAGAAGTACTTAGATTTACTTAAAATGCTATGGACTGAACATATTTCTCCTCCTCCACTCCTGCCCAAATTTCTATGTGGAAACTTGTAGTGTGAAATTCCTATGTCTAACCCCTGATGTGACTGTATTTGAGACAAAAAAGTAATTCAGGTTAAAGATGAGAAGGGTCCCTAGAAACACAACAGGGCTCACACATTTGCTGTGTGTGCATGCACAAAAGGTTGTGTACGATGCAGCAAGAAGAAAGACATCACCAGAACCAGGCTCCACTGAACCTTGACCTGGTACCTCTAGCTTCCAGAACTGTGAGAAAATAAATTTCTGCCATTTAAGCTACCCAGCCTTGGATATTTTGTAAAGCCAATCTGAGCTAGTAGGTAACATGTTTTATGTAAAATAAAAATATATACTATGCATAATTTGATTCAAATAAATGACTGGCTTAATCATAGTCACATGACAGCCTTTCAGCACTATGTGTAACGACAGCATGAAAGTATAGACCCTAAAAATTGAGCAATTCATACACAAGTTTGAATGTATTTTTGAAAAACTCTTTTTAAAAAAAGATAACCTGGGTTTAAAAATGTATATCACTTGAATATAATTATTTAAAATACTCACAGGGCAGCTGAATGTCACTGTGCTTCTCACACTCAACAGCTTAATTTAGAAATGCAGGTGTTGAGACAATGTGGTAACACACTAATAAATAGTCTACCAAAAAAAAATGGCCAAAGATTTCTTGCAAAATCATAGCAAAGCAATAGGTGCAGTCACACTTGTTCATTATAACTGAATGTAAAAAAGATAAAAAGCAGGATCTTCAAGACTTGAAGCAGACAGAATGGTGATTATGATGGTTTCACTCAATTTATTTAAACCAAAGTCTACAAAAATGAATTCAAGTGTAGCTAAGAAGTTGGAGAACATAAAGAATTTAAGGAGAGGCTGCAAATGATGAATGAGGTATTAGTAAGAAAGACTACATTTTCAGGGAAGACAGTAGATCAAAGACATATGACATTAATAGGTACTAAGCAATGGTTAAATGTGAGATTCTGGGGTGAGACTGATTGAGTCTGAAGTCTTGCTCAGCCAATTACAAGTTACATAACCTTGGTTAATTTATTTCACCTGTGTGAGCCTCATTTTGCTCGTAGGGAAAAAGGAAAAAGAAACAGTACCTATCTTCTATGTTCCCAAGGACAATTAAATGGTAATAATATACACTAAACATTTACTATCTACAATATAATAACCATGTTAGCTATGATGTGAATTCTGTGTAATTGCTTCTTTTGAAAAGTGACACTACTGATAGGATGCCAAGCTGTGTGAATGTGGGTATTCTAAAAAACTGATGTGAAAAAAAATGTCAAATTCATTTCAGTATTTGTTTATTTCAAGACCCCTGTGCCACTATGCACTGACTTCTCAATGTTTTCTTTGGCTCAAAGTCTTTGCTATAAAGTGCATCCAGGGAGCCCATTCTGTGGGCTATCGTTTTTTTCCTGGTATCCACAGTTAGATTATCTGAGGGTATCCTTTGGTGAATAGTCTGCTAACTACTTGCAGTTTCTCCTCATTTCAGCCGGCTGTATCACAGCTGCCAGCATGTCCTACTGTCACATGTTTATTGAGCTTGTCAGATGCATGCGATAAAAATACAGCTCCAGGGCAAACACTGATTCTGTTTCCACAGGGAGGGAGTTGTATGTGGCCATTCTCTTAAAGCCCTCCTAATGTTCTCTCATTTTAAGAAATTCTGCCTTAAATAATCAAAGACATCTGCCAAAAACATTTCACTCTGCAAACAGCAAGCAGATTCATTGCTGCTGCTATAGCTGGCAAATGACAGCTTGGAAATTAGAGCCAGGGAGAATGAAATGGCTGGTTACTGAGAACTGTGAAAAAAGTGGGAATCAGGAGAAATTTTGGAAAATTCATAAGCCAAGGAAACATATATAGGAACTGTTCTTAAAATGTTTAGGAAAGGTGTGGAGGTTACAAAGTAGATTCTGAGTATTTAATTAAAAGCATGACACTCCTTTTGCAATAGAATATTACATCACTTCTTTTTGTCCTTCTCTGAAACAGTAGACTATCATGTGACACTATCATGTGGTTAATTGGGAGAAAAATGGTATTTCATCTTATGGCAATCGTTGGTTTTAAGTGTTTGCATGTGCAAGCATTTTCTGTTCATTTTGGAACCATATTAATATGTTTTTTCTTACATTGGTAATGAGAAATGTAGTAAAGTCCCTGAAGAAAACAGACCATAAGAACACTTTCAGAGTTTTCTTTTAGGACACCCAGATGTGTTAATACTTAGGCTACAAACAAAAGAAAATTCTGTCTTCAGTTCTGAAATTTCAGTTAAGAATTTTTCTCCCTTTAAAAACATTTTGAATGTCCAACTTTTATATAAATGTTGAAATTAGTTAAGAAACCAGCAAATACAAGGTCCTATTCATTTTCAACAACTTTATTGAGAATATTTTGCAAATTAGATTTTACAATTTAACATTTTACATTAGAAATTTTATCTGCTACTACGTAAGTTGCAAATATTTCAAAACACTACAGGAAATCCCTCATTTCTTTGGATTTTTCTGTTCCATGCTGAGCTCCTGAGACATATTTTTTCTTTCAGCTTCATTTTCATCTTCCTGTGAAATAAATTTTAGAAAATATTAAAATATAAACTTTAGAGAATTTATCAATCACACTTAACACATTTTAATTACAATTTATCTGTGGGACTCTAAAGCATTGTGATGTCAGCAATCCTAAGGAATAATGGTAACATTATTTAACACATATTTAGAGTGCGTACTTTTTTATGCTACGCATCAACTAAAATCTTCTATGCTATGCTTTCAAACGCAACCCATTTTATCAATGCTCTAAAAATTACTTTTTAAAACACCTGCCACTGAAAAGTGTTCTTTGTAGGGGGTGAGCCAGATATGTTTACTTCACTGTTTGATAAAAAACAATAAATTTAACTTCTAAGACACTTTATGTGCTTCAGCATGGCATTTTGGTCCCATCTAACATACTTTCTTGACAGGTCTGCCAATTTTCCAATTACTTGTACCACCATACGTTATCTGAAGATCAGTTAGGTCTAAAATAGGAAACATGGGGATGTCAGGTTACAATCTTCTACAGTTTCAATTCTAAGTGGTGGCCTCATAACTCACAGCAGGGTCCTGTGGAATATGGTGAATAAATGAAGTGATATCATAATGTCTGCTACCACAGGAATGAAGTGCATCTTGTGTTCAATATTAAATTCTGCCCTTCAAAGTTAAAATAATGGGAGTCTGGAAAAATGTTTCACCTAACAATTTGTAACCCATCTCAGTGTTTATGTTTCTTCAACAATCCCAAATGCAAAGCAGACTTGCTTTTCTAATACTTCTGGCTTGTCACACAAAATCACTAAAATTAAAATCTCTACTGAGTTAACTAAAAAATGAACAATACTTTTTTTTTTTTTTGTATTTCTAGCAGCATTAAATGCATCATCCCATATCTCTGTACCTTGGAAAGCCAAATTCAATTGAATTACATAATTGTTAAGCTCTGCTTAGTGAACTGACCTTACTAAAGTAAATGCAAATCAAGGAACATACACTGATTTTCTCTGACAAACCACAAACCTTGCCTGTAACCATTAAGGGGAGAGCATTCCTTTATCTACTTTGTCTCTCTAAACACAACAGCAACCGCGATTTAGATTTTGTCAACACCAGGCAAGTGCAGAAATGATCAATATTACCAACCAATCTCAGTCATTACAGATATGTAGAACACCAGGGATGGTGCTGTGAATATCATTTTGGCAATACATCGTTAATGTAATTTCACAAGAAAAATAGCTACTTCATGTCATTCAATTTTTTTTCTCAATGTATTTTTAGTGAATAGATTCAATTATGTTTAATTGATTCCTGTAGATTAATCAACAGGTGGTTTCCATTTTAAGACAAAAGTTCCTAGAGATTACATTTTTTTTTTTTTGACAGGCAGAGTGGACAGTGAGAGAGAGAGACAGAGAGAAAGGTCTTCCTTTGCCATTGGTTCACCCTCCAATGGCTGCCGCGGTCGGCGCGCTGCGGCCGGCGCACCACGCTCATCCGATGGCAGGAGCCAGGTGCTAGGTGCTTCTCCTGGTCTCCCATGGGGTGCAGGGCCCAAGCACTTGGGCCATCCTCCACTGCACTCCTGGGCCACAGCAGAGGGCTGGCCTGGAAGAGGGGCAACCGGGACAGAATCCGGCGCCCCGACCGGGACTAGAACCCGGTGTGCCGGCGCCGCAAGGCGGAGGATTAGCCTGTTGAGCCACAGTGCCGGCCAAGAGATTACATTTTAATTACATCCTACCGAAAAACAAATTTTACTCCACACTTTTCACTCTTTTCCAGAACATGTTAAATTAGCAGATAAAGATGGCAAGAAACAATGTTAAGTAGCACTGAATTTGTCACTGTATTACTCAAGGCAGGGTTTTGTCTTTTTTGTCATATATTTTTACCATCTAACTTGGGACTCTTAGTATACAGCTGGATTCTCAACTACAGTATGTTTCCTGAACTATGTGAAACAGGGAGTAAGACCTGAACACAATGCAGGTCTGCCAGAACTCATGTCACCTGGAAAAGCATAATACTGCTCCTTCTCAGGAGTCATACTTCCAGCAATCTTGACTTACTGAAACAGCACTGAAAACAGAAATAAGAAAAGAATTTTGAAGGAACACACCTTTCTTTATGCTGAGGATTTGTTTTATAACATCTTGCCATTTTTATGCTTTCAAATAATTGTATAAATAATATGAGCCAATCCTTTTCTTCCTTTACACAATGAGAGCTGTGATTGGGATGAAGAAAAGGGAGGAAAAAAGGCACTCAACACTAAATGCTGGGCCATAATATTAAAATTGCTATTGTATAACATCATCTAGATAATAGTAATAGATTTTACCATAGGAAAGTATTAGAATTGACCCACTAAAGCTCCAGTAAGTATTTTTTTATAAGTGTTAATCTGTGTATTTAACATTGCAGGTCAGTTTTTATAAAAGTCTTAAATGTAGTTCAAAATTAATAAAATAATTAAAGTAGTTCAGGCAACAAATCAAAAATTGACAAATGACAGCATAATGAATAAAATTACAGAAGCTTTTTACCAAAGCATTTCTTTACTAGTGGATATTAAAGATGAACAAGAATTTCTTCTGATTGATAGCAGGCCTTTTTTCACTCTGCTGAGATAAGACATCTGTTTCCCAATGAAAGAAGACCCTTGCTACACGGATCATTTTCCTAGTGACAGCCCTGACAAGTTTGACATTTGTTTCATGAAGTGTTCTGAAACAGCCAGCAAGAAAATTTACCCTTTGAGACTACTGGAAAGGAGACAGGCTTACCTCTTAACATGTAAGCTTGTTAACTCATACTCCGGAAAACATGTTGATTGTGACAACCCTGCCAATCTGCTAGTTACATGTGAATTTCAAGAATGTGCATTCACACAATACATCTATAATACCAAGCAATTAAATGTGCTTGCTTAGTCTTCTTGCTCTTTTGTTCACTGACAGAATTATAGTGAGATCAATCACTTCCAAGCTCACATGGACCATGCAGAAATGGTCTAATGCTCCAGGTTGGCAATATGAGATTGTAAGAGTTATTCAAACAGGGAAATAAGTAAAAACACTGCAAACTACATCCCTCTTACCACTGATTAAAACTTGCAAGATTTTTACTAAGATATTATTCTGCTTGTGCCATCAATTTTGAATAGAGGAATCCTCTTACTTTTCCTCATTTACAGATGGGATTTAATTTGTTTTTAGAATAGTTCAAATAATTGATGCCAACTATTAAAACTTATCCATCCTTCTTTTCGTTTCTCTTAAGAGGAAGCAACTCTAACCAATCGCTGATTATTTTAGCTCCTGGGATTTTTTTTTTTAAAGATTTATTTTACTTGAAAATCACAGTTACACAGAGATAGAAGGAGAGGCAGTGAGAGAGAAAGAGAGAGAGAGATTGTGTGTGAGAGAGTGAGAGAGAGAGAGGTCTTCCATCGGCTGGTTCACTCCCCAGATGGCCACAATGGTCAGAGCTGTGCCGATCCAAAACCAGGAGCCAGGAGCCTCTTCCGGGTCTCACACACGGGTGCAAGGGCAAGGACTTGGGCCATCTTCTACTGCTTTCCCAGGCCATAGCAGAGAGCTGGATTGGAAGTGGAGCAGCTGGGTCTCGAATCAGTACCCATTTGGGATGCCCACACCACAGGTGGCGGCTTTACCCGCTATGCCATAGCACTGGCCCCAGCTCCTGGGATTTCTATCATTCAAGTGTATTTGGACCCAACTTATGAGTACAAGTGACTCTATGTTTACACTGTGTACTGCTGATTTTTTTTTTTTGTAGTGCAAACTTTTAAGTGATTTCTTTTAAAGGCAAGATTATATTAAGAGACAACTTTCCTCTTTCCATTATATTTTTATGACGACAATCTAAGTACCTGTAGAGTAGAAAGACCTGGTCAATACCACCTTACCCAAAAGATTCAGGTTACCACTAGGTAATATTAATATTAACTCCCTGATATGATGGCTAACATGGGCTCAACACTCTGGTTTGTGGTATCATTCCTAATATGTACAACCTCAATGCAATCAAGAGACATGCCAGTTAAATGCACAGTGGGGAATTGGATAGAATTTGAATATGGTCTATAGAGTAGTTGATAACATATCAATGTTAACTTCCTGTTTTAGTAATTGTACTATGGTTATATAAGATTATAACACTATAGGAAACTAAATAAAGGGCAAATGGGAATTCTCTTCTACTGCTTCTGCAATTTTTCTCTAAGATATGTTAAATTAAGATGATTAAAAAACCAGAAAAGAAAAATGGCTTCCGAATGACAGCTTTCTAAATTCAAATCAAGAAAATAAAATGTATAGGTAAGGTTTTATAAGGAGAGGAAGGCATATGGTCTAGACATTAAAGCACCACTTGGGACTCTTATGTCCTACATGAGAGTGACTGGGTTTGATTCCTGTCTCTGCTCCTGATTCCCACATCTTCCAACATGGGCTCTGGGAGGCAGCAGTTGATGGTTCCTGAGGTCCCATCCCTGCCTCCCACATGGGAGAACTAGACGGGGTTCCTGGCTCCTGGCTCTGGCCCCGGCCCAGCTGTTATGGAGACCTGGGGAGTAAACTAGTGGATGGAGGCTCTCTTTTCTGTTTCTCAAACCAAAAATAAATAAATAAAAGATCTTATAAGGAAAAAAATCCAAAGTGTCTGGCCCCTATACTGACATATACAGCTAAAATAAATTGCTTGGTTTCTATTACCCTATTTAAAATTCCTTTGCTAAGTACCAAAAATGTTCACAGCGGGAGCTGGTGCTGTAGCATAATAGGTTTGGCCCCCATCTGTGGCACCTGCATCCCAAATGGGCGCCGGTTCATGTCCTGGCTGCTCCACTTCTGATCCAGCTCTCTGCCTGAGAAAGCAGTGGAGAACCACCTAAGTGCTTGGGTCCCTGCACCTACGTAGGAGACCCAGAAAAAGCTGCTGGCTCCTGGCTTCCATCTGTCCCAGCCCTGTCCATTGCAGCCATTTGGGGAGTGAACCAGTGGATGGATGACCTCTCTCTCTGTTTCTCCTTCTCTCTCTCCCTGTAACTCTGTCTCTCAAATAAAAATAAATAAATCTTAAAAAAAAAGTTGATGTTGAGTAAAAATAAAACGTTCACAATGGTGATGCTACTGATTTTTATTTTCTTGTCTGTGCTTTCTCACATTTTCTTACTTTTCCACTATGAGCATGGATTACTTTCACAATCAGAAAACATAAGATTTCTTTCAAGTACCTTTATAATCTACATTTACAAAAAGAATGATGTTAGTTTCTTTTACACAGGAAAGATAACTACTGGGACAACAGTAAAATGAAGCAAGAAAGTGCAGTCATAATTAACTTAAAATGTTTCTATTTTCTTAAGATATTTTCTATTTTAAATATTTCTTTGACTAATCAGAGAAGAAACAGTTAATAATAGTTGGGTTAAAATTGATATTCAAATTATCTGTATGCTTTAATAATGGTCCTTATAAAATATAAATATGAACAACTTTTAGAAAAATAACAATCACCTGCAACCTCTTCTAACTATTGGCAGTTATAGAACAAATACAAGTGAAGAAAAGCAATACATACAATACAATTTCAATCTGTGGTCAAACACTACCGTTCTTTATTCATGTAAAACACACATCAGATATAACTCTTACTAGCTTTAAGACCCTGCTTTAATACAGAAAATATGCCAGTGCTGCACAACAAGAAAAAATTTATCTTCATAACTGGAAAACTACAGATGATAATGAAAATGTTTTAGCAAAATGAGCAAGCTGCATGCTTCAGACTAAAATTAATTAGAGTTTTTAATGTTTTGAAATTCCACCATAATTCTTTAAATGGTGCATTTACCCCATAGTAATAAACACTTGGATCATTAAGTAAAGTGCAAAATGTGTGTGATGTGCTACATTTAACAACCTTTGGCCTTTTTTTTCTGTAGTTCTACATTCAGTTTTCCAAGGCATTGAATAAGCAATTGAAGACCACAATTAAATTTCCTGACTTTGCATATTTCAGATTCTTATTTCATTTACTACAAAAGGCAATTAATCTACCATTTTACAACTGATTTCCAACTTTAGTGGGCCATGATAGATACTGAAATGAACTTACAAGAAATGCTTAATTAAATTTACTGTAAAAAGCATAAGTAAGGACAGAAGTTGCATATCTAATTAGAAATTTTAGTGTTACATTATAAAATTAAAGTAACATGGGGCCTTTTAATAAACCCAGTTCAAACACATATGTTATTATGCTGAATGTGTCTACTTTGTACATTTATACCTGTTTTCTCTACTTGGTGATTCACATACAAGATGGGCAATTAAGAATCTCCCTACATTTACCATTACAAAATTATCTTCATTATTTCATCAGCAAATAAGAGACAACAAGGACAGTAGTGAATTTCCCACTTCATGTATGAGAATACAAAAATACAGTGTTTCATATCAAGAGATTTTCAGGTTGAATAAAAATCACTGATTGGCTCATTAAAATTTTCAGATAATTACATGCACAGAAACATACATTTTTAGTATACTTAGAAATTAGTAATCTCTAAATTCATTAAACCAACAGGAAAATATGTTATGTAATATATTTTATTCATTCATGCTTCTGTAAGCAACAGCCATAATGCTGGACTCGGCCGTTGTGGAAGCAGTGCCTTCTTCAATGGAATGTGATAGTGCTTCGTTTAGCCTTTACTGGACAACAAGGATATTAAGGTGACACATACTGAATTATATGGATTAGAAGAAAAATTTCACTTGGTTAAAAGGCTCTAAGTTTCATTTTTTCCATAACTTTCATGCTGCCATTAGAAAAATCATAATCATAGGCCATCTTAATCATACCACAATAAAAAAATAAGAGAAGCTACTAAAAATATAATTTTGTATTCCATTGTTGAGTCTTGATGATCTAAGCAAAGAATAGTTATTGCTCACTTCACTGTCAAAGAAACAAATATAATTAGTATAAATAATAATATAACAATCTTAATGCTGATATAGAACAAAGAGAAGATCTCCAAAAAGTGAAAAATAATATTTAATGAAAGTGAAATTATGCATATAACTTGATCTTAATGAATCGAATTTATAAGTTACAAAGTAAAGGCTATAGTTTACATTAATATATAAACAGTATAATTTAAAGTATTTTGATACTTCAAATTCTTCCAATATCATTATTTCTGGGACTTGATAAACTATTTTAGACTGTTAATTTTGAGACTAAGAAACAGTTTAGTTTCTAAATTACTCTGTCAAGCAGGAAATTGTCAAAGTATTCCTCTTAACAGCCACATCAAGTTCAAAGATGGGCTTTAGGGTGATCTGGAAGGAACCCCAAGATGTATGGGGTAAGTCTCTCTCATTCTCTTTTGTATCGCTTTAGGGTAATCAAATCGTTGAACAGTAAAGAGTCCTGAGATCTTACCTAACTCTCCATTCTAAGTATGGAAATTCAGATCACTAGACTGACAAAAATCTGAATTAAATTTCTTCACCAGACTCTTAACACTGCCTAATGACTATTCCCTGAGAGGTCTCCTAAACGCAAATGATGTAAAATTACTATGTTAAAGGAAAACAGTACTTTATACCCTAATGTGATGCGCTGTGAAGTGACGTCACCTCTGGTCTGGTCGCTGGTAGCCTCACAGTAATGTGCAATCTAAGCCTAATCATGAAAGAATATCAGACAAACTCAAACTGAGGGACATTCTGCAGAATAACTGAACAGTACTCTTCAAAGGTGTCAAAGTCATGGGAGCCAAAAGAGACTAAGAAACTACCATACACTAGCAACCTACCATATACTAGCAAAGATTTAAGGATACACGATAATGCAATGAAATAGGAGATCCAAGACTAGAGAAAGGACACTAGTGGCAACACTGGTAGAATCCAAAAAATTCTATGATTTACTTAATAGTCTTCACTCAGGTTAATTTCTTAGTTTGATAATTTTTTATCCTTACATAAAATGTTAACATAAGGAGTAGCTGGGTAAAGAGTATAAGAAATCTCTTCATATTATTTTAGCAACTCTTTTAAAGGCTAAAATATTGTAATGTAAAAAGTAACAACATCCAAGCACCAAATAATCTTCGTTGGATAATTCAGAACAAGTACATTTTGGTTTCAAGTAGTCAACAGTTACTCAGAGGCAGTCACTGTTACCAATAATGGGGTTTTCAGCATTTCGGTAATATAGGTAGCTCATTCCTGACTCCTCACTACAAATCAGTATCTATTGCCTGCCAGTAAAATCATACAGACATTCAGTAATAATGATGACATTTCACACAAGAAACTGAATGTTGTGTTTTCTGGATTCATGCAGTTTAAGACCAGGGAGTACTTAAGCTAAAAAAAAAAAAAAGGGAGGGGGGGAGGAAGGGGGAGAAGATGGCAATGAAAGAAAAGAAATTTCTCCATAGAAGCATCATTTGATCTAGGACTGACTTAATTGTATATAAATGTGAAAACAAAGTGAAAATATTAGGCAATCAACACCTAAAGAATCAATTTGCTCTATCTGCCCTGGTTTTTTGATAATCCATGGACAGACTCGATTTTGTTGATTAGATACTCTTCTCATTTTAGAGAAGTCTGGAATAAATTTTGTTCCTTGACTCACATTAAGCATTTTTAAAGATGATCAATCTTCTTAGAACTATACATATGAAATCTTTTCTCTTTATATCAATAAAAATAAATAAAATAAATTTTAAAAACTGCTTAAAAATGAGATGTCTTAAACCTTAAAGTAACTTCTATTCAAAGAGTCCTTCCTTTCTTTATACCAAAAACTTTTATTAAACAATGATTGTATTCCAGATCAGGAGAGTTTTTAAAAATAATTAACATTCTACAGAGTTGGGCTATGACATCAAAATAATATAACTTCCTTCATGCCCAAATATTAGTACCATAAATCATTACAACAAGGATTTCTCAATGTAACTTACATTGCTCCTTTATTAAGATAAACTTAACATCAAAGACTACACCTTTCAGAAATAGTTATGTTCAAAAAGTGAATTTTTAAAACTACTCAAGTGCACATATTAAGTTTCTTAAAATATCTTGTTTCAAGCTGAGTGCCATTTTCCCCAGAGTGAACCCATTAATCTTCATGGTTTTATTGAAAATTAATAGCTCATTAGACATTCAAGTAACACTTTTCCTATGGAACATTAATTTTTCATGAATTAAAAGAGTTGATTTTGCTTCAAGAAAAATTAAAAATTATTATTTTAGGAAATTCCATAAAAAGAAATTCTCCAATAACAGCATTTCATAACGACTGTCAAAAGTAAGAACTGTGTTTCCACGTATTGAATTTGTAAAATATTTCTTAGCTTCTACATTTATTTATTTTTTTAAGAGAAAATGACTAAATGGTTTAAACTCATATTTAAAAACATCCTCCAATACATACTTAAAAGATTCACAAAAGCAGGTCACTTGTCAAGTATTAAATCACTTACAAAGCTGGCCTGGAAATGTATTCATTTAACCAATGGTTTCTATGCTCAGTTAGTTATTTGCTAGGTATAGAAATTTTCCAATATTTCTTAATTTAGGTTATGACATTAGGAAAATATTACTTCATAGAATGGTATTTTCAAACATCTCATTTAAAAATAGATATCCAATAAGATTCATCTTTGATTAAAAATGTTGGGTATTAAAAAGCCTGATATATGACAACCCCGTCTTATGGAACCAATAGTTTGTGGCCCAAACTATCAATTACTCAAATAACTGCATCACTGCAATTATGACATATTCAATGAGAGAAAAACACAGTGCTTTAAGACTTGTATGAAAAGACCTTAAAGTCTCCACCTCCAAAAAAATGACTAACATATTGAGATCTGAAGGAAAAGGAGTTGTCCAGGCAGAGAACAGAGGGAAGAATATTCTAAGTAGAGGGATCAGTAGAAAGGTTAAGTCAGCCAAAGCCCAGTGAGAGACAGGAAGACAGCAAGAAACCATGTGGGAAAGCAGGCAATACTGCTTTAATAGTTCTAGGGTTACCCACTGCTCCTCTACTTACCATGTTCTTTATATTTTTGTCCTGTTTCTTCTGTGCAGTTGTGAAATGGAGGAATCTTGGGCTTTGTGGTCAGGGACTGGCAAATCAAGATTCATATCCTACACATATCACCTGAAACTACTTTGAAGAAGTCATTTATCTTTTCCTAGACCTCTTCTGTAAAATAATAGCAACTACTTCGGACAGCATGAAAGAAGATGTGAGGAGCCTAGCACAAATTCTGGCCCAGAGAGAGAACCTCTAGGGACAGGCGCTGTGGCGTATAGGGGTAAAGCCACCGCCTGCAGTGCTGGCATCCCATATGGGCACCAGTTCTAGTCCCGGCTGCTCCACTTCCAATCCAGCTCTCGGCTGTGGCCTGGGAAAGCAGTAGAAGATGGCCCAAGTCTTTGGGCCCCTGCACCTTTGTGGGAGACCCAAAAAAAGCTCCTGGCTCCTGGCTCCTGGCTTCGGATTAGTGCAGCTCCAGCCATTGTGGCCAATTGGGGAGTGAATCAGCAGATGGAAGACCTTTGTCTCTCTCTCTGCCTCTCCTCTCTCTGCATAACTCTTTCAAGTAAATAAATAAATCTTTAAAAAAAGAAAAAAAGAAAGACAGAAAGACAGAAAGACAGAAAGACAGAAAGACAGAAAGAAAGAAAGAAAGAAAGAAAGAAAGAAAGAACCTCTATTCCTTGGTTCCCCTCCTCACTCTCCCAGGCTAACTTTATGATAGGTTTTAACCATCAGGACTACCGATATGGAGGAAAGTAGTGGAGATCCTCTTCAAAAACAGCGCTTGCATAGCTGTAATAATCACCATTGTGCTATTAAATAGAACCTATTCCAATTATGTATCTTTAATTCCTAACTCTTTTAATTTCAACTGTTTGTATAGTCATACAATTGTTTGTATTACTCAAAGACAACAAGTATAAAAAATAAACTGAGTTAATGATTACACTCAAAAATATCCACTTATATGCAATAATTAGGAAGAGGTTAATAATTAAATAATTCCTCAAAACTACACCATGAACATTTGATTAGCATTTTTGATTAAAGTTCTTCCCAGTGTTAACCTATAGTCTGCATAATCTTGTCACTGTAGATGAATGCAAATTAGTGCCTTTTATCCTTGAATAAAGTGACAATCTTAACAAAGTGGTTAAACTGAAAACAGTCTTGGAAATCTAGGTAGGACCAAAATATAAGAATAATAAATTCTCATAATGATTTGGTTTAGAAATTAGACAAATAAAGTTTATCAAAGTGGCTTAAGGACTTTTCACATGATTGCTTTAAAGGAAACAGGCACAGTCCACAACTTTACAGATAAAAAGCATTGTTTAAACGTCTATATAAACATATGGTAAATACAAGGATACTTCAGAGATCTAGGCAAAACTCTTGATTCCAGTCCCTCAGAGTGGTCTGTACCATTCAGCTGCTTAAACACAAATTCTAGGCATATTCCTTAATTCCTTTCTCTCATATTCCACAGCTAACTCCTACTGTCTTATCCCAAAAAGGAATCTAGTCCCGGTGGGGGTGCCGGATTCTGTCCCGGTTGCTCCTCTTCCAGTCCAGCTCTCTGCTGTGGCCCGGGAGGGCAGTGGAGGATGGCCCAAGTGCTTGGGCCCTGCACCCACATGGGAGACCAGGAGGAAGCACCTGGCTCCTGGATTCAGGTCGGTGCAGCACACCGGCTATGGTGCGTTTTTTTTTTTTTTTTGGGGGGGGGGGGTGAACCATCAGAAAAGGAAGACCTTTCTCTCTGTCTCTCTCTCACTGTCTAACTCTTCCTGGCCAAAAAAAAAAAAAAAAAAAGAGAGAGAACCAGTAGAGAGAAGATCTGTCTTAATCTCTGTTGTCTCTCTCTGTTGCTCTGCCTAAAATAGAAAAGATTAGTTCATGAAAAATCTGTATTACAAAGAAACTGTATATGAATTTCAATTTTTTGGCACCAGAATAAATTTATCTTTTAATCCCACTTTCCACAAACTTTTTGATGTACCCTTGCATTTAATCAAACCTTTTTTGCAGCATAAAAGTATAACTCCCACCTCACACAACACATATGTTCTCTATCTTGCTTTCTCAGCTTTCAGTATGAATAAAAATAAACATAAAAGAGTTGTGGCATTGATTTACACAAAGAGTGAGTCAACTGCATTTATTTTAAACAATATTTTTCAACTTCTTATTTGGATTTCCAAGTCCTGTTTATGCTAGAAATTACTAATAGAAAGCTGACTATATAGTAAAAGGAAAACTCTTGCACACAGCAGAGTTCTATGTTCTTGTTAAAAATGTGCATTTATGTTACCTCATACCCACAACTACAGATAGACAAATCCAAGTTCTCATCCAAACTTCAGTTAAGACTTCTGAGAATTATCTGTACTTGATTCTAATGAGAAGCATGCAATATTTTGTGCTCCACATATTTTCAATGAACATTCCCAATTTTGAGGAAAAAGAAAAACTGGAGGTCTTTCTTGAGCAGATAACTATTTAGAAATTTTTCTTAGAAAAAAAGGGGTGCAATAGTTTCTGGGGAAGGTATGAGGACAAGGTGTGAGTCTGAAAGAATGGCAGATAATAAATATATTTACAAAAAATTATTAAAGAAGTAAAGAGATTCTTTTCAAAGGAGCAAAGATATTTCCTATCTGATATTACTATGATTGATATGAGTCTCAAAATTAAGTTTCAGATTAAACCATAGTAATATCATAAAACTTGGTCTGATAACATAATTTTATACTGTGTATGCAATATTCTATTGGAGGGATGTATACATTTTGGCTATATGTATCAAAAACTATGTCAAAAACAGACTTTCATAAGCCTAGATTTTCCAACACATTAATACAATAATGTATTTAATCTAATAATAGTTTATGATGAAAAATTTATGCTCAAAACATTCAAGAGCTTATCTGCCATGTTTTTTAAAAAGAGTGATTTGAACACAAAATACGATTTCATATTTTCCTCAGCTTACTTCCTGATACTAGTCCAACAAGTTCAAAATATGGTAATAGCTAATGTATACAAGGGAGGTGAAAGAAAAAATTAGAAGGCTTCATATTGTGATATAAATTTACTACTTTAATTAAATAGGATTATAGTAATATTCAATCTATCTATAATATGTTGCTCTCCATGTTTATATATTTCATTGTGGTACAAATAAAGCATAGTTATTTTATTAGGAAGGTCATTCTTTAAATAGTTGATGAAACTAACTATATGAATATAAATTATTGCTATAAAATTGCTATGGAACTGTGCTAATTGCATTTGAGTAATACTAATTATAAAACTAGAAAAGTCCTTCTGTATTTATAACAACTGATTCAGCAACTTTCTATTATCATAAAAATAATTAGGAAATGCTAGTCTTTTCTGTCCTCAGTGAACTAATTGCATAATCAACATTTTGAAGAACTACTTTTTTTTGGTCTAGTTAACTTTTTATCAGAAATGATGATTATCATAATAGCTTTTTAAAGAATGTTAATTTTTCAGATATGAAGTTGTATGTACACAAGAATCATTTTTACTCCTGGAATCTCAATAAAACAGAGGGAAAGAGAACAAGTGAGAATATATGCTTGCAACAAGGTTGGAATCAAGTGAAGACTGATTTCAATTCACGTTTTCAAAAATATCAAGAATACTTGCTGAGAACCACCAAACCAGTTTAGTTTCCCTGCTATTTATTTTAACAGTACCTTGGGTTTATCTTCTATGGCTCCCATGTCACATATCTATTTACACCTGACAGGATATACACATCAGGAGGGCAGGGATTATGTCATGACAGGTATACCACAGCATTTCCAGAAACTATCACTGGGCATTAATACTTACAAGGAATTCAACAAACACTTGTTAAATGTTGGCAAGAAGAAAAGATAGAATTAAATATAAATAGGGCCCATGCTGTGGTGCAGTGGGTTAACAGCCTGGCCTGAAGCGCCAGCATCCCATATGGACACTGGTTTGAGACCCGGCTGCTCCACTTCCAATCCAGCTCTCTGCTATAGCCTGGGAAAGCAGTAGAAGATGGCCCAAATCCTTGGGCCCCTGCACCCGTGTGGGAGACCAGGAAGAAGTTCTGGCTCCTGGCTTCATATGGGCACAGCTCTGGCTGTTTAGCCAATTGGGGAGTGAACCAGCAGGTAGAAGACCTCTCTCTCTCTCTCTCTCTCTTTCTCTCTGCCTCTCCTCTCTCTATGTAACTCTATCAAATAAATAAATAAATCTTAAAAAAAAAAGAAGTAAATATGACTACACCAACATGCTAACAGGGTTTGTCATCTTAGGTTGTTCTATGTTGATATAAACGAATACCACAATGAGGTAACTTACAAAGAAAAGAAATTTACTTCTCATAACTCTGGAAGTTGAGAAGTCCAAGAGCAAGGGACTCACTTCTCAAGAGGGCTTTCATGCTGCATTATCCCATGATCGAACAGGGAAGGGCAAGAAGTTGAGTATGAGACAAGAGGGGCCAAATTTGCTTTGATAAAAAATTCGTTCCTGCAACAACCAACCTACTTCTGTGATAATCATATTAATCCATTCAGTATCCTAAAAATCTCTTATCAGAAACTAGTTCTGAATAGTGTTTTGGATTGGGGGTTAAGAGTCCAATAAATGAATTTTGAGTGATACATTCAAACCATAGCAATGGTAATCTTTAGAATGTAGGTTATGACTACTGCTTCTTTTGTTTTTTTTTTTCTGTATTTTCCAAATAATCGATAATGAACCTATAGCTTATATAATGAGAAATAATTAACTTATTTTTAAGAATGCAACTTTTAATTTAATTCACTCCTGAATAAACCATAGATAGGCAAGAATGTGAAAATGTAATTATATTAATACTCTATGATTTTTATAGAAAACATTTATGCTAAATGAAGTTTAGACATTTTATTTACAATTACTGTAGCATACCATCTCCAAAAATTATGTAGGAGTATATTTTAGTACACAGACCATAGTTCAGTAAAACTTTGTTTTTCGTTAGTGGAAAATTACTATCAAGCCAAATTTAAGAAATATAAATCTATATTATCAAAACAAGGCAAATATTTCAGATATAACTAAAACTTTTTATATAATCCAAAATTTTAAGGAATGTGGGTCAAAAAATGCGAATTCCTATACTATACAAATATTTAACTGTACAACAAAAGTCCAAGCAATACTAAATTACAGGCCTATAATTTGTAAAGAGAAAGTAAAATTCCAGACTTTTAAAACTGGTAACTTTCATGATGTTAGCCAACAATCAATGAAGCCATTAAAATATTATTATCATTGTATACTTAGGTAGGATAAAAATCTGTTTTTGAGAACTTAGAAAACGGCAAACTAATAATGTAAGAACTATCTGCCTTGTATTTTTTTATATTTTAGGAATTTTACCATCTCCATAGTGAACATATGCCTAAGCAAAATCTTACCATCATTCTCTACTCTATCAAACGTAACAGGATTGTCTTTAAACTAGGCTTGTGATAATTATAGGTTAACCTTGTCACAGTGTTTTTAATATAATATTGCTATTTACTTTAATATACAAAAGTTACATTTTCAAGAAGGAAAATGCTGATGCTATCTTGTTTATAAGCTTGCTGCTGAAATGATTTAGATAGTACTCTTTTCCACACAATATCAGTACATGGCCTATCTTTTCAAGCAATGAATTATTGCCGATCCTTCAAAACTATTCCACCTGTATCTCTTAGTCCAGAAAAATGAGAAAACATACATATTTATTCTATATAAATAGAAGACACAAGATGCAGATAAAAATGATCCATTATACAGCCTTAAATAATTGCTATCTGATCACGACAGTAACAGAAAAGGGTATCAGTTATTTCTAATCAGTTTTAAATTTGAAGATATATAAGGTTACCAAGAAAATAAAAAAATCTGAAATTTTAGGTGTTTGGAGTAATAAATGTTTGTAGTTCATGATTTTTCATTGATTTTAATAAATTTAACACTGTTAACAGCAGAGAAAATGCAATATATTTTGTTTAACTGAAAAGCATCTACAAAACAAATAAAAAGAATATATCTAGGATTTTCTAATCTAAAAGTAACCTGTGAAGATATTTAGTCATTCATTTTACTCTGATATTTCTTATCTTCAGATACTCAAAATAAGATTATTTAAAATTATCTAGGAAATATTTCTCATAATCTGATAATTGGAGAAAAAAATAGTATTTTTTCTTTTTATGAGGCAGTTTTTTCAATTTTGCAGATAATATGGTAAGAAAAAAGAAATATCAAGTAGGAATAAACCCCTATAAATCATTTATGAAGTCATGTAAGGATTAAACACACATAGGTGCTAGAAACATGTTCAAACTAGATTTTAAAAATGAAACACTAAAATAACAAAAATCATGCAGAGATTAACATACTGCATCCATGCAATGTGAAACTAATTCCAAAGAAAAAATTTGTACGTAAGATTAAACTTCCCTGTGGGATCTATATATCAAATTGTAGTTTTAATGAAACAGAGGACCATGTAACAAAATCCAAGGGAAATGTCAAACTAACTTATTTTTTACATTAAAACAATGAGAAAACTTTTATTCCTTTTCTACACCTACTAAACAATAACCCATCTGGCATGATCATGGGAATTATACACTGTTTGGGAATCACGCAGGCACTGTTCAGAGATTTAACCACAAGTGTATATAAATGAGAACTGGGCATCAGTGCTGTTCAGGGGAAAAGGCAAAACAAGAAGTTCTTATTAGAGGCTTAACACAATTTCGTCACAAGACTCTAGATTTCTTAAATATATCGATGACCTTGAGGGAAACAAGATTTAAAAGAATAAGACCAGGTGAATTATAAAGTCACTTCTAGATTTAAATTTTAAGATTCCAATTATGCTAAATAAAAAGGAAGTATAATATGACTCAAACTCCTCAAGGTGTAACTGGATTGGTATTTTCCTCAAAGAAGCCCTGAGAAACATTTCTGTCCCTAATGAAGCAATTTAAACTCAGAAGGGTTAAGGAATTTGCCCATGGTAGCACAGTTACTAAGTGGAGGAGTAGATACTCAAATCCAGGTTTGTCTGATTACAAACCCCATGCTGCTCACTTAATTTCAATTTTATGGAAATAGACACGAAAAATGAGGTTACTTCACAGATAATAAACATAACAGAAAACGGTCTTAGCTTCTTGACATTTAAATTACAAGACTGATCATATATCAAAGACGCTTCTCAAGAATTAAACATTTCTCAATGTCAGTAGGTAGATGGGAACAATTTCAGATAATGCCAGCATTTGCAGTCTACTGCTATTCTACTGGCATGAAACCCTTCATTTTATGATAAACAGTATAGAAATTTCAATCTTATTATTTGAAACTCTGTTTAAACTGCTAGACTCTAAATATTTCTGCGTAGAATATTCTTACAGTTTGTATATAATACAGTGAAAACTTATTAAACATCCACAGTGTATGTTGCCAAACAATGAGATCACGTATCAAAAGCCTGAAAAAGCCCTCCACAAAATTTTTAACTTAAGCAAAATATTACTTTTACATTATGTATACCTGCTTCTGTAGCTGTATTCATATAGCTAGATACCTAGCAAAAGACAACAGCCACACACTCTAGTCTTGACAAAAGGTGAATTTAGAGGTAGTAAAGATCCCATTTGGGTTGCCCACATTCCATCCTGGAATGCCTGGGTTCGAGACCTGGCTCTGCTCTTGATTCCAGCTTGCTGCTAATTCACACCTAGATAAGTGACAGATGATAGACAGCTAAAGTGGTTGGGTCCCTGCCACTAACGTAGGAGACCCAGAATGAGTTTCTGGCTGATTTCAGCCTTGTCCAGCCTTGGCTGTTGCAGATACTTGGGAAGTGAACAAGTAGAAAAGAGACCTTTGTGTCTATTCCTATCTCTTTCTGCCTTACCAGAAAAAAAAAAAAAAAAAGAATTTTGTGAATTGTGAACACTGTTTTAAAGGAAAAATTCAATAGAAAATCAGAGAATACCTTGTATGTATCATAGATAACATGTTTTACTTCAGTGTGGCATAATGTGTGTATGTATATGTGCAGGGTGTGTATTGTAGGGTTGTGTGATGGGCTGTGTAGGTGGTCTGTAGGAGTGCCTGTAGAGTTATGTGCAGGGGTATTGGAAGATTAGTGTACAGTCATGTGTACGTGTGCATAGGGATGTGTTTAAAGGTGAATGCAGAAATATTTGTAGGATGGTGTATAGATTTGTGGGGGTAACAACTATTTGTTAATTGTGAGTCTGTCAACAGCCTTAGCAAAGTTACCGCTACAACCAACCAGCCTGGTGGACCAGGTCACCCCTTACAACTTGGATAAAAAATCCGGAAGTCAACGTCATGATTCTGAGGACTTACTGATCACAACAATGCATTAGTACATTATTAGGAATAGTAAACTATGCCATACCCTATAGAAATTTTTACTCAATGTATATCTATAACCATTTACCTTGTTTGCATCTTAGAAGCTGTCAAAAGTTTATTGTCTTCCATTTTTGTAAATTTACTTTTCATTTATTTCAGAAATAAAGCTAAATGCTCAGCACATTGCAGACATTAAACTTTTGACATTTTAAATTGCCAATACTTTAGGGTTAGTGTGAAATAAATATATTCTTCATTTAAATATAATACAACCTTGTAAATTTGATTTTAAAGCAAAGGCTGATGATTTCTATTTGCCTTTAATTTCCTCTCAATACAAAATTCATCATAGTGTGACAATCAGTTAGCTTGATTAGGCTAACTTGAGTATGTTCTTTTGTAGGTCAATATATAAAGTTACTTACATCGAGAAAAGAGCTTATAAAATTCATCTTCTTATATAATATAAATGTCACTAAGCCATTTATAAAATATCCTCCAAATGTGAGAAGCAACAAGTACATAATGAAACAAATAGTGATTCTGAGGGGTAAAATACAGATGACTGTCTCATTTTTAACAACAGCACCAATAAAAACCAGTTAAATATTTTATCCTAATATGTCTCTTATTGAGCTATAAATGTCTAAGTAAATTTTGAATAATTCACTTCTATGTTAGGAGCAAGTTTTGTTCTAAATTACTCAAAATAAATTGAGTTCTCCTGTCAATTTCAGTGGAAATGGAAAGCCACATTTTATAAAATTCTCTGCTATAAGACATTTTTCATATGTTTAAAATATCATGAATAAGAAAATAACTATAGTACCTTTTGCAGACCTTCTTTGATCCCTGAGATTTTTGTAATAAGAATTTCTCCAGGGCCCTTGGGTTTTATTTTTATTACAGTATTTTTTAATTTGTTCAGAGAGAAAAGATTTGTTTTATAGACATCGTCTTCCCCAAGCCATAACTGCAGGAAAAAAACTAGCCATATATTTGTGGCTGGATAGGTTACTTGGGTTCCAAATTCACTTAAAAAGAAGTTAATGATTCAAGTCAAAGAGTTGAAATTTTCCTGATAATGAACCAAATGAAAATGAAGCTCAGCGTAAAAAGACAGAAGTCTTCATGCTTTAAAAACAAGGAAAATATAATGAAAAGTACAATATTTCCATCCCTCATCCTAAGACTTAGAGAATGTATCTCTCACAACATTTTTTTTCTTTTTATATCTGTCCTGGAACTTGCAAAAAATTTACAAAAGTGAGGTACATATTACAAATTAAAATATTTTTTGTAACAAGATTTAGTGTATAATATATGATTTAAATAACAAAATACTGTTATTGTTATACTTTATTCTTCCACACATTTCCTTCCTTAGCTCAATTAAAGAATGATTACATATATATTGCTACAGTATCATATGGCTTGCATTTTAAAAGTAAAAAGTGCTTGATTTTTCAATTTACAAACTTGTCTCCCCAATATTGAGACAGTTGCTTCAGAGAAGAATTCTATCTTATTTTCAAACCTTCATAGTTCAATATAGGCAAGGATAAAGGTGTTAAACTAATTTGTGAATGGGCACAGATGTGAATCACACTGTAGAATTATGAGATAAAAGAAAATATACACATAAACTGGAGGCATCTTGTTAAGTGTAAACAATACATTTTAAAAAGTCACAAAAACAGTCCTGTTAAGACTTAATTTGTGAATGTTGCAGTTGCTGATATTCACAATTCTATTTCTCCAATAATCACAAAGTTATCTTATACTTCAGGGGTATTTGTGGATTAGCAATAGAATTTATGTGTTATCAGTTCACTGGAAATTCAGATAACACTGATTATGATAACTGATGCTAGTAACTCAAGGAAACCACTGTTTACTTAGTAATTTAGTAGTGTGCTCATCATATACAGAGGACAAATTTGGCTTTGCTTAAAATTATTCTTAATGTTTACATTTAATACTAATGGAAAGATCAAGACAAAAATTGTTATCATTGCTTCTTAACTTTTCTCCCCATTAGCACCTTCCAGAGGTTTTAGAAATATTTTTCCTTAACTATTCTCCCATGATATTTTAATGTAATAGGATCTGTTTATATGTACATATAACTATATGTATAGCTTTGCTTTCTACATAAGAGTAACAATAAAGCTAACCTTTCTTATTTGCTACATGAATGACAACATGATTTTAAGTTGAAATATTAAAGTTATTAATATTTAACTTCATAGCTACATTTGTCAAGTAGCCTACAGAGCAACTTACTTATTTATATAAATTGCAATGTATTAGATCACATATACAAGTTATCAATTTAAATAAACAAGAATAACAAGGTGAAACCATTAAAAAAAAAAAAAGCCTAATAGGGGCCAGTGCTGTGGTGTAGCAGGTTAAACCTCCTCCTGCAGCACCAGCATCCCATATGGGCGTTAGTTCAAGTCCTGGCTGCTCCTCTTCTGATCCAGCTCTCTGGAGATGTCCTGGGAAAGCAGTGGAAGATGGCCCAAGTGCTTGGACCTTGTCACCCACATTGGAGACCTGAAAGAAGCTCCTGGCTCCTGGCTCCGGATCAGTCCAGCTCTGGCCTTGCGGCCATTTGGGGAGTGAACAAGTGTGGGTGGAAGCCCTCTCTCTCTCTCTCTAACTCTGTTTCCCAAACAAATAAATATTTTTTAAAAATAAGTCTAATCATCAAGAACTGCTGTATTTCTAACAAATGTAACTGAAAACATTAAGTACATGTATTCAAAATCATTTTTAGTGAACTTTTGGTTGATAAGAGAAAATAACTCTTCAATAGGGGTGTGTGCTAAGTTGTTACACAGAGGAATACTAACAAGCAAGCACCAAAAAAACCTGCCAGGCCTGGCAGGCAATGATAACCAGTAGGCAGAGGCAGGCCACCTCTTGTGAAATAATCCCAAGGTCAAGCAATTGCTCAAAAGCACATCCATCTCAGCTATCTACTTGTTAGTTTGTGGTATTGATCTTGTATGTATTTTGTGTAATTTTTAATGGATTTTTTTAAGATTTATTTATTTTATTTGAAATGCAGAGTTTCAGAGAGAGAGGAAAAGAGAATCTTTATCCACTGGTTACCTCCCCAAATGGCTGCAACGGCTGCAGCTGAGCCTATATGAAGCCAGGAACTAGGAGCTTCTTCCACGTGGGTATAGAAGCCCAAGCACTTGGGCCATCTTCTACTGCTTTCCCAGGACAAAGCAGAGAGCTGGATCAGAATAGGAGCAGCCAGGGCTTGAATAGGTGCCCATATGGGACGCTGGCACTGCAGGCAGTGGCTTTACCCACTATGTCACAGCGCCAGACCCTATTTCGTGTATTTTGGATGAACTCAACTATAGTAACCCTGGTGTGATACACAAGAATATCTGACTGAAATTAAGCATTAGGATTTTGTCATTAAGTACTTAGCTGTGGAGAATCACACCCACTTTACCTTTGGCTTTTTGACTCTGCAAATACCACTAATTGCCTCGAATGAGATACATTATGTGACTACGGCCTTAAAAATATCCATGTAAAAAATAACAAAATGTCAGCAGTAGTTATTATAAACATCATAATTAGAACACTATCTTCTGGTCTTACTGCCTAGCTAAGTATCTAGGCAGATTACCCTGAGGACACTACATCATCTCTTAGTCTCACATAACTAATTGTATGTTTATAAACATTTGTTTACTCACTTTTTTCTTGAGCATAGGTATCCAAAACATTTGCTGTGTACTAGTGCAGTACACATAGTTAAGAATGATAAGTGCATCTCTGAACATATGGCACTTTCTAGGATATCAGAGGATGTGGCAGAGACATGTCCATCCTTCACTTATTTTTCTTTTCTAAGGTAAAAAGTAATAACCATGCAAATGACTTAAACATAACAAAAGAAAACTGTAATACATTTTTCACTGATGTATGCTGACACAAAATTTCTGGAAATCTGATTCATTCACAGTACATCGTGGATAGTGGGTAAAATGATTAAATATGCTAGAATAAATAGATTTAAAAAATAGCCACAAAAGCAAAAAGCCCAATCCTGGTTTTTCAGCTCAAATGAATAACAGGAATGCTAAGCTCTTTCAGCTTGCATCTTGAAAAAGATTATTTGTGATTAAAATGCTGACAGACCAGAAGTACTGTGCAGCAGCATTGCCACCACGGCACACACCAGCTCTGGCACCGGGAGAGCCACAACAGCTGCCAACTACATTCAAGCCTTACATTTGCCTTAACATGCAACAAGAAATGAAGGATTTCATAACATAAGAAATGCAAATAGAACTGGTTTTGCACAGAAGAGGACTAGAAGCAAGGTTTGAAACAAGAGGAAGGGAAATTTAAAGTACTGTCAACACATGTTACTTGTGTAAACCAAAAGCTTACCAATTTTTTTTCTGACATTTCTTCTATCTCTTTTAAAATTACATTAAGAAGACACATAAGAATGTATCATAATTCTTTATCAACTTTCATATATCATCTTTACCTTGGTCAGCCAGCTGAGAATTATGTAAGCTATAAATTAGCTTTAAACAAGCTCTGAATTAGGTTAGAACTCATTTTTGAATTAAAGAGCCTTCAGTATATTACAAGGTGCTGTCATTTTATTACCCCAATCAATTCTGTGTGGCCTGAGGTGGGAGGAAAATGAACGCTGTATTCATTTGCAAGGGGTTTATCTCTTACAGCAGGCTCTGGAAACCACAGCAAAGAATTGAAAGCTAAAGTTATGTTTAACATTGCCAATGCAGGAAATTGTTGCTCCTGACAAAAGTTGGAATTTTGATGGAAAAAAAGACATTTCTTTACTGCCAAAAATATACGAAAATGTACTTAAGATAAAGAGCATTTTCAAAAAACAAACTTAGGCAGCTTGATATAGAAACAATTTAAAGTGGTCCTTAAATAAAGGGAAAAAAGATGTTATTCTCAGTGCTTCTGAAATACTGAACCACCTATGCTATTAATAAATCACCTTTATCTTAATGAGAACCAATTTATTTTTTTCCTCCCTGTGTGGACACATGCAGCCAAACAGAAGTGTGACTTGGGTACTAGTTAGGCTCACTGTCACCATCACTAGACTGTTAAAACACAGGGAAAAAAAGGCCCCAAGTGCCTAAAAAGGAAACACTACTTTTTTATGGTTTCCATTTTAAAAGGAGGAAACTGAAGCACAGAGAAATTCAGTCACTTGCCTAAGTTCCACAGGTAGTAAACAACTTGACTCTCAGTTTGTACCTAGAACCTCAAAGAGATAAAGAGATGACTTGCTCAGGAAACACTGTTTGTATCAAAATAAGTCGTGAGGGATTGTGATGAAGGAAGGAACAAAATAGAGTTGAGAGATCTCAGCAGAGATTGTCAAATGGAGGAGGTGGGTAGCATTGCTAGATTCCTAGACACATAAAACCTACATAAATGGAGTCACAAAGACATTGAAAATATAAACAGACCCATAACCAAGACAGAAATTGAATCAGTAACAAAGTCCCTCCCAACAAAGAAAAGCCCAGAACTGGATGGATTGACTGCTGAATTCTACCAGACATTTAAAGAAGCACTAACTCCAATTCTTCTCAAACTATTCAGAACAACAGAGAGGGAATCCTTCCAAGTTCTTTCTACGAAGCCAGCATCATCCTAATTCCTAAACTTGAAAAAGATGCAGGAGAGAAAGAGAATTAGAGACCAATTTCCCTGATCAACTTAGACGCAAAAAATCCTCAATAAAATCCTGGCCAGTAGAATCCAACAAACACATCAGAAAGCTCATCCACCCAGACCAACTGGGATTTATCCCTGGTATGCAGGGATACCAGGGATAAACATTCGCAATCAATCAATGTGATACACCATATTAACAAACTGCAGAAGAAAAACCATATGATTATCTCAATAGATGCAGAGAAAGCATTTGATAAAATACAACACCCTTTCATGATAAGAACTCTAAGCAAATTGTGTATAGAAGGAACATTCCTCAACAAAATCAAGGCAATTTATCACAAACCCATGGCCAGCATCCTATTGGATGGGGAAAAGCTGGAAGATTCCCACTGAGATCTGGTACCATACAGGAATGCCCACTCTCACCATTGCTTTTCAATATACTAACAAGTTTTAGCCAGAGCCATTAGGTAAGAAAAAGAAATCAAAGAGATACAAATTGGAAAGGAAGAAGTCAAATTATCCCTCTTTGCAGACAATATGATTCTTTAGGGGAATCGAAAAAACTCCATTAAGAGACTACTGGAACTCATACAAGAGTTTGGTAAAATAGCAGGATATAAAATCAATACACAAAGATGGCACTGTGGAGTAGCAGATTAACACCCTGGCCTGAAGTGCCGGCCTGGAAGATTTTTCCATTGTTTGGTATCCTCTTCTATTTCTTTCTTTAAAGTTTTGTAATTCTCATCATAGAGATCTTTGACATTCTTGGTTAAGTTTATTCACAGGTATTTGATTTTTTTTATATAGCTATTGTGAATGGGATTGATCTTAGAAGTCCTTTCCCAAATATGGCATTGTCTGGGTATACAAAGGCTTGTGATTTTTGTGTATTGAGTTTTTAAAATGATTTATTTATTTATTTGAAAGAGTTACACAGAGAGAGGAGAGGCAGAAAGAAAGAGAGAGGTCTTCCATCCGATGGTTCACTCCCCAATTGGCCTCAATGGCCACTGCTGCACTGATCTGAAGCCAGGAGCCAGGAGCTTCCTCCAGGTCTCCCACGTATGTGCAGGGGCCCAAGGACTTGGGCCATCCTCTAATGCTTTCTCAGGCCACAGTAGAGAGCTGGATTGGAAGTGGAGCAGCCGGGACTCAAATCGGTGCCCATATGGGATGCCAAAAACTTAAACAGACATTTTTCAAAAGAGGAAATCCGAATGGCCAACAGACACGTGAAAAAATATTCAGGATTACTAGCCATCAGGGAAATGCAAATCAAAACCACAAGGAGGTTTCACCTCACCCCGGTCAGAATGGCTTACAAAAAGAAATCAACTAACAACAGATGCTGGGGAGGATGTGGGGAAAATGGTTCATTAATCCACTGTTGGTGGGAATGCAAACTGGTAAAGCCACAATAGAAGACAGTTTGGAGATTCCTCAGAAATCTGAATATAGCCCTACTACATGACCCAGCCATCCCACTCTTCGGAATTCACCCAAGGGAAATTAAATTGGCAAATAAAAGAGCTGTCTGCACCTCAATGTTTATGCAGCTCAATTGATAATAGCTAAGACATAGAATGCCCATCAATGCAAGACTGGATAAGGAAATTATGGGATATGTTCTCTATGTAATAATACATAGCGGTTAAAAAAAATGAAATCTGGTCATTTGCAACAAAATGGAGGAATCTGGAAAACATGTTGCTGAGTAAAATAAGTCAGTCCCAAAGGGTCAAGCATCATATGTTCTCCCTGATCTGTGACAACCAACTGAGCACCTAAAAGGAAACCTGTAGAAATGAAACTGACACTATGAGAAGCAATGACTTGTTCTGCCTTTGTCCTGACTGTGGAGGAACAGCTTACTATCTTATTCTTTTTAGTATTTTCTCTTTCTACTTAATACCATTGGTTGAACTCTTTAATTAACATAGAATTATTCTTAGGTGTTTAAATCCAATTGAAAATTGATCCCTGTTAAAAAATAAGAGTGGGAATAAGAGAGAGGGAGATGTACAGTTCAGCACATGCTCCCTTGGACTAAACCCTAAGGGTAAAACTAAAAACTTGCCATGGGACTCCAAATCTCATTGAGTTGACAGTTACCAATGCCATCCTACTAGTGAAAGTGATCAGTTTAAGTTCATAACTGATCATAAAAATAGTATTAAGTGTCAAAGGGAGCATATAAATAAGACCAGTATCTGCTAATAATAATTGATAAAATTAAAAAGGAGAGAACGACCCAATATGGGAAGCGGGATATACAGCAGACTCATAGAATGGCAAATGCCCTAAGCAGCACTCTGGACTCAGAATCAGCCCTTAAGGCATTCAGGTCCGGCTAAAAAGCCCATGAGAGTATCTCAGGCATGGAAAGCCAAGACACTCTGGAAAAAAAAAAAAAAAAAGACCTAAATGAAAGATCTCTGTGAGTGAGATCCCAGCAGAAAGAATGGGCCATCAAAGAAGGAGGTACCTTTCTCTGAAGGGAGGAGAGAACTTTCTTTTTGAATATTGCTGTGTCTAAATAAGGTTGGAGTTTGTGTACTCAAGAGGCTTCCATTAACCTTGGCATCACATGACAAGAGCCTCAAGTGATTACTGACGTCATAAATAAGAGTGTCAATTGTTAAATCAACCACAGGAGTCACTGTGCACTTGCTCCCCATTTAGGACCTCTGTCCATAATGCATTGTACTATGAGAATTAAGGGTAAAACTACTCTTCAAACAGTATTTTATACTTCGTGTGTTTGGGTGCAAATTGTTGAAATCTTTACTTAGTATAGAGTCGATCTTCTGTATATAAAGATAATTAAAAATTTATCTTAATGAAGAATGGGATGGAAGAGGGAGTAGGAGATGGGAAGGTTTGCAGGTGGGAGGGAGTTATGGGGGGAAGAACTATTATAATCTGAAAGTTGTACTTTCAAAATTTATATTTATTTTATTTTATTTTTTATTTTATTTTTTTTTTTGACAGGCAGAGTGGACAGTGAGAGAGAGAGACAGAGAGAAAGGTCTTCCTTTGCTGTTGGTTCACCCTCCAATGGCTGCCGCGGCCGGTGCGCTGAGGCCGGCGCACCGCGCTCATCCGATGGCAGGAGCCAAGTGCTAGGTGCTTATCCTGGTCTCCCATGGGGTGCAGGGCCCAAGCACTTTGGCCATCCTCCACTGCACTCCCAGGCCACAGCAGAGGGCTGGCCTGGAAGAGGGGCAACCGGGACAGAATCCGGCGCCCCGACCGGGACTAGAACCCGGTGTGCCGGCGCCGCAAGGCAGAGGATTAGCCTGTTGAGCCACGGTGCCGGCCCAAAATTTATATTTATTAAATAAAAGTTTTCTTGGCCGGTTCTGCGGCTCAATAGGCTAATCCTCCACCTGCGGCACCAGCACACCAGGTTCTAGTCCCGGATGGGGCGCCGGATTCTGTCCCAGTTGCCCCCTTCCAGGCCAGCTCTCTGCTGTGGCCCGGGAATGCAGTGGAGGATGGCCCAAGTGCTGGGGCCCTGCACCCACATGGGAGACCAGGAGAAGCACCTGGTTCCTGGCTGCAGATCAGCATGGTGTGCTGGCCGCAGTGCGCCGGCCACAGCGGCATAGAGGGTATACCAACGGAAAAGGAAGACCTTTCTCTCTGTCTCTCTCTCTCTCACTGTCCACTCTGCCTGTCAAAAAAGAAAAAAAAAGTTTTCTTAAAAAAAAATACCAAATGTTGGTGAGGGATTGCAGCAAAGAGAACCCTTGTATACAGTTGGTGGACGTGTAGAGATTGGTTCAATCATTATGGGAAATAGTATGTACGTTTGTAACAAAATTAAAATAGAACCACCATATGTACAGTATTTCTTCTTCTGAGCACATACCCAAAAGAAATTAAACCGTCACCTCATAAAGATAACTGTACTCCCGAGTTCACTGCAGCATCATGTACAATAGCCAGGCTAAGGAAACAACCTATATTTGTTTAACAAACAAAGGGATAAAGATACTGGGAGATGCACAAATTTATATTTTTAAACCCTCAATAAGAACAATATCTTGACATCTGCCACACTATAGATGAGCCTGGAGGACACAGACAATAACCTGATGATAGGAAGAAAAATATTGCATGATCTTACTTTTATGTGGAATATAAAAAAGAAAGCAACATCCAAACATACAGTGAGAGAAAACAATACGATGGTTCCAGCATTGAGGGAGAGGCAACCAGGAAGTACAAGGCAGCGCATACAAAGTTGCGAATCTGTAGGATTAACAAGTTTAGAGATCTAATGTACAATATAAATCTCTAGTTGATAAAATTGCCCTGTATTTGGGATTCATGTTAAATAAGATTTTAGTCACTTTAGTTACAAACACAAAAAACAAGTAACCATGAGAAGATGGAAATGTGAATTTACTTCTACACAGTAACTTTTTTACTATCTAAAAGTATTCCCACAAGTTTAGAACTTAATTATACCAAATTAAATTTTTAAAAACAAGTAACAAAGCAAAACTACACAAGATCTAATAACAAAAAATTATAATTGTTTACTGCTGATACATAAGAAAGCAATTTAACAAATTGCACCAGATCACCCAGACATCCACATTCAAAAAAAAAAAAAAAAAGAATCCAGATACAGACTTCACAGCCCTCTCAAAAATGAACTCAAACTGGATCACAGGCTTAAATATAAAATGAATAACTATAAACTAGAAGATAACACAGGAGAAAAACTAGATTACTTTGGGTTTAATAAGTTTTTTTTTAGATGCAAAAGCATAATCCATGAGAGAAAAAAAGCTGGACTTCATTAGAATTAAAACATTCTGGTCTGCAAAACGCACTGTTCAATGACAACCTATGGACTTGGGAGTAATAAACATATATGATGAAGGACTGGCGTCCAAAATATACAAAGCCTCTTAAAAATGAATAGCAAACAACCTAATTAAAATAGGCAAAGGATTTGAATACCTATTTCACCAAAGAAGATATACAAATGGAAAGTAAACATATGAAAAGATGCTCAACATCATGCATCATTAGGGGACTGAAAATTCCAACAAAAATTAGATATTGTTACACATGAAAACTCATTTATGCCCACATAAACACCAATACATGAATGTCTACAGTAGCTTTGCTTTAATTATCAAAATGGAAGCAAACAAAATTGTTGGGCAGAAAACAACCAGAACATTTATATACATCCTCTCGCCTTTAGTATGAGAACAGATAAATCAATTGTGGAATATCTATACAACAGATTATTATTCAGTGGTACAAAGAAATGTGTTCTCAAGGCATGAAAAGACATGGAAGGATGCTAAATACAGACTGCTGAGTTCAGGACCAGACTATAAACTATATGATTCTAACTATATGACATTCTAGAAAAGTTCAAACTATGGAATCAGTACAAGGATTTGTGTTTGTCAGGGGCTTGAGAGCAAAAAGAGAAGGCTCAATAGGGAGACCATAGGAGATTTTCAGGACAGTGAAACTACTCTATATGATACTTGAAGATGGATACATGTCATTTTACACATCAAAACCCATAGAATATAAAACACAAAGAATAAATGTAAAACTACAGACTTTAGTTACTTATCAATTTTAGCAAATATACTACACCAATGCAAAATGACAATAGAAGAAAACAGTGACACTGGATCAGCATGAGGGGCATATGTGAAGTCTCTATTTTTCAGCCAAAATTTTTGTAAACCTAACACTGCAAAAAAAAAAAAAAAAAAAAAAAAAAAAAAAAAAAAAAAAAAAAAACCCTAAATGAAAGCTCTCTGTGAGTGAGATCCCAACAAAAAGAAGGGGCCATCAAAGAAGGAGGTACCTTTCTCTGAAGGTACCTTTCACTTTGACTATGACCTAGTCCAAATTGGTGTTGAGGAACTCAAAAGGCTTCCATAGCCTTGGCAACTCATGACAAGAGCCTAGGGTGATTACTGACGCTATAAACAAGAGTGTCAGTTGTTAAATCAACAACAGGAGTCACCATGTACTTACTCCCCATGTAGGATCTCTGTCCTTAATGTGTTGTACTATGTGAATTAATGGTATAACTAGTCCTCAAACAGTACTTTACACTTTGTGTTTCTGTGTGGGTGCAAACTGTTGAAATCTTTACTTAATATATACTAAATCGATCCTCTGTATATAAAAATAATTGAAAATGAATCTTGATGTGAATGGGATGGGAGGGGGAGCGGGATATGGGATGGTTGTGGGTGGGAGGGAGATTATGGGGGGGAAAAGCCATTGTAATCCAAAAGCTATACTTTGGAAATTTATATTTATTAAATAAAAGTTTAAAAAATTAATATATTAGATGGACACATGTGGAAGCTATCTTAAATATATTAGATGGACACATGTGGAAGCTAAACAAAAAAGAAAAAAGTGAAATGCATGTGTGTATCAGTAATGCTGCAAATATAGCTTTGTCAATCTTTGTTTTACACCTTGGTCAAACAAATGGTGAAGAATGTTATATTACTATAGTTGTAATGATCTGTGATTATTTTAAAACTTAACCGTATATGAGTGGCATGGCCATCTTTCCATCTGATAATTGTTTATAGCCCTTGCCTATATTCTTGCTAAACTAGGGTGTTTTTTCTTCTTTATTTACTTGTTGAACATTTTATTTGGTGCAGCATTAAGTACTGGGTTGTAATGTAAATTAAAAATATGTTATCTCAAAAACTAAAAAAAGAAAGGGAGAGGGAGGGAAGGTGGGAAAGAAAGAGAGGGAAGATGGGAAAGGGAGAGGAGAAAGGAAGAGAGTATCATTATATTCTTAGAATTGTATCTATGAACTATATTGAATATTTTAAAAACTAAAAATAAATAAATACAAATTTAATATATTAGCAAGTAGTATTGTTATGTTTTTACTTTTCAAACTGTTGCAGTTTCCCCCATACAAATTATACACATGCTCTCTCTCTCTCTCTCTTAGGATTTCCTTATGTCACTTCAAATACCAAAAAAAGGTTTGTTTGTTTTGTTCTTAATTTTTAATTTTTTAAAAATTTTAATTAGTTTTCAACAGATTCTTTGTGACTTATAGATGTTTATTGTAGCACATGTAGCATTATACTTACCTGGCTTCTTAAACTAGACTTTGACTATCTAATTTGCAGTGTACCCTTGGATGATGTGTCAATTTACAGATAACAATTTTTAAATGCAGTTGTAATTTGCTATATTTTCTACCAAAGTGCTTAGTCCACATTTTTATAAAAAGCTTTTATTTAATAAATGTAAATTTTGTAAGTACAACTTTTGGATTATAGCAGTTTTTCCCCCCATACCTACCCTCCCACCCCAAACCATCCTACTTCTTACTCCCTCTCCCATCCCATTCTTCATTATGATTCATTGTTAATTATCTTTATATACAGAAGATCAACTCTATACTAAGTAAAGATTTCAACAGTTTGTACCCACATATATACACAAAGTATAAAGTACTGTTTGAAGACTAGTTTTACCATTAATTCTCATAGTACAACAAATTAAGGACAGAGGTTCTACATAGGAAGCAAGTGTACAGTGACTCCTATTGTTGATTAAACAATTGATACTCTTATTTATGACTAGACCACATACATTGAAATAAAACCTCCATTAGTTTCAGTCCCTGAGTGACTTACAACTTACACTGACACTATATGAATGAGAAATCAACTTGTTTTTTGTTAATCCACTAAAAATTTGGGAGTTTTGGGGTGGGGGGTCTGCTGTACAATCCAGCATATCCTAATATATATTCCTATAAAATCCTGCCAAACCATCGTTATTCCATTTGATTCCTGGAACTGAAAGCAATCTTCTGAGTTTTATCTAACCTTCAGTTCTTCAAACAGTACTTTACCTGAGTTTTCTAACAGCATTTAATACTTTTAAATCTTATGTCATGTTTTACCAATGTTACTAGAATCTAAGGGTTTTTTTTTTTAAGATTAATTAATTAATTAATTAATTTGAAAGGTGAGTGATGGAGAGAGGGGGAGAGAGAGAGAGAATGAATATCCTTCATCTGCTGGCTTACTCCCTCAAATACCTGCAACAGCCATGGCTGGGTTAGGCTGAAGTCAGAAGCCAGTAATGTGATCCTGGTCTCCCACACGTGGGGCAGGGGCCCAAGTACTTGGGCTATCTTCTACCGCCTTCTGAGCAGGAAGTTGGATCAGAAACTGAGTAGCCAGGATGCAAACTGCCACTTGGACATGATATGCCAATGTCACAGCAGGCAGCTTAACCTGCTATTCCACAACGCTGACCCCCAGACTCAAGTTTTCAAACTGCAACACTCATGTTTGATTATCTCACTGCACCTTAAGTACTGATATACGTAGGTGACATGCCTTCTGAATACTCATATATAGATGTTTTTCAATAAAAAAAGACTTCTATTACAGACATATTGGAAGGCCCAACAAGAGAAAGAAATATCTGTATAAATGAAAAGGCTAGCATTACTTCTCAAATTTAATGCATAATAAATACAAAACAAGCATTTTTTCCATGCTAATTTTATACTTTTTGAACAATGCAGTGTTAATCATTCTGGATGAGAAACCTTTTTTTTTTTAAGAAGATTTTAAACTATATAAGTATTCAAAAAATTTGTTTTACAAATCAACATGTACCATTAAATGTCAACAGAAATGCTGAGTGATCCAGACAGGAGCAGAAACTTCTAAGAAGTAATGTTTTTAAACTTGCTGAACAGGTATTTCTTATGTACATTACACTTGGTCTTTTCTGCATGTTTGAATGGTGACTAGCAGAAATGTATTCTTCTAGCTTTTTGTTGTTTCACTAAATAACCTTGGGTCTCTAAGGCAAAAACTAGAACCTGTATTACACTTTCAATGCCATTCAGCAAATAAAAAGTTTAAAAACTAATTTCAATACCTACTATTTGGAAATAGCCTAGCAGGAGATAGCTACTAGGACCAATTTTAAATCTATCTTATGAAAAATTATTTGTAACATTAAGGCCCCATATCTTCATGGAAGTAAGAAAGAACCATCCATTCTGAGAGTTTGCAATCTAACTGGTAAAAAACCATCAAGACATACAAAGAAATAGCTACTGAATGCTCAGTCTAGCAAAAAAGTAACAAAATCAATTTAGTTCAGTACTAAGAATTGTGGAGAAACTAGGTAATTTATACTAAACATTAAACTTAAGAAAGCAAAACCCAATGAGGCATTTTGTAAAAGAATATTCAAAGAGGGAGGAAAGGAAAGAAACGGAAAGAAAAGGAGGGGCTGAGATGGGAGTAAAGGGGACAGAAAGAGAAAAGGAGAGAATTTATACCTGGAATATTAGCTTGGGGCCAGATTACAGATGGTCTTGAAAGTCAGGGATAAACCTGGACGTCTATCCTATAGTATGGAAAATGGAGATGGCCTTCCTTCTTTCCTTTGGTCTTCTGACCTGGAAAGGTGAAAGTAATCTTTCAAAAAGAGTGACTGGGGAAAGTCTGCAGGATGGTTACTGAGAACAGAAACTCAGGCACTGAAGAGAAAGGAATGACACTTTTCCCTCCTTCTGAGAAAGGAAATAAGAGATTTAGGTGGGAAAAGTAACAAAAACTATGTTTATTTAAGGTTGAGAGGAGAAAAAATAAGGCTATGGTCCTGTTTTCCTAAGTAAAAGACAAGGTCATCTGAAAAAGTGAGGGGAATGGGAATCAAACTGAAAACTTAAGAAATGTGACAAAGACCTGAAATAAGCACTATAAAGTCTCATAAGGAATTCACCAAAGACAACAATGAGGACTGGTTTAAATTAGGAGGCATAAATTTGTAACAAACCTGAGTCCATATATTTCTCCATTTACTTCTAGCAAAAAAAGAAGCAATTGAAATAAGCCAACACAGTGGAAGAAGACAGAATTGGGGAGTTAAAACAGGAGGCTGACAATTTTTTAAATTGTACATGAAAACGCCAACTCATACATAGTTTCTTAAAGAAAGAATAATTAAGAATAAAAAATCTTTGGGGCTGGCGCTCTGATGCAGCGGGTTAACGCCCTGGCCTGATGCGCCGGCATCCCATATGAGCACCAGTTCAGTCCCGGCTGCTCCTCTTCCGATCCAGCTCTCTGCTGTGGCCTGAGAAAGCATTAGAGGATGGCCCAAGTCCTTGGGCCCCTGCACCTGCGTGGGTGACCCAGAAGAAGCTCCTGGCTCCTGGCTTCGAATTGGCTCAGCTCTGGCCTTTGCGACCAGCAGATGGAAGACCTCTCTCTCTGTGTGTGTGTGTGTGTGTGTGTGTGTGTAACTCTGCCTTTCAAATAAATAAATAAATAAATAATAAATACATCTTAAAAAAGAAATAAAAAAGCTGGGGCCAGCACTGTGGCATAGCAGGTAAAGCTGTTGCCTGTGGTGCTGGCATCCCATATGGCCGCTGGTTCCAGTTCCAACTGCTCCACTTTCAATCCAGCTCTCTGCTATGGCCTGGGAAAGCAGCAGAAGATGGCTCAAGTCCTTGGGCCACTGAACCCATGTGGGAAACCTGGAAGAAGCTCCTGGCTCCTGCCTCCTGCTTCCGATTGGTACAGCTCTGGCCATTGCGGCCAACTGGGAGTGAACCAGCAGATGGAAGACCTCTCTCTCTCTCTCTCTCTCTGCCTTTCCTTCTCTCTCTATGTAACTCTGACTTTCAAATAAAATAAATAATTCTTTAAAAAAATTAAAAAATCAACTGGTAAAAAGATTGTAATTTGATTCACAGTCAATTGTGGGATGTTTGACACAATCATATTAAAGGACTTAGGGGCTGGGTGCAATTTTCTAATCTTTCAATCTCTGATGAATGGTCTAAAACATAAAATACTTTAGGAATTATCTTCTTTACAGTCTCACAGAAAGATTGGTCTGGTAACAGCAAAAGAAAGGCCTGAAGAATGAGGAAAGGTGAGAATAAGGACTTTTAAGAAGACTTCCTTGAAAGGTAGTCCCTTATATAAGACAGATTTTCTGAAAATTACTTAAGGGGTTGTCCTGCTGGAGTCTGTGGACACAGATCGGGTGGTGATACATGCCTATCTGGAAGCATTGGCAGAGAAGCAGAGCAAGGATGCAGGGTTGCAGGGGGAATGACTGCTCATTTTGAGTTTCTCGGGGCTAGGGTGTTTGTGTGTTTTCCTTAGGATAAATGTAGACATTAAAAAAGAGCAAAAATGCTTGTCTAGAAAGGGATCTAGTTACTGAGGACAGCCTTCCTGAGGTGGGTGATGCCAATCAAAGAGGAGACAAGAGGAATTTAGATTCTGAAGTGGAAGTCACAGGTAACACAGGAGAGGGCACCTCTTACATCAAGGGACCTGCAGGTAAGAAAGCTCTAACAAAGACAGATCACACAACAGGCTAATCCTCCGCCTTGCGGCGCCGGCACACCGGGTTCTAGTCCCGGTCGGGGCACCGGATTCTGTCCCGGTTGCCCCTCTTCCAGGCCAGCCCTCTGCTGTGGCCCAGGAGTGCAGTGGAGGATGGCCCAGGTGCTTGGGCCCTGCACCCCATGGGAGACCAGGAAAAAGCACCTAGCACCTGGCTCCTGCCATCGGATGAGTGCGGTGCGCCGGCCGCAGCGCGCCGACCGCGGCAGCCATTGGAGGGTGAACCAACGGCAAAGGAAGACCTTTCTCTCTGTCTCTCTCTCTCACTGTCCACTCTGCCTATCAAAAAAAAAAAAAAAAAAAAAAAGACAGATCACTGCCCACGCACAAAAGGAAGGCAGGACAAGAATCAAAGTTAAGTATCCCAGTCCCTTCCAAACTATGAATTTCCCAGTATGAAGTGGCTCTGAATAGTATGAAGCAGCTGTGAGAGAAGTTTTAACTGATTGATAGACTGAAACTTTGACATTAAACTGGACTCTATCTATATATATAGATAGAGAGAGAGAGAGAGAGAGAGTCCCAGAGAGAGAGAGAATTTATTTGAAAGGCATAATTACAGAAAGAAAGAGGGACACACAGATCTTCCATTTGCTGGTTCACTCTCCAAATGGTTGGGGCTGGGTCAAGCTGGGTCAAGCCAAAGCAGGAGCCAGGAACTCCATCTGGTTCTTCCACATGGGTGCAGAGGCCCAAGTACTTGGGTTATCCTCCACGCCTTCCCAGCTCTATTAGTAGCGAACTGTGAGGCACCCAGTACTCAAACCAGTGGTCATATGGGATGCTGGAGTTGCAGGCCGAGGTTTAACCAACTGTGCTATTATGCTTGCCCCAAACTGACTATTTATTTTTATATTAAAAATGACTCACTACTTAAGGATGAATGGAAAGACCATAAGATCTGCCTAAGTGTCACTGAGAAAAGATCCAACCCAGTTTTGTGAAAGGCAATATGAGGAAAGAATCAAATTAGTTTGTTTGTACCATATGCAGAATTTAAAAGCAAAATTTACTTAAATTAGAATAAAATCAAAGATTAGTCTTTTAAAAATAGTAATCTGGATAGCATTCACTATGGAGAACAAATAAAACCACTTCTATCATCCATTTCTATACTCTTTAAAATTAACTTGAAGAGGCCGGCGCCGTGGCTCAACAGGCTAATCCTCCGCCTTGCGGTGCCGGCACACAGGGTTCTAGTCCCGGTCGGGGCGCCGGATTCTGTCCCGGTTGCCCCTCTTCCAGGCCAGCCCTCTGCTGTGGCCCAGGAGTGCAGTGGAGGATGGCCCAAGTGCTTGGGCCCTGCACCCCATGGGAGACCAGGAGAAGCACCTAGCACCTGGCTCCTGCCATCGGATGAGCGTGGTGCGCCGGCCGCAGCGCGCCGGCCGCGGCAGCCATTGGAGGGTGAACCAACGGCAAAGGAAGACCTTTCTCTCTGTCTCTCTCTCTCACTGTCCACTCTGCCTATCAAAAATTAAAAAAAAAAAAAATTAACTTGCAGAGTATTTGTTAAGGGTATCAGACTGCAGTATCTATGTTTTCATATTGCTATTGTGAGTTAAAACAACTAGTGTATTTGACTCTACTAGAACGGTTTCTATCTCAAGGAAGATGTTACTGACAAAGCAGGGGTGGGGAATAAGGCCAGGGGAAATCATCTGGTCTGGCCTTCCAAGGAAACTGCAGGCAGGACTGGAAATTCAATACATCTACAGCAGCCTAATTTTTAAGCTGAACTTTTGTATGACCCACAAATGATATCCAAATTGTCCTTGTCAGAAAAAAATTTTCCCCCACTCCTGTGATAAAAGAACATATAGGGTACCAGGCTTCCAGACATTGCTTAGAAATGTGAAGGAGTATAGAAGGAATAGAAAGGAAGAGAAAATTCAGGAATTGCTAAACAGCTAAATCTTGAAGAAAGGAAGTTTATCTCACTGCAAAAATCAAGTTCGAGTACAATAAACTTGGGAGCACTCAAAAAGAAATGAAAGATTAAGATGGTACTCAATGCAGTCTTTGTGCTGTAAATAGGTCAAGGCTTTGAAATCAATCTTGAAAAAAAAAAGTCACGGGAAAATGGTAGAAAAGAAGTAGAGAAAGGTCTAGCTTTTACAATACTTTGCCTTCTTATAAAAGAGTAAAGAATGCTTTCTAAAAATATTCACTTCAGTTCCTCCCCTGTAATGACTGGAAGTGGGAAAAAATTAATGATAATTTTAAATTTTTAAATTTTAAATCGCATTATTAAATAATGATTAGCTGTTGGTTGTTAAAACTTCTACATTAAAATAAGAAAATAATGCTGATAGCTTTATAACTTGCTTTACACTATCTATACATCTGTGCTTTAGAAACTGATTAAATAGGATAATTTAAATTTATAAATCTGATTTTAAAAGCATATGCCCTTAAAAATTGAGGCTAGTCCAGCCCTGAAGAACACAGAAGTCAACATACTGCTGATAAAAATGCTTCAATACGGCTTGAACTTTTCAAAGTGATACTTTAAAAATTTAACCTCTATTAGCATGCTTTAAAGAGTTTCAAAGCAGTGAAGCATATAATTATTTGTAGCCATTACTGAAGGTACATTTAACAAAAAACCAACTTTAAAGAAGATGTAATATTACCACATAAACCTTTAAGAGAACTTTCAGAGAAACATTAAAAAAGGTGGTATCTTAGGTGACTGGAGCTGGGATTTATCATATAAATATGGCCGAGAAGTGAAAAAGAGAACAAAATACTGCAACAACCTGCAGAAGTTTGAAATCACAAAAGATAAATAAGCTAGTCACAGGTGAAAATATGGTAGAATAAATAAATACAGTTACATAAAGGATAATTATTTTAACATTTTGTGGATAAGGTAGTAATTTTATATTCTGATTAACAAGAAAAAAATTAATAAAAGAATTGTCAGCAAAAGAACTAACCCAAATGAATCTAAATTGTATCATATTTAGTATTTAATACATTTATAAATAAGGTATTATTTTCAAATAAGAGGAACTGCTACTGAAAAAGAATGCTGATATAGAAACAAAGATATAAAATCTTTCTATATGTACACAAAATGGCTGACCTTGCATAATCAGAACAGTCTTAAACTATCTTTATAAAGAGACTGAATGCAGCTGGCATTAGTTTCTTCTCATAATACAGGTTTTCAAACTTCACAACTCATGACAGACATTAAAAACTAAGATTTGACTCAGCTGAAACACAATGCTTATTGCTTAATAAAAAAGTTCACTTTTAGATCCCTTTCCCTCAACTCCCTCCAAGTTAAATACATTAGTTTCTGCTGGGCCTACATAAATAAATCGTCTCCATTGTCAAGTGACACCTCTCTGAATGCAGATGCATATTTCATTGAATCTAATGAAGAAAGGGCGTCAAGGAGTTCATATCACCTTCCATGTCCGCTGTCCCACATCTTACTTGCAGAAGAGTCATCTTTAAGCAATTCATTTGTTTTAAGAATTATTTATAGGCTTTATTCCCCTATCCATTAGAAAGACCAAAGCAGACCCCACCTAATATATTTTTCTTTTTTTTGTCCTTTTCCCTATTATTCATAGTATTTAATAGAAAAATACCTAAATTTCTACTTTATGAAAATCTAAAATGGCCTCAGGACAAAATCTAATTGGAGAAATCTCTTGCAGAAAGGAATGGAAAATGCCTTTTCTAATGTGTATGTAAAAGCTATTTTCTAAAACATAAGTCTGAGTCATTGTTCTATCATTTATTAGCTAAGGTATCTTAATTTCTCCGAACCGCAATTGTTTTTTCATTTGTACAAAGGAGGCAAGACCTGTAACTACCTTAAAGGCTATGGTGAGGAGTAAATGAGATCATACACTTTAGGTACTTAAATAATGCCAGGTATATAATCATGCTCAATAGATGCTAACAGCTATTAAGGTGGTAGTATGGTATTTTCTTCCTTCCTTTCTTTTCTTTCTTCCTATTTCTTTTTTTAAGATTTATTTACTTATTCAAAAGGCAGAGTTACAGAAAGGCAGAGGCAGAACGAGAGAGGTCTTCCATCTGCTGGTTCACTCCCTAGATGGCCTTAACGGCTAGAGCTGAGCCAATCCAAAGCTTCCTCCAGGTCTCCCATGCGGATGCTGGGGCCCAAGGTCTTGGCCCGTCCTCCACTCCTTTCCGAGGCCATAGCAGAGAGCTGGATCAGAAGTGGAGCTTCCGGAACTCGAACCGGCATCCAAATGGGATGCCAGCATTGCAGACGGCAGCTTTGCCTGCTACACTATAGTGCTGGTCCCCGTTTTCTTGTTTTAAATCTGTTTAGGGGCCGGCACTGTGGTGCAGCAGGCAAAGCTGCCGTCTGCAATGCTGGCATCCCATTTGGATGCCGGTTCGAGTTCCGGCTGCTCCACTTCTGATCCAGCTCTCTGCTATGGCCTCGGAAAGGAGTGGAGGGCGGGCCAAGTCCTTGGGCCCCAGCACCTGCATGGGAGACCTGGAGGAAGCTCCTGGCTTTGGATTGGCTCAGCTCCAGCCATTAAGGCCATGTAGGGAGTGAACCAGCAGATGGAAGACCTTTCTCTTTCGTTCTGCCTCTGCCTCTCTGTAACTCTGCCTTTCAAATAAATAAATCTTAAAAAAAAAAAAAAATCTGTTCATATTCTTTGACCCAACAATACAACTGAGAGGTATCTCTGTAAAGGAATATTGAACAACTACTAAAAAGGCAGATTAGAAAAGTGTCTAACAGAAATTCATCATATTTACAATATATGACAGAAGATCATTACATAACAAAAAGTATGATATGGCTGCAAGTTTTTAAAACTATGTTGTAGTAGGATATAGAACCACAATATGAGCAGAAGAGTAATATTTTTAGGCACTACAACTGCAAGTAATTTAAAATATTTTTCTTTATTTTTTAAATTGTCCAAGTATTCCACAATGATCAAATATTTCCTTTAAGACAAGAAATTAAAAAATGAAAATCCTTAAAGTATGTGTAATTTCTCCCCAATCCAAATTTCTTCAGAAAAGCAGAATCAGGTCAGGGAAACAAAAAGAAAAAAGTAAGCAGAAAAACTGGAAAACATGGCCTTTTAAAGCAAGATTTTATATAAAGGATACTAGTTTCACTACATTAAACACATTTTCTATTTTGAGTTATTACTTTCTAGCTATGCAAAAAGTATGAAATCTCAATTACATTTAATCATATCTCCAGAATGATACTTTACTTGGATATTAAGTTGATACCTCTTCTGTTACTGAAATTAATTACATTTAAATCTTGTACTAAAAGGACACTGTTAGGGGAAATGGCCAACAAATACTTAAATTTTCTGCTACCTATGTCTTAATTAATAGACAACAGTCTAATATTATAAAGTCTCTTTCTTGAAGAACTTTAACTCCAAGAAAGCAGATGGATCATTAAATTCTAAATTCCAAGTTTTCCTGTTGCAAAATGAGTGTAGTACCAATCTCTGGGTACAGATGTTATCTGCAGTGAGAAAAGTGGATTGTGAGAAGAACCAAAAGAGGTCTATTAAAATGATCAAGGTGGGGAACCAGGAGAGAACAGGTTCACTGAAAGGAAAGGAGGCATTTATACAAAGGAGGACATTATTAACAAAGTAGATGAAACAGGAAGCAGAGTCACCAAAGAAGATTCTTGATGTGGACAAACTGAATTTATAGCTACAAAGTTCCAGAACTTGAAAAGAATGGGAATATGTCTTACTGGTGATCCAAGGGAATGCAACTGTACTGAAACATCAATCCACCTTCAACTTGCCTGTAGGGGTTGAAAGACAGTCCTATAGTAAGACAGCAAATTCTGAGAAAGTTATTAGAGATGAAAATATATGTTAGGACATTTAAAAGACATTAGGATCAAAAGCAATGTTTCTTAACTTTGATGATCATGATTATCACCCACAGTGCTTAGAAAAATGCTGATTCCTAAGCACCATTCCAGACATCCTGATTTAGCTGTAACTAATCTGCATATTTAACAGCACTTTAGAAGTTCCTGATGCAGGTGGTTTACAGAAAACATTACGTTGATGTAAACTCACTAGCATCTGGGTACATTGACAACAGATGAAAATCTGAAATGAAGATGCAAACCAAACAATAAAAAGAATTTTTTTTTTAAGAAAGCACAAGTTCACCTAACTAATTGGTTAAAAGCTGGTTCACTGGGCTCCACCCATGAGCACCGAAGTCAGTAATTTAGTATGGAGCAGGCCTGGTCTAAGCTAGAATTTAGGGAGTGGAAGGACAGTGTGGACAAGTCATAATTTGCCTTACTTGGCATTTACTTGCAAATGGAAAATTTGTTAAGAACAGAATATCTAATATTCTAGGAAGATATTCAATTTTAAAAGTAACACGAAGGTACAAAGAGAAATATACATGATGTAATTAAGGAAGTGGATTTCCTCCACTGAAAACTGAGAGAAAGTGACAGAAAGGGAGAAGACAGTAGGGTATAAAATAGCTTTTTGAAGAATTTACATGTATAAATTACTACCTTTTGACTTATACACACATTTTGAGATTCCATAATTCTAAAAGAAAGGAATTAATATGAGTAAAATAAATTTGTATGAGTATAAATTTTCTTAAGGGTGAGGCTTTCTCTTGGCCTAAGTGCTGCAAGGCATACTGTCAGCGCATAATCATGCTCTGAAAATTTATAATTCCAAGCTTTTCAAGGAATGTGAAAATGGTATCCAAGAATTTCCCAAATTGTTTTAAATCCTCAAAAGCAGCTAAATCCATATTAAAAGATGACGTACTGCTGACCTATGTTCTCTAAAAGGCACTCCTTAGGTGTGATGAATTATTAGAAATTGCACACATTCTGACAAAGCTTACAGCCGTTTGCATGACTTGTCATTTTCAAATTTTACCTTATTTACTCTTTTACTATTTACTATTATTTACTATTATATTTACTATTATGTTATTATTTACTATTTACAAATTTTCATTTAAGTTTACAGTTTTAATGACTTTGACAAGGAGATAATACCCCCTCTTCATAGTCTATGGGAAATTTCTTGGATATTTCTTTACCTATTACTAAAAGAGTTAATAATCCATTTTCCTTTTATGCATGTATCAGCTAGATTTTTTCTATTATTCAAAATCTGGCAGAGCAGTGGCTTAAATATGAAGACAAACCTTTAGTCTCTAAATATCGTTCCCTATACTTACAAAATAAATGCATTCTTGCATGATTGTCTACAAGATTCACAGAGGATTTTACTTCTATGTTTAATGTGAAATATTAATTACCATCAATATAAAAGTACTAACTCTTTTCTAGTAATATACAAAAATTTAGAAGAAATATTTGATGGAATAGTACATAATTCTAAAACTTTAGAGAGCTGTGCATGAATTATAAAGATACCTTTCACTGTTTCCCAGCTGTAGCAAGAAATTAAATGGCTATTTTTCTACATAAAAAAGCAGATAAGGCCGTACTTTTAGTTACTGTGAGACTCTGAAAACGAGAGACTTTGACTTGATTTGTGTGAAAGCAAAAATTAAAAAACAAAAAACCCAGAAAAGTTCTCTTCAGGTTATTCAAAAACATTTCTTACACCTAACAATCAGAACATTATCACTATTTTTAATGAACTTTCCTCTTGTGGTTAAACTACTTGTCTTTGTGAACACCTTTATTGAGGCGGGTATTCGTTTCCATTGTTTATTACAGAGCAGCCTAAGCTCACTAAAGTGGAGTAACTTGCTGAAGGATATAAGCATTGTAAATGAAGATTTAAACTGAGTTTGTTTCATTTCCAAGCTCATAAAACTCCTTCCTCCATACCATGTTTTATACTTTGAGTCTATACAATACAAATTATGCTATTTTTCTACACAATGTTTCTGATTGTAAGAACCCCATAAAATTGATTGCAAATTTTCATGGAGAAGTACTTTTAAATTTTATATATACATATCCTAATTAAATAGAGAAATGTCAAAAAATGGATATATGTACTTCTGTATCATAATGTGTAAATGAGAAAGAGAAGATGGAGTAATTTTACAAATTGATGAAATTATTAAACATTTAGTTAAATAGAAGGAACAAATTATGCCTACATCTAGAATATATGAAATCTCACTCTCTGTTTTCTGAACATAGAATTTAAATTTTTTCTATTATTCAGGTATTGTTTGTACAACTCTAAGAAGGCCTAGCTTATTTCAAATAGATCAACCTATTTAACAGGTTCACAATCCACATATCTCTTATATTTATATTGCAAATAAGTATTGAAATAACAAATTTTCATAATTAATATATTCCACATTGCTTTTGAATTTTATATTATTTCTATAATACATTGGTTTATTATATAACTCAATTTTAATACCTTAAATGCTGAATTGATAAGGTAAATGTACTCTTACTAACTTTTTAAAAGTTCTAATAAAATATGCTTTAGCTAACTCTTAGATATTTATCAGAATAGTGACTTATTATCTAAAATAATAATAAAAAATAAGCAAAAATGGACATTATGAAGTTGGTGACTTTTGAAAGGCATTTCCATGTATGGCAGCCTACTGTACCTTGATTGATTAGCTCAGTACTGTTTAGTCTCTTGTCACATATGGTATCCCACAGCAGGCTATGTAGATACATCAGGTCCACATGCCACCTAACTTGGTTTTTCAAGCTCGTAGTCAGTGTAACTTAGAAAGTGATGTTTTTTAATTTTTGAAATTATTATAGAATCTATTTTCAGTTTTCATTTCACTATTTTTATGAATATGATATTTAAATATATCAAAATGCATGTGTCATACAATGACTAACTTTATCTGAAAGGAGCAAATCACATTTTCAAAGAGATCCTCAATGTATGGAACTAAACAGCTCAGTACTGATTCTAATTCTGTTATTCAGAATGATCAGTTAACAATCTATGTTTTATTGAAAATTGTTACTTGATAAAAACCTAGGGATACCTAGGGATAGGTTTCAGAAAGCACAGCTAGGACAATCAAGTAAATAACCTCTTTGAGCAGGCATTAATAACAATTAAATAGTAAGCTCAGTTCAGGAAATAAATGTTCAGTTTAAACAATAACACACTCTTTTTTTTTCTTTAAAGCACAGTCCCAACTATAATTACTGGGACTGTTACTGATAAATGATTAATATTATTCACAAAGTACAGCACTCATTAAGAAACCAGGGAATGGAAAGATATTGAAACAAAAAATTTTGCCTGCCAGAGAAAAATGCTAGAGCCACTGGCAACAGCCTGAATTTAGTATAAGACAAGATCTTAAGTCTCAAAGATCAACTGCAAGCTTGTGGGCTTTACCCATCCCACAGAGCAAAGATAAAAATCTAAAGTTTAAGTACAAGACTGTGGGCATCACTGAGGAAAACCATGTCTTTGAGTAAGTGTCAAAGCAATTAGATTTGTTTTATGGATTCTAATGTAGGAAACAGTATAAAAAACTGTTCCAGTTATACATGCCTGTACCACCAACAAGGCACATCAAAAATCAGGAAAGCTCAGTAAAGCACATTTTTATAAGTTCTAATGGTTGTCACACAAAAGCTACAACTATATTCAATTCAGACAGCTAAGTGGTGCAGTTTTTAATGAAAAATAACTTCTCTGTCAATCATGCTAAAATCAGAAACTTTAAATACAACCTAAAATCATATAAAATCCCAGAGGTCAAATGAACAGTTAAAATACTAAAAAGTCCTGTTTTATGGGTCATTTATATGCTTCAAATTTAAAAGAACTTTAAAGGATAATCTATTTTAATTTTATATTTTTCATAAATCTTCACAATACATAAAATACAGACATTCAATTTCCAGTAATACTAGGTTCAATTAAATGCTTGTTTAATGTATTGTGGCAAGATACTCCTTAGAGATTGCTCTGTTCAATTTTTAAAGAGGCAGAATTCTGAATGACTCTTCTACTTGAAAACAAATATTTACATATCATTTTAAAATGTCAGTTTTAGAATTCTAATTAATCAATGCAGAAAATGTGGAAAATAAAATGTTTTAAAATCATATTCCTCATTTCAGAGTTTTCTACTTCAAACGATTATCCAAAAAAAAAAAAAAAAAAAACCACACTTGCTTCAGTTGGTGTGTCATGCATTTGTACTTCCAGAAAACCTTCTGTAACAGATTTAGATGAGATTTCTATGCATATGAATGTACAATTTTCTACTCAAAAAGTGTGGTGTACTTGAAAGATCAAATAGGAGCTAATCAAATGGAAGCCTCCAGGCTAAGGCAGCTCATCTTATAGTAGGCAGATAACGACCTGTCATGTACACTCTATGGCTTCTCACAAAACAGAGCATAAGCAGGATGAAAAGCCAGTGTGGTAAATGGCACAGTCACTACAAAAAAATACATGATGCGTATGTAAATTCTCAGTGGCACTTGTGAATATATATGACTTGGAGCAAGCATGTTTAAAAGAAATATTTATACATGTTCATTTAACCATATAAAGACAAGCTATCTTCATTTAGGAAGTTTCAGCTGACACAAGCTGAGATCTAGCTCAAGTATATCACGGGAAAGAATGAACACTGAACCACGCCTTATTTTTTTGAAAAACTATCATACCTTTACTGCCTACTTTAACATCTCACAAGTGAACGCAAAACATAAATTTAAAATGTCAATTTGTTGAAATTTATTGATAACTGAAGATTTTGAAAAACAGGTTTATCAGTGGTTCTTATTCCCAACTGCTTATAAAATCATCTGTGGGGCTTGAAAAATAAACATATATGAATGTCCTCCCTCAACCCTTCTTGTTCCTTTTCCTGAACGATTCAGTCTAGAAATCATCAGACTGTAGGCAAAATAGGTGTCCACATGAAGAAGGGTGAAAGGGTGACAAGACACTGTTTCCATATTAAGGGAGTGACGATATAAGAACTCATATTAAAGCTAACAGAAGTATGTTTTATGGCAGGGAATGACAAAGAGTGAAAGGGAGGAAACTAGAGTAGCTTTCAATAACTATGATGACACAGAAATAATAAATATAAAAGTGTGCATCTGTGTGAATAAATACAGATAGTAGTCAGTCCTTGGTTGTGTCTAGAGAGATTTAGGAAGGGGCTGGCATCCCTTCCAGCTCCCTGATAACGTGCCTAGGAAAGCAGTGGAAGATGGCCTAAGTGCTTGGGCCCCTGCACCCACATGGGAGACCTGGAAGAAGCTCCTGGCTCCTGGCTTCAGTCTGGCCCAAGGCCTGACTATTGCAGCCATTTGGGGAGTCAATCAATGGATAGAAGACTCTCTCTGTCTCTGCCTCTTTCTCTCTCTCTCTCTTTGTAATAAATAAATAAATAAATCTTTAAAAAAAAAAAGTAAACAAAAAAGAACTAGGAAACCCAACATTCCAGTAACAACAAGCACAACAGATCTTGGTTTCTAAATACCATTCTCCACTGAAAGGAACCATGGATCTTGGAGAAATGACTTACTCCAAGAGTGGGGAAAGAGAAGGTTGTTACAAGTTTAGTCTAAAAAGTCTTCAGTGAGGAAGTAGTCAAATATCAGTGGAATCATATCTGAAGGAAGGACATAGAAATCAACTTGAAGTGGCTTTCATTAACCAAATTTGGTGCAATATAAACATCAAAATAAGTAATGATGATAACGAATATAAGCCACTGAATAAAAAAAAAAGTCTGATGAGGAATAGACTCAAGGAATAGTCTCAAGGTTCTACTATACTATCACTTTTTTTTTTAAGATTTATTTATTTATTTGAAAACCAGAGTTATATAAGGAGAGAGATCCTCCATCTGCTGGTTCACTCCCCAGATGACTGCAATGAACAAGGTTGGGCCATAGCAAAAGCCAGGAGCCAGGAGCTTCATTGGGATCTCCCACATGTATGTTAAGGGCCCAAACACTTGGGCCATCCTCTGCTGCTTTTTCCAGGCTATTAGCAGGGAGCTGGATGGGAAGTGGAGCAGCTGGGTCAGGAAGTGGCACCCATATGGGATGCCAAGGTCACAGGCAACAGCTTTTCCTACTACACTAGAATGCCAGCTCCCTTTTTAAGGAAAGAACGGCAGACAACCCCATTAAGTGATTACATTTAACATCATCTTCCATGGTTCAAATCAAAATTACATATGGAGGAGCTGGCATTGTGATGCAGCAGGCTAAGCTGCTACCTGTGAGGCCAGCTGGTTTGTGTCCTGGCTGCTCCACTTCAGATGCTTATGTGAATGAGAAGGCAGCAGAAGATGGTCCAAGTACTTGAGCACCTGCTACCTACATGGGAGACATGAATGGAGTTCCTGGCTCCTGGCTTGTGATTGCAGCTATCTGCAGAGATATCAACCAGCACACACCAGAATGCCAGCATTGTAGGGAGTGGTCTAACTGGCTATGCCACAAGGCAGTCCTTAATTCCATTTGCTTTGTAAGGAAAAACACTTTGATTCACCCACAGCTGACCAGAAGGTCTTTGTTCAAATGTATTTAATATTTCCGTCAAATGAAGTCAAAGCATCAAAATCTAGCTATTCACTCAGACACTTACAGAAATGTACAATACAGATGGGCATTATGCCTAATGGCTAAGACATAGATTAAGACACTTCCAGCTCATACTGGGATGTCTGGATCCAATTCCCAGCTCCGGTTCTTGACTCTAGCTTCCTGCTAATGCAGACTCCTGGAGGCAGTAGTGATGGCTTAAGTGATTGGGTTCCTGCCACCCATCCAGGAGATCTGGATTGAGTTTCTATCTCCTTGGCTTCAGCAACAGGGAGCACTGAGCAGCTGGGGATTAAATCAGTGGAGAGATGCATCCTCTTTCTATATATATATTTCTTTTTTGTTTCTGTCTCTCAAATAAATGATTATTTTTAAAGACACAATAGTTTAAATTTCAGGTTACTATAACTTAAAATTAAAATGATGATTTTTCTAAATGAATCATTTTAAAGTTTATTTTGGAAGACAAATTATTAAACAATTTTATCAGAAATAAAATAAATATCAAAAATACAACAAAGAATATGAAAACTAGTTGTTTTAAGGAGCAAGGACCTTAATTCAAAATATATGCACTACATTTTCAGATGACCCATCTTAAAACAAATTGGATTTTACTAGCTTTTTTTTGACTAACATAATTTCTTATGATCCAGGGTGGAATTTTCCTGTCATCCCTGATGTGTGGTAAATTAGCAATCGGTTACTTTTTTGGCTAAAAGGACACCATTAAATATGCTTTAGCACTATAGTGAATATAAAAACAACAACAACAACAACAAACCAGCAAAACATTCTCCAGAAAAGATTTATATCATTTAATAGAATTTTTTCCTTAAAGGGAATAAAATAAATATGTCCATAAAGCACATTAAATTAAAACATTGGTCCCTCATATTCCAAATTTCTTTTTATTTATTTTTTATTATTATTTTTTTTTTGCCAGGCAGAGTTAGACAGTGAAAGAGAGAGAGTTATAGATAGTGAGAGAGAGACAGAGAGAAAGGTCTTCCTTTCATTGGTTCACTCCACTAATGGCCACTATTGCTGGTGCTGCACTAATCCAAATCCAGGAGCTGGGTACTTCCTCCCAGTCTCCCATGCAGGTGCAGGGACCCAAGCACTTGGGCCATCCTCCACTGCCCTCCCGGGCCACAGCAAAGAGCTGGACTGGAAGAGGAGCAACCAGGACTAGAACCTGGAGTGCAGGCGCCGCAGGCCGAGGATTAGCTAAGTGAGCCATGGCACTGGCCCCAAGTTTCTTTAAAGTTAGGATGTTAGTGGTGTGATACAGAAAAGCTGTCCTCTTTCCTACAGACCTTCCCTCTTACCTTAGAAGATGAAGAATCACACTCCTGACATATCCATCCATAACCTGTTTGTTTAGGAGACTTTTTCAAAGGAGGATCCAAACAGCCAAAATGGTAGCAGAGTCTGCACTCATCACACCTGTAGGATAAACAAATTTATGGTGTATCTAAATTATATAAAAACCAGGTATTTCAAAGACAAAGAGACAAATTTGTGCACTGTTAATTCTATCCTTGGTTCATGAGATTATTAAATTAATTATTAATGTTTTTGACAAAGGCAACCTAAGCCTGTAATAAATGTTTTAGAAAAAAATACAAATATAATCCAATTGACAAAACAATATTCAGCAATTTTTGGTAATATAAATCTTAAGAGCATATGAATGAATGTATGTATATAATACATGCTCAAAACTAATGATCATAACCACTTCAATTCTGAACTTAAAGAATTAATCATTTCCTAACAGTTTAACAGCATTCAGTAATTTAAGATACATATCTATTATTTAAGGTTATAAATTCAATATAATACATCGTGACTATTTAAAAAATTTTAGAACTCTAAGGAATTGTAGTCAGCTGCAATCAATGCTATACAACTTATATCTCATCTCTCTTTTCCAAGTAAAAATGGGCTGTAAATAAACTTTCTAATGTATAACATGTTAAAACAATCTATATCAAATAAAAATAATCATGTTAAATCACAGAATACTTAAATATACAAAGGGGTAAGAAATCACTCTATGAGTACAATATTCTCTCAAATTTGATATGTCATTTTCTCAAAGTGCATTTGGTTTTGTCTGGTACATTAAAAAACTTATTAACAAACATTTTGATAATATCTTTGTCACCTCTGATGTACAAAAGCTAAGAAAACTATCATACCTATTCTTCGTTTCAGACAATCTCATCCTGCTGACAATGAAGAAAAATCTGTATTATTTCATTGGTTTGTAAAAAAATTTTGCATTAGTTGGAATAACAAGACCAAAACTTAACAACAAATAACAAAGATGTATACATCTTACAGAGGTGGTATAATCCTTATTTTCTTGGTGCTTTTTTTAAAAAAATTAAATACTTTCTCTACAAATTTTCAGATTCTCTATTTGTTTATCTCTTTTAATTTAAAACTTTGAAAGCCAAGAAATTTACAATTAAGAAACCAAGGGGAAAATTTATAAAGCACATATTACTTAAACAAAATGCAAAATTACTATTCAATTACCTTTGTTAGGAAAAAGGGGGAGGAAATTATTGTTGTGTAAACAACATATAAAGAAAAATAAATGATTTTAAGAAGCAATTACAATAAACTATAATTCTTTTATATTTTTAATTAAAATTTTATATCATGCTACAAAAACTCAATATCCCCAAGATTCACTTTGGGAATCAGGAATTTCAGAAAACTTAGCTAATGTATTCAGGTATAAAGTATCTAAACACAACCACATATTTAAAGTTTATACATTTCTTCTTCTACAATTCTTTACTTATGAGTAAAATAAGCACACATACTTTTCTAAAAACCTTTTAGACTTGATACCAATTTGAAAATAAAATGTTTACTGTAATTCCAGTCAAAAGAATAGAAAAACAGAACTAAGTGCTCTATCTACTGTAACAATATTGAAAATATACCATCCAAAACCAGTTAAAATACCTATTATTCTAGTATTAATAAAAACAATAATGAATATGTAGTGGTAAAGATATCAAAAGCCAAGTCCACAAAATTTTATGCTTTCCCTTTCTCAATATATCTTATTTACCTTTCAGAGGCTAAAATTTCAATTACATTAAACTTATAGATACAGAAACATTCAGAGCATGAGCATTTCTGAGTTTATGAACAGGCTGAGATTTCAGATAGCCAAGGATATACTCCTTCAAACAAGACAACTAACATTTCAATCATTTTGGATGTGGTATTAGAATGAATCATGTTATTTGCTTCATCAAGGAAATACACTGAATATAATTTATTCTGTATCTGCCATCTCAGATTCTGCTATGCGTCTGTGTCAGTCTCTTGTATTTGAAGTACCATTAGTCTTCCGTTTGAATTCATATATTCAACTTCTCAAAGTTTTCAGGGTCCTCCTTATGTGCTGGAAATTATTAGCTGCTGCTTCATGATGTTGTCACTGTTTTTGTCCAAACACTGTTTACCCTAAATCAATTTGTGGATTCAGATTCTAGATTACTAGAATTTATTAGGGGCATGCAAATTGATGGTACAAAAACAAAACAAAACAAGAGAATGAGAAGTTCTACTGAGTTGAGTACATTGGCTCAATTTTGTTTGTTAACTATTAGCTTTTGTTTTTTTCCCACTACTTCAAGTTCTTTGGGCAATGTTCCAAACAGTTCCAAAAGCTTATGATCTTAGTTCCTGACAGATCAAGGTTTATAGTATTAATATTTTCCTAGTTCACATCAAATTATCACCTAAAACTGCATGTTTATTTTAAGTTTGCATAGTAAGTTTTTCAAATTATGATTTCTAGGGAATACCTCAGTGCAAAATCATGATAAATATAAAAAGGAATCATCACTCATTATTTATGACCTTCATGTACACAGGTGATTCTTAATGGTCAGTCTGGATTTCCACCTAATATACTGAGGACAAGCTTGCTACACTGACAACTTCCCAGTGTGCTGCTAATCTCAATAACTTGCAAAATCATGCTATCATTCAAGTTAAGTTTAATGAAAAGAGGAAAAATAAGCATTTTATATACTAGCTTGGTCAGAAGATAATTTGAAGTATATGCCTATTGGAAATGACTTAGTCCTTAGATTCCTTCATAAGTGAGTCATTTCAAAATGAGTTAATTGACAGGTGGAACACTGTGATGTTTCCACATAACTAGGGGTGATAGCAAATTTCAATAAAGTTCTAAGTCACTCAGCAGTAAATAAAAACTGCAACCAATATCAAAAAGGAGTAGTTAATACCCTTAACAACCATTAGCATCCAAGAGGAAAAAACAAAAAACACATTCTTTAAGTCAACTGATTTGTTGGTAAATAAATGTACATTCATAAACCCTTTGTAGAGGTGTCTAAAATTTTTCCATATAGGGGCCGGCGCCTTAGCACAGTGGGTTAACGCCTTGGCCTGAAGCACCGGCATCCCATATGGGCGCCAGTTTGAGACCTGGCTGGTCCACTTCCTGTCCAGCTCTCTGCCCAGGAAAGCAGTAGAAGATGGCCCAAGTCCTTGGGCCCCTGCACCCACGTGGGAGACCTGGAGGAGGCTCCTGGCTCCTGGCTTCAGATCATTGTAGCTCTGGCCGTTGCGGCCATTTGGGGAGTGAACCATCGGATGGACGATCTCTCTCTCTCTCTCTCTGCTTCTCCTCTCTCTGTGTAACTCTGACTTTCAAATAAATAAATAAATCTTTAAATAAATAAATAAATATTTTTTCTAAATGAAAAATTTTTTTGCTGTTTCTACCATAGAATATTGGATTTAAAAAATTCATAGCTTTATGTGCTGGTAAGAAAAATATTCTGAATAACACAAGTAAACTCTAATAGAATTTGCAAGAATTATTATATCGTAGACAAATGTAAGAAATAGCATTAAGAACCCTAGATATCAAAGAATAATGCAGATAGTCAAAATAGTGGAATATTTCTTGACACACACCACTTTGGAATCTTTATCAAATCTTCTCAGCCAAGAAATTCATGTTAGATTTTAGATTAAATCATTTAAAAAACTTTAAAATCAGAAACTCAATAAGGTTCCATAATTATCTGCTACGTAAAGCTGATATCTAATTCAAGTTGTCATGGATCACTTTTATTTATAAAATAAATATTCTACCTCTATTTCTTATATGTACTTGGAAAAACATAATCGCAGGACACAAATAGTGCATATTTAATTTATCAAAATAGTGAAAAAATGCTTAAAAAATTTTTGTAACAATGGTCATTGACTCACAAAACAATAGTGATATAACATGATTTACTTTATTAAATAACACAAATGTCTGTATAGTAAAAACAGACTATTATATCATTAGCACATATGAAATAGAAAGGAAGTGTCTTACAATGCTAAAAAATATAAAACTGACCAGTAAAGCAACATAGATTTTTAAAGTAAAATGCAAACTGAATGCTTCAAGCATCCATTATTTTACATTACATTATAGAGCATTCTAAAATTTCAGCTTTTAATGAAAATAAAACCTAGTTGTTTTATTATGTTCTTACCAAAGACAACATCCTAGACATCAAACTCATATCACTTATCTTTCACACATTGACTTAATAAAATGCAATGATCAAATAACATAGTTCTTAAGTTTTTAAAATACTTACTTAGCATATGATTAAGTATAGCATCCTAGACAAAGAAGAGGAACAAAATGATTTATCTTCAAATGTGCCATGAATCATACAATAAGTAGTCAGATGTCTACCTGACTACTGAGAAGAATATAAACAAATAAAAAGAAACAACTTATTTATTTCCTCTCTTGCCTAAGAGGCAATATTCCAAAGTTAACTCCCTTAATTTCCAATTGATAATTCCATTAGGAAAGTATGCTAAATAACTTCTTTAAAAACCCAACTGAAACAATTAAGTGTACCTCTTATGCACAATTTAACAGTTACATGATAATAAGCTAAACTTCAGGAAGAAGCAAAATCCACAATATGGTCTTAAAAAGAAATGTATGTTTTTCTGAACAAGTGACCTGATAATCACAGCTACAGATTATGCCAATGAAAAATTTTACTCAGATCTCCACCAAGCTTATACAGAATTAAATAATAAATCATTCTGAAAATATACACTATTATATATTCACCTGAAAAACATTCAAGGGGATGTTGTTCAAGGGACTACTGATTGATTGAATTTTCCAACTTTTCCACATTTATGAAAAAATTTCATATAAGAAAGATCTAAAAATTGGTCATGAATATTGGCATTACTTAAATAAAAATCTCACTAGTGGATAAAACACCTACACAAATCCCTTAATCAGTAGTGATTTTTTTAATTGAACAGTAGCCCATTATTTCAATTAGATATCTCAATAGTTGGAGAAAATATGGATTGCAGCCCATGAGTTAAATCACTTATAAAATAATACAAGCTTGCAAAAAATGCTTCAATTTCCCAGTTTTGGATTAACATTTAATATCAGTAAGTACATTATTTTATTCCTTAAAATTTACAATCATTTTAGTGCAAACCATGTACATGAGCATTTTGTTTACAAAATAATTAGAAAATTTATTTTATGTGTTTCACAAATAAAAGACTAATATGGAGAATCTGAACCTATTAATGTCACTGCAGACTTCTAGCACAAGTAGCAATGAGTGAACAACTGGTAAGAGACAAAATGTATTCTTCCCACATAAATGTATTGAATTTGAAAAAAAATGGAACTTTACCCAAACTGAAATCCATATTTAATAGTCACTTAAAAAACAGAATCAACTAACTAGATCTGTAGTATGCTGATTATAGATTAAAAATGAAATGAAAAAATAAATCATGAAACCAAATAATTCATATAAAAATACATGATAAGGTCAAGCACTTTTTTATAGCATGAGAATGATCAGACATTTCCATACCTGAAACACGTCTGCTTTATTCTTTAAAAAACTGATCTCCATCTGTTCATGCCCTTGGAGATTTTTCAGTAATACAACCTGCTATGCTCACAGGCCACACAACTTTGTATTTCCCTGTTCATAATTATCTAATTATGCCCTAGTAGACAGCACAGATCTTGGTTTTACAATGTAAATCAGATAAATGAGATAATAGCTGGGGTCAATCTTTTTTTATTTACAAAGCCCAGCATGAGAATCCAGTTTCATTGCATTTCATGTACTCTGAACAGCAGTGAATCTTATTGGCAGGCCTACAGAAAGTCTTATTACAATGAGCACTAAAGAAAAGAGCTATTTTTATAAGAATTTGTGGCAACCACAACCTTTAATGTTACATAATTTTACAGAGTGCTGATATGCCATGCAACTCTAATACAGAGCTCTTAAATAAGTTAAAACTGTTGAAAAACATTTCAGAAAATTAAAAACAAAATTAATCATGTAAATAACCCACTTTGCTGCAGTCTTTCTGAGCTCTTTGAAAAGGTTTTAGAAACATATGAATTTTTATTATAAATGAAATAAAGACAGTGGAGATTTTGTTTTATCAAATAAAATAATTCTTAAGTATTTAAAATAAGAGTAGTTTTCATCAAGTAATTGAGTTTAAAAACAGGGAAATAGGATAAGGAGTGTAAGTATTATATATCAATCTGTTTTTAACAACATAAGGATAAAATCAGATAAACATTCAAGAAATTCATGAATGACAATGCTATATAAATCAGACATAAATATAATTTCTAAGTTAAGATGAATAAAGTCTAAGCCTGAACCCTATTTTCAAGTTCAAATATGACCCTAATTTCCAGTCTTTTTTATTTTTTTTAAACAAAAGAGTAAGTGTAAGTGTCTGGACAAAGGCTACGTTCCTTGATTCCCTTCTGTCTCTAAAACAGTGCTATTCCATTACAAGTGTAAAATAAACCTTTAATGGAATTCATAAAAATAAAAAAATTGTTTCATATGTTTCATAGGTGAAACTACTACAAATTTTTTTTTAATCTAGAAAACAATACTGTTTAAAATCTAAAGACCCTTTTAAGGAAATCAAAATCACATTCCTTTATCAATCAATGCCAAGCACAACAAATATATATATATATATATATATATATATATATATATATATTTAATTACTATATATGACTGTTTCTCAAAGTGGTATCCCAGACCAGCAGCATCAGCATCACCTGAGAACTTGTTAAGAGATGCAGATTTTCAGATCTCATCCAGACATACTGGACCAGAAATTCCCACTGGGGGAGGGAGTAAGGTAGAGAAGGCCTGGGGCAACCACTTGTGTTTTTAAGAAATCCTTGCTGTGATTGTGATGATTACATCTGAGAACTACTACTATTTATACTATAGCATTCACCTTGCATTTCAAGGACATTTAATTTCCTTCCTGAAATGTTGAAATGTTAGTGTTTTTTTTTTTTTCCCTTTCCTTACTGAGTGATAAATATTCATCATTTAACTGTTACACTATTTTCTATTATATGTATCTGTAAGATAAGAACTATTTAGTACACGTTTTCTCAGGTACACATTAATTTCTTTAGAGTAGTAAATGGACCAACTATAAACATGAGCTAATTTTATACAGTGGAAATATAAAAGCGTGTAGATTATTAAGAGAAAGTGTATTATTCTAGTCCCTCCTAAAGTTCTTCAACTTTGGGGTCGGCGCTGTGGCATCTCATACAGGAGCCAGTTTATGTTCCGGCTACACCTCTTTCTACCCAGCTGTCTGCTTCTGCACTGGGAAAGCAGTGGAAGATGGTCCAAGTGGTTGGACCCCTGAATCCATATGAGAGTCCCAGAAGAAGCTCCTAGCTGCTGGCTCTGGATCAGCTCAGTTCCGGCCATAGTGGCCCTTTGGGGAGTGAACTGGTGGATGGAAGAGCTTTCTCTCTGTCTCTCCTTCTCACTGTCTGTAACTCTACCTCTCAAATAAATAATAATAATGTTCTTCAACTCTAACCACACTTTGGCAGGCCCCATCATCTTATGAATTATGTGTTTTATACTAGTAATGTAAAAATCACAAAGATTGTTAGGGACAGCACCAAATATGGAATAAACACATCTGCTAATAAAAACATCAAGATCTAGAATGATGGTAACATAGTATCTAGTTGGAATCAAGGTAAAAAGGGTTTTAATTCAGAATGACATCGAAATCACAAGGCATACCTAACTGTTCTCGAAAAGGCTAAAATGAAATGACCAGTAGTAATTTTGCACCATATATTAAAAGAGGGTCAGGACCTAAGGTATTCACATATTTTATTCAAAAAATGGTAATCTGTCATTTTTCTTAAAATCAGCTGGAGTTCAGCAACACTAACAATTGCCAGCTTTCACTTAAGCTTATGTAGTAATAAAGTCCTTATTCTTAATGAAAAGATAGCCTACTGGTTTTGCTAAAGATTAATGTTTCTTCCAATGTTATGCTGTCTCTATATGTTAATTTATTTATATGTAATTTTGTTCATATTTTGCTACTGTTAAACAATCTTATCCAATCATATGGTTACTACTATAACTATAGATTACTAAAATACAGCAACTTTATAACTTGCTTTTTCTATATAACATTGCTTACTCTATTATTAAACTTTAAGCTATTTTCAGTTACCACTATACCTGGAAAAAAGGTTCAAAACCACATTTGTAAGTCAGGAAAGTCCAAGAAATGATTGACAGTTTACATGTATATATGCATTTCAATTTCAAGAAAGAGTCTCTTCTAAATCAGTTCAAGATCGAGTGATGGAATATTCAACACATTTCTGTCGTTGACTGAAAACTGGATCATTTAAGCTTGAAGATCAAATTTTAATTCTGTAAAACTCTGGAAAGATACAGATGCTGTTGAAGATCTTTCACTTGGAAGGTCGGATAGTCAATAAGCTTTGTATCTCCCTCTTTATTTCATAATGTCATATTTAAGTTCGATAAAATGTATTTATGCTGAACACAGAAAGTTTGTATTAAAACAATGAGGACTGAATAAATATGGTTCTTACTAAAAATTACCTAGAAGTAAACATACATATATATTTTTACTCTTGAGCTTAAAATCTGAAGTTGTAAAAATTTCATGCTAATAATATTAGTGCTTTCATACTAAGATTGAGTCAAAAACAAACTGTTATATGCTTCACAAGTCTTTCACTTTTGCTGAATATTATAAATAGGAATGGCACGTATATTAAGAATAGTTGTTTCACAATGCAGCATTTCATATATATGTGTTGTTGGATGAAACAGATTAGCAGACAAATGGAATGCATTGTCTTTCCTGTTTTCTACTAATATTGTTCAACAACAGGAGTCACAAATTAGGGCTTCCTTCCGTAACTCACTCTTCAATAAGTCCAAACACTGTATATCATTGTTTGCCAAAGAAGCAAGAGGGAAAGACATTACTTCGTAGGACAATTCTGACAGACATTTTCCCAGTATTTTTCAACAATGCACATATCAAATATTTCTGATTAGTGCAAAAAAAAAAAAAAAAAAAGGAAAAAAGATTTAAAAAAATCCACACAGGCAAATTAACTGCCTTGTCAGACCAAATAACAAACCAATCAATTACATTCTATCCAAACCTGACAAGCAAAGGCAACTTTTGCAGTGATAAGCTTATGGAAAAGACAAGATAGCTGTTCTCCTTTACTTTATGTACTCTATTGAGAGTTTTATCCACATTTTAAAAATCACTTATAAAAGAGGTTTCCAGGATTGCCTCCGAGGATGAGCTGTGGCAGAGTTGGGTCTCATGAAGGGTATCTACACAGTAAAGTGATAAGAAAAGAACATTAACATTTAAAGATCATAGCAGCTCTGCACTATGTCTTATGAAACATACTAACAATACTACAGTAGATTCAAACAACATGATCTGGTCCAAAGAGAAAGATACACTAAAACTAAATGCCATGATCTTGTGTAGCTTCTTATTTATATAAAATGGAACTATTTTATCATTTGAAACAGTTGCCTCCTCTTGTATTATTATTATTATTCTGGTTGTCAAATCTTACTAAAACACATTTTTTATATATGTATATATATTTGTAATATAAATGATGAAGAGCTTGTATTTATAAAGGGAAACATAACTGGTCAAGAAGTATTCCTAAACATAGCAGTTTGCTACTGTTTTCCATAAAATCAGGTAATTTAACAATTCAGAAAGCATGTGACTATGGTAAAAAGCAGCAAACATAATCATAAATAATGTTAAAGGGTTGGTTAATAAAGAGTCTCAGGGAAGAATTCTCAAATGATTCTTATTATTGTGCCTAGACTACCTTCCATTGCAAAGATACTGTATCATAACTGTTTTGTTTCAATTATTTGCCTTTGTATCTGTATTTTCAGAGGAGAAATTTTAGGAGTTTAGTGATTAGAAATAACATTTTTTCACAGCAGTAAACATAAAAATTCATTACTTCCTTCAAATATTTAGAACTGGTAGATGAGGTAAAACTGGCAAGTAGTCACACATCATAGAAAAGGCTCATTTTTTACATTTAACTGTTAGAGAGATGTGTTTAAATGCTTCTAAGTTCCTTTGAGAAAAAGAAAGTGAAAAGTGGCACACAGACAAATAGAGCACTACTGAAGAGAGCTACCATGCAAAACTGCATAATCTCCAAAGAAAGCAAAAGCAAATTGTACAAGAAAAAAGAATAAAATGGAAAATACAGTTTTCAGAGAAATGAGGTATTTACCAACACATGAGAAATAACAGAAAGAGTTGACTCCCTTGTTGAATAGTAAGGTCACAACGGGCATCAGTCTCTAAAGAGCTTGGAGGACATTCTCAATCTGGTATTCTGAGAAATGTTTTATCTACAGGTTAAGCACTACGGGAAAAGCATAATGCAAGAGGAAGCAACCACATTATTTATATAAGAAGTGCAACCAAGTCTTAATGACATGCACAAATAATGGAGATAAGCAGAACACTGAGAAGATATATTTAGATATAGCTTTTATATGCCTTCACATATAGATACATTAAATGTCATGGAAATCTACTTTAAAATCTCAATTAAAATATAATGTATAGGTTGATTTTTAAAAATTTAAAGAGTTATCGTTAATATTCTTCCACTCTGAATCTCATTTAATATTCTGTGTCTCCCTTGTTGTCAGAATAAGCAATGTGGCTTGTCTTGGCTCCTATCTTCCCAAGACAAAATATTGGGCAGTATCATAAATCAAAGATCAAGTTTTGGCTTTGAATTTTTTCCATATGTATCTAGTAAGCCTATTTTAAAATTAATATAGGAAAAAGTAATTAGCTATTTTCAAAGGCCTTCACTAATGCATGCGCCAGTGACTATCAATATATTCTGCATCCTGTATAGTAGAAATTGCCTGATAGGAGGAAGTATCTACTCCTTTGCCCCAACAAAGTCATATATGTAAGGCAGTGTAGTGTGGGGAGGCAGTACACCTAATGATTAGTGCATGAGCTATTCAGTCAAGATTGCCTAGATTCAATTCCAATTCTACCACTTTCTAGGAGTGTGAGCATGAACAAGTAACTCTCAGTTCCCTCACCCATATAATAGGGATAAAACCAACATCAATCTTATAAACTTGTAAGTACTAAATGAGATAAAATATGGAAAATAGTATTACATTGCCTGGCACATACACACTCACAATAAACATTGGCAACTAACATGGAGATCAGTAGATTTACCAAGCACTACTGCAGCATACATTTGGAAGAAAAGAAATTACTCTCTAATATACATAATATAATCAACATATAATTGGAAAAAGTTTTATTTCACATTATTCAGTATCTTTGTATTTTAGTTATTTCATCTCTAAAATGGAGGTGTGAATACTTTGTAGACAAATGAGAGCAGAGAAGAGAGTTTGGGACATAGCAAGCAAATACCATTTACATAATTCATGGGCCAAACAATTACAAACGCCAAAAAACAAGATTTTTATATATTCTCCCTATATTTTACATATTTTCCCCTACCTATAAAAATCTACTATCAACTCCAAACTTTGTACTCAAGCTCATTTCAGAACTGTCTACTGTCTATTTGGAATCTCCATTGAGTTGAAAAAAAAAAATGAGGTAAATGCCCTAATTTTACAGATGAAAAAATCAGAGATGATATGATCCAAGGCCAGAAAGTTAGCTAGCAGCAAATTGTGGAACTGTGTATAGTAGTAGAGTCTCAGTCTTTTCAAATGATTTATCAATGTCTGTAATAATCAGTCCCTTGATAATTATATAATTAATTATATTAATATTATTAATACATTGCAATGGAAAATAAAGCACTGCAAAAATAAATCTTACTGAAAATGAAATAATGAGAAAGTTTTTATTGCTATATGTGCTTCAAATTATGATGTTTACTATACTAAATTCGCATACAATAGAAATACCACACTTCACTATGTAATGTATACCATATGCAGGCTTCTGTTTTCTTTAATTATAGATTACTAATCTCTACTCACTTATTTAAACTAATAAAAAAGAATTTAAAAGTTTAAACACTGATAACATAATAAAAATATTTATGAATCCTAGTTACTTAAAAGTTCAGTGGTTTACTGTAGATTTTGAAGAGTGTAATATGGTTAACAATAAATGTGTAAGGCAGGTTAGCCTTGCCCGCATGTCCAATCATCTAACCATCTTAATTACATGACAAAATGGATCAAGAAATTATTTTGAAAATTAAACATAACTGTCCCAATTTTTACTAATAGGAAAGCATTTTTACAAAGTACTCTCAAGTAAAGTTTCATTAAAAACAGTTTATGTTCTAATTTCTTCTTTAGAGTCTAATCTCTTCATGATGAACTTTGAAGTACCATTTTAAATTTAAAGATACTTAGTTTAAATTATTTAGCATTGCTTTGTACAAAGCCAGGTCTAAGGTAAAAAGAAAACAATACTCTTGTTTCAGGGATGACCAAATAACTTTAAAGAATACTGAAGTGGCCGGTGCCATGGCTCACTTGGCTAATCCTCCGCCTGCGGCGTCGGCAGCCTGGGTTCTAGTCCCGGTTGCTTCTCTTCCAGTCCATCTGTGGCCCGGGAGGGCAGCAGAGGATGGCCCAAGTGCTTGGGTCCCTGCACCCACATGGGAGACCAGGAGGAAATACCCAACTCATGGCTTCGGATCAGTGCAGTGCCAGTCATTGTGGCCATTAGGGGAGTGAACGAGAGGAAAGAAGACCTTTTCTCTGTCTCTCTCTCACTGTCTAACTCTCTCTCTGTGTCTTTCTATCTCACTGTCTAACTCTGCCTGGCAAAAAAGAAAAATACTGATGTAAGACATTCAGTTTTACATTTTAGACTGTTCCCTGCTCTGAGGCCTCTGTGTTCAGTAAACATCTGAGGAGGAATAATGGTATTTAAAGAAAGTAAAAAGAACAGCAGGGTTCAGTGGGGAATGAAGGAGAAACAAACACTCTGCTCTGGATGTTAGTGAGAACACCAGTGGACTTTCCACAATGACTGGAGTTCAAGTTCTAGCCACTGTATCAGGCAAGACAAAGACCCAGAAGGTTAGAGGAGCTAAGATGTAGCACAGCTACAAAACTGGTTATGCAGCAATGAAGCAAGGCAGAAAAACAGCAATCCAAGGAGGGGATGATTACAAATGAGAAACAAAGACGACAAGAGGAAATAACAGTTAAGGTAGACAGAATAAAATGGTTCAGAACAAAGACTGGACTCTGAAAAAGGTCTTGATTCAGAAGCCCTAAGAACATTAACAGGGGCTGGTGCTGTAGCATAGGGGGTAAAGCTACCACCTACAGTGCCAGCATCCTATATGGGCTCCGGGTCAATTCCCAGCTGCTCCACTTCCAATCCAGCTCGGCCAACTGGAGAATGAACCAGCAGATGGAAGCCCTTTCTCTCTCTCTGCCTCTCCTCTCTCTGTAATTCATTTAAATAAATAAATAAATCTTAAAAAAAAAAAGTGCCAGGGTAAAGCTGACACCTGCCAGCATCCTATATGGGTGCTGGTTGGAGTCCCAGCTGTTCCACTTCAGCTCTCTGCCATGGCCTGGGAGAGCAGTAGTAGATGGCCTAAGTCCTTGGGCCCCTGCACCCACTTGGGAGACCTGGAAGAAGCTCCTGGCTTCTGACTTCAAATTGGCTCAGCTCTGGCCATTGCAGCCATCTGGGAAGTGAACCAGTGGATGGAAGTCATCTCTCTCTCTCTAACTCAGCCTTTCAAATAAATAATATATATATATATATATATATATATATATATATATATATATATATTTTAAAAATGTAACAGTGAAAGAATAGATACTAAGAAAGATTTTGGGGGTCGGTGTTGTGGCATCATGTGTTAAGCCACCACTTGCACAGCCAGCATCCCATATGGGAGAGTCCCAGCTGCTCCACTTCCAGTCCAGCTCCCTACTAATGAGCCTGGGAAAAAGCAGAAGATGGCCCAAGTCCTTGGGCCCCTGCAACCATTTTGGAGACCCAGATGAAACACCTGGCTCCTGGCTTCTGCCTGGCCCAGCCTTGGCCATTGCAGCCATGTGGGGAGTGAACCAGTGATGGATGATTTAAAAAAACATTTTGATGGAAATTGTTACCCAAATATTCAATATTCTCAGACTTCAGGTAATATCCAATACCTAGATTTTTAAAAATGTTTTAAGAGAATCACTGAAAATCTGTGAATAAAATCAGACATTAAGATCCTATAAGATTATACATGATTGAAATTTTCTTTTTAATATTTTTGTATGTAGTTTAACAAACACAATTTCCAAAAGAAATATATTTTTACTTACTATATTTTAATTTTTCTTAAACTAATATACTTTATTTCTTAGAACTAAAACTGTTCAAGTGAGGTACATATTAACAGATTCCTTCCTCCACACTCACCCACATCACCTTTGAAAATTAAAGTTAAATTTAAATGTCAAGAACTTCATTTTAACATCATGGACATTTTCATATCTTGGGGTAGGGAAAGATGAAGGAGAAGACAAAAAAGAAGATGAAACAAAAAGAAGATGAGACAAACATGCCATGATTTGGATGTGTACTTCATCGATTCTTATTCCTTGCAATGGTTACTGAATGAGTTCCTGAGCTAGATGTAACGGGTAAAAACAACAAAGTTTGAGATTCTAAACAGAAGATGAATTTTCTAATGAGAATGGAGCTAGACTTCATTCTGACTATCATTAACTGTGTATCTTTGATAAGGAAAAGTATTCAAACAACAGTTGGTCAGAACATGGTAGAGATAATGCTGAAGAGGTTCAATGTGAGATGTTTTTGAGTAGTCCAAATTGATTTTCTAAATCACAAAAAAGTTAGCTGCATAATGAGCATCCCAACTGGCAATTTAGAATGAGGAGATTCAAGGACCAGCATTGTAGCGCAAGAGGTTAAGTTGCCACTTGCAACACTGGAATCCCACATGGGCACCAGCTCTGTCCAGCTCCCTGTTAATGCACCTGTGAAAGCAGCAGAAGATACATGGGAGACCTAAATGGAGCACTAGGCTCCAAGCTTCAGCCTGGCTCAGTCAGGCCACTGCGGCCATCTGAGTAGTGAACCAACAGGTAGAAGTTTTCTCTTTCTAACTCTGCCTTTTAAATAAATGCATAAACCTCGAAAAAAGAAAAGAAAAGAAAAGGAGAAGAGAAGGAGAAGAGAAGGAGAAGAAAAGGAGAAGAGAAGAGAAGAGAAGAGAAGAGAAGAGAAGAGAAGAGAAGAGAAGAGAAGAGAAGAGAAGAGAAGAGAAGAGAAAAAGATTCAGCTATGGATACCTGTGGTAGATTTGGTTCCAGGTCCCTTCTTAGGAATAGTCATTTTGAATCTACCAACATCAGCTTCTACTTATATAACGTGATTTGTTCTAGGTATCAGAACAATTCTCCATAGCTGTAATGTGATAATATAAATAAAATAGGTTACAAAGTTCCAGGACTACTACTGCTGGGACAAAATACCATCAGTGAAACAAACAGACACCAAGATGAAATCTACTGAATTAGCTAAAATAATCTAAAGATGAGGTTTTTTGCACTAGCAGGGTGAAAAGACAAAATTCTCAGAAATCCTTGGAGGGAAACTCCAGGGGAAACTGATGGGCTCAAAAACCAACTTTGTTTCCTTAGCAGTTTCCTATTAACCAGTATGTCTAATTTGTGGGAAGCTCATCTTGATTACTTTTCAATAGTTTTAAGAAAAACTCATATATTTAAACATGCTTAGTGGTAAGGTCCATTTTTCAAGTCTGTCATTTAATTTGTCTCTTAGAGACACTGCAGCAGAGTCTTATGATATATTAAAAGGTCAAAAAGCAACCTGCTATATGGAATATCTATACATGACTAGAAAAAGATAACCAACTCCATTTCTCAAGTATTGAAATTTTCAGGTCTTTATGAACATTCAAAAGTTTAGTATAAAAATGAATGCCAATACATTTGACAGCAGTTATTGATAAGCAGTAATTATGCAGGATCATGATCTTCTTTTCAGACAGCATGGTTCCTGTCCTAACTGCTCCTCTTCAGATCCAGCTCTCTGCTTACAGCCTGGGAAAGCAGTGGAAGATGGCCCAAGTGTTTGGGCCCCTGCACCCACATAGGAGACCCAGAAGAAGTTCCTGGCTGCTGGCTTTGGATCTGCTCAGCTCTGGCCATTGTGGCCATTTGGGGAGTATACCAGTGGATGGAAGACCTTTCTGTCTCCTCTTCTCTCTGTAACTCTTCCTCTCAAATAAATAAATAATCTTTTAAAAAAAAATGTTTTGCCTAATCTGAAAACAAAAACAAAAACAAAACCCTTCATTCAGCCCAGCTTCCAAAGTAACCACCACTGTTGAGGGGTTGGCCAAGTAAGGTCAGTAATATTGCAGGCAGAATTGTAAATCTTTTAGAGATGCCACCTGCCTTCTATTTAGGCCAGCTCTTCTCCCAGGCCAGCTAGGTAATGGGAGTCAACAGGGTGCCTTCCCTAAGGAGGTTCACACCTCCTTTAGGATGTTCTTTCCGGCACCTCTTCTGAAGAGAAAGATAGGTCGGGGCCTCATATCTGGCCAGGCCTTAAAGCCCACTGGATTATTACCAAGCCCCTTCTGTCAGTTTCTATTTGCTTTTCATTGGAAAAACCTGCTGGTGCGTCAGACAGCACTTTTCTTAGGTCCTTTAATAAGGATTCTGTCCTTTGTATTAGACTGTATTGAAACTTTCTCCAGATTTGAAACAGTGAAATTCTAGATGACTATGCACATGAAATCTCACACGGAAGCAATATCTGCAAGCTGGCACTGTGTCACCCTCGAGAGGCCATCTCCTGCTGGAACCTGCCAATCCCAAAAGACCCCTTTTCAGCATGAAGCAGCCAGAGTGGTCATCACCCAGCTCCACTCACAGAAGTTAGAGTCCATTCTTCTGGGGGAGGGAATATGAGGAGTGAGATGGGTTAACAGGCAGTCAGGCTGGTCTCAGTGGAAATTTAGGGCGCAAAACACTTTCTTCTCTAAAAGTTATCTTTAGCAAGATCATAAGTGTCTGCCTTACCTCCTTAGGAATCTCCAATCTTATCATGAGACTACAAAGGAAGTGGTGACTCCACCCTTCTGAGCTCTCAGTTTACTGTAAAACAAATTAGGTATCCTGCCCTTCTGCCCTTTGATGGCTCTTTTGTTTTATTATGAGCAACCCAGACAGGGCAAAAGACTGCAAGTCAGGTCTTTTGATGGGTTTTTTCCCTGCCTTGTAACTGAATGTCAATCTGATTGTCAAGTTTTTTTTTTTTTTCTTACAAAATTATGCTTAAAAAGCCCACTACCACCAGCCCCTTTAGGTTTTGCCTCTCTTGGAGCCCCACTATATACCACTCTGGCTGGAGGTCTCAGACGCTAATAAATTTTGCTTTTAAATCTTATAAAAATGTTTTGCAAATAAGAATAACATAGCTAAGACAAGTTCCCATTAACATCTGATGAACATACCTCTTAAAATATTAAATAAGTATCACTTTAATTAACATACAGATTTATTCTTGTCTTGGGATATGTACTGAGGCGTAATATGAGATAAGAACTAGCTTGGGACTGGTATGCTAATTAGTTTTATTATTAAGACATGGTGCTTACACACTACAATAATGGACTGAGGCTGGTGTTGTGAAGTAGCAGATAAATCTATCACCCAAGATGCCAGCATCCCATATGGGCACCGGCTCCTGTCCCAAGTAATTCACTTCTGATCCAGCTCCTGCTAATGGCCTGGCGAAAGCAGCAGCAGATGGTCCATATGTTTGGGCACCTGACACCCACATGGGAGATCTGGATGAAGCCATCTGGGGAGTGAATCAGTGGATGGAAGATCCCTGTTCTTGTCTCTCCCTTTTCCTATAACTCTGGCTTTCAAATAAATAAATAAATCTTTTATAAAAAAAAAATCATGAACAGACCAAGATATATGTACTAAGTATAAGGGATGGTTAATCTGTAACGCAATGAAAAAGGGGAACTTATTTCAGATACGCAAGATTATTTCAGATTTATGTTACTTTAAATTATAAAATAAAAGCAAGATGGTATACATGTAACAGGACAATTCTAAGAAGGAGAACTAGCATGCAAAGATCTCTATATAAATCTGTGAGTAGCTGTGAAGCTGTGAGCAGCTAGAAATGAAGACAAAAGAGAGGGACCAGGTTTGGAGGGTCTATAAGCCATTTTATAACATCTGGATTTATATTTCAAGAAATGGGAAGCTTCTGGACAAACTGAAGTATAACAGGACAAACTCATGTTTTATTAAGAGAACTGGATAGAAGCTAGATATATTTAAACTGCAGAAGACATTGGTTATTACCAGGACAGAGCAGTTGAAGGTGCATAAGGAATACATACTCTGCATACACATACATATGTTAATTTATTCATAAGTCATTTATATATATTATATATAAATAATTGTATACACACACATTCATTTAATCACCAAAACAATTACAAGTAGGAATATTATGTCCAGTTTATAGATTAGGATATTCAAGGACTGAGATAACATAATTAGCTCAAAGTCACAACTAATAGGTAATGAGGTAATTTAAAAAACTTGGCTCTAAAATTCAAGCATTCAACCATTATGTCTTTTTTTTTAACCACTATGCTTTGCTACTGATAAGAACTAGATAACGAATTGCACTGAAAAAACACACACACACATACAGCAAGAAAAGACAGTTTTAAGGATGAAGGTTGGTTGCCAATGTTAAATGCCAAAATGAGGCCAAATAGATGAGTATTTAGAATATATAAAGGTCACTGCATTTAGCAATTAAAAGTTGACCAGTACCTTCTACAAGGGAAACAATAACTTTTGCCTTTGAAATCAAATATGTATCCAATATTTCAATGACCAAAACATTACACAAAAAGTTGTAACATCAACAAGTAGCTTCACCATATTTTTAAAAAGATTTTTATTTATTCATTTGAGAATTAGAGTCACAGTCAGTGAGAGGAGAGACAAGAGAGAAAGGCCCCCCATCTGCTAGTTCATTCCCCAAGTGGCTGCAACAGCCAGACCTGTGCCAATTCGAGACCAGGAGCTTCCTCCGGGTCTCCCGTTTGGGTGCAGGGGCTCAAGCTACTTGGGCCATCCTCCACTGCTTTCCCAGACCATAGCAGAGAGTTGGATCAGAAGAGGAGCAGCCTGGACTAGAACCAGTGCCCATATGAGGTGTCAGCGCTGCAGGGGGAGAGGATTAACGCCATAGTGCCAGCCCCACCTCAACATATTTAAAATTTAGCACTTCTAGGGTGGGCATTTGGCATAGTGGATAAGACTCTGCTTGTGCCACCTACACCCCATAAGTTTCAGAGTTCAAGTCTTGGCTCCACTCTGGATTCCAGTTTCCCACTGAAGTGCAGGTAACAGGTGATGGCTTAGGTCTCTGCCACCCACCTGTGAGATCCAGATTGAGCTCCAGCCTCAACCTGGACCACTCCTAGCAGTTGCGAGTATTTGGATAGTGAGCCAACAGATGGGAGATTTCTCTCTCTCTGCCTTTCAAATAAATTAAAGAATGAATAAATAAAAATTATAAAAATATTAAATAAAATCAGCAATTCTGACATTTGAAATTAACAAAATAGAATCTTCTGAAAACAAAATTTCCTTTAAATTTACATCTTTTAAATCAACAGAAGAGAATAACTTATAGGAAAGTAAAAGAGTATTTTTGTACTATAGATACATAATTTAAAAATTATTTTTAAACAAGCAGTTCTATTAAATTAGCTAAGAAAAACTGTACATAGATAATATGTACTTCCTGCCCAAGCAATGTGTTAGATGTCAGTTGGCTATTTCATAATAACACTGGATTAGTTTTTGTTTTTTAGATATAAATACCACAAATAAAATTTGAATTTCAATTTGGCAAAACATATTGTTAGCAAAGAAAGTCAAAAGAGCAAACAAACAAAAAAACTAACAAGCTGAAAGAAAATATTAACAACTTACACAAAGACATGATAAATTCATTTGTTAAAAAGAAAAAAAATTGTAACAAATAAAGAAGCAGAGGATATGGAAAATAAATTGACAGATAAATCAAATAGCTGATCAATATATGAACACTAAACTTCATAGTTACAAAATACAATCAAAATGCTATTTTCCACTCATTAGACTGATAAAAATCTCCTCAATCATTCATGTCCAGTGAGAAATGAAATATTATTATCCATTAAAATGTGAGCTATGCATATACTTTGGGATATTACCTTGAGATAAGAATTAAACTCGAAAAAATAAATTTTCATCAACAGGAGCGACTGCAGTAGTTTTGGGCTCACTATATTTTATAGATACTTGACAAATGGTTTAGTGGTACACTTACGGCACAAAAAGTCCACTATGTATTTTCAAGTTAAAAAAAAGAGTAAAAGCCTTTACAGCTTTAACTGAAAGAGGGTGAGGAGGCAGCACATAGTCCCTGAGTACGTTATATGTAAGAGGAAATATACATGGATGGATACACAGTAGTCCCCCCTCATCTCCAAGCAACACATTTCAAGACACCGTGTGGATGCCTGAAACTACAAGACAGCACCAAACCTCATATAATATGTTTTCTTATACGCCCTGCAGCACTTCCACATACTATCACACCTATTCTGTCTTTGCATGTTTTACGCCATGTGCCACCTCCTTTGTATTACTATTCTTGTACTCTGAAGTCTTCAATGAATATAGTAATAGATTCTTGAACACAAACACTATGACAGCTGAGCTGGGAGTGTAAACAGCATGGATACACTAGACAAAGAGATGAGCTACATCCACATGGCCCAAAATTAGTAAACTATGAGATTATGTCATATTAATCAGAACAGCAGGCAATTTAAAATATATTTCTGGAATTTTCCATTTAACATTTTCAGACCATGATTGATCACAGATAATTGAAATTGTGGATGAAGAAGAAGTACTGTACACTAAGCTAATTTTGTTTCCTCAAAGGGGCATGTTCACAGGAAGTAAGAAGAAAACATTTGAAGCTTTAAAAATCAGTTCAATAATATATGAGCATATGCTGAAACATGTTTTACCATTAATTTTTCTTCAGAATGTGGTATGTTTATTTTCTAGTTTCAGCTCTATAATTATTTTTACTACCTTTTTAGCAAACAGTAATGTTTATAAAAAATAGCATCTTATGAAGTACCCTTTCATATCTTACTTATGTAGCATGACTGCCCAATAAATACAACCACAAATTTTGCTGTTTCAGATCATGTAATTCTCCACACACCGCTGCTTCTATCCAGCTACTGCCCTGAAGGAATTCCCATCTTGCTGGTCGCACTCAAGGAACCCCTCTCCTCCTCTAATTCCCTGCTCCATTCTTTCCTCACAATTTAAACCTATCATCCTTTTCACAGGCACACTGGTTTTTGTTCTGTTTTGTTTTTTTAAAGACTTATGTATGTATCTGAAAGTCAAAGTTACAAAGAGATTGAGAAAGAGAAAGAGAGAAGTATCTTCCATCTGCTGGTTCTGTCTTGAGATAGCCACATCAGCTGAGGCTGGGCCAGGCCAAAGCCAAGAGCCAGGAGCCAGGAGCCAGGAGCCAGGAGCCAGGAGCCAGGAGCTTCATTTGGTTCTCTTACACGGGTAGCAGGAGCCCAAATACTCCCACCATCTGCTATTGCTTCTCCCATACCATTAGCAGGGAGCTGGACTGAACTTGAAGTGTCACCTTAATGGGATGCTGGCATCACAGGCAGAAATTTAACCTGCTACACCACAATGACAGCCCCAGGCCAACTGGTTTTATTGGCTACCACTCATTTTTACTATTTTTTCAGGGCACCTATACTAAGAATTTCCATTATTCAAAAATCTTGAAAAAAACAGTAGTTTTAGAAAATAACATTCTGTGGCTATCCAATCATGAAGATACGGGTGGGCCAAAAGAAATGGGGTGGGGGTAAAGAAGGCACACACATGCACCTAGAAGGGTCAGCAAATGTAAGTTAAGAAAAAGACTCTGAAATATAATTTCTGAAAAACAAAGCTGTTTAAAATTTTACTGAATGAGAAGTCTGAAGAAGGGGTTCCTGACAGAGTTGGACAGAGCTACTATGTGTAATAAAGAAGGAAACAAAAATAGCTATTTTGCCAGGATAAACTGAGTATGCCTAGTTATCCCAATCTTCTTTTTAAAAACATCTCAGAGTCAGCACTGCAGCACAGCACGTTAAGCCACTGCTTGGAAGGCTAGCATCCCATATGTGTACTGGTTGGAGTCAAGGCTTCCAATCCAGTTCCCTCCTAATGTACCTGGGAAAGCAGCAGAAGATTGCCAAAGTGCTTAGGGCCCTGCCACCCACATGCAGACCAAGATGGAGTTTCAGGCTCCTGGTTCCAGCCTAGCTCACCCTGGCTGTTGCAGCCATTTGAGGAGTGAAACTTCAGGTGGAAGAGTCTCTCTCTCTCTCCCTCTCTTTCTCTCTCTCTCTGTTACTCTTTCTTTTAAATAAATAGAATTTTTTTTAACTCTTCTTATTTCTGGTACTTGTGACACAGAAGACTGAGCAAAGGTTAATAATATATGTTTTTAATCAAAAAATGCACTGAACACTGGTATAAACAATTGATCAAATAAGAAAAATGTGCTTAGTATACATACTATCTGCCAACAATGCAAAATGAGTATTAAAATTGTGAAGAAAAGAGTTCATGAACTAATTACATAATCTAGGGCATACAAAATAAAATAAAATTCATTTAATTTCATGACATTCATTTGTGGTTTTATTGTTTCCAAGGCACAGTTACAAGAGATTTGGGTTCAGTCATACTCTTGATTTCCCAAATCTGATATGCCTACTTTTCTGACACTCAAAGTCTCCTATCAGAAATCTATGTATGCTTATTAATTTTTTCAAACCTCCTTTTCTGGTTATAAAAATGATATAGTCATTATCAAAAATTATAAATATACAAAGGAGGTTGAAATAAAAATAATTTTTTATTAAAAAATTAAGATCAGGATCATAAAATGGCATTTTTTTAACATAAACTTACATGAAGGTTTTCAGACAGCTTAAATAATCTTTTTATAATAAGTATACGAGTGGTCAAAAAAAGGAAAAAATGTATAATATATTGTAATTCATTTAATCATTCCCTATTCCTAGGTATTTAGGCTGATTCCATATACTTATTATTATATTGACTACTATTAAGAAGATTCATACATAAAACTTGAGCTAATTTCTGTTCCTTCTGGAAAGATTCCTATAAGTGTTGTTACTTTACAAACATTACTGTCATGCTTAATGTCCTTGACTTTATTGCTAATTACCCTCCAGAGAAGTTACACCACTTTAATTTTCATACCTGGGTATGAGGGTGCTATTAACTTTCATATGCTTGTGTCATTTTCTAAACCACAGTGATAAATTTATGACAAGTACATCTTTTATATTTTCTGCTACCACCTTGGATCAAATCACTAGCAGCACTCTGGGAATGACAATAGTCTCTTAGGCATTATCTTCATTGCTGTTAGTGCACCATCAGCAAAGGGAGTATGTAACAACAACTTCTTATTAAATGAGATCAACGAATAAAAGTACATAGCCCAACCTTTTAGAAATTCCTTATAAACTCAAAATCCTAGACTTTGTGCTTGACAATCCTCTAATATATTCGCTCAATAGGGAACACTTCAATCACGACACTAACAAAGCCCTTCAGGAATTTTAGTTGAAAGAATAAGCATATACATCCACACTGCATATTGTACTAATTAGTTCTTTTGATCAACAGTGTTTTCAAGGAATTAAATAATATGGAGTGAAGATAAAGAATTGCTGAACAAAGTGTAAAATTTGCTATTTTGAGACACTTGGGAGAAAGAGCAGCAAAGCTAGTATTTGTTAAAAAACTAAATATCTACACTTACAGAGTTCATGAAAAGCAATAAAGTCTCCTACTGAAAAAGTCATTCAGTGGGGTGAAAAGAAACTAATGATGGCACATTAATTGAGAAATTCCAGGTTATATTTCCTTTTTCTTAATTGAAATTACAACTTTGATGAATGTTCCTATAATTTTTTCGCCTATGGGAGAATAAAACCAAATTAAGTGTTTTCACTCTGTGATGCATTTTTCAAAAAAGTGACATGCAAACAAATATGCATATGTAAAATACATTCTCAAGTTTTTTTTCTTTGTTTTTAACTAACTGTGTGACAGAACTGACACCCAGGTACTCCACATCTAAAACTAAATCTAATGCTGCAAAAAGTATTATAACAAATTATACTTTGATGGGTTACTTTCTCTAACTACATAACCATACTTGGCTTGTTTTTATAGGTGCAAGTAAGCTTTCTACTAACGCTACGTAGACAACTTTATGACATTGATTCGTAATAGAAATGTATTCTCTCACAGTTCACAGGCATTTATCTTTTAGATCACTGAGGCTATTCACATTTTATTTCATTGTACAAGTATAATCAGATCTAGTAACACACAGCAGAAGTGATAATCAAAGTAGGGCACTGTGAGAGTTACACATATAGTCACTAAAACAAAACGTTCCTGATTGATTACCCTATCATTTATGATCAAGGTTACTTGGAAGAAAAAAACAAGAGGAGGAGGACAATGGAGGAAGAAAAATTAAAAAAACAAATATCGTATTTGACAGCAAAGCTAAATGACTGTGTGTATCACAGTTAAACACAACATGCACAAAGAGTAAAAGCCACATTTTGGAAATATTTTAATTTATTTTGAAAACAAAGATTCCTATTACAGAATTCAGTGCTTGGTCACTCTTCCTGCACATTCCTATCCTAACTTTAGTTTCTTTTTAATGAAGAAAAGGAAAGTCAGCAAAACAAAATGCCACTATTAAATCATTTTGCAACATTTTGTGTCAAAAATGTAATGGGAAATGCACACATCAAGGGAAAGGTTACTGTTCTTCCAGAACATTTTTTCACTTGGTTCACGGCTCATCCTTCTACATAACAGTGCAGGCACTACTGATGGTTTTCTCTCTGAGTTTAATGTGGCATTTGAAGGATTATGGCATTTTTCAGGAAACCACAGTGCAGTGATTTTAGTGGTTATCTCACTGAAAGTGATGCCGTGATTTAGAATAACTGCTCTGTTTATGTGCAGTTGTAAAAGGCAGCTCCTGAGCCATCTCACAATATCAACCCAATTCTTGATTATGTATTTTCTTAACAATACATAATGTCAGTCCAGAAAGAAAACAGAATTAGAGACAATTCTTTGAATTGAGCCTGCTGTGTCTATACATATATACAGGTGTACTATATTTAGTTTAAATTCTTTTCAGTGCACTATAATAAGAGCTAATTCAGAAATTGATAACTTCAATTCATCTCAGTTTAGGATAAGAGTAACTGCTCTTAGAAACTGCTTCACAATATGGACTTAGGTACATAAAAATTACAATGAAAAGCAACTTATATCTTACATGTCAAATAATTAGCAGCTATTTGGAGAGATTAAATATGAGAAATGCTATAAAAATTGTCCAGATAATGTCATTTTTATCTACCTACATATTTTATTCTATTTAAAAGTTCAATTTACTTTTTTACAGAAAAACAAATCCTTCAGATTAAAATAAGACATTCTGCATTATATCTACTTCTCCCAAACTTAAGTCTCAATTAGTAATAAATGAAAAAGCAATGGCCTTATAATTAACTGATGTCTTTTTGATAGGCTATGGTCTCTAAAATATACAATTAAAATTAAAATTAAGAGTTACACATACAACTAAAAGGATGACTGTTGGCAGGAGGCTTATATGTAACTCAGAATTACTTGTATTTCAATAATATTTTGTATTTCTGAATTTCTTTCTCTTCTTCATTCCTGAACAGTCCAGGGGTCTTCAAAAGATTCATGGATAATATTCATTATAAAAAGATTATGTGTAGATTTAAAAATTTTTTCTTCACTAAAATAAACATATCATTTTTAATTCAATTTCTGCACTTTTTGGAGTCCCTTGTATTACAAACTCATGAAAAGAAAGAGTTAAAAGAAATTGACAAATCAGTCTAATGCGATGTTCATGAATTTCATGAATGACAAATGTTCCCAGAGGAGTTATCCACATTCCAGATCATCACACAGAATCTTGCTAGCAGAGCATTATCAAAAATTCTAACCTTTCAATTTTAGTCTTCTGCTCTCTCCACAGCTATTTTCCTAGCTTTTTTTTTTTTTATATTTATTTATTTCAAAGTCAGGGTGACAGAGAGAGGGAGAGAGAGAAAGAGAGAATCTTTCATCCACTGGTTCACTCCCCAGATGGCCACAACAGCCAGAGCTGATCAGGGGCTGGGAGCTTCATATCCAGGTCTCCCACATGGTGCAGGGGCCCAAACACTTGGGCCATTTCCACTGCTTTCCTCAAACTGCTAGCAGGGAGCAATGTTGCGCTCCTCAGCTCCCTGTGTTGTCCCTCCTCTCCCTCCTGGGGCTCCCATCACAGGAACCTCCAGGGGTCGCAGGTGTTGTCTAGTGTGGGCTCCTTCCTCACTGCCTCCTTCCCAGGAGCCTCTGCGGCCATCCTTCCCTGCTCGCCAAGATGGCGCTTGACCCCACAGATTTAAACAAATGTTGCAAGGAATCTGGCATCTTTATGGTAGTAAAATGTCAGAAGAAAAATTCTGCATTGAAAGAATGTCTAACTGCTTACTATAATGTTCCAGCCTTTTATGAAGAATGCAAAATGGAATACCTGAAGGAAAGGGCAGAATTCAGAAAAACTGAAATTCCTACCAAGAAAAGGCTACAGAAGCTTCCCACCAGCACATAAAAAATATACCAGTGACATTCAGAAACTTAATATCTGTGGAAGTCATTTACAATATAAATCGCCTAGCATAATGGCCTCAACATAAAAATGTTTCATTCCTAATTATGAAAAATATTATCTAAAATACAAATCTTTTTAAAAGTTCTGATTTATTAAATGAGATAGAATTAAATTGAAAAAAGAAAGTTGATCAGCTGGAATATGAACCAGTGCCCATAAGGGATGCTGGCATGGCAGGTAGTAGCTTTACCCACTATGCCACAATGTCAGCCCTTTCCTAGTTCACTTTTAAGTTTTCAACTGAGTTTCACTTTTTTGTTCACATTAAGATAAATATTAAGGCCAGCGCCACGGCTCAATAGGCTAATCCTCCGCCTTGTGGTGCCGGCACACCGGGTTCTAGTCCCAGTCAGGGCACCAGATTCTGTCCCGGTTGCCCCTCTTCCAGGTCAGTTCTCTGCTACGGCCCAGGAGTGCAGTGGAGGATGGCACAAGTGCTTGGGCCCTGCACCCCATGGGAGACCAGGAGAAGCACCTGGCTCCTGCCATCAGATCAGCGCGGTGTGCCGGCCACAGCACACTGGCCACGGAGGCCATTGGAGGGTGAACCAATGGCAAAGGAAGACCTTTCTCTCTGTCTCTCTCTCTCACTGTCCACTCTGCCTGTCAAAAAAAAAAAAGGATAAATATTAAACGTACTACTATTGTCCAAATGTATGTGGGGCGCTTGTCCCTTAATAAGCAAAAAAGGATCATCCTGATTTTACTAGTTAACAACTTCCAAAAAATATGTCAACAATATTAAGAATAATACCAAAAATATATACCACATAAAGAGAATGAATGAGTTAGGTGAACTAAGGGGGAAAATTGAAGTTAGCTGGCTCTTCTGCTTTTTGTTAATCAGAGAAGAGAAATGCGAAAACATTTGTGTTCAAATATCAGTGTTAACTAAAATGCACACCACATAGCACACGTGACATTTCCCTGAACAAAATCACCTTAAGAGTATGTAATGCTAAAGTCATGTCTTCCATGAGATTTAGGTCTCTGTCTCATGCTTGCAAAAGAAAAAAAAAATCAATTAAATGGTGTAAAACATCTCTTGTCAAGGAACAAATTATGTTATTTTATGTATTTTATTAGGATTTAATGTTATTCTTATTTGCTAAGCTTACTAAATTTCAAAGGAGTGCAACACTCTGTTATCCTATATTGTACCATTCATCTAAATGATCCTTCCTCTCCAAATAACAAAAAAATCAGATCACAGCTAAGCAAGAGGCTATGAGTGCATATGAATTACACCTATTCTGCAAATTTAATTCTCAAAATGCAATTATAGTATACTTGCAATCTGACCTTTTTGCACAACTAGTGGTTAATTATTTACTTCAATAAAATTTCAAATCATTATGCCTCCATAGAGTGACTTCAAAAAGTTCATGGAAAACAGAATTAAAGACAAGAACTATAAGCTTTACTTCTCAACATTTGCTTCATTATGTTTAAAATAGCTTTGTAATGAATGATATTAGCCATTTAATACATCAAAAATAAGAGGACCCTAGAAATTTAATCATGCTAATTCTGTCTTTTTACATTACTAGCCAAAGAAAAATAGGTGCCCTTCAAAGATATTTTAAGATTAGAGAAAATACAGACATCAGAAGGAGTCAAATCAGAATTGGATGCCCAATAATTACCCATTGATGTTCTCAAAACTGCCCTTGTGTATGGAAGATGAGCAGGAACATCCTCATGGTGGACAAAATCTCTCTGGTGAAGTTTTCCTAAGCATTTTATGTTAAAGCTTTGGTAACTTTCTTAAAACCTCATTAACAACAATTTGTTGTTCTTTGCCCTTCAGAAGGTCAATTAACAAAATGCCTTGAACATACTAAAACAATTTGCCATGATCTTTGCTCTTGACTAGTCTGCTTTTGTTTTGACTGGATCACTTCTACTTGTAGGTAGCCATTGCTTTGATTGTGTTTTATCTTCAGGATTGTACTGGTAATTCCATGATTCATCTCCTGTTCCAATTATTCAAAGTAATGCTTCAGAATATTGATCCCACTTGCTTAAAATTTTTATTAAAAGTTCTCCTTTCTGTAGATATTCTGAGTGCAGCAGTTCTAGAAACCACCGAACAGTATGCTCAACTATCATTTTTGAGTCAGAATTTTATAAGCTGAACTAACTGTCTACATATGAGCTATTGTTTCTGCTGTCAATCATTGGGCATCTTAAATTGTGGCATGAAAAAGATTCATGTTTTATTCATAAGTTGACATGAATGGATTGCTAATAGGAACTTCATTTTCAAAATCATCACATCCCTTCCAAAAATGAGTTATCAATTTGTAAACTGTTGAATTCTTCAGGACATTGTCTCCCAAAACTTTTTGTAAAGCAATGATTTCACAATTCTTCCATCCAAGTTTAACTATCAATTTGATATCTGCTCTTGCTTTGATCTTAGCAGAATTCAAGGGCCCTTTTGAAACAAATGTATTATACTTTTTAATACCACAAACTATATCCTGCTCAGACATGTCATAAAAAGTTACTGTAAGTTTATTTTGGTAAAAAGAAATTTTGAAATGTATGCAGTTTCAGCATAATACACATTATCCATGAACCTTTTGAAGAACCTACCTATTCAGAAGTTTATTCAATCTACACTCAGAGCAAGGATGTATGTTGTTCTTCAAGACAAGAAAAAGAGACTACAAAAGAAGAATATTGAAAAGACTATACCAGCATCAGCCAGCCCAATTCCTTCAACAAAGAAAAAAGTTTTCTGATACCCAGAATCTATAGGAATGAAATACAAGATCTCATCCTGGAAATGTCCATGAGCAAGAAAATTAAATGATGTGTTTCGAAACTGGAGTATAGAGTGGATGCAAAAGTGAAGTTTCTTTTTTTAAAGACTATCAGAATTTTTTTTCACTTTTTTTTTTTTGTTGTTCAAACTGAGTGGTTCACTAACAAATGGGGAGTTTGAAATTAGAAGTCATTTTATGTTTTATATACAGCTTCAAGAAGTTACTAAATTTAAAGTGTCATATGATTAATTGAAAAGTTACAGATAATAAATCCAAAATGATACCACTTTAAGAACTGGATATGTCTTTAGACACAGCTGTTAGCACACTGAACATGAAGCAAAAAGGTATTGTCTAGTTATTCTCTTAATTCTAACTGATCAGACTCCTAGCAATACCCTTATGGAGAGAAGGTATACTGTATTAAGAAGAAAATGTCAATGAACCATTACTCATTCAAAGTAAATTGAGAAAAAATTAAAATACAGTGTTTTCTTCACCTGTTTTATTTAAAATCTTCATAAACTAGATTGCTATCCATGGATGCTAAGGTTTAGCTTTTAAAAAATTAAATCTTTATTTAAACTAAAAAAACAAGATTATAGCACAAAGATCTCAAAGAACATTAAATATAGAAAATAAAACATGACAGGGCTGGTGCCACAGCATAGTAGGTAAAGCCGCCACTTGTGGCACTGGCATCCCATATGGGTGCCACTTAAAGTCCCAGCCGCTCTGCTTCCCATCCAGCTCCCTGCTAAGGCGTCTGGGAAAGCAGCAGAGGATGTCAAAAGTGCTTGGACCCCTGTACCCACATGGGTGACCCACAAGAAGCTCCTGGCTCCTGCTTCGGACTGGTCATTGCAGACATTTGGGGAGTGAACCAGCGCATGGAAGACCTCTCTTTCTGTTTCTCCCTCTGTCTTTTTGTAACTCTGCCTTTCAAGTAAATAAATCAATTTTTAAAGAAGATTTAAAAAAAATAACATCATATCTGATCATGAAAGAGATGTCATCATTTGGCCTATTAACAAACACATGTATCAAAAGAAAGTTTTATCCCATCAGCGAGCTGGCATAAAAATTATGCTGAGGACTCCTTAGCTACACCACTTAAGTATGAACCCCATTTCCACCAATTTCTAGCTATGTGACTTTTTGGAATTTATTTAGGCTCTCTATGCCTCAGTTTCCACATATAATAAACTCACAAAGTCAGTAAATGATTTAATATGAACATATAAGATCTCTGATACATAATGAATAAATTATGGATGTGTATCAGTACAGTTCTTGCTTGCATATATAGAACATTTTCATGTTTCTACACACTGTGCCAAGTTCTTTACTTATACTCCAGATAACCCATGGAGTAGGTACTACTATTCATTGCAGATAGGAAGTTAAGCGACAGGGAATATAAAAGCAATGTTCAAAAATAGTAGAAACAGGGGCCAGCGCTGTGGCGCAGCAGGTTAACACCCTGGCCTGAAGCACCAACATGCCATATGGGCACTGGTTCTAGTTCTGGCTGCTCCACTTCCGATCCACCTCTCTGCTATAGCCTGGGATAGCAGTAGAAGTTGGCCCAAGTCCTTTGGCCCCTGCACCTGCATGGGAGACCCAGAACAAGCTCCTGGCTCCTGGCTTTGGATCGGCGCAGTTCTAGCCATTGCAGCTAATTGGGGAGTGAACCAATGGATGGAAAACCCCCCGCCCTCTCTGCCTCTCCTCTCACTGTGTAACTCTGACTCTCAAGTAAAAATAAATAAATCTTTAAAAAATATAGTAGAAACAAGTTTCAAACTCAGTAGACTGGTTATAAATCCTCACACCTAGTGTTTCATTATACTGTATTACTTCCCAAGAAATAGAGAGTGAGACAATTTAAAATTTAATAAAATCTAGGCTCTTTAAACATATTTAGCAGGGTCCCTATCTAAATCTCCAACATCAATATTTTGAGTTTAAGAAGGAACAAATTGGGATTTTTTTTCACATTACAAAAAAACTAACTTCTTCAACTCAATATTAAACAAACAACCTAAATTTAAAAAGTAGTTCACACAGGAAGAGATAAGATCAACCAGTGAGTCCATGAAAACTGTACTTACTTATCAGATACAATTAAATAATACAAATTAAACCACAGTGAGAATATCTTTACACACTGATTAAAAAGGGTTAAAATCAAATAAAGACAAAAACATCACTTAAATGAAACTCTAGAAGGGAAAAAAACTTGTATTCAATGAACAAAACAGAGTGGTTGCTTTGAGATTTGGCAGTATGATAATGTTCTGTATCTTTATGAGAATGGGGTCTTAAGGGTAAAATGCTTTTGTCAGAATTCACTGATTTATTCACTTGTGGATTTCACTGTATGTAACTGTTAACATATACACAAAAAATCCAAAAACAATTGAACTTAGTAGATAACACCTTTTGCAGCAGTTGGGTTGGCAATTTTGAAATCATGTTCTGTGTATTTTAACCATAATAAAATAGTTAAATACATTTGCCTAAGACATAAAAGTCAGAGTCATGTTGAATATAACTCATAAATTAAAATAAATAGAAGCAATGTTTCCATGAAACTGCTTATGCATGCTTTGTTATTTCATCATTACTTCAGAGTTCACAACCTTAGGGAAGTTAAACTGCTGCTTCTACATAGTATTCATAGTCTAGATTAAGAGCTGTAAAACAAGACAATTATAATGAAGTTTTTATATGGGTACAATCATGTTTTACTATTGTTTTTATTACGATTTTTAAAAATTTATTTGAAAGGCAGTGTTACAGAGAAAGGGAGACATAGAGACCTTCCATCCACTGGTTCACTCCCCAGATGCTGGCAACAGACGAGGCTGGGCCAGTCCAAAGCCAGAGCTTCATCCTGCTCTCCCAGGTGGGTGGCAGTGGCTCCAGGACGTTGGCCTTCTTCCGCTGCTTACCCATGTCCATTAGCAGGGAGTTGGATCAGAAGTGGGGCAGCCAGAACTCTTAACTGGCTGCAATATGTGATGCCAGGGTCACAGGCAGCAGCATAATCTACTACATCACAAAACTGGCCAAACAACCACAATTTTTATTCTAATTTTTAACTTTTTGTTGTTTAGATATAGATGGCTAAGATTGTAGTTTATCAACATACCTATTTTTACAAAATAGCAAGAGTGTCAGAGTTGAGGCATGGTGTGCTAAGATGTCGCCTGTAACACCAGCAACCCATATGAATGCCATTTTGAGTCCTGGCTGATTCATTTCCAATCCAACTCCCTGTTAATGTACCTGGGAAGGCAGTGGCTTGGACCCCTGCCACCCACGTGGGAGACCTAGATGGAGTTTCTGGCTCCTGGATTCGGCCTGCTCCAGCCCTGGCCGTTGTGGCAATTTGGGGAGTGAATGAGTGGATGGAAGATCTATCTCTCTCCATCTCTCCCTCTCTCTGAGTAACTTTACCTTTAAGTTAAATAATCTTATAAAAAATCAGGAAGGATAATGTTTTATAGAAGCTTACATAGCTGTAACATTGGCTCATGTTTTTCTACTCACCTTTGATTTAGAAAGAAGTAGCAAAAATACCTCTATTGCTGCTCAAGCTGATAAACTTATATAGTCTAGCATTACTCACATATTATCAGTTTTATTAGTTCTACTTCTTTTTTTTTTTTTTTTTTTGACAGGCAGAGTGGACAGTGAGAGAGAGAGACAGAGAGAAAGGTGTTCCTTTTGCCGTTGGTTCACCCTCCAAAGGCTGCTGCGGCCGGCGCACCGCGCTGATCCAAAGGCAGGAGCCAGGTGCTTCTCCTGGTCTCCCATGGGGTGCAGGGCCCAAGCGCTTGGGCCATCCTCCACTGCACTCCCAGGCCACAGCAGAGAGCTGGCCTGGAAAAGGGGCAACCGGGATAGAATCCAGCGCCCCGACTGGGACTAGAACCTGGTGTGCCAGCGCCGCAAGGCGGAGGATTAGCCTGTTGAGCCACGGCGCTGGCTAGTTTTACTTCTATTACTAAGATGATTCGATTACAAATGTAGCATTTCAAAAATTAATATAACTAAATGAACATATTTTTAAAAGAAATAATAAAATAAACTTTTAAAACTAGAGGATATTCCATTATGTAATTTCTTTTTCTAAAGATATCAAAAAGCTTAAGAAACAACCACTTGATTAAGAAAATAAAAACCAGTAAATATTATTTTTAAATAAATATAATTATATTAAATATTTCAGATTGTAGCAGAGATTGGTACACCTAATTTTACTGTTTTAATCTTACTTAACTATTAAATGATACTATTGTAAAGTAACTATATCAATTATTTGGAATGCAACTGCTTCTGTAATGGATATTTTAAATATAAAGCACATGTAAAAACTCAAAAACAATTAAAAATATTAAAAAATTTCAAACTGGTCATAATTCTGTTATTTTGCTTGCTTAAGTTTTCAAATGATTCATAATACTTCATTATCTGGATTTAAAATGCAGAATTTTCTTCCCTTTTGATGTTAAATCTAAGAGTTAAGTGATAAACATCTTTGCCTATGAATTATGAGTGTTCCATCTCTTCAGATACCCTGACATACTACTTTATCTGAATCTTTTATATTGTTTAACATGAAAATTAGTGAGATTAAATACCTTTGCCAAAGATTTCTTAATGCAGTTTCACATGAAGTGTGCAAACCCCTAGCCACTGTGGAAGGCATCTTTGTTTTAATGTCTTGGGTCAAGGACATAGAAGCTATACTAAGGTGGCCTGTGCTGTGGCGCAGCGGGTTAACGCCCTGGCCTGAAGTGCCAGCATCCCATATGGACACTGGTTCGAGACCAGGCTGCTCCACTTCGAATCTAGCTCTCTGCTATGGCCTGGGAAAGCAGTAGATGAGCCAAGTCCTTTAGCCCCTTCACCTGTGTGGGAGACCCAGAAGAAGCTCCTGGCTCTTGGCTTTGGATCGGTGCAGCTCTGGCCATTGCGGCTAATTGGGGAGTAAACCATCGGATGGATGACCTCTCTGTCTGTCTGTCTGTCTGTCTGTCTCTCTCTCTCTCTCTCTCTCCTCTCTCTGTGTAACTCTGACTTGCAAATAAATGAATCTTTAAAAAAAAAAAAAGAAGCTATACTGAGTAAAAGAATGATCATAATTTTGCAAGGAATCAGATGAGAGAGGGCGAAAGGTGCAAAATGCTTGCTTCCCCAAAAAAGTTATCTATAGGAAAATCAAAGTGCTAAATTCCAGTGCTTTTCTCCCCAAAAGCTGCTTCTAGCACAACAAAAATGCCTACTCCACCCCTTGGGAGCTTACAGTCTTATCATGAGAACAGCAAGGGAGTGGTGATTCTAGCTTCCAGATGGTGCTTTTGTTTTATTAGGAGCAAGTCAGACTTGGCAAGCAAGATTACCAATCAGGTCTTTGATGAGTTTCCTCCCATCACCTTATAACTAATAGTTTTGTGGTTTTATTTTTTGCTTCCAAAATTGTGCTTAGAAACCCACTACCACCAGCCCCTTTGGGCGTGGCCTCTCCAGGAGCCTTGCTCCGGGCCACTCCACCAGGAAGCTTCCAACTTAAATACACCTGTTTTTCTCTCTGCGTTGTATGCTTGGAAATTATACTCCCATGTGAGACAAAGAACTAAGGTAATCTCTTCAGCACTGCCATTTCACCCTTGCCATTTTCAAGATAATTTCAAGAAGAAAAATCCAGCTAAATATATACCAGAGATAACAGCAGTCAAATCTGAAGAATAAGGTGTAATTTTCAGGATGGCATGAAGGAATATATTTCATTCTGCTTAACAAAAGAAATAACAGGAATCTAAGCTCTGGAAACAATCCTTAAAAAATAGTAACAATTGCAAAATACTAATCAATGACTATCAAATATAAATATCAATACTAATTAATGACTAATCAAAATACTAATCAATAAACAAAACCAGCAAAAACCCTTATCTTAGAAATTGTTGGTAGACAAGGAACAGAATAGAAACCCCAGAAATTAGTTCACATATCTACAACCTACTAATCTTTGACAAATAAGCAAAAACCAATCCATGGAAAAAGGAGTCTCTTCAGAAAATGGTGCTGGTGAAATTGGATTTCCATCTGCAGAAGCATGAAACAAGACACCTTACACCTTACACAAAAATCAACTCAAAATGAATCAAAGATCTAATTCTACAACCTGATACTATTACCGGTGAATGGCAGGGTCCTTGTCTTCGTGCAAAAAGAATTCAGGAGTGAGACAGAGAGTAAGCGGAAAGCAAATAGCAAGGTTTATTAGAGCAGGGATATCCATAAGAATGGATGGGCACCTCTCCAGACAGAACCTGAGAGAGTGCCCAGTCGCTCAGACTGGGGAGAGCAGGGTTACATGGTTGAGTGGAAGAGGACACCTGACCAGGCCAGGCGGGCGGCTCAGCAGAGAGGCAGAGGGCTGAGCACGCAGTCTGGTTGAGGCCAGAGGATTTAAGGGGATGGACCTTGTTTTCCCACATATTCTTCTCCTGAAACAAAAGACTTTTTGGATGTAAATACTAAAAATTCCTATCTGAGTTTTCCCCGTGCAGTTATCAGACAAGGGGAAGCCTGGCTGGCGTTGCCCCACCTTAGAAGAAGGATGGTTATTGGGTAGAAGGGGCTGCTCCCATTTGAAGTGCAAATACTGGGCTGCTCCTGGAAGATTATCAGGCAGAAGGGGCAGGGACCCCCCACCTGGCAGGTTATTGGGCAGAAGGAGCAGGGCAGGATGCAAACACTGGGTTGCTCTTGGAAAGTTATTGGGATGACTTTGAGATGCATATGCTGGACCTAGATGTCAACTCTGTAGGCCTTTGTCACACACACATAAGCTCATATCTGACTTCCTACCTAACAATACCATCAAATTGCAAGAGGAAAACATGACCGAAACATTGCATGACATTGGCAGAGGCAAAGACTTCTTGGAAAAGACCTCTGCAGTATAACCAATAAAAGCAAAAATAGAAAAATGGAACTATATATATCAAGCTAAGAAGCTTCTGTACTACAAAGATACATATTTGCAAAGAATATATGTATACATATTACAAAGTTTGCAAAGAAAAAATTTGCTAACTATTCAATTAATAAAAAATTAATATTCAGGACCAAATAGAGCTCAAGAAACTCAACAACAAAACAGTTAAAATGGGCAAAGACATGAATAGGCATTTTCAAAGGATGAAATGATGAAATTCAAATGGCCAAGAGACAAATGTAAAAATGCTCAGGATCACTAGCCATCAGGGAAATGCAAATAAAAATCATAATGAGGTTTCAATTCACCACAATTAGAATGGCTTTCATGGGCCAGCCTGCAACTCAATAGGTTAATCCTCCACCTGCGGCGCTGGCATGGCACACTGCGTTCTAGTCCCAGTTGGGGTGCCAGATTCTGTCCCAGTTGCCCCTCTTCCAGGCTAGCTCTCTGCTGTGGCCCGGGAGTGTAGTGGAGGATGGCCCAATCCTTGGGCCCTGCACCCCATGGGAGACCAGGAGAAGCACCTGGCTCCTGCCTTCAGATCAGTGTGATGTGCCGGCCACAGCGCACCGGCCACAGTGGCCACTGGGGGGTGAACTAATGGCAAAAGGAAGACCTTTCTCTCTGTTTCTCTCTCTCACTGTCCACTCTGCCTGTTAAAAAAAAAAAAAAAAAGTCTATCATGCAAAAATCAAAAAACAAATATGGTGAGGATGTGGGAAAAAAAAGGTACCCTAATACATTATCAGTGGGAATGTAAACTAGTATCACCATTTTGAAAGACAGTATGGAGATTCCTCAGAAATTTGAAAATAGATCTACCATAGGACCCAGCCATCACACTCCTGGGAATTTACCCAAAGGAAATGAAATCAACATATGTACTCTCCTGTTTATTTCAACTCACTACACAATAGGTAAGATATGTCATCAACCCAGATGCCTATCAACTGATGACTGGATAAAGAAAATGAGTTATAAATACACTATGAATACTATTCAGCCATAAAAAAGAATGAAGTACTGTTTTTTGAAAGAAATGGATACTACTGGAAACCATTATACTTACTGAAATAAGCCAGTTCCAAAAAGACAAACATCATATTTTCTCTGATATGTGGCAGTTAATATAAATATTAAAATAAATGTATAGGATTGAAACAGACATCTTGTGATATGATTGTTGTTTTTAGCGCTTGTCTATACTCCTGTGGAACTGTGCTGTTCCTACTTTTTACTAGTAGAATATTATGGGTGAATTAAGTCTGTGATTATAGTGTGGATTTAAAGTATGTCATTGTGGGGCCAGTGCTGTGGTGTAGCAGGTAAAGCTACCACCTGCAGTGCCGGCATCCCATATGGACACTGGTTCAAGTCCCAGGTGCTCCACTTCCAATCCAGCTCTCTGCTATGGCCTAGGAAAGAGGGCCCAAGCAGGAGATCCAGGGGAAGCTCCTGGCTCCTGGCTTCGGATTGGCGCAGCTCTAGCTGTTTCGGCCAATTGGGAGTAAACCATCAGATGGAAGACCTCTCTCTCTCTCTCTGCTCCTCCTCTCTCTATGTAACTCTGATTTTCAAATAAATAAGTAAATCTTAAAAAAAAATTAGGAAGGAGGGGCAGCATTGTAGAGCAGTGGGTAAAGCTGCCACCTGCAGTGCTGGAATCCCATATGTGTGCCAGTTCAAGTCCTGGCTGCTCCACTTCCAATCCAGCTCTCTGCTATGGCCTGGGAAAGCAGTAGAAGATGCCTCAGGTCCTTAGGCCCCTGCACCCACATGGGAGACCCAGAAGAAATTCCGGGCTCCTGGCTTCAGAACAGGTTGGCTCTGGCTGTTGCAGTCATTTGAGGAGTGAACCAGCGGAATGGAAGACTTCTCTCTCTACCTCTCTCTGTAACTCTTTCAAATTAATAAAATAAATCTAAAATAATAATAATAATAAAGTATGTCATTGCAAAAATTAAAGAAAAAAGGAAGGAAAGAAGGAGGGAAACTGAAGCATAGAAAGGAGAAGAAAAGGATGTATGGTTATCTTCTTAGAACTGTACCTATGAAATCTATTCTCTTTATATTAATAAAAAAAATTTTTAAATTAAAAAGTAAGTACCATTCAAAAAATAAAATAAACTCAGTAAATTAAGACCTTGATAATTTTCAAGCAAGTCTACTGTCAAAGTAAAATAAATAAATTTAAGAAATCTACCAAATGTAATCGTAACAATTCTTTAAAGAGACAAAATAAGGTTGCATTTTAAATATATTTAAAATAATCTTTTTAGATTATTTTTATCTGCAGTTCTAGGGAAACAGTTCTAAGTTTGAATCAGTTTTTAGTTTTACTCTCCATCTAACCAAATCTCAGGGAGAAAACCCCCACAATTGTGACCTAAGAAAGTTATGGGGCTCCAAACTAGTTTAAAAAGATGAATTAACTAAAAATTTAAAAATCAGAATAATCACAGATTAACATTTGAAACAAAACCTAACATATATTAATTCTTGCGATCATTTAGTTTGAACGTGAAGTATTCAGAAACCAGATGTTAAAAATGTGACATACGGAAAAGTCATTAATCCCAGAGGTTAAGATGCCCACTTGCACATCAGAGTGCCTAGATTTGATTCCTGGCGGCAGCTTCCCACCAGTGCAGACCCTGGGAGGCAGTGATAATGGTTCAAGTAAGTGGGAGACCAGAAATCACAGTTCCTGTCTCCAGCATCTATCTAGCTCCAGCCATTGCAAGCATTTGGGGAGTAAACCAATGGCTGGGAGCTCTCTTTCTGTCTCTCTACTTCTCAAATAAGAAAAAAATAAAATAAAATGTAAAATAAGGGGTGAGTATTTGGTACAAAGGTTAAGACACCAGAAGGGATGCTCACATCCCTTACTGGATTACCTGAGTTTAAGTCCTAGATCTGGTACAAATCCCAGCTTTCTGCTACTGTTCACACTGGGAGGTAGCAGGTGACAGCTCATGGTTTTGGGTCTCATTAAATAATATCTCATTAAATAATAAAACGTGTCACACTGAGTTTACAAAATTAAGACAATATTTGTGGTTTAAAAGTTTGGTCTTATTACTAATTTGACTGCTTAAAAAAGACTTAGGGAGAAAAGTGGCTAACCCACTTCTAAAATCTATCATTTTGAAGAACAAATATATTCAAGGAGAGGAAGGATTTCATTTCTGATGTTATAGATATGCAACAACTAATCTCAAATCTATCGTTCCCATTTCCTTATCTAATACATAGGATAAAAAAGAAACAACTCATCCATTATATTTTAGTTACTAAAAGCAATCCTCTTTTATTAAGCCTTTTGAACATCTTCCTCCAACATTTATTTTAAATTTCATGACTCAATTTGCTCTAGGATTAAGTTATAATAAAAGTTTTTATTAATTCACTAAAAGGATAAACATTCCTTATTTGGAATTCATTCACCATCATTCATTTACCATAATTCACATATTGACAATTTACTGAGGATTAAATATGCCAGGAACTATGTAAAAAAATAAAATTATCACCAAGAAGGCAACATAACTACCTCACAATCAATTTTATCGCTAAAATGACATCACAATTCCAAAACAGAGTTTCAATTTGGGCTTCAGCATTTAAATTTTACTGAATAACATACTGTAATATGTATTTCAATTAGAACTTCTAAGGTACTTTTTAACTTACAAAATAGATGACAAAAGGAAATATACTATAAACTACCTTTCTTTTTAAGACCTTGATAATTTTCATGTTTCTAGGAGAAACAATTTAGTCTAATCATTTTAGAGACTGAAAACTGACAAATTCAAACTTCTTTGATTGTCCCCAATATCCTAAAATAATTATATACAGAAACAGGAGACATATTTTCTGAGAGCTAAAAATTAAGTATTTATTAAAAATATTTATCAACTGTGTTCCTTATTTTAACTCACATATATGTATCTTTTGGGTTGCTAAGTGATCCTGCTGTCCTACTGACTTACCTAGAAAGGATTTTACCACTACTCAGCAAGTATTTAAACCTAACCGAGCACAGTATGAATGTAATAACATACAACAGAGGGGAAAAACTGAGGCAAAGAAATGCTTAATTATTTGCCACAGACCTGAAAAAAAAACTTACTAAGAAAAAAAAAAAAAGTTGGGACTCATTAATTACATTTTATGGGTTAAATGCATGCAAGTTCCCAAAGACATTTAAAAAACATGTAAATGTACATATATTTAGAATAACTGAAAAAGCAAGGGAAATAAATAAGGAATTTCCATGCAGCCTGAATTACATAGAGAAGTGTGGTTTCAAAATCAGACCTGCCAAAGAGCAGGTTCTAATGCACTGTGTACCTCAGTTCAAAGAAACAGGAAAAATAATTACAGTATGTTCAGCAAAAGATTACTAAGTATGACCCGAAATGCTTAACTAATAATGATACACAATTGGTATAAAGTATCTCTGACCAAGCACTTAAATATATCTTTTTAAAAAATAAAGCTTCATTTAAAGTATCTTAAAGTAAAAGTTTAAAAATTCGCATTTGTACATAATACTGAGAACGCAATGTAATCAGAAACATGTGAACATCTGGATGGGGGATTTTCAAACAATAATGGTGTTAATTACCAACTAAATGAGATGTTAGCAAAGAATAAATATTAACCTTTAAGGTTATTTTTATTAAACACATTAAATTCTACATAAAATAAACTGCTTATTTAATACAAGAGCAATAGTGCTTAAACTAACTGTATATTTTTTCTTAAAAAAGAGACATCTTTATAATCATAAAACATTTTCTGGAATTATTTTTCCAGCTTAACATGTCCTCAAAAATCTCCATAAAATTATTTAATTTCTTTTTCATTACCTCTTTAAACATTTTCAGAAAAATCTGTGATATTATGTTCTTAAGGCAAAACCAAGGGAAGGGACTTTGTATATTCATAATTTCTGGGAGAATATAAAATCTTTATATTCTGGAAGACACTGGCATATGGTTAATCATGTAATTAAGAGTGAAAATTTTATAAAGAAACTAATGAAATCAATAAGAAAGGCTACTATTCAGAAATCTTATACAGATTAGAAGATGGTACCTATTTTTAAAGACAATTAAAATATAATGTATTGCAAATACCCTACTATAAGGTGATTTTTGAGGTACAAATTATTCATTTCCTAGGTTATTTCAAATAAATGGGGGGGAAAATCCTGGTAGGAATATGTAGATTTTATAGCAAAAAGACATGAATCAATCTAGTATCTCAAAATAAAAATTAAAATAGGCAAAAATAATTTAAAAGAACATCACCAGTTCTTAGGCTTTTAACAATAATTGCAAATTAATTGTGTTCTTCCTCAACTCCATTCCTAAATCCTAAGAAATTTCTCTAAATAGAATTTTTGTTCATTATGCAAGATTGTTTTTTTCTTTTGTTTATTTTTGTTGGTCTTTGTACTTACGCTAGTATTTGGTGTTTTATTTTGATATCAAAAAATGACACCATAAACAGAACTGTTCCTGTGCAATTCTTGAAGCTGGTATTTCCTTACCCTATTTAAATAAATTTAATTCAAGATGGGACCTACAACATTCTACATAAATTACCTCAAAAAAAATTGGCTAAATAATACAGACTTTATTGACTTTGTTGAAGCACTTTATCTTGATTAGAATTTTTATCTTCTCCTAATCTTCCTCAAAGATAGCATTTAAAAACTCAAAATTTAAAACTGCACACCTTTATCTGATGAATTAAGATAAACAGAAATTATATTATTAATGACCAAAATAAACATCATAATTTTGGAAGCAAATATTTTAAATGTTATAGCATACTAGTATATTTATTTTATCAACATTAAGTTTATTACTCTTGAAATATTTCATTTCTTCGTGTCTTCAGTTAATAGAGTTTTATCAAATGACAACATCAGAAAGAAACAGAAAGCATTCCCCTCCCACACTACATTGCGCAACTGTCCTTTGAAAAACTGATGTATCTTTTAAATAAGCTGTTTCTGTTCACCCGCTCATTCCCCAATCTCATCCAGTGCTCCAAGCAATTTCCTCATTCCAGCAAAAGAAGCAAATGACAAAATTAACAGTCTCTGGACCCTCAGGGATAACCACTGTGTAGAATCAGATGAGATTCCAGATAAGAAGTATGTTTGATTTATTTAAAGTACCAAAATAAACCAAAGAAAGAAAAAATAAAACAAAAACCAAAATCTACCTAGGCCATCTTTTCACCTTTCTTTATTTCATAAGAGAGAAGCATTTAACACATTTGTTCTAATAAAGAAGTGCTAATGAAGCTTTTGCAATATCAGTCTTATCATTGTTAATAAACTTCAACTTTTTTATAGTATGCCTACAGAGATGAGTAACTATTGTTTTATGAGATTAATATAATCTCATAATAATCCAAATACAAAATGTTTAGAGCAATACTGTCAACTTCTTTTGTTAGAGAAAATTATCTTACGTTCAAAACCAGATTATTAACCTTATTTACATCTATATCTGTAACATAATTATGTGTGACAGGTTAATAAGTGGATGAAATCTATCTCTGAAGGACTACTCCTATTTATTAAACAAGATTTTAAGAACGGCTTCTACACTATATATTTTTTTTTCATTTTATCTATGATGAGAAAATTATGAACATGGAACTTTAATCCCCCTAAAGTCAAGTCTCAGCAACCAACTTACCTGACAAGATTTTCATTGTCCCCAGTTCCCTTGCAAGTTGCACATTCAGTTCTTAAATCTTCAGCCTTGGGCTTCTTTTGTAATACAGATTGTCTTTGTCTTCTTTCTCTGGGAACTCTTTCCTGCCACACAAGTGAGGAAAAAATTAAAACAAAAGTAAATCAGGATGTAAGGGAAGCAAATAATTTTAAGCAAGATAGTTTCTCAAACTTTAGACTGCGTCAAGAGTGCTTAACTTATTCCAACCTCATGTTTTTCCTCCTCAGGAATGAAGCTTCGTTTTCGTCCTCTGGTTCTCTAAAAGAAAAACCACAAAATATCTAGTGTTAAACTAATGTTAAAAATGAGTTTTCTCTGTTAAATTTTACTGCTTAAGTTAATACAATTAAAAAATTAATATTCCTAATGCTGTATTGCTCCATGCAATTGTTACAATCTATGTAATAAAATTTAGTATATAAAATCAAATTAGACTTACATGAAAGAACTTAACTCATAAAAGAATAAACATCTGATAGTAAAAACAAATTCTCCAAAATTATTTTGAAAGTCTTTCACAATACTTCATGTTTATCACATAATCATGACACACTCAGCATTTAACTTCTCATGACATCACATATGACTTAACAATTGAAATGTCAAACTTAGAGCAATCTGCATCTGTTTGTTGTCCATATGTGTGCACATACATATGTGTTTGTGTAATGTAAAGGGATAATTTTTAGGTACCTATAAAAAGGTGGAGAAAAAAAAGGTATCACCTGTGCCCACATCTAGTTTAGAAAGAAAATGATTAAAACATGATATAAGTTTCAGGGAAGAGTTAGGGTGAAAACAGCAAAAGAAACTGTACACAAATTAGAGAGACACTGTGAACCTAAGTGGAGGGTGTGGATGCACACAACTTAGGACCCCAGCAGCAGAGAGCCTCATAATCAGCTTTGAAGTGAGGTGAGAACAGACTGCAGCAGCCCAAGCCACTGGCTATAAAGCTGCAGGAAGAGCCTGGCTTGGACCCCTGTGAGGGACAGTGTACTTGCCAACCTAAAGGGAAAAATAAAGGGGACATGTTTATCTCTCCCTGACCACCTAGCACCAGCATCCTGTAACTAGCTGAGAGAGGGCAGGTACCATTTTGGACATACGCAACAGCTGCACCAGCTCATGTCAGCATGACCAGCAACCAGCCAAGAGGAGAAGCTTCAGTCTGGCTGGGAGAATTCATAGAGGACTGGGCACTCGTGACTGTGGGTGGCTTGTGTGCCGAGTTGGTGAAAATATTGTGGCTGCATGGGAGAGTGCAGGAGGTAGCCAGGACTTTGGGCAGTCACTGTGGGCAGTTCCACATGCTTAGGGCTCCCTGATTCCCTGGAGAGGGTCATTGCTGCAGGATCCATGCTCAAAACAGGAGATTCACCACAATCAACTTGGGTATCACCATAGACACTCCCCTCACCCTGAAGCACTGAAAGAGCTCCCTAGCCACATCTAGACCACACCTAAGGGTATTCACTACAAGAGCAAACACTCCAATGAACCAGAGGCATGGTTCAAAGATAAAAGCCATCACAGGGGAAAAAAACAATGTAACACCAAAAATGCATAAAAATAAATGCAGCAATTCAAGAAACAAGAATAAAGAAGACAGCATGACAACCCAAAAAGAACACAACACTTCAATAATTGAATATGAAGACATTGACAAAATGTCAGAAATAGAATTCAAAAAATTGATTGTAGGATTACTTGGAAGTAATCAGCAGCAAATTCATAAACTGAAGAAATCCATACATGACATGAATGAAATTTTTTCCCAGAAAACCAACATTTTAAAGAGAAATCAAAATGAGATATTGGAAATGAAGAACTCAATAGAACACATAAACTATATGATAGAAAGCCTTAAGAACAGACACAGTGAGGCAGAAGAAAGAATATTCAAGTTAAAAGAAAAATCTCTGGAAATTTTACCAGCAGACCAACAAAAGGAAGATAAATAAGAAAACTAAAAAACAGTGTCACAGATTTCTGGGATACTATCAAACAACCCAACATACAGGTCTTAGGAGTACCTGAAGGTGTGGAAAGGAAGAATGGATTAGAAGGGCTTTTTAGTGAAATAATTACAAAAAACGTCCCTACTCTGGAGAAAGAAAGGGACATCCAAGTACAGGAAACACACAGAACTCCTAATTGACATGAGCACAGAGATCTTCACAACCACACATTGTAGTCAAATGCTCCACAGTAAAACATAAAGAAAAGATTCTAAGATGTGTACATGAGAAATGCCAGATATCTTTCAGTGGATCTCCAATTACACTCACAGTTGACTTCTCATCAGAAACCCTACAGGCTAGAAAAGAATGGCGAGATATTCCAAGTCTTAACAGAAAAAAAAAAAAAAAAAAACCTGTCAAACCAGATAGTGTACCTTGCAAATCTCTCATTTATAAATGAAGGTGAAATAAAGACCTCCCACAACAAACAGAAATTGAAAGAATCTGTCACCACTTGTCCAGCTTTATAAAAGATGATTAAGGATGTGCTACACATAGAAACAGAAACATAGCCACCACTACGAAAGAAAGTGAAGGCAGAAAATCTCTCAGTAAAAGTACAAGGGAAATCCAAAGTAAAAAATAGGAATATTTATGGAAAAATGGCAGGGCAAAGGCAATACTTATCAATAGTTACCTTGAATGTAAATGGCCTCCACTCTCCAGTTAAAAGATACAGACTGGCAGAATGGATTAAAAAGCAAAACCTAGTTATTTGCTTCATATTAGAAACACATCTCACCAACAAAGACACACACAGATTGAAAGTGAAAGAATGGAAAACATATTCCGTGCTAACAGAAACCAAAAAAGAGCTGGTGTAGCCATCCTAACATCAGACAAAATAGACTTTAACACAAAAACTGTTAAAAGAGACAAAGAAGGGCATTATGTAATGATAAAGAGATCAATTCAACAGGAAGATATGACTATTATAAACACATATGCACCTAATTACAGGTCATGGGGCTATCTCAAAGACATATTAATGGATCTAAAGGGAGACATAGACTCCAATATATAGTAATGGGGGACTTAAATATTCCACTTTCAGCAATGGACAGATCAACCAGACAGAAAATCAGCGAGGAAACAACAGAGTTAATCGATACTACAGACCAACTAGACCTAATGGATATATACAGAACCTTTCATCCTACAGATACAGAATACCAATCTTCTTACCAGGGCATACAACTTTCTGTAGGATTGACCACATGCTTGGCCATAAAGAAAGCCTCAGCAGATTCAAAAAAATCGAAAACATATCAAGCATCTTTTCTGACCACAATGGAATGAAGCTGGAAATCAACAACTCAGGAATCTGTAGAACATATGCAAAAACATGGAGATGGAACAACATGCTCCTGAATGAACAGTGGGACATTGGAGAATCAAGAGAGAAATCAACAAATTTCTAAAAACAAATGAATCAACAGTGCAATAAATCAAAACGTATGGGATACAGCAAAAGCAATGTTAAAAGAGGAAAGTTTATAGCAGCTGCTGCCTACATCAAGAAATCGGAAAGGCACCAAATAAATGAGCTATCAATGCAAACAAGAACCTAGAAAAGCACCAGAAAAGCAAACCCAAAATAGTAGGAGAAAAGAAATAGTTAAAATTAGAGTAAAAATAAGCAAAATTTAAAGCAAAAAGACTATACAAAAGTAAAACAAAGAGCCAGTATTTTGAAAAAATAAACAAAATAGATATACCATTGGCCCAACTAACTAAAAAAAGAGAGAAGACCCAAATCAATAAAATTAGAGGTGAAAAAGGAAATTTAACAATAGACACCACAGAAATAAAAAAAAAATCATCAAAAATTACTACAAAGAGCTGTATGCCAACAAATTGGGATACCTAGAAGAAATGGATAGAAAAATCCATTTGTGTTTTTCACATACAACCTACATAAATGAGATATGAAGACACAGAAAACCTAAACAGACCAATAACCAAGGCAGAAACTGAATCAGTAATAAAGACCCTCCCACCTAAGAAAAGCCCCGGATCAGATAAATTCTACCAGACATTTAAAGAACTAATTCCACTTCTTCTCAAGGTATTCGAAACAATTGAAAGGGACAGAATCCTCCCAAACTCTAAGAAGCCAGCATCACCTTAATTCCTAAACCTGAAAAAAATATAACAGAGAAAGAGAACTATAGACCAATTTCCCTGATGAACATAGACACAAAAATCTTTAGCAAAATACTAGGCAATTCAATCCAACAACAGATCTGAAAGATCATTCATCAAGACCAAGTTGGATTTATCCCTGGTATGCAGGGATGTGAGTTCAACATTGTAAATCAATCAATGTGATATATCACATTAATAAACTGAAGAACAAAAATTCATATGATTATCTCAATAGATGCAGAGGAAGCATTTAGTAAAACACAACACCATTTCATGATAAACATATTAAGCAAATTGGGTATAAAAGGAACATTCCTCAACAAAATCAAGGCAATTTCTGACAAACCCACAACCAGCATCCTACTGAATGTGGAAAAGTTGTTAGCATTCTCACTGAGGTCTGGAACCAGACAAAGATGCCCACTCTCACTGTTGCTATTTAATATAGTCCTGGAAATTTCAGCCAGAGGCAAGAAAAAGAAATCATAGGGATACAAATTGCGAAGTCTTTATTCGCAGATACATGATTCTATATACAGGGGATCCAAAAGATTCCTCTAAGAGACTATTGGAACACATAGAAGAGTTTTTAGTAAACTGGCAGGATATAAAATCAACACACAAAAACCAATTGCCTTTGTATACACAGAAAAAGCCATGGCTGAGAAAAGAACTTCTTCTTCTTCTTCTTTTTTTTTTTTTTTTAACAGGCAGAGTGAACAGTGAGAGAGAGAGAGAGACAGAGAGAAAGGTCTTCCTTTGCCGTTGGTTCACCCTCCAATGGCCTCCGCGGCCGGCACATCACGCTGATCCGATGGCAGGAGCTAGGTGCTTCTCCTGGTCTCCCATGTGAATGCAGGGCCCAAGAATTTGGGCCATCCTCCACTGCACTCCCGGGCCACAGCAGAGAGCTGGCCTGGAAGAGGGGCAACTGGGACAGAATCCGGTGTGCTAGCGCCGCAAGGTGGAGGATTAGCCTATTGAGCCACGGTGCTGGCCTGAAAAGAACTTCTAAGATCAATCCCATTCACAATTGTTACCAAAGAAAAATACCAAATACCTTCGAATAAATTTAACCAAGGATACCAAAGATGTCTACAATGAAAATTATAAAACATTAAGGAAAGAAAAAGACAACACAAAAAAATGGAAAAATCTTCCATGTTCAATGGACTGGAAGAATTAACAAATTCCAAATGATGGGAAAAAATCACTATATTCCTAAAGTTGTAGTTATGAAAAGCATGAACTTTGTATTCCTTAAACAAAACATTTCAGGGGAAAAATTTTGAAAAAAAAAAAACATGATATAAATTTACTTATTTTGAACTTATTTCACTAAATTCAAATTCCATATTTCACAACACATTTATCACTTGTGAGATGACATTAAAATGTTAAAAAAGGAATTAAGTATAATAGTATTTGCAGGGGCCAGCACCGTGGCACAGTAGGTTAATCCTCTGCCTGTGGTGCTAGCATCCTATATGGGTGCAGGTTCAAGTCCCGGCTGCTCCTCTTCCAGTCCAGCTCTCAGCTGTGGCCTAGAAAAGCCGTAGAAGATGGCCCAAGTACCTGGGCACCTGCACCCGCAAGGGAGACCAGGAAGAAACACCTGGCTCCTGGCTTCGGATCGGCGCAGCGCCAGCCGTGTGGCCATTTGGGAAGTGAACTAGTGGAAGGAAGACCTTCTCTCTGTCTCTCCCTTTCACTGTAACTCTACCTCTCAAATAAACAACTAACATCTTTAATAACATAAAAATAGTATTTTCAGTCAACACAAAATTCTCCACCTACCTAACACAACCTCTATAGATTTACAATCCCTATATATAGACCACTGACTTTTAGAGACTAGACTATGCCACCATTTTTACAAATTACTTTGACATTTGAGACAAAGGAATAATCCTATTAGAATAATGACCCTGTAATTCTGAACAGAATTACTTTCTTTTTTTAAAAATTTATTTAATAAATATAAATTTCCAAAGTACAGCTTTTGGATTACAATGGCTTTTCCCACCCATAACCTCCCTCCCACCCACAACCATCCCATCTTCCACTCCCTCTCCCACCCCATTCACATAAAGATTCATTTTCAAGTACCTTTATTTACAGATGATCAATTTAGTATATATTAAGTAAAGATTTCAACAAATTTCAATGATCCAAGAGTTTGCTCAATTTCAAATGTATATAAAGGATTCACAATTGGGAGATCATTTCACCACATGTTGAAGCTCCCATAAACTACTTTAGAAACAAAGTAGCAGGTTAAAAACAGCATGCAGAAGGAATAATTTTACTTAACCAATCCATGCTTTAGAACTCATAGAGATACATTATCTAGAAGTTCCAAATGACTAATCAATTAAGGGTTTAATTCCAAATTGTGCTTCATTTTGAAAGTAATTACTAAGTTATTCAAGTTAAATGAAAGTCTGAAACACTCCAAATCTTGACACATTTTAATTAATTTCTGTATGTTTTCTATCTTTAAAGAAATTCATTTGCCTAGGGAACAATGAAAATGTGACTCGCTGAGATCACCTGGCTTTTAATCCATGTATGGTACATTTACTGGCAAAAGGTGATAAAAATGTCCATAGAAAAGAATGATATAGTAGTAGAAACAATGTATTTACAATGAAAAAGAATAAAATTATTTACCTCTAGGTATGATTTTAGAAATTTATTCATCTAAAACAAATAATTAAATATTTCAATTTTCATTTTTTAGAGCAGAGGTTATTTTAATTTACAATGAATTCAAATGCCTGATGATATATGCAAGCTTACAAGTCATTTGAGAAATGAATTAAATTTAAAATTAAATAAGACAGTGCCTCAACATCTTTGATATCACTAAAAAAGCTTCACCTATTCACTGATTAACTGTTTTCTCTGAATTTAACACTGACATTTTGATGGCAAATCAATGTTTATACAGACATTTATTCAGTCAATCATGTTTCATAAGATGAATCGTAAAGAATCTTTCCCTGTGTGATTTTCATATAAAAAGAATCTACTTATTCATAAGTAAAATTTCAGATTCAATGTTAATTAGACAATTAAGTTAAACCTTAAAAATCTCTGTCAAGCTACACAGTGTCAGAATTATGCCAGGAAATAAATGCCAAAAGCTTTTCGGCAGTTGTTCAGGTGTTTCATTACAAAGTTTATTCATTTTATCAATATATGTATTTGGTTTTTCAATTATAAAACTATATTAAAACTAAATCTTTGATTAAAAAGTCATAAAATACTCAAAGAAAAATACTACGTATGTGATATGCAAACAAGGCGTGAGCAAGGTGCCATCTGTTTCTGTTGTTATCGGCAAACAACAGATGGAATGGTGATTCACCAAAGGAGGATGTTTTCCCTTCTGGTCAATTGGCTTTAGAGTTTATTTTTACCTTACTTAATTCCTATTAAGGGGGTTAGGAAAATGCATAAAAAAATAAAAGAAAAAACCATTGACAAATTTGGTTTAACTATAACTAAAAAAAAAAAAACAAGGCTTAAAGATATAAAAATATATACTTTATGCAATAATACCCACAAAACCCTTCTCATAGACAACAATATATACAATATAAGTAAAAGTTTTGCAACTGCATCTGTTCTCATTCTCTTTATTTCATACTCCTAGAAATGAATAAGAATGCTGGATTTCCAAGAGGCAAAAAGCAAAACAGGAGTCTTTGGCCTCTGAAGATTGCATCAGCTAAAAATAATTATAGTAGATCTCTTCTAAGCAGACAAAGTAGGTTAAGTATGTTCCAGCTCACCACAAACTGTTGCTAGAGTTTAAGAATCTATGATAGACTGAGCTTTTATAACCTGTCAATACCTCAAAGGTCATCTTGAGTCTGACAATACATAACTGATACCTGCAGCCCCAATAAACCACCTTTCTTTTTCAAAACTGTAATAATCCAACTGATTACTATAAAGATAAGCAAAGTAAGCTAGGAGATATGAAGCACAGTACCTTTTAGTCATTTCTGTAAAAGTAAATCTAAATATTTCAATCTTTTTCCTAGGCTAGCCTCCAAAATACACATATATAAAACATGTTATATTTCCAAATTTTCAAGACTTAACACTTTAATATTATTAAATTGCTACTTTGCATATACTAATCCAAACATACTCAAACATTAAATAAGTCAAACATATCAAACAGCTACTTTGAATATGCTAATTGAAACAAATGTAATCAAAGCAGACTCTAGGATATTTGATTCTCTCTCAAATTAGGATGAACAGACTAGGAGCTCACAGTATTAGGTAAGAAGGAAAACAGATTAAACATCTGTTCAAATCCCTTTCCAAATAATGATCTAAAAGAAATATTGCATCATGAAGAACAATATGATTTTGAGTCAAAGCTGATAAGAAACACTTTGACTATTTATTATATTTCTGTATTTAATTTTTTTTCAAAAACACAACAAAAATTATGATTAGGAAGAAAGTCAGAGCTTCAAAGAAATAAGATCATGTGTGTGTGTAAGACTATGGAAAGATAGGCCCCAGCCAGTCCTTTGGCACTTATATAAAAGATGAAAAGTCACCAGATGACATAGAGTGTGAAGAAACGGGAAAGAAAATCTGAAAGCTTTCAAGTTGCATTAAAGTTATTAGAAAATATGCCCAAAAGTACAAACATCAATTTTAAAGTAACTTCAAAGGGGACACGGGTAAGCTAATTCATATTTTCTTCTAAAGCAATTTCCTAGACTAAAAGGAAGTAAAGTCTTCACATAAAAAAAATAATAATGCAGAGAAAATGTCTAAATAACAAGGTACTTAAAAAGAAGTCTCCCAGGCTGCCTTCATAGTAATTCTGTTGTTTCTTCCATGAAATATGCTAAAAACACAGGCAAAATGGGAACAATTTCCTTGAAGTGAACAGGTAGTTCTTGTCTACTTAAAGTTTAGGTCTATAAGCTTACAAATATCCAACAAATAATTGAATTAATAGTTACTTATAAATAAGGTTAAGTACAACTGTAGGGGAAAAGTATCCCTGTGGCAGTGTTGGAAAAAAGAGTAGGCCTTGGGAGAATTCTGGGAAATCTCACCCCTCTGGGGAATCCAATTACTGACCCCTTCCAAGGTGGTAGATAGAGGCTGGGGGTAGCCAATCCAAGGGTGACCCCTACTGGATGCACTTGGCAAAGAGGGAGGGAGAAAAATAAAAAAAAGCCAGCCCCACAGGTAAACTGACTCCCAACTCTGGGGGGTCCCCTATACAAGGGGGAGCTTTTGTCACTTATTGCAAATAAATTCACTTTTCGCTTTTACATTCTCAGATTTTTCTCTTTATTTCTATATTGAGCAAAAAGTCCATGTACCAGGAGAAGCTACTCCCCCCAACCCACCCATGACGTGACACAACCTAAGTGAAAAGATCTCAACTACAACCCATTTATCAAAATTGGTCTTCATGTAAGAATGATTCATATTTTTAATACCTTTGACAATGAACATAAAATTCTACTTTCATATCAAAGACAGTTCTAGGGAAAATTCCTAACCAATTTTAAAGGGAAAAACCTCAAACTAACAGTTTTAAGGGCAACACTGGCAGCCCTATAGCAGAAATGCAAAATAAAAATTTCAAAATTACTAAGGGAAGGCAAGAGAATTAAAAAAAAAATCAAGGATGGTAACAAAAGCATTAAAACACTAAACACAGGATTTAGGCAAGAAGTACTGGGTAAGTTGGCTGGGCAATACTGAGAATAAATAAAGATGGCTATTCCTGGGAGCCAGCATGGTGGTACAGCAGGTTAATCCTCCACCTGCAGCACCAGCATCCCATATGGGCGCCAGTTCTAGTCCCAGTTGCTCCTCTTCCAATCCAGCTCTCTATGGCCTGGGAAAGCAGTAGAAGATGGCCCAAGTGCTTGGGCCCCTGAACCCACATGGGAGACCAGGAAGAAGCACCTGGCTCCTGGCTTTCTCTCTGTCTCTCCCTCTGATTGTCTGTAACTTTACCTCTTAGATAAATAAATTAAAAAATCTTTAAAAAAAAAAAAGAGATGGCTATTCCTCTGGAAATGTAAAGAAGGACCCAAATGATGCTGAAATGAAAGGAATTTGTATTTAATTATGTTTATTTCAGAATCTTAACAATAAAATCAAAGATTACTTCATATGATCACCCACCTCTACCCAACGCAGCAAACCATTTGGGGTAGGGAATGTTTGGCTTGTGGGCCACTAAGGCCTACAGAATCATGTGGTCTGGCCCTGCCAAGGCAACCACAGGTGGAACTTGCAATTCAATAAATCTACAGTGGACTAATTTTTAAGTTGACAATTTTCTATGGCCCACAGATGATGTTATAAACATCCAAATGGCCCTTGGCAGTTTAAACAGTATCACCAGCAGTCATACATAGCTTCAACTATTGGAAAGAACAAGCAGCATTTTCTTTCGTATGACAGTTCTAATTGCAGCTCCCTGTTTTACTGCCTGAACATGGAAATACTGATGTAATGCTAGCATTCAAGCAACAGAACAATTTTTTAAAACAAAAATGAGTCTATATTATATAAGGAATCTTTTTGTGTATTCATTTATTAAACAAATAAATGGGCAAAAAACTTAGCTAAAGCTGTGATAAGGCAGCCAAAAGAAAATATTGCTAGCCACAGTCCTTGTCGTGTGATTCTGTCCCTCTGTCTTCAAAGGCAACAATACTGCCTCTCTCTGACCCATTGCCTATAGTCACATCTTCCCCTTACTGATGCTGCCAAAAAAGTTTTTCCACTTTCAGTTACCCATATGATTAGTGGTGCCCACATGGATATTCCCAATTAATCCCCTCCCACTAAGGTCCCTACTTTAATCATATCTACAAAGTTACTTTTGCCAGAGCTGGTGCTATGGCATAGCAGATAAGACCACCATTTCTGAAACCAGCATCCCATTTGGGCTCCAGTTTGTGTCCTGGATGCTCCACTTCTGACCCAGCTCTCTGCTAATCTGCCCGGGAAGGCAGCAGAGGATGGCCCAAGTTCTCGGGCCTCTACACCCATTAGTAAGACCTGGAAGAAACTCTGGGCTCCTGGTTTCTGCCTGCCCAAGCCCTGGCCTTTGTGGCCATTTGGTCCCCAGCAGATGGAAGCTCTTTCTGTAACTGCTGTTCAAGTAAATAAATGAATCATTAAAAAAAAAAAAAAAAAAAAAAAGAATCCAGGAAACTGGGAATTGCTCTTAGTAAAGGTTAAAAGGAATTCCCAGGATAACAATGAACCCAATTCTAAGGAAGACTTGTATGTCACCCCAGAAAAGAGAGAGCTCCAGAAGCAAAATCTTAGAAATAAGATTTTGGGAATAAGAGAAGGAGGAGATGTACAATTTGGGACATGCTCAATCGGGCCTGCCTCAAATGATGGAGTTAGAATCGTGCCGGGGATTCCAATACAATCCCATCAAGGTGGCATGTACCAAGGCCATCTCACTAGTCCAAGTGATCAATTTCAGTTCACAATTGATCACACTGATAGGTCTAAGAGTCAAAGGGATCACACAAACAAGTCTAGTGTCTGCTAATACTAACTGATAGAATCAAAAAGGGAGAGAATGATCCAACATGGGAAGCGAGATACACAGCAGACTCATAGAATGGCAGATGTCCTAAATAGCACTCTGGCCTCAGAATCAGCCCTTAAAGCATTCTAGGCATGGAAAGCCAAGACACTGTGGCAAAAAAAAAAGAAGACCTAAATGAAAGATCTCTGTGAGTGAGATCCCAGTGGAACGAATGGGGCCATCAAAGAAGGAGGTACCTTTCTCTGAAGCGAGGAGAGAACCTCCACTTTGACTATGACCCTGTCGGAATAAGATTGAAGTCAGCGAACCCTAAAGGCTTCCATAGCCTTGGCAACTCATGACTAGAGCCTAGGGAGATTACTGAGGCCATAAACAAGAGTGTCAAATTGTTAAATCAACTTCAGGAGTCACTGTGTACTTACATCTCATGTGGGATCTGTCCTTAATGTGTTGTCCAATGTGAAGTAATGCTATAACTAGCACTGAAACAGTATTTTACACTTTGTGTTTCTGTGTGGGTGCAAACTGATGAAATCTTTACTTAGTATATACTGAATCAATCTTCTGTATATAGATAATTAAAAATGAAAAAAAAAATCTTGGTGTTAAATTGGAAATTGCCTAGAAAATTAATCAATTTTTTAAAAAAAAATATATCATGTAGGATCTCTGTCCTTAATGTGCTATACATTGTGAATTAATACTATAACTAGTACTCCGACAGTATTTTTCACTTTGTGTTGCTATGTGAGGGCAAACTGTTGAAATCTTTACTTAATATATAGTAAACTGATCTTCTGTACATAAAGAGAATTGAAAATGAATCTTGATGTGAACAGAAGGGGAGAGGGAGGGGGAAAGGGGAGGGTTGCAGGTGGGGGGGAAGTTATGGGGGGGAAGCCATTGTAATCTATAAGCTGTATTTTGGAAATTTATATTCTTTAAATAAAAGCGTTATAAAAAAAATAAAATAAAAAAAATAAAAAAAAAAAAAGAAATTGCCTGATCTGTATGGACTTAGAGAAAACAGGACATCAGAAATGCTTTACAAGGCAGGTGAAAGTTCTTAGGTTCAAAGAAAACTAAAATTTTTTAAATGTCACAATTATTCACAAAGAAAAATAAAAGTTGAACCAAGTAAAAGGAAAATCATAGAACAGCACTTGATCCTGCAGTGAACAAAACAGATATGGCCAAGTAATGTTTGTAATAATATAAAAACTAAAGTGAGTGTCCTCTCATACAGGAGATGCAGGGAGAACTGGCAGGGGTCCAGAGAAACAGCCTTCCTGGAAGTCATTGTCTACCTAGATATTCACCCAACTACTAGCTAGGATAAAAATCTATTCCTCAGAATCACATCCTGATGCATCATTCAGGACTCTTTTTTCCTTTGATTTACTGGTTATAAAACAGGAAATGACTATATTAACTAATTTCCATCCTCTAAAGCTTATACCTAAATTTATATACATATGCCTAAGACAGTGGATCAATCATGGTACCACAGGTTTAAGATTTTATTTCATTAACATAAATTTCCAGTAGTAAAAGTAAGGCAAGTGAGACTTTTTTTTAAAATGCCTCAAATTATATTAATTCCATCTTCAATAACAACAGAAGACAAAGGAAGCTATTTTTAACATTCTATCTGTATCTTCCTTTAAAAATAAACAGAATGAATGAGGATTCTCAAACTTTAATTAGTCTGATCGTATTTTTCCTTCAGCACCTTCCTATTGTGGCCTAACCAGTCTTGTTTTTAAAGATCACTATTTCTGGTACCCTTTATTTTTATCTTTCTGGCAATCACCTCTGTTATAATCATTGTTCTTCCAAAAAAATTAAATGATTTTAGAGATGGACCACCAGATGTGTATGCTTCTGAAGGTTGACTTGCTTTCCAAGGTGTTGTTAAAAGAAAAACCCTTTCTTCCATTTATGAAGTAGCATTTAATTGATCTAAGTAGTAAATTTCATGTTGACCTCTTCTTGATAGTAATTTACATAAGATAAATATTGTCTATTAATAGAAATATGCTTTTCACTCTATTATTGTTTTAAGATAGTATTTTAAATACTATTACATTTAAATGATTAATTACATTTCAAGTATAATTAAAAGTCAAACATATACAAAAGATACACCTTGAAGTGAATAAACCTAAGTTATTTTAGCTTAAAAATAATTTTTCAGTCTATATGTAATACCCAATACACTAACAATCAGTTTTTCATTAGTGAAGAAATAATTTAAACAGAAATGAGCTTCTTAAAAAATTTCACATTAATTTATCTTAAAAAAAATAAATTGTTCAAATATTAAGTGGCTTTTTGATAAAGGTGTGTTATTCATTAAAGTTATTAATGAATTACTAAAACTCATTATCTTTAATGGGCAAATCTGTATTAAAACCAGATTATTAAAGATTTCACATCCAATTGAGCTCATAAAAATTTTGTCAAGTTAGCAAGGTGAAAGGCTGTTGTCATCATGATACTGATCATAAAATATGTAATAGGCTAAGATAGCATGGTTCAAAATCTTATACTGTGTTTTAAGTAAAGGCAACGATACTCTTATAAGTATACATCTTGTTATTTTAAACTTTTGAATGGATCAATATTAAGGATTTGGACAATACAAAATGACCAACAGAATACTTTACTACTAGGAACTATCCAGTTGTAGTCTTAGCCCACTTCAGTCTCCTGTCACTCTTCTACTTCCTGACCACTATTTGACCTGCTGAGGCAATATAACCATACCTCTCAAATGACAGTATACTTTCTAAATATTTTTAAAAGATTTATTTATTTGAGAGTCAGAGTTACAAACAGAGAGAGAGGAAGAAACAGAGAGAAAGCTCTTCTATTCACTGGTCCACTCCCCAAATGGCTGCAACAGCCGGAGCTGGGTGGATCCAAAGCCAGGAGCCAGGAGCTGCTTTTGGGTCTCCCATGCAGGTGCAGGTGCCCAAGCACTTGGGCCATCCTTTATAGCTTCCCCAGGCTACCACAGGGAGCTGGATCAGAGGAGGAAGAAGAGCTAGGACTTGAACTGGTGGCCTCATGGGATGCTAGCTCTGCAAGTGGCAGCTTTACCTGCTAATCAACAGCACTGGCTCCTGTACTTTCTAATTTATACAACACTCAATGTCAACTTTTTGCCACTACAGTACCTTGTAGGTATAGACCATGACTGCATTTTGGTATTCTATTCACATCAGGCTCTCTGCCTTACATTATTATTTGCTCAGTAGGAATGTTGTCATGGTGTAAGAACAGGACAGGAGTTACAAGCAAAGGCTAAACAGAAAGCACAAAAAAGGATTTATTTCTAGGCATCTAATTCATACTAGTTGCCACAGAGACCCATTCAAATCAGAAATGGCATGGACAATACCATTTCAACAAAAGAAAATTGCCTACAGTTTTAAAAATTGTGAATAAATTACAAATTTATTTTCTATACATTATAAATAAAATTAGTATTGTCTTCCCTTTACTGGACTCAAAAGGTTTACCCAAAAAGAATAAATTCACTGACACTGAGAACTGTGTTGCATACATCAGAAGTCATGATTTGCTCTTTAGGTGCTTTGAGATAAAGCTGAAAATTAGCAAAATCAGAGTAGGTGAAGTAACTGAATTGCTAGTATCTCCAAAGGTGTAAAAAACAGAACAGTTAAGTCTCAAAACCAGTATATTATAAGATGACAAAATGGACTATGTGACATTACACAGAAACCTTTCACAAATGATGAAACAGCAAGTTACAAGGAAAAAGGATTTACAATGTTGTTTTGACTCAGTGACAAAGAAGTGACCACAGAAAAGTTAAAAATGATTCTAAACTGGTAGAAAAACTAAAATAAAAGGTCATCGTTAAAGATCAGAACCACATAATATATTAATAAATTCAAGAAAAGATTTTTCTTTTTTACCCAACTAATACAGAAATATATATGAAACATGGTCATTTTGTACTTAAAGATGGGCAAGACATCTAAACTCACTGTCCTATAAACAGCCTTCAAGTTGGAGAAAAGTAATCCTCTCAATACAAAAGATGAACTGTTTGTAAGTCAGATTCTAGGCCCCAAAATTTTCATGTCTATAAAAAATAAAAAATATGTGAAAGAATTATCCCTAATTAGTATTATTGAACTTACTACAAAAGTTACAATTACTAGAAAATTTTCTCTTGAATAATTATACACCTGAAGTTTATTATCTTTATAGTGAGTATAAAGAAATACAGGCTCACCAACTAAGAGGTAAACAGATTATATTATAGATGGTCTCTGAAATAGATGTCAACAATGGATAGTATAAATCATAGGAATTCAAAAGGGAAGAATTGCTTAACTGTAATGAAAACAAAAGGGGCTCTCTTTGTCACTGTGCCTAATGAGAAAATCTCAGTAATCATTTATGTAGCTTCTATAAGTAAAAAGAAAGAGAGAAAGAGAAGATCACAATTACTGTGTTAAAACAGGCTAACATGTCAGCCAGCACAATAACCGTTATTCCTTTAAAATTCAGTATTTCACCCATGTTATTTCCTTCCAACCAATTAAAAAGCAGAAAAATAAGGAGATAGAAACATGACTCATTAGTAATTATATGGCAAACACCATGCGGTGCAGCTGGAAATACAGCAAACCAGAAAAGGATTAACCTTTCCTCAATTTTAAATACTGCTCAGCTATATAAGAAAAATAAAAAAAATCCAAGTTCACCTCCTTTGGTCTACCACAAAATCATTAATATTCTGGGTACTTTACAACTCTTCAAGTGAGTGTCTCCATATTTATGGTACCAGAGATTCTTTAACTGCTTAGTCAAGAATCTATTACACATCTTGCACAATACAATACTTAGAGCTGGGAAAATATGGCTAAAAGAGACCAGATCCTAGTCTGCACAACACCAAGCAAAGATAAGCCACAAATTTTCATTTCATGGATGAAGGTAAACAAACAGGAAAAAATACTTTATAGTTGATCCTCAAGAGAAATAACTTATTAGAAAGTCCCAAAGCAGTGTATTGATTTATCCTAATATAATAAAACTGTTTAAGTTGCATGCAAAAAAATACCCTTCTGGGAGGAACTTGATATACCAGAAACATAAGAAAGGGAGGTACAGAGGAGAGTATCGTGGTATAGTGGGTTAAGTTGTTGATTAGAGCACTTGCATCCCACACTGGAGTGTCTGGGAGTCGCAGCTATTCTACACTTCCAACGCAGCTGCCTATCAACGAACCTGTAGAGGCAGAAGATGATAGGTCAAGTACTTGTGTTCCCACCACTCACACTGGAGACTTTGCTGGAGCTCCTGGTTTCAGCCTGGTCCAGCCCTGGCTGTTTTGGGCATTTGGGGAGTAAAGTACAAATGGAAGATCTCTCTAGCATCCTATCTCTTAGTATATGTCTGTCACTCTGCCTTTCAAATAAAATTTTTTTTAAATTTGGTTAAGGCTAACACTGGAGTCAGCACTGTGGTGCATCAGGCTAAGCTACAACTTACAATACTGGCATCTCATAATCAACAGCTCCACTTCTGATCCAGCTTCCTGCTAATGTGCCGGCTACTCACATGAGAGACCCAGATAGAATTCCTGGCTCTTTTTTTTTTTTTTTTTTAAGATTTTTATTTATTTATTTGACAGGTAGAGTTACAGCCAGTGAGAGAGAGAGAGAGACAAAAGTCTTCCCTGCATTGGTTCACTCTCCAAATGGCCACAACGTCTGGAGCTGCGCTGATCTGAAGCCAGGAGCCAGGAGCTTTCTCCCAGTCTCTCATGCAGGTGCAGGGGCCCAAGCACTTGGGCCATCCTCCACTGCTATCCCAGGCCACAGCAGAGTGCTGGACTAGAAGAGGAACAACCAGGACTAGAACCGGCACCCATATGGAATGCTGGTGCTGCAGGCAGAGGATTAACCTAGTGTGCCACAGCAACAGCCCCAAATTTCTGGCTCTTGATTTCAGCCTGGCCCATGACTGGCTCCTGTGGCCTTTGGGGAGTGAACCACTGAATGCAAGATATTTCTCTTTCTCTCTCTCTCTCTGTTGCTCTGCCTTTCAAGTAAATAAATAAATCTTTTCTAAAATGCTAAGATAACTATGAAATACAAATGATAGATAAAAACTTAAGATAACTAGAAAGCCAGCATAAATTGTAAGACCAAGATCAAGATGACTGTGACTGGTATTGTGGCACACTGTGTAAAAGCTGCCACCTGTAACCCTGGCATCTCATGTGGTGCTGGATTCTCCAAATGCTCTACTTCCAGTCCAGCTCTCTGCAAAATGGGCCTGCGAAAGCAGCAGAACAAAACTCAAGTACTTGGATACCTATCACCTACATGGGAAACTCACATGAAGTTCCATGGGTTCCTGGTTTCGGCCATTGAGGCCACTGAGGAGTGAACCAGCAGATGGAAGATCTCTCCTCTGTCTGTTATCTCTGCCTTTCAAATAAAATAAATTAATCTTAAAAAAAAAAAAAAAAGATCAAGCTGACTGATCATTCTCTTCTCTAACTCTCACTCCCGTCATCAGCTAGGTGCAATACCTGACCAGCTGAACAATGCTCAAAGCACTAGAGGGGCATAGAAGGCTAAGCCTCCAAATGCACTGCTGGCATCCTATATGGGGGCCAGCTCAAAACCTGGCAGCTCCACTTCCGATGTGGCTCCCTGCTAATGCATCTGGGAAAGCAGCAGAAGATATTTGGGGCCCTGCACCCCCAAGGCGACCAACAAGAAGCTCCTGCTCCTGGCTTCAGACTGGCACAGCCCTGGCCATTGTAGCCGTTTGCAGGGTGAACCAGCAGATGGAATAAATAACTCTTAAAAAAAAAAAAAGGTCTGTGGAATAGACTGATACAGGTACAGGAAGGGAGGAAAGATGTGAAAGAAAGAAGGAAGGTAACAATCATAGATAAAAGTAGGGATAGGCATTTGGTGCCAAAATTAAGACACCACTTGGAACATCTATATTCCATATCAGAGTGGCAGGATTAACTCCTGGCTCTTCTGTTTCTGATCCAACTTTCTGCTAATGCACACCCTGGAAGACAGCAGATAATGATCCAAGTACTTGGTTCCCTGCCAACTATGTGGAAGGTGTGCACTGAGTGATGTGCTCCTGGCTTCAGCCTCCCTAAGACTTGGCTGTTGCAGATATTCGTGGAGTGAATCAGTAAACCAGTAGCTGGAAGATTCTCTCTCCGTCCACTACATCTCTCTCTTATTTTGTCTCTCTGCCTTTTAAATAAAATGACAAAAAAAAGTAAATATATATATGCAAACATATATTTTCTAACTTTATTCTACATAAGGATAGCACTAAAAAATCAGTTTAGTTGTGCACCATAAATTCTAATTGATTAGCATTATGATGGTCCAAAGTCTACATTTCAACAACAACAAAAAACCCCAAATGATCCTGATAGAAATAATCTTGGGACTCCAGAGAGTCATTAAGATTTATTTCAAAGAATTCAACAATTCCAGACTGAAGTTAGGAGCCAGGTGCTTCACTTGGGATTCAAACCAGCTCCCACATGGGATGCCGGTACTGAAGACAGCAGCTTAGCCCTCTACACCACAAAGCACTATTTCCAAAGCTGGTACCACACAGTATGCTATGATGCCATAAAAATGTCTTGAAGATTCTGCTCTTTAATAAAGTAAGTCAAGAAAATAAATAAAGAAAAGTTTCTAAATGGTAGGATACTTTAGATTTTCATAATGCCTTTGAATTTTCAAGTTAGAAAATAATCATACAGCATTTCAAAAATTACTAGCCATAAAATCCTTTCTTGTTTGACCCAACAGTATCTACAAAAAGTCTAAAACTTTTAATCAAGAAAACTAGAGAAAAAGAATAAGATGAAAGGAAATGGACTAAGAAAATTTAAAAGCTTTATTATAATTCTAGTATAGAAAAGCAGACAGATAAAGGAGAACAAGCAGAAGATCCTTTAAGCTATTTAAATGTCTTCTTTTATCTAAAGTATCACATAAATATTACTATAATATATATAACCTTCTTCTACATGATAAGTCCAAAGTTATGAATGATTATACTGTTTATAAAGATTTCTTTAAACAATAAAGAAACTGGAAAATTCGTGTTTCGTAAGAAGATAATCTTTGTAGACACAGTCATATGAAGTAATAACAGCTTTTTTCTAAGATCTTAAAAACAGCTATAAATATTAGTATCCAACAGAGAAAATACTTTAGAAACAGAAACTAGAAGGTTTATTTTAAAAAGGAAAATTCTCTCTAGCTCCTTCATAAAACAAGCTTTATTTTGAAGCCTAAAAGTAATGTTTTAAACTAGAATGGTTAGAGAGTAAACCAAAGGATGGAGAATCTCTCTCTCTGGTCTCTCCCCCTCTCTCTGTAACTCTGACTTTCAAATAAATAAATAAATCTAAAACTAAATAAATTAGAAGGGCTTACAAATGAACCTTCTTGAAGTCAATCTATTTAGAACATCCAAATTAACTACTTCAATTATAGAGATAACAATTTCTAGATTCGTCTATTCAATTTTATATGAGCCCACAACACAAATGCAATGAAATAATCTAATGAATTCTCTTAGATATGATATTTTTAAGTGATAATGCAGTGGTTACTTCCAGGTGTAAAAACAAAACATCTCTGAGAAAAGTATACCTTAAAGAAAAATATAAAAGTATAAGGCTCTAAAATAAAAGAAGTAACAAAATAAATGAGAATTAACTGTAAAAATATACTTGCATCTCCCTTACAAAGAGATAGAGTTTTCTTTTTTAAGATTTATTTATTTATTTGAAAGTCAGAGTTACACAGAGAGAGGAGAGACAGACAGAGAGAGGTCTTCCATCTAATGGTTCACTCCCCAACTGGCCACAACGGCCGGAGCTGCATCAATCTGAAGCCAGGAGCCAGGAGCTTCTTCCAGGTGTCCCACACAGGTGAAGGGGCCCAAGTACTTGGGCCATCTTCCACTGCTTTTCCAGGCCATAGCAGAGAGCTGGATCAGAAGAGGAGCAGCCAGGACTAGAACCAGCGCCCATATGGGACACCAGAGCCTCAGGCCAGAGCGTTAACCCATTGCACCACAGCGCCGGTCCCAGAGTTTTCAAAAGTGTATGGGTCCCAGAGTTTTCAAAAGTGTATGCCTTAGCTCAAGGCAGGAACTCACAATCAAATTTTTACTTAAGATAGTCTCAAATCTCTAGAGATTCCTTGGCATGTGGTAATCACAAACAGAAACGCTTTCTAAAAGAAATTACTTAAACCTTAACTTCATGGAATTTTCAATGAGAAAAAAACTAACAACCCTACATAAAAATTAGCAGAAGACTTTCATACACATTTTCTAGAAGAGAAAACATAACTAACCATATATATATATATATATATATATATATGTATATGTATGTGTGTGTGTATAAGTAAATGCTCAAAACTACTACTACTGAGGGAAACAAAAACAAAATGACAATATACTGCTAACTATATATCACACTGGAAAGCATTAAAGCATCGAAAAAAAAAAAAAAAGTTCTAAAGCCACAGAAAAATCATCCATTGCTCCTATGTCTAAGCTGGTTTGGAATGCAATTGTTACAGTCTAGCAAAATTGAAGCTAGATGCTGTCGGTCTGTAACTCAGCAAACCTTTACCTTAGTATATAGCCTAACTCTCTGTCACTATGCTGCAGGTAAAATTTATAATAGTAACTAAAACCAAGTTGTTCAGAACAGAAAAACCAAGGAACAATCTAACTTACCATTAGTAGAATAAAAGAAAAACTAGGTAACAACCTATTTTTTCAAAAGAAAACTATACATTAGTATAGTTTAGTAAAAATAAATGCACAAGTACGAATCTAATCAAAAGGTCAGTTAAAAATCCCAAGTTGGGTCCGGCGCTGCGGCTCAATAAGCTAATCCTCCACCTGTGGCACTGGCACACTGGGTTCTAGTCCCGGTCGGGGCGCCAGATTCTGTCCCAGTCACTCCTCTTCCTGTCCAGTTCTCTGCTATGGCCCGGGAGGGCAGTGGAGGATGGCCCAAGTCCTTGGGCCCTGCACCCGCATGGGAGACCAGGAGAAGCACCTGGCTCCTGGCTTTGGATTGGCGCAGTGTACCGGCTGCAGCGGCCACTGGGGGGTGAGCCAATGGAAAAAGGAAGACCTTTCTCTCTGTCTCTCTCTCTCACCATCCATTCTGCCTGTCAAACAAATAAAATCCCAAGTTGGAGAAGAAAAAGCTTTGAATACATTCATACAAAATCCAAAATCTGCAAAAGCAAATTATATATTATTTATGGATACATGGATCTGAACTATAATTATAAAGAAAAAGAGGAGAATGAGAAATAATAAAGTTGAGGAAAGAAGTGGCCCAGGCCTAGACAGATGTGGAGGATATTTCTGAGGGACTCTCAGGGCTTCAAAGACTTTGGGAATGGTCTATCTTTCAAGCGAAGTAGTGACCATGCTGAGTGATCATTATTATGCTTTCAACTGAACATTTAAACTACAAACTATTGGGAAAGTATATTTCATAAGATAGAAAAATAAATGCTTAAGAACAAGCAAGGATAATACATGCTTCTTTCTTTGGCTTTTGTTTACCCTTTGTCTTTCTCACCCTTTTAAAGTCCTAGCCTTAGAATTCTTTTTTTTTTATTATGACTATGATAAAGAAGGAATAAATTACCGTGTTTCTCATTGGAATCTTCTTGGGCTCTGGTGGCACGTCCTGTGGAACAAATTTCACTGGTTCCTTAATCTGCCTCCTTGATCGTTTGGTCCCATCTGGTAAGGTTTCCATGGCCATGTCTGCTTCCATGTCACTGCTCCCGGCCTGGTCACATTCTGAACACTGCCTATATAAAGCAAAATAAAAAGGTCTTATACAAAGGTCTTCAGAAACTTCATGGAAAATGTGTATTATGAAACAACTATGTGTGGACTTCAAGAATTTTTTGCACCTAAATATTTTATCTTTTAGTTTCATTTTTCTAAGAACTTTCTGAATGCCCTCATATTAATTATTGCCTTCTAACTTAAGCTAGTTTCTATAAATATAAAATCTAGATTTTTTTTATGTGAAGAATACTTAAATATTGAATGCCCGTTATTTAAGTATAGCAAGTTAGCAAAATTATTTACAACAAAAAATTACTGTGTCATGGACTACTTAGAAAATTTTTATGTATCTACTGCTAGAGTGATGAAGTATTTTATCCTTTAAATTCATAGATTACCATCAAAATATAAATACACTGCGGCACAGCAACTTGAGTGGGATACCCACACCCCATGTGGGAGTACTGATTGAAGTCTTAGCTACTTCACTTCTAATCCAGCTCTCTAAAAACGCATCCAGGAGGCAGTGGACGATGGCTCAAGAACTGGAATTCCTGCCACCCACACGGGAGATCCGTATGCAGTTTCTGGCTCCTAGCTTTGGCCTAGCCTGGTCCACACTGTTGTGGCCATTTGGGGAGCAAGCCAATAAATGGAAATCAATAAATAAATCTTAAAAAAAAGAAAGAAAACTAAACTGTTTCTGTATTTGTTCAGATGAAATCATCAAACAGAATTAAGTAAATACAACACAGGACCTCAGAATTAAAATGATTATTACATTTTGAAATTGTAAACAGAACTAAATTGTATAATCCTAGAAATTTAGATATAGATATTATCAAATTATATCACAAAAAAAGATCAGTTGCCTGGCTTTGCAGCATTAAAATATGTAATCAATACTAACTGACCATTGCTATCAGTTAAGTGAACTGTGGCCAGGGTTTCTCAAAAAGTTCAAATCCACTTTTAACTTACAGGAATTTGTCAGGTATAGAAACAAGTACCTTCTGAAGAATTTTTTTGTTTTTAAAAAAGCAGAAATATTTCTCCTTTTGTTCCTCCTTTTGTAGCTATTACCTTTATCAAAAAAATTTACATTTTATGTTCATTAACACACCACTAAAACTCATGTATTTATATGACAAAGAAACTTGCTCTGGAGCAGTAAAATAATAGAAATGTGATGCTCTGAACACCACAAAACACTGAATGACTCAGAAAATCCAAAGAATATGTAACTTTTAAGGCAGAATTTATTCATTTCTATTTCAAGATATCTTGCCACATGATTCCTGCAGTACATTAAAGTCTACAGGAGGACATATTACTATTTCCTCTTTTTCATCAATAATTAAGCAGTGTAGCCTCCATCTTAGAAAATTCTGTAAGGTCTGTAAAAGCATCTGTGTCACACGAATCAGCAGACAAGATACTAAGTAATAATTATCCAAGATAAGGCTAAGGCCTGTTCATTTAATAGAATCAAATACTATTTTGGGAGAAAGTCATGATTATTTTTCATGTCAGAAGACATACCTGGCTTCTTTTAGTAATTCACTAACTTGTTCTTATCAATGATAATCCTATATATTTTTACTTAACACACTACTAGAGAAGATTGTTGTAACCCACTTGGGTAATTTTTTAGTTGTACTGTGATGGACAGGAAGAAAATATGGCAAATGGAGAAAAATCTCTTGGTTTTTCAGCAAGAAGGTTATAATTTTGATACTAAAACTGTACATGTGAAACATGAAATTTCTTCCCTTTACATAATTTAAGAAAAAAAATTTCCACAGTAAAAAAAAAAATCTAATTTCATATAAATTCTTCACATAAGTTTTCCTTATTTAAAATTGAAAAAGCTATTTTAATTGATTATTTCCCATATTAATCTTTAACATTTTACAGGAGTATTATTTGAGAAAAACAAAAAATTCACAACACTCATTATTCACTGAACATCCTTGCTATACAGCCTGAGAAAGTCAGTTATCTCTGATATTTGTTTCTACAGTAGTTGTTGTATACCATCTGCTCTGATGATGATGATGATGATGAATCCCCTGTCATTATGCTAGTCCTTTCTGTCTCAATGACCTCCACAGACTACTTCTGTTTCACTCAAACATCTGAATTTGTCTAATGTAAACTCACTCAACTTCTGAGACACCATCTAGCAATAATTACTTCTGGTTCTTAATCTCTTATTTTTTTCACATGTTTTAAATGTGCCCAACAGAAACCCACTGAACTATGGTGGGATAAGGCTGAACTGAAAGTATCCCAATCTAGAACTAGAATCTCCATGAAAACATTGCTGATACTGGAAGAAGTTTCTGGGTAAATGGTGTTGAAGAAAAAAGGCAAGCACAATATGGTACCATAGAAATAAGGCAACAGGTTACCTGGTAATTCTAGCTAAAGTTAGCATAAGGGGAGTTAGTAGTAAAGGAATTAATACAAGCTTATAGGGCCAGCAAAAACAGATTGGTGACATTAATAAAAGTTTACTAGTGGGATTGGCAGAAGTTTAAACCAACGGTTAAGTCCCAGTGACCAAACAGGGGTTGAGTGACAGGATATTTTTCCTACTAAAGGATTAGCAAGAACTAGGTAGGAACTAAAGCAGAAATCAGGCAGTGATGTGCTGGTAAATGTCTAACATCTGGCTTTCTGGAGGAAAAACCGTATGTGTAGCATTTGTCAATTTCCATGGTATGAACACTCTCAATTACAGTAATTGCAAACTACCAAAATGGTGTCATAGAATGTGGAATAGGGAAAAGATACACACTAACCACCATTCTACAATATAAATATAAAGGTTCTTCCTAAAGTCCATGGAAAATTTAATTAAAATGTTTACTTTGGTGAAAAATTTTGAAGTCCAGGCAAAGATTTTTCATCATTTGCATGTTTTCTTGAACATTCTAAAGATCCCTCATATGCATATATTTCAAAAACTTTTTATACCCTGATAAACTTATCCTTCAATTCCATTTTTCACAAATTTTTTAAGTACTCTCATAATAGGTTTGAGAGTACAGATAACAATAAAATGTAATAAAATGTTTAGAAAATGATACATTTGGCCGGCGCCGTGGCTCAACAGGCTAATCCTCCGCCTTGCGGCGCCGGCACACCGGGTTCTAGTCCCGGTCGGGGCACCGGATTCTGTCCCGGTTGCCCCTCTTCCAGGCCAGCCCTCTGCTGTGGCCCAGGAGTGCAGTGGAGGATGGCCCAGGTGCTTGGGCCCTGCACCCCATGGGGAGACCAGGAAAAGCACCTGGCTCCTGGCTCCTGCCATCGGACGAGCGCGGTGCGCCGGCCGCAGCGCGCCGACTGCGGCGGCCATTGGAGGGTGAACCAACGGCAAAGGAAGACCTTTCTCTCTGTCTCTCTCTCTCTCACTGTCCACTCTGCCTGTAAAAAAAAAAAAAAAAAAAAAAAAAAAAGATACATTTATATATTTATTATCTTTAATACAGCTTTCCAAATAAACTGAAAATGTCAAAAGTTGAATAGTAAAAACTGCTTCCCACTTTCCAGGTACAATGCAGGAAAAAATTCTCTAAATTTTGTTCATTCTAAAATTAACACACAATTGTTACTCAAAGCTAAGTTGATTTTAGAGGCCAAAAGAAATTTGATCACTAGAAACAGAGAAACTGAAGACTTCACTGTTCCATTGTTTGTTTCTACTTTTACTAAATACCACTCTATCTAATAAACCAGTTCCTAGTGGTTTAAGCACCTTGGGCTATGCACCTTCATTTGAAGTTCTCTCAGAAATGCACACACTGGAAACCAGAGCTTTGTAGGCAAAGCAGTATTAGGAAAGTCCATCACCTCATTTAAGTACAGAACTACACACACCTTCATGTCCAACCTCACAACAAAGCACTCTGACCCTGGAGACTAGCCAACTACCTTTCAACTTGAAACTCACCCAGGATGTTTATCAACATGGCTGGCATTCTGATACACTGCCTCAATTTCTTTCTAAATTCTATAAGCCTCTAAAGAACATAAATACCAAAAGAAATATCCTCCATTATATTTATAAAAGCAAGCCAATCTGAATATCTCAAGACAAATTGATAAAGGAACATGATGAGAAAGCAGTGCTGTGAAAATGGTTTTTAAAAAAAGCCAGTTTTCTCATAATATAATGAGAGGTATCAATGAGGTCAGAAACATGCTTAACCCCTTTGAGGGACACACACATTCTTTTGTATCAGATTACCAATGAAGTATATGAGGTTCTCTCTTTTTTAAGACATGAAAGGTTATTTGTATGAAAATAATATTCACATTCATCTCAACATTTTCCATTTCCTATATTCTCCTTCCTATAAGGAATCAGTCTATTAAAAATTGAACATCCGCCTCTCCCACTGACTGAAATTGATAAAGGGATAAAATTAATTATTGACACCATAAGCTTTTATCAAACAGCTACAGTGCTTCAAAATGCCTAAATTAACAAAATAATTTAGAAATGTCTCTAGATTTACAAAGAATAGTTGGATTTAAATGTCTAACACAAATGACAAATACCAGAGGTAAAGCATTCAGTGACATTAATTCAGAAATAAAATATTAAATCACCAGTGTAAGTATGACTACTGAGGCAGTTGTCGATAAATACATTTGATACTGAAACAAAAATAAAGCATTTAAGAAATTCCAATAAAACAAACAAGAATTATAAATGCACTAGAATAAATTATATGTTAAGTAGGAATCCCTTGCTAAGACATCAAAACAGTCATAATTATTTGAAAACTCACTTTTCAAAGCCTATTCTTTTACCACGTTAGTAAATATCTATGAAAATCTCAACCCTAAAATTTACCAGAATTTTACTATGAGTCAATACAAGACTTTATCTTGAACAGCTGAAAGTAACAAACAATTCCAGCATCTAAATCCCTCCATTTTCCTTACCAATAACTGTTTTTTGTCTTCCGTGGCATCCTTGTGAGAGGGGGATCCAGACACCCAAGATGGTAATGCAGTTTACAGGTATCACACAATAAAAGGAGATGCTGATCATGGTTCTTCTTACAGATTCCACAACTTTTAATAAACGCACCAAATAAGGATTAGAAAAATTATTATCATCTGAAACACAGTTTATTTATAGCACATTTTGCAATTTTAAAATTTCATGTTAACAATATACTTTGTTGAGATACAAGTTTTATAGCACATATCTTGTTATGATGTCAGTAAGAGTAATTTTAAATACTTTTGACAATGTTAAAACATAGCTTGAATCAAATATATATTTAAATATTACTATAGTCAATTTTTCACCAAAGAGCATATATGAACTACTTATTTTCAATATCATCTTTATTTTAGTTATTATTTAAAACCCACTTAACATTGGTACAATTTTTCTCTAGAAAAACAGAATTTGAGAGAAAAAAACTTCCCAACTTCCTAAAACTTATATAAAACCAGAAAAAAAAGTTAAGGTACTTCACAAACAAAATTCAGTTTATTTCCATGATTAATTATAAACCTTTTAAAAGAAGTTTTCAACACATAAATCAGCTACACATATAAATAAGACTCTCTTCAAAAATCACAATTTCATTATTAATAATACACTGATATTTATTGTAGACTGGGGAATTACTTATATTTTGGTTTTTCTGGTTTGTTTTTAATAAATCGTACAAAAAGGCAGCTTAAATTCTCCTCAGAAAATAAGCACAATGACGTGAAAATCTGGTAAGTATTTATATTAGGAATGTACAGCATGAGAAAAAGGTGGTTGAGAACAGTTAACCATGCATGAATAGAAAGAACAATGTTGTTTGAAATTTTAAAATATTCCTAGAAAAGAACATCACATGCAAAGAAGCCAAAATACCCTAAAATAACCAGTGCTTGATCTCAAAATGAAAAAGAAAAATTACTTAAAATATATTCTTACAGAAAAGTTAGGAAGCCTAGTAATACAACTGATAGTTCCAAATGAACCAATTATGGTTAGAAAAGCTGAAATAAGAACATGTTAACGTTCACATTATACACTAAGATAATAGTGAGCTTTTCTCATACCTCCCCAAAAGGATGTTATTAGCTGTTACTCATGGAAAGAGCCCCCAACAAAGAACAAAAGATAGGTATGGAGAATAATATTGTTGCATTAACTACCATTTCTAAGAAAAAAATATTCTGAGAAGAACATTTATCTATTTACACAGGTATGTGTAATACATGCACATATACCTCTGTACCTAAGTGTGTATGTGTGTGTGTATGTGTGTATATATACATACATATATGTATATATCAGCATACATAAATACACCTACAATACCTACATAATACACATACACATACACAAGTACACACACACACACATCTCCCAAAGTTTAAACTCTTCTCAAGCAATATAAGTTACATGAAAAAATAGTAAGATCCTAACCTGTTTAGACATAGAAAAATACTTTAACTATACAAAATTACTAAAGTAGTATACACTGTAAAAATATTGAGCAAAGAAACAACAAAAATATTTCTGAAGACAAAATTACTGCAATTGAGCATAACAGAACAAAGTGCAGACAGATTCAAATCAAAAACTTATCTTCATCGTCCACTCCCCACAAAGGTAACAGAATCAATATATATATATGATATCCATAGCCACCTAAGAACATCAAGAAAACTACAATCTATTCTACTAAAATAAGATTTAGATATTTATCTGTTCTACTGTTTCAATGACTTAATAATCATCGTATTATTTAAAGGAATTTTTCAGTTCACAAGGAACACTGCTCCTTTTCATGGAGCTGGTATCTCCCCAGTTACTTGACAGACTACCAATGCATTTAACTTAAAATCTGGTATGGACATAATTCATTCTCTATCTTCTTCCTAGTAAGTATTAGTTTAAAAATACAAAGTATCATTCTATCATAATATCATTACTTGCCTATAGAGTACTGCAGGAAGAGTAGATGTCTTTTGTGTGCCTCCTTCTTTTTTACTGGGTTTTCTTTCCTTGGGTGCTCGCAAAATTGCCGGTATGTTCAACTTCTATTGATTTGAACAAATGCAGTATATATTGTTGTAAGGAAGAGAAAGCAAACATTTTCTTCTATTTGTCACTAGAGCCAACTAAATGTGCTAGGATTGGCGGGGGAGAGGAGGGACCTGCTTTACTTGCTATTACACTGGTAAAACAGATTAAAATGACTTTTTGTCTAATAGTTACTTTCATTAGAGACCAAGTATTACATACTTTCACCAGTTTTCAGTAGTACAATGAAACACTAAAAAAATTAAACTTCTACTTTAGCTTTAAAATCTGAGAGATGAGGATAAGCATGCAGAGGATTTAAGAAAACAATAGTGCACTTGACAAAAAGAATATTGAGGCCGTTTATTTTCCTCAACAACCCAGCTATTTTGGTGCTCCATAGGTTAATTAGAAAAATTATCTTATTGGACCAAACTCTCCAGCAAAGTAGATGAGATTCTCTTTGGGTTTCTACTAATCTGTAGTGTACTAGCTTCTGAGACAGCAACCATCTATCAAAGTCATTTCTTAGTGGCCCGGTGGGCCTACATCTGTTCAACCAACTGGAAAAAAGTGTCATGAAAACGATACAAATGAATACTACTTCTGCTGTGTATTTTACATTTGCACAAGGAAATTTGCAAGTCTTTGTTAAAAGTGATCAAATAAATGAAAATGTATTTTATAGTAGTTCAGGTTTTATTCTACAGAGGAGGCTCTTATGAGACAAACTTGCATTTCAAAATAAAAGATAATGCAAGCTTGGCAAATAAATTAAAGCCTTATATTCAACATTAACTTCTCTAAAAATTATATGCAAAACATCACAAACTTCCAAAAATCCATCAATAACCTATCAATGGGAATAAAGGCCAATTCTTCCAGAGGTGAATACTCATTGTCACCTTTTAAAATAAATTATTCTTTATAACAGAAGGCACATATATGCTGTTCACAAAAGAAGCATCTTCAGAGCTAGCATAACGTAGTACACATAAGAACATATTATTTCTTAAAATACTTTAGCTACATGAATTTGTTATGAATTTAACTCTTTGTAAACCTCTGAAACAAGTACAGTGAAAGTATCTGTCCTTTGAATGGCCTCCTTCACAGAGAAAATGAACTTCTTAGTGAAAGGACCACAAACTAGCTGTCTCATTCATAAGAAATATGACTGAAAGTATTCAAAAAAAATCTTATCAATCACGTATACTGAATTCTACTTTGCAATGATTCTTCTTTGCAACACCAAGAACTTAACAATTTATAGAAGTTCAAGGATAGAGTCTTTTTTTTTTTCATAGTTATAACAAATAGCTACTGTTGAAGCAGTAAAATGATCCTTCAATATTGAAAGTTTCAAAAATCACCTCATACACATATCAAAACTAAATAAACATGAAAATGAATATCTCTAGTTTGTAAATTTAAAATTTTATATCCCAATTTTTGAATGAGAATGAAGTATACCACAAAAACAGGAAAGAAAAAAAGTGGCAAAAAATCTAAAACTATTACATTAAAGGAAATAAGTAACTCATGCTTCAAATCTTAGTTTGATCACAAATGACAAGTCAATCAGTTGGAACAAATGAAAATTTTTGCAAACAAGATAGCTTCTGAAACAACCAAATTAAGCTGTAGGTTCTTAGTAGGTGGCTTCTAATGCTCTAGACAAATTTTAGGCAGAAAACTTTATTCCAGAGGATTAGGCCCTGATCAAACAGAATTTCTCAGTTAGCAAAGTGACAGTTTATCAGAAATCTGATCTTTGAAAATCAAAGAGAGCAAGAATTTAAGAAAGAGATAGCAGCTACAAGAAAACTAACCTGCCCTGTGATTCTGCCTAGTAAGGCCCATATTCCTTGTCCTTCACTGCGAAGTTTTCCATTCAGGTTTTGTAGTTCTTCTAAGGATTCACATAGCTGCAAAGTGAATAAATGAAATAAGTAAACTTTAATAAGATGGATGAAGAATTAAATAATTTATTAATAAATATCTAGAGTACCTACATGTAAATTCCATATATTTTTAATATAGTTAAGTCAAAATATCACCATGAGACAAGATATCCAATTATTTAGCAGGATCAACAACATGTAAATTTTGCTTCATGCTAGTATTTTTACTAACGATGATACCTAGATTTATGTTCCATTATAATTTGCTATATAATTTCACACATTCTATAATTAATTATTCTCAAGATGCATTTCCACCATTTTCTCAATGAGAAAACAAAGGATCATACTGTTTCTATGGTCAGCCAAAATCACACAACTAGCAAGAATCTCTAGGTCACCTGAATCTAACCCTGGGACTCTTTATTACAGTGTAGCTGGTTATTAGAAACTCACTTCCTATCAATTTTATCATTTAAAATGTTTTCTAACAAAAAAATCTATACCAGTTTAGTACACCCATGTTACACTGACATTATAGCCATATCTTGCTTTTTCAAGTAAATTGTATTTCTTTCAGACCTCCCTTAAAAGAAAAATCTAATTCTTCATTAGAATGAAGAGGTACAATGAAAATGTAAGAAATTATTTTTTTTAATCAAAAGAAACATTATAATACAATTCAACATAAAACTTTTTAAAACCCAGTTTCAAAATTTTCTACAAATTTAGAGAAATTTTACAGTGTTATGTATTGGTTAGGAACAAGAAAATATGTTAGGTAGGTTAGTCTCAAACCAACCTGGATAAATTACTTAATTTCTTTAGGACTCAGTTTCCTCTTCTGAAAATGGGAATAATACTTCTACTCTACACTATAAAGTTAAAACAAGGATTAATGAGTTAACACACATAAAGAGAATAGAATTATTCTTGGCACACTGAAAAAATGTTCAGTAAGAGATAGTGTAGAGTTGAAATAAAGAACAGGGCCGGCGCCGTGGCTCAACAGGCTAATCCTCCGCCTTGCGGCGCCGGCACACCGGGTTCTAGTCCCGGTTGGGGCGCCGGATTCTGTCCCGGTTGCCCCTCTTCCAGGCCAGCCCTCTGCTGTGGCCCAGGAGTGCAGTGGAGGATGGCCCAAGTGCTTGGGCCCTGCACCCCATGGGAGACCAGGAAAAAGCACCTAGCGCCTGGCTCCTGCCATCGGATGAGTACGGTGCGCCGGCCGCAGCGCGCCGACCGCGGCAGCCATTGGAGGGTGAACCAACGGCAAAGGAAGACCTTTCTCTCTGTGTCTCTCTCTCTCACTGTCCACTCTGCCTGTCACAAAAAAAAAAAAAAAAAAGAAATAAAAAACATAAAATCTCAAGAATTTCAAAATAAAACAAACAGAAATGTCATAAAAATCACATAAGAAACAACTGATAAGATTTATTATTTTATGATGCATGTTTTGTAGCCAACTTACCTTATTGTATTCCACATGAAGCTTTTCTTGTTCATTCTCTAATTTATCCTTTATATTCTTTTGTTCAGCCATATTTTCCTGAATTTGAATCATGCGCATATTTCTCTCTATTTAAATTAAACACCCAGTTTTACTTTAGTAGAAAGTAAAAGCTGATACACAAAATACCCAAAGGAAGAAACTAACCATGGAGAGAACCACATGGATAAACCTACATTGTTTAAATACTTTTGAATATATTAAAAAAATACATTAACCTAGTATTTCAAAAAAACCCAACACTTATTAGGAAAATAAAACATGTTTTTAATGTATGCACCATGGCTAATACATTTCTAAAAATAAAAGGCATACTAAATATTTTTAGTAGCAAACTGTTCTCAGTGAAAATGTACAAGTATCAATGTCTATACTGACCAAAATAATAATTCACAAAATCAGCAGTAAGAGCTGGTTGCTTATGTTTTCTCCTTCCATCCACACTAGAACTAGTATCTGAATTGTCCACTGGAAAGATATCCGTACTGATCCCCATTAGCTCAGCTTTCCGCATCAGTTTACGAATGGCTGAAGCACTGCTGGTGAGGGGTCTGGGCAGCTTTTCCCTGGGAACCCAGGCCTGGGGTCTGGTGGATCGAGCCAGTTCTGCCTTGGCACGATACTGTTGTAGCCGGGCATTGATCCTTGCCTATAAAACAAATTTATGTAAAATTTAAAATAGAACATGTATTCTCCTTGTGACTGTTTCTTCCATCAATAGAGAAAGTAAAGATAGCCAGAATCTACTATTTTTAAAGCAAGTTATAGGAGTGTATTTCAGAAAGTTCAAGGAAAATATGCATTATGTAAAAAACCATACATGGATTTCAATGTATTTTCCCACCAAATATTTGGCTTCGGATCAGCACAGCTCCGGCCGTTGCGGCCAATTGGGGCATGAACTATCAGATGGAAGACCTCTCTCTCTCTGCCTCTCCTCTCTCTGTGTAACTCTGACTTTCAAATAAATAAAATAAATCTTTAAAAAAAATAAAAATAAGCTAGATTTACCCCCTAAGAATAACCTCACTAATTTATGACCAGAGTCAAAAGAAAGTTAATTTGATCAAACTGAGCTTTCTCTTCTCAATAACAGGCAATAATATCCATAGATTTACTCAACATGCACCAAGATACATTTAATGAATGAGCAAACTGACCAACTTCTTTGCATAAATGAACTTTAAAACACACTGAAAACCGGTGTAACCAACATACTACACTGACAAACGACTATATTGTTGACTAGATGAGAATTAATTATTCAGCCACTAATTTACTCACCATTTACCTTAATCTCAATCCTAGGTAATTAACCAAATCCACAATTATATTTCACATGCCATTGGAAAATATACATGATATTTGAAATCAACAATCTTAAAAGGAAAAAAAAATATGAGTTTTGACAGAATTCTGTACCTGTGCTTCTGGTGATAACTGTTTCTCTCTCTCTTGCAAAGACATTTTACAATAGGATTGTAAAGCCAAGTAGTTCTTTCTCTTCCACTTTCTGTCTAACCTATCTGCATGTTGCTTGCAATAAGCAAAAAACGGATCCGCTATATCCTATACAAAATAAGAGGGAGAAAAATGAACATTTTTACTCCAAAGGCTCATTATAACCTAACATGAAACAATATTTCTTTTTTTGAAGAATCTCCTAGTATTGGTTACTTGTACAATAAACTATGAAAGTAAATTACACACGTGAGGATAAAGATTACTACTTTAGATACCTAATTCTATGTATACCAACTTTGAATTAATACTATTCTCTTTTTAAAGGTCTTTATGGCTTTAAAGATATTAATCAAATCTTATGTATTCTTTGGGCACATCTGTATTCTTTTTTAAATTCAGTGCTTAAAGTAAATGGGATTTTTAACAACTTTAAGAAGAAACTATTATTAAATATTTAAAGTCACATATCTATAGATTCACACTGCAAAACAACAATATATTCAAAAACTGCAAGACTATATAAATGGGGCATTTCAAATTACTAGCAATGCATGGACAGATTCCACCCAGAAAAAAATGAGATTAAGAAGGCCAGGTCCTTGTGGTGATCACTGTGACACAGGAATTAAGTCTCTACTTGGTACTCCATCATCCCTTATTGGAGAGTGTTGGTTGGAATCCCAGCTTTTCTGCTTCTGAATCAGCTCCCTACTAATGTACCCGGGAAGGCAAGAGATAATGGCCCAAGTACTTGGATCCCAACCTCTCACTTGGGAGACCTGGATGGAGTTCCTGGCTCTATCTACATTCAGCCTGGCCCATACAAGACTGTTGTGGGCATTTGAGGTCTGAACTCACAGATGGAAGATGTCTGCCACTTTCTCTGTTTGTCCCTTACCTTCTGTCACTATACCTTTCAAATAAATAAATCTTAAAGGGGGGGGGGGCAGCGCCGCAATTCAATAGGCTAAGCCTCCGCCTAGTGGCACCGGCACACTGGGTTCTAGTGCCGGTCGGGGCACCAGATTCTGTCCTGGTTGCCCCTCTTCCAGGCCTGCTCTCTGCTATGGCCCGGGAGTGCAGTGGAAGATGGCCCAAGTGCTTGGGCCCTGCACCCCATGGGAGACCAGACCTGGCTCCTGCCTTCGGCTCAGCACAGTGTGCTGGCCACAGCGCGCTGGCCGCGGCGGCCATTACCAATGGCAAAAGGAAGACCTTTCTCTCTGTCTCTCTCTCTCTGTCCACTCTGCCTGTCAAAAAAAAGGGGGGGGGTGGTATAGGGAGAAGGAGAAGGAAGAAGGCAGAATGAGGGGGAGATGAGACATTGTCTATTAAAAAAAATCAGCTACCACTCTTACTCCTTTTCATAACTCTTAAACTTCAAATGGGAACACAAGTCTGTCCCAGCCAACGTTCATGGCACTAACAGTACATTATGGTACATTTTTCACTCATAGAGAGAGGAATATATATATATAAAAGATGTTATTACATCAGAAACAGATACAATTTATAAAGATGAAGCCAACAAGTGTAATTTGCAATGTGACTGTTAACAAAACTAACTTGGCAGGTAGTTTTTTTTTTTTTTTATTGTTTATGTAGGTCCAAGGAGAAACAGTTAAGCATCCACATTCCCATTCACAATAACTACCAAAAAAATCAAACAACTTAGAATAAATTTAACCAAGGATTCAAAGGTTATCTACAATGAGAATTATAAAACATTAGTGAAAGAAATAGAAAATACAAAACAAGGAGGTCTCCCATATTCATGGATAGGAAGAATTAGTATCATCAAAATGTCCATTCTTCCAAAAGCAATTTACAGATTCAATGGGATACTAATCAAAATACCAAGGATATTCTTGTCAGATATAGAAAAAATGATGCTGAAATTCACATGAAAACACAGGATACCCCTAATAGCTAAAGCAATCTTATACAACAAAACAAAATTGGAGGCATCACAATACCATATATCAAGATAAACTGCAGTGCAATTATAAACAGAACAGCCTGGAACTGCTACAAAAACAGACGGATGAACCAGTGGAACAGAACAGAAATGTTAGAAATCAACCCATGCATCTACTGTGCACTAACTTCCCATGCAGGACCTCTGTCTCCAAAGAGTTGTATTATGAGAGTTAACAGTAAAACTTGTTCTCAAGGATTTATTTCGTTTTAGGTGTATTAAGCAGAGGATATATTAAGTCTTGTAAGTTTTAGTTATGCCTAAGTGTCCAACTCCATTGCTTGTTTTCTCAGATGCTTCCTTAATTAATGATAAAACTTGTTCTCAATAACTTTTCTTTTAATGTATTAAATGGAGGATATTCTTATGTCTTATAAGTTATACTTATATGTAAGTGCTCACAAAAGATGTATTGTTCTTGGGCTCTTCTTTAAAGTTAATTAAGTTTCTCAAAAAAAAAAAAAAAGAAGTAAAATTAACTTTGAAATGCAATGACTTTGAACAGCCCTTGTCTCAATTGTTGAGGAAAAGTTTTTTTTTCTCTCATGCAAATTGTTGAACTCTTTACTTAGTATAGAGTTGGTCTTTTGTGTATAAAGTTAATTGAAAATGGATCTTAGTGGAAAATGGGGCTGGGAATAAGAGATGGAGGAGGTGGAGAGGTGGGAGTGTGGGTGGGAAGGTAGGTATGGTGGGAAGAATGACTATATTCGGCCGCCACCGTGGCTCACTTGGCTAATCCTCCACCTGTGGCACCAGCACCCCAGGTGCGCTGGCCGCAGCGGCTGTTTAGGAGGTGAACCAACAGAAGGAAGACCTTACTCTCTGTCTCTCTCTCTCACTGTCTAACTCTGCCTGTCCAAAAAAAAAAAAAAAAAAAAAAAGAATGACTATATTCCTAAAGTTGTATTTATGAAACGCTTAGTTTGTATGCCTTAAATAAAATGTTTCTTTGGGTCGGGGGGAGGTCTAAGTAGCATTACAACTGACAAACTCCATATTTCTTAAAGTTTTAAGCCCATCTGGGCCAATATTCAAAAAATAAATTTCAAATTTCTTTTGTGATTTATACCTGTAATAGGGCATAATAGTCATGAGCTGTTTTACGAACATATTTAACAACAAAAGATTTAAATAAACCTACCTCTTCTGCTGCTGCCTCTGAAAGTAGACCTTCCTTCTGGGCACAGGTCACATGGAAATAGGCTCTGCACATCCCTGCATCACAGCTGATGCAAACTCCAGTTCTAGCAAAGCGAGGGTCTTCACAAAAGCTACACTCCTAGGACAGAATAACAGGAAAACTGAGACAAAAATATTTTTAGAACAAAGACAGCATGCCCATAAGAAGTATTTTCTAAATATTTAAAAATGCTAAAGAAAATTTTAAAAAGTGAATCAACGGTGTACCAATACAAACAATAACTGTAGGTAAGCCAAGAGTTTAAATGGAAAAGGGAATCCTCTATATAGTTGTAATGAACCAAAATTCCACTTACCTGACCATAGCAATAACAATTCAATGAGGATTTACTACATGTCAGGCACTATAGTAAACACTTAAATTATATTTGCATATGCAATTATTAACATTCACAACCACTATGTTGAAGAGGTACTATCATTATTCGCACTCTACACATGTGAAAATTAACATAGTTAAGAAATCTGCGCGCTCTCTCTCTCTCTCTCTCTTTCTCTGGGTCACACTCATGTTAGATAAATACATAGTTGTAGCCAGTTAATTTTACAGGATTCCACATTCAGCCTACAAAAGCCTGTTGTTCACACTGCTAATGTGGAGCTCTAAGAACTTCTTATGGCTTTTGAGTGCTACGTTATTCATAAATTTTCTAATGCTCAAATAGTTCTGCTAAATTTCTTTTGCCTAAAGTTTTTGATAGTCCTTAGTGTCAGTAGTGGAGTCCCAAGACGACATCTGGAAGACCCAGGAACAACAAGCGGTCAGATAAAGGAACCTAGAGGAACTCACTATACTTACTGCTCTCTTGTTTGTAATTGGAAGCTAGAGCTGACTTCCTCCCAGATTTGTGTTCTGAATATTTGAATTTGTGAGCTCTCCACCTTTCAGCATTTCTGGACTGGGACCAGAATGGAATTAGATTCTACAACTTACTGAACTAGTTCCTTAGATAGGTACCATCAGAAAATGGATTCTTCTAAATTTAAGCAGCCTAGTACTCAAAATTCTGGGACATTGGCTAGTTTTCCATACAAAAGTTAAAAGCCCAGGCCATGTGTAATTTTGGAAAAATGGGTGAATTAACCTTTTTTAACTGCAATTTAGAATTACAGTGGCCACAAGTGTTGAAGCGTTAATCTTGACAACATTGTTCACTCATAAAGGACATTTGAAAATCAGAGCAGATGTTCAGTCTAGTGATTGAGACCCATATCTGAGTGCCTGCGTTTGATTTCCAGCTTCAGATCCTCACTGGAACTTCCTGTCAATGCAGAACCTAGGAAGCAGCAATGATGACTCAGGTGATTGTGTCGCTGTCACTAAGCCCTGGTCTTTTGTGGGCATCTGGGGAATGAACCAGCTGATATGATCCATCTCTCTCCTTCTCTTCTGTTTCTTTCTCTTTCCCTCTCTCTTCTTCTCTCTCTCTTCTCACTGGCTATCTTTCAAGGATCTCAAAGGGGGCTGGTGCTGTGGCACAGCGGGTTAATGACCTGGCCTGAAGCGCCGGCATCCCATAAGGGTGCTGGTTCTAATCCTGGCTACTCCTCTTCCAATCCAGCTCTCTGCTATGGACTGGGATAGCAGTAGAAGATGGCCTAAGTCCGTGGGCCCCTGCACCTGAGTGGGAGACCCGCAGGAAGCTCCTGGCTCCTGGCTTTGGATCGGCGCAGGTCCAGTCATTGCAGCCATCTGGGGAGTGAACTATGGAAGACCTCTCTCTCTATCTCTACCTCTCTCTGTAACTCTGTCTTTCAAATAAATAAAATAAATTTAAAAAAAAAGAAAGAAAAGAAAGGATCCATGCCTCAAAAACAATATACTACTGGTATGTGGCTATGCAGGGACATCTAAAAAATGAAGCAAATCAAAAAGTCTCTCAAAGACTTCTTAAAAAGGAAAACAAAAGCCTTAAAATTTTTTTTTAAATATCTGAAAGTTCAAGCAGAGGAATAAAACAAGACATTTTTTAAACATTGTATGATTATTGCCTTTGCATAACTTCCCAACATGTACATGCCATAAAAATAAACAGGTAGGGGCCAGTGTTGTGGCCCAGCAGATAAAGCTCTCGCTTGAGATACTGGCATCCCATGTGGGTGGCGATTCTAGTGCCAGATACTCCACTTCTGAAATATCTCCCTACCAATGTGAGAGGGAAAGCAGTGTAAGACGGCCGAAGTACTTAGGCTCCTATTACCACATGGGAGATTCAGATGGAGATACAGGCTCCTAACTTCAGCCTGGCCCAGCTCCGGCTATTGCAATCATTCAGGGAGTGAACCAGCAGATGGAAGATCTCTCTCTCTCTTTAAAGATTTATTTATTTGTTTATTTATTTGAAAGGCAGAGTTACAGAAAGGCAGAGGCAGATGCAGAGAGAGAAAGGGAGGTCTTCGATCTACTGGTTCACCCCCAAAATGGCCACAATGGCTGCAGCCGGCCAGATCCAAAGCCAGGAGCCTGGAGCTTCTTCCGGGTCTTCCACATGGGTGCAGGGGACTAAGCACTTGGGCCGGCTTCTGCTGCTTTCCCAGGCAAACTAGCAGGGAGCTGGACCAGAAGTGGAGCAGCAGAGACTCAAACTGACACCCATATGGAATTCTAGCACTATAGGTAGCAGCTTTACCTGCCACAGTGCCAGGCCAAATAAATAAAGCTTTAACAAAAATAAATACAGAGTAATTTGATGACAGCTAGCCTTGTTTGGTATTTCATATATTTAAAAACAGCTTCCCAGGCCGGCACCGCAGCTCACTAGGCAAATCCTCTGCCTGTGGCACCGGCACACCAGGTTCTAGTCCCAGTCGGGGTGCCGGATTCTGTCCCAGTTGCTCCTCTTCCAGTCCAGCTCTCTGCTGTGGCCCAGGAGGGCAGTGGAGGATGGCCCAAGTCTTTGGGCCCTGCATCCGCATTGGAGACCAGGAGGAAGCACCTGGCTCCTGGCTTCGGATCAGAGCGGTGCGCCGGCTGCAGCAGCCATTGAGGGGTGAACCAACGGAAAAAGGAAGACCTTTCTCTCTCTCTCTCTCTCTCTCTCTCTCTCTCTCTCACTGTCCACTCTGCCTGTCAAAAAAAAAAAAAAAAAAACAGCTTCCCAAAACTCTTTGATATTTTACAGTTTTTTTAAGTTAAATTAAATGTCAATTTACATATCATATCCATATAAGATAAATACTGAAATACTGATATATTAATTGCTGAACATAACAGTTGTCAATCTGGGCTTCTTATTACAAGCTAAAGATATTTGGGTCTGTAAATAAACATGTCCTGTGCCATATCAAACAAGTGCACCATGACAAAGCACATGCTCTTAGAAATCATATATAGTGTTGATTGACAGAATGTTGGTATGCGACAGACAACTCACAATGCTTATGTCTTAGTTTTCACTAGAAATTAAAGTTATTATGAGCAAAGAATTCTAATTAAATTTAATAATCAGAACTATAAATAATAAGAGTAACAACTTTGAATGCAAGGAAAGTAAGATATGTTTTTGATAAGTGAAACTAAGAGGTATGAAAGATGCAGTTCCGTAAAGGATGTGTTTTGTTAAAGAAATTAATTTTTGTCCTACGGTGGAATGACCAGCAGTCATCCTACAATGAGAAATACATAAAATCTAATAGACATAAGAAAACTGTAGATGTGTGGAAGATGAAACTTACAAAAGGAATATTATGTGTGAGCCAAATGGCTAGAATTTGAAAAAACAATTTTAAGTTTTTAATTGAGTATTAATACCCAAAGTATACTAATAGAAAAATAGAATTTGCTTTTCTCTGTTGAAACGAAAAGATTTTCTTAGAATTCTGTTCTCTCTTTTAATAAGAAATTGTGAAAAGTTTTCATTTTACCTTTTAACTAACCCACCTGACAAATAAAGATTTTGTATTTTTCATTTATTTATTGATTTTATTCAAAAGGCAAGTTACAGAAAGAAAGAGATAGACAGAGACCTAGAGATCTTCTATCTGCTGGTTCACGCCCCTAATGGCCACATAATCTGGGGCTGGGCCAGGCTGAAACGAGGAGCCAGGAGCTTCATGTGGTTGAGGGCCAAGGACTCAGGACATCATCTACAGCTTCTCCAGGAGAATTAGCAGAGTTCTGGATCAGAAGTGGAGCAGCTAGGATGCAAGTTGGTACCCATATGGTACCAGGGCTGCAGGCAGTAGTTTAATCCTCTGTGCCACAGTGCTGGTCCAAAGATTTTGTATTTTATCAAAGTAACTCCCTGTGCATAATACTGCTTTCTAACAAGTTTTTGTTTACTTAAGAAAACTGAGTCTTCTCCATTAAAAGAACTAAGGTTTTTCCTTTAACTATGTTAACTTTCAATATTTAGCTATAAAATCTTTTGTCACTTTGTATAATGAAATATTGTTTCAGTGATCCACTGATCTTACTTTATCAAGCTTTTTAAATCTTTTGACATTTTTGATAACTTCCCAAAATCAAATTATAAATTAAGCTATTTTAACCTTGAACAATCTTAGGACTGTCCCAGAGGATTCCCAGAATTTCTCAAAATAATGTTCTTGGTCTTATAAAAAGACAGAGAGAAGACTAACTAGGCTTATTTGATATTTGTTCACCAAATTTCTATATTTCAATACCAGAATTTCCAATACGTGAAAATCCACAAGTTTCTGCAATGATCTGAATGTTGATGTTCCTTTCAAAATTCGTATGTAGCAACCTAATGCTCAATGTGATAACATTAAGAGGTGGGGCCTTTTGGATACAATTAAGTCACGAGGGCTGTGCCCACATGAACAGGATCAGTGCCCTTATAAAAGAAGTTAAGGAAGCTGCCTTGCCCCTTCTGCTATGTAAGGATACAGCAACAAGGCACTGCCTTTGAAGCGGACACTGAATCTGCTGGTGTCTTGATCTTGAACTTCCTAAGCTCCAAAACTGACAGTATTAAGTGTCCGCTGTTAATAAATTACCCAGCCATTCTGTACAGCAACTTGGAAGCAGTAAGACAGTTCCCACCCCACCTCTAATAAGTGACTAATGCTATTCAAGGGTCTTTCTTCTCAATTTCCCTACAGACAGTAAAGAAAAGACAATGTGTCACCATTTAATTAGCTCTAGGTGTTCCAGAGATGTTTGCAGTACTTATATACCTAAGTTAACAAATGGGCATTTACAATCTAAGGGCTCAATGAATAAAAACTGACTTATGATAAATAATGTTCATTTATTTATTGATTTCATTTATTGATTGATTAAGGCTGAGAATCATTTGCTAGGCAGAAGGTTATGTTATCATAAAGATAAAATGAATCCATGAAAGCTGGGTAAAATAAAAGGAGCTTCTTATACTCTTCCATAATTTTGATAAATTCCACTTCAAAAATAAAATCTGAAATTAGGTTCATGTTTAATTAAACTGATTTTAAATAAGGCTTTTGTCCGTGTACTAACAAAGGTGCCAATGGCCATAAAAATGAAAATGGTATCAACTAAGAATACATGGAAAGGTACCAAGTATTTAGTCTGGAGATTAAGGTACCCACATCTGGTATCAGAGTACCTAGCTTTATTTCCCAGCTCCAGCTCCTGATTCCAGCCTTCCACTAATGCAGATGCTAGGAGGCAGTGGTGATGGTTCAGGTAATTGGGTTCCTGCCACCCTTGTGGGAAACATGGACTGTAGTCCCAGCCCCTGGCTCCAAGCCCCAGCCTAGCCTAACTAAGCCAGGCAATTTGGGAGTGAACCAGTGGCTGGGAGCTCTCCCTCTCTCTCTGTCTGCCTGTCTCTCCAAGAAATAATTTTTAAAAAATATATGGAAGAATTTATTCATTTCTTATTTTCTAGAAAAATTATCAGTTATACATAATTTAGGATTACTAATAAGCATGTCAGTAATTAACAATGATATAAATAAAAAGCCATGTCAACTAACAAGGGGCAACTTTCTCTTTTAGATGATGACAAGAGATTCTGTCTCACCTTGGCACCATACTTGGAATAGTTCATTTCTGTTAGTGTTACTGGTCGCAATTTGTCAATATCTCCAAAGGCTACTCCAGGAACATAGAGGGCACAAACAATATGAACCCATCTGTAAGGAGAAAAAATATGATTTTGTCATCAAAACCTTTCATGAAATTTCCAAAAAGCTAACTTGTAAAACATGTGCTTTCTCAAATTACTACTGAAGGAGTTCTGTGACAAACATTAAAACTTCAGTTTCAAACACATAACTAAAGTGTACAGAACACCTACAGAATAACATTGAGTATCAGAAAAATGACTGCAATAATCATCATGTTTCCAATAGTTTCCAAAACAGAGTTAACAACTATTACTGCCTTTCACTTAATATTCTGTTGCACTTGGCACTGATCCTTATTCTGAAACATTTGCATAAAAATACTTCTCAAAGACAAAAAACATTCTCATATGAAGGGAAAAGTATTCACATTATTTTAAGCCCTTTGAGATTTAAGGATCCTAATTTAAGAAGTATGAAGTTACTCTACAGTAATTAGGAAAAATTGCACTTTTTTGTTAATCTTTTCCAAAACTGTTGAGTAATCCTCAAGAAAATATTTTGAGAGTTTTAGTGTACAGTTTGATTTTCCTTCTTTCCAGGTTAAAACGAACTCCTAGAGGAAGGTATAGAAAAAAGTTATAATTATATACGAAAGTCATATTTTAATTCATCTGTTTACTATACAACCTATGCACTACAATTTATATGCTTCACATATATTTTGCTAAGTCTGAATGATGCTGTAAAACTAAACAAAGAGCGCTCAGTTTCAGTACACTGAAGAAACAAAATGAGAGTTGGTTCTCAGTTCATTTCTAAAAATTTATCTGAACCATTCTGAATTTATTAGGTACCTTTTCTGTTTGCTTACAACAAAATAACAGGTGGGATCAACAACTGAAATTTAAACAGATCATTACCATCTCTGCAACAAAAGGAGGAAAAATGAGATGGTAAATATCTGCTAACCTCATGAACATATTAACAGATTCTGCTTTACCACAGTTTAAGAGGCTATGAATGCTACAGGGCTTTGGTTTTTTATGATGCACTGAGTTTTAAAGGACTGAGAATCATTCTATAGAAACACTAGAGAAAATAGTTAACAAATTATCTTTCATACTGAGAAAAAATATCCAAGTTTTGAGATTTCCTTGATAGAATGTTTTAATTCAACCTCCCAAATGCATCCTGTGGAGTTCAATATTAAGATACACATCTTCAACAAGCAGCTGCTTTCTCAATTTAATTTGCACAGTTTTTTTCATGCTCCATTGATGTATTAAATGTCGCTGTACTCTGTAGGAGTTTATCTTTGATAAACCCAACATCTGGCTGCTTGCTTCATACTGACCTTCTGAAAATGTTTTAGTACAAGTCATACAAGCACAGATTTAAACTGCCATTTCTGTGTGATTGGCACACAAGATATCATTTCCCCCAACCTCTGTCATGAAGACATCATCAACTTGAGTCCTTAATTAAAATACATATCAAAGTCAGTGAAAATCAGAGTTAAGGCACTTTCAGTACATTTTTTAAAAAAGATTATTTATTTTCATTTACTTCAAAGACAGAGTGACAGAGAAAGAAAGACTCATGGAGTCCTGGAGACAGTAGGCCAGGGATGCAGGACCATTCATATGTGTAGGGGGACAGCAGAGCCAGTGCTGACCTGGGATCACCCTCCTTCCCACCGCTACCCTGCAGCTCCTTAGAGCAACTGTCCCTGGGCTTTGTGTATGGTCTGAGATGATTTCTCAAAGCTGGCAGGAAATGTGTTTTCCTTTTCCTCCTCATTTCCTGTGAAGGATGCACAATGCTTACTACAAGGGAATGGGAAGCTGCCTATGATTGAAATTTTGATACATTTTTAACAATGAACATTTAGAGTTGGTGTCCAAGTGAAACCAGTTAATGGTGTAAATGATTCTTATTAAAAGTATATGAGGGCCAGCGCTGTCATGTAATGGGTAAAGGCACCACCTGCATTGCTGGCATCCCATATGGGGATTATGAAGAATCCATCTTCTGACTCCCCAGAGAGCCTCAAATGTCAGGGCTACAGCCAGGCCAAAGCCAGGATGACAGAACTCCATCCAGGTGTCCCACATGGGTGGTAGGAGCCCAAGCAATTGAGCCATCATCTGCTGCCTCCCAGGATGCATTAACAAGAAGCTGAATCACACCAATAATGGAATGAGGATATCCTAAGTAGTGGCTTAACCCAATGCACTACAACACCTGACCTAATGTTAGTTCTGTTTAATTAGGCATAACTAGCTTTTATTCAGCAGTTTAGTGTTACTTACTTTAGAATTTGTAAGTAGGACAAATCAGGAAATTTTTAAAAATCTTTGTTATTTTACAATCCATTTTGCTTGACACTGTAATGACAGACAGACTTCATTTGGGGAAAGAAGCAGATATTAAGCATCACACAAAAACACCAACAAAGAACTGCCATTCCAGCAGTTTTGTAATCTATAGATTTTAAAAATTCATTTAGGCACTGGCGCTATGGTATAACAGATCAAGCCAGTGCCTACAGTGCTAGTCTATATGGGCACCAGTTCGTGTCCCGGCTGCTCTACTTTCCATCCAGCTCTCTACTATATCCTGGGAAAGCAGTAGAAGATGGCCCAATCATTGGGCCCTGCACCCGTGTGGGAGACCCAGAGGAAGTTCCTGGCTCCTGGCTTCGGATCGGCACAGCTCTGGCCGTTGCAGCCATTTGGGGAGTTAACCAGCAGATGAAAGACCTCTCTGCCTCTACCTCTCTATAATTCTGTCTTTCAAATAAAATAAATACATTTTTTTTAAAAGTCATGTATTTTAATAAAGCAGACTACATAAAAAGGTACTTCCCAAGATTCTTATTTCAGAATGGAAACTAAATTAATCAAAATTGATTCTGAAGAATCTTATCTTTATAGTGCTCTTAGCATAAGACAAATGCACTTCTAGAGTGCTTTTGTAATTCCTTCATTCCCTTATTCCACAATCAATTAGTAAATGTCTACTAGACATAGAGTACCATTTAGGCAGTTTGGGAGTTATAAAGATACATGTGAAGTGCTTTTTTCTTTTTTTTTTAAGATTTACTTTATTTATTTGAAAGTCAGAGTTACACAGAGAGAGGAGAGGCAGAGAGAGAGAGAGAGAGAGAGAGAGAGAGAGAGAGGGCTTCTATCTGCTAGTTCACTCCCCAGATGGTTGCAATGGCCGGAGCTGGGCCAATCCAAAGCCAGGAGCCAGGAGCTTCTTCCAGGTCTCCAACGGGGGTGCAGGGACCCACAGACTTGGGTCATCTTCTACTGCTATCCCAGGCTATAACAGAGAGCTGCATCAGAAGAGGAACAGCCAGGACTAGAACTGGCACCCATATGGGGTGCTGGCGCTTCAGGCCAGGGCTTTAACCCACTGCGCCACAGAGCTGGCTCCTGAAATGCTTATTTCACAATATCAGACTCACTGTTTTCACTCAAGAAACATCAGCTTCAGGCCAGCGCCGTGGCTCACTAGGCTAATCCTCTGCCTGTGGCACCGGCACACCGGGTTCTAGTCCCAGTTGGGACACCAGATTCTGTCCCAGTTGCTCCTTTTCCAGTCCAGCTCTCTGCTGTGGCCCAGGAGTGCAGTGGAGGATGGTCCAGATCCTTGGGCCCTGCACCCCATGGGAGACCAGGATAAGCACCTGGTTCCTGGCTTCGGATCAGCGCAGCACACCGGCCACAACACGCTGGTCGTAGCGGCCACTTGGGGGGTAAACCAATGGAAAGGAAGACCTTTCTCTCTGTCTCTCTCTCTCTCTCTAACTCTGCCTGTCAAAAAAAAAAAAAAAAAGAAAAAAAAGAAAAAAGAAAGAAAGAAAGAAAGAAAGAAAGAAAGAAACATCAGCTACAAGAAAAAGAAAACCTAGGTGGCCAGCACTGTGGCACACTGGGTTAAAGCCCCAGCCTGAAGTGCCGGCATCTCATATAGGCACTGGTTCAAGTACCGACTGCTCCACTTCCAATCCAGCTCCCTGCTAATGTGCCTGGGAAAACATTAGAAGATGGCCCAAGTCCTTGGACCCCTGCATCCATGTGGGAGACCCAGAGGAAGCTCCTGGCTCCTGTATTTGGATCAGCTCAGCGCCAGCTGTTGTGGGCATTTGGGGAGTGAATCAGTGGATAGAAGATCTCTCTCTCTTTCTCTGTCTCTCTCTCTCTCTCTCTGTAACTGCCTTTCAAATAAATAAAAAAGAGAAAGAAAATCTAAAAGCTTCCTGTTAGTGAGAGATTGTTTTTAGCATTTTGCATATTAAGAAATGGGTTCTGAAGGATTAAGTTATTTTCAAATATAATAACACTGGCAAGTCATAAAACTGTGACAAAAAGTTCAATGTCATCTTTTATTGCACTAAAAAATAAGAGCAGCAAACTCATATTTCAATGGGGGGGGGGGCAACCAACAAAGGACATCAGGAGGGTATGACTAAAGTTTCCCATAATCAGATTTATACAACTATTTAAGACAAGGTAAAATACTCTCCCTAAGAAATGAAATAAAAATTTAATGACAACTATGTATCAATGGTTTTCTCACATTAATTCACATTAAGCCCATGTGATAAGTCAATCTCAAAATCTATTTTATTCTTTCTACTCATTAGTCCTCCTTTTCCCCTACTTCCCACCTAAAGCCAGAACACTCAAAGGCTTGTCAAACTTTGTTGGCTTTCTACACCTTGAATCAAACTAGTATTAACATTCATCAAAATACATCTAGACACACTGCAGACATCACACTAAGCGCTCAAATGGTACAGAAGTACATTTTTGCCAGTCTGCCCCATCATGATAGGGAAGTGTCTATGTATGCAATATCTACGTAGTTAGAGAGGTCTCCTTTCTCTTTATTCACAAACAACTTTACAATTTGCCTTGTGAATTATGAAAACATAAAGAAACATAAAAGTTTAAGAGTTTTTTCAGAACTTTTAAATGACCAATAAGAAAAGAAGTAAAACAAAAAAAAGTCCTGTTTTTTCCAAGGCTGCCTTACGTTACCAAAATATATTTCAACTCTCAGGAATCAGTTATCACAAAGAATTCACGGAGCATGTTGATTATAAGAAAGCACAGGCAGTAGCAACAGCTGTAGTAGGAGAAGGAGATATTTGTTGACCACTTTTTTCTAGTTAGCAACTTACTGCATTTTGGTGCCAAATACATACTTCAATACCTGCTCTGCAATAATGGAGAGAATTCCTTCACCATTTCTCCTTTATGGAGTGCATGGTACTAGGCTGAGAGTTTGGGAGCACTGCAAGATGAAAGATCTTCTCAATGGGAATACAGAGCACTTGCAACTGTGCTTGGCCCCAGCAACATGCACAGTTCCCTGGCTACCCTGCTATCCTAGCCATTCTGTAGACCACTTTCCCTTGCCTTCTCCACACAGGCACCCACATACACTAGTGCTCCAGCTTCCTCTACAAACTATGCCTGCCCACCTTCTAGCCAGGAGCTGGAAACCCAGACTGGCCAAAGCAAACTGCCACCTGCAAAGCTGTAATTAGTTCTTCCAACAAAGTCTGAACCCCAGGCTCACAGAAGACTTGGTCATCTTACAAATTTTGTCATTGCTTGGAAATAATTTCCAAAGTTCCAGGGTACACTTTATATTTTGTATTTTTAGAGTTAATCTTTTATCATAACTTAGTAATTCATTATGTTAAAACTCCATCTTTTTAAAATCACTTTATGGTTTAAGTCTCCTGATAAACTCTTGAAGTCCGATCTGAGTTCAAATCTGACCAGTTTATATTCTTAAGCTAGTAAAGTAATTGATCTGAGCCTAAAAGACTATACCCACAAAATGGAAAACTTTACCACTGGATACATTATAGAGTCATTATTAAGATTTAATGGGGGGCTGGTGCCGCGGCTCACCAGGCTAATCCTCCGCCTTGCAGCGCCAGCATACGGGGTTCTAGTCCCGGTCGGGGCACCGGATTCTGTCCTGGCTGCCCCTCTTCCAGGCCAGCTCTCTGCTGTGGCCAGGGAGTGCAGTGTAGGATGGCCCAAGTGCTTGGGCCCCGCATTCACACGGGAGACCAGGAGAAGCACCTGGCTCCTAGCTTCAGATCAGCGTGGTTCGCTGGCCGCAGTGCGTCAGCCACAGCGGCCAGTGGGGGGTGAACCAATGGCAAAGGATGATCTTTCTCTCTGTCTCTCTCACTAACTCTGTCTGTCCAAAAAAAAAAAAGATTTAATGGGATGGGGGCTGTGGCACAGCAGGTTGAAGCCCTGGCCTGAAGCGCCAGTATCCCATATGGGCGCTGGTTCGAGACACAGCTGCTCCACTTCGGATCTAGCTCTCCATTGTGGGAAAGCAGTAGAAGATGCCCCAAGTCCTTGGGCCTCGGCACCTACATGGGAGACCCAGAAGAAGCTCCTAGCTCCTGGCTTTGGATCGGCACAGCTTTGGCCACTGAGGCCAACTGGGGAGTAAACTAGCAAATGGAAGACCTCTTTCTCTCTCTGCCTCTCCTCTCTCTGTGTAACTCTGAATTTCAAATAAATAAATAAATCTTAAAAAAAAAAAGATTTAATGGGATTAAAGGTATAAAGGCAAAAGCAGATATTTAATAATTAGCTTTTCCTCCTTCCCTACCCTATTTGCAGCCTTGTTGTCATTTACTCTATGCCAAGAAGATAGAAAGAACCAATAAAAAAGTGTGCATGTCAGAACATCTTAAATAGAAGAAAAGAGCGGTCAAGAGCAGAAATGCTCTAAGGCACAGGCCCAACATAATTATGACATCAACCTTCCAGCATCTGTCTCCTTGAAAATCCCATCCTGATTAGGACATAGTTCACAGCTAGGAGAAACACCACATTTACAGGCATCACAAAACCAAGGTTCAGTGGAGTTCTCAGAAGCTGAACTCATAATGGAGTCACTCTCTCCATCAACTCCGTAACAACCTAAAAAAGAAAAAAAAATATGATTAAACATGGCTATTTTTTAATTCATACTTATAAAATGAGAAAAGAAAAAGGAGAGAAAAGGGAGATAAAAAAATTCTGAAAAACCAAAGGTTTCCATGAGTGATATTAAAACAAAGAAGTGATATTGCCATATAAAAATATCTTTCACCTAGCAGAGTATACAGAATGAAATGATATTTCAAGACAGTTTTAGACCAAGTAGAAAGGCACTAAAGGAATGAAAAAGTTTAGAATTTCCTAAAAATTACAATTTGAAAAAAATATTAAAATATGATTTATCAATAAAAAGAAATTAGAATAATACATCATTGATCAATATTTATTGAGCTCTTTAGAATCAGGTACCAGAATACATATAAAAGACCAAGTTAATGCAAAGCAAATATACAAACAAAAAAAGCAAAGCATCTCATCTAATTCTGAAGATTGACCATTATAACACAGACTCAAATAACTATAAAAGCAAAGTATCCCTGGGGCCAGCACTGTAGCACAGTGGGTTAAAAGCCCTAGACTACAGGGCCAGCATCCCATATGGGTGCCAGTTCAAGTCCTGGCTGCTTTGCTTCTGACCCAGCTCTCTGCTAGTGCATCTGTGAAAGCAGCAGAGGATGGCCCAAGTCCTTGGGCCTCTGCACCCACGTGGGAGACCCAGAAGAAGCTCCTCGCTCCTGGCTTCAGATCCGCTCAGATCTAGCCTTTGCAGCCACCTGGGGAGTGAACCAGTGTGTGGAAGACCTATCTCTCTCTGTCTCTGTCTCTGTTTCTACCTCTCTCTGTAACTCTTTCAAATAAATAAAATAAATCCCTAAAGTATTCTTAAGAAGAAAACAATACAGAAACACACATGCACACATAAATTAAAGCTGCAGAAGAATCTGAAAAGTTCAGAACAGAGAGAGACAAGCTGAGTTCCACTCAAAACTGAGGCATTTAATCTCTTCTTAAATGTATAACTCTTGTTTTCCGTGAGAATTTTTCTAAAACTAAAATTGATGAAAACAAGAGGTAATTCTCTTTTTCCTCTTCTTATTCACGAGGTTTGATATTTTGAGATGAGTCAGTTAAATTATTGAGGTGGAATATGTGATAAAAATCTTTAAAGGTCTCAGGAACATACCCAATAAATAAGATAATTCAATATAGTTCTTCACATTTTAGAGCAGGACATGATATACCCCAAATCAATTCCCTTCCAATTGTCAAAAGCAGAAAGTTGCCATAACTCACATATACATTTTAGAAATTCCAAATTCCATGTAAAGATATTATTTGGTCTCCCAAATCCGCCTAAAATTCTTACAAATAAAAAAACATTTTCCTTAATCTTGAGCTTAATAGATTTCAAAGACATTAAGACAATCAAAAATTTAGGCAAGACTATTATGCACTCCTCTGTAAGATCCAAGTTATCATCAAATTCTTGAAGTTCTATTTTGTCTAAAAACTTGGTATTAATGAGGCTCTCAATGCCAGCCCAACAAAACTCACTAGGTGATGCCACATCTATCATCATGATTAACTCCTGCTCAGCATTAAGGTATCAAAAAGTCAGTATCAGCACCAATAAGTCATTAACAAATATGGAAGCCAATAAGCAGTAACTGGGAAGCTCTAAGAGAAATTCTTCCAGACTGTAAGAAGATCCTTTCTAAACTACTGAAGGCTTACAACACAGAGGATGTCTCCAGCGACTAAAACAGCCATGAATCCTAACTGCTTCCTTTCCCCTAGATGGTGTTAGACACACACCAACTTCAAATTATCCAGTTTTCCTTCTAAAAAGAATAATACTGCCCTTTTGTCAAAACATCTTTCAGAGAAATAATTTAATTTATATGTCATAACGAAGCAGACTGCAACTTAATTCTATCCCTGATGCACGCCCTCATCACCTTTAAGTTGGGGCATTTCTCGAATCTAAAACTTAACATATCCTCTCAACAAAGGTCACTTGTAAAGAAAACCAAATATGAATCATTCCAGATACTTCTGACTAGATTTATTCCAAGAGGAAATTTTTAGTGCCTAATTTAAGGGGCATCCAAAGTGATCCGTAATAAACTTAGGACATTTAAAAAGCCACTAAGGGAAACATTATCAGTGATGATCATCTCAGAAAGTTTCACCATGGCTGGTGCCGCAACAGAGTGGGTGAAGTCGCTGCCTGCAGTGCTGGCATCCAATATGGGTGCCAGTTTGAGTTCCGGATGCCCCACTTCCAATCCAACTCTCTGCTATGGCCTGGGAAAGCAGTAGAGGATGGCCCAAATCCTTGGGCCCCTGAACCCATATGGGAGACCTGGAAGAAGTTTCTGGCTCCTGGCTTTGGATCGGCCCCAGCTGCAGCAATTGTAGCCACTGGAGAGTGAACCAGCAGGTGGAAGACCTCTCTCCTCTCTCTCTCTATTTGCCTCTAACCCTCTGTAATTTGGCCTTTCAAATAAATAAATAAATCTTTAAAAAAAAAAATTTAGCACATGGGAAATTGAATTGCAACCCACATAAGATCATGTGATTATCTGATTTTATACTAAACAGACAATAGGAACCTGAATTGGAAAATAAATTTTCTTTTTTAAGATTTATTTATTTACTTGAAAGACAGAGTTACAGAGAGGCAAAGGCAAAGGTCTTCCATCTGACTGCTCACTCCCCAGATGGCCACAACGGTTGAACCTGTGCCGACTAGAAGCCAGGAGCCAGAAACCTCCTCTGGGTCTCCCACACAGGTGCAGGGGCCCAAGGACTTGGGCCATCTTCTACTGCTTTCCCAGGCCATAGCAGAGAGCTGATCATAAGTAGAGCAGCAGGGACTCAAACTGGCACCCACGTGGGATGCCAGCATTGCAGGCAGTGGCTTCGCCCACTATGCCACAGCACCGGCTCCTGGAGAATAAATTTTAATAGCCACCCAAAAAAACTCAAATTAAAATAAATTACAATATAAGTAAACACTGAGCCAAATAAATAACCTAAGAAGATAATCATACACAGCTAATAAATAATTTTAAAATATGAACATTAATTCAATTAGATGTCTTTATAGGTCAATAGTTATATATATTTTAATCACATGATATTATTCTTCAACATAGATCATATTTAACATAAACTAATAGGCAGAAAACTAAATTGTGATTTATACAAAGTGCCTCAAGCAAATCCTTAAGTATTATTTTCCTTTTGCTACTCAAAGGTTTTACAATAGTAAACTTTGATCCAAATTACGTTATCAAAAGGAATGCCAAAGATTTTAAAATAACTATAGTATGAAAGCAAAGGAACCAAAAACTCATTAATTTCCCTAATGCCAATAATTGTAGTTGTCAATCTTTGTTCTATTTAGATATACATTTTTAAATGTGAAATCATAAAGTTAAAAGAAAAGTGGCCAGAGCTGCGGCACAGAAGGTTAAATTGCCATCTGGAGTGTCGACATCCCATATGTGCACCAGCTCAAGTCCTGGCTACTCCACTTTCAATCCAGCTCTCTGCTAAAGCACCTGGGAAGGCACTGGAAGATGACCAAGTCCTTGAATTCCTGTTCCCACAGGGGAAACCTGGAGAAAGCTCCTGGCTCCTGGCTTCAGATCAGCCCAGCTACAGCTGTTGCAGCCATTTGGGAAGTGAAGCAGCAAATGGAAAGAGCTCGCTCTCTCTGTCTCTGCCTCTCTCTTTTTCTCTGTAGCTCTGCCTTTCAAAATAAGTAAATAAATCTTAAAGAAATATGATTTCCTTCTTAAGAGTTATTATTATTACCAATAAAAACTCTTACTGTAAACAGACAAAATGTCATACTTAGTCAAAGGGGTGGGTGTTTGGTACAGCAGCTGGGGCAGCTTAGGATGCCCACATCCCATGTCAAAATGCCTGGGTTCAAGTCTCAGCCCCACTTTCAATTACAGCTTCTTGTTAATGCACACCCTGGGAGGCAGAAGCTGATACCTAAAGTCCTTGGGTGCCTGCTTTTGTTGGAGACCTGGACTCCATTCTGGACTTCTGACTCTGGCCTGGTCCAGTCCCTTCTGTTGTTGGCACGTGGAGAGTGGACCAGTAGAGGGAAGACCTCTAGATTTCTGTCTGTCTTTCTCTCTCTTTCTCTCTCTGCCTTTCAAATAAATAAAATACATTTTTAAAGAAAAAAATCATAAAAGAAACATAATCTATTTTCTTATGGGCTATTCAGTACCACAGAGGGAAAAATCTATTTTCTTTCCAAATCTTTCTTTGGCACAAATCTTTCTAAACTTGATAAAATCTAAATTCTCACAAAGCAGGTAATTACCCAAATAAAGCCCCCATGAGGCTATCCAACTTATTAACTTCATTCAGCAAAATCAAAAGGTAATTTTTAGAATAAAGCAAAATTTCTATACTTCTTTTAAAGAATATACCACACACATGGCATATATTTGCATAAGTTTTAAGCCAAACAACCTTAGGAACAATTTCTCAGCTCCATCTGTAGAAATGCCTCCTTTGTAACTTAAAAGAATGGTACTGTGTAAGCTCAAAGGAGAACTAGCAAGTGGGTGACTGCTGCTTCTCTAGCCCTGGAAAGTGATTCCCATGCTGTCATTATCTTTAGAGTCTTTACCTGTGACTTTCACTTGCCTCTTCTCTCACCTTTCTCTGCCATATTTATTGGGTTTATTCAGCTCTATCCATTTTAACTAATGACAAAAAACATTTTTAACATATTTATCTCTCTGGGAGTTGGTGGTGTAACCAACTCCCAGAGAGATTTTTTTTTCAAGTGGAGATTTTATTTAAAATGAAGAAATGGTTCTTGAAAATGCTGATAAATACAGCAAAAAGTTTTAGAAATAAAAATTTTTAAAACTTCAAATATTTACTGTATTCTATATCACTAGACCTTTGACTACAAAACTGACCAAAAAAATTTAATGTGTAATATTTTTAGAAAAGTATTTACAGTTTGATACCAGCACCACACCAGCAGAATGATCCCTGTCACAAATATATCCTAAAGTGTAAAAGATCCAAATTGTCCATTGACTTATTTGTAATGTCAAAATGATACAACTTGAACATATTCAGATAGTCATAAAAATATATTTTTGCATTTACCAAAAACAAAAGTGAAAAAATCTAAATAAGAATTCTTAGGGCTAGGCCAACAGACTTCAAAATAAGCAGACATGAGGAAAAAAACTTATGTAGACCTGATCTCATTTTAATCACAGCAACTCATTTTGAGGGCAAATGCTGGTAAGTATACTACCTAACGTCCTAGAATGCACTATGACACAGCTGACATTTTTCTTGGGACACAATGCAATCAGTGTATGAAGCTAAATAACATCACCATCAGTGGTACCCTACTGTTAGAAATCAGTTACAAGATCTTGCTATAAAGGTGTTTATATTACTAAGTGGCGGACCGCAGACTTTGGATTTCAGAGAACAAGAGATTTATCTACACTAAAGTGAAGTACTTTAAAAAATTATATATACATATACAATTATATATTTAATAAGTAATAATTGGGGTACAATCTTTTAGCAAAATCTCAATTACAAAACATTTCACTCTGACCACTAGAGTGCCAGATTCCAGATTCCTGACAATGTAAACCGTGGAAGGCAGAAGTAATGGATCAAATAGTTGGGTTCCTGCCACGCTCATGGGAGACCAGATTTGAGATCCTGGCTCTTGGCTTTTGGCCTGGCTTAGACCCAGCTGTTGAAGGTACATAAGGCGTGAACAACTGATGGGAACACTTGTGTTTGTTCCCTCTCTCTAACTACAATAAAAAAAAAAGATTCCAATATCATATTTGATATATTTACTGACAAATGAACTTTAAAAATTTTACATTATAGTAATTACTTAAATTTAGTCTATGAACAATAGTTAAAACCTCCCCCTAAATTAAAACAGACCACTTAAAATCTCCAAAAGTAGGACTCTCTCAGCCTGTTAGTTCTCAATCTACAAAAAAAGTAAAAGAGAAATGGAATTATAAAATAATCTTTATAAAAATAATTATATAATATAATAATAATTATATAATAATAAAATATTAATTATAAAATAACATACTACAGAAACTCCAAAATTAGCAAGAGAAATGGCAATTTTTTGTACTACAGGATTAAGTAGTAGCATAATTTTAAATCAAATTTTTTGACTTTGATTTATAATTTGCATCTTTACTTCAGACATATAGGAAGTTCACAGAATTCAAAATAGAAGTTGAGTATCCTTTATCTGAAATGGTTAAGAACAGAAGTGTTTAAGATTTCATTTTTCAGATTTTGGATTATTTGTTTATTTGGAATTGAACTGAATGAAATACATAAGAAAATTATTATATAACTTTATGGAAAATTTGGTTTTGACAGCTTGATTATCTCATTTGTATTTTTTGACTCAGAATGACTTTTTATTGCTATCAAAAATCAAGTGTACCTTAGAAAGTTATAAACTTTTGGCCGGCGCTGTGGCTCAACAGGCTAATCCTCCGCCTTGCGGCGCCGGCACACCGGGTTCTAGTCCCGGTCGGGGCACCGGATTCTGTCCCGGTTGCCCCTCTTCCAGGCCAGCCCTCTGCTGTGGCTCAAGTGCAGTGGAGGATGGCCCAGGTGCTTGGGCCCTGCACCCCATGGGGAGACCAGGAAAAGCACCTGGCTCCTGGCTCCTGCCATCGGATGAGCGCGGTGCGCCGGCCGCAGCGCGTCGTCCGCGGCGGCCATTGGAGGGTGAACCAACGGCAAAGGAAGACCTTTCTCTCTCTGTCTCTCTCTCTCATTGTCCACTCTGCCTGTCAAAAAAATAATTAAAAAAAAAAAAAAAGAAAGTTATAAACTTTTAACAGCTCTAAACATGTCAGCTAGGTGAATGAAGTGCCCTTCCAAAAATCTAGGCTTTTAAATTTTTTAAAAGCACATAAAAACTGGACACATATATGGACATATATATATATATATATGACATAATTGGACATATATATATATACACCATGTGATGTTCTGATATATTTACACATTGTATAATGTCCACACAGAGTATGTGTGTCTGTGGTGAAAACATTTAAAATCCTATTTTCTAGTTTTTTGTTTCTTTTGTTTTGTTTTGTTTTTTGACAGGCAGAGTGGACAGTGAGAGAGAGAGACAGAGAGAAAGGTCTTCCTTTTCCATTGGTTCACCCCCCAATGGCCACTGTGGCTGGTGCACTGTGGCCAGCGCACCGTGCTCATCCGAAGCCAGGAGCCAGGTACTTCTCCTGGTCTCCCATGCAGGTGCAGGGCCCAAGGACTTGGGCCATCCACCACTGCACTCCCAGGCCAGCAGAGAGCTGGCCTGGAAGAGGAGCAACCGGGACAGAATCCGGCACCCTGAGCAGGACTAGAACCCGGTGTGCCAGCGCCGCTGGAGGAGGATTAGCCTATTGAGCCGCGGCGCCGGCCTAGTTTTTAGTTTCTTAACAGAGAAATATATAATACATTATCTATAGTCAACCTACTATACCGCAGAACCCCAGAACTTTTTATTCCTAACTAATTCAGCATCTATTAATTAACGTTTCTTCATTCCTAACTCTTCATTCTTCAGCTTCTAGTAACCAACATTATACTAATGTTTACTTCTTCTTTTTAATATTTATCCACTTATTTATCTGAAAGCCATAACAACAGTATCTAGATGGATAGACAGATAGATAGATGACATATTAGACAGACAGGCCGGCCTTCCATATGTGGGTTCACGTCCCAAATGGCTGCAACAGACAGGTGTAGGCTTTTCAAAGTCAGGAACTACATCCTAGTCTTCCACATGGGAGGCAGGGTTACCCAAGTACTTGGCCATCACTTTCTAGTCTCATCAGCAAGAAGCTGGATTGAAAGCAGAGTAGCTGGTACTGAATAGGTGATTTTAAGCATCACAACCAGAAGCTTAAATTGCTGTACCATGACACCCACCACAACCAACATTATTCTATGCTGGGACTATTACAATGAACTTAATGACCTCCAGTTTCAAATATGTTACTGCAAATGACAAAATTTCACCATTTTTATGGCTGAGCAGTATATGATTGTATATATGTGCCACATTTTCGCTGTCCAACCATTGATGGACATTTAAGTTGTTTCCATTTCTTGGCTATTGCGAATAGCACTGCAACAACCATGGGAGTACAGATATCTCTACAATAGAACAGTTCCACTTCCTTTCGATATATAACCAGTAGAAGATTGCAGGATCATATGGTAGTTGTACTTGTAGCTTTTTGAGAAATCTCCCTTCTGTTTCCCACAATGAGTATATGAATTACATTCCCACCTAAAGTGTATAAAGACCCCCTCTTCCCCACATCCTACCAGCACCTACTAACTTCTGTATTTTTGACAATAGCCAATATAGATGTAGTAAGATTATATTGTAATTGTGATTTGTATTTACATGATTAGAAATGTTGAACATTTTTTCAAGTGTCTGTTGGCTATCTAGATATCTTTTGAGAAATGTCTGTTTACAACTACTGCCCTTTTTTTTAAATATTTTATTTATTGATTTAAGAGGTAGAGTTACAGAAAGTGAGAGGTAGAGACAGAAAGAGAGGGCTTCCTTCCGTTGGTTCAATCGCCAAATGGCAGCAACAGTCAGAGCTGCACCAATCTGAAGCCAGGAGCCAGGTGCTTCTTCCTGGTCTCCCATGTGGGTGCAGGGGCCCAAGCACGTGGGCCATCTTCTACTGCTTTTCCAGGCCACAGCAGAGAGCTGGATCGGAAGAGGAGCAGCCAGGACTAGAACCAGCACCCATATAAGATGCCGATGCCGCAGGAAGAGGATTAACCTACTGCGCCACGGCACTGGCTCCACTGCTCATTTTTAAACTGGCTATTCTGCTACTAAGTTGTTTGAGTTCCTTATTTATTAACCCCTTGTCAGATATATGTATCTCACAAATATTTTCCCTTATTCCACAGCTGTCTTTTCACTCTGTTGAGTGTTTCATGTCCAGTGCAGAAACTCTTTAGTTTGATGACATTCTATTTGTATACATTTACTTTTGTTTCTTCTGCTTGGGATCTGATTTTTTTTTAATTTATTTGAGAGGTAGAGTTACAGACAGTGAGAGGGAGAAACAGCTGCAACGGCCTAGCTGCGCCGATCTGAAGCCAGGAGCCAGGTGCTTTTTCCTGGTCTCCCATATGGGTGCAGGGGCCCAAGCACTTGGGCCATCTTCTACTGCTTTCCCAGGCCATAGCAGAAAGCTGGATTGGAAGAGGAGCAGCTGGGACTAGAACCAGCGCCCAGATGGGACACCGACACTGCAGGCGGAGGATTAACCTACTACACCATGGCGCCGGCCCCTGGGGTCTGATTTAAAAAATCTTCACCCACGTCAATGTTCTGAAGTATTTCCCATTTGTTTCTTCTAACAGCGTTAAAGTTTCAGATCACATATTTGGGGGGGGGGCTTTCATCTACTTTGAGTTCATTTTTGTGCATGATGAGAGTTAGGAGTCCAGTTTCACTCTTCTGCATGTAGATATCCAATTTTCCCACCACTTTTTAATGAAAACTGTCCTTTTTCCAGAGCATGTTCTTGGCATCTTTGCCAAAGACCAATAGGCTTTAGGGACATGGATTTACTTCTATGGTCACAATTTTGTTACAGTGGCCCAGGGATCCTATTTTATGCCAATATACCCATTGTTTTAATTATTGCTGTCTTCTAATATTTTTAAAATCAAGCTCAATAATGCCTCCTGCTTTGCTCTTTTTGCTCAAGATTGCTTTGGCTATTCAGGGTTCTTTATGGTTCCATACAAATGATAGCAGTATTTTTCATTGTTATTTTGACAAGCTTTGCACTCAGTCTATAAATCGCTTTGAGTAGAGTTGACATCTTAACAACATTGATTCTTCCAATCCATGAATATGGAATGTCTTTTCATTTTTTGGTGTCCTCTTTTGTCTGTTTGTTTGTTTTAGGATTTATTTATTGATGTGAAAGGCAGAATTAGAGAGAGAGAGGGAAAGACAGAGATCTTCCATCCACTGATTCACTCCACAAATGCCTGCAATAACCAGAGCTGGGCCAGTCTGAAGCCAGAAGCCAGGAGCTTCTTCTGGGTCTTAACGTGGCTACAGGAGCCCAAGCATATTGGTCATCCTCCACTGCTTTCCCAGGCACATTAGCAGGGAACTGGGTCTCAAGTAGAGCATCTAAGTCTCAAACGGGTACCCACATGGGATGCCAGTGCCACAGGCAGCTGTCATATCCTCTATACCACAGTCCAGCTCCTTTAGTGTCCTCTTGAATTTCTTTCATCAATGATGTCTAGTTTTCATTGTAGAGAAATTTCCCTTTTATTAAATGTATTCCTAAGGGTTTTTTTTCCTCATAGGTATAGGATACAGAATTGCTTTCATGATTTCCTTTTCAGATAATTCATTCTTGATGTAAAGCAATACTATTGATTATTGCATGTTGACTTCATACCCTGGAACTGTGCTGTATTTATTAGCTCTAATAGCTTTTTGTTGGAGTCATTTGGGCTTTTCTACATGTAAGATCATGTCCTTTGCAAATAGTGACAATTTGACTTCCTTTCCAGTATCAAAGCCCTGTACTTCTTTTTCTTCCCTATTGCTCTGGTTAGGATTTCCTATACTATGCTGAATAAAAGTAATGAAAGTGGACATCCTAACCTTGTTGCAAATCTTAGTGGGAAAGCCTTCAGCTTTCCCCCATTTAGAATAATGTTAGCTCTTGGTTTGTTATATATGGCCTTGATTGTTCAGATTTTTTTTTTCCCCCACAGGCAGAATGGACAGTGAGAGAGAGAGAGACAGAGAGAAAGGTCTTCCTTTGCCGTTGGTTCACCCTCCAATGGCCGCCGCGGCCGGGAGCACTGCAGCCGGCGTACTGTGCTGATCCAAAGCCAGGAGCCAGGTACTTCTCCTGGTCTCCCATGGGGTGCAGGGCCCAAGGATCTGGACCATCCTCCACTGCACTCCCGGGCCACAGCAGTGAGCTGGCCTGGAAAAGGGACAACCGGGACAGAATCCGGCGCCTTGATGGGGACTAGAACCCAGTGCGCCAAGCGCCACTAGGCGGAGGATTAGCCTGTTGAGCCACGGCGCCGGTCTGATTTCTTTTTTAATCATGGAAGGATGTTGAATTTTACCAACTGTCTTTTTTGTATCTAATGTGATGACCATATGATTTTTGGTCATCATTGTATTAATGTGGTATATCACATTTATTGATTGGTATATGTTCAACAATTCTTACATCCCTGGTATGAATCCTACCTGATGAAAATAATCTTAATATGCTGTTGGATACTATTTGCTAATATTTTGCTAAAGATTTTGTATCTATGATCATCAAGGATGTGTCTGTGTGGATGGGTGTGCCTGTGTCCTTATTTGGTTTTGGTATCAAAGTACTCCTGGCCTCATACAATGAGTTTGGAAGCATCCCTCCTCTTCTATTTTTTGAAACAGTTTAAGAATCATTGATCTTAATTCTTTATATATTCAGTAGAATTCAGCAGGAAACCATCTATTTGGTCTTGAGCTTTCCTTTGATGGTAGACTGTTACTGCTGACTGAATTTCACTACTCAGTGTCAGTATATTTAAGTATTCTATTTTTTCATGATTCAAACTTGGTTAGGTGTATGTGTCCAGGAATTTGTCTATTTCTCCTGGGTTATCAAAATTGTTGGCACAGAATTGCACACCATAATCACTTCTGTGTATCTGTGGCATCAGCTGATTTTCCTTTTCATCTCTAATTTTATGTTACAGTAATCTGGTTTTGTTTGTGGTTGTCCTTCCAACAATTCTAAAATGTTTATCTTCTCTGAAACTGTAGACACTTCTGCTATTACAGTTCTAGTTGGTGCCTTATGTCATGGTTCATACAGGACAGCTGTTGGTGTTTTTCACTGTGTCATGGCTTCCATAGCCCTTGTGAAGGTAACTTGGTGTATGAAAAATGTTTAAACCAGTGTCTCTATGGGGAAAAGGTTGCCAGAGCAACACACTAACTTGTCATTTTCCTATATTTATTTTATGTATATATTTGCCTAAGCCTATTTCTACTCCCAAGTAACTACTTTCTTTTTTCTTTTTTTAAATTTATTTGACAGGTAGAGTTCTAGATAGTGATAGAGAGAGAGAGAGAGAGAGAGAGAGAGAGAGAAAGGTCTTTCTTGCATTGGTTCACTCTCCAAATGGCCGCCACAGCCGGCAATACACCGATCCGAAGCCAGGAGCCAGGTGCTTCCTCCTGGTCTCCCATGTGGGTGCAGGGGCCCAAGCACTTAGGCCAGCCTCCACTGCCCTCCCGGGCCACAGCAGAGAGCTGGACTGGAAGAGGAGCAACCGGGACTAGAACCCATTGTCCAGATGGGATGCCAGCGCCGCAGGCAGAGGATTAACTAAGTGATCCACAGCACCGGCCCCCAAAAGTGACTATTTTCACCAGCTCTTCTCAAAATCTCCAACTCTTTCTTATGCCCACTCTTGCTAATTGCTTGCTTCCTATTTTACTTAGTAAACAAGAAAAATTAAAAACATAAATTCCACGTGCTCCAACAACCTACCTACATTTGTACCCACATACCCTCTTTTCTCAGAGCAGTTATTATGGCTACTTTCATCTACTCATTATCCACTTGGTACTGGATTCTCTTGCCTTAGTGTTTATCCATCTTTCTTTCTGACATCATCAGTTATCAACACTCCCTTTCCACTTGGATCACATCCATCAAAACCAACAAGCCCTACAATCTCTGCATATGTGGCTGGAACATCCAAGGTGACTTTTAGTGGTTAAGTGTTTCTTACTGACATTTCTAGAATGTCCATTCCTTCACCTAACTAGGATGGGTTTATATGAACAGGAAACAGAAGATTTGATATTACATACTTCCAAAATTAGGTCACAAAAAAATAGTAGCTCTCAGACAATCACTTCCATCTCTTTCTTTCTCTTTAATTACTAACTCAGAAGTCAGCTACCCTGTCTTGAGGACATTCAGGCAGCTTAAATGGAGAGGTCCACTTGCTGAAGAAATGAGGTCTCTGCCTAAAAGGCATCAAAAAACGAAGGCCTATCAACAACTATATAAGTGAGTGTGGAAGCAAATCCTCCATCCCCAGTCAAGCCTTGAAATGAGTGCTGCCCAGAATGGATGGCATTGACTTGTAACTTCATGAGTTATCATAGGCCAGAAACATCTAGCTAACTGCTCCCAGACTCTTATCCCTCAGAAATGATATGAAGTAATAAATACTGTTTTAAGTTGCTGCTTTCAGAATAATCTGCTACAGAGCAATAGACAAGAAATACAGTATCTAAAATAAGGAGGAAAAATTTCCCATACTCTTTAGCTAAGTTCCCACCTACCTGCTCATTTTTATATAAAAATTCAATATGGGAATTGCATTTAGTCACCTCTTCTCCTTTACTTTAATTCTCACTTCAACTCTCAGAAAAACTGCTAATGACCTTCATGTTTCTAACTTCAGCAACAAATTCTCAATCACATGCTTTTTTGTGATCCACTTAAAGATATTCAATTCCTACATGCAAAAACAAAATGAGATGAAACTTTTGTGTGCTGTGTATAGATAAAATTAAACATAAAAAGAAAAAAGTAAATAAAACATATGTGTATTAAACGTGATAAAAAGTAACACAAGGAACAAGAGAAATCTAACCTTCTTGAGGCATCTACTCACTAAATATATAAAAGGGACCCCAAACATGAAAATTAAGTATATATGATATATAAAGAACTTAATATGTGGTCTTAATTTGGTCACCTATCAGAGATACCTATTTTGGCACCACTGCTAAGAAACACAAATAAAACCCATGCCTGTTCAGCGGGTTAACTCTAGAGCTAAAGCTGTGGCCAGTGGTATACTTGGAGCCTACATTGAATTAGGATAATTTCCTGTATGACATACATACTCATTTCTCTCTAAAAGCATTATTTGGCAGTTATTCAATTTTCTCTTTTTGAATTATTTTCCTCTGGGTCATCATTCATTGTTCTCTTCTCTCACTGGTCATATTCTTCATATCCTCTGAAGTCTTAGGACAGCTCTGTTACATATACTGTCTCCAGAAATATGACATTCAGACTTTATGCCTTACATAGCATTTGCTGATGAGTCCAAAATTTAAACCTCTAGTCCAAACCTCCTACCTAAATTCTACAAAGCTTAAAACCAAACTTTTACTATCTACCTCAAAGCCTACTTGTCTCTTGGGACACTGCAATGGTCTCTTGGACAGTCTCCCACATTGCCACCACAGACCCACTTTAGTCTGCTAGCAACTCAGCAATCAGAGTGGTCCTTCCAAAATATAAAGCAACCCCTATTAACCCTCTGCTCAGAATTCAGGTAGGTCTTCCTATATTTATCACAGTGAAATCTAAAATCAGGACCATGACCTGCAAGGCCCCACCCAGTTTACTCCCACCACTAACCAACTCATTCACTCAGTTCTAGTCATACTAACCTCTGTGCCATTATATAAACACCTCAAGTATGTTTTCATGTCACGATTTTTAAAGATCATTATTCCCTACTCCCTTTGCCTACAGTGTTCTTTCCTTAATTGCTCCTTTAATTCCTTTAGTCACTGTTCAAACATCACCTTATCAGAAGGACTTTCCTTATCATCTTTTATAAATACAAGTACTAACCACCTTCAACCCACCCAACCATCCCCAACCATAGTATTCCCTATATTCCTTGTCTTGCTTTATTTTTCTCTCCAATCCAGACTACCACCTGATAGGCACATATTGGTTTAAGTGTTTACTACTTGTCTCTTAGACATTAAGCTCCGTAAGAAATTCGTTTCATATGCCTGAAATTTACAGACTGGCAAGCTCATAGAAGGCACTCTCAAATATTACTTAAAAAAAAACCCACAAAAAACAAACAAAAAACCAAAGGAATGAATAACAGTAACAGGAGACATTCCCACAGTGAGCCTCAGCAGCAAGTGGGCAGCTACATGCAAAGGTGAAAGAATTTCCTAAGGAAAAACAGGGCTCACAGGTCTCACACATCCAGCAAACTGCCAGAACTATTTTGAAAGGAGTGGTGTAATACTGGAAAGGCTGATAAGAGCAAGGCCACAGAAATTCTAGTTTATGGTAGCTGTGGCCCTGACAGGAAGAAATTACCTGAATAAAAAAAACTAATAATTTCACCACAGAAAAGTAAGGGAGCTATCCTCTCAACCAAGTTATCAAAATAATATCACTAAAATTTCAGAAATAAATACTATATGTTTCCTAATATAATGCACCACTGAAGACATAACATAAGCTCTGTGGCACTCTTGCCAAAAGCATAAACCTGAATCCAATCATGAGAAAACAAGGAGAAAGGGAGAATAAGAAAAATTGGCTTATATTCTTCACAATGTCAATGGCATGAAACACCAACAATCAGGAAATATTCTGGATTAATAATCAAACACGCATGACAACTGAATGCAACGCAGGATCCTTGATTTTATTTTGCTAGAAATGACATTAATGGAATAACTGACAAAATCTGAACACAATCTGTAGGTTAGTCACCAATGCTGACTTCCTGATTATGATTAAATATTCAGTTGTTTAAGAGAACACCTTTATTATTAATATTCACTGAAAAAAAATATACTCATTGAGGTATTTAGAATTAGAAAGAAACATTATGTCTGTCTACAGTTTATTCCCATAGATATGAGAGAAAACTGTTATATGACAGAGCAAATAAAACAAATATAGCAAAATGTTACCACTTGGGAAATCTGAGTGAAGATACATGGGAAATTCTTTGTATTATTCTTATAACTTTACAGTAAGTCAGAAATTATGCCAAATAAAATTAAGTTTAAAGAAATAAAAACTATGTAACAAATCTCATAAATTAATGGAGAAAAGAATACTTTCAAAATATTAGCATGACCCCTATTTCAGGTTTTTAAAAGACAATCTCTACACTTTCTATTCCACTATCATACTAGACTTTTTTCTACTTCTAACTTTCATTGAAAAACTAGAAACAAATAATGCCAAGAAGAGGCCAGCATTGTAGCCTAGCGGGTTAAGCCTGTGACACCAGCATCTCATATGGATACTGGTTTGTGTCCCAGCTGCTCCACTTCCAATCCAGCTCCCTGTGAATGCACCTGGGAAAGTAATGTAGATGGCCCATGTGCTTGGGCCCCTGCAACCCACATAGGAAACCCGGAAGAAGTTCCAGGCTTTTGCCTGGCCCAGCCCTGGCTGTTGTGGCCATCTGGGCAGTAAACCAGAGGATGAAAGACCTCTCTCTCTCTGCCTCTGCCTCTCTGTAACCCTGCCTCTCCAATAAATAAATGTTTTTAAAAAATAATTCCATGAAGAAAAGTATTGTAAGGACGACCTGTAAACAATACTGTGATGACTATGTAATGGTAATTCTAACTAGAATGCATTTTAGGATAAGATAAAAGTATATCATCACACATCAAAGATATTCCTTCAATTGAAAGATCATGAATTATTGTAGAAAATCCTCAGAATAGTACAATGTAAAAGAATTGATTTTACTTGTTTGAACATAGTATCAATCAATCATTTTTATTCCAAGACAAAACAAAGTGAAGTTACCTTCATGGACTGTAATGCCACAGTTGTCACACTGAATTATTTCATCAGCATCCTCACTATTGTCTCCAAGACAAACACAGCAAATCAGAATATGGTCCATTTTTTGTGAACTCCAGTTTTGACTCTTCTCAAGAATCAGCGAGTCCTAATATTAAAATATTAAAGTATATCAGAAAACCACATTTAAATTAAAAGATAGTTTCAGTAAATAAAACTCCTGCTTTAAATTGCTTTAAAATATTTTTACATAGCAAATTTATGTCACATTCTCTGTTCTTTTGGTAGCCTCAACATTTGCCACATTTGAGAAGTACAACTTTTTGCCAAAAGACCTTCTAAGTACTCAGTTTACTTCTCTGCAAATTCCATATTCTTTCACCTTTAAGAAATGAAAGCAGGCATACAAACAACTCTTCATCTGCTTAGCAAGCCGGTTTGCCCTTTCAACTAGGAGAAAGGAAAAATTAATCCACAAGTAATTATATATGGGTTTAAAAAGTTTAAGACATGATTCCTACACTTGGGGAACTTTATAATCCTACCTAGGAAAGATGAGACACACACATATAAGACAAGAAATCAACTAAAGATAACATAAAAGCAAGTATGCATGTAAAGGCAGAGTTAAACTGCACTTTGTTAAATGCTGGTGAATTCACAAGTTCCAGGGTTATCAACTACGGGAAGATAGATCCATGAAAGCCTGCACAGGTATAGCTGTGTACACAGGTACAGAAACTAACCTAAAAAAGAATTCAGGATGACCACATGCTAGAAGAGTGAGAGTGCTCTAATGAGTTTATATCAAGAAATAACAGCATATATTGGAAACCTAGAAGCTATAAGGAGAAAGATGTATTAATAGACAAATATTAAAAGATAAAATTCCAAAACCAGAAAAAGTCAGTTTAATTAAAACTTCCTGTATTGTGTATTTAAGCTTTAAAAATTTACCAGGAAAATAAATCTTATATTTAATAGAGCAGCCTTAATATTACATATAATAAAAGAAGGTACTTTGGTTTATATATTTTCATTTACCAACTTAACCACACTCAGAAATAAAACTAATGAATTAGTTCCATACCATATATTCACTGAATATATTTGGCTTCATATTATTTTTTCTTATATTTTTGTATATAAACTTCACCAATATTCAAAGGTAACATTTAGAGCCATCATTTCAATAATGATTTGTAAATGACATTTGAATAACACTCAACTGTCAAAATTATTCTTTCAATGTATTTTGTGTATAACAACTAAAATTGCAGCTGATCTGTAAAATAAATCAGAAGAGAATGTGAAAATCAGCAAAAAGGTTGTATCATTTCTGTTGAGAATTCTAGTACTTGGAAGTTTTATAATTTTTTTTCTCTTTCTTAGAAAAACCAAACAAAATAGTTTGGAGTGAACAAATAGCTAGCAAATAAAAGTGAAAACACCCTAAAAAGAAAACTCTTCTGTTTCAAAGTACTTTGGTATAGTAGGCAAACAAAATCTGCCCAGATTTTTACAGCTTCAAAGGTAACCATATTTGACTTAAAATCAAATACTATGGTGTTTCATTCTCAGTTCATTTGCTAGTTGTTGGACTTCCATCTGGCAACTTCCTCATAAAAATATCTGCCTAATGAGGCTCTTGTGAGAATTAACAGAATATATGGCAAGAATATTTTTTGCACATACTGGGCATTCAAACATTCACTCCTTTCCCTTTCCCTGCTCCCTCTGTAGATGGTTCAAAAAGAGAAACACAACTGACAGTTTATTATACTGGAGGATCCTCTTCTGAACTCCAAAAGAAAAGTTGTTAGCCTCAATTAACACTCTACTTTAAATATTCATCCAAAGGATAAATCAAAAGAAGAGTTTTCCCTAGAATATCTCATCTAGGTTAAAAAGTAGATTAAGAAACAACCTAGCAAACAATCACAGTTTGATACATAAGAGGTTTCTCATGTTTATGGACTGTACCAACCTTTCTCTGGTGGAACTGCAACAACTCATCACCTCTAGAAAAAAAAATTTAGCCATTCAGGAAACAAGTAAATTTCTATAGGCAGCTCTAACTCTCCATTTTCCTGTTTTTCTACTTTGTTCACAAAACCAATAAATGTCAGAGGTGGGGAACATTTTTTTCTGCCAAAGGCTATGTAGATATTTCTAAAATTTGTTGTAGGCCCATAAATTTATCAACTTAAAAATTAGCCTGGTTTAGATTTATTAAATTTTGAACCTCATCTTTGGTGGAGTACCTAGAAAATATCATAGAGTAATTCAATGGAGTCTAATGTAATTATAATAAATGGGATGCTATAGTAATAAATCAGTGGCTTTTTATTTTTTTCCCTTGAGATTTAAAATTTACCTCCAAAATGTTAACATTATTCAATGTTCTCTACAGGCTCTAAAATATGTTTACTATTTATTTATATGTGTATTCTACACAGATGATTATCAATGATATATGCAACAAGCTAAGTTTTATCTAAATTATATGTGTGTTTGAGAGAAGGAAATTCCAACCCACTTCATGTAAAACTACAATTAAAAGAATTCTATTGGTCTGAAGATGAGAAAAAATATAAGCACACTATAAGCTTTGACCAATAATTCTTTCTCTAAGCTTTGAAAGAAAGTTACATTCTCAAGAGTATCAGTAATATTTATATAGTTTTTATAAAAACTGATTATTTTATAGGATTTAGAGCAATTTGTTTTATTTTGAAGCCTTTTATCTTGAACAGGAACATACACATTTTGGGAAAAGTTTTACATTTTAATAGCAAAAATCATGCAATTGCCATTTCTTAAAATGGCAAGCCATCTAATCCATTTAACATAACAATCAATCTTTTACAAAAATTTCTACTAAGCAAAGAATAGAAAATTACATTTTAAAAACAATAATCCAAATTATCTCCAATGCTAAATATCCTCTATAAGAAGAGATCTTTTCTTCTTTTTCCAAAACATAACAAAACAAATTGCCATTTCTATTGACATGATTTTCTGTCATATGTTAATTTTCATTCAAAAACTCAAGTTTCAAAGGCTGGAAAATGGAGCCTATTTTCTGAACTAGCTCTCCCCAAAAAAACCTCCCTCAAAAGAAAAAAAAAAATCTTGGTGAATCTAAATTCAGGATAAAAGACTTAAAAGGACCCATAACCACATTCCTATGGGATTACTCAGATTGCACTAAACTCAGAAAATGCCAGCAGCCACTGACAAAGACAGGTGTCCATCTGCAGAAAATGCAGGTTATCAAATGCTCAATTCTAAAGCCATAGTTATAAAGGTGCATTGAGTTCCCCTGTACTAGGGAACATATAAGACAAAAGCTATGCTCATAATGATACTAGGATGCTATTAGTCTTTTCTCATTTTCTTACTCCTGTGAGATTATGAAGTTTTTCTAGAAGCTACATGAAATGAGACAGTGTCATCTTGTCTTTTGAAAATTTAAAGTTATTTTTAAATGTTTTATTTTTAAAATAATATATCTACATACATAATCTTATTTCATATTACAATAGGGGTCCTCAATAATTTTAAAGAATAAGGGGTTCTGAAACCAAAAAGTTAAAAACAATAGTTATGAAAGGGCCCTGCTCCAAAAACATCTGAGAACCTTAACACTTTGAGCTTCAGGGCATCATTTAGCTACAAATGATGATCAATATCATTTCCTTACAAATGCACTTGCCAGTAACCAAGAAAAATGTCTGCCTGCTTATAAACCAAATATAATTCTATAGTGTATTCTTAAAGCCACATTTCCAGGGAATCTCAAAGTGGTAACCAAGAACTTAAGTAAGAGCAGAAAAAAATAAAATTTCCAATATAATCAAATATATACTTATTAACTATCTCATAAATTCTTAGTAATTTCCACTACCAAAAATAACCAGAAGGAAAAAGACAAAAACATTAGCCACAAGCAACAAAGATTAACATTTGTTACCTTCTACACAATCACATGAATTGGAAATTTAGAAATACAAGTGATAATCTCAATTCATCAGTTTAATTAAACTTTACTATCTCATTTGACTTTTGTAATTTAAATAGAGCTAGCATCATCAAAAAATATAGAATATGAATATTAGTCATGGGAGAAAACTCAGTTATCAAGCTTTTAAAAGGAATGTGTTATTCTAAAAGAAAATTAACTTTCTACAAGCTCTTCTACATGGATACTTTTATAAAAAGTACTCTGGAATCTGATTCTTGGAATGTTTTGGGACTATTAATCTAACCACGTAAGGTCCCTTTATTTATTAATTAATTTCTGCATCAGAAAGGTTAAGTTACTATCTCTTAAGCAATATATTATGAACTACAGGGTATTAATAAGCACGTAATACATACATTTTTCATGTGAAATTTCTAAACATATGCTGGTGGCCCTCACATCTTAGCATAAATCTGATAAACACTGTCTCTATCATAAGCCAGACTACTTTGTGAATATGGGCCTAACAAAATTGAAGGACGTGATGTTGTCAAATGTAAACTTACTTAGTAGACACACAGAATGAGTATTAACCACCATAAAATAAGCTGAATGCCTGCCTAAATTAAAAGTGAGCAACCGGATTTTTTCATACCTGTTTCCTTCAGATAGCATAATATGAACAGCCTATGAGTATCATTAAAAATACTGTATTTCATCCCAAATGATAATTTTTCCTTACATAAACAATTAGGATGGCATTAGGGGCAGGTAACACTCTCCATATATAAGTGGGCAACCTAGAAGATTATAAGCCAAATAAACTACTGTTTCATCCTCACTGGCAAATTATCCCTCTCAGTCCCTACCTATGATTTTGGTAAGAAAATTGCCAAATATTACACAAAATTTAATGAACTAGAAAATCACTGCTATGAAAAATTTGTTAGCAGAAAAATGTGAAAGAACAAACAAAATATAAGAAGAAAAATTCTCTACCAGCTTAACTTATTCCAATAACATGAAATAAAAGGGTCTGGTAAAAAATAATTTGGTGACTACAAACACATTAACAGAAATGACAGAATTAATTATTGTAGCTACACATGTGATGTAACAGATACATCTACATGTAAGACAACAACTCAATCTTTCTTTTCCAGAGAAACATATACATAAACACACAGACAAAGAGACACAAATGTGTTTGACTGAAGAATCTTGAATGTTCCATCTCTGGGCCCAATGGATAAACCTAACTTTCAGTAGTAGAATTCCAAGTGGAAGAACTCAGTCATTACTGTAGTTTTACGAGAGAAATATTTGTTTTATGATGGAATTGCTTGCTTTTTTTCATTTCTTTGTAGAGAGACCTTATTCACTAAACATATGTATGTAAAATTCATATTTACTCCCACACACATAAAGCAAAAAATTTGGTGATTATGCAGATAATAGGTGCCATAATTGGTAAAGGAATTAACCCTGAAATGAATCTCTACAACTTAGAGAAAATAATTTTTTTGTTGCCCTGCTCTAAAGTATTCTAAAGCTGTGCATTTTTAAGTGGATATGGACAGAACTAAGTTGTTTTATAATCCACTTGGCACCATTCAGCAGTTTTATGAACAATGTTGTGAGGTAATAAAAGGGGACTGGAAAACTCTTCCATTTCCCAAGACTATGGATATAAAATTTTTCTAAATAGTGCTCCTTGAAGACAGAGATTGTAGGCTCCTTGAGAACGGTGACACTCAGTATGTCTGTAGAGCAAATGAATAAAGGTTACATTTAAGGTGCTCATTCAATCTCATAGCTGTTTATAAAACAGAATTTCAAGGAAGGCACTTAATAGAACAAGTAGAGTGAGTTAGAGAATTCCCTTTTCCCCAGACAGACAGATATAAAAATTGGGTTGATCTACCTCATTACTCTTGCTTTGAGATAGTGTCAGGCTATCATTGGTCAGTTCCTCATCATCAGCACTGTTTCTGCTAAGAACTTTACTCTTCTTCTTCTTGCAACCCCCTTCACTAGCAGGGCTGCTATGATCTTCATCATTGCCTTCGTCATTCTCATCCTCATCACTCCCACTTCCCTCATCTTCATCATCCTCAATGTCTCCATCACTTCCCTCTTTCTGAGATGCAGATCTCCCTTTTCTCTTCACCACAGTAGGTCGCCAGTCATTATCATCTTCACTGTCATAGTCATCCATGTCATTCAGCTCTTCCATGGACACAAAATCCAACAGAGGCCTGTTTCGACGAAGGTTCCACTTTTTTGGCTCATTGACTTGTTCCTCTGTAGTGGTTGTCGGAGTGGGGGCAGGAGGGGAGGTGTTGACAGCAGGAGGACTTGTGGCAGGGGTGGCGGCAGCAGCAGAAGCAGCCACACTATCAGATACTGTTGGTTTTTCTTTCTCCTTTTCTCTTTCCTTTTCTTTCTCTTTCTCCTTTTCTTTTTCTTTCTCTTTTTCCTTTTTCTTTCTAGGTTTTTCTCCAGTTTCTTCATCCTCTTTCTTTTCCATTTTGATTAACTGTTTTTCTGATGACAGTATTTCTTCAACTGCACAATTTTTAAGTTGTTCTTGCTTTACTTTAGTATCTTCATTCAGTTCTTCCTCTAAAATATTTTCTTCAGAATCACTACAGGAACCTTCTCCACTGTCCTTTGAAGGATCTTCACTTCCATTACCACTCCCCTCAGAATCTGTTGAAAATATGAGAAAAAAAAAACCACACATATGTATATACATACACACACACACACACGACGTTGACACAAATGAAACCACCAAAATTTGTGAATAACTTGCAAAACAATATGAACAAATTTAAGTCAAAGAATGGCAGACATTCCCAACCTGATTAAATAATAAATAAGGAAGCTGATAAAATGGTTTTAATATAGCGTTAATGAAGGTGAATATATGCAACTCTAAATTAAAATATGCTTTAAAAAGAAGAGCAGTATTTTGTATTATATGGCTCACCTATATTTGGAATCACTAATGCTATTTTTTTCTAAAAGTAAATGTGCTTTAAAAAAAAATTGGGCACTTGATTTTAACTGAAAGATAATATAATACAGACAAAATTCTTCTTCCTTTAGAAACTATACAGAATTACAAGTATTGAAATTGTCACAGGCCACAAGTATTGAAATTGTCACAGGCCGGCGCTGTGGCGCAGTTAAGTTAATCCTCCGTCTGCAATGCTGGCATCCCATATGGGCACTGATTCAAGTCCTGGCTGCTCCTCTTCCAATCTAGCTCTCTGCTATGGCCTGGGAAAGCAGTAGAAGATGGCCCAAGTGCTTGGGCCCCTGCACCAGCATGAGAGACCCAGAAGAGACTCCTGGCTCCTGGATTCAGATCAACACCGTTCAGGCCATTGCAGCCATTTGGGAAGTGAACCAGCGGATAGAAGACCTTTCTCTCTGTCTCTCCCTCTCAGTCTCTGTAACTCTACCTCTCAAATGAATAAACAAAATCTTAAAAAAAAAAAAAAAAGAAAGGAAAGGAAAGGAAAGGAAAGGAAAGGAAAGGAAAGGAAAGGAAAGGAAAGGAAAGGAAAGAAAAAGAGGGGGCCGGAATTGTGGCCCAAAAGGTTAAGCTGCACCTGTAACAACAGCATACTATGTAAGCACCAGTTCAAGTCACAGCTGCTCCACTTTCGATCCAGGTCCTTGCCAATGTACTTGGGAAAGCCACAGAAGATGGTCCAAGTGCATCGGCCCCTGCCACCCACATGGGAGACAAATGGAGTTCCATATTCCTGGTTTCAGCCTGGCCCAGTCCCAGACCACTGTGGTGATTTGAGGAGTGAACCAACAGATGGAAAATATCCCTCTCTCTCTCTCTTTAAATAAATATAAAATTTGGCTCCCCCAAAACTTTGCTTCCTTCATTTTACTTTTTATCAAGCAAAATGAGCATAGATATGTATACCAGTCAACTTGTACCACATTCCTAATAGATTTGATAAGTATCAAATGCATAGATGAAGAGAGGCAAAAGCAACACCTTAGAATGCAGGCTATAAACCAAGTTATCAATTTTCCTACTCACTAGGATATAGTTAATATCAATAGAAGAAGACTCACCTAAGCTTTCAAAAATTCTAGGAGCAGGCCTTTGTCCTAGCAGTTAGGATGCCCTTATTCCATAGAGTACCTAGCCATTGTGGACACTGGGCAGTGAACCATGGATTGAGAGCTCTCCCCTTCTTCTATTTGTCTCTCAAATAAATTTTTAAAAATTCTAGAAATTGCCTGTGGCATCAGCACCCTGGGTACTAGTCCCAATTTAGGCACCGGGTACTTGTCCCGGTTGTTCCTCTTCCAGTCTAGGTCTCTGCTGTGGCCCGGGAGGGCAGTGAAGGATGGCCCAAGTGCTTGGGTCCCTGCACCCACATGGGAGACCAGGAGGAAGCACCTGGCTCCTGGCTTCAGATCGGCGCAGCGTTGGCTGTAGCGGCCATTAGGGCAGTGAACCAACACAAGAAAGACCTTTCTCTCTGTCTCTCTCTCACTGTCTATAACTCTCTCTGTCTAACTCTGCCTGTCAAAAAATTTAAAAATTCTAGGAATTTTTTTTTTTTAATTCTAGGAAATAAACTATAGGCCCTTAAATTGGAGAACTTGTTGAGTAAATTAATCAATCCTAATTGAAGCTGAATCCATTCTGGAATCCATCCTGAAAACATAGACTGAGGATATCAAACAGTTTTTGCAGGTCTGCAAGTTCCCACCAAGTTCCTTCCATTGCTGCTTTAGACAGTTCACTCCTTCTCAAAAAAACACTATTCACTAACTTTCTAATCCTCTATGCACCCAATCAAATAAATAAAACTCTAAAAGGGAAGGATGAATAGGTATGGGAAAAAAGAAGGGCAAGCAAGAAGAGATGGGGGAAAAAACAGTCATAGTCAAATCTTGAGCAATAAACACAACAGAATTCTATAAGATACTGATTTTTAGCATCAATAACCAAGAAACAGTAATGTTAAAATGGTGGGAAAAGTCAATGTTTCCATACCATTTCAATTTCCTTTAATTCAAGTAGATTTAACATACATAATTAACTAGGCATAAAAGTGAAGAAAGGTGTGATTAGTGATTAGTATCTAAGATACCTCAGGAGTCCTATATTAACAACTGGTAATAAAAGTATCCTGTAAATTATAGCTATTAACAAATAATAATTAATTAACATTTAACAGATGTTGATTGACCATGTGAAATCATTATTAATCTCAAGATTATCATGTAGATATTCACAATTACTTATACTGTTCTAAAAATACTCTCATCTAAATAAGCACATAAGACACATGAGCAGTATCATGCTGGCCAAGAATGACTCATTCAAAGTATTTGGAGGCAAATGTGTTTCAAAATTCAGATTTTTTTTCCCAATTTTGGAAGGGTAGCATGGCATATGCAGCAAACATTACATTAACATCGCCAGTAAGATAAATGGCACTAAACCTATAACCAAACACATTGTTCCTACAGTGAAAAGTATGAATATTTACAGAGTATGATAAATAAATACTACAAACTCCTACCGGTATTAGTCAAGTTTTACTATAAGTTTGTGTCCAACTGAGGAAACACTTTTAGATTTTTTTAGTTTCTTGGATGTTAAAAAAGGTGTAAAACTAGTATCACTCAAAAAAGGTGACTTCAGTCAAAGAACTCTACAACTCATTTTAAAGCTTATGATTTTTAAGACACTCAAAAAACATTAAAATACAACCTATCAAAAAAAAATCACCTCTGGTAAACATAATAATAATCTGCACACACTTTAAAACAAGGATCTGAGAAGCAATAAACAGAGATGACTAAACACTTTGAAGCAGAGAATCCCTTGTGTACATGGACTAAAGAAGACTGAAACACCATACAAGTAATGCCACAATGACAAAAGCTGGAAGATGGAAATAATAAAGGGTATTTTTCCTTAGGATCAATCTTCTAGAAGCCTTTTTACCAACAGAAATCTACTGATTCAAAAGTAAGATTAACTGGTGCCAAAGAATAGATACCTGAACAAACTTAATACCAATCCAACTTTGCTATTACTTGGAAAATTCTGCAAACTGTCACAGATTTTTGTGATTTTGTTTTGGTTGTTGTTACCAATGACAATTAATTAATTATTCTTAAAAGTCCAGGTAACAAATGAAACGAAATCAGCATATGAAGAAGAGATCTGTACCCCCAAGTTTATGCCGCTGAATTCACAATAGCTAAGATATGAAATCAACACAAATGTCCATCAACTGAAGACTGGAAAAAGAAATTATGGTATATATACATATACTATGGAATACTACACAGCAGTAAAAAAAAAAAATCCTGCTATTTGCAACAAAATGGATGCAACTAGAAACCATTATATTTAGTGAAATAAGCCAGTCTCAAGAAGACAAATTCAACATATTCTCTCTAACCTGTGATAACTAATAGAGTACCTAAAATATATTCTTTAAGAGTGAAATTGACACTCGGAGATGCAATGATTTTGAACAGCCATTGTCTCTACCGTTGAGGAAGAATTTTTTTATACACCGTTGAACACTTTACTTAGTGTAGGGTTAATCTCATGAGTATGAAGTTAATGGAAAATTGATCTTTGTAAAAAAAAAATAAGAATGGAGGGGATGCTGGTGCTGTGGAATAGCAAGTAAACCAGCAGCCTGCAGTGCCGGCATCCCATATCGGTGCCAGTTCAAGTCCCAGCTGGTCCATTTCCAATCCGGCTCTCTGCTATAGCCTGGGAAAGCAGCAGAGGATGGCCCATGTGCTTGGGGCCCTGCACCCACATGGGAAACCCAGAAGAAACTCCTGGCTCCTGGCTTCAGCCTGGCCCAGTCCTGGCTGTTGTGGCCATCTGGGGAACGAATCAATAGATGGAAGATCTCTCTCTGTCTCTCCCTCTCCCTGTAACTCTTAACTTTGAAATAAATTTTAAAAATCTTAAAAAAAAAGAAAAAAAAGCCAAGAATGAGGAGTGTGGAGGGAGAGAGTAATTACTATGTTCCTAAGTTTGTATATATGAAATGCATGAAGTTTGTATACCTTAAATAAATTTTTTAAGAAAGTCAAGGTAAACTGATTCTCTTCGATTCTGTTCTTGTCTTAGAATAATGCCTGAATAAAAACCAATTTTAAAGGCTTAAATGTTTTATACTTATTATTGTATTATTAAACAAATGTGAAATTTTTCAATAAATTAAAATCCTAGTAGCTTGTTAAATCTTTCACATTCCAAATATTACAAATGATTCCTATCCAACTGGAGGGATCAAGCACATATCAAACTTTATCTTTCTCTTATCTCTGAAAAATAACTTCATCTGATCAGTTTTCATTTCTTTTTGGCACAAATATACTCAAGGGATGGAGATAAACAGTATTTAGTTACAAACACAGCTGGGTAACAACAATAAAAAAAACAAGACCCTTGACTGTCTGTATTTTTCTATGCTGCCAAGAAATACCTATTACTACAAATTCAAAGAATGGTTCTGCCACATTTCAAATCCATCATTCCTATACCCTATATAAAAAAGAAATAATAGACTGGAGACAAATGAAGGAGACATGAAAGTTATTTTAGGCAGAAGGTCAGAATTAGTTCCAAGTCTACAATAAATTTTTAACATTAAAAAAAAGACCTTTGTGGGGGCCAGAGCTGTGGCGCAGCAGGTTTAAGCCCTGGCCTGAAGCGCCAGCATCCCATATATGCGCCGGTTCCAGTCCCAGCTGCTCCATTTTCTCCGATCTAGCTCTCTGCTATGGCCTGGGATAGCAGTACAGGATGGCCCAAGTCCTTGGGTCACTGCACCCACGAGGGAGACCCAGAAGAAGCTCCTGGCCTCTGGCTTTGGATCAGTGCAGCTCTGGCTGTTGTGGCCATCTGGGAAGTGAACCAGCAGATGGAAGACCACTCTCTCTGTCTCTACCTCTCTCTGTAACTCTTTCAAGTAAATAAAATAAATCTTAAAAAAAAAAAAACACCTTTATAATTGAAATCCTACTTCTCATTTGGCTAAATAAAAAGTAACCTTTCAGGGCTGCCACTGTGGCACAGCAGGCTAAAGCCCTAGTCTGCAGTACTGGCATCCCATATGGGTGCCAGTTCGAGTCCTGGCTGCTCCACTTCAGATCCAGCTCTCTGCTGAGGCCTGAGAAGGCAATGGAAGGTGGTCCAAGTCCTTGGGCCCCTCCACCCATGTGGGAGACTAGAGGAGGCTCCTGGTTTCTAGCTCCGGACCAGCATAGCTCTGGCCATTGCAGCCATCTGGTGGGTGAACCAGCAGATTGAAAATCAATCAATCAATCAATCTCTCTCTCTCTTTCTCTCTCTCTCTCTCTCTCTCTCTCTCTCTCTCTCCCCCTACCTCTGCCTCTCTGTAACTCTGCCTTTCAAATAAATAAAATTTTAAAAATAAAATAAGGTAACCTTTCTCAAGCACATAATACATCAGAATCCCTCCCAGAAACAGCTACTTCAACTGTTAAGTAATTTCATCACACTTACAGAATTACAATAGTAACTTTCAAGAATCTCCTAACGATATTAAATAATAAAATAAAATTGTTTTAACTAATAACAACTATCAATATTGTTATAATCAATGCTTAAATTTTTCCAATGATAAATATTAAACAGTAAAATTAATGGTTTAATTTAATTTTATGTTGACTCTGCAATCTAAATAACCTTAGTTCAATACATTCATCAACTTTAATCATTCTGTTTATTGATCTAACACAAGGATTAGTATTATAAGTATACACAACATAAAATAGACAAGTCATTAGCTTACTGGTTATTCAGCTATCATCTTGGGGCCATCGCTGACTAACTCTATATATCTTATGAAAAAAGCCATTCAGTCAACACAATTGATCCTCTACCACTGGACTCCGGTTCTACTTGTATCCTCTTGCACTTTCTGGGTAAATCTCAAATGGGGACTGCTTTCTCCAGAAGATATCTGACAATATTTGGAGACAATGGTTGCCACAAAGAGGGCTAGGGCAAGTAGGCAAGACACTACTGCCATTTACTAAAGGGCAGCATACCACTAAACATCCCACAATGTACAAGACAAGATCCATCCAAGACAAAATGCCAACAGTGCCAAGACTGAGAAATCTTCACCTACTTGTATAAGGTACACTTGTATAAGGTGTTAGTTTGATCTAATTCTACTTTTCCAGGCTTATCTCTTCTATTATTTTACTCAACCTTCATCAATAAATAAAAATGGCATTTCCAAGCCTCCACATCTTAAATCATCTTTTGTATTATCTACTATTTTACTTCTTCTAATAATATTATTATTTATTTATGAGTTTAACAGAGCATGTGACAAGGCACTAAACAAAACTAGAGTCACTCAATGAATATATCTGAATCTAGTAATCCAAAATCAGATGAAGTACAAAATATACTGAAGTCTCATCTGATTTTTCTGTCTGGTTTATCTTCTGATTTTAACTAGGTTGAACCATGAAATTTCCTGTTTGATAGTTCTAACCCCCAAAAAATTGTGATTCCAAACAGCATTTCTGCATATAGCTTTTCTCATAATTATCACCATAATTCTAACACATGCATACTCCATTTATTTATATACTTATATACTTATTCACTTTAAACTTATTTATTGACTCCCTTCAACCAAAAGTGAGAATCAGCTCTGTTTTCAGTACAGATAACATAAAAGATAAGCTATTTTCAGTTATATACATTCCATAAAACTCAAAACTGATAATTATTAATGGTAATCACTTGTCAATTTTATGGTAGGCTATCCTTCAGCAATGTTGATTTTTTTCTTATGTGATCATCTGTGAAACACGTGAGTAAAACTGTTCATCTGCAAGAGTGTTGATAACCTTTTAGTGTTTTCTATATTTAAAGTCAAACAGAAATATAAAATGTGTTAGTAAGAATTTCAGATTTCAAGGTGAGGAAAAGAAACTGGTGCACAGAATACATTTAAAAAAAACTCAGCCCCTCCAACCTTTAACATTAAGACCTAAAGAAATCAATGGTTTATTGAGGTCATTTCTTCAAGTTGTTTTGAGAGAAGATATGATCAGACAAATGTTTAGCTGTTTCTCTACCTCCAGTTTAACTTCCTAGTTTTAAGTAGAATTGGGGCTCCATAATTTCAACGTTTGAAAGCCAGTGACTGGTCTAAGGTCCTATTTCCTGTAAGAGTCTCACTAAACTAACTATCTCAGGGAGAAAAAAGAAAGGATTCAAACAGTAAACACTGGTAATATAAAGTGAGCCAACATCTCAGGTATGGGGTGGAACACAACACCTGAACCAAGAGTGTAAAGTGTTCAATTTTTTGTTGACTGTTCATTACCTTAAACAAAATTATTTTATATTAAATTCCTTTTTTCAATAAAATACAGTTTAAGCCACACAAGGGCCAAGGAGGTAAACTATGATTGTAGCTAACTAGGTATTATAGGACAAGAAGGCACAAAAAATGTATTTTGAGTGTTTTTAGGGGAGATGTATAAATCTAACAAAATTTATCTTACTACTTTCTACAAATAGTAGACAGCTCCCCTCAACTCTGACTAGAATTTAACAAGGTCAGGAATCTCTACTTTGCTTCATACCATAAATTACTTTGAGAAAGTAGTTTATGTTATTTGTTTTATTCCTTGCAAAGATAAGTGATACCTATGAATGACTTAATTTCAATAGAGAAAAAAGAAAAACACATCAGGATTTATTATCAGAGAAGTAATTATGGAATGCTTGAAGAAATGAGCTTTAGAATTTTTCCCATACCGTTTTTGTCACACTTTACAACCTTAATCATGACAAATCGAAACTACATTCTAGCCAAGAATATTATTATCTGCAAAGATCTTCACCAAGAGAACTAAGACAGATGTGAATTCCACCTCTGTCCCTTTCCTGTCTTTCCCTTCTTTGGGAAGTACCAAACATCTCTGAACTTAATGGGGGAAAAAGAGCTGAGAACCAAAAGTTTAAAAAAAACAAAAACAATTAATCAAGAAAAACGTATCAACTTTTGATTACTGGAAGTGAACTCAGTAACCCCAATACCCAAATAGCTTCAGCTTATCTATTCACTCTTGTGAAGGAAGCAGTGAAAAGACTTAAATCTGGAGTCAAATCCATTGGATCCATTTCTGCCTCAATTCCCTCACCCAAGTTCTTTAAACTAAGTACCCTGTTGGCTTGTAAAATAGTATCTCCTTCAATTAGTTACTATAAAAATTAAATGAGTCTATGTAGACAAAAAGTTCTCAGTGGACCACAATACAAGTTTTACTTGTTGATGCCACCGAAAGTAGTAACAGTAATACAACATTACCCATTTTATCCCTTCCTACCAACTCTACCAGGAACACCAGAGAAGAAAGAGCTGTTAATCGAGGATAGCAAGCTCTCCAAGGCATATCTTGAAACCACTACAGGGATAAAATAAAAAGGGCAATTATATTTTTTCAGTTGTTTCAATCAAAAGATGCAGAATTATGACTTCTATGGTTCACGTTTTTTATTTCTCTCAAAAAATAATTAAACATAATTGTATCAATTAAAACTTTCTAAAACATGAACATTAAGTACACTTAATAGATAAGAAAAAGAAAAGCTACACTTAACTGATTTTCAATCTTGTACAAAGTGAATGATTTTTTAAGAAATTGTTTTTAAAACGCTAACTAAAATGAGCAAGTGTGCATGCTTAGACACTTCAGTGATGTCTGAAAGGCTGACAACCACAAGGTCCAGCAGCTAGGACAATTTAAAGTACAACTTTTTGATCAATTTTATCTTAGTAAGAATGTTAGCAGACAAAAAGCAAAGCTCCCCTCACAGGGTGAGATCTGAAGAGAACAAGGCTTAGGGGTATCCGTGGTCCACATTACTCTCTTGGTACAGTTCCACTTCGGGATCTCTCTTAATTTTTTCCTCTGTCCATGAAAATAAGCATAAACATATTTTAAGGTGTAGAATAGATAAACTATGTGGCATCTTTGCACAAAGTCCTTCCCTGCCTGCTGATTATCGCTGAGTAAGTACTGATGAAAAACAGAAGCAGTGATAGGACTTAGTGATAGGATCTTCGGAAACTTATGGGAAACCAGATGGACAAAACAAATGAAATTTATGTGCTTCCACTTTAAACTGGTATTTAGAACCAAACCGATTCTTTAAATACATAAATAAATATATGTGTAAAAGCAAGCCCAACTCCAGGAAGCTGGGAAAGGGAAAGAGAGTGAACCATTTACCTGAGGCATCTCCAACTTTAAAATCACTGTCATCTGAACTATCATAATCGAGAGCTTCTAGGAGAGAAGCTGCCAAAGGCTTCACCTGCCTCCTCTTGGAGCTGCGATCCACTGTCAAGAGAGAAACACCCACGTCATTCCCCACGACCCGCAGCGCGGCGCTGACCCGAGACGCTGAGGGCCGAGGGCGGCGACCCCGCGCTGGGGCCGCTGAGCCGGGGGCGCAGGCCGGCCGGGATCGCAGCCCACGCCCTCGCCCTGCACCTCCCGGAGGGGTCCCCCGAGTCAACAGAGGCCGACGCCAAGCCGGGGCCGGCGCGCCCTTTCCCGTGTGGAAGGGGAGCGCCCGCGGAGGCTCCGGGTGCCGCAGGACCCGCCACCCCAGCGCGCGACCCCGGCCCCGGCTCCCACCGGGGCTGACGCGGAGCTCTCTCCCCGCGCAGGCCTCGATGCACTTACTAAGGAATCCGTGCGGTGGTCGTGTGGAGGACACTGGGGAGAGGCTGCGGGAGCCCAGGCAGCGCCGAGGCGGGGACGGGGAGCTGCCGGGTGGGACCGGCCGCCCGACGCGGCGCTCCCGGGGCCCCCAGCCCCTCGGACCTCGCCCCGTCCTACGGCGCCCCCAGGCCAGAGGCACCCCCCGGCCCTGGCAGCGCGGCCACCCCGGCGGCCTGGGGCCGTTGACTAAGGGGGAAAAAAAAATGAAGAAAAATCTTTATTAGCCTGCACCAGAAGTCCCGCAAGAGCCCTCAAACTGACAGTCCCAGGCCGGCTGCCTGAGACAATAGGGAGAGCAGCGACCCGGATACAGCTCTGCAGAGAAGGAAGTGAACACACGAGGCCGAGGCGGCCTGCGAGCAGCCGGAGCCGAGCGCGCGTGCGCCTCCCGCTGCCTCCCGGAGCGGCCGAGCAGAACCGAGCCGAGGCCGAGCGCGAGCCGAGCCCGAGCCTCCCGGAGCCGGGCTGGGCGGAGATGCAGCCCAGGGCCCCGCCCGGCCCCCGCGCCCCCGCGCCCCGGACTCCGCCCTCTCCGCGCCTCTTCCCGCTCCGCGTCCAAATCCGTGGAGACAGTTTATTTGTTCTCGATCTGTGTTGTCTTCATTTTAATTATTTTATTAAGTGTACATATGTATGGTGTGAAGGGTGATAATTTCATACATATATACCGTGTGTAATGATAAAATCAGGGCAACCCGCATTTTTATCTCCTGAAACATTTATGATTTCTTTGTGTCTGGCATCTCCAAACTCCTAGATATTTATAAAATTATAATAAATTGTTGTAAACTAGTCATCCCGGTGTGATGACCTTATTCACCCTAACTGTAGGTTGGTACCTGTTATCTGACCCTCCTCCACAGCCCCTGATGTTTGTATTTTATAGATTTACTCAGCTCTCCACAAAGGGATGTTTGCTATCTTAAATCACTACTAAAAAATATAAACTGTAATGACACTCACACTCGACCGCTGCTTCCATAAATTGCATGTCTTAAAATATCCTGGAACAATAACAACAAAGAAAACCTTTATTTTCTGCTAAATGGTAATGTGACAATCACATTAGATTTTGATTGCTGTTTTGAAAATTATAAATTTAACAGAGAAAAATTTCCATTTAGTTACGTTCAGTAACTGTACTGTGAATGGGCATTTGCACATAATTAAAGCATACCCAGTACTTAGTTTTGGTGAGACCAAAAGAGAACACATGGGGGGGGGGGGATTCCTTCACAAAGTACATTTTGTTTCCCTCAGAATTTGTGTCACATGAATGTGAAAAAGTCTCTTGTATCCAGTCAGGCAATTTATTTATTTATTTTTAAAGATTAATTTATTTAAAGTCAGAGCTACAGAGAGAAATGGAGAGAGAGAGAGAGAGACAGAGAGAGAGAGAATGAATCTTCATGCACTGGTTCACTCCTCAGATGGCTGCAACAGCCACAACTGGGCCAGGTCAAAGCCAAGAGCCAGGAGGTTTCTTCCAAGTCTTCCACATGGGTGGCAGGGGCCCAAGCACTGCTGTTCTCCGGCAGTTAGAGAGTGTTGGATTGGAAATGGAACAGCCTATACATGAACCAGTGACCATATAAGGTGCCAGCATTGAAGGTTGTGGCTTAACCCACTACGCCACAGCACTGACCCAAATAATAACTTTTATATATCAAGGATAGAGAAAGGCTTAGAGGAAGATAATTCAATTCATTCATTTAACCCACAAATACACATTGAATGGCGCAATGTTCATATAGCTTAAGGAGATACAGTGTTGTGAAAGACTCTAAATGAAACTTACAGGAAACAAATTGTCTAAGGTAGTGAGAGAGGTTACTAATTAAGAAACATGTAGCCCCCCCACGAGGCTCAACAGGCTAATCCTCGGCCTTGCGGCGTCGGCACACCAGGTTCTAGTCCTGGTCGGGGCACCGGATTCTGTCCCGGTTGCCCCTCGTCCAGGCCAGCTCTCTGCTGTGGCCCGGGAGTGCAGTGGAGGATGGCCCAGGTGCTTGGGCCCTGCACCCCATGGGAGACCAGGAAAAAGCACCTGGCTCCTGGCTTCGGATCAGCGCGGAGAGCTGGCCACAGCGCGCCTGGCAGTGGCAGCCATTGGAGGGTGAACCAATGGCAAAGGAAGACCTTTCTCTCTGTCTCTCTCTCACTGTCCACTCTGCCTGTCAAAAAAAATGCTTTGAATTCTTTTATAATAGCAAATTGGAATTAAATTGTGTAACAGTAAATTTGAGAAAATGTTAGGAATTATTGATGTAGAGCAGATTATGGGAGGTTAGCCTTTTGAAAAATGGTTGTTGTCTTATTTCAGCCAGAGCTTAAGGTAGATACAGAGCTTAAGTTGAAGACACAAATAGGTAAATTAAAATACATTGTGATTGGGGCCATTTGAAAGTGGTGAGAGAATTTTTTTTTTTATGCCACAGGCCATTTGATATTTATAACATCATAGACAGCTGATACAAAATTATAAACTTAAAAGTTAGCCGGCTGGGACCTGCATTGTGTCTTAATAGGCAAACCATATATGTGTCATTTCATATCTTGGCTGCTCCACTTCCAATCCCACTCTCTGCTAATGGCCTGGGAAAAGCAGTGGAAGATGGCCCAAGTGCTTGGACCCCTGCTACCACTTTGTAGACCTAGAAGAAGCTCCTCGCTCCTGGAATCAGCCTGGCCCAGTCTTGCCGTTGCTGTCATCTGGAGAGTGAACCAGCAGAAGGAAGATCTCTGTGTGTATGTGTGGGTGTGTGTCTCTCTCTGTAACTCTTTCAAACAAATAAATCTTTAAAATAAAAAAAAAAGTTAGCCTGTCATTGACTTACTGAATTTTGAGTCCTGCCTACAGTTGCCTCGGCAGGACCAGACCAAATGATTTCAACCATGTTCCCTACACTTGTAGGAGAGCAGGCACTCAGGGAAGGCATTCTGGGAAAAGTTGTATTTAGATCCAGAAATAAATTTTCTAAGTGGTCCCAGGAATAGGGGGAAAGGAGCAGAGCTGTTCAGATTAAAGAAATGACATATTTGTGCTGGCACTGTAGCACAGCAAGTTAAATCACTAGTTTACAATGCTGGCATCCCACATCAAAATGCTGATTTGAGTACCCACTACACAGCTGCCAATCCAGCATTCCTGATAATGTGCCTGGGAAAGCAGCAGAAGATGGCCCAATTACTTGGGCCCCTGCCACCAAGTGGGAGACCAGACCTGTTTGTTAGGCCATTTCAGGAATGAACCAACAGATGGAAGATCTCCATCTCTCTGTCAAATAAATAAATAATTAAATAAATAAATAAATTATTAAAAGAGAGAGAGAGAGAATATACAAACGCCCAGGGCTCAGAGACTATGACTAGACTGAAATTCTGATTGTTATATAAAGATGTCCAAAATATAAAGAAACAAAACCATCACAGAATTTGAAATTTATTATATGATCAGGTTTGAATCTAAAAGTAGTGATGACTTCACTCACTACTAGTGGAAAATAAAATATTTGTAGTTAAAAGTATGAAGTGGTAAACAGTTACTTAAATCATCACATGTGAAACTTGGAATAAAGTCCTGTTGAACATAGGCCTTGGTAGCAAATGTTTATCCAGGTAGCACATTAATATGGAAATAATAAATAAATGGACTGCATTGGGCTGGGTTGGATGAGCTGGGATGGAAGCTCTAGAATTCTTTGAGACATTAAAGGACAGTGATGACAAACTTAGGGTTTTTAGTTCTTGGCTTAAACTTTGTTTAAAAAAAAAAAAGACAAGAGTGTCTATGATTGCTGTAAAACAGAATTTCTCAACTTTGGCATAACTGATAGTTTGGGCCAGATAACTCTTTGCTATAGAAGGTTGTTCTGGGCATTGTAGGATGTATGAGCAGTTCTGGCCTCTACTTACAAGATGCCAATAACAGTTTCTCATAACTCAAGTTGAGACAACTAATAATGTATTCAGACACTATCAATGTTCTTTGTGGGGGCAAGATCTCTACCACTAATAGCAACCACCCATCAAACCACCCATGCTGCTTTGAAAACCACTGCTCTAAAATAATCTTATCTTACACAATCATAGGACTGATACAGCAAGCAATCAATGATTCTAAAGCCACAGGTTGCAGATTTTATGCAAGTTGGTAAGAATTTAGGATTTTTATTGGGAAAGAATGGTACTCTGATCATTACAGCATTCTTTTGTCAGTAGAATTGGGCTCATGTTTCTTGTCAATGCTATCTGTCTGTTGAAGACACTGTCATGAATAGCCTCACCATTGGTAACTTCGCAAAAAAGATACTGAATCTTCTCATGATCATCTCCTTTGCATCCCTTTGCTACATTCTATAACTAGAGTCAGATCTCAATATGTCTCAAGGGGCAAGGGCAAATTCTAACCCTGAAAAGAGATAATGTTTTCATTTATTTTAGGAATAGTGACATTCTCATTGATGATAGTATGGTTTTCTTGCTACTGCTGTTGTGGGGCGGTTTATGTGTAGACCATGTTGGGCAGGAAAAACAAAAATTATGCTAGACATTGCCAACTGGCACTCAATGTGTATTCCCATCTGCTTATTCCTCTGTATTATGTGTCCTACTAGGATAAAAACTACATTTTATAGACTCCTTTAGAACTAGAATTGCAGATGTGCTTTAGGTTTTGCTAACGAGATAGGCTCTCAATCTTTGAACATAAAAGGGAGATGGTAGCCAATTTCCTGAATTTGTAGCAACAAACTCCAGTAAGAATGAGCTCCAACAAATATACTGACCACAGAATTTTATTCAAGTATACATCTCCTTCAGTATTGCATGAGTTAAAAACTCCATAAAAGAAACAGAAGAATAGTCTTGAAGGTAGTTTCTTAAATTAATCATTGTATTTTTATCATGTGTATATACAGTACAAAATTTAAGAGTGCCATGAGAGCAAAATTTTCATCATATCTTTGCCATAGTGAGCCAGTCCTTTCTCTAAATACAGCAAGATTTTTGTTTTTTAAGGATCAAACACAGGGCTGCGTGTTCATAGCAACTTTACTGAGAATTCACTTAACACAAATTCACCATTTCATGGTGCTCAATTCAGTCTTTTTAGTATATTCAAAGAGTCACATGGCCATCATGATGACCATCTAATTCCAGAACATTTACATTGCCCCCAATAGAATGTCCATACCCTAAGTTACTCCTCACTTTCCCAACATCTAGACCCTGGCAATCACTAATGTACTTTGTTTCTATAGATTATGTGTCATATAAATGGAATAAAAAATAAGTGGTCTAACATATCTGGCTTTTTTCACTTAGCACAATTTTTCATGATTCATCCATGCTGTACCTTAATATGTTTTTAAAATAACCTGATTCTGTGACATGTAATTAGTATTTGTTCTCCATGGAGAAAGGACAGAATTCAGAAGTGAGAGCTTACATGTTTGTTATAATAGCTGTGTGTTAGGCAAATCTCTTAGACAAGCTGAAGTATTTAATCATGTTTCAGTGCCTCTGAAAGGCAGTCTTGAGAGCTGTGTTTCACAAGGGGCAAGTCCCAAGAAAGTTAAGCAGATGGGCAAAGACAGCATCAATAGAACCACATCATAAAGTGTACAATGTTGCATGCTAAGCAGATAAATAAGGTTAGAGACAGAAGGTTTCATGTCACAAACTCAACATGTGGAAAAGCATTCAAACAAAAAAATGCATAAACAATACCTTCTGTTCTTTCTAACCCATTTTAACTCTAGATGACAAATCATAAGCAACAATCTCTAACATTTTAAATCTGTATAACTCAACTTTCCAAAATTTCACTGTAAAATATAAGAGGAAAGTGAAAAACAAATAACTGTACAGATCAAAGGATCATCATGAAGGAAATACCAGATAAACACCACCCATATCAACACCAAAGAAGGCTCTTCTGAGTCCCCTTAATTAATATTCCACTTCTTACCTACAGGGAGTCATTATCTTCAGTCCAAGCCTATTTTCAAATTTTGTACAAATGGAATCATTAAATATGCTTTGCTCTGTTCCTGACTTCTTTGTTATTTTTTGGTGAGAATCACCTATATGTTTGTTCACATTGCTATGCTTAGTTGTCATTCCATAGGCAATACTAAAGCACATGTTTGAATGCACATCACAATTTATTCATTTTACCCTGGGTAAACATTTTCCCTCTTTATATTTTGGGAATAGTATAAGTAATGATTCTATATGCATTTTACTAGTGCCTCACTGCAAATATGCACTTATTTTTGTTGGATTACTTCAAAGTAAAATCAACATATCACAGGATATTCAAATATTCAACTTTCATGGAAAAATCCAGATAAGTTTTCAAAATGTATTTCTAATTTACAATATCACCAGCAATTTAAGTATGGTTTTCTTTTTATTCTGTATAATGCTTGAAAAGAATCTTGAATCTTTAAGTTGATATCTTACATCAGATTTGAAAGAATCTTTCCTATGAGGGTACTTCAAAACTTTGTGGAGAAATGGAATAAAAAGTACGAGTTCATTTTAATATAAAAACTTTCCATAGCATGTATTATGAAAAAACTATGCATGCATTTGGTTTTGCACCAAAATATACTCATACTTTTAATTCCATTGCCACAAACTTTTTGAAGTACTTGAATATCACTTAACTGAATATTATTCAGTAATAAAAAAAGAATGAAATTCTACCATTTGCATCAAAATGGACACAACTGGAGGACATAATGTTGGGTAAAATAAGCCAGACACAGAAAGATAAATACTGTGTGTTCTCCCTTGTATGTGGGAATTAAAATTAAAAAATAAATAAATAAATAAAAACAAGCAAAAGAAATGCCTGTATCAGTATTGCTGTAAATATGGTTTTGTAAAATTTTGTTTTATACCTTTGTCAAAGCAGTTGTTAAGAATGTTATACTACTATAGATTTAATTATCTGTGTTCACTTTGAAACTTAGTGTGTTTGGATGAAATGGTCATTTTCCCATTTAATTATTGTTTATATCTTGCCTATATCCCTACTAAGCTAGGGTCTTTTTATTTATTATACTTCTTATTTTGTGAACCATTAAGCCTTTTTTACTGTAATGTAAATTTAAAATATGTTATCTCAAAAACTAAAGAAAGGGAGATGGTGAGAGGAGGAGGGGAGCAAGGAAGGCAGGAAGGAAACAGTCTTAAAATTGTACCTATGAACTACATTGAGTTTGTTAAAAACTAAAAATAAGAAAGCTAATAAAATAAAATACAATAAAAAGTATCTGCATGTTATATCTTCAAACTATTTCTTCTTTTCTATGTTGATATTCTCACTGTATCTTGTTGCATTTTCCCTTTTGCTTAACAATTCCTTCTTCAAAAAGTAGCAAGGAGAAAGTAGGCTGTGCCTTCAATACTTTTCTTGGAAGTATCCTCATTAAATACTTGAGCTCATCACTTTGAACCTCTATCCTATACGCAGCAGAAGCATAGAATTCAGCCAAGTTGTCTGCCACTTATAAAAAGTCACCTTTTCATTCACTGTCCAAAATATGCTCCTTATTTCTTTCTAAGACTTTGCCAGAATCACAATCACACTTAACAACTCCTCCAAAATTCTGCTCATGACAATATATGTATTCACTAAGAGATGACAGAAGCTTTCTTTAAAAAAAAAAAAAAGATTTATTTTATTTATTTGAAAGGCTGAGTTACAGAGAGGCAGAGGCAGAGAAGAGAGAGGTCTTCCATCCTTTGGTTCACTATCCAAATAGGCTGATCTGAATTCAGGAGCCAGGTGCTTCTTCCAGGTCTCCCACATGGGTGCAAGGACCCAAGGACTTGGGCCATCTTTCACTGCTTTCCCAAGCCATAACAGAGAGCTGGATGGGAAATGGAGCAACCAGGACTCAAACCAGTACCAATATGGGATGCCAGCACTGCAGGCAGCAGCTTTACCTGCTATACCACAGCACTGGGCCCAGAAGCTTTCTTTACTATTCTCCTCACCTTTATCTGAACCCTCAACAAAACTGTCTCTTCATGACAATCTGGATTTTTTTTAATCATGCACTTCAAAATTCTTCCAGCTTCTATCCATTACTAATTCCAAAGATATTACTTCCATTTTTTAAAAGATTTATTTTATTTATTTGAAATACAAAGTTACAGAGAGATAGGAGACGGAGAGAGAGGTCTTCCATCCACTGGTTCACTCCCCAGATGGCTGCAATGGCCGGCGCTGTGCAGATCTGAAGCCAGGAGCCAGGAGCCAGGAGCCAGGAGCTTCTTCTGGGTCTCCCACGTGGGTGCAGGGGCTCAAGGACTTGGGCCATCTTCTACTGCTTTCTCAGGCCATAGCAGAGAGCTGGAACAGAAGTGAAGCAGCTGGGACTAGAACTGGTGCCCATATGGCATGCTGGCGTTTCAGATCAGGGCTTTAACCTGCCCAACTTCCATTTTTAAGTATCTTTACAGCAGCATCTCTCTCCTAATAGCTATATATATATATATATATATATATATTCTATAAAATATATATAGTTTCATAAAACTTGGGTGGCTTAAAACAACAAGAATTAATTTGCCAACAGTTCTGGAGGTCTGAAGTCTGACCTCCAGGTTGTAAACAGGGCCATGCTCTCTCCAAATGGCTCTAGAGCTCTAGAGAAGACAATTTTCTTGTCTTCCAGCTCCTGGTACCTTCTGGTATTCCGTAGCTAAAGTTAGCACAACTCCAGTCTCTGCCTCTGTCCTCACGGGACCTCCCTCTTTCTGTGTCTCTTCTCACAGGACCTCCCTCTCTCTGTGTTTCTATGCCCACGTACTTCCTAGTCTTCTTATAAGTATGCCAGTTACTTGATTTAGGACCCACCCTAATTCATTACAACTTTACCTAATTAATTATATTTGAAAGGACCCTATTTCCAAATAAGTTTACATTACATGAATTTTGAGGGTAAATTACTTAGTCTACTACATTCTTCATTGTCTTTGGACAGAAAACCAAGGTTTGTGTCTATCTGAATCACGGTAAGTTGACTAACATCTTGAAATATATGTAAGAAGAAAATAGGACTGGTGAACAATAATCTGTATTAATTATCACACTGGACAGCTGCAGCTCCTTGCCCAATCCAGCCTTGAGCCAATTCATTGATCAAAAGTCCCTTGAATGAACAAGAGAGTGAGATTCCTTAAGTCTGAACACAGCTACAAAGGCAAAAATTTATGCTCCATTTTGTCCTTTTAGCCTTCCCCATGGGGACTTGCAGCCACTTACAAGGCTGAATAAATCTTGGTGAAGGGGAAATAATCAGACTTTCAGGGCATTATATCTGAACTGACACAATTTCTTAGAGACCAAACTTCTCTCCAGTTCGGTAGTTAAATATGTACTTACAAAGGTCAGTAGAGTTTTTAGCTCTGGTCCATGTCACATGGGACTTAGTGTGGCCCTAAGCCTCTCAGAAGTTATTTTTACAATTCCAGAATGCAGAATAGCAATGGCCATATTCCATACCTAGTAGAATTCTTCCACTGGTTTTTCTCACTTAGAAAATTGAAGTGGAGGGCCTGTACTGTGAAGTAATGGGCTAAGCCTCTGCCTATGGCATGGCATCCCATATGGGCGCCGGTGGCTGTCTCAGATGCTCCTCTTCTGATCTAGCTCTCTGCTATGGCCTGAGAAAGCAGTAGAAAATTGCCCAAGTCCTTGGTCCCCTGCACATGCATGGGAGACCCAGAAGAATCTCTTAGCTCCTGGCTTCAGATTGGCTCAGATCTGGCTGTTGTGGCCATTTGGAGAGTGAACCAGCAGATAAAAGACCTTTTTGTCTGTCTCTCCCTCTCTCTGCCTATAACTCTACCTCTCAAATAAATAATCTTAAAACAAGCAAACAAAAAGAAAATAGAAGTGGATGCCATTTGAATTGCCTCCAAAATTGTAAATTAAAATAGCTAATCAAAAGCCATATTATATTTCTGGAGGATTGAAGGGATGATTAGTGCCACTATCAGGGATTTAAAAGATACAAGAATAGTGTTTTTTACCGTCCCATTGAACTTATTTATTTAGCCTGTGGAGAAAATAGATAGATCTTGGAGAACGACCATGAATTGGCATAGATTCAATCAGGTTGAAATTTTATGTACAGCTACAGTTCTATATGTCATTTTGTTACTGGAGAAAATCAACACATTCCCTGGTTCATGGTGCTTAACAATTCAACTGGTAAATGTTTTTGTAGCTATAGCTGTTATTAAAAAGTCATTAACAGGCCGGCGCCGTGGCTCAATAGGCTAATCTTCCGCCTGCGGCACAGGCACACCGGGTTCTAGTCTCGGTCGGGGCGCAGGATTCTGTCCACGTTGCCCCTCTTCCAGGCCAGCTCTCTGCTATGGCCCGGGAGTGCAGTGGAGGATGGCCCAAGTGCTTGGGCCCTGCACCCGCATGGGAGACCAGGAGAAGTACCTGGCTCCTGGCTTCGGATCAGCACGGTGCGCCGCCTGCAGCGCACCCGGCCGCGGAGGCCATTGGAGGGTGAACCAACAGCAAAGGAAGACTTTTCTCTCTGTCTCTCTCACTGTCCACTCTGCCTGTCAATTAAAAAAAAAAAATAGCAGGTGAAGCAGCCACCTGCAGTGCCAGCATCCCATATGGGTAATGGTTCAAGTCCCAGCTGCTACACTTCTGATCCAGCTCTCTGCTATGACTTGGGAAAGCAGAAGATGGCCCAAGTCTTAGGGTACTTGTACCCGAATGGGAAGACCCCATGAAGGCTCCTGGCTCCTAGTTTCAGGTCAGCACAGCTCCAGCTGTTGTGGCCAACTGGGGAGTGAACCAGCGGATGGAAGACCTCTCTCTGCCTTTCTCTTTCTGTGTGACTCTGCCTTTCAAATACATCTTTTGTTAAAAGCAATAAACAATTAAAAAGTTGTTTTCTGTTAGCTAGCAACACATGTTAACAATCTTACTTCAGGGTATGTCAATTCTTCAGTCCTCCTGCAGGTGCCTTGATCATGTATTTATCCCACAAGAAATCACCCAGGTCAGCTACTTTGATTCTATTATATTAGTTTGACCTGACCAGAAGGAAGTAAAAACTACTCTAGACATACTGGTAGGATACAGCTAGGCCATATTGTAGGTAGTAAATGTAACATAAAAATCAATTTTGTACCATCTCAGTGGAATTCCTAGCACTTCAATGATTTGGGACAGGTCAAGATATCCCTTTCAAGGTGAAGGACTTGATACTGCACTTGGCTCCTTTTATCATAAAGAGGCACAATAGATTTGGGAGGCAACATTAATCTCACTTAAGTGTCCCACCCTGGCCCATTTACTGAGCAAACTGAAAAGCTGCTTGTTTTGAGTGTTGTCCAGAATAAAATAAGTTCTGCAACAAGTCTATGCTGCTCTGCAAATATCTCTTCAACTGAGAATATTTGTTGGTGCTTGAAACATGTTACTGTGCTACCTGAGTCATCCATCATAAACAATGAGTCTTATCAAACAAAAAAGTCATAAGATCATATGTGGACAATAACAACCCACAACCCAGTGGAAACAGCAAAAACCAGATGTGTTTGAGCAAGTCCTGAAGGAGTAAGTTGCATGCTCAAGTGTCACAAATGCCCATGGTGTATATTCCTACAATAATATCTTCTTTCCTTTCAACTTGCACATGTGGCTCCCCATTTCCAACTAATTGAGGAAGAAATATAAAATTCATGTTTAATGAATAAATGACTGAACAAATTATGGATTCATAGAAAAGATAAAAAATGCAGAGATAATAAGTGGCAACATAGAAGAGGTCTAGAACACAGGTCATCTAAAATGGCTATAATTTGAAGATACAGGTGTTTTTTATAATATCCCAAAATTATAAACACATAGTCTCCATTATATGTTATTTAACTAGAAGATTTCAGTGAAAACAAGCACCACTATTTAAAATGGCTGGACTTTCTCTACTTCCTAGTAGTCACTGAATTTTGTTCATGAAGTGTTCCAGGTATTTAAATTAAACTGATGACAGTATCCGAACTTCTGAGATTTATGACAGTGGAAATAAACATTCACAGACCAAAATTGTTTTTAATATATAATCAAATATAGTTTATAATCAAATATAGTTTATGCTAATTAATAGTGGTGGAGGAACATATTTGTTTTTAGATTAAGGATAGCTTCAGAAGGATTAAGTGTAGCTGCAGAATCTTTATTAACAAATGAAGGTATAATTTGTATTAGTGTTATCAGAAAAACATCTCTGGTTGTCAATTTATCTACTAGAAAATTAATTAAATGCCTAACTTGAAACAGTAAAAAAAAAAGATAAGATTCTGACTTCAATTTGCATTAATGTAATTGTACTCCATTGCTCATTTATCAAATTACTTCTCTCTAGAGAAGCTACTTCTTTACTGTCATACATTAATAACAACACATAATCATTATCCCTTCTAGAATTTTCTAGATCTGAATCTTCAGGAAAGTCATGCAAAGGACATGCTTTTTTCTGTATACTAATGTGACATTGCATAGATTTTTTTTTTAGACCTATTTGCTATACAACTTACTTTTTTATTTTTTAAGTTTTTTTGGAAGGCAGAGAGAAAAGGAGAGAGAAAGATCAAGAGAAGGAGAGAGAGACAAAAATAGTTTCCATCCCCTGGATCACTCCCCTACACCTGCAAAGCAAGGAGACAAAAATTCTACCTGGGTTTCCCACATGGGTGGCAGGGACCCAAGCTCTTGAGTGATCATTCGCTGCCTCCCAGAGTGCTCATTAGGAGGAAGCTGGAATGAAGAGGAGGTGGAACTGGATGTCAGGTACTCTGATATGGGATAAAGGGAAGGCAAGCAGGGGCCTAGCTTAACTTGCTGTAATTTGCCAAAACTTCCATTTCACAACTTATATTTAATTTGGGCAACTCATGTGGGTTTTTAAATTTTTTGTATTTTAAATTATTCACTAAATGAAATCAAACAAAGGATCAAGAAATCCAGAGAGCATAATTCAGCGTGAGATGGTAAAATATCTCCGATTTATTTATTATGATCTTATGAGCAGCAGTTTTTTTACTCTGTATTGAACGGGGATTGGATAGCAACAATGAATGATGCTATTGCAAAAGAAAAAGAACACGACCTATACACTGGTCCTGAAACTTCATTGGGTAGAAGTTGCTGCTCACTAAAGGTAGAGGATACTCCTTGCTTATGTCCCAATTTGACCATCTAGGGATTAGTTATATTGCACTCTTCTCTGTCTCACCCTCTGGGAAGCCTAGCCTTAAACAGTATATCTAACGAGGACGTTAGAGAACAGGCTGTGCTTGCAAAAGATGACATCTCTCTACTTGCATCTTAACTTCAAAGGCCTGGGGAGCCCAAGTATCATCTCACATCCTAAATCTTTTAGCAGTATTGCATCCACTTCTCTTCTATTTGATTCCAGTCATCTCCATGCACCCACAACTCTCTTTGTGGTTACACCCACAACTCTTTTTGAGACACTTCTGTGCCTAGAATTGATGTCCGTTGCTCCAATCTTATCAGGCTTTTGTGGGAGGAACTACACCCTCATCCACAAGGGGCCTTTAAAGGATTCATAGAAAATGTGCATAATAGGCCGGCGCCGTGGCTCAACAGGCTAATCCTCCGCCTTGCGGCGCCGGCACACCGGGTTCTAGTCCAGGTCGGGGCACCGGATTCTATCCCGGTTGCCCCTCTTCCAGGCCAGCCCTCTGCTGTGGCCCGGGAGTGCAGTGGAGGATGGCCCAGGTGCTTGGGCCCTGCACCCCATGGGAGACCAGGAAAAGCACCTAGCACCTGGCTCCTGCCATCAGATGAGCGTGGTGCACCGGCCGCAGCGCGCCATCCGCGGCAGCCATTGGAGGGTGAACCAACGGCAAAGGAAGACCTTTCTCTCTGTCTCTCTCTCTCACTGTCCACTCTGCCTGTCCAAAATAAAAAAAAAAAAATGTGCATAATAAAAAACACAAGGAAACACAAGGATTTCAAAACCATCCAATAAAATTATCTCTTAATTCCCTTTCTATGAACGTTTTGAAGTGCCCTCATTTGTACAGACTTTCAGCTTGTTCAGTTGAAAGGATTTACTGAAGACATATTACTTTTTCTGCTTGTTTCTCTCTCTCTCTGTTTTTTATTTAGCTATTTGAAAGGCAGAGTTACAGAGAGGCAGAGGCAGAGAGAGACAAGAGACATCTTCCATCCACTGGTTCACTTCCCAAGTGGCTGCAACGGCCAGAGCAACGAAGCCATGAGCCAGGAGCCTCTTCCTGGTCTTGCACGTGGGTGCTGGAGCCCAAAGACTTGGACCATCTTCCACTGCTTTCCCAGGCCATAGCAGAGAGCTAGATCGGAAGTGGAGCAGCCAGGACTTGAACTAGCGCCCAAATGGGATGCTGGCACTGCAGGCGGTGGCTTGTTTCCCTTCTTAATTTCTATAACTTTCAGCAGACTCAGAGATATTGGAAAGCACTTTATTGAAATGTCATAATGAAGGCGTGCAGGTTATAGTCTTGATTGGGCCATTATCTTAATGTCTTAGTTGACCTTTCAAGCCCAAATACCTTCTCACTTATATCTTACACTGCTCGAGATGAAAATCAGTCATATCCTTCAACTGCGCGAGTCCCTAAATTTCTAAGTGCTTTATTTCCTGAAATTACAGCTCCCAAATTGACCGATTAGTTTTTCAACTCTTCATTGCACAATATTGTCAACTGTAGACAATAACTGACACATGCTGTAACATATTCTTCACCTTTTCATTTCCCTGAATTCTCTGATTTCATCAGGGATATTGTCTTCTGATTCACTGAGATGAGTGTTTGCCCAAATGTTCCAGCACTGCACTCTATATGTTGCCATACTAGTTATATATATGTTGCCATAATAGTTACCTTGTGACCTATCTGTCGGCGAGACCTGAATCCAACACCACCTACTTTGGGATTGTTGTGATGACATGTCAACACACCTTCAATGCCAAATTCTACTAGAGCCGGCAAGGCTACGTTCCATCAACAAACAAACTCTCAAAGCTAGTTCCTTGCAACAGTGAAGACCTATTTCCCATTCTAACACACGTCCACTGCAGGTCAGCACTGGTTCTGCACCCAGCAGTTCTCATCCTGACACCAAAGACAATGCAATAGCCCCCTGTCTAGAACACTGTGACCTTGGGGCGGAAGGAAAAGGGGAAATACGTGTCGGCTCGTAACACTTATGCTTACATATGACACATAGACCTTTGACCTCTGCTAATAAATCAAACTTCATGCCAACGAGGCAGATGAGTGACATCTCGTTCCAGGAAGAGGCGGTGTTCAACATCATCTACCACATGTACCTGCCCTTGCGAAAACTTAAGTGGGCTACGTGGAAAAGCGCATGGGTAGGAACTCGAGCGCCGAAAGCCCATTTAAGAGTGCAATCTCGGGGCCGGGGAGAGAGTGAGAGACACGTCCCGGAAGACCCAGGCCCGCAGGCGGAGCGGACACACTGACGGGACTACCGTCCTCTTGGAGTCGCTCACCAGCTCCCAACTTCCGCCCCGCGAGCGGCAGCCTCAGGCAGGAAGCAGCTGCAGTCTTCAGAAACCGCAGCCGCTGACCTTAGCGTCCAGAGACACGACCCGGCCTCCAGGCGCGCGGCGTCCGGCAAGCGGAGGCGCGGCGCTGCTCCCTCAGCGACGGCCGGGGCCAGGCGGCGCGCGCCCGGCACGCGCGCCCCCAGCACCTCAGCGCGCGCCCGCGGCTCCCAGGCGCCGCGCGAGAAGCCCTCGCCCGCCCGCCGGCCTCGCGCCTCAACACGTGGCCTCTCAGGACAGTGCCTGTCTGGTCGAGCCAAGGCTCGTGGAGCCAACCCATGACATTACCCGTCCAAAATACACACGGAGCAAGAAGGAAGGCTGTTTTCTCGCTCTGGCGCAGAATGGTCTTGCCTGGGCTGGTTAGGACGGCCGGTGAGCCGCTGTGTGCAGGCAGGCACTGGCGAGGACAGCCGCATCCGGGCCCTCCCGCCGCAGGCTGCCCTCCGAGCCAGGGGTCCTTCGGGTAGGAGGTCCTGGGTGACTTTGGAAGTCCTCACTGCCGTGGTGTGGAGACTGTCTAGTGCTGACTTTCCGGCTTTGTCTGTCAGTCGTTGCGGACTTGGGAGTTTTGCTGCAGTTATGCTTCGCCAGATCATCGGTCAGGCTAAGAAGCACCCAAGCGTAAGTTCGTGACGTCTGTCCAGTGGCTTCGGTTGGTCTTGGTGCGGCTGCTCTGTCCCCTGGGAGCGTCCTCCCTTCCCCGGCACCTCTGTCTGCCTCGGGGCCAGACCTTGCCTCACCTTACGCTGCGGTTCTGCTTGTCCCGGGCCCGTGGGCGGTGAGCCACGCCGTGCTTTGCAGGCTTTTGGCTGACGGGCCGAAGGTGAGGGACACCTACCAGGAGCGTGAGCTGTGTAGTCCAGGGTTGGAACAGTCGGGACAGTCTCGCGCGGCCCTTGTCTTACAGTTCGGTCGGTGCAACAGGGACAGAAGGATTAGTGACCCACTGAGGGAACTTCCCTGTTATGCCGCCTCTGGAGGGTCTTGTACTCACCGCATTGCACCACCAGGCCCACGATCTTGGTGTCTTCACCTTCTCTGGATGCCTTGACATTTTGGGAATTTGTAGCGTGGAGTTTACTTGCAGCTTCTTCTGTATCTCATTTGCTTCCAGCAACCCTCTGTGGGCCTGAAATTGAATTACGCATTCATTAATCTTACCTTAAGCCCAGTTCCCTACTCAGAGAGAATTGGTAGCAGTGTATTTTCATAGATGATGCCCACAGCCAATATTAGCAGTAGACATACTTCTGTTGCAGGCTCCTAATTTCACAGAGATCTTGGTTTTCATACATCTGGTTGGAGGACACTTAAACAGTTTGCAAAGAGCTGTTTTTTCAAGCCTCAAAGGACCCATAAAATTTAATGAGAATGACGTGTAAGTATTAGGTGAAAAAACTTGATACCTCTGCAGATGCAAAAACTACAGTAAACTCTTATAAGTCAGTATCTCGGTACTTGAAGATGGTAGTTGATCCTTGTCTGTTTTGTGTTTGTTTCTAGTTGATCCCCCTCTTCATATTTATTGGAGCAGGAGGTACTGGAGCTGCATTGTACGTCATGCGTCTGGCATTGTTCAATCCAGATGTCAGGTAAGTAAAAATGTTCAAAACTGTGATGGTTTATCAAGCTGGTTTGGGAGCCATTGTTGTCATTTACTTTTCCTGACTCATGAACTTACTTGTAGTTTCATGTTCTTACTGGTGTAACAGAATTGCAAATACCAAATTTTGTAAGAATGTTTTGAAGATTGACATTGTTGTTATGCAATACTTATATTTTCTGGTACATGCAAATATTTTTTGTCTGCTTTTCCACAATACGTAATGTTTCTTTTTGTAGTTGGAAAATAATAAATGAGGTTCGTTTAGCTTTATTCTCTGTACTTTTCTATGTATTACTTGACTGATGATATATAAATGTTTAAGTTGTACTTTTTTGATGGGAATGGGGACAAGGATACCTGCTCCAAGAGACTCTTACGATTTTTATAATTGACTACATAGGGCTGTTTATTATAGAACTCATCGCTGTTTTGACTCCATAATGAAGGTAACAATATTCTGTTTAGTGGAAAATGAGATAGATGCATTCATAATACTAGCTTCCTAAGTACAAAACACTATTTTAACTGGAATGATTACCGTAACAATTATAATGTTTCATTCCTTGCAGTTGGGACAGAAAGAATAACCCAGAACCCTGGAACAAACTGGGTCCCAATGATCAATACAAGGTAAGCTACTATTGTTGCAGAATTGTTGGAAAATGTGTGGCGATAAATCTATTTATGTGGTATTTTTCTCTGGAAATTGGATATATAAGTAAAATTCCTTTACTTTGAAGACTTGCTAGATTGAACTTTGAAAACTTGCTAGATTGCTCTTGAAATTAAAATGGTGTATTATTCTTATAAATACTTTTTTCCTACGGATTTCATTTCCAGTCTTTAGATGTTGGATATGAAATTAAGATAATATGTCAAGTAAACTTTTTTGACTGAGATTAAAAGGAAAGAGATATTTACCATTTTTTTAGTTTCAAGATAGTCTAGTGCAAACTTTGTTGTCCACAAAGGTTTTCAAAAGGAGAATTTCTTTAGTTCTTCCATCAGACGTACTGAGTCATTTGGTCTGCTGTGGGCACAGAGGATTTGTATTTCCAATAAGATTCCAGGAGATGCAGGTCCTCCATGGGCTATACTTTCAGTAGTACTAAACTGTTGGGTGGTTTGGTTTGGGTATGATTGAAATATTTTAAGTAAAGTTTAGTAAGAAAAAATGAAAGTCATGTGAAAGTTAAATTTTACCTTGAATTCCTAAATAAGCCTTAACTGTCTTTACCTGAGTGTTCTGTGGAACTACTCTTCCATAGAAAGATTTCATGGACTAAGACTGTGTTTTGATTCCCCAACATTGTTTTCCTTATGTGTAAAAATCTTGCATATAAATCATTACACAGTCATAGACTTTATCATATTTAAGTATTGAATACACATACCATACATTTCTACCTGTTTAAAGTGTGTAGCTTGACCGTGCACTTACTACTACATCAAACTTCTTCATCAAAAGAGAGTAACTGGAACTTTGCTTTAGCACTCTTGAGAACTGCCCTGACCAGTATGTATCCAGGACCTCTTAGCAGATAAAAAATGGATGTTCTCATTACTGCTTACAGCATATTTTTAAGATCAGCCTTTATGTCCAAGTTTTCTACTTAACTTGATTGTAGCTTAGCTTGTAAATCCCTAAATCGAACTCCTTCCAAGAAGCAAATAAAAATGAACTGGCCAAACTAAAATAAGCCATTTGATCTCTGTTGATATTTTTGTCTTGAAAACTGATAAACAGGTACATGGATTAATTTTGCTATTTTATGAATGTGTATAAGTTAAATCCATTCCAGAGAAAATGAAAAAGAAAACAAAGAAACACCATTTTGGGTGTGTGTAGTTCAGAAAGCTTATCAGATGATTCTGATAATGAAGCCAGTGAACAATGTCCTGGAATATGATAACACATGTCAGTTGTAGTCCATATGAAATGGCTTGTTGCTCTAGTAAAAACCTAATGTGTGTGCTGTAGACTGGGCTGTGAGTATCTGTGAGACTGATATTAGAAACCAAGACTATGTTATCTAATATCAGAGAAAGGAACAAAATCTAAAAAGGAATCAACTATTTCTGTTGGTATAAGAATCCTTTTCCTGGTTAACCTCTTCACATGGTAGAGGGGGCATGTGAGCTTCTTGGGCTTCCTTTCATAAAGGTGCTGATCCAGTCTTGGATTTCATCCTCATGATTTAATCACCTTCCAAAGGCCCAGTCTCCAAATACTGTCATCACATTGGGAATTAGGATTTCAACATAAGAATTTCAGGAGGACATAATCATTCAGTCCATTGCCTCTTGAGATCCCTACCATTAAATTGAGAAAAGGAATAGGGAAGTTGAAAAGTAGATTGGAAAATCACTTCGACAGGAAATTTTAGATATAAAGCAAATGCATCAGACCCTGCTTAATTTTGAGAAAAACTGGCAAAAGATAGCATGAACTTTATACTCTGCTTGAATGTACGTGCTTCCTACTCTAATTCAATTTTTGATAAGTCATAACATGATCTTTGGTTGCCTCTTTTATAAAGTAAAAATGAGAAGGAATATTGTTAGTGGTTGACTAAAATAAACTAGCCTAGTACCTGGATTCTATAAGAGCCTAACACATGTTTATTTTCTTCTTAATATGTTTCCTATGTAAACATTCTATCTGATACTTTGTTCACATCTTAGAGGATAGCACAATTAGTTTCACTTTTCAAGTGTCATTGTTCAGATTAATTGCTTCTTAAGAAAACAACATCAGAAAGAACAAAGAATACTACTTTATGACTTACTAATAATTTTCTGTCCATAAAAACTTGTGTATATGTATCTCAAAAATAACATACTGTTTACAACCTGGAGATCTTTTTATCTTTTAAGAAATAAGTCAAATAACAGTTTTTTCAATTAAAAATAAAGATGTTAGGCCGGCGCCGTGGCTCAACAGGCTAATCCTCCGCCTTGTGGCGCCGGCACACCGGGTTCTAGTCCCGGTCAGGGCGCCGGATTCTGTCCCGGTTGCCCCTCTTCCAGGCCAGCCCTCTGCTGTGGCCCGGGAGTGCAGTGGAGGATGGCCCAGGTGCTTGGGCCCTGCACCCCATGGGAGACCAGGAAAAGCACCTGGCTCCTGGCTCCTGCTAAAAAAAAAAAAAATAAAAAAAATAAAGATGTTAGAGCATGTCTAAAGAAATAGAGTATTTGAAGAAATAATGGATACAGATTTGTGAATTTCTTCCTTAAAACTGAAGCAAATATTGATGGCAGTTTTGTACTTTTGGTTATTTTAGAGAGAGATAGCATTGTTTTCAAGTAATTACAGCACAGCTTTGGTCAGCCTGTATAAGACAAGATTATAGCTTTATTTGGGTATGTATGAATCTTCATATTTTTCTCAGTAGAAACTTGAGCAGTTTTAAATAAATCATTTTTAAAATAAGTTATTGTGAGTTAGAGGCAGGTTTTTTAAAATTATCACAGTAAAATTTATTTTTAAAATTACTTATTTGTATAAGGAAATTTGGTGGAATTTTAAAATCTCAAGAGACAGAAAATAGAAAAGCCACTCAAGCCAGTTGTTTGAAAAGTTGTGTAACACAAAACAAAGCATTACCATATAGTACTGGCATCACTTTTTGGCAGGGTATCTCCCACTCCAAATTACAGCCCTTTACAAATCAAGTAGGGTTGTTCATTCTCTGTGTTCTTCTGTTCCATTGGAGATTTTCCCACATAGTTAGTGGGGATGAATATTGGCATTGTATGTTCAGGAGAAATTCTTAATTCACTTTGAAGTGGAAGAATTTTTAGTAGGTTTTAACTAATAAAGTATGCTAACACTACTCTTCTATACCAGATTGAATGTTTACCTTATCAAAACCATCAAAAGACTGGAATTTTGAGAATAGTATCTTGCTGTAAATGATTTCTACATTGTTAAATATTTGTGATTAAAAGTCATTTCTGTAAATGTTTCTATAGAAAACTGAATAAAAAGAATTCTAAAACTTCTGTATCATCTCTGTATTTGATAGATTATCTAAAATATCTTATTCCTTTTCCAAGTTCTACTCAGTGAATGTGGATTACAGCAAACTGAAGAAAGAAGGTCCAGACTTCTAAATGAAATGTTTCACTCTAAAGCTGCTTAGAATGAAGGTCTTCCAGAAGCCATCCGCACAATTTTCCACTTAACCAGGAAATATTTCTCCTCTAAATGCATGCAGTCATGTTGATTTATTGGAGTTTATTACACTGAATAATAAATATGTGAAACTTGGAATGTGTCACTATTTAATGTTGAAAATATATTCCCCTTTATAACCTGAGAATAGTGAATGGAATTTCTTGAATTTCTGTGTATTTATATAATTTAAAAATAAGACTTTGAGCTGCCTAAAAAGAACTTTGATTTTGTATATAGGCCATTGGTAACTTCACTAGAGTGTATTTCACAGATGGATGTGAAAATTATACAAAAGTTGATTGGAAAGTGTTCAGATATCTGTGACATTTTCAAAAGAGAAACCTCTGGATTTCTGTTACTGGCTAATATCAAAGTCTGTGCAGTTGTTGATGATGCTTTTACTTAGGCATTCTCTTTTCCGGAAGACTTTCAGGGTTATCAGTTTCGTTAGTACTCGGATTATAGTGCTTTTAAAACTGAGCTTATTGAGTCAGAAAAATGCTCTGTCGATTCCTTGTGTTAGTAAGTTCAATATACAAAGCCACATTTAAATACAGATGTCTTTGGTTAGCATTGATGTGTATTGAAAAGTTTCAGTTTGAAGAATTTACAAATCTTTCCCATTAGGTATTAAAAAAATACTAAATGAAAAAATTTAAAAAAGTTCAGTGAAAATTGTACTGAATTTCACTTCTCTCAAATTTATTAACCCCCTTGGATGAGCTATCCATCCTGCTCCACTAGAAATGCAAGTCAACTATGGTACTCACTCTGCACTAACAGTAACAGCTGACACAGCTCTTCTAGACATTGTTCCCTTCGCTTTCCTGCATCATTTCTTTTCTTTTCTTTTTTTTTTTTTTTTTTTTTTTTTAACAGGCAGAGTGGACAGTGAGAGAGAGAGACAGACAGAAAGGTCTTCCTTTGCCGTTGGTTCACCCTCCAATGGCCGCCGCGGTCGGCGCGCTGCGGCCGGCGCACCGCGCTCGTCCGATGGCAGGAGCCAGGAGCCAGGTGCTTTTCCTGGTCTCCCCATGGGGTGCAGGGCCCAAGCACCTGGGCCATCCTCCACTGCACTCCCGGGCCACAGCAGAGGGCTGGCCTGGAAGAGGGGCAACCGGGACAGAATCCGGTGCCCCGACCGGGACTAGAACCCGGTGTGCCGGCGCCGCAAGGCGGAGGATTAGCCTGTTGAGCCACGGCGCCGGCCTGCATCATTTCTTTTCTACTCAGTCTTTTAAGTTCCCTCTGTCTCCTTGCCCTCTTGGTTGTGGAATGCCCCAAAAGAGAAACTCTGGACCTTTCCACTACCTCAAGTATCTTCACACACTCTCATGCTTCGGATGTACAAGTAGTTTTCTAGATAATTTTCTGCATATGTACATGCACACCCACACACACAAGTACTTCACATCTCCAGTGAGGATGTCTAATAGGCATCTTAACTTTATCATGCCCAATTCTGAACATTTCAATCTCCAAATCCCCAAACAAGTTTTTCTCACAATCTCCAGTCATAACTGTTAATGAGGATGCCTTTCTAGCAGTGATTCAGGCCACATTCCTCAATCTTCATTAACTTTGTCTCACCTCAAACCCAGTGTGTAAGTGTATCATGTTTGCCCTTACTCTGGTTTAGGCTGCTGTAACAATTCCATAGACTGGGTCATTTATAATGAACAGAGGTTTATTGACTCATGGCTCTGGAAGATGGGAAATCCAAAATGAAGAGGCTAGCATCTCACATGGGACCTGTGTCTTACTGAGTCATACTACAGTGGAAAGGGTGAAGAAAGGTCAAGAGGGTGAAACTCCCTTTTATATTCCATTTTCAAGAGATAATGACATTATTCATAAGAGGAAAGTCATTATGGTCTACCCGTCTCTTAAAGGTCCCACCTCAGCCAGGTTGCATTGCAGATTTAATATATATATAATATTTAAATATATATTTGTATTTATATATTATATATATATTTGTATTTTAAATGCAATGTTTGCACCATCACTTTGGTCTTAAACTCCCATCCTTGAACCTGACTTATTAGAGCATCCTCTCAGCTCATTTCCTTTTGCACAATATCTTCATTGTAGCAGCCAGAGTGCTCTTTAATGCATACTTAAGTTAGAATGTGGTTTTCCTCTGCTCAATACCCACCAGTGTTACTCTATTTACTTACTGAAAGCTAAATACTTTTAAATAAAACTCCAGGCTACAACTAACTTTCTGAGTCCACTTTCTGTTACTCTCCATTTTATTCACGCATTTCCACCAAATGAACTTTGATCTTCCATATGGAAGCCTGTTCATTCCTGCATTACCGCCTTGTATCTGTCCATCCTTTATCTCTTCCCCAGATCTCAGCATGGCTTCACCTCAGTTTTTAATTGGATTTATGTAAGTTTGTTACTCAAGTCACTTATTTTTAAATTGCACAGTGCTGAAGCCAGTCTAAAAACCAATGCAACATACCACACTGCAAGAAAGTCAATGAATACTCTTTTTTTCTTTTTTTTTTTTTTTTTTTTTTAGTAATAAGTTTATACAGCAAAAAAAATCCCCATAAGACTATCCCCTACAGTCATCTTGTCCAGTGTGCAGCAAGCCAGGCAGCCCTGATGGGAGGAGCCAAGATGATGCCATGTGAGAAAGTTCTGTGTTCCCTTTGTTTTCCAGTGTATCTTGTACAAAATATTACACTTTTAAAACATTTACAGAGTTTACACAAATAGAATATGGTTGCAAATGGCAACCAGGCTTGGCAAGGTAACACATTCCACCCACCAGTGTTCAAGGCCAGAGTCATGATTGGCACTTCATACTGACATCTGCATTTCTAAAAGTCTAGGTATGCAGTAACCTAGGAGAAGTGTATAACAACTGGTGACATCATCAATACATTTATGTGAGCTGTGCAAGCAATCGATATCTATTTGTCAGTTCATGTCTTGCTCTCTGAAGAATGGGAAGTAAAACTCAACACACAAAGGGCCTGCCCACGGTGGCCTATCTGGTGGTGCAGAAGGAGAGGGATAGGAGAACCAGGCTTGAAGGAATGAAGTTGTAGGACAACAACCTGGATGAGATGGGTTTTCTTCATTTAGCTTGGAGCCAGGCTAAGCCAAGTGGCTTGCTGCACACCACCCTCTGGCTTCCCAAAGCACCCACGGTTCCACCCTTTCTTCTCAGAGACTGAACATCTTCCCAGCAAGACTATCAGAGGGAAGTGGTGAAAAGACTTTTCTGGAGAGGGCAAGACAAGGATTATTATTCTGATGTTAAATCTTTGCCTTGGATGCCAAGTGCAATTTAACAGTGAAAAAAAAAAAAAATCGAGAGGGCTGCCTCCATTCTTCTAGTCTTCGTTCCAGTGTCACCTTTTCTGCAACGTCCTTCCTGCTGAAATTTCAGAGCGTTCCTCCATCCCATCACTTTTTATCTGCTGCTTTATTTTCCCCTCAGTGCTCATTACCTTTCAATTTCATATAATTAATTTACTTATTTTGTTTGAAATATCAAGCTCCATGAAAATAAGTATCTTTGTTTTGTTTATTGGTATTTGCTGGGCACACAGCCTGTGCCTGACACATAGTTGGCATTCAGTAAATAACCACTGAATAAAATAAAAGGCCAATTCAACTGTCCAGAGTGGAGTATGCAGTCTCAAGTGCCTACAGGTTACTGTTCATCAGGAGCAGAGAATAAGAATTGGAGATGGCAGGGGTGTTTTGTAAAAACTCCCAACTGGACCCTTTCACTATCACCTCCAGTTGATAATTTTTTAAAAATAAGTCTTTTTTTTTTTTTATTCCCAGATGAAACTATATGCTTACTGGCACAGCATCTCTGTCCTGTATTTTGAAGATTATTTATTTTTCACAACAGCATTTCAAGATAAATATGAATTAAAAAAACAACTAGAACCAAGGAGATTTGTATATTTTAGAAGTCCCATACAGTGTACAATAGCATTATAACCATTGCCTAAAACTGCCCATTTTCTTTTGCAATTTTGTTTTCTTTCCAGTGACAAAAGCAATGTGTACTCAAAACAATCAAAAGTAATTTGTAGAAAACATTTTTTATGTGTACAAGACTTTCTGCTTTGGAGAGTACATTAGAATGCTATTGTATTACCACATTCTCAAAAACACAAATATGGCATTCAGGAATCTCATTATTTTAACAAAAAACTAATACCTCATACTAATTTAAAATTAAAATTTTAATTATATATATTATACTTGCATTTTTAACATGAAGTTTAACAACATTTTAATATTTTCCACTGTAGCAGTTTGTCCTTTTCCTGTAAGGTCCTTGGTAGAACCTATTTTTGAAGGTAATCTACTTGTCTGAGATACATAGAAGAGAGAAAAAGACAAAAGGATTACGAGAGAATACTTCATATCAAGATGAAATTAGTAACAATAATAGGCATTTTTGGACCCAGGTATCAGTAATACATGTATTACTTTGTTTACTATTAATTACAACATTAAAACAGACACTCCTAGTCCTTCTTTTTTAAAAACAAGAAATGAGAGGCATAAAAATATACCCAAAGTCACATATAACTAGAAAATGTTGGGACCAGGCATTGAAGCCAAGCAAGTTGACTTGAGAGATAATGACCTGAACCCCATAGCCCCATCTTACAGAGTTGTGTTTATAGTCAAAGTAAAGCATGTAAGGAGAGGGGTTAATGTGAGTCTTTTGTAGCTAAGAGGCAAGAGGAGGGCACAGGAACGGGGGCAGAGAGTCTGAAAGAGTTTACTCCCTTTAGCTTGTTTCAGGAAAGCTTACCTTGCAACATTACACTCAGAGGGGGCCAGACCACCTTGGACAAGGACAGGTGCAGATTGAGTCAGATTTTTGAATGAAGATGTATGTTGATTGAGTGGTGAGGGCCTTCTAACACCCCCCCCCCCCCCTTTTAAATAAACTTCCTGGACATTTCCCTGATCCTTGAAAGCCCTGACAAACTGCTTCTCTGGGAGGCAGCTTATTTAGAGAACTGTACCTTCCCATTGTCTCCTTTACTTGTGAAAAGTAAAAAAAAAAAAAAAAAAAAAAAAAAATCCTTTGGACAGCTCCTCCTTGGGGCTGATTATTTGGTGACACCCAAGAGTCTGCTAACATTATTTCCTGGCAGAATAAGCATTACTAAAATATTAGGTATCATGATAATAAACTCTGGAATGCATTTCTTCTTCCTTAACAAACTTGAATGGAAACTTCTAAAAGTCATATTCTAAAACTTACAAGAAAGAAAAGGACTATTTGGTAAAAGCTTATCCAACTATCAACAATCTGATTAAATGATCTTTCACTGCAAATATCATTGATTTCAGCAAATGGACAAGGTGACCGCCTTTTACACCAGAGCTATAAGTCTAAGAAGTGATATGATTTACATTTCTCCCTAGGTTTGCTAAAGCAATGCTTGCCGATGTAGCGTGTCATAATAATGTTCCACCCTCTCTGATTTGCATTATGACTCAGTGAATTAATATCTTGATATGCAGGTCATCTCTCGTAGGCTGAAATGATACTGAGTTAATCCATGCCTGATATTGAAAGAATTCTTTGATGCTATGTGAATGACAAATAACATCTGGAAAAATTTATTTCATGTCTCTTTTCCTTGCTGTTGTTTTTTAATCTTTAAAGGCAGTACCTTGTATACTCTATTGTAACTTTTTGTTTGTTTGTTTGTTCCAAAGAAGCTAAGGCAGCTGGAAGGTAGGAAGTGAGTAATTAGGGAGGGGAAAGGAAATGAGACAGTGCCATCACATCAAACAACTCCTGGGGAGGCCGTCCCAGGTAGACTACAGTGCAAATGCTGTTCCATGGAGTTGACCAAAATATATCCCCAACTTAGCTTTAGATTTTTACATAAATATGAAGGCTGCTGCTCCTTAAAAGATGTTTCTTTAAAAAATCTTAACCAGAATCTCAAGTAATTTTCCCTTAATTAAAAAAAAAAAAATCAGAGACTCGTGCTGTGGTACAGTGAGTTAAAGCCCTGACCTGAAGCGCCGGCATCCCATATGGATACCTGTTCTAGTCCTGGCTGCTCCTCTTCCAGTCCAGCTCTCTGCTATAGCCTGGGAAAGCAGTAGAAGATGGCCCAAATTCTTGGACCCCTGCACCCGCGTGGGAGACCCAGAAGAAGCTCCTGGCTCCTGGCTTTGGATCAGCGCAGCTCTGGCTGTTGCGGCCATCTGGGGAGGGAACCAGCAGATGGAAGGCCTCTTTCTCTGTCTCTACCTCTCTGTAACTCTGTCTTTCAAATAAATAAAATATATATATATATATATATATATATATATATATAAAATATATATATATATAAAAATCAAAGTCATGTAGGAAAAAGAGCATGGGGTTTCGAATAAAACAGACCTTGCTTTGAATTCCTGTGCAGTCACTCATTAGGGTATTATCCTTGACTGTGTCTTGGGAAGCTGTCTAGAAAACAGAGCTTGAGATATGGCTTATGAGCAAAGTATTGCTTTTGGGATGAGTAACAAAGAAGGGTAGTGAAACAAGAGAGAAAGACAAGCTAACAAGATGGATCGTTGTGGTTCTGTCATTATGGGTGACTGATGCTTGATCTTCCAAGTCTTCTGAGAAGTCTTATGATATGAAGAGGGTAGAAAATTTATTCCTTTGCACCTGCCCATTGTTGGTAGAAGGCATTAATTCCTCTACACTTCTGAGTCATGCATGTGTGAGTAACAAATGTACTTCTTTACACTCAAACTGGTCATGGATGTGAGGGTTACTTAGCACCTACCCCAAGTAAGGTACACTAGATACCTTCAGGTTGCATCAAAATGAAACTTGTCCAAAACTTCCTAGAACTGGTTTGTGTAACAGTAGCTGGAGTAAGAAATGAAGCTGAGAGAAGTTGAAGAGGCACACCAGAGCTATCTGATAAGGGCATTATACTTAGTTTTGAGACTCATACTCTATCTGTAGAATGATGATACCTGTCTTTTAGATTTGTAATGGAGATATTGAGTGAATTAATAGATGCAAAACTTTAAGAGGAAACAAATGTTTAGGCTAGTAGTTAAGTCATTGGTTAACATGCATATGACCCACATCAGAATGTTGGGTTTGATCCCCAGTTCTGGCTCCTGACTCTACCTTCCTGTTCATGTTGATCCTGGGAGGCAGTGGTGATGGCTCAGGTAGTTGGATACCTGACACTCACAAGTGAATTCCTGCCTCCCTGTTTCCACCTGGGGTAGTCATGGCTGTTGCAGGCATTTGGGGAACAAACCAGTGGATAGAAGATTTCTCTGTCTCTCTGCCTTAATAATAATAATAATAAACACCTCAAAAGAGTTGCCTGCATTTTCTTTTCCACTTCCTTACTACACATTTACTCTGCAACTCATCTGTCTTATTGTCCTTATCCTCCCTCTGATATTGCCCTCTGTGAGATCATTATTAATCTCTTTATTCCTAAATCTAATGTTCATCATTAATTTTTGGTTCCTCTTTGGCTTATCTCTGTGACATTTTATATTACAAATCTCTTTTTCTTTCTTGAAAATTTCTTCCCCTGTTTTCAATGGCATCCATTCCTTATTTTCCTATTCCTCTGGGTTCATACTACTTCTCAATCTATTTTGCATTACATTCAGTTATTACTATCTGATAGAGTAAATAGGGAATGAAAGCATCTGAAAATGAGTAGTCAGTGAATGATGGTTTCCCTTAATTTCATTGCTCTACATTCTGAGTGTGTGTGTGTGTGTGCTTTGCCCAAACAAATATTAGAACATAAAACTGTCCATGCTAAGCCACAACAGAGGTACAATTAATCTGTGATAACTCAACAATATTGTATTAGGAATACAGATTGTTTCCTAAGATTTCAACCTCCAAGAATTTCTTCTTCTTATCATTGTGAATGTATAATCTTTACATTTATTTAAATTGTTTTGAATATATTATATATGTTATTCTGCTATAACTGCTGGATATCCAATCAATATTGCCATTTTTATGAATCTTATTGGAGAATGGGACTGGGAATGGGAGAGGGAGGAGAGGGAGTGGTGGGAGTTGTGGGAGTGTGGGAGGGAGGGTGGGTATGGTGGGAAGAAACACTGTGTTCCTAAAGTTGAACTTATGAAATGCATGAAGTTTGTATTCCTTAAATAAAAGGTTTCTTTGGGGGGGGGGGGAAATGCTCCTTTTAAAAGATATAATGCAATCTTTCCATATACATTTAAAAAAATTCAATCAGAAACAACATCTGAATAAGCCCGACTGATGTGTTAGTATGATTCAACTGACAAGTCAGGCTGTGAGGTTTAGAAGTGAAACTCGCAGAAAGACTGCTTTTTTGGGATATCTGGTCATGGGAGAGAGATAAGTAGTCGCCACTTTCAACTAATTTTTAATTCAGAAGTTCTATAAGTTCTGTGAAAAAGTAAGGAAGTACGTAGTTGGGAATATATGCACCTGGTAATATAATTTTTTTTGCAGGGGGCAGAGGGAGTGGTATTTTTCTGATGCTAATTCTTTCTTTTTTTTTTTTTTTTTCAAAATTGAGAGCCTGACTTCCAGCCAACCTGCAAATTGTTTTTCCTTTTACACCTCCCACCCACGTTGCCATGGATTTAGTATTTTGATGGTTACAAACTATATGTTTAAGTCTTGCTTGCCTATGATGCACACCTTCAGTGCAATACTTGGTGTTTTTGGTATATCCAGGGGAACAGTTTATGTCAGATTTGCTCAACATTGAGTCTCCAAGGTATGACAGTATCTGGTGTATAATTGGCCTGCAACTATTCACTGCCTGAATATATTGAACAGAATGTGATTGCTGAGGTGTTTGATGTATAAACATTTCCTCAGTGATAGCATAATGTAATTTGTAGATGGAAGCTGAATTTTGAATGAACGTTTAGAAGTAGAAACTCAGATACTTATAGGTTATTAAAATGGAAATAAAATGAAGTAAATGTTTATAAGCACCTAAGAAATCATATATAAAATAGCAATAAAATAGCAGTTGGAGAAATCATAATTACTGACAGTTGTTTACCATGTAGACACCTTATATGATATTTCTAGATGGAAGCTATTACTTTGAATTACTCTAGAAAAATAATATATATGCATTTATAGCTTATCATTATAATGTGGGGGTACACTTCCTCTTTTTTGAAAAGCTGGAATTTCACTATGTCTGTCAGGAATAAATTTATAGACTTGTTTCTCATATTGAAGCACCATGATTATGAACACAAAGTGTCCCCCACTTTTATTAAAGGCAAATATAACAAAGAGCCTAATGGTTAAGGAGAGTAAGTTATACCACAGAGGAATGAAAACTGTCTATTTTTAATTTTCAGACTCAGAAATAAACAAAATATAGAATATTATTGGCAGATACTGGGTCAAAAATAATTTTAATTTTAGTTTTGAACGTAAGTATCAAATAAGTATAGTTTTGACTACAATGAGTGTTGCCAGGAGAAGAAAATGTGGAATGTATTTGCTGCTACATCAACATGTAGATATGATCACAGGTCATAAACAAGTAAAATAAGGTATAATTTATTTATTAGAATGTAGTGAAAATTAGTTCATAGGAAAGGAAACAGAGAACTATTTAGCTAATATATATGGCTTTATAAAAGCACGAACCTAATGAAATATTCTATTAAGAAAGAAATGCTTCGCAAGCAAAGAACATCAGAAAATACTGAATAATCAGACAGCTAGGGATAAAAAATGAAGCTGAAGGAATTAGAAGGATTAATTTTGTTCTTGTTTCTGTATTGGATGGTGGAGAGGAGAGAAGGGACTTGTGTTTAAATGTGAAAAGCTGGGAACAATCTTTTAAATGAGCAGTTAAAATGCTTGTATAGTATGTTGGAGTACCAGGGTTAGCATCTCAGCTCTGATAGCTGATTCCAGCTTCCCATCAATGCAACAATGATGGTTCAAGTAATTAATTGAGTCCCTATCATCTACATGAGAGATAGGAATTGTGTTCCTTGCTTCTGGCTCTGACCCTGGCCCAGCCCTGGCCATTGTGGGCATTTAAGGAGTGGGTAAGAGCTCTGTCTGTCTCTCTGTCTCTTTCTTGGTCCCTTCGTCTTTCAAATAAAATATAACAAAATGTGAAAGACTATTTATATAGGTTATCTCACTTTTTATCTTCACATGAGTCTGCTTGAGAATCAGGGAGGTTGGTTAAGTAAATGATTCAAAGACATAGTATTGGTTTATAACTTCAGATATCTTAATTTAAATCTACATAGCTCCTAAGTTCACTGTGGTCCCACTTTATTGTGTGTCATCTCTGGCAAAATCCTCTATGTATAGCTATACTGGGGAAGCCCACAAAATATTATACATGATTTTGGGTTCCAAGGTCCTGGAAAAATTATCTGGCATTACAAAGTTGTGATCCTAGTAGGAGAGGCTTAACTTTGCCTTATGTATAGTTTGCTTTTGTCATTGCATTTGAACTATTTTTTTTAAAACAGTAAGGAAACTGTAGTGCTGAAGTTAAATGAATTATCTATGGTTACACAGGACACAAGTTGCTGACCTGAGATTTGAAACCAGCAGAGGTAACTCCAGAGCAGTCACATTTACCCACTGTGCTAAACTATCAGACCTAATAGAGGAGGAAATTTAATCCTTCCTCTTTACCACATACGTCATTATCTCCTGGTGATTTATGTTGCTTGTGGGAAGATTGCTGGCAAGGTGTGTATGTGTATGTGTATGTGTGTGAGTGGAGAGAGTGAAGGCAAGGAAACTCAAATGCAGTTCTTTAATTCATTCATCTGACAATTGCTTCATGGCCATACTTTTTTTTTTTAACCTCAGGAAAATTTTTATTTTATTTTCCCCATAAACCATTTATTTAAGGAATACAAGCTTCATTTATTTCATAAGTACAATGTTAGGAACATAGTGATCCTTCCCACCATTCCTGCCCTCCCACCGACACACTTACCCCTCTTCCTCTTCCCTCTCCTATTCCCATTCTTATTTTTCACTAAGATCTATTTTCAATTAACTTGATACACATGTGATTAACTCTATACTAAGTAAGGAATTCAACAAATAGTAGAAAAAACTAAAATTTATTTCCTATTATGCCACGTGCTTATCATGAGTTAAGAGTTTCTGTTCATCATTTTCACCCTGGAATCAAGACTATTAGATATTTCATTTCAACACTTTTTTTTTTTTCAAAATTACAAATCACTTTGATTTCCCTGCATTTGCCCCAGGTGTATCATTGAAACTTTTTGCACCCTAAAAACTTCTGTTAGCCTCAACCTATCCAGGGTGGTTTGCCCATGACTGTTCTGTTCTAAAACTAAATGTTCTTTTTCCGTGAATTCACTCAGGCCTGAGAAAATATTGATGACTGGTCACTCACATATAGTCAAAAGTAGGAAGTAAATGTGGCTCATAAGGCATCCACTCAACCATGACTTCTGCTAGGTCAATGTAGGTCATATGGCAATGACTAAAATTGAAGTGGGGTAGGAAGAACCCCCAACCATAGTGTACTCTCTGTAGAGCAGAGAGTTGTCAATACTTTATGAACAACACAAATGGCCAATACACTAGACTAGCTCTATGCACAGGAAGAAGATAAAATGATTTGTTAAGCAGTTGAGTAGATTTTAATTTATGAGAAACTGTGGTGACTGAAGTTTTTAAAACATATAGAATATTGAAAACATAAAGTCAGTATATAAACAATAAAATAGGGGTGTAGAAGACCCTGAAAATAAATCAGATCCAAAGTATAATGGGATATGCTTCTGAACCATAAATAAACAAGGCCAAATGCCTTGTTGGATCTAGTTGGTACCTATATATGTGCAAGTGGTGGTAGGTGTATATAAGATCAATTACTTTCTGAGGGTGAAGATTTGAAGAACATACAGACAATGGAGCACATTAGCTACCTGTAGAAATTACTCTCTGAACGCAGTGAATGTAAAAATGTAAAAATCAGTTACTACAATGTAGGCGTGGAGCAGCATTCATTTACTTATTCATCTACTCATTAATTCAACAAATATTTAAGTGACAGCACCATGATAAGGACAAGGGATACGGAGTGATCCGACTGTTGAAACAAGGGCTGTTAAAGTCAGCACATCTCAAAGTGTCAGTTTCACCCCTATAGATCCCCTTTGCGCTAAGGAACAGTGTTTTTCTTCATACTACATGTTGAAGTCTTTAGTTAGTGTACTGTTAATCGTTTGAGTATACAATTAACTGAAAATGGATCTTTGAAAAAAATAAAATGGGATTAGGAGAAGGAGGAGGAAGAAGGGTGGGAACGTGGGCAGGAGGGAGTGTAGGATAGAAAATATCACTATGTTCCTGAATCTTTGTATAGGAAATACATGAAATTTGTACACCTCACACAATAAAAAGATATAATGTCCCTATTCTTGTTGGAGGAGAAATACACACAGGTAAATATCACATCGATTATGATAAGTACTATGAAGGGAATAAACGGGATGATAAAAAGTGGAGTATAACAGGCCAAAAGGATGTCTTGCTTTTGAATCATAAGGGAATTTTTCCGTTAAGAGATCATACAAGTATAAGCTGAAACCTGAAGGGTAGGAAAGAGCTAGTCAATGGAAGTGTTGGTGGAACTGCTTTACAGCTGCAAATGTCAGCAAGTGCAAAGACAGCACAGCTTGGAGCAGGAAGCCCATGGGGTTGGAATGCAGACGTGGGGAGGATCTGTACCAAAAACAGAGAAGAGGGAGAGCTGTGCTAGGGTAGGGATATAGAGTTTTTGCTGACAGTATAAATGTTTTTATTTTGGAAATAATAAGGTCTACCTTTTGTTTTTCAAGTAAAAATCTGATTGCTCTTTGGAGAATGGGTGGTAGAGGATAAGAATGAAGATTAGGAAACTAAAGCCACTTCCAACACCTTTGATGAAACAATGGTTCTTGGACTATAGTGATGGCACTGGGGATGGAGAAAAGGCCGTGGGTTTTGATAAAATGTGGGACTAGTAGCAATAGAACTTGAAAGATGAAAGGGGACAAGAAAGAAATGGATCAAGAATGGGTCATTTGTAGCTTGAACAACTGAGTGAATGGATGGATGTAACTATGGATGGGTGGATGAGTGAATGATGGATGTACCTATGGATATTCTATGGAAAACTTGGAAAGAAACAAAATTAAAGGGTAAATAAATAATTCTGTTTGAATGGGTAGTTTGATATACTTATTAGACACCCAAGTGGTTGTATAATGTAAGGACTCATTATGTGAGGCTGATACTGTGGAGAGAAAGATTAATGATGGCATTTAAAGGTAGAAGAGTCTTTAGGGAGGGAGTAGAGATACAGAATAGAAGGTCCTAGACACATCTGGAAGTTCTACAACCTTAGAGATTTTGTAGGGAAGAAGGTACAGGAAAGGAGAGATATGGTGTAGAATAATGGATGCTGAACACGGAGATTTTTTTCATGATCGTTCAGTGGTGTTGGGTAGGAAATTGTGCTTTTGTAGCTGAAAAGGCCAATTAGATAAGACAGGAAATAACCACCAAGTCATGCATCATAGATTATGACAATAAAAATGTTTGTGGAATGGGTTGAAACATGCATGGGAAATGAAGAAATGGAGACAGTGAGTATAGTAAGGGTCTCCAGGCATAAATGGATCATATTAAACAGTAAATAGCTCTGACATAATTAAATTGCAATTTAATATACAAAAGTAAATGGAAAATTTACCAGTTCATAATTACATTACTTATCTCCAGATGGAAATTAATTAACAGAGGGTGATAGTGAGCATAGAACCTAGAAAATGGAGGCCAAAGTCCAGGCATCTAGCACTGTTAATCCAGCAGGCTCGAAGGGAGAATGACAGTACATCTGGAGGAAAGAATTGTTCTCATCACTGCAGAGTTGACTTTGTTGAAGGGCAAAAACAAAACAAAAACAACTTTAGATTTAACTATTGTATGAAAAATTTTCTCAAGACTCTCTCTGTTTCTTACTTTTGACTTCTTGCTTAGCAAACAACCTACTTGCAGATAATTCAGTGTCCCAAGATGACTTGATATCAATGAGAAGGGCAGAGACAATGGGAAAGGAGATACAGAGAGTACCTTTGATCAGATGTGATGGTAGGAAGGCATTTTGTTTTGTTTTTGTTTTGTTTCCCTAAGAGATAAGGAAAGAAGATGGGATGCAATCAGATGCAAGAAAATACACAGTAAATGGCAGGTATAAATTTTTAAAAAAATATTTATTTATTTATTTGAGAGTCAGAGTTAGAGAGAACAAGCTCTTCCATATGCTGGTTCACTCTCCAGATGCCAAAATGTCCAGTTTTGGGCCAGGCCAAAGCTAGGAGCCAGGAGTTTCATCCAGGTCTTCCATGTGATTGACAGGGGCCTAAGCATTTGAACCAGCTCCCACTGCTTTTCCCTGGCTACTAGCAGGGAGCTGGGTGGGAAGTGAAGCAGCTGGGACATGAAGTGATGCTCAGATGGGATGCTAGCATTGCAGGCAGAAGCTTTACCCATTGTGCCACAATGCCGGTTTCTCATTACAAATTTTTAATGTTTATTTATTTTTTATTTATTTGACAGAGTTATAGACAGTGAGAGAGAGAGAATCAGAGAGAAAGGTCTTCCTTCCGTTGGTTCACTCCCCAAATGGCTGCCCTGGCTGGCACTGCACCGATCCGAAGCCAGGAGCCAGGTTCCTCTTCCTGGTCTCCCATGTGGGTGCAGGGCCCAAGCACTTGGGCCATCCTCTACTGCACTCCCGGGCCACAGCAGAGAGCTGCACTGGAAGAGGAGCAACCAGGACTAGAACCTGGCACCCATATGGGATGCCGGCGCTGCAGGCGGAGGATTAACCAAGTGAGCCATGGTGCCGGCCCCCTTAATGTTTATTTTTAAAATTTATTTTTAACTATTTGAAAAGTAGAGTGACAGAGAGAAACAGAGGCAGGGACACAAAGATTTTCCGAATTTCTAGCAGCTGGTTCACTCCCAAAATGTTTGCAGCAGCGAGGGCAGATCCAGGCTGAAGCCACGAGCCAGGAACTCCATCCCTGTCTCCCATGTGATTGCAGGGGCCCAAGAAATTAAACCATTATCTGATGCTCCCTAGGATGCAACAGCAGAGAGCTGGATGGAAAGTGGAGAAACCAGGACTTGAATCTGCACTTCAGTTTAGGATGTGGGTGCGGCAAGTGGCAGCTCAACCTGCTGTGCCAGGATGTCCCCACATGAAGTGGGAGGTGTCCAAACATATCCTATACATCCTTATATTGAACATGTTTTAACAGTAGAGAGAGTACTTCTGTGATTAAGATTTCTGGATACATGTAGGATTGCATTTCCTGTGTACCTTGAAATGACTTGTATTCGATAATAATATGTAAAAAGTGGTGATGTGGGGCTGGTGCTGTGGCACAGCATATTAATGCCCTGGCCTGAAGCGCTGGCATCCCATATGGGTGCCAGTTCTAGTCCCGGCTGCTCCACTTCCAATCCAGCTCTCTGCTGTGGCCTGGGAAAGTAGTAGAAGATGGCCAAAGTCCTTGAGCCCCTGCACCTGTGTGGAAGACCTGGAAGAAACTCCTGGCTCCTGGCTTCGGATTGGTGCAGTTCCGGCCATTGCGGCCAATTGGGGAGTGAACCATGGGATGGAAGACCTCTCTCTCTCTCTCTCTCTCTGCCTCTCCTCTCTCTAACTCTGACTCTCAAGTAAAAAATAAATAAATCTTTAAAAAAAAAAGTGATGTTAGTCACTTATGGATAGGAACTATAAAAGGCAATGCACATTTTACTGTTTTCTGTTCTCCCTACTCTGGAGCATGGATAATCTATGCAAATGGGCTTCCCTTAGTTGGGGTACTTGAGTAGGTATAGTATAGTAAAAGGTCCTTCTCTATCTCCCCACCCAGGCTTTCTCATAGTGAATGTGTAATGTGACTAAGAAATAGACCTCTGTTGTTCTAAGACATGGGCTATTTGATAGTTTCCAAATTTTTTACCAAAGAGTAATCAGGTCTATCCTGTCGAAAACTGATATGAAAATAAATGCTTTTATAACATAAAGATCTAAAATATGTGACATTGGCTTAGGGATTTAAAGATAGCTTGCAGAACACACACCCACCCACCCACCCACACACACACACAACCCCTGATTATTGGAGACTGAAAGGATAACAATCTAAGTATTGTTGTGTTAAAACCCTTAGGGAAAATCTTCTGTGCATTTAGTTAGAAGAAAAACCACAAAATAAATGAATTCGTAAATCTTAAAGAAGAGATTTTAAGCTAAGTATTAGGAATGCAAGCTGTCTTCTATTGATTGCATTTGACAAAGCATTACAAGATAGAGACAAGTTCAGAAAAGGATTGGCCTGCCTACAAGCAAAGATTAAAGAGAACAGACTAAATCCAGAAATTCAGAAACTTACAAGGATGGATAAAGTGACTCCTTCACAATCCCAACTAGTAAATACAAAATAATAAGACCATTAAAATTCAACCATATGATAAGTATCAAATTGAATATTTGGCCATTATGTCCACTGCTAAAACTTGTGAGTGCTTGAAGGGAGCATTCAGTAAATCCTTTAAATTGAAGAACATTGCTCAGGAAAAAGAGATTAAAGTGGTTATCTTGTTTTCTTGATGCACTCATAGAACACATCATTACATTGGAGGTGGGTATGGCATGCTGGCAAGAAAGCAAAACAAAGAAATGAGACAAACAACAGATCAAAGAGGCATGTCTAAAATGAATGACCACTGTGGCTATGGGCACTAGGTAGCTAGAATCCATACATAGTTTAAAAAAATTTGCCATGTTGTAAGATAATGGGACTGATAAACCTTTAGCCTGTAGTAAAAGAGGCTTATGATTGAGGCTTAAAACAATGACATCTGTGGGCATAGAATTCCCAAGAAGGATGTATAACTTGGTGCCCACTTTGTATGTGGCTGAAGTAGGTGTGGAAAAACAGCTTATCCTAAATGGTGGAGTCAGGGATCATGATGGAAAAGGGGAAGGGGTTTTTTAGGGAAGTAAAATCAAGGCCTAATAACAAATCAGTTTCCGCTTCAAGTAAGGGGACTCTCACAGTTCTATCCTGCAGATTTCAGGATTGCAAAGGACCAGTGTCTTCTGCATTTACCTCCTATTTTTCTTTCTGAGTATGAGTATTTATTTTGGATATTCTGTCCAGCTTCAATGCTGTACATTGTGTTTGTGAGATAAAAAACTTGTCTTTTTCATTCTTAGGCCTCAGGATCAATAGACGCCATAGCCAGGACTTCATACCAGCTCCAATGTGAAGATTTTTGCACACCACCCAGAGATGCTGAACCCCAGGCTTGATGAAACGACCTTTTGGTTCATCTCTATGGGGAGGTGGTGAGTATATTTTGCCTAGAAAACAATGAATGGGATATTTGGTGAGACATAGAGCCTATTATTGCAGTCTTTATTGCTGTTCACCAAATCTTTCGGTTCACTCCTTTCTTGGAATATACGGTAGGATTGCACTATTTGTACTTTTGAAGTTTGAAGAAATTGTGTGCCTTGCTTTGGCCAATGAAATCAGTGGTAATACATCACTAGCGCAGCAGTGAGAGTAGCAAGCTAATGTGTAGTGAGTACTGCTGTTATTGCAGGACAACATAGCCTGATACTACCTTTGGCTTGGCTGCTCTCCAAAAGTGTTTGCAGTGTCTGGAAACATAAACTAAATTGATCTCATCTTTACAAGCTTAATTGCTTCATTAAAAATGTCTAAATTCTAGTAGATAATTAGCACTATTGACATAACTTTGCATTGAATCTATGCGTTGGAGTGTCTGAGATGTTAACTGACCATCCTCATATTATCAATCAATGTAAGCCTTCCTGCCATTACCTGGGTTTGGTATGAACAAAATGGATGAAACTCATGACTAGGCCTGAGAATTGAAAACATTTTGCCACCTTACAATTAAGTGAATTAGTAGTAACTAGGGTTACCTTTACAAAATTCAGATTCAGTATGAGACATGGGATAAGTTATCATTATGCTACCCAAAAATAAGAAAAAAATTTAACCTATGTAATAATTGCTTTGTTTTAACATTTAATGGGATTTAAATTTATTTTTTCATCTAAGTATTGTACATTGATAAATTCTTTACCATTTTATTCAGCTCACATTTATATATGATACTTTACATAAAATAAAAATTCCACTATAGTTACAATGTAAATAGTCTAAAAAATAATTTTATTGTTACCTTTAGCTATAAAAAGAAGTAACAAATTCAAACTGATTTTGGAAATTAATCAGTGAGAGATAAAATGTGTGAAAATGAAAATGAAATTTCATATTGTACAAATCAATCTCTAACTGATATGAAATATATGAAATGATGTAATATCTATACATAATTTTTGTCTTCCTTTGAACATAAGATACAAAGTCAAAGCCACATGCTTACATTTGTCACACTATGGTTATGTTCAAGTATATGTTAATATGACTTTCAGTATAAAACATTACCAAACTTGAAAAGAAAGAAACTTGAAATAAAAAAAATCATATATTTTCCCTTTTGTATATTTATAGTTTACATGTGGATTTCTATAGTTCAGGCACACATACAAAAAATAAAAGCTAAAATGTATATGTTCATCACCATGAATTGGTTCTGTGCTAAGTGCTTTCTTTATTTTTTGTAGGCTATTAGATAGCAATTGTTATTATTATACCCAGTTTTTAAAAAAGATTTATTTATTTATTTGAAAGAGTTACACAGAGAGAGAAGGAGAGGCAGAGAGAGAGGTCTTCCATCCACCGGTTCACTCCCCAGTTGGCTGCTACAGCTGGAGCTGTGCTGATCTGAAGCCAGGAGGCAGGAGATTCTTCCAGGTCTCCCATGTGGGTGCAGGGTCCCAAGGACTTGGGCCATCTTCTACTGCTTTCCCAGGCCATAGCAGAGAGCTGGATTAGAAGTAGAGCAGCCAGGACTTGAACTAGCTGTGGTGGCTTTACCAGCTATGTCACAGTGCCAGCCCCTATTATACCAGTTTTAAAATAAGAAAATATGGATTAGAAAGGTTAAATAATCTCCCCAAGATGATAATAATTGGAGTGAAATCCTGTCTTTCTGGCTGAAAGACTCATATATATTCTTATGCTGAATACTACTGTGTTTCTAAAAATTAGTCTCCTATTAATTTAACTACATTCCAGAGAACTATATGATTAATATAGAAAATACAAAATATAAAAAAAACTTCAGATTATTTCTACTTTTTCAAATGGAAATTTTACAATATTGTTTTTCCAGTGTATATTTTAAAATGTCAGTAGATAACAAGATGTCTTAAATTTGTTCTAAGAACTTTGAAAACTTTGATGAGATTGGTAGACAATGGAAAAAATGTTCCATTCAAAACCAGAAAGTTTTCTTTTAAAACCTGGGTTTAAAGAGTGGTAAGTTGACCTGATGTAGAAGGAACTATTTCTTTGTTCAGGAAAAAGTGTTATTGGCCATTTTGTTATGTACAAGTACAAATGGAAATGGAGGAGTTTGGGAATCTTGGTCTGCAAGGGGCTAAACTGTTGTTTAGGGTCAACCAGTGTTTGTCTAGGAATGGGAAGATTTGCATTTCTGCAGAAAGTAGTTCCTCTTGAGAAGAGACTCTTAGCTCTATATGTCATTAAGTAGAACTGTGCCTGCCAATTGCTGCTGGGATTGCACACTTGCTTCAGAAGCAATCAACTTTTGGGTAATCTATACCAGAAGACAGAAAGAAACAATTCACTGGACAAGCACTAGCTGAGCATTATCTGTGGGTGATCCTGTGTCTGGCTGGGAGACTGCCTGCCCAGCCCATGCAGGGGTTAAGAGGGCATGTCATACCATCCCCCCCCCCCCCCCCCCCCCCGGGAAAAGCCCTGGTCAAGAGCTCAGCACACTGGATCCCTACACATGACCTGTCTGCTGTCTGCGGCAGGGATGCCAGGCACATTTCCCCCACCTCCACTTCCTGTTGAAGGGCCTTGCTATTGTCAACTAGGTAAACAGCTCCTGCACAGGGTCACCCACAATTATCTATGGACAAGACATAGTTTCAAGTGCTAGAATACAGCAGTAAAAATAATTTTAAACATCCATGTAATTTCTATTATAATAGAGGCAGGCAACCACATCTAAATATATTATATATAGGTGTTGATAGGGTCTCTGGAGCAAGAGAAAATGTGGACAGAAATAGGGAAGACTTTGGATAGATTTTACTATTTATTTATTTATTAAAAAAACTGAAGGAGTAAACATTTAACCTACCAGCTAAGACAGCTGCATTCCATTTTGTTGTACCTGGGTTCCATTCGTGGCTCTGGCTTCTGACCCCAGCTTCCTGCCAATGCAGACCCGAGGAGGTAGTGGTGATGATGAAGGTAGTTGTATCTGTAACCAACATAGGAAACCTGGCTTCAGTTACTGGCTCCAGTGTTTGGTATTGATCCAGTACCAGCTGTTGGGGGTATTTGTGGGGTGAACTATGAGATGGGAGCTTTCCTCTCTGTCTCTCTGTTTTTCTCCTGTCTCTTTGGGTCCAAAATAAATAAATAAAATTTAAAAAAAGAGAAAAACTTCAAATTACAGGAAAAAATGCAGAAATAGAACAAGAAATTTCTGTTTTCTTGAAACATTTTAGGGTAACTTTCTATCACTCATGAAAACACTTATGGATGTTTCTAGATTATTTTTATGATGGTCCCTCACGTTCACTATACTTATTATTTATCATTCTACTATAGAGAAAAATCTTTTACTTTTCTCCATTGATTTACTGTATTAAAAATTTATACCAGGATGAACTCATGGGTTTTATTTCTTTATTTTAAAAATTTATTTATTTGAGGGCAGAGTTATAGATCAAGAGTGAGTGACAGAGAGGCGGGGGAGGGAGAGAGAGAATGAGAAGGAGGGAGAGAGGTATTTCTTCCATTAGCTAGTTCATTCCCCAAATGGCCACATGGCCTGAACTGAAACCAGAGATTGGCGCTGCTTCCAAATCTCTCACATGAGTAGTAGAGGCCCAAACTGTGGGCCATCTTCTGCTGCTTTCCCAAGTACATCTTCAGAGAGCTGGGTCAGAAGAGGAAAAGCCAGGACTCAAACTGGCATTCATATGTGGTGCCAGCATTGCAGGAGGTAGTTAAACCATTGTACCAGAATGCCAGCTCCATTAGATTTTTTAATAGGCTATTTTAAAATGTGCTGTTAAACTTGAGGGTCAAATTTGCCGTTATTTTTCCAGTGGGGGTTCTTTCAAGAGGACATGTGTAACCCTTGAACATTTCCTTTTTTCTGGCATTAACTTCAGGCTTATTTGTAATTTCTCTGCTGAGTTCCTGGAATCAGCTGCTTCTCAAGAATCCTTGGAACCTTCAAGTGGAGATTTACTATTTGGAAAGCAAGGTCTAAGTATCAGACATGCTTGTTGCTAATGGAGTATTTTAGCTCCCAGAGTGTCTTAGTGAGTGTAGAGAGATGGAGTTGTATGTTTGAACATACACATAAATGGATACATTTGTATACACATACACACATGTACATGTATGAGGATACTTTAAACAGTTTGTGGGAAATGGAATTAAAAGAAGTTTAGGGATGGGCAATTGGCCTAGTGGATAAAACGCTGGTTGGCATGCCATAGTGGAATGCATGAAAACAAGTCCTGGCTCATTGGAGCATCATGAACAAGGAAGAGTAGCATATGAGATAAAGAAGGTGCCAAACTGTCCTGCAGACCAAATTCTGTGAAGTCTTGTACATAATTATATGATCTTGACTTGAGCTGAGTTACCACAGGAAGATTTTAACCAGGGAGTTATATAGTTGTATTACTCTGATTCCTGTTTTGAAAATAGGCTGTGTGTGGTGGCAGGGGATGGCGGAGAGGGAAGTTGAGGGCAAGGAGATCAGCTAAGATACTGTTGGGATAATCAACAGAAACTAGACTAAATGTAGTAGATGTGAAAGTAGTGAGAATTTGCCACATTTTAGAGATATTTTGAAGGTAGAGTTGATGGGATTTGCTGAAAGGTTACACATAGATTATATGAATCAACAACTCAGTGATAACTCTACAGTTTTCCAAATGATAGCATGGATTCTCATTCATTGAAATTGGGAAGCCCGTGGGAAGAGACTGTTTGGCTGAGAATATTAAGAGCTTTGTGCTAAATCATCTTAATTTTGAGTGTGTTGGATATAATTAATATAAAATTGAATATATGGGTCTGCAGTCTGGGGGAGAGGTTTCTGTTGTAGGTAAGCCTTTGGGAAATTTTGTCATACAAGGTAATATTTAGAGCCATGTGATAGATATGAAAGTGTAGGATGAAGTAGAAGTGAACTTGGGAATGAACCCTGGATCTTGGCAACATCTAGAATGTGCAACAACCAGAACAAACATGCACTAAATATGAAGTTGGGGAAACCCAGAGAGGCGTTCTGGAAGATGAATGAACAAAATGTTCCAATAACAGGGGAGATGGTATTTTCACAAAATTGATTTGGAGAAGTAAGGAAGTGAATATTCGAGTTGGATAACAGAGTAAAATGTGACATGATCAATGGGTCTCTCTACGGAATCAAAGAATTATTGGAGTTAGGAAGCTGGAAGGAATGATCTGGAGAGTTACAAGGTTATCATTAGTGAGTAGCATGTCTAAAACAAACTATGGGTGGCTGCAATTATTAGTAATACAAAAATTTAGTACTCTAGGGAGTGATTGGTGTGGAGCAGGATATCTTATAAGAGAGGAAATAAGATAGAAAGAACATAGAGTATTAGGAAAATCATCTCTGTGAACATTAAAATAATTCAGGATTGTGACATGAATAGTGTTGGGACAGTGCAAATAGTAGGCCAAAAGCCCCAATCTCTAAGGTATTAAGGGGAGGGATATAGAGGTCAATAGGTGACCACAACCAGTAGAGGTAGAAAAAATGACATTGCCTGTGTAAACAAACGAAAAAACAAGGTCAGGTTCTCTTTTATGAATAAGAATGGGAGAATGGTCTGGAAGTAACAACTGAGGAGCAGGAAGGACAAAGAACTGTGGGTAGATGTTTTATCTTGAAATTTCTTTCTGAGATAACTTTGAGGTAATTTTGATTCAGAAACATCTAAATCTGAATTTACTGTGGAAGACAAATACTTAAGAAAAAAATTGAAATACAAGCTTAATGAGGTCAGGGATCTTCTTTATTGACTAATTCTTGTTCACTCTGAAGTCTTCAATTCCTATAACAAATATCAGATATTCTACAAATGATTGTTGAAGTACTGAGTGACTATATAAAAGGCGAGAGAAGACCTAGTCTTTTGTTTTGTTTTGAAACTCCACATCTTTTTCTTTAATGGTAGATATACAAATTACCACTGAAAGGTATTGGGCAACCTGTATTTAGTCAACCAACAAAGTGTGGGGTGAAGACAATGAAAATATTCAAAAGGGCCAACAAAAAATACCTTAAAATGTCTTCCTTTACCAAAAATTCCTTTCTACAAACTGGAACAAGGAAAATCATGATTGTGTTCATTAACTTTCACTCTGGACAGCAGTCCTGTTGTAGGCATCCAGTCCCCACATGGGGAAGCAAATTTTTTGATATGAAATGCTTGTACATGGGTGAATGGAAAGGAATTTGCTACCAACATGAAAAAGAACCAAAAGTTGAGTAGGATTTCCTTAAAAAGAGTAATGGAAGGACAGATGTGATGATTATTCTTATTATAAAAAAACTTCCCTTTTTTTTGAAAGACAGAAGACAGCATCAGATTTACAGTATGTATATTGGCAAACGTACACCCTCCACAGCCTGTCTTATGTACTGTAGCACATTTGTAGTGTAGACTGGTACAAACTTTTAAAAGGAGATTGGCTATATATGAACATATATACATATATTCATGGCACTTGATACCACAATTTACCATCTATAGTATTGTCATTGTTTATGGAAATGAATCAACCTAATCCAACAGCCTGGCTAAAAAAGGTCATATTTTAGTTTAAAAACTTCATATGATTTATGTGAATTACTCAATCGTCAGCATGCTCAAAGCAATAGAACTTGTGGTAAATCACTTTTGAAGGCACTCCCATATAAATTTTTGAAGAATTTCATGGACTTACTTTGCTTAAGAGGATAGGCTTATAAACTCCAGGAAGAGAGGCAAAATGAGAGTATGCCTAACAGTCCAATTTACCTTGGCATTTTAACTTGGATTTTGTCCAAATTAATACAGTCCATGTCTTTCGTCTGTCATCACTATGCTGACCTGCATGGGACACAATAGTTGTTTTTAGAGCTCTTACTCTTCCATTCTTAAATTCAGCCATGAGTGATTCACAGTTTCACCCACAGATATAGCTTTTATTGTAATTATGTTATATTACTTTTGTAAAATGTAACACATGTTTATTGGATAATACAAAATCATTATTAACATTTCAGTCTATTTCTTTTCTATTATTGGGATCTTTGAGTAATTGGTTTCAAAAATGTTTGTTACTATTTGTAATAGTATATCATAAGAATTTCCCCATAGTTTTGGAAACATCTTGAAAAAAACATAATTTAACAGTTACAAAATATATCAATCTTTGTAGGATGTATCACGGTTTAAATTTTTCCTGATCACTGGATATTTAGGTTGTTTTTGTGATTTTTTCCATTTGAAATGCTCCTTTCCAGGACTTTAAAAGAGCAGATGGGATACTTATGGGATTGACCTTTGACTAGAATCATTGAAGGGCATCAGAGTTGGAGAAACAATTGAGGAGAAAACCAATCTATTGTATGTCTTGTTATCGTTGTTAGAACCATTATAGCTCTAACTCTAAGAGCAGGTTCTGACTCAGGCCTGAGGATGGGGGAATCACAGAAAAGCAGCACCAATTCTGCTTTTATTGCTTTTACTTATTTTTCTTAGGTTGTATTCACAAAGTCAAAACAGCCCACCAGGTAATTGCAATTCAACAAAAATTAGGACTGTATTGTTAGAGTCTTGCCATGCTACCAATGGCTGCTAGAGGGCAGCAGAAGCCAGGAACAGGCAGGGAAAGCACAAAGACGAGTAGGCTGATGAGGCTCTGCGCAGGTCTGCTGAACCATCTGTTCAGGGCAGACAGAACTTTGGATTCAGTGAGTCTGCAATAAAGGTTCTGTTTGGTAATTGGACAGGCCAAGAAAATAAAGGAGTAAGAGAGTGTCTTAAAGCACTAGATGCTTAATGGGCTCTTACCTTAAACCTTTTGAAAGACTGAAACAAACAAGTGAAGACCAGGAAGAATCACCAATTGTAAGCTAAAAGCCATGGATTATAAGTTTGAAGGAATTGGTAAAGATGAAGCCATAGTGAAGTTGAAAGAGCAGATACTGAGGAAACAGGAAGTCTTTACAAGAATCAGGGATATGAGAGGGTCATGACAACCTAGCTCTGACGTCAGCCGAGCCAACTCTCATTAGAAGAGGCCACACACAGGGTAACAAGTGAGAAACCAGTGGGGAGGGCGCAAGAACCTGAGCAGTTTTAAACCCCTGTGAAGAGGAAACGAGTTAGTCAAATGATTTTGACTTCTGATAGGAGAAAGAATATTGGTTGGAAATCCTGAGAGTGGGATTCTAGGTCTCTTTTGCCTGCTAGCTATATGGTTGTGAGCAAATCATTTGGTTTTCTGGGTTTCTAGTTTCCTATGAAGAGATTAGAAGGTGACTAGAGACTGGATGAGTTCTAAGATACCTAATATGTATGAAATTCTTGGGTTAGAATTGTTAAGTGATTCGTTTTATCGGAACCTTAGCTTTGTAAGTGTGCAGGTAATTGCCGAATGCCACTCCTTCTGAAGTCTCCATAGACTTGTAATGTGGCTAGCCTGAGAGTGTTTCAACTGCAATTATTTGTATGTCGGTGAAGATCAGAATCCCGAGTACTTGATTTTTTATATTCTGTGTACATATAAAAGCAACAAGAAGAAGCAAAATTTTCAGTATTCTTTGATCATGCTTTAAAATAGATTGGTATGCTTTTGTACAATCTGCAAAGAATTTATAAAGGAATGCACAAAACTCATTATCGCAGTTTAAATTCTTCAGGGGTTGACACTTTGTAACATGGATTTAGGAAGACTTTAAAGGATATTTGGAATATTTTAGATTTTTCCAATAAGAGCTTATATTTAGAATTTCTAATTCCAGAGTAAGATAACATATTGTTAAAATATTTGTCTTTTATTTTTCTCAACTATTACTGGATCACTACAAATGTTTATTTTATTTGGTTTTCAAATTTGCTCTAGATTCTTTTGTAACTCTAAAGTGGAAGTTATTACTATTTTAACTTTATGACTTTATGGGAAATGTTAGGAAATAGATAAGTTTGAGTAGAATCTTTGTAATATCAGACTACAAATACTTTTTGATAAGCTATTTTCTTGTGAGCACACATGGGGAAATATAAAATATACAAATTTAAAACATCTAGCAACTTTTAAATGAGTTGGAAATAAAATATGATATGTTTTTCATCTAATTTCATACAAAAAATTCTAAAATCTGATCACTGTGATGTGTAGTCATATTGATTTTTAAAGCTGGAAGCTATCATAGACATTGTGTGATATAAGTGATCCTTGACTTTTTCACTGCTGAAGGCTCTTTTAATTGTTTTCTTTTTTTTTAAACTTTTATTTAATAAATACAAATTTCCAAAGTACAAGTTTCAGATTATAGCAGCTTTTCCCCCCCATAACCTCCCTCCTACCTGCAACCATCCCATTTTCCACTCCCTCTCCCATCCCATTCATAACAAGATGCATTTTCAATTATCTTTATATACAGAAGATCAATTTAGTATATACTAAGTAAAGATTTCAACAGTTTGCACCCACACAGAAACACAAAGTATAAAGTACTGTTTGAGTACTAGTTATACCGTTAATTCACATAGTACAACACATTAAGGGCAGAGATCCTACATGGGGAATAAGTGCACAGTGACTCCTGTTGTTGATTTAACAATTGACGCTCTTATTTATGACATCAGTAATCACCAGAGGCTCTTGTCATGAGCTGCCAATGTTATGGAAGCCTCTTGAGTTTACCAATTCTGATCTTATTTAGACAAGGCCATAGTCAAAGTGGTACCTCCTTCTTTGATGGCCTGTTCTTTCCACTGGGATCTCACTCAGAGATCTTTCATTTAAGATTTTTTTATTTTTTATTTTTATTTATTTATTTTTTTTTTATTTAAAATTTTTTTTTTTTTTTGCCAGAATGTCTTGGATTTCCATGCCTGAGAAACTCTCATGAGCTTTTTAGCCAGATCTGAATGCCTTAAGGGCTGATTTTGAGGCCAGAGTGCTGTTTAGGGTGATTCAACATTTTGAAATATTTTCTGTATTTTTCCCATCAAAAGCACTTGGTAAATGATAATTAGGATTTTTGTTTCAAATTAATCTGAAACAGTACCTTTGACACTCTCTTTAACATGGTTGAGATGATGAATCTCAACCAAATTAAAAAGAAATCAGAGTGTTTAGTGCAAACTGTGAACAAAAAATTAATTCTCTGATAGTTTTAGAAAAATTGAAAATAGCTCCAGGATTCCCTTAGACCATGAGGAACTACTTTTACTTGCAGATGGATAACACAAACACTTGTTTAAATACAAATGATGTAAATCCAGTTCTCTACCTGCAATGCTGGGTGTTCCTTAGGGTTAATCATTACTCTTTCTTGTAATGAGTAAGTGAAATCCATACTTCTCACACAAGGTGAATCAGGTTGGTGTTTCAGTGTTTTTGTTTGCTTTTTTCTTAGATGACACTTAACACTGGACAAATTTAAGTTTAGAAGTTATTTCAGATATCAGATGCACAGAACTACATTCTGGATATTTTCTGGGAAATAAGTTCTAATGTAATGTTCCTTACTGTTGTTGGCCTTTTGGAATTCCTTAAAAATAAAAGTTGAAAGGTTATTTTGTTTTAGGAGCCTGTCCATGTGGCTGTTGTTTCACTACTTGCACTTTATTAGGCACTAACTTGCAGACTAGAAGATCACTGATTTCTCATTCCAAGGAAGCCAAATAACAACTTTGTGTGTTTGCTGATTATGCAAGGCATTCTCTCCACCCTTGCTCATAAACATGTTATACATGTATAGTTATTTTTAGCAGTAAGGAAGGAAAACTATTTTGAGTACCCCTGAAATACCAAAGTATAGGTTACCCCCCCACCTCCCCCTCACAGAGCTAGGTTGGACTCTCCTGCTTTCCTTCCATATGCATCCACAAAACTACCTTTGCCATTTCTGCCATGAGAAAAAGGTCAAATCTGGAGGTGTGGTGAGATGGCGGATACTAGAACTGAGTACCCAATGCTGAAGGACAAACCATGACAACCAGAGTGACTACAAAGGCACTTGACTGGGGGTTGGAATCAAAGATTAAACAAGGCTTGTTGAACAATGGTGGAATTACAAAGAAAACAATTTGTTTTATTCAAAATTTTGGTTAGGCTAGATCTGTAAGTAGTATTTTTATTCCAAGAAAAGCCAAGCCTTTAGAGATATTATTTGAAAATCTGTTTTCAGCAGTGATCTGCCAATGGGACCCCCTTTCTAGACTTTGCTATTAATATTACAATTATCACTGGAATAAAATCAAATTTTATGTTTTTTAAAGATTTATTTATTTATTAGATTTTATTATTTACTTGAAAGGTAGAGTTACAGACAGATAGGGAGAGACAGAGAGAAAGGTCTTCCATGTGCTGGTTCACTCCCCAAATGGCTGCAGTGATGTAGCTGATTCGATCCATAGCCAGGAGCTAGGTGCTTCCTCAGAGTCGCCCATGCAGGTGCAGGGGCCCAAGCACTTGTGCTGTCTTCTACTGCTTTTCCAGGTCATAGCAGAGAGCTGGATTGGAGGAGGAGCAGCCAGGATACGAACTGGAGCCCATATGTTTTTGTTTTAATTTTATGTTTTTTGAAGGACAATTTAAGAATATTTTGGTGTTATATGAAAATATTCATTGTGTTTTGTGTTTGCTTCTAAAGAATATCTGTAGAAGGGCATCAACCATTTGGACTGAAAACACTTAGACTACTTTAGAAGACAGAACGTTGTGTGGTTTTATACTGTTGCATAACTGATACTTGCCTGCTTAGGCACGGGAAAAATCTGGCTCTGAGGCAAGTTTTTTCCCTGCACCTGAGGTGTTCAAATCTTAATGCAGGACTTCCTGAGGAACTGACAATAAGCCTCAATTTAAAATGCTTTAGTTTCTCTGGTTATAATAAGCACTACTTTTATTTTCATCAAGGTTTAGTCATGATCTAGGAATGCCCATGCATTGTCTGCAAATTTTCTGAGAACCCCATCATGTGGCATAGCAAACACTGAGAGGTCCTTTAGCACTGATTTGGGATTGCCTAGGATACTGCCTGATACCCATCTGGATTCAAATTTCATACTTATGACTTACTGAGTGGGCTTGGTTTCTTCATTTTTAAGGTTTGCACATTGTGAGAGACATTATTGAATGGAGTGATGGAATTACGTAGATGTTGGTTGAAGGATATAAAATTTCAGTTAGGTAAGAGGAATAACACGGAGAGATCTATTTTACAACTTGGTGACTTTCATTAATAGTAATATAGCGTACTCTTGAAATTGCTAACAGAGTAGATTGTGAGTATTCTCACCATAAAAATTAAGTATGTGTGGTAATGTATATGTTAATTAGCTTGACTTAGCCATTTTATAATGTATACATATTTGGAACGTCAGGTTGTACACAATAAATGCATACTTTTGATGCTGATTAAAGGTAATCTAGGTGCAGTACCTAAGAGAGTGTGAGTGAGAAAGGAAAGCAGCACCTGACAGCCAGGGACTGCTCTATCAGTGAGACCTTGGTGTTGATGGAAGCTGGCCTGACACAAGTAGCCAGGTGTATGTTTGCCTGCTGAACACAAACAAGTTCACAGAGCATTAACATCAGACAAGGCCACTCTGTGTTTGTCATAATCACGAGAAAAATAAGACCATGCTACAATCATATCCTACTGCAGAAAAAAACAAGAACATTTCCGAAGCTACAACCATGACCAAGTATCCCTCTAGCCTGGCTAAAATGAGTAACTTTGCCTTTTTTACTACTTAGACACCTGGTTTACCCTTCTCTTCTTGCCTCCAATAAAGAATTACCATGATACCTATTATATAATTGCCCTTACTTTCTGAAGGGTTCAAATCCTATTAACTCTTCCTGAACACATAGACACAAGTCTGAGTCTCAATCCTTTCTGACATCCATTTGTTGCAATGCCACACACAGTTCTCCTTGAAGTGTGGCCCTCCTTAAGTGTTGCATGTCCATAAGTCCAACTTTGTGCCAGGTTGCCCCTCGTGTTCCCCCTCTGAAGGGCATTGGCATCAGGCAATAATGATTTATCCATATAAAGCACCCAGATCAGTGCCTAGGACTTGGTGAGTGCTCAAAGAATATTGTATATATTGTATATATAGTGTTTTATAATTGTGTACATGGAGATTTGAACACGGAGAGTTCAGATATGGGAAGTAGTAATGCTGAAACTACAGTTCAGGTTTGTTCTGGTTCAGAGCCTGTGTTTTCACTGTACACTGCTGTGTTTTGATTGGTCTCTTGCTCTCCTATCCCACTTGTCGGTGGCTTTATTGGCCTCTGGGATTCTGATTCTGTCTTGATCTATATTTAAATAAAAATTCTTTTCCTTTAAATGGCATTAAAAATGAACCATTAATCCTTTTCATTTATGTAGAGGCTTGTTTGGTGAAAGACCTTCAAATTTTTTTCCTTTTACTACAACTTTAGTCTTTTGATCATGGTAAAATTCTCTTTTATCCTTTGAAGTCTCATTGACTGAAAAGGCTATGATAAAGAATGTTAACTCAGATCTTTTGTGAGATAAGGTAGCTACAAGACAAGAATGGCAGTGTCCCAAGTCAGCCCCCGAGTAGAGAAGTCTGAAGATGAGAGCCCAGGTTTTAGCCTCATGTTAAACCATCCAGTCAACTGCTAAATTTATAAGGGAAAATTGGGGACCTCAAAGAAAGACAACACTGACCCCTAAAAGTTTCAAGACGTATAGTGCCAAGGATAAAAAGAGAGCTTGATGATAAATCAAGCCATGGTGTAAGTGTTTTTTTTTTTTAAAGATTTATTTTATTTATTTGAAAAGAGAGACAGAGAGAGAGAGGTTTTCCATCTGCTGGTTCACTCTCCAGATGGCTGCCATGGCCAGAACAGCACCGATCCAAAGCCAAGAGGCAGGAGCTTCTTCCAGGTCTCCCATGTGGTGCAGGGGCCCAAGGACTTGGGCCATCTTCTATTGCTTTCCCAGGCCACAGCAGAGAGCTGGACTGGAAGAGGAGCAGCTGGTACTAGAACTGGCGCCTATATGGGATGCTGGCACTTCAGGCCAGAGTTTTAACCCACTGTGCCACAGCACAGGCCCCTTGTAAGTAGTTTTTGCATGTCCCCACTTTCTAGTTGATTTCTTGGCCATAAATTTGTGAATTCTGTTTATGGGAATTCCATGAATACTGATAACAGGAATTTGGGAGTTTTCTGGGGTGGGTGAAGTAAGGTCTTCTATATATATTTGTTTCAGATTAGAACTTCTAGTTGAGTTATTTCCAAACTGTGTCTGAGAATGTTGGTATTCTGGAGGTGTGTGTGTGTGTGTGTGTGTGTGCGCATTTTAAAGGTTATCACTTTTTAATGTAACATTTCTTATTTTTTAAAGATATATTTATTTATTTGAAAGGCATAGCTACAGAGAGAAAAAGAGACAGACATACAGACACAGAGAGACAGAAAGAGAATCTTCCATCCACTGGTTCACTCCTTAGATGACTGGAATGGCTGAGGCTGGGCCAGGCTGAAGCCTGGAGCTTGGAACTCCATCCAGATTTCTCATGTGGGTGGCAGGGGCCCAAATACGTGGGCCGTCTTTCCCAATTTACCACGTGCATTAGCAGGGAGCTCGTTGGATGTGGAGCAGCCAGGACTGATACCAGTACTCCTTTGTGCTGCTGACATGGCCAGAGACAGCTTAACCTGCCGCACCGCAACACCAGGCCTATAGGAGATATTAATATTTGTTTCATGAAAGACAGCTTAAAGGTAAAGTTTTGGTGCTTTTTCAACCGTATCTACCTCTTTTAGATTAAAAAATTATGTTAACAGCTCTAAAAATAAAAACAGTAAACTATGTGTTTAACCTTGTAGGTAAGGCTTTTACCAGATTCTCTTGAGCATAAGATTTTTTCTTAAAAGAAGTTATTATTAAAGCTAACATTTATGGAATGCTTATTGTACATTAGACTTTATTCTAAGCACTTTGTGTACTTTTTTCTTTTTTAAGATTTTATCCACTTACTTGAGAGGCAGAGTTACAAATTTATATATATATATATATATATATATATATATATATAGAGAGAGAGAGAGAGAGAGAGAGAGAGAGAGAGAGAGAGAGAGAGAGACACAATATGGGATATCGGCGCAGCAGGTGGAGGCCCAGCCTACTACCCCACAGCACTGGCCCTATCACTTTGTATACATTAAAGCACGTCTTAACAATTTCATTATTGCTAAAGGGACTGAAGAATAGGGTGTTAGGTGACCTATTCATGTGACACAACTAGTAAATCAGCACATAATATCCCTTTAACCACTAACATGTAGGGAGCCAAAGTTGGAAGTGCTCTTTTGACTTAAGTAACAAAGATAAAACAATTAGATTTATTCAAGTATTCTGCCAACATTTTTTGAGAAACTAGTATGACCTGATGCTGTTCAAAGTCTCAGAGATGCAGCATTGAATAAGAGAGACAAGATTTCAACTCTTACAGAGCTCACATTTCAATAGGGATGGATAATAGATACTAACTATCCACACACCCCAAATCCCAGTAATAAATACTATGCTGAACGCAAACAGAGTGGTGTGAAAGGGTTTGGGTTAAAAGTAGATGAATTATTCTAGAAAGCTAATTGCAATGACCTATCAAATAACTTAATGTGATTAATTAAAACAATCAGTTTAATCTTAGCTTCTTAAGCCTCATTGGTAATATGTGTTTTTTGGAAAGGTCATCAGTTTGGCTTTATACTTCTAGAGCAGTGTTTTCCAAAATAGGATCAAAGAAGTACTAGTTCCTTGGAATTTAAATAATTCTGTATATAAAAATGATTTTGAGATCAAAGAAATCAAATGGATTTCTTTACTGCACCAAATATAAAGGGTCTTCAGTATATCAATGTTTGCAGTTTTCATTTTTAAAACATTTTTATTTTTATCTTTATTTGAGAGAGAGGGAGACAGAGGGAGAGAGAAATATGGAAAAAGTTCTTGCATCTGCTGGTTTGTGCTTCGAATCTGGGAAACAACTAGAACTGGGCCAGGCTAAAGCCACAAACCTAGAACTCAGTTTGTATGGCTTGAGCCATCACCTGCTGTCCGCCCAGTGTGAACTTTAGCAGGAAGCTAAAGCAGAAGCAGAGCAGTGGAAATTTGAATGAGGCACTCTAATATGAGATGCCGGCATACCAAATGATATCTTTACCAATCTATCAAACGTCTGTCCCAAATTTCAGTTCATTCTGTTTGCCAGTGTTTAGATTAGTGAATACCAGGTTAGACTATAAACCAGGTAATCTGATGTTTCCCAACCCTTGGTTTCTTATTTTATCGTTGCAAGTCTCTCTTTTTTTATAAACCTGTGCAACTCTTGGGCTCTAGTGAGCACCATGTGTCATATGCTCTCTCTAAATCAAGTGGATATTACAGGCATTTGGGAAGTGAAGCTGTGGATGGAAGAGTCTCTGTCTCTGTCTCTCTCTCTCTGTCTACCTTTGACATAGAAGAAAATAAACATTAAAAAACTCTAAATGTAGTAGGTATACTCTTCTACCCCCACATTTTTCACTTTACATTCATTTGGAGGAGGTTCCCATCTCAGTACACTGAGATCTGCATCAATAACACAAGGAAAAAAAGAAACAAAAACTTTTAGCAAAGTATTCCTGCCTGCACAGATCGTTAAATTTATTGAACTACATTCCACTGTTGGGATTACTACAGTTTATTTAGGTAGCTTTAATTTCATAGACACTCGGGGATTTAAAAATCATTATCTAAAAATAACCCTTAAATATTAGACATGTAACTGGTGAATTTCACCTTGATATTTTTATAACGTTTTAGTTATTAAGTTGATTTTTATGACTTTAAATGATTTTTCACTTGATACTTAGTTTGGTATAAAAAATTTGCAGGTTTCCAGAGTGCTGAAATTTTTTGAACTTGTGCTAAAAGCAGTAGGCTTACAAAAATCTAACATGTTTATTAAAATTATTCCTAATTTTTTACCCTTGCTGATGTTGTAAATTTTATATTCATAAAAATGTAGTGTTAACATCATATTCACAACCTAAAATTATATTTTTGAAGCTTTTTAGTTGTTTATTTTTGAATTTTAGACCCAGGACCTTTCTGTATGGATAATTGTTCTGAGATATGATACCCCTGCATATTTGGTTGACTTCTTTTTATAAAAACAAGTCACAGATAATATAAATGCATGTAGATTAGATGTGATATGATGAGGGTTGGAGAATGATGGCTGATGCAAACAAGAGGGGTGATGAGTATTGTTCTTGCTGCATGATGAATTGCACTGTTTTATGCATTAAAGCAATAACTTGCCCTTCAGAATATCAGACATTTTAGCAAACAACCTGATGAGAAATATATAGTCCTTTATCACTTACCAAAAAGTGATACTTACAATAATAATATTGAGAATTCTTTCTAAGACTCAGAGAACATCGTGGTGCCAGCACTGATGAGAATACACATACCTTGTCCTTGATCATGTATTTTATTGTTCTTTGGCTCTGAACTACTGTTCTTTGATGACGTGTAAGCTGTTTTGATGTTTGAGTACTTAGCTTAAAGTGGACCAGGAACTCTTCCACCCTTGGGGGTGTTAGTAGGATTCTAATGACTCTGTTTGATCTACCGTGCTAAACACAATTGAAATAAATCAAGAGAAATACACATAGTGAGTATATCAAAGAGTTATTTCCACTTCTGGGCATCAGGCAGTTGCTAAGCAACCCGCATCAGACTTCATGGTCATCTGTTAGGAAGGACACAAAGTCAATGCTCACTCAAGACACATAAGATTGTAAATGGAAAAAAAAGGAACTATTTTGTTTGGCTCAAGAAAAAGCTGCTTGGATGAATATGTAATGGTTGTGGGATATGAAGCATCTATTAGCCTATCTGTTTAGGGGAGCTGTAAAATTGAAAAAAAATCCATAAAACATAATCCAAAAACATAATCCAAGCAGGCTGAGAAAAAAGAAAATAAATGGAAATTTGCATGAATTGTTCTCACATCCCAGGATCTGCATTCAGAGCACCATGGTTATTTGGGGGATATAGTAGCCTTATAGTCATGCTGTGAACCTTTTAACATTACTAGCAACCATGGTGTGCTTTTAGAATTTGGAGTCTCATTGGTAATAATAATATCACTTACAATCTTCTTTAGCACCTTACTTCAATATCATAGAGTTACAGAGAGAAGTAGAGATAGAGAAAGAGGTTTTCCATCTGCTTGTTCCCTCCCCAGATGGCCACAATGGCTAGAGCTGCGCTGGTCTGAAGCCAGGAGCCAGGAGCTTATTCTGGGTCCCCACGTGGGTGCAGGGGCCCCAGGACTTGGGCCATCTTCTACTGCTATCCCAGGCCATGGCAGAGAGCTGGATTGGAGGAGGAGCAGCCAGGACTAGATGCTAGCACTTCAGGCTAGGGCTTTAACATGCTAGCCCCTCAATATCATATTTAAAGATATGAAGTTTGGGTGGTGCCACTGGTTAAACCACTGCTGATGATGTCCACATGCCATAGCAGAGGGCTGATTTCAGTCCTAGCTGCTCTGCTGCTGACCCAGCATCATGTGCCTGGAAAGGCAGAAGATGGCCCAAGTACATGGGCCCCTGCCATTCATATGGGAGACCAGGATGGAGTTCTTGGCTCCCGTCTTCAGCCTGTCCCAGACGTAATTTTTGAAGCCATTTGGGGAGTGAACCAGTGGATGGAAGATCTTCCTGTCACTTCCTCTCTCTCTGTTGCTCTGCCTTTCAAATAAATAAATAATTTCTTTAAAAAAAACAAGATATGAAGTCGGTCACTTAGGGAAAGTTTTCTCAAAGATGAGAGAGGTATGGGATATATTTCGAGACAAGTTTAAGAAAGATCCCCAAAGCACAATGTGAAAGAAATTAGGGATTTTGCTTTATAGAACCTGTCTGTTCAGTTTCTAAAAATGGATGAGGATGATTCTTTGTTGTATTTTTCTCTAGATTTTTACTACATTTGATCTTGGCCAAAAGGCCAAGAAGCGATGTATAATACTTTTTATTCTGATATTGGAATATAATATTGCTTGACTGATGAAATACTTCATTGTGGTTTGTTTCACAGAGTCATGCTGAGCTGCAAGTTTTTTTTTTTTCTTAAGATTTATTTTTATTTATTTGAAAGGCAGAGTTAGAGAGAGAAAGAATCTTTTGTCCACTGGCTTACTCCCCAAATAGCTGCAACAGCTGGGCCTGGGCCAGATTGAGTTCAGGATCCAGGAGGTTTTTCTGAGTCTCTCTTGTGGGTGCAGGACCCCAGGAATTTCCCAGGGCCCCATGGCATTTCCAGGCACACTGATAGGGAGCTGAATTGGAAGTGGCACAGTTGCCTGGGGGCTGATGCTGTGGTGTAGAAAGCCAAGCTTCCACCTGTGGTGCCAGCATCCCATATGGGTGCCAGTTCAAGTCCCGGCTGCTCCTCTTCCAAGCCAGCTCTCTGCTATGGCCTGGGAAAGCAATGGAAGATGACCCAAGTGTGTGGGCCCTTTTACCCACTTGGGAGACCTGGAAGAAGCTCCTGGCTTTGGATCGGCCCAGCTCCAGCCTTTGCAGCCATTTGGGGAGTGAATCAGTGTATGGGAAAACTTTTCTTTCTGCCTCCCTCTCTCTGTCTGTAACTCTACCTCTCAAATAAATAATATTTTTTAAAAAAGAAACAGCTAGGACGCAAACTGGCATCCATATGGAATGCCAGCATTGCAGGCGGTAGCTTCACCTGCTTTGCCGCAACTCTAGACCTGAGCTGCAAGGTTTTTATAATTTACCAATTACTAACCACCAGACTTTTGACAAAGTTTCTTAATCTCTCTGAGCCTCAAATTTCTCAAATGTATGACAGTGTTATAAGTAATCAGCTCATGTAATTGTTGTGAAAACCTTAAATAATAATTATAAAATACTTGGTAGATTGGTTTTGTGTTCATTTGTGGTAATTATTACTATAGTATGGCATTGACTGCTAGAAAATGGTACTCTAAATAGAATTATTTCATTTTCTCTACTAAAGGCAGAAAAACATTTTTATTTGTGAAAGTATATTAATTCATAATTTCTATTGAGTTTTAATTTTTTTGAAGAATTAATCACATTCAGTTTGGATTTAAATTTTTATTATATTGAAGTTTTAAATATTTTACATTTGTGTGTGGAATACAGATGGTAGCCTTTAGTAGTCAAGGCTCTCCAGAGAAACAGAACCAGCAGAAGGTTATCTCTCCATCTATCTATTGATATTTCTATCTGTATGTAAAATATAGATATGTAGTATGCTATAGACATCGGCTCATATCTTAGATATTTATGGGGGCCAGCACGTCCCAGGATCTGCCAATCTGCTGTCTGCAAGTGCAGAACTAGGGAAGCCAAGGGTGTGATTCAGTGCCAGTCTGAAGGCCTGAGAATCAGAGAGCCGATGTAGATACTGATGCTTTCTAAGACACAAGAACAAGGAACTGCAGAGTGGAGGGCAGAAGAGGGATGTCTCAGCTCAAACAGGGGGCAGATTTGCCTGTCCTGTGCCTTCTTGTTCTATTCCAGCCCTCAACAGTTTGGATGATGCCCATCTGCATTTGATGAAGGCTGTCTTCACTACGCAATGTACCAATTCAAACTCATTTTTCCAGAAATACTCTCATAGACACAGTGAGAAATAATTCTTTTTTAAACAAGATTTATTTATTTATTTCAAAGAGTTACACAGAGAGAGGGAGAGACAAATTGATATTTTCCATCTTCTGGTTCACTCCCCAGATGGCCACAACAACCACGGCTGAACCAGGCCAAAGCCAGGAGCTTCTTCCAGGTCTGCCATGTGGGCAGAAGGGGCACAAACTCTTGGGCCGTCTTCTGTTGCATTTCCCAGACTGTTAGCAGGGAGCTGGGTCAGAGGTGGAGAGGCCAGGACATGAACCGGTGCCCACATGGGATGCCAGCATAGCAAGTGGCAGCTTAACCCACTATACCACATCACCAGCCCCAGGTCCCCATGGTACTCTTCCCAAATGACTATATGACATTACTGAAATCATCACTGTGAAGCATGTGACCATAATTGTAATAGACTTCTGAAACTAAACCCAAGAATTCTTCTCGAAAAGAAAAAGGTAGACCCTGCTTCCAAAGGGAATCTTTGAATCTGGAGAGAAAACATTACAGGTAGTAGGAGTTTTTGAATGCTTTTTTATGGTGAAGACATTATAATTATGTTGGGGAAAGAAGCATTCATTTACTGACAAACATTACATTGTTTATGACTATTACAGGAGGAAAAAAAAAAGGTCTGTATGATGGTTCATTTTATGTGTCGACCTGACAGATCTAAAGGATGCCCAGAGAACTGATAAAGAATTATTTCTAGTGGCCATCATTGTGGCATAATGGGCTAAGCTGTCTCCTGGAATGCCAGCATCCCGCATGGATACCATTTCATGTCCTGTCTGCTTCACTTCCCATTCAGCTCCCTATTCATGGCCTGGGAAAAGCAGCAGAAAATGGCCCAACTGCTTGGGCCCTGCCATTCATGTGGGAAACCCAGAGGAAGCTCCTGGTTTTCCTGGCTTTGACTTGGCTCAGCTCTGAATACTGTGGCCATTTGGAGAGTGAAGCAGCAAATAGAATATCTCTCTCTGTTTCTCCCTTTCTCTGTAACTCTGACTTTCAAATAAATAAATGAATCTTAAAAAAAAATTAAATGACAATTCACCTTCTGGGAACTGGCTGGGCCTAGGTGTTCTGTCTGTGGCAGTGGAACACTTGTTAGCTTATTCAGTAACAAATACCTGCTATGTGCTGATCAGTGTGAGTGTCTACTATGTGCTAGGAAACATAGTTGGTTTTGGGAATGTGCTGGTGAGCAAACTTGAAGTGAACTCTACCTTTCTAGAGCAGTAGGGTAAACAAAGCACTTGTGAAGAGAATAGAATGTTGCTGCTGGCTTTCATTGAGTGAGTTGAGAATGCTTAGGGAGAATGGCCAGGTAGATCTCTGAGCAGATGTCAGACCGATATCATCTGACTGAAGTAGACCCCTTGGACCTCAGACCTGAGTGGATGATACCATCATGGCTGATGTAACTGCCAATGACCTTTCTTTGTCTCCAGGACTTCTGAGTTTGAATAATACAGTATAGTTTTTCCATTTCCTTTTCTTTTATAGAGGTATTTGGATTTTATCTTTGTTTTCTGAGACAGCTGTTTCATTTTATTGATAGATGTTATGCCATCCTAGAGTGAGTCAGTACTTCCTTAATTTTGTGAGGATCATTTTCTTCTACACATCCTCATTTTGACTTGTGTCTTTTTATATAAATGATGAGCTCTTTAAAAATAAACTGAAGTTATCTGTTGGTATGGATCAGGGAGGAGCTGCAATCTGCAAATTAGAATGGATCTATTCTGTTTTTGAGGTTTGTTTTTCTATATCTTGATTATCAGTTTCTCATAAACAATTGAGCATTACCAAAAGGAGTTTAGAAGATCACTTACATAGTACTAATTACTTAATTTCCACTCTTTCAATTTATTATTATAACTATATGTGGATATTTAGAGACAAACTCTAATTTAACAACTATAATTCTTGCATTGTAGGGAATGATGTTTTCAACTTGGTTACTTTTCAAAATACCAATGACTGGCTGGCGCCGTGGCTCACTTGGCTAATCCTCCGCCTGCGGCACCGGCACTCTGGGTTCTAGTCCTGGTTGGGGTGCCGGATTCTGTCCCTGTTGCTCCTCTTTCAGTCCAGCTCTCTGCCATGGCCTGGGAAGGCAGTGGAGGATGGCCCAAGTGCTTGGATCCCTGCACCCGCATGGGAGACCGGGAGGAAGCGCCTGGCTCCTGGCTTTGGATTGGCGCAGTGTGCCGGCCGTAGCAGCAATTTGGGGAGTGAACCAACGGAAAAAGGAAGATCTTTCTCTCTGTCTCTTTCTCTCACTGTCTAACTCTGCCTGTCAAAAAAAAAAAAAAAAAAAAAGAGTTACAACAGTAAGAGTGTATTAGTCTACACAATTTAATTGTTAATAGGCTAGCAATCATATTTACACATTTATGTGATTCAAGATTAAATTGCTCAATTTCTGTTTTATTATAAATCAGTGTCCAAATATTTGGATGATGGAGAATTTTTAAAATTTCTCATCAGCACCTAATTTTATAAGAAATGTGTTAGGGGAAAGGAAAGCAGACAATGTGAAATGCAAACCAGATCATCACATTATCATAGCATCTGTAACCCGTGTTTTATATGCATTGAATTAAATGCACTGTAGGTGAGCTGCTTTTTAAACTTACCTAGAAGTGATAAAAATATGAATCAGTTGCTTACATAAAAGAACTGATGAGAATTTATTTTTCCAAGCATTTTTTTTGCTTACCTTTAACTAGCAAACAATGGAAAACTCAGCTGTTTTATAGTAAAATTTTCTATTTGTAAAGAGTAAAAATAAACATAATTATAAAATATATTGAAGATTGAAAAAAATGTACATGTATACATTTTATAGATAATTTTCAGACTATATTATTTTTATAAATTGTTAATATGTCATCTCCATAAATTCCTATCAATCAGCCTTTTTAAAGGCTCTCTCTCTTCATATCTATTTGTGTATATATATCTATCTTTGTATACATACATACATTTATATACTGACACAAAGATATTTGGGAATGAATGAGAAGAATTTCATTTAATTTATGTAATAGTATTTTGAAGAAATTTTAAAAACACTTGAGGGAATTTTTTGTTGTTTAAAAGGCATTTTCACCAGTTATTAATACTTGGACTTATGGCAGTAATTTAATTACACTTGAATTTAAGGGCTGTATTTATCTTTGACTGACTAATAGGATCAAGAAATACTGACATGTTCAACTTGACCTTCTTAGTGATCCAATCAATTACTCCGTGTATATTTTTTTGTAGTCATCTCATTAATGGCCTTGCTGAGACCTTTCTGAGAATAGATGTAGCTCTACTCAAATGATTCACTATGCCTGCAGTTAATGAATTTATTTACAAAAAAATAAATCAAAAAATCCAACTGTGCTCTCTTTAAAAGAATATTTAAAGCTGATTCCATTGCTTCAGCTCCCATTGCTTTGCACAGGCACGGCAGTCTTTTTAAGTAGGATGTGTTGAGTGAGTGCTTGGGAGATCTGATCTGGATGACTGCTCTCTTCAGTGTTCTTCTGGTTCTGAACTTCGGAGCACAGGTCTCTAAAATCAGGCTTTAAGTGTGAAATGAGGCAAACATAAACAATATTTGCTTTCTCACTCCATTCTTCTCAGTTTGAAACTAATTAAAAATACAGGAATAATATGTTTCTGCCACCACCTTATTTGAAGTTAAAGGAGTTAATAGGTCATATTAATTATTGTACTAAATGTTTCTTTTTAAAAAAATTTTTAAATTCTTTTGAAAGGCAGAGAGAGAGAGACTCTTCTCTGCTTGTTCATTCCCCAACTCCTACAACTGCTGACTCCAGCTTCCTGCTAACGTATACCCTGGGATGCAACAGGTGTTGGTTCAACTATTTGGTTTCCTGCCACCCATGTGGGGAACCAGGATTGAGTTTCCAGCTCCTAACTTTAGACTGGCCCAACTCTGATTTGGGAGTTAGCCAGCAGAGGGGATCTCTGTCTGTCTATCTGTGTCTCCATTTGTCAAACAAACAAAAGGTAAATGAATAAAGGAAAATTAAAAAAAAAAACAATGTGTATATTTGAATGACAGGATTATTTTGGAACACTAACAGAATAATTTGTTATGGCTCAAAATACAAAAAGAAAAAAGTTCACATTTCTTTTTATGTATAAATAAGTAATTTTTAAATGCTTGGTGCTTTGTGAGCATCTTATCATCAATAAACCTTGATTTTTCTCTTCAAGACGATTACGATACATTTCTGAAAATGAGATTTCCATGCTTTTAAGAAGCTAACAATGATGGCAATAGTTGTTAATTTTAAGAAGACAGTATTATATCTTTGGAATTAATTATTAGCCATACAGCATCAAAGCATTTCTTCTATAAAAACTACTGTTATTTTATAATAAAAACTTACGAAGTTCAGAAAATTGCAAAAAAGAAAGTAATAAAAGTGTTCTTCAATATCACTATCCCAAAATTAAGCAAGCATTATCCCATTATCTATGTATGTGTGGAACCAGAAGCTAGAAATAGAACTTTGATCTATTTTTCATGAAATAGGATCACAGTGTATATGATATTTAAGCCATTTGCTTATTTCCTTGAGGACTAGAAAGAGAGCGGGAGGGAGGGAGGGAGAGAGAGGGAGAGGAAAAGAGAGAGAGAAAGAGAGAGAGAGAGTATTCCTGTCCTCTGGTTCACTTTCCAAATGCCTGCAATGACAGGGTATAGGGCTGCAAAGCCTGGAGCTGGAATGTGATCCACGTCTCCCATGTGGATGGGATGAGTCGTCATCATCATCATCATTTTCTCTCTCTCTCTCTTTCTTATGATCCATTCTGGAAGGAAGCTGGAAGAAGATGCCAGTTGGGAGTTGAACCCAGGCACTCTGAGGTGGGATGTGGGAATCCTAATCAGTGTCATAACTACTATGCCAAATGCCCACCTCATATGGGATATTTTCAAGCTAAATAACAAGTGGTTCTATTGGAATTTAGTAGTTGCAAATGAAAATAAGATGAAGGGAATTGCTAAAACTCAAAATATCTTTTTACTACAAGAATTATTTTCTAAAAGATACATTAAAAAGCATTTAATTAATTCATTAAAAAGACAGTGCATTTAATTAATTAATTCATTAGAAGGCAGTGTGACAGAGAAAGTAATGGAGAGAGAGAGAGAGAGATTTTATTTTTTATTTTTTAAGATTTATTTATTTGAAAGACAGAGTTTAGAGAGAGGTAGAGACATAGAGAGAAAGGTCTTCCATCCCCTGGCTGACTCCCCAATTGGTCGCAATGGCCAGAGCTGAGCTGATCCGAAGTTAGGAGCTTCTTCCGGGTCTCCCACATGGGTGCTTTGGCCATCTTCCACTACTTTCCCAGGCCAGAGCAGAGAGCTGAATGGGAAGTGGAGCAGCTGGGTCTCGAACCAGCACCCATATGGGATGCTGGCATAGCAGGCAGGGGCTTTGGCTCACTGCACCACAGTGCCAGCCCTGAGACTAATTTTTCAATCCTGTAAATCCAGTTTACTCCCCAAATACGTACAACATCTGGAGTTGAGCCAGGCTGGAGCCAGGAACTCCATCCCGGTCTCACAAATGGGCAGCATGGACCTAAGTACCTGGGCCATCACCTGCTACACATTAGCAGGAAACTGGATTGAAAGGAGAGATAGGACTCAATCCCAGGCACTCTAAAACGGAATCCAGGTATCCTTAGAGGTGGCTTAACCTGCTGCACTACAATGCCCACCTAACTAAAAGATATTTTTAAGATTAAAAAAAGATTTATGGAAAATGATAAGAGTTTGGAGCCTTTTGTGAACACTGTATCTTCAGATAAAATAGTATTGATTGGTACTTTGCTCATATATCCTGTTCCTTCATTAATCTTCTGATTTTTGTTAGTAATGTTATTACTTTCATATTGTAAAGGTTTATAGCATTTATATTCCATTTAAACAAATGACACAATTCTCTTGTACTAAAATTGAGGCAATTCTCATTACTTCTCTCTCTCTTTTTTAAAAATATTTATTTTTTATTTATTTGAAAGACAGAGTTACACAGAGAGGGAGGGAGGGAGAGAGAGAGAGAGAGAGAGAGAGAGAGAGGAGTCTTCCATCTGCTGGTTCACTCCCCAGTTGGCCGCAATGGACAGAGCTGTGAAGATCCGAAGCCAAGAGCCAGGAGCTTCTTTTGGGTCTCCACGCAGGTGCAGGGGTCCAAGGACTTGGGACATTTTCTGTTGCTTTCCCAGGCCATAGCAGAGAGCTAGATGGAAACTGGAGCAGCCAGGACTAAAACCGTGGCCCATATGGGATGCCGGCGCTTCAGGCCAGGGCTTTAAGCTGCTGTGCCACAGCACTGGCCCCACTTCTCATTTTTACATTGTTTCATCATTTTTAGTTATTTTTATTTATCCTATAAAACAATTTTACATTTTTACTTGTCTCTCTCTTATTTAAACAGATTTATTCATTTTAAAACTGGAGGGAGAGAAGAAAAGAGAGAGAGAGAGAAAGAGAGAGAGAAAGAGATTCTATCTGCTTGTTTGGCTCTAAATTGGTCTGAGCCAGGCCTAAGCCAGGAGTCAGGAAGTTATCCTGATCTCCCACATGGGTGGCAGGGGCCCACGCACACGGGTCTTCTTTCACTGTCTTCCCAGGTGCATTGGCAGGAAGCTGGATTGGAAGCAGAGAAGCTGGGATTCAACTGGCTCTCTGATACAGAATGCTGGCATTCCAAGTGGTGGCTTAACCTACTGCACCTCGACACTGGTCCCTGACTTGCCTGTTGAAAAAGTAGTTTTTGAGGAAAGATTCATGGGTTTTGTGTACTGCGAACTCTCACATTTTAGAATGACTGCCCCTTACCTTTAAGCTTCACTGATACTGTGGCTGTGCGTTGGGTCACTATCTTCCCATAGAATTCCACGGACATTACTCTTTGCTCGTAGCCTTAAAGATTATATGTGGAATCTGAGACCAGCTTGATTATCACAAACAATGTTTATAGATGATTTTCTTTGCCTGGACTATGGCCTGAAGAATACTTTGTTTAATCTCTGAAATTCAATAATTTAAGTAGGATATATTTTAATATTTAGCATTTTGTACTTTCCTTTGAAATCTGGTATACTTGTTTTGACTTAAAGATTAATTTCCATTTTTCCATGGAAATTTATTTTTGTTCTTGAGTTTTGTACTTCTAGAACATCAGTTAATCTTATTTTGGTTTCTTCTTCTCTGTTCTTCATGTTATTTGCTTTATTTTTATTGCTTTAATATATTGGCATTTAAAATATGTCATCATCATGATTTTTTCAAGATTTTTCTGAATGTTGAAATTTTGTTGTTAGCTATATGTATTATTTCTCATAGTTTTTATTTTAGCTGTTATATTTATTATTAAAATTTTTACTTATTTGAAAGGTTAAGAGAGAGACAGAGAGAGAGAGAGAGACTTTCCGCTTCTTGTTTGCTCCCCAAATGCCTGCAATAGCCACAGCTGGGCCAGGTCAAAACCATGAGCCTGGCACTCAACCCAGGTCTCGTATGTGGGTGGTAAGGACACTCTATAAACTGAGTGCACTTCATCTAATCAGCTGATAACCCTGAGAAAAAAAGACTGGGGTCTCCGGAAAAGGCAGAATTTCTGTACTCAAGATTGCGACTTGGATTCCTGCTACGACTTCCATCCTGACCTGCACATTTCAAACTTGACATGTCCCACAATCATGTATGCCAGTTTCTTAGAAGAAGTTTCACTCTCTGTACACATGTGCACATGCACCCACTTTGTCAATTTTTTGGAGAACCTGAGTATATTTCTTCTGTAACTCTGTTTTTCAATCATCCAACTTTTAAACTATTCTTTTCTTGAACTGATGGTTACTGAGTTGACTTAGAAATTTTTCTTCTGTAGATTATGCATTCTTTCTAGGCTAGGTTCTTAGAAGACAGTTGTTCAAGTAGTCTTCTGTTCCTTCCCCTTCTTCCTCATCCTTTGCACCCCCTTTCTTTCTTCTCTTCCTGTGTCATAATCATGTGTCTGTGCACATACATGTACTGTGCATTCACTCGTGCAGCTTTGTCCAAAATTCTGTTTGTGTAGTGACTCACTTTTGATTCTATGAGAGACATGTTGATATTTTCCCACCAAATTGCAATTGATAATTGCTTATTTCTGTGTCTTCCACATTGAAGGACTGTGGGAGAGGGAGTTGGGAAGAGAGTTGAACTATATTCTGTGCAGTAGCTCTTGGAATGTTGGGGCTATGTTCTCACTTCTGGGGTTTTGTTAAACATCTCACACTAGAGTTTCCTGAAACAAATTGGAGTACATTTCCTGTTCTTACTGAGTAAACAGGAAATTGATCTACCTTATTCCTCCCGCTAAGGATTGGGGAATGTTAGGTACCTCCTCTTTGACCATTCTCTTTTCTGTTTCAGAATTACATCATTTCCCCCTTCTTGGTTACCACTTCTTTTTGTTGTTGTTAAGATTTATTTATTTGAAAGTCAAAGTTACAGTGAGAGAGGAAAGAGAGAGAGAGGAGAGAGATCTTCCCTCTGGGGTCCCACTCCACAAATTGCCACAACAAGCAGGGCTGGGCCAGGCTGAAGCCAGGAGCCAGGAGCTTCATCTGGGTCTCCCATGTGGATTCAGGTGCCCACATACTTGAGCCATCCTCTGTTGCTTTCCCAGGCAGGAAGTTGGAATGGAAGTGGAACAGCTGGACTTGAACTGGCGCCTGTGTGCGATTCGATTCCGGCACTGACAAAGGTGGCTTAACCTGCTGTGCCACAGTACCAGCTCTGGTTGCCACTCCTTAAGCTTCATAGTATTGGATTGCTTGGTTGCTCCTACTAAATTTTTCCTCGGTTCTGATGTTTTTGCTTCATTGAACTATATATTGGGAGAGGAAATTCTATGCAGGAATTTTATTCCACCATCTTCTCTCAGAAGTCCCCAAAGCTTTTTATTAACAAGAACATATTTCTACTCATTGCACAGAAATGAGAATTCACAATAGAAGATTAGGTAGAGCACATTATCATGTGAACAAATACTTAATTACATTTAAGATGCAAATGTTTTTTGAGATTGTACTTTTGTAAACAAGATGATCTTGTTATAATGGAGGATTTGTGATCACTGCAATGTAAAGGAGCCTCAGAGGAAAAATTAAGAAAACTGAGTATGTGAGCTATTTGTTGCCTGAGTTAGTGGTGTGCATAAAATGTAATGGATAGCAAAGACTGGGTACAAAATCACAGCATAGTGCCTTCTAACAACATAGTATCATTTCCTTGTGAATGTCTAGGTTACTTTTCATTTCTTGCAACTGGACTGAAGAAATGTTGTCTCAGACTGACACGCTTCTCAGTGTTTGAAATCTTTAACAATCAAAAATGCACTTGGCACAGAACTAATTTCACACCTCAGGCATTAAAACCCAGAGTCTGTATTCATTGTTTGTTTTGCATAATGTAAAACTGCACAAAGCATGATATATTATACAAGGGATGAACGGGAATCTGAGAAAATAGAGAACCATTTCACATTTACACCAGGTAGACAACATTTTTTATATTGGACGTTGTCCTGATGATGATTTTTGTAATCAACTGAATTTTTGTCACTAGCATACATTAAAGAGAAAACATTTCTACTATTATGGTACAATTACATATTCTAGAATATAATTGTAATTTTATGAGTTATTGTGATAGAGAGGCTCATACTTAATGAATCAGCCTTTATTTTAATTTGGAATATATAAATATTAGAGATCATGGTAAACTCTAGATGAAAAAATCATAGCATGTTTACTAGTAAATAGCTGGGTCAGTTAAAAACAAAGCTTCAGCAATATAATGACTCGTTTCTTATTATAAAACTTTTAAATCATTGGTAAGTATATTTGTAATTTCTGATTTAATTGCCAGAGCCAAATTGATATATATTGGTGAAATTTATATAATTTACAGTTGCTTAAATTATTTCAGTTATTTCAGGTATAATTAATAAGTACATTAGTGTCAGTGAAATAAATAGTTTAATAATACGTTACTTTTTAATCCATTGAGACCATAGGGAAAGGCAGACACAAATATTGATGGCAATAATGCAGATTAATACAATTTCTGTGTTTCTTAGCCAATACCTAGAAAAATTACAAATGCATCTGTCCTTTGACTCAGGAATTGTACTTTAAAAATCAATTAATTGGTTTCTTAGTATTTGGCTAAGGTTAGCAATGGTTGACACAGGGCTTAATGCCTGCAAAGTGTTTGTAAGATGTCACTCGTGGAAATGACAGGTGAATGGACACTGAGATGCACACTCTGCCCATGTCCATCCCACATCAGAACTTCCTGGGAATATAACTTTGGATTATGGACAATTTCTGTTTTATCTGTTTCAGAACAACCCCAAAGTTGCCATTGTACCCAGAAATGGCAAACAGACTCTTGAACCCTTTGTGTCTATCAGTAGGCGTTGATACATTTTTTGTTTGTTTGTTTGTTTCTAGTTTGACATAATGTCCTAAGACATCTTATGCTTCTTTACCCTGCTCTTAGAGTCTTCTACTCCAATAGGCTCAGGTTCTTTAGGTAGAGAGTGGCAGGTAGAAAGCACCATCCATTAAGTATGCTTTTGCCTTTCCAACGAATAGAACTAAGCTTCTCCTACCCCAACCTCGGCCCTAGTATTTACACATGTGTGTGTGTGTGTGTGTGTGTGTGTGTGTGTTAAAAGTAAAGATTAGATGTATCATAATTTTTGTTGGTAATTTTTTTTTTGACAGGCAGAGTGGACAGTGAGAGAGAGAGACAGAGAGAAAGGTCTTCCTTTGCCATTGGTTCACCCTCCAATGGCTGCCGCGGCTGGCGCACTGCAGCCAGCGCACCGCGCTGATCCGATGGCAGGAGCCAGGTGCTTATCCTGGTCTCTCATGGGATGTAGGGCCCAAGGACTTGGACCATCCTCCACTGTACTCCCTGGCCACAGCAGAGAGCTGGCCTGGAAGAAGGGCAACCGGGACAGAATCTGGTGCCCTGACTGGGACTAGAACCCAGTGTGCTGGTGCCACAAGGTGGAGGATTAGCCTAGTGAGCCATGGCGCCAGCCAGGTAATTTTCTTTTTTTACAAAATATATTTTATTTATGTATTTGAGAGGTAGAGTTATAGTCAGTGAGAGGGAGAGACAGAGAGGAAGGAATCCCATGCGCTGATTCACTCCCCAAATGGCTGCAATGGCAGGAGCTGAGCTGTGCTGATCTGAAGCCAGGAGCCAGGAACTTCTTCGTCCAGGTCTCCTACGTGGGTGCAGAGGCTCAGTCACTTGAGCCATCCTTTATTGCTTTCCTAGGCCATAGCAGGGAGCTGGATCAGAAATGGAGCAGCCTGGACTTGAACTGGTACCCATACGGGATGCTGGTGCCTCAGGTGGAGGCCCTAGCCCACTATGCCACAGTGCCGTCCCCATGTTAGTAATTTTGACTCAAATTCAAAAACATAAATATTTTACATAGTCTGTTCAGTCTTACAATTGCTCTCCTTATATTCTTGTCAAAACTTCTGGCTCTCAGAAACACCAATATAATTATCCATTTGCTTTATTTCACAATATACTCAAAAAATGATACTAGTATTACTGTAGTTTGATTACTAAAAATAACTTAGATTTTTTTGTTTGTTTTGCAAACCTTTTATGTGTGTTTGCTGCTCTTAGTGCATGTTCTACTAGATGTGTAGGACCAAATTATTGTTATTTTAAAATCACTGTGAATAATGCTTTGTATGATTTTGCTGTTAGCTTTTTATAGTTTGGTTTATTAGTTTTACTTTTTTATTTTTGCTTTACTAGTGACTCCTTTTTAAATATTTTATACTTTATTTATTTATTAAGGACTTATTTATTTATTTGAATGTCAGAGTTACACAGAGAAGGAGAGGGAGAGGGAGAGGGAGAGGGAGAGGGAGAGGGAGAAGAAGAGGGAGAGAGAGAGAGAGAGAGGTCTTTCATTTGCTGGTTCATTCCCCAACAGGCCACAACAGCCAGAGCTGCGCCAGGAGCCAGGAGCTTCTTCCGGGTCACCCATGTGGGTGCAGGTGCCCAAGGGCTTGGGCCTTCTTCTCTGCTTTCCCAGGCCATAGCAGAGAGCTGGATCAGTAGTGGAGCAGCTGGGACTCGAACTAGTGTCCATATGGGATGCCAGCACTGCAGGCGGCAGCTTTACCTGCTACGCCACAGCTCCCCAAATATTTTATTTTATACTTTTTTTTTTTGACAGGCAGAGTGGACAGTGAGAGAGAGAGAGACAGAGAGAAAGGTCTTCCTTTTCCGTTGGTTCACCCCCCAATGGCCGCTATGGCCGGCATGCTGCGGCTGGCCGCACTGCGCTGATCCGAAACCAGGAACCAGGTGCTTCTCCTGGTCTCCCATGGGGTGCCGGGCCTAAGCACTTGGACCATCCTCCACTGCACTCCCCGGGCCACAGTAGAGAGCTGGCCTGGAAGAAGAGCGACCCGGACAGAATCTGGCGCCCGACCGGGACTATAACCCGGTGTGCCAGCGCCGCAGGTGGAGGATTAGCCTATTGAGCTGCGGCACCGGCTTATTTTATGCTTTTAAAAAATATTTCCTTTGTCTCAATATTGAATGCACAAAGCAATTTATTCAGAAAATTCTAGTCTTATTCTTGTCCCTTTTACATTTCTCCTCCCTTTCACATAAATAACTTTTCTTTTTGGTTTAACCTTTCACTTTATCTTTCCATTTGAATGAAAATATCTACAAATATACATTTCTTTCCTTCTTAGTTGTGTACTATTTTATCCCAATTTGCTTCTTTTTTCCATTGTATAGTTTGGAGAGCATTCCTTAATGGTCTAAGGAGATATTTATCTGCTTTCCATGTATGTGTTCTGTTTCCTCAAGCAAATGCATCTTAGTTTATTCAGCTGATCCCATGTTAATGAGATATACTTGTTTACTGCTGTAGAAATCACAAATAGTTTTGTAATGAAGAACTTTATGCCTACATTTTTTTCTTTAAATTTTCATCAGTGGGTATTTGGCACAGAGTCTGAAACATAGGGTTTCCAAGTAAAAGGATAAATGCATATGTAATTTTTCTGTATTGACACATTGCCACAGAAATTGTACTAACCCACATTCTTACCAGCAATATTTGTGTGTGCTTCTCCTATGGTCCTACTAACAGGATATGTTATCAAACTTTTTGGTTTGTACCTATCTGGGGGTGAGAAATGATGTAGCTCTAAAAATTAGGTTTATTGGGTTATAATTTACAAATGTTGAATTTATATAGTTCAAATAAATAGTTCAATGAATTTGGATAAGTGCGTATGTTAGTGCAACCACCATCTGTTTAAGATTCAGGACATTTGCATCACTTCCTTCTTATTGGTCCTAATTCCCTTAACAAACTTCTATCTGCTTTTTGAGAATTTCCTTTTATTTAGATACTACTAGGCATCCCAGTATGTGCTTGTAATTTTACTGTCTCAGCTATGGAAACTACCACTTTTAAAAGTGCTTCCTTTTATTTAAGAATGTTTAAAACATAACATGCTGGTTGCATTCATTGCCATGAATTATAATTGGTAGTGTTGACAGATTAAAATATAGGAACCCTGGTTAAATAAAAGTTCATCTAGTAATAGATAATTTTGTTGTATGTCACAAATAGTTCATGGAATATACTACATTTTCTTTCTGAAATTGAAACTTAACATTATCTTATATTTTTCACTTGCTCTATCTGGCAATCCAAGTTCTCAGCTCCCTAACAAAAAAGAAGTAGGAAATATGTGTTTATTAACCCATGAATAGATTGAATATTATTCATATCTATCTATCTATCTATCTGTCTATCTATCTATCTATCTAAAATATGAGTTCATACTGATATTTCTGATTCCAATCCAATACTACAGGATTTATTTTAGCTTTTCCCTTTTTTTGTATGTGTATTGTACATGTAGCCTCTTCTTTCCACATTGAGAAATTTGAATTTCCGTATCTAGAAAATATTCATTCAATTTTAGGATACACATAGTTTCAGAGTGACTAAATCATATCCTATGAAAAACACATTTATTAATTTGATTGAAACCCACTGCACAGTTCTTTTTAGTCCTTGGCCATGAAATATCTAGTCAAAATACTGTTTTTCAAAGTTATTCAGGTTAATTCTTTTCCACCACTTTCAATATAATTATGATATTCATTTGAAATACAGTTAGAGTTAATTGTTTGTGTTTGCATTCCCTTTTGGGGTCTATAAGCATTTCTATATTTAAGAGTCTGAGCCAAACAAAAAAGATATACTCAGGGATATATCACATCCTTATCATTCCTGCTATTCCAATTCCATTCCTTCCTTCTTCCTACCTTTTTCCTAACCAGTCTCTTTATTTTCCATTTCATCCTGCCTTTCTTTTGTTTAAATGTGGAGATACATCTTCATTTTCTCATATCCTCTCCTCTTTTTTTACATAAAAGATAGTGCTCAATAGGTACTATTTTATGCTTAGCTTTCTCTACTAGGTCATGGATAACATTCTGTATCAGTTTATAAGGAAGTTCCTCATTTCTGTACTAACTGCTTAACATTGCTTTGTGTATACATATCACATTTTGTTCACCCATTCTCTATATGTACATTTAGGTTGTTTCCACTTACAAACCAAACTAAATGAATAACTGTACATAGGTAGTTTGAATAGTTGCGGTTACGATTTCAAGGTAGATTCTGGGAAGTGGGATTGCTGGATCAAAAGATGAATGCAGTTTTTTAGATATTGCCAAATTATTCTCTGTAAGGCTTGTAACAACTTGAATTTCCACTGGCAATGTATTTGAGTGTGTGATTATCCATAGATTTTTTTCATCAGAATACATTGTCATATAACTCATATTTTTTTGTAATTTTATAGTGTTTCAGTGTTGTTTTAATTTGAATTTCTTTTATTTTTTATTTTTTTTTTTGACAGGCAGAGTGGACAGTGAGAGAGAGAAACAGAGAGAAAGGTCTTCCTTTTGCAGGAGGTTCACCTTCCAATGGCCGCCGGATCCGAAACCAAGCCTTCCAATGGCCGCACCGCGCTGATCCGATGGCAGGAGCCAGGTGCTTCTCCTGGTCTCCCATGGGGTGCAGGGCCCAAGCACTTGGGCCATCCTACACTGCACTCCCGGGCCACAGCAGAGAGCTGGCCTGAAAGAGGGGCAACTGGGGCAGAATCTGGCGCCTGAGCAGGACTAGAACCCCGGTGTGCCAGCGCCGCAGGTGGAGGATTAGCCTATCGAGCCGCAGCCCCAGCAATTTACATTTCTTTAATTAAGAGTGAGTTTGAACATCCTCCCTTATATTTGAGGGCTTTTGTAACACTTTTTTGTTGGGTGAATTGTCTCTTTATGTCCGTTCTCATATTTCTGTTTGACATTGATTCTTGTTCTTTAATCTTTTTAAATAGATTTGTTTTTATTTGAAAAACAGTTACAGAGACAGAGACAGAGAGATCTTTTCTCCATTTCTCCATTGGTTCTCTCCACATATGGCTGCAATGGCCAGGGCTGGATTGCTTGAAACCAGGAGCCTGGAACTCCATCCAGATCTCCAAAGTGAGTGGTATGGGACCAAGAACTTAGGCCATCTTCTGATACATTCCCAAGCACATTAGCAGGGAACTGGTTTGGAAGTAGACCCGCTGGGACTCAAACCAGTGCTGATATCGAATGCTGGCACTGCAGGCAGCAGCTTAGCCTGCAGTGCTACAATACTGGCCCTTGTTCCTCAGTCTTAAAGAATTGCAATAGGCCTTCAGCCCTTCATTTACAGCGTGCATTGCAAACATTTCCTTCCCTAGCTTGTACATTATTTTTAATTTTGTTCATAGTATAAAGCAAAATATTATTTTTATATTGTGAAATTTATCAATGTTTTCTTTTGATGAGTCTGAATGTTGAGTCATGGCTGTAAATCTTTTTCCTGTTTCAAGGTTAAAGAGCAATTCACATTTTTTTTCCCTCTAGAATTTGTTTGGTTTCATTTTTTTCCACATTTAGTTATTTAAAAGAACAAGGAGTAAATTTATCTCTCTGTTGTTGAATTTGTTAGTTGATTTTCTTTTGGTGTTAATTTCTTCATACCTTTTGAAATTAGGTTTGCAAGCTCATTCTTAAAGGTAATTTAGCTTTTTCTCTCTGTGTATTTACCTCACCTTTTTTAGTTCTTTTGTAGACATGGATCTAAGGCCACAACAGATTTTAGTATGTCTGTTTTGACACTACTATCCCTTGGTGATATCAGTGTTATAACAATGCCAATTATTGCCTCAGTAGTGGTTTTTGTAACACTGTTTTCTTATTTTAATGCACAGTGTGCTGAGCTAATGCTAAGTATCATGAAATTTATATTTCTTATTGGGAAATACTGTTATTTTATATATTGATCAGTAGCTTTTTTTTTTTTTTATTTTGATAGAGGGAGAGGGAGGGAGAGAGAGAATGCTTATCTGCTTATTCACTCCCTAGATGCTTGTAACCCCTTATAAAGTTGGGAGCTCAATCCAGGTCTCTCGAATGGTGATAGGGACCCAATGCTTGAGCCAACATTGATACTTCCTAGAGTTCATATCAACAGGGGACTGGAATCAGGAAAGGAGTTGAGATCAAACATAGCCACCTAGATTTGGGACTTGAGTGTCCTAACCAGGGTCTTTACCACTAGGCTAAATGTTTTCTCATTTATGGTTCTTTCCACCTTCCCCTCCCCCCATATTCCTTCACTTTCCCATTCTTGCCTCTTTTTTTCTGTCTTGGCACCATTGTAAAAACCCTTTTCACCTGTTTTAATAACTGCTCTCCCCTTGACCACCAATGAAACAAACAATCCAAATATTGAACATCAGTAAAGCCTGAATGACAATTTAGATCATATACAAACTATCCTTTCTGCTTTGTGTGGAGACAAATCAGTTTCTGTAAAACTTAGAGTACTGGCTAGAGAGTAGAAGCTGTCCAGACGTGGGCACCAAAGCTCCTCTCAGGGTGGCTTACTGGGAGGAAGCTACTAAAATTCTGACTCCACCTCAAACACTAAAGATGGCAGTTGGAGGCTTGGCTTGGGCTGAAAGGGACTGAATCCAAAAAGGTGATAAAGGTAGCAAGTGCCAGAGGGGTGGGATATCCCATGAGGCAATGATTTTGGTATTACAAGTATTACAAGTAATTATTGTGTTCTTTACATCACAGTCAATGATAAAGCTATTTAATTCATGGTAGAAAAGAACTTCTTGAACAATCAGTCCATTTAGATTTTCAGTAAAAGTAAAACTCACAAATTGATCAAGGCACATTCTTTTAGAATATGAGTTCTTTAAAACCTCCACAATCCTCAGAAGGAAGATGCCAATGAGAATTTGACAGATCAAGCTTTCTTTGCAAGATTAACTCTTGCTCTAGTTTAAGAATTTTCCAAACAGATAGGATATTAACACTAGATTATTGAAAGTTGTATCAATCTGTGAGTCATGGGAACTTCTCCTTTACATTTTTAAATCAAAGCTGGTAATGTAGGATGTGAAATGCTCACTTTAAACAAACAAACAAAAAAAACCTGTAGCTTGAATAATAAAGTCCCTACAAAAAGGATAAAAGCTTTTCCAATAGAGCTCTCCAAAGTTATCAATATTTTCATCAAGTTATAAAAATATGAGACTCTTTGAAGGTAGAAGAAACAAAGGAAAATATTTAGAAGTACCTTATAACCATCTCTATTATTTTTTCCAGCATGGCTGAATTAGAACGAGCTTTGATAACAGTTGGAAAAATTTCTACAAAAATATACCTATGACCAATAAAACCATTGCTGAAACACTTTGTTTTTTAGATTAAATACTTTTTTCTCAATTTTATATAATTTGATTTTGTTTTAATATAGTATTTTGTTATTATTTAATACTATTTTAGTTTGAGTTTATATATCAATAAGATTTTTAGAAGGAGAAAAAAAATATATATGGGTTATATTTAACAAACTTACATTTTTATTGATGTTTGTAAAAGCAATTTTATTTGAGGGACGGGCATTGTGGTATCCACTGCCTCTTGTGGTTAAGCTCCACCTGGGACCTGATATCCCATACTAAAATGCCTGGGATAGAGTCCCACCTCCACTGCAGCTGCATCTTCCTGCTAATGAGCCTGGGAGGGAGCAGATAATGGCCCATGTACTGGGTTCCTGCCACACATGTGGGAAACCTGGATGGAGTTCCTGGCTCCTGGTTTTGGCCTGGCCTAGTCCCAGCTGTTGTGGGTATTTGGGGAGTGATCCAGCGGAAGGGAGATCTCTCTCTCTCTCTCTCTTTCTGTCACTTTGCCTTTTAAATAAATAAATAAATCTTCAAAAATTATATTTTACCTATGGGCTAAAATTGTTTTTCTCTTTTTATTATGAAAATATTCAACAAAATGCCAATGTTTGTACTTGAATCTCAGTGTCATATTAAAAGAGATAGAGAAATATGATATTGTCTTCTTGCAATTCCAACCAGCAGAGTTTTCTCTTTTGTGTTATGACAGCTACATAAAAGCTTTACTCAGATAATACTTGTGATGTACTGAAATTGGCTTTTACTGGTTCATAAGAGTCAATTGTTAAAAACTTCAAAAAATATTGTAAGTCAGTTGTTAAACACAGATATTATTTATTTTTTTAAAGATTTATTTATTTATTTATTTGAAAGTCAGAGTTATACAGAGAGAGGAGAGGCAGAGAGAGAGAGAGAGAGAGAGAGAGGTATTCCATCTGATGGTTCACTCCCCAATTGACTGCAATGGCCGGAGCCGCTCACATCCAGAGCCAGAAGCTGGGAATTTCTTCCAGGTCTCCCACACGGGTGCAGGGGACTTCGGCCATCTTCTGCTTTCCCAGGCCATAGCATAGAGCTGGATTGGAAATGGAGCATCCAAGACTCGAACCAGTGCCTATATGGGGTGCTGGTGCTTCAGGCCAGGGCATTAACCCACTGCACCACAGCGCTGGCCCCAAACACAGATATTATTAACATTGTAATATCAATTTAAAATTAAATACATTGTATTAAAACACATACAATAAATATTTAAGATATAGCTTCATGATAATTTGACCTTATTTTATTACTATATAAACTCCTATAGTTGTTTACATCTGTTGTATTATTATGGTGGGAATATTTTGTGTGTGTTGTGATATTGTGTTTTTTTCCCTATTCTGTTCAGTGACACCTTGTTGATAGTTTGCTAATGGCCATGGTAAAAGTATTTTCCTGCAGAAATTGGCAAATGTTCTAAATCTGAGGGTTGTTTTAAATTGATTATATAGACAGGATGGTGATGGGCAGCACATTAATAATGTGTTTTAAATTGAAAAGTGTGTTGTGTTTGTAACCATTGAATAGTAAATAACATAGAAATGTAAGGAAATATTTTTACAGAATTCTAAAACTATTTTCAAAGAATTTCTTCGTATCATTGAGGAATAAATGAATTTCTCACATCTATATTCATTAGTTATTCTACATAATAATGTGAAAGGAAATGTCAGCTGCCATTGATGTAACTATACTGGTTTGTCAGTTGCAACTGTAGGTCAGCTATGAATACAAGATTTCAGCAAAAATCAACACAAACATTCTATGAGAATCAATTTGCTATATGGAATTCACAATATAGAGTATTATATACTTTATTATGTGTTATTATATATCTTTTACACCCACAAAGTTTGTAATATATTTATATACTATGTAGGTTTATACTGCCCCAACCTCAAGGAAAGAGGTTTTATTTTATTTTATTTTATTATTTTTTTGACAGGCAGAGTTAGACAGTGAGAGAGACAGAGAGAAAGGTCTTCCTTCCGTTGGTTCATCCCCCAAATGGCCGCTACAGCCAGCGCACTGTGCTGATCCAAAGCCAGGAGCCAGGTGCTTCCTCCTGGTCTCCCATGCAGGTGCAGGGCCTAAGCACTTGGGCCATCCTCCACTGCCTTCCTGGGCCACAGCAGAGAGCTGGACTGGAAGAGGGGCAACCAGGACAGAATTCAGCGCCCCAACCGGGACTAGAACCCAGGGTGCCAGCGCTGCAGGTGGAGGATTAGCCTAGTGAGCCACGGCGCTGGCGAAGGAAAGAGTTTTTTTTTTTTAATTATTTATTTATTTATTTGAAAAGGGGACAGGAGAGAGAGAGAGAGCGAGCGAGCGAGAGAGAGCGCTTAGCAAAGAAAGCTCCCATTTCCTGGCTGGGACCCTAAATACCCATAACAGCGAGAGCTGGGCCAGGGCCAGTGTAGGGGCAAAGCTGGAACTCAATGCAGGTGTCCCACATGGGTGTCAGGAATCCAAATACTTGAGCCATCATCACTGCCTCCCAAGGTCTGCATTGGCAGGAAGCTAGAATCAGGAGACAGAGCCAGGGATTGAACCCAGATACTCCGGAGTGAGACATGGACATCTTTCCTGGTGTCTTCACTGTTGGTCAAATGTCCATTCTAGGAACTTGGTTTTTAAACACTGAGCAGCACACCATTGATAGTAAACCAGGGCAGTCACGGGATTCTTTGCCTCCATTTCTGGAGCTGGGGATTATATACCTTGTGTTTCTGCAGAGTGAGCAGCCTCTGCACTTTGTAAGGAAACTGCAACCTCTTTCACCCTGTAGGAGTGGAACTCTCAGCCGCTGCTTTTTGAGAGACTTTGCACCAGGCCCGTGGCTCTGGTTAATACTCTGCATTTCTATTCTGATTGTGGCTCATAATTATGCCTATGTTGATTTTGTGGGTCACTATACATTAAGAAATTAAAAAAATTATATATCCATGTTATGAATTAAGAACAAATAGGAGAGTTCAGAACATGAATGCATTGTGCATTGTAGCCTTGATTACCTCTTCGAGTACTGAGGCCTACAGCAGCAAAGGTGAGTGAAAGATGACACAGTGGCTTTTCTCCCTATGACAGTCCTAGTCACTCCTTAACTTTAGCACCTCCATTTCTGCACATCTTTCCCATCACCTGTCTCCATGTCTGTATAGAATTAAGTGTTCAGCCTCTTCCTTTTACATAATTCATTGTTTAGTTAAGCAAATATTTTCTATTTCTAGTATGTTTTCAGTGTGCTAGGCACTTGTCCACAATGGTGATGAGGAACATAAACTCCAGTGGAGGGGCAAATGTTAATTAAGCAATCATATAAATTATAAACTGTGATAAGCTATGCATAAAAGTGCAAGGACTTTGATCGCCTCTATCAAGAATTCCAGCAAAGATTTCACTAAGGTTATGATATTTGAACTAAAATTTCAAGGTTGAGTAGAAATTAATGATGAAAGCACTGGGCAATGAGGACAGGAATAAAGGTTCGTGTGTTTGGGATGCTAACAGTGGGGACATAAAATGGCCATAAATTAAAGTGGGAAGATACTTAGGGCCCAGAGCTTTGCGTAGTTGATTGATATGCTCTGCCAAAATTTTTTTTAATACATTGCTTTTCAACAGTTGTTCAGAAGGCAACCAAACTGTGGGCCACTAAGTTAGAAAGCTGCTGTTGTGCAGTCCAGGGAGATATCATGGACACTTAGCCTGGGAGGCAGCGATGATATTGGAGAAAAGTGAATGGTGACAGAGATACTAGGAGGCAAAATTGATGGAACTTGGCGATGGACTGTGTCAGCAACAGGTAGTAAAGATGAGGGCAGTTTCAGGAATATCTTACTGATGCTGGAAGAGTGGTGCCAATCACTGTTTCAGAAAAAGTTGACAGAGGACCCAGTTTGAAGTATGATTTTGGATATTTTAAGTTTGAAGTACCTTTGAGACCTCACAATGGAAGTGTTCATTGGTAGTTAAATATACCATATTTGTGTCCGTATAGTATCATCATTAGGAGCTCATGAGACTGTGAACTCTCAGACTAGAAGAAATGTTGTAGCACTCATAATTCTCATTTTCAGGCAGTTGATGCTCACTTTCATCAAATAATAAGGAGTTTATTCGAAACACTGTCTTTATGGTGACAAAACCTCACCTTAACTGCAACTGCTGCCACATGTCATTTCTGTGCCTTGAATTCCACCAAAGATACTAAGTCTGCTGATAGTGTTAATGAGAGGCAGAGATGGATGCACTGGGTGGGTGCATTGGCTGCCTACGTCTGTCTGCAAGATGACTGGGCATCAGAGTGTATCAAATTTTTGGCTCCTGTGAGAGAAGATGCTTTTGACCTTCTACCAGATAATAAGGTGGAGACCAACCCTCTGCCATGCAAATGGGAAGAAATAAAGATTCTGGATGGCTAACACAAATGGCAGATTTTCACCTACACTTATCTTATTTACTGTTGTATACTTAGCATCTCAAGAAGTAGTAGCTCATAATAAATAATAAATAATGAATTTTGGATTGAATTTTTAAATTATGAGTTAAAGTAATATACGTTTTGGTCACTTAGATTATTACTAGATCGTATGTTAATTAAATTTATCTGTGTAAAGTAACCAGACTAAGACATTCGATAATTACAATGATAATTTGTAATTGTAATCCTCCAAATATTTCTAATTTGGAGGATGTAGAGCACATTTCAGTACCACAAGTATTTTAGATATTTTGCTTAAGGAAAACATTTTTTCATTTCTCCTCTCCGACCTGTGTCTTATAATGCTGAACAAATAAATAATATTTGACATTTCCTATTGTTCCATGGTGTGTTTTTGTCATAGAACTTATTTCACATTCCATCAGTCCCATTCAGATTGATGGAGTGCAATCACCTAGCATTTCTTTTTCATTCTTCCTTTTTAATGTTTTGGGTCTTTTACATTTTATTTTCTCTTTCATAAATTTGGAAAAGAATTTGAAAAATTCTTGCTGTCTTTATAAACTATAATAGCTAAGGAACAAAGATCCTAGTTGAATCTTGTTTATTGGTGGTGATGATTAATGAGGGAGAAATTTCTTGTTAAATTGAGAGTGATCTTACTAGATCATTTGTCACCTAGACATGCAAATTAGCCAATTTAACTGTCCTAATTCTATCTTCTCATATTTTAGTCTAAAATAAAGATTTTTGCTTCCTTTTTCTATAAATGTGGCAATTTTTTGAAACTAATGTCTTGTTTTTTTTCTTTCTAAGACATGCTGTGTTGTGATGCTAATTATCTGATCATTTAATTCAAACTCTTGTGGTAGTTTGTACTGCGTTCTTTATGCAGGGAACCATATGTGTTAGAACATTCCTCCCTGGGTACTTTTAGGCATTGGCCAAATGAGAACTTCGGGAAGGATTTGGAAGGCAGAAGTGGAGCAGCGATTGTCACTCTGGAAATCTGCATGGTGGTTACAGACAAATGCAGACGTGTTGGCAGGTTCCAGCTGGCCCTCGCTCTGCCTCTTGCTTCTCCTTCTGTCTACCCACCGTGGTGGGCCCTGGTCGCTTCATGCCCATCCCACACTCTCTGAATAGACTGCTCTTCTCATAGGTCTCATGCACTGTCCTTACACAGGCTGATTTCAGGGGCTGCATGTGCTTGGCTTCTGGACCGGTTGCCTGGTTATTCTTATTCTGATCCTCTGACTTCCATGTTGGATGTCCTCTTCTCTAAGTGTGTAAGGTCTAACTCCAATAATAAATCTCATAGCCCATCACTCATGGTGGGTCAGCTTCCTGGCTGAACCCTGACTGACTCAATAATTCATGCTGAAGCTTATTCTGATACCTTTCCTTTGCCACTTGTTCTTTGTCATGCTTATTGTGACATATTTTTTTTTCAAATTCCAGACTTTTTTCTTGACCTCCATAAATTTGATTTCCATTGTTAGAAAAAACTCTAATTTTTCTAAAGTTATTCAGTGTTCTCATTTTAGTGCATGCTGTGTGTAACAAAAAACATAATCATATCTTAACTATGATTTTTAAAACTAGAGACCTGTGCAAAGTCACGTGGGGGTATAGTACCATAATAGGTAGTAATCAGATGATCTCATTTGAACTGTATAAAACATTTATTCCTACTGCATACTTTTAACTGGAGATGTACCTGCATCAGTTCATTTGAGTCCTTAACAAAGAAAATGTGTCTAAACATAGATTAAAGAGCCTGCTTTATGGTTTTTTGATCAAGATTTTAAAATGTGACTTTGTTTCATATTTACTCTTAATGGAGGGTGAAATGTGTATTGTTCACTTGAGACCTGGGACATATGGATAAATCTGTCACAATATATTCGTTAGATGTATGGAAAGCTTAAGTTAACAGACTAAAAACTAATGTACATTAATTGCATGCATAATAAACTGAATTTTCTCATTTAATTCTTAAAATAAACTTGTGCTTGGTCTAATACTCTTATTTTCAGAGTTTTAGAGAGTATAAAACCGAAGCATATATAGATAACTGGTTTATATAAAGTCATGGAGACAATATGCAAAGTGGGTTTTGGGCCAAGGCTGTGGAACTGTGGTGCTCATGCGCATCAGAACTAGAATTGCCTCCCAACTACCTTCCCAGTGGAGGGTGATGAGGGGAGGGTGAACCTTGAAGTCAGAAGTGCATAGCCACATGGCCTTCTAACTGGTGAGTTTGAGCTTATGACTTTTTAAGTTGAGAAGTATGGCAATAACTACATGCACTCCCCAGGTAGTAGTGACATTGTTGAAAAAATGCAAAGCACATTATAATTGAGTAATTACTTTATTCTCTAATAATATGTGAATTTTCTGCATACTATGCTTAGGAATAGAATATGTGCTTAAAAAACAAAGACCAGGTGGAAGCATTATCCTATCATTTCTATATAGAATAAATATAGCTTAACTTAGAAATAAAAAAACTGAAGTAATAAAAATAAGAAACACAATCAGTGTTGTGAAATAATATTTATAATAGCAAAATTGGACCCCTAAATCTCTTACAATGAACAAATGTTAAGTAAACTTTGTTACATACTCTTTTTTTAGGTCTATTTATTTGAAAGTCAGAGTTACAGAGAGAGAAAAACAGCAAGAGACACAGAGAGATTTTCCATCCACTGGTTTAGTACCCAGGTGGCTGTAAGGACAAGGGCAGAGCCAGACCGAAGCCAGGAGCCAGGAGCTTCATCCAAGGGCTCCCACTTAAGCAGAAGGGATCCAAACACTTGGGCCATCCTCCACTGATTTTCCCAGTTCATTAGCAGGGAGCTGGATCAGAAGTGGAGCACCTGGGACACAAACTGGCACCCATATGTGATGCTGGTGTCATAGGTGGTGGCTTTAACAGCTACACCACAACTTGGGCCTCTGTTACATATTCATGGAATGTTATGTAGTCATTAAAATATGAAGAGTTTATTACATGGGGCATTTTTAATATTAATGGAAAAGTAAGATACAGAATACTACATACAAAAAGATATGAACTTAAAGGTAATACTTTAAAATCTCAGCAGTAGCGAGCCAAAAAGTGAATTTTTTCTTGGTTTCATTTTCCTGTTTTCTAAATATTCTATTACTTTAAAATCAATATAAGCTGTGAACTGCTATTGAGAATGACACTGTTTATTCATGGGTGTGAATCCCGCAATAAAATGATAAAGAAGCTAATAAATTTCATTTTATGTCATTGGTAAAACAGAAGAGGTACTAGAGCAAACTTCTCTTCTTAAATGGTTGGCATACATTTTATTCCCTCTTTTTCTGTCCATTCCTCCTCCTTCCCCCAATTATTGTAAGGTGTAAAGGTGCTGTCACCAGTACAGCATTTCATTTTCTGCAGAGGAGTGCATGCAATATTTATATAGTATATATCATTGCTCTGAAATCAGTTTATGATAAAGGGAGCCTGAACCCTTCTACAGGGCTGCTGCTTTCTGTTTAAAGAGGCATCCTTTCATTGCAGTGTAGTAATGGCCGTAGTACTTTAGCAAATAGCTATAAAACATGAAAATGTCCTCCTTTCTTGTATTAATCCATCAGGAAGCTTTCAGAGATTCTTCTTGTCTAAAATATTCATAGGCAGCAAAATGTCCTGAATGCCCTACAGAATTTGTGCAGAGCCAGGCAGATGATTGATAGTGAAGTTCTGTTCTGAGTCACTCACAGTATGTAATTCTATTTGTCTTGCCAAATACAGGAGAGCAGGCAACTCATAAAAGGTAAAGGTAACAGACACCATATTTTCTTACATTTGAAATAGATCTTGGTGTCTCCACTTCACTGTACTCCACTAGATATAACACATTTTTATTAAATAAAATAAAAGGCAGTTGAGCTAGTCTTTTAGAGTAGTATAAAGTTTTATTAAGCAGATGTCACTTATTATATTACACATCTCTCCTTGGCATATATTTGCCTGTATGGGCATATCTTAAGCAAATGATGTACAAAAGTTTAATTAAAATAAAAACAGTCAGGGTGGCTAGTTAAAGTAAGGTATTAAATAACACTCAATGTATTCTTTAATGAATAGAGGTCAATCCCTATCTTTCAGTATTTTTGACATTAGTATTTTTAAGCTATCATTCAGTTTTTCATTAAATTGACGTAAAAACTGAAGTTCTGATCAGATTGATCTCATTAAGTCAGGCAATGCAATAGATGGGCATTTGGTAACATTGCAGTTGCTAGCCAGATTTAGTGCTCTGAGCTGCTCTCGTGTCCTGAGGACAGGGGTCTATCATGTGCACTTGTGCACAAATCCTCGCGTTTTGACTGAGTCAGGATCTTAGAATCAAGTCTGGAGGACTTGGTTTTGGTTTATATGCTTCAGTATATAAATTCATTGTTCATGGCAAATATTATACTGCTTTATATAAAAAATGAATTATGATGTATAGGAAAGATAGAACAAACTAATTATAGTAGTTATGTTTGTATTTTCTATAGGGAAAGAATCCCACACATACAGAAATATAGCATCACTGTGAAGACATTGTTGATGTATGAGTCGATTCAATTCAGTTGGAATTGCTGCATATGAAAAGGAAATATGGGAAGCATTAGGTGATAACAGAAGTGCTTATTTTGGTACTTTGTAATCAGTTAAAGAGTAAGGTCCATATTTGGCATTATTCAATTTTCAGTCTCATGAATCACTTTGCACATAGTGGGAGCGTTCATAATGCCCCATTAAGCAAAAACCCAGAAGAGTGTCACATGACAGGCAGTAGCCAGTTAGGCAGAATTTACTAGGTAATTCTATTTCAGACGAAGTTCCATAGTCTTTAACCTTTGAGATTTATTTTGGCCAGATTTATTTATTTATTTATTTATTATTTATTTATTTATTTTACTGAGTTCTCTCTTTTTTAAACTTTTATTTAGTAAATATAAATTTCCAAAGTACAGTTTATGGATTACAACTGCTCCCCCCAATAACTTCCCTCCCACTCACACCCCTCCCATCTCCTGCTCCCTCTGCCATTCCATTCACATCAAGATTCATTTTCAATTATCTTTATATACAGAAGATCAATTTAGTATGTATTAAGTAAAGATTTCATCAGTTTGCACCCACACAGAAACACAAAGTGCAAAATACTGTTTCAGTACTAGTTATAGCATTACTTCACATTGGACAACACCTTAAGGACAGATCCCACATGAGGAGTAAGTTCACAGTGACTCCTGTTGTTGACTTAACAACTTGCTACACTACTTTCATGCTCAACATATTTTTTAAGTGTGTTTATTCCTGGCATAAAAATATGGTTATGATAATGGGTCAGATTTCTGCATTTACTAAGGTTCCCCCTGATGCTCCAAACTCAAAATCTTCTTGTTCTATGTCCCTGTTCTTTTTCTGAAAGCTTCTGCATCTTATGTTTTAATAATGGGTCTAATCATGCATATTTTTAAAGTTTCTGATTTTTAAAAGAGTTGCTTAAGAACATGATTGTGCTGATGCTGGCTAAGCCCTCCAATTGGAACTTGCCTTGCCAGCATTTCTATGTATTAGCTATCTCCTTCCAATCCATAAAGTTTTTCCCAGACTCCTTTCCAGGAGGCAGATTTGAGTCTTCTGCTTTCTCCAGGCCAGTAATAAAATGTACCCTCCTTAAAACACCAGCACCCAAGACTGCTTCAGTGAGCAATGGGCATTCCACAGCAGTTACCTTCTGGTATTTGAGACACAATATATTTTTCTCTGAGGAATCTATTCACTTGGCAAAGAAAAATATCTGCTGACATAGGCAATCAAGGATGTATACGCATGTCTAACATATGCTGAAAACACCTTTTTAATTGTAATTTGTTGAGAATTTTTACACACGTGCCACTGAGAGAAAGTTATTTTTGAAGTGGTAAAAAAATAAGTGGAATTTATGCTTTCCTTAGTCTTGTAGATTAGTTAAGATGAAAAAAAGCATGAAGATGAGAATGCACAGATTAGTCTACTTCAAAAAATTCCCAATTTTAAATTACCTATTATAATTACTTAAAAAACATTAAGTCAGTGTGAATTTTTTGCTGTTTTTAATCAGATATTATTATAATATTACATATTACAGAAATATCTTTTAGCTTTTTGTGCGTGTTTATGCACAGATTTTCCCTAAGTTTGACCCAATATTCTTTAGTCCCTTGTTTTTCTGAATATCTAAAATAGTATGTACAGCTAGATTTAAAAATCAGCAGATTCCACAGGTAAGTGATGTGAGGCCTTCAGGTAACGAGCACTTAGATTGTTTATACAGCTTGGATACTATGGACAATGCTTCAGTAAGAAACAGAGAGTAGGATGTCGGCTGCCAGGTGGAGGTGGGGAAATAGAGAAATGTTGGTTGAATGGTGGAAACTTTTAGATGCATAACTTCTGGAGATCTAAAGTCTGGGATGGGGACCATGGTTAGTAGGAATGTCTGAGAATAGATCTTAAGTGTTCTCACTCACACACAATGCTAACTGTGGGAGGTAATGTATAAGTTAATTAGCTTGATTGAAAGAATAATCATACAAGATCTATCAAAACAAGACATTGTACACTTTAGCTATATACAATTTGTTTTTGTCAATTATACAACAATAAAGCTTAAAAGTAAAAAAGCTTAAGAACAAGAATTTTGGGGAACTTACTCGTTTATTAAAAAATATTTAATGAGCTTCTCCTCTATATCAAGTGCTCTCCTGGACATGGGGACACAACATTTTAGTGGAGAAAGCAGAGAATGATTGCACATTCTACTAAATAGTTCAGTAGAAGTAGAGTGGGTGCTGATAGATGGCAATGGAGAAGGCCAGGGCTCAGGCAAAGCATCTCTTGGATAGTACCGTTTTAACTGGAGCCTAATGATGAGAGGGAGCGGGTTGTGTATGCAAAGTTCCCGAGGAAGGCTACTCTTGGGAAAAGTAAAGGCAAAGGCCCTGAGATGAAACCAGGTTTACATTAAAGGAACAGAAAGAACAGTTGAGAGACTAAAACCCAATGAACAAGGAGGACAGTGAGTTAGAGGAGAGAGGTGAGTTAGAGTAGAGAGGTGAGTTAGAGGAGAGAGGTGAGTTAGAGTAGAGAGGTGAGTTAGAGTAGAGAGGTGAGTTAGTAGAGAGGTCGCAGCCAGATTGTGGAGGACTGTGGACTAATTTTATTCTAAGAGCAGTGTAAAAGTTTTTGAAGGGATGTAAACATGAGAGGGATGTGATCCTCCTACATTCCAAATGTATGTCAAAAGTTTTAGGGGAACATGAATGTAAAAATGAGAAATTAGCAATAATCCAGAAAAGAGATGAGAGTAGTGGTGTCAGGTGATAGCAGTGGACTGTGAGAGCAGTATACTTATTCAGAATATTATTTATTTATTATTAATATTATTTATTTAAAGGAGGGAGTGAGGAGGAGGAGGGGGGAAGAGAGAGAGAGAGAGACAGACAGAGAGAGAGAGAGAGAGAGAAAGTTTCCATCTGTTGATTTACGGCAAAATGCTTTCAACAGCTGTGGCTGGACCAGGGCAGAAGTCGGAACCAGGAACTCAATCCAGTTGGCAGCAACACAGTTACTTTGGCTGTCACCATTGCTTCCTAGAGTCTGACTTAGTAGGAAGCTTGAGACAGGAGCCAGAGCAAGGACTCAAACCCAGATACTGCAGTGGGTTGTGAACATCTCAGCTGCTAGGCTAAATGTCTGCTCCCTGATTCAGAATATTTTTGAAGGTGTAATTGATAGGTTTCAACTGTGGATTTTAGAGGGGAACTCTGATATAAAGAATGCAAACGGTACTTTATACTTTGTGTTTCTGTGTGAGTGCAAACTGTTGAAATCTTTACTTAGTATATACTAAATTGATCTTCTGTATATAAAGATAATTGAAAATGAATCTTGAAGAAGAATGGGATGGGAAAGGGAGTGGGAGATGGGATGGTTGTGGGTGGGAGGGTGGTTGTAGGGGGAAAAAGCCGCTATAATCTAAAAGTTGTACTTTGGAAATTTATATTTATTAAATAAAAGTTAAAAAAAGAATGCAGCAAAATTTGCAGTATTGAAATATGTGCTGGCTGTATAGATTTAATTTGACAATATGAAGGAGTTTGCCTCTAAATGTCCGACCTTCTATTCCTAAGGAGATCTGACCTTATTTGGCAAGCTCTAGTTGATCAGATAAATTAAAGGAAGGCAGTAAATACAGTGTTACAAGGGCATGCTTAGGAACCAGAACACATAGGTTGAGTTTCAGTTCCATCACTTGTTAGCTATGTGACTTTGGGAAAATTTCTTTTCTTTTATATCCCTCAGTTTCCTCATTTGCAAGATGGAGTATTATGTGTACATACTCAGAAAGATGTGACTAGTAAATGGAGCAATTAGCCAAAAGTGTCACATGGCTAGTACTCAATTTCAGTTATTATTTTAAAAATAAAATGCGCAGTTCAGAGCTGGATATCCAAGAATAATAAAATAAGATAATAAATAAAATTATAAAATGTCACCTCAAAAATTGAGATATTTGAGATTTACTGGGGATGAATTACATTAGTTTTCCACTCTTCTACTGAGGTTTAAAATTTTTAGGTTACTCACATCTTTTGAAGAAGTGAGTAGCTGCCTTAAAATAACTTGCTCACATATAAAATTAAAGTTATGTAGAAATTTTTATTTATAACTATTAAATATATCATTGAAAAGTTTTTCATTAGCGTTGAATAAAAGGTTTTACAAATCAGCGGTCTTTCTTAGTAATACACATTAGTCATCTACTACAAGAACCATGTTAGAGTAACACTTGGATTCTCTCTAGTTATTCCATTAACTGGTATTTCCCTGGAAAGTCTGTTTCTCTAAATGTGGTGTGGGCTGAGAATACTGACTTAGAACAGGAGGAGCAGTGCCTCTCTATTCACTGATGTTGCTGCATGGGAGGTTCTGGCAACAGAGTGGGTCATTTCTGTCTGCCTCTTATAGCTGCCCCTCAGAGGGGTACTTTGGAGCAGGAGTCGTATCAATGGGAGGCTACCTCATTAGTGCTGCAGCCATCATCAATTAAAACTTGTCTTTGGCAAGAATAGTCCCTCTTCCCTCTTGCTTGCTTGTACTGCAAGTGCCCATTTTGAGAGTAACTTGATTTAGCTCTCTTTATTTATGGTTGAAAGAGAAGCAAAGAGAAATGATATGTACAATAATAATGAAAGGTACAATTAGCACTTATTGAGGACTTGTCTTTTTATTTTTTTTATTTTTATTTTTATTTTTTTGACAGGCAGAGTGGACAGTGAGAGAGAGAGAGACAGAGAGAAAGGTCTTCCTTTGCCGTTGGTTCACCCTCCAATGGCCGCCGCAGACGGCGCGCTGCGGCCGGCGCACCGCGCTCGTCCGATGGCAGGAGCCAGGAGCCAGGTGCTTTTCCTGGTCTCCCATGGGGTGCAGGGCCCAAGCACCTGGGCCATCCTCCACTGCACTCCCGGGCCACAGCAGAGAGCTGGCCTGGAAGAGGGGCAACCGGGACAGAATCCGGCGCCCCGACCGGGACTAGAACCCGGTGTGCCGGCGCCGCAAGGCGGAGGATTAGCCTGTTGAGCCACGGCGCCGGCCAGGACTTGTCTTTTTAAAATCAAAATTATATTCAACCATTACGATTCTTGGAAAAATGAGGAAAAATGAGGAAAAATTCCTTATGTCAAGTAAGTAGCATGTACCTGTCCTACTTTTCTCACTTGGTTCAGCTTTTATTTTGCCTAATTCTTCACCTAACAGCCCAGAGAAGGTCCTTGAACATGCTGCTGGAGAATTGAGTTCAGGTTGTGGACAGAGAAAGAGAGCTTTTGGAGGAAAAATGAGTATATTTGGATAGGAAGGGTTGCATGAAGAAAAGGCTCTACAAGCATGTGTGGACTTGCCTAGAAGGAGTCCCACTGTGTGTAATAGATCCAATTCCGAGTTGAGTATTTCATCTTAGACTTCTGCTTTGAGGCTGGCTTAAGGCTGAGCAACAAAGCAGAACTAGAACTGTATGTATCTTAGTTGTACTCTGCACTATCAAGAATCCAAGTGTGATGTTCTTAATTGAGAATTTATGTCTATAGGTACATTCACCCATGTAAATGATATGGAGAAAATACTGCATGAGCCATTAATTCAGTGGACAGATTTCAAATGAGAAGAAATGTGATATAGCTATAGATTTATTATCTGTCTATCATTTATTGTTATTATTATTATTAATTACCTGACTTTCAGGGCTGGGAAAACACCACTTGCATGGGAATTTGCTTATGGTGGAGGGGCCTTCATTGAATGGAAGCTGTTTGATGCTCTGGGGTTTTTCTTCTGTGGAGCAGGGTTTATCAACTGGAGAAATTTGAATATCTGGGATGAGAAATAAAGGTAGCAGGGCTTAATAGGACTGTGAGAAGAATTTCTTTTTGCTGTGATACTTCTCTAATGCCTTCCATTGAAAATGCAATGAAAAATATCAATTAGAGGGTTCAATTAGTCTTTTGACACTAAGACAGTTTCAAGGAGCAAACAGGTGCAACCTTTGTTGTTAGTCTGTTCTCACATTAAAATTGCAGAGCAGAGAAAGAGGGTTTGTGAAGTTCCCACTCTGTCACTGAGCATGGGCAAGAGAAGGAGCACAGAAAACATTCATCAATTGGTGCTAGTGCTATTTCTGATGCCTGACATATGATAGAATTTCAAGAAGTTTGTTGAGCGAATCTTTATATTTTTAGAAAGATTAAAAAAGAATGTTGCTGGAGGACATCTAAGTACAGTAAGCACATAGAACTCCTAATAGACATGACCAGAAAAGATCTTCACCATGACACATTGTAATCAAACTCTCCACAGTAAAACATAAAGAGAAGATTCTAAAAGGTGCACGAGAAAATGCCAGATTACTTTCAGAGGATCTCCAATTAGATTCACAGTGGACTTATCATCAGAAATTCTACAAGCTAGGAGAGAATGGTGAGATATAGTCCAAGTCTTAAGAGTAAAAAACTGTCAACTCAGAATATTATACCCTGCAAAGCTCTCACTTATGAATGAAGGTGACATAAAGATCTTCCATGACAAACAGAAATTGAAAGAGTTTGTCACCACTTGTCCAGCCCTACAAAGGATGCTTAAGAATATGTTGCAAAGAAAAACACAGAAACATGGTCATCACAACGAAAGAAGGTGAAGGCAGAAAATCTCCCTGGAAAAGTAGGATATCCACAATAAAAAACAGGAATATTTATGAAAAGATGGCAAGGCAAAGTTGGTACTTATCAGTAGTCACCTTAAATGTAAAAGGTCTCAACTCTCCAGTTAAAAGACACAGACTGGCTGAATGGGTAAAAAAAGACCCCATTTATTTGCTGCCTACAAGAAACACATCCCATCAACAAAGATACACACAGACTGAAAGTCAAAGGATGGAAAAAGATATTCCATGCTAACAGGAACCAAAATAGAGTTGGTGTAGCCATTGTAATATCAGACAAAAATCATAGACTTTAACACAAAAATTGTTAAAAGAGACAAAGAATGTCTCTATGTAATGATTAAGGGGTCAATTAAACAGGAAGAAGTGACTATTATACAGGTACATATACCTAATTGCAGGGCACCTGGCAATTAAAAAGAAATGTTAATGGATCTAAGGGAGAAATAGATTCCAATACAATGGTAATGGGGGACATCAAACAACCAATTTCAGTAACTGACAGATCAACCAGACGGAAAATCAGTAAGGAAACAACAGAGTTAATTGACACTATAGACCAAATGGACCTAACAAATATCTACAGAATTTTTCCTTATGCAATGGCAGAATACACATTCTTCTCACCTTACCAGTGCATAGAACTTTCTCTAGGATTGACCACATGCTTGGCCATAAAGCAAACCTCAGCAGATTCAAAAAAGTCAAAATCATACCACACATCTTCTCTGACCACAGTGAAATGAAGCTGGAAATTAACAACTCAGGAATCTCTAGAACATATGCAAAAACATGGAGACTGAACAACATACTTCTGAATGAACAGTGAGTCATTGAAAAAATAAAAATATTTTCTGGAAACAAATGAAGATGATAATACAACATATCAAAACTTATGGGATATAGCAAAAGCAGTGTTAAGAGGAAAGTTTATAGCAATTGGTCTACATCAAGAAATTGGAAAGGCACCAAATAAATGAGCTATCTGTGCATTTCAAGGACCTAGAGAAACAACGGAAAACAAAACCCAAAACTCGTAGGAGAAAATAAATAATTAAAATCAGAGAAAAAATAATCAAAATTGAAACCAAGAAAACAATACAAAAGAACAGCAAACAAAGAGCTGGGTTTTCTGAAAAAAAAAAAAATAGAATAGACACACCATTGGTCTAACTAACTGAAGAAAGGAGGGAGAAGAAGACCCAAATCAATACAATTAGAAATAAAAAAGGAAATGTAATAACAGACACCATAGAAATAGGATTCATCAGAGATTATGACAAAGAGCTATATGCCAACAAACTGGGAAACCTAGAAGAAATGGATAGATTCCTGGACACATACAACCTACCTAAATTGAACATTGAAGACACAGAAAAACTAAACAGACCCATACCAAGATGGAAATTGAATCATTAATAAACACTCTCCAAACAAAGCGCAGGACTGGGTGGATTTACTGCTGAATTCCACCAGACATTTAAAGAAAAACTAACTTAAATTCTTCTTAAGCTATTCAAACGAATTGAAAGGGAGAGAATCCTCCCAAACTCTTCCTGTGAATCCAGCATTACTTTAATTCCTACACCTGAAAAAGACACAGAAGAGATGAGAACTACAGACCAGTTTCCCTGATGAACATTGACACAATAATCCTCAACAAAATTCTGGCCAATCAAATCCAATAATACATCAGAGAGATCATTCACCTGGACCAAGTGGGATTTACCCCTGGTATGCGGGGATGGTTCAGCATTCACAAATCAATGTGATACATCACATTAACAAACTGAAGAACAAAAACCATATCATTATCTCAATAGATGCAGAGAAAATATTTGATAAAATACAGCACCCTTTCATGATGAAAATTCTAAGCAAATTGAGTGTAGAAAGAACATTTCTAACACTCAAGGCATTTTATGACAAACTCATGGCCAGCATCTTACTGAATGGAGAAAAGTCGGAAGCATTCCAAATGAGATCTGGAACAAGAAAGGATGCCCATTCTCAGCATTGCTATTCAACATAGTCTTGGAAGTTTCAGCCAGAGCCATTAGGCAAGAAAAGCGATCAAAGGGATAAAATCCATAGAAACTCAACAATATCAAAAGAAACAACCCAGTTAAGAAATGGGCTAAGGACGTAAACAGGCATTTTAAAAGAAGAATTCCAAATGGCCAACAAACACATGAAAAAATGCTCAGGATCACCGGCCCTCAGGGAAATGAAAATAAAAAAAATTGAGGTTTCCCACCTCACCCCCGTTAAAATGGCTTTCATACAAAAATCAATAACAAGTGCTGGCGAGGATGTGGGGAAAAATTTCCCTAATTCACTATTGGTGGGAATGTAAACTGGTACAGCCACTGTGGAAGACACTATGGATATATCTCAGAAAACTGAATATAGACCTCCCTTATGACCCAGCCTTGGGAATTTACCTAAGGGAAATGAAATCAGCAAATAAAAGGATTATCTGCACCCCCCATGTTTATTGTAGCTTAATTCACAATAGAAAAGACATGGAATCATCCCAAATGCCAATCAACTGAAGACTGGATAAGGAAATTATGGGAAGTGTACACCATGGAATACTACACTGTGATTAAAAAAATGAAATCTTGTCATTTGCAAAAAAAAATGGATGAAACTGGAAAACGTCATACTTAGTGAAATAATCCAGTCCCAAAAGGACAAATACCACATGTTCTTCCTGACCTGTGATAACTAATAGAATACCTGAAAGGCAATCTATAGAAATGAAATTGACACTTTCATAAGCAATGACTTTGAACAACCCTTGTCTCGACTAATGTGTAACAGAGTTTTTTTTTCTTTCAAACTATTTGTTGAACTCCTTACTCAATATAGAGTTAATTGTATGTGTATAAAGTTAATTGAAAGTAGATCTTGGGGCTGGCACTGTGGCATAGCAGGTAAAGCTGCCACCTGCAGTGCCGGTATCCCATATAGGTGCTGGTTGGAGTACTGGTTGCTCCACTTCTGATTCAGCTCTCTGCTGTGGCCTGAGAAAGCAGTAAAAGATGGCCTAAGTCCTTGAGCCTCTGCACCTGCATGGGAGACCCGGAAGCAGCTCCTGGCTCCTAGCTTTGGATTGGCACAGCTCTGGTCATTGTGGCCATCTCGGGGGTGAATCAGCAGATGGAAGACCTCTGTCTCTCTCTCTGTATCTCTACCTCTGCCTCTCAGTAATTTTGCCTTTCAAACAAATAAAATAAATCTTTAAAAAGAAAAGAAAGATCTTAGTAAAAAATAAGAATGGGAATAAGAGAGGGAGGAGAAAGTGGGTGGGATTGTGTGTTGTAGGGTGGGTATGGTGGGAAGAATCACCATGATCCTAAAGTTGTAATTATGAAATGTATAAAATTTGTATTCCTTAAATAAAATGTTTCTTGGAAAAACAATAAATAAATAAAAGAATGTTGCTGGAGTGGATGGTAACACTCAATATTTGAGGAAAAATGTGTTCATATTCACTCTGTGAGCAACAGAAGAACTTAACAGCTGTGTGTGTGTGTGTGTGTGTGTGTGTGTGTTTGTGTTCATTTTAAGGATTAAATATAGGCAAGAATGCTATAAGAAATTTTGTTTTTTCTTTTCTAGCCTAAGAATAAAACCAGCACGTCAATACACTGGTAATACCTGAATCTCTGTTTGATTGCATTCATCCACTCTTGGCCTTCTTGTTGAAGGGAATTGTTTATCTGTACATGTGAAGGAAGACTCAAACTTTCTTTTTTCTGTAAAGCTAGTTCAGTTTCTTTCGACGTTGTACATCACAAGTGGAAATGAACAAACAAGATAAATAGAACAAAGATTATTATTTTTCTTTATTTTGTTTTTTATTCATATTCCTTTTGGCTATATTGATGATAAATAGATTGGAACCTAGTTGATTTATTAATTTAACCCTGATCAATGTGGATTGCTGCAGGATTAGTTAAATTGATGAGGAATGTGAGCAACATTAATGGATTTTGGATAAGCAAATACACATCATTCAGCTTAACACCTGTTACCTTTGTTTTGAATTGTCAATTTGGTAATGAAGCAGGTATTCTTAAAGGGCAGAATTCTTTTTCTAATTCTCAGAGGCACTGCCACTTTTTTAATTTTAATTGTCCTTTTATGTCCAAAACAATTTAGATTGTTGTTTGAAACCTCATTTCCTGAAATAAAACTAAAGCATTTGGGCTGATATAAGTGAAATCCATATATAATCCAAATATGAGTGAAATATATTTAGATATATATATATGTATATATCCAACAAAGTTTTAGTGGACGATAACTTTTGACAATTTTGTTTCACAAGAAAACATATGACCGAGATAGAAGTAAGCATAATTGTGTATGTAGTCTGACTATTGATCTTATGCTTTCAAGGGATAAATATGGGTGTATGCGTGTATGTCTCTGTTTGTGCACATGTGTACATACACACAATCATTTAAGATTACTTTTGATTTGAAACCAGTCGTGTAGCAAAGAAAAATTTCTCATTTGATGTCTTCCATAGAGTAAAATTCACGTCTTTGAGATTGTGGCAAGTAGAAGTGAAACTTTATCTTTTATGGATGTTTTCTAGTCTGAGAATAGCTTCTGACAGCATTCTATTTTGATAACTTCTCTTTGATGTGTTTCTTCTTCTACAGTTTGTTACCATTGGGTATGACTCATAATAAGAATTTAGAGATATATTTTCACCTTCTTTCCAGGGAGTGCAGCTATCTTTTAGAGACTCTTTTGTTGGGTACAGCAGAAGGGAACTTGCCACATTTATCTTTTGAGGAGATTTCATTTACAAAGCAGTCTACTAACATTTTGTAGCTGAAAAGAATCAAACAGAAGGAATATATTTATAAAAGATTTTTTCTCTCCCCAAGAAAAGGAATCCCATGCTCTGATAGTGTAAAACTCCCATTGGGATCATGGTGCAATTTTATTTGTATAGACACATGTGGGTATTCTGTTTTTCTTATTTATCATATGTATATATGCAGTTTAGACATGTATTTATTTTTATGTTGAAGTAGAGAAGGATTGATATAGGGAATTGGAATGATTCTGATAGTTGCATAATTATTAGGATCTGAACAAACAACTTGAAAACAGATCAACAATGTGTTGCAAGGTGATGGATTAACCCAGAGGGTCCTCAAGGAGAACTGATGCCTGAGTCTTGATCCAATGTCTGCTGGAAAATTTAGTACTAATTAAAACAAAATGATTAACAAGGCATGATGAATTAAGTAGTGTTTGTGCTGGGCTTAATGGACAGGTGCAGGAGAGGAAGAGGAGAGTTGCAGGAAGACACTACTCTAATGCTGTGTGTAGATGAACCAACCCCCTCCCAACTTTGTTGGTGTTGGGCTTGAATATAGCTAGGTATGGACTTTCTTCAGAGGTCAGGGCCTTACATGGGATATAAGCTGTTGAAATGACCCTTTAATCATTATGAATTGTCTCTTTTAATCAATTAATATTAACACTTTGCCCTACATCTTGTCATATCTGATAATACTATGAGAAGTCCAGTGGTCTTATGCTTGGTGTTTACTGGGTAGATTTTTCTACCATCTATTCAATTTCTGTCCAAATTTTTTTTATGTAGGATACATATTTTGTATAAATTACACAGTAGAGTCTTGTCTTGCTTTTTCTTCAGCATGACAATTTCTGCCATTTAAAAAGAATATCTAGTCCATTAACCACTATGATTTTTGATTGAATTGGAATTATGTCTACTTTTTTATTATTTACTTTTAATCATATATTTTTGTGTTCTTTTAAATTTTTTTCTGAACATCTTTTTTAAAGATTTATGTATCTGAAAGAGTTACACAGATAGAGGGGGAAAGAGAGAGAGAGAGATTGAGAGAGAAAGAGAGAGACAGAGAGAGAGAGAGAGAGAGAGAGAGAGAGAGAGAGAGATCTTTCATCCACTGGTTCACTCTGCAGATTTCCACAACGACCAGGGCTGGGCCAAGCCAAAGCCGAGAGCCAGGAGTTTCTCCTGGGTCTCCCACATGGGTGGTATTGGCCCAAGTACTCAGGCCATCTTCTACTTCTTCCCCCAGGTCATAAGCAGGGAGCTGGATTGGAAGTGGAGCAGCCAGAACTTGATCCGGTGCCCATAGGGGGATGCCAGCACTGCAGATGGTGGCTTAACTAGCTACTCTACAGCTCTGGACCCTGAGGATAAAAACTTACTTAAGATAAACCCCTCTGTCTAGGTATTATATCCCATTCCATCTTTCCCACTCAAGGATATAATTTTAGTGATTTTCCTATTTCCTGTATCCATCATTTCCCATATGGATATGGGATTGTATCCAGCATAACAACAAATGACAACAACCAACCAAATGGAAACTTCCCTTTACAGTACCTTCCTCTAGGAACCATGTGATTTCTCTGTCTCTCTTTATGTCAAAATTCTCAATATTGCAAGTTCTCTCTGTCTTTTACTCTCTTTTGTTCTCTGTTGAATCCATTGTAATCCTACTACCATTCTATCAAATGTTATCTTTTCAAAGTCACCAATGGCTTTAATGTTAATTTTCAGTTTTGTTACTTGGGATGTCACCAGCATTTTACACTTTTAAACATTTTATTTGCTTGACTTCTAGGGCACTATATTCTTTTTTAAATATATTTTTAATTTGTATGTGTCTCATAAATATAACATTATGTACATAGTAATTCTTCCCATTGTGCCTGACCTCACACCCATTCGCCCCCCTTCCTGCTCTCTCACTTATTTTAAGCAATAAAGAGAAATAAAAATAAAGAAAAAAGAACAAATGGAGTAAAAAAAAAACTGAGAAATGTTCTTCAACTGTCTATACAAGGGCTGATTTATGTTACTGCTTCTCGAGGGTGATTTTGCTTTTTCCTCCTTTCCTCTTTTCTCTTCCTTCCTCCCCCTTCTTTCCTTTTAGAAACTTAATTGTCCTTAAAGAAGAATAAAAGGATGTTGCTTTTTTGTGAGCTCTGGACATAACTATAACTTATGAGACAGTTATATCCTCCTTTTAATATACTAAAAGGAAGTTATTTTTGGGAACAAGTTTTACTATTAACTTTCAAGGTACAACTTTTGGGAACAGAGGTCCTACATGGGAAGTTAGTGCACAGTGCCTCTTGTTGCTTATTTAACAAAAAAAATTCTTATGTATGACATCAGTAATCCCCTAAGGCTGTTGACATGATCTGTCTCAGGTACGGAAGCCTTTTGGACTCACTAGCTTGAAAGAGCCATAAGCAAAGTGGAAGTTCTCTACTCCCTCCCTTCAGAGAAAAGTGTATTCTTCTTTGGTGGCCCCTTCTTTCCTCTGCAGTCTTGATGTGTAAGACATGTTTTGCCAGAGTGTCTTTGCTTTCTATGCCTGATGTGCTCCTCCTGGGCTTTCCAGCCAGACTAGAGTGCCTTGAGGGCTGATTCCGAGGTTGGAGTGCTGCCTAAAGCAATTGTCCTATGCGTCTGCTGTATGGACTGCTTCCATGTTGGAGCCTTCTCTCCTTTTTAATTATGTTTATTATTGTTTCCATACACTTAGTCCTATTTAGATGATCACTTATTCACTTGTTCCTATCTATATGGTCACTTTAGTAATTTATCTATTTGGTATTTTTTTGTTGTTGTTGTTATAGAGTTAGACAGTGAGAGAGAGAGACAGAGAGAAAGGTCTTCCTTCCACTGGTTCACTCCCCAAATGGCTGCCACAGCCCGCACTGCGCTGAGCTGATCCGAAGCCAGGAGACAGGTGCTTCCTGCTGGTCTCCCATGAGGGTACAGGGGCCCAAGCACTTGGGCCGCCCTCGAATGCCTTCCCAGGCCACAGCAGAAAGCTGGACTGGAAGAGGAGCAACCGGGACTAGAACCTGGTGCCCATATGGGATGCTGGTGCCGCAGGCGGAGGATTAACCAAGCAAGCCACGGTGCTGGCCTTCCTATTTGGTCTTTATAACACTTAAGCTACTGTTTTTATCAGCTGGCATAAGGGATTTTGGGGACCTATGGCATTTTGTTTAGCTGTACCCTTAGAAGTGAGTCTGTAGGAGAGTATGTAGAATTACACTGCTTTGCAGTTCTGCCCTTTATGCTTTTCCAAATTATAGCTTTAAGGTCTTGGCAGTTCTTCCCACTGTGCCTGCCTACCACCCACACTCCCATCCCCCTTCTTTCCCTTTCTTATCCTCACTCTTGTTCTTTACTAAGATCTATTTTTTTAATTAGCTTTATACATATATGATTAACTATGTTAGGTATAATGTTCAACGATTTGTATGAAAGAGAAAAAGGTAAGGAAAATACTCTAATGGAAAAGAAAGGAAAGGGTAGCCAAGAATGTAGACTAGAAAGCTGCTCCTCAATAGTCCAGAGAAGGGCTGTTCAGAATCATTGCTTTCTGTAGCGTCAATTTCATTTCTACATGTTGCATTCTAGGTGCTCTATTAGTTACTGGATGTCAGGAAGAACACATAGAATTTGTCCATTTGAGACTGGCTTATTTGCTAAGTATAATGTTTTCCAATTTCATCTATTTTGTTGCAAATGCCTGGACATCTTTTTGTTTCTTTTTACTGCTGTGTAGTATTCCATGGTGTACACATCCCATAATTTTTTTATGTAGTCTTCAGTTGACAGGCATTTAGGTTTATTCCATGTCTTTACTATTTTGAATTAAGCTGTGATAAAAATAAAGGTACAGATAGCTCTTTCATATGCTGCTTTCATTTCCCTTGAGTAGATTCCCAGGAGCAGGATGTCTGGATCATATGGTAGGTCTGTATTCAGATTTCTGAGGTATCTCTGAACTGTCTTTCATAGTAGCTTTACCAGTTTGCATTCCCATCAACAGTGGATTAGTGTATCTTTTCCCCCACATCCTCGCCAGCATTTGTTGTTTGTTGATTTCTGTATGAAAACCATTCTAACTGTGGTGAAGTGAAACCTCATTGTGCTTTTGATCTGCATTTCTCTGACCCCTAGTGATCCTGAGCATTTTTTCATGGGTCTGTTGGCCATTTGGATTTCCTCTTTTGAGAAATGTCTATTTAAATCCTTTGCCCATTTCTTCACTGGGTGGTTTGTTTTGTTATTGTGGGGTTTCTTGATCTCTTTATATATTCTGGCTATTAATTCTTTACCAATTGCATTGTTTGCAAATAATTTTTCCCATTCTGTTGGTTGTCTCTTCACTTTGCTGATTGTTTCTTTTGCAGTGGAGAAGTTTCTCAATTTGATGTAAACTCATTTGTCAATTTGGGCTTGATTGCCTGTGCCTCTGGGGTCTTTTCCAAGAACTCTTTCCCCGTGCCAATATCTTGCAAGGTTTCCCCAATGTTCTCAAATAATTTGATGGTGTTGAGTCATAGATTTAGGTCTTTAGTCCATTATGAGTGAATTTTGGTGAAAGGTGTCAGTTTTTAAAAAATATTTATTTATTTATTTGAAAATCAGAGTTACACACAGAGAGAAGGAGAAGCAGAGAGAGAGAGAGAGAGAGAGAGAGAGAGGTCTTCTATCCACTGGTTCATTCCCCAGTTGGCCACAATGGCCAGAGTTGTGCCGATCCAAAGCCAGGAGCCAGGAGCCGGGAGCTTCCTCTGGGTCTCCCACATAGGCACAGGGGCCCAAGGACTTGGGCCATCCTCCACTGCTTTCTCAGGCCACAGCAGAGAGCTGGATTGGAAGTGGAGCAGCCAGGACCCAAACCGGTGCCTATAAGGGATGCCAGCACAGCAGGCGGTGGCTTTAGCCACTATGCCACAGTGCCAGCCCCAAGTTAAGGTCTTGCTTCATGCTTCTGTGTGTGGTGATCCAGTTTTCCGAGCACCATTTGTTGAAGAGACGGCAGGACCCCTTTTTTGTCCTCATTTTCTTTGTCCTCTTTCTTCTTAATTGCCTGTGACTTCTCAGTCTTTTCCTGGTACCTCCTTAGTTCACCAACATTGAAACTTAGATTTGGGGACCAGCACTGTGGCATTGTGAGTTAAGCTACTGACTGCAGTGCTGGCATCCCACTTCCAATCCAGCTCCCTCCAAGTGCACCTGGGAAACAGCAGAATAAAATCCAAGTCCTTGGGCCCCTGCCCTCATGTGGGAGACCAGGATGAAACTCTTGGCTCCTTGGTCCAGTTTCAGCTGTTGCAGCCATTTGAGGGGAGTGAACTAGTGTATGGAAGATCTCTCTCTCTCTTTTCCCTTTCTCTAACGCTGCCTCTCACATAAATAGAGCAAATCTATAAAAAACAAAGAACAAACAAAAAACCAAAAAGACCCCTTGGTTTAATCTTTAAGGCTGGTTCTTAGACTTCTTTACTTCTTTGGCTATGCTCACTTTCTAGGGGATTTCATCGATGTGTGGAGGTTGCACAGTATCACAGCAGTTGACAATTAAATCTGTATTTCCATCTATGACTTCTTATTTGAAACTAGGCTCATGTTCTTGGTTGATATGTAGTTGGCAACTTGAACTCAACATGTCCAAAATGTAATCCTCAGTATACCTGCTCTCTACACCTCTACTACAAATTTTTTATTCTCTGATTCTTCCTTGACTCTGTGAGTAGAAATTTCACTTTTCAAAGGCCAATACTCTTGGAAATATACTTAATGACTTTCAAGGAAGCCATTTGGAAATTGTATTGGTTCTACTTGAAAGTCAATTTGAATCTGAATTTTTTTTCATTTTCACTGCAGCCACCTAACCCAAACCACTGTCTTCTTGCATATAGATACTGAAATGGATTTGCAATGCATCTTTCTGCCTCACTTCCTCCTGTATCAGTTAGGATTAAGTATTGCTATATAAAATGGAACGGCCCAAATAATATATATTTAAACAAGATAGAAATTTGTTTTCCTCTCATGTGAAGTAGTTCAGAGACAGGTAGTTCAAGATGATACAGTGTTTTATATTATTGGTGACCCAGACTCATCCTATTTTGTTGCTCTACAAGGAAGAATTTTTTTTCCCTAGTCTAAATGGTTACTCGAGATTTACCCAAAATGTCCATGCCTGACTCAGCAGGTAGGCAGGAAGGTTGAGAAATAAATACTTTTGTTTCTAAAAGGTCAGTTATGAAAATTACACCTTACTATTTTCAGTTTCCATTTCTAAGGAAGAACTTGGTTTCATTACTACTTATGGCTGGAAGAAAGGCTGGAAAGTGAACCCTTTGTTTTGGGTGGCCAAGAGATCAGTTAAATACTATAAGAAGATAAGTAAATATTGGAAGGCAAGTAAATAGTCTTTGCCATACTCCACTGTAGCCATTTATCCGTCCAATAGTCAGAGCAATCCTTTTAAAACATACGTGCAAACTTCATCAACAGCTGTAAGACTCTACATGCTCTGGTTATTTAATGTTATCTTTTACCACTCTCCATTTTATTAGCTGAGCCTCAGCCGGCCACATTACCCACCTTTTGGTCCCATAGGTATTCTGGGCATATTGCTACCTCATGACTTCTGCAGTGCTGTTTACTCTGCCTGGAAGACTTTTCCTAGCTTGCCATAATATGCCTGTATTTGGTTGAAAAGAATTCTTCCTAAAATTCATGTCAACCTAAAACCTCAAAATGTGGCCTTATTTAGATATTAGTTCTGGATTTCAAGACAACATCATCTGGGATTTAGAATGAGACCTGAATCTAATGATTAGTGTTCTTAGAAGAAGAGAGGACATTGAGAAATACAGGAAGAAGCAGAGATTGATGCTGTCACAAACCAAGGAATACCAGAAACACTAGAAACTGTAAGAGGCAAGGAAGAATTCTCCTCTAGAGCCATTGGATGGAGCATGGCTCTACTGATATCTTGATTTCAGACTTCTAGTCTTCAGAACCATGAGAGAATAAATTATAAAGGTCTATGGTCTTTTATTTTAAAGACTGAGTTTATTTGTTTGAATGGCAGAGTTACAGAGAAAAAGAGAGAGACAGAGACACAGAAAGAGGTCTTCCACCCACTGGTTGTCTCCCCAAATGACCACCATGGCCAGGCTGGGCAAGACTGAAGCCGGGAGCCAAGATTTTCTTCTGGGTCTCTCATGTGGGAGCAGGGATGCAAACACTTGGGCCATCTTCCATTGTTTTCCCAGGAACATCAGCATGGAGCTGGATCCGAAGTGGAGCAGTTGGGAATCAAACCAGCACCCATATGGGATGCTGGCACCACAGGCAGCAGATTTACCCACTACGCCGCAGTGCTGGCTCCATTTCTGTGGTCTTCAGCTACCCAGTTTATGGTCATTTCTTGTAGAATTCTTAGGAAATAGACAACACCAAAGTTTGTTTCTTCACTTCCATCAGGTTACTACTCAAATAATCCCATCCCATCCCATCTAAACTGCCACTTCCTTTCTTCTTGGCACTTACTACTTCCTTGTAGTAATTAATTTTTTCTCATAGTACATATTACAGCCTTATTTATTTTATAATTAGTTTGTTTATTCTCTGCATCCTCCTCTCAAAAGTCTGAGACCTGGGGCACGCAGTGTGGCGTGGCTGGTAAAGCTGCCCGATGTGAGGACATCATAGGGGCTTCAGTTTGTGTCCTGGCTGCTGCTCTTCAGATCCAGCTCCCTGATCATGGCCTAGGAAAAGCAACAGACCCAAGTGGCCCAAATGTTTATGTCCATGCTACTGACTTGGGAGACCTGGATGAAGCTCCTGGCATTGCCCTGGCCCAGGATATGCTGTTGGGGGCATCTGGGGAGTGAATCAGCAGATGGCAGATACCTCCGCTGCTTCCTCTCTCTGTATAAGTCTTTCAAAATAAATAAATCTTTTAAAAAATATGAGATCTATGAGACCTATGACAAAAAATATGTCTTAATTTCCTTTGCCCAGAAGAGTGTGGGTATACAATCAGCTCTCAATATGTGTGGTAAGGGAGTTAAATGAATTAATGACATCCCTTAGATTATTTTCCATATATATCAATTTTATCTTGAGTATGGAAGGGGATGTGGGAACAGAATGTTGGTATTCTTCATTACAAATTGAAAGTAGACTTGCACATTTTGCTGGCAGGCAAAATTGGGGTTTTTCCTCAATTAGCAGTTTTGTATTTGACCTACCATTTGAAGTGTTCATCTGAAAATCAAGTTTTCCCATAAAGGAAAGAACACAGAAAACATGGTTTTTACCTGGATAGTGTTTTTCTATAGCAATGGCTAGCAATTGTCCAGGTCAGTTATAGGCAACCTCCTAATTCCTCCAGTGACACATCTGATTATGATAAGGGGAACATTCTATGTGACACAGGAGGGAGCTGCCAATTACCTTCCCAAGTTACTGAAGGACTTGGATTATTTTGTGATACTGCTTAATATTAAGGTGCTAAAATTATGAAGACCTGAGAATCAAAGTTAATAATTTTAGTTTTGTTTGTAGTTCATGGCAGTAATACTTCCACATTTGCAGAAATTAAAAATCAGAATAAATAGTTTTTCTTTGTTGGCAGTGGAAAATATTTAAGAAAGTTTGAAGAGAATGACAGTAATTTGTAAAGTGGATTGTAATGGATTTTATTGGTATTAGAAAAAGAATCAAGAGTTTATGGCAAGAGTTGATGAGAACCTGAAATATGTACCTAGTGGTAGAAAAGAAGGGATGGATGGGAAAGAGAGTGGAGACAGAATCAATGGTATTAGATGCAGAAGAATGTTTTCTTGCAGTGAATAAAAGAGTAAAAAAAGTTAAAATGATCTAAAGTGTGGTTCTGGGTAATAGGTGGTACAACAAACAAAAAATGGGACCACAGAGTATAAACGTGTCTGAAAGGCAGAAGCATGAATCTACATTAGCCCCATTTTCCCTGTTTGAAGTGTTATTACCATGGTGCATGATGCTGCTCAATGGTTCTAAAGCATTCAGGTATAGATAGGTGGACTATTTACATTAAGCATAAAGGTAGTCGCAACACCTACAGGCTAACGTGAGATCCCAAGACACAGTTCTTTTTTTTTTAACTTTTATTTAGTAGATGTAAATTTCCAAAGTACAGTTTGTGGATTACAATGGCTTTCCCCCCCATAACTTCCCTCCCACCCATAACCTTTCCATCTCCCGCTCCCTCTCCATTCACATCAAGATTCATTTTTAATTATCTTTATATACAGAAGATCGATTTAGTATATATTAAGTAAAGATTTCATCAGTTTGCCCCCACACAGAACACAAAGTGCCAAATACTGTTTGAGCACTAGTCATATCATTAATTCACATTGAACTACACATTAAGGACAGAGATCCTACATGGGGAGTAAGTGCACAGTGACTCCTGTTGTTGACTTAACAAATTGCCACTCTTGTTTAAGGTGTCAGCAATCTTCCCAGGCTCTAGTCATGAGTTGCCAAGGCCATGGAAGCCCCCTGAGCTCGCTGTCCAAGACACAGTTCTATGAACTAATCCTTAAATGGAGGTGTTCAGAGTTAGGAAATTTTACACTGTATTGGAGTATATGAGGAAAAGACATAGCAGTCTTAGTGTCATTGACATTGTAAAATTAGACACTGGCTGCCACATGGTCTCTTTTCTTTCCACGATTCTCTTTATTTAGGAAGTCATTGGATCCAAATTCTGTTGAATGAAATTATTTTGGTAATTTTGTCTGAGTTTTATATGGCCTAAAGGTTATATCACAAAGTTACCACATATTTGGCACAACTGTTTAGGAAAACCTTTTATGTAAAAGGCCAAAATTAGCATAGGAACAAATGAAGAATGTATCATATTCTCTTTCTTTGTACTCAAGGAATAATATTCCTATGTAGATAGGTTGGCAAAATAATGCTTCCATCTAGGCCCACGATAAAGATCAAAGCAAAACACTTTTTTTTCAGGAATAAAAAATAAAACTTAAAGAAAATCCCTTTTTAAAAAAGTTCTCTTACCCAGAATGTAAATAAGCCTCTTATGTTGGTTTATCGATAATATGGTCTGGCATACAATATAGTGAACCATGGAGCCTTGAATCTATCAGAGTTTTTTAGTGTTTTGTTATTGGATTAAAAAGTTGTAGAAGCAAAATTTCAGATAAGATGTGCCATATAATTTTTGATTTTTGCTTACTTTGCTCAGTGGGGGCAGCATGTTAATGTAGGAAGAGTATGGGCTTGGGCGTCACACAGACATGGCTCTGAATACTGTTCTGCCTTTAATACCGGTTTGTCCTGGTTCGCTCCTCTGTGGAATAAAGATAAGCACTTCTGCATTACAGGGGAGTGAACACTAAATGAGATATTGGATATAAAGTAGGGAGCATATAATCACAACATGGATCTGTTCTTGATGGAATGTGGAGTATCACATGTGAATCATATGTTTTCACATAATATCAATAGAAAACTTTCAGTAGTACAAGTTGGTTTGTAACAAAGAATATCCAGTTAGAGTCAAACATATTTTTCACTCTTAAAATTCACCTCTATGATTCTGAAGTTTGTAACTTACAAGACAAGCTTCTATTTCCTTGGAGCCCTTTCACTGTTTAATTTGGCTCTGTTAGGAAACAGCTTTGATGGCATGGGCAAAAGGTGGGAACACAGGTGGTTGCACAGATATTTTCAATGCACCATAAGGGATGGGAAAATACCACAAACTGCCACTGTCCTAGTTGCCTTAGGATTTTGGGGACATCTGTTGGTTATGTTATTGGGAATAAAATCTGCTTTTCTATCACAATGGGAACATTTCTTTTCAAGGAGTCACTGAAGCATTCAGAAGGCAATGTCCCTGAGAGATTGATAATAGGTCACTTTGTCAACCATGTTTGAGAGCAGCTTTCTTGCACCACATTGCTCTGTGCTCTGGGGCGGGGTGAGGGTAGATTCCACAGGGGCATGAATCGGCAGGGCTCCTTCAGTTAGGCTCCTTCAGTTAGGCTCCTTCCTGACTTTGCAGGCAGCTCTAATTAGAGCAATGTTGAATTTCCTTATGTCTAATTTATTTCCAATTGTAATAAGAAATTTCCCTAAGTAGAAAATTTATAAAATAAACCAAGATCGTCTTTGGGTACTGAGACTTTTCTGCTCAGTGTGCCTTTACAAATACTGAATTCTCTCTGTCTACAGCACTTCCAGAGGATTAGTTGATATCTCTTTTCTAAGGAGTTTTGGCAAAAGCTGGTCTATTAAAATAATTTTGCTAACTATGTCTAAATTTTGAAAATCTTGAGGAAAGATGGTTTCAGAGGGATGGGGTAAGAAGCCTGTAGACAGCAATGTTGCAATTAACACAATCATATGATATTTCAATAAGGTAGAGGCAGAGAAAACATTTAAACATATTAATGTGACCACAAATCTAGATTTTGAAAGGGCATATATAAAAAATGCAAAGAGAAAAACCATGAAAGAATTTGATACTTGCAGGTATGTGTAGGATGTGCTAAGAAGAATAAATTGGACATTGAAAACTAATGAGGCAATAAAAAATGTTTTAAGTTATTATTAAAACTGAAAGAGCGGGGCTGGTGCCGTGGCGCACTAAGCTAATCCTCTGTCTGCGGTGCCGGCATCCCATATGGGCGCTGGGTTCTGTCCTAGTTACTCCTCTTCCAGTCCAGCTCTCTGCTGTGGCCCGGGAGTGCAGTGCAGGATGGCCCAAGTGCTTGGGCCCTGCACCCCATGGGAGACCAGGAGGAGGCACCTGGCTTCTGGCTTTGGATCAGCGTAGCTCCGGCCATTGTGGCCATTTGGGGAGTGAACCAATGGAAGGAGGACCTTTCTCTCTCTCTCTCTCTCTCAGTCTGTAACTCTACCTGTCAAATAAATAAGTAAAAATCTTAAAAAAAAAAAAACAAACAAAACTGAAAGACACCAAAGAAGAAAGAGGCTCAATACTAGCAGAAAAGGCAGGGGTGTGGGGTTGGGGGAGTAGGAAGGGTGGTCCTGGGCCATTGCTCACAGTGTTGTCTCTCTCCAGAATGGCAAGGCTGTGCTCACTGAGCACCCACCATTCACCTGGGGTGGAAACTCAATGTGAGTTGTGGTTGGAAGAGTTCCTGGGGGAAAAGGGCCTCCGGAGAGGTGTGGCCAGCACTGGGCAATTGACTGCTAAATGTGAGCTGGGTAGAATCACTTTTGACTGATTTTCTGTGTCGCTAGAGCTATTTTACATACATGCCTCAACAGTTCTGTGTTTGTATATAAATTTTGCTATTTTGTCCAACCCTCAAATTTTTCTTTCTTTTTCTTTGTGGAGACATGCAACACACTTAAAAAGTACCATACATATCTAAAACTGAATATTTTTTTAAAAATTTGAGTAAGCAATAATGAAATCACAAAACATTTAAATTACTACATCATATTTTCTAAAATAAAAAGTTGAAGAATACAATTTCTATTTAGAATTTTAGTCATGAAGAAATGTTTATCTTCCTCAACATCAATGGATTTCTCTATTTGAGGTATCTATGTCCCATTACATTCCCTCCAATGATAATACACTTAACGTACCTAAAAGTTTCAGCGAGCTTACTCTTCTAATTAATTCTTGAGTGTTTTGCTTTTGAATCCTGGCTGAAGGAATATGCGCTTCAGAGTCAGGCCTGGATTTAAATTCTAACTCCACAAGTTTCTTGATGTGTGTTTGGATAAAGTTATTTATGTTTTCTGCATTTCATTTTCTTCATACTTAAAGTAAGAGACAATAAAAGGGAACAGATTTTGATAAGACATATGCAAGAGCTGAGATGAATTCCAAAGACAATCAAGCTGAAAGAAGCCAGTCTCAAAAGGTTGTATACTGTACGATTCCATTTGTATGGCACTCTTGAACAGCCAAAGCTGTAGTGACAGGAACACATCAGTGGGGGTTTGCATGTGTGATTACAAAGAGCTAGCACATGGGAGGTTTATGGAGTGGTGGCACTGCTTTGTATCTGATTGTCGTGGTGGTTACATGACGGTTTTACTGTGTGACAATTTATAAAGTAAAATTGAAAAATGAAACTAAACAAAGGAAAGAAAGGAGCATAATAAGACCAGGCTCATGGAGCAGTTGGCAAGATTAACTGAGATCATGTAATTGTGCATGTTCATGTAAAACACTTAGCAATTCCATAATTGGTGTTCAAAACATGTAGTTGACTACTTACTTTTGCTCTTAGGAAGTTATCTTACTCTCCAAAAAGGAAAAATAAATGACTCTATATTTGGGCATATGCCAGGATTTTGTGTGTTTGATATTTGAAGAAATCTTCAACACATTATTTTAGGTATTTTGGATAGGTTTGATATACAGCAGAGAGCTGGACTGGAACAGGAGCAACCGAGACAGAATCTGGCTTCCTGACCAGGACTAGAACCTGGTGTGCTGTCGCCGCAGGCGGAGGATTAGTCTATTGAGCTGTGGCGCCAGCCATATTTTTCTTTATATATGTAAAATACTTATCAACATAGGTGAATATATCCAGTGTGTCATCTATTTAGAGTGCTCCTAGTTGTTTATCTTTAAAATAATATGTAAGAACTACCATAAGTGCTTTTTTGGAAGGAAAAATCGCTGGCACACCAGGTTCTAGTCCCGGGTGGGGTGCCAGATTCTGTCCCGGTTGCCCCTCTTCCAGGCCAGCTCTCTGCTGTGGCCCGGGAGTGCAGTAGAGGATGGCCCAAGTGCTTGGGCCCTGCACCCCATGGGAGATCAGGAGAAGCACCTGGCTCCTGCCATTGGATCAGCGCGGTGCGCCAGCCACAGCACGCCGGTCGCAGCGGCCATTGGAGGGTGAACCAATGGTAATTGTCTCTCTCTCTCTCACTGTCCACTCTGCCTATCAAAAAAAATAGGTTAAAATAGTTGTAAGTGCCTTTGAAACAAACAACTGTGTAGTTCTACAATAACATAAAAAGTAAAAAGAAAAGCAAATTTTGGGGGTGGGAGAGCATTTGCTTTCCTCAGTGGCAAGTAGTTCACTGAAAAACATCAGAAAACTTTAATAGGAATTTTAGTTTGTGGGATTGTAACATGTATTTGGCTATCCCTTGATTTCTTTTTTACTTTTCTGTGAAATAAATTGTCCTAATCCTAAAGAATCCATCTTCTTGAACTATAACAATGTTAGTTTAAAAATACTCCTTTAGAATACCATGCTTAGTGAAAAAAAATGTAAACAAAAACAAGGATCTTGAAAAAAAAAAGTATGTCTTCACTGTAACAGTAAAAAGCAAAACAAAACCCCTATATTTTCAGAACACTAGAGAGCTTTTGGTGTGGGTTGGCAAATGCATCAAGGCATTGTTTGTAGATATTATTTTTGATAGGTTTGATATACAGTACAGTTTTCCAAACCAATGGAATATTGTCTTCTTAGAAATCTCATCAGGCCTGCAGTGCGGCTGCTGTGAGCGGGCTTATCAGCTCCAGCCCGAGTGTGCTGCACTTGCACGCACCTTTGTAGCCTGAGAGGAAAATAAATTGTACCCATGCAGTTAATAAGAAAGAATGATTGTGAGTGAGAGGCATGACATTATGAGCGAGCATCATGTTGTACAGACTAAATGTTGATTTGCCGAAGGGAAAAGCCCCACTTCCTATATGTGAAATAAAAAAATTTATTTCAAAATTGTCTTTAAAATGTATTTGCTCATTTCCTAGTTCAAGAAGTGAGCATTATCTATTTTTGATGTGTTTTGGGAGTATTCAGGAGAGATAATTCTATTTTCTGTGGTTTGCTAAGGGATATTTTTATGCATTGTAGCTGTTTAATGAAACCTGTGTTTTAGTTGCTTGAAGAAGGTGTATAATGCCTATAGGTGCTGTTTGGTGCAAGGGCTGCAACACTGCTCAGGATGCCGACAGCCCATATCAGAGTGCCTGGGTTTGAGTCCTGGCTCTGCTTTCAATTCCCATTTCCTGCTAGTGTGCACCCTGGAGACCAGCAGGTAATGGCCCACTGCTTGGGTCCCCACTGCCCTTGTGGGAGACCCAGATTGCTTTCATGGCTCCTGACTTTGGCTTGGCCAAGCCTTGGCTGTTGTGGGTATTTGAGGAGTGAACCAGTGGATGATCTCTTTGTCTCAATATCTCAAATAAATAAACAACCCCCCCCCCCAAAAAAAAACATGCAGACATATCTCTAGGGGTATACCTGAATTGCTTTTTAAAGGTCAAGGATCATTATTAATTTTGCCATTGTTTGGTTTAGTGTTTCCAACACCAAAAGATTTGTACTCAAAGACATGATGAGGTGAATTTAATAGCTGTTAACTGCTAATACATTGCATGATATTTGCTAAAAGGGAGATGAATTCTTAGTTTTTGTACTCTAATTAGTGAGGCTCCTGAAGTTTATTAATATGTGATCACAGCCAAGAGGTGAAATCACTTTTGGAAGTACACAGAACTATCAGGTGATGGAACTGGATGTCAGGCTGAGAGTTGTGCAGTCTACTCAGAAAATGCACATTTTGAATTAATTATGCTTATTTTGTATTTAGAATCAGAAGAAATAAGATGTTTGGTCAGAGGCTATTGTTTTCTGTAGAAAATCAGTCCCTAATTTTAATACCTTTATTCAATGAAAAATATTTCTTGTCTATTAAGAATTTGATGCTGATCTTCCTTTTTCTTTCTTAAAGATTTATTTATTTATTTGAAAGGCAGAGTTACAGAGAGGCAGAGGCAGAGGCAGAGGCAGAGAGAGAGAGAGAGTGAGAGAGAGAGAGAGAGAGAGAGAGGGAGAGAAAGAGAGAGGTCCTCCATCCACTGGTTCATTCCCCAGATGACTGCAATGACCAGAGCTGTGCCAGTACAAAGCCAGGAGTCAGGAGCTTCCTCTGGGTCTCCCACATAGATGTATGGACCCAAGGACTTGGGCCATCTTCTACTGCTTTCCCAGGCCATAGCGGAGAGCTGGATCAGAAGTGGAGCAGCTGGGACTCAAACCTGCGCCCATAAGGGATTCTTGCACTGCAGGCAGTGGTTTTACCTGCTACACTACAGTGCAGGCCCCTGTAACCAGCTTAAATAGGGCCTCAAAGTCCTTGGCATTCATCCGGAAGGTGAGGAGAGAAGTGCTGAAGAAAGTACGCCTGACTTTTACAATCTCTACTCTGGAAGAAGAGAGATCTGTCACATACATTTGCAGCTATTACGTTGTTGAAGATAAGTCAGCACTACAAAATGTATGGCAGACTGAGTGTGTGAGGAGCAGTTGTCGAGGTTACAACACTAAGGTGTAGCCATTTGACAACTGTCTCTAAGTTACATTTCTTCTGGAATGAAGAAATACTTGTCACTTGGAAAATGTTGCTGGGAGTCTCTGTCAGCCAGGGCAGAACTCCCCCCAGGCTTCTTGGCAATTTGCCACAACCTCAATGTCATGTTGAAGAGGTTTCTTTCTTTTATTATTAATTTAATAATCAAAAGATAAGTGGAAAATTTCATGCAGCTACAGAAGTTAACAATGAAGCAGGAAAAGAAGAGGCAAGGAGTTGTGCCTGGCTGAAAGCCCCTCAAGGCAGCGACTCTCAAACCTTAGCTGGAATAAGACTTAACTGGATTGGAGATTAACAGAGAATCTTCTTGGATCCCAACTCCCAGAGAATCTGATTCGGTTGATTTTAATTCCAGTCTGGAAATCTACTGTTTCCACAAACACGTTAAGTCATCCTGCTGAAGGCACTCATTTAGCATCCCTAATCCAAAACCGAAACACTTCTGGTCCAAAGAGTTTTGGATATTAGATTCTTCTAATACCTAGATATCCTATAATACAGGTTAATACTTAGAGAAAAAAAAATGCTATAAGGCAACGGCTGAAAAATGCATGTGTGTGTATAGTATATGACAAGTGCCTATAAGTTACAAAAGATTTGAAGGGAGACGTTTTTAAAGATAAAATTTTTGGTTGTTCATTTCCAGTGTCTGGATTGGCACACAGGAAGATTTTACCTTTAAAAGTCCTCTCCAGGTGATTCTGGAACATCTGGTATTTAGGAACAACTGTCCGAAGGCTTTTAGCACCCTTCCTCATGGATCCAGTCTTGGCAGCGCCAAATTCCAAAATTTAAAAAGGCCCAGCTACTAGAAAGTAATCACCTGAACATTTCTCCCTTTTTTCCCTGTCCAATCCTGGAACAGCATGCCTTTTATTATTTTGTGTAGATAATAAGGAATACGGCTTTGTTTTTGTGAAAAGCAGATTTTCTCCCCTGAACCTTCTAAAAGCATTAATGCTCTCCATGTAATGAAATATGCTTTTATTTGAAGACAGAAAATGAAGGAAAGAAACAAACAATAATTAAATCCCCTAAATAATGTGAGCTTTGTGGTTAAATCTCCATGCAACTCCTTCAAAATTTAATAAGGGAATAAAGGCTGTTTTCCATTTGTGTAATACACTGCCACATTTCTCTTCTCTATGAAATTGTCTCTGGCTAAAGTGCGCCTCACAATTTAGGTTGCTGAGTATCTAGCTTGAGAGAATTTTATGCAGCTATTTTTTAACTCAAGTCACTCATGTACAACCATATTATCTCACATCAAAGTAGGATATAAAACCAGGAGACTAGGTGAGGGGAAAAAAGTCAGGGATGAATGTCATATTATACGATCCAATTACACACAGTCCCTGACTTACATATGCCTGACTTAGAATGTCCTTGCATTTACAAATGGCTTCTCCAGAGATGGTCAACAGAATTCTTCCTTTCTCTCATTGCTTTACCTTCTGCCTCATTTGTAGTTCCAGCCCTTTGGATGCTGTGGCAAAGCATGCACCTATCTTGGCTCTCACTACTGCCCACTTTCTTCACACTTGGCAATCTCTTACTATAGAAACTAATAAGCAGCATAAGAAAGCAGGCACTTAAGGGAGGAAAAAAAAAGAGTATACATTGTATTTTAATTTTATTCTTTCCAATCCTTTACTCATTTCTCCTAGTGATTTTAAATTAAAAATATTTAAATACTGTATTTCATCCTGTCCACTGCCCACTTCTGTTTCCCACCCAAATCCTCTCTCTCAGGTCATGGGCAAATATACATATATAGGTGCAGAGTTGGATATGTCCCAATGCTGCACAAGACCCTAACAGAAGAAATAGGTATAGCTCTTGCTCTCACTAGGGGAAAATGTGCTATTAGCAATCCATGGAATTAATTTCTTTTCTTTTCTTTTTTCCAAAGAAATCTTTTATTTAATGATTACAAAGATCATAAGTACAACATTAGGAATATAGTGATTCTTCCCACCATAACTGCCCTCCCACCCTCATTCTCAACATACCTCCTCCTCCCTCTCCCATTCTCAGTCCCATTCTCCATTAAAAAGATGTTCTTTGCAAATCAAGACTGTTCAAGTCATTGCTTCTGAAATTATCAATTTCACTTCTACAGATTTCCTTTTAGTTGTTCTATTAGTTATCACAGATCAGGGAGAACATATGATATTTGTGCCTTTGGGACTGGCTTATTTCACTAAGTATGATATTTTCCAGATTCATCCATTTTGTTTCAGATGACTAGATTTTATTTTTTTTAACCACTGTGTAGTATTCCATAGAGTACATTTTCCATGGTTTCTTTATCCAGTCTTTAGTTGAGGGGCATTTAATTTGATTCCATGTTTTAGCTATTGTGAATTGAGCTGTAATAAACATGGGGGTACAGATAACTCTTTTATTTGCTTATTTCATTTCCCATGGGTAAATTCCAAGAAGTGAGATGGCTGGGTCATATGGTAGGTTTATATTCAGATTTCTGATGTATCTCCAAACTGACTTCCATAGGGGTTTTACAAGTTTACATTCCCACCAACAGTGGGTAAGGGTACCTTTTTCCACACATCCTCACCAACATTTGTTGTTTGTTGATTTTTGTATGAAAGCCATTCTAACAGGTGTGAGATGGCAAACTGTATTGTGGTTTTGATTTGTATTTCCCTGACAGCTAGTGATCTTTAACATTTTTTCATGTGTCTCTTGGCCATTTGGATTTCCTCTTTTGAGAAATGTCTGTTTAAATCCTCTGCCCATTGCTTCACTGGGTGTTTTTTTTTTTAATTATGGAATATCTTGATCTCTTTATATATTTTGGCTATTAATCCTTTATAAATTGTATTATTTGCAAATAATTTCTCTCATTCTGTCCATAGCTTATTCACTTCCCTGAGTGTTTCTTTTGCATGTCAGAAGCTTCTCAACTTGATATAATCCCATTTGTTAATTTTGGTTTTGACTGCCTGTGCTCTGAGATCTTTTCCAAGAACTCTGCCTGTGCCAATGTCTTGCAGGGTTTCCCCAATGTTCTCTAAGAATTTGATGGTATCAGGTCATAGATTTATCTCTTTAATCCATTTTTAATGGATTTTTGTGTAGGGTGCTTCATACTTCTGCATGTGGAGATCCAGTTTTCCCAGCACCTTTTGTTGAAGAGACTGTCCTTGTTCCAGGGATTGGTTTTAGCTCTTTTGTAAAATATAAGTTGGTTGTAGGGGCCAGCATTGTGGTGTAATGGGTAACGTCGCTGCATTACCAGCATCTCCTATGGGCACTGGTTCAAGTCCCAGCTACTCCACTTTTGATCCAGCTCTCTACTATGGTCTGGGAAATCAGTAGAAGAAGGCCAAACCATTGGGCCCTGCACCTGAATGGGACACCTGGATGAAGCTCCTGGCTCCTGGCTTCAGATTGGCACAGCTCTAGCTGTTGCAGCAAACTGAGGAGTGAACCAGCTGATGGAAGACCACCCACCCCGCCTCTCCTTCTCTCTCTGTGTAACTCTGACTTTCAAGTAAAATAAAATAAATCTTTGAAAAAAATTGATTGTAGATTTTTGGATTGATTTCTGGCATTTCTGTTCTGTTCCATTGGTCTATCCACTTGTTTTAGTACCAGTGACAGGCTGTTTTGATTATAGCTGCCTTGTAGTATGTCTTGAAATCTGGTATTGTGATGCCATTGGATTTGTTTTTGTTGTATGATTGCTTTTGCTTTTGAGTTCTCCTGTGCTTTCATATGAATTTCAGCATCATTTTTTTCTATATCTGAGTAGAACTTCTTTGGTATTTTGATTGGTATGACATTGAATCTGTAAATTGCTTTCAGAAGAATGGATATTTTCATTATTCCAATCCATGAAAATGGCAGATTTTTCCATCTTTTGGTATCTTCTCTATTTCTTTCTTTAATGTTTTATAATTCTTATCATAGTGATCTTTGACATCCTTGGTTAAATTTATTCCAAGGTATTTTTTTTATAGCTATTGTGAATGAGATTGATCATAGAAGCTCAATTTCAGCCTTAGGCTGTTGATTTTTGTGTATTGATTTTTTTTGACAGGCAGAGTGGACAGTGAGTTCACCCTCCAATGTCCGCCGCTGCTGGCGCACTGCGGCTGGTGCACTGCGCTGATCCAATGGCAGGAGCCAGGTGCTTCTCCTGGTCTCCCATGGGGTGCAGGGCCCAAGCACTTGGGCCATCCTCCACTGCACTCCTGGGCCACAGCAGAGAGCTGGCCTGGAAGAGGGGCAACCGGGACAGAATCCGGTGCCCCAACAGGGACTAGAACCTGGTGTGCTGGCGCCACAGGCGGAGGATTAGCCTGTTGAGCCATGGTGCTGGCGTGTATTGATTTTATATTCTGCTACTTTACCAAACTCTTCTATGAGTTCCAATAGTCTCTTGGTGGAGTCTTTTGAGCTCCCTATATTTAGAGTCATGTCATCTGCAGATAGGGATAGTTTGACTTCCTATTTCCCAGTTTGAGTCACTTTGATTTCTTTCTTGCCTAATGGCTCTGGCTAAAACTTCCAGGACTGTATTGAATAGCAATGGTGAGAGTGGACATCTTTGTCTGGTTCCGGATCTCGGTTGGAATTCTTCCAACTTTTCCTCATTCAATAGGATGCTGGCCATGTGTTTGTCATAAATTGTCTTAATTGTGTTGAGGAATGTTCCTTCTATATCCAATTCGCTTAGAGTTTTCATCATGAAAGGGTGTTTTTTGTCAAATGCTTTCTCTGCATCTATTGAGATACCCATTTGGTTTTTGTTCTTCAATTTGTTAATGTGATGTATCACATTGATTGATTTGTGAATGTTCAACCATCCTTGCATAAGAGGGATAAATCTCACTTGGTACCAGTGAATATTCTTTCTGATGTGTTGTTGGATTTGATTGGCCAGAATTTTGTTGAGGATTTTTGTGTCTGTATTCATCTGGGAAATTTGTCTGTAGTTCTTTTTCTGTCTTGTGTCGTTTCTGGGTTTAGGAATTAAGGTGATACTGGCTTCATAGAAAGAATTTGGGAGGATTCCCTTCCTTTCAATTGTTTTGAATAACTTGAGAAGAATTGGAGTTAGTTCTTCTTCAAATTCAGAGGTGAAGCCATGCCATATGGTTCTTGGCTTTTCTTTGTTGGTAGGGTCTTTTTACTGATTCAGTTTCTGTCTGGGTAATAGGTCTGTTTATGTTTTCTATGCCTTTATGACTCAATTAAGTAGGTTCTATGTATCCTGGAATCTATCCATTTCTTCTAGATTTCCCAGTGGTGTCTGTTGCTACATTTCCTTTTTCTTTTCTTTTTTTTTAAAAGATACGTTTATTTATTTGAAAGTCAGAGTTACACAGAGAGAGGAGAGGCAGAGAGACAGAGGTCTTCCAACTGCTGGTTCACTCCCCAATTGACTGTAGCAGCCAGAGTTGCACCAATCCGAAGCCATGAGCCAGGAGCATCTTTCGGGTCTCCCATGCAGGTGCAGGGGCCCAAGGACTTGGGCCATCTTCTACTGCTTTCCCAGGCCATAGCAGAGAGCTGAATTGGAAGAGGAGCAGCTGGAACTAGAACCGGTGCCCATATGGGATGCCGGCCTTTCAGGCCAGGGTGTTAACCTACTGCACCACAGCGCTGGCCCCAACATGTGGTAGAATGAGAAGGCCATGCTAAGGTGGCCACTGGCAAGCGAGTGTCAGTTACTCAGGAATGGCTTTGAAACCCACCTGGTAACAGAGCCTGCCTGGCAACAGGCTGTGATTGGTTGGGGCATAGACCGCCCCTTGAACAGATTGGCTGGTCTTGGCTATATAAGATGTAGTTCCAACTGTAATGAATGGGTCTGCGGGCTGCTCGCTGTGAGCCTGCTTTCACCCGACTCTGGGGGTCTGTGTGGTGACTCCGCGCCAATTGCCCCCACCACACTGCTCCTCTCAGAAACGAATCCTCTGCAACACTGTTGAGAAATCAATGGCAACACCAACATTTCCTTTTCCATCTCTAATTTTATTGATTTGGGTCTTCTCTCTCCTTTTTTTTTTTTTTTTTTTTTTTGTTAGTTGGGCCAGTGGTATGTCTAGTTTTTTTTTTTTTTTCAAGAAACCAGCTCTTTGTTGATTTTTTTTGTATTTTTTTAATTCAATTTTGTTGATTTCTTCTCTAATTTTATTTCTTTTCACTTACTAGCTTTGGGTTTGGTTTTCTGTTGGTTTTTTATGTTCTTGAGATGCATTGATAGCTCATTTATTTGGTGCCTTTCCAATTTCTTGATTAGGCACCAATTGCTATAAACTTTTTTTTTTTTGACAGGAAGAGTGGACAGTGAGAGAGACAGAAAGAAAGGTCTTCCTTTGCAGTTGGTTCACCCTCCAATGCCACCATGGCCAGCGTGCTGTGGCCAGTGCAGCATGCTGATCCGAAGCTGGAAGCCAGGTGCTTTTCCTGGTCTCCCATGTGGGTGCAGGGCCCAAGAACTTGGACAATCCTCCACTGCACTCCTGGGCCACAGCAAAGAGATGGCCTGGAAGAGGGGCAACCAGGACAGTTATCGGCACCCTGACCAGGACTAGAACCTGGTGTGCTGGCACCGCAGGTGGAGGATTAGCCTATTGAGCCATGGTGCCAGCCCTAAACTTTGCTTTTAACACTGTTTTTGCTGTATCCCATAAATTATTATATGTTGTATTGTCATATTCATTTGTTTCTAGAAATGTTTAAATTTCTTCAGTGACCCACTCTTCATTCAGGAGCATTTTTTCAGTCTCCATGTGTTTGCATATGTTCTAGAGATTCCTGAGTTCTTGATTTCCAGCTTCATTGCATTGTAGTCTGAGAAGATGCATACTATTATTTTGATTTTTTTGAATTTGCTGAGGCTTCCTTTATGGCCTAGCATGTGTTCAATTCTAGAGAAGGTTCCATGCACTAGTGAGAAGAATGTGTATTCTGCTACTGCAGGATGAAAAGTTCTGTAGATATCTGTTAGGTATATTTGGTCTATAATGTCAATTAACTCTGTTGTTTCCTTACTGATTTTCTGTCTTGCTGATCTTCTGTCCATTGGTGAAAGTGGGGTATTGAAATACCCCATTACTATTGTATTGGAGTCTATTTCTCCTTTTAGATTCCTTTACATTTCTTTTAAATAGCCAGGTGTCTTGCAGGTAGGTGCATATACATTTATAATAGTTATATTTTCCTGTTGAGTTGATCCCTTAATCATTTATTATCCTTCTTGTCTCTTTTAATAGTTTTTTTTTTTTTTTACAGGCAGAGTGGACAGTGAGAGAGAGAGACAGAGAGAAAGGTCTTCCTTTGCCGTTGGTTCACCCTCCAATGGCCGCCGCGGTCAGCGCGCTGCGGCCGGCGCACCGCGCTCGTCCGATGGCAGGAGCCAGGAGCCAGGTGCTTTTCCTGGTCTCCCCATGGGGTGCAGGGCCCAAGCACCTGGGCCATCCTCCACTGCACTCCTGGGCCACAGCAGAGGGCTGGCCTGGAAGAGGGGCAACCGAGACAGAATCCGGTGCCCCGACCGGGACTAGAACCCGGTGTGCCGGCGCCGCAAGGCGGAGGATTAGCCTGTTGAGCCACGGCGCCGGCCTCTTTTAATAGTTTTTGTGTTAAAGTCTATTTTGTCTGTTATTTGGATGGCTACACCAGCTCTGTTTTGGTTTCTGTTAGCATGGAATATCTTTTTCCATCCTTTCACATTCAGTCTGCATGCATCTTTTTTGGTGAAATGTGTTTTTTATGGGCAGCAAATTGATAGATTTTGTTTTTTAATCCATTCGGCAAGTCTGTATTTTTGAACTGAAGAGTTGTGGCCATTTACGTTCAAGGTGACTATTGATTAGTAATGAGTTTGCCCTGCCATTTTTCATAAATATTCTTATTTTTTACTTTGGATTTCCTCTTTTTTAATGGGAGATTTCCTTCCTTTCCTTCTGTACAGTCGACCATTTTTTTGTGTTTCTTTTTGCAGCACATTCTTAAGCTTCTTCTGCAGTGCTGGATGGGGGCAGTGACAAATTCTTTAATTTTCTTTTTGTCATGGAAGGTCTTTATTTCACCTTCATTCATAAATGAGAACTTTGCAAGGCATAGTATTCTGGGTTGACTTTTTTTTCTCTTAAGACAGACTATATCTCACCATTCTCTCTTGCCCTGTATGTTTTCTGATGAGTAGTCTGCTGTGAGTCTAATTGGAGATCCTTTCAAAGTAATCTGATATTTCTCTCATGAACATTTTAGAATCTTTTATCTATGTTTTACTGTGGAGAGTTTGGTTATAATGTGTCATAGTGAAGATCTTTTCTGGTCATGTCTATTAGGAGTTCTATGTGCTTCATGTACTTGGATGTCCCTTTCTTTCTCCAAGTTTGGGAAATTTTCTCTTATTATTTCACTAAAAAGGCCATTTTAAAAGAAGATTTATTTATGTATTTGAAAGTCAGAGTTACACAGAGAGAGGAGAGGGAAGGATGAAGGAAGGAAGGGAGGGAGGGAAAGAGGGAGAGGGAGAGGGAGAGGGAGAGAGAGAGAGAGAGAGAGAGAGAGGTCTTCCATCTGCTGGTTCACACCCCAATTGGCTGCAACGGCTGGAGCTGTGCCAACTGAAGACAGGATCCCAGGAGCTTCTTCCATGTCTCCCACATGGGTGCAGGGGCCAAAGAACTTGGGCCATCTTCTACCACTTTCCCAGGCCATAGTAGAAATTTGGGTTGTAAGTGAAGCTGCCAGGTCTCGAACTGGTGCTCATATGGGATACAGCATTTCAGGCCAGGGTATTAACCTGCTCCGCCACAGCACCATCCCCCAAAATACCTTCTAATCATTTCTCTGTTTCCATGCTTTCTAATCCTTTCTCTGTTTCCATGCCTTCAGGAACCCCTAGCGTCCCTATGTTGGGTCTTTTGATAGTATCTTGTAGATTCCCAACAGTGTTTTTTAGTTTTCTAATTTCTTCTTGTGTTTGGTCTGACTATATAATTTCCTATGCTGTGTGTTCTAAGTCAGATATTCTTTCTTCTGCTTCACCAATTTTGCATTACAGTGTATGTTTAATTTTTTCTATTTCATTCTTCATTTCCAATATTTCATTTTAATTTCTCTTTAAGATCTCATTTTCGTGGGAGGAATTTTCTTTCATATCACGTATGGATTACAATCATTTGTTCATTTGCTTCTGATTACACTTAAGTAATCTTTTGATCAATTTTTTGAATTCCATTTTTGGCATTTCTTCAGTATCATCATTTTCACAATCTAGTATTGATGTGTTGTGTTATTTTGGGGGTCTCATGATGTGTTCCTTATTCTTGTTTCTCGGACTGGTGCATTTGTTATTGGCATTTATGGAGCTACTCATTGATTTCTTTTATGTTTTTTCATTGTGGTGCCTTTTATCTACATCTGATTAGATCAGTTGAGTGTCTGCTTTAAAGGATTTCCTAGAGGGATGTCGTAGGGAGCTCTGTTCAGGGTGGAGGGTGTGTCTGAGGTGACACATACAGGTTTGACATGGTAAATCTTTTTTTTTTCTTTTTATCAGAGGGGAGGTTACTTCTTGTTTGTTGATGTAGACTCAACTGAGCTTCTCTCCTCAAAGGATACCAGTGCAGGTTACTAGCCCCAGTGAGTATATTATTCATCTGCTCTGTCTCGTGGACCACACAAAGGATCTTTGCAGTCCTCAGTATAAGCTCAGATTCCCCAGCAATGTGCCTTGTCAGGTAAACTGGGAGCCCTGATCATGTGGAGCCTCCCACAATGACTGCTCAATGTCCCAGCCACAAACTGAGTCCTCCCATGGAGCCTCAGTGTTTTCACAGTCCCAGCACACTAGCCTCCCACAGTTACAAGCAGCTAGCATCCTGTCTATTCTCCCACCAGACTCAGGAATTTCAGCTTGGCTGGTTGCTGGGCATGTACACAAGCTGGCACAGCTGTTACATATGTCCAAAATGGTGCCTGCTCTTTGTCAGCTTGTTATAGGATCCTTTGCATGATGAGCAGGGAGAGAGAAAATGTGCCCCCTACTCTGTTTTTTCTCCTCTATTTTGTTGGGTACACTATCCCTCATGGGGCTCAAAGCCGGATTCCCTCTAGGCTCTTCCTGCAGCTTTTTTGCCAGTGGCTTGGCCTGCTGCAATCTGTTCTCACCTCACTCTCCAATGCTAGTATGGTGACTCTTGGCTTCTGTGGTCCTAAGTTGTGCATGTTCTCACCATCCACATAGGTCCACTGTGTTCCTCCAATTTCTGTAGAGTTTCCTCTGCTATTTTCTTCCGAACTCTTCTCTGAGACTGCACTCTTACCACTCTTTTTAAACTATCTTCTTCTAGACTTGAGCAGCAACCTCCCTCTCTGTTCTCTGCCATCTTAATCACCTCCATTAATTTTTCTATAAAAACATAATTTGGATGTTTATCACTCATCTTATTTTGGATAGTATGAATATACATTTTTTCCTTTAGAATAATTTTATTGAGTAATAAATATTCAATATCTTCTTAACTCTACACACACATTTACATTTTTTAACGGAAAAAGTTATATCTTACTATACCATACACAGGCAGGAGCTCATGGGGCTGTTAAGGGGTGGGTAGAACAGCCTTAGTTGATTTTTCAATCTTTAGTTCCTATTTGCCTGAGGTCTGCTTGCATCTTGCTCCTGTTCTTTGATGGAGAGCTCATTGTTTCTCCTTGTTTTGCCCACTTCCCCTATATTCCTGTTCTTTGGGATCAGAAGTGTTTTGGCTCAAGCAGCATTTGCTGTCTATTCTGTTGAGCTCTCAATTTTCTGATGTGACAACTTTTATATCTTTGTAACAGAAGTGAAGTTTGTGACTCTGTATGAAATATGTGACTGACAAAATGTCCGATGTTATATCTAGACTTCAATAGAAAGAATATATTAAAAATTGTATATGATTGCCCCATTCACTGAAGAAGCAAAACTCTTCCAGAACTTAACATTGATTTTGTGACCCTAAGGAAACTCTCCTTTTTCACTCTTTGCAAGCCTGCTGAGTCATTAAACTCTGTAGTATATCTTTTAGATAGCTTGTTAAGTTAGAAAAGCCAGCATCAAGGTTGATGAGATGAAGAAAAAATCTTAAATTTGTCCTGAGATTGAGTTACAAAACTATTTCTAAGATAAAAATGGGCATTATCTTGCATTTGGTTCTTATGGAAGCATAAAAGTTTGACTTAATTCATATATTTTTTCAGTTTCCTTTTGGGTTTGTTTATTTTGAGTGAACTACTAGATCTCTAGGCCACAAATTGGTTTTGAGGCCGCTTTCTGAAGACCTGGTGCTTTAGTGCTTTGGGGTTCATCATGGAATCCATCTCAAGTTGATCACTTTCTAGTTGTGTCAAGTTGCTTAACACATTTAGTTACTTATGAGCAGTGAGCTTTTGTTTCTGTGTATGTAAGATGCACAATACCCTCTTTTTTTAATTTTTTTGTTCATTTTCTTCTTTTTTTATTTTTTATTTTTATTGAATAAATGTGAATTTACAAAGTGCAACTTTGGTATTGCTGTGGCTTCCCCCCCAACCTCCCTCCCTCCCGCAGCCCTCCCCTCTCCCACTCCCATCCCACCCATCATCAAGTTTCATTTTCAATTACCTTCATATACTGAAGATCAACTTAGTATATACTAAGCAAGGATTTCAACAGGCTGCACTCACACAACGGCACAACACTAGTAGTGTTGTTTTTAAGTTTCATAGTAAAACACATTAAGGACAGAGATCCTGTGTGGGGATCATGTACCCGATGACTCCCGTTGTTGATTTAACAATTGGCACTCTTATTTATGATGTCAGCAATCACCTGAGACTCTTGCTATGAGCTGTCTAGGCTATGGAAGCCCCTTGAGTTCACTGACTCTGAACTTGTTTAGTCAAGGCCGTATCACAGTGGAGGTTCCTTCCTCCCTTCAGAGAAAGGCGCTTCTCTCCTTGATGGCCTGTTCCTTCTGCTGGGGTCTTGTTCACCAGGATCTTTCATTTAGATTGTTTTTTGCCACCGTGTCATGGCTTTCCATGCCTGTAAGACTCTCATGAACCTTTTAGCCAGACCCGAATGTCCCAAGGGTTGATTCTGAGGCAGGAGTGCTGTTTTGGGCGTTTGCCAGTCTATGAGTCTGCTGTGTGTCCTGCTTCCCCCTCAGGATCATTCTCTCCCTTTTAATTCTATCTTTCATTATTTGCTTATTTGTGAAATCTCTTCGACACATACCCTATCTTTTTGATCGGTTATGTATTTATATTTATCACTCTCTTATTCCCACTCCTATGTTTAACAGAGATCACTTTTCTGTTAATTTTAAATGCCTAAGAATGATTGTGCATTGATTATAGAGTTCAACCAGTGGCCTTATGTAGAACAAACAGAACAGCAACAACAACATCAAAAATACTAAAAGGAATAAAATAGTAAGTTGTTCCTCAACAGTCTAGACAAGGGCTGATCATGTCATTGTCTCTCATAGTGTCCATTTCATTCAATGGGTATCATTTTAGATGCTCATTTAGTTGCCATCAATCAGAGAGAACATATGATATTTGTCCCTTTTGGACTGGCTTATTTCACTCAGCATGATGATTTCCAGCTTCCTCCATTTTGTTGTAAATGTCTGGATTTCATTGTTTTTTACTGCTGTATAGTGTTCCATAGAGTACATATCCCATAGTTTCTTTATCCAGTCATCCATTGATGGACATTTAGGTTGATTCCATGTCTTAGCTATTGTGAATTGAGCTGCAACAAATATTGAGGTGCAAATGGCTCTTTTTTTCTCCCCTTTAATTCCTTTTGGGTAAATTCCAAGGAGTGGGATGGCTGGGTCCTGTGGTAGTGCTATATTCAGGTTTCTGAGGACTCTCCAAACTGTCTTCCATAGTGGCTTTACCAGTTTGCATTCCCACCAACAGTGGATTAGTGTCCCTTTCCCCCCACATCCTTGCCAGCATCTGTTGTTGGTTGATTTCTGTATGTAAGTCATTCTGATTGGGGTGAGGTGAAACCTCATTGTGGTTTTGATCTGCATTTCCCTGATGGCTAGGGATCCTGAGCATTTTTTCATGTGTCTCTTGGCCATTTGAATTTCCTCTTTGAAAAATGTCTGTTAAGGTCCTTGGCCCATTTTTTTAATTGGGTTGTTTGTTTTGATTCTGTGGTGTTTTTTGATCATTTTATAGATTATAGTTGTTAATCCTTTATCTGTTGTGTAGTTTGCGAATGATGTCTCCCATTCTGTAGGTTGCCTCTTCACTTTCCTGACTGTCTCCTTTGCTGTAAAGAAACTCTTCAATTTGAGGGAATCCCATTTGTTTATTTTATCTTTGATTACTCGTGCCTCTGGGGACTTCTCCAGGAATTCTTCGCCTGTTCCAATATCTTGAAAGGTTTCCCCTATGCTCTCAATTAGTTTCATGGTGTCGTGGTGCATCTCTAATTCTTTGATCCATGTTGAGTGGATTTTTGTATAAGGTGTAAGGTAGGGGTCTTGCTTCATACTTCATGTCCACTTCATGTGGACATCCAGTTTTCCCAGCACCATTTGTTGAAGAGGCTGTCCTTGTTCCAGGGGTTGGTTTTAGGTCCTTTGTCGAATATGAGTTGGTTATAGATGTTTGGATTGATCTCCAGTGTTTCTATTCTGTTCCATTGGTCTATCCATCTGTTTTTGTACCAATACCAGGCTGTTTTGATTATAACTGCCCTGTAGTATGTCGTGAAGTCTGGAATTGTGATGCCCCCGGCCTTGTTTTTATTGTAAAGGATTGCTTTAGCTATTCTCGGTCTCCTGTTTCTCCATTTGAATTTCAGCATCGTTTTTTCTAGGTCTTTGAAGAATGACTTTGGTATTTTGATTGGTATTGCATTGAACTTGTAAATTGCTTTTTGTAGAATGGACATTTTGATAATATTGATTCTTCCAATCCATGAGCATGGCAGGTTTTTCCATTTTTTTGTGTTGTCTTCTATTTCTTTCTTTGGTGTTTTGTAATTTTCATCATAGAGGTCTTTGACACCCTTGGTTAAATTTATTCCAAGGTACTTTATTGTTTTTGTGGCTATTGTGAATGGGATTGATCTTAGAAGTTCTTCCTTGGCCCTGGCATTATCTGTGTATACAAAGGCTGTTGATTTCTGAGCGTTGACTTTGTAACCTGCTACTTTACTGAACTCTTCTATGAGTTCCAATAGTCTCTTATAGGAGTTGATAGGGTCCTCTATATATAGTATCATGTCATCTGAAAATAGGGATAGTTTAACTTCCTCCTTTCCCATTTGTATCCCTTTAATTTCTTTTTCTTGCCTGATGGCCTTGGCTAACACTTCTAGGACTATATTGAATAGCAATGATGAGAGTGGGCATACCTGTCTGGTGCCAGATTTCAATGGAAATGCCTCCAACTTTTCCCCATTCAATATGATGCTGGCCATTGATTTGTCATAGACTGCTTTAATTGTGTTGAGGAATGTTCCTTCTAACCCCAATTTGCTTAGGGTTTTCATCATGAAAGGGTGTTGTATTTTGTCAAATGCTTTCTCTGCATCTATTGAGATAATCATATGATTTTTGTTTCTCAATTTATTAATGTGATGTATTACATTGATTGACTTTTGAATATTGAACCGTCCCTGCATACCAGGGATAAATCCCACTTGGTCTGGGTGAATGATCTTTCTGATGTGCAGTTGGATTCGGTTTGCCAGAATTTTGTTGAGTATTTTTGCATCTATGTTCATCAGGGAGATAGGTCCATAGTTTTCTTTCTCTGTTGTGTCTTTTCAGGGCTTAGGAATTAAGGTGATATTGGCTTTGTAGAAAGAATTTTGGAGGATTCCCTCCCTTCCAATTGTTTTGAATAATCTGAGAAGAACTGGGGATAGTTGTTCTCTAAATGTCTGGTAAAATTAGGTGGTGAAGCCATCCGGTCCTGGGCTCTTCTTTTTCAGTAGTGCATTTATTACTGATTCAATTTCTTCCATGGTTATGGGTCTGTTTAGATTTTCTATATCTTCCTGGCTCAGTTTAGGAAGGTTGTATGTGTCCAGGAATCTATCCATTTCTTTCAGGTTCCCCAATTTGTTAGCATACATCTCTTTGTAGTGGTTTCTGATAATTCTTTTTATTTCTGTTGTGTTTGTTGTTACATTTCCATTACTATCTTTGATTTTTACAAATTTGGGTCTTCTCTCCCCTTTTTTGGTTAGTTGGGCCAATGGTGTGTTGATTTTGTTTATTTTTTCAAAGAACTAGCTCCTGGTTTTGTTGATCTTTTGTATTGTTTTTTTTTTGTTTGTTTCAATTCTGTTTATTTCTTCTCTGATCTTTAGTATTTCTTTCCTCCTTCTGGATTTGGGCTTGATTTGCTGCTGTTTTTCTAAATCCTTGAGGTGTATGGAGAGTTCATTTGTTTGGTTCCTTTCCAGTTTCTTGATGTAGGCACCAATTGCTATAAACTTTCCTCTTAGCACTGCTTTTGCTGTGTCCCACAGGTTTTGATAGGTTGTGTTATCATTTTCATTTGTTTCTAGAAATCTTTTGATTTCTCTTTTAATTTCTTTGATGACCCACTGTTCGTTTAGGATTATGTTGTCCATTCTCCATATATTTGCATATGGTGTAGAGATTCTTGGGTGTTGATTTCAAGTTTCATTGCACTATGGTCTGAGAAGCTGCATGGTATAGTTTCAATTTTTCTGAATTCATTGAGGCTCCCTTTATGGCCTAGCATATGGTCAATCCTAGAGAATGTTCCATGTACTGGGAAGAAATACGTGAACCCTGTGGCTGTGGGGTGGAAAGTTCTGAAGATATCTATTAGGTCTATTTGGTCTATAGTGTCAATTAACTCTGTTGTTTCCTTGTTGAATTTCTGTCTGGTTGATCTGTCCATTGGTGAGAGTGGGGTGTTGAAGTCCCCTGTTACTATTATATTTGAATCTATATCTCCCTTTAAATCCTTTAGTAATTCTTTCAGGTAGCCAGGCGCCTTGTAATTAGGTGCATATACATTTATAATAATAATGTCTTCCTGTTGGATAGATCCTTTAATCATTATATAGTGCCCTTCTGTCTCTTTTAATAGTTTTTATGTTAAAGTCTGTTTTGTCTGATATCAGGATGGCCACACCAGCTCTTTTTTTGATTTCTGTTAGCTTGGAGTATCTTTTTCCATCCTTTCACTTTCAGTCTGCGTGCATCTTTGCTGATAAGGTGTGTCTCCTGAAGGGAGCATATAGATGGATTCTATTTCTTGATCCAATCAGCTAGTCTATGTCTTTTGGCAGTAGAATTAAGACCATTCACATTCAGTGTGATTACTGTTAAGTACTTTCTTTTCTCATTCATATTTCCTAAATGAGCTGTTTATGTATTTTGAACTTTGTTTGTAGGTTACTTTACATTTGCTTTTTTTTTTGGAGTGAAGTTCTTGTTTTTGTATTTCTATGTGCAGCATGTCTTTGAGCAAGTGTTGTAGGGTTGGACGTGTAGATACAAATTCTTTTAGTTTCTGTTTGTCTTTGAAGATCTTTATTTCCCCTTCATTCATAAATGATAGTTTTGCAGTGTATAGTATTCTAGGTTGGATTGTTTCTCTTTTAAAACTTGAAATATATCATGCCATTGTGTCCTTGCCTGTAGTGTTTGTGATGAGAAGTCTGGGGTGAATCTGATTAACTTACCCCTGAATGTGATTTGTCATTTTTCTCTGGCACATTTTAGGATTTATTCTTTGTGTGTCACTGAGCTGAGTGTTGCCACAATGTGTCGTGGTGAATTTCTCTTCTGGTCTACCCTGTTTGGAGTCCTGGCTATCTGTTGAATTTGCCTGTTGTTATCCAGCTGCCTTTTATTTGAAGTTTTCTGATATTATTTCATTGAAAACACCTTCCAATCCATTCTCTCTTTCCACCCCCTCAGGGACTCCTATTATCCGAACATTATACCATTTGATTGAATCTTGTAGATCTCCGACCATATTTTTTTAATTTTTTAATTTCTTCTTCCTGCATTTGTACTGACTGTATTATTTCTGGAAGTTTGTCTTCGAATTCTGATATTCAGTCTTCTATTTCATCTGTTCGATTTCCAAGGGATTCCACGGTGTTTTTTATATGGTCAGTTGAGTTTTTCATTTCCAGTATTTCATTCTGGCTTCTCTTTAGGATCTCTAATCCTTGGGCTTGTTTTTCGTTCAGCTCTCGACATTTTTCTCATTATTTCCAAGTAATCTGATTATTAATTTTCTGAATTCTTTTTCTGGTATGGTTTCAAATTCTTCTTCTTCTTCAGCCTCTGTTATGGTTGGTTTAGCCTGCTCCATTGGTGAGTTTATATGTTCTTCTATATTCTTATTGTGTGTTTTTGTTTTGTTTTTTGGCATTCTGTCTGGGTGGTTTTTCAGGTTGATTTCCCTCTGCTATGGGCTGCTATGAGTCTGTATCAATATCCAGTGTAAGCAGGCTGCTCTGCCTTCTAGAGTTTGTTTATTTTTTATTTATTTATTTATTTTTTGTAACTTGAGTGGGCTGGTGTCAAGGCTTTGAGGTGCCAATCTCCACCCCTTGGGGGCTGGTTTCCTTGTTCCTATGTTGGCCTTTATGTGTCTGTGCCTGCGGTTCGTTGGTCAGCCACTCTCTCTCACTGCACCTCCTGCGTGAGGAGTGTCAAGTAGCTCCAGACCACCTTTGGACTCCACCCTTGCTGCTTCCACCTTCAAGCAGAGGCCAGCCTCCTTTAAGCCCAAATGTAAACAAACAGGATGGCTGCACTCTGCCTGCTGCAGCTCTGATTGTGGGTTGGGCGGCTCCTAAGGATCTTGGTGTTTTCGATCCCTCAGTTCGAGTTCGTCCCCCTGGATCCTGCCCTCTTCCTGTGGGCGCTATTCAATTTTTTTTTAACTTTTATTTAGAATATAAATTTCCAAGGTATAACTTATGGATTACAATGGCTTTCCCCCCATACTCCCCCCCCCTCGCAACCCTCTCCCCTTACCTGCTCCCTCCACCCTTTCATTCACATTCAGATTCCTTTTCAATTCTCTTTGTATACAGGAGATCAGTTTAGCATGTGTTAAGTAAGGCTTTCGCCCATTTGCCCTCATATAGCAACACAAAGTGAAATATAATATTTGAGTACTCGTTATAGCATTGAATCACATTGTACAGCCCATTAAGGACAGAGATCCTACATGATATATATATATTTTTGAAACTGATTTTTTATTTTTTTTCTGGTAACTTGAGTAGACTGGTGTCAGGGCTTTGAGCTGCCCTCTCTAGCTGCCCGCCCTGTGCCCACCTTTGAGCTCTGCCTCTGAAGGTTAGTGCGGAGGCAGAGGCAGTTCTCCTTTAAGCCCAAATGTAAACAAACAAGATGGCTGCTTCCTGCCTGCTGCAGCTCCGATTTGGGGGAGGGATCCTGGATTGTTTAGTCCCTCAATTAGTCCCCTTGAATCGTGCACTCTTTCCACAGGCGCTACTCACTCTGTTCTGTTTTCTATTTCCTCCCCCACTCAGTTGTGCGTGTCACAGTGTCTGTGCCAGGGTGAGTTAGGGGAGGGGCAGCAGCGGCTGTTACAGTGGTGCTGGGTGAGTTCCCTGTCTCACCTCGGCTTCCAGCGCTGGTGCGTACACACTCCTGCTGGTGTCCTGCTCTTCAGGCATCCGCGTCCTCCTTGCAGTTCCACCCTGTCTCCCCAGTTTCAGAAGAGCTTCCCTTTCCCCGAAACTACAAATTCTCACCCCTCTTTGAACCTTCCCTTCCCAGACCATCGGTGTGCGCCCTCCCTATTCCGCCATCTTGGAACCAGCAATACCCACAATACCCTCTTACTTGGATGTGCAAAGTTTCAAACCTTATACATATTTCTTATAACCTGTCAAAATACTTAATGTATGAAGAATTGTTATCCTTACCATTCCCTTTATCACTTCTGTTGGTCTGATGTAATTCGTATTTTGATGTGAATCCTCCTCTCATTTTTTCTCTGTCCCTGCAAGTATACAGCAAGGTAGCATCCAGATGCATATCTTAGCACATACTGAGAACACAGAAAAGTCTTTGTTCAATGTATAAGGTAAAATAAATCACATATGATGATGGTTTTCCTCTTTTATAAACATAAGAGCAGACTGTAAATATGGTTCTATGTTATTTTTTTATTGATGTGATTTATAATTGTTCATTTTTTTGCCTCTAAAAGAGAGACAGAGATAAATCTTCTACCTACTGGTTCACTCCTCAAATCACTGCAAGGCTATAGCTGGACAAATCTGAAGTGAGGAGCCAGGAGCTTCTTCTACGTCTCCTACATGGTTGCAGGTGCCTAAGCACTTGGGCCCTCTTCTGCTGCTTTCTAAGGTGCACTAGCAGGGAGCTGGATCAGAAGTGAAGCAGCTGGGACTCGAACTGGTACCCTTATTGGATGCTGGCACTGCAGGCAGAATCTTAACTCACTATTCCACAGTGCTGGCTCCAAAACATGCATTAATCATTATGTACCATGGTGCTTTCTTATAAGTACCGCATGCTACCAATTATGCCACTGGAGCGCTTAATGGTGCTTTCTTTAGGAGTTATTTCCCAAAGTACATTGCTGGACATTTAAATTTTTTTTTAAAAATAATTAATTTTCATTTCCTTGATAGGTAGCAAGTAAGAGACAGAAACAGAAACAGAGCTAGACAGACAAATAGGGATCTTCTATCTATTGGTTCATTCTGCAAAATGTCCACAATATGCAGGGCTGGACTAGGTTGAAGCTAGTTGCCTGGAACTCAATCCAGGTCTCCCATATGGGTGACAGGGACTCAGGAACTTGATATATTAAACTGTTGCCTCCAAGGGTATGCATTAGCAGGAACCTGGCAGAAGCAATTCTGGGACTTGAACATAGGCACTTCAAGACAGGATGTTGTTGTACCGAATGTCTTAAAGTTGGGCCAAACATTCATCCTAGAAACTTTACATTTTGAATAGATGTTGTCAATAACTTCCTAAAACACTCATTTACTATAAATGTATGAATTTCCCATTTCTTAAAATATTAATATTTTTATATGATTGTTAAAAAGATCCTACTACTCACATTTCCCCTCTCTTCACAAAGTATCTGGCATATAATTGCACCAAAAGGCTTTTTTTTCTTTTTTTCTTTCTCCATGCTTTCTGGCTATTGATCGTGTCTTCTGAGAACTAATATTTCTGAATTTTTCAACTGACTGTCATAAGGAATGTGAAACGTGGGAAGTAGAATCCAATCTTCAGTCAAATACCTTATGTAAGTGACACTTCAGACTAACCTTAAAATTTAGGGTAAAGCTTTCCCTTGGCCAAAAAGTAAACCCTAAAACTAAGCGACATTATTGCTCTGTTGGCTCAGAACAGTTCCTATTCTGGTTTGTTTTTGCAGTGTCTTTTATGTTCAGCACCTCTTTTCACTTTCAGAAATGCCCCAGTTTATGTAGTCACCCTTCCTAAAGCTAAAAACTTTCTAGTTGAACCAGCAGGGAAAAGGATAGACTAAAGCTTAAAAATGAACTTTGGGGGAAAAAAGCTACTTACAGACTTTGCCATAGAGAGACTGTCACCCAGGAGGCAGCAAAACTTAAAAAACCTAAAACATTAAGGAAGAAGAAAATGGAAATAATCAATTAAACTTTTCTTTTTTTTGCTTGGGTGAGTGAAAATGAAAGCTTCCAGTTGAGAATGTCTGAGAGATTATCCTAGTTAATGTTTGGATGAAGATTTATATAGTGCACACATTACTGCTTTGCCTTGGGAACCAGAGATGTGGAGTGTTTATTAAGTAGGTTTCTGTTTTTGTTGAACAGGTATTTTTCTCTTACGACTTGGTTCCACTGTATGATTGCACTTCTTTGCATAATTTGTATTTGATGTATGTGTGAGTCCCCATTTTGAACAGACCATATGGAAAGCTCCATGAGTGCCCTGGGAACCAGGAGTGTGTGGTGATTAACCATGGGTTCTGCTATTTGTGCAGCAGATGAGCAGAACTGTGAAATAAAAGGCATTGCACAATTATTTCTTTGCCCTTATTTTGTCCTTGGTTTGGTGATGCTTTACTAAGGATAAGAAAGTGAAACAAAATAAGGCAAAATCCCAGACAAGCAAGGAAGAGAAATAGCAAAGAGATTTTCAGAATAAAATTGAAGAAGGCAGGCTATTCATTGCGTGAACTTGACATCTTGGAAAGTAAACTGTTTTGTAAAAAGGTAACTAAAAATAAGGTTACTGTTTTTTAAGAAATCCAGAGAACTTTTAATATGTGTGAGACTTTGTAACTGGCAAGAACTGATTTTATAATTAAACTTGCTTTAACAAGTAGTTGTTTAACAAATATTTTATGTGATATGTTATTACATGGACATTTGAGCAGAATTCTTCATAACATTTGTAATTGGTTTGTGAAAAGCCATTTAACACAGGAAGTAAATATCTAGATAAAAATAAATTCAAGGGCCTGTGATGTGGTGTAGCAGGCAAAGCTACCACCTACAGTGCTGGCATCCCATATGGGTGCTGTTCTGAGTCTCAGCTGTTCCACTTCCAATCCAGCTCCCTGCCAATATGCCTGTGAAAGCAGCAAAGATGGCCCAAGTCCTATGGCCATTGCAACCATGTGAGAGACCTTGAAGAAGCTCCTGGCTCCTGGCTTTGGATTAGCCCAGCTCCAGCTGTTGTAGCCATTTGGGAAGTGAACCAGCAGATGGAAGATCTCTTTCTCTCTCTTTCTCTTTCTCTCTTTCTCTCTCTCCCCTTCTCCCTCTCCCTCCCTCCCTCCCTCCCTCTCTTTCTCTGTAATGCTCCCCTTCAAATAAATAAATAAAATTTTTTTTTTTGACAGGCAGAGTGGACAGTGAGAGAGAGAGAGACAGACAGAAAGGTCTTCCTTTTGCCGTTGGTTCACCCTCCAATGGCCGCCGCGGTCAGCGCACTGCGGCCAGCGCACCGCGCTCGTCCGATGGCAGGAGCCAGGAGCTAGGTGCTTTTCCTGGTCTCCCCATGGGGTGCAGGGCCCAAGCACCTGGGCCATCCTCCACTGCACTCCCGGGCCACAGCAGAGGGCTGGCCTGGAAGAGGGGCAACCGGGACAGAATCCGGCACCCCGACCGGGACTAGAACCCAGTGTGCCGGCGCCGCAAGGCGGAGGATTAGCCTGTTGAGCCACGGCGCCGGCCTAAATAAATAAATCTTTTAAAAATGATTTTAAATTAAATTCTTACATTTTACTGAAATGTCCGTTTCAAAATTTAGTATTCAAAGTTCAAAATTTCTTATCAATTTGTAATCAAATTATTTGGTAGGCTTTAAATGAAGGTGAAATAAATTTCATTGGCTTTGTAAGACATGCTTTAATTTGTTAGTCCAGGGATGTAAAACTTGGCTTTCTTTCTCTATCATACATTTCATAAGTTTGGCTAAAAATCAATATTACTTGGAAAGCTTGTTAGTACAGTAGAGTTCTATGTCCTTTATTCACATATCCATGTCAGCATACTGAGATCATAGGCCCATGAAAAGCTGACAAATGTAGATATCCTGAAGAGGCTGAGGAACCCCTGATGTTCATTCTGTCTACTGATGTCCTCCATAGATGACCTTTTCTAAAACATATGTGATTTATAATTTCCCAGTATCTCCCTCCTATTTAATTTATCCCATGTCTTATACAAATCCGAGACATCATTCATAAAAAAAGGATTTGGCACTGTTAATAATGTAGGAGGCTTTAACGTTCCCCATAGTGGCTCCATTGAGCTTCTTACTATTGCCTTGGAAATGTTGGACAACATTGTCAATGGTATTACAACTTATCCAACTGTTTCTCAAAGAAAATCACACTTTGTAAGTAGCAGAAAATCAAAGATTGGAATTTTTATGGGCTGGTGTTCTCTGTGCTTTTCTAGGGGGTAAGGACATTGTAAATAACTGTGTAGCTTGCAGGTATATAGGACTGGATGCTCCACTCCAGGCACAGGGCACTTTCTATTTGCAACACAGAACATGTTCTCCCATCTTCCCCCTACCATACTGTCTACCAACTTCCTTATACTTCCACAGCTGTAGGCAACAGTCACTTGATGCTGTTTCCTTATGTTTTTTTTTCCAATATTTGGGAGCTGTATGCCTGCAGTTACTGTATCACCTGATTTCCACAAGTCCTACTCATTGGTGACTTCCTCAATTTAAACCAGGTCCTCTGTGCTACTCTGTCAGGTCATCCTATGCTTTCCTTCTATTTCACTTATCAGAGTTTGTAAGACTAAAAGACTGTCGGCTAGACACGAGCAGGAACTACTCTGATTTTTACCAATGTGTCTTTCAGATATTTACATTGTACAGGACATGGTATGCACCCAACAAATATGGGTGGAATGAACGAGTAGAATTAAATACAATCGTGAGAATTAGCAATTTGAAATTTCTGCCTACTCGATATCCTTGGAGAACTGAGACTCACTGTGAAGTAAGATTTTTTTTCCTAACTCCACTGTACTTACTCAGTTTTCTATGGAGTCATGGGCTTCAAAAAATAATTATGTGTATATACATACATATTATATGTATAGATGTTTCTCAATAGGAATGGGATATGTAGTCATCCTGGTTTTAGCCTGGAATTTCATGTTTTCTGGACTACACAGAAAGAGGGATAATCTGGACACTTTTTTTTCATTGAAATGTTGAATATATTAAGTAGTTTTTGAATAAATGAGTCATTGAACACCATTATAGTATTTTGAGCATTTAATACTTTCTCTGAAGCATCTGGTATGGAATTCTACAAATTACAGCACACTAGGAAGATAGTTCTAGTTTAGTGAGAATTATTTCTCTATTTTTTTAAGGAAAAATAACTGAGAAAGAAACATCAATGAGAAGGCAAGAGAAAATCATTCTAAAGTAGTCCCAATGATAAAGTGGGTGAGATTCAGAGATAAGCACACAGTTAGTAATGGAGTATAGATTAGAGGATAAAAGCAGTGAGAGCAAAGGGAAGAGAGGCAAGCAAAGCCACAAAGGGAGACGGCTATATTGAAGATCTCATTGGAACAAGCAGAAGCTATTTTTTCAAAAACTGAAATTAAACATTTTATTGTGGGTGCTGGCAGTTATTTCCCCATTTTCTGTTAGTGGATTGAGCATGCACTTGACTAGGCTTTAAAGGAAATTCTTAAGCATGATGGCTATACAAAGGAACAACAGTTAACTCTCTGTGGGGAAATAAGTTATAGTGTAAGTAATATAAGTGCTCATTTAGCCACTGTTAAAGGACCTGATTTAAAATAATTGCCTGTACCTAAGGTTGAAATTTAATTTGGTTACATCCCAGAATTACCTCAACAACCTCTGAATAAAGGTCATTTATGACATTGAGAAGGTATAAATTGCTAATTAATACTTTATGTTGAAATTGAGTTACTTAAGATTTTGAAGCAATGTTCAATGGAATAGTAATGGGTATTAAGATTTCAAAAAGTAATAAAACCCATGGAAGGAAATTTCAGCAACTAACTTTAAAAGAGCAGTGAGTAGTAACTGGTAAAATTTTCTGTTATTCTGAGAAGTGCATTCTTTTTAAATACCAAAAAAACCTTAAAACCTGATGCTAGTGTGGTTGGCTTTACTTTCAGGAGATTTGAGCAAATGAAAGAAGCCATAGAATTTAGAATTTTCTGATTTCTGTAATATAAGATTTTCAAATTCCTTTGCTGGTGCAGAGCAGGAGATTTATCCTGGTACTAGTTGGTGGTGAGGGCAAGATGCTTAGTTATTGGCCAATGTGCAGGAGTGGCAGATTCACAGACAGAAACTTCTGGGTAGGAATTCTAGCCAGCATTTTGTTGGTAGTAGATCCAAAGGAAACTGGATATGCAAAAGAGTGTGCAGCAGAGAAAGGACAAAAATACTGCACTTTTTGATGCCTGCTATGTGCCAAGGTCAGTAGCGTCAACTTTCATATATTATTTATTTCATACGTGCAGCGGTTCCCCAAAGGCAAGCAAAGAAGCTGTGTCTATGAATCAGAGACAGCTGATAGTTTGCTTGAGTCCAGATGTGCACACAATGCTGTGTGTGCTCTGTGCTGTAGAGTCCACACTGTTTTTCAACATATTATTCTGCCTTCTTTGCAGATGTATGGGTATCTGAGATATAGAGGAAACTGTAGACAGTGTTGTAAAGAGGCAATATGGATATAACTAATCTATAGTTGGAAGCTACTAATATTCATGAGAATGATCTCTAGGCATTAATTCAGTAAAGTTTTTATCTAGTCAACAAATTCATATTTATTAAATATTTGCAATGTACTAGGCACTATAGTAAGCTTTGTGGTGAACAAAGCAGATATATTTCTTGTTCTAATTAGTGATGTTACCTAGAGTAGGAATCTAACTGGCAGTGGAAACTAATGTATCAAGACAAGCTGTAAGAAGGCAGATGCTAACTGTTGGATATAAAGGAATAATTCCAGATAATTATAATCATTAGGGAAGAATTTAAGAGTTTCATAGATAGTAGTCTCTGAATTGTTTATATTAATTTAAACAGGTTGAAATTTAATTATTAAATGATATTGAAACCAGATTTTAGTTTCTTCCATTAGGCAAATAAAAAACAAACCCTGATTGGCTGTAAAAGAAGTGTAACAACCAGGGGTTCTTAGACCAGAAAAAGGAAAGTGTATCATCAGTCAGCAAGGGTTCATTCATATTCTACTTCAGTGAAATCTTCACATTCAAAGTCAGGTAAAAATTATCACAACTCTTCCCAAGGATTCACAAACAAAAATTCCATTTTTTCTTTGCTAATTGGCTTAGTTCACTTTTTAATATATGTATTTATTGCCATTATTTAAGAGGCAGAGAAAGAGGGAGGGAGGAGGAAAAGGGAGAGAGAGAGGGGAGGGAGGGGGAAAAGGGAGAGAGAGAGGGGAGGGAGGGGAAAGGGAGAGGGAGAGGAGGATGGGGGAAGTGGAAGAGGGGGAGGGGAAGGAGAGGGAAGGGGAGGGAAAGGTGAGGGAGAGGGGAAGTAGGAGGAGGGGAAGTAGGAGGGAGGGGGAGGGGAAAGGAGAGGGAGAGAGAGGGGAGGGGAAAGGAGCAGGAGAAGAGGGGAGTGAGAGGGAGAAGGAGATGGGGAAGGGGAGTGGGAGGGAGCAGGAGGGAAGGGGAGGCGGAGGGGAGGGGAAGGGGGAGGGAAGACCCAGTTTATACTGCACGTCTATGGAGGGTGCAGTAGAACAGGCATGGATGTTTTCCCTGCTAGGAATGCTACAACCCCTGCCAAGTGCTGTTTCCTGAAACATGTGTTGTGTAACCTCCACATTTATTTTTTGCCTTCTGTTCAGGCCCCTTCTTGACAGACTTAGTTTTTCTGTTGTCTTTATAATTTCTTTCTCCTCTGAATGTTCCCAGTCTCTTCTGGCTTATTCATGGGAAGGCAACCTGCTTGAACTAGTTCAGATTAAGTCATGAATTACTGAGGTCTGTTAATCTTACCAAGAGTGCTTCTATTTTGGTAAATTTTTAGCCAATTCCAAAAAAGCAGTTTGTAATAGGGAGAGTAATCATAGCTTTCCTTTAAAACAGTCCTAAAGAGAATGTTGATTCATTCATCCTACACTTTTTTTAAAAATTAATTTATTTTTTATTTTTTATTTGCTAGAGAGTTAGACAGTGAGAGAGAGAGAGAGAGAGAGAGGGAGAGAGAGAGAGAGAGAGAGAGAGAAAGGTCTTCCTTCCATTGGTTCACCCCTCAAATGGCCGCCACAGCCGGAGCTACGCCCATCCAAAGCCAGGAGACAGGTGCCTCTTCCTGGTCTCCCATGTGGGTACAAGGGCCCAAGCACTTGGGCCATCCTCCACTGCCTTCCTGGGCCACAGCAGAGAGCTGGACTGGAAGAGGAGCAACTGGGACTAGAACCCAGTGCTCGTATGGGATGCCAGTGCCGCAGGTGGAGGATTAACCAAGTGAGCCATGGTGCCGCCCCCATGCTTCCTACACTTGATCCACTCTAGTGATACCATATCAGAACTTAATTCAACAAGATCCATCATGGCTCCAGAATTCTCTTTTCTAGCATGTGATTCCAGTCTCTCTTCTTCTAGTCTATCCCTCATCCCTCATGTCTCTTTAGGATAATTTTGTAAAAACAGATAGAAACTTGTAACTTCTATCTGATAGCTGCCATGTATATACCTGACACTTCAGGCCCAGGTTCAATCTTTGTTTCTAACCTTCAGCATCTATAACATCATCTTTTTTCTCTCTAATCATATTCCATAGCTCCACTTCCTTTGGTTTTCCCTTTATTCTCTCCTGAAAAAGCAGACTTCATGTTTCTAGGGCAGTTTTATGTTCATTGCAAAACTGAGTGAAATGTAGACAGGTTTTCCATATGCTTCCCCATCTCCACAGTGCACAGCCCTTCCCCCACCATCCCACAGCAGAATGGTACCTGTGTTAGAATGCATGAACCCATGTCAAACACCATTATCATCCAGAGCCCACAGTTCACTAGGATTCTCTGTTGGTGTTGTACATTCTATGGGTTTGGACAAGTTATAAAGATATGTATCCGCCATTACAGCAGTATACAGAATAATTTCACTGTTCTAAAATCCATCTGTTCTCTGCCTACCCATCCCTCCCTTCTGAATCCCTAAAAACCAGAGATCTTTTTACTTACTCCATAGTTTAGCCTTTTCTAGAATGTCACATAACATTTTCAGATTGGCATCTTTCACTTAGTAATAGGTATTTTAAATTTCCTCCATGTTTTTGATAGCTTGATAACTAATTTTTTTTGGCACTGGGCAATATACCATTGTCTGAATTTTGTGTGGACACAAATTTTAATCTCCTATAGGTAAGTGCCAAGAAGCAAGGGTACTAGATCATAGTGTAAGACTATGTTTAGTTTTATAAGAAACTACCAAATTGTCCTCCAAGGTGGCTGTATCAATTTTTATTCCAGTTAGCAAGGAATAAAAGTTTGGTTCCTTTTAGAAATAACACGATTGTTATATTTTGAATTTTGTTTGTGATTATTCTTTTGATTTTTTAATCTGTAGGCTGTAAATTCTTTGAGGACAAGGACTCCATCTCCATTTTATTGAGTTTTGTTTGTCTATAACCTAATATAATATTTTAGATGACTCAAAATGTTTCTTGAATTTAATCTTTGATGAATAAACCTATTATTATGGCATGAAATTATTAGTGTGTGAGAATTCAATTGGGGTTTTGAGGAAAGATGAAATCATATCTGTGCAATCTTTTCTGGACTGGTTATAAAATGATGAGACAAGAAAGAAAGGAAGCATTGAAAGTATTTGTCACAAATATGGTTGAGTTGGGAATATTTAAGTAAGATAGTCACAGCAGAGTAACTTAGAAAGCATATTCTAGGAGATGAAGAAATTACTTTATTTCAGACCAGAGAAAGCACAGGAGAGGTAGACTGGTCCAGGGAGGGGATATTGGCATCCCATTTGGGCGCTGGTTCGAGTCCTAGCTGCTCCACATCTGATCCAGCTCCGTGCTAATGCTCCTGGCAAAAGCAGTAGAGGATGATCCAAGAGTCTGGGTCCGTGTTACCTACCCAGGAGACCTGGGAGACTGGGATGAAGCTCCTGGCTCCTGTCTTTGGCCTGGCTCAGCCCTGGCTGTTGTGGCTATCTAGAGAGTAAATCAACAGATGGATGATCTCTCTCCGTCTCTCTCTATAACTCCATCTCTCTCTATAAGTTTCAAATAAATAAATAAACTTAAGAAGAGAGACTGAAATCTAAAACAAGGCAGTTTCTGTTGATGTTTTAAAGTTAGTGCTTAGTTTATTAATAAATAATATGCACCAAATGAATTTAGGAATGAATTATTCATCCTATTCTTAGAAAAAAAATCACAATGTTTCTTGATTGTTCTAACACCAATTGGCTGCTTGTTACAGCCAATCTCCACTAAGTCCTTTGCCCTCAAACTTGACCCAAACCTTTGCATTTATATATATATATATATATATATATATATATATATGATTTCTGTCTAATGAATTTGGAATATGAAGTCTAGATCCATTCTTAGACTACTTTGACAATAAGATTTACCTTTTTTTAAGAGAAAAATAAATACTTGGCCACGATCACATTAATTATCAGTGACAAACATGTTCATTAACACCATCATAAATGTCGTTATTTACAAAATGAGTTTTCTAGAATCAAAGGGCTTCCAAAGAGTCAGTGTCTTTAAGAAATAGTGAAGAACTCCCTCTAAATCTTAGTTTGGGCAGGATTTGGCACCACTGATTTGTGTAAGTACTGATGATCCTCTTGCCCCCTGGAGAACCAGGCCTAGAATGTGAAGGAAACCTAACTCAAAGCATAGTTAAGAGAGCCAACATCAAGGGACTTTGAAGGTAATATAGATGCTACTGCCAGATGCAAGACTCTGTCCCAAGTATGAAAGAAAAAGCTAATTTGACTTTTTGCCCAAGAAAGCTACAGACAAGATGTGCTGCCTTCTCTGCTGTCTTCAGAAAAGGGTGTTTCCTTTCCCTGCTATGTGGGGTTTCTCCTTACCTTGCTCTGAGTTACATAGGACAAAGGGAAAAGGAGAAAATATCTGGAAACCAGAATTATGTGAATTTTTATATAAGTAAATATATATGCTCATGTATCTATATTTCTCTAACAGATGATTTAAGATTGGTATATGTTCTGGTTGGAAATCATTGAAAACAAAATATAAAAATATGGGACAATTGTTAAAAATAACATTTATTCACTTTTCTATCTTTTCTCATAATTCGTAAATTCTCAGATGAAGAAGAAAATTTGAATTACAGTTACATAGAGGCAATAACAGCTGATAATAAAGAAATGAATCTCTTCCTCATTTGGATTTTTTTTGTATTTGCTCTCTCAGATAGAAATGATGAAACTCCTTAGAGGTAAAAGAATGGAACCTTTCATTTAATAAAATCTATGGAGTGATATTGGATTGGTGGAAAGAACAAGCCCCTAAGCCTAATTTGTATGTTTTAATATATTTTAAAATATATTTTTAAAACATTTAAACAGAATTTGTTCTATGAAAGAATTAGAAGTTTTAGATTATAGTTTTTGCTCAAATGTTTTTCATTATTTATGCAGAAAATGACAAACATTTAATTTACTTCATAACCACAGACTTAACCCTTCATTAAATAAAAAATTCAACAAGTACTAAGTAATAAAACCATTTTTCCTCAAGGGTATAGACAATGGTTATAAACAATAATCAACTCTCAAAATTCAATTTCTCTCATATAAATTACATTTTTTTTACTTGGTATGTTAGTTACCACAAATCAGGGAAAACATGTGGCTTATTTCACTAAGTATAATGGTCTTTAGTTGTATTTGTTTTGTTGCAAAAGACAGGATTTCATTCGTTTTTTGGTCTGAGTATTCCATTGTGTACATATACCACATTTTCTTTATCTAGTCATTAGTATCTGGCTGATCCCATTTCTTGATTGTTATGAATTTAGCTGCTATCTGCAAACTCTTTTTACACTCAAAAATTAGGTACAGATTTTGTTCTTTTACTTCCTTTTCCCTTCCTAGTCTTTTCCTTCCTTATATATTCCAGAAAGGACTATAAAGCTTGAATTTGTATTTTCATACACAGCAAACCCTCTTTGGGATTATTTGCAAACCAATACAAGATATTCACATTTTTTCACATTAGTAATCATAAGTACACATTATCTTTAAAATTCACTGTAAATAATGAATTTACATTATAATTTACTAAGCCAACTGTTTAAGAGGCTTTTAAGATATTTTAATTTTTGACTATCATGAAAATTGCTAATATTGTTGATTTCTAAGAGCTCTCCTTTTCTAGTGTTTTTTTCTTTGTGTAATTCTTGAATTGGAATTGCTAGGTGATACCTATTGCCATGCCAGTGAAAGCATAAACCATATAATAACAGTGCACTTTCTCTATATCTTTGCTAATACTAGCCAATTTATATAATGCAAGGCAAATAACTTTTTAAAAATAATGTATTTAATTTATTTGAAAGAGAGAAAGGGAAGGGGAGGGAGGAAGGGAGGGAGAAAGAGAGGGAGAGGGAGAGTGAGAAGGAGAGAGAGAGAGGGAGAGAGAACAAGGACTCCTAACAGAGCCAGAGCTCTCCTCTGTGGATTCACTCTTTAGATGACATAACAGCTGGGACCTCCATCCAGGTCTCCTCCCACTTGGGAAAGAGCAATCCAAGTATCTGAGCCATCCTTGCTGCTTCTCAGGGTGTGTATCGTCAGGAATCTGGACCAGAAGAGGAAGAGCTGGCACTTGAATCAGGCATTCCACTATGGGACATGGGCGTCCCAAGCAATTGCTTTAACTACTAGGCTAAATGACTGCCCCAAATCATTTATTATTTTTAACAGCAAAAAGCAAACAAAAACATCAAATTTCTATAAAGTCAAGACAAGTATTGACAATGTAGAAATGGACACATACATAGCTAGAAAGTTTAAACAGCACAAAAATGTATACTTCCCCAAAGGAAACTACTGTGAATGTTTTTTTGTGATCATTCTAGAAAATTGACCTTTATAATAGATGTATCTGTTTTCATTTTTAAATGTTACACTAGTCTAACTCCAGTTCTATGGTTTGTTTTTCACAAGTTGTATTTGGATGTAATTTTATCTCAACAAGTATCTACTTCTTTAAAATGTTGAGACTGATTCTTAACACATGTATTTCTTTTCATTTATATAACTTGCCTTTTATCAAAGGACATTTAAATTTCTTCTAATTTTATTTATTTATTTTTACTGAGGTAATATCCTTTTGTATATCTTAGAATACTTCTGCTATAATTTCCATAGGGTAACTTCTGGGATACAGAATTAGTGGGTTAAACATATTTACAATTTCAGGAGACTTGTCGAGTTTCTTTGACACATTTTACCAACTTACTCACTTTTCTGATATCTTGGCCAGAAAAAGGTCTTCGTTAACTTTCTTTTTTTTTTTTTTTTTTTTTTTTGGCCAGGCAGAGTTAGACAGTGAGAGAGACAGAGGGAAAGGTTTTCCTTCTGTTGGTTCACTCCCCTAATGGCCACCACGGCCGGCGCTGCGCTGATCTGAAGCCAGGAGCTGGGTATTTCCTCCTGGTCTCCCATGCAGGTGCAGGGCCCAAGGACTTGGGCCATCCTCCACTGCCTTCCTGGGCCACAGCAGAGAGCTGGACTGGAAGAGGAGCAACTGGGACTAGTACCCGACGCGCCAACCAGGACTAGAACATGGGGTGCTGGTGCGGCTGGTGCTGCAGGGGGACGATTAGCCAAACGGGCCACAGCACTGGCCTTTGTTAACTTTTAAAAAAAAATTTTTTTGACAGGCAGAGTTAGATAGTGAGAGAGAGAGAGACAGAAATACAGAAAGAAAGGTCTTCCTTTTTCCGTTGGTTCACCCCCCAAATGGCTGCTACGGCTGCACCCTGCACCGATCCGAGCCAGGAGCCAGGTGCTTCCTCCTGGGTCTCCCATGCGGGTGCAGGGCCCAAGCACTTGGCCCATCCTCCACTGCCCTCCCGGGCCACAGGAGAGAGCTGGACTGGAAGAGGAGCAACCAGGACAGAACCGGTGCCCCAACTGGGACTAGAACCCGGGGTGCCAGCGCCACAGGTGGAGGATTAGCCAAGTGAGCTGTGGCGCCGGCCCTTCATTAACTTTTTAATTAGCTGCTAGGATAGATGAAAAACAGCTTTTTGTTGTAGTTTTCATCTGCTGTTTAAAATTAGAAATAAGATTGAAGTTTTTTTTTTATGATTTTTCTCCCTACCCCTAATATGTGGATTGCTTTTTTTCTTTTTTTGTCCTATTTTACTTTATTTCTTTAGCTCTATTCTTCATTTCTTATTAGTTTTAATATATTTTCTTTTTATTTTTAAAGATTTATTTATTTGAAAGGCAGATTTACATAGAGACAGATGCAAAGAGAGAGAGAGAGAGAGAGAGAGAGAGAGAGAGAGAGAGAGAGAGACTCCCATCTGCTGATTCACTTTCCAGATGAGAGAGTCTTCCATTTGCTGATTCACTCCCAAGAAGGCTGCAAAAGCTGGAGCTGTGCCAATCCGAAGCCAGGATCCTGGAGTTTTTCCTGGGTCTCCCACGTGGGTGCAGGGGCCCAAGAACTTGGGTCATATTCTGCTGCTTTCCCAGGCCACAGCAGAGAGCTGGATCAGAAATGGAGCAGCCAACTCTTGAACTTGTACTCATATGGGATGCCATCACTGCAAGTGGTGGTTTTACCCACTATGCCACAGTACTGGTTCTTAGATTTTCAAAGTTTAAAGAATAATAGTTTTTATTATGTTTAAAATTTTTCCCTAATTTTTCATTTCAGTTTATATTTTTCACCACACTCCAAATTTATCACTTCATTTTGTTGTGACTTCTGTATTTTGTTTCTTGTTTACAGATGCCTACTGTACTCCAAGATTACAGAAATATTTTCATTTAATCTTTTCACTGTTTGTAGGTCTTTGATGTTTTTTAGACATCATTTTGGTGATTGGAGCAAAGAAGATATCTAGATTATTTTTTCTAAATAGGTAACCAGTTGTCTCAATATTATTTACTAAATACTTTTTCTTCCTGCTAACAGAAAAGTCATATTCAATGTCAAGTATATTTTCATATTATTTTAGATATATGTTCTGTATATTGTATTTTGTCTAATATTCTCATAGTACCCAATTAAATCAAATACCATAGCTTCATATATTTTGATATCCATAAGAATAGCCACTATTCATTAGTCTTTTTATTCAAGACTTTTCTAGATATTCTCACTAATTTTTTTGTAAATAAACCTTAGAAAAAGAGTCAGCGCTGTGGTGTAGTGGGTAAAGCAGCGCCTGCCGTGCCAGCAGCCTGCAGGACCAGCATCCAGTATGGGCGCCTGTTCAAGTCCAGGCTGCTCCACTTACAATCCAGCTCTCTGCTATCTATGGCCTGGGAAAGCAGTAAAAGATGGCCCAAGTCCCTGGGCCCCTGCACCCACTTGGGAGACCCTGAAGAAGCTCCTGGCTGCTGGCTTCAGATTGGTGCAGCTCCGACCATTGTGGCCCACTGGGGAGTGAACCAGTGGATGGAAGACCTATCTCTCTCTCTCTCTGCCTCTCCTTCTCTCTCTATGTAACTCTGACTTTCAAGTAGAATAAATAAATCTTTAAAAAAAAGAGAATAAATCTTAGTACTATTTTGTAAAGTTTCTAAAATAATTGTATTAGTATTAGTATATTTTAATCTACTTAAGCATTACTATCCAAAAGTAAGTCTTTTACATTTTCAGTAATCTTTTAATATTTTTTATATAGATTCTTCATGTTTTAAAAATATTTTTGACATCTTAGTCTTTTTTGCTGTTAAAAATGAAGCATTGTATTTCATTATATTTTGTATCTAGTCATTGATGTATTACTGAGTTTTATTATTATTTATAGTTTGTTGGGTCTTTCATAGTATACAAAATTTCATCTGAAGTAATGATAATTTCTTCTTTTCATTTTTAATATATATATTTCTCTCCTTTCATTGACTGAGACTTCAAGAGGAATATTAAATAATAGTGGTAAAAGTGGGATTTTTCTATTGTGACTGTTGCAGTTTTTTTAGAACTTTTATTTGACATCTACTGGAACAGACCTATTTTAATCTCTTTTAGCCTGTTAATATGGTTGCTATATGAATAGATTTTCTGATACTGAATCACATTTAAGGCATTTAATGAAAGCAATTTAAAGGGCATATAACCAGTGCCATATTTTAGCAAATGAAAAGGAAATGTTTTATTTTATGAACACTACCCAAGGTGAATCAGAAATGGCAGTCTCAATAGTTTAAAACACAGCATCCCCAGAGCTCAGTGTGGATCAGAACATCATTGTCCCCTCCTTGTTGTCTGAAGAGGCGTTATTACCACATCTGGCCAATTAGCTTATTCTTTTATATTTTTTCTTCAAAGCATTTTATACTATGTACTTAAGGACTAATACCATACATTTTCTTATTTGAGTCAGTTTGCAAGCTGAATAATTATTTTTAATTTCTGTTGTGGTTTTGGAATTCTGTAATTTAAGCAAAACCTTTGTATAATCAAGATTTGCACATCATAAAACATAATCAAAAGATGACTGTGTCTAGCTTGTTTGTTGTAGAAAAAGGATTCTACTTTACTCTGTCATTATCTTCCTTCTTTCAAGTGAGATATCAAAAGAATTTTATACAAATAAGAAAGCAAATTTGGGTCAAATTTCACATAAAAAGGATGAAAATAATGCCAAATAATCTGTTATTAAGGGGAAAAGTGCTTTCAATGTTTGGATATCATAGTATCAGAATAACCTACTTTCCAAATATGCTTTCAGAACTGTAAGCTCTAATGTATGTTCATTTTGATACAGATTTATTAGAATAACACATTTCAGGGATTTTAAATGGAAGATAAGTACTTTTATTTTTCAATATTATTTTGTCTTTATTTTGGTAAAAAATAAAGTTAAATAAAGTAGCAGTTATTTCAAGGTGCTATTTCTCCAAACACATCAAAATGAGATCAATTTCATAAAACATGAGGAAAATGACAGTCTTTGCTTTTATCTAATTGTAGTTTGATGCATTGTTCAGGTTTTCTAATTTATGCAGTCAAAATATGTTAAATTTATCAGTAAAAAGTATTTTAGTGTGTAAATAACCTAAGACACAAGTCTTAGAGAAGTTCAGTTCATGAATCACAAGTTTCATTTTTGGTTGAACCTCTTGAACACATTATCTATCTGTAGCTTTCTATGGTTTTTCCTCTCAGAAAGCTTAAATTCCAGTCTTGCATTCTGGAAATTTGCTTTGTAGCCTCCTCCATATCCTGAGTTTTAGGAAATCCTGTATTGTATAAATGTCTGAATCTCCTACAGACTCTGGCTCAGAATACCACTCATAATAAATGCTTTTTTTTTTTGACAGACAGAGTTAGACAGTGAGAGAAAGAGAGAGGAAGGTCTTCCTTTTCCATTGGTTCACCCCCCAAATGGCCACTACAGCTGGCGCACTGCACCTATCCGAAGCCAGGAGCCAGGTGCTTCCCCCTGTCTCCCATGTGGGTGCAGGGCCCAAGCACTTGGGCCATCCTCCACTGCCTTCCTGGGCCACAGCAGAGAGCTGGACTGGAGGAGGAGCAACTGGGACAGAATCCGGTGCCCCGACTGGGACTAGAACCCAGGGTGCCGGTGCCACAGGTGGAGGATTAGCCAAGTGAGCCATGGCACCGGCCATAATAAATGCTTAGATTATAGTTATGTGACTACATTGTGCATCATAAAATGATTTTTTTCTAGGAATGAAAGATGAAATTTCAATGTTAGTGAAGATAAAATATAGAGTAAATAAAAATAGTTTACAAAATTAAACAATAGGTGGATTATTGACTTCTTTCCACTTTCTATCACATTCTAATTTTTATTATATCCAACTTAACTTTATTGATAATGGTTATGTAACTTTGTGTCAGTTGAGATTGTGTGTATAGATGGTCAGTTAAGTATGGTTTGAAGACTGATTAATGTTTTAAATGGTAACAATGGCAATATATCAACCCTGATTATATTTTAATAAATGATAAGAGAATATTTCACTTGTGACTTTTTATAGTCTTCTGAAAATGAAAATTGTTGTATAGTAAATAGTTTTAAAGATGTATTTATGGGGGACTGGCACCGTGGTGCACTAGGTTAATCCTCCACCTGTGGCGCCGGCATCCCATCTGGGTGCCGGGTTCTAGTCCCAGTTGCTCCACTTCCAGTCCAGTTCTGCTGTGGCCCTGGGAAGGCAGTGGAAGATGGTCCAAGTGCTTGGGCCCTGCACCCACATGGGGGACCCGGAGGAAGCACCTGGCTCCTGGCTTTGGACTGGAGCAGCTCCGTCCATTGCAGCCATTTTGGGGGTGAACCATCAGATGGAAGACCTTTCTCTGTCTCTCTCTCTCTCTCATTGTCTGTAACTCTACCCATCAAATAAATTAAAAAAAAAAGATTATTTATTTGTAAACATAGTAGCAAGAGAGTGAGAGAGACAAAGAAGGAGGAGGCAGAGAGAGAGAGAGAGAGAGAGAGAGAGAGAGAGAGAGAGAGAGAGAAACCTTCCATTTGCTGGTTCACTCACCAAATGTCTACAATAGCCAGCACTAGGTCAGGCCAAACCCAGGAGCCAGGAACTCTATCTGGGTCTCCCAAGTGGGTGGCTATTTGAGAAGTGGACCAGTGGATGGAAGATATTTGTCTCTTTCTCCTCTCTGTCATCCTGCCTTTCAAAGAAATAAATCTTTAAACATAAAATTAATAAAAGGAAACAAATTGAAGATAATAATGTTTTTGTTTTGTTTTAATCTGAAGACTAAAGGACAGAATTAAAGGCTACCATCTGCTGAAAAAATCAGCTAGCTATTTTAAGTTCACAGGGACTTTTGGAGAGGCAGAAATCTGAACTTATTTGGTCAAGTGCCTTGGGTTTTCCAGGAACTGCTAATTGTTTAGACTTTTCATATGCCTGTTTTCTTTGTATTTATCATTATATAAACCCCTAAACCTTTCTCAATTTGTAACTATTCTCTCAATATGTTGGAAATCATGAGAGATTCTATCCATTTCATGGTGATTTCCTCCCTTAGAGTCTTTTTCAGTATTTGAATCTGGACTCGATGTTTTTGGGCATGCTGCACAGTGCCACCTGTGCACCTCCTCTTATGAACAGCTGGCTCTTTGGCCTCTCCTTGGTTGGTTCCCTGCGGCTAGAGCCTGCTTGCTGTTTTTGGTTTCTGTTGGTGCCTTGCTTAGAAGTTAGTGTAATAGAAAGTGTACACATGTGGGAGGGACGTTTTTGCATATCAGAACATTTATTTATTTTACACTAATGCTTGATCAATACATTTGGTAAAGTATAGCATTCTGGTTTGGAACATTTCTTTTAGAAGTTTTAAAGTATTTCTCCTCTTCCACCTTTCTAACAGTTTTGCTGATTTAATGTTCATCTGATCCTTGATTTCTTTTCCTTCTTCTCTCTGGCAGCTTGTTATAAAATTTCCAGAGGCTCTTTTTTTGGACAGTGTCTTTTTTTATCCATTATCCTGCACCCTCACTGGTACTTTTCATTTCAGAAACTTGTGTCTAACAGTTCTGCAGATTTTCTTGAATTATTCTGTGGGTAACTTTTTCCATTTTTGATGATATCTCTGAAACTTCTCTTGTCATGAACTAATATGGATTGTTCCTTTAATTTTTATATATCATATTTTCTATTTCTGTTTTTTATTCTTATTTCTGAGAGATTATTTTTTATAGAGATTTAGATTTCTGCTATTATATGTTTATTCTCCAAGAGCTACAAATTTTTCTTATAAGTAGCAAATCTTTGCTTTTTGGTGTACAATAAATTAATTATTATTGATAACATAAAATTTATTGGCAAAGTTACCTCAAATCATTGTGAAATTTCACAGTGTAAGTTTTTTTGAAAATAGTTGGCTATTCTAGTGAAATAGCTAGCTAATCTTTTTCCTGGAATATTTTTAGTAACTAACACTTGTATCAGCTGGTATTACTCTCCTAGATGTTCAGGTCTGAATATGAGTGTATAGTGTATTTCAATCTAATTTTGTCTCAATTAAAAATCAAGCTTATAATTGCTTAATCTTAAGGTGCCTGACAGAGATTCCTAAGCATTTGTTAGCACTTTTTAATGAAGTTAGTGAAGTAGCCTCTCCTCTGGTGCTCGTCTACATTTTCTTTGTAGCAGTGTTTCTTTTGCTTAGTCTTGTGCATGATTCAAAGTTTTACTTCATGGAATATGACTGTCTGACATATTTTCCTCTATTTTCAGGACTTCAGAAAATACCTAAACATAAGGCAGACCTCTTCACCATAATTAGATTTATATTTATGGAACAGAGTAGAGGCTATGACATAACATCCACTATTAAGTATGAGCTATGGCATACAGATGGTGCATAGAGAGTAAACCTATGGAACCTACTTGCCATACCCAGCAGGTACCTGCAACTGTGTTCCTCCTGGTAATCTTGTCTTTAAAGCTTTGGGAATCACAAAATCTTATTGAGCACTCTTTGGTACCCTCCAGCTATTTCTCTGTGGACACAAGCCAATATCCTAGGTATTTACTTACCCATGTTTTTGACATTCTTGGTTACACTTCAAAAACTCTGTCTTAAGAATAGAAAACTTTCATTCTGGTAGATGTGGTCATACTTTTCTCTACTGATAGAAAAAAAACCATCAAATTCTAGGAAATTTATGGCTTGCAGACTTTCAACAAGCCACTCCCTATGTCATTAAGTACTTTTAAAAGTTTGTTTTAGATTTTTAAAGAAGTACTGAACTATCATGTGTCTTGTGACATAAGATTGATAACTTCATTTTTGTATAAGTTGTGTAACTAACTGACTCTCAAAATAGACTGTGCTATAAAGACAACATATGGTAAAATTGTTGTATTGTTTTGCAAATTTTAGACTTTTTTAATTTCCAAATTTTAGACTTTTTGATTGCCATTTATTACTTGCGGCAGAATTGCTAGTTAACTGGACCTCACTGAAGTCCGTTAAGAACAAGCTCGACATGTTTTAGAAACCCACAAGTTTGGACTGGGCATTTAGGGAGTGGTTGGGTTCAGTTCCCATTGAAGCTCCCAACTCTAGCTGTCTGCCATTTGTAGACCCTCGGAGGCAGTAATGATGTGATTGAGTTCCTGCTGCCTGTGTAGGATACTTGGATTGTGTTCTTGACTCTAACTCTGGCTCTGATTTGGCAACTGTGGGCATTTGGGATTTGAACAAATAGTTTTGAAAGTTTTCTGTTTCTGCCTGTCTGCCTTTCAAATAAAAAAGGAAATGAAATTCAGAAGTTTAGCCCATATAAACTTTTGGTAATTTTGCAGTTTTGGGGTCTCAGCATAAAATATGGTGAGTCATTTAATTCTGAATGGTATTGAAATTCTACCTCTGTGCATACCAGAATATGTTGATTATGTGTTTACTATGTTAGTGAATATGGATAGGAATATATTTGTACCATGAATTAGTTTGGGTGTCTGATTTGGACAATAGATTCTGTACTTAGTAGACTGGCTTTTATTTTAAAGAATATTAGGGATTTTAGATTATTTTGAAAGCTTTGTCTCTGTATCAGAGAAGGACAGTGCAGAAAATTGGATGAGACTTGTCCAACCAAAAGTTTTGGTCTCCTAGTAAAGTAGCACAAACTCTGAAAATCAAGCCAATACTTCCATCTCCTGAGGATCTGAGCTATGACATCAACCTGAACAAGAAGAAAGACTTTCCATGTTCCTGCCCACCACTCAAATCAGTATTCAAACCACGTGGACTTCCATAGCTAGAATTAGAATGCTGAATATATCAATCTGCCTGAGCCCCTATGGAAGGTTATTCAACTGCTTTGACAAGGAATCATGTTTTGGGCACTGCCAGAAAAGTCTAGTAGGCATCACTGTTGCACACACTAAGACTTTCCAGGTTCCAGGCGGCTCTGTAAAAGGAGCTCCAAAGGCATCCGCTGGAGCAGATTCTCAGCTGCCCAACCCTGGCTTTCTTGTGCTCTCCTGCTACACTTAGCTCTTTCCCTCTTGTGTTCATTATCACTTTCCCCTTTCTTTCTCATTCATTGCCCTTCTTGTATCCCCTTCCATTTATAACTCCAATTCTTCACTTTTGGTCTTTGTCTTGAAAACTGATAAGTGATATAATCTGTTACTTACCTAATAAACCAGCTAAGGTGGTTTGCATCGCATTATCTAATTTAATACTTAAAACAACATTGCAAGATAAGTTATTTTGTTTTTCAAGCCGTGATCTGTGCATATCTGTATAAACGTGTGTGTGTGTGTGTGTGTGTTTATGTGTAAGACAGAGTGATTCTCAAGGTTAGTTTTTAATTTGGAATAGCACTTTTTAATTAGATTGAAAAAGTGTAACATATTTTAGGATATCTTATAGTCTATAACCACTTATACCCTATTATGATTTACATTTCTCAGAATAATGGCATTCTCATCTTTATATGAACAACGTGAAGAAGTTTATGTTAAATTTAATGTCCCAGAATAGAGAAGTCACAAAGATGACAGAATACAGTGATTCATCATTTAGACCGAGCATCTTCATGATTTCTACTTCTTTTCTTGTGGGTACCTTGATGAAATAAAAAGACATTGCATCTGCTTTTTTTAGGTAGTGCTGCTTATATTATTTTAGTAAAGAGTTGTCACCATGAAAATCAAAAGCAAGCACATCATTTTAAATCCCGCAATTAAGTATGTGTGTGTCGGCAGCACAGTTGTGGCTTCTTTGATAGTGTGGGTAATGTATGTTTTCTTCTCAGCTTACTGTGGTAATGGAAGCCAAGCTCAAACATCAAAGACAAGAGGTTTTTCTTTGTAGGAAAACATCATTACATTTTCGCACCATTAGGGAGATAGAAGCATAGCGTCTCCTCTGCATGAAGTAGATGCTTTTGATTATGTGTTTTTTTAAACTTAACATAGACTACGAAGCATATAATGCTGACCATTACTTGTATATGTATTAATACCACAATATCACAGATAACACCTATTTACTACCTTATTAACATTTGTCGGAAAGAGTGTGATGTTAAAGAACTCACTAATTGAAACTCATTTTAATTAATTATTTGCAGTTACTTGGGCATATCGGCATCTAATTTTCTGTCTTTTAAATGACATTCCCTTGAAAGCTGGAAGTGTTCCTCATGATAGCCTCATAAAAGTCAGCCTCAGCAATTATTAAAGTGAGGCTATCAGGCAATTTAATCTCCAGCTGAAATTGGGACTAGATGCTAAGGAATGACAGGCATGCCTATTATTTCTTTTTTTCCTAAGGATTGTTAACAGATATTTTGTCAAATAAAAGGTACATGCACTTTAGAAACTGAGCTTACTGAAAGGAAAGTTGGACTTGAATAATGGATACTGCCAGGATCCTGTAGGGTGAGTATAGTGAGCTCAGTATATCTGAATTCTATGGGTATTATTTTCATTGCTGTTCACATAACTTGCCCTTAAGTAATGTGCTGTACTCCAAGTAATGCTGCTAAAATAATAGCAACATTGATGCTAATGAACAAACCTACCCAGATCTAGAAAAAGGGAAAAATACTTGTTCTTTCTCTCTCTTTTTTATTTGAAAAGCAGAAAGGCAGTGTTATAAACAGAGGGAGACAGGGAGAGAGACCTTTCACCTGCTGGTTCAATTCCCAGATGACCACAAGGGGCAATGCTGAGCCAGGCCGAAACCAGGAGCCAGGAGCTTCTTCCTGGTCTCCCAGGTGGGTGCAGGGGCCCAAACACTTGGGCCATCTTCCGTTGCTTTTCCAGGCCATTAATAGAGAGCAGGATTAGAAGTGGAGCATCCAGGATTTGAACCTGTACTCATATGAGATGCTAGCACCACAGATGTGGCTTTACTTGCTATGCCACAGGGCCAGCCCTACCTCCTTACTTCTATCATAATATTTCCCACATCCCAAAAGATTGCCAGACATAGACTGAAAGCTATACCACAGGGAACAAAAGACAGCAAGACAGAAAACATGTTTTAATGGTGAAACCATTTTCTGATTGGTTGAAACTCAACCACCTCTTTGTTAAAGCTATTGGAAAGGTATCAAGGCCAAAATGCTACCCTGAGCAGCTGTCACATTTTCATTTTCCCTACTAATATTTCTAAGATTAAGTATTGCCATGGTAAAAATATTAGTGGCTATCAGTTATCTTAAGATAACATAAACTTAGCTGCAGAAATATTAATGCTTATTGTAGAAGCAGTGACTTGGTTTTAGTATATCTCCAATTTGAAAAAAAAACAGGTATTTTACTGTGACATTGATTTTTTAAAAATTAAATAAAATTAGATTTATGACTTTTTATAATTTTAATTTCTTAAATACAGAAAAATTGTACATATTTATGGGGTATCATGATGTTTTGAAACATGTATACATTGTGTAATATTCAAATAAGGCTATAATATCTATGTACTCAAACATTTATTGTTTCTTTATTGTGAAACTTTAAAATTTTTTATGTATCTACATATATGTAAATATCTCATTGTTACCTATATAGTCATACTACTGCTCTATAGAACACCAGAACTTCTTTCTTCTATCTAATTATGATTAGGACCTTTAAGCAAATGTTTCCCTATTTCTTCCTACTCTCTCTCCAGGCTCTAGTCATCTCTATTCCATTCAGTTATGAGATCAACAGATATCAGTTATGAGATCCGTTGGTTCACCCCCCCAAATGGCCGCTATGGCCAGCGCACTGCGCCGATCCGAAGCCAGGAGCCAGGTGCTTCCTCCAGGTCTCCCATGCGGGTGCGGGGCCCAAGCACTTGGGTCATCCTCCACTGCACTCCTGGGCCACAGCAGAGAGCTGGACTGGAAGAGGAGCAACTGGGACAGAATCCAGTGCCCCAACCAGGACTAGAACCCGGAGTGCCGGTGCCACAGGTGGAGGATTAGCCTAGTGAGCTGTGGTGCTGGCCAAGATCAACATTTTTCAATACCATGTGTGAGTGAAATCTCTGATACTTCTTTTTCTGCGTTTGGCTTATTTCACTTATCAGAATGACCTTCAGTTATTAGAATGACCTTCCATTATTAGAAATGACAGGATTTCATCCATTTTTATAGTTGAATAGTATTCCATTTCCACATTTTCTTTATCTGTTTATTAGCTGATGGGTATTTAAATTATTTCTATTTATTGGCTTTTTGAATAATGCTGCAATAAACATGGGAGTGCAGATATATCTTAAATAGAATGACTTTATTTTCTTTATTTTTTAAAAGATCTTATTTATTTATTTGAGAGGTAGAGTTACAGACAGTCAGAGGGAGATACAGAGAGAAAGGCCTTCCTTCCATTGGTTCACACCCCAGATGGCTACAACGGCCAGAAATGTGCTGATCTGAAGCCAGGAGCCAGGAGCTTCTTTCCAGTCTCTCATGTGGGTGCAGGGGCCCAACGACTTGGACCATCTTCTACTGTGTTCTCAGGCCACAGCAGAGAGCTGGATTGGAATAGGAACAGTCTGGACTAGAATCGGCACCTATATGGGAAGCCGGTGCTGTAGGCAGAGGATTAACCTACTGCATCTTGATGCTGGCTCCACTTTTTTTCCTTTAAATATATACCCATTAGTGGGATTCCTGGATCATATGGTCATTGCATTTTAAAGTTTTGAGGAACCTCCATACTGGCTTCCATGTTGTTGTACTTAGACTCTTTTTTTTTTTTTTATAACGCTTTTATTTAAAGAATATAAATTTCCAAAATACAGCTTATAGATTACAATGGCTTCCCCTCCCATAACTTCCCCCCCACCCGCAACCCTCCCCTTTCCCACTCCCTCTCCCCTTGCTTCACATCAAGATTCATTTTCAATTCTCTTTATATACAGAAGATCAGTTTACTATATATTAAGTAAAGATTTCAACAGTTTGCCCTCACATAGCAACACAAAGTGAAAAATACTGTTGGAGTACTAGTTATAGTATTAATTCACAATGTATAGCACATTAAGGACAGAGATCCTACATGATATATTTTTTTAAAAAATTGATTAATTTTCTAGGCAATTTCCAATTTAACACCAAGATTTTTTTTTTCATTTTTAATTATCTATATACAGAAGATTGATTCAGTATATACTAAGTAAAGATTTCATCAGTTTGCACCCACACAGAAACACAAAGTGTAAAATACTGTTTCAGTGCTAGTTATAGCATTACTTCACATTGGACAACACATTAAGGACAGATCCCACATGAGACGTAAGTACACAGTGACTCCTGAAGTTGATTTAACAATTTGACACTCTTGTTTATGGCCTTATAATCTCCCTAGGCTCTAGTCATGAGTTGCCAAGGCTATGGAAGCCTTTAGGGTTCGCTGACTTCAATCTTATTCCGACAGGGTCATAGTCAAAGTGGAGGTTCTCTCCTCCCTTCAGAGAAAGGTACCTCCTTCTTTGATGGCCCCATTCGTTCCACTGGGATCTCACTCACAGAGATCTTTCATTTAGGTCTTCTTTTTTTTCCAGAGTGTCTTGGCTTTCCATGCCTAGAATATTCTCATGGGCTCTTGAGCCAGATCTGAATGCTTTAAGGGCTGATTCTGAGGCCAGAGTGCTATTTAGGACATCTGTCATTCTATGAGTCTGCTGTGTATCTCGCTTCCCATGTTGGATCATTCTCTCCCTTTTTGATTCTATCAGTTAGTATTAGCAGACACTAGTCTTGTTTGTGTGATCCCTTTGACTCTTAGACCTATCAGTGTGATCAATTGTGAACTGAAATTGATCACTTGGACTAGTGAGATGGCCTTGGTACATGCTACCTTGATGGGATTGTATTGGAATTCCCTGGCCTGTTTCTAACTCCATCATTTGGGGCAGTTCCGATTGAGCATGTCCCAAATTGTACATCTCCTCCCTCTCTTATTCCCACTGTTATATTTAACAGGGATCACTTTTCAGTTAAAATTTAAACACCTAAGAATAATTGTTTGTTAATTACAGAGTTCAACCAATAGTACTAGAATAAAAAAATTACTAAAATGGATAAAGTATTACATTGTACAACAACAGTAGCACAAGAGCTGATCAAGTTACTGTTTCTCATAGTGTCCATTTCACTTCAATAGGTTTCCCCTTTGGTGCTCAATTAGTTGTCACCGATCAGGGAGAACAGATGATATTTGTCCCTTTGGGACTGGCTTAATTCACGCAGAATGATGTTTTCCAGATTCCTCCATCTTATTGCAAATGACCGGATTTCATTGTTTTTGACTGCTGTATAGTATTCTATAGAGTACATGTCCCATAATTTCTTTATCCAAATGTATGCTTTGAATTCCCTGTGATCTTTTGCTGTGAGGTTCCCTTCGTTTATCTTCTTTCATGTTGATGGCCGTGTTTCTGTGTTTCTGTGTGTAACACATCTTTAAGTATCTTTTGCAGGGCTGGACGAGTGGCAACAAATTCTTTCAATTTTTGTTTGTTATGAAAGGTCTTTATTTCACCTTCATTCACAAATGAGAGCTTGGCAGGATATAGTATTCTGGGCTGGCAGTTTTTCTCTCTAAGTACCTGGGCTATACCTCGCCATTCCCTTCTAGCTTGTAGGGTTTCTGATGAGAAGTCTGCCGTGAGTCTAATTGGAGATCCTCTGAGTGTAATTTGACGTTTCTCTCTTGCGCATTTTAGGATCTTTTCTTTCTGTTTCACTGTGGTGAGTTTAATTACAACGTGTCGTGGTGAGGACCTCTTTTGGTCATGTTTACTAGGGGTTCTATGAGCTTCCTGTACTAGGATGTCTCTGTCCTTCTCCAAAACTGGGAAATTTTCTGCTATTATCTCAGTAAAAAGGCCTTCTAATCCTTTCTCCCTCTCCATGCCTTCAGGAACTCCTAGAACTCGAATGTTGGGTTTTTTAATAGTATCCTGTAGATTCCCAACAATATTTTTTAGATTTCTAATTTCCTCTTCTTGTCTTTGGTTTGACTGTATAGTTTCCTGTGCTCTGTCTTCTAAGTCCGATATTCTCTCTTCTGCCTCACCCATTCTGTTTGTAAGGCTCTCTAATGTGTTTTTCATTTGATCTATTGAATTCTTCACTTCATTATGATTTCTCGTCACTATCACAGTTTCATGTTCTACTAGTTGTTTCATTTCAGCTTGATTTCTCCTTAATATTTCATTTTCACGAGAGAGATTTTCTACCTTGTCCATTAAGGATTTCTGTAGTTCAAGAATTTGTTTTTGAGTACTTCTTAGTGTTCTTATCAATTTTTTGAGATCCGCTTCTTGCATCTCTTCTATCTCATCATCTTTGTAATCTTGAATTGGGGTGTCTTTTTCATTTGGGGATGCCATAGTGTCTTCCTTGTTCTTATTACCTCGGTTTTTGCGTTTGTTGTTTGGCATATTGGTTTCTTCACTGTGGTGTTTTTTTCTTGTTATACTATGACTCTAGATTAAGTGGACTGTCTGCTTTTGATGGAGCCTTAGGGGCTTGAGATGGGTGTGGCCTGAGAGCTCTGTTTGGTTCCTCAGGGTTGAGGGTGTGTCAAAGGAGACACTCCCAGGTTAGGCGTGGTAAATCTCTCTCTGTTAGGTTTTTTTTTTTTGGTTCAAAAGGGAAGTAATTCCACACAGCTGAATGGAATTGGGGGTGGTTAGTAGGCGAATGATATACCCACAGGAGCCAGAGATCGGAAGCTCTTTCCCAAGGACCAGAGAAGGAATCTTTGCGGCCCTTTGTGTGGGCTGAGATTCTCCTGTAGTCTCCCACTGGGGTGCCAAGGCTACTGAACTGTAGCGTCTCTGGAGAGTACTCACATGAATTCGTGATTTCCGTGAGTTCTCTCCCCCACAGTCTCTTTTTTCACAGTCTCAGTTCATTAGCACCACACATTCATTAGGTTCTAATCTCCTGTTATTTCACCCCTCCCACCCAGAGTCAGGTTTTTCTGCTAGGCTCGGGGCCGGTGCCGACCCGAGGTCGCCCTGCTTATGACGTATTCCAAAATGGCGCCTGCTCTTTGTCTTGCTCACCTTTGAGAGGTGAGCGGAGAGAGAGAAGCTCGTGTCCGTATGGGTCACTTTTTTTTTTTTTCCCTCTCTCTCTCTCTCTCTTCTAGTTAGCCTGGTGAACTTTTCCCTGCAGGGTTTCAAGCCTTGTTCGCTCTAGGCTCCCTTTTCCGCTTCCCTTCTGGTGTCTCGGACTATTGAGATTTTGCTCACCTCGCGTTCCAGCGCTGGTGTGTTGAATCTGCTGCTGGTGTCCCAAACTGCGGCGTACTTAGACTCTTGCAAATGGTATGCAAAGATGCCCTTTTCTGCACATTCTTGCCAGCACTTGCTATCTTTTGAAATAAAAAAAAATTAAAAATGCTTTTGAGGTGGGAGAGGGAGAGAAAGAACGTGCACTTCAAACGTGTACTTCAATCACTGGCTCATTCTTCAAATGCTTGTGATGTGTGGCGCTGGCACAGGGCGGAGGCCAGAACTTGGGGCATCTCAGTCTGCCTTTCCCATGCAAGTGACTTGAACCATAAATGCACCCTCCCCCGGCCTGTCCTTCACCCTCTAGTCTGCATTAGTAGTGAACCGGAGTTAGGAGCCAGAGGCAATTATCAAACTGAGACACTGTGATATGGCAAGGGAGTCTCTTAATTAACATCTTAATTGCTAGGCCAAATGCCCAGTTCTTTTACCTTTTTGATTAGAGTCATAGTAACTGTAGTAAGTGTCAAACCATCCCTGTTCTGAGACGTCAACTCCAGTCCATTACACAGTTAACTCTGTCTTTTATCCTCAATCTTTGACAAACCATGGGACAGAGACTGGCAAGTAGTGCAGGGAACAAGGGGTTCTGTCAGCCCCTGAACAGAGCAGACTGGTGAGAGAGAGGGTTAATGAACCAACTTTGGGCCCCGGAGAAACAAACTTACTTGAAGTGTCTGTCCACTTTGCAGGCACAGCATGTTTCTTCTTTGAACATCATTTATACATTTATTATTCTTTTGTTTGGTCATTGGCAGGGGATTTGTAAAGAGGGGGCAAGGGACTAGATTAGCTTCAATCTGATATTTTATTTTTTTCTTTATAGAGCCTATGCTAAAGATTGTCCCAATGTAATTTTTTAGGAGATAATTCTCCATGGATCTCTTGTATTTCTATAACATCTGAGAGTAGTCACTGACAGCTTCTTTTTCAAATTATTTCAAGAATGCTTCATATAAATAGCCAAGAAGAAAGAGAGAGTGTGTGTGCAAATGGTAGTATAATAAAGTACCCTCTGGGGCCAGTATTGTGGCGTAGCGGGTAAAACTGCTGCCTTAGTGCCAGCATCTCATATGGGTGCCGGTTTGAGTCCCGGCTGCTCCAATTCCGATCCAGCTGTCTGCTATGGCCTGGGAAAACAGTAGAAGATGGCTCAAGTCCTTGGGCCCCTGCACCCACATGGGAGACCCAGAAGAAGCACCTGGCTCCTGGCTTCGGATTGGCACAGCTCCAGCTGTTGCCGCCAACCTGGGGAGTTAACCAGTGGATGGAAGACCTCTCTCTCTCTGCCTCTCCTTCTTTCTCTGTGTAATTCTGACTTTCTTTTTTTTAACTTTTATTTAGTAAATATAAATTTCCAAAGTACAGTTTATGGATTACAAGGGCTTCCCCCCCATAACTTCCCTCCCACTCGCACCCATCCCATCTCCCGCTCCCTCTCCCATTCCATTCACATCAAGATTCATTTTCAATTATCTTTATATACAGAAGATCGATTTCGTATATATTAAGTAAAGATTTCATCAGTTTGCACCCACACAGAAACACAAAGTGTAAAATATTGTTTCAGTACTAGTTATAGCATTACTTCACATTGGACAACACATTGTAATTCTGACTTTCAAGTAAATAAATAAATCTAAAAAAATAATGAAGTGCCCTCTGAGAAAATGGTGGTTTACTTCTAGCTTTTTATATAAAGTCCTTAAATTCACTGACCTTCAGATATGATATAAGCCCACTGTGTATATTATATATTCCCAGGACCCTTCCACATTGTCTTCAGGTCCTTGAGGACAAAGACAACTGATATGACATGGAACTCAAGCTGCATCTCATACCATGAGCAATAAAATGCTTTGTCTCTGACCCAGGAGTTTCATGTTTTCTGACAACATCTGTAAAAATTTTACATGTAGAGCAAAATCTCAGATGTTTTTGCAGTCCTTGACATCATTTACTATAACATATTTTGTCCTTTTGAGATCAGATAATGAGAATGAAATGCTTATATAGATAATCTATGAAGAAAAATTCTAAGACTGTAATGAGATGAAGAGAAGTGTATTTTCCAGTTTTCCTGAGAGGCATGCTTTATATGTTGAAGGAAGAATTTGAATTATGAAAACATTTTAATTCTTTTAGTATTACAGGAAAGGGTATTATCCTTTAACTTGTGTTTAACTTTTGTTAGGCAAATTGTTAACTCAAACTTCAAATTATCACACCTTACTAAATATAAGACTTGGGTATATGATCTTTGGTTGAGTGGAATAGACCCATATAAATTTCTATTATTACATAAGTATAACAGAACATGTATTACATAAGTATAAGAGAATAACTTAAAATCACAATGATTACTTATGCTATCAATGTGCTTTTGATCTAGGTTCATTAAGGAAAACTCCTCAAAGTCACTTGTCCCAGAGGCTGCATGACTATTCATAGTTTATGATTAGTTTGATCTGAGTATGAGAACTAGGCAAAAAATAATATATCAGGTTATTGTATGGCTAACTTGACAAGGATGAGATATGGCTAGGTTTTGGCAAGAGATAAGACTGAGTGGAAAAAAAAATAATACTTTGTAAAAGGACTTGAAAATTGTAATGTGTTTATTATTGGATGATGAAAACAATGTGAATCTATTAAGTAAGCAGAATTTTTTTAAAGATTTATTTGTTTGAAAGTCAGAATTACAGGATGAGGAGAAAGAGAGAGAGAGATCGGTCTTCCATTCACTGGTTCATTCCCCAAATGGCTAGAACAGTGAAGGCTGGACCAGGCCTACCCCAGGAGCTTCCTCTGGGTCTCCCATATAGGTGTGGGGTCCCAAGCACTTGGGCCATGTTCTGTTGTCCCACCAGGCACATTAGCAGAGAGCTAGAGTGGAAGTGGAGCAGCTGAAACTAAAACCGGTGCCCATTTGGGATGTCAGTGTCTCAGGCAGTGGGGTTAACCTGCTACATCACAATGCTGGCCCAACAGTAGAGTATTTTAAGTAAGCACTTCCAAACATTTTTCACATGATATAAAATAATGAGAAAATGATATTCTAAGATGAATGGAAAAGACCACCATGTGGACCAGTAGCAATATAGAACATTATAGCCTGGTGAATCTCAGTTGCCCACCCTGAAAACCTCCCAGTACATAATAACACCTTTCTTTAGCACACTTCTTGCAAAGCTTTGCACAAAAGCATGTCTAGAGATATATACTTAGCGAAAATTTTAAAGACAGAAAATAGAAGAAATAGCAGATTGGGCATAAAACGACTAAGGCCATTGCTTTCCCAAATGGAAAAGTATGCACTTAGGTCAGATTACCTTAAAGAATTGACTACCCTGATCTGACCCTGGCCTGACAGGTTTAAAAATATTGTTTGTCAGCTGACCAAGAATAATTATGCCCAGGAGAGAGATTTGCATAGGACAGAATAATAGAGATTGATGAATAAAAAACAGAAAACCCATCTGTTAATTTACATTGAGAACTAAATGTATTGAGAGAATCCAAAACTGATGATGTTGATCAAAATGTTTTTACTCAGGGACAAATCTTCTCACAAAGGCAAATAATGATTAGAAGATTCCTCAGTGAGTCTGGGACAGGAACAGGAGAACAAATAGGTTGTGTGATTTTGTCTCTGAGTGCTTGGGTTTAGCTGCTCCTTGCTTTGAGGCTTCTGGACTCCAAATTGTTGGAGAAGTGTCCTCTTTTGGAGAGGCCATCTTGACAACCCTCATCTTTTCTCTCCCTCTCCCTCTCCCTGTCCCTCTTGATTAAATTGCAATTGTGATTAGACATAGATCTCCTTAGTTAAAACTGCAGTCGATTTCTGCTTCCATGAGGGCTGTACTCAGGTCACTTTGATTGATCTTGAGTCATTTCTACAAATGACTGGTCTATCTCTTGTATCTATAACCTGATGATGGCAGGAAATGATAGGAGGATATAATATGAACAGCAGAAACTATTTTTGAGGCCTAGACAAATAATTTATAAAAATATTCCTTGACCACAATTAACTTTCTATTTATAAAGGCAAGATTTGCAAATAGTCAGTAGAAAAAATTTCCAGGAAAATTATGATACCGATTGTGAATCTGTGAATTTACCTAGCAGATGGCAAAATACAAGCATTCTGTTTAATCTGACATCCCCAATGAAGGAAGATTTAGAGAGCAGAGGATTTCCATGAGTAAAAATGATATAAAAAATAAACACACATGATGAGATGTCGCTGCTTACTACTTACTAGCAGAACTCATAAGACAGTGGCAAGTTTGGGTTAAAAGAAGAGAAAAATGAGGTAGAAAAATAGCTTGAATAGGCCCTGTGAAACTTTCCTGAAAGGATAATAGGCACTTAATTGAATGGTGTATAAGGCTTTACAGTTGGGGTGTGTGTGTGTGTGTGAGAGAGAGAGAGAGAGAGAGAGAGAAAGAGAGGGAGAGAGAGAAAGCGAGTGAGCGAGCAAGCAAGTAAGAGAACATGCCTAAATGTGTGTATAAGAAACCTGGCTCAATTTTAGCAAATACTTAGTGGAGACTTTAGTAGTTAGATACTTTCCACATTTTATCACATTCATCCTTACACTCCCTCTTTGACACATGTTTATTTCACACACGAGGAAGCTTATACTTACAGAAAGTTAAACAAATTCTTCCAGTATTGAGCAGTTATTTTCTGGGTCAGGCTAGATCTGGATACACCACTAAGAAAGGTCTTGATTGTGTGGAGCTTGGCGTCTAGGAGACTAAGAATAGAGTAGTGTCTCAAATGTAGAACTATCTGCAACAAAAACTCATGAGTTAAAATATTTAACTGTTTGACTCCATAGAACTATATGCTACATTTTAAAGACAAATCTGAATATTTTAATTACACTATTATTGCAGTGAAATAAGAAATTTATGTTTTCCAAAATGAATTGACATGAATAAAATCTGACACATAACATGAGGCTCACAAAGCTATGGGGAAATCGATTTCATAAGTAGCAAATCTGTATGAGTTGATATTTCTTTCCAAGTGATCCATTGCTCTGCTATGTCTTTTGGTTGCTTTTGTGATGAAGTTCATTGTTGAGTGTAATCTTAGAACAATTTCTTTGTCTCTAGTGACTTTTTATTTTATTTATTTATTTGAGTGTAGAGTTTCAGATAGAGAGAGGGAGAGACAGAGAGAAAGGTCTTCTTTCTGCTGGTTTACTTCCCAATGGCCTACAATGGCCAGAACTGCACTGATCCAAAGCCAGGAGCCAGGAGCTTCTTCTGGGTCTCCCATGTGGGTGCAGGGGCCCAAGGACTTGGGCCATCCTCCAGTGCTCTCTCAGGCCATAGCAGAGAGCTGGACTGGAAGAGGAGCAGCTGGGACTAGAACAAAGTGCTTCTCAATAATCTGTCAGCAAAAACCTCTCCACGAAAGTCCTTAGCCATCTGGACAATTCTCCAACAAATGTGTGTATGTTTTATTTTAAGAGAGAGAGAGAGGAAGAGAGAGAGATCATCCATGTGCTGGTTCATTCCCCAAGTGGCTGCATCAGCTGAGGGTGGGCCAGACCAAAGTCAGGGACTCCATCTTGGTTTCCCAAATGAATGTCAGGGACCCAGTTATTTTGGGCCATCGTCCATTGCTTCCCAAGACACATTATCAGGATGCTGGATAGGAACAAGTGTAAGCAGGACTCAAACTCACACTGTCATATGGGATGCTGGCTTAACCAGCTGTGCTATATGCTGGCCTTGCACTGGAACTTTATTCGAAGTTTTCTGTCTATTTGTGAATGTGCGTTTTTTGAGGGAGAGGATCGCGTTCACATGATCTCAACATGTCAGACACTGAAATCCAGGTGAATCAAACTCTGACTGCTTTTTCTTGCAACTCATCAATATTTTAAAAGTCCAGTTAAAATGAATATCAGATACAGGGGAGGGAAAACTTGTTGCTTTGCAGTCAGTCCCAGTCTTGTGAGCTATTGGAACAGATTTTGGACGCTGGATGTATGTGGACTCTTCAGGTTCTTTGTTTTGTTTGACACCAACTCCTGATATTTTCACTCAGTTTCCAGAAACTCAGTCCTCTTAAGTGGAGAAAGCTGCCCATCCTTACAATCTGCTTGTCTTCCTGTTCTAGGACAACTTGAAAACTTGTGATTCTAAAGGTCTGATATGGTCCAACTGACCAACAACACCATAAAAAGTGGGTCCATCCATACTTTTGAAAATACATAGGCTTTGGGTGGTAGCAACCTTGTATCAGATAACAAAGCATGTGATATAATGTCTTTTGGCTTTGATTTTTGTAGATGGAATTAACAGAGAAAATAAAATGCACCCTGAATATTTATTGTGAGAATATAAAATAACATGATGTATGGAAAGGAATTAGTACATTTTTTCAGGACTTGAAATTATGACTTTGTTTCTTTTAAATTTTTGTTAAATTTTTAGAATTTAAGGTATATGATCATTCTGAAAAACAACAACAATAATAACAACAAACCCTGCTTTTGGTCTCTTAAAGCGGTGTAAATGTAGATGATTGAGAAATTGGGAATGGAACAATACTCATGGGAAGTCTGCAATGACCACACTGCCCTGCAGTGGTGTGGTATTAAAATTAATCAATTTCCATCTGTCTTTATTTGGCCAAACCATTTGATCAGACAGCTCATATTATTTCCAAAGAGTGACTCCTGCTGCTGCTGCAGTGTCTATTGGTTTCATTGCTTGCCCAACAGAGATAATACATCCTTTGGAATTGTGAGGGAATTGTTTGGGAAAATGGTCAGTCTGTAGTTGATTCTTCAGGACAAGGCCACGTGCTGTCAAATGTTGTTGAGTTTTTGGAGTCTAGCAAGAGGAAACTTTTTTACATTCTCATTACTTTTTGTAAAAACTATTTGTCTAACTAAGGAACTTGCCAAATAGTAATTCTTGGCAACTTAAAAAATATGCACAGTATTTTTTTTCTTGCTACTTTTAGCAACAAAAGCATCTGCTCACACACATGAGAATACATTCATTCACTGATTCATTTAACAACATTTATTGAGTGCCTACTGGGTGCAAGTTGTTACTATGTCTTAGTTTTTTTGCGGTAATATTTGGATGAATCAAATTGGAATATTCATAACTGAAGAAGTTTCTGGCTCCTGACTTTGGCCTGACCCATTCCGAAATGTTGTGGGAGTTTGGTGAGTCTTTCTCTATGTCTTTCTCATGCTCTTTCAAATAAAATGAAAGTTAATAAACACAATTTAAAAAATCCTCTCATTGTTAACTTGGTGTCAGCAGCCCCAGGTTCCACCATTAAGAATCTCAGTTACTTGCTCTAAGAGTTGCCAATCATCTAGTTTTGATTAAAATCAATTTACTTGTTTGTAAAAAAATCACTGAAGTCATTTGATGTTTCTAAATTCAAATTGTATTTTGATTTGAAAACTCACTGGACATCATTAAAAACTCACAAAGGTGAGTACTATTGACTTAATAAAAGGTAATGAATTTTGAATTTCACATAAATTTGTATACTAAAGTCAGTAATTTCATGGGGTAACAATTTTCAGCAAAGTCAAAGTTCTTCAGTAGGCTGATTATTATTAATTTGTTATCTTACAATCAAAATAAAAAGGCACCCCAATTAATGGTTCTTCATTTTGTTTATTTTATTCATGAGTTATTTTTATCTGATCAGTGAAAATGTATCTTGAACAATAGACCATATTACTCAAAATGAATTTTCTTGTTCATCTCACCCATTCCTATTTTCTAGAAAAGTGGATTCTGAAAATTATAGGCAGAATAGAGTATATTTTTATTTTTTATATTGAGTGAATCTTTTAATAAAGTATAAAACATGTGTACAAGTGCAGGATAATAATTATATAACTCCATGAAATTGCATATAGTAAAACCATTTAATCAAACTTAACACAACAGATAAAAATATAGCATAAAAATGCCGTAGAATGTGGATCTTAAGTCATTATTCAAAGCTGCCACTGACTTGAATTCTAACATCACAGATGAATTTTGTGTATGCGTAAACCCTTATAAGGGAGGAATTATACATCTTATATCCTCTTTCCCTTTAATAATAAAGGAAAAGAGCTATTAGAGGATCATCATTAAAGCAAAGCCAACTTTAATTTGGGCTGTACTTCCTCTACAAATATGAAATAAAGGACAAGTACAAGAAGTTTCATGAAGAGCAAGGAGAGAGAGTTGAAGCACCTGCTGGCAGTGTTGGTCAATTGAAGTAAAAAGGAAAAGGAAGCACAGGGCAAATTAAAACGATGTGACAATGTGGATAAGGGGAAATGACTGGGGGCAAAACGGACAGATTTGAATGTGAGCCCAAATCAGAGTAACTGAATCATTTTTTTTGTATACATTTTCCTCTTGGTCTTACATTTTCTCTTTTGTTCGTTCTTTGGTACCTCTGTACTTATATGTGAGAACTCAGCAGCTGACCTCCATGGCTGCATTTTCCAATTCACATACAACTATCATTAAATGAAAGATCTGAACTCTGGCTCACAGGAGAAAATTTTCACTGCAGTAATACAAACAGAATCAGCTGTTATTCGTGAAATGCAGTAACTGAAAGAGAGATTTTTATCCCCACAAGTGAATAGGTGGCCCCATAAAATGACTTTTTTTTAAAAAAAAAGGTAAGTAAAAGTGTCTGAACTTTCATAAACTAAACGCTACTGTCCCCAGAGATTAAGTGGCTTGCTAGTGATTTGCAACTTATTTAATGGAATCTGTTAGATGGATAAAATCAGGAAACCAAGCAATCGTTGTGATCAGAAAAATGAAAGTCTAATGCATAATACATAGATTATCTGAGATAGCAACATCAGTAAATCTCGAAAATATAAAGTTGACTGGAAAAAACAGGTTGCAAAATGACACATATAATTTAATTATATGTATGCAAATGTTTAAAATAAATATTTTCAAACATATATACATTTGGGATAAAAGTATAACAATATGCTTGAAAATGATAACTCAAAAGTTAAGGTAATAATTATTTCAGAAGAGAAAAGATTGAAGGTGAGAGGGGTTTGGTTTGTTTCCTTAAAGATTTATGTACTTGAAAGGTGGTTTTTTGTATTATTTATTTATTTGAAAGGTAGTTATAGAGAGGAAGAGGGAGGGGTAAAGAGGTCTTCCATTTGCTGTTCACTCCCCAAATCACTGCAACAGCCAGAGCTGAGCAAGGCTGCAGCTAGGAGCCCGGAGCTTCATGTGGGTCTCCCACGTAGGTACACAGTCCCAAGGACTTGGGCCATTCTCCGTGGCTTTCCCATGAGCATTAGCAGGGAACTGGATAGAAGTGGTGCAGCTGAATGGCGCCCACATGGGATGCTGGCATGGTGGGTAGCAGCATAACCCACTATACCATAATGTTGAGCACTAGGAGGGATCTTGTAATCTTTTTTTTAAACATGAGAATCAAGATTTTACTGAAAATCAAAAATATTTCTAAATATATTAAGCTCAGAAGTGTTAATAGTCTCCATCAATAAACTTACAGGTTTAGAAAGTTAGTGTTCTTTATTAAGTTCTTATTTATTACACTCAAAAATATCACCGAGAAATCTTGTAAAACCAAGTACCAAATATCTACAGAAGGCCAAGGCACGGTAGAATAGTCTATGAACAATACTGCACTCTGCTTATGAGCAATCTAATATAAATTCTCCTATACAGAAGGTGGACTCTTGTCTCCCAATTTATTTTATGTTATAAACTCTTGGTGCTCTTTAATCAATTTCCACCCTTGTCCCCATTCTAAAGTTATGAGGAAGATATGAAGGATTTGTCACACAAACTAAACTTATTGTCAAATGGAATAAGAACTTAGCTTCTCAATAAGCAATTTATCCACTTAATGAGGACAATATGCCATGCTCATTATTCTGGTATCTTAGGAAAAGATATTTTCAACCATGTACTGGTTATTTTGATTTTCCAAGGATATAGCTCTCTTCTGATTCCATTTGTTTTTAGAAATAAATGGGATTCAAATGCAAATCTGCTTCTGGAAAAAACCGCAACATTAATTTTTTAACCCATTTCAGGCAAATAAACATTGGAGAGGGAAATTTTAACATTTCACATACATTCTGAATAGGACTATTTAAGCTCATAAATCAATATTGAGAATTATCTGCAGCCAATTAACCTTTATTTATTTATTTATTTATTTTTTGACAGGTGAGTTAGTGTGAGAGAGACAGAGAGAAAGGTCTTCCTTTCCGTCGGTTCACTCCCCAAGTGGCCGCTATGGCCAATCCGAAGCCAGGAGCCAGGTGCTTCTCCTGGTCTCCCATGGGGTGCAGGGCCCAAGCACTTGGGCCATCCTCCACTGCACTCCCTGACCACAGCAGAGAGCTGGACTGGAAGAGGAGCAGCCGAGACAGAATCCAGTGCCCTAACTAGGACTAAAACCCCGGGGGTCACGGCGCCGGCGCCAATTAACCTTTGTTTAAAATAATTCCACCATTAACATTCATTCTTCTTTTTCTCTCTTTTTTTAAAAGTTTGTTTTATTTATTTGAGAAGCAGAGTTAGAAATAGAGACAGAGAGAGAGAGAGAGAGAGAAAGAGAATTTTTCTATTTGTTGGGCTAGACCTAAGCCAGGAGCAAGGAGCTTCATCTGTGGATGGAGGGGCCCAAGCATCTAGGCCATCTTTCACTGCTTTCTCAGCACATTAGCAGGGAATTAGATCAGAAGTAGAGCAGCCAGGAGTCCAATGGGAGCCCATATGGGATGCTGGTCTTGCTGGCAATGATTTCACTGGCTGCGTCATGATGTTGGCCTCACATTCTTATTTTTCGGAAAAAGATACCTGAGGCAACTGCAGTAACATATTATCTTTATATTCAATCAAGATTGTAGGTTCATTGGTATCGTTTATTATTTTCTGAATGTTTGGAATATCTTAAAATTCAAAATAGAATCTCCCTAAACTGCAGGTTTTATGGTACAGACTGATATATATAAATACCCATTGAAATATTTGTACCCAAAAAGGCAAAATAAACTCCTAATCATGAATAATCTTTTATGTACATTTGGGCTCACTTTTTGCAAGTGATGTGGGTTGCTGTGAAATGAAGTCACAAAGAATAGCAGAAGTAGTACGAACTTGAGTCTTAAAATAGGAATAGAATGATATAACCCTTGAGGTTGTTGGAAGAACTGATATGACAATATGGGTAAAATACTTTAAAAACTGACTAGTGTGGAGTAACCACTTAATAACTGGTAGTTGTCAGTGAGTCTATCAATGTTATTATGGAAATTTTTGCTTGTTTCTATAAATTTTCAGCAGATCACCCAGTTTTCATAATTGATTTATTTTTGATAAAATGTCAACATAGGAAACTGATCCATTGTCAGATCTCAATATACCATTTGCCAAAGATGATTACTGATCTCTGAATTTCTGTGAAAGCTCTTCTTGCTTCTTGCCTACCTCTGCATTGTCGAATTAATGTTGCTCTCCAGCTATTTCATCAAAGAGCATTTTCAAGAGTGTGTAGAACAATGGTATTATAAAAAGCAGTTCCTCAATAATTGTGGCCAGCTATGATGCATGATTTTCCATTATAGATTATTTCCCAGGGTGATTAGTGTTTAATGAATATAAATCTTTATAACTGTAGTCATCATGCTTGAGGGAATGTTTAGCATCTTTGTTTTAAAATGTTTCTGAAGTCCCTTGATTTGATCAATGTCACAAATTGAATTACAGTTGTAGCTAGCTCTGTAACTTAGATTTCTTGACTCTTAATTTGTACTTTCTTTGTTTTGCTTTAGACTATAAAACAAGTACCCATAAAAATAAGATTATATATTAAAATAGTGAATTATGGCTATTTTCTTTTTTTAAATTTTTTAGTTTTTATTTTTTTGACAGAGGCAGAGTGGACAGTGAGAGAGAGAGAGAGAGACAGAGAGAAAGGTCTTCCTTTTGCCGTTGGTTCACCCTCCAATGGCCGCCACGGCCGGTGCGCTGATCCGATGGCAGGAGCCAGGTGCTTCTCCTGGTCTCCCATGGGGTGCAGGGCCCAAGCACTTGGGCCATCCTCCACTGCACTCCCAGGCCACAGCAGAGGGCTGGCCTGGAAGAGGGGCAACCGGGACAGAATCCGGTGCCCCGACCGGGACTAGAACCCGGTGTGCCGGCGCCGCAAGGCGGAGGATTAGCCTGTTGAGCCACGGCGCCGGCCTATATTTTGTGAAAAATTTTATTGAATGAATATCATAGTCTTTGTGGTTTAAATGTCACATTGATAACTATGTCTGAATACAGAATATACTAGTTTTTGATGAGATAAAAGATGTAATCCAGCTTTCAATATAACAGACAGAATAATGTATTATAAAAAAGAAAAGCAGGGAATAGCTTCACTTAAGTAAAGTCTAGAGGAAGAGAGAGACAGCCCTTGGCCCTGAGGTCTTTGGAGAGCTATTTTGTGTGTCTTTAGACTGTCAAATGGCTCAGTAAGAGAGATTATGTAGATACTCATTAAAATGGGCAGAACCTTAATTGAGCTTTATACTATCTTATTTCAGAAGTGGCATGTGTTTAGTTAATATAAAAGATTGAACCTCAAAGAGAGGGTCAGAATTCTCTGTGGAGGGTTGGCCAAGTACCCCTGCCTTTCCCCACCTCCTTTGCTGTACCTTCGCCTGATATGTTCTTCAGGATATTCTCACTTCTCTGACCACTGTTATTTGGCCCAGGGATAGTCACCAGAAATCAACTTGCTTCTGTAAAATGGTAGTCATGTTTGTCCAGAGCCAGAAACTGTAATTTGTATTTCATCAAATCTAAGATGCCATTGTTTCTAATTGCATTATTACTTTACTTATCAGTAAAAAAAAAGTAAATGTTGTTAATTAAGCTATGATTTATGTTCTTTTGTTTCTATTGAGGGAACTCTTCTAGATTTTCTATATAGATTTAAATAATCACTCTTACACATACGCAAAAACGTTTGTGTAAGTGAAAGAAATTGGTCAAGATATACTTTTTAATGTTCTAAATTATTTATTTATTTTTTAGAAATCTTTTATTTAACAAATATAAATTTCACAGCTACAGGTTTTGGAATATAGCAGTTCTTCCCCCCATACCTGCCCTTCAACCCGCACTCCTGTCCCTACTCCCTCTTCCATCCCATTCTTCATTAAGATTCATTTTAATTAACTTTATATACAGAAGATCAACTCTATACTAAGTAATGATTTCTACAGTTTGTACCCATACAGACACACAAAGTATAAAGTAATATTTGAGACAAGTTTTACCATTAATTTTCATAGTACAACTCATAAAGACAGAGGTCCTCCATGGAGAGCAGGTGCACAATGACTCTTGTTCTTGATTTAACAATTGATACTCTTACCTATGACATCAGTGATCACCTGAGACTCTTGCCATGAGCTGCCAAGGCTATGCAAGCCTTTTGAGTCCACAGAATGACATTATTTAGACAGGGCCGTAAACAAAGTAGAAGTTTGCCCCTCCCTTCAGAGAAAGGTACCTCCTTCTTTAATGGCCTCTTCTTTCCACTGGGATCTTACTCACAGAAATCTTTCATGTAGGCTGTTTCTTGCCACAGTGTCTTGGCTTTCCATGCCTGAAATGCTCTCAAGGGCTTTTTAGCCAGATCTGAATGCCTTAAGGGCCAATTCTGAGGCCAGAGTGCTGTTTAGGGCATTTGTCATTCTATGAATCTGTTGTGTGGCCTGCTTTCCATGTTGGATCATTCTCTCCTTTTTAATTCTATCTATTGTTATCAGCAGACACTTTGTCTTATTTATGTGATCCCTTTGACACTTATTCCTATCTTTATGATCAGTTAGGCAGTTAAAATGATCACTTTAACTAGTAAGATGGCATAAGTACCTGCCAAATTAATGGGATTTGGAGTCCTATGGCACGTTTTTAGCTTTACCCTTAGGGGTAAGTCTGTGGGAAGTGTGCCGAAATGTACATCTCCTCTCTCTCTTATTCCCACTCTTATTTTTATTTTTTTTACAGGTATCAATTTTCAATTGGATTTAAACACCTAAGAATAATTCTATGTTAAGTAAAGAGTATTCAGTAGAAAAAGAAAATGGTAAAAGGAATAAAATAATAAGCTATTCCTCGGCAGTCAGGACAAGGGCTGATCAAATAATTGCTTCTTGTAGTGTCAATTTCAATTCTACAGGTTTCCTTTTAGGTGTTCAGCTGGTTGTCACAGATCAGGGAGAACATATGATATTTGTCTATTTGAGACTGGCTTATTTCACTTAGTATAATGTTTTTCACATTCCTGCATTTTGTTGCAAATAACCAGATTTCTTTCTTTTTTTTTACTGCTGTGTAGTATTCCATAGAGTACATATCCCATAATTTCTTTATCCAGTCTTCTGTTGATGGGAATTTAGGTTGATTCCATGTCTTAGCTATTGTGAATTGAACTGCATAAAAATTGAGGTGCAGATAGCTGTTTTATTTGCCAATTAAATTTCCCTTGGATAAATTTCGAGGAGTGGGATGGCTGGGTCGTATGGTTGGGCTATCTGAAGATTTCTGAGGTATCTCCAAACTGTCTTCCATAGTGGCTTTACCAGTTTGCATTCCCACCAACAGTGGATTAGGGTATCTTTTCCCCCACATCCTCACCAGCATTTTTTGTTTGTCGATTTTTGTATGAAAGCCATTCTAAGTAGGTTGAGGTGCAACCTCATTGTGGTTTTGATTTACGTTTCCCTGATGGCTAGTGATTATGAACATTTTTTTATGTGTCTATTCACCATTTGGATTTCCTCTTTTGAAGAACGTCTGTTTAAGTCCTTGGCCCATCTTTCAACTGGGTTGTTTGTTTTGTTTTGGTGGAATTTCTTGATCTCTTTGTGGATTATGATTATTAATCCTTTATCAGCTGCATAGTTTGCAAATCATTTCTCCTATTCTGTCAGTTGCCTCTTCAGTTTCCTGACCTTTTTAAATATATTCTTAATTTTTTCTATTCAGGTATCTTTTTTTGATATGATTTTTGCTTTTTGAAAGAATTATTGATATCTGCTCTGTTTTCCATATGACATTATTTTCTGTCATCACAAGCAATGATAATACAATATTTCTTAGGAGTGCTCTGGGATTATTTCCAGTATTTGCTTTGGAGCTTCTGTAGACTCTCATTCTTTATGTTTTTGATACATAAGAACAATCAGGAGTCACTATATTACAATTAATGCTTGGAAGTCACGGATATGAGTTGGTCATAATACTGTAACTACTGGTAGCAATTAAACAGTACATTCTGTTCTGGAAATGTTAAAAAAATGAAAATGTTGGGACAAGTGTTTGGCATAGCAAACTTGAGATCACACATCCCATATTTGAGTGCCTAGATTTGAGAGCCATATCTGCTTATAACTCCAGTTTCCTGATAACATGCACCCTGGGAGGCAGCACGCAATGGTTCAAGTATCTGAGTCCCTTCCATGCAGGTGGGACATAGATTGAGTTCCCAACTCCTGACTTTGGCCTGGTCCAATCCCTCTTTGTGTAGGCACTTAGAGAATAACTGAGTATGGAAGATCATTTGATGTTTCTATCTCTCTCTTCACCTTTCCAATAAATAAAAATAAATAAATACATTTTTTAAAAGTAAAAACATATTATATAGTTAAAGAAGTATTTCCTATGTAATTCAAGAGCTGTTGATGGCCATTTTTTTGGTTTGTGGAGAAAGTTGGTCTACTGTAGGAGAGAAGAATGAAGTGGAGGTGGGAAGGAAAGAAATAAATAAGTCCAGGCCGGCGCCGCGGCTCACTTGGTTAATCCTCTGCCTGTGGCGCCGGCACCCTGGGTTCTAGTCCTGGTTGGGGCGCCGGATTCTGTCCCGGTTGCTGCCTGGGAAGGCAATAGAGGATGGCCCAAGTCACTGGGCCCTGCACCCGCATGGGAGACCAGGAGGAAGCACCTGGCTCCTGGCTTCGGATAGGTGCTGCACGGCAACTGTGGCAGCCATTTAGGGGGGTGAACCAACGGAAGGAAGATCTTTCTCTCTGTCTGTCTCTCTCACTAATTCTGCCTGTCAAAAATTAAAAAAAAAAGAGAAATAAATGAGTCCAAATGGTATACAAATGGTATACAAGCTCCTGATTCCGAAACTTGCTAGGACTCAACTTCAGCTCTGCTTTTTTCATGACTTGATTGTTCTGTGAACCACTCTAGTGCTCCCTATTAAATTCCCTTCATGGCTTAAGATAGTTTACACTGGGCTTCAGTAACTTGTGCCCTGAAGAGTTCTCATGAATACAGCTTATTTAGTGTTATATTTATAACAAAACTCTGTGGCTTTTTTATCTACCCATCTACTGCAGATGGAAGAGACGAGTGTGTTCACCAAAAGCTTATTCATAATGTTCTCCTAAACAAATAAAACTGTGGGCAGTAGGAAAGGATCTCATTGTCAGCAAATCCATCTGTTGGTTGGAGCACAATGAGAGTGCTGGTCAGGCTGGCTGGGCTGCACACTTGTGAAGCCAAGCACTATGTTGTGGTTCCCAAACATCCAAAACTTACTTGCTGGGCTACACCAGTCTCTGTGGTTGATAGAATAAGCTAGAGTTGGAATTATACCCCTGCCACTGTGTTGACCTGGAAATAAGGTGTGATGTGACAAATTTAGTATAAACTGTTTCCCAAAGGATTGACTCAGAGGAACAGATGGCTTTGAGAAAGAACTGTCTGTCATCCAACCAGTGTATTCTCTGTCTAGCAAAGGGCTGCTAAACAATGATATATATTCTGTTAACAAAGCATTCTTTGTGGCCTCTTTCTGTCTTTCAGACACTCAAAGCTGATGCACATATGTCTGATGATTCTAATAACTACCTACTCTTTGTTTGCTGTTGAAATATAACCAAATTCTTTTTCATGGAAAATTTTGCTGATTTTGTTTCCTCAGAAGTAAGAGAGGTGAAGTGTCCTACTTCAAGAAATGGAGACAAGCAAATAAATGTTGGCATTACAGGAAATTTACTTCAGTTGGGGACTAATGTTTTCTTTTTCTTTTAAAAAGAGATTTATCTATTTATTTGAAAGGCAGAGAGAGAGAGAAAGAGAGAAAGAGAGAGAGAGATCTTCCATCCTCTGATTCACTCCCTAAACGTCCAGGACTGGGCCGGGACAAAGCCAGGAACCAGGAGCTGCTTCCAGGTTTCCTACATGGGTACAGGGGCCTAAGTGCTTGGACCGCCCTACCCTCTGGTCTTTCCCAGGCACATAAACATGGAGCTGGGTTGGAAGTGGAGCAGCTGAAACTCAAACCAGTGCCCACATGGGAGGTAGGCATTGCAGGTGACAGCTTATCCCATTACGCTGGACCTGGGGAGTAATGCTTGCATTTGCAAAATAATAACTGTGTTAGAGTATTTGTAGTTTCATTTACCAAACAGAATATACAATGGTGAGGTCCAGTGACACACATACACCAAGGTGAAGCTTGTATGAACCAAGAAGTATTTTCCTTTGTGAGCATTTGTTTCAAAGCTTTAACTTTAGACTTTAATTCTGCTCTGTCACCAGGGAAAAAAGTCACTCCCTTAAAAAGTGACTTCCTGCCATACTGTGTCTCTTATTGGAATGTCTGAATTTGAGTTCTGGCTCAGGCTTCTGACTCTAGCTTCCTGCAAATGCTGACCCTGGGAGAGTGATAACTAAAGTAGCTGGGTCCCTGCCTCCCATATTGGAGATCTGGATTGAGTTCTTGGCTCCTAGGTCAGCCCCAGCCCTGCCTGTTCCAGACACTGGGGGAGTGAACCAGAGAATAGGAGTTCTCTGTCTCTGCATGTCTGTTTGCACTTCTTCTCTCTTACTCTCTGCACTGCTCAAATACATCAATAAATATTAATGAAAAGCAATTCTCTATACAAGCAAACCTGATGATAAAATGGTTTTACATTTTTGGGATAAAAGTCTTAAATAATGACAATGTGAGTTGGCTAATATGAGTTCTTTAATTCTCTCATGCATGTATGTATGTAGGTATGAAATGATTAGTTCGGAGAAAAATATGTCAGTGCATGATCCTCTTTGCTCAGAATTTTTTTTTTTTGTTTCCAGTGTATTTGATTTGCAGTGAGGGATGTAATCTATAATTTAGATGAGGTGTGTGGCGAGAAAATGTTTTAAATCTATGGTACCTAACATGTCAAATAAACAAATGATCATTGCCACTACAATTTTAGAAATAAAATTCCAACTGAAAATAGTAATGGAGATCAAATATTTATAATTTTTTCTTCTTTGTTATTTCTCTAATTTAAACATTTGCTCATCACATAAGCAGATACAGCAAAATTATTTTATGATGATAAGGTTCAAAATATGTTAATGTATTCCTCGGGATGTGGAAAGACTAGAATAAATAGGAGCATCTTCTTCATTGTACTATCTCATTTGCATTTTCCTTTTAATACCTCTAACTTGAAATTCTTTTGATGAATCATTTTGATAAGACTTAATAGAATTAAAGGGATCTCTTGGCATAAGGATCAGACATATCTGTGAACTGAAAAAAGTCAGGTAATATGCCTCAGTTTCCCAACCTGTAAAATATGGGTAAAATACCTAACTTGCAGTGGGTTTGAAAATACAGAGTGACAACACTGCTTGGGGCACATTTAGCGTAGTGTAGCTTATAGAACTGGACAAGTAAAAGACAGCCTTATGATCATGAAGGAAACAATAGTCAGTGTGATGATGGAAGACAACATTTTTATTATTTTCCTGAGAAGATGAAGAAGAAAGTTTAAAATATTTCCATAATACTTGTTTTCAAAAATGAATATAACCACACTTTTTAATTGTTGTTTATTCATCTCATGTGAAGATCTTATCTGTATGTCCTAAGACTTCCTATAGATTCAGGTAATGTAGTCCTGAAATTCATTGTATAAAATGATCTTTATCATGGGAATTCGACATGAATTTGCCCGAGTTTCAGAATTTGTAGGATGTAAGAGAGATGACTGAAAGAGAGGGCATCTCCTCTTTATTTTCTCTAGGTCTTACCTCCCTCTAAAAGTCCAGGGAGGCCAGAAACTCCCTTCCATGACCTGCCCCAGTACAGCAAGAGACAAGGAAATGACTCATTAGTTTGTAGTTACACTAGCAGAGATATCTAGTGGCAGAAGCTGTCTAGCATGGATGGTATTGACTGGTGGCAGCGTCCATGGCCTATGTCAAGACTACCATAGAGGATGCAGTTGCTGAGCCTCCTTGCAGTTTAGCAATCTCTGGTTCCTGCTCAATTCCTGGGCCTGAATTTTCGATTTCGCTATGGATTTTGGGAGCTATCCTCAAATAAGTCCCTTTTTAAAGCTATGTAAAAACACAATCAATTTCTTTTGTTTGCAATTCAGAGATTTTTTAAAATATAAACTAAGTATAATTCATGTATTTAAATAAGTCGTATGTTTTAAGATAGGCACTTAGAAAATGGTTCTTTTGAGTTATCTTTTTGAGTTGCATAATGTTATCTTCTCTATTTCTTTGTGATCAGAATTGGCTCTAAAAAAAAAAAAGAATTAAATCCATATCCATTTTTCGAAGAACTAACTAAGGACATTGAATAGACTATGCTACAGGCTCAGATAGGAATTCCTAATAAGAAATTTCAGTACTATTTTGGTAGTGGCAACACTTTTAAAATAAATATATAGCTTCTACAAATATGTTGCTTTTGAAGGTGGAATTGTTTTTATGCTTTAATTCATATACATATGCACACACACACATACACACACACACATATCTATATTGTATTCTCCTTCCACACCCAAAAGGGCATAACAAATTTTCTTGCTTAGATTCTTAGGCAGATCTATTTTTTTTCTTTATACACCTTCAAAAATGTGAATCAAGCCTAACATGTTTCTTTAAAAAGAAATTGAAAGTTTGGGGAAAATTTAATAGTTGTGCTCTTTATCTAGTTTATATTCAAAAACTTTGGCTACCATAGGGTTTTATTAATTAATCAGCTAATTAACTTTAAAAATGAGATTACAAAGTTATTTTTAAAATTTTCATGTCTGACCCAGTATTATAAGTTTCGTTTCACAACTATGTCACTGCTTGGATTGATCACAATAATAAAACCTTCATTTACTTCCTACTTCTTTTGAGAAGAACAAACTGTCTTTGGTCTGTGAAACCATGTTTGCGATGCATGATGCATTCATAGTGACGTACATGCTTTCTCTCCACCCTAGTTGTCCCATCACACGTGTTGTTGAGCCCATCAGGGCTGTTACAGCACTGCTGACAGCTGTGGAGGAGGGGCCTGTGCCTATTTCATCATACACATCCTCTGTTCTAGGACTAACTTGGTGCATTGAATCACTGACTCCGGTTCTTCACTTCTTCCTCTGCAACCTTTGCCGTGAAGCTTTGCTGTTGCCCCTCCCCAACCACGGTTGGCAGAGTGCACCTTTCTGACCCTTTGCTTTGACCTAGGTCATTAAAAACTGAGAGGAACTTGACCAGGACTTGCTTAAGTCTTGAGCTCGTGCCATCAGCGACAGAGAACGTATCTGGAAAGCCTGCAGCCCAAGAGGAGAACGAGCAGCCCTTAAACAAAACTCCTTCCAGCCGACATGCAAACTCAGCAGTTATCAATACGTGTTTGTTCTATGCCATTAAGATTTTGAGGTTGGTTGTTACACAGAATTTTGTAGCAGTAGCTAACAATTCCCCAGAGGTTTGAGTAGCTTGCAGGAAATTGTTAAATTAAAAACTAATGAATATTGAAAAAGTATACTCTGAAGAATTAGCATCGAAATCTATTAATTTTATGTCTAAGCAAAGTTCATCTTAAACATGTGATATACTAGATGGTTATGATACTAAACATGTGGACAGATAATTAATTCCTATTGTTCTATGTATTCCAGGGATAAAATAAAAAAAAAGTGGAAACAATTTAATATTAAAAATGTTTTAAAAATTAAGTATGGGTGATATATTTGTGTGTAATATGTAACCTAAGATGAATATTCACATTATTCTTAAATTTTGCTAAATAACCAAACAGTACAAGAGCAGGAAGAAATCCAAATTATCACTATATAGTTACTTACCTGAGAAAACAAAGCAGAGAATTATATAGTCTCCTCCATATGTACTTCAGAATAAAACACAAATTTTAACTTTTAAGATTTATTTAATTTTTTGGCATATGTTTCTATCAAACAAAGGTCATATTATTTTAATCCTCCTTAATATTTTCTATTTTTAGGGAAAATAGTCTATGAGATTCTTTAAATAAGGTATTAGCTCTTAAATAACTGGAACATTCTGCTTGCATTCATATTTTTCTATTTTGTCATTTGTAAAAAAGTTTTAGCATATTTAGCTTCTAAAACCTGCAGTTCTATTATTAATTCTTTTTGTCAATTTTCTTTTTAAGATATATTTTATTTAAAAGTGAGAGTTATAGAGATAGTGAGAGACAGAGAGAGGTATTCCATTTGCTGGTTCAGTGCCCAGATTGCTACAATGGCTGTGGCTGGGAAAGCTGAAGCCAGGAGACAAGAACTTTATCCGGGCCTCCCATGTGGGTAGCAGGGGCCTAAACACTTGGTTCCGATGCTTTTCTCAGGCCACTAGCAGGGAGCTGGATCAAAGTAGAGTAGCAATGAATGGGCACCCATATGGGATGTTGGCATTGCACGTGGTAGCCTTACCCTCTATGCTACAACACTAGTCTGATCAATTTTCCTTTGAAACTAACTAATCATTCACTGATAATTGCAATGTCATTAAAAAATGGAAGTATGAAAAATTTCTAAAATGTAGGCTTAAGGAAGGTAGAGATTTTGGCTTTGTTCACTGACATGTTGGCCCCCACACCTGGAATACCAACAGGCACACAGCAGGTGCTCCATTGAATATTTGTTGAGTAAATGAAGAAGGTTTTTCTTAGACTTACCTAAAGACAGTTTAGCCTACAAATGCATCCTTTGGAGGGCGTATATAATGCTTCTCTATGCTATCTGTTTTGGGGCATTAACTGCCCCAATTTACTGATTAGATAACTGAGATTAGGTAAAGAAAAACCCATTTCCTACCTGGGTGCTGTACACATGACAACATACTAGAGAGTTATCATCATCTTTTATCTAAGCTTTGAATCCTTTAAAACTCAACAGGTAGTTCTCTTTTGGTGAATACTGATACCTTCTATCCAATATGTTGGTGACTTGCTGTCCATGTAATCTGCTCGTTTTCTTTTCCATTGTCATCTCCAAACACAGATGATTTGCTAGAGATAAATTTAACTATTTCTCCAGTGTTTGACTTTAATTCTGAATAGTGAGTCACGTCATGGGAAGATTGCGATGCTTGACAACTGCATACTGAGATCCATTTATAGTTCCTTGTACTGTAGTCTGGCCCCTCCTCTAATTGCCTCCAAGTTGAGTGTGCATTTTACAGACTTGAAAGCTTAGTTCAAATCTCATTTACACTATGAAGCTTTCTCTGGGTATTTAGGGTCATCATTATTAATTAATAATATTCTAGTACACACTGAATATTTCTTATGTACCAGACACTATTCTAAACATTTCAGATACAATCACATAATGCACATAACAAACTCAATGAGTTCATCTCACCTCTCTGAAGTCCACAGAGCTAGTGATTAGAAATCAACATAGGAATCCAAATGTGTCTACAGTAGGTTATATGGAAATTACTGGTCACCCTGTCCTTTAGCTCACCGATGTCCAATAGAACATTCTGGAGTGATTGAAAAGTCATAAGTGATTTGGAGGGACACTGGAGCCTGCAAACATCCTGGACATGGTGACTAGGTCTGTGCAGAGAATGATTACACTTTTCAAGCTTTGTTGATTCAATTATTAAATACTGGAGACCCCTGTCCAAATTGGGAACATGGGCAGGCTTGTGCACATGGCAAGATTTTTTTTTAAAGTTTTGTTTATTTATTTGAATGGTGGTGTTAGGGAGAGAGAGAAAGAGGGAGGGAAAGAAAAACAGGGAGGGAGAGAGGGAGAGGAAGAGAGAGACAGAGAGAAAGTGAGAGAGAGAGAGAAAGAATTTCCATCCACTGTTTCATTCTGTAAATGGCTGCAATGGCTGGGTCTAAGCCACTCCAAAGCCAAGAGCATGGAATTCCATCTGGGTCTCCCATGTGGGTGGCAGGACCCAAGTACATGGGCCTGATACATGAGCAGAGAGTTGGATTAGAAGTGGAGCAGCTAGGACTTGAACTAGTGTTCATATGGGATGCTGGCATTGTAGGCAGTAGGTTAGCCCTCTGTACCACAAGTGCTGGTCCCTCACATGGCAGGACTAATAGAGGAAAAAAAATGAATCAGTTAAGCATGTTCTATATCTTCCAAATATATGGGAATTATAGTTATTTATTCAAGTAATTATTCATTCAACAAATATTATGGGCCACCTTCAATGTAATAGGCATTCTTTTTATTGCTGGGGATATTCCAGTGTTCACAGTTCTTGTCCTTATGGAACTTACACCCCATGTGAGGCAGGATGTAGGGGTGGCTGTGCAGAGAAACAATTAAATACGTATTGTGTCCAGTGATGACAATTGCTATAGAAGAAAATATGGTAAAGATCACTGGAAATGAGGATTTGTGTAAATTGGATCTATTTTATAGAGACCAGAGAAAGCCTCACTGCAAGCCAAGAGCTGAAGAAGTTGAGGGAGTATGTCATACAGGTATGAGCTATGTGGAGCAGGAATGTTCTAGGTGAGGAAAGAGCAAAAGCAAAAGTCTTGAGGTGTGAGTATCGATGATGTGTTAGAGTAAAAGTATCCCAAACTGATTGGCTAGTAGGAGTGGGATAGTTGGGTGGGATGTGGGAAGTCGTAAGTGATTTGGAGGGACACTGGAGCCTGCAAACATCCTGGACATGGTGACTAGGTCTGTGCAGAGAATGATTACACTTTTCAAGCTTTGTTGATTCACACACTATCGTCTATTCTATCATTACAAATGTGGCAGAATTATATGAGACATTTTCCATGTGAACTGAAAGCTAAAAGATTGGATACAACATTACAGCTAGTATATTAAAACGTGTCTGAAATTCTGATCAGAAAAATTATTTTGAGCCAGAATTGAAGCTCTAGTTCTCCAAAGAAATGTTATTATTACTGTTAATGATTAGCTTTTGACTGGTGAATTATGTGCAAATTCAACTGTTTTGCCAACTCTCTCATTACTTGGTCCTGCTTGCATACCTGTCATAATGCATGCTCCAAAACACAGTATAATTACAGGATTCAAGTGCTACTCTCTGTCCAAACTCTTTAAGGGACTGTGCTTAGAGCACTGAAAATGCCACCACCTTCTCTGAAGCAAAGAAAATATTTCCTAATTGGGGCCTGAATTGTTTGAACAGAATCATTTGTAAAGGGAGGCCACAAAAACTAAATAACAAGGGTTATAAATAAGGCTCAGAATAAGAATCTAAGAATCTCTGAAGAATAAAAAATTTGAATATATGTAGTTTTGAGTTCTCTACCGAAAGACCTTGGTGAATTAGTGTTCTGGAGAGAGACGGGGCTAGCTTAACAAAAAGCAGAAAACTGAAATATACTAGTTTAATAAATGTCAGTTGAAAGACAGAAAGGCAATGGCATATCTCAATGGACCGGAATAGGAGGAGAGGAATTCTGAAATTTAACCCTGTTTTATTGATAGAGTTAAATTTACGGAAAGAGGACCTTTCCCTGTTTTTGGCCTGTGGTTGGCTACTATGGCAATGGTAACCCTTAACATTGTGTGGTTTTGATCCTAACCCTTCCTACTGTCTTTTCATTAATTGTGCTTCTATTAATTGATGACCATGATTGCTTTGTTGCTGGAAGTGGGTATTGTGTGGAGAAGATCTATGGTAAAGACTGAAAATAGTTCCTCAGTATGCAATTCTTCTCTTCTTCCTTTTAGTAATTAAGTTCTACAAGTTTTAGCTAATTATGTGTCTGCCCTGTTGGTGTCTATTCCTCTGGACATCTTTAAGGCTTGATGTGCCTCGTGACTGTGTCCTGTGGTGTTTTGGGGAAGCAATGTGTGCTACTTTTGGGTCCTTCCCTTGAGAAGAAACTATTTGCTCTTCTCCATCTTTCCCTCCTTCCTGCAAATGGAAAGATAGACGTGGGCATGGTGAGTTGACTTCAGCTTCAGATATGTGAATGAAACCAACAGTAGGGATAGAAACCCTTCCAGGTAGTCAAAGCAGAAAAGGACTAAGAGTTAAGTGCTTACGAAGTAATCAGAAGGACTGGCAGAGTGGAAATCTGAGAATTACCACATGACAATTTCTTTTAAGGTCACACCATTGAACCTACGAAGTACTGCTGCTGTTGACATTCCCTGTGCTGTCACTTTAGCTGTCCATAGCACTAAAGAGTCGTGTATAGAATAGAGCCACTGCAAACAGTCCCATCTGTGGGAAATTGCTTGAGAGCCACCACTGTGTCCACTGTTGTAACAGGATGATTCTGCCTGTGTTTCACCTTCCAAATCTCTCATGAGTGCTTCTCACAAGCATGATCATATAACATCCAGAACCCTAGCTCCAGGGAGTCTGAAAAGTGCAGTCATTTACTTTCTGGCCACTGTGAGGAGGAAATGGGACCTGTCTCCACATGTCAATAAACAAAATCTAGAGCACTAAGAGTCAGTGGCACCAATTTTAGACCCTGTGGAACACCCAAGTGGTCCTGGACTATGCACACCAGGCATTTAAATTGGAAAGAAAAATTGTCACCATGTTTAATCCACTATTATTTTGAGTTTTCAGTCACTTGTAGCTGAATCTAATCTTAATGAATTCAAATTATTTTGGAATGAGATGCTATAATTAACAAGTGGTGTTGAATTCGTTTAAGTGACCAGATAACAAGAAATCATTGCAGATTGGAAAGCTGGTGACCCTTATTATGTCATTGCAAATTTTGGGAACACTATCCCCAAAGGTCTCTTGGAAGGCAACCCATCTGACTGATGAGCTTTCAGGAAAATGGTAGGAATAACTCAGAAAAATTTTTTTACTGCTTTCAACCAGTGTGTAGATTTGATATATTCACTTAGGGTTCAGCTGGCCATATTATAAGACAAATAAGGAAATATTGCTGCACCAAGCCATACCATCTGACTTCTTAATGGAATGTTAACTGACTGAGATGTTGGTCATTTAAGGTCTTGAAGAGTTAAAACAACTAACTGATTTTATAACCCAAATAAAAGCATCTTTATTTTTTTTTTCACAGGCAGAGTGGACAGTGAGAGAGAGAGACAGAGAGAAAGGTCTTCCTTTGCCGTTGGTTCACCCTCCAATGGCCGCCGTGGCCGGGCACACTGTGGCTGGCGCACCGCGCTGATCCGATGGCAGGAGCCAGGTGCTTTTTCCTGGTCTCCCATGGGGTGCAGGGCCCAAGCACTTGGGCCATCCTCCACTGCACTCCCTGGCCATAGCAGAGAGCTGGCCTGGAAGAGGGGCAACCGGGACAGAATCCGGTGCCCCGACCGAGACTAGAACCCGGTGTGCCAGCACCACAAGGTGGAGGATTAGTCTATTGAGCCATGGCGCTGACCCAAAAGCATCAACTTAAGCAGAAGGTAAAACAATTTCTAAGCCAACCATTACAGCAGAGCTAGTGGCAAAGATCAGTTCAAAGGTCCTTCCTTTCTCCAGTCTACTCTTGTGAACTGAATTGCCTGCATGAATTCCAGTCCCAAATTCATATATTGAAGCCCTAATGCTCAATGGAGCTATATTCAGAGATAGGACTTTTAAGGACTTTTAAGGTGATAACTACAGTTAAATGAGGTCATAAGTGTACAACTCTAATTTGATAGGGCTAATGTCCTTATAAGAAGAGGCAGAAACATTAGTGTTCCCTCTCTCTCTCTCTTTTTCTCCTCTCTCTATGTAAGCACACATGTGGATATACAGTGGGAAGGTGGGCATCTACAGAAGAGGAAGAGAGGCCTCACCAAAACCCAATCCTGCTTGTGCCTTGGTGTTGTACTGTGAGATAAGACATTTCTGTTGTTTAATCCACTAATTCATGGTATTTTGTTAGGGTAGCCCAGACAGCCTAAAATGCCTACTTTTTAACCTGCATCCCTAAGGTTATAGCCCACTGGCCTGGCAACAAACAAAGAGGGAAAGGACAGGGATACAACACCATAACTAAAATTAGGTTACTTAGACTTAAAAACAATGCCTAGATAATATTTTTAGTTCTAGTTGTTTGCATTTGGAATTGATTGGTAGGAGATACTGGAGATACTCTTTGAAGGACTTGTAAATGCTGACCATTGCACATCTCTGTTCCAGCCAGCAAGACTAGACTGCAAAAGCCCACAATTATTCAATTCATAATGCAAATTTGAGGCATACTAATTTTAGTACTAGGAAGCAGGCTATGAAATCCACGCAGCCACCACTAAAGGCGAACTCCAATGCCTGTCTTATGTGTGAACATGGGGTATTTTATAGCAAGGAAAAGCTCCAAAAATGAAGAACTGAGGGTCAAGAAAATGGACAAGGAAATTGTCCCAGGAAGCCAATTTAAGTTTTCCACATGACCTACTTAAAGAACTTACTCTTACCCTATTCTTCACCATTGGATTCCACAAGAGGCAAATAAAATTGTGTTTTATTTTGTAGGTCATTAAACCATGCAGCTGTCATTTCCAGACTTGATACATTGTATTACTCAGTCATCCTGCACTTTCAGCTGGATGTGGAAACTGGATAGGACTTTGGTGGATGGTCCCTGTGTAGGGGAAGATTGTGTTGCAGGAGTGAGGAAAATAAATCTAGGCAGAGTGTGTTGAAGCCTGTTGGTTGCCCCCTAAGATCTGTTCTATGATAGAGCCCCCAATGTTTGGCTCAGTAAAACTCCATAGCCCAATGGTGACTGAATTTCACAGGTTATTTTATTCTTAGATGACAGTTTTTGAAGATTTTTTTCTTTATAGAAGGTGACAATTTTCATATATTGTATATACACAGATTTAGGAGCCTAGGGACACTTCCCACCCAACCTTCTCTCCCACCCATGTTCCCACATTTCCTCCACCTTCCTCTCTTACCACCTTCCTCTCTTATTTATTTTTTTTTAAATTAAAAAAAAATTTTTTTGACAGGCAGAGTAAGACAGTGTGAGAGAGAGAGAGAGAGAGAGACAGAGAGAAAGGTCTTCCTCTTTCTGTTGGTTCACCCCCCAAGCAGCCGCTACGGCCAGTGCGTTGTAGCCGGCGCAACATGCCGATCTGAAGCCAGGAGCCAGGTGCTTCCTCCTGGTCCCCCATGTGAATGCAGGGCTCAAGCACTTGGGCCATCTTCCACTGCCTTCCCGGGCCACAGCAGAGAGCTCTACTGGAAGAGGAGCAACCGGGACAGATTCTGGTGCCCCAACCAGTACTAGAATCCGGGGTGGTGGCGCTGCAGGCGGAGGATTAGCCTAGTGAGCCGCGGCGCCGGCCTGTTTGGGTTTTTTTTGACAGGCAGAATTAGACAGTGAGAGAGACAGAGAGAAAAGTCTTCCATTGGTTCACCCCCAAATGGCTGCTGTGGCAGGTGCACTGCACTGATCCAAAGCCAGGAGCCAGGTCCCTCCTCCTGGCTTCCCATGTGGGTGCAGTGCCCAAGCACTTAGGCCATCCTCTACTGCCTTCCCAGGCCACAGCAGAGAGCTGGACTGGAAGAGGAGCAACCGGGACAGAACCAGTGCCCCAACCGGGACTAGAACCCAGAATGCTGGTGCCTAGTGAGCCGTGGCGCTGGCCTTTTTAAAATTTTTACAATGGTATACTTTCAGTTTATTTTATAATCACAAACTTAACCTGTAGATGACTTTTAAACTCAGTTCTGATCAATGATATTTATTTGTTATTTATTTTTTTTATTTTTTTTTCATTTTTAATTATCTTTATATACAGAAGATTGATTCAGTATATACTAAGTAAAGATTTCATCAGATTTTTTTATTTTTAAGGGAAAGAATTTTTGGTGGGGAAACCTGACAGACTGGAGGGAAGGGGCAAAGAAGGAAAAGAGGGATGGGAGTGCAAGAGAGAGCACAGAGAGAGCAGGAGAAAGAGAGAGAGAGACAGCGATAGAGAGAGAGAGGGAGAGTGAGAGAGGGCCACATGTTCAGGAACAGGTCCTGTTAAACCCTTGCTGGGGGGTGGGTAAAGAAGTAGGAGCAGCAAATTTCATTAGGATGGGGGTGGAGCTGACATCGGTGGTTGGGCCATGGAGTTACCTGGCTTCCAGTCATGGTGGGGGGGGCCAGAGCCTAGGGTGGTGTCCAGAGTGTAGACCGCACCATAGATAAGACTGTGCCATTTTACTTACATTCCCCCATTTTATATTTTATGAAGCAAGAGTCGTATTGAATTACAGTAGCCCCAAAAGTCCAGGACGGGTAGAGGGACGATGACTTCTCTGTAGAGCTACTTCCCGATGACTTGGGGCAACGAGGTACTCTCTGCTGGTAAGGGGTGATGTCACAAGCCGCTGTCTCCTGGGTGAGGAGCCGAGTATATCCCTGGAGCAGCACTTGGTTGACTGCCTGGCTGGTGAAAGCCTTGGTTCATTCCATAGTCACCTCTGTACACCCTAGAGACGTGGTAGTATAAAAGACAGGGTGAGATGAGCAACCAATGGTCCTAGTGGTGGCATTAACCAAGTAATGAGAGGATTTCATAGAGGAGAGGAAATGAGGGGGGTTTCTGGACCCTTGGGAAGATTGTTTGGTGGATGTGGTTTGAAGCTGATCCCAACCAAGACTGGGAGAATGGCCACTCATCTTTTGCAGGTAGAGGCGAGGCAAATAGAACTTGCAGAAGGGGCCTGATAATAATCTGGTGAGCTTTAAGGCCTTGTTAGTTATGAGGCCCAGACCTATCCATCTCTTCACATGGAGTGTGAACCTCCTTGGGGAGGCACCCTGTTGACTTCCATTACCTAGCTGGCCTGGGAGGAGAGCTGGCCAGGTGAAGGCAGGTGTCATCTTTGACCTGCAAAGTTACTGACCCTACTTGGACATCCCCTCAGCAGCAGTGGTCACCTTGGAAGCTGGGCCAAGTGAAGGGCTTTTTGGCTTAGAGCCAGCAGATATGTGGCTCTGACCTGGGCATCCTTCAACTCCATGGCAGTTCCATTTCCAGTGATCCAACTCTTGGCTGGCAGAGCTGCCAGGGCTCTTCATTAGCTGACTTCTGCTGAAGCCCAGACTTACCACAGTGAAAGCCACTGCAGTGGACTGGCCTGTTGGTTCTCCTTGAGGGCAGATCACTGTACAGAGCAGCCTTTAATAGGCCTGCCACCTATCTTTTTTTTTTTTTTTTTTTTTTTTGACAGGCAGAGTGGACAGTGAGAGAGAGAGACAGAGAGAAAGGTCTTCCTTTGCCGTTGGTTCACCCTCCAATGGCTGCCGCGGTCGGCACGCTGCGGCTGGTGCACCGCGCTCATCCGATGGCAGGAGCCAGGTGCTAGGTGCTTTTTCCTGGTCTCCCACGGGGTGCAGGGCCCAAGCACTTGGGCCATCCTCCACTGCACTCCTGGGCCACAGCAGAGGGCTGGCCTGGAAGAGGGGCAACCGGGACAGAATCCGGTGCCCCGACTGGGACTAGAACCCGGTGTGCTGGCGCCGCAAGGCGGAGGATTAGCCTGTTGAGCCACGGCGCCGGCCGCCACCTATCTTTATATTGCTTCAGATGCCTAACTTTCTTTTCCTCCTGGTTCTTGTTAAAGCAAACCAGAGGATGTAAGCCAAGGGGGTGCTCAATTCCCATCTCTAATCTTCGGTAGCCTAAACTAGAAGTCTATAGTCACAGGCATGTGCTGTGGGTTGCTTTGAGGTAGACAATGCTCATGAGGAAAGCTATGTCCTCACTTTAAAACTTTCTCTGGTTGGAAAGGGAGGCTTTGCCTGTTTACTGTGCTGATGGCTAAGTAAATTTAGCTGTTAAATTATAATTTAAGCTCTCATTTTGGCTATGCTATTACAGAAAAATGTTAGCCATCCCTTTTATAACTGATCAATGATATTTAAGCAAACACATTATTATGAAACTTCCTTATGAAGTAGGCAGGCATACAGGTTAAAATTGATCAGATTTGTGGACTGGAAGACCACGCCCATGTGTGACTTCATGCTCCTACCTGATGCCTTTGTCACGCCCCTGTGTGGCCTCATTCCCCTACCTGGCCACACCGGGGTGCCCGCCAGCCAATCAGGTTAATTAACCACTCCCCTTTGGAGTGGGTTAAAAGCCTAGGGCACAGTGTGCTCGAGGCTCTCTGCCCTGTTCTTCTTCCCTGGCCTCTTGCCAGGACAGGGCTTGCTGTAGCCCCGCACCTCCAGGGCGCATGGCCTTCGGGCAATGTGCTCCAGGTTCCTGGCCTAGATGCTCATCCACATGGCTGGTACCTGGTGTTCGGTATGAACCCCCATTCACTTCTCTCCCCTAAATAAAGCTCTCACTTTCTTATGCACCTTTCTTACTAAATAAAAGCTTAAAACGTACTATTGCTGCCTCGTTTATCTGTGCCGGTATTTAGAATTCTTCTCTAAATATTAGGCAAGAACGCTCTTGGGCTTATTAATATTGGGGATTTAGTATTAAGCCCGTGGTGAAATCGTAAGGCATCCCGGATAGCATTTCTAGGGAACTTTAAGGGGCCACATTTCAGGTTAAATTTTAGGGGGTCTTCTCTGATTTCACTTAGAGATAATGCACACCATGAGTGCTCTTCATCTCCTTTCTTTCTCTGTTCTGTATAATGTATTATAGCCACCATCTTTGACTATGAGAGGTCACTTTTTCCTCGTTGAGTATCTTTTTAATTGTTTTCTAAAGAATTTTTCGAATTAAAAAAGCACAACTTTTAAGACTTATTTATTTGAAAGGCAAAAATACAGAAAAAGAATGGGAAAAAGATCTTCCATCTGCTGGTTCACAGCCCAGATGGTTGCAACAGCCAGGATTGGGCCAGGCCAAAGCCAAGATCCAGGATCTTCTTCTGGGTCCCTCATGTGGGTACAGGGGCCCAAGGACTTGGGCCATCTTCCACTCCTTGCCCAAGAGCATTTGCAAGGAGCTGGGTCAGAAGTAGAGCCAGGACTCGAACTGGTGCCCACATGGGATGCCTGCCCTGCAGGTGGAGACTTAACCTACTTATGTCACAGTGCTAGCCCCATGAGTAGACTTTTGTCAGCACTGCACAAGCTGAATTTTGGCAAATTTGAAAGGATAGGCACAATTTAGGATTTCATCCTGAATTTAGAAAAGGCAAAAATATTCTCATCATGTTATTCTATTACATTTCATTTTGGTTGACACAAGAATCTGAGTTTTATGTATCCTGGAAATGATCACAAATTTTTACTAGTCACACAACTAGTATTTTATACCTGCCTCGTAATATCTGACTTTTATTCTGACAAAGAAATAAAATAAATGTAGAGAAAGAGTTTACTTATATTACACAATAGCTCATTCATTTTTTTCAATTAAAGAAGAAAGAGTTCAAATTAACAATCTCAACCCCAGTTTCTTTGTTTTTCTCTGGATTTATTTTTGCCTTAAGCAATGAAAGGGATTAATTTGCTATAGTAATTTAAATAGAATTACTTGCAAAAATCCTCTGCTAAGATCAGTGAAAGGGAATTAGTGTTAAGCTGCCCTAATCAGAATATGTTAAAGAGAAATGCTATCAAGGAGTATCTATAAACACTATAGGAACAGCTATTTTTGTATCTCTCTCTCTCTTATCTCTCTCTCTCTCTCTCAAATACACATACACACACACACATTCTCTTAAAATTACTTACAAGCAATTATCTAGAATTCTTGATTGTAAATTTTGAATGGCAAAATATATCACTGCAAATATTATGTGCCTCAATTTTTATGGTAGAGTTTTATATTACTATACAGAGTATGTTCTTTTTCACTAAAACCAATGCATGAAAATTATTGCTAAGTTCTGTTCAAATTTCAGTATTACTTTCCTGGACTTATTTGGGGAGATACTAGGTTTCTGCTATAATCATGATTTTCTTCCTTTCATCCCATTGCTGACAAAAGTGGTGTAAGTACTCCTCTTCATCTTTGGAAGTGACGCTGTAGGTATGCAAACCTTATTTTGAAGTTGAAGTGAATGCTACCCAGAGATGAAACAAGAATAGGTACAAATCAGAGGTGCTTGGAACAGGGAATCAGCACACTGATATCTTTAGTGTATTTTTGGATTTATCTAGTTTTTTTTTTTTTTTTATAAAGAAAACTCAAAATATCAGGATGTGCTTGATAAAGAAACTACTGTTTCTTCTCTTATTCTTTAGGGTTTATATCTTGACAGCACAAGTTTTGATTTAACATCTCTTGTCCCAATCTACTGCCTCTTGTATGACAGTGGACCCAGGGCTGTCATTTTTTATTGTTTGCACTGAAGCTGAAACAATCTTCAGGAGTCCATGCCTCTCAATGGGATCAAATAAATTATTACAGCAGGGGCGAAAGAGTTGGGCTCTTCCGAAGGGCCTGGAGGTCTATTCAGGAAGGCAAATGTCTAGTTTTGCGAGCTGAAGAGGAATAAATGAATACAGAATTTAGAGTCTGGGAAGTCAGGAGTCATCACTTTCAACAGGATTGATAAAAGGGTACTCTTGTTCTTTTTTTGCCCTATTTTCTATTATTTTCTGTGTGCATCCTAAGAGGACTTTAGAGACTGCAGACAAATCTACTCTCTGGCTAAGCCAAGGGCAGAATATGTATGAAGTTACTTAGAGATCTTCAGGGTGTACCCTAGGAACTAATAACCCTGAAGGAGAAAATTAGAATATCCAGGGTGAAGGGATTTATTTTTGGGATTCCTGTCTATTTGCAGATAACATATACTGTTTACCTTATTGATTCCAGAATGAGTAATAGTCTCTCCTACCTTTGGAATTTCCATTCCCCTATTATGCAATGTAATACTTTTCTATTCATATGCATAAGAATATGATACTGAGAGTGTGAAAGACAAATTGTTTCTACAGTACGGATTTGATACATTTTTCTAACACTGTGGCTCTTTACCAACTTAGTATTTTTTAAAATAATGTCAGAAATGGCATTCTACCTCTTAGAGCACCTCGTGTCATACATTTGCTTTGTGCTTTTAATCAGCAGGAAGGGGGGACACTCTGCCTTGTAAAACACGTTCAGCAGGGAAGAGTTGGCTATCATTTATCCAAGTCTGTTTTACTGAGGATCAAGCAGCCAGTTAAGCTGATTTCAGGCCTTTACTTTGCATGGTAAACAGAGAGCAATAGCTTTGATCCTGTAATTTCTGGGCATGAGCTAAAAAGGAGACTGTTGCCCTGAGGTGGGCCACTTAGCCTTACAAGGTCTTACATTCCTCATCAATAAAATGAAGATAATAATATTACCTACCTCTTGGGATCGCTGCAAAGATTGAGTTAATACACCTAAAGTGCATAAAAGGGTTAATGAAACAGGATAAGCACTCAGTGAATATTTTGTTATTCTTGCAGTCTTACAAGAACCCTCTTCAGGGACACTGTCAGCCTCATTTTGTAGACAAAGGGACTGACATGGGAAAAGACCTAGGTGGCTTACTCAAGCCTTGCTACCACTAGGCAATGGAACAAAATTCAGAATCCAGGTCTTTGGTATTTGGACTCTAGATTTTCAAATACTCCCATATTTTAAGGTCTCCAAAATTAATTTTAAAATTTGTTAGAATTACTTTGTGAACGCCAATAGATTTTTTTTACTGTTCTTTTTTTTTTTTTTTAAGATTTATGTTATTTATTTGAAAGACAGAGTTACAGAGAGAACTAGATCCTGTGCTGATCCAAAGCCGGGAGCCAGGAGCTTCCTCCAGGTCTCCCTCGTGGGTGCAGGGGCTCAGGGATTTGGGCCATCTTTTACTGCTTTCCCAGGCCACAGCAGAGAGCTGGATCGGAAGAGGAGTAGCCAGGACTAGAACTGGCGCCCATATGGGATGCCAGCGCCTCAGGCCAGGGCTTTAACCCACTGCGCCACGGTGCTGGCCCCAATTTACTGTTCTTTATGCATATGTTGTTTTATCTGAGAGGCAAAGACACACACACAGAGAAAGAGAGAGAGATGGAGAGAGTGAGAGAGAGTGTTCCCATCTGCTGGTTGACTCCCCAAATACTGACAATGGCTAGGACTGGGCCAGACTGCAGTGAGAAGCCAGAAACTCAATCTAGGTGAGAGGCAAGGATCCAAGTACTGGAGACATCACTTGCTGCCTCCCGGGGTCTGCATTAGCAGGAAGCTTCAGTTGAGAGTGGGAACTGGAACTGGAACCCAGCACTCTGATATGGGATATGTGCATCCCAACCAGTGTCTTAAATTCTAGGCCAAATACTTGCCTCTACATTATGATGGTTTTCTTGTTCGCTATAAACTGCTCATCAAAAAACAAAAGTTCTTTTATATGTATGAAATAGATGAGATTTTAAGCACTTTGGATACAGTATTCTTATTAAAAGAAAATACTGTGGCTGGTTATAATGGTTTCATAAATGCCTCAAGGTTAACCAGTGAGATTTTTTAAAAATACAATTGAATTTTTGATGCATACATAAATAAAAATAGCACTGTACTTAAACTTCTGCTCTTACACATAAAAAGGAAATTCTGAAGTCCAAGGTGATTTGGTTCTGAACATTGTGATTTATTTTACCACCTGAGTAAAAGCAACCAAAAATAACCTCAGTTCTGAGCCTTTACATTTTTAAAACAAGTAAAAATATCTTCATGAAATATCAGCATTCAAATAAACAGAATTCTAATTAGGATGAGTCCTCTTAGCTATGCTTATAAAAATGTGGGATTAGAAAACAACAACAAATTCATTTATAAATGAGAAACCTCTAGTGAATGTTGCCACAGTTGGTAAAATGGAACTGTCTAGCAGATTCACTGGGCAGTTTGACATTTAGTGAGGCTCACTGTGCTTTGAATACAAAAAAAAAAAATGGAAACCATGATATTTTTCTTACATCAAATTCAGGAGCAGGATATAAGTGAGTATCTCGAAATATTTCTAATGCAATGAACATTTTCTGGGTGGTTTGAAAACTGATGTAATGATTTCATATTGACTGAAATTGCAAGTGGGAGTGCAGTTTATTAAGGAAAGTAAGGAAGCTGAGTTTTGGATCAGATTTAGAAAAATAAAAACATCATTTCTCTGTGAACTCCATTTTGTCAATAGACAGAAGCTTTTACTTGGAAGATGCTCTAAAAGTGTAATTTGAGAAATAAGTAACTTTGCATGCATTAGCATTCTCCTGTCTATTCTGAGTGTTGTTAGATGTAAAAAATTGTGTTTCGTCTTTGCTTTTAGACTGTGAGCTCCTTAAAGGCAAGGATCATTCCTAGAACTCCAGATTCCAGCACAGTGCCTAGTAAAAACTGAATAATCAATAAGCTTTTGTGGAATTAGTTGTTGAGTCTCAATTAACTGTACTAGAAACGACGTAAGAAAAATTATCTGTTCATATGGTGTAGGTCTGTAGTGGTAAGGAGCAGAGAATAAAATCTTATGAATATACATGACACTTTGGAAACTAAAGGAAACTTTACCCATTCCCCACTAGTTGTTTCTCTGATGCCCCTTAACGCCCCTGTCCAGATCCCTCACTCAGCTCTGGTGGTCCATTGATAAAGTGAGAAATACCAGCAACTAAGTTATGATGGAGGAAGACTTGACCTGCATCTTACAGGATTTCTGGGGAGAGAAAGAGAGGCCAGTGCAGACTGTGAGGCACAGGTGTTCTCCGCTCCGCGCTGGCAGTAGCCCGTTTCCAACAGGCTGCCACACTGGGCACAATCTGAGGCTCCCAGGTGGTCTTCAAGGACAGCCTGCACTGCGGCCAACTCATTCTGCTGAGGTCAGAGGGAGGGCCTGGGCATACAACCAGAGATCCACAGCATGTGGAAGTGAATTATTAGAGGGCACGAGTTGGCATTTGGGAAAATGATTCCTGACTAGTGATAAAGAAATGATTAATTCTCTCAGGACAGTTGCACAGTATTTAATTCTTTTTTAAGGTCAGGAAGAACTTTGGATGAATATTAAAGAGATATGATTTTATTGTTAATGCTCAAACATGATGTTTACTTAAAAATTTAGCATTCTGCAAATTCTGTAGCAGCTTGCTTTCTACGAAGATGAAGGACAGCTGCCTAGCACAAATTGAGACAGCCATCAGCAATGCGACCTCCTGCATCTCAGCTCACGCTGGACCCTGTTGTTTCCCCCTCTTACAGTGCTGTGCTCTGGGCATTATAAAGGCTAGGCGAGACGTTCAGGCCTGACCTGCTCCAGAAAGACCTATTATCCCAGAGTTCCAATAAAAAGGATGAATTCACATCATTACCTCTACATGTATTCCCCTCATACCCTGTAATGCCTCCCAATATGCAAGATCATCCAAATTACCTATTCTGCATTTTAGTTGCATCTTCAAACTCTCTGGGAATTGGTCTCCCTTCCTCATCTCAAAGCAGACGTAGCAACTCACCTCTTGCCGGCCTCTGCGCTTTGTTGTTTGCAATTTCAGGTCTCTTGATCACTCTCTCTTGCACACACACACACACACACACGCACACCCCTTTATATCTTAGCTCTTCAAACCTCTTCTATGCGCAGCCATAAAAGATCCCGAGATTCCTATTTTGCTATTTCTGAAATAGGAATACATATTTTAATCCATGTTATTTTATAATTATGACTGGTAGCATTAAAAAAAAATTTTACTTAACAGTTCATAAAGCAGTGGTGTGTCTTAGCCCAGATGAGACGACTTATGATTGTTCTCCAGGGGAGACTCCTCATATCATCGTTTCTCGTGTGGAGAACTTTCACTTCTTCACATGCTTCCCAGTGTGCCTTGCTGATGAGTTCACTTTCTTCTTAGAGGGCTACAGACCTCATCACTCCTTGGGATAGCAGTACATTGTAAGGATTTACTTATAAATCTGTTTTTCAAATCTAGGCTGGGTATTGATGTATATGTATGATCCATTTCCTGTTGGCTTGTTTATGCTCTTTTAAATAAAAATAAGGCTTAGTAAAATTGGTAGAAAGAAAAATGTACACTGTGTAAGTCAATTACTTGAGAAATGAAATGGCACTAGGTAGAAAAGTATTCTCACTAAATGCTACCAGCTTGCTCTATTGCAGCTGTTAGGTTGACACTGACGAAGAGAATGGTATGTATTACATTTGTGGCTATGAATAAACATATAGGTAATCTGCATAATTATAATAAGATTTTTCATATACATTATTACTTAAATTCTAATGGAATTTTTATAAGAATTCACTTTTCTCATTGATGCTGATACATTTACTCTTGCTTTTTTTTTTTTTAAAGTATGATGATACTTAGATAGTCTTGAGTTTGCTGAATGACTATCAATATATATGAAGAGGAAGTTTTAGGTGATGCTACAATCCTGTTGAAAATTATTATGAAATGAAACCCTTAATTCTTAGACTCTTTTTATCTTCTTCAATGTCCTACCGGAGTTAATTGAAACATTAAACTTATTTTATTTTATTTTAAGATTTATTTTAGTAATTTGAAAGACAGAGCCATAGAGAGAGGTAGAGACAGAGAGAGAGAGGTCTTTCATCCACTGGTTCACTCCCCAGATGGCCGCAATGGCTAGAGTTGTGCCGATCTGAAGCCAGGAGCCAGGAGCTTCCTCCAGGCCTCCCACATGGGTGTAGGGGCTCAGGGACTTGGGCCATCTTCTATTGCTGTCCTAGGCCACAGCAGAGAGCTGGATCAGAAAAGGAACAGCTGGGCCTTGAACTGGCACCCATATGGGATGCCAGCGCTTCAGGCCAGGGCTTTTACCCATTGCGCCACAGAGCTGGCCCCTGAAACTCATTTTAATGAGAATGTTTGTACAAGAGTTCTTCAAAAAGTTCATGGAAAATTTGTTCACGAAAAAACTATCCATGAATTTCACAAATTTTTGCATCAAAATAAACTGCTCTTAATTCTGTTTTTCATGGACGTATAATTAACATCATATATAGAGTATGAGATATTTTTGAATGAATATTTATGTAAACTATTGTATTTATCAACAGAAACAATTTTTTTTCAAAGATTTATTTTATTTATTTGAAAGACAGAGTTGCAGAGAGAGGTAGAGACAGAGAGAGAGAGAGATCTTCCATCCATTGTTTCACTCCCCAGATGGCCTCAATGGCCAGAGCTGCACCAATCTGAAGCCAGGAGCCAGGAGCTTCTTCCGGGTCTCCCAAGTGGGTGCAGGGACCCAAGGACTTGGGCCATCTTCTACTGCTTTCCCAGGCCATAACAGAGAGCTTGATCAGAAGTGGAGCAGCCTGATCTTGAACTGGCACCCATATGGGATGCCGGCACTTCAGGCCAGGGCTTTAACCTGCTGTGCCACAGCGCTGGCCCCCAGCAGAAACATTATTAATAGAAAATGGAATACTAAATTGTACTGGAATGAATTAGAAAACATGAAATTATACAATATTGTATTTGTATATGGAATATTTAGTCATGTTTAATGTTGCTCAAAACAAATATTCCCTGATAGAAAATTATAGAGAACATTACATATTTTTCAACTTTTTGTTTAATTATTAGTATAAAAACATGTACAGATGCACGTAGCACTTGTTTAGTAGCTGAAATGTGAAAGTGCCAGCTTAAGGAATCAGACAGCATTTCTCTGTGATTGGCCAACTTTCTATCTACTATTAAGAACCGAAGATTACATCAGTTATATCCAAGGTTAATATTTATATTTCTGAAGTATAATCTGAAATTAAGACTGTTCTTTCTAATGTTTTTGTTGTTGTTGTTTTCTTTTTTTGCAAGTGATGAATGTGATGCCTTTTCCCATCCTGCAGTCTCTGATGTTGACCAGAACGTTGTTGAGTCTTTTAATTTTCCTTACCCTTCTCATGCTCTGTGGTTTATATATCTGGGTCAGTGATCTAGAAATTGAGATCTCTATTATTGATGAGGGCAGAGTTCATAATCTCTTGGCAGTCTTTCAGTCTTGAATAAAATAGAAAGTTTGTGACTTTATGTTCAGACAAATTTTCTCAGAAGTTGGCAGGTGCTTCTGACTATATTCCACTTAAAAGTTGGACTATGCAAGTTAGGAGAAATTTGTTAACACCAGAAAGATGAAAGAGAGTGCTTTATTAATTTCCTTAGGGCTATTGCTATTATAATTCAAGATCCTTTTAAAGTGTAGAATCCGGAGGCTTACTATTTTTGAGTGTAGAACATTCTTCTGAATTAGTGTTATGCTTTCAACAGTTTATATTTTTAAAAAAGTATTTGAGCTTTTGTAATATTTCTTTATCATAATTATATTTCTGATTTTTTGTCCCTTTAACTCCTGAAATAAAATGTATTTTTTATTTTACTAATATTTTTTCAGTGTCAAACTCTTTTCTGACTGGCTCATAAGGATGAGAAATAGCATATAGAGAATTTTATTTGGAAGATTGCACATCTAGTTCCAGGTTTGAGATGTTCAAAAGCTGTTATTACTGAGAGTTGTTTCAGTCTGACAAGAAAGATGGGTGAACTCAGATCAGTTTTTACTTTAATGGTATATGTAATAACAAAGCAAAAATATTGAAATGTTGACCAATTTGGTGTCTTGAGAAGAAAATACATAATAATGACATTCAATTGCACTTGTTGCTCATATAGAGTCATGACCTTCTCTGGTCAGGGCTCTGGATTGGTGCACAGGAATTCCAAGATCACCTTATGACTTGGGTGAATAGAAATGTGAATCAACCTTGTAATTCAGTCACTTATCTGGAGAAAAAAAGAGAACAAGAAGAGAGTTAATTACAGTAGACTTGCAAGTACATAAGAAATTTCTTAGTCCCACCATTATTTACGCTCAACAGGAAATAATGTCGTTGTCTGGCCACATTTACCCAGCCATTAGAAACTCCCATTTCTGTATTTATCTATGGGATCACTTTCATGCAGCTTCTCTCACATGCAGGACTTCTTTAGAGCCTTTTATGGAGCTGACTCATTCATTAAGGATTTCCATAAGCACTTATTTTCTTTATGTTTGTTGGAGAATAAATGTTTGTGTCCACTCCTAATTGCCACCAATGTAATGTTATTTACAGTTGGAGCCTTCAAAAAAGTAGTTACATACTGATCATGAGAAGACACCGGCACAACCAGCTTTTACTAGAAAATATCATCATTATTTTAATGTAACCTAAAGTGTATTCACATTAGCTTATTAGGCAACTAGTAGTAATAATAAGCAATGCTAAGTGTCCTTGACTTTATATATGTATTATGTTGGATGTTGAGCTACGTAATCCAGTAACTACAATAAGTTGATTGTTGTACAAACCGCACCACTGCCTGTTACTGGCCCTTGCTATCCTACACTCCCCCTTTCCTCCATCTGGCCAGACGTGACTCTACCCTGACCCAGGTCCAGGAATGTAAAAGGGCGGTTTAAAGCTTGAGATAACAACCAGCCCCTACCCTGGAGTCGGCAGCAGGTGTCTTATCAGAAGTGTCAACTTGACCTAAGCATTCCCCTAAAGCCTGCTTGTACATGATAATAAAAGCTCTGTTAGAATTGGGCTCCGGGCTTCTCAGGGGGCTTCCTCTTCTGGAGGCACTGAGAGGCCCGGGTTCGAACTCGTAATAAAAACGACCCTGCTAATTGGCTTCAACTTCGGTCTCTGGTGGTTGATTTCGGGGGACCACGGACTGCAGGCATAACAATCATGTCATGAGGCTGGGCCCCCTTGCATGATGGGATTAGCGACCTGACAAGACAAATTGAGAAATCGTCTTGCAAACCAACAAGGCTTTTGCCAGAAACCAAATCTTCTAGAATCCAAATCCTGATGTGGTAAGGCATTTGGCCTAGCAGTTAAGATCCTGGGTATGAGATCCTATGCCACCTTGGAGTGACTGGATCAGACTCCCAGCTCTTGTTCCTCTTTTCAGTTATGCAGACTCTGGGACTCAGGTCATTGGGTTCCTGCTACTTATGGGGGAGTCTGGGGAGTCTTGGATTGAGTTTTTGTTCCCACCTTTAGCCTTGGCCCATCTGAAGGTATTTGGGGAATGAACTGGCACATGGGAACAAACCCCTCCCCCCAAATAAAAACAAATAGGGCAAAATAGATACCCAGTGTTTGTTATAGCAGCTGAAGACAATGTTGACATCTCTAGTCCAGTGAAATGCACCTTTATCTGTGTCATTACCTCATGGTAGACATTCAATACCCATAGATGCGTAATACCAGGTGTTATAGTCTTATTTGTTTTACACACAATATATGCTTATAAAAAGATTTTTTTCATTATAGGAAACACAACACACTTTGTTTTTCTTATTCCTTGGATAGTGAAATAGAAAATGCTGTGTATTATATGCATCAATTGGCACTTTTTGGAAAGGAGATTTTAATTACCTGGATGCCATTTTATCAGGTTAAGGATTACAATCTCAGTGCTATTTCAAATAGTAGGAAAAAATCTGGACTTGCTTACCTAAAAGCTATTTATTTCTAGGTACTGACTTAATAAAAATGAAGTGAAGTGTTTTAGTTTTATTAACATATATTTGATGAACATACGCTGATTTGGATTTAAGTCTAGCAATATTGACTTTCTAGAAAGAAGTGGGAGAAATGTATCCCGATCTCTCTTTATACATATACTCGTGAAGTTCCCTGAATCTCAAACTAAGATGATAACAAAAATCTCACCTTTTTAGTATACTTTGATCTTTGCTTTCAGCAGTGCTAAACTTTTTACGATTTCCTCATATAAAGGAATAATGAAAAGAAAATAAAGGGAAAAAGGTTAATATGAAAACTTAATTTATATTAAATCATTTGCCACTTTGCTGGTCTTTTGCAACCTGAAACTTACATCCCCATGCATTTTCCTTATGCCCTGAAAAGGAAAAATAAAACTTGATTTGTGCAGCAAAGAAATGACAGCAAACAGGGATTTTTTTTATTTGTTCTTTGGTGTGAATTGGCATAGGTATTGTGATGAAGTTAAAACACAGAGGTTAATTGAAAAATGAGATAAACACAGCCCTTTGAAGGTCTCCGAATAATTTCACCTGGCAGAATTGACAGTCTACAACCATCAGGCACTAAAACCTACTCCGAACTTCTGGAGATTAAAAAAAAAAAAAGAGGAAGAGAAAAAGCTAAAGTTAATTGTCTTTCTGTTCCTTCCACCTCATTTCAGCCCAATTATACCTAGGAAAAGTCATTCTGTCTAATTTGCATTAATACACCTCCATGGAAAAATAGCTTTGCAGTGAATTTGATTTTTTTAAATATTCTGGACATATTTATAGCTCCACAATTCCCAAACGTAAAATTGCTTATGAAATTCCTGGGTGACAATTCTCAGATTCTCCTAAGTTGCTTTTAAATTATAAATGTTACTAAAAATATTTAACATATTGATGGCATAGGAAAGGCCTGCATGTAGATTATTTCATTGATTGTCATAATCAGCCCATGAAATGGATGTTTTCACCATCCCCCTTGCACAGAAGAGGAAGCAGAAGTTTGGAGAGGTTGAACAGTATGCTCAAGGTCATGCAGCCATAGAATATTAGAGCTGAGATCTTCAACCAATGCACTCTGACTTCAAATCCTTGATATCACTGTAGTTTGGATACTTTATCAGAATTATATGAAGGGACTTTCAAAACTTCATGGAGAATGGAATAAAGAGATCAGTTTGTTTTGGTGTGGAAGCATTTAGAAATCCATGCATACAAAGAATCTTCAAAAATTTCATGGAAAGTGTGTATTATGAAAAAGTTATGCATGCATTTCAAAATGTTCTTGTACCAAAATAAGCTCATCTTTTAATTCCATTTTTCCTTGGGCATTTTTTAGTAGCTTCATAGGCTTATTTTAATTTTAATTTCACAGGTAAGTATCATAAAACTGCATTTCTTCAAGTCAATACGAAAAGGGAAACTACCAATGAAGTATGATATTATTAGTTTACTTCTTATTTCTTTCATGGTAACTTTACTGTGAAGCTTATATTCTGATTTCTATTGCTAAATAGAAATAGATTTGGGCTGTTCGTGTTCAATAGTAAAACAATTCCAAATCTGAATAATGTTAGTCATTTTGTCTGTACTGTAAAACCAAACTAAGAGGTGTCAGTATTTTCAAGGGAATGTTTTTTGTTTCTATGTTCATGCAACAGATATGATCACAGTGAGTAGAAAATCGAGTAAATTTTGATGGGCTTGATGTCTTGTTTTTTCTTGGAATGGCATGGAAGTATTATTTTTATGACTTAATTGACAGGCAGAAGCTGAATATATTCATAACCATTTACATTAATAGGTGCACTTACCCACAGAGGCCTTTATTTTCAAAGTGCTGGACTCACAGCCCCCCTTTGGTGCCTATTTCTGGTGTGAAAGTGTTCATAATGATCAGGAGCATCTGGCTGCAGACTATTGTTTCTCATTAAAAGGACGTGTCCGTGAGGCTTTGGGGATCCTTTGTCCTGAACAATGCAGACCGTGAGCATTTTGCCCTTTTCATAAATCTCTAAGTGTGCATTGTTGCACTGCTTTCCGCTTAAGGTATGTGCTTGCTTATCGCTCAGCTTCTGAGCTTCCAGAGATGATGGGGGGATGCAATCAGCATCCTTCTGCTGTCTGGCCGACATTTCAGTTCCCCTGTCTTTCGTATTGTCTGTCATCATTATTACAGTGTAATAATGACCATTGTAATGAATTAAATCAATAAACACGTAGGATGATTTTAAATATTTTGTATATTTAATTCATTTTTATAATGGTAACTTCTTGAATCATGACAAGTTAGCCCTAGAGATGGAAAACAGCTTAGAGTGTAGATTCCTGCTAGAGTTATAAACCTTCTTGGACATTAATTTCCTCAACTCCATGAAGAGAGGAAAATTATTTCTCTATTGCTTCCATAAGCTTCCATCCGGACACTGGGGAGAATCTGGCTTACTAAATCAGTGTCTCTGACCATTAGATGGATTTCTGTTTGGCTTACACAGTATGCATTACCTTTGGCCATGTGTAACTGTGCCACCTTGTCCTCGTATGATTTTGATCTCCTCTGTGAGCTTCTTAGATGAAAGGAATAGTGAAATCTGTCTAGATGAAGCATCCTGTGTTTCCTCACAAACAGAATCACGTGAAAATTACAGCGAGAGAGTAGGGAGGGGCAGACAAAGAGGCACGCTTGTTTCTTGTAGGGCCATTTGGAATTACTTCCAGGCACTTATATTTATTTTTGGCTCCGGGCATGAGGATCAGAGCCATTTTCATTGCAGTAGCTGCTCAAGAAGGCAAACCTTCAAATGGGATAGTTAGCATGACTCCTTCATTAAAAAGAGAAGAACAAATTACTTAGAATTAAAAACAGTACATTGTTTGCAGTTATACACAGTGGGAGGCGATGGAAATGTACCTTTATTCATGATAAATGCAAATGAAATCTCAACCTGTGATGGTTGCAATGGATTTTCAGAGAAAGAGGTTTTCAATAAGAACAGTGCTGGATATGAAAGGGAAGATAGCAGAAGTGGGGAAATAGTCTTCTGGGTAAAATACTTATCAATTCAAGGACACGGTTTTTAAAGTTCTAATTCTGTTTATGCTTTTTAACCTTGTCTTGGGCCTTCCATAGTGCTTTTCTGCATACACAATAGTGAATGATTGTACACATAGGTGTACAGATAATTGCACACATAATTATGAGTTTGTTACACAGTAGTTCTGCACACATAATTGTATACATAATCACACACATAATTGAGAGTTTGTTAGAATGGAATAAGGATAGTGCTTTTCCTTCTGGGAGAATGTTCATACATGAAAAAGTGCTTGACGAGATTTTTTTAGAAAATTACACAAACTGGAAATGGATGTGGGCTCAAAAGAGACTTGTGAAAGTAGTGGAGGGGCACCTGGACTCTGGCCTGGCAGGAACAGCGCACTCGCGAATGAATTGGCTAAGAAGAGGGGGTGCCTGGGCAGATTAAATATGATCACATATGCAAGATTGCTGTCTGAATTGCTCTAAACACCAGTGCTGCACTTGTTCCTCCATTGAAGTTCACTTTATGAACGCTGCTTCTCCATGTTGTTCTTTTCTCTTTTCTGCAATCAAGTTAAATTTGATTCAATACACTTGAAATAGAGAAATGCTAGTTCTCCAAATTAACCAGTCTCAACTCAAAATGTATCATTTACTTTCTGTCATATTTTATTCATCTACTAAAATAATTACTAACTACACTAGCCAGTTCTTAAGCTTATTTAATTAATTGTTGGATTAATTTTAAAAATTTATTTGTAAAACAGAGAGAAAGAGACAGAGACTTTCTACCTACTGGTTCTCTACCCAAATGTTCAGAGCAGCTGGCCCTGAGGTAGGCCAAAAATAGGAGCCAGGAACTGAATCCAGGTCTCCCTTGGGTGACAAGATCGCAGCTACTTGTGCCACCACTGCTTCCTCCCAGGCTCCACATGATGGGAAACTAGACTAGTAAAAAGCACAGCTGGTACTTGATCCCGGACACTCTGCTGTGAGGTCCAGGCCTCCCACGTGGAGTCTCAACTGCTGTACCAAACACTGGCCCCAAGCCTCTTTATTTTCAAAGGTCATCAGTCACTTAGAACATGATGTAAGTAAATTTCTGAATATACATTTATCCATTGTACTTCTTTCTGTTTGTGGGAATATACATCTAGCATGCTTCCTAGAATTTGAGATAGGTTATGGCTATTACATATGTTACATATGTTGAAACTCTGTTTACTTAATAATAATAATAATAATAATAAGTGGAATATAGAAGCAGGATTTCAAAAATGAAGTACATTTCAAATATTTATTTTAAGCAACACTTAAAATGCAATACAGTGCAATTAAATCATTTAAATGGTAATAATGGAACTTAGGAAGTTAAAAAGGTGCTGGGGCACTTGTGTGAGTGTTTGTGGCTGGAGACTGGACACAGCATAAAGTTCTACGGTGAGTGTCTCTGTAATTCTTCACATAAATTTGTTGAGAGACAATGTCCAAGTCTCAACTTGAGCCTCTTTGTATGAGGTCCAATGCCAAACAAGACTCATGGGTTTGGCCTTACGTGAGAAAAATCAGAGGGCTTATTAGGGGACAGAGTTTGAACTTTTATTTAAAAAAGAGAGATAGCAATAGCAGGAAGGCCTGGACTTCGGGAAATCTCAGCAATTAGGGATAAGCAGAGACATGTGGTTTCTGCTGGAAACGGCAGGGGACAGCAAGAAGGGAAGTGAAAGCAGTCCAAGGCACATTTATTTACAAAGCAGTGTTGGGAATACTTTATCCCTTTTAGTATTTTTTTTTTGTTGGTTGAATTCTGTAATTAATACACAGTTATTCTTAAGTGTTGAAACTTAACTGAAAAGTGATTCCTGTTAAATATGAGTGGGAATAAGAGAGGGAAGAGATGTACAACTTGGGACATGCTCAATTGGACTTGCCCAAATAGTAGAGTTAGAAACATACCAGGGGATTCCAATTCAATCCCATCAAGGTGGCATGTACCAATGCCATCTCACTAGTCCAAGTGATCAATTTCTGTTCACAGTTGATCATAATGATAGGTCTAAGAGTCAAAGGGATCACATAAACAAGACTAATATCTGAAAATACTAACCGATAGAATAAAAAAAAGGGAGAGAACGATCCAACATGGGAAGCTGGATACACAGCAGACTCATAGAACGGCGGATGTCCTAAACAGCACTCTGGCCTCAGAATCAGCCCTTAAGGCATTCAGATCTGGCTCAAGAGCCCATGAGAGTATTTCAGGCATGGAAAGCCAAGGCACTCTGGCAAAAAAAATGACCTAAATGAAAGATCTCTGCGAGTGAGATCCCAGTGGAAAGAACGGGGCCACCAAAGAAGGAGGTACCTTTCTCTGAAGGGAGGAGAGAACTTCCACTTTGACTATGACCTTGTCTAAATATGATCAGAGTCGGTGAACTCAAAAGCCTTCCATATCCTTGGCAACTCATGACAAGAGCCTATGGTGATTATTGATGCCATAAACAATAGTGTCAATTTGTTAAGTCAACAACAGGAGTCACTGAGCACTTACTCCTCATGTAGGATCTCTGTCCTTAATGTGCTGTACATTGTGACTTAATGCTATAACTAGTACTCAAACAGTATTTTTCACTTTGTGTTTCTATGTGGATGCAAACTGTTGAAATTTTTATTTTATATATATATATATATATATATATACTAAACTGATCTTCTGTATATAAAGAGAATGGAAAATGAATATTGATGTGAATGGGATGGGAGAGGGAGCAGGAGAGGGGAGGGTTGCAGGTGGGAGGGAAGTTATGGGGGGGGAGCCATTGTAATCCATAAACTGGAAATTTATATTCATTAAATAAAAGTTAAAAAAAAAGCAGTGTTGGACCAGGAGTCAAAATATTGGAGTTGAAATCTGTTGGTAGTCAATCTACTCTGTCTGTTTGAATTTCAATTTCCTCATCTGTATGGCTCAAACAGTAATGTCTATCCTTTGTAACTCTTAGGGAGGCTTTCTGTGAGTTAAAGAAGGCAGAGGGGAGGTATTTGATGCAGTGGTTAAGAAGCTGCTTGGGATGCCTAGGTTTGAGTCCCCGCTCTGCTTCTGATTTCAACCTCCTGATAATGTGCACTCTGGAGGTAGCACAGGAGACTCAAGTAGTTGGTTCTCTTCCACTCACATAGGAGTTCCTAGCTCCCAGCTATAGCCTGGGTCAGCCCCTGCTGTTGCAGTGAGAGATGCACTAGCAGATGAAAGATCTGTTCTCGTTTGTCCATCTCTCTGCCTTTCAAATAAAACATTTTATAAAATGAAATAATGAATCTGCAAATGCATTGTAAATACAGTATTTTATACATATATTCTCAAATGGACAAAAAATTAAAATCAGATAAAGTCCTTACAATCTTAAGGTAAAGAAGGGCAGTCTACCCATATTCTGTGATTTTTCATTATGAAAGTTGTCAGTAAATAATTGAAGGTTAAAAAAATGAAAAACAGAGAGGATGTTTATGCAGATAAGACACTGGTTAAGATGCCCACGTCCTGTACTGCAGTGTTTGGGTTTAATATCCGGCTCTAAAACCTGACTCCTAATTCCAGCTTCCTGCCTGTGTAGAGCCAAGAAGACAGCAGGGTATGGCTCAAGGAACTGGCCCTGCTGCCCACGTGGGTGGATTAATTTCCAGCTCCCAGCTTCAGCCCTGCTTAGCCCTGGCCATTTCAGGCATTTGGAGAGTGAACCAGTAGGTAGGTGTGTACTCTGTTTCTCTCTCTCTCTCTCCATCTCTCTCTCTCTCTCTCTCTCTCTCTCTTTCTGTCAGTCTCTCTGCCTCTAGAATAAATACACGAAAATGAAACTTCAAAACTTAAAAAAAAATAATGCCCATTTGTCTTCTTTTTTCTTTTCATCAGTAAGAGCTTTGTAGAATATAGCAAGAACTAGTCTGAAAGAACATGCAAGGACATTTAAAGTTAAATAGGAATATAATACCTTTAGAAATGAAACATGAACACTAGCTTTCCTTTGCCAGCTAAATCCTGAATTTATTGCCTTGTGCTTCATCTATTAGCATTGATAATTAAGGCAGTATAAGGAATGTCTTGCATTTGATGTTAATAGTGTCAAGCCAGCTGCTGCGGGACCCTGAGCCTGATCTTTATCCCCTCTGCAGGTAAATCTTTGAGTTCACCTTTAAAAAGCGCATTAAACATTCTGGAAGAGAATGTTTAAACTTGTGGGTTCTCTAGTGATCTCTTAAGTATCAGAAGCTCAGATTAGAGGGTGACATCTTGTAATCTTCTGACTACTGCCTGACCTCTGATAGCAATGCCATGGTATAAAAAGCCTTAGGATATGGATGTTACATCTCTTATTTTTGCTTGACATTGACCTTGGAGATCCACTGGGGCTGTGAAGGAAAGATCAGCATTTCAGAACTATATATTTTTTGGATGATATCCTTAAGTTTTTAAAAAATCTTAAGTACTACATTTACTTAAAATGCTAATAGACTTAATTTTATACTATTTTATCAAATTAATATATAATTAAAAGAGTATCATTTAAGGAATGATAAAGTAAATATGTTTAAAGTTCACTTTTTCACTATTACGTTTACTTATGTTATCTGTTTTTATGATATTTTGCAGGTCCTGTTAGTTTGTTTAGTTATTAAAGTAAAATCCAATATCTTGTTTTCTGTTTCCACTAATGTCCTTTACCTGATGAAAGATCTCACACAGGATACCCCACTGTACTTAGTTATATGTCTCCTTAGTCATCTCTGGTCTGTGACAGTACTTTGCTGGTTCTCCATGACCTTGATGGTTTTAAGGAGTATTGGTCAGGTAGGTATTTGGTAATATATAGCTCAATTGACATCTGTCTAATGTTTTCCTCATGACTAAACTAGGGTTATGCTATCCTTTGACTTAACTTTTCTTAGATTAATGTAACTATCACTTCCTTTCTGCCAAACTGATTTTAAATACCTTTTGTCATTTCTATTGCTGCATCACATTTACCACAAAGTTAAACTTGAAAGAGCAGACATTTGTCACTCCGGTAGTCCATGCATGGTTAACTGAGTCCGTCTCTCTGCAGGGTGTCACAAATTAGGACCAGTGTGTTGGTGGCAGAACATTCTGCGTTTCTGGAGCCTCTGGGGATGACCCCATGTCCATGCTCACTCAGTGTTGGCAGAATTCAGTTCATTGCAGTTATAGATACCACACAGTTACCCACTTTTTCTTCAAGGCCATCATTGGAAAATCTCTGTTGTGTTGGGATCCCTCCCACTCCAAGCCCTCTCATACATCTATTGTACCAGGGAGAGCCCTATAGCTTTTAAGGGATCATCTGACTAGGTCAGAAACCTCTCTTGAAGTCAGTTGCTCAGTATAACCTTATCTAACCGTAGCAGGGACATATCATCATTTTACAGTTGGTCTAAACTCAAGGCAAGGGGATAATACAGGTTTTGTTCACCAGGGGCAAGAACCTTGGGGCTGCCTGGAAATTCTGTCTATAATATCTGTGACACATAATCCTCAGTGTTGTTGAATTGGATTGAGCTTATTCTATTTATATACAGGCTCCAGTTGGCAAGAAATTAGAATTTACCACAAAGTTGCCTAGATTCTTGCTTCTGCCCCTGTTGAATACATCGAAGAGTTTGCACAAGTTTTCCTACATTCTGTAATTAGATGATTAGAATCAAAATTTTTCTTCTTTTGAAATTTCAACATTTTTTTGTGGGCAGTATTTGTTTTTAAGAATTTTTATCATTAAATTTATTTGAAAGACAATGAGAGGGACAAAGTGGGGGAATCCCATCAAAGGTATTCCATCACTGTTCACTCACTCCCCAAAAACATTTACAATAGCCACAGCAAGTCCAGACTGAAGCTAGGAATTGGGAACCAAATCCATGTCTCTCATGAGGGTGGCAGGGACCCAAATACTTGAGCCATCATCTGCTGTCTCCTAGGGTGTACATTAATAGAAGCTGGAATTAGAAGTGGAAGAGAGGGCAAAGCTACACCAAACACCTTCTCTTTATTGGCAGTGTTTTATAGATCTTTGAGATTATTTTATTGATTTTTTCATTTTAAATAAAAAATCTTAACAAATTGATTAGAGTTTTCAGGCGGTTTCAGTATTTTAAGTTTTGAATTTCATTTGACAAATTCTTTCAGAAGATTGGAAAATCTATTTCATTAGCAGGTAAAACTATGATTCTGAATTTACTGGTATTAAATAGTGCTCTGAGAACTACATTGTTGATTCTGAAGACATATCAAGCAGTGAAACAATGGGGAGGAGAAAAGATCATGATTAGTCATTCGTTGTATAAATCTTTCTCTGGGACAAATATTACACAATACTCACTAAATTGAGAACTAGATGTATTATGAATATAAACAAGATCAAAAGCAAAAGAACAATTTAAACATGAAGGACCTAAAGGCTAAAAGGGACAGGGGTGTATGATACTTCTGTAGAAGTTTTCCCCTATGCTACCACTGGTTGCTTTGGGGCTCCAGAGAGTGTGCAGCTGATGAAAGAAAACCTCATTCCAGTGTGTGGACATTTTGCTATTTCGTGTTGGGTACTTTTTTGAGTAATTTTTGAAATGTTTTTCCCATTCTCTTTTTCTTGAGGGGAGATGACCTTACATTTAAAGTACACTAAATTAGAGGGCAGATTACCAAATGGATCTGCATGTGTGAGCCATTTCGTCAGACCACGGAGCCCAGTTCTTATTCTCTCCAAGACCCGAAGTTGAGCTGTTGGCTGAAGTCAGCTCCTAGCCATTATTGCCAGCATTTCCTGAGGCCTAACACCTCTGACCTTCATTGTATGCAATTAAATCCTTGTCTTTATACATCAACTTTACCTCACAAACCTATACTTTCAGACCTGGTTCTACTGTTGAAGGAGCTGTAGGCTTTAAACTCCCACGGAGAACCTGACTTGACCATACCTACTACACGCTAACTTGGTGCCTGGTTTAGTAGGGGCACAAACATGTACCAATTCTGTTTCCTCAATTGCTGCTTCAAACATAACGCTTTTGAGCACATGATCAAATCTCCTCCTCCCTGTCATTTTCATGTTATTTTGAGGAGGTCCCAGGCTTTTGGATTTCTTTTGGGTACAATTAGAACATTTAGACCAATCTAATTCAGTTTTAAGCCTGTGTTTCATGCCAGTGTGAGTCTTCATTCCCTCAGCACTTGTGAGAACTCAGCCTTAGGGACTTGGAGAAGAAAGAGTTGTGGTCTGTTCCTTCCTTTCCTCTCTATCTCCTGGGTCCCTTTCAGTAGTAGGAGTTAGAACGAAGAGTTCAGTCTGTTACACTTGGGACTGATGTAGATGCCTCTTGTATGCTGAAGCTCCCCTGATTAACACCAACTGATTACCTCTACATGTGTTTAATGTCTTCCATGTGAAATTCCTTGGTGAATCCTTTGGAAGGCATTTTGGGGCCTCATCACTGCACCAAATGTGATGTAACCAAGCCCACTCTTGCTTTAACTCTCAGGAGCCTTTCAAAACCCTTGAAAGGGTTCCCCTACCTTTGTAAGTGTTTAGTGGACTTACAGGAACTCCAGCAAGCAAGGACTTAACAGAAAGCTCCATTATTTCATGGGTCAGAGGGCCAGTGTCAGCAACTCAAGAACATAATCAACTCACTCAACTCAGAGAAAGAGATGCCCCCAATTTGTTTGGGGATGATAGTAAAAGTTACATTGCTCTAGGCTAACAATTCTTTTGCCAACACATCTCTAACAGTCTCCTCAACTCTAGAGTAGGATGGAGGTGAATAGAATGTGTGAGTGATGATTTTTGGCCTTTAATTGCATGTAGGTTCTTTAGAAAGCTAAGGTGATGGACAGGCATTGTGGAATGACAGGTTAAACTGCCTCTTGGAATGCCCACATCCAGTATCCAGCGTGCCTGGGATTGAGTCCCCTCTGCTTGCAATCCAGCTTCCTGTTATTATGCCTGGGAAGTAGGAAGCTGGTGATGACCTAAGTACTTAGGTTCCTGCCATTCACATAGGAGACACAGATGGAGTTTCTGTCTCCTGGCTTTGGCCTGCTCCAGTCCCAGCTAGTGTGGGCATTTGGGGAATGAGTCAGTGAATAGCTCTCTCTCTCTTTCTCTCTCGCTCTCGTTCTATCTGTATCTCTATCTCTAACTCTATCTCTATCTCCCTTTTCTGTCACTCCATCTTTCACATAAATAAATAAAACTTAAAAAAATGGGATTTCATGACTCATTAATCTTCAGTATTGAATTTAACTTGTAGGATTTCCAGATAAAAGATATGTGCAGTTAAATTTGAATTTCAGGTAAGCAGTGCATTATTTTAAAACAAATATGTTCCAAATATTGTATTCTTGAACTGAAGATTTAATATCTCATTTAACTGAGACTGAAATTAAAGTGGGAATCTTATATTTTGATTTGTTGAATCTGGCAACCCTAGTTGCATTTTGGTAATCACAAGGCAGCAGAGAAATCCCACTCTATGTCTCAACATGCTTCCAGCTGCCAGGCTTTGCATTAGGCATTTACACGAATTATACGTTATACGTTATTTTGTGAGGTATATATTGTTACCTCATTTATATAAGGAGAATAACTGAAGCTCAGAGAAAGTGAAATGCCCAAGGTTACTCAAAAACACACAATTGGGGATTGAAGGAGAGTCTGGGTCAGAGTCAATTGATTTTAGTACTAATTTCGAAGCTATATTTTATCACACTTTACTGCTATCCTTTCCTTCCTACCAGAGCCACAGGGATCCTACGTGCTCTCCTCGTATCAGTCACATCCGCCTCTCCCTCTTCCTGCCTGCTTTCCCCCTACTCAGTTCCATTTTGCACTTGTTATTTAAGCAGGACTGTAATATGTTCTAGCTTCCTCCCTGGAGGTAACTCGTGGTTGAGTGAACTGGATGACACTTGTTATTCAGTAGATAGAGTTCCATAATAATTTTCATCCTGGTGAATTGAGTGACTTTGAAGACATGTGCTTCTTTCTTCTTCTTTTGAGCATGGAACCAGCCCTCTCCAAGTTGCACCCTGTGTCTTCTCCTGAGTCTCACTTACTGTATGAAGACTGAAGGAGATGTTTGTCCACCAGATTGGAAAATGTCTCCAGGTTCCTCCTGGCTTTCTGAATGTGCCTGTGTCTGTGAAGCCTCCTCTTAAACATGACACTGACAATCTATCATCTTCTGTTTTCTGCTAGTTGGTCCACTGGGGGTAAATCTATACATTTCGATACACTTTTCATTTCTACAGTGGCTGTCTTCTTTGACTGCTCATCATTGCTGTGTACCTGGCATCCTTCACAAGAAGTGAGTGAGTGAACGGTACATGGAGCCTATCATATATTTGGTAGGGAAATAACAAGAGTATAGTTTCAGACTTCAACAGACAAATAAAGCAGAATGATCCAAAGAGAAATTAAGGAGCTGTAAAGAAAAAGAAAACACATAACAAAAAGAGCAAATAACTGAGTCTGAAAAATCACCAGGTTCAGTTCCCCCCAGAGATTTATATCTATTCCCGTTTGAAGCCAGTGACTGAACATCATTGAATATGTACTATATGGTGATTTATTGGCATTTTCATCACTTTTTCTTAAGTTGGTCAGTAGAAAGACTCACCGCTTTCTGGTAAATATGGTAAATATGTGCCTCCAGATGGACTGTAGAGGTTGGTTATGGATTAACATTATTTATGACACCATTTTTACAGATGGCATGAAAAAACTTTGCAACATTTCCTACAGTACTTTGTAACATGATGGACATCAAGGGATTGGTGTTTGAGTGTAACCCACTATCAGAAAATAAGTGAGGGTATTTAACCTTTGACCACTCTTATGAGGCAATTTTAGTTAGTGATGAAAAGTCTTTTATTTCTAAATTTTGGAGTCAGACACACCAGCTTTCCTCACCTATAAAATGCAGACAGAAAGTTTCTATCTAAGTTGTCAAAATTAAATGAGATGATGCATAAAAACCACTGAATACAGTGGCTTGCACCTTGCAATAGCTCGTCATTGAGGTTACTGTGACCAATTGCACATTGGGGTCATGTGTAGCTCCAGTGTGTCCTTCCTAATAAGGGACAACTGTGCCGGCAGTCTCATTACCTATGACATTGTTCAAAATAACACTAGCATGCTGTGAGAGCTACTTTAAATTCTGTTTCTTCATTCACCCACAATAACAGCCATAAGAGTGAGACTCATACTCACACAGGAGCGGTTGTTAGGATGAGGGTATCTGACTTCATTCTGCCTTGCTGCCCAGGCTCTGACTTGGCTTAATCATTCCATCTTCTGAAACTCAAGGTTTTTATTTGTAAAATGGAACAATTAGAGAAAATAATTTCAGGAGTCTACACCACTCTAAAAGATTTATTATACTTGTGACTATCTATATTCACATCAACTGCTAGGGAACTCTTCCTTTAGAGTTATGAATAGCCAATATGCTGAGAAAAAAAAAAACTCTACTGTATATTTTGTAAGCTGTTTCCAATTTTGAGATATTTAGAAAACAGTCAAGGTGAGAAAAAAGGCCTAAAATAAATATTTTTTATATGTTTAAGGAAAATAACTTTGATTATACAAGATATACATATGTATTACATAAAATTCAGGAAACAGAGACGTATATCAAGAATTAATGAAAATCATCAGTTATTCGTTTTCTCCAAGTTTTTTCTGGGATAACCATTTTTGCCATGAAAGTGCATGAAACTCTTACCACTTCAAAACACATATAAAATGTAGTTATAGAAAAAAAGACTATAGGGCCTGGCATTGTGGCCTACTGAGTAAAGCCAACACCAGTGATGCCAGCACGCCATTTGGGCAGCTGTTCAAGTCCCGGCTGTCCCACTTCTGATCCAGCTCCCTGCTAATGTGCCTGGAAGGTAGCAGAAGGCAGCCCAAGTCCTTGGGGCCCTGCACCCATGTGAGAGATGCAGATTTCAGCTTGGCCCAACCCTGGCTGTTGCAGCCATTTGGGGATTGAACAAGTACATGGAAGATCTTTTTGCTCTTCCTCTCTCTCCCTGTAACCCTGCCTCTCAAAACAAAAATAAACTTAAAAAAAAAACACTATAAATATTTGCCCCTTTCACTCAATAATTATATCCTGGACATTTAATGGAATCATATGGCATGGGATATCTCATCATTAACAGCTGCCCAATTTTCTCTTACAGAAAGGGATCAATTTATTCACCAAATCCCAAATAATGAAATATTGCTTGCAATATCTCATTAATATAGGCCATATTTTTTGGATATTCATTGCATATTTCTGGTAACATATCTGTCTGACAAATTTATGAAGATTGCATTTCTGGTTAAAAGAGAATGCACACTTTAAGTTTTATATTTATTTCCAAATTCTCCCCTAGGAGGAGGTATGTATGCATATACTCTTATATATGTATTAAGGTATCTGCATACCTAGCACTGGGTATTATTCTTTTAAATCTGAGCTAAATAGCAGGTTAATGAGAAAAAAAATCTCATTTGATATTTTCAAATTTACTTATGCTTTATTTCTAATGAAGTTTGATATATCTTAGTGTGCTTATTACCCATCATTCTTCAAAATTCTAACAGCTCATTCTTTCATTATCCTTTTGGATATGTTGTAATTCTTTTTCTTTAGTTTTTTTTAAGTTCAATTTAAGTGAAGTTTAGCAATTTTTATGGGTGAAATCCAGCAGTTTTTTGTTTTATGACTTGTAGCATTGATGTCCTATTTAGAAGGTCCTTCTCCAGTCAAAAATCATAAATTTATCCATCAAAATTTCAGTATGTAATTTATCACACCTCAAATCTAATCCATTTAGAAGTTATTGTGATTTCTATAAAATTCTTGCAGCTACTTTTAATCATTTTTACTTAGATTTTTTGGTTTCTATCATTACTCACATGTGTTAGAGGGGACCTGAATCAGTCAAAAGCCAGTAATAAGATACAATGAGCAATATTTCAAGCACACATCAGATAGCCAACACAGCTCATGGCCAGTCACTTTGCATCACAAGGGGGAGCCTTCGTGCTTTAGTAAATACATCTGAGGTTTCCCAGGCCACTCCCTTCATTTGTAGCTTTTTGTCCTACCTCGATCTTGACTGCAAAAGCAGCATGGTGAAGTGGTCAAGCAAAACAAATCTGAAAAAAAAAAAAAATTAGCAACACAAAATAAAAATCCTAAATATTACTAAGTTTGTATAGTACAATTTTCCCCCATGCAAAGGAGGTGTAAAAATTTCTTTCATTATTCTCTCACTTCACAAACAATGGTTGGGATATAATTCCTTAGCAATGGATCTCAGATTAATATTTAAAGCTGAGGACTTGAATAAAAAGTAAAATTAGATGTCTTACATTATGTGGACTTTTTCTGCATTTATGACACAAATCAGTGCAAAGAACAAACAGTGGATACCAGCAAAGATTTCTCCCAGCATATATACTTTTTTATTCATCAACTTGCCTTATTGTTTAAGTGACTAACTGCTAGAATCTACTCCTACCTCTTGTACCACTGCTTTGCAAAACTTTGCTATCTACACATTTTGGAATCTAAGAAGAGAGAAGGTAATGTTGTTTGTGGCTAAACATGAGTAACTTGCTATTTTTCTTTCCTTACTACAAACAAGAATCCTATAGAATTCTGGAAACCACTTGCCTTGTTCCTGTTGTTTGTACTTAACCCTCTAGGATGCCTGGAGAAGTAGGCACTGTCAAACATTTCTCCTTCCCTGGCTGTGAAGCATCTGCATTTGTGAATGTTCAGATGATAGGTTTGGTATAAATGTGAAGCCTTCTGAAAAGGGGGTAAAAAGGCCCCCAGTTCCTCTTGGAGCACATAGCCAAGGCTAAACATACGGCCTTGTCATCACAATTTCCCACATTCTCTTTCTTGTGGCTTTAACCTTCTACTTAATTTATTACCAGAAGGCCTTATCTCGCTGGCCTGCTGCTACAGACTGCTAGACCAGGATGCAGTGAGAGCACAAAGTAATGAAACAGGGACAATCATAAAATAGGAGGGAAAGGCCACAGCCTCTGTCTGTGTCACAGTTGCCCAGGTTTTGTAACCCCAGCGAGACTGTGCTGCAGAGACATTGTGTTGCCCACTGCTGATCTTGCTTCCGCTCCTGTTACATTTGGAATCACAGGAAGACCTTAGATTTCATGAATGTCAAGCCTTTTCACAAACTTCCAGGAAAAGTGTCAGCCCAAGGAAGAAAGGAAAGGAGACAGCTAGAGGACCTCAAATGCCAAGATGCCATTTAAAGGGCAAACATCATCTCAAGTGAAAAAATGTCATGCAAATGAAATATTTGGTGTGTGGAAGGTGGAGGACAGTGAGGAGAGAAAGCAATGAGTGCTGCTTGATATGGTCTTTTGTGTTTCTCTATTCCCTGTGCAGCCCTGTGCAAAGTTATCAACGCAGAGCCTCATGCCCCTCACTGGGTGACTGACAGGTGGCTGGCTGCAGCAAGTTGGATGACAGTGGCACTTGTACTTCTCAAAAATTGGTCCAGGTCTGGCCAAACCCTGTGGGTTGTAGTTAGTGCCAAAGTTTCTCCGGCAGGTTCCTTCTTTCCCCAGGCGGAGCAGAAGGGGGAGTGAGAGAGAAGGATTTGAGTTACTAGCCCAGATGCCATGTGCAACCATCTCCAGAAAAAAAATCCCACCTTTGCAATGCAGTATTAAGATTTTTATAATAATAACCAGCTATTTTTCATTCTCAAGATGAAAAAATAACTTTTAAATGATAGTATTTACTGTGTATAAGAGATAAAGAACTGATTGCTACACAATTTATGTGAGTTCATCAATTGAAAGACATACTGAAAGATAATTTGTCATTTTTTATAACCGAAGTATATTAAGCCCTTTAACCAAGCAAGCATTATACATCAAGGAATCTTTTGCATAGAAACACTAGTATATGTAAATGAACTGTTATGCAAAAGATGTTGTGGCATTACCTTAAATCTATAGAAGCAAAATAAACCGGGTGTTTATTAAAATGGGAATTGTTAGCAATTAGAAATGTTAAGAGATAATTAAAAAAAGTAGAATCATCAATATTTTCATTTTTGGATTCTGTCACTTAATAGCTGTGTGAATTTGAACAAACTACTTTACATCCATTACTGAATTTCTTCTTTATAAGGGCATAATAATAGTATCTACTACATGGGAGTTCATGAGACACAAGTGAATAATATATGTAAAAGTTTAGGATATTTTTAGGCAAACAATAGACAATAAATGTTAGTTCTTTACACATTTTTCTGTCTTTTTATGAGAAAATGTGTAAGATAAATTAAATGGCAAATGAAAGTTGCAAATAAGTAATTATAATACTGTCCCACGTAGGTAAAACCAACGGAGAAATATTCACTATATTGATCATTCTTGTCTCTGGAGTGTGAAACTATGATACACTTTCACATTTTACATTATATATTTTGAATTTTATTACTATCAATTTTTACAAGCTTTATGGCATTCATGTTTCCCCATATTGGCTAGCACAAGGAGTTACTGTGATATTTATATGATCACAGGAGCTGGTAAAATTGGGGGTAGAAGAATGGTGAAAATAGAGTAGTGCAACTCAACTCTGGTAAAGAATTTTTTTTTAAAGATTCATTCACTTATTTATTTGGAAGGTAGAGTTTACAGAGAGATAAGTAATGAGAGAGAGAAAAAGAGAGCTTCCATCTGCTGCTTCGCTCCCCAAATGGCTGCAATGGCTGGAGCTGAGCTGATCGGAAGCTCAGCTTCATCTTGAAGGCTCGTGTGTAGCCTTCAAAAATCAGCTCTAAGTCTTATCTGACTTCCAGTTCTCCCATATGCGTACAGGGGTCCAAGGACTTGGGTCATCTTCTGTTGCTTTCCCGGGTACTTTATCAGGGAGCCAGATTGAAAGTGGGGCAGCCAGTACTTGAACTGGTGCCCATATGAGATGCTGATGTAACAGGTGGTAGATTTATCCACTGTGCCACAACATTGGGCCCTAAGAACTACATTTCTTTTAGCAGACTATTTTACATTGACAGAAAAATTGAGAGAAATTTTACATTGACAGCAAAATTGAGCAGCGGGTACAGAGATTTTCCATATGTACAATCTCTCCTCACTACCAATATCTCACAGCAGAGGGGTACATGTACATGTTTTATATATTGACGAACCTACTTGATGTATCATTATCACTCGAAATCCACAATTTGCTCTTGGTGTTATACATTCTATGGGATTTTTCGAATGTATAATGACAATAACTTCTATCCATTATTACAGTATAATACAGAAGACTTTCTCTGCCTTAAAAGTCCTCTATGTACCACCTATCCATTTTTTCTTCTCACTAACCTCTAACAACTGCTGGCTTTTTCACTGTATCCATACTTTTTTCTTTACCACAATTTCATATGGTTGGAATCATGCAGTAGTATGTAGCTTTATTTGGATTGACTTCTTTCGCTTAGTAATAAGCATTTTAAGTTTCATCCATGTCTGTTTCAGGTTTGGTCACTCATTTCTTTTCAGCAGTAATACTCTATTATCTGTCCATGTTAGGTTTATTTATCAATTAACTTTATCGAAAGACAAGCTGATTGCCTTCAAATTTTAGTTATCATGAGTAAGGCTGTTGTAGACATTGTGTGCAGATTTTTATGGGGACGTAAGCTTTCAGTTCAGTTTTCCCCCGTTTCCAATCCATCACAGAACAACATTTTTATTGAGTAAAATAACAAAACAGACAAATGGATGCAAAATACAAACTGTAACTTGAAACATTATCTTATTTCACTCTCAAATGGCAGGAACAGCCAACAATCAGAGCTGGGCCAAGCCAGAGCCAGGGGACAGGAATTCACAAAGTTAGCAGGGACTCAACTGCTTGACCCCTTACCTGTTGCCTCTCAGGGTGTGCATGATCAGGAAGCTGGAACTGGGAATAGGGCAGAGACTCAAACCCAAGCACTCTAACAGGAGAAGCAGTTGTCTTAAGTATCCCTTAACTGCTGTGCCAAATGCTGCACCCCCTCTCAACCTTAATGCTTTATTATTAGATTTAACAGACTTTTAATTTGTCAAGTTGATATAAAAGTCTCTAAATGCTTACTCTTAGTTTTTCTACTTATTTCACCTTGAGCCAGAAATAGCTGTGGACTGGCATCAGTGCACACACCACATACTTCGTGCCATTTAGGCAGGGAACTCAAGGTCTGTGAAGAAAGAAGGTCAGGGTACACCATATTATCATCTTGAAGGCTCGTGCGTAGCCTTCACAAATCAGCTCTAAGTCTTATCTGACTCTTCCAGTCTGGGGTTGCTCCTCTGGTTTGGAAGGCATGCCTGTAGTGCTCTTTGGTAGTGCCGATCCCTGCTGCCTCTAGTCTATGCTGTACAACATGGTTGTAGGTGCTAACCCTGTAGCCCTGATACCTACTATAAGGCTAGACCCAGAAGACTTTCAATTTGTGTTAGTTAGATACGTAAATAGAAAAATATTTTGCTTTTTAAAAAGAGAAGCATTTATCTTTGCTGTTACGAATTGGAGAAGTCAAATAACATTTAAGTGTGGAGTAAAGTTCTGTTATTATTATGTATGCAATAATGCAAGTTAGCTTTACGCCGGGTGAGCTTATGCCTCTTGAATCTAATTACTATGGCATTAATTGAACTACATGTATCTGTGTATTTGTATAGGAGGGGTGTTCAAAAAGTTCATGAAAATGCATAGTATGAAAAAATTATGTATAGATTTTCATTACCTTGCAAATTATTATTTTTGTTTTATTAATTATTAATGTTTTAATACAGATATATATGTGCAATCTGAAAGTATATTTGGTCTTGTCATCCCATGATAGTTTTGTGCTGAGATTCATCCTTTTTAATCAGTGTAGTTTTCTTATAGCATTTTAAAGCTAGAAATTGCCTTTCTGTAATGTTTTGATGATAGAGTAGGTGGCTTTTCTCAACAATGTAAGTAGCGAGAAAAGTTCATGAAAAATTAAGCTCTAGGGCTTATCATTTGTGAAATAATATTATGATGCAAACTTTATGCGTTAGGAAGTCCAAGTACTTCCTTTTCCTTTGTGATCCCTAGAAAATGTAATAGATAAAATAATTCCTATGCTAATCCCTATCAATGTTTAAATAGTCTACAGGAACTGCTGGGCCATCTGGGGATCCATCCCGAAGAAAGAAATTGCAAATGTTCTGTCTGACAAGTTTTTCGGCAGTAGAGGTCAAATTCTCCAGAACACAAATTCAGCAGAAAATTAAGTCAGTCAGTTATGTCTATGTGATGGGATGTTTTAGAACTCGCCTTTCTTTGTAGTGTCTCCACCCTTGCCTTCTTCCTGCATTCGTGCTTTTCCCAATACTGACATTCTAATGACTTCAGACTTGGCCCTCATCTCTTCTGTGTTCTTTATCAAAAGATTTCTTTATGCATGCCTTCAATCTATGTAGTTTAGTATCTTAAGTTCTGCTTTTGTATCCTGGGCACCACCAACTTCTTTCCTCAATTTCATTCTTGACTTCACTAGAGATTATATCAAATTTTTTTTGGTTTCTTCTCTGAACCTCCCCTTTTTAATTTTGGTGATGTATTCATTCTGATTATTTCCTTAAACCCATTTGCTTTAATTTTGTTCTCTGACTTTTGCTCCTGCTGTCTCATTGGACAGTTATTTAAAGAAAAAGCAGTGAAGGCGGTTTTGGTTGTGGAGTTGGCTGCATGGATTATGGTTACTTCAAACTCCCTTCCTATATCAAAGAGGTAAAGGAGATCTGAATAGTTGCCCTGCATGGTTCACGTAGTTTAGGTGGGTTTTTACTCTTTTTTTTTTCCTAAGCATGTGCAGCTTTTCAATGTCCTTAATCCACCCCCACCCCGTATGTTTAGCTTTAGCTTGTCACAGGAAAATTCTCTGAAAACATTAATATAAATCAACAAGGACCACCAACTCTTCTTCCAATGACTCTGCTAAAACTCATTTTCAGTTCTGTAACAATTGGGCTGATGAGCATACATCATTTCCTGCTCTTATACAGCCATGGCAACTTTCTGGTTGTCTTTTTCATAAATTTCAGGTTTTTCATCTTTATACTTTTCTCCCAATCCTCACTGAATTGTAAACTCATCAAGTCATTAAGACTATAGGACCAAAGATAAAACAAAATACATTCTTCTATTTTACCTTCATCCTCACTCCAGTTACTCACTGTCAGCACAGCACACATTTTCCTATCGATACTCCTAGGACTCATTATTTCCCTAGCCTAAAAAGGACATTTAACCTTTTTTTTTTTTTTTTTAAGATTTACTTTATGCATTTGAAAGACAGAATTACAGAGAGAGAGCAAGAGAGTGAGAGAGATCTTCCATCCACTGGTTCACTCCCCAGTTGGCTGCAACAGCTGGAGCTGTGCCAAGTCGAAGCCAGGAGCCAGGAGCTTCTTCCCGGTCTCTCATGCAGGTGCAGGAGCCCAAGCACTTGGGCCATCTTCTACTGCTTTCCCAGGCCACAGCAGAGCTGGATTGGAAATGGAGCAGCCAGTCGGTACAAGAACTGGCACTTATACGGGATTCCAGTGCTTCAGGCCAGGGCTTTAACCTGCTGCGCCATAGCACAGGCCCCGGAAATTTTACCTTTTATAAAAAACTTCAAAATCTCTCCCTGCTCTTGCCAATGGCTTAGTCAGAATAATGTTTTTCCTTCCTTGACATTTTATCCCAATTTTGTTTTAACACTTAAGTGAAGATGTACATATCCATATATATCTGTGTATGCGTGTATATTGTGTATGTGTGTGTATGTATGTATGCATGCATATCCCTGTATATATATTAACTTTCTTGGCTGGAATTGAATTCTCCAAATTTAGCTCAGATTCGATTACTGAAGATCTTTTCCCAAGAGAGCCAGCAGATTCCAATCAATTAAGACATATTGACCTCATGTGCAAATTCTGAGAGTGGAATTCACAGTCTGCACGTTTGTAGGGACAGATGGCAGATAGAGCTGGGCCTGTAGTCAGACCCTAGCCTTGCAAGTACCAAAGTGAGTGAATGAATGGCAGTGTGGTGTGGGTATGATACGCAAACATTTTCCACAGAGAGATGCACATTTGAGGTTACCATCACAGAAGTCATTTCTTTGCATAGAAATCTCTACATCTTCAGAGGACTATTATTCAAGTACAAATCCACTGTATCATAGTAGAAGCTCAGTTTAGATTAGTTTATCAGATCAACTCCAAAGGCATAGACTCTGAGTGAGAACCTGTTTCATGGCAAAGGAATGTGATAGTGAAATACAGGTTTTATGTATGTGCTTTAAGGTCACTGAAATTTGAAAGGAGGGACTTTAGAAGGACAAACACAGGACGTAAGGGCTTACTAACAGTTTTGTGAAGGGCTGGTTCACATTCTGATAATTGAACGTAGGTTATGATGCTGATAGCCTGTAAGTGTGATATTAGCTTCAAATTTCTTTTAGTCCAAATTAATTTTCTTATAATGATACCAGGGCATTTTTGATAAAGATAGAAATACAACAGAGTCAATCACTCAATTTTTATAATCCAATTACTTTGGCAAGAGGCTAATTGTGAATGTAAATCAAGAAAAAGGAGAAATTCTGGGACCCATGCTGTGGTGTAGATGAAGCTTTATTTATGTATTTGAGCAGTACAGAGACTGAGAGAGAAGTGCAAACAGACATGCAGAGACAGAGAGCTCCCATGCTCTGGTTCACTCCCCCAGTGTCTGGAATAGGCAGGGCTGGGGCTGACCTAAGCCAGGAGCCAAGAACTCAATCCAGATCTCCCATGTGGGAGACAGAGACCCAGCTACTTTATTTATCATGACTTTCCCAGGGTCAGCATTTGCAAGAAACTAGAGTCAGAAGCCTGAGCCAGAACTCAAATTCAGACATTCCAATAAGAGACACAGTATGGCAGGAAGTCGCTTTTTAAGGGAGTGACTTTTTTCCCTGATGACAGAGCAGAATTAAAGTCTAAAGAAGTTGAAGCTTTGAAACAAATACTCACAAAGGAAAACATTTCTTGGTTCATACAAGCTTCACCTTGGTGTATGTGTGTCACTGGACCTCACCATTGTATATTCTGTTTGGTAAATGAGACTACAAATACTGTAACACAGTTATTATTTTGCAAATGCAAGCATTACTCCCCAGGTCCAGCGTAATGGGATAAGCTGTCACCTGCAATGCCTACCTCCCATGTGGGCACTGGTTTGAGTCCCAGATGCTCTACTTTCAATCCAGCTCCCTGCTAATGTCCCTGGGAAGGCAGCTGAGGATGGTCCAAGTACTTGGGCCTCTGTTACCCACGTGGGAGACCCATCAGAAGCTCCTGGCTTTGGCCTAGCCCAGCTCTGGCCATTGTGGCTATTTGGAAAGTGAATCAGTGGATGGAAGATCTGTTTCTTTCTCTCTACCTTTAAAATAAACAAATAAATCTTTAAAAAAATAAAAGGAGAGATTCACCAAAGAAGTCACATAGCAATTTTTTCCAATAGTTTAGATGTATCTTTTTAGTTGTTATGATGATAAATTTTACTAAATTTTTTTATTTACTGAAATTGTTACACATGGTGAGAGAGTTAAATTTAGCCTGACAACCTACAAATTAACTGACAGCATTAAAGTGTAAATTGTAATGCAGTGATGGTTGACCTATTCGTCACTTTTTCTTTCTGTTAGCTAATTCCTTGCCACTTGAAGGTTAAAGGAGGGTGGAGATACAAACAAGAAAGGTACAAGAAAAGTTAGCAGAAGCTCAACAAAATGTTCTGGGATTAAGGAAGATTAAGTAGGATAATAGACAAGAACAGCATTTTGTAAATGATAAAGCATCACATAAATATTTATTATAAGGAAGTATGAAAGAGAAATTCATTGTATGATTGTTGATCCTTTGCATGACCCCAAGGCAGTGAGCAGTGATACTCTTCTGCTAGTAAAAGTAATACCTTTTTTGATGTAGAGGCCACACATACAGTGAATAGAAATTGATTTGATTTTTGTTAATAATTTACTGTTGCATAAATGCTATAAAATTTTGTTTGGCCATACTTGTAAGGCAGCTGGTCTATCAAACAAATTCAATATACTTTGTAGAATATTGCAAGAACATTGAATCAGGTGCTGAAAAGGAGTTATAACAGAAAAAAGTATTGGTTTCTTTTATTAGTTTGCAATTAGAGAAAGTACAAGCAAATCCCCATAAATGAGTATCACCAGACTCTTTCTTTTCAAAGAAATGCATTTGTTTAATGTCTCCTCATTGTAAATGTAGCCACCCTCTATCCCAATACTGTCAGACTGTCTCTGTATTCAACTCACAATCAGTCCATTATGTCGGATTTCCTTATCCGTCTCATTTCTTGTCCATAGAGATTATGATGTCTGCCCTGAGGGTGCTGTCATTCAATCTTGATATTTTATTCCTGAGTACTGATAGTTGGATGTTTCAGTAATTTCAGGAGGAATTAGATCATTAGGGTTTAAGGCAGCAAAATGCCTTCTAGACTGGTAAAGTAAAGGTTTTGTGGGTGTACTTACTCTGTTTGTCTTTACTTGCTGTTATTACTATCAAGTTTATTTAAAGTTGTAGCTTAATAGTCATTTCTTAAAGGAAATTATATTATTTAGTATTTGTAATAATCACAAAAAATTAGATGACCAGTTATTGATTTCTTTGATACATTTTAAAGGTGGATATGGCCAAATTTGGATCAGCTTGTTTTCCTTGTTGCCTATGTTTGCTTTTAAATAAGCTCATAATTGCATTAATCTGCTGAGCTGGCTTCCCCTTTACTTTCTGTTAAAGAGTATGGCAAATGAGGTTTAAATCGTGTTGAAAGTCACAGAATTTTCTTTCTCTCTGGGCTTCTTACTCTACAATAATCCGATTTGTTTGCCAACTCATTTATGCATCTCAGGATAATTACTATGCCAAATGGAAAGTGATTTCTAAATTCAAGTGAATGGGGAAAATGTTTCCTCAATAGTGGTATCATGGTTGTGAAGAACTGGGGTGTTTTAATTTTTTTTGGAGTGGTGGAGGCAAAGTCTGTGTTCTTCAGCATCCAGAACTGAGGAATTTGCCCATTGTGGGGGTGTGATTGATCTGCCTAAGACAAAACACGTTTTCTGACAATGTGTTAATAAATTTTTTCCAGCAGTTGCAGGCTCCTTTCAAGATCTTACTGTTTGTTTTTGAAGTTATGAAATTTACAGAGAACTATTATAAGGTTCTAATTGAATTTCACAGAAGTAGCCCTGAAATGACCCAAAATGGAGGGAAAAAAAAAATCCCAGCCCACAAAACTCCACACCATGAAGCAACTCTCTGCAGAGTCGTTGATTAAGAACATGAAGTGGAAAAGAGAGTCCCAACTCTCAAATAATTAGCCCTGGTTAATGAAGACTTTTAAGATATGGAAAGTTGATGTTGATAATTTCCATGGGATGTAGGGAGATGATGAAAAAGATTGGCAGCTATAAAAGAGAAGTGTTTATTAAAACACCTTTTAAATAGCCATGGGATATAATAAAAAAACACCTTTAAAGGAACTTATTAAAATAAAATTGGATGGAATTGATAACTTCACCACCTGCAGCTTCACATAAATTTCCTGGCATTTTGGAAAGCTTTTTATATGCTTCATGAAAGTCTTAGCATGTGTTATGTAGATTCCACATGGTCCATTTTGGTGGAACACAGTGTAAGGGTCATATGAGGTTTGTAGCTTGGACTAACAGGAAGGTAGCTATATTTAGGCAAGCAATGATGATAAATTTAACCCATTTTCTTCATCAAGGTAGCCAGTTATTACATAATAGACCCATGAACACTCTATCCTACACGTGATAAAGTAATTTTATCCATGGGATTTTTAGTTTATAGAAGGCTTCCCATCAATTGTCTCTTGATCTTCCCAATAATCCAATGGAATAGAAAAGCAAGTAATGTAGTTCTTAATTTTCATATGGAGAAATTATAGCTAAGAAGTGAAGAGACCTGTACAAGGTCATACAAATGACACAAGGTCACACCATATATAAGCAGGAAATTGGGGGATATAAACTCAATATTTTAACTACAAGGGCAATAGTATTTTGGTGCAAATGTTTAGCCTGGTAGTTGAGATACCAGTTGGGACACCAGAAGAGACAACTGCATCCCATAACAGAGTGGGTGTGAGTCCAGGCTCCACTCCTGATTCTAGCTTCCTGTTAATAAGACTCCAGAAGGCAGTATTGATGGATCAAGTAATTGGTTTTCTGCCGTCCTTATAGGAACCCTGAACTGAGTTGCCGGATCCTGGCTTTGGCTCCAGGACTGCCCCTGCAGTTGTGAGCATCTGGAGAACGAACCAATGAATGAGACTTTGTCTCTTTCTCTCTGCCTCTCAAACAAAATAAAAAATAATATTTCTGTTACCTTATAGGAGTATCATGAAAGTCAAATGAAATAATGTACACAGTCCTTGGGCCAGGTCCCAGCACAAGCCATGTGCTCATTACATGGTAGCTGTGATTATTACTACTATTGTCGAGACTGACACATCACAAATGAAAAACACTATTCAACTCTATGTTTAATTGGTAAGTTGTGTTATAAAGAATGCCTTCTATAGGTGATATGCCCTTTAATATTATTTTGGGACCTCAGCAAAGAAATTCAATAAATAAACAGATCCATTTCCAACTGTACCTCTTTGTGACACTTTGGGGTCTCTGTTAGCTCAAAATCAGAGATCTGAACTGAGGACATTCTGTGTATCTATGTCAGTGCCACATCCTAATTCTCAGACATCTGACTCCTCTCAGGCTTTTGTTTCTGGCATCAGTCTAGGTTTAACATGAGTTGGAGGCTTGAGAGAGGCACACAGCTTCGTCTTCACAATGCCGTGGGTTCCCATCTCCCTGCTAGTTTCTGTGACTTCTCACCCGCTGCATGCTGTTTGCTGAGTATATGGTTGTCCAACATTTCAAGTCCTGGGGAAGAGGCTGGCATTTCTTCAGAGTTTCTGGACTTGTAGATAGAGTGTAAACCGAACAGAGCCATTCTCTGACAATAAATGGAACGGATTATAGTACTAAGCTGGTGCTTGCCTTGGAAATTGACCTGCGCTGAGCCGCGGTTGTATCTGACATGAGCCTCGCTTTAACTCCTAAAGGACCAAAGAAACAGAAGAAGCATCCTTTGTAGAGTGACTAACACACGTTTTATTACTATAAATAAAAAATCTGATTCTTAAAATTTATTTACATATGTTGCAGTATTATTATAAATAAATTCTTCAATTTCCTATACCATGTTAAAGTTATATCAAAGACTCTACTATTTTTGATGATTGGTTATAAGAAAGCAACAACAGACAACTGGTCACTGAATTTATTTTTGCCCTGTCAGTAGATTATTTTGAATGTGCAGGCAAAACAAAGCAAAGGAGAAGACAAAAGAGAACGGGGATCAAGAATTTCTTCCATCCTTTGATATCACAAATTTATTTTATCTGCATTATTGTGACCTCAAATTAAAGTACAATCTTTCCCTGGGCACCAGAGAGAACCAAAAACAATTTGTGAACTTCAGGCTGATAAACTCAAGAAAAGGTAAAGAAACAATAGCACCTGACACTGTTTTTATAAGGACAAGAATTTTCTGGTTAGGCAGGAAAACCATTGAAGTAATTTAGTGTTCTAAGCTTGGCATATATTTCCTTATTTTAAAATATTAAAAATATATTTTGTTGAAGATGAGAAATAAATATGTCTGTGAGGCAGGCACTTGGAGTAGTGGTTAAGTTGGTGGTTAGGACGTCTTCATTACATTTATAGAGGCCTGAGTTCAAGTTTCAGCTCTGCTTTTAATTTTTACTTCCTGCTGATGTGCATCTTGGGAGACAGGAGGGGATAATTCAAGCATGTGAGTCCTTGCCACTCACCTGGGAAATCTAGACTGAGTTTCGGGCTCCTGGCTTTGGCGTGGCCTTGCCTAGCCTCCACCATTGTGGGAATATGGGGAGTAATTAGCAGATGGAAGATCTGTATATAACTCTCTGTCTGTCTCTTTGCCTTTCAAATAAATAACATTAAATTAAATTTAAAAAATAATAAATGAATGTATCATGACAAAAGTAGAATTTAGTATGTAGGTTGAAGAGTTTGGTAATCTCCTTTGAACAAAATTACTATTTCTGTTTCTTCATTAGAGAAGTCATTTTTAGCTATTTTCATACTTTAAAACATGTTTTTTGACACCATTAGTGGATGAGGTTTCAGAGGCATTCTATCATCCTAGAGCTGCTGTAAATAGCAGGGATTTCCATATCTAGTAGCTGCTGAAGTGGTTCAATCATGAATCTAGGAAGGACACCATGGCTCAGAAGTGTTTTCATAGATTTGATCTCCATCAAATACCTTTAATGAAAATCTTCCCCAAATCATCGCATATCTTCATCGTGTATTTATTGAGTGTCCATTTACAAATGAATCTGCACTGCATAGTTTTCAAACAGGTGGAGCAGCTGTGATCCATAATGATTACTGGAAATTTACAGTAAATAAGCACCTGGGTTAAAAGAAAAACAACTCCCAAATGATTTTTATGCAAAGACAAATGATGCCTTAATTGGCACTCTTATGATTGGATCTGAAATGCTGTGGCCTTTTAATTTTAAATGGCATATGCAGACCCAGGTGGTGCAGAAACACTAATAAAGAGACAATCTTGCATCTCGGATAAATGCTTGGGAGACCCTTATCTGGCTGTCTGTCATTTAAGTATGTGGCAAGCAGGGCAGGGAAACCAAAAGAGACCGTGAAGGCTGCATATTGTCATGGCTTCAGGATAGTATTTCTGCTGGATGTGACAGGCATAGTTATGGTAAGCCTTTCTAAGTAAAGATTTTAGGCACCGAGATGATGAATCGATGAGAGAAGCTCTGAATCTTCTGGCTTGTCCAAGAAGATGTGTGGATCTCTAGGTGCTAGAAATTCAGTCCCACTCATCACCCTCCAACTTGCCTACTTAGGCAGAAAAATATGGCTTTAGTAATGGAGTAAGCACAGCAGAATCCAAGTTTTATATGACATAAAATTGAAAGTTTCAGAGGGTCTTTTTTAGAAAAGACCTAAATTATATTGCTTTTGCAAATTTATAAAAATATATGACTTTGTGAGAACACTGTATCCTCCTCACCCCTTTAAGTTTTGGTCAGGATAGAAGGCATGGAAAGACATTGAAATTCAGGCTTCATTGTCTTCATGGTTGAACAGTCTTTGCTTCTGGTGTATTTGGGAGAAAGGAGGTGTGTAGACACTTTCACTACTAGTCAACAGTCAGGGTCCAAGGTTGAGAAACTGATTTATTTGATTATGTACAGGCTGCTGTTATGTTTGCAATATTGCCCCAGGTATTGACATAGTATCCAGAATGGCTGCAGATGAACTGAACTGATTTGAATTTTTTAGGTCTGGGTAGTTAGTGCCCTGTGTCCTCTGAATATTCCTAATAAGACCAAATAAATCAAGATATTATTTAAGGAGTAAAAGTCAAAATATTTATTCATTTTACCCATGAAATAATCTGGTTAAAGAGAGGAAATGTTTGTAAGTATATAGATTTAAGGATATTGGAAATAGTCTTTATTGAGTGTTTGAAAGCTCTCAAAAGAAAATCTAGGGGTAAAACTGCATCTACCATTGATTTAAAATTTTTTAAAAACCTATTTCAGAGGTAGAGAGATAGGGAGAACTTCCATCTGTTAGTTCACTCTCCAAATGCCCACCAAGGCTGGGGCCAGTACAGAGCTGAAGCTGGAGCTGGGAACTCGATGTAGATCTCCCTTGTGGGTATCAGGAACCCAATTACTTGAGCCATCCTCACTGCCTATCAGGATCTGCATTGGCAGGAAGCCTCATTCAGGAGCTGGAGCTGGGAATCAAACCAGGTAATCTGATGTGGGACACAGGTGACTTGGCTGCTCGGCTAAATGGCTGCCCCTCAATTATAGAGTTATAATAATGAAATTATTTTTAATAAAATGCCATCCAATGCACTGCAGTTTACATTCAGGATTGTAATTCTAGACTAGCTCCTATGAAGTAAAAATGATTTTTAATAAATTCTAACTGATCAGATAAATCACCATTTGTCATCACAAGTTATGAGTCTTGAAAGATAGGTTACCTTTTAATTTGTTTTCAAGAATAACTCCATGGAATAATAATAGTAGAATGGAAATAAAATGATTTAGAAAAAATATCTAGGACTATCCTTTGTTTTATGAATTTCCTGTATACCACAATCAGTTCTCTGCAGTTTGCTGGAATAAAGGTTAAAAACATCTTTTTGAAATTCTTAGTTTCTTACTATTTTTATGACATTGGAATAGGTATTGACCAGTGTAGAACTCAAGGAGAGATCTTAATTTTATGCAGGATTCTTTAACAAAACAACAGTCATGATACTATCCTAAAAGTGTGGATGGGAAAGGTGCAAGAGACCTGAGAAATACGCACGAATTTTGATGCCCTGCCCAGATCTCCCCTTTTACGCCAGTGCTTTCATCCCCAGCTTTGGTGGATGCTGGCTGCTGACAACTCACAACTGCACCATCTCCTGGAGGTTGGCTTTGGGCAGACAGGAGATCCAGTTCATGTCCCTGAGTTCCCGGTGAGCTCAATCCAAGGCCAGATACAGCGTGGTCCCACTGCTTTTGTTTCTCAAAAGCACTCCCTCAACAGATCACCTGTCCAAGAATACCCATTTAAGCTCTGCTTCTAGGAAACCCAATCTAAGAAAATCTAATTTGAATTTTCTCTGAGTTTGGTATTTTCACTCAAGGTTTTGATGAATGGTAGTGACCAAAGATAGAAGAAAAGATAAAAATAGGGGGTGTAATTGTATAGCTTTAATGTTTGCAGTTCCTGACCAGCAATCAACAAAATGGACTTTTGAATCACGTATGGAGTAATCCTAGAAATAGTTGTAATCAATCCAGTGCAATGACCTTCTTTTATGAAATGAAGTTTGTATTCACTTTAAGACCAAACCATGCATTCTGGCATGGTTTGAAATTTGTCCCCTGTGCAGGGTCAGACATTCTATGGTATCACACAGCCGAAGGTGAGCATTGCTAGAGCCAGAAAATGAGCCATCCCATGACAAGGGAAGAGGCAGGTGATGCAGTAAGCTTGGGCTTCTCTTGGCAGTTCTGCAGCAGGCAAAAGCCAGATGCCAAACTGTTTATCCATCTGCTATTGACTCCACTATGAATGAGCTCAACAGGGCTCAACACCTGTTGATTTAGAAGCAGTTACAACTTTGAAATGAGAAAATGCTGGTTTATGAATGCCAGAATACTCTCATGATCATCAGTGACATTAGTACTGTGTTTCCCATGTTTGAAAGGTCTTAGTGTCTGCAGAACAGCATGCAGAGGCTTCACAGATTTGATTCTTTCCCTAATAGGCTTTTTTTGGAGTCAAGCTTAAGAAGATCATACCCTGAGGTTGCAGATGCTTTGAAAAGGCAGTTAATATTTGAAAGTGAAAGAACTTGGTAAAGTGGGCTAGAGTACCTGGAATGGTGAGTAGCAGGAGGGCTATGCAGGAGACAAGACTAAGCAGCAACTAGGCAAGATAAGGAAGGACTGTAAGCATTTTGGATTTTATTCTACATTGAGAGAAAAACCATGCAGGAGTTTAAGTAATGAAGCTTTGATTGCAAATCCATGTTGTGAGTAAATTTTCAAATAAATATTATCTTATTGGAACCTTAAAGTAACTGTAACATAGGAAGGTTTGGCATTATTCACTTGATTATATGACGCTACTGAGACTTAGAGATATTCCGTCATTTGTCTAAGTTATATAACTATTCAGTAGTGGAATGAAGACTGGTCTCTACTTCTGATTCCAGAATCCTGCCATGCTGCTTTTGTGAATGGTCGTCAATTTTGTGAATGGTCGTCAAAGAAATTCTACAAAGACGTTCCAGTGCAAGTTGGCAGACTAAGCAACACACCCAACCAGAAATACTGAAACAAGTATAGAATTACAGAAAAATGGCCAAGTATACATAACAATTGGCAATACCCATATTTCCAATAGAATCATAGTTACACACTTCTGGAAGTTTCCTCATCACTCTCACTGAATGGAAAGAAAGGCCATATTTCTGACAGTTGTACTCAGAGCATATAAGTCATAGGATGTTTTCCAGAATCTTGGTGGTGAAACCTAGACCAGCTTGTAGAAACAAGGAAGAAGATGTTGCTCTACTATATTTCCATATTGCTTTTCCAGGACCAATATTTTATTGTTTTATTTATTTATTATTATTTACCTAGAGATACTTTATTTATGGTATATAAACTTCATGCATTTCATATATACAAATTTAAGAACATGGTGATTTTCCCCATCCCACCTCCCCTCCCACCTCCTCTGTATCCTATTCTCATTCTTATTTTTTTACAAAGATCTATTTTCAATTAATTATATACACATAAGGCTAACACCACACTAAGAGTTCAACAACTAGTATGAAAAAAAAAATTCCTCAACAGTCAAGACAAGGATTGTTCAAAATCATGGTATCTCAAAGTATTAATTTCACTACTATGGTACACTTTTAGATACTCTTATTAGTTACCACAGGTCAGAGAGAACATATGGTATTTGTCTTTTTGGGACTGGCTTATTTCACTAAGTATAATGGTTTCCAGTTGCATCCATTTTGTTGGATCTCTGTCCTTAATGTGCTGTACATTGTGAATTAATACTATAACTAGTACTCCAACAGCATTTTCACTTTGTGTCTCTATGTGAGGGCAAACTGTTGAAATCTTTACGTAATATGTACTAAACTGATCTTCTCTGTATAAAGAGAATTGAAAATTAATCTTGATGTGAATGCAAGGGGAGAGGGAGCAGGAAAGGGGGAGGGTTGCGGGTAGGAGGGATGTTATGGCTCCGTGGTGGGTGAGAGAGGCAGCTAGGAAATCGAAGGAAAGTGATGTTCAAAGTGCTGGGTGTACCTCACAGCATTGACAAAGGTCTGGCTTATCTCACAGGGAAAATAATTCATGAACATAATGGAACTCGGACCATTTCCCTGCTCTGTGACAGAAGAGGTCTAGTTAGAGGATAGCACTCTCCATCCTTCAGCTTGTATCCTGGCCACACCATAGTGTAGAAAAACATCTGGCATTCTTTCTTTAAGTTTTTAGGGTCAAAATGATCCAAGTGCTTGAAAATGCAACCAAAACATGAAGCCCTTGTGCATGCTGAAGATGGTTTATTACTCATTTGAAATAAGAGGAAAAGAAACAAAGGCATCCTTCACTTTCTTCTTCTACCTACCTGAGGCATCCCTCAAATTCCTGGGCTCAGGTAACATGGAATCTTGGGGTCCACAACAGGGAGAGTTTGGAGAACAAGAGTAGATGCTCTTACCTGGGCCTTCATGTCTGTCTTTGATTCCCTGGGACCTTTGATCCTATAGATCATAGGTGACTTAGGACCCGTTATTGAGGCTCCCGTTCTTCCCTCTAGACATTTATGAAGACTTCCTGCCAGCGTCCAGCCAGCATATGTCTGTATCTGAAAGTGGGCTTCAGGGAGGAGCCAGTAGACGATACTCTTCACGATTACAGTTTCTAGGGTAGGCTTAATTGCTCTATGAGCTTCTCAGCCAAAATTTTTCATTCTTTTAGTAGTCTGTATCTCCATTTTTGATCTATTAGCTTGTCTGTGCCTTTAAGGAATTCCTTTAAGGAATCCAGCCTGCTAGCCAAGCCTGCTAGCTTGGGCAAGATGAAAGCACCGTTTACCCCCTTTCCTCCTACTACCCCCATCGTCACATGACCAACATAACATGCAGGACAAGCTACCTGATTTAAAGTCATAGGGGATAAATCTGTGCTGGAACCATGTCTTACTGACCTTGGAGCACAAAACATCCGTGCTTTATATAAGCACACCGTAAGTATTGCATCATTTTAAAAGAACTCAAACAGTATTATCTCTCCCAATTTAGGGCCTTATCTTTTGAGAGTTCCAGGGATTCAACTAGAAATCTCAAGGTCAAAGGACTTAGCTTAGAGCTTTAAATCCAAAAAATTATCAGACATTTAAGCCATTTTGTCAAAGTAAAATAGTAATAATCCATTTAACCTGAGTATTTAAACCAAAGTTGTTGGCCAAATCTATCCAAAGTTAAAGTAAACATTCAAACAATTAACAATAGGCAAATAGTGCCGACTGTAGTCGTGGGGTAGGTTAGCCTAAAATTAATATTTCGTGTTCTTGCCTTTTACTCAGAGAATAATTCTGAGCACAGGCTCAAAGATGACATGAAGCATGGTAAAGTTTAGAATTTATTTAGACAGTGAAAAGAAGACACATGAACACAAGGGCTTTATTAAGGGAGAGAGGGCCAGAAAAGGTAAACAGGAATCTTGATACGAGTGATTGCAGGGGTCCATGAGGAGAGAGGGAGCAGGCCAGAGAGGGTGAGTGGGCAAGGGAGAGGCACGACACAGCACAAGTGAGAGGGCACAACAACCCCCAGGTCTCTTATTCACTTCCAAAAAGGGAGTGGTTACATAGTCTGACAGGTGGTTAGATATAGGTGTGATTACCTGGGGGCAAGGTAGCATTGCCATGTTGCCTTTTGTCAGGATGGTAAAGTAAGCAAGTTGCAGATTTATGGTTGATGATGGACACATAGCACCAAAATAATTTGAAGGGGATGCAATTTCTATTATTTATGTCTGTTGAACACCTTTCAAAATGCCAACTCTCATTTTGGTTGGGATACCTATATCGTGTAGTCTGACTGGTACTGACTCTTTCCTCAGAAACTGGATGTGTCAGTCACAATGTCCCCCAGCCCAACACCATTGCAGGGGCTCATACACAAATGGGCTCCAAACCCAAGGTGCCAGAATCTTGCCATACAATTTCCAGACATTCCTTATTGCAAAAGGTTGCCTCAGGTCATATCTGTAACCAAAGCAGAATTTTAGAAAATTCAAATAATTTTGGATTTCTAGAATTCATAATTTTTTCCACTTATGATAAAATATAGAGCATTTCTCCACAATTTGAAAAAATCAACAGAATTGTTTGTGTTGTTAGAATACGAGTAAATACTTTCTGCACATCCCAAGAGTGAAAGAAATAATAGGTTTCTCTTCGAAAGAGCTAAAAATAGAACAGTATAGGCATTTATCTCTAATGATTATTTTTCTTGATGTGAGAGCTAAACTGAGAGAATTCAGAGGCAGCAGTCCTTCCTTGTGAGGTTTATTTTTTTCTAACCAGCCCCATCTCTGGATAGTTTTTGGAACTGAAATTTCTGTGATTCTGAATGGTTACTATTTTCTTTCTTTAACAAAGCATAATTAGATTATCACATAGTTCTAAGGAATGAAATTCCAATAGCCACTACACTCTGCACTGTGAATTCTATAGATTACTCCCCTTATCCCTAAGCTTGGAATGGTTATACATAGACATATTAATGTCCAGGCAAGACAATGTCAACTTGTGTGCCATTTTGGATGTAAGAAAGTCCCCATTGCCTGTTAGCTAGAGAATAACACTGAACGTAAGAGGTGTTCTTTTCCTACCAAAAAAAAAAAAAATCTACCAGAATGAGAAATGAAGTATATACAGTAATAAAGAAGCTATTTCTCGCACAAAATATTGTCCTGGGCGGGAGGTATTTTATCTGGGAAATTGACCTTTGTTTGATTTGATCTTCAGAATCTGGTAGAATTGTACTGGTTATTGCACCTTTTGGTCAAGCAGGTACCATATATCTAGGGTCTTCAGCATAACTAGAGGTAGCCAAGACTAGAGTTATTACAAGTTCCAATAGGGTCTTGTATCAGGTGATACTTTCATGATTAGGGGGCTCTGTGTAGATTTGAAGACCCAGGAATCTTACATTTCCTGCTCCACATCCTCTAACTTCATGCGATATATTCTTGTGTCTTTTATCTCCAGTAAAATAACACTTTCTTATCTTTCCATCAATCACTTTAGCATCACCTTTGTGAAAATAGTTGAGTAGTACTGTAACAAGGCATTTGGCAGGAAGAACTTTACAAAACCATAGGCTTCCTTATTTTCAGGAATTGTACAAATTTGTGCTATAGATGTTGGAGATAGTCAAGGAAAAAGCATAGAAATCAGAGTTAGGGTGACTCTGAAGTGACGCTTTTGGTCTGTTCCGTTTACTCCAAGATGTACATTTTTTTTTCATGCAATAACGTGTCTGAATCTGGGATGTGTCATACACCATGCCATCACATCTTTAAAAGAGAATCGTTAGTAACTTATTTAAAGAAACATATCTTATAATCAGTAGCGTTTTGGAAACATTGAAGCTATCTAAGAAAACAGGCTTGGAGTAACACTGGATCCAGTTAAGAGAGAGCAAAATAGGTATATATTAACTGAAACATTTTGTAAACTGCATATAGAATACTATAGACTACAGTCTGAGTCATTCTCAAATAATCATTTCCCTTCTTCTTAGAATGTCCAAAATAGAGAGCCACCCTTGATATTGTTAGTTCTATAAGCTGCCAGAGATTGCTTCATTTACCCTTCAATTTCCAGCAGTTATTCTACCTAAGTTTTCCACTGCTGGGACATTCTACTTAAATTATCTTTAATACCACTCCAGTGACACTTGTACTATGTTATAGCTAATTCCTTGTATATACAAAATTGTTTTGGTCAATTTCTGTAGTTATTATTAAAGCAAAGTATGTAAAAAATTTTGGCTGACACAGATTTAAGTTTATTTTCATACATGTAAATAAGTAGTAGAAACAAAATTAATTTTATAGTTAAAAATTGGAGGAAAGTTTTCAGAGGAGTGTAGGAAATATAAATATTATAAAGCAGTTTTGCTAAAATAGAGATGTTTGAAATTTGCAATGAATTAAATGGTACTGTCATGAATGAAAAATGATTTTCAATAAATATTCATAGCTTTTCACTGTTAAATATGTATAGTATATAATATATAGAATTATGCAGTATACATACCATATATATTTAATAGCAGAGACTATGCTTTATAGATATAAATGATTTTTATAGTCACATAAAAATTAACTTTGTTCATTCCTGCTTATAGCAGTTTTATAAAATACAATTTATTCGCTATGACATTAATTTAAGTATAAGCATTTATGTTGCACATATTGTATCTATACACATTGCTGGTAAACATCAGTCATTAAGCTATTTTCACCACATAAGGAGCTGACATTTACAGGTTTTCACTTTTTGTCACTTTGTTGTAAGTTCTTGATCTCTGTAGCATGTCAATTTTAATGAAAAATAAAGATAATATAATAAAATATGGGAACTCACTGTTTGCCTTAGAAACTATAAATATTGGTTTAAGAATATAAAGTTAGTCTGTCATGAAGACTGCTCTAATAATGGAAAGGTTGTGGTGCTCTGAAAAAGTTATTAAAGGGTACTGTTCTATCAGTGTTTGGGCAGGGTATTTCTGAATCTTTGGGGGCACTTTTTTTCTTTTTCATGTTCATATGTGTTCAGTAACATCTCCTCCACCCTTCTTTGACCGTCTTTTTCTACCTTACCCCTCACCTTTCTGCTGGTCATCACTCCTTGGTCTCCCACCTAGCATTCAGTCTCCATCAGGGTGAGCAGCCATAGACCACAGCTCCACAAAGTTGGAGACTGTCTGCTCTACTTTGTCTCGGTACCTACCCCACCACTGGCACCTCAAATTGCATGATGACTGAAAGAAGTTTAAGTCTGGTGTAAAATTGAGGTAGACACTGTTTTTATGAATGTTAGGCCATGTGCAAAGTGTATTCATTATATTAAATAGTGCTCACTTGGTTGTTGCTTTTATTATTACCATTGCTGTATAATTGTGTTATTAGATAGGAGTTGATTCTTTGAAATAGTGACCATATTGTTTTGTGTTTTAATCTTGTAGAGAAAACTAATCAACTCTTGCCACTCTTGTCTACAAAGGCATGAATATATATTAGTGCAAGACCCACAAATGGTTAGAGAGTTCTCAGATGCTAGGGGAGAGTTCTGACAGTCATGCAGGCTGAATTTTCAAAGTGTCATCAAGTATCTGATGATCACCTTGAAATCTTAGGCATGGATTAGATATGATTGCTCACCCATGGAAATTCACTTTCCACGATAGAATACAGTTCCTAAGAAAAACACTACAAATTCTGAAATGGAAATAATGTAACAATAAAGTCAGAACTTTGCTCATAACATTTCTACCTTCCCATGTCCTGAGTACCACAGGAATCTCCTACTGTTTCATACATAAGCTTGATAAATGGAACCTGGTAATGTAACATTTATTTTATAATATGCTACAGGGATTATTTAGCATAATAAAATAAAAATAGGTATACATTTTAAAGCTTCTCAAGGATATTGGTTTTCATCGACATTGTTTTCTTTAGCAATGAACATCCTCCCAGTGTTTTCTTATGTTAGTAAGTTTTTCAAATCATGCTGATAAGAGGGTGCTGAATTTGCAATAATAAAATAGATTTTTAGAGGGCAGCAGATCAAGATGCTGCTTGGGATGCCTGCATCCCATGTGGGAGTGCCTGGGTTTGAGTCCTGGTGCCTCTCTCGGTTCCAGCTTCTTGCTAATGCACACCCTGGAAAACAGCGGGTGAAGGCTCACAAAGCTGGGTCCCTGCCACCTATTAGGGAAACCTAGATGGAGTTCCTGGATCCTGGCTTTGATCTGGACCAGCCCCAGCTGTTGCAAGCATTTGAGGAGGACTTGTCTCTCAAACAAATTGAATAAATAAACAATTTTTAAAATTGATTTTAGGCAGGATGTGTTCTTTTCCTTGGCTTGAACAGAAGATCTGTGCTTTCATCAGCCCCGTGGCACATGGGAAGAGAATCATAAGGAACGATTCCTTTGGCAGATTTATTTTTGTTTACACTTTCCTCAGCAGCCGGAGGACTTTCTTTTTTTTTTTTTTTAATGGGAATTCAAGAGTTTATTTGAAGTTAACTTTGCTGTCATTTTCCATGAACACATTCTTCAAATGTCCTAAAGTTGTAGCAAGATGAGCAACACCTTTCTACTATGAGTGCTTTAATTATTAATCTTTTTGTATTTAATTGATCATATAGATAGGATTAAGTGTCAAAGAGATCACATAAATAAGACCAAGTGTCTGCTAATAAAATAGATAGAATTAAAAAGGAGATATTCCAACATGGGAAGCAGTCCACACAGCAGACTCATAGAATGACAAACGCCCCAAACAGCACTCTAACCCCAGAATCAGCCCGCAAGGCACTCTGGACCGGCTGATAAGCCCATGAGAGACACAGTGGAAAAAAAAAGAGTCCTACATGAAGGATCTCTGTGAGTGAGACCCCAGAGGAAAGAAGGGACCATCAAAGAAGGATGGACCTTTCTCCGAAGGAAAGAGAGAACCTCTACCCTGCTTACGGCCCTGTCTAAATACTGACAGTTTGTGGACTCAAAAGTTTTCTATAGCCTTGGCAGCTCATGACAAGAGCTTCTGGTGATCATTGATGTTGCAAATGAGAGTGTTAATCGCTAGATCAACAACAGGAGTCCTGTGCACTTAGTCCCCATGTAGGACTTCTGTCCTCAATGAGCTGTACTATGAGAATTAACTGACTTTCTAAAGTAGATGGAGCAGCCAGGACTTGAACCCAGGCATCCTAAATGGAATATGGGTGTCTCAAGCAGTGGCTTAACATGCCGTTCCATAACACCCACCCTAAGTTTCTGCAGGCCTTGCAGACTGTTTCTGAACATTACTGCTTAGTGATTAGACATGTAGACTCCGGGGTTACTTCCTATTGCCTCACCATTCTACACTTGATCTTAGCCAAAAGGCTGAGAAGTGATGCCTACCATGCTGACTGGGGGAGCTTTCTGTGCTCACACACTTCATATTTTCAATGGGAATAGCAGTAATGATAATAATAATAATATCGGTTTTGTATTGCTGTTATGAGAATGAAAGAATTCAATATATGTAAAACTTCCCCACCAAAACCTCTAACATATTATGCACTTGGTACCTGGAACACAATAATTATCAGTGAATCTTAACTATTTGTCAATAACATCATCATCATCATTATCATCATCTGCAATATTATCACCCTAAGTATTTTCCACTGGCATTTCTGTTGTCTTCAGTTGCTTAAAAATAATTTTTCCTTACAATCAAATCATTCTCTTGATATTTTTTCATTTAAAAGAATTAATATTCTTATGTGACTAATTATATGATTCATTTATTTATGTCAGGAGATCAATTTGGGCTAAATTACTTGCATTTGGTTTAATAGTCATGAATGAAAGTGATTTAAGTTTCCAGCTGCTCCCTGCAACCATAAAAAACTTCTGTACAATTAATGTACATTCATATAATTTGCAGGGATTTTTTTTTTTTTTTGCTTTTCTAATGTTAGTCTTTTCGCTGAACCTACAAAAAATGTCCTTATTCTTGTGTATTTCTGTCTCACTTCATTGTTCTTTTGCTCTCAGGTGGAGACCAATTCAAAGGCATACACTTTATGCTGTTATCATACTTTTCAGGTGTCAAAAAGAAAGGAAGAAAATGCACATTGACTCCAATTTTACCTGTATTCTTATTTAACAATCTCTTGAGGCAGATACTGTCTTCATTTTACAGGTAGGCATGGCAGGTGCTAAGGTCACACAAATAATATATGGTAGAACTGGGTTGGAATTGAGGTCATCTGACACCAAGGAGTGTTATTTCTTCAAGTCACAGCACACAGATCCCAGGTATGGAAAAAGATTTATCCAAGGGAACGCCAGAAGACTCTCCTAGGTCAGAAATAGAGGGCGAAATCTTACTTTCTAGACCATTGTATGTGGAAAAATAGCTGTCAATCATCTGTGTGAATTTGCATCTTGGCAAGGCTGTGAAAGTATGTGTATTTATGTGTGGGGAAGAGAGAGAAGCATTGCTGTTGACATATCTGAGGAGACTAAATACTCAGCTCACACTCCCTGCTGTTCTTACCCCTGTGGCCCTTGCCAGGCCTGGATCTGCCAGCCCAGAGTCTGAGAATGGCCCTGAAAATGTCACGATCCACTGTTTTCCCCTTAGGCAGAGGCAGCCTGATCCACACAGGTAAATGGGGTGGAAGATTAAGTAATTATCTTCAGAATTTGATTAATGTGGAAAATCAATGTGAAAAATTTCAGCCTTGAAAGCTATTTTTTCCTTCGATTGTGCATGTTTAAGCCTTAATTAAGTAAATATTTTCTTAGCTCTCTGCATGATTTTGACACCAGGATTGAAGAGGATGGAGTAAACGTGATTCCAAAGGATGTTTTCTAAGGTCCTGGAATGAACATTGTAAATGTGGTCCATGCAATCATAAAAGTCTTAGTCTGAGATAGGATGAGGCAAGAGCCCAGGCTACGGCCTCAAGAACACAGTACTGTATCTTCTAACTTTCAGTCTAATTTTTCATCACCAAATCCCTTGTCTCTCTCTCCTGAGGAGGCCTCAGGAGAGCTCACATGTGTCTATTAATGCAGTTAACTGCTCCATCGTTTGGGCCATGTGCGGGGCTGGTTAGTGTCTCCAGTCATAGCCTGCCTCCAGGACTGTTGAACTGCTTTTTTATTTTTTAAATTTTAATTTATTTGAAAGGCAGAGAAACTGAGAGATAGAAAGAGATCTCTCATCTTCTGGTTCATTCCCCAAATTCCACATCTAGGCTGAGACAATGCCAGAAGCTGAGAATTGAATCTGGGTTTCCCACTTGGGTGGCAGAGACCCAATTCCTTGAGCCATTGCCTTGCTTCTAGGGTATGACATAGCTTCATATCCAATAGCTTAATACTCCAATAGTATTTCCTGGTAAAAAATTATTACCTTACTTAGATGGGGGCAAAACAGGCTCAGTGTACGTGATGTGCCAGAAACCCCACTATAGGTAGCATTCTAATATTCTGTGGTATGTTTCCCACACTGCAAGTCATCCTGGGTCCTGATTTCAAAAGTATGCCAGCTCTGATGCAAAGCGAATAGAATGTGTTTTTGTTTCATTTTATTTCAGTTCAGCTTACCTCAGCTTTCATCACACGTTATAACAAAGTCCTTTATATCATACTGCATCCTGGTGTGTTCAGTGTTTTGTTTCATACAATTTTAATTGATTTAGTTGTGTGTGGATCCAGTGGAAATCTGCATTTGTCATACTGGAAAAAGAGTGATCATGACTTAGCTGATTCATGTAAAATATAAGGTTTCACATATGATGTATCTTCTTATCTACCTATTCTATATCTCTTATCTGTTCACCTAATTATCTACTATCTTTATCTGCAAAAAATTCTGATTTTAGATTTCAAAGCTTTTTTCAATAGCATAATTTTGTAATTTCAGAGCAGAGTCAAGACACTTTAGTGCACTCAATATAGGATAAGAAAAATAAAACTTTCAACTAAGTGTGTTTAAAACAGCCTGTAGTCACTTCCTATCTGATTGACAGTAGTTATATGTCTGAAGGTTCTTTAAAAGCTTGAATTGCAAAAAACTTGAAATTTTGGCACAGATTCTGTACATGGATTATATATACTCAAATACTCAGTTTCTTAAGATTAGTTATAGCCTGCTCTGGGGTGGTGGGAGGAGAAATATCTTCACCTGATCTTGTACTTGGGTAGAAGAGACTTTTTGTCTTAATAACCAACATTCCTTTCAGTCAAAGTGTATACATTTTTGTGCTTGAGAGTAGCCTTCAACCTGGAGTCCTGGTAAATGGTGCCATGTTAACTGGAACTGGTTTTCTAACAAATGACAGGTTTTCTAAAAAGGCTGTGGTCAACATACAAATATAATTACCAAGTAAGAAATTCTAGAATGACTTGGGGGATGGGGTCACAAAGGTTGACAGGAAGCCCAGAGACTGAGAAATGGAGCAATTTCTTAAGGCGGTCAGTCCTATTGGGAAATACTGCACGGTGAATTGGGATTGCAACACTGTGAATTTGACATATGCTTTACCATATGTAGTTTTATCTGCCATTTGATGTTTTCCCTACTTAAACTTGGGGCTGTTATTGCCTCCTGTTTCCTGCCAAATGGTTGGACAGCATTCTAAAACACAGCCTTCTCTGTTGCAGTCAGCCACTGGGTGACCTTGCAAGCCTTAGTGATCATTTGAAAGGACTTAAATAGTTCATGGAATCAAAGTAATTACTTTTGTTCATTTAGTGATCTTTGAAGTCTGAGAAGGGTGATCCAAGACTACTTGTCCCCACTCAGAGAAGAAATTCATCACATAGAAGAAGAGATTTTGTAGGAGAGGGCATATCCACTGTGTTTTAGACATCATAGTTGCCACACTGGTAATTAAGCATGTATTTGTATAATTAACTGTCTAATATTTATTTCCCTAGCTACAGAGTAAGCCCCTGGAGGACGGGGCAGATGATTTACACATATTGCATCTGCACAGTTTTGCATAGTACTTTGCCCATAGGCCATGGTATCTATTAGTCTCTGAAGCTATGGTTTCTTCCTTGACTTCTCTGTGATTCATAAATGCCCAACTGCTTGATGGGCTTTCTATTTGACTATCTTACAGGCATCCTAACTCTGGATGTCCAGACTGATGCCATCTACCTCAGTCCCTTCATGCACAATACACTCGTGGAGTCCTGCCAATTATAACTCATAAATGTTTCACAAATCTCTCAACTTCTCTTCATGTCCACTGCCAGCACTCTATTGCAATATGTGATTAATATTCTCAGTGGGATTGCCGCATTGGTTTCTAGCTGGTTTCCCTGTATGTCCACCCACATGTCTCTCTTTCAAGTCTATTATCCCCACTATATCCAGAATAATCTTTTCAAAAGATGTCAAAGCTCTCAAGATACTTCATTGCTTAAATCACTTCAGTAATTCCCATTGCCCTTGAGACAGAAGCTGAAATCCATAACAGATGTTGTAATCCATTCTCCCTCCTCCCAACTCCACCACACCACTTCAGCCTGGTCCCCTACTTGCCCTCCTTCTCGAAAACTCCATCCTCTGGCTCTGCTCCAGTTCTTTGAAGGAGCAAAGATTCTTCCTGCTCCAGGGCCACTATCCAGTTTGTTTCTTATTTCCAAGCCTGCCACCCCAATATCCATAGCTAATTACTTCCCATCCTTTCAAATGTTTCAATCTCGTTTCCTCCAGGAGCTTGGCCTAACTTTAGATTAGAGAGGTCAGGACTCCCTGTTAATGCTTTTCCTTCAGAGTTGCCACACTGGTAATTAAGCATGTATTTGTATAATTAACTGTCTAATATTTATTTCCCTAGCTACAGAGTAAGCCCCTGGAGGACGGGGCAGATGATTCACACATATTGCATCCACACAGTTTTGCATAGTACTTTGCCCAAGAAGTTGCTAGGTAAATATTTGTTGAATGACTGATTCAACCAGTAGATACTTTACAATGAAAAAGTTTAAATCTTGATGAGTAAGTGATGAAGGGGGATGGAAACTCAGTTGGAATTCCCCCTCAAATGTATGTATTCTCCATATTCAAAACTTTCCACTCTAAATTCTATAATTCCTATATATATATCTTTCATACCAAAAGTATTTCCAAAATAAAATTTCAAATAGCACTATAAATTTTATGTCCACATCATGAGGTGAAAATACTGGAGAGAAACATCACAATAGACGTTTTTCCTATTGTAGATAGCTTCCCACAATATCAAGTGATTTTGTTGTCACTTGTGTGACTGTATAAAATATTTTGTGTGATTCTAGGATGCTTATTTCTAATATAATAGAGGTGTCCCTTTAATTTGATACTAGTATTTCAATTTATTAATTTTGAAAGGAATTTGTCAAGTAATAAATGCCAAAAATAAACTGTTAATTCAGATGTTTACAAAGACTAGCCATAGAGCATTGTGGGTAAATGAGCTCAAAGGACTTTGGCGACCTGAACGGCCACTATTTTAAGGAAAAGGGGACCTGCTTGTCCCACACCAAACGTGACAACGTGGGGTTGCAGATCCAGCGTTGCCAGACTACCTTATTTATTTTTCAAGAGAAAAATCTAAACTTGGATATTTTAGTGATACCTCCTATTTTTAAATGCTGAAGTTTCAAGGAATTAAAGTTGCAAAAAAACCTGTGGGCCAAATTAATTGTACCTGTAGGCTTTTTCTGGCTATGGGTCACACAATGGGTTTCAAAAAATTATTGGAAAGTACACGTTATGAGAAAACTATGCATGGATTTCAAAATTATTTTCTACTAAAGTAAATGTATCTTTTAAATCCATTTTTTCCCACAAACCTTCTGAAGTATCCTCGCATGTGTCCAGCCTTTCATGTTTGACCAATAGTTTTGCTTAGGTCCTACTGAAGTTATTCTTATGCAAACGATGGCCTCCGCTTTCTTTTAGGACTGTTCCTTGTGTAAACACTTGTGAAACTTGTCTGGAATGAAGAGTCCCTTACCTTTGACTCTTCCCTGTTCTGCCACTTGGAGTTCTAAGTTAGACCTGTGCCTTTATGGTATTTTCCTCTGGACTCTTTCAGAGAGGAATTTTTCACTGTCCTGTGATATATTCCTCCCCTCATTCCCCCCCCAAAAAAACAACAAAAGCAAATGAGGGGGCCAGCGCCGTGGCTTACTTGGTTAATCCTCTGCCCGCAGTGCTAGCATCCCACATGGGTGCCGGGTTGTAGTCCCGGTTGCTTCTCTTCCAGTCCAGCTCTCTGCTGTGGCCCAGGAAGGCAGTGGAGGATGGCCGAAGTGCTTGGGCCCTGTACCTGCATGGGAGACCAGGAGGAAGCACCTGGCTGCTGGCTTCGGATCGGTGCAGCACCATCTGTAGCAGCACTTTGAGGGGTGAACCAACAGAAGGAATACCTTTCTCTCTGTCTCTCTCTCTGTCTATAACTCTACCTGTCAAATAATTTTTTTTAAAAAAGCAAATGAGATGATGAACTAACTTGTAATTGCAAAAGGCAAATCAATCTTTTTTTGTGTATTTTAAGGCTGACCCTAAAACTGTTTAGTTTAATTTGATATTCTTGATAAATAGTTGAAATAGCAGCTAGAAAACAGGGGCAGAGGAAGCAGTTTTGTCCGTTCATTTCTATATTTCACAAGTAAATGGCTGCCTATTCTTAGTTTTTAATAGTTTGCATTTCATAATGCGTAAGATAAACTTAATTTTTAGATGCTTGCTGGCTGTCTTCAAAAAATAAAATAGGTATTTTTGGAATTCTGTCCTAGATTTTTATTTGGAAGCTTACTGCATCTTGAACGAGCAAACCAAATTAAATATCATTAAATTGTAGATATACATTAATTAAGCAGTTGGGAAATTGAATTTCACAATGGATCACTGACTTTGAACTGCAGAATTCTACCATGGGCTAAATTAAAAAGTAACCATTTGGTGTTTTGACATCCCATTAATAAAGTTTCTTGTAATATATATCAACTAAACTTTTTTAATATCTACATAATCTTTTATAGTATTTCAGCTAAATTTTAGAAAGGCAACCTGCAAAATCTTATTTAGAAGGATGAAAACTGTAGGAATTGTTATGCAAAGATAATGATTTGGGAATTTTTTTATTTTTAGGTAATGATTGTGTAGAATTTTCTAATAGCAATTAGTGAACTCAGAGTTTTCTTGATACTCAGAATTTGTGCTTTTGCTTCTTTGAAAGCATTGTAGTCAATGTTTCTAATCATTTCTATGACTACACAGCAAACATTAAATAAATGAAAAATGAATGGGTGTGAAGTGTTACCATTAAGTGAATTTTTCTCAGTTTAGCCTATGATCTACTGTGGCGGGGAAATGAGGAATAAGATATGACTATGAACAGATTCAACTATTTCTGCGGCAATGATCTTATATATTCTATGACCCCCTGCAACCCAAGCCTCTATACACTGAGTTTCAGCATAAAGAATTCTTAAGAGCTGTACCTCCGCCAGAGTTGTTCGGGAGCTGCTGAATAACTCTTTTCCTTGTCTGCACAGGTTCATGACTTCACCTTCAAAGTGTAGAAAGGGGAATTCACATCATTACACTTTTATAGAAGTAATAAAACAAAAAATAATTGAAGACATTGTTCTTAACTTGCTTTCCTAAATTACTAGGATCAGAAAAGACTTGTTCAATTGTTTCAATTCTCTTTAGAGAAATTTAAACAGGCAGTTTGAACATTAAAGTACAAGTCTTTGAATCTGAGAAGTGTAATACGCAGTTTTTCTTAATTAGATCATGGAGGATTTATCCAAACATATTCATGTTTTAATGTAAGCTGAACGCAAAATTGGACTGGTGATAGAAGGGTGTAAATAATGCAGGACACAGGAACTGATAGGCAGAGCACATTCTAAGGTCCTTGTGTGTGGGGTGACGGAGTCAGCTGCCTGTAGGAAAATGTCAAGGCTTCAGAATCATAAAAACTCATAGTAGACATGGGGTCAGAAGGTACAAAGTGGATAAGATGTAGATGCCTAAAAGAGCTCTTTCTAAGAAAAACAGCTAAGAACTCACAATTTAAACCTCCCAATGATTCTGTAACACTCAAGAACAAAATTAAATTTTCTCAAAATAGTAGAACTCCCATACAATTTTCCCTTGATGTATTTTATTGGCTTCTGATTCTGCCACTTAATTCTTCCTTTTTCTCCATTTTAATTTCCTGACTACTCTCATACAATTTCCAGCCAGACTAAAGCACATGGTATGTTTTTAGTATCCTTGTGAACACTCATGTTTCCATTTTTTTTTTTTAAGATTTATTTATTTTTTGAATGTCAGAGTTACACAGAGAGAAGGAGTGGCAGAGGGAGAGAGAGAGAGGTCTTCCATCTGCTGGTTTACTCCCCAGATAGTCATAACGGCCGGAGCTGTGCCGATGCAAAGCCAGGAGCCAGGAGCTTCCTCCGGGTCTCCCACGTGGCTGCAGAGGCCCAAGGACTTGGGCCATCTTGTATGCGTTCCCAGGCCACAGCAGAGAACTGGGTCAGAAATGGAACAGCTGCAACTCGAGTGGAGGAGCAGGCCTAATCCTAACTGTTCATTTGAAACTGTAGTATCCTTCCTCTGAGGTCCATTGTGAATATATTTAATAGATATAACCCCTTCATGACTTTTGAATGTCTTATGACACCAAAATTACTGTAACAGGCATGTATAAACTGCAATTTGTCATAATATGCTACAATTTTGCGCTTTCTCTGTGGGTACCTCACTGGATACATGGGAGTGCTTGTCCTTTTCAAATGTTAACCTAGGGCAGGTACCAGTGTCCATCAATATCTTAAGGATTAGTGAACTGTTTTTGGAAACTCAGTCATTGAAATAGTAATATTTGTGGCTGGCGCTGTGGCTCAATAGGCTAATCCGCCTTGTGGCACTGGCACACCTGATTCTGTCCCGGTTGCCCCTCTTCCAGGCCAGCTCTCTGCTGTGGCCAGGGAGTGCAGTGGAGGATGGCCCAAGTGCTTGGGCCTGCACCCCATGGGAGACCAGGAGAAGCACCTGGCTCCTGGCTTCAGATCGGCACGGTGCACCAGCCACAGCGTACTGGCCACGGCGGCCATTGGAAGGTGAACCAACGGCAAAGGAAGACCTTTCTCTCTGTCTTTCTCACACTGTCCACTCTGCCTGTCCAAAAAAAAAAAAAAAAAGCATAGAGCTCCCTTTTTAAATTAAACAATTTCAGTGTTTTCTCGTTCACATGCTCATTCATTCATTCACCTTCCCAAGGTTTGGGCACATATGTACTTATGCATTTGTTTGGCCAACATTTATTTTGTATATTTTTAAGTCACAGATACTTTATTAGCCCCTGGGGAATTAGAGTGATTATGTAGAGTCGCTGACCTCAGACGCTCTTACAATGTTGAGAGTGATTGCTGAAAGGTAGAATTGATTACAAAACCCTGTTCTGTTTTGTGTTGTTATAGAGAATTGGGTCTGTTCATAATCAAGTTAATCAAGATTTTAGGAGTCAGCTAAAATAGACAATATCTTTTAAAAGTCAATTGCGAAGTGGTTTATTCCTAGCCGAGACTATTTTGTCAAGTGTCTATTTAGTTTCTTTGTAATTTCGATTCCACAGTCAACATGTAATGCCTTGGCGTCCACAGTGCTGTCTTTCTTCTAGTGACCTTCAAACAGCCTTAGTGAATTTATTCAAATTGTTCATTAAGATATATGTTAGCTGAAATGCAGATAATACCATGGCGGTTCGAGGTTTACTATGTTGTTGGCTGTTAAAGCTTTGTTAATGTTATTGTGTATGAGGAAGTTCTGTTTGGCATGGCATTTCCGTATTTCAGCCAGAGTTTCTTAAATTTTTCAGTTCTCATAAAGTATAGTTTAAGTCTTAATGTATTATGTATGATTCTTTATGACATCTAATTCTCTCCCCCTTCTACCCCAGGGTGTAACTATAAATAGTCATAACATTTAGCCCTGGCTACTGAACAAGCACCAGGAAAATTTAGGTCCAATTGGGACTCATTGCTTCACATTTCGTGATTCCGTGTGCAATCTGTGTTTTAAAATGGCTCTTTTTATTATAACAAATATGCTCCTCGCTGCCTAATTGTGACATCCTCACGAACAATTATTGCCAATTGAGTTCATGGCACTCTAAAATAAGCAGCTCCTATGGTTTGAAATGAGTGAAACAGTAATTATATTGTAGATGGGATATTTTATAAAAACTTTTCCTTAATTCCGCTCAGCTACTATTAATGTTCATGTGTGATGTATTGGGACTTTATTATTAAAGCTGGTTGATAAAAATTCAGCTCATGATTTAAAATTGAGAAAAATGGGAATAGATTGTATTCTAAATTTATTATTAAATGTCAATTAAAATTATTTTTAGGAATATTTTAAGGAAAAAAAGGAATACATCCTTGCCTCTTATCCTCCAATGAGTAGAGCTCCACTTGTGCATAGATATTGCTTAGAGACATTTTAAAATGGACTAGAGATATGTACAGACAAAATCTATGCCACTTGTCCTGGTGAAACAGTGAAATACAAACATGCGAGTATGAGGATTAAATGGGAAAGCTTGTGAAAGGCGCACTGATTTCAGCAAATGTTGAAGGAATGAATGAGAGCATGATTAAAAACATAAGGTAAACTTTTAACCGTGCTGGGTGAGTTTAATTAATAGTGGGAGATCAGGGAAGAATCTAAATCAGTGATAATTGCAATGACAGGCAAGACTTGGCTCCAACACTTCATTAAACTTCTATTTTTATGGGGATTTCTTCATTTCCACTGGAATGAACAAGTCAGTATGCATGACTTATTCTGCAATGAACTTTGATGAATTTTTCTAAGTACATTAAAAGTGAGTTGCATCCTTCTCTTAATCCGAGACTCCCCCTATACCTACACTGATAAACCCTCTCTGATGCACATGTAAGAAGGCAGGATAATGGGCATGAAGGACAATCATCTATATGTATATAGAAAAATATATTTTTGCTTGTCAGTAATAACTCTGAACTGCCTACAGCATTCATCGTGCCTCTTAAAAGTCAGGTATTGTATTGAATTCAAAAATTCTCTTATGCTGAGCAGGGAAAGGGAAAAAATCAAACACTTTCTGAATTGGGCCCAAATATCCAAGGTTAATTTTCTGAGAAAGCTGCAGCGGCTAGATAAGGCCATCCCCTGCAAATTAGTTTTGCCTGCCTGGATTACAGCTAAATTTATGCAGCTTGCCTTATCCTTTCGGAAGCGCCTCTGAAGTGTCGTAATTAACTGGCACACATAAAGTGAGCACATTTTCTGCTTGGTGGCGGCCATTCCTCATTTCATCTCAGTTCTAACCCGAATGGAAAGGTAGTTTCTTATTTTTACTGTTAAAAACACACATGAATGCACTTGTGTGTGTGTGCATGCACACACACACACCCCTCTAATACTTTACCACAAGTCTTTGAAAACAATCATAAAACAGCTTCAGAAAAGAGTTTGGAAATTTAAAGGGGCCAAGAATACTGCTGAGAGAGCAGGGAGGAATTTTTTTTTACATAAAATGAAAGAGAATAGTCAACCTTATGAAGAGGCTAGACTTTTTAACTAGAAAAATTGGGTTTAAACACACTTGCTTTGTGTATTTCTTGATCTAAATGGAAATTCAAACATCAACAAGAAATAGTGAAAACAGGAATATAAATATATCTTTATTTTCTACTGTCACCCTTTATCATTTTTTGCCACCTGCCCCCATGTTTTTTCAGATCAAAACTTCCATTATAATTCAATGGCTCCTTCCTCGAAAAAAAGCCCAAAGAAAAATATCACTGGATGTCTTCCTCAGAGATGCAGCTCTCTCTTTCTGTTTGGATGTATCTATAGCTTTGGCTGAATAGCTTCTTCTTTCCTGAACACAAGGCTGGAGCAGTCAGTGTTTTTGAGCATCATTATAAAGCTGTGTCAGAATCATCCCTGGCAATCATTTTTGACTTCAGTCACCTCCTGGAGAGTACACTAGACATCCAGTGCTCTTTGTTTAATACCCTTCATTAAGGCGTTTTGCTCATTTTTTTAAATACACTGGATTTGTAGGTGATGACCAAGAATCCCACAATGTCCAGACTCCTGGAGTTCGATGTTGAGAATGACAGTCATAATTTTTGAGGAGCTGGAAGAGGTTTTCTGTCCTCACGCTATGCTCTCTTCACAGGTTTCCGAGGCTTCAGTTCCTCATGGAGATATAATGAGGATTAAGTGAGTTGACCCTTAAAAGTGTTCAGAACTGTGTCTGGCACATATCAAGTGTTCAGTAATGGCCAGCTGCTGTTATTCAGTTCCCAAACGGATGAGCTGTGACACTGGCCTCTCAGTCCTTCCTTACTTGTGTAGTAGTTGCTTTTTCCCTGAATGAGTTCTTATTTTTAGCAGTGAACTATACCAGGATTTTATTTCTCTCATTTCTTACACTTCTCACCTTCCCAGGAAGCGGAGAAAACCACTTCCTATCATATCTAGTATGTTCTCCTTTTAGCCTTCTTTTTCTTTGCATTTAAAATCCCGAGCATCACTCTACACTCTTTTTTTCTGGTGTCTACTGGGGTGTCTTCCAGGGCCGTCCATTTATTTTCTCTTTATCATTCTTTTAACTCTTGCTTTGATTCTCCCTTCTAGAAAAGTTCAATTATCTCAAGTAACCTCCCCCTCCCCCCCAATTAGGAACAGATGCCAAATTCTTGTGCCTGTGGAAGAAGTTAGTGGTCCTTGGGGTAGGAGGTTATTTAACTGCAGAAGTAGTCTAATATGGTTTCTCCTTGATTATTTATTCCTTTGGAAAAAAATTGTATGATATTATCTGTATATTAAATGGATTATTCTCTTTCCTAACACCATAACTCACTTAAAAGTCAGAAAATATTTTGAATATTTTGCAAAGTCTCTCTTGATGTCTATTCCACTTATTTTCAAGATAATTTCCAACTGATGGTGATTAGAATATTGAAACTTACCCAGGAAAGAAGAGTGCTTTTTTCAGGTGTCATGGAGTGTGTGTTTGTGTGTGTGTGTGTGTGTGTGTGGAACAGGACCTCATCTTTTGGTGACATATTAGAACTGAGATAGAGAATCAAACAAAATATCTTAAAATGGAAAATTTTGAACTTATTAGGAAATTCTGAGTTTTGATCCTGATTCAAGTTCAAGTCACTATCTTACTAAATAATGAACAAGTAAAAGCAATAGGATTATCTCCAAGACTAAGACAAATAGTATACTCACTTTGAGAACATCAAAAATATCAGTCTTTCTGATGTTTAATAGGTAGCCTTCAATTTACTTGACTAGACTTTTTAATGAAGAAAGAGTACTTGAATGACACCTTATTCTTTATTTTCAAAATTAACATAAAGAGAACACATTTTATACATTCCCTAGGTACAGCTCCAAGAATACAATCATACTTCTCTTACTCCTCTACTCCGCCCAATCACCCTCCCTCCCTCTCCTTTCTTCATTAGTTTTAATTCACTCTATATTTACCACTAATCATAATATTCAGCAAGTTGAAAAGTAGGAAGACCACAGTTCCACAGGTGTATAAACATGAGCTTAAAATGACAATCATATCCCAAAGTGACCATTTCATTCCTATACATTTTTTATAATTTATATTAGCTGTCACATATCAGAGAAAACATATGATATTTGTCTTTTTGAGACTGGTTTGCTTCACTAAGCATAATGGTGTCCAGTTGAATCCATTTTGTTGTAAAAGACAAGATTTCATTCTTTCTTATGGTTATGTAGTAGTCTATAGTGTACATATGCCACATTTTCTCTGTCCAGACATCAGGTGAGGGACATCTGGGTTGATTCCATATCTTAGATATTGCAAATTCAGCTGCAATATCTATGGGAGTACAAATATCTCTACTGATGCTTATTTCATGTCCTTTGGGCAAATTCCCAGGAGTGGGATAACTTGGTCATATGGTAGGCCTGGTTTCAGATCTCTAAGTAATCTCTATGCTGTCTTCCATATTATTGTACTAGTTTACATTCCCACCAACAGTAGATTAGGGTATCTTTTCCCCCACAGGCTCACCAGCATTTATTGTTTTTTGATTTTTGGATGATAGCCATTCTAACAGGTGAGGTGAAACCTCATTGTGATTTTTATTTGCATTTCCCTAATGGCTGGTGATCCTGAACATTTTTTTCATGTGTGCTGGCCATTTGAATTTCATCCTTTGAAAAATGCCTGTTCATATCTTTTGCCCATTTCTTGACTGGATTGTTTGCCTTGTTGCTGTTGAGTTTCTTTTATCGACTCTGCATATTAATGCTTTATCAGTAGCATAGTTTGCGAATGTTTTATCCCATTCTTTTGGTTGCCTCTTAACTTTGTTAAGTGTTTCCTTTGCAGTGTAGAAGCTCCTTGCTTGATGTAATCCCATTTTTCTATTTTTGCTTTAATTTCATGTGCTTCTGGGTTCTTTTTCAAGAAGTCTTTGCCTATTCCAATGTCTTGCAGAGTTGCCCTAGTGTTCTGCTCTAGTAGCTTGATGGTATCAGGTCATAGATTTAGATCAATACTCCATTTTGAGTTGATTTTTGTATAAGGTGTAAGGTAGGGGGTCTTGCTTCATACTTCTGCATGCATCCCACAACTTATTATGCAGTATCTGAATTCTCACAGTCAAAGCATGAAAGGCTCCCATAGTCTGAGATGCGGATGATGCATTCTCAGCCCTGCTAGCCTGCTCAGTCCATGGAGAGATCAGAGACATTCCCAGAGCCAGCTGCCTGTGGGTGTTTGCCTTGGCAGTTTTAGCCCTGGAGCCTATGATAAACTGAGGGTTATGGGAATACCTCACATTCCTAAGTGGGTGCACAGCCCACTTCTATTCCTCCTGGACAAACTCAAAGTCAGTTGGGAACACAGATTTTTTTCTCTGGCAAAATCCCCTGGTTGCGCTTGCATGAGAAGCATTGTAACCTCTACTGGCTTTAAGATGGTGCTTTCTTCCTGCTGGTCACCAGATACATTTGTAAGATATGGGGAGAAAGAAATGTGCTTTTCCTTCACTGGATTTGATGCATACCCTGCTCCCTGCTTGGACTACAGGCAGACTCAAAGTTAGGGTAGTCTGCAAGATTCTCTCTCAGGCAATATCATCAATGGCAGGGCTGCACTCATCCTGCTTTCAAATATGTTTATTGTTTAAAATTTGGAAAATTGAGAAATTTTTTTAAAAATATGTAATTCTACAATTTAATAAAAGGCTTGATATTTAAAAAAGGTTTGATATTCCTTGTTGTAATCTTATCACTTCAAATATTTAGTGAGTGGTTGAGCACTCAAATTATTTTATAGGTAGGATTGCTGCTAGGGCTCTACCAAAGGCATTTTATATGCATGTGTAATAGTACTATACAGAGAGCCCATACAAGATTTTACTTTATGTATTCTCATCTCAAACATCTGATGTAGTGAAAGGGGGTTTTTAAATCCAACAAGTGTGCATAAATAGACAGTCTCATTTTTATTGAATACATTAACATAGCAGAGTGATTAAGTTGATTTATAGAAAATTTAATTATAATATAGTAAATCATTGTTCTCCAGTGAACAATGCCTGCTGTCTCCCAGTAAATAATTAAGGAATGCATAGTTTTTGGCCCTATGCTGAAGAGGTAGATCTCTGCTGCCTTCTCTTAAAGTTTTATTAACTCCTGAAGTATGAATGAGATGAGGAATAATGAGATTTTCAAGAAAAAAAATGCAGTGGTGTATCTAGAATGCCACATGACCTCCTGACTTGAACCAGCTTTGAGCAAAGCAAATATACTTTAATCAACTACCTCTCATCTTACTTTAAAAGTCTTTCTATAATGTTTGCTTCAAAGAACTGTCATTACATTTTAATATTTGAAAGTATAGATTAAAATAATATCTTAGAATTGCACTGTAGCTTTCATGTGAAGTAAACCCTGCTCTCAATATTAGTATTAAAATAGATTTCAGGATAAGTTATTTGTTCATAGTTCTTTCTGTAAAAAGTTTGTTCATTTGTGAATGAACTTGAGTGTTGGTGTCAGATTTTCTTTGTTTTGATTGTGACAAAGCTCTCTTTGTTCATTGAAAGTTCAGTGAAAATTCCCAACACAGGTCATAGTCTGTACAGAGTAGGAATACACTGAACAAATTAAAATAGCTTTAAGCAGTTTATCTAAGAGTCATTAATTTTTTTTAAAAAGCAGGACTGATTGAAATTAGAAAGCAAAGACCATTATACTAAAACCACTAAGAATGAAAAAAAAGTCATTAATTCATAGAAATAGCACAAAATAATTTTTTTTAAAAAACTTGAGAGTCAGAGTTACAGAGAGAGAGAGAACCAGAGAAAGAGAGAGAGAGTGAGTTAGAGAGGGAGGGAGGGAGAGAGAGAGAAAGAGATTGAGTTTATCCACTGGTTTACTCCCCAGATAGCCAGCTATGGACCAGGCTGAAGCCAGGAGCCAGCAGCTTCTTCTGGGTCTCTCATGTAGGTAGCAGGTGCCCAAGCACTTGGACCATCATCTTCTGCTTTTCTCAGGCCACTAGCAGGGAATTGGAAGTAGAGCAGTCCAGATTCCAACAGGTACCTTTATGGGATTCCAGTATCCCAGGAGGTGGCTTTACCTGCTCTACCACAACACCAGCCCCAAGATGAATTGGCCTTGTATGTCAACAACAACAAAGACCATGACAACCAGTGCATCAGCACTTTAGAAAAGACTGAGAATTAATTTTTGTGGTCTCTACAACTAACTATTACTGATCTAGCCTGGAGGCTTAGAAAAATAATAATACTTTTAAAATTAAGCATACAAAGGCTGCCCATTTCAAACTTGTTCTTCACACAATGTCACATCAGGAACTTTCTCCCTGTGCCACTTCCTTCTACCTTCAAGTAGGAGGTTTAGGTGATATTTGAATCTTCTCATTAGTAGGAACACTTATTTGTTCTCTGTAATAAGAAAATGAAGAAAAACAATCACCCCTCTTCCCTTAGATGCAGGAACGACCCCTCTTTCTCCCCCAAAGTAATCATTGAAGTAAAATAGAGTGAGCTGGAGGTTTCTGAGCTGGCGAATGTTCCAGGTGTGAAATCACTGTTTCACCAAATGCCCATGTTAAGCATTCTTGGCAGCCATCCCCAGCACCAGCATCCAGCACCTACTTTGGTGGAAGCTCCCGCTGATGTGGCTCCTCTGACATTTACTGTCCATCAGTTGCTTTCTGTGGGGGAAAGAGTGGATTCAAGCAAGAGCTTGGATTAAGGTCTTTCATGTGTGAGACAACTCTGAGGAACGGGAGTAGTTTATCTTGCATGTTCCTTAATACACCTGTGGTACCCACTTGCTAAGTTCACTTAACTTTCTTCCTCCTTGTAGGCCATGTGCTGCTTCAGTATTTGGAGATAGGACTCTCCCAGTGAGAAAAAGTAGAAAGGAATATAGGGAATTAAATATGTTCAATTATTTGAAAGGCCAAGAGAAAGAGAAACAGAGATAGAGAAAGATATTCCATGTAGTGCTTCACTACTCCCGCAACAACCAGGGCATGGATAAAAACAAACCATGAGCCAAGAACTCAGTCCGAATCTCCCACATGCATGGCAGGGACATAATTACTTGAGCCACTGTCTGCTGTCTTCCAGGGTGTGCATTACAAAGAAGCTGGAATCATAAGTGGAGCCAAGACTCAAACCTAGGTACTCATATATCTGAAGCAGGCATTTCAAATGACGTCTGAAACACTGTGCCTGCCAAATGTCTTCCCTTAGAGCAATCATTTAATACCTCAAAATAAGAAAAAGCTTGTGTTTGTGCAAATTTCTAGCTACTGGGATTTTGCTTGTTTTGTGACTTCATCACTCATGTTCCTCATGTTCCATCTTCCCTATCCATGCACATAAACAATACATAAAAATGTTTTTCCTGGTTCTCTCATCCATTCCTCAAAAAAAAGTTCTGTGTTGGAACCTAGTGAAATGCTTCTGTCTTACATTTAACCTTGTTGCAAGGTGAAGATCTCTTTCCCTGATCCTCAGAACATGGGGAGAGTTCAGCTAAGTGACCATTCATGCCTTCCCTTTAGGTCCAAAGTCCTGTTTCTAAACAGTTTTTCTCAAAGGCAGATTGTGGGTGATCCTGTGCCTGGCTAGGAGACTGCCTGCTTAGTCTATGCAGGAGGTCAAGAGGGCATGGCACACCATGCCCCTCAGGGAAAATCCTGATAGAGGGCTTAGCATACTGAGAAACCCACACATGACCTGACTGCTGACAGGTGGCACAGACCCCAGGCACATTTTTCCCACCCCCACTTCCTGATAAGGGGCTTTGTGATTGTCAACTAGGTGAACAGTTCCCAGGTGTGGCCCGTACCCATCAGACCACCTCCAGGCCTACATAGCCTACATGACTGTCAAGCTGATTGGAGAAGTGTAGAGGTGCAGTATCTGCTTCATCCTATAGAATTAGTGTTGCTACCTGAGTTAGCTACTCCCCTTTGTCTGCCCTATAAAAGCTTGTGCCTGACTGTTAATAAACAGACACATTCACTGAAACTGTCTCCAGCTTCTTGTCAAAGAACACCATCACTCAAGCATCCCGACAGTGTGGGTCTCACAGGACGAGCTCACAGCACATAAAAGCAGGAGTCTTGTCAGGACCTCTAGGCAGGGTTTTGCTGACTATGTGTTTTCTTCTGCTACTCATCATGTTTGCTTTATATTTGTATAACCATCAGACCCCCAGAAAGAGAATGTTATCCTAAAGATATGCTCTGGTCTTCTGCATAGAGAGTATCTGGAAGCTTTGCTTCATAGTGAGCACTCCAGGAAACTGACTTTTTCCTACCCTTCCATCCTCTGATGGCTCAGCAATAAAATACTTACCCTGAGCCCTCGAGATGGGCAGGTGTTCCGTTCCTGGGCAGTGATGAGGAGGAGAATGTCACTCACTGAGAATGACGAGTTTCTCTTGTTATGAACATATAACACACTTAATTCTTTCAAAAATCCTTAGCATATAAAAAAGCTAAGTAAAGAGAATTCCTAAATCTTGATATTCAGAGATTTGGAAAGACTTTCCTGTTTTTCTTTCTGTAGCTCTATTAAGAGATATTCTGGGTCAAAATGCAAATAACATGCCCTGAGAAAAGTTCCCCAAGGTAAATATGCAAATGTATTCTAATTATGGATATACATTACATATGAATATGCCCTTGCTAGTAATGGAATTGGTTTCTACTAGATATCTGCATGTATTAAATATTTAATATTACCATTGCTTTGTAAGTTAGCATACTTCCAGGTTATTGACCCTTTTTTCCTGTTTTTCTCCTCTTCCTAGGCTTAACACTGTGAAGCCAGCACAATCTGATCACTGTAGCTATATTTTCTTGAAAAGTTTTAGTTATGTGCTAGCTGTTGGCATTATTGTTCACTTAGGCAATGTTAGAACTATTAAATAAATTAATAAGCTGGAAGATAAATAGTTAAGATATCCTATTTGTATTTTAAAATTTAATAATCAGGACAGTGTAGCTGTGGCATGCAAGGATGCCAATTTTACATATTTTGGGATGGTCAAAGAAAGCAAAAAATCCATGTTGGAAAGTAATATTCTGGTGAAAACCATGAAAACATGTGAATTTTATTGATAGTCAAAGGAAAGGGATGGATTCTTTCATAAGATAGGGATTTAGTTTTAACTCTTATTTCTTATAGTTCATTATATATATCACTCTGAGAAGCTTACCTTACTAATTTTTCACCTTTTCTATTTTATTAAATGAGACCAACAATGATAATGTTTGACCACAAGTTATTGTTAGGTAAAATATGTAAAAGGGCTTTAACATGCAAGGCATCCAATACATACTACAGTTATTCATTTATGCATTCATTTTGTTACTTATAAAGCAGTGATCTAGCCGGCATAGAGGCTACTGGAGTACTGAACACAAGTGACAGAAATCCCTGACATAAAAGAGCTTGCAATTTATGTCAAAGTAAGAATGTTAAGGCTTATTTTTGCTCTATGTTAGAATTCACTGGAGTTTATTTCATAGCTTAGTTTTCATCAAAGATTGAGGAAAGGTTTAAAGGTTGAAGATTTGTGTTTATTTAGTCAAATTCCATGTCACAAAAAGCTTCCACAATGTTTCTGTTTAAGATTCTCTTGCAGTTGTAGATAAGGGAGGTAGGATTGGGTTTTGGGTATTTATAAATTAAGATAGGAAAGCCACTGAGGACTTCTAAGTAGAAATGGCTATTTCTTTTCTTCTGGATATAAACAGTATACTTAATAAATGACTGCTTTAAAAATGTATTATCTCAAAAAACAGACTTAGGGTGACTGGTCTCTCAAATTCTTTAAGATTTGACCAAAAATCTGAATCTTTCAAGCAGTCACTTCTGATGTCACAGAGAAACATCTGTGATGACACCATGTTGTGGATTACCTCAACAGCGAGTGTGTTAATATTTCTGGTCTTACATGTTCTTTTTGTCATTCTGATTCAAGAAGCACAGATGATTTCCATCTCCTTGAACTGTGATGGGACATTATGACTTTGATGGGTCTTAAGAGAATGGAGTGGAAAGAGGGCACATGACTTCCAAGGCTAGGTCATACTATGCAACTGCTTCTGGTTGGCTCTCTTCTTCTTGGACCATCTCATTTGTGAGAAGCCAGCTATTCTGAATCCATGATACTTGAGAGACCCTGGAGAGAACTCATGGAGATAACTGTGGAGCGTCTGGTGGGCCAGGTGTTTGAGTTCTCTCTGAATGTTGAGCCTTTGAGTGGTTATAACCTCCTCCCTTTCCCCAACTGCTGCAGCAGAACAGAGCAGAGCAGAGACTAGCAGTCCCTGCCAAGTGCTAGCAAGAGCCTACTTCATAAGTAAAAACCTGCTGCTGTTTTGGGTGGTTTGTTTGCAGTCATAGATAATCAGAACTTATAGTAATCCGACAAGCCATTGGCTTTTGTATTTATGCTTGAACACTATTAATATAAGCTATGTAGCTTCTATCTGATCGTATTGTTTTCATTACGCTTGCCCAACCACGGGGTACATGCTTGTGGACCTTTCATCATGAGACCCACTCTGCATTGGATACACTGATGTGTCTTCGTTGAAACTCCCATTACTGGCCCGTATGGTTTTCTGTATCTAATTTACTGAGTTTATGCAGATTGATTATGTGGAAGTTTTGATGGCCAATCTTTGAAATCCATTGAAAGTGGCTGGACAAAAACACATTACCTTATGTAACAAGCAACTTAGGGGTAGGAGAGCCCCAGATTTGACTCCATCAGGCTTGGCATGTTTGCCAGGTGTTAGGCATGCCTCTTCAGGGTTGCAAAGAGGATGTTAAGCTCTCTGCTCAGACAGGAAAACATCCAGCTAAAGAATAATGACTTTCCTCTTGCGTATTTCTCTCTAGTTTTGCAGAGGCCCCTGCTGCCTTCCTCACAGAGGCTGCGAGTGAAGGTCAGGGAATTGTGCGGGAAATCTTGAATCAGGGCACACAACCTTCAGACATCTCCAGGATTCCAGCAGGCTTCGTTTTATTGAATAGAAATAATGTCCTAAAATTTAGGGAACTTATGAAGAGAAAATCAAATTGTTTCAGATTTACTGTCTTTCATGTAAGGGAAAATATTTTCATATCTTATGAACTAAAGATGCAAGATATAATAATTTAATTAATGTGATTATAAACTATAGATTCTCCTGAGCCTAAGTCACTGAGACAACTACTCTCTTACAGTTGTTATAAAATTTTGAAACTCTTATTTAGACTATAAATTTATAAAATTCTACTTTAAAAAAAAAGGTTTATTTATTTATTTGAAAGGAAGAGTTACAGAGAGGCAGAGGGAGAGAGAGCGAGTGAGAGAGGTCTTGCAAATGCTGGTTCACTCCCCAATTGCCTCAACCCAGAGCTGTGATCCAAAGCTGGGAGTCAGGAGCTTCTTCAGGCCTTCCAATGTGGGTGCAGGGACCCAAGGACTTGGGCCATACTCCACTGCTTTCCCAGCCATAGCAACGAGCTGGATTGGCAGTGAAGCAGCCCTATGGATTGCCAGCACTGTGGACAGCGGCTTTACCTGCTACGCCACAGAGTCAGCCCCTAAAATTCTACTTTTAGACTATAAAGAGGACTAAGAATCTTATGTCAGAGCTTATATAAAAAATAGGCAATAACCCAGTTAAAATCTATGATTGCTAAGCAGTTACAACTGAAAAATAAGTTTTTCCTTAAAATCACCTTTCTATTACACAACTACTACCATTACCTTTGTAGTTAAGTACCTTCCAACCCTGGGAAGGCCTAGGTTTTGGTGATTAAAAATTTAAGGTAATCAAACTGTCATGATTTTTTATATAACTTTAAGGAATGGTGAAGAAGTGTTACATGAGCTTTACTTTTACTTTAAAATATGTAATTGTTACACATTTTGACTTCTGTTTTATGTTATACTGTTCACATGCAATATTGAAACATTTATGAGAACATATGTTTCATCATATAAATAAGTTTAATTTATTAAGCATAAAATATTTTAGAAATCAACAAGCTTGTGTTAAGTAAAATAAATATCCTTTAAAATTCTAATATATTTAATTTATATATACTGTTTAGAATATTTAAGGTTGCTTACGTTTGCAAATGGTGATAAATAATCTAGGAACTTTAAAACTAGTGAGTAAGCTTCTTAGGTCATTAATAGAGTTACAATACAATTTAAAATAGAGTTGAAAGCTCAAGGAGAATTGATTTTTTTACTATGTGATTTTTATAAAATAAATTTTAATTTTTAAAAATCAGAGTAAATGTAAGGTTAATGTTTTTTTTTTTTCTGAACACAAGAGTTACCTTCAATTTCACTAAGAACTTCATATTTAACAATCATGACTTACCTGCATGTTCATTTTTAAACCAGCTGCTTTAAGTGTAATGTGCCCACAATTAATAATTTAGAACTCTTGTTTCACTGTAGGGATATGGGAAGTGGTCTTCCGTCATCTGGTAAGCTAGCTCATGTTAACAAAGTCATCTCATCCACGATACACAGAATTTCATTCCATGTTTGCTAAATGATAAAGATCTCACTTAACAAAGAGATTCTTTATATTTTCTGGGGAGAACACTGCAGCTTTTTTGTAGATCTTCAATATTGTACTCTTATGGAAAATGCAACTGCTTGATAATTCCTGTGTGCTTTAGTGAATGAATACTCTGACATTCAATTATATCTTATTGGCATGCTTTCTAATAGCTACCTTGAAGTTTGCTTGTTTGTGACTTCAAGGTTTCTTTTCCCCAGCCTGTTGAACATCTGGTTTCATGTTTCCTACCTGAATGTTATGAAGCTCCTTCTTCCCTGCTGACCACAAGTTAATCACTGAGAGGGATTTAGGAATGTGCAGATGCAAAAGACAGGTTATGACTGCAATTCCTCCAGACTGGGTGTGAGGGTTCTCAGTGTCTGGGTGGTGAACTATTCACGCCATCTTTCTGAAAACAGCTAAGTTTTATTAATAAATTCTAAGTCTGTATTCATTTGCAACAAGATTGAACAAAATCAGACTTTAGCTAGAAAGCAGAATGTGGGGGAGATGTTTGCTGGTTAGGCAGACACAGTGTCTGCCAAAATCTTTCGAATAGATAAACTTTGATCTCTTGATATTATTTAATTGCCTGCAAGTATAGAAGGGCTTGATGATATCCTTTGATCAGGATTGAGATAGTTAAATTTCTATTTCCTAAAATAAGTGCTAAATGACGTTTTGTAATAAACATGTATGTTTTAAGAATAAAACCCGACAGATATTTTGCTGTTTCTAATGGACCAGACAATTTATTCTTGGGAAAAGAGGTGCTCAAGTATTTGTTGCCAAAGTTACTTGGATATGATAAATGGGAACTACATTCAAAAGAAACACAGCCTGGTAGGAATTTCAAAGCTTTAATTAATGATGTAATTTAAACTAAAATAATTTATTTCTGTTGGATTATCCAGCGATCAATCTAATAAATTTTTCTTAAGTGCCTACACATGCAAAGCACAAAAGGATGGCAGTTACAATTTCTATGATTTAGATGGGACACAGAGTCTTTGAACCTAAAAAGATAATTAACAATATAAAATTAAATATGAAATGTCACATAAACTGTCTAGGTTCATGGTGTGTAGGAATCTGAAGGAAGGAAAACACTTTCATCCGAAGTGATAAAGGATAGTTTACAGTCTAAAATTCTCTCCTAGGTTCTTGATTACTTGATAATTGCATACTAGACTTATCTATTTGAATCTAGCATCAATTAACCATTGGTTCAAAGATACTGACAAGCCAGAATTAAGTAACTTAAACAATAGAAATGCAATTACCACTCATAGATATAGCGATTGGTATCTAGCAAACACTTTTTTTTCTTTTTCAATGAATGATTGAATGAATAAGAGAATAAAGGAATGATTGAAGGGGACATTGGATTTGAATGGATCTTGATAAATACCAGGATTGGGAATTGTTAAAAAGTGATCCTTGTCTAAATAAGATCGAAGTTGGCGAACTCAAAAAGTAGCCTTGGCAACTCATGACAAGAGCCTGCGGAGATTACTGACACCAGAAACAAGAGTGTCAATTTGTTAAGTCAACAACAGGAGTCACTGTGCACTTACTCCTCATGTAGGATCTCTGTCCTTAATGTGTTGTTCAATGTGAATTAATGCTATAACTAGTACTCAAATAGTACTTTACACTTTATGTCCTGTGTGGGTGCAAATTGTTGAAATCTTTACTCAATATATACTAAACTGATCTTCTGTATACAAAGAGAATTGAAAATGAATCTTGATGTGAATGGAATGGAAGAGGGAGTGGGAGAGGGGAGCGTTGTGGGTGGGAAGGAAGTTATGAGGGGGGAAAAAGCCATTGTAATCCATAAGCTGTACTTTGGAAATTTATATTTGCTAAATAAAAGTTAAAAAAGTGATCCAAGGTAGAGAATTATGTGACAATAGATATTAAACTAGAAGCATGCAAAACTTATCATGAGGTATAGTGCATGGACTAATTTGGGTGAAATAAAAGATTGATTAGGAAAGTCATACGAAATACATAAAAAAGCAGGTTGAGATCAGGTTAAGATTCTTGGACTCTGTTTTGTAGGAATTAGGGGAGCAAAAAATTATGATAAGTATTCCTAATAAAATGGTGCTTTAAGAAACTTACTCAGGTGAGATATGGATTTGAAGTAAAAGGCTAGTTATATAGATAATTAAATAAAGCTAAGAAAAAGATGATGGATTTGAATTAATATTGTGGGTATAGAATTGAGAAAGATATATTAAACTATGATATAGAAGAAAATTGAGTTTCAACAAGTTACAGTTCTCAAAAGTTAATTTTTTTTTTGACAGGCAGAGTTAGACAGTGAGAGAGACAGATAGAAAGGTCTTCCTTCCGTTGGTTCACCCCCCAAATGGCCGCCACGGCCGGTGCTCTGTGTCAATCTGATGGCAGGAGCCAGGTGCTTCCTCCTGGTCTTCCATGTGAGTGCAGGGCCCAAGCACTTGGGCCATTCTCCACTGCACTTCCAGGCCATAGCAGAGAGCTGGACTGGAAGAGGAGCAACCAGGACAGAATCCGGCACCCTGAGCGGGACTAGAACCCGGGGTGCTGGTGCCGTGGGTGGAGGATTAGCCAAGTGAGCTGCGGCACCAGCCAAAAGTTAATTTTTAAGTTTTATTTTAGTTATTTGGAAGGCAGAGTTACAGAGAGAGAGAGAGAGAGAGAGAGAGAGAGAGAGAGAGGTACACAGAGAAAGAGGGAGACCTTCCAGCTGCTGGTTCACTTCCCAATTAGCCCCAGTGGCCAGGGCTGGGCGAGGGAGAAGCCAGGAGCCTGAAACTCTATTCAGGTCTCCTATGTGGATGGGAGGGGCTCAAGCATGTGGGCCATCTTCTGTTTCTTTCCTAGGGGCATTAGCAGAGAGTTGGATCAGAAGTGGAGCAGCAGGAGCTCATGTGGGAAGCCAGCCAGCAGTGCAGGTATGGCTCAATCCATGGTGTCATGATGGCCCCAAACTGTTTCTAGTGCATTAAATACTGCAGAAAATGTGGGATGCCACCTCTGGGATTCAATTATTAAAAAAAGAAGGCTTCCATCTTGTGTGTTCTCTTTCACTCTTAACTAATCACCTTGGAGAAAGCTTGCTGCCATGGAGAGCCTGTGTGTGTGACAAGGGACCGAGGTATTCCAATAAGCACATACGTGAACTTGCAAGCACACATCCTCTTCCTCAGCTGAGATGAGATCACAGCTTTAACTGACATAGCCTCAGCTTTCTTGTAGCCTAATGAGACAAGCACCCACCTAAGCCACATCCACGTTCCTATACACAGAAACTTTGAGACAAGGCATGCTGATTGTCTTAAGCTGCTAAATTTTGGGAATAATTGCTTTTATGACAGTCAATAACTAGTCCAGTAGCTCTTTCAAGTGATGCTGTTAATTTGATTGAGATTGGTTTTGTTCATATGTTTGAATTATATATCTTAAGGGGCGAGTTGAAGTCTTGGTAATTATGTTTATATATAAAAGATTGGGTCACAGGGATACTGTATTTAAAATGGAAGGTAAGGAAAAAGCCAGTTTTTAGAAGAAAACATTAATGCCTAGTGACAAAAATAGGCCAAGAATAATTGGAAGAAAAATATTCCATTTTTCCCTTAAAAATTTCCTAATAATGCAATTATGAGGGATTGCTGTGGCAATTAAGCCGAATGAGAGATTCTTCAATCAATTATCATACATAGTTTCACTGGAAACACAGAAGTTCAAATGTTATGTTAGCAAATTAACACAGGCCTAAATATCATCTCCACGACAAACCAGTATAATTGCATGTAATTTAGGTTGCTCGTTTTATGACTATATTGCACTTATGAAACAAAAAATAACACTGTAAGGATCATGGGTTTATCAAAATCCTGAAGGAATATTGTTCACTGAGTGTCAGCAGAGATGCTGTAGTGCACGTTTTGGACCACAAACGAGGGGTTATTTTGTGAGATATGTTCTATTTCCCTCTCATTGATCACAAATAGTATCTTATCACTCCTCAAAAACCTCTCCAACTTGTGTCTGGTAGGAATTAAGCTCCATTATGGAGAGCTCAATGGGAATTTATGAACCTGAATCAGGGCTCACTATCTCAGAGCTCCAGAGACAATGGCTCTTTTGGAGCAATTTACACAATGGCTTTTGAATGTCAGTTTATTAATAACCACGATTCTTCTTCTCATTCAGCATAATATTTTAATGACTTCCCCCATGGGGCTCCATAAAGCTGCATGTCTCGTCTAAGACTTAAATCTATGAATTTAGTTATTTTTCCCTTATACCTCCTGTATGTTTTATGTAAATACAACTCTCTTGGCTGATGTGTTTCTTTTGGTCAGATGTCTGTGAACTCTGTGCAAGACTTAATTACCATTAAACTGAAAGGCTCACACTTTTCATTTCATGCTGATACATTCAACTAATAAACACCATTGGGTGCTTTTATGTGTGGAACTTCGCTCTTTTGTTTTCTTTTTTGGATTGTTTAGTAAGCTACAGCCATCTTTTAAAACCAGTGTAATATGTTTAAATTATATACTGAGAGATTAACAAAATATGAATTACACTCAAATAAACAGGGCTGAAAGAAAGTCTTAGTTGGTCATGTTAAGCTACAAATGGAGGACTGCTCCCACGGAGATGTGATGAATAAAAATCCTGTGATGTAAATCAAATGCCAGAAGACATTGATATCCATCAGTCTCAGAAATATTTAAGAAAATTACGTCTCCTGGATCATGGCTGGGTGGGAAACAGGGATTATGGTTGGGCATCTTCTGTTAGTTTTCATTATGCAGCTGCATAGGAATTTGGTATGAGAAACTCATCATTTGGAAACTATATTCAAACTCACAGTTGCCAAATGGCTAAATATGTTGGAACCCTGAAATAATGCCAAAGCATTTAGAAGGAAAATTTAGCTTTAATACATACTATTTGTTTTAAGAACTCTCTGAATTCTGTGAAAAAGTTTAATGTTTTTTAGACAAATAAACCAATACCTCATTTTTAAAAATTAATCTTTTCACTTATGGTGGGGACAGAGACAATATATTGATGCTATATTGTCTATATATATCAATATATATCTATATTGATAGATAAACATCTTTCCTTTGTAAAGAATATTTTTTAGGCCAAGGCTAATTTATTTTTATCTATTTGGAAGGCAGAGAGAGAGAGAGAGAGATTACTTTCCATCTGCTGGTTCATTCTCCAAAAGCCTGCAACAGTCAGAGCAGAGCTGGACCAGGCCAAAACCTGGAACCTGGAACTAGGGACTTAATCTAACATGTCTTCCACGTGGGTGTCAGGGACCCAAGTATTTGTGTCACCATCTGCTGCCTCCTGGAGTGTACATTAGCAAGATGCTGGATTGGAAGTGGAGGTGGGACTTGATGTCAAGCACTCTGATATGGGATGTTGGTGTGTGAAGTAGTGATCTAACTTGATGTGCCATAACACCTGCCCTAGATATTATGATTCTTTATCTATTTCTGGATTCTACAACCTCTGGCATTATGGTTAAAAGAGATACTTTCTTTCTCAGGTGAATCAACATTTTCTATAGATGATGGAACACATAGAGGTGCTTAATAACTAAGTCTCAAATATAAGAAGTCTTCAAAAAGTTTATAGAAAATGCATATTATAAAAAAATGCATGGATTTCAAAATAATTTTTGACCAAAATAAACATCTTTTAATTCCATTTTCTACAAACATTTTCAAGTCCTCTTCTTGTGAATAATAGAAAAGATTGTCATATTACATATTCAGAAGAGTAGTGGTCATAAGGTAGATCTTAAAAGTGAGGGAAGTAGGGTCTTTGGATGGATAAAATATCCTAAAAGTGTTGAAGTTTAAAGGGAAAAAAATGATTGATCATGATAGGAAGAAAGTGGACAGTAAGGGCCACTACCCACGTGCCTTTTTTGTGAAAATTAGGAAGAGACAGTCCCTGCTGGCAGATTAGCTGTCAGTCTTAAAAAGTTGATGGTACCTGCATGCAGTTTTTAAAAGCATCCTCTGGGCAGATCCACCCCATGCCAGTGTTAGGTTTAAGATATTGGTCCCAAGAAGGCATGGATTTGAGAGGTCAGGGCAGAAAAGATATTTACTCTTAGAAAGGACAGCATAGTGAAGTCGGATTTTAGCCCACATGGACAGCAAGCAAGGGGCTGAAGTAAGGCTTCAGGTGGCCTGACCAGCAGGTGGGGCCTGTTTAAGCTACTGGCTGCCAGGGCATGGGTGATGCAGGAAAACATCAGTAAGCATCAATCCTTCCCAACTGAATCCCTTTGTCATATTAACTTATAATAGTCAACTCTCACTGAAGGGGAGGCATGAAAAGGAGGACTTCTATGTTTCCCTACAGGGTTCCATTTGAATTCTGGCTCCGTGATGCTTGAAGTTCCACTGGTAGACCCTCACTTGTGGGAGCTCAAAAGGACTCTCTAACCCCTCTCTTCCCTCTGCTAATTCAAACCAGCTTCAAATCAGAATGCTAAATTAAATACATTTCTACAGAGGGTAGACAGGGTAAAGTAGGTCATTAATTTGTTATAGCCTAAGCCACAAAATATGGTGCAAATTCAAAATCCAGTTGGCTGAAAGCTTAGGAAGCACTGCTTTGAGAAAATGAAGAATAAAAGGCAGGATGTGCAGGATTCTCCGACACAAGCCCTTCCAGCAGAAGAAAGGCAGCACTGGAACATTAGGCCTCAGAGAAAGTTAGCCATCATGAATGTCTCTGTCTGCGAGAAAAAAGCAAAAGACCCGGGCAGGTGGAAAAATCCTTCACACCTCAAGGTTGCTTCCCAGAGCAGGTCACTCTCACTCCAGGAGCTTTGTGGACTTCTCCAACAGTGATTACTGGCTTTAAGTGTGATCAGTCACTTCATTAGGGATCACAAGGCTTTTCAAATATCAAATATTTTGGAAGTGGAATATTTAGGGCAGGAGTAACTGCAGAAGTGAAATGATACATTCACCTTTTCAGGCCTATGAAGTGTTTTTGTACTTCTGGGTTTTACTTCTCTGGAGAATAAAAGAGAAATGTGATGCTATTGTGCATATCCTGTTATAATGTGACATGTACATGACCATCTAATGCTTAAGATAAAATTCATTTCTCCCTTATACCTAAAAAATAAAAATTAGTAAGGAAAAATAGTCCCAAAATGACAAGTAGCCAAAAGATGAAGGAAAGGAAGCATTAATGTAGAGCCTCAACTTTACAAAAAAAGAAGTGGTAGGTGAAGAAGGAGAAAGAAAACACTGGTGAGGCATTGCCACGCCCCTAGCACCTGTTTTTAATTTGGCAGCAATAGCCTATGCAATAGAATTCTGAGAAATCTAAAGACCCAGTGTGGAGGGAAGACGTCTTCTGAGGTGAGCAGGCTGCCTGGTCCAAAGCAAGGGGAAACATGTGAAAGTGCAAAACCACAGCCAAAAGTGCGCTTGAAAGTAGCCATCCTTGTCGACTGACAAATTGGAGTTCGTTAGCAGGGCCTAAAGGGCCTCGGAGATGGAGCAGAAGCCATGAGAGTGAGGCGACCCTCACCATGGGAGAGGTCTGGATGTGAACGAACAGTCCAAGACCGGAACTCCAGCCAGGGCTGAAGCCGGCCCGCCCATCTGAATGCCCTCAGGTTCAGCGAAATATGCGGGAAGTAGTTGGCAGCGCGCCTACCCAAGTGTGTGGAGGAGGACCGATGGGGAACAGGAGGAACAGATTGTCCCAGATTAAGAAGAAGGGATACGCGAGAATTCCTCCCAAGGCACCAGAAGAAAGCAGCAGTTCTGAATAAAGACAACGATGGCAGCATGGCCATCAAGATAAGTAAAGGCGCGGACACCGTATTAGCTGTCTTTTGTTCCATCACAAACTAGTTGTTGAAAATCAGGAGCATTCATTTAACTCAGCATTCCGCACTTTTGCTAATTGGCCTGAGCACGCTGAGCAATTGTGGTTTCAGCTGGACTTGGGCTCCAGCTTGTGGTCAGCTGCACTTTATTTAAAGGCCACCGTGCTGGGCTTGCGCACTCGGGCTGCTCACCTCCAGACCCCTGGCGGCTCTTCGTCCTGCAGGCTACCAGATCGAGAGAGGAAGCGGTCATGTGCAAGACTTCCTTTTCGGAAAGCTTTTATGAGGTATGAGTGGTACATACAATTATGTATTGTACTTATGGCATACAATGTGATGTTTTGATATACATGTTTAAATGATTACCATAACCAAATTAAGTAATATATCAATTACCTGACATAGTTGCTGCTTTGTGTGTGTGTGTGTGTGTGTGTGTATGTACACGTATATTTCAAATCTACTCAGAAAATTTATGGTGTAGAATACATTACCTACAGTCCCCATGCTGTACCTTAGGTCTCCAGAACATATTTTTATAACAAAGTTTTTACTCTTTGAGCAACTTCTCCCCCTCTCCAGTGCACTTCGGGCCTTGGGGACACTCTTATACTCCCTGTCTTCATGAGTTTTTTTTTTTTTTAATTCCATGTATAAAATCTAAGTCTTTCTTGTATTTTTAAAAGATTGACTTATTTATTTGAAAGTCAGAGTTAAACAGAGAGAGATTTTATCCACTTATCAATATACACTTAGACTACTTCTGTATATTTTAAAATATTTTTGTTTACATAAGATGAATAAATTTCATGTGTTTCATATAGACAGGTTTAAGAGCATAATGATACTTCCCACTCTATCCCACCTTCCATCCACACATCCACCACCCCCCTTCCTTTCTTATTTTTTCTTTTAACTTTTACAATGACATACTTTCAATTTACTTTATAAACACAAATTTAATTAACCCTGCACCAAATAACGAATTTAGCAATTAGTAAGTAGAAAAACCATGTATCTTATTCATTGTGAATAATACTGCAACAAACACAAGAATGCATCTTTCTTCCTCTTAGTGATTGTATTTCCTTTGTTTGATTCTTTTGAGGAGTGTCCATATTCGTATCTATAATGACTGCACTAAATTTCTCCCACGATATATAAAGGTTCACTTTCTCTACATCCTACCTTTTTATCACTTGTCTTTTTAATAGAAATCCTAACAAGTGTGAAGTGTGTCTCATTGTGGTTTGCTTTTCCGTGTTGATGAGTGGTGGTTCCGTGTTCGTTGGTGATTGCAGTTGCGGATGAGGTTGGCAGACCTATGGCTGGGGGTGTAGGTGGGTGTGGTTCCCACTGGATCATTGGGTGGACAGGACTACCTCTGTGACCGCTGAAGAGTCGGGTCACGAGGCTGCTCCAGAGTTGACAGGACTAAAAGCAGCAGCCGTGGAGCTTGGTGCTCAGATAGTCCTTTTTCCCATGGGTTCCCCAGGCAGGCTGAACTGCTGTCATGTTATTGCATCATGTGGGTGGCTCTGGAGCTTAGGGACACTTCAGGGTCTACAGACTGCCAAAGGATCCACAGCTAGAAGTGGGGGAGGTGGAGCAGCTACCAGGGGCACAGGTGGTTGTAAAGTTCCCGGATGAGCCAGGTCAAGGGTCACTCCAGGATCTGCAGCTGAGACTGAGGAGAGACCTGTAGGGTGGGGACAACAATGGATGTGTCTCCTGTTACATCCCTGTGCAGACACGTGGTAGACTGTGGACTGGTGGTAGAAAAGGGCCACAGCTAGATCACAGGGCTACTCAGGGATCCACAGTTGGGTCCATGTGTTGAATCTCTAGCAGGTTTCTTGAGGCCTAATATTTGAACAAATATATGATGTTACTTTGGCTTAAAAAATCCACGAAGCTTGACTTAAGGGACAGGAAATGGATTCCATTTATGGAGGGTCTACAAAATCAAATTGATTGTAGCATTGTTATAGGGAGATCATGCAAATATGCTATCCCCAACAGTAAAAAAAGACTATCTCAAAGGGCAAATAACCCACTATATAAGAAAACTCAACACCAAAAAATTCCTCAGAATTCAAATATTGACTCCATGAAATAACAACTCAGTGTTAATGAATAAAATGAGAAGCAAAGTGAGATTGAAAGACAAAGGTAATAAAAAAGTCATTAAAATCTAACAAAATAGAAACAGAAAAATAAATTGCTTGAGCAATTTTATATGTACATATATATAATTGCAAGTATTTACTCAGAAAAGCAAAAAAAGCAAATCAAAAATGAGGGATAGAAATAATTATAAAGGACAGAAAATGAGATAAAATATAAGAATAATTGGTATTTCAACATGGAGATGTCAGCAAAATGAACCAGAGAAGACAGCTACAGTTATAAAGGAAAAATTCATGATATGATAACTGCTTTAACTCTTTTCCAGTCAATGTCAAGAACAATGGAAGAATATCTGAAGATTGCTATGAGGGAATTGTGATTAAAGGATGTTATTTGTATTCTGTTAAGTGTTTTCAAATTAAGGCAACAGAAAGGCATTCTCAAGTATGGAAGAATTCAGAGTATATAAAATCCAAAATTATTTTAGAATAAATAAATTGAAATACAACTCATTATGAGATGAATACAAATAAAGAACTCAGGAATGTAGAAATAGCAGAATGACACGTCATAACACTGGATTCCTTTAAATATGGATCACATAGAACTTAAACTATAGATAAAGGAAAATCTTTAAAATTTCCTCAAAGAAAAATGTTAAAAATGTGTATAATATCAGTACTGACATTTGTGCCTGTTTTCATCAAACTATCAATACTACTGTCTAAAACAAAACATATCCAAAAATAACTCAATATCTCAAACAGTTTTCTTGTTACAGCAGTCTTTTTAGATAAGCAAAAGAAATGTGGGGCATCCGTTCTTCAGTTTTTTCTCTACAAAATCCTGGTAGAATGATACACCTTTATCTACCAAATAATAACCATTTATTGAGTGTTTAGCATCTAACAATTTGAGAATTGAAACAACAAAAGTAGAAAAGGGTTCTATTTAAATCTTTAAAAAACTGAGACACAGGGTAGGTTAAGTGGCTCAGTTTTCTTGAGAGTGCAGTGATTGGAAACGCCAAGCCAGTGCTCTTCATAGAGCAATGGAAGCATCCTGTTACATACTGGTTTGTCTGCCTCACTATCGAGTTATTTATTTCTCTCTGTGTGAGCTGAGTGAGATTCAGGATAAACTTTCCCAAGTTGATAATGATTACTGTGTATTGACATATATTCCTTTAAAATAATTTCTTCAATTCCCTGACTTTACTTTTTGTACAAGAAGCACATATTGATTATATAGAAAGTCAAAACTCTGATATTCTTGGAGAATACTATTATGGTTATTTTCTTCATATATTTTGATATACCTAATTTATATAAAACTATGATCTCAATCTTTTGTTTTAATCCTATTGCAGGGCATTCTGATAAAATATGGATTGTGGCAATTAGAACATAAAACATTTTACTTTAAAAATTTGAGATGTACCTTACAGTGGACAAATCTTTAAGTGTAGAGCTTGATCTATACACATCCAAAACAGTGAAGTTTGCTTTTGTTATGAAAACTCTGTATAAATTCCTCTTCATTATCTGAAGGAACAGTGGAACTGACCTGGTGAAATCTCAGTGGGGCCAAGGTAGTAGAAAAGAGAATACAAAATTGTGGAAAAGTTTACAGTTCAAAGTGATGCAGGGAGTTTATGGGAATTTGTCACCAAACTATGTGACCGGAATGAGGTACAGGAGACTTAAAAGGAGAAAATGAATATATCATATTTCAGAACCATAAATAGTTACCATAGTGGTCTCTCTTTGAAAAGATGAGATTATTCCCATTTACTAGGCTAGTTGACACATATATAGTAGACTGAAATGAGAGCCATAGTGTTAGGTGATGTGGATGTAGGTATAGATACATGGTGGAAATTCTAACTTACCAGTCAGAACCCAATTCAAGAAGTAGAACCACCAGGGTGTGTGTGTGTGTGTGTATACACACATACACATGAAGAGATTTTTGGTTTGTTGTAGGTATTTGGCCCTATGCTATTGTTAGATCTGGTTAAGCAATCTCCATAAGGTTTTGTCTACTGTCTAACTTGGGAATTTGAAATTCACAGGGAACTTGCCATGAGGGGAGGCAGTTTTGAGCTAGATGAATATAAACAAGGGTGATCAAGAGCAACTTGAAATTTGTACACATGAACTAGAGTTCATGAATACATATGGAAGCATGGGCCAGTTCTTACTGTCTCTGAGGGTCCTGCAGAAGCTGGGCCTTTCGTTAAGGGGCTGAAGATGGGTATCTCCTCCAGGATTTAAAGAAGCAAAAGGGAGATCGAGGGGAGGGCTGAGAACCTTGAGGCCTAGCCGCTAGTTTCCAACCATCAAAGTGGGTTAGCACACTAACAGTAACACAGGTGACACTCAGATTGACTGCTTTTACTTCCCTCATCCAAATCTCTCAAAGAATCTCACTGTGAGTCAATTTCACAGGAAATGTACAAGACAAGAAATTCAGGGAAGTGCAGTTCAGCTTAACTAAGATGATGTACTATGAAACCACTCCATGATCTGGAGTATTGTTTATTACAGGCAGAGACATTTCACATAAACAGTTAACCTTTTTAAATCACCAATCCAAGGCATTAAATTCCTGCAGAGATTTTGATTTCTGTTTTGAAATTATGTATCTCAAGATGTAGTTTCATTGCATAATTATTTTGAGCTGCCCTGGGAAGTGTCTGTGTCATGTAAAGATTACCATATGAATGAGGTCATGGTTGTACTGCTCTCTCATATCAGCTAGCATTGTGTGTACAAAATGTGAACCTCATGCTTGACTTTCTAATATCTGAGAGGTGTGAAAATACTAATACACAATCTTTGAAATGTGTGGAAATCGTGGCTAGATAATGATACAAAGGTGAAAGAAAAAGAATGATAGATGACAGTTCTTTTCTTGATTACATTAGATTTGAGAGGAAAAAAAAAGACCCAAGTAGTACTTTAGTTCACTCATGTTTCTTACTCCAATAGTGTTTTATAATCACCTTTCAAAATGGAAAATGTTCACATCAATAACTTAACATAAAGAGGAAACAGAATTTTGACATGTCTTGTGTGGTTTCTTTCAAATAATGTATTTTTATCCAACCAACAACAGGACAGTGTCAGTCACATCCTCCCAGCTGATCGCTCACATGCCTCTCCAGGTTTCTCTGTTTATACCAGTTTTGACCCAGTGAATTCTTTCCTGTTCCAAATAATTTCAACCTTTACTTATGAGAGGATTTGGTATGCCTTGTTTGCTTTTCTATATGAGAAAATGACTGTTGATGACCTGAAAAGTTCAGAAGTGATTGGATTTTTGAAATGCCTGTACTGATAGCAAGCCTCTGTCACAATGGTATAGTCAACCCCAAAAAACACTTGAAAAGCAGAGATGAATATATAAAAGGATATAAAAATAGATCATCAGCCAGCATCTGTGTCCCCACTTTCTGAGTACTTTGTGAGTCACATTAATCCAATCTAGATACTAGATTTGTATCTGCATACATTTCAGTCATATTTCATTGGTGTTTTAGCTTATCCTTAAAAATAGTCGTACAAAAAATTTAAGTAACTGTGGGAATGAATGATATAAAAAGAGCTCGGGAAAAACAAAGTAAGAGACATGTATGATAAATACATATGATTGTATGTGCAGCTATCTGTAGTAATTTTGAAGTTATTAGTGGAAAAAGCTAACATGACTGGTTAAATCTTCATGTTGTCCATAAAGCATGATATCCAGATTAGGTATGGAGAAAACAGAATTGATCATTGAATTTGACAAATTGGAGGTTTCACTAGTGATCAATAAAATAATTTCACTGAAAGGGGGCAACTGTGTGATTTCAGTGAATTTAGGAAGAATAGGTATCAGGAACAGGGAATATTATAGAATTTGTATAACAATGAGCATAAAAATATGGAATGATTAAAGGAAATTTCCTTTAAGTAAGTTGGAAGATAATGATGATGAATATGTATCTGGATGGGGAAATTTGAAGTGTGGGAAAGAGATTGATAATTGTGAAACTGTCTTCCTGGAAAAGTAACTGGGTATTTGATTCAGTAAAGTAGTGGAGGGATCATCTTTAGTTAAGAGAAAGGAAATTTCTTCAGAAAATTCAGCTATGGTAGAATATGAAGGCTGTAGATTAAACAAGGTAGTGGGGATAGGATCATAGTTTGCTTTTGATTGCCTCTATTTCTTCAGTAGTGTTAGAAATGGGTTATTGTGAAGAAACTGGGTAGAATGATGGACGTTTGAGTAGACTGGAGCACATGCATGTTAATTGTCATGGAGAGGTAAACTGAATTTACAGCAAATACATAGAGTTGGTGACAAACATGGACTAAAATGAGATTTCTGCTATTAATCCTGGTGAGTTAAAGAATAATTTAGCAGGGCGGAGCCAAGATGTCGGAATAGTGAGGGCGCGCACTGATAGTCAGGGAAAAGGTAGCTTAATAAAAGTGGAGGACCTACGGGGAGAGCAAGGACGCCTATGGCGCAGGAGCCGAGGTGTGGAAGCCAAGGTGTGGAAGCTGAGCCGCGGAGTCTGTACGCCAGCGCTGGAAGGGGAGGTGAGACAAAAGCCTCAGTAACCTGAGACATGGGCGGGGAAAGGCAGAAAGAGACTAGAGGCAACGAGGCTTGAAGCCCCGCTGAGAAAAGTTCACCAGGCTGATTGGAGGAGAGAAAAAAAATGAATAAATAAGGGGAACCATCAACAGTAGACTGGATAAAGAAATTATGGGATATGTACTCTACAGAATACTATACAACAGTCAAAAACAATGAAATCTGGTCATTTGCAACAAGATGGAGGAATCTGGAAAACAGTATGCTGAGTGAAATAAGCCAGTCCCAAAGGGACAAATATCATATGTTCTCCCTGATCAGTGACAACTAACTTAGCACCAAAAAGGTAACCTGTTAAAGTGAAATGAACACTATGAGAAACGGTGACTTGATCAGCCCTTGCCCTGACTGTTAATGAACAACTTAATACTTTATCCCTCTTAGTATTTTTTTGTTTGTTTCAATTAATACTACTGGTTGAATTCTGTAATTAATACGCAGTTATTCTTAAGTGTTGAAACTTAATTGAAAAGTAATCCCTGTTAAATATAAGAGCGGGAATAAGAGAGGGAAGAGATGTACAACTTGGGACATGCTCAATTGGACTTGCCCCAAATGGTAGAGTTAGAAACATACCAGGGGATTCCAATACAATCCCATCAAGGTGGCATGTACCAATGCCATCTCACTAGTCCAAGTGATCAATTTCTGTTCACAGTTGATCATAATCATAGGTCTAAGAGTCAAGGGATCACATAAACAAGACTAGTGTCTGAAAATACTAACCAATAGAATAAAAAAAAGGGAGAGAATGATCCAACATGGGAAGCGGGATACACAGCAGACTCTTAGAATGGCGGATGTCCTAAACAGCACTCTGGCCTCAGAATCAGCACTTAAGGCATTCGGATCCAGCTGAAAAACCCATGAGAGTATCAGGCATGGAAAGCCAAGACACTCTGGCCAAAAAAAAAAAAAAATGACCTAAATGAAAGATCTCTGAGTGAGATCCCAGTACAAAGAAGGAGGTACCTTTCTCTGAAGGGAGGAGAGAACTTCTACTTTGACTACGTCCTTGCCTAAATATGATCAGAGTCGGTGAACTCAAAAGCCTTCCATAGCCTTGGCAACTTATGACAGGAGCCTAGGGTGATACTGATGCCATAAACAAGAGTGTCAATTTGTTAAGTCAACAACAGGAGTCACTGTGCATTTTTCTCCTCATGTAGGATCTCTGTCCTTAATGTGCTGTACATTGTTATTTAATGCTATAACTAGCACTCAAACAGTATTTTTCACTTTGTGTTTCTATGTGGGTGCAAACTGTTGAAATCTTTACTTAATATATGTTAAACTGATCTTCTGTATAGAAAGAGAATTGAAAATGAATCTTGATGTGAATGGAAAGGGAAAGGGTGCGGGAAAGGGGAGGGTTGCGGGTGGGAGGGAAGTTATGGGGGGGAAGCCATTATAATCATAAGCTGTAGTTTGGAAATTTATATTCATTAAATAAACTCACCAGGATTTTTTTTTTTTTAACTTTTATCTTTAGCCATGATGTTGTTACATATAGGATTTGAATATAGTTGTTCCTAGCCAAAATTAACATTTTGGGGGCAAGTAACATACCAGGAAGCAGATAAAGTGATGAAAGAATTTTTCAAAGGATGAACTTGAATGATGTTTCATGAAATTTAAACTGAGTAAAAAGAAAGGAAAGAGATGCATGGGTTACTGGCAATAAAATGTAGTATGGAAAACCTAATAGTGACCTCACAAAAGCATTTAGCAGCAGATGTGTTATATGACAAAAGGGACTTTGCAGGTATGATTATAGCTACAGACCTAGAGAGGGTGAAGTTTCTTGTGTTTGGAAGGATCCAATCTAATTTCACAAACTGTTAGAAGTAGAGAACTTTGGAGGCAGAGGAGACACAGAGGGAAGGGAGTTGGAGGCATTTAAAGCGTCACAAAAGCTTTACCTGCCTTTACAGGCTTTGAAGATGGAGAAAGTAGAACATGTTCCTGTGAATGTGGGTACGTTCTCCAAGCTGGGGACAATCTCTGCTGATGGACAGCAAGCAAATGGGGACCCTGGTTTTAGAACTGCACAGAACCTATTTTTTCCCCCAGCAATTTGAGTGAGCTTGGAAGCCTTCAGAAGGGAAGACATCTTGACTTGGATCTTGTGCAACCCTAAGCAGTGAACTAGTTGTACCACACTGTGCTTGGGATTTTGATTTATAGAAACAGTACGGTAGGAAATGGGTGGTGTTTTAAGCTAGTAATGTTTTGGTAACTTATTACAGTAGCAGCAGGAAATGAATTCAAGCAAGGGTTTGTGGGTCCTAAAGTAAGTAAATAAGAAATATAGGAAATTTGGTCAAAATCACAACTTGCTGGTGGTGAATTTATTGATGAAGACTGTTGGCTTATGGGATAGAGTGTTTGCTGGAAGTCAGGGTTATGGAAAGCAGCATAAAATAGACTTCCACTGCTAAAATTTTCAAAACTGAAGGTTATTGGCTAGGGATCATTACAGAAACACAGCAAGGGGAACTAGAGGTGTGGGGTGTGCATGTGTTTGGAGAGCGTGGTGGTGGAGGGGCTGAAGGAATGTTTTTATCAAGGAAGTTGAAGCGTTTAAGAAAGAACAAAATGCCAAGTACCAGGATGAAGAACAAAGAGGACACTGCAGGAGGACACTTCTGAGTGGGTTTGGCATGGGATGTGGAGTGAGTAGAGTCACACTCTGGGGGCTGAAGGGCTAATAGATTTTCTGTGTGGACAGTCAGGTTTCAGTTATGATAGTGAAGGGAAGTTTAGTGGAGAGGTTGAGAATATATTGTAGCTCAGTGGTAGAGCGTGAAGGATGGAAAAGGGAAGAAATTGGGTGAGTCTATAGGCTATACAGATCTCTAGGTGAGCTGGAGGGTTTGGTTGGAGTTTGTCATGACAAATGTTGAAGTCAGACTGGAAGACCTAAGCTTTGAGAGACCTTTTTGAAAAAGGTGGGCAATCATTTTAATTATATCCTAATAGCATTTGTCTTTTAGGCAAGGAACTTTGTATACTATTGGTGGGAGAGTAAATTGGTACAGCCATTAAGGAAAATACTATGGAGATTTTTTTTAAAAAATTAAAGATAAAGCTACCATATGATTCAGCAATTCTAGTTTTGGGATAAGTGTAACAAGGAAATGAAATCAGTATACCATGATAATCATTTTTGTGTTCTTTTCACAAAAAAATTCAAATTTTGGCTGCTGTGAACAATGGTGACATGAATATAAAATTGAAGAGACCTTTTATTTCATTTCCTTTGAAATATACTTTTGTACGTGTGTGCATACATACATGCACACATAAGTATACAAGAGTATTTGAAAAAGCTTGTATGAAAGGAAATTAAAAAGCAAGTTCGCAAAAATTTTAAAATCCAGTTACAGAGGGAGAGAGAGAGAGAGAGAGATTGAGAGAGAGGTTTCTATCTGTGGGTTCACTCCCTAAATGGCCAGATCTGGGGCAATCTGGAGCCAGGAGTTTCTTCCTGGTCTCCTACATGAGTGAAAGGGCCCAAGCACTTGGACCATTTTCCACTACTTTTCCAGGTCACCAGTGGGTGTCCTTCTCGGATGGCAGCTGCACTCATAGCCTTAATCTACTATGCCACAGCCCAACCCCAGTTGTTTACTTAATATACATTTGCCACAAACTTTTTGAAGACCTCCATATGTAAGTGGACTTGAAAAAGTTCATAAAGGTTTCCCCATGGGCTGCCTGGGATTGGCTCCACAGCGCTCTCTCCTGCCACACTCTGGTGTGCGAGGGCATTCCTCTGGAGCACAGCCTAGGACTATGAGTGACAGGAAAAGTGCTATGAATGCCTGTCCCACTTCTGGATGGTTCTGTTAGTATCCTGGGCATGCATTGCTTTTCTACTGGTGGATGTTACTAGGACCAGCGGAGGGAGTTGTGGGGGTTCAGGTTGTGCCCATCCATTACTATGGTGACTATCAAGAAAAAGCCTACAAATGGTGACTACAAACAAAAAGTTAATGGAGTGTCCATCTTTGCAGAAGAAGTAGACAAATGATTCCATTTCTGGAAGTCAGGCAAACCAGTGTTCCCAGTTTGTGGTGATGCATTAGTAGTAATGGAAAAACCCCATCTGGAGTGTCATCACAGCTCAAAACATGGTAACCTCGATAAATTGGGAAGCCAAATGCTTCTGGATAAAATTCATGTTCTTTAGCCATTTTGGAATCACAATGAGCTGCTTTAACTAGACCTTGCTGTGATAAAGCCAGTAATATTTAGATGAGTTCTATAGTGAGCTGAGGCCGCATGTGGAGAGTTTGTGGAAGAACATGTGGTGGCTGCTTCAGAGTTAACACCAGACACAGCACAGTTTCAGATGGTAGTTTGTCACAGGGAACCAGCTCGAATCAAATTACTGACTTAGCCCAAGATATTGGAAAAAACAGGGATCCTACAGGAGATTTCCAATTTTGCTTGTGATCAGGCAACAGACAGAACAAATACTGTCCAAATGGCCATTTTTATTTGTGGGATAACTTCAGAGCTGGGTATGTGAGAGGAACTGTCACTGGAACAATGCGTGGCACTACAGGAGGTGAACACTTGCTCGATAGACTTGTTTTATCAATGGAAACACTTGAGTTAGAATTTGAAAAGTGAAGTAGCGTTATTACAGGTGGAGCTCCAGCCCAGTCGGATTTGTCAAGGAACAAAATCATCTCAGCCTTGATCCAGCGATTTGATTTTATGGCTTTGCCATCTAAAGATCTCTGCACAGTTGTGGCTTGACGGTGTGATGTCAGCAGTACTGCTATGCATAAATTTTGTCAAAAGCAGAGAGTTTATCCACGGCCAGTTCAAGGAGTTACTGATCTTGAATATGAGTATAGCGATTTTGTTGATCACTGTGAAGTGTGGTGGCTGAGTTGCAGGAACATTTTCATGAGGTTTTATGAACTGTGGGGTGAAGTCAAGCAGTTCATGGAGATGAAGGAAAACCTGTCCAGGACCTTGATGATAACAAGTGGCTATATGATCTAGTGTTCGTGGTGGACATTACCAAGTACCTCTCAGAACTGGTGTTAAGCTGCAGGATCCCAACCAGCTTCTTAGCTCCATGGTCTCAGACATTAAATCATCTGAAGCTAAATTAGGGCTGTGGAAAATGCAACTTGAAAGTAATAACATGGTGCATTGCCACCCTCCAGAAAAACAAAAACTTGATATGACACTGGGATTTACTGATGTATGTGGGAAACTGAGGCATTTAATGAAACATTCAAAGATTTGAAAAGTAAGCAAATGGACTTGAGCACCTTTGCTGTAACATTCAGTGTGGAACCATCTGACATGCCTTGTAACCTACAACATGAAAGATCTAGCTGCAAAGTGAGGAGCTGAGAGCCAGGTACAAGAACCTCTCCCTGCTTGAGTTCTACAAATCTAACATAAGCAATGATGCATTTCCACTTTGAGGAGACTTGCATTGAAATATGCATCTGTGTTTGGAACAATTTACTGCTGCAAGCAGTTCTTCTCAAAACTTACCATGGCAAAGAGTCAACTGCACTCCAGACCAACTGAAGCAGACTTGGAAAAGCAGTTGCAGGTAGCAAAATCATCAATACTAACTAACATCATGTGCCTTGCCAAACGTTAATTCTTTTAGTTGATAATTTTGTATGGCCTGCAAATGATGTTTTAAATATCCAAATAGCCTTTGGTAGAAAAAAGTCTACACCCTTGCTTTAAATAAAGCTGTTCAGGGCAGTGCTGTGGCATAGAGGGCTAAGCCTCTACCTGAAGTGCCAGTATCCCATGTGGGCACCGGTTCCTGCCCCTGCTGCTCTTCTTCCAGTTCAGCTCTCTGCTGTGGCTTGGGAAAGCAGCTGAGGATGGCCCAAATGCTTGAGCTTCTGAACCCATGTAGGAGACCTGGAAGAAGCTCCTGGCTTTGGATCAGTGTAGCTCTGGCTCTTGCAGCCATTTGGTGAGTGAACCAGCAGATGGAAGACCTTTCTCTGTGCCTCTCCCTCTCCCTGTCTGTAACTGTACCTTTCACCTAAATGAGTAAATGTTCAAAAATAAAATAAAAACAAAATAGTAAAATTGAGATTACAAGTGACAACTCTAGCATTCCGAGAATCCAGTTTTTTTAAAAAAAACTGTTCAACTGGCAATAATGTGTGTGTATATAATAATCAAAAGTTCACAGAAAATTGAAATAAAAGGTAATGTAAAATTTCCATAAATTTTGAAGCCCATCGTTGGTTGTCTTCTGATGATTGGTTACAGAACCCCTGCAGAAACTAAAGTCTGTAAATCTCAGACCTGTTCTATAAAATGTGATTGCATCTGCCTATGATCCACACACATCCTGCCATGTATTGTGAATCCTTACTTATACTATTTATAGAACATTTACATTGTATTGGTTACATTTTATTGTTTAGAAAATAATAACAAGACAATCTGTATTTTCAGTAGTCATGCAAGATTTTTTAATTTTTTGATCCACAGGTGATTGCACAGATGTGGATTCCATGGATTGGAATCAGCTGTACACACAGACACACCATAAACACATACATATACACACAGTTATCTTTCAGGCTTAAAAAGGAAGGAAATCCTGTGTTTTGTGAAAACACAGATGACCTGGAAGACATGTGAAATAAGTGAGACAGAAAGACATATACTGCATGAACTTACTCATATGTGAAAACCTAAAAACAAACTAATAGAAGTAGGGAATAGAATGGTGGTTGCCAGGGGCCAGAGGAAGGATGTTGATATGTGGGACACAGGGAACAAAGTTGTAGTTAAAGTAAATAGGTAAGACCTGGAGCTCTGTTATATAGCACGTGGCCATAGTTACTAGTGTGCTTTGTATGCTTGAAACTTTCTAAGACAGTAGATCTTAAATCTTCTTAGCAGAGCAGCAAATACATCAATTAACTGACAATCATTTTTCATTGTGTGTGCATACACATTAAAGCATTATATTGTACACCAAAAGTATGCTCAATTTTTATTTGTCAGTTTTATCTCAGTAAAATTCAGAGAAGAATCTTTGAGGCAGCCGAGAACTGAAGAGAATAGCAGTTCAGCCTGGAGAGTCTCTGCTTTATCTTAGCATAAAAGACTTTGGAGTCCCTATGTGGAGATGGTAGCAGGCAGTGACACTTACTTTAGCGACCATAGGAAGTCAACATTTCAGGAACCCAGCTGAACTGACATAGGCATGGATAGACAAATTCCCTTTCTGACTGATAAAACAACAACAAAAAAATCTTACCACGTGATTCTGTACAGTATGACAAAATATTTTAAAACTTTAAAATTTATTTTCAGAAACTGCTATGTGTTGTAAGTGCAAAGGATCAGTACTGCTTTATAGAGCCAGTTTTATGTCAATACTTTCAACCTTTACTGACTTTCTGAAGAAGCAACTTAAAATAGCTTAATCACTCATGTTTTCTGTCCCAAGGAGAAAAATTTATTTTTAATTCAAGAAGAGCTATTTTCTATAAATTTTTAAAATTTATTTGACAGATAGAAAGTGAGAGAGACAGAGAAATGTCTTCCTTCCATTGGTTCACCCCCCAAATCACCGCCACGGCCAGTGCACTGTGTCAATCCGAAGCCAGGAGCCAGGTGCTTCCTCCAGGTCTCCCATGCAGGTGCAGGGCCCAAGCACTTGGGCCATCCTCCACTGCCTTCCCTGGCCACACCAGAGAGCTGGACTAGAAGAGGAGCAACCGGGACTAGAACTGGCGCCCATATGAGATGCTAGCGCCACAGGCAGAGGATTAACCAAGGGAGCCATGGTGCTGGCCTCAGGAGAGCTATTTTCTAAATAAGACTTCCCCTTAGTAGTAAAGGAAGCTCACCTGGGAAGTTCATAACAATATTAGCCAATACTAATTTCCTAAATAGAAGGTGCTTAAAAGTTTGCAAGAGCCTATTATTTGATTTGTACTTTCCACACTCTGTTTCAATCCTTGAATATTATAGCCTATGTTTCAATGATGATGAATAACTACAAAAGTATAGTCAGAGAAGAAAGACAAAATTCATATTCATCAGCAAATCCTTGGCCTGAAATCACCATATTGATTACTTCCCAAAAAAGTGATGAAATGCAATATAACAGGTGTGTAATTTAAGTAGTACAGAGTCTTATATATGACAAGAGGATGATGTGGTTTTAAAATTCATGATTTGTAAAGGAATAAAGTCATAGAACAGGTATCAGCAGAATGTACTGTTTTATGCAATGAATCCATGTTTTTAAAAAGAATAAATAGAAAAATATAACTCATGAGCAAAAATAAGATGAATTATTTGTAGTTATACCTGACTGTAGAATTTGACCAGCAATCTAGCCATGGCACGTCAAGTGCCCATACCATGGGAGTCTCAGGCTGGTCCAGGTTTGTAGATTCTGACAAGATAAAGAATGCTTTAGGACTCTCTTTAAGAAACAATAGTTTGTCTTAAACCTGGTAACGAAAGTGTTTCCACTTCTATTTTGTATTAGGATGGGGTAATGGTCATTTACTACCTGAGAAATAATTGCATGCCATTACTGTACTTTTCAAATGATGTACCTGCCTTACTACGATTACTCAAATTTCACTTGAAACCACAAGTTCAGTCTCATTAATAATAAATTCTTATTAACCTTTTCTAAAGGACAAAGGTGAAACTCTCCTGACAGCTGGATTGATTTCCATACTTGAATATCTTTCCATTGATCAGCTTCTTCAGAGAGTCTTTCAAGTAAAGACCAGGTGTTTTGATTCTACTTCCTTTTGTTTCAACATATAACCTGTAATGTTTGTCCATTTCTAAAAGGATTAAGTATGGCATCGAACTCAGATATACCTTATTTTGAAATTCATAAAATCATGGACAGATTTCTAAAGAATTACAAGCAAGAGTATATACCATAGGTACTTCAACTGGTTGATTTTTTAGGAGTAAAGCTATTTTATTTATGTCTTAGGAGAAACGATATTTTGAGGGAGTGAAATATATAGAGTGGTATTCATTTAATTAGGATTTTTCATGCCTTGAGCCTTCTCTCTTCCAAAGCATAAACTAAATTTCTGGTCCATATGGCTTATTCCTTATCTTTCTACTCCCTTAGAAGTTGAGCAATCCAACCATGATAGGTTGGAGCTAAATCGGTACAAGCATCTAACTTGCCTACATTGTGCTTGTCTATCTCTGGATAACTAGTTATCTGACCGTGAACTATGGCTAAGCCTCTTGGAGGAGTGAAATGGACAGTAAGTAGACTTTGGGTGAGCTGGAACATCCTGTTTTAGCTGATGATGTGGTAAATTGTTTTTCTGCTTCAATTCAGCCCAGATTTCTTCTGGAGCTGATAATGGGGCTGTACGAATGCCAGATATTCTGTGCCACTCTTATCATATTTTCACAGAAAAAGTGCACACTGGCACTTAGTTCTTCTTAATGGTCCAATTACACGCCTGTAGTCAAGACAATCTTTACATCTGTTTATGTGGTGCCCATTAGGCTCCCAAGCAGCTCAGACAAGTAAAGAAGGCTGAAATTTGCAAGATAGCTAATAAGACACAATTCAACCTACTTCTGCTTCTGAGTGATAGTTTGGGAAGTAATAAGTGCTTTAGAGTTGTTCTTTAAAGCTATGATAAGATGTGGTCATATTTTAGAAGTCCAGAATAAGTCTTTCTGAAGATGACAAGACAACACAGTAGGGGTTCTATGGTAGTACTGGCATGTACAAACAAGGTTCTTAAAAACATGCACCAATTACTAAGAATCTTGCAATAGCTTTAGCTCTTTCAGCAGGATCATAGATGAGAGAGAATTTCCGTGGCCTTCTAAACATTTCAGTGTGTTTTGGTGCTTTACAGAATTCTGGACTATGGGATTCTGTGTTTATGGCTGTAATAAATTGGATTACAAACTAGAGGTGACTCAGCCTGTGGTTGAGATGAAATCCTGACTTGCCTTGGCAAGTGTTTGTGACTGTGCTGTGCCCAAGTGAAGAAAAATTGGCCTTACTGTGCTAAAACAGCCCCATCCGAATTCATGCTAATTTGGTTTGCATGTATTTATTATGCCTTTGTGTCAATTATTTTCAACAATTACTATTTTCATAATCGCAGTAGTTTTAAAGGATAGCTGCTTAGGAATCTTAAATAATTTTATCACATACTATAAGAATATCAGTTGTGCCTCTCATTGTCATGCTAAAAATTCTTTAACTTGCATTAACAAGGTTGTTTTACTCACTTATCAAGTATGTATTTAGTATTCATTGAGTATCAGACGCTGTTCCAGAAAATGGGGATAAAATGAAGAGCAATAGTGAATTTCTGTCCTCCAGCACTTATTCTCCCTAAGGGAAGACAGAGTGGAAACAGTCAACTCATTAAATAAGTAACTAGAGCTACCATGCAAGTACTCATCAAAAAGTTCATAGGAAATGTATATTGTAAGAAAATTATGCAAGCATTTCAAATATTGTGGCACCAAAATAAAAATTCTGTTTCACTTACCATGAACTTATTGAAATACTTGTGTACATCCAGTTGTCCAGGACAGTCCAGTTTATGCCTTTTATCCTTGTATAACTAATTAATAGAATCTCTTTAGTTTGAGAAAATTTCTGATTTAGACAATAGTTGTCCTTTAAAAATGATTGCACAAATTTGAAACATCTAACTGTTCCCTCAGCTGCAAATTAAAATATGTAGTTGGTGCCCTGCAGCCTTTGAGAGATTGGGTTTCAAAATCAGAATATTAGTTTTATTTATTTATCTTATTTGAGAAGCAGAGAGGGGAAGAGAGATGGGGGAGAGAAGGAGAATGTGTATCTATTGGGGGAGGAGGGAGATATTTCTAATCCATTGGTTCACTACCCAAATATTTAAACCAGCCAAGGTTGGTCCAGGCTAAGGCCAAGAGCCTAGAACTCAATCTGGGTCTTGAAGTAGGTGATAAGAACCCAACTACTTGAATTATCCTCTGCTGCTTCCCCAGGTGCACATTAGCTTGATGATAGAATCAGTGGTGGAGTTGGGACTTGACAACACACACTCTAACATGGGATATGGGCACCCCAAGTGGTATCTTAATAACTAAGCCAATCACCCACTCTAGAAGTCTTTGGTTTTAATCCCAGCTCTGCTCCTGACCCCTGGCTCTATAATCTTAGTTAAGTTGGACAGATTCTCCAAGCCTCAGATTCTTCTTTTATGAGCAAAGAATTGATGTTTGAAAAGTACCCCCAAAGAGTGTCCGCTTTGAACAAACAATGACAGCTATCATTCTGTACCTTGGCTCAATCACTTTGCATCACCTCATCCTTAAGTGATATTCAAAGAACTATGATTTGACAGCCAAAGTATAATTAGAAAGTCTTCAGATTTTGCCTTATTCCTTGAGAATTGTCACAGGGAGGAATACAAAATTGTATTGTTGTCTTTAGTCTCCTCTATCCAATTACTGCAAGCTAGGTAGCTCTTCTGGTGGCAGGAGGTGTTCTTTGGTTTTCGGTGAAATCACTCCAGTCTCTCCTCCAGCTTTATACTACAGTTTCCTCTTTGTGTTGTCTGATGTCCCTCTGCCTATCTTTCTCATAAAGACTCTTGTGATGGTGTTTAGGGCCCACCTAGATAATCTAGGATGGTTTTCTTATCTCAAGATCCTTAATTTAGTTACATCTGCAAAGACCCCTTTTCCAAATCGGGCTATAGGCACAGAGATTAGGAAGCAGAAATCGAGTGTTGGAAGCAGCATTTAGGCCATTACCACTACTCAAGTAAAATCCATCACCTCTCCTCCTTGGGGCCAGAATTGTGGCACAGTGGGTTAAATTGCTGCCTTTGACATGGGCATCCCATTTGGGCAACAGTTTGAGTGCTGGCTGCTCTGCTTCTAATCAAGCTCCCTGCTGATGTCCCTGGGAGATGGCTCCAGAACTTGGGACCCTGCCACCCATACGAGAAACCCAGAGGGAGTTCCAGGCTCCTTGCTTTGGCCTGGACCAGCTTCAGAAGTTGTGGTTCATTCATTTGGGAATGAACCAGCTGCTGGACATATCTCTACCTTTGTAAATCTGCTTTTCAAATAAATAAATAGATAAGCCTTTTAAAAATGTACCTAAAGAAAACCCTCCTCCAGTTGCCACTGTACTCCCTGATGACACCATTCATTTCTCCATCACTCTTCCATGCACTCAAATTTAAACCTGAGAATCTTCCCAAACACACAAGTCATGTGATTCCTTCTTGATTTTCTAGCTGATCTTTTTTCCCTTAGAGATAGAAATCAATTTTGTGTTTTTGTTCTTATTTCATTTTCTTTTTTTCTTCAAAGAGTACTTTTTTTATTTGAAAGAGTTACGGAGAGGGGGAGAGGGGGAGAGGGGGAGAGGGGGAGAGGGGGAGAGGGGGAGAGGGGGAGAGGGGGAGAGGCAGGCAGGCCTTCTATCCACTGGTTCACTCCCAATTGGATGCAAAAGCCGGTACTGTGCCGATCCGAAGCCCGGAGTCAGGAGCTCCTTCCAGGTCTCCCATGTGGGTGCAGGGGCCCAAGGACTTGGGCCATCCTCTACTGCTTTCCCAAGTCATAGCAGAGAGCTGGATCAGAACTGGAGCAGTTAGGTCTCGAACCAGTGCCCATATGGGATGCCAGTACTTCAAACCAGGGCATTAACCTGCTGCGCCATAGTGCCGGCCCCAAAGTCTCCTTCTAAGAAAAGGTAGATTACCAGAAATATTTCAATTCCTTTTATGTACACTTTGGACATAGTTTTCTCCTGCTTAAAGATACTTCTTTTTTCTGACCTTCCTGAATATTTTTGGTCGATGTTGCTCTCCAGATCCTGCATTTTTAAAGTATTGCCCAATGAAGCTACACAAGCCATCCCATGAACTATACTTTGAATGTGAGCAGTGGTTTTCTAAGTTGGGTCATCAGAACAGCTATCCCTGGGTGACTGTGGAAACTTATTAGACTTGCAGATTCTCAGGGGTCCACTCCAGACAAAATGGGTCAGAAACTTTGAAAGTGGAATCCGGAAATGTGTGCTTTAATAGATCTTCTAGGTGTATTCTTTGAAGTTTGAGAACCATTGATGTAGATACCAGGCAGGAAGAAGACCTAGAAAGTAATTCTGTGGTGGAGACTGAGTGTGTGTGTGTGTATGTGTGTGTGACTTGCATATTTTAATCCTGTTAAAAGGTGTGACTTTCCGGTGTCAGTGGGTGATTGAGGATTTATGGCGACATCAGATGAGTTTGCTAGAAAACACTTCAGTGAAGATGTATCACATATTCTTAGAGAATTAATAAACTTACTCCAGAGAACTCAATATTGTAAAAGGTGGTAGACAAAGGTGTGTATAAGTGTTGAGAATAATTTAATACCGCTCAACCTCTCATGGATTATGTAGGATCCATAGAGTATGCCCAAAGTACCACTACCCACTATGGAAGTCATAAAGGAATCCAGGAGAGCTGGTTGAGAGGCTTGGGTGGAAAAGGTTGCTTCAGAGGGGACAGAGACCTGTAGAAGATCAGAAAGGTGGTTCTCTCTAATTGGAAAGGGGATGGGACTGGCAGGTGGATTCAGGAGTTCTTCAGGGGCCATTACTGCTTAAGCAGAGACTTTATCTCTTGAGATGGCTGAGCTCCTTAGGAAGCACCACAGTACCTTGGAGACAAGACTAAAGTTACTCCAGTTTTTTATGGCATCGCTGAAAGATCAATGATGGAAGTAGGGTGTGAGGAAAGGCATGGGGACATCGTATTAGGCCCTGGGCTCCCCTTCCAGTTTCTTGAGGTTGTGGAATCAGGAGCTTCTCTTTGCAAAATCACCAATTTGAGAAGGGCCTGCAAAGAGAAATACCCTTGAGTTTGAATTTAGGATGGAGCAAATGTTTACAAAGAGATTACTTTTAAATAAAATGTGTACTTTTAATTGACAGTTTTTTTTCTACTTTCAGTGGGATTTGGAACATCTAAAGCAATAGACCATGAATTTATTTTTGTGTATTTGAGTTTGGGGTGAAACCCCAATATTTTTATACATAAAATAAGCTATAATAATAACTGTATCAGTTCAAAAAATGAGAAAATATTCAATGTTTTTAATTTTTCCCAATAAAATTTACTCCAATCCTTTTGTATTTTTTTGAACCAGAATAAATCAATTTGAAAATTTATTGGGAAGAATAAATGAGAATAAAGTCTATTCTCTAAGGAATGAGAATGTAACTGAGCTTTCTCTTTACTTTTTAAGACAATTCTTAAAAATTACATTTGGGAGGGAAGGAGAGAAGAGACCTAGAAAGACTGAAAACTACAGATAGAAATCTTAAAACTGCTGGTTCACTTCTCAGATGTGTGCAATAGCTTATCTGGGACAGACTGAAGCCGCCAGTCTGTGATTCCATCTGGTCTCCCACAGGGTTGGCAGGGAACCAACTACTTGAGTCGTCACCTGTTGCTTCTCTGGTTGTGCATCAGCAGGAAGCTACAATTGGAAGTGAAGTTAGAACTCACACCTAGGCACTTTGATGTGGAATCTGGTTCCCCAAGTGCCATCTTAAGCTCTGTGCCAAATGTTTTCCCTGAAATTTCTCTTGTTAAGCTGCACAGATTTTGGAGCCAAGTTGTGCAGGATTGAATCTTACATATGACAGCTTGTACATTGCATCAGATTTTAACATCTTAAAAATCGTTGTTTAAGAACGACACAGATTAGCAGACTTACGACATAGTCTGACACAGAATAAATGTTAGTGTTAGCTGCTGCTATTTTTCCCTAAAACTTTTCACAATAATTTTTTATTTTTATAAAAATTATAGGAATAAAATGGATTCCTAGCAGATATGACTTAGTATATCAGGTTTTTCATATTTATGCCTAGGATATTTAGTAAAAGACAGTGATGATTGTATTTTAGTTTTTGAAATAAATCTCATGGGAATCCTTTGTTTCAGTTTTGATGGTCATTTGAAGGAAATTGATTTTAAAAGACTGTAGTTGCTTCCAGTTAATGGAATTAAATACCCCACAGAAAACAATATGACAATTTCCATGACTTTGAGGTAATTTGGTGACTTAGCTTCTCACTATCAACCAATCACAATTAAAAATTAAAGTTTTATTTAATTAAAAGAACCGGCTTTGACCATAGTTCAGATAATGTGTGGAGGTAAAGAAAAAAACATTTAAAAATGTGGTTGGCACCTTGAGATAGCGTGGAGTTTGCATTGCCATTCACAATAGATAATCTTATGTCCCTCCTTCTCTTGTCAGGGACAGGAAATAGATTTTTGATGCTATCTAGTATTGATTGAACTGCCACAGAGCTGATGGGACAAGATTTGAAGGATACTGTTTAAAACAAGTCTGAAGAGCTCTTTCACGTGGTGTAATCGTGGGAGAAGAGAAATTACAATTATGAAAGTAGGAGTTTCATTGACTCTGGTAAAGGCAACCCTTTCCTTCTAAAACCAAACGTATTGATTATTTGAAGTTATTCAGTAAGGGTTTTGGAGGTGTGGTGGAAGGGAGATAACATGTGAAGATTGGGAGACTCATTTCTTTTTCTCTCTCTGGGTCAATTTGCATCTAATCTGTGCAGTCTGTGGAACATGATGGCTTTATGCTAGCTCTTATCTCTTTATTGATATTTTACTCAGGATTAACCTAACAATTTTTGGCCGAAGAAAAAAAGACCCATAGGGAAAAAAAGCAGCTATTCAGCCTTAGGGGAATTTTTTAAAAATTAAGATAAAACAATATTTAAGATTGAAAGGATGGGAAAAGTTAATACAAAGAACTCTAATTGAAGTAATATTTCTAGATAACTTCCTATACAGATAGAGAAATAAATAAGCTCCAGAATTCAATTGTTTCTTGGTTTAGTGTTTAATGGAATCATTCAGTCTCTTTCCTTTAATAACTGACCTGGTTAAATTTCAGATATAATTAAATAGCAGTTTTGTGGGCGCTGCTTCATAAATACAGTTTTGCTATAAGAAATATTCATTGAAAAATAGTACTCCATTTTATTACCAAAAGGAAGAATTTCAATGCACATAATTGTTCTTTTTCACATTCCTTAATAACCATGGCATGGGGATCTTTATTTTTGTCCATAGCATAAATATTTTCATACTCATTCAATAATTTATATGCATCTACTACTTCAAAAATGATTTCTTTTTAGTAGGACAAATTAATCTGGACTAGAAACCTACTAGTATGGCATGCTGTAGACATTGCATGTTATAATTTCTGAAAACAGGGACTTGAGTGCATAGGTAACATAAGCTCTATAATTTTATTTAAAAAGACTACAGCTAAATTCCCATGTTGCCCAATCTGTTGGCCTTCTAATGCTCACCCTCATAAACTCGCTTACCAGGGAGTGCCATAGCCATATGGAGCAGGCAGGGAAGTCAACAATCTGTCATGGGCAAATTGAAAACAACTGTTAAACACTGAATAGCGATGAAGTATCATAAACAACACTAAAGAAAACCTTACTTTAAATTTGAGTTTTGGGAGTGGGCATTTGGCCTACTATTTATGACTCAGGTCCAGGTGTCCACATCCCATAGTGCCTGAGTTTGGATCCTGTGCCATTCCTGATTCTAAGCTTGAGCTAATGTCTACTGTGGGAGGGCAGCAGGTGATGACTCGATTGGTCTCCTGCCATCCATATGGGAGACTTGGATTGTATTCTCTGATACTGGCTTCCGCTTGGCCCAGCCCTGCTATTGCAGGCATTTGGAGAGTAAACCAGTTGATGAGAGCACTCTCTGTGTCAAAAATAATTATTAAAAGGTTTGTATTTTATTCATCACAGATTTTTGGTACTAATTTGGTTTTTAAATAACTATTGCATTTAAATATTATTCCTGCCACTTTGGGCATATTTATTTATTTGAGAAGAAGAGTTAGAGAGAGAAAGAGAGAGGTCTCCCATCCACTAGTTCACTTCCCAAATGGTTGCAATGTTAGGGGCTGGGCCGATGCAAAGCGAGAAGTCAGGAGCTTCTTCTGGGTGACCCAAGAAGGTACAGAGGCACAAGCACTTGGGCCGTCTTCTACTGCTTTCCCAGATCATAGCATAGAGCTGGATTGGAAGAGAGGCAGCTGGGATTCGAACAGGCACCCATATGGGATGCCAGTGCTGCTGGCAGTGGCTTTATCGCTGGGCCAGAGCAACGACCCCATCATTTTCAATTTCATGCCTTGAAAGGATGCCTCATTTACCTCACTATAATCCTGTCCCTATGGAACACCCTTGAAAGGATGAGTTTATCATTTACTTTACAATGTGAATCTAAAACTGTTTAGTTTTCTGTGCTGCATTTTTATTTTGCAATTTTTTTCAGCAATGAGCTTAAAAAGTGAATGTGCATATTTTAGGATAAATTTAATACAGAATTTCTATTATAATGAATTTAACTTCTACCAGATGTTTGTGAACATTTACCATCTGGCATCACTGATCTCATGAAACCAGAGCCTAATACCTGTTGTGACCGCATAAGCACTGACTTGCAAAGTTGGTGCTTTATTCTAGAAGGTGATGCCAAAAGTGGAGATTTAACCCAAGTGGCAGCAGGAAGCATGTTTATGCATTACTCTTTGAGGCATGGCTTGACTTCGATTGGTAGAGGTCTTCTAAATTGATTTTATTTTAAAATCCAAGTTTTCTTGTGTATATGTAAACACCAAAGTAAAAACTGTAAATATTTTTGTTCTGCTGGTGAAACTTCAGATATACTTAAATGACGTCATTTTTGGATCAGTATCTTCTGATGCTTTAATAGAAAATTGGTCAACTCCAATAATCATCATTGTCCCCACATTCAATTCACAGAGCCAAAGTGAAGATCTTGGAAATTAAGTTGAATGTAGAATATCTGGTATTAATACTACTGCTCTTAACATTTATTTTAAAATAACTACATTTTTGATTAAAAGTTTTGCAATTAAATTACAAATACCAAGTTTAACAAGACACAGCTATGTAGTAGATACAATGTTTCCCTCTAAAGATTGTGGTGCAGAAATATACCTGAATTGGTATAGTGCACACAGTATTAATAATTGAATACAAATATTTGATGTACAGGAAAACTTACCCATATAAGTAAATACATGAGGAAACTTCAAAAAGTTTGTGGAAAATGTATATTTTTAAAAACCTATGTGTGGGCCAGCACTGTGCTACAGCGGGTTAACGCTTTGACCTGAAGTGCTGGCATCCTGTATGGGCGCCGGTTCAAGACCTGGCTGCTCCACTCCTGATCCAGCTCTCTACTATGGCCCAGTGGAAGATGGCCCAAGTCCTTGAGCCCCTGCACCCAAGCGGGAACCTGGAAGGAGCTCCTGGATCCTGGCTTTGGATTGGCACAGCTCTGGCCATTGAGGCCAATTGGGGAGTGAACCATTGGATGGAAGACCTCTTTCTCTGTCTCAGCCTCTCCTCTCTCTATGTGACTCTGATTTTCAAATAAAAATAAATAAATCTTTTTTTAAAAAAACCTATGCACAGATCTCAAATTTTTGGTGCTGGAGCAGACATTTAGCCTAGTAGGTAATATGCCACTTAAGATACCTGTCCCATATCAGAATCCCTGGATTCCATGCCTGGCTCGAGCTTCTGACTCCTGTCAGTGCACACCTTGGGAGGTAGCAGGTGATGGCTGAAGTGACTGGGTTCCTGCACTGTGTGGGAGACCCAGATTGAGTTCTCAGATTCCAACCTCATCTTGCCCCAGCCCTGGCCATTGCGGGCATTTTATTAACTGTTATTTTACATTATCCTTTTATGAGAAGTCAGACTTCTGGTCTGTGGATGGGGAAAATGAGGCTCAAAGTTGGGAGTGTTCATAAAACTTATGTATAATGTTATTTCTCCTAATTGGATTTTGGCAGAAGTAAGCTATGAAACTAACTGCGTATGTTTAACATAAGTTGGCGGAGCCTGCTTTTAGATTAAGCACTGTCATTCAATGGGGAGGAATTTTATTTTTTTGATTCACCAGATTTTACTCCCAATTGATTAGTAATTGTCTTAGGCCACCTAATTTTATTGACATCCTGATCCTTGAAGCTGTATTCCAGAAGACATGGATGAATATCCCACCAAGATAGAACGTAAGGAGAATAATCAACTTCTCATACTGATGCCATTAATGGATGAAAGTTGGATAAAAAGAGCACATGTTCCCTCTAATTATTGCAGCAATGAACAAGTCAGTATCAGTCAAAAATTTTAAACCTGAGTATTTCAATATTCAAGGTTAGACATCTTTAAAATTCAAATGGACAATATGGAATAATTCCATTACCAAGTTGGATTGATTAATTATTATATATTATATAATTATGTTGAAATAGATTTTGTAAGCAGGTAGTTTGGAAAGCAGTGCCACTTAAAACATTCAGAGCAATGAGAATGATACTGTGCGTCTGTCCTCAATGAGACAGCTACTTACACTTGGTCCAGATTTTCCCATGCACAGTGGCCTCTCCCATACTCTACAGTATTAAAATGGGATTTTGGATGAGATCAAGTCAGGAGCTTTTACTCAAACAGAATATTTTCCCTCTGTTGTACTATGGTTCTGTTAATGTAATAGTAAATTTGTGCTAAAATGATCAGTACTGGCTATGTTTTAATGTATTGATTTTTTATATTGAAGAAGAAATCTTTTAAAAACAATAAGTAACTTAAATAGAAACAGCTTATATAAATTATACAGCAAGTTCTCCTTGCCTTTATAACTTCTAAAAGAATTTCAGTAACATTTTGCCAAATTTTAATGAAAGAGTGATAAAACAATTTATTATGAAATAGAAAATGCTTTTTTCTAACATGTTTTAAATTGTATTGTTTTTTCAAAAACTTTTTAAGTTCATTAATGATAAAATATTAATACAGACATGGTAAACAATGATCTATTTATAACGGGCATATTCATATCCATATAATTTCTATATTAATGTGAAGGCAGATTTAAAAATCTGTAAATGTCTTTTTTATTCAGTTAGCCAAGGGCTATTTAATTGCTCTTTAAAAATTCTAATGAAAGATTTTTTCCTATTTCAAAAAAACTTCAAAATAATAAATGATATTCTCTTATTTCACACATTTCTGAAAAATTATACTTGGGCTGGCATATTATAGACATTTGCAGTTTATATTTAATAATTAACATTTCTACCAAGCAGGAATCTCTTGGTAAAATATCAACCTAAACATTATGAATCAAAAAATACTAAAATTTCTCTTGTATAAAGACCGGCCTTTTTAGTGGCATGGTTTGTAATCTCCAATTGTCAATGGTAATTTTACATCAAAAATGCTTGTGTTGGTCAGCACTAGTTGTTAGCTTACTAGTACTTCTTTTGTGCTTTTAATAACATGGCTTAATCTCTTGCCTAACATCATGGTGACAACTGTGGCAGTACCCAGTCTCACAGAGGTAATACAATTCTTAACATTTTTAAAAACTGGGAGCAGTGGATGAGAAGAGTTTTGAAAGTTGAGGTCATGTTGTAAGAGGTGACTGTTCATTCAGAAGCATATTTTTCAGTCTCCATATGTTTGCATATGTTTTATAGATTCTTGAGTTTTTAATTTCCAGCTTCATTCCCTTGTGGTCAGAGAAATGTGTGTTTATTCTTTTTTTTAATTTGCAGAGACTTGCTTTATGGTCTTACAATATGGTCTAGCCTAGAGAAACTTCCATGCACTATTGAAAAGAATGTGTATTCTGCAACCATGAGATAAAAAGTTCTGTAGATACTGTTATATTTGGTCCATAGTGTCGATCAGCTCTGTTTTTTGATTTTCTGTCTAGTTGATCTGTCCATTGATGAAAGTGGGGTATAGAAGTCCCCAGTTAGTATTGTATTGGAGTCTATGTCTCCTTTTAATCCATTAACATTTCTATTAAATAGCTGAATTCCCTGGCATTGGACACATATACATTTATTATATAGTGTTTTTCTGTTGAATTGATCCCTTAATCATTACATAGTGCCCTTCTTTGTCTCTTAACAGTTTCTGTGTTAAAAGTATATTTTGTCTGATACTAGGATGGCTACACTTGCTTTTTTGCTTTCCATTAACATGGAATATCTTTTTCCATTCTTTGCCTTTCAATCTGCACATATCTTTGTTGATGAGGTGTATTTCATGTAGTCGGTAAATAGATGGATCTTGTTTTTTAATCTATTCAGTCTCTTTTAATTTGGATATTTAGGCCATTTACACTCAAGGTTACTATTGATCAGTAAGGACTTGACCAGGCCATTTTCCATAAATATTCCTATTGTTTACTTTGGATTTCCTTTGTACTTGTACTGAAAGATTTTCTGCATCCACATTCTTTGATAATGATGACTATTTCTGTGTGCAGCACACCCTTAAGCATCTTTTGTAAGCCTAGACTACTGGTGATAAGTTCTTTGAATTTCTGTTTGTTATGGTATGTCTTTGTTTCACCTTCATTCATAAATGAGAGCTTTGCTGGGTAGACAGGGTTGACAATTTTTGTTTCTTTGAAGATTTGGACTGTATCTTTTCATTCCATCCAAGCTTCTAGGATGAGAAGTCAGCTGTGAGTCTAATTAGAGATCCTCTAAAAGTAATATGGCATTTCTCTTTCACATTTTTTAAGATAAGATTTTAGAATCTTATGTTTTACTGTTGAAGGTTTGACTACATTGTGTAATGGTGAAGATCTTTTCTAGTCATGTCTATAAGGAGTTCTATGGGCCTTATATACTTGGATATCACTTTATCCAAATTAGGATAGTTTTCTATAATTATTTCACTGAATAGACCTTGTAATCCATTCTCTTTCCATACCTTCAGGAACTCTTAAGACCCATATGTTGGGTCATTTGATAGTATTCCATAAATCTCCAACATTGTTTTTAATTGTTCTGATTTTTTTTCTTTTTGTTCTAATGGAAAAATTTTCAAAGATTGGTCTTCTAGATTGGATGTTCTTTATTGTGCTTCAGCAAGTCTGTTGAGACTTTCCACTGTAATTTTTATTTGACATGTTGAATTCTCCGTTTCTAACATTTCATTTTGATTTTTCCTCAAAATCTCAATTTCATGGGAAAATTTCTCATTCATGTCAGGTATGGACTTAATTCATGAATTTGCTTCTCATTGCTTCTGAGTAATCCTATGATTAATTTTGAATTCCATTTTGGCATTTCATCAATCTCTTCATCTTCACATTCTAATATTGAAGTGTTCTGTTACTTTGGAGGGGGTGATCATGATGTCTTTCTTATATTTTGAATTTCTGCATTTATTTTTAGGAATTTGTGGAGATATTTTTTTTCCTTTGATGGCTTTTATCTTTTGACCATACCTCTGTGGCTTAGTGGAGTGTCTGCCCCTTTAGTGAATAGCCAGAAGCTTGTGCTGAGTGTGGCCTTGGCGCTCTCGTTCATGTTCCAGGGTAGGGCAAGTTTACAGGGTGACATTGAAATTGGGCATGGTAGATCTCTTGGTAACAGTAAGGAGGGTATGTTCAGATCTGTTGGCGTAATCACACCTTCCCATCCTGTCCTCCAGGGTGATCAATGCCTGGATGTTAGCCTTCAGTGGGTGCAATACTCAAACTCACTTCCACATGAACAGCAAAATGGAGCTGTGCAGTCCTCAGTGTGAGTATAGATCCTGCTACAGTCAAACACCCCGGGCAGTCAGGGAGCTCTGAGCCTGTAGATCTGCACACAGTGATTGCACAGAGACCCAACAAACCCCTCCACCCTCTGTTGTGGTCAGAGTTTCCACAGTCTCAGCACACACAGTTCTCAAAGTCCTGAGATTCAAAGGATCCACTCTGTCCCCATGTCTTCTGACCAATTTCCAGGTGCATACAAATCTCTACAGCTGGTACTGATGTTGGAATGTCTGCTTCTCCCTGCCTGGTGCTGGGTGCATGCTCACCCAAGCTGCTGCCCCTGCTACTGCTGACAAGATGGTATCTTTCCCCACCAGTTGCTGGGCCTTTGCACAAGAGCTACTGCAGCTACTACCTACTTATGTCCAAAATGGTGCCCCAACTTTGATTGCTGCGCGACATTGTTGGGGGTATGGGGAGAGATACCCCCCCTTTTTTTTTCACGGGGTGAGCAGATACACTCTTCCCTTCAGGTCTCCCGGCTGGAGCCGAAGACCATGTAACCTGCTTGGCTCTCCTTCTGGCTGTATCTCCAGTGGCATAGGCTGCTTCAGTCTGATCTCACCTTGTTCTCTAAAGTGGTGCTTTCTCTGGCCCTGGGTTATTGGGATTGTGTGTTGTGTCCTTCTACACAGATCCATGGCATCTCTCCTGCAGAATCTCCAATGCTGTTTTCCCTCCAACTCTCCCATAGAAGGCACTTTGTCCATTTTTTTCCTGCTATTTTCCCCCAGCCTAGAGCAGCCCACCATTTTCCTATTCAGCTACCTTTGGATCTTCCATTTGTCTCACTATCTTGTTAATAATACAACTTAATCATAAAATGTTTTTATTGGTGAGATGAATGAAGCTTAGCTCCATTCTGCCATTAATCATATTTTAGTTTCAAATTTTATCCAAGAACATATTATCTAACTGTTCCTTTTACTTAGCTGTGGGTTCTTGTTTTATGGATGAAATATCATTTTACATTTCCCTGAGAAAACACATTCATTCTTTTTGTTTTTTAGAATGTTATTTTGCTCCCAGATGTTTTTTTACCAATGCAGATACTTTATTGTCTTTTTAAATCTTACAGTAAGTCACTAGAAATTGGGGCAGAGTTTTTGTGAGTCTGCCAATGTAAGTGGGATAGGAGTTTGATGTTTTCCTGGGGCTGGCCTAATTGCCTGTCTGTGGAAGGATTTACCCTGGAGCTTGAATAGTTCACATCCCTTGCCTTCATTCTCCTCAGGTGCTTAATGGAATTCCTTTAAAAGTAAACTTCCTGTCCCCTAATATATGAATGTACTTTATCCTCTGGTTAAGCAGGAAGATTTAAGGGTAATAAATGGTTTAGTTCACAAAACTTCAACAAATTCTGTGACTTGAATTGTACTTAAGAGTCTTTTCCTGGAGTGGGGAACCTTTTTCCTGTCAACGGTCATTTGAATATTTACAGCATCATTTATGGGCCATACAAAATTGTTGACTTAAAAATTAGCCTGCTATAGATTTATTGAATTTTGAATCCCATGTGTGGTTGCCTTGGTGAGGCCAGACTAAATCCAATTTCATGAGTCTTACATGGGTCGTGTGCCAGGTGTTTCCTAACCTAGCTGGGACACCATCTGGTAGACGTCTTCTGAAATTCTGCTCAACGTATTTCACCATTTCCTGCCTTATAAATCCTAGACTGGCTTCCTTCACTCTGCTTCTTCACTCAGTATTCTTCTATCAGAAATATGTTATACATTTAAATAATTAAAATAACTATTATTTAGTGATGTCTTGGGAAAGGAAAATTAAGTGGTTTTCCTCATCTTGACTGGGTGTTTTCCCCATGTTTATTTTCTATTGGCAAAAATCATCACGTCATATCTCAAGTTCGCTGAATATCAAAATCTTATGTGGTAATGAAGGAAGGAGGGGCACGTGAGAATTATTGAGCATCTACTGTACTTCATGGAAATGGCTGGATGCAAGAGTCAGGGGATATATTGCTAGCTTTACTATTATGAGGTTAATTTTCTGTGTCAGTTTATTGAAGTTTTTAGAATTACCATGGCAATTTCACATAATAACAATTTCACATACTAACAGGTTACATCAATCACATATTAAAGATTGATTTTTCTTTCTGCTACTCAACACTGTCTTCATATCATGACTAACTTTTGCTAGTTTGTTTATTGTGCATATAGTTGTGACACACTTTTTTCAAAACATGAGTTCATAGATTGTTATAGCAAGTAGATCCAGTAAAGGTAAAACAATTTTATAAATTAATTGATGTAAAATGTAAAAAATAAAATTTTTAAGACATATCAGTGCTTTGCAATAATACAAACAAGCTATTTTTCTCTTAATGACTATGATACTACTGCTATTTTTGCAGTTTGAAAATGAAGTTGAATCAATGCCTCATGTTCTAGCTTTCTTCATAAATTGAATTTAGCAAATTTCTTTGCTTACTACTTGTTTCTACTGTGGTTTGAAGAGTTCTAGGCCATAACACATTTTCTTCTTTTTTTTTTTAAAGATTTATTTATTTACTTGAAAGTCAAAGTTACACAGAAAGAGGAGGAGAGGCAGAGAGAGAGAGAGGTCTTCCATCCACTGGTTCACTCCCCAGATGGCCACAACGGTGGAAGCTGTGCCGATCCTAAGCCAGGAGCTTCTTCCAGGTCACCCATGCGGGTGCAGGGGCCCAAGGACTTGGACTAGCTTCTACTGCTTTCCCAGGCCATAGTAGAGAGCTGGATCAGAAGTGGAGCAGCCAGTACTCGAACATGTGCCCTTATGGGATGCTGGCACTGCAGGCAGCAGCTTACCTGCTACGCCATAGTGTCGGCCCCTATAACTGTATTTTATTTAGCATCAATTTCTAAATCTTGTCCCATGAAAATACAAGTTATTTTAAGAGGAAATGCCTCATTTCTTATTAAAGTAATACAATATTGATGGGGATCAAAAGAGAAATGAATAATGGAGCATACACCCTGACTTCAAATCTTTTCTCCATTCAGATTCTGCTTTGTACTTTGGGTATTAACTCTAAATGGCTTGAATCAATCTTTCTTTGTACTTAGGGTTCTAAAAATGTTAAAATTTTCAAATGACAAGCTCAGTCATAGGATGACCACAATCTACCTAATGATATTACTAAAACCATTAAAAGTTAGATTATCTTGGAAACTATTTTATGTAAAAATAGAATTTTATCCAGATATAATAAAAATTATGCTCATTATATTTTCAAACATTTTCACCTTGTTTTCTGGTATTAGCTGAATTAAGCATAGTTAATAATAGATTTTTTAGTTATCCTTTCCTTGGAGTTCTTGACATTTTTTCTCTATTTAATGCTTGTCATCAATGTAAATAATGAGACATTTGAAGAGTTAATTTAGTCTTAAGTTCTCTTTAAAGCAATAAAAAAAGCAGTGCCATTATTGGCTGTTTAATAATTGTCTGCTTCTCCCTACATCCAAAATCTACTATCTAATTATTAAATATTTTACAGAGATATTCCCTCAAGAGGGCAAAGTGTAATTTCACCAGCTAGGCTAAAGTCCACTAAAATATGAGTTTTAATTAGCTGCTATTCAAATGGTTGTGGTGCAACTCAATTTCCACAAAATATTTTATTGACAAAGTGTATTTCCATTGACAAAGACCCTTCATCAATATAGAAACAAAGTTTTTAACATCACTGCTAGTTGACATTTAACCTTTACATGAATGCTTATGGTGTTGATTACCATTCCGTTGATGTGGTCATTCCAATTATGGGGCAATTGAATAGGTTAGAAAAGTCATAAATAAGTCTGCCTATCATTTCTACCTATAAGGTTTCATTCTGTCCTATGAACCCATATCAATGTTTATTTTAGCACATTTTATTATGCATGACAATTACTCATGACAGTATAAAGGAGGAAAGGGCTGTGACTATTTGAAAGGAAATGAAGAGTCCTGGTAAGGTTTTGGAAGAGTATGCAAAGGCAGACTGTGATTTTTCTCTCAAAGGCTGCCAGAGAAGAAAGCATATCGATTCTAAGCTAGATTAAATATACCTGCTGAGAATAAATTTTTGACTATTTAGGTTAATGGCAGTGGAGGAGAGGGTGCTGCTTCTGAGATAAGATATGTTAATGAAGAAACAAACAAAATACACAGCATGAGAATGAGAATGTTAATTATGGGCCTTGGTCATTAGACCAGAGTTTTGCAGTAAGTTCATGAATTACTCCCAAGAAACAGGCAAAAGAAATGGAAGAAATTAGACAGATGTGATATCTAGTAGTTTAGAATTATTCTTCTTAGTCCACTATGACTTGTATCAAATTTATATTTCATATAGGAATAACACTTTAAATTATAAATGATTAAAGGAATGTTTATTTGTTAAACTGGCTGTAGAACCCTGGTTATGAGATTTGTGTCCTTTGACATGTGTCTTAGGGGATCAGCCAATGTTCTTTCTGATATGAAGATGCCATGTTTTATTTAGTGACTAGCTTAGAGACACTTTTAGGAAGGTATTAAAAAGCCTTACTGGTAAGTGTGTCTAGCACTCAGTGATAGAAACTGCTAGGTGTTAGTCCAGCATTTATTACCCCTTCCACTGTACTAATAGAAGTCTGCCAGATGAAAGATTGCATTTTCAGCCTTCCAAGGAATTACAGCTGGCCAGTGAGGTGTGAGCGCAGGATGTGGTGCTCTGTTTCATGGATTTGTTTAAAGCATGTGGATCTTTTTGGGGAGGGATAGCCTTTGTTTCCCTCCCTTCCTGCTTTCCTGTCTCAAACTTAATAGCTAATAACTTCTGTAGTCCTCTGAGCTGGTGAGGCTAGGTTGAGGATGGAAATCAGTTCTAAGGATTAAGAAACGTGCAAATACTAAGCCTGGGTCACTGATGCCTGCAGGATTGCTGTATTACCTTTAGATTCTCTGCATTTGAACTGATTCAACATTAGGGAAAATACATTTATTCCACCTAAAATATTGTTTTTGGCTCTGTGTGTGTTCTATAATATTTGTCTTATTATATATCCTATGTAATGTACCCACAAAGTAAAGTTACTAATGTGAGAAAATAGTGTGTAGAAGTCAAAGTATTCCTTCTGACTGTAAACATGATCTTACAGGATTTCCTGGTTGTTAGAAACAGCCATGCTACATTATCTAGAGATACTCATCTCTTTTGGGTGGAAAGTTGCTGCTGGGGCTGTGTCTTGTGTAAACCCACAGGCTTGGAAAGATGGAGATCTGAGTTGAATTCCAATGTTTTCAGTTTTTGGTTAATCCTGGAAAAATGTCATAACTTCTTCAAGCCTCTTATGCCTCATCTATAAATGAGGCATAATAATAATTTCTACTTTTTCAATTTGTTGTATAAATTATATGAGGTAATATAAAGAGTTAATATAGTGCATAGTATGCATTACAACCATTGTTTTTGGTGTTGGTTAAAGGTAAATAATTCATTGTCCTTCTTGATTTAACATTAAATATCTTGCTTTTTATTATTATTCCAAGTATGTATGATGTTCAACAGTGCTACTTCCTAACCTACTTTTTAAAATAGTGCCTGATTCATGGAGAGTGTTAAAGGGTAAGGTAGAAAACTAATAAGCAGTATTGCATAGTTAGAAAATTTTCATTGTAGTTAACTATTAACTTCATGGAGAGAAATTTATAGCAGTGAAACTTTAAAAACAACAGACTTGTACTTTTTTAGGTGTTAGGAGTCAATTAAGGAATTCAAGATTCAAGATATGAAATGCATATCTTTATTTTAGAAATGTTATAATTTGTAATGCTGTAGGAGTATAAACTTCAACTGAATTTGTATGTACATCTTATTGACATATTCTCCTTAAGGCCAGATTCAAAATTATATCATTCATTCTTCTATTGCTGATTTTATGTTCTAGATTAGAAAATTTCTCGATATCAATACTCAAATTGTGATTTGATTATTGTATTTCCTGCTCTTTCCTCTGGCCTAATCTGACCGCTAAATAGGGCCCTTGCATTTCTGCTTCAAAAGTTACAGGTTTCAGGTTACCTCTCTGATTTGGGGTTCCTCTTATTTTCATATTACCTGAGTGAAGTTTAACAGATTTGAAGTCATGGTATATTTCAATGAACTAGACTAAACGCTTGTTAGTTGGAGTTAACTATCTTGTTTCGTTTTTAAGTTCTGGCTTCAACTCAGTAGGCATTGTAGGCCAATACTCCCATAGTATAGAAGGTGACAGCGGTTGTCACTGACTGATACAGAGCTGGATAATGTGCCTGGTAAAGTGTGTTTTTATTTTGGTTAGAGAACTTATAATTGCTTAGTTGTCAACTAAAGCTATGACTTGAAAGGTTTCAGTTGAATATTTTATTATTGATAGCCTGTTTGGTTTTATCTGAGGGATTCAGAAATATTACACGAAGAAACCTGTTTATTTTAATGACAACCAGTGTTCTGAGCATCTCAAAATCGTGAATTGTGAAATGAGGATTCTTACAACCTTGTTAGTTCTCTAATAGAAAAGTTTTGATAGTTGTTTGATCAAAGTAACACTTTGAAGCACACTCAGTAGTTAGATCTGAATATGAGATAAAACAAATCTCTTTCTAACATCAGCAGGGACCTCCTCTTCTTTCTGAAGTTGCTAGGATACTATCTTAAAGAAATAACTCATTTGATTAACTGCAAATAGAAATTGCTTTTTTAAAAAGTTCATACATTTATAATAGCCTAGGTCAGACATAAATCTATACTAGCTAAATGTTAAGCATATGATCTTGATGACCCTTTTGTAAATCAGAACAAAAATCATTATTTTTCTTCATAAAATGCATGACACTGAGTGACTTTTAGCCGTGTTTTACCACAAAAATGAAAATATTATTTATAGTGGGCTACTGTCTTTTGCTTTATTCTAGATTGTAGTTGATACTATGAGGATCAAATATAATGACATGCATAAGTACATTGAACCTATAAAATGAATGTACAAAACCAGTAATTTTTTACAAACTGATATCATGAGAAGTGAAATTCTTGCCTATTTTTATGCATGTTACCTGTTACCCACACCTATGCTTTAACATTTGATAACATTTTTTTTTCTAGAATTTAAAAAGCCCTGTAATTTCATGGCAGTGACAATTATTAGCTGTAATATTATAAGTAAAGTTTTAGGCACAGAAAACAAATCTTTCTTTGGTTATACAGTTCATCTATAGAATGATAATCTTGGTCTCAATATGAACTTCACAAAGGAACTCCATATAAAATATTTTTTTTTGTTACTTTTGTATATTGTGAGACTCAACTACCATCTACGGAGGTATAGGAAAAGCTAACAATGTAATTAAAACAGCATCCGTAGTAGAACCATTTATCCAAACAAAGCCAAGCTGCCAATTCACTTATTAGCTTCTGCTTCATGTGAGGCAGGAATTTCAAATGCTCTCCATTCCTTTGATATTTCCAAAAGCATCATTGCTTGATACATTCTTACAGAAAGAGGATGTATTCACAGGGTTCTTCCTATAGGTGTGATACTGATAAAGGTGAAAATTGTAGCTGTTGGCTGTAACATAAAGCTCTGTAGCTTTGCCTCTAAGAAACTCTACATGAATAACTTGCAAAGGCACAGAAGGAGTAGAAGTTTAGGACTGAACTTTCTTGGGGCCAGTTCTCAGAGGAAAATGCAGACAAACATTGAAAGTAAATGCATCTTCCAGTTCTATTCTACTGAAACTTGAGAGTTAAAGGGGAGAAGAAAAATGAGGATGAGTGAACATTAAAGAAATTAGTTTGTGGGAAGTGGAAGAGATGACGAGAGGTTTCCTGGACAGTGTGTTTCTAAGTGTGTCTGAGCAGTTATATGGAGTGCAGTTGTATGGCTTCAGGGTTCAGTTCCTTGAAAGTGTGTCCTTGACTTGGGCTAAGGAGTTGAAGGACTGCTATAACTGTACATACTAATTTATATCAAAGCATTTAAGAATTCAAAGAGAACTTTGCAAGTCTAGGGGAGATCTTGTACCTAATAAATGATATTGGGAATCTGAATCCCTAAAATATGGATGTATTTGAGAATTCATCTCTGAAAGCTGTTTGTTTGCAAAGTTGGATGAAAAACAAAAGTGTTTGATTATATCTGTAATGGTGCATTCACATTTAGTGAACAAAATGTTGCTAGATGTGGATCTGGGCAGCTCAGTGCCACCAATTTGATGGGTTTGTTGAAGACTGAAATAGGAATACATGACTTAAATGGCCAGTGGTAGACCACCTTAAATGACTCGACTCTTCTGTGAAGCCATAAAGTTTCATAGGGGCTTCTTGGAAGCACTGTTTCCAAAGCTCTCTTACCTCCATCACTCACCTGCCGTAGAGATATAAATTAACTAGATTTACTCCACTACCTACAGCCTCTCAAGGGTTTCTCAGCAGTCTTAGAATGAATACCCAACTCTTATCCATAGGCCTCTAGCCCCACAGATCTGGTCTTGTTCCTACCCCTTGATCTCACTTCGTCCTGCTGCTCTCATTCTGGCCTCCACTTGCATCTTGAGTACACAGAGCTTCATTTCTTAATTTGTTTTTGTCTGGTCGCTTTTGTACTGTTTTTTCCTAAACCTACTGAGCTAAAGTCCATTGTATGGCTGTTGCCTATGAAATCTCTCCTGGGAGAATGTTTCCTTAACCACCCATTAAAGTAGTCTTCCCCTGCTTAATTACTTTTTACTAAATGGCCCTGGTTATTTCTTTCATAGTACTGTTGAAGGACCCCAAAATTGGGAATCCAACGCACTCGGGTGGTCGCCCAAAGACCCAAACTCCAGACCAAGTTGATGCAAGTGCAAGAGGATTTTATTAGGCGTTTGCGCAAACGGGCTCCCTCCCTGCCAGCAAAGGCAAGGGAAAAAAGCCCAGAGCAGCAGCTGCAAGCCACTTTTAAATGCAAAAACCACAAAATTAACATATCTTTAGATAGGGAGGGACTGTCTGTCCTGGGTGGGTGGGAGTTAAAATAAGTTTCTTTTCTGGGGAAACCGAAGGAAACTTATGGAGAAAGTTTAGCTGACCAGGGAGGGACATTTTTCAAGGTTAGGCATTTGGCAAGCAAAGCAATTGAGTACAGAAGCAAAATTTGCAGTTAGCTCCTAGCTATATTGGTTACTGAGCACACCAGAACACCAGTATAGGGGTTCCTGGGTTTTTCACTGTGACAGTCAGAAATTAGCTAGTTTGTATGTTCACAGTGTTTTATCTGCCTTCCTCCCCTAGAATATAAACATTATGAGGGCAGTGATCCTGTCTGTCTGTTTTTCTAAGGCGTAGATAAACAACTGACGCTTGATAAACAGTGGAATAAATATTTGTCTAACGTTTTACTAATGTAGAATGTTTATGAAGGAGTAATTCTGGAGAGTGATTCTGGAATATAATCATATTACAAACTGCAAATACCATAGAGCTTTTGCTTTGTCACAAGTAGGTCCAAATCCTTCCTGTATTTTGAAGTCTTTTCAAAAACAGCCTTATTCAGATGTAATTCACTTACAGCAAAATTTACCCCTTCAAATGTGTAGTTGAGTGGTTTCTAGAATATTCACAAATACAGGCAGTCCTCTCCACAGTCAACTGTAGAGCACTTTTGTCACCTCAGAAGCCCTCATCTTGGAGCTATCACTTCCTGTTACCTCACACCTATCACAATCCCTAGTTGTAAGCAGCCATTAATATACTTCCTGTCTCTCTAGATTTCCACAGTATGAAATTTCACTGAAGTGGAAATACAGAATATGTGGCATTTTGTGACTGACTTCTTTCACTGGGCCCAAGGTTTTCATGCAGGAAAAAAAAAAAAAAAGGAAGGAGGGGGCTCCAGGGAGAGAAGGTGGGAGGGAGGAAAGTATTGTTATCTTAGAATTGTACCTATGAAATAGATAAACTCTGTTCCCTTTATATTAATTTTTTAAAGTCCATTTGTGTTATAGCATGTATTTTGTTTTTTAAAAAATAGCTGACTAGTAGAAGTATATTATGTGATTATACTAAATTTTATTCATAAATTTGTCTTTGGGATCTGGATAATTTCCATCTTTTTGTTTTTATGAATAAAGCTGCTATAAATATTCATGCACAAATTTTTGTGTGGGCATACAATTTTATTTCTTGAATATATGCCTAGAGTAGAATTTCTGGGTCATGTGCTTAATTGTTTTAGACTAGCAGTTTTCCTTCCTTCCTTCCTTCCTTCCTTCCTTCCTTCCTTCCTCTCTCCCTTCCTTCCTTCCTTCCTTCCCTCCCTCCCTCCCTCCCTCCCTCCCTCCCTCCCTCCTTCCTTCCTTCCTTCCTTCCTTCATTTTTAAGATACATTTATTTGAAAGGCAGAGTTAGAGGGAGAGATAGAGTGGGATTTTCCATCTGCTGGTTTACTCCCCAAGTGGCTGAATTGGCCAGAACTGAGCCAGGTTAAAGCCAGGAGCCTGAAACTTGATCCATGCATCCCATCTGCTTGGCAGCAGCCCAAGCACTTGGGCCATCTTCTGCTACTTTCCCAGGCATGTTAGCAGGGAGCAGGGTAGGAAGTGGAGTAATCAGGATGCAGGTGGTAGTGTAGGAGGCAGCCTGACACTATGTGCAAACATTGCCTGCCTAATAGATTGTTTTCTGAAGTGGGCCTCTGGCTTTTTTTCTTGGTCAATTCAGGTAATGCTTTGTCAATTTTCTTGATCTTTTCAAAAGTCTAGCTTTTGATTCCCTTGAATTTTTTTCTATTCTCCATTTCATTTATTTCTACTCTAATATTCATTATTTCTTTCCTCTGCTTGAGTTAGATTCATTTTTCAGGTATCTTAAGTTGCTATGTTGGGTTATTGATTTGGGATTTTTTTTTTTAATCTTATTCTAGGCACTTAACAGCTTTGATTTCTCTCTTAGGATGGATTTAACTGCATTTTTATTTATCTCAGTGTTTTCTGACTATTATTTTGTTTCCTTTTTTTAGCTACTGATTATTTGGGAGCATGTTGTTTATTTTCCACATATGTCCATTTATTTTCCACAGTTGTTTTCTAATTGTATTCTTTGGTGTCCAGGGAACATAGTTTTGGGTTACCTCTATCTCTTCTTGTTTGTTGAGATTTGTTTCGTGGATTGATGTATGCTGTATACAGGAGAATGTTCCATGTGCTTTTAGAGGAATGCACATATCATGTTGGATGAGATGTTCTTTAGTAGCTTGTGAGCCCTAGTTCATTTCTAGTGTTGAGTCTTCCGTTTCTTTGTTGATTTTTCTCTCTGGTTATCCTGTCCATTATGGAAAGTGGGGTTGTGAAGTCTTCAACTATTGTTGTTAGATTTCCTGTTCCTTTTCTTTTTTCTATCAGTTTTTGCTTCTTGCATTTTGGTACTCTTGTTGTTTGGTCTATAAATGCTTATAATTGTTAGCTCTGCCTAATGGAATTGAATATAGTGTATATATATATATATATATAGTATATATATATAGTATGTATATATATATGTAGTGTATATATATAGCATTTAATTGAATATGTGTATCCATGTATACTCACTTTTCTTTTTATACATTACTGTTCTACATGTTAACCAATTAATATTTCAAACTCAACAAAACATTGTTAAAATTACTGTACTAAATTCAACCTTTTCTCAAATCAGCTTTTCTTTCATATATATCCTTTGAGCTGATGTTGGTGGTAATATATGTAAATTGCATTTCTTTATGCTATCATTCAACATTATTGAATGTACATATTTTATACAATTGCTTTTAAAATCAGCTATGTAATGAAAGAAGCATGCATTCATACATTTGTATTTGTTATAATTATATAAATTATATATTATATAATACACATTATTTGTTATATAATATATAATTATATATAATATAATATATAATTTGTTATAATTATATAGTTATCTTTATCCATATTTTTATTTGATCTTTAAGATTTAAATCATTGTATGCTGTCACATTCAACCTGAGAACTTCCTTTAATATTTCTTGCAAGGTGAGTCTTTTGGCAGTACATTTCTTATTTTTGTTTATTTGTAGTCTTAAAATGAGCTATAACATTCACAAACACATTTCATAAGTGATGTGTAATAACTTAGACGTCTCCATAACAAATTGAAATTTTTATTGGCATATAATCATCTAGCTATGTCCAATATACACAATAATTCTGAGATTTTGGATGCCTTGATTAGGCAAACATATTTGAATCCTGATTCATCCTTGTTCTTTGTGGTACAAAAATGGCTCACTGAAATTAATATATAGTCCTTTTACATAATGTTTGTGTCCCTGATGAGTATGGAAAAGTGTCTAGCACTGAGAGTATAACCAAAACATTTGGAACTTTCTTTTTCATTTTGCTAAAGTTTAGATTCCTGGGTTTGCCAGCATTTGGTTTTTGAGACCTCAAGAAGCTCTTATTAAAAAGTTGTATACTTATAAAATGTGGATGGGATTTCAGGCAGTATTATCTCATTTCTAATTATTTTGTTGGTGTCTGTAAGGACTACCTAAGGAGTCAGATGGGAGGTCTAAGAGCTATCAGTCCTTTATGCTCTGTTGTGGAGTATTACATGTGAGGACAAATCTACATGTGCCTGAAGGCAAATTTAGTTTCTTCATTTGTCATCTGGGAACCCTGAGTTTGTTGATATGCATGGGATGCTGCTTTAATACTCATAGTTAAGAATTTAATTAATGAAAGATAAAATCCCGAGGGACAATGATTCTTAGATCTTTCTTTAAATACATTTAATATATTGTCAGTCCTAATACCCATAAGTGTTCATTCTGAAGTAATCTGACATGCTTAATGCATAGCAATATTAATATTTTATTCCTTTCTTTGGATCTCAGAGCATCCTGGGCTCTTTCCTGCTATTAATTTTCATAAAATCTCTGAATGTGATAGAAATCATACAAGGGAGGATATGTACTCAAGTAATCATCACCTTCCTATAATCCATATCTAAAGTATTTTGACCTAATAGAAAAATAATGTTGAGATATTTAAGTTGTACTTTTATACTTGTGACTGGGCTCCATATATGCTCTTGGCTAAAAGTTTGTGTTCCATTTCATGCCTCTTCCTTCTTTATCTTTAGCTACCTGATTCAACTGACCAATTCCAATAGACATTTCTGTTGATCAGTAGACAACTGTCTAATAGAAAATGCTGTGTGTGATTCCCTTCAAATCTGTTACATCTATAGTAATACTAAAAATCAATCTTTTCTAGAACTAATTTTGAGAAGTTTGGATAAATATGATTAACATACACATAAAGTCACACACACAGACACCTACCTGCACATAAAGCAGTATATGTAAAATATTCTCTTGTAGAATCAGGCCCTGTCTGTACCAGGACCTCTGAGATATGTGTGTGTATGTGTATGTAGAAATATACATAATTTTGGCAACTATACGTGGAAATATTTGCATCTGGGTTTTGATGCTTTTAACATGGGAGTATGAACTGATATATATATATATATGTATATATGCATATATACATATATATAATTCCTATGATTTAAATTAAGCAGTATAGGAGACTAGCTTTTGACCGAGTATATTATATTTCTTTTTTGAACAAGTACAGGTCTCTATCTTGCTCCCTGTAATGTGACCTCAAGTGACTTCTAATTTGACTTAGGTCTGCCCCATTAATGACCTATTAAGAGTGTTTACTGTTTTATGTTTGAGATAAAAGACTAATGTGAAGCTATATAGTAATTTTTAAAAACTAAATCTGCTAAATTGCTGTTTGGAAGAGAGAGAATGATGAAGGGGTTCATCAAACATACTTTTAAGTAGTTAAAGGATTGCCCCAGATAAAGGCTGGTTAATGTTAAACAGAAATGTATAATTTTTAGTCAATATAAAGCAGAGTTTTGTAGTCAACAGCCCTGTTCATTTGAAAACTTGAATTTATTATGATGGAGTGAAATTTCTAAAACAAAAGTTTTAAGAAATAATAATACAAAAGATATCTTAGAATCTCTTGGAAGAATCCTTTACTGTAGTCATAGAGTTTGTGCAACATGACTTCTGTGTTTTTATGTAGGATAATTAAAATCTCAGTACAAAATTTAAAACTGTATTTTAGACAAAACACAGCATAAGAATTGATACCTTACTATACTCTAATTTTACTCATATATATTTATGTTTTGGACAAAAGCATAGTTGCTAGGTACTAGAAGTTAAAACTTTAAGACAAAACAATTCAGATTTTTTTCATCATAAAAATCAATGAAGTTATACATAAACTTTAAAGAAAATCATAACTGATAAAAATAAAGTATGGCATGATTTGGGTCAGCACTTTATAGAAATCATTAATAATTGGAAGTTTTAGTGAGATTACAGGTACTTGGGCCGGCACCATGGCTCACTTGGTTAATCCTCCGCCTGTGGTGCCAGCGTCCCATATGGATGCTGGGTTCTAGTCCTAGTTGTTCCTCTTCCAGGCCAGCTCTCTGCTGTGGTCTGGAAAGGCAGTGGAGGATGGCCCAAGTGCTTGGGTGCCTGTACCCCATGGGAGACCAGGAAGAAGCACCTGGATCCTGGCTTTGGATTGGCGCAGCGCTGGCCGTATCGGCCATTAGGGAAGTGAACTAACAGAAGGAAGACCTTTCTGTCTCTTTCTCTCTCTCATTGTCTATAATTCTACCTGACAAAAAAAAAAAAAAAAGAAAAAAAGGAGACTACAGGTACTGATTAATTTTGCTATGATATGTTGACTTCAATCAAATCAGTTTTTAATTTTATTAGAACTGGGTGGCAATAAAAATGTAACTAAATCATTGAATCTATTTTCTGTTACCTGCAAGACTGAATTTCATTTGGGGAAAAATATTCCTAAGGGAACAATTATAATTTCCTTTGGCTAGCTATGGTCAAGAATTAGAAGTTTCTAACAGAAACTCTTCTTGTAAGCGTTGTATCAAATCTTTAGAAGAAAAGGTACTTGATGAACACATAGAGCTATAGATATCAGTGTGGTGATTTGTGGCACACTACAATGCTAGAGAAGGAAACGAGTCATTTAAAGCTTTGCCCTAGGGACGGGCAGGGACGGAGCAGCGAATCCCATTATGATGGGGGTGGAGCTGACACTGGTAGTTGGACCATGTGGCCACCTAGCTTCCAGCAATGGCAGTGCGCTATTGTCTAGGATGGTGTCAGGGTGTAGAATGTGCCATAGATAAGACCGTGCCATTTTACTTACATTTCCCCCTTTTGTTTTTTATAAAGCAGGAGTTGTATGGAAATATATTAGCCCCGAAAGTCCAGGAGGAGTAGAAGGATGATGATCTATCTGTCTTTAGAGCTATTCCTGTTGATTTGAGGTGATGAGGTACTCTTTGCTGGCAAGAGTACCAGTCTCAAGCCACTGTCTTCTGGGTGAGGGGCCGAGTACATCCCTGTAGCAGCATTTGACTGACCACCTGGCTGTTGAAGGCCTTGGTTCATTCCATTACCAACTCCTGTACACACTTAAACAGACATGCTAGTATGAAAGACAGGATGAGAATAGCAACCTAGTAGTAGCATTAACCAAGTAATGAGAGGATTTCATAGAGGAGAGTATATGAGGGGGGGTCTCTGGACCCTTGTGAAGACTGATGGACGTGGTTTAAAGCTGATCCCAACCAAGACCAGGAGAAAAGCCACTCATTTTTTGCAGGCAGAGGGTTTTGTCTGTAGAGATCATACAACATTAAGTAAGGGAGAGGACCATCAACACACACAGTTCAGGAGTAGAGCCATTGATGTAAGAGTAAAGGCTATGATTACCAAGGAATGAGGCCCCAAGTGGGCTAGATAGGGTCCAGAACAAAAGACCGTCATTATTAGAGATCGAAGAAAAGTGCAGTCTAAACCATGAATAAGTCCTCTGATTGAGAGGCAGATAGAAACTGACAGAAGGGGCTTGATAATAATCTGGTGGGCTAGCATTGGCTTTAAATCATGTTGTAGCAGAGGATTTATGATAGTTACCCTAATGCTTATAATCTTGTTTTGTTTGATTCTGTTTAATTATTGAATTAGCAAATCTTTGAGAATGTTCTCTTGATACTGAGAAGTCATTAGAAGTTCATTTTACAACTTCTGTGTTATACATTCCTTATACTAATTTGACATGGTAAATAGTTTTAGATAACGATCCATTCTAACACCTGTTGATTAAGTATTCTGATTTAAAAAATGAACAGATTTTGTATTTTTAATTTTATGTTATTTGAAAATAAACAGAGCTGAATTAACTGTAATTGAATTTCATTATATTTAACTTGGCTTTGCTGTATGGTACAAATAACATAGAAGTAAACTGACAGGCTATGTTTCTTATTTCACAGTTCTTTGTTTCTGTTTCTTGACAAAAAAAACTTCTATTGTAAAAATAATTTAAATAGTAGTAGTATTATATTAAGTAATTCTAATTTATAGCTATTAAATATCACTTAGAAATGTATTTTTAAAGAACTGCATATTTTCATTTGATTCAAAGGGAGAGAGGGAGATGGTGAGGAACAGGGAGAAGGGAAGAGAGGAGGAGGTGGAGAGTTATATTCCATATTCTGGTTCACTCCCCAATTGCCCATAACAGACAGTTCTGGGCTAGGTTGAAACAGAGCCTGCAACTCAATCCAGGTCTACTATATGAATGTCAGGGATCCCAAGTACTTGAGGCATCATCTACTGGCTCCCAGAAAGCATGTTATTCGGAAGTTAGATCAGAAATGGAGGACCTAGCAGTAGAATGAGGCACTTCACCATGGGATGCAGTCATCCCAAGTGTTGGCTTAACTGTTGTGCCCGCTGCCCACCCTCCCGATATTTTTCTGAGGCCTAATAAGGTTTTCAAAATCAAATTGAATCCTGTGACAGTGTGTTTTTTTTTTTTTTGATAAGTAATTTCCTGAGTTTTGAAATGTGTAGTGAATATGAGCTACTTTTATTATAGCAGATTATAGTCTGTTTTGGCCAAGAACTAAGGCTGTATTCCTTGGAGGCAAGTATTGTAATATAGTGGGTTAAAACACTCCCTGTGATACTTGCATCCCATATGGGTACTGATTCGAGTACTGTCTGCTCCACTTCCAGTCCAGCTTCATGCTAATGTACTGAGATGGCCCAATTCCTGGACCGTCCCTGCACCCGCATCAGAGACCCAAATGAAACTCCTGGCTTTGGACTGGCCCAGCTCCAGGGGTTGTGACCATTTGGGAGTGAATTAGCATTTGTAAGGTCTCTTTCTGTCTCTGTCTCTCTCTCTCTACTACCTTTTCAAATAAATAAATAAATATATCTTTTTAAAAAATACTATGTTCCTAGGGAAAGAATCTCATAATTAAATAGCAGCTTAGAATGTGTTCTGTCTTCTTGTGTCTTTTATACCCACTCTTCAACATTATTATTATTCCCTAGGAGAAGTGAGATCTTAATCTTCTGCCAGTTTACAAATTAATGAGAAATTTGATTCTATTTTAATTTGTTAGTGTGTCGTCTTTGGAACTTTCCTATTGAAATAGTATCAGTGAAGATTAGCTCTTATTTTGTCCAAGCTATGAGAACCAGGTGTATTTGCTACAAATACCATTAGTTTATGTTTGAATTCATCTCTGGATTCAAATTATATCAATTTAAGGGGCTATTTGTCTATCCTGGTGATGCTTATTTGAATATTGGTTTTAGACATTCAGGTTAACTTCCACTCCTTTTACTTTATCTTCTGAATGTTCTGTTGCCTATTCATTCAGTCTTCTTGGTTATTTTCTTGTTTATATTTTCTTGTAACAAGTAGTTTGACTTCTTTTGTTCTTTTAATTGTGAGGGTGAACAAGGAAGAGGGTGTCATATGCGTTGTAGGTACTGTGAGGTTCTGCTCTTGATCACACTCTGAACTCCCTAGTACAGATTCCTTTTGTGAACTTGCTTACTTAAAAGCAATTATGGTTATGCTTCAAAATTCAAGTGCTATATTTTATTTCTTTTTTTAAAAAAAAGATTTATTTATTTATTTGAAAGTCAGAGTAACACAGAGAAGGAGAGGCAGAGAGAGAGGTGTTCAATCTGCTGGTTTATCCCCAATTGGCCACAATGGCTGGAGCTGGGCTGATCCGAAGCCAGGATCCAGGAGTTTCTTCCAGGTCTCTCATATGGGTTTAGAGACCCAAGGACTTGGGCCATTTCCATGGCTTTCCAAGACCATAGCAGAGAACTGGATCAGAAGTGGAGCAACTGGAACTCGAGCCAGCACCTGTATGGGATGCCAGCACTGCAGGTGGCGGCATTACCCACTACACCACAGTGCTGGCCCCAAAACTAATAGCTTTTATACAGGTAGTTTGCATGTCTTTTTTTTTTTGTCTATGAATCGAAACATTTAAATGGAACAAAATTTATTTTTCTTAGAAATGTTGATCTCAAACAATTTATAAATTTCACTTTGCCCAATCTATATGTACCCCCATGATTGATATTTTTTCTGCAGTAAATGGATTGCTCTATAGTTTGTGTGTTTATATGCAAGACATATCCCAACTCCATGGAAGTATTTCTTATAAATATGATATCAAAGCAAAAATTGCCTCAAAATTAACTGCTCAAGGCAAACATTATTCAAGGCTATTGCAATACAAGAGAAAGTCCAGAACTATGTATAAGCTTCATTCCATGCAGTGAAAGTCAAAATTTAAGGTGAGATGTGGCTACTGGGAAAGTTCTGGAGGGCAAAGTGGGAGTCTTGGGCTATTGGAATCTTCTAATTGAATATATCCGAAGGAAAACTCAAATTCTCCTTTTTTAGAAGGGAAGGTAGCTCTGTAAGTTGGAATCAGGCATCCATTGAAGGTAGGTGCCTACCCTCCCACAGAAGCTGAGACACAGGGGTGCTATCTTATTTGGTGATGACTTTTTTAAGACATAATACTCATAGTCCTTAAGAAAAGACATTGCTGGGTTGTAGAACTGCCGAAGCTTTATAAAATATTCATATCTCAAAGGAGCTGATAAAGAACTTAAAATTTCAAGTTTTCTAAAGGAAACACTCCAATATAAAGGGGGTCAGTACACACAGTTAGAAAGTAGCCTGTCTACAGTTCAGTGCAGCTAGGGAGAATATTAAGGCCATCTTGGTCAGTGGCATTATTAGTTAAACATACTGCCTCTTCACTTTTCCTCATGGGTTTAAAAATTTTCATGGAAAATCAATATTTACTTCAGGAATTCAGCTGTTACTCTGAGCCTTAGGATTTGTTTATACTTAAAAATTAGTCATTATTTGAAAGATAATTCATGTAAGTCACAAAATTTTAAGATTTATTTATTTATTGGAAAGGCAGACAGAGAGGCAGACAGTCTTCCATCTGCTGGTTCACTCCCCAGATGGCAGCATTAGCTGGAGCTGCGCCGATCCAAAGCCAGGATCCAGGAGCTTCCTCCAGGTCTCCCACATGGGTGCAGGGGCCCGAAGACTTGGGCCATCTTCTACTGCTTTCCCAGGCTATAGCAGAGAGCTGTATTGGAAGTAGAGCAGCCAGGACTTGAACTGGCACCCATATACGATGGCAGCAGCTTTACCTGCTATGCCACAGTGCTGGCCCCCAAGTCACATATAATTCAAATGCATCAGATGAATTCAGTATGATAGACATTGAGGTTAACATCTTGCAGGGTTTATTTGGATAAACAGATGAGCACTGAAAGCTGCTGTTGGTGTTTCCTGTGAGTGCTTACTAGGTTGCCCTATTAGCTCTATCGTTTATAGAGCACTTGAACTCTCAATATCTTTTTTTTATCCATTCCACAAAATGGTTAGATGAATTCTGTAGTAAATATGTAATCTTGGTCAAGAGTTTAAGCATCTGAGATGTCATTTTGTAGTTGTATTATTAAATATTAATTTTAAATAGAAAACCTAAGTATCATGGCTGTTTTGATGCTTCAATTATGTAATTTATCCAAGAAACATTTACTGATCCTACCATTTTATGGGAATCACTTCATTATATTGGGAAAGAACACTGTATCATTTTGGTGAGTTGCACTCCATTATATACTTGAATAAACACATAGCCTCTGTCGGGTATCATGGAGGACAGCACTGAAGCACTGGAATGGAAGTTATTGGAAGACATGGACTTCATCATCTAGTTCACATGTGAATCCTCAATAGTGAGGAATTAATGATCTCTTTAATGAAAATTTTGTGCAAAATTCTGTGCAGTGCACTAAGGAAAGTGAAAAATATAGATTGCTTTTTTCAAGATTTATGTATGTAAATATGCATGTATGTATTTGACAGCTAGAGTGAAATGGGAAAGACAGACACAGAAAGAGATCTTAAATTAGCTGACTCACTCCCAGATGGGTGCAATGGCTGGGGCTGGGACTAGAACTGGTGCTCTGATACAGGATTCCAACATCACAATAGGAGTTTAACCTGCTGTGCCACAATGCTGGACCCAGTGTATTTATATACTATGTGAATCTTTGACTAGATCCTACACTTAAAAGAACCTTGACAAGGTCTATACTCCATGATACATGGTTCTCCATACCCCTCCCAGGTTCACTGTGATTTCTTTATACTTCTGTCTCTCATCAGTTGATAAACAACTTGAAGACTGTTACCTGTTCATCTAAAGAAAAATATATTTCCCTGATTGCTGGTGTTTGAACACCAAGTGATTTAAATAGATTATAATATTTTCTAGAAATATCAAATATTTGGAAAGTACCATTTATACATAAACAATAGATTAACCATTAGGTCATTAACAAACTATATCCTTTTTAATAATATTGCTAATGGCCTTGTGCAGTATCCAAACTATAATAGCTACTGAACTCAAGTTTTTACTGAGCGAATGAACACAATTGGTGTTTAATTACTTTTTTACTTTTTTTTTTCAGTAAGGCATCTACAATGTAGCAATTAACTGGGATAATTTCAGATATTAAACATGCAGAAAGTATAGAGAAACTATATTTTAATAACAAGTCATAATTTAATCTTGTATCTTCAAATGGCCCCAGGCTTGGTCTGAGCACTGATGAAATCTTGGTTTTCAGTAAGACTTTTATGTAACCTCCATGGGGTTGATTGAATGAAGACTTGGTGATAACTAGACTTTGAAATGGAACTGCATAAATATGGACTCGTCCTCAGAATAGGGGACAACGTTGTCCTTTCTTCCTCTCACTTCTGCTACTGAATACTGGAGATGGAATCCTTCAGGATAAAAAAAAATCTACTGGCAGAGAGAACCAGCAACGTCAAATAGCCTTCTACTTGGCTTGGCCTTCAAGGCCTGGCCAGTTTCAGAGACCTGCAGAAGGGTATGAGTGGGAGAGGCAGATAGGGGGAGAGCTGAGGGAAAGCTGGAATCATTGAGGATGCTGAGGGATACAAACAGGACCCTGCCAGCCTCACCAGGGGCATCAACCCTTGTTGTTGGAAGGGGTTTTATAATGCGGCGCTTATCTTCAGGAAGTCAAGGTGGCTAACAGTTTCAGGTACATCATTTCTTTTTTTCTTTAATTTTTTAAAAAAAAATTTAATTTAATTTTTTTGACAGGCAGAGTTAGAGAGAGAGAGAGAGAGAGAGAGAGAGAGAGAGAGAGAGACAGAAAGGTCTTCCTTTTTCTGTTGCTTCACCCCCCACAAATGGCCGCTAAGGCTGGCGCACTGCACTGATCCAAAGCCAGGAGCCAGGTGCTTCCTCCTGGTCTGCCTTGCTGGTGCAGGGCCCAAGCACTTGGGCATCCTCCACTGCACTGCCGCGCCACAGCAGAGAGCTGGACTGGAAGAGGAGCAACCGGGATAGAATCCAGCACCCCAACCGGGACTAGAACCCTGTGTGCCAGCACCGCAGGTGGAGGATTAGCCAAGTGAGCTGCGGCGCCGGCCAGATACATCGTTTCTTACGAAGTCCTGTGTAGCAGAAATAACAGGCCCAGGAATTTTATTTTTTAAATTTTTGGAATATCTTTGTTTTACTTCCTCCAAATAAGAAACTGATACCTTGTTTTAAATGCTGCAAATGTTATCTAATAAGGCATCACTGAACATTTCTTCATGTCAATTCTTTATTCTTGATTGTATCAAATCAGTAAGGAACATTAACATACTTTCCTTGATCTATATAAGGTATGACATACACTTGTAGTTAACTTTACCATTAACCAATGTATGCTAGAGTCAAGAATTTTTGATTCAAAGTGATAAGACAACTGCAGGATATAAAAATTGAATAAATATTAAAGCAAATCTGTATAGTGAGTATTCTTTAGGATTGTTTTATCTTCCAACTAATAATCATAATAAGATCACTGATATTTAGTTGAAAACAGGGATTTTACTATGCCTTAAAATTTAAAGTTCAGGCCGGCGCCGTGGCTCAACAGGCTAATCCTCTGCCTTGCGGCGCCGGCACACCGGGTTCTAGTCCCGGTCGGGGCGCCGGATTCTGTCCCGGTTGCCCCTCTTCCAGGCCAGCCCTCTGCTGTGGCCCAGGAGTGCAGTGGAGGATGGCCCAAGTGCTTGGGCCCTGCACCCCATGGGAGACCAGGAAAAAGCACCTAGCACCTGGCTCCTGCCATCGGATGAGCGCGGTGCGCCGGCCGCAGCGCGCCGACCGCGGCAGCCATTGGAGGGTGAACCAACGGCAAAGGAAGACCTTTCTCTCTGTCTCTCTCTCTCACTGTCCACTCTGCCTGTCCAAAAAAAAAAAATTAAGTTCAAATCAAGATCATCAAAACATTATGTAAGTCATTTAACAGAATCAGAACTATTTTATTTTTCTGTACTTTTACTGATAGGATGGTAAATAAGACTAATGGGTATCATTCCTAAATGAGAATATTGCTTTATTAAAGAAAAGTGAAATATTAGCCAAATGTTGCATAGCAAAAACTGCTAATGGTTTTGAGAATGTGTTTTATGTGTGTATGGGGCTGTGTCTGTGCATGAGAGAGAGAGGAGAGACAGAATGGATCATGGAATCTGAGGGAAAATCATAGAAAGCAGACATGTAGAGCTAGACTGATTTTTTTTTTAATATTTATTGTCTCTGTTCTGCTGGATCAAGCTCACGACAATTTGTTCACTGAATAATAGTAATTCCATAGTGCTAAGCATACACTGCTCAATAAATACTTGCTGAATTGAAAAATGAGATTGCTAGGGGCTAGTGTCAGTGCATAGAGAGTTAAGCCGTGACCTGCAGTGCTAGCATCCTATATGGGCTGCTCCATTTCTTATCTAGCTCCCTGCTATTGCACCTGGAAAGCAACAGAGGATAGCCTAAGTGCTTGGGACTCGACACCCACATGGGAGACCTTGAAGAAACTCCTGCATTGGCCTGGCCCAGCCCTGGCCTTTGCAGCATGAAGCAGTGGATAGAATCAATCAATGTCTCTCTGTCTCTCTCTGTCTCTCTCTCTTTTCTCCCTCCCTCCCTCCCTCTCTCTCTCTACCATCATGTTGCATATAACAGAAGGAACATTGGGCTGATCTTTATCATGGCACACCCTACTTAAAGTGGAGTTACATGTCATAACTTGAGGCATTCTGCCTAAGATGGTTGGGAAAGAAAGGAGCGAATGGAAAAAGTGAAATTCAATGATATCTAAAGACAGTCTAAGTGTCAGTCCATAGCTCGTTCATTCTGAATAGAGATATTTGGGGTAGATGGAGACGGAATCAGAGCTGAACACAATGAGAAGAGTTTTGACTGATAGATATGTTAAATCTGCCTTAAAGTTGCAACTATGAGACAGGTGGGCTAGAACAATAGCTCAATTCTCTACAATAAAAAAACTTCCAATACTTTATGCTTTTCCCCTTAGCTCCTGTCGGAGAAAGGAATCTTTCTACAGTGATTAGGGTTTCATGTAGCAGTGAGGTTTTTAAGGGCATCTGCCTCTTAAAAACCTCTCAGGTTTCCAAAAATTCATTCTAATTATTTCTTTAACACTTGAATTAGATATTTATTGTATGCCAGACAGTATTCTGTGCTTTAAAAATACAGCATTCGAGTAGAATCAATATTTTAGTTGGAACAGACTATAATCAAACAAAATTATTTCGTATTGCAGTAAATGTCTACAGGCAATGATCTGGATGCATGGATAAACAGAATAGCTGGTTTGGAGGTTGGGTAGTTCTGCTACAGATAGGGTTCTTAGAAAAAAGCTCTTGGAGGAAGTGCTGTGTGTAGTAAATCTTCAAGGATTAGAAGAAGCTAGTCACAGAAAGTCCTAGGAAGAACACATCATGCAACAGGGACAAATTCAACAGCTCTTTGCTTGGAAAGATATCACTGTTTTCAAGGAAAGAAAGTAGGCATTGGAGGTTGGAGAGTAGAAGGTGAAATTGGAAGGCAGACAAGGGCCAAATAATGGCTGGACCTTCTAAACCTTGAAATGGATTTTGTTTTTTTTTTGTTTTTATTTTTTTTCAATCTACTTTGGAGGAAGCTTTGAGACTTTTAGGTAGGGGAATAATATACTTTGACTTAACTTTAAAAGATCATATTGGCTGATAGAGAATAATTGGGTATAGAAAAAAACAACAGAAGTAGGGCAATCACTGAATTTAGGAAGCCATTGTAGAAAATCATTTCACCAATGGTGATTTGGGCTAGGGTGATAGTGGAGACAGAGTGAAGCGACAAGATTTGGGTTTAATTTGCTAGTAGAACTGACAATTTGTGTATGGATTTTATGGGTGGTAGATTAGGGAAAAGAATGAATGGAAGTTAATTTCTATGGTTTTTGGCTTGAGCTATTGAGTGAATAGTGGTATCATTTACTGAAATGGAAATGATTGGCTGGGAAACCAGGTTGAAGGAATCAAGGGGTACTTATGAATGCATCAAATGTATTTTTCCAAGTATAGATGTGTAAACCATTGGCTATATGATTAAGGAGCTCAGGACTGGAAATAGAAATTTGAATGTTATAAGCATGTGTATATAGTATTTTAAGCCTTGGAAATAAATGACATTATTTAGGGAAAGATATAGTATAGATAAAAAGATACTATTGAGGGATGAATTCTGAAAGAGAAATAGGAATCAAGAAAGGGAGAATGTCTAAAATTCATATGAAAATTTGAGTAAAAACAAAATCAATAGTATTAACATTGGGTTTATAATATAGAAATCAATAAAAACTAATGGTGAGGGACCAGCATTGTGGTGCGGCAGGTAAAGCTGCCACCTGCAATTCTGGTATCCCATAGGAGTGCCAGTTTATGTCCATTTCTGATCCAGCTCCCTGCGAATAGCCTCAGAAAAGCAGGCAGATGGCCCAAGTATTTGGGCCTATGGCATCCATGTGGGAGTTCCTGGTTTGGGCTTGGCCCAGCCCCAGCTGTTAGGCCGTTTGGGAAGTGAACTAGTGGGTGGAAAATCTGTCTCTCCTTTTCCCATAACTATGACTTTCAAATAAACAAACACAAACAAACCTTTAACGAAAAAAAAAAAAACCCTTGATGATTGTCTTTGTCATGGTGGGGTAGAAAGTCAGATTGGAGTAGATGGAAAGATCAATGGGAAGTGTTGAAGTGTTGACAGGAACTGGTAATAAATTTTCTTTGAGTTGTTTTGATGTAACAAAAAGTAGAAATGTGGGACAATGGCTGGAATGATATGTGGGGTCAAGAAAGGATTTGGAAAATTTGGAAACATTGAAAATTCAATCCAATGAAGGCAAATAAATTGAAAAATCCAGAAAGAGAAGAGGATGAAAATAGAAGTGAAAGTCGTAGAGAGAATGGGAGAGATCTGGTCCATTGTGCAAGGCTGTTCCAGTTTTTGATTTAGAAAACATTATTTTAGAATCTGCAGTATTCTGGTAATCTAACAGAATTGAGAATACAAGAAAACCTATTACAAAGAAATTACAACAATCGGCTAGAAGAGACAACAATGAAAGGAAAAGTATACGGAGAAACAGAATAAGGATGTTACATAACGTCCTAGAAAAACAATTTCCTGAGTGATAATAGAAGCATCTCAACTTTTATGTAGATCTTTGAAAGATTACTCTGTGCAGCCCTATGTTCCTGGTATTGTATTGAAAAGTGTATAATTGACAACTCACTTAGCACTAACACTTGGAAATATTACATATTAAAATATTAATCTAAAAATGTGCTAATGAAAATTTTAAAAGTAGGAAGTATTACCCAGAGATGACTTTTGAAGAAAGATGGCACCTTGGATTGGATTGTCTTTGCAGTTCTAGTTTGTTGTGCCAAAACACCTTTCAACTTGAAAACTGCAAGATTCATCCTGTAGAATGCCTTTGAAATGTCAGTTCATTTTTTTTGAGTTTCTATAATATAAATCTCTGATTATTGCAGATTCTTTTATTAATTTCCAATTATTTAACAACAGGGAAAAGCTATTTATTATAATTATACCAAAGGAAAGAGCGTGGGCAGAGGGAGCATCTAAACTCATTTTTCAATGGTCAGTGTCGTTAGCATTAACCTTTTTAGACTGTCTGTCCCTGATGTTTGGAAGAGCTAGAAGTGGGTTTATCCAGCAGAATTGCAGTATTGCTCTTTTGCCCTTATCACCCTTGACTCTTACCTATATTAATGGTTGAGACATGGTCTGATTATCTTTCAGATGGGCGTCTGTAGGCTGAGGTTGCTGGTGCTCCTCTTTCTGTCTCTTGGGTACAAAAGATCAGGAAGTCGCCAGCCCTGCTTATAGATGCATCATTTCTTAATTGCTTCTATTTAGCTTCAGAGAAAAGACCATTCATTAACACATTTTGAAATTTGCCATCACTCTTTAATTTTAAAAATGCTATTCCAGTGACCTTTCTTCAGAGTCTTTGAAATCTTATGTCTTTTAAGAGAAATCATATTACATGTGTGGATTTTTGCACCATGCTAGACAGTTTTGGTAAGTTCAACACTGTGATAAGCGATTATAGCTTTAGATATTACAAAACTCTGCTAAGAACAGGCTCTGGAACTATGGTGGCCAATGTTATGGAGTTATATTCGGTTCAGAACCAGAGTCTGCAGTGTTTTCTTTTGTCTTTACTCTGGCATATATTGACTCTGGCTGATACTGTAAACAAATATACTGTATGCCATTTTGAGGGAATGTGTTAGGGTTCTGTGGCTTGAGCTCTGATTTAGCTACTACTATTAGCTGGAAATGAGGAAGAGAAAATATTATAGCCTAGTTTTCCATAGAAACCTTGAGAATAAACACATGGTTGACTTTAATCAGAATTAATCATAGGTTGTGTGTAACATATGGAATAGGAGGTTCATTACCTGTAATTTGTCCAGGAGTATTGACTCCGATTTGTTAGATTGGGTTCTTATTTTACCTGACTTAAAAAATCGTGTGCACTAGTTTTTATACCATAGTATCAAAGAAGAAATGTGTGGTTTGTAGTTGCCTTATTACTATCTCCATCTATAATTATGAAACAATCATCAGTGATTATAAGGGGCAATGTCTAGAATTTAAGAGAGCTGAGGCCTTCTTAGATGTTGTAAGCACCAAATTTTGCTGCTGTAACACAGCAACTTTTCAGATAATAGAGATTTTTCACATAGTAGATTGATTTATTTCCACTATCACTTTCTAATTTATTTATCCTCTTCATTTTTTAGTATCTATTTTCCAGATTTTTGCCTTTTAAAACTAATTTTGATATTTACTTTAAGTATCTATAGTTATTTTCTAATGGCTTTATTAGTATTTTTTAATATTTGTAAATTTGAATAATCTACTCATTATTGCTTTTGGATCTTTAATGAAGAGATTAAAAAACGGATGCAATTTTAACCTCTGTAGATATTTTTCTAGTGTTCTACCATTTCTTTGAGTATAATCCCATGTTTCTAGTATTAATGAAATTTCCAGTGATTATAAAGTGCTCATTTCCAAACTAATTTGAATTAATTTTTCAAAGTATATGGCGTGATATATAACCTTAAAGCTTTACAGCAGATGGAAGAGTCTTAAACGTCACTGTTAGTGATTATATAAATAACCTTTAGTTTTGCATATCTGTTCTCCTACTTAAGCTGTTTTCTTAACTCTAAGAATCAAATGTTCATAAAGCAAATGTCAAGCTGAAATTAATATGTTTAGAAATAAGCAGAATGATAGTGAAGTGTAGTCATCAATAGCTAAATGCCACCAAGGAAAAGTCTTCCTGCTTTATGCGTATTTAAAGACCACTAAAAATGCTGAGTTCTAATCTTGTTAATTTATTTACCTTTACCAGTTTTATGGGTATTATGCTACCTCATTGGGCCCAAAGCAATCCTTCATTTTCTTTAAATTATAAGAACATTGATGTACAGGTTCTTCTGTTAAAACATGCTATTTTTATGTTTGATAGTTTGAGTTTTACATAGTTCAGTGGTTGATGAAGAATATCCCATGAAATTACTTATTAGTTTCATAAGTAAATTTATACTGTTTTATATAAAATTCCAGTTATAATATAAAATATTTCATATTTCCATGTTCTTTTGTTCTAAGGCACTTGATATGCTTTACTTTTTGTATAATAGTAGGTTGGATTTGAGCCAAGAAAATGTAAACAAAATGGTTTCTTCATGCTTTAGACAATATTTATCAAAACTATGAAAAATGATATGCATTTTGGTTCCCTGTCCCATCTGTTTAATAACAGTCTCATTCCATGTTCAAATGACCTAGAACCATTCGCACTTTCAACAACGAAAAGTTAGACTGGCATTTTCTCATAATAAAGGTGATATGATTTTAGCATTGTATTCTTTGAAATGACCTTAACCAAGCTCTGCTATCTAATCCTGGAAGAAAAGGCTTGTAGATTTAACTTTAAAACCAAAGTTGTCCTCAATGACAAGCATTCTAAGTATTTTATAAATAATAATTATAAAATTGTTTTATAAGTATTAATTTTATATTTAGGTATTTTAAAATATATTTTAAAATAAACTTTTATTGGGTGTTTAATAGGAAGTTTTTTTCTTGCAGCTATTGGTGTTTTACTTGAACAAAACATTAAAGTGATTGGTTGAGAAGTAGATTCAGGTAGCTACCTAAATTACTCTCTAGGTTAAAATTAGATTGACCTTTCTTTTGGAGCAGAGTTCTATACATCTATCCATTTATCTATCTATCCACCTATTTATCCACACTTCTTAAGATACTTCTGGATATGGATATGGTGCTTGGTTTATCTCTTCAAATGTCTTTGTTAAATGCTCTGATTGCCCTAAGAAGCCATGTCTAGCCCCACGTTGACTAATTGTTAAAACTTAACTCTACATTTAAATGAACATTTAGATTGAATGCACTCTAAGTCTTTGTCAGAATTTAATATTAGCTTGTTGTTGCTCAATACTTTTGAGTCTACTGAGAGGAACAAAACATAGATAGAAGTACACAGATACTACTAAGGATAGTAAATCAGTGATTGTGAAGAAGGAATAACACATTCTCTGTATTAGTCAAAATAAATTTGGCTATGGTACAGTAAAATAGATCTCATTGTCACTGCTTATACTCACACATTTCTGACTCATGTAAGAAATACGTGTCTATCACAGATCATCTATTACTTTGCTCCAGATATCTTCACTCTATGACCCATAATCCCAAAGAACCCCCTATTTTGAGCATTTCAAATTTTATTGTATACATAAGAGAGACATGAAGAGCAACAAACAAGCTGTTAGAGCTCCTGTCTGCCAGTGCCACATATCACTACTGTCCGCAGTTAACTGAGCATAGCAAGTCATCTGGGAATTTCTGAATTCTATACTGTGGGGAAATACATAAAATCCTTCCCACACAGAGGATTACTATAGGAAGAAAAATCAGAATATTTGGTAAAGAACGATACAATTTTTCACTTTTCCCCTTGGGGAGATATATCTTCTGCTTTTGTCAATACTGAATCCATCCATAGAAATCTGATAGGCCTTGCAAAGGGAACTTAGCCCCAAGCCAACATGTAGAGAAGCATGGTTTTACTGAGCTACTGATCTTGATGGGTACATAATTTCTATCTATTGATTTTGAGCAGGAAAAAATGATTTTTTATTCTACATTTTTAAAGGATTTATTTGAAAGGCAGAGTTGGGGAGAGGGAAAGAAAGATATCTTCCATCTGCTGCTTCACTCTCCAAATGGCTGCAATGGCCAAGCAGAGCCAATCCAAAACCAGGAGCCAGGAACTTCTTCTGAGTCTCCCATTAGGCTGCAAGGGTACAATGATCTGGGTACAATTAATTTGTTGATTTGACAGTAATAGAGCTTCTGTCTACTGGTTCATTACCAGATGGCCACAAAGGCCCGGGGCTGGGCCAGGCTGAAGCCAGGAGCTTCTTCCCTGTCTCCCAAATGGATGACAGGAGCCCATATATTTAGGCCATTTTCTTATTCTTTCTCCAAGCCATTAGTAGAGAGCTGGATTCAAAGTGGAGCATCCAGGACATGAACCAGCACCCATATGGGATGCCAGTGTGGCAGGCTGTGGCTCAACCCACTATGACACATGCCTAGCTGTTTTTGTTTTGGTAGAGACTCACGTACTAGTTAGTGAAACTATTCCCTGAGCCATCTCTTTAGATGTTGGAACAACCAGACAAAACTGATCAGGAAAGGAGAAAACGTTTAGTTTCCTACTGCAACCAAGGGGAAGGCCATACCTGTTGCACACAACCCAATCTGTAAGGCCAAAGGCCAGGCACCAGTCTTTGTTCTCAGATCAAAGCCCAGAACAGCGGCTGCTGAAACCACTTACTCTGACCCTTGACTTTCAACAGGGAACTTGCTTTTACTTTGCAAACGGTCTGGTGGGAAGATGAATGGAACTGGGGAGGCAGAAATAGAACTTAGGTTTTCTGACATATTTCAATATAAAGAAACTCGAAAAGAAAAAGTTGATAACATTCTTCGAGTTCAGGAATCTTGACATGTAGGATTCTGCTTTGAACTTTTGCTGTTAGCGCCCTCTTGTACTGTTTTCTGCCTCTCTTCATGATAAATTCTTCCTTCCTCATACCTTCATTCTCTTGTTGAGCTCCCCAGCTCTGGTTTCCTGAACTAGACCTCAAGGCCCTTAAACTCTGAGAAATGTAGTTTCTCCCTCAGAAAATCAAAATGAAATGATTTTCTTCAAGTGAGTTTGGAGAGCAGGGGCAGGAGATAAATGGCACTTGTATTTCTCAGCTAGGAAGGAATCCTCCAGTTTTATACATTTCAGAGATGAGCGTTTCTAACAATTGTCAATCCAGGAAGCAGAGTTCTGTTTTCAAGCACATGGAATATTTGTATCAGATCAATTACTCAGGCAATATGGTACAGAGGAAAATCATATGCAACAGTGGGTATGTGAAACATGGCCCTTTATGGGACATATTGGGTATTGTGTATGGTGTACCTGAGAAAACCCCAGTTCAAAATCAGAAGAGTATTCTGTTGTTGCTAACAGTGCTTCACATCTGCAAAGAAACAAATGAAAAGTGCACAGACCCAGCTGTTGATGCTCTTCCTTTGCTACACGTTTAAAGCCTAAATGCCACTATCCAGAATCCTTCCATCTGTAATGTTATTACATTAGGAATAAAAATTAATCTCACCTTTATTTTGTGTGGTTGTGCTTTCTTGATAATGTGATCATCTGTACCCATTTTATACATTACTTTGAGAACACTTATTTTCATTTCCTCCCTTCATGTGGTTGTAGCTGAGGATAGGCCAAGCTGAAGTCAGCAGCTAGGAACTTCATCTGGGTCTATCAAATGAGAGGCAAGAACTCAAGTATTTGAGCCATCATCTGTTGCTTCCTAGGTGGGATAACGGGAAGCTGGATCGTTAGTGGAGTAGCTAGGACACAGACTAGCACTCTGATCTGAGATGCAGGCATCCCAATGTGATGTAAGCCATCGTGCTGCAACACTTGCCCCTCTTTTGTACCTTTTCATGAATGTGATCCATGCCATTCCTCATTGCTTCTCCTGTTGCCTGGCACAGTGCTCAGCACTACAAGGTTGATTATTGAATGACTGGTTTCTTACGGGACTCTCTCCATGTTTGTACCACCTTTTGCAATATCTGATAAAATAAGGTGCATACGCATTGACCTCTTTTATTTTAACCCAGGCATCATCATGTACTAAATGTAGCATTGTACAAATAACTTAAAATTTCTCTGCCATAATTTCTCCACTTCTACTTGGAATGAAAAGAGCACCTAGTTCATAGTGATACTGAGAGGAGTTGATGAGCTAGCATATGTAAAACTCCTAGAGAATTGCTTGGTTTGTAGTAGGTATTTAATAATCATCAGTATCATTATCATGATTTGGGTACTAGGTGTTGATGAAGGTAACAGTCATAGATTATCCTGTTATGGAAAACAACTGGAATAAGAATAAGGTAATGTCCCAATAACTTCCTGACTTTTGTTCCTAATTTGTCAGTTGGGAATTTCGGTCCTCAACATATCAGTAACTGGTCATCTTTCAGCATAAAGACAGTCTTGGTGACTACCTAAGGAAGTCTTGGCATTTTTTTTTTTTTTTTTGCTGCATCATTGATCCATTTTCTCACTATCGATTACTGTTTACTAAAACAGAATGGAGATCTTATCTCAAATTTGTTATGTAACTGAGAAAAATAGTTTGTACCTGAGAAGATTAGAAAATCATTTAAGAAGACACAATGTTGTTCTTAGTATCAAAGGGGCATGGTGTGCTGAGTTGTTTTCCTCACAGAGAGAAGGTGTCCTGCTGTGGTTGATAAAAAATGAATCTTTAGGGGTACCGGTTCTATCCTGGTTGCTCCTCTTCCAGTCCAACCCTCTGCTGTGGTCCGGGAAAGCAGTGAAGGATGGCCCAAGTGCTTGGGCCCTGCACCCTCATGGGAGACCAGGAGGAAACACCTGGCACCTGGCTTTGGATCGGCGCAGTGTGCTGCCGTGGCGGCCATTTAGGAGTTGAATCAACAGAAGGAAGACCTTTTACTCTGTCTCTCTCTCACTGTCTAACTCTGCCTGTCAAAAAAAAAAAAAATCTTTATTCTAGAAAATGCTCCCGATTAGTAGAGATTATGGGGAAGCATATGGAACTATGGTATTGATTGATTTACTCGGGTTTCTTGAAGATATTATGTAAAAATGTTGAGACAATAACATCATGAAATCTTTTATATTTTAATCTGGGTGACTTAGCAAGTGTTAGTGTCATGTATTTGAATATCATTGTAGTTTTAAAAAAGACCCAATCTCACAGATTATTGGAAAGAACTGAAATGTAAGAGGATAGTTATGTGATGAGAATTGAAATGAGACGGGGCCGGTGCTGTGGCTCAATAGGCTAATCCTCTGCCTGTGGCGCTGGCACACAGGGTTCTAGTCCTGGTCAGGGCGTGGGATTCTGTCCCGGTTGCCCCTCTTCCAGGCCAGCTCTCTGCTGTGGCCCAGGAGTGCAGTGGGGGATGACCCAAGTCCTTGGGCCCTGCACCTGCATGGGAGACCAGGAAAAGCACCTGGCTTTGGATCAGCGTGGTGCACCAGCCTCAGCGGCCATTGGGGGATGAACCAATGGCAGTAGAAGAGCTTTCTTTCTGTCTCTCTCTCTCTCACGCTGCCCATTCTGCCTGTCAAAAAAAAAAAAGAAAAAGAAATGAGAGCGAAGTGGTAGAACAAGTAAGTCACTCAAGAAAACATTCTTGAGACAGCAATATGTCATATGACCATAATTGTGTCCAACAGAGATCATAACTTGGACTCAATGGTTAATGTGGTTCAATCAGCCTCGTAAGTCCTCTTTAGAAAGCTAAGGCAATTCTTTAATTGAAGACTTTATTAAGATTATAAAATAGTTTTCATGATTACCCTGCATTGTGATATGAGAATTGTGTAAGTTTTGTGACTAAGCCTGATTACTTAGATATTAGTAACTTTTTGAGCTAAACATAAGATACCTTTGGGTTTGCTCTGACATTTCTTTACTGATACTCATTTAGGTTTTTATTAATTTAAATTGACTTATAAAATTGTTTGTACTATGTACAATCTGTTTTTTCTGATTCTTAAATTACATACTCAGCTAATTTTTTCAGTGTTTCATTTTTACTAATGTAGACATTTCAGGCTATACATTATCTTGAATTATTATCTCTGAGGTACCACACAAAATTTCACATGGAATTTTAATTAATGAACAACCATAAGCATTGTTAAAATGTCTATCAAGTTTTCCTCCTCTTCTTGAGTTATTTAGTTTTAACTTAATAAATATAGGGAAGTTTTCAGTTTCCTTTCTGTTACCAACTTCAAACTCGCCTGCCCTGAGATCAGCTAATGTGGTCTCTCCAACTCTCATTCTTTAAAAATTAAGACTTATTGTGTCAGTTACTTCCTGAAGCATAGGAGACTATTGTAATTATGTCATTATTTACTGGGTCAGAATTTCAGACATATCATCTGGTTGATTGTTCTTTTGCTTGTGGTACAAACAGATGGACTTGTTTTTAGGATCTGTATAGTTCCACTCATATGTATTCTAGTTGGTAAGGATAATTGGAGGAGTAGATTCAGTTGGGATGGTTGACCCAGGGGGCTAATGTGTGGTTTCCACAAGTGGGTGGCTCAAGTGGCCAAGAATACTACAAGCACATAAGGCAAACCTCATATCCTTTCGTGACTTAGCCTTGAACAGTCATGTGCTGTCGTTTTGATTGTATTCCACTGTTGCAAGTAGTTAAAACTACTCTGATTCAAGAGATTGATAGAGATTCACATCTCCATTAGAGGTGTCTCAACTCATTTGTAAGCATGTTCTGAAACTATTACACACTCTATATGGTATATTGCGCACTCAACTTTTATAAATGTGGTCAAACCTGACAACTTTGGGTGTGTGTCATCTCATTGTTTGGGGAAAGGAATAAGGAGTGATCGTTAATTGTGCTCAATTGTATTTTTCAAATATTTTATGCTTCTATTACTATCAATGTGTCAGTTACCAGAACAAGAGCACATTTGACAATTTGATTTTCTAAGCTTCTGTTTTTCATATTTTGAGACCATTTTAGTTAAGACATGTCATCCTTGTGAATTGGATCTCTTATCACTAGGATATGAATCTCAGTCTTAATGCTTAATAATGCTTTCCTGCTATATAATGTATTTTCTGCTATTATATAACTAGCTTTTTAAAATAAGAATTTTTCATTTTTTATTCCATCTCTTCCTAGTACTCCATTTTCTTCTGAAGACTTAATGGAAAGACTTAGAGGAAGGGAGAGAGAGAGAAAGATATTGACTTTCAATACACTTGTTCATTTTCTGAATGGCTGCAGTAGCTGGGGCTGGTCCAGGTTGAAGCCAGTAGCCTGGAACTCCATCCAGGTTTTCCATGTGGTGACAGAAGTACAAGTACTTCGGTCATTTTTGCTCCTTTCCCAGGTGCATTAGCAGGGAGCTGGATCAGAAGTCGAGAAGCATAGAATTGAATCTGTACTCTTATGGGATGCTGACAATGCTTGTGGCAGCTTAACCTGCTGCACCACAGTTAGCATGTATAATAGCTTTTGATATAGTTTTTTTTTTTTTATTTGACAGAGTTAGACAGTGAGAGAGACAGAGAGAAAGGTCTTCCTTCCGTTGGTTCACCTCCCAAATGGTCGCTATGGCTGGAGCTACGCTGATCCGAAGCCAGGAGCCAGGTGCTTCCTCCTGGTCTCCCATGCGGGTGCAGGCACACAAGCACTTGGGCCATCCTCCACTGCCCTCCTGGGCCACAGCAGAGAGCTGGACTGGAAGAAGAGCAGCAGGGACTAGAACCTGGTGTCCATATGGGATGCCGGTGCCACAGGCAGAGGATTAGCCAAGTGAGCCACGGTGCCGGCCCCTTGATATATTTTAATACATAAGTTTTTTTTCCCCATTCCTTTACTTTCAAATATTCTATGTTTGTGTTTCAACTGCCTTTTCAAAATAACAGATATCTTCTAAATTCTACATGTTTTTAAAAGAATAGCAAAATACTTTTCTTTGTATTGATACTTTCAGTCCATTTAAATTTATTGTAATCATACATTTTAATTTATGTTTATGAATTTATTGTTTTTTCATGCATTTAAAAATGCATTTTTATCATAATTTTTCTAAATTTACCTTTCTTCCTGTAGTTTAAAAACTGTATCCTCCATTTCTATTTTAAAAGCATTACCAGTTTGAAATCTTAAGATTCATAGTTGAAACTGTCTAAAGTTTTTTTTTTTTTTTATGTAAAGCTTTTATTTAAAGAATATAAATTTCCAAAGAACAGCTTATGGATTACAATGGCTCCCCCCCCCCCACAACTTCTCTCCCTCCCCCTACCCTCCCCTTTCCCGCTCCCTCTCCCCTTCTGTTCACCTCAAGATTCATTTTCAATTCTCTTTATACACAGAAGATCAATTTAGTACATATTACGTAAAGATTTCAACGGTTTGCCCTTGCATAGAGACACAAAATGATAATACTGTTGGAGTACTAGTTATAGTATTAATTCACAATGTACAGCACGTTAAGGACAGAGATCCTACATGATTTTTTTTAAAAAAATTGATTAATTGTCTATGCAATTTCCAGTTTAACACCAAGATTTTTTAATCATTTGCAATTATCTTTATATAAAGAAGATCCATTCAATATATACTATGTAAAGATTTCATCAGTTTGCACCCACTAAGAAACACAAAGTGTAAAAATACTGTTTCAGTACTAGTAATAGCATTATTTCACATTGGATAACACATTAAGGACAGATCCCTCATGAGATGTAAGTACACAGTGACTCTTGATGTTGATTTAACAATTTGACACTCTTGTTTATGGCGTCAGTAATCTCCCTAGGCTCTGGTCATGAGTTGCCGAGGCTATGGAAGCCTTTAGGGTTCGTGGACTTCGATCTTATTCCGACAGGGTCATAGTCAAAGTGGAAGTTCTCTCCTCCCTTCAGAGAAAGGTACCTCCTTCTTTGATGGCCCCGTTCTTTCCACTGGGATCTCACTCGCAGAGATCTTTCATTTAGGCCTTCTTGATCAGCTCTTGTGCTGACTGTTGTTGTACAATGTAATACTTTATCCATGGTAGTATTTTTTTTTTTTATCCTAGTACTAGTGGTTGAACTCTGTAATTAACACACAATTATTCTTAGGTGTTTAAATTTTAACTGAAAAGTGATCTCTGTGAAATATAAGAGTGGGAATAAGAGAGGGAGGAGATGTAAAATTTGGGACATGCTCAATCGGAACGGCCCCAAATGATGGAGTTAGAATTGTGCCAGGGGATTCCAATACAATCCCATCAAGGTGGCATGTACCAAGGCCATCTCATTAGTCCAAGTGATCAATTTCAGCTCACAATTGATCACACTGATAGGTCTAAGAGTCAAAGGGATCGCACAAGCAAGACTAGTGTCTGCTAATACTAACTGATAGAGTGAAAAAGGGAGAGAATGATCCAACATGGGAAGCAGGATACACAGCAGACTCATAGAATGGCAGATATCCTAAATAGCACTCTGGCCTCAGAATCAGCCCTTAAGGCATTCGGATCTGGCTGAAGAGCCCATGAGAATAGTTTAGGCATGGAAAGCTAAGACACTCTGAAAAACAAAAAAAAAAAAAGAAACTGTCTAAAGTTAATACCATTACTACTCTTCCTGTACAAATACAAGTTTATTAAAACTCTTGTCATCTATTTCTCTTTTGTATTTTACCATCTATTTTTTTTTCAAATTTTAGATTTTTCACTATAATTTTTTTAACCTTAGCAATCTTTTTGGTTCCCAACTTGATCCTCGTTTTTGTGACTTTATTTTTTTTTTTAAATTTATTCATTTGAAAGGTAGAGTTACAGAGATGCAGAGGTAGAGAGACAGGGGGATCTTCCATCCACTTTTTTTCACTCCCCAAATGACTAACACTGCTAGAGCCAGGCCAATCCAAAGCCAGGAAACAGGAGCTTCCTCCTGGTCTCCCATTTGGGTGCAAGAGTCAAGCACTTGGACCATCTTCTGCTGCCACAGTAGGGAGTGAGATCAGAAGAGGGGCAGCTAGGACTTGAACCGGCACCCGTATGGCACAGCAGCACTCGGCTTTACCTGTTATGCCACAGTGCTGGCCCCTGTGATTCTTTAATTTCTTTAAAATTTCCCCATAAAAGTAGGCAATATTCTATGCTGAGAACTGAAATATTTGATAATCTTGGGGTTTCTAAATCTATTATCTGTTATTTCTATAGATTACCACTTATATTGGTTTGTTACCTTGCATATTTGATGGAACTCCTTTGATTCTGACCTCATTTATGTTTGACCTTATTATGTGAGAATTTTGAAAGTCTAAATAGGGAATTTTCAGGATATGATTTACATGTCTTTACATCAGAAGTTAAAGATGGGGCAGGCCTTGTTGCATAACAGGTTGAGATGCTACTTGACATACTCACATCCCACATCTGGAAGTCTGGCTTAAGTCCTGGCTACTTTACACTTCCAATCTAGCTTCTTGCTAATGTACCAGGTAGGCAAAAGATGCTGGCCGAAGTACTTGCATTCCTACCATTCACTTAGAGATCTGGCTGGAGTTCCTGGCTTCTGACTTATGCCTGGTCCAGGCCCAGCCGTTGGGGGCATTTGAAGAGTAAACCAGTGGATGGAAGATCTCTGTCTGTCTCTATATCTCTGTTGCTCTGCCTTTGAAATAAGTAAATATTTTTGAAAAAATTAAAATGACTAAATCACTAATGTGACCATTTTAGCTTCCTTTAAGGGTTCAGGGTTTAAAGCAGAAATCTCTGGTTTTGACAGCATTTTGGCTGCTGGAACAAAACTCACTATCAATTAGCAGGCCTACTGGAATATTAGCTTAAAAGGATGCTTTTCTTCTGCTTCATAATTTATGACTCCATAGCAAGAATCACAACTCACAGTGCTTTTTTTTTTTTTAAAGATTTTATTTATTCAAGAGGCAGAGTTACAGAGAGAGGGAGAGACAGAGAGGTCTTCCATCTGCTGGTTCACTCCCCCAATGGCTGTAGTGGCGAGAGCTGAGCAAATCTGAAGCCTGGAGCCAGGAACCTCCTCCAGGTCTCTCATGGAGGTGCAGGTGCTCAAGTACCTGGGTCGTCATCTGCTGCTTTCGAAGTCCGTAGCAGAGAGCTGGATCGGAAGAGGAGTAGCAGGACCTGAACCAGTGACTATATGGGATGCTGGCACTACAGGTGCAGGGTAGCCTGTTACGCTATAGCAATGGCCTGTCACACTGCTTTTTTGAAAAATTATAAAAAAGTGGACAGAATTCATGTTTCCTATATACAGTTATAAGAGCATAATGATATTTCGCAAACTCCCTCCCTCCCTCAATCAATCCTACTCCCCTTCCTCCTTTTATTTTTCTTTTAAGTTTACAATGATATATTTTGAATTTTCTTTATAATCACAAGCTGTTTTATTCATTTGAATTGCTAGAGCTATGGGAAAGGACTGGAGGTTCTCATTTCCTCCTGTAAGCCTTGCATTATATTAAACGATATTTCTAGTCCATCCCACCCCAGGATCTGGTTGATATGTGGTGAGAGACTCTCAGTGTATATGGTCCACATTAATAAGAATATTTTTCTTCAGAAACAAGATCTGTATGATACAAATTATTAAAATTTCCCTCGAGTATAACAGCTTGCAGCTTCACACCCTTTAAGCCCACTTATTTCAAAGAAGTCAAGTCTATTGCTTTCAGCTATTTATGCCAGAGTCCGTTGCTTGAGACCAATAGTTTGAGAGGCTTTGGTCCCTCTAGGGAAATGTATCAGCCAGTCTTTCTGAGGATATCTGAAAAAGTCAACCAGAGGCTTCCTAAACTCATTGAGCAATTTCCCTGCTTGTAAGTGTCCAATTTAAATAGAGTTTAATCATGGCCAGCAGAGCCCAAGAAAAGCCTATTTCCAGGTGTGCAGATGGTGTGCCGCCAAAGACAATCAAGGGAATTAATTATGAGAATGATGAGCAGACTTAGACAGGATTTGAGATTGTGTGCTCTGATGGACACATAGCTATTAAAAACAAATGAGCAAGGAAGAGGCATTTTCTCTGGTACCCGGTAAAGTCTTCTGAAACTGGGAGCTAAGAAATTTCCATTTGGTAGATAAAGGTTCTAACTGGTAAAGAACCAATAGGTTTTATCATTAATTTTCCCCTTTCAGCTATAACCCAGTTAGGCCTGGACTTGTTTTATTTTTAGCCTGAATTTGAAAGCTACATTAAAAAAATGCAATGATTGTTATACAATCTGGGTTTGATGAGAAAACTTTGTGCAGAAAATAATGCAATTAGCCCAGATACAAGCAAATGGCCTATTTCCAGGTATGTCAAAAAATTAATATAAAACATTGTTCTCCAGCAAGTCACATTCTATTAAAACAAAAGCATTAACACTAAAAAAGCAGCATAATGAAAATATTAGAAACCTCCTGCTGCTAGGAGGTTTATTTCAAGAAATAATTTATACAATTAAATTCTAACACAGGAAAATCTTGACTGTCCCTTGAAAATTTTATTTCTTCATTTGCCAAATATTTATTAAATGCTTATGTGTCAAGCACTGTTATAGGAATGGGAAATAGAACTTTGTGCAGATCAAACAAAATTTCACCTTTGAAAGTTTGTAGTGTAATGATGACAGATAATAAATAAGAGCATTCCATATCAAATAGGAAAATAAAGCACAGCAATGAAAATGAGGACTCATTGGAAGTGTGTGTGTGTGTGTGTGTGTGTCTATTGTTTATGAAAGCTTGTCTGGTAAAGGTTTTCTGATAGGAGATGTTGGATAAGAAACCCAATTTTCAGGAAGAGATCTCTTGAAGTTAGGTGGAATCATTTAGGTATAATTCAGTTATATATTCCTAAAGTAGGAACATACTCATTGCATTTTTTTTTTGACAGGCAGAGTTAGACAGTGAGAGAGAGAGAGACAGAGAAAAAGGTTTTCTTTTTCCATTGGTTCACCCCCAAATGGCTGCTACAGCTGGCGCACTTCACCAATCTGAAGCCAGGAGCCAGGTGCTTCCTTCTGGTCTCCCAGGCGGGTGCAGGGCCCAAGCACTTAAGCTATCCTCCACTGCCTTCCCAGGCCACAGCAGAGAGCTGGACTGCAAAAGGAGCAACCAGGACAGATTCCAGTGCCCCAACCGGAACTAGAACCAGGAGTGCTGGCACCGCAGGTGGAGGATTAGCCTAGTGAGCCGCCGGCACTGGCTGTTTTGCACATAGCAATAACTAGAGTACACAGGAAAGGTTTGAGTTGAACTTTCTGACACAAAGGCAGTAAGGGGAAATTTTTTCCCATAGTACTAGTATATTTTTCATAGACACTCGACACAATAGAGGTCTTTAGTAACAAAATCCTAAAGATTAAAAATACATAGAATATATGTTATAATGACTTATTGATTTTTGGTGTGTACATAGCATATTTGGTTCTTGTACAGAAATAACACAAAACAAGCATACTTCAGAAGTATCACTGAAAAATTATGTAGTTTTAGTATAAAATTTTGATAATCCATGAAGTTTTCATAATACAATATTTATTTATTTAAAGGGAACACATACGCATTTCATATATACAGTTTTAAGAACATAATGACACTTCCCATGATTCCTACCTTCTGCAATCCCTCCCCATTCCTTTCTTATTTTTTAAGTTTTGTGATGACACACATTCCATTTACTTTATAGCCATAAGCCTAATCTTCCAGTAAATAAAGAATTCCACAATTGATAAGTAGATACTTATTATTATACTACTGAGGAACACCCTCCAGGGCTGTTTTAATTGGAAACAAGAACTTGTCAGTTTATCACACGCTTGGGTGATATTTAAAAATACTGAGTGAATAATTAGATCATATACAGAATATTGTTAATGAGAACTGTTTTAATATACGACACACAGAATACTTCCATTTAGCAGACATACACTTTTAGACCTCAATATCTCACACTTCTAAATCCAAAATTGAGGCTATTTTTGAAAAATATTCACTCAGGCAATGTGTGCTTATTGGATTTCTTTTTAAATGAAGACATTTAAAAATTTGCAGATGAGTGGAATTAAAAGATGTACATTTTCCATGAATTTTCAAAAAACTCTTCGTATTACTGCAAGAGAAAAATGAAGATGACTGTGCAGAGATTTATTCTATTCTTAAAAGTAAGGCATGTATTCCTGGCCACTGAAGGTTGGCCATAGCTGATTGCATTGGAAATTAGGATGCTTTGTCTTTGGTGCCCTTTCCTTGCTAAACAGGTCTCTCTTTGAGAATTTATCTTACTTGACCTTTAATTTTTTATATTTATTGTATCTCTTTGATTTAAATTATTATGCAGTTGATAATGATGGATTAATCTACATTTTCAGCCCTGACCTCTCTCCTGAGTTTCAGACTCATATACATGGGAACTTCAAAGAGTCTATAGAAAATAGAATTATGTTTGTTTTCATACAAAAAAGTTGAAATCCATGCAAATAAGAGGTCTTCAAAAATTCATGCATATTGTATATTATGGAAAACTTATACATGAAGTACAAAACTTTTTATACCAAAATGAAGTTATCTTTAAAATGTTTTTATTTACTTGGACAGAGTCAGTGAGAGAGGGGGAGAGAGAGAGAGAGAGAAAGAAAATGAGAAGGAAACTCCCATAGCTGGTTCACTCCCCAAGTGCCTACAGCAGCCAGGACTGGGAGCTGGGAATGCAATCGAGGTCTCCCACATGGGTGGCAGTGCCACAATCACCTGTCGTATCTCTGGTCTGCAACGGAAGGAAGTGGGAATTGAAATCTGGAACTGGCAATTGAACTCATGTGCTCTGGTATGGGATATGGATATCTTAACCTGGTATCTTAACTGCTAAGTCAAACATGCACTAATGAGCATTTTTAATTCTCTTTTTCTGTAAATTTTTAATTCCCTTATATTGTATTTTTAATTCCCTTGTATTGCTCTGCACATACCTCTCAATGGATGTTTGACAGGTGCTTCAAATGCAAATGTGCAATATTGAACTATCTTTTCACCCAAATTTGCTTTTTCTTCCACATAAGTCATCAATTTCTAACAATCATACAGCTTGAATAGCTTTAATAATTTTATTCTCATTTCTATCCACTGTTACTATCTTAGATCAGATCCTTAATTCTCTTTCCTGAACTGAGCAAATGCACTTATGCAAGTGTCTCTTAACTTCTTTCTCAGTAGAAGTCATCCTCTTGCAACTTTTTATTGATTATCCTGGTCAATGTGCTGTTCCATAAAATTCTTCAATGCCTTCTTCATTAACTCCAATATAAAAATGGAAATTCTGACTGGTGCCACCACTCACTTAGCTAATCCTCCACCTGCAGCACTGGCACTCCGGGTTCTAGTCCTGGTCAGGGCACCAATTCTGTCCCGGTTGCCCCTAATCCAGTCCAGCTCTCTGCTGTGGCCCGGGAAGACATTGGAGGATGGCCCAGGTGCTTGGGCCCTGCACCCACATGGGAGACCAGGAAGAAGCACCTGGCTCCCGGATTTGGATCGGTGCAGCGCGCCGGCTGTAGCAACCATTTTGTGGGTGAACCAATGGAAAAGGAAGACCTTTCTCTCTGTCTCTCTTTCTCTCTCACTGTCTAACTCTGCTTATCAAAAGTAAAATAAAAATGGAAATTTCTCAATTATTCAGGGATATTATTTATTAGTCTATCACCAAATAGTCTGCAGATATAGTATGGTTTAGGGCTGGTGTGGTGTATCTGGCAAAGCTGCCACCAGTGATGCTGGTATCCCATATGGGCACCAGTTCGTGTCCTGTTTGTTCCATTTTCTTATGTTGTACTCTGCTGATAGCCTGGAAAAAGCAGTGAAAGTGTTTGGGACCCTACCATCCACATGAGAAACGTAGTTGAAGTTCCTGGTTCCTAGCTTCACCTTGGCTCCACCCTGGCTGTTGCAGACATTCAGGGATAAAACCACTGGATAAAGATGTCTCTCTTCTCACCCCAACAACCTGTGAATGTGTGTGTGTGTGTTTCTCTTTCTCTGTAACTCCCTTTTTTATAAAAATTTATTTATTTATTTGAAAGAGTTACACAGAAAGAGAAGGAGAGGCAGAGAGAGAGGTCTTTCATCCGATGGTTCACTCTCCAAATTAGCCGCAGTGGCTGGAGCTGCACCGATCTGAAGCCAGGAACTTCTGGGTCTCCCACATTGGTGCAGGGACCCAAGGACTTGGGCCATCTTCTACTCTTTCCCAGGCCATAGCAGAGAGCTGGATTGGAAGTGGAGCATCCAGGGCTTGAACTGATGCCCATGTGGGATGCCGGCTCCTGTAACTCTTCCAAATAAAGTAAATCAATCTTAAAAAAAAAAAAGTAGGATGCTTAGGGGCTGGTGTTGTGACACAGGAGCTTACGCCTCTATTTGCTATGCAGGCAACCCATAATAGAGTGCTCTGTCAAGTTCAGGCTGCTCTACTTCTGATCAGTCTTCCTGTTGGTGTTCTGGGGAAGGCAGCAGAGAATTGCCCTAGTGTCTGGGTACCTCCCTCCCATATGGGAGACCTGGGTGGAGTTCCAGGCTCCTGGTGTCATCGTGGTCCATCTCTGGCTGTTTTGGCCATTTGGGCAGTGAAGCAATGGATGGAATATCTCCTTCTCCCCTCCTCTCTCCTCACTTTTAAAATATACTTAAAATCTCATTGAGCTTATTGAGATACAATTCTAGAGTCTGATTCTCAGATGTTCTCATTTGTGGGTCTGCAGTGAGGCCCAGGGTTTGCATTTCTATCAAGTCTGCCAGGTTGTACTATGGAACCTTCCAAGCATGTTTGCCAAGTGCCCCCTTAGCTGGCAAGCCCTAGAGGGGCAGGGCGCATCTTTTATTCTGTTTCCATTACAGTGCCTGTTGCCCAGTGGCTGGGCTCTCTGCTCACTTCCACTAAATGAATGAGTGACTCTATGCCTATATTTTTAAGATCCAGTAGCACCTCCCTAGGAGCTTCAATGCCATGGGAAAACTGAACAGGCAGATCTTGTGCCTTCTAACTTTTGCATATTACAAATGCTGACCAGGCTGCTCATGCTGAACAATGGAGCACTATCTGGAGCTGTATCTCAATTTTTTATTTCTTTTAAAATTCGATTAAAGATTTATTGATTTGGTTTGAAGGCAGAGTTACAGAGAGAGAGGGAGATTCAGAAAGGTCTTCATCCATTTGTTTACTTCAGATGGCTGCAATGGCCAGAGCCGGGCCAGACAAAAGCCAAGAGCCTCTTCTGGTACTCCCATATGGGTGCAGGGGCCCAAGCACATGAACCATCATCTGCTGCTTTCCCAGGCACATCATCAGAGAGTCGGATCAGAAACAGGGCAGCTGGGAATGAAACTGGTACCCATATGAGATAAGGTGCTGCTGGCATTAGCTTAACCTGCTGTCACAATACCAGCCCCCTAAATTATCACACAGTATAAGACACAGGTTCCATGATGAAAGTGAAAGATTGTGTTTACATTGAACTGCTTGAAAACCAAAGAGTAGGGTCTGGTGCTGTGGTGAAGCGGATTATGCTGCTGTCTGTGATGCTGGTATCCCATCTGGGCACTGGTTTGAGTCCTGGCTGCTCCACTTCTGGTCCATCTCCCTGTGAATATGCCTGGGACAACAGTGGATGGTCCAAGTGCTTGGACACCTATTACCCACATGGGAGACCTGGGTGAAGCTCCGGGATCCTGGCTTTAGCTTGGGCTAAAGATATAGAGGCCATTTGGTGAGTGTAACAGTGGATGCAAGATGTTTCTTTCTCTTTCCCCCTCTCTCTCCCTCTCCCTCCCTCCCTCCCTCCCTCCCTATCTTTCTCTCTCTCTCTCATTGCAAGTCTGTTTTTCAAGCAGATAGATAAATCTTACAAAAGTGAGAAAAATACTCAGATTTTAAAAATCTGTTTATGTGCTAGTTGAATGTGTTGCCATTGAAGTAAAATGTTCTTGTTTAGCTTTTTAAAATGAGGATATGTATAATTTTATATAAAGGGATTTCTTTTGAGTTAAAAATTGTGAATTTCTAGGGTTATACTTTTAGGTGGATAGCTTTAGCAAAAATCCACATCCAGAAATTTGAGAAAAGTTGATAGGTTCTTAGCTCAAGAGAAAAACTAGATCCTTTGATTTCTTGGCATAGTGTTGTAACCCCTCCACTGCCTTACATTGCCTCATAGCCTCATATAATCAAGTTCTTCGTTTGCTTAAAACCCTGGAACAGTTTCCATTGCTCATAAGAAAAAACCCAAAGCTTCTAATACTTCCTGTAAATCTGAATGACCTCATTCGTCACCTTGTGCCTTCTGCCCCCTCTTTTCTACTCTTCAGTGTTATCCTTTCAGATATTTGAATCTGCCACTCTTCAACCACAAGACCACCCAAAGCAGTGCCTGCACCGCTATATGCCCTGGACCTGACTCCCAGCTACTCAGAACGTAGCTGAAGTGCCTCTTCTTTGAGTGTGATGAACATTCTTCTCTGTTAGGGGTCAGTGATGTTGGAATAGATTCTCATGGCTCCAGGTACTGTTTGTTCCCAGCACGTCTAACTATTTCGTGCTCTTTGCCTACATTATTTGATACATGTGCCTGATCCTCACTGAAGTATGAGCTCCATAAAGATAGGGATGATCTGATTTGTTCACAGTTGTGCCTTCAGTACCTATTAGAATGCTTAGCATGTAGTATACCTTCAGTCAGTTACACTGACTTTAGCAGATGACGGAAGAGCTGTTTGTAACATCCTCTCACTCCTCACTTCAAGCCATATTTTTTAAACCCCTAGGCTTTTGTTTTGTTTTTTGTTTTTTTTTTTTTTTACCCCTAGGCTTTTGTACAAATGAATTTCTTATTGGCCACATATGTTTACTATTTAATACTCAAACTGAGTATCCAGTGAGCCTTTGGTGATTCCATTACAGCTTCAATATACTTTTAAGAAATGGTTTGTCAACAAGTACTGGTTAATTCTGATGTAAAAATACATGTTGCATCCAGCCATCTCCATTGCTCTGACTTTATTTCTAAACCATTATCATCTCAGAAATGGAAATTGAGATTATTCCTTTCTGTCATAACCATCCTGTCCCCCTACTGCTACATGATGATCAAAGTGAATTTTTAGAAAGTTCACCAGATCATGTACAGTTGATTTACTTCTCTTTTTGTGGGTGACATCCAAGCTGTGAAACACGGTGTTGAAGCATCTGGTCCTGGTCTGTAGTTGAAGACTCAACAGGCACTGCTGTGTTCCAATTGTGTATCCATTCCTGTAGTTCTGAGAAAGAGCTAAATTTGTTTTTCCCTAAGAGAATTCATAAATGCTCTTATTCTGATCAATTGTTGCTCATGTTTCAGATCTCAGTTAAAATATTTTTTCAGAAGATTTTCTTTAGCAATTTCAATCTAGATTGAGTTTGCTATTCTCTTTTTTAGTATTCCATTTTATTTCTTTGTGGCACTTATGCTTTTGTATTGTGAGTTTGTACGTGAGTATGTGTGTGTGTGCATACAGTTGTGTGTGCTAAACTCTGCTCCTCACTTTGTTCTTAACCTCTTAGTCTAAAGGCTTTAGGAAAACAGGAAACATTTCTGTCGGTTTGTTCATTGTACCCCAAAGAGCCAGCATGGTATTTGCTCACACTAGGCATTGAGTGTTTTTTTGGATGGATAAATAAATGAATAAAGAACATTTTCTAAAATATATCATGTAGGATCTCTGTCCTTAATGTGCTATACATTGTGAATTAATACTATAACTAGTACTCCAACAGTATTTTTCACTTTGTGTCCCTATGTGAGGGCAAACTGTTGAAATCTTTACTTAATATATACTAAACTGATCTTCTGTATATAAAGAGAATTGAAAATGAATCTTGATGTGAAGCAAGGGGAGAGGGAGTGGGAAAGGGGAGGGTTGCGGGTGGGGGGGAAGTTATGGGGGGGGAAGCCATTGTAATCTATAAGCTATATTTTGGAAATGTATATTCTTTAAATAAAAGCGTTATAAAAAAACATTTTCATGTTTCCATTACCTGTCATCAAGTCTATGACACTTGATTATATTTATTTGTTTTATATAATATGGTCCCCCTAGCAGATGGTAATTTCTATTTGAAATTAGTAATGGATTTTTAAAAATCCATCTTTGTTTTTTTACCATCTAGTGAAGTACCTGATACATAGAGAAGTTATGATAATAATTTAATGGTTGAAAATATAAATACGATAGTAACATAAATGGTGAGTTATTCAATATGATTGGACACACAGTTGGCAAAGGGTAGATAAGGTAGGAGGAAAACCAGGCTGCTTGATGGTTGGCCACTATACACCCCATGTTTTACACTTAAATAATTAAAATGTGGGAAAACAAAAGCAAAGCAGATTTGAATTTATTTGATAATGATACATGAGGTTTAGAAAAAAGTTCTTCCAGTTTGGGATGTGCTAGGTACCTTGGTAATCTTTCTGACAAATATCTCACAAATAGGCAGAATACTATGTTCCTATGCTCTCATTCCTCAACAGTGTTTATAAAATCTACAAACATAACAAAGAAAAGTTCAGGCTGTTTTCCTGCTTTGTCTCGGATAACAGCTGGTGGAAAAGAGGAGGTCAGTTATCATCTTTTGAAAAGCAATAGGTGTGGAAGGGATTAGTTTATATAGAAATGTGATTTCAGACAACTTTCTATTCAGAAAATTCCTCTGTACCTTATGTCAGTTTATGCTCTCTGACATTTAATATGGTATGCATCTAAATCTAGGAGCTTGTACAAATCTGTTGGAAGGACAAATCTTGTATTGGAGAAACAGCATTAGTTTGAGGAGATCCTAAGGCCAAGTCAGACTTAGTGAGCAAAATAATTAGAATTGAGGAACCAAGTTGACATCTGGGACAAGTGTTTATTGCTATACCTCATTTAAAGGAAGAGTAAAGAAAATGGGACCACTGAAGTATGATGTCATATCTTTAATTCAAAAAGAGTGACTCCAAGTAAAGTAAAGATGTAATCAAAATTCTATGATGGTATAATGGAAAGTATAATTCTCTACTTTCTTGGCTAGTTCTATACCCCTTTCTCATACTTCGCCTATTATAGTTCTTTTCCTTTTCAGGACTCAGCCATTATGATCATAGACATGTTGTTTTTTTCACCTTTTACCCTCAACTTAATTTACTTAAAGTTACTGATATATTTTAATTTTAGATTTAGAGCTCACATATTTCATAGCCAGTTTCCCCTCTTATTGACATGTTATTAGTATGATACTTTGCTATAACTAATGAACAAATATTAATACGTAGATGTTTCGTCTTTGATTTCACTTGAGGAATTTTTCTGTTCAGCAGTCCATCTGGGATGTCACATCACATGTAATAGCCATGTCACACAAGGCTGTTCGTGTTCTGGCAGTTTCTGAGATGTTCCTTGCTTTGAGCTTTAGAGCTTTGAAGAGTACTGGCCATGTATTTTGTAGCATGCTTCGCTCTTACATTTTGTGTGGTGTTTTTTTATGGTAAGACTGACATTATGGGTTTCTAAGAAAAACCATTGTTCAGTGCCATTTTCACCACATTATCAACTCTACATATGACCAACATGATGAATTACTGATAATATTGACATTTTTCCACTTGACTGAGGTAGTATTTGTTAGGTTTTACCACTGTCAACTTAAACTTTCTTCCATCCCTTACTGTAATCTTTAGAAGGAGATGAATTATACAGTGTACACCTAGAAGGATGTGGACTTCTGAATGGCAGAGAATCTGCATAGATTATTTGGAATTATTCTGTACCTGGGCACTCTTTTACTTGGCTACTCTAGCTTTGCCATACTATATTAATGCAGTATATGTGTGTGTGATATGAGTTTGAGTATTTTGTTACTACATGATGCTCCAAGTTCATCTTTTATTTATGCACCTATGATCAGTCATATCTCTAAGGATCTTGGTTTCTTTCTCGAAGAATTGTAGCAGAAACAAAGGTCTAGGTGCTGGGTGTGCTTATTTCTATTGTACTGCCTATCTTTTAAGCTTTTGGATGATAGAGCAAAGACTGAGTTTATATTCATCCATGTGGATACATATACCTTTTGGTATTTTATATATATAACTGTTGATAACTATTGGTATTTTATATATAACTGTTGATAACTACAGTAAGTTAAATTTGGATTACTATATTAATGCCTGTAACTCTAATCCATGATCAAATGACTCATTCTAGCCTCCTGTGCTTGTTGGTAAACTCACACTGCAATTCTGAAAAAATTTCCTTAATTATTCCATTCCAGTATACATGTATAGCAGTATCATAGATGTTAACTTATAACTTTGTTGGTGAGAACATTATTAAATGGGAATTTCATTTTGCCCTATAGATTCCCCTTATTTCATTACATTAGTTAGCAACTCTTCTCCCATCTTCTCAGGGAGTCTCTCATACTGTGTTTTTTTTTTTTATTTTATTTAAGTTATTAAAGTTTCATGTATTTCATATACATAGATTTAGGAACATAGTGATTCTCCTACCTACACTCTAACACTACTTTCTCCTTCCTCTCCTATTCCCATGCTTAAATTTAACAAACATTTATTTTCAGTATAGTTAATGATCGTAAACTTAACCCTACACTAATTAAAAGAGTTCAACAAATAATATGAAGAAGAAAACATTGTTCCTCAATGGAAAAGACAAGGCCTGTACACAGTCATTGAATCTCAAAATGTCCTTTTCACTTGAATACATTACATTTTAGGTACTCTTTATTAGTTACCTCTGATCAGGGAAAACATAATAACTGTTTTTTAAAAAACTGGCTTATTTTACTAAATAAAATAGTTTCCAGTTGAATCCATCTTGTTGGAAAAGACAGGGTTTCATTTTTTGACAACTGGGTGGTACTCCATAGTGTATATATGTATATATATATGTATATGTATACATATACATATATACACACCATAATATCATCAGCCAGCCAACAGTTGAAGGACATCTTATTTGATCCCATGTATTAGCTATTGTGAATTGTGTTACAATGAACATGGGGGAACAGATAACTCTTTCATATATTGATTTCATTTCCCTTGGGTAAGGAGTGGGATGGCTGGGTCATATGGTAGGTCTAAATTCAGATTTCAGAGGTATTTCCATACTATCTTCCATAGTGGCTTTACCACTATGGAAGTTTACCATTTTACATTCCCACCAACATTGGATTAGGATACCTTTTCCCTCAGCATTTGTTGTTTGTTAATTTCTATATGAAGAGCCATTCTAACTGAGGTGAGGTGAAACCTCTTTGTGGTTTTGATTTGCATTTTCTGAGTGGCTGGTGATCCTGAGCGTTTTTTCATGTGTATATTGGCCATTTTAATTTCCTCTCTTAAAAAATGTCTGTTCAAGTCCTTTGCCCATTTCTTAACTGAACTGTTTTGTCGTTAAATTTCTTGGGCTCTTTATAGATTGTGGATGTTAAACCTTTATGTGTTACATGATTTGCAAATATTTTTTCTCATTCTGTCTGTTGCCTCTTCACTTTGGTGAGTGTTTCTTTTGTAGTGCAGAAGCTCCTCAGCTTGATGTAATCCCATTTGTGAGTTTTGGCTTTGATTGCCTGTGCTTTTTGTGTGTTTTCCATGGAATCTTTGCCTATGCCAATGTCTTGCAGGGTTTCCCTAATGTTCGCTAATAATTTGATGGTAGTGGATTATAGATTTAGGTCTGTGATCCAGTTTGATTGGTATTTTGTATAAGATATAAAGGAGAGGTATAGTTTGATATTTTTTTATATACAGACATCAGTTTTTCTAGTACCATTTGTTGAAGAGACTGTCCTTACTAAACAAATTTATTTTAGCTCCTTTGTCAAAGATAAGTTGGTTGTAGTTGCATGGACTGATTTCTGGAATTTCTATTCTGTTCCGTTGGTCTCCCCATATGCTTTTGTGCCAGTTCCAGGCTGTTTTGATTATAACTGCCCTATTGTATGTCTTGAAATCAGGTGTTGTGATGCCTCCAGCTTTATTTTTGTTGTATTGGATTGCTTTAGCTATTTGGGGTCCCTTGTGTTTCCATATGAATTTTAGCATTTTTTTTCTAGATCTGTGAAGAATATTGGTATCTTGATTGAGATCATATTGAATTTGTAAACTGCTTTTTGTAGTATGGACATTTTGACTATATTGATTCTTACAATCCATGAACATGGAAAAATTTTTCATTTTTAGATGTTGTCTTTGATTTCTTTCTTTAGTGTTTTGTAATTTCCATTGTAGAGATCTTTGACATTCTTAGTTAAATTTATTCCAAAGTATTTAATTCTTTTTGGAGGTATTATGAATGGAACTGATCTTAAAAGTTCTTTTTCAGCCATGGCATTATCTCTGTTTGCAAAGGCTGTTGATGATTGTGTGTTGATTTCATATTCTGCCACTTGTCCAAACTCTTCTGTGAGTTCTAGGAGTCTCTTTGTGGGGTCTTTTGGATGCTCTATACATAGAATCATGTCATCTGCAAATAAGTATAGTTTGAATTCTTCCTTTCCAATTTGTATCCCTTTGAATTCTTTTTCTGGTCTAATAACTCTGGCTAAAACTTCTAGGACTATAGTATACAGCAGTGGTGAGAATGGGCATCCTTATCTGGTTCTAGATGTTAGAGGGAATGCTTCCAGCTTTTCCCCATTCAATAGGATGCTTGCTGTGGATTTGTCATAAATTGCCTTGATTGTGTTGAGGATTGTTTTTTCTATACCCAATTTGCTTAAGGTTTTCATCATGAAAGGATGTTGTATTTTATCAAAACTTCTGATTAATACATTGGTAATACAACTAAGTTCTTGTCACAGCCTGCCCTCCTTTCTGAGATTCCCATGATTTCCTAAATGAATTTTAGGAAAAATATTTGCACACATTAAGACACACTCTGCTGTAATGTTCTATTTGTTTTGACAAATGCAAATATCTTGATACTATCATTAAAATATCATACAGAATAATTTTCCTGCTGTAAAATCTCTTAAATCCCCTATTCCTTTCAGGATCTGGCTACTTTGTCCATAGCTGCATTATCTTTATTCCCACTATCTCTTTTCCCTTAATTTTCTTCTTGTCTTCTCTATGCTGCGTTCCAAACTGACCTATAGCAAGCTCATCTTCCTGATGATTGACAGGGTATAGAGATCTGATGTTTCAATATGGTTTTCAAAAAGGCAGTAGAAAACACACCACCCACCCTTGTCTAGCACTTTTCATTTAGCTCTTTAGTGTACCTTCTAGGGCTGGGAAACATCTGGCTCATGGGCCATATAAGGTTGGTTTCCAAAAAACTTGCAGGCACAACGCAAAATTAATAAATCTACAGCAGACTAATGTTTTTGAGGATCTATTTATTTGAAAGGCCAAGTTAAGGAGACATAAAGTGAGAATTTCAATCTTCTAGTTCACTCCTTTATATGGCCTCAATGGCCAGGGCTGTACTGGATGAAATCCAGGAGCCTGGAACTCCATCCAGATCTCCCACATGGGAGGCAGGGGCCCTAGCACTTGAGCCACCATTCCTGCTTTCCCAACCATATTAGCGGAGAGCTGGACTGAAAGTGCAGCAACCAGGACTGGAACCAACACCCAGATGGGATGCTGGCATTACAGGTAGCAGCCTAACCCATTGTGCCACAATGCTGACTTCTAGCAGAATAATTGTTAAGTTGGTAATTTTGTATGACCTGAAAATGATGTTATACATATCCAAATGGCCCTTGACATCAAAAAAATTCCTTATCCCAAACAAACCTCCGAAGCTAAGTGGATGAAATTATTGTTGTTTATGTGGAAACAGAAAACGTTTCCCAAGGTCACGGAAAACTGCTCAAACCCTAATAATGGAAAGGTGTATTTCATTTCTTATGCTCTCTACTCAGACAAGATCACTCCCCACAACAATGAATGAGGAGAAATAAAATCCTATCTCCTGGTCTCTTTCTTTTCTCTCTTTTGGGAATCAGGTATTTTGGAGAAGCAAGAATCTTGGATAGCTCTCAGATACATTTGGGAATTCTGGCACAATTTTAATCCAATCTCACTTCTGGTATTTAGGAAACCAGACATTTAATCCCCATCCCTGCCGGGGATCTAAGCACTCACATGCTTTTCTCTCGCCAGGGGTGTCTGCCTATTTTTGCCCAAAGACACAATAACTATTTTAGGTAAGTTCATACTGTGATAAGGCTTGTGCTATGTAAATGAAATGAAGATATTTTAGACTGAATTAACAGGATTTTTAAGGGAAGACAATTTGGGGGAAAATGTCCAAGCAATTTGTGTAAAACTGTAAACTTCCTTTATATTGTGGACTTTAGAACCCACATGAGAAGCTATTTTTTTTTTCTCAACTTACAATCTTACTCTTTCTTAATGAGTCTAATATTTATTTACACAGTGCTGATTGTCTAAGTGTGGCTCTGTTGATCTGAAATTTCCTTTTAAAGAATTAGTTTGAATAAATTACGACAAGCATTTGCTTAGACACATCTTAAAAGTATTTTCTAACACATAGAAGGTATAAACATGAGATACATTCTGTGTAATGAAAATTTTACTAACTTGTATTTTAACACCATTAGATTTCTTATGGAATGTTATAAGTCTTAAACTCTAATTCAGAAAATAAAAGTTTGTTAAAAGCATTGTCTTTACACAGATGTATACAGAAATGTTAAGATGGTGTACAAAAAGTCTTTTTAGTGAAAATAAGGTGATTCACTATGTTAAAACTTCCTTTATTCTACTTTCTAACCACCTACCTCTGAATATTTTCCTGGGTTTCTTACTGGCATTGGCACCAGGATTCTACAGGAACCAAACTCAACACCTCCATATCAACCTTAAACTCCAGCTCTTACATTTTATCATATGCCATCTTCTGTAAGGTTTACTTAGTGTGTCTTGGTCTCCTCCCCCTCCCCCCTTTTTTTAAGGATTTATTTATTTATTTGAAAGGCAGAGTTATACAGAGAGAGGAGGAGGCAGGCTCACTTCTCAGATGGCCACTATGGCTGGAGATGTGCTGATCTGAAGCCAGAAGCTGGGAGCTTCTTCTAGGTCTCCCCTAGGGGTACGGGGGCCCAAGGACTTGGGCCATCTTCTACTGCTTTCCCAGGCCATAGCAGAGAACTGGATGGGAAGTAGAACAGCCAGGATTGTAACTGGCACCCGTATGGGATGTCAGCGCTGCAGGTGGCGGCTTTACCCAATACGCCACAGTGCTGACCCCCTTGGTCTTATTTCTATCTTTGCTGTCCCCTGTACCCACATTTTTCATTTCAGGTAAGATGGAATAGTGCTACTCACCCATCTGATTACTTTTCTCTCTTGTCCTAATGTATCTTAGATAAGGCCGACAAGCATTGTTCAGTCCTAATTCTGCTTGTTGTGTTAATGGATTTCTCTGTTGCTAATGAATTAAATACATATTCTCCACTGCATTGTTCAGGTTTATTTAACTTTTTAATTCCTGGAGGGGAAAAAAGAAGGAAAATAAAACTATATGCTGTTTCCCAATCTTCCTCACTGTACTCTAGCCCAACTGTCTTACCTCTCTCCATTCTAATGTTAACTGGAATGTGTTTTATAGCAACTATTCCAAGGAACTTTTCTAACACTCAGGACATCATGCCATAATTACATGTGTATTGTGTGTCTTTCTTGGAAGACAGTGAAAATTCACATATGAAAGCCTATCATGGTCTGAAATAAAACAGCTTGTTGCCATGTTTAGGTTTAATCAGGTTTCCTGAAGTCATTGGTTTATAAAAAGCTTTTCAATGCAAACAATTCCATTGCATGACCTATGCTTTTGTTCAAGTTCTTCTTTCTGCCTGGTATGTGTTCATCCTCATCTCTTATACATGCAACTGGCAAAATCCTGTCTTTTTTTATAATCTGATATCAAATGCTCCCTCTTCCAAAAATCTCTTCTCGAGTTATTATCAAGATATTAAGGGGTTATTCAAGACTCCCTTATAGACTTCAACCTCACTGGGTCAATCAATCCAAGAGTACTTTCATGAATTCTGTTCATTCACAATCCTTGAAAGACCTGCTCTAAAACTGACTGAGGCTCCCAGACCCTTCAAATGTCCTCCTTTGACTTCAGTCAGGGGACATTACCAGGACTGTGTTACGGTCTCTCCTACTACAATTAAGTGTAATAAAGTTAGCTCTGTTTTATCACTATTTATTGGAGGTTTTCTAGGAAAATCAAATATAGATGAAAAGTCTGGTGCATAAAGGATTAAGAATTGTCCCAAATTGAATAGTTAGAAAATGGCAGTGTTGGGATTTATAGCCAAGTTCTGAAAGCTTCATCCATAAAGACTCTCCTCTACCTTTCTTGTGTTTGCTGGACATTTAGAAATCACAGATAGCTGTAAAAAGTGGAGTGGAATTAATTTGTCCATAGATCTTTTTCATGTGACTATGTTTGACTCGCACATTCAGATAACCAAAAATATTTCTTGAGTCCTTATAGTATATCAGGCATTGAAGATCTATGTATGCAACAAAACAAAGTTAGTGTCTTCAAAGATGTCTCTTTCCAGTTGGGGTGAGGTGAGGAACAGACACTAAGAAAACAATTGAAGTGGCAAAATGACAAAGGGATTGGAATTTTATGTTGGGTTGTAACAGAGACCCCTCTGAGAGGGTGATATGAGATAATGTCTCTAGGAAGTAGATGAGAGAGTTGTTGATATCTTTGGGAAAGCTTATTGGACAAGACTTGGAAAAAAAACATGACATTTATGTTTAAAGAATAGTGCAGTGATTGAGCAATCTTTACATTGAATGAAGTATTTTCATATTGAACTAATGCTGCAAGTGGTTTAGGGCTATATTAGTGGTATATGCCAATTTCTGTTTAGTTGCTGCTTTGGTTATAAACAATCCCTCTGCATGTTTTTGGATATCTAAGCCATTATTCCTAAAGGGTGATTGGTGACCCTCTCTTCTGATTAATTTTCCTTTGATTTTTATATAAGTTACTTGTGTGATGTGAAGTACTTAAATCCAATTTCTTTGTGAAAATTTAAGAATTGTAGCATTTAGCATTTATTCCCAAAGCTAGCAAGGTCAATAGGAAGAACAGAGACCAAGCAGAATAGATTTAGTAATATACTTTGTTCATACGTTGTGTCATAACTCCCTTTAGCTGATTGAATATAGAGGAACTTCAGTCAGTAAGAGGTTTTCAAGTTCTGATAGTGTTTTTAAACTCTGCATAATTCAACCACAACCCATTTCTTCCTTTAAAACTAACGTCTCAAAATATTTCTAAAAGATTCTGATGAAGCCATATGCATAAAATTATTTTGAAAAAATATCATTACTGAGTATTCAAGTATGAAAAATATTGAGGGCCAAAGCAGTTGCCTTTACGACTTCGTGACATTAGAAACACTGCCTCTCTGACATATGGTACTTACTCCACTAGCCCCCATCAACCGTGTCTCTATCCTAGGGGCCTCAGGGCCACCACCCCACACTCTAGGCTCTCTAATAAGTCACATAAAACATGAAGGTCCTCTCCAACTTTGCCTGTATCCCTCTACACAGCAACATTCACTTCCCAGCAGACTTCAGACAGTTAAGGTTGCTTGCCTGCTTATGTTGCCCCTCACCTGTCTTCCTTTACTTTTTCTTTCTCCTTTCCAGACCCCACCTCCATGTCGGAGTCAACAAGTTTCCCCTCCTTATTCATCTTTATTCTCACTGTGTACTCTCTCCTTGTAACCCCTCTTGTGTGAGTTTAATTTTCATCTCAATACAGATGACTCTCTGACCTACATCAATATCTCAGTTTTCCTTCTCATTCCAGATCATGTACCCAGTGCTCATAAGGGTATCCTGAAGGCACATAACAATGAAACTCAATGCCTACAGCACAAAACCAATGATGTTTAGCCCAAACATATTCTTTTTAGATTCTTCCTGAATCCCTTGAGTTCAATAGTTGTACAAGATGTAAACTAGCTTATTAATTAATTTAATTCACATCCAGCCACAGTTTTAGACACTGGAAATACAACAGTACACAAAGCAAACTTTCTATTCTCATAAAAATGACAGTTGGTTTGGAGGAGGGTAGATAAGCCCAACAGTGGTGAGTGCTAAGAATAATAATTGAAAGAACTTAAGGTAAAGCCTTACAGACAAGTTGCTTTTGTCACTGAAAGGCTTGTAGGAGAGGTGGTGTTAAGAGTTTCTGAGGAACACTAGGGATGCCAGTGTGCCTGGAATAATCCATGGAGTTAAGAAGCAAGATAGAGCAAGGACCCTGTAAAGACTAGAGGAGATAGTATTGGCTTTTCCTGTACTCTGTACGTCAGTGTGGTGGAGAGTTTTAGGCATGTGAGAAACATAATTTTACTAAACACTCTGTATGGTCATTCTTGGTGCTATGTTGAAAAGTGATTTCAAAGGAGTAAATGTTGAATCAGTAACACCAATCATTGGGCTATAGAAATAGTTAGGATGAGATATTCACATTACACTAAGACTTCTCTGAAACTGAGATTATGGAGGGAATGCAGTGGATGGTAATGAAGAAACCCACATGGAGTTCGGTGTTGGCTGAGATAAGGTATGTGAGAAGACCATTAGGAGTCCAGGAATTGAGAGGACAGAGTACTCACATTGTCACCTGTGTGGGTAGTGAACTCAGGGCCATTGTGTCGAAGACATACTGAGCCAAGAACTTCTATACTGGGCTCTCTCCAAGTCATTCTCTTTCAAATCCAAATCTCATCATGTCTTTCTCTTCATTAACACTCTTCAATATCTTCTCATTCATGTTAGGATAAAATCCAAAGTCTGTAACGTGGTTCAGGGAGCCATGTGTGATCTGACTCCTGCCTTCTTCGGCTTTTGTCACTTTTCGTTTGGCCCAGTGTTTCAGCAGCATCGCCACCCCTGATCTTCCTACAGCTGTAGGCACGGCTTCTGCCTCTCCCCTCTTGAGGGACCTTTTACATGCTGCCCCTTCTGCTTGGAGCTCATCGTCTTCCCTGACCTTATTGTCTTCATTTAATTTTTATCTTATTGGTTTAATTGCTATCTTTACTGAAACCTTCCTTTAGTAAGGATGGTATTGTGTTTTTCTCCTTTTTAGTAATATTAACTACTTGTGATTATATTTCTTCAAGTTTTTCAACTATGTTATGTATTTGAAAGAGTGAGTGAGAGAGAGAGAGAGACAGAGAGCAAGAGTGCACATGCGAGAGAGGAAGAGAGATCTCCAATCTACTGTTTCACTCCCCAAATATTTGTAATATCTGGGGCTGAGCCAAGCCTAAGCAAGGAGCCTGGAACTCCATCCAGGTCTCTCATGTGAGTAACAGGGACCTAAATACTTTTACTATCACCTGCTGCATCCCTGGGTGCAGATTAGTGTAAAGCTGGATTGGAAGAAGAGTAGTCTGGACTTGAACACTCTGATACAGCATGCAAATGTGCAAACTGGTGACTTAACCATTGCACTACATATCTACCCCAGAATTTTTTTTTAATGAAAATATTTTGGTCTCTATCTACCTCATTCCTCTGTTAATTACACAACAAATCTTACCTGGGTTGGTAAAAGAAAAATTTGTTTAGCGTGATACCTGAACTTCAATAGTAATAAAGTAGACCTTCCATGTTTTTATAACTGATGTTAACATGAAATTATATCTCTTTAGTCAGGGCTATGTTCAGAAATTTCTGATATTTCAGTTTATTTACATAAAAATCTAATCTCTGTTAATAAAATTTCTACATCTGTCATAGCAACTTGGGGACTACTACCCCATACCGAAAATCTCCTGAGGTTGAATACTCCAGTGATGTCATTTGAGAAGAAAATTCACCAAATTGTAGTATAATTATTCCCCAGGTCTATCCAAAGTAATTATGAAACCCTGACCTCCTAAATTTAAATGGCAGCACTAAAATGTGTCTGAATCCTTTACTGTAAAGAAGTTGGGAGAAAACATGTAAAGAAAGTTTCTTTTAAGAAAAGAGGAGGGCCGGCACTGCAGCTCACCAGGCTAATCCTCTCCCTAGCGGTGTCGGCACACCGGGATTCTAGTCCCGGTTGGGGCGCCGGATTCTGTCCCGGTTGCCCCTCTTCCAGGCCAGCTCTCTGCTGTGGCCAGGGAGTGCAGTGGAGGATGGCCCGAGTTCTTGGGCCTTGCACTCCATGGAGACCAGGAGAAGCACCTGGCTCCTGCCTTTGGATCAGCATGGTGCGCCGGCCGCACCCGGCTGGCCGCGGCGGCCATTGGAGGGTGAACCAATGGAAAAGGAAGACCTTTCTCTCTCTCTCTCTCTTTCTCTCTCTCACTGTCCACTCTGCCTGTAAAAAAAAAAAAAAAAAGAAAAAAGAAAAAAAGAAAAGAGGAGGTAAAGGAGAAAAGTATCATGTTCTTAGAATTTTATGAACTACATTGAATCTGTTCTTTTTGTGTATAATACCACATTAACACGAGAATTCTGTTATAGTAATTATGTATTTGCTGTGACCCTAAGAATCTTACATAGTGTAAGATTTTTAAAATAAGTGAGAAAAGGAATGTGTCTTTTAAAAGCTTTTCTAAGGTTAGTGTAGAAATGAGATTTTTATTTTTCAATTCATTTTATTTAGAAGATAGTGAGGATATGGTGCTTTTTTAGTTCCCTTTGCCTGTCACCAGAATATATACAGTGACCTTTCTCATAACCCAGAGGCAGTAATACTAGAAATATTAGATTAATAAATGAATATAAGGAGAAGGCATAAAAATATGAGATATGGTACTTGCTCTCAAGATATATTAAAGTTTGACTAAGAAGATAATATCCATAAAATGGTAAAGGATGAAATAAGTTTTAGCTGAATTGCCAAATGGAAGATGGAGATAGTGACACAGGATTTGGGACAGAGATAGAAACACTGGTGAATGAGGCTGTCAGCGTTCACTGAGGAGGTAGGAGACGGGGAGGTTCCGTTCAGAAAAACAGAGAAGGGACTCATGTTTCTGTGCTGTGTGTGTTTGTATAGATACTAAACTCTTCTTTTAAATGGAAAATAACAAAGATAAATATACAAGACTGCCTAATTTTTTTATTTAAACCTACTACAACATAATTGAAGCTTTCCTCTTGGTATTCTTTTCATGAAATTTCCACTATCACTAGACAGATGCGCTCACTGCATATTTGTTTGTCTTTTAGAGGGACTTTGTCAAGTAGCACCTGTGGTTTGGGCAACACTGTTTTGGGATTTGCTTGCTTATCTATCACACTCTTCTCTATGAAGACTTGCTCATCCCTCAACCAATGAGAACAGCTCTGCCGTAGCTTTCCATTGAACTCCCTGTTTGGAGGAAAATTCAAATATTTTTGATTTGTGTCCTTTTTCTATGAGATATTTTTAATGTCTTCTTCGGTAATGGTTTTTTTTTTTTTTAATACCTGGACCAATTATTTTTTATCTCTGAAAGACCTTGCCATAATTAGATTCTCTGTACATAGGTGTTGGAAAAATTATAACAAAGTGATTTGCAAAGCTATGAGATTTATTGACCAATTGTTCTTCCACTGCTGAGTGTGTTGATATGTAGCCTGGACAGTGATGAGAATTGAACTGTTTTGTGTGGGCTCTGTTCAGTTTACTGGAGAAGATCTGTTTCTTGTTACCTTATTTACTTGAAGAGCTCTCTCCTGAGAAATCTCACAGGCCTTCAGGCAAAACACACGATTGAAACATTTTTAGGCTTCTCTTCCCTAACTTCACTGCAAATACTTTCTGTAGTATGTCTCTGTGTCATTGCGTTGGTGCTTTCTCTTCTGAAGCCATTGGAAAGAACAGTCTGTGCTGTCTTGGTGAGAATGCTGCAGTCTAGCAGGGGGAGACAATGCTGCAATCATGTCATCAAGTTGATCTTTCAGTATTCTCTCAGAACTTTGGGTCATGGGAATCAATTAAGATAATTCAGTAATAACTGGAATCCACAAAATTTGTTACATTTTTAAAAAATTAATCTTTGGATGCTGCATGTTGATTTAGTACGCTATCTTGACTCTGTGATGTAAAATGTTAATATTATATCTGAACTCTTTGTATAAGAAATTAAACCATGGCCAGCGGACTTTTGAGTCAATAAAGAAGCAATCAGGAAGTTTCTGAGACTTCAAAGAGGAAGGGGAAAGCAAGGCAAAATTAATTAAAAACAAATAGCAACAACACTAAAACCAACTGGAATACATAAAGAGAATTAAAAATAGTATAGATACTAAGATTAATAATAAAAAATTATCGCATCCTAGAGGGGATTTTCACTAACAATGAATAAACCACTGAGAAGTTGTTTACACAGGAAGAAGATGGCCTTGTAACCCTTCCTGCTAGAACTCAGCACTTCAAAACTGCTGGATGTTTCCTAACTAGAAGTAAAGTCATCCTCTTTCTTCAAATACCTTTCTAAGGAATGTAGAGCTATTTATTACTGCCTGGCTGTTTATTCAGTTTTATTATGGTGTAACTTTTTTTTCATGAGGGAAAAGTGTTATAGCCCCGTCAGGTATGAAAAATCAGTCGTAGCAAGGGGTAGAAGCTGGAAGTGCCAAAGCATGCATAACTGAGAATTGTAGTTTACACACGCTCCTACAGGTAAGAAAATAGTGCTACTCCAGCAGCAATATTAGATAATAGTTATGCAATAGTAACTGTGGGCCAAGCACTTGCTATCTAGTATGTTATTTCATTTTCACGGTGATACCACAAGACGTATGTTATGATATCTCTATTATAGATACTGGGAATGAGCTACAAAGATCAGATCATGTGCATATGGTTAAAATTGTAGAACCTACTTCTGCTTGAATCTGGTATGTCTATTCTTAACTATTTTTACTGTAGTTCAGATATTTAAGGAATAAATTCATCTTTATAGAATAAAGAATTATGTACTATGAACAAGAGATAAGTGACTATAAAAGATACCCAAAAATTTGCCAAGGACTCCATAAATAGAGTATCTTCCTGGTATATTCTAATAGCAATCAGATTTGCAATGAGAGACATGAAGGAAATCAACTCTGATCCTTATTGTCAAATATCATTGTAGGAATACATAGTTGTTCCTTAAAAATAAAAAAAGAACAAAATTCTGTCTTTTGCAACAAAATGGATTCAACTAGGGACCATTATGCTTAGTGAAATAAGCCAGTCCCAAAAGATAAATATCACATATTTTCTGTGATTTGTGATAGCTGATACTGAGTACAAAACATTTAATGTATATAAGTAAATTTGTTGGGATTTGATTATTTTATAGCGTTTATCTATATTCCTGTGGAGCAGTGGCCTTTCTACTTGTTGAAATCTTCATTTAGCGGAGGATTAAGGTTGATTATAAAAGTAAATTAATAATGTTATTGCAAAAGTTAAAAATGAAGAGGAAGGGAGGGAGGAAATATATTCTTAGAGCTGTGTCTGAACTATAGGAAATCTGTTCTCTTTATATTAATAAAAATAAAAAGTAAATGAATGTAAATGTTAGGAAAATACTTTTAAACATTACCAACATTTGGAAAAATGCAGTGGAGCTTTACCCTTTGCAGTTGGTTCATGATTAGGAGAGGTGAGGAGAAAGATGGGAAATCTTCCTCAGATTTGGCAAGACCTCAGGTAAAGGCCTCTGGATCACAGAACTGAAGCAACCCTACGGATAAGAATCCCCCTGCCATTTTTGATGATGAGCCTTTCAGGGACAACCCCCTAGGGAAGATTCAGGGCTGTGTAGGCTGGTTCCATGGTCACCCATTTTCTTTAGGACTTCTACTTCTTCCCTTGTCTAGGAATTTAACTTCCCAGGAATTGTCACAGAAGAGCTTATCCAGGCACAGCATGGCTTGATTCAAGTTCTTCTCAAAGACTAGGGAGGCCTTTATGGCATCCATGTTACCTGTCAGCATGGATGGCATAGGGACCTCTTTGAAAATGCTGCAACTGTGTGTCTTATCTGTTCAGGAAATACTCTGATTTTACTTTTGTCAACTCACAACTGTCCCCAGGCATGAGGTTGAAATAGAATTAGAAGTTTAGGGAGAAATATGAGATATCCACAATCTTTCAGGCAAGCACAGTTCACAAGAGTTTCATTCCCCATGTGTCTAATAGAATTCTGAAGACCAGCTCCATCAACCTTATCTTTGTTTAGACTCAGTCTTTTATTAGGCTATGGTGCATGAATGTAGCTGGAGCTCCAAAATAAAGTGTCATTTCAAATAGGCTTCTGAGTTCACCAGGATTCTTATGTATTTGTTGATACAAATACAAGGGGTGTTGTGAAGATCTTCTTACCTAATCATATATCTTGAGCACATTCATTTATCAATTAAAATTATTACTAATTTATCTTTGCTAATTAATGGATTTGTAAAGGGGATATAAGTATTTGGATGAATGTGAACTACTTATGTAACTATGTCTGAGAGCAGTTTGTGGATGTTGGTATTTTCAAAGATAGGCCAAAGGCTGGCGCTATAGTCTAGTAGGTTAAGCCTCCACCTATGGCACCATCCCATATGGGCACAAGTTCAAGTCCTGGCTGCTCCACTTCCAATCCAGCTCGCTGCTGATGGCATGGGAAAGCCATGGAAGATGGCCCAAGTGCTTGTATCCCTGCACCCACGTGGGAGACCTGGACAAAGCTCCTGGCTCCTGGCTTTGGATTGGCCCAGATACAGCCATTGAGGCCATTTGACGAGTGAACCAGTGGATAGATCTCTGTCTCTCTTCCGCTCTCTGTAACTCTTCCTTTTTAATAAAATCTTCAAAAAAAAAAGTCACCCTTCACAACCACCCCAAGAGTAATTTATATAATATACCAAAGTATTCCAAAGTGCAATGCTGGGTAGACATAGTACATTGGATATATGATAGACAAGGGAAGCTTGGCCAAATGAACAAAGTTTATTCTGAGAGCACTGAACCTAGACCATTCTCCTGATCAGGATTTGATGCCTTCTCCTCTCTGATTACAAATATCTGCAACTATTTGAGTAATTTAATTTTTTAGCTCTTATCTGTGAGGTCCTCCCAACTACTGAAACAGATGTTAGGAAGGTCAATTAACACCACTGCATTGCTCTTTTATCGACTGATTCTTGGCTTCCATCCTAACTTATCAGCATGGACACGCTGAAATTTTTACTCAGATGTCACCTTCTCTTTGAGGCCCATTCCAGCCACTCTGTGTAGAGAAACTCTAGTCCTTATTCCTTTCCCCTTTACTCTTCTTTTTCTCCTTAGCTATATATGCTGTAATTTCCATCTCTTTTTATTCATTGTTTTATCCCTAGTGCCAGGAGCAGGCACTGACACAGAAGAAATGACCAATGTATGCTAACTGACTGACTGAATGAATGAAAAACCTATTTTGTGTGAAATGTAATCAAAATGATCGTTGGAAAGAATTTGAGAATGCATGTAACACTTTGTTCTTAACTTGTTCATTAGTTTTTGCCCTGATAAATTTACATTTAGGACTCTATCCTAAGTAAACAATCAAAGACAATCAGAAGTATACCCACAATCCCTCAAGGGTTGTGCCTCAGATTACGGGACCATGTCTATCAGCCACAGAAGTGTGCTGATTACCATCCCGAGACCTGACTGCAAGTTTCTGTGTGTTCTCCATCTCGATCGTTCCCATCTACCATTTTGTGTGGTGCTGGATGAACAGATGTATGTGAAAAGATGTTCAGTTTTGAGGACAGTGACATTAGTGAGGTGACTCCATTCATGGCTTATCAGACTCTAAATCAACATAGTTTTATACAAACAGTCTTCACTCTGTAACAAAAGCCTTAAATATAGTCAAAGTATTAACACAGAAACCTAACTTCCAAGAACTGGTCATAGAGAAATATGTTAAAAAAAATAATATAGCACACCAAACAGCAGTCTACACATAGCAACAGTCACCATATCATTATTGATAATGACCTAAAGTTCAAAAGAAATCTCAATGTTTATTCAAAAAATAAATGTTAAGTTTATTATGGAATATTGGATTTTTATTTTAAAATTTCTTGTTTTCTCAAGCAAATGCTCATGTTTGTCAAGTCAAATGCTTGTGACAAGTAAAAAAATCAAAATTTATTTTGACATACATTTATTTATAAATATATTTACAGAGAGGGAATGGAATAAATTCATTAATATGTTGTATGTGAAATCTGTCATGAATGATGTTTCTATCTCATTCTGGTATATTTCTTTCAAAATTTTCTTCAGGAGCATATATAACTTGTGAATTCAGAAACAAAATTAAAATAAACCAAAACCAATCATACTCTACTAGAGAAAAATAAAAACCTTACTGGAAAACATGAACTTTTAAAGACTGTTCTTACAAAAATCTCATTCTCTTGTATCACTGAATATTAAGCAAACTAGGAAATGGGACAGGAGAGTAAAAATCATTTTTGATTGAAAAGCTCCAGGTTTCCTTGCATGACCTTTCCATTTACATAACACTATACATTCCTCCTTTTGTCAGTCAATTCTTCCAACTGCCCTGTGGGGTTGGCAGGTCGAGTAATATTATCTTCAGTTCTTAGAAACGAGATAATCGAGACTCAGAGAGGTTAAGTGACTTGGCCAAAGTAACCCAGTTAGAAAATAATGAAACTAACATAAAATACCTACATCTTCTTTTCTGGTCACACGCTTGCTCCAAACTATTACGCTGATAAATTAGAAAAAAGAAAGATAGTGATTGTGTTTTCAGAAAGTTATTCGAATGAACTTCTATTAGTGCCACAGAGCTTTGAAATCATTGATTGCCACTGTGAGATGATGAGATTGTGCTGCACAGAACTTGGCCATCGTCACCATGTGATTTTCAATTAAGAGGAAAAATCAAAAGTATCCCAGTGTCATGGTCATAACCTGGAGGGTTCAGACAGGCTACCAGCTGCATACAAATCAGGGTGAGCTAATCATTTGTGTGCAGACTGCAGTCTTTCAGAAGAAATGATCCTTCACACTCGCGGCTTAGCTATTTTATTTTTCATTCCATGTATATTGTCCTTTATGAAATAGGCCTCTAGTTTTTTTTTTTTTTAAACTCTTGGGAAAACTTAACTGAGAAACTTCACTGAACAATCAGTATAATGATACAGAATGTGACCATGTGTGTTAGCCCTCAACAATTCTCAGAAGTTCATCAGGAATTATGGGGGATCTATAAGAAGCTGTGGGATCAACACTGCTGACCTGATGGCCTAGCTATCAATTTTGTAATACATAAAACAGGGCTACTAATCTCTATCAAAAGTGTAATAACACATATAATATAGATATGCTAAGTACATTTTTGTTTTGCTTTTCTTTCAATATGGTGATAGCAAAAGAGCTGTCTAGCGTAACATCAGCTAGAGACTTTGAGAGATTCCCTAAGCATGTCATTGTGAGAAAGCATTGCAGGTGGTGCCAAATGACACACCCTTATGAGTGCCCCATGAGGAGGACGTGAAGGAGCCGTATAAAAAATGCTCCAATCATGCCTGCCTCTGGTAGATCCTTAGGTATTATAGTTGATCTTAGTGCAAAGGATACAAAGTAATCTTTTACAAGTATATGGGAGAGAAGGACATAGCTACCTCATTCTGGTTTTATGTCTTAATTGTAAAGCAAGGTGCAGCTGTCGGAAAAAAAAAATTTGACTTGATTGTCAGTTTTATTGACAATGATAGCTTTATCTTGCTAGCACAAATAGCACTAAGTAATATATGAACTGCACACTTGAAACCAAGCAAGATCTGCATCGATTCCATGAAGTACTTTCTGCTTATTTATCACTGGGTGCTCTTTTGGCTAACCTACTTAAAGCTAACTTATTTTTAAAACTATGGGTATTAGAAGGTATGGTTTATAATCTCCAAATTTTTATTCCATAGTCAGTTGAATATAAATGTTAGTTTCCAAATATGTGGACCTCAATTTCACCTTTTAAAATTCCTCACCAATGCAGTCACTGCATGGCAAGCTCTATATTATTATACTGTTGGTGATGTGTCCAGGTCCAAAGCCCCCTGCCTTTTAGTTTAAAGTGAAGCACTTGACATGATTTAGTTTTGGGGGCTCCTCTGGTGTCATGAAATGATTTGATGAGCTTGCTGGCATGCTCAGCAATCATATTTAATCTTCCCTTGGGACATGTAAAAACCAAAAATCAAAGATGACAAGTGATTATCAATTTTTCAGAGCAGATTAACTCTTAATATTAATGTGAATGTCAGGGTACATGAGGATCCTTATGTTTAAGTGTGGAGATTTGAAAATCACTGCAAAGTTCCTGAGCCTGAGATGTGCTAGGACTGTTTGCGTATTTATCTTTGTTCTGAGTGGTGTGCCTAGGAGCTATGCTGAAGGGTGTAATGTGTTTCTTTGAAGAGCATAAGATGTGGACCTCTGTTACTTTTAAATTTGACTTTACTGATTTTTATTTATTTGAAAAGGAGGCAGAGACAAATAGGCAGATGGGAGTAGGGTGGGATGGGGGTGAGATGTATCAATGTTGGATTTCACTTCCCAAATGTTCCCAAAAGCTGGGCCTGGGCCAGGCTGAAGCCAGGAGCCTGGAACTCAATCCAGATCTTTCAAACGGATGACAGGAATGCAATGCAAGTATTCCAGCCATCATTTCCTGCCTCTTGGGGTCTGCATTAGCAAGAAGTTGGAATTGGAAGCATAGCTGGGACCAAACCCAAGTGCTCCAACATAGGAGGTGGGCATCTCAAGTGATCTTTCAACCACTGCACCACATACCTGCCTCTGGCCATGTTTTTGTTCATTCACTCACTCATGCATTCAACAAATATATTTCCTGGATGCCTATTATGTACTAAGTACAGTTATCTGAATTGAGAATACATAAAAATGAAAGGTTATTAACTTTGAAGGTTATATTCTATAGAGTGATAGGAAATAGGTGAAATAATTAGCATATTAGAAACTGTGGTTAGTGTTAAATGTGGTCACACTTAGGACTTACCTCAAAAAATAATATAATCGATTATGACATATTTGAAAATCTTCAAGTAAAAGAAATATTTTCAAGTCAGATTTCCACCACCATCAACATGTTGAAATACGTCTTTATCCTAGTTTGTACCTGGATGTCGTTTAGGACTGGCCACTAGGTGCCATATCTTGAGTATTTGTATAGATAGCCTTTGTTTAAGTCACTATCACTTTGTTCATGATGTATATTAAAGCAAGTTCCTTTTCTGTGGCTTCTGACTTACCCAGAATTTCTGTAGATATAGAGTTGCTCTTAAAACTTCATTAGATGATGGCCAGCACCACAACTCACTAGGCTAATCCTCCACCTGCGGCGCCGGCACCCAGGGGTTCTAGTCCTGGTTGGGGCACCAGATCCTGTCCCAGTTGCTCCTCTTCCAGTCCTGGTCTCTGCTGTGGCCCAGGAGTGCAGTGGAAGATGGCCCAAATCTTTGGGCCCTGCACCCGCATGGGAGACCAGGAGGAAGCACCTGGTGCTCACTGTCTAACTCTGCCTGTCAAAAAAAAAAAAAAAAAAAAAGAAAAGAAAAAGAACGAAATTTCATTAGAGGAAATGTAATCTTTTTTAAAAAATTTTTGACAGAGTTATAGACAGTGAGAGATAGAGACAAAGAGAAAGGTCTTCCTTCTGTTGGTTCACTCCCCAAATGGCTGTCACTGCCGGCGATGCACCGGTCTGAAGCCAGGAGTCAGGTGGTTCTTCCTGGTCTCCCATGAGGGTGTAGAGGCCCAAGCACTTGGGCCATCCTCCATGCCCTCTCAGGCCACAGCAGAGAGCTGGACTGGAAGAGGAGCAGCTGGGACTAGAACCTGGTGCCCATATGGGATGCTGGCACCGCTGGTGGATGATTAGTCAAGTGAGCCATGGCGATGGCCAGGAAACATCTTAAAAGCTGACCATATTCCAGCGCAGCTTTTATTTGGAAGTTTGAAAATGAAAATATTAATAATTATGTTATTAAAGTTTTATCACTGAATGAACTTCATCAATTGTCAAATCTGTGATAGCAGCCTAATTCACCCATTGATCCTGGGCACGTAGTCAGCAGTCTACACACCGTCGGTGTTCTGAGGACTTGAGATCAGTAGTTGGTAAGGCTAAGGACATGTAACTGTATTTTGTTTGTAAGAAGGCCCATAACAGGACCATGAGTTGACTCTTTGGGCGTGTCTAAATGGATATCAGAACAAATTGCTCTATTAGAATTTTCAAAAAAACCTCATTTACTGCTTAAAGTTTGAGCATGAGCCAAATGAATGGAAGATGTTGAGTAAATAGTCATTTCTCTGTTTTAGCAATGTCTCCCAGTGGATGTCATAAATGTTGGTGGAATGTTGCAGGAACAAATCCTGGCAGTTAGAAACCCCTGCATTCGGTACATCATTAGGCTGTTTGTGGAAGGTGTAAATAGTTTTAGTAAGAAGGAGGAAGGGTTAGCAGATGGTAGTTAAACAAGGGGACCAGCTGCACACTACAAATTAAAATTGAAACTATCACACAGGATTTTTCTTTTGCATATGCTACTAATAGTTGCTTTGAAATACAATAGAATAAATTGTTCTACAGGGTCAGCATAACAATCGAGTTGGCAGTTTACACAGGGCTGTACTCATTAGATATTTGCTGGGGCTGTGTGTGGAGCCCTGTTGTTGGGTAAGTACAGTAGTTAAATATCTTCTTCAAAGTATATACATACCCCAACAAAGGGCCTCCTACGAAGAGGTGTTCAGCAAAGGAACTGCAGCTGCATGATTTAGAAAACATGAGGGAAAGGTAACTACCTCAGAATCCATAAATATCTCATTTTTTATACAGGTTTGTCGTTAATCAGAATTTTTTTTTTATTTATTTTTATTTATTTATTTTTTTTTGACAGGCAAAGTAGACAGTGAGAGAGAGAGAGAGAGAGAGAAAGGTCTTCCTTTGCCGTTGGTTCACCCTCCAATGGCTGCCACGGATGGCGCGCTGCGGCCGGCACACCGCGCTCATCTGATGGCAGGAGCCAGGTACTAGGTGCTTTTTCCTGGTCTCCCATGGGGTGCAGGGCCCAAGCACCTGGGCCATCCTCCACTGCACTCCCTGGCCACAGCAGAGGGCTGGCCTGGAAGAGGGGCAACCAGGACAGAATCCGGCGCCCTGACCGGGACTAGAACCCGGTGTGCCGGCGCGGCAAGGCGGAGGATTAGCCTGTTGAGCCACGGCGCCGGCCCAGAATTTGTTTTTTAATCTTGGACCTTGGAAGAGTCGGTAGAGAAAAAAAAATGAAAGGCTATATTTGATTCTAAGAAAGTAGACACTTTGTGTCCCCTTAACCAGACTCACTAATATCATTGTTCTGTTATCTTTCATAAGTTACATCATAAATATGGTTTTCTTGTAGGCAGGCCTACAGTATAACATTGATTAGGTGTGGGAGCTGGAAGGCCATGGCTTCACCACATCCCTGAATGACCTCATCCCCTACCTGACCACACCTGTGTGCCCACCTGGGTAATCAACCGCTCCACTTTGGAAGTACACTAAAGGCCTGGAACACAGTGAGCCCAGCCCTTTTTTAGCCTTTTCCCTTCTGCCCTAGTCATGCTTGCTGCCCCCATGCCAGTGGGGCGTGTGGCTTTTGGGCCACTTGCTCCATGCTTTCTGGCCTACATGTTCCTCCATGTAGATGGCTCCCGGTGCTCTGTATGAATCCAGATTTCTCTCTCTCTTTTAGATAGAGCCTTCACTTTCCTGTGCATTTCTCTCTCTGAATAAAAAGCTTAAAACTTATGCTGCCTCGTTTATTTGTGCCAATATTCAGAATTCTTCTCTGAATATTAGGCAAGAACCCTCAGGCTCATTAAGGGGTCTGTCTCCTTTAACAATTTGACAACTGTATTTTTCTGTTTTAAAAGAGTGTGTACAGGGGGGCCTGCTCTTTGGTGTAGCAGCTAAAGCTGCTGCCTGAGTGCCGGCATCCCATATGGGCACCAGTTCAAATCCCAGCTGCTCCACTTCCAATCCAGCTCCCTGCTAAGGTACCTGGGGAAGCAGTGGATGATGGCCCAAGACCTTGGTCCCCTGCACCCGCATGGGAGACCTAGAGGAAGTTCCTGGCTCCTGGCTTCAGATTCACATAGCTCTGGCCATTGCGACCATCTAGGGAGTGAACCAGCAGATAGAAGACCTCTGTCTCTGCCTCTCCTCTCTCTGTGTATCTCCAACTTTCAAATAAATACACCTTAAAAAAAAGTGTGCACACGGTCAGGTTGTGGTAACTTGCTGTTTTGAGTATTGAGCATTTTCTGTTCTGCTGCTGCTTCTCCTCCTTGGCACTAAATTAAGTTTAAAAATGAGTTCATGTTACTGAGAACAGTCTTTAATTACTTATGTCTTTCACACTTGAAGTTCTAATGAGTAGTTTGAGGTTATAATGGTGCCACTTCCGAGAGCTTTCATTTCAAGGCCAAGACAAAGGGTTGAGAGCTGTTAGATTAATGGACCACAAAGAAACTGTATTAATGAATATATCTCCATTTGAAAAATTCCTAAGTTTTGTCTAAACAGACAATTTTTTTTCAAAATATTCTGAATGATGGTCTTTGTACACTGTTCTGTGCTTAGAATGAACCTTACACTCACTGCCATGGAAAGCCGGGTTCAATGCTGTGTGCAGTGCAGAATGCGTCACTGCCATGGGTGTCGCACCTGCTGTGGTTTCTTCTGGAAACAGTAGGTTCCTGGTCACACTGGCCACATCATGTGACATACTCTACCACACAAGATTAGAATGTCTTCTCCTTCTGACCAACTGTATACTTGTCACCTTTATAATCATTATAATCTGTATTTATGTGAGGTATTCAGTTTTATTTTTTGATTTTCAATATCTCCAACAGAGAACTGTAAATTAAGAATCTGATGTATTCGCTGGTAGTTTTTATTTTCCATCTGTTGAAGTCATTTAATGGAGCTGATCTCTTACTGGCTCCAACTCAGAGCCCAGAAAATAATAGAATATTCCCATGGTTCTTTTTTCAGTAATTTTTTCCCGTTGATGTTTAATGTTTTTTTTTTTTCCTTCTCTGGTGACGATTTTTTACTCCAGCATAGAACTGAAGGTGTTGCACTGTCTTCTATTTGACTTAATACTACACACTGCATTCCACTACTACAACCTGTAAGTACAGTGAATTTCCATATAAACTGAGGATTTGAAGGCTGGGACTCTGTCAAGCTTAGATTTTCCCATCTCTTGAAATATTTTCCACTTAGAAACCTCTTTGCATTACTTGGAAAGCTTTTATGGGGCATGCCAGTCAAAAAGATGACTAACCAAAGAAAAAAAGCACTTCAAAGACCAATTTTTTTGGATTAGTGTATGCTTCATAGGCAATTCAATGGCTAAAACAGTTTGCATTGGATGAGTGTTAGATGGGCAAATATTTTGCTGCTGTTTATATTGCATATATTAAGGGAGATTAATTATATATCAGCTATCTGGATTTTGTCTGACTTAAAACTCAGTTTCCATTTTTATTACCCCATCTTGAGCTGCTGTTTTTAGGAATGGAATGTGAGGTACAGATTAGTAATGATGACATCAGGTGAGTGATTGCAGATACATGTCTGTGTACTCAAATCCTGCCTAGAGCAGTTATGTTTTCTTGCCTGACAGAAAGAATGGGATGAGATCATTGTTGTCAATTATGAGTGCGTTTATGCCTATGTCTAAGTATAACATAAGTCACCTATATTGGCAATGGCCTGCCCTCCACAGAATCCAGAAATTCACCCTGCCTGGGGGGCAGGGAGGAATGGGGGAAGGGAAAAGAAGATGGACGTGATCCACTGTTGTCTCCTGGACTTTTTTTTTCTTTAATATTTGTTGCTACTGTTTTTTTAAGATTTATTTTTAAGATTTATTTATTTATTTGAAAGAGTTACACACAGAGAGGAGAGGGAGGGAGGGAGGGAGGGAGGGAGAGAGGGAGGGAGGGAGGGAGGGAAGAGAGGTCCTCCATCTGATGGTTCACTCCCCGATTGGCCAAAATAGCCAAAGCTGTGCTGATCCAGAGCCAGGAGCCTCTTCCAGGTCTCCCACGTGGGTGCAGGGGCCCAAGGACTTGAGCCATCTTCTGGCGCCGTGGCTCAATAGGCTAATCCTCCGCCTTGCGGCGCCAGCACACCAGGTTCTAGTCCCAGTTGGGGCACCGGTCCTGTCCTGGTTGCCCCTCTTCCAGGCCAGCTCTCTGCTGTGGCCTGGGAGTGCAGTGGAGGATGGGAGACCATGGGAGACCAGGAGAAGCACCTGGCTCCTGCCATCGGATCAGCATGGTGCGCTGGTTGCAGCACGCCGGCCGCAGTGGCCATTGGAGGGTGAACCAACGGCAAAGGAAGACCTTTCTCTCTGTCTCTCTCTTCCATTGTCCACTCTGCCTGTCAAAAAAAAAAATGCGTCTTGAGTTTTCTTTTGTGCCTCATTCTGATTAAAGGGATATCTATAATACAAGTTCCCAATTCATATTCTCCTTGGATAATTAATATAAGTAGCTCTGACTTCTTTCCAATCATGAATCTTCATTTTGGAAATGTGTCAGTGATAATAATAGCTTATATGTAATAAACACCTTTTTTTTGTTAAAGGGATGCTTCTAGATAGTTTATATACCTTATTTTATTCAGTTAGCTCAACTATCTTGAGAGTTTCTCATAGGAACTTTGCTGAAGGTTTTAGAGCTAGTGAATGGCAGAAAACGGAATTAATGTCGATGGTCTCTATGACCTTTTTATTTAAACCAAAGGCTCTAGTGCCCTTGGAATGTGAAGACTGTTTTAATTTTAATTAATCTTCTGCTGGAATTAAACTAAAGTGAGCCTGCATTGAATGGATGAGTACTCTATTCACAAACAGACCTTGGTTGACTATTTGCCTGGTATAAGCCATGCCTGCCCTTCTCTTGGTGTCTTACCATGTCATTGGAGACATCAAGTCTGTCTGAATTGGTTGCCACTCCATGCTTTCTTTGCCTGCCTTAATTGTCACTGTTGGCCATCACCCCAATTGGTTTTCCTCTAAAGTCACATTTCCTAGCTCTGCTCAGACACAGCTGGAGTCTGTCAACTGCCTACAAACATTTCATGCGCATAATATTTTTAGCTTTCTAAATGAAAATCCCATGGGTGCACCTTTGAGGATATTATTTATTTTCTAATTCAAGAAAACATAAAATATGTATTTTACATGTGTTATCCTTGAACAGGAAATTTTAAGGCAGAATTTTAGATGCAACAATGCATGTATCAACTCTCTATTTTTCACTTCCAAAGTAAAGCTCCTATTTCCATTTTATTTATCAAAGATATTTACTTTATCTGAAATTTGTTTTTTATTTTGATAAACCATTTACATGTGACGATGAAAAGTAAAAGTGACTGAACAGCTGACTACTCATAAGAATACATCTATTTTATTTGGAGGTACATATTGCTTTAATGAGAGGGCCCAGGGCCATTTTGGCCTCTCCCCTTGTTAGTCTGGTCCTCCTAAGGAACTTAGGAAACTTCTTTACTCTTTAGTTATTGACCCACAGAAACACCTTTCCTTAAAATAAGCATTAACATCCTGTGGAATCAGTGTCGAGTCCTTTGGCAAATGCTAGGGATTGCCTGTCAGTTGGAGGGAACTGGAAAGATTAAGTAGTCTTCAAGATCCACTAATTGTCTGGGACAAATGTTGGAAAAAGGATTATAGGGAGACCTACTGAGATGCATCAATAAAATGACACACTGAGGAAAATGATGAATATTAAACATTATAATTTTTAAAATTCTAAAAGACTCTATAGACCCAATTTCAGCCAACCAGAATGATATTTGGAAACTTTACTGGAAATAAAATCACTTTTGGAAAATCTTAGTTTGATACTTCTGTCCAGGAGCAATTAATTATAAGATGTGCACAAAAGCCCAGTTCTAAGTAGAGTGCACATCCCACTGAGGAATCTCCATTCTTTCAAGGGAGATCAGTCCTGTCTGACTTTAGTTTTACTCTTTCTTTGTTTTCTGATTTACTTAGTTGTTGGGTATCAGCGAGGTCAAATAAACCAGATTTATCAAAGTCCTAAACAAATGCCTTAAAGGATTATAGATAAAATGAATCTCAAGTTATGGAGAGAAATTCAATGAAGCATTAGGAGAATAAATCTCATAACTGCTGAGTGATGTGGGTTCTTTTTCCCCATTTGTCAATCAGTAGTTTTCCTTTAATTAAATCCTGTGATAATTTTATAAATAGCATTCTTTTTGTACTTAAGCCTCTTTATTCTATGGTCAACACTTCATTTCTTAAAACTACCTTGCAGACACACATAATCATAATCAAGACATGACTGCTGCCCTGCTATCATGTAACAGTCTACCAGGAATACAGACACATGTGTCATGAGTCCTGTGCTGGCATGATACATGTGTGCAAGCTGTGGGCAGCACATGGGAGGGATAATGAACTCTGGTATTGAAAAGGAGAAGTAGGACCAGGTCAACAGAGCAGAAAGGAGTATTTTATGTATGGAGTATGCTGAGGCATTGCTGCTCGAGCAGCAAGGTGTCCACACGAGATCAGCAGGCATTGCTGAAGCCTCAGGAGTGTGGCTAGGAGTGGACATAGATAAAGCTGGAGTCTAATTACAGAGGCCTTTGCCTGTTAGGCAAAGCAGGCTTCTCTTTTTCCTGCAGGGTATGAGGGAGCCTTTTAAATTTGAAGGACAGTCCTGATTTTGGAGTTCTCTTAGCCTTACCAAAAATTAAAATTAAAATAAGTACTTTCTGGTTTATCCGTGCCCTCCTAATATAAAATTTTCCTTTTTTTTTTTTTTAACTTCCATTGAATGAATATATTATAGGAGAGTTGCTTTGCTACTGCTTTGATCACACTTTCAAGTGTGTAATCTCATTGTTTCCTTTCTGTTGTATTTTATCCATTTGACCTTCTAATAAAATGATTGGGATGGTTATTTGACACACAAGTGATAAACAAATAAGAGATGGCAAAAAATTATTTTCCACAGGAATTAGGGTCCTCATCCCAAATGTCCTCAGTTTCACGTACACAGTCTTATTAAACTTCGATGCTAGACCATGCATGAAGGATAATGGGCCTTGCTGTTAGTAAAATGAGTGCTGTTTCCGTGGTAATCACCTTAGATTGGCTCAGAACAGTGTACCCACTTCTGTGGCCTCATGGAGAGAACACTGCTTCTTAGTCTGACAATGTCAGTGGAATATGCCATTCTATTAATCTCTAGCCATGGGATACAGAATTTTCTACATAATGTGGTGATCAGCTATTTCTGTTATGATTTTATGGAAAAGGCCAACTGGCTAATGCTTTAATTATTGAGGAGATATTGTCACAGAATTGCAGCAGAGAATTCACTTAGGGTGATGTCTTTTCAGATCAAGGACAACCAGACTGTCTTGGAGGTCACAAGGATATATGCCTTAGATTTGAAGATTTAATTTTTTCAACTTTAAAACTTAAAGTTTCTTGTTATAAACTTCTTATTGAGAAAATGCAGAGGGCAAAAAATTATTAATTCGTCATAATCCTATGACAAATAGAACACCATTATTAAAATGTTTGATACTTTTATCCATATTCATATTCATTTCTGTATTAATATCCATATCTTCAGTAAATATATCTGATAAAAGAAGAGTAATAACAGCAAAGTATGTCTAAAGTATCATTCTAAAACTTCTCCTTATTTTGTATCAAAAAATTCTGTTTGTTAGATATTATTGTCCACATGGAACTCAGAAACACAAATCTTAAGTGATTTACTATGGTCACAAAGCTTGCTAAGCACAAGCCAAATTCAAACTGGAGCTTCAAAGCACAAGCCATTGATGAGCATGCTTTAATTACAGGCATTTACGTGTGTACATATGAGAACGTATGGGGCCGAAGAAAATTCCAAATATATGTATTTAGAAGAAATCTTACTCCATACAGTTCCACTTGGAATTTTCATTTAATTTTTTGTTGTCCCTTATAAGTTATATGTATATAGATAATCTGTTTAATGACTTCATGTCATGGAAATCTAATTTACTTATACAATAGAGATACAAATATATGTTAATACTGAACTTCAAAATAAGCTTTCATTATTATATAACATTTTTTAAATTATAAAGTAAAAATTATAGTTGTTTGTGGATTGCAAAATAGGGTTATGATCTATCAAAATGTAGGATAATTAAATAAGGTTACTAACATAACCGTCACTTCAAATACATTTTTGTGTGAAAACATTTGGATTTTATTGAAAGCAGCCCAATCTTCCAACTTCTGCCTCTTTATCTCACTGATATTTCCACTCTCTGCTTGGTAGTCTCTCTCTGTCATGGTTTAGAAAATATCTGAACAGAATGGTAGCTAATAATTTGGGTCAGTTGTTTTTCCATTTTTACAAGGATCATCATTTGGATTCACAAAGACTGAAACTTGTTGATTCATGTATTCTTTTCAATTTTATATTTATTAATGGCAGAAGGATCATGATGCCAGTGGTCCTCTCATGGCCAAAGCTAGAGATCAAGCCAACATATTTTTGAAAAACTCACTTTTGGACCATAAGATCTTCCCTGCAATGTAAAATTCAGTTTTCTTGATTTTTTTTCTTTTTTCGAGCTTGTGTGTGTGTGTGTGTTAAAGATATGTCTATTAGAAAGGCAGAATGATACACAGAGAGAAAGACAGACTTCATTCCCCAGATGCCTGCAATAGCCAGCCAGATCTGGGCCATGCAAAACCAGGAGCCTGAAGCTCTATCCAGGTCTCCCACATCAGTGGCAGGGTCTCAGGTACTTGGGCTACCTTCTGTTGCTGTCTTAGGAACATTAACAGAGAGCTGGATAGGAAGCAGAGGATTACAGTGTCGCAAGCCACGACTTAACCTTCTGTGCCTCAACACTGGCCCCAATTTGCCTGATTCTTTCAAGTTTTTCAGATGTTCTAATTCATAGCACCACAGTTAGAAATTACTGTGCTTCTCTAAGGTTAATGTATAGGTATGTTTTGTTTAGATTAGGGGATGGACTTCTTAATGGCTGTGTAATACAAAAACAGAACATCGCCTCTAAGAAGATGCGGTTTCTATAATCTTTCTTGATTGCTCTTTGTTGCTCTTCAGGTCTTTTGAAGTCTTCTTGAAGTCCTTTCCTGTTGGAAATTTCATCCAAAAGGCATTTATATGATACTGGGTATACCATTATTTATATGATACGGGGTATACCATTATTTATATGATACTGGGTTTACCATTATTTATATGATACGGGGTTTACCATTATTTATATGATACTGGGTATACCATTATTTATATGATACTGGGTATACCATTATTTATATGATACGGGGTATACCATTATTTATATGATACGGGGTATACCATTATTTATATGATACTGGGTATACCATTATTCTGCCACAAACTGTAGTGATGCTCATCGTGCCCTTCAAAATGTTGAAGATCTTGCACCACATCCTCATTTTCCAGTGACCTATTTTTTTATTTCTTGTGCCATTTCTATGATCTACAGAAAACCTCACAACAAGGCTGTATATTCTGTTTTTGATTGTGATGAATTCACTCTATCAGTTGTACTCCTTTTGCCAACCACTAATGGTTAACAGTTTTTCACTTAAAAAATAAACAACAGAAAGAGTACAAGTGGAGTAAATAGTGTGATATCGGGCACCCCATACTCAAAGGAGGATGTTCATTTTCTGAAAGCAAGCAATATGATACCTTTCTAACATTGTCTTGCTGAAAGGTGATGGCACTCCAAGTAGGAGAACATATAAATGAACAAAGTTCTTTAACTGATATACATCCATACAAAAACACATGTTTGTATATTTAGTAAGTGTTTACTTTTCAGGAAAATGAATTAGAGACAAATGGTTGTATAATGGATCAGTGACATTAACTATAGTATTTACTTATAAAAATTGATTTTGAAGGTTTTATCTTCTATTTATCCTTAGTCTTTCTTTTTAATATTTATAATTTTATTTAATTATTTGAGCAGTGGAAGAGAGAGCTCCTGACTACTGGTTCTCTTCTAAAGTGATCACATGGCCAAGTCTGGGCCAGGGCAAAGCTGGGAACTGGGAACTCAATCCAGGTCTCCTACGAGGGTGTCAGAGACCTAACTACCTGTATGAGCTCCCAGGGTCTGCGTTAGCATGAGGCAAGAATTGTCAGGAGAGCTGGGATTCAAACCCAGACACTCCAGTATGGGCTTTGGTCCTCTCAACTGGCATCTTAACTACTAGTGCAAATTCCTGAAATGCCTGCCTGTATTCTTCCTAGGCAACAAGAATTCTCTGTGCTTCAGTCATGCTTTTTCTACCTTTGAAGCACAGATTATTTGAAAGAAAAATTGGTATATTTCAGGAATAATGAAACTTTCCAAAATCTAAAGCTGCTTGAAATGTTACCCTGATGTCTTGTTTAAAATATTTAAATGGTAGAGTCTGAATCAGGCTTGTTCTTCCATGACTGAAAATAGGAGGTTGAAAATCAGCAGAAGTATTTAGAGTCTGTTGATCTGGGTAGTTGGTTTCATTGGTTACATTGTGGTGCTAATGACAGCAACTTCAGGGACTGGAGCCTCTGCATGACTTACATGGCTTCATACTGAGGAATTTCTGTGTTCCAGAGCCTGAGATACTTTATACCTCTTGACAGCTATATCCCCAATCACACAAATTGCAAGGGGCAAAGGAACTAATTGTTATCAACAAACATCCATCAAAATTTTTGAGCAACCTGCCAATAATGATATAAATTCATTATTTGATTTTGAAATTGCCAATTTTCTAGGACACACATCTCCACTAAGAATTTTTTGTGATTCAGTTGATGAATACATATACCTCCACAAAAAAAAGACTTCCTTAGATTTCTATGTTAACTTCAAGCACCTTTGGAAGTTTTCAATAAAAATTCCTGAATAAGATGTGAGTAGGATGTCTTGAGCTGGGTTACCTATCTAAATGAAAACTATCTTTCTTTAACTTACTATTCCTAAGATCTCTTTGGCAACTTCCAATGTCAAAAAATAAAACAAACACTATGAGAATTCTAAGATTTTACCTATATTCTTGTCAAATCATAATTAATTTAACATTTACTAACTAAATTTGCTAGTCTTTGATGACACTGGTGAACTTATGGATATACAGTCCTTCAATCATGCAGGATACAGTCAAGATGAGCGTGGAGACTAAGTAATAGTCTGTAAGCAATCTGATCAAGTAATTACACTTGCAGTAAGTGTATGAGACAACTAGACACTGAGGTGGAGAATATGGGGAATAGAATGGGAGGAGTGGTTGGATTCTAACAGTATATTTTAGAGATGAAAAGAAGGTGTTTCTAACAGAGGAGACATTTCAGCTGAGCTAGGAGCAATGAGAAGGAATGTACCAAGCAAGGAGAAGGGCAGAGAACACTTCTGGCAGAGGAAATAGTATGTGCAAACATCACATGTTTGCCAGGGAGAAACGTTTGGTACTATCAAGCTAAGTTAGGTCATTTTTTTGAAAAAAAATCAAAATGTGTTTAAAAAAGAAAAACAACCTTAGAGGAGGGGCCGGCATGGTGGATAGCAGGTAAAGCCGCTACCTGCTGTGCTGGCATCCCATATGGGCATCTGTTAGAGTCCCGGCTGCTCCACTTCTGATTCAGCTCTCTGCTGTGACCTGAGAGAGCAGTGGAATTGGGCTCCTGAACCAGTGCAGGGAAGACCAATCTCCTCTCTCTCTCTCTTTATCTCTCTCTGACTCTGCCTCTCTGTAACTCTGCCTTTCAAAGAAATAAATTTTAAAAAGCCTTAGAGGAGTTTTAGTAAGGTATATATAGAATTGATCAACATATTAAAGAATCACTTCTGCCACTATGTGGAAAGCAGACTGAATAGGGGTCAGAATGAAAAGCAGGAAGTATACAGACAAGGGGGGTACAGGTTAGAATTTTTACTGTCTGTGTAATTGATAACATTTGTTGGTAGAATGTGGGGAACAGGTGGATCCAGGATGGTTGCTGGTTGTAAATAACTGAATGTACTCTGGTTGTGTTTGGGGATGTGGGAAATATGGAGAGCAAGTTGGAAAGAACAAGATAGAAAATCAGGGGTTCAGTTCTGAGCCAAGTTATTTCAAATTGAAATTTTCATTTTAGTTTGAAAGTTGAATATTTATAATGGTTTAATATAACAAGTTATTGATTATTGAATAGAATTAGTTTCTTAATGTCATAATATTTTAACTTTTATGTTGACTTTTATAATGACTAGAGCAGTCTTAAATTTTCTTATATTTAAAATTATTGCTAATACTAAGAATTCACTACATTTCTTATACTAATAAAATTTTAATTTTTTGATGTAGACTTTTTTTCAGTCTAATGATATCTTTTAGATCTAAATAACTTGTCATAATGAGTAACATGAAAAAACGCAAATGCAAAGTTGCCGGTAATGCAGCAAGATACAAGGATGAATGATTCAAATGAGGAGAAATTTTATTGAATGATTGAATTTCTTGGATCACCCTCCTGGGAATAATTCAACAGAAACAAATTACAAAATCAGATTTGCCTTCATGCACAGAGTATTTTTAACTTAAAAATCATGTGGATATCACTTTTAAAATGTTTTATAGTCTGATATGCTATTTACTAGTTCATATTTACCACATGTAGCACCATATTAAAAGACCAATATTATTAATAACTGATATACTATTGTCATAAAATCATACTTACTTTTAAGTAATATTTGTAATATTTTCTATTTCTGAAGCAACAGTTTAACAATAATTTTAACAATACTTCTGTTATCTAAGCTTTAATCCCTGATACCAATACTTAATTTGCATATGCCAAGAGACTTCATTTTTGTGAAAACTTTTTGTCTTGCAGATTTTGAGAGATTTTTGAATTTTTTTTAACTTTTATTTAATAAATATAAATTTCCAAAGTACAGCTTTTGGATTACAGTGGCTTTTTTCCCCCCATAACTTCTCTCCCACCTGCAACCCTCCCAAATGCCTCTCCATAAATCATCCAATTCACATCAAGATTCATTTTCAATTATCTTTATATACATAAGATCAATTTAGTATATATTAAGTAAAGATTTCAACAGTTTGCATCCACACAAAAACACAAAATGTAAAGTACTGTTTGAGTACTAGTTATAGCATTAATTCATATTATACAACACATTAAGGACAGAGATCCTACATGGGGAGTAAGTGCATAGTTACTCCTTTTGTTGAATTAAAAATTGGCACTCTTGTTTGTGGTGTTCAGTAATCACCCGAGGCTCTTATCATGAGTTGCCAAGGATTTGGAAGCCTTTTGAGTTCGCCAACTCTAATCTTATTTAGACAAGGTACCCTTCAGAGAAAGGAACCTCCCTCTTTCATGGCCCGTTCTTTACACTGGGGTTTCAATCACAGAGATCTTTCATTTAGGTCTTAATTTTTTTTTTTGCCAGAGTTTTCTTGGCTTTCAATGCCTGAAATATTCTCATGGGCTTTTTAGCTAGATCTGAATGCCTTAAGGACTGATTCTGAGGCCAGAGTATTATTTAAGACATCTGCCATTCTATGAGTCTGCTGTGTCTCCCACTTCCCATGTTGGATCGTACTCTCCTTTTATTTTTCTCAGTTAGTATTAGCAGACACTGGTCATGTTTATGTAATCCCTTCGACTCTTAGTCCCATCATTATGATCAGTTGTGAACTGAAGATGATCACTTGGACTAGTGAGATGGCCTTGGTACATGCCACCTTGATGGGATTGTATTGGAATCCCCTGGCATGATTCTAACTCCATCATTCGGGGCAAGTCCGATTGAGCATGTCCCAAACTGTACAACTCCTCCCTCTCTTATTCCCACTCTTATATTTAACGGAGATAACTTTTCAGTTAAATTTAAATATCCAAGAATAATTGTGTGTTAATTATAGAGTTCAACCAATGGTATTAAGAGGAAAAAAATACTAAAAGGGATAAAGTATTAAGTTGTTCATCGACAGTAGGACAAGGGCTGATCAAGTCGCTGTTTCTCATAGTGTTTATTTCACTTCAACAGGTTTCCTTTTCGGTGCTAAGTTAGTTGTCAATGATCAGGGAGAACAAATGATATTTGTCCCTTTGGGACTGGCTTATTTCACTCAGCATGATGTTTTCCAGCTTCATCCATTTGTTGCAAATGACCAGATTTCATTGTTTTTGATTGCTGTATAGTATTCTGTAGAGTACATATCCCATAATTTCTTTATCTAGTCTACTGTTGATGGGCATTTAGGTTGATTCCAGGTCTTAGCTATTGTGAATTGAACTACAGTAAACATTAAGGTGCAGACAGCTCTTTTATTTGCCAATTTAATTTCCTTTGAGTAAATTCCAGGGAGTGGAGTGGCTCTGTTGTATGCTAGGGTTATATTTAGGTTTCTGAGGAATCTCTAAACTGACTTCCAAGGTGGTTTTACCAGTTTGCATTCCCACCAACAGTGGGTTAGTGTCCCTTTTCTCCCACATCCTAGCCAGCATCTATTGTTGGTATATTTCTGTATGTGAGCTATTCTAATCGGGGAGAGGTGAAACCTCATTGTAGTTTTGATTTGCATTTCCCTGATTGCTAGTGATCCTGAATATTTTTTCATGTGTCTGTTGGCCATTTGGATTTCCTCTTTGGAAAAATGTCTATTGAGGTCCTTGGCCCATCTCTTCAGTGGGTTGTTTGTTTTGTTGTTGTGGAGTGTCTTGATCTCTTTGTAGATTCTGGTTAATAACCCTTTATCTGTTGCGTAGTTTGCAAATATTTTTTCCCATTCTTTTGGGTTGCCTCTTCACTTTCCTGTTTCTTTTGCAGTACAGAAACTTCTCAATTTGATGCAATCCCAATAGTTAATTTTGGCTTAGACTGCCTGTACCTCTGGGGTCTTTTCCAAGAAATCTTTGCCTGTGCCTATATCTTACAGGGTTTCTCCAATTTTATCTAATAATTTGATGGTGTCGGGTTGTAGATATAGATCTTTAATCCATGTTGAGTGGATTTTTGTGTAAGGTGAAAGGTAGGAGTCTTGCTTCATGATTCTGCACGTGGAAATCCAGTTTTCCCAGCACCATTTATTGAATAGACTGTCCTTGCTCCAGTAATTGGTTTGGGATCCTTGATCAAATATAAGTTGGCTGTAGATGTTTGGATTGATTTCTGGTGTTTCTATTCTGTTCCATTGGTCTATCCATCTGTTTCTGTACGAGTACCATGCTGTTTTGATAACTACTGCCCTGTAGTATGTCCTGAAATCTGGTATTGTGATGCCTCCGGCTTTGTTTTTGTTGGACAAGATTGCTTTAGCTATTCGAGGTCTCCTGTGTCTCCATATGAATTTCAGCATCATTTTTTCCAGATCTGAGAAGAATGTCCTCGGTATCTTGATTGGTATTGCATTGAATCTGTAACTTGCTTTTGGCAGAATGGACATTTTGATGATATTGATTCTTCCAATCCATGAGCATGGAAGATTTCTCCATTTTTTGGTATCCTCTTCTATTTCTTTCTTTAAGGTTTTGTAATTTTCATCGTAGAGATCTTTAACCTACTTGGTTAAGTTTATTCCAAGGCATTTGATTGTTTTTATGGCTATTGTGAATGGGATTGATCTTAGCAGTTCTTTCTCAGCCATGGCATTGCCTGTGTATACAAAGGCTGTTGATTTTTGTGCATTGATTTTATATCCTGCTACTTTAATAAACTTTTCTATGAGTTCCAATAGTTTCTTAGTAGAGTTCTTTGGATCCCCTAAATAAAGAATCATATCATCTGCAAAGAGGGATAGTTTGAGTTCTTCCTTCCCAATTTATATCCCTTTAATTTCTTTTTCTTGCCTGATGGCTCTGGCTAAAACTTCCAGTACTATGTTGAATAGCAGTGGTGAGAGTGGGCATTCCCTGTGTGGTACAAGATCTCATTGGAAATGCTTCCAGCTTTTCTCCATTCAATAGGATGTTGGCTGTGGGTTTTTCAAAAATTGCTTTGATTGTATTGAGGAATGTTCCTTCTATACCTAGTTTGCTTAGGGTTTTCATCATGAAAAGGTGTTATAATTTATTGAATGTTTTCTCTACATCTATTGAGATAATCATATGGTTTTTCTTCTGCAGTTTGTTAATGTGGAGTATCACATTGATTGATTTGCAAACATTGAGCTATCCCTGCATACAGGGATAAATCTGGGTGGATGATCTTTCTGATGTGTTGTGAATTCTATTAGCCAGAATTTTATTGAGAATTTTTGCATCTATGTTCATTAGCAATATTGGTCTGTAATTTTCTTTCAATGATGCATCTTTCTCTGGTTTAGGGATTAAGGTGATGCTGGCTTCATAGAAAGAATTTGGGAGGATTCCCTCTTTTTTGATTGTTCTGAATAGTTTAAGAAGAACTGTAGTTAGTTCTTTAAATGTCTGGTAGAATTCAGCAGTGAATCCATCAGATCCTGGGCTTTTCTTTGTTGGGAGGGACTTTATTACTGATTCAATTTCTGTCTTAGTTATGAGTCTATTTAGGTTTTCTGTGCCTTCATGGTTCCATTTAGGTAAGTTGCATGTGTCCAGGATTCTATCCATTTCTGATAGATTTCCCTGTTTGCTGGCATACAAGTCTTTGTAGTAATTTCTCATGACTCTTTTTATTTCTGTAGTGTCTGTTGTTACGTTCCCTTTTTCATCTATGATTTTATTGATTTGGGTCTTTTCTCTCTTTTTTTTTTTAGTTAGTTGGACCAATGGTGTGTCAATTTGTTTATTTTTTCAAAAAGCCAGCTCTTCTTTGGCTGATGTTTTGTAATGTTTTTTGGAATCAATTCTGTTGATTTCTTCTCTGATTTTAATTATTTCTCTTCTCCACTAGTTTTGTGTCGGGTTTGCTGCAGTTTTTCTAGAACCTTGAGATGCATTGAAAGCTCCTTTATTGTTGCTTTCCAATTTCTTGATGTAGGCACCTATTGCTATAAACTTTCCTGTCAACATTGCTTTTGCTGTATCACATAAGTTTTTGATATGTTGTGTTGTTATCCTCATGTACTTCCAGAAAGTTTTTGATTTTCTCTTTTGATTTCTTCTGTGACTCAGTATTCATTGAGTAGCATGTTTTTCAGTCTCCATGTGTTTGCATATGCTCTCGGGTTTCCTGAGTTGCTAATTTCCAGCTTTATTCCACTATGGTCTGAGAAGCTGCATCGTATGATTCTAATTCTTTTAAATTTGTTGAGACTTGCTCTATGGCCTCGTATGTGGTCAGTCCTAGAGTAGGTTCCATACACTGCTGACAAGAATGTAAATTCTTTAAGTGTAGGATGAAATGTTCTGTAGATATTTGTTAAATCCATTTGGGCTATATTGTCGATTAAATCTGCTGTTTCCTTGTTGATCTGTCTGGTTGATCTGTCTATCTCTGAAAGTGGAGTATTAAAGTTGCCCAACACTATTGCATTGGAGTCTAAGTCTCCTTTTAAGTTTTTTAACATCTTTTAAATAAAATGGTGCCTTGTAATTAGGTGCATATACATTTATAATAGTTACATCTTCCTGTTGAATTGAACCCTTAATCATTGTATAGTGCTCCTCTTTGTTTCTCTTAATAGTTTTTGTGTTAAAGTTTATTTTGTCTGATATTAAGAGGGCTACGCCAGCTTTTTTTGTTTCTGTTGGCATGGAATATCTTTTTCTAACCTTTCACTTTCAGTCTGCATGCATCTTTGTTGGAAAGGTGTGTTTCTTGTAAGCAGCAAATACATGGGTCTTGTTCCTTAACCTATTCAGCCAGTCTGTGTCTTTTAACTGGAGAGTTAAGGCCGTTAACGTTCAATGTGACTATTGATAAGTAGTAACTTTGCCGTGCCATTTTCTCAGATATTTCTAATCTATCCTTTGAACTTCCTGTGATCTCTTTCTGGGAGCTTTTCTTCCTTTACCTCTTTCATATTGATGGCCGTGTTTCTGTGTGTAGCATATCTTTAAGCATTTTTTGCAAGGTTGGATGAGTGGTGACAAATTCTTTCTATTTTTGTTTGCTATGAAAGGTCTTTATTTCACCTTCATTCACAAATGGGAGCTTTGTAGGATATAATATTCTGGGCTTTCTGATAAGAAGTCTGCTGTGAGTCTAATTGGAGATCCTCAGAGTAATCTGACATTTCTCTCGCACATTTTAGGATCTTTTCTTTATGTTTCACTGTGGTGAGTTTGATTACAATGTGTTGTGGTGAGGATCTCTTTTAGTCAAGTTTATTAGGGGTTCTATGAGCTTCCTGTACTTGGATGTCTCTGTTCTTCTCTAAACCTGAGAAGTTTTCTGCTAGTATGTCACTAAAAAGGCCTTCTAATCCCTTTTCTCTCTCCATGCCTTCAGGAACTCCTAGAACCCAAATGTTGGGTTTTTAGTAGTATCCTATAGATTTCCAACAATATTTTTTAGATTTCTAATTTCCTCTTCTTTTCTTTCGTTTGACTGTATACTTTCCTGTGTTCTGTCTTCTAATTCCAGTATTCTCTCTTCTATCTCACTGATTCTGTTTTTAAGGCTCTCAACTGTGTTTTTTATTTGTTCTATTGAATTCTTCATTTTGATTTCTCTTCAATTTCTCAATTTCATGTTCTACTAAATTTCTCATTTCATTTTGATTCGTCCTTAAGATTTCATTTTCATGAGAGAGTTTTTCTATCCTGTCCAGTAAGTATTTCTGTAGTTCAAGAATTTGTTTTTGATTACTTCTAAATATTCTTATCATAAATGTTTTGAAATCCATATCTTGTATTTTTTTCATCTCATCTTCGTAATCTTGAATTGGGGTGTCATGTTCATTTGTCATAATGTCTCCTTTGTTCTTGTTTCCTCAGTTTTTTTGTTTGTTGCTTGGCTTGGCATTGTGGAGATATTTTTTGGTTTCTTCTTTTTTTTTTTCCCTCACTGTGGTAGCTTTTCTCTTTATACTATGACTCTAGATTAAGTGGACTGTCTGCTTTTGGTGAATCTCTAGAGGCTTGTGGTAGGTGTGTCCAGAGAGCTCTATTCATTTCTTCAGAGTTAAGGGTGTGCTAAAGGTGACACACCCAGGTTTGGCATGGTAAATCTTATCTCCCTGTCTCTCTCTTTATACTCAGAAGGGAGGTAATTCCACACAGCTGAGCTATTCTCCTTGAAGGCAATCAGTGAGTGATAGCCCCTGTGGGTATAATATTCATCTTCTCTGTCCCCATAATTTCACTTTTACATAACATTTTTTCAGTTTGATTGAGGTATAATTCAGAAAACTGTGTATATGGAAGTTTTGTAACATAATTTTTAAATTAAAAAACCTTTTCATTTGAGCAGCAGAGACAATAATGACTCTTCAAATTCATATACTAAAGACATCTTCCATTTACTTGGAATTAAATGTACTTCCATTTACTTGTTCAGTTACCATCATCACTGTATTATTTGTATCAATTCTTTCAGCAATGTTTTAGAGTTTTCTGTGCAAAGATCCTTTATTTCATTAGTTAAATGTTTCTAAATATTTCATTATCTTGAGGCTATCTAAAGTAGGATTATTTTCTTATTTTTGGGGGGTAGTCTGTTGTTTGTGCATAGAAATTTTAATGCTCACTTGTTGATTTTCCATTCTGCCTTACTGAATTTGCTTAATTTTATAATATTCGGTCAAGTCTTTATTATTCTATACATTAGAGCATGCTAAGAAAAATGTAGATAATTTTACTTTCAATTTGAATTCATCTTCTTTCTTTGTCTTTCCTAACTGCTCTGGTTTGGATTTCCAGTCCTTAGATTGAATAGAAGTGGCAAGACGGAGCATCTTTATCTGTACTGGTCTAGGAAATATTTAAGCTGCTCACATACTGGGTATGATGTTAGTTTTTGGCTTGTGATATATTGCTTTTATTATGTTGGGCTACATTCCTTCTACATGTATGTTGAGGTTTTTCTATCATGAAAATATATTAAATGTTCATATGCTTTTTATATCTATTGAGATGAATGTGATTTTTTGCCTTTATTCTGTTGATAGTTTCACATTTATTGATTTGTGTGTGTTGAAACATCTTGGCATCCTAGGGATAAATCTCACTTGATAGTGGTGTCTAATCCTTTTAATGTTCTGCTGTGTTGTTTGCTATTATTTTATTGAACATTTTTACACCTATATTTATCAGGTACATTGGCCTATAATTTCCTTTTTTTAAATATTTATTTTATTTATTTGGAAGAGTTACAAAGAATGGTAGAGACAGATCTATGGAGAGAGGCCTTCCATCCACTGGTTCACCACAGAAGTGACTGCTACAGCTGAAACTGAGCTAATCGAGAGCCCGGAGCTTCTTCTGGGTTTCCCACGTGGGTGCAGGGGCCCAAGGACTTGGGTCATCCTCCGCTGCTTTCCAAGGTGCATTAGCAAAAAGCTGTATTGGAATTTGAGCAGCTGTGAATCGCACTAGTGCCACATGGGTTGTCAGGGCTTTAGCCTACTGCACTGGCCTCTATAATTTCCTTTGCTTGTGGTATCCTCTGGTATTATGGTACTGCTGGCCTTGTATGTTGACTTTGGCAGTGTTCTTTTTCAAGGTTTTTGGAAGCATTTGAAAGGGATTAGTATTCTTTAAATGTTTGAAGCTATGAAGTCCTGGTTTTCTCTTGGATGAAAAATTTTTCATCACTTCTTCGATGTCCTTATACATATTTAGTCTTCAGATTTTTCATTTATTCATGACTCAGTCTTGATGGATTGTATGTTCCTTGGATTTTACTCATATCTTATGGGTTATCCAATTCATTTGTGTAAAATCATTTATAATAGTCTCATGGCTCTTGTATTTCTAAGGTATCAATTGTAATGTCTTATTTTTCTTTTATGATTTTAAATATTCTTTGCTTAGCTGAAGATTTATTTTACTTGTTTATGTTTTGAAAAAAAAACACAATTCTTAGGCTCATTGATTTTTTTTCCATTGTTTTTCTCATATCTGTGTTGTTTTTTCCTGTGATCTTTGTGATTTCCATTCTTCTACTAATTTTGGACTCCATTTGCTATTCTTTTTCTAGTTCCTTGGAATATAATATTAGGCTGTTTATTTGAGATTTTTGTTTTTCGATGCCAGTGTTTATTGCCATAAATTTTCCCTCTTAGAAATACTTTTGCTGTATCCTATAAGTTTGGTTTGTGTGTATCCATTTCATTGTTTCTTGAGATACTTTTGAATTTTTTGTTTTTTATAATTTTATTTATGTGAGAGGTAGAGTTACAGACAGAGATGGAGAGACAGAGACAAAGGTCTTCCAACCACTGGTTCATTTCCAAAATGGCCACAGTGCCCGCAGCTGGGCTGATTCGAAGCCAGGAGTCAGGAGCTTCTTCTAGGTCTCCCATGCTTGTGCAGGGGCCCAAATACTTAGGCCATCTTCTGCTGCTTTACCAGGCCATTGTAGAGAGTTTGGTCAGAAGAGGAGAAGCCAGGACTTGAACTTGCACTTGTATGGGATGCTGGCACCACAGGTGGAGGCTTAGGCACCACAGCCACAGCGCCAGCCCCTTGAATATCTTTTTTAAATTTGTTTTTTGACCTATTATTCAGGAACATATTGTTTAATTTCCACATACTTAAGAGTTTCAAATTCCCTCCTAATTATTGATGTCTAGTTTTGTACTGCTTTCTTTGGACAAAAATCTTGCTATGGTTTCAGTCTTCAATTTTTTAAGACTTGTTTTCTGGCCAAACACTTCAATATCCCAGAGAAAGTTTTATTTGTGCTGTTGGATTGAATGTTCTGTATGTGTATGTTAGGTGTTTTTGATCTAAAGTATAATTCCTATCCAAGATTTTCTCACTGATTTTTCTCTTGAATAATATATGAACCATGGAAAGTAGGGCATTAAGTCCCTCTACTTTTGTTGCTCTATATTTTTCACTTCAGTTCTGCTAATATTTACCTCATAGTTAGGTACCCCAATGTTGAGTACCTGTGTATTCATAATTGATGTATCTTGTTATGAAACTGATTCCTTTATCTTTATATAACAATGTGTCTTGTCTCTTATTTTAGTTTTCACCTTAAAATCTATCATCTATCTTGTTTGAAGTAGGAATAGCTTCCCCTGCACTTTTTGGTTTTCAATGGTATAGAACATATTTTCCCCTTTGTTTAATTTCTTTTTTAAAAATTTATTCTAAACCCAAAATGACATAGAGAGAGACACAGAGATCCCCCATCCACTGGTTCATTCCCACACATAACTAGCAACCAGGCCTGGGACGAACTGGAGCCAAGAGCCCAGAACTCCATCTGTGCCTCCCAGATGAGTTGCAGGGGCCCGAGAATTTGGACCATCTTCCACTGCTCTCTCAGGTACATGCGAGGGGAGCAGGATTAGAAGTGGAGCAGCCAGGACTTGAACCAGTACTCTAATATGGGAGGCAAGCATCACAAGCCATGGCTCAACTTGCCGTGCCAAAACACAGGATCATTCCCTCCCTTCATTTTCAGTCCATGTGTGTCCTTAAAGCTAGTTACTTTCCTGAAGGCAGCTTATAGTTGAACCTTGTTGTTATGTTTTATTTTTATCCATTCAGCCAAGTCTTTTGGAGAATTTGACCATTAACATTCAAGGTAATTGATAGATGAAGACTTGTTATGGCTATTTTGTTAGCTATTTTCTAGAGATTTTGTTCCTTTTTCCCTCTTTTATTGTCTTCTTTTGTGATCTGATGATGTGATTTGATATATCTACTATTTTATTCTTTATTGCTGCTATGAAGTTTACATAAAACATTGTGTTAATCAGCTTTTCTGTTTCTATAATGAAATACTTGAAGCAGCTCATTGTATAGGGGAAAGATGTTTTCTGACTCACTATTCTGGAGGTGTAAGATATAGGGGCCTTGTGTGGCTATGATATTCTTGCTAACAGAGCTCCAGAGGAGCAATCAGGGTAGGACACAGGGAGCATAGTTGTGTGTCTACATCTGTGGTATCTTGCTCCTCTTGCTTATAAAAGACCATCAGGAGCACCAAAGGGGAAACCTGTTGAAGTGAAATGGACACTATGAGAAACAGTGACTTGATCAGCTCTTTTCCTGACTGTTGATGTACAATGTAAATCTTTATCCATTTTAGTATTTTTTTTTTTGTTCTAGTACTAGTGGTTGAACTCTGTAATTAACACACAATTATTCTTAGGTGTTTAGATTTTAACTGAAATGTGATCCCTGTTAAATATAAGAGTAAGAAAAAGAGAGGGAGGAGATGTACAATTTGGGGCATGCTCAATTGGACTTGCCCCAAATGATGGAGTTAGAATCATGCCAGGGGATTCCAATACAATCCCATCAAGGTGGCATGTACCAAGGCCATCTCACTAGTCCAAGTGATCATCTTCAGTTCACAACTGATCACACTGATAGGTCTAAGAGTCAAAGGGATCACACAAACAAGACTAGTGTCTGCTAATACTAACTGATAGAACCAAAAAGGGAGAGAACGATCCTACATGGGAAGTGGGAGACACAGCAGACTCATAGAATGGCAGATATCCCAAACAGCACTCTGGCCTCAGAATCAGCCCTTAAGGCATTCAGATCTGGCTCAAGAGCCCATGAGAGTATTTTAGGCATGGAAAGCCAAGACACTCTGGAAAAAAAAAGACCTAAATGAAAGATCTCTGTTATTGAGATCCCAGTGGAAAGAACGAGGCCACCAAAGAAGGAGGTGCCTTTCTCGGAAGGGAGGAGAGAACTTCCACTTTGACTATGACCCTGTCGGAATAAGATCGAAGTCGGCGAACCCTAAAGGCTTCCATAGCCTCAGCAACTCATGACTAGAGCCTAGGGAGATTCCTGACGCCATAAACAAGAGTGTCAAATTGTTAAGTCAACAACAGGAGTCATTGTGTACTTACGTCTCATGTGGGATCTGTCCTTAATGTGCTGTCCAATGTGAAGTAATGCTATAACTAGCACTGAAACAGTATTTTTACACTTTGTGTTTCTGTGTGGGTGCAAACTGATGAAATCTTTACTTAGTATATACTGAATTGATCTTCTGTATATAAAGATAATTGAAAATGAAAAAACAAGTTGGTGTTAAATTGGAAATTGCATAGAAAATTAATCAATTTTAAAAAAATAATATGTAGGATCTCTGTCCTTAATGTGCTGTACATTGTGAATTAATACTATAACTAGTACTCCAACAGCATTTTCACTTTGTGTCTCTATTTGAGGGCAAACTGTTAATCTTTACGTAATATGTACTAAACTGACCTTCTGTATATAAAAAGAATTGAAAACAAATCTTGATGCTAATGGAAGGGGAGAGGGAGCGGGAAAGGGGAGGGTTGTGGGTGGGAAGGAAGTTATGGGGGGGAAGCCATTGTAATCCATAAGCTGTACTTTGGAAATTTATATTCATTAAATAAAAGTTAAAAAAAAAAGACCATCAGGATCCAATCATTAGGGTCATACTTCAGTGCTCTAATCCAATCACCTTCCAAAGGTCTGACTTCTTAAAATGATAGCTGGATAGGTTTTTTTTTATTTATTTGACAGAATTAGACAGTGAGAGAGAGAGAGAGACAGAGAGAAAGGTCTTCCTTCTGTTGGTTCACTCCCCAAATGGCCACAACGGCCGGAGCTATGCGATCCAAAGCCAGGAGCCAGGTGCTTCCTCCTGGTCTCCCGTGTGGGTGCGGGGGCCCAAGCACTTGGGCCATCCTCCACTGCCTTCCCGGGCCACAGTAGAGATCTAGACCAGAAGAGGAGCAGCTGGTACTAGAACCAGGCTCCCATATGGGATGCTGGCACCACAGGCGGAGGAGTAGCCAAGTGAACCACGGTGCCAGCTCCATGGATAAAGTTTTCACCCTCTTAACACCTTGAACATAAGACATTGGAAGCTCAACTCCTACATGAGTTCAGGGATGCAAATAATATTCAAACCATAGCATTCTACCCCTGGCCCCTCAAAGCTCATTTCCTTCTCAAATACAATATATACTCATTCCATCCCAAATAGTTCTAAGTCTTAACCAGTACAGTATTCATCTGAAAGTCCTAAGTGTCATCTGAGACTCCAGGCACACTTTCAGCTGGGAGCCCTTGTAAAAATCCAAAACAAGTTTCATACTTATAAGATGTAATGATGGGACAGGTTCGGGGTATATATTCCCATTCCTAAAGGGGAATCAGATAAGTAGAAAAGCAATTAATCAGTCTAAGGCAAAACCAAACCCAGCAGGGCAGATATTAAATCCTAAAGCCTCAAGTCTGATATTTTATGTATATTGGGGCAGAATTTGAGACCCGAGGTCTCGGCCACTTTGCTCCTATGGCTTTCTTGGCTCATGTGTCTGTGCTCATAGGCTCTTTGTGATGTCTACAAACTTTCAAGGCTCTTTTAGGATAATTCTTTCAGTTTTCCCCATCAGATGTAGCACATTGCTGTTTTCTCCACCTCTTTGTTTTCTCCATTCTAGCTTCACTTTCTCAACTCCAATAGGCATTGCCTCATAAGGGATCCTTGCAGGGAATCTGACCTTGTAGCCAATGTTTTTCTGGCATCCTAGACTTTCCTATGAAATATCAGTGGGAACTACCACCTTGAAACCACTTTCCCTTCCTGAATCTCTGGGCCTATTATGGGAGAGTCAGCCCCAGAGACCTCTGAAGTAACTAAGGAGTCTATACCATTGTCTTGATGATCCCCTCTATTCATACTAATATTGATAGCAAAGGATCATTCAAAACATCCTGGGTTTCCTCTCCTGAAAATACTCTTCATTCTATACCACCTGGCCAGACTAAGAATTGTCCAAAGTTTTCTACTGTTTGCCTTTTGATTACATACTTCATCTTTAAATCACCTGTTTGCTCTCTCATTTCATTGCAAGCAGTTAAAAGTAACTATGCAGCAGCCTGAATATTTTTCTCCTTTGAAATGTCTTCCACCAGATAAATTAGTTCATCACTTTAAAGTTCAGCCTTCCAGCACATCTGAGGCTGTGGCAATGCAGTCAAGTTCTTTGTCATGGTGTAACAAGGGTTGTTGTCAGTCTAATTGCTAATAGAATCCTAATTTGCATGTGAGACCTCATCTGCTTGGTGGTGTTTAGTGTCCACCTTTCTAACAGTATCTTGGTCACAACCACTTACCCAATCTCTGAACCTCTGTAGATGTTCAATAGCCTTGTCTTCTTGAGAGCCTTCATTGGAATCCCCCATAATGCTTCACTTCCACCCTTATCTAGACTGCTCTCTCTGTTCAACCTCTTCCTGTTGCCCAGCATCAAAAGTTCCTTCTCACCTTTAGATGTGGTGATGATTCCACTTCTCATCTCCAGTTTTTTTGTGTGTTTTTTGTAGCAGTTTTTCATCAGTATAACAAAAATACCTGAGACAGGCTACATTATAAAGAAAACTTGTCAATTCGGGCTCATGTTTCTGCAGGGCTAGGGGCCTCCTCTGCCTAGGACCTTCTTGTTGAATGAGTCCCACAGTGGCACAGAACAGCACATGGAAATGGAGACCACCATTGTCTCTCTCGGTGTGGTCTTTCCTATTCTTTCTGAAGTTATCACATTTCAGTTATGAGGGTTCCACAAGAATGACTTAATGTAATGGTTTCTAAAGGCCTCACCTTTAAATATCGTGGGTTAAATTTTTACCCTCTTAATACTATTAACATAAGACTTTGGGGACTAACTTCCTTGTGAATTAATGTCTATTTTAAGCTGGTAACAACTTTGATCACATAGAACAATCTCTGTACTTTTACTCCGTGCATGGAATTAATGGCCTTTTTTTCAACATTTTTAGAGATTTATTTATTTTACTTGAAAGTCAGAGTTCACAGAGAGAGGAGAGGCAGAGAGAGAGAGAGAGAGAGAGAGAGAGAGAGATCTTCCATTTGATGGTTCACTCCCCAATTGGCCCCAATGGCAGGAGCTGTGCCAATCTGAAGCCTGGAGCCAGGAGCCTCCTCTGGGTCTCCCATGTGGGTGCAGGGTGTCCTTTTTTAAAAAAAAAAAAGATTTATTTTATTTATTTGAAAGAGAGGTAGAGACAGAGAGGTCTTCCATCTGCTGGTTCACTCCCCAGATGGCCATAATTGCTGGAGTTGCACAGATCTGAAACCGGAGCCACGAGCTTCTTCCAGGTCTCCCACAGGGGTGCAGGGGCCCAAGGACTTGGGCCATCTTTTACTGCTTTTCCAAGCCATAGCAGAGAGCTGGATCAGGACCCTCGAACCGGTGCCCATACTGGATGCCGGCACTTCAGGCCAGAGCTTTAACCTGCTTTGCCACAGCGCCAGCTGGAATTAATGGGCTTTTAAGAAGGGATTGGAGGGACCAGGCATTGTGGTACAGTAGATAAACTACCATTTGAGACACCCAAATCCTTTATTAGAGAGCCTGGTTAAAGTCCCAGCTACTCTACTATATAATGATTTTAAGCATAGGACCCTGAAGTCATAGGCAGTGAAAGCAAAACTAGACAAATAGGATACATCAGGCTTCTTGATCTCACTCAGTTGAAACCATCAATGGTGTGAAGAGACTGCCCTCTCAGCCGCTCTACGTCTGATTCCGTTTCCTAGTAATGTGCCTTGGAGGTAGCAGTGGTGGCTCAAGTCCTTGGATTCCTGCCACCTGACCTGGATGGAGTTCTGGGCTCCTGACTTCAGCCTGGTTCAGCCCTGGCTGTTGCAGGCATTTTGTGAGTGAGCCAGCAGATGAAAGATTTTTCTCTTTCTTCCTCTCCATCTCTTTTTTCTCATCTCCTCTCCTTCTCTCTTCCTTCTCCTTCCCTTACTCCCTCTCTTTCTGTCACCTGACTTTCAAATAGACAGATCTTTTCTGCTTTTTTTTTTTTAATTATTTATTTATGTATTTGAAAGGGAGACTAGGAGATGGAGAGAGAAAGAGAAAGAGATCTTCTATCCACTGGTTCACTCCCCAAACACTTGAAATGTCAGGCTGAATCCAGGAGTGTCATTCAGGTCTCCCACGTGGTTGCAGGAGCCTAAGGACTTGGGCCATCTTCAGCTGCTTTCCTAGGCACGTTAGCAGGGAGCTGGGTCAGAAGTAGGGCCCGCATGGGATGCCTGCATCACAGGTGGCAGCTTACCCATTATGCCTCAATGCTGGCCCCTGAGTAAATTTTCTGGAAAAAAAAACAGTAAAGATATAATCTCTCTGCCTCTCTATTATCTACTGTCTGTGGATCCAGCCACAAAGCAGCCCATCCAAGACTCAGAAAGAGATCTCTTACTGGGAATCAAATTGGCTGACACTTTGGTCATAGACTTAAAGGCCTCTAGAATAGTGAGAAATATGTCTGTTTCTTTCTTATAATAGCCCAAGCTATTATCCATAAAAAATCAGGAATAATATCCATAACATAAAAGGAAAAGAGACCTGAGACAATTTTAATTGAATTTCTTATTTATTAATTTACATTAGAAATGCAATAAAGTCAGTTCCTAAGGATCATTCCAAGGTTACTTAGTATTTCTTTTTTTTTTTCTAAGCAATAAAATCATGAAATAATTAATGCCTTACCCCACACCTTTTGCTCTTTTCATTATTAGCAGGTGACATTCTAACATTAAAGGTAAGTTATCCCACCAATGCATAGCCAGTTTTCCTCACTTGAATCTTTTGAGAGCCTTAGATGAATCAACTAAATAAGAAAATATGCTAATTTTGCTTCAAGGGTATAGGCTTTGTAAAAAGAAGTAAAAAGAAGCAAAATTATGAGCCAGTGTTTTTTATAGCAACTTGAAAGGTTAGATTAAAATAAAGCAAAAATTATTTCATTTGCATAATTTAAGTTCATTAGCTTCCTAGCATTGTGCTCTATTTTTTTCCCAATGAGTAAAGTTTATTCACTCCACAAATAATTATTTGTTAGACACAATCTAAGATATGACTTGACTAGGTTCTTAGAATAAAGTGTACAGACCTGTGCTCATTTTTATTGAGCACAGTGGATTTATTTCAGCACTCACTTAAGTCCGTGCGTGGAGCATTCTCCGAGAAACAAGGGGGCGGTGATGGTCTGCACGAGTCTCCTGGGCAGCACTGATCAGCTCTTGTCATAGCTCCGAGGAAAGAATGTGCAATCACTCTGAGTGCTGCTCCCTGACTAGTTCTGCCTCCTGGCAAGACAGTACAAGGCTGCTGTCAGGAGCAGTGATAGCTCCAATAACAGGTGCGTGAAAAGTAGGACGGGCACCTCTGTGGCTTGTAACCAGCAGTTGCACACCACGTTTGATAACGGCTGTGAGCCTTGCCTGGTTTCATATGGAGAAGAGTTTGAGAGGACAGTCAGAATTTTAGATTGCTTCTAGCCTTTGTCTTCAGGTAGATCACTGCCCCTGTTAAGGTGCTGTGGGTCTTTAAAGAAAAGAAAAAGGTTTCTGCTCTTTTTACCTCTCTCAACTTTTCTAGTGTATCACTTCCCATGTACCCTGGAGATAGACATACACGATACAGCAATGTTAATCAGATACAGATTCCAGAACCCTATGATATTAACATGCAGTAACAGGAAGGCAGGAGTAGGGGAAAGAGGTAAAGAGAAAGAGAGAGAATGAATATATTGGGATTTTTCCATATTCTTTTTTTTTACCTCATTTATTTGAGAGGTATAGTTATAGACGGAGAGAAAGGTTTTCCATCTGCTAGCGCACTCCCCAAATGGCCACAGTGGCTAGAACTGGGCCAATCTGGACCTAGGAGCTTCTTCCAGGTCTCCCACATGGGTGCAGGGGCTCAGGCGCGTAGGCCATCTTCTCCTGCTTTCCCAGGCCATAGCAGAGAGCTGGATCGGAAGTGGAGCAGCCAGGATAGGAACTGTTGCCCATATAAGATGCTGGCACCACAGGTGGAGGCTTAGCCTACCGTGCCACAGCACTGGCTCTGAGATGTTCCATCTTTGGATTGCTTCCTTAATTCCCACAACAGCTAGGACTCAGCCACATCAAAGCCAGGAGTCCAGAATGTTCTACAGGTTTCCTCTGTGGGTGGTATTTTAGCAATCGTGTGGTGCCTCCCAAGGATATATATTAGCAAGAAACTAGAATGATAAACAGAGCTGGGACTCAAACCGTGGCACTCTGATATGGGACTCTAGTATTCCAAGCAGTGCTTACCCACTGCTCCAGATGTCCACTCCTGTTTGGTTTCTATATTGAAGGTGGGTGGAAACTAAATTAGAGAAAATAAGGTGATCAGAGAACATGTGAAGAGTGAAAAAAATCTGACAATTTTCAAGATCTTAATCTGTAGAGGGAATACTTTTTAGCAGGTTTGTTACATATAACACACACACACACATACACACATTTATATATATTAAATAATTTGTGAGAGAAAGCACACTCCCATCCACTGGTTTACTCTTCAAATACCTATAGCATCTTGTGTTAGGCCAGGCCAAAATTGTGAACCAGGAACTCAATCTACATCTCCCAGGGAGGTGGCAGGGATCTCACTTGAGCAACCACCTATTGTCTCCCAGCCTGTACGTTAGCCAGAAGCTAGAATTAGGAGCGGAGTCAGGACTTGAGACCAGGCACTTTGAAATGAATGCAGGCCAAAGATGGTTCTCCCTGCCTTTTCCGTTTAAATGGAGTTCTCTGAAAGGTCAACACAGGTTTGGGTTGCTGAGAAGTCCTCTCAAAAACTGAGTTTTGATCCACCAAGATATGCAATAAAAATAAAGCTGCATGTATGTGCAAGCAAGCAGTCAGGCTGGTAGCCAGGATCCCCAGAGCAGGTGGGTGAAGGCTGTGCAGGAACACAGCAGGTACCATCTCCCCGTGAACATGATCACCATGTTGGGGTCGCTTCTCCATGCAGGTGGCTCCTGGAATCGTGATGCTTCTTCCTGAGGACCTTTGGAGGCTTGAGTGCTCAGTCTGAGACCACATTGTCAATTCTCTTGCTTTGAATCATCACCTACACACTGAAGTATTTCCTTATTCTTTGCCAGGGTGGGTCCAGGTTGTGTGGGGCCTGGAATTGATGGAATTTTATGAAAGCAGGAGAATATTTCATAATAAGTTTGTGTGTACCCCAGCTTCAGGTATCAGAGCTCATCTCATGATGTGACCTTGACCTGCCCTTTTATATTCTTGAAGAGTCAGTAGGAGAGTTCCTGAAAACTATTTTACACCAGAATTGTTGGTAGCCATTAAACTGTACTTGGAAGTGACTATAAACCATATGAGTGCATATTCTACCAAAAAAATAGATCCCCAAATTATCTGTCTATGAGCAGATTCCCATGACTTTTCCAACACACTTTTAGATGGGGGGAATGGTGACAGAGGGAGCAGGAATCTGTCATTTTTGGACCTTGGAAACTGTGTTTACTTTGGGCCTTGTTTTCAGAGTCTGTTTGCAGTCCCTTCCCATCTGTGACCCTGCCTAAGTCCAGGGTTTTGGAGGGCCATGGGATGTGTTCATTCAAAGCTGGTACCCAGCCCCATTCTGAACCCCAGAACTTCCTGCCTGTAATCAGATCTACCTGGGCCCTAGAGCTGCCTTCCCAGGTACATCCTCTTTTTGACACTGCAGCTGTCCAAGTCTGCAAGCCTGGCAAGGAGGTATTCGTGGGAGTGGAGAGTATACGTGGCGCTCAGAGGTGCAGGCTCATCTAACAGGCATGCTGAGGACCTTTACCTTCTAGGAAGGAGCATGGAATAAAAGGGAGAGTGATGGACATAGGCAGAAGATCCTCCCATCTACATTCTTGCACAATGCTCAAAAATACTAAGGATGAGTCTCTTTGGAGAGAAATAGCAGTGTTCTGAACCAGGTCTGGCAAACATAGCTTATTTTGCGTTTTATATGAATGCATTGCTAGTACCTCCCAAGGCCTCGGAAGGAGCCTTTGTGAATGTGGAGTCCCAAAGATTAAGCTGCATTAGTTTCTCAGTAAATCTCCTGTGTTCTTTGCCATTAATGAAGCTGTACATCAAACAGTGTGCCTGTTGGCGTCTCTCCATCAATCACATCGCTTTTCTATTGAAAAAACACTCAAGGGCCTTATATTTTAATCTTCAAAAATCATTAATACTAATTATTGTCATACTTCACTTATCCCGAGTTATCTTATTTAGCAAAATTAACTGTATTTAAATAATACTAAGACATTCTACAATGTGCACCATGGAGGAACCTTGAGGACATAATGCTAAGTAAAGTAAGCCAGCCACAGGAAGACAAATAGTGCATGATTCCACTTTACAAGTTATCTGAAAGAGTCAAATCCATAGAATCAGAGTGGAATGGTGACTGCCAGAGGCTGGAGGAGGGCAAATGAGAAGCTAGTAATCAATGAGCGTAAAGTTTCAGTCAGGAAAGATGAATAAGCTCCAGAAATTCTGTTCAATATTGTGCCCATAGTCAAAAATAATATATGGGTATTCACCTGAAATCTGTTAAGAAATTAAATCTCATGGTAGGTGTTCTTACAACAATAAAACTATTGAGAAAATAGAAGCAAAATATTTCTGGTTCTCCAAAATTAAACATGGAATTTGTTTAGATTCAGATACTTCAGTTGCTATAGTCTCCAGCCATTAACCTGGTTACTGTCTGTGTACTTTTAGCATTTACTAGTATTAACTTTTTCTCTTTTAAGGTTTATTTATTTATTTGAAAGGCAGAGTTACAAACAGACAGAGAGAGAGAGGGAGAGAGAGGGAGGTCTGTTAGGTCACTCCCCAAATGGCTGCAATGGCTGGGGTTGAGCCAGTTTTAAGCCAGGAGCCAGGAACTTATTCCAGGTCTCCAAAGTAGGTGCAAGGGCCTAAGGATTTGGGCCATCTTCTACTGCTTTCCCCGGCTATAGCAGAGAGCTGGATTGGAAGTGGAGCTCCTGGAACTTGAACCAGCAGCCATGTGGGATGCTGGCACTGCAGGTGATGGCCTTACCTGCTACACCACAGCACCAGCCCCTCCTAATATCCTTTTACCCGTTTCATAGTATGCTAGAAATAGTGTTGTAGGAAAAAATATTCAGAATAGTGGAGGTAGCCACTAAAAAAGTGAAAGCAGATGATGGCTAAAGGCTCATGTGATGGAGCTGTATTTAAAAAAATCAGATCTGTGTTTTGTGCCAGAAACTATCTTAGTACTTGGGAAATAGTTATAAAAAAATGAACACAAATTCTTTACTTCGTGATGCCTATGTTTTGTGTAGGAAGTTATAGCTTAAAGCATCAACTTCTATAGTAAGTAAGTCAGGTAAGATGATACCCATTGGGTAGAACAACATGAAGTTTGCTGGTAATCTTGATGGGAGCACATTGCAATGAAGTAAAATTCTGATTGTATTTAAGAGAAAATGGCAGGCACAAAATTAGAAACAATATTTTTGACAACATTTCAGGGGGTTTGCTCTATAGGCATGGAGAATAATGGGGCAGTATCTGGAGGGAGAAGTTAAGTCACTAACTTTATTAAAGAGAAAAATTTCTATATTTTGCACTGTTAGAGAAAATCTTATAAAAAGACAAAAATTAATAATTAGGCAGTCAGAGAGTTAGAGAATGGTTTCAGTAAGGTTTTTGATGAAGAGCTGATGATTTCAAAAGCTTTGTGCTTAGGAGGAGCAATAATAGTTAATCAGTGAGAGTTGGAAAGAAGGCAAGAGATTGAGTCGGAAACAATTGGTTGAGCTAATGTAAGAGTAGGAACATTGGAGAGCTTGATTTTTTTTTTCCAGAAAAATACAGAGCAAAATGATCTTTGAAAGAGTAAAAAGGGAAAAGAAGATATTTTAAGACTTAGAAAAGATGAGATGAAATTAAATAACAATTTATCAAAACAAGGGAGTGAATAGGGGAAATATAGTAGGCTTGTGGGCTGGACAATTATAAAGGCTTCCTTAGGAATAGTGGTTCTCAAATTAACATAAGACCATTCTGGAGAAGTAAGTGAGTGTGTATGTATTTCCAACTTTTATCTGCAAGGCATGCAAGTATGAAGTGAATGAGGAATTGTTTAGTCTATGGTTTAAGTGAAGACAAGGAAATGAAAGAAACAAAGTGAACAGAGGGTATACGTGGAAATAGTCACACCTGATGGAATTCAAGTTCAATGAGAATGACAGAAGGTGAGAACAATAAAAATGTTATGGAATCAAATGTTTATATATTAATTTGAGAACAGAAAAGATTGTGGGAACTATAGTAGATGAGAGTAGATTAATAGGTTTTTATTGGACAGAGTAGAAATGTGAGGGGGTACCAACTTCTAGTAATGATGAGATCAAGGATAGCTTTGCTGAGGGAAAGAAATCTCTCTCATGAACAGAGAGAAATCAGTGCACTAAGAGTGCTAGCTTTGAAAAGCAACATATATGTGCTTACTATCTCCAAGAATTATTACATCATGCATTCTGAAGAGGATGACACAAAGCCTGGAAGCTAAAACCTTCATGAAGAGAGACACAGTAGTCTAGGGGTTGGTAGATGATGGCCAGAGGTGGTTAGTGGGTGGTATAGACTAAAGAAAGGAAATTCAGGGGGCCGGCGTTGCAGCAGAGTGTGTAATGCTATTGCCTGCAACATTGACATCTCATAGGTGTCAGTTCAGGTCCTGGCTGTTCCGTTTCTGGGACCCAGCTCCCTGCTAATAACCTGGGAAAAGTAGAGCAAGATAGCTCAAGTTCTTGGGCCACTGTCAACAATGTAGGAGACTGGGAGGAAGTTCCTGGTTTCAGCTTGGTCCAATGCTGACCTTTACAGCCATCTGAGGAGTGAATCAGGAGGTGGAAGAGCATTCTCTCTCCTCTCTCTCTTTCCCTCTCCCTCTCTTTCTCTTTCCCTCTCTCTCTCCCCCCACACTCTAATTTTGAAAATAAATAAGTAAATCTTTAAAAACAAAAAGAAATGAAATTCAAATCTGCAAAAAAGGGACAAAAAGTTTAAATATTGGTAACATCTAGCATAGCTTTCTAAATAGTTTTTGTTTATCCTGAATAATTGAGAAATACTATCATAAATCAGTGTATTTTAAGTATGTAATGTATTTTCGAAAGATGTTGTTAAATAATTATATATTGTGTCTTTATTTGTGTTTAAAAATGTGATAGATAGGATCTGCAGTATAATTATACTGATACATTGAAAAATTATTAACTTGCATTTATCTTTAAAATTCACAGTAAGAAACTATCAGTGGAAAGAGAAGTATTTCAAAAAAAAATTCAGCATTCATTAATAGTAAAACTGATATCAAAATAGAATCAGAAATTGATTTAACTTTGCAAAAGGTCTCTATCAAGTTTACAGAAAAAGTATGCCTAATGAGGGACTCTTAGAAATAATATATTCACATTCAAAAGACACTTTTAAGTGCTTGCTATTACTACTTTAATTCGTTTGTGTTACTCAAATTTTTGTCATCATAACAAATAACTGAGGAAACCGGTGCCATGGCTCACTTGGTTAATCCTCTGCCTGTGGCGCCAGCATCCCTTATGGGCTCTGGGTTCTAGTCCCAGCTGCTCCTCTTCCAGTCCAGCTCTCTGCTATGGCCCAGGAGGGCACTGGAGGATGGCCCAGTGCTTGGGCTCTGCACCCGCATGGGAGACCAGGAGGAAGCACCCCGATCCTGGCTTCGGATCGGTGCAGTGCCGGTTTGGGGAGTGAACCAATGGAAGGAAGACCATTCTCTCTGTCTCTTTCTCTCACTGTCTAACTCTGTCAAATAAAAAAAAGTAATAACTGAGAGCAGTCTAGGGCTATGGGTTCCTGGCTTCTATCTGGTTCAGCCCCAGTTGTTGCAGATGTTTGGGGCATGAACCAGCAGATAGAAGATTCTCTCCCTGTCTGTCTCTTTGTCTCCCTCTCTGTTTGTAATCCTTCATTTCAAGAAAGCAATTTTGAGAGAGAGGGAGAGAGAATGAATGAATGAATGGGAAGCTATTTGGAAGGAAGAAGGCTTTGGAAGTCACTATCTAAGATTGGACAGCCCCATTGACATGGTGTCTGACGAGGATAGAAGCTGCCAGTGATGAAGTGTGTATGCGCAGGAATAACCAGATAGTGGCCTAGGAAACAGACTGGGAGCATGCTTTTCAATGTGGTCTTTCCTAGTAAAGCCACACCATGTAGTCTTAGGGGCTCCACCCAAACAACTTGAATGTGTTTACTTTGTAAAACTCCACTTTCAGACACCATAATTGGATGAATTTCCATCCTTTATCCAGTAACATAAGATACTAGGAATCAAGCAATAGATATATGGACCTTGAGGGGAATACTAAAACTATTATCTAAACTATAACAAAGCTCCAACTAGAACAATAAGAAAATGTATAAGAACTGATAAGGAGGGCCTGGCACTGTGGTGTAGTGGGTAAAGCCGCTGCCTGTAGTTCTGGCATCCCATATGGGCACCAGTTTGAATCCCAGCTGCTCCACTTCTGATCCAGCTCTCTTCTAAGGCCTGGGAAAGCAGTAGAAGACAGGCCAAGTCCTTGGGCCCTCGCACCCACATGGGAGACCCAAAGGAAGCTCTTGCCTTCGGGTCAGCACAATTCCTGCCATTGTGGTCATCTTGGGAGTGAACCAGCAGAAGGAAAGATCTCGCGCTCGCTCGCGCTCTCTCTCTCTCTCTCTGCCTCTCCTTCTCTCTCTGTGTAACTCTGAGTTTCAAATAAATAAAAAAAAGTCTTTTGAAGAAAAAAAAGAACTGGTAAGAAAAAAACAAAAGCTATCCTTACCTGAAGGGGACATATTAACCTATCTGAAAAATTCAAGAAAATTTATATATAAACTGTTAGAATTAGTAAAGAAGAGCAATAAATTTCTGGAAACAAAGTTAATAAAAAGTATTTGCATGCTTTATGACAGCTTAAAATAATAAAGATAGGGAAGAATTCCTTAAACTACTAAAATTATAAATGAGAAGCTGATAAATTCGGTTACATTAGAACAACATTAGCAACAACAGCACTCTGAATGCCAGACACCAGAAGACAAGGAAAATTACAGTCTTGGATATATTATTTGAAATGCATATAATTTACAAAGGATTGGAAACTTGAAAATAAAGAGTTTGGCAAACTAAAAAAGGAACAACTCAGTGTAAAAAATAAGAAATTCACAGATATGAATTCCAAATAACCAATAAATTTACAAGCATGTAAAAATATTTACTCTCTGTAGTAAGCAGGGTAATACAAAATTAAGCCCAAAATAATCTACCCATACCCCAAAAAGATCTTTTTGGAACTTGTGTATACATTAGGTTATAACTTAAAGGAGAATTAAGTTGCAAATTGGATTAGGTTGTTAGATAGCCTTGAGATAAGATAGTTAACCTGGATTATTTATATTGGCTCTATATAATCACAAACATTCTTACAAGTGGAAAAGGAAGGCAGGAGAATCAGAAATAAATCTCAAGACTTTATGGTGATGGTTTTGAAGATGAAAGTAGGGATCCTGAACTGAGGAACAAGATAATCTGTAGAAGGTAGGAAAGACAATGAGACAAATTCTCCTTTGGAGCACCCAGTAGGAATATAGCCCTGACTTCTCACTTCCAAAACTGGGATTAGTATTAATTTGTATTGTGTTTGTTGTCATTTATTATGACACTAGTAGAAAGCTAATAGATATAAGCCCCAGTGAAATACTATGATAAACATTTGAAAATCACCAAGATGTCAGACCTCTAAAAATTATGTGCTATGATGGTAGAAAAATGGAAAGTTTCATACAGTGTTGGTGATAGGTGGGACATTCGTACATTTTCTCTGGAAACAAATTCTACAATGTCTGAAGTTGGTAACTTTAATAGATGTTTATTTGAGTGGGAGGGAGCCAAACCAAAGCCAGAAGCTAGGAGATCAGTTCAGGTCTCTGATTTGGGTGGCAGGAATCTTGCTGCCTCCCAGGGTGCACATTAGCAGGAGGCTGGAAATGAGAGTTGAGCTAGTCCCCAAACTCTCTCTAATATGAGATGTAGACGTCTCAATTGGCATCTTCACTGCTGGTCCAAATATGCAGCCCAGTATCAGGAATTTTATTTCTAGGTCAATCTTAGAGAAATGATGACACAAATGGACCAAGAGAAACAGAAACAAATTATTTAATAGAATTATTATAATATGAAAATTTGATCATCGTAAATTCTCACCAAATAGAAAATGAATAAATGATGCTTATATAATGGAATAATACACAGCATGTGAATGGACTAGACCTATTTATGTCAAATGGCAAAAATATAATTTTGAGCCAAAAAGCAGCTTTCATGTGTGTATAAGTGCATATGTATGCATATTCATGTTTATATATACATAAATGTATCATACAGATATATAATATCATTTATATGCATTTTTAAATGTAAAAAATATTTCTTATGTTTGATATTATTGTTAAGTGGTAGTTTAATTATAACAAAAAAAATTGGGAAATCTAAGTGCCAAAATCAAGCTTTTGACAATATCTGGTAGAGTTTGGGAACTGGATGGAAGTTCATAGTGTGTGTACATACACATATATATTCACATGCAGAGATAGAGATGGAGAGAGTGTGTGTGTCACATATATATATGTATGATTTTAGTTCACAAAAAAGCAGTAGATTGCACAGTAGATGCCAACTTCTGATATAATTAACAAAAATAATAGGAATCATATCATTGAATTATAGTCTCATTTTCAAATTCTTGGGGTAAGTCCCTTGTTTTCTCCTACATTAATCACTTCTGAGAGCTCATTGTCAATGCCCAGTGGTCTGGCTTTACTGCTTACAAATAAATCTTGGGCATCAGGAGCGTGGTACAAGGTAGAAGCTCAGAGCTGGTATCTGTCTTCCAGCCTTATCATTTGTCATTTCCTTTTTTGTAGCCTACAAGTTCCCAGTGTACATCAGTAAAGCAAAGCACTTCTCTCCATTGTTTGAAGGACCCATCAACATACTCCTCCATGGTCTTGGGCAATCACGTCTTTCTCTGGGGCTTTTGCTTTCACTTCAAACTCTGCCTCTAACCAGTCCTCCCACCCTCAGTGCCTCCACCGAGTCCCACTTCCACCTTCGTCTTGGCAGGTGTGGGCATAGTTTCCCTCAGTGAATCTCTAAAAGTAGAACTTGGAACTTCCCTTTTGAAGGTTATGTGATAATGACTTCTGTTAGCTTTATGATTTTTATCTTTTTAAACATACACAGAAAACTAATGCACAATTTATTTGGTGGGTTTCTTGTTCTACCCCTCAAATAAACTGGTGAATTGTAGATTTCGGGAGTTTAACCTCTCTGAAGATGGCCTAAGCAAAATTCAATTTGCCTAAGCAATTTTAGCATTGTACATGCTCCTAAATGTGCTAAACCCAACAACAGCACGCTGCCCTGGCCCTGTTGAGGGCACACTCTAAAAGGATTGAAGTAGGAAAAGACAGTCTTGGTCTGGATCAGTCTCAAAGTCTAAGGGGATGGAGCCGAGCTTGCTAATCCTGCAGGAGGTTATTTTCACTGTCCAAAGAATTGTCTGGCAGATGTAGGATTCTGTGAATTACAAGGATGATCTAAATAATGTTGGCAAAATCAAACAGTAGCTCACACTGCTAATCCTCCCCCAGTCCCCTGGAATCTCTAGCATGCCTGCATCTTTGTGATTGGAGTGTTGTGAATAGGCCAATGTGCTTGCCTAAAATTGCAGCTTTGCAGTCCGCTGGGTGCTTGGGCTAATTCACAGACTTCATCTTGAATTGCTAAGACAATCAAAAGAGAAGTCATTTCCTTAAATGGATAGATATCCTTCGTAGATTTGCATCCTAATGACTCTAGCATTCTGCTTAGCAAAATGCGCTAGGACACCAAAAACCAATTAATAAATGCCTTCAAATTAGACAAATGGCCATTTCATATGATAGTGATATCCACGCTGTTTGAAAAAAAATAACACATATAGAATGCTAGCAGATGTTTTCCACTTCCACTATTGACAGATCGGGATACAGAAGTCTTCAACTGCACCAGGAAGAATTTGGGTCAGCATGAGGAAATCAGTGTGTATTTAAGAACTCTTTGTGTGTGTTTAAAATATGTTTTAAGAAACAACCCTTCCTTTCAAAATGTTGTGAGAGAGCTGTTGTTGAGAGCTGCAGCTGCTTGGATGCATTCAATTGAGATGATTCATCTGGGAGTAGTGTCATCAGAGGGGGAAGCAGAGTGTGGAGGAGAGTGGATATATTGTTAAAGGATTTTTAGAACCAAGGTTCATGTTCTAGAACAGTTGTCTCCAAAGTGGGGGTGATTTTTCCAAGAATTAGATGAGTTTTTATTAGAGTCTAAGAAGGCAAAATTAGAATTATTGTTTATGCTCGCTTTTTATTTAACTGTTTTATTTTAATTGTATTGATATTGTTACGATAGTTTTATGTTTCATATGTAATATATCTGTTAGATGAATATAGCATTAAAAATCTGTTTTCTAGGATGTAAACAGATTTTACATTTCTGCTTTTACTGAAAAGTACACAACTTCAAAACACTTCAGACTATTGTGTAACCCTGTTACCCCAAATCTGACATGGGAGCAGAAAGGCCAGTGTACTCTTGATAATGAAAATCTACGGCCAAGGCTATGGTTGGTCCATGTAGGAACCTGGTGAGAGTTTGAAAAAAGTCACCTTTCTGGATAGGTGCATCAGAGTGGAAAACAGAATATGGGCTGGGTGTCAGTCTGTTCCATTCTCCTCTGAGTGCTCTTGGGCAGAGGGCACTGCACATCCTCTTGTAATAGCCTAGCTAAGGCAGACCAAGGACACCACAGAGGCAGCAGCTGAGTGACCATTGTGTTCTCCGTGCTTCTCTTCCCCAGATGAATCTCAGAGCCTTAAATGAAAACAAAACAAAATCTTTAGATCTGGAGAAATGGTTAGCTCTGATACAAATTTTGGCCCCAGGAAGAGAAAGTAAAAATGCCAAAATACATAATTGCATATTCAGGGAGACCTATAGCCCTGAATAGAATCTGAGTCTATCCCCGTTAATGGGTTTCCAAAACAAGGATAAAAGTGAGTTTTATTTAAAAATTATTGGAACTAGATAAATATAAATTGAATCAAAGTTTTTTTTTTTTTTTTTTTTTTTTTTTTTTTTTTTTTTTTGTGAAAGGCAGAGTGGACAGTGAGAGAGAGAGACAGAGAGAAAGGTCTTCCTTTTGCCGTTGGTTCACCCTCCAATGGCCGCCGCGGTCGGCGCGCCGCGGCCGGCGCACTGCGCTTGTCCAACGGCAGGAGCCAGGAGCCAGGTGCTTTTCCTGGTCTCCCCATGGGGTGCAGGGCCCAAGCACTTGGGCCACCCTCCACTGCACTCCCGGGCCACAGCAGAGGGCTGGCCTGGAAGAGGGGCAACCGGGACAGAATCCAGTGCCCCGACCGGGACTAGAACCCGGTGTGCCGGCGCCGCAAGGTGGAGGATTAGCCTGTTGAGCCACGGCGCTTGCTGAATCAAAGTTTTTAAAAAAATATTTATTTGAGAGGCAGTTACAGAGAAAGGTAGAGACAGAGATCTTCCATCCTCTGGTCCACTCCTTAAATGGCCACAATGACCAGAGCTGGGCTGATCTGAAACCAGGAGCCTCCTCCAAGTCTCCCAACCACAGGGACTATCCTCAGTTGTCCACTCCCCACCACCACAACCTGTCAACCCTAGGCCACAAGCAGAGAGCTGAGTCAGAAGAGGAGCAGCCAGGACACAAATTGGTGTTCACATGGGATGCTGGGATGCCAACGTTGCGGGCAGAGGCTCAGCCCTCCATGCTATAGTGCCAGCCCCTCAAATCTTCATAAATTTGGATTTTCTCATAAACTGAAATCACGAGTCTTTGCAGAGAAGATGGATTGAGCTTTAGATACTTGCTTTAGATAGATACTCTCTATGTAAAATAAGACATCATTATCAGAGCCAGTGTTCTAATAATATGGCAAGAGTGACAGGTTAATGCTACCAAGCAAGAGCTGTCTATGAACAAGTCACTGTCTCCAAATCTCAGTTCTCCTATTTTTTGAAACTATGGAATTTATAATATTCCTTGAAAGTAAAATACTGTTCTGTGTACATATTCCTTAAGAGTAAAATACTGTTCTGGCAAGTTTTTTGAATTTCATCCTCGAGTAAAATAAAATTATAAACTCCAATGACAAAATTGTTTCATTTTGACTCAGATGTAGCCTACAGAATTCAATGAATACCAGACTTACACGTCTCCTACCTGTGACACTAAAAGATTAAATTGGTAGATCTGGTTTGTCCAAATCCAACACATTCCAAAGAGATTTGACCCTTGTCTAGCTCATGGAAGGTAATTTGTGAGCCCTTGGGATATTCTACCAAACAAGAATATATTTGCTTATTTGAAGTTTTTGGCCCATGCTAAATAGTCTATACTAATGTGAGCTATGGTGTTCACCTTGGGTCACCCAGATCAGCTGGGCCTCTTGACCCTTGGCAAGTCTAGAGAGTCAACCATGTGAGTGGTCAGCTGTGCCTCCATGACTGATCCCCATTAAAGATCCTGGCTACCAAGGCTTGGGTGAGTTTTCCTGGTTAGCACTACTCCATCTGTGTTGTCATATACTGCTGATGGGACTACCAAGTGGTGTTGGCATGACTCTCCTTGGAGAAGGCAGGTTGTACCTAGCATTCATAACTGAGTCATGTTTAAACAGCAGTATGTCAACAGCAACAGGAACCGATCTGACACCCTAATACAGAGGGATTGCAAAGTGTGGGGTGAGGTGGGTAGATGAGGCCTACCCGCCACTCAGGAAGCTCAGTGCATCTTCTCTGCAAAGACTGGTGATTTCAGCTTCTGGCTCAGCACAGGTTTTCAGCATACTCATGAGTCATGTCCTTCAAACCTCATTTGTCTCCTCCTTTGATTGCCCAATGAAAGAATGACAATGCCTGAGCTGCTCCAGAAATTGGAAAATTGCAGGCCACTGTGAAATGCTTCATTGTCCTCTGTATTTGACACTACCTGGGTGCCCCTAATTTTTTGAATCTTGATCCTTCCTCCAATTGGGATAAACTTCCTTCTGTGGAGAAGGTGAGGGTAAAGAGCACAGGCAAAAGGAGAGCCTTTATTCCTGGGAATACTGAGAACTGCTCTCCGGTACTAAGTGGCATCATTTTTCTCTTTCCAGAAACTACCCAAGTTCTTTATACAAAATGACCCTGGCCTTACCTTCCAGTCTGATAACCCCTCCAGGTCCATGTGGCTCAGACACTTTGGATTTGACTGAGCCCAGACAAGTTAGGCTGACTCATTGGATTGTTATTACAACTACCATATTCTTATAGATCATCTTAGCTCACAGATCCAAAGGAAGTATCCAGAGCTTCACTTGGCTCTGGTAGGTAGTTGTTTATAACTGGCATTCATTTGGTTTCTGGTGTTTCAGGGTGTCTGATCAGATTGGGGGTATATCACACTAAGTTATAATATTATGAATATCAAGCGCTTAGCTTCTAAGAATTGTGTATGGAAAGTAGAAATTTTTCTGCTGTGTATGAAAAACTTTAAGTACAAGTTTGGTGTTTGTTGAGCCCAGGTTGTTAAGTCAGTTTCTCTCCTAAATGTGGCACTTTTGTATCTATTCTCTATTCTTGAATACAATTTGTTGAGTATGTTGCTAGTAGCAAAAGACTGTGTTTATCAGCTTTGTTGGTAGCAAAGTTTGGACAAATGCTCAAATTTGGCAAATGAGATATAAGCATTAATGTTAGGAGTAAATGTAAAGAAACTTTTAAGAGAGAGGCTGAGTTTTTCAACACTTTCTTCTTTGGTACTACTGCCTGGAATTCAGATGTGATGGTAGAGCACTGGAGCAATACTGAATCACAAAGACTACACTTAAGGGTGGCAGATGAGTGAGATGGAAGGCATCCATGTCCCAGAGAACTTCATGCGACATCTGTTTGAATGCTGCTCTTCTTGCAGATTTTCCTTTCTTCAAAGAGAAATAAGTTTGTGCTTTGTTTAAACTACTACTCTTGTAAGATTTACTGCTAAACTAGTTTGACTTGAACAAGGAAATTCCTTGGAGCTAGTTCTGTGATTCTAAATATAGTTAACTATATAAATTTATTTGCATGTAAACATGATAACAGAGCAAAACGTAGGGCAATTCAGGCCATTAAATCATCAGCACAGATCATTTTGCATGATTGTGTAGTAGAGAATCGAAACTCAACTTTCCACCTACTAGATATATAGACTTGCAAAAACGTGATCCCCTGCAGGTGCTTTTTACTCTTTGTCCTAATTAGATGAGATGACATATGCAAAGTGCCTCTACTGAAAGATGCTCTACAAAAAATTAAATATCTCTTTAAAATTCACTTTCTGATAAAACATTTCCTTGTCTTTGCGTCTTTACTCCTTGGCTTGTTGTTTTGCCCAAAGCACACACCAAATAGATGATTATTTAATAAATGAAGGCAAGGGCCCTCCAGAGTCTCACAAGCCACATGCCTTCATCGTCTCCTGATTACTGCTTTTTCACTCTTCAAGTTATGCAAAATGTTCAGAAAGACTGATGGGCCACTTGATCTCCCAATTTACAGCCAGGGAGTTAGTTTGGAATTGGGCAGAACCTGGCGCTTTATTTCCTAGTGTGTAAACAAATACAGAATTACTCATTGCATGAGATTCTGCTGGAGACGAAAATGAGTATTAACAGTTGTTGTTTTGAGTGCAGTAAGCACCATTTGTCTTAATGGCATATGTAATTTGGAATCAACACATAGTGAGCAAGACTGTTTCTGTATAACATTTTCAATAACATTAATCTCTGAAACATACTGGAATGGCCATGTTTTAACCAATTAAGTAATTTTATTCTCTCCAAATTTATGCTACTATCTTTGTGTGTTTGCATTTTCATCTCTCAGAAGGAGAATCCCCAGAGGTGAGAACTGGTGAAGATAGAATAGCCCTTTGTGTTAATATAAGGGTTTGCCCAAACTAAGCTGAAGCCCTGGTAAGAGAATTGTTCATGTTTAATGATCTACATGATACATTGTAATTCTTTCATGTACAACTAGTTCTATTAATTCTGCCCTTTCTGTCCCTTTCTCAGGAGTGTCTTGCAGAAAGATCTGGTACCATCAAAAATGATCTATGCTCTTCTCTTTGTATCCTGTGGTTCAGAGAGCATATTTCAGATGTTGGAGAGGGGAGGATTTGAAAGAATAAAAGAGCAGCAGAAGAGGTGAAAGGAAGGAGGGAATCTTTCTTCTTCACCTTTATAAACTCTGAGAAACGCTGGACCTCTTCACCTGGCAGATTCACAGCATTTGAGCTATAACTGCTTTAGTCTGTCTGTAGTCCAAAGGGAAAGTCATCTCACTGAAATAATGACATAATCTTAGAGGTCCGTGAGAACTCATTACCACCAAAATGAGAAAGCTCTGCATATTCTGCTGTTCCTTCCCCAGATATGCTGGTATGGTTTGTAAAGAAGGAAACTTTAATTTACTATGCTATGTGATAGATTATTATAATTATTATATTTGAAGGGCATCAAGAAATAAACAGATCATGGAGAAAATCAACAGAAAAATAATGATTAATAGTGGTTTAGGAATTAAGAAAGGGAGCTGCATTGTTTAATATGTATGAACCAAGTTAAAAATATTTTCCCTTTTCTAAAATATTTTTAGAGGGCTGGGGAGACACGTGGGGAGAGCTCCCTATCTGTTCATCTGTTGTTTCACTTCCTAAATGCCCATAGAGGCGAGGACTTGGGTGGGCTGTGACCGGGAGCCAACTGTCTTCCACAAGTGGCAGCAACCTGGTAAACTGACCCATCACTGTTGCCTCCCAGGATATGCACTGGAAGTAAGCTGGAATTACAAGCTGGCACTTGGAATTGAACCCAGGCACTCCCATATGGGGTGCTGCCATTGTAACTGAGATCATAACTGCTAGGCCAAGTGCCCATCTCATATGTACCAACTTTGAAGGTGAGCATGTTACCTGGGTAGGATCCAGTGAAATGATACTGAGAGACACCCAAAAGTTTTTTTTAAGAGAATCCATGCTGACATATTCATCAAAGTGGATTTGCCTGAAAGCCAGATATTATTTCTATTTTAAGTGAAATTAATTGAGCTTTCAACAGCTTTATGTTTCAGACAGGTATTTGTCAGGACTTCATCAGCAGACAGTGCTCTCAGGGAGAATCGGAGAAGCAGGGCTTCACAGGGAGGGAGGACGAGACCTGAGTGGCAGAGCCCAGGTGGAATTCCATGGGAGGGTGCCTGTGTGACGACAGGTACTCGTCCGTGCCTGCCCTGTTCTGACGGGGCTGCCTGGTCCTGCTGTGGGTGGTGAATGGATCCAGCAGCACCAAATGACCTGAGAAAAAAATGTAAGCATCACCCCAGAGGAGCAGGTTTTCTGCAGAATTTGTTCACACTGACAGCTCTGTGTATTCTCTCTACACTTGTGCTGCCAAGGTCCTGGAAGAAAGTCTTCCCCCAAATACTCCAACATGTATACGTGTCCTAGTGCCAGGATGTGATGTTTCTTTTTTGAGTGATTGTGACTGTATTTGTAACTATGGACTCTATCTAAATCACTTGATGGGGAAGCACTTGTCCTCATTAACAAGTTTTAGCCTCCTGACTTAGCTCTGGACTCAAATCCTAAGTGTTGAAATGTGCAAATACTAGAAGGCAGCTTTATAATAATCACTAGATACATAAGCAAAGCTGATTCTTTAAAATTCCCATATTCCATTTTTTTTTAATCTCAGGGGCATGTAATTACTTTAATTTCCATTTCTTTTTCTATGTGTGTATGTATGTGTGTGTGTGTGTGTGTGTGTGTGTGTGTTTGTTTTGCAAGTTTGGGTTAGAAACTTTGAAGCTGCTTTTTTTTCTCTGTTGGAGTTTAGTGTTGCAAAAAATGGACAGTGCAGCAGGCAGTGCGTATATATTAAAGTTAACAAAAAAGAAAGATGTCATTTTTTTTAATAGATGTTTTCTATTTACATCTTTTTTGTCAAACTTTTTCCACTAACATTAAGGGAGCTGATTTTGAGGGATCATAAAATTTAAAAATTCTAGTTAGTTTTGACATTTGCATTTTTAAAATGCTCAAGGAATATATATTCTTGTCTCAAACCATCTTTTTAGATGTCTCAAACCATAGATGCCTCAAACCATATCTTTTTAGATATGAGTGTTTTCCCTATCATTTAGATGGCTTAGAATATAAGGGATGATCTTGATCATGTATGACAAGGTGTTTAGTAGAATCTACCTCATCAAATCCAATAGGACCTATGAATATATTTAAAATGGTATACCTGTGGTATAGCAAGAGCCACTTAATGTTGATTGCTATACGCAAGAACCAGAAGCCAACAAATTACATTTTTCTGTTTAAAAACATTATTTATTGAGAGAGAAAAAGAATTCCCACCTACTGGTTCACTCCCAAAATGCCTACAGCAGCCGAGTCTGAGCTGGGCTGAAATCCAGAGCCAGGAAATCAATCTTGGTCTCACGCATGGGTGACAGGGACTGAAGCACGTGAGCCACCACCTGATGCTTTCCAGGGTGTGCATTAGCTGAAGCTGCAAGCAGGCGTGAGTCCAGGCACTCCTACAGGAGATGCAGCGGCTCACCTGCTGTATCAGATGCCCGCCCATGACTTTTTTGATGTATGAGTACTAGACATTTTGTTGACACACCACTTTTGAAAGTTATTGAGAAAACTAAAGGCTTTAAGTTCCTCATAATTACTCTGTGTCTTTCTTCCACAGATCATACACTTCTTAAGGTCTGGACAATGTCTTTTACTCATTCTGTTCCACCTTTACCTTGAGATACTACCTTGCCTGCCACATTGAAAGCAGTCAATAAATATTTCTGTAGTAAGTGAACAAATAAATGAACAAAATGAAAGTAGACATCTACAAAGATCAGTGTGAAAGAGCAATTCCTTCTTTTACTGAGAAATTTTAAAAACATTTCTGTAGAAATCACCTCTTAGTATCAATAGTACATTGTGATAGACTGTTTTAAAGAAGCTAGGAACTAAAGTTTTGTACTTCAAAAAGCAAGTGAAAGGTCGGCGCCGTGGCTCACTAGGGTAATCTTTCACCTGCAGTGCCGGCACCCCAGGTTCTAGTCCCGGTTGGGGCACCAGTTCTGTCTCGGTTGCTCCTCTTCCAGTCCAGCTTTCTGCTGTGCCCCAGGAAGGCAGTGGAGGATGACACAAGTGCTTGGGCCCTGCACTTGCATGGGAGACCAGGAGAAGCACTTGGCTCCTGGCTTCCGTTCGACACAGCGCGCTGGCTGTAGCAGCTATTTTGGGGGGAGAATCAATGGAAGGAAGACCTCTCTCTCTCTCTCTCTCTCTCTCTCTAACTCTGCCTGTCCAAAAAAAAAAAAAAAGACAAGTGAAAATTTTAATTGGAATACATGCCAGTGGTGTTAAGTGATCAGAATAGTGTGTTTCCTAAAGCCTCAAGGTTAATTATATCTTAAATGTCACATATTGTGGTTGAAAGCTTCTCCTTACCTAATCCCAGTTTCACATATACCATAATTTCGATCATGATAAATTGATAAACTTTTTATAACTATTTTGTGAGTTACTATTCATTTCTCAAAATACTTCACATCCGCTGCATCAGGAGGTATCGCTGGCTGGCTGTACCTGTAAAATGTATCTTGGATCTGATGACTCTGCCGTCTACCTCTCTATACATTCACTCTTACCCATCAGTTCTGTTGTCCAGTCTCACTGATCCTCCCCTTTCCTCTCATTCTTCCCTATCAGCCACAGTGATTTCCCAACCCTGCCAGTCCTCCACCTCACCTGGCATTTCCTCTAGGATCTGATGGGGATACTTCCTCTTCTCCACGGTGCCACATATCCATGGTTTCTCTATACTTTAAGCCTCATCCTATCTAAGACTCTATGAATTTGCTATTTTTTCTGCTTTGAAATCTACTTCCCACAATTTCCAAAGCCACCTTCTCAGTGCTACAGTCAATGTCTCCATTTCTAACTTCTCTATGCTAATTCACATCCAAGTCAACCACTAGCCATGCTTTCCTGTTGTATTTTTTTTTCCATGACATTTCTCACGGTTTGGAATTAAATGACTGATGTAGTTTGTTTTTTTATTTGTCTTTTGTCTGTGAGAATGTGGACTTATGGAAGGACTTCATCCCTGTTGGACTTTTTTACTTTTTGACTCTGTTGTAGTTCTATAGCCTAACATTATGCTTGGAGAATCTCTGCCATGAAGGGAAGATCTGCATTTGAGACACTGACATTGTAAGATTATGTTCTAATGTTGGGTTTACATTCCTTGTCCTTGAGTCATCCGGGGAACAAAGACATAATTGTTTAAAAAAAGACTGGAACTCCCGTTCATACTTTTTCCATACTCTTTTTATAAGTTGACTACAGTCACTTGTTTTCATATAAGATTACCATATACTTCAGAGAAATGACTGGAGAATTAAGGAAAAAAGACCAAAGAGTCTAGTAACTTGTTTAAGGTTTTCAGGCTGAAGAAAGCTTTGTAGGTGTGTTTGAAAGTTGTCCTGGGGATGCTGTTTTGTAGAAGTTCTATTACTGTATCTCCATGCTGCAATTGTTGGCAGAGGGGGAAATCCATAATCTTCTGGAGCACAGTTAGTTCTTATTACAGTATGGGGCACTTGGGGCATTTAAATGACCATTCTAATAAGGGAAGAAATGTGAAATTCCAAGACTATGACAATGGTAGTTTCAGTATTTCCTTGATGCCAGAAATCCTTCAAATCTGCTGTCCTGGCAGCATGGGCATTATTTATGAAAACAACTGTACGCAAACAGTGGTGCCCAGATCTAAAGAGAGGAACTAGGGTGGGAAGAGAGGCAGGTAGTCTGAGACTAATGGAAAGAGGCAGAGAGTTCTTGTCCCATCCCTTAATCTGAAAAATATATGTGAAACAAACCCTAGAAATGATTAGAGAGGGTCATGTCTGATTCATAGTACAGTTCTTAACTTACATTGGGGTTGTGTCTGAGAAACCCATCATAAAGTCGAAAACTTAAAAAATCAAAATGCCTATTATGTACCTAACCTACCGAACATGATAGCCTGGCTTACCTTAAATACGCTCACAACACTTATTATCATGGAGTTAGACAAAATTACTTGGAGTGAAGCACATTTTATAATCAAGAGATGAATATCTCGTGGAATTTATTGAATACCTATACCCAAAACACATTGGCCACGTAGTATGCTGCAGAGAATTGATTAACTCTCATGACCATGTGGCTAAGCAACTGTTCAGCATCATGAGAGACTATTATACTACATATTACTATCCCAGTATAATTTTAAATATTAAAATTCAAAATTATAAATGTGGTTTATGTTGAATATGTATCACTTTTGCACTATTGTTAACCCAGAAATTATAACTCAAACCATCATAAGTGGATAAGTCAGAGACTGACTTGCGCACACGCACTGCCCCACCTCTTTCCTTCTCTTCTCATTCTGTGAATTCAATTTATGGAAAAATAAGACCCATTCTATGTGCTGTTCCAGAGCTTATACTCCATCCTGCAGGACACAGCTTTGTCTTAAAAGTTGTTCTTCAGCCATATGATAATCAACTCCCCAGTAGGCTGTTTTGTCATTTAGGAAGCTGTCCATTCCAGGGTGATGGCTTTTGTGATAAAACCAGTAATCCTAGGGACTTCAGCCCCTTGTCTCACTTTGCACTGAAATTGGGTTTCCTGGAGATAATCATGAGATCTACCCATTATTCTACCCCTCCCTAGTCTGTGTTATCAGCACTTCAACATTATTGCTTCAGTGTTCATAACCAACTGATCAGATAATTAGCTCCTGAAATCCTTATTTTTGCAAAATATATTCTAAGATATACTTCCTAATAGTCTACTTTTCAAGAGAACTGTCTTTTTTTTTTTACTTAGAGTCACTTCTCAATGAATCTATGATGGCCCAAATAGTCACCTTTAAGTTACTGTGAATATACCATGTGGAATTATTTGTTAACTCACTCATGGTTTTATATTTAGTCAACTCTTCTTTGCAAACTACAAGTCCACAGGTGCAAGCTGAAGGAGCAGCACCAGGGCGATAAGAGTGGAAATTCTGTGACAGCACTCAAGTAACCCAGAAACTCCACTGGACTTCTCTGTAAGGCCTAGCTAGGGTCACATGAAGCATCCTGACTTGTCACTAGCACTTTAATCCCTATCCCCACGGGATCGATTGAATTAGGACAGTTGAATGCTCCTACTCTTGCTTGTCAGCTTGAGTCAATTGGAGAAGTTTTCCTTTCCCTTGGACCACTTGGGTTAGACTAGCGTGTCCAAATACAGTCTGTGCTATCAAATAGAATGCTTACTTGTCAGAAAATGAGATGCAAAATATAGCAACTTATAGTTGCTCAATTTACATTATATCCTACTAAAACCTTTATCTCTGAGTGACTATTGTTTGAGTTACTTATTTTGCAGTATCACTGCTCATAGTACTTTTTTAAAATTTCACTACTTTTAGCATTGTATGTCTTGATGCTAATTATTGTGTATCACATTTACCTTATGAAGATTTCAAATCTTTTTCAGGAACATAAATGCCTATTATACATTTGAATATTTAGTGGTATCGCTTCCTAAGGGACATTTGACGTTTCACAGTCTTCTCTATACCCTCCTTATAAATGATCTTATTTTGGTATCAGTTTTGCAGGTAACTCACTGAAAGGTTTATTATTTGTGCATGAAAGATGGTAGCATGCAGATCCTCACTGTTGTTTAGAATTAATCTGGTCCTGGTCTTTGTAATTTGTTTATACCCTTACATCTCTTTCCACACATAAGTCATTAATTTGACAACTTCCTTCAGTGGAAGAGTATTACATCTTTGTGTGAGTTAACAAGATCAGTTTTCTAGAAACTATAATAAACAGCAAAGATGCACTGTGGAATTATTTTGTGCTTGCCATATCACTTACCCATCTGCTTTTTGAAAGTAGCTATTTGCCTATGAAATTTGACTCCCATTTCATCACTCTAATAGTTTATGGGGCAATTTTTACAAGTTGAATCTTATGACAGCTGCTCAATGACACACATCTTATTTATATTAATAAATATTACCCTCTAAGTACTAAAAACGATACTGATAAATATTGATAAATGCAAACAACCATAGTAATGCTCCTAAATAGGATCTCTAGCAGCTGGAGGTGTATTACAGTTTGTCACCAACAGGTGGCAGCAGTTCCCAGAAGGTTCTCACCGGAGAGCTTGTAAAACCAGTTATAACTCAAATGCTTTGCTCTTCACTAAGGTTATGTATATAGCACAATGTATTTAAACTGATTGATAGATGCCTTTATTTGATGCTTTAGGAATGAAATTATTCAATTGAGTTTATATGTAAATGTACATTTATTTATTTTACTGTGCTGAAAAATATATAGTTCACCAATAACGGACTTCCTTTCTGTTGAAGGAGGTTGGAAAGTAATGATGCATTGAGCACATTAATTCTTCTAACTCTTTAACCCTGGGTATGCTTTCAAGAAATCACGTTAGTGACTTCTTACAGATTTCTGTTTGTCTGCAACGCATAACTGGGTTTTGTTGTTACTTAGAAGTAGGACAAACTCCAACGATGAGGGTTGGTGGCACTCAGAGTAAGATGTATTGGTGATGCCATGTTTGGTAATACGGTAGTGTGTGTGTTCTTTAGTAAAGGGTGTTCTGTTATTATGTACCTTGTGCCTTTGAGGATATATTGTTTTTGTTCTAATGTGTCCTCATAAAAACCAGATTAATACAATTAAAACAAACCGATCAACCCATTTAAAAGAAAAGCTATAGAACAAATCAGTCATGTGAATATGTACTCTAATAAGGATTCAAGCGAATGTTGTACAGCCAATCAGTGATAAGAATACTCCTCTGATACCTACCTCATTGAACATTTTTAACAATATTTAATGAACTTTTTAGTTGTCATAGTTGGAGGGGAGATTGCTATTGGTAACCAGTGGGTAGAGCCAGGTATGCTGATAAATATTTTAAGGGAACAAATAACCTGCCCACAAAAAGGACTATCTGACCCTAAACGTCAATAGTGACAAGACTGTAAAACTCAGGTCCACACTAGGTAATTTGTTGGTAAAATCAGTTGTGTCTACATTTTAGAAATACATACACATAAAGTTGAACAAATATGAATACAGGCGTATAAGCTAAAAGGTGAAACTGCAATTATAGCAGGCTCTTTAAAGAAAAAAAGTAAAATCTTTCCATCATTTATTGCATCAAAATATCAGAGTATAAAATAGCTTTCTTTCAAGTTCTGAATGTGAAATTGTCTATTGTGGAAGCCCTAAGAGACAAGTATGTTTTTAGGCTTCTGCAAAAAATCCCTTCAGAAAGCCTTATTAACTACCAAGAAAAATTTAAAGCACCATCCTATCAATTCTACATGTGCTAAACGCATGTTGTGCTGAATATAACCACTGAAATATTACTATGTATGCAGTTGTTTTTGAATTTTTGGTATATATTACAAAGACAAAATGCAGTGCAGCCATTCCTTCCCCATCCATCTTGCTTCAACACTTACAAAAGCTGATTTTTCACTTGCAGGATTAAGGGAATATAGGAACGTTTCATGGAGTAACTTTTGCTCTTTCAGTCTGCCTTGTCCTTAAACAATGTGTGTGTGTGTGTGTGTGTGTGTGTGTGTGTATTCTACATGGAGACATTGCAAATACTGCAAGTATTCCATGTTCTTGAAAGTCCTATCGGAATGTTTTGTGAGGTTTATGAGTATAAAGACTTAGTGCAATGTATGTAGAGGAGTGGGTGGTGGGCACGGCAGTTAAGCTGCCAGTTACAATGCCTGTAACCTACACTGCAGTGCCTGGGTTTGAGTGGGAGGCAGTAGGTGATGGCTTTAGTAGTTTTGGCCCTGTCACTCACTTAAAGGCCTGGAATGAGTTCTCATTCCAGCCCTGGGTGTTGTAAGCATTTGGGAAGTAAATCAGTAGTTTTTTCTCTCTGTCTCTCTTTCAAATAAATAATTTTTAAAAGATACTTAGTGTTTAGAATATTATCTATGTCTAGTACAAAAAAGTTATTTAGACCCAACAAATAAAAAATACATACCATATTTTATGATTACTCTAAGGCGTCTAATTATAAAATGTATAAAAATGTATTAAATTTTTATAAAAAGGGCCTTAAAAGTCTGACTTGGCCTGGCCAGTGCTGTGATGTAGCAGATAAAGCCGCTGCCTGCAGTACCGGCATCCCATATGGGCACCGGTTCAAATACGGCTGCTCCACTTCCAATCCAGATTTCTGCTATGGCCTGGGAAAGTAGTGGATGATGGCACACGAGCTGGGGCCCCTGCACCCACGTGGAAGACCCAGAAGTTTCTGACTTCGGATCAGCACAACTCTGGCCTTTGCAACCATTTGGAAAGTGAACCAGCAGATGGAAGACCTCTCCCTCCCTCTCTCTGCCTCTATGTAAATCTGCCTTTCATTTAATAATTTTTTTTAAAAATCTGACTTGGCTTAAAATTTCATATTTTCATAAAATTTTAAGTAATTGAATTTTTAACCACTGCTTTATTTCTGAGTTTTAAATATGGTCTCCAATAAGTACCTTTCTATTACAATTGAATTACCTTTGTAAAAACAAAAGAAAAAATCGCATAGCCACAAGTGGGGAGATCATGCTGGTACAATAAACGAGTTTTGTTTGGTGATCCAAAGCTCACTGTATCTGGGAGTATTGCCTTGTCACTGGGCTCCTTAGGTTTCACAACAACCTGATAGGCAGGCACCTAACTTCTGTGCGCTGTAAAGGCTTGTCTTCCTCTGTTTTCTGATGGAAGGAATGATGTCTGACTCTGTCGATCAAGCTTTGTGCTTTGGTTGACTGATAGGCACTCTTCACTTTTCTGTGCAGGGCTTACTTCATGAAGGCTGTGTTATATAAGGAACAAAAAACGAATGTGGGAAGACAACTTAGGCCAAGTGACATTTGCACATATTTTAGTATATGGGAGAAAGGAAAAAAAAGGGAGGGAAGGAGGAAAGAAGGAAGAGAGAAAGCAATCCCTGATGCTTTGTAGTTAAATATATTGCATCAAAATGAAAAGTATATGATATAAATTTTTAGTGGCAACTACTTGCATGTCTGAGGAATGCTTTGGAAAATATATAAAGTAATTCAAAGAAGATATTCCTTCGCATAAAGTTTACTTTTTTCCACTTTGACTCTCTGTAATTGAAAATAGTCCCTTATTCTCTTTTCAGTGTTACACATTGAAATTTCCCTGAAGAAAATATATAGGATAGTTCCATGAGGCCATTTTATCCAAGGAGGTTAAATCAGAGACAGTCTAATTTGTTCAATCTTTTTGCCATTATTTTGAAAGAGGCAGCATGGCTCAGTTGGCAGTGTTAAATTTCATCTTCATTTATTTAATGATGGTTTATTGAGCATTTACTGTATGTGAGATGCTTTTCTGAGTGCTGAGAATGAAGCACCAGGAACAGCAGTATATTATACATCTTTGCTGCTTGGCCATAAAATAAGTGTTTTAAAAGTTTTATATTTAACATTTAATATTACCATTTTAACATTGCCATGGTCTCCTTTAGAGTAAATATGCTGATAATGTTTAGTTAAGTCACTTTAATTATTGTTATAGTTCTCAGAAACTTGTCTTCTTCCAAATACAATTATAATCACTATTCTACTTGGCAATTGTGCATAAAAATTTAGAAACACTTCTGCAGAACTCTGACATCCAGAATTCTAAAGAACAGAAAAAGCCTGGATAACCTAAAGTACTGTTTGATAAATGAGATTTCTCAAGTGTTTTCCAGTTCATTTTATGTAACATTGATTTGTAAATAAACCTAGACAAATGAAAGCTTAGATACTTGAGGTGCATCCATGTTTTGCTATTCTAAGCATTAAGCAACTGTTGACTTCAGAATTTAGTTGAAACTCAAATTATTTGAACATGCCCCTCACTGGGGAGAGGAAGAGTTACAAGGTCTCAAATTCTTTTCAACTCATTGTCTTAGTTTAACAAAAAAGCTGCAGAATGAATCCTAATCTCTTGTTTAAGCACAATATGAAAAATTATTCAAGCCACTCTTTTGGAATATGGGAGCCAGGAAATCTGCTTTGTTTTCAAAAGCAGGGCCAACGTAGGCAGCAATGGAAAGGACAGTTGCCATCTGCTAGAAAAACTAAACAGCCTCACAGTATCTGTATTTATTAAAGCAAACACACACACAAAATTAAACCATTAATACAATGCTCAGTAAGGCTGCCACTTCTCTTTCTTGCATGCATCTTTCACGTTGAGTGGTACTGCAATAAAATATATCATTGTATTTGTTAAAATTCAACAAGATGCCCCAAATTTGATTTTCTGGGGTTTAGCACACTTGACTATCTATTGGTGGCTATGAATGCTACTGTTAGGATGATCTCTGCTAGTGGCTAGACCTGTTGGGTTGATCCCACTACTGGTCAACACTTGTTAAGACTTGGTTGTGTCCCTTACTAAAAGCAAAGCAAAATTCGTCTGGTTGTAAGATTTAGTCTTCTCAGATGTAGTCAGGGGAAAAGGAGAAATTCAGGACATGGGCTACAAGTTCACTTGCTTGATTCCGTGTCAGTGGTCTCTCTCCCTTTTGTATTTTGGAGTATGCATCCCCACTTGTGTCATTTCCTCTCTTTCATGAAGACCTTATGTTTTGGTAAACTTTTCACTTGCATAAAATGCCTTGATGGGGGAATTAAGAGGTGGAGAGAGTGGAGTGTGACAACTCAGTCCTTGTAACTCCACAGAGGTGAGGCTTACCACTTGCTTTTAATTATTAAAGTAACTCTGTGATAGGGAAATATTTCTAGAATACGAGAGAGCACTCTCTATACCAAGCATACACTTAATATAATACTAATATGTTACTAATATGGCCATGTTACATCCTCTAGAAGTACACAGGAAATCTTCCTAGAAGAGCAGGAGAAGAAGGTTTAAGAAATATGTTTCTATTATAAAAAGTCATTTCCTGTGCCCTTTTTTGTTATGAATTATTTAGATTTAAATAAAGAAGTAAGCAGTTTTGATTCCTAGTGAACACATTAGAATATATGCTAGAGAAGACATTTAGTTTGCTGGTTAAAATGTCCACATCTCATATTGAAATTTCTAGATGGGAAACCTGGCTTTGGCTCCTGACTCAATTTTCCTGCCAGTGCAGGAGGCAGAAGTGGTGGCTCCTGCCATCCGCGTGGGGGACCTGGATTGTGTTTCCAGATCCCAGCTTCAGCCCCGGCCGTAGTTGTTGCAAGCATATGGAGGCTGAACTAGCTGATGGGAACTCTTTTTCTCTTTTTTTGGCTTTGTCTTTATCTCTCATCCTTTCAAATGAATGATTTTTTTTTTTAATCTAGAATATATACTATCTCATTCTACCGTCTGATACAAAAGCTCCACCCACCAATATGAAGGGACATTTTTTTGTTTTGTTTTTCAGAATTGCCTTTTGGAATATTGGGGTGGGGCTTAGGATTATAATTGCTTGTATTAAGGATACAAATTGCCACAGATTACATCTGCTAGAAAATTTTAAATGATTGTTTTTAAAAATTGAATAATTATGAGAGTAAATCAACTAAAAATGGTTGAAATTAGAAGTTAATATATCTATTTACAATATTAAATAAGTGAATTAAAGATACTATCCTTCAGTTTTTATATTCAATTGAAAATGTTAAATATTTATATGAGAAACAAAAAGTATAAGAGACTAATATTTAAGTACTGAAAATTAAAATCCTGCAACTGTATTTATTAGTTTTTGGATAAAAACTGGAAGACAGAGATCCCATGTTTGCTTTACTTCCCAAATGCCTGCAACACCTAGGGCTGGAGAGCTTAGTCTGGGTTCTTCATGTGGGTGACAGGGATCCAACTCTTTTTCAAAGAATTATTTATTTATGTGAAATGCAGGGAGAGATTTCTTCCCTCTGCTAGTTTACTCTCCAACCTCAACAACTGGGCTGGTCCACGCCAGCCCAGAACTCCATCTGGTCTCCCACGTGGCGGCAAGGACTGAAATACTTGGGCCATCTTCTGATGCCTTCCCCAATTAAGGCTGGAAGAAGGGCATCCAGGACTCAAACTGACACTGCAATATGGGACACTGGCATTGCAAATGGTGGTATAACCCATTGAGTGATAATACCAGCCCCTGGACCCAACTTACTGAGTCAACACTGGGTGCTTCCCAAAGTGTACATTAGCAGGCAGCTGGAATTGGGAAGAGAACTGGGACTAGGCTTTGATAGGGAATATAGACGTTGCAAGCTTCATCTTAACTACTGTTCCAAACTCCTGCCCCCAAAATCCTGTTTCAAAAATGACATGATTAATATGCACATACTCTAAGAAGTATATCAAGCTGTGATAAACCATTTTGAAAATGATATCCTTTTCATGTAGATTGTTAATTGTATGCATTAATTTAAAAAGTTACAAGTATGATGAGAACATGATATTCTGCTTAGAAGCAATGATTATCAGAGAGTTAGACAGCATATATTGTTTAATTGTGGCTTTATACTTTTCAACAAAAACACCAATATAAATGTTTACAGGCACTAAAATTCTCGATATTGTTCTGACAAAAAGAAAACCAAACTTTGTTCCAGTGTAGTGAATATGAAGAGGAACAAAAGAGGCATCAGCATGTAATACCATACACAGGGTTAAGCAGTTCTTTTTCAAAGAAATGTAGAACTAAAATATTCCTAAAGGTCACATGCCATCTCTTCAGCCCATTTAAGGTTTCTGAAATGCCACTCTGAAGTAAAATAACTACCTCTCCAGAAGAGTCATTCCATTAGAGAGCCAACTAACATCAGTACCGAGATAAATGGGAGAACAGAAAATTGATTTTACACTTGTGCTGTAAGTGTGGTCAAATGTTATAGGCCAGGACATCAAATAGGATTCCAAAGAATTGCTGCGCCTGAAAAATAACAACATAAGAGGATGTGGTTAAATACGGCTTAATAATGTGGTCTTGTGCATCCTGTGTTTAGTAAAATATTATCTACTTTTTCTATTTATAATATGACACATTTGTATATCTTATTTCCTTTGTTAATAAATTTATTATCTTAATGGTCTTGCAAGTGATATTTTTTATCCCAGCTCATTGCTATCACATGTACCCAGAGGCTGGCAGGCATGTAGCAACAGTAGTTTATGTTTTGTTTGATTTAAAATGTACAGATTGTGCCTAATGAAGATATGTTAATTAAATTTTATTTAATGTGGTGCCAAGCCCAGATGCAAGTGTTATCCATGTGAAAAATTGTAAAAGAATACTATTCATTGAAACTATTAAAGTGCATTAGACCCATTGGAAACACAAAATGTATGTTCACCCTTCAACTTTTGGCAATTCCTTTGCCTTCTCCATGCGGCTTAAGTTGCTGTAATGTTCAACTGGGACCCGCCATTTCTTTCCGTGTGCTTTAGACCTTACTGTGGTTGAACAGAGTCAAGTATGATGAATGCGATACAGTGTATTCCTTCCTTACGGCTCTAAAGAGTCCCGGGGGTAAGTAGAAAGCCAGGCGATGACATTTTTAAAAGCCCTGGTGTGCTCTTGGCAGCTTAACAAGAAAGTCATAGCTAATATTTTTTTCTTCTTATAGACATTTAGGGCTGTTCAAGACCACGATAGCCTCTCTCCACATATTGCTGAGCAAGTGATCAATTCCAAGTAGACTGAAGGGTGAATGAATTTCCAACAAAGCGAGGAAAGATTGGAGAATTTAGTTCTTTTTTAAAGATGGTTCTATAGAACAGTCATTGCATTCTACTCTAACCTTTCATCCTGCCCCTCCAAACTCAGTTTACTTCCTTTTATTTCCCTTTAGAAGGAAAGAGGGATATTTTAACCATGCATAGTACTCACCCATTATTCTAGAATATAGGCTCCTGTATGGAATCCAACTGTCTACGTTATGAAAGAAAACAATCACCTTTGCCCAGCTTTAAGTGTAATTTTGAGAGATGGGAGAAGGGTTGTATTCTGAGCATTCTCTTGCTAGAAATCCTACTTTAAATGCATTACTTTCCACTTTGCTTCTTGAAATCAAGTTTGAGTCTAAGAATTTAAAGCACAGCTTTATTTTCTTGGTTAGAGAAGTTCAATGATGCCGAGGGTTAACACAAAAACAGAGTACCTTTAAATATAGATGCTTTTGACAGTGAAAGTAGAATTGTGGAACTTATAAAAAATGCTTAATGTCTTACCTTCCTCTAGTAGTTGGCATCCTTGGTCGGATCAGGCACCAGAGGAAGTTAGAGCAAGATGACTGGGGCCCTCCTGATTGTGAAAGTTGTCTGTTGGCCAATCCACTGGTGGCCACTCCCTCCCTCCCTTCTCACAGCTTTAGCTTTCCTGCGATAATGTCTTGATAATAAACAACACATTTTTATTGAACGCATGTATTAGAATTCCTGTGGCTATCTCTGGACTTGAAGGCATATGGAAATAGAGGTCCACCACTGTGTTTTCATATACTTGTAATCCTGACTCACCTTTTTCATGTGGAACACAGCAGAGGTTCTTACTGCCTCTTTCTCCTGCCCCCCCGCTCCGCTTTGCTTTTCCCTTTTCTCTTCCCCATCCCCTTCCCCTTCCTACTACCTTCCTTTCTCCCTTCTTACATCCATGTATCTTGTTTTCAGCTTGCTTTATTTCAACATAGCTATGTTTAAGAATCATTGATAGAATTTCAGACTTGAAAACTCCAGTGCAAATTTAGGGATGAAGAAATCGAGATCAAAGTGGAAAGTCGCCTGCTGTTGACAGGCCTACTGTCCCATCCACCAGTTCACTCCCCAGATGCCTCCAACAACTAGGGCTGGACCAGACCAAAGTCAGGAGCTGGTTGTCCCATGTGGCTGTCAGTGAACTAAGGACTTGAGCCATTGCACATTAGTGGGAAGCTGGACTCAAGAGTGGGGCTGGGATGGAAACCACAGTACTCTGATATGGGATTTGGACATTCTAACCAGCATCTTAATCAGCAGGCCAATTGTCCACACCAAATTCTTGTTGCTTAAATCCTATCAATGGCTCAGAATGAAGTTATGTTTTTGGAGGTTGGATATGTGGGCCACAGTCTCTTCTTTGCATTTTTATTGTTCATAGATTTTCAATCTGCCACCACTACTTATAGACAGAGTCTATTTTATTCTTAAAGACGTTATACTGACTGTTCTCCTTCAGACCACTTAACCACTTGCTTTATACACTTCTGTTGAGAAGTCTTTTTGGAATGCATTTTCATTAAATTCTTGAATCACTAGTACTTGTTTTTGCTACAAATATACGTGTTCTTTCTTTTATTCTTTTGTTTTTGCTGGCATAGATATTTTTTTCAAAACCATTAATGAAGGAAATAAATTTAAGTGAGTTTCTATCTGTTCATAGTTGAATCTTTTAGGGCATAAATTTTCAAAATTTTGGAGGGTTGTCTAGAAATAGGTTTTCTGTCATTAATTCTGTTAAGTATTCATAAAGTTTTGTCATGAAAACTGTGTTCTGATTTTATTTCTGAGAAATAACCATTTATCATATCTTTTAAGATAAAGATGCCTCCCAAAAATCATCTTCTGTATTATATCTCTACATTTTTTTCTGTATTCTCTTTCTGATAAATCAGTTATATACTTGATTTATAAGAATTAAGTTTTAGTATCTTCTATGTTTTCCTTCTTTTATTTATTTTTACCTTGATATTATTTTAATTTAATTTGTTAAGGTATTTTTCAATTCTTCTATTAAGTCATTTATTTCATCAGTTTAAATTTTAGGAATTCTTTCTTTATCTGATATTTTTAAGTCGTATAATTTTCTTATTTATTACTTCAGTATTTTTTCTGCTGCTTATTTTCTGTATGATCTTAACCAAGCTATTAAGTTGTATGCTCAATTTCTTTAATAAAAAGAGAGACACTGCCATACTTAATGGAGCTCCTTTTGGGACCCAATGACTTAATACAGATAAAATATTTAGAAACCTGCCTGTCTATAGAGTATGATAAATAGATGATAGCAATTCATTTAATCTCATTGTCAGTATATAAATACTTTCTGGATTCTTTAAAGTCTTCCCAATTAACTGAATTTTATTTATACTTATTGCAGCTCAATATTTTGAGTCATTTGAATTTTCTCTTTTAGACTAATTTTACTTTCAATTAATTTCAGGTGTTATAAAACTATAGAATAATATGACCATGGATTAATTTTCAGTCCAGGGATGTAGACATATTTTCCTGACAGGATCTTCTCTGAACGAAATGATTTATTTAGAAGCTGGAATAGATGGTGATGTGGCATAACTGATGGATGTACCTTCAAGATACATGAGAAACAGACAGTAAAGAAATCTCACATATGAGGAGGCTTTAAAACACTCATGGAAGATTACAAACACCCTTTAACTTCATTTTTACACAGACCTTTTGAAGCCCACTCTTACAAAAAGTTCATTAATCTGGGATGCCGATACCCACATTTGGTGCTCTGACTCTGCCCAACGATATAAAACATTTTATTAAGGCCAGGATGTAGGACATCACAGTGACAAAGCATGGGCTCTGGTGATAGCCTACCTAAGTTCCAGCCCTAACACTTACTAATGGTGTGCTTGGTCAACTCTCCGAGTCTGATTCCTCATCTGTAAATGGGGATAATACAACTATGGGAGCCTCTAAATGTATTTGATATTTTTCAAAGTCTAGACATGTAGAACTTGAAACATTAGTTCTGAAGATGAAAAAAATGAGTGGCTCCACATAATGAATGATGACAATTGAGGAGAAAGGGATGCTTCATAAAAAAGACATTCTGAGCAGGTCTGTGAGGTGGGCAGTGTTTCTCTTTACAGTCTTATCACTACCCTTCTTTTCTCTCATAGATTCTACAAAACCTTTCTGAGAAAATAGTCTTCATTGAATTTCTCCAGATGATATACTACTGAAGTGTTCATTGATAAGATTTAATATATAATCTCTCCTCAAAATTCTCGTGTTTCCAATCAGCAAATTGAATAATTTATTTATTAAATAAACATTGATCAATATTATACCCCAAGAAGTATGCTGGGTGTTGGAAATTCATAGATTAAGAACAGTCAGTTATAGTTCCTTTGGTCAATAAGCTTAGAATCTAGTAGATGAGAAGCTGAAATAGCTTCTAAATTCAAAGGCATGGAGTTTGGACATTCATGGTTTTGAATTTCCATCTCTTCAATGTAGTCAAGAGCTGTTGTTTAAATTTTTCCCAGTTTTCTTGCTGCGAAAGTGTGTGGTCTGAATGCATCTTAGACCTTTTAAAACAGGTTTCATACTTTCAGCAGATTATGTATGTAATAATCCTATATCTTATAAGCACAAACTTGGAAGATAATTCATTTATGTATTTAGCAGATATTTACTGGATTCCTACCAGTATTTAGTCATGAACTAAATATTGAGAAGCCAGTAATGTGTATCCTTTGACAAAAAAAATTGTTTTAAAATTTTAAAAACTTATATAGAGGTAATAAATGAACATCGACATTTAAACAGAAAAATTATAATAGAGTATTCCACATAATTAGTCATCAATATTTTATCTTATTATTCAATATGTGTAGGAAAAAAGGATCCAGATTTGGCATCATTTATAAAAGTATCTGTCAAAAACTATTTCTATTTCTTGAAATAATTGTAGAAGAGAACTGTTTCAGTCTGATACATAGCATCTATGTAAAATCCAAAGCCTACATCACTGATGCTGAATGAACATCTGAATGTTTAGTATCTTGAACAAAGTAAAGATAGCCAGTCATACTGCTGCTATTCCATACTGTACTTGACTTTGCATTCTGTACATTAAGGCAAGAAAAAGAAATAGAACACATTTGGATTAGAAAGGAAAAGAATTAAACTCTGTGTATTCATAGCTGTCATAATTGTCTATGTAGAAAATATTAAGTATACAAAAAGTTTCTGTAGCTAAAAGGAGATATTAAGATTATAGGTTAAAAAACTCAATTACGGGGCCAGCACTGTAGCATAGCATAGGCAAAAATGTATTTAATAAAATAGAGATAGAGGCAAAAATCTATAAAATAAAAAATGATATATTAGAATTCATCAAAATTAATGTTGTTCTTAAAAAGACACTTAAAAAGTCAGAGACTAGATGAAAATATTTGAAAAACCTATATCCAACTCAACGTTATAGAAGGTACATGATTTGCAAGCAAGCACATTTGTCATTAAAAAAATGTAAAACATGTCCACAATGTGATGTCAAAGCACACTCACTAGAATGGTTAAAATGAAAAAAAAAAAATCTGATCATACCAGGTGTTAGCATGAATGTGCAGCAATGAAATTTTCATGCATTTCTCATGGGCTTAAAAAACACTACAGTTAAAAAAGCACACTTTGGAAAACAGATCAACAATTTTATGAAGTTAAACATACATTGGTCATGTTACCGAGCAAGTCCACTCCTGGGTATGCATTCAAGATAAGTAAAATAAGTGGCATGTGAATGTTCCCAGTAACTATATACAGAATAGTAAATCTAAAAGAAAAATCGCAACTTGCCATCTCTTGGTGAATGAATAAATAAATAGTGAATACATTCAATGGAATACTGCTTTGCAATATAAAGGAAAAAGGAATGGGCTCCCAATACTAACAGCTTTACCACAGAAGCATTATATTAAGTAAGAGCATTTCAAAAAGACAACATACTTTATAATTCTATTCAGCTAAATTCTAGAAAAGACCAAGTTCTAGTGATAGTAAGCAGATCCACATTACCAGGGGACGGGGGATAGAAATTGAGTATTAGTCAAAGGGAAGAGAGAATATTTCAGTGGTTCGCAAATGTTCTAATAATCACTGTTGGCAATTCTCAAAGCTCATCAGATCATACATCTAAGGCTGATATGTATGCATTGTATTATGTAATCTTACTTATATTACACTGCTGGTGACATCCTCCCTGCCCTCAGGAATCTGAGCTTTATTTTGGACCTCTTGAGTTTGAGATGTTTGTATGAGGTTGTTGAGTATGAAACTGTATATAAAAGAGATAGCAAATTGGAGTTCTTGATCTGTGACTCACTGATACTTAGATGATGAAAGTGACCATGGTTATATAGGGGAAATTTTTATTTTTTTATTTTTGACAGAGTGGGCAATGAGAGAGAGACAGAGAGAAAGGTCTTCCTTTGCCATTGGTTCACCCTCCAATGGCCGCCGTGGTTGGCGCGCTGCGGCCGGCGCACCGCCCTCATCCAATGGCAGGAGCCAGGTGCCAGGCACTTTTCCTGGTCTCCCATGGGGTGCAGGGCCCAAGCATTTGGGCCATCCTCCACTGCACTCCCTGGCCACAGCAGAGAGCTGGCCTGGAAGAGGGGCAACCGGGACTAGAATCTGGTGTGCCAGCGCCGCAAGGCGGAGGATTATCCTGTTGAGCCAGGGTGCCGGCCTATAGGGGAAAAATTTAAAAGACAAAAGGTTAAGGATGGAAGTTTGTATAATGCTTACATTTTGGGGATGGATCTTCAGCCAATTTTGTCAAACTGAATGGTTAGAGCTAATTACTACCAAGTCAATGTAGCCTAATTAGCACTTACGGAGAAGTTAATGATTATTTCACTTTGTAAAGTATTAAAACTGGTGGATTGTGCATTGACCTATGACTGTACCTGCCATTCCAGAGTTTATGCAGAAAGGTGTGGATAAATACCTTGAAATTATGACAGTTGTCTTTAGGAAGGAAGTTAAAAGTCCAAGTGTAGATCAGAAAATTTGGAATAAGTATTACATTAACAATATAAGTATTTTTTTTTTTTTTTTTTTTTTTTTTTTTTTTTTTTTACAGGCAGAGTGGACAGTGAGAGAGAGAGACAGAGAGAAAGGTCTTCCGTTGCCGTTGGTTCACCCTCCAATGGCCGCCGCAGACGGCGCGCTGCGGCCGGCGCACCGCGCTCGTCCGATGGCAGGAGCCAGGTGCTTTTCCTGGTCTCCCCATGGGGTGCAGGGCCCAAGCACCTGGGCCATCCTCCACTGCACTCCTGGGCCACAGCAGAGGGCTGGCCTGGAAGAGGGGCAACCGGGACAGAATCCGGTGCCCCGACCGGGACTAGAACCCGGTGTGCCGGCGCCGCAAGGCGGAGGATTAGCCTGTTGAGCCACGGCGCCGGCCAACAATATAAGTATTGAACTTTGACTACCTCTCATTGATCACTTCTCAGTCTTTGGTCCTAAACATTCCTGGCAATTTCTGAAGAAAAAAACACTTAAGTGTTAACTAACTCTTTTGCAAATTTCATTTGTTTTATTTATTTATTCATGCCTCTTCAGCTGTTAAAATACATAAAATTCATTAATTCATAAAAATCACAATATCATGTATGTAAATTCAGTTAAAATTATGTTCCTTTACATCTTTAAATGTATATGTTAAGTAAGGATACTTCACATCACCACTGTTTTTGGGATATAATTTCTGACTTCATTCAGTTTGACAAACTGCAAGTATAATGTTTTATTTATGATCTTTAATGGAATTTTCAGTTCATTTACATTGCTCATCCAATTTAGTTTTGCAAGTAAATTTCCTGAAGCTCTGAATTAAGTCTTTAATATGAAAGTTAACAAAACAACATTTGTTGTTTTCATTTTCTGTGTTAATCCTGTAAATCTACTAAAAGCAAACAAATTGAAAATTCTACTTTTTGTTTTTATCAGAACATAATTCACTTGTGTTATATATAATTGTTTTGTCCTCCACCACCCTAAGAAACATAGATGTTACCTGATTTTCCCAAGAAGAGATGGCAGCATTGTGAGGAAATCATACTGAGGGCCTTTCTCCTCACTTCTGAAACATTCTGCTTGTTTCATATGCATGGCTGCATTACTGGGAGTCTATACTCCTGCGTATATTCAAGAGAATGAAATGGAAGCTCACAGATCCCTCAAAAGTTGCCATTTACAAAGCCAGTCTTGAAGAAAGTGGCTTTATGGGAACAGCACTGTGCTGTACCAGGTAAAGCCGCAATATGCAGTACCTGTATCCCATATGGGTGCCAGTTCAAGTCCCAGCTGCTCCACTTCCAATGCAGCTCCCTGCTAATGTGCCTGGGACACAGCGGAAGATGGGCCAAATTCCTGGGTCCCTGCACCCATGTGGGAGACCCAGAAGATACACCTGGCTCCTGGCTTTGAACCGGCACAGCTCTGGTTATTGCAGTACTTTGGGGACTTAATCAGTGGATGGAATCAATTAATTAATCAATCAGTCTCTGTAACTCTGCTTTTCAAATAGATAAATTTTGAATAGATCAATTTCAAATAGATCAAATTTTTTGAAAAGTGGCTCTAATTTTTTGCTTCCTTTATAAACTATAACATGAATAACAAGTATAAATACTGCTGCAGCTGAAGTCTAACTGATCCACACATGAGAAGTTATCAACAGACTCAGGGTGAGGGATTCTTAGAACCTCACTATGGATCAGCATGAAATCTGTCCACGCATAGGTTGTTCCATATTGCCAGCAGCTGACTAGCCTATATTGCTGTCTTCCAGGCCACTTGAATTCATTTGTTGATTCACCCAATGCATTGCTTCTGCAGTTCAGTGAAGCCAGCTGCACATGCCCATGATGGAGCTAGTGTGACTGATGAGATAACTTCCTGTGCATTCTGCATATCCTCCCAAGAAATCTTCATTACCCAACGTAATTTGTGCAAGACTCCTCCTTAAAGCTCTTAGGAAGCTGACACATGGAGAGAATGATTAAAAGCAAATGAGGCAAAATAAATACAGTAAAAGCAAAAAATGTATGTAGTGTTATTTGTAGTTAAGTCCCTTGACAACCCATAAAATGTCAAGAAAGTATCTAAAGACTGATTTTTTTAAAAAAAAGTTCACATGTTGAGACATGCTTTTTTCTTAATAAATATTAATTTACAATGAACATAAAAATAACAATCCATTAAGAACATATCAAAGTAATAATTGAGCATACTCTTCTTGACCCAAGGACTTCTGATTCAATCCAGTTAAACATCAACTATAAATTTTGTATACATTTATCAAATATATACCCAATGTCCCTAGCTTTATATCATCTCAAAATAGAAGTTTTAGGTAGAATTCGATTCCTATAATAACAACAAGAAAACTTCAATGAAAGTATATTAAATTCATCTTTTAAATTTTTGTATGTGTAAAGATGAAATCATTCTCTAAAAACGTTAGCTAACTAGGTAAATTTCTATTTCTGTTTGTCTTATGGCTATATTCTTTATTAAAGGTTATTTTTGAATTCAAAATACTGGAACTTTAAAAAAACAACAATTCCAAAAAGGGACAAAATGTTGTAAGCATAGAATTATGAACTTGTAGTACTGGCGCCATGGCTCACTTGGTTAATACTCCACCTACGGCGCCAGCATCCCATATGGGTGCTGGGTTCTAGTCCCAGTTGCTCCTTTTCCAGTCCAGCTCTCTGCTGTGGCTTGTGGGGGGCGGGGGATGGAGGATGGCCCAAGTGCTTGGGCCCCTGCACTCACATGGGAGACTAGTAGGAAGCACCTGGATCCTGGCTTTGGATTGGCACAGCACCAGCCATGGCGGCCATTTGGGGAGTGAACCAACGGAGGGAAGACCTTTCTCTGTCTCCCTCTCTCATTGTCTGTAGCCCTACCTGTCAAATTAAAAAAAAGAACTGTGTAATTGATACAAGTTGTTTACAGTATGTATTCAGATCTAGAATATCAATTGTTATCACTAAGCTTATAATAGAAGGATTATTTGGTATAGAGTTTATATGGAATTCATTATTAGTAAATATATACCTTTTATGTTTTTTATAGAATGAAATGTGTCTCCAAAATTCACATGCTGAAGTACTGATCCCAAACATCTCAGAGCCTAACTGTATTTGAAGTAACAGCCTTTAAAGATGTAATTACATTACAAAGAGATCGCAGTGGAACCTAATCTGATTAGCCTGCAATCTGAGGAAGAGATTTGAACACCAACACCTACAGAAGGAAGACAGCATGAAAACACAGGAAGTGAGCCAACTATAAGTCAGATGATTGTGTCATGGGCATCACAAGGAGTCAACCCTGCCCCTAGCTTGAACATGGACTTCTGCCTCCATGTAGAAAAGGAGAAAAGTAAGTACTTACTATTTAGGGCATCTACTTTGTGGTGATTTGTTATGGCCTCCATAGCAAAGACATTCAGTGCTTTTGCTGAAATGTGGCTATAATTAAAAAACAGATAAGGGAATGTTTTATTGAAAATGGTTAGTTTTCTTTTATTTAGATTTAGGTCTATATTTTAGAAAAAATTTTGTCCTCAATCAAAATACTTGCCAGCTATATGCTAAAGAGATGAATCTTTATCCACAAATAAATAAATGTGATTTGAAAATTCTTGGTATAGTTTGGGTAACTGTTAGTATTCTTAACTATGGGTTATTTCTGATTCCATGTAGCTTTGTGTATATGCTCATAAGAAGTTTCAAGGATCACAAGCCAAAGTGCTAGTTTTCCTTGCATGGTAGTTTTTATATATCAGGTTTGGAGAGCTATCCCACAGGCTACTGACAGATTATAATACTTCTTTTAAACTTTTACTTAATAAATATAAATTTCCAAAGTACAACTTTTGAATTATAGTGGCTTTTCCCCCTATTACCTCCCTCCCACTTACAACCATCTGATCTCCCACTCCCTCTCCCATCCCATTCACATCAAGATTCATTTTCAACTATCTTTATATACAGAAGATCAATTTAGTATATACTAAGTAAAGATTTCAACAGTTTGAAGCGATACAGAAACACAAAATATAAAGTACTGTTTGAATACTAGTTATAATGTTAATTGATATAGTACAACACATTAAGGACAGAGATCCTACATGGGGATTATGTGCACAGTGACTCCTGTTGTTGGTTTAACAACTGACACTATTATTTATTTATGATGTCAGTAATCACCTGAGGCTCTTGTCATGAGCTGCCAAGGCTATGGAAGACTCTTGAGTTCACAAACTCTGATCTTATTTAGACAAAGCCATAGTCAAAGTGGAAGTTCTCTCCTCCCTTCAGAGAAAGGTACCGCCTTCTTTGATGGCCTATTCTTTCTGCTGGGATCTCACTCACAGAGATCTTTCACTTAGGTCTTTTTTTTTTTTTTTTTTTTTTTGGCCACAGTGTCTTGGCTTTTCATGCCTGAAATACTCTCATGGGTTTTTTTAGCCAGATCTGAATGCTTTAAGGGCTGATTCTGAGGCCAGAGTGCTGTTTAGGACATCTGCCATTCTATGAGTCTGCTGTGTATCCTGCTTCCCATGTTGGATTGTTCTCTCCTTTTTACTTCTATCAGTTAGTATTAGCAGACACTGGTCTTGTTTATGTGATCCTTTTGACACTTAATTCTATCATTATGATCAATTATGAACTGAAACTGATCACTTTGACAAGTGAGATGGCATTGGTACATGCAATACTTTTTATAAGATGCCTTTGTTTTCTTTTTGAGCAGAAAAATCCAAAGCCATGTATTTTTGCAATTTTATTGCCATGCATCTGACAAGGGTGGGATATGCAGAGAAGCCTCTTCTTGCAGAAGAGAATAAGAGTTTAAGAAGAGCAAAAGAGACAGCTCATGGAACTAGTGGGTGTGGGGAGAAAGAGAATAGAAATCAGAAAAGATTTTAAGGAGTGTGATATGATTTCAGACATGTACAGTCATAAATGTAAGAAACCCATTGTCACATCCGCTGTGGGGGAAAAGTGGGGCAGTGTGATCTCTGACTACATATTAGCAACTTGCTAGCACTAGGGGAAAAAGGGGAATCTGCTCTCATAGAAAGTAGCAGTGTTTGTGAGTAGAAAAATTTGATTGTTGGAAGCTACACTGTTTGAAAACTCAGGTTGACTGTGGCAAACTCATCCACAACCTTCAGTGGCAACTTTAGATGAAGTTAGTGAACAGTCTAAATTGAATGACAGAGATGCCAGAAATGGAAATGCTTTAGAAAAAGAGAAAGAGAATCTGTTTTTTCCCTCACATGTAGAATTAATGACTATTTTTACAAAGCTAGGGAAAAAGACTTGTCATTCAATTCCACTTCAAGGTAAATTTTAAGAGAAGTACTTGGTGATTCTTTGGCCATATATTTACAGAGCTCTCTCTACATAGGAGGTAATTAAACATAAGTTTAATAAATGTATTTTTATATATCTTTTTTCTATCAGAGAGTACTAATTTGCTGTTTCTGTGGGACAAGTCAGATAAACAAATGATTGCTTTAGTTGCATATAAAGAAAAAAACTTTTAAACTTTTTGCCTAGAAATCTTTTTTTCAACTTTTATTTAATAAATATAATTTTCCAAAGTACAACTTTTGGATTATAGCGGCTTTTTCCCCCATAACCTCCCTCACACCCCCAACCATCTCATCACCCACTCCCTCTCCCATCCCATTCTTCATCAAGATTGATTTTCAACTATCTTTATATGCAGAAGATCAATTTAGTATATACTAAGTAAAGATTTCAACAGACTGCACCCAACTGACACACAAAGTATAGAGTACTGTTTGAGTAGTAGTTTTACTGTTAATTCACATAGTACAACATATGAAGGACAGAGATCCTACATGGGGAGTACTTGCACAGTGACTCCTGTTGTTGGTTTAACAATTGACAGACTCATTTATGACGTCAGTAATCACCCAAGGCTCTTGTCATAAGCTGCCAAGGCTATGGAAGACTCTTGAGTTCACAAACTCTGATCTTATTTAGACAAAGCCATAGTCAAAGTGGAAGTTCTCTCCTCCCTTCAGAGAAAGGTACCGCCTTCTTTGATGGCCCATTCTTTCTGCTGGGATCTCACTCACAGAGATCTTTTACTTAGGTCTTTTTTTTCCCAGAGTGTCTTGGCTTTCTATCCTAAAATACTCTCATAAGCTCTTCAGCCAGATCCGAATGCCTTAAGGGCTGATTCTGAGGCCAGAGTGCTGTTTAGGACATCTGCCATTCTATGAGTCTGCTGTGTATCCTGCTTCCCATGTTGGATTGTTCTCTCCTTTTTACTTCTATCAGTTAGTATTAGCAGACACTGGTCTTGTTTATGTGATCCTTTTGACACTTAATTCTATCATTATGATCAATTATGAACTGAAACTGATCACTTTGACAAGTGAGATGGCATTGGTACGTGCTACCTTGTTGGGATTGAATCAGAATCCCCTGGCATGTGTCTAGCTTTACCATTAGGGATTAGTCGGAGTGAGCATGTGCCAAACTATACATCTACTCCCTCTCGTATTCTCACTCTAATATTTAACAGGGATCACTTTTCAGTTAAATTTAAATGACTAAGAATAATTGTGTATTAATTAAAGAGTTTAACCAATGGTATTAAGTAGAACAAAAAAAAATATTAAAAGGGATAAAGTAGTAAGTTGCTCATCGACAGTCAGGACGAGGGCTGATCAAATCACTGTTTCTCATAGTGTCCATTTCACTTCAACTTCCTTTTAGGTGCTCAGTTAGTTGTCACCCATCAAGGAGAACATATGATATTTGTCATTTTGGGATTCGTTTATTTCACTCAGCATGATGTTTTCCAGATTCCTCCATCTTGTTGCAAATGATCGGATTTCTTTTTTTTTACTGATGTATAGTATTCTATAGAGTACATATTCCATAATTTATTTATGCAGTCTACTGTTGATGGGACTTTAGGTTTATTCCATATCTTAGCTATTGTGAATTGAGCTGCAATAAACATTGAAGTGCACACAGCTCTTTTATTTGACAATTTAATCTCCTTTGGGTAAATCCCAAGGAGTGGGATGGCTGGGTCATGTGGTAGGGCTATATTTAGGTTTCTGAGGAATCTCCAAGCTGTCTTCTATAGTGACTTTACCAGTTTGCATTCCCACCAACAGTGTATTAGTGTCCTTTTTTCCCCACATCCTCACCAGCATCTGTTTTTAGTTGATTTCTGTATGTAAGCCATTCTGACTGGGGTGAGGTGAAACCTCATTGTGGTTTTTATTTGCATTTCCCTGATTGCTAGTGATCCTGAACATTTTTTCATGTCTCTGTAGGCCATTTGGATTTCCTATTTTGAAAAATATCTATTGAGGTCCTTAGCCCATCTCTTAAGTGGGTTGTTTTTTGTTGTTGTTGTGGAGTATCTTGATCTCTTTGTAGATTCTGATTATTAATCCTTTATCAGTTGCATAGTTTGCAAATATTTTTCCAATTCTCTCGGTGCCTCTTCACTTCCCTGACCTATTTTATAAACTTTCCTCTTAACACTGCTTATGCTGTATCCCATGTTTTGGTATGTTGTGCTGTTATCCTCATTTACTTCCAGAACGTTTTTGATTTCTCTTTTGATTTCTTCTATGACCCAGTGTTCATTCAGGAGCATGTTGTTCAGTCTCCATGTGTTTGCATGAGCTCTAAGGATTCCTTAGTTGCTAATTTCCAGCTTCATTCCACTGTGGTCTGAGAATCTGCATCGTATGATTCTAATTCTTTTGAATTTGGTGAGACTTGCTTCATGGCAATCCTAGACTAGGTTCCATGTACTGCTGAGAAGAATGTGTATTCTTCAAGTGTAGAATGAAAAGTCTATTGTTGAAAGTAGAGTATTGAAGTCCTCCAGTACTATCGTATTGGATTCTAAGTCTCCCTTTAAGTTCCTTAACATAACTTTTAAATAAACTGGTGCCCTGTAATTAGGTGCATATACATTTTTAATAGTGACATCTTCCTGTTGAATTGATCCCTTAATCATTATATAGTGCTCCTCTTTGTCTCTCTTAGCAGTTTTTGTGTTAAAGTTTATTTTGTGGCTACGCCACAAAATATTTGATGGCTACATCACCTTTTTTTTTTTTGGTTTCTGTTGGCATGGAATATCTTTGTCCAACCTTTCACTTTCACTCTGCCTGCATCTTTGTTGGAAAGATGTGTTTCTTGTAAGCAGCAAATAGATGGGTTTTGTTTTTAAACCTTTCAGCCACTCTGTGTCTTTTAACTGGAGAGTTGAGGCCATTTATATTCAATTTGACTATTGATAAGTAGTAACTTTGTCCTGCTGTTTTCCCAAAGATATTTCCAATCTATGTTTTGAACTTCCTGTGATCTTTTACTAGAGATTTTCTTCCTTTACCTTTTTTCATATTGATGGGCGTGTTTCTGTGTGTAACACATCTTTAAGCATCTTTTGCAGGGCTGGACGAGTGGCAACAAATTCTTTCAATTTCTGTTTGCTATGAGAGGTCTTTATTTCACCTTCATTCACAAATGAGAGCTTTGCAGGATATACTATTCTGTTTTGGCAGTTTTTTTTTTTTTCTCTTAGTACCTGGGCTATATCTCGCCATTCCCTCCTAGGCTGTAGGGTTTCTGATGAGAAGTCTGCTGTGTGTCTAATTGGAGATCCTATGAGATAGTCTGGCGTTTCTCTCTTGCACATTTTAGGATCTTGTCTTTCTGTTTCACTGTGGTGAGTTTGATTACAATGTGTCGTGTCAAGGATCTTTTCTGGTCATGTTTATTAGGAGTTCTCTGTGCTTCCTCTACTTGGATTTCTCTTCTTCCAAACCCAATAAGTTTTCTGCTAGTATCTCACTAAAAAGGCCTTCTAATCCTTTCTTTCCATGCCTTCAGGAACTCCTAGAACCTGAATGTTGGGTTTTTTAAATAGTATCCTATAGATTTCCAACAATATTTTTTTAGATTTCTAATTTCCTCTTCTTTTCTTTGGTTTGACTGTATACTTTCCTGTGCTCTGTCTTCTAAGTCCAGTATTCTCTCTTCTGTTTCACTGACTCTGTGTTTAAGGCTCTCAACTGTGTTTTTTATTTGTTCTATTGAATTCTTCATTTCATTTTGATTTCTCTTCAATATCTCAATATCATGTTCTACTAAATTTCTCATTTCATTTTGATTCCTCCTTAAGATTTCATTTTCATGAGAGAGATTTTTTGTCATGTCCTGCATGGATTTCAGTAGTTCATGTATTTGTTTTTGATTACTTCTAAATATTCTTACCATAAATTTTTTGAGATCTGTATCTTGCATTTCTTCTGTCTCATCATCCTCATAATCTTGCATTGGAGTGTCATGTTCATTTGGCAGCATCATGATGTCTTCCTTGTTATTGTTTCCTCAGTTTTTGCATTTTTTGTTTGTTGTTTGGCATTGTGGAGATATTCTTTGGTTTCTTCTTCTTCCTTCTTCTTCCTTCTTCTTTCTTCTTCCTTCTTCTTCCTTCTTCTTTCTCCTCCTCCTCCTCCTCCCCCTCCTCCTTCCCCTCCCCCTCCCCCTCCTCCTCCTCCTTTTTTGCTGTGGTGGCTTTTCTCATTGTACATTACTCTAGATTAAGTGGACTGTCTACTTTTGGTGACTCTCTAGAGGCTTGTGCTGGGTGTGGCCAGAGAGTTCTGTTCAGTTCTTCAGGGTTAATGGTGTGTCAAAGGTGACACACCCAGGATTGGTGTGCTAAATCAATCTCTCTCTCTCTTTTATTCAGAAGTGAAGTAATTCTGCTCAGCTGAGCTCTTCTCTTCAATGGCAATCAATGCTTGAGCACTAGCCACTGTGGGTTTAATATTCATCTGTTCTGTCAAGGACCACACAAAGGATCTGTGCAGTCCTCAGTGTAAGCTCAGATTCCCCTGCAATGTCTCTCACTGGGTAGCCAAAGCTGCCTGAATTTGTGGCATTTCCCACTGAGACTACTCATGTCTCAGTCACACGTGAGTTTTCCAACACACCCTCAGTTTTTTTTTTTTTTTCACAGTCTTGGTTCATAAGTTCCACACATTCACTAGCACTTAGTCTCCTGTTATTACTCCACACCGGAGTCAGGTTTTTCTGCTTGGCTGAGGGCAGGTGTAGCTGTTACATATGTCTAAAATGATGCCTGCTCCATTGTCTCATGCGCCTTTGTAAGGTGAGTGGAGAGAGACAATCGTGTCTGTACCATCCCTTTTATTTTTTTCTCTCCTCTTGTTAGGCTGGTGTACTTTCCCCCATGGGGCTTCAAATATCATGTCCTCTAGGCTCTTCCTGCCACTTTTCCCACAGTGTCTTGGGCTACTGTGGTTTCACCTCACCTCTCTTTCCAGCACTTGTATGGAGGAAACTCTTGGCAGCTGGGTTCCTGAATCATGAGCTCCCATGTCCTCCATGTAGATCCACTGTGTCCCTCTAATTCCGGAAGAGTTGCCTAAGTTGCTTTTTCCCTAACTCTTCCCTGAGATTATACTATCTCCACTTTTATTAAACTATCTTTTCCTGGACTATCAGTGAGCTCCCTCCCTATTCCGCCATCTTGGAACCTCTCTTGAAATATCTTAATATCACCTAAAATAGCATTTTTAAATAGGTTCATTCTGTGTGAATGGTTGTAGTGGTTCAAAGGAGAAGTTCCTTTTATATTTGAGAACGTGTTTGGTAAAGGAGACATTTGTTATAGAACCACTTCTCATGGAACAAGACCATGTAGTTTCATGGTGATAGACTGCATGATGTTGCCCAAGTTTAAATGGCCCAGGTTAGATTAAGGAAAATTCAGGAAGGTCAGAAGAGAAAAGAAAGATTTATCCTCAAGCAGGAGAGATAACCATGTCCAAAGTATTCAGAAAAGGAATTGAAATATTTCTGGTAATCTACCTTTTCTTAAAAGGAGACCTTAGTAGAAATAAACCATAAACCATTTAAGGGCAGTGTTGGGGTACTGATATGTGATTTTCAGAAAAATTTATTTCAAAAAGCTAATAGCTCTTATCTAGAAATGCTGAAGGGAAGCTATCTTATTGACGCCATACATTGTAAAAAAAAAAACTTTAAGAATTCATTATACTTAGTCATTTTATAAATGACAAGTGTGCTTTGAAATAAAATTTTCTCTAACTGAAGGTTGAAAATTCCAGTGATTCTCTGGTTGTTTGACAATTCTAAGTGATTCTTACACCTAGAAATGCGTTCTATAAGTAAGTAATGAAATGCCCTTGTAGTCATTTTGCTATGGTATTAGCATGACATTTATCATTAATATGCAAATATATTGTTTATATACTTAGAACATCAGTAAATTTGATATGACATTAAAATATGTAGCTTAATGCTTCTAATGTCAGTTCTGGCTCATTTAGACATCTTTGAGTAAGCATTAATTTTTTCCCCTTCTACTTGATTTTAATAGATTATTGCCTCTCTTAGAACTATTTGAAATGTTTTTCTTCACTCATTTACCAAATAAATTAACATGTCATTTTTCCATGAGTTTTTGAAAGCGCTAGGACAGTGATGGCACTTGTATAGTGTGTATCTGTATACACATTTCAAAGCTTTAAATAAGTCATTTGAAGAATAGGCCTACACAAGCATCTGCCATTGCTAAGCAATTATTGAAAGGTAAAATTGCAAATTCTATCAATGGAAAATGAAACAGTGTGAGAGCTGTGGTAAAATAAAAGTCACCTGGGGAAATAGCAACTGCTGGTTGTTGTTTATTTTGTGTATACAGAAAGAGCAAGTTGGCATTTGACCTTGAAAGGAAATGTTTTTGTGTGTATTGATGAATATAATTCTCAATAATCTTTTTGCTTTAGCAGAATATACTGACTCCTCTTGTTTTGTGACTCTAAAATAAATATTTTTAAAAGTGACTAAAATAACTATTAAACAGAAATACAACCTTTTGGGTGAATATATGGCGATTATGCTCCCTATAGCAGTAATCCATACCTTTATATCTGTTGTAATATTTTAAAATATATTAATTAATCTTATTTTCCTGTTAGTATTTATGAATTCCATCATCATGAATTTTTAAGATTTATTTTCATTTTATTTGAAAAAGAGAGAGACGGAGATCTTCCATTCTGTGGTTCACCCCCCCCCCCCTTTTTTAAACTTATTTAAAGTCAGAGTTACACAGAGAGAGACAGAAAAGCAGAGAGAGGTCTTCCACCCGCTGATTCACTTTTCAGATGGCTGAGCTGGCTGGAGCTGAGCTGATCCGAAGCCAGGACCAGGCATTTCCTCTAGGTCTCCCATGTGGGTGCAGAGGCCTGAGGACTTGGGCCATCTTCCACTGCTTTCCCAGGCCATAGCGCAGAGCTGGAGAGTAGCCAGGACTTAAACCGGGGCCCATATGGGATTCTGACACTGTGGCTGGAGGCTTTACCTACTACACCACAGTGCCGGCCCTCTGTGGTGCACTTCCTAAATGCCCTCAACAACCACAGCTGGGCCATCCCAAAACCAAGAGTCAGGAACTCCATCTGGATTTCCCACATGAGTGCTAGGGACCCAAGTAACTGAGCGATGACCTTCTCATCTCAGAATGTGCAGAAGCAGAGGAGCTGGGGCTCAGACCTGGCACTCCAATGTTGGGTTAGCACATCCCAGTGAGTGACTTAAGTACTGTGCCAAAGGTCTGCCCCAGAAATCCATTGTTCTCACATTTTATTGATTCCGATTTCTATATGAGTTAACTAGTACAGCTTTTATATATAAAGGAGACAGACAAAACTTTAAGTCATAATAAAATAGACAAATTCAGTTTTGAGATATGAGATTTTAAGAGATAAAGCACATGCTAAACATTTCAAAAGGCAAGATTCAAAATTTCAATTTCAAAACTAAACAAAATCTAATTATATACTATTTTGAAAAGTGAGAGGTAAAATATAAAGATTTATAAAGGTTAAATCTTTTAAAATAAGCAAATATTTTAGAAATAAAAGGTTTTTGATAAGTAATTTTAAAACCTTGGGGAAATAGGAAACAGAGCTATGGAAAGGTTTATCTTTCACTCTTGCAGAGTCTGGACATGGGTGCCTAGGACTTACATGAACAGGGATTTATAAGTAGCAGATAACAGAATTAGATATCAGATATATCCCCAAGCCAAATCTCTACTCAACTGTCCCACGTATGTCACCATCCAGTTTATTACTATAGAATAAGTGTTAAAATAATAGATAAAATGAGATATAATAAACAGGAATTATTATTAATAAATACATATCACTACTGATGATTTGTGATAACTTTCAAAATTCAAAAGTTCTCCATTTTCATTATGATAGAGAGGATTCCTGCAGGCAGAACTGTTTCCCAATGGAAGAATTGTAACTTTTAAAAACTACTTTTAAAAAAATTAAATATCAAGAAATTTTGCTAAGAATGCACAGCAAGTGAAAAAATAGTTAAGAAAATCTACTATATTTTAATAAGAGCACAAAGAACCTGTGACACTTGAGATATTCCATGCCTCTTTCATTATCAACCTCCCGCCTCCTCTGGAGTTCAAGATGATAGGAGATGTATTCAGCAGAAGTGGCAAAGAATAAACAACTTCTTCCAACTCCATCAGCTCCCATTCTAGGGTTGTGCTGTTTTCACAGGAGGGCCAGACTGCCAGCATTTGTCTTTCCTACAGCTCAGGTTGCAGCGTCTGAACTCCTCACAGGTGCAACTGAGAGGTTGCTCAAACCCCACATACGGCAGGCGAAGAATGATGGGAATCTAATCATCTTCCAGCTTATTAGGAAGGCAGAGTTTCCATGTAACTGGGAAGTCCTGAATAAAGGGTTTTGGCATTGTGGCGCAGTGGGTTAATGCCCTGGCAGTGGGTTAATGCCCTGGCCTGAAGTGCCGGCATCCCATATGGACGCTGGTTCTAGTCCCGGCTGCTCCTCTTCCAATCCAGCTCTCTGCTATGGCCTGGGACAGCAATGGAAGATGGCCCAAGTCCTTGAGCCTCTGTACCTGTGTGGGAGACCCAGAAGAAACTCCTGGCTCCTGGTTTGGATTGGCACAGCTCTGGCCATTACTGACAATTGGTGGGTGAACCATCGGATGAAAGACCTCTCCCTCTCCCTCTCCCTCTCCCTCTCCCTCTCCCTCTCCCTCTCCCTCTCCCTCTCCCTCTCCCTCTCCCTCTCCCTCTCCCTCTCCCTCTCCCTCTCCCTCTCCCTCTCCCTCTCCCTCTCCCTCTCCCTCTCCCTCTCCCTCTCCCTCTCCCTCTCCCTCTCCCTCTCCCTCTCCCTCTCCCTCTCCCTCTCCCTCTCCCTCTCCCTCTCCCTCTCCCTCTCCCTCTCCCTCTCCCTCTCCCTCTCCCTCTCCCTCTCCCTCTCCCTCTCCCTCTCCCTCTCCCGTCTCTGTGTAACTCTGACTTTCCAAAGATAAATAAATCTTTTTTAAAAATAGAGATAGGACTATCGCCCTATCCCCAGCTTAGCAGCAGTGGAATAGACATTGTGCTCAGCGGAAATGGAATGAAACAGATAATCCCAAGATTCTCCCCCCAAGAACTGACTTTATTTGAAGCAGAGGGTAGGGAAGCTCAAGCACAAGGAAACAAAAACGCAGAGATCTTTGTGTTACATAATTAAGAGAAGTCGGGGAGTTCCGATAGAGCAAGAAGCTAAACCCAGCCAATCACTTTACCAGAGACTGGGGAAGAGAAAGCTGGAGATGTTGCTTAGGTTAGAGACCAGACTGAAGGCACAAGTACCCCTGCCAACAGGACCAGGTTTAATCTGACCAGGTGTTCCCTTAGATTTACCCATGTTGACTCTACTTGTTGCTCTTTTTCTCCCTACATCTCTGTATTTCCATCTGAGATAATTTTTATTCTGTATAAAGAAAAGCCTATGGCATTTCCTTTAGTATAGACTTTACTTTTGAAGATTTTCATAGTTTTTGTTAATCTGAAAATGTCTTTATTTTTTAAAGAGAATTTAATAAATGTATGCTTACTCAAAACTGACACATAATTGTACACATTTATGTGATATTTCAATGCATTTATACAATGGGTAATGAACAGATTAGAGTCGTTAGCATAGCTATCACCTCAAACATGCAACATTCAGAATCCTCTCTACCAGCCATCATGAGACACATGATTAATGATTTTCAGTGTTACCTCATTGTGCTGTAGAACATCAGAAGTTACTCCTCCCATCCAACTGCAGCCCTGCACCATCAACCAGCCTCCCACTATTCCCTCCTCTCTCCTCCCCTGTACAGCCTCTGGTCATCACTAGTCTATTCTCTACTTCTATGGGATCCGTGTTTTAAGTTTTCACACATATGTGGGCACATGCAGAAATTTTTTTTCTGTGCCTGACATTTTTTACTTAATACATGTCCTCCAGTCTCATTGTGTTGTGGAAAATGTATCCTTTTTAATGGCTGACTATTATTCCATTGTGTATATGTAAACACATGTCCTTGATTTGTACATCCATCAATGGAACAGCTAGGTTGACTGCATATCATAGCTATCATGCATAGTGCTGCCATGAACCTGGGAGTACAGATATCTCTTCAACATACTGATTTCCTTTCCTTTGGATGTATACCTGTAGTGGGGTTTCTGGATCCTAAAGTAGTCCTATTTCTAATTGTTTGAGGACACTCCATATTATTTTCAACAAGGGCTGTACTAATTTACATTTCTATCAACAGTGTATGAAGGTCCTGCTTTCTCCCTGTTCTTACCTGCATTTGTTTTTTTGTCTTTCTGTTAACAGTCATTTTAGCTGAGGTGAGACAATATTTCACTGTGGTTTTGATTTCTTTTTCCCTGATGATTAGTGTAGTCGAGCATTATTTCAAACACTAGTTGACATTTGTTTATTTTCTTTCGACACATGTCGACTCAACTCATTTACCTATTTTTTAATTGGATTTTTCAGGAGTTCTGTTGGGTAGAGTTCTTTAATCTCATCAGATGAACAATTTGAGTTTTTTTCTCATTCTGTAGGTTCTTTTACTCTATTGAATGTTTCCTTTGCTGTGTATAGGCTTTTTCGTTTGATACAATCTCATTTATCAAGAAATATGGTCATCTAGTTTCAAAAGGAGAAAGACAAATTGTCCTTGTTTGTAGATGATATGATCTTTTTTTTTTTTTTGACAGGCAGAATGGACAGTGAGAGAGACAGACAGAGAGAAAGGTCTTCCTTTGCCATTGGTTCACCCTCCAATGGCCGCTGCAGCCAGTGTGCTGCAGCCGGCGCACCACGCTGATCCAAAGGCAGGAGCCAGGTGCTTCTCCTGGTCTCCCATGGGGTGCAGGGCCCAAGCACTTGGGCCATCCTCCACTGCACTCCGGGCCATAGCAGAGAGCTGGCCTGGAACAGGGGCAACTGGGACAGAATTTGGTATCCTGACCGGGACTAGAACCTGGTGTGCCAGCGCCACAAGGCAGAGGATTAGCCTGTTGAGCCATGGTGCCGGCCTGATGATATGATCTTACATATAGAAAAAATAAATCCTTCACCAAAAACATTCCTGATAATTGAATTCAGTAAAAAATACAGGATAAAAGATTAGCCACAAAAATCAGTAGCATTTCAATACCCCAGTATCAAAGAGAAAAGGTCAAAAAAGCAATTCCATTTTTAAAGTTATAAACATTGCAAATTATCTTGGAATAAATTGAAACAAGGAGGTAAAAGACATTGAAGAGGCCACTAAAAATGGAATATTATCCTATGGTTATGGATTTTAAGAACAAATATTTTAAAATGCTCATACTACTCAAAATAACCTACAGATTTGATGAAATTCCTGTCAGAATATCAGTGACATTCTTCACAAAAAGGAATATTAAAATTTCTATAGAATCACAGAAGTGCTCAATAGCCAAAGTAGTACTTCAAAACATACTTACAAAGATAATTATGCAAACAGCATGATAATGGCATAAAAACAGAAACCTAGACCAAAGGAACACATACATACATACATACATACATACATACATACAGAGAGAGAGAGAGAGATTCTATCCACTGGTTCACTACCAAAATGGCTGCATTGACTTGGGCTGGGCCAGGTCAAAGCTTGTAGTCTAGAATTCCATCCCCACATGGATAGTGTCCCCCACATAGGTGGCAGGTTCCCAAGGATTTGAACCATATTTTGCTCCTTTCTAATGTGCATTAATAGGGATCTAGATTGGAAATGGAGAAGCCAGTGCTTGAATCGGGTCTCGAATGGGAAGCCAGCATTCAGCCAGTGGCTTAACATGCTGCACCACAGCATGCTGCCCTCTGTATCTTATCTGACTTATTGAATACTTAATTATACTATTTCTGTTCCATTTTTCTCAATGTCTTTGTCCCTTAGCTTAAGTTTTTATCCATATCATGCATTGACTTTCTATTTTATTTAACTGTTTGCTTTTGAGTAGCTTTACAATCACTTTTTAAAAATGATTTTTAGGCATTTCATCAATCTCCCCCTCTTCACAGTCCAATATTCGTGAATTATTGTGTTCCTTTTGGGGAGACATATGGTCTTCCTTGTTCATGTTTTTTGTTTTTCTACTTTTTTTTTTAAGATTTATCATTTGAAAGACTGAGAGGGAGAATGAGAGCAATTCCCTCCACTGGTTCACTCCCCAAATGGCTGCAATGGCTGGGGCTCTGTCTGGGCAAAGCCAGTAGCCAGGAACTACAGCTGGCTCTCCCATGTGGGTGGCAGGGCACAAGCATTTGGGGCATTTTCCTCTGCTTTCCTAGGTGCATTAGCAGCGAGCTAAATCAGAAGTTGAGCAGCTAGGACTGGAACTGGCACTCATATGGCTAGGCTGGCATTTAACCTGCTGCCCCACATTACCAGTTCCTCTATGACGGATTTTGCACATCTGGAGGAGTTCGTTGTTACTATCTCCTCTGGAGGATGTTTTTCCTTTCTTCTTAGTCCTCTTTGTTCTCCTCTTCTTCCTCATCTTCTTCTTCTTCCTCCTCCTGTTCTTCTTCCTTTTCCTCTTCTCCTCCTCCTTTCTTCTTTCCTTTCCTTTTCTTCTCCCTCCTCTCCTTTCTCTTCTTGATTGCAGGCTTTATTTCCTAGAAATTTGCCTCTGGGACTTTGTGAGGGCTTAGTTCCAGGGGTATGTGTGAGGTGGGGCCCAAGAGCTTTGGCCACAGTTTGTGGTAGGGGCAGGAGTCCAGAGTGACACCCAAGTTGGAGCACTTTTGCCTACAGTCCTTGGCTGGAGGGGCTGTTGGAGCTTACTAGTGTGTTCACTGTCCCAACCATTAATGTGCCAGGGTGAGCCAACTGATTCACAACCCAGCATGAGCTCACAGTGCCTGTGCACCCTACCTGTGAGGCACACGTGGGTACAGAGCACTGATCCATTCCAGTGTGTCCCCTGACTCCTCCTCAAGGTCTGTCCTCAGACAGACAAATCAGGTGCATAGGAACCCAGTGCAATACATGACCTTCTCAGCTTGGTTGCCTATCCCCACACCTCCCACAGTCACAAGGTGCAAAGGGTCTATTCTCCACGCTGCAAGCTGTCTCTTCCCAACTCCAAGGCCTCCAGCAGTGGTGAAACTGTCCAGTGTTCCCTGGCTCAGGACACAGTTCATCTGAAGCTCCAACTCAGCAAATTCAGCACTTTGGTGAGAGGAGGGAAGGGCATCATTATGGCCTCATTTCACAGAGCAAAATAGTCTCCCAGACCCCCACCAGTTTCCCAGGCTGGACTTGTATCCAGTGGGGACCATAAAACTCCCTGTGAGTCAAAGCTGCCAGTGGGAAGGGCTGTGGCGGTGTGCTCCAGCTTTGCCCTGGAAAGGTGGTGCCATCCTGCAACCAGCTGTGTAGGTACAGAAGTGGTTGGCAGTGGGCTCTCTGTCCTCTCTCCCCACTGCTCCAGAGTCTCTGTTCTCCACTGTAAATTTCTGTCAGTCCCCTGGGAACCTGGTTTCTGTTTTTCTGGTATCTGCACCTGAGATCACTGTGACTTGTCACTGTTCAGCCATCTTGGATATCCCCTCACCTTTGGCTCTGAAGAACATGTGTGCCTGGTATCCAAACCTAGTTGGAAACCACTGTCCTTTATCATCCCCTAAATTCCATTGTTTCTTCTGAAAATCAAGTTTAGGTTTGATTGTAGCTACTTTTGAGGAGATTCATGTTTATTTTCTGATTGCTTTTAATGTTTTATTTTTGCATTGTATCAATTTTCCTATGATATGTGTCTGATTTCTTTTAATTGTATTGCTTGATATTTCTAGATCTCATTTAAGTTTTGATTTAATGTCTTTAATCAGTTTTCAAAACTTTTTTTTTAAGATTTATTTATTTGTTTGAAAGAGTTACAGAGAAAGAGAGGCAGAGGCAAATAGAGATACCTTCAGTCAGCTAACTCATTCACCAAATGACTTTTACAGCCAGAGCTAGGCCAAGCTGAAGCTAGGAGCCCGGAGTTTCTTCCAGGTCTCCCACATGGGTACAGGGACCCAAGGGCTTGGCACATCTTCTACTGCTTTCCCAGGCACATTAGCAGGGAGGTGGGTTGGAAGTGGAGCACCCAGGACTCAAACCTGCACCCAAATGGAATGTTGGTGCTGTAGATGGCAGTTTAACCCACTCTGCCACAGCACCAGCCCCAGTTTTGGAAACTTCTAAATCCTGATTCTTTAAGTCTTATCTCTGCCTCGTTGTGTTTCTTTTCACATTTTGGGATATAATTACAGGTGTTAATGTTTTTTTCCATGTTGTCTGTGTTCCTTGTATTCTTTAGTAAATGATTCCATTTTATTTCCCCTCTATTTTAGTTGGACATTGTTTTCATGAGTTAACTAGTTTTCTCTTTACTTGGGACTCATTCAATGTTAAATCCTACCACTGAGTGTTAAATTCAGTTGTTGTATTTTCAGTTCCAGGGTTATATTGGCCTTTTGCTTTCCTTCACATTCTCTACCTAAATCTCTGCTCTTGTGATTTCGTATTGTGACTAACTTAACTTTTCTTTCAAAGTCATTGCTGGTTATTCCAATTCCTTAACATCCCATGGTCTGCTTCTATTTTTCTTTTTTGTTCTCCCTTCTTTTAATTTAGTTTTTTTTTTTTTTCTGTATACCTACTCTGTTTTTTTAAATGTAATTTACTATTTGGAAAAAAAGTAATTTTGAGTTTTTGATTATATTATCTTTTCCAAAAAATGTTTAGCTTTTTTTTTCAGGCCTTCAGTTATCTTAAGGGCACCTATTCATCCTACACATCTTGAACTTCAGATTTCTCCAACTGGCGAGAGACTGACCTAAGCTCTGGTTTTCATGCATATCAGCCTTCCTTTCTGCTCCACTTCTCAGGCTTTTGGCCTCCACTTATGTATTTTCAAATGTTTAAACAGAAAAGCAGTGCCAGACATTAGACTTATTTTTCCAAGTTGATCTTCTATGAGGGATCTTGTCATACAAGAAATCTGTGGTCTGAGAACTCCCTTATTCCTTCAAGTACATACACACATATATTTGGAAAACATGTTTTTCGTTTGCTCTGTTTTGGTTGCTCTGAAATACTGCTCTTACATATAGGAGCTGAATTCTATCTTTAATCAGAAAAGAATAATAAATGTTTCTACTTCCATTTTTAGACCTAAGAATATTTCAAACCCTTATATTAACGTTGTGTTGTTTGTGCTCACATTTTTCATTTTCTCATGCATTATTTTAATTTATTTGGCTTTTCCTTTGAATTCTGAGGGAGTTTCTAATTTTCTATACTTCACTAAGTTATTTTTCTGGGACTGAAGTCTGTTCTGTACTGATACTAGCTAAAAATGTTAATTCACTTTTCTGACTTAAATTTTCTTTAGTTAACCTTGTTTGTTTCATCATCTATGTATCTTGGAGTGTTTGTGTGTGTGTGTGTGTGTGTGAGGGTTTTTCTTTCTTATGTTTTGCATGTTCTTTTGTATATCCACTTCTGTCTGGAATACCTATGCCCTCTTGTCAGTTTTCATCAGTGCAGTTTTATAAATATTTTTATATATTTTCACAGCTTTTCCTATTTAGAGATAACTTACTTCTCTGAACATTGATTATAGAGATTCTTATTTTATAGCAATCTTATTTTACAAATGTATATTTAGCTTTCTTATTACTCATTCTTATGCAAAAACTCCTGGTGGATAGATAGTTGATGATTATGTAATGCCTAATTTTATATTTTGTTTGTGTAGGTATTTGGTAGGTATATTTCAGGTTTATAGATTGAGGTTGGCTTGGCACCCTCAGTTCTCATTCTAATTCCTTGAGTCTGACAAAAATTCATCTGTGGCCAGGCAGATTCTCATTTGGGTTCCTTTTGGCTGTTAGGATATGATCTCCTACCTTCAGTGACTGATTATCTTTTTTTTTTTTTAAGATTTACTTTTATTTATTTGAAAGTCAGAGTTATACAGAGAGAGAAGGAGAGGCAGAGAGAGAGAGGTCTTCCATCTGCTGGTTCACTCCCTGAATGGCCACAATGGCCAGAGCATGCTGCTCCTAAGCCAGGAGCCAGGGGCTTCTTCTAGGTCTCCCACCAGGTTGCAGGGGTCCAAGGACTTGAGCCATCTTCTCCTGCTTTCCTAGGCCATAGCAGAGAGCTGGATAGGAAGTGGAGCAGCCGGGACTCAGGTGCCCATATAGGATGCCGGCTCTATAGGCAGTGGCTTTACCCACTATGCCACAGCTCTGGCCCCTGATTATCTTTCATTTTAGTCCAGAGTATTATCTGAAAAACTGGAATCCCATGATTCCTTGCCCTAGGGAGTTTCCTACAGCATGAAGTTTTACTTGAGGGAGCTCTGTTTTGTAAATCAAATGTATATTTGAGAATATTGCATTTCCAAATGAACTACCAGTGTGGATTCCATTTTTAATGGCATCTGTGAATGCTAGTCTTAAATCCCTTTCTTTCCTTTAGTTTTGTATCAGGATATCTCTGTCACTATCTCAGATTCTCCCATTTTTCTATCATCAAAAGCACAACATATCTTGTGCTCTTTCAAATTAAAATGCAGATGGTGGGTCTGTTCTATGTCACAGTTGTCTTGGCACCAGCTTGTTTATGCTAAGAGTGTGCACAGAATCATGAGGTTGCCTCTTTCCCTCCTGAGTGGCTAGATGTAGATGACCACTTTGTCATCACTTCCATGTTTATTTCACAACAAGCTCACTGCAGGGATATGGCCTATGTACACATTATGTTATAGTTCTAAACATTTTATTTCTTTATCATTTTTATGTATCAACAAAAAAGGAAGTGCTTGGGAATCATAGTATTTTAAGTTTTTTTGTGTTTTCCTTTTCTTACAAATCTTTGCTCAAATACAGAAACCTTATTTTAGTACAAACTGAAACTATCAAATCACAGAAATAACAAAGAAGCTGATTTTGCGAAATGTTCAATCAAATTTACAGAAAGACTTGGTTAAGGAAACTTCGGATAAATCTTTGAGTCCTGTAAGGCTTATACAATAAACAAGAACAGTACATTTTTAAGTGGTGTCATTATAATGACAATGTGTTATACTAAAATATACAGATAAATAGCTGTTAGCTGTCACTATTATAGATCATTATTTTATAATTGTTAGAAAATGTTAATAAGTCTATCAGAATTGGTATTCTTTGACATTCTGTTAGAATGGATTTAAAGCAATCATAAGGAGTAGATTTATCTCTTTGCAAAGCTGAAGTCAGATAATTTCTTTTTTGTTGGATGAAAGAATTAATCAGTGTTTAATTTTTAAACAGTGAAAAACAACAGATGACGGCAAATATAGGTAAAGGTATTACTCTATTATGATGTGTTTTAAGTCTTAAGATGCACATTTCAAATGAGTAGCAGTACTATTAAAACTTACTGATAAAGCATATGTCAATTCTGGCAGCAGTATTAAAAATGATTGATGAAATAGCATTGTATCTCATAAGAAGTCTGACAGCCTTTTTGGCATCTGAAGTGTACATTTTAAAATATGAATATATTTGAGTAATGGATATACAGGTTTTTTAAAAGTAAAACTTAGCTTGAAACTTGAACCAGAATTTAAGTCCTTTTCATCTCTTGAAAAAGAATTCATTCCATATACTGTCTAAATGTGAGATTTATCTTAAATGATATGTGCCATTCCACCTATAGATTTTATTCAATAGAAAGAAATTGTCTGCTTTCAGATTTCTGCTGGGAAGATTCTCAAAATACTTGTTACTAGCACAAAGTATAAAAAGTGGATTTCAGAGGTGTTCAGTGGTCCACAATGATACTGTGTGTCAGACATTCTCTTTATAGCTTGGATCCCAACCACCTGTGTCACACATCTTCCAAGAAAGATCAGAATTCTTGGGCAGAAGGAAAAACTCATTCAGATACTATGCATCTGATAACTTTTATGATTAAGAAGACAACCATGTTATAAGCAATTAATTTTAAATGTGAAAATAAATTCCATGTGTACTTTGTGGTTGAGCCAGAGCCATTTGTCCAATGGTCACAAGTTATTTACTGTTTATAAATAATTCTAACGTCTTAAATTTACAAAGTACCAGGTGGAGTCTACATGTTCTTAGTAGAATTTTCTGTTAAAACTGACAGACATATGAAAATTGTACACATTTTTGGAGAACTATGTGATGTTTTCAGATACTCTGGTGGCTTCCACAGAGACAGTGATTTGAACATCTACTTACGCATCAAGTCCCCTTCACCAGAGCCAGGGAAGCAGGGGGGATACCACCCTGTACAAGTATTGTTAGTTAATCAAAACAATTTTTAATAAAATAATTTAAAAACACTTTCTACTTTTTTAATATAGTTTTCTATAAAATTTTAAATAGATTAATGTCATGATATTTAAGCAACTGGAAAGAAATTTATTTTACTTTAAGATTTGTTTTATTTATTTGAACGGCAGAGTTAGAGAGGGAAAGACAGAAAGATCTTCCGTCTTCTGGTTGACTCCCCACTTGGCACCAACAGCTGAGACTGAGGTAGGCTGAAGCCGGGAGGAGTCAGGAATTTCTTCTGGGTCTCCCAGGTGGGTGTAGGAGCCCAAGCACTTGATCTATCTGCTTTCTTAGGCAAAATAGCATGGGGCTGGATTGGAAATGGACTGGCTGGCACCCATAAGGCAATGCCAGAGTCTCAGGCAGTGGTTTAACCAGCTATGCCACATAGCAGTCCAAAGAAAGAAATTTAAGGGAGATAATATATTATTGTTTTGCATTTAGAGCTCAAAATTTGGTTTCCTTCATTTATCATATCTTTTAAAATAGTATCCTTAAAAATCGTTTAAAATATTACAGGAAGTTTTCTGAAAGACATTTATACTTTTTTAAAAGAAAGCTTTTATTTAAAAATATAAATTTCAAAAATACAACTTTTGGATTATAGCGGTTCTTCTCCCCCATAACCACCCTCCCACCCGCAAAACATTCCATCTCCTACTCCCTCTCGCATCCCATTCTTCGTTAAGATTCATTTTTAATTATCTTCATATACAGAAGACCAACTCTATACTGAGTAAATATTTCAATGGTTTGCACCCACACAGACACACAAAGTATAAAATTACTATTTGAAGATTTTTTTTTTTTTTGACAGGCAGAGTTAGACAGTGATAGAGACAGAGAGAAAGGTCTTCCTTTTTCCGTTGGTTCATCCCCCAAAGGCTGCTACGGCCGGCATGCTGTGCCAATCCGAAGCCAGGAGCCAGGTGCTTCCTCCTGGTCTCCCATGCGGGTGCAGGGCCCAAGCACTTGGGCCATCCTGCACTGCCTTCCCGGGCTACAGCAGAGCTGGACTGGAAGAGGAGCAACCGGGATAGAATCCGGCGCCCCGACTGGGACTAGAACCCGGGGTGCCGGCGCCGCAGGCGGAGGATTACCTTAGTGAGCCACAACGCTGGCCTGAAGATTAATTTTACCATTAATTCTCATAGTTTAACACATTAAGGATAGAGGTCCTACATGGGGAGCAAGTGCATAGTGATTCCTGTTGTTGATTTAACAATTGACACTCTTATTTATGATGTCAGTAATCAAGGACATTTATACTTAAAGTCAAAATAATCAATATTCTTGGGCTTAAATTTGCTTATGTATAGTTCCTGGCCTATAATTTATTCTTTTTTAAAGGATTGGTTTTATTTATTTGAAAAGTTAAGTGACGGAGAGAGAGAGAGAGAGAGAGAGAGAGAGAGAGAGAGAGAGAGAGATCTTCCATCTTCCATCTGTTAGTTCATTTCCTGAATGGGTGCAAATGGGCCAAACCAAAGCCAGGAACTTGGAACTCCAACCAGGTCTCCCAAGTGGGTGGCAGGGTTCTAAGCAATTGGGCCATCTTCTATTGTTTTCCCAGGTGTATTAGCTGGGAGCTAGGTCAGAAGTAGAGCAGCTGGAACTTAAACCAGCACTCACTTGTGGGGTGCTGGCATTGTAGGCTGTGTCTTAACTAACTATACCACAATACCTGCCCCTTAAGGTATAGAACAACAAATTATAATATGTTGTCTAGAGAAGTTTGAACAAAGGTAAATTACTGTAATATTGTCCATTTTGTTATTGGTGAAATGCTCTAAGATCATGAGTCTTATAATTTTCATTGAGAAAAATTCTATAGAATTGCCTAGAAAAAAGCATTTTTAACACCTATTTTATCCCATAATAATGAGGCAAATTCTCATTAAAATGGAAGAAATAGATGGATACCCTCCTTCATTTTCTCATATCTTCTCGGGAGAGTCTAAGATTTTTTTTTTTAAACTCAAAACAAAGAAATAGGGTTGGCATTGTGGTGTGGTATAGCAGGTAAAGTAACCCCTTGTGACACTGGCATCCTAAATAGGATCCAGTTCCTCTCCCAGCTGCTCCACTTCTGATTCAGCTCCCTACTGGTGGCCAGGGAAAAGCAGGAGAAGATGGCGTTTGGGCCCCTACCATCTATTTTTTTTTTTTTATTTGACAGGCTGAGTTAGACAGAGAGAGAGACAGAGAAAGGTCTTACTTCCATTGGTTCACTCCAAATGGCCGCCATGGCCAGCACCGTGCCGATCCGAAGCCAGGAGCCAGGTGCCTCTTCCTGGTCTCCCATGTGGGTACGGGGGCCCAAGCACTTGAGCCATCCTCCATTGCCTTCCCAGGCCACAGCAGAGAGCTGGACTGGAATAGGAGTAACTGGGACTAGAACCCAGCTCCCACAAGGGATGCCGGCACAGCAGGCAGAGGATTAGCCAAGTGAGCCATGGCGCTGGCCCCTCCTACCATCTATTTTACTAAATACCTGGATAAAGCTACTGGATCCTGACTTTGGCATGGCCCAATAGTAGCTGTTTCTGAGGAGTGAAACAACAATTGGAAGATCTCTCCCACTCTCTGTAACTATTGGTATTAAATAAGTAAACCTTTAAAAACAAAAAGTATCTACATTAAGCATCTTTTAATATTTTTCTATGATCCCTCATTTTTGAATTTATGATTTTCTTGACAATCTGTGTGAAGCTAAAGTCACAACACCCCAAAATCAGCACAAAGTTTTCTATAGTGCATATCAATAATTAGAATCAGTCACATAGTAACCTCTATCCATAAGGGAGGGGAGTCTTGAACTATACACATGTAAGAAATCAATTACTACGGAATAGGCAACCAATAATCTGCTCAACAACCCTGAATACTTATCTTAAGGCAACATTCACATGAATTTTCTTAATCATGTATCACTACAGCCCTCTCTATTATTGTTGTTTTTCTCAGTGACTGAGAAAACAGATGTGTAGATGGGTCCAATAACTTGCTTGCAGTCAACAGGTAATAGGAATTGAACCTAACCTCTACTTGATGCAATTGCTGACTTTTAGCCACCATGCCTTGTTGCTTGTAAATTGATCTTCCCTGGTCTCCTGTTGACTTTATTTCAGAAAACCAGCACTAGATTCCAAAGATGAATTAACTTCTCTGAAAGACAGGAATCCTGAGCTGACGTACAAATACAGTAACCTTTTAAAATATTCATAGACCCACGATATCTGCAAAGACTTTTGAAAACTGCTTGCTTTGCTTTTTCTTGATTTATTAAGGAGGCAGGGCACCATGACTTGGCTGTAATACTGAGAAAGGCATTTAAAGTTAGAAGGAAGATCTTCCCATAAGTTGAAATTTTAAACTTTAGATTTCTGAGTGTTCAGACATTTTGCAATTCTGGTTTGATTCTGTGTTAATAATAATTCTGGATCTAGTTGGTTGTAACTGGATACTGTTAACTCATTAACCCCAAACCTGTTTGCAATCTTCTTGTCTTTCCTTTCCTTTACAATATGGGTAGATGAAACCTCATGTTTTTCCAGTGTCTCTGTGCACTCTAGTTAGACCGGTGATACAGTCAACAGTCCCTAGAAAGAACTCCCTTGAGGAATGTTCTTTTGCTTCCCTGTTAAAAAGTGTACCTTTCTTCTTTCTTAACTGGATTTATACCCAGTCTGTAGCAACCATTTTGTAACCACTGACACCCAGAAAAATACTGGCCTTGATATTTAGTTGCTAAATTAATGTCTTATCCAGATTTCTGATTTTCTTGTTCTGCTCTTACTTTCTGTTAAGTCTTTTACTAAATTCAAAGTTTATTCTAACATGTAAAATTTGCTAGGCTCTTCTGTAAGGTTTGCAATAGTTACTGGATTGATTTATTTCAAATACAAGCAAAGATGTTGGGTGTATTGACTTACTGTAATGATATAAAGTTCCTGCAAGCCTTTTGGGCCTAGGAAGTAAGTTACATTTTGCATTTAGATGGCTACAAAATATTACAGGTATGGCATACTTCTAAATTATTGATAGGATTTCCATGCAGTGACAAAACTAACATAGTCATTCATAAACTCTGGATTTCCTTATTAATATGTTGGAAACTCTTGACTGTTCCAAGTTGGATAAACTAATTATCTAAAACTACTCAGGCTTCCACAGGAAAATACAATAGACTGGGTAGCTTGAATCACAGGAATTTATTTTCTCATGGTTCTGAAACCTGGACATCCAAGACCAACGTGCCAGCTAAGGCAGTTGCTGGTGAGATGCAGATGATCATCTTGCTATATCCTCACCAGGTGGAGAGAGACCTCTGGAACCCCTTCCCTTGCTGAGAAGGACACTAATATCATTATGTAGACTCCTCTCTCAGTAATTCATTTAAATTTAATTACCTCCCAAAGGTTCTGCCTCCAAATACAATCACATTGGAGGTTAGGACTTCACAAATAAATTTGGGGCATACCCAATTATTTGGCCCATAGCATTGATCTTCAAAGGTAGAAAGGCTTAACAGATTTCCTCAGTTCATACATCATGAAAGGTGAAAAGAGGTCTAAGATTAGTGATGATGCATTGTGCTAAATTTCTCCTCATTTTGGTATACATGGATATTGCATTTTCAATGTAAATTCCTTTAACTCAAATTTTCCTCTATGCATAAAATAATTTGTAAATAGAATATCCTTTAGTCTTTATTTTCTGATTTTTAAAAATCAGAGGAAACTTTTAGTTCTTTGTTTATTTTAGTGTTTGAGAGTCTTGGGTTGTGTTGAAATTTATTCTCTATATAGATAATAGATGGATATATATATATATAGATGTGGAGATATATATCATTTTAATTTACAAACTTAATTGTTGATCATTTATGCTCTATTATCATTTTCTGTTTTATATAGTTCATGAGAATACAGGTTGAGAATTTCTTAATAAGACTGCATTGATCTGGGTGGTGGGATGGGATTGATGAAATTTGAATGAAGGCAAAAAATGGTGTAGCTGGTACATGTGAACATTTAAGAAGTCCTGTTAATGCAGGACTGTAGAGCTGTAGCACTGGTGATGGGAAGAAGGAATGATTTAGGATAGCTAGGTCCAAGATTTCTGTTTTGCTTGATGTAAAATGTTCTTGGCACTACCTTTCCTAATCTTGAGTTCATTTAGATCAGTGAGTCAATCTGTGGACATACTGAGTTTGACGTATTTGCAAGATTGCCAAATAAAGATGTGTATATCGAGAAGCCAGGAAGTGTGCTTGTTAAGGCTCCTGAGTACCTGCACTATTTCAAAAGGAGATGTAGAAGTGAACACTTCCCTCACTCCTACTACATACACAGAAAATTAAACAGAGCAGGGGGAGAGTAAGTTAAGTCATATTATGGGATCCAAAGGAGTGGAGTTAGGAGAAAGAAGCCAAACATATCTATGCCTGCTGAGTATTCAAAAAAGATAAGCACTGAATAATGCCTATCAAATTTGTTCATTAGAACAATGCATAACCTAGTTTCTGGCACAGGAAAGGAGAAATTTTAGCAGCACATATGGAAGAGTAAATGTATTACTACTAACTAGAGAAAGAGGTGGAATAAATATATAAATTCTATGTAAAACATTATTGTCAGCATGTATATATGCAGAAGAGAAGAGCTAACAGAGATACTGAAAATGCAGAAGAGAATGGGGATAAAAAATGGAAGAAAACTGAAGAGACAGGAAGGTCTCTGTTATGTAGGGTGAGTAGGATGCAGAAGAGTTGCAGCAAGAATTTTGTTTGTCAATATTCCACAATTAAGAAGTTGGGTTATATCCTGCATATAATAGAGATATAATAAGTATTTTACACAAGAGTTTAGTATTTTATTTATAAAAAATATTTTAGTTAACAAGAGAGTAAGAATAAAGTTAGATGCAAGGAAAATCAAGGTAAGTAAGATAGAAAGAATTATTATTGTAAAACTTTAACTTGGGAAGATCAGCAGTACTTACAAGTAGAATAGAAGGCAAAGTGGGTAGAATATTGGAGGAGGATTTAAAGTTCTTAGTAAGGGCACGTGAGAAAACAAAAATTCACCAGAGGGAATTAGAAGTGTGAATTAAGAAGTTATATTTTAGTCCTTATTTTGGCTGCCTATGGAATATGAGAGTGAGAAAATCCTTTAGACAGTTGAAAATGTACATAGAAAAGTAGATAGATAACAAAGACTAGACACAGGCCGTCTGAGGCATCGTGGTATGGATGATGGCTGAAAGTGCAGGACGTGTTTGCTCAGTGAGACTAGGTATACAGAGAACAAATGAGGGCTTTTCATAGAACCCAGAGGAATTTTTATTTTTTGAACAGATGGAGTTAGACAGTGAGAGAGAGAGACAGAGAAAGGTCTTCCTTCCGTTGGTTCACTCCCCAAATGGCCGCCACGGCTGGCACGCCGCACCGATCTGAAGCCAGGAGCCAGGTGCTTCTTCCTGGTCTCCCATGTGGTGCAGGGGCCCAAGCACCTGGGCCATCCTCCACTGCCTTCCCGGGCCACCGCAGAGCTGGACTGGAAGAGGAGCAACTAGGGCTAGAATGCGGTGCCTATATGGGATACAAATTTCACAGGTACCAAGTGGACCACAGCAACGACCCCAGTTTTGTATCTTTAAAAAGTGTATATCTTGAGGCCATGAAGATATTCTTTGTCTTCCTTCCGTTGGTTCACCCCCTAAATGGCCACCCAGCTGGTGCTGCGCTGATCCGAAGCCAGGAGCCAGGTGCTTCCTCCTGGTCTCCCTTGTGGGTGCAGGACCCCAACACTTGGGCCATCCTCCACTGCCTTCCCGGACTACAGCAGAGAGCTGGACTGGAAGAGGAGCAACTGGGACAGAATCCGGCGCCCTGACCGGGACTAGAACCCAGAGTGCTGGTGCCGCAGGTGGAGGATTAGCCTATTGAGCTGCGGTGCCAGCACCCTGAAGAATTTTAACATTTAGAGCCACACATGGCAAATGAAAATCAGTCAAAATGGTGAAAATTATACTCAGAGCAGAATCACACACACAAAATACCTCCAAATTCTGTTCGAATGCTGGAGCAAGAGCAAATAATAAAATTTACAAGTGTCTGTTGAAATATGCCACCAAAAGAATATTTGTAATATAAAGTCAAGATTTCTCATTGAATAGTGAAGGAAAATATCAGATTATAGAAGGTCAAGTCATTAATGGTAGTAGAGGAACTACAGACATAACACTCTTTCAGAACTTTGGTTAATGAAACTAACAAAGGAAGTCAAAGGAATAGGAGAGCTTTTGGTTTCTTCTTGCCTCTGGTCATTCTTTAAGAGAATTTTGGATAACTGTGGAAGTCCGTGTTTATTGTCTTTCTTTAAGGTAGTTCATGCATCAGTACCAGGATCAGTGATACCACAGAGTTGTGCTTACCTCGTAGGAGCTGTGTTTCAAGAATTTAGCCATATGGAATTACAGATGTTAATGCACTAGCCCATGAAGAAAGGGAGGCCAAAATTATGTGAATGTTATATCTTAAGACCCATTCTGGTTTGTTAGTGGCAGAGACTTGTAACTTTCTTCAGGGATTTCTTGGTACTCCCAGAGATAACTTAATTTGTTCATTCCAAACAAGATTGAGTATTTTAATAAAGTCCTGACTAGTGCTAAGTACACCATAGCAACATTTAAGAAGTATCAGTTCTATCATAGGAAATGATGAGTGTCCTGTAATTACTTGTTTTCATCAGTATCTTATTATTTCTTGTTATTGCTTGTTTTCGCCTGCATCTTATTATTTCTGTCTGTATTAGTAACTGTCTTAGTTTAATGTTTTCTTTCCTAGGTCACAAGCTAAAGTTCAGTTCAAGATAAGTTTATATATGACTAACAGTAAAGTCTAGAAAATCTTTTCTTCTAACAAGTACCTTGGAATAGTCTAGTTGGAGATTTCATTCTTGGTCACAAACCTAACAATTCTCAACCAAATTGAATCTTGATATATTTGATACCTATATTGGAGTCCTTTCTAAATGCCAAAAGTTCATCAAAGTGAATATATTTCACTATGCTTTTCTCTTTAAAAGTATTATTGGCATATTTTATGTTGCTGTTTGAAAGGTAATGATGACTTTGAGTTTGAAAGCAGACAAAAACATTTCCCTTGGATTTTCATTCAAATTTTTTAAAAAAGATTTGCGATATAGCCCATATAGACTTTTATTACCTATTTATATATAATTTTCTTGCTATCAATTATATCTGAAAACATGCATAGTAAAAACACTCATGCATGACAAAAGCATGTACCCATATCAATAGAATTAAGAAAAAAACCTTAAGCATACTAAACTAAAGTATAAGTAGGGAAGCAAAAACAACAAATCAGTTTATTCTATAATGCTTTACTGAATAATAAACATAAAGCAATGGCATTTCAGTGCTAACATCCTTTGATCTTATCTTACTTGAATGTTTATATCAACCAACAAAAATTTTGAACAGAGAGAAATCGTCATTGATTTTAAATATTTATTTTAGGTTATATGCATTAAAGATATAAATTCTGATAGAAATGAAAAGATTCTGGAGGCCATGTTGCTGATTTGGTTGGTTGGTTTTGCAAGTTGGCTCTGAGCATGCTCTGAAGGTCTGTGAGGTCACTTGAATGAGATGACCCCAGCGATGAGGCTGCAGAGCATCAGGAGAGGGAACTGAGCAGGCCATGGACATTCCTACTGAAGTCTGAACAACTACAAACTCATCTCTGCTATGTATTGAACTTCTCCATCGGCTTTTATTAGCAGAAAAGATTTTACAGTTTAAATGTTTGAAATCCACAGGTATAGTTTTTACTTCCTCTTCAGTGACAGAGACCAAATGACCTCTTCAAGGTCATGCAAGTAAGTTGTAGAACTAAGTGTAGAGTGTGGATCTGGTAGCCAATAGCTCCCCTTCTCCCAGTGGACTTAAACCATGTGGTACACATAAAACTACTAAATTGCTTGTGGATGTTTTCCTTGGAATATGAAACCATTTCATGGAGACTCAAGATTGAGAGGATTAACTTGAAGAAAATTAAAAAAAAAATTATGTCCAAGTCTCTCCTTGGGCTGTGATCGTTCTTGCAATATCAGAGAAAGGGTATATCATACTACTTCTATTATTGTATTCAGAATAGGGAGAATGTTTGACATAGCATATACATGACTGTTGAATGAACAAATGTGAGCATGTGTGCATACTTGTGCATTAAATTACTTATTAAAACCTTTTATAAGGAGGCATCAAAAAGTTTATCAAAAATGGAATTTAAAGATAAATTTATTTTGATACAAAAATTTTTGAAATTGATGCATGTGAGGGTTCTTTAAGATGTTGATGGAAAATGTCTATGCCACACCTATACACGGATTTCAAAAAAATTTGCACTGATAGAAACATTTTAATTCAATTTTTCTTTGAACATACTTTTAAAGATTGTTTTATTTATTGGAGAGGCAGAGTTTTATAGAAAGAGACAGAGAAAGTCCTTCCATCCACTGGTTAACTCCCCAGATGGTTGCTACAGCTGGAGCTGGGCCAATCAGGAGCCACAGCTTCTCCCCGGTCTCCCACGTGGGTACAGGGACTCAAGCACTTGGACCATCTTCCACTGTTTTCCCATGCCATTAGCAGAGAGCTGAATCCAAAGAAGAGCAGCACCCATATGGGATTCTGACACTGCAGGCGGAGGCTTAACCTACTCTGCCACAGTGCCAGCCCATCTATGAACACTTTAAAGTCACTTGATATATGAAGGACCAGAACCCATCCACCAACATGTAAGGCATAACAGCACTGCTGATTCTCTCATATGTGTGATATGCATCATAAGTCATGATGCAATCTGGGAGATGTTCTCATGTAATTATTGGATTAATGGGAACTTCATGGGTAACAGTATTGATATATGAGTGTACCTTCTATTTCAAGGTACCTACTTAGGTACCTACAAAATCTACAGTATCCTTCATCTTGGTTAGGTGGTCTTAAGTGCAAAGGATTATGAAGTGCTTTAAACACAAAGGAAATTCCTCAAAATCTTACCTTCTTAATTTTTGACCATAAATTTTAATAGACTAAGGTTGACTCTCAGATTCATTACTTCATGGCACTGATAATATTTGAAGGAGGAGGAGGAGGAAAATAGGAAAAGAATAAATATAAGGAAGAAAATGAGGACTCTGAATCTACTTTTCAACGTCAGAGTTCATACTCATCCTGGCTGGTGATGTTCAGGAGTAAGTTCAAATGTCACTTCCCCCATGTTATGGGAAGGAAATTAAAGCCTAGGAAGGCTAAGTAGTAGAACCACATTCACACTTGGGAAATGGCTCCCCCTTCTTTCTTGTGAGTTAAGCCTATTTATTTTTATTTGAAAGACATATATGCACACACACACACACACACACACACACGAGAGAGGGAGGGAGGGACGGAGGGAAAGAGAGGCGGGGGGGGGGGAGGTGAGAAAAGGAGGAGATCTCCCATCAGTTGGTTCACTCTTCAAATGTTGCAACAGCTAGATCTGGGTCAGGCAGAAGCCAAGAGGCTGGAACTCAATCAAGGTCTCCCACCCAAATGGCAAGGATTCAACTACTTGAGCCATAACCTGCTACTTCCCAGGATGCTCAACAGTAGGAAGCTGCAATCTGGGACAGAGCCAGTTCCAAATCTAGGAACTGAGATACAGGATGTGGGGATCCCAAGAGCTGTCTTAACAACTGTGTTGAACACCTCCCCTTCCCTCTTTTTGACCAGTTCAGACTCAGAAACATGACACGGGGCTTTCTGATTCAGTAACAGCAATCCGGCTGCTCACAATTTCTCAAGGCCCACGTAGTCTGAAACCCATTGCCTCAGATACCATGTATGCACATTTGGTTTAAGTCCAGAGCAATTTTGGCGGCACAGACTTCTCACCATTCACTGCCCCTGCGTTCTGTTCCAGCTGTGGAGGAAGAGTAACAGCTGGAGGCAGATGACAGCAGCATGATATTTATTCACTTATTTATGTAGGATGATAAACATTTAAGTAGTATAAAAACAAAGGAAAACTGTAATTAAGGAGTGTAAAATATTTATTGGAGATAGAGGAAATGGCGAGTTGAGGTACTTGTTTGGGGACCTTGGTTTGGTTGAGAAGTGAGCAACCTTGTTGTGTGAGAACACAAATAATACTATTTATGGACTTAAAATTTATTGGAGACAGGAGGAGGCTCTAAGATCATGCTCAGTGACCTCACTTCTTTTTTTTTATAATCCTGTAAATGAGGTTTTTTCTGTGAAGAATTATGAGAGTTGGTTTGAAGTAGGAGTTATACAATGTATTAAAAGTTTAGGAAAGCTGGTAAAGGAATGGGCAAAGGGCAAGTGATTGGAAAATACTACTTCCAGTTATATTAAAAACCCAACTGATATTAACAAACTAATTTTTGGTGTCAGAAATCCAAAAAATAGTGTTTTTCTGAACTTTTTTTTTACCATTTTGGTATGTATATACAAAAAGAAACTAGATATGCCAGTAATTTAGGGTGAATTCATGCTTGAAGAAAATTGAAGAAGAGTGGTATCAGGGAGTTTGGAGTGCTGGCAACAGAGCAATGCAATGGACAAACTACCTTTCAGGGGGTGTTAGGAAAGGAGGCTAGGAGGCCGGATACAACTTGATACTAGGGGAAGGCGACAGACCATAGAATCCCATGGTTTCAGTGAGATTAGTGTAACTGCAGAGTGGCTTCATGTAGTTGGATGCTTAGATGTTTGTGCTCTGAATATAGGGCATACGTATATTATCCCAATTCATAAATGTAAATTCAAGTTGCCCAGACTCATAGAGCTAATATACATCAGACTTGTAAACAGAAATTTTAATTTCACAGATTGTACTGTTAGACTGTTGGGCTGTACTAGTACTCTAGATATGGAATATTCTAAGAGGCTGTGAAGAAAATGGAACTATTGATAATGTATAAGATATTCTGGAGAGAACATGAGAAAGTGTGAAAGGTGTAGGAGAACAATGGGAAAAGGCAAGAAGGCCTTGAGCCTCAAGATGGTGATCAAGATGAGAAGCACAGAGTCGCTTGGTTCTGCCCAAAATCTTTGCTGCTTCCAGGCCAGAAATGTGAACCATTTATTCTTACTTAGCGCCACTGTGTATTGTGTCATTATTGCTTCCTTGCAATGGATTATGCCTCCAAATACTTCCTTTATGGGAATAAACTCAGATTCTAACACATTCTGGATCATGTGGTACATTGAGATTATGGTAAACATTTTACACTTTCTCTTATTGATTTCTTTGTGTATTGATAAAGAGAGAGAGAGAGAGAGAGAGAGTGAGAGAGAGAGAGTGAGAGAGAGAGAGAGATGGATAGAGAGTAATCTCCCATCTGCTGGTTCAGTCTCCCAAATAGCAACAACAGCCAGGGCTGGGTTAGGCCAAAGGAAAGGTAGAAGCTAGGAACTCAGTCTGAGTCTCCCATTATTTGGAAGTACTTGGACCATCACCTTCTGCCTCCCAGAGTTTGTATTTACAGGAAGCTAGAATCAGAAGTATAGCCAAGACTTGAACTAGCACTCTGATATGGGATATGGAGTCCCAAGCAGTGTAACTATTGTGCTGAATACCTACTACATGCATTTTCTACTTATGGAAAAATGCACATGGGTGTAAAGGCAGATGGAAAGTGTATTTTAAAACATTGCAAAAGAACAGGGGAATGCGGCAGATTTTGGAAGTGCTCTATCGAGATTTATGGACTGGATAATATTTCTCAGCGACCTTTTTGAGACAGAGTGCCACGTGTGATAAACACAGAAATATAGACAGCCGTAATGGATACTAACAAGATTAAAGAAAGAAAAATACGTCCAGGAAAATCTTAAAAACTGCTTTTCCTTGACCTCACAAATTGTACATTGACAAAACTCAATCTGTGCTTGGAATTTTTCCTGGAGGCAAGAAATTGAGGCAGATCTGTGCTTCTGGCTTAAAGGTGGAACAGCAAAAAGTAGACTTCTTGATTCCAGATCCAAACAGAAAAAAGGACAAGTAAGGCATACACTGTGTGAATGGGGATCTTTGTTTCATTAGGCATTGAGTCTGGAGTCTGGGTGAATTTTAGGTTAGCCCCTGAGGGCAGAGAAGACCCCACTTGACATCTGTGTTACATGCTCACACAAGAATACTGCAAGACTTTTCCTCACTTTTCTCAGGGACTTCGTGGACTTCCTATAGCACATCCACCTCTCTGTTTAAAACCTTTGTCTATGAAGATGTTTCTTTAATAGTAAGCTGTTTTCAGATACAAAAAATTGTGACTATAATCAATCCCCAATCATCTTTCCAGGATTTGGAAATCTGAGGATTTCTGTGAGTTTCATACTGTTTATGACTGCTTTCTCCTCATGAGTCACTGAAGACTAAATACGTTGAATATCAACTGCCCATATGGGCTTGAGGGACTGAACGACTTAAATGTCTTTCGTGTCAGTTCTTCCCTTGTCCTTAGTCGTGGGATCTATTCTGAAGACCCTCTGAGAGAATTTTCATGGGACATCTGAAAGTAGGGCCACCTCTACTTCTTGGAGGAACACAAAGTAAATTTTACTCATACATTAGGGGATTATTTTTAAGATATTTATTTGTTTGTTTGTTTTGCAGAGTTATAAGGGCAGGAGGGAGAGATAGAGAGAGAGGTCTTCCATCCACTGGTTCACTCGCCAAATGGCTGGAATGGCTAGGACTGGGCCAGGAGCTTCTTCTGGGTCTCCCACATGGATGCAGGAGCTCAAACACCTGAGCCGTTTTCCACTGCTTTCCCAGGTCCATTAGCAGGGAGCTGGATCACGAGGGAGCAGCTGAGACTTGGACTGGCACACATACAGGATGCTGGCACTGCAGGTGGAGGGATATTTTATGTACTCTATATTAGCTACCACAAATCAGAGAAAACATATGGTATTTGTCTTTTAGGTTCTGGCATATTTCACAAAGCACAGTGGTCTACAGTTACACCCATTTTGTTCAACAGACAAGATTTCATTCTTTTAAAATGACTAAGTAGTATTGCATCATGTGCTTTTAGCAAATTTTCTTTATCCAGTCAATGGTTGATGGACATTTGGGTTTATACCATATCTTAGTTAATGTGAATTGATGTGCTATAAGCATGGGAGTACAGATAAATTTTGCATATGCTGAATTCATTTCTTTTAAGTATATTCCCAGAAGTGAAATGAATGGGTCATATGGTAGATCATCTGTTATCAGATTTCTGAGGAATCTCCATACAGTCATGCATAATGGTTATACCAGTTTATATTCCCACCATCAGTGTGTTAGCGTACCTTTTCCTCCACATCCTCTCCAGCATTTGTTATTTTTTGATGTTTGGATAATAGCTATTCTAAGTGTGGTGAAGTGAAACCTCATTGTGATTTTTCTTGAATTACCCTGATGACTCTCTTTATATATTCTGGATACTAATTCCTTTTTTTAAACGTTTATTTGATAAATATAAATTTCAAAATTACAACTTTTGGATTATAGCAGCTTTTCCCCCCATAACCTCCCTCCTACCTGCAACCATCCCATCTCCCACTCCCTCTCCCATTCCATTCTTTATCAAGATTCATTTCTCTGAAGGGAGGAGAGAACTTCCACTTTGATTATGGCCTTGTCTGAATAAGGTCGGAGTTTGTGGACTCAAGAGACTTCCATAGCCTTGGCAGCTCATGACAAGAGCCTCGGCTGATGACTGATGTCATAAATAAGAGTGTCAATTGTTAAATCAACAACGGGAGTCAGTGTACACTTACTCCCCATGTAGTATCTCTGTCCTTAATGTGTTGTACTATGCAAATTAATGGTAAAACTAGCACTCAAATAATACTTTACACTTTGTTTATCTCTATGGGTGCAAACTGTTGAAATCTTTACTTAGTATATACTAAGTTTTTTATCAGATACATAATTTGTAAATATTTTCTCCCATTCTCTTGGTTACCTCTTCACCTTGCTAAATGTTTCCTTTGTAGTACAGAAGCATCTTAGCATGATGTAATCCCATTTGTGTATTTTTGCTTTTATTACCTATGCTTCTAGGCTCTTATCCAAGACATTTTTGCCTATGCCAATGTCTTGCAGCGTTTCCACTGTTTTCCTATAGAAATTTGATGTTTTCAGGTCTTAGGTTTGTATCTTTCATCCATTGTGAGTTGATTTTTATATAGGGTGCTAGATAAGGGGTCTTGGTTCATACTTGTGTATACTGAGATATAAATTTCCAAGAACTATTTGTTGAAGAGACTGTCCTTTCTCCAGGGAGTGATTTTAGCTCATTTTTCAATGATTAATTGATTGTATCTGCTAGGATTAATTTCTGGAGTTTCAGTTCTGTTCTGTTGGTTTACATGTCTATTCTTGTACCAGTACTAGGATGTTTTCATTAAATCATCCCTGTAGTATGTATTGAAATCTGATATTGTGATGCCTCTGTCTTTATTTGTATTGTTTGAGACTGCAAAGAATGTCCTTGGTAATTTCACTGGGATAACATTGAATCTGTAAATTGTTTTGGGCAGTAAGGACATTTTGAGAATATTACTTCTTCTAGTCCAGGAACATGGAAGATTTTTCCTTTTTTGTGGGTAATTTTCTTTTTCTTTCCTTAATGCTTTACAATTTTCTTGTACATATATTTCATATCTTTGGTTAAATTTATTCCAAGGTATTTAAATTTTTGTAGCTACTGTGAACAGGTCTGATCTTATAAGTTCTTTCTCAAGGAATGTCATTATTAGTGTATGCAAATGCTGTTGATCTTTCTATGTTGAATTTATATCCTGCAATTTTCACAAATTCTCTTTTGAGTGCCAGTATTCTCTTAGTGGAGTAATTCGATTCACCTATGTATCAGATCATGTCATCTGCACACAGGGGAAATTTATTTAATTTTTTTGTTTTTGTTTGTTTTGCTTTGTGGCTCTGGCTAAAACATCCAGAACTATATTGAATAGTAACTGTGAGAGTGGGCATCTTTGTCTGGTTCAGATATTAGTGGAAATGCTTTCAGCTTTTACCCATTTAATATGATGCTAGTTGTGGGTTTGTCATTTATTGCCTTGATTATATTGAGGAATATTCCATCTATAACCAATTTACTTAAGGTTTTCATCATGAAAGGATATTGTATTTTGTCAAATGATTTCTCTGCATCTACTGAGAAATCATATGGTTTTAATTCTTCAATTTGTTAATGTGACATATTGCATTTATTGAACCATCCTGGCATCCCTGGGTAAATCTCTCTTGGTCTGAGTGGATGATCATTTTGATGCTAGATAATAAACCTGGATGTAGCCTTACACATGGCTTGGTTCTTCAGGTATCAACTTGTTCATGCAACTTCTGAGATTGTACAAGATTAGAATAAAGAAGCAAGATTTAGTCTAGAGGGGCACAAATGTGATAGAAAGAATTCTAATCAGGTGAGCCTTTGAAAGAGGAATTGCAGCCTGCCTTGACTCTGGAAGGGCTCTTTTTCTGGCCTTGAAAAAGGAAACTGAGGTGAGAGGAGTCCCCTGCCCTCCCCCACCAGCAAAGACATATTGTGAGGTCTTTGGTAGCTGGAGTGATCACTGGCTCATTGCTAGTTAGAAGATTGTTACAAAAATGAAGAATCTGAATTTGACAAATAAACGCATGAGCTTTAGAGGGGAACTCTACTCCAGGAAGAACTGTAGGCCAGCTGACACGTTGACTATAGCCTTGTGAGTCCTCAGGTAGATGCCCCAGCAAGTGCACCCTTGGGCTCCTCATTCACAGAAACTGGCAGATTGTAAATAAATTTTGTTCTAAGCTGCTGAATTGTAATTTGTTACAAAGCAGTAAAATATCAATACTTCAGAGTTAACCAGTTCACTAGGCAGTGATTATTTATTGAATGGCTACTTTGAATGGTAGCTTTGTATGGTTTAGAGACTTCTGAGAAAGAGCTGTTTAATACATCTCAATTTTATTCACAAGGTGGGCAAAAGGCTCTTCAAAGTCTTGCAGTGCTGAAGGCTATGAATAGCATCTGGATGGCTCTTTCTGTGGGAATACCAATTAATGGCACACTATGACATTTTAATCATTACTGCAAATGTAATATAAATTTATTTTCTTTTTATAAAATAATTTTCAGATAATACATAATAAGAGATACAATTCCTAATTGGCATTGAGGACTTACATATTCAAATACACTGAGCAAAGTATTTAGCATAAATAGGTCATTTTATCCACATAAATTTACACAAGTGGGATATTAAGTTAGGAAAAAAGTAAACTAACTTGGCCAAAGTCACATACAAGCATGTGGAATTCTCATTCAGTTCTATGAATTTTAAGTCGGTGTTCTGGACCCAGGTCTGTGGTCCTTGAAGCAGAGTATTTGTGCCATGTGCTGCCTCTTATACTTTACTCAAAAATCTTAGAAAAATATCCAAAGTATAATTTTTTAATATGAACTTTATGTGAAATGCATGCCTGCTATAATTTGGTTGTCATATCTATAATAGGAAAAAATATGAATCATTTATAATATTAGCTTTAGTGGTAATTAATTTTCGTATGATTTCTTCCAAAGAATGATTATTACTGTTAATGGTGATAAAAATGTAAAGAGACTTCAACATCAATACACTGTTGATCATTATAAGTGATAGAACACAGAGATGGTGACAGTGAGATCATAGTTCATCTTTTTGTACAAAATGTAAAGCCTAGGTCATTAGTTTTCAAATTTCATAGATTCTGGATCCCAGCTGAGACCCATGAAACATATAGATGCTGGCTGGCGCCACGGCTCAATAGGCCAATCCTCCGCCTGCAGCACCGGCACACCAGGTTCTAGTCACGGTTGGGGCACCAGATTCTGTCCTGGTTGCCCCTCTTCCAGTCCAGCTCTCTGCTGTGGCTCAGGAGTGCAGTGGAGGATGGCCCAAGTCCTTGGGCCCTTCACCTGCATGGGAGACCAGGAGAAGCACCTGGCTCTTGGCTTTGGACCGCCGCAGTGCGCCGACCACAGCGCGCCGACCACAGCGGCCATTGTGGGGGGTGAACCAATGGTAAAGGAAGACCTTTCTCTCTGTCTCTCTCACTGTCAACTCTGTCCAAAAAAAAAAGGAAAAAAAAAAGAAATATATAGATCTCGTCTTTCAGGAAAATGGACATTTATATGAAATTCTGCACACAGTTTCAAAGGGACACCTGTTGGCCATCCACTGAACCAGATTTAGAATTTCTGGTTCGATAGAGATAGTATTAACTGAAAATTATCAAAACTATAGCCATAATTTTATTTTAATTTATCCACCAGTGCTAGTTCAACTGAGTTGATACTATGAACCTAAAAATATTTTATTATTTCCATCTGTGCACACCTCATAGCTTCTTGGTCCTTTTATAAATCGTTCCATAAATATGTCTATATTTTGTCTGATGCCACATTTTAGATTGTAAGGGACAAATAAGACCCAGTACTTTCTTTCAAAGAGGTCTCAAATTACTGTCACAGAGAAAACACTTGGAAAGAAGAAGAATATAAATATCCACAAAAATGAGAGAGGGAGGAGATGTGCAATTTGGGACATGCTCAATCAGACTTGCCCCGAATGATGGAGTTAGAATTGTTCCAAGCAATTCCAAAAAAATCCCATCAAAGTGGCATGTACCAAGGCCATCTCACTAGTCCAAGTGAACAGTTTCAGTTCACAGTTGATCACACTGATAGGTCTAAGAGTCAAAGGGATCACACAAACAAGACTAGTGTCTGCTAATACTAACTGATAGAATCAAAAAGGGAGAGAATGATCCAACATGGGAAGCAAGATACACAGCAGACTCATAGAATGGCAGATGTCCTAAATAGCACTCTGGCCTCAGAATCAGCCCTTAAGGCATTCGGATCTGGCTCAAGAGCCCATGAGAATATTTTAGGCATGGAAAGCCAAGACACTCTGGAAAAATAAGAAGACCTAAATGAAAGATCTCTGTTATTGAGATCCCAGTGGAATGAATGGGGCCATCAAAGAAGGAGGTACCTTTCTCTGAAGGGAGGAGAGAACTTCCACTTTGACTATGACCCTGTCGGAATAAGATCGAAGTCGGCGAACCCTAAAGGCTTCCATAGCCTCGGTGGCTCATGACTAGAGCCTAGGGAGATTACTGACGCCATAAACAAGAGTGTCAAATTGTTGGCTCAACATCAGGAGTCACTGTGTACTTACGTCTCATGAGGGATCTGTCCTTAATGTGTTATCCAATGTGAAGTAATGCTATTACTAGTACTGAAACAGTATTTTTACACTTTGTGTTTCTGTGTGGGTGCAAACTGATGTCATAAAATAGCTGAATACATAAACCAAGAGCAACCATCCAAAACATGGTGGACTTTAAGAGTTAGACCAAAGCCAAACAAAAAATTTTAAGATGGAAAACAAAGTCAACTTAAGTTTTCGATGCAGAGAGCTTGGTTAAGATACGAACTACAGAATGTCTACTGATTTAGATTTCAGGGATTATAATTGGAATTTGAATTATTTTCCAACCACTACTACTCTTTTTTTAGCATTAATATTCCCATTTTGTCTTGGAGAATATTGACTTTCTCCACTGGTGATATGCATTGTGTAAAGCAGACTTACCTCAGGATCCAAGGGGAGGCATCCAGGTCCATAACACACTCTAGTATAAAGGAAATCAAGAACAGTAAGATAAATTTTCTGAAGCTTTTTAACAAAAGTAAAAAACACTAAGAACATTAGGTATATCTTTCTGATTAGGTGCACCACAGATGGAGGAGCTGGAATGGCTTCTGCCATCTTGTGACCATGTTTAGCCTAGGAATGGAGCCAATGCTGAAGGTACTGGCTTAAGAAGTGGAGGGAGGGAAGCCACAATCTGACTTAAAGGCAGATGTAATCTTGTGTTGTTTAGCTATGGGATCTGATACATTCCTTTGAGTCCCTGGAGCAGCAGAAGGGTGTTGGCTCCCTCAGTATCAGCATACCCTCAGGGAGGGGCATTTAGTGCAGTGGTTAGGATGCCCACATCCTGTATCAGAATGCCCAGATTTGGTTCCTAGCTCTGCTTCTGGCTTCTCGCCAGTGCAGACACTGGGAGGCAGTGATGGTGGTGGACATTTTGGATTCCTGCCACCTGTATGGGAAATCTGGATTCTGATCTTGGTTCCCAACTTGGCCCCTGGCCAGCAGAAGTCTATTGCAGGCATGCAGGAAGTGAGCCAGCAGGTGAGTGCATTCTCTCTCTCTCTCTTTCTCTCTCTCTCTCTCTCTCTCCCTCCCTCCCTCCCTCCCTCTCTCCCTCCCCCCTCTCCTCTCTCTCCTCCTTCTCTCTTTCTCCTTCTCCCTTTCTCTCCCTCTCACTCCTTTCTTTCCCTTCTCTCTCTCCCTCTTTTTTACAAATAAAAATAAATAAAACTATAAAGCTGTGCTATCTTGCTTTAAATAAATTAAAGTGACTGTATGATTATTCAAGGTGGAAATGAGAGGAAAGAATTTCTTCATGTCTTGCCAATGAAAGGGAATGTTTTATTAGAAAAAAAAAAAGGATTGAAATTCACTCAAAGATCTCTTGTTTTTCAGAGAAGGGGCTTTCCTTAACCTCTTGCCTATCTCACACTCCCAGGAGAGTATGAAATACCACCAATGTTTCTCTTTGAGAATCTCAGGCCCAGCTTCAAAAAATCTTTAACTGCATCACATAAAATTGCTCAGAAAAAAACAGCATCTAAAAGACTTGGTTGAGACCTTCCTAGGTTTTCTGTTCTTTAGTGGTGAATACAAGATTAATCTCAAAGGAGATGACCTGAATTGGACAGACTTGGGAATGAGATGCTCAGAAAGGTGAATATTCTGTCACAGCTTTTCTTGCTGCTTTTGAACATGTTTCTTTAAAGTGGGGTCAGAGAGGGTGACCGGCCATCGCTTACAAGTAAAGGGTTGTCTTGGCAAGCGAACAGACCCTAAGCTGTGTCCCTTTCATCAGTCTTTAAAATTAAAGTGAGGTTCAGCAGATACCTTGAGAAAAGATATTAAATTGCAGATTTTGCAGTTTTGTTGTGCCTGCAATTTCCCAATGTTGCTAGTGAGAAGCTGAGAAGGTCCTTAAAAGCCTTTGTGCTTGGCACCTGCAGAAATCTAATTTCTGATGAATAGAGCCCTAATTGGGTCAATTATTCTATTATACTACACAAGAGTACTTCAAACTGCTGCTTCAGTAAAGAGAGATACTTTAGCCTCCCCATTGGTGTTCTCCAATTGGAATAGAACTCAGAATCCCTCATTTAACTTTTCATATCCCTGTATCAATTTTTTTCCTTCCAATCTCAATTTATCACATGAGTCAACTGCTGAATTAAAGGGAAATAATATTTTTCATCTCTGAGACCAGGGGTAAGAAAATAAAGGTGATTTTTTTTGTTTAAAATTGTTTCTTTCAATTGTAAATATGTTGGACAGCAGCTGTAGTGTACCTTATTCAAAGGGAATATTCTTTTATTAAATATCACTGGAGGAAGAACAGTGAGGAAGCAAGTGGGACTTGCATTTTATCTGCGGCCTATGTTACATTTTTGCATATATGTAAGACACTAATTTCAATTTTATTTCCTTATTATTTCGAATGACTGAATCACACTCTTTTTCATAATCACCTGTCATGTGGATTTAAAAGGGCAAGGCAATTTTGAAGCCAACACATGATGACACTTGTAGATTCATAATTATATTGAGATTTATTTATTAAGCATTTCCTTTATCTTGGATGTTCTCATTTGTAATTACAGCATGGATTTCTTTAATTTGTAGATTTTCAATCATTAGTTCATCTGTGCTTTGGGCTTTACTTGGAAGAAGATAGAGTTATGCTGTTATTGTGTATTACAACGCTATGGTGTAATAACTTGTGCTCTATGAAAGAGCATTTGCTTGGGAGTGGGTACAATCAAGGTGTCATCATGGCTTTTTTTAAAAGGCCAAAGAGACTCTCATCACTTCAAAAAATTTTAATTCAACAATGTGTTCAATGAGATGTGTCTAGCACTTGTTAAAGACTTTTTGAGTTTTCTTAGTTTTCTTGGACTATAGTGGGAATTGGTTCCTGATACTAGCACAGCAGGAAACATAGTGGTGAGAACTGAGCATGGCACAGTCTTTTTTTGTCAAGTAGTATTTGGTATAAAAAGAGATGAGGAATTGCATGGTTGACTATAATTCATAGTACTCTGTAATGAGTCTCATCAGAGAGTTACAAGCAAAGTGCTTACTACGGGGGCTTTAAAATGTGTGTGTGGTGTGAAAGTGCATGTTTTGGTGCTTGTATACTTATGAGATTGTGTTTCCATTCTGTAGCATTCTGATGTATTCATTCTGCAGTCTGTGGGCAGCTGCATGTCTGGACCCACAGCTACTAATCCTGACTCCATTCTAAGATATACATTGATACTTCCCACATATTTCACTGGAATTGATTTGTCTCTGCTTTCTCTGAAAACCATGAATCTAGCAAGGATCACATTTTCATTGATTTCATGGTGAGTCAGGTAAAATAAAAAATAGTAAGCAACTTTTTCTGGCTTTTTTCAAGAGGAGCTTAGAGAAAGTTATATTGTGAGTGTTTTATAGGCATTCTCCCTGTATTAATTTCCTTCATAGAGGCAGTCCTACATTGGTTAACTCTTCTCCTTCCTCAGAGAAATCCTGAAATGTAGAAGTTTTCCATATATAAACATCCCCCCCCCGATTGTTACTTAAAATAATAAAAATTTCTAATATAATATTTTGATATTTTCTCAAAAACATCAAGACTGTTCTGTTTCTGGTAAAGCATTGTTTTAATTGGATTCTGTCATTTTTCTTGTTAACGTGTGATCCTGTGCTGTGTCTATTTTCATTTAGTTTTTCGATTTGTTTAAAATAATAGTTTTTCAGAGAAGTCATATTTAATTTGTAGTGAGTTTAAACAAAAGCTAAAATATTTGTCATTGAAATAAATTCTGGGTATCTTTAACACACGCCTGTGTAACACACAGTAAATGAGGACTCTACATGTATGATTTATATGAATTCTTAAGAATCTTTGGAGATATTAGCATCAACATTTTAAAGATGAAACTGAGACCCAGAGAGATTAATTTACTTGTTCAAATTCACAAAGTTAATAAGTGACCATGTTCCTGAGGTCATGGCCCTTTTTGGCATTCTACTCAGCTTCTGTCTGAGTTACACCTTGGAATTATATCTGCATATGGAAAGAATGACATAGTTTCGGAAAGTTTGAAATGCTTTACTGCAGAATTCCCTTTGAATATTCATTCCCGCAAATGTAGAAGCAGTAGCCAGCCTAAAGATTAACTTTTCCCCATCATTTTTAAAGCTCAAACTTCAATGTAATGTTGTTCCCCAAATAAGTGGAACAGATATGGCTTTGATCATTAAATATGTTTCTTTGAAGATATAAGAGTAAGAGGAGGGCTGCCTCCTTCAGGCAAGGAACCTGCTCCAGTTCAGGATATAGCAGAGTAGATTGGGTCAAACATGTTATAGGCTTAAAATGCTCCCATCCAGACTTCAAATGTTACCTCCACTCAATCATCTCTCTTTCCATCAGGCAGAGTCAGCCAGTTAGTAATTGTATGAGAGAAGAAAGTCTGCACCCTCAGGGAGTTCTTAATCTGTTAAGTGAGGTCAGGCATACATACAAATAGTTATCAGGCAGGATAGAAAAGATGACTCAAGAGGCAAAATAAGACTGATGTGAAATATGAGGAGCAGAACGTATTGTAAATATAGTGTTCTCTAATCTCTTTGGACTATAAATGCCATGAAGGCTGGGACCAGGTCTGCTAATTCACTATTATGAGCACAGCATACAGCATGGTGCCTGTCACATAAGATGTAGACTGTACGAAATTGGCTGAATGCCGTGATAACCCATTATACATGCCCCTAATGTCTAGGAAAGTGAGGAGGTACAATCTCTTAGCCAATTATCCATGCACACAGAGTCCAGAGTAAGCTGGAAAATGTGTCCTTCCTTCCCTTATCAAGTCCCTGGCAGTGAGAGTCCATTTCAGATAAGTATTCATGGGACCCCTTCCACTCTGATATCCTCTTGATTTCCCCAAACAGTTTCTGAATCTTTTCTGCCTCTCTCTACTGCACCTCTCTCTAGTCGAGGGATAGGGCATCTGATATTTCCTAAGGGGGATTTATGTCTTTCAAGTTCTCCAATAAAACATCATAAATGGTAAATAAACTATCTCTTGACTATGAGGGGACTTTGAAAAGTTTATGGAAAATTTAAGCAAAATATATCCATTGTGATGCAAGCTATTTTGAAATCCATGCACACAAGGAATCTTTGAAAAGTTCACGAAAATGTGTATTATGAAAAAAACTAATCACGTATATCTATCTTCTGTGCCAAGATAAGCTAAATCACACTTTTCTATAAAGTCTTTGAACTGTCCTCATATTCCTGATTATCTTTCAAATCACAACGCAGATGTGCTATTACTGGAATAGAGGCTTTATCATTCTTTTATTTTGCTTTAGCAAGATGAGTCCCCCAGACAGGAGTGAGAAGAAAGGCCTTGGCGAGTGTGTGTCATGGGAGCTGACGTAGGATAAAAAGATCTTTCCTGACCTAATTGAAAGAATGAGGAGTGGTAGAGAATCCCTTGGCAGAGTACAAGGGAAGAGATTCTTGGTGCAGAGAGGAGCATATGCAGAGAAAGGTTTGAAGTACACAGGGCATGAGTGGAGAAGGGCACGATCTTCTGTTGGAATCTTGGGCACACACAGCAGTGCACGTACAGTGCCAGTAAGAGCATCTGTTTCCCATCTGCAAGAGCATCTTTGATGACCTACCTCAGATCCTCTCCATCCACTCTGAGTTCACCTAAGGCTGCATCAGGGCATTCCAAAAAGAGTGGATAGCTTTCATTTTCAGCATCACAGCCCGAACGTTTTCTCAAGGGCCAGAAGAGTTTCCTCAGTCCAAAAGCTAGCAACCATAAGGGTGAAAGGGGTAGCATTTAATATCCCTGAAGCCAACCAAAGCTTGTGGCTAGGTGTATCATCTCCCACCTTCCTAAAAGATGGTTTATGTGATTTCTCATGGTGTCCCCAGAGGGTTGACTCCTGTAGCTTTGTTGATTGTCCTTTCCCTACTCCCTACTAGTGTTTTCTGTAGCCAAATTTTTCCTCAGGGCCTTCTTTGGGAGAAACATACAGTATGACACCATCCTAATACATTATTCATCTAGCCTTCACTTTTCTCTCCCTTTCAATAAATAATCTTGCTAAAGTCTGATCTTTTTCAATTATTTTGTCTTCCCAGTTTTCTTCGTTATTTTGACCCTTGCTACCATTATTATCCTTTCTTTTTTAAATTTTTTCTTACTGGTTTCTTTTATGCTTATAGAAATGCAAGCCACTCCTAAGCAAGAAAAGAAAAAATGAAATCACAAAGAAATTCTACTTCTGTTGATCTTGATTACTCTGAAGGTTTGAGTTCTATCTCCACTCCTTCTAGCATCTTGAAGGAACCATCTTTATAAATATGTCTCAACTATTGCAAGCCCAGTTTGCTTCTGTACTTAACAACAATCTAAACATCCCAATCTAATCTTTCTGAGCAAGTTTTTTGAAAAGTTTTCAATAAGTACCCAACTGGAGAAATCTAAATACTTTCTTTCATATTTCAATCATGAAACTTCTTGATGCCATGTGATGACACTGAATATCCTTTCTTCCTGAACTGCTTTCCTCTACCATTATCACACACATTAATCTCTCTTGGTGTTTTCCTCCCTCTCATCTCTTCTAGTAATCTCTACCTACTGAATTGAATCCCTCCAATGTCTTATTCTAATATTGATGATTGCTAATGTACCTTACTCTTGAAAATTAAGTTTCTAAAATAAATTGAACTGAAATTAAATTTTTTAGCTACTTTCTAATTTATCTACATCTAATTTATCCTCTATTTGTTGATTGCATCACTATTGACTCTGCCCATTAAACTAGCAGCTTAGGGAATTTGCCTTATATATTCATTCTGATTTCTTTCCATGTCCACCTGTCGACAATGGTCATCATTCATTCTACATCGTCTTCTTTTTTAAAGGCTTATTTTATTTATTTGAAAGATAGAGATACAGAGAGAGACAGAGAGAAGTCTTCCATCCACTGGTTTATTCCTCATATGGCCTCAATGGCTGGAGCTGAGTGGATCTGAAGCCAGGAGCTTCTTCCAGGTCTCCACTGTAGGTACAGGGACCCCAGGACGTAGGCCATCTTCCACTGCTTTCCCAGGAGCATTAGTAGGGGGCTGGATTGGAAGTGGGGCAGCCAGAACTCAAACCAGTGCCCATGTGGGATGCTCATGCTGCAGGCCCAGACTTTAACCCACTGCACCACAGCACCAGCCCCATTCATTCTATTTCTGAAACAATATTTGACTCCTTTGTCAACACACACACATCCTTAGATTTACAAGTATGTGCAAAGAACAGATTTTTTTTTCTATTTTTTTCTGTCTTCTTTGTGATTTATAATTTTAGGGGGTCTAATCCCAACTATTTGGGATCATTTTAAATTTTACTCATACCATAAATCTAGATTATCATGTATTTTTGATATCTTGTGAAATCACTTAGTTCCTGCAGTTTTTCCTGACGATGTCCTAATGCATGAAAAAATTTTTTATATATCTAAGTAAAGAGCATTCTACTTTTTCTCATATATTATGGGCATCAATATCTACGAAGTCAATCTGATTAATTTTATTTCTTAACCACTGGTGTATTTCTTCTTTTTTTGAATTATCCACTCCCCCAGATTACTATGTGTTTATTAGTAAAACACAATTCAACCAGAACATATCAGTCTAATTCATCATTATGTTACACTTTCTGATCATTTATTCACTATAGTACCCCCAAATGTCTATATATTTGATTGACATTCCATATAGTATTATGAGATATTTATCTAAGTGCTTTATTAAATTAAATAGCTTAGTGATTTAAAACCAAAATTTGATAATATAATTATTTTGTTAATAACGCAAAAACTATTTCAGAATCAAAAGATTTACAGTGGCTTAGCAGGAAAGAGATATAAATGAAACATAAATATTAATGCTATATTGCTTCTAGTGTCTTACATCTTGACTTCTTTATATTAGGTTGGAAAACTAACAAAGATTTACAAAACACAAAGATTAACTTAGCAAAGGCAAAGATAAATGGAGAATCAAGGTATGTTTAATCAAGGAAACTAACATTTTCCAAAAAGGATTTAATTTTCATCATCCTGTTCCCTGTATCAAAGTGTTAATTAGAGGTGGAGTTTATTCAGTAGTGTAATAAGAATAGTTTTAAAGGAAGTTATGTTCTTGTGAAATGGCATGAAGCCATCATGATTATGCCTGTGATGATACCATATGCTGAAATGTGAATATTTTATTTATCAGGCATCCCTATTAGGTGATCATTGTAGAAATCCAGTGTTTGGGATTCACAAAGACACTGTTAAATTGAGAATAAAATGTTATTGATGTACACCAAAGCTAACAAAATACAGAATTTCTCAGCTTCACATATTATATACATAGCAAAACACATTGATAACTTATTTTCCAGTGAGACATTTTAAGAATTCCAAAGAAATTGTTAATTTTTTTTATTCATAAGAGCTGCAAGTTAACCTCTATATGAGCTATTGTTTAGATGTAAATGCATGGTTTTTAAATTTTTTTTATCTTACTATACTTGGCATTGCTAAGCAATACACTGAAACTTAAATATTTTTGGGGAAAAAAATCAAAGTCAGTTTCCTGCAGAGAAAACACTAGATTTGGGTTCAGGAAGCAAATGGACATTTTTGATCTTTAAATTTCCCCCTGCAGGTAATTACGGTTCAAACCATGGTCTAAGCCTCTGGAAACTTTATTAAAATGAGGATTCTCATTTCAGATGGTAAAGCGAATATTTTGCATAACATATACTGCCCCAGGTATCAATACTTTTTTTGTAAGGAGAAAGTGTCAGTAGTTTTGCTATCTAAACCAAGGTTTTTCAAAACAAGAATTTTCAAATGAACAAAAAAAGTTTGCTTTGATGTAAGGAGAGTTTCCTAAATGTAAAAAGAAATGTACAAAACCTTCTACCAAGGTGCATGTTTAAAAACTTCATCAAATAATTAAATCAAATCTGCATTCCCAAAGAAAGTAATACTACTCACACCACCTTATCCAGTGTTGAATCTTAGTAGCCACTGATAAAGTGAATCTGATTGAAAATTGCTTCCCTGGCATGCCTACTTTTAATTATAGACTTAATGTTTGTATTGTGTTTGACAGTGTTCGATGTAGTTTTACAGACTTTATATCCTTTGATCCTCATTTGATTTACTTTGTTCTCAACACGTCCATACTGGTCTAGAATAAAAATCATTCAAGTCTACCTTTTTTGCATTGACTGATCCTTATACAGGATCAACTGATTTTCCATGTAGGTCAAATGATTTCTTCAGTGAGCTTTTCAGGGTGCATTCACTCACTAAAATCTCCCTCACTGTCATATTTATCTGTGGAATTAGCTTTGCATGCTTAATTTGTGTCTCTATGTCTTTCTCATTCAGTCATGCATTCAATATTCAAATATTTACTGAGGTTTCATTTAGCACAACTCACTGCAATTCCAGTTATTGGACTATATAAGATATTGAGTCCAAATGTTAGCATCTGACTCCATAGAACACGCATCAGTTTACTTCCTCTCCAATACTTTAACTGGAAGCAAAAATAATAAACACAACTTCTGTTATTTAAAAAGAGAAGATACTGCTTAAATAAAAAGATATTATTGGTAAAAAAAAAAAGTTACCTCAGCAGAATGAGTTAGCTTTCTGCAGATTAAATTTTTCAATTAAACTCCTGTCTTTGTAATATCTGCTGTATGATTATCAAATGGTGTGACAGCCAATAATCAGACCTACAATGGGTGGTGAACTGAAATATCCTTGACCTCCAGTTTCTATGATTAGGTCAACTTTTTAATTTATGCAGAGTCAAAAGGCTATTGTCAAAAATTATTCAAGCTAGTTATTCATTACATGGTCTTAGTATATGTTAATATACTTCTTTTAATTGCAAGTAAGTATGGAATGGAGGACAAATTTATCTTTTATCTAAACTTCAGCCAGAAGGGGTAGTCTGAATTGACTGAGTCCATTGCCTGGTAAAACAAATGGATCGTTAGCTTGATAAGTAAAAAAAAAGTGATACAAACAGAATTAGTTTTTTCTGCTTTTAACACATTTACAGTTAAATACAGGCAAAGTAAATGTTTAAAAGACTGAGAAAAATAATATGTAAATAAAATATCCTGGAGAGTAAAAAGGAGAATATTATTCTAGTTGAGGTTACTGGTCAAGTTTTATGGAGAAGGTAACATTGAAGACTTGTAGCACGAGGAATTATTAAATATTTAGAAATTAGGGGTAGGGAGAATTAATCTATGGTGCACAAACTGAATAATTTCAATGAAGATACGGAAGTAGAAATTGGGATTGAAATGGAGAATAGCAAGTTGCTAGATTTTTCCTGGAGTACGAGTTGTAATGGACAGAATCCTATGGATAGTTTAGGGAGAAGTTCTGTAGGGTGGAATTTAGTTGTAGACAGCAAAATCCTCTCAAGCTAGTTTAAATAGGAAGGGAATTAAACAGATGATTATGTATCTGTCAGTATCACTGGATAGCCTGAGGAAGGCACCCTCTCCTGTGTTTCCAGAATACCTTCAGAGTCCCAGAGTTGTATTGCAAAATTGGCTTAGTAAGGAATCACCTGCCTCAACATGTCACAACTTTGCTTCCTCTGACTTGATTGGAAAGGAGACTCACGTATGACCCCTAAATAGGGATTGACTGGACAGCTGAGATTTTTTCATTGCTGAAACATGCTGCGCTCCATGTTTACTGAAGAACCCTATGCCCCACATTTGATGTTCCCACTTCTTCCTTTCCAATCATGAAAGGGAATTCATTTTCTGAAGTGAAGCCGTATGCAGAGACCCAGCTGGGAGAAAATTTGAAACATGTCCTCTTCTCTAGCCAGTGACAGGAAATCACAGTAGAACAGGTTAGAAATGCACTGAGTCAGCCAACTTCTTAGACAATGAAGCTAAATATGTCAGACTTTGCTTGGTGATCACTTAGAAACCTTCAAGTATTTTTAAGTGCTAGAGGAACATTTTAAAGACAAGTCTTTGGGAATATTAATTTTATAGGTGATTAAATGACTTTTTAGTGATTTATATCATGCTTTAGATTAAAATAATTATGAAGGCTTCAGATAATCAAGTGATATGTGGCATATATGACATTAAAAATATGTCAAGTAGGGTCAGGCATAGGATGCCCACATTCCATATTGGAGTACCTGTTTTGAGTATTGGCTCCTCTGCTTCCAGTTAAGCTTTTTGTTAATGGGCACCCTAGACAGCAGAAGATGATGACTGAAGTGCTTGGGTTCCTGCTACCCAGGTGGAGACAGGTATTGAATTCTGGGATACTGGCTTTGACCTACATCTCTGGCTGTTGTAGGAGTCTGGGGAATAAACCAGCAGATGACAGATCTATCTGTCTTTCTCTTGCTACCTTTCAAATAAAGTAGCAGTAAATAACAAATTTTGAAAATATCCCAAGTGAAAACAAATTGAAAGATTTCAATTTCATTTTCATTACAGTGAAGAGATAATTTAGTCTGAGCAGATGATTCGAAAAGAAATAAAAAGAAAGTAAAGAAGAAAGTTAGGAGAAGGGAGCTGAGGAAAAAGTACTGGAAACACCTAAATTCAAGGATTAGAATGAGAAGGATGAAATGCAAAATGAGAGATAAGAAGTAAGAGAATTAACCAGCATGGACATTTAGAGGGAAAAAAATAGGGTGGGATGAGGAGAGCGAATGACAGAAAGGATGAATAGGGTCATCAGTAACAGTACATTCTACAGGGAGTTGCTGTGTTTTAAAATAGCAATTCTGATAGTGTAATGAGGATAGAGGACTATGGTTTACAGTTAACGATTGAGTGTTCTTTGAGAAGTCAAGGCAGGGAATTTTTGTAGAGGCAACAAATGTGGACTTCTCTGTAACTGGGGGTTGTGAAGAGGTAAGGTTGGAAGAAGGAAGGAATGAAGATAAGATGGGAGGGAGGGATACTGAATGAGAGAGAGAATATGAAGAGAGATCTCACACCTGCTGATTCACTCCCCAAATGCCTGCGATAACCATAGCTGGAACAGGCCAAGGTCAGAAGGAGGGAATTCAATCCAGGTCTCCCTGTGGGGGACAGGGATTCAAATACTTGGACCATTGCTTGCTGCTGCTCAGGGAGCATAGCAGCAGAAGATGGAATCAGGAACAGAGAGGGGACATCAGCCTAGGCACTCCAGTGTGGGGTACAGGCGCCCCATAGCAGCAGAAGATGGAATCAGGAACAGAGAGGGGACATCAGCCTAGGCACTCCAGTGTGGGGTACAGGCGCCTCAACCACTGGCCAAATGCCCTCCTGCCAGAAGGCCTTTAATTCTCATTTGTTCTTGAGTTCTGCCTATGTTGCTTAACACAGACCTATTCATGTGCGGTTTAGGGAAATTACCCAATTCTCCATTCCAGACAAGGTCTGAATTCATTGTTTTACATTTAAAATTAACAGAAAATCAAATGGAGCAGAGTAGACTGGTTAAGAGAGAATTATATTAGTTAAAAAGTCTTTACTTAAATTAAAAATAACACTTAAAGAATGACAGTGAACCTTTTTGATTATATTAACCTTTCAATAGTTTAACACAAAATATATAGACTATACATTATTGTAGAAATTTCAAATTATAAAAAGTAGGGCTATATGAGTATTAATATATACAAAAGAACAGTATAAAAGTACTGTATGTTTTCTCTGTTTTGTTTCATAGCTATGAAAGAAGGTAAATTCATGATTTCCTGTTCATTATGCCTATTATTTTTTTGATTTGATGAAAATCCTCTTCATAAACAGCACTTCTTTAGAAAACTCAGAAGTTGAATTTGTGGCTCTTGTGCCAGATGTGTTCGATGTGGACTTTGAACATATTGGGGATTTTTTTCCTTGTGATAGAATCTTGCTTTTATTAATGAAAGTACATTCTTTTTAAATATTTGTCAAAGTAGAAGAAAGATTAACTCACTCCTTGCCAATTTTTGTTATTACTTTTCCAAGTTTTAAGATCTACAAGATTAATTTTAAAATCTGCAAGAAAAAAGTATACAAGCAATTGAGTTTTTAAGTTGAATTCAGCCAATTTTGTTGCTCATGTACTAATATAAAAAACCACATTATATTTGTTCATATTGAACTAATCAAGATGAGTACTAATGAGAGCTTGTTTCATTTATTTTACAAAAATGGAAATTTTTGTGCCCATTATAGTAATTTTTTAAATATAAATATTTAATAATTGTATGCTATAATTTTTATAAATCTAGCTGTAATCATTTATGGAATGTTTGAGCTCCTTTTACCAAACCAATCACAGAGAGCTCTACAGTAGTTTTCTCCCTTTTTCACATGATTAGAAGCATGGAACAGACTGGGTAGCTTGCACATTAATGTTTCCTGGAGGAGTGTACAAGAAAGATTTTCCGTATAGTTACGCATTCTTAACAAAGAGAATATATTCTGAGAAATGTATCGGTAGACAGTTCATCATTTTGCCAACATCAGAGTACACTTAGCATCAGCTCACAAACTAGGACAGGTATGAGATCACTAGGCAGTTCAATATGATCTCACAGGACCACCATTGACTGTGTGCTTCATTGTTGAATGAAGCATCATTATATGCCACATAACTATAGCTTATTCTTTTTTTAAAAGATTTATTTACTTATTTGAAAGTCAGAGTTACAAAGAGAGAGAGCGGGGTCTTCCATCCATTGGTTCACTCCCCAGTTGGCCACAATGGTTGGAGCTGCGCTGATCCGAAGCCAGGTCTCTAAGGACTGCAGCTTTCCAATATACACCCTGCTTAACTGCTTTTCTGGTGATTTTTATTATTTAATTACAGAATGTCGCTGTTTCTTCAGTTAAAAAGTAACTCCTGAATAAAAAACTGGGCATAGTTTAGTGGTCCTTACTGCCTACGTTTGGATTCTAGTTCCACCATTTATTAATGGTGACTCCATGAGCCAGTACCCCAGCTTTCTCATCTATTAACTAAAGCTAATATCAGTAGTTCCCATATGGGTGTGTTAAGAAGATTAAAGGATTAAATTAAACATCCCCTTTAGAACTCTCAAAGTGACATCTTCCACAGAGCAGGCATGCCGTAGTATTATGTACTGATTTTATGTGTTACGGACTTGCACAGTGATACAGCAACATGACATTACATTGCATTAGATATGATAGCGTTTATGTAGAGTGAGAAGCTCTCTTTGACTTTGTCAAAATATATAATACTTCTTTGTATGGTTTTTGTATATTAGTAGCCATTATGACAGCTGATTATCTCCCAGTGATATCTAATAGAAAATTTAAATGCAATTAGAGATACAAAAACCTCTTTAATTTATAAATAATCTCTCTTTAGGGCAAGTATAATTATTTGTAAAAGAAGAAAATAATCCCTTCAGTATAGATTTCTCTTTCTCTTTGCACATCTTACAATAATTCTGAGTTTTTGTAGAGGTGATATATTTCCAAACTCTGCTTTGCGATATACTGAGTAATTTCTCTGTCCCTCTTAACACCAGGTAATTTTTTAAACTCTTCTCAGCAGCATTGCTCCCAACTAGACACAATGCACTCTGCTTCTTCCATAAAATAGTGATAAATGCGTGGAGCAGTGACCTTTTATAATGAGAAATATCACAAGACTGCCTTTCTCACAGTATTTCAAGTGCATTTCCTCCTGAAAGAGCATAAGAAACTGACTTTTATGTTCTTCTCGCCTTAAAATTGGTCAGATCTCTGTGTTGATTCTATCATGTGTAGAACCAGATGGGATAAAATTAACCATTTTCTATTAAATAAGGCTTAAGAATCCCACTCATGTTTTTATTTAGATGAACAGAATCATATAAATAATGTGGAGATATTTGCTTTATTATATTTTTGAATCTCAGTTAATCTTTCTTTACATGTTTAGATTTCTGAGTTGTGAAATTCCATCCTAAATACCCTAAGGGTTTTAGAACAATAAGAAAAGTGTTATAATAAATTATGCCTTTGATAAAAACAGCTTTTGTTCTCACAAGCATAAAAGCAGCATTTATGTTACAGTAGGGTTTTATAGTCTTGACCAACCCAAGCAGAACTGAAGCATCTGGACTGAATAAGAATGTGAGGAGTCATCAGTCGAGTCTGTAGAAGAGCCCAGGCCTCTCCAGTCCTATGGATTAATAGATGTCAACTGCATTCTTTTAGGGAAGATGGTGTGCCTGCAGTTTTCTTTACATGTCCTTTGTAATAGTGAGAATAAGCTGTGCCTAAGCCTCTGTGATAGACGGTGAATTCATAGGAGTCCTTCTCAATCTGGTATTAAGTAATACTACCATCTTAATACTAACAGGCAGTATAGAATCAGCTTTTAAAAAGAATAAATGCATTGGAATTCCACAAAAAGGCCACTTCTGATTAGGAAACAAGGGACATAAGTAATGGAGAAAGTAACTTTTGAACTTGGAGTTTAAGCTTGAAGTCATTACAGAAACCAAATAGGAGAGGTGGTGGGTGGACAACATATGTGTAATGAAACAAGTTACTTGTGAGATCAAATGCCCCAGAAAAAATTGTGTGGTTCTCTGCTCTCTTGACATCATAGTGAAGTGGAAAATTCTTGTGCTAGGCACTGCTAGAGGCCCAAAGATAGTGCTCCAAATAAGGGTTCCTTGTTTCCAATACTACTCTAATTTCCTTTAAGTACAAGCATGAGAGCATCCCTACAAATATGAAACACATATTCAAGGCTCAGCCTTCATATCTGGGCTTAGATGTCAGCAATTTTATGAGTTCAAAGATAGCCATTTGTGTAGTCCTGGCTATCTGGGGAACTGTGTTGTTGTTGGTTTTTTTTTTTTTTGCAGTGCCTCCTGCTGGTATAAAGAGGTTACTGCTTCTTGTTGGCAAGCTTACTGGAAAAGAAAACTTCAGTTCCTGTCAATCCATTACTAGCAGACTAGAGATATAGGGGGAAATTGTTATATAAAAGATATAGTGAACAGTTTAATTTTACTGAAGCATAGAAGGTGGTAGAAAACTAAGAGATAGTTTCAGGCTGGTTTGTGAATGATAAGAAAATTTTCTAGTTTTGAAATGGCAATCAGAAGTCAGGAAAAGCTTTTAAGCCCTAAAGTGTATGTCTTATGATCAAAGTGTTGATTAGGGGATTATTCTAGAATTAATGTACAGGATGATATACATGAAAAGAAGCCTGGATCCAGGATACCTACTGGGAAGCTATTAAGAGGGATCCATTAATAAGAGTTCATACCAATAAAAAAGATGGTGGAAACTGGGAAAGAGATGGTGTTCCTCTTTATCGGGCGAGTGGACATTTCTTTGAGGTGGCATATTGTGTGCCTTCAGCAAAATCAACTGGGGGATTATCATAGAGGAAAGATAGGCACCATATCTTGTACAGCTTCGTAAAAGGATCCTTGGAAGGAATTTTAACAGAGCACTCACATAAGGCATCCTGGCTTTAGTTTCATGTTTTCAGTATGGCTTAGGAGGACCACTTGAACATGCTTGCATCATTTGTGACACAATATCGCAGAGGCTAGTGCAGATATTAAACCAGTCTGGCTTTGGATCCTATTCTTGTCCTGTGGTAGTCGTAGGACCTGAGGAAAATCACTTAGTGGTGTGTCTCTAGAACAGAGCTGATATTGTGAAGAACAAGTGTGGTTGTAAGGAGCATTGTGTAGAGGCTAGTGCATACCGAACACTTGTCTGCTGTAATTAATTAAGCTATCTTCTTCTGTGTTACAGCCCAGGGTTCTGATAACCTGAGAATAACAAAGCCTGGTTACCTCCTATGCTGCCATTTCCATGGGTCAGGTGTACAGGCACAGCTTCTCTGGGTCCTTCGCCAGCCAGTCCAAGACTCACAATGATTGTGAAAAGAAATATTTATCTTACTTGAAATTTATAAATATCGTCTAGCCTTCCTTAGGCTTCCTACAATTTCATTATAATTCCAAAATTTTAATTTTCAATTCTAAAAAAATTTCTAATATCAATAATCAAGGATATATGTGGGCAAATGCAAATGTTCATACAAATGCACTGAATTGCCTTAAACCAAATGATTATACTAAGAGCATGTTGAATTTTGAATTGAATTGTTTACATGAACCAGCATTTCAATTTCCTCCATGGACAATATTAAGGAACAAAATGAAAATTTATTGATTTGATAATGCTTTTCAAAATACAAAATATAACATCCTTCAGAAGATCCCAGGAGATAGGTGCAAATGTTAAGTGAGGTCAAAATGTCAAATTCTCTATTTGAGATGGTAGTAGTATTAAACTTCAGTCAGGCATGATGGGGTAGATATACCTTGGTGAGAAAAAGCACCAACTACTGAGTAATTTGGGAATTCTTAGAGAGGATATCATTTACCAAGGTCATTAATGGCTAGCTTGTAAGAAAGGCAGGTGTGTTGCTGGAAAGTTCAGAGGCTGTTCTTTGTTGTTCAGGAATAATAGGAGGGGAACCCACTACACACTCAGGCTCTTTGATAGCAATTGAGATGATTGGTCCAGACACAGAATATCTGTGGGGACAGTTGAGGGCCCTAATTATCCAAAGTACAATAGATACAACTATTGTAATGAGTGACAAGGTCCAAATGAAATCCAAGGTGGCCTCATACATAGAACTATGGAAATTGTTAATAGAACATAGTGTCCTTAGAGGTATAATAAGTGGTCAGTCAAAAGAGTGTCAATCAACTCATACTATATGACACAGAAAAATTTAATGAATGTTCAGAAAGCTTAGGGTAGTTAGCCCAATAAAAAACTACAAAATATGCCTACTTTCCAAACCTCAGTTAGTTTTCAGATTTGGAAAGGACTAGAAGAAAGGATTTTGCCATATCAGGACAAGTATACATGAAGTAAATTCTCATATTCTTCCCTAAAAGAACTTTCACCCATTTACTCAAAGGACTGTATACTGCAGAAAGAGGATATTTTGAGGAATCGTGGACATAGAGTCCATGTTGACATTTACACTAAGATCCAAATAGTTGGCTAGGTCCCCTTGTGAAAATGGGGCATGTGGGGAGCATATAATGAATTGGGTTCTGGCTGAGGTCTGAGTCACAGTGGATCTCTTGAAGGCTTATTATGTGATCATTTCTCGGTAGCTGAATATATAATTGGGACAGGCATATTTGTTAGTTGGTGTAAACTCTGCTTCTTTAATAAAGGCTATCTATAGTGTGGAAGGTCAACTGTGAAAGTCAACTGAAGTCTTCTAAAACTGAATGACCTTCAGCCAGCGTATCATATCAGAACAGTATTATACCTGGAGTGGAGAGCATGGATATCAGTGCCACGCGCAAAGGTCTAAAGGAAGTGTGAATGAGTACCTTCACCATAACTCCTTTTAGTGCAATAGTCCTGTCTTACAGATGGATCTTTGAGACTATCTGGAAGAATTGTAAATTAATAAAATAGAGCAAGACTTACATACATTGTTTAAGAAGACTTTCTTGAACAAAATGAGCTAAATTTACATATTGAGAAGAGTGTCTGTGCAAGGAAAATTTGACACAAGTGAACAGAATGACATTTTTTTCCAGTAAAATGATGAGAAACCAGAATGAAAAATAAAAATGTGTGCTTTCAGTAAGAAATACCAATTTTGTTGTAAAGACAAAATGTCAGGTTTGTTTCAGATTTTCAACTACATTCAATATCAGCAGGCAATGAAAAACATGGATACAGAAAAATGTATGTTTTGTGGAATACAGATATAAAAAGTTCTTCCATTAGAAGGCCACAGTCATGTCATTTTGAACATACAGGATTTAGGGAAATCTTTGTATACTAGCTTTTCTTTAGAAATTATGAATGGACATACATTAGCTGACCAACAGATGATGGAGGAAACTGGCTAATGAACAAAACTTGAGTATTTGGAATATATAAGTATAAAATTACTAACTTTAAAGGATAATAGAATTTAAGTATTCTATGTTTTGAGAAACTATTCATAAGAATGACACGTATGACCATAGGGAGAGGAGCTGAAAAGTAGAATAAGCAGTTTCTAAGAACATTTCTAATAACTAAAGTTTAAAATATATAACTTTTGTTATTCTGGTAAATCAAACAATGTAAGTACTTATATTTGGATTTTCAATGTCACAAAAATATTAAATTACAAAGGAAATTTATTGATTAATACATAATATGAGGAAGTCAGTAAGAGGAAGTACGCGTTTGGCAGAACCCAGGTACTTGAGCTCTCCTCTGCTGCCACCTAGGGTGTGCGTTAGCAGGAAGCTGGATGGGAAGTGGAGGAGCCAGGACTCCAACCCAGGTCCGTGAGGGATTCCAAGCAGTGTCTTCACTTCTGTGCCAAATGCCCGAATCTTGACTTGTCATTTAACATGTTACATTTCTCTAGTTGTTGAGTTCATCCATGCAAATCATATGGTCTTAAGTTGGAGGAATTTTTTGGTAGTGATGATTTTTGTGCACCTCTGCCAAGATCCAGGATTTACATCTGATTTGGTGTAACTTCAGCTATCCTTAATGTCCCACCTTAATTAAAGAATTAGAGCAAAAATAATGTTTTAATGTTAGTTTATGATTACTTCCCTATCATAGTGCTGTTTTAGAAAAATCTAACCATACATGTTCATGTATGCCCCAAAGTCATGACTGCCAACTCTAACCAACCCTTGAGTTTTGTGTGGCTCTACCTACAACATAGCTATTCTACAGTGAAAGAATCTCTCAGAGTACCTAACACTCCCTACACTAAAATTTAATTATTTTGAGTACCTTAAAGTATATACACCAAGATATTTCTAGTCATTGGGTTATGAGTGACTTCACTATACCCATTTTTTCTTAATTTTCAACCTTTGTATTTAAGAATAATTTACTTTTAAAATATTTGCTTTTTGGAAAAAATTAAAGAATGTATAAAACTTGATTTCTGTTCTTAGATTAATATGCCTAAAGTTCTTTTATTTCTATGCTTCTTATAATAAGACTGTCAGTGGCTATGTAATATAGTCATGTATTACTTAAGTATGGGAAGACTTTTTTAAAGATTTTATTTATTTATTTATTTGAAAGGAAGAGTTACAGAGAGAAGAAGAAGAGGGAGAGGGAGTTGTGGCTGGGCCAGGCCAAAGCCGGAAGCCAGCAGCTTCTTTCAGGTCTCCATATGGGTGGCAGGGGCCCAAGAACTTGCATAATCCTCTTCTGCTTTCCCAGGTGCATTAACAAGGGGCTGGGTTGGAAGTGAAAAAGCCAGAAGTTTAACTGGTGCCAATATAGGCACTTCAGGCAGCAATTTAACCTGCTGTGTCATAGCACCAGCCCCTGGTAATAGTTTCTAAGAAATATGTTGTTACGTGATTTTGTTATGTAAGCATCACAGAGCTTGCTTATACAAACCTGGATGGTATAGCCTACTATACACACATACAGATACATTCTCTGTCTTTCTCCCTCTCTGTCTTTCTCTCCCTCCCTCCTCCTCCTCCTCCTCCTCCTCCTCCTCCTCCTCCCCCCCCCCCCTTCTCTCGTGTGTGTGCGCGCGCACACACACACAGTCATTCTAGCTTATTGGACCATCATGGGAAAAAAAAAGATTCAGTCAAACACAAGGAAGAATGATGCAATCAAGACACAGAGAACATGAAATATATGAGGCTGCTGCTGGCATAACACAGGGAGTATTGTTTTACTAAGTAGAAGTACATTAAATTAATGTGTAGTATAGTAAATAAATAATAAACTAGTAATATTATTCATTACCACAAACTAGTATGAAGTGTACCTAATTATATATGACAGGCTGCACAGTAGGCTTGCTTTTAACAACATGACATAGACACAAGAGTAATGTTACAACAGCGATGTCATGATGAAGTGAAAGTGAAAGGAATTTTTCAGCTCCATTTTAATGCTATCAGACTACCATTGTATAGATACTCTGTTGCCCATGTCTGTATTTGTTAAATAAAATCAACCCTTCTAATTTTAGAAATCAGAATAGTTGTTTCCTCTCACCTGTATCTTCAACAGTTAGTCTATGTGATGAGATTTCCCCTCATTGAAGAGAATTAATGAACCATTTCCAACAGATTTGTTCTATATCTTTTCCCATTTCCCTGAGTAAGGATTCCCAACATTCTGAATAGAGATTATGAATACTAATTCACCTTATCCACTTATGCATAGATCATGGAATCGTTTCGTTGTCATAGCAACCTTTTTGAAACCCGTTCATATCCTTTCTAAATTAAAAAAGTTCTCCCTTTCATAGACTAAAATAGTTTCAGGTACCAAGACTCGAGGGCCGTATTCAGCATTTTTATATTGTTCTATCATATATTTCGTCCTATTGGTTATAAACAATGCTTCACTTCATTAATGGACACATTACTTCTTGATGAATCATTCTACTTAATCATTTTGATGACTAGAATATTTGCAGTCAGGAATATTTTGGTAGGAACTTAAAAATTATTTGACTTTTAAACATTTATTTCTATGATCAGTTAATAATGTACGACAGGCTTTATTTTCTAGATCTGTCACTACAGATGATGAGATTGGACTGAGAACTGCATAGATTCATGGTTGATATGACATTTGGGGATAGAATGAAAATCATGAAAGGCTTGAGGGATTAATTGAGGAGCATGGCTGAGGTAAATAGTGAGGTGACAGTGGGGAATGACGTGCTTTGTATTTTGAAGCAAGCATTGACATAGCTGAGTTTAAAAAATAATCATTGCAAAAATGTTAGACTCTACATTAAAGATAACTGGATAGGACATGACTACCAAGCCCTTACAGAGCTTTGTACCTCATGTTCTATTCAGTGCATTAAACTAGGAGGCAAACAGACTGGCAAACAGCAGAGTCCTGGTGCTGGGACCAAGAGCACACTGTCCAACGTCTCAACACTTTGAACTTGAACCACCCCTGCTCATCATGAATTATTTGGTACTCTGGAGGGGCCATCACTGATGGCTATTCCAGTTAATGCTGTGTGGCAGTAGTCCCAATTCCCTGTGACTTTCCATCTGGGTAAATGGCTGTCATTATTAGGCAATGGCTGCTTTGCTAGGCTATCAAATTACTAAGCAGTTACTACAATCTAGTGCTGATTTAACATGATTTGATTTAATAATTAGTTATGATTTTCTCATCTGTACTTCTAGATGATAGCAATTTCAAGTGTCCTCTTTGGTCTTCTGTTTATTTGCTCTTCCAGTGTTGGTGTACTAACTCACAAAAATACTATGTCATTTTCAAGAATTAAATAATAGCACAGTTAATGGGCACTATAGTTTAACTGTCTATCACATGATATAACTCTTGTTGTTTTTCTTTATTCTTATTTATGTAGGTTCAGGGGGTATGGTGACCTGGGAGCACCATTTTATACTAAAATCTTGACAATTAACCTAAACTGTCTAATTTGATTAGGAAATATAATCACTGATATTATTCATAGGGACAGGAAGAATGTGTATAGACAGAGAATATATAAACCCATGTGTGAGAAATTTTTAGATCCGTCTACACCAAGAATTGTCAATGTTATTGCCTACAGAGGTTTTCCATAATGCTGATTACTGAGTTTCTGAAAAATTACCAAGTAAATAAAATTTTACTATTTACTGAAGAAAGGCTACTACTTTCACAGAATCCTGGTAGCATCTTCAAAAGGAAAGAATGAAGGTGGTTTATTTAAAAATTGTGATTAGTCTAGTTAAAGAAATATCTTTTTATATAAAATAGTGAATGGGACTGAGAAAGCATCATGATACAATAATGTAGAATTGTAGACTTTGCACTGTGAGGTTTTGAAGAGAGTCCTCAAATAATAACCAGTAATTTTCTGAGCACAGTTCAACAGTTAGTTAGATAAGGGGTTATTTGATCCTAAAGGTGGTCAACTGAACAATCTGCATTTCAGATGACCTTTTCGTGGATATTTGAAGGCTCTTGATAGACATGAATTTCAAAAATTTTTGCACCATAATTATCTTTGAATTCCATTTCCCACACACTTTTTGAAGTACCCTTGTATTTACATAATTTTGTGTGTTTATGTGTGTGTGTGTTTAAGGAAGGGAAGAAAGAAAAGGGGGCCGGTGTTGTGGCATAGCGGGTAGAGTTGCTGCCTGCAGTTCCAATATCCCATATGGATGCTGGTTCAAGTCCCAGTTTCTCTACTTCTAGCCCAGTTCCCTGCTAATGGCGTGGGAAAGCAGAAAAGATGGCCCAAGCACTTGGGCCCCTGCTATCCACATGGGAAACCTAGAAGAAGCTCCTGTCTCTTGGTTTTAGCCTCACTCTCCCAGGCAGTGAGGCCAACTTGGGAGTGAACCAATGGATGGAAGATCTCTCTCCATCTCTATCTCTGTCTCTGTCTCACACTTTCTGTAACTCTGTCAAATAGATAAATAAGTCTTAAAAAAAAAAAAAAAGAAGAAAAGAAGGAACATGAGAAGGAAGCAACTACTGAACAATAGAAGTGAAAATTGGCTTAGGAGACTTGTCTTAGCTTTGCTTCCTGAGTTTCCTACTGGCTGTTGGTTTGCCTGTGCTTTTCACATCCTTTTCTTTTTTTTTTTTTTTTTTTTTTTTTTTTTTTACAGGCAGAGTGGACAGTGAGAGAGAGAGACAGAGAGAAAGGTCTTCCTTTTGCCGTTGGTTCACCCTCCAATGGCCGCCGCGGCCAGCGCGCTGCGGCCGGCGCACCACGCTCGTCCGATGGCAGGAGCCAGGAGCCAGGTGCTTTTCCTGGTCTCCCCATGGGGTGCAGGGCCCAAGCACCTGGGCCATCCTCCACTGCACTCCCGGGCCACAGCAGAGGGCTGGCCTGGAAGAGGGGCAACCGGGACAGAATCCGGCGCCCCGACCGGGACTAGAACCCGGTGTGCCGGCGCCGCAAGGCGGAGGATTAGCCTGTTGAGCCACGGCGCCGGCCCCACATCCTTTTCTTTCTCTGAGGAAGCAGCTTTTGCCTTTTTCTCTGCTTGGAACTCCCATACATCACCTCTTCTACAGGATGCTCTTCCTAGAGTAAGAACAGCATCAAGGGTGAATAAGGGATATGAATGCTTCTCTTTAAGGCTCTATGGCATTCGTCTCTATCTTTGCATAGATCCCTAAGCCACACTGAGGTTTTACATGCTATTGAGAGGTTGAAATCACCATGTGGATTTGCTGCATCTCTTTATGATTGTTGTCAAAGTTGAACATAAAACAAAGACTTCCCCAGAGTTTATCTCATGAAAAACATTCTAACTCATAGCCTCCCCATTCTTTGGTTGGTGTTTACAAATCTAAAATTTCCAACTACTTTTTTTAAGAATACTCTATGCAGTACCATAATAATACTCTAAATAAATTGGGGAATTAAAATCTAGCCATTTGCATCCATTTTCTGTGGCCACTGTAACAGATTGCCACAAATTTGGTGGCTTAAAACACCAGACATTTATTTTCTTACAGGGCTGGAGGCCATAAGTTTATTATCAGTTTCACTGAGCAAAAACCAAGGTGTCACCCAGTCCAAACTCCCTGTGAAGTTCCTGTAGAATTCCTTTCCCTCATCTTCCAGCCCTGATGGTTGCCATTATCCCTTTGATTGTGGCTACATTGCCTCAACTTCTGCCTCCATTTTCAAATCCTCCTCTTTTCTTTCTGCATGTAGTCTTTTTCTGACTTTTTTTTAAAAGATTTTATTAATTTTAAAGTAATAGAGGCAGCGACAGAGAAAGAGGTCTTCCATCTGCTGGTTTACTCACCAGATGGCTGCAATGGCTAGAGCTGAACCAATCCAAAGTCATGAGCCAGGAGCTTCTTCTGGGACTCCCACATGGGTGCAGGGGCTCAAGCACTTGGGTCATCTTCTACTGCTATCCCAGGCCATAGCAGAGAGCTGGATCAGAAGAGGAGCAGCTGGGACTCAAATTGGCACCCATATGGGATGCCAGCGCTTCAGGCCAGGGCTTTAACCTGCTGTGCCACAGCGCCAGCCCCTCTGACTTTGTTTTATGAGGATAATTGCAATTGGATTTAAGACCTACTCAGAAAATTTAGGATAATCCCCTCATTTCAAAATGCTTAACTTAATCACATTTGCAGAAGATGGCCCATTACACATCAGTGCTTGCCCTCTGTAGTGCTTGTTAAGGTGACTTGAAGTGTATATTGCTCTTCACATTTATATTTCTTTTTTTTGAAAACTTTTATTTAATAAATATAAATTTTGAAAGTACAGCTTTTGGACTATAGCAGTTTTTCCCCCCATAACCACCCTCCCTCCCACAAACCATCCCATCTCCTACTCCCTCTCCCATCCCATTCTGCATTAAGATTCATTTTCAATTATCTTTATATACAGAAGATCAACTTAGTATATACTAAGTAAAGATTTCAACAGATTGCTCCCACACAGACACACAAAGTGTAAAGTACTGTTTGAGTACTAGTTATACCATTAATACACATAGTACAACACATTAAGGACAGAGATCCTACATGGGGAGTAAGTGCACAGTGATTCCCATTGTTCACATTTATATTTCTTCAGGGAGGCAATTGCCAGAGCCTCTAGCTCAGCTGCCATCTTGGTTCAGATCCCTTAAGAGCTCTTAAACCCAAAGCTTTCATATTATTACTTGTTGGCAAAACTTACCTGGCACAAACTCATTTGTCAGAAAGACCCTCTCTGAACTGATAAGAGGCTATCAATAGTCCTTATTTTTGCTACTGTTTTTCCTTAGAAATAGTGAGCTGCATGACTCAGTAGTGATGCAGACTCAACTGAGGGTAAGCAAATAAATGGTCTATGTTCCACGTCACCACTTTAAAGTTAAAAAGAACTGAATTTTGAAACCCCATAGGGTTCCTACAATTTTGGATTATGGGTTGTAGCCTGTATTATACTCTCAGGAAATACTGAAATATTTGAATTTTAATAACATGACAAGACAAAAATGGCTTTGTCAGCTACTTTAGAGAACTGGAAGGCATTCCCACAATATCTGAAACTAAAAGGCAGAATTTACAAGTAAGGAAGAGGCGTGTTGGTCAGACTCAACCTACTGAAAAGAAATCACTGTATGCGAAGTTCTGGTGGATGTATTCTTTGAAGTTGTGCTGTTGGCAACAGAGAGAGTGAATCAACATAGACTTTTCAGTCTTCGCTGAAGTAGATTTGCCACCTAAGGCTGACTTTCAAAGCCTGACGTTGACCCTGACTCTTGGCTTACACAGGCATGTTCCTGAGATAGTGACTGATTACACGGGTTTAACAGTTCTGGGTTACAGAACTGACATTGCCTGATTAAAAGGGGTAAAAACCAGATCTGCAAGATCTTCCATTTAATGATCAGCAGTCCTAGAAGTGTGGAGGCAAGACACTTTATAAAGTTTTCCACACTAAAAAGTGTTTTCTGTTTCCTAAAGTATATCTCTTAAAATGTTGAAAAAACCTCCCCTCCAATTTTAGAAATTCAAGTGTGAAAATGAATGATGTTTGAACATGAAGTTCAAGCAAAAACAGTTGAAACAAATAATAATATTATATTGTTTGGTGAGGACTTCTAAGGTCCTTGGAAGAAGGACATTTCAGGCTGTGAGGTGGGAAGTCTTCCATTCTTGCAATATGTCTCATCATTTAGTTTCACTACCATCCTAGCTTGATTGGCTGTGCAAGTTCTCCTACAGTTACCGTAATCAGAATTGTGCTGCTAAAAGAATCTCCAATGATCCTGACGTCTCACTCATCACTAGAACTTAGAGAATGTTTTCTGAATTCAAAGGTTTGGGTGCCAATGGAATGGTTAAGAGTGAGGAAATGAGGCACATGAGCGATGTGGGTAACTTTAACTAAAATATAAAACTATCTTCTGAGGCTATTGAAACATTTAATACTGTAAACACCTGCCTTCTTGCTAATATGTCCTAAATTACTCCTGATGTCAAATTTTGAATAGGAAAGTGATTTCAAAGCATGAACTGCCTACAGAGTATCAGAGTATTAAGTTCATATTCATTTCTATATAATAACATAATTAAAATGATAAATTAAAAGTTATTTTAAAAGTCTATATGATCTATAGAAACTATATATAGTACTATAGGATATATATATATACATATATAGAATATATATATATATATATGAACTATAGGAATTGTATATATAGGAACTATATATGTATAGGAACTATAGGAACTTTTAATTTCTTATTCTTGTCTTTTTACTTTTGCTGTCCATTACCTAGAAGTAAAAAGGTCTTTGGTAAGAAGGTGTAAGGTATAAATTGTAGATGTGCTTATTCTACGGTGTTTGTGCCGTGACGCCCTTGGTGTCACAAAGGAAGGTCTGCCTTATAGATGTTCCATTATAATGTATCTGAAAGCGTCCTCCCACAGCACATTGCTGAGCCTTCCTGAAGGGTGTCTGGTGGGCACTACAAACGTTAATAATTGCATTTGTCTATGAAATCCTTAAAGGAGGGTAGAAATATAGAAAAACCATTTCTGGGGGGGAATAGAAGAGGACCTCGAGTTCCTGCCTCAGCAGTCTATGAATTAAAAGCAGTTCCTTCAGTTTATTTTTAAGCCCTAAGTGCCTGTGTCATTGCTGAAAGCCAAATCTAATCCACTCTGTGATCCTCTTCCAGTGAACCATCACCCTAGATCTTTCCTTCATAGTTCTTAGACCACCATTTGAAACACCTCGTACAATTTTCAGTCTTCTTAATTATCTGCCTCTTCCAACAGAAGATATTTCGCAAAGATCCAATGGTATGGTAGATCCCATTCAAACTGACTTGTAAAAGTCAGCAGTTATCCTGGAAACAACACATAATGGTATCTTACTGTATACCTTTTCCCAGTTTTACATTGGTTGGCTTGAAATCAGCCATGATGGAATATTCATACTGTAGAAATTAGCAAGTGCAGCAAAGCAGAGTTTTGATTTTTCCTGGGTAGAAGCATATCACTAATAAGGAAAAACTATGTTTTTATAACTATACCCTTGGTCCCTGGCCGAATGGCATATAGTACTGTTTAGTAAGTACTTACTGAAAAGGTGTACAACAAATTGAGTGCTCTTAAGATGCAACTTTTTTTTTTTTCAGTTTTGTAACTGTTAATTTCTGATCAACAAATAGAGAGAAAAATAGTGCAGCATTTATACTTTAAAAATGCTTTTCTTTTGTTAAATCTTTCTGTAGAGGTTTTTTGGGTTTAATACATATCTCAAATGGTTTTGAATTTATTAATTGCCATGGATTATTGGGAGTAATATTATTAAGAGTGGTGGGTATCAAAAAAAAGTTAGCCCTTTACACATGAGAGGTTGGGCAGGTATGCTGTAAAGAGCACTGGGCAGTGAATCAAATGATTAGTTCTCAGCTTTAACTCTGCTATGTTCTATGAGCCTCATTTCTCTAACTTTAAAATTTACAGAATTGAATTGGCTAACACTTCCTTACCGTTTTAGGATTCCATATTTGATTTTCCTTGCTGGTATATTTGTAAAAATATGTATGTCTATGTCTCAAAAATATTGGATACATGTCCTAGGCTTATGCTATTTTAATTTACACATTGATATCTGTGACATACATACTTATGTTCATTTCCTCAGTATCTCCTTATGGTATGTGGTAAAACTTTGGTATCCATGTTCTTCTCAACCTTCATCTTTATCTTTTTCTCCCAGCGTCTGACACTTCCTTGCTATCAGATTTCCCAGTATTTATTTTCCAATTTCTTCTTAATTATTTTCTATCAAACTTGTTGGTAGAATGCCTCTGTTAGGTATCAACCCTCTACCTCCTTTTTATTTTTCTTAACTGCATTGTCTATGTTTATGGTCTTTTATCTGGAATTGCATTTATCAAAATGTTCTTTTAGTTCTTTTAAATGTCATTATAGTAGGTGACAAACTGTCCAGGCCTGGCATTTTGTACTTTGCAACAAAATTATCCTATGCAAACCTAAATTTTTTAGTGTTCCAAGCACTAAGTCAGTTCACTCTTTTGCCAACGTATATAATGCAGCACAAAGCATTTCTTTGATGGAAAGCCTTTTCAACATTTTATTTTATATTTCATTTGAACAATGGTGTCACTTATTTAATTTTTAAAAAGAATCCTACAGGCCTTCATAAAGCAGTTGGAAATGTTATGCTTTAAACAAACATCTAATGATACTTGTGCAAGTTACAGAGTTCAACAATGTCACTGACACATTTTGGACATGAACTGCATATGGAATACAAAAATGGTTTGTTTCTTCCATCTTCCTCCTTTGTCTTACCATATTGTCTATGTAGCTTTCATCACCCACATTGGTTTAGCCACTTAGCCATCACATTTTACAGTTTGTACAATCCTTTGGTTTCTTCTTTAGGTCTCGAATATTTTTTTGCTCTTCTCAGTTTATAGAAAACCATTATAATCAGATTTATTTCTTTTCAAGCAAAGTGTGTAGGCCATATGCCTAGAACTTTATAAGCTTTTCATGATTATTAGCATTAATTCTTATAATGAGCTGTGAGGTGAGTACCACTATCAACTTCATTTTAAAAACAAAGAGATGAAGGTGAGGGAAAATTAAGTAGGAAGGCCAAAGCCAGGCCAATAATAGAAGTGAGACTTGAATCCAGCCTGTCTGGCTCCAGCATCCAAGTTTGTAACCACTATTATGCATTGCTTTTTAAAGATTATTTCCTGAAATAAATCAATAAAAATTCTAAGAAGCCTCTGAAGTAATGGAAATTCCATGTGTTTTGAAATTTCATGTGTTTTGTCCAAGCATGACTGATCTCTTTCTCTTATACAAAACCTGAAGCAGGGTTTTCAAAAGGAATGAATGCCAGGCTACATGACTACCTTTGTTATAAGCAATTTCCCCACTTTATTTTATGAATACCTATCCTTTCTGTATTGAATAGTGCACATTTTGAATTGTAAGGAGTCCTATTATAAACTACTTACTGAATTGATTTTTTGAAACTGTAGATTATTTCAGTGCTTCAGAAGCAGAAGAACTGTTTGGAGAAGGTAATTGTCTTGGTAAATAGCGTTAGAATATATAGAGAACAACACAAAGCAGCCTGAGACAGGAAGGGATGTAAACACAGTGTCATTAAGTGACATTGTTGGTTGATGTAAAATTTTTAAGGATTTTAGTTTTAATATTATCTGAAAGTTAATGACCAGCAAGTGATAGTAATAAAGCCATTAAAGAAAATGGGGAATTGTGATCCTAATTATCTATTAAATATCTACTCATTTGTAGTTAGATCTGTTTAGTATTTTTGTCATTGTTTTACTTCTTTGACATAATGGTGCATATTATCAATTTGATGAAAACCTTGCAAGGAAAAACAGTACAACTTTACTTACCCTATTTTAACAAATATAGTATTTGGCATCTAACTGAGAGCAGAATAAATACTAAAGTAAAACCGTTAGAGCTGGAAGAGTAGTAAATGTTGCAGATGGACAGTGTACTACTTAGTTTTATATATCAAAAATAAATAGCCCAGAAGGACCTGGCAAGAATAACTATTTGGTTGTTGGCAGAGCTTGAGAGAGATAAAACAGCAGTGGATTCTATGGTCAAGGTTGCAAACTAATCCTATCACTTGTTGGACATAAGAGTTTGGGAAGGTTACTGCATCTTCAGCAAGTATGAATGTGTTTATTCACTTATTTATCAAATAATTATTGGTAAGCAACATTGTATCAGTCTCTCTGCTAGATTACTGTATTACCAACAGTAAATAAAGTGAATAGAAGGGCTGGCATTGTGGCATAGTGGGTAAAGCTGCTGCCTGTGATGATGGCATCCAATATGGGTGCTGGTTGAGTCCTGGCTGCTCTGTTTCCAATCCAGCTCTGTGCTAGTGCACCTGAGAGAGCAGCGGAAGATGGTCCAAATCCTTGCATCCCACATGAGAGACCCAGAGGAAGGTCCTGGCTCCTGGGATTGGCCTGGCCCAACCCTGGCCATTGTAGCCATTTGGGGAATAAAACAGAAGATATAAGATCCCCTTCTCTCTCTGTCTCAATGTAACTCTTCCTTTCAAATAAATAAATAACTTTTAAAAAAAGTGAATAGAGAATAGTTTCTTCTCTGCTAGAGCTTCCAGATACATAAATAAGAAGTAGAAATAAGTACTATGAAAATGGTATACAAATGCCTGCAGGAAAAGAGATGTAGAGCTTTGTTATAAATTGAGATGAGTCTGTGTTTGTATAAGAAATTGCCTTCTGAGACTTGATACTCTGTTCATCACAGATTTTGAATTAGATGTTTGCAGTATTAAGGCTAATCTGATAAATGGCTTAACTTTTTCAATTAGTGTGTAATATCACATTATTTTCCATCATTGAGCTCTAATCTGTTAAGTGAAATGAAACTTAAGAAAATATTTGTATACAAATTAGCTAAAGATCTTGGGGCTGGTGCTGTGGTGCAGCCAGTTAATGCCCTGGCCTGAAGCACCAGCATCCCATATGGGCGCTGGTTCTAGACCCAGCTGCTCTCCTTTCAATCCAGCTCTCTGCTATGGCCTGGGAAAGCAGTAGAAGATGGCCCAAGTCCTTGGGCCCCTGCACCCATGTGGGAGACTGGAAGAAGCTGACTTAGGATCAGCACAGTTCCGGCCGTTGCAGCCAATTGGGGAGTGAACCAACGGATGGAAGACCTCTCTCTCTCTCTCTCTCTCTCTCTCTCTCTCTCTCTCTCTCTCTCTGCCTCTTCTTTCTCTCTGCCTCTCCTTTCTCTGAGTAACTCTGACTTTCAAATAAAAATAAATAAATCTTTTAAAAAAAACTTATTTTTATGTGAACATTAAAAATTACAAACTGGCTATGCCTTTATTTTGATAAAAGTCAAAAATCTTGTTAGTGCTACTTATCTGTTATTTTCTTAAATAAAACAGCCTTTATAGACTTTTGTTGCTCTATCCAAATTGTGCTCTGACAAATGGAAGAGAAGTCGGATGACTTTGAATAAAGTCAACAGTTTTCTTCTAAATTAGTTTTTAAATTGGAAAAACTATATTAGTGTAAGGTTTAAATAAAATGATTTTATCCCTTCAAAATGGGACTCCTATTATGAATTATTATGTGATAACCCTAATATTACCACAAAGAGCTAGCTTTAACTGTTTTGGACATCCAAAATAATTTTTAAATATTTCTGCAAGCAATTTATGTATCTTGTCCTTATATCATGAGAAATCAAATCCCTATAGTAGAAATAGAAATAGAAATCTAGTAGAAATAGAAATTTGTGCTTCCTTAAGAAAGGGATTTATTAAATGTGTATATATCCTTCAAAATATTATAAAATATTTTTCATAAAATATTTGCAAGTTATTTTATTCTTTTTGTATTTCTGTACTTGTTGCCAATAAATTAGTGAGTTGAGTGTTTAACCTGTGATTTTTGTGTGTGTTTGATAAGGATCGAGTTGGGATATGTCTATTACTTTCAGTGAGGTTGTTTATGGAATGTCGTGCCTTTTTCAATCAGTGTAAAGGTTGTATTTTATCCTAGAAAAGAAGATTTCAATGTGTAGTATGTAAGTAGATAATTCTGAGCATTCCCAAGAACCTTATAAGAAAGAGCTGTGGAGGTCATAGTGACATTAAAATGCTATTTGTCTTTTTAACCTCATTGAATATATAATAGTTTTCCAGAGGCCACAAGTTATATTATGATGTATCAGTTTTATATATAGAAACATGTAAGTGATTCCAGCTATTATCCATTAAGTTAGACATTAAAGACATTCACAAACTATGTGAGGTGGGAACCAGTGCTGTGGTGTAGAAGGTTAAGCCTCTGCTTGCAGTTGCCGATGTCCTGTATGGGCACTGGTTCAAGTCCCAGCTGCTCCACTTCCAATCCAGCTCTCTGCTAATGAACCCAGGAAAACAGCAGAGGAAGGCCCTAGTGCTTGGACCCTTATACCCACCTGGGAGACCTGGAAGAAGCTCCTGGCTCCTGGTTTTGGCCTGTCCCTGACCCCAGCCCTCCTGGCCATTTGAGGAATGAACCAGGTGGGAAGGAAGATCTCTGTTTCTCTATATATTTCTGCTTTTCAAATAAATAAATCTTATGAAAAAAGTGAGACAATAATATTCTTCTTGCTAAATATTCACATGCACATGCTTTATTTATATTAATAAATGGTATTTTAACATAATTATCTAAGTTAATACATAATATTATAAATTATTTGTTTTTATGTTAATATGAGTTATTGTTGAAAGTGAGTAAACATATAGTTTTAAAATTTGCTTTTAATATCTAATTTGGCAAAAATCTGATAAGCCATATATTTAAAAATAGAGCTCTTTAAGGTTGTCAACAATTTTTATATAATAATTATATTTGTGATGACAATTAAGAATGAACCTCCTGAAAAATTAAGCCAGTGAAACCTATAATCCATATGAGTTTGTTGTCTTTCTACCTAAAACATTAACTTAGCCAAATTGTCAATATGTCATTTCATGCTGTATGGATGCCCATTGAGAGTCTGAATGTATTACTTATGGTAGAATATCATGTAGAAGATAAATGTTAGGTATAGAGAGAAAATCAGACAGTCACAAAAAGTAATAAACATGGTGATTAGTAAATTGACTCAGCTGAAGTTTAAGTTAAACGAGACCAAATGTAATTCCTATAATTATGAGGGGAATATTTCAATCATTTTTGAAGTTTTGTAAAGATAGTCATAGGGCATTTCCCATGGCTTGCTGGCTTGAATAAAATTGGATGATTTAGTAATCATAGATTTTGCTGCAATCCTCGGATGATAGTAATGGCTGAGTTGGTTTTCTCATCCTCACTCCCTTGTACTTGTCTGCTCCACATCTGCACATATGTTAACTTCCCAAAGCCTTACTCATCTTGGAGTCTTCAAATCTGTGCTATGTCTTGGATGTATTTATTAATTTTTTTTCCAACTCAGTAAAAGCCTGTGTAACGATATGAACACTCACACACAAACTCTGCTTGCATATTCAAAATATTATTTCATAGAAGTTTAGGGTTTTTTTTAATCTCTTGTTAGAGTGTTCTATGAACTAGAAAGTAAAAAGGTTGTAACAGATAACCTTTGAAAATATCAGATAACTCTGAGGAGAAGATATTAAATTGTAAATTCCTGGAGGAGAATCTATTGTTTTCTTCTACTTATCATAATATGAGAAATATTTTAAAGAATGGATGAAATTTTGTATTAAAAAATAATACTCAGTTCAGAAAAGTAGTCAAAGATTATACACTTCTTTTAAGTTGTGGACCTAGAAGATTACCTAAAGCAGTTACTTTGAACTAGTGTTAATCAATTGGATTCACTTGTAAGGGGAAAAATAGTCTTTAAAGTATTTGTAAGCTTGGTGTTAGAAGAAAAAGGGTCAGCAGTTGACAAAACTGTGAACCTAGTGTTACATATTATCACAAAGATTAATAAAAAGGAAGGCACCTTCTTTGGCCTCTTTTGATACGGAAAAAAATCTTTGAGTTTTGCTGGTGCTAGCTTTTCTTTTCAAAAGAATATTGCCTGGTGAAATTCTTACATTTCTCTTTCCTCTCTTTATTCTTTGAAATGTTGCTTTACATGTTAAAAATGAACTGTAATATTCCAAAGTATTTATTTTTGGCACCCATCTTATGAATGTAACCTATAGTTCTTAATACAGCAAATTCATATCAAAAGAAAAGGCATTGCAATTTTCTCAAGATTTACAGTTTTTGAAAGTTCTTTAGTTAATATCTAGTGAAAACTAATTTTATTATTATTGCTGCTCTTATCCCAAAGAAATTTTAAAAGTAATGTGATAAAAATTATATTTAAAATTCTGGGAGAAGACATGAGAACTAGCTGGACATTTTAATAAGATGCAAGGTGCTTTCACTTTTTAGCTGGATAAGTGTCCTGTGGGAATAGATTCCAGAGACTGCTACTCATGTATTTTCCTGGAACCAGGGTGGATTTCGGATATTTATTGAGATAAGAATTTCACATGGATGGTGCAGAAGTTTAAGCAAAAGCAAATGGCAGTCAGCAGGCAGTGATTCTTTGAAGAGTGGAATCTGTCTGTGACAGCAAAGAGAGCTTTGAAGCTATACTCACCCTACCTTCTCCTACTGATTGTGTACACATAGACTCTGGGGTACACCCATGATCTCCATTTCTTGATGCTATGTCTTCATACAATTTCCTCCCCACGAGTGTGGTTGAATGCTGTCACTTGCCTCTACCAAACAGAATGTGAAAGGGGGATGGCTTTTCACTTCCTTGATCATACTTCATTATGTAAGATTCCATCTTGTTGGTGACTCACTCTATAGTCTCTCGGATGTTGTGGGGACCACATGGCAAGGAGCAGGAGATGATATCTAGACAACAGCTAGCAGGAAGCCTAGGCTCTTAGTCTGCAAGCTAAAGAATCATGCCAACCACCTGCATGATCTGAGAAGCTGATAGTTCTCTAGTCAGGCCTCCAGATGAAAACAGCCCCATTGACACCTTAATTCCATCATTGTGATTTTCTAAACAAAGCACCTGTCAATCCTAGGCCTAGGCTGACCTAGAGAAACACTGAGATAATAAATGTGTGTTATTTAATCCTTTGAGTCTGTGGTAATTTGTTACATAACAATAGACTGCTAATACACATCTCTGCCTAGATTTAACAAATACTTCTGGACCAAAATTTAATTGCAATATTTCAAAAATGTTTTTGCTTAAATAAACTTAATTCTTATTTTAGAGAAATAATACCCTGTATATCCTTTGAGAACTCATTGCGAAATGACTGCCCCATTTTCATGAATAGACAATGAGGCTGGATGGGATTTTAATACCACATGCTTCCCTAAAGCACTTTGGTATCACATCAAATTTCTATATTTTCGCTATCAGGAGTTTTTGTATCTCCCAGTACAATGTACTGCTCTAGGGGTCTGAGATCACATTTAAACAGAGAGGGATGAGAGTGAATAAAAATAAGAAATGAACTTTGGCTGATGAGATTAACCTAGCATAAAGTGTATAGAAGTTACATTGAACTAGGTCAACAGACCTATATAAATGGCAACAATAAGTAGTATTTAACATGAATATTGATGTCATTAAGTCACATAAATACGTTTCTTGACAATCAAGAATCTTATTTCAAAGGGAACAACTACATTTCATACTGGGAATGAGCAACTTTGATTAGGAGTGGAGATGCTATAGGTTTTACTCTTCAGTGAAAACACATTTTGGTATGCGCAAGTATTATGAAGGAAGCACTCTAAAGCTAGTGATAAATATTCATGGAAATAATCTATATAGATAAGAAAATATCCAGTTTGTGCAAGTAAGCTTTTATCCCTTGATTTTAGAAGGGATTATTTTAGTAATGTGTTTCAAATTTTTAAAAAATCTTGAGCCAGAGTTGAGCAAAGAAACTGTAAAGTTACTAGGTATTGCACCTGAAGACTGCTGCATGTCCCATGAGGCTGGAGGATAATCCCGACCTCTGGCTTCGCAGGCCTGTCCAGGAGTCAGTATTCTGTTGATGGGCTCTTTCTGTTTTAGGTTTGAATAAATACACATTTTAAAAAATTATTATCATTTGGTCCCCTGCTTGAATTCCTTTTGTCTTTAACTGCCAAGATTTGTAAACAAAGTGTTTGCATTCCACTTACAAGTTAGAGCATGACTCGAGGGATGAGGGATGAGAACTGGAGGAGCACTTTACCACCAGAAGATGCAGGAACCTTCCCCGTTCCTGAAGCTCTCTTTTGACTTTGTGCTCTACAATTTCAGCCTGCCCTGGATGGCATCGCGGCTCTGTATTTACTAGATCTGTAATCTTTGGGTGTGTCTTAACCCTTAAAGCTTTATGTGTTTCCTCTACCAAATGGAGTTAATGGTTTTCACTTCATAATAATATTGGGAGACTTAAGTGAGATATGAACTAACTTTTTATACATACTCAATAAAGGGCCTTTTCTAATTTTCAATACTGTTTCTTTCTGCTTAGGTGCTTAGGCTACCTATCTGAGTAGTAGAAAATCCTACCCCACCCCATTGTGAAGGTTTGCATTTCTGTTCTGTCTGCTCTCCTCATTGTGTAACATTGTACTCAGACCTAATTCCACGCTCTGGGCCTGTCCTATGTTTGTTTTGGATTCTCTCTGCCATTCCCAGTTTATATATATTCTATCTTCAATATTGTCCCTTATCAACCTGAGCTAACAGACAACTTACTGAATTTGAGGTCAAACATGGAATTTTAACACATTTACCTTAGTGATAATTGCATGGTTTTAGATTAAAGATTCCCAATCTTGACTAACAAAATCCACATTAGTATTGCCAATAATGTTTGCTAAAAATTAAAAATTGGTATGCTGTTCATCTGGAAATTCTGATGACCAGTTCTGGAGTGAGCCCAAGCTTATTATTTTTGGTTTTAATATAACTATGTGAAATACTGATTCATGAACAGAGTTCAAAACTACTTTTTCATTCACTTAAACTTCATTCAGTAAACTTTGAATTCTTAAGCTAGGCATTGAGTTAAAAATAACATTATCCAATGCCTATTTTCATCTTTCCTATCCTGATGAGAGGTTAGACTATGTCTATTTTTAGTTAAATGTGTGATTTATAGATTCTTAAAGAATATAAGGAATGAGATGGACCCTGTTTTTCTTTTTAGATGAACAATCACAAACACAAGTTCTAGGCCTACTAAGAAATGCTTAAGTAGAAGAGTTCTAATATTAAAACATAAAACATAACAGCCACAACTAAAACTTTGAAAAATATAAATGTAATTCTTTTGGGGGGAGGGAGTAGACCCAGAGTGTATTCCAGTTTATTAAGGCCTCTGAGAAATTCTGAATTAGGTGAATCTGTCTTGTATATTTTTAAAGTTCCTAAGTCCGGAACATGTTTTTTTTTTTTTTTTTTTAAATCCAACAGGGTGATGTTTTATAAATTATCCATTAAAAAATATATTAGCCCCTAACTGGTTTAGAAGTGGGGCTGCTGAGACTTGAATTTGTGCATTGTATGGATGCCTGTGTCTCAAGTGGTGACTTAATCTGTTGTGCCACAATGCTGGACCCATTTCCTTTTTTCTTAATTTAAAAATTGTATTTCATTATGTTCTGGAGCATGCAGTGTCCAAAACACCAGAACTTCCCCCGTCCTAATGTTTGCATCCATTTGTGTGTTCGATTTCTATTAGATTTTAGAACTCTAAATGTATCTATCTGTCTCCACTGTAGGAGAGCACATCAGAGGAGGCTGGGATTTTCCCCTTCAGACATGGGGAAGAAGTGTCAAACTGCTAGTAACTGGGCTGGCATTGTGACCATCTGTTTGAACTCCAGAAGAAAGCAAATGGCAGTTTCTGTGAAAGGACACTAAAATGATAGGCTGACCATTTTGCTCTGGATTCAACTGATGAGATTAAGAGCCATTATCCACTTGAAGAATAAGAACCCTGCAGGTGGTGAGGACCACATGGGGGTGTTTCTCCCTCTGGCACCTGCCTAGAGCCTATCTATCTCCCAAGCTTCCCTTGGGGAGAGCTGGGCTCCTGTGCTAGCTTGGGTGGGAGGAGGACAGGAGAGAGAGGAGACATGTCACGCACCTTGAGTTCCTTAGGTTTTAAATTAGGGTAAGCTGCATAGAAACGACTAACACATCATTTTATGTTCCTTTCCTGGCAGTGACAGCCTGCAGTCCACAGCTTGGTGAGAGAAGCTGAATTCCATAAGCTGCAAGTATACATTTTCTTTAAATTACTCACTTAACTTGCCCAAGCAGGGTTTGGGTAGCAATTGTAGCATTTCCTTTTCTTTCCTTCAATACCTAAATTTTCTCCCTCCTCTCTGGGCAGTAAGTTTTCTTTTCCTTTTTGGTAAAAGAGCAGTGGTTATAATTTCAAATAAAGTTATTCAACCACATTTTTTGTTCACTCTTAATAGAATCCTTTTCAGAATAAATGGTAGAGTTGAAGGTATGTTTCCTCTTCATCAACCACAGGTTACTCAATTTTAAAAAGGCCTTTTGAAATGCTGCTACTTCTTGGGGCAGCTGATTTTATATTGGTTTATTCTGAGTATGAGAAAAGAAAGTCTTACTCAAGGTACTCATTTCAGAAAACAAATATTCTATGGCCTTATTTTTAAGCACTATTTTTTATGAGCTAGGAAGGAAAGTTAACAGAGCTGAGTGCCAAGAGAGGAAACTGAACGTCAGGTTGTTCAAGTTACTGCAACTATGGGAAGAACTTCAGCCAAAAGCAAACCTAGAAAAGTAAAGCTTTTCCCACATTGAATTATAAAATTGTTCATGTATTCCTTGTTTCATGAGTTACCTCTAAAGTTGTTTCACATGAAAAAAAATAAGCACATACATGTGCAATTTTCCCTTCCATATTACCAGATAAAACTGGAGTTCTTTAAGCTGTGCCAATGTGTTGCCTCACCTGTCACTATATATTGTGTATTTCCAAACTCTCGGTAAGGAAATTTCACCTATTACTCTACAGTATAGAGAAAACAGCAGAACGGAGAAAAGCTAATAACTGGGTACCCCAGGGAGGAAAAAATTTGATATAACTTCCTGCTCCTATGACATTCACAGTTAAGCTTATAAACTAATTTTAATTGATTTCTTTTTGTTGATTTGAAAGATAGAAGAACATAGGTTCTTCTATCACATATACACCCATGTGCACACACACAGAAGGAGGGAGAGTGCGAGGCTGAAAGAAAGGGAGAGGCAGAGGATGGGAGGGAGGGAGGGAGAGAGAGAGAAAGACAGACAGACAGACAGACCTCTCATCTGTTGATAGACTTCCCTAGGGCCCAACAACTGACACTGGGTCAGGTCAAATTCAGGTGCTGGAACTCAGGCTGGTTCTCTCACATGAGAGCAGGGACCCAAGTACTTGGACTGTCCTCTGCTGTCTCCTGGGATGCATTAACAGGAAGATCGGTGGAAAGCAGAGTTGCCAGGACAGGACTCAGAGTGGAGCTCTGATGTATTCTGATACTGGATGTCGCAGTCACAAGTGGCTGCTCACCCTGCTGTGTCCCAATCACCCACCTCTTCTTTACCTTTTGAAGCGTTTTTTCTTTGATTAATACAAAGAAACAAGTCTTAAAAATCTTAACTTAGTTAGAAATTCATAGCCTCTTTTTAATATGAAATTTGAATATAAATTTATCTTATTCATACATTTCATAATTTTATATTCCGACTGTGCATTTCCTATCTTTGTTATGCAAAACGGAGGCCTTTGAATGTCTGTTCAGGTCTTGGAAAAATGTGAAACATGTAGAAGCCAGGAATCAGGAGCTGGTCTTTAAGGTGGCAGGTTGGTGTCCATGTGCTCTGGGGCTCAGTCCAGTTCACTTGTCTTGTATGGATGCCAAATGCCAGTGATGGACAGCACCTGCATACCTGACCATTTCTCTCAAAGTACTTATGAATGTAATGAAAAAGATCTACCCTGTAGTTTGGCTGACGTAACTGATATCTTAATTCTTTTTATTTATAGACACACAAAAGAAGCTTCCTTTAATTCTGCTTCATTTTTCTTTCATCAAGATCAGAATCTTCCAGTTGATTCAAGGTATTTCTATTATATGGTGATTCAATTTATTTAATGGTGTTTATTAATTTAGTAGCCTGTGTGAAGTCTTGTCAAAGACTTGGAAAGGTTTCTAGGCTTTCCATTTTCTTCTCCCTTAACTGTTTATTCTACAAACCTGGCTCTTCTCTATAAGAAGAGACCTTGCCAAAAAGAAAGGTTATAACAGGTTCGGTTTGCTCCAATGTATCTACCTTCTTTGTTTACTTTCAATGACATTTATTTTACTTAATTAAAATATGTAACATAATTAAAGATGAGATTTCAGGGCATATTTATTCATGGCTGGCTTCAGAGCTTTGAAGCATTTTTTTTTAAACAGATTTAAATGTGTATCATTTTATATAAGGGATGGGAATACAGGGATTTATTTTTCCTTGTGAAGACAATGACAATGCTTATTAATCAGAACACTTGTTAATAGGAAATGTTAATCACCTCAAAGTACCAACTTTATTCATGGGCTAAGGAGAACTTACAGCAATATCTTTAAGGAAGGTAGAAAAGGTTTGTGAAAAGGGGGAACAATACAGCTGAAAGGGAACAAATCCACTGTAATGTGGTCTAGGCCACATTGTCACATAACCATTGAAGATAACTACAAAGCTAAGAAAATGAGATTGAATAAATACAGAGAAACTGGCAAATGGATTGATTCTAGAATAGGGATTCCTTTATAATCTTCTAGAATAGGAATATAATCTAGAATAGGAATGCCTTTCCAGTCATTCCTTTTAAAATATTAACTTAGTAATTAGGTATTGATAAAATAGTTTGTATTACCTGAGCTTTTATGGAAGAAAGGATAGATTTAGCTTCAATATGGAACTAGTGATTATTAGAATAAAAAGTGAAGCTGCCAGAATCTTCTGTTAAATTTGTCCTGCCATTACTATTTGAATTTAGATTGCATTTTAGAGTAGCAGGAATTCGGGATACAATGTTATGGTTTGAGTATGATTTGGATCCTGCACTCATGTAGATATTTGAAGCCCATAGTCTTAAGTTTATGGTTCTAATAGGGTAGAAGTTGAGTCAAAATAGAGTGTTTAAGGTAATTCTCGTGAAAGGATTTTCTTTTTTTTTTTTTTTTTACAGGCAGAGTGGACAGTGAGAGAGAGAGACAGAGAGAAAGGTCTTCCTTTTGCCGTTGGTTCACCCTCCAATGGCCGCCGCGGTCGGCGCGCTGCGGCCGGCGCACCGCGCTCGTCCGATGGCAGGAGCCAGGAGCCAGGTGCTTTTCCTGGTCTCCCCATGGGGTGCAGGGCCCAAGCACCTGGGCCATCCTCCACTGCACTCCTGGGCCACAGCAGAGGGCTGGCCTGGAAGAGGGGCAACCGGGACAGAATCCGGCGCCCCGACCGGGACTAGAACCCGGTGTGCCGGTGCCGCAAGGCGGAGGATTAGCCTGTTGAGCCACGGTGCCGGCCGTGAAAGGATTTTCATAAAAGCTTTAGCTAAGCTCAGCCTCTGTCTGCCTCCTGCCATGTCACCCATTTGATCCTTTCTCTATATGCCCTCCACATTGGCCATTGTTGACTATCAGAAGCCAAACCAATAGGGCTGCCCACACTTGGGCCTAATCCTTCAAAACTATTAGCTAAATAACCCCTTTCTCATAATGAAGTTAGTTGCCTTGGGTATTTTATTAGTTAATGAAAACCCAATGAATACATAGTGTTGACTACTATTTTAACAAAATATTTAAGTCTGTAGTTGGTATTGAGACAAATGGGAATCACAGTATTTTTATTTTAGTGGATTCATGTAGTAAGATATAAATTCGTGTGTCCATCAGCGCTTTCAGGTCTACCATTGAAATATTTTTTATGTCTACTTAGACTTGTAATTATACCTTGTTTTATAAATCCTTTTGGATTTTTTTTGCCTAAAATTCTCTACAACCACATTTGTCTAGCAAAATGACACTTCAAGAGAGAAATAATGTCATTTTCTGAAAAATTTTCCTGAAGCAAAAAGGTAATTTACAATTATCAATTTTGTAATAATACTTTTCATACCGTTTTTAATATATGTTTGTGTGGCTTTATACTTCACTAGACTTTCATATTCTTGAGAGTAAAAACCATATTTTATTCAATATCTTCTATGTAGGAAACCAACATAAGATGGACACTCAAAACTGTTGGCTGGGTCAATTGAATTCACATTGATTGCCATCAAAATTAATATTTTATTATGAAAGTTAAAATTGAGCTTGAAAGTTTTTAGGTAGAAAAAAATCACTTTTTTGTTTAATCAATTACTTGTAAATTCCATGATGATTATTGGACTTGTGCTTCCTCTAGTAATTTGCTAGTTTTATGTCTTAGATTTAGATCCCTAATCCATTGATACTTGATTTTTTATAGGCTATATGGTAGGTTCTTGTTTCATACTTCTACATAAAGATATCCAATTTTCCCAACACTATTTGAAGAGACTGTCCTTGTCCAAGGAGTGACTTTATTTCATTTGTGTAAGATATGTTGATTTTAGATGTGTGAAGTAACTTCTGGGGTCTCTAATCTATTTGATTAGTCCGTATGCCTATTCTTATGCCAGTTACAGGCTGTTTTGATTATAGCTGCTCCATATGTGTTTTAGGGCCTTTTTTTTTCCAGATATAAGAAGAATATCTGATATTTTGACTGGAATTGTGCTGAATATGTAAATTGCTTTAGATAGTATGGATATTTTGATGATATTAATTCTTTCAATCCATGAATGTAGAAGATTTTCCCATTTGTGAGTGTGTGTGTGTATGTCTACTATTTCTTTCCTAAATGTTTTGTAATTTTCATTGTAGAGGTCTTTCATGTCCTTGGTTAAATTTATCACAAGACATTTTAATTTTTTGTTATTATTGGGAATGGGACTGATCTTACAAGTTCTTTCTCAGTCATGGCATTATTTGTGTCTACAAAACCTGTTGATTTTTTGTTTGTTGATGTTACATCCTACAATTTTGCCAAACTCTCTTGTGAGTTTCAATAGTCTCTTAGTGGAGTCTTTTGGTTCCACTGTGTAAAAGAATCATATCACCTACAAAAAGGGATAGTTTGACTTCCTCCTTTACAATTTGTAACTGTTTGATTTCCTTTCTTGTCTAATGGCTCTAGCTAAAACTTCCAGAACTATACTGAATAGTAACAGTAAGAGTAAGAGTGGGCATCCTTGTCTAGTTCCAGATTTTAGTGAAAATGCTTCTAGTGTATGATGCTGGTTGTGGATTTGTAATGTATCATCTTGATTGTGTTGAGGTATGTTCATTCCGTACCAAATTTACCAAGCTTTTTATCATGAAAGAATGTTATATTTTAACAAATTCTTTCTCTGCCCTATTGAGTTAATTGTATGTTTTTACTCATCAACTTGTTAATTTGTGAACTATATATCTGATAAAGGATTAATATACAGATTATATAAAGAGCTCAAGAAACTCAACAACAAAGCTAACAATCCCATTAGGAAATAGGCTAAGGTTATGAACAGGCATTTTTCAAATGATGAAATGCAAATAGCCAATAGATACATCAAAAAATGCAATCAGGAAAATGCAAGTAAAAAACACAAAGAAGTTTCACCTCATCCCAGTTAGAATGCTTATCAACCAAAAATCAAAAAATAACAAATGTTGTTGAGGATGTGGGTGAAAAGGTACCCAGATACCCTGTTGGGGTATGGAGATTCCTCATAAACCTGAACATAGATCTACCATAGGACTCTGCAATTCCACTTTTTTTAGAAGTAGATGAGGGCAATATAAATGAATGTTAAGTATCGTATTTATCAAGTAGTTTTCACAAATTTTTCCAGTGTTGCCCATCACAACTCTTATTCTCCCCAAGGCAGTCTTGGAAAAAGAAAAGCATCTTCATTTACATTAGAAGTATCAAGGTCTCAAACGATGTTTGGACTGCATATTTTCTAGTCTCTGTAACACTGTCTCGTTGCTTCCTGCTCAGAGTACTTATAGCATATTTAGTTTATCCCCAGATGATAACTTTTCATCATTTTCTTATTTTGGAAGTACGTACAAGGGCTTTTCAATATACTTTGGGGTTAAGACTTCCAAATTACCAGTTACTATTTTGACATTGCGTATCATATCCTGAGAGTGTAAAGCATTTCAGTACCTATTTCTGCTTAAAAAGGCTCAGTGGGGGATCATGTTAAATACTTTCTCTTTCACGACATTCCTAGGGAAAAAGATACATACACACATCCCATCTGCCTATCTATCTACAATAGATGAATTTTTAAGAGGAAGAAAATTTCATAAAAACTAAATTTTCCTAAATGTGCCATTAAATTTGAAGAGGCCAATCTTCAATATGTACTCAAGAAAATCTCACAACTATAAATTATTGCTGTTTGGGGGAGTATATTCCTCTGATACAGGCATAATCTACCAATCTGCCTTCCAACTCTAATTGTTTGTTTGGATTTTATTTCTCTCTATAAACAAGGTAATGAGATTTAGGGATTGAAGGGCAGAAATTTAATTGACAATGCAATAAACAGCCAACTAAAGTAAATGTTCAAAAGTGACACCACCACTCATTGGAAATTTGAACCATAATCAGAATGAATATAAATGGTTACCTTTTACAACATTCTGTGAAATTTGGTACCCTTTGAGAATTGATTTCAATCAGTGTTTAGCAAAAGATTTTTTTTAAAGAAGTGAAGAATGGCAATTATGGTTTGTGATTTCCCAATACTGTTTTAACATTTCTCCTGTGGGTTGGATGATAGATCTGCACACATCAGGGTAAATTCACAAAATGTAATACAAACTAGCTGTGGTTTATTAGAATAGAGTAGAGCAGATAGTTTTACAGGCAAAAATATTATTTAGTTTAGCACTTGCACTGTTTTGAATTAGAAAATACTATTTTTTTTGGCAATAGAGCAACTCCAATTTGGGCCATATATTTGGTTATATTTTATTTCTAGTTGTTTATAACTTTCTCAAAATGATAAATGTTTCTCAAAGTGATAAGAAGTGTGTATTAGTATGTTTCATACTGTGTGACAAAAAAAGGCTGTTGTCATGAAAACTGTCCAATTACAAAAACACCATGCTTCCAGAGATGGTACAGTAGTCCTTGAAATAAAATTATGCTTCCTTACAAAATATTTTTCAATTCCTTGATTTTAATTATAGGAGATTTGAACCACAAATATAAAGATATTGGGGAAGAAACAAGTTTGATCTGAATATTTTGGTATTACTCCTTAAGACCCTAGTAAGTAGTTCACTAAACTGTTCTAATATCTATTACATATATATGTGTATACACATTTATTTCAAGTATATTTTAAGTAATATATTACTATAATATTTATATTTATTACCCATATTAATATTATTAAAGTTTAATAAGGGTTTTCTGATTTCCTGATTGCAAATTTTATAAAAACTCTACTTTAGCTGCCAAGAGGTTTTCATGGAAGACTTTCATGACTAATTTATTTTTTATTGTTTTATCACAGGTATTATCTTAGTTTTATTCTACTGGACCATATTTTGTTTTGTGTCTAGTTTTATCTCAAATTTTAGATTTTTTTCTTTATATTATGTACTTTTAGACGAATATGGCTCCTTACTCTTTCTCCACTTTTACTCCGAACAAATAGCACTTCAAACAATTAAATGATGTGTGCCACTGTCTCATTGTACTTCAGATTTTCATTCCTACCCAATATGTAGATGTGATTCATCTGTGAATTTTATCAGCCTTGATACAGGGTCCATATAAAAAGTCTGATAGAACCAAATGAACTAAACATAATATTTTCCCACATTAACATGTTCCAGAATTATCAATCACTTTCAGTTGACTCTGCACTTAACCACTTTGGCTGTCTTGTACATTGAGATACTCACTACTATATAGTGACTGTGCTTCCAAGAAATATGTACACAATCAGTAGATGAATTTTATCTCTGGGACTAGATATTTATCTTTTCCTTGGGGAAAATAAACAACAACTTCATGTTTTATCAGCATAATATGTTAGGTAACAGTGCTTAAATGTAGCAATGGCTGTAGATAACTTTACAGAGTTACATAATTCTTTGAATTTAATCATGAAAATTTAAAGGTAACATTAATTAAATTAAGTTGGTATAAACATGTTTTTTTCTCCTTCCTTCTAAAGGTGTTCTGCCAATATTTATGGCAGAATTATGGCAGATTATGTTTATATACCTTTACTAGAACACAGAATTTCCATCAAATGATATGAGACTGAAATGAAAATTACAATGAGAATGACAATTTTTTTTTGTAGTCCAGAAAATGTATCGTTGTTTCTCAAATAAACATCACTTGATATCCTTCCAGTGAGCATTCCTTGTTTGGCTCTATTATGTTAAAATAACAAATCAGCTTGTGCAGGAAGCCAGCTCAGTGGCTTTGTGTTCAGCTATGACTTGCTGAATGACTCTTATTGTCATAATGATGTTTTACCGTATGCATGTGTAGGGTATTACCGGTTCGAGCAACAACAAAAAGCCCATATCACACTCTAGGATCTTGCTGCCTGTGGAATGGTTAACAATAGATAAAATGCATTTATTCTTGACATGCTTTGAAAAGTACCTTGGAGAAACGTGGATTATGTACTGTAAGCTGCAGTGAAAGTGTGATTTTCACAGGCTTATTGTGTCCTAAATGTATTGCATGTTATTAAGGCAGCAAAGCTTTTTATGTTGATATTTATGTGAGCCCTGACGATGAGATGATATTATATGGAGAAAATTTTTTGCAGTTATTTAGGAGGAATGTAGCCTGCTGACATCTTACTATGTAAAAAATGTAGATCATTAAAATGATTAATTAGGAAGCTGAATTTTCTAGCAGGACTGATAATACTTCTGCAGAGCACTATTTTCTGTACTATTCCTTGCTTGGGGACATCTTTTAATTTGACCAGCATCTGCTGTCATGATGCCCAACCAATTCAACACACCTAGGTTGGATCCTTCAACTACAGCACATTTCTGCTCACCATTGGAGCTGTCAGTTGTCCTATAAAGTGGCTTATTTGGGCACTGGGTGTAGAATGATTCCCTGGCACAGAAGTGACTTTCTCAGCCTTTCCTTATAACAAAGGGTTAGGAAAGGAGGGCACAGATTGACAAAATGGAAGGAAAAAAAAAAGAAAAATTGTTTCTGTGCATCTGCCAATAAGAAATCCCCAAAGAATGTGCTGGCAGTGAGTAAAATCATTGAGAGTAGTGTTACAGCCTGGTAAACAGGAGCATGAATTTCAGTGGTTAGGGCAATTATTTTTAGATGAGTGTTAACAGCTCCTACAAACTATATTTTGCTTTTGTGGATACTTCACTTCAAAGGTTGGTTAAGGTATGATGAGCAGTAATATTTATTGTCTGTAAATCCCAAACATCATATTAGGCATTTAGAGAAATTTCTGTGTGAAATTAGGCTTTGAAAACCTCAATTATTTTTAAAGAGACAAAGGGAGAGGGAAAGAGAGAAAGAGAACATAGTCCCATCTATTGGTTTACTCCCTGTATGCTCTCAGTGGCTGGGACTGTGCCAGAGCTGGATACAGGAGCTAGGAATTTATTACAGGTCTCCAACCCAAAAACTGGAACCATAACTTGCAACCTTCCAGGGTATGCATTGGAAGAAAGCTGGCATCAGGAACTGGGGCCAGGACTTGAGCCCAGGCACAGTGACGTAGGACATGAGTGTATGAGTGTATGAGTGTTGTAAAACTAGGCTCACTACCTGTCTCCTGAGCTCCTGAGCAGTATGACTTTATTTTCTTTCATTTTTTAAAAAGATTTACTGATTTATTTGAAAGGCCAAGTTAGAGAGGCAGAGGCAAAGAGAGAGAGAGAGAGGGAAGGAGAGGTCTTCCAACCACTGGTTCACTTCCCAATGGCTGCAACAGCTGGAGGTGGGCCAGTCCCAAGCCAGGGACTTCTGGTTCTCTCACGTTGGTGCAGGGGCCCCAAGGACTTGGGCCATCTTTGACTGCTTTCCTAGGCCATAGCAGAGAGCTGGATCAGAAGTGGGCAGCCGGGTCTCAAACTAGCACCCATATGGGATGCCAGCACTGCAGATGGCAGCTTTACCCACTATGCTACAGTGCTAGCCCCTCATTTATTTTTCTTTTTGGATTGTTTGTGCAATTTTGGATTCATATGATATCAGATGGGGCAGTCATTTTGGGTTTCAGTAGGACCGGCACATACAAGACAGTTTACTGACAAATACATAGCTTCAGTGTAGATATGAAAACCAAGTTCAGTGGCAGTGTTGAGAAAGCTGGAGGTCTGTCTCTATTATCTATGTATCCTTATGACCTCTCTGTCAACGCACCCCTGCCACATGGTCCCCCAATGCCATCACTCCTGCTGGGCAGTCAATCTGTTTACTTGTTTCCTTAAGTTTCCCAATTGCACAGAGGTAGACGCCTGAGGCCTCCTAAGACAGCATTGGAAGGAAATAATTCTGCTTCATTTCTTGACACGTTCTTTGATAAAACAAGTGAGCCTACATTGAATACAGGAGGTAATACACAAAGGCACAAATACAGGGTCATTGTTTATTGGCCACTGTTTTTAATTAAGATTTATTATTTTTATTTGAAAGGCACATTCACAGGATAAGGGGGGAGGGAGAAACATAGAGAGATCAATCCTCTATCTTGTTTCATGCCCTAAATGACTTCAATGTCTAGGGCTGGGCCAGGCTGGAGCTAGGAGCTTCTTGTGGGTCTCCCATGTAATTGTAGAGGCCCAAGCACTTGGGCCATCCTCAGCTGCTTTCTCAGGCACTTTAGCAGGGAGCTGGATCAGAAGTAGAGCAGCTGGGTTTCAAACTGTAGCCCGTATGGGATTCTGGCACTGCAAGCCATGGCGTTGCCTGTTACACCGTCAGGCAGAATTGGGCACTGTCTTCAATATAAGCATCTCAGGGACATTTGGCAATGTAGTCATAAAATCCCATGTGCTTTCTTTTAAACTCAAGTTTATGAAGCTATAATACATCATTTTTAGAGGTGCATTCTGCTTTTGGCACTCTTAGGCAGGTGGACAATAACCACCACAAGTAAGAATTAGATTGTGTTTGTCACTCTAAAAAATTTCCTTGTTTTTCTTGTGCCTTTTTAGTCAATTGCCTCTCACTTTTCCAGACCTGGGTAGTCACTGATGTAATTTTGGCCCCTATGGTTTGCCTTTTGCAGAACATCTTTTAAATGGGCTTATCCAGTGTGTCATCTTTTGGTCTTAATCTTTTTTTACTAAGCATTATGTTTATCTTGTTTCTGACAATAGTTTTCTTTTATTGTGGAATAATATTCCATTGAATCAATCTACCACAATTTGCTTATTTGTTCTAAACTAATAGTTTGGTTGTTTCTAGTTGCATATGTAGATTTTTGTATCAACATATATTTTTATTTTTCTTGATGTATTTTTATTTTTCTTTCCAGAGTTATGTGGGAAATGCATCTTTTACTTAATGGGAATTGTCAAACTGTGTCCTTGAGAGATTAGACTAAGGTATAATTCCACCAAAAATACATCAGAGTTTTCACTGCTCTAAATCCATATCAGAAGTTGGTATTGTTTAATTTATTTGTTTAGTATCCTATTTTAATGGGAACACAGTGGTATCTCAGTGGGTTTATTATTACTTTAATTACATGTATTTATAGGGCACAGTATGATAATTTGATATATGTACTCAGTGGGTGACAATTCATATGAGTTTACATTACATATCCATCTCAAACTTTTATAACTTTAGTTGACAATAATTGTACATATTTGGGGAAATTATGTGATATTTCAATAAACATAATGTACTCTGATCAAATAAGGATAATGAATGTTCCCCTCTTGTTATCATCACTTTATGTTGGGGACATTGAGCTCCTCTCTTCTACTTATTCATAAGATATGTAATAAGTTACTATGAACTACAGTCACCCCACAGCACTGTAGAGCACTAGAACATGTTCTTCCCAGCTATGTTTTATTATCCACCGTAGAACCTACTTCTGTCCTACTATTTGCAATTTCTAGTAGTCATTTTTATGTTAAAGCCAAGTTTAGCTTTCACATATGAGTGCAAACATGCAATATCCACCTTTCTGACTTGTTTTGCTTAACTTAATGTTCTACAGTTCAGTTCATTTTGCTGCAATGATAAGATATTATTTTTATGGCTAAATAATATGCATTTGTATATGTATACCACATTTTCTTTATACATTCATCCATTGATGGACATCTAATTGTTCACACATTTTAGCCATGGTGAGTAGAGCTACAATAAACATGGAAGTGCAAGTAATGGCACTTTAGTAACTAGTGATGCTGAATATTTTTTCATCTGCTTCATTGTCATGTTTGTTTTGTGTGATAATATGCCTGCTCACATCTTTTGGTCAATTTTCATTAGGCTGGATTTTTTGTTGGTTGGTTTTGATGTTTTTTTTTAATTTTAAAAAATATTTATTGATTTATTTGAAAGGAAGAGGGATAGTGGGGGGAGATCTTCTATCACTGGTTTATACTTCAAATGGCAGCAAGAGCTGGGGTTGTTGCTGAAGCTGAGGCCAAGACCCAGGACCTCTGGGTCTCCCACATGTTTCAGGAACTGAAGTTCGTCAGCCCTCATTGGCTGCTTCACACCAGAATGAGCCTAGAGCTGGATGGGAAGCTGAGTAGCAAGGACTTGAGCCAGTGCTTGCATATGGAGTGTGGGTGTCCCAAGTGGGAGTCTAACCCATGGTACCATAATGCTTACTGCTCCTTGTTTTTGCATGTTGAGAGATTTCTGAAGAAAATATTGTTATTCATTTTCATATATATTTTGTGAATATTTCCACCAAATTTGTGGCTTCTCAATTTCTTTATAACAGAATCTAAATTTTAATTTTGGAGTAGTCCAATTTATGCTTTTCATAAATCATTTTTTTCTTTTTTAGAAGTCATTGCCTAAGTCCCACAAATATGTTTTTCCATTTCTCTTTATCAGATTTTGAATGTTCAGGCTTTATCAGATTTTGAATGTTCACATGGATTTTTTGATTGTTTGTTACATGGTAGGAGATACAAATCATGAAAAGCATAAAAAGTATCTTGAGGGACTAGACAATATGTTCTGTTTAGTAGTTGAGTCTTTGTATATATTGCTTATATAAAATCACAAGGAAAGTAGCATTTTATGCATTATAACTCTATGGAAGCAACTTGAAATCAATGAACTTATTTGTCCTGGTGAGCCACTGGAATTCTCTGCACTCTGATTTGGAGTGTTTCATTTTACACATATAAAGAACAAAGGTGTTTATTTAACTATTAGTTTTGTCCTAACAAGATTATATATACTTCCAAATCGATATCCTTCAATTACCTTCAAATTGATTTGATGCTAAACTTTTTTTTTTCTTTTACTCTGTTGTGGAAGTTTAAAAAAAAATGCAAGTCTAAGAAAGAATATTTAGCAAGTTCTTTCATTGTCATATAAATCACAGTTATACTTGGGCAGGTCATTAAATCTGTTCAAATTTCTTGACAAGAAAATGGAAATGTTGAATGAAAGTGAAATATTTTATATGAAAATGTCTTAAAGAATATGAAATCTTGAATACTAGTAGTACTGATTAATTACTAATTCTTTGTTAACTTCTTGCCATTCTCAGCCATCTGAGCATGTCCACTAATAATCTTCTTGATTGAAATTTAAAGATAGACTGATTCACTGCATTCTGGATAACATCCAATCCCTCAAAGATGTTCATATTCCACAAACATCTGTTCTCCCATTGGCTCTACCCAACTAGAACTTGGCTTATTCACATCCCAATACTTGTCTTTGCCCTGTCTTTGTTGGTATGCTCAGCAGTTGCCACCCTCTAATTATTCTATTAGTTTCTTGTGGATATGCAATCACAGTGTAGGAAGTAGCAGAGCTCTGAAATATTTTATAGAAGTCTGAAGAGTGGAGGCTCTACTAAAATTGAGGAAGTTGAGGAAAATTGTATGATTATACTAATGATTGGTAATGTATATATTGGAGGAGTCAGGAAATTTTCAACTTCCTGACTATTTTACAATTTCTATATGTATTGGTTTCCATATCTATGAATATGGGTTAATGATCCTGTTTTAAAAATGTCTTAGAAGACTTTGATGAAAAAAGAGTATACAAATGTAGAGTATTGTCTGCTTGTCAATGGTGCCTCAGAATTCTGCACAGCTTGAGAAAATAGGCATCTTTTCAAGGCATTTTATCACAAGTTAATCTTGCTTCTCTATATCCCTGATTGGATTGATATTGACAAAATCTCCATTTCAACAATCATGTTTTTGCAGGTGACATAGACTGGAAGAAATGGAACAATAGTTTCTCAGAAAGTGTTATATTCCCAGTTGAGAAGCAATTTATAATGGTACACATAAATATTTCAATCACCTAAAATACCACATTGAAAACTGACTGTGAGATCGATATCTGTTGAAAGAATCTAGCAACTCTTTGTGTGAGAGTCATCATTTCCTACACATATTTTCAGATATTGGACCATAGAAAATTGTGTCGTGCTCACAAAGTTGCAATGTGTATGGATTTTATGTCAAATAAAAATATCATTGATGTTGCTGGGATGTAATAGAATTATGCCCTGTTAGCAGGAAAAGCAAAGATAGAATTAAAATTAATTCTTAAAGTAAAATAACTTCAATTTTAAAAAAATCATCGTGATATTTTATTTCACACATTTCTAATTTCTCTCTTGTAAATTCTTTTCTCATTGAGCCTTAATTTAGTTCATTCTTTCCCACTTTTCTTGTATTCTTAATGAATGATGACAAAAAGTGTAGGGAAGACAGAAAGTGATTAGATTTGCTACACACTATGTGATAGACAATATTATTTTGAACTGAAATTCAGAAGTACACTGTGATATGTGTGATGGATACAGGTTTATGAACATTCTGTGGCATAAGCCTGGGCAGGATAGATGTATTTTGCAGTAGTGTTACAAATGGTCTGAAATCAAATATCCAAAGCATGGCTTCAATTCAAATTCAGTCATAAAGTATGATAAAGTATTTTCTATCAAGTGCCAATAGAAAGTTAAGAGTCAAGGGATTTCAGTAGTTCATTTAATGCCACCTCTTGCCATCATTTTGAAACTGTTAAAATTGTCAGAAAGAGCTCAGAAAGCAGTAGTGAGGGCTTGACGTGTGAGAGAGCCACACTTGTGCTCTGGGTGGGATCTCCTCTGCTGGAGAACGTGACATTTTTTCCAAAGACAAAATGTATGCAGGTTTTACCTCTTTATTTTGTATTTACTTTGAAAGCTGCATTTGTTTCCCCATCAGTGTTTTTAAGAAATCCTATATTTGGGATTCTTTTTCTACAGTAAAATATCATTTGTGAAAAAAATGTATTAGCCACATTTTTATGCCTGAATTTTAAGATGCTGAATGAATTCTTGCTAAATATTTTAGACTAGGTGTTAACTTTGTTTATTGAGAAGGGAAGCTTTAAGAGTTTCAGAATATTTTGGCATTATTTTATAAAAAATTAAAGATAATCTGTACTGATAACCTCTATATTGAACTGCTGAGAATAAAGACGAAGCAAGTGATCAAAGCCAGTCAATCAGTTGCTATTTAGGTTTTTCAGTTCACAATTTGACTTCATTCTCTTTAGGCTGTATCTTTTTGCAAAGGCTCTGTAATTATTTGTGCTTATCTATTTCATAGAAAACACTGAGATGTTTCTTTTTATATCCCAAAGATTAAACAGATACAAAGATTTTCCTGAATGTCACCCTATCTGAATGTAGAAATCCTTAAAATATTAGGCAAACAGGGAGGCCTGGAAGCCCGTTTCTCACCTGCAGATGATCAAGATGAGGTGGAGGGAAGGGGGTGTGCGGGTTGGGGAGAGGGCATGCCTTCTTTAGCTGTTGCTGTGGAAACAAGTTTCATTGTGAAGGACCCTTTAAGATTTTGCCCCACTGAATTATGCACTATCAGAATGGAATATTGACACTGCACTAGAAACTAATAATTTCAGAATGCTCTAACCCAGCTTGTATCAGGTTTACAACAAGGGTAGGGGATAAGCTGACACTTTATAGTTGCTAACTCTATAGATATATTTGATTTTTATATTTCTCAAATAAACTTCCAGGAGATTTAACTTCATATCCCAAAGGTAAAGCTGTGCTTTTGTGGACTTACATAATTCATTTCATCATTATATACTATGGAGCACTTCACTAGGAATCAGTTGATATTTTAGACCTTAAGGAGATAGAGGCATATGATCCCTGCCTTTAAGGGGCTTGGTTTGTGTTGGAAGAGTCAGGCAAACCAGTGATTCTAGTGTAGTGTGGTAATTACCATGCAATAGCATATCAATGAAGACTTAATGTGTTGAGTATTCAAGATAGGGTCAAGTGTGAAATACAGTATGACATCTAGTTCACAGATGAAAATATGTAGCTTCTGGCTGGTGCCGTGGCTCAATAGGCTAATCCTCCACCTCCGATGCTGGCACCCGGGGTTCTAGTCCCTGTAGGGGCGCCGGATTCTGTCCCCGTTGCCCCTCTTCCAGGCCAGCTCTCTGCTGTGGTGCGGGAAGGCAGTGGAGGATGGCCCAAGTGTTTGGGCCCTGCACCCACTTGGGAGACCAGGATAAGCACCTCACTCCTGGCTTCGGATCAGTGTGGTGCGCTGGCTGCAGTGTGCCGGCTGCAGCAGCCATTGGGGGGTGAACCAACAGCAAAGGAAGACCTTTCTCTCTGTCTCTCTCTCTCTCTCACTGTCCACTCTTCCTGTCAAAAAAAACAAAAACAAAAAAGCACATAGCTTCAGTAGATGGCCTGGGTTGCTTGTAGAACTTTGATTCATGAGTTTATGGCAAAATCTAAAGCAAGAAAAGGAAATACATAGAGATAGTGAATGAAGTGAGATGGGAAGAAAGATGAGTGAAAATACATTTTAGTAACTTAAATGAAGAACAAGTTAAGGCAAAGAGACACTGAGGAGAAATGATCAAAAGATAGCAAGAACTATGAAACATGAACTTCACTAAAAAGGAGGTGAAATGGGGCTGAGGTGAAAAGATATGCATGGGACAAATAATGAACTAAAGCAAATGTGGCACAAATCCATTAGAATCTGCTCTGACTTGGGATCAATGGACTTATGTAACCAGTCTGCGTAGACTTAATAATAAGGGTGGGCAATAGATGAAACTCTGCAGTACATATGCTTTTGAGTAGGTGTGACGGTGGCAAGGACTGCAGAGTGATAAGAGAGAAGATAATTGAAGACCATGGCCAAGGCAAAAACACCTGCCTTGAAGGAGTAAATGAGGCCTGTGGAGCACAATTATGGGAGATGATGGAACAATAAACCATGAACACAGAGAGCTCTCTCACAGAAATTAAGCTAAAGGGAAATCCATCTTTTCTTGGTTTTTACAAATTTATTTTATTTATTGGAATGGCAGAGAGACAAAGTGAAAGAGGGAGGAAGGGGGAGAGAGAGAGAGAAAGAGAGACAGCAGAAGAGACTGAGAGATTCCCCAATCAGCTGGTTCACTTCCCGAATGCACCTAACATCTAGAGTTGGGCCATTATGAAACCAGGAGTCAGGAGCTCAATCCAGGTCCCCAGTGTGGGTGGCAGAGACCCAAGTACTTGAGCCAATCATTCCCTGTTTCTTCCCTGGGCGCGTCTTAGTAGAATGCTGCAGTCAGAAGCAGAGGGGTACTCCAACTTGGGGACTCTGATAAGAGATGCAGGCATCCAGAGAACCACTGAGCTAAATGCACTGCTGAAGCTGTGCATCTTCTAAGCATGTTAGATTTTTTTTCCCCTTTCTGGGCCAAGTCACTTCAACATCTTCTTAGACAAGAACACATTATATTTATAGTGATTCTTAATCCCGTATTTAATTTTTCTAAACATTTGGTGGAGTTCCTTAGTAGTAGAAGTAACTTTTGTTCTTCTACTGTGATCCTATCCAGAGGAAGTTCAGCTATTTGACATAACAGATATGAGGGATACAGAGTAGATTAGTGAGGGTGCTTGTAATCGCTAAACATGTGGGAAGGAAGAGAAGGCAAATATTTAGTCTAACTGTTCTCAGTATTCCTTTTTTTTCAAGTTATCATTTCAAAGGAATTGAATCTTCTAAAAATAATATGCTGACAGTCATATGTATGCCTGCACTAATGATCTCATTGAAAAGCGATTTAATTTGATACACAGAGCTCCTCAGCATAGTCACAAACAGACTTTTCTGGGTTATCAATTTCCTGGTGAAATAATTACAGTAGCAGTTTAGCAGTCTTTTCTTATCCTTTCCTTTAGAAGAAGTAAGCATGTTTTATAAAAGTCATGCACACAGCTGTGATTTGAATGGCAATATTTCTTGTGCATCTGTGAAGGGTGATTTTCCTGACCTTTGCTTCAGCAAAATTAAGTTAAACACTCAGAGGACCGTGTTACTATATTTAAGACAACATGCATAATGGGTGTTATTCGTGGAGTAAGCCCAGTAGGTGCTCACTATTCAGTAAGTGAGGCAGATTCAGATGTAAACACGTCTTCTAGGAGGTTCACTGTAATCACTAGGAAAGCTGCAGCAGAGGGTCTCCAACATTGCTCCCTGGGACTAGACCACCTGCCTCAAGCAACCTATGTTTTTGAACAACATTAGGGATACAGTGGTACCATTCTCTTAACATAACTCACTCATCTCTGTGTCTCCATTGGAAATCACTATCCCTGGTGTTGAATCTTATCTAGGCTGCACTCATTGCTTGGTGAGTTACGGGAAATCTTCTCTTGGGTCCATGTTCTGTCTCAGAGTATTCTTGCTATAGTGGCTCAGGAAGAAGGTATGAAACTCAGGTCACTAATGTAGTAGCCACAAAGAATCAGAAAATGTTTGCTCTAAAAGTGCTGTAAGACAATACACTAATGATGTTTTTCCCTCAGTATTATACCCCTCATTGGAACAAAGGTTTTCTTTCAAGTCTTGAGGCAGAAGATCTATGAATTCCATAGAGAACAAGTCTGTGAATGGGGTTCATCCTCTCCCTACTCCTGCTATATTGTGGCTCCCGTCTCTATCTTTGACTTTTAGGTCCATACTGTGTGAAAAAACTCTAAAGGCTCTTTAAATTATCACATTCAGACACAGTAGACAGAGTAGAGCTCACTCATAGGAAACTTCTTTTCTGGTGCACAAAAGAATCTCCAGCTCAGAAACACTTTTCTCTAGCTGAAAATGTTCTATCTAAACTGTGAAATATGGTGTTAAAGCACATATAGCAATTTAAGTTTCCTTTTAAAAAGAATTTAAAGCAAAAAGAAAAGGAAAATAACATGCAGCTACTAGGATTAACATTATTACCATAATTGAATAATAAAATTTGTGCATTTTGGAAGTCAGGACTCCAAGCGAGATAATTGAAAGTAATAAATATATAAATTACCAAAGGGATACAGCATGTTCCTGGCCATATGTTAAAATATCCCCCATGTGTAACATCATATAGAGGACAATAGTCATTGACAATTTTACTGCAATATAGAAACAATTTTTACATGGAAATTTTTGAATACAATTTAGAGCATGGGGAGGCATTTAGCCTAGTGGTTAAGATGCTCAAGTCTCACATTGGAGTACTTGTGTTTGGTCCCCAGCTCCAGCTCCTGACTGGAGCTTTCTGAGAAGCAATGGTAATGGTTTAAATAATTGCATTCCTGGCACCTATGTGGAAGACTTGGATTGCGTTCTTGGCTGCCAGCATCAGGAAGAAGGTACAGTCCCAGTTAATGCAAGCGTTTCGGGAGTACGTCAGTGGATGGGAGTGCTATCTGTCTCTCAAATAATAAAATTTACAGCAGCTAGTATAATAAAAGTGCCTTTAAAATAAAAGTTAAATTACCAGAATCTTGAAATAGTTCAGTTTTTGCTACCTTTTTAAGAAAGACTATCTGAAAACTTAATATTAACAAATGCAGGAGTGAGCATTTTGGCTCAGTAAGTTAAGCCACCTCTTGGGAAGCCCGTATCAGAGTGCCGGTTCAAGTGCTGGCTACTCTGCTTCCGAGCTAGCTTCCTACTAAGAAGTCTTGGGAGGAAGCAGATGATGGCTCGCGTGCTTGGCTCTTGCCTCTCACTTGGGAAACCCAGCTAGAATTCTCGGCTCTTAACTTCATTTTGTCATGGCCCTGACTGTTGTGGGCATTTGGGGAGTGACCAATGGATGGAAAAATCAGTCCATCTTTTCCCTTCCCTTTCCTCGCTCTCCCTCCTTCCTTCTCTCCTTTTTTTCCTTCTCTCCTTTTTTTCCTTCCTTCCTTCCTTCCTTCCTTCCTTCCTTCCTTCCTTCCTCCCTCCCTCCCTCCCTCCCTCCCTCCCTCCCTCCCTCTGTTCTTTCTCTTCCTTGAGGAAAACATCAAGATTCGCAGGGCATTGGATAGAATAGATAGCAATGTTCTGTTTCAGTAGACTAAGCATTGTTCCATTCACACTTAAATACAATGTGAAAACAAACCCAAAAGGGAGAAGCTGTTTCCAAATAAGTTGCTGGTATCTAAGAATGATACTCAGTAATATTGTTAGTAACATAAAATTATCAAACACTTAGCAAGGTAAAATTCAGAATGTCTGACATCCAACAAAAATTAACAGATGTGCAAAGAATCAGGGAAACATTATCTATATTTATAAGAACATGTTAATTAAAAAACCCAGGATAATCACATATTAGAATGACTAGGTGGGGACATTAAATAGTATCATATTATACCCAGTATCTTCAGAATATTTGCTAGTGGACACAGAGAAAAAAATAAAATAAAAACCCTTAAAAACTTCTAAAGATACAAACTACCATGAATGAGTTTAAAAATAAACTGCACAGAAGGCAACTATGTTAATCAGTAAAGCACAAGGGATAAACAATGGGTTAGATTTTTCAGAAAGAAAAATAGTGAAGTTGAAACCAGAAAGTATTCAGAGTGTAAAATAGTGAAAACAAAATTAAAACAAATGAATGGAACATAAGTGAATTGTGAAATTCAAGGGCACTCATTAAGACCCTAGGAAGTAGCCAATGGTGGTTCAAGTAGTTGGGTGCTCCATGTAGCTCTGGACTGAATTCTAAGCTACTGGCTTCAGCATGACTAAGCTCAAACTGTTGCAGGCATTTGGGGGGTGACTCAGTAGACAGAAAATTTGTCTATCTCTCTGCCTTCCAAATATAATAATAAATTAATTAATGGAATGTTAGAAAGTCAGTACAAGTGTAGAATATTTGAACAACTTCATTCATCAGTATGATATGACCCAACAACAGAAAAATAAACATTTTCAAATGCACACCAAATATTTACAAAGAATTATTCTGGGCTACAAAACAACCCAAATTAAATTTAAAATATTTAAACAATCAATATAATGTCTCTGATCATAATGAAATCTAATTAGGAAAACATAACAAAAATCCTTGGAGAATTTCTAGTATTTGGAAACCAAATAATACGATTCTAAGTAATACAATTCTAAATAATCCACAGGGAAAAGAAACAATCAAAAGTAACATTAGAAATTATATAGAGCTGAATGAAGAGAACCTAAACTTTTACCCTAAAACTGGATATGGAAAATTAAAAGCAAAATAAGTACATTAAGAACAAACTAATGAAATAAAGATCACAGTGGAAGGAAATGAAATAGAAAGCAGTAAGATGATGAAAATATCACTGAAACAAATATGTAATGCATTGAAATCATTGGTAAACTTCTAGCAAGACTGATCTGGAAAGAAAAAAATTAATAATAATACCAATAATGAGAAAACTTATAACACTATAAAACTTATATATGTTAGAATACTACTAATGGAATACTATAAAGAACTTCTCCAATAAAATTAACAATTTAAAGATGAATTTCTTGAAAATTATACATTATTAAATCACAAGAAAAAGTATTTGAATGACTTTAAAATATTGAAAATATTGAATGCGTAGATCAAAGTATTTCTGCAAATAAAACTCAATTTCCAAGTAATCTCACTGGTAAATTTCCCTAAATATTTAAGGAAAAATATTATTCAGTCTACCCACATAGTTCCACAATATTGAAGAAGAGGAAATATTTCCCAACATACTCTGGTATCAACATTTTTCTGATACCAAGAGAAGACAAAACCTTTAGAATATAAAACTGAAGAATAGTATCCTTCAAGAACATAGATACAAAAAGTATAAGCAAAATTTTAGCAAATCAAATATAACAAGATATAAAAATGATAAAGTATTCTGATCAATGGTGGTTTTTCTCAAGAAACTAGGTTCTTTAAGTTTTCCAAATTTTTTCAATATAAGTTACTACATTGAAAACAAAAAACTATATGATCATCTTAATAAATTTAAAAAAGCCTTTGACAAAGTCAAATGACAAAATGACATTCATTAGTTATAAGACGGCTCAGTAAAGTGACAACCAAAAGAATGTTCCTCATTCTATAAAGGATATCTATAAAAATATATAATCAAAATCATATTTAATCTGGAATTATCAGATTTACAACTGGGATTCTAGTCTTACCATTGCTACTAAACATTATATTAGATATTCTAACTTTCATAGGAAAAAGAATTTGAAATGTTTTGTGGTTGGCAGTATGGCATAGTATGTTAAAGCCACCATCTGCAACACAGGCATCCCTTCTAGGTGGTGTTTGTGTCCTGCTGCTCCATTTCCTATCCAGCTCCCTGCTAATGTGTTTGTGCCCCTGCCACTAATGTGGGATATAAGATTAAATACCAGGCTCCTGGCTTTGGTCTGGCCCAGCCCTGGCCATTGCAAGTATTTGAGGAGTGAACCAGTGGTGAAAAATCTGTTTCTCTCCATTTCTTCCTCTCTCTCTCTTTCTCTCTAACTCTAACTTTCAAATAAAATAAATAAATCTTTAAAAATACATTCAAAATGGAAATAAAGAATTAAAATAGTCTTTACTTACAGGAGAAATCTTCTGTTTTTAGGAAATTTAATAGTATCTACAAAATAGCTGTTAGAATTCATACATGAATTTATCAAGATTGCTGAATATAAGATAAACATACAAAAGTCAGATTTCTATATACTAGCCAAGATCATTCCAAAAAAAGCCATGTAAAATAGCATCAAATATAGTAATATATAGAAATAAATCTGACAGAAAAATATAAAAGATTCTTATGCTAAGAATTAAAATATTACCACAGAAATAATAAGTGAGATAAGTGTTTATGGGTGGAAGGCTCCATTTGATCAAATCACTGTTTGAATGAATCCTGGAAGGAATTTTTGGTGATAATTATATAGTTTCCTGCCCCTATCTGATGGGACTATGTTCCAAAACCCCCAGGGTATGCCTGATACCACTGATAGTACCAAGCTGTATATATCAATTTCTCTTATACATAATCACAATAAATTATAATTCATAAATTAGGCACAGTAAGATATTAGTAATTAATAAAATTGGACAACATATAACAATATACTAAAAGTTAAGTGAGCAATATTCTTCTCTCAAAATACCTTATTATACTGTACTCATCTTTTTCTTACATTGATTTGAGATGATACATAAAGGGAGATATTTACAGCTTCTGTTTCGCATGTTCAAATTACCATGATCATGTCTCTTGCATTTTGGGATCATTATTCAGTAAAGTAAGGGTTGCTTGAACACAAACTTTGTGGTATCACCCTGAGAATCTGACAACCGCAGTGGCAACTAAGTGAATAAGTGGGTTGTACACACTTATGTATATGGTTGTCAAGGGTAGGACTCGTGCCCCAGGTGGAAAACAGTGGTGTGTCACTGGGAATTCATCATCCTATTCAGAATGGCATATGATTTACAACTTATTCTGAAAGCTCTCATTTAATACTGTCAGCCATGGTTAACTGCCATTAACTGAAACCATGGAATATGAAACCATAGATACAGTGTGACTACTGTAAATTGAACTTGAAATTTATAAGGACATGCAGTGCATATAGAAGAGCTAAACCAATTTTGAACAATGATAAAGTTAGAAGATAACAATTTTATGGTTTTGTATTGATTTGGGATCTTACAAAGCTGCAGTAAACATGGTAATGTATACCTCAACCATGGTGAACAATTAATGATACAGGATAGATCATCAATAAATAGAACCCCTAAATATGGACAATTTTTTATCAATGTGCTAAGGCAATTCACATGTTTTAACAAGTGGTGTAAGAACAGTGTGATAATCATAGGGAATAACGTGAACTTTGTTATGTCACTCACAACATATATAAAAAATGAATTCAAAATATATCATAGACCTAAATGTAAAACCTAAAATTATAATTTAAAAAAAATAAAATAGGACAAGTGTTGGAATCTTGTTAGATAAAGATTTCGTAGATATGATAAGAAAAGCATGATATGAAAAGCATGATCAATGAACAAGAATTTTATGGACTTCATCAAAACTGAAAATATCTCTTTTGTAAGATATCTTTAGGGAACTGAAAAGAAAAGCCACACCATGGGAGAAATTAATCAAAAATCAAATATATAATAAAGGCTTGTATCTATAGTATATAAAGAACTCCCAGAGCAAAACAATAGTATAACGAACAAATCATATTGACTTTTTAACTTCCTACTTATGAGGAACTGCATGTGGTATTTATTTTCTGTATCTGATTTATTTCACTTAGTATCATGCCACCCAGTTCTATTAGTTTGCTGCAAATTACAGGAATTAATTCTTTTTAAGGTTGAATATTATTCCTTTGTATCTGTATCCCATACTTTCTTTGTCCATTCATCTGTTGATGATGGATACCTTGGTTGATTCTAAATCCTGGATATGTGAATTGTGCTGCAGTAAACATGGAAATGCAGGTATCGATTTGAAATTAATGATTTCATTTCTTTTGAACATTTAGCAAGTAGTAGGATTTTTGGATCATATAGCAAGTCTAGTTTAGTTTTTTAAGGACTATCCATACGACTTTCTGAAGTGGATATACTAATTTACATACCTATGAACAGTATGTGAGAGTTCCCCTTTCTCTGTGTTCTTGCTGGCATTTTTTCTGTCTCTTAAAATATTTATGTATGTAAAGAGGACAAATTTCATGTATTTCATATATGCCATTTTAAGAACAAAATACTTCCCACTCTTCTTCTCCCTCCCTCATCCCTCTCTGTCCTCTTTTCTTTCTTTTAATTTTGTAATGACATATTTTCAATTTATTTTATAATCAAAAGCTTAACCCCCACTAAATAAAGAACTCAATAAGTAATAAGTAGAAGAACTGTGTTTCTAATAATAGCTATTCTAACTGCAGTGAGTAGGTATCTCTATGTAGTTTTGGTTTGTATTTTCCCTGGTGGCTAGTGGTAATGAGCATTTTAAAATATATTTATTATTTATTTGCATTTCTTCCTTTGAGAAATGTGTATTCAGACCCTTGCTCACTTTTTTTCTCTTGTTGAGGTTTTTGAATTCCTTACATGTTGTTGGTATTGATCCTTTGTCCAGTGAATATTGTGGGGATTTTTTCTCCCATTCTATTAGTTGTCTCTTCACGCTATTGCTTTCCTTTGCTGTGCAGATGCTTCTTAAGTTTGATATAATACCATTTAACTAGTGTCACTTTTGTAGATTGTGCTTTAGAAAGCAAAATGTGCTTGAACATAGACTTGTGATTACTAGAGGCTGGTGAAGGTATGAAGGGTGATACAGGATGTTTGGATAATGAGTGCAAGATGGAAAAAACGTTCCAAGTTCTCCACAGCACAGTGAGACAACTGTAGTTCACAATTAGACATCATATATTTTCTGAGAAAACAGAAGAGAGAAGCTCTAAGTCTGTAATCATCATGAGAGGAAAACATTAATTGTCATGATTTGATCTGTGCATTTGTAGGTACTTATTGAAATGCCATAGAGTTACCAAAATATGTAGATTCAGTAAGTGTTGGTCAACATTTTAATAAAATATTTAAGGATATGGAAATGCCTGCATCCCACATCAGAGTGCCTGGGGTGCATACCTGCCTATGACTGTTTGAATCAAGTTTTCTGCCAGTGTAGGCCCTGGGAAGCAGGAATCATGGCTCTAATAATGAGGTTATTTTCACTCACATGGGAAACCTAGACTGAGTTTCTAGCTCCTGGCTTTGGCCCAGCTCAACTGCAGCCATTGCAGGCATTTATAGAGAGAACTACCCAATGACAGCATTCTCTCTCTCTCTCTCTCTCTCTCCCCCCCCCCCGCCCTCCCTCCATCAAACAAAAAATTATTCTTTGTGTACTCCTACATTTATCTTATTCATGAACAATCGCATCTAAGGTACTTGTTGGCTCTACAAATAATTTTCTTTAGTTTTTAAAATATATTTCGTTTATTGTTTTTGTTTTCATGAGAGAGCCTTAGTGCATAAAAGTCTCTAAAAGGAATGAGGAACTTTAGGAGATATGATTTAGAAATCTTCATTTTATCCTGCAGAATGTGACATTCCTAATATTACGTAATGCTCATGCTACGTATGTCTTGTGCTTTACCTTTCTTGAGGTTTAATAATACACAACCTAAATGCATATAGCTATAAAACATTATGTGAATTGCATCTTTTCATGATAAGCTGAGTACATCACCACATAATTTATGAAATGTGATCAGAATTACATTTATCCTATTATTTCTGAAATACATATGTTCTCTATTTCCATTTTGATTACTGTTATCTATTAATTGAGCTTGAGTATTGTATGTATGAGAGTTAGTAACAGAGCTGCTTGGGCTCTGCTTCTCTCTTTTCCAGTGAACAATGCAAAGCAGCTGTTAGCAGCATAGATTGAGAGCCAAAGGGTACTACTGCTTACATAATACGGGAGCAGTGAGGAAGGGATAATTGAATTAAAAACTGTTTGTGATGAAATGTGTTATATGAAACAATGGGAACGAGAAAACAAAGCCAGAATGGTATCCATAGCAGAGACTGGTGTCCAACTCTAAACAGAGGTTGATAAACAAATCAGTCTCTATGCAATTATACGGAAAAGCAGTTAGCAACACTATGAAATTATCTAGAAACTAACACAGCATTGACTCGGATTCTCTCAAGTGTGTTTACTTTATAGCATTACTTCAGATAAGTATAGAGTCACTTCACATGAAACTTGGCCATATGGAAGGACAAATGATGATAGCAAAAATAATTTCTAGATGTTAGATGGAAAGTAAATAACTAATTTATTTTATAGTATAGAAGCCCAAATCTTTTAAAATGAATTATTACTAGAATTTTCCCCAAAATCTTTAGTATTTATGGAATTCAAATACATACTAGGTATAAAATTGACATAGTAAGATTTCTGCCTCTTCTTCTTTTTAAAATCTCGTATTTCATATTCCAAGCCTCAGTGAGATTCAAACAAATAATTAAATATTAATATACATTTCACTATTTTGCTATAAGAGGATACTCTGTGAGCATGTGCATGTCTCTTCATGTACACCATTGGTTGAGTTTTACAAAGTGATATCTATGAGTGTATTCTGTCAAACACTGTGGGCCAGGGGGAGGAGAGAGGGAGAGAGAGAGAGAGACCGGAGAGAAGGAGGAAGGTAAGTAATAGAACAGGTTACACAATTTGATGATCCAGTGCAAAATAAAAGTGCAGACTCCTTGTTTAGAAGTTACCAAGAATTTTAAAAACAAGACAATGGAACATTGACCAGCTATGACATCCTTCGGAGCATAGGGGCTGGTGTGACTTCACAAGGTGTGTACCCATCAAACTGGCCTTGACGGATAGAAAGAGAGAAAAAAAATGTAATGTATATGAGTGAAATTGACATTTTGAGAATTGATTATTGTTTGCAGCACTTGTCTCTGCTGTGGAGGAAGTGTTTTTCTTAATATTTGTTGAATTATTTACTTAGTACTGGGTTAATCTTATGATAATAAAATAAACTGAAATTCATTGTAAAAGGAAAAAAAAAATACAAAAAGAACAAACTACTGTATTATACAGCCACTATCCTAACCCTTGAAAACTTGTTCAATCTGATCACTTGGGTGATTTGGTTACGCAAGTCTAGGATTAGAGATAAAGTGGAATCAATTAATCTGCATAAAACTAGATACCTGGGCCGGTGCTGTGGCTCAATAGGCTAGTCCTCCGCCTTGCGGTGCCAACACACTGGGTTCTAGTCCCAGTCGAGGTGCCGAATTCTGTCCCGGTTGCCCCTCTTCCAGGGCAGCTCTCTGCTGTGGCCCGGGAGTGCAGTGGAGGATGGGCCAAGTGCTTGGGCCCTGCACCCCATGGGAGACCAGGAGAAGCACCTGGCTCCTGCCATTGGATCAGTGCGGTGCGCAGGCCGCCATTGGAGGGTGAACCAACGGCAAAGGAAGACCTTTCTCTCTGTCTGTCTCTCTCACTGTCCACTCTGCCTGTCAAAAAAACAACAACAACAACAACAACAACAAAACTAGATACCAAGGATCATTTGGTATAATTCGGTGACAAAGTCTGACACAAGTCTGAAAGTGTATTTTACATTAGAAAACTTGCCTGATAGTTCAGGTTATAGAGATAGGTAAGACTTTTTAAGAAACACATTTATAAGGTGCCAGCATGTTGGCATTGCAGATAACACTGCCACCTGCAATACCTACATTCCATATGGGTGCTGGTTCATGTCCCAGCTGCTCCATTTCTGACCCAGCTCTCTGCTAATGGCCTGGGAAAAGCAGCAGAGGATGGCCCAAGTGTTTAGGCCCCTGCACCCACATGGGAGACCTGGATGAAGCTCCTGGCTCCTGGCATTGTCCTGGCTCAGCTACAATCATTGCAGCCATCTGGTGAGTGAACCAGATGGAAGATCTCTGTCATCACACTTGATCTTAGCCAAAAGACCAAGAAGCAGTGAGATCACTCTCTCTCCCCATCTCTGTTTGTAACTCTGACCTTCTAAATAAATAATCAAACATACACTATAATGTAGAACACACACATATATAATATGATGGCAGAATAGCTATAAGGGAGTTTGGAGAAGGGAGACATCTAACAGATCTTTAAAGCTTTAGTCTTTGTAAACTGTTTGCAACTTCTCTAACTCTGCCTTGAAATCTGTAATATAGACTACTTTATATACATTATAAGCTAACATTTGGAAAAATGAGCAAAATGTTTTGAAAACTCAGGACTTGCCCATTATTATTGAATTATTTAATTTGCCAAAGAAATACAACCCAAGTGACCTTTTGAGATTTGAATCTGTACCCATAACTACATCTGTGTCCGTATCCATATATGTAACTATATCTGCTGTTTTATATCATTCTGACTGTGGCCTAGAGTATAAACTCCTATTATCTCATTCTCAAGCAAAGTATTCTCTTCAAGCTACATTCATGAAATGATTTAACCATGAACTCTGGTCCAGCCATCTATTAGAGAATGAGATTCATAAAGCAACAACATGGCTGAGAAAACTTTGGCAAAAGCACTACTGGTGATGTTACTTGTAGACTGATGATTAAAACTAAGCTGGCCATTGGAGAGAAAAAACAAATATTATAGCAAAGAATAAAAAACATATTAAAAGTATGTTCTGTGTTCTGACACACTAGATATAATTCAAATAAAATAAGAAAAGCCAAACATAAAGCTCTGTTTTATATATAAAAGATATTCCAAAATTAAAACAATAAAAAGGTATGTCAAGCAAATAGAAGTAACAAGAAATCACAAATGGTAATACTGGAATTGGCCCTGTAAAACTCAATTCCAATATTAGTAAATATAAGAACAGGACGTCTTTGTGAGGCAGGAGTGTAGTCTATTGTTAACATGCTTGCTTCCCACTTGGGAGTACTTGGGTTCAATCCCTGGCTCTGAGCCCTGACTCCAACTTCCTACTAAGACAGATCTTGAGAGGCAGAAATGATGACTCAGTTTCTTGGACTCCTGCATCCACAAGGAAAACCTTGATTTAGTTGCTGGCTCCCGGCTTCAGCCCCATCTCAGCGCTGGCCATTTTGGTCATTTGGAAAGTAAACCAGTGAATGGAAGCTCCCTCTCCCTCTCTCACTCAAAGAAGAAAAGAAATATTTTTCTTCTAAAAAATGATGTTTAAAGAAAGCTTTTATGAGTCTTTATCCCACCATGTACAAATAAGATCAAATAAAAAAAATAGCACCCCTTCAGCAGTCTCTCAATCTTGACAGTGCACCATCTGTCTGCTACAATTTAAATGTTTGTGTTTTTTTCTCCCACTCCCAAACTCATGATCAAATTTAACCTGCAATACAGCATTGGAAGTTGGGGCCAAATGAGAGGGTTCCAACCTGACAAGTGGATGCAATTGACTGTAAAAGAGACTGGCTGGGCTGGGTTTTCCTCTCCTGTCCTCTGCCATGTGAGGGCACAGTGTCCCCTTCCCCAGATGACACAGCACGGAAAGCAGCCCTTAATGAAATGTGAAACCTGCCTAGCTCTTGATCTCGGACTTCCCAGATCTGAGGATTTGAGAAAAATTGTGTTCTTTGTAAATGACCCAGTCCGTGATATTCTTTTGTAGTGGCACAGGTGGACTAAAGCATTTTCTTCCCTGATATGGGGCTTGTTAACCTATTCACAGCCTGTGTTCCCCTACAGGAAATAGCCTGAGTGTCCTACTGTGTCCCCCACACTAGAACAGCCCAGCAGGGCATACAGCACTTGCTGGGTGAATGTCTAATGGAAGATGGAAAAATTGCAGGAATGAATCCTGTTTGACACTCAGGGATTCCTTTCAAACTTCTGAAACTTTTTTTTTTACTTTTTTTTTTTTAAATTCTTGTTTCCTACATGAAGTTTCTTTTTCTCTCTTTGAGACTTCTTTAATGGGATATTTTGTTTCTATGCCCAACTTCTCTTCCCTTTTACTCAGAGTTTAAAGCTTTGCTGTAGTTTTAACTTATACTAAGAAATGCTCTTATTCATTACATTTTAAAATTCTTGTATCAACTTTTAAATTCATTTTTTGAAAGATTTTATTTATTTGAGAGGTAGAGTTATAGACAGAGGCAGAGACAGAAAGGTAGGTCTTCCATCCACTGATTCACTCCCCAAGTGGCCACAATGGCCAGAGCTGAGCTGAACCGAAGCCAGGAGCCAGGAGCTGCTTCTGGGAGCAGCTTCATGAGAGCATGTGTGTGCAGGGCCATCTTCTGCTGCTTTTCCCGGCCATAAGCAGAGACCTGGATTGGAAGAGGAGCAGCTGGGACATGAACTGGCAGCCATATGGGATGCTGGCACTGCAGATGGAGGCTTAGCCTTCTATGCCACAGTGTCGGCGCCATTCTTTTTATTTATTTTTTTAAGTTTAAAAAATTATTTGAGAGAGTTTCAGAGAACATTCAAATCATAAACCACAATTTATCTATTTAATTCTTGCTATTGCTGTGCATGTGTCGTTTCTTTCCTACATGTCCTATGACATTTTTATTAGAAGCTCCTCGCATGGTCTAGTCGGCTGCACATCTATAGGAGCACATATCCTGGTTATTCTGTTCAGTTCATTTTCTTTAAAACAATATCATACATTTGAAACTGATTTTTATATTTGTTTATTTATTTGAAATGCACAGACACAAAAAAGATAAATTTCTTATTCCGCTGGTTCATTTCCCAAATTCTTTAAGCAGTTTCCAGGCCAAATCTAGGAGCAGGGAACGAGAGATGGAGGTACTTGAATCATCACTGCTACCTTCCAGGATGCGTTAGCAGGAAGCTGGAATCAGAAGAGGAGCTGACACTCAAACCAGGCACTCTGTTTTGGGACAGTGACATCCCATGCTTTATCTGAACCACTGGGTCAAATTGCCACCTACACTGATTTTTTTTTAAGAAAAAAAAAAAGAGTTTGATAACTTCAAAAAGATAATTTGGCGCTCCAGAATGATTGTTTATTATCATTGCCCCATAATTTATGGAAAAGCACATTAGTGTACAACAGGGTCAATATACAAAATCAGATGAAGAGTCTGGTACTAGAGGACTTTATTTGGTAATACATGCAAATCACTTCCTACTATGGCTGGTCCACAGTGAGCCTCCACAGGAATTAGTGATGACTGAATATTACAAAAAGGTGTTAGGTTTGAGAGCAAAGACTTGAGCATTTTCCTTTAGTAAAGCCTGTTTCCCAGATTAAGACACAGAAAATCTGATGTTAAGGATTGCACTGCTGAAGAAAGCTGACCAAGTTGAGGACACACTGATTTGCTCTTTGTTTAATGGCTGATTGGTTTTACTTTGTTTTATGCTGCCTTCCCCATCAAAACTGCACCAAAAAGTGAGACATGTTCCATGTTATTGTCAGAACGTCAATGTTTAGTTGTTATTGATAAATAAAATACACAGCTATAACTTAACATGGAATTATATTTAGTGTAAAATCCAGAAGAATTTAAAATTAGGTAAGCATAAATCATTTCTGCAATTTGCCTTCTTCATGCTAATTAATTGCTACACAAAAATCTAACTGAAGCTGTTTTTTTTTTTACAGTAAAATGTCAATTTAATAAATGTGAAAAAATTCTTCTTCCATTAATTCACATGAAGAGACTCAGAAATGAGAAAACATACATGCATAGGAAAGTCATGTACCATACGTCACCTCTCAATGGTTACCTAACAACTCACAGCAGGAAAAAAAGACTATGACTGTATTGTAATGGGAAATACCTTTTTTTTTGTTTTGTTTTGTTTTTTTATTTTTTTTTGCCTGTACATTTCTTTTTTTTTTTTTTCACAATGGCTCCCCCCCCACAACTTCCCTCCCTCGCCCCACCCTCCCCTTTCCCGCTCCCTCTCCCCTTCTGTTCACATCAAGATTCATTTTCAATTCTCTTTATACACAGAAGATCAATTTAGTACATATTACGTAAAGATTTCAACGGTTTGCCCTCGCATAGAGACACAAAATGATAATACTGTTGGAGTACTAGTTATAGTATTAATTCACAATGTACAGCACATTAAGGACAGAGATCCTGCATGATTTTTTTTTAAAAAAATTGATTAATTGTCTATGCAATTTCCAGTTTAACACCAAGATTTTTTAATCATTTGCAATTATCTTTATATAAAGAAGATCGATTCAATATATACTATGTAAAGACTTCATCAGTTTGCACCCACTCAGAAACACAAAGTGTAAAAATACTGTTTCAGTACTAGTAATAGCATCACTTCACATTGGATAACACATTAAGGACAGATCCCTCATGAGACGTAAGTACACAGTGACTCCTGATGTTGATTTAACAATTTGACACTCTTGTTTATGGCGTCAGTAATCTCCCTAGGCTCTGGTCATGAGTTGCCGAGGCTATGGAAGCCTTTAGGATTAGCCGACTTCGATCTTATTCCCACAGGGCCATAGCCAAAGTGGAAGTTCTCTCCTCCCTTCAGAGAAAGGTACCTCCTTCTTTGATGGCCCCGTTCTTTCCACTGGGATCTCACTCGCAGAGATCTTTCATTTAGGTCTTCTGTTTTTTCCAGAGTGTCTTAGCTTTCCATGCCTAAAATATTCTCATGGGCTCTTGAGCCAGATCCGAATGCCTTAAGGGCTGATTCTGAGGCCAGAGTGCTATTTAGGACATCTGCCATTCTATGAGTCTGCTGTGTATCCTGCTTCCCATGTTGGATCATTCTCTCCCTTTTTCATTCTATCAGTTAGTATTAGCAGACACTGGTCTTGTTTGTGTGATCCCTTTGACTCTTAGACCTATCAGTGTGATCCATTGTGAGCTGAAATTGATCACTTGGACTAATGAGATGGCCTTGGTACATGCCACCTTGATGGGATTGTATTGGAAACCCCTGGCACAATTCTAACTCCATCATTTGGGGCCGTTCCGATTGAGCATGTCCCAAGTTTTACATCTCCTCCCTCTCTTATTCCCACTCTTATATTTCACAGAGATCACTTTTCAGTTAAAATTTAAACACCTAAGAATAATTGTGTGTTAATTACAGAGTTCAACCACTAGTACTAGGATAAAGAAAAAAAAAATACTACCATGGATAAAGTATTACATTGTACAACAACAGTCAGCACAAGAGCTGATCGAGTCACTGTTTCTCATAGTGTCCATTTCACTTCTACAGGTTTCCCCTTTGGTGCTCAGTTAGTCATCGCCAATCAAGGGAAACAAATGATATTTGTCTCTTTGGGACTGACTTAATTCACTCAGCATGATGTTTTCCAGATTCCTCCATTTTGTTGCAAGTGACCGGATTTCATTGTTTTTGACTGCTGTATAGTATTCTGTAGAGTACATGTCCCATAATTTCCTAATCCAGTCTACTGTTGATGGGCATTTGGGTTGGTTCCAAGTCTTAGCTATTGTGAATTGAGCCGCAATAAACATTGCTGTGCAGATGGCTTTTTTGTTTGCCAATTTAATTTCCTTTGGGTAAATTCCAAGGAGTGGGATGGCTGGGTTGAATGGTAGGGTTATATTCATGTTTCTGAGGAATCTCCAGACTGACTTCCATAGTGGCTTCACCAGTTTGCATTCCCACCAACAGTGGGTGAGTGTCCCTTTTTCCCCACATCCTCTCCAGCATCTATTGTTGGTGGATTTCTGAATGTGAGCCATTCTCACCGGGGTGAGGTGAAACCTCATTGTGGTTTTGATTTGCATTTCCCTGATTGCTAGGGATCTTGAACATTTTTTCATGTGTCTGTTGGCCATTTGGATTTCCTCTTTTGAAAAATGTCTATTGAGGTCCTTGGCCCATCTCTTAAGTGGGTTGTTTGTTTTGATGTTGTGGAGTTTCTTAATTTCTTTGTAGATTCTGGTTATCAACCCTTTATCTGTTGCATAGTTTGCAAATATATTTTCCCATTCTGTCGGTTTCCTATTCACTTTCCTGACTGTTTCTTTTGCAGTACAGAAACTTTTCAATTTGATGCAATCCCAGTAGTTAATTTTGGTGTTCAGTGCCTGTGCTTCTGGGGTCTTTTCCAAGAAGTCTTTGCCAGTACCTATGTCTTGCAGGGTTTCTCCTATGCTCTCTAGTAATTTGATGGTGTCGGGTCGTAGGTTTAAATTTTTAATCCATGTTGAATGGATTTTTGTGTAAGGTGAAAGGTAGGGGTCTTGCTTCATGGTTCTACACGTGGAAATCCAGTTTTCCCAGCACCATTTATTAAACAGACTGACCTTACTCCAGGGACTGGTTTTGGATCGTTGATCAAATATAAGTTGGCTGTAGGTGTTTGGATTGATTTCTGGAGTTTCTATTCTGTTCCATTGGTCTATCCATCTGTTTCTGTACCAGTACCATGCTGTTTTGATAACAACTGCCCTGTAGTATGTCCTGAAATCTGGTATTGTGATGCCTCCGGCTTTGTTTTTGTTGTACAAGATTGCTTTAGCTATTCGAGGTCTCCTGTGTCTCCATATGAATTTCAGCATCATTTTTTCCAGATCTGAGAAGGATGTCCTCGGTATCTTGATTGGTATTGCGTTGAATCTGTAAATTGCTTTTGGGAGAATGGACATTTTGATGATATTGATTCTTCCAATCCATGAGCATGGGAGATTTCTCCATTTTTTGGTATCCTCTTCTATTTCTTTCTTTAAGGTTTTGTAATTTTCATTGTAGAGATCTTTAATGTCCTTAGTTAAATTTATTCCAAGGTATTTGATTGTTTTTGTAGCTATTGTGAATGGGATTGATCTTAGCAGTTCTTCCTCAGCCGTGGCATTGTCTGTGTATACAAAGGCTGTTGATTTTTGTGCATTGATTTTATATCCTGCTACTTTGCCAAACTCTTCTATGAGTTCCAATAGTCTCTTAGTAGAGTTCTTTGGGTCCCCTAAATAAAGAATCATGTCGTCTGCAAAGAGGGATAGTTTGAGTTCTTCCTTCCCAACTTGTATCCCTTTAATTTCTTTTTCTTGCCTAATAGCTCTGGCTAAGACTTCCAGCACTATATTGAATAGCAGTGGTGAGAGTGGGCATCCCTGTCTGGTACCAGATCTCAGTGGAAATGCTTCCAACTTTTCCCCATTCAATAGGATATTGGCCGTGGGTTTTTCATAAATTGCTTTGATTGTATTGAGGAATGTGCCTTCTATACCCAGTTTGCTTAGGGTTTTCATCATGAAAGGGTGTTGAATTTTATCGAATGCTTTCTCTGCGTCTAGTGAGATAATCATATGGTTTTTCTTCTGCAGTCTGTTAATGTGGTGTATCACGTTGATTGTTTTGCGAATATTGAACCATCCCTGCATACCAGGGATGAATCCCACTTGGTCTGGGTGGATGATCTTTCTGATGTGTTGTTGCCGTCTATTGGCCAGAATTTTGTTGAGGATTTTTGCATCTATGTTCATGAGGGATATTGGTCTGTAATTCTCTTTCAATGCTGCATCTTTTTCTGGCTTAGGAATTAAGGTGATGCTGGCTTCATAGAAGGAATTTGGGAGAATTCCCTCTTTTTCGATTGTTCTGAATAGTTTGAGAAGAATTGGGGTTAGTTCTTCTTTAAATGTCTGGTAAAATTCAGCAGTGAATCCATCTGGTCCTGGGCTTTTCTTTGTTGGGAGGGCCTTTATTACTGATTCAATTTCTGACTCACTTATGGGTCTGTTTAGGTTTTCTATGTCTTCCTGGTTCAATTTAGGTAGGTTGCATGTGTCCAGGAATCTATCCATTTCTGATAGGTTTCCCTGTTTGCTGGCATACAATTCCTTGTAGTAATTTCTGATGATTCTTTTGATTTCTGTGGTGTCTGTTGTTATATTTCCTTTTTCATCTCTGATTTTACTGATTTGGGTCTTTTCTCTTCTTTTTTTAGTTAGTTGGGCCAATGGGGTGTCAATCTTGTTTATTTTTTCAAAAAACCAGCTCCTCGTTTGGCTGATTTTTTGTAATGTTTTTTTGGATTCAATCCTGTTGATTTCTTCTCTGATTTTGATTATTTCTCTTTTTCTACTAGATTTGGGTCTAGTTTGCTGCAAATTTTCTAGATCCTTGAGATGCATTGAAAGCTCATCTATTTGGTGCCTTTCCAGTTTCTTGATGTAGGCACCTATTGATATAAACTTTCCTCTTAACACTGCTTTTGCTGTATCCCATAAGGTTTGGTATGTTGTGCTGTTATCCTCATTTACTTCCAGAAAATTTTTGATTTCTCTTTTGATTTCTTCAGTGACCCATTGTTCATTCAGGAGCATGTTGTTCAATCTCCATGTGTTTGCATATGCTCTAGAGATTCCTGAGTTGCTAATTTCCAACTTCACTCCCTCATGGTCTGAGAAGTTGCATGGTATGATTCTAATTCTTTTGAATTTGCTGAGACTTGCTTTATGGCCTAATATGTGATCAATCCTAGAGTAGGTTCCATGTACTGCTGAGAAGAATGTGAATTCTTTACGTGTAGGATGAAAAGTTCTGTAGATATCTGTTAGATCCATTTGGGCTATAGTGTTGTTTAAATCTACTGTCTCCTTGATGATCTTCTGTCCTGTCGATCTGTCAATATCTGTGAGTGAAGTATTGAAGTCCCCCAGTACTATTGTGTTGGGGTCTAAGTCTCCCTTTAAGTTTCTTAACAAATTTTTTAAATAAACATGTGGCCTGTAATTAGGTGCATATACATTGAGAATTGTTATATCTTCCTGTAGTATTGATCCCTTAATCATTATATAGTGCCCCTCTTTGTCTCTCTTAACAGTTTTTGTGTTAAAGTTTATGTAGTCCGATATTAAGATGGTTACACCCGCTCTTTTTTCATTTCTGTTGGCGTGGTATATCTTGTTCCATCCTTTTATTTTCAGTCTGTATGGATCTTCGTTGGAAAGATGTGTTTCTTGTAGGCAGCAAATAGATGGTTTTTGTTCCTTAACCCAATCAGCCAATCTCTGTCTTTTAACAGGACAATTTAGACCTTTAACATTCAATGTGACTATTGATAAGTGGTAAGTTTGCCCTGCCATTTGCCAGATATTTTCTAATGTATGCTTTGAATTCCCTGTGATCTGTTGCCGTGAGGTTCCCTTCGTTTACCTTCTTTCATGTTGATGGTCGTGTTTCTGTGTTTCTGTGTGTAACACGTCTTTAAGTATCTTTTGCAGGGCTGGACGAGGGGCAACAAATTCTTTCAATTTTTGTTTGTTATGAAAGGTCTTTATTTCACCTTCATTCACAAATGAGAGCTTTGCAGGGTATAATATTCTGGGCTGGCAGTTTTTTTCTCTAAGTACCTGGGCTATGTCTCGCCATTCCCTTCTAGCTTGTAGGGTTTCTGTTGAGAAGTCAGCTGTAAGTCTAATTGGAGATCCTCTGAGAGTAATCTGACGTTTCTCTCTTGCACATTTTAGGATCTTTTCTTTTTGCTTCACTGTGGTGAGTTTAATTACAATATGTCGTGCAGAGGATCTCTTTTGGTCATGTTTATTAGGGGTTCTATGAGCTTCCTGGATTAGGATTTCTCTGTCTTTCTCCAATCCTGGAAAGTTTTCTGCTAGTATCTCCCTAAAAAGGCCTTCTAATCCTTTCTCCCTCTCCATACCTTCAGGAACACCTAGAACCCGAATGTTGGTTTTTTTAATAGTATCCTGCAAATTCCCGATGATATCTTTTAGTTTTCTAATTTCCTCTTCTTGTCTTTGGTTTGACTGTTTCCTCTCCTGTTCTCTGTCTTCTAGGTCCGATATTCTCTCTTCTGCTTCACCCATTCTGGTTTTAAGGCCCTCAAGATTGCTTGTCACTTGATCTATTGAATTCTTCAATTCATTAAGATTTTTTGTCACTATCGTAGCTTCTTGTTCTACTAGTTGTTTCATTTCGTTTTGATTTCTCCGTAGTACTTCATTCTCGCGAGAGAGATTTTCTATCTTATCCATTAAGGATTTCTGTAGTTCAAGAATTTGTTTTTGAGAACTTCTTAATGTTCTTATCAATTCTTTGAGATCTGCTTCTTGCATTTCTTCTATCTCATTATCTTCATAATCCTGACTTGGGGTGTCTTTTCCGTTTGGGGTCATCATAGCGTCTTCCTTGATCTTGCTCCCTCGGAATCTGTTTTTATTTGGCATTTTTTTTTTCCCCACACTCTTTCTCTGGGTTGTCAAGGTAACGGAGTTTGTGTGCGCGGTGTGTTCCCAGTTTTTGGATCCCCTTCAGGTTTCTACAGCCTCGGGTTTTTGGTTCCGTCTGCCTCAGTGATGGGCGGGCGGGCGGGCGGGCGGGCGCGCCTTGTCCCACTGCATTTAATCTAGCTCGAATTAGCAGGGTGGGTGACGAGAGAGGCTAGTGTCCGTGCAGGCTCGCCTCAGTTGTGCTGTTTCCCCCGTGGGGGGTCTGCTTCCCCCCGCCAGTGTCTCGGGATCCCTGTATCGGCCCCTGTTCAAGCGCTCAGTTCCAATGGCGACTGTGTTCCGCCCGGCTTCCGGTTCAGCCGGCGGGCGCGCGCCGTCCCACTGTGTTCAGTCTAGCTCGAGTGAGCAGGGTGGGCAACGAAAGAGGCTAGTGTCCGTGTGGGCTCGCCTCAATTGTGCTGTTTCCCCCGTGGCGTCTGCTTCCCCCCGCCAGTATCTCGGGATCCCTGTATCGGCTCCCGTTTAAGCGCTCGATTCCAATGGCGACTGTGTTCCGTCCGGTTCCCGTCCCTCCCGGCAGCTCCCGTGCCACTAAGGCACGATTTGCCGTTCGCAAACTTACTTTCCCCTAGGTCCTCTGCGTCTCATTCACTGGGTCCGGAAGAATTTCCACTGCATTTTTTTCCGTGAGATTTTTCCTGAGGCTACAGTAACTCTGTTTTTATTAAACTATCTTTTTGCGGACTGCTAGTGCGCGTCCTCACTATTCCGCCATCTTGGCTCCGCCCCCTGAAGCTGTTTTTAAACCAATTCAACATTTCCTCTCAAATTGTAGATATCAAATGTGTTGTATTTAAATGCTAGTTTAGCTTGAAACTAGAAATGAACTGCTGTTTAACTGCAGATACATTTTGAATGACTGATTTTGATTTTTTGTTTTCATAGTTAAGTTCTTTTATAACTATATGCAGACACAAAATATTATGAAAATAAGGGTTATTTTTTTCTTTTCCCCAACATGTGCACAGTTAGACAAGATTCTATTTTGGGTTTACTGTGCCTCTGCTGTAAGGTATCTGTGAAAGAACAGAGTACTAATAACTTGGCAGCTTTGCTATTGTTACAGACTGGTTAAGAGGAACAGTGGTCATGATGTCCTGAAATTGCTTTTCTGAGCGTTAGATTACTGAGATCCTATCACTCAGTGGGAACTTTTTCTTAAGGAGGATGAAGAACTATGACTGCAGTTGATAGTGTCTTCCAGGCATGCCCGGAGACAATTTTCAATGACTAATTATAGCTTAAGGAAGCAGAAAAAGTACCAGAAAAAACCCTGTCAGAAGGGTTAATTTATATAAAGGAGTGAAGTGTGAAAGTAATTTTGTAAATTCCAAGCATAACTACTTTGACTCTTCAAAACAATCTCTACTTTATTGGCTGTAATGATAGGACATTGGTGAGATAGGAGATAAAATGTTCATTTTATAACCAGAACCTGCATTTGTATAAGTTAGACTCAGGAAAAAGCCAAACAGATTTCTTTAAGAGATTATTACAGGAATATGCAAAATATTAAACTTATAGTTTTGCTCACTTTTTATCTTAAAGTTCATTCTATAGGCTTCAGTTATTTCATAATATTGATTTTGAAAACTTGGAAAAACTAGATGACCATTGATATTAATATTTAAGAATTTTTTAAAATCATAAAATTTTGATACATATGCTTTCAGTAATCAAATACTTTTTAGAAATGTAACTAGAAAATCTTGGTGATGTCAAAAAATTTAAAAATATAAAGTGGATTTGGCGAATTTGTTCTTGTAAAATGTTGACTTAAGTATTTGCATAAATCCTTTAGCTAAAGTTACTTCCAGAAATTAAGCTGTAATGAAAATAAATATATATATGTATATACACATACATACATTCTAAAGTTCAAGCAAAAGTTTCATTATCACCAGCAAAATTAGCCATGAAAAATCTCATCTAACAGTTTAATTTACCTTCAAAGAATCAGTTTCCCCTCACATTGAATAGATTCATTTCTTCTCTCCCTCCCTCCCTTTATTCCTCTCTTCCTTCTTTCCTTCCTTTTTTCTCTTAATTTTGAGAGGCAGAGGTACCAGGAGACAGATACACAGAGAGAAAGAGTTCAAATCAGGTAGTTCACTTCCTAAATTCCTTCCTTAGCTGGGCTGTGTGGGAGTGGGGGGCAGGGTGAGATGAAGGCATCTGCTAAGCCAAATGCCACCTCCCAGTATATATATATATATATATATATATATATATATATATATATATATATATGTATTTTACTCATTTATTTGAAAGAGTTAGAAAAGAGGGAGAGAGAAAGAGAGATCTCTTCTATGTGATATTTCACATACCACATGGCCACAATGGCCAGGGCTCAGCCAGGCTGAAGTAGCAGCTTCAACTGGGTCTCCCATGTGGAAGACAGTTTCCCAAGAACTTGCGACATCTTCCATTGCTTTTCCCAGGCCATTAGCAAAGAGCTGGGTTGGCATCGGAACAGCCGGCACTCAAACTGGTGCCCATATGGAGCATTGCAGGCAGTGACTTTACCCACTAGGCCACAATTCCAGCCCATTCCCCCGTATATTTTTAAGTGCCCGTTCTGCTTTTCTCTGGGCAGTGTTTTTTTTTAAAGCTTGTATAAAATACTTACAACAAAAGTATATAGAATGTGGTGAATACCTGTGAACTTTTAATAAGAAAAAAAACCACAATGGCACCAAATCAAAATAATGCAACACAAAAGGAGGAACAAATTTTGGAGAGTAGAAAATGAGAATTTTCTGTAGCAGAGTAAGCTTGAACTGAAAAGAAAGTAGACTGTCAAGTGAGGTTCAAAAATGAAAAGGCTCAAAAACTAGCGAAGAATTTGAAGAAAAATTATTGGGACCTTTTTAGAGTGATAAAAGGATGAAATCAGTATTTAAAAATCCTTTGTAAAGTAACCAGATAGTAAAGTGAGAATTAAACCTGGTTGATTAATTGGACCTTAGAAGTCAGAGAAAATAATAATAGAGCTTTCTTCAGGGTGATGCAGTAACTATTGGAAATAACAGAAATCAAAGACCATTTAGAAGGAAAATTGGATAAATACTTGAGAACCACTTTGATATCATGATAAAGAATAAGAAAAAGTTAGAAATAAGAGGTTCTCATAGCTTTTTAAAAAATGTATACATTCGCTTATTTGAAATGTAGAGTGAAAAAAGAAAAGATGAGAAAGAGGTAGAGAGAGAGAACAATAATCTTCCATCTACTAGTTCATTCCCCTAATGCTGGCAAACAGCCAGGGCTGGGCCAGGCTGAACCCAGGAATGAGAAATTCCATTGCGACCTCCCACATGGGTGGCAGGGACCCAGTAGCTGGGCCATCATCTCTTTCCCAGATGCATTAGCAGGGAGCTGTATTGAAAGCAAAATGGACAGAGCTCAAACACTCCAATATGGGATGCTGGCATTGGAAGCAGCAACATAACCTTGTTGCACCATGACTCCGGCCCCTGGTATTCATAACATTGAATGCTGGAGTAAGTTTAATACCACTGATGACAAGAGGAAGGTGTAGGTGATGTAGGTCTTAGCTCAGACTGAAGTCATGTTAAGGAAGCCCAACCACAGTGAGCAGCTGGAATTTGAAATGTGGGATTTATTTACAGAAAATAAAGGGGAGGAAAGATAGATATTCTAAACCACATTCAATTGTTTCTTGATTATTGAACTATGACTAAGACATATATAATAAGGTGAATACCTGTGAGTCATGATTGCTTGTTAAATATAAATTGCAAAAGTTCATTTTCTTATTTCATAAGGAACTATCAGTACTTTTCCCTAATAACCAATGTTGATAAAAATAAAAGGCAAACATCCAAATCATATCTCAATTCAGTTTTTAATTCATGTTAGGATTTCATGAACTTTTGAGTTAAAATTTAAAAGAAATTAAATAATTCATATGCAAATTGAAAATCTGCCTGGTGGTTATTATTTTACCTATACTCATTCGAAATGTTAAACAAATTTGGATTATGGTGAAGAACTGCTGGTGAATGGCGGGTGGGATGAGAAAGGTTGCTAATTTACTTTTAAGTGACTTAGATTAAAATTAATATTGCTTTGCCAGCATAGGTATAAACATATGAGAAATCACTTAGGAATTCAGCATTAGCAGAGAACTGTAATTTGCTGAACACTTCTATTTACCCTTGAATTCTAATGAGATCTATTATCATAATTGATCACTTGCAAAGGAACAGTCAAGTTAAGAAAAAACCCTCACTAGTTAGTGCTGTTATAGAAAAGAAGTGTTAGGCTGATTATATGTGGGAGAAACAAACCATGGATCAGTGCATGGTTCCCTTTAAGTGAGTAGCCATTGATGGTTTCTTTATGAAAATAAGTTTTTCACTCATGGCTTGCCCAAATATTTCCAGTCAGAATCTCAATGTCTTAAATAGTGGTTTACAAATGATGTTGTTGTTTTTATCTCTAGGACTCTTTTAAAATTTTTTTACTTATTAATTTGAAAGAGAGGGGCAGATAGACAGGCAGATGGAGAGAAATCTCCCATTAACTGGTTCATTCCTCAAATGCCTGCAACAGCTGGATCTGGGCCAGGTTGAAGCCAGTAGCTGGAACTCAATCTAGGCCTCCTTTATCAGTGATAGGGACCCAACTACTACTAGAGCCATTGCCTGCTGCCTCCCAGGGTGTGCATTGCCAAGAAGCTGGAATTGGGAGTAGAGGCATGTACTCAGATAGAGGATATGGGGCTCCCAAATGGCATCTTAACTGCTGCACAAACACCCACCCCTTTGGGACTCTCAATTAATCAGAAACAGGTTCAGAAGTCCAATATTGAAGACAACTTCTTGCTGTTATGGAATGGGGCAGGTATTCAGAGCCAGATTTCCTTTGATGTGCCCAGTCATTTGTCCCAGTCTTGACTGTTGTAACCCAGCCTGTTATGCGCAGTCTTGTCTGTTGTAACGAGAGGGCTATTTTAATGTTAAAAAATTTCATAGATACCCACATAGTAGTAGTGATACTTTTTATGCCCATTGATTGAAGGACAATGATTTTTGACATTAAAGAACTTCTTGAGGTGTTCCAGGAACTTTTTAGTTCTTAGACTGGAAACTGATCCTTAACTAGGACAATGCCTTGCAGATAAGTGCTTCTCTTTATTCATTTGATTCTTCATCCTTGAAGCTGTTATATTTGGTTATAAGTGATAATCCTTTAACAATTATGGTAGGCTGAACAGTGACCCAAAAGTAATCTCTGCTCCCCAGTTCTCTGGAACCTTTCAGTGTTGCCTTACATGGCAAAAGGTTTTTCATGTCACTCAGTTAAGGATATTGAGATGAGGAAAGTATCCTGGAATATAAGGACAGGCTCAAAGAATAATCAAATTGTCTTAGAAGAACAAGGAAACAACACATTTGACTAGGAGAGCTAATGTAATGATGGAAGCCAGAAGTTGGAATGATCTGAAGAAGCAGTCCTGAGCCAGGAGGGCAGGTGGCCTCCAGAAACTAGAAAAGGCAAGGAAAAAATATTCTCTTCTAGAGCCTGCAGAGGAACCAGGCTGCCCTGTGTTCACATTCACCAGAGAAGCTAATTTCAGCCTCATGAACTATAAAAGATGCTTATTTATTGTGCTAAGACACTGGGTTTTGGGTAGCTTGTTATAGTGACATGGGAAACTAATGCACATCTTAATTAGGTAATGAATGATAAAACGAACTAGGAAGCATGTATTACTTACAGACCCAGTGATACAAATGGTAATATATTTACAGCTTTTATAGTTCCTTTATATTGTCATCTTCTTTGATTCTCAAAGAAATTTCATGAAGTAAGCAGGAGCAATATTTTCATAATACATATTTTACTCATAAGAAAATTGAAGCTCAAGGATTGCATAAGAGTTACAGTGAGAAGAAACTCTTTGATACCTGGGTAAAGCTTCTTTAGAGAAAGCTCAGGAAAAGCATCTGTAACAAGTTATATAAACCACAGTTATTCAGGACAAGGCAAATGCTTCCGTAACATAGGAAAATCGAAAAAAACATCATGGAATAAAAACCTTCAGCTTACAATCAGGTTAAAAGCAGTTGATTGGTGAATGCTGACTCCTCTCCATTTAAAAAGAATTAAGCAGAATATTCATCTGAGTTTACATTATTTCATATGATGGTGTACAATGTATACAAACTAAAATTGGATTATAAATATCTTAGAAAACTATTCAATATAGTCTTAAAAATTTGAAAAGAATGAAAAACTAAATTGGGATAAATGCCACTAATGTTGTGGTCAAGTTTTCATATTTATGAGACTCATCTAAGGAGTTAAATGAGTTAAGAAATTAGAAGGAAAAGTGCATTTCTAGATGGCACTAGATGATTAAACTATATCCACTTTATTTTCCTGCTGGGTCTGCAGTCTCCAGTAGGGAAGATGATAATATGCCTATCACCAAGACTTGCTTTTCTCATTTTCCATGGTCAGTGTTATAATTACAATAAAGACAAGCGTCATACCAAGTACAAGTACACTCAACAAGGAAAGTGAACAATATACGCTATAGTATAAGTATGCAAATGTCATCATTCTCAAAACTGCCAGTAAATATTGATTAACGATTCCAAGTTACTCAAAGCTTGCTAGAAACACAATGAATAAGTTTAGATTGGGGGGTGGGAGCTGTTTTTGCCTCTAATTGGCTCCTAGAACTGAGTGGCTCTATATTTTTAGAAGGTGGCATATTAGTGGAAAATGGTACCAACGTCATGTTAGAGAAATTTGAAAACTGGAGGACAAATCCAGTCTGCATTTCCTTTTTTTTTCAATAAATAACCTCAGTAGAAAACATTTTAACGTTAATCCTTACATAATTAACTACAGCTCATATTTTATTCTAGTTCTTTTCATATAAGTCAGCTCAGCCCTGGCATGTCACTGAAGACAGATTATAGAAAAGATCATCCCATTTGGTGGGACTTTATGAGTAAGCTAATTTTTAACTGCATCTATGAAGAATTGTCTAAGGCCAGTGTTATTGGATCTGAGATGACAATAAGTTAACTCCCATGGAATACATCAGAAGAAACACAAGCCTAGATGATATGTGGATGGTGTCACCGTCCATGTTGTTAATCAAGTTAAAAACCCAAACAACAAACAAATCCTCAGACTCTTTCTACACTCAAAAGAAATTTTCTGCTAATTTGCTGCTTTAAACTAAATTTTCAAATCCTTTCTTTATGTTCTTTGAAATTTTGATAGCCTAACCTACTATTGATTCTGCTTTTGAATACTACCATAGGCTGCAACTTTGATTCTCCATCATCCTCTCTTCTTTCCCTCCCTTTTGTTCTCCTTGTAAAGACAGAGTGATTTCCTTGAAGGTTATACATGGTCAAGTCACATTCAAGAAATGATCTCAGTAGTTTCCCATGAGTTTTATGATGAGGTCTGAGCTGCAGCTGCAGAAGCTGAACCCTGGCAGCTTCACATCTCAGCTCTTGCCCCCAGTCCTGCGCCTACGGACAGGGCTTTGCCTCCTGTGCCTGCTCCTCTCTCTGCCAGGCTTTTCTTGCCTCAGCCTGGTTGCTTCCTCAGACCTCGTCTCAGACTTCCCTGACTCTGACAACAGATCAACAAAGACTCTGGTAACAACATTGGCCTTTTCTTCACAGAGCTGATGACAGTAGTAATTTCACGTCAGTATGTATGGTAGTCTCCCTTGTGAGATTAAAAGCACCAGAAAGCCAGTGCTGTATCATAAGTTTCTCTCACTAGTAAATTAAGAAAAATTGATCACACTTTTCAGACCACTAAAATTCTAAAAACAGGCTGACCAAATGAAAAATATACAGTGATTTGCAAAGTACTTTGGAGGAAGCCTTTTATAAAAACAAAAGCTAACACATAATCTTAGAATATATAGCAAATAGGATGGTAGTTAATAGTGTATATTAATTAAGGTCAATTTTGTAACATTGATATTAAATTAAATCATTAAATGGATTTTCAAATACAAATACACCTTAGCATCCATTGATCTCAAAATTTTGATTAGTTGAACAGATGAAAATCTAAAAATAAACAGATAAAATGAACAATAACAGCATTCAATTCACAGGGTTCTATTCACTTAAAATGTAGCAAAATCCTGGATAGTAGAGATTATTTTCGTCCAGTTCAATTGGTAGCAACTGCTCATTCATTACATGCTATGACTGATGAAACATTTGGTATATTGGTTTAGCACTTAATTTCTTGAAAAAAAGATTTTTTAAAAAAATCTTAAAATGTTACAAATTATGAATGTGGTACTTTTCAATTAAACCTCAGTTGTGCTGGTGGTATTTGTTGTAGATACTCATTTAAATTTTCAAACAATCAGTATTCTTTCTGTTCATCAGATTGAACCCAAAATCCATTTACTAACTCTCTGTGAGAGTGTGCACTTTAACAAAGCATCCCCACATTGCCAAATAGTACCTTTCAGCTTATCAAAAAATAAAAGTATCCAACCCACTCCCAACACACTGTACAAAATATTGAGAGAGATGATGTGTTTGAGATATGAAGCAAATGGATTATTTTCATCTGCAACAAAATGAATGTGATTCCTGTGATATACTCAAACCGCTACTTTAGTTCTAGACTGTTATAAATACTGCCAGGAAAGTCTTCTATTTAATAAGATGGTTAATACCTTTGACAATTTGATGATATTTTCTAATGCTGGACGTGAACGATGTTGGCTTCTGTAATTCCTTTACCACACATGGTGCTGACGTGAATACATTCCAGCAACAGATGCAGGTTTGCCATCTCGGCAGCTGTTGACCTCAGTGCTTACACAGTGCCAGGACAAATGCCATTGCATTTCTGCCAACATCTTTTATGATGTGTCAGACTGATCCAAACACAAACAGAAAGTCCCGTGTCATCTAAGTGTTAAGTATCAATGCATCCCCGTCCCCTTCACCTGCGCAAGGTAAATTAAGCAAACAGAACAGGAATGCATCTACTCTCATTCAGTCATACTGTAAATGTGGCAGTTAAGAATCCCAATCCATAAACCCAAGCACACAAAAAGTATAAATATTTCATCTAGCAGTTTCTACTTGTTAGGATACAGGTAGCTTAACTGGTTATTTGAGTATTTCCTATATTTCCAGAAATGTATCCAGATTCCCATTGAGCTTATGCAATACCAAGTGGTAGGACTGCCACTTCTCACACTTGGTCTTTGGATCCTGTTAGAGGTTACCAAACGTTTTACTTTTCCCTTTTAGATCCTGCAAACCCTTTGCTACCCCATGCCTACTGGGGTATAGAAATTTGAACATGGGAATCCATAGTTTTCCATGCCAAGATTCCAGCGCTATTCCCTTCTTAGGAGGCTTCTGGGCTCCCTGGAGCTCACCACGTGTCATAGGGCTTGGGGTCCCTCTCTCTACTTCTTCTCTGCTTTCATAATATTTCTTGTTTTTTTCTTCCTGCCTGAGTTTTTTTTTAACTTATTTTTTTACTCTAGGAATGTAAAACCTTATTGTTAGTTGCCTGCTCCTTAAGAAAAATAAACTCTATCTTTAAACTTTACAGGGGTTGCAATTTCTGAAATACCCATGCATTGAATCAGGAAGTACTTGAATATCTCTCCAAAACCTTCTCTTCTCTTCTCTTTTCTCTTCTCTGTGTATTCAGCAGTAAGAAAAAGACAACCTCTGCCCTTAAGGAACTGACATTCCCATGTACAAAGCTGAAAGTAGGCATTTTTATAAATGAGTATGACCATATTCACTGATGATGCTAATTTTCATGAATATGAAGCAATATTTGAGGATATATGGAGACAGCTTTGGAAACATGCCTTTAGAACACACATGAATGAAATGAAGAATTTGGAAAGAAAAATTAGTGAGTGCAGTGCTTGATGCAGGCTGCTTAAGGAATAGCAAGAAGGCCGGTGTAATCCACACTGAAAATGAAGGGGGAGGAAGGAACCGATGGGGGCATGGCAGCATTTTCTCTCTTTCTGTCTTCTCTCTTGCCAATGTCTGCATAGGGCTGACAAGGGACAAAAGCCCTCTGAAATAAAAATTCAGAGGAATAGAAACTAGCATTCAAATATGTTCTGGCCTAGCAAAGATTCTAGAGAAAACTTTGGCCAGTCATTTTGAATGATCATTGTTGGAATTGTTTTGATTTGCATTATCTGGCAGTGTAACTAATTGTACTTTCTTCCCGGTGAGTCCATGTTACATACTTGTTGCAGTTTCAGTCATCCAAGATTGTTTTTCTAGTTGTATATTCCTCTCCAGCAATTTTATAAATCTAATTCACCCTTGGTTTTTTTTTTTTTTTAGCTTTTATTTAAAGAATATAAATTTCCAAAGTATAGCTTATGGATTCCAATGGCTCCCCCCCTCACAACTTCCCTCCCTCCCGCTACCCTCCCCTCTCCCGCTCCCTCTCCCCTTCTGTTCACATCAAGATTCATTTTCAATTCTCTTTATACACAGAAGATCAGTTTAGAACATATTATGTAAAGATTTCAACAGTTTGCCCTCACATAGAGACACAAACTGAAATTATTGTTGGAGTACTAGTTATAGTATTAATTCACAATGTACAGTACATTAAAGACAGAGATCCTACATGATTTTTTTAAAGGATTAATTATCTATGCAATTTCCAATTTAACACCAAGATTTTTTAATCATTTGCAATTATCTTTATACACAGAAGATCGATTTAATATTATAGTATGTAAAGATTTCATCAGTTTGCACCCACACAGAAACACAAAGTGTAAAAATACTGTTTCAGTACTAGTAATAGCATTATTTCACATTGGATAACACATTAAGGACAGATCCCTCATGAGACGCAAGTACACAGTGACTCCTGAAGTTGATTTAACAATTTGACACTCTTGTTTATGGCGTCAGTAATCTCCCCAGGCTCTAGTCATGAGTTGCCGAGGCTATGGAAGCGTTTAGGGTTCGCCGACTTCGATCTTAATCGTTTTTATTTTTACTTTTTAAATGAAATTAAGCCACTAAGAAAAAGCTAAAAGAGAGCTGCAGGTCTAGTTGTTTACATAATTTTCTGTTTTAAAAAATTGATAAAATCAAAATTAATATTAAAAATACAGTTAATAAATAAAGGAATAAATAAGGTAAAAATTAAAAAAAATGTAGACTTTTCAGAGACCACAACACTATGGTGGAAGAGTGTACAATACAAAATTGTTAATTTGAACAGTGTTTATTTGCATGTATATAACCACAAAAGACTTTATAGTTTCTTGTCTTTGAGTAAGTTCCATTTTCAGATTGCCCCTTTAGTTCATGCATTGTCAGTGTTGTGGATGTTAACTGAAGAAATAATCATTAATAAGATAGTAAAAGTTGGCCTTAATTGGCTTAATTGTATGAGAATCATTATCAAAATTTTTTAAATTTCTTTATATCAGTGGTAATAGGATTCAACGTATAGGGATAGTTATTTGTACCTCACTTGAAACACAAGTAACTTTTAAACATAACTTGAGGTAAAATGTTTGTTAAAAATACAAACTTTAAATACTCTAAAAGTGGAATAAGCTCTACAGTCAATTATAATGAGTAATGGAGCAGTACCAGGACTTATTATAATTTCACTTGCTCCTGTAAAACTCTCAGGAGTGTGCATGAAGCTTTGTTTGGCACTTAATTAAGACCGTTTCTTGTCTGCACAACAGAACACTGGCTTGCACAAACGACTGTGAGGAGTCATGCTCAGACCCAAGTTCACAGAACGATGTATGCACAGCTACAAACTTGCTGTTCAAGGATAAACATGAAAAACTGACACTGAAATCCTGCTTATAAAAACCTGTATTTAAAACAATGTGAGTGATTATCTATGTAGAAAATCTCAAGGAATCTACAAACAAATCAAAAATCTACCTAGCTTTAATAAGCTCAGCAAGGTAACAGGGTAGAAGAGAAACATACAAAATTAAATTTTGTTTCTAAGTGTTAATAATGAATATATGATGCCAGAATTAAAAATATGCTATCATTTAGAATTGCTAAATCATCAAAAGAAAAACGCTTATTGGTAAATCTATCAATACATGTATGTGACTTGTATGCTGAAAATGCTAGTGAAAGCAAAAAAAGATTAAATAAATTGAAATACATGCTATTTTTATGGATTGCAAGACTGACCATAGTAAAGCTATGAATTACATAAAGTTGATAGACAGGATTAACATAATTTGTATCAAGATCCAAATGAGAATTTTTCTAGGTATAGAATTACTCTAAAATTTTCACGGTAAGTCAAAGGAATTAGAATAGCTAAAGCATTTTGTAAAAGAGCAAAGTGGAGGCTGTCAACCCTCCCTGTTTTCATAGCTTACAGAGTTACACTAATCAAGATTGTGTTGGATTCCCTGAGAGATTAACATTTGCACCAAAGGAGCAGAATTAAGAATCGTAGATCCAATTATAGTTAGCTGATTTTGGCAAAGGTGCAAAAGCAAACCCATAGAAAGCACTTCTTCCAATAAATGTTGCTGAGCAATTGGCCATCCATAGGTGAAAAAATCAAACCTAACACTTGATAAGGACAAGAACTCAAAATTGCTCATGGACTTAAATGTAAAACATGAAACTAGAAAACTTGTGGGAAAAAAAAAAAAAAACACCAGAAAATTCTTAGGACTTGAGAAAGTTCATTAGAGTTGACAACAAAAGCACAATATATAAAAGGAAACTATTTCATTGGACTTCACTAAAATAAAACAGAAACTTTTGTTTCATAAAGAACTTTTTCAGAAGATGAAAAGACAGGCTACAGAGAGGACGAAAACACTGCCAACCATTTACCCACAAATGGACTGCTGTCTAAAACAGAAGAACTGGCAAAACTCAACATTATCAATCAAGCAGTCCCATGAGAAAGCTGACAAAAGGCAATAGAATTTCACCAAAAGAGAATATACAGATGTTATACACATATGTAAATTTGTTGATCATTAGCTATTAAAGACGTATAAATTAATACCATACTGTGATAGCACTACATACTTAGAGAATTACTAATTAAAATAAAAAGTGACAAGACAAAATGCTGGATCATTCATTTATTGGTTGTAAGGTAAAATTTTGCCATTTCCTATAAAACTAAATATACAGTTACCATATAACCCAGCAATTACGCTCCTGGGCATTTATCCCAGAGAAATGAAAACTTAACTTCATACAACAACCAGTACATGAATGTTTACAACATCTTTATTCCTAATGGCTATAAACTGGAAACAACCCAGCTGTCCTTCAATGGTGAATGATTTAACGAACTGGTGTATTCATATATGGAGTCCATCTCAGAGATAAAAAGGATCTAACTATTTATATAAGCAACAACCTGGATAAACTGAATGTGAAAAGACAATTCTTAATGTGATACATCCTGTATCAGTTTGTAATATTTCTGAGAAGATAATAAAATGGAGAACAAATTAATTGTTTCTTGTGATAAAGGAACTGAATTGAAAGAGAATGGGTATTCCTTTCAGAGAGCAATGTGAAGGAACTTTGTTTTGACAGAAATGTTGTTTGTTAACTGTATTAATATTCTTGTCATGATATTTTACTGTAGTTTTACAAGATTGAATAATCTTTACCCCTGAGGTAAACTAGGTAAAGAGTGCAGTGGGGACCGGTGCTACGGTGTAATATGTCCCAGCTGTCCCAGCTGTTCCATTTACAGTCCTTCCTGAAAATGGCCTGGGAGAAGCAATGAAAGATGGCCCAAGTGCCTGGGCCCCTGCTACCAATGTGGGAGACCTGGAGGAAGCTCCAGGCTCCTGTCTTCTGCCTGGCCTGATCCATGTCATTGTGACCACCTGCAGAGTGCACCAGCAGGTGGAAGGTTGGATTCTCTCTTGCTCTGTCTATCCCTGTCTCTCTCTGTCTCTCCTTGTAACTCCGAATTTCAAATAAATTAAAAAAAGAAAAGGAAAGGAAGAGAAAAGCACTCAGAGTTAAAAAAAAGTACAATGAGACCATTATGTGCTATTCCATATAGCTATTACAACTGTTGCTTACACATGAATCTACAGTTATCCAAGATATTTAATTCAAAAATTGAGAAGAATGAAAAGCATTCAGATAATAAAAACGCTAGTCTCACATATGTTTAAAAGTTAAAACAGAGTTATGGAAAGAAGGAAGGAGAGAGAGGAGAGAGAAACAGTGAGATCTTCCCTTTGCTGGTTCACTCCCCAGCTGCCTACCACAGCCAGATATGGGTCAGGCTGAAGCCTGTAGCTAGGATCTCCATACTGGGCTCCTAAATGGGTACTTAGGTCATCGTTTGCTGCCTTCCCAGGCACATTAGCAGTAATCTGGCTTCTAAGTGAGTAGCCAGGACTTGAACCAGTACTCTCACACAAGAGGCCAGTGAGGCATCACAGTGGGCAGCTCCAGCTGGTGTGCCACAAGACCTATTACGGGTACTTGAATGGGACCAGAATGACCTTGATGCTCAGCCCAATAATTATACTCAAAGAGTAAACCATACTAAAAGGTGACTTTTCATCACACAGCAATTTTATACTGTGACACATTAAAAGATGTATTTCTCTTACTTTCTTCCTTTAGAATTAAATTGCACAACTCAAATTTTTAGCAAATTATTTTCTGACAGAATTTATTGATGAGCAGAAACTACATTGTTCATTTTTGCAACATTGATCAATGAAAAAAGGTTTTCACTTAAGAAGTGCAAATATCAACATCTGTTTTAGGCAGTGAGACTTGAAAAAGAAGAGCATACAGGAACAGGTGTTTGGCCTACAGTTAAGAAGCTGCTTAGAATGCCTGGGTCCATATAAGAGTACCTGCCTTGGATTTGTGACTCTAGCTCCTGATACCTTGCTTAGCTTCTTGCTATCGTACACCATGGGAGGTAGCAGTGATTGCTCAAATAACCCCACCCTAACTGTTGCAGACATTTGGGGAGTAAATCAGCAGAAGGGAGAGCTCACTGTCTCTCTTCTTCCTCTCAAATGAATAACTAAATTTTTTTTAAAGAAGAGCAATACATTTTTTTTGCAGTAAGAGCTACCATGCATATTTAGTTTTATCTCGAATAAAAAAACATACTTGAGTGAGTCACAGATCATAAATACATGAGTTTCAGAGAGATTTTACAGAGTCTTATGTATTGCTTTGTTAGGCATTTTCAAAATTAGTAGAAAAAGACCCAATTATTCAATAAGAAGCCCCTTGCACTGTAACTTTCTGCAACATTCTCAGTCAAGAAATCCCTTCTTCCAAAGGAAAATCTGGAGGAGTGAGTTAACAGTTGCTTTTCTATTGTGGAAAAATACTGTTTATATCACACACACACACACACACACACACACACACCACGTGTGCATACACATCTACTTTAAAAGAATTATCTGTAGAAATTTCTTTTTGCTTCTTCCTAATTTCTTTTTTTTATTTTTTTATAACGCTTTTATTTAAAGAATATAAATTTCCAAAATACAGCTTATAGATTACAATGGCTTCCCCCCCCATAACTTCCCCCCCACCCGCAACCCTCCCCTTTCCCACTCCCTCTCCCCTTGCATTCACATCAAGATTAATTTACAATTCTCTTTATATACAGAAGATCAGTTTACTATATATTAAGTAAAGATTTCAACAGTTTGCCCTCACATAGCAACACAAAGTGAAAAATACTGTTGGAGTACTAGTTATAGTATTAATTCACAATGTACAGCACATTAAGGACAGAGATCCTACATGATATATTTTTTTAAAAAATTGATTAATTTTCTAGGCAATTTCCAATTTAACACCAAGATTTTTTTTTCATTTTTAATTATCTATATACAGAAGATAGATTCAGTATATACTAAGTAAAGATTTCATCAGTTTGCACCCACACAGAAACACAAAGTGTAAAATACTGTTTCAGTGCTAGTTATAGCATTACTTCACATTGGACAACACATTAAGGACAGATCCCACATGAGACGTAAGTACACAGTGACTCCTGAAGTTGATTTAACAATTTGACACTCTGGTTTATGGCATCAGTAATCTCCCTAGGCTCTAGTCATGAGTTGCCAAGGCTATGGAAGCCTTTAGGGTTCGCTGACTTCAATCTTATTCCGACAGGGTCATAGTCAAAGTGGAGGTTCTCTCCTCCCTTCAGAGAAAGGTACCTCCTTCTTTGATGGCCCCATTCATTACACTGGGATCTCACTCACAGAGATCTTTCATTTAGGTCTTCTTTTTTTCCCAGAGTGTCTTGGCTTTCCATGCCTAGAATATTCTCATGGGCTCTTGAGCCAGATCTGAATGCCTTAAGGGCTGATTCTGAGGCCAGAGTGCTATTTAGGACATCTGCCATTCTATGAGTCTGCTGTGTATCTCACTTCCCATGTTGGATCATTCTCTCCCTTTTTGATTCTATCAGTTACGCAAACAAGACTAGTGTCTGCTAATGCTTCTTCCTAATTTCTGTTGGGTTTCTGGAAGCTGTAAGGTGAAATGGAGACCTACTGCGACTCTTGTTTCATAGAATGAGGTTTTGCCTCATGATATAATAGGCTCTACCATAAAAATAAATAAAAAAATCTAGAAGATAAAGAGATAATCTTCAAGTCCCACCTCACTTTGCAGGCTTCCTTGTCACTCAAGTGCATCATAGCATATAAAGTTATATCCAAGTTCCTTTGAAAACACATACAACAACCATTCTAATAGACTAGTGAAGCTCTGACTTCCTTCAAGGATTTCTGTGCTTTGTCCACTTTTTAAAACATTCTTTAATCTCTTATTCACAATGGCTGACAGAAACCTTTACCATCAATAATGTTATGAACTCTGCAAAAATATGCTTCCCATAGACTAAGAATTTTCTTATTTTATGTGTCCGGCATTGTGTACAGAAACTTTATTTAGAACTATGCTACATCAGAAACAGAGCTAAAATAATGTACCTCATAATTGAATTCTGGTATTTTGGAATTCTGTTGATTGGACACAGTCTTCTAGAATTTTGTTGCATTTTGAAGAACCAATGCATCTCCATGAATTTGAAGTCAGTAGATATCAGGATCACTGTATAATCTAGGCCCTTTTGACCCTTCAGTAGGGACTTGCTTAACCAATTATTACCATGGCAATAATTGGCTTTGGTGAGTTAGATTAGTCAGGCAAAGATCCCCACCCACACACATTTGCCTGTGTTTAAAACTTTACAAGAACACTTCATTTCACTGTTAAAGTGATGCATATACAAATAGATCCTCTTGACACAGTAATAATCGACCAGAATATCATTAAGTTTTGATCGAAAAGAAAACTGAGCATGAAGGCAATTTGGGGGTAAGAGAAATGAGAGAAGTATGCTTGTGTGGTAGGTTTGATGTAAAAGAATTAGGTGGGTCCTTATATAAAACTCGGGCTTCTGAATCCTATCTTCAAAAGTTTTGCTTTATTATTTGAATGGATTCCAAAAATCTTCACAGTTACCAGGAAAACTTTTTGGAGATTTTAACATGGTCTGTCTATGGGCCCCATTCAGAGAGGCCAGCAGTGGCTGGTGAGATCCTGAAGCAAAGACCATTTTGGGAGCAAGACCAACAGGTGGAGTTGAGCTGCAGCCACTCTAGAGTGTGCAATACGAAAAGTAGAGGTATACACAGGAACATTAATTAGTCACTATCTACATGACAATTGCAAACCATAAAGCATACTTTTAAAATAAAAGATTTACTCAACCTGCTAACCTTTATATCTGCTTACTTTGGGCTGGCAATTTGTTAAGTGTTTTTTATACATTGATTTATTTATCCTTACCAAAAAAACCCTATGGGGTAGCTATTGATTAATATCTTTACCTTGGATGGAAGGAAAGGGTGGGGAAGTCCTTTCTTCTTAAAATGTGTTTATTTTTATTTATTAAGATAGAGAGGTAGAGAGATCATCTTTCCATTGTTTCACTTCCCAAATGCTTGCAACTGCTAGGGCTGGGCCGTTCAGAAGACAAGTGCTAGGATAAGGCATGGCATAATCCTAAGCATTGTGTTAACTGCTGCAGCAAGTGGCTGCCCCAAAGCTCTGTATCTTACACAAGCTCACAATTAATGGCACATGGAGCTGTGGTTTACACAGGCATTCAGTCTTTAGAGTTGAAATCTTGACCACTATTGCATGAATGTAGCCTTGCAAATATCCTTTAATGGGGGAGATTTTTGATTTAGCAAAATATACCTAATGACATATAACTTGAAATCTGAAGTAATAAACACATCTGATATTAATTGCATGCCAGATTTTTTGCATATTAACTATCTTAAATTGTTAGCCTTAGTGGAAGCTAAGTTTCAGAACTTCACATTGCTCATATATATTCCAGTGGAAGAAATCATAAGCTCCTCTATAATAAACTCATCATCATTCTATTATTAAAGAAAAGAGTCAGAGAAAGGAAAATAAAGAGGAAATGGAAAGACTTAAAATATTCATATACAGTGACTCACAGGCAGCAAATACAGTTGAGGTGAAAATGGCCTACTTACAAAATCAGCAAAGCAAAGATTGGCAAACCTTTTGTTTTTTGTCAAAATCAACAAATGAATAACTAGAATAAAATAAAAGAGTTAACTAACTGATAGAATTATTTTGAAGTATATATTCAAATAAAAATATCCATAGTTGCTATAGCTGGTAAGCTATCTTTGAGTTGGGTACATTATATCAAAGGCTTTAGGGGCCAGGGCTGTGGTGCAGTGGGTTAAAGCCTTGGCCTGCACTGCTGGCATTCCATTTGGAAGCTGATTGAGTCCCAGATGCTCCACTTCCAATCCAGATATCTGTTAATGCAACTAGGAAAGCAGAAGAGGATGGCCCAAGAGCTTGGGCCCCTGTACCCATGTGGAAGACCCAGAAGAAGCTTCTGGCTCCTGGCTTTGGATCAGCTCAGCTCCTGCTGTGGAAGCCATTTGGGGAGTGAAGATTCTCTCTCTCTCTCTCTCTCTCTCTCTAACTCTGCCATTCAAATAAATAACAATAAATCTTAAAATCTTTAGATAGTTTAGACACATTTTCACATATCTATTTTTTTACAATTTTTCATTTTTTCCAACACTTGTTAATCTGTAGTATGGGTTATTCTTAGTCATTAACATTTCCATATTAGTGGGCTTTTATAGCCTAGTAAATATTTGTAGTACAATTGCAAAACTAATGCATTTAAAAATTCATTTTGAAATGTAAGCACTTGACCTAAGATTACTTTTGATATATCAAAAAGAGGTTAAGATTTGAGGAAATTGTGATAGAACGAGGAAATAAAAATGCCAAACCTATACTATATGAGTGTGTGTGTGTGTATGTGTGTATGCATGTGTGTAGTTTATTTTTCAATCTGAATTTATTGACTAATATTTTATTTGGTGGTTAAAGTAAAATTTCATTTTGAAAATTAAAAAAAATTAATATAAGACACTCCCAAACTATGTTTGCTTAAAGAAATTCTTGTTTCTTCCTTTAAGATCTTCTTTCCATTTACCTACTGAAAATGTCTTGTATCAATGCTATAATCTAATATATTCTGTTTTCTCTGGTAAGAAAAATGAAATCTCACATTATTTTGTCTAGAAAGTACAGGGCAGTGTATAACTTTCAGTCTGTCAAAGCTAGCTTTATATTTTGAAGTTAACTGTGGACTTTTCTCAGCAGATGGCAGAGCCTAGAAATTAAATCATTTATTATTTCTCATCACATTTCATTAAAGTAACCATCAGCCCAGCAGCATGATTTATACATATTGAAGTAGGGAGGAAAATCCCAAAACTTTGAGGATTAAACTAATTTCAGTATATTTGATAACCTTAGAATATTTCTACTAGGGACAAAAGTAAGTTATTTTAAGGTCACTTTAAGTTGTTCAATCAAGACCATATAAGATAGTATTAATTATAAACATACAAATCAAGATAGGTACTTGAAAATAAGTTTCCATGGGAGTTGACAATGAAAACATACTCACCCACAAAGCTGGGACTAAAACAGTTCTTCAGTAAAGTACATTTCCCTTTTCCTTTTCCTTTTTTTAACTCCAAAGTGTAACTAAAAAAATTTTTTTTTCTTCATCCAATTATCAAGGATGAAAATGGCAGGACTAAGGGAGGTGTCGTTTTGAGAAAGGTTGGCCTTGAACTGTTCTGTACTTCATTATCCTCCAATCAAACAGTCAAGTTTCCTCACCTCTAGAATTCACATTCTCCTGATTATCATTTAAGTACATTAATTGGTTACTCTGTAATTCCTGGCTAGACCCATATGTACAAAGAACTGTTACTGATGGCTCATTCACAGTTTATTCCCCTTTGTGTGGTTGGCTAAGAGATTCCCTCCAGAGTTCTCTATCATCACCTACACAGCTCTCCCACTGGCTATAAAATACTGCAGCAGCTTGTAGGTAATTGATCAGACAAGTGAACTGTAAAATATTCATTTTCTACTTCAACAGCCAGATAAATCTCTCGGGAAGAGGATGAAAATATTGCTTATGCACATCAGGGTCGGTGGAGTAATAGCAAGGTTGCTGATAAGCAGGGGTCCACTACAGAGCTAATACTTAATTCAGTCCCATGCCAGAAATGGAGAGCCTGCAGCCTCGCTTGGCCTGAAGCTACAAGTCTCATTATATACTGAACCTGAGGCATCAACATCAGTGCTCCAGTCATGTTGCTCAAAGGATAGTGCTTCCTCTTTTAATTAATCAGGCTCATCTTGGCATAACATGCCAAATAGCCAATTAACACCTAGCTACTGTAACCAACGTGCTAAACACTAAGTTGCTAACGAAATGAGAGTGAATAGAAAGATAGCTATGCAGAGGATGGTGGGGGAAAAGACAGCTGATTTTTTTTTAGCACCTGTATTGGTTTTTTTCCTCTTATACTTGGTTTTCTGCTGTCTGCTGTCAAGCTACTTTAATTGGAAGTTTTTTTGAAGTAGCCTGCACTTAGACTAGTTAAGGCACAGTGAGAAGTAATACATTAGTTTACTCTTGTCCTGCTTTGTTGTTGCAGTAGTGAAAGATGCTAAGACATGTGCCTTGGTCTTATTTCTATTTTATATCTGTGAGTCATTTTAAAAAGAGGTTTCAATCAGTGGAATATATACCAGAAACAGTTGTTTTTCTATAGCCGTTACTTTTCTATAACTTTGATATATATTTTTTTCCTTTCTTGTCCCTTTTTAACGATCTTAGATGGAATCTAAAAACAGTCTAGACACTATAATCATTAGAACTTTTTGTACTTTGTAACTTAAATGTGTAGTCCTGATTCCACACTCCTCTATTAATCCATTTGTAACAAAGGCTTGGACCTCTTTCCCAGTCTGTTGAAGCCTGACTTCTTCAGTGTGAATGATGTGGGAAAGAGAAGGTGAAAAAAAAGTCATTTTAAGTGGTCACAGTTATATTCTTCCCACCATACGGTATCGTTATTTCTTGGCCTTAACACTTATCAGATATCATCGCCCTTGTAAGGGCAAATAATTTTTCCTTTATCTTCAAAAATTCTTAGTAGGAGTGGACCCCTGTAACAAAAAAATAGATTAACAAAACAAACGGAAGTTTATTAACAAATATATTTCATATACACACAGCAGATGCAGGGAATGAGTAATTCTTGGAGTTGGCTTTGAATTCCATCCTACAGAGCACCTTCCACAAAGAACAGTGAATTTCTAGAGAACTGACACAGTGAAGGAAAGGGGTTTTGAGTCTATAGGGTCAGATTGTAGGAGAATAAATAATTGGCAGATAAAGGCTAGTTAGAAAAGCTCCTTAAAGTAGGTCCCCCTCGTGCCATTTCCAGGTCAATAAAGTTGTCTTCAATGGTTAACTTTTGGCTGCCTTGGTAGAGAGGGGAGGAAGGTAGCTTATGTTTTTGTAAATCTGTCTTCCTGCTTTCAGACAAAATGAAGGAGGGCAGTTTCCTTGAATTTGCTGCTTCTTAAATGTGCTTTCAGCTCAGATGATGCTATGCCAGAGGGGAGTGTGTATTCTGGTCACCCACAGTATCTTTTTGGCACATGCTTGGAGGAATACCCCCTGCCAGTCCTTCAGGGAGTCTGTGGAACCTCTTCATTCCCAATTTTCTGTCTTAGAACAAGCTCAGTTCCTCCCAAGTTTCTGTTTCCTGCCCTTTGCACATATGCTGCTGCTCAGGGCCCTGCAGCAGCAGGCAGCACACAGGGATGGGTTATCCACAGAAAGGCAACTAGCTTTAAGGCCTCCACTTCACTTCCAAGGGGAAACTCATGCCTTCCTCTCTATGCACATTACAGGGTATGAGTAGCTCTCCCATCATCAGTCCTCTTTGGCCACTACCCTTCCTCCAGGCTCAGACAGATGCAGGATCTGGATGCCTAGGCAGACATCCAGGTAGAGAGTGGGATTACCTCTTATTAGTCTGGGCATTCTTCTTTTATTATTATTTATTTACTTGAGAGGCAAAGAGACAGAACTGTTATCTGCTGATTGTCTCCCCATTGGCCCACAGCAGTTGGGCTGGGCTGAGGCTGAAGCCAGGAGCCAGGAACACAATCTGAGTCTCCCAGGTGGTTGGCAAGTAACCAATTGTTGGCTGTTGGCCTACTGGGATCCACATTAGCAGAAAATTGGAGTCAGGAGCTGCACCTGAAAATTGAAGCCACATATTCTCAGATGTGCGATGTGGACATCTTAACTGCTAGGCTAAATGTGTCCCTATTTCAGATACTGTTATACTCTTGCTCCACAAGTCCTTTTCTTGATCTCTATACATGATTGTCTTGAACATGGAAGTAAACTCTCTGTCCTTTTCCTTAGAGTACTGTGTTAAGCCAAACTGTTGATTAGCAAGAACCCTGAGTGTCTGTCTTTGAGTCTGATATTTCTCCATGTCTGCAGGTCCCTCCCAGTCTTCTTGTAAAGTTAAGAAACATGTGGTGGAGGTGAGTGGGTTTCTTTAGCTCTTAATGATGAAATTTGATAAACTGTGCCTGGTCTCAATTTTTGTCAGCAATAAATAGTTTGTGGAGTACTATTTTTGTTTTTTGTTGGGTGTTTTTTTATTTGTTTTATTTTTGCTTGATCTAGTCATCCAGATGATCCTAGAGCAAGAATAATAAGTTATTCTGTATCCTGTTATATATGTAATCTGTGCTAAGAGGCTTAATGGAAAAACCAAAAAGCAATCACAAATGCCTGCACTCTGTTCTAGCTGGCTTTATTCCCTAAACAGGAGAAAATTGAGAAAAAAATGTAAAACAAAGGTTTCTTGTTTAAAATTGTATCTGGCTAGAAGGAAAAGGGTCAGAGAATGTGAATGTTCTCTCTAGACATGGAGTTCTCACCTATCGCCCTTTTCTTTCTCCTATCATGTTTCAAAGTCTAGCCTCCATGTAGCTAAGATACCCACAATCTTTTCCCTGCTCCATTCTGGTTTATATTATCTTTGTGTTTGTTCCTCCAGCTGTCACTGAATCCACAGTGTTTTTGATCCATTCAGAAGTTGGTAGTTGCATCTATTTAGAGGAAATCATTAATGGTCAATGAATGATATTGTTAGTTCCATTTAATTATCAAACTTAGTAGAAATTCCCCAGACACTGTGTCAACAAAGAATTATTGAATCAATGGATGGATAAGTGTAGTTTCCATAATCACTGCAGTTAAGAATAGTAAAGTCAAGCAGTTGAAGAAAACATCTGACACTACTTGGGCAGAACCATAATAAAGAAGGGGGCTAAATCTTCAGAAAGGTGAATTGCATGTCCTTCCCTAAAACATTTTGTATTTTATTGATATTCTAAAATATTTATCTTTCTATAATAATAGACAGTATTTAATAACTATGTTTGTGAAAACCTGTAGATTGTAATCATAAGAAAGGCATCAATGAATGGGAGAGAGACTAGAAAGTTAGCATTGCTGATTCCTTGGGAAGCCATACAATTGTCTTTTTTTTTTTTTTCCAATTTGTTTTCCAATTATCCTATAATGAATGTGACGATATCATCTTTGAAGAAACTGTTATAAAATTAATTATATTTTTCAGTAGTTCATTAGTGTTTAGTGTGAATAAAGTGTCCCCTTTTTTTAGTTCTGATGAGGAGCAAAGGGCAGATGAGGATGTATTTTGGAATGAAGAATTGTCAATATCCTGTAGTCTATAGAATCATGGCTCCCTAGAGAAGGCAAATTGAGCACCACCAGTTTTTAACACTGAAGAAGCAGATACCACAATGCTGCTAAACCAACAGAAAGTAAATAAAAGTTTCTTGGAACAGAACAGTTATTTAGTTGTAAGTCTAAATTGTAAATTTGATCTTATGTTACCCTTTGATCATTTGAAAAAAATTCCAGAAGCAAAAACATTATTAAATATCATTACTTACAGTACTTCTTAACATACCTGTTTATGATGACCTTGGAAATTACAAAAAACAAAATATTCCTTTGATTGGTTTCCTTTCTAGCTAGCCAATTTTTTGATAAAATAATATTGTACAAGTCAATGTTTTAATTCCTCCTATAAGGTTCTGATTATTATTGTATATTCTTCCTTTTTAATACTTTTTAAAGGGGATAATTAAGACATAAAGTGAAAATAATGACAATAAATAATACAAGAATCCATTTTCTAATTACTGGCTTAAGATATTTAAAAGTTTGCCATCAAAAGTGGTGGGTATGTTGCCTTGTGGCTAAGACTACTGTATCCCATATTGGTATGCCTGACTCGAGTCCTGATTCTACTCTTGAGTACAACTTCCTGGAGGGCTGGAGGTGATGGTTCAAGCAGTTGGCTCCTTGCCACCCAGGAGAAAGTCTGGATTGGGTACATGGCTGCCTGTGTGGGCTGGTCTAGTCCCTGCTATTGCAAGCATTTGAGAAGGAAATCTGGGGATTGGACCAGTGAGTGGTGCTATCTTTGTCACTCTATCTCTCTGCCTCAAAAGTAAATAAATATGTAGGTAAAAAAAAAATACTTATAATTAGTTTTCAGCATAATTCAGACTCAATTCTTTACATTATTGCCTGCCATTTCCACCCTAATGCTAAAGGGGATCAGAATCTTCAAACTCATGGAACTCACCCTTGGCACATTGGCTGGCGTGTTCTGCTCTACTTTGTGTCGCCTGTCTGTTGTTAGTCCCAACACATACTTCATCAGTCACTATGTTTTGTATGTCTTGTTATGTACAAAGGTAAATATTGTTGCAACTTCATTACTTTCTTCAAAATTTCCCTACTTTGGGCATTTAGCTATTCCGTAGAAGTTTTATAATTAACCTGTCAGTGTTCATTGAAAATCTTACTAGAATCTTTTCTTTTCATTGAAATTAAAGATCAATTCAGAAAAAATTAACACTGTGCTTCTGTAGGGTTGCCAATTTTCATTGCGAAATATAATACTTCATACATTTAGATCTCTTAATGCCTTCAGTAAACTTTATTATACTTTTTCTCCATAAAGATTATAGATATCTTTTAATGGTATGGTTCTAAGCAGTATTTTTGGAAGTCACTTTTGCTTTTCAATTTCATTTTGACATTTGCAGTTAATTTTTTTTTTGACAGGCAGAGTGGACAGTGAGAGAGAGAGAGAGAGAAAGGTCTTCCTTTTGCTATTGGTTCACCCTCCAATGGCTGCCACGGACGGTGCCGCAGCACCACGCTGATCCAAAGGCAGGAGCCAGGTGCTTCTCCTGGTCTCCCATGGGGTGCAGGGCCCAAGCACTTTGGCCCATCCTCCACTGCACTCCCGGGCCACAGCAGAGAGCTGGCCTGGAAGAGGGGCAACCAGGACAGAATCCGGCGCCCTGACAGGGACTTAGAACCCGTTATGCCGGTGCCACAGGTGGAAGATTAGCCTATTTAGCCACAGCACCGGCCACAATTAACTTCTACCAGCATAGTCTTTTACAAAAAGAAATACTAAAATTTGCTTCAATTCAAATGACTTCTCCAAATCATTTTTAATTTTTTACATAGAAAATACAATGGATAGAATGTTTGTGTCCTCTGAAATTCATACAAACCAAAACTCACAAAGTGCTAATGTTAGGAGTTAAGATTTAAGAGGTGATTAGGTCATGGGGCAAAAACCTCCTGAATGGTATTGGTTTTTTTTGTAAAGGAAAGCCTAGAGAATCTTCTCATTCCTTCCTCCATGAGAAGACAGTGACAAGTCTGCGGTTGGCAGCCTCACACAGAACTCTCACCAGAAATCAGATAAGCTGATGTCTTGACCTTGGACTTCTCACCCCCCAAGCCTTTGAGAAATAAGCGTTAGTTCTTTATAAGCCACCCAATCTATGGTATTTTTTATACCCACCCAAACTAATTCAGACAATTACATCATCTTTAAATAATTTTTAAAATGCTTATTTTTATTGTGAACTGACAGAAGGAAGTTCTCTCTATCTCACTCATTCGGTCAGCCTTTCAAATAAATAAAAAATTCTAATTATTATCCCATTTATTTCTACTTCTTAAAATAAGCTGTGAAGTCATGTAGTACAATATTAAGTAGAAGGCGTGATAGCAGTTATGAATATCTTTCTCTTGGTTTCAAAGGAAAAGCCTCTAACTCATTTACCTGTTTCTCCTCTTCCTTCTCTACTCCTCCTCCTCCTTGTAAAAAGAATTTCCTCCTATTCTTAACAGCTTAGGAATCAGGAATGTTGTATTTCACTGAACAGTTTTTCTATACAATAATCACACATGTCTTTAATAATCTGATAATAAGGTAAATAGATTAATAGCATCTTTTTTTTTTTTTGGCTAAATCATTAAGTTCAGGGATATGAGCCGTGTGAGATAAGGTAAGTGATTATATTAGCTTGGTGTTACCACAACAAGGCAGCTAAATAAAGAAAAGATGTTTATTTGACACATAGTTTTGGAAGTTCAAGGGCATGGTGTTAGCTTCAGTTTAGTTTGCAGCTGGGTCACATTTTGGCAATAGCAGTGGTAGGAGAACCTTTGGGAACAAACAAGTGATTACATTGATAACCAAGAGCAGAGAGAACTGGGTGCAGCCACACTCAAGCTTTTATAACCCTCTTGTGAGCTCTGCCTTCCAAGCACATGCTCACAGTAACATAGACACCCCCCACTCTATTCTATGTCCTAAAGGTTTCACTACCTCCCAGTAGTAGTACAACCCTAGGGACCAAGCCTCCAAGCACACAAACCCGTGGGTGCGGGGAATTCACAATTAAAGCATTCGAATGATAGTAGCTGAAAAACAAGAATCATAGTCTGAAGTTCATCAGCACTCTTTCTTATGGGCTTGTTAGCTGGCATAAAGAATCTCAGCTAAAAAATTACACGATTCATTTATCATAGCATACCTAAGGAAAACAAAAACAGGAACGTTTAGTTTATTTCTCCTGACTTTAAGTGTAGAATCAAGTAAAAATGCGATGTATTTAATATGCATTAATTACTATATCCTTTCTTCCATCCTTTTCATTGGTGATTATACTAATGAAATGCAGAGAAGACTTTTCTAAAATGTGCAAATGTCTAATGGGAACTGAGATTTTTTTTTTCCTAATGTCTCTGTAACAGATACAAGATTTAGCCTGAGGATATTCTTTGAAAAATGAAGAACATTAAAGTAGTACAGAGGGGAAAAGTATCTTCTTTCTCAGGCTGTCCATATTCATACTTTAAAAAAGATTGAAAATAACTTCATTATTTTTGGATGAATGTACTTTTTAAAATTCATTGTGAACCAAGAAAATGCCATTGGATTCAAATATTCTTATTAATATAAGGAGTATACATTTTCAAATGAAAGTATAAAATAGATAATTCTGATAGAGACCTGAAAAAAAACCTCACAACCATCAATATATTTTTAATTAATTAATTAATTTGAAAGAGCTACATAGAGAAGGAGAGACAGAGAGAGAGAGAGAGAGAGAGAGAGAGAGGGCGGGCCTCCATCCATTGGCTAACTCCCCAGTTAGCCGCAACTGCTGGAGCTGTGCTGATCTGAAGCCAGGAGCCGCCTCCTTGAGTCCCTACACCTGCTTGGGAGACCTGGACTTGGATCTTCCACCACTTTCCCAGGCCATAGCAGAGAGCGGGATCAGAAATGGAGAATCCGGGATTCGAACCAGCGCCCACATGGGATGCCAGCACTGCAGGTTGCAGCTTCACTTGCCATGCCACGGCGCTGGCCCCCACAACCATCAATATTAAAACTGTTAATCCTAACCTGTTTTACCTTACAAATCCATCAGATTAGCATTTACTCATAAATTCTCATCAGAATACCATCTATTCATCAATAATGTTTTTATGACTCTAAGTCTTTTATCTGATTTCTCTGCCTAAGGTTCCTCTCGCCCACTCGACTTTGGACCTCTTGTTTTATGAAAACAACCTCCCATGGAGTTTTAACCTATTAAGAATATTCTAATTGCATCTCATGTTTTTGATTTTATTAGTTTCATTTTTGACACAATATTTAAGAGTTACAAAGTGATGATTTTATTCATGTGTAAATTGAAGATTACATAAGGATATTAGAATATCCATGACCTTAAAGTTTTACCATTTCTTTATGGTGAATACATTCAAAATCATCTTTTTTAACTGTTTAGAGATATACAATGCATTACTGTTAGCTGTATTCACTGTTTTGTGCCAAAGAAAAGAACTTATTTTTTGTAATTATTTACTGTATTTACTTATTTACTGTAATTATAATTTAATACCTATTGACCAACTTCTCCTCATCTCCCATCCTCTCAAATCTTTTCCATCTGTAGAAATCACTAGTTTACCCTCAACTGCAGTATATCAACATTTTTAGATTTCACATGTGAGTAAGATCAAGGGATATTTGTATTTCTGTGCTTGATTTATTTTACTTAATATAATGTCCTACAAGTGGCCAACAGATAGATGAAAAAAAGTACACAACATCACCAATCTTCAGAGAAATGCAAATCAAAACCACAAGGATTTATCTCAGTTAAAATGACAATTCTCAAAAGGGCAAAAAATTAACAAATACTGGTGAGGATAAGGAGAATGGGGAGCTCTCACACTCGGTTGGTGGGCATGAAAATTAGTATAGCCACTAGAGAAAACATTTCATAATTTTGATCAAAACTTGGATTTTCTCAAAGATATTACTTTCTGACAGGTTTCTTGGGGCTATACTACCCATTATACATTTTATCACTAAAAAGTGTTGGGGTACAGAATGAGACGAGGTGACAGGGCTGGCATGTTTTAATCCTTGTGTTACCCTCCAGACCATCTCCCCTTGACTTTTGTAAAGATCTATGTTCATCTGAGACGTCTATAGCTGCAACATGCCCTGCTGTCCTCCTTGCTGGTCTCTACCTCCCATTCTTTTTTACTTTAATGTATTTATTTATTGAAAGGCAGAGGTGCAGAGAGGGAGAGACAGACAGAGAAATCTTCCATCCACTGGGTCACTCCCCAAATGGCCACAATCCAGGGGCTGGGCAGGCCATAGCCAAGGGACAGGAGCTTCATCTGGGTTTATCACGTGGATGGCAGGGGCCGAAGTATTTGGGCCATCATCTACTGCCTTCCCAGGCACATTAGCAGGGAGCTGGACTGGAGTGGATCAACTAGGACGTGGAGCAGCACGCACATGGGATGCTGGCATCGCAGGAGCTGGCTTAACCTGCTATGCCACAATGCTGGCCCCGTTATCTTCCATTATTTTGCCCCCCCCCCCAGTGCCCTTTGCTTTGACATCTGGCCTACACTCATTATCCTTGCTCCAAATCTCATAGTAATTTGAGACAGCAGAGGGCATGACTTCCAAAATCTAGTTGATGAGTCCCTTGATTTTTTTATTCCTATTTTTTAAGTCTGGAATTATGAAAACCAACCTCCCCGCATCGTAAGATATTTGATCTCTAAATCTTGTGGTTAGAGAATGCTCCTTCATACCTGTTCTTTCTTCCTTTCACTTTTAACCAAAGATTCTTTTCTGTTTTCCATTATGTTATAAATAAATACTTAGTTAATTACTAAGATAAAATATGTTCATAAATAATAAATTTATTTCTTCTTCAAATGAAGTAGGAAAAATAGGCCAGCACTATTAAAAATTGTCTTCTATATTTTTCTGATTTCTCTCAAAATATCTTTAGATAGAAAAATGATTATTTTAAAAAAAAATTCCTTCAATATATTTAAATTGCTTTAAATTAGTATACATTTCTCCTAAATGATAAGTGATTAATTCTATATAATTCTGTTGATGAAGAAAAAATAATGAATTTATCATAAGGCCCTGTAGAGGAATTTCTCTAACAGTGGTCATTTAATAATTTCAAGTGAGAAAACAGCTAACAGAGTAAATTATGAAGAATCTTTATCCCATCTTCTGATGTTTTCATAATTTCCAAAAACTTACAAATAGCAAATAATGGCAAATAATATGGTAAATCAAAACATTTTTAGAAATTCCCTATCTGTGGCTTGTTCCTGTTGGAATTTTGTCTTATTTAAATAAATTTGACAATGGAAAGGACAACTAGAAGCAGACATAGCATCACATCAACCATATAAGCTAATAAGTTATGAGCTGATACTGCTCCACTGATGTTGACAAAAGACATAAAAACTCCTAGGTCATAGGTAAAAACCCAGTAAATAGCAATTTATTACTCACAGGGATAGTAGTAGGCATAGTGATATCATTAGATTCATTTTCTAAAAGCCAAATACCACAGGGCAACATGAAAAGCCAGGTGGAGTCTGTTCATGAAGTAGTCAAGGCAGAGAAGAAATCTCAGTTTTGGAAATTTGCCACTGCTGTAGCAAACAGTAAGCAAATCTATTATTTGTCCAAAAAGGCAATAGTTACAATGCATTCGTGTGATCTACTACCTCACTTGTCAGCAATTCCTGCTTATCAAATTTTTGTAATTATAAAATAAACTGAAAATAAGTCATTATAAAAATTAAAATAATAAGGAAGGAATGAGGAGGGAGGGTGTGAGTGTGGGTAGGAGGGAATATAAGGTGGCTTCTAAGTATATATATATATATATATATATATGAAATACATGAATTTTTTTTTACTTTCTATAAATAAAAATTTAGGAACATAGTGACCTTACCTGCCCTATACTCCTATTCTTCTTTCTCCTCTTATCTTATTCTCATTTTTATTAAGATGTATATTCAATTAACTTTAGACACATAACATTAGCCTTACTCTAAGTAAAGAGTTCAACAAATAGTATGGAAAAACAAACAATAAAACTGTTCCACAACAGTCAAGACAAGGGTTGTTCAAAGTCATCACACCTCAAAGTGTCAATTTTACTTCTTAGATTACCTTTTAGGTGCTCTGTTAGTAACTACAGATCAAGGAGAACATACAGTATTTGTCTTTTTGGGATTTGTTTATTTCACTAAGTATAATGTTTTCCAGTTGCATCCATTTTGTTGTAAACAGGATTTCACCCTTTTACCCTGCTATGTAGTATTCCATAGTGTACATACATATCCCATAGTTTCTTTATCCAATCTTCAGTTGAGAGACATTTGTGTTGATTCCATAACTCAGCTATTGTGTATTGAGTTGCAATAAACATTGGGATACAGATATCTCTTTCAGATGCTGATTTTATTTCCTGTGGATAAATTCCCAGGAGTGAGATGGCTGGGTTATATGGTAGGTCTGTATTCAGATTTCTAGGGTATCTCCATACTTTTTTCACAGTGGCTGTACCAGTTTACATTCTCACCAACAGTAAATTAGGGTACTTTTTCCCCACATCATCACCAGCATTTTTTGTTTGTTGATTTCTCTGTGAAAGCCATTCTAACTGAGTGAGGTGAAACCTCTTGTGGTTTTGATTTGCATTTTCTTGGTGGCTAGTGATCCTGAGCATTTTTTCATGTGTCTGTTGGCCATTTTATGTTCCTCTTTTGAAAAATGCCTGCTGACGTCCTTTATCCATTTCTTAACTGGTTTGTTTGTTTTGTTGTTGTGGAGTTTCTTGAGCTCTTTATATATTCTGGTTATTAATTTTTTATCAGTTGCCTAGGTTGCAAATAATCTCTCCCATTCTGTTGGTTGCTTCTTCACTTTGATGAGTGTTTCTTTTGCAGAAGCTTTCCAATTTGCTAAAATCACATTTTCTTTTTTTTTTTTATATATAAAGCTTTTATTTAAAGAATATAAATTTCCAAAGTACAGCTTATGGATTTCAATGGCTCCCCGCCCCCCACAACTTCTCTCCCTCCCGCTACCCTCCCCTTTCCCGCTCCCTCTCCCCTTCTGTTCACATCAAGATTCATTTTCAATTCTCTTTATACACAGAAGATCAATTTAGTACATATTACGTAAAGATTTCAACGGTTTGCCCTCACCTAGAGACACAAAATGATAATACTGTTGGAGTACTAGTTATAGTATTAATTCACAATGTACAGCACATTAAGGACAGAGATCCTACATGATTTTTTTTTAAAAAATTGATTAATTATCTATGCAATTTCCAGTTTAACACCAAGATTTTTTAATCATTTGCAATTATCTTTATATAAAGAAGATCGATTCAATATATACTATGTAAAGATTTCATCAGTTTGCACCCACTCAGAAACACAAAGTGTAAAAATACTGTTTCAGTACTAGTAATAGCATTATTTCACATTGGATAACATATTAAGGACAGATCCCTCATGAGACGTAAGTACACAGTGACTCCTGATGTTGATTTAACAATTTGACACTCTTGTTTATGGCGTCAGTAATCTCCCTAGGCTCTAGTCATGAGTTGCCGAGGCTATGGAAGCCTTTAGGGTTCGCCGACTTCGATCTTATTCCGACAGGGACATAGTCAAAGTGGAAGTTCTCTCCTCCCTTCAGAGAAAGGTACCTCCTTCTTTGATGGCCCCGTTCTTTCCACTGGGATCTCACTCGCAGAGATCTTTCATTTAGGTCTTCTTTTTTTTTTTTTGTTTTTCAGAGTGTCTTAGCTTTCCATGCCTAAACTATTCTCATGGGCTCTTCAGCCAGATCCGAATGCCTTAAGGGCTGATTCTGAGGCCAGAGTGCTATTTAGGACATCTGCCATTCTATGAGTCTGCTGTGTATCCTGCTTCCAATGTTGGATCATTCTCTCCCTTTTTGATTCTATCAGTTAGTATTAGCAGACACTAGTCTTGTTTGTGTGATCCCTTTGACTCTTAGACCTATCAGTGTGATCAATTGTGAGCTGAAATTGATCACTTGGACTAATTTTTGGCTTTCATTGACCGTGGTTCTGGAGTCTTTTCCAAGAAGTCTTTGCCTATGCCAATGTGTTGCAGGGTTTCCCCAATGAACTCTAAAAATTTGATGGTATTGAGTCATAGATTTAGGTCATTGATCAATTTTGAGTGGATTTTCGTGTAAGGTATAAGGTAAGGGTCCTGTTCCATAATTCCATGTGCAGAGACCTAGTTTTCCCAGCACCATTTGCTGAAAAGACTGTCCTTACTCAAGGGATTGATTTTAGCTCCTTTGTCAAAGATAAGTTGATTGTAGATGTGTGGGTTGATTTCTGGAGTTTCTGTTCTGTTCCACTGGTCTATCCATCTGTTTTTGTGCCAGTACCAGGCTACTGTGATTATAACTGCCATGTAGTATGTCTTGAAATCTGGTATTGTGATGCTTCTAGTTTTGTTTTTATTGTATAAAATTGCTTTAGCTATTCAGAGTCTCCTATGTTTCCATAAGAATTTCAGTATCGTTGTTTCTATATCTGAGAAGAATGTCCTTTGTAGTTTGATTGGCATCACATTGGATCTGTAAATTGCTTTCGATAGTATGGACATTTTGATGATATTGATTCTTCCAATCCATGAACATGGAAGATTTTCCCTTTTTTTGTGTCTTCTATTTGTCTTTTAAATGATTTATAATTTTCATTGTAGAGGTCTTTCACATCCTTAGTTAAATTTATTCTCAGGTATATAATTTTTTGCAGCTGTCATGAATGGGATTGATCTTAGAATTTATTTCTCAGCCACAGCATTATTCAAGATGATACCCAGGTTGGGATTGGTAAATCTCCTTTTTTATCAAAAAGGAGGGTTTGATCAGCTCTGTTGGCATTGTCTCGCTCACCTCCTCTCCTCCAAGGAGACCAATTCCCGGGTGCTAGCCCCAGTGGGTAGAATACTCATCCATGCTGCCACAAGAACCACACAAAGGATCTGTGTATTTCTCAGTATGAGCACAGATCCTGCAGCAGTGACCCTCTCCAGGCGATCAGGGAGCACTGACTGTGTGGATCCACCTAAAGTAACTGCCCAGAGACTGAGCCACAGCCCTCCCATGAGGCCACCGTGTTTTTACAGTCCCAGCAGAAACGACTCCCATAGCCACGTGGACCCACCTCCTCCTAGTTCTCCTAGCCAGATTCAGGCGTCTATTCTCAGCTTGTTGCTAGGCACATGGATACAAGCTGGCACAGCTGTTATGTAAGTCCAAAATGGCTCGTGACCTCTCTCAATTATAAAATGCCATTGTTGGGTAGTTGGCGAGAGAGAAACATGCTCCTTTATTCCCTCTAGGTTGGCAGGTATACCGTATTCCACAGGGCTCCAAGCAGGACTCAACACCAGACTCTCCCTGCAGCTTTATTGCCAGTGGCTTGGGCTGCTGCAGTCTGGTCTCACCACACTCCAAAGCTGGTGCTGAGGTTCTTGGCTGCTGGGGTCCTGTGTTGTGTCCATATTCATGCTTTGTGTCTGTGTCCACAATCTCCACATAGATCCACAGCATTCCTCTAACAAGTGGAGTTTCTGCAGCAGTTTTCTCTCTGACTCTTCCCTGAGATTGTACTCTCTCCACTTTTTTTTAAACTATCTTCCCTTAGCCTAGAGCCTGGAGCTCTCTTCTTATTCTGCCATCTTGGAATACATCCATTCCATATTTTCCTCTTTGTTAAAATGATTTATTTATTTGAAAAACAGAGTTACAGAGAGTGCACATGAGAAAGAGGTAGATAGAGATCTTCCATCTACTGATTCACTCTTCAAATAGTCACAATGAATGTGGCTGAGCCAAGCCAAAGCCAGGAGCTTCTTCCAGATCCCTGTGTGGGTGCAGGGTCCCAAGTACTTGGGCCATCATCACTCTGTTGCTTTCTCAGGCACATTAACAGGGAACTGGATTGGAAGTGGAGCAGCTGGGACTTGAACCAGCACACATTTGGATTGCTGACACTGTAAGTGGAGGCTTAACCTTCTACACCACAGCACCAGCCCCCCATTTTTTTCAGATTATTGTTTTACACGTTCACCTCTTCCAGTATTCTCTAGTGCCCTCAAGGAAAAAATATAGTGATAAATTTTGAGACAGTATGTAAGAACATACATTTATAATGATGTTAAAGCCAGTTGATAATTATGGTAATTATGATATGAAATTATGATAATTTGTATGTTATCATCATTGGAAATAATTTCCCATCCACTTTTCAAAGACATCGCTTTAGTGCCTTTCATTTTACTTGGGAAATTCAATGACATTTTATCATTGTTTTATATGGAAATTGCTAATTTTAGTTTTAATTCTGAAAGAATTTAGAATCTCTGTTACCCTCTGCTTTAAAATAATGCAACTTGATATGAGACTTTATTCATTTGTTGTTTTTATCAGTAAATGATTCATTTGAATTTGACCTGTTTTCACTCTGTGATGAATATTGGGGTTACCCTAATAAAAGAAAATCGAGAGACCAAATTGGAGGGAGCTGAGCCTCACCTATTGTGGGCTATCCATAGAACACTTGGCTTCTGCAACATAGAAAAATCATGGGCCTGTTTACAAAATAAGGGAGCAAGGGGGCCAGCACTGGGGCTCAGTGGGCTAAGCCTCTGCTGGCAGCTTCTGCATCCCATATGGCTGCCGGCTCCTGTCCCAGTGATCCTCTTTCAGTACAGCTCTCCGCATATGCCCTGAAAAAGCAGTGGAAGATGGCCTAAGTGCCTGATTTGCATCACATAGGAGACCCGGAGAAGCTCCTGGCTCCTGGCTTCAGATTGCCCCTGCTCCGGCCATTGTGGCCATTTGGGAAGTGAACTAGCAGAGGGAGGACCTGTGTCTCTGTCTCTCCCTCTCTCTGTGACTCTGCCTTGCAAATCAATAAATCTTTTAAAAAATTTTAAAAAAGGGATCAGAGAGTAAATACATAGAAATGGAAATGATTTATATTTATATTTTGCTTTGATATTTACATAGTAAATATTTTGAGAATCAGTATCAGTTTTTAATACTAGCTATCATCAACAGATGTTAGTTATTATCAATTGGATGTCTAATTCTTAGATATAGGAAAAATGGAGAAAGAAGAAATTGAGAATGATGGGAGGAAATTTTAGAGAAAAATCTGTTCCCATTTCCTCAAGACTGGCCCTGTTGAAGAGAGCAATAATGCTGATAACATCGGAGTTTAAGAATTAATTATATGAGGAGTGTGCTAGACACATTTTTGCCATGGATTATCTCTTGGATTATCTCATGTAAATAGTCAAGTTCTAACAATTTGTATTAACAGAGTCAATTATTTGTTTTCTTTTTCATTAATATCTTGTATTTTTGTGCTTGTTTTTGGGCAATGGGAATATGTATGTTGGTGTGTTTTGTGTGTACAAATGTATGCACACTTGGCAGTTTCAGTGTTTTTTGAAACACCAACATCCCACGTCAGAATTTTGACTGGACTTTCAATACAGTTTCCTGCTTAATATGCATTGTGGGAAGCAGCAGTGGTGGCAAAGAACTTGGTTCCCTGCATCTATGTGGGGGATCTGGACTGAGTTCTTGACTCTTGGCTTCAACCTGGCCTAACCTTTGCTGTTAAGGGCATTTGAGGAGTGAACCAGTAGATGAAAGATATTTTTTTGTTTGTCTCTGTCTCTCAAATATAACAAAAACGAATGGATGAATAATATCTAAAATTAATTGAACATGAGTTCAACATAATTAAAGAAAGATGTAGTCAATTACATAATCTCTTTTCACAGACTCAAGTAGAAGAAGAAAATTTGCTTAAATAAAAACAGTCACAGGCCAGCATTGTGGTGCATCAGGTTAAGCTATGTTGGAGCTCCAGTCAAGTATCAGCTGCTCCACTTCGAAGCCAGGTTCATGCTGAGGAGCCTGAGAAGGTGTTGTAAGGTGTCTTTGGTACTTGGGTCTCTGCCACCTTTTTGGGAAACCCAATGGAGTTCTAAGCTCCTGGCTTTGGCCTGGAGTTATTAAGGGTATTTGGGTAGTGGACCAGTGGATGGAAGATCTTTCTCTCTCTCTCTTTTTCTCTGTCATTTTACCTTTCAAATGCATAATTGTTTTTTTGACAGGCAGAGTGGACAGTGAGAGAGAGAGAGACAGAGAGAAAGGTCTTCCTTTGCCCTTGGTTCACCCTCCAATGGCCGCTGCAGCTGGCGCGCTGCGGCTGGTGCACCGCGCTCATCAGATGGCAGGAGCCAGGTGACAGGTGCTTTTCCTGGTCTCCCATGGGGTGCAGGGACCCAAGCACTTGGGCCATCCTCCACTGCACTCCCAGGCCACAGCAGAGAGCTGGCCTGGAAGAGGGGCAACCGGGACAGAATCCGGCGCCCCAACCGGGACTAGAAGCCGGTGTGCCGGCGCTGCAAGGCGGAGGATTAGCCTGTTGAGCCACGGCGCCGGCTAAATATTTTTTTTTTAAATCACATTATGGAGAATTTGACATATGATTAAAAAATCATATACTAATTAAGGTTTTTCATTTTTCCTGGCTGAAAGTGGACATAATCAATTTTCTATTCTTATTTACTTTTCTAGAGTCAGAATAAGCAGCAAGTAAAGAAAAAGCTGGCTTAATATTATATAATTTATATGTTTTTTAATTCAACAAACATATAATGTTAACCTTAAACACAGAAAAGTTGTGACTTGAACCTTGTCTTTCTTGGATAATACAGTTGTGATTAAATTGATTTTTCTGGTAAAAAATGCAAGTCAAGCAAAACTGACCTGTAATTATAGGGAGGTTAAAAAGCAGTTTTTATGGTTTTTGTTCAGTTCTGCACAGGGTTGGCTGGGAGCACAGTAGAACTTTGAATGCTTTGGAGACTTAACACATCAAATGTTCCAGTTGTAACCAGTGTATCCCACTGATGTTTGTGAGGCACTGAAAATATTAATTCATGTTATTCATGTTACTTCATTGGGTGATAGAGAAATAATCATAGATGAGAGATATTATTCAGCCAAGAGGAAACATGAAAATCTGATTCAGCCTCTTTGCCGTTTTTAAGACTTCTCTGTAATAGAAAATGGTTTTCACAGTAATTGTGTGCCCAGGCAAGCTGAAGAATTTAAAGTTGGTGAGCACTTTTTTTTGGTTGTTGTTATTCATGCAGCAGAGGTGGTCCTGACAGGCAATAAAGTAGCATTTGGTAAAGAATAAATCACATATTTGATTTAAAAAATTTTAGTCTCAAAAGACTTATTCAGGTTTTCTTCCCAACAAAATTTGTCATGGATAAACTACTCACATTCAGAAAACCCAGCTCAAATATCAGTACACTCCCTCAGAAAATCATTTGATATAAAGTAAATCTTTTCACATTCCTTTCATCTCCTCCAGGATTCTTATTTGGGGCATTGTATTTTTTACATTTATTTTATCTACTCTATTTGGTATTATTTATTTGCTCTTTGTTCAGTGCTGGTGAACTTTGTTCTTCTAATATGTCTTTTTAATTAGAACAACTCTATGTCAGCTCTTTTTTAAAATAAATTGGATTTTTGATATGATCCCTCATCCTGACTTCCGGTATTGAACTGTGAGATTTGTGTAGTCAAGGTGCTTATCATATTCATCTTCCCCAGTGCTTAGTTCAGTGCCTAAAATACGTTACATTCAATATGACTGTTGACAGAGTAAATGAATGATTGAAATATTAAATCTTTTTATTTTATTAAGTGGTCATATTTTGCATAGGAAAAGTTTTTAAGTCTCTTCCTTCAAATTAGAATCAACTACACACTCTGGCATCCTATGACATTTTCCAATGATTTTTCATCAGGTTTGAATCACTTTTTCTTCTTTATTCCTACATATCAGACTTAATAGCATATATCAATGAATAAATCCAAAGAGATTCAGTCATTTTATATTGAATAACAAACTTAAGTGGCTTTTTGAGTTTCAGCTGTTAAGGAAAAATAAGTAATTATTAATTTATAGTGATGATAGGATAATGTTTACAAAAGTACTATGCATATGTAGGATATTTCTGAAAAGCAAAATAGGCAATATCATTCTATCTGGCTGAAACACTTAGCCAATGCATACTTTTGAATATTGGTTTATCTCTAAGATTGTAATGAATTTAAGAAATGTATACTATCTGTCAACTATGGCAGATAAGATTAATGACATGTACACTTTTTAGTCACTCTTCTGCAAAATAAATCTCCCTAGTAACCCTTTTCCCCATTGTTGCTATCTCAGTTTTACTGTATTTTGTTGAAATTGTTCCTGCAAAGAATATAATTTCCAGTGTATCTTAAAGCATCGGCATTGCTAAATGAAACAGTTTCACTCCTTAAAGGGAGCAATACTGTGGCATAGTGGGTTAAGCTGCTGCCTGAGGATCAAGTGTCTAGTAATAATAATAATAATAGAATTAAAAGGGAGAGAATGTTCCAACATGGCAAACAGTCCACACAGCAGACTCATAGAATGGCAGTCACTTAAAGTAATACTCTGACCTCAGAATCAGCCCTTAAGGCTTCCTGGTCTGACTGAAAAGCCCTTGGGAGCATTTCAGGCATGGAAAGCCAAGATGCTGTGGCAAAAAAATTTTGTACATGATGGAACCCTGTGAATGAGATCCAAGTGGAAAGAAATGGCCATCAATGAAGGATGGTCTTTTCTCTGAAGGGGAGAAAGAACTTCCACTTTGCTTTTGACCCTGTCTAAATACTGACGGAGTCTGTGGACTCAGAAGGCTTCCATAGCCTAAGCAACTCATGTCAAGAGCCTTGGGTGGTCACTGATGTCATACATAAGAGTGTTAATTGTTAAATTAACAACAAGAATCACTGTACACAAACTGCCCATTCAGAACCTCTATCCTCAATGATCTGTATTATGAGGTTAATTGTAAAACTTGCTTTTAAATAGTTTTTTTTGGTGTGTATGTGTGTTTGTGTCAGTTCAAGTTGTTGAAATCGTTACTTATCATAGAGTTGGTCTTCTGTGTACAAAGTTAATTGAAAATGAATTTTAATGGAATATGTACTGGGAATGGGAGAGGGAGGAGGAGGAGGGAATGTGGGAGGTAGGGCAGGTATGATGGGAAGAACAACTATATTCCTAAAGCTGAAATTTATATTCCTTTAAAAATTAATTAATTAATTTTTAAAAAGCTGCTGCCTGTGGTGCTGGCATCCCATATGGGCCCCAGCTTGATTCCCAACTGCTCCACTATTGATCCAGCTCCCTCCTAATGCACCTGGGAAAGCAGCAGAACATAGCCAAGAGCTTGGTCCCTGCACCCACAAATGAGACCTGGAAGAAACTCCTGACTCCTGGCTTCAGTCTGGCCCAGCTAGGGCCTTTGCAGCCATTTAAGGTTTAACCAGAGATTGAAAATCTCTCTGTTTCTCTTCTCTCTCTGTAATTCTGCCTTTCAAATAGAATAAATAAATTTTTAAATATATTAAATGAATTCTGAAGGCCATAGCAATTTACTAGGCACCATAATCCATTTTAAAATACAAAGCATTCATTTCTTATTTGGAAATTTTAAATCATAGCATTTTTCTCCTAAAACCCATACATTTTTCCACTTCCTCATAGAAACCCTAACATATTTCACTTTGAAAGCATTTTATAGTTAAAATAGAATACTGCAAAAAATATACATATATACATGTATAGCTTCTATAAAAATTAAAAATAAACATATAATTTATTTTGAAATTTCTTGGGATCATGGTTTTTAAAGTGAAAGACATTCTTAATTAAATTGTTTTTGAAATTATTTCTAGGATATAATTATCAAAATATATATTATAAACCTTGAAAATAATCTTAATTGGCAAAATTTACCTTTTTCTGGCATGGATAGAAGCTGAATAGTTAGCACAATTGGTTAATATGTATGTTGATGAGCATTTCAATATTAGCCTCATTTTATATGTATATGTTTATAAGTCACCGTTCAGAAATAATATTTGTAAAAGTAGTATAGAAAGAGAGAGTTTTTTATGGCATTATTGTTTAATTCTTTTAAATCTTTGCAGATTTCATACTGAAAGCCATATTCTGACTTTCTGTCAAACTTTATTTTTCTGAGCTAATAAGTCAATTAGATTCATCTTCAGTTTTGTTGATCCAAGCAAAAATTAGGAAGCATCTGTCTTGGTGAAGGATGTATTACCCTGCTTTTGGATTCACTGACTTCAGATTTCATCGACCCTTCATTTGGCAGATCGAGTTTCTGTACCCAAGGAAATGCACCATACGTGGCAAGTGGTTAGCAAAAATAAAGTCTTTCTGTATTAATGTAAGAAAAAGGGGTAGCCGGGGCTGATGCTGTGGTGCATCAGGTTAATGCCTTGGCCTGAAGCACTGGCATCTCAAATGGGCACTGATTCCAGACCTGGCTGCTCCACTTCCAATCCAGCTCTCTGCTATGGTCTGGGAAAGCAGCAGAAGATGGCCCAAGTCTTTGGACCACTGCACTTGTGTGGGAGACCTGGAAGAAGCTCCTGGCTTTGGATCAGCACAGCTCTAGCCGTTGTGGCCAATTGGGAAGTGAACCATTGGATGGACGACTTTTCTCTCTCTCTGTCTCTCTGTCTCTCTGTCTCTCTGTCTCTCTCTCTCTCTCTCTCTCTCTCTCTCTCTCTACCTCTCCTCTCTCTGTATAGCTCTGACTTGCAAATACATAAATAAATATTTTTTTAAAAAAAGAAAAAGGGGTAGCTAAAATAGAACCAGTAGAGATGAACTCAGATAGACAAGTTTTAGTAAAGTGAAATAAGGATCTGGAAATGGAAACCATTTTTTTCCCTGGAATTTTTTTTTTTTTTTTACTTATGGTTATGTGAATATTTTACTTTGGTACTGTTAACTAAAACCTGTAAAGAAAAATTGTCAAAAAATGCTTATAGCTGTAAATATGAGTTCACATTGTGGTACAGTAGGTTGAGTCACCACCTGTGATATAATATGTGCACCAGTTCAAGTCCTGGCTGCTCCACTTCTGATCCAGCTGCCTGCTAACGCAGCTGGGGAAGCCACAGAAGATGATGCAATTACTTGGTCCCTGCCAATCAAGTGGAAGAGCTGGAGGGAATTCGGGGATTCTAGCTTCTGCTCAGATCGGTCCCGACTATTGCGACCATTTGGAGAGTGATCCAGTAGATGGAAGATTACTCTTTAGTCTATCCCTCTATCTATCTGTTACTATGCCTTTCAAATAAATAAATTTTTAAAAACTTTTTTAAAAAAAGATTTATTTTAGAAAGTTTCCTTTTTTAAAAAATTATTTATTTGAAAGAGTTACAGAGAAGGAGAGGCCAAGCAGAGAGACAGAGAGACAGATTGAGAGAGAGAAATCAAAATCGTCTATCCACTGTTTCACTCCCCAAATGGCTGCAATGGACAGAGCTGGGTAGATCCAAAGCTAGGAGCCAGGAGCTTCTTCCAGGTCTCCCACATGGGTGCATGAGCCCAAGCACTTGGGCCATCTTCCACTGCTTCCCCAGGTGCATTAGTAGGGAGCTGGATTGGATGTTGAGCAGCCAAAACTTGAACTGGTGTCACATGAGATGCTGGTACCCAAGGAAGCCGCTTTACCAGCTATGCCACAGAACCAGCCACAAAAATCTTCTTATGGGTCACAAATAAAAATTCAAAAACCAAAGCAAGACCCTGAAGTACTGATTAGAATTTGGTACTGTGGTGAGGGGAATAAGTGAGACTCTGACCTTGTGTGAGAAAGGAATTATTAGTGGTGTCCCCAAATTCCCCGAATAAACCTGAGACTTTACTAACCTCCAGTGTGGGTAATAATAAACAAGGGATTTTTTTTTTGTTTCTGCCTCAGCCGAAGATGGAAAAATAATTTCCTGAGAATTATTGTCCTTCAAGTTGATACGAGGCTTGATTGTTGCAGTTGCTCTTTGGGCTAGAAACCACCCGTCAAGAACTTATAAAAAGATCTCCCAGACTTATGCTCAACCTGAGCACTCACTATCCTGCTGCAGGGAGACTGGAACTCAGCAGTTTATTAAGGGTCCCACCACACAGAAAAAAATTATTAAAATCACAAAGAAAATTCCCCAGTAAGTAAGAGTCAGCATGACCAGGAATAGAGCTATGGCATAAAATAAAACTAATTATGAATTAAATAGATGCACTCAAAGTAACTTACAATATAATAAAAGAGAAATGAAAGTATTTAAGAAAGATTTGTAAAAGCAAGAACATAGTTTTGTTGTTGTTAGATTTTCTATGAATCTCTTCATAAAATATTTGCTAAGATCTAAAAACCAGTGGCCAGGATTGTAGCTGCCACCTGCACCACCAGCATCCCATATGAATGGTGGTTTGAGTCTCAGCTGCTTCACTTATGATCCAGCTCCCTGCTCAGGCACCTGGAAAAGCAGATGAAGATGGCCCAAGTGCTTGCTTTGGCCACTGCTATCTACAGGGGAGACCTAGAAGAAACTCTTGGCTACTGGCTTCAGCTTGGCCCAACACAAGCCATTGCCGTCTTTTGGGGAATGAACCAGCAGATGGAAGATTGCTCTCTCCTTCACTCTGACTTTCAAATACATAAATAAATCTTAAAAAAAGCAAAACCAGAGACCAAAAGCAGTATGTAAAACAAAAATGAGTTACAAGTCATTCTCGTGAACCCCTAGATATTAGTAGGTGGAAGAAAACCACGGACAGAAATGGGATCTCATAGTATCAGCTTTTGTTTGGAGGGAATTAAGGGAAAGCAAAGATCCCTCCTACCCACTATCACCACCAAATAACCAACAGACTGTGTCACCTCCATTGACTTATACTGGACGATGCTCCCTGTGGTTCCTACTTCCGCCTCAGGTCCTGCCTTCTGGGCTCTGCTAAAATCCTTTCTCCCTGGGGTTCTATAGCCCTTTCAATGGCAGAGACTTGCTGGTTTGGTTTTACCACCTAATTAGGGTTTTAAATTTACATTTTTAAAAATTTAGAAATGTAGAGTTTTTTTTTTTTTCAATACTTATTTGTGAGAGAGAGTAGTCATCTGCTGATTCACTCCTCAAATGCCTGTAATGGCCAGGGCTGGGAACTCAACTCAGGTCTCCCTTTTGGATGGTAGAAATCCAATTACTTGAGCATTATTACTGCCTGCCAGGGTCTGCATGAGCAGGAAGCTGAGTCAGGAGTCAGAGCTGTCCATCCATCACACCCAGGCACTCTGGTATAGGATGTGAGCATCAGAACACTAGGCTAAATGCCTGTTCTTTCTGTTATCTTAATGATGGTATAACCAATTCTTTGTAGGAAATCACCCTCTGTTCAGTTATAAACACTATCAGTCAGTAGGAGACAGGATATTGTAGACATTGAGGAAAAGAGAAGTTAAGGAATTTTTCCATTTCTCTCTCTCTCTCTCTCTCTCTCTCTCTCTCTTCCTCTCCTCTCTCCTCTCTCTCCTCTCTCTCTCTCTCTTTCTCAACATCCCAGCTACATGTGCTTTTTCCTCCTGGCCCTAGCTTAAAACTGAGAGACCCACAATGATTCCAACTGTATGATGATGACCTCTGTCAGTACAAGCTTCTGCTTTTGTCCATACCGTCTTGGGGTCACAGCAGTTTTTTTTTTTTTTTTTATCATGGCAAATCTTTGTGTTTCTCACCCTTTCGTTTGGCTTTTCATCACATTCATCACCTTTGCAATCAATTCCTTTCTCTAGAGTTGCTTCTTCAAATACTAGCTTTTAATCAGTAGGACACTGATTACTTCAACTTCTTTGTAATAGTATAAGTGTGTTGCCCTATATCATACAAGGAGCAAGACTGCAGGAAGATACTGAGGTGATCATTCACATTATCATATTAGAAGGAATCACTTCTCTGGTATTTCAAGAACATTAAATAAGAAGGCTGATGAAGTTAAATCTTATGGAATTAATACCAATAGAGTCTTCATAAATCTGTTTTCTTGCTGCTTTTATGATTAATTCTCAACTAAGCCTGATACATTTGGGGAAATTATTCTATTCCAATTAACTCAAGTCATTCTTCTATTTAAGGATATAAAATTATTTCACTATATTAACCAGTTTAATTTGATATTTTTCTATTAGTTCTTCTTAATGATAATGATATTTTTAAAAATTTTACACATTTAAGACTATGAAGCTATTTATGGTTTCAGACTTTGAGTATGTATGTAGAGATACAAGAGATGCTTCCCATGAAATTTCCAGCTTCTGAGATGTATGTTCAGAAATCATGTAGCCTTTAAACAAACCGAGTGTAACTTACACAATGTTATCCAACATAAATTTAATATGAAACCTATGATGCTCAGAAATAGCCAGGAAAAAAGCTTCTGGTGAGTGATCTGGTCTGCTTTGATTATGTGTGACCTTTTCTACACCAGATTTGGAGATACCCCAATTAGTGTGACATCTCCTATGAAGCTGTGTTAATTTAATGACAGAGTAAAAAGAATAAAAGGAAAATGCATATCATAGCTGTGCTAAGTGAAAATGTAATTCATTGCAATTTTTAAATTTTTCTTATTTTTCCATTTGTAATTCTATCTTCAAATATAGGATCTGTTAGGATAATAAATGAAAATTATAAATATGTAGATGCTTAAGTATCTTGATGGAAATTTTAATAGATACTACTTTATACATATGTGCTTTTCAAAATGGTCACATGCAGGTTATTCCACAAAATTATGTTAATTTAATATTTTTAAAACTTTTTTTTAACTTTTATTTAGTAAATATAAATTTCCAAAGTACAGCTTATGGATTACAATGGCTTCCCCCCCATAACTTCCCTCCCACCCACAATCCTCCCCTTTCCCGCTCCCTCTCCCCTTCCATTCACATCAAGATTCATTTTCAATTATATTTATATACAGAAGATCGATTCAGTATATATTAAGTAAAGATTTCAACTGTTTGCACCCACACAGAACATAAAGTGTAAAATACTGTTTCAGTACTAGTTATAGCATTAGATCACAATGTACAGCACATTAGGGACAGAGATCCTACATGAGGAGTAAGTGCACAGTGACTCCTGTTGTTGACTTAGCAAATTGACACTCTTATTTATGGCGTCAGTAATCTCCCTAGGCTCTAGTCATGAGTTTTCAAGGCTATGGAAGCCTTTTGAGTTCACTGACTTTGATCTTATTTAGACAAGGTCATAGTCAAAGTGGAAGTTCTCTCCTCCCTTCAAAGAAAGGTACCTCCTTTGATGGCCTGTTCTTTCTACTGGGATCTCACTCGCAGAGATCTTTCATTTAGGTCCTCTTTTTTGCCAGAGTGTCTTGGCTTTCCATGCCTGAAATACTCTCATGGGCTCTTCAGCCAGATCTGAATGCCTTAAGGGCTGATTCTGAGGCCAGAGTGCTGTTTAGACTATCCCCCATTCTATGAGTCTGCTGTGTTTCCCGCTTCCTATGTTGGATCGTTCTCTCCCTTTTTAATTCTATCAGTTAGTATTAGCAGACACTAGTCTTGTTTATGTGATCCCTTTGACTCTTAGTCCTATCATTATGATCAATTGTGAACTGAAATTGATCACTTGGACTAGTGAGATGGCCTTGGTACTTGCAACCTTGATGGGATTTAATTGGAATCCCCTGGCACGTTTCTTTTAAATTGAAAGAGAGAGTGAGAGAGAGAAAAAGAGAGAGAGAATTTTCCATCCTCTAATTCACTTCCAAATGCCCACAGAAGATAGGTCTGGACTAGGCTGAAACCAGGAGCCGGGCAGGCAATCTTTTTCTCTTACCTGAGTGGCAAGGAATCAAGTAAACATCTGCTGTCTCCCAGAGTGTGCATTAGCAGGAAGGTAGATAGGAAGTGGAGCTGAAACTCAAACCAGGCAATCCTACATGGAATGCTGGTGTCCCAAGCAGTGTGTTAACTGCTGTGCCAAACACCTGTCTGTACTTCAACATTTTTATGTAGTGTTATTAGCTGAATCCTCCTCCAAAAGACATTAATATTCTAACTTGCAACACCACTGAATTTGACCTTAGGTGGAAATTGGGTCTTTTCAACTGATCAAGTAAAGAAGAGACCATATGTGGAGTCCCTTTTCTGATATAAATTTGTCTTTAAATAAGGGTCAGAATTTGGACCCTGGAAGGGAGACACAGGTAAAATAAAGACAGAGATTAGGTTAAACCTCTACAAGCCAAGAAAACACACAAATCACCAGCAAACCACCAGAAACAAGGAAGGAAGCATGGGGCAGATTCCATCTCACAGCTACCAAAAGGAAACAACCCTGCCAATTCCCAGACTTGTGAGAGAGTAAATTCGTGTTGTTTCACCCCCAGTTGGTGAAACTTTGTTAGAGCAACCCTGGCAAACTATTACATATGGGGAAGTTATGCTGCTTTGTGGTATATTGTCTATCAGGTCAAACAGATCCCTCCTTGTATCTCCTTGCTGTTCATCTATATTTCTATATAAACCTTCATCTAGTTGGCATCCATTTCTGCAATTTTATCCTCCCTGAATATTTATCAATAAAGCATTTCTTGATTAACTAAAATCCTGTATATTAAAAGTTAATATAAATGAATGGAAACATTATTATCAGTTATCCACAATTTCAGTTTTCTAGGATCCACATGTGTTTTACTGATTCAGTGTGATTTCGTGTAATATACTCTTGCTACAGTGATTTCTAATCTAGCTTGAAGGAGATAATGAACTCTTTATGTACTTAGTTTATTGATAAAAAAAGTAATTTTTAAGACACTCAAAAAATCATGCCCTTTTGTAATTCATTTAGCTTAGGAAAAATGTAAATATTAAGATGACTTGGGTTTATTGACATACTTGAATTTTAATGCAGTTGCTTTCCAATCCCAACTTAATTTCTAGGTGAATATAAAAAATACCATATAAAATTCATTTTTTTTTAGTTTGAATCTTACATGACTTCATGATAGGGCGACGAGAGTGTATTTCTTGAACTAAGACTTTCAGGATTTGTAATTGAAACATTGAAGCCCTTCAAGTGCAACTTCTTGGAATTTCCTTATTGACATACCTCAGATTCTTTGTGTTTGCTCTGCCAGTATTGGCTGAACTGACTGTGGATTCAGATCTATGCCCTGGACTTATTCAGTCACAGTACTCACCCATTAGCTAAATGTTTTTGGAATTGTTAGTCTTTTCTCTAGGTTGTGATGATTGGTGCCAAGCCTACCTCATTCACTTTGTTATGTAGCTTCTAGTGCTAGAATGGAAGAAGAAATAAATGGATAGGTACATGAATAATGGAAAATAACACAACATTTAGGAAAAACAGTGTCTTTGGAGTCAGATCTATATTCAGATCCTGCATCCGCCAAGTTTCTGATGGCCAGGTATTGTAACATTTCTGAGAGCCAGTCTTTTCATCTACCAAATGAGCATATTAATTCTCATCTCAGATTGTTTAACAGATAAAATGTATACACACACATATATGTATATTGTGTGTGTGTATAAAATAGAGACTTCTAAGTGATCTTAAAATCAAATGACCATTTTGGCAGTCATAATTTTCTTACTTTAATGTATGTTTAGAGTATTAAACATTCATGTTATCTAGTAAATCTTTTGTCTCCAGTTAGGACATTAGTTGGCTCCGTGGAAGAAAAAAAATACAAGTATCTTTCAGTGATAGAATGACTCACTCTTCACAGAATTTCATTAGAATTTACTCTGAGCCATTGCAAATCCCAGAAGTATTCCACAATTTTTAAATTTACAGGAGAATAGATTAGTGTGAGACAAATTCAAAAGACAATTCAATAACTAGGATTGAAGGTAAAAATTATTCTGTTTTCAGATTTAGTTTCTAATGCCTTATATCTATAGGGCATTGAATAATATTTAAGAAACTTTGCAAACATGAATTCGTAGACCTAAATCTTTAGGCTGTTTTCAAATGTGTCCATATAGCAATTAAGGGGTTAGTAACTCAAGAGATCACATTACTGGTTTCAAGTTTTCTTCTGATAATTTGTCTTCTCTTGCTTTTCCTTTTCTGTCTTACTTTTTTTTTCCTTCCTCCTTCCCCATTCTTCAGTATTTATTTCTTCAGTTATAGATTGAATATCTATTAATTTTTGGTAGCTTTGTTTGATGTGAAGAAGTAAAGCTTTGCTTCCCCAATTAACCAAAGAACTTTTTCATTTGTAGGCTATTTATATTTTAACTGGAAAAGCAGAAGATAAATTTTTAAGATCTTTTCTTTTTGTAAACTTTTTTTTTTTATTTTCCAACCCTGTATTCTTCTAATACCTTCCAAACTTTATCAGTCTTTATAAGCAAATCCAAGTCTGGAAGCTTTAATTTGTCTTTGTTAGGGAGGCGATACAAACTTATATCTGTTTCATCTTTACGTCAGTTCCAGTTCTGGATCTGCAGATTATGTCAAGAGTTTTAGAGTTTTAGAGTTTTAGAGTTTTTGTTTATGCAGCATTGACCCTGTAACAGTCCAGTATCAAAATATTGACTTCGTCAGTAACAGGGAGACGTCCTTTTGTGTGTCTCTGTTTGTAAAAGATAAAACTTCTCAGGAAATGGGCTGTCTGGACAACCTCATGTGATGATGACTCACTGTGGTTGTTCATTCAGTTTGTCCAAAGACTGTCTTTCAAGGTCTTTGAGATGACTGAAATTATAAAGCTAGGTGCATACAATACCAACTACAGTGGTATACATTCACACATTTCATTTTTTCACCTATTTATTTATTAACATAGTTTATCTGCTCAGAACTCTTAGGCCCCATAACTGACATCAGTATACCTACATGTTTATACTTGCAAAAATACTTAGTTATTTTTGCCTGTTGCATTGTATAAAGAAGCCTACAAAGTGTTCTTTCATATTTTAATGTTTCTCAAATATATACATTTTAAAAATATAGGTAAATGTCTTTGAATATTTGTTACAGAATAGTATCTTTTAGGATTTTGATCTTTTAGAATTCAGCATTCAAGATCATGGTATTGGGAATTCTGTCTATAATGATTATGGCCTACATCCTTGAATAGCCCAGTTAATTCTGTCATTAGCAGTGCATGAAGGGGGTCAGTTATAGTTCTGACTAGTCATCAAAATTATACATTTTTCCAGTGATGTTTCTAAATTGACACCTCATTATTGAGTTTGCATTTTTAATTGCTTTCCTTAATTATGTCCGTAATTTATGTAGTAAGCTTGCTAAATCGTAGTGTGCTCAATTTTAAAGTAACAATGTTTTTTTTTTTTCACAAAGTTGAAAGTAAAAAATGAAATAATGTAGATAATGACTTTTTTCAAGGACTGGCACACAGTAAGGTTTCAGTAAATACAGGAAATTGGCATGTGTGGTACTAGCATGTTGTTGAAAATAATGAAGACCTTTTCAGATGCTGCTGTAGGTGGCTGGATGGCGAAAAAGTAAAATCAGAATATGAAGATCTCCTAAAATGGTGGATGTTCTTATAGAGATTTCTGAGATCCTAACCCCCAAGTGTGTCTTCTCTCATCAATTTACTTTATTTTTCCTTTGATTCTAGGTTTTGTCCTGATAAGTAGATATGTGGTGAATTTTTCCTATATAATTAATTCAAATATTAGTTCAAATTATTAATTCATATACCATCAAGTGTGCCTAAAATACTGCTAATAGCCTCTCCAGCAAGTCTGCAATTCCAGATTAGAATTTGGTACCTGAGCAAAGTGGAAAATTGTCTTCGAGCATGTACTCAGGAACTTCATTGCTTGAGTTCAGTTCCAACTCTTTTATCTCATAGTTTTGGCAATTGTCTGATCTCTCTGTCCCTCCAGATTACACATAATAGTGCCTACTGCATACATTAACCACAACCTGAAATATAGATCACTTAGTATTGTACCTGCCTCAGAGAAAGTGAGTTCCACTCATGCTGCTTTTATGATTCAGTTCAACCAGGAGGAAGCTTATTATCACAATATACTTCAGATCCTACGTATTGGATGATTTCTTGGGCTTGGAGCCATTTAACTATTACCAAGCACTATATTGTGGCAGTACTTGATTAGGATTCTTATTTCCTCTGCCAGTTATGTATGGTTTTGCGTCTTTTATTAATCTTGGAAGAAACAAGTGAGGACATAGTTTTATTATTATTATTATTATTATGCTTTATTCAAATACATACTAAGAGAGTTCAGTAGCTCAGAGTTAGGCAAAGTTACATAATATAGAGTACATATAGTAAATTTAAATGTGTTGCATTGGAGAGCAAGAGATGATTAAGCATTTGGCTTTGAAGCCAACATTCATGTGAAATGAAAGGGGAGGAGACAGCAAGAAAGGGAAGGAGGCATTGCAGCTTGCCCAATTGCTTATAGATTCAGGAGATGTGAAAAAAAAGCTAGTTTAGACACTTAATAATATTGATTTTCCCCTGAGGGTTTTCTTTGTAGCTGACTTAATTAGTGTTTATTAAGCATTCTTAGCAAATACTCTACTAATACCTTAAAAGTCTATTTCAGTAGCTATAATCTCTGCCCATAGAAGAAAATGCCTCCCTATTCTGCCAGTTACAGTGGAATAACTTCTTATCTGGCTACATAATGTCAACCAATGAGCTGAAAAATGAATGATTCATCAATAAATTGGTTGTTTTATTTACACAAAGTTAAACAAAATATTATTGTTATTAAATAAGAAGAAAGCTTACTTTCACAATGCGCTTCTGACCCCATGTGTAGAATGATTTCTTCTGCTTGTGGCCATTTAACCTTTTCTGAGCACTGTTTTTTTACTAAGCTGACTGAAAGGCAGCAGACTTGTAAAAATGCTGACTTAGGTACACTTTTGAGGAGAGCAAAAAATATTTTAAGAAGCATGTGGTTGTAATTTTGTTATAAACTGTTTCATGAAACTGAGAAAAATTACTCTGGAAAATCTGGGAAATAAAGATTACATTCAGATGAAATGAGACCAGATATTCATTGATAAGATTCTTAAAAGCATGAACACACTAAATTTCAGTATTTCTTGGATTTGCTTATATTCATAACAAAAAAAGAGGAGGGATAATGAAAAGAAAAGAAAGCAAAGAGGAAGATGAGAGAAAAGAAAAAAACAAGAAAGAAGGAATGAAGGAGAAAGGAGAAAAAGAAGAGAAAGGAAGGAAGGGAGGAAGGGTGGCAGAGAGGAAGAAGGGAGTGGAGGGAGGGAGAGGGAGGAAGGAAAGGAGGAAGGTGAGATGGGGGGAACTGCCCTGTCCTGTCACTACTGTGCTTTGTTTTATTCAAAAAGTTAAGGAAGGTGGTATTGGCATCTGTGTGGTTCTCCACCAGGTAGCACCAACATTCAGGTCTGCCAAGGCAAGGCAAGGCAAGGCAAGGATCAATTCAGAACATTAATAAAGAAAACGTGGTTGTAAAAGTAATTAACTAATGTGGATGAATTGCTAGATGTCAGACACTGAACTAGGCATTTTCCATTTGTTATCAGTCTCATGCCATTCCCCTACAACCACTCCTAAGATCAATATTAATACTTCTGTTTCGGAAATAAAAATAGATAGCTAAAGAGGTATCAAGGTTACACATATAGGGGATAAATGAACTGAAGACACTTCCATCTGACCTACAGCTACACATTTTATTGCTGAAAATAGGAAACTGTTGGTCCAACTTCACAGATGTCTTTAATGTAGCGTATTTAGGGCAATTTCAGTTTTGAATGCAGAGCAAAAGCTGGAGTGTGTGGTAACTAAATTTGAGATCAAACTGATTTGGTCATTAAAATAACCGAAAAGATTGGTCTGTCACATGATGGCAATCATATCAGCCAAATGCATTGGATGATTTGATTACTCGCTTAAAGATCTTCTGTTTAGGTTGCTATATACAAACTATGGAGTTTGTGGGAATGCATATTATGTGTCATATTATGTGTCAAAATGCATAATATGCATTCTTTTTTTAAAAAATTGTGACAAAATACACTTACCTTTTATTCCATTTTTCTATGAACTTTAAAAAGTACTCATGCATGTATTCTCTGGAGTTTCACTAGGCCATGTAGCAATGCATGGAGTTACCAAAGTTTGTCACCCTGTTTCTTCATTTGCTTATTCACAAACTTACTCATTCAGCCTCTACACCAAGCCTACCTACGGTACATGGTGTTGATAAACAGTCTTTTGTTGGAAAGAGAGTCTAGTGACTAAAAGAGCTAATAAAATCCATGAACAAAATGGAATACTATTTTAAAGAAATGGAAGCAGTTTCATAGTTCTAGAAGCTGATGACAGCAAGGAAGATGAAGTAGATCAGCAATAAGAAAGAGTTTATATAATTTACTCAAATTGGAAGAAAATAAGGATTGTAATAACATATTAGCTGACACTTTTGTTTCTATATATATACTTATATCTATCTTTTTATGTTGAAGACAGTCATCTTTCTTTAATAAACTGAAATAAACCCCATTTTTCAGTAGTTCTGTGTGACTAAGAATATGATTTGGTGACTATTACTTCTGCTCAGACGTCTCATAGAAGCCATAAGAAAGCGTCCCTGAATCAATCAATAGAGTTTCAAATTGAGAAAGTAACTAGATTCTGCAATATTTAGGAGATTTCCCTCTGGGTTGTAGTTTTTTAATAAGTATACAGGAATCTAGGCCCAATGGGCTTTTGAAACTGTCTTGAATTTCAAAAAAATCTTAAGTGGGCATTAGTTTATCACTAGAAAAATTAAAAGCTAACTGTGTTTAATTTTGCATGATCAAATATTATTAAATAAAGATGCTTTATCAACACATGTACAAAACTAAGGCAACCATGAGAGATGCAATTGTTTGAAGAAATTAATATGCAGAGACTTAAAAATTCATGTAGCACATTGCTTGCTTATCGCTGTTCACAAAACATTCCCAATATCTGTGCTTTACTCTTTATGAATTTCAATTATCTATGTATGAAAAAAATTTTAATGCTCAATTTGCAGATATATAGAAAGATTCTAGCTGCCATAAAAATTGGTCTTTAGATAAAATATGTCTCACAATGAACTTGAATGCTATTAACCAAATTTGGGGAAAAAAAACACATGTAAATTCATAAAAATCTGTGACTGGTTACAGATGGTTAGAAGAGAAAGCCTAGAGCCTCTCTAAGGAAGTTAAAATGTCACATTACTTGAGCACTGTTATGAATTGAAAACACAACTAGAACTGTATTTCATTATTTTTAGAGTCAAAACTCACCTGACCTGGTCATTAACCTTAGTTCAGCCTTGGACTTTGAAAAATGAAAATCCTCAGACCCAGAGATTTATAATCCGTAAGAAAAAGGAATTAGATACCAACGAAGTCATTGTTCCCAAGTTTATTTATATCTTTGCATTCTCTCTGATTCTGCTTGATGTTTAATATTTTAACTATGGGATAGTAACAATGGTTGTGTAGCTAAATGAGTAGTTAAGCTACTATATTTTTTCTAGCGATTTAACTTTCTTGTGGTTTAAAACACTTTTCCAGTGACTTTTCCTTTTTAATGTAAATTTGATTAAATTTAGTTGTTTAACTCCAAAAGATCCATGATCCATTTGACAAGGAACAAAATATGCTGTTCAGTTTTCATTTGTTTCTGAATGTATGCTTTTTTCAAGAGAATACAGATTTTGAGAAATTCATGCGGATCTAAAGCCCTAAGAATCATATAAACCACCTCTTTATTTTATTAAAATGAAATTCATCCTAATGCACTATGATCTCTTCCATTTTTTTTATTTTGTAACTTTCATCAATTCATTAACGGTAGTTGCCTAAGTTAGATTCTGAGTTAGCAGTATCTTAATCACCTTGGGCCACTATAACAAAACATCACAGACTGGGCAGCTGTTGAAGAAAAAATACTGTTCCATGAGACTTGATAAAACACAATACGGCAGCCTGCGTTCAGTATCATTGTGATAGGTACAGAGGCACAGCAAGCTGTCTCACAGTGCTGGGGAGAGGGTAGATTCTACTCAATACAACGTGGGTAAGTGAGAGTGTTAGCCAAGGAGCACTGTAGCGTGTCAGTGAATGGAAAGTTACTAAGAAGGAATATTAGGGTTCAGGGGGTTTCTGGCTAAACAAACCTAGCAGGATTCTTGTTGAAGATAGGACAGGGTACAATGTGACTAGGATGCAATGCTTGTCAATTTAAATATCAACCATCAACAATAGGGCAGGATGGAAAAATTAAACTTCCTGAAGAATAATGATATTTATGTGGGAATAGCAGAGCATTGCTATATAAATACACAGGGCATAGTAAAATATGAGCACATTCAAAGAGGGTGCATCAAGAAGAATTTTTTTTTTTTGACAGGCAGAGTTAGTGAGAGAGAGAGAGACAGAGAGAAAGGTCTTCCTTTTTCCTTTGGTTCACCCCCAAAATGGCTGCCATGGCCAGCGTGCTGTGCTGATCCAAAGTCAGGAGCCAGGTGCTTCCTCCTGGTCTCCCATGTGGGTGCAGGGCCCAAGCACTTGGGCCATCCTCCACTGCACTCCCAGGCCACAGCAGAGAGCTGGACAGGAAGAAGAGCAATCGCGACAGAATCCAGCGCCCCAACCGGGACTAGAACCTGGGGTACCGGCGCTGCAGGCAGAGGATTAACCTAGTGAGCCGCTGTGCCAGCCAAGAAGAAATTTTTAAAGACGAAATTTGGAATAATACATCAGATATCATGCAACCATAATCTTAGAGCACAGTTATTAATGTCAGTCCAGGGCTGAGCAGAGACTTGCTAGTCATGAGTCTTTGAGAAGATCTTTTGGTATAAGGTTGTGGTGGTCTCTGCTTAGCGTTGTGGTTCTGTTAGAGTCTTCTATGATAGTTACTCTCAGACAGTTGTGCACAAGAACTCTTCCTTCATAACCTCCAAGCTTTTTGTATCTGTTTTTGCTAGGGTTGACACATCCAACCCCATTTTGATTCTGAAAACCTCACTCCTTCCACGAACAGATCTGACATTGAGAACCATCGGATTTTGAGCATCAGGGCTTCTGGGTAAACTGACTTCCCAAAGATCTTTTTGATGAAGCTGCATTTTAGGCCTCAGAGAGTTTCAGAAGCCTGACTAATGTTTGGCCAAGGAATTTTTTCACCTTTCTGGAGACCTGGGAAGCCTGAGACGGAGGAATGGCTGTCCTGGTTGTTCGTGGGGACCCTCCCTCTGGCTTGCCAGTACTGTTCTCTCCTTCGGAGCTTACACGGCCTTTGCCCAGTGTGAGCCCATTGAGAGCCAGGGAACTCCAGGGCCTCTTCCTCTTCTTACAAGCATAGTAACTCCATCTGGGAGCCACACCCTTGGAATCTCATCCAAACTGAATTGTCCCCCAGGGACTCCACTTCCAGGTACTCTCACATTGAGAAATAGGGCTTCAGCATTAGTTTTCAGGGGATAAGACCATCAATCCGTCCTTAGAAGTATAGGGTTAACACTGCTAGAGTATGTAAAGAGAGATATGTAGATAATGGGAAAAATATATTGTTCTCAATTATCCATTTCCTTTTATCCCATAGTCTTTCTGGCCTCCATGAAGTCAAAGATTAACACATTATATAGAACATTTGGTTCATAGAAGAATTTAAATATTGATCTTAATCCTTACTATAATAGTGATCTTAATTTTCTGTCAGCTCTCTGTTAGAGTAAATGAACAGGTAAACAGAGGTCTTTTACTAGTCTAGAGCCTATCCATTAATAGCATGTGGGAGAAAATGCTGGCATAAAGACAGGGAAAGGTAGCCGTGATTTAGACTGGATATGTTAGGAGAGCTCTTTAACTGAACAGAGGCCAGACTTTGGGGTCAAACTCCCTGGATGCTGCTGTTGGGTGAAAGACATTCTCTTTTCAGAAAACATTATATGAAATTATATTATTACCATTTTACACTGATCTTAACTGTATAGAATTTTCATAATAAGAAAATATATCTTTGACACTTTTAGAAAGCTTGACAAAATGTTTAGCTGTTTCTGAAAAAAAAAAGAGTCATGTTTGAAAAGAATACTAGAGTATTCTTTTAAAGGTTAAACCTTTAAAGGTTTAAGGCTTAATTTCATTTTTTCAAATCAAGTTACATAGGCATGTATTTGTTATCAAAAGAGCAGGATTTTACTTACCAGTCGAAGGCAGTGATTAAATACAGATATGTGATAGAAGTGAAGAAATTGCACGGGGTAGAGGAGAGATGTGAATATTATAGATCTGGAAAAATATTAAGTATGTGGCAAACTTAAATACACAGTGTTATATAGCCTGTTAAGAAGAAAATAAAGTGCACATCCAAAAGTACCTCAAGCCCCTCCCTGGATAAGAAGAATAAAGTTCATAACTGGGCATAGAACTGATACTTCTCCTGACAGATCTGGTCCCCAGAAGACCCGTAACTGCAGAACCATACTCCAGAATCTTTTCCAGATCATGGATTTCTTTTTCCTCATACTGTGATGATTCTGTGGTTATTTTGGGAGAGGAAGTTATATTTTTAAGTATCTGTAATTTCTGTTTTACTACACTAAGCTGAAATTGAACTCTATAATTCTACCCATCAGTCCTAGTTCTTTGGAACAACATAGAACAAGCCCCGCCCTTTTTTGTCTCGCAATAAACTGCCCTCTAAATCTACATTCTAGTTAATAAGTTTTTGTAGTTTGACACTGGTTTAATAATACAAAGCACTTGTTTTGGGCTTTTTCAGTTGCTATCAAATATTACCATGGACTGGGTTGCTTATAAACAATAGGAATTTATTTCTCCCAGTTCAAAAGATTGAAAGTCAAAAATCAAGGTATCAACAGAGGAGAGCTCTGATGAGGGCTCTTTCCTGGTTCAGACTGAAATCTCACTGCTTTATCGTAAGGTAGAAGTTGTGCAGCGACTCTGATCATATAAGAGCACCAGTCCCTTTCCTAAAGCCTCCTCCCTCATGACCTCATCACTTCCCAAGGGCCTCATCTCCCAACAACATCGTGTTGCAGGTCAAGATTTCATTATGTAAGCTTTGTGTGACCACCCAATACTTCCAGTCGTTTATTGATACAATTCCTTTATTGCTTATTTTTTCTCACCTTCAGTGTTTCCTGTCCAAATGTGACAGTAAGCAATGAATATGCTCTTTTAGGTAAGATCCAAGTCAGGCACTCCACAATTCTGTTTATTTTTAGATAAACTACTATTTGGTAAGTGTATTTTGAACCTGTGGTGGACTACAGCAACAACATTATGTTACACAGAAAGTACTGCTAAATTAAGTCTGAAACAATGGATATTTTCCAAATAGTATTTTTTCATTCTCTGAAATACTTATTTTCACTAAATCATGTTGTTAAATTTTAGCCCTTTTCATCTTTTCATATTAAAGGGAAGCCCAGCATTAATTCATGTATAGTAGCTATTCCTTCCAATATTATCTACTAAAACTGTTTATATCATGCATCCCATGGTATTTTCCAATGTGGAAAATTGAAAATGTCTGATTTTCCATACTGGGTTCAATCTATTGATTGACACTCTGGAGAGTTAAATATTAAATCAAGTATTGAATCCAATCAACAATTTTTGCTTTGTTCTTGTAGATTTACTTAGAACTTGCAAATGTTTCACTTAACTAAAGATGATGTATGTTTTCTAATATAATTGATTGTAATAGCAGATTACAAATGAGATATTTGTATAGAACTTCTTAAAAAGCTCATATTAACACTGAAAGGACAATCTACCAGTCAGCATTCCAGCCAGAAACAGGTGGATTCATGTTCTTTTCTCTGCAATCTCTTTATTCAACTGTTTAAGTTATTTTATTGGAGTTTTTTATCAGCTAAAGAAATTGATGCTTAGCATTTCCAACAGCTCCAGTGACAGAGTCTGGGTTCTGACTGAATTAGCAACATCTGACTCCAAAACTATTTTACTCATGCCAAAACTCTCTAGATTTCTGGTTTTTTATTTTTCATTGATGAAATGAGAGGGTTGCAATCAATAGATGCTATCTAAAATGCCTTCAGCAGCTAATATTCAATTCTATCGCATTCTGAACATTAATGGTAATATAAGCCATATGTATCTGTAGAAAGAACTCCTTGTGAATTTACCCTACTTGGGAGCAATGTTATTCTTCCTTTGTGTTTGCCTGAATGTTAAGATACATACTCCTCTCTCCATCTCTCTCCTTTTTTCTGATAGATACCAGGCATTTTAAACATCAAGTGGAGATTGCAAGACTCCACACTGTGATACACTTTCAAAACAATTTAGCCACTTTGAAATGTAAACTTGATAAGCTAAAGCACTGCTGACAGTTACTGTATGCCTAGCAGAGCCTTAAGCAGGTGCAAATGAGTTCACTTTGTGATAAGAACCTGCACCTGTTGGAGAGAAGCATTTGGAAGTAGACTGTTAGCAAATTCTGAGTTATCTGAAATGAGAAGAGCATATTAAATTTGGAAGGGAGATTTGAGGTGATATCTATCTCAAAGTAGCTATCACATCTGTAACTATGGGTTAAAGTTTGTGTAACATAAGGAGTTCCCACTACTTGTTTTGTGATGTCACCTCTCCAGTTTTGTTATGCCAGCCAAGACCTGCAATGTGAGAATATTCTTGCCATGATATCGTTATGTCTGCCAGGTCAGACAATGTTCTTAACTGGAAATTCTCAATGGGATCTGAGACTAAATTCCAGGGATTCTATTAGGTAAATAATTATTTATTAGTCATTGTTATCTTTTTATGGCAGTGGGTTTGGGTTTCTTGTCATCTAGGACTTTTTTAGGTGTTGGTTATAAAGGAAATATAAAATTCAAGTTTAATTTATTGTATATATACAAGTAGCCTTCCCTTGCATGCTAATATCATTCTTTGATATCTCCTAATTTCCCTTTAGAGAGGGAGTTGGAATCTATATTTCTGCAGAGTTTATAAGAGTAAGAAACAATAAATAATATTTTAAGACAAATACTGAGTTAGGATTACTACAAAGAATGCTGTTCCCTTGACCATGACACATCATAAGATGTATTGACTCTATTTAAAAGAATATATTAAATAAGAATCCTAAAATTAATTTGTGATTTTGTTAATTATTAATTGTGAAGGATACTAGGTTTGTTATCAAAGTTGAAGGTGCTGAAGTAAGCACAGGAATTTTTTTATACTGACTCAGTAAAAAATTCAGCTATTACTACAGCTACTATAGCTTGTTAAGAATGAACTTTTGTCAAACAATATTAGTATTATTCTAATAATTAATATCCAAGATACTTAGCACCAGGCACAGGTAAGGTACTAACTAACCATATATGATTTTGACTGCTGAAAAGGTAGACATCACCTGAATATTAGCTCTGTTGGAAAGTACTATTTTTCCCCCAATTTTATATATGAGGAGCTGAAACTTAAAAGATTGAGTGAGTTTTACAAAATTTGTGGCCAAAATAGGACTTGTCTATTAAATGTAAGTTGAGCTAACAGAGAGAGAGAGAGAGAGAGAGAGAGAGAGAGAGAGAGAGAGAGAGAGAGAGAATGAATCACTGTATAGGATTTTGGCAGGTAATAGTCAAAGTTTGTTGGAAAGGAGTACCCGCCTAGAATATCAGAATAGTTTAATGAATCTAGGAGTGGCTTCAGGCTTTGCAGTACAATAAATACCTTAATTTTTAACCAATGAGAAATTAAGTGTAAAAAGATTAAGTGATATTTTCCTAAGCTCTTTTTATTCCTGCATCATTTAATCTAATTTTAATTTCACTTTAAATATAATCATTAAATCTACCGATTTCAATACTAGGTGATCAACAGTCAGTCTGGAGGTGGTTGCCTGCTCTCAGGTATTTACAATTCTAAGGTAACTTAGCTGATAAACACAATTGAAATAGTTGTTGTTTTGGTAGGTTTATTCCCATAGGAAAACACAAAAGATAACAGACTGTGTGGTGGTTAAACCTACATTTCCACCCATATTTTTCTGGCAAAAACAGAAGTCTCACACAGGAACTCCACCCAGGTCTTCCAAAGGGGTGGCAGGGGCCCAAGTAGTTGGACTACCTTCTGTTTCTTTCTAGGGGCATTAGCAGGAAGTTGGATCAGAAGTGGGGCAGCTGGCACTCAAACTGTTGTCTTGATATGAGATACTGGGACTGCAAGCATCAGCTTAACCCACTTCATCAAAACACTGGCTTTGGGACCCACTCTGTGGCCTAGCAGGTAAATTCGCACCCTGAAGCGCCAGCATCCCATATGGGAGCCGGTTCAAGTCCCGGCTGCTCCACTTCCGATCCAGCTCTTTGCTGTGGCCTGGGAAAGCAGTAGAAGATGGCCCAAGTCGTTGGGCCTCCGCACCCACGTGGAAGACCCAGAAGAAGCTCCTGGCTTCCGATTGGTGCAGCTCCCACCATTGCAGCCATCTGGGGAGAGAACCAGCAGATGGAAGACCTCTCTCTCTCTGCCTCTCCTTCTCTCTGACTTTCAAGTAAATAAATAAATCTTAAAAAAAAAAAATACACTGGCCTTGGCCCCCTCCCTACCCTCTGAGCTCACCAATTTTTTGAAAGTTAAAAAAGAGATGTTGCACCTTGCGGCGCCGGCACACCGGGTTCTAGTCCCGGTCGGGGCTCCGGATTCTGTCCCGGTTGCCCCTCTTCCAGGCCAGCCCTCTGCTATGGCCCAGGAGTGCAGTGGAGGATGGCCCAAGTGCTTGGGCCCTGCACCCCATGGGAGACCAGGAAAAAAGCACCTAGCACCTGGCTCCTGCCATCGGATGAGCGCAGTGCACCGGCCGCAGCGCGCCATCCGCGGCAGCCATTGGAGGGTGAACCAACGGCAAAAAGGAAGACCTTTCTCTCTGTCTCTCTCTCTCACTGTCCACTCTGCCTGTCAAAAAAAAAAAAAAAAAAAGAGATTTTGGTTTCAAGTTGATGTTGCATATATAGGTTATTCTTTTGTCACTAAATATCCTGGCTTTTCTGTGGGACTTTAAAGGTACACTGAATAGCATTGTCTTAGCTCATTCCTTGCTTATTATGCTATCCATACTTTCTGTTTTTATTTGCAAAGACATATTTGTGATTTAAAAACCCACTCCATTTATTTTCTAAATCTTGGACCATTTTATGCTTTATAAATGTTTGCCTGATCAACTTTCATTTCCCATTTTCTGCATCTGAGATGAAATAACGTGAAGATTCCAGGGAAGACCTGCACCATTCATTATTCCCTCAGGATTCAATTAAAAAGCACACGTTTAGAGATAAGTAAGAAAAAATGTTTTTTAAGTTGCCAGAGTTGAGGAATTCACATTCATGAAGTGAGTTTCAGACAGAGGCTGCATGAATGGTTGAGGACTGATTCCTCCTAAAACCAACCAAGAGTTTGAATTGAAAGCAACAGAAACAGTGAAATTCCAGTTGCCACATAACTATTTTTTCTTTTGGGTCATTAATCCTCTTTTAATTTCCTTTTCTGCCTTTCCTTCCATTTCCCCAGAAATACAGGGTATCCTTGGTAATTCACCCCTTAAATTCTACCTCAGGGATCCATTCTAACAGGAGACAAACAAACAAAAAATTGCCCTCATGAACATACATTCAAATGGAGTAAAGGACTTCCTCTTACCGCTTGGTTGCCAGTCTCCATTGTTTAATAGACTACTGGATTATTTTCTTTATGGCCACCTGTTTAAAAATCAGTATTCTGTAGACTAAGTGAATTCGTGGAAAGGAGACGATTGCTAGACCAAAAATTGGATACGCTCAGAATTGGAATCCAAAGCCAATGAGAGGGACATAAGGAGAAACATAGAATGATCCATGTTTCATTTGCAGTCATGAGGATTTAATATCATCTTTTTTTTTTTTTTTTTGTAGGGAAGGAAGGGAAATAAAGCTCATGCTCTAGAGGTTATTAATTCAAATCAAGGGATTAAAGCTATCTCTTAATTATTTTTAAGGATGAATGAACTCGGCCATGTTTTGGGTTTATTGAGTATCTCAGATGTTTTTTTTCCAAATGTCAGGAGGTTTGTTTCTTTAAAAAAAAGTCCTTAACTACCTTTGTTCTACAGCTCTTGCATAATTTATGGTAAATCCAAATGAAAATATTTTAGTTTGGTTTTCAACTAAGAAAACATTTGGCTTTATGATTTTTCCTATTAATGTTTGAGGTTTTGTTTCAAACCAAGTTTTAAGTCATCTAGAAGTTGTATGTGTAACAAAATAGAATATATTTTCTGAAATTAAATATAGACTTTGTAATATGAATATCATATTCATCGTGAGAGAAAAAGGAAAATATGAGAGGGCTTGTGTGGACATATTGATTGGTTTGAATGAGTAAATGCAGCCTTTCAAAAATCTGAGTGCCACTAACATTTTTTAAATAAAGCTTTTAAATAGAAGTTTAATTAATTTCCTTTTCAAGTTGGTATTTTTGGGAAGCATAAACTTTTGTCATGTTTTCTTAATTTTAAAATATAAACATAAATAGTATTTTTAAAGTATATTTATGTTTGAACTAAATTTTGTCTATATTGAACTCAATAGAGCAACCACTTTAAGTAAATTCAGAAGCATAATTGATTTTCCTTTCTCTGTTTTAATACATATATGCACACATGCATTTTAATTCTCAAAACTTCAACAAGGGTGGTTATCAGTATGGCTGAAAAACTGTATCCTATAGTCAGGCCTCTTGCAAAATCTGTTTTTACTCAACAAACCCATTTTTGTCATTGTTTCTTGTTTGGGTTTTGGATCTTACTTACATCCCTACTGAATACTCACCATATAATCAAAATTCAGAATAGTCTCTATCTGGCAGTGGACATTTAGCCTTGGTTGGGAATCCTGCGTTGCAGATTTTCAAGAGCCTGTGGGTCAGTTCCCAGCTCTGTCTCCTGACTCCACTTCCAGCATATGCAGATCCTAGGGGCCAGCAGTGATAACACAAGTAACTGGATTCATGTTTCCCTCGTGGGAGACAGATTGCATATTTGACTCCTGGCTGGAGTCCTGGCCCGGTCCCGGGCATTGTGGGCATCTGGAGAGTGAAGTAGCAGATGGGCGCGTTCAAGCTCTTTTTATCTCTGCCTCTGAAATTTATTTTAAACAATAATTTAAAAGTCTCATTCTATTGATGCCTATAAAGTTTTTGTCTAGAAAGAGTTGTACTACCTGTAAATATAGAAAATCACAACAAGTTTCCTAATGCTGGGATTTGCCTACTGCAGACAGCATTTCAAATTCATACAGAAGATATTTGTTGCAAGCCATTGAAACAGCAAGAGATCATTTTCATTTCTATAACAGAAATGTCACTTTTTATTTTTTTAATTTTTTTATTTTTGTTTTTTATTTTTGACAGGTAGAGTGGATAGTGAGAGAGAGACAGAGAGAGAGAGGTCTTCCTTTGCCATTGGTTCACTCTCCAATGGCTGCCGCGGCCAGTGCACTGTGGCTGGCGCACCACGCTGATCTGAAGGTAGGAGCCAGGAGCCAGGTACTTCTCCTGGTCTCCCATGTGGGTGCAGGGCCCAAGCACTTGGGCCATCCTCCATTGCACTCCTTGGCCACAGCAGAGAGCTGGCCTGGAAGAGGGGCAACCGGGACAGAATCTGGCACCCTGACTGGGACTAGAACCTGGTGTGCCAGTGCCACAAGGCGGAGGATTAGCCTGTTGAGCCACGGCGCCAGCCAGAAATGTCACTTTTACTAAATTTTCTCACCAATGTACCCAGATGTATTTTATTGACTGTGGTTTTTTTTTTTTTTTTTTTTTTTGGACAGTAGAATTTTTTCAACCAAAAAATACACTTTTATCTTTGGGGACATCAAATTTCTAGAATCAATTCAACTGTAGTTGGTGAATATACTCATATTTCTGAGAATAAAACAAAATTCATTGGTGATGCTTACACATTCACCCATCAAGAGGCCTCACTGGCACTGAGTTTAGGGTTACTTCCTCTCAGCACAGATTTGAACTTCCCTCAGACTTGAATATAGCAAATCTTCAGGTCTGCTACAAATCACCCATGGTATAGGATTTCCAAAACTCATGTCTTAAGTGTTTTTACTTTATATAAGGATTTATTTGTTTATTTGAGATGCAGTTACAGATAAAGAGAGGGAGAAACAGAGAAAGCTCTTCCATACACTGGTTCACTCCCCAGATGGCTGCAATGGCCAGAGCTGAGCTGATCCAAAGCCAGGAACCAGGAGCTTTTTCCAGGTCTCCCAGGCAGATTTAGGGGCTCAAGTGCTTGGGCCATCTTCTACTGCTTTCCCAGGCCATAGTAGAGAGCTGGAGCAGAAGAGGGGAAACCAGAACACGAATCAGCGCCCAAATGGGATGCTAGTGCTGCAGTTGGGGACTTAGCCTACTATGACACAGCACTGGCCACCTTCAGTGTTCTTTAAATCTCTCTAGACACAATGTATGTACAACTACCATTGGATGTCTTTAACAGGTGTGAACCCAAGATGTGCCAAAGTTTGAGAAAGTTAAAGGAAATTGACAGACTACTTTGACTTCTCTTAAAAATTGTATGTATTTTGTGAATTTAGCACATACAACATTAATATTTTATTGAATAGTTTCTTCTTATTCTCTATCATTTCTACATTTGGTGTTTTTAGAAATTACATTTTAAAAACTCTGATTCCTTGGTAATGTCATTGTTTTGTTTTGCTCTATTTTTAGCTGTAGAATGTAACTTCTAAAGTGAAAACGGATGTTTTGAATTTATTAATGATTTGCTCAAAATTACTGAAGACACAGGAAACTTGGAGAAATATTTACAATGTTCCTCCTCATGTGTGCCTTACAAAGACAACTATTAAAATACACTTGTCCTGTATTTGACCTATATATTACTAACTAGACTCTTTTAATGAAAGTGATTTTTTTCCTTAAATCTTAATTCCAGGCAGGGATTTAGATTCTTCTTATTTAAGGCAATTCCTTTATACCTCTCTCTGCTATAAACTTTGCATCTTTTCTGAATTAATTTTCAATTCCTACATTAAAAACAACACAGCGTCTCTTATTGCTTTTCCAGAAATGCCTGCTTTATTTGGCCACATACCATTTTAGACAAACTCAGTGGAACCTGGAACTGTTGAAAACATTTACTAGTATTTGATTGCTATTTGCAGTTAGAGGAAACTGTCTCCATGTACTCCTTCCCAATCAACTCAGGGAAAATTAAAATTGACAGAAACAATTTCTAAAAGGAAGGTGGAAAAAATGAACAAAGCAGTTGAAAATATATATCCTCTTTTCTTGCATCAAAGCTCCTATAGAATGTTATAAGTAAGTTACTTTCTTTGAATGATTTTTCAATGTATAAAGTACACACATTCACATTACAGAAAGGAAATCATATAAAGCCTCTTATTTTGAATAATAAGACAAAAGTCCCTTTGGGATAGTTCATTATGTACAGACTATATGTGAGTCAATTGATTCTCAAATTTATAGTGACAAGAAGTAAAATGAATGGACACAGAGTGAATTGAAAAAGAGTTTTAAGTTCACAGTGCATTAAACCCCACAAAAATCCTTGTTTTGCCAAGGTTTTGCCAATAACACTGGTCAGATAATATGTGAACCATTATCATACCACAGATAATACAGTTACCCTTTCTCTTTATACCCGTGCAATGACCATTTGCTTTAGCTCTAAGTGGAAGACATGGCTAACTGAAAATTTCAGGGCAGATCTTCTAATGCTTCAGGCTTTTGTGTACAGATATTGTTTGTTTCCATTAAAAATTTGGAGGTTGCAAAGGAGCATCCTATGGACAGTCTATGACAAATTTTGTGTTTGTCATGTATAATATATTAAAATTAGGAAAATTCACTCATTTATTCATATATATTCTGTATTACTTGAAAAATAAATGATGATAACATTGGATTGACTTTCCTGAAGGCATAATTGGCTAAGCCCAAAAATTGTTTGCCTTCTTTACAATAGAATATGCTATGAAATTTGTTGTCATTCTCTCTACTCCTTACTATTTTATAAGTGACTTATTTCATTAATTGATGATAACTGTCTAACCCTTTAAGCATTCTGTTTATAATCCCTTGCCTAAAATGCCTAGCTTTCCCAAACTCTTTCATCTTGAAGTCTTCTGGGAGTGCTAGGCTGTTCTGAGGCCCAGATAGGACAATAGTGTATTCCCAGATAGGCTTGGGATTTATTAGCAGCAATGGGATTGAGCCCTCAATGCCCACTCCTATCGCCTGTGTTATAATACAGATTTTCCTAAAGTGAAATGAAATTTCAGTATAGTAGAACTGATGCATGCCCTAATTAAAAATACCCACTCTATTCTATGAAGAGGAGTTAAAAAATGGTAAGGTAAACGCTTGGTCATGACTATATTAGAAGAAAGAATAAAGACGGCAGGTGAACACCTCTAGAGACACATTGTGCTTGGGAAAGCTCTGGAGACTGACCCCTTTGATGGCACAATGAGCCTCGTACTCAGCGATGTGCTTTTCGACATTGGGGAGAATAGCTGCTAAAATTTTAAGCAAAGCTAGACACATTTACAAAATGTATGTGCTGGTACATTTACCTGGATAAATGGAATTAAAACCATGCAGAAACAACTGTCTAGATATCACAGCAAGTAAGTAAGGTCTTAGGAGGCTCAGCGCAGAGTCAGTGCGTTGTTAATTCACTGCTATGAGCGTATGTTTTCTGGGAGAATGTAGATGGTCAAATAGCATCTAGAAAAAATTCTTTGTGCTCAAAGACTTTCCTTCCCTCTAGAGGATGTCTAACATCCCTGGATGTGCACAAACGATGCCCCAGTCAACTAGATAACAATAGTGCCCTCCAGTTGTTGCGTCTACGCCACAGAAGTCTCCAAAATTCCTCCTTGGGGATTGGACAGGGCCCTCCTAAGTAACAATGACCTAATGTGAATAACTGAATCCCTGGGCAAATATGACTTTAAAGGAATGGTTGCCTTTTGCATTTAAACTGACAGAAAGATGGAATTTTCTCGTGAATAAGGTTTGCGAACATTGACTAAATGAATATATTGATCCATTTATAGAAATATTCCTTTCTTTGAATCAAATGATTTCTAGTACTTGTTCTTGTGGTTTCCAAAATTTTATTGGAACTCCTTTAACACTAAACATATAACTTTGTGCATGCCTTTTAGAAATTTGAAAAAATATAATAATATTGTAATTTTTATAGGTGCCAAATAAAGTGAATAAAAAGAAATCATTGAGGCCGGCACCATGGCTCAACAGGCTAATCCTCCGCCTTGCAGTGCCAGCACACTGGGTTCTAGTCCTGGTTGGGGCGCCGGATTCTATCCCGGTTGCCCCTCTTCCAGGCCAGCTTTCTGCTGTGGCCCGGGAGTGCAGAGGAGGATGGCCCACGTGCTTGGGCCCTGCACCCACATGGGAGACCAGGAAAAAGCACCTGGCACCTGGCTCCTGCCATCGGAGGAGCGCGGTGCGCCGGCCGCAGCGCACTGGCCGTGGCGGCCATTGGAGAGTGAACCAACGGCAAAAGGAAGACCTTTCTCTCTGTCTCTCTCTCTCACTGTCCACTCTGCCTGTCAAAAATAAAAAAAAGGAAAAAAAAAGAAATCATTGGAAGCAATGAGAGATTTAGTTTTATTATCATTATACATAAATTTAATTAATTTTTTTTATTTTTTTATTTTTTATTTTTTTGACAGGCAGAGTGGACAGTGAGAGAGAGAGACAGAGAGAAAGGTCTTCCTTTGGCCATTGGTTCACCCTCCAATGGCTGCCGCGGTCCGCGGGCTGCGGCCGGTGCACCGCGCTCATCCGATGGCAGGAGCCAGGTGCTAGGTGCTTTTTCCTGGTCTCCCATGGGGTGCAGGGCCCAAGCACTTGGGCCATCCTCTACTGCATTCCTGGGCCACAGCAGAGGGCTGGCCTGGAAGAGGGGCAACCGGGACAGAATCCGGTGCCCCGACCGGGACTAGAACCCAGTGTGCTGGTGCCGCAAGGCGGAGGATTAGCCTGTTGAGCCACGGTGCTGGCTAATTAAATCTTTAATAATAAATGCATGTTATTATAACTATTCTCCCATTAAATAGGTGACAAAAATGCTTTATTTAAAATCTGATTTATAAACATAAAAACTATTTTATTTTATCTCAGTTTTAATTTGGTAATTAATATAGTTTGAAATGTAACTATTTAAAAATAAAATATGTACTAATTTTCAGATCTTATTTTAGCATTCTAATATTTTGTTCCAAAATAATTTTTACAATTTTTATGTTTAGTTTTTAAGTGAGGAATGTGAATGATTTAGTTGTTTGTAAGCATTTCTCAAATAATAGAATATGATTAGTCTTTTAAAGATTTATGTATTTATTTATTTGAAAGGCAGAATTACAGAGAGGCAGAGAAAGAGAGAAATCCTCCATCTGCTGGTTCACTCTGCAGATGGATGCAACAGCCATTGCTCCAAAGCTAGGAGGAGCCAGGAGCTTCTTTCATGTCTCCCAAGTGTGTGCAGGAGCCCAAGGACTTGGGCCATCTACTCCTGCTTTCCCAGACCATAGCAGAGAGCTGGATCAGAAGTGGAGCAGACAGGACTTGAACCGGTGTCCATATGGGATGCCAGCAGTGCAGGTGGTGGCTTTACCCACTATACCACAGTACCAGCTCTTAGTCTTAAACCCTATAAAATAAAAAAGGAATATAATCATAAAATTCTCTTGTTTTTGTGATATCACAGATTTTCATGTGTGCTATCAAAGATTTTTGACTATATAAATACCATTTATGGTCTTGTTAGGATTATTTCTGAGATGTATTTGCAGAAATCTTATTTATCTCTAACTTGTTTTCTAACATCAGTGCTCTTTTTACAATGGTGTCATGTAGAATGTATTAAATGATATATGACTGAGAAAAGAAGAAAAGTTCTTTAACAATGAAAATATCTGCTCAGATTCATTTGTGTGAAAAACCATTTGAGTGCATAGGTCATGTGCAGATCCTTCTCATCCCTAAAACGCCGGCTCTGCCCCTTTGATGTACACTCAGAAGATTATAAATTTGTCGTCAGCTCTGTTTCAAAGGGAAAAAAATCAAATTTCTTAATTTGGAATAATGGGAATTTTCAATGTTTCTTTCTGTTTCCCAGGTGCCACCACTAGCAACATCTCTGCCCAGGAAATTGAAAACCTTTTACTCTATTTTTTTTCTTTTGAACTCAATCCTATATTATTTCTTGTGATCAGTGTCAAATGTTTTAAGAATCAAAATGTGTGTTAACCCAGTGTTATCCCTTTTATTCCATCCTTTATTGTTTTTTAGTGCAATTCAATAATGTAGAGAGCTAAGTGAGAAACAAACTATTTGAATAGTCTTGTTTTTTATACAAAAAATATTTAAGGGCTAGAAGAGAACTAGGGCTATAGAATTTACAAGGTTTTTTGTTTTTCCCAATTTTTGGTTGCTACCAAAAGGAACATCTGAATTTATTTAATGTCAATGAATAGGGATCAATAGTGCACTCATCTTTAAATAATAAAGACCTAGTGTATTTTTGCTATGTTTATTTAATATTGAGCATTATTATACTAAATGTGTTATTGTGTACTATTGGGTATTGGAATTTTCCAAAAATGACTATTTTTTCTTTTCTCTGTTAAATAAAGAAAATTTTGAGAGAGAGAGAGCACGCGCAAGCTGCCATCTGTTGGTTTCCTTCCCAAATGCGCATCATGACCAGGGCTGGTTCAAGCCAAAGCTGGGAGCCAGGAATTCAATCCAATCTCCCATGTGGGTGGCTGGACCCAATTACTTCTGTCATCACCCCTACCTCCAATGCTCTAGATTTGCATGAAGCTGCAGTCAAGAGCTAGAGCCAGGTTTTGAACCCAGGTACTCTAAGTGATGTCTTAACTGCTAGAATAAATGCCTATTTTTTGCCACTGCATAATACACACATATAATCAAGAACTTTTCTGCTCTCATTAAGAGAGGAGGTAGAGATATTCTATGTTCTCCTTGAACTTAGGCCTTTGTGACTTTCATGACAAATAGAATTGCTAGAAATAGTTCTGTATAATTTCCAAAGGGAGGTCAAGAAAGGTAACAATTTTCCTTTCTCTCTCTCAGAATACTCACTCTTGGAACCCAGGCATGCTGTGAGAGAGTCCAGGCCACATGAAGACATTTGTGGCCAACTACCTCAACTAAGACATATATGTTCCTAAATTTTTTTTTAATGTTGCGTGGGGCAGGCGCTGTGGCATAGTAAACTAAGTCTCTGCCTGTGGCATCTCATATGGGGCACCCGTTCATGTCCAGCTGCTCCTCTTCTGATCCAGCTCTCTGCTTATGGCTTGGGAAAGCAATGGGAGATGGCCCAAGTGTTTGGCCCCCTTCACCCATGTGGGAGATCCGGAAGAATCTTCTGGCTCCTGGCTTCAGATCAGCCCAGCTTCAGCCAGCGAGGCCATTTGCGGAGTGTACCACAGGATGGAAGACTTCTCTCTCTGTCACTTCCTCTCTCTCTCTGTAACTCTGCCTCTAAAATAAATAAATACATCTTTTTAAAAAATTTTAATGTCTCAAAATATATAGGTTAAACAGTATTAATGGGGCTTTTGCATTTACTCAGGGTATTTCAATATGCTGCACTGAGATTGATCTCTAGTCCTCCAATGGTGCTTGTTTGTCCAAATGTACAGATTAATAAATTTTAAAACACTAATTTTTTAAAATATTTTATTTATTTATTTGAGAGGTAGAGTTACAGACATTGAGAAGTAGAGACAGAGAGAAAGGTCTTCCTTCCTTTGGTTCACTCCCCAGATGGCCTCAATGGCCAGAGCTGGGCTGATCTGAAGCCAGGAGCCAGGAGCCAGTACCTTCTCTAGGTCTCCCATGTGGGTGCAGGGGCCCAAGGACTTGGGTCATCCTCTACTGCTTTCCCAGGCCACAACAGAGAGCTGGATTGGAAGAGGGGCAGCCAGGACTAGAACTGGTGCCCATATGGGATGCTAACGCCACAGGCGGAGGATTAACCCTCTTCGCCACGGAGCCGGCCCCTAAAAAAACTGATTTTGAAATGTGTCATTTACAGCATAGGGCATTTTTTGTCCTCTACAATTTAATATGAGAATGATTGAATAAATGCACTGTGGTAATTATTCCATTATTATTTTAACTTGTGGAGTATTTGCCACCTAGCTATCATTCATTCCTTAGCATTTCTACACTTGTCTAGGAAAACTGTCCTCAGATACATTATACCATCATGATTATTTTATCCTTTCATGAGCCATCATCTTGGTTGTCAATTCTCCTCCAGGAAAGGTGTTCTAAAAGTGTTTTGCAATGCATCCTAGTAAGGCTTTAAAGTGTCCAAAGCCACTCACTATGAACACAGGGTATTGGGTTATGTTAGAATGACACCGTAATTCATTTGCAAGTCCCCTGACACAGTCATTTCAACAACTTCGCTGTAGCATTTACAGTGGATTCCCAGCTGCAGAGGCGAATTCAATGGCCTCATTATGGAGTCTGAACTGAACTGTGTCACGCAGGAGGAAAGCCAGAGGCAGCGGCAGATTGGGGCCTTCCGGTTCATCTGCACTTTGAGCTGGTTCAGCAGCAGCCCCGGAATCAGGAGACAGGAGAGCATCCGCTCGTTCATGTCAAGACTCTGGTTCCTAGATAAATCCTAAACGAATAGCGATTTTTGCCCTTTGAGTCACGCAGAATTCTTTTGAACTCCTGTTGGATTCAGGGATCACAGGGATCAGCTTCACTCCTGAAAGCAGAATGTGTTCATTCAGGAGCAGCAGCTCTGGTGGCCAAAGAGGATTGTCAGAGCCTGTCTTCCCGTTAGCAGCAGGAGTAAGTACTGTGAAGAAACAGGGCTCAAGCAGGCTGCAGGAGGCAAACACAGAATGTAATCCACGGGATGTGCAAGGAATTAGAGAATGAGGGCAGCGGAACACACTTCTGCGGCTGCTGCCCTGCGTGGGGGCCCCTTCTGCACCATATACACCACTGTGGCTGAGCGGCCTCCTGTTTCTTTGAGGAAGTAAGGTATCCCAAGCGTAGTAAGCTGCCTGCAGTTCTTTATGAATTTAAACTCCACGGTTTACCACCTCCCAGACCCTCCAAATTAGGATTTTTGTTACTGAAGGAGTTCTTTGCAGAACTCAACCCTGTCACTCATTAAATCTATTAAACATTTAGAAAAACAAGAATGAAGTGGAAGACTGTAGATTAATAGTTAAAATCAACAGAAGCATCAAAAATAAGCAAAGAGAGTAGCAATGATGTTACTCTTTTGTGCACCAGGCAGAAAAAAAAAATAGAGAAATGAGTCAACTGTTCTGAGAAATATGAAGTTTTTCTAGTAATTACTGTGATAGCCAGGATCTGATACTTTGAGGAGACTTGCAAGCACTCTGAACAGGAATAAATAAAGAAGACTATCATCAATCATTGGATATTTATGCTAAGAAGGACTGTTTTCTTTTTTCTTTGTCATTTGTTTAATGGCCCACACAGCAAGACTCTTGAAGGCTATGGCTGTTAGCCTGGAGGCACTTGCCCAAAATGCATCCTGTGCTCTCTCCGTACTAATTCATCCGCACTATTCAGAAGGAAACTGAAGCAACAGAAAGGAAGGCTTGGCCAGACTCAGTCCTTGCAGCTGGGCTTCTGTTTTTGGGGGAACCCTGATTTGCCAACCTTGACTGCAGTAGCTCATGGAGTGCAAGACTTGGCACGGGGATATGTGTGGCTCTCTTCCTGTTGATGAAAAAAGAAATAGAAATTCCCTTAGTAAGTCTTAAAATTGCCCTCTTATTTCCTATTGAAAGGGAAAGATTTTTAGGCTATTTCACATCATAATAAAATAATGAGCAATAATTAGCCAAACTTCATGAAAAAAAAGTTTCCTATGATAATATCGTTTGTCAGTTCAGTTGTACCATTTAGGTAGAAAGTTGCCTTTCACCTATTGCTGTGGTTGTGACTTTGAGTTTCCAAAATTTTGCGTTGAAGAAATCGCTATCAATGTAAACCTTGTGCTGCCGCCTTAGTCATGGGAGCAAAAACAGATGCTTAAATAAATGATGTTATAATGCTTGAATTTATCAGTGGAATTTTATATTTTAAATTATCTTGCTTATTTTTCCCCAAAATTTGTGAAATTTATTTTGATGCAATATCTATACTGTACATGGTAAATCCAATTTGCTCTGGGTAGTCAACATTTCTAAGGTTTTGTTCCTGTATTACAGATATTTAAATGTATGGATTCCAAAAGATGTTAACTTCTGGGCTCTGGTAATATGCTTCTCAGTAACAGAATTAGTGAAATATGTCCTTGTTGAAAACCATCTGTCACAGGATTATTTAGGGTTCTCAAGATTAACAAAGGAGAAGGAAAAGAAAGACAAATACTTCAAGTTGCTTTTTTTTTGAAAACTTCTTACAAATATTTGCAATGCATGTATATGAGGGATGTTTGTTTGTTTTTAAAGATTTATTTATTTATGAGAGAGAGAATATCTTCCATCCACTGGTTCACTCCCCAAATGGCTGTTAACAGTCAGAACAGTCAGAGCTGAGCCAATCCTAAACCATGAGCCAGGAGCAGCTTCTTATTCTCTCACGTGGGTGCAGGGGCCCAGGACTTGCTCCATCTTGCACTGCTTTCCCAGGTGCATTAGCAGGGAGCTGGATTGGAAGTAGAGCAGCTGGGATTCAAACTGGCACCCATATGGGATACCAGCACCACAGACGGTGGCTTTACAACTACACCATGGCACCAGCCCTCATGGTTGCATTTTAAAGTAATCTAAATTTGCTAGAGAATTCCATTTTGCTTTCATAAGTCTAAACTACACTATATGTATTGAATAATAAAACATAGTCATCTAAGGCCGGCGCCGTGGCTCAACAGGCTAATCCTCCGCCTTGCGGCGCCAGCACACCGGGTTCTAGTCCCGGTCGGGGCACCGGATTCTGTCGCAGTTGCCCCTCTTCCAGGCCAGCCCTCTGCTGTGGCCCAGGAGTGCAGTGGAGGATGGCCCAAGTGCTTGGGCCCTGCACCCCATGGGAGACCAGGAAAAAGCACCTAGCACCTGGCTCCTGCCATTGGATGAGCGCGGTGCGCCGGCCGCAGCGCGCCAACCGCGGCATCCATTGGAGGGTGAACCAACGGCAAAAGGAAGACCTTTCTCTCTCTCTCTCTCACTGTCCACTCTGCCTGTCACACACACACAAAAAAATAGTCATCTAACATTCCTGCCTTAAACATGCATTGTCCTGGTGTATACCTGAATACAATTCTACATACAATTATTTCACGTTCATTCAGTAGGTATCTGTGGTGTATATGTTATATCACTAAGAATATTTTTTGGAGGTTAGAAGGATGATGGAGATGTGCTTTGTTAGACATACAACAAGTAGTATACTGGAAGGTACAATGCATTTTCTTCAATAGTAGGGATCCAAGTGCTATGCAATAGATAAAGAATAAGAATGTTAATCTTAGCTAGTGTAATTTTGGAAGGTTTTATGAAGGAATTGAAATTTGAGGTAAACCTGAAATAATGATCAAAATTTTCACACAGAGAAATAATGAGCAAAGAGAGTTAGGTTTCAAAACTTATACTGTAGTCTACAAGGCTATATTATGGGCTACATAGATAAAACAAGATTGCAGTGAAAATATCGAACTTAAGAAGTTAATGTCCCTGAATTCTGAATTGGAGCACAGAACTTTGAGTGGTTAAAATGCATTTAGGGAGGCAACATAAGTAAAACGCAATGGTTATAGATTTCAGAAACTTGGTTCATATTCATTGTCTTCCTCTCACCTATGGGAGCATCTTTTAGCCTCTCCATAACTCAACTGATAAAAATCTCAAATGCAAATAAAGAATAATAGGTTTGTTAAAAAGATTCAAGGATTGTACTGGAATGATATGTATAAAAGAGTCTGATACTGGGCCTGAGAGTCGATAAATGGTAGCTGCTACTCTATCATCATCATCATCATCATCATCATCGTCACCACCTGAGTTATGAAAAACATAAAGTCTAGATAAAGTTGGAAGCATTATAAATTTCCAAGATGGAGTCAGAACCTTATTTTGTGACCAAATGTTACAAAAAGAGTTGAAAGCTATGCTAACCTTGTTTAGGTTGATTGTTACTTGGGAATTTGTTTTGAGGAGGCCAGTGATATTATACAAGCAGCTTTAGAAGACTGACTCAAATGTATGAAGGTTGTTGTCAGGATATGGACAGCAGTTAGTTGGCTGCCTCAATAGACTGAGAATGAATGAATGAAAAAAAAAATTACATCCCTGAGTTAGAAATTACTGGCTCCTGGGGCCAGCACTGTGGCACATGGGCATTGGTTCAAGTCCTGGTTGATTTCCTTTTTTTTTTTTTTTTTGACAGATAGAGTTTTGACAGATAGACAGATAGAGTTAGACAGTGAGAGACATTGAGAAAGATCTTCCTTCCATTGGTTCAGCCCCCAAATGGCTGCTACAGCCAGAGCTACGATGATCCGAAGCCAGGAGCTGGTGCCTCCTCCGTCTCCCATGTGGGTGCACGGGCCCAAGGACCCGGGCCATCTTCCATTGCCTTCAAGGCTACAGCAGAGAGCTGGACTGGAAGAGGAGCAACCTGTACTAGAACCCAGTGCCCATATGGGATGCCAGCGCTGCAGGCAGAGGATTAACCAAGTGAGCCACGGCACTGGCGGCTGCTCTACTTCAGATACAGCTCCCTGCTAATATCCTGGGAAAGCGGCAGAAGATGACCCAAGTACTTGGGCCTCTGCACCCATGTGGGGGACATGGAAGAAGCTCCTGGCTCCTGGCGTGGGCCTGGCCCAGATGTGGCTATTACAGCCATTTGGGGAGTGAACCAGGGGATGGAAGACTCTCTCTCTCTCTCTCTCTCTCCCTCCCCCCCCACCCTCCCCTCTTCCCTCCCCTTCTTGCTCTCTACCTCTTTCTATCAAATAAATAAATAACCTTTTTTAAAAACGAAATTATTGGATACTGTACTTGACTATAAAAAGTAAAAAGAGCCTAAGATATTGATTATAATTAGATTGTGAAAAACTGGTATCAAGGACAAAGCAAATACTTTGAAGATATGAAACGTGTTCAGTTTACTGTTAGTATTTTGAGTATGAAATAACCTCAAAGTCTTGAACAGAAGGGCAGTAACTTTCTAATTGATATAGATTTTGGATTTACCATAACAAATGTAATCATGAAAATGGATGTGATTTCCTTCCAAGAGAAAGTATTATGAAAGAGACCAAGGTCAGAACCTGAAAGAATTCGAATGCTGAAAAAAGTTTTGAAAGGAGAGAGTAAAGAGGATTTGGAATTTCAAAGAGAGAAATTCATTCTTCGAATATTTTGTTTAGTAGTGAGCACTTTGCTTTAACAGGAATGTGAACTTTTGGAGGTTGGTGCTGGGGCGTAGCAGGTAAAGCCTCCGCCTGTAGTGGTAGCATCCCATAGGCGCACCAGTTCATGTCCCAGCTGCTCCTCCTTCGATCTAGCTGCCTGCTAATGGCCTGAGAAAGCAACAGAGTATGGCCCTGCTTGGGTCCCTGCAGACCTGGAGGAAGCTCCTGGATCCGGGCTTTGGACCAGCCCAGTTCTGGCCATTGTAGCCATTTGGAATGTGAATCGGTGGATGGAAGGCCTCTCTCAATGTCTCTCTCTAAGTCTCTCTGTAACTATGCCTTTCAAGTAAGTAAATAAATCTTTTTTTAAAGAAAATATGAAAAGAACTGGAATGAAGATAAGGTAAAGAAAATTAGAAAAATAATGATGTAAGAGGCTGTAAAATCTTGGAGGACTGTTGTTTGGAAGAGGCACTAAGCCTTCCTATTCTGTTTCCTCTCTTAAAATTCTCTTTGTCTTCTTTTGTTATGTAGAGAGAGAGGAAGAATGCTCTAATTTTGGATTTTGCAAAGAAAACCAAGATAGATGGGCTAGGCATAATATAGTCTACTTATACAATGTCCACCTACCACCCCTTGGATACACACTTGCTGCTATTGAAGTTCTGTCTTGTTTGCTGTAGATTAAATAGTTCAAAGTCAAGAAAACAGAATGAAAAAAATTTAATGAGAAAAATCCAATTTTTTACTATTACTGTTTTTCATTTTTCCTTTAAATTCTATTAAAAATGTATCATTATAGTCATATAAACAGATTATTTAGTGGCATCTAGTCTATTTTAGAGAATCATTTGATGGCAAAATATGGATATTTATTCAACTGAGAAGTGGTAGATATAATTCAAAAATTCAATTTCTTAGTTAGGATTTAATTGTAATTTGATACTTAAAAATATTGCTATTTTGGTATCAGGATTTTGAAAAAAAGCTTCTATAAGGATCTTAAAATACAGTCTTGGTTCCTACTCTCATAGAAAGAGTAGAAAGCATATAAGAATGATTAAAATCATTAAAATTTAATATACATTTTATTATCATGAAGTATTAGATAAATAAGCTAGTAGTAAATAAGTGAGCTGCACCTATAACAGCGAAATTGGGTAACTTACAAATGCACTCAGCATCTGTCAATGTAATAGGTATATGTTGTTGACATTTTCTTCAGTAACTATCACTGACAAGTTCTTTCATTGTCTTCGTATCTGCCTGTTCTCAAAATCACAGTGTTGGAGATGCCCCCAATCATAACTTTAGTATTGATCCAAGGCAATCTCAGCTGCCATTGTGTCTCTACAGCCCAAAGCTAATTCTGTTAATTGTACTCTAGAGTTGAACTAAACAGTTCTATTTTTCTCTAATTGTGCTCTCCAAAGAAACCATAAAAATTTTAATCTATTGGATAATTCAAATCATATATAATTTTATGTCACAATACTTTACCCAAAAACTTGTAATTTATTCATGTTAAGCCAGTGAAAATTATTTATTTTCTTTTCCTCTATTCTAGTCCTTTTATATTTAGCAGAATTATGAATTAGGTATGTCAATTCAAAGTGACGTATAAGGGGAACCAACTCATAAAGGCACACCTTTAAACACTCTTCAGAGCCAGCTGTGTAAATATTAGAATCCATAATATTATGTTGCCTTCTTAAGCTGCATGTTTACTTCACTCAGGCAATAATGCACATTAATGAAATAACCATGATGTTCAATGTATTTGGGGGAAATTAAAGTAACAATTCTACACTGTTACTCATACACACTTGTATGAAAACAGTCCTTGGCAGAGGGTGAGAGTGCAAACAGGAGAAGAAGAAGGAAGGGTGTCCCCAAATTTGTATAAATGTGTTCCCAAATTTGTGTATATGAAATGCATGAAGTTTATGTACTGTAACTAAAAGGTTTCTAGTTTAAAAAAAGAAACCAGTTCTTTTCTTCCAAGAGACAAGCTGATAAATGAAAGCCATAAAAACAACCATATGGACAAAGTTTTTATTTTTTATAAATTTTTACAAATATTTTTACCATATAGATAAAATTTTTATTCTTTATAATTTTTATAGTAAGAAATGGTACAACATTTCCCAGAGTTTCTAAAAATGAGGGGTCAAGAATGATTTCACCAAAGCTCCATGTAGCCAAGAAAATGTACCTACTTGGATTATGATAGCTTTTCTAATAATAATAGTAAATTCCTGTTAGAAGTTCATTGTGACAGTTTCATAACTAACAGAATATAATGATGAATGAATATCTGATTAAAAAGGAAGTGCAGAACTAAATCTTGAGGGATTTTTAGGAGTTAAGCAGTGTGAGGGCTCAGACAGATAAGGAAGGAGCCTACTTCAGAATAGTGGCAAACAAAATGATCTGGCGATGATGGATTCAACAGAGAGCATCCAGGAGTGAGCACTTGGCTTACCAGTTAAGATGCTTGCAGCCCACATCAGAATACTTGGATTTGGTATTCATTCCAACTCCCAAATCTAGTGTTTTGCCAGTACATATCCTGTGAGTCAGCAGTGATGGCTCAAGTGTTTGGACCCCTGCCATCCATGTGGGAGACCTACATATTGTTCCTAGCTCCTAGCTCTAGCCACTCATCATTGGTGATTGTATTGACAGATGGGGGAGCACTTCCTTCCCTCACTCCCTCTCTCCTTCTAAAGAGTGAGTGAGAATCCAAAGTTTTACTCTGTACATTCTGAATTTGAAATGTTCATGGGAATTCTCTCTCTCTCTCTCTCTCTCTCTCTCACACACACACACACACACACACACACACACAGAGATTAAGCAGAGGGGCCAGCATTGTGGCACAGCAGAATAAATGGTTTCTTGCAAAGCTGACATCCCATTTCCAATTTGGTGGGAGTCCTGGATGCTATGCTTTGGATCCAGCTTCCTGTTAGTGTCCCTAGGAAGGCATCAGATGATGGCTCAAGTACTTGAGTCCCTGCCATCCATGTGGAAGACTCAGATGGAATTCCTGGTTACTGGCTTTGGCTGGTCCAGCCCTGACTATTCTGTTATGGCCATTTGGGGAATGAGCCAGCAAATGGAAGATCTCCTTTTCTCCTTTTTCATTCTGTCACTATACCTTTTAAATAAATAAATGAATCTTTAAAAAAAAAGTCAGTAGAAATTCACACTGTCAAGAGATTAAAACAATTGTGTATATGTTTTATAAACAAGGCTATGTGAGTATTGGGTGAACCCTAGTGTAGGTTACAGAGACAAGGGTGCATAATAAGCCTCTATTAAAAGTAACATAATCACTATAGATAGCTCCCAAATTTTCATTTCCAATAGATTCTCCCCAATTGTTAAGGAAACTGATGGGAGGCAAGGTTTAGTTACTTGAGTATTTTTTTTTTTAGCTGAAAAGAAGAAACCAATGAAGATAAAGAAGTTAAAGATACAGGAACAGAAAAACTTGACAGGTCAAAGAACTAAAGAGTGGAGAAAGAATTATCTTAATAACATGGCTGAAAAGCTTTTTGGCTTAAGTCATTTTTGCTTAAATCTTTTTTGCTTATGTCTCTTTTGCTTAAGTCTTACTTATTTATTTGAGAATCAGAGAGAGCAGGTGCACGCACTGCCATCCATTGGTCCAGTTCCTAAATGTCTGAAATGGCCATGGCAAAGCAAAGGTCTTCACGGGAAGCCTGGAACTTAATCCAGCTCTTCCATCTGGGCCATAACCTGCTGCTTCCAAAGGTCTGCAACAGCAGAAAAGTGAAACTGGGACCCAGAGTCAGAAATTGAACTCAGGTACTCTGATATGGGATGTGAGATTTCTAATGGATGCCATAATCACTAGGCTAACCATCTGCCCTATGGGCCAATATTTTAAACAGTCTGCTATTTCTAACTCTGAAGTTAGAAGGAAGAGTCTGACAACTTTTTATCAACAATGGAAGGGGAGGAAATTGGAGAATGTTTCTATTTGATTGCCTAAATTTTCATGATGTAATAAAAAATAAGGGCATTTGATCAAAGCAATGCAGATATTATCTGACTTTTGATAGGAATATTTTACTCTACCTTTAATGCAAAAGCAATACTAATTTAGTATATACTATTGTTTGATTTTGAATTTTGATGTTTTCCAAGGTGTGTGATTCTTGATACTTTTTCATGATTCAGTTCCAGTCAACCATATGGTTATTAAAGCCAACAATTGATACTCCACAGAAAACTATGTTAGGGTAAGATGTTCATTATTTTAGGTATATGTATTAAGTGCATTTCTGACTTAAAATATTTTCACTTTATGATGGGCTTTGGGGAACTTAACTCCATCACAAATCAAGGAGCAGCTATATACTATCCTTCATCAAAGGAGGCTTAAGAGAATGGCAAATGCTTAGAATAAGTTCTTAGCTGAACAAATGTGGTAGCTCATAGAAACTAGCCAGAAATTGTTGTCAACAACTTCAAAGACAGAGAGGAATCTGGAGAACCTATATGTGATAGTCAGCATCTTTGTGAAACTTCTCAAGCAGTGGTTAGCCAAAGGCTTAAGGGAAAAAGGGAAGTCAGTACGTTTTAGGAAGAGGGACTGACTAAGGTACAGTAGCATGTCACATGGGGGAGGTAGTGTTTATCAGATATGCAGATGTGAGTGATCCAGAGCATGGAGCAGTAGTGTGGAATTCCAAGGCACAGGATGTTTTAAAGAGGTCCACAGCAAGTTTTGTGAGATAGAAGGTGACATTGAACTTGAAGAAAAGAAAATCATAATTAAAACAGATTTGCAACTTATAAATTAGAGAAGGAGCGAGGATAGAATCATGGTATTAACAAAACCACAATGTGGGATAAGGCCTTGATGGCAGCATGTTACATATTAAAATATTAATCCAATCAAGTATATTCATCTTGTTCCTGAAAAAATTGTTTTTCTGTAATAGAAATTAGGGTGGAAAACAACAATGACAACAACAACAAAACATATTAAGACAGGACTGTATCCAGGCAATGACACGGTAGATCTAATCACCACCATCTTCTCCATCATTGTATCTCATCTTCATCATCCTGTACCTTTTAGAAAGCTTTCATATGATGCCAGTATATTTGCTATGTTGGCAAACATTATCATTTCTGTTTCACAGGCAAAAGAAAAACACAAGAGAGACCATTGGACCTAGAACTGATAATTGCCAAATGTCAGCACATTAATATAGGTTTTTGCATAAAGGTGTAGTGTATTTTACATTACTTATATTTACAACGTAGTCTGGCATTTGAGCTATGATGCTTTTTCACACATCAGTGAATCAGAGGTCGGTGGGCACGAATCAGCCTTTTCAAAGTAGGTAGATATATCCTCAGAATTTAGAGGACACTTATTACGTATTATATCTTTTTATTACGGGATCACTGAGTATATATTCAGTTGTTTATATGTAATATTTTATTTTCATATTTTAATAGGTTTTGATTATTATATGTTTCTAATATTTTGATTTTTTTTTTTACTTTATAGATACATGAAATGTGTAACAGCTGCACTAAGGCCCCAGAGTTTAGGGTAAATATGTGGGGTGGACACCACGGAAATGAGTCTGTTAATCCCCACAGAAAAGATATGAGATACTTTTTGGGTAATCTTTTAATCTCATGTTAGCCCAGGATACAGGCATTGTGTTTGCCTGCAAGAAGGATGATGGGAAAAACAAGATGTAGAGTAAGAAAGAGCTGAGCAGTACAGTCACACAAATAAATGAATTATCATGGCAAAATGTTTCAGTTAGGTTAAGTGGTGAGCAGAAGACACCAAATTTTAACTGTGTTCCTTTTCAGAACAGAAAAAGAACACTAGATTTTCAGCTAGTATAGGTGTAAAGGTCTTTAAAAAGCTGGATTTCCAAAAACAGGCCATGGTGTCTCATTCACAAAACATCCTAAGAAGCTTACAGCTTCAGCTGCTCCTTAAATGACAGTAATAACATAAGAACCCATTTTTATCTGTGCACAACCCAAGAAGACTCAATTTATCGAGGATAATTTTCTTCTTAAAACCTTGTTTGCTTGCTGTTCACAGGAAATTTTCTTTTAGCCTTACCTTGAAGTTCACCTGCAGACTCAGTTGCTACAATGCTGTTAAACATTTGGAAGGATGGCTTTCATTTTCTAGAGGCAGATTTGACAGATAATGATGAGAGTAGGATGCAGAATTTAGGAATCTCCAGGAACCATGATGTAAAGACTTTAGCCTGCTGGAGGGCATGGGGTTCAGAACTCCTGGTAGGATGGAGCATTTTCTGGTCATGAAACTAATATACATGCAAAACTTGCTTAAGTGTGTTGGAAAGAGATTATTGGTGATATTAGATTGGCATTTCTCTACAAGGAGGATGAGAAGATTACATAGACACTAGCAATGAGCTGAGTAACCTCTAGATACCCGTCCCCAAATCCTTAAGCATCCCTATTCCTCTCTCCCTACCATCAGCAGTCTTGTAGGCAAAATTAATTAGTGCTGTATTGTGTAACCATGCCTTTTTTTTTTTTTTGTATGTCTCCTAAGAAGAGAGTCACTCTTGGTTTGATGGTGATATTTCAGCAATTCTGTATAGCCTATTTCTAGTCCTTTATTATTAAGCATTTTAGCTTCATTAATAATTGATGTCCACATTTAAGTCACTAGTTAGAAAATACCTCCAAGATTTTACTTTATTAGCTTTTGAGTAAATGTTCCCCAAATCTTCTCTGCATTTTGTTAGAAATGAATGTTATATATCTTTTGATAAAACCTACAGCATTAAGTACCTAATAAAAAATTACATGACTAAAATGATAATTAATATTTTAGGATTATGCTGAAGTATGAAAATTTGCCTGCAAAGGTATGAATCACTGGTTTTTCATTTCTTTAATTTCATATTAATTGGTACTTGAGGCAATAAACCATAGCATATAACTCTGACTTCAGATAAGCTTTAATGAGAGCCTGACCTTTGCTTAGATACTTCTGTGACAGTGAAAGAGTTCAAGATAACCCTCTGAAGCTCAAATTTACGAGATGAATGTTTTTAGAATTTCCTTATCTTAATTTGAGCTGATCATTGTGGATAATTTGGGATTTATAATTGAGATTTGGAAGAAAATTATATTCTATTATGTCCAGTTCAGTAGAAGTTTTAATAGTATTAGTGTAACTTCTTAGTTATTATCTTATAACTGGAGAGGAATTGAGATTCAGGACTCAGCAAAAGGCATTGACTGTCCTAAAGTGTAGGATGAAAGCAGTTAAATGACCACAGATGCTTCACTGTGTCATCATAAAAATCTTGACTAGAAGAGGCCAGATCTTACTCATCTTTTTATACCTGAAAGCACAGTGAAGTCAGTGTAAAAGCTGTAATTTATTACTGAGTCATTGAATTTTGAGTTTCATAGGTATTTTATAGCCCAAGCATTTTAAAGGAAGTACATCTGAAAAATTGAAATACAGAAGATTGAAAGTGTTGGAAGATGTGAATGTGGACAAGTATTTTAGATTTGAAAGGTTCAGATAGTTGTTTTTTTTTTTTTTTGAATGATCTAAGACAGTGCTAGAATTGTGGAATCATAGTGAGAAAGGTTGAGTTTGATTTGATAAAGAGGTGGTAGAAATGTGAGCAAGCATATTTCATACAGGCTGGTAAAGATTCTCAGATTAAATCACAAGTGCAGACTCACATTAGCATCCTTAGGGTGCACGTTTGCAGCAATGAGTGTTTTTAACCTTTAGTCACCCTGAAAACTTTCTTACATTGACAAAACTGGCATAGCCTCCTCCTGGTTCTCTTTCTACACTGATCATGCTTTCTCTACCAAAATCTATGAGATGCTCAGTACCAACAGAATGCATAAATACACCTCTTATGAGAAAGTTGCTTCTAGTTCTGCTGATCAATCACTGATGAAGAGTAGAACTACATGACTCATGTGTTACCTAGTTCAGACCACAGTCTTGAAGTTGCTATATGTACTTATTGTGTTAAAATTGGGATAAAGTAAAAAGTACAAAGAGTAAGAAACTAACTGTGGCGGAGTAAAAGGGAAATCACAAAAGACTTAAATATGTCTACAATAATTTAGGCGATAGAAAGTGATAGGGTATGAGTTGAAGATAAATATGCGGAGAGTTAGTGGAATTTATTAGGGCAACTACAACAAAATCAGTGAAGAATTTTCCCACAAAATTTTAAAGCAGGCCTGGGCTTGGAGTCATTGATTTGGTAAAAGCTCAGATAAGAAATAGGTTGTTAGATGACAACTCTAGAAGTTTGTAATGCCAACCTCACTTCTCTGTACATGTGCACGCACACAAACACATCCATGCACACACATATACACACACACCACAAGGTGAGGTTTGCAACCTGACACAGAATTCTGTGCCTGTTTGCTATTAAGATGGCATTATTACCACCCAATATTCAATGGTATTTGGAGTCCCACGGCAAGTTTGTAGCTTTCCCTTTAGTAGTACATTCATAGGAATGTATGTGGAACAATACAGCCCCTCCCTCTCTTATTCCCATTCTTATTTTTTACTGGGATCTAGTTTCAATTGACTTTATAAACATATGATTAATTCTCTGTTAAATAAAGAGTTCAGCCAGTGGTATTAAGAAGGAAAAAAAATGTTCTTTGACAGTCAAGACAAGGGCTGATCAAGTCATTGCTTCTCTTGGTGTCAATTTCACTTACGCAGGTTTTCTTTTAGGTTCTCTGTTAATTATAGATCAGGGAGACTATATGGTATTTGCCCCTATGGGAATGGCTTGTTTCACTAAGTATGATGCTTTCTAGTTTAATTTATTTTGTTGCAAATAATGGGATTTCATGTTTTTAAACTCTGTTTAGTATTTCATAAAGTACATATTCCATAATTTCTTTATCCAGTCTTCAGTTGATGGGCATTTAGCTGAATTCACGATTTAGCTATTGTGAATTGAGCTGCAATGAACATGGGGGTACAGATAACACTTTTATTTGCTGATTTTATTTCCCTCAGGTAAATTCGGAGGAGTGGGATGGATGGGTCATATAATGGGACTATATTGGCCGGTGTCGCTGCTCATTTGGCTAATCCTCTGCCTGCGGCGCTGGTACTCTGGGTTCTAGTCCCGGTTGGGGTGCCGGATTCTGTCCTGGTGGCTCCTCTTCCAGTCCATCTCTCTGCTGTGGCCTGGGAAGGCAGTGGAGGATGGCCCAAGTCCTTGGACGCTGCACCCGCATGGGAGACCAGGAGGAGGCATTTGGCTCCTGGTTTCAGATCAGCGCATCACACCAGCCGTAGCGGCCATTTGGGGGGTGAACCAATGGAAGGAAGACCTTTCTCTCTGTCTCTCTCACTGTCTAACTCTGCCTGTCAAAAAAAAAATAATAGTAGGAATATATTCAGATTTCTGATATATCTCCAAATTGTTTTCCATAGTAGTTTTACCAGTTTACATACCCACAAACAGTGGATTGAGGTACCTTTTTCCACACATCCTCACCAGCATTATTGTTCGTTAATTTCTGTTTGAAAGCCATTCTAACTGGGTTGATGTGAAACTTCATTGTGATTTTGATTTGCATTTCCCTGATGACTAGTGATATTGAGCATTATTTCACATGTCTGTTGGACATTTGGATTTCCTCTTTTGAAAAATATCTGTTTAAGTCCTTTGCCCATTTCTTAATTCAGTTTTTTGTTTTGTTTTTGTGGCGTCTCCTGATATCTTTATATATTCTAGTTATTAATATTTTATCAGCTGCATAGTTTATAAATAATTTGTCCCATTCTATTGGTTGTCTCTTCACTTTCCTGAGTGTTTTTGCAGTACAGAAGTGTCATAATTTAATATAATCCCATTTGTTAATTTTGGTTTTTGTTGCCTGTGTCTAGTGGTCTTTTCCAAGAACTCTTTGCATGTGCCAATGTCTTGCAGTATTTCCCCCTTGCTCTCTAATTTGAAGCTATCATGTCATAGACTTAGGTCTTTTAACCCATTCTGAATGTGGAAATCCAGTTTTCCTAGCACCATTTTTTAAAGAGACTCTGCTTGCTCCAGGGGTTGGTATTCACTCTTTGATCAAATATAAGTTGGTTATAGATGCTTGGAATGATTTTTTTAAGATTTATTTCTTTATTTATTCATTTATTTGAAAGTCAGAGTTACACAACGAGAGGTGAGGCAGAGAGAAATAGGTCTTCCATCCGCTGGTTCACTCCCCAATTGGCCCCAATGGCTGGAGCTACGCCGATCCGAAGCCAGGAGCCAGGATCTTCTTCTAGGTCTTCCACGCAGGATGAGGGGCCGAAGGACTTGGGCCATCTTCTCCTGCTTTCCCAGGCCATAACAGAGAGCTAGATCAGAAATGGAGCAGCCATGTCTCGAACCAGCATCCATATGGGATACCAGCTCTTCAGGCCAGGGATTAACCCACTGTGCCATAGCATCAGCCCCTGGATTGATTTCTGTCATTTATAATCTGTTCCACTGATATGTCCATCTGTTTTTGTACCAATACTAGACTGTTTTGATTATAACTGCCATTTAGTATGTCTTGAAATCTGGTATTATGATGCTGCCAGCTTTGTTTTTGTTGTATAAGATTGCTTTAGTTGTTTGAGGTCTTCTGTGTTTCCAAATGAATTTCAGCTTCATTTTTTCTAGATCTGAGAAGAATGTCTTTGGTATTTAGATTAGTATTGCAGTAAATTTGTAAATTGCTTTTGGAAGAATGGACATTTTGGTGATATTGATTCTTCTAATCCATGAGCACGTTAAGTTTTTTTCCCCATCTTTTGTGTCATCTTCTATTTCTTTCTTTAATGTTTTATAATTTTCATCATAGAGATCTTTGACATCTTGGTTCAATTTATTCCAAGATATTTGCTTTTTTGGTAGTCACTATGAATGGGGTTGATCTTAGTTCATTCTCAGTAGTCTTTTTAAGTGTGTAGGAATAAGTGTCAAAGGGATCACATAAATAAGACCGTGTCTGCTAATAACAATAGATAGAATTAAAAGGGGAGAATGATCCAACATGGGAAGTAGGCCACACAGCAGATGCATAGAATGACAAATGCCATAAATGACACTCTGGCCTCAGAATCAGCCCTTAAGGCATTCGGATCTGGCTAAAAAGCCCATAAGAGCATTTCAGGCATGGAAAACCAAGACACAGTGGCCAAAAATGAGTTACATGAAAGATCTCTGAGTGAGTTCCCAGTGTAAAGAAGGGACCATCAAAGAAAGAGGTACTTTTCACTGAAGGGATGAGAGAACTTGCACTTTGCTTATGGCCCTGTCTAAATACTGACGAAGTTTGTGGACTCAGAAGGCTTCATTGCCTAGGCAGCTTATAACAAGAGCCTCAGGTGATCACTGATGTCATAAATAAGAGTGCCAATTGTTAAATCAACGACAGGAGTCACTGTGCACTTATTCCCCATGTAGGACCACTGTCCTTAATGAGTTGTACCATGAGATAATGGTAAAATTTGTCTTCAAACAGTACTTTATACTTTGTGTTTGTGTAAATGCAAATTGTTGAAATCTTTACTTATTATAGTGTTTGTCTTCTGTATATAAAAATAATTAAAAATGAATCTTAATGAAAAATTGCATGGGAGAGGAAGTAGGAGACGAGATGGGAGTGGGGGTGGGAGGATGGTTATGGGGGAAGAACTGCTATATTCCTAAAGCTGTGCCTATAAAATTTACGTTTATTAAACAAAAACTTTCTACAAAGGTTCTTTCTCATATGTGGCATTCTCTGTGTATACAAAGGTTATTGATATTTGTGTGTTGATTTTATATCTTGCTATATTACAAAACTCTCCTATGAGTTCCATTTGTCTCTTGGTGGAGTCTTTTGGATCCCCTGTATATAGAATCATGTCATCTGCACACAGGGATAGTTAGACTTCCTCTTTTCCAATTTCAATCCTTTGATTTATTTTCCTTGCCTAAAACATCCAGGACTATATTGAATAGCAATGGTGAGAGTGGGCATCCTTGTCTGATTCTGGATCTCTGTGGGAATGCTTCCAACTTTTCCCCATTCAATAGGACGCTGGCTATGTGTGTATCATATACATTGCCTTGATTGTATTAAGGAATGTTCCTTCTAAACCCAATTTGCTTAGAGTTTTCATCATGAAAGGGTGGTGTATTTTATTAAATGCTTTCTCTGCATCTATTGAGATAATCATATGACGTTTGTTCTTCAATTTGTTTATGTGTTTTATACATTGATTGATTTGTGAATGTTGAACCATCCCTGCATACCAGGATAAATCCAACTTGGTCCAGGTGAATGATCTTTCTGATGTGTTGTTGGATTTGATTGGCCAGAATTTTGTTGTGGATTTTTGTGTCTATGTTCATTAGGGAAATTGGTCTGTAGTTCTCTTTCTCTGTTGTATCTTTTCTGAGTTTAAGAATTAATGTGATGCTGGCTTCATAAGTAGAATTTGGAGGGATCCCTCCATTTCAATTATTTTTAATAACTTGGGAATATTGGCATTAGTTCTTCTTTAAATGTCCTGTAGAATTCAGCAGGGAATCTATCCAGTGCTGGGCTTTTCTTCATTAGGAGGGTCTTCGTTACCGATTCAATTTCTATCTTGGTTGTGGGTCTGTTTAGGTTTTCTATGTCTTCGCGGCTCAATATAGGTAGGTTGTATGTGACTAGTAATCTATTCATTTCTTCTTGGCTTCCCAGTTTGTTGACATACAACTCTTTGTAGTAATTTCTGATGATTCTTTTTATTTCTGTGGTATCTATTGTTATATTTACGTTCTCATTACTAATTTTGTTAATTTTGATGTTCCCTCTACTTTTGGTTAGTTGGGCCAATGGTTTTTCAATTTTGTTTATTTTTTCGAAAAACCAGCCCTTCGTTTTGCTGATCTTTTGTATTTTTTTTGTTTCATTTTTAAAATTTCTTCTCTAATTTTAATTATTTCTTTTCTCCTACTAGTTTGGCTTTGGTTTGCTATTGTTTTTCTAGATCCTTGAGGTGCATTGATAGTTTATTTATTCGGTGCCTTTCCAATTTCTTGATGTAAGCACCAATTAGTATAAACTTTCCTTGTAATATTTTTTTTCAGTACCTAATAAGTTTGTTATATTGTCATCTTCATTTGTTTCCAGAAATTTTTTGATTTTTATTTGATTTCTTCCATGACCCACTGTTCATTCAGGTGCATATTGTTCAGTCTCCATGTGTTTGTGTATGATCTGGAGATTCCTGAGTTGCTGATTTCCAGCTCATTGCATTGTTGTCTGGGAAGATGCATGGCATGATTTTGATTATTTTGAATTTTCTAAAGCTTTCTTTATTGCCTAGCATGTAGTCAATGCTAGGAAACTTCCATGCACTGGTGAGAAAAATGTCTGTTCTGTGGCTATAGGGTGGAAGGCACTGTAGCTATCTGCTAGATCTATTTGGACTATGGTGTTGATTAACTCTGTTGTTTCCTTGTTGATTTTCTGTCTGGTTGATCTGTCCATGTTGCAAGTGGGGTATTGACATCCCTCATTACTATTATGTTTGAGTTTATATCTCCCTTTAAATCCATTAACATTTCTTTTAAATTGCCAGATGCCTTGCAATTAGGCAGTTAAAATACTCATGTCTTCCTGTTGAATTGATCCTTTAATCATTATATAGTGTCTTTTTTTGTTTCTTTTAATAAGTTTTGAATTAAAGTCTATTTGGTCTGATATTAGGATGGTCACATCAGCTGTTTTTTGGTTTCTGTTAGCATGGAATATCTTTTTCCATACTTTACTTTTAGCCTGTGTGTATCTTTGTTGGTGAAATGTGTTTCTTGTAGGCAGCAAATAGATGTGTTTTCTTTTTTAATCAGTCTATGTCATTCATCCAGTCTATGTCATTTTACTGGGGAATTGAGACCATTTACATTCAGGGTTACTATTGTTAAGTACTGACTTTGCCTTGCCATGTTTCCGTAACTAGTCCTAATGTTGTATTTTGGGTTTCCTTTGTACTTTTGCTGGGTCATTTTTTGCTTTCATCTTCTTTCATATTGATATTCCTGTTTCTGTGTTTCTGTGAATAGCATATCCTTGAGCATCTTTTGTGGGGGTAGGTGAGTAGTTACAAATTCTTGCAATTTCTGTTGGCTGTGGAAAACTTTATTTCTCCTTCATTCATAAATGAGAGCTTTGCAGAATATAGTATTCTGGGTTGACAGTTTCTTTTCTCTTAAGGACTTCGAATATATCTCATGTTTCTCTACTTGCCTATGGAGTTTCTGATGAGAGGTCTGCAGTTAGTCTAACTGGATTTCATCTGAATGTGATTTGGCATTTCTTCCATGCACATTTTAAGATCTTTTCTTTATGTTTTACTGGGGAGGGTTTTAATACATTGTGTCATAGTGAAGACCTTTTCTGGTCATGTCTATTGGGAGTTCTGTGTACTTCCTGTACTTGGATGTCTCTCTCCTTCTCCAGATTGTGGAACTTTTCTGTTATTATTTCATTAAGAAGGCCTTTTAATCCTTTCTTTCCGCACCTTCTGGAATGCTTAGTATCCATATATTGGGTCATTTGATAGAATCTTCTAGATATCCAGTTTTCCGATTTCTTCTTCTGTTATTTGGTCTGACTGTAATATTTTCAGAAATTTGTCTTCTAGTTCTGATATTCTTTCTTCTATCTCACCTATTCTGTTGTTAAAGCTTTCCATTGCATTTTTTATTTGATCTATTGAATTCTTCATTTCTAGTTTTTTTTGACTTTAACATCTCAATTTCTTGGGAGCACTTTTCATTTAGATGGTGAATTTGCTTCTGATGGCTTCTAAGTAATCTGATGATTAATTTCCAGAATTTGGTTTCTGGCATATCCTCAATCTCTTCATCTATCCTAAAATTATCTCTCAACCTCACAGATCCAGTTTATGTTTCTTTGCTAACAGGTATGCCTTTGATAAAATTAACATGGTCTTTCTAGGAGGGCACAGTAATACAAGAGTATCCTTAGTGCTGCCATTCCTTTCTAGATAAAGGCTCAAATTTCTAACCAACTCTCATGTGCTCTAAATCTGAGCCAGATCATCCAGAAATCCACCTGTTTCTTACACTTTGCCTGATCTGAAGTCTTGTCATGATGACCAGATGTGGGGAAAGCAAATGAGAGCTGAGAACCCAGCCTGAAGAAATAGCAAATCATACCTTTTTAATTTTAATTGGGTCTTTTTTCCCTGTAGTTTCTATATTAAAAGCAGACGGTGTGGGCTGGTGCCATGGCACAGTACGTTAATCCTCCACCTGTGGTGCTGGCATCCCATATGGGCGCTGGTTCTAGCCCCGGCTAGATGGCAGTGGAAGATGGCCCAAGTCCTTGGGTCCCTGAACCTCTATGGGAAACCTGGAGGAGGCTCTTAGCTCCTGGCTTTGGATCGGCACAGCTCCAGACATTGCGGCCATTTGGAGAGTGAACCAGTGGAGGGAAGACCTTTCTCTCTGTCTCTTCCTCCCACTGTCTGTAACTCTACCTCTCAAATAAATAAATAAATCTTTAAAAAAAAAAAAGCAGATGGTGATGATAAAGTAGAAGAATTGAAATAAAAAATAAGGAGAGAGGATGAAGTAGCAGATGTCAGTAAGGTTTTATGGGACAGAGTTGAGTTGCTGTTACCTACTGCGAAAGTCCTAGGTCATTCTTAGCAAAAATTTGCAAAGTGATAACAACACAAGTATTAGTGTTCTTAGAAAATACTTTATTTGCATCTAGATGAATAACTGCTCTGAATTTGGTTACTTAAAACATCAAAACCCAACAGAATACAGCAGTTTGTGTGACAGATTGTAGTATGTTAAACAATAGAGTAGGCAATTCCTAGTAAAGTCTATTAACTCTATACTTTTTTTAAAATTACAAAGCTTTTAAAAATAAGCCAGAAAACGGGAGAGGATAAAGATATAAATTATATTCAGACAGACTAATGTGATTCATAAGTAATATATAACACAGCAACCCATATCCACATATAGCTGACTACTGGAAATGAGGCTGAAGTTGGAGGATAGCGTCTTCTCATCAGAATGTGTGTCTGTGCTTTGGTTGGTTGGTTTAGGTAGAGTGTGGGGAGAACTCAACGCTGCTTAGTAGAAGGAGTGGAGGTTACAGATGTGGCCAGGAGCTAAACAACATTTTGACAAAATTATCCAAGGGCATTCTCAAAACCAGACCTTTCTTGGCCTCCTGCTCCTTGGCCTCATTAATAAAAGTAACTTTACTTACCACTCTGGCAAGAAAGAGCAAGTCCATATTTGTTTCATTTTTCTTTTAACTTTGAACTCATATTAGAATGTCTTTATATATTAATAGCTAGTATTATCTGACATGGCAGCCCCTAGCCACATATGGCTGAATATTAGAAATGTGGCTTGTCTGAATTGAGATGTGCCGTCTTTGTAACTTTATCATCATACTTCAAAAATGTATAACAAAAACAGAAAAATGTTATTAACCACTTTTTTAGTATTTCGGATATTTTATTAGTATTTTGGATGTAGTGGTTTAAATAAAACACATGATTAAAATTAATTTCACCTCTTTTCCTGTTGTAACATGGATACTAGGAAATTACAATTATATAATCACATTAGATGTTTCCTGGGTAGTGTTTTCTGTACAAAATGCAGTGAGATAAAAGGAACCCCGAAATGTAACATTTCCTTTATAAAATCATTAAACATTTCCCTGGCAGGAGTAGCTAAGGTGACCTTATTCTCATATATTCAATGTTCAGTGTCATGTGGAATGGAACTAAAACAATGACTGAGTAGAAATATTACTAATTTTTGAAGATTTTTCTGTTACCCATCAGAAGGAGTAAGAATGCATTTGACTGGAGATTATATCAAGAATAGGTGGTGGAGCTGACTAAAATTGAAGAGTGTTTCTCTAATTGATTTATTTTGGCAGTACCAGACCATCTAAATAGTGAAATAAATCAGACTCTCTGTAGCATTTGCTTTAGTTAATGTTAAGGGAAAAAAATGTTGCCACCCCACAGTTGTTGGCCTGAACTGCAGAAATGGGAATTAATGAGGTTCATTTCCACACTGCACTGCCCTGAGTCCTGCAGGAGTCAGAGGGCGATGGAAGTATATAATTACTTGAGTAAAGAGAAATGGTTGTGGAATCCAGCTTGGTCTCAGTGTAGTTTAAAAGGGAAGATTTTGCACATATTTAATTTGATATAAGTGTCTTTTGGTAATAGTGGGAGCAAGAACAGACAACACTCCCTGTGAAAAGGAACTGACTGGATGTAAATGCAAACACATATTGAGACGCTGCATAGAGAAAGTCAGAATGTCCAGGTCAGGCCCCTGCACTACTCTCAAATCCAGCTGCTAAAACAAGAACTCTCATTTACTCTTTGCCTGTGGTTGTCATGAAGACTGAAGATCAAATGAAAACCATGGATGAATAATTGTCTTGAGCTGCAACAAAATTTTGTTTTATTTCATAATGTATGTTGAACATTTTTTTCATTTTTACCTGCTCCATATATCTGTATTACAAAGTTCATTGATTTAAAAATAGTTTATTATCTGAAGTAAAGAGAGATGATGGATGACCACAATCTATAGATGCTCTGGCCTTTATTTATACATATACACACTCATACATATGTATGTAAATAAGGTTATACAACTAATTTATAACTAAACTAATGTGTAATTATATTCATGAAATATTTATGTGATTTATTTAAAATATAAGTCACATTCCATGGCTTATATTTTTCATCTGCTGTGGAGTCCTGACATCCTTCTACCTGGACATGTATCCAGTACCAACTAGATATATAATGTTTTAACTTTTTGAGGATATTTTGAGTTTCATGAAGTGGGACAAGATATTTCTGGTTCCCAGGAAGTTATAATTAGCAAATAAATTTTGCTTAATTAATGAACAGAGAAATGAATAAATCTAGAAATAGTGAGGACATAAACATTATCTGTAGGAGAAAACACTAATATTAGAATTACAGCAAATAACATTATCTAAAAAATTTTTGGGGCCGGTGCTGTGGCTCACTTGGCTAATCCTCCACCTGTGGCACCAGCATCCTATGTGGGCGCTGGGTTCTAGTTCCAGTTGCTCCTCTTCTAGTCCAGCTCTCTGATGTGGCCTGCGAAGGCAGTGGAGGATGGCCCAAGTGCTTAGGTGCCAGCACCCATGTGGGAGACCAGGAGGAAGCACCTGACACCTGGCTTTGGATCAGTGCAGCATGCCAGCCGTAGTGGCCATTTAGGGGGTGAACCAACAGAAGGCAGACCTTTCTCTCTGTCTCTCTCTCTCCCTGTCTATCTCTATCTGTCAAAAAAAATGTATGTGTTCATGGTTGTTGATTCAGAAATTATACTTTAGAAGTTTATACAATATAAACATTTATTTCTAAAAAGACATGTATGAACACATACATACCTATAATTAAACTTATTGTATCTTTTGCAATAGGAATGAAAATCAATTAGAATGTCCAAGGAAAGCAGGTTGAGAAAATAAAAATAGAATTATATGCAAATTTTTTACAAAATATGATAACATGAATATATACACACACACATATATATTCCAATAGAAAGATTATATTGAGGAATCACATAGGTAATATAATATGCATTAATATTTATAGTCCTTACTCTGTTTCAATAAATGTTCTAATAATTTTTAATCCATCGGGATATGTAGCCTTCATTTTATGTCTAAGGTAAGAATAATTGTTTACCTCAATCTTCAGAGGAAAAAACTAAAATACAAAGAGATTAAATAACGTATTGATTCTTAGAAAGGTTGAAAGAGACAATGGGTATAAATTCTGTTTAATGCCTGTCATGTTATAGAATGTTTGTTCATACATTTTATTTATGGAAATAAGCACACAAATACATATGATAGTATTTAAGGTGGTTTGTGCTATCAAGTTATTAATAGGTTTATATTCTGTTTATACATGGTTGACTTATTCACAATGATCATTTACTTTATTATCCTACATGGTAATATAAGATTACATGTAAAAATCAAAATGATATGCCGGTGGCATGGCTCACAAGGCTAATCCTCTGCCTGCACACCAGATTCTAGTCCCGGTCGGGCACCAGATTCTGTCCCGGTTGCCCCTCTTCCTGTCCAGCTCTCTGCCGTGGCCCAGGAGGGCAGTGGAGGATGGCCCAGGTCCTTGGGCCCTGCAGCTGCATGGGAGACAGGAGGAAGCACCTGGCTCCTGGCTTTGGATCGGCACAGTGCGCCGGCCGCAAGGCACCGGCCTTAGTGGCCACTTGGGGGGAGAACCAACAGAAAAAGAAAGACCTTTCTCTCTGTCTGCCTCTCTCTCACTGTGTAACTGCCTGTCAAAAAAAAAAAAAAAAGAATCAAAATGATTGACTTACAGTAGGAGGTATTTCAGACAATCATAATTATCTTCTGATTATCGTGCATTATTTTCTACCAAATAATGCATTTTAAATGTTCATTTTAATAAAAAATGGGATTCAAATCAAGAGGACAAAACTTATTTAGTTTACTTTAGTCATGCCTACTTGTAGGAGCAGTTTACTTCAAAATCTGATGTATATTGAATTTGAAATTATAGAATTAAAATGACTGATTTTCCCTTTTTAATAAAATCTATGTAAGAGTCCAAACTGTGCTCTCTTATGCCAAATTTATCTCCACAAGTGATATTCACAGCGGTATCTCTAATACAGAGTACTAGATATTTGTTGAAAAATGGAATATTTTCTGGTATGCTTTGTTCTGGGTTTTCTTCAAACTTTCCTACATTATTAAGTTTTCAGGTTTTCATTGGACATCGTTATTTACAATTCACATTTAACATTTTTTTTGTTTTAGTTGTAGGAAATATTTTTACAAACTCAGTATATGTTAGCTCAAGCAGTACTTTTCATAGGAAAGAGTACCTTTATTCTCATTGCTTTCCTTGTGTAGGTGATATAGCATTTCAAGCAGCATGTCATATTTCTTATAATGCATATCCTAAATAAAAGTATGGACAGAAAAAAAAAATAGGAACAATATATCCCATTCATGAAGAGCTGAAATCTCGATTTCAGAGCAAAAAATTAAATGACTAAAAATATCTAATCAGCAGTGACATTTTCAAGTAGCAGCTGTGCAATGTGGCAGAATTTAGTCTGCTACAGAATGACTGCATTTCCTCAGAGCCTCGTGTGTGAAGTACAGAACCAGGGTCAGGAAATATGTTGGCAGTCCTACTTTTGGCATTCACTGCAGGAATGAGTCCAAGAATATTCATCTGTCAAAAGAGGATGTTGATAATCATTAGTACATCATTTATGAGGAAATGCAGTCTAAAAGGTTTGCAGAGTTGCAAGCTATGAAAGCTGAACACCTCCAGCATTTCATAGACAGCTTGACAAGAGTCAGTTTGAGACCATGTATAAGTTACTTATTGTCTGTGGCTAAATATTATCATTGCTAGGATGCAGATTATAATAGTATCTCTCTCTTATTGCTACTTGCAGATTCAATGAGATAAAGTTTGTGGAAAAATGCAATGTAAAAATGAGATTATCTTGCTGCCAGAAAAAAATTAAACCCATGCATATCTTTTTCATAATATATACTTTCCATGAAATTCCTTCATATGCATGGACTCAAAAAATTTGTGCATCAAAATAAAATTTTCTTTTAGATCAATTTTCCATGAATTTTTTGAAGAACCTCATATAAGATCAATCAGGAGATATTACCAAAATTAGAGTTGTTGAATGAAAGGTAGTATATATTTTAAGAATTTTGATACAAATAAATGGCTTTCCAAGTAATAGTTGTGCATTATAGTATCCTCTTCATCATATGTTCATCAGTAGAGGGATTTCTGGCTTTCTTTTCTGAAACTTAATCATAGCATAGATAAAAGCTGTTTTGTAACTTTTAAAGTCTATGGTTATTAGCTTGAATATCTTTAAGATTTCTTTCCTTTATACTAGTGTTCAGCTTATGTTTTTACCAATTTATCTGGTAGAAGCAGCTTTATGTTTAGTGAAATTAACACTTTATTATTTAAAGATATGAAATATATATACTTCATTTTCCTGTTTTTGTGTTTTTTTTTTTTTTTTAAGATTTATTTTATTTGTTTGAAAGAGTTACAGAGAGAGGTAGAGACAGACAGAGAGGTCTTCCATCTGCTGGTTCACTCCCCAGATGACCGCAATGGCTGGAGCTGCACTGATCTGAAGCCAGGAGCCAGGAGCTTCTTCCAGATCTCCCACATAGGTACAGCGGCCCAAGGACTGGGGCCATCTTCTACTGCTTTCCCAGGCCATAGCAGAGAGCTGGATTGGAAGAGGAGCAGCTGGGACTAGAACCAGCACCCATATGGGATGCTGGTGCTGCAGGTGGAGGATTAACTTACTGCGCCACAGCGCTGGCCCCTATGTTGTTTATTTTTTAAATACTTGAAATAAAAATTTGATATGGCTTAATTTTTCTATATTCTTTTGTGATATAATGATAAAGCAAAGTCGATGAAAATATAAATGTATAAAAGGATATATACTTGCCGCTGTGTTTGGATGGATCTTATTTAATTCCAAATTATCTTTATAAATTAAGTATTAAATTCTTTATTTGTAAAGCTCTGGAGAATATGTATGAATTCTGGTTTCTAGTCTGATTGATATGTAAGGTGCTTAGAAGTCACTGCTCTGTCCTAATAAATAAAAAAATTTACCAACTGAAAAAATCAGCAACTCTTATAACCATCTTAGAAGTGAATTCACAGGGCAAACTGCTGGTCTACATGGGAGAAACAGCCAGTTGCAGAGAAGCACAGATCACCAGTGTGGCCACATGCATTTTGGCATAGTTATGAATTCCTTCTCACATTATCTGTTGTCTGTTCCAGGTCTATAGACAGGCAGAGCAAAGCTAGATGTAGTTCACCCTAATCCATTATTTTGGGTTTTGTTTTTGTTTTTAGAATGATTGTCTCCTGGACCAACATTTAATTAGGCATTTCTGAGCTCTCTCTCTCTAAGCTTTGATCTTGGTTGTATCTGTCCGTCCTCTCCTTGCCAGACTCACATGGTTCGGTTTTAGCAAGAATCCTGCTGCATCCATTTAGAGAGAATCCCTCACCCTTAGCCTTACCTTTGATATCTGCACAAGCTCTTCATCCTCACCTTTGGTGTATGAGTACTTTGTCATCAGAACCAATCCTGCTCACGTTAGCAAGAGTTCCCCTGCCTTTCATAGTAATTTCCCATCTACTGGCCTCCTCATTTGGCTCCTTGTTCTTACTGTATTCAGGGTTGAGCCAGATCTCTCTACCTTGCTGCCATATCTCTATTTCAATAGTCTTGAATAGAGTCATCAATGCTAGGTTGACAAAGATCAGAATAATTTTTCTTTAACAATGCCTTATCATTAAAATTGTTGCCAAAAAACACTACAAACTATTTGGAGGTGTTTCTGTGGAACACCCACACCAGCAAGCAGAAAGCCAATCACTGACATCAGGGTAGTGAAAGCAAATTCAGGACAAGGACGACCTGGGCAGCCATTGCTTAGTTCCTGGGTTCCCTGAAAAGTTAGGGGTAAAGCTTCTTCCTGTAGATCGAAAATGGGATCGAGAGGTGCGTTCTCAGCTCACGTCCGAGTTCCTAGTTCGCCAGTGGTGCTCATGACCTGCCTTTGATTGGCTGGTGATACTCTTTAGGGAATTTATGATGGCCTGGGGGCTTCAGCTGGTCTGAGGAGGACACATGTGAGTGAGTGTTACCTTCTGCCCCAGACCTGGAATTTCCCTAACTGGCATTGGAATTCTTTTTTTTTTTTTAAAGATTTTATTTATTCATTTGAGAGGTAGAGTTATAGACAGTGAGAGGGAGAGACAGAGAGAAAGGTCTTCTATCCGCTGGCTCACTCCCCAAATGGCTTCAATGGCCTGAACGGCGTTAATCCGAATCCAGCAACCAGGAGTCTCTTCCGGGTCCCTCACGTGGGTGCAGCTGCCCAAGGACTTGGGCCATCTTCTACTGCTTTCCCAGGCCATAGCAAAGAGCTGGATTGGAAGTGGAGCAGCTGGGACTAGAACTGGCGCCCATATGGGATGCCAGTGCTTCAGACTAGGGTTTTAACCCACTGCGCCACAGCACTGGCCCCCTGCCATTGGAATTCTTTTGCTAAAGAACTGGCAAGGACACCTTGAGCTAAGGGAGACAGATGAGAGACTGGGTCCTGCCTTTATATCACAGGAGTTGTGTCTCAAGATGGTAATAGGAATAACTTAAAAATAGACATCCTAGTCTGGGTCTCTGAAGATAAAAAATAAGTATCCAGAAGAAATGGTGGAGAAGAGACGTTGAGGTATCTTGGAGTAACTTACCAGTTAGCAGTTCTCCTTCTCTGACACTGAACTGCCACAGCCTGTCTTTTTCCTAATGGGACTCATTACACTGTGAACATGTATGTAGTCACACACCTGTACAGCTGTTTTAATGTGGATTTTGATGAATGATAGGCAACTCTTCTAATTTCAGGACACCACTGAGTTGTGAATGTGAGAAAACTGTAGGGAAGAAAAAAAATAGTTTCCTCTACTTCATCTTAGATTCTTATTTGATGCTCCTAAAAGAAAAGGCAGGTTAACAAGGGAAATGCATACACATTTATTTAATACAAATTTTATGCTCATAAGAGCCTTTATAACAAGATGAAGAGATGTAAAAACAGTTACACCTTAGTATTTTTAGGCTAGGTTTGATGAAGATTGGAAATCATGGTGAAATATGTGAAAAGAGTATGAACAAATGGCAGTAAAACTAAGGAAACTGATCAAGGGCCCTTTGTTCTGGTTCTTTTGTGTACCCCTGGGTGTTCACACATAGGATGTCCTTTTCCACCAGGAGCAGGATGGGCACCCACCATGTGAAGTCTTATGACCTGCTTTAGGAGACTATCAGAAAATGCTCCCTGGTTTTTATGACTTGCTTTAGGGGAGAGTTGTGGGGTCAGAGCTACCTTACTACTCATTTTGCTTTCTCAGATTCCTTCACTTAAAGATATTCAGTGTGGCTACATGCCATACTTTGGTATAGCATGTCCCAAACTGCATGAATTGACAGATGGGTGTTCCTCAATTCCTTCCTCTGTTTGTGGTCACAGGTTTAGCCCATGGCCAAGAACTCATTTTATTTCATTATTATATATGAAGCTCAGACTGTAGCTCACTGCATAAAAGCTTCGTGTGTCTATTCCTGTTTGACTTCATTTCATCTCTTGACATTTTGATGCTTTTATTCTGTACTTTAGGTTTTCACACCACTTGTCATTGTCTGATTGTTGGTTTTTCACACCACTATTCTTAAATCTATTCCGTTCCTTGGAATTCTCCTATATGGACCCTATATGTGTCTTTATTTCCTTAATTTTCCCTGCTTACAATTTTCTACCTAAAGCCAAAATTAATGTCACCTTGAAGGGGTCCAGAATGTGACAGTGTTCTGAGGATTGTTCTGAGCTGAAGTCAGTTGACAATCAGGAAATGTTGAAGATGCTTTCTCTGAACTCCCTTTGTATGCCTGAAAATAGATACTCCTTGTGTATCCCTTTCCTTTCCCCTATTAAAATGATATACAAGTTCCCACATCCTTTGGTATTCATTTCTGTGGTGCCCCTCTGCAAATTTAATAAATTTGTAAGTTTTTTCTACTACTGATCAGTTTATCATAAGTTTAATTCATAACCTCACTTCCCCTGGTCCTTGTACTGAGAAAAAGTTGATCCTTTCCTACAACTTGTCCTATGATGTTTTCCTGATCATTTGAGAAAGTCTGAGTTGCTTCATTTTTATCTTTCCAAAGATTTGTATGATATATTTGTCCATCTTCAAAACTAGGTCAGATCATGACTAGGTAGGGGAGGATAAACAGTTATCTTCCTATTCATCCAGGGTTTATGGCTGAGATCTCTATAACAAAGGACAGGTAGAGAAAAGAAACATGCACTTTATTTTATTTATTTATTTATTTGACAGGTAGAGTTATAGACAGTGAGAGAGAGAGAGACAGAGAGAAAGGTCTTCCTTCTGTTGGTTCACTCCCCAAATGGCCACTACAGCCGGTGTGCTGCAAATATCCGAAGCCAGGAGCCAGGTGCTTCTTCCTGGTCTTCCATGCAGGAGCAGGGGCCCAAACACTTGGGCCATCCTCCACTGCCCTCCCAGGCCACAGCAGAGAGCTGGACTGGAACAGGAGCAACCGGGACTAGAACCCGGCGCCCATATGGGATGCCGGCGCTGCAGGCGGAGGATTAACCAAGTAAGCCACAGTACCAGCGCCGAAACATGGAATTTATTTAATGTAATTTTCATGTGCTATGGGAGCCTTTAGAAGGAAATGAACAACTGACAAAGTAACATCTTTCTGTTGGGTTGATGTAGAATGACAGTCGTGAAGAAATGCTGTGAGATAAGGAGTGTGATTGTTAGGTAGGAAGTCAGAAATTGAGCCTATGTGTGTATGAGAAAGGCCTGAAGACCAGCACCCACTGCAGAAGCTCCAGAAGCCCAGCACCTTGCACTTGGTCCTTCCCTGATCCTGCTGACCTTCTAGGGGGTCCTGCCCCTTCTACCTGGCCTGATAAACATCCCTCCTCTAAGGCGGGGAGACGCCAGCCAGGCTTCCCCTTTCTGATAACGTCAGGGGAAAAACTCAGAAAGGAATTTTTGTATTTACACCCAACAAGTCCTTTGTTCTTGAGGAGAAGAAGGAGAGGGGGAGAGAAAAGGCTAGAAGGCAACATCCATCCCCTTAAAAGCCCCAGCCTAAATGTGAATTACACACTCTCAGGTTCTGTCTGGAGAGGTGCCCATCCGTTCTTACGGATGTCCCTACCCTAATAGACCTTGCTATTTTGCTTTCCACTACTCTGTCTCTTGCCTGAGTTCTTCCTTGCGCGAAGACAAGGACCCTTTGCTTCTCCATTAAAATGATCTAATAGTAATGAATTGAGGACACTAAACAAAGTGTGCTTGTTCAGATTTTTCTGCATGCCCCTGTGTCTTCAGAGATAGGATGGTCCTTTCCATGGGTGTGTGGTGGGCATCCCTTACATGAGAGTTTCAAGACCTGTTTCAGAAGCCGAGTTAGTTTTTCCTAGTTTTTCTGACCTGAGTCAGAGAAACAGGGCAGGTGAAGGCCAGAGAGATCCTCATCTAGTTCAGTATTTCCAGATTCCTTTAGCTCAGAGTGTTGTGGGGGTAATGTGGCCTGGCTCCCATCAGTTGTGCTCAGGATTGTTCCTGCAATCGCAGGGACTCTGTTTCATTTGCCCATGGGTTGGGGAAACTTCTGTATTGCTGCCATTAGAGGTGTTTACAAGTATGTTATAAATTGATCAGAGTACTAAGTTTTAAGAACACTGAGTCTTCTTGGGTATAGTGGAGACTTGCTTGGATCCATGTTGAGGGCAGAATCAGATTAGTTGTAGCTGCCAGAATTTTCAGTGTTCTACCAAAAACACCTAGAAGTCATGACATACCACACAATTCATTGCAATAAGTCTGTCTGGTAGGTATTTGTTTCTCCGTCACTTCCTTTCCAGTATCTGTCTGTCTCGTCCTGTGTATTACCTCCCAAAGCTTCTCTACTCCCCCTATTTTAATAATCTGACTCTCTCTTTCAGGAAGCTTCAAAGGAAGACCTCAGATAATGGTCTCTTTTACTGCAGTTATTCAAACCGGCTGGCATGAGCAGGTAAGTTTTGTTGCTCACCCCTGACAGGATGAAGAAACTCTGCCATAGTGAGTATAAGATGATTTTTTAAAAATTTTATTTAAATTCTTATTTTAAAAGCTATTAAAAGTCTCCATTTAAGTGATTTCAGTAGGGATTTGTTTTGTACAATGAATAATTCTTTTCTAATACAAATTATCACCATTAATTTATTCTTATGAAAATTGGAATTTTCATACATGGGATTTGTTTAATTGAATACTTTTTATTAGTGAAATCTTATGGTCTCCATGAAGTTTGGAAATGACCCATAAAGATGTATCACTGAGTCATTTACCTCTCATTAGTGTATTATTTCAATAAGGAACAAGTGCCAGACTTCCTCCAAAGTAGATGGTGTTTGCACAATGACTGAATGAAACTAAGAATAGAGAATGGATCAGTTTTCCTTAACTGTTTTTGGGTTGATTTCAATGCTTTCCTAAAATTTTCAAGCCTCTGTCTTTGAAAGAAAACGTTTTACATTTCTGAGGACAGTTTTAAACGAAATTAGACACTCATTAGCATCACAATTGTGTACCTTGTCAAGATGTTAGTAGCTATAGTTACTTTAAGTGGAACATAATTTGCATGTGGGTACAGACCTTCCCCTTTCACTCTTGATGTTTTGTGTTTTTCCTCCTTTTACTTTTCTTTGAAGTACCTGAGAGTGCAATTTAAAGAGGGTGTGCTCTGGAACTCTGCCTATCTTCTTTTGTTAATCAACTCCGGAAGGTCTAGATCTCTGTTTCTAAACTTTATCTCCAAAAAAAAAAAAAAAAAAAAAAAACCTGTAATCATTTAAATAATGTCCTACTGTAAAAAATCAGGATATATGCGTTTGTAACATCAATAGTAATAAAAGAATTTGCCATTGCCTGAATTACATAAGGACATTTCAGCTGCAGTTCAAGAAATGACTGGGTTTTGACAACGGAGGCATCAGCTGCTCAAAGTCTATAATAGAAAGCTACTTGCTTTTTCCCTTCCTCTTTTTATTGCGTGATTTCCTCCCAAAAGACTTAAAATTGGGGACCTCTATTCAAAATTTTATTATTTTAAGATTAATATTTTTGAGGGTTCTTGCCAAATATTTAGATAAGAATTCTAAATATCTGCTGCTTATAAATGAAGCAAGCAACATGGTAAGGTTTTTAGCATTTGTTCAGTGAGAGAAATGCACAGGAAAGTGAGGGCTTTATGTAGGAGAGAAAGAAGTCTAGAAACATAAATTGGTTCTATTCCAGGCAGAGAGCAGGCAGGGAGCCATGTGGAGCAAAGTGTGCAGGTAGGAGCAGCCTCAGAAAGCATAGTGTGGGCAGGAAAGCATAGAGTGAGCGGCCAGAAGGCCATGTGCCTGGAGGTGGGGGACCAAGCCTTTTATTCACTTCAAAAGGGAGTGGTCACATAGTCTGACTGGCTGGTGGGTGTACAAGTAGGGTCAGGTAGGGGTGTGAGATCTTATTACGTATTGACTTATGTATCATTATTTAAAACCAAGCAAATTCATACTAGTTTGAATGAATCAAATGTTGTTTATCATAGAAAAAATCAATAATGTGTAATCATGGGGAAATCATTTTTCAAATATAAATTGTTTTCTACATATATGATTTTGAGGGACAGAGACTCCCTGAAAACTGTTTAAAACAATAGTTTCATCCTTTTTGAATCAGCTCTTCAGATGGGAGATCTCTGTGCTTTTGAAGGAAGGATCAGACTTGCATGGGGCACTTTGTAAAGCAAAAGTAGAACTAAACTAATCTCAAGCTGGAGGAATGAGTAAATACTGAAAATTAGAAAGTAAAACTGCAAATTTTCTTCTTTGTTGTGAATATGGTACTTGAGGCATTGGATTTCACCCTTCTTTCCCTAATAGCTTTCTTTGGATTATCAGAGTAACATTTTCTTAATCCTAATAAATATCTACTTGTAGAGGAAGAGAATATTGATAGATGACCCAGGTTGGGTCAGACATATTTTTTATTTATTTATTTATTTATTTATTTTTTTATATAAAGCTTTTATTTAAAGAATATAAATTTCCAAAGAACAGCTCATGGACCACAATGGCATATTTTAATAGGCATTCCAGTCCATATGCTGTGAGTGACAGGATCACAGTACCCTCCCATCTCCTCCATCTCTCCCTATGCCTGGCACACAATTAGCATCCAGAAAATGTAGTGCTTTTTGGAGCAAAGATATGTCTTTCTGACTTTATTTGTGTATCTGTCCTTGGACACACAAGGAGAAACTGATAATTTTTGAGGACTCTGTTGTAAATCTGAGTCATAAAACTAAAGATGAAATAGACAAAATGATGTTTGTTTCTGTCTCAGAAATTTATAACTTTCATGGCATTGGTCCAGTTATTTCATCCCTAAAAATCACCATTGTAACATCTGTCACAGCAGAAAGAATATTATAAGAGTAGAGAAATGACATTTAACTTTTTAAATTGTTTAATGTATTTCTTTATTTTCGAGACACACAGAGAGAGTTCCCATCCACAATTTCATCCCCCCAAAGCTGGAAATGTCCATGGTTCCATGGCTGGACTGGGCCAAAGGCAGGATCTTAGGCACAAGGCAGGTCTCTCACATGGGTGGCAGGAACCCAATTTCGAGTCATCACTGCAGCCTCCCAGGGTCTGCACTGGTCAGGAGCCTGAGTTGATGATCAAACCTAGCTGAATAGTAGGCATCCTGACCAGTGACTGAGTCACTAGGCCAAATACCCACCTTGAGAAATGATGTTGAAAGGTTGCATATTTTAAGTAATCAATATAATTGCTGCTGTTCTCTATATCATTCAAGTGGGGTACTCAAAAATCTACTCAAGATAGAATTTCTTACTCTAGTTCAATTAATCATTATTGCATACATCTGGATCAATTATGAATCAAAGAAATTATAAAGGAGTAGCAATAATGCTTGCACAGTGGTGGATTATAAAAAATGTGATTTTTTTTTTTTTTTTCAGGCAGAGTGGACAGTGAGAGAGAGAGACAGAGAGAAAGGTCTTCCGTTGCCGTTGGTTCACCCTCCAATGGCCGCCGCGGTTGGCGCGCTGCGGCCGGCGCACCGCGCTCGTCCGATGGCAGGAGCCAGGAGCCAGGTGCTTTTCCTGGTCTCCCCATGGGGTGCAGGGCCCAAGCACCTGGGCCATCCTCCACTGCACTCCTGGGCCACAGCAGAGGGCTGGCCTGGAAGAGGGGCAACCGGGACAGAATCCGGTGCCCCGACCGGGACTAGAACCCGGTGTGCCGGCGCCGCAAGGCGGAGGATTAGCCTGTTGAGCCACGGCGCCGGCCAAAAATGTGATTTTTCAAGAACAGGATTTTGTGGCTAGTTGTTTCTAATATGTTGTACCATTGAAACCCTATAAGAAGGTCTTTATCCCATGAATGCAAAATAGATGCAAACTATTTAAAGGCAAAGGGTATAACCAGCACAATCAAATATCAGTTCACAAATTCAAGAACAGAATTAATGGAACATAGCATCATAATCACTTCTGCTTATTCTACTGTGAGAGAATTGAGGCTAGTCCAGTGCAAATAAATCATATTTGTCTTTTAAATTTAGGTTTAAAAAAATCTATCAAAGTGCAGTCATTTGGAGACTGAAGAAGACAAGTGAGAAAAAAGAATAAACAAAAACATTTAAAAAGTATTATTTACTAATGTATTTGAAAGGCAGAGTCACACACACACACACAAACACACGCACATAGACACAGAGGGAGAGGGGGAGGGAAGGGGGGAGGAAGAGAGAGAGAGAGAGAGAGAGAGAGAGAGAGAGAGAGAGAGAGAGAGAGAATCTTCTAGTCAAGGAGTTTAGTAAAAATACCTACAATCTTTTTATTGTTTTCTTTCTCAATAAGAAAATGACTTACTTCAATTACCATTTTGTTGTGTATCCCAATTTACACAATGAAGAAAGAAAAACTTTTGTATTAAGGAAAAATGGTGGTCTAGGAATGATGACCTCGAATGTTTATCTTCCCTTTATCCACACTTTTTTCCATATAATGCTGCAATGTTCTTCTATTTTGAGTATGGTGACTGTTGGGGACAGGAGCAGAAACTTGACAGTAGGAGCTTGAAATGTGCTTGTGTACTGAGGCTGGGTGTTCAGCCTAAATGTACATTATCATATTCAATAAGATATAGCTGAAATTATCTGTTAGAAGCTGGAGCTAGATCAGGAATACAAGCAACAGAGGCTTTGAAGGCCAGTCCACACAAGTTGGCAGTAAACTTGCAAATAGAAGGTCAGGCACAGCCCTGGTGAGTAGATCTACCTGACCACAACTGACTCCAAACGTATGAGCTACAAATACTTAGTATTTTATACTGCTGAGTCTTGTGGATGATTGTTACACAGTGGTGCTGTAGAAATAAATAACTGATACAGGAGCTTCCAGTGCTGTATATTCATTCCTTCTATTCCTTCACTAGCCCCATTGGACATTAAAGGAACCACCAGAATCTGAGAAAGCATAATTTAAAAATGACTAGCCTGGAATAAGCTCATGTATACAGGGCATTTTTATAAACTAACTGTGACAGAGCATATGGGTTGGTTGCTGTGATTTAATAGGTTTGGCTTTTATCAAACTTAATAAAAGAGTGTATTGCTTAGCAGTACTTTGGATGTCATGTCTATTAATCTAGAGATTATAAGACTGAGACTTAAAGAAGTTAGGAGTCATCCAGATCCAGAAGATTTATAGAAACTAAAAGAATAGCTTTGTTAATTCCTGACAAAAACAAGTAAAAAGATATAAAGGTAAATTTTGACCAAATCATAAAATATTGGCTCTGAAGTATTTTCTAAATAACTTTCAAATGTAACAAATTATTATGACTGTAACTCCTGTCTTCTCCCAATGAAGATGTAAGCAGCAATGGGTTCACACTCTGATTATTAAATCCCATGATCACTAATAGTTCAGGTTCCAATATTTATGACTGCATTGCAGCATTAATAAGCTGATTCACATGCAAATCTCAATACATACTAGTAAATATAGAGTAATTATCTTGAATCCCTTGTTCTAGTCTTTCTGCCTTTTTCCTTCAAACTATTCTACTGATTGAAAGATAATAATATTTTAAAAAACTTTAACAATGTATTATTTATATATAAACTTACAATATGGGAAATCTGACATATATAACAAATGCGTGATATATATCTGTGTGTGTATGTGTGTGTGTAAGTTGGAAATAAAGGAAATGATATTTTATGATTTCAAGATTGTTTGACAGTGGATGAAAAAGCAGTGACTGGGACAGATGAGAGGCAGAAAGGAGAGAAAGCTGCCATGCAGGGACAGAGAATAACAAGCTATATCCATTGGAGGCAGTTTTTATGTGGCACGTAGCATGATGTTAGCTAGATTAAAATGTTTCTTGTAGATTGAGTAATTTCAACCATTCTGGTGGGCTCTGGAGCAATGATCTTGTTTCTAGATGTCTGCTGCCTGGTCCTGGTGCAGTTAATGTCATGCTTAGTGGCCCTCAAGTGTGAGGACCTGCTAAGGATAGTGGCTGGGGTATAGATTTAACTAGTCATGAAAGGGAACTGCCTGATCTCTAGTCAAGACTTCAAAACTGGACCAGAACAGCACAGTAAACAAAAACCAATCAAACAAAATACCTGCATTACATTTGGCATACATATTGACAAAACATTTATTTTTATAAGTGATTTAAAGGACTATAATAATGTTAAAACAACATATTTATGGATCTTTATGACATTCTGTAAATTGAGGTAGAAATGTTACTAAGCTTTCATTGTAGTTTGGGTTCTTCTATGTATATACTGATCTTCACTTCTAATAGCTAAAGAAAGTGGATTGTCAAAGAGAAAGACTTACTACAGAACTTAGAAACTGGAAAGGATTTATCAGTGTTCAATTATGGGTACAGAACAAAGTGCTAAGAAAACATACATATAAGGCATCTTTTCTGGTCTTAGTGGGTGATAATGATGGATGGCTTCCTAAAAGAAGTGAATATTAAGCCAACATTTTGATAAAGAAGTATAAATTGGTATAAAAGACTTTAACTTATCATAAGCACTCAGAAAATAAATATTTTAATGGACTTCTTTCTACATGTTGTATGGTTTTCAGCAAGACATGTAGTTTGTATTTTCTAGATTGCGAATAAACCAAACAGCATTTTTTAATAATGAGAACTGTTTAGACTTCACTTGAAATGATAGTTGGAGTTGATGTACCTATGGCTTTATGACTTTTTAGTACAATGTACTTGTGCAACTTGATCAGAAAAAACCATGCAGCTTCTGTCTGGTATGTTTGGAGTAATTGTTCAGTGGGAATGATTTTTGTGATGGTACTTCTTAGAATCCAGTTGCCACAGTGTGAGAAACTATGTTGACAATTTATGAAGAGGTGTTATGTTCAACGGTCTCAGTTGAATCCAATCTTCAAGTTATCCCATTCCAATTATCAGATTATATTAATGAAAAAGCTTCTAGATTATACTAGGCTGTAGCCATTCACCTAGCTTCAAACAAAATTTTAATGTTTCAGTTGAGATGAACAGTCTCTGCTATACTATGTCCAAATATAAGACCCAGTAATTGTTAGCATAAAAAATTATAATTATTTTATGCCACAATGTTAGGGTTGAGTGCTACATATGATTGATGGTGAGGATAATTATCTGTATATGAAATTATGGTGTTGTTATTTTTGGGAAATTGCAAGTCCTAGGTAGTATATGCAGAATAAAATTAATGTTCCCCCTTCCTCAACATACAAGAGAGTATTCTACCCAAAAAGTAACATGTGCAAATTAGTGAGTGGCATTTCCAACTAACATAAAATGATTTATTATAGCTGAATCATATAAATCAAAAAGAGAAGTGGCTAGTAATGAGGCTGGACATTTAAGAAACAGGTCATGAAAGTTCTTACATCAAATAAAGAAGTTGAAGTTTATATTTTAAAAATATTAAAAACATTATTTTAAGCCATTATGTTTCCTCATTATGTGTCAGGATTTCAAACATATCTGAACAATGTGTTGTTTCTATGTTTAAGACAAATTCTGGGGTAAAGTGTGGAAGTAAACTGGCTATCTAGAGAACTAGTTTAGTAGTTGAGGTGAAAGATGGTAGATATCTTAAAATAATCTTAACATATATAGAAGAAAATAGTCAGACTTGTTGGATATCTGTAGGGTAGAACACACAGAAGTGTGTGATTTATTAAATGTAGGCAGTTGAGACAAATGGAATAGTTAAGAATAGCGATGATTATGTAGATGACAGTGATCCAGTTGGAGAACAGCCCAGTAGGCACAGACTGGAAGAAGAGGTACAGCAGCAGTCAATATGTTCTGATATTCATTTGTTGAACTGGGTCAATAGATTACAATAATGTACTCAATTAATTGCTTGTGGAGTATCCCCTCACATTAACTTGGAGGTTGGCAATGTGATTCAACTTGGGAAAGTGCCGAAAGTAGAGGTTTAAAAATGTACTGGTACATTTCTCCTTCTTCTCTTGGATCACCCATTGCTGTGGTTAAGAAGGTATGGAAGAGAATAAAAGGAATCAACAGAGTTACGAATAGATGATAGCAGAACCATAAGCCTGGTCACCCTGCTAGAGGGACCTGAGATACAAATAAAGTCAACTTGACTTACATCATCTGAGACCATTTTAGACCAGACTCCAGATGCCCAACCAGGTGACTACCGACAAGTAAGAATGTCCACTTATGATAAGTTGATACTGGTCCAGATCTGCATAATCACCCATAAACTCATAAATATTTGCTCTAAGCCACTAAGCCTTGGAGCGGTTTGTAACACAGAAATATATCACTGAACACACACACACACACACACACACACACACACATATATTTAAATATTTATTTATTTGAAAGTCAGAGTTACACAGAGAGAGGAGAGGCAGAAAGAGAGAGAGAAAGAGAGAGAGAGAGAGACAGACAGAGGTCTTCCATCCAATGGTTCACTACACAATTGGCAGTAACAGCCGGAACTACGCAGATCCGAAGCCAGGAGCTTCTTCCAGGTCTCCCACGTGGGTGCAGGGGCCCAAGGACCTGGGTCATCTTCTACTGTTTTCCCAGGCCATAGCAGAGACCTGGATCGGAAATGGAGCAGCTGGGTCTTGAACCGGTACCCATATGGGACGCCAGTGCTTCAGTCCAGGGTGCTAACCCGCTGCGCCACAGCACCGGCCCCAGAACATATATTTTTTGAAATGTGCATGATTAGATTATGATTTTAGAGCTCAGGAAAAAACATCTGATTTGCAGACAGGCTACTTGTCAGTATTTACTACTCCAGCCATACCTGCTCTTGATGGTGAATTCCCCTCTGAGTGGCTAAGTGTGCATTTTGATTTGTTGTGCAAGCCTTTCACCGCGGTTCTGTATGTAATTACAGATTCTAGAACCATTTGTATATAAGTGGTTAAGAAGGTATGGGAGAGGATAAGAGGAATCAACAGAATTATGAATAGGAGACGATAGCAGAAACTTTAGAAAAAGAATCATCAAGGAGTGAATGAAAACATAAAGGATCTCCAAATATCTTGGGAGGGAACATAGGCAAGGTAAGAAGAAAACATGCAAGATAACATTCATTGAAATCAAGGAGAAAGAATATTCAGAAAGGAAGATGTGGCATAAAATAATGATGAAAAGTCAAATAATAGTTTAACTAATGAGCTAACATTAGATTTATCAACACTGAGGTCATTGGTGACCTTGAAGTGAGCAACTTCACGGGGTGGTAGAAAGATGGTACTGAGTCTATTGTGATTTCTAAGAAAATCACCTTTTCATTTTTTTCTTTTTAATTGAAAAATATGTGTATGAGCAAGCTGAATTAATTAGAAATTTGTCTCTTATGATCAGTCAAATGCTCTAAATGTGAATTAATTAGAGAAAAGCGAACTGATACATGGAAAATATTTTAGTATGCATTACAACATCCAGCGATGAAATGCATAGTAAGCCTTGCCAAGTCAACCACATTAAACAGACTCACATTTAGAATTCATGCACATTCTCACAACTTAACCTGATTACAAGGGGATTTTGTTGTTATAGAGAATAATGAATGCATCATACTTTAATAGCGCTATGACAAATTTGAGTTAAGTAGCTTCCCTGTTGTTATAGAGGGCAATAGCAACTTTACATATTCACCAATTACTCCCTCCAAACTTCATGTCATTTCTCTCAATTTGTAGCTAACTTAAAGCAGACAATGAGGAAGTTTTCTGTTGAAAAAGGCAAGCAGTCTACAGCCACGAAGTCACAAAAATAGATGATACCAAAAGTTGATCTTTTGTTCTACAGGTAATAAAATAGTGTTTTGCATACATCAGACAGAGAAAGTGTTTCCTTGGCACTCTAAAATGACTAAAAATAAATTTAAAAACATAGAAACAGAGTTATATTTTTGAGTGCAATAGAAAAATGTATTCATTATGTAAACTTTAATTTTTAATAAAAATGTAAAAATAGATTTCCAGTTGACTTTGGAGAAGCCACCTTGAAGGACACACATTGTGCCTGCTGGAGAAGCCAGGTTTTTGTGTAAAGCTTGCTCCTTGTACTCTAAACTATAAGAGTCCATGATAAGATAGTCTTAGTAATATATATATATATATCATAGTAAAACAATATTCTTGCTTAGGTAACAAAATTTAATGTGAACACATGACATAAACTAATTCATTTCTGTATACATCTATAAAGTTTGATCCAAGTGAAGGGCATTTTTTTCTATACCCTAGTATTTTAAAAATTAATCTGAATTTCAGCCTTTGCAAACTAGAATTTTTCTATAGCAGTTAAAGTTTTAGAACTCTCACAAGAAACAGTTTAAGTTTGCATTGACTATGAAAGACTGTAAAAATTAAAAAATAAACACATTAGAAAATTAAATGTAAATCACTCAAATAAAATAAGTAATGATTATGAATACTTCATTACATTGTGCATACTTCTTTGAGCATGATTAGTTTAACCTAATACCACATGCACATTGAGTTTTTAATCTTGAGATATTTAAATTTATTATTATATCATGGTTTTTCTAGGTCATTGCCATTTCTTTAATATTACAAGTTTTTACTAACAGTCAATTAAACAACTATACTATAATTGGCTGCTTTGCTTGTAACCTGGTTAGGTTTCTTTCTCAATTTGCTCTATGAAGAATACTTTGAATATAAACATAAGTTACAGAAATAAAGAAAATCTGTAAAATTCTCATATCACAAGGACTTGCACATAGAACATGAGAAAGAACCCCTAAAAACTCAATAGCAAGAAAATAAAGAAGACAATAAAATAGTGGGCAAAATATTTAGACAGACAACTTGGGGTCAAATAAATGGATCCTAAGATGTTTAACATCATTAGTGTTTAGGGGGATGCAAACTAAAGTAAAATAAAATACCACATTCATACCTATTATAATTGCTAAAATGAATATTATATGACAATACCAAGTGCAGACAAGGACACAGAAAACTGGACCACCTTTGCATTGCCGGAAGAACTGTGAAATGGTGTAGCCGCTATGGAAATCAGTTTTCTGTTTCTTATAAACATTCACTTACCATACGGCTATAAAGCTTACCTCTGGGTATTTGCCTAGAAAGACAAATATCATAAGTTCTCACATGCAGTAGCTAAAAAAGTTGATCTCAAAGAAGTAGAAAGTAGAAAAAGAATGATTTGCTAGACTCTGGGAAGAGTAGGAAGACAGGTAAGGAGCACAGATGCTACAAGGTTCAGTGAGATAAGAAGAACAGCATACAGATGTTGACAGCAATTAATTGTATGTTTCAAAATAACTATTAGAACTTTGAATGATAAATATTTGAGGTGATGAATATGCCAGCTACTGTTATCATTGTATAATTGGTAGATTTATTGAAATTCCAATTATATTCCCCAAAATATGCAGTTTTATGTGCCAATCAAAAAGAAAATAATTTTTTAAAAGAACCTCGGAACTCAGGAGGTAGTTCTCAATGTCTGAAGGTGTTATTGCTGTTGTTAACTGAGAGAGAGAGAGGAAGGTGTTACTGCCATCTAGTGGGTAGAGGCTGGAGAGACCAATAACAAAGAGTTATCCAACCCCAGATGTCAATAGCACCAAGATTAGGCTAACCAGTTTTAGAGAATTTGACTTTTCCACAAAAACTCACCCAAAATGTTCGTATTATCTCTCTTCTTAATCACCTCAAACTCAATGGTTGAATTTCTCCAATAGATGAGTGGATGAACAGATAAACTGTAGTGAATCTCTATTAAAAAAAAATGCTACTAAGTCCATACAGTAGAATACTGTTCAGCAAGAAAAAGGAACTCAACATCGAAGCACATAACCTGGGTGAACCTCTAGACAATTATGTTGAGTAATAAAGCCAGTCTTGGAAGGTTACATAGATTATGATTCCATTTACATGACATTCTGCAAAACGCAAAATTTAATGATGAACAGAGCCATTTTCAGAAGTTAGGATTGGGAGAGATAATGATTACAAAGCGACAGCACAGGACGTTTGGGGAATGATGGAATCTTTTGTATCATAATTGTGGTAGTTATACAAATCTATACATGCGTTATAATTTAAAATATATAAGTAAAAACTGTCTTTTTTACTATATCTCAATTTAAAGAGTAGGCATTTAAATTTTTTAATTAAAAATTCCATATTCTGGAAGATTTTTGACAGCTTTTATATTCTTTCCTAAATTTTTACAGATTTTACCATGAAAGCCATCTGGGCCTGAATTTTTTTTTTTTTTTTTTTTTTTTTTTTTTTTTTTTTTTTTTACAGAACAGAAGGTTATTAACACAAATCCAGCTATTTCAGTAGCTTTAAGGTAGTTTAAGGGAACAAAACATTTTTTAAGTTAACCTAAATTTGTAGTGTATGAAGAAATTATCTATTCTTCTAAGTTATAGTATTTATGAGAAGAGAGTTCCTCATACTTCACTAGTTAGTTTTTCAATATTCATTGTCTTCCATTTTTGAAATTTGTAACTTAATTTTGAAATTTTATATTAGTACCTCTGCTTGAAGTATTATCTATTTTGTGGATTTTTCAACGAAGCATACTGCATTCATGGCTTTCCCTATTTTGTTCCTAATTCCCCTGTTTTCCATTATTTCATTTATGATTTTTCTATTTTCTTTAGGTTTAATGTGCTGTTTGTTTCCTAGTTTATTTTTAACAATATTTATTTATTTATTTAAAAGGAAGGGTTAGAGCAAGAGAATGAGCAATGTCTTCTATCCACTGCCTCCCTCCCCAAATGGGCAGCAACCAGGGCTGGTTCAGGCTACAGTCTGGAGCCAGGAGCTTCATTTGGGTCTCCCATGTGGGTGCAGGGGCCCAAGGATTTGGGCCATCCTCCACTGCTTTCCCAGGTGCACCAGGAGGAAACTGGATCAGAAGTGGTGCACCCAGTACCCAAACCAGCACCCTAAGGTTTGCCAGTGTTGCTGACTGTTACTTAACCCTCTATTCCACAATGCCAGCCCCTGTTTCATATCTTATTTATAGGGAAGTTCATTCATTTAGCATTTTTTTTCTTTTTGTGTATATAGTTATATATATACTTTAATGACGGGGATACATTCTGAGAAATGCATCATTAGGCAATTTAATAGCTGTGTGAACATCACTGAATATATTTACATAAGCTAAAATGACTATAGTGGCTCTAAGTGACATAATTTTATTGGATCTTGGTGATATTTTCAGTTCATTGTTTATCAAAACATGATTATGAGGCCATCAATGTATGTACTTAATGCTATAAATTTTCCTCTAAGAACTGCTTTAGTTGCATTTCACAGATTTTGATATAATTTTAAAAATTTCATTTTATTCAAAGATGCTCTATTTTCTTTGGTGTTTCTTCATCAATGTATTATTTAGAAATGTTTTTAATTTAGAAATATTGAGCAATTTTCTCCAACTGGGGATTGTTATTGATCCGTAGTTTGATTAAACTGTAGCTCGAGCAGATATTTTACATTATTTCTGTTTTTTAGTATGTTTAGGGATATATTTATTGCCAAACATAAGACCTAATTTGGTAAAGGCTCCATTTACACTTGAAAACAATTAGTGTTCTGATACTGTTGCTGGAAATGTTACATGGGTGTCACTTTCAAGTTGATGAAAATGATGTTCAGTTATTTTATTTTACTGATTTTCAGAATTTAAGTTTTAGTTGATTATTCTTATCCTTTTCTTCCTCACTTTGTTTAACATTAATACGTGAGACTTTTTTTTTTTAAAGATTTTATTTATTTGACAGGTAGAGTTACAGACAGTGAGAGAGACAGAGAGAAAGGTCTTCCTTCCCTTTGTTCACTCCCCACAAAATTGTTTTTAATTTTTTCCTTTTATCCACCATTTGGGCTACAAATATGAGTATACCTCAGAGATACTGTAGTTTCAGTTTCAAACCACATTAGAGAGATTTCAATAAAATAAGTTATTTAAATTTTTGTTTCTGCAAAATTGATGTTTACACTATAATGTAGTTCTTTAAGTGTGCTGTAGCATCCTGTCTGAAAGTTTACATACTGTAGTTAATGGAGCTTAGCACTAAAGAAAAAAGTGTTAGTGCGATCTGAATCTCCAGGAAGTCCTGATCTGATCTTTTTCCTCTTGGAAGATCTTGCTCTGGCTGCTGATAGATTAGAGTAGTGTTTGCTGATGTTTAGGGTAGCTGTGATAATTTCTTAAAATCAGAAAGCAGTGAGGTTTCCCACATCAATTGACTGTTTTTCTCATGGTAGATTCTCTGTAGAATCCAATGTTGTGTGATAGCATTCCACCCAAAGTAGAACTTGTTTCAAAACTGGAGTTAAATCATCTCAAACCCTGTCATTGCTTTATCAACTAAGTGTATGTAATTCTTTGTTGTCATTTCAACAGTGTTCACAGCATCTTCACCAGGAAGTTTCCATCTCAAGAAATCACTTTGCTTCCTCATCCATAAAACACAAATTCTCATTGGTTAAAGTTTTAGGATGAAATTTCAGCAATTCAGTCTCATCTTCAGGATCCACTTGAAATTCTAGTTCTCTTGCTGTTTCTATAACATCTACAATCGCTTGCTGTGTTAAATTTTTGAACTCCTCCCAGTCAACCATGAGGTTGGGAATCAGCTTATTCCAATCTTATTTTGCTAATGTTGATATTTTTACATCCTGTGAACCAAAAATGTTCTTAAAGCACCTAGAATGGTGAATCTTTTCTAGAAGGTTTTCAATTTAGTTTTCCCAGATCTATCAATGTAATCATTTTTCTGTGATGGCTACAGCATTATGAAATGCATATCTTGAATCATAAGATTTGGAAGTCAAAATTGCTCATTGCTACATGGGCCACAGATTGAGGTTTGTGTTACCAGGCATGAAAAACAACATTAATCTCACAGTCTCCATCAGAGCTCTTGGGTAACTGGATGCATTTTCAGTGAACTGTAATATTTTGAAAATTATTTGAAAATAATTTTTTTTCTGGGCAGTAGATGTGCTGCCCAGACTTTGTTGTTTCACTTATAGGGCACAGCAGAATATAATTAATTCAGTTGTTAATGGTCCTGGGATTTTCAGAGTGGTAAGTGAGCACGGACTTACTAACGTCACCAGCTGCATTAGCTTCTAGCAAGAGAGTCATCTGTCATTTGATGCTTTGGAGGCAGGCATTGACTTATATCTAGCTATGAAAGACCTAGATATTCTCTCAGTCAAAGGCTTTTTCATTTACATTGAAAATCTGCTGTTTAATGTAGCTGTTTCACATTAATTTTCTTGGCTAGAACTTCTGGATAACTTGTTGCGCTTCTGTATCAGCACTTGCTGTGTGATTTGCTATGACTTGAAGTTTGTGTCATGGAGATATCCTCTTTCCTTAAAGCTCAAGAATCAGCCTCTTGTTAACTTTGAACTTTTCCCCTGTAGCTTCCTTACCTTCTCACAGCCTTCACAGAATCGAAAAGAGAGTTGGGGCCTTGCTCTGAATTAGGCTTTGGCTTAGGGGAATTTGGGGAATTATGTGGCTGGTTTGGTCTACCAGGCCACCAAAACTTTCTTCTTATTAGCATTAGGTCTGCTTCATTTTCTTACCATTTGTATGTTCACTGAAGTAGTATTTGCTGGTTTTTTTAAATGAGTTATTTATTTATTTGAAAGGCACAGAATGACAGGGAGAGAGAGAGATCCACCATCCACTGATTCATACCCAAAACAACTGCAATAGCCAGGAGCCAGGAAATACATCAAGATCTCCAACAGGAGCTCCAGAATGGGTGATAGGGATGCACTTGTGTCATCATCTACTGCCTCCCAGGTGCATTAGCAGGAAACTGGATCAGAATAAGAGCCAATGGGGACTTCGATATAGGATGCTGGCATCCTGGCGACCCACAGTGCCAGCCCCTGGAGTCCCTCTTAATTCCCTCCAAGAACGTTTCCTCTTCGTTTGCAACTTAGCTAACTGATACAAGAGGCCTAGCTTTTGACTTTGAACATGGTCTTCCTCACTAAACTTCATCATTTCTAGCTTTTGATTTGAAGTGAAAGATGCTCAACTATTCCCTTCACTTGCTCACTTTAGATGGTAACGTAGGGTTGTTAACTGACCTAATTTCAAAACTGTGTCTCAGGGAATAGGGGGATGAGAGGGAAGCAGACCAGCCAGTCAGTGGAGCAAAGCACAGGCATTTACTAAGTTCACCTTCCATGGATGCAGCTTGAGGTGCCCCACAACAACTACAAGAGCAACATCAAAGACCACTGGTCGTGAATCATCATAATAGTTATAGGAGTAATGAAAAATACTTGAAGTAACATGAAAATCACCAAAGGTGACAGGGGACAGGAAGTGAGCCTGTGCTGTTTGGAAATTGGAGCTGATAGATAGTTGAGTTGCTTGATAAAGGTGTGTTATAAAATCTCAATTTGTAAAAACCACACAATTGTGAAGCACAATCAGACAAGTAATAGCTATGCTAACAAGTATAAAAACTTCAAAGATAACTCTTCATTCAATTTTGAGATCCTATAAATGGTGATGTATAGTATTTAGCAATACTTCATATTAAAATAATTTTCTATCAGATTCTCCTTTGAGTTAAAATAATACAGATATGTTTCACAAGTACCAATAATTGTTGAAGATTTATTTATTAACTTTCTATAGATAGATTCCAATATAATTTCACATTAGATAGATCATGTAATATCTGTTAGTAATGATTATATTATTTGTTGAGACTTTCTTATTTTTAAATTGAAGGACAATATTTATATTTTTTACTTGTGATGAGCCAGCTTATCCTGTTTGCAATAAAAATAACATATTTAAACTAGAAAACCATTTTTATTAATGAAACTTCTTCAAGATAAATTCTTTTCAAACTGTCTAGAATGTGCCTTACTTAATTTTTCTGTGACATGCATTTTTATAATTTAATTTAGTATTATAATTTACTTTTTATAATTAAAATATGGTAATTAATAGAATATATAGCCTATATGCTTCTATAATTAAAAATAATCTATCAATTTATTCTTAGATCAATTACAGTTTTTTTTTTTTTGAGATTGTATTTATTTATTTGAGAGAGAGTTACAGAGAGAGGCAGAAACAGAGAGAAAGGTCTTCCATCCACTGGTTCGCTCCCCAAATGGCCTCAGTGGCCAAGCTGGGCCTATCTGGATCCAGGAGCTTCTCCCAGGATTCCCACATAGGTGCAGGGGCTAAGCACATGGGCAGTCTCCCACTGCTTTCCTAAGCCATAAGTAGAGAGTTAGATCAGAAGAGCAGCTGGGACATGGACCAGCACCTTATAGATTGCTGGTGGCACAGGCAGAGACTTAGTGTAGTTTTCTTATTTAAATTTTTGTACTGTTTATAATCTTTCATCAATAATATTTTATTGACCTTAAATTTTTTAGAAAACATTTATTTATTTGAAAGGCAAAGAGAGAGAGAGAGAAAGATCTTCCATTCTCTGACTGCAACAGCTGGGGCTGAGCCAGGCCAAAGCCAGGAGCTTCTTTCAGTTCTCCCATGTGCCTAGAAGGGACACAAGCACTTGGCCGATATTCTGCTGCTTTTCCCAGGCTTTTAGCAGGGAGCTGCATTGGAAAGTGGAGCATCCAGGACACAAACCAGCTCCTACACGGGTGCAGGCATTTCAGGCATCTGCTTTACCTGCTACACCACAATGCCGGCCAGCCTGACCTTAAATGTTGTTAAGTCTATTTTTATTGTTAATGAATATAATGCAGATTTCTTCTTTACTTTCACCATTCAATCTGCCTTTATGCTCTTGTTCTAATGGCTACTTTCTAAATTGCTAACATTTCCAGCTTACCGTTTAGTTTATTATTGGTCATTTCATGTCTTTCCAATCCTATCATATAATACTTCAAAATTAAATTTTTTTATTCATTAAATTTAAAAGTCAGGAGAGGGAGAGATCGTGACCTCCCATATACTGGTTGATTCTTCATATACTGGCAAAAGCTGTAGTTGGGCCAGGCCAGAGCCTTTAGCTGGGAACTCCTAGTATATATCTTGAAAATAAATTCATCTATGTGAGAATCTGTTTCTGAACGATTTATGTCACTTAACTGGTCTAATTGTTTATCTTTGTGTTAATATTGTGTTGTCCTAGTTTTCAAGGGTTTATAATATTTTAAAATTAGATGGAATTCCCTTCTCTGTTTTTTTTTTTTTTTTTTTTGGACAGGCAGAGTGGACAGTGAGAGAGAGAGACAGAGAGAAAGGTTTTCCTTTTGCCATTGGTTCACCCTCCAATGGCCGCCGCGGCCAGCGCGCTGCAGCTGGCACACCGCGCTGATCCGAAGGCAGGAGCCTGGTGCTTCTCTTGGTCTCCCATCCGGGTGCAGGGCCCAAGCACTTGAGCCATCCTCCACTGTACTCCTGGGCCACAGCAGAGAGCTGGCCTGGAAGAGTTTTTAAAAGTTTGTTTACTTATTCTGAATTACTTGTACTTCTATATGAATTATAGATTCAGCTTATCAATTTCAGTACAAAAAGCTAGTTAGATTTTTATAAGGTTTCCATTGACTCTGTAGATCATTTGAGAATTGATACGTTAATCAATGTTGAATATTTTTTTTTTGACAGGCAGAGTTAGACAGTGAGAGAGAGAGACAGAGAGAAAGGTCCTCCTTTTTCCATTGGTTCACCCCGCAAATGGCTGCTATGGCCGGTGCTCTTTGCCAATCCGAAGCCAGGAGCCAGGTGCTTCCTCCTGGCCTCCAATGCAGGTTCAAGCACTTGGGCCATCCTCCACTGCCTTCCTGGGCCACAGCAGAGAGCTGGACTGGAATAGGAGCAACCGGGACAGAATCCGGCGCCCCAACTGGGACTAGAACCTGGGATGCCGGCACCGCAAGCGGAGGATTAGCCAAGTGAACCGCGGTGCTAGCCTAATGTTGAATGTTTTGATATATGATAATTCTCTATTTTCTTAGGTCTTTTTTGATATGTTTTATGAATTTAAATGTAAATGTTTTTTTACAGTTTTGGCCAAATTTATCTTTGATTTTTATGTTTTTATAATCAATATTATATTTATTTTAATCTCTAATTGTTCCTTGATGATAGATAGAAATTGTTTGTGTGTTAATTATATTGTCCTGATCCTTGCCAAACTCAGTCATTATTTCTGGTAGTTATTTTGCAGAATCCATCTGATGTTCTACACATTGATCATAGCATTTGGATTAAAAAGAGTTGATGCTGTTTTCAATTTAGATGCCATTAATTTCTTTCTTAAAGCTTTGCTTACCTGTCTAGAACCTCAGCTACCATGTTGAGTAGAGGTAGTGAGAGCAGATAGTCTTGTCTTATTATTCATTTTAGTAGGAAATTTTAGTATTTCAACATTAAGTATATTATCTGTATTTTAATATATTATCCATATTAATAGCTTAGGGAATTATACAAGCTTTCTATGTATGTGTGTATTTTAAAATCAGTAATGAATTTGGTAAAATGACTTTTTGGCATTCTACTGAAGTCATCATACACTCTTCCTTTTTATTTTTAGTTTAATATGGTGAGAGTTACATTCATATTTGAATAATAAGGCCTACCATGAATTTGCATGATGAATTCTAGCTTGTCAAAACTAATTATTCTTTTTATTAAAATAAGCTTTGTGTTTAAGGGAGAAATTTTATGTTTACAGAAAAATTGGGCAGAAAGGTAAAAAAGATTTTATATAATCCTTGTCCTCCAAGCAGGGGGAGCTATTTTTTAACATCTTGTAGTAGTGTGGAATATTTGTCATAATTGAACTAATACAGATTAGCATGAGCAAACATCCATAGTTTACACTGGTGTTCGGTCAGCTTTGAGAAATGCAGTGTATCTCCACCATTGTAGTGTCATTCAGGGTAACTTCATTGCACTAAAATTCCCCTAGTCACCTGTTCAATGCTCCTGCCATCCCACTCCTTGTGCCCCTGAAAAACATTGAGCTTTTTACTTTCTCTCTATTTCTGCTTTTCTCTGAGCTGTGTGTACTTGAAATCACATAGTATGTAGCTGTTTTAGATTGGTTTGTTTCACTTACCAATGCAATTTACATTTCTTCTCTATCATTTTATGGCCCATTTGCTCATTTCTTTTTTATGGAGCAGTATTCCATTGTATGAACGCAACAGACTTTATAACCATTTACAAACTGAAAGACACCTAGGTTGATTTTAAGTTTAGGCAATTATGAACCAAATTTCTATAAATATTTATTTTTGTTTGTTTTATGTAGACATAAACTGTCAATTCATTTGAGTAAAGATGAGTATAATTGCTGTATTGTATGGTAAGACTAAATTTTGCTTTGTAAGGAACTTAGCTGCCAAATCATCTTTCCAAATGCCTAAACCATTGTGCGTTCACAGCAGCAGTGGAGAGTTCCATTGATCCATATCATTGCCTGCATTTGGTATTGTCAGTTTTTTGGATTTTAACCACTCTAATAAATGTGTAGTAGTATCTGAGTGTTTTAACTTTTAATTTGCTAATGAGATACAATTCTGGTAATCATTTCAGATACTTATTTGCCAACTGTGTTTCTTCTTTGGTGAAGTGTCTGTTTAGATGTTTGCCCATTTTTGAACTGCACTGTTTTCCAGTTACTGAGTTTGAATCCTTTGTATATTTTGGATAACAGATCTTTCTCAGATATATCTTCCACAAATGTTTTCTTTTAGTTGATGGTTTGTCTTTTTGTTTTCATAATAATGTCTTTGACAGAGGTAGAAGGTTTTAACTAGGAAGAAAGGGGGGGCGGGTATAGTGGGAAGAATCACTAGGTTTCTGAAGTTGTTCTTATGAAATATATGAAGTTTGTATTCTTAAATAAAAGGTTTCTGGGTAGAAAAGTACAACTTAGCAATATTTTTGATGAATTCTGGTGTTGATGTTGTAGGGACTATTCTTTCTTCTTTTAATTGTCTTAAATTCTTTAATTTGTTGATCATTTTTGTGAATCGGGCTATCCAATGTGTTCCATCTATTTGTCCATTCCTTCATCAGTGTCACAGCGTTTTCTTTAACTTTGTGACAGAATAAAGTTGAACAGTGTTAGCCTCTGTGTTTTTGTTTTCTTTAGTGTTGTGTGGGCTGTTTTTTTCTTTTTTCTTTTTTGCCTTTCCATAGACAAATAGAGTTAGCTTTTGATATCCACAAATAATTTTCTGGAATATATATTCAGATTACAGTGGATATGTAGAATAAATTGGAAAGAACTGTGTCTTAATATTGAGTCATTGTAACTGTGAAATGGAATATTTCTCCATTTCTTTGGATACCTTCTGCTGTTTTTCATCTTACAGTTTTCCTCCTTGAAGTATTATTAGATTTATAGATAAATATTTATTTATTCTGGGTGGTACTGTTATTTTGTCTGTTAGCATTAGATTAAAATTCCAAGTCTTTGTTTCTGGTATATCACAGAAAGCATTGCATATATGAGTATTGTCTTGTAACTTGCAGATTTGCTATAATTAATTAATACTTTCAGAAGATTTATTGTTATTAAAATTTTCTTTGGGAATTTTTATGTAGACTGTCAAGTCTTCAAGAAAATACGTATTTTACTTCTTACTTTTTGATCTTTATGACTTTTATTTCCATGTCCTGTTTTGTGGTATTGGATAATCTAGAACTTCCAGAAAGATCTTGAATAGAAGTGGTAGGAAGGGATGTTTTTACTTTGTTCCTGCTCTTAGAGGGAAAGTATCCTTTTATCATGGTTAGGTAACAGTTTAGCTACATTGTTTTTCAAATTTTAAGCTACAGAAGTTCTCTTCTAGTGTCATTTTACTAAGATTTCTGTCATAAATGTTCGATTTTGTGAAAGCCTTTTGTGTATCCATTGATATTGTCATACAATTTTTGTCTTTTAAGTTGGTGATATGATGAATTATATTCATTGATGTTTGAATGCAGAACTAAACTTGCATACCTGGATTCAATCCAACTAGCTTGGGAGGCATAATTTTTTCATATATTTTTGGATTCAACTTAACATTGAGAGGTTTTGCACTTCTGTTCAGGAGATATTTTGGAATGTAAATTTTCTTTCTTTTAATGTCTATTTTATATTAGAATAATACTAGCTTACAGAATGAGTTAGGAGGTAGAATAGATTACAGAGCATTAGTATCATTTTTCCTCTTAACTGCTTAGAAGAGTTCAATAGTGAAATTTTTGAGACCTGATGTTTTCTCTTTTGAAAGATTATTGTCATTCTTTAATCCATATGGCCATGTTCAGATTGTCTACCTCTCCATTTGTGAGGTTTTGCAGATTGCATCTTTCCAGTTCATTTCAAATAAGATGCACACAGCTGATGATATTCCGTTATCTTCCTTCTGATGTCTGTGGGAGCAGTGATGACCTCCCCTTCCTCATCTGTGATATCACTAATTTGTATGTTTTTAAAATTGTAATTCTCATTAGTAATTCATCAATCTATTCCTTCTCCAAGTACTAGCTTTCAGTTTTGTGGATGTTTCCCCGTTAATTTCCTATTCTCTACTTCAGTGATTTTTTTATCTAAGTTTTATAATTTCTTTTTTCTGCTAACTTTTTATTTTTCTAGCTTTCTAAGGCAAAGACTTCAACTTTAAACCTTTATTTATTTTTTAATGTATACATTCAGTGATGTAAATTCCCCTTTAATCACTGCTCTTACTTCATTCCACCCACATTTTGACAAGTTGTATTTTTATTTCTATAGTTCAAATTACTTTCAGTTTCTCCTGAGACTTGTATTCTGACCCATGTGCTATTTGGAAGTACATTGTCTAGTGTATTTTAGGGGTTTTTGCTTCTTTGTTTCTTTTTTTATTTCTGTTAGTTTCATTTTGCTTTGTGAGCAAATATTGTACAATTTCAATATTTACAATTTCTTGAAGATGCAGTTTTTATTCTTTTTTTTTTTTTTTATAAAGCTTTTATTTAAAGAATATAAATTTCCAAAGAACAGCTCATGGACCACAATGGCTCCCCCCCCTCACAACTTCCCTCCCTCCCCCCACCCTCCCCTTTCCCGCTCCCTCTCCCCTTCTGTTCACATCAAGATTCATTTTCAATTCTCTTTATACACAGAAGATCAATTTAGTACATATTACGTAAAGATTTCAACGGTTTGCCCTCGCATAGAGACACAAAATGATAATACTGTTGGAGTACTAGTTATAGTATTAATTCACAATGTACAGCACATTAAGGACAGAGATCCTACATGATTTTTTTTTTAAAAAAATTGATTAATTGTCTATGCGATTTCCAATTTAACACCAAGATTTTTTAATCATTTGCAATTATCTTTATATAAAGAAGATCGATTCAATATATACTATGTAAGGATTTCATCAGTTTGCACCCACTCAGAAACACAAAGTGTAAAAATACTGTTTCAGTACTAGTAATAGCATCACTTCACATTGGATAACACATTAAGGACAGATCCCTCATGAGACGTAAGTACACAGTGACTCCTGATGTTGATTTAACAATTTGACACTCTTGTTTATGGCGTCAGTAATCTCCCTAGGCTCTGGTCATGAGTTGCCGAGGCTATGGAAGCCTTTAGGGTTCGCCGACTTCGATCTTATTCCCACAGGGCCATAGTCAAAGTGGAAGTTCCCTCCTCCCTTCAGAGAAAGGTACCTCCTTCTTTGATGGCCCCGTTCTTTCCACTGGGATCTCACTCGCAGAGATCTTTCATTTAGGTCTTCTTTTTTTTCCAGAGTGTCTTGGCTTTCCATGCCTAGAATATTCTCATGGGCTCTTGAGCCAGATCTGAATGCTTTAAGGGCTGATTCTGAGGCCAGAGTGCTATTTAGGACATCTGTCATTCTATGAGTCTGCTGTGTATCCTGCTTCCCATGTTGGATCATTCTCTCCCTTTTTCATTCTATCAGTTAGTATTAGCAGACACTAGTCTTGTTTGTGTGATCCCTTTGACTCTTAGACCTATCAGTGTGATCAATTGTGAACTGAAATTGATCACTTGGACTAATGAGATGGCCTTGGTACATGCCACCTTGATGGGATTGTATTGGAAACCCCTGGCACAATTCTAACTCCATCATTTGGGGCCGTTCCGATTGAGCATGTCCCAAATTTTACATCTCCTCCCTCTCTTATTCCCACTCTTATATTTCACAGAGATCACTTTTCGGTTAAAATTTAAACACCTAAGTATAATTGTGTGTTAATTACAGAGTTCAACCACTAGTACTAGGATAAAGAGAAAAAAAAAAATTCTACCATGGATAAAGTATTACATTGTACAACAACAGTCAGCACAAGAGTTGATCGAGTCACTGTTTCTCATAGTGTCCATTTCACTTCTACAGGTTTCCCCTTTGGTGCTCAGTTAGTCATCGCCAATCAAGGGAAACAAATGATATTTGTCTCTTTGGGACTGACTTAATTCACTCAGCATGATGTTTTCTAGATTCCTCCATTTTGTTGCAAGTGACCGGATTTCATTGTTTTTGACTGCTGTATAGTATTCTGTAGAGTACATGTCCCATAATTTCCTAATCCAGTCTACTGTTGAAGGGCATTTGGGTTGGTTCCAAGTCTTAGCTATTGTGAATTGAGCCGCAATAAACATTGCTGTGCAGACGGCTTTTTTGTTTGCCAATTTAATTTCCTTTGGGTAAATTCCAAGGAGTGGGATGGCTGGGTTGAATGGTAGGGTTATATTCAGGTTTCTGAGGAATCTCCAGACTGACTTCCATAGTGGCTTCACCAGTTTGCATTCCCACCAACAGTGGATTAGTGTCCCTTTTTCCCCACATCCTCTCCAGCATCTATTGTTGGTGGATTTCTGAATGTGAGCCATTCTCACCGGGGTGAGGTGAAACCTCATTGTGGTTTTGATTTGCATTTCCCTAATTGCTAGGGATCTTGAACATTTTTTCATGTGTCTGTTGGCCATTTGGATTTCCTCTTTGGAAAAAGGTCTGTTGAGGTCCTTGGCCCATCTCTTAAGTGGGTTGTTTGTTTTGATGTTGTGGAGTTTCTTAATTTCTTTGTAGATTCTGGTTATCAACCCTTTATCTGTTGCATAGTTTGCAAATATATTTTCCCATTCTGTCGGTTTCCTATTCACTTTCCTGACTGTTTCTTTTGCAGTACAGAAACTTTTCAATTTGATGCAATCCCAGTAGTTAATTTTGGTTTTCAGTGCCTGTGCTTCTGGGGTCTTTTCCAAAAAGTCTTTGCCAGTACCTATGTCTTGCAGGGTTTCTCCTATGCTCTCCAGTAATTTGATGGTGTCGGGTCGTAGGTTTAAATTTTTAATCCATGTTGAATGAATTTTTGTGTAAGGTGAAAGGTAGGGGTCTTGCTTCATGGTTCTGCACGTGGAAATCCAGTTTTCCCAGCACCATTTATTAAACAGACTGACCTTACTCCAGGGATTGGTTTTGGATCGTTGATCAAATATAAGTTGGCTGTAGGTGTTTGGATTGATTTCTGGAGTTTCTATTCTGTTCCATTGGTCTATCCATCTGTTTCTGTACCAGTACCATGCTGTTTTGATAACAACTGCCCTGTAGTATGTCCTGAAATCTGGTATTGTTATGCCTCCGGCTTTGTTTTTGTTGTACAAGATTGCTTTAGCTATTCGAGGTCTCCTGTGTCTCCATATGAATTTCACCATCATTTTTTCCAGATCTGAGAAGAATGTCCTCGGTATCTTGATTGGTATTGCGTTGAATCTGTAAATTGCTTTTGGGAGAATGGACATTTTGATGATATTGATTCTTCCAATCCATGAGCATGGGAGATTTCTCCATTTTTTGGTATCCTCTTCTATTTCTTTCTTTAAGGTTTTGTAATTTTCATTGTAGAGATCTTTAATGTCCTTAGTTAAATTTATTCCAAGGTATTTGATTGTTTTTGTAGCTATTGTGAATGGGATTGATCTTAGCAGTTCTTCCTCAGCCGTGGCATTGTCTGTGTATACAAAGGCTGTTGATTTTTGTGCATTGATTTTATATCCTGCTACTTTGCCAAACTCTTCTATGAGTTCCAATAGTCTCTTAGTAGAGTTCTTTGGGTCCCCTAAATAAAGAATCATGTCGTCTGCAAAGAGGGATAGTTTGAGTTCTTCCTTCCCAACTTGTATCCCTTTAATTTCTTTTTCTTGCCTAATAGCTCTGGCTAAGACTTCCAGCACTATATTGAATAGCAGTGGTGAGAGTGGGCATCCCTGTCTGGTACCAGATCTCAGTGGAAATGCTTCCAACTTTTCCCCATTCAATAGGATATTGGCCGTGGGTTTTTCATAAATTGCTTTGATTGTATTGAGGAATGTGCCTTCTATACCCAGTTTGCTTAGGGTTTTCATCATGAAAGGGTGTTGAATTTTATCGAATGCTTTCTCTGCGTCTAGTGAGATAATCATATGGTTTTTCTTCTGCAGCCTGTTAATGTGGTGTATCACGTTGATTGTTTTGCGAATATTGAACCATCCCTGCATACCAGGGATGAATCCCACTTGGTCTGGGTGGATGATCTTTCTGATGTGTTGTTGCAGTCTATTGGCCAGAATTTTGTTGAGGATTTTTGCATCTATGTTCATGAGGGATATTGGTCTGTAATTCTCTTTCAATGCTGAAAGATGCAGTTTTTATTCTAAAATATGGTCTATTTTAATAAATATTTGTATCAGTTTTTTTCTGTCCTCTTTTTTAATTTTTAATTTTTTAATTTTTTAAAGCTTTTGTTTAATGGATAAATTTCCAAAGTACACCTTATGGATTACAATGGCTTCCCCCCCATAACTTCCCTCCCACCCGCAACCCTCCCCTTTCCTGTTCCCTCTCCCCTTCCATTCACATCAAGATTCATTTTCAATTCTCTTTATATACAGAAGATCAGTTTAGTATATATTAAGTAAAGATTTCAACAGTTTGCCCTCACATAGCAACACAAAATGAAAATACTGTTGGAGTACTAGTTATATCATTAAAACACAATGTACAGCACATTAAGGACAGAGATCCTACATGATATTTTTTTAAAAATTGATTAATTTTCTATGCAATTTCCAATTTAACACCAAGTTTTTTTTTCATTTTCAATTATCTTTATATATAGAAGATCATTTCAGTATATACTAAGTAAAGATTTCATCAGTTTGTACCCACACAGAAACACAAAGTGTAGAATACTGTTTCAGTACTAGTTATAGCATTACTTCACATTGGATAACACATTAAGGACAGATCCCACATGAGATGTAAGTACACAGTGACTCCATTTGTTGACTTAACAATTTGACACTCTTGTTTATGGCGTCAGTTATCTCCCTAGACTCTAGTCATAAGTTGCGAAGGCTATGGAAGTCTTTAGGGTTTGCCGACTTCGATCTTATTCCAACAGGGTCATAGTCAAAGTGGAAGTTCTCTCCTCCCTTCAGAAAAAGGTACCTCCTTCTTTGATGGCCCCATTCTTTCCACTGGGATCTCACTCGCAGAGTTCTTTCATTTAGGTCTTAGTATTAGCAGACACTAGTCTTGTTTGTGTGATCCCTTTGACTCTTAGACCTATCAGTGTGATCAATTGTGAACTGAAATTGATCACTTGGACTAGTGAGATGGCCTTGGTACATGCCACCTTGATGGGATTGTATTGGAATCCCCTGGCACGATTCTAACTCCACCATTTGGGGCAAGTCCGATTGAGCATGTCCCATATTGTTCTTCTCCTCCCTCTCTTATTCCTACTTTTACATTTAACAGGGATCACTCTTCAATTAAAATTTAAACACTTAAGAATAATTGTGTGTTAATTTTCTGTCCTCTTTTTAATTTTGCTTTCTTCTGGATAATTCAGTAATCTTTATGACTACATTTCATGTTCATTTTTGGCTTATTTGCTATATTTCCTTTTTATTTTAATGATTATTTTGTGTTTTATAGTACACATTCTGAACTTATTGGTTCACATTTAAGATCCAATGCGCCAGTACAAAAAAGTTTAAGAATCTTTCTTTTTTTTTTTTTTTTTGGACAGGGAGTTAGACAGTGAAAGAGAGAGAAACAGAGAGAAAGGACTTTCTTTTCTGTTGGTTCACCCCACAGATGACCACTACAGTCAGTGCACTGTTTTATGAATTTTAGTTTGTTAAGAAAAAGTTACTGTACCTTATACTCCAATGAGAGCCAAGCGATGTTCAAAATTTGGGGTGAGAGATTCTTTCCATGAGGAATTTTCAGGCATTGCTTCACAGTTTCTAGTATGAAAACAGGGTTAATAAAATTAATTTTTTCTCTCTTTTTTTTTTAATTTATTTTTTGATAGGCATAGTGGACAGTGAGAGAGAGAGAGAGAGAGACAGAAAATGGTCTTCCTTTTGCCGTTGGTTCACCCTCCAATGGCCGCCGCACAGTTTCTCATTCATACTTGTGCCTTTGTGACAAACTTGATCCAGGAAAGTTCCTACCAACAAGCTATGTATTCTGTACTTTTCATTCTTACATATAATATTTGGCTTCTGCCTTTGAGCATGACTGTACATTTAGAGGACATTATTCTTTTAGTTTTTCCCCTTACCAACTGTCAATATTACACTTTTTTTGAATTTGGCAGCCCTTCTTTGTATATTACAACTTGGTATTAGAGGTGTCTTCTTCTGTAAAAATATAGTTATCATTTTTAAAAAAAATCTTCAATGCTATATTAGGGGGATTTTGGTGAAGAGGAAAACATATTTACTGCTACATATTCTTTTTATTTATTTATTTCTGATGAGTGTTTCTCTGTCAGGGATCTGATGAAGGCTGATTGCATTGCTGGAGAGTCATTAATTAATTGATTGCTTCCCCTGAGGTGAAACAATGTTTTGGTAAAGAAAAATTATAAGAACTGGAAGGACCTTTCTATCCCTCATATGTAGGAAGTAATTAAAACTCTACAGTGAAAACTTATACTTTATGGCAGTTCAGTATAATGGCTGTGATTCAAGCATTATCCCAATCTCTAGAGAATTATTATTTTTTTTTATAAAGAATGAACTTCTGAGTTAATTAAGAATACAGATGGAATTTGGGAGTTAGAGTTACTGCTTTAAGTAACTTTGAGAAAGTAAAAAATAACAAAAACTAATACTTACTGAACACTTACTATATGTAAGTTATTATTATATATCCTTCACAAGGATACATTTATTTCAGTTGACTTACAATGTAGAAACTATAATTATTGTCAAATTACATATGACAAAACTAAGAATTGATGTGATGGTGTAGTGTACCTAAAGAAATATATTTAATAGATGGCCAAACAAAAGATACAGTCAGATATTGGTAATGACTGTCTTTTAGCAAATGCTATGAATATTTTAAAGATATTTATTTATTCACTCTGTTACTCACTTATTTTTCCAACAAACGTGTGAATGCACCCTAAGTTCTAAGCAGTATGTCAAGTCTTAAGGGCACAGCAGTAAAACAATCAAATCAGTCTCTGTCCTTAGTGAATTCACAGTTAGTCAAGAAGAGCCACTGATCAAATAGTAGCTAACCTACTTGAAAAATAACAACTGATGATATTTGTGAAGGTGAAGGACATGCTTCAGAATCCAAGCCTTTCTGGTAGGATGTACCTAATGTAGAGAATTTACCTTTGTAACAGAAAGTAAAGGATGAGTCCATATAGATTAGATAATTAAAGGAGTTGAGGTTAAATGAAGTAAAAGGAATAGCAGAGCCTGTGTAAAAGCCTTCAGGTCAGAGTACATCAATTTTTTCTAATTAAAAAATTTTTTTTAATTTGAGACGTAAAAATTATATGTATTTTGGCATACTATATGATGTTTCAATACATATATACATTGTGTACTATCCAGAGTAAATATATTTTTCTTTTCAAACATTTAACATTTCTTTATGATTAAACATCCCAAATTCTATCTCTTACTTTTTTTTGTTAAGATTTATTTATTTGAAAGGCAGAGTTACAGAGAGGCAGAGGGAGAAAGGGAGAAAGAGAGATTTTCCATCTGCTGTTTCATTCTCCAAATGGCTACAATGACTGGAGCTGGGCTGATCCAAAGCCAGGAACCAGGAGCTTCTTCTGGGTCTCCCATGTGGGTGCAGGGGCCCAAGGACTTTGGCCATCTTCTACTGCTTTCCCAGACATATCAGCAGGGAACCGCATCAGAAGTGGAGCAGCTGGGACTTGAACCAGTGCCCATATGGGATGCCAGCACTGCAGGTGCTGCTATGCCACAGCACCAGCAATGTCACAGCACCTGCTGTGCCATGCCACAGCTTACCTGCTATGCCACAGCACCAGCCCCTCTCCTGCTTTTTTAAAATAGAGAAATATACATTACATTGGCAGTATCTATAATCACCCTATTTTTGTGTTATTGTATGTACCAGTATTGATATAAATATAAATATAGTTTTGTCAAATGTTGGTTTATATCTGTCAAACCAATGGAGTACATAATTTTTGAGGAACAAATAGAAATCCAGTTTGGAACATATGAAAGGAAACTGAAATTATGTTTGATATGGCCAAAGAGTTTATAGGGATCCATCTGTAGTGCTTTTAGATTTTATCATAAGAGCATGGGTAGTTATTAAAGTTTTAAGAAGTAGCAAAAATATATGGCTAACCTGGATAAAATGTGAAAAACTTTTAATGATAAAAACTATTTGAAGACTATTTAGCATTCCATGGAATGGATGGGTCCTTGGGCTAGCAAGGAGAAAATAAAGATAGAGATAATTAAATTGAGTGGAGACATACTTAGAATGTTAAATGGAAAGAAAATCTTGGTGACTGGTTGGCTCTACTTTAAAAGGAATGCGTTATTGTTGCTAACTGTCAAGATTTTGGCTGGAGAAAGAACATGTCATTTACTAAGTTAGAGAACAATGAAAGACTGCATTTCTTGCAAAAAAAAATGAACCAGGTTATCCTTGAGACTTGAAAAGTGTGGTGTTAAGCTGACAATTAGATACACAAGTTATACACTCAAACGACAGCTTTTAACTAGAAATGTTTGCATTGGTGATCATGGATACTATATTTTTGAATGAAATACCATGAAGTGCATTTTAAAAAATGAGAAGAATGCCAAACAGCATTTTAAGTCATTCTGACATTGAAACACTAGGCAGAATAGAATAAGCTAGTGAACAAAGAGAGAGAGATGACAAAAGTTTGAAGAACCAAGAAGGTATGTAGGGACCAAGGTAGAGCATGCCCAACAATCTCCAACTAAGGATATGAAAATTTATTTTTTCATTCATGCAAAGTCCTTCTATCATTCATTCATATACCCATTTATGACCTCCTTTATCACACTGAGAATGAACCTTTTTCTCACCATACTGTTTATTTTGGGTTTCCCAACCTAAACTCACCGCAGGTAACTCACTATTTCTCTGTTTTTTGTTTTTTCATCTAACATTCATTATGTGGGTTCTTTTTTGTTTTTCTGTATTTTTCCATTCATAGGTTATGATGTTTGTCATTTTTGTTCACAGTTGCAGTCCTTGCTTGGAGTGTAAGTCCTGGTATGTGGTATACCATCTAGGGGTAATAAATATGAATGAATAAATGAATGAGTAATTAATGAGAAGGCAAGTGTGTAAGGTGGAGGTGAGGCATGCTGTAAGGATTTGGGGTATTGGCAGGAATAGCTAAACTGGAGTTAAGTTGGAGAATGAGTGGTTGGCAAGCACTCCACAGTGCCTGTGGTTATAGAGTAGATTAGGATTGTGTGTTTGTTGAAGCTGAAGAAGAGGAGGAAGGGGCGGCAGGGTTTGGGGGAGGGATGGGTACTATAGTTGCTTTCCTGAATTGTACTTGTAGAATGCATGAAATCTGTTCCCTTTATATTAATGGAAAATTTAAAATAAAAAATTGAAAAAATATGAAGAATTCCTTTTAGAAATAGTATGGTTACAGAGAAGCAGATACATGAATATGGCAGTAGCTGATAGGATGGGAACACTGGGTAGAAACATGAGTGGAGGGAGAGCTATTCACTTTTTTTAGGGAAAGTTTACTAAATATTTAAAATGCCATCAGACGAGATCGGGCGCGTTCAGGGTGGTATTGAGCACCAAAGGTGAAACCTATTGAAGTGAAATGGACACTATGAGAAACAGTAACTTGATCAGCTCTTGTGCTGACTGTTGTTGTACAATGTAATACTTCATCCATTTTAGTAATTTTTTTATTCTAGTACTATTGGTTGAACTCTGTAATTAACAAACAATTATTCTTAGGTGTTTAAATTTTAACTGAAAAGTGATCCCTGTGAAATATAAGAGTGGGAATAAGAGAGGGAGGAGATGTACAATTTGGGACATGCTCAATCGGATCTGCCCCAAATGATGGAGTTAGAAACAGGCCAGGGAATTCCAATACAATCCCATCAAGGTAGCATGTACCAAGGCCATCTCACTAGTCCAAGTGATCAATTTCAGTTCACAATTGATCACACTGATAGGTCTAAGAGTCAAAGGGATCACACAAACAAGACTAGTGTCTGCTAATACTAACTGATAGAATCAAAAAGGGAGAGAATGATCCAACATGGGAAGCAGGATACACAGCAGACTCATAGAATGACAGATGTCCTAAATAGCACTCTGGCCTCAGAATCAGCCCTTAAAGCATTCAGATCTGGCTCAAGAGCCCATGAGAATATTCTAGGCATGGAAAGCCAAGACACTCTGGAAAAAAAAGAAGACCTAAATGAAAGATCTCTGTGAGTGAGATCCCAGTGGAACGAATGGGGCCATCAAAGAAGGAGGTACCTTTCTCTGAAGGGAGGAGAGAACCTCCAATTTGACTATGACCCTGTCGGAATAAGATTGAAGTCAGCGAACCCTAAAGGCTTCCATAGCCTTGGCAACTCATGACTAGAGCCTAGGGAGATTACTGAGGCCATAAACAAGAGTGTCAAATTGTTGGATTAACTTCAGGAGTCACTGTGTACTTACGTCTCATGTGGGATCTGTCCTTAATGTGTTGTCCAATGTGAAGTAATGCTATAACTAGCACTGAAACAGTATTTTACACTTTGTGTTTCTGTGTGGGTGCAAACTGATGAAATCTTTACTTAGTATATACTGAATCAATCTTCTGTATATAAATATAATTAAAACTGAAAAAAAATCTTGGTGTTAAATTGGAAATTGCCTAGAAAATTAATTTTTAAAATATATCATGTAGGATCTCTGTCCTTAATGTGCTGTACATTGTGAATTAATACTATAACTAGTACTCCAACAGTATTTTTCACTTTGTGTTGCTATGTGAGGGGAAACTGTTGAAATCTTTACTTAATATATACTAAACTGATCTTCTGTATATAAAGAGAATTGAAAATGAATCTTGATGTGAAGCAAGGGGAGAGGGAGTGGGAAAGGGGAGGGTTGCGGGTGGGAGGGAAGTTATGGGGGGGGAAGCCATTGTAATCTATAAGCTGTATTTTGGAAATTTATATTCTTTAAATAAAAGCGTTATAAAAAAAATAAATAAATAAAATAAAATGCCATCAGGCACGTACAGTTGAGACAGAATAATCATTTCTCAGACTCTTGGCTAAGATCAAGTAAAGTTGAGAGAGAGTAGTTGAATACATGGAAGACAGCTGTACAGGTGTGTAGAAAAGACTGTTGAAGGCAGTTGAGAAGGATCATGAATGACATCAGACGTTGGAAAGGCTGAGGGGGTCTAATTACTCCATGGAAGGAGGGATATTCTGAGGAGGTAGATGCCTCTGTTTCTTCTATTATGGCAGGAATGGGTGGTGAGATAGGGGAGTGATGAAAAGACAAATTGATAGGTTTGGTAATAGGAGTTAGGTAAGTATTCTGAGATAATAATCCAAGAGTGTTTAGAGTGAGGGGGTTCTTTGAAATGGAACATTTGAACAGAAGATCTAACATAGCTTCAGAGTATGATACAGTTGAACAGAGAAATAGGTTTGTTCTGGGCATTGTGTAATGTACATTAGCAAGTTGTACTAAATAAAACTAGAAATAGAGGCCGGTGTTGTGGCACAGCTGGTTAAGCCATTGGCCAGTGCTGTTGGTGTCGGTTCAAATCCCAATTGCTCCACTTCTGATTCAGCTCCCTGCTAATCTTCCTGGAAAGCAGCAGATGGTGGCCCAAGTCCTTGACTCCCATACCCACATGGGAGACTTGGAAAGGCTCCTGGTGTTGGCCTGGTCCAGCCCTTGTCATTGCAGCCATTTTGGGAGTGAATCAGCAGATGGAAGATTCTCCCTCCCTCCCTCCCTCTCTCACTCCCTCTCTCTTTCCCTTTTTCTCTCTCCATCCTTTCCTCCCTCTCCCTCTCCTCCTCTCTTTTTCTCTCCTCTCTGTGTAACTTTGCCTTTTCAAACAAATAAATAAATCTTTTTTAAACAGTAGAAATAATTTAGCTTTAGAAGACAATAAAATAAAGGCAGTTAATAACTGGGAAATCTATCTAAATAATATAACGGATGACTTGGAACTATCATAAAAATATCTTCCCAAGGCAATTTGGTTATTTAAAATATGTGCCTCATGTCAAATTTCAGAGATAAAATTTTATTTGTTTCTAAATGTTTATTATATTTTCCAAGGCCATCTCCAGATTACTGAGTTTGAAAGTACATTCACTTGTTGTATTAAGCTTAGAATACTATATTTCTCTCTGAACATAAACTCAAATGTGTACTATATATATAGTAATAAAGACAGATGATGCATTGTTAATCTTTGATTTTAGTTTGTGTTGCATTTTAACAAGATAAAACAAAATGACATGGCTTGACATGTTTTCCTAATTGTTTTGAATGTGTGATTTCAATAAACTACTCCATTTCTAGCTTTCCAATTGACATGACTTTCTTCAGAATTTCATCTGTCATTCCTCCAATTAGCTCATCCCTGCAGCAGTGCTATAGAAAGCTTTGTAATACATCTTAAGCTTTAACAAGGGACTTTTTGATGTATTTCAATTATGATGTACAAAGTAACAACTTCTTAATTAAAGAAGAAATTCTATTTTCAGGCTCTTTATAGTGCTATTAAAGTTTATGGTTGAAAGCCTTCTGTAAGAAGAATCTGCCCTCTGTATTTTGCAAAAGATATGTGGACCACTTATCCTGGAGGAGTGCAAAATATAGCCAAGAAAGGATGCTGAGTACTAGCAAGATTGGAGAGTAAGATTTAGTTATAAGATGATGATTTGTGAGAGACCAGATTACATATCAGTACCTATTTAAGCATAGCTCTGTCAGCAGGAATTTTTTTTTTTAATCATAAAGACCTGGAAAGAATAAAAAGTTCCACTTGAAACTGAGAGAATGAAGCAATGAGAATTAGATGTGATGAGTGCTCTCTGATGCAGCAATCCCGGGAGTAGGCACTGGAGAAATCCCATTTTATATGTGTTTTATAAAAATCTTAAAGAAATAAAAACAAATTGGCATATGGTCCTCTTGAGAGACATAGAGAAGTACACTCTCATACACAATCCCCAAACAAAAATGGAGCCATAAAATGGATGTTTTGTTTCCAGCTTAAATGGAACAAAATTATGTCTCCTCTTTTCTCCAGATGAGTTTTTTGCATTACACATAATTCTTTAAATCAGTGCCCTAGCCATGTGTATTTTTAGGCTTAAGGAATTCCTGATACATACAAGATGGTGCACCTGACAACGCTCAAGGTTTGATGATGACACAAATTTTAAAAGTGATTGATTTGCTAGTTGAAGGGTACAAAGAAACAAAGAAGCATTGGATGCTAGGAAATGCTTCAAAAACATTGAAAAAGAATGCACTTTATAAATAGAAAAAGGGTATAAACACACACACACACATGCTTTTTACTAAACAAACAAATATTAACAGCATTCACCCACCCAATATTGCCAACACATTAATCTATCTTGGTAATAATTTTCTATTGTCTATTGATTTATAGCAAATTAGAGAAGTCTATTTTTTAAATCCATCACATACTACTATAAATTCTGACCAGCCTAAGGAGTTGATAAGATGTCATTTAGTCACTGAAGAATAAATGCTCATCACTAAAATTTACACCAATTAAAATTGTGTATTTATATAAAGGGAACAGATTTCATGCATTTCATATATACAGTTTTAAGAACATAATAATACTTCCTGCCCTCTCTCCTCCTTCCTTGCTTATTTTTCTTTTAATTTTTGTGATGTCATACTTTTTTTTTTTTGACAGACAGAGTAGACAGTGAGAGAGAGAGAGACAGAGAGAAAGGTCTTCCTTTGCCGTTGGTTTACACCCCCCCCCCCCCCCCCAGTGGCTGCTGCAGCCGGTGCACCGTGCTGATCCGAAGCCAGGAGCCAGGTGCTTCTCTTGGTCTCCCATGCCGGTGCAGTGCAGGGCCTAAGGACTTGGGCCATCCTCCACTGCACTCCCCGGGCACAGCAGAGAGCTGGACTGGAAGAGGAGCAACCAGGAGAGAATCCAGCGCCCTAACCGGGACTAGAACCCAGGTGCCAGCGCCACAGGTGGAGGATTAGCCTATTGAGTCGTGGCACCGGCCCCCTGCTTTTTCTAAGAAACAATTCCTGGGTATACTTAAGGGGATGGCTCTGCTTTGCTAGAATGTAATATTCATGTTGTATCTCCATTTGACTTGGATGGAGTTCTGTGACCATCAGAAAGTAAGGAAAATTGGCTTTCTGGGACATTGTCTAAATAGATGAAACACCTCAATGTGACGTTTTAGTAAAAGTTCACCTATTTATTGAAAGGGAGAGAGAGAAAATATACTATCTACTGGTTTACTCTCCAAAAGCTCACAATAGCTAGGGATGAGCCAGGCTCAAATCAGGAGCCAGAAATTCAATCTACATCTCCCATGTGGGTGAAAAGAACCCAAACACTTGAATCATCGCTGCTTCCTCCCATGGTGTGCATTATCAGGAAGCTGGAACTGGAGGCAGGCTGGGACTTGGAATGACACATGTGTGCGAGGTGGGCATCCCAAGTATCATCTCTGACACCAAACACCTGCCCTCTCAGTGATGTTTAAGGGCAGGAAGTACCTTTTTAAGTTTAATTTTCTTTTTTTCTTTTTTTTTTTTTTGGACAGGCAGAGCGGACAGTGAGAGAGACAGAGAGAAAGGTTTTCTTTTGCCGTTGGTTCACCCCCTAGTGGCCGCAGTGGCCAGTGCGCTGTGGCCGGTGCACTGCGCTGATCAGAAGCCAAGAGCCAGGTGCTTCTCTTGGTCTCCCATGTGGATGCAGGGCCTAAGGACTTGGGCCATCCTCCACTGCACTCCAGGGCCACAGCAGAGAGCTGGCCTGGAAGAGGGGCAACCAGGACGGAATCCAGCGCCCCGACCACGACTAGAACCCGGTGTGCCGGTGCCGCAAGGCGGAGGATTAGCTTAGTGAGCTGTGGTGCCCGCCATTTTTAAGTTTAATTTTCAAGTGTACTTTCCTTAACTTCTAAGATTCCTTGGAGATGTTTTGACAAGATTTTTCTTCCAAATCATCAGGGAATTTACATCACACATGAGCTCTGACTTGGGTAAATTATTTAATATATCAATGATTTTTCATTAAAAGTAGTCTATAAGAAATAAATGAGATATTTTATATCAAAAATCTTTACAAGCTATAGAGTAATACTGTGTTGTTGGCAGGTACCTTGGCTCACTTGACTAATCCTCCGCCTGTGGCGCTGGGGTGCCGGATTCTCTCCTGGTTGCTCCTCTTCCAGTCTAGCTCTCTGCTGTGGCCCGGGAAGGCAGTGGAGGATGGCCCAGGTGCTTGGGTGCCTGCACCTGCATGAGAGACTGGAAAGAAGCACCTGGCTCCTGGTTTTGGATTGGCACAGCGCTGGCCATGGCAGCTATTAGCGGAGTGAACCAACGGAAGGAAGACCTTTCTCTCTCTCTCTCTCACTGTCTGTAACTCTCTCTCTTGTCTCTCTCTCTCACTGTCTAACTCTGCCTGGCCAAAAAAAAAATACTGTGTTGTCTATCAGACTGACTTCTTGATACAGGAAAGGATTTTCTTTTGTTGGAATCCATGACAAGGGGGCAATTGCTTTCCTCTCTGTGACTATACAAGACAGTGCTTCATAGTTGACTAAAACATTATGCTGTCCATTGCTGAAATGAAAATAGAGGTATAGATCATTGAATTCCTCACTAAACTGCTGTAAAAATGTGTTTTGGATGTTAGTAGGGATAATTGACAATGAAATATTCTATAATTCTGTCATAACACAGCAGAGTATTTGCTCTTAAATGCTCATCACACTAAAAAAAATGCTACAATGAGAATTTCACGGGGATGATCATACTTCTTGCTTATTCCATGCCTATAATGTTGTAATCCACACATTTTTTCCTATTTTCACTACTTCTCTTTATCTCTACCACCTCCACTCTTTATCTTCCCATTTCTATGACATAACCATTTGACATGGCCTTAGCTTTCAGCCACTTTACACTTGCAATTTCCATAATTATGAAAAATTACTTGTCCTCTAAGGACTATGTAACAGGCTAATAGGAAAAAAATATATACTAATACATTCTTCATTGGTGTTCACTTGACTCTGCTTAAGGCAAATCTCTGGTTGAACATTTTTGAAAACAGTTACATTTTGACCTTTTAAGTTTTATTTTTCCCCTAAACTCAACCTAATAATGTAGTACAAGGTATTCTCAGAGCTAATAACTTAGTCTGTAAAAATCAAGGACTTTTAGAAGAACAATTGGTCTTTTTCTTTTCAGAAGCATATTTGTCATGAATTCAAAGTTCTTGATAATGTTCCCTGAACACCAGAAACAATTAGCTGAATCCGTCAAGGCTGGGAGGAAAGAAGTCATATTTATAAACAATGGCTATAGAGTAGTGCTTTAGGATAGCTTCTCAAAATCATAGTTTTACTTCATTATCCTTATTTTTACATAGCTCTAAAAATGATTAGAAAATGGGCAATTGAATGAACAAAAATTCTAGTACCTTCTTGTGTAACATGAAAAGTGATTGGGATAGTTGCTTGTTTCCCTACAATGCAACCAACTTGGAAGTCACAAGTCATCTACAAGCAGCAAGAAAAATTGAATGAGGTGAATGCTAACACTTTGGCTTGGACCGATCAGAGAACTGAGGTTGTAGGACAAACCATTAATCCTAAAACTGGAAAAAAAGGACATCCAGAGTCACAGCCAAGATTTCTTAGCTATAACAGAAGTTTCTGGTAGAAACACTAAATGGGTGAATGTGAAAAGTTTCCGGAGTATAATATCCTCACTTCCTGAGAGGCCCCTGGGGGCTACAGTTATGGAGGGATCTGAGCATTTTCATCGGTTTTACCTGCAGGAACAATATTCTACTAACTGGTTCTCATGGACTAGGCTCCATGGAAATTTCATGGTGCTTCTGACTGGGGAGGGGAGCAGATCATTTGAAATATGTCTATAATCCACCCCATGAATATGCCTTCTTGTCCAGGAAATAAATCTTTGCCTGAGCCTTATTCCACCTGGGGAATAACATTTCTCTGAGGATAGCACTTAATTTAATCATAAGATTATAGGAAGCTTCACCTCTCCACACATCATCACAGACCAGCAGGATTCTGACATGATACAGTAGACCATAGCTGAAGGAGCTGCAAGACAGATACTGCCTGCGGAGCGGTGCTTAGAGAGGGCAAAGTCGAGAAGGGAGACAAAAAGGATACTTCTCCTTTAAATATTAATTAATTAATTAATTTGAAGTGGTTACACAGAGAGAGAGACAGGATGAGGAGGAGGACACACACGCACACACACAGAGAGAAAGAGAGAGAGAAAAAATATCAATCTTCCATCTGCTGGCTCACTCTCGGATGGCTGCAGTGGCCAGGGCTCAGCCAGGACAAAGCCAGAAGCCAGGAGCTCCATCTGGGTCTTCCACTTGGGTGGCAAGAACCCTAGCCCTTTGACCATCTTCTATTCCTTTCCCAGGTGCATTAGGAGGGAGCTGGATCAGAAGTGGAGTGGCCAGGATTTAAACCGGTGTCCATATGGGATGCCTGCCTTGTAGATAGTGGCTTAATTTTCTGTGCCACAGTGCCAGTGCCAAAACATATATTAGCTATTGTCAAAGAAGAGAATCAGATATTTGTGAGCATAAGCCTTTATATAACCTGTTATGAACATTAAATGTCTGGCATATATATTTATCTGTATCTGTAAATATTGACGTGCATATCCTTTTGTAATTGTATACAAACTACTTTGTTCAATTGGTAGGAAATGATGTTCTAAAATTTTGCTTGCTGTTAATATAAATACTCAATTATAAGTATAAATTATAATTCAGTGTATTTCCTGCACTTGAGTGGAAACTTAAAGTGCAAAAATATGATTATGTTGAAATATGATTATGATGACTGAAAATACCATCACTTTTCCTTTCTTGCAGTATCCAAATTTCCTTTTTCTCAGGCATACCATTTAAGTACTTGAGTTCTATTGCACAGTAGGGTGACTCCAAAAATGTTAAGGTACTGTACATTTCGCACTTGAAAAACACTAGAAGATGGGATTTTAGATGTTTTCACTATAAGGAAATGTTAAATGTTTGAGCAGATGGGTGTATATACCCTGATTGAATATTATAAAATGTATACATGTATTTGAAGCAAAACATAGTACCTCATAAATACATAAACTTCTTATATATCTGTTAAAAATATAGTTATCTGTCTGAATATTGCCCCCACTTCATTTGCTTCTAATTTTTCTGCATGCATAACCAAAAAAGCTTAATTATTGGGCATCATGTGGAACTCTAAATTACAGCTTAAGTGAAAACTCTGTGTTCTAGGCAGAGGTGGAGAATACTTTGCAACCTTTAGTAAGCAATATGCTTAAGAGTCACCTGGGGATCTTATAAAATGCAGATTTTCTTCATTAGTTTTGTCACTGGGCTTTCCAAGATGATGGCAAAATTTTGTTCCATGAATCAACTTTGAATGGAAAGAAATGAAGCTTTCTCACTAAAGAAAATCTCCTGGTAAATTACTTATTTACGTTCATGTACAAATGCCTGAGTTCTACCCTCGTATCAGGATCTCTGTGTTTAAATCTGGGAATAAATGTTTCTCAAAGAGCATGGTTGATTCTGATGTTTAGACAATCTTGAAAAGCATAGCTCTAGAGCATATAAGCTATGTATCAAATATGTTTATGATATTGCTTACAGCTAAAATAATATGGGCAGCAGGACTTATGGATATGGTTCTGACAATGTGCCAAGAATTTTTTTTAAAAAATTGTGAATTTTGATCTTCGCTTAGTTCTGAACAGAGGCTGACAGAACAGCAATTGTACTAAATTATACTGACTTGCATGGCAGCTTTGAGATAATGGGGCCATTGATGAGGTAGACCATTAAATTCATTTTCACTCAAGACTAAAGGAAGCATTTGAATGGAAGTTTTCAGAGGTGAAAAATGAATGTGGGAGCCCATTTGTATTCATGTATTGAGTGAGTTAATTCATTTTCTCTATAAATGGTTTTGTGATAGCATATACTCAAATGACTATAAATAGAAATTCTTTTTTAAGAGCGAAAAAATTCATTTTCAGATTCTTTTACAGGCAATTAGAGACTTATTCCAGAAATATACGAAATCCAAAATAATGAGTACTACAATTAACTACTTAGTGAGTATTTACGTATGCTGGGAATCATGTATAACAGGTGTGATACTGCCCTTCTCCTTTTATGTGGGGGATGGAACTGCGATTTGGAGAAATTAAACATTTCCAAGTCTGCCCAGCTAGTATGTGACAGACAATATTTAGCATGTTTATTTGACTTCAAAGACTATGGATTTTGTTTCCTGTTCAGCTCATCACCTCTAAGCTCTTTGAAATGATAACTAGTCTATGTATTAACTCATACCCAGAATGGTCATAGGAAATATGTTAGGATATGTAGGAAATATTTAAAAATCACTATGAAGTATTTTTAAAGCATATAGATTCATGTTTTCACTATTGATTTTGTTTCAATGATACTTTTGTTATAGAAATTATAAACTTAAGGACATAGATGTGGTTATACATTTTAGTCCAGGATGCAGTGAAATTTGTTTTTTTTTTTATTATTAAACTCTAAAAAATATGTACCTAGCTCCTTCTTCTATTAGTAATGCTAACTGCCAGGCTTATGTTTGGCACTGAAACTTTCCATTTATAAGTTTGTTTATCGAAACAAACAAAGGAAAACTGGTTTGTGGGCTGCTATCCCAACATGGCACATACATGAATATGCATGGATTCCAAAAAATTTTGGCTAAAATAAACCTTTTAATACCATTTTCTGTGAGCTTTTTGACGTAGCCTCATGTGTGTATGTGTATTTCTATATATATGTGTTGTATATACATATATATGAAAATTAATTTCACATTGTTCCATAATGAAATGTATCAAGGATAATTTTATATTTATGAAATTTTATTTTAAATATTATATATACACAAATATAAAACAAATATGTAGTTTTCTTTTAAAATTGCATATGCATTTAAAGCATTATATATGTAGCATAAATATTTAACACTTTGCAAATATGTAAATATATTTTACTTGTTGGTATTTTACCAAATGTTCAAATATATAAACGTAACATTAACGATATGATAAACCTCCAGGTAGTTTGCATTTAATTACAAAAATGGCCTACACCCCATTAACCAATTTTGTTTTGCACTCACACAGACACACAAAGTACAAAGTACTGTTTGAATACTAGTTTTACCATTAATTCACATAGTACAACACATTAAGGACAGAGATCCTACATGGGAGTAAGTGCACAGTGACTCCCGTTGTTGATTTAACAATTGACACTTTTATTTATGAAATCAGTAATGACCCAAGGCTCTTGTCATGAGCTGCCAAGGCTATGGAAGCCTCTTGAGTTCACAAACTCTGACCTTATTTAGACAAGGCCATAATCAAAGTGGAAGTTCCCTCCTCCCTTCAGAGAAAGGTACCTCCTTCTTTGATGGTCCGTTCTTTCCACTGGGATCTCACTGACAGAGATCTTTCATTTAAGTCATTTTTTTTTTTTTTGCCAGAGTATCTTGGCTTTCCATGCTTGAGAAACTCTCATGGGCTTTTTAGCTAGATCTGAATGCCTTAAGGGCTGATTCTGAGGCCAGAGTGCTGTTTAGGGCTTTTGCCATTCTATATGTCTGTTAGGTATCCCACTTCCCATGTTGGATCGTTCTCTCCTTTTTGCTTCCAGAAAGTTTTTTATTTCTTTTTTGATTTCTTCTATGACTCACTGTTCATTAAGGAGATGTTGTTTATTCTCCATGTGTTTGCATATGCTCTAGGGATTTCTGAGTTGCTAATTTCCAGCTTCATTCCATTGTGGTCTGAGAAGATGCGTGGTATGATTTCAGTTATTTTGAATTTGCTGAGATTTGCTTTATGGCCTAGTATGGTCAATCCTAGAGAAAGTTACACGTACTGCTGAGAAGAATGTATATTCTTTAAGTGTAGGATGAAAAGTTCTGTAGATATCTCTCAGATCCATTTGGTCTATAATGTTGATTAAATCTGCTTTTTCCTTGTTGATTTTCTGTCTGGTTGATCTGTCCATTGCTGAAAGTGGAGTATTGAAGCTCCCCAATACAATGTATTGGAGTCTAAGTCTCCCTTTAAGTTCCTTAACATATCTTTTCAATAGCTCAGTGCCCTGTAATTAGGTGCATATACGTTTATACATTTATAATAGTTACATGTTCCTGTTGACTTGATCCCATGATCATTATATAGTGCCCCTCTGTGTCTCTCTTAACAGTTTTTGTGTGAAAGTGTGTTTTGTCTGATATTAAGATGGCTACACCAGCTCTTTTTTGGTTTCTGTTGTCATGGAATATCTTTTTCCAACCTTTGACTTTCAGTCTGCATGCACCTTTGTTGGAAAGATGTGTTTCATGTAAGCTGCAAATAAGATGGGTTTTGTTTTTTAATCCATTCAGCCAGTCTGTGTCTTTTAACTGTAGAGTTGAGGCCATTTTACATTCAACGTGACTATTGATAAGCAGTGACTTTGCCCTGCCATTTTTCCAAAGATATTTCTAATACATAGTTTGTACTCCCTGTGAATTTTACTGAGAGATTTTCTTCCTTTACTTTCTTTTGTATTGATGACCGTGTTTCTGTATTTCGGTATGTAACACATCTTTAAGCATCTTTTGCAGGGCTGGACGAGTGGTGACAAATTCTTTCAATTTCTGTTGGCTATGAAAGGTCTTTATTTCACCTTCATTCACAAATGAGAGCTTTGCAGGATATAATATTCTGGGCGGGCAGTTTTTCTCTCTTAGTACTTGGGCTATATCTTGCCATTCCCTCCTAGCCTGTAGGGTTTCTGTTGAGAAGTCTGCTGTGAGTCTAAAAGGAGATTCTCTAAGAGTAATCTGACATTTTTCTCTTGCACATTTTAGAATCTTTTCTTGTTTCACTGTGGTGAGTTTGATTACAATGTGTAGTGGCAAAGACTTCTGGTCATATTTATTGGGAGTTCTATGAGCTTCCTGTACTTGGATGTCTCTTTCTTTCTCCAAACCCAGAAAGTTTTCTGCTAGTATCTCACTAAAAAGCGTTCTAATCCGTTCTCTCTCTCCATGCCTTCAGGAACTATTAGAACCTGAATGTTGAGATTTTTAATAGTATCCTGTAGATTCCCAACAATATTTTTATATTTCTAATTTCCTCTTCTTTTCTTTGGTTTGACTATATGCTTTCCTGTTCTCTAAGTCCAATATTCTCTCTTCTGACTTACTGATTCTGTTTTGAAGGCTCTCAACTGTGTTTTGTATTTGTTCTATTGAAGTCTTCATTTCATTTTTATTTCTTTTCAATATCTCAATTTCATAGTCTACTAAATTCTCCATTTCATTTTGATTCCTCCTTAAGATTTCATTTTCATGAGACAGATTTTCTTTCATGTCCTGCATGGACTTCAGTAGTTCATGCATTTGTTTTTGATTACTTCTAAGTATTCTTATCATCAATTTTTTGAGTTACATTTGCATTTCTTCTATCTTGTTGTCTTCATAATCTTGTATTGAAGTGTCATGTTCTTTTGGGAGTATCATGTTGTCTTCTTTGTTCTTGTTTCCTAGGTTGTTGCATTTGTTGTTTGACATTTTTGGAAATACTGGTTTGTGTTTTCTTTTCTTTTTTCCACTGTAGTGGCTTTTCTCATACTATGGCTCTGTAGATAAGTGGACTGTCTGCTTTCAGTGAATCTCTAGAGGCTTGTGGTGGGTGTGGCTAGAGAACTCTATTCAGTTCTTCAGGGTTAAGGGTGTGCCTAAGGTGACACACTCAGGTTTGGCATGGTAAATCCTCTCTTATTCTCTCTCTCTCTCTCTTTTTAATCTGAAGGGAAGTAATTCCACTCAGCTTAGCTCTTCTCCTCAATGGCAATCAGTGCCTGAGCGCTAGCCCCAGTGGGTATATTTGTCTGCTCTGTCCCAAGGACTGCACAAAGGATCTGTGCAGTCCTCAGCGTAAGCTCAGATTCCCCTGCAATGTCTCTCATCCGGTAGTCAGGGCCGCCCAAGCTTGTGGCATCTCCCACCGAGACTACTCACGTCTCAGCCACACCATGAGTTCTCCCACACACCCTCAGGTTTTTTTTTTTTTTCCACAGTCCTAGTTTATAAACTCCACACATTCACTAGGTCTTAGTCTCCTGTTACTACTCCCCACCAGAAGCAATTTTCTCTGCTTGGCTGATTGCTGGGCACAGCCTTGAGCTGGCGCAGTTGTTATGCATGTCCAAAATGGCAGCTGCTCTGTTGGCTCATATGCCTTTGTAAGGTGATTGGAGAGAGAGAATCGTGTCCATATCTTCCCTTTTATTTTTTCTCTCCTCTAGTTAGGCTAGTGTAGTTTCCCTCATGGGGCTTCAAGCCTTGTTCCCTCTAGGGTCTTCCTGCCACTTTTCTGCCAGTGTCTTGGGCTACTTTGGTCTCGTCTCACCTCTATTTCCAGTGCTGGTGTGGAGGAGAAGACTCTCGGCAGCTGGGTTCCCAAGCCATGGGTGCCCGTGCCCTCCACATAGGTCCACTGTGTCCCTGCAATTATGGAAGACTTTCCTCTGTTGATTTTTCCCTAACTCTTCCCTGAGACTACACTATCTCTACTTTTCTTAAACTATCTTCTCCTAGACATCGGTAAGCTCCCTCCCTGTTCTGCCATCTTGGAACCTCCCTCAGAGTTTTTCATATTTTAAAATATGGGGATCTTTTATGGGGAAATACATTTTGTTCTATTACCCCAAATTACTTACACTTGTGACTCACTTATTTTCTCCTGCAGTGTTAGATCTGCATGAGTAAATGAGGCCTGAAATCAACTTTCTGAACACTTCCAGTCAACTCCTTAGCTCGCTAAGGATCACCTGCTCAGATCACCCTGTGCAGATGAGTGGTGGTGTCCCATGGGGAAGTGTGTCATGGTAATATGTTCCCTGGGATTTACCATCAATTCCTTTTGCTATTTTTTGTTCACTAGGATTGTTAACTGATCCTAGCTTTGAAGAGATAAAATGTTGAAATCCTATTCCTATAAATCATAGTTTTTTTTTTTAACAATGAAAAAGATGTTTCTTCCTTTTGACAGTGATTGAAACACTAACAGGCAACAGTTTCCTCTTAAAAGCTTTTGTGAAAGAAACTATGACATTGTATTTGACTTAAAATAAAATCACACACAAGTTGAAACAGTGATAGAAGCTGAAGGTTATTTTTAGAAGAGCATTGATTTTATGATGTATTACCAAGACATAGCAGAAAAATGCTAATCTGCCCAAGTTATGTCTAAATTTACAATGATCCCAACATAATATTTTCTGTGTAGGTCAAGTGAGATTTTACTTTTTAAAATGAGCTAAAGTAATAGAAAACTTAAAGGAGGTTCTGTTCATAACATTTATTTTTTCCTCTCTCCTTCCTTCCAATTTTTTTCTTTGTTCTTTCTTTCTGTTCCTTTCTCCTGTTAAGTAACAGCAGACCATAGAGGCTAAGAGCAGTAGAAAGAGTGCCTGGGTTCTAGTGAATTTATTTATTCATTAACTGTATAAGAAAATTTATTTAATCTCTCTGCATCTCAGTTTTCTCATCTGAAAATGTATTTCAGATAGTATCTACTTCTCCTGGCTTTTGTTTGCATTGAGTACAGTGGTCTCTATACACTCCCAGGAAAGATAGGGCACAATAAACAAAAAATAAAAAAAAAAACTTTCCTATACATTCATTCATGTTTTTATTAATTCATTTGTTCCATCAATATTTTAGCACTCTTGTACATAATCAAAGCACTACAGACATAGAATAAAAGGCCAAGTAACTTAGGCATTTGAATTTATGTGTTTGGCAATGCATTGTGCATTTAAGAATGTTCTTCCTGAGGAGCATGTTTACAGCACATTTTAAGTAATAAAATTCCAAATAGTAATATATACTAAAAGGTGACCAGCATTGCTAAATTTGGCACTCTGTGCCAGTTTTTCTGATAGTTACATGAATTTTATAATTTCATCTTGATTAATATTGTATGTCAAATTTCTCATTTTAAACAAAAGAAACTAACTCTTTTTAACTAGTCAAAAGAATTGTATAGCAAAAGTTTGTAGGAGAGGCTCCCAAGTTGACAAGGAGTTTAGAGATTAGATTTGAGAAGAGAGGCAGTAAATAAAGGGAACTTTTTTGGGCACTAGGAATCAGAATCAAGATTATGCTATGATTCTTGTGCTTCCTCTCCTTACCCCAGCTGTTTCTTCTGCTGTATTGAATTTGATCTCTAAACATTCCCTATGCTCTGTATCAATCTCTCTAGAATTAAAGACCTGAAGTTTTTAGGGGGATGAACACTTCGGGCTCTTGTCCCCAATGCAGAATGAATTTGAGAATGAGAAACAAACAAAGGCTTATAGGAAGATGGGATTTATTGGAAAAGCAAAACTACACACTCAAAGAGTGAGTGTGGGTTCACTTGGAAATGAGCTGCTCCAAAATAATTTGTTTTTACCCATCTCGCAGTTCTTAAATGGCCTCAAGGAACAGCCATGGATCTTTTAAATTCTTGGAATAAGTAAGACTTTTATGTAAAGTCCAAAAAAGAAGGCCAAAGTATCTATGGCATGAGTAAAGAATGAAGCATCCTATTAAGGATCAGTGGTCACCTGATATCTTAGGCTGGTTAGGACTTCTTCACTGGAAGTGTTTCCTAAAGTTTGCTTTTTGGTAATCTTTATCAATCATTTATCCTAAGGCAATGAAACAAGAAAGTCTAGACTTTTAAAGCTTGAACTTAGACATTGAAGATAATTCTAGTAATAAAAAATTCAGTCAAGTTTGGCATCAGGATACAAGAAAACACTGAGCAGTCATCAGCCCTGAGGGAGACTAATGTTATAAATCTCAAGTGACAAGGAATGCTATGGAAGTTTGCATCACTTAGTTTTAAAAGCAGAGACACCTTCAAGGCAAAATAGCTCTTACTACTCCCCGAAATGTCTCAATTTTTGACCTCATTTACTTAATATAATCCTTGGAGAATTTTAAATTTAGAGTGAGCTATGGAACTCTTTCTTTCCTTGGCTTGGAAAATTGACTAAATAGGCATCTTGTTCAGGTGCCAGTAATGAAGAGAGATTGGATTTTTTTCATGAGACAAACTAGATTCTGAAGGAAAGGCATGCTGTTATTCCCTGAGATGGAGGTGGTTGATATTGTTCTTGTCAGTGAAAGAACTGAAATGAATTCCAAGGACTGGTTCTTTTTGATGACTTCTATTGTTATATACTCACAAATTGGACCCCTGGTTGTGAGTAGCCTATTTTGCACTCAATAGAGGGTTTTGTTGTTGTTTTAGTTGGAAATCATTATTGTCTTTACATTTATTTTATAACTTTAATATGTATTAAAATTATTAGATTTTTTAAAATTAGGAGTTGATAGATATTGATATATATGTATAATGAAAAGTGTCCATAATTGAATACCTACTAGATAAAATATTAGTTTTTGAGTATCTCTTTAGCATATTTTTTTTCTTTGCACGCTTACCAATTTTGGAACAATGAGATCATACTTCACTTTCACTTAATATATTGTTGATAATATTTATCTAAATGGAGATCAGTAGAATTTCATTTTATTCAATTATCATTCCAAACTTTTACTCTTACATTATTTTTTCTCCCTGACCTCAAGGAATAAAATTGGAATATTGGAGTTCATTTATCTTTATTTGATTAGATTTTAATCAACACATGAAATTGTACATTTTTATTAGTACTCTGATGTTTCTATACATGTAAAAATTGTATAATGTTTAGTCACAGGGTAGACATATCTATCTCCTCAAACATTTATTATTTCTCTATTGTGAAAACTTTCAAAAATACTTTTTTTTAAATAAATATACAGCACATCATTCTTATCTATAGCTCCCTGCTTTGTAAAAGAGCACAAGAACTCTTTACTCCTTTCTAATTATAATTTAGTTTGTTAACCAATCTTTCCTGATTCCTCTTTTCTTCCTTTAATCTCCAGCCTCTAATACCCACCACTGGACTCTCAGCTTCTATCAAATCAGTTTTTTTTTTTTGTTTTTTAAAGATAAATATATTTGAGAGGCAGAGTTAGAGAGAGAGAGGGCGAGACAAGAAAGAGAGGTCTTCCATCTGCTGGGTCATTCACCAGATGGCTGCAATGGCCGAAGTTGGGCCAATCTGAAGCCAGGAGCTTCTTCTGGGTCTTCCGCATGGGTGCAGGGGCCCAAGGACTTGGGCCATTCTCCACTGCATTCTCACACAATAGCAGGGAGCTGGTAGGACTTGGACTGGGATGCCGGTGACACAGGCGGAGGGTTGAACTGCTATTCCACAGGTCAACTTTCTTCTGTACCCCACATAAGTGAAATCATGTGGGACTTGTCTTTCTGTCTTTGGTTTATTTAACATCATGACCCCATCCAGTTGCAACTGTATTGGTGCAAATGACAAAATTTCATCATTTTTGTGGCTGAAATGTATTTTTATATATATTTATACATATTTATACATTATATATTGTATATAATATATATTCACACACACACGCACACACACACACACACACACACATATATATATATATATATATATATATATATATATAAGAGTATATATAAAAGTATATATTGGGGGCCAGTGCTGTGGCTCAGTGGGTTAATCCTCCACCTGTAGTGCTGGCATCCTACATGGGCACTGGTTCTGGTCCCGGTGGCTCCTCCTCTGATCCAGCTCTCTGCTATGGCTTGGAAAGGCAGTAGAAGATGCCCCAAGCTTTAGGGCCCCTGCACTGGTGTGGGAATCCAGGAAGAGGCTCCTGGATCCTGGTTTTGGATCCGTCCACCTCTTGCTGTTGTGGCCTTTTGGGGAGTGAATCAGCAGATGAAGATTTTTCTCTCTGTCTCTTCCCCTCACTGTAACTCTACCTCTCAAATAAAAAAAAAAAAATAGAATCTTTTTTTTTTTTTAAAAGAAGTATGTATAGAAGCTAAGAGTATAATGGTGGGTATCAGAAGCTGGGGATATACCATGTTTTCCTTATTTACTCACCAGTGGATGGGCACTTAAGTTGTGTCCATATATTGGCTATTGTGAATAATGTGCAGTAAATATGATATGTAGATATCTCTTTGACAGTATGATTTAATTTCCCTTAGATATATTTCTGGTCATATTGCTGGTTCATATGGCAGTTCTGTTTTAAATTTTTTAAGAAGTTCTATATGGTTTTTCACAATGGCTGTCCTAATTTACAGCCACCCCCCCGAGCCCAGCAGTGAGGAAGGATTCCCTTATCTCTATAATCCTGCCAACACTTATTTTCCTTTGTCTTTTTGATAATAGCCAATCTAACTAGAGTAAGGACATTTCTGATAATGAGTTTGATACGTGCTTCCCTGATGATTAGTGAGGCTGAGCATCTTTTTCATATACTTTTAGATAATTTTAATCTTCCTTTGAGAAATGTCATTTTAAATCTGCTGTCATTTTTTAATGGGATTATTCTTATTTTTGGCTATTCAATTGCTGCAGTTCCTTATATATTATATTTATTAACCACTTTTCAGATGTATATATAGCTAGCAAATAATTTCTCCCATTCTGCAGGTTATCTCTTTACTCCAATGACATTTTTTCTTTCGGCATGCAGAAGCTATTTAGTTTGATGATGTCTTGTTTGTCTAATTTTGCTTGTGTTTGACGTCATTTTGAGGTTTTTGCCCAATTTAAGGTCCTGAACCATCTCATTTATGTTTTCTTCTAGTGGTTTCAAAGTTTTGGGCTATAATTTAGATCTTTAATCTGTTTTGGCTTAATTTTTGTATGCGGTAAGAGACAGGGATTTAGTTTCATTTATTGAAAAGACTGTCCTTTTTCCAAGTATGTATTTAGTGTTTCTGTCAAAAATCAGTTGGTTGTAAATGCTTGGATTTATTTCCAGGATCTCTGTTTTGTTCCTCTGATCTTTGTGTCAGTTTTTATGTCAATACCATGCTATTTTAATTACTATGGCTTTGTAATATATTTTAAAGTGAGGTGATTTAATTCTGCTGCTTATTTCTTTTTGCTCAAGATTGTTTCAGGTATTCAGAGTCTTTTGTGGTTCCACACAATGTTAATAGTACTCTTCCCAGGAGAAGTGTCCTCCATATTCAAGTAGGAACTGCTTCCCCACCTCTCATTATAGTGGACTGTCTGCCTTCATCTGAGGGAAATAATTCTGCCTTGTGTGAGGAAAATGTAATGGCCCCACCTGAAGTAGATGTCCTGCAGGAGAATGCTGATTATCCTCCTGCCAGTCCATTCCCACAACCCCTCTTTCCTTCTAGAATTATGTCTAGAATCAAGATCCTAAAGGTAAGATAAAAAATATGACTTCTGGGAATGTGCATTGCACCCCAAAAATATTACTTGAGTGGGTCAATCCTGGAAGAAGTAAAAAGCTAGATTTGGCCAAGTTTATTTCTGTGGGCTCACTGCACAGAAATTCTGGACCTACTGTTGCAACTTATGCATTAGATCTTCCACAATTTAGTTAATTGCCTGATGTGTACCCAAGGTGGTACATAGTGCCCCAAGCATAAATTCTGGATCTACTTATTTTAAGGTAGAGAAAGTAATTAAAAGGCTTAGGGAAATTGAAATGCTTTAGAGTAGATTTGTCATTGAAGATCCACTCTTCTACCCTAGGGGATGTAAAGAAGACATATTCTTCACCAATAATGTAAGAAATAATTGTGAGGGAAGCCCCTGCATCCCTGAAGATCACTCTTCTCTGTAAGTCAAACCTCAACAAGGAAACTGCAGTCCCTGGTCTGGAAAACCTAAATGCAATGAGAATAATTGGATCCTGAAGTGGTAGGGGCCAAATGGAGGCACACAACTGTTAAAGCAAGGGTACAGACGGGTACCATTATGGACACAGAGTCCCTGCTGTGATCGAATAGTCTAACTTCCACAATGTATGGTGCTAACTTCTTGATCATGGTCCTCCTAGAAGTGAAAAGGGAAAATTAATACACTGCTACTTAATTTATGTGAGGAGAAAAATTCTAGGTCAATAAACAAATGTCAGAATTATAAAACCTTAAAAGTCATGGTCCCTCCATCAACTTCCAGACTCAATCCAGTCTGTAGATCCAGACCCCTTGAATGAAGGGAAAGCTGAGTTCCCTTGAGGAAGGATACTGATACACTCCTCAACTGATTAGCTTTCTCTCAGGCTTCTCCAGAGGGATTTGCTATCTTTGATTAGATAAGCTGTGTATTCGGTGGGGATGGCATCAGACTTTGGGAGGACAACTGGACACTGATTCTGAACTGGAACTTATTTCTGGAGATCCACAATATCAGTGTTAGCTACCAGTTAAAAATAGATGCTTTTGAAGGCCAAATGATCAGAACTGTAGTTCAGGTCCATCTCACAGTGGACCCAATAGATCACAAAATTTATCCTGTGGTTATTTCCACAGTTCTGGAATAGATGATTAGAATAGATACATTCAACATCTGGCCTAATCCCATACTGATGCTCTGATCAGTGGAGTAAGGTCTGTTATGATGGGAAAGGTCAAGTGGAAGCTACTGGAACTGCCACTATGTAGGACAACAGCAAACCATGAGCATTATCAGATTCTTGTAGGAATTGCCTAGACTATTGTCACCATCAAGGACTTGAAGGATATCAGAATGGTAATTTTCACTAAATCTCCATTGAACTCTCCTTTTTGGTCTGTGCATAAGACAGATGGGTCTTGAAGAGTGAGAGTGGATTATACTCAGTTTAACTAGGTAGTAACTCAAATTGCAGCTGTTGTACCAGATGTGATTTCATTGCTTGAACAAATTAACTCCTCCCCTGGTAGCTGGTATACTGCTATTTATCTGGTAAATGCCTATTTTGTTATTCCTGTCAACAAAACTCACCAGACACAGTTTTCTTTCAGCCTACAAGACCAGCAATATACCTCCACTGTCTTTGCTTATGAGTAGATCAACTCTCCAACCCTGTTTATAATTTAGTTTGCAGTCTTGATTACATTTTCTTTCCACATGGTATCATTCTGACCCATTATAGGGATGATATTATGCTGATTTGACACAGTGAAAAAGAAGAAACAACTATAATTTTTGACAAGACAATTACATTCAAGAGGGTGGGAAATACATCTGACAAAAAATCAGGAGTCAAACCAAAGACAAACACAATGCCTACAGGACTGCCTTGGAGTTTGGGAGCAATGTCATTGTTATTTGAGTGTGTTACTATGACCCATTCACTATGTGACTCAAAACTCTGGTAGATATGAATGAGGTCCAGAAGAGAAGAAGGCCCTTCCATAAGGCCTAATCTGTTGGACGTGCTTCTGCACTGCTTGGATTATATGATTTGTAGATCCAGTGGTGCTCTGTCAGTGGCAGATAGGGGATGTTGTTTGGAGCTGTTAGAAGGCTATTACATCTGAATCACAACACAGGCCCTTCGAATATTGAAGCAAAACTGCTGTTTTGCACAGGTAGCTCTGCTTTTGATAAAAACTCCTAGCCTGTTACTGAGCCTTAGTAGAGATTGAATGCTGACTCATCGACCACTCAGTTGACCGTGTGACCTGAATCACCCATCAGAATCTAGGAGTTTTCAGATACATGGAACCATAGAGTTGGGAGCACAGCTGTATGTTCATGATTGGGCTTGAGCAGGCTCTGCAAGTGCAACTCAGTTACATGAAGAAGTGATCTGAGTGTCCGTGTTCTCCACTCCTGCTATGTGCTCTTCTCTCTTGCAGGCTCATGGGAAGTTCTCTCTAGAGAGTTGACAGAGGAGAAAATACTTAGTCCTGGTTTACTGATGAATCTGCATGATATGCAGGCACTGTCAAACAGTACTGCAGCCCCAGCATCCTGAAGGACAGTGGTGAAGGGCAGTCCTCCCAAGGACAAGGATTCAAGCAATGCCCTGGCTCACTGTGCTTGGAAGGAGGGATAGTGATGCTTGGGATTATATACTGGTAAATGGGCTGTGTTTAATGGTTTGCATAGATGGTCAGGGAATTAGGCTTTTGTTAGACTTATTTTTAGTTAGTTGATTTTTTGAGGCTATCATTGTGTTATGGAATTTCATTTGTAAAGTTTTTTCTAAGGTATAAAATGTATTTGGTTTTGTATATGGACATCTTAATTATTACTCAGTCTTGAGGAACTCAGTGTTTTTGTTCTCAAAGATTTAAAAGTTTTTAAAAAATGTCTATTCTAGGGTTAGGCAATTGGCATAGTGAAGATGCCATTTGGGGCTGGTGCCTCGGCTCAATAGGCTAATCCTCCGCCTTGCGGTGCTGGCACACCAGGTTCTAGTCCCAGTCGGGGCACCGGTCCTGTCCCGGTTGCCCCTCTTCCAATCCAGCTCTCTTCTGTGGCCTGAGAGTGCAGTGGAGGATGGCCCAAGTCCTTGGGCTCTGCACCCCATGGGAGACCAGGAGAAGCACCTGGCTCCTGCCTTCGGATCAGCGTGGTGTGCCGGCCACAGCACACTGGCCGTGGCAGCCATTGGAGGGTGAACCAATAGCAAAAGGAAGACCTTTCTCTCTCTCTCTGTCTCTCTCACTGTCTACTCTGCCTGTCCAAAAAAAAAAAAGATGCCATTTGGAACACCTGCATCCCATGTTAGAGTGCCTGGTTTGGAGTGATGTTTATTTTGCCAGTTCCAGCTTCCTGCTGATTCACAGTCTGGAAAGCAGCAGATGATGGCTCAAGTGATTGGTTCCTGACACCCATATGAGTTCCTGGCTCTTAACTTTGGTCTGGAACAGTCCTGGCTGTTGCTTGATTTTGGGCAATGAATCAAAGTATGGGAGACATTCTCTCTGTGCATGTCTCTCTGTCTCTCCCTCCTCTTCTTTTCTCAAATAAAAATAAATAAAAAGGGGCTGGCATTGTGTTGCAGCAGGTTAATGCCCTGGCCTGAAGCTCCAGTGTCCCATATGGGTGCCGGTTCTAGTCCCAGATGCTCATCTTCTGATCCAGCTCTCTGCTATGGCCTGGGAAAGCAGTGGAAGATGGCCCGAGTCCTTGGGCCCCTGCACCTGCATGATGGCCCATTGCAACCTAAATTAGAAATACAAGTGATCTAATCTTTTAAAGAATTTTACTCTAGGATTGTCTTCTAAAAGTGGTGTGATCAAATCTTTACATTTCAATCTTTTAAAATTTCAATAATTATTAAGTGCAGGTGTGCCACAGCTTAGACTACATAATAACCTTTTGGTTCTCTTTTCCTCCGTTTTATACTTCTATGAGATATAGATAAGGTAAATAGCATGCACAAGTGCCACTTCTTTCCTCTTGTGTTGCCATGGCAGATATCCTAAAATGTTCATGGTACAATTTCCCTCTAAATATAGATATAGCCTTATGTTCTTCTTCAAAACAGATATCCCAGCAGCTACTACCAATTTATCAGAGCTGGAAGGCTAAATGCAACTTAATATCTGATTGAGTTAAAATATATTCTCACTGATATTACAGAATTTTTCAGTTTTATCTGTATTCTGTAAACCCTTTTTTATTTTTTGCATGTATTCAATTGATTGTTGTTACCAGATCATTAGCAAAATAGCTTTTTGAAGGCATCCTAACCTACCATGACTATATCACAATGGGTAAATTATAGGAACAGGTCTGAAAATATGAATAAGGCTTATTTTTTAACTGGATAATCCTATAAAAAGCATCTTTTCCCAGGTCTTGACCATCCCTTTCTTAATCAAAAGATGTTCTATTAAGCTAGTGGTGTTAGAATTCTTTCTGCTATTGTTAGCATATCAGAATCTCCTGTCAAAATGAATCAACCTACAATGCACAATAGATCCAGATGAGAATTAGTTTCTATGGAAGGAAAGCAAAATCCATTCTGTTGCTAGTCATTTCTAAAGTCTGCTGTCAGATCAGGTAGTTGGATTTGTTTTGGTATAAGGAACATTAGGCTCAAAGTCACAGAAAGTGGGTTTGTAATATTTTTTTCATTTTACAAAGGCATGTACTAAAGTTTAGATAAATTGTAATATGTCAAATCGTATAAATTTGTGCAGATCTGGAATATTAATACACTAGTTCATATCTGAGGAATAAGTATTACTTTTCTAACCCATTGCACATGTTACCACGTGCTGGCCCAATTAGGTTCCTTGTTATTTCCTTTACATGCTGCTGTTTCCTACTTTACTATATTTGTGCAAATGTAATCATCTACATGGATTGGCTTAACTTGTTCAAATCAAAGTCATTAATCATGTGTTAGTTGACTGATAGCTTTTCTGTAAGACTTTATGTAGATTCTCAATTAAACGGCCTCCACTGTCTATGTTTCATTTTTAGTGTCATTGTTTTAGTACATATTTATCAACATGTTTGCTATATTGGCTTATATTTCTAATGTACATCTTTTTTTCTGTTTTTTTTTAAATTTCTTTATATAGCTTTTATTTAAAGAATATAAATTTCCAAAGTACAGCTTATGGATTACAATGGCTCCCCCCCCATAACTTCCTTCCCACCCGCTACCCTCCAGTTTCCCACTCCCTGTCCTATTCCATTCACATCAAGATTCATTTTCAATTCTCTTTATACCCAATAGATAAGTTTAGTACATATTACGTAAAGATTTCAACAGTTTGCCCTCACATAGAGAAACAAGTGAAAATACTGTTGGAGTACTAGTTATAGTATTAATTCACAATGTATAGCACATTAAGGACAGAGATCCTACATGACTTTTTTTAAAGAATTGATTAATTATCTATGCGATTTCCAATTTAACACCAAGATTTTTAAATCATTTTCGATTATCTTTATATACAGAAGATCGATTCAGTATATACTATGTAAAGATTTAATCAGTTTGCACCCACACAGAAACACAAAGTGTAAAAATACTGTTTCAGTACTAGTTATAGCATTACTTCACCTTGGACAACACATTAAGGACAGATCCCACATGAGACGTAAGTACACAGTGACTCCTGATGTTGATTTAACAATTTGACACTCTTGTTTATGGCCTCAGTTATCTCCCTAGGCTCTAGTCATGAGTTGTCGAGGCTATGGAAGCCTTTAGGGTTCGCCGACTTTGATCTTATTCCAACAGGGTCAAAGTGGAAGTTCTGTCCTCCCTTCAGAAAAAGGTACCTCCTTCTTTGATGGCCCCATTCTTTCCACTGGGATCTCACTCACAGAGATCTTTCATTTAGTTCTTTTTTTTTTTTTTTGCCAGAGTGTCTTGGCTTTCCATGCCTAAAATATTCTCATGGGCTCTTGAGCCAGATCTGAATGCCTTAAGGGCTGATTCTGAGGCCAGAGTGCTATTTAGGACATCTGCCATTCTATGAGTCTGCTGTGTATCCCGCTTCCCGTGTTGGATCATTCTCTCTCTTTTTCATTCTATCAGTTAGTATTAGCAGACCCTAGTCTTGTTTGTGTGATCCCTTAGATTCTTAGACCTATCAGTGTGATCAATTGTGAACTGAAATTGATCACTTGGACTAGTGAGATGGCCTTGGTACATGCCACCTTGATGGGATTGTATTGGAATTCCCTGGCCTGTTTCTAATTCCATCATTTGGGGCAGGTCCGATTGAGCATGTCCCAAATTGTACATCTCTTCCCTCTCTTATTCCCACTCTTATATTTCACAGGGATCACTTTTCAGTTAAAATTTAAACACCTAAGAATAATTGTGTGTTGATTACAGAGTCCAACCACTAGTACTAGGATAAAAAAATACTAAAATGGATAAAGTATTACATTGTACAACAACAGTCAGCACAAGAGCTGATCAAGTCACTGTTTCTCATAGTGTCCATTTCACTTCAACAGGTTTTCCCTTTGGTGCTCAGTTAGTTGTTGCCGATCAGGGAGAATATATGATATTTTGTCTCTTTGGGACTGGCTTAATTCACTCAGCGTGATGTTTTCCAGATTCCTCCATCTTGTTGCAAATGACTGGATTTCATTATTTTTGACTGCTGTATAGTATTCTATAGAGTACATGTCCCATAATTTCTTTATCCAAATGTATGCTTTGAATTCCCTGTGATCTTTCGCTGTGAGGTTCCCTTCGTTTATCTTCTTTCATGTTGATGGCCGTGTTTCTGTGTTTCTGTGTGTAACACATCTTTAAGTATCTTTTGCAGGGCTGGACGAGTGGCAACAAATTCTTTCAATTTTTGTTTGTTATGAAAGGTCTTTATTTCACCTTCATTCACAAATGAGAGCTTGGCAGGATATAATATTCTGGGCTGGCAGTTTTTCTCTCTGAGTACCTGGGCTATGTCTCGCCATTCCCTTCTAGCTTGTAGGGTTTCTGATGAGAAGTCTGCCGTGAGTCTAATTGGAGATCCTCTGAGAGTAATCTGACGTTTCTCTCTTGTGCATTTTAGGATCTTTTCTTTCTGTTTCACTGTGGTGAGTTTAATTACAACGTGTTGTGGTGAGGATCTCTTTTGGTCATGTTTACTAGGGGTACTATGAGCTTCCTGTACTAGGATGTCTCTGTCCTTCTCCAAAACTGGGAAATTTTCTGCTATTTTCTCACTAAAAAGGCCTTCTAATCCTCTCTCCCTCTCCATGCCTTCAGGAACTCCTAGAACTCGAATGTTGGGTTTTTTAATAGTATCCTGTAGATTCCCAACAATATTTTTTAGATTTCTAATTTCCTCTTCTTGTCTTTGGTTTGACCTAATATTTTCCTGTGCTCTGTCTTCTAAGTCCGATATTCTCTCTTCTGCTTCACCCATTCTGTTTGTAAGACTCTCCAATATGTTTTTCATTTGATCTATTGAATTCTTCACTTCATTATGATTTCTCGTCACTATCACAGTTTCATGTTCTACTAGTTGTTTCATTTCATTTTGGCTCCTCCTTAATATTTCATTTTCATGAGAGAGATTTTCTACCTTGTCCATTAAGGATTTCTGTAGTTCAAGAATTTGTTTTTGAGTACTTCTTAGTGTTCTTATCAATTTTTTGAGATCCGCTTCTTGCATTTCTTCTATCTCATCATCTTCGTAATCTTGAATTGGGGTGTCTTTTTCATTTGGGGACACCATAGTGTCTTCCTTGTTCTTATTACCTCGGTTTTTGCGTTTGTTGTTTGGCATATTGGTTTCTTCACTGTGGTGTTTTTTCTTGTTATACTATGACTCTAGATTAAGTGGACTGTCTGCTTTTGATGGAGCTTTAGAGGCTTGAGATGGGTGTGGCCTGAGAGCTCTGTTTGGTTCCTCAGGGTTGAGGGTCTGTCATAGGAGACACTCCAAGGTTAGGTGTCCTAAATCTCTGTTTCTTTTTCTTTTTTTTTTTTTTTTTGATTCGAAAGGGAAGTAGTTCCACACAGCTAAATGGAATTGGGGTTGGTTAGCAGGCGAACGATATACCCACAGGAGCCAGAGATCAGAAGCTCTTTCCCAAGGACCACAGAGGGAATCTCTGCAGCCCTGAGTGTGGGCTCAAATTCTCCTGTAGTCTCCCACTGGGCTGCCAAGGCTACTGAACTGTAGCGTCTCTGGAGAGTACTCACATGAATTCGTGATTTCCGTGAGTTCTCTCCCCCACCATCTCTTTTTTCACAGTCTCAGTTCATTAGCACCACACATTCATTAGGTTCTAATCTCCTGTTATTTCACCCCTCCCACCCAGAGTCAGGTTTTTCTGCTAGGCTCAGGGCCAGTGCAGACCTGAGGTCGCCCTGGTTATGACATATTCCAAAATGGCGCCTGCTCTTTGTCTTGCTCACCTTTGAGAGGTGGGCGGAGAGAGAGAAACTCGTGTCCATATGGGTCACTTTTTTCTCTCTCTCTCTCTTCTAGTTAGCCTGGTGAACTTTTCCCCACAGGGTTTCAAGCCTTGTTCGTTCTAGTCTCCTCTCTCTGCTTCCCTACCAGTATCTTGGTCTATTGAGGTTCAGCTCACCTCGCGTTCCAGTGCTGGTGCATTGAGTCTGCCACTGGTGCCCCGAACTGCGGGCTCCTTCGCTTTCCACGCAGGTCCACTGTGAATCACTAGTTCCGAAAGAGTTTCCTCTGCTGTTTCTTCCTCTACTCTTCCTTGAACCTGCAGTATCTCCACTTTTATTAAACTGTCTCTCCCCCTGACTATCAGTGTGCTCCCTTTTTATTCCACGATCTTGCTACTCTCTAGCCTGTTGATTCACCAAACACTCATACACAACCCCATTATTTCATGGGTACTGCATACAATCATGCATGATGTCTCTCAGGTACTAGTGGTAGATGTCGTTTGGTACAACTGCCAGTTGCTACTTGAGAAATTACCCCAAATTCAGGGACATAAATATTTATTATCTCACAGTTTCAGTTGATCACTAATCTCAAAGAGGATTAGCTGAGTGATTTTGTTTTTGTTTTGTTTTGTTTTTTTATTTGACAGGCAGAGTTAGACAGTGAGAGAAAGAGACAGAGAGAAAGGTATTCCTTCCATTGGTTCACTCCCCAAATGGCCGCTACAGCCAGCCTGCTGCACCGATCCTAAGCCAGGAGCCAGGTGCTTCTTCCTGGTCTCCCATGCGGGTGCAGGGCCCAAGCACCTGGGCCACCCTCCACTGCCTTCCAGGGCCACAGCAGCGAGCTCGACAGGAAGAGGAGCAATCAGGAATAGAACCCAGTATCCACATGGGATGCCGGCGCCACGGGCAGAGGATTAACCAAGTGAGCCACAGCGCCAGCCCCATGCTTTTTTTTTTTTTTTTTTATTTAAGATTTATTATTTTATCTGAAAGGCAGAGTTACAGAGATGCAGAGAGAGAAAAGAGAGAGGTCTTCCATCCGCTGGTTATTCCCCAGATGGCCAAAATGGCTGGAACTGTGCCAATCTGAAGCCAGGAGCCAGGAGTCTCTTCAGGGTCTCCAATGCAGATGCAAGGGCCAAGGACTCAGCCCATCTTCTACTGCTTTTTCAGACCATAGCAGAGAGCTGGATCGGAAATGGAACAGCTGGGACTCGAACTGTTTGCTTATATGGGATGCCAGCACTGCAGGCAGCAGCCTCATGAGCTATGCCACAATGCTGGCCCCTGCTGAGTGGTCTTGACTCTTGGCCTTTCATGATCTGGGCTGTGACTACTGTCTTATCTGAAGAGTTGATTAGGGGTGATCCACTTGCAAACACAATTTTATGTATTAATGGACTTCAGTATTTTTTGCTGCTTTATTATAGACAAAGACTTCAGTTCTTTGATATAGTGGCCTGTTCTGGGTCTGTTTAGCATGAAATCTGGCTTCTCTTAGAGTAAATAATGAGAGAGAGGAGGAGGGGGTGAGAGGAGAGAGAGAGACACACACAGAGAGAGAGATGGATGAAAGCTAAAGATGTTTTAGAATAGAATCTCAAAAATCATCAGCTATCACTCTGCCACATGCCATTGGTCACAATGACCAATACTGGTGCCATGTGGGAGCATGTGATAGGTGATGACTACATAAAGTTTTGAATAACAGGAGACCTGGGCCATTGGGGACCATCCTAGAGCATGTATATCTCTCTCAGAAGTTGTGAAAAGTTCATTTACAACTGTTTTGATGTTAGCATACTTTCTAAAAAACATTACCCACACTTGGTAATGTTTCTTTATCTTAACTATATTTACATTATAATTAACCAATGTCTGCAATATACAAATATAATTAATAAGTAGAAGCATTCAGGGGAAAATATAGGTATTGCATATTTTCACATCTTCTCAGCTTTGTATCCTGTTTTAATTAATATTGGATGTTGTGTCTGGGGGTTCTTTTTTATTATGATTTGTTTATTGATTTGAACAGCAGAGTGGCTCAGAGAGAGAGAGAGAGAGAGAGAATATGAAAATTCCATACGCTGTTTCATTCCTTGGCTAGGCTGAATCCAGGAGCTGGGAACTCCATTCTGGTTCCCTACATGGATGGGAGGAGCCCAAGAACTTAGTCTGCCATCCATTGCCTTCCCCAGCACATTATCAGGAAGCTGGCTTGGAAGCTGAGTAGCCAGGACTTGAACTGGCACAGCATTATGGGATGCTAGCGGTGCCACAGTGCTAGCCTTCAGTGTGTGTGTGTTTTCATTTTAATTTAAGAACTATAAAACAGTGAATGTCATTCCCAGAAATTATTTTAGTTATATAAATGTCTACACTAATGTGAAATTTCAAACATAGTCAAAATTCTTAAATATTAAGATTAGAGTACTGAAAATAAATTTTTATATACTTAGCATAAACAAAACTAATCAAATTGTTTACTCCTAATTGACATTGTACATGCTGCTTTTTCCTTTCATACAAAGTATTATTTCATTTAAAACTATTTCTAAACAATTTCCTAATATTCTTTATATATCAGTTAAATACCTTTGTATTTAATGTAGGAAAAAATACCTTAACTTTGGGGTCTTGCTCTGTGCATTAAATTACATTTGTAAATGCTTCACTGAACAATATTTTTCAAATATAACCCACATGTAGTAATCATGTTTTTAAAATATAATTTTTCACAGTTATGACCCATCTGCTCAATACTGATAAGAAGTTCAATAAAGCAGACTGTAAAAATCAATGCTGTTAAATGTTTATTAATTATCTAACACATTGCTTAGCTTACTGAGCACATTTAACACTCCAATACGTATTTCAAGGTATATATGGAAATTTTGCACTTAGGTTTAAAGATACATTTTAAGCATCTTTTCAGCAATGTTCTCTTAATCCAAATTTATGAGCATTGTGCTTATTCCATTTAATCTGATCTTTGACTGAGGATACAATTTCTGTGAAGGTAAAGCAGACAATTTCTATCTGGGGAAAAGAAATCTTAAAAGTACATTCTACATTAAAAACCACTGAAGCATGATAGGCTAAGCTGCACATGGACTAGATTTCAACATTTGCCCAAATTATCAGTAAATTTAAGACTCTTTCTAATTTTCTCAGCCATTATTTTAAACTGCAGTAGCACCAGGAGCTGATCTAATCAGTCCGTGAGGCATAAAGCATTCAGGTCAAGTAGATCTGAACAAAAATGTTTTCTGATTCCTTTCATTCTCATCTCACAGAAGCCCTTTGTCACCAAGACCAGCAGTGCTTAAGTTCTAAAATTGCTTCTCTTGCCAAACGATACCAGTGTTAAAACGGCAGGAAAAGTGGTGGAATTAGTATAGAATCAAAGATGGAACTGCAAGCGTTAATTCATGTCCATCAGCACTTCTGTTTGTTCTTTATGATTCTTATAATGTTGTACTGTGCCCTTGCATTTAACACAATGCCTTAGCATCTAGTGAAATACCTAAAATAATGACTTAGCATTTACCACAATGCCATTAACATGGTAGCATTTATAAATGTTTGATTTAAGAAATGTGTTGACTGTCTTGAAATGTGTGGTCACAGTTTTAGCATCAAACTTGTAAGGTGAAAATGTATTATTTGTCAGATTGTGGAAATAGGCATGTTTTGATCTTATCATTGCTGTCATGTAGCAATAATGTCAGCAATTATGACCTAAAACATTAAATAAAAATCTTAAGGATACAATAGCTTTCTAAGTTGTAAAGACTAAAAATCTGTAAGTTATATATTTATCATATTGGTTCTTGAAGCTTATAGGAAGTATAAAAGTTTTGTGTGAACTATTTTGATGGCCTAACCATTTCTGGTTTCTTGTCCTTTTTGATTAACTGTTATGTTGATTTCTCTTTAAGTTGTGCATCTCTTTAAGTTGATTATTTATTTCCCAGCATAAAACTGGTCACGTTCCATTGTTTGAAAGATAAGATAGAAACTCCATTGACACATCCACATGGTCTTCACATAATCACCCCAACTTCTCATATCCTGCCCAAATTTCTTCTCTGCTAAGTTTATTGAGGATTTGATCTGAACAGATTATGGCCAGGTTTCTTGATGCTACTACTATTCTATGATTTTTGCATCTTGTTCTATTTCTATTGGTGAGATGGTCTCATTGAACTATTCCAAATTCACAGTGAGTTTTTCAAAGTCTTAGACTTTGAAGAAGTAGAAAAGTTTTGAGGCCAATCTGCAATTACCCTAATAGAACATCTCTAAATTTCTGTGTGTGCATATATGTTAGTGCGAGCATGCATGTATGTTAGGATTTTTCTTATCTGATAACATATTTGACAACTTATTGGACATTATTTAAAATTTAACCATTTTAGCTAGGGACTTTATTATAATCCTTCTTTTGGAAGAAAATGTATTACTATAGAATTAAAACTAATTGTCTTTCCAAACCAGGTAATTTGGGGAGGATACTAGATAGAGCAATATGAAATATTCTCATTTGCGGTATATAAGAAATTACTCCCTATGAAACAATAATTTTATTTATTTCTAATCGAATTAACCACATTCATAATATATTCTTTCTTCAATATAATTATTACAATAAAACTTAAAAGTGGTAACAGGAGGCCAAATGCTTGGGGCAATATGCTAATGATGGATGAATCGGGAATAATGATAAATGACTCTCATTCTAAGTTCTGTCAATGAAATAAATCATGAATGTCATAAATCTCACTAATATATTAACAGTCCACTCAACCAACAGACCTCTTCTCTTTTACATGGAAGCCTGTTCATTTTGGTCATGTTTATCATGAGCTTTGTGGAACTAAAAAACCGTTGTTCCATGTGGTCACTCTACTTGGGGAAAGCTTCTTGGTAGATACTGCTCATTGGGAATGGGTCTTTGTTTTTTGACTGCATTGTCATTCATATTCGAGGTGAAGAAAACATAATTTTTCTGCAAAATAGGCACAGTTTCTGGTGAGTTCTTTCTCCCTGCAAGTATATACAGAATATAACGTGGAAAATGCCTGGCTTAAATATAGTTGAAAATGTACCAAAGTATTCAGAATTTAGGCAAAAGCTGAGGCACGGGAGCATGGACAAGTGAATCTGAAGCCGTTTACTCTCTTGAGTTTGGATTTCAAAGGATGTTCCAGGAAACCTTATTTTGAAACATGGTTCTCAGAGGGTTAGCCCACAACAAAGAAGGAAAGCTGCAAGAAGCCAGCCTGAGTCATTTTTTCTTTGAAGCGACAGGTATAAAACATGTATTGCAAGTAAGAAAGGTCATCCAGCATCCCATTTTCTCTATCCTGGACAATTCTGTAACACTTTCTGTAAAAACCCTAACAAACTGCTTCTCCAGAAGGTGATTTGTTTAAAGAATTCTATCATTTTGCTGTCTCCTTTAGTTTTTACAACTAAACAAAGCTTTCATCTGAGCAACTATCACTGGAGGCTGATTATTTCATGGCACTCCAAATATACAAACTCCATGTGTCTGCTAACAAAATTGGTGACACAGATAAGACTGCCCTTAGTTTAGGACTGGGATGACTGGGAACTAAGGGTGAAGCTGTTAGCAGCTTTGGCTCATTCAGGGTTTGCTCTGTTGGCAGAAGGGAAATTTTTTTCTAGTGCCTAGCTATCCCAAATTGCATTCTTGAAGATACAAGAGGCGAAGTGGTCACATAGTTCCTTTTCTGTCTAGAACTTCATGGAATGAAAGAGTGAGTAATCTAGGAAGGCTGGCCTTATGGGTGTCTAAGAGTTGATAAAAGTGAAAGGCAGTACAAGAGGCTACCAAGGAGCCTACCAAGGGAGAGTCTTCTTAGACACCAAATAAATGTGTCAGATTTTGGTCTGGAGATGGAGAATTGCCAAAGGAACAGTCTGAGAAATCTCTAGGCCAGGTTTTTGGGTGACTTGCTCTGTCCTTCTACATTTCACAGATGTGTTATTCAGGTTTAGAAATCTCTACAGGAAACAGGAAAAAGGCAACAGGGAAATTCACGTTTTAGTATTGATATAAATTGGAATGTCTTAGTTCACATCTCTACTGCTTTCTGGTATTCTGTCTGGAATTGTACTCTTGCTTGTTCACACATTGCAAGCTTTGCTAGTTTTCTGTGTCTGCCCAGTTGTCGATATCTTTTTTCCCATCATGTACACTGAAGTACTGTTCCTCTGTAGGGTACCATCCTTACCTCAATGGAATGTGCAACTTTCTGTGCCTTTAAAGTTTGGTTCTTTGGGTGTTCTAAGATGAAGAGAAAAATGAGAAATAATGTCTAATTCTTCTGAAAGCTCCTTAATTGGGAAAAAAGAGTAGCTTGAAAGAGGATCTACAAAAATCACTACCCAAATCTCCTGGCTCTATGACTATTCCTCCAACTATGACAGCAACATACCTGGCACCACATCATCCCCTTCCTAACAACAAGATCAACATTCCTTTGCACAGGACTCTCTGTAAGCCTATGGGAAGCAAGTTCCCCTCCAGCAGGTTGCAGATGGGGAAGGAAGGTTGTGAAAGTGCCTTTGCCATTCTGCCATTCTCCACCTATGGTTTGTATAATTTTATGGCATATGTTATAGAACTGAGAGTCAATCCTGAGGCATTCCTGTCACTGATTAGGAGTATTTTATAATGTACAACCCACCTTGGAGATAAGCACGCTTATCTCCAGTGGAGGAAGTCAGCTGTAATAGCAAGGGCTAGGGAAAAAGCTGACAAGCAGCACATCAATCAACCTGACAGTCTGGTGTGGAGGTGAGCTGAGGTATCAGTTCCAACACCTCTAAGTTGGGAGGCCTATTTAATCAAAGTACTTAAAAAATTCAGAATTATAGGATGATGTTGATAAGACACAGGCAAGATGAGAGAGAGACTAAAAACGTCAGAGCAAGGCCCTTCCTAGGGAATCTAGGAGAATGTCTCGGATAATGTACTTTTTGGAAACCTGATGTTGAAGAGGTCAGGTAGTTTTGGACACCTGCCTAATGTCCCCAAGTGCACAGATATCCAGAGGAAGCATCAGAAATTGTAGGTTCTGAAAACCAAGGCTTTATTGTTGGCAGAGATTTCCTTTAAGGTTTTCAACAAGTTTTCTAGGGCAGAATGTGAGAAGGATGACAGAAAGGTGCAAAGGCAGGTGACTTCATTGGCTGTTGCTCTCCAGGAACCTGGGGAGGTGAATAGAGTAAGCACAGATGAGTAACTGAGTAACCCTGGCCCCCACTGTGGGACCAAGAGTGACTTGTTGGTGTCTAAGCACTTAGAATTATAGTTGGGATACAACCAGTATGCATGCTATAAGCAGAAGGACTTACAAAAAGGGAGTGTCCAAGCAGTTCCCAGAAGTGGAGGGCTCAGAGCAAACCTAATTCTTTCTAGCTATCTTTGAGAGTAGAGCTACAGAGCCAGGGGTCCCCCAGTTGGCTCCAGGCTTTGGCCTTGCCCAGCCCAACTATTGAAGACAGTTGAAGAGTAAACCAGTAACCAGTGGATGGCAGTTCTCTCTTCCTGATCTCCTGCCTTCCCTTCTTCCCTGCCTCCCTCTATACTCACCCCACACTCTTTCTTTTTCTCTATCCCTCCTCCCCCTCTCTCTGCCTCTCAAAAAGAAAGCAAACCCTAGCATACAGCTTCTTGGAAGTAGTTTCCTTAGGGAACCTTTACAGTGTTTCCTTTACCTGTTACAAGTAAGTAAACTTTCCTCTAAACAACTCCTGTCTGAAGTTGACTATTTGGTGATACTTCAAGAGAATGGACCCCTTCTGTCTGCAAACAGAAACAGTTGTACTTGGGCAGATGATCCCTTATGAAAGCAAAATGCATGACACTGAAAAATAGAAACTCCTTCTCTATGGTGGGGTTAAAGCTTGAACAATTATAAAATGAGGCAGTATTCTGTTTAAACATTAATTCATGTACTTTGAATAATATACCAAATTGTAGAGATTAATATAAGTTCAAAAGTAAGAATTTTAGAATCTTTTGAAAAGTTCTATCAAAATATTTTTTTACTAGAGCTTTGAGTAGTTCATATAAAACTGATAGCCATGGAAATGTCAAATAGCAAATGTATCAAATCAAAACAGTAATCTGAAGATAGATTAATGGAATATTAATGTTTTTCATCTTAAATTATTTTGACTTATTAGCAAAATTTATGATAACACACCAATCCCACTACTGGGTATATAACCAAAGGAAATGAAATCGGTCTGTCCAAAAGACCTTTGAATACCGTGTTTATTGCAGGAGTATTCACAGAAGTGGGGAAATGGGAAATGGAAACAACCTAACTTTCCACTCATTGATGACTGGACACAAAAGCATAGTGCACATCCACAATGAAATACTGGTCAGCCATAAAAAGAATTAAATCATGGAACTTGCAACCACAGACCTCAAAGTGTAACCACAATATTGAGCAAATTAAGCCTAGCATGGAAAGACAACTACTGCATGATCTAGAAATTGAGAGTATAGAAGTGGCTACCATAGGCTAGAAGGGAGAGGGATGAGGAGATTTGATCCAAGACAGTACGTTATGATTAGAAGTTGCAGTAGGGTGAATACGGATAATGATAACACATCGTATTCTATTTTTAAAGGCCATTAAAATGAGTGTTTGAAGGTTTTTACCATAAAAATGATACATTTTGGAGGCAATAAACACACTTATCTTGATTTGAACATGACACAATATACTTTTATAAAAACACCACATAGTACCCTATAAATGTATATTTATATATATTTGTATTTATATATATTTATATATATTTATAAATATTTTATATTTCAATTAGAAATAACATTAAAATAAACTTTACAAAATAAGTGACAGTAGGGGCCGGCACTGTGATACAGTGGGTACCGCAGCTGCCTGCAACACAAACATCCCACGTGGGCACCAGTTCACATCCTGGCAGTTTTGCTTCTAAGCCACTTCCCTGCAAATGGCGTGGGAAGGGTTCAAATCAAGATAAGCATAGAGGTGGCAGGGAATGTGTTTTTCTTAAAATTCTATATACATTATTTTCATTTCTTGCTGTTTTATTTTGTTTTTGTCTTAAAATTAGCATTAAGCTCACGATAAGTATGTTGTGTGGGGTAGCTAATAGAAGCCAATTCCTTCTCAATCTGTTAATAGAATATTGTATTAATACAGGGAAGTATACAGAAACAAGATAGTAAAATTAAGTTGCTCTGCCATTGCTAGATGTGTAACTTTGGGAGAGCTATTTAACTTCTCTGTCTCAGATACTGGGATTGTACGTCAACTCATAAGCTTACTGAATAGAAACCTGAAATAAGAGATACAAAATGTTTTTGCACAAAGCCTGACATGAAGTAAATTTTATAAGTCATTTTTAATAAAATTACTATTAATTGGGGCTGGTGCCGTGGCTTACTTGGTTAATCTTCCACCTCTGGCGCCGGTTTCCCATATGGGCACTGGGTTCTAGTCTCGGTTGCTCCTCTTCCAGTCCAGCTCTCTGCTGTGACCCAGGAGGGCAGTGGAGGATGGCCCAAGTGCTTGTGCCCCTGCACGCACATGGGAGACCAAGAAGAAGTACCTGGTTCCTGGCTTTGTATTGGTGTAGTTCCAGCTATAGCGGCCATTTGTGGGGGTGAACCAATGGAAGGAAGACCTATCTGTCTCTCTCCCTCACTATCTAACTCTATCTGTCAAATAAAAAAAATTACTATTAACCCTTTGTGTGTCCTATTCATATTTCAATTGAGGGGTTACTTAACTCTTCACACACACTCCTCAAGTGTGTTTGTGTATACTGAGAGGATAAATAAATTCATATATCAGTATCATTGGGAGAATTTATTAGAAGATATTTTGAAAATTTGCTGTGTATGAAGGAAGTTGACATCTTTTCATCTGATTATTGTTTATAAGCCTTGCCTACCTTCCTGCTGAACTATGGTCTTTCTACTTTTAACTTGTTGAACTCTTTATTTAGTGGAGCATTAAGCCTTTTACTATAATGTAAATTAAAAATACGGTATAGGGGGGCTGGCACTGTGGCATAGTGGGTTAACGCCCTGGCCTGAAGCACTGGCATCCCTTATGGGTGCCAGTTCAAGACCTGGCTGCTTCACTTCCAACCCAGCTCTCTGCTGTGGCCTGGGAAAGCAGTAGAAGATGGCCCAAATCCTTGGGCCCTGGCACCCACATGGGAGACCAGGACGAAGCTCCTGGCTCCTGGCTTTGGATCGGCACAGTTCCGGCCGTTGTGGCCAAATGAGGAGTGAACCATCAGATGGAAGACTCTCTCTCTCTCTGCCTCTCCTCTCTCTGTGTGACTCTGACTTTCAAAGAAATAAATAAATATTTTTTAAAAATATGCTATAGGATCAAGTATCTGACAATAATAATAGGTAGAATTAAAAAAGAGAATGTCCAACATTGGAAGCAGTCTACACAACAGACTCACAGAATGACAATCACTTTAAGTAACACTCTGACCTCAGAATCAGCTCTTAAGGCTTCCTGGTCTGGCTGAAAAGCCCATGAGGGCATTTCAGGCATAGAAAGCCAAGATACTGTGACAAAAAATGCTGTACACGAAGGATCTCTATGAGTAAGACCCCAATGGAAAGAAATGGCCATCAAAGAAGGATGTACTTTTCTCTAAAGGGAGAAGAGAACTTTCAATTTGCTTATGGCTTTGTCCAAATACTGATGGAGTTTGTGGGCTAAGAGGCTTCCATAGCCTAGAGAGCTCATGTCAAGAGCCTCAGCTGATCACAGAAGTCATACATAAGAGTGCTAATTGTAACAAGAGTCGCTGTGCGCTAACTCCCCATGTAGGACCTCTGTCCTCAATGAGTTGTATTGAAAGTTAACTGTAAAACCAGTTCTCAAACACTGTGTGTGTGTGTGTGTGTGTGTATGCATGTGTTTGTACAAGTTGTTGAAATCTTTATTTAGTATAGAGTTGGTTTTCTGTGTGTAAAGTTAATTGAAAATAAATGTTAATGGGGAATGGCTCTGGCAAGAGGAGAGGGAAGAGGAGGAGGGGTGGGAGTGTGGGTAGGAGGGTGGGTATGGTGGGAAGAATATTAATATCCCTAAAGTTGTGCTTATGAAATTTGTATTCCTTAAAAATAAATTTAAAACAATTTTTAAAAAAAATTAAAAACACCAAAAAAGCTATCTAAAAAATAAAATTAAAAATAAAATCACTTTAAAATTTAGAATGTATGATAATTATTCAAAAATATAATGAGATTTCTTCATTTAGATAATCTTGCAATTGTCTACCCTGTTTTTTTTGGTCTCCTGGACCCTTCTACTTTTGGTGGCTGGTTTTCATATTCTGAGTTTTCCTAGAACAAATTTCATTAAATGTTCCCTAAAATCCCTTCCTACTTTGAGATTCTTGAGGATAATAGGAGCCTTCACTAAAAAGTAAATAGATACCCCAACTCCTAATCGTTTTATCTTTTAGATGCTCTCTCACTACATCTATCAAAACTCGACAGTTGAGTAATACATGATTTGGGCAAATTAATCTAGGATCAGAATGTAAAGTAAGGTTAGAGAAGAGAGTACCGGTCAGTGACATGGCCTTATTCCTGAATCAATACTATTTTCCATCTTCTGATCTTCACATCTTGGATCTTTGGGTTACAGTTCCCTTAGATTTCAATTAGTTGCAAACCTTCTGTTTATGTAGTAAGAATTTAGCCAAAGTGTGAGTCATAATTGCAGTTTTAGAAGTTTAGCACCATGGTTTATGCAGTAATAATTACTAGGTAAACTGTTCGGAGTGCTAATGTTAAACATTTATTTTATTAATTCCTGGCTGCAACTTTAGAAAAGTAGCTCCTGCTCCTTGGGTCTTTTTTTTTTCCTAACAAGAAAGAAATTGTTCCAGACGGACTCTAAATGTCTTTATATCACTAACTGCCTGTGAGTTTATTGTAAGTTCATAGGGACTCACAAACCTTACCATCTCAAAGTTTGTTCATAATTTTCCATTCACTGAAAATGACGAGGATAGGAAAAATATTAAGTATCTGCATTAATTGTATCCTATACAGTATGAGTTTAATAATATGGAAATTTAGCTTTTATCTTTAATGTGGCTGTTCTCAAGAGTAATATTCCCAGGTATATTTTCTATCTTTAGCATTATGAATACAGCCCAAAATTTATTATGGATTTCGACATTTTGAAGTAAACTTAGCAATTATTTTCATATACAATAAAAGATAATGTGTTCTCTTGATACTTTATTTCTGTATAATCTTGTTAATTTCACTCTGCTAAAAATGAAATATCTGTAATTTGCAATGGAACAAACTGTTTCTCATTTACTTTATCTTCTCTAAATGTTCTTTTCTTTTTATAAGAATGTTAACTGATTTTTGCCATCTTGACTCACCAAACCAATTTATTTCAATCTATTGAGAATAAAATATATATGAATTCTTTTCATTGTAAAAGTGATACATGATTATATGGATATAATTATTATAGAAAAGTAACACCATATGGACTCTAGAAATAAATATTAAAGCTAGGCAGTGTAATTTATCAATATGACTTTCTTGACCTTTGGGTTTCTTCCATTGGAGCATATTAGATCAGATATCAGTGACCTGATAGAGCATGATAAAAAAATTCACTTTGCTGCTGTGTGCAGAGTAGAATGTAAGGGCCAAGAGTAGAAGCAAAATTATTAATTAGAAAGCTATTAAAGGAGTATAGGAGAGACACTATATATCTTGATGGCATGAAAGAGAAGTGCAAAAGTGGACAGGAAATGTTTCTATTAGATACATATTTTGAAGACTGAGCCAAGACAACTTCATAGTGGAAAGGAGGTGTTTTGCTTATTTTTAAAGTAAGGAGGCTCTAAATGAAAGAAAACACAAGAAATGCAAAGTTTGCTTGCGTGCTATAGATGGTTTCAGCTATGTATATATGCTGAAATGTTGTTTTATATGCCTTAAAATGTGTATTACATGTTAAAGTAAAATTTAAAAATAAATTCTTAATTTAAAAAAAAGGAGGTGAGAACTAGGAACCTCAGCCAATAGGATGGCACATCATATATTGAGATACTGAACATTAGAGAGGAGACAAGTCTAAGTTTACTGTGCTGTGAGAATTTGAGATGCTTTTACATGTGTGTAAAGGTGTGCATTTGTAGATAAACATTTAGAGTGAAGGGTCCATGTTCAGGTTGAAGGTGTAAATATCCTGGTATTCCATGTATGGGTATATTTAAAGCCATGAAAATCATGAGGTTGTTAATCAGTGAATTTTGACAGAGAAGGAAAAAGATATGAGGACTGAGCCCTGAGATTCTCTAACATCTAGACAGAGAAAAGCATCAGGGAAAGCCAAAAGGATAACGTTGTAATGTTAGTGACGACTTTCAATGCAACTGTGAGTGTGGTGGTTCACTGGCCCACTGATAAAGTATTCACACTAAGATTGCAGCTATTGAAAAAATAATGCTGAGAAGGGGAAACATAATTCTTAATGTTTGCAACAGTGTTCCATTGTTTATATTCACCATAATCTAGCCAATTCCCCATGGTTGAATTCTGTTTTCATTTATTATTGTTGGTTTTGCAAATAAATTCACAAAATCCTACTAGTGTCTTTAAACTGAACAGCTGAATTATTTAGTAGATACAATATCATGTGAAATTTTTAGAAACAGGAAAAAAATCAGGTAAAGATGATGATGAATAACCAATTTTTTAAAATTTTGCCTTGATTCCTATTATGTTTTATAATGTGATGCATGATCAATAATATGTTCAGAAATAAGAAAAATAACTGTTAGTAACTGACAGCTCTTGATTTCTCCCCAACCATTGTTTTTATATAGATTATAAGATATATTTATTTGGATGTAAGGATTTATATATTCTATTTTGCTAGCTCCTCCCTCAACTTTCATGTATACATTTCCACCTACAAAAGCCCTATAAATTCTCACTATGATGAAAATAAAGCTGATATTATATCATGATCTGGATAGCTTTGAAAATATTCATATTGAATAATTTCATCCATTATAATTTCAGAGACATACAACATAAATATAAATAAATGGAGACTCAGTATAACAGGTGGTATATATACTTTCTATGTATCTGTGTTGAAAATGTGTTTATTTCATCTTATTTGAAAGGCAGATAGATAGATCTACCTGTTGGTTCACTCCCTGAATGCTGCAACAGCCAGGGCAGGGTGAGGCTGAAGCAGAAACTGGGAACCCTATCCATGTGTCTCCCATGTGGGAGGCTGGGACCCAGGTACCTGAGCCATCCCAAGACGGCCATAACAGTAAGATGGATCAGAAACAGGTGCTCTCCCCTGACCTCAACCTGGTGAATTTTCTGATATTCTAAGAGTATTATGGAAATCAAGTCCAAATATTTGAAGACAAAATTAGATGAAATTTTTAGAGACTTCTTTCTCACTGAAATGACAACATTTCACAGAAATGCAGTGTTACTGAGACCAACTAGCTCTAGAACCACAATGCAAAGAAAATGAAGGAATAATAAGAGAACTGTAGCTGAAAAGAATGAGAAAGGCATTAAAAGTACAAATTGATAATTTTTTAAGATAGCCATTTTTAGATAGGAATTATATTTATGTTTTAGTAGACATGTATAACTAAAACTATTCACAATTTTGATCATCTACAAAAATGAAATAAAAAGAATACAATTGGTAAAATTTGCTTCAAAGAAGGACAATTATTCATACCTGATGAAAAAGAATTTGAACTCTCAAAGAATTTTCCCACAAGGTTGTACTATTTTACATGCCCATAGCATTAAACTCCTGGCCCAGATGTTCTACACACTACACCATATTGTGAATAAACTAAAAATCAAGCCATTCTACTGTATGTATAGTGGACTTCTATTATTGTTTTAAATTATATCTGTAATTGCAATTAATGGTACGTTAGCAATTTACAAGTATCTATTAACATAATTATATGTTTTGTAAATCATATTTTCTAGTCTTATCAATTTTAGTAGGAAATTTGTCCTTTTATTGTGTGAATGTTCTTTATATACTCTGGAAATAAGTATAATGGCAGATACACATATTGCAAATATATTCTCTTGAGCTGGGGTTTAGCTATTAATTTGATTGTGTTTCTAGTTTGTACAGGTTTCAATTTTATTGGGCAAAAATTATCAACTGTTCAGCTTATGGCTTTATATTTTTATATGTTCTATCTAAAGAAATTTTACCTATCCAAGGAAATTTTAGTAGTCATGAAGATATTTAGGCCTGTGATACATCTTAAAAAAGATGTCTGTATACAGTATGAGTTGAGAGACAAAGTTTATATATCTTTGAGTCTTTAGCACTATTTAATTGCTTTAGTGTCTGTTGAAAATCAATTGATTCTATAAGAATGAATCTATTGTGGATCTTTCGTTTCCTATTGATTCATCTATCCAACATTTTGCTAATAAAACTCTCTTAATTACTGTAACTTTATAAGAAGTCAAAATCAGTAGTGTGAGTTCTCCATTTTTTTACATTTTTCAGGTATTATAGATTCCTCCATTTCTGTACAAAGTTAATAATTCTGCAAATCACTTTCTTTAAGTAACTTTTGCTTCAATTTTGATTAGGATTCAACAAAATCAATCAATTTAGAGTGAACTGACACAGTATCATTTTACTAGAGCTGCTTAGATAACACCACAGACTGCAGCTTAAGCAATAATAATTGGCATTTCACGGTTTTGGAGGTTAGGATTCCTGGGTCAAGGTATCCACAGGCTGCATTCCTCTGAGAACTTTCTTCCTGGCTTGCTGATGGCACTTTTTCCCCTTTGTTTTCGCTTGTTCTTTTCTCGGCGTTTCCGGTGTCTTTCTGTGTGTTCAAATTTCCTCATATAAGGTCATAAGTCAGATTGGGTCAGGGGCCACTCTAATGGCCTTGTTTTAAGTTTTTCATACCTTAATAGGACCTATCTCCAAATATAGTCAGATTTTGATGTATTGATGTTAGGGCATCAACATATGAATTTAGGAGGGATGCAGTACAGTTTCTAATAGACATCTTAATAATAGTTCATTTTCCATATATGAATATGTCAATCTCTTCATTTATAAAGGTTTTCTTTCATTTCTCTCACTAAATGTTTCTCTTAAATGTCTTGAAAAAAGCATTCAATTTTCTCTATTCAATGGTTTTGATGTTATTGAAAATATTTTGAATATTTCATGTATATTCAAGTATATAAAAACAATAGATTTCTTTACACTGAAATATACATTCTCTGATCTTGAAAATTCACTCATTGTATTTAGTTTTTGATATATTTTTTAAAATATTTTATAAATGCTATCATGTATTTTTTGAGTAGTTTTCACATTCCTTTCCAAATTTTATATCATTCTAAATTGTGCATTTCCTCTCCTTTTTACTGTTTTGTAGTTTTGCTTGGCTAGGCTACATATAATCTACCGACAGTCTACCTTGGTGGTAGTTCATGTTTTTGCTTTGCTTCCTATGTTAAGCACATTTAGTCACCAAGCATTAAGTATGCTACTACTAAGTTACTCAAGGTTTTACAAGATGATCTTTATCAGACTGAAGCCATTCTGTTCTTCTCCTACTTTGCTAACAGTGCTTTATTTTAAAATTTTAAAATTTATTTATTTGAAAGGCAGAAAGAGAGGAAGTGAGAGAGAGAGAGAGCCCATCTGCTAGTTCACTACCCCAATGCCTATTAAAGCAGAGGCTGCCAGGCTGACGCTGGAAACTAGGAACTCAGTCCAAGTCTCCCAGGTAGGTATCCAAACCCAGTTACCTGAACTATCACTGCACCCTCTCATATTGCCTATTAGCAAAAAGCTGATGGGAGAGTTTTGACCCCTGTACCCACATGGGAGACCTGGAAGGAGCTCCAGGCTCCTGGCTTCAGCTTTGGAGGACCTGGCCTTTGCGGCCATTTGGAGAGTGATCCATCAGGTGGAAGATTTCTCTCTCTCTCTCCCTCTCTCTCTCTCTCTCTCTCTCTCTCTAACTCTGCCTTTCAAATAAATTAAAAAAAATTTTTTTAGTAAATCAGCTTCTTATCTGTTATGTCATACACTTACTTCTATGAACTTTACATTTGTTTTAGGCAAGACTTTTGTTCCATTTAGCCAGCAGTATACAAAATATATTGATTTTTTATTAAAAAATTAACATTAAGTTTTACTGATTTTTTTCTAATGCTTGTATTCTATTTCATGGATTTCCGTCCGTGGTTATTATTTCCTCACTTCTGTATGCTTTCCATTGGGTTGTTCAGCTTATTAAAGTGGGGTAGTAGATGATTAATTTTAAATTTTTTCCAAAAATCTTTAAAGCTATATTTTCTCCTCTAAGTGCTGTTTTAGATGCATCTCTCAAAATTTGTCTTTTTTATATTTTCATTTCCATTTGATTAAACTAACTTTTTAAATATTTATTTATTTATTTATTTTAAAGATTGATTTATTTGAAGTCAGAGTTACACACACACACAGAGAGAGAGAGAGAGAGAGAGAGAGAGAGAGAGAGAGAGAGGTCTTCCATCCACTGGTTCACTCCCCAGTTGGCAGCCACAGCTAGAGCTGTGCCTATCCAAACCCAAGAGCCAGGAGCTTCTTCCATGGCTCCCACATGGGTGCAGAGGCCCAAGGACTTGGGCCATCTTCTACTGCTTTCCCAGGCCATAGTAGAGAGCTGGATTGGAAGTGGAGCAGCCGGATCTCGAACCAGCATCCATATGGGATGCCAGTGCTTCAGGCCAGTGCATTAACCTACTGTACCACAATGCCGGCCCCTTGATTTATTTATTTGAAAGGCAGAGTTACAGAGAGGCAGAGACAGAGGTATTCCATCCACGGTTCACTCCCCAGTGGCCTCAATGGAGGGAGCTGGACCGATTCAAAGCCAGGAGTCTGAAGCTTCTGCTGGGTCTGTTTTCCCAGGCTATAGCAGAGAGCTGGATTAGAAGAGAAGCAGCTGGGACCCATATGGGATGCCGACATTATAGGTGGAAGCTTTACCCGCTATGCTATAGCACCGACCCCTGGTTAAACTAATTTCTTACTTCTCATGTAAAGTCATTGAACTTAAGATTATTTAATAATAGCAAATTTCCAAATATTTAAGTATTTCTCTACCAATTTTTAAATTGATTTCTAATTCAGTGAGTTTACTGTCAGAGCACACTGTATGATACATAATCTGAATTTGTTCAGAATTAATTTACATACACTTGCAATTTTGTGGTACTTGAGTATAGTGTTCTATCAATATTAGTTAATTAATTTTGATTATTTTATTGAAGTAATCTGTAATCCTAACTAGCTGCTTTTATTTAGTTAGCAGGAAAAATCATCAAAATGTTTAATCATTGTTTTCCAAATTAAATTATAGATGCCCTAAGTGAAAGTCTTCAGCTCTGCTGGGAGCCAGCAAGTCTGGGGAGGAATTTGCTAATTTTCATCCAATAAACTTTTCACCAGGGCTCCCCATCGTTTTTCCTGGAGGAGAAGAGGGAGGGGGTAGAGAGACTCCCTTAAAAACTGCAAGTCCAACCAAGACTGTGTGCTCAGCCCTCTGCTCTCTGCTGAGCCGCCCACCTGGCCTGCCCAGGTGTACTCTCTCCACTCAACCATGGAACCTCCTGTCCCCCAGTCTGAGTGACTGGAGACTCCCTTCCATTCTGACGGATGCTCTGTCCCCAATAAAGCCTTATTATTTTACTATCTGTCTCATGCCTGAATTCTTTCTTGCATGAGGACAAGAACCCTACTGCTTCCAAAGCTTCTTTCACCAATGACAGCATTAGACTGCTCTCTTCTCCTAATGGCATGTGAGAGAATGGCTTTGCTATGTTCCATTATAAAGAACAACACAGCTTGTTTATTAAAGATCAGTCCTTGTTCTCTTTCTCTTTCAGAGTAATAAGAAAGGAGATAAAACATGGAAGAATTTTTAAAGAGTTGATTACATGGTATACATGGGAAGTATGCAGGACTTTTAAAAACATAGTCTTAGCCGGCGCCGCGGATCAATAGGCTAATCCTCTGCCTTGCGGTGCCGGCACACAGGGTTCTAGTCCCGGTCAGGGCACCGGATTCTGTCCCAGCTTCCCCTCTTCCAGGCCAGCTCTCTGCTGTGGCCAGGGAGTGCAGTGGAGGATGGCCCAAAGGACCAGGAGAAGCACCTGGCTCCTGCCTTCGGATCAGTGCAGCATGCGGTGCCGGCCGCGGCGGCCATTGGAGGGTGAACCAATGGCAAAGGAAGACCTCTCTCTCTCTCACTGTCCACTCTGCCTGTCAAAAATAAATAAATAAATAATAAGAAAAACCAAACCATAGTCTTGATGAAAGGAAGGAGGATGGAGGTTGGGCATGGGGGAGGGAAGGGGAGGGGGGTGGATAGGGTGGGAGGTTTCATTACACTCTTCAGTCTGCATATATGAAATACATGAAATGTTTCCCCTTATATAAATTTTAAAAATTAAATAAAGGTGTGTATTTAGAGTTTTTTTGTTACACATATTTATTTCTTGTATTTTTTTTAAAGATTTATTTATTTACTTGGAAGGCAAAGTTGCAGAGAGGGGAGAAACAGAGATCCTCCATCCACTGTTTTATTCCTTCAAATGGCTACAATGGCCAGAGTTGGGCCTGGCCAGATCCAGGAGCCAGAAGCTTCTTCCAGGTCTCTCAAGTGGATTCAGGGGCCTAAGCAGTTGGTTCTTCCCCTGCTGCTTTCTCAGGCATATTAGCAGAGAGCTTGATTGGAAGTGGAGCAGCCAGGACTTGAACTGGTGTCCAAAAGGGATACCGATGTTGCGGGCAGCAACTTTACCTGCTACGTCAAAACATCAGCCCCTTCAATATTTTTTTTTATCGTATAACTTCATAATGAATATTCATATTGTACCTTTTTTTAGCAATCTAAGGAACAAAATATTTTAATTTTCTTTGAATCACTTATGGTGCTGAAAATTATCTTTCCTATTCTATTTTCATTATTAGAAGGTACTTTTATTTTAAGGTGATAACACTGTTATTTGTCACATATAAATGAACAAACCTACACAATTACTTAAAGAAAATCTAAGTATGTGAGTCTTGTAGTGAATTTTTCTACTGCTTAAACCACCATGTTTATTAAACCTGTCAAGCAAAGAATGCTATTAAAAGACATAGCATTAGATGACTCACAAAGGCTAATGGTTAGATTTTCTTAGCTCTTGTTTAGTTATTATGTTATAAAATCTAGAGCTACAAAAATAAACATTTATTAGTAGTCATAATAGCTGCCAGATTCTGCCAGTGTCTAATCGAGTATATAATTAACTAAAATAGCAAGCTCACAAATATGTATTTGCAGTACATTTTTTGCTAGGTGGAAGCTGTTAAAGCACAAAGCCCATGCTGTTGCAAATAGTATTACGACCAGATATCTTTTGGCACTTTTAACCTCCATTAAGGAAGAAAAGTAAAAATGCAACAATATTGATGTATTCCTGAAACTTTTCTTTCTACAAAATATTCTGACTTCTTATGTTGGAAAAATACACACTTCATTGTGAATTATCCTTTGCCTTTCACTACCAAGACATTTCAGATGATGGATATATTTGATAGATGGGATGCTGGCTGTAGAAAAAGATTTTAACTGAGCAACTGAAAGGTTGGAATTATCAGTTGAGATGAACAGTGAATGGTGCAGATTTGTGTGTGGGACAGACAGGAAATAAGAAGTACAAGCCAGATCACTGCTCTATTTTTAAAACATCCAGTAGTCTCCTGGTGTAGAGTTGAGGAGGCTGTTGCATACATGAACCCAGAGTGTAGAGATATCTGGTTTGGAAATAGAAATCTGAAGTTATTTTCACACACATGACATTTAAAGAATAGGAGTGGAAGATATCATCAAAAGAAAGAGTATAGAGAAGATCAACCACTGAGTAATACAACTAAGACTAGCAAAGTGATTACTCCATTCTCCCCTAACTGACAAGCATGGCAGCCTATTAGAGCTTCTAGTTAGCGAGACAGTAGCTAATCTGAGACAAAACCACTTACATAATTTGGAGCAGTGTATGCGTGAACAAATTCTTTCCTTTCCCTGGTCGAACCTGGGATCTAAGGAGTTGTTTACTGTTCATATAGTGAGATGTTGGGTGTAGAGATTTTGATCAGAGAGTTGCTGGGTCTACCCACCAGTTTTAGTGAGTTTAATTTGGCATCTGTTGTCAGCACTTGGGCCTTTTATTCTATTTCTGGATTTTTCATTCAGAGTGTTTTTGTCTGTGAATCCTTGCTTAATTGGTGTGTTTATGGGGAAAGTAGTGTCCTAACCTAACTACTCTGTCATTTCACATATGTCACTCCCTTGTAATTCATTTTTTAAATTGATAATTAATGTGAGGTAGAGGTTAGGATAGGATAGCCTCCAAATTTCATTTCAAGATAATCTAGAGACAAATAGGAACATTTGTATGTATGCATATGTATATATGTAGGCCTGTGAAATATATGTGAAAATATGTTTGTACATTTGTATTTATATTCATGTGTTTCACATTTTCATCTATTGATTTGTCTATTTAAGTTGTGACTTCATTGAATTGCGATTATTTTTGTTTATAGTAATATTTAATTTGCTTCTATTTTAGCTATTTTTCATCTTTCTAGTATTATATATTATCTATTCTTTTTGTTATTCAAAATATTTCATTAATATTTGTAGTTTGCTCTTGTGTCTACCATCTCTAACTAAAAATGATGACTTTTTTCCTTTTTGGAATTTATGGCACTTTATTATACTCTTAATGTATCATCTAGGATATAATGTAAAATTAAATAACATTAGTGATTTAGCCATCCCTATATATTGATTTTAACATAAACAGACTCAGCTATTAAGCAATCAGTATACCTAAAGCTTTTTGGTAGAAGGAATCAAACATGTTTAAGTAATCTCCTCTTTCCAGTTTTTATTAGTTTCAGAAAGAATACTAACTGTTATCAAGTTATTTTTGAGTACATTTTCTATGATAATTTCTTTGCATTTACTTTCAAATACTCTCTTTTTCATTGCATTTGTAGTTGGGGGGAGCAAATCTGTAATACTTTTTAAATGCAAACTTCCCCATGCCTGCTCTTATAAGGATAAACAGTTTAAAGGAAAAAAAATCCACCTACCTAATTGATCTCACAAATTTGTCTCCACAAATGTGTAATGAGCCATGAATTATGTAGGGTATATATTATCTTTCTCCAGTTTAGTAATTAGATCATTCACTTGAATGAAAATTCCACAACATCTCTACTGTTTTCAAATCCTTACTGTATCCTTTTCTGTCCTCAGTTTTGGCTCAAGTTCTTGTTTCTTTACAAAGAAAATTAAATGTAACAGAAGACATCTCCCACAGATCTACTCTATCACATCTGTCACTATCATTTGTGCCCTTCTACTCCTGCCCCCCTTCGCTTTGCTATAAATGAATTATCCATGACTCTAATCAATTCCTTCTTGTCTACTCAAGAATATTGTTTCTCTAATGTTTCCCTCTCTCCTTACCAGCTTTTGTGTCTTGGATAAATCAATGCAATCAGCATACCTATTATTTTTTATTTTAAAAATAAACTTTCGAGTGCCTTTACTTCTCTCTACCAGTGCCACTACATATTTTCCATTCCTTTGTTGCAGTACACTTCAAAAACTTGGTTTACACTGATTGTCTCCAATTCCTTTCTTCCCATTCTCACTTAGCCTGTATGGGTGTTTCCTCAGCAAATTACACTGAAAGCATGCCTATCAAGGTTGTCATATTGCTAGTTTTGGTGATTCTTCATGTCTGTGGTGAATTAATTACTCCCTTGTATTTGAATGATCTTGCCTTCACTTGATTCCCAAAGCAATGCATAACCTTGCTTTTCCTCCTTTGTCTCTTGCCTAGCCTTCTTACTTTTACTTGTTGGCTCCTCTTCTTGACCCTACCCTCTTAAATATTTAAATCTTACAGGAAATTTTCCTTCAATATATTCACTCTTTTGAGAAACTCACTAGTCCCACATATCAATATTCCAGCATTCAAATATTCCAGCATTGTACCTGAGTATTTGTAACTTGTCTGTACTAAAATATACATGTTTTTGCCTTTTTCACTTTTAAGATACATTTAATACTTGAGATTGATCATAACTGAAGCTTTTTCACAATGGGAAAAATAAAGAGCAATAATAGAGAAAGAAAAACAGCTAAGAATGAAGGTGAAAAAAGCAAGAGAGGATGGAAAAAAGGATTGATTTTCTTAGCTATGAACCAAGGGATTTACTAAAGGAGCAATTAAAAGATAAAAGATGGGTTCTTTAGAACATTCTTGATTGAAATGTAGTATATATCCCTCTTTTTAGTGTATACCTTTACACATGTGTTCATTATTGTAATCACCTCCACAGGTGGATCCTGAATATGTTTTACAGCCACATGGAAGAAATCTCTTATTAACAGATGCATAATGAAGAGCTAGAGAAGTAATATTGGGTATTAGAATTGCTCAAGTTCAAAAAACGGTGTTTTTGTGTCTCAGAATTATCTAAATATCACTGAAACCCTAAAAACATGCATCAACATCTTCTTAAATTCTAAATATGAATATGTTATTTTAAAATGAGTCACTTTGAGGAAATGTTTCTTTATCAGCTATACCCCTCTAGTGTTTTGACATGTGTTTTAAGCTTACTGGAAATGTGTTTTAGGACAATTGAAAAAATCCAATATCATTCAAGGAAACAATGAAGCATTGCTTGTTCTTCTTTTATATATATATATATTTTCTTTCTTTTCTTATTTTTGACAGGCAGAGTGGACAGTGAGAGAGAGAGAGAGAGAGAGAGAGAGAGAGGCAGAGAGAAAGGTCTTCCTTTGCTGTTGGTTCACCTCCAATGGCCGCCGTGGCTGGTGCACTGCGCTGATCCTAAGGCAGGAGCCAGGTGCTTTTCCTGGTCTCCCATGTGGGTGCAGGGCCCAAGTCCTTGGGCCCTCCTCCACTGTACTCCTGGGCCACAGCAGAGAGCTGGCCTGGAAGAGGGGCAACTGGGACAGAATTCGGTGCCCCGACCAGGACTAGAACCCCGTGTGCAGGCGCTGCAAGGCAGAGGATTAGCCTATTGAGCCACGGCGCTGGCAGCATTGTTTCTTAAGTTTGTATTCTCTAGAGTTTATTTAACTTCTGCCGACAAACATACTTAGTTCTCACATCTCCACACAGAACCTCAGTGTTACTTCCATGTTGATTTTTGGAAATTTCTCAGCCTGACTTCTCTTTTCAGATTAGTCCAGTATTTCCAATTATCTCAATAATATTTCCAAACACATGTTCTAATTGTATGTCACATTCAACAAATATGCAAAACCCACAACATTCCACTCCAACAGGTTCAAAATCTGAGATCATTTTCTGCCTTTGTATTCTGTCTTACCTTTTGTATCCCATCAGTTGTTAAGTGTTATAAGATTTATTTCTACTGCACTTTTAGTTTGTATTTCATTTTTCAGTTATTGTACAGGCTCAGATTTATGCAGTGCCTTACTTGTGTTAACTTCTTTCTCTCCCAGTTTTATGACTTCAGCATTTCATTTTCAAGGTAATTTTTCTGAAGCATTCGTCATATCACACCTGTACCTGATTGTTTTGGGTGCCTACTGAGTAAAGTTTAGGCTTCCTAAGTTTCTGTCCAATGTTTCTCTGAACTTTCACAAGGCAATAGGAATTCCATCTATACTATATCCCAGCGCATGAAATCCATACTCAGATTTCTTTGGAGTAATGCAAAACTCAACTCTGTCCAGTTTCACATTGTATAAATATAGGTTGTCCTCAGCTTAAATTTGTATTTTCTTCTGGAATAATTCCCATTTCTGATATTTCTATAATTGCCAATATTCCTGACATACTTCCTTTATCTTTCTGTTTTAAAATTTCCTCAGTAGGAAATATGGAGGCTACACATTTAAACTCAGTGTGGAAATCGCAGTAAGAATAAAAGCTTACTTGTGAACAGGTCCTCAAAAGAGTTGAGTTTGAGTTGGACAGCTATCTGGCAGAGACCTGTGAGACAATGGGAAAGGAGAAAACTGGATAGTTTTTAAATTCTCTCTAACTGATATTTACTGGTTCTAAAATTTCATTTCTCAAGTTTTTTAGCTTAGACTACTTATCTTCAAATGACCGGTAGCATACAATGTTATTATCTAGAATATCTCATTTTCTCTCTTGGATCATCTTCCAAAGGTTTGACCACTCATGTTCTAGTTTCTAATACCTCAACTGCTTCCTAAAGCTAACATCACTTTAAAAAAAAGATACTTTAAATAACAGATTTAAGGTTTTACCTTAATTCAATGGGTCTATTGTGAAACTAAAACTATTTCCTAATGAGTTTATCGAGTTTTTCATATTCTAAAAGCAAGTAGGGCAACACCCCTGCCTAAGCTATACCTTGAAGACTGCAGGAGTGAGTGCAGGGACCTAAAAGCAGAGTAGTGCAAATCTTTGTAATATTTGACTTTCCATTGAAATGTATACTGGAACTCAAAATAATGAAAATTAATATGGACAATAAAACAATGACTATAATACAGAAGAAATTTCTGCAAGACTAAGTGGAAATGAAGTGAAAGGAACAATTGGTTAATCAGAACTCTTAACTCTGAGATAAAGTAAATGCCTGCCTCCAGCTCTGCATCTTATCTCTGGAGTCTAGACACATATGTTCAGAGAAGTATTGCAAAACTGTACTTTGGAAAACACACAAGACATGGGAGTCCCACTCAGCCAAATCTTCCAGTGGTATCTTTCTCAATAACCACACTGATGCTGCAATTTTCAGAAACTCAATACCCAAGATTTGAATGATGGTGATCATTAGATATTGCATCTTAGAGGTATGTTTTCTGGAAATAAAGTATTTTATTGCACAGAAATTATCTGAAGAACTCTTACAGCAGTATAATAGTTTGTTACATGCATCATCTGTCAGCAGGGATAGAAATAGTGGGTAGAAAACAAGACTCCAAAACAGACCTGTAGAGATGCAGTCGTGACTGGCCTAGAAACGTATCTTTGAGTGATTTTATCATTATTAAAACACCATTTGTGTACAGATGCAAACTAAAATGCCTAGATATTACTAGATGATAGAATTTCATAGGACCACTCGAATATATGTGGTCCATTGTTGGGTGAAACATGTGGCAGGTGATGGTAATGAGGCGAAATCATAATGGACTCTGATCATTGAATTGAAAATTCTATCAATCTGCTTTTTTGGTATAGATGCAATAAAGGAACACTATTGATGTACAAAGAAGAGAGCAAAGGCTGTCACATAGAGGGGCTATGGGATGTGTGGATTTTGAGGGGCAGAGTTCTTCTCTTGCAAGGAGGGCTAGCACGGTATGGTGTGGTGGCTTTGTGATTAGACAAATCTGGATGTAAATTCCAGCTTTTCTGGTTCCTTATGGAAGTTGTAGGTTATGTAGAGGAAGGTGTAGCATTCAGTTCAAAACTAGCATTTAAAAAATGAACAATTTTTGAAGATTTACTTATTTGAAAAGCAGACTTACAGAGAGAAGAGAAAGGAAGAAGGAGAGAGAAAGATCGGTTTTCTGTCTGCTGGTTCAAACTCCAAATGGCTGTAATGGCCAGGGCTGAGCCAAGCCAAACCCAGGAGCCAAAACTCCATCTGAGTGGCAGAGGCCAAAGCACTTGAACAATCTTAACCTGCTTCCCCAAGTACATGAGCAGGGAACTGGATTGGAAGTGGAGCAGGCAAGGTGAGAGCTGCACGCACATGGGATGCTGGCATTGCAGGCTGTGGATTAGCCTGCAGCAGGATGTTGGCCCCTGAATTACAATTACAATTACTGTTATTCAAGAATAATTTAAAAGAAAATAAAACAACTTTATAGGAGTTACAGAACGATTCTGGACACAATAAAAGAGAAAGTTGTACAATTTAAGGGAGAATTGTGATCTAAAATCATTTACTGTAGGGATTACAGAAAAATTTTCAAAATGATTTATCATCCCTAGTATGTTTCGAGTAAATATGATCCTTGTAAGAGGGGGCATTGAACCAGAATATAAGAATAGGGTAAGTTAAAGAGAAAAATGATGATATGAAAACAGATATTAGAGAGTTGGAAAAAGTCTAACTAAATTTGAAATATGCTGCTTTTTCACTTTCCGGACACGATAGCCAAGCCAGGGCCAAATCCAGGAACTCAATCCAGGTCTCTCATGGGTGAGAGCGACTCAGCTAGCTGAGGTATCACCTACCTCCTACATTCTACATTGGTGGGAAGATGAAATCAGGAGCCAGAACTGGGCATCAACCATGCGCTCTAATATGGGATGTGTGCATCTTAACAGGCATCTTAACTCGTAGGCCAAACGCCTACTCCAGTTTTGCTGCGTTTACATTGATTATGCTGAAATCTTGATTTTTTTATCCTTGTAAGTTCTTGGTTCACTCATTTCCTAATTTTTAAGTGTACGTGTGTGTGTGTGTGTGTGTGTGTGGGTGGGTGTATGTTTAACCTAGAAATTACAACATAAGCTTGGCCTTATCGAAGTCCAACACCATTTGGGTTCTCACCCTCTCTTAAGGTTTTAAGTCCTTTTTTGCTGTTTCCCTAGTTACGTGCTACCATTGAGTTTATTAATAAATGTAAATGCTGTCAAATGATGGCCTCTTTTTCTTGCTATTTATCCATGTTTGCAGTCATAAGATACTAGTTGTGTTCATTTTATTCTTGTTCCTGTAGACTTTAGTTTTTCATTTGCTGAAGAATTTCTGGAGATGTATTTTCTCAGTTTTATTTTTCTAGAAGCATAATTATTTTGCCTGAATACTTAATGAATGTTTGTACCAGATATAAGATTGTAATTTAGCCTTTACTTTCATTTTTTTCCATGTTTGACTCAATATTTTAGTCTGGCTACTTTGTTCCTTTGGACTTTGTAAAATTGATCATTTTAATTATTATTACTATCAATTCTAGATTTTTCTATGGCATTCTTTACAAATACATTATATTTCTAATGAAAATTTCCAAATAACATTTTTTTCAAGTTTACATATTTGAAAGGTAGAGTAACTGAGAGAGTCTGAGAGAGTGATATCTTCCATCTGCTGACTTATTCTCCAAATGGACCCAAAAGCCAGGGCTGGGCCAGGACAAAGCCAGGAGCTAGGTATTCCATCCTGGTCTCCTACATAGGTGGCAGAGGCCCATGGAGTTGGATCATCTTCCACTGCTTTCCCTAGCACATTAACAAGGATTTGGATTGGAAACGGAGCAGCTGAAACTCATACCCGCACTCTGATATGGGGTAGTGGTATTGCAAGCAGTGGCTTAACCTGCTGTTCCACAACATAAGCCCCCAGGGAATGTTTATATTCTAAACATTCAGTTCATTATTCTATATGTTATTGAGAACCTCTGAATTTCTTTTTTGCTTGTTGCTCTCTCAGCCACATAGTTTTGTCTCTGTACCACTGCTTATATATATATTATATATATTAGCCTAAACCTACCTAATCTTCAGTTACTGAAATTGTATTTATTTATTGACTTTTCATTTAAAAATAAAATATTATGTAAAAGTTAAATAATTGCATTTCCAAATAGTCTTAAATTTTGACCGCATTAAAAGGAATGAATCTGAGGTTTAGACTTACTAAGCTATGAATTCTCCAGCAATACCATCATTTGTATGTCATTCTCCTATAATAGTATTCAACATGGAATAACTGGCAAAATGCACAGGTTGTCAGTACTTCCCTGTTTCCCTTTGTTATCCTCAGCTAGATGAGTGAATTAGTGCACTCATGGTTTCAAGCCTTTGTGCAAATTATAATCCATGTTTCAATTTCATTTTAATTCTTTTAATATAGCGTCAGGTAAAGCAGGTTAAAGAACTGTGCATAGTATCCCATATGGGCGCCAGTTCATGTCCTGGCTGCTCTGCTTCCAATCCAGCTCCCTGCTAATAAACCTGGGAAAGCAGTGAAAGATGGCCCAAGTGCTTGGGACCCTGCACTGACAGTGGGCGACCTGGGTGAAAATCCTGGCACCTGGCTTTGTTCTGGTCCAGCCCTGGCCATTGCAACCATTTGGGGAACGAAGCAGCTGATAGAAAACCTCTTTCTCTCCCTTTTTGACTCTCCCTCTCTGTAACTCTTCCTTTTAAGTAAATAAATAAATTTTTAAAATGTTTAAAAATAATTTATAGAATTAAAAATAATTTATAGCATACATTCTAAAAAAGTAATAAAATAATCATAAATTTTATAAAATAGACATTTGAATAGACTAGATTTTTATTCTTCCTTATGTATAGTCTTGCTGTTTCCTTTCAATTTAGTAGCAACTGCCATTTATAATATAATATGTAGTAAGGATTATCTGCACATTTTTTTCCTCTTAAAGTTAAGCTTTACTACTGTTTTGACTAGAAGATCATTTTAAGAGCTTGATAGATTCAGAAATTTTTAAGCTTTTTAATTATTGTCAAGAAATATATATTCTTTATAAGTTTAAACACTGCCTTTTATAATTTACAGATATATTAAAGTAGCTGCTCTTCAGTTATAGTACCATTCTTAGATATTCACTTATGGATCTTTAGGGAAAACAGATGTCAGTATCATTGGTTAACTATGATATATAGTTTTTCTTTGGACAATCTCCAAGTTTCATAATTGTTCTTCAGAGAAACTACCTGTTACTTGACATTTGATAATTTTAATGTTATTCACACCAATAGCATATGCTGGCAGTGGTTATATTGCTTTAGGACTTGAAGATTTCTCCTAGAATTTTAAAAAGTCAATGGCATTTTTTAATAAATATAGCTAAAATGCAAGTTTGGTTGTCAGGGGAAAATTTCTGTTTCTTAAGGAAAAGCCTCCTGCATATTCATTCTGATTTTCTTTTAACTTTACTGAATTTTCCCTTTAGGAAACAACTGTAGCTATAGAAGAAACACGTGCAGTTCAACATTAGAAGAAGTAAAGGAAGTTTTTGCTCTTTTTTGCTAAACCCGAACCTAAGTATGTGCTATGGAATTACTTTGGTTCTACAAATACATTTATTTTTACTGTAAGGTGATGGCACCATTTTGGTCACTAGGGTCTGTATCCATTCATAATGGAGGGCAGATGATTAGTGTTAGATCTCTCCCCAAAAAACGTTTTCTCCAGGGATGCAGAAACAGAAATAAATGATGATGATACAACACAGCAGCTACTACCCAGAGTGGTTGCAAGATGACATCGCCAGACAAAAGAGATGTAATGATTTATTTTTCCCAGAGAAAAACTGACAGAGATATGTGAGCTAGATATTGGAGATAATAATAATAATAATAATAATATAATAACAGCTACTATTTATTTATTGAATACTTATTTGTGCTGGAAATATTTCAACTTCTTTACACATATACAATAATAGATATATTTTGTTTTAATACTCACAGAGGTAGGCATTTTAAAGATTATACTTTTATAACTGAAGAGATAAATCTTAAACAAATTAAGTAACTGGCAAAGATGCCTCATTTGCAAAGATATGAATTTGAAACTAGCAGTTTAAGTCTGAAAGTTATTTATTTAACAGCTATGCTAGACTATATGTCTTTACATAAATAAATAAAAATTAGGAACAAGATTAAGTTGGTAAATAAAATTCTCTGCACAAATAATATGGATATTGAGAAGACAGGGCAGATAGGAGAGATATTGTTAACCCTATTGTCTCTTTATGGTGAGTACCTAGATGATGAGACAGAAGAGAATTATACTTTGGTCCTGGACAGGTTACAACCGCTAAGGAATATGACACTGACCTCTAGAGGTCTATGGTTTATAATTTCAAGGATGTTAATATCAGGTTTAATTGTATATATTATTTGTTTCTCTTTTTTTGTACTGTTATGTAAATAATCTTGATTACTTGATTGAAATAATCAAAATAGGAGCAAATGTATGTTAAACACTACAACCAGATCTTAGATGGGTTTTCCTGTTATAGGAGATGAGTCTGAGACTAAAGTTCAGGAAACTAGAATTGGGAGCACAGATAAAGTGAAAATAAAGGAATTAGAGTATATCAGGAGATGATATGTAGAAAAGCATGTTCAGATCCAGAGGGCTGTCTGCATGTCGTGTATCCTCACCAGCCTATGAACAAGAATCAAATTAATTCCACAAACCTAACCTCTCACTTCTCATTGCTTATGCCTGCCTAGGCACTTTCTCAAATATCTAGAGCAATCATCCACCAGGCATCAAGTTAACATTCCAGAGGTACCCAGTATTAAATCTGTATATACTCTTTGTTCTTCTTATTGGAAGACAATTTCTGAGGGAGAGAAGCAGTGAGCACACTATTGTTCAAAACATTAAAATTGCATTTGAAAATTCATGTTTAAATTGGAAAATCATTTAAATATAGCATCTCACATCATTAACATCACTTGCATTTCCAGTTATGATACTCTGCTTCTATGTCATCAATAGAACTAACTAAAAACTGATTCTTAGGATTACATGTGCACTAGTAAAACAAACTGAGGAATAATAAGACGATGATGTATGGTTTCAAAGCCTTAATTTCCTAAACAGACCTGTAAGCAGTCTTCAAGTTTCTTCATAACACTTTGAAATTGTAATTGATCAAGTAACAATGATCAGAGAAACAAGATTGTAGTCTTTGGGTGTAATTCAACATGTTGAAATCAATTGTTCTTGATCTTGTTTATCAGTTTAGACAAGTGATGAAAAAAATCTTCACTTAGAGAAAATACAACTCTTTCTATAAAGAGGTAGCTAGATTAAGTAGTGCATTCATCTACACTACTCTTACAGTTTGCATCTGTGTGTGTGTGTGTGTGTGTGTGAGAGAGAGAGAGACAGAGAGAGAGAGGGGAGAGAGAGACTCTAGGATTTTCTAAACACAGGATCATGTCATCTTCCATTAGGAATGATTTCATTTATCACTTTCTGATTTTGATGTCTCATACTTTACTTCCACTGGTATGGTTGCTCTCACTGGCATAAGCAGTACTGTGTTGAACAAACATGGTGAGAGGAAGCACCCTTGCCCCATATTGGACCTTCAAGAAAAAACTTTATTTTGTCTATTAATTGTGGTACTAAACATTAGCGTTTCATGAATGAATTTTATTGTGTTCATAAAATTTTTTCTATTCCTATTGTGTTGGAAGTTTTGATCAAAACTGGATATATAACTAATAATTTTTCTGCCTCTATTAAAATGATTACATGGTTTTTATCTTCCATTAATGTATCACATTGATTAATTTTTATATGTTAAAGGAAACTTGTATCCCTGGTATATATTCCACTTGATGAATAATCTTTTTGTTGTATTGTGAAATATTTTGGAAGTATTTTTTGAAGATTTTTACATAATTGTTCAGTAGAGCTATAAGGCTTTTCTCTTCTGCACTATCCTTGCCTAACTTTAGGATTACAGCGGTACTTGACCTCCTAAAACAAGTTGGGAAATAGTCCCTTTACTACTAATTTTTGAAAGAATTTAATGAGAATTTGTATTTATTCCTCTATGTCTGCTTGGTGGAATTTAGCCAGGAAATCATCTGATATTTCTGGTAAGGGATTATTTTCCAAAATTCAGATGAAAGTCACACAACTCAATGGCAACATAATACAAGTAGTAGTAATAATAATGGAGTTAAAAACTGGGCAAAAGACCTGAATGTACATTTCTCAAAAGAATAAATTCTGGCCACCATACATATGAAAGCAAGTTGGTGTCAGTAGTCAAAATGGAAATATAAATCAAAACCACAGTGCAATAGCATCCATACCAATTAGAATAGTTGCTATTAAAAACCTAAGAGATTATACCAGTTGCTGAAGATGTGGAAAAAGGAATCTTGCACTCTGTTGTGGGATATTAATTCAATACAGCCATTAGGGAATGGCATTGACATTGCTCAAAAAATTAAAAACAAAACTTTCATATGATCCATCTGGGTATATACCCCAAAAAATTAAGTAGCACTTCAATGAGATATTTGTGTCCCCATGTTCATTGATGCATTATTTATAATAGGCAAGACATGGAAACAACCGCAGTGTCTATTGACAGTTGAATGGATAAAGAACACACGAGAAAGGTGGATGGATGGTAGATAAATATATATATTTTAAAAAATATATATATATATTTTCCCAATATATATATTGGGAAATAGATAATAGAATACTTTTCAGCCTTAAAATGGAAATTGATTCTGCCACTTGTGACAATACGGATGGACCAGAAAGTGAAATAAGCCAGACCAAAAGCAGTGTATGATCTCAGGTACATGTAGAGCCACCGGCCACTGGCCTCCCGCCCAGCCAACAAAAGTCAAACTCACAAAAACAGAGTAGTATTGTGATTACAAGGGGCAGGAATGGGAGAAATGGAGAGATGTTGGCCAAAGAGTACAAGGTTGCAGTGATGTAAGAATGAGTAAAGAAACCTAGTGTACAGCTACATGTCTGTAGCTACTATCATTGTATTGTGGGCTGGACATTTTTGAAGAGATTATATTTCAAGTGCTCTCACACCACATACACATGTGAGGTAACAATGGATGTTTACTCCAGTCATAATTTTATTATGTATATGTATACCAAAGCAGCATGTTGTACCCCTCAAATTTATACCATTTTCAATTTTATAAAACGCTATCTTGTATGAAATAGAACACCATAAATTACTTAGCAGTGTGACATACTTCAAAAAGTTTGTGGAAATGGAATTAAAAGATACATTTGTTTTGCTATAAAGATATTGTACAAATCCATTCATATGTGGGGTCTTCAAAAAGTTAATGAAATTTGTATATGATTACAAACTATCTTTGGATTTCAAAATTATTTTTACCAAAATAAATTTATCCCTTAATTCCACTTTCCATGAACTTTTTGAAGTATATTTGTTCATGCCGAACCATGCTGAGACATTCTAATTAGTATAGCATACTGAATAGAGCCTGACTCAAAATTAATCAATTTGATGTGAATGAAATATAAAGGAAACCTCCCATTTTTAATTTTACTAAGTAAATATGCACTTATTTATGTAAGTATCTAATATGAAGTTTAAAAATTTTCAAAAACAAAATAATAAATGCAGTTATACTGTACTTCAAAGAGAATAATATTCAACATGAGTTTTTATATATGTCTACTTTGATTTTAGACCTACCAAAACAGGTGACATACAGAGTTTGATAACTAAGAGCAAGAAAATAGAAATCTGCATGCTTAAGGTAACTAAGGCCTAAGTAAATAGCAATCTGTTTTTCCAGTAAATAATAATAGCAGCAAAGCTGGTATGAAGAAGTCAGAATTAGCAGAAGTGGAAATCCTAAGCAATAGTGTTAAAGTCTATGTGTCTCTACTACCATTTAAATGACTGTTTAAACTATGGGTCACTTTTCTTTAGACATTCCCAAAAGCCATAATTGTATTTCTTATGTATTATTTTTAATAATTCTAGAATACAAAGCTCAGAAACCATGTTTAGTCCATTTAATGTATCCCAATTTCTTTAATTATATTCTGAAAATAGTTTATATGCACATGATATCCAAATTAATAGTTGAGCACATTTCCACAGATGGAAAATAATTATTAATAGTTACAACGTGTAACAGAGGGTAGAAAATGACTTATTAAGCAATGGTTCATGGCTGAATAGAAGCTGTTTGAAGAAAAGTAAAAAATGAAGTTGTAGTGGCCAAGGCATTAGACTCAACTGGGTATGCATGATACTCAATGGTATCATACAATGTAATATAATAGTCAAACTATCCAATTACAATATGCAATATGAATATTGAATATGTTACAATATGTTAAAGTTGTGCTATATTAAATATATTTCTTGTTGTCAAAATATATGGTACATTTCTTTGATGGCCTATATGGTTAGTATTTCCCCATACTACCAATTATAATATAGCAAATTCACTATGCCAGAGAAGATCTCTGTGTTATTTGAAGGTAGTAAAGCCTATCCATCATTATAATGACTCAATATGCTTTGTATTTGAAATTCACCAACTTCACAGTCTTTGAATGGCTCTTTTGCATAAACTTCTTTCACTTTCTTTAACCATTCTGAGAAACCATTTATCTTGAAGATGCTCTGTCAGACTAACTATAGCTATGTCTTTGCATGTAATATTATGGAAAAGTTACTAGAAAAAAGCACGTCATTGTTAAATTTTTTAAATGTTGTGACACAGTCTGACAACAGCCGTTGGTTCTGGGACAGAAGTAAGCGCTATTCTCAATTTACAACATGAAGAGGGGAGTAAGACAAGGTTGTACAATGGAAGAGACTGTCAGATCTAATGTTAGGCTCTAGGGTTTGATAAAATTTCCTCACTGTACAGGCAGGTGTTTTAAAACATTCTGTATTTCACTTCAACATTATTTCATTGAGTCCATGTGAAAGACAACAAACACATTTGTAAATTCAATTCCTTAGTTTAGAATCAAATGCTTTCAATATTTCCAATATTGCCTTTACTTCCTTAGCTTTATTCTTTTTATTTATTTGAAAGGCAGATATATCTATATATATATATATAGATATATAGATATATACACACACACACATATGCGTGTGTGTGTGTGTGTGTGTGTGTGTGAGAAAGAGAGAGAGAGAGAGAGAGAAAGTCTTCCATCTTCTGGATCACTCCCTAGATGGCCCCAATGTCCAGGGATGGGCCAAGCCAAAGCCAGGAGCCAGAGCTTCCTCCAGCTCTCCCAAGTGGGTGCAGGGGCCCAAGGACTTAGGCCATCCTTTGCTGGATCAGAAACAAGCAGAGAGCTGGATCAGAAGTGGAGCAGCCCTGACTGGAACCAGTGCCTATATGGAATGCCAGCGCTTCAGATGGTGGCTTAACCCACTGCATCACAGTGCTAGCCCCATTTCATTAAGACTTATTTATTTATTTAAAAGACAGAGTTACAGAGAGGGAGTGAGACACACAGAGAGAGAAAGATCTTCCATCCACTGCTTTGGTCCCCAGATGGTCACAATACTCCCCAAATGGCCCCAGTGACTGGGTCTGGGCCAGGCTGAAGCCCGAAATCAGGAGCCTCTTCCAGTTCTGCATGTGCCTGAGAGGCCCAAGCACTTGTGCTATCCTCTGCTGCTTTTCCAGGCGCGTTATCAGGGAGCTGGATCAGAAATGGAGTAGCCGGGAATTGAACCTGCTTGAGTATGGGATGCTGGCACTGCAGTCAGTGGCTTAATCTGCTATGCCACAGCACCCTTAAAATTTAAATATCTTAGTCGTAATGTATAATATTACCATGAGTGACAATGCAAACAGTCTTTGATACCTGTCTACCATCAACCTCCCCTTAGAATTATTGTCTCTTAAAACAAGAGGCACCCCTATGTGATATCCTGACTCTGTAGCTGGATGAGTGAGTTAGCTATGTTGGTGAAGATCAGTTGAACCCTCACCAAAATGTTCTACTTTAAATTAAAATTTCACATTAATATTTTCAAATTATGGAGCCAAATGTTTATTTTAACAAGTAGATCCATAGCTGGATGCAGTAGATAATTCTTCTTCAAAACTTACCAGCATACAAGAAATAAATCACTCAGAATAAACATAAAATTATGAATAAGAATATTCTACATTTATAGTTATAATGTATGATTATTTTAAAATATAATTTATATGAGTGACATGGACATCTTTTCAGAGGCCCCTGCCTGTATTGGTCTTTTCCTTTTTACTTATTGAATTCTTAATTTAGTTGAGCATTAAGTCTTTGATTCTAATGTAAATTTAAAATATGATATCTCATAGTTTAAAAAAGAAAGAAGAAAGAAGAATGAGGGAAGGGACAGAGGGAGGAAAGGAAGTATCATTATATTCTTAGAATTGTAACTATGAACTACATGGAGTCTTTTCTCTTTATATTAATATCACATTAACATAAGAATTGATGAGAATTGTGTTTTGTAATTATCACACATTTGCTGTGGCTCTGAGAATCTAATGTATTAATAATTTCCTTAAAATTATTTAAGTAGAATGAAGATACTCATACATACTACTATAAAATAAATTTTCTATAAATAGTACTTTACTCATATAAAAGAGGTTAAAAGGATTCTATCACAAACTGAAAATATGGAATAAAATGAGTCATTATGATAAATTAATATGTCTAATAATGACCAACAAATTATTTGGTAAGCAATATATGTACTTTTTATGATATTAATTTATTTTTCATGTAATTTGAGGAAAAACCATGGTACGACTTGCTATATATCACTGAGAGTAAAACTGAGAGATGTGATTCTTGCCTTTCTTGACTTTCAGTTTTAGTGGAAAAAAAACACATAATTGTGTTTATCAGTCATTTTGTAAATGCTACACAATAAAACCATAGGATGCTCTGTAACCTAATGAGTCTTTCATATAATATAATTTTAAAATAATAATGTAAAATTTTATAAAATTCTGTTTGCATGTTGCTTGTGAGAACATTATATTTCCAAACATGTCTCAGTTACTCAATTTCGTTTTTATTGACCATCTACTGTTGCAAGGACCTTACAACTGCACATACTAATTGATGCATTTGCTCTTTGATACGCGGATGACTGTGATCAGCATTTAAAAAACATTCTTAAAGTATTTTGTCTTAAACACAAATGGGTTTTTAAAAATTAATTTTGGAGGGTTTACAGCTTTGCTATAAACTCACACAAAACAGATTTTATAATTAAAGTGCTGACACAATGCATACTATAAAAGCATGAACAGCCTTGCTATAAAAATGCTTATGATTGCTTTGGCTTCTTTCACAGAGCTTGTGCTACATAACTGCTACAGTAGGAGCTGTTGTGGTTGCTGATGATAGTGTGTCTTACACAGGATTCTTATCTGCTCATCAGATGCTTTTTTTACATTATCGCTGAAACTTTTCCCTCTTGTACTTAAAGCGGCATTCACTTTTTGTTTCCATCCTGGGAGGATGACTTGTAATGAGCAATCTCAATTAAGCTGAACTTCAATATGTCCAACTTTTCAATAAAATATAAATTAGATTTGACAGCAACTGACTTTGACATGTGCTGTCACACCCTATCAAAGTAAAGGCATCTGTATCACTTGCAATCCACTTGGAGTCTAGATGGAAAACTTGCCAGTAGATTTTCAGTAAGCTCAAGAATGTTTAAATAAAGCTGTTAGGTGAAGTTTCTGCTACCGAAGCATGTCCCACTGCCTGTAGCCTGATGGGAAAAGAGTGACAGGTGTGAAAGGTCTTCAAGTGAGTAATGTAACCCTAACGTGAGGAGAGAAGGAAGAAGACTCTGGTGACCTAAACTAATTGATAACAATTAGCCTGTATAATTTTCATCTCTAAAAAATATTAACAATACACAACTTGCTGAGTCGCTCAGTTGAAAGGGCAGTCTACTGCAAAAGGCAGTGTTCATTCATTGTCTGATTTTAAAGGGCTGCTTTTTGATAGGAACTTACTTTTGTCAATGTTTTCAATGTTTTTCTGTCCTAGAGTCTTTCTCTCATCCCTCTTTTTTCCATATAGTGTTACTCTCATTAAACGCCATACAAACCAACTCTGAGGATACACTAAGTATGGAAATATGTTAAATATAAATTCAAAGTATTCAAATTCAAATTTAGTAGATTTGGTGAGGACAGAGGAGAAGGGTGAGCCTAAAATCTAGGATAGTTATTGAAATCCCACACAAGGAAATTGTATGTGCAACCAAGAATTTATAGTATGCAAATAACTAGAGTAGTCTCTTTGGATGAGAAGATAGCAAAATAGAGGTACCCAGTGTTCATCTCCTCTGCCACAGAGAAGAACCACAAAAGTAAATAACTTCATTTTGAAGTGAATGTCTAAGGAAGAAACCTTGAACTCAGCAAGGGAGACCTGAGATCCCTGTAGGATACAGAAAGCAAGGACGAGAGCCTCAAGAGGGGAACAAAGTAGATCAGCAATAGTGATCTTGAGCCATGACTTGAGGGTGTCCCTACTGAGAGAGAAATGGTAAACACAGAGCTCCCTCAGACCCCATCTCCAGGGATGCTGGATATCAGCTTAGTTACAAGAGGTATATCCAAGTCATGTCAAGCTTGGAGTCCAGCAAGGAAAGCTACCTGGAATGTGTGTAACAGCCTGTGTCATGGAGAGAACTTGCATTGTCACTCCACTAGTCCCTAGTATCACACCCTCTTGAGAAGGGAGTCAGTGTCAGAATCTATCCTTCCTGAGTGGGCGCCCTGGACTCTGGCTCCCTCCCCAAATTTACTCTGGCTTCAGCAGGCAGTGTGGGTTGTACAAACCTGCCTGAACTCTGGTCCCACTGTCTCTCCCCACCCCATCCCCCCAGAACTCTTTTACGCTGTGCTAGGTTTGGTGAATGCCCTGGATTCCTGGCATCAGTGCAGCTCCTTTTCTGAACCCATCCCAACTTTGGTGGGCACCAGCAGTCACATACACCTGACCCACTATCAATCTCTGTCATGGTTCTCTTTCCAAGCTCTCCTTGGCTTGGTGGGAGCAGGCAGCCTTGTATGCACACCCTGGACATGGGCCTGATACTGCTACAACACTTGGCAGCACCACAGGAAACCACACATCCCTGCTGGGGCTAAGAGGAAGCCCCTATACCTCTGCTACTACTTTGTGCAATAACAGCAGATGAAGTTACATGAAGATTACTCTTCAGCATCCAACTAGAAGATATGTCCAAAGCAGCATGGAATGGGCATAAAAACAAACATTTAGAACAGTGAAACAGAATGAAGAAAACAGAAATGAATCCATGAATCTACATCCAGCTGATCTTTGACAATGCCATCAAAAACATCCACTGGAGAAATGACAGTCTCTTTGATAAGTGATCTGGGGCAACTTGATATCCATATGCAGAAGACTGAGCCTTGACCCTCCCATCTCTTAACTGTTTGAAAAATCAAGTCAAAAACTTATTAATGTAAGACCTGAAAGTATAAACTATTAGAAGACATTGGTGAAACACTTCAAGACTTTGCCTTAGCCAGTGGTATTTTGGATATGGTACCCAAAGCAAAGATAGACAAATGGGATTATATAAAACTGAGAAGTTTCTGTTCAGCAGAAATGGTTTCTGTATTGTTGTACTGGCTAAGAAAAATATAAAAAGAATATTCTATAATTCTTCTAAATTTTATGAAAATGAAATTTCAGTGTGCATGCAATTTTATCCAAACACAGCCATGTTTACTTGCTTACATTGTGTCTGTGGTTTCTTTCACTTCCATGACAGAACTGAATAATCATAACAGAGATAGCATGGCTCATAAGGGGTCCTCAAGAAGTTCGTAGAAACAACATTTTATGGGAAAATTATTTAGTGATTTCAAAATCTTGCAGCAAAATAAACACATATTTTAATTTGATTTTCCAAGAATTTCTGGATATATCCTTGTTCTTGCTATCTGTCATTTTTAAAGTATATTTGAAACTCCTGGCTGAAATCATAGTTACAGTTTATTTTATAGTGCTAGTGAATTTTAAGAAACAAAGGGCCCCAGAGAATGGAAACTGACCTGTTGAGGTGAAGCTGATCCTGCAGGACAGTGTCAAGTACAAGTGCATGAGGCTCAGTCTGCAGGCATGTCTGGGGAGCACCAAACAGTCAGAAGTCAAGCTTCTGTATTTTCTTGGGGTCCTAGGCACCTGAGAAGAACTTAAATGGAAAAACTAGCTGGGAAAATTATTAAGTAAGCAAACAAAATAAATAACAATTCCAGAAAGAATTAAAATCTGCCACATCTAATATGAGGTTCTAATGGTCCAAGTGATCTTGGCTTCACTTTCCTTTCGAAGCCCTCTTACTCCTTTCACAAAGCCTGTCAGAAGGCTGGGGAAACATATTCCAAACCTATTTTAAAGACATTTCTACAGCTGGGAGGTTATGCATAAATAATGAATAGTTTCTAAAAGATGTGGATATTAAAAGACAAAAGGGAAAGAAGGTAGAAATTAATGAACAAATAATGTAAATCTTCCTTCACCAGATTCAAACTAACAAAATCTTCTTGATAATAATTCAAAGCATTTGAATTTAAATTCTTGAGAATTTCACTTGTGTCCATTGCTCTTCTTGCTCTTGCATGTAATGGTTGCTATGGGTGACCCAGAAATGAAACCAATCATGGCACTGTAATTTAAAACTAAAACAGCTGGCGAAAATCTTTCCTCTCAGAGCATGTTGTCACAGAAGTAAATGAAAAGGTCGGGAGACTTTTCATTTGCTTCTGTGATAACGTGAACTACTTGAACTAAGAAACATATTAATGTTTCCTCTGAAGCTTTCTATTATGTGTCAGGAGCCCCATTCCAGGATATCACACTGGAGGTGATAGAAAAAGACAGATGATAGAATGAAACAGTTGGTCCTAACACAAAATAATCAAGCATCTTTATATTTCCACTTTACATTATAACAGGAAACTGATTAGATTCTGTGGTTTTACCTAAAAATAAACCTGGCTCAGGAGGAAGTTTTTGTCTATATGCTCTGATTCTTATTATACAAGAATTTAAAGGTATAGACACATCTTCACAGGATGCCCCTTGCACTTCTCATTAAAAGCCAATGAGCTCTAGAAGAGGGTTCCCATATATCATTTCATATATTTCAAATATTACAGTAAGAATTTTTTCTTAGAGATATCATTAGCATTTGAGATTCTTGAATATGACCTACTGCAAAAGGAGTCTGTGAAAAGCTTCCATGTTATTATTAAAGAAGATTAGAGAATCTTGTATTTAAAATGAGAATACTAATGCTACTAACCAGAACCTTTTCAGAAACTATGAAATAGAATCTAAAATTTCAAATGAAAGGGTATCTGGTCATTTTATACCATCTTGGCAAGTGGTCTCTAAATTAATGGTCTTTAATCATGTGTTTAAATTAGTTAAGAGGAATTATAGATGCCTCTTAATTTCTGATGGTGTTATATCCTGTGAAACTGATCATGTGTTGAAAGTATTTAAATTGAACATGCAATTAATACACCCAACCCACCGAAAACTGTGTCTTAGAGCAAGTTCTCTATAGAGAATGTGGTTGGCTAGGATCTGCACCTTGCTGCCTGCACTGCCCAGTGTCATTAGAAATTATTGTGTGGTGTATCACTAGCCAGGGAGAATATCAAAATTCAAAATTCAAAGCAAACACAAAAGTATATGACTTTTGCACCATCATAAAGTCGAAAGATTCTGTCAAACCATTGTAAGTCAGGAATTGTCTGTAGTCTATAAAAGAATGCCGTAGTTTTAGTATTTAGTATTTTAATATTACCGTACATATCTGCAGAAGATACACTTAATACTTTTGAGTTTCAAGATAGGACATTCATGTTGAAAATAAGGCAAAATGCACTAGACCAAAAAAAAAAAAAAAAGTAGATGAACTCCTTAAAAAATCATGGAATGGGGAGCCCTTCTAAATATGATTCAAAATTGGAAAGTCATCAAAGTAAATATTGTTGCAACTCTTAAGACATTTAAAAATATACATTATCAGGCATGGAAATTAAATGGCCAATTTTAGAAACATATTAAATTTATTATACTCCAAAGAAATAGTCTCTCTTAAATATTAAAGGCTTCTGGAAATATAATTTAATTAGTACAAACAGACTAAAATAGAAAATATAAAGAACATAAACAGCAATTTATACAAAATACAAAAAATTTGACAAGAGGTTAATTCTCTCAAAATAAGAAAAATATACATGGAAATGATTAAAAAATTTCATTCTTTCCCACATGGAACTTCTAAAATCCAAAATTTGGTATGGACTTTGTTGTAAAACCAATTTTTGTATCCATACACTAGTCTGTAATTTGGTAAAATAACCCTGTACAGAGGCTAGGACTTGGGGCAGGTTTACCTTCCCAGAGAACATTTGCCAAAACCAGGGACAGTAGATTGTCATGAGGAAGCTTCTCTACAAGCTACAACACGTGGGACAGCTTCCACAATGAAGGACCACCTGGCCAGAACTACCAATACTGTTGCCATTGGGAAACTTTCCTAGATTGCAGTTTTTACATACTGATTATGTATTACATAGCATAAGCAATATAGCCATTGCATCCAGAAATTTATCAGCCAGTTGCACATAAATGCTACACATACAGGGTTATTCACTGAAGCATGGTATGGCACACTAAAAATAGAAAGGCAAACACCATATTTCTGTCAGTAAGGTTATTTAAATTGTGATATGTCCATATGCAGCTATGAAGTGAATTCAGAGGGGCCAGCGCCGAGGCGCATTAGGTTAATCCTCTGCCTGTGGCGATGGCATCCCATATGGGCGCCATTTGCTCCTCTTCCAGTCCAGCTCTCTGCTGTGGCTTGAGAAAGCAGTGGAGGATGGTCCCAAGTTCGTGGGTCCCTGCACCCATATGGGACACCAGGAGGAATCACCTGGCTCCTGGCTTCGGATTGGCATAGCTCCAGCTGTTGTGGCCACTTGGGGAGTGAACCAACAGTTGGAAAACCTTTCTCTCAGTCTCTCTTACTATCTGTAACTCTACCTGTGAAATAAATAAAAAACAATCTTTTAAAAAAAATGATATTCCACTAAAGAACTGTCTTAAACATATATTATGCTCAATCTGACTTGCCGCAAAGGGTAGAGTTAGAAACGTGCCAGGGGATTCCAATACAATCCCATCAAGGTGGCATGTACCAATGCCATCTCACTAGTCCAACTGATCAATTTCAGTTCACAATTGATCACACTGATAGGGCTAAGAGTCAAAGGGATCACACAAACAAGACTAGTGTCTGCTAATACTAACTGATAGAATTAAGAAGGAGAGAATGATCCAACATGGGAAGCAGGATACATAGCAGACTCATAGAATGGCAGATGTCCTAAACAGCACTCTGGCCTCAGAATCAGCCCTTAAGGCATTTGTATATGGCTGAAGAGCCCATCAGAGTATTTTAGGCATAGAAAGCCAAGACACTCTGGCAAAACAACAACAACAACAACAAAACAACCTAAATGAAAGATCTCTGCGAGTGAGATCCCAGTGGAAAGGATGGGCCATCAAAGAAGGAGGTACCTTTCTTTGAAGGAAGGAGAACTTTCACTTTGACTATGACCTTGTCTAAATAAGATTGGAGTTGGTTAACTCAAAAGGCTTCCATAGCCTTGGCAACTCATGACAAGAGCCTAGGGTAATTACTGACGCCATAAACAAGAGTGTCAATTTGTCAAGTCAACAGGAGTCAGTGTGCACTTACTCCTCATGTAGGATTTCTGTCTTTAATGTGCTGTACAATGTGAATTAATGCTGTAACTAGTACTGAAAGAGTATTTTAGACTTTGTGTTTCTGTGTGGGTGCAAACTGTTGAAATCTTTACATAATATATACTAAATTGATCTTCTGTATATAAAGAGAATTGAAAATGAATCTTGATGTGAATGGAATGGGAGAAGGTGCGGGAGGTGGGAGGGAAGTTATGGGGGGGAAGCCATTGTAATCCATAAACTGTACTTTGGAAATTTATATTTATTAAATAAAAGTTAAAAAAATATTCTTAAGTGAAAAAATTAAAATGCTGACCAGTGTTCGTTGATAGGCTAACCTTGACATTGGAAAGGGGGAAAGAAGTATCTTTATTCATATTCTTTATGCTTTTGTGGAGTAAGGAATCTCTGAAAAGAATAAAACCATTAAAAGGAAGAAGTTTGATTTCAGTTCCACTAAGAATGCAGATCTGAAAACCAATGTCAGATCTTCACGACAGCAATGATCAATTATTTGCTGAAAAATCTGCCTTATGGAAATAATATGGAAGAAAAATATTTCTAAAAAATCCCTAACAAGTGAAGCAAGAACTGTTAAAAGAAATAAATAACAGTTAAAGGACCGATCATATTTTTTATTTTGTAGCCAACCTTAGCCAATAAAACATGTGTTTAGTAGTTTGGTTTTTAAACATATTCTTGCATCATCCAATGGCGGTTCCATGCATTTTTATTACTTTTATCTCTTTTTTTAAGAGATTTTTATTTATTTATTTGAGGGATAGAGTTACAGAAAGTGAGAGTGAGAGATGGATAGAAGGGTCTTCCTTCTGTTGGTTCACTCCCCAGAGGGCCTCAACGACCGGAGCTGTGCCGATCTGAAGCTAGGAGCCAGGTGCTTCTTCCCAATCTCCCATGTAGGTGCAGGGGCCCAGCACTTGGGCCATCTTCTACTGCCTTCCCAGGCCATAGCAGAGAGCTGAGTTGGAAGAGGAGCAGCTGGGACTAGAATCGGCACCCATATGGGATGCTGGAGGCGGAGGATTAACCTACTGCACCATGGAGCCGGCCCCTCCATGCATTTTTATTATGGACATGATTTTGCTGGAAGAGCTGAGAAGGGAAACACAAAACAATATACTGAATGAATCTAAGAGATTCAAATAAGGAGGAAAAGGACAGCTATATATAATTGTACAAGATAGGATTGGAATTTTAAGTCACCGAATCTGAGAATTGGCATTTAAAGTATAGGCAAACCTATTATAGTAATTACCTTTTAACATTAACCACAGTCAGCAAGAAAATAAGAGAATGGTTTTCTTCACAGGTACAACTTGCAAGATACACCACTGTGTGGTGTTTCTTCCAAGCCTTAATAAGAAATATGATGATAAATGGCCCCTGCTAATGTTTTTAAGGCAGCTGAGATTAGATGATAGAGATCTGGCTAATAATTGTGTATTAGGTAGAAGGATTGGGCATGCAGAGAATGACAAAAGACCTCCTACTGGTTTTGAAACATACTGTCTAAGGTACACATACTCTTTTTAACCTTGGATTTATTATTGGCAGAACTGCAAAAGTTAATTCTCTTTCTCTTACTTGTGCTATGCTCAAAATAAACTGTAATGTACCTGTATTTTCAGTGGCTTTCTACATCAAAGAATTTACTACTTTTTCAAAATTTGCTGATAGAAACAGCATGTGTTTTTTATAATAACTGAAACTTTGAGACAATAAAATTAAGATTATGACAGAGTAATTGTCTCACTTTTACATGATACCATGGTAAAAATATCTGTTTCATCACAAATTATCTGTAATATGATAATTATTTTGATCAAAATAGTGTCATCTTGGCAGTTATGGATGATCTCATGACAAGATTAAATATTCATTCATTTGCTCCATTTTTAAAAGGAAAGGCTTTTTGTTGCCATTGCAAATACAGCACGTGAATTAGTGAATCTTAAAAATACCATCAGTATCCTCTTCAATACAAACATCTGTGATTAAGATCTGTTGTTTGATGATTGAAGCTAGAATGTGAAAACAAACTTTCATTTCTTTAGATTTACCTGTAATTAATACTGCCTAGATGTTGTTCTGTCTCTTCTGATAACACCCTACCAACAGAAAAGCTGTGTTTGAAAACAGGGAGAAAAGAAAATACCTTCCAAATGGACATCCTGCAGCAGCACAGAGAGATGCTCAAAGCGACACATTCCCATTATGTTTTTTTTTTTTTTTAAGAATTAAGTATTTATTTGAAAAGTAGAGTTATTGAGAGGCAGAGAGAGAGAGGTCTTCCATCTGCTGGTTCACTCCCTAGATGGCTGCAATGTCTGGAGCTGCGCCAAGCTGAAACCAGGAGCCAGGAGCTCCTTCCAAGTCTCTCACACCGGTACAGGGGCCCAAGGAGTTGGGCCATCTTGTGCTGCTTTCCCAGACCACAGGAGAGAACTAGGTTGAAACTGGAGCAGCTGAGAATAGAACAGGCACCCATATGGGATGCCGGTACTGCAGGCAGCAGCTTTACCTGCTACTCCACAGCACCAGCCCCTCCAATATGTCTTTTATAAGATACAGCTACCTTAGAATCACCAGGTTAATAGAAATGAGAAAGAAGATTAAAATATTTACAAAAACTGGGTGGGTGGATTTTTCTCTCGATGGGAATGATGTGGCAATTCATTCTGTATGTTAAATGTGTAATTTATTTCTTCTTGGTATATTTACTGACAGCAAAGCTGTCTTACAGCCAGGATCTTCTTACTGTAGAAGGCTTCCTCTGTGGCTTATGCATGCCGCCTGTTAGACAGCCTGGTTCCCTCTGTGAAGTCTATAGACTAACACCCAGGAGTTGACATTTCACTAACAAATTTTCACTGAGATGAATGATGTGAGTCAAGTGGCATAAAATGACTTCAAAGTGTTCAGAAATTGAATCCGAGAATCAAACTCTGCTGAACAGCAGCCTTCTGGGCTTGCCTCTATTCCATGTCAAAAGTTCAACTTTCCTTTTACTGGGAGACTTGAGTCGAATACTCTACATGGTGATTCCTGTAGTCTTAATTATTCCATCAAGTCCTAAAGCAAATTGGAACTTTCAAGGACTAGAAAGATCCAACTGTGTAAGGAGAATGGAGGAACAAATAAATGTACAAACTATATACATTCTAGACTATACAGAATCTCAACTTAGGTACTTACAGTCCTGGAGCATGTAGCAATAGTAAAATCACAAAGTTAAGAATCAATTAAAACTATTTCTACTACTTTCCTTTTATATCATCTACTTTTGCATATTAAACTCTTATTTTGAAATAAATGTATATTATTTTAAAATGTGTTTATATAGAGGGAACAGATTTCATGCATTCTGTGTATGCAGCTTTTAGAGCAAAATGAAATTTCCCACCCTCCCTCATTCCTTCCACCCTTCTCTTTCCTTTCTATTTCTTTTAATTTTTACTATGGCACACTTTCAATTTACTTTATAATTATAAGCATAACCCTCCACTAAATAAAGAATCCAACAAGTAGTAAGTAGGAAAACCACTGTTCCTTGGGAGTAGACAGGGGCTATAAACAATTATCAAATTAAAGCAGTCAATTTTGTGTTTGGCGCTGTGGTGTAGCAAGTTAAGCTGCCACCTACAGTGCTGGCATCCCATATGGGTGCCAGTTCAAGTCCCGGCAGCTCCACTTCTGATCCCTCTCTCTGCTATGGCTTGGGAAAGCAGTAGAAGATGGCCCAAGTCTTTGGGCCTCTGAACACACATGGGAGACCCAGAAGGAGCTCCTTACTCCTGGCTCCTGGCTTCGGATCAGCACAGCTCCTGCTGTTGTGACCAACTGGGGAGTGAACCAGTGAATGGAAGACTTTCTCTCTCTCTCTCTCTCTCTCTCTGCCTCTCCTCTCTCTATGTAACTGACTTTCAAATAAATAAATAAAATCTTTTTAAAAAAAGATGTCAATTTCACTTATATTATTTTGTATTCTGTATATTAGTTACCACAAATCAGGAAAAACATATGCTGTTTATTGGGGACTGGCTTTTTCACTAATACTAATGGCCTCCAATTGCATCCGTTTTGTTGTGAAAGATAGGATATCATTCTTTTCTATGGCTGAATAGTTATTCCATCATATATATATATATATATGTATATAATATACACCAAATTTTCTTTATCTTTAATGGACTAGGTTGATAATCTAGGTTGATTCTGTATCTTACTATTGTGAATTTAGCTGCTTTAAATATAGTACAGATAACTCTTTCATATGCTGATTTCATTTCCTTTGGGTAAATTCCTAGGTGTGGAATGACTGGGTCATGTGGTAGATCTATATTCAGATTTCTAAGGAATATCCATGTATTCTTTTTTTTTAAAAAAAGATATTATTTATTTTATTTGAGAGATAGAGTTACAGATAAAGAGAGGGAGAGACAGAGAGAAAGGTCTTCCATCCTCTGGTTCACTCTTCAGATGGCCGCAACAGCCAGAGTTGCGCTGATCCAAAGCCAGGAGCCAGGAGCTTTTTCCAGGTCTCCCATGTGGGTGCAGGGGGCCAAGCACGTGGGCCATCTTCCACTGCCTCTCAGGTAATAGCAGAGAGCTGGATCAGAAGAGGAGCAGCCAGGGCTAGTATTGGATCTATATGTAACTTTACTATCTGCGTATTCTTCCCAGTTAATTCTCCTTTTACAAGATTGTTTTACCTGTTTTAGGATCTATCCCTTCCCATATACATTTTTGAATAATAAGCATTTCTACATAGAATAATAAACATGGTCTGCATAGAACTCTGAGGATATTTTGATAGGAATTTCATTAACTGGTAGATCACTGCTTCCTTTTATTTTTAGCACAGAGTCTTGGCTGAGAGTTCTGCCTAATTTGAGGGTCCCTATTCCAGTTCACTAGTATCTTTTTTGTGTATTCACTTAATTAAAATTTTAGGTAAGAAAAAAAAAAACTATTCTCAATGAAAAATGAAAAATTAAAAGAAGAAAATTTAAAATCTTGAAATGAAAAACCTCAGTGTGAGAAAGTAAATGTTTTCAACTAATTTAATAGTTAACTGTTAATAAGTTAGGTAGCTCAGGCTGCCATAATGAAATACTACAAAAAGGTGCCTAAATGTAGAAATTCATCTCCTTACAGTTCTGGAGAGTAGAAATCCAAGATTTTGTTTAAGATTTGTATATTTATTTAAATGTCAGAGTTACAAAGAAAAAGGATACTGCACATTGGCAGATAGCAGGATCATAAGTGGAGCAGCTGGGTCTTCAACCGGTGCCCATATGGGGTGCCTGCAACATTGCAAGTGGTGACTTTATGCACTGGGCCACAGTGCTAGACATAGAAAGGTGCCTGAAAAATCAATGTCTCATGAAGGCTCTCCCTTTGGATTGTAAGCGGCTCCGACCTTGCAGTGGCTCACATGGTTCTTCCTAGGTGTGTGCTCATGACGAGCTAACAGCTTTCTAGTGTTTCTTCTTACATGAACACGGATCCTATGAGAGCAGAGTTCCACCTTAAGACCTCCTTTAGCACTTCCACAGAGGCCCCATTCCCAGACAGTCACCCTTGGATTGGGATTTCAGCATAGGACTGATGGGGAGATACACTGAGTCCCTAACAGAGGGGATACCCAAATGCCTCCTGAAACTTTATAACAATTGAAACACTTTCATGGTGTCAGACACGGACTGTCTTACCTGCTGTGCAACGATAGACTACTTTATCACTGGGCTCCTCTAATAGAGGAGCTAGAGAAATTGTTACTATCACTCAGTATACATAAGGATACTGAGGCCTGGACAGTACACGCTTATGGTTATTCAGAATAAAGCAGTTGAGTGTAGATATGAGTCCAGGTAATGAGGCTTAAGGGACTGGACTTTTAGATAGTCTATCATCCTTCCTCCTTCTAGCAAATTTTCTTTGGAAAGAAAAAATAATTTGGTTGTTACATTTTTACAAATCATTTTGAAAAGAGTAGTAATTTTTTTAAAGATTTATGTATTTATTTGAAAGTCAGAGTTATACAGAGAAAGGAGAGACAGAGAGAGAGAGAGAGAAATTTTCCATCTGCTGGTTCACTCCCCAATTGACCGCAACGGCTTGAGCTGTACACATCTGAAGCCAGGAGCCGGTGTCCCTTGTGAGTGCAGGAGCCCAAAAACTTGGACCATCTTCTACTGCTTTCTCAGGCCATAGCAGAGAGCTGGATTGGAAGTGGAGCAGCTGGGTCTTGAAACGGCACCCATATAGGACGCTGGAGCTTCCGGCCAGGGCGTTTACCTGCTGCGCCATAGTGCTGGCCCCAATAATAAATGTTCTAAATATAAATATAAAATAGGCAATATAGTAGACTAATTGTAATTTTTTTAAGTCCATAAAAATCCTATTACTTGGTATCAATAATAAAGATGTAAAGTGAAAGGAGCAATCCGAAGACTTCCTGGGAGGCAGTTTCTTCAGGAGAGCAACCAAATAGACTAATTTTTCTTTTATGGAATCCAGAATAAAACAGTAACAAACACAACAAACGAAGTTGAACAAGAAATGAAAGCATGCCAAGGGCGGCAAATAGATTCTTATTTTTTGTGTGTACAGCTTGCTTCTCCTTGGTGTGTATCTGTGGTCAATGTGGTGCACAGCAGACCCTCTGTAAATTTACCCTAGGTAAATGATGAGCACAGTCCATTGCGAGAGCCACAACATTCTTGTCCAACACAAATGATTTGGCTTTATTGCAAGGGATCTTCGGCCCAGGGACACAGAACTTAGGGCATTTAGAGGTTCATAGGTGCAGTATAAACTTCAGTGTGGACATATGTTGGTGAGGGATTGAGTTGTTTAGACTTTATGTTGATATTTTATTATCTTTCGGTTTCCATATTTTGAAATAAGCTTCTAACCAGAAATAATTAGGTACAGGCTGACTTTTCATATAACTTTTAAGAATAGTGAATTTTCTTTCAATAAGTCTGTTTGAATAATATGAAATTTACATTTTTGTATAACATAAATTTTGGGTAGTTTATATTAATTATTTAGATTTTCTAGTAACTATATCATAAAAATAAATCTAAGCTATTTTATAGGCAATTATTTCTTTATAATAACTAGCATCACATTTTGTAGGCATTTTCGTCATTCTTTATCATTGTGGGTTTTTTTTAAACTTATGGTTCAGGGCCTCTGTTTGTGTTCTCAAGAGCGCCTGGCATAATGTGGTAGATATACATTTAGAGAATCACAGAAGTTTAAACCACACAGCTCAACTTCCTCATTGTATGCATAAAATAAACACAGACATTTTATAGCTCACCAGGTAGAGGCAGACCATATACATACATAATACTTTATCCATGTCTTAAAAATCTGTGTAGGAAAAAATGGAACAAAAATAAATATGAACTGGATTTGAAAGTTAACCATTAGATATTCATAAATGACAACAGCAAAATAAAGTTTTAAAAACAGATCTAATAAGTACAAAATTATAGTATACCATCACTATTTAAACATTAAAGTAACTCTATATAACTCTTTTCTCATTTAAATATTCATATTTAAAACATAAGTTAACATATACAGTAACAGTTTTTATCTCTTGGGAAGAAGACTAGATGGAAAAGATGATGATACAATATTACTGCTTACTGAAAAATTTTCTGTGTTTAATACATGTTGAAATTAATTCAGGGGCCAGTGCTGTGGCGCAGCAGGTTAATACCCTGGCCTGAAGTACTGGCATCACATATAGGCTCCGGTTCTAGTCGCAGCTGCTCCTCTTTCAGTCCAGCTCTCTGCTGTGGCCTGGGAAAGCAGTAGAAGATGGCCCAACTGCTTGGGCCCCTGCACCCATGTGGGAGAGCAGGAAGAAGCACCTGGCTCCTGGCTTTGGATCGGTGCAGCTCCAGCCATTGCAGCCATCTGGGGAGTGAACCAGCAGATGGAAGACCTATATCTCTCTATCTATACCTCTCTCTGTAACTCTGACTTTCAAAAAAATAATTTTTTTTAAAAAAAGAAACTGTTCAAGGGGCCAGGCGCTGTGGCGTAGTGGGTGAAGCCGCCACCTGCAGTTCTGGCATCCCATATTAAAAAAAAAAAAAGACATTAATTCAAAGAACAAAAATTGGGAAAGCAGGAGAAAAAGAGGAAAGAAGATAGTCATAATTAGGGCACACAAATGCAATCATGGCAGAGAAAGTGAAAGAAATGGGTGTGTTGACACTTTCCTCTGAATAGCAGGTGTCTGTCCTGCCACTGGAGTTAGGTAGTAGCCATAGAGAACTGTTGATGAATGTAGCTTGAGCTAGTGTTACAGAAAAAATGAAGCCCTCTAGTAGAAGTGTACTTCTTTGCCCTTTACTGAAATAAGCAGGAAGGTAAATGTCACGAGTTTGCCTTTGCTCAACATTTTTTGTGTAGTTGGGTAGCCCTCATAGAGCTCCAGTGTCCCCACTGTGTGCCCCTAAATTAGAGTTATCTGTAGAGTCCTACAATTGAGTAACTTCCGTCTCTGACATTTTCTGCTGCTGTTTTAAATCCATTAGCTTAAGGCCTGTACAGACGTACAATGAAAAGTTGATTTGCCAACCCTAATGCATAATCCACATCTTCTTTACCTTTGTAGATTAAAAAATAGAGATCTCTTTCGTATTAGCTTTTGTAAAACTTTTTTGGTGGTATTGGAGCAGGAATTTAACTTCAGAAATTAAGCAATTGGAGATTATAATGTCGATAAATGCTGATGACTGGTGTCTCTTTTCCTAGGTTGAGTCAGGACAGGGAACTGATAATATTGAGTGGCATTTCAGTGAACTCTAACCAGTGTTTATTTCAGGGTTGTGCCAACTACAGTCCATCAACTAACTTCAGTTCACTGTGATCAGGAGCTAAAAATGGTCAGAAAAAACAAGAGAAGAATAATATTTTGTGACATAAAAATCATGTGAAGATCAAGTCATCAGTGCCTGTAAATTAAGGGCATGTTTTACTGCAATACACAAAAACATATATTGTAGCTGTGAAGTCTGGTATTTGCAGTGGAGAAACACTCTGTCCCATTGAACTGCTGTCCAGGTGGTGGGTAGTGAGGGCGGCTCATTTCCCTATTCCATAGGCCCTCAGGATTGCCAGAGTTGGTATTGACTAAGTGACTGTGACAGCGTCTTTCCCAGGACATGACTACAGTCATGGAGAAGAGATTTCATGTAGGAGAAAAAAATTTGAGCTATCCAACTGGATAGTTAAGAGAAATCAGTGATACATTATGCTATGAAGTTCTGCACATTGTGCAGTGGACCTGGCCTGATTAAAGGAAAGTGAACTGAAATAAATGACTTTTAAAGTCTGCCCATGACCAATGTGAGAAGCAGCAGAAAGCCAGGATTTGCTGCACTGGAAAGATGAACTTCCTTGGATCTATGTCTTGGTTTAAGTTACACTTTTCCATATCGCTAGGAGGGTCATCTCTGTTTTCTAAAGTGAGAGTGAGGTCAGTTAATCTTTATGGTGCACTTTGGGAGAAGTGAACCATTGTTTAGACACACATTCTGATACTACATAACTGACCATCCCTCATTATTCTTTTGGGGTTCCCACTGTTCAAAAGAACAGTCCACTAAACACAAGGCAGTGTCAGATATTAATGCTGAATTAAAACTGCAGGTAAAAATGGGGACACTGGTATATTCCTGTCCGTGAGCTTGACAGGAAATTTATTTTGCTGTAGCTGAAAAGTAATTAACCTCCACTGTGAGAGAATTCTATTACTAGTAGCTATTCTGCCATGCAAAGTGCACTACATGGAAATGTTACAGGCCATCAAGCAGAAACGGCAGATTTGTCTGCATTTTAAACTGAATTTCCATTACCCTATTCTCTTCTCTGTATCTCTCCTTTCCCACCACCTTCTCTCTGATTTTCACTGAAGCTGGAAATTGAGACACATATGGGATTTGAAAAAAGGTTCAAATCAAAAGAGTGCTTATCAGAATTTTTAAGACTGATTTTTTTCTAGTATTTGGTATTCTGTTTTTTTTTTTTTTTAATACTGTCCTTTGGTGTGGTGGGAAAAAATACAGCACTATACAGATACTACTACATGAATAATTTGGTTATGAAAATAGCCAGGAAAATCGTAATTCACTGAATTCTAAGGATTTTCCTCTTTTTTGTTATATATATATATATATATATATATATATATATATACATATATATATATACACACACACACACACACAGATATACATGATTCACGTAAGGAAGAGATTTAAAGACAAATACTACCTGAAAACTACAAAGTCTGCTTTAATGTTTATTTTGAAAATGTACATTTGTTTAAGGTATTGGCTTTGTGTGCAGCTGGTTGAGCCACTGCCTGCAACACTGGCATTGCATATGGGTGCTGGTTCAAGTTCTGGATGCTCCTCTTCTGATCCAGCCTGCTGCTAAAGCACCTGGGAAAGCAGTAAAAGGTGGCTCAGGTCCCTGGGCCCCTGCACCCATCTGGGAGACCTGGTCAAAGCTCTTGGTTCCCAGATTGAACCTGACCCAGACCCAGACCTGGCTGATGCAGCCATGTGGGAAGTGAACCAGTGGATGGAAGATACCTCTCTCTCTCTTTCTCTCTCTCTCTCTATTTATTTGACAGGCAGAGTTACAGACAGTGAGAGAGATAGACAGAGAGAAAGGTCTTCCTTTTTCAATTGGTTCACCCCCCAAATGGCCGCTATGGCCAGTGCTGCGCTGATCTGAAGCCAGGAGCCAGGTGCTTCTTCCTGGTCTCCCATGCGGGTGCTGGGGCCCAAACACTTGGGCCATCCTCCACTGCCTTCCTGGGCCACAGCAGAGAGCTGAACTGGAAGAGGAGCAACCAGGACTAGAATCTGGCGCCCATATGGGATGCTGGCACCGCAGGCGGAAGATTAACCAAGTGAGCCATGGCGCCGGTCCCCTCTCTCTTTCACTTTCTCTCTCTCTCCCTCTCTAACTCAGACTTTCAAATAAATAAAAATTTGTTCCAACATGATTTATAGATTAGGGAACAATTAGAGCGTGCTGCAGATTTAATGTGCTTTGGTGCCTGATTTTTGTTAGTGAGAAACACCAAGTGAGGGCAGAAAGCTACACTAACTCTAAACACACACATGTACACACCTGAACTGTATCCCAGCTACCTCAATTCAGCATACGTGGTATGATCCATGCTCATTCAGATCTGACTTTAGTGCTCTCTGAATTGCAGATAACTCCCTGCTGTGACTCCATGGTCATTTACATTGTGCAGCCCTTCCAACTGCAACCTCCCATCATTTTCAAGCTCAATTAGCATAATTGTTATAGTGTTTATGCATTCCTCAATCATTTAACTGTGTGTATTTTGTATTGTTGCTTGTCATTTGTGTGTCATTGACAAAGTTTTGAGTATTGCCTTTTTCATCTGATTTTCCCAAAAATCTTTGTGGTGTTTTCCTGCCAAATTTCATACGGTAACACACATGCTATTTATAGCAGAACTGACTGTACTTCTCATTTCCTTTCATTATTATGATTAGTATATAACTGTTTCAGCAACAAAGAGTGCTCCTGAGTTGGTTATGCGTTGGTCACGTAGGCTTAGTTGTCTACTGACATTCACATTTTAACCTGTTATACAAAGGTAAGGAAAGATCTCCTCCCCCAGAAAGTGACTGCTGTAGCAAAGAATGAAACATGATTTTTAATGCTATTACTCATTGATTTTCTGAAATAATAGTAGTCACCATTCGTAGAAGCCTTCCTTAGGTTGGCACTTCCCTGCCTCTTTCAGCATGAGGCCCCCTCCCAACGTGGGCAAGAGGACAGAAATACCCTCCACGCTTTACAAATGAGCAAACCAAAGCCTAGGGAGCACCAGTAGCATGTCCAGTGGTCCTGACCTAGCTGGGATGGAAAAGAAACTTGAGAATTCCGCAGGGAAAACTCAAATTCTGCCATCTCCAACATCTTTGTACTGACTTTAAATAAATCAAGGACAATTACAATCTGAATGTGTGGATTGTTGGCAGTGACTCCCTTGTTTAAGATTGGAGGAAATTTGGGCTCAAGGGTCCATGCACCTTCTCCTAGCTCTCCTGGGCAGCTGGAATTTAAGGCCCAGACAAACTGAGTCCAAGTTCATTTCTCCTAGCCTGCTGTGCTGAGCTTTCAAATGCCAGGCCAGGTGAAGGTTAGTTCCCCAGATGTTTGTTCTTACAGCTGCTGTAAGAGAATCCCACCAGTGCTTTGTTTGCTTCTAATTCTTAGGTAAAATAACCCGCATGCTTCTGACCTCCCTAAAATAAAGAGTAGAGTGAGGAACAACAATGTCACATTTGTGTATTTCCGCAAATAAGATAGGAAAACTCAGTTCTGAACCATCAGGCCTTTTTTCTCAGAGCACGGCCTGCATGTAGGGTAGTTGATGGTAATTACTATTTATAACCTACTATTCTGGGAATTGAACTTTACAAACAGGAAAGCCAACTTGTAAATTTTTCCTGACAGAGAATAACACTGAACTACAGAAAGTAGAAAGTGTTGTACATTCTCTCTGGGATCTGTCACTGTTCATGATCATTAAAGAAGGCAGATGGGATAAACAAATTTCTGTTATTTGACTGGTACAGGAAAGTCGAGATGGAAAACAAAATCGCCTCCTTCTTTGCATCTAGAAATAGCTAGCTGGGCTGTCTGCCTTCACTTTGAGAAAATGCTATGAACTGGTAGCTGTAGGTGTGCTCCAGTCTATTTTAGAAGCCAAAAAAGCAAAGCATCACTGAAAATCACAGGGAATGTAGATTTTAAGAATTACAGACTAATGGTCCCCTTCTTCTCCTCAGTTGCCTAACAATCCTGTGTGTGAGTGACATCTGTGCATTAGCAGCCTGGGCCCTCCTTCTCCGGAAGAGGTGGCTGTTGGCATGTCTTACTCGGAGAGTGACTGGCTTACTGGTGGGCTTTAGGGAATTAAAGAAAAAATTATCATTTTTTAAATGACAGGAAATTCTAGGCTTCCAGATTACTATTATTAATGGGAAATGTTTAAATACCATTGTAATAGGGATTTTGGATTATAATACATTGGGGAAGGATTTCTCCTTTTCTTTCTATTGAAACAAAAAGTCTTTGAGAAAGAATAATTAAAGTTTATAATCTAATGTGGAACCACTGAAAAGTTTTTTGTTTCCCTTTACAACAAAGCTTGAGTGTATATGTATGTGCATGTGTGTGAGAGAGAAATTGTGTATTGAGCCATAGTTTATCAATTTAATATTTTTCTCTTTAAACATTCAAGCTTCCCCACCTGGGTTACACCTGTAGATGTTTTATCACAAATATACTTCAGAAGCACATGGAATAAGTAGAAGATGAAATTGGATTAAAAGAATTCTTATCCAAATAAATTTTATCTATAGGATGAACTAAAAGCAGAGTATTTGAAGTAAATTGGTCCTCAGCAGATGCTTATTGATTTATTGTTTTAAAGAATATCTATCTATCTATCTCTATCTGAAAATCAGAGCTACAGAGAGAAAGGGAAAGGTAGAGAGGGAGAGAGATCTTCCATCTGCTGGTTCACTCCCCAAATGGCTGCAATGACCAGGACTGGGCCAGGCCAAAGCTAGGAGACAGGAGACTCACGCAGGTCTCCCATATGGGTTCAGGGAACCAAGAAATTGAGGTGTCCTCTGCTGCTTTCCCAGGCACATTAGCAGGGAGCTGGATCGCAAGTGGAGTAGCCAGGACTCGAACTGGTGCCCTTATGGAATTCCAGGGCTGCAGACAATAGCTTCATCCACGATGCCTCAGCACCAGCCCTTTGATTTATTTTTTCAAAGGCTTGACTCCTAAATGTTTTCTGTCCTAAAAAAAATCCAGATTGACTCCATGAGTGTCATGGAGGATCAACATGTTCATAGCTCCTTATGGGTTTGGTGTCTGGCTAATGGATTATCCACAGGAGGGAAGGGCAGATATCCAGTTGTTTTTACTTCTCTGAATCCAGAAACTTGCATTTTATTCTTCAGGAAAAAAAGAAGAAAAATTTTTCATTTACAGCCTGTAGTGTCTGTACACAGTGAATGAATTTCAGAAATTAGAAAATTTAAGAGCATTTGTAACTAATTAAACTTGGAGAAGTTATTTCTGACAGGAGATAGAGAGCAAATGCGATATCTGATATTTAAACTGTAAATCAGGAGCAACAGAAAGAAGTTGGAAGAGGATTTAAGAAGCAAACTCTCTTTAAGGTTAGCATGTACCAACAGCTGAGGTCTGCATAAAAATTTGAATAAATGCAACACATGTATATTATGTTGATAACTGCTGTGTACTAGCTATCAAAAATATATTTCTCAAGGGGAAATTAATCATTGGAGTAGATAAAATATAAGTACACAAATTTGTCAGCCAAGGATTTATGAGGAGGAATAGATGACAGATTTTGCAGTAGGATATTTAGGAACAAAACTTTTTTTGTTTGTTTTCTAGGGCACGTAAGATGAGCCTCTCCTCCCTCTCTCTCTCTCTCTCTCTCTCTCTCTCTGTGTGTGTGTGTGTGTGTTTCTTTTCTCTTACCCTGGTCTTTTCCTTCTGGACTAAATGAAAAATAAAGAGGGACTCTTTTGCAAAAAATATGTCAGGAGGAAGAAAAGATGAGAAGTCATGGAGAGCATCTGTTCTGCAAAGCACTTGAAGAGTAGCTGAGTAGTAACGTGGGGAAAAGGTGCTCAGCGTGGAACCAGCCACAGGTCACACAGTAGCAGGGAGGATGGGAGAGCGATGTGAGCAACAGGAGCCCGACTGAGCAATAACTCCTGAATGTCTGAGTCCAGGTCACCCCATCAGCTAATGAGAGGGGAGGTAGGAGTTGGCTTTATCCAAGCAAATTGCCTGTGAAGTGACACGGTTGCAATCTAATCAACATCTAGAGGTGAAAAAGCTATGTCAAAACAAATGAGAACCCAAATACAATTCCAGATTTTATTTTCCTTCAGACACCAGGTATGTTCATTGAAATTATTTTTAAAAAGAACAATTCACTTTTACATTAGAGGCGGATTTTCTGAACTACAAACACATAATTTTGAAAACACAATTATAAATTGTGTATTATATTTTGTGTATTATTATAATATTGTATTTTCCTTTTATCTTGGTTTCAGATGTTTCTGAGACTATTATGAACTATCAGTGTATTCAAATGCTTTCAATTTCAAAATTTTAAATATCAAAATCTCCTAAGTCCCAAAAAATTTTTAATTTTTATACCTGGAATAATAAGAACATTACCAAATTTACTATTTCCAAAAGATACCTAATCAGCCTCTTTTATAATCTATTTTAATTTGAGGCAACTTTAAATATCTTTTACATATTTATGTTTAATCATTTAAGGAAGCAGTGAAAGGAGAGAGATGGTAACTTCTTTACTTTCACAAGTACAATATCTTTTAAAGCTCAAAATGAAAACTATCTGATGTTGACACGTCAAGTACTATAATCTGTGCCAATGCCCTCCTCCCATCAAAAAGGATCTCAGAGGAAAAAATGCTTCACATTAAAATCACTCATGTTAGTGTTATACTATTTGTATCAGGCTACTGGCAGATTCCTTTGGGTTTGTCTTCTTTTCCCTAAATATGTTGTATGCACAAGAGTACTCCTGGGAATTGATGCACTGCACCACAGCTCTGGCTCCTGAAAAATTTTCAAATAGAAGCTAAACATCCCAGACAAAGAAGATCATAGATGGTATCTTATTTTTTTAAAGATATATTTATTTGTTTGCAAGGCACAAATGACAGAGACAGGGAGAGACACATCAAGAGATATCTTCATCTGCTTGTTCACTCTCTCAGTGGCCACAACAGCCAGGTCTGGGCCAGGCCATAGCTCTAAGCCAGATCCATCCTGGTTTCCCACACGGGTGGCAGGGCCCAAGTGCTTGGACCATGTTCCGTCATGTTCTCAGGCACATGAACAGCAAGCTTCATCAGAAATGCAATAGCCAGAACTCGAACTGGCTCCTTATATGGGATGCCTGTGTCATAAGCAATGGCTTTACCCACTGTATCCCAACACTCTGTCACAGGTGGTCTCTTCTATTTTTTTAAATATTTATTTGAAAGGGAGAGTTACAGAGAGGCAGAGGCAGAGAGATAGAGGTCTTCCATCTGCTGGGTCACTCCCCAAATGGCTGCAAAAGCCAGGGCTGGGCCAATCTAAAACCAGGAGCCAATAGCACTTGAGCCATCTTCTGCTGCTTTCCCAGGCCTTAGCAGATACCTAGATCAGAAGTGGATCAGCTTGGACTCGAACCAGTGCCCATATTGGATGCCAGCACTGCAGACGGTGGCTTTACCTGCTATGCCACAGGGCCAGCCCTGTGGGCCCTTAAGAAAATAACTGCCTAGAATGTCTAAACACTCTGATGAAGAACATACCAAACTTCATCTGGATACTTAATTCCCAGGCTCTCCGATCTCTCACGAGATGCCCATCTGGTCTATCAGGCATTTCTCTTCATTACACTTTGTTTCACTATTGGTTCTCTGTAGAATTCCAAAAGTCAGGACGGAATGTTTCCCTTTCCATTCAGATACTTCGGCATTGTAGTCCTTTGGCAACTAGTCAGAGTGTTACTTTTTTAAATGAATTGCCATTTCAACAACAGCAGGAGTGCACTTTCCAAGGCGGCCTCCTCAAAAATTGCTAAAATAGTTGACTGTTCCAGGAAGATTGGCCTTAAGTCATGAATGACTCACAGTCCTTTGTCCTGTCTGAGTCATTAGTCAGTCACCACATTCACCCTTTTGCCCAACTGAGTGAGATTCCAGTTTTTAGGTGGAATTAAAGATGCAATGCCTACACCATAAAGCTCATTATTTGAGCCTGAAGCACCTGGTGCAAAAGAATAAAAGGCAATCTTGTAATGGATCATTTAATACCAGAGTTAGACAGTTGCTTCTTGATATCATCACCCATGATATCATCACTCATCTACTCTGTCAGTAGACACAGTAGGAAGGCAGTTTCTTGTTGAATGGAAAACTATCATATCCAATCAAATGTCGCTTTCTCTCTTTTCGTAGCTTTGTATTCTATCCCTAGTACTTAAGGCACAAGTCTCCCTGGATCTGTTCAGATAAGGATGTCATGATTTGATATCGAATGTGATGTATGAGTAGCAGTGCTGACTTACAGAGAGCGCCAATACTTGATGTAGGTATTAGGCTGAACTGAAACCATGAGTCTGAATTTTGACCCATCAAAAGGTATACGTTCCAAGTTCAAATCTTGAGGGCTCATTAACCGTAGTTAGCAGGTTTGGAATTCTCAGATGAGATGGTAATTAGATACCTCTGCGGTCCAATTGTAATATAATTGTTACACAGCTCCCCCTTTCTTGGAGTTGTAACCTCTGTCCAAAACACTGGCTGACAACAAGCTCTGGCAGTAAGCAGAGGAGGCATCATTGGCATGCCAGTATTGAGAGTCAGGTTTCAGGATGAATGGGGCTCAAATGGCTTCCACAGTTAAGTGATTTTGAGCACACTGCAATTACATCAGTGTCCAATTGTAGTTCAGTCCTGACCTAAAAATCCTATTGTATTGACGCTGAACTGAGGTTTACAAGGGAGAAGTAGAAGTAGCAAGTGGATTTGAGTGCTGTAGAGGATTCACGTGAAATAATTAAGAAAAGTGTGCATATTGGCAGAATAAATGATTTTGTTGGTGAAAATAAGTGACAGAGGACATATAGAAACAAAAGTGAAATAAACACTTAGGCTGTGTTATGAGAAGCATGCTATTATGGAGAGATAACTTGAACTGATGAATTTGTTAAGAACACAGAGCAAGTAGCATATGTAGCTCCATAAATGATACGTAATTATTATTAGTCATTAATAAGGTAAGGTTTTCATTGTGAATATTTTGTTAGTTAAAATATATTTCTCTGATTATGAATGTAATTAATATAATATAACATTAGTGATACAAATTCACAAAGCACACAATACTGGTATGACTTGTGGTTAGAACAAGAACTGTCTTCTAAGAACTGAGTTTAAGGGCCAGCACTGTGGTACAGTGGGTTAAGCAACTGCCTGTGACACCGGCATTCCATATGGTTGCCAGTTTGAGTTCTTACTACTCCATTTGTGATTCAGCTTCCTGCTGATGTGCCTGGGAAACCAATATAAGATGGCCCAAGTGCTTGGGACCAAAATTAAACTCCTGGTTTTAGCCTGGCCCAACCCTGGCCATTGGCAGCCATTGGAAATTGAACCAGCAGATGGAAGATCTCTCTCTCCCTTTCTAACTCTGCCTTTTAAATAATGATGGATCTTTAAAAAATACTCCATTTAAAAATAGAGTTTAAAAATAAATACTTAAGTCTTCCAAACTAAAACATGGAAAAAAGTGTCCTGATGTATCTTGAAAAATATTCCAAATCAATGTGTCTGTGAGGTTTTTTTAGCAGATGGCTGGCTATTAAAAAAAAAAAGAAGAAAAAAAAAAGAAGCCAGATAAACCATTTGGGTTGTGCTCATCCTTCTAAGCAGTAGTCATCGAAGACGTCATTCATTGAGTGTCTTTGCATTTGATATCTTCCCCTTAGTTGCGTCCCTTAGTGAGCAGGAGGCACCAAGCTCTGTGAGTCAGCTAAGCTAGCTGATACTTTGTGTGAATCAGAGAACTGTTCTCCTGTTCTAATGGTCATTTTGGTTAAGCATACCAGCTCAAAAGAAGCAGGAGTCCTGTTCAACTTGTCATCAGTGTAAGGCCCTACTGTAAGACTAACTCATGTCCAACTCATCTGGCAGTTGCATCTATCTGGTAATACATTTGTTACTCTGCTTTTAGGCACTAGATTCCTAGGAACTGTGAACCTGGATTAGCATCCACTACAAAATACTAGCAAACCCAGTGTCGGTTCTGCTAAACTGAAAGCAAGAGCTTTTGATCATGCCAAATTTTCAGCTGCTACTAACCCTGTTCCTGAAATAGCATTGTTTTGTGTTCATGCATGTTTGGTTTTTTTCTTGATGAGAAATTGATCAAACTGGAATTAATTTAAATGAAAGACTTGAAAGATACTTTGAGGGACAATTTTCACATTTATACATTTACTCACAAGCCCGAAAGCCCAAGACTGGTAAAATTCATGATTTACCTGATACATTCCTTTTTAACTTATTATAGCTTAATTTTAACTGATGCATGGAAATTATACATATTTTGAGGATACCATGAGGTATTTCCATATATGCATATATTGTGTAAGTTTCAAGTCATTAATTAAATATATCTGTCTCCTTAAACATCAGCACTTATTTATTGTTACAACATACAAAATCCTTTCTTCTAGCTTTAGGAAACAAGACAGAGGCAGGTTTTTGGTATGGCAAAGATACTGCATCCAGAATCAGGGGTCCTGGTTTCAGTCTCGCCTCCACTTCCAATTGCAGCTTCCTGTTGCTGTACACCCTGGGAGCTAGTAGATGATGCCTCAGTTAGTAGTATCTCTGCCACTTATGTGGGAGACACAGATTGAACTTCTGGCTCCTGGTTTCTCTCTCCCCAGACTGAGTGTTATGGTCAACTGGGGAAGGAACCAATGGATGGAAACTTGTGTCTTTGTCTCTGTCTCTCTGCCTTTCAAAATAAGTAAATTAAAATATTCTAAAAATAAGTTAAAAATACAGCACATGATCTGTGTCACTGTGCTGTGCAATAGGGAACCAGAATGTCTTTCTCCTATCCAATGTAACTTAGTACCAAATAATCAACCTTTATTTCTCCCCTTCCTCAGCTACTCTCTCAACCTCTGGTAACCATTATTCTACTTTCATCTCTTATGAAATCGAGTATATTATATTCTGCACATGAGTGAGATCATGTGGTACTGATCTTTCTGTGCATATGTATAAGTGAGACCATGTGGTATTTGTCTGGTTTATTTTGCCTAATGTAACAGTCCCCAGTTTCATCCCTGTTGTTGGAAATGACAGAATTTCAGCCTTTATTTCTAATGAAGGCATGTATGCAGGATTTGGAAATCTCATAAAAGAACTGATCAAAGACCTCAAATTTACACCTTAGTCCTGCTTTTGTATCTGCTTCATCTTGTGAGGGATTTTATATATTGTATATTTGAGACTGATGCCAGGGCAATAGTGTGTCCAGGCTTACTGCTAGTGTTGAGGGAGGATGTTGAAATGCCTAAAAAATTAAAGCATACTTTATATTTGGAACTTTCATTTTGTAGGTTTTTTTCTCATTAAAATTAATTCAGAAAGATCCATATAGGCTGTGTAATCTTTTAGTTTGTGGCTACACTGTTTTTATTATAACACTTCCTCCAGTTGGAGATTATTAACTCATTTCTCACTTACCATTTTGATAATGCCATAGTGCATGTGCTTTAATGTAAGCAGTACTTAGGGTTCTTCATTAGGGAAAGGGACTGGTCTTCTGGAAGTGTTCATCAGATTACAGGTTGTGTTACATACGGAACTATGTCAAGTTAAGTTTGACTTGGCTTGAAGCTTTTTCAGAAATAGATTTTAGGAGACTCCACTGCCCACCATAATCCCCTTCCATCATGGTGAGAGACTAGCACCGACTCAAACAGGTGGGATGATCATCAACCTTTGATGACTCTCGGCAAGTCCATTAGGTCCATGTAAGATCCAAGTATGAAAAAAGTTTTGCTAAAGTACAAATGGGTTTCTTTTCAAGATTTTATAAAGAGGCCACTGTTACATTACTCAGAACCTGATGAACAGCTAGAATTGTTTGATTCTGGGTATGAACAATGTCATTGTCCCCTCACTGGAGTCAGGTAAACTTAGTTCCATGTATCCTTCCTGAGATTTTTGGTCACCTTTCTTTTAAGATGTGAAAATTTCCTGGTTGGAGATTGCTTTGCTTTTTAGGTAAAGTAATAATAGTGCCTTTGATCTTGGCTTTATGCTCTTTGTCAAGATGAATTGTATAAATTAACATCTCACAAAAGTTATCATCTATCTACTTAAGTGACTACCTATAGCTGACCAATATTTTGTTAGTATGAGAATGTGGGGATTTAAACAATTCTAAAATACTCAACATATGCTTTTTATTTTTTTGATGGAAAACATTATCTTGATAGCCATAGAAGATATATACCCTTAAAGTTTTACTTGTGATTGTCTTCTTGAAACAAATATTTAATATACTGTGCTTCTCATTTTATATGTAGCCTTCCACAGGAAGTCAGAAGTACCATTCTGACATTAATAAATCAATGTTTATTATTCCCTAGAAATCACTACAAGATACATAATTTTGAAACCTGGAGAATTAATTTCTTAGGCTGTAAAAAGCATTTATTAGTTGACATGTAGCATACTGGATTGAATATTTTTCAGTAAGTAGAGATTATTTTTTCATCTCATAGTTTTACTCACTTTAGCATTGATTTGAAAAGCACAGGTTTTTATATTAGCCTGCCTCAATTCTATAAAGCACTAATTGTGTGAGCCTGGAGAAATTTTTAAAAATTTATTTATTTATTTGAAAGTCAGAGTTACGCAGAGAGAGAAGGAAAGCCAGAGAGAGAGAGAGGTCTTCCATCCGCTGGTTCACTCCCCACTTGGCCACAATGGCCGGAGCTGCACTGATACGAAGCCAGGAGGAGGAACTTCTTCCGGGTTTCTCATGTAGGTGCAGGGGCCTAAGCACTTGGGACATCCTCTCCTGCTTTCCCAGGCCACAGCAGAGAGCTGGACCGGAAGTGGAGCAGCCAGGACTCGAACCGGCACTAATATGGGATGCCAGCACTGCAGGCAGTGGCTTTACCTGCTACACCACAGCGCTGGCCCCAGACCTGGAGAAATTATACTTCTTATACCATAGTCTTCTCATCTGCAAAATATGTTGACTCATAACTACTCCTACAGTTGAAAAAGATAACTGCAACAAAGATAAGTAAATTAGCTACCTAGGCATAATCATACATATTGATGGAGAGAGTAATTATTTACCATAGTTATTATAGTTTCTGGGATTAGGCTTTATAAAAATGGGAAAGGAAATATTTCTTTATATTTTCAACTTCCATGTATGTAGTTGTGAATAACTGATATAATATTGTCTATTATAACTATATTGCTACCATTTTAAGCATATGCAAATGTTCTATGGTTTTGTATTATTGTGAAAGAAATGTTTCATATTAAAATAAACTGCAGATATTCTCAAATTATGATTAAAAAATAATTCTTCTTTAAATAGAATTGTCACTTGCAACTTGGATTATCATTACAAAGATGATTTGATTTGAGATTCTCTGTCATTTACTGACCTAACTCATGCCTCTCATAGAATAATCTCAATCAGTACTAATTAAGGGCTCACAGTGTGCATGTTCCTGGGTAAGATATTTTAATTTAAATTGTAGAAATGTATTAAATACCTGTGGCATTTAATCAAGTTAAGCTAACTTGAAGGAGTTTTTGATAAATGTACTTCATCAGAATAATTTTAGTTCTTTTTATGAATTTTGTGAAACTTCACCTTAGGACTTATTTGTTAATTTTTTTCAAAAAATGATGCTCAGTGCTGTTATGAGTCAAGCACCGTGCTAATATTGATAGTACAGAGATGATCTGATCACAGCCTCAAAATATGTGGGTGGAATCAATCAAGGAAATATCTGTATCAAATGATAAGTGAACAAAAGTCTTTGGAACATGATCATTTAACTCTACCAGAAACAGCCACAAAAAGGTTACAGAATGCAGTAGTTTGAAGAAAAAGTATAAGACTCAATAGTTCTATTTGAGAAAATTTTGAAAACAAAGCTAAAAGATAATACTAAACATTAGTGATCCCACCACTCAAGGTAATTATTCCAAACATTGCTGAATTTCCTTTATGTCAGTGAAAAAATTGTGTGTACATATGTAGTTATACATATATACACATATATTATGTACTCAGACATGCATACATACACATTTAATATAATGTAATCATAGCAACATATATATATATATAAAATTATATTCTGTTGGTGTTTTACACTTTTAATTCGTTTTTAAAAAAAATATATTTGTTTATTTGAAAGGCATTGTTAGAGAGAGGGAGAGTCAGAGGAGAGAGATTTTGCATTGTTGGTTCACTCCCCAAATGGCCACATTGGCCAGGGCTGGATAAAGCCAAAGCTAGAGGCCAGGAACTTCTTCTGGGTCTCCCACATGGGTGGCAGTGGCCTGAGAAGTTAAGCCAATTCTGCTACTTCCTCAGGCACATTAGCAGGAAGCTGCATCAGAAGAGGAGCAGCTGGGCCTTGAGTCAGCACTCGTACGGGATGCTGGTGTTGCAGGAGGCTTCTTGACTGGTTGCACCACTGTCTGAGCCCTGACTTCTCTCTTAATTAATTTTCTTAATCATATTTTCATACATAAAATTATTTACTTGTGATTTTATAATGGGTAAATTTCTATTGTACAGATATACCATAATTTATTTAATTAATCTTGTTTTGTAGGGCATTTGGATTCTTTTATCCTGCTGTAATGGGAAAAATTTTGGAAAAATTTAGGCATATTGCTTATTATTTTCCTAAGACAAATAGATAAAAAAAAGAATTGTCAGTTAAAGTGGTATGGCTACTTTCCTGAATACATTATCTGTCATTCACATAGCCTGCAGGAGGCTCTTTCTGGCTGTTTGACCACAGTGGGCGTTAGCATGTAGTTTTTGTGATGTAAGGTCCTTGCCACATGTGAAAGTGCCTCTACCATCCAGAAGTCATAGCTGCCCAGAGGTAGTCAGAACACGCATGACAGGGGATTTTAAAACTCATTTAGGCCTGCGCCGAAGCTCACTAGGCTAATCCTCCACCTTGCAGCACCTGAACACCAGGTTCTAGTCCCGGCCGGGGTGCCGGATTCTGTCCCAGTTGCCCCTCTTGCAGGCCAGCTCTCTGCTGGGGCCAGGGAGTGCAGTGGAGGATGGCCCTAGTCCTTGGGCCCTGCACCCCATGGGAGACCAGGAGAAGCACCTGGCTCCTGGCTTCGGATCAGCGCAGTGCGCCGGCTGCAGAGCGCCAGCCGCTGCGGCCATTGAAGGGTGAACCAACGGGAAAAGGAAGACCTTTCTCTCTGTCTCTCTCTCACTGTCCACTCTGCCTGTCCAAAACAAACAAACAAACTCATTTACCTGGACATTCTTCATTCTTCAGTACCTTTGAATTAACTTAAAATAATAAATTTTAAAGATTTATTTATTTATTTGAATGGAAAAATTACAGAGAAGCAGAAGCAGAGAAAGAGAGAGAGAGGGAAAGAGAGAGAGAGAGAATGTCTACTATCTGCTGGTTCACTCCTCAGATAGCTACAATGGCCAGAGCTATACCAATCTGAACCCAGGAGCCAGGAGCTTCCTCTGGGTCTCCCATGCAGGTGTAGGGGCCCTGATGCCCATATGGGATGCCAGCACTGCAGGTGGCGGCTCTACCTACAATGCCACAGCACCAGCCTCTAAAATAACAAATTTAAAAATGTTTACAAACAGGCCCAGCATTGGGGCATAACAGGTTAGGCCACTGTCTGCAGTGCCAGCATCCCATGTTGGCACTGGTTTGAGTGCTGGCTGCTCCACTTCTGATCCAGCTCCCTGCTAATGCACCTGGGAAAACAGTGGAGGATGGCCCAAATGCTTGGGCCTCTGCATGCAAGTGGGAGATCCTGATGAAGCTCCTGGCTTTGGATCAGCCCAGCTTTGGCCTTTGTGGCTATTTTGGGGAGTGAACCAGCAGATGGAAGATTTCTAACTCTCTCTGTCCCCCACCCCCAACTTTGCCTTTCAAATAAATAAATAAATCTTTAAAAATATTTATAACATTGTCTTGGAGAAATAAATGCTTGTTTTGAGTTTGCTTTTTAATGGAAACATGCCCTCTGGATGGATGTCTGCTGTGTGCCGACTTCTGCCTTGATATATTTACCGGTCGCTCTCATTAGGGAAGAGGCTGTGTGGTAGAACTGAAGCCTTTTCTTTCAGGGTCAGCTTTCACTGCTTACTGCATTGTGTACGTCTAATTACTCCATGGTCCTATCACAGGGGACTAGATGTGTAATCTGCAACGTACGGTATAATAACTGGGATTAGCTCTGCCCAAGCCGGCATGATGGCTTCATATAGACAGCAGCAGAAGACTGAAGAATAGGATAAATTTGACTTCCAAGACAGCTAAAAAGCAGCTGTAATTTTAGAAACTACAATACACTGACACAGTTAGATAAAATGTCCTCAAGGAGTACTTTATTCTATTTAAAGCATCTGTTTAATTCAACCTTTAATAGTTTTGCAAAGAAGGGCATGTGTTTATTTTAACATAGCCTGACCCAAATTTGGATGATTTTAGCATTTAATATTTAATGTTTATAACAAATAAAGCTTTTTTTAAAACAAAAGTTTTTATAATTAGTATGTGTATTATCAAATATAATTATTTCCAACTAGTCTATTAGAAATGTAAATCATTTTATAATCCTATTATTATATTCCACATTTCCAAATATATTCATTTTTATATTTAAAAAGTTTAATAATTTATTTTCAGTTTATTTGACAGGCAGAGAGAGAGAGAGATTTCTCATATACTGACTCACTCTCCAAATATCAGCAATAGCTGGGACTGGACCAAGCTGCAGCCAGGAGTCTGCAACCCAGTCCAGGTCTCCCATATGAGTGACAGGGACCAAGTACCTGAGCAGTCATCCTCTGTTTCATGAGATGCGCTTTAGCAGGAAGCTGGTTTGTGAGCAGAACAGCAAGAATTTGAACCAGGCTCCATAAGGATGTGGGCATTCCAAAGGGCTTCTTGACCAACACATGAAGTACTCAACACATATTTTTATGTTTTAGATGCCTTTGATTGTGTAGAAGAGTTCAGGTAGTTCTAATTTCAATTTTTAAATTATAATAGGGCAGAGCTATTTGCTCTTCTTTCTTTGCCAGTTCCTTTTCTGCAATTTCATAAGGTTCATAGAAAAATGAAATTAAAACACGGTGCTCATTTTTGTCAGCTTTTTGAAATTTTCTTGTAGAGCTTTGTACCATTTTCTGTTGAGATCTAGTTTCCTTCTTGGGTGTAAGTTTCCTTTGTATTTGAAAAATCTTACAGTTAGTGATATACTAGAGAAAGATTCTGTATCAAACAAATTTAGAAAATATGGGCTTTTTCATTGGACTTTTTTTTTGAAACTTCATCCTTTGAAGATGGGCATTGTCTAATAACATCATCATACCTTCAAAATACCTGTTCAAAGTATGGAGGGCTACAATTTAAAATCCAGGTCAAAAATAGGTGTCACTTCAAAATGGTCATAGGTTCTTGTCTAATAATTTTAATAGGGGTTTAAAGAACCAGAACTTTGTCATTCTTCTTCCAACAGGTGTAGGTCCAGACATTTTCCTGTTGATCAGGCCCCGACTACTCAGTTAATACTCAGGAGTAGAGAGAGTTCCTGAAATACAGATTCCAGGGCTCTATTGCTAGGGCTATTGATTTGGTAGTTTTCACCCCAGTATGTGTAATAATAATCTCAACACAACATAATCTTCTTTGCCTGATGTTTAAATCAATATTGATGAAAAGATATATTATAGCTATGAAGTCAAGGATATACAGCAGAAAAACACCTACATTGAGGTCTAAGCTGAGAATATAAATCATTTGCCCTGGGGTCAGCAGGTGGGAAGGGAACTGAATAGAAGATGCAGTGGTTAATTAACTAATAATTACGTTTCTTTTTCTGAAAATCTCTTTTTTTTTTTGACAGGCAGAGTGAACAGTGAGAGAGAGAGACAGAGAGAAAGGTCTTCCTTTACCGTTGGTTCACCCTCCAATGGCCACTGTGGCCAGCGCGCTGTGGCCAGTGCACCGTGCTGATCCGAAGCCAGGAGCCAGGTGCTTATCCTGGTCTCCCATGGGGTGCAGGGCCCAAGCACTTGGGCCGTCCTCCACTGCACTCCCTGGCCACAGCAGAGAGCTGGCCTGGAAGAGGGGCAACCGGGACAGAATCCGCACCCCAACTGGGACTAGAACCCGGTGTGCTGGCGCCGCAAGGCTGAGGATTAGCCAATTGAGATACGGCACCAGTTCTGAAAATCTCTTAATGTAAAGATCCTTCCCTGAAGAATTGTGCAGTTTGCCGGAAGATCTGAGAATTCCACAGAAAAGGAGAAATAATACCAATTATACAAAAAATAAGAAAAATAAGAACTCAAGCCAGATGTCTTATCGAAAGAAAACCTTAAAGGATATAGCATTCAAATTAAGCCTCTATTGATGATATGGTGTGGGAGTTGAAAAAAAATAGGTGTTTCAAAAGGAAGTAGGTGTTTCTAAAAAGAAACAGTGTAGGGAGAGGTAAAGAGAAAAGGGTGGGCGAATGTGGGAGGCACAGATGCCTGAGTGGGAATCTAATAGAAACACTGCAGAGCTGAGTTGGGTCAAATGTGCACATGTACTAAAATCAGTGTTCTATAAGAAAGCACAGATAGTTCTATACAACAGATGCACAAATAGAGAAAATGACAGTGATGCAATTCATGTTATAAGGCTTTAGAAGCAAACCCCACAGTGGGTTCTGATAGATCACCAGAAATAGCAAATTATGTGCAGATGCACACATTGTATAGTAGTCTTTTCCCTGACAGAGTTTACCACTTCTTCAGGAAAAATCAATTGAACCTTAAGAACCCATTTTAAAATATTTTGGCATAGGCTATACCAATAGGTTGTAAACATAACAAAAATTGGTATAATTGAGTCAATCACAGGAAGGTATAGATCCCTTTTACTATATTGTGAAATTTTCTTAAGCAGGATAAAAAACAAGTCAAAAATGATATTCAGGACCAGGAACCTCTAATGGTAGCAGACTTGACATTTGTGTCTGCATGAGTGTATCTCACGTAAGCAAATAGTCCAAACTTTCCAAATATTTATATAAGGCACTTCTCTAGTTGTGATCGTCACAAAGATGAGGAAAATATCTGTTTTCCAAATAGCATTGCGTAATGAGTTGTCAGAATCTCCGAATTTTTACTGAAATTTCTCAGTGACAGATGAAGATTGTTGACATCTTGATTTTCATTTCTAAAGACAGAATACTGAAATCTGATTCCAGATGGAAATCTAAACCTGAATTCTTCTGGAAGATTTAATCCTGACATACTCTTACACACAATTCAAGCAACTCTGTACAAGGGTAATCTGCTTGACTGCTAGATTTTACTGCAGGTGGGCTTGGAAGAGAACTAATTTGGGTCCAGGATTAGCTGGATGTGTTAGAAGGAACAATTCCCTAGATTGCTGATTCTGATGTTAATAACCCAGATGTTAGTAAAAGCTGCCAGCTGGGAACACAATGACCAAATTCGCTTCATATGTACGCTAATGATGATGAGTGAATCATTTGACCACAACTAGCATTCTTGGCTTAACTGTTAACAGTGTAACCTCATTGCCTCGGTTTAAGACACAGTGTAAAAATTTAACCAAATGAATGCTATTAAAATGTACGGTTTATTTGCTTTTGTGAATTCAGATATAATCTTTTATGTTTTGCCTATTTCATAAGAAACAAGCCTACGTTATGCATAAAAATTCTAATTCTAGCTCACTTATACCCACTATAGGAAAACAGAGAATTATATGGGCATCTGCAGACATCAGTCTCTAGCTACACCACTGCCTAGTGCTTTTAATGCTGAAAGTTCAGGAAATCATTTGTATCAGATGTAAAAGCCCTGCCATTGAAATGATGGTACTTTGTCTTCGAACGTGCTTTCTCTCCATTATATAGCTATAGCAAAAGAGATAAGTTAAAGATATGGTGAAATAAAGCTTCATCAGAAAGTAAAAATGAAAGTAAAACAAAAGTCCCATTATTTCTTACATTAGCACTGTTTCCATTTGTGGAAGAGGGACCACATTACTGGAACTTTATCTAAGAAGCTGATCATTTAACACTGCTTATTAGTTGTATCATATATATATATACATATATGTATACTCACACACACACACATACATGCTATCATGATATGCTGTCAAACTGCATATCTGTGTGACTTGGGTGTTGTATCAGTTACCTTTTCATTGCAATAACTGAAACACCTGAGAGAAGCTACTTATGAAAGAAGAAATTTTAATTTGGCTCAACATTTTGGAGGTTCACAGTCCAAGATGAGATAGCCCCATTTATCTCGTATCTGATGAAGGTAGAGGTTGGCACCAGTGGAGCATGTGCAGAGGGAGGATCATGTGGTGAGATGGAAGCAGAGAGAGGGAGCATACTTGCCATCTAAGTCCATGTTCTGTCTTTATAAAGCTACCATGACTGGATCATAGGGACTTCACTCCAATAATTAAATCCACTATAATCACTTTCCAAAGGCCTTACCTTCAGAAACCAAAATAGTATTAATTCTTGATCCTTTATTCATGAATTAACATTAGCCTAATGACCTTTTAACAAAGATTTTAGGGACCAAGTTCCTAATACACAGGGCTTTGGGGGATACCTAGACTTGCAAAATATAATAAATACCTTTCTAATAATATGAGACCATGGGATCTTTAACTGTGCTGCCTCATATTTTCCTACTAATATGTTTTCCACCATGTAGACAAAATCCTCTTGGATCATATTTAAAGTTAAACCACTAAAATCTATGTCAAATTCAAAACTAACACTCATAACAGTGGATATATTTATATATGTAATTAGAATAATTTATCAAACAATTAACAGAATATGAATATTTTTCTCAATAGCATACCTAAATCCTTGTGAGCAAAATGTAAACTAAACACCAAGTAGATTACTGATTTCTCAAGTCTATTGATTTATGTATGGGTGAAAATAGAGAAATTTTACAGTAAAGCATATTCATTTTTATAAACTCTCATCTTTGTGCACAGCATGAAAACATTTCAGAGCTTCTCAAAGTGGTGAAGAGAAATGCCTCATTAAATAACATAGAGCCCCATGCAGTATTATGAAATCAGCATGGGTGGTATTCTACGATGTAATTCCTTACATCAAACAAAGAGAAATATCTGTGTAGAAGCTAGAGACTTTGTCTGGAACCTGAAGATAGGATAGAAAATATCTTATATTGAAGTGAATGAAAAATTTTCTTTATGCACCCGCGATATTTCATTATGTGAATCAGTAATAAATCAGTGGGTGGTGAAGAAAACAATATGGCTAACATAATTTTCTTCTTGAATATAAAGGAAATACTTCAAGTTTTTCACATTAAAATTTGATGTTTTCTGTAGGCTTTTCTGGTACTATCAAGCTACAGTTTCTAATCTTACTTTTTTATATTTTAGTATTACTAGGAGTGCTTTTCTGCAACCTTCAGAAGAATTAAGAGTAAATGACATTTCTCTGTAGTATATTATTAAATTTTCAAAGTCTAAATAATATTATTCATCCAAGGATTAACCTCTATTTTGATTATAGTATCTTTATGAATATATCCTGGATTTGTCTTTTCAATATTTATTTGGGATTTCTGATTCTATGACATAAAGTGAATTTGGGTTATATTTTTCATTTTGCATCCTATTCTTAGTCTATTTTGATATTGAAATAAGATAAACTTAATAAGTAGAGCTCAGTAGTTCTTAAATTCTTAGAGATTCTGAACCATTTTTTAGAGTTTTGTTATACATTTCCATAAATCTTCATATACTTTTGCTTTCCAGGAAGAATATTTTAGATAACATTTAAAATTGGTAAGAAATTGAAGGCAATTGTTTTATACTTATTCTTTAGTCAACTTTGGAAGCTTATTTTACTAAAAATAATTAATTTTTATATTACTATCATAATTCCATTGAAATATCTCAATAACTACAGTATTCAGATTCAACTTAAAATTCTACTAGTTGGTTTGTTGTTTAAAGACTGTAAAAATATACAGGAGCAGGCAGATTTTTGAAGAGCACCAAGCTTTCCTGTACCACTAAAGCAAGTTGAGTTTACCATTCTTCGAATGCCTACTGCAGATATATAGAAATGCAGACAGAAAGAACTTCAGGAGAAATCTCTTAGTTCTAGCCTGAGAAGTAAAAACTACCATCAAAGAAAAAAATGATACAAAGGACAACTTAGAAATTTTAGAATTATAAATTTGAAGCATACATTAAATGAATGTACTCAAGACAAGGAGGAAAATGATAAAAAAAGAAAGCTTTAATATGAATGAAAACAAATAAAAAAAATTATCCTTCTGAATAGTGGAGGAATAATACAACCTAGGTTGTAGGCCATAAAGAAACTCTGATTACTTTCTCAGCAATAGCATTTTCTATGTACATAAAGGTTATTGATTTTCTGTGTGAATTTTATATGCTGCCAGTTTACCGAACTCTTTTATGAGTTTCAATAGTCTCTTAGTGGAGATACTATAACCATATAACCTTGTATATACAATCATGTCATCTTCAAAGAGAGATTTTTTTTTTTTGACAGGCAGAGTGGACAATGAGAGAGAGAGACAGAGAGAAAGGTCTTCCTTTGCCGTTTGTTCACCCTCCAATGGCAGCCGCGGATGGCGCGCTGCGGCCGGAGCATCGCGCTCATCCAATGGCAGGAGCCAGGTGCTAGGTGCTTTTCCTGGTCTCCCATGGGGTGCAGGGCCCAAGTACTTGGGCCATCCTCCACTGCACTCCCAGGCCATAGCAGAGGGCTGGCCTGGAAGAGGGGCAACTGGGACAGAATCCGGCGCCCCGACCGGGACTAGAACCCGGTGTGCCGGCGCCGCAAGGCGGAGGATTAACCTGTTGAGCCACAGCGCCGGCCCAAAGAGGGATATTTTGATTCCCTCCTTTCCATTTTATATCCCTTGATTTCTTTTCTTGCCTAATGGCTCTGGCTAAAACTTCCAGGACTATATTGGATAGCATTTGTGAGAGTGGGCCTCTTTGTCTTGTTCCAGATCTCAGTGGGGATGATTCCAACTTTTCCCCATTCAATAAGATGCTGGCAAATGGGTTTGTCATAAATTGCCTTGATTGTATTGACAAATGTTCCTTCTATACCTAATATGTGTAAGGTTTTCGTCATGAAATGATGTTGTATTTTATCAAATACTTTCTCTGCATCTATTGAAATAATCATATATTTGTTCTTCAGTTTGTTAATGTGATGTACCACATTTATTGATGTAAGAATGTTGAACCATCTCTGCATATCAGAGATAAATCCCACTTGGTCTGAGTGAATGTTCTTTCTGATGTATTGTTGGATCCAATAACCTAGTACTTTGTTGAGGATTTTTGTGTCTATATTCATCGGGGAAATTGTCTGTAGTTCTCTTTCTCTGTTGTATCTTTTTAAGGTTTAGGAATTAAGGTGATGCTGGCTTCTTAGAAGGAGTTTGGGAGGATGCCTTCCCTTTCAATAAAATTGAAAAGCATGAGGAGAATTGGAATTAGTTCTTCTTTAAATGCCTGGTAGAAATCAGCAGTGAAGTCATCTGGATCTGGGCTTTTATTTGTTGGAAGGGTCTTTATTACTGATTCAATTTTTGTCTTGGTTATTGGTATGTTCAGATTTTCTATGATTTCATGACTCAATTGTGCTAGATTGTATGTGCCCAGGAATCTATCCATTTCTTCTAGATTTTCCAATTTTTGGCATGCAGCTCTTTATAATAATTACTGATGATTCTTTTTATTACTGCAGTATCTGTTGTTAAATTTCCTTTTTCATCTCTGATTCTATTGATTTGTGTATTCTCCCTCTTTTTTTTTGGTTAATTGGGTCAATGGTATATCAATTTTGTTTATTTTTTCAAAAAACAAACCTCATTACATTGACTTTTTGTATTTTTTTTCAACTTTGTTTATTATGTAATTTTAATTAATTTTTTTCTTCTAATTTTGGGTTTGATTTGTTGTTGTTTTTCTAGGTATTTTAGATGCATTGATAGCTCATTTATTTTGTGCCTTTCAAATTTCTTAATCTACGTATCAATTGCTATAAACTTCCTTCTTAACACTGACTTTACTGTATTCCACACATTTTGATATGTTGTATTGTCATCTTCATTCATTTCCAGAAATTTTTTTATCTCTTGATTTTTTCTATGATCCATTGTTCATTCAGGAGCATGTTGTTCAGTCTCCTTTATTTTTATATGTTCTCAAGATTCTTGAGTTATTAACTTCCAGCTTTATTCCATTGCGGTCACAAAAGATATACAGTATGATTTCTACTTTTTGAATTATCTGAGACTTGCTGTATGGTCTAGCATATGTTATTTTTTTTAAGATTTATTTTATTCATTTGAAAGACAGAGTTACAGAAAGAGGTAGAGACAGAGAGAGAGAGGTCTTCCATCTGCTGGTTCACTCCCCAATGGCCGCAATGGCCGGAGCTGTGACAGTCTGAATCCAGGAGCCAGGAGCTTCCTCTGGGTCTCCCATGCAGGTGCAGGGGCCCAAGAACTTGGGCCATCCTCTACTGCTATCCCAGGCCATAGCAGAGAGCTGGATCGGAAGAGGAGCAGCCAGGACTGGAACTGGCGCCCATATGGGATGCTGGCGCTTGAGGCTAGGGTGTTAGCCTGCTGTGCCACAGTGCCAGCCCCTAGCACATGTTCTGTTGAAGAGAAATTCCATGCACTGATGCAAAGAATGTATATTCTCCAACTATGAGATGAAAAAATCTGTAGATATCAGGTTCACTTGGTTTATAGTGTCAATTAGCTCTGTTTCTTTGTTGATTTTCTGTCTAGTTGATAGGTCTACTGATGAAAATGGAGTGTTGAAGTCCCCCATTACTATTGTATTGTAGTCTATGTCTCCCTTTAGATCCATTAACATTTGTCTTAAATAGCCAACTGCCCTAGCATTGGGTGCATATACATCTTTTATAGTTACATCTTTCTGTTGAATTGATCCCTTAATCACTACATAGTGCCCTTCTTTGTCTCTCTGAACAGTTTTCGGGTGAAAGTCTGTTTTGTCTGATTTAAGGATGGCAATACCAGCTCTTTTTTGGTTTCTGTTAGCATGGGTTATCTGTTTCAATCTTTTTATTTTCAGTCTGTGGAAATCTTTGTTGGTTAGGTATATTTCTTTCAGGCAGCTGGATGAGTCTTGTTATTTAATCCATTTTGCCAGCCTGTATCTTTTAATAGGAGAATTTATGCTATTTATATTCAAGGTTATTATTGATAGTAACTACTTGACCCTGCCATTTTCTCATAAATAGTCCTATTATTTGCTTGTATTTCCTTTGTAGTTTTACTGGGAGATTTTCTGCCTTCACATTTTCTCAAAATGATCTTTCTGTATTTCTGTATTTCTGTGTGTAGCACATCCTTAAGCATCTTTTATAAAGGGGTGACATTCTTTCAGTTTCTGTTTGTTATGGAAGGTCTTTATTTTGTCTTCATTAATAAATAAAATCTCTGCAGGGTGCAATATTCTGGGTTGACATTTTTTTTCTCTTAACACTTGGACTATGTCTCTCCATTCTCTTAGCCTGTTGAGTTTCTGATGAGAATTTAGCTGTGAGTCCAATTAGGAATCCTCTGAAAGTAATCTGACATCTCTCATGCACATCTTCTCTTTACATTTTACTATTGAAAGTTTGACTACATTGTGTCATGGTGAAGATCTTTTCTGGTCATGTCTATAAGAATTTCCAAGTGCCTCATGTACTTGGACATCCTTTTCATTCTCCAAATCAGGGAAGTTTTCTGTAATTATTTCACTGAATAGACCTTCTAATCCATTCTCTGTTTCCACACATTCAGGGACTCCTAAGATTGGTATGTTTGGTCATTTGATAGCATCGCATAAGTCTCCAACATAATGTTTGATTTTTCTAATTCTTCTTCTTCTTCTTCTTCTTTGCTTGCTCTGAGTGAAAAATTTCAAAAGATTTGTCTTTTAGCTAGCTCAGATTTCTTCTTTTTCACCAAGTCTGTTGTTAATACTTTCCACTGTATTTTTATTTGATCTATTGAATTCTTTATTTCTAATATTTCATTTTGATTTCTCTTCAAAATCTCAATTTCATGGAAAAATCTTTCATGCATGTCATGTATGGGTTTCTTTAATTTCTGAATTTGCCTCTCATTACTCCTGAGTAATTCTGTGATTAATCTTTCGAATTCCATTTCAGACATTTCATCAATCTCTTCATCTTCATGTTCTAATATTGATGTGTTGTTGTGTTCCTTTGGGGAGGATCTTATTGTCTTCCTTATTCTTGTTTCTTGACTTTCTGCATTTATTTTTAGGAAATATTTGCTAGTTTTTGTTTTTTAAGGAGATACTTGCTAGTTTTTTTTTTTCCTTCTAATGGCTTTTTATCTTTGAGCTATGCCTTGCGGCTTGGTGGAGTGTCTGCTTTTTCTGGGAATGCCACGTGCTACATGTGGCCAGGGAACTCTTGTCCATGCTTCAGGGTGGGGTATCCAGGGTGACATACAAGTTGGGCAAGGTAGATCTCTTGTTGATGGAAAGGAGAGTACGATTACTCATGTTGGTATAATCACACCATTATCTCTTCCCTTCCAGGGTGATCAATGCCGTGTGTTAGACCACACTGGGTGCAATACTCATCCAGGCTGCCACACAAGGGATCTGTGCAATGCTCAGTGTGAGCATAGATCCTGCTGCTGAGACCCACCCCAGGCAGTCAGGGAGCTCTAAGAACTTGGAGCCAACACAGTGAATGCGCAGAGACCAAGCTACACTCTGTGCCCTCTCAGGCAGTCAAAGGGTTCCCGCAGTCTCAGCACACATAGCTCCCACAGTCATGGGATGCAGGGGATACACTCCACCCAATAGCCTCTCCCACCCACAAAGAAGCTGAGAGTTCCCAGAGCCGGCTGCCTGTGGATGCCCCCTCCAGGCAGTTTGAGCCTCTGAGCCTCTGTTATGTTGAGATTGTGGAGACTTTTCACAGTCCTACTTAGGTGCCCATCCCTCTGTCAATCCTCTCAATGAAACTCAAAATCAGTGAGCAATGTAGAATTTTTCCTCTGGTAAAATCCCTGGATCACACAAGTGCACAAATGCCACCAGCCGTAGCCCCACACTTGCCAGGCACATACAAGAGTCTCTATAGCCTGTACTGATGTGATAGTGGCTCCTTTTTCCCATCCGCTGCCAAGTGTGTGCCCCCAAACTGCTATGCTGCAAAGATGGCATCTTGTTAGGCACCTGTGCAAGAGGTGCTTCAGCTGCAACTTAATTCCAAAGTGGTGCCTGCCCTCTCTCAGCTGGTGGCTGGACAATGTAGTGGGGGGAATGGGAAGAGAGAAACATGTCCCCTTTTGTCTGCTTTGTTACTGGGCACCCTGTCCTCCTCAAAGCTCCAGGCTGAACTGAAAGACAGTATAGTCTGCTAGCCTCTTCCTCCAGCTATATCACCAATGGCACAGGCTACTGCGGTCTGATCTCACTTTGCTCTCAAAAGCTGGTGCTTTCTCCAGCTGTCAGCTGCTGGGGTCATGTGTTGTGTCCATGCTTGTGCTGTGTGTCTGCACCTTCCACCCAGATCCTCAGTGTCTCTCCTCCTTCCACAGAATTTCCACTGCTGTTTTCTCTCCAATCCCCCCCCGAGAAGGCACTTTTTCCACTTTTTTTTTTTATTTCCCAGAGCAGTTCTCCGTTATGCTATTCTGGCACCTTGGACTCCCCAAATTCGGATCTTATTCTAGGGCATTGAAGATTTAAGTAATGGAGTAGGGTATACCTCTAATATGACATGACTGGTGTCCTACAAAAAGAAGAAAATAGAACACAGACTCACACAGGGAGAACATTATGTGATGAAAAAGGTAGAGATCCTGGTTATGCTTCCACAAGCCAAGAAACACCAAGATTACCAGCAAAGCCTTAGAAGCTCTGGGAAAGAAGTGAAACAGATTTTCTTCCTGGGATGTAAGGTATTTATGTAAAAGAATACCTAAAATGTGGAAGTGACAATGGAGTTGGATAATAGGTAGGTGATGGAAGAGTTTTAACTTTTTTCACCAAAATAAGCTTATGCTCAAATTTTATTTCTCCAGAAACTTTTTTGATGTACCTTTGTTTACTATATGTACATGGGGAAAATGATAAAACCCCGATGAAAGAACCAAAAAGAGCTTGAATAAGTGGATTTAAAGACTTGTTGATCTCGCAAATACACCCAAACATCCTAAATTCAATTCTATCCTAATCAAATTCTCAGCAAGATATTTTTGAAAACATTGGCAAACTGATTTTAAACTTTATTTGGAATGGCAAAGTAATTAGATCAGAAACATATTAAAAAAAAACAAATATAGAAGACTCATACAATCTGATGCCAAGACTAAAAAGCTAATCAAAGAAAGTGTGATTTCTGCAAAAGGATGAACACATAGAGATAGATGCAACAGAACCGTCTCCAGGTACAGATTCACACAATGTAATTCATTGTTTTTTGACAAAGATGCATAGCTACTGGAGAAAAGATTGTCCTTTCAAATTTGAAGGTAGAAAAATCACCTCACATTTTATGTAAAATTATGGCACAAATAGATCATAGTGCTATATATGACATAAAACCCAGACCTCTTATATGAAAAATGTTTGGCAAAATGTTTACACATGATCCTAATGGCATGATAGGTTAAAAAATAAGAATTAGCAAGTTGAACTCCAACAAAATTAAAATTAAAAGATGAGCTGGGCTGGGGTGGGGCCGGTGTTATGGTGTAGCTGGTAAAAGCTCTGCCTGTGATGCCGGCATCCCATGTGTGGTCTGGTTTGTGACCCCTCTGTATCACTTCCCATACTGCTCTCTGCTAACGGCCTGGGAAAAGCAGCTGAAGATGGTCCAAGTGTTTGGGACCTTGCTACCCATGTAGGAGATCTAGATGTTGCTTCTGGTTCCTGGTTCCTGGTTCCTGGCTTTGAACTGACAGCCCTGACTGTTGCAGCCATCTGGGGAGTGAGTCATCAAATGGAAGATCTCTCTGTCTCTCCCTCTCTCTTTGTAGCTCTGACTTTCAAATTTTTTTTTTTTTTAAAGACAAGCCAGGTACTGAAGGAAATGTTTGCATATTGCAAATCACAATTTGGTAAAGGGAATATTATCTGAAATATGTAATGTTAATTCAATATAATGAAATAAACTATGGATTTTAGTTATTTCAACCCAAATGACAATTAGAATAGATTTTTAAACCTGACAATCCTAAGTGCCATTCGGAAAAAAAATTCAGAATTTGCAACACACTACTGATAGGAAGGAAATTGTTATAGTATTTCACTTTTTTTTTTTTTTTGACAGGCAAAGTAGACAGTGAGAGAGAGAGACAGAGAGAAAGGTCTTCCTTTTTTCCGTTGGCTCACCCCTCCTCCAATGGCCGCTGCAGCTGGCACGCCATGCTGATCCGAAGCCAAGAGCCAGGTGCTTCCTCTACGTCTCCCATGCGAGTGCAGGGCCCCAGCACCTGGGCCATTTCCACTACACTCCTGGGCCACAGCAGAGAGCTGGTCTGGAAGAGGAGCAACCGGGACAGAATCTGGCACCCTGACCAGGACTAGAACCAGGGTGCCGGCACCACAGATGGAAGATTAGCCTATTGAGCCGCTGCGCTGACCAGAATGTTCCACTTATAATATGACATAGCAGTCATATTACTCCTACTTGTTTTTAGAAAAACAAAATATCAACTTTATTCAAAATTATCTCAAATTTGGAATATACCAATGCCCTTAAACTGGTGAATGGACAAACTGTATATTCATATATCAAACTATTGCTCAGCTTTAAAAATCAGATTGCCAACTCTTCATGCAAACAAAACGTGAATCAATCTCAAATTATACCAAATGCAACAAGCCAGACTTGAAAGACTACATATTATCTTATTCCGTTTCATGACATTTTAGAAAAAAGCAAAACTATATGGGTAGAAAACACCTAAGTGATTTTTTAGAGGTTTATTTATTTGAAAGGCAGAATAATAGAAGAGACATGAGTGAGTGAGAGCCAGAGATGGAAAGGCAGAGAGAGAGCGTCTTTCATTCACTGGTTCACTCCCCAAATGGCTACAACAGCTGGGTCTTGGCCAAGCCAAAGCAAGGAGCGAGCAGTGCCACCTGGTGTCCCATGTGGGTGTCAGGGGCTTAGGCCCACCTTCTTGGACCATCTTCCATTGTTTTCCCAGGCTCATTAGCTGATCTGACCTGGCATTCTGATATGAGATGCCAGTGGGTTAACCTGCTGTGCTACAATGCCAGCCCCAGATAAGGCTTGAGGTAGGGAAAAGATTTCACACAAAAATACATTGAAGGAACATCTTTTGGATGCGTCTTGTTTGTTGTGATGTTACACAATTCCATTTGTTTACCAAAATTCATAAAACTGTAAAATAAGAACAGTGAAGTTCACAATATTTAAAATTGAAAACAAATAACACATTCTTTTCCATAATTCTATATTACTCTAGTCTGACACACAATTTGATGTGAAACTTGAGCATGCACTAGTCAGAAAGAAATCTCAAATTGCAAACTGTGATATCCCACAGGCCCAGTGCACTGACTAAAATTTAACACAATATGAAACTAACAAACACTTGAATATTACAAAGCGCAGTTAAAATTATTCTTGCATCTGAACTAGAAATGAAATGGGGAAATGTTAAGCTACTTTGAATGGATTGACAACGGTAATTCTAAATATTGTGTGAAGACACTGAAGTGATTGTTTTAGAAGCATTTATGTTTGTTAAAATAACAGCAGCAATTTCAGCAAAGCTACTACCCAGAGTTAGTCCCGCTAAAGATTAAGGTCCAGTCTTCCAGAATGGGAGGTCCGCCCAGCCCTTGGACCCCTGCTGCAGTGAGTTAGGCTCCAATGACAAAGTGAGAGGAAAAGTCCACATATGACCTTTCTCACTTCTGACACCAACTCTAAGTTCCTGGTTTCCCCACACATCCTCAGTTTTGATGGTTCACTAGAAAGACTTGATGAACCTCCTGAAAAGTATGGTCATTCTTAATCCGAAGGAGTAGAAGTTTGGAGTGTACATGACAGAAAGGAGTATATTCTCTTTTTTTAAACAGAGAAATACTAGGCTGCAACTAAATTTGGAAAGAAGTTTTGTGTAGTTTGGACTGGGGAGGGAAGGTAGAACCAGGAAAACAAGCTGATTAGAGCCTGAGCTAGAGCAGTTAGAATGGGAATATTTACTTGCTTACTTTTAAACATGCGTTGGTGTTTGCATGTAGTTTATCTGAGTTAATTTCTCTGCTTTTAAAATTAATTTTAGTTAATTATCCTGCATTTGCCTATTAGCATAATTCCATCTAATTGCATGTTTAATGTAAATAGCTCTAATCACATAATTTGTATGTGTTAATGACATAATTAGATGATGCACAATTATAATTTTAATGATGTCATAAAATCTTTATAAGGCATAGCGAAACATAAGCCTACAACACAGCAGGCATATGCCCCTTGAGGTCAGAGGCTGGGGGAAGTGGAGGAGAGCATGGATTGTCTGGTTCAACCTGTTCATTTAACAAATAACATTTTGCCTAATAGTACAGAATAAGCAATTGTGGGCCATCTTCCTAAATTCATTTTTAAAAAATCATTATATACACTCGGTGAGATTACTTTGTTGAAAGTTAAAAAAGAAAAAGACCTTCAAGGAATTCTCATGTCCTCTAAAAGAAAGGAATTTGGGGGGATAAATAATAGATTAATGCATTGGGGTGGTTCTCATTTCATTTTATTTATTCACTCACTCATTCACCTGATATTTAGCAGAAATTCAAGTTACTCTGGGACTTTGAGCCACACCTTCTTGACCACAGAATGTGAGCTCTGAATCAATATACTGCACTGCATGTCATGAATAGGACCTGGTCTGCAGTAATAAAAAAAGAAATGTGAATCACACAATGCAGTAATGGGTGTTCTGTAATAAGACTGCTAACAACTAAGTGGTATCATAGAGGAATGAATAATGAAATTTGCTTTTCAGAATTTTAGGAGGCTATGAAGAAGGGATGATAATTGAGTTACAGTTTAACAAGGAAGCCAGAGCTTGACATATAAAATAGAAGAAAAAGGCAATTCTGTCAGAAGTAGCAATTTTTAAAGACGATAAATCATTATTGCAATTCCTGGCATGTCTGGACATCACACAAGGGCTTAGATGGAGAGTGATGTTGCTGGACATCTGGATTTAGGCTAGAATATAAAAAACACAACTTGCCAGGCTCAGCATTTGAGCTTGGAGTTATGGATTATAAAAGTGGGCGAAGACTTTTAAAATCCAGTATGTTATGTGATCAGAATTGTGTTTTAGAGTAACATGGGTTAGAGGCACCACATATATTGCAAAACTGTGAGATCAAAGATTTTTAAAAATTTTGTTTAATAAAGGATAAAGTGAACAAACTAAGGAGATGGAAGCGAAGATGTAAAACTTGTGCACAGTCTAGTGACATTACAAAATAGGTGTAGGGAGAGATAAAATATAGTATCATAGATGTAGATAAAGATCAAACTACAACTTACTGAAGTAGTGAATGGGGAGTAACAATGGGAAGAGGCAGGGAAGGATGAGTGTTACACTGGGTAGATGCTAACGTCAGCCACCAAGTAAACAGATAAGACAGCAGAGGCAGGCATGTTGGGGAGGGGCACAGCAGGTGAAGCCGCGACTCCGGAAGCCTGCATCGATATGTCTTAGATGGAGTAATATAGAAGGTGATCCAGAAGGCAGATATTGCCTTAAAAATAGAAAATAAAATGAATGTAAGCAAAAGTTTACAATTATAATTGAAGAGAATTTTCCTGATATTAAAGTGAACATGATTCCTGAAGGATTTAACTGTGTACCTGAGAAAATTGGCTAAGAGTAATTTTAGATATTAAGAGCAATAATGGGGGGGGGTGCCAGCACTGTGGCATATAGTAGACTAAGTCTCCACCTGCAGTGCCAGCGTCCCATAAGGGTGCCAGTTCATGTCCTGGATGCTCCTCTTTCTATCCAACTCTCTGCTCATGACCTGGGAAAGCAGCAGCTGAAGAAAGCCCAAGTGCTTGGGCCCCCACACCCACGTAGGAGATCTGGAGAAAGCTCCTGGCTTCAGATTGGCCCAGCTTGGCCAGTGCAGCCATTTGGGGAGCAAGCCTGAAAATGGGAGGCCTTTCTCTCTGTCTCTCCCTCTCTGGGTAACTCTGCCTCTCAAACAAACAAACAAACAAATCTATCTTTTAAAGAAATAACTAAAAGCAAAGAGGGGGTCTCAGACAAAATTTAGCAAAAAAACTCTTCACATAAATGGTCTATATATTTGTATGTACTTTATCAAGAAATATATTTTTGCATTTAAGTTACATAATTCTTGGTTAAAGTCTGATTTTTCACTATACATCTTGAGAACTCACCTGCTATACATCTGTGTTGTCATCTACTAACCAAATTAAGTTATAGAAAAGTAGATGATTCTTTACCAATTTTTTCTCCCTTTACTATGTTTATTAATCACAAACTGTAGTTAATGTAATGCCAAATAGAAATTATTTATTCAATAAAGATTTATCTTTATTTCAATAGATAGAAAAGTGAAAATCTAATATTACCTTTTGATTTTGAGTTCAATATTTGATTTTACATAGTTTGTAGGGAAGCAGGATACTAGCTCTGGAGCAGGGCATTGGATTTTTAAGGAGGAATGTCATTTGTTCTCTTTCTACCTTGTATACTTGCAAGGATATGTTATTTGGTTCAGCAATAGCCCGTCAATCCTTGTATCTACTACTGAGAATGTTTGCCACTTGATCAAGCCGCCATAAGAAATGGACGCTCAGAGTGGCACACATTTCTGCAGTACAGCTATTGACAGTGTGGTACTGAAACTTCTCTTTGCTTCAAGGCTCAGCGTACACATGTACAATAGTTTACAATGCCTGTTGTCACAGGAACGTATGAGTGACAAGTTGTTCCTTACAATCAAACTTCTGACCCTGCCTGTCCCACTTGAGTGTGATGGAAGAAAAAATACTACACTTGATTAAATTTATGTTTGACGAGAAAGATCAAATGAAACTTAGAAAAGCCTTCCACCTTTGGATATCCAGTTTAGGTGCAAGGATATAAATACCACCAACACCAGGAAGATAAAGCATAACCAAAATTGTGGTCAGTGACATAGTCTTAATATTTATTTAGAATGAATATGATCTAATAAATTTCAGATATTAATGACATTAATAGCTAATGTACCTAGAGAAGTCTATCTACATACTTAGATAGACCTTAAAATAACAAAAATATTTTTATTATATACCACACATTAAAATTGCATTGATTTATAACTAGTAACCAAATATTTAAAAGCATTCTTATTTGTGAATGAATTAATTCAGGATTTATAGTTACTGAAAAAAAACAAGATGAATAAGAACAAAGTCTGTCAAGTAGAAAAAAGACTCATGCACATCTAATTATAACTCATATCAAGCTGTGGAAATTGCAATGATAATTATATAAAAAACACAGTAGATCCTCCAGAAAAACATAGTAATATGACAACAGAATTCATGAAGATGTTACCAAGAAGACTGATTTGAACTAAAAATTGAGCTTTTTTCAGATAAATGAGGTGCAATCTTTTTCATAAATGTAGGAAGCAGAAATGAAATGAAAATATATTAAAGCCTTCAGAGAATAAGAACTAAAGTGAAAGATGGCGTATGAAACCTGCTTAATGTCACTGATCATCAGGGAAATCGAAGCAAGTCACAATGAATTGCCCTTTGCTTCTATTAGGATGGCTATTATTAGCCCCCATCCCCAAAAGAAAATGAAGTAGCTTGTGTTGGCAAGAATGCTGAGAAATGGGAACCCTTGTGTACTGCTGGTGGGAATGTAAAGTCTGTAGTTGATTCGGGTCATGGTATGGTAGTCTTCAAAAAACTGAAAATAGAAATACCGTATGATCTAGCGATTTCCTCTTTGTATGTTACCCAAAGAGCTAAGAGCAGCGACATGAGCACTTATTGTTTCAGTCCTCCTAGACTTCCTAATAAAATGCCAAAGACTTGAAGGCTTAAAAAATAGAAATTTATTTCTCTCAAATCTAGAGGCTGGGGAGTCCAGAATTAAGATAATAGCCAGATCATTCTTGGTAGGGTCTCTCCTCCTGAATTATTGACGGCTATATTCTTCCTTTCCTCTGTGGACTGCGATGGAGAGAGGAAGAGATGTTTCTCTCTTCTTTTTATAAAGACACCAATCCCATTGGCTCAGAATGCCACACCGATGACCTCATTAACTTTAATCACCTCTGAAAGCCCTATCTCTAGAGACAGTCATATTGGGGGTTGGGGTTTCCTTGCATGAATTTCGTGAGCACACAACTCAGTCTATAGTATTTATACACCGAGCTTCATAGCTATATTATTTCCTATAGCTGTGGAAATGTGGAAGCAATACAATGTCTATTGCTAGATGACTGGAAAAACAAAATGTCACATATATGTAAATGAAATATTATCCAGTCTTTTAACAGGAAAGAAGGACTTAAAAAGTGCAATGGAATAAATTGTGCCTGAAAATATCCCCTTATTACAAAAAATGAATGTCCATTATTAATGGAGTTTCTGGAAAATAGAGCAAGACGTTTAAGGCTTATCAGGACAAAGTAGCCAGGAGAAGGGAAAATTTACTAATTGGATTATCATCTTAGCACTCAACTATTCAAATAGAGAAAAAAACACTTTGAATTTGGTCAGTTAATCAGGTTAAATACATTGTCTATTTTTGTATAGTACTTGAAAACAATAAAATTGCATAATTTCGGGACGTAGGGAGGGAAAGGAATTCTGACCCATGCTACTGCATTGATAAATCTTCACAATGTGAAGCTAAGTGAAATAAGCCAGTTGTGAACGGATAAAGTGCATGATTGTACTTATATGAGCTATCTCGAGCAGTCAAGATAATTGAGATAGAATGCAGAATAGTGCTTTTCAAAGGATGGGAACAGGAAATGGGGAATTATTATTTAATAGGTAGACTTTCAGCTTTTCAAAGTGAAAATAATTAGAGTTGGATAGTTATGATGATTTCACAACTATGTGAATGTGCCTAATGCCTCTGAACTGCACACTTAAAATAATTAAATTGGAAGATTTTATATTATATTCTGTCACAATAAAAATGCGAAAGATTAACATACATAATAAAAGGTATGGTCTTAAATATTGGTCATGGCCAGATTAATGATGTAAGACTAAGAGCAACCTGCTCAAAGCATTGACAATTGAAAAATCTAAACAGAATAATGGAATGAGTATAGGTAGTGTGTTGAAGTTTTGTTAGTGGGCGCAAGAAATCTCTTTGCTCTGAGTATCACCAGATAGTCTCAAGTAGGACCTGCTCGAAGGAAGGCTTTTACTGGTGACAAATTAAGGGCAGAGTGGGAAGGTGTACTTTCCTAAGGAACTGCCTCCCTGAAAAGCAGTTTTCCAGGGCTTTCATGGCAACGACCAGGGAGTGCTGAGAACATAGAAAAGGGGGAACAGGAGCGTTCTCCCTGCTTTAGCAAATGCATCCACATCCACTGTGTGCTCAAAACTACCACTGGCTTCTTGCGGTTTTTCTTGTGAGCAGTGGTCCAGCCCTCTCCAAAGGACATTGTTGTAAGATAAGCTGTCCTTGAACACTATCTGAAAAACAAGCTCAGGAAAGTAAACCGAGATTCTTTGCCGACTTTCCTGGTTCCCCTCTTGCCTGAGCCCTATGCACTTGGTGACAGTTTTATTTACTTAGAGGCAGTCAATGCTGTGATGGCTGCTTTCAAAGAGAGTTTTCAATGGTCTCCTTCCTGGCGCATGCATGCCATTCTCCTATGTAGGATAACCTTTGATTGAAAGGCTATATAAATAAAAAATGTTACTTTCTTTAAAAATTATTTATTTATTTTAAAGGCAGAGAGACAGAGATATGGGAAGACAGACATCTTCCGTTTGCGGGTCACTCCTCAAAGGTCCACGAAAACCAAGACTGGGCCAGACTCAACACAGAAGCCTGGAATCCAGTCTTGGAATCTTACATGGGTGGCAGATGCCCAAGGACTTGAGCCATTACCTGCTGGCTCTCCAGTTGCACATTAACAGGAAACAGTAATCTCGACTGGAATCAGTACTCAAACCTGGGCACTCTGAAGTGGGGCTCAGGTATCCCAAGGGGCACCTAAACTGCACCCAATGTCTGCCCCTAAACAATAATTTTCCAACACTGATTTCAGAATTATCTTTATTTGTCCTTGCAAAATTCCTTCATATTCACCTCTCACACCATCGCCATCAGCTCCCTCTCATACATGTTTATGTTTCTTAAGCCAATTTGGCCATGAGATTTAATTAAACTACTTCACTCTGATGACAGAGTGCTTTGTGGTTTATCCAACAGCCACTTGCATTTCTGAATGTGATCTTTCAGGTTGACAGTAACAGTTGCTAAAGCTGTTTCCCTCAACTTTAGGTGGTAAACTTTAACCAATATTGTTGGCCCAGGTGTCTTTGCCAGTGATTACTTTTTAGCACGTGCATGACCCAGTTTCCACCAATTTCCCTTCCTCAAAGGGGAGGGTTTTAGGAAAATATTAAGGAAGATTCCCTGGCCAGCGCGTGGCTCACGAAGCTACTCCTCCGCCTGCGGTGCCAGCACCCTGGGTTCTAGTCCTGATTGGGGCGTTGGATTCTGTCCCAGTTGCTCCTCTTCTAGTCCAGCTCTCTGTTGTGGCCCGGCAAGGCAGTAGAGGATGGCCCAAGTGCTTGGACCTTGCACCCCATGGGAGACCAGGAGGAAGTACCTGGCTCCTGGCTTCGATCAGCATGGTGTGCCGGCCGCAGTGGCCATTGTGGGGTGAACCAACAGAAAAGGAAGACCTTTCTCTGTGTGTCTCTCTCTCTCTCTCACTGTCCACTCTGCCTGTCCAAAGGGGGTAAAAAAAAAAGAGGAAGATTCCCCTTTGTTGTAAGAAGTGAAGTAGGAGCGACCATCTTTTGTCCTTTCTTTTGTTGCTGGTATGTGAGAATGTGATTTCCAGAGCTGTGAGGGGCATAAGGCAAACAGGAGAAGAGACTTCGTTAACACTTTGGAGGTCACAGGACAGAGAATGAAAGAAAGGAGCTGGGTTCATGTTAACATCACTAAATGGCTACCTTAGAATTGCCTTATTTGGGAGGAAAGTCAATGTTCTTCTTTCCCAAAACACTTTTATTTGAGCATTTGAATGCTAATTTGATAGGTTTTTAGCAATCGTTCATAAATATATTTATTTGCTTTGAAGGTACAATCATTCTAGCACAAGTTTCTTTTTAGAAAAGAGAAAAATAATGAATAGAAGTGGTTTAGATGAATGAAGGTAGGTGGAATACTGTGCATCGTCTCTATATATTCTCTGCTAATAAATAATGTTAATGTTAGATTTTTTAAAATCTATGAAAGTAGTGGAAAAGGAGAAAGTCAACATTTTTCTCCCATGTCTTCATATTCTATTACTATCTTATTTTCTGGATTGCATTTATAAATTTATTTCCAATCATATGAAAGTTCTCAATCTTTGGATTGGTAAACTCTTGTAAAAAGCCTAGCAGTTCTAATTGAATTAAAAAATTCCTTAATTCCAACTCAGAAAGGTGATTTCTGATATGTATACTTTTCTTTTTTTCTTTTTTTAAGATTTATCTTTTATTTATTTGAAAGAGTTACAGAGAGGTAGAGATGAGAGAGAGGTCTTCCATCTGCTGGTTCACTACCCAGATGGCCGCAACAGCTGGAGCTGCACTGATCTGAAGCCAAAAGCCAGGAGCCAGGAACTTCTTCCAGGTCTCCCATGCGGGTGCAGGGGCCCAAGGACTTGGGCCATCTTCCACTGCTTTCCCAGGCCACAGCAGAGAGCTGGATCAGAAGAGGAGCAACCGGGACTAGAACCGGTGCCCATATGGGATGCTGGCGCTTCAGCTCAGGACTTTAACCTGCTGTGCCATAGTGCTGGCCCCCTATACTTTTCAATCACTACTTTTTTTTTTTTCTATCTTTTCTCAGTTCTTAAAATTAAATAAAATTTTCATGTAAAATTTTTTCTCTTAAGTAGAAAGAAAGGAGATATATCGTGAATTTTGAAATCTTGTTAGCTGGCTGGCGCCACAGCTCACTAGGCTAATCCTCTGCCTTGCGGCGCCAGCACACCGGGTTCTAGTCCTGGTCAGGGCGCCGGACTCTGTCCCAGTTGCCCCTCTTCCAGGCCAGCTCTCTGCTGTGGCCCAGGAGTGCAGTGGAGGATGGAGCCCAAGTGCTTGGGCTCTGCACTCCATGGGAGACCAGGAGAAGCACCTGGCTCCTGCCTTCAGATCAGCGTGGTGTGCTGGCCGCGGCAGCCATTGGAGGGTGAACCAATGGCAAAGGAAGACCTTTCTCTCTGTCTCTCTCTCTCTCTCTCTCTCTCTCACTGTCCACTCTGCCTGTCAAAAAAAAAAAAAAAAAGAAAGAAAGAAATCTTGTTAGCTTTTCTAGCGATTGCTGTGCAGCTTCAGATAAGTGATTACTCTTTAATAAACCGAGATGAGAATCGAATCATTAATAAAATTTGTCAGGTGTAGCAGAAGCCAAAATGCTTGCATAATTCTCCCCATCCCCTTGCTCAAGTAAAATCACCAGGGAAACACGGTTTATTGTTTGTAACATGAAAATTTGTCTAAATATACAGCTGTGAAAAAAATACAACAGTGAGCTAATTTGTAGACTTGATCCAGTTACTGCAGAACAAACAAGACTTGAGGGGAAAGCATTTACAAAAAGAAATCAGATCTAGAATTGGTTAAGATATGAACTATATTGATGACTGAGCTGATGGGAAAAAGAGCAATAAAGGGATCTGCAACAGACCAAGCAAGATAAAGACTTTGCTTCTGAAAGTATGCTAGAATGGCTTGCATGGGAGCAGGAATACATATACTTTCTTTTGTGACCTAAAGGGGAAGGCACCTTGAACCAGTTGAAAGTAGGTTGTCACAGGAATTTGGACTATTTTCTCCTGCAACCAGTGTGTTAAAACATATAATTTTACAATTGTTGTTTCTCCTTCATTTTTTTAAACTTGCTATTTTCCTTATTTTTTGAGATTAGTCAAAGGCTTAAAGAAAAATCAAATTAGATCATCCAGGAAGTACTTTTTATTAAGCAACCTTATGAAATTCATCCGTCTACTGATAATCTGTCAGGTCCAAGCAGAGAGTGTATTTGAATAACAGTAAACTCTTCTTGTTGGAATATTACTCTGAAATGGTCTCTTATTTGTTTCACATTATTATTTTTTTATTTCTTCTCTTTCCATCTCATTGTCCAGCATCTGGTAAAGTGCTTTGTATTTAGTTTAAAATAGAAGATTTAAATTAGACAATTTTTTAAAAGTAATTCATATATTACAAATATCATCCCAGGAATTAACTTATTTAATTAACCTATTATCAAGGAAATCTTCAATATAAATTAAATCAGACCAATACAGTTTAAAAAGTACTAAAACTTGTTAAGAGCACAGATGCATCTTCTGCTATCAGTCTAAATATTCCACGACAAGTTGTAGCTGTTGAACACTCACACAGTATTGCTAAGTGTAGAAGTCATTGACCATACTTACCTGGCAAGGGAGACACCATGATCAAGAAGTCATTGACAGCTTTTAACAACTACTTTTTTTTTTTTTTTTTGACAGGCAGAGTGGACAGTGAGAGAGAGAGAGAGAGAAAGGTCTTCCTTTGCCGTTGGTTCACCCTCCAATGGCTGCCGCGGTCGGCGCGCTGTACCGGCGCAAAGCGCTCATCCGATGGCAGGAGCCAGGTGCCAGGTGCTTATCCTGGACTCCCATGGGGTGCAGGGCCCAAGCACTTGGGCCATCCTCCACTGCACTCCTGGGCCACAGCAGAGGGCTGGCCTGGAAGAGGGGCAACCGGGACAGAATCCGGCGCCCCGACCGGGACTAGAACCCGGTGTGCCGGTGCCACAAGGTGGAGGATTAGCCTGTTGAGCCACGGCGCCGGCCTTAACAACTACTTTTTAAGGTGCCATCCTTATGTATCTGGAAGAGCCATAGTAAGCATTTTTTACTGCTAATCTTAAGAAACTATTGCATTAAGAACTTTCCAAAAAGAGTCAAGAATGAATCTATATATATTGTTCACTATAATATACTTATTTTTAAAAGGCTCAGTATCTGTGCAAAATGAGATTTATTTCACATGAAACTTTTAGGACATTTACAAAGAGGGCCTTACTAGCTTTACTAATAGTTTTACTTAGCAGAAGGTAATATTGATTTATTTTATAGATGTGTTGTGTGTAATAATGACTACAAATAATTTCTAAATCTTTAATGACTATGGAATCATACTAATAATCAAATCAAACTACAGATTTGTATCTCTTATCTAATGTTAACTTATCTCTCAACTGTGTTTTATTGGAGAGGCCTGAAAAGCTCACATATTTCTTATGTCAGAAGACACCTGAGAGGGCCTTATTTTGCTTTAATCTAAAAGGTATTAATTAAAACACCAAAAATGTAAAAAGCATTAAAAAATTAAAAGTGCTTATTTGCAAGCACATATGTCTAGGTTTTAATAAAGCCATTTGTCTTTCTTGAGTATCTAGGGCTATGGTGAAAAATATCTTACAGTGTTTTGGCCTTTGGGTTTTCCTAATTACAAGTGTGGATGGCTGTTTAAAATTGAGTAAAGGTAGTCTTAATTTTAAGAAGAATTTCCTTACATGCATTTGCAATAGACCGTTTCTTTTCAGGATCATAAGGTATGTGCACTATCAGTATATCGCATCCTGCCAGGTTTTATCAGTGTTATAAAATGCCATCTATCAGGGTGCAATAAACTCATCGGGCTAAATGGATGCAGCTCACCAAATCCTTGACTCTAGCTTTACATAAAACTTTTCCCATTGAATGGGTAAAAAACACATTAAATAGGAAAAAAAAACAGCTAGATCCTCATTTTTTCAGTATTGTATAATCAGTAGTGTATGCTCAGGAGAAAAAGAACATATTATTTTGTCTTTTTGATATTATTTGACATAAATACAAAATGTAGTAGAAAATAGAATCTGAGAAGTATAGTATATAAGGGCACAGTATTAAAATATCTGGCATAAAGGTATTGTGATCACCTTTTAAACTGTAAAAAGAATCATGAAACTATATCTCAAAAAATTTTCATGCTCCCTTAGCAACCAGCACAATAGTAGGCATATGCTATGGATAATATATGTAGCAAATCTGTTATGATGTAATGACAAGATTCTAATTTCTAGACATATCAGAACTACTGCTTCCTTGGAATATCAAAATCCTAAAATATCTTTCTCAGATTATAATTTTAAAGGGGTTGTGTATCTTAAGCAGATTAAGTGATAACACACTTTCCTTACACAATATTCAATCAATTTGAATAACTAAGACTACAGATAACTTTGAATATTCTTGAAGCTCATACTTTTTTTTGAAGATCTTTGTAGAAGAGAGATGTACAAAGAATTTTACATTTTTAAATTGCCAGTGATACAGTGTTCAAATATGGATTTGCTTCAAGGGTCACACAAACATATATAAATATTCTTAAGAGTGCACTATTCTCCCGGGGCCAGCACCGTGGCTCACTTGGCTAATCCTCTGCCTGCGGCACCGGAATCCCATATGGGCCCTGGATTCTAGTCCTGGTTGCTCCTCTTCCAGTCCAGCTCTCTGCTGTGGCCCGGGAAGGCAGTAGAGGATGGCCCAAGTGCTTGGGCACCTGCACCCACATGGGAGACCAGGAGGAAGCACCTGGCTCCTGGCTTTGGATCAGTGTAGCTCTGGCCATAGCAGCCATTTGGGAGGTGAACCAACGAAGGAAGACCTTTCTGTCTGTCTCTCCCTCTCACTGTCTGTAACTCTACCTGTCAAATAAATAAATGAAACAATCTTTAAAAAAAAAAAAGAGTGTACTATTCTCCCAACTGGATATATTTATCAGACTTAGCATGCATAGAGTAGAATCAAGAAAGTTAGAAATTTGAGATTAACTTTTAAAAACTTCCTATTTATTTACCATACAAAAATGTATCAATTTAAAATTAGAGTTTTTAATGATTTTGTTTGTAATAATATGAAAAGCATCTAATTATACAAGCAATTGTCTTTGCATTATGGGAAAAATAGTTCTGATTTCACAGAATCCTTGACCTCCTGCTGGTATGCAAATAGTTACTTAGCAAAAATCATTACCAATAAAAATTATCACAATGCTTTAATGATCTAAGAATATTCCATAGAATAGAATCCTTAATTTTATATTCAGAAAGGACTTTTGAATAGTTTTGAAATAGCTTAAATCTTCTCATCCAGCAAACAGCAAATACAGAAATATGAAATGTGCCACAGCTGGCTAGAATCAGTCCTGTGATTCTGTGACTGCAACTCATGTCTCCTACTCTAGAGACCAATATTCTTTGTATTAACATGTAAATTTTCTTTGTCATAATTATAACCATTACCTATATTCTCTGCACCTATGTCAACCTCCACTTTCTGTCCATATTCAGGTGAGGGAAACTAGTATGATACCAGAAGTTGGTTCTCCAAATTAGTTTTCAGAAATAATTCAGATTAGTTTGAGGATTATAATCACAGGGAAGCAATATCTGAATGTTAGAGACGCATTTATATCTAGTTTAAAAATCATTAGATTAACTTCTCTGTCTTTATCATGATGCAACAAGTGCTCGGAAGAATTTTCATCAGACACAAATTTTCCTTTAAAATACTTCAACACCTGATTTCAGGCTTTTGGAATAGGCTAGCGTTCCCAGGATGGGAAATGCATAGCAGTCAGTGGCACAGTGATTTTAAGATTTTAAATCTGAAACTGGAATGAAAGTGAGAGCTGCCGAAGATCAGGTGATAAGCTCCGAAGAGGAAGAGATGTGATTATCCTACCACCGAACGCCTCCCGCTCTGAGGTGGATAAGTGTGTCCAACCTGTGAGAAAAGCTTTCTCAGTGATGCCGAGAGAAGCAAGCTGAGAAATACCAGCGGTCTCTTGAGTGGCCATGGCTCCGTGAAGGCTGATCCAAGGGGAAAAGATGAGGCTGCGATGCACAGGACTGCAGCTCAAGGTAAGGGTGGGGAGAGGCATCCCTGAGAAAGCAGCAGAGGCAGAAAAGGTTCAGATGCCCAGGCAGCAGTTCCGGGCAAGATGGGTAACTTATCCGGTTGTATATATTGGAAATAATGAGTCCAAAGCATCTTTTAGGAAATGAAGACTATTCTGTAAGTTTCTGAGAGCAGAGATTTTCATCCAGCTGGGTTTTTTCTGATTAAGCCACGAGATTGAGCACGTTTTGTGGCAGCCTCAGAAAGGAGGTGGGACTCCCCAGCGGTGTGGCTGCCTTTGGGAATCTCATTTAGCTCGTCCCCTAGCAGCCTTTGCTGAGCGACATCCACTTGCTGACATCTGAAAGGAAGTATATTCTTTACCACATGGCAATTCTAAGATTAAATTTCAGTGGGGGATTTCATTAATAAATGCCTCCTGTTCGTTTCTGTTTGAATCAAGACACTGATATTGGTGAGCAACACTGCTAGATCTGATGGCGGGAGGACTACAAACTGGTGGCTGAAGTTAAGATACGGGCAGTCTCTCATGTGAAAAACTTGACATGTGTGTGACTTTGTTTGTGATTTGAGATGAATGGAGCTTAATTCAGTTCATCTCAACCCCATGTCATTTTCTCTGCCTGGTCCCAACTATATCATTTATGGAAACCTTTTAGAATGGCACTTCTTCATCATTTCTGGGAAAAAAAAAACCACATTATCTATAGTAAAGATTAAGATAGTTACTATTTCCTATTATTTCATCTTATACCCCTGCTTTGATGATGTTTGAACAACGATGTTTGAACATGTAAAGATGAGCTTTTTATCACTTCCTTTCTCCCTTACTCTTCCTCCTCCATTCTATAATGCAAATTCTTTTCTTTTTATGAAAGTTACAGGGGTAGAGGGGATCAATCTTCCATCTGCTGGTTCACTCCCCAGATGGCCACAACAGCCAGGGCTGGACCAGGCTGAAGCCAGAAGCCAGGAAATTCATTTAGGTTTCTTCACATGAGTGGCAGAGGCCCAAACATTTGGGCCATGTTCTGCTTTCTCCAGGCCATTAGCAGGAAGCTGGATTGAAAGTGGAGCAGCTAGGATAAGAACCGGCTCCCATAAGGGATGTCAGTGTCACAGGCGGTGGCTTAACCAACTATCTCAAAACATGGCCCCCCAAATTCTTTTCTTGAGGGCCATGGGCCTCTCTTCTCGTTAATGGATCAGGACTGGAATGATCATGACTGCCGCATTGGAAAGTCTGAAATACATGATAAATCAGTGTAGATGCTTAAAATCAGTCTAAGTTGCAAATGACATTTTGGTCACACTTTTGTTTTTGAAAATTCTAATTATTTTTGAACTTAGCAGCCTAATGATCAAGAATCTTAAGAATTAATTAAAATACAGTTGGTAAAACATAATTAAGATGTTTCACACTCTTAAAAATTGCCATGTTTTAAAATGTGACAGGATACAGAGAATTATGAAAATATTAATTATTATCTGTCCTTAATTTGTATCCAGATTACTTACTGCTTAGGTTTGTAAGTTTCTCACATTTACACTTTTTAGCAATTAAAAAATTATCCTTTTGCCTGGCAAAGTGCCTTTGGTAAGAAGTAACATCTCACTGGATGCAGTTAACAACTTGCAGATTTAGATCTCAGTTACAAGAGTATACAGCCTACGTAGAAGAGTAGTGGTGACTCCATGGCAGTGAATTTCACTAATGGTGTCAGGTACTGTCCCATCCATTAGCCCTCAGGCTGATAGTGTAGTGGAATGTCTGGAGTGTCTCCTAAAGGCACAGCTGAAGGGCTAGTTTATGAAAATGGGCTGCATCCTTCAGTAGGTTACAGTGGGACCGGCTCAAAGATTGTTATAGGGAATCACATCCTAGTTGGGAGAATATATAGGTGCAGAGCAAATGCCTACAAACATAATTGGCCTCACTTACTGTAACTTCCTCAAAACACTGACAAACTTTGTATCTCATATTCCCATGCAATCCTGGATTCTATATGTCCAGAGGTTCTGGTACCCAAAGGATGTATACTTTGCCCAGGGAACAAAGCAATGACCTCCATTGAATTATAAACTGTACCACCAAGCAATTCGCGAGCAAGAGGAGGAGTCAGGGTCCTTGTTCACAGGAAAAATTGACCCTAGGCATTAGGAGGAAATAAAGATGTTGTGCAATGAGGGGAGAGAGGAATATGTATGACATTGATCAAAACTGCTTGGGTGCCCCCTTGTCTTACACATAAATAAAATTATGCAGATGAGGTAAAGCTGTCCTGATAGGGACCTGGTACCTAGGGGTTCAGGCTCCTTCTGCACAGTGTCTGTCATACTCCTAGGGTAACTGATGGAGATAAAAAAAAACATGGTAGCTGGGAGTGCAGGAAGACATATAGTGCCTTGTTGGAAAGAGAATCAATTGTAGGCTGATATACCACAGTGGGAGTGGCTGTAGTTTGTGCCATTAGCTTCCTCTAACCAACTTTGCCCTCAGAAAAAAAAGCTCACCAGAATCCTGCATGATCTGCTTCTGGATGGAGTGTGTCATACGTAGACATATACTGAACTGATCACCATGGGGAGTGTAATCTGAGAGTTCTTAGATAGTAGTTGTCTTGATAACATCAAAGCCAATGTAATTACTTAAATCCCACTCCTTTAAATCCTAAAGATTAAATATAGTTCCAGAAATTAATTTTGAGACAGTTAATTTTTAATTCTTGACCCATATTATAGTCATTTGAGAAAGAAACATAATCAGATGATATAGACTCAAGTACTGTATCTAAATGAATTTATCCTTACCAAGTAATATATTTATACAAAAGAAAAAATGGGGCTAACAGAAGTAAAGGATTAAGACATTCTAATTAAATCAGCAGTAGCTACACCTGCAACTGTAAATAAATGACCAATTAGGCAGGTGAGATTGATTAAAATGTTCTTTTTGTTTGAGACTAAATATAAAGTGACCATTTATGAACATTTTAGCTCTTATGATTTTTCTTATTTTTGAATGGAGTTATTTTCCATGGACAATTTTTCAATGGAAAATTGTTCTAATCATTCACAAAATATTTTACATTTACAGATTTTAATGTATCCAATGATGATACTAAAATAATTATTATTTTCATCAATGATTCTGGATATTACCAGACTCAGACAAAACACAAATGTAGCTATCGTTGAGAAAAATAATAATTGTTTACTTATTAAATATATTTTCAACAGTCAGCACAAGAGCTGATCAAGTCACTGTTTCTCATAGTATCCATTACACTTCAACAGGTTTCCCCTTTGGTGTTCAGTTAGTTGTCGCCGATCAGGGAGAACATATGATATTTGTCCCTTTGTGACTGGCTTAATTCACGCAGCATAATGTTTTCCAGATTCCTCCATCTTATTGCAAATGAACGGATTTCATTGTTTTAACTGCTGTATAGTATTCTATAGAGTACATGTCCCGTAATTTCTTTACCCAGTCTACTGTTGATGGGCATTTGGGTTGGTTCCATTTCCTAGCTATTGTGAATTGAGCTGCAATAAACATTAAGATGCAGACAGCTTTTTTGTTTGCCAATTTAATTTCTTTTGGGTAAATTCCAAGGAGTGTGATGGCTGGGTTGTATGGTAGGGTTTTTTCAGGTTTCTGAGGAATCTCCAGACTGACTTCCATAGTGGCTTAACCAGTTTGCATTCCCACCAACAGTGGGTTAGTATCCCTTTTTCCCCACATCCTCTCTAGCATCTATTGTTGGTGGATTTCTGAATGTGACCCATTCTAACTGGGGTGAGGTGAAACCTCATTGTGGTTTTGATTTGCATTTCCCTGATTGCTAGTGATCTTGAACATTTTTTCATGTGTCTGTTGGCCATTTGGATTTCCTCTTTTGAAAAATGTCTATTGAGGTCCTTGGCCCAACTCTTCAGTGGGTTGTTTGTTTTGTTGTTGTGGAGTTTCTTGATTTCTTTGTAGATTCTGGTTATCAACCCTTTATCTGTTGCGTAGTAACACTTTATCCATTTTAGGATTTTTTCTTTGTTTTGTTCTAGTACTATTGGTTGAACTCTGTAATTAACACACAATTATTCTTAGGTGTTTAATTGATTTTAATTGATAAGTGATCCCTGTTAAATATAACAGTGGGAATAAGAGAGGGAGGAGATGTACAATTTGGAACATGCTCAAGCTGACTTGCCCCAAATGCTGGAGTTAGAATCATGCCAGGGGATTCCAATACAATCCCATCAAGGTGGCATGTACCAATGCCATCTCACTAGTCCAAGTGATCAATTTCAGTTCACAATTGATCACACTGATAGGTCTAAGAGTCAAAGGGATCACACAAACAAGACTAGTGCCTGCTCATACTAACTGATAGAATCAAAAAGGGAGAGAATGATCCATCATGGGACGCGGGATACACAGCAAACTCATAGAATGGCAGATGTTCTAAATAGCACTCTGGCCTCAGAATCAGCCCTTAAGGCATTCAGATCTGGCTGAAGAGCCCATGAGAGTATTTTAGGCATGGAAAGCTAAGACACTCTGGAAAAAACAGAAGACCTAAATGAAAGATATCTGTGAGTGAGATCCCAGTGGAAAGAACGGGGCCATCAAAGAAGGAGGTACCTTTCTCTGAAGGGAGGAGAGAACTTCCACTTTGACTACGACCCTGTCGGAATAAGATCGAAGTCCACGAACCCTAAAGGCTTCCATAGCCTCGGCAACTCATGACTAGAGCCTAGGGTAATTACTGACGCCATAAACAAGAGTGTCAAATTGTTAAGTCAACAGCAGGAGTCACTGTGTACTTACTTCTCATGTGGGATCTGTCCTTAAGGTGTTGTCCAATGTGAAGTAATGCTATAACTAGTACTGAAACAGTATTTTTACACTTTGTGTTTCTGTGTGGGTACAAACTGATGAACTCTTTACTTAATATATACTAAATCGATTTTCTGTATATAAAGAGAATTGAAAATGATTCTTGATGTGAATGGAATGGGAGAGGGAGCAGGAGATGGGAGGGGTGTGAGTGGGAGGGAAATTATGGGGGGGAAGCCATTGTAATCCATAAACTGTACTTTGGAAATTTATATTTATTAAATAATAAATAAATAAATTTTAAAAAATAAAACAAAAAATAAAAAAATATTTTCTACAGAAATGAAAACAAAGATGTGAATCAAATATCAAAGATGGACATTAAAAGTTTATGTCATCTAATAACTGTACCAACTTTCTTTTACTTTATTTTTGTTTTTGTTTTAATATAGCAAAACCATGTTCATTTTAAAACAGCATATTGTTATTTCAATTTTTGTTATGGAAAATTGTAAAATATAAAAATAGGAAGAAAAGAATAACAAACTTCTACATATCCATTATTCAACTTGATTTAATGATACACCATATATTTCTCAAATTAGTCATATTAACATAATTTAAAATGCAGTCATGTTACATTTGTAAATATGTCAGTATATATATATATATATATATATATATATATATAAAATTTTATCATACCAAAATTTAACAAAGAATCCTTATTATCAAATGTTCACTCAATATTGAAATTTCCCTTGTGTCTCCTAAGTTTTATATTTTGTTCTATTCAGGATTAAAAAAAATACTAAAGATAGAAGTTCATCTTTTATGATTTATTTTACTTTTTTACAAGTTCCACCTGTATCTCTTTTGTTTTTTCATATAATTTATTTTTTGAAGACACCAAGTTATTTATTCTAGTTTCAGGTAATCGTGATTTTGTTCACCACATCCCACGCCCTAGTTTGCAGTTTTAGAATTTTATACTCAGTTCTACTAATTGACATTCCTTTTCTACTACCAGCATTATCTTAATTTGGGGAAAATTATTGTATACTTTAATATCTGATAGTATGGAAACATTCTCATTGCTATTATTTTATAAAATTTCTTTGTATTACCATTGTCTATTCATCTTTCCAAATAGAATTATAAATACACTTAGAAATAAAACTAGGGGTAAAACTCATTTTCTTAAAAAAGATTTGTTTATTTATTTTTATTTATTCTGAAAGAGCTCTTATATCCAGTGTTTCTTTTTTCCAATGTCTGCAATAGCTGGGGCTAGGCTAAGCTGAATCCAGGAGACTGTTCCGATCTTCAGTCCAAGTCTTCCACACGTGTGGTGGGGATGCAAGTACTTGAGCCAACACTTGCTCCCAGGGTGCACATCAGCAGGAAATTGGATGGGGAGCAGAGAACTGGGATTCAAACCAAGCGCTCTGATATGGGGTGCACACCTTTCCAGTAGCATCTTAACAGCTACACCAAATGCCCACTCCTAGCGATGAAAACTGCAATTTACTTTGCAGATAGTTAGTATCCAAATAATTTGAAAAGTATTTGTGTATCAGCATCATATACCTGTCCACTTATAAAAGTATTACTAAATATGTTTTAGGAAAGTATTATAATTTTCTCCTGTTTATTTTTAGGAAATATATGTTTTTATTTCTGATGAAAGTGAGAACTTATTTTCTTTGTGTTTTCAACTTAGTATGTTGGAAACAACTGCTGTACATTTGAAGGGATTGTCTTCATGTCACCTTTCCTTCAGTCTGAATGGGACTTGATGGAAAGTCTCATGAAATCCAGAAATTAGTTAAAATAGTAATTTTCTGCTGCCTAATGGGTGTCTGGATGTAATCAGATTATTATTCAAGTCAAGTCTTTCTTCAGCTTTGAGCAAGGATTAAATAAGAGAGGTGTCTATGCCATTTGTATTGATACTCGAATTCAATTTTAACCCCATGTCCAACATAGAGAAGCAGTTGTTTAAAATACACAGCAGAAGTATCCATTGATTTCTACATGCGTGTTCATTCAACTATTAAATTAATAGGGATGAGTTGTCAGCATGTCAGGATTCCCACTGCATGGTCTCTGCTTTCATATTGAAGAAGGCTTGTGACCCAGAATAGATGAAAAAGTAGGTTAACCATGGCAGATCTCCCTTTCTTCTTCGAGATTTAATAGTATCAATAATGCACAAAGATTTGACTAGTAAGGGGTTTCTAAAAATAACTTTTTTTTTTTACTTTAAATTTTTTTTTTTTGACAGGCAGAGTGGACAGTGAGAAAGAGAGAGAGAAAGGTCTTCCTTTTTGCTGTTGGTTCACCCTCCAATGGCCCCCGTGGCCGGCGCACCTCGCTGATCCGAAGGCAGGAGCCAGGTGCTTCTCCTGGTCTCCCATTGGGTGCAGGGCCCAAGCACTTGGGCCATCCTCCACTGCACTCCCTGTCCACAGCAGAGAGCTGGCCTGGAAGAGGGGCAACCGGGACAGAATCCGGTGCCCTGACCGGGACTAGAACCCGGTGTGCCAGTGCCGCAAGGAAAAGAATTAGCCTGTTGAGCCATGGCGCTGGCCTAAAAATAACTCTTAAAATCTTCAATTTTCAGGGAAGTATAGATATACCAGAAAGAAAAGCAGTCAAACTGACTGCCAAAACATGATTACAGTATAAACTGTTTTATAAATTTTTATTAATAGTAATTATACAAATTTATGGGCCAGATTGTGATATTTCAATATATGGATATCGTGTATACTGATCAAAACAGGACAGTCAACATATCTTCTTTGACATTACTTTATAATTAGGTGCTTAGAATTTCCTTATTTGTTCATACAGTATATACTTTTTTAAAAAAATTTATTTATTTGACAGGTAGAGTTACAGACAGTAAGAGAGAGAGAGAGAGAGAGAGAGAGAGAAAGAAAGAAAGGTCTTCCTTCCATTGGTTCACCCCCCAAATGGCTGCTACGGTTGGCACTGTGCCGATCTGAAGCCAGGAGCCAGGTGCTTCCTCCTGGTCTCCTATGCAGGTGCAGGGGCCCAAGTGCTTGGGCTATCCTCCACTGCCTTCTTGGGCCACAGAAGAGAGCTGGACTGGAAGAGGAGCAACTGGGACTAGAACCCAGTGCCCATAAGGGTTGCCAGCACTGCAGGCAGAGGATTAACCTAGTGAGCCATGGTGCCGGCCCCCATATAGTATATACTTGGTCATATAAATTATAGTATCCACACTAAGCTGTGTAACACTAGAGATTCATTCCTTCAATTTAACTCTTTTTTAAATTTATTTGTATGACAGAGTTAGACAATGAGAGGGAGAGACAGAGAGAAAGGTCTTCTTTCCATTTGTTCACCCCCCCAAATGGCTGCCACAGCCAGAGCTATGCCGATCTGAAGCCAGGAGCCAGGTGCTCCCTCCTGGTCTCCCATGTGGGTGCAGGTGCCCAAGCACTTGGGCCATCCTCCACTGCCTTCCCGGGCCACAGCAGAGAGCTGGACTGGGAGATGAGCAACCAGGACTAGAACCTGGCGCCTATATGGGATGCTGGATGCTGGCGCCGCAGACAGAGGATTAACCAAGTGAGCCACAGTGCCAGCCCCTCAATTTAACTCTTTAGTAAGTTTTAAAACATCAAACTTCAAATGTGTGTAGCATTCATTTTATATATAATTTTCTCATGCTTTGCCTTTTTTTGCTAATTTTTTACTTATTAAAGTAAAATTTAAAATAGATTATTAAAACTATAGTAGTATATAAATATTAATACTGACAAAGATTTAAAATGAAGCTTGGCAAAACACTGTATTTGCAGCAAAACTAATATACACAGACATTTCTTTTTGTTTTTATTTTTAATTTTAAGTTGCACATTTAAGGCTGAACATGTACTATTTGTCTTTCTGTGTCTAGCTTATCTTACTAAACACGATGTCTTCTAGTTGCAACCATTTGAGGCAAATGAGACTTTCATTCTTTTTTATAGCTGAATAATTTTCCATCGTGTGTGTGTGTGTCCACCTAATGATGGATACCTTGATTGATTTTTTATTTAGGCTATTATGAACAATTCTGCTATAGAAATGGAAGTGCACATTTCTCTTTGATACAATGTGTTCCTCAGTAACTCCAAAACTTCAGCAAAACAACCAATACAGTTAAGATGCATGATGCTATGAGAGACATAGATAATTAAAATTGCTACTATAGGACCATGTATATAACTCACAACTGTATAACAGAGTTATCCACTTATTTCATTTTTTTTTTGTAACGAGAGCAGCTCAAGTTTACTCACTTAGCAATAATTCCAAATATAACACAATTTTGTTAGCTATAGTCCTAAATCATACTTTGGATCTCTAGACTTGCTCAATCTGTGTATCTGCTGCTGTGTGACGTCTAACCTACATTGCCCCCTCTCCCCATCCCAACGACTTGAACCAGCAGTGAAGGGATTCTCCCTTACAGACTCCAAAAGGCACAGCCTCTTTACCATACCTGGATTTTAGTCCAGGAAGTCCCACAGATACCAGATTTTGATCTTTTGATTTGAAAAATAATGAATTTATTGTATAAAGCCCTTAGTTTGTTGTGATTTTTCTGGAAGCATAGAAAGCATCTTTACTAGAAAACTTAAGGAAATATTCAAATCAGATTTGATCCTGTATACATTCACTCTATTTTCATATATGTATGTAATTTTTTCTGTCATTGCCTACTTTTTATATATTTCCATGTAAAATGTGTTTTCCATCAAAATCTACTTATATTTTGGGAGAAGTACTAACTTTTAAATATAAAATACATACCGCATGCAGTTTGAAGTAGGTATTAGTAACTCCATTTTATATAGGAAGAATATGAGGTTTTTTTAGATTAAGTACCTTCACCTACTTCAAAAATTAGTACCCAGAACTCAGCCTCTTACCCACTTTGGCATCTATGTTGCTTCCAAATTTAGAAGAAACTAAATTCAAAGCTGGGAATGTCATTGGGAGAGTAATGGTTGTATCTATCTGAATCAGTTTTTAACTGATAGTTTAATAGATTTTTAAGAATTCTTGCATTTCCAGGGAGAATTTGAGGTGAAATCTGTGTTTTAGAAAGAGAAAAGGCCACTATGTTGAATCAGATTTGGTCCAGACACTCACAGCTGCAGTGTGGCCCTGTTGGAAGTTTGTTCTCATTTAAATGTTAACTTCAGCACTCTCCAGTCTGAGATTATTGGAAATGACAACGTTTTCTATTATATGTAATTATGGCAAATGATTATTGCAGATTGTGCCCATTTACTTTGAATTGCAACTTTATTATTAATAATAAACATATAACTTATTTTGACAAAACTTTTATCTGTTATTGTCAGAGCTGCTCATTCTGTTCCAATTTTGATCGCCTTCTGGCCCTATTTTATTTTCTGTTGCTTAAAAATGACAAACAATGGTGCAGGAAAAACCTTTCTAAATTCACTGTTTAAAGAAAATTGGTTAGTTCCTTTTAATAATTATGTTGTTCTGGATACATAAAATGAAAAAAAATATTGAGTTTTGCCTTTACTTTACATGTCAATAATTCATTTTTTGTGTTTTAAAAATAACTACCATCTAATAAAATCACAGATAGACATTTTTTATGTCACAGTTACTTGTTTATAACATGGACCTGTGACAGTAGACATTTGTCCTTTTCTTTAAGAAGCAAAATAATCGATCACTTTTAGAGCAGATGATAAAAGTACTAAAGGGGAATCCTGACAAACATTCTGCAGGAAGGCTGATAGCTATTGGTAAAACAGGAACAAACCACTTCATTACCAGTAGAGAAGGTAAATGAACCTTGAGAAGCTACAAGTAGCCAAAAAATCATTGTGACCTAGGAAGCTAAAGAATGCATTAAGAACCTTCTAAAATGCAACATAGCAGAAATATTGCCAGTATTCCAAGCCAATTGTCAGGGTCTTGGGAGATTACAGATGGGTTATTGTGTAATACATACGCAAAGCCTGAGAAAGCATCTGGTGAAAGACACCTTTTTCATCTACTCCTGGGACACAAATTTTGCATTTTGGGTTGGAATCATTTTCTGAAACTTGGAAATCCAGGGATTACTAATACATTTCTGTCTCTTCCACTTCACTATTCACATGAAGCTATAGAGCACAGAACTGTTTAACCAAAATGATGCAAGAGGATGAGGATGATATGTCAGGAAGAAGGAGCTGAGGACATTGTGTGAAGTAGATTCTATACCTAGAGATAGATGAAAATCTCATAAAAACTGTTATAAACATTCTGGTCCTTACAATTTACTCCGGACCTGCTGGGTCTGAATAGTTTGCAGTGTGTCCTTGTAATAGTTATACAATTCCCCAAGTGATTCTTGTTTTCAGATCATTTTTTGTTTACTTTTAGTCCACCTCAATAAATGAGAACCTGTTCTCTTTCAGATTCCAAAATAAAGAAAGGAGACCAATAACTCCATTCAGGAAGCATTTTTACTTTTTTTTTTTTTTTTTGTGACAGGCAGAGTGGACAGTGAGAGAGAGAGACAGAGAGAAAGGTCTTCCTTTGCCGTTGGTTCACCCTCCAATGGCTGCCGCGGATGGCGCGCTGCGGCCGGCGCACTGCGCGCATCCGATGGCAGGAGCCAGGTGCTTTTCCTGGTCTCCCATGGGGTGCAGAGCCCAAGCACTTGGGCCATCCTCCACTGCACTCCTGGGCCACAGCAGAGGGCTGGCCTGGAAGAGGGGCAACCGGGACAGAATCCGGCGCCCTGACCGGGACTAGAACCCGGTGTGCCGGCGCCGCAAGGTGGAGGATTAGCCTGTTGAGCCACGGCGCCAGCCCGCATTTTTACATTTTAAAGAATGTAAGTTTATTTGAGAGATAGCGAGACAGAGACAGATCTTCCATCTGCTGGTTTACTTCCTACTCGCCCACTGCAGCCAGGGTTGGACCATGCGAATCCAGCCTGGAACTCTTGCCTGGGTGGTAGGAACCCAAGTTCTTGAGCTATCACCTATAGACTCCCAAAGTAAGCATTAGCAGGAAGGTGGTTTTGGAAGTGGAGATGGACCCAAATTCAGGCATTCTGATAAGGAATGTGGGCGTGCATCTTCACTACCAGGCCAAATGACCGTCACAGTAAGCAATATTAACATTGGTATGGATACAATGGTGGACAGATAGGTAGATAGATAGATAGAGAGATAATGTATACACTATGAGTATATATGTGTATATATATGTATATACTATGAGTATATATACATACACATAGATGTATATTTAAAAATATTTTTAAGTGTGTTTTTCATAAAGAATGTGAAATGACTTGTCTTTTCTCGTATTTTTATCTATAGGAAATGATTTACTACAATGAGTTTTTTCACATCATTCAAAGACATAATTTAGGCCTACTGTTTTTCCAGTCCAAGGAGAAAAAAATCCTTCTATTCTATTAGGTTTTATTTGCCGATACATAATTTTTACTCACTTTAGAATGTTATTCAAAGAACAGTAGCTCATATTGATTCTCTAGTTGAGTAATTAAAGTTTTCCCATACAGTTTTATGGTTAGATGTTTCAATTAAGGCTTATTTTACATCTGTTAATAAAATTCATAACAGGACTATTTAGAAATTACACTAACAATATCTAAACTATTACTATGTATTTTATAGGAAGAAAAATAATATTGACTTCAAGAAAAGTAAAAACTACTTAGGGTTTTTTGGAAGTCATTGGAATATGCCACATTGAAATACTTTAAACTTTCTTACCCTATGTAAATTCTTTTTTAAAAAAGATTTATGTATTTATTTGAAAGGCAGAGTTACAGAGAGGCAGAGACAGAGGCAGAAAGAGAGAAAGGTTTTGCATCTGCTGGTTCTCTCCCCAGATGGCTGTAATGGCCAGAGCTGAGCTGATCTGAAGGCAGGAGCCAGAAGTTTCTTCCAGGTCTCCCACATAGGTGCAAGGGCCCAAGGACTTCGGCTATCTTCCACTCTTTCCCAGGCCATAGCAGAGAGCTGAGTTGGCAAATAGCAGCTGGGACTGGAACTGGCACCCATAAGGGATGCCGGCAGTGCAGGTGGTGGCTTTACCTGCTCTGCCACAGAGCAGGCCCCTCCTGTGTAAATTCTGAAGTTCCCTGACTTTAAAGTACTGCCAACATATGATTTAGGAAGATGCATATTGGATTCTCTACTTAGATATGTAAAAAGAAGTTTGTATATATTTTTTTGTTTTTATTTGTTTTCATTTTATTTGAGATAGAGAGGGAGAAACAAATCTTCCATCTACTGATTTAGTTCCCAAATGCCTGCAACAGCTGGGACTGTGCAGGCTGAAACTAAATGCCAGATACTCTGTCCTCATCTCCCCCATAGGTAGCAAAGGCCCAGCTGCTTGAGACATCATCAGCTGCCTCACTGAGCGCACATTAGCAGGGAACTGGAACCCAAAGCGTAGTCACCACTTCATCCCAGGTGATGTCTTAGCCACTGTGCCAAACTCACACCCCAGAGTTGTATGCAGTATTTGGAGTGTGGAGTTCAGTTATAACTAATCAATTCAAACCCTAAATTAGCTTACATTAAGTACATTTGGAATTAAGACTTAATAATGTGTAATATGTTAAGATTAAATGATATGAATTATGGGGCAACATATTAAAGTTATGCTAAATTTTGGTCTTAGAAGCTTTTAGGACCTGTTGTGAGAACCGCCATTGCTCCATGACAGGCCTTATTTTAAGCCAGAAAAGACAGGCTTAAGGGTACCGGAGTGAAACTATTCCTGAAATTTAGATTCTTCCGCCTTCCTGTGTGATGCCTAGCCCCTAAGTTGCTCAAATGCACCAATAAAATGCATAAATTTAGGTAATTGAGGTAATTGCCGTGTAAGGAATAAGGAACTCGCCTACATGTGTAATGACCTATGTACTTGTTTACTCCAGTGCATAAAAATGGTGGGAAGGAGCGGAACTGGGCTTCTTGCCTCGGCACTGCGCTTTATTGTATGTGCGATGGGAGCCCCAGCTCACTGGAAATAAATCCTCTCGCTGTTGCATGCAGCCTGCCTTTTGTGAGTTGTTTTGGGGAGGGTCTCATACTGGACACAACAGGAGAACATTGTTTTAGTTTATGTGATTCTAATTTCCATTGTCTTTTTTTTTAAAGATTTATTTATTCATTTGCAAGTCAGAGTTACACAGAGAGAGGAGAGGCAGACACACACACACACACACACACACACACACACACAGAGAAGTCTTCCATTTGCTGGTTCACTCCTCAGATGGCCACAACTGCTGGAGCTGTGCCGATCCAAAGCCAGGAGCCAGAAGCTTCTTCCAGGTCTCCTACACGGGTGCAGGGGCCCAAGGACTTGGGCCATCTTCTACTGTTTAACCAGGCCATAGCAAGGAGCTGGATAGGAAGAGGAGCAGCCAGGACTAGAACCGGCACCCATATGGGTTGCAGGAGCTCCAGGCCAGGGCTTTAATCTGCTGTGCCACAGCGCCAGCTCCTCCGTTGTCTGTAAGAGACTTTCATACCCTTTTAAAGTTGTGTTTCTTTGATAGACATAAAAATTGTATCCTGTCTGATAGAGGTCCAGTAGTCTTCCTTCCATGCTGTGGAAAACACAATTTTTGCCCTAATTTGAATATGGATTTCAATATTCCTGATGTATAATTATTTCTGGCTTCAGATTCTGTTTTGAACTGGTTCTAAGATCTGCCTGGTTCCCTCATGAGTTAAATACACTCTTTAACATGTGTTCTCTTTCTTATATGAGAGTTCTAATTTTGACTTATTCTGAAAATTGTCTCACATACTGTCTACTATGAATTTTGTATATTTTCAGTTTTACTGACACTAATTAGATAACTCAGTGTCAAATATCTGAAAGCTTTTTTAGCCTAACTTTTAGAGGCCAAACCATTATAAATGCTATATTGCTTGTTTGGTTTCAGTTTCATAGAAGAACAAAAATAAATTTGAACTAAAAATGACAGAAAGGGCATTTACACTCAGGTATTAATTCAAGCAAATTAGCTACTTGAGGATGTCATTCAGACATAGAGTTCACTGGGTATATTGTTTATTTCATGTCTGTATTTTGCTCTCCCATTTCCCACAATGTCTCTTCCAAAAGGTTATCCCTTTCCCGAGGCCCTGAACTTCAGGCTCAGCCAAAAATTCATTCCCTCTTCACAAAGACAGCCAGTGCTTGTACCTACATTGTTCATAACAACCGTAACAGCCTCAAATATAGATATTGTTCTTCAGTCTTGATAAGTAATTGGGTCTTTGTAAATATTAACTTATAGTCCACCTCAGCCATGATAGGCAAAAGGTAGTGCTCCTACATACCATTTTCTAGGGCAGCCTTAACAGAATATTACAGACTGCATGGTTTCAATAGCAGACATTTATATTCTAATATTTCTGGAGAATGAGAGTTCACAATCCAGGTGTTAGCAGGTTCAATTCCATCCTCCCTTCCTCCCTTCCTCCCTCCTTTCCTCTCTTCCCCCCTCCGTTTATTTGTGTATTTCTTGTGTATGTTTGTTTACTGTGCTTATTTATTTGGAGGGCAGACATACAGAGAAAGATATTTTCCATCCACTGATTTACTCCCCAAATGGTTGCAGTGGCTGAAGCTAGGCTGATCTGAACCCTGGAGCCAGGAGCTTCCTCTAGGTCTCCCACAGGTGTGCAGGGAACCAAGCACTTTGGCCATCATCCGCTGCTTTCCCAGGCCATTAGCAGGGAGTTGGACTGGAAGTGGAGCAGCACTGACTCAAACTCGTGCCCATATGGGGTGCTGGCACCGCAAGCAGAGGCTTTATCCTACTATTCCACAGCACCAGTACCTCAGTTTCTTTCGAAGTCTTTCTCCTGTGCTTACCTTTGGCTGTTTTCCTGGTGTGTTCTCAATGGTCTTTTCTCAGTGGGCATGTATACATTGCTGGCTCTAGGAGCCTAAACTCCTCTTCTTATGACAGCATTCAGATTGGATTTGGTCCACCTTAATGCCCTCGTGTTAACATAATCACGTTTTAAAGGTCTTTTCTCCAAATACCCAAAATACGGCACAAGGGTTAGTGCTATCACCTATCAATGTCAACGTGATGACAACCCCATTCATAATAGTCCCCTGCCCTATCCCTCAGTTGAAAGAAAGCAATTGTTTACAACTCTCAAACCACTCATTGAGTTCCATCAGTAAAACTAATCATTTTTGTTTAGAAAAAAATTTTACTTATAAAAAATTGCAAAAACAGTACTCACTTCTCTTCTCATTCAGGTCCCCTGATGTTGACATCTTCATAGTCATAGAAGAATTATCAGGATAAAGAAAGTAGCATTGACATAATACTGTTAATTAATCTACGTAGTTTATTGAGAGGTTGTGAGTTTTCCTACTAATTCTCTTTTCTTTTCCAAGATGCAAACCAGGATATCATATTGCATTTTTCTTGTTATGTCTCCATCATCTCCTCCATTCCATATCAGTCTTTGCTTGACTGTCATGTCCTTGACAATTTTTCTATATTATGGGTGAATTTAATTTGTGAGATTTCCCTCAGTTTATTAACTTCTCTTTCTTCCCCTGAGGTTATGCATTATGGAAAGAATACCACAGAAGTGATGCTTGCTTCTCATTTATGCTAACAGAGTACATGGCATCAGTACCTAACATTGCTGAAAATGATAACTCTGCGTTCTTGTTGTATTAGTTTCCTACGGCTAGTATGAGGCATAAATTTCCAGAAGTTTATGCTCTCATATTTATGGAGACCAGCTGTCTAAAATGAAGATTTCAACAGGGTTGGTTCTTCGTAAAGATTCAGGGGGAATCCATTTCATATCTTTCTTCTGGCTTCTAGTAATGGCTACCAATTCTTGGTGATCCTTGGCCTGTAGATGCATCATTCCAATTTTTGCCTGTTTGTGTACTTCCTGCATGTCTGTGTCTCAAATCTCTCTCCAGTACTTAAATTTATGATTTACCCTAAAAGGTTTTCCAAATGTCCCAGGTCATATATACTGTTTTCCATTTTCTCTTCTTTGCCCCCTCTAGAGTATATCATTTGGCTCTTTTCAAAAATAAAATTTGTCAAAAACTATCGTTCTCTGCAAGATGTACTAAGATGTGTTTTCACAAACAAAATGCTGTTAAGATTTTTTAAAAAAACATTTTAAAACCAATCTGCTCTTTTTTCCTGGTGTTTATCTACTTTTAGAAATAGTGCATATTCAAAATTACAAAAGTCAACAGACATCTCAAGATTTTTTATATAAAGCTTTTATTTAATAAATATAAATTTGGTAAGTACAATTTTTGGATTATAGTGGTTCTTCCCCCATACCTGCCCTCCCACCGGCAGCCATCCCACCTTCTATTCCATCTCCCATCCCATTCTTCATTAAGATTCATTTTTACTTATCTTCGTATACAGAAGATCAATTCTATACTAAGTAGATTTCAACAGTTTGCACCCACACAGACACATAAAGTACAAAGTACTGTTTGAAGACTGGTTTTACCGTTAATTTTCATAGTACAACACATTAAGGACAGAGGTCTTCCAAGGGGAGCAAGTGCACAGTGACTCCTGTTGTTGATTTAACAATTGACACTCTTATTTATACATATCAAGATTAACCAGTTAAATTGTTTAATTAATCAATTTCTGGAGCACTATCCAGATCTTCTATAAAAGCTCGTGACTCTGAAGTTCAGTTTGGGGAGAAAAGGCTTTTAGAGCCCGACCACTGTGACTTGAAATTTCATTCTGTTAGTTGCCATATAACCCAAATTGAACTATATTCAAATTATGGCAACTTTTAGACTCTATTTCATGACACCAATTAGTGGGGAGACAAGAAAATTGAAAACAAAAAGTAGTTTTTATACCTTTGTAGATTGAGCATGTAATCTGCCAAGAGTTTTTTGGGAAACTCTGTGAAATCCTTTAGCCAAGTTCACAGCCACAGTGACCCTTGCTGCCTGTCCCTTCTTGGTGACATGGAAACACCTTTGGGTAGTGAGGAACCACTGTGTATCCACTGCTTCTGCACTGTGATTCCATGACCAAGGGTCTTTGGAGTTGGATGGTTCTAGTGTTGAATGGGACGTTGTTCTTTACCAGCTCTGTGACCCAGAATAAATTCTATAAACTGGAATTGCTGAAGGGTTTGTGGACTCAAGAATCAAAGTTGCTCATCCCCATCTTTTTTCTCCATCTAACACACACGTGAATTCAAGTAAAGTAGAACAGTGTTTATATCCAATAATCATGAATATTCCCAGAGAGGAGCCTCATTTAGTAGGTAAAAAGCATGTGATTGATAATTTTGATACAATGGAGCTGATTTCCTGGATCTCTAGATTTATTATTCATAGATGAGGCTTTAATATTTTTGGCAAAAAAGGAAAAGAGAAAGACAAAGAATGAAGGAAAAAGAGCTCATACTTCTGGGCCCCAAAATGTGACATATTTCATATGAAATTTTTTTTATCTATTGTCACAATAGCATTTTATAGGAATAAGTGATGTATTTGGTTTCATAAAGTCAATCCATGTTATTCTGCTTATTAGAATTATATCACCTCCCACAAATACTTTATATATTTAAAACATATCATGTAAATGACATATAACATAATAATTGCATATGTGAAAATAAAGACACAAGAAGAAGCAAAGATACATACAAAACTGTGTTTTGGGTCATTTAAATATATAAATGAAATTGAGGGTAGAAAGAAGATTTAATTGTCTGCACATTTCTATATTTTCTGAGTTTTGCTTACTGCTAACATATACTGATTGTATAGGTCTCTCCAAAGCAGAAAAATTAGGGATGGGCATCTGACACAATAGTTAAGCTGCTGTTTGGGACATCCATTGAAAAATCAGAGTGCCTGGGGTTGAGTCCTGGCTCCACTTCCAGTTCTAGCTCTTTACTAACACGCACCCTAGGAGTCAGCAGGTGATAGCTCAAGTACTTGGAATCCTGCCGCCCAAGTAGGAGGCCTATTTTGAATTCATGCCTCCTGGTTCAGCCAGGAGGTTGCAGACACTTGATGAGTGAAGCACTGTAGTAGCAAATAGGATCTCTCTTTCTCTCTCACTACTCTCTCTCAATCTCTTTCTCTCCTTTACTCTAATAAATAAAATAAACGAAAATTTTGAATTAGAAAAATTAAATTTTCAAAAGTTAACTATTCTAAAAAAACCTCATTTTTTCCCTCTCATTGTACAAGCAATGCTACAATAAAAGGCAATCATTTGTGTCTTCTAAGACTGCTTGTAATGAACATTTTTGAAGGACTCAAAGCGTTGAACATTGGACATGCTCTGTTCATATATAGGATTTTAACATAGTTATAAAATAACATAGATTTATTGTTAATCATTTCAAATAATTCCTTAAAGCATTAGCCTTTATTTATTGACTAAAAGGAAACAGTGATGGAAACAAAGAACACATTAGCCAGAAATTATTGCAGTGCTGTTGGCACTAACGTTAAAGGTAATATATATTTCTTAAAAGTCAGGGTACTGGCCGGCACCGTGGCTCAACAGGCTAATCCTCCGCCTTGCGGCGCCGGCACACCGGGTTCTAGTCCCGGTCGGGGCGCCGGATTCTGTCCTGGTTGCCCCTCTTCCAGGCCAGCCCTCTGCTGTGGCCCAGGAGTGCAGTGGAGGATGGCCCAGGTGCTTGGGCCCTGCACCCCATGGGGAGACCAGGAAAAAAAGCACCTGGCTCCTGGCTCCTGCCATCGGACGAGCGCGGTGCGCCGGCCGCAGCGCGCCGTCAGCGGCGGCCATTGGAGGGTAAACCAACGGCAAAAGGAAGACCTTTCTCTCTGTCTCTCTCTCTCACTGTCCACTCTGCCTGTAAAAAAAAAAAAAAAAAAAAAAAAAAAAAAAGTCAGGGTACTAACATTTAGCATATTTTTTTTCCTGTTTTGCCTCATTTTGAGCTGCAAATTCTAAAAGTTGTTCCTAAATTATTCTTGTCCATCTGGAATCATCCTTGAATACTATGTCATTGCTGAGCCTCACTCTGGATGATTTAATTGACTTATAAATCATTAGAAACATTGATCTGGCTGATGGTGAATTAGAGGTATACATGATCAGAAAAAGGTGATTGGATGATCTGTTCCTCCCAAGATGGTGCTGTGTGCGATAGAAAGCATGAGACTTAGTTGCTGCATAGCGTGCTTCCTTTGGAAGGAGCTTCATTAAACAAAAAAAATTCACTACATTTTGGCTAAGTTTTAATTCATGATTAAGTATCTTGTTATAAGACTTCCACTCTATTTGTTCATAAAAGCACGTATTTGAAGAAATATATCATACGTAGTGTGGAAATTACTCTCTTATTTCATCAAGAAATGCACTAACATGACATTTGGGACTTTTATTGAATATTAATTTTCTATATCTCTTAGCTATACTGTGTCAAACCATATAACACAGATATTTTTATCATCAATATTAATCATCATTTTTCCTACTCTATAATAGCAATACTGGAATAATGTGACTCTGGAGGTACATTTACAATGACTATTAACCAAGAGCCGTACAGTCTTTAAAATAATATAATTTAAAAATAAGGAGCTCTAGAATCTTCGTATTGAATTAGAGTCTATCCAGTTTGAGAGTTATAGTTTATCAACCATACCCTAATATTTAATTGTAATCAAGTGTCATTTACACTAACATGAAAAATATTGTATGAATGTTCTGTTGATTATTGAGTACTAAGTATAGACTATAAGACTGAATTATTTTTAATGAAAATAATCAATCTGGAAAATAGAATGATCACTGTTACCACTTTCACTACTTGTGTAAAATGATACAAACATAGCCTTTTACAAAATCTTTGTGATGTGTAAGAAACTTGAGTTTTGCAGGCTTTTTCTTTCTGATAATTCTGATACCCACTTAACTTCATTAATTATCATTCTAAAATATCACAAGATGTTGCATTCCAGAAAATATTACCCTGTGGTCCCAGACAAAGAAGTTACTTTTATTCCCCTCCAATGTGCACCAATAGTACCATGCTCAGTTCATGACCCATGTAATCTCTTCCCACAGCTCGTAAGCAGGAAATATATTCATTGTGTTCAGCATAAATATTTCCTCTACTCAAAAATTGCATTTGACCCCTTAAACTACAGTAGACAGTTAATATAGCTAGAGAATGCAATTCTCAATATTATGATTCTGCAGTGTTAAATCACACCACATGTCTAGTCACAATGCCATCCCTGTGACCTCCAATTAATTCTTCTACATAAAAACAGAAGACTCACCCTGATCCCACCCTGCTTGCAATAGGCCAGTCTCTTTAAAATCTCCCTTTTGTATTTAACATACATCATTAAAACAAATAGTGATAGTTAGGCAGAGCTCAAATCCAGATGTATAATAACATTAGTATCATCTGAAGTCTGCATATGTGATATGTTTGTACTTATTTTCTTTATGAAGGACATTTAACATATTTTCAAGTTTTCCATTTAGTTTATCTTCAAATAATTCAAACTTTCTCAAGGACAGTAGAGGTTATTTACTTGAAATCTGCTTGATTAAATGACCTGATAAAGTGATTTTCTCAATATAAAGAAGCTGTTAACTCCAAAAGGTAAATTTCAATGTTCTTTTAGATGGTAGAAAAATGCTTACGACTTTGAAATTGGCAGTTTTTCCTGCCAAGCTCCACAGGATGTCTCATTATACAACCCCCAGGAAAGAAATTTAGACTTTAAAAAAAAAGCCAAAGAGTGCTTTTTTATAGAGACATGGTAACCTCACTTTCATAAATACTAACAAATAATCCAAAATCCAAGAAAAAACTACCCTCCAATATATCTATTGAAATATTACTGACAATAATTAGTATAGGAAAAAGTTGAGTGTCCCCCAATAAGAGAATAAAAGCACACCCCATGAATCTCCTCCCAGTTAATTTTTTCTCAGAAGGTCTCCTGGTTTACAATATCTAAACTTTATATAATGTACTTTCTATTTCTTATAATATTTTTCAGTCATTCAATATAGAGGGGAATTTTGTATTTGTAGCTCTAAAGCAATATTTTTAAACAAAAGAATATTTGAAGTAAATCATGCTGTGTTCAAGTTACATCAGTGTTGTGGTTACACATTTTGCAGAACATCCTAAGTATCAACAAAGCTCAGGTATATTGTGGGTGTGGCTGGCCATGAACTTTCTTTTAACAAGTGACTCCATCTTGCTTTATCGTGAGACAAGGAAGTTTATGAATATAATCAAAGGAATGATCCAAAAGTTCTGATCAGTTTCCTGGTGATTTAGCAGAGCCTGCTTTTTGAATGGTCTTCACAGACATCCCTGTTATCAATCACTTCCTATGACTCTCATGATTTGTCTGGAGTTAATCTCAAATTAGCATCACCTCTCCCAATCGATGGCAAAGTGCCAGCCCTCCTTCCTATCTTCCTTCTGAATGTTTTCTTCAGTGTTCATGTGTCTATCTCTTTCATTACTAGTTTATTTCTGGTTTTTACTTTGTTCTTACCAAGTAATTTTCATTTTCTTTACAATTTTGTTACTACTTTTGCTAAGCTGTACCATGCTCATATTTATGGTACCATACCATAAAACATTCAGAAGAAAAATGAAGAAAAAATTCAGACTCTTTATCAGCAACTATCTCAATTGTCTGGAGTGCTGGATGTTTAGAAAAAGTTGAATGTTAACATGATTTTTCCCAACTTCCAGTTTAACGTGGATTTGAAGGCAAATCTGCTATCACAATCCATTGAAACATGTAGGCTGATAGAGGTGCTACTACAGATGAAACTGTCCCCCTGCCAAAATTGACAAGTTTAAGCCCTAATCCCCAATAGGACTATACTTGAGGTAGGGTTTTTAGGAGGTATTTAAGATTAAAAGAGGAAATTAGGAAGTGTTTTAACTAACAGTGTGTTTTTGTGATTCTTTTAGAAACATACATTGGATACCTATAAGCAGTTGTCCTGCTATCTCTTGCCCAAATCCTTATTTTTCAAATTTTCTTTAAAAATTCTTACTTGCATAAATGTAAGAAAGCTAGATAAACTTTGTAACATGAATTTCAGTTTTTAGTGTTTACATGCACAAGAATTTTATAGAGCATGCTCAGTTTGAAAATGAATTGCCTATGTAAGAAAAAAATCATTTATGAAAACTTCATGAATCTTGACCACTCAGGACAAGAAGATATAATAATTCTGATAAATTATGAAGTCTTTATTCATATTCCAAATGTTTATTTTACTTGAGTATTTTAGGAAGTTGTTAAATTATCCATAAAATTATCATTTCACTTATTTGAAGTCCATCTGGTGAAGCTTGATATAGTACTTTCTAGAAAATTTTCATATACTCCTCATTCTCAAATTTATTTTTGACTTTAAGAATTCTTTTAAATTTAATTACATTTTTAAAGACTTGCCTGTTTTTTCATTTATTCAGAATCAGTTTGATTTCATTTACCAGATTTAATTATTGTGTTGCTCTACTATACCTCTTTACTAATTAATTTTAATATTTTATTTTTTTAAAGATTTATTTATTTATTTGAAAGTCAGAGTTATATATAAAGAGGAGAGGCAGAGAGAGAGAGAGAGAGAGAGAGAGGTCTTCCTTCCTATGGTTTATTCCCCAGATGGCCGCAATGGCTGGGGCTGCGCCAATCTGAAGCCAGGAGCCAGGAGCTTCTTTTGGGTCTCCCATGCAGGTACAGGGGTCCAAGGACTTAGGCCATCTTCTACTGCTTTCCCAGGCCATAGAAGAGAGCTGAATTGGAAGTGGAGTAGCCAGGTCTTGAACAGGTGCTTATATGGGATGCCAGACCTTCAGGCCAGGACGTTAACCCACTGTGCCATAGCGCTGGCCCCATAATATTTAATATATTATTCACAAATAGTTTATAAATGTGTCATTTATAGCTCTGCATTAAATACAAATATGTAAAATATATAATTATATATTTTTCTAATTTGATAAACTATGTACCTAATATTTTATTATAAATGGTATTTATGAATTAATTATAAAAATATAGTTTTATTGAAAATATTAATATAATAAAATATAAAGCAAGCATCTTTTCAACAATCAATATTAGATAATTTAATTTATTAAGTTGAATGGAGACTAAAGGTTTATCTCAGAGTATTTTTTAGATAAATGTCATAAAGTTTGAATTGAATTTATGATAATTCCAAGGATTTTAAAAATATTTTTGAAGTCCATAACTTTTTTGACACCATAATTATTTGAGAATTTCTTTTAATATCCAGTTAGTGTTTTATTATTTTCTAATGCTAATACTTTGTGGTTTTGGATGTTTTTCTTTTTCAATAATTGGAGGGAATTTCTTTAGTAGCTCAGTATATTATGTTTTCAAAATAAAATATTTCAACTCTTCTTCAAGTGCTACATATACTGCATATGTATGCATATGTACAAATATACATATTTAAAATATGGAAAATTAAAAATAAATATATTTTAGTAAAAAATTATTAATTTCATTTATATAAAGGGTCTTCAGAGGGTAAATGAAAAATGCTATGATATTATGCCCATATTTCAAAAATTTTGTGCCAAAATAAACATTTCTATTTCCACACATTTTGAACTTACATTATATATGCAAAACTGCAATTTAATATATGATAAAATATTATATTTTTGTACTCTATTCATGATTACCAAAATTATGCTTATAATAATACATTATGGAAATTCTAAATCTACAAACCATTTGAGAATTAGTTCTTTGTGAAAGGAGCATTTTGTGATCCTCCTTTTTATTGTGAGAAAATTAATCTTTCATAAGGTTTGTTAATATTGAGAATTATTTTCTCTTTAAATAAATATTATTTATGATACCAATGTAGGACATCGCAAAGATAAATTTCTCATTTTTATTAAATACATTATAAAAACACTTTAAGAAATGAATTTATTTTTGTAGTTTCAATGCATATGAATGAACATAATTCTTCATCTTAAATCATGAGATTCCCTATTGTTTGGGAGAGTCGTCCTATCACTTAACATTTTCCCCCTCAAGTGTAGTAGTTCAGCTATTTACAGGAGAACATTTCCATTAATATCCTTTGGATTATCTAGCTCTTGGAGTTTAAATTTAAAGTTTAAAAGAACCATTGGATTTTAATAACTTTTATGTGTAGTGCTCCATTGAGTCTGGGCTTTAGCACATAGAACTACTTTTCCATAAGGTGATTTCTAGTAAATCCCTGTGTGTAAAAGCAAGATAAACACACATCACTGAGTTTGTTATTGCAATTAAATTATTGGATTTTTACATTTGAATATGTTTTGAGCATTGAAAAGCACGAACAGACTGTTTTCTCATGTTGGTCATGGACACTTTTCTGACACTTAATAACTTGAAATAAGCCTGCCAATATTCTTAAATGTCTGAGAATATGAAAATGTGCCATATTGAGTATACAGAAAACAAATTCAGTAATCACATCTGCTTAATAACAACTTAGAAAAACTCTACACAGAATCAATTTTGTGAAGTCTAAAATCTCACTTAGAATGCTTTAATTTTTGAATTCCCATTAAATATTGGCCCTCTCACAAATGTGTTTTTAAAGTTTCACTTATTTAGTTCAAACCAATGGGCTGTGACCACCCATGCACAGCTGTCTTCAGTCTGAGACAGGTCAGTACAGACTGTATCATAAAGTGGGTGCTTGAGTTAATTAATTCCTTCATAAATTTAGTCATTCATTACTCAGTCATTCACTTCTTCAAAAATTTGTTCATAAACATTTAAAATCTTTATTCACTAGTCAAATGCTAGTTAGTATGTGCTAGACATCATGTTGGACTAAGAGGGATTGTGAAACCCAGTTTTCCCTTACTTTCTTTTTTAACAATAAAGAAGTTTGTTTTATTAACTAGTTTCAGAAATTGCAGTAGGCATATTCTTAAAGTTCACCCTTCGAAGAGAAGATAAGACATTCCTGAAATGCACTTTGGGTTCTCTTGGGACTCATTCTTGCTGAGCAATGTTTTTAGTTGAGAGAGATGGTTTTTGTTTGGCTCACATTCTTTGGGGAGCAGATGGGTGCTGACTGTGTAGAGGTAGGTGTTCTGAAGATCGGTGATGTGCTTTTGCCTTCAGAGCCAGACAGATCTGGGGTCACTGCATTCGGAGTCTTTCTTATTTCTGGTTAGGTTGCTCATTGCATGGTGGGGTTGTTCTTCATTGCTGATGGAAGGCTGCTTTCCCCACGATGTTTACCTGTTCTGTTGCAGGTGTTACAAGTCATTAACAACACACTTCCATTGTCTTCCTGCTTTTTCACAATGTGTTTCTTTCAAATTGAATGTAGAATTTCTTCTCAATTAAGAGAGGTTCGTATTTTGAGTGTCAGTTTGGCCTTGGGTTTAAGGTACACTCAAGAATTAGCCAGAACCAACAAGTGGAAACAGTATGGACCTGTTTCTTCAAAATTTCCATCTTCATGTGATGAACTGAGGCCCAGGGCAGACAGCGGGCCTGGCCTGGGAAGCTGTCAGGTAGTCACACCACAGCCACAAGTTGGTCTATCTGCTTATTCCCACAAGAAGTATTTCCCGGTGAGAAAAGTCAGATTTTTCCTTTTACAGTGACCATGAGTAGCCTGTAAACTTCAAAAATGATGCAGTCAGTATCATCATGAGTCTTTCTGAAAGCTGACAGAAGAACTAAATCACAGGTATAAAATGGAACAGCTTTGAGTGTTGCACAGCAGAGTGGGTGGGTAATTCATAGTAACCCAGGAGCTGCCAGCCTCCAACCATGATGTCACCACAGGGAGAGTGAAGCGTTAAGTACTGTCATTTCCTTAATAAGAACTCTATGCATGGCCGGCGCCGCAGCTCACTAGGCTAATCCTCCGCCTGCAGCACCGGCACACCAGGTTCTAGTCCAGGTCGGGGTGCCGGGTTCTGTCCCGGTTGCCCCTCTTCCAGGCCAGCTCTCTGCTGTGGCCCGGGAGTGCAGTGGAGGATGGCCCAAGTGCTTGGGCCCTGCACCCCATGGGAGACCAGGAGAAGCACCTAGCTCCTGCCTTGAGATCAGCACGGTGTGCCAGCCGTAGCGTACCGACTGTGGCGGCCATTGGAGGGTGAACCAATGGCAAAGGAAGACCTTTCTCTCTCTCTCTCTCTCTCTCACTGTCCACACTGCCTGTCAAAAAAAAAAAAAAAAAAGGACTCTATGCATGCATTTCGGTGTCACAATAGACTCCATAAATTTGTGAATATATTTTAATCAAAATTTAAAAAAGCATTTTTAAATATGATAAATATTTGAAAATTAGAAAAACACTGAACGTTATATTTGGCCCCCACTGTAACCAACGCTTTTGGTGAAGTTAGACACTTCACTGACTCTGTTATCACTGCAATTGTCCAAGAGTGTGTGTGTGTGTAAATAGGTGGAGAGAGAGGGGGAGTGTGTGTAGACAGGGCGAGAGAGAGGGAAGTGATAATAGGCGTCCTTTTGCAATAAATAGTAAAAATAAATTCTCAATTGACCTTCGAATCATATCCTCCGAGTGATATATTATTGTAGAGAAAATGCTAAGAAAAATTATGTTATTTGGGAGTAGCGAGGACAGAATAACAACCAAATATGCTATTTAAAATATTTAGGGAGAGTGGCACAGTGTGCTAAGGATTGCTTGTCATGCCAACATCTCATATCAGAGTGCTCATTTGAATCCCAGATGAGCTCTACGTCCTGCAGCTTCCTGCTAATGTACTTGGGGAGAGCAAGGAATGATGGCCCAAGTGTTTGGGCCCCTGCCACCATGGGGGAGGCCCAGATGGAGTTTCCGGCTCCTGGCTGGGAAAGGCCCGGACCTGGCTGTTTTGTTGACCATTTGGGATATCTATCTCTGCACCCTCCATCCCCCCACTCCCGTCCCTCAACCTCAATCACTCTTTCAAATAAATAAGTCAATTTTAAAATTATGTAAAATTATTTAGGGATAATGATCTTACATGAAACATTGTAAGGAACTTCTATTTTTAGTGTTGTTTCCTGTTAGGCGTGCATTATACTGGGTATTCCCTCAGAAGGGCTGTATGTGGTAGGTGTTATTATATTTTAAAAAATTAAGTGACACCCAATGTTCCATGCAGTTAGTATGGAGGTAGGGTCGTTCTCCAAGTCCAGCCACCCCCCTCTCCTCCTTCTGTTCCTTCTCCTCTTGATTCCAGAGATACTTTTAATAGCTAATGTAAAAAATGTAAGTGATTAAAAAAAAACCCAGTTCTCAATAAAACTAGCTCTTGTCTGTTTTGAGAATTAATCGAATTAACACTTTGATTGGTTAGGCTGCTTATTTAACATTAATGTAGAGTTAGGCTAAGAATGATATTGACGGGGCTGGCGCTGTGGCATAGCGGGTAAAGCCTCTGCCTCTAGTGCCGGCATCCCATAAAGGCACCGGTTCGAATCCCAGCTGCTCCACTTCTGATCCAGCTCTCTGCTATGGTCTGAAAAAGCAGTTGAAGATGGCCCAACTCCTTGGGCTCCTGCATCCACGTGGGAGACCTGGAAGAAGCTCCTGGCTCCCGGCTTCAGATCAGCTCAGTTCTAGCCATCACGGTCATTTGGGAAGTGAACCATTGGAATGGAAGACCTCTCTCTCACTCTCTCTGGCTCTACATCTCTCTGTAACTCTCTCTTTCAAATAAATAAAATAAAACTTTTAAAAAATGCTGACATCATACTTATAGGTAGTACATGTTTTTAATATATTTCGTGAGAGTTAAGCTACTTTGTGTTGTCATTATTATCCTAAATAGAGTAATTCTCATTGCTTTACCTCGTTGACCTTTAAGTTAAATAAATATTCATATAGTGTATTTGCTCTATGAGTCTTGCATGAGGCTTTCTGCTGTGACCTTAAAGAACTGAAAGGTCAATAAAATGGTTGATAGCAGTGCTCCAATTGAGGCACAAAACCCTTGATATAATGGAAGAAGTTTATCTCTAACTTGTTTGACAATGTGGCAATGAAAAACAACAGTATTGAGATTTTAAAGGCACTGAAAATGTAAATATCAGTTAATTGATATACATTTGATTCCTATTTTAATTTAGATTGTGTTTAGGATTTCAGTCTACATAGCAGACAAAAAGTATGAGATTACACAATCCCTTAGTATCTTAATTATGGACTATTTGGATCAAAGAAATTAGAATACTCTATGAGCTACTTTTAATTTGTTCTTGTGGTTCTGCCACTGTTCCTCCTCTTCTTCCTTTTCTTTCTCCTTTGTTGAGAGTTAGAGAGACGATAAGAAAGAGAGGAAGAGAAACAGGAAGTTCCCATCCCCTTCACTTCTCAGATTCCTGCAACCGCCCTGGCTGGGAACTCAGTGCAGGTCTTCTCCACGGATGTCAAGGACTCAGCTGTTGCTGCCTCTCAGGATGTGAACAGCAGAAAACTGGAACAGAGAGCTGGAGCCGGGAATCAAACTCTGGCACTCCAGTATGGGATACAGACATCTTAAGGCTTAACTGCTGGGCCAAATACCCACTCCTTGTGCTAATTTAAATAATAGTAAAGACTACACTTTCCATAAAACTTTAGGAACTCAAATTCAGGAAGCACTACATGGCCCTAGAATAAACTAGAACTGAAGCCATGAATTAGAAAAAGCTAATTCAAAATTTTCCTGTTTTCAAAGACTATCCTTTCTCCCTCTCTCTCTGGCTCTCTTTCCGCAAACCTGGTTTAATTTAATCTTTAGTCTCTTTCTTTCTAAAGAGCATCTTACGTTCTCTGATGCTTGTGGCTCAATATTGATAAACTAGTCTATGTTCTCAATCCTAATTCTGGGGAAGGACAATGTAATGCCTACAGTTTAGATCAGGAAATGTATCCCAGGCTAGTGGCCTACAAGCCAGCACTGGGTGTAGGGGCAGATTAGCTCTTCTGTAGTGTTATCATTTCCTGTCCTTTGGATGGTAAGGGTGCATTAGTCATGGGTCATCAGACTCAGAAAATGTAATTATTTCTTTCTGAACTGTTTAAATCATACACTCTGACCATGATTTAGTTGAGATGGCAGTTAAAATACTCTCATGAAGTGCCTTTTTTTAAGCAGCAATGAAATTAGCAAAAGCTTCTGTGTTTCTAAGATAAGAGATGCTGTCTCTGAGAAGGGAAATCATCTCACTAAGTGTGTAAGTGAAAAATAGTATAATAGGATTACTAAAAAGCCTATGGGTGCGAAATATCAGGGCATCTTTTTTGGCAATTCAAAGCCTAGTGTCGACTGTTGGAAATAAACTTTAGGGCATTCCATAAATCAATGTGGCTTTCCCCGTGGTGCCTTTATTTGCTACCTCAATACAGTCTGTAATTAGGAGTGATCTCATTGTGTTCCATTTTAATTACTCTAAAACTAAACGAAACACATTTTGATATTCTAGGTTACAGCCTAAACAAGTAAGAGTTCCTTGCACTCGGTACATGTCTAGATAATTAGCCCAATCCCCATCTCTTTTGCAGTTTAAAGCTTATGAGAAAGAATTCAACCTTTGGTCATCAGAGTTCTCCTTTGCAAAGAAAGACCACCCAGACACTGGAGTTACATGCACAGAGGCTTGGGATCAGTTTCCCATTGCTCACCTTTTCCTTTCTCAAGCTGAAGTGATGTTATTTGTTGCTAACTTGTGTAATTCTGTTCCTTTTCCTACATATCAAGATTCAGACATCTTCACAAAACATTATTATATCAGAGGTAAAGAAAATCTGCAAAGAGAATAAGGAGAATAGCATCTGGAAACTTATTGTTAGTTTAAATGGTTTTATTTAATTTTAAGGCCCTAACCTGTCTGAGTCAGGGATAATTTCATTGCCAAGAACTGAAACACACTAGGAGAAACTCAATAAAAAGGGAAGTTACTATGTAAATATAGCAGGATCTTGAAGAATCTAAATGAAGGAGATATAGCTAGCTTTTATAACTGGATATTAGAAAAGTAATATATTCTCATTCTCTCTGTCTCTCCCCCCACATGCCTCCCCCATCCTCTCTTTCTTTTGTCCATGCGCTCACGTGCCCCCCCCCCCATCTTCTCTTGCTGCCAACATCTTTGCACCTGTAATCTGTATACTCCCTTCTTTGGTGTCTTCACATCCCGGTTTCTGCTTTCTCCCCTGTCTATAGAAGCTCTGCTACAGCCCATCTGAAGTGGTGAGTTGATGCTCCAAGATTAAACGAACTTCTAGTTCAACATCTCAGAGGTAAGGGATTTATTCTCATGTTTTATCTCCAATTCTGAAAAGCCCATCTGAGTAATCTAATTTGGGTCAGATGTCGTAGCTGGTCCGTTTAGCTCTGGACAGACTAGTTAGTGTCAAGGGCTCCTCTTCTAGCCCTTTAGCAAGGCAGTTTCTCTAGGAAGATATGGTTTCCCAGGAAAACGTTTGCATTAACAATATGCATCAGAAATATTCGTTTTTATTTATTTGAAAGGGAGTGAGGAAGGGAGGGAAGGAGAGAAGGGGAGAGAGAGACACACACACACAGAGACACACACACACACACACAGAGAGAGAGAGAGAGAGAGAGAGAGAGAGATTGAGAGAGAGAATCTTCCCTCTGCTTGGTTCATTCCCCAAATCCCCGCACTAGCTGGGGCTTGGCCAGGGTGAAGCCAGGGGCCAGGAACTCCCTCTGGTTCTGCTACATGCTACATAGGTAGCAAGAATTCAGTTCTTGAGCCATCATTTGCTGTATCCCAGGAACATTAGCAGGAAGCTGAATTTAAAGTGGAGACAGAAGTGTGACACAATCTAAGGCACTCCAATATGGGATGTGAGTGTCCCAATGACAGGTTAACCTGTTGCACCACACCCCCACCCAATTCTGAACTAAGATTCAACCTGGTATTAAGCATGTATAATATGTCAGACATCTATGTTACGTTTAACTGTATCTGTTTCACCTCATTTTCACAACAATATATAAAATTAAATAATTTCCACCATTTAAAGTGAAAGCATTGTGATTTAGGTGGTTTAGTTATTTGAAAATGATAATTTTGCTGGGACAAGGGGCACAGGCCTAGTTAACTAACTTGGTAACTCAAACCTTGGCTTCATTTGGTTACTGAAAAAAGTGGTAAAGATGAATCCACCTTGTTTTGGTGCTTCTCCTTAATGGCTTCTGGTTTATAAAGACGATAATGACATTAGGAGACAAATACAGAGACTTGGACTTGGATCAGCATCTACATTGGACTGAAAAAGTTAGTTAAACTCTGTAAGCTACAGGAATGTTAATATGTACTCCACAGAGTGGCTTTAAGGATTAAGTCAGAAACCAGTGAACTGAAATCAAGTCCAAGGTAAATGGTAGTGATTATTTAGATGAAGGAGAAGGAAACTCCACATGACATACGGACATAACTGTAATGCACAAGTGCTTTTTGTCAGCCCATCACCGGGCTGATACTCAAGTGATAAGCCAGTGCTGACCGGTGCAGTTTTTTGTTCCTACTCCTAGATCCTTTACTCCTTCATCACTCTTGCTTATCGTTTTGAATTTTTTGTTTGTTTCTGGTTCCTATTACCTTGATCCATTCTGTCAGTGCTAATTCACACACTGCAGTGAGTTCTTGTATTTATGTTTGTAATTTCTCAAACCTCAGACTTCGTTCAGAATAATGTTCAATGTCTTATTTTGGGGTTAGAATCTTCCTTTAATGCACTTATGTTCCAAGAATAATTCAGATCCACATAAGATAAAAAAGTTCAAATGGAAATCAGTTCTGGTCTGGGCTCCCTTGAGGACATGCATAGGGTCTGTTTGGGTCTTCGATATTTCCTGTTCCTGTTCCCTCCACTAGCTGAGTGTTAGTAGCTCATTTCATAGGCTTGGACCTCTGGGAAGCACAGCTTTCACCAGCCCCCCTGGATTCATGGACGAGGCATGAACTCAGGCTCCTTGTGCCTTAGTTCAGCTGAGATAGATTAGAGATTTTCCAAAATAGTCTCAGTGCTGCTTATAGAAATCAAGTGAAACAAGGAAAGAATTATACACCTAAAATTGTGTTAGATTGCATAGCGCAGTCCTCTGCTAAAACTGAGACGATTCATGTGACTTTGCAAGCTTCCAGGATCTAGTTCCTGTTCTTAACCTTGATTGATAATATGATATCTATGTTTCCATTTTAAATGGCAGAAAATGGCTTATTTCTTACATTTTTTAACTATCAAATGGATCGATGGGGGTTTCAGTTGGTAAACTGGTGGGGAAAAAAAAGCAGATTCAAAATTCTAAGCCATGAGAGGACAAGGATCTGGGGCCGTGTGAGAACAACAGGTTTTGGATCAAATAGAAAGTTAGTTTTCATACTGTTTTGAGACTAGAAACAAGTAGCCAAGAGATTCCTACTTATTTTCCTTTATGTATTTCTCTAAATTTGGATGGATCAAAGTGAACTTATCAATGTTGCATAGGTTTGCCTCAATTGTTTTTCTTGTATGTTCTTTGGAATATTAATAGGTATTATATACAAGCAAAATACCATGACAAAAACATTTGCACATGTCAAATAATTTTCCATCTTTAAAATACTACTGTGTAGTCTGCAGCACGCGGCTCACTAGGCTGATCCTCCACCTGTGGCGCCAGCACCCCGGGGTTCTAGTCTCCGTCTGGGCACTGGATTCTGTCCTGGTTGCTCCTCTTCCAGTCCAGCTCTCTGCTGTGGCCCGGGAAGGCAGTGGAGGATGGCCCAAGTGCTTGGGCCCTGCACCTGCATGGGAGACCAGGAGAAGCACCTGGCTCCTGGTTTCGGATCAGTGCGGTGTGTTGGCCGCAGTGCACTGGCTGCAGCGGCTATTGTGGGGTGAACCAACGTTTTAAGGGAAGACCTTTCTCTCTGTCTCTCTCTCTCACTGTCCACTCTGCCTGTTACAGAAAAATACTACTTTGCATTATGAATATCACAAAGAGTTTTAACAAGTAATATTTTCCACCATGATTCGAGGTCAAGGCTGCTTTTGACGAAAGCTCTGGAATATCTTCTACAAAAACACACTTTGAAAATACTTCTCATTGCTGCATTCAAACTAAGAATGTTGGCTTCTGACTCTCAGCTAGGAGTTTTCCCTGACAAGTTTGCCTTCATGTCCTTGCAACTTAACACAGGGTATCACTCTGTCATGCCTCATTAGTCTTGCTTGTATTACCCACATTTCAGTCACTTCTCCAGAGAGCCTTTCTCATCAGTAAGCCTACTCTTCCTTTACACCTTCACTTTTGCTTCCAAAGCATTAAAGAACGGACAGGAAAAAGAAACAAATATCCTTTCCTTGAACTTGTAGTATATTTAAGGCAGTGACTCTAAACTGAAGGGTGACTTTGATTCCCAGGGGCCATTGACAATGTGTGAAGAAATTTTGGAATGTAACAACCCTGGATGGAGGAGGTACTGCCAGGATCAAGTGGGTAGAGACCAAGGATGTTGCTGAATACTGTATGACTCGAAGATATCCTTCCATTAAAAACCTTTTCAAACATAAAAATGTCAGTAGGGCCTAATTTAATAAACCCAGATTTAAGGAAAGATCATATGTTATCTTAAAAAAAAGAATAAACACTTTGAACTCAATATTTTAAACCTAGTCCATTCTTACCATTACCTTCTCCCTCTCTAAAGCTTTGCAATCTGATTTCTGCCAAGCTTAGGGAGTGCAGTAGAAAGAACACAGGTGGTGGCTTCATATACGTTTATGTTTAAATCTCAGAACTCTCAGTTCTAGACATGACCAAGTTAAATTTTTCTGTGAGTTTCAGTTGTTTCATATGTAAAATTGATAAACATATCTGGCAATATTATTTAAAGAACTAAAGCTAATATTCAAATCTAACTTCTTCCCAGGAATATTAAAAAGCCAAGAAAATGTTATTAAAAATTATTATGGTATTGATTCTTTTCCTACCATTTTGTCTTAAATCATGACTGATGTGTTAATAGTCAACTCTTCTGACACTGTCAGACTTTATTCACATATCTTGTCTATGTTTGGTTCTCTTAAGCAGTCATTCATGCTGCTCTTCCCCATGTTAGTTTTCTATTGCTACTGGTATAAGTTATCACAAATTTTGTATATAAAAACAATACAAACACATTATGTCACAGTTCTGGAGGGCAGAAATGCAAAAGGGCTCCCTGATGTTGTTAGCTTGGCTAGTTCTTCTCGAAGTACTAGTGGAGAATCCATTTCCTTGACTTCTCCATCTTCCAGAGAATGACCACTTTCCTTGGCTCATGACCCATTCCTCTATCTTCATTGTCAGCAAATCAGACTAAGACCTTCTCACTTGATAGCACTTTGACCTCCTCTGTGATCCAGGCTACACTCTGTTATTCTAAAGTCATATAATTAGAAAATAATTTTATCTGATGCTTTAAAATCCTTTGCCAGGTACATCCTTGGAATCAGGACATGGTTCATTCCCCAAATGGCTTCCATGGCTGAGGCTGGGCCAGGCTGAAACCAGGAGCCAGGAGCTTCATCCGGGTCTCCCATATGGGTACAAGGCCCCAAGTGCTTGGGTCATCTTCTGCCACTTTCCCAGGAGCATTAGCAGGGAGCTGGATCAGAAGTGGAACAGCAGAGACTTAAAATGGTACCCATATGGGTACTGGCATTGCAGGTGGCAGCTTAACCCACTACACTATTGCACCAGCCCCAAGTATTATATGTTTACTAAATAAAGTGATAATCATACCTATATATCATAATTCTAATAATTTTACTTTGGTAATTATATTTGCAGCTCATCTTAGCATTACCAATGTTAAAACAGGACCCAATATTTTAATTTTATATGCATACATAAATCCAAACCCACATTAGGACATATATTTTTTGATATATAGGTTATATATCATTATTATTTTTGTAAATAGTTTTGATTATACACATCTTTGGGGTTCCACAATAAAATTGAGGTTTTGTCTATCAATAAATATTGCTACAACTAAGAAATGCTTTAAAAATTTCACATCCTGAAAATGCTCACACTCTTTCATTCTCAAAACTGTCCTACTTTGGGATAAGAAATTATGCGATCAACCTAGCTATTTGGGAAATGATTATCAGCTATTTCCAAAACTGAATTACCATTGCTTGGGCTGTACCGTCTTCAGGGATGAGCAATTTCTGGAAAATAAAATTTATCTAGGAATCACAAGAAGTTTGTACCTCAAATTAAGCTTTTTTTTTTAAGAAAAAAAGCTATGTAAATAAAGCCTGTAATTTTGAGATGCTGTTACAGTGCTTACAGTGATCATAGCCATTTCCCTTGAGTCCTGTGGGTTCAGCTAAGAGAAATAACCCTGGTTTAATTGAAGGTCTGAAGAATCCTGGTTTATAGCTCCTACTTCAGAAGTTGATCCCCTTTGGGCCTTCATTATTTACCTGAATTTCCCAGAAGCCATAAACATCAGAAAAATGATGGCAGCAAAGACTGAGGTTAGGATACCAGTTTTCAGAAATGATAATGAGGCAACTAGGTTTGAAAAGAGGATTATAACATATGTAAAACTAACATATTTTATCTTTTATGAATGCAGAAATTCTCAGTGGTTCAGACACCTGTGCAATCAAGGTGCTGTGCAGTTTCTTTGAACTCCCCTAATTTGGGCTTGATACAGCCCATTTGTTTAAAATCTTTAATAACTTATGCACTAATTGCTTGTTTAAACCCACACTGACTGGCAAGCTTTCTGTTACTACTGATAAAATATAGATTACCCTGAATATTTATGCATAATTTGCATGTGAGTGACATTTATGATTAACACAAACTTAATTTGTTAGCGAAATAAAATTTTAAAAATGTCTTCATGTGTTCTACTGCAATGATTAGCAGAGGTCATTAATCAAAGGAATTCCTTTTGTTCTTAATTTTATGCCAGATGAATGAAATAAAGACACAAAGAAAAAAGTATTTGGTTAGTCTTGGGCTTTCATTTAAAAGACTTAATTTTTTAATGAGTCGCATCATTTTGGAGCCTCTGCTACTTTGATGAAGTGAGAGGTTTTAGAAAACTTCCTTTCATATCAAGAAGTTACCTATGTTCTGTCTTGCCAAATTCATTGTTTCTTCTTAAGAACTGTTTTTGCAGGACTGTATTTTTAAGGGATATAAACTTATAATTCTCCTTCATTGTCCTTTGTAAATTATAAAAAAGGGCATTAATTTCATGTTACAAACCGAAACTTAGCTAATTTGTCCTCAACAAACTAATCAAAGAGAGGTTCCGGTCCACTGAAAGTGCTCAAGGCACATTCTGCAGCACAGATTCTTAGCCCTGTGCATCGGGCCTTTGTTCAGTAGGAATCCTATCACCTCTTATGATTCTGAAATTCAGATTGCGGATTAGGTGAATTACAAGTGTGTGGTTTAACTTACTCCAAATTCTTCTCTGCCTCTCATTTCCTGAGCAACTACAGTCTTGATGTTGCTCAAATTATATTTTAGTTTTCTGATAAGGTCTTGCGCTACTTTCTCTTCCGGAGTGCCCAGTGGTAGTGTCAGGAAGCATTTGCACGTGAGTAGGTACCAGTCTTGATGTGCATAAGTGCTGTTTGCAGGGATCTGAAACTGAGAGTCTTTCTACATTCTGCCCTGATTTTAAAACTACGGTCCTCTCCTCAGAGAGAAGCTTGAGTGTCACCAAGTCAGTCGAGAGTGAAGAAATATTGTTTTTAGAAATGTAAATCCAATGTAGTTAAAGAAGGAAAGGAGTGGTCTCACTATTATAAACACCCAGAAGAATGAAGCATAAAAAATTTAATGTAGGAACGATATGTATTCTGCCCAGCAGTGTGGAAAAATACAAAAAACTGTAGTGGCAATAGAATAAATAGAGATGAAATTGAAAATATATCAGTTTTGTTAGTTTGTCCAGGGAGAAAGTGATCTTGTTTTAGATCAGTGGACTCAGTTTTATGTACAGAAGTAGGCAGGAATATATGCAGAAGTGCTGAAAAATTATTCATCATGGCATAAGAACAACAGGTAAATATCACCTACCTTGACAAAGTCCAGCTATTCCTCTGGGTGATTTTTATTTCATTTGCATTTTGTTTTCCCATGGATTCCTCCTCCTCCTATCCCTGGGGCCCATAGGCTTTTTTCCTATACAAATTGTTAGCTCTTCTTTTTGTTTAATGTTGATTTGTCAGTTTATTTACAGAAACTAATCCACATTCAGACAGCTGGTAATTAAGTTTTGAATCTATCCATTTGAGGAAACGCTGTGAATTAATGGGGAATACTAACAAGGTAATATGAAACTTTAGCTCCTGTTTGAAAACTGTTGCCCTAGTATTTCTAAAGAAAATGTGAGTTCAAGAGAGGTGTTCCTGTAGCCTAACAACAGGGCTATATGTTAGCTAATGAAACAATCCATGTAGGCATCGAATGAATCATCACTGACAACACTTCAACTCTTCCCCTAATAAAAAAAACTGTGCTAAGCACCAACAAGCACATAAAGAGCTGTGTAACCCGTTTGTATTTCTCTAGCAAATATCTAATTGCAGGAAAGAACAAGTGATAGGTGAATGAAAGAACATGGCCTATATTCATTGCTAAATGAAAAGAGGAACTCCTGTTATCAGAGAAGAATGGCTTTCCTCGTTAGGGCATTGGTTGTGGAACATCGCACAGAGATGGGAACCTTGAATTCATTTTCTCACTTCTGTGTACAGCACCATCTGTTCCAGAATCTCATCCTGAATTCCATATGACATTTAATGTTCATGGCTTAGGCTCATTGTAATTATGGCTGTTTCTCAGATTTTTCTTTCATTGATTGAAAACTTTTTGGAGTATTGGCTAGGTATTTTTGTAGGATTTCCCCCTGTTGGGAATTGTTTTATGGTTTTCTTCTGATTAGAATGGAATAATGGATTTTGGGGGGAGGAAGAGCACAGTCTGATTACATCATATCCGAAGTATACACTACCAGTATGACTTACTACTATTAATGTTGACCTTAATCATTTTGTTGAGTATTATTTGTCATGTTTACTTTCATGTAAAGTTATTCTTTTTTCCTTTCCACACTCTATATTCTTTGGAAAGAAGATACTACAAGCTACCCACACTAAAGAGGGGAGTGTTGTGCTCACTTTCCTTGAGAATTGGGTCTCCAGATAAATTAGTTTAAATTCTTCTTGGGAGTTTCATCTTTTTTGCCTCCATTTATCTGTTGGTAAAATTATTCATTCATATCTTAATGAATTCATGGATATTTATTTTATACTTAGGGTTATAATCTAATACTGCTTTACATATCATATGTTTAGATCAATTTGCTGTAGTCCCTAAGAGGTCTTTTAAGTAACTTCTGTGTGCATTTGACATGCCCCTATCAATGTTTTTCTGGATGTTTTATTTCTAATACTACATATGTTCCAGGTCTTACTTTAGCCATTTTTATTTTATTTTATTTTTTTTTATATGAAGCTTTTATTTAAAGAATATAAATTTCCAAAGAATAAAGAGCTTTGTAAACCAAGATCCAGGGGGGCCGGCACCTTGGCTCACTTGGTTAATCCTCCACCTGCAGCACCAGCATCCCATATGGGCACCGGGTTCTAGTTCCAGTTGCTCCTCTTCTAGTCCAGGTCTCTGCTGTGGCCCGGGAGGGCAGTGGAGGATGGCCTAAGTGGTTGGGTCCCTGCACCCGCATAGGAGACCAAGAAGAAGCACCTGGCTCCTGGCTTCAGATGGGCACAGCGCCAGCCATAGCAGCCGTTTGTGGGGTGAACCAACAGAAGGAAGACCTGTCTCTCTCTTTCACTATCTATAGCTCTACCTGTCAAATAAAAAAAAAAAGAAAGAAACCAAGATCCAACTGATAACTGCATTTATTGCTTCTGAAACCCATATTTTCTTTTAAAAGATTTTATTTGGATAGATGCTTTGCAGTAAAAGGAGTTTGTTTGCTTACTTTAGTATTATTTATTTTTGTGTCATTTCCAATTTTTTTCATTTATAGTGAGCATGCTTTCCTTTATATGACCAACTATAGCATAATAATTCCTATCAAACTACTGCCCACTCATTCCAAAATCTGGGTCATCTTGTAATTATTCATCTGTGGTTGGTCTCTCTTTCTCTTTTGAAGAGGTTGCATTTTTCTGATTCTTTGTGTGTGGATTAATTTTGGGATTTAATTTCAGGCATTGTAAATATTATACTGCAGACATTTTGATCTTTATATGATCTTCTCTCATGTTATTGAGCAGATAATTTAGTAAGACTCACTGCAAAACCCATTTATTAGGTAGCAGTTTAACTCTCAGATAAGTTATTTTTTCCTTGGTTTGAATTTATCTCACATGTTTCCTAAGTCAGCCAGACATGTGAGCAGTTATTTGGGGCTACTCTTCTTTTAGTTTGTAGTAGTTCTGATTGTCTTGAAGTACGTCCTCTAGTTCTTTAAGCCAGAAATCATCTGTGAGCCTTCCATCACAATTTTAGCTGCATAGTGATACCGTAAGAATGCTTATGGGTAAAAGTTTTAAAAATGAATAACAGTCATACTGTGGCCTTTTTGAGTAGTAACTCCTGTCTAGAATTGGAATGTTCTATTTTTCGCTATCCAGTTTCTTGGTTCATACGTATATGTATATATATGGAGAAAGATAGATAGATAGTAGTTGATAAGCTGAAAGAATACTCATTGGACTATTTAGCTGAGAAATATCCTCAGAGAATGAAAGAAATGGGGAAATCAGGGTGTCAGAGACTGAAAAAGCATTCAAATGATGTCTATCTCAAGCTTTTCCTATCCCTGATTCTTCATGTGTATGGATTTCCAACATGTAGCAGAAAACAGAATCATCATCTCAGGTCCAAACCCTTTGAGTCTGTAATCCACAGCATAAGGAGATACTCTCTCTTGTATCAGTAATTTGGAAAGTTTGGGAGCATAACTCAAGTAGGCTTCGCTTGCATCTTGTGACCAGATCTGTGATGGGGACGATAATAGCAATGTGATTCACATATCCACAACAATATTCAGTTGGGAAGAAATTTTATTTTCATTTGCTATTTATTTCCATTCATTTGAAAGGCAAAGTGTGAAAGAGCTAGAAAAACACAGGGAGATTTTCCATCTGCTAGTTTACTCCTCAGATGTCTGCATTAGGCATGTGTGTGCCAAGCTGAAGCAAGGAGCCCAGAATCCCATCTGGAACTCTCATGTGGGTGGAAGGGACCTAAGTACTTGAGTCATCACTAGCTTTGTCTTAGGGTGTGCATTAGTAGGAAGCTTGATGAGAAGTGATGTACCAGGACCCAATCAACGCTCTCTGATATGGGATATGTGCATCCCAAGTGTCAGCTTATCTGCTGCACCCAAAGCCCACCCCAATAAGAAAACTTTTAAAGAGTTCTCTAACACCAGGTTATTCATCTAAGAAAATTATTTTTGGGATAAAAGTGCCATTTTGGTAAGGAATGCATCTGATTTCCCTAATTCCTTATTTACATTTGTGTGAATAGATATTATTGACTATTTAGTAGTCAAAATAATCATATATTTGTCTAGTTTTATTTCCAACTCACAAACTATGTATATGAATTCCTTTGTAAATCATCCTTTGAATATGATCTATCAAATAACTTCTAAGGAACCCAAAGGAAAATTTATCCATCCATTTAGCAGTTATATATAATAGGTGTAGACTTTTAGAAAGAACATTCCCTAATAGGATGACTGAAGAAGTGAGAAATGTGAATTGTCTAATAAATCACAAAGTAAATTTTATTTTATCTTAAATATCTAGGTAGTGCAGTTACAAGTGTTTACTTTGAATTTAATTACATTGGTCTATATTTACCTACTTTATGTAGGACTTGTTTTCTCTTTCTCATGCATTAGCTTTCTCCTTCTTATGTCTTATATTAAGATAAAGGAGTTCATGAAATTCCAAATAGATATAAGGCCTTTATAAATTTATAGAATGTAAAGCCTTTTTTGTGATATGGTCATATCTGTGTATGGAACAATCAAGGGAAAATAAAGAAAATCCTCATTGTCATAAAATAACATTCAGAATCATATTACTCATATTTCTATAACTTACTTTCAAAGAACCTCCTCTAAATGTGCCTAGTCCTATCGCTTACTCCCTGTCCCAAGGTCAACCTTCTTCAAAACCGCACTGAGAATCTCTGTCGGTTTCCTTCTTCCCCACAGATGCTCAATTAGCACCAAGTCCTTATTTCTTCACAAACTGGCCCATTCATTAGGTAGAACACATTCAATTTAGAAAAATGTTCAGTCTCCAGCCACAATGGTTTCACATGATTTCATGCATCTAAGAATGAGGATACTTCAAAAAGGTCACAGAAAAGGAATTGCTAGGTTTCTATTATATGAAAAATAATTTGAAATCAGTGCATGCAAGGATCTTCAACAAATTAATGCGAAAATATGTGTTATGTGCTACTTCTTAAAATATATTTGTGCACATCCAGGAACTAAGGAAAATTAATTCTTTAAGAACACTTATTTTTATTTGAAAGGCAGAGACAGAGAGAGACAGAGCCAGAGAAAGAGTGAGAGAGCTTCAGTCTATGGGTTCACTCCCCACATGTCCACAACAGCCAGGAACCTGGAACTCAATCTAGGTGTCCTGCATAGGTGACAGGTACCCAAATACTTAGGCCATCCCCTGCTGCCTTCCAAGGTGAGCACTAGAAAGAGGCTGGAATTGAAAGTGAGGCTGTAACTCACACCCAGGCAATCTGACCTGAGATGCAGGAATCACAGATGTCTTAACAGTTGCGCCAAGCACCCATGCAGGCCATGTATATCTTAATGCCTGCGCCCTTAGCTAACACAGAAACAATCAATCAGAGGAAATAGACAAAAAAAGTAATAAAATTTTAATTCATTTGTTGATTTCATTAAGCTTTTTTGTACTTGATCATTCTTTTACTCAGTCTCTTGTCTTTGGAGGACAAAGGAGAAAGGCAGAAATTTCTTTCATAGAGGTACAATTACTTTGGACAGCTTTGTAATTCAAAGCAGACAATGGGCACAAGGAAATAGATATTAGAGGGAAATCATATTCAATTTATATATAAGTAAATTCTCAACCATGTATAATTCTACTTTTAGGATTCATACAAAACTTACATACAAATATATATTAATAGATAAAAGAAAAATATTGAGAATGATATGTAAACTGTTTAAATTATATTTAACAAATCAATAGAAGTCAGTATTTCTCTCTCTCTCTCTCCCCATCTCTCTCTCTCTCCAAAAACATAGCATCAGTTACTCTGATATCTTAATAATCTATCTGATTTCAGAGATGCTTACACTTAGGCATGAATTATCTTCCTTAATAACAAAAAGGTGATAGTATTACTCTTACCACCAGTTGAAAAAGAAAATGTTACCTTCTTTTTCTTTATTGTACTTTTTAAATTCATTTTGCTGCATCTGTGTCAAGCATGAGTTGCTTAAAGCTTATTTTTTGTTGTTTTTAATAACCAACACATGTGGCAGTGAAAAGACTCAATAAAATGTAAATAAGTTGCCTTTGTACAGAAGGAAACCACTTTGCTGCCAAATTCTGTAATAGCATTTAAAAGTATACACACACATATATAACGTGATAACAAACACTGACACGATATTAAACAAAGAAGCAAACCCTGTGTTTGCAAGCTGCTGGCAACTTCCTTAGAGAAATGAGAGTAGAACACAGAATCCCCAGAAGCATTGATTACCCAAGTTTCATGCCATTTTTAGTGTAGGACTTGCAGGAAACATTTAAGGAAAGTGTAGATTTCATTTTAAAGCCCTAAATCAAATTGAAGGTAAATTTTTTTTTTTTACTTTGCAGAACCCCAGAGATCCTAACCAATATGAAATGCTTGACATGAGTCTTCATTTTCTGTCCATTTTAAGCACATAAATAATTAAGACAAGGAAGGAAAATAGCACAGTGTCTGAAATTGTTTCTTATAATTCCCAGATCTTTGCTCTATAACAAGGGAATAAATAATATTTTTTCAATTTGAAAATTATTTTTAATAATCAGTCCCAGTATGTCATATGAAATTCAAAAAAATATAACATTAAATATTTCTTGTTTCCTAAACTTGGAGTTATCTGAACCAAAAGGTATTCTCTTTTGCATGTATATGTGTATTTAGAAAATGTGTATTTACATATGTTGAGTATAAGCAAAGGAGCAAATATGTATTTCAGGGCATTTAGCTCTTATTTAACATAATTTGGAGCATACTGTATATAATCTTTGACATCTTTATTCACTTAAAATATTATTTGGAAATATTTATAGTAGTGTGCGTACTGTGACTTTTATGCATTATATCTGTATAATTACACTCATATATGAACATGCCTATAGGATAGGAGAAATTTGAAAGTAACATAAAAGTGTTTATCTGTTTGGCCAATTTATATTCTTACTAGTAACATGAAAGGATTCCCTGCATGGCCAACCACATAGCACATTATAAACCATTTTACACTCCACCGATCTGTTTAATAAATAATGGTATCTGATTATTACGTTTCATTCCTTTATGAGGAATGCCTTCAAACACAGTTTCATACATTTCAAATAAATATATAATTAATAAAATTAGGATTATAAACAACTAAATGGTAAGATATCAGCACAAGTAAAATAATCTTCCCTGTGATGCGGAGAGGTTCTCCTGTAGCCATCTTGTTTGTATGGAACCCTAATCAAGTTTAGGATGGGGGTGCACCTGCCATCTGCCTCTGTGTTCTGCTTCCACATCCCAGCCACTCTGTGAAGCTGTGCTCCAAAGTCTTCCCACCAGGAGGCTGCAGTTTGATTGGTGACAGATGATGTCATCTCCCAGCAGCCACTGAGCACTTTGATTTACTTCTGCTCTTGAATAGTAGAGTTGATAGTTTTTGTGATAATGAAAAAAACTTGCCTTGCCTTAAAGAAGTTTGATTTTTAGTGCAGAAGAAAAGATAAGAGAGAATTTCCAACATTTGTTCACCACTAACCAAGAGTCAAACATGCAGACTTTTAAAATTCTCTTGTTTGGATCTGTTGCCCGAAAGGTTTGTATCCTCATTGCCTTAACTAAGTGATAAAATGTGGAAAATTCAATAAATCACTCATGTTTTTTCTATTTGATATCACACAATTGGTATCACTTAGCCAAGTCTAAGTTCCCTTGTCTTATAGCCAGCCAACAATCAGAGCAGAGACTGACGTAAACAACTAGCAATAAGACACAAGCATGAAAACCAATAGACAGCATTCCTAACACTGAAGAAATCTTTGGAGTTCCTGTCACTGTATTTGTGAGGAGGTCTAGGAATTCTAAGTGCAGGCTGGAAACAGGATGAAGGCCAGAGATGGGCTCAGCAAAGTGACTTTTATTTCTATCTCAAAAGTGCCTCAACAACCTTTAAATTATCTTGCTAGATCCCAGTCAGCTAAAGCAAATTCCATTTATTTTAGGATTCACTTTGGCTTATTTTGAATCCGAAAGGTATTTCAGCTTTCTGATCAAAGTCAGATTTTTCAAATTATTTCTGACTTCTCGTAAATGTTTATGAAGTTTAATACAGTATATGTTTCTGTCTTTTAGACTGCTACTAAATGCATTAGGAATAAATTAACAGCATGTGAGTGAAGAACTTTGCATGCACATTGCTATAAAGAGAAGTTTCATCAAATAAGCATCTTCAGCATGTGAGGGCTCCATTTCTGCTTCTCATTAATCACCTTCACTAATACCAAGGAAAGCTAAAATCTGAAGTGTCAAAAACACACACACACACACACATACATACATACATATGGTTTAAAAAAACTGACATGCATTAAAAATTATTTTATTTGAACGAGTTACAAAAAGAGGAGGGAGACCTTCCACCTACTGGTTCTCTCCCCCAATAGCCTGCAACAGCTGAGGCTGCACCACTCTGAAGCTAGGAGTCCAAAATTCAATTCAGGTTTCTCACATGGGTGAGAGGAACCCAAGTCCTTGAGCTATGATTTGCTACCTCCCAGGATGCGTATTAGCAGGAAGCTGTCATTAGAAACAAGAATCAAGACTCAAGCATTCCTGCACGAGATACAGGCAACCCAAGCCACATCTTAACTGCTGCAATAAGTACCCTCCCATCTTATTTTAATATTTTGTATCAAAATAATGAATTGTGAAATTCTACTCTTCAACTTAACATACTGATAAAGTCAATGCATTTCTTGATTGCTCCCAACTAGAAAGATGTGGGTATAGTGAGTTAAACTCAGCATATTTTTAGCAACCATTTTGAAAACTGTAACTTATGCAGATCTAGCAGCAACATTTTCTTCAGCACATCTCCAGCTCCCTCCTGACACCCAGGACAAATAAAGGTAAATAGATCTAACAGAAAATTTTCTTAGAAACATCTGAAGGCTTCTTTATTTTCTCTTCCAATCCATATGGACCGAATCCCTTTAAAGTTCATGGAAGGTAGCAAAGCACACTTCTGCTTTGTATCGAATTGAGATCTATTTCTCTACACACCTTTCCATAGTCTTACTCCCTATCTCCTGCCCATCTCCCTTAGTTTCAGTTACCCAGTTTTGCTACTTAGCTATGAGCATCAGCATTGAGGAGAATCAAACCCTGGTCCATATTAGGTATTTGAAACAGTATTTCCCACTTGTTTTTTTTTTTTAATCTTTATTCATTTATTTATTTATTTATTTATTTTTGACAGGCAGAGTGGACAGTGAGAGAGAGAGTGAGAGACAGAGACAGAGAGAAAGGTCTTCCTTTGCCGTTGGTTCCAAAGGCCGCCACGGCCAGCGTGCTGCGGCCAGTGCACTACGCTGATCCGAAGCCAGGAGCCAGGTGCTTCTCCTGGTCTCCCAGTGGGTGCAGGGCCCAAGCACTTGGGCCATCCTCCACTGCACTCCCGGGCCATAGCAGAGAGCTGGCCTGGAAGAGGGGCAACTGGGACAGAATCCAGCGCCCCGACTGGGACTAGAACCCAGTGTGCCGGCGCCGCAGGTGGAGGATTAGCCAATTGAGCCGCGGCGCCGGCCACTCACTTGTTTTAATATCAGTTGCCATCATGGGGTGGTGGTGACTTAGCAGCTTTTGACAACAGTTGCTGAGGCTCTTAGCCTAGGGTATAGCTTGTTGAATCCTTGCTTGATAATTACACTAACTGACTAACTTAAACTTTCACCTTACACAAAACCCAGTCCTTTACTGCAAGTCACACTGATACAGCCTGGAAAATGAGAATAAAATTGATGAAGTCACAGAAAGAACGTTTAAAGTCCTGGTCCTTATTTAGGTTCATCTTTCCTCCTTATTTGCATTAATGAGGTAGCCCTCCGGCCTTTCTCTATCAAAACTCACAAGTACCTCACAACTTTAGCCATCAGTTCTACACTGTTCCCAAATATTTGTCAAGTCTCAACCCTCTCTTTCTACCACTCCCAATAAGCATTTGTTAAGATTTAATGTACAGCTATTCAAATTCAAATACCTGCATATCAAATCATCAATTTTCCCTTACAACTGCTTCCATTCTTCCTGAATTTTCTATTATACATTTAGTGAGAAAAATAAAGGAGAGAACAAAAGGAATGAGAAGAAAAGTGATAAGGAAAGGAATCACTGTTGAGCTAGAAACTAAAGTAACAACAAAATTTAGGAGAAAATATGGGGTGAGACACTGCCATCAAATAATTCGTGAATTGGTAGACTTGCAAGAGAATTAGAATGGCACCATGAAAGTGAGAGGTGTGAGAGAATTAACTTCAGGCTGTATTTACACAAATGGTGACAGAGTTCTCAATAAAACCCACTGCAGCTGGGCTGGCCCTGTGGCATAGTAAGTTAAGCTTCTGCTTGCAGTGCCAGCATCCCATATGGGTGCCCTGCTGCTTCTCTTCTGATCCACCTCTCTGCTATCAGCCTGGGAAAGCAGTGGAAGATGGCCCACACACTTGGGCACCTGCAATCACATGGAAGACCTAGAAGAAGCTCCTGGCACCTGTCTTCGGATCAGCCCAGCTCTGTCTATTGTGGCCATTTGAGGAGTGAACCAGCAGATGGAAGACCTCTCTCTCCCTCTCTCTGTAACTCTTCCAAATAAATAAATCTTTTAAAACAAAAACAAAAACACCAGTCCAACTTTAAATCAGGCAATCCAGGTAGACTTGCCTTCAAAGAAATAGAACTCTATGTACCTAAAATTATTTTTCACTCATTGTAGTAGGATGAGTCATATTATGATTAACGTTAGAGTCAGAATGTCTATTTTTCCTTATAGTCAGGGATAGTAGCTAACTACATAGGGTAGTAAAATACCTGCCAGCTTAGCAGAGGTGCTGTAAAGCTTACAGAGGATTGTAATGTCAGAGCTAAGATGTGAGAACTGAACACTTGTAGTCCCTCAAGTATTTTAGTCACCATTTGTCATCACTTGCTGCCTCACCATTTACATTACTGTCTTTTAAAGAATAGAAAACTTGATGAGAGATTTGCATGGCTTTTAGTTTCTCTTTCTAGCTTTCTGCATACTGCCATATGGAACATAGAAAGTCTTCTGAGAAAGGTGTTCAACTGGAGAACAGTGAAAATGAAAGTTTGGTCAAGCTTTGTGTGTTTGTTGATACATAGGACACCCTTAAGATCGCGGGGGTTGGAGAATTCTGATGAAATCTCATTAACTACAAGGAAAAGCTTGAGACTTACATGAATTACTGAAAAACAACCAGAAAGGACCTTTCTGTGTGTATTGTGTATCTACAACTTCATCTGTGTCGTGTCAGGGACAAAGTGAGGTCCCAGCTGCCTTTATCCATTTAATAAATTGTGATAATTAATAGCTATTATTCATGCATCTCAGCCTTTTCACATTTAATAACAGTTCATTCCAATCAAAAATATGAAAACATGATCAGAGTGGAGAGTCTGTGGGAGTCACATGCAAATATAGATTGGGAACCTGCTTATGTACTGTCGTTTGGTTTCTTTCCTGCAGAGAACATGTTTTATTCGCTTTGGAAAATGAAATGGGAAACATTTCTGTGTAATTTTAAGAAAGGTCTGACTGGCATCCTAGTCAATTGGCTTCCTTTTTATTTCTTCCCCTTGCTCATTTGTTCAGATGTAATTACATATTCTTTGCAAAATTTCAATGTCAATCCTGATTAATCTCTAATTTCTAATCATAGGCATAAGGGATTTGGAAAACACATTTCACATCTTGCGGCCTTGGAGGGAAAATTGACATGCTTCTTGTTCTGTGAATTCCTGACTACATCCCTCTCCTTCTTACCCTCAAGGGACAATGAGAATAAAATGGACTTTGTGGGAAGTTGAAGCTGAGTTCCAGCTCTTAACACAATTATAGCTAGATTTATTGTTGGGCGTGACAGTTCTTGGTCGTACAACTCCAGTGAGAAAGAAGATAAATGAGATGACAGCACCTGTGAGACATATAGGCAAGATTAGCCAAGAATTAAGAGCCTCTTCTAGAGTCACAGAAAACTCTGAAAAGCCTGGAAAGAACTAAGTATTTGAGGGGAGCAGTAAAACCTGCAGTGTGAGAAATAAAACTGAACATGCTATTTTTAGGTTGCTACTTGATGTGAAATCAAATATGATAGTTATACTCCCAGAAACTGGCGAATCAGGAATTTAGTGTGCAAGTCTTACCATTTGCTAGTGGACAATTACACATAGTTACCTCTTCAGTATTCCTAAAAGAGAGCAAAACTTCCTGGCAGTAACTCAACTGCAAGTGTTTATGCACTCACATACATATATTCTGAGTACTGTTTGCATTCTAGAGTTGTAATATTTTTCTAAGAACTTTAAGGGGACATATGTTCTCTATGACAATGATCTTTTTGAAGATACTTTCTAATCTTAGTTTTCATTTAGAAAAACACTGAGATTTGGAGCAAGCATTTAATGTAGCAATGAAGACATCAATTGGGTTGCCTGCATTAATTTTGGGGTGCTTGGGTTTGAGTTCAAGTTTCTTGTTAATGCAGGCCTGCCAGGGCTTCGATCTAGATCTCCTTTGTTAGGGGGAGGAAACTAGGGCAGCAGGTGGTGACCCCAATACTTGTGTCTCTGACACCCACAGAAAAGATCCAATTGATTCTCCAGCTCCCAGCTATGGCCCTGCCCAACTCTGGGTGTTTGGAGAATAAACAGGTGGATGGAATCAATCTCTCTTACTTTCTTTTTCTATCTTGTTCTCTGTGTTTCAAATAAATATGTTTTTTAGATCAAACACCCATCTTAAGAGAAATTTTTGATATACAACAAAATTGAGTGTAAGATACAGTTATCCAATATATTCATGTCTCTAAATATCCATAATATCTCCCCCATTATCAACATCCCTAACCATAGTAGCATTTGTTACAATCAATGAGCCTACGTTAGCTTACTGTTATCACTCAAAGCTAGTAGTTGATTTGAGGGTTCATTCTTGGCATTGTACATTCTATGGGTTTGGACAAATGTATAATGACATATATCCACAATAATAGTATTATGTAGATTATTTTCATTGCACCAAAAACATTCTGTACTCTGCCTATCAATTCTTCTCTTCATTCTAACCTCTGACAATCATGGATTTTTTGCTATAACCACAGCATTGGCTCTTCAAGAATGTCATACATTTGCAGTTATACAATATGGAGGCTTTTCAGAATGCTTCTTACACATAGTAATGTGAATTTAAGTTTCCTCCATGTCTTTTCATGGCTTAACATCTCATTGCTTTTTATCTCAAAATAATATTCTGTTGTCTGAATATAATACAGTTTGTTTATCCACCACTTACAGAAGTATCTTAGTTGCTTCTACATCTTGGCAATTTATCAATATGGCTACTATAAGCATCTATGTGCACATTTGTGTGGACATTAGCTTAGAATTCCTCTGGTTAATATCAAGGAGCATGATGACTGGACAGTAGGCTAAGACAATGTTTGGTTTTGAAGAAAGCTCCAAGCTGTCTTCCAAAGTGTACCATTTTGTATTCACACCAGTAATAAATGAGAATTCTTGCTCCTCACTCTTACAGGCTTTGGTACCGTCAGTGTTCTGGATTTTGGTCTAAGTAATAGGTGTGTAGGGCTTTAATTGCAACTCCCTGATGACATATAGTGTTAAACATTTTTTTTCATGTGCTTTCTTGGCATCGATATATCTTCTCTGGCCAGATGTCTGCTCATCTTTTCATTAGGTTGCTTGATTCCTCACTGTTGAATTTTAAGAGTTCTTTATATATTTGGGATAACAGTCCTGTAACAGGTTGATCTTCTGTAGCTATTTCCTTCTCTTTCTTGTCTTTTTCATTCTTTTCTGTCTTTTAGAGCAGAAATTTTAAATTTAAATGAAGCCTATACCATCATTTTAGTCTTCCATTGGTGTATGTAAAATATTATTACTATGTGAGGGATCAGATGGTTGAATAGGCAGTCTGGAAATTGAGGGTGGAAAATGCACCCCCTCCACCCAAAAAAAGTTATCCTTAGCAAGGTCGGAAGTGCCTGCCTGCCCATTCCTTGGAAGCTTCTAATCTTATAAGAATAGCAAGGGAGTGGTGACTCCACCCTTCTGAGCCCCCAGTTTACTGTAAACAAATTAGGGATCCCACCTTTGTGATGGCTCTTTTGTTTTATCCAGAGTAAGCCAGACAGGATAAAGGATTGCAAACCAGGTCTTTTTGTTAGGTAGGAAGTCAGAAATGAGCTTATGTGTGTGTGACAAAGGCCTAAGGCATTCACGTCCAGGTCCAGCATCCACATCTCACAGACATCCAGATAACATTCCAGGTGCAGCCCAATATCTGCACTTCAAACATCCTGCCTGGATCCTAACCTTCTAGGGGGTCCTGCCCCTTCTATCCCATAACCATCCTTCCTCTAACTGGGGCAATGGCAGCCAGGCTTCCCCCTGTCTGATAACTTCAGGGGGAAAACTCAGAAAGGAGTTTTTTTGTATTTAAATCCAAAAAGTCCTTTGTTCCAGGAGGAGAAGAAGGAGAAGAGGTGGGAAGGCAAGACTCATTCCCTTAAAAACCACAGCCTAAATGTAAACTGTGTGCTCAGCCCTCTACCTCTGTGCTGAGCTGCCCGCCTGGCCTGCCCAGGTGTATCCTCTCACTCAACCATGTAACCCTGCTCTCCCCCAGTCTAATTGACTGGGCACTCTCTCTCAGGTCCTGTCTGGAGAGGTGCCCTTCTGTTCTTACAGATGTCCCTACCCTAATAAACCTTGCTATGTTGCTTTCCACTGAATTCTTTCTTGCACAAAGACAAGGACCCTTTGCTTCTCTGGTAACATTTTGATGAGTTTTGTCCCTGCTTTGTAACCGAGTGTCAATCAAAATTGTGCCTTAAAACTCCACCAGGAACCACTTCAGGTTTTCCCTGTCTTGGAGCCCTTCTCCATGCTGCTCTTGCTGGAGGTCTCTGACTCTAATAAATCTTGCTTTTTAAATCTCTCTGCTTGTCCACTTAAATTCTCCTTCCATGTGAGACAACCAACCAATGTAATAATATCTTCTCTGCACCATTTTCCTGCAACAACCATCCTCAAGATCATCTAGGTTTCTGCTCTTTTCTTTTCCTATATTTGAGAGAAGGAAGGGGGAGGGGAGAGATGGCTGCAATGGCTGGGGCTGGGTCAGGCTGAAACTAGGAGCTGTGAACTCTGTCTAGATCTCCTTTGTTGGGGGCAGAAAACCAATTACATGAGCCTTCATTGTAGGTTTGTATGGATTGCAGGGAGGTCAAAGTCAGGAGCCAGGGCTGGGTATGAAAGCCTGGCACACTGATACGGGATGCAAGGGCTGTTCACCAGTATTTTAACTACTAGGCTAAATATCCACCCCCTCCTGTGTTTTCTTCTAGGAATTGATAGTTTAACACTACATTTAGATGCATGATACATTTTGACTGAAATTTGACTTAAATTTTGTGAGGCCAATAAAGTGTGTGGCTAGATTCTTTTTCTTTCTTTAGCATCTGAATGCCTAATTGTATAGCACCATTTGTTGAAAAGAAATATTACTCCACTTTTTTCTTTGCTCCTTTGTGAATGGTCAGTTGATTTTATGTGAAATATTTGCATTTCTGTTAATCTGTTTGCCTTTTTTTTTTTTTGCCAACACCAAACTGTATTGAATATCACTACTTAATAGCAAGTTGTTTTTTTTTTTTTTGATTTATGTATTTGAAAAGCAAAGTGACAGAGAGATATCTTCTATCTACTGGTTCACTCTGCAAATGGCCACAATGGCTAGGTTGGTGCCAGGCTGGAACCAGGAGCCAGGAACTCCATCCAGGTCTCCTACATGACAGGGGACCAAGCACTTGGGCCATCACCTACTACTTCCCAGCCACATTAGTAGGAAGCTGGATCAGAACAGGTAGTACTCAAATTGGTAGTCCAATACAGGATGCCTTTGTCTCAACTGTTGGCTTAACCCACTAACACAGAAGACCAGTCACTACACTAACTGTTCTTTTGCAATACTGAGTTGATTGTTGGGGGACATTTGCCTGTCTACATAAACTTTATAAAAACAAAAACAAAAACAAAAGCAAACTCATGCAAAAAAACACCTTTGAGGAGTTAGAGGGTTCAATAGACAAGTTGGTCCAGGTAAAATGAAGAAAGGGGAGTCCCTGTAATAGGGTACAGAATGCTTGTTTCTCCAAAAAAGTTATCTTTAAGACTTTTTAATTTATGTATTTGAGAGGTAGAGTTACAGATAGTGAGAGGAAATGGCAGAGAGAAAAGTCTTCCTTCCGCTGGTTCACTCCCTAGATGGCCACAACGGCCGGAACTGCGCTGATCTGAAGCCAGGAGCCAGGAGCCAGGTGCTTCTTCCTGGTCTCCCATGTGGGTGCAGGGGCCCAAGCACTTGGGCCATCTTCTACTGCTTTCCCAGGCCACAGCAGAGAGCTGGATTGAAAGATGGGCAGCTAGGACTAGAACTGGCCCCTCATGGGATGCAGGCGCCCCCACCCAGGTGAAGGATTAACCTATTGTGCTGGGGGGGGAGGACTGAATCTCACTGAATGATTCTTGGAAAAGCTGCTATTAGCCAAACACTCCTTGAGAGCTTCTAGTTTTATCATGAGAATAACAAGGGAATGGTAAATCCACCGTTCTGAGTCCCAAATTCCTGTAAAGACAGAAGTCACCAATCCCAACTTTTGGTGTTTTTTTGTTTTGTTTTGTTTTTGTCTTATGAGCAAGTTAGACAGGATGGACAAGATTAGAAATCTGGCCTTTTGCTGAGTTTTTTCCCCTTCTTGTTACTGACTGTTAGCTGCTATTCTGTTTTTTTTTTCCTCTCCATTAAGTGTGCTTAAAAGACTCAGACCCTCACAGTTCAGAGTTGGCCTCTCTTGGAGCCTCCCTCCAGGCCTCGTTGGCAGGAAGTTTCTGACTTGAATACTTCTTGCTTTTCTCTCTGCCTTGTCCATGTGGAAATTATTCTTTCATGTGAGACAAAGAACCAAGATGGTCTTTTCTCAGCTGCCCTTTTGATATTGGAATTTGGGGTGCCATATGATATTACCATATGCTTATTAATAAATCCCCAATATTAATAAGCCCAAGTGGGTTCTTGCCTAATATTTAGAGAAGAATTCTAAATACCGGCATAAACAAACAAGGCAGCATGGTACATTTTAAGCTTTTATTTAGTGCAAAAGATGCATAGGAGACTGAGGGCTTTATCTATAGGAGAGAGGTAGATCTGGGTTCATACCAAGTACCAGGAGCCAGGCACAAGGAAGAGCATCTAAGCCAGGAAGCATAGGGCGGGCTGGCGGGAAGGCCACGTGCCTTCCAGGCTCAGGGCTGCAGCCAGCCCCTTACTGGTGAGAAGCCAGGACGAGGGAAATGGAGGAAAGGGCTGGACACACCCTGTCTGAGGCTTTTAATCCACTTTCAAAGGAGAGTGGTTAATTAACCTGATTGACCGGTGGGCGCTCAGGTGTGGCCAGGTAGGGGCATGAGGTCACACAGGGGCATGGTGAAGGCGTGGTCATCCAGCTCACAAACCTAATCAATTTTAACCTGTATGCCTGCCTACTTCATTTTCACCTATAACAAAATTTGCCAAGATTTTGACTGGGATTGTGATCAATATCTCTTCATTTGATTAATTCTTTTTCGATACCTTTCATAAGTTTTATAGTTTTACTCATATAAATCTTATACATATTTTGTTAAATTATATCTAAATGTTATATTTGTGGTGTCACAATGAAAATGATAATGCATTTTTAATACTAAATTCCACTTGTTCATTGTTAATAGGTAGAGAATTTAATTCTAAAATTTTTTAAATCTGAATTTTATGAAATAAAACACTTCATCAGATTCCTATGTTATAGTTGAAAATGATTCATGATCATACATGCAATTATATTTCAAGAAGTTCAAGGAAAATGGAGTTAAAAGATAAGTTTATTTTGGTGCAAAATTTTTTCAGATCTGTATGAGGGATCTTTAAGCAGTTTTATTAAAATATGTATTAGGAAAAAACTATGCATGGTTTCAAATTTTTGCATCAAAGTAAACATCTTTTAGTTCTATTCTCCCATAAGCATTTTGAAGTATCTTCATGTAGTCCTGTATATAACACTATGTTTAGTATAATACTTATAAATTGACTATGTGTGTGTATTTTTAAGATTGATTTATATATTTGAAAGTTAAAGTTACACAGAGACACAGAGAAATTTTCTATCTGCTGGTTCAGTCCCTAGATGGCTGCAGTTTTGGTCAGTGCTTGGCAATGCCAAAGCCTGGAGCCAGGACTTCATCCAGGTCTCCCATGTGAGTGGCAGAGGCTCAGATACTTGGCCCAAGTTTGGCTGCTTTTCCCAAGCCATTATCAGGGAGCTGATTTGGAAGTGGAGCAGTCAGTCCATGAACCATAATGAAGAAGGAGATGGGAGATGGAGAGGGAGGTGGGATGGGAATCGGGGTGGGAAGGTTGGTATGGGGGAGAGAACCACTATATTCCTAAAGTTGGATCTATGAAAAAATACATTTGTTAAATGAAACTTAAAAAAAAAGAAAAATGAAGTGCACTACCACTGTGGTTACTTCCATCCCCATTGCTATCATCCAGTGTAAGGAGGTAGCACCAGGAATATAATGACTGTCCTAACTGGAAAGTCAATGCATTCCTGGCTTCCAGGGTGGACTAGCTGGCCTAAAATTTCCTTTACCAGTACTAAAGTACATAAATGTCTATGAGAAAATGCTGTTCGGTAATCATTAGAAAAAAGATGTATTGACATGAGAAGAAAATTATAATGCAAAGAGGATGTTTGTTGCTAAAATTTGAATTTCAATTAGTTATGTAGAATGCAAAGAGAAAGAAATAAGGAATTAATGAGCTAGAGAACAGCTATTAACATGCATAAAATCATATAAATATCTCACAAAGGTCCTTGGGTTGTCCTTCAATAACTATGAATTATTTTCTGTGGATTATTGTTTTAATTATTTAGGTCTTGAGTTATCCATCTGACTGACCACTGCATTTAGCCTTGTCCTGCTAACTAGTTTTTTGTTTGCAAAACTGAGTATGGAAATACAGTCCAGGTGTTGTTGGGTTTTGTTTAATTTTTGATTAAAGCACTAAATATTTTAAATCTCTAGCAATAGAAAAAGAGCTGAGTAAATTATAACATATTGAAGAAATTTTTTTGTAGTCAGTTGGAATTACAATTGCCACATAGGTAGAGCTGCATGACAAAATATTTCTGGGTCAGGCATTTGGCCTGGTGGTGAGACACTAACTAGTTATGTTGCCCATATCCCGTATGAGAGTATCTGGGTTAGACATCTGACTCCAGATTTGTGTTGATACAGTCCCTGGGAGGCAGCAGTGATTGTACAATCTCTTGGATTCTTGCCACTCATGTGGGAAAGCTGGATTGAGTTCCAGATCTTGGATTTGATGATAGGACCAGTCCCTGTCATTGTAAGCATTTGAATAATATACCAGTGGATGGAAGAGCTCTCTGTCTCTGCCTGTCAAATGAAATGCATAAATAAAAGTTGAAAAATAAAGAGAGACACTATTCTTTCCCAATTATGTCTTCTTGGCCACTTGGCCACAAAATTACTTTACTTCACATGAGTGAGCTTACTTCTGGGCCTCTATTCTGTGTTGTTGGTCTATGTGTCTAATTTTATGCCAACACCTTACTGATTTGATTGCCTTTCTTGATAATATATTTGAAAGCCAGAAAGTGTGAGATCTCCAGCTTTGTTATTTTTGCTCAAGACTGCTATGACTATTCATGGCCTTTTTGAGTGCCATACAAGTTTTAGGGTTGTTGGCTAGAGTTAAAAATGTATATTTGAGGGTTCAGCAAGGTGACAGAGCAGGTTAAGCCACTGCCTAAAGGGCCAGCATCCCATGTGGGAGCCACTTCCCATACATGCTAATACGCCTGTAAAAGCAGTGGAATGTGGCCTATGTACTTGGTCCCTGTTACCTACATGACAGACCTGATGGAGTTCCAGTTCCCTGACTTTGCCCTGGCCCAGCCCTAGCCACTGGGGCTGTTTGGGGAGTAAACCAGCAGATGGAAGATATCTCTCTGTCTCTCCCACTCTCTCTGTAGCTCGACATTTCAAATAAATAAATGCTTTATTTTATTTGAAAGGAAAGGCAGAATTACAGAGAGGGAGAGACAGAGACTGAGAGATCGTCCATCTGTTGATTCACTCTCCAAATGGCCACAGCAGCCAAAACAGGGCTGATCTGAAGCTTCCTTTGGGTTTCCCATGTGCATTCAGGGGCACAAGCATTTGGGCCATCCTCCACTACTTTCCCAGGCCATCAGCAAGGAGCTGGATCCGAAGTGAGGCATCCTGGACTCGAACCCATGCCCATTTATATGATGTTGGTACCATAAGCAGCATGGGTCCCCATAAATCTTAAAATATCTTTAAAATATATTTAAGAAAACACTAAGGAGACCAAAATGTTCTTTACACAGTTGAGTTTCTAATAGCTGATGCAAAGTAAATCATTTAGTTTAAGCAGGGTATCATCCTACCCAGGATCCCCATTCAAACAGAAGCACCAAGAAGAGTTTGGAATATTCTTTTCTAGGAAAGCAGGAATAAAGTTCAGGCAATAGCTATAGAGAGACTTAGTTTGAGTCTAGGCTCTGCAACTTTTGAGCACGTGACCCAAATATATTCAGGATTTCAAAATCTCAATATGTAATTCATTCCAAAAATTAATTATTTTGTAATTTAAAAATAATGTGGCAAGAGTCATTAGGGAAATGCAAATCAGCGCCATAATGAGATACCACTTCACACTCAAAAGGATGACTATAATTGAAGAGACAGATAACAAGTGCTGACAAGGATGTAGAAAAATTGGAACTCTCATAATGCTGGTTGTAAAATAAAATGGGTTATTCTGTTTTGGAACGCAGCTTTGCAAAACTATGACAGTTTCTCAAAAAGTTAGGCATAGCATTACCATTCAACTAAGCAAGTCCACTTTAGGTACACACTTTACAGAATTAAAAATTCATGTCCATATTGAAAAAAAAATTTTTTTGACAGGCAGAGTTAGACAGTGAGAGAGAAAGACAGAGAGAAAGGTCTTCCTTCCATTGGTTCACCCCCCAAATGGCCGCTACGGCTGGCGCGCTGTGCTGATCCGAAGCCAGGAGCCAGGTGCTTCTCCTGGTCTCCCATGGGGTGCAGGGCCCAAGCACTTGGGCCATCCTCCATTGCCCTCCCGGGCCACAACAGAGAGCTGAACTGGAAGAGGAGCAACCAGGACAGAATATGGCACCCCAACCGGGACTAGAACCCGGGGTGCCGGCGCCGCAGGGTAAGATTAGCCTAATGAGCCGTGGCACCTGCCCACATTGAAAATTTGTACGTGACTGCGGATGATGGCATCATTCATATGTGCTGAAAGGAGAAAATGACTCTAATATCCACTAACTGAAAGATAGATAAACAAGAACAGGGTATTCATATAATGAAGTGTTATTCAGCAATAAAAAAAGAGTGATTCTAATTGCTAAAATAAAAACAACTTTTGAATATGTCAAGATTTGAAGACAGAGTTGTGGCCCAGTGAATAAGCTTTTGCTTGGGATATCTGCATAGCAAGTCCAACTGCCAAAGTTTGAATTCTTTCTCTCCTTCTGATCCAACTTCCTGTCAATGTCCTACCCTAGGTGGTAGTAGGTGATAACTCAAATACTTGAGCCTGCGACACTCCTGTGGGAGACCTGGATGGAGTTTCTCCTGGCTTCTGCTTGATCCAGCCCTGGCTATTGTTGGGATCTGAGGAGTAAAACAGCAGATGGACTGACCTTTATGTTTCTCTCACTCTCTCTTTCTTCCTCTGTTGCTATGACTTCAAATAAATGGAAAGAAAAGGAAGGAAGGAGGCAATAAAGGAGGAAGGGAAGAAGGGAGGGAAGAAATGATTTTTTTAATAAAGAAATGTCAAGAATAAGCAAGTGGTGGAAAGATTACTGGTTCCCTAGTGCTAGGGACTGGGGAGAAATGAAGAGTGATGGCTAATGTGCATAAGGTTTCTTTTAGGGGTAATGAGAGCAGTTGAAATTTGAAGAGATGAATATAGTAAAATACACTGACCTGGAATTTTAACTGGACAAATTGTTTGGTTTGTTGTTTATATATTGATAAGAATACATAAGCTTGCATAGAAATGTTAAATACAAAAAGTTAAATAATAACTAAAAATAAATTTATATGAATAGCAAAAAAATACAAATACACTTGTAACATCTAAGAGACTAGTTTTAGTCCAAGTTTGTACTTCCATTATTTTAAAGATGTATTTATTTTTGTTTACTTGAAAAACAGAGTGACAAAGAGGGAAAGGGAAAGAGAGCTTCCATTTGCTGGTTCACTTCCAAAATGCCTTCAGCAGCCATTGCTAGGCCAACCAGAAGCCTGAAACGGGAACTCCACCTGGGTTTCCCACCTGGCTGGCAGGTGCCCAAGTGCTTAGGCCATCACCTGCTGTCTCCAAGGGTGTGCTTTAACAGAAAGCTGATTCAGAACAGCAGAGCAGCCAGGACTCAAATTAGACACTCAGTTTATGGGATGTGGACACCCAAAGTGGGAGCTTAACCCATGTATCACAAGCTTGTAATTTCTAGGTACGGACATTACTAGTCTATAACAGACAGCTCTTGTTAAAGTCTTCCTTCATATCTACTAAGCTCAACAACTACTCATGATTTTCTTTCATTTTTTAAAGACAACTCTCCTTCAAATATTGTCACTGTTGAATAGAAAGGAGGAGATAATATTCTCCGTATCTCAAAAATATTCTGAAAGAAATTAACAATGATAATCTTTCCTCCACATTAATTTCTTTCTTAGAAATTAGAATTGAAAATATCATCTACATAAACTACATGGCAGTTTGATTCAGATAGAAGTAAAATTTTTCAAAAATTAGAGAGTTTGTCTTAAGACTGTCTTACTGGGTATAACAAAGTTTCTTTTACTTTGCTCTGAATCGGCTGTTGAGCTGATCTAAACCCATTAGCTTTGGCCGGCACCATGGCTCAATAGGCTAATCTTCTGCCTTGCGGCGCCTGCACACTGGGTTCTAGTCCTGGTCGGGGCACCGGATTCTGTCCTGGTTGCCCCTCTTCTAAGCCAGCTCTCTGCCATGGCCAGGGAGTGCAGTGGAGGATGGCCAAAGTCCTTGGGCCCTGCACCCCATGGGAGACCAGGAGGAAGCACCTGGCTCCTGCCATCGGATCAGCGTGTTGCACTGGCCTCAGCACGCTGGCCACAGTGGCCATTGGAGGGTGAACCAATGGCAAAGGAAGACCTTTCTCTCTGTCTCCCTCTCTCCCTGTCCATTCTGCCTGTAAAAAAAATAATAATAAACCCATTAGCTTCAAAGATATTTCAGTTTTGCATCAACTAATAAAAGTATAAAAGAAAATGAAAATGTAGTGGGCAGACTTCAGCCAGCAGTCTCTGTACAAAATGGACTATGAATTCCAGCCAATTTGTTTATCCTTCATCATACATCCAAGGAGACAAATTTCTTGTCAAAGTAAATTACAAAATTTCAGCCTCCTGATAATTAGCTGTATGTGTTGAAGGTACACAAGGAACACAACACCCACTCCGTCCATGGAGCCCGCTTGGACATGGAATACAAGAACTCTGTGGCATTTACCCAAAACATTTTGATCTTGATTTCTTGTAGCTGATGCAAAGTACAGATGTGGGATTCTGCTGTGCTTATAAATTAGCTAGCTGATCTTAGTGCAAATCAAAATTGTTTTTATTAGCTTTGACTGTAATTGCTGTGAACTAGAAAATGTTTTCAATCTTGGAAAGATTAGCTCTTTCATTTTGAGTGTCTAAAATTATTCCTTTAATTAATCTCATTTGTATTTACACACCTTGTTTATTTCTGTAATAATTCAAAATTTTATCCAATATTTTACATAGAGAAGTATGAGTAGAAAGCTGTTTCTCCATGCTCTTACTATTTTTCAGGATATATCAATTCCTTTCTGTACTTTTTATATGTATAAGTAAATAGACTAATGTAAATTATTGCTAAGTAAAGATTGTATTACCAGTAACAAAGATACCAGAGGAATTTATCATGATGGTACATATAAGTAAATGTTGTATTGTGTTTTATTGTTTAATTTTGTTGATGATTTAGATCAATCATTTGATCTGTCCTTTTGAACCTATCAAGAAACTCAGTAAACATGAGATGTTAAGGCATCTGTCAGTGTCACATGACATACTTTTAATAATAAGTATATATATATATATATATATATATAATTGGATGATCAGTCTAAAATAATAACTAAAAAGTATAGTATCCTAAGCACGGAAGCCAGAAGCATAGTCACTTACTATCATCATCAAACATTATGTGCTATACATAATATTTTATATACCATATTTTCATAAGACTTTCAGCATAGCTTGTGTGCACCAGCCTCACCTCAAGCACACGAGTAATGCCTGGAACTATAGTATTAGATAGCCACAATGTCTCTGGGAGACAGGAATTTTTCAACTCCATTATATATCCAATTTGCTGATGCCTGAAACACTATGATATGATGCATGAATGTGTATCCTTTCATTATAATAGTTACAATATATGCAATCCTATTCTCTTTGACTATTTGAATGCTAATCTTGAATCTCAGCTGAGGCTGCAGTCATATTTGGAGCTCAAGGTTCTTGTCCAGGCTCAAATTGCTGGCAGAATTTAGTTCCCTGTGGTGGCAAGATTGAAGTTTCCAAGCAGTTCACAAGGTTATCATTTACTTTCTTTCAGGCTAGTGCAGGGATTTCTCTGACACCTTACCCTCTGTTAAGGTCTCATGTGGCTAGGTCAGGTCCACTTGTTTAATTTTTTTTTTTGACAGGCAGTGAGAGAGAGAGAGACAGAGAGAAAGGTCTTCCTTTGCCATTGGTTCACCCCCCACAGTGGCCGCTGTGGCCAGCGTGCTGAGGCCAGCGTACCGCACTGATCTGAAGCCAGGAGCCAGGTGCTTCTCCTGGTCTCCCATGGGGTGCAGGGCCCAAGCACTTGGGCCATCCTCCACTGCCTTCCCTGGCCACAGCAGAGAGCTGGACTGGAAGAGGGGCAACTGGGACAGAATCCGGCACCCCGACAGAGACTAGAACCTGGGGTGCAGGTGGCACAGGTGGAGGATTAGCCTAGTGAGCCACGGTGCTGGCCCACTTATTTAACTTTTTAAGATTACCTCAAGGTCAACTGATTAAGAACCTAATTAGGGAGCAAAATTCTGTCATATTCACAGGTATTTCTTACCATAATGGCATGGAGATAATATAGGATATTGGTCATTGTGAGTCATCTTCAAGTTCTACATATTCACAATAACACTTTCCTGAGAGGGTAATGGGCATTTTGAGAGCAGAAGGATGGGTTGGATCTAGGCAGGCAATGAGTGGAAGTGAATTTATTGTAATCTGAGGAATCAGTATAGAAGTAAGAGAGATGAAAGACCACCAAGGAAATCTGGAAAAGCCCAGCTTAGCTTTGGAAAAAAAATCCACATGTTGTAAAAGAGTTCACAAGATAATGCATGATCTAACACCATACTGTATCATTTGTCTTGAAGGTTTGACCTCTGTACTTATGCCAAATTCCATTATTCTCTTTACTGTAGTTATATTAACTTTATTAATTTCCTTTAGTTCTTCTTCCTTTTTTTTTGACAGAGTTAGACAGTGATAGAGAAAAGAGAGACAGAGAGAAGGGTCTTCCTTCCATTGGTTGACCCCCCCAAATGGCCGCTACAGCTGGAGTTACGCTGATGTGAAGCCAGGAGCCAGGTGCTTCCTCCTGGTCTCCTGTGAGGGTGCAGGGGTCCAAGCACTTGGGCCATCTTTCATTGCCTTCCCAGGCCACAGCAGAGAGCTGGACTGGAAGAGGAGCAACCGGGACTAGAACGTGGCACCCATATGGGATGCCAGCACCACAAGCAGAAGGATTAACCAAGTGAGCCACGGCACCAGGCCTAGTTCTTCTTTTAAAGTATCATGCTATTCCTCACCCCACGGTTTCTGACTCTATTGCAGAATAACTAAACTGAGATAATAGGAGTTATCAAGGGTGAAATAATGAACCTCTCAATATAGATCCTTGTTCTGTCTTATGTTAACACACTAATGCCATTCACTATCCATCACATGCCATGCCATATTACAACAGTACAATTTGCCTTGTTCAAGCAAATGTAGCCTCTGTATTCAAAGAAACAACAAGGGAACAGCAAAAAAAGTCATGTGAAATGTAAGTAAAAGATGAGTTTATTTTAGTGTAAAGGATTTTTGAAATACATTCATAGGGGAGTTTTGAAAAACTTCATGAAAAATGTGTTATGAAAAAAATTATGCTTGGATTTCAAAATTTGTTTTCACCAAAGTAAATTTGTCTCTTAATTCCAATTTTCCATGAAATTTAAGTAACTTCAGGTATTCTGTGATCTGAATATCTCCCAAATTTCCTGTATTGAAGTTGTTTCCATTGTGTTGTATCAAGAAGTAATCTTGTAGGAAGTAATTAAGTCATGGCAGCTTTGCCCTTGTCAAAGGATTAAAGCTGAGGGGAAGGAACTGGGGCTGATTTTTGGTCTTTTGCTCTTCAGTCATTTGAGGCACCATCTTGGAAGCAGAAAGATAAAGCCACTGATCTAGCTGGTGCCTTGATTTTGAATTTTAGATTCCAGAATTATGTGAAATAAATTTCTTGTGTTTATAAATTGCTCAGTTCATGATATTTTGTCATGACCTAAAATTCTATCCATCCTTGACACCCAGCCCAATGAACTTAAGTAACAGAAGCTGAATGAGGGCAGTGATGATGTGACAAGAAAGAAGAGATAAATGAGAACAGATTAGGAAAATATTTTTATTGGGGTCGGTGCTGTGGCGCAGCAGGTTAATGCCCTGGCCTGAAGCGCTGGCATCCCATATGGGCACTGGTTCTAGTCCCGGCTGCTGCTCTTCTGATCCAGCTCTCTGCTATGGCCTGGGAAAGCAGTAGAAGATGGCCCAAGTCCTTGGGCCTCTGCACCCATGTGGGAGACCCGGAAGAAGCACCTGGATCCTGGCTTCAGATCTGCACAGTTCCCGCTGTTGCGGCCATCTGGGGAGTGAACCAGAGGATGGAAGATGTCTCTCTCTCTCTCTCTCTCTCTCTCTTTCTGCCTCTCCTCTCTCTGTGTAACTTTGACTTTCAAATAATTAAATAAATCTTTAAAAAAAGAACATATTTTTAATAATATCTCAAATTACACAAGATAGAACAAATATGTATTTACTCACTGATAAATTTCAGCCAGCTTCAGCAATAATTTCTGTAAAGCAAAACTCAGTCACTAGACTTTTTGGTCATCAAAAGATGTTGACATCATGTAAACATCATGTAAAGTTTTGTTTATACTCAGAGCTACAAGAAGAGTGCCATATATGAATAAATTCTTAAGTTGAAAGTCCTGGCTGGGCATTTGCCTAGCAGTTAAGACATTGTTTGGGACAACCTCATTCCATACCAGAATAACTGAGTTCTGTCACTGAATCTGCTTCCAGTTCCAGCTCCCTAGTAAGGTGCACCCTGACAGGCAGAAGTACTTGAGTCTTTGAAACTCAGGTGGGAGATCTGAATTGATCTCCAGGCTCCTGGCTTCATCCTGGCTCAGTCCCAGCTGTTGTGGGCATTTGAGGAGTGAAGCAGTGGATAGAATCAGTCCTCCCCTGTGCTCTGTGTCTGTCTGTTTCTCTCTCTCTCTCTCTCTCTCAAATAACAGTTAAAACAGTAAAAATTTAAAAAAAAAAGTTGAAGGTATACTATGTTTGAAATGTATTTAAGTGAATTTTTTTCATTAACAGGTACTTAAATATTACACATCAGCCATTTATTAAAGGCAGCTATAAGGCAAGAATCCTGTTCAAGAAACATATACTTACCTTGAGGTTATGAATATAAACACAAATGAAAAATATATGTGAGCTCCCCTCCCAGCTCAATAAGCATCACTTTTGGCCTTGACAGAATGAATAGGAGTCAAGTTTGCATTTTTGATAATGGTTTGACAGCATTACACTGATTAATAAAAGGATACTTAAGAAAGTCTTTGAATAGAGATTGCTCCCCTAGGAGCAATTATTATTCCCTTTCTTCTAAAGCTCTCCAATTTAAAATAATTCTATCAGTCAAAATGTTTTCTGATCACATGTAGAAGCTGTAATAGAGGGCAGAACTCAGAACCAACATCTCACAGCCAAAACACTTGCTCTGTGACCTCGGCTATGCAGTGTATTCAAAGCCAAGAATTAATAACAAAATATGAAAAAAAAGTATTGATAGTAACTGCTTTAAACTCTAGACTGGATGTTGTTTCCTCAAAATTTCATAATCAAGGTTCATATCATCTCAGAAATATACCTGCATCATGTCTACTCCAAGAAAGCTAACTCTTGGAAATTATAAAATATTTTCCTGTATTTTCATTGTATTAGTCTATAGGGATGCTATAACAAAGTATTAGTAACTGAGTGGCTTAGAACAACAGAAATTTAGTCTCTCATACTGTGGAGGCTAGAAACCTGAAATCAAGGTATCAGTGGGATTCTGTTGCTTACAAAAATTTTAGGGAGTAATATTTCCTGTTTCTGTTAACTTCCGGCACTTCCAGGAACTCCTTGGCATTCCTTGTCTTCCACCTTCATCATTTCAATCCCTACCTTTGTCATTGCATGACATTCTTCTCCCAGGATGTCTTCATAAGAATATGGACTTCTTATAAACATACTAGTCATCGAACTCAGTCTGCCCAAACCCAGTATGACTTCAACTTAGTTTACTGCATCTGCAAAGATACTATTTCCAAAGATCAGATTCTGAGCTGAAAATCCAAGATTTCAGATAGATAAAAATTTTGGAGGAATACTATACAACCCCATGCATTATTGTAGAAATTTTCATTTTTCTTCATAGAAACATTATGATTTTTAAATTTCTTTAATATTTGCCTTTCATTTGTTTTGTTTCTATTTGTTTCAATTTTATTTCCTTAATAAATGTTTAGACATTTCCCTGATATTTATCTTGTATATATTTAGTGTACAAACATTCATACCTGATATGAAGAGTTTATTGTAGTTATACAATGACAGTATTATATGTAATTGTACAGAATACTATAATAATAAATTTATCACTTTTTCAGTTTTACCCTATTCAGTTTCAATTCTTAATTCTTAAAAAAATTTAGAATTTACAAAACAATATTAAATGATAATGGTGTTAGTAGATCTCCATACTTAATCTTTATCTGTTTCTATCCCTCCAACATAAACATATATGTACAGCTTTGTGGTTTATTTAATAATTTTCCAGTAACTATTAAGCTGACAATATAAGATTTTAATTTGATTTTTCTCAGTTCTTCTAACTATATATTGTCAGCTTCATGAGAGTAATTTTGTGACATTTATTTTGTATAAGAGTATTCCTACAACATGGAATTCCTAGTTTCTGTGTGGAATAAGCATGTAAGAAATATTTGTAATAAATTCAACACAGAGATAGGAATGTCACATATTAATAGTTGTGTTGACATTGAACTATATAATTTTTTAATTATGCCATTGGATTTTATTTCTCAGGAATTTATCCACTTTTCTTCCTTTTTGATTTCTTGTCTGTTCCTTGTCATTTTCATAAATATTTGTTTTTGCACCTGAGAATTTTCTAAAATGCATATAACCTGTATCTGATTTTGTAGCAAACTTGAAATTCACAGAATATACACTAAGGCAGCTTCACACTGAAATTTGGTGTATCTATACGGATAAAGTAAAATAGGAAATAACATATTTGTAGGAGAGAGACACAGTTAGCTTCATCCTCCTCAGAAAATGATACTCCAAGTAAGAGCCATTTCCATTTCAGGTGAGTAGTGTTGTGTCACCAAGCCAGAGTCATGTGGAATAGATGGCTCAAGATTTTCCCTTCTTAACTATGCTAGCCTGGTTTCTTTGAGAAACTTGTGCATTGTTATAAGTGGAAATTTATCTCAAGATCTTGGGAAGTTTGTGAATCTTTAATTTCCAATTTTGAGCAGTATACTATTTTGAGTGTCCCATGTGTATTTCAATGTGAGGATGGAAAGTTTTCAATGATTAAGTAACTTTTAAACTGCTATTAGAATGATATCTTTCATAAATTTTATGCCATTATTTTAATTATACTGTGATAAATCTCAGTACTAATCAATTTTGTTTAATTAGGATGGAAAATATAAACACATTTTCTCCATGTCAGTGTTATTTTGGTTACATCATTTTGGAAATAAGGCATAAATCTGAAAAGTTCTCATAATAATTTGTATGAATTTGTTCTATATGGACAGAAATTTTTTAAGAAGCATGTTGATGTAGTTTTAGTTCTTCAATAGTTTTCTTTAGAGACAAATTTCTGTCATATCATGGAACTTTGCAGGAAGATTAGGCCAACCATTGTACTGGCCTGACATTTTATAATAATAGGAAATTAATATTCAGAATAATGTATATTCATTAAATGGCTATGTCTCTTGCAAATGATAGCAATGATATAGTACTAAAGGGACTAATTTCTAGTTATTGTAAAATAGGTTTCACTTTTCCTGGCTGGAAATCAAAATCATTAGAATTACATTGTTTGCTATTCAGTTTTATGTTTAGTATCCTATTAATGATCTTACATAATAATATCAAGTAATGACCAAAAATTTTTGGTAGATTTGCTTTTATTCAGGCATATCTGAGAACAAGGGATTTTATATTTATTGAAGGTGGAAAACAAGATTTCCTCCATTCTCCAAGGAACATTAATTGTATCAGCCCTTTCTAATCTCAGCAAATGCTTACTAGATCATACTGAATATACTTCCTATATTTTACATTGTGGCTTGTAAACACATTCATATGGAGATATTAAACAATAATTGAGCTTTTAGTAAAAGCAAGCTCCCCACTTAACTGTGTGCCTTAGCAAAAGATAAATATTACATATGGGATTCATAATTACAATAAGGGGACACAGAATCTTCTTAGTGGATACTAAAATATCATTATCTTTACATCTCATACCTAACACCTGCAAATGTTGTTTACAGCCTCTTAACTGACCATATTTGGCAGAAGAGAATATTTTAGTACTTGTGCAATTTGAAAAGGTCATTGTTACATCACATACCTATTATTTTATTTCACTTTAGCTGTGAGACACAACAATACTCCCACAATGTGCAATATTTTATGACATTTAAAATTAATAACAATTACTTTTCTATGACTATTTAGCTGTTTCTATGTTGATCATTTGGCAATTAGAAGCAGCTATTTTGAGAAGTGGGGCTTTCACACATAAAAGGAACTCTTGTCATTTGCAACAACATATAGGAACCTGGAAGACTGCATGTAAAATAAAACAGGCACAGAAAGACAACTACTGCCTGATCTCATTATATGTGAGATCTAAAATGTTGATAGAGATACAGAATAAATGGATTACTGGGGACGAGGGTGGGGGTAAGAGGGCTGATAAAGTGTTGTGGGCATGTTATTCCAAGGATACAAAATTTAAAATAGGTGAAGCATTAAGCCCTTGACTATAATGTAAATTAAAAATATACCATCTCAAAAATAAAAAAAGAGGAAGAGGGAGCCAAGGAAGAAGGAAATATCATTATATTCTTAGAATTCTATCTATAAACTATATTGAATCTGTTAAAAACTTTTAATGTAAAAAATAAACAGGATAGGAGAAATAATTTCAAGAGGTCTATTATACTACATTGTGATGACAGTCAATAATATATTCTTGAAAAATGTTGAGTGGATACCAAGTGTTCTCAAAATAAAAATAACTGAGGTAATTAATTTGCCATTTAGGCATTCGGCAGTGTATATATACTTCAAAACATCATACTACACAGAGTGAATGCATGCATTTTTGTCTGTCAATTAAAAAATAAATTTTATATGTGTCATTTTCTGAAAGAGTTGGATTAGTGCCAGAACTATCTTATAAAAGTTTGGTGTCTGCCTGACTACACCCCTCCTGAGAACTGGGAGCAGAAGTTGGATTGCCAATTTCCTAAGCATGAAGTTAACTATGTGGCTTAATTTTAAGGACCCTCTACCCAGCTAGTTTTTTTTTTATATAAAGCTTTTATTTAATCAATATAAATTTCATAAGTATACCTTTGGATTATAGCAGTTCTTCCCCCCATACCCGCCCTCCCACCCTGAAACCGTCCCACCTCCTACTTCCTCTCCCACCCTATTCTTCATTAAGATTCATTTTTAACTATCTTTGTATATAGAAGGTCAATTCTAAACTAAGTACCAACAGTTTGCACCCACATAGTTACACAAAGTATAAAGTACTGTTTGAGACAATAGCTTTACTGTTAATTCTCATAGTACAATTCATTAAGGACAAAGGTCTTCCATGTGGAGCAGGTATACAGTGACTCCTGTTGTTGATTTAACAATTGACATGCTTATTTATGATATCAGTGATCACCTGAGGCTCTTGTAATGAGCTGCCAAGGCTTTGGAAGCCTTTTGAATCCAATCTCTGACATTATTTAGACAGGACCATAAACAAAGTGGCAGTTCTCTCCTCCTTTCAGAGAAAGGTACTTCCTTCTTTGATGGCCCATTCTTTCCACTAGGATCTCACTCACAGAGATCTTTAATGTAGGCCATTTTTTGGCACAGTGTCTTGGCTTTCCATGCCTGAAATGCTTTCATGGGCTTTTTAGCAGGATCCAAATGTCTTAAGGGCTGATTCTGAGGCCAGAATGCTGTTTAGGGCATTTGTCATTCCATGAGTCTGCTGTGTGGCCTGCTTTCCATGTTGGATCATTCTCTCCTTTTTAATTCTATCTATTATTATCAGACATTTTGTCTTATTTATGTGATGTCTTTGACACTTATTCCTATCTTTATGATCAGTTATGAACTGAAACTGTTCACTTTAACTACTAAGATGGCATTGGTATCTGCCAACTTAATGGGATTTGGAGTCCCATGGCAAGTTTTTGGCTTACTCTTAGGGGTAAGTCCGAGGGGACGTGTATCAAACTGTACATCTCCCCCCTCTCTTATTCACACTCTCTCTTATTCCCACTCTTATTTTTAACAGGGATTACATTTCAGTTAAATTTAAACACCTAAGAATAATTGTGTGTTAATTAACGAGTTCAACCAATGATATTAAGTAGAAAAAGAAAATACTAAAAAGAATAAGATAGCAAGCTGTTCTTTAACAGTCAGGACAAGGGCTGATCAAGTCATTGCTTCTCATAGTGTCAGTTTCATTTCTGCAGGTTTCCTTTTAGGTGTTCAGTTAGTTGTCACAGATCAGGGAGAACATGTGATATTTGTCCCTTTGGGACTGGCTTATTACACTCAGCATGGTGTTTTCCAGATTCCTCCATTTTGTTGCAAATGACTGGATTTCATTTTTTTTTTTTTGCTGCTGTGTAGTATTCCATAGAGTACATATCCCATAATTTCTTTATCCAGTCTTCCATTGACAGGCATTTAGGCTGATTCTATGTCTTAGCTATTGTGAATTGAGCTGCAATAAGCATTGAGGTGCAGATAGCTCTTTTATTTGATGATTTAATTTCCCTTGAGTAAATTCCTAGGAGTGAGATGGCTGGGTCGTATGGTAGTACTATATTCAGATTTCTATGGTATCTCCAAATGTCTTCCATAGTGGCTTTACCAGTTTACATTCCCATGAGCAGTGGATTAGTGTGCCTTTTCCCCCACATCCTCACCAGCATCTGTTGTTTGTTGATTTATGTAGGAAAGCCATTCTAACCTGAGTGAGGTGAAACCTCATTGTGGTTTTGGTTTGCATTTCCCTGATGACTAGTGATCATGAACATTTTTGCATGTGTCTGTTGGCCATTTGGATTTTCTCTTTTGAAAAATATCTATTTAAGTCCTTGACCCATCTCTTAAGTGGGTTGTTTGCTTTGTTGTTGTGGAGTCTCTTGATCTCTTTGTCCAGCTACTTTTTAAAAAGTATATGAATATTTTATGATTCAAGAAGTACAGAATATCTTCTTGAGTTACTTGTTGAGATTTGCAATCTTATACTCTTCATCTAGGCATCATTAAACCTGAGTGTGAAAATTAAGATTTATGGAAGGGGGCTGGCCTTATGTGGTGTAGTGGGTACAGCTACAGCCTACAGCACTAACATCCCATATGGGTGGTTGAATTCCAGCTGCTCCACTTCCAATCCAGCTCCCTGCTAATGTGCCTGGGAAACCAGCAGAAGATGCCTCAAGTACTTCGGCTCCTGCTGCAATGGCCAGGGCCGGGCCAGGCCATAGCCAAGAGCTTTTTCTAGGGGCCCAAGCAATTGGGACATCTTCTGCTGATTTCCCAGGTGCAGTACCAGGGAGCTTGATTAGAAGCAGAGCAGCCAGCACTCAGAGCAATGCACACATGGGATGCCGGCACTGCAGGCAGAGGCATAACCTTCTACGCCACAGCACCAGCCCCATGCATGTACCCACTTGGGAGACCCAGTTGGAGTCCCTGGCTCCTGGCTTTGGCCTGGCCCAACCCTGGCTGTTGTGGTCATCTGGGGAGTGAACCTGTGGATGGAAGATCTTTCTCTCTCTCTCTCTCTGTAACTCTTTCAAATAAACAAATATTTTTTTAAAAAAAAATTATGGAAGATTATCTAAAAGGCATGGTCTTCTGGTATTCAGCAATGCCAATTATCCTTCCCAGGAACCAACAGCCATCAGGATGAATGTGAGTGAGCTTCGGATGGCCCTCAGAATTCCTGATTATGGTTCATACACTACTGGGAAGCAAACATGACAAATCTGAACTACTTGCAGAATAATGTATATAGCTTCCATCAGATTTTAATCTAGAAAGATGTCACATGTTATTTTCATGGTAACACTTCCCAAATCTCTGATGGGGGAATCTTTCCAGTATTATTTATCCATGGTTCAGTGAATAGAATAAATTGTAAATAAAATATGGTCTGCTGCGTACTAAGTTTAAAGACCTACAGGTTGTGTTTTTTTTTTTTTTTTTTTTTTTTTTTTTTTTTTGGGACAGGCAGTTAGAGAGAGAGAAAGGTTCTCCTTCCGTTGGTTCACCCTCCAATGGCTGCTATGGCCGGCACACTGTGCCAATCCAAAGCCAGGAGCCAGGTGCTTCCTCCTGATCTGCCATGTGGGTACAGGGCCCAAGCACTTGGGCCATCCTCCACTGCCTTTCCGGGCCACAGCAGAGAGCTGGACTGGAAGAGGAGCAACCGGGACAGAACCCAGCGCCCCAATGGGGACTAGAACCCAGGGTACTGGCTTTCATATGTAGAAAGAATCAGGTGCATTTTCAAAAACTAGTTAGCATCAGGTTCTATCTTTGACACATCTAATTAGAAAAATGGCTGGAAACTGATAATCTGTAAGTTTTAAAATGTTTCCAATATGATTCCTGGAGATTAACAAACACTAATTTATCCTGAAGGCCTAACAGCAGAGTTTAACCTTATCAAGATCCAAAGCGGAGGCAGCCTCTGGTGACTTATTAACATTCCCATTTAAGGCATCCATTGAACCTCCTGATGTGCTTATGATGACTTTTCAGTATTAAACTCGGATTTCTTCCCCTCAAGCTTCTTCGTGTGTACTTTAGTACAAAGTCTTCCAATGAAGCTCTAAAACCACAGAGTAGCAAACCTCTTTACCTTCTCTTGAATTCTGTATGAACATAAATGTAGAACGTATTCATAAGGCTACTAGTACCATTGTGCATGTACAATGTTTTTTATTTCATGAAATGAATAATTACCATGATAGAAAAAAATTTTTAGAACTTGCTTCTATTTCTGAGCTAACAAGAGAAGAAAATACAACTAGATTGTATTTTATATAGCATACCTTCTTGGGGACCATGTATTAGAATTGCTTATAGTCCATTCATTCCTTTTTTTTTTATATAAAGCTTTTATTTAAAGAATATAAATTTCCAAAGAACAGCTTATGGATCACAATGGCTCCCCCCCCCACAACCTCCCTCCCTCCCCCTACCCTCCCCTCTCCCGCTCCCTCCCCCCCTCCGCCCACATCAAGATTCATTTTCAATTCTCTTTATACACAGAAGATCAATTTAGTACATATTACGTAAAGATTTCAACGGTTTGCCCTCGCATAGAGACACAAAATGATAATACTGTTGGAGTGCTAGTTATAGTATTAATTCACAATGTACAGCACATTAAGGACAGAGATCCTACATGATTTTTTTTTTTAAATTGATTAATTGTCTATGCAATTTCCAGTTTAACACCAAGATTTTTTAATCATTTGCAATTATCTTTATATAAAGAAGATTGATTCAATATATACTATGTAAAGATTTCACCAGTTTGCACCCACTCAGAAACACAAAGTGCAAAAATACTGTTTCAGTACTAGTAATAGCATTATTTCACATTGGATAACACAATAAGGACAGATCCCTCATGAGACGTAAGTACACAGTGACTCCTGATGTTGATTTAACAATTTGACACTCTTGTTTATGGCGTCAGTAATCTCCCTAGGCTCTGGTCATGAGTTGCCGAGGCTATGGAAGCCTTTAGGGTTCGCCGACTTCGATCTTATTCCAACAGGGTCATAGTCAAAGTGGAAGTTCTCTCCTCCCTTCAGAGAAAGGTACCTCCTTCTTTGATGGCCCCGTTCTTTCCACTGGGATCTCACTCGCAGAGATCTTTCATTTAGGTCTTCTGTTTTTTCCAGAATGTCTTGGCTTTCCATGCCTAAACTATTCTCATGGGCTCTTCAGCCAGATCCGAATGCCTTAAGGGCTGATTCTGAGGCCAGAGTGCTATTTAGGACATCTGCCATTCTATGAGTCTGCTGTGTATCCTGCTTCCCATGTTGGATCATTCTCTCCCTTTTTCATTCTATCAGTTAGTATTAGCAGACACTAGTCTTGCTTGTGCGATCCTTTTGACTCTTAGACCTATCAGTGTGATCAATTGTGAGCTGAAATTGATCACTTGGACTAATGAGATGGCCTTGGTACATGCCACCTTGATGGGATTGTATTGGAATCCCCTGGCACAATTCTAACTCCATCATTTGTGGCAGTTCTGATTGAGCATGTCCCAAATTTTACATCTCCTCCCTCTCTTATTCCCACTCTTATATTTCACAAAGATCACTTTTCAGTTAAAATTTAAACACCTAAGAATAATTGTGTGTTAATTACAGAGTTCAACCACTAGTACTAGGATAAAGAAAAAAAAAATACTACCATGGATAAAGTATTACATTGTACAACAACAGTCAGCACAAGAGCTGATCGAGTCACTGTTTCTCATAGTGTCCATTTCACTTCCACAGGTTTCCTCTTTGGTGCTCAGTTAGTCATCGCCAATCAAGGGAAACAAATGATATTTGTCTCTTTGGGACTGGCTTAATTCACTCAGCATGATGTTTTCCAGATTCCTCCATTTTGTTGCAAGTGACCGGATTTCATTGTTTTTGACTGCTGTATAGTATTCTGTAGAGTACATGTCCCATAATTTCCTAATCCAGTCTACTGTTGATGGGCATTTGGGTTGGTTCCAAGTCTTAGCTATTGTGAATTGAGCCGCAATAAACATTACTGTGCAGACGGCTTTTTTGTTTGCCCATTTAATTTCCTTTGGGTAAATTCCAAGGAGTGGGATGGCTGGTTTGAATGGTAGGGTTATATTCAGGTTTCTGAGGAATCTCCAGACTGACTTCCATAGTGGCTTCACCAGTTTGCATTCCCACCAACAGTGGATTAGTGTCCCTTTTTCCCCACATCCTCTCCAGCATCTATTGTTGGTGGATTTCTGAATGTGAGCCATTCTCACCGGGGTGAGGTGAAACCTCATTGTGGTTTTGATTTGCATTTCCCTGATTGCTAGGGATCTTGAACTATTTTTCATGTGTCTGTTGGCCATTTGGATTTCCTCTTTTGAAAAATGTCTATTGAGGTCCTTGGCCCATCTCTTAAGTGGGTTGTTTGTTTTGATGTTGTGGCGTTTCTTAATTTCTTTGTAGATTCTGGTTATCAACCCTTTATCTGTTGCATAGTTTGCAAATATATTTTCCCATTCTGTCGGTTTCCTATTCACTTTCCTGACTGTTTCTTTTGCAGTACAGAAACTTTTCAATTTGATGCAATCCCAGTAGTTAATTTTGGTTTTCAGTGCCTGTGCTTCTGGGGTCTTTTCCAAGAAGTCTTTGCCAGTACCTATGTCTTGCAGGGTTTCTCCTATGCTCTCTAGTAATTTGATGGTGTCGGGTCGTAGGTTTAAATTTTTAATCCATGTTGAATGAATTTTTGTGTAAGGTGAAAGGTAGGGGTCTTGCTTCATGGTTCTGCACGTGGAAATCCAGTTTTCCCAGCACCATTTATTAAACAGACTGACCTTACTCCAGGGACTGGTTTTGGATCGTTGATCAAATATAAGTTGGCTGTAGGTGTTTGGATTGATTTCTGGAGTTTCTATTCTGTTCCATTGGTCTATCCATCTGTTTCTGTACCAGTACCATGCTGTTTTGATAACAACTGCCCTGTAGTATGTCCTGAAATCTGGTATTGTGATGCCTCCGGCTTTGTTTTTGTTGTACAAGATTGCTTTAGCTATTCGAGGTCTCCTGTGTCTCCATATGAATTTCAGCATCATTTTTTCCAGATCTGAGAAGAATGTCCTCGGTATCTTGATTGGTATTGCGTTGAATCTGTAAATTGCTTTTGGGAGAATGGACATTTTGATGATATTGATTCTTCCAATCCATGAGCATGGGAGATTTCTCCATTTTTTGGTATCCTCTTCTATTTCTTTCTTTAAGGTTTTGTAATTTTCATTGTAGAGATCTTTAATGTCCTTAGTTAAATTTATTCCAAGGTATTTGATTGTTTTTGTAGCTATTGTGAATGGGATTGATCTTAGCAGTTCTTCCTCAGCCGTGGCATTGTCTGTGTATACAAAGGCTGTTGATTTTTGTGCATTGATTTTATATCCTGCTACTTTGCCAAACTCTTCTATGAGTTCCAATAGTCTCTTAGTAGAGTTCTTTGGGTCCCCTAAATAAAGAATCATGTCGTCTGCAAAGAGGGATAGTTTGAGTTCTTCCTTCCCAACTTGTATCCCTTTAATTTCTTTTTCTTGCCTAATAGCTCTGGCTAAGACTTCCAGCACTATATTGAATAGCAGTGGTGAGAGTGGGCATCCCTGTCTGGTACCAGATCTCAGTGGAAATGCTTCCAACTTTTCCCCATTCAATAGGATATTGGCCGTGGGTTTTTCATAAATTGCTTTGATTGTATTGAGGAATGTGCCTTCTATACCCAGTTTGCTTAGGGTTTTCATCATGAAAGGGTGTTGAATTTTATCGAATGCTTTCTCTGCATCTAGTGAGATAATCATATGGTTTTTCTTCTGCAGTCTGTTAATGTGGTGTATCACGTTGATTGTTTTGCGAATATTGAACCATCCCTGCATACCAGGGATGAATCCCACTTGGTCTGGGTGGATGATCTTTCTGATGTGTTGTTGCAGTCTATTGGCCAGAATTTTGTTGAGGATTTTTGCATCTATGTTCATGAGGGATATTGGTCTGTAATTCTCTTTCAATGCTGCATCTTTTTCTGGCTTAGGAATTAAGGTGATGCTGGATTCATAGAAAGAATTTGGGAGAATTCCCTCTTTTTCGATTGTTCTGAAAAGTTTGAGAAGAATTGGGGTTAGTTCTTCTTTAAATGTCTGGTAGAATTCAGCAGTGAATCCATCTGGTCCTGGGCTTTTCTTTGTTGGGAGGGCCTTTATTACTGATTCAATTTCTGACTCACTTATGGGTCTGTTTAGGTTTTTATGTCTTCCTGGTTCAATTTAGGTAGGTTGCATGTGTCCAGGAATCTATCCATTTCTGATAGGTTTCCCTGTTTACTGGCATACAAGTCCTTGTAGTAATTTCTGATGATTCTTTTGATTTCTGTGGTGTCTGTTGTTATATTTCCTTTTTCATCTCTGATTTTACTGATTTGGGTCTTTTCTCTTCTTTTTTTAGTTAGTTGGGCCAATGGGGTGTCAATCTTGTTTATTTTCTCAAAAAACCAGCTCCTCGTTTGGCTGATTTTTTGTAATGTTTTTTTGGATTCAATCCTGTTGATTTCTTCTCTGATTTTGATTATTTCTCTTTTTCTACTAGATTTGGGTCTAGTTTGCTGCAAATTTTCTAGATCGTTGAGATGCATTGAAAGCTCATCTATTTGGTGCCTTTCCAGTTTCTTGATGTAGGCACCTATTGATATAAACTTTCCTCTTAACACTGCTTTTGCTGTATCCCATAAGTTTTGGTATGTTGTGCTGTTATCCTCATTTACTTCCAGAAAATTTTTTATTTCTCTTTTGATTTCTTCAGTGACCCATTGTTCATTCAGGAGCATGTTGTTCAATCTCCATGTGTTTGCATATGCTCTAGGGATTCCTGAGTTGCTAATTTCCAACTTCAATCCCTTATGGTCTGAGAAGTTGCATCGTATGATTCTAATTCTTTTGAATTTGCTGAGACTTGCTTTATGGCCTAATATGTGATCAATCCTAGAGTAGGTTCCATGTACTGCTGAGAAGAATGTGAATGCTTTACGTGTAGGATGAAAAGTTCTGTAGATATCTGTTAGATCCATTTGGGCTATAGTGTTGTTTAAATCTACTGTCTCCTTGTTGATCTTCTGTTCTGTCGATCTGTCAATATCTGTGAGTGGAGTATTGAAGTCCCCCAGTACTATTGTGTTGGGGTCTAAGTCTCCCTTTAAGTTTCTTAACAAATTTTTTAAATAAACCTGTGGCCTGTAATTAGCTGCATATACATTGAGAATTGTTATATCTTCCTGTAGTATTGATCCCTTAATCATTATAAAGTGTCCCTCTTTGTCTCTCTTAACAGTTTTTGTGTTAAAGTTTATGTAGTCCGATATTAAGATGGTTACACCCGCTCTTTTTTCATTTCTGTTGGCATGGTATATCTTGTTCCATCCTTTTATTTTCAGTCTGTATGGATCTTCGTTGGAAAGATGTGTTTCTTGTAGGCAGCAAATAGATGGTTTTTGTTCCTTAACCCAGTCAGCCAATCTCTGTCTTTTAACAGGACAGTTTAGACCTTTAACGTTCAATGTGACTATTGATAAGTGGTAAGTTTGCCCTGCCATTTGCCAGATATTTTCTAATGTATGCTTTGAATTCCCTGTGATCTTTTGCCGTGAGGTTCCCTTCATTTACCTTCTTTCATGTTGATGGTCGTGTTTCTGTGTTTCTGTGTGTAACACGTCTTTAAGTATCTTTTGCAGGGCTGGACGAGTGGCAACAAATTCTTTCCATTTCTGTTTGCTGTGAAAGGTCTTTATTTTGCCTTCATTCACAAATGAGAGCTTTGCAGGGTATAATATTCTGGGCTGGCAGTTTTTCTCTCTAAGTACCTGGGCTATGTCTCGCCATTCCCTTCTAGCTTGTAGGGTTTCTGTTGAGAAGTCAGCTGTGAGTCTAATTGGAGATCCTCTGAGAGTAATCTGACGTTTCTCTCTTGCACATTTTAGGATCTTTTCTTTTTGCTTCACTGTGGTGAGTTTAATTACAATATGTCTTGCAGAGGATCTCTTTTGGTCATGTTTACTAGGGGTTCTATGAGCTTCCTGGATTAGGATTTCTCTGTCTTTCTCCAAGCCTGGAAAATTTTCTGCTAGTATCTCCCTAAAAAGGCCTTCTAATCCTTTCTCCCTCTCCATACCTTCAGGAACACCTAGAACCCGAATGTTGGGTTTTTTAATAGTATCCTGTAAATTCCCGACGATATCTTTTAGTTTTCTAATTTCCTCTTCTTGTCTTTGGTTTGACTGTTTCCTCTCCTGTTCACTGTCTTCTAGGTCCGATATTCTCTCCTCTGCTTCACCTATTCTGGTTTTAAGGCCCTCAAGATTGCTTGTCACTTGATCTATTGAGTTCTTCAATTCATTAAGATTTTTTGTCACTATCGTAGCTTCTTGTTCTACTAGTTGTTTCATTTCGTTTTGATTTCTCCATAGTGCTTCATTCTCGCGAGAGAGATTTTCTATCTTATCCATTAAAGATTTCTGTAGTTCAAGAATTTGTTTTTGAGAACTTCTTAATGTTCTTATCAATTCTTTGAGATCTGCTTCTTGCATTTCTTCTATCTCATTATCTTCACAATCCTGACTTGGGGTGTCTTTTCCGTTTGGGGTCATCATAGCGTCTTCCTTGATCTTGCTCCCTCGGAATCTATTTTTGTTTGGCATTTTTTTTTTTTTCCCCACACTCTTTCTCTGGGTTGTCAAGGTAACGGAGTTTGTGTGCGCGGTGTGTTCCCAGTTTTTGGATCCCCTTCAGGTTTCTACAGCCTCGGGTTTTTGGTTCCGTCTGCCTCAGTGATGGGCGGGCGCACCTTGTCCCACTGCGTTTAATCAAATTCGACTTCGTAAGGTGGGCAGCGAGAGGGGCTAGTGTCCGTGCGGGCTCGCCTCAACTGTGCTGTTTCCCCCGTGGGGGTCTGCTTCCCCCCGCCAGTGTCTCGGGATCCCTGTATCGGCTCCCGTTCACGCGCGCAGATCCTGCGGCGATTGTGTTCCACCCCGCTCCCATCTCAGCCGGCGGGCGCGCGCCATGCCACTGCGTTTAATGTAGCTCGACTTAGCAGGGTGGGTCACGAGAGAGGCTAGTGTCCGTGTGGGCTCGCCTCAATTGTGCTGTTTCCCTGGGGTCTGCTTCCCCCCGCCAGTGTCTCGGGATCCCTGTATCGGCTCCCGTTTAAGCGCTCGATTCCAATGGCGACTGTGTTCCGTCCGGTTCCCGTCCCTCCCGGCAGCTCCCGTGCCACTAAGGCACGATTTGCCGTTCGCAAACTTACTTTTCCCTAGGTCCTCTGCGTCTCATTCACTGGGTCCGGAAGAATTTCCACTGCATTTTTTTCCCTGAGATTTTTCCTGAGGCTACAGTAACTCTGTTTTTATTAAACTATCTTTTTGCGGACTGCTAGTGCGCGTCCTCACTATTCCGCCATCTTGGCTCCGCCCCATTCATTCCTTGAAATACAATTTTCCAACAGCATACCTGGGTTTTATATTCTTTGGCTGTGAAGTATAAGGATATCCTTTTTAAATAGGTACTTCACATAATTATTATCACTCATATCTGAGTACGACTGTTCTATTGAACAGACAATATTAATTTCCCTGAAAGCCATATAGAATCAATGAGCAATTATGTCATATTTTTAAAAGAAATTATGAAGTTATGTCATAATACTTTCATATTCTCTGATAATTATTTGCTTTTAGATAAGCACATAGAGACCTTTGAACCAAAATTTTGCTCTAAACTCATTTAAAGGGATTAAATCATTGTTGGCCACTCACTCATTCATATCTAAGGTGTTTGGAGCTTTATTTGCTTGATGTTTGAAAGGAATATTGTTTAAATTTTTGTGAGAAAAGTATTCATGCATTTATTTTTAGGCTTAAGAAATAATCAGTATTCAGCAATACAACATGTCATTCAGGTTGTTCAAGAGATAAAGATCAGCAGGGCAAATATTTAGTTCCTGGCATTGTGGGGTAGAGGGTGACATAGCAGTGAATGCTGCCTGCAACACTGGCATCTCATATGATGCCTTTGGTGTCTTGGCTGATCCATGTCAATTCAGTTTCTTACTAATGGCATGGGAAAAGTAGGGGAAAATGGCCCAATTGTTTTGGTCCCTACCGCCTGCATGAGTGAACCTGATAAAGCTCCTGGGTCTTGGCTTCATCCTGGCCCAGTGGTGACCACTGAAGCCATCTGGGGAGTGAACCAGTGGATGGAAAATATTTCTGTTTCTCCCTCTCTCCCTGTAATTCTTTCAAAAAATCTTAAAAAAATAAAGTACATATGTCTTCTGAGACTCAATATGTTATTTTGAGAGATCCTTTTCTTGTTTTTTCTTCCATGAGCTAGATTATACAAATGAGCTTTGTCTGTCTTACTACAACATCAAATTAAAAGCTGAGATTTTAACCTTTTGATTGTCATAAGTAAGATGATCTGTATTCCAACCTGGAATCTCCATGTTCTCCTAAGAAGTAAAAAAAGAAATTGTTCATAAATCATGCCTATATCTGTAAATAAAGACAATTTCTTTTCAAATTAATAATAGTTTAAAATTCTTTGTTGTCACTTACCTCCCATGTTTGAGAGAAACTGGTTTATTTGTAAAACTCTTATTAAAGATCTATTTTATTGATTTGGGAAAGGCAGAGTGACAGGCTGTGGTAGAGATGGGGTGGGGCGGTGCTTCCATACTGCTGGTTCACTCTCTACAGGACAGCTTCTTTGGCTGGGATGTATTAGGCCGAAGCCAGGGTCCAAGAGCTCCATCTGGTCTCCTACGTGGCTTGCAGGGATCCAAGCACTTGATTCGTTTTCCTCTGCTTTCCCTGGCACAGGGACCAGAACAGCATCACAGGAAGCAGTTTCACCTGCTGTGCCCCAAGACAAGAAGGGTTTGTTACTTTGAATCATGGGTGGTTTGTAGGCTTGAGAATGAGACCTGTTCATTCTAAATCAGATACACAGTACAGAAGACTACAAAGAGTAAAATGAGAAGTCCCTGAAAGTCTTTTCTCCCTAAAATCAGACTTGTGAGTAGAAAAGTGTGTTGTGGGCAGACATGACCCATGTTGATCTCTCTCTCTCTAAATCTTCTCTCAGAAATGACAGTTGCAAAGACAGTTGCCTGGTAAGCCTGCAGAGGTGTTTGCGGATGTGATTTATTCCCATGTTGGGGCTTCCTCTGCTCTGCTGTAGGGAGATCACAACTATCAAATCACCGTAGAAGGGAGGGCTTGCTTCTCCTGGAAGTCAAGGGCAGAGCTCATAGGTCAGAGTTCCCTGAGAAAGCAAAGCCTGCTGGAGCCTGTCATGAGTGACTGATGCTCTAGGTTTAGACAGGCTGCCCAATTTGCTGATTCTAGTAGAACTGGAATGGGCTGCTATGCTTAATGAGATTTCTCCTATTTCTTTTAATATAAATGTATTTGCACTCCCAATTACACTGTAGAAGACTACCTGGGGATCACACCCACAAAAACCTGTGGTAATAGGAAATTTGATAATTTGGCTAATCTGATATGAATCATGTATTGTTAGAGTTATATATATATATATATACATATATGTATGTATGTATATATATACATAAAGCAATTTGCATTTTTCTCATTACTGGAGAGTTTCTATTTGAAGTGTTTTCTCTAAAATCTGCATATTTTGACTTTTCTTCACCCTTTTTCTGGTGAATGCTGACATGCAAAGGAAATATAATTGAGGCACATGTTTTTGACAGCTATTCAACATCAGGCCAAGGTCTGTATAACTCAGCTCAGCCAAGTCAATAGTGCTATTGCAAACAACAGTTAGACAGTGCACTGGTTATTATCTACTTGGACCTTAAAGTCTGTCATTTTCTCTTTTTTGCTTTTCTCTGTGTCTATAATGTGAAAAATAATGTTTCACTTCAACTGATCTTTCTTTGATTCTGTTTAATTTTGTCAAAGAAATTCCCAGGGGACTAGAAACAAAGTCTATTCCTTGTACCTCTTTAGCTCTAGCAATGGTAACAATTTGTAGTTGCTAAGTTATCTGTGCATTTTACCAGCCTTGGTGGACCACTGAAACCTGCCTCAAACTCTGCCTCAAACTCCATCCTTCCATTAAGTTTTATCTAAATACTACTCTAAGTTTCATCAATTTCCTGCTGGACTCTACTTGACAGAGGCAGTCAGGACATATTTCTTGAAACACATTTGGTAGAATTGTATTTGTGAAGAGGGCCTAAATCTGAAAAGGAATGTATTTCTTCTTGACACTTATCATTGATGGAGCTACTTTGTAACTGATTTCAAAGCAAACAACAACACATCTTTCCAAAATGAAACCATTGTTTCTCAAGGCTTTAAAAATCAACATTATATGCTATATGTCCATGGTATCCAAATTTGAATTATTATTAAGGAACATCAGAGCACCTACAATTTTTGCCTTTGAATTTGATAATGTTCTATGGATACATAATGTCGTTGGAGTATTTGCCTTACCAAATTAATATCTCATGAAGGATTTGGAATCTCTATAAATATAAATTGGGAATTGTATAAAGTAGGAATTGTGAGTCTGAGCTCCAATAAAAAACTCTAACATAGGGGGAGTAAACTGCTACATAATCTACAGCTGCTAATAGAGACCATCAAATAAACTGTATACCAGAAAATGTACCTCAAAATGCACACAATTACAATCCAAAATTCATGATAACCTTACAAGTCATCACTTTCTATTTTACAATAAATAAGCTGTGCCTCAGAGACTTATTTAATATAATCAGTCATTCAGCTATTGACAGAGCTGAGGTTTAAAGTCGTTTCAGTCTGGCTTATTTGGTAACAGATGTTGTGAAAAAGTATGCTATTTTCTTTGATATCAAATTAAAGTTCAAGGAATCATCCTCCAATAGTCTTATTGGTTTTAATTCCAATCCACAGCTCTTTAACCTCCCTTGACATACTCAGTTTTGAATAGTTTTAACTGTTACAGTTACCTAACATAGGAAAACAAACCACCACACACTCAAATGATTTAAAACCTTTTTTTCTCATGATTTTGTTGTTCAAGAAGGGTTACTGCCTGCCCAATGGGATGGCTGCTAGACCATTTAGAGCTGCAGGATGCACTTTCAAATGACTTCTCTCTCATACCCGGAACCTCAGTGCTTCTTTCCCAGCCTCCTGCATGGTGGATCCTCAAAAGTAATGACCTTGATGACTTCAAACTTCGTACACTATGTATAAGCTGCCTGTAGTCTTGAAGTTAGGTTCTGAACGAGAAAATTGTTATTTCTGCCATGCGCTATTCACCAAAGCTGTCTCAAGCTAGCCAGGATACATGGAAAGAGAAAACTGACTTCACTACTCAGTGGTTGTTCTTAGTAGTTATTATGCTTAAAAAGTTGTATCTAATATTCTCTCACCAGTCTAATATAGGGCCTGTTGTAAAAACTTAATGTATTTTATCATTGATGCTGACTTTAAATTACTGTTATACCCTACAAGTGTTCCCAGTAAATATTCATTCTATTAACTACACTGATCCTTATTTTTAAATTTTGGAAGCTTAGGTCCAGATAGCAAGTAAATTGACCCAAATTAAACAGTTTGTAAGTAGAAGCATCAGAAAGGATTTCATAGTTGTAGTGCTTGGTCTAATACCCTAGATTTCTCTGAAAAGGCTTGCTTTTCTGAGGAAATAATCCTATCGATATGAAAATATGCATACTACAAGTCGTTTTGTTTTACTTAACTTTGATGAGTACTTGAGTTCTCCCTCTCTATTTTTTTAAAGATTTTTTATTTTATTTATTTGACAGGTAGAGTTACAGACAGTGAGAGGGAGAGACAGAGAGAAAAGTCTTCCTTCCGTTGGTTCACCCCCTCAAATGGCTGCCATGGCTGGAGCTATGCCAATCTGAAGCCAGGAGCCAGGTGCTTCCTTCTCTATTTGTAGAATTTGGAGAGCCCAGTTATGTTCTGGCTCACCACATATTGATGCCAATTCAGACTTATGTCCAGTTGTTCTTTAAGCAGTTCCCTTTCCTCAGTACAGTCAGCTGAGTAAATGGCTCTCAGTGCCTTTGGGGAAATTCTGGAGAACCATTATAACATGTATGTGCTGTAATCTTCTGGTCCTACCAGAGTTTGCAATGGCTTACAATAGTATAAGGTTATATATTTGTATTACTAAAATACTTCATTTTAACATCTATTTTTGTTACTAATTTAGTTATGTAAAAGGTAAGGAGACAGACCCACAGACAACAGATAACCCATGCACTGACTCACTACTCAAATACCTGCAACAGCTGGGGCTGGACTACACTAAAGCCGGGACCCAGGGCCTTCATCAAGTTCTTCCATGGGGGTGGCTGGAACTCAAGCGCCTGAGACCACACATGCTGTGTTCCAGGGTACACCATAGCAGAGAGCTATAATCAGGAGTGCAGCTGAGACTCAAACTAAGGCACTCCAACATGAGATGCAGTAGATACATATCCACTAAAGAGATGCCACCTGACCTTGACAGTGTAAACAGAAAGGCATCGTTTTTCTGTTATTTAATGTAATATTTTATTATTATTGTTTAAAATTTAATTAAAGCTATTCAAATTTTATGCATTTCATATATACAGATTTAGGAACATAGTGATTCTTCCCACTCTATCGTCCCTGCCACCCACTATCCAACCCTTCTTCCTCTTCTCTCTCCTATCCCCACTCTTAATTTCTATAAAGATTTATTTTCAGTTTGCTTTCTACTCATAAGATTAACTCTATACTTCCTCAAAAGTCAAGACAAGGGATATAAACAACCATTGAATCTCAGAATGTCACTTTCACTCCTATACATTATCTATTAGGTACTCTGTTAGTTACCATAGTTGGGGGAAAACATATGGAATTTGTCTTGCTGAGACTGGCTTACTTCACTAATTATAATGGTTTCCAGTTATATCCATTTTGTTGTAAAAGACAAGATTTCACTTTTTTAACCTCTGAGTAGTATTCCATAGTGTACATTTACCACAATTTCTTTATGCAGTAATCACTTAGTGGACATTTGGGTTGATTCCATCTCAGTTATTGTGAATTGAGGTGCAATGAACATGAGTGTACAGATAACTCTTTCTTCTTTTGATTTCACTTTGTTTGGGTAATTTCCCAGGAGTGGGAATGCTGGGTCATATGGTAGGTATATTTTCAGCTTTCTGAAGTATCTCTTTTCGCTTCCTGGACTTTTGGCTAAAATCAAGTGAGTAATCTGTTCTTATCAGTTTAGTATCTGAGGTATCTCTTAGTGTGTTCTGCAATGGCTACACCAATTTACATTACCACCAACAGTGGATTAGAGTACCTTTTCACCCACATCCTCAACAGCATTGTTGTTTGTTGGTTTCTGTGTGAAAGCCATTCTAACTGGGGTGAGGTGAATATTCATTGTAGTTTTGATTTGCATTTCCCTAATGTCGAGAGACCTTGAGTATTTTTTCATGTCTGTAGGCCATTTGAATTTCATCTTTTGAAAAATGCCTCTTCAAGTCCTTGGTCCATTTCCTAACTGGGTTGTTTGTTTTATTATAGATGAGTTTCTTGAGCTCTTTATAGATTCTGGATTTTAATTCTTTATTAGTTGCCTAGTTTGTAATTTTTTTCTGTTCAGTGAGTGCCTTTGCACTTTGCTGAATGTTTCTTTTGTCGTGCAGAAGCTTCTTAGTTTGATGTAATTCCATTTGAAAATTTTGGCTTTGATTTCCTGTGCTTTTGGAGTTTTTTCCAAGATGTCTTTGCCTATGCCAATGTCTTGCATATTTTCCCCAGTGTTCTGTAATAATTTGTTGGTATTGGGTCATAGATTTAGGTCCATAGTGAATTTTGAGTAGATTATTGTGTAAGGTGTATGGTATGGGTCTTGTTTCATGTGGACAACCAATTTTCCCAGAACCATTTGTTGAAGATAATGTTCTTGTTCCAGGGAATGGTTTTAGCTCCTTAGTCGAAGATAACTTGGTTTTAGTTGCCTGGATTGATTTCTGGGATGTTTATTCTGTTCCATTGGTCTACACTTCTATTTTTTTTTTTTTTTGGCCAGTACTAGGCTGTTTTGATTATAACTGCCTTGTAGTATGTCTCAAAAGCTTATATTGTGATACCTCTGGCTTTGTTTTTCTTATATAAGTTTGCTCTAGCAATTCGAGGTCTTTTGTGTTTTCATATAAATTTTAGCATCATTTTTTCTAGATCTTAGGAGAATGACATGGATATTTTTATTGGAATTGCATTGAATCTATAAACTACTTTTGGTAGTATGGGCATTTTGATGATATCAATTCTTCCAATCCACAAACATGGAACATTTTTCCACATTTTTGTGTCTTCTATTTTTTTCTTTAATGTTTTGTAATTTTCATTATAAAGATCTTTGACATTATTGATTGAATTTATTCCAAGGTCTTTAATTTTTTGTAGCTATTGTGAATGGGATTAACCTTAGAAATTATTTCTCATCCATGGAATTGTCTTTGTATACAATGATTGATTTTTGTGTGTGAATTTTATATCCTGCCACTTTATCAAACTCTTTTGTGAGTTCCAATCTCTTGGTGGAGCTTTGGGTTCCCTTATACATACACTCATGTCATCTGCAAATAAGGATAGTTTGAATTCCTCCTTTTTTATTTGTATCCCTTTGATTTATTTTTCTCATCCAATGGCTCTAGCTAAAACTTCCAAGACTGTATTGAATAGCAGTGCTGCAAGTGGGCATCCTGTGTAGTTCCAGATCTTGGTGGAAATGCTTCCAACTTTTCCCCATTCAATAAGATGCTGGTTGTGGGTTTCTCATACATTTCCTTGATTATGTTGAGGAATGTTTGGTCTGTACCCAGTTTGCTTAATGTTTTCATCCTTAAGCATTTTATCAAATGCTGTCTCTGCATCTATTGAAATAACCACATGGTTTTTGTTCTTCAGTTTGTTAATGTGATTTATCTATTTATTTGTGAATGTTGAGACATCCCTTCATACTAGGGAGAAATCCCCTTTGGTTTGGGTGAATGATCTTTCTGATGTGTTGTTGGATTATGTTGGGTATTTTTGCATCTATGTTCATCTGTCTTCATTGGTCTGTATTTCTCCTTCTCTGTTGTATCTTTTTCTGGTTTAGGAATTAATGTGATGTTGGCTTCTTAGAAGGTGTTTGGGAGAATTCCCTACCAAGAATGGCATTTGTGATTGGGTGATTATTTCAGGTGCCTTCTCTGGAGGAGGGGTAGTACATAAAACTAACAGGAGAGAACTTCTGCCTAAATAAACTTACCAAATGGTCAAAGGAACAGAAAGCTATACAAATTACTCTAATTAAAAATAGAATTTGATTAATAATTTTCACAGAACTTGATTCTTTGGTGAGGTATTTTCAAGCTCACTCACCTACTTGAGCATTAAAATTAAACATCAATAGTATCTTAACATCCTTATATTCCTAAAAGAAGGTATGACGAGGTAAGACCAATGCAGAAAAAAAAATGTTTCCCTCTCTTCCTCCTCTGTTCTGTGTTGCTAATAACCTCTTCTTCTGTTCCCCTGTGTCTCCTCTCCTTCTCTCTCTCCTTCCTGTTTATGGTCATAGGTATAGATATTTCAGCTGAAGAGCTAACATCAGATGCCACCTAAGAAGTTCCTATGTTCCCAAGGTCAATTGAAAGGATTATTCATGGTGGGGAAAAAAGCTGTTTAGATAAAGGGAATAAAGAAAGAATTAAAAAATGCTCCAATTCTAGTGTTGGGGATGTAAAATCAATGGCACCATTAACAAGAGTGAAGAATTGAGATTTCAGGAACGTTTGAGAATGAAGTGTCAAGGAGAGGTTTGAGATAAGTGAGTGTAAACTTACCCTTCCCCCACCACCCCACACCCCAACTAACAACAGCAGGTCTTCAGTATCCCCCACAACCCCAGTCCCTCCCACTCCTGTATACATACTGTATAAAATGGGGACTCAGTGTGTCAGGGCATCTGCAACACATGGCCCTGGGCCCCTAGTCTGAACATTTGCTGCTTCTAACCCTCATTCCCACCTATAAGTAAACTTTGGAGGGAAAATGTTAAGTTCATGATGTACTGATATTATTGTAAGAATCAGGGTCAGTAATATTCTCCTGATGGGGTTCCATGACTCTAGCAAGTAGATGTAATGTTAAAAATCAAAATTCAGTCCTAAATATAGAAATGTTTGTTAACAGTCCACGAGATAATGAAGTCCAATAACCCTCTTCCACATAGTCTTTTAGAAAAATGGAAGAATCACTTTACTATTTTTGGATTTATTCTGGCCAGGTTTTTGAGGCTAAAAATTTAAGTATCTGAATCCTTTCCATCAGGACAAAATGGAAAGTGAAAAGTGCACATTTACTTCAATACTGCAGGAAAACCAAGTGCTGGGATGGTACCAGGACGCGTGATACTTGGTGGCTGCCCCTCTCTGGTGCTGAGCCTGCTGGTGACTCACCCTCCTCTGTCCTCTCAGAGCTGCCGCCAGGTGTGCATCAGCTTTCCTAGCACACTGAAAGTCACATGGTCCCCTGTCAGACTTCTAAGAAGTGCCATTCCTAGTGCAGTTCTTAGAGAATGCCAAACTTCTGACACTGAGCCCCGAAATTTCGTGCACTTGGGAAAGAAGCGAAAGACACCTGCCTCTCACATGAAAGGCCAGAATGAGGTTTCCAGATCCCAACTTTAACCTGGCCCAGAGTGGCTGTTGTGGCCAATTTAGGAGTGGACCAGCTAATGGCAGGGCTCATGCTCTCCCTCACTCTCTCTCTTCCTCTGTCATCTGCTTTTCAAATAAATAAATAAATCTTTATTTTTAATTTATTTTTAAAATGTATTTGAAAGAGTTACAGAGAGAGAGGAGGAGAGACAGAAGGGGGAAGGAGAGGGAGAGGGAGAGGGAGAGGGAGGGAGAGAGAGAGAGAGAGAGAGAGAGAGAATCTTAGATCTGCTGATTCACCGCAACAGCCAAGGCTGGGCCAGATTGAAGCCTGAAACTTCCTCCAGGTCTCCCATATGGGCACAGGGACCCAAGCACTTGGGCCATCCTCCATCGCCCTCCCAGGTGCAACAGTATAGAGACTGGTCTGAAGCGGAGCAGCCAGGTCTTGAACTAGAGTCCTTATGGGATGCTGGCAACACCAGTGGAGGATTAACCTGCTATGCCCCAGCCCCTAAATAAATCTTTCAAAAACAGGAAATAGAATATTTTAAAACAAATGATGCTGGTTTTTAATCCTCCCCCATTTTCCTCTATTATTGTGATTGAACAACACACAATATTCCATCTCTTTAGTCCACATACCTTTTAAATCCTTAGCTCCAGTAATAAATAGTGAAATAACTTCAACAAACAGATGTGACTAAGAACTTGAAAAATCAATACAAAAAATGTCATGCATTAGCCAAAGGATGTTATAAAACTCATGTACTAAACTCCATGCATGTAACTCAAAGAAAACATATTTTATTCTTTATTTAATCTTTTTTCTACATGATTATGTATTTCATAATAACTTCTGAATATTTATTCACTAAATCAACCCAAAACCAATTTGATGGGATAAAAATAAAGTAATAGCATATGTGTAAAAGTATAAAACTTTTATATGTACTGCAAGGAAATACAGAGCTAATGTAATTAAAACTTATCTGATGGCTCAGCTTATGTTACATTTGCGAAAGAACATGGTTTTAGGCAACGATATTAGCAGCCAAAAGAACTGACATATGACAAGTTGCTGGTGAGGGAGAAGATAGAAAACTATAAAACTGAAAATAGGAAAGTTTTAAAAGATTATAGAATTATTTAGCATTTTAAATAATGACAAACATCTGAAATATAATTGCCTTTCAGTTTGGTCCTTCTGCTTGTTTATAGTATGAAGGCTAATTATGCATAGATTAAATTATATAAAATATTCATTATTTGAGGAAGCAGCAGAACATGGATTCAAGAACCAATCTTTTCCAGTTTTACTTCATTTTCTCCCTACTATTGGCCCGGAATGCCCTGGGCCTTCTGGCTCTGGTTTTGTATGTCCTCAATCCACTTTTCTCATGGTGCTTCCTTTTTATTCTAATCTCAGTTGATAGAAGGGATGTTGATTTGTCATTTCTTTGTACCTTTCAAAAGCCAACTTCCAATGCCATTAGTTTTATGCAGTTTGTGTTTATACTATATCTGATTTGCACAGGCAATCTAATCTTGGTAAGAAAAAAAACTCACTACATTCAGTCAAAATTAATGAATCCTCTGTTTAAAGGTATTTCAGGAGAAAATATAGTTATTCCAATGATCAGGCTAATTATCCCAGGAGTGACCATTCAATATACATTGTGTTAGCAAAAAATTGTCCAGATATTTTAAAGAAAATAATGCTTTAGTTTGTGAACCATTTAGGAAGAGAATTTTTATCCATATTATCAGCATGGTTATCTCACTATTGACACTTTCCTTTGGTAGAAAGAAATAAAAATGAAATGGATTAGTTCACATTTCATTTTTATTCGAACTTCAGTAACAAAATGTCCTGTCCACTCTCATTTTTCTCAATGGCAGGTTTTTCCAGATAAAAAACTCTGTTTAATACCAGATATTAGGATAACAACTTGATTTCTTGAGAGTTCATCAAGATGCCTGGAAACACGGGATTGGTAATTACCATGAGAGCTGAGGGCCACATGGAGCCATCAAATCAAACTCTGAGGAAGCATTTATTTCTGTTGGTGTAGAAGGAATACCAAACAACCAAAATTTGAGTTGCTGAAAACTTAATATCCAGAGTGTCCAAATGGAAAATTACACTCAAACATTTTGATCAAGAACATTTCTAGTCACCCAGCTTTTTCGTAATAGAAACAACATTTTAGGGGAAACATTTTTAAGCAATCTGCTTTCAGCAAGAAATATTTAACTCTATATAGAATTTTGGGGCCAAAATCACAAGGAATTTTGCATTTAGTCTGGATTCCCACCCTGCTATCCTTGGAAATGTCACAAGTTTTCTTTCTTTGTGCAAGATCCCAGAAGGTATATATCACTTTTTCTTTTACTATTTTCTATGCTATTATGTGTACTATTTTGCTGGAACAACCTGCCATCACCTGGATGAATGATAAGCAACAGACATTTATTTCCCACAGTTCTGGTGGTTGGAATTCTAATATCACAGTCAGGACTCAGGATCACACAGTGCACCTGCTCATTGTGTCCTTAAATGGCAATGGAGGCAATGAAACTCTCTTGGGCCTCACATATAAGGGTAGCAGAACAATTAGGGAGACCCTTACCCTCCAGCCATCACTTTCCAATAGCCTTATCTCCTAAAACTATCACCTTTAAGGCTGAAATTTCACAGTGTGACTTTGGGAAAACACAAACTTAGACATAGCTAACTGGTATCCTCAGTCAGTGACTGCAGTGTTTAAGGCCATCAGTAGAGCTGCTGATGCTCTCCTGCGAGTCAAGTGGCTTCTTTTGATATCTTTTCTGTCCCCCCAGACAAGATGTTATTCATGTGGGCTAAGAAGAAGACGGCTCCCAAGCCTATATAGTTAGGGTTATTTTCCCATTAGGGTGGCATGCAATCATTCCCTTTACTTAAGACCTTCTGTTTTATGTGAAAACAGTTTCATCATGGCTAAGTAACATATCACAAGGCAACATGCCACTTTGACAAAAATACTGCTACTGTGTTGACAAAAAAATTAAGGTCTCAGGACAGAACTCAGATAACTTTCACCAATAGAAAAACTTGTATGTAACATATTACATGTGCTCTGTTCAATCATCATAGAGTTTAGAAGGCTACTAGTCTTCTTAAAAAAAAAAAGAAAAGGAAATTTACTTGCTTTAACATATAGCCATATCAGAAAAAAATCAACAAAAAGATTCACAATAGTTCTTGCTGTAGAGGTGTAACATTATGTAATTTAAACAAATACACATAAATAATGTTTTAAAGAAAGATTATTCTGGGGCTGATGCTGTGGTGCAGCAGGTTAAAACCTTGGCCTGAAGTGCTGGCATCCTATATGGATGCCAGTTTGGGACCCAGCTGCTCCAATTCTGATTCAGCTCTCTGCTATGGCCTGGGAAAGCATTACTGGATGGCCCAAGTCCTTGGGCTCCTGCACCCGCGCGGGAAACCTAGAAGAAGCTCCTGGCTTCAGATTGGCGCAGCTCTGGCTGTTGCAGCCAGTTGGGGAGTGAACCATCGGATGGAAGACCTCTCTCTCTCTCTCTCTCTGCCTCTCTTATCTCTGTGTAACTCTGACTTTCAAATAAATAAATATTTTTAAAAAAGATTATTCTGAGCAATCCAATAAATAAAATTTAGTAGAAATACATTTAAACTTTAAATTTGACTTTTTAAATACATTAGTGACAAAATAATTATAAAAGAGAACATATCAACATAAAGAGCTTTATGAATTCTTATTACCAAAAACTATGATGGAAATGAAAATGCAGATGACAGGAGAAACAGAAGCCTGTCAATAAATGGTCGTGGAACAATTGATTATATGGATCCAATAACCACATACATAAAATACATATACAGACACCAGCATTGTGGCACAGCAGGCTAAGCTACCACTTTCAATGCCAGTAGCCTATATTGTAATGCTGGTTCAAGTCCCAGCTAGTCCACTTCTTTTTTTTTTTTTTTCTTCTCCCTAGATTTTTTTATTTAAGGTATACAAACTTCATACATTTTATATATACAACTTCAGGAACATAGTGATTATTCTCACAGTATACACCCTCCCATCTACATTCCCTCCCTTCCTACTCCCTCTCCTATTCCCATTCTTATTTTTTTTACTAAAATCTATTTTCAATTCATTTTATACACAGAAAATTAACTCAGTAACTAAGTAAAGAGGTCAACAGATAGTATAAAAAAAAAACTGTTGCTCAACACTTTTTTGATTTCTTCTTTTTCCTATGACCCACTGTTCATTCAGGAGCATGTTGTTCATTATCTATTTGTTTGCATTTTTTCTAGAGATTCTTGAGTTGTTGATTTCCAGCTTTATTCCATTGTGACCAGAGAAGATGAATGGCATAGTTTTGATTTTTTTGAATTTGCTGAGACTTGCTTTATGGCCTGGCCTGTGGTCTACCCTAGAGAAAGTTCCATGTACTGGTGAGAAGAATGTGTATTCTGAAATGAACTCAGGTATTCTTTCTTCTGCCACAGTGAATGTTAAGGCTTTCCACTGCATTTTTTATTTGATCTATTGAATTCTTCATTTCCAATATTTCATTTTGATTGCTCTTTAAGATCTCATTTTATTTTCATCCATGTCATGTATGGATTTCTTTAATTTGTGGTTTTGCTTCTGATTACTTTGAATTAACCCTAGCATCAATTTTTTGAATTCTGTGAATTCTGTGTCCAGCATTTCTTCAATCTCTTTTCAGATTCTAGTATGTTAGTGTTGTTGTGTTCCTTTGGTGGTGTCATGTTATCTTCCTTATTTTTGTTTCTTGAATTGCTGCATTTACTTTTAGGTATTTGTGAAGATACTTGTTATTGTTGTTTTTTTCCCCTATAATGGCTTTTATCTTTGGACTATGCCTCTGTGGATTAGTGGAGTGTTTTCTCTTTTAGTGAATACCCCGAGGAATGTGATGGGTGTGTCTAGGGAGCTCTGTTAAGTGCTCTAAGGTGAGGGGAATGTCCAAGGTGACACCCAAATTGGGTGTGATAAATCTCTTTTTTTTCTAAATCAGTGGGAAGTTTAATCTGTTCTCTTGGCATAGCTCAAACTCAGGCTTACCTCCTTTCCTCCAAGGAGACCAATGGCCTGGCACTAGCTACAATATTCATCTGTGCTGCCACAAGAACCCTACAAAAGGATCCGTGCAGTCCTCAGTGTCAGCACACTTTGCAACCTCCTACACAGCCACTGTGTTCACAGTTCTGGCACACAAGCCGCCCACAGTCACAAGCACCCAGCCCCCTGTCAATTCTCCCAGACATCTTGGCTGGGCTGATTGCTGGGCACTTGGACACGAGCTGGCACAGCTATTGCATATGTCCAAAATGGCACCTGCTCCCTCTCAGCTAGTTACAGGATTCCGGTGCTGGGTGGTCAGAGAGAGAGAAACACGCTCTCATTTTTTCCCTCTAGGTTTGCAAGTACGTTGTCGCCCACAGGGCTCCAAGCCAAACTCATGCCAGGCTCTTCCCACAACTTTAAGACCAGTAGCTTGGACTGCTTCAGTCTGGTCTCACCTCACTTTCCAAGGCTGGTGCTGAGGCTCTCAGGTGCTGGGGTCCTGAGTTGTGCACGTCCACACTCTCCACGTAGATGCACAGTGTCCCTCTAATTTGCATGGAGTTTCCTCTGCCTAACTCTTCCCCTGAGACTGCACTCTCTCCACATTTTAATTATCTTCCCCTAGTCAACAGCAGTAAGCTCCCTTTCTATTCTGCCATCTTACATCTCAGTACTAGTCTTCTTTCACATAGGTGTATCATTCCAGTACTTTTTCTACAAAATATGTGGCTGCATTTTTATCAGAACTTTTGAAATTGTTAAGTATTTTAGATTTTCATTGCAGTATAAACCAATGTGTTCTAGTGAACAGAAAATGTTGAAGAAGAAGATAAGAGGCTATGTGTTTTATGTCTGTTAAGGCTAAGGCATTCCATTTTAAATAATATTTAAAAATTGTCTTGCATATCTTAACTGCCCTTTCAGTAGTGATATTATTGTTTTCCTAACGAGGAAATGTTTTGCAGGTGAGGTTCAGTTCACAGAATTTTCAGTGTTCCAGTGGCTTCCCAAGTTAGCCCACAGGTTGGCAGTGGAAGGGAGACTGTCAAATGCCTTCATCTATCAGACTCAGCCTGTCCCTTGCCATGTGGCCATGGCTGTCATAGTGAAAGATGGACTCTCTTGTACTTGGACTGTTAATATAAATGAGCTCCATTTCACTTTGAGATGTCTTGATTGAGAATGCTAGAGATGACTCAGGTCAATTTTCTGAGAGGTTACAACTAATTTAAAACTTACAAGTGAGTATAAATAGCTTAAGCTGATCGTTTTAATATGACATACTTTACTCATGGGCTGAATTTCATTTGCTGCCCTGAAACCAATTATTTAGGTTTTTTTTTTTTAAGTCTTTCCAGAGATCTCACAAAGTCCCAAGTAACCAAAGCATAAATTTCCCTCCTAGTTACAGACATTTTAGAGATATATTGAATTGAGTGTGTAGTGCCGATCCCTTGGGCACCGTGCTGGCAAATGCTTTGTGTCCTGAGAATTGCCTCATTATTCTTTTTCTTTGTTTCCTATCTTTTAATCAGACTTTAACTTCTCTCCCTATGATTTTCTTGGTTTCAGTAATGGAATAGAATAAAAAAACTTAATCAAAATCTTCCTTTGCAAGTTAAACAAATTAAACTGTTTTTTCTTGACAAATAACATCTTTTATACCATTTTCTCTTTGTATGATGAGCTTGTCAAAAAAGTAACTCACATTACATTTTTAAAGACTCAGATAATAGATGTGACAATTCACTTATTTATCCACATTAATATTAGATTTCTATATCTAAGAAAGTATTTTTGTATCCTTTAAAAATATGATTTCTTATGATTTTATTATAAAACATTAATTTTCAGTGAGTTCTATCAGAGAAAAATTATTCTGCACAAATTTGACAAGGAAGGCTATCCAAGGTGACACAGATTTGCAACAGGTGACAAAGATTGACTTTAACTCTCTTGAAACAAAATGTGATTTTAAGCACCAGGGGGAGCTATTAGAAAATAGTACTAGAGAACATTGGTGGAAGACTGATCAAGGTGAGTAGGCCAACTGTGTAAATTGACACTTGCTGAAGTTAGGCTCCTTCCCTCTTAACAGAGACTGGGAGATGTGGGCCCTGGCTTTCATTTCCAAGGGATGATGCTCCATCCCTTGAGGGAGATATCCCTGGAAGAGACTAGGAAAATATTTACAACTCAAATAGACTGAGAAAGAATTTAGAATGTTCTAAAGTAAAAGTTTTAAGAAAAGAGAAGCCAGGAGACTACAGTCAGAAAGAGGCCTATCCAAAGTCTGACCAAGTCAGAGTAATACTAACACCATCTTGGTCAGTTCTAATAATTACTAACACCAAAGTATGAAACTCACTTACTTAGACAAATATTTCCTCAAATATCTGAATATTTTCAAATTAATATTTCAGTATCAAAATATCTGCTTGTATTTTTATAATAGCTTTGAATTTTCTAATACAGAATCTATGAATAATATTGAAGCCACCTGTTAGCATTTTCTAAAATTATTTTTATTCTAATATATATGATTAAAAGAAGTAATTAATTAGCACTTTTATAAAGGCTCCATATATAAAAATTATTGACATAGAAGATGAATTCATTTGTATGCTATTTGTAAATGTGATATTTTAATGTACTATTATTTTCAATTGACACATAAAAGTAATCATATATAATTATGGGGTATAGGATGACATTTCAATACCTGTATAAAGTGTGTAATATTAGCTTATGGTAATTGGCATATTCATCATTGAAAACAGTTATGACTCTGTGTGTTGGGGAACATCAAAAATCCTCTCTACAGCTGTTTTGAAATATAAAGTTAATTGTTATCAGCCATAGTTATTCTATTGTGCTAGAACTTGGAAGTTATACCTCCTATCCTACTGCATTGCACCTGTTAAAAACTTTCTCCATGTCTCCCTCTCACACCCTTCTCAGATTTTAGTAAGCACTATTCAATGTTTCTATTTCTTTTTTTAAGATTTATTATTATTTGAAAGGTAGAGTTACAAAGAGAGCAAGACATAGAGATCTTCCATCTACTGGTTAATTTCCTAAATGGCTGCAATGGCCAGGGCTGGGTCTGGAAGAAGTCAGAAGCCTAGAACTCCCATGTGAGTGCCAAGCACCCAAGCATTGGGTCATCTTTTACTGCCTTCCCAGGCACATAAGCAGGGAGCTGGATCAGAAATGGAGCAGCCAGGATTTGAGCTTATATGGGATTTGGGATCACAGGCAGTGGCTTATCCTGCTGGCCTTCTGTTTCCTATTTCTGTGAGATCTATGTTTTAGTATCTTCTTCCAAGTGACAATATGTGATACTTGCCTTTGTATCCATTATTTATTTCATTCAATGTGATGTCCTCCAGTTACATCTTTTATGTCTGCAAAGGACAGAATTTCATAATTTTCCATGAGTAATTCCATTGTGCATATATGCTATTCATTCATTCATTTATTGATTCATTCATAGTGATTCCTTATCTCGCTTATTGTCAATAGTGTTTCAGTAACACAAGGGTGGCTGTCTCTTGGACATACTCTAAACATGATATTTTTAAAGCTTGATTATCATTATCATGGCTTCTGATAAAATAATAGGCTTTCTGCATGTTTACTGTATCAATATCTGCCAAAGCTCTGAGATTTTATACTACTTGCAGGTTAATCACTTAGGTTACTGTAGTTTCATGAATACTACTAGAAGGCACAAGAATCCACCGCCAGAGACACAGGACTTTTTAACTCATGATGTAACTGGTAGAGTAAGTTTCAAGTTCCCACTTGTTCTCTTGGCCTTCAAGTCCCATGAGGTGTGATGAGGAGGCCAGACCAGTTGATACCTTATATTAAATAGGTCTGTATTTCAGCTAAAAACCCTTGATCTTAGCAGATGCTCAATCTTAAAAAGAAACTTCGAGCAAACATTTGCCCCTAGGGAGTCTTTGTCTTTTTTATCCTAGCTAGGAAGGAACCCTATCATCTGCCCTGCGGGGAGATACCATCTCTATCTCCCAAGACAGCCTGTAGTGCAGACATCCTTAACATAATATAACAACAACAAACGCTGATGTGGTGTACAGAACATCATACAGTATTTTCTCCAAGCACAGAACTGCATTTTTTATGGATTTGGTTTCTGCATCATGCCATATTGTCCATTTGGTAATTTACTTTATTATCATTTTACTATGAAAAATTATATATATAGCACAACTTTATAGTTCACATTTGTTGTTATCTAGTCAGTTACCCATATTCCAGAGGAAGCTACCTGAATAATTCAAATATCAATATTAAAATCTATATTACAGAGTTATTGGCATAAGGAATATATTGGAATGAAATTTTTTAATGTATTTAAACTATTTGATTGACTAGAAAGACAGTACCATCATTCTCCCTGCTTGAAGAAGTTGTAAGAATCTAGTGTATCCTAAAAACTAACATTTTCAGAACAGGACTTTGAGCATTTTCTTAAACATTTATACATTTATTTGAAAGGCAGAGCAAAAGAGAGAGAGGAGAGACAGAACATCCCATCCATATTTCACTCCCCACTTGGCCACAACTAGCCCAGCCGGGAGCTCCTCCGGGCCTCTCACAGTGGTGTCAGGGGTCAAGCGCTCTGGCTGTTTTCTGCTGCCTTGCCAGGCACAGCTGATAGGGAAATGCCATCTCATAAGCTGCAGCTTATCCTGTGGAACCCCAGCGTTGGCCCATCAAGGTGAGTAATTTCTGATTGTGCCTTTCCATCACTTTATCAAGGAGGCCTCCCTCTATCCACTCAAAGGGTTTACAGGGCCTCTGATGAAGTCTTCCATCTCTGTGTCCCTCTGGGAGCAAGGCTGCTGCTGCGTGTCTGTATTCAGAGTGGGGACTTCACTCACCCTAGAAGACTTGCTGTCTGATGAATGCTTCATATTATTATTTAATGCATCACATTTACCAGAACACGGCTAACATTTGCTTTCATTACAACAGACGGTTGACTGCAAAGTGATAGAGAAGGAGATGGGCACGTTACCATCCACCTCTGAGCACCTGAGCCTACTGACATGTGTGGCTGCACTGCTTTAGATCAGTTCATAATCTCAGGAGGAGAATGGAAATGATTAACGCCTGGCCTGCAAGATGGAAGGGCATTTGGTGTCTTGACAATTTCTGTCCTGTAAGTACTCCCACTATGGCCTATTTCAAGTTAATAAAATGACACCACTGATCAAGAAGTTGGGAAGATTTGTGTATAATTGGCTTTTAAGGGCCAGGAAATGCCAGTTCCAATAAGAGGCTGCTCCAGCACACCACAGTTTAATGTTGTAATTTTTTTTCTCAGAAGCCAATTATAAAGAGTGAAACTTTTCATTTTTGTAGAAGAATAAGTCCTTATTATCTGAGATAAGTCAGTAACTTGACTATGTTCTAAAGACAAAGTTTTGCTGCAATTTAATTAAAACTGAAAAAAAAACCTGCAAAATATTTTCACTGTTAGAACTTTCATCATGAGATTTGACAAGCGTTCCTAATTTTTCTGTGAGGTTTCCCTATTTTATTGGTCTGTGTTCAAATACTGAGAACCCATAAAAACTCATCTAATTTTCATCAGAATAAAACAAGAATAAATTATTTCACTGCAACAAGTATACACTGCCCCACATAAGAAGGAGAGATATTCTTGGATTTGGATATTTAGTGGAAAAAATAGACTCTGAAACTGTTAATACTGTAAGTTACTGTACCAAAGTGCATTACCTTCCCTTTTTACTTGGAGTCTGTTTGCTTCGAGCAGTAGTGCCCAGTGTTTGATAGCTGCCGTCTAAGATATAGACTGACACTTTCTGCGGCAGCAGTCAAGAGTGAGTTATTTCAATCTGTGCTCGTGCAGCTGGGAAATTTACCGTCACAAGGCTGGAATTCCATTTCAGTGTGTCATGATCCACTACGCTGCACCTGCCTCTCCGAGAGCCAGAGAATCAGTGCCGTGTGGTGACTGAAATCCCAGCCCTCTCAAGCCTGTAGCTAAAATCAAATATCCAAAAGAAGAGAAAAACTACAAAAAGTAATATCCTCTTATGCGAAGTAAAGTAGCAAAGTGAATTGAGAGGTACAACAGCAATTTCATAACTACCATTTTATTTACAATTACTAATACTTCAAAATGTTTCAGAATGTTCGAGATCATTGAATTCCTTATATTCATGACTTTTGAAGAGATACATTAGTTAACAAAAGTTAATCTGTATCTACAGTAGATAAAGTAAAAATAATGCCACTTGGTTAACTGACGTTATTGTTTAGATCATTCACAGTAGAGGATATTCTGTGATTTAAATTACTTTCTTCAAGTGACTTTGATATAGTGTCGTGAGCTGTGTAACACATGGAGGCTGAGTTAGTTTCAATAAGGATTTTATCATGCAGTGGGGAAGTCACACATTGTAATTCACACAGCATGCTGGACAAACCAACCACCCAAGGTTTCCAAAGTATCTCCAGTGCTCCTCACGGTGCCTCTTAGCCACAGAGGGCACATTCTCACAACATCTGCATGGGTCGTGCCTCTGAGCTAAGGAACACAGGTCTTGAAGGGTGAGTAGAATTCTGGCTTCAGGTGAGCAGGGGTTCAACGTCGGGTGAGCTCACAGCCTGGCCTTGGCATTGGGCAGGCGGGCCTCCTCCTCATCACTGGGGGAGCCTAGAGCCTCTGCGTTGTGCAGGTGCAGGGCTGGCTGGGAGAACTCTCTGGTGGGAAGGTCTGAGTGTGGTAGCTCAACCCATGGCTTTTGGGAGAGTCTGTTCAGAACGTCTCCCTAGGCCTCTTCAGTCTGCAGTTTAGATACTCTTTGGTGATCAGTGTAGGACTGATAAGGTCCCAAGGAGGGTGTGTGGGCCATGGGTAGTTCTTATCAAGTCCATGCAGATCTGCTGCAGTCAGCTTAGCTCTTGCTTATTTCTTGCTAATATTATGGTGAAGCTGTCCAGCCCCTGAAACTGGATGCCCATTTAGCATATGAAGGAAGAGTATAACAATATTGTACCATCTTGTCTGAGCATATTGCCTTACAGTTTCTTTTGTCGCTAGGCTCAGAAGATACATACAGCAAATATTGATGAGTCTATTGCCTTACCGTTGTTTTTGCTAGGCTCATCAATTAATATTTTAACTATTTAGCAAATTATCTACTTAACAAGGTATTTTTGGATATATGATCTAGAATGACAACACAATTTATAGCACATTTGTAATTATTGTAACAGTCTTACACCTTGTACACATGTCTTATATACACTAGCCTAGCCATTAATTCACTCTGGGCCTCCTTAACATAATTATCTAACTTAGCTTAATTTAACAATTCATCCCGATTTTGTCTGAGTAAATCAAACAAATGATTTTGATTACAAAAAGGGTTTGAACTTATATCCTTATATTATGTTTGGTAAGTTTAACTGTGTTGACCCTACTTCCTTACAGTTTTTGTATTTGATAAAATCAAACATACAGACACATGTCTTCATATACATGTTGTTCATCGCACATTCTAGGAAGTGTTGTATACACAGGTCTTGGAATGAGGCGGCATAACAGACATTGTTTCTTTGACTTGGTTTTCAACTGTATTGAACAATGAATTAATCAAGCACTTAAACAATTGAGTGTAACATATATAGTAATTATAATACCTACATCAATGAAAGATACTTGGATAACTCATTGTAGTATCCCTGAGAATGTCCATGTGCCCATGCACATGTGTCAAAGGGTAATTGTTCTCCATATTATGCCATCTAAGGTCCATTGTTTGTTGATAATCTGGACCATATGGCCATAGGCAATTTTATCTGTATTAAGGATGTGAACTATTTTCTGTAGTCTAATATCATTTTGTTGAGCTGTTTTTATGTCTGATGGTATCTTCTTGTAATGTCTCTAGTACTTTTAGGTTATGTTTAATATGTTCATTTAACTTTATTTGTCTTTCTTGAATGGATTTCCATAGTTGCTCTTTTGTTGCTAGACTGCCTGCTGATATTTTTATTTTTCTTTATCTGATGATAGTAGAAATTTTAGATTCATTACTCATGGTAACTTCCATGCAGTTAGGGCTTGTATAAATTTGTTGTCAATGCTGACTATTTGATTGGTATTGTTTTTGCCAAAAATTGTGATGTTGGCCTTTTTCTCAAGCATATAATGAATCTGAAGTTTCCTTGATCTATTATTTTGCTTGGGATTCCCGTTGTTGCTGTTTTGATCAATGCAGTTTCTTGTACTGGGTCTCTTATTATCATGTGTACAAATGGGGATATTTGGTTGAGGCCATCTGTTTTGAATATTTGTTCATCTAACCATATGGTATCCTCAGCTGGTATTACTGCTATGTTGCCGATTTTTCTGGGGATTACCATAGTCTTATGTGAAGTAACTTTGTTTTCTGTAGAAATCTGTAGTAAATCCATCTTGCATGTCTCTTGTAGACATCTTGATTCTTCTGTGGGATCTAGGAAGGCTAGTGAGACTAGAGTATGTCGTGCTACTCCAGTTCTGAAAATTTGTCTCATTTCATCAGTTGCTTGGTCCATGAGGTGTTGTAATTGTGGGCAAGTAGGCTGTTTGTGCCTAATAGTTAACTGTCCATTGATTTTTCTTCCTTAATCTTTTCTTAGTTTTCATACATTGTCTTAACGGTATCTTTGAGCATTTCATGTTGCATTTCCAAATTGCTGATTCATGTTGTTCTCAATGAATTGGATAATGCATTGATCACTTCTATTTGGTAGTTCCATACCATTGTGAATTTTGTTATTTCTGTTTTGATTTTTTTTAAGTTTTTGCTGAATTTGCTATTTCTCCAAGAGCTAGGCCTGCTTTGGTGATCCATTGAAAGATTCCCAGTAATTGTCTTTGTTGTTTGTTAAATTTTTAGAATTGGGATAGTTATCAATCCTTGTTTTTACAGTAATTTACATTTTCTTACAGTATCAATGTCTTCGGTGAAAATGTAATTGTTTTTTGGTTATTTGTGGATTTACGATGAATGTGGGAGTGGAATCCTTAAGTTGGAGGATATCATTGGTGATTCTCTGATGATCAGTTCACTCATATGTTCTTTCCAGGCAAATCCTGCTTTAAATGTGCTGATATTAATTTATATGTTGAATTAGACTTTCCTCTATTGATAATGCATGGTGTTTCTCATCCCTTTTTAATATCATAATTCTCAAATGAGATCAGGAAGATATAAATCTTTTGATTATGGAGTTTTTGCCAATGTCCTACTGATAATGAGTAGTTAAGAAGAGGTTCTTTAATCATCATATCCATCAATGTCCGTTTTCCATAATGGGGTGGTAGCAGTTGGAAGGAATATGGTAGTGTTGAATTTTATTTTAAGAAATTTTGGAATCATTGTCCATATGTTATCCAAAAGTCCAAGTCGTTGTTATCCACTTGTTTTAGATGATACAGTACATTTGTGAATATAGGTAGGTTTTCTGTTGAACATTTTGTTAGTTGTAAGCATTTCATCTGAACTTTTAGGGTTTTATAATCTATGATGTTAGTTTCACATGTCGCAACAGATGATCTGCTTTTGCATTCAGTAGTATTGACTGGTAGTAGCTTTATATTCTATTGGTATGTGAAGGTCCAGGATAGGTAAGTTCTGATTTTGTATATCATCTCAATGTAAGAATGAGTTATATTGTAGTATGCATTCTGTGTCTGATGTGTAATTTGATCTTGCTCCATGGAAGGCCTGTAAATTTTTTTTAAGATTTATTTACTTTGAAAGTAAGAGTTACACAGACAGAGAAGGAGAGGCACAGAGAAAGAGAGGTCTTCTATCCACTGGTTCACTCCCCAGATGGCCGCAACTGCCGGAGCTGCACTGAACTGAAACCAGGAGCTTCTTCCGGGTCTCCCACATAGGTGCAGGGGCCCAATGATTTGGGCCATCTTCTACTGCTTGCTCAGGAATAGCAGAGAGCTGGATCAGAAATGGAGCAGCCAGGACTCAAACAGGTGACCACATGGGATTCTGGCACTGCAGGCGGTGGAATTACCCACTAAGCCACAGCACCAGCCCTCAGTAAATCTATAATTGGGAATGTCCTTCCAAATGTATCTAGTCTACTTAACTCATCTATTTTAGAACTTGGTTTTATAGCATTGATGAATTGATCCTTTGTTTTATGGAACCAGAAGACTGTGAAACTATTATTATTAACTTCTAGTCTTTCTATGTGAGAGTTGAATTAAGGTTGTTTTGTTCAGTTTGGTAACTTATAGCTATGTTATTGTTGTTTGCTTGAAGTTCAGTGGTTTTGTTAATCCATTTTGTTGTTACGTTTTGTCCAAAGTAGTTTGTCCATTTAACATATTGAATGTTATAGCTATGAATCTTTGTTAATTGGATATTAGTTTGTGGGAAACAAATAATAGCAATTGATCGTGTCCAATCTGTGGCATTTTGATTTTTATTAATGATTCCTGGTATATTCAATCCAAAAAAGCAGGCATTACTGATCTGTGTACATTGAGATATTTGTTCAGCATCTAGTGCATAATAGATCTTTGTTTGAAGACTTGTGGGATGGTTTATTTTAGCTTCTATGGGTATTTCTGACAATCAGTTCCTAATGTAATTTTTTTAAAAAGTCTTCTTTTTTTTTATTTGAGAGATAAAGGAACAGACAGTGAGAGAGACAGAGAGAAAGGTCTTCCAGATGGCCGCTATGGCCGGTGTGCAGTGCCGATCCGAAGCCAGGAGCCAGGAGCTTCTCCTGATCTCCCATGCAGGTATAGGGGCCCAAGCACTTGGGCCATCCTCCACTGCCCTCCCGGGCCACAGCAGAGAGCTGGATGGAAGAGGAGGAACTGGGATTAGAACTCGGTGCCATATGGGATTCCAGCACCACAGGCAGAAGATTAACCAAGTGAGCCACAGCGCCAGCCCACTAGTGTGGTAATTTTCCATGAGTCTTCAACACTTGGTTGTGAGATGTTTCTTACTGTTGGGCCCCAGCTGTTATTATATTTTTTTATGTTAAGTTTTCCATTATTTGGTATTTTAGGAAAATCTATCACACATAATATTGCAGTGTTTATATTGTTGTATGTTATTCTGATATCTTGTGGACATGGAAGTCCATATAGGAATGGTATTGGTTCGGTCAGGGATGAGAATCTAGAGTATATCATGGGCATCCTTGGACCTTTATCTTCTTTTTTTCTTAGTTGAAATGGAAGAAGGATTAGGGCAAGATGGCGGAATAGGAAGGCAGCACACCGATAGTCCGGGGAGAGACAGTTTAATAAAAGTGGAGATACTGCGGGTTCAAGGAAGAGTAGGGGAAGAAACAGCAGAGGAAACTCTTCCAGAACTAGTGATTCACAGTGGACCTTTGAGGAGAGCATGGGAGCCTGCAGTTCGGGACACCAGCAGCAGACTCAACGCACCAGCGCTGGAACGCCAGGTGAGCCGATCCTCAATAGCCCGAAACACCAGCAGGGAAGCGGAAAGAGGAGACTAGAGTGAACAAGAATTGAAACCCTGTGGGGAAAAGTTCACCAGGCTAACTAGAAGAGAGAGAGAAAGAAAAAAGTGACCCATACGGACGCGAATTTCTCTCTCTCCGCCCACCTCTCAAAGGTGAACAAGACAAAGAGCAGGCGCCATTTTGGACATACGTCATAAGCAGGGCGACCTCAGGTCTGCACCAGCACTGAGCCTAGCAGAAAAACCTGACTCTGGGCGTGGGGGTGAAATAACAGGAGATTAGAACCTAATAATGTGTGGTGCTAATGAACTGAGACTGTGAAAAAAGAGACGGTTGGGGAGAGAACTCACGGAATTCACCATGTGAATACTCTCCAGAGACGCTACAGTTCGGTAGCCTTGGTAGCCCAGTGGTGAGATTGCAGGAGAATTTGAACCCACACTGAAGGCTGCAGAGATTCCCTCTGTGGTCCTTGGGAAAGAGCTTCCGATCTCTGGCTCCTGTGGGTATATCATTTGCCTGCTAACCACCCCCAATTCCATTCAGCTGTGTGGAATTACTTCCCTTTTGAACCAAAAAAAAAAAAAAGTAACAGAGAGAGATTTACCACGCCTAACCTGGGAGTGTCTCCTTTGACACACCCTCAACCCGGAGGAACCAAACAGAGTTCTCAGGCCACACCCATCTCAAGCCTCTAAGGCTCCATCAAAAGCAGACAGTCCACTTAATCTAGAGTCATAGTATAACAAGAAAAAAACACCACAGTGAAGAAACCAATATGCCAAACAACAAACGCAAAAACCAAGGTAATAAGAACAAGGAAGACACTATGGCATCCCCAAATGAAAAAGACACCCCAATTCAAGATTACAAAGATGATGAGATAGAAGAGATGCAAGAAGCAGATCTCAAAAAATTGATAAGAACACTAAGAAGTACTCAAAAACAAATTCTTGAACTACAGAAATCCTTAATGGACAAGGTAGAAAATCTCTCACATGAAAATGAAATATTAAGGAGAAATCAAGCTGAAATGAAACAACTAGTAGAACATGAAACTGTGATAGTGACGAGAAATCATAATGAAGTGAAGAATTCAATAGATCAAATGAAAAACAAATTAGAGAGCCTTACAAACAGAATGGGTGAGGCAGAAGAGAGAATATCGGACTTAGAAGACAGAGCACAGGAAACTATACAGTCAAACCAAAGAAAAGAAGAGGAAATTAGAAATCTAAAAAATATTGTTGGGAATCTACAGGATACTATTAAAAAACCCAACATTCGAGTTCTAGGAGTTCCTGAAGGCATGGAGAGGGAGAAAGGATTAGAAGGCCTTTTTATTGAGATAATAGCAGAAAATTTCCCAGTTTTGGAGAAGGACAGAGACATCCTAGTACAGGAAGCACATAGAACCCCTAGTAAACATGACCAAAAGAGGTCCTCACCACGACACATTGTAATTAAACTCACCACAGTGAAACAGAAAGAAAAGATCCTAAAATGCGCAAGAGAGAAACGTCAAATTACACTCAGAGGATCTCCAATTAGACTCACAGCAGACTTCTCATCAGAAACCCTACAAGCTAGAAGGGAATGGCGAGACATAGCCCAGGTACTTAGAGAGAAAAACTGCCAGCCCAGAATATTATATCCTGCCAAGCTCTCATTTGTGAATGAAGGTGAAATAAGGACCTTTCATAACAAACAAAAATTGAAAGAATTTGTTGCCACTCGTCCAGCCCTGCAAAAGATACTTAAAGATGTGTTACACACAGAAACACAGAAACACAGCCATCAACATGAAAGAAGGTAAACGAAGGGAACCTCACAGCAAAAGATCACAGGGAATTCAAAGCATACATTTGGATAAAGAAATTATGGGACATGTACTCTATAGAATACTATACAGCAGTCAAAAACAATGAAATCCAGTCATTTGCAATAAGATGGAGGAATCTGGAAAACATCATGCTGAGTGAATTAAGCCAGTCTCAAAGGGACAAATATCATATGTTCTCCCGATCGGTGACAACTAATTGAGCACCAAAGGTGAAACCTATTGAAGTGAAATGGACACTATGAGAAACAGTAACTTGATCAGCTCTTGTGCTGACTGTTGTTGTACAATGTAATACTTTATCCATTTTAGTAATTTTTTTATTCTAGTACTATTGGTTGAACTCTGTAATTAACAAACAATTATTCTTAGGTGTTTAAATTTTAACTGAAAATTGATCCCTGTGAAATATAAGAGTGGGAATAAGAGAGGGAGGAGATGTACAATTTGGGACATGCTCAATCGGAACTGCCCCAAATGATGGAGTTAGAATTGTGCCAGGGAATTCCAATACAATCCCATCAAGGTGGCATGTACCAAGGCCAAGTGATCAATTTCAGTTCACAATTGATCACACTGATAGGTCTAAGAGTCAAAGGGATCACACAAACAAGACTAGTGTCTGCTAATACTAACTGATAGAATCAAAAAGGGAGAGAATGATCCAACATGGGAAGCGAGATACACAGCAGACTCATAGAATGGCAGATGTCCTAAATAGCACTCTGGCCTCAGAATCAGCCCTTAAGGCATTCAGATCTGGCTCAAGAGCCCATGAGAATATTCTAGGCATGGAAAGCCAAGACACTCTGGAAAAAAAAGAAGACCTAAATGAAAGATCTCTGTGAGTGAGATCCCAGTGGAACGAATGGGGCCATCAAAGAAGGAGGTACCTTTCTCTGAAGGGAGGAGAGAACCTCCACTTTGACTATGACCCTGTCGGAATAAGATTGAAGTCAGCGAACCCTAAAGGCTTCCATAGCCTTGGCAACTCATGACTAGAGCCTAGGAAGATTACTGATGCCATAAACAAGAGTGTCAAATTGTTAAATCAACTTCAGGAGTCACTGTGTACTTACGTCTCATGTGGGATCTGTCCTTAATGTGTTGTCCAATGTGAAGTAATGCTATAACTAGCACTGAAACAGTATTTTACACTTTGTGTTTCTGTGTGGGTGCAAACTGATGAAATCTTTACTTAGTATATACTGAATCTATCTTCTGTATATAGATAATTAAAAATGAAAAAAAATCTTGGTGTTAAATTGGAAATTGCATAGAAAATTAATCAATTTTTTAAAAAAATATATCATGTAGGATCTCTGTCCTTAATGTGCTATACATTGTGAATTAATACTATAACTAGTACTCCAACAGTATTTTTCACTTTGTGTCTCTATGTGAGGGCAAACTGTTGAAATCTTTACTTAATATATAGTAAACTGATCTTCTGTATATAAAGAGAATTGAAAATGAATCTTGATGTGAAGCAAGGGGAGAGGGAGTGGGAAAGGGGAGGGTTGCGGGTGGGGGGGAAGTTATGGGGGGGAAGCCATTGTAATCTATAAGCTGTATTTTGGAAATTTATATTCTTTAAATAAAAGCGTTATAAAAAAAAAAAAAAGAAATGGAAGAAGTAGTATTCTCCTTTTCTTCTTCTTCCTCTTCTTTTTCTTCCTCTTCTTGGTTATTTTATTTCATAGTCCTCATAGGCCTCATCATCCTCCATATCAAGTTGGTACCGGAATTAGTTTCAGGCTGAGAAAAATTTAAAATTCATGGTGTTTTGGCAATTAAACTGGTCATGTTGTGTCAGTGTATCCTCTTGATCTGTTTCCATGATGTCGTTATAGTTTAACTATTTGTGTTGCGTTTCCATGGGTTTCATTTACTTGTAATATTTGTATAGTGTCATATCCTAATGTCTTCCAGTAGTATGGGTATATTGCTTTGGATGCCGTAACTTGTCTCCATATTTCTAATTCTTCACATCTATGTGGGTAGGTTGTAGTTACTGCCAGTGGGTCATTTGTTGTATCCAAATGTGTATAGTGCCAGACACTGTATCTTTTATTTGTAGTATTCTTTGCACTGGCCTCTATAAACATTCTTGCTTACATAATAGCAGAAGGCGTATTGGGCATAGAAGTTATTTATGTTGTAGGAGATATTTTTGGTAAGCTGTTTATAAACAAAGTATCTGGCTACTTAAGTAATGTTGTTGTCTAATTAGGTCCATTCTGTTACTTGTTCTGTGGGTTGAGGTATTATGGTTGGAGATGCACCAGTCTGAGCATAATTTAGAAATTTAAATTGAAAGATGAGGTGAAGGGCAAGGACAAGGGTGAAGGGATTAACTAGGCTTCCGTTACTCTGTTTCTTCATTATCTTGGAGAACATTGTGGATTTCATCCAAATATTTTTTTTCATTAACTGTGCCAGATGTTGGTATAAATCAGTGAGCTAGTGAATATTTAATTGTGGGGGTCCTCAAGGCAAGTAGATAGAAATTTTCTGGATTAAGTCTTCAGTGTCAATTTCATCATTGATTATAGAGTAATTCCATCTGTTTGAATCATTGATATCTGTTTTGTCATCACTCAGGGTTATATCTGTATCTGTTTCATCTGTTTCCATACACTCTTGGGTTTTGGCTTTACATTCTTGGATTCTGTATCTGATCAGGAATTGATCTGGTGTAAAGGGTGATGGATGGAATCTTTGTATAATGCCATCTGGGCACTGCAGGTCTATTGTATATGCATATGGGCTGATTGAGATTATAGTACAGGTAATAATATCCATTGATTGTTACACTCAGATTTTAGTGAAACAGAAGGTGTAGTTAGTGATGAGCTTTGTCTGCCAATCACTGGTGTTTAGATGCTGGACATTAAACTTGTTGTGAACAAACAGAATAGTGGTGGTAAAAATTAGGCAAGTTACGTATATCACAAGGAGTACTATTTTGACAAATATTGAGATTGGCTTCACAGGGTTATACAGGAAAATTGGTATCTCATCATCAAGGTAGGCATTATTTAGTCATAATCAATGTCTGAGTTTGGACTATTGTCCAGGATACTCACAAGGATGTCAAGTAGTTGGTTCTCAGAAATCCATCTGAGGGTAGGAATGGTTTTTATGAGCTAATGATGGTTTCTATTGTTGAGGGCTCCAGGTTGCAATGTAGTGGTGATCTTGCTCCAGTACGTGAATTTTGATCTGAGCTTACAAAAATGTTAATTGATCCCTTCTGGAGACTTCTAATTGACCTTTTCTGCTTTTGGTCCAGTATGTATTTCTTGGCCCACTGGCTATAATTCCCTGTGAGGATAATGTTTAATTCTTAAAAGCTTTGTTAATTATTTTATGTAGTTTGATTTGGGGTTTTGAATTTTGTTGTGATAATTCTAATAAGTCATTGACATTTTGTATTATACTTTCACTATGTGGACTTTCCTTGTTTATCCTTGGTGTGGAGTTTAAATCATAAACTGCAATGTCTAGAGCATTTTGTAATTTTTTACTATTATCATCTTGGAGTATTTTATTTATAATTAGTCCCTTCAGCTTTTCTATGTTGCAACTGGCTTGTGGATTATACGGCATATGATAATTCCATATCATATTAAAATTTTCTGCCCATCTTTTAACTTTAGATCCTGTAAAGTGGGTATCTTGATCACTATTGATCACTATTGGGACACCAAAGTGTGAAATAAATGTCCATAACATACTAATGGTGGTGTCTTGGATTGGGTGTTTGTATTCTCTAGCAATTCCTATTCCAGTGTCGACTATTATACATGCATAATTATTTTTGAACTTGGGTAATGGTTCTATAAAATCTGTTTGTAATAAATAAATATTCTAATTTTATAACTTGATGGTGGTTTTCTATGCCTAAATCTCAGTTTTATATTTGGACAGTCTTTACATTTTTAATAGCATTTTTACACTGTTGCTACCTGATGGATAGCTTTCTGTCTATAACCCATTTATACATTTCATGTGTTCCTCTCTCTGTGTCCTAACTATTGATGGAATTGAATAATTTCTCCTTCTGTTATCTTTAATGAGTTGGTATTAACTATTTTCGACTTGGATTTTCTTTTAATTTTAGTGTACTTTTTACTTTGTATTTTCTATTTTCTTTAGTGATTTTTAATTTAGGTATGTTAATCTTGCAATTATGTCAATTTTGCAATTATTGGGGTGTTTGATAATTTTAATAGTTGGTCCTTGAGCTATTTTACTAAGCTTATTTACCATCTCATTATATTGTGCTTCATGATTAGTTTTATTAGTATGAGCATCTACATGAGTAATCATTATTTTAAGTGTTGACTCAGTTATCTTAATCCTTGTCTCTTCAGACCATATGTCTTTACTATGAATTTGCCAATTATTTTGTTTCCATTTACTAGACCAAATTGCAATTCCATTGCATGCTCACCATGAAACACTGAAAATGTAAATGAGCTTGTGTCCTTGGATTGTTCTTTCTAATAATAGACAAATTGCAAGGATCTCTGCATGTTGCACTGAGTTTGTCAGGATCATCCCATCTGAGGGTTTGGTAGGCTGCAGCTTTGCAATGCAGCTTCCCATTGTTTACCAAGGCTGAGGCATCTGTAAACCAGGCATTCCTGAGTTGCTCTACTTTGGTCCTCATGTGCCAATGGGTTTAGGCAGTGGATTTTGGTCTGTTTGTGGAAGTGGAGCCACTGTCATCTCAGCCACCTGTTTGGTGACTTTTGAGGTGTTTTTACCCATCTTTGCCTCATGGTCCTTCAGAAATTCTTGGATATATCATTTCCAAGTTAATATCTTTGGTTCCAGATGTACCCCATGGATTGCCTCTCTAGTCATATTGACCCATGGTACCATAGGCAGAGTTGTTCAAATTTTTATGGGTTGGTCCTAGCATAGAGGGCTGACATTTCTTAACACTTCACATAGAGTCCATACTATCATTTTGAATAGGGAATATTTGAAATCTGAGTATGGAAAGTACTTGCAGTAGAATCCAGTTGGTATACTGCATTCTTCAGTGGTTTTATAAAGCGCTCAATTACCACACCCTCCAGAAATATAACAACTATATTAATATTGCCTCCCATTATATTATGTAATGTTTGACATGTTTTAACATATTGATTTAAGGTTTGTAGGGCTTGTTGTTATTGCTGGCCCCATGTGAAATTAGAGGCTTTTCTGGTAATTGGATGTATTGGTTTAAGTATAATTTGTAAATGTGGGACATGGTTCCTCCAATACCCAAACAATTCAGTATTTTTGTCCTCCATTTTTATCTGATGGTGTGGGTAAACTTTCTGTTTTATCTATTATAGTATTAGGGATTATTCTACCCTCACTGTTCCATTCTATGCCTGAGAATTTTACCTGATGGCTTAGGTTGTGTATTTTGGAAGGCAGCTATGTTAACCATTATACCACCAATGCTGCCACTGGGTTTTGTATTTTGTATTGTTTGATTGTCTTCCGATTGCCCCTAAAATATTCAATAAACTAATTTAAAGATTTAGAAACTATTTCCTTTTCCTCTCCATAAATGATTATATCATTGATGTATCATAAGATTTGGACATTGGGATGCTTGTCCTTGATTTCTTTAAGGTAACTCATTATCATGGTATGTGCTATTATTGGACTGTTTTTATAGCCTTGGGGTAGTTTGGTAAACTGATCCTGGGTATTATTCTATGTGTATGTGATTTGTTCTCTCGATTTTTAGTAATGGAATGGTAAAGAACATATTCGTTAGCTCTATCATGGTAAAATATTTAGGGTTGTATATAGTGATTTTTTTTTATAATTTCCTGGCATCATTGGTATCTTTTTATTTGAATTTCTAAAATCTATGAATCTATATTCACCCTTGGGCTTTTTAACTGCCCATACTAAGCTATTAAAGAAAAGGATTGAGTTTGTTCTGTTATTCCTTCTTATAAAAGTTCTTGTACTTTTGATATTATTTTCTTATGTCCTCCTTTTAGGGGGTATTGTTTAGTAAAGCTTGGTTTTGGTATTGGTAATTAAGTATATTGAATATTAATAGCTATTAGTAAAAATTGTTTTCCTGATTTTATAAGGGGAAGGTGGTCTTTAAAATTATTGGAATCCAATTCATTTAACTGAAATATCTTATGGGGCCTGTGATAAAATTGCTTCACCTAAAATATCTTCCCTATCACAACTTTTTATTTTAATCAGGATTTCATACCCCTCTATAATCTTCCACTAATACCTTAAATAGTTACCTTATTTTTACCTTTAGCATCTATGTCTCTAGTTATGGTTACTTGGCTTCCTGTATCTATTAGGAATTTTCAGTTATAATCTATATTTTAAGGTTAATTACTAAATTTATAAATGGCCTATTTTTTATATATAGTTGCATTTTCATCATCTTTGGATTTCAGTTTCCATCTTGGGAACTTGAAGTTCCTGTTTCCTCGTTGGGTGCTGTTGTCGAGCAGATTGTCTGGAGCATCCCCTGCTTCCCATCAGTTTTAGCAGTACGGGGGAAAAGTTGGTGGCCTCTCAGAATTTTGGGGGGAATTTGGAGCCTGACAGATTTCTGTTGTAACACAGGTAAGTCTTTGGGCCCCTGGTGGAGTTTTTGGATATATTTCCCTTTCTATAGTTATTTTCATTTTAGGTTTTGGTCTCCATTGTATATTTTTAAATTTGTTTCCTCTGGTCCTAGCAAAGAAGGCTGTGGATTTCTGGGTTAGTGTTGCGGTAAATGATAAGTTTGTTTTAGGTCTCTGGCTTGGTGGAAATAATCAACAATTTCTTGCATTTTTTTTTTTTTTTTGCTCCTGTTGGAGAGGATGTCATTGTAAGACATAAATGCTGTGCTCTTCCTTTTATAAGTAAATTTTTAATCCCTTGTCCTATGGACACCATCATGGGAGTATTTGCCTCTTGGGACAACACCACCAGTAACACCCCGATTTTTCTACACAGCCTTATGGCTTGCTCAATGTTATTGTAGTTAATCTGGGTGTTGAAAGAAGCTAAATCTAACACTGGAAAAGCTTAAAGCTTGCTGCCAAGCTTTCACTGCCTAGTCAAAAACTGACTGTTCATCTGCCACTTGACAAAGCTTGTTGTTTAGGATTGGATTTTCTACCATTTCTGCTAGAATATTCATTTTTCAACCATTAACTATAATACCATTAGCTCCTTCAATCCAGAGCTTATACCAGACTCAGCATCTCTAGTTTCTTTTTGTGCAAAATCTTGCCTCAATTTTTGAAGTTTAGTGCGCATAAATTCTCTAGTTTTTGAACTAACTTGGGGAATCCCTTATTCTTGTCCTAATTTCCTTGTTAGTCATTACCAGGAAACTAGATTTAGGCTCCTCATTCTCTATGAATGGGTTTCTATTTTTCTCTATTATGTATCTAGCTAGCTCTTTTCCTTTTGTCCAATCCACATCAATATCTACAATAGTTTTACAAAATATTGCAGGGACCTCTTTTGGTCCCTTGTTAGGATTGGTTCCTAGAGATTGTAACTGGATTGTAACATTGATCACTTTATTACTTTTAGGAAGTTTTTCCTGAGTCAATAATTTTACTTTATGCCAAAAGCTTTTAACCAATAATTCTTTTTCCTTTTTTCTTCCAATTTTTAATTTTTTCTCATATATTACTCATTTTGACTTATAATTATATATATATATAAATAATATATTTTACTTATATAAATATTTATATATTGCTACTTTGTGTTCCTTTCACCAAAGTCCCAATTTAGGTGGGTATTGGTAACTCCCTACCACAGCCTTAGCCAAAGGTGCCTTTTCTAGATGACTGTTGCCAAATAACACATAAAATCCAAATACTGAATTGGGTAAGTATCAGTGAGCCCCTACCAGAGCCAATCTTATCACAGCACTAGGCTGTGGGTGTCTTTTGGAGGTGACTCCTGCCAGATACTCACACAAAGCCTGAAATCGCCCAGAAGAGATTTTGTGTGTGGATTTTAAAGTCCTGCCAACTACGCCAACTACTGCAAGCACAGTGATGGAACTGAGGCTGTGTTAGCTTTAATAATGATTTGATTACGCAGTGAGGAAGTCACATATTATAACTCACACAACATACTGGGCAAACCGACCACCCAAGGTTCCCCAAATACCTCTGCTGCTCCTCATGATGCATCTTAGACACAGAGGGTGGATTCTCAAAACATCCGCATGGGTCGTGCCTCTGAGCTGAAGGATGCAGGTCTTGAATGGTGAGTAGAGCTTTGGCTTCAGGCAAGCAGGGATTCAACATCAGGTGAGCTCAGAGCCTGGCCTCGGCATTGGCAGGCATGTCTCGTCGTTGGCTGGGAGAACTCTCTGGTGGGAAGGTCTGAGTGTGGTGGCTCAACCCGGGACTTTTGCCCTGTGGCTCTCAGGAGCATCTGTGCAGAGTCTCTCCCTAGGCCTCTTCAGTCTGCAGTTTAGATACACTTTGGTGGTCAGCGTAGGGCTGATTAGGTCCTGAAGAGGGTGTGGGGGCCGCGGGTTGTTCCTATCAAGTCCGTGCAGGTCTGCTGCAGTCAGCTTAGCTCTTGCTTATTTCTTGCTAATATTATGGTGAAGCTGTTTAATTTCTGCTCCTTACATATAGCTTTCCTTTTAATATTATAATTATTGAATAATAGGACCTTATAACCCTCATGTATGTCAAAGGGCTTCAATGAATAAGGTGTTAAAATATGTGTAAAATATTGTAGATATAAGTATTTCTGCATTTATCTGAGACATTTTTGAGTACTCATCAGTTTCTGAAAGGACCATGTTACCTTCATAAGTTAGGGACCAATACTGGAATTTTCATCCTATAACAATGGAATTAACAGAATAAATGAGCACAGACACACCAACCACATCAGTATCATCCACTGACCTCACCGATATTGTTTCTGCTTTTGCCAAGGCTGGTAGTTGAAATGGAGTCATCCTACTGATTTGGACAGAAAAGGCTTATACTAGGAAATCAAAGGGAAGATGCAAGAACATCTCCCATAGAAAAAGTATTATCCTAATTTTATTAGCACGTTATCACAGATTAGCTTCCCAGCTCAGACAGTTAATGTTCATGGCATCAAAATGAAGAGATATTGGGTAAATAGATGGCAATTGTAACCTGAATAAGAAAGAAGGGAGACTTAATAAATTGGGACCTGCATCCTAAGTAGGTCAAGCCTTTGCCTGTGGCGCCAGTTTGAGTTCTGGCTGCTATACTTCCAATCCACCTCCCAGCTAATTGCCTGGGAAAGCAGTGGAAGATGGCCCAAGTGTTTGGGCCCCTGCACCCATGTAGGAGACCCAGAAGAAGCTCCTGGCTACATATTGTCCCAGCTGTGGCCATTGAGGGCATCTGGGGAGTGAAGCAGCAGATAGAAGATCTGTCTCTCAAGTAAATAAATAAGTCTTTGGAGAAGGAGAAATCAGGAATACAGACACAAGCACCAATGCTTAGACCAGGAATGAATATTTTCTAAAACTCCCCAAAGAATTCAAGATGCAACCAAACTTAAGAACAACTGTTCCATGTTGGGAAAATTCATTATCTTTGTCCAACACAGCTTAAGCATTCTTCTGGCTGAAGCTTCTTTTTGTCCCAGTGCTCTGACCTCACTTTCCTTAGAGTATTTATTTTAAGAAATGTGTCTTTGTAAATTCTCTCTGCCCCTTTGAGATGTAAATTTTTCAAGAGCCTCTTAACAGTTTTGTAGCCCAGTCCTATCCTTTTCAAGGACCAGGAGTGCACCTGTCTTTGCCACATTGAAATGGAAACCCTGAAGGGGATAGCATCCCAGTCTTCCCTTCTCAGTGCAGTGGAAGTCCAAGTTAGATCCCTTGTTCCAAGCTGTAAAATTATCTCTGGTTGTGAAAATAAGATAAAATCTTAGACTTTACCCATGGGGAAAGTAAACTTTAACATCCCAGCTCTTAAAATCTGTCCTTTCTGTTTCAGTGAAATTGCGTTCTGGCTCTGTTTTGTTTGTTTGTTTGTTTGTTTTTCTCTATCTCCCTATTAGAGTAGCATTGAAGAAAGTCCCTGTTTAACTTTGTCTAACACTTTTTTTTCCTTTGATAACTCTAAAAATGGGTGTTTAGCCAATAGAAATATTATTTTCACACTTAATGTTGATTGCTGTATAAAGTGGATAACAGGAGCAACTCACTCTGTATGTCTCACCTAGCCAGCATATAAAAATTACCGGGGTACGCTTTAAAAAATACCTCTGACTACTAAACAGTGTCCAGAGAGATTCATTGACAAGTGAATAGATGGCATCTGAAAATGGGTATTTTATGTTTCCCTAATCGATCTCAACTCACTTTGTTAAATAATTGTTTTATACTAATGCATTAAGATTGTCACAAAAAAAGAATGAGAGCGAAAACATTTTGAAATAAAGTACTGAAATTCTTTTGACTATTATATACATTAATAGAAGAATGTACTTACATGGGCAGTTTTTAAGTTGAATAATGAAATTATGAATCCTTTCTGAACAAAGGACATTGTAGTTTGCTTAAATATATATAGTAGAAACACAAGATAAAGGTAGACTTTCTCAACTGTGGCACTTTTGACATTGGACACCAGAAACTTCTCTCTGGTGGCAGAAGGGGTTGCACAGGGGTGGTCTTGGCATTGTAGGATATTTCACAGCATCCCTGGTTTCCACCTACTTGATGCCTTTTTGCCAGCGTGAAATATTGTAGATTTTTCCAAACATGTATTGCGTTATTTCCATAGAGGAGGCAATATATTAACATTTTCACAGGTATCATCTCTTGTAACTCCAAGAACAGTTCCACCAGAGAGGGAAGACCTCCCCTTCATTGTTGTTCAGTAAGGAAACTCCAATGTGGAGTGCTTATGCATAGCTGCAGATTGAGCAGGAGGGGCTGGTGAGTAAGGACTTGAACCAAGGCATTTTGGTCCTTTAGTTATTAATATTTATTCCTCTTTAGAAGTTTCCACTGATTTCCCATGGTACTAAGATTTTCTTGGGCTTTTTTCTGTCATCAGGATCCCTCCACTTCCTTAAATACTTTGCAGATATCATTAACTTTTCTATTGATTCCAAATTTCTCTTCACAGCTTGGAAAATAGAAGGGGGGAGGGTTTAAAGTCTTTATGTCAAAAGAATTGGGACTTTTGTTCCTGAATAAATTTAATAAAGATAACAACTTAGCAGAAACAAGTTACATCAGTTTTGCACATACAAGTACCTTACAATATTTCAATGAATACTGATGTTCATTCCATGGATGAAGTATCAGGACCTGAAACAGAGCTGTGCAAATTCACAGCTCACATTCCTTATTTAATTGAAGAAGTTGTGGATATCTGTATTATCCAGAAAGTACACAGAAAAAAATAATGTATTTCAAATTCAACAAAAGTGTCTTGCTTATCACGACCATGTTCCTGTACCTGTCTATTCTCTAGAGTCATGCAGTAAATTTTAAAATGTTAAAATTCTTAAGGTGACCATAGTTTAACTTTTGGAACTATTAATGGTAGAGTAATAAAAATATGAACTATCCAATATATAGCTTAAATATTTACAGTGAATTATTTTGTAACATGCTTTGCTTTCTATTAGTAGCTGCTTCTTGAATTCCTTGTCATTTGTGATCTCTGCCGCTTTTTACTGTATACGTCAAGAAAAGGACACTCTCATCTTTAGAGCAGCATGGTAGCTTAGTCTGTAAGTGGCTTCTGACTCAGTGAAAGCTGAGCCCGAGTATTAATTTTATGAATTCAATTGCAATAACAGAATGTAATTTAATCTCATGGCCTTCATTGTCTCTCTCTTATAAGTGAACCAAGAAAAACATGCTATGATGTTGCAAACTCATCCACCAGACACTTGATATTCAATGCTTCTTCTGTGAGTATTGTTAGCTCTTTGGAGATAATAACCAAATGCAAAATCCTAGGCCTTACTTAAAGCATGCAAATTATAATGGTTTTAACTAACTATATATTTGAGGATGACACTCACCGTTTCCCACTCCCATCAGAACACATGTCTTTGGCCTTTCCGTTTTTAAGATTTATTTGTTTGAAAGGCAGAGCTACAGAGAGAGAAATCTTCCATTTGCTGGTTCATGATCCAAATGGCTATGTCTGGGCCAGGAAGAAGCCAAGAGCTTCTTTCTAGTCTCCCAGTGTGGTTGCATCAGCATAAGCCCTTGGACCATCTTCTGCTGCTTTCTCAGGCTATTAGCAGAGAGCTCGGTTGGAAGTGGAGCAGCTGGGACTTGAACCAGTGGCTGTATGGGTGACAGCTTTACCTGCTATGTCACTATGCCACCCCCTAATTGCCCCTTCTTACCTTTTATTTAGTGACTCTGGCTTCACTGTTAGGTGGATTTGAGATGCTGTAGCTGAACTGGCATCCTGAAAGGGTCTTCATTCAAGTAGGGTAGGTATGCTGTTGGGGGCTTATTTAGTAATTTCTACTTTAATAATTCAGTTTCTGCATATGAACACAGAGATAAATGGCCACCGTCTGCATGCAAGGGATACAACAACCCAAAGTGACAGTGGAAGCTTGTTCACTCATAGCTACAGCGATATATAGGTCTCAACAGAACAGCAGCTACATTGTGCAGGTGGTGATAAATGTGAAACTATAAATTCTGGAAATAGTGGTAGTAAATAGATAGAAACAAGAGTGGTTCACAGATAAGGATATGAAGCCCAAAATGAAGTTCATATATTTTGTGGACTGAAGAAGCTTTATAAAGGAAACAAATTCATAACCAAAGGCCTTCTAGAATTCTCTTATTAATATGTTATCAATAAAATATTTTAATTAAAACATATATCACTAGCTTACATATTTCCTTCTCTGTTTTATTTTATAAAATGTTTCAGATAAGAAAGAAATAATGGCTTATTTTTCTTTTAAACTTCAACGGTAATATATTATGGGTTTTCTAACCTCTAGTTGCCCTGGCTCATTTTTGTATTCCCTATCTGGATGGCTGCCATGTTTCCCAAATTTTGTAATTTGTCGAATTATATTCTCTTTATTAAGTATCTTTCTGGACAAAAGTAGGTGTTACAACCACATTACAATTATTAACTTGAAAAAACGATTGTATGCTCTTTAATTATTTTAAAGATGATTGTTAATTAACCCATTTTTTTAAAAAACATAAAACTATCAATATATTTAGTCAAATATATGTATTTGTTGCTATGACATAAAGTTCATTATCATGGCAAAAGTCTAAGATTGAAGTTAGGATACTTCTATGATTTGTCTCCTGAACACACCACATTGGATATTAGGCTGCAAAGTCATAAGTTAATAAGAGGTTTAAATTCCTTGTGGTAAAAGAATTGTCACTTTCATTCCTAAATAAATTTAAGAAATTGGGGCTGGAGTTATGGTGCAGTGGATTAAGCTTCCATTTACATCGCCAGCTTCCTGTATGGGTGCCAGTTCAGGTCCTGGGTGCCATTACAGCCATGTGGGGCATGAACCAGCAGATGGAAGATCTCTCTCTGTCTCCCTATAACTCTGTCTTTCAAATAAATAAATATTTATTTAAAAAGTTAAGAAACATAAAATTTAATCAGTTTTCCACATGCATGTACCCTATCGAATTTCAATGAATATTAATGTGCATTCCATGGAGGAAGAAAGTGGTAGGATATGAAACAAATATAATATACCCTAATGTATGTATTAAAAAGAAATTTAATTTGCATGTTTATGGTAAGGCCTGGAATTCTTCTTTTTAAAAATATTCCAGAGAGCTAAAAACACTCAAGGAAAAAAACTGAAAATCAGGAGTGTAATAGACCAGTTGGGAATAGCATATCAAACATATGGAAAATGTCCGATGTTGGCAATTAGAAGTGGGGCCTAGTAGGAGGGGCTTAGGTCATTGGAAGTGATCCCTTGAGAGGCAGTTCTCCTGTGAGTGGCTTGTTTTAAAAGGCTGAACTTTGGCCCAGCCTCTCTGCTTCCTGGTTCACCACGTGATCCTTTCTCCACATGTCCTCCACTGGTCTCATCAGATGCCAAACCAGTGGGGACACCAAATCTTGGACTCTAATGTCTGAACTGTACAGTAAATAACCCTTTTCTCTCTGTCAAGTTACTTGCCTTGGAAATTTCATTTTAGTGATGAAAAGCAAACTGATACAGCTACGTTTATTTCTGCTCACCTAAACATGTCAATGGCTGCTGATATCTGATGCCCCATCAAAAGGTTAAATGAAAGAAGACTGGATTAGCTTCTCGTTTCTTTAACTAAAATAATCAGGAAGAAACCATTTTTTTTGGCCTTTAACTTTGGAACTTCACAGTTCAAGGTTGGGCTGCCCCATTAGTTTGGTGTCTGGTGGAGAATGGCAATGGCGGAGCATGGATGGAGGAATGAGCACACAGGGAGTCAGGAAGCAGTGAGAAACAGAAGCGTGCTGCCTTTATAGAGCCAACTCCATCACCAGAACTACTTCTGAGAGCAAGCTCTCAATAACCTAGAGAGCTCCCACCACAGGCCATAGTGAGCTGAAGTCTCTGGCCTACTCCCACCATTACCTTCAGGGTGCAGCCATCTGTATGGGTCATGGAGCCAAGTCCTGCGGAATCCATAACAAATACATCTCAAATGTGTAGGGAGATTCTTCACATAGAGTTGGCAATCCAGAAGTGATTAATGTCTGTCATCTTTATTAAGAATGAAAGGGAAAACATCTATGATGAAAAAAGAATTCAGCATAATAGTATATGTCCAGTAGTGTATTTTTCAAAAGCACTTTTTCAAAACAAGGGGCAATTCTTTATTCACAGTTCAGTCTATTGCCTCGTATATCCTTTTGTAAAGGTATATATTTCAGGCCTATGAGGGAACAAAGATTAATTTTTTAGGAAATCTTGGTCTTGGTAATAGCAAATTGCAATATCCCACTGAGGAGGATAAAAATGCATTAAATAGCACAAATGTCCTTTAAAATTTCAGAGGTTAGAAAGCAGAGGTTGGTAAACACTTGAATTGCATTTCTCCCACCTGGGGGCCAACTTTTACAGCTTCCTTCTTGTGCCTTAAAAGCAATAATTTTTAAATCTAGAGTACTCATCACCCGTTATATAAAATCCAGTGGTCAAGGAAGTATTAGAGATGGGTAATTTTAACAATGTATTATTACCACCTTCCAGATACACACATGCACAGATGTTTTGCTATTTTTCAAAGCAAAATATATTCATCATTTATAGATCATTATAAATGGAAAGTCACAATTAATAAAAAGATGTTAAGTTATACAAATAAAGTTTTCATGTAAATTTAGCCAAATATTAACATAGCATGTTCACATTACCTAGAATACTACTGGGGACATTAGTAATTTAAAATGATCCTATTTACTCAGTGGAATTCTTATTAAATACATATTTCATTTTTAGAAGGGTTTAATGTAAGCCATACACTCTTTTGAGATTAGCATATTTTAGTATCACATTATCTCTTATATTAGTCATTACAATGGCAGGGAAATGTGAATTAAGGCTAAAAGCAATCAAAAATAATACTAAAACACTGGAGGTGGGGCCTGCATTGTTTCATAATGTTTTAACCTGCTGCCTGCAATGCCAGCATCCTACACAGGTGCAGGTTTGAGTCCCAGCTGCTCCACTTCTGATCCAGCTCCCTGCTAATGAGCTTAGGAAAGCAGCAGAAGATGGCCTAAGTCCTTTGGCCATTGCAGTCATTTGCGGAATAAACTCGTTGATGGAAGATCTCTATCTGTATCTCTGAAATAAATAAACCTCACAAAAGCAAACAAAAAAAAAACACACTGAAGTCAAGGAAGTTATCTTATAGGTTATGTTTCAAATGATGAGGAAATTATTTCCTAATTTTTAAAGTTGCATTCTTGATATAATGAGGTACAATAGGAGTTAAAATTGGTGATTATCAGTTCTCCTCTAGTAACAGAATATAAAGGAATTCATTCTATGAACATGCATTTCAGATTTCCATTCTGATGACAACATACGAACATGTCTGAGGCATCCTTTAGCTCCAGTGATAGATAATGTATAGAATCTTCACAAAGTGCTTGAAAAATGCATCATGTGACAAGTAGATGCACAGATTTCAAAAATTGTTTTTTGCATCAAAACAAACTTATTTTTAAATTCCACTTGCCATGAAGTTTTGGAAGTACTCTTATGAGGAAAAACTGGGGAAAAAAGTAGATTGCGAATTAGAGCAAAAAGGCATTTTACAACATACAAAATCTAAAAGAACTTCCTACCCTCAGTTACACAGTAACAGAAACCTGCATTTATTACATTATGCACTTTGGAAAAAAAATTGAAAGGACTGAATCAGGAGTCAGTGGGTTAATGGCTAGAAAAGGGCATAGAGCAAGTGTTCTGGCTTATCCCTGGTAAAAAATACTTCAAAAGGGCTCTTACAACACTTCCCTAGTTCACTCCTGACAGTCAGAATGGATCTCTTCATAAAAGGATGGTAGGAAGTAATCCAATCAATAAACAAACAAAAAGTACTATTTCCATCTACCCTCATCCACGTGGACTTAAAGAAGAAGCAAGACATGGATGAAGTTATTCAGCCTCAAACTACATCAAATAGCCTGGGGATATAGTATCTGGATCTGAGATATCCTTTACTTACCATGACAAAGGAACCCCAAAATTCAGCTTTGAAACTTGTTTCTGGTCAGGATTTTGGGGACTGGTTAGAGAAACACAAAAAGGAGGGATGAAAACAAACTAAAGGAATAGAAGAGGGAAATAATCCTCTAAATATGTCTCTTTCAAAAATCTCGAGATAAATATGTTCACAAAGTCAATAAAATCAATTATCATAGAGTGAATTTAGTCCAAAAAATAGTGATCAGAACTTAAATCTATCATGGCTTAAAGAAATCAAGTGCTGGATTTCCCCTTAGTAGAGACAATAAAATGGAAAGCAGAAAACTAACATGTAAATCAGTTAAAGTATGAGTAAGAATGGAGTCAAAAACATGAGACTAATGAGATTAACCCCATACTGGACAGAAAGGGAGAACCAATGATGAGGAAAAATGCAAATAAGAATTCTCTCAGAATGTACATAGGAACTCACCAACAACTTTGTATAAGTAGATAAAGATATATAAGTATTAATAAAAGATGGACAAGTATTCCACAGTACACAATAGAATCAACATGTGATTATTTAAATGCAAGTTTATTAAACTGAAATAAAATTTCAGTTTCTTAGTTATATTAGGACTTTTTAATGTTCAACAGTGACCTTGGCTATCATATTTAACAATTCATATAGAGGACATGTGTATTATTAAATAAAGTTGTTTTGAACAGCACTCTTGTTTAAATAATAGGCAAAAAATGAAGGCCTCCCAATTTCGTTAAGATAACAATGAAAAGCATTGTGTAGAAGAAATATTTGAGCAAGCTACGGCTAAACTTTTTGCCATTCTTAGATTGAAAATACATTAGCAATAGTGGATCCAACCACAAAGTAACTAAAGACTATGACGATGAGAGAGAAAACTCTAAAAAGATCTCAGAGACAAAAATGACACAAAAACTGTAAAAGGAACTGCAAGGCCAGGTTTGTCATCTGCAACAAATGAAAGGTATGCAGCAATACTGTCAAGATGCTGAGGGAAATTGTCTGAAATCCTAGAATTTTATATGCAATGAATTAGGGCAAGTAAAGACATTTTACAACATACAAAATCTAAGAGAACCTCCTACCCTCAGACCCACACTAACAGAAACCTACATTTATTACATGATATACTTTGGCTAATAAAGAATAATAGCTATGCATAAAAGACACTATATAGCAGCCTGATTAATCCAGTCATTTCTTAAAGAAACAAAAACTTGTGAAACTGTTTATATTCATAACAACCAATTGTGCCCTAGTATATTATTAAATTCCTAAATTCTCTATTATTGTGGATTTTAGATATGATGTATAGATTATTAAAAATTATTCTTACTATCTCTCCCCTTTAAACATCTCCTAGAAGAGTTACTATAAAAATATAAACTTAGTGTGCTAAATTATTTTTTACAGTTGATTTTTAAAAAAATGTACAAAAGCCAAATTGGCAATGAACAGTATATATTTGGAGAATTTGTCTCCAGAAGAGAAACTGAGAAAAGCAAGTCAAACAATGAGAACCCACTAGTTATCCGGAGCAGGTGGATAAAGAAGAATTTTTATACTGTGAACTGTTTAACATATTTTTGGATGCTGGAAATTAGTTTTGCAGTTACAGCAAGTTAGAGCTGAGAATACAGTCATTAGTCTGGTAAATCAGACACCTTGCTTTTCGGCAAGCACCTGAAACTATAAAAGAATATTTAAAAAGTAAATTAAATTATTAATTAATATTTCCCAATTTAACATGCCAGGAATGGAGAGGTGCAGCTCATTGTTTACAAAACTGTATATAAATCAATATGTATTTTTTTGCAAAATATCTGTAATGCATTTCATTAAAAATTACCTCGAGAATATTTTCAGACAATGCCATTTGTCATTCTCATTAAAGGCAATGTTTTGTCAGTTTTATTTCATATACTTTGAAAAAAACAGCGTTTTAAGTATCAAGTCAGCTCCATGGAATTAAGAATGTATTCCAAGAATACAGAGATCCTTACAAAAACCTACCTCCTCGTAGTCATTAGCGATATTAAAACATTATCCTAGAAACTGCCTTATAAAAATGAAAAGTAAAATATAAGCACCACTTAAGGTATGAAACCATTCCCTTTAATGATTTCAGTGTGATGTGCTGTGAGAAATAATTTTCTGAATAAATGACTTTATTGAAGTAGCCCTTCTTTGCTATGCTTAAAATATGTTGTTTATCTTGGAGTTCAAAAGCAAGTGTGATGGGCTGTACTTAAATGTAAACAGGATATAAGCCACCATTGCATACAGTAACAATGCTCTTTAAAATATTTCTACATTTTCACTAACTTCTGTTCCTTAGCATGTTATTTAGCATCATTATGAGTGCTACAAGGATTGGGAAAATAATCTATCTTGTTAACAAATTACTCTTCTATTTGAAATTCTTAAATACAATCTTCAGCTTTTGTTTTGTTTGTTTGAAACAGCATACTGTTATAATTTAGATGGCTAATAATTTCTAATGGATACGGTTTGATAAACAAAAATATATGGTCCACTACAGCGAATGACAGGTCCTATAATATTTATAAATCCACATTTTCCAACCACTTGGTGAATTTCCTGTTTTCTAGCCTCTTCAAGGACAATTGTAGGTGTGCCCAAAAGCACTGAGCCACAGCACATCCTTGATAGATCTCACAAGTCCAACCCTCCTAACGCACGTATAATTCAACTGAGTTTCTTGACATGAAGCAAGACTACAACATGCTTTGGGTAATTTTTAGGTGTTATGTCAATTAGAAAGCTTAGGGTCACTGATTATATAACTAGATGTTACTAATTACAAAACCTTCCAATGGTAATTAAAAATCTATTATAATTAATGACAAAATGTTAAAAGAGCCAGTTATCTCAGCAATTGGAGCGTTTTACATAAATTAGCTCACTCTACTCCCCACTACCAGTCTGAAAGGATTAAAAATCATCTTGTGGAAAGGTATTTCACTTGTGTTTACAAGTGGAAAGTGGAGAAATGAAGCAGGTATCTGGATCATTTACTGCCCTTGTTCTTAACTCTGACCTATTCAGATATTTAAGAAAGTTTTCAAAATAGGCACACTTAACATAAATTCTGAAGTTCATTTGCTATATATAAATGCAAACTTTTATTTGTTGAGTCATTTAAATCCACATATCTATTTATTCATCAAGGTCATACTTACATTTACTTTATACCTGCCTGTATTTCCAGCCATCCCCAGGGCCACACTAGCTCGTATGTCATGGGCCTTCCTTCCTTCCTTCCTTCCTTCCTTCCTTCCTTCCTTCCTTCCTTCCTTCCTTCCTTCCTTCCTTCCTTCCTTCCTTCCTTCCTTCCTTCCTTCCTTCCTTCCTTCCTTCCTTCCTTCCTTCCTTCCTTCCTTCCTTCCTTCCTTCCTTCCTTCCTTCCTTCCTTCCTTCCTTCCTTCCTTCCTTCCTTCCTTCCTTCCTTCCTTCCTTCCTTCCTTCCTTCCTTCCTTCCTTCCTTCCTTCCTTCCTTCCTTCCTTCCTTCCTTCCTTCCTTCCTTCCTTCCTTCCTTCCTTCCTTCCTTCCTTCCTTCCTTCCTTCCTTCCTTCCTTCCTTCCTTCCTTCCTTCCTTCCTTCCTTCCTTCCTTCCTTCCTTCCTTCCTTCCTTCCTTCCTTCCTTCCTTCCTTCCTTCCTTCCTTCCTTCCTTCCTTCCTTCCTTCCTTCCTTCCTTCCTTCCTTCCTTCCTTCCTTCCTTCCTTCCTTCCTTCCTTCCTTCCTTCCTTCCTTCCTTCCTTCCTTCCTTCCTTCCTTCCTTCCTTCCTTCCTTCCTTCCTTCCTTCCTTCCTTCCTTCCTTCCTTCCTTCCTTCCTTCCTTCCTTCCTTCCTTCCTTCCTTCCTTCCTTCCTTCCTTCCTTCCTTCCTTCCTTCCTTCCTTCCTTCCTTCCTTCCTTCCTTCCTTCCTTCCTTCCTTCCTTCCTTCCTTCCTTCCTTCCTTCCTTCCTTCCTTCCTTCCTTCCTTCCTTCCTTCCTTCCTTCCTTCCTTCCTTCCTTCCTTCCTTCCTTCCTTCCTTCCTTCCTTCCTTCCTTCCTTCCTTCCTTCCTTCCTTCCTTCCTTCCTTCCTTCCTTCCTTCCTTCCTTCCTTCCTTCCTTCCTTCCTTCCTTCCTTCCTTCCTTCCTTCCTTCCTTCCTTCCTTCCTTCCTTCCTTCCTTCCTTCCTTCCTTCCTTCCTTCCTTCCTTCCTTCCTTCCTTCCTTCCTTCCTTCCTTCCTTCCTTCCTTCCTTCCTTCCTTCCTTCCTTCCTTCCTTCCTTCCTTCCTTCCTTCCTTCCTTCCTTCCTTCCTTCCTTCCTTCCTTCCTTCCTTCCTTCCTTCCTTCCTTCCTTCCTTCCTTCCTTCCTTCCTTCCTTCCTTCCTTCCTTCCTTCCTTCCTTCCTTCCTTCCTTCCTTCCTTCCTTCCTTCCTTCCTTCCTTCCTTCCTTCCTTCCTTCCTTCCTTCCTTCCTTCCTTCCTTCCTTCCTTCCTTCCTTCCTTCCTTCCTTCCTTCCTTCCTTCCTTCCTTCCTTCCTTCCTTCCTTCCTTCCTTCCTTCCTTCCTTCCTTCCTTCCTTCCTTCCTTCCTTCCTTCCTTCCTTCCTTCCTTCCTTCCTTCCTTCCTTCCTTCCTTCCTTCCTTCCTTCCTTCCTTCCTTCCTTCCTTCCTTCCTTCCTTCCTTCCTTCCTTCCTTCCTTCCCTTCCTTCCCTCCCTTCCCTCCCTTCCCTCCCTTCCCTCCCTTCCCTCCTTCCCCCTGCTAATGTACATGGGAAAGCAGCAGAGGATGGCCCAAGTGCTTGGATCCCTGCACTCATATGGGAGACCTGGAAGAAGCTCCTGACTCCTGGACTTAGACCAACCCTGCTCCAGCCATCGTAGCCATTTGGGGAATGAACCAGTGCATGGAAGATCTTTCTCATTCTGTCTCTGTCTATTGCTCTCTGTAACTCTACCTTTCAAATAAATAAATAAATGTTTAAAACAAAATTTCAGAAAAAGATTTATTTGAAAGGCAGAGGAGCTGGGTCCAAAGGGGAGCAGCCAGGCCTCGAATTGCTACACATATGGCATGCCGCCGTCGCAAGCTGCAGCTTTATCCACTGTGCCACAGCTCCAGCCCTTGAAGTTCTTTCAAATATGCAATTTCTTAAAATGAATATTTGTTAGCAATGACAAACAGAAGTCACATAAGCTTATATAAGCCCATGCAAACTCTGTGAGGCTGCTGGAGATCACACTGCCTCCATCAAAGAGAAATACACAGAACAGATTAAAGTGCCAAGGAAGAATTTCCAACAGTGGCATGAGGTGGAGCTCCCTGGAAACCGGGAATGAGCTAGTGGACAGGGGCTGGAGGAAGGCTGGTCAGGACGCTTACCAGTGTCCACTAAATGACATAGGCTCCTGTGTCTGTGTGTCTCAGGGGAAGACAGAAGCCCTGTGGATGCCCTGCTACTAGGATGTTCCCCAGGTCTTTGAGAAAGGGGTTCCATCTCAAAAGCTAGGGAAACAATAAATAAATGCTAATTGTGGAAAGTAAATGTTCCAAGAAAAGGAAAGTCAGGGGCCTAGAGACATTGATAGAACCCACTTAAATTTTAGTCAAACTGAGGGGAATGTTAAGGTTTTCTTGGTCAGCTGTCAATGCTTCATGAATGCCATTAACACAGTAAGATTTGAGTTTTTGATAACAAATTGAAACAGTAAATTTCTTACCTGTTGTAAGAATCAGCAATCATCCACTTAACTTAAAATCTTTGAACAGAAACTGTAATTTTTTGACAATCACAAAGTGAATGTGCCATTTTTGGAGATGAAAATCATTAATCTAACGAATTAATTTCTGTTTCTGAATGAATAATTAGGCAAAATAGTAACCAGAAAACCTGTGCATATCCAGCTAGAGGTCCCCTCTCCCTCCCTGTGTTTCCCATTCATTTTTTCCAAGATTAGCACACATTATACTGCAAAATAATCTTGGCATTGTTCTGAAGCAACGTAAAATAGTGAACAGATTTTTTTTTTTTTTAAGATGCATTTGAAAGGCAGAGTGGAAGAGACAGAGAACTTCCATTTGCTATTTCTCTTCCAAAATGCTGCAACAAGTGGGTCTGTAAGCCAGGAACCAGGATATCCATCTGGGTCTTCATGAGGGCCAGGGTTCAAGAACCTAAACCATCATCTGCTGTTTCCCAGGCACAATAGCAGGAAACTGGATCAGAAGCAGAGCAGCTAGAACTTGAACCAGGCATCCTAAGTGGTGGCATAACCCACTGTACCACAATGCTGTCCTTACTAAACACCTTAACTTTTGTAATTGTCTTCCTAGCAATAAAGCACAGAAAATTTTCTAATCTCAAAGCAAGAAAAATTTGAGTAGAAAACTGTGCAGGATTATTGTTGGCATAAATTATCAGGGATGATTTTCTACTTCTATATTTAATTCTTCTATAATTTCAGTTCAGTAGCTCACTAATGATGTAATCTTTGTGATGACAATATGAATCACTTTTCCACTTATGAGTATGAAATTGACATCTTTTCATTTGGTGACTGTACATAACCCTGGAAAATATTCCTGCTTAATTGTACTCTTTTTGCTTTTCGCTTGTTGAACTATTTAGTGGGGTATTAAACCTTTGACTATAATGCAAATTAAAAACCTGTTATCTCAGAAATTAAAAATGTTACTTATAAAAATAAAGCCAGTTAAAAAATATGTGAAAGTAGGGGTCAGCATTGTGGTCCAGCAGAGTCCCATCCTGCTTCCTGCTAATGTTCCTGGAAAGACAATGGAATGTCCTAAGTCACCCATCTGGGAGACCAGGCTAGAGTTCTTGGCTTCTGTTTCTTGGCTTCAGCGTGGCCCAGCCCTGGCTGTTGTGGTCATTTGGGGAGCAAACCAGCAGATGCAAGATTCTTTCTTTCTCTCTCACTCTCTGATAGTCTGCCTTTCAAATAAATAAATATTTAAAAATGATATATGAAAATAAAAGTTTTGAGTTGAATGACTTCATGTCTGATATTTTTGGTTATCCTATGAAGAAATATTCAAAATAAACAGAAGCATGGATGGAGCAATGTGACCTCTCCTAGGTGGATATCAAAAAGATAATGTATTTATGAGTCACAAACCAGATCATTTTGTTTTCTTTTAATTCAGTCCTGTTCCCCTTCTTTCACATTTCTTTATCTGTTGACATAAAGTGTGCTGCTTAAATACGACATTGGGAAGTTATTCCTGAAACGAAACGAGATCAGCACTCAAGCACAGCAAGAAAATTTGATTGATATACTGCAACTGCCTCTTCTGCAGAAAGGTCAGATAGAGAAATACATACAAAGTTGTTAGAAGAGGAGAAAACTATAGCAAAAAGAAAAAATGCTAGCAACATTTCTTTAGAGGTTTCATCTACAAATTAGCAGTTTGCCTGAGCAAATTAGAAAACGCATACCATTTTTAAATTTAATTTTGTTGCCAAAGGTATTTGTTAAAACTTTGGGTGCTAGATGTTAAGATCTATTTGAAGAAAGCATTCCAATATTTTTAAAATTAAAAATCAAAAGGAAAACCACATATTACACATTACTGCTCTAAAAGGAAGAGAATAACCTTTTCCATCCTAATCATTGAGTTTTATTTTAAGGAAGTTTCCTACACTAAAAATTTGAATTGACAAAGTGCTTTTAGTCTTCTTCAGTAGGAAGTAATAACCAAGTTTGTTGCATCTGCCATAAGGAATTATTATGCTCCATCATTTAAATAAATAGCATTTTAAATTATACTTTAGCTGGTCCATTTGAAATGAAGACTCACGTAGATTAAAAACCTGGGGGAGATGACCAGCACAGAGCATGAGTTAACTCTGACCAATCTTGACCCTATCTTTCTCAATGTTGCCATGTAACTAAAGGAGTCATAAGTGTTTTCATAAAAACATGATTCACATGAAATACTGAAGATGACTTGAAGCTATAGTCCTATGTCAGGCATGACTCACGTCTTTACAAAAGACTTTGACAATAGACTCATAATTTCCTTAATGACAAATCTGGTGAACATGGACAGGATATTAATACTGGATTCATATGAGGAATTTTGAAATTCCTAGTGTAAATGTTACACTTAATTAATACCAATTAACTTGGGAATGAATCATTGATGATTTTAAAGATCCCCAGGTAGGGGAGATAAGGAGTAAAGTATGGGAACCACTGGATCATTCTGCTGCAAATATGGTTTGTTTAATATATAGTGAACCTAATACCAAGCTTAAAAAATTTTGAAACTTTGAAATCTTTAAATAATCAACTTGATAATTTCATCATATTTCCAGATAGAATATTATATAAAAATCAGGTTTCAGAACATAGCATTTCAAAAGTATTCTCCATAAAAAGAGAATAAAAATGATCTGATTGGGATACCAGGGAACATAAAGTATGTAGTCCAAAATCAAGGATAAAGCTTAACTTTTTTTGTACTTTGAGAAATGAGAAACTCACTTGGCTGGTATGTTCCTAAGTCACCAAACCTAAAATGTCTCTTAAGGTATTGAAATAAATTTTTAAACCTTATGTGACCCTCACTGTATAGTATTTTAGGGCTGTATATCTATAATCATTGTGTTCATCAAGCCAGATTAAATGCTAATGTAAAAAGCCTCACTGGTTTACCAAAATATGGGTTTATTTACTGGTGCCTATTTGTTGTGTGTCGAAGGGGGAGGAGCATCATGTTGTCCTGTGCTGTCAGTTGGACCCATTTTGTTACATCCTGTTACTCCTCTGACCCATCAGCAGCTTTCTCTCCTCTGCTACCAGCTCTGAGATTAGGGGAGAATGTGTGCATGGTGGGAAAGAATGCCTTCCTTTCTCAGGTGCTATTGGCTGGTTTCCGGATCTTAGACTTCCCAGCCTTCAGAACTATAAGTTTCTGTTGGTTAAGTCACAAGACCCATAGTAATCATGGATAGCAACCGGAGTGGCTATGGCAGGCAGTCATGGATGCATCTGCCAACTTTCTATTGGTTGGAATTGGTCACATGATTTTGCTTCAAAGAGACTGGAAATTAGGCTAGCTATTTAAAATAAGAAGAGAAATGCATATTTCTGTCCTTTTCATAAACAGACATCCTTTTGTTCCATTTGCTCTACCCATGATATAACCAAGATTCTCTCCAAGGAGACAACACAAAGTCACATCTAGTTACTGCGTTAAACTCCAAGAATTTGGGCAATATAGCATAGTGTCCACTGTTCTTAGTTCTTGGGAGTTTGACTTTTGTGTCTTTAACTCCTTGTCTATTTTATTAGCATAGATTTTGATGCTGTATATCTTTTGTAATTGGGTTTCTGCAGAGGAAAGCTTGTAGGGTCAAAGTCTGTTACAGACTGAATGATAAAAGGCAATAAAATTTCTGAAGAATTATTAGGCTTTTAATCTATGTCGTCTCCATGTGACCTGACAGTATCCACAGCCAAGATACTCTTGTGGACATTTATTTTTTTGCTTTCACATTCTAAGTCCCTCTTTCTCAACTTAATGGCCTACCTAGTGGTTGTCTATAATATTAGATATAATAGCCACCTTCTTAATGTAAACCTATTTCAGGTCTGAGTTACCTTGTTGAAGTAGTCACTGGGTCTTTATAAGTCGCAGGCTTTTAAAACTGATTTAAAAATTCTTTAGCATATACACAAGTGGACTTTCCAATCTTATTAGACCAAAATTTCTGGGTGTTTGTTTCTATTTCTTTTCATTTAATGCTGTCAATTTGGCAATTTTTCCCCATGTGCATCTTTTTGCTCAGCATTGTAAATAACTATATTCTATAGAAACAAGTAACATTTTTTAAAACAAATTTCATTTCCTAAAGATACACCTGAGTAGATACAAGGCCTCCTTTCTATTAGATCTAGTCCCTTACCACCCATCTCCTGCCTTGTAAGCCAGTAGTCACCTTTAAAGCTACAGGTGCAAAAGCAGCCTATGTCAAACTATTAATATCCTTAATAGGTAAACTAAGTCACACTTACTCTTGAAACAAAACCTCAGAAGGTCGGGAGCTTGTGTCTTTCTCGCCCATATTACCAAATGGGCATCTTTAGTGTTAGGAGCAAATAGGGAGTTGGCCCTCTTCCTGTTATGCCACTAGTGTTGTCAAGGACTCAAAACAAATTCTAAGTCAAGGGGTAGGAGAGAGAAGCTAATCATCTCTTCTACTCACATTCCTTTGTGTAGAACACAGTGATGGGTTTTACTTAATTTCAAGGGGTTTGCAGTGATGTTCATTGGTGTTTCCTGGAAGAAGAAATGAAATGCAAATATTCATCAGCTATAGCATTGTACCTTTCAATTAACATATATTTAAATGGTTGTTCCTGTTAAGGAAAAATAATACAAAATAGTCCTTTTTGGTTTACTTAATTCATTAAAGCAAGCATTCATACAACGTATATTCATTGGAATTTGCCTGAGCCTAGATTTAACAGATAAAATACATAATCCATAGTTACATTTGAATTTCAAGTAAATAATAAATTTTTAGTATAAATATTTTCCAACATTGCATATGCTCAGCTTACATGAAAAAGAAATCACTGCTTACCTGAATCAACTTTTACTGGGTATCTTGTGCTTTAATTTGATAAGTCTGGCAATTCTGGCCTGAAATTTTTAGTAATAATAATAATATTAATAATTAATAGTAGTAGTAGAAGTAGTATTTGTAAGGTATGTATATTCAGGGATAGCAATATGAGTTATGGAAAACATAAATATCAAATGTTTTGCCTGATTTATCTTTAACAAATTACAATGTTTCAAGTCACATGTGAAGTTTGGAAATACTGCCTGATACTTAAATCTAATTTATGTGTGTCTAGAAGCTTCCTATTTAACTTATTTTTAGTGTTTATGAGATTTGTTATTTTAATTAAATTTCAATAGGAACACCTTAAAATAATACTGTGTTGCTTTGATTTCATTTTGATATTTCTGCTCTCTTAGGAGAAAAGATGCAGAGAATCACAAATTATCAGGCTTAACGTAAATTGGAAGCAATGGCACCTTCGCTGATCTTCAAACCCAGAACTGCCCATAGAGTGGTGCTGCTGAGACTGTATTGCTTCTACATGCTCCCTCAGAGATTTTTATATTTTAATAAGACTGTTCATTATAGTTAGTTTCTTCTGTTGGCATCATTAGATATTTATGGGAAATGGCATATCATTATCTCAGTTGCACTCTAAACCATTTGGGATGCTTTTAAGTTAGGGTGATTTTTTTCCTGTCTTAATTTTGCACACACTAGTGCCTGTTCAGCTTATTTCTGTCTTCAGCTTCTTTGATCCTATTTTTTTAACTTCGTTGTGTTGAAGTGGCTGATGCACAGAGAAGCTGACAGGTACATAGGGGTAGCCTCAATGACAGATGATTTAAAAATTTACTTTTAAGAGATGTAAGCATACTAAGTTCTTTATTCCTGCCTTCTCCCTTCTTCCCTCTCTGCAGTTTAAAATTCTACCAGAGATTATTCATTAACATTTCCATGTTTCTTAAAATTCAACATTAAGCCTCTAACCATGGAAACAATGATTTGCATAGGGCATGGTCCTAAGAACCAAAGATATTGCCTTAGCCCACTTGTAGTTGCTATAACAAAACATCTGAAGCTGGGTAATTTTTGAAAGAAAAGGTATTTATCTGCTTAAGATTCTGGACGTCCACCAGCCTGAGTTTGCATCTGCTTAGCTTCTTGGAGAGACTGCATGCTGTTGCAGTCATAGTGAGAAAGCAGAAGGAAAGGAGGCACAGAAGAACAGATCACATATTAAGAGACAAAACAAAAGAAGCCTAAGCTCATTTTATAACATCCCCCTCTGGTGATTACAAACTCAGTCTCTAATGGATGGAGCCCCATGACCTAACTACATCTTAATGGCCCCACTATCTTTTCCTATCTTGTGTTGGGGACCTTCTAACATATAAATGCTGGAGGAACAACTATGTCTAAACCATGGCAGAAGTTAAGAGGAATACCCACAGCATACAGAACCAAAGAATAAATACAACATAAGCTCTATGATTGTTAATGAGTGATCAAACCAAAGATAGGGTGAGTACAATTAAATAATTTTCAATATTCCAATTTGGAGTTATAAGATTTTCTAAAGTAGATAAGTTCTTAATTTGTTATTTCCATGCAGGGCAATATTTCCAATGTTAAAATCAGGTTTTAGAAAATCTGTATAGTTACTCTTGCACCTAGTTCGGAGAATGGGCATTGGAAGAGAAGAAATAAACTAAGGGATACATTATTTCTTCTCCCTTATCCATTACTGGTAATGCATACTCAAAGATCTATTTTTTGAAGTTTTTAATATTTGTTTACTCTCCCATAGGTTCAGGTCATCACTCTTATGGAATCTAGGAATTTTTTTTAGATCCAATGCATATAATCTTAGCCCATATTCCTTTTTTATATTTTTTGTAAGTCATAACCTGAAATTGTTTTTCATTAAATAAACTTTTCTTAAGTATATAGTAGGCTCATTTATTGAGTACTTGGAATTCATATGTAAAAAACAGAGTTTGAGAGGCATTTGGCCTAGAAATTAAGATGCTCTCATTCCATGTCAGAGTACCTTGATTTGACTACTAGCTCTGGTTCCTAATTCAATCTTGCTTCTAAAGTAGACCTTGGAAGGCAGTAGGTTATGAATTAAGAGTCTAGGTTCCTGACAACACATGGAAAACCTGGATTGAGTTCATGGTTTCTGGCTTCAGCCTGGTAAAGACCTGTTGAGTGTGGGTATTTGGGGCCATAAAGCAGCCTAGCAAGGGGTACTGTATCTCTCTTTGTCTGGCAATATATCACACATATTGGAATAGAGGTGAACTATCTCTCTCCCCATATGTGTGTGTGATAATATATATACTATATATTATATAATATATAATACATATAATATTATATATTATACATAATATTATATTAATAATATATGATTATATTTTAATATATTTATTATAATGTATACAATATATTGTAATATAATTATAATAAAATAACATATATTGTATGTATTACATATAATACATATAAATTATATAACACAATATAATAGAATAATATATAATATTATATATAATATATTATATGTAATATCACACACACATATGGGGACAGAGATAGTTCACCTCTATTCCAATTCCAAAAAGATCACTACAAATAAGTGTGTGTGTGTGGACATGCAATCTTTCCTGTTTTTTACACAGGATTGTCTGCGATTTTAATCTTAGAATATAGGATTATCATCCCCCTCAAATCTAGGTGGTTATTTATGACTATTAACCATTATTTTTGCCAGATATACAACTTAAAAAGCATTGTTACTTTTTGGGGTAACAATAGTTTATAACAGAAGACATTCTGAAACCAAAAATGACAAAAATGCCCTAATTCCCTATAGAGTCTCATCAATAATACATTTAGTCTTCAAAAGAGCTTACTAGAAGCTCTCATGTGCTTCATTTCAATGGGGACAGTTAAAGCTTTTTCATGGAATACTTTTGCAATGTAGTTGTCTTGCAAAGACAGTAAGGTATGAAGTAGACCACTGTGTTTATCTCTTAAAGTATATTTAAGTTAAAAGTGTTATGAGTCAGTTAAAAGTACAGCAAATGCTTCATAAGAAAAGCTTAAGAAAAATGCCTTTTTATCTCTAGAAGGAGATAATTGGCTTAAATGCAGACACAGACTGGTTTGTAGAGGAAGAAACCAAGACAAAAAAAGTTTTTTGCAAAAGGGTTGGGACATGGAATATTGTCAACCATTGTCCCGGCTGGGTGCAAAAGCAGGCTGGCCTACACACTTAAGCAGAACACTTACAAGAAGTAGAAAAAAAGCCTAAAACAACAACATGTATAACTTACCTCCTAGTTCTACATCTCTTTATTTTTCCTTATAATTGCTACCCATCATATTATATCATTATTTTACTCAATAGTAATCATTGAAGTTTCTTAGTTAAGAGAAAAGACTTTTACATGGAGCTAAAGAAGAAGGTGATCTAAAGCACTATTGCTATCTTGTAACCAGTTATTATTTGAGATTGATGCTTCCAGGAAATATGTTAAAAAATGAGCATGTTCATTTTGTCCATAGGACTACGGTACTAACTTTACATCTAAAAATAGACTTTTTTTGGAAAGATCTGATCCTAAATTTTCTTACACACTGAATCAGCTCTTTTGGAAATAATCATGCTGCTGTACCTTGGCGAGGGTGACATTGATAAAGAGAATGAGAATGATAAATCTATAAACCCTAGTATTAATGTGTAGGGGGAAAATTGCTACAAAAAGAATCACTATCATAAAATGGACAGAGATGAAAGGTGACAAAATGATTTAAGTAAAAATTAATGACAAGGACGTTAGAGGCTGTTTAAAACTTCAGTTAACACAGCTGTTCAAAGATTGAGAAATAAAGAGGCTGGGGATTTGAGTATACTGATAGACTGTATGCCTGCTATCTCCCTAGCCACTGTACATGCTTTCTATAATCATTGAAATGATTATTATAGCTTTTTTTTTTCAAAAAAGGATACAGATCCTTGAAATAATTTGTCTAAGCCCACATGTCTAATGTAGAGACAATATCGAAATCCTGTGCAATCAAATAACTTTTAAACCACTTCCTCTGTATCATATTTTGCTATCAATATAAAATATAGTCACACATCTCTAGGTCATATGAATTTATCAGAATCAGATAAAATATTTTCAAAGCTGTTGAAAGCATTTTAAAGTAAGTCTTATACATGTGAATCTCAATATATTCTCTTTGATCCTAATTTATTAAGTCTAGAATCACTTGAAAGCCTTATTTGCTAAATGTAGGCTAGCCATCACTCCTACTAATATTAATTAAGGCTTTTGTTCCAATTATTTTCAGTATGGTTTAAGTCATCTTGTATTTTGCATGAAAAATTAGGGTAACAAAAGCTACTGAAGAGTCCTGATCTTTTTGACAATTTCTGAAATATCATCATAAAAGTGTTAAAAAAAAACTGGAGTGATTAAGATGAACACCCTGAGACAATTCTCTGGCAGTCAAGTTGTTAAAACATCGAAGGCCAGTTCCAGGGTGGATATGGAACTCCTGTTCTGGAGGTACATCAGTATGTGAGGGGTGATTTCTGACATTCCACTTCACTGAATTAACTTTCCCTTGTGCTTGTACTTCTGTATTTAATTTACCACTCAAGACTCTTTCTTCTGTGTTGTTAATGCTCCTATCTATTCTCACTGCCATCAGAGTAGCTCTGATATACGGATACACTGGCTAGTTCTCCTTCTTGCTCCAACTCCCATTTCTCCACCTCTTTCCCCCATTCTTTCCACATAGCATAATTCTACAATGATCCATCTGAACTCAGCATTATTATCAATTCATTTGACTGATTTAAAATCCAATGGTGTCCCACTGCCTATACTATATTTGTGAAAGACATTGAGTAAGAATAGAACAAGAAAAGATGGCACAAGATACTCCAATAACTGGAAGAATGCAGGGTTAGAAAAGCTGAAGAAAAGCAGGAATTTTACTCTGGAGTCTCCGAACCTTACGAAGGCAAACGACACCATTATCCCATTTGATCTGATGAAGAGAGACTTCGTTCAGAATTGCCTACTGTTTCTCTAGGGAGTAAAGACGTTTCATGGGGAACATTTAGAGTACATAATTTTAGTCATATTTTATTTTAGTCAAATTATATACTCCAGAATGTGAGGCCCTACTTCCACGTAATGCCTGACTTGACCCCTGTAATCCAACCTGTTACTTAACATCTTGTCTGCTCAATACACTTTGCAATAGCCCACAGACTTTAATATGCCTGAAATGGTCCTTCATCAGCAGTTCTATGTCAACCTAATTCATTCTTCTTTATATAGTCTTTCCTAACAAGTTCAGTTATATCATTTTCTAAGCATTGTGGAGACTATGTATAAATAGACCTGTGAGTTTTCATTTGTGTGTTTACATCTGAGCTACGGAATAATTAGTTTGATTTTCACAACCATGCATATTTTGTACATTCCTTATAGTTCATGATGTGTGTGTGTGTATACACACATCTATCTATCTATCTATCTATCTATCTATCTATAATACCTATTTACCTCTAAATAAATTGAGGGCAGCCAAGGGCAATATGAATTTCTACACAAATATTTTATGATCATTAGTATCAGATTAATCATTAGGTGATATTAATACATCTTTTAATTAAAGAATGAAAATAAAGGCATTAGTTGTATCAACCAGTATAATAGTATTTGTTTGTTTGGACAGGTAGAGTGGACAGTGAGAGAGACAGAGAGAAAGGTCTTCCTTTTTCCATTGGTTCACCTTCCAATGGCCACTGTGGTTGGCACACCACGCCAACCTGAAGCCAGGAGCCAGGCGCTTCTCCTGGTCTCTCATGTGGGCACAGGGCCCAAGGACTTGGGCCATCCTCCACTGCACTCCCAGGCCACATCAGAGAGCTGGACTGGAAGAGGAGCAACCGGAACAGAATCCAGCACCCCAACTGTGACTAGAACCCCGGGGCATCAGCCCAGTATAATAGTATTTTAAAATCCTTAGGGCTGGTGCCGTGGCTCACTAGGCTAATCCTCCGCCTGCAGCGCCGGCGCCTCAGGTTCCAGTCCCGGTCGGGGTGCCAGATTCTGTCCTGGTTGCTCCTCTTCCATTCCAGCTCTCTGCTGTGGCCCAGGAAGGCAGTGGAGGATGGCCCAAGTGCTTGGGCCCTGCACCCGCATGGGAGACCAGGAGGAAGCACCTGGCTCCTGGCTTCGGATCGGCACGGAGCGCCTGCTGTAGCGGCCATTTGTGGGGAGAACCAATGGAAGGAAGACCTTTCTCTCTGTCTATCTCTCTCACTGTCTAACTCTGCCTATCAAAAAAAAAAAGTCCTTAGAAAGGATAATGACTAATATTCCAATGACATTCTGAGTGACATTTCTGTCATGTTATCTAATATAACTTATACATATTATGTGCACAGGATTTGTGCAGAATTTGCATACTGTGGTAAATTTTCTTGCATGAGAGGTGGCCATTTATTGGTATCGGTACTATCTGAAATATGGGTTTCCAGTAAACACACAGAGCTGCAAGAGGCAGCAGAATACATTAAGGCTCAGATCCACAAGCAGTGAGCTCTTCTTTCACTTACTCTTGCTGTAATCCCACTTAGCAGAGAAACTTTGGATGTCAAGCATGCTCTTAGTCTGCATGGCCAACCACTCTTTGTCAAAGGTATGCATGATGGGGCCATACACATAGTGCTTTTCCCAGATCAGCACGAGGGCTGTGTCACTGATGAAGAACAGGGTCATGCCCACAACTATCTTCTACTCATTCGTGCCTTTGTTATCTCAGCAAAGATCTCACTGAACTTAATGAAATAGAATTCTATTTTCTCATCCTTTCTCCTCTATCAAGGCATTCTGGCTGGTGGACAGGTGCTTCACAGGGTCCACACCGGGCAAGGGGTAGGCATGCTGGTTAACATCACTCAGAAGAGCACAGTCATCACTTTTCACAACACTTCCTTGTGCACATATGCACACACCAGCGTGAAAACTGCCCGCTTGCCAATTATGCTAGCCACCCTAGTAGACAACAGTCTGCTTCCCCTTGACCCTTAAGGTAGCAACTTTTTCAGTCACATAAACTTTTTCCTACCTGCTTTCTGAGGAAACACATAGGGTATTTATACAAATCATATACAGAAATAGCTTTATAACGCTATTATAACATCAGAGACTGCTAAATCTAAAAGAAAGCTTCAAAATCTAATGTTTCATATACTCTCTAGATATATTTTCTAAAAATTGCACTATAAAAGTTGGCCTAAGGACTGTCTGTGTAGTTTTCTTTGCAATTCACTATCAAAAACAGCCTTATTGATGATATGGATAATTTGAAACTATTATTGGTGAATAATAAGCAGACCAGAACAAAATTTCATGATTCTGGCATGACTATGAAAAATATATATAACCGATACAATTTCTTCAGAAGGGGACACTGATTTACCCTTTATACAATAGTTTCCATCACTGCCAAGGGCAGCAGAATTAGACTTTCTGAGAAGCAGATGCACATGCTGTATACTGCCACTCACTCCTATTGTTAAATTTTAGTGCCCATGTATTGGTCTGTCCAGCTGCTGATGCCTTGCCTCTGTTGAAGTGAGCAGAAATGGCATTCAAAATTCCAAAGTAATAACTGATCTTTGTATCCGTTTCCCTATTGTCACACTCAATTTTGCTTAATCCTGCAAAATTTTCAGGTATCCATTTTGCTTTTCCATTTCATCTAAACATAATTAGTTTCCCACATGATTCAGTGAGTGCATCTTCCAAGGCTGTATCACAAATCTCCCAGAAAACCAGTGATTACAGTCTCTCTAAAACATTTTGCCTAGGTAGCATTTATCTGTGATGTCTTCTGTTTCTTATTTCATCAATGGAAGCAGCTTGTCAAACACAAATGGCCTTATTTCTCAGAAGCTGTCCTTTCAAATAGTGTCTACACATACCTTTCCAAACTGTTCAAGTAAGTAAAGGTCTTTTCCTAATTTGGTTGTTTCCTGTAAGAGACTTTTTAAAACCAAGTCCATACTTATTGGTGTGGGAGCTGGAATTCCTTTAGTTTGAATTAATTCTGAGAGTGCCTAGTAGACTTCTGATAATACAGCTATAGGAAATATGTCTAATTTAAGGTTCAGAAGTCATAACAAGGGGGCTAGCACTATGCCATAGAAGGCTAAACCTCCACCTGCAGTGCTGGCATCCCGAATGGGCGCTGGTTCGAGTCCTAGCTGCTCCATTTCTGGTCCAGCTCCCTAATAATGCTCCTGGGAAATCAGCCGAAGAAAAATGGCCCAAGTACTTGCACCCCTGCACCCATATGGGAGACCCAGAAGAAACTCCTAGATCCTGGCTTTGGCCTGGCCCAGATATGGCTATTGTGGCCATTTGGGTACTGAACCAGTAGATGGAAGATTGATATCTTTCTCTCTCTCTTTCTGCCTTTCAAATGAAAATATACATCAGCACAGCACTCTTCCATTGATGTGATCTGTCCAAACCTCGGTTTTCTCATCTATAAGATGGGCTTGATAAAATCTGCATTATGATACCAAGTTCAATATTGAACAAGATATCCAACTAAATAATTTAATGCAGCTCCTGGAACACAGTCAGTGTTTAATAAATGATGCCCATCATAGCTATTACTCCCAATCACATGGGCATTATGTCCTAAATTATGAAGTTGTGTTTTAGATAATAATCCTTAAATTGTTCAGAACTACTTTGCTGTATGTTTTAATACAGAATTTCTATCATATAGGCATTTTGTGAATTTCAATTCTTGAGAGATTTTATGGCATTATTTAATCAACAAATATTTTATTGAACCTCGGTGACATTCCAGATATTAACTGAGTGTGATGATAAATCATGGGAAAAAAAACCCTGATGAAAATAAGAATGCATGAGACACATAAAAAACACACAAGTAATTATGAGCTATATTTAAGCAATAGTTACCATATGTTTAATATTGACTGTGAGTAAAAAGTTGTGCTACTAAGCATATTTATGTTAACATGGTCAAATTTGAGCAAAGGGGATTTACCCACTAATGCTTCATTTAAGGTTGTCATGCTTAAAATAAAATACAACAGGCCTTTGGCTTTAAGTAGCCCTATAACAATGCCATTTACTGGATGAATGCCATTTCAGTTTGGCAATCACTAAAAATTATTGTCTGCACATGATAAAAATATATTAGTACTGCATGCTAAATGCCTAAACTTTCCTGTGACCTCAAATCTATGTATTTTGTATTACAAGCACCACAGATCATGGATCAAACACCCTCATTATTCACTAGTACCCACTTAAACCAAATAACTTCTCTTTCTTTCCTTGAGTGGTTTCTGTGGGGAACTAGTAAAAATAAATCCTTACAGCACCGACATGGTCTTAAACTATTGCTACTGCTGATCTTTCAACCCAGATTGATTCTCACTCATCTAGGATCTAAAGCAAAAGCCTTCCTGAGTGCCCTGAGACAAAGGTCTTCTCACTGCCAAGCACACTAGCAAGAACATTTCTATTTGAGAATATAAAGACAGTAGCCATGCTGTAACATCTGCTTCAAGAAATCAAGCTTGTTAGATATGTAGAAAGATAACTATGATTCCAAAAAAGTGTAGTCGTTGGGGAAACACATAAAAATGCAAGGAAAATTATAGTCACATGTATATTCCATAAACTGGTATTTCATCTGACCTAAGAAGATGTTGGATGCTTTAAAAAACCTTTTTTTTTTTTTTTCAAAAAATAGTGGCACATGGGCTAAACTAAAACCTCAGTTAACATGAAGCAGGCTAATGCACTGAGTGAATCTAGGGTGAACTCTGCTAGCATAGCTTTAAAGGTAAAGCCAAAGGAAATTATCTTAGATCATACTTGAAGATTCATTCTTCAAGTCTGAATCTTCCACCACCTGCACCCTCCCTTGCCACAGAAATTTTAAATAATTTCAGGAGTACTGATAATGTTACCAACAGTTTAGGAAGTGATATTTTGTGTCTGTTCTGAAAAACTTACCAGGCGTACAGAGTCTCTAAATCCAAGAAAAGGAGTTAGAACTGATAAAGGCAAGAAAGGAAAGAATAGTGACTTTGTATGTAACTGTTCTTGTAGTCTATGATTCTCCTAAACTTTGGCTGCTTTCACACATACTCTTACTCAAGTTCAGCGTGTTCAAGTCTGTTAGTGTATTAGTCTTTAAATGGCGAGATCATCTCAAACACTGCCAGTGTAAGTCCTCTTTAGGCCACTTTGGATGTTGTTTTTCACTAACTTCAATACTGTTTGAACACTTCCCTATTTTAGGAAACAAGAGGTTGAGGCTGATTTTACAGTTTCTAACACTCAGATTTGGAATCCGCCTGGTTCCTTTCTTTGGATATTGACCTTAGGAAAAAAGTCAGTACTTCTGGAGTCTGGGAAGACCAGGAAAGTAGCTGCAGCCTGGTGAGGGCCTCTGTGTTGTGGCACCCCATGGGGGAAGGTAGAAAGGCAGAGGGAGTGAACCAGGAGGCGGAGCTTGATCTCTGGATAAGTACCTTAATCCCTCCATGAGGACCTTAATCCCTCCATGATCACCTCTCTTTAGGCCTCATCTCCCAGCATGACTGCACACTGACAGTTTCCAACAGATGGACTTTGGGGAGTACACTCAAGCCCTATCAAGATACAGATAGATACATAAATGCAAGTGTAGTAAATCACTGATACTCTCAATGATGACACCATAGGGCTCTTCCTCACCTTCTTCATCCATAGCTCTAGCTTCCTTCTCCCAAAAGTAAAGGCTATGTAACCACTGGCACTAATACATTTATGCGTATCCTAAAATGCACAAAATTTTTATAGCAATTTTATAACTAAAAATAGCACACATTAAGATTTCCCAGGGCCAGCGCTGCAGCCTAGCAGGTTAACACCCTAGCCTAAAGCACCAGCATCCCACATTGGAGCCAGTTTGAGATCCAGCTGCTCCACTTCAAATCCAGCTCTCTGTTATGGCCTGGGAAAGCAGTAGAAGATGGCCCAAGTCCTTGGGCCCCAGCACCTGCGTGGGAGACGTGGAAGAAGCTCCTGGCTCCTGGCTTTGGATCTACACAGCTCCAGCCATTGTGCCAACTGGGGAGTGAATCATCAGATGGTAGACCCCTCTCTCTCTCTCCCTCTCTCTCCCTCCCTCCCTCTCTTTTTTAAAAAAAATCCCTTTAGTTCTTTATCTACCTATTATCTCCCATCTGTCCATACACCCATCCATCCCTCTGTCAGCATTTTGGCTTTTTTTTTGACAGGCAGAGTGGACAGTGAGAGAGAGAGACAGAGAGAAAGGTCTTCCTTTGCCATTGGTTCACCCTCCAATGGCTGCTGCGGCTGGCGCACAGCACTGATCCAGGTGCTTCTCCTGGTCTCCCATGGGGTACAGGGCCCAAGCACTTGGGCCATCCTCTACTGCACTCCTGGGCCACAGAAGAGAGCTGGCCTGGAAGAGGGGCAACCAGGACAGAATCTGGCACCCCGACCAGGACTAGAACCTGGTGTGCTGGTGCTGCAGGCGGAGGATTAGCCTATTGAGCCGTGGCACTGGCCCCAGCATTTTGGCTTTAAAAGAATATGTTCAGGTTAACTTAATTAATTCCCATCACTGATTTGATGAAAGGTTCATTGTATCCATTTGGGTTCAATGTAAGACTTATTTTCATATTTTTATTTACTTTTCATTTAATAATTATAGTACAGTTTAAAAGACCAAATTACATTAAAATATTTACTCACAGAAAATTTGTTCATATTCTTACTATCTTCTAGTTTCCATAAATCTTTTAAAAGTCTGTGTTTTAATTAGTTTCTGGTTTATCCTTTCTTTCTAAACAATAGTAAAAACCCCACTCATACAATTATTTTTCCTTATTTTATAAAAAATAATACACTTTTAAACTTAAGCATAGTGATGAAGAAATTGATCACAAATGGTTCTGAAAACAGATTGTTTAAGAGTTAAAAAATGGCCTACCCACACAGATGAATTAATAAGAGAAGTCTATCTAGTTGAAAACATTTTCAAGGTAAGAAAATTTAAAATTTAAGGGCTTCTATCCTGGGCAATAAACATGAGCAATGCAAAAGAGCAAAAAAACAAAAACAAAACAAAAAAAACCAAAACAGTATAGCGTGTTGGAGTCAAAGCAATTCGACTCTTTCTACCATGCTTAACAAGTCCTGTAATCCCTGAATCACCAATAGAGTGCCCAACTTTTATTATTTTTCTTCTCCTCTCTCTTCCTCAACTCCTAATTCCATTAATTCAAATTCTATTTGATGGCTGATCCCCAGCTGAAGTGGGCTCAATCAGTTTAATCATCTGCTTTGATTAAAACATCTTGACTTTTTTTTTTCAGGAGTTATATATACTCATCAATGTGGCACTGCACCTGTCAGCTTTTATATATTGTTTTGTTGTTTTCAAGGAATGTTACTCTCATTTACCTCCCAGTTTTTGGCGATATTAACCTGGTTTTACAGCTGAGGGGGCAGTCATCATTCAAGTGACTAAGGTATTCCTGGTTTTATGTGAGCTCCCAGCCACCAAGTTCCCAGTGTGTTGTTGAGCTCCAGGAGCTGCTGTCTCTGTTTAGTCATTATTTACCACATCATCCTTGAGAGCTGGCTAACAGGCATATGCACCTTCAAGTTGACAGTTAAAATCTATAATAAACTGACCCTCAGCATTTTGGCAAGAATGAAATTTGAAATATCTACCATGCTCTAGAAAAATTTACTGGCCCTTAGAAACAGATTGCTCAGAACACAGAAAAGCAGTATTTACACTTGGACTTGTTATATCTAAGTTTAATCCAACTGATTTTCCAGAAGAGGGAAATCCTGTAATTTTTTTTAACCCTGGCACCCTGTAGTCAATTGCATATTTATGTTCTCAGGCATTCTAGAAACTTCAGTCCTCAGTCTTGAAAGAGGGAAAAAAATAAACAAATAAATAAAACCAAACTCATTTGATTGCATGAGTCCTCTTTTGTGCCTAACTTAATGGCTTCCATTCCCAGAAGTGCCTAATGAATTACAAAGGTGTTGCTCTTGAGCACAATAAACAACATATTTTACTAAGGGAGACCTTATGTTCTATCCACACCCTAGACATCAATTAAACCCCTGTGAGCCTGGCTGGAAGTGGCTGTCAGAATCAAGTGAGGCAAGGAATGAAGCTGAAATGTGAAGGGGAGACTTCACTTTTTTCTCTCATTTGAAGGCAATTATCTATCATATTCTGTATTTTATTGAGTGCAACAACGCTGATGCTATGTGACCCATGGTTTAAGGATGCTTCTCTGCTTACCACCATTACATAGAAATCCAGAAGCCGTGTTCTGCCCTGCGAACAATGAAGTCTTTGTTTGCCAAAGCAGCATAGCCCAACACTTCAGAGCTTTTTAACTTTTTTTCATCTTGGTGATTACATTTGCAGTTCATGCCAGCAGGATTATGGAGACTTTCTCTAAAGCCCTGGTAAGAAAAAAAGAACCTCTTAATTTTTCCTGAACTAGAATGACAAGCCAATTTTTCCTTTCTCATTTACAGGTTTAAAAAATGAGCTTCCTGACTATGTATTATCCTGCAAATCTCTGTGAATTAATAAACTTAATCTAACATCTGAGATCTGTCTCAGTAAGGAGAATACCATGCAGGCAGGCATATTCATTCAGAAACCACAGGCAGAGGATATTTCTATTGTAGGAGAGAAAGAAGGAAGAAAAATGTTCAAATGATTTTTGTTTGGTTCAGCATTCACACACACACAACACACAACTGATACAAACAGTGATGAAAGACTTCTGCTTTTAGGGAAGACCCAGGTTTTGTGGGAGCAGAAGCTGACACCGTTTTGGAGGCTGTGTTTATACGAGATTTACAAATAGAAAACAGGTCTGAAAGTAAACATTTATTTTGTTTGAGAAAATAAATCCCAATAAATGAAAATGTAAATGAGCTGGCAATTTTACAGCCTTTACAGCATTCAGATAAATACCACATTAATATTATTAATTAGCTACCTGACATGTCTGCATTTTTTGGGTGTGTACTCTTTGTTCCTTCATATGCAGCAATTTCAAAGTGTTTTCTCCGAAGACAATAGAAAGTTAATTTAGTCTAGCACGGTTGATTGAAAAAAGTGTACTTGATAGCTGACAGAAGCTTCTCTCAGTACCAGCATTCTTCGTTGGGAATGCCACAAGTAGTGACAAGTAGGTAGTTAATTGCTTAGGCAATGCTTCTCATCCTAAGGAAAGCTGTTGTAGACTTTCAGACTTTAGTGGACATAGTTCCCATGGTACAGAAGAGCTTCTTTATCTTTGCTATGCCCTCCTGCTCTGTACCCTCTACTAATCCCATCCTGGTCTACGTGGCGTTGATTTTCACAGGTCAGTTCCCAAAGGGAATTTGGTCTGATGGTCCCTCTTGTTTATATCCGCCTTCTCCTGGAGATAAAATTTGTCTCATGCTGAGTTTGTGTCCTGATGACCTATGAGGAGATGATGGCTAGAGACTTGCTGGCTACTGAGGCATGAGCTGGCAGCCTCAGGATCTCCACTAAGATTCAGCAGGTACCAATTAGTGTGGGACAATTTTCCCTAACTCTGTCACAGAGCTAGGGCTTTTACCCTCGTTATTGTTTCTTAAGAGAACACAAGCTTTGGAAGAAGCTTTTCCAAGGGAAGGCTCTTGAATTTTAGCCTCACTTGCTTCACATCAAACTCAGCTACCGTAAAAATCTTAATAACTAAGTATTTAGGCTAATCCTCCGCCTTGCGGCGCCGGCACACCGGGTTCTAGACCCGGTCGGGGCGCCGGATTCTGTCCCGGTTGCCCCTCTTCCAGGCCAGCTCTCTGCTGTGGCCCAGGAGTGCAGTGGAGGATGGCCCAAGTGCTTGGGCCCTGCACCCCATAGGAGACCAGGAAAAGCACCTAGCACCTGGCTCCTGCCATCGGATGAGCGCGGTGCGCCGGCCGCAGCGCGCCGACCGCGGCAGCCATTGGAGGGTGAACCAAGGGCAAAGGAAGACCTTTCTCTCTGTCTCTCTCTCTCACTGTCCACTCTGCCTGTCAAAAAAAAAAAATAACTAAGTATTTAGATGCTGTCAAATATTAAAAACTTTACTTAACACACCATATATTAAATATTGTACTACTGGGGCTCATATATCTTGTTCTTTGGTGACTATTTCAGTACAAAACAAGTGTGTTTATTTGAGATGTGTTTGTCATAATGAACAGTTGATGAATAATTTCTTTTTCAGAGATATCTTTATAGCTAGTGTTGTAATTATTGATGAAATGGGTAATGTGAATTGTGAAGCAAAAGTGATTTCCCAAGGAATTGGTAGCTTTCTGATCTAGGACTAAAATTTCTTGTAGTAAAACAATGAATGAAGCAGTTTATCAATATTAAAGTAGAAAATAAATTACAAGGCAAACCAAGAGTCAAGTTAACAAGAAATATGTTTTCCCTGGGAGAATAACTTTCATTTCTACAAATCTGAGGGATTAAAGGGAATGTGACAATCACTGACGGGGAAGGAGTCATGAAATCATTTGTGATTGTTCTTTTTACTTATAAATTCATTCTCTGTCCACCTCTTTTTATCCCTCTCTGTGCAAAAATTCATTCAGTATGGATGATTACTACCAGAAAGCCATGGCAAATGTTTCTCAACAAAACCTCATTTCTTGATACTCAACTCTTATATAATCTACTCCTTCTGAGTATGGGTGGGTCTGAGACCCCTTTCTAAGGGATGCCAAGTGGAAAAGATGATGGGATGTTATTTTCCAAGAGTGGATTAGACAGAATTTTGACTTCCACCTTGCTAGCAAACTCTCTCCCTTGCTGGCTTTGACAAAGCAAGCTACCATGGCATGAGATGCTCCATGGAGAGACAAATGTGCACATACCTGGGGACAGCTTTTAGCTTAAAGTCAGGAAGAAATTTAAATCCTCTGACAATCAAGAACTGAATCCTGCTAACAACCATGTGACCATGGAAATAATTCTTTCTTCAGTCAACCTTTCCCATGAGAACCTCAGCCCTGACCAACACCTTGACTGCAGCTTTGTGAGAGATCCTGAAATGGAAAACCTAGTTACAGGGGCCAAGGCTGTGGGTAAAACCACTGCTAGCAGTGCTGGCAGCCCATATGGGTGCGGGTTCAAGTCCTGGCTGCTCCACTTCCAACCCAGCTCCCTGCTACGGCACCTGGGAAAGCAGTGGATGATGGTCCAAGTACTTGGGCCTCTGTACCCATGTGGAAGACCCAGATGAAGTTCCTGGCTTCTACTTGGCTCAGTCCTGGCTGTTGCAACCATTTGGGGAATGAACCAGCAGATGGAAGGTTCTCTCTCTCTGTAACTCTGCCTTTCAAATAACTAACGCACTAAATAAATAAATAAATAAATCTTAAAAAGAGAAAGAAAGAAAACCTAGCTACATTGAGCTGAGATCTCTGACTACCCAAAATTCTGAGCTAATAGAGTGTGTGTGTGTGTGTGTGTTAAACTATTAAGACTGTGGTAATTAGTTATATAAGTACAGCAACATCTAATTAATCTAAAACATTAGAAGCCTTCATAATATAAATGCATTAAATAAATTTAAGCATTGGCATTGAGTTTGGTTTACTATTTGACTTTCCATACCATTATTTTGGTGACTTTATCTAACTTTCACTCTGACATTCATGCTTTACAGTGATTCTACTCTCTTTCGTTTTGTGGTTAGACATTTCCATATCAGCAGTGACCATGATCTCTAAACCCGGACATGAACTTCATCCCTACCTTCTTTGTCATATCACTTGCCATTATTCACAATAAGCACTGCTTATTTTCACCGTGAATGTTCTAACCTCAGCCCATTTATCTACAGAGATCATTTCTACACTGTACTCCAGCAACCCTATACATGGTCACCTCTTGTCAACCACCATTTTAGAACATAGTATTAAAGTGGGGCCAACGCTATTATCTGTAGTGCTGGCATCCCATATGGGTGCTGGTTTAAGGCCTGGCAGCACCACTTCCAATCCAGCTCTCTAGTATGGCCTGAGAAAACAGCAGAGGATGGCCCAAATGCTTGCGCCCCTGCACCTGTGTGGGAGACCCAGAAGAAGCTCTTGGCTTCGGATTGGCTCAGCTCAGCCATTGCAGCCATTTGGGAATTTGGGAAGAGAATATGTGGATGGAAGACTTCCCTCTCTCTCTCTCTGCCTCTCCTTCTCTCTGTGTGTGTAATTCTGGCATTCAAGTAAAAATAAATAATTCTTTAAAAAATAAAGTGATTAAGAATTTAAAATCTGCATTCCAATAGGCCTAGCGCTTAATCCTGGCCTAAAATTCTCTTATCATGTGCTATTTTGCAAGTTTTTAAAATTCTTTTTATTTTTAATTAACATAAAAAGATCAAATCTCATAGATATAATTCTGTTTTTTTTTTTTTTTTTTAACAGGCAGCAGAGTTAGTAAGAGAAAGAGAGAAAGGTCTTCCTTTTCTGTTGATTCACCCCCCCAAATGGCCACCATGGCAGGCACACTGTGCCAATCCAAAGCCAGGAGCCAGGTGCTTCCTCCTGGTCCCCATGCAGGTACAGGGCCCAAGCACTTGGGCCATCTTCCACTGCCTTCCCGGGCCACAGCAGAGAGCTGGACTGGAAGAGGAGCAACTGGGACAGAATCCGGTGTCCCAACCAGGACTAAAACCCCAGGGCGCCAGTGCCACAGGTGGAGGATTAGCCAAGTGAGCCACAGTACCAGCCTCCTGGATATAATTCTAAGAAGATAAACATGATTTCCTCCATACCTCTCTCCTTCCCTCAATCCCCCTGCTTTTTTTTTTTAAATTTTTGCAAAAAAATATACTATCTGTTTACTTTATAATAACAGGCCTAATGCACCACCATAATAATCAACAAAGTAAAAAGTAGAAAGACTACTGTTGCACAGGAGTATAGACAAGGGCTAAAAACAAGAATCAAATCATAGATGTGCATTTCATTCTTATGCTTTTTTTTTTTTTTTTTTGTATTTTGTATTAACTACAAGATATCAGAGAATTCTCTAAGCTTTTGTTATCCTCTACCACAGCATGGGAACAGTGGACAGCTATTAAACTACTGATGACAATTCATGAAAATTCAATGCATTTATGATCTTTAGTGGACTGCCTGGACATCATGCATTTTCAATATTATTGTATAAATATAATCTGTAACAAGAATATCCCTGCAGTCAATATCACTTACTAAACTTGTTCTATTATTTTGCAACATAAAATTGCATGGCTGTTTCCTATTTTTAAAATCTATCAGCCTGCTCTGCATTTTATTTTCCTCAATAAGTGGTCAAATATTACAGCTGTAATGTCACAAATGTTTTAAAGTCTCCCTTCGTCTTTGCTAAATCCTAAATCCGATGTCAGAAATTTTGGCCTTGACTGAGAATAAAAATAACTATGATTGGATATTCTAAATGTTTATGACTCTAATCTCAGCTGAAATTTCAAACTTCTTTCATTATATGCTTTTAATAATTAGTGGCAACAGTATGGGGTCATCATTGTGGCACACCTGGCTAAGCTGCTGCCAGCAGTGTGGGTGTCCCTTATGGGTGCCGGTTTGAGGCCTGGGCACTCCACTTCCTATCCAGCTCCCTGCTAATGCACCTGGGAAAGCAGTGGAATATGGTCCAAATGCTCGGGCTCCTGCACCCACGTGGGAGACCCAGATGAAGCTCTTGGCTCCTAACTCTGGATCGGCCCATTTCCAGCCCTTATGGCCATTTGGGGAGTGAACAAACTGATGACTCCCTATCTCTTCCTCTCTCTCTGTAATTCTGCCTTTCAAATAAATAAAATACATAATAATTAGCAGCAAAAGTAAAAATAAGACCAAAAATCGAATAAGCAAAAATATACCGGGGTAGTCCAAAGAGCATTCCCTCACACAATAATAGAGTTGGTTCTGGAATGTGACATGTCATGTCCCACCTATGTACTCACCTTTCACTCTTTGCACAGTGTAAAATATTATAGAATCTGTGATCCTGTACTTTGGGACTACCAAGACTTGGCATAATTCTTATTCTAAAAAGGCAAATTGATGATCAAACTTTGTGGATGACTGACCAAATGACTCCATCTAATGGAGACATTGCAAAGAAGCATCTGTTCACTAAAAACTTCTCTTTGCATTGCTAGCTTACTGTTTCCACTGCAAATTTTTAAGTGATCTAATCCATGAAAAAGTAATCATTCCCATCAACATTAAATGCAGAATTCATTTTTGGATAGGAGAAGACAAATACGGCTCTATCTTCAGAGAATTAACAATACAGCAAGGGAGAATATCATGTCATTAGTCAAGCTTACAACTTCCTCTGCCGCTTCTATTCCATTCCAAGGCTAATTTCTTTCTGTAATCTACCTCTCATCTCTATGTGCCTTCTGAAATAATTTCTCCATAAATCAATCCCTTTCTTCCAAAGTCAGTCTGTTCCTTTCTTTGACTTCTTTCAACTGCTTGTTTGCACAGGACATTCTCCCTGAAGCTAGCAACCGTCTTTCTCCTAGGAGTACGTTTATTTAACACTTTCATATATCACTCAATCAAATATATACTTTGCATATAATTTCAGGTTGTTTATAGTCTGTTTATAGTCTGTTTGACAATCTGTTTATTCTCTAGTGTCTCTAGAGTATGCATTCTCGCTGGTATTTTTTTAGCTAATGAAAAACAGTGGTTTGACTTTTCTCGTTCAATTTAAGTGTATTTTTCCAAGAAATTTTAATTCTAACAAACGCATTTCCACTTAAGACCACCCTGAAGCATCAGTGAACATTGTAGTTCGGGTACACACCTGTTACTAGATGCCAGTTCAAGCTCCTCCATGACCTAGAGCACCTGATTTGTTCCCCGTGAAAAACTAGAATGAAAGCAATATCTACATCATAGAGTGGTTTTGAGCATTAAATGAGCAAAATATTTTCAAACTACCTAGATTGATGTTTACTTGTTACAAACACAGTAGGTACTAGGTAAGTAATTATTTAAAAAAAAAATACTTCCAAGATATATTCCAAGATGGCAGGATAGGGAAAGGATAGGCAAGGGGAAACTAGTATACTATATTTATTATATTTACATATACTATATTATATTCATATATATGAAATGCCTGGATATATACTAATTATAATATATACTATATATTATATAGTATATATAATACATACTATACTATATTACTATATAATGGAGAAAGGGCATTCTCAGGGAAGCTGGAGAGAAAATTGAGGTAGACATTCTACGGAAGGAGGAGAGATGCTGTGGATCTGTGTGGAAGTACAGATGCACAGCAAGTAGCATGGACACAACAAACCACCCTGGAAGCTGAGAGTTACTGAAAATGGCAGCTCTGGGGGCCGGCGCTATGGCGGCATCCCATATGGGTGCCGGTTTGTGTTCTGGCTGCTCATCTTCCCATCCAGCTCCCTGATATGGCCTTGGAAAGCAGTAGAAGATGGCAGAAGTCCTTGGGCCCCTGAACCCATGTGGGAGACCCAGAAGAAGCTCCTGGCTCCTGGCTTTGGATCAGCTCAGCTCCAGCCATTGTGGCCATCTGGGGAGTGAACCAGTGGATGGAAGACTCTCTTTCTCTCTGCCTCTGCCTCTGTAACTCTGCCTTTCAAATAAACAAATACATCTTAAAAAGAAAGAAAGTGCCAGCTTTGGAGAGCAAGGGGAACCAGACTGCAGTGGCCTCTGCCACTGGTGATATAGCTGGAGAAAGAACGTGGCAGACTACATTGTCTTTCAGCCCGATTTGAATCCCTGAGGGGGAACAGTGTGCCCTCTGACCCAGTGAAAAAAAGGGGCACATCTCTCCCTCACCCCATCCCTTCCACAACAACACTTGGCAACTGGCTGAGAAAGGATAGGCCCCATTTTGGGTATAAGCAGGTGGCAGCTGCAACAGCTCTTGTGTGTGAGCCTGGCAGCTGGTGAAGACAAGATGCCAACCATCTGCAGTACTGGCTGCAGAGACTCTAGGGTGCACCTGGCAGCTGGCAGAAGGCACAATTATGAAATGAGGAGGGTGCTGCCAGTGGCTGTTGTGTACTCTTGTGGTCCATGGCTTTTACCAGATGGAAAAAGCCACAATCCTCACTGGCTTTGAGTCTGGCTGGGAGGATTGACAGGGAGCTGGGCACCCACAAAGGATCTATCATGGGTTCCAAGGCTCAAAATACCTAGGAGGAGCACCCTCAGGGAGCTGGCCTTTGCAACATCTTAGCTTCTCAGTGGGTGGATAGGCTAGCAGGGCAAAGTGAATCCTCTGTACTCGATGACTGTGAGAGCCCGATGTGCTGAGACTGTGAGGATACTATGATTGTACAAGAGGATGCAGGGTGTGGCTGGGTCTCTGCAATCACTGTGTGCAGCACCACACACTCAGAACTTCCTGATTGCCTGTGGTAAATCATTGTAGCAGGATCTGTGCTCACAATGTGGACTGCACAGAACCTTTGTGTAGTTTATGAGGGAGTGTGGATGAGTAGTGTACCCTCTGAGGGCTAACACCTGAGCATTGATCACATAGCAAGAGAAGAAGTATGGATGTGATTATGCCAAAAGAGCTGACCATCCCCCTGCCCCCTTTCTGTTAGCAAGATTGGGTCTAGATTGGGTCTCACCTAAATTGGGTGTCACCATGGATACCTGCCCCACCCTGGAGCACTGACCAGCACACACCTCTGGGTATTCATTGAAAGAGCAGACACTCCACTATGCCACATTGGCGCAGTTCAAAGATAAAAGCCATGAGAGGAAAAAAGCAATATCTCTACAAATGCCTAAAAATAAATGCAGAAATTCAAGAAATAAGAATAAGGAAAACAACATGACACCCCTCCCAAAGTAACACAACACTTTAATATTAGAATTTGAAGATGAATAGATTGATGAAATGCCTGAAACAGAATTCGAAAGATTAATCATTGGATAACTCAGAAGCAATGAGAAGCAAATTCATGAATTAAATCCATAGATTATTTTCCCATAAATTTGAGATTTTAAAGAGAAATCAAAATGAATTACTAGAAATTAAGAATTTAATATCTCAAATAAAAAAGAGGGAAAAACTTAACAACACATTTGGTGAGGCCAAAAAAAGAGTATCTGAACTAAAGACAAATCTTTGAAAATTTTTTAGTCAGACCAAAAAGAAAAAAAAATAGGAAATTAGAAAAATTAAAAACAGTGTTGGAGATTTGTGGGAAATGATCAAAAAAACCAAACATATGGGTCTTAGGAGTTCCTGAAGGTGTGCAAAGAGTGAATGGATCAGAAGGCCTATTCAGTGAAATAATTACAGAAAACTTTCCTAATTTGGAGAAAGAAAGGTATTTCCAAATACCCAAGGCACATAGAACTCCTTATAGACATGACCAGAAAAGATCTTCACCATGACACATTGTAGTCAAACTTTCAACTGTAAAATGTAAAGAAAAGATTCTAAAATGTGCATGCGAGAAATGCCAGATTACTTCAGGAGAATCTCTAATTAGACTTACGGCCTGACTTCTCATCATAAACTCTACAGGCTAAGAGAGTAGAGAGAGATGTATTCCATGTCATAGGAGAATAAGAAACCCATCAACTCAGAATATTGTACGCTGGGAAGCTCTCATTTATGAATGAAGGGAAATAAAGACCTTCCATAACAAACAAAAATTGAAGGAATTTTTCACCACTCATCAGCTTTACCAAAAATCTTAAGGATGTGCTACATACAGAAACATAGTCATCATTATGAAAGCATGTGAAGGTAGAAAATCTCCCAGTAAAAGTACAAAGGAAGTCCAAAGTAAACAATATGAATATTTATGCAGAAATGGCAAGGCTAGGCATTACCTATCAATGGTACCTTGAATGTAAATGCCCTAAATTCTCCATTTAAAAGATACAGAATGGCTGAATAGATTAACAGTAAGATCCTTCTATTTGCTGCCTACAAGAAACATACCTCACCAACAAAATACACACAGACTAAAGTAAATGGGTGGAAGAAGCTATTCCATGTTAATGGAAAGCAGAAATGAACAGGTGTAGCCATCCTAAAATTGGACAAAATACTTTCACACAAAAGAGAAAAAGAAGGGCACTATGTAATGATTAAGGAATCAATTCAACAGAAACAAGTGACTATAATAAATATATATGCATTCAATGTCAGGGAGCCTGGCTATTTAAAACAAATGTTAATAGATCTAGAAGGAGACACAGACTCCAATATACTAGTAATGAGGGACTTCAACATCCCATTTTCATCAATGGACGGATAAACTACACAGAAAATCAAAAAAGAAACAACAGAGCTATTTAACAGTATGTACCAGAAAGACCTAACTACTAGTATCCACAGAATCATTCATCCTAGAGTTGTAGAATACACATTCTTTTCATCAATGCAATAAACTCTCTCTAGAACAGACCATATGCTAGGCTATAAAGCAAGTCTCAGCAAATTTGAAAAAAATCAAAATCATACCAAACATCCTTTCTGAACACAAAGGAATGAAGTTGGTAATTAAAAACTGGAGAATCTTGAGACCATATGCAAACACAAGGAGACTGAACAATGTGCTCCTGAATGAACAGTAGGTCATAGAAGAAATCAAAAGAGAAATGAAAAAATTTCTGCAAACAAATGAAGATAACAACACAACATATCTAATCTTATGGGATACAGCAAAAGCAATATTGAGGGAATTTTACAGCAATTGTTGCCTACATCAAGAAATTAGAAAGGCACCAAATAATGAGCTATCAATGCATCTGATGGACCTAGAAAAACAATAAAAACCCAAATACCAAGAAATAATTAAAATTAGAGAAGAAATAAACAAAATTGAGCCCAACCCAAAATACAAAAGATCAGTGAAATTAAGTATTTTTTTAAAAAAAAACAAAATTGATATGTCATTGGCCCAACTAATCAAGAAAAGATCAAATCAATAAAATTCAAAGATTAAACAGGAAATGTAACAGATACCATAGAATTAATACAGTCATTAGGAATTATTACAAAGAGCTGTAAGCTAACAAATCAGAAAACCCAGAAGAAATGGATAGATTCCTAGACTCATCAAATCTATCAAAATGGAGTCATGAAGACATAGGAAACCTAATTAGAACAATAACAATGACAGAGATTAAATTAGTAATTAAATTAGTAATAAAGACTCTCCCAATAAAGAAGAGTCCAGGAATGGATGACTTCACTGCTAAATTACACCAGGCATTTAAAGAAGAACTAAGGTGGCGGGTTAGCTCAGTATATTATAGCATAGTGATGATAAAGAATAACTAATTCCAACTCTTCTCAAGCTATTCAAAATAATTAAAAGGTCAAGAATCCTCCCAAACTCCTTAATTTCCAATCCAGAAAAAGATACAAAAAAGAAAGAGAACTATAAACCATATCTTGATGAACATAGATGCAAAAATCCTCAACAAAATACGAGCTAATCCAATCCAAGAATGCATCAGAAAGATCATTCACCTGGAGCAAATGGGATTTACGCATGGATGGTTCAACATTTACAAATCAATGTGTTATATATAACATTAACAAAGTAAAAGAAAACCACATGATTATTTCAATAGATGCAAAGAAAGCATTTGATAAAATACAACATCTTTTCATGATAAAAACCTTAAGTAAATTGGGTATAGGAGGAAAATTCCTCAACACAATCAAGGTAATTGATGACAAAGCCATGGCCAGCATCTTATTGAATGGGGAATAGTTGGAAGCATTCTCTCTAATATCTGGAACCAGACAAGGATGATTACTTTCACACTGCTATTCGATATAGTCCTGGAAGTTTTTTTTTTTAATTTTTAATTTTTGACAGGCAGAGTGGACAGTGAGAGAGAGAGACAGAGAGAAAGGACTTCCTTTGCCATTGGTTCACCCTCCAATGGCCGCCGTGGTCTGTGCACTGTGCTGATCTGAAGGCGGGAGCCAGGTGCTTCTCCTGGTCTCCCATGGGGTGCAGGGCCCAAGCACTTGGGCCATCCTCTACTGCACTCCCGGCCACAGCAGAGAGCTGGCCTGGAAGAGGGACAACCGGGACAGAATCCGGCACCCCGACTGGGACTAGAACCCCGTATGCTGGCGCTGCAAGGCGGAGGATTAGCCTGTTGAACCACGGCACCGGCCCCAATATAGTCCTGAAAGTTTTAACCAGAGTCATTATATAAGAAAAAGAAATCAAAGAGATACAAATTGGGAAGGAGGAAGTCAAACTATCTCTTTTTGCAGATTGCATGATTGTATAAAATGAGAACCAAATACTCCACAAAGAGACTAGTGGAATTCATCAAAGAGTTTGTTAAAGAGGCAAGATATGAAGTTAGCACACAAAACTCAATAGCCTTTGTATACACAGTTAATGCCATGGTTGAGATATAACTTCTAGGATCAATCCCATTCACAACAACTACAAAAAAATTAAATACATTGTAATAAATTTAACCGAGGAGATGGAAGATCTTTGTGATTAAAATGACAAAACATTAAAGACATAAATAAAAGAGGCAAAAAATGGAAAAATTTCCATGTTCATGTATTGGAAAAAATCACTATTACCAAAATGTCCATACTACCAAAATCTATTTACACATTCAATGCAATTCAAATACAAATACCAAGGACATTCTTCTCAGATGTAGAAAAAACAATGCTAATAGGCCGGCACCATGGCTCAGTAGGCTAATCCTCCACCTGCAGCACTGGCACCGCAGGTTCTAGTCCTGTTTGGGGCGCCGGATTCTGTCCTGGTTGCTCCTCTTGCAATCCAGCTCTCTGCTGTGGCCCGGGAAGGCAGTGGAGGATGGCCCAAGTGCTTGGGCCCTGCACCGCATGGGAGACCAGGAGGAAGCACCTGCCTCCTGGCTTCGGATCAGCATGGTGCGCAGGCCGCAGCGACCATTTAGGGGTTGAACCAACAGAAGGAAGACCTTTCTCTCTCTCTGTCTCTCTCTCACTAACTCTGCCTGTCAAAAAAAAAAAAAAAAAGAAAGAAAAGAAAAAACAATGCTAATATTCATATGGAAACACAAGGGATCCTGAATAACTAAAGCAATCTTTTATAGGAAAAAAAAAAAAGCTGCAGTCATCACAGTGTCAGATTTCAAGACTTAACACAGAGTTGTTATACTCAAAACAGCCTAGTATTGGCAAAAAAAAAAAAAATGGACATGTACACCAGTGGAACAGAATAGATACTCCAGAAATCAATCCATGTACCTAAAACCAACTTATCTTTGATGAAATCAAAGATAATCAATCCCTAGAGCAAGGACAATCTCTTCAACAAATAATGCTAGGAAAACCGGATCTGCACACATAGAATTATGAAACAAGATCCCTACCTTACACATTACACAAAAAAATCCACTCAAAATGGATTAAGGACATAAATCTACAACCCAATACCATCAAAGTAGAAGAGAACATTGGGAAAACTCTATAAAACAATGGCATAGGTAAAGATTTCTTGAAAAGATCCCAAAAGCACAGGCAATCAAAACCAAAATTGACAAATGAGATTACATCAAAATGAGAAGTTTCTGCATGGAAAAAGGAACATTCAGAAAAGTGAAGAGGCTACCGACAGACGAGGAGAAGATATTTACAAACTGTGCAACTGATGCAGGATTAATATCCAGAATCTATAAAGAGTTCAAGAAACTCAACAACAAATAAAACAATCGAGTTAAGAAATGGGCAAAGTACTTGAACGGGCATTTTTCAAGAGAGAAAATTCAACTTGCCAACAGACATATGAAAAAGCATTCAGGCTCACTAGCCATCAGTGAAATGCAAATCAAAACCACAGAGAGTTGTTATCTCACCCCAGCTAGAATGAGTCTGATAAAGAAATCAACAAACAACAAATGCTGGTGAGGATGTGGGGAAAATGGTACACAAATATACTGTTGGTAGCAATATAATTGGTGCAGCCATTGTGGAAGACATTATGGAGATATCTTAGAAATCTGAATATAGACTGACCATATGACCCAGCCATCCCACTCCTGGGAATTTACTCAAAGGAAATGTAATGAACATATGAAAGTGTTGTCTGTACCCCCTATGTTTATTGTAGCTCATTTCACAATAGTTAAGACATGGAATCAACCCAGATGTCCATCAACTGATGATGGATAATGAAATTATGGAATATATACACCATGGAGTACTACTCAGGTGTGAAAAAATGAAATTCTGTCATTTGCAACAAAATGAATGTAACTGGAAACCATTATACTTAGTGAAATAAGCCAGTCCCCAAAACACAACTACCATATGTTTTCATTGATCCTTGATAATTGTTAGAGTACCTAATAGGTAATCTATAGGAGTGAAAATTGACACTTTGAGATTCATGATTGCTTTTTAGCCCTTGTCTTGACTGTTGAGGAAGAGCGTTTTTTTTTTTCTTCATACTATTTGTTGAATGCTTTACTTAGTGTAGAGTTAATCTTATGAATATAAAGTTAACTGAAAATAGATCTTTGTAAAAATTAAGAATGGGAATAGGAGATGGAGAAGGAAGAAGAATGGGAGCATGGGTAGGGGAGAGGATTGGGTGGAAAGTATCACTATGTTCCAGAATCTGTGTACAGGAAATCCATGAAAATTGTATATTTTAAATAAAATTTTAAAAAGACACAGAAATATTCCATTTACACATTTTTAGGACACATTCGAGTACCAAAGTAAATTAGACATTTTAATAGCATTGTTTATAAAGTATGCACGCATTAAAATAATTTTAATTATAAATCTATATGCTATTCAGCTGTAGATATATGGTCCTCCTTAAAGATAGGTAGTCATGCTAAAGTAATAACTTTAATTAATCCTATCAGAAGATAGCTCAAGATCCTAAAACCAAGTTTTTAATAAGAAATATGTCAAATTAATGTTAATAAAAATTAAAATAATTTATGCTTCAATTTAATTTTTTGATATGACAATAGGGGTACCTGTAGTCAATGATTTTGAGATTAACTTCCCAAGTTGATGTGTTACTTCTAACTTATTTTCTTTTGACCAATAAAGAAATTATATTTGCCTCAACATTTTAAAATTTCCAGCAGAAATAGACTAGAAAATAAATGACTCATAAGCAAACAGAGGTAATATTAGCAAATTATTCCTAAATGCTATTAATTTAAATATATTTTGCTCTAATTGGAGTCAGTTTTATTTAATATTTAGTTTTATTTAATACATTGATTTTGATTATTGAACTCATGAAATTTAGATAGACATTATTTACCTATTTGTGTAAGTTGTACTTTTACAGGCTTACTCACTTTTGGTGGCATATGGAACTTTCAAAAAATTTTATTCATTTATTTTTATTTGATTTGAAAGGGAGAGAGACAATAAGGGAGAAAGACAAGGAGATGAGAAACCTTACATCTACTGATTGATTCCTCAAATTACTGCCCACAGCCAAGGACGCACCATGCTAAAATCAGGAGCTCTGAACTCAGTCCAAGTCTCCCACTCGAGTGGCAGGGACTCAAGTACTTGAATTAGTATCTGCTTCCTCCCAGGGTGCACAATGGCAGGAAGCTGAACTCGAATTAGAGGAGCCAGAACTTGACCACGCATTCTGATATGGGATGTGGTGATGCAAGCAACCTCTTGACTGCTGTGCCAAAAGCTTGCCCTGACGTGGGAGTTTTATAGCCTGCTAATTACAAGCAATAATACAGTAGCATCTGATTCAAATATATATTTTGGTCGTAGATGAGTACAGTTTTTTGGGCCTTGCATATTGCATGAAGCATTTTGTGATGCTAATATTCAAAACTGTCTATTTTTGTGTGATTATTCGAAACACTTCATTTTCAGGTTGTGCTATGAAAAGCAAATGGGTCTTTCTCTTTAAAGAGTACTCCCAATAGATTTCTGCCTTGCAGGAAAGAAGCTTTTTAAACCAAATCCATTGAGATCCAATGATAAGATCCTCTCACGTGTCAATGGAGCTTGTTCTACAAAATGTAATATTAAAGGTTAGGTTTCATTCTGCTTGAGTAGAATTTCTTAACCAGGAAAATACGAGGAAAGACAGCCTGTGGAGATTTGACATGACAACCATTCTCATCTTATTGAAATACAGTGGACTGCAGATGTCTGTTTACAGCTTATTTGAAAATCTCTAACATTCTTTGAAGTTTTTAAAAATATATTTCCCTGGAGGGGCGGCAGTTAAGCCTCAAGAAACTCTTCAACATTTTTATCACTGCAGGTGTAACTGCACAGTACACTGTTTTCTGTTTCAGTTGGCATAATCAAAATCCAGTTGTATTTTATTGATTACCATAAGAAAACAAATCCAAAGCCTTATGATTTGCTGCTTACTAAGTAATTCAATAGACATGAGTTGAATGAAACAGGAGTAAGCATTTATCACAGAGGTTAAGACATCACTTGGAATGCTCACATCTCATAATAGAAGTGTCTGGGTTTGAGAACTGATTCTGCTCCGATCCTGGCTTCTTGCTAACACACACCCTGAGAGGCAGTAGATGGTTCAGGTGCTTCGATTCCTGCCACTCATGTGGGAGACTCTGATTGAATCCTGCCCCTGCTATTTTTGGGTAGGCCCATCTCTGGCTCCTGAGGCATTTGAGAAGTGAACCAGAGGACAGGAGATCTCTATCAGTCTCCCTGTTTCTGTCTTTCAAATAAATAAATAATGTTTTTTTAAAAAAATTAAAGAATCAAACATTTATGTTTAATTTGCATGATTATTACATTTAAACTTCCATAGACTTTCCTTTGCAAAAATTCCACTTTCTACACAGTAGTTGCATAAGTTGATTACTATTTTGCATTTTTTAGCTTTCCCATATTGTACAATAGATTATAATCAATAATCAATTGTTTTGTCATTTAGTATGGTCAAGGAGTTTCTTGAATCTTAATCAATACTGTGTGTTGGGGCCAGCTCTGTGGCATAGCGAGTAAAGCTGCAGCCTGCAATGCCAGCATCCCATTTGGGTGCCAGTTCGAGTACCAGCTGCTCCACTTCCAATCCAGCTTTCTAATATGGCCAGGGAAAGCAGTAGAAGATGGCCTGAGTCCCTGGGCCCCTGCATCCCTGTGGGAGACGGGGAGGAAGCTTTGGATAAGTGCACTTCCAGCCATTGTGGCCAACTGGGGTGTGAATCAGCCGATAGAAGACATCTCTCTCTCTCTTTCTCACACACATTCTCTCTCTGCCTTTCAAATAAATAAATAAATCTTAAAAAGAAATACTGTGCGTTAACTTGGAAAAGGAAATCATACCAAGAAGTAGTATGTTAAACATTCTGTTTCTTCCTTGCAAAGAAAAATCCTTTTAAGGTTCTTTACACTCATTATGCTTCTAATGAGATTAATTTTTTACTTCTGATAAGAAAAAAAGAACTCCAAATCATGACAAGATATAATATTTTTGAGCTCAAACAGCATAATACCAGTAATTTTGCCAAATATTTCCCAAGCATTACCCAGTATGTTCACAGTTTTTTCTATAATGTATGCGATGCTATTTATTATTATTATCATTCCAAAGGTAATTTCTGACAATGCAAAATATCTACAAATATAATTTTTGTCCTTTATTATTGCTGTTACCTACAAAATAGCAAAAGAAATTACTGATAGTCTCTTGACATAAGATGTTTCTCAAGAGTACATGTCAGAAAAGACTCCTTAAAGTAAAGAACAATCATTAGAAAGTGAATGTTTAAACAAATCCTAAGTAAGCTCTTATTTTTGCCCATTGTTAATCCAGGCACTGGAAATATAGCTGAGAGAAGACTAAGGCAGTGCTCCTCAAAATTCAGTGCGCATGAAAATTACACGGCAAAACATGTCAGAATGCAGATTTCTGGGCCCCAAAGACAATTATGCTCTGGAAGGCTTGGAGTGGAGCCCAGATAATGCTGGAGATGCTGCACAGTGCCAGCCAGTCATCACTCTTCTACTGCTGCTGAAATTCTGGTAAACTTTTAAGTATTAACAGTATAATTATAACAACTACTTCACTCTATTGCCTATAACTCTTATTCCTTATAATGACAGTATGTTAGGAAACCATTTATTATCACTATCACTGTATTAAAAAAGAAACTCTCCATAGGGTAGATGAAGTATATCTCCCTAGATCAAACATCTGGGGACAGGAGAGTAGGGTTTCAATGTGTTTTTTTTCTTCAAACAGAAATCATGGATGATGCATATTCTCTGACACATTACATATTAACTTTCATGTGGAAAGACAAAATTTTTTAATTTTGAGCTTTTGAATTGCCCAGTAAATGTTACTAGAATCAGGGATAGGGGGTTTGAAAATACCCACCTTGTGACACAGTAAACCCTTAAGACATGATATATATATATATATATATATATATATATATATATATCATTTATATACATATATACACACATATATATACACATTATATATATATAAAGACATGATATATACATCATACATATTTAATGTTCAGGGAAGTTTTTATTCCACATTTATAATTACAATTTAACCTCATTTTTAGATTGGGATCAAGAGTTGATGTTTTTAAGCTTTAAATATCAATAGGGAGTTGTAGATTTCAAGAAACTTTAAAAAATACCATAAACCTCAGTAAAGAATATTCAAAAGGTTTCCATTATAATAGGATGGTTTCAGGGGTATGAACAACTATTTATAATGTTTTATAACCCAACACTTATTATATTACATGTTGAAAATCCTAAAAATGTCGAGAGAGCAAGAAGATCAGAGTATATATGCTTCCCACGAACTGCAGCCTTCCCACAAATGTCCTTTGATAGAGAGTATTCATCTATATTAACTCAAGAAATTTTGCAATGATATTTCTTGAAAAGATGGATTAAAATTTAGCACTTTCTTAATATAAACTGTTGTAGTCTTTCTCTAAGAATAAGCTAATATACCCAGAGGTAGAATGAGTATCATGTGGCACAACAGTTGCTAAAGTAAGTTTTTTTCATGAATAACAGAGTAAACAGACTCATAAAAACCCATATAAATTGTCACTTCTCCAGTTTATGGTTGCCCTCGGACTGAAGCAATTAAACCTTGAATTTCAGGCAAAATTGTCATGATTCTTTTGACTTTCTGTGTACTTACCTATTAGAAATATACCTTGTACTGGTTTTTTCACTGAGTGTATATTTGCATAGAGTTTGTCATGTTTTACAGTCGTCCATACTTATCTGTGTTTCTTCTTTCCATGGTTTCAGTTAACCTGCAGTCAATCATAGTACAAACATATTAATGGAAAATTCCAGGTTTAAACATTTTAAATAACTTTACAGTACATTGTTGTAATTGTTCTATTTTATTAACAACTATTGATATTAACCGCATACTGAGCCTAATTTATAAGTTAAAGTCTAGTAATACTATATAAGTACAGGAGAAAAAAAAACATAATGTACATTGTTATAAGACTTGTGTTTATCTGTGTGATTTCAGGTACATACATAGAATTTGGAAATACCCCCCATGGATAAAGGGGCATTACTGCACAGTGCATGATTACATAAGGAAATTTAGAGCCAGTCCTTTGAAAGTCAATTTGCCTAACACCCTAAGCATGTGTTGCCATGGGTTTGGGAAGTGTTTCTGGATGGAAACTAATGCTTCTTCTACCCCAATTTGTATCAGAGGATGCTGATATCCTTTCAAAATGCACTCACCCTCCTCAATTATTTTGCACTTCCTTGATCTGTGAGAAACACAGGATCAATAGGCTCTCACTAAGAGACTTTCCATAATAACAATCCCTTTATTTTATTGGGGAAAAGACAAAAATATCTAATAGTACCCTGACACATTGATCCAACCATTTAAAATAGTTGATTTTAAATATTGTTAGTTTCAAATAGTTCGTGTTTATTCCCTTCTTAAAAGTTTTCTTCTAAGAAGAAGTAGAGGAGTCATGCATGTTAGATTTTATTGGGTTTGGATGTTATTGAACCCCCTTTTCTTCCAGTACATGGGTCCACTGCATGAAAAAAAGAACTGATTACAGAAGATAATTTGCCAGAATGTTAAAAAAAAAACTCTAAGGTTAAAAAATGTTTTTCCTAATTAATTTTCTCTCATATTTTCATGTTTTTCATTGTGCTTTTCTCATCAAAACTATAGCCATTTACAGACATTCTCTAAACAATTTAAGTTGATCCCTTCAAGAGTAGTAATTTCTGCCTTTAAGTGGTATATGAGAGACTGTTTACTGAAAATGATCATATGTATATAGTTGAAAATATTTATGATTCATTTATAGTCTATGTAAAAATTTCAACATTTAATCATGGTAAACACTGTGTGTCTCATAATCAAAAACCATTAGAAAGGGGCCGGCTCTGTGGTGTAGTGGGTAAAGCTGCCACCTGTAGTACCAGCATCCCATATGGGCGCCTGTTTGAGCCCTGACTGCCCCACTTCTGATCCAGCTTCGACTATGGCCTGGGAAAGCAGTAGAAGATGGCCCAAGTCCTTGGGCCCCTTTACCCGCCTAGGAGACCTGGAGAAAGCTCCTAGCTTCGTATCTGCACAGCTCCAGCGGTTGCGGACAATTGGGGAGTGAACCAGAGGATGGAAGAGCTCTCTCTCTCTCTGCCTCTCCTTCTCTGTGTGTAGCTCTTTCAAATAAATTAATAAATCTTAAAAAAAAACATCAGATGATGTGTAAAACACAGAACCATGAAAATAATATTATGAAGTATTTTCAGAAACTTGCGTTCCATTGCAGCATGTCACAACTCATTTTCCAACAGTGCATCTTGGCGGTTAAAAATTTTAACAAAAGAAACGCCTGAATGTATCAGTTTTGCTGCAAATACAGTGTTTTTCTCTAATTTTGTTTTAACTATGTGTCAGACAAATTGATGGGAATTTTATACTACTTTCATTTTAATGATTTGGTGTTTGTAAAAATTTACTTTATTTGAGTGGAGTTAAACACATTTCCCTTTGATTATTATCTATAGCTTATGCCTCTTTTCCTGTTCAACCATGGTTCTTTATTTGTGAAACTTGTTATTTAGCGGAGGGAATAACTCTGATGACAACATAAATTAAAAATGTTATCTCAAAAACAACAATATATCTGAAGAGTTAGCACATCTGTCTTTCCTACTTTAAAATATTAATCTAAAATCTCCCTAAGATTTTGACAAAATTTATATCTTTGTGACAGCTTAGAATTATGCAAACATGCAAACATTTGCTGCCATCTCCTTTGACGACTGCAGAGCTTCATGGCCTCAAAGACACCTAATCCTATTCCCCTGCCCACTTTATCAGCCATCAGATGCTTTGCCATCCCAGAGAGCTCATCCCCAGAGCTGATGCTGAGAACTAATGTGTTCAGAGATAGACAAGGTGCACTTAGCATTCCTTTATGCATAGCTTTAAAACAATTTATATCTCCTCAGTTCTGCCCTATTATTATTAGTTTGTTCTCTGAATAGTTTCTTGAAGTTCCCAATGTCTCCTTAATGAATTTTTAAAATCCCCACACTAATTCTTGTACCTATGGGTTCAATATTGTTTCCCTCCTTCACTTAATGTCTCTTAAACCTTTTCTTCTGAATTATATGTCCAGCTATAATGCTCTTTATCAGAAAAATGCTACCAAGTGACTTGCATATGTCACAACCCCCTGAAATCATTCCCTTATGTGGTGACATGGTATTGTTCCTTGGACATAAGTTCCTCTTTTTTTTTTTTTTTTTTGCCAGGCAGAGTTAGACAGTGTGTGAGAGAGAGAGAGAGACAGAGTTATAGACAGTGAGAGAGAGACAGAGAGAAAGGTCTTCCTTCTGTTGGTTCACTCCGCTAATGGCTGCTACGGCCAGTGCACTGCGCCAATCTGAAGCCAGGAGCTGGGTACTTCCTCCTGGTCTCCCATGAGGGTATAGGGACCCAAGCACCTGGGCCATCCTCCACTGCCTTCCCGCGCCACAGCAGAGAGCTGGACTGGAAGAGCAACAATCAGGACAGAATCCGGTGCCCCAACCGGGACTAGAACCTGGGGTGCTGGTGCCGCAGGCAGATGATTAGCCAAGTGAGCCACGGCGCCAGCCATAATTTCCTCTTAAAATGGCACTTGTTTTAAGAATTTTATCATCAGGGTAAATCTATTATCTATTGCTTACTTTGGTATATTAACATGCTGTATCAAAAAGTGAGGAATTTTAACAGAAGGGGAGAGGGAGCGGGAAAGGGGAGGGTAGGGGAGGGAGAGATGTTGTGGGGGGGGGGAAGCCATTGTAATCCATAAGCTGTACTTTGGAAATTTATATTCTTTAAATAAAAGCTTTATATTAAAAAAAAGTGAGGAATTTTAATGTTTTGGGCTGTCAATAGTCAATTTAATTTCAAATTATTATGAAGTTAATATTTGCTTGATATTACCAGTTCTACTTTAAAAAAGTTATTTGGTGACTGATGCTGTGCTCTCAGGAGCTTTTTTGGAAAGCTCTTGAAAGATAAATTATATATTTCATTTTTATTTCCCAACAATCTGTGAAATGAGTCCTCCATTTCCCCACATGTGAGCAATAATTAGTTGTCTGGGGGACAGTGACCAGCTCTACAGCTAACTGGGCAGCATAAGGGTAACACTGTGTAGCTTTGCCACTTTACATAAATGCCACATTCTTCCTCAGTGGATAGATGAATAGCAGCTCAATAATGGCAAACAAGCTTCCAGATCGTCCGTCAGTAAGGAGGGGAAAAAATGTAGCTGTGCTTTCAAAATATACTTAGCCACAGTCCTAGTGTATAAAATAAATATATGATCTCACAAATATTATTGCATAACTGATTTTGAATTTAATTCTCAGTACAATTTGCATAAGACAAAACTCTGGACAAAGTAGCTGCTCAATAAATAATTAATGCAAAAGATTATAGGCTACCTCATAATCATATTAATTAAATCCAATTAATTATAGCAATCATTCCAGTTAATTCAATAAATCTAATCACTAGGGACACATTACATTAAATGATAGCTTGAGTAATGTTTGCCACACGCAATCTTTTTTTAGAAATTAATTCGCAGAATAAAATTATGATCAACTGATAGGGTAAGAAGTATAACATGCTTAGTGGGAATTTTGACCTTGTAAGCTCTAGGGCCTATGTGAAAATTATTTTGGTGGGCAGCAAAGAAAAGAGTTTCAGATGACACATGATAGCGATATTTTCAATTATCTCTAAGTATTTAAGAAAGAAGTAACAGGAGGACAGGACATTTTTAGGTGGTGCCCACATCCTACACTGATGTATCTGGGTTTGATTCCCACCCTTGCATTTGGACTCCACACCCTGCAGTGCAGAGCTTGGGAAGCAGCAGGGATGGCTCCAGTACCTGGGTTCCTACCACCTATGTGGACCAGGATTATGTTCTCAGTTGCTGGATTTGGTCCAACCTGTCCCCAGCCATTGTAGGCATTTGGGGCGTGGCCCAACACAAGGTGGTTCCACCTGTCTGTCTTCTCTGTCTCTGCCTTGCAAATAAATTTTTAAAAATTAAAGATTAATAATGAAAAGACTAATCGATCTCATTTTAATCCAGCAAAGTCATCCATGCTCAATCCCAAGAGATCCTGAACAAAGGGCCAAGAAGTATGCAGTTACCGACTTTTAAAAAATAAAGTGATAAAGTTGTTTGACATCAGCCAAGAGTAAAACAGTGGAAACTGGTGGAAAAGAAATCGGATTTCCAAGAGGCAGTAGGGAGTAGGGTTACATGTTCTTTGTTTTTGTTTTTTTACAGGTTTTTATTTTACCTCAAAAGAAAAAAAATTAAAACCAGCAGCACAGTTTATGTGGAAATCAGTTAAAAAAGAAAACTCCAAAAGGAAAAATTTAATTTGGAAGTTAATTAGTAGAAGCATAGGAAAGTGCTGACTTTAATAGGCATCAGGAGGGACGGACACTGTGGCTTAGCAGGTGAGACCAGAGCCAGCTATAGTTCCATCTGTTCCACTTCTGATCCAGCTTTCTGCTGTGACCTGAAAAAGCAGTAGAAGATGGCCCAAGTCCTTGGGCCCCTGCACCCATGCGGGAGACCCAGAGGAATCTCCTGGCTCCTTGCTTTGGATCAGCACAGCTCCAGCCATTGTGGCCATTTGGAGAGTGAACCATATGATGGAAGTCTCTCTCTCTCTCTCTTCCTCTCCCTCTCTCTCTCTCTCTGTCTTTCCTTCTCTAGAGAACTCTTTCAAATAAATTAAAAAAAAAACCTCATAAAAAATAGGCATTAGGAAGAATTATTTTTAAGAAAAAAGATAGATACTTAAGAAATTAAAAATCTGAAATGAAAGGATAACAGAAATGGCACTCAAAAAATTATCTATAAACATTACAATGGCCAAGCTAATATAATACTGGGAAGTAAATAAAATGTAATAAAAATGTGAAAACATGGAGAAAAGAATAGCTTTTTGCACAAAGCAGAGCTGATTTGTTAACAGAAAACATCAACTTAAATATTTTCCTAGGATACTAGGAAGAAAACAAATAAAGAGATTCAGTGACTATATAATAATATAAAAGGGCTAGAGAAAATAAGGCTGACTAACTTAATCCCAGTGAATCAATTAAGTTGAATGTTATACAACTATTCAAATAATTTTAAAATGTGCACATATTATCCAGGGTCTCTCTTTACCTGTTCACTTACGAGCACATTTTACAATATGGGATAAGTTATTGGAACGATCTCGGAAGTTGGTAACTGCAAATCAGTCTAAACGGACAGAGGAAAATGTGACTGCCCAGGAACTTCCTGAAGTTTAAGTATGTACAGCAAGTGAAAATAAAAGTTAAAAAAAAAAAGTGCACATATTAAAATGGAAATAAATTTCAGTAAAAAATGGTAGAAGTTGGTAGAAACTTGAGAAATTGAATCTATAAATGTTTTATGTCTCTTTTTTATGTTGCTAAAATAATGTTACCATGGGAACTGAAATTATGTTATCAGAGTTCTTAGGTACAATCTTTGAGAGTAGACTTTGTATGAAGGAAAACCAAATCATCTCTTGAACTAGATTATTTTAATATTTTGGTGCAAACACTAAATTATATTTTTAAAGAAAATGGGGAGAGGACAGGCTTTATGGTGTTGCAGGGAAAACCTCGCCTGAGGTGCTGGCGTCCTGCATGGGCACCTGTTCATGACCCAGCTCCCTACTAGTGGCCTGGGGAAAGCAGTGGGAGATGGCATAAGTGTTTTGGCCTCTGCCATCTCTATGGGAGACTTGGATGAAGCTCCTGGCTTCAAACTTTGACCTGGCCCATTGCTGACAATTGTGGCCAAATGGGTAGTGAACCAGTGGATGGAACAACTCTCACTTCCTGCCTCTCCTTATAACTCCTTCAAATAAATAAACAAAATATTAAAAAAGAAATCCAATAGATAATCGATGATGATTTTATCTTTCTTATATGATCAAAATCAAAACTTTTATAAATCATTCCTCTTGATGCTAGCCTCTGCATATTTTATTTAGAGTTTTCATATTTCTTTGTTGTTCGTACAACAGATACTGCAGTCTGAGTGTCATGAGTGGAGTGAAGATTGTTTATAAAGCTGTTCAAGAAAATTTGAAGCCAAAAGTATTAATGTGGTAGCCCAGAATCAGTTGAGTAGATCAAATATCTAGCAGTTACCTAACCTCTATTTGAATAACTTAAAACAATATGCAGGCTGGCGCCGTGGCTCAACAGGCTAATCCTCCACCTTGTGGCGCCAGCACACCGGGTTCTAGTCCCCATTGGGGCACCGGATTCTGTCCTGGTTGCCCCTCTTCCAGGCCAGCTCTCTGCTGTGGCCCAGGAGTGCAGTGGAGGATGGCCCGAGTTCTTGGGCCCTGCACCCTATGGGAGACCAGGAGAAGCACCTGGCTCCTGGCTTCGGATCAGTGCAGTGTGCCGGATGCAGCACACCGTCAGTGGCAGCCATTGGAGGGTGAACCAATGGCAAAGGAAGACCTTTCTCTCTGTCTCTCTCTCACTGTCCACTCTGCCTGCCCCTCCCCCCCCCAATAAAAAAGAGAAAAAAAAAAGAAAGACTTATCAGGAGCTAGGGCTAGAAAGTTATTGTAGAAAACCTGTGAATTTCTTATTAGATTAATCAGCATTCTGGGAAAGAGGACCTTCTGCAGAAGAGTTTCTCTCAGTTTGAGCTGATAGGTTGGTTCAAGTTCCACATTAAAAAAAAAAGAAAGAAAATCCAGAGACGAAGCCAGCACAGCTGACCTGGTTCTTGGAAGGTCAGGGCTTTGGAAGCTGAGCCCTCATATTCATGGCTGAGTCAGAGGCAACGCTCATGCTCTGTGTCATCACACAGCATGAAATCTTGGGCTAATGCCTACTCATATCTTAGGGAAAAAAATCAAAATGAAAAAGGTGGTGTTTTCCTTCTGAGTCTATCCTATTGCTCTATCTCCTTTTAAAGTGGAACTCTTAAATTCTTCACAATTGATGTCGTGCACAATAGACCAATGCCTGTTGGCATCTGGACACCTATAGTATGAGCTTTTCCACTCTGATCTCTCATTTTCAATGACATGCAAATAAAGTGACAACAGAGATCTATTCTTTTCCAAAGTATGAAAATATATTCTAACTAGAGATAATTGCATGCATCAAATCATACATTCAAGCACATATGGCCTATGGAAAAATTGTATTCATTTAAGTTTCCATTGTCTTCCATAACTATTTGTGTGATTAAACCAAATGATCAATTTAGGCAATATTTTGTTGTTTAGTTACACAAGCACAGTTTTTACTTTATGTGACAGTCAAGGCAATTCCTTCTCATTATGAATTTTGCCCTTATGTTATATACATTTGACTAAGGCACTGTGGGAAGAAGGGAGAGTTCTCATTCTTGATAAAATAAGTTTATGGAATTACTTAAGTATCAACACTGGCAAAACTATAAAAAAAAATAAGAGAGATAACTGTAACCAGGGAAAATAGCTAAAATGCTAAAGTAAGTACAACAAATGAGAAACAGTGCCCAAAGGGAGAAGAATGAGGGTTGGAGTTTACTGGTGAGGCTGAGTAACTTACAATCTACATCATACTTACATGTGAACTACAGTGCTGAGTCATCTGATAGTGATTGTTTGGCCTAAATGAAGATGTATGATTATACTGAATGAATTGCAATTCAAATATATGATTGAACTGAAATACACCACATGCATCACCGGTGGTTTATGTTATTCCTAAATAGATAATGTCAGTTCTTCCAAATGCATATGAACTGGAATTTTTTTAGTATGAATCACCAAAGACCTTTTGGAAGAAAGCATTTTGCCTTGAACAGAGTGTTCAAAGCTCCCTCATACCCAGTCATAGACGCAGTGCAGTTGGAGGTGATAAGCAGGTGCTTTGTTTTGTAATTATAAGCCCAATGGCTACAGAGACCACACAGGCTATAAAAGCTACTTAGACATTTACTTCCTTTCCTTAGACAATTCACTTGTTCTGAGAATATTCACAGAGACCACCTCAAACAACCAAAAGTTGCGGTCAGAACAGTTCTTAGAATCCTTCTGGTTCTCTGTACTTACAAATATGCTTAAGGGCACTTAATGAATAACCTTTTAGTGATGTACCACCCTTTCATTACCACCTGGGCTTAGAAGCAAAAGACATAAAGGTGAGAATTATTTCCTTATGGGTTCAGCCCAACCCTTCAATAGCAGCGGCACTTTGTAGATGGCATCTATCAGTGGGAGGAAAATTATACCTTAGGTCATTTTAGGCAGAGTAGACCATAAAATGAAACACTATAAAATCTTTGGGTTTATAATAGTACCATGTCATAAATTCTCCCTGTGGAGAGACAGCGCTGGTGCCTGCTTTACATTTATAATGTACACAGTGGAACAATGCGCTAAGAATATCCTAATTCAGGAATTATTCTTCCCATATTATTAAAGAAATCACTTAAATGGTTGGGCACACGGATTCTGCATCTCCCTATCTCCCCATGGGAGTCTTTTAGAGAAAACATACATATACACACATCCAAAAGATGTAGCATATTTAAAAATAAAAAAATACACAAATGAACAGAAAATATTTCTCAGTTTAGATAGTTCAAATTATCTCTAAATGAGGAATTAGGATAATGAACGCATTGCATTCACAATAAATTCTATTTATGTATGATATTTTTGAGTTATCTAATGCAGTCATAGTTGTATAATACAACATAAATAATAGAAAGGTACTATGAAATAGCACTTAAGTAGTCTTTGTCGGGTAAAAAATTCAGGAAACTTCATCCAAGAATTTGCTTTCTGAAAGCTTTCATTTTCTTACATGTACTAGTATTGGAAACATCTGCTAATGGAATTTCTGTTTGCTGGTTTAGGTCACATCTCTGACTTCCAGGTCACTTTCTCTGGGAAATGACCTCTTCAAGGTCATGTTCCTCTAACTGATGTGGCCATGACCTTTTAGGTTTAACAACCTAGGACAGAAATATTAGGTCATGCTTTTCTCTGTGCTTTCTTCAAATATCTTTCTCAGAAAGGAGTCTGTCCACCAAAGAGCCTGTTTTCTACTAACTGGATTAAAATATAGGAAAGTTAGAACTGAGGACCTGAGACCACCAGCGTCTAGGCGATCCTTCGTGTCTATGATGGGACTGTACAATAAATACTCCTTCACTACAGGTGGCAAGTACTTAAAATACAGGTGCTCAAGATGGAACATTTTTAAGGTATACAGAAAAATCATGTAAATCAGGTCATTCATGATTTTTATATTGTTCATACTTTCAAAACAGGGTAAGAAGAAGGACTCACAAATGCATGCTCTACCTGAACTCACATGTATCTGTCTCCTAACCTGACTGTGCATCTACCTTGCTCCAAACCAATCAAGAGCAAGAAGCATGCACACCCTAACCACAGAAAAGACCTCTGCCTACCTCTGAGTGATATCCTCACACAGAATAGCCCAGTTCAATCAGGTTTGACCTGCCTGGGGGAGACAGTAGTAACACTGCTGTATGAAGATAATGGGTACAAAAGAAGGAAGAGCAACTATGCAGAACACTGAGCTGGGTACACCCAAAATGGCTGTGGCTTGAGAGGGATGAGCCAGAACTCTAAACTGGGTGCAAATAGAAATGCCATGCCATGGGGAAACTGCCATGCCTCCCCATCTATAAAACTCCTGCCCAGCTCCCCTCATTGAGCCACTCAGTGGAGCCTCTTGCTGCTGTACTGTCTCCCTTGTGTTCCAGCATAAATCCCTGATAAATCTTATCTGGGTTGCATGTTGGTCTTCTGTCAACTTTTTATTACATGGGCATCAAAGGACCTGGAGATGATATCGCCTTGAAATCAACTTTAATATATTTGATTAAACAAAATATATTATTACAAGTAACTTCACCTTTCCCTCTTTAAAAATGTAGCTACTAGAAAATGTCAAATGGCATACATAGTTTCTGTTCATAACTCACATTATATTTGTATCGGAGAGTGCTGGGCTGGAAAAGATCTGCTCTATAATGAAGACTCTAGGAAAAAGCAAAGGAATGAGTGTCAGCCTGGTATGAGGATATCAGGCAAGATACCAGCAACCCGGAACATCTGCATTTGATTCCTGACTCTGGCTCCCCATTCCAGCTTCCTGCCAATGCCAACACTGGAAGACAGCAGGTGAAAGCTCAAATGAGTGGAGCCCTGACAAGCATTTGCAAGACATAGAGGGAGTTCCCAGCTCACAGCTTTGGCCTAACCCAATCACAGTCATTGTGGGTATCCGGAGAGTGAACCTGTGAATGGGAGTGCTCTCACTCACTCTCTTTCTCTCTCTCTCTTTCTTTTCTCTCTGATTTTCAGATAAATAACTAACTTAAAAAGAATGAGATCTGTCTGTTCTAGCCAAGCAAATTCTCCCCATGTGGTAGGAAGCCTCACTCAGAGATCTGTTCAGGACGATTTTAAGCCATTTATATTATTCATCCTACTAGATTGTTCCTCCCATTTGCTAATTCATGTACCAAATGCCTGCAACTGCAAGGGGCCAAGGGGCCAAGATGAAGCCAGGAACCAAGAAGTCAAACCAGGTGTCCAACATGAATGACAAGGACCCAAGTCTTGAGTCATTACCTACTGCCTCCTAGGATGTGCATTAACAGGAAGCTGGAATTAGAAGCAGAGCTTGAGCCCTAAGAGGCATCCTAATTGCTGCACTAAATGCCCTCTCACTGGAAGACTCTTATTTATTTATTTATTTATTTATTTTGGTGCAGTGGAATAACTTTTAAAAACCTATGACCTAGTATGCATCTGTGACCAACTAAATAATTATATCAGATTATAAACCCAAAGATCCTGGGATTCCAGGATCTATGGAATTACAACATTCACCTAGGTGTTTTCAAAATGCAGCCATGTTTGAGACTCACCATTATAAAAATAATGAACATGTTGTCTTTCAGTAGGGAACTATCTTGGTAATCCAACATGAGTGGTCAGAGTATGAGATCCTAAGGGAGCATGAAGTTTTGAGTGTATCAAATATGGGTTTTTAAGAAAGTGGGAACAAGTCTCTGTTTCCTGTCTTCAGGGTGGGACAGAGGAGATACAGCATGAGTTGAAGTGGAAACAAGGTAAGGGAAACCTAGAATGCAAACCTTTGGCAATTTATACCAACTCAATTTTAGCACACACAGAATGTTGAATTAATTAATCCATCAACATATCAAGAGACAACTGAAACACAGATTGTGAATATTGCTCTGTATAATACTCATAAAATTTGCAAAATATTCAAAATACACCAAGTAACATGCTTCTAACTAAATTAAACTACAGGGTTAATTAAAGGCTCCAAAGAAAGATTTCCTGTCTCAAGAATATGTCATTCAGTAAGGGAAGTAGGAAGTTGGATTAACATCAGTATTTGCATGCCTATCCATCATCCTATATTAGACTTCTTCCACTTAAGTATGTAGAAAATCCTATTAATCTTACAAGACTTATAAGAAATCACCACATACAAAGCTTGCTCTTGATTTTACCTACAGATTAGTTTCTCCCTTTATTTTTCCTCAGAACACATCATGCTATTATTTGCTTACATTTTTCCCACCAAATTGTTAGTTGCTCAGAGAACTTTTTTTTTCATATTTACCATCTTTGTATGAAACTTCAGTATCAGAGTTTGAATGAATACATTTAAGACAATCAGTTCAGGGACTGGCATTGCGGTGCGGCAGGTTAATGCCCTGGCATGAAGCACTGGCATCCCATATGGGCGCCGGTTCGAGACCCGGTTGCTCCACTTCCGATCCAGGTCTCTGCTATGGCCTGGGAAAGCAGTACAAGGTGGCCCAAGTCCTTGGGCCCCTGCACCGTGTGGAAGACCTAGGAGAGGCTCATAGCTCCTAGCTTCAGATTGGCGCAGCTCTGGCCATTGCAGCCATCTGGGGAGTGGACCATTGGATGGAAGAGCTTGCTCTCACTCTCTCTGCCTCTCTTCTATCTGTGTAACTCTGACTTTCAAGTAAATAAATAAATCTTTTTTTTAAAAAAGACCATCAGTTCAAACATGTGGAACCAGTTTATAAGAAACAAATATAGGGGCCAGCGCCATGGCTCACTTGGCTAATCCTCCACCTGCAGCACCGGCATCCCGTATGGGCACTGGGTTCTAGTCCCGGTTGCTCCTCTTCCAGTCCAGCTCTCTGCTGTGGCCCAAGAAGGCAGTGGAGGATGGCCCGAGTGCTTGGGCCCTGCACCCGCGTGGGAGACCAGGAAGAAGCACCTGGCTCCTGGCTTCGGATCAGCATAGCTCCGGCTGTAGCGGCCATTTGGGGGGTGAACCAATGGAAGGAAGACCTTTCTCTCTGTCTTTCCCTCTCACTGACTGTAACTCTACCTGTCAAATAAATAAATAAAGAATCTTTTTTTTTAAAAAAAGAAACAAATATATTCAAGCTCTTCATAATTAGGGCTAGCCTTTAACTACTATTATTTGGTTGAAAGCGTGAAATAGAGAAACACCTGGAGAAATATAGTGCTAATATTCTCCTTTTCTCCAATGAAATATATATGTATATATATATATATATATAAGATTTATTTATTTATTTGAAAGAGTTACATAGAGAGAGGAGAGGCAGAGAAGGAGAGGGGAAAGAGAGGGGAAGAGAGAGAGAGAGAGAGAGAGAGAGAGAGAGAGAGAGAGAGAGAGAGATCTTTCATCCAATTATTCACTTCCCATTTGGCAGCAACTGCCAGAGATGCACAGATCCGAAGCCAGGAGCCAGGAGCTTCTTCCAGATCTCCCATGTGGCTGCAGGTGCCCAAGCACTTGGGCCATCTTCTACTGATTTCCTGGGCCATAGTGGAGAACTGGATGGGAAGTGGAGCAGCTGAGACTTGAACCTGCAACCATATGGGATACTGGCACTGCACTATGCCACAGTGCCGACTCCTCTAATTATATCTTGTATCTCTTGTAACCATCCCCCATAATCAGGAAAACAATTATTTCTCTTCTTTCTTTAGGAAAGTTATTATTATTATCAACATTGTAGATTTAAAGTGCTCTTGCCACTTTCAAAGTATAATTGTGTAGTGAACACCTCTAGGTATCTGAATGAACACTCAGAGAAGCTGTTGACATGGGGCTGTGCCTGGTATGTACAGGATCCTAAGAAATAATTTTTTAGGGTTTCTTGGTATACAAACTTTGATTAAAATTGTTTTAAAAATCCATGGGCTTATGTGAGGTTTACTAATTTACTGGTGAGATTTTAAAATAATGGCCATAGAAGTAGTAGTAGGCATTGGTTTATTCAATTGGTGAACTCGAAAATTCTTTGTAGCATCCAGGCACAATCGCTCTGTATTTAGGTTCAGGAGCCATTTCTTCATGTTCTTCCATTTCACATGTGTCATAGCTGGCTAACTTCATATCTCCTAGCCTGTGAAAGGTAGCAACCCTGTTATTACTCACAATGTCATACTCTTCACAACCTGTTTGTATTGAAACAATAGAGATCTTCTTGCTACTATTGTTCCCCAAGACCATTTATTTAGTGCTGGTTACATTGTTACTCATGATGCTGCACCATCCATCATGCTGCCCATGGAACTGGCTGCCAATGACTCTCTCAGAGGATGATACCATACTACTTTGAAAATGGCCAGAACTCCCAGTCTCATCCATCGTATGCAGGAAATTGTTAATGATAATTTGTTATTTCAGATTATATTGAGTATATGAACTTTTATACCATGAAAGTAGAATAAAATATCTTCTAATCATATCTTTCCTTGAAATCTGGAGTCTGTGATAGTGCATTCTTAAAATATGATCTATTTTTATGTGTTACCTCTAGCTGGGGCATAATTAAGATAACTCCTTTCTTAGTTTAGGCTTTAAAAACTACCATAGACTGGGTGGTGTAAACAACAATCATTATTTCTCACAGGGTACAAGTCCCAAATCAGGGGACCAGTATGTGTACCTTGAGGGTGCCCTCTTCCTGGTTTGGAGGGCTGTTTTCTTGCTATGTCCTCACATGGAAAAAAGCAGAGTTCTCACACTCTGATCTCTTATCTCTTTTTATAAGGTACAAATTCCATTCATATGGACTCCAACCTCACCATCTAATTAAAAATTCCCCAAATCACCTTTCCTCCTCCTGGAGTTTTGATTCCAACCTCATCCTTTCTGGGGGAGACACACATTCAATTCACACCAGGGTCTGAGGTTGGAGTGAGAAGAGTTATCCTGTTCACACAATGAATGTCCTTCCCTTGCCTGGCATGATGAAGCAGTGTGTAAGATCACCACGTCCATTGGAGGCATGAGAAGTCACTGAACTGAAGGGTCCACAGGCATTATGGGACGGTGGTCTGGAAAGTCACTGGAATATTGGCCAACCCCTGTTGTAAAGGCTGCTGAAGAAGGTGCCAATAATGGGATAGATCACAGGCTAAACTGCAAGGAAAGAATTGGTCACCCCAAATCAGCATGTCAGCATCAGTGTGGCAGCTTGCTCTCACATGAGCTAATGAGGGACATGCTATGTAGCTAAAGGGAACAATTCACATGCCAGGCTGCCTTCCAAGAACTAGGACCTGCGGATCTGGAAAGAAGACCCTGGGATAGCCTCATGTTAGCAAATGTAGCAGACCCTTAGACCTTCTGCATGTCCTCACTTCCTTTGAGTGAAGGGAAGCTGGCAGTCTGTAAGATACAAATGAAAAGCAAGACTCCTGTAGATCCTATCCTGGACCTCGGGATGCCCCAGCAAAGCAACACAACCAATCCAGGTTTTCAGAGGTACTGGCATTGGGCATAGAAAGTTCTGAAGAGGGCCCTCCAAAGGGCCACCTGAATAACTGGGGCTCTGCTTGCAGGGGTTCTAAGAGCAGATGATCTATGAGTTCTGTATTACCTCACTTCCTCTCTGCAATTTCAGACTCCATATCCTCATCTTTCTGCAATCTTTTTCTGTTGCAAAATATTTGGTAATTTTCTCTGCTCTTCCTGCTCTCCTCACACTAGCACACACGATCACTCACATACCTCCTTTCTCTGTCTTGCATTGTACTGCTAGAGAGTTTGACTCCCACTTCTGACTTTCTACTGCTCATCAGTCTAAAGAAAGATGAAGAAAAAGAAGAAAGCATATTTCATATCTGCCTGCACCTGACTTGTGTGTCACTCAGAGAGACAAATGCCCAGGACAATAAAAGGAGTCAGTTGAGCTGGTTCTTATTCAGACTAATTATCAGAAAAGAGAAAAAATACAGGACCTTGAAGGAACTTTTCCTTTCTTTTGTTTATGTATTTGTGTGTTAGGAAAATATGAGACATGATAGACAAATAATATACAGGAACAGAATTATAGAATATGGATAATTCAAATACTTGCTAGAATTTATGTGTTCAGGAGATAGTTCTCTTGAAAAATGGAATTTAAAAATCTCTTTGAAATGTATTTAGATTTCAAAGTTCCAAATATTTAAGCAAAAATCAATGCAAGCATATGCAATATCTTTGAATGCAATAATCTGTACCACACAAGAAAATGAAAGTCATATAATATTTTTAGTAAATATGGTAAGTAATATAGTACAGATCCCTAACATAATGTTAAGAATCTAAAGGACAAGGCAGCTGATAATCAAGCCAAGGCTAAGAAGAGAAGTTTACCTCAACTTCAATATAAGAGCCTCAATTTAAAATTGGGTTTATAGATATCAAACCATCAGAGATTTCAGCAAGTCTTGATTTGATCCAGTTTCCTACAATGAGATAGCTGACTAATGGCCACTGCAATCTGAATTAATTAACATCAATTTATTTTTAATAAAAAGCTTCTGAAGCCCATTTTGGTAATGAATGCTGTCTAGAGGAAAATCAAACAGAGCTGTCTGATATATGTGGAGCCACAGCTGTACATATTTGACCCCTATTTTACACAGTTGCGCCTCATTGATTTCTTCTGTTCAACTCCTGGACTGAACACTGAACAATGGTGGGAGTGCTCATATATCTTCCACAGAGACCCGGTCTGTGAACCTAACCCAGCGGAAAGCATAGAGTGTTTCAGCACCCCAAGCACTGGCTGTCTGTCCTGATGACATATAACCCAGATGCTGTCCTTAAGAACAAATAACCTCCAATGTGTGACCACGGAATCAGTCCTTATAGACACAAAAATAAAAAACTTGAGACAAACTTGACATATAACTGAGTTTCAAATTTTTTAGCTTCAAAGTTAAATCCACATTAAATGGACTTATACAATATAATTCCTGTTTAAAATATCATTCAAATTATAGCAGAAATCTATTCATGGTAATTGAAAGTATCTTATCATGACTGTGGTATAGGAAGGCTACTTCTATTAAAGGACCTCTTAATGCATCTACTTTTATGAACACACTCTGGGAATGATACAAATGAATGATTTACATCTATTCTATTCCATTTCATACTGTTGTTTTCATATTTCTTAAAAAGTAACTACTTCAGTAACTGTGGGCAAGCATTTCACCTATGTTTATCCAACTGGGATGATGAAAGTAATGATACAACTTCTCTCTGGCTCACAGTCCTCTGTTTTCAATAAAGAGTAGGGGAGAGAAAACAAAACAAAATAAATTAAAAAAAATCAGAGCACAAAAGCTTTGGCTTTGAAATTCAAGGACTAAAAGTATGAACTATAATATTCATTATTATGTGAGTTATGTGTTGTTAGCTACAACTGAGTGCTAGTAGGAGCTGTAACTTGGGCTTAAACAGGCAGTCAAAGCCAAAACTGACAAATGGGATTACATCAAGCTGAGAAGCTTCTACACTGCCAGAGAAACACTCAGGAAAGTGAAGAGGCAACTGACAGAATGGGAAAATACATTTGCAAACTATGAAACTGATACAGAATTAATATCCAGAATCTATAAAGAGCTTAAGAAACTCCACAACAACAACAAAACAATCCAGTTAAGAAATGGGCAAATGATTTCAACAGGCATTTTTGAAGAGATGAAATTCAAAAGGCCAACAGACGTGTGAAAAAAATGCTCTGGATCACTAACCATCAGGGAATTACAACTTAAAACCACTGTGAGGTTTCACATTATGCCAATTAGAATGCATTTCATACAGAAATCAACAAGCAACAAATTCTGGTGAAGGTGTGGGGAAAAAGGTACCCTAATCCACCATTGTTGGAAATGTAAACTGGTCCAGCAACTGTGGAATACAATATGGAGATACTTCAGAAATCTGGATATAGACCTACCATGTGACACAGCCATTTCACTGCTGAGAATTTACCCAAACAAAATGAAATCAGTAATTTCATGAAAGAGTGATCTGAATCTCATGTTTATTGCAGCTCAGGTCACAAGAGCTAAGATATGGAGTCAGTCCTGATGTCCATCAATTGATGACCTGATAAAGAAATTATGGTATATATACACTATGGAATACAACAGATGTTAAAAAACAAAAGTGAAATCCAACTTTTGCAACAAAATGGATGCAGCTGGAAAACATTATACTTAGTAAAATAAGCCAGTCCCAAAAAGACTAACACAGTGTGTTATCCCTGATCTGTTTAACTAATAGAGCACCTAAAAGGTAATCTATAAAAGTGACATTGACACTCAGATACAATAACTTCGAACAGCCCTTGTCTAAACTGTTTTGGAATAATGCGTTTTTTTCTTAATACTATTTGTTGGACCCTTTACTTAGTGTAGTGTTAATCTTATGTGTATAAAGTAAACTGAGAATAGATCTTGGTATTACAAATTAAGAATGGGAATATGAGATGGAGGAGGTTAGAAGGCTAAAAGCAAGAGTGGGAGGGAGCATAAGGTGGGAAGTATCACTATGTTCTTGATTATTTATATATATGTATATATATATATGAAATACATGAAATTTATATACTTAAAATAAATAAAACAAATAAATAATAGTTTAAAAATCCGCTTTAAGGTGCTGGAATTGTGGTGAAGTGGATAAAGCTGCTGCCTGTGGATCCTGCATCCCATATGGGTGCCAGCCAGTTCAAGTCTGGCTGCTCTACTGCTAATGAGCCTGGAAAAGCAGCTGAGGATGGCCCAAGTGCTTGGGCACTTGCAGCCATTAGGAAGAAATAGAAGAATGTTTTGCCTCCTGGCTTCTCCCCGGCCCAGCTCTGGTTATTTCAGACACTTGAGGGGTGAACAAATGGGTGGAGGACCTCTGTGTCTCTCCTTCTCTCTCTCTGTAACTGTTGTCTTTCAAGGAAATAAATCTTTTTTTTTAGATTTATTTGAAAGTTGGAGTTACACACAGAGAGAAGGAGAGGCAGAGGCAGAGAGAGAAAAAGAGAGAGAGAAAGAGAGAGGTCTTTTATCCATTGGTTCACTCCCCAGTTGGTTGCAATGGCTGGAGCTGTGCTGATCCGAAGCCAGGAGTCAGGAGCTTCTTCCTGGTCTCCCACATGGGTGCAGGGGCCCAAGGGCTTGGGCCATCTTCTACTGCTTTCCCAGGCCACAGCAGAGAGCTGAAGTGGAAGTGGAGTACTTGTGGGTTCAGTGGGACTCGAACCGGCACCCATATAGGGTGCCAGCACTGCAGGCGACGGCTTTACCTGCTACGCCACAGTGCCATCCCCTAAATAAATCTTTCAAAAGAAAAAAAAAAGCCACCTTAAAACCATATCATGCAATTGCAGTCATCCTCACTCTCAGCAGACATGTAACCAGAATTCCCACACTGTTTTATTTTGTATCTGATATGGTGATTGCATTATCAAAGTTTGCGTCATATGTGATTCATTTTGTTTCTGGCCCCTCACTTCAGAAGAATATTGCTTATTATAATATGTTTGCCACTTACAGAAAGAATTGTAAAAGTGCATTTAATTTTTATATTATATATATCATTCTAATAAAATATATTTAATAGAAAATGTTGTTCTGTTTATCATTATCTTAATTCATGTTAGACTAATTGGGAAACAACAAATGATAGAACATGGAATACATTCCTGAGGTCAGGATTTGTGGCTCATTCTCTCTGTCCACTGTACCTTGCCCCTGGCGGGTTTTCAATAAATACTTGTTGAATAAATACAGAAATGAACAAATGAATGCTACCTACATTGAACAAGAGTTAATTACTACTAAATTAAAAAACTGACATCACATTTATCTTTGAAGCTAAGTGTAGTGCCTACAATTTAGAGCACACTCCTGAATCTTGGTTGCTGTCCCTTTCTTAAAATTGAAACATCTTTTCTAAATGTTCATCACATATAAAAATGCTGGCGATGTATCTTTATCAAATAATAAAGAATAGTCTGTAATTTAAATGACACATTATTAAATAACAGCTTACTACACGATACTTTTAGAGGTAATTATGCTCTTTAAGCAAGAAGGAAATATATAAAACACTGGAGAAAACAAAACTTTTCAGAACCTCTGTTCTTGACCTACTTTTCTCATTCATTGACCGTGTGAACCTGAAAAAATTAATCTGTGTCCCAAATTCCTCAGCAATAAAGGAAATATAATTTATACTCAAGTATTCACAAACCATATAAGAAATCACTTCGAAATGCATTAAGGAGGGAAAAACGAAGTTTGGAAAAACAAAATAGCAGAGATGGGGTGTGTCTCACTAATTGTGACAAAAAACGAGATGTTAATAGGTGAAACAGGGTTGCAGTGTATGGAACTCTGTATTACTGCCTCATAGGGATATTTTGGGAGGTAAATTTAAAACTATTCTGAAATATTTTTTTGAAGAAGAATCAGCTAATGTAAGCACAGAAACAGCTACATTTAGTTGATTAAAACATTTTAGCTTTTGGAGTGGATACATTGGTAAGAAACACCAAAACCCTTAAAAATACATGACATTGCAATCAATTTCTTGTTTAAAATTTGCTCATAGGAAGAAACTAAGTCATACCGCATACTAATGAACTAATAGTTACATTAATTACATTGTAATTACTAATAAACATGCTCTTAAGACATTTTACCAAGTAAAAATTTATGATAGCAAATATTAAGCATGGATGGTTCCACTGATATAAAATATTGCCAGTACTGACTGACCACTCCATACATCTCTAGTCCTATATTAACTCTTCACTTTAATGGCCTTATTGAATTCTTAGGACTCCATAGGGGTACAGATTTAATCATTGTGTTAAAGATACAGAAACAGTGGCTTAAAGAGATGAGAGAACACATTCATATTTGCATTATAAATCACAAGCTGGGATTTAACCTTGGTAGATCTGACTCCAGAATTTCAGTCCCATCATAGCATTGCCGGCCAGTGTGTCCCTGAGGCAGACACAGTAAAAACAAGAGGAATTATTCTGCTTATGGTTGGCTTCATTTAAGTCCTTATGGTGTTTATCCACACATTTCAAATAGAATTTGTTGCCAAATAAATATTTACTCTTAAAAATACAATTCTCTTAAAAATAGGGTAATCTATAAACATTAGTTTTTTATTATCACATAGCCTGTGTCCCATAGGCATAGCAGTAAATTTTTGGCTTACTTTTAAAAATTTTTATTAATATAAAGAGAACAGATTCCATGTGTTTCATAAGTACAGTTCTTAGAAAACAACCATTCCTCCCTCTCTCCTAACTTGCCTTTCTTCTTCCCCCTCCTTCCTTTTTTTTCTTCTAATTTCTCAAAATCATAATTTCAGTCCACTCTATCATCACAGGCTTAATGTATCACAAATCATTTTTTTCAACAAATAAAATAATAAAGACCACAGTTCCATAGGTATGTAAACAAGGGTTAAAAGCAACAATCAAACCTCACGATGTCTGCTTTATTCCTATATTTTTTTTGGTATTCTATCCTACTATTACACATCAGAGAAAACATCTGATATTTGTCTTTTGGGGACTGGCTTACTTTACGAAGCATGGTGATTAGCGGGTGCTTTTTATTTCTATCCTATGTAAACTTGATCCCAAGATTGTCCTAGGATATACATTCCACATCATAGTTATTTAACAATGTAGATCCAGCTAATTAAGATCCAGATGATTAAGATAAATTGAAATAAGCTTTCTTCATCATTTTCATCTACAATACAAATTTCTATGTTCCTCTTATGAGCACTAGTATAATTTAATGCATAAAATAGCCATTTAATACAATACTGGTGTGATGTTTTACTTACTCTACAAAACTTTCCATGAGTACATCATTATTGGTTGATAAAACCATCAATGTATGGGGAGAGTGAGTCTTTCACTTTGTCACTCTTTATTTTACATCTTAGTTATAAAAAACAACAGAGGAGGGTTATTGAAACAGACATCTCAATTATCACAATCAAGTCATGTTATACAAAATGCTAAAACATATCTAAATCATTTCAGAGGTAGGAGTGTCTATTGCGAAGGCAAAATCTTATGTACTCTGAGGATTGTATATGATTCGGCCATGAAGTGTTATGGTTGATAACAAAAGTGTTAAGTCTTCTACCTTCAGGTAAGTGCAAATCTGTCCAAAATAGTCAGTATAGATTTGAAAGTATCACTTCTAAATGTACTAAAATTTAGAATAAAAGGTTTTAAATGGCCGGCGCCGTGGCTCAACAGGCTAATCCTCCGCCTTGCGGCGCCGGCACACCGGGTTCTAGTCCCAGTCGGGGCGCCGGATTCTGTCCTGGTTGCCCCTCTTCCAGGCCAGCTCTCTGCTGTGGCCCAGGAGTGCAGTGGAGGATGGCCCAAGTGCTTGGGCTCTGCACCCCATGGGAGACCAGGAAAAAGCACCTAGCACCTGGTTCCTGCCATCAGATGAGCGCGGTGCGCTGGTCGCAGCGCGCCGACCGCGGCAGCCAGTGGAGGGTGAACCAACGGCAAAGGAAGACCTTTCTCTCTGTCTCTCTCTCTCTCACTGTCCACTCTGCCTGTCAAAAATAAAAAAAAAAAGTTTTAAATATCATTTTTCAAACTGTTCCGAAAACAAGGCCTTTTCAATAAAAACAAAGTAACCAAACACCAAATTTTTTAAAAAATGTGTTTAAGCCTAAAAAATGGAGCTATTGGTCAGAGGCCCAGCAGAAAACCAATCACATACTCAAAGTGGATGATTGAAGCGTGTAATTAAGATATTACTCACAGAGGTCAGAAAGGGCTTGAGGAATCTGATAAGATTCCGTGCAGAAAACCATCCCTTGTCTATAGTAGCTACAATGAGAAATTAACAACCTTAAGGCTAGGAAGACAGGGCAGTCTTGATTAATGAAAGAGGACTGACTAAAAGATCTTCTGTAGAAGGACTTAGAAAATAATCATTTATCTTCAAATTCCAGTCTTCAATCGGTGCCTTCTATTGGCACAGCATGACTGGAAACCGGGTGGCAAGGGGAAAAGTTGACACTGGCCATGAAGGACAGCTTCCTGAGAGGCCATACAGAGCAGGATGGAGAATGGAAGGTGGATCTAAAAAGACAAATAAAAAGACCTAGCATCTTACAAAATTCAAGGGTCTGATTTCCAGGTCAAACCTGGTAAACGAAAGAGGTAATGAAACAGATATTGTTCTGCATCTAAAGTGAAGAATTGAGGAGAGACACACATGAGCGCAGACACAAAACCTTCCATTTTAGATTGTATTTGGCCAATGTAATTGTCTTAAATGGCTCTGTACATTGATAAGTTGAACTCATACTGTTTTTAAATTATATTGTCTTATTCACCTGTGTGATCAGTACAAAATATACATCACTGATATTATAATAGTAGCTTTATATAATACTCCTAAGATGAAGATTTTCTTCAAAATTATTGAAAAATTCTACTGTCAAAGATTCTAAACCTCAAAAACTACAGAGGCATTGTGTTTATCAAGAATTTAACTTGCTAGATAAAAGTCAAACCCATCAATGTCCAGAAATTTGAAAAGGGGTATTTGAAGCTAGTTTGTCCAAACAGGATTGGAGGGGTGGGCATTTGGTGCAGTGGTTAAGACACTGTTTGGGATGCCTACATCCCATATTAGAGTGCCTGGGTTTTAATTCAACCCTGCTTCTGATTCTAGCTCTCTTATAATGTGCGACTGGGGAAGCAGCAGGTATAGCTCTAACCCCAGCGTCCCTGCCACCGACATGGGAGTCCTGGATTGAATTCCAAGATTCCGGCTTTCACCTCCCAAGCCCTAACTGTTGCTGGCATTTGGACAATGGGCTTGCAGATGAAAGATTTCTTCCTTTTAAATGAAATTAAAATTAAAAACTTAAAAATAATTAGGATAGATACGATCTTTTAAAAGGATGCATTTATTTACTTATTTGAAAGGTAGAACAAAAAGGAGAGAGAGAATGAGAGCAAGAGTGAGATATAGAGAGGGAGGGAGAAGGGGCAGAGGTCTTTCATCTTCTGAGTACTCTCCAGATGGCTCTCACAGCCAGGTCTGAGCCAGGCCAAAGCCAGGAGCCAGGAATTCCATCCTGGCCTCCCCTATGTGTGGCAGAGGCCCAAGTATTTGGGCCATCTTCCACTGCCTTCCCTGGGACATTAGCAAGAAACTGGATCAGAAGAAGGGGAGCCTGGACTAGAGCTGGCACTCTGATATGGAACGCTGGTGTTGCAGGCTGTGGCTCAACCTGCTGCTCCACACACTGGCCCTAGATATGACCTTTTCAAAAGCCCATGGATGGGCCGGCGCCATGGCTCAATAGGCTAATCCTCCGCCTTGTGGCGCCGGCACACCGGGTTCTAGTCCTGGTCGGGGTGCCAGATTCTGTCCCGGTTGCCCCTCTTCCGCGCCAGCTCTCTGCTGTGGCCTGGAGTGCAGTGGAGGATGGCCCAAGTGCTTGGGCCCTGCACCCCATGGGAGATCAAGAGAAGCACCTGGCTCCTGGCTTCGGATCAGTGCGGTGCGCTGGCCGTGGAGGCCATTGGAGGGTGAACCAACGGCAAAGGAAGACCTTTCTCTCTGTCTCTCTCTCTCTCTCACTGTCCACTCTGCCTGTCAAAAACAAAAAAGCCCATGGATGACCAATTCACTACTAGTTCAGCAAGCATTAAGTGACTCATATCTGTTACAGAACAGGAGAGTCCTAGACATTCTTCTAGTTGTGCACCAAAAAATCACTGCCAATGGCATGAGGGTGGAGAAAAAGCCACAGCAATTGTGCTATTTTCTCAAATAGCCACCCACAAGCAAGGCCATTTGGTGAGTGGTAAGAAGATACAAGGTGTGCCCTGCCAAAGCCAATACACATGGGAAGGCAGTCTTTGCTAAACTGAAAGCAAGAAGCATGGAAGCAAATTTCTGTCCACTGATTTTCACTACGTGTTGGGTAATAAATGAGTTGCATGACCAATTCTACTAGAGAAAGATTCTTCTATTCTCCCGTCCTTTATGTTTTTGAAAGCCCCTATTTACTTCACTTTAAAAAAGGAATAAAATGTATATTTTGATAGAGTTGCTCCACTGTCAGTAACATAGGCTGTTTTACATGGGAAACAGTGAAATATCTTATACATGATATAATAGATCAAAAAATTAAACTTTGTGTCTCACAACTTGTGAATTGAGTTTTATACACAAACACATATGCATACACAACAATTTTGCCAGAGTATTTTTTAACGTCGGGCTCACTTCTTAAATAAAACAGTTGAAAGTTAAATGTTAAATATTAGAGGAAAAAGCAACACAATATAAAAGCCATTCCTCTAAGTCTTTTAGGAATGTTTTGGGTTTCACAGTAAGGCTTCTGGATAGAAAGTAGAAGTGAAGTTTAGCATTTAGGCTCCCAATGCTTACTTTACTTCAGCATTTAGCACTTTGCAGACCCTAGTTTGTCATTGAAGTCTTTATACTTCAAGGACATTTCTGCAGAGCTAAAGGGCTCAGTACTCTGTTAGGAAACCTCCGCCGGCTTTCACTGTTCACAATGCAGTCTCTTGGAGCTACTGCTGTCATTCACCGGAGGCCCCAGTGTGCGCAGAAGACAACATGTCGTAAACAAGGTGCTGAGGGTCAAATACTAAGCTGCCAGCGAGGAAAGCAAAGAGACAGCAGAAAACCAAAGAGACATACTGCAGGGAGCAATATATATGTTGTAAAGTTGGGTTTGTCTGGTCTTTAAGTGGAGTTGCTTACCATTCAAATCCCCAAGCTCTCCTGGCTGCATTTGCCAGCCAGACTGTGGCTCGTTCACAACATCACCTTTTCTCAAGAGTCCCCTTGTTTCCCAGGCACCTAATAGCGCAGACCCAGGACTGTGTGTCCCACAAATCACAAAGCAGGCCTGCATTCTGCTATGTATCAAAGTCGGTTAATATGCCAACAAAGTTCTTCAAGGTCAGGAAAGCAGTTCATCAACCTTTTATATATCTTATAGCAGCAATAAATTTATTCTAGTGTGGTGTCTATGAATATTGCAGATGCCTTGTGAGAAAAAGTCATTGGCTCTGGCTGAACTCTGCTTGCCAGGGTTCGGGCTCCAGACACGGCCATTGTTCTCTACAGCACACTTTTATTGCTATCCAGCTCCAATTACTAGAAAGTTCTTCAAGGTGCTTTCTGTAACATTTGCTGTTTCCTAAATGCAAATTTCACTTCGGGGAAACTGTACTTTGATTTTTTTGTAACACTGAATTGTTTAATTCGTTTTCTGACTTTGTGCTACATTAAACTTTTAAAGAAACACATGATTGATTCCTATCGTTTTTCTCAGACAATCCATGGAAAATTAGTTTTTATATTTTGAGTTTTCTCTATTTGTTTTTTTTCCCTCTTCTCTGGTAATGAAAGAGCTTGCAATACAAATGAGGGCGCAGAAAAATTAGGAGTGCCAAGCAAGCAGTTTTCATCTATTTTTTTCAGATTAGATAGTATTAATGTTTCCTCTACTTAGCACATTAGGTAACAGAAGTTCTCAAGCACCCTGAAAAGTTCTCTTTTTTATTCGACAGGTAGAGTTAAAGACAGTGAGAGAGAGACAGAGAAAGGTCTTCCTTCCTTCGGTTGACTCCCCAAATGGCCGCTAGGGCTGGTGCTGCCCCCATCCGAAGCCAGGAGCCAAGTGCTTCTTCCTGGTCTCCCACATGGGTCAAAAGTTCTTTTCACGTGTCTTATTATGAAAGGAAAATTCTTTTTTTTTTTTTTTATTTTTTGACAGGCAGAGTTAGACAGTGAGAGAGAGAGAGAGAGAGTTCTAGATAGAGAGACAGAGAGAAAGGTCTTCCCTCTGTTGGTTCACTCCCCTAATGGCCGCTATGGCCAGCACTGCGCCAATCCAAAGCCAGGAGCTGGGTGCTTTCTCCTCCTGGTCTCCCATGCAGGTGCAGGACCCAAGCACTTAGGCCATCCTCTGCTGCCCTCCCAGGCCACAGCAGAGAGCTGGATTGGAAGAGGAGCAACCGGGACTAGTAGTACCCAGCGCCCCAACTGGGACTAGAACCCGGGGTGCCGGCGCTGCAGGCAGAGGATTAGCCAAGTGAGCTGCAGCGCCGGCTGTGAAGGGAAAATTCTAAGACTTATATTTGGGATACTTTTTTTTTTCAAAAAAAATAAAATCAGATGTGAGGATAAGGAAGAAATGGAAGCAGTAGTGTTGTTATTTATTTGGTCAGCTGCTAAGATTATGTGCTGTCATACCTAAGCCTGGAGCCTAGATTCTTTGAGGAATACTCGATCAGAATCAAGAGCAGAATTTTTATTTTATTTTTCATTGTTTTAGAGGAAGAGGAGAGCTTGCATCCAGTGGTTTACTCCTCCGTGCCCTCACTGGCTGAGCCGGGGGCAGAAACCAGGACCTCAACGCAGGTCTCTGGAGGTGGGGACCAAGTACTGGAGGCGGGGACCAAGTTCTGGAGGCGGGGACCAAGTACTGGAGGCGGGGACCAAGTACTGAAGGCGGGGACCAAGTACTGGAGGCGGGGACCAAGTACTGGAGCCATCACTGCTGCCTCCCAGGGTCTGCGTTAGTAGGAAGTTAGAACTGGCACTGGCGCTGGAGCTCGAACCAAGCACTCTGTTTTACATGGTAGGCCGAACACTCAAGCTGCTCATTCATTTTACATAACCACACACACACACACACACACACACACACACACATGCATGCACCCACCTCCCCTCAGTAGATTTTTTTCCCAAATAATTGTTCCTGTAGTCAGAACCACCGAGGGGATATTTAGATGTATCCCCCCATGGGAAAGATCATTTCTGAACTTGGCTAGCTTCTTTGGAAGGTATTTTGAGTTTTGTTTTCAGTTTATGTACAACTTGCCTCTCCTGACCGTAGACGAAGCCTGTATTTATGGCTCACTCTTACGTGGTCATCTTGAGTCTGTTGTCGAGTTACTTATCTGATGACCTGACACATTTTTAGTCAAATTCGTTTGTTTCCTATTTATAACTTTTATTCACAAAAACACTATCATCAGATATGTTATCTAATATTGGCTCTGAACTTTTCTATCTCCCCAAGGAGCTTCATTTTTCTGATTTTATATTTTTATTATCCTCTTGGTAACAGGATGCCAGATGTTAAGATTAGCACTCCTCTCCACATGACTCACTTTTTTCTTATCAGATGAACTTCCAGCCCACAAGTGGTATCTGTTCCAACGTGGGAAACTGGGTTAGACCATGGGATATTGTTCCTATATGAGCTCTTCGAGATTTGTTCTGTTTTTGTTCCTTTCTTTATAGTTTGAACCCTCTGGCCAAGTTATAGACAAGCAACGATAAGGGAAATATATCATTATTTTTGATCATATGCTCTCCAGAAGATAACTACATCCCAAGCTCTTGGCTCTCTCTCTCTCACCCACGCCATCTAATGTGACATATTAAAAAATTAGCACAAATTCACTTGTGTAACCACTACTCTGTTCTTAAAATACAGTATCAGCACCACTTAGAATCTCCATTATGTTGCTCTCCCAGTTATTATTCTTGTCTTCTCCAATGTTAAATCATATTTGAAAACCACTTTTGATTCTCAAATTTTATCAGTGGAGCACTAACACATATATCCTCATCCATCCAGCTTTTGTTCAATCATTATTTTTTAAAAACTTTTATTTAAGAAGTATAAATTTTGAAAGTACAACTTTTGAATTATAGCAGCTTTTCCCTCCATAACCTCCCTCCTACCCGCAACCATCCCATCCTCCACTCCCTCTCCCATCCCATTCTTCATCAAGATTGATTTTTCAATTATCTTTATATACAGAAGATCAACTTAGTATATACTAAGTAAAGATTTCAACAGATTGTACCCACAGACACAAAGTATAGAGAGTGCTGTTTGAGTAGTAGTTTACCATTAATTCATATGGTACAACATATTAAGGACAGAGGTCCTACATGGGGAGTAAATGCACAGTGACTCCTGTTGTTGATTTAACACTTGACACTCTTATTTATGACGTCAGTAATCACCCAAGGCTCTTGTCATGAGCTGCCAAGACTTTTGTGCAGCTGTTATATTTGGTTTCATGGTTTTATCATGTTTATTGCATTAACATTTATTGATTATATCATTGATAAATACTTGCGTTGTTTCTGGGTGTTACAGGTAATGTTGTTAGGAATGTTTCTGAATATGTCTTTTCAAGTACTTCTGCACAAATTTCTGATGTATATAAAAACATACAGTAGAATCTCAGTCCTAAGGAGCACATATACTTAAACTGAAAGTCAAATACTTGTAAGTCATCTAAAATTAGTGTTGACAACTTGCATCCCTGTTCTCCATATCTTCACAGGCCTTTTTCTTCCTTTAATTCAACTGCTTTGGTAGATTTTTAGTGATATCTCTTGTTTCCAATCCTCATTTCCCTAATAATAGCAAGGTTGAGTACTTGTTCATATTAGTATTTGCCATGTTGATATTCAATAGACTACAATACTATATAAATCTATGGTCAAAATTCCTTTTCTTCTTGTCAAAAAATAAAAAAATATATTTTAAAATTTATCTTACAAATAGAGATCTGTATTTGAGATATTTTGTCTGTTGTGCTGCCATTCTTTGCAACATCTTTTGATGACTAGAATATAATAATTTTAAATTAGCCCAATATAAGACTCTTTTCCTTGATGACAGCTATACTTTTACTCTTCAATAAACAACCCATTTCTACATAGTGGAAATAAAGGAACTCTTCTCTATCATCATTTATTAGCTTCATTCTTTCTCTTTCACATTAATATCTTTGATATATCCCTGAGATTCAATAAGATAAAGTTTGTATTTTTCTAAAATTCAGGAAAAGTATCCTTTTGAAAATCTTCCAATAGTATATGTTCATAATTAATAAAACCTTGTGAATTGTGATGTTGTAAAGAGTAAGTTTGCTTTTTTTTTTTCATCCTCAAAATTGTGGCAGGTTAGTTGCTTCTCATCTCCAGATTTGCCCTTTGTGCCTGTGATGCGGCTGTGGATTGGACTCAGCACTTCTCCTTAGCTGTGATTGTCAGCAGAGGGCATGAGAGGGACATTGCAAGGGGAAGGGTATGTATCCAGTGTGCTTACTGTTTTTAAAACAAGAATTTTCCTCTCCTGCTGCTATGAGGCAAAACAGCACAGGTGGAGGACATGCAGTGGGACACTACCCCAGGCATGTACTGAAGGGAACCAATCCCTGAGCAAACTCACAGTCCAACTCAACCTTGCTGTAGCCTTCCTAATCTGCATAGTACACAGTCTGAACTTCAAATCCCACTTCTAGCCTGCAGACTCCCAACACTCTCTGCACACCCAGTCTTCAGGTTCAACTGCCTGACTCCAAAGTGCCTTCATGCAGCCGTCTATCACGTGTGGCAGCCCTCCAGCAGCAGTCAATGCACATGCTAGGTCTTCCTGCCACAGTGGCCACTCAACAGCTTGATCCCTTTTTGTGTTCTTATCAGCTTTACCCACCGTCATCGCATCCCCTGCACGCTGCTGCCGATAGGCCTTAGACTACACTCACTCCACACTGGCCTTTACACTTTGTCCATTGATTTGGAATCAGCCCTGGGCTGCTCACCCCAGTGAACTTCATTGCCATTCAGCTGGTGGCACACATTTCTGTCTTTGAGATACAAACCTGAACCTTGGGAAGGGTATCTTTCCCTTAGGGTTTTTTGTCCTGGGTTAGGCGACTTCAGCCTTTGTGCATTTACTTGGCTAATTCCCTTGGTTAGAACTCCCCACAGAGAAGAATATACCACATGAATGTCAGCATGGATATCCTTGTCTTATCTCTGATCTTGCAAGAGCGGCTTTCCATTTTTCATCATTAAGATGATATTAGCCGTGGGTTTTTCATAGATAACTTTCGTCGGATGGAGAAAATATCCTTCTATTTCTAGTTTGCTGATGATTTTTTTAATCACAAAAGAACACTGGATTTTGTCTAATGCTTTTTCCATATCTATTGCAGTAACTATGTGGTCTTTATCCTTTACTAATATAACATTAAACAGATTATTTCTTAATGTTGAAACAACATTGCATTTCTGAGACAAATGTCACTTGATAATTTTCTGTAATCCTCCTTCTATGTAGCTGGATTTTGTTTGCTAACTTTGTTGAGGATTTCTGCATCTATAATTGTAAGGGATTTTGATCTGGAGTATGTTTGGTTTTTAGTGATATCCTTGTCTGGTAATATACTCTCATAAAAGCAAGTGTTTCCTCTTGTTCTACTTTTTGGAAGAGTTTATAGATGGTAATATTTTTTCTTTAGAACTAGCCAATTTTCTAGTGAAGTCATCAGACACAAGCTGTATACTGTGATTTTTTTTATTAGTAGCCTGTTTACTTGCTCTATATCTATTTAGATGTTCTATTTCTTCATGAATCAGTTTTAGCAGTTTGTATCTTCCTAAGAATTTCTCTGTTTCATCAACTTACCTAATTTGATGGTATTTGAGTGTATATAGTATTGTACTATAGTACTTTTTATTCTACCTCTTTTATTCCTTGTGTTAGTAATTTGAGTATTTTCTCTTTTACTCTTCGTTAACCTAGCAAAAGTTTTGTAAAAAAGGCAACACACCAAAACTCATTCTCTCTCACCTGAGTTGCTGTTGCATCCCATGAATTTTGGTGTGTTGCCTTTTTGTTTTACTCATCTCAGAGTCTGTTCAATTATCCTTTTAAATGATTTTTAATACATTATTTATGAATCCATCATCTAGCTTCACACATTTGTGATTTCCACAATTTTTTTCCTTTTGAAGATTCCTAACTTCACTCCATTTTGGTCAGAAAGCCTACTCTCTGTGATTTGTAGCCTACTTTTTATGATTTGTAGCTCTTTAATTATGATTTGAGATCTAACACATGATTTGTCTGGAGGACCACATGCAGATGAGGAGAATGTGTATTCTGTTGACACTGAGATAATTTTTATAATTATCTCCATCACAATGCTGTTGTGAGGATTAAATGTGTTAATATACTTGAAGCCTTTTAGAGATCTCCTGATATATAATAAGAAGAAAATTTTTGTTCCTATATCTTTAAAAGGATATTGTTTATTTTTAAAAAGTTGGCTGGCGCCATGGCTCACTTGGCTAATCCTCTGTCTGTGGCTCTGGCACCCCTGGTTCTAGTCCCTGTTGGGGCGCCGGGTACTAGTCCCAGTTGCTCCTCTTCCAGTTTAGCTCTCTGCTGTGGCCTGGGAGGGCAGAAGAGGATGGCCTAAGTGCTTGGGTCCCTGCACGCGCATGGGAGACCAGGAGGAAGCACCTGGCTTCTGGCTTCGGATGGGTGCAGCACGGGCCATAGCAGGCATTAAGGGAGTGAACCAACAGAAGGAAGACCTTTCTCTCTGTCTCTTTCTCACTGTCTCTTTCTCACTCTCTCTCTTCTCTCTCTCATGTCTAACTCTGCCTGGAAAACAAAAAGTTTATAAGTTAGCACTTAGAAGCAACAAGGACATGTTTTTAAATCAGCAAGTATTATAACTAGAGGAAAAATCTCCCCCCCAAAAAAGCATAAGATATAAAGCCAGTTGCTAGAGATGCCACTAATGATATTAAAACCAATGTGAGTATAATGAAATCAAGCTTGTCTGACTACAGAAAAAAATAAAGATGAAGGAATATGTAAAATCTCTAAACATAGTGCCTAAAAGAGATATTTCAGAATATTATCTGGCAAAGATTTTTTTTTGTTATTGATCAAATTGATTTTTCCTTTATTTTTTTTAGATCATTTATTTATTTATTTGACAGGTAGAGTTACAGACAGTGAGAGAGAGAGACAGAAAGAAAGGTCTTCCTTCCATTGGTTCATGACTCAAATGGCTGCAACGAACCAAACTGTGCCAATCCAAAGCCAGGAACCAGGTGCTTCTTCCTGGTCTCCCACATGGGTGTAGGGGCCCAAGCACCTGGGCCATCCTCTACTGCCCTCCTGGGCCACAGCAAAGAGCTGGACTGGAAAAGGAGCAACAAGGACTAGAACCGGTGCCCATATGGGATGCCAGTGCCTCAGGTAGGGGATTAGCCTACTGTGCCCAATTTTTCCTTTCTAAGTATATAGCTAGGATATATTTTCCAGGCTTCCTTATAGGTGAGTTTGATTATTGTCCTGTTTTCTTGACAACAGAATCAGATTGGCTATATTCACATAACATCCTATCAAAGGTGAGGCTACACTCTTTCCTCTTTATCCAGTTCACATTAGTATCTGGGGAAATGCAGCAGCCAAATAGTGAAGACAATTAGGCAATGAGAAACTTGAATCCCTGAGTCACTGCCATGAGGATAGCTGTCCAACAGCTAGGCAAACCTACTTTGGTGTTTCCAAGTATTCTTAAATCTCTGTGTAGCAAACACATGAACTCTGTTCCCTTTATATAAATACCTTTAAAAGTTTTTTAAAAAGTAATAATTTTAGGCTTTTTATCATAGAAATTCAGTTTCAGGACCTATACTTAGTATTATTAGTACAATTAAGGCTAAATATAAATTACTAGGAAAAAGTTGGCAAAGTAGTTAGAAGCATGTTAATGATGAAACATATGTAGTATCAATATTTACTGTGAAAATTAAGAGAAGAATAAGAAAAGGAGGAAGAGGGTGGGAGAGAAGAAGGGAGGGTGAGAAGTATCATTATGCTCTTAAAACTGTCTATATGAGATACATGAAATTTGTTTCCTTACATAAATTTTGAAAAGTAAAAATAAATTTAAAAGAAAAAACATTCTTGGTCCTTTCACATTCATAATTTATACACTCAAAAATGTAGGCCCAGCAGCTATGAATCTTTTTTCACTAAATAAAGATACAGTTTAGTTAATATGATGAAAACACAATAACAAAAATTCAAGGCAAAGACACAAAGCAAAATTATCACAAGATAATTTAACTACTTAATAGGAATTTGACTGAAAATGTAAAGGTAGATTAGTCAAAAGTGATTACATAATAACTACAAGGAGAATCTCATTAAAGTAGTAACTGCATATATTTTGTACGCTGTTTTATCATTTATACAGGTTGAAACAACATCAAGAATGAAATAAAATAAAAGATTTAATAATTTGTCAACATACCTTTCTATTCATATATTAAGATGAAATTAAGGCTATAATTAAACATCCTTTAGAAACTGAAAATAAATTTAATAGGCTTAGTCATTAAATCTTGATACAATGCAAGAAAACTGCAATAAAAGTGCATCATGTCACATCACAAAAAGAAAAGCACTCATTCCAGTAGTGTGCTAGTATTGAAGTGAAATGTTAGACACAATTCCACAGTTGGTAGTGCAAGGTAGTAGAATGCCATCAACATTTTTATTTAATATTTTTCTGTACTTTCATATTAGTAACCTAGTTTAGAAACAGAAGGACAGTACTAAGTCTGCTTATATGCTTACATGTTTAAATAATATAACAGAAACTATGAACTATGTTTAAAATTAATGAGAGAAGAATAATATTCCTAGAACAAATAATGAAGGTGGAATGAATAGCTTCTCTCTCTATTTGTACTTCTCGTAAGTTTTCTATTAACAGGAGCAGTTACTATTGCTGTGGATTCATTCTGAGAGGTGGAGTGTGGTAGGGGCAAGAGGTGTGGAGTCACCACACAGACCCTGGGAGTCAGGTGAAAGCAGTCCAGAGACAAGCAGGCTGCAGACTCATTTATTTCAATTGGTACAGCAGCTTATATAGCTGAGGCAGCCAATCCAGTCAAGGGGCAGTTTATGCTCTAACCAATCACAGCCTATTGCCAGGCAAGCTCCTTTGCCATGTGGTTTCTGAAGCCATTCCTGAGTAACTGACACTAGCTTGCTAGTGGCCATCTTGGCATGGCCTTTTCATTCCACCACAAGTAACACAAATGAAAACTGACAAATGTAGGATTCTGAAGAAAACACATACATGTTGAAAATTTTATAAGAGGATTTTGGGTTAATACATGCTGATAACGTGTTCCTGGATGAACAAATTTAATGTGTCTTTTACATTAACTTTACAAAAATTGTTGTCAGAGTATTTTTAAATACTTAGGGAAGGTTTCATGGGCTTATTAAAATAACTGAAAAATCAGAAAAGTATGACATTTCTGGAGAAAGGAAGGAATAAAGGATGATACAATTCAGTAATTCCTAAAAACTATTTGACATGGAGCAAGTTTCAAAGAATAACAGTTCCGAACCATACTCTTTTGAAACAAAATATTTATGAAGGAAGAATTTCTAAACAAACAACATAATTGCAGTTATGTTTTTTAAAGTAAAATGTGAATAATGAATTTTTACGTAGAAGAAAATATGTATAAAAAATTCACTTACTTTCATGTAAGGGTTACATACAGATGAAATGGAAGGTAAGAAATAAAAGCTATCAATCTCCTAAACTACAGAACTCTTTAAAAATTTCATATATAATAGTAAGAAATTTTGGTAAACATAAAAAGAAGAGAAAACATGCATATGTTACAGATGTATGCTGCCACACTTGAAAATGGTCATTTATAAATCAATAGAAATGTATCTAGACCATTGTAGGTGGGCAATGAATTATAAGATAAAGCAATTTGTCAAAATAAAGATTAAGGAGAATAAAAATTTTCTTTCTCAAAATGACAAACTGTGAATTAAAGAAAGAAACTTTTACTTTTCATAAACTAATTGAAGTTATTAATAATTTTTAAAGCAATGACAAGCAACTTTGTAAATGTGTTACAATCCAAAACTTGCATACACTCCTGCTGAGAATATGATATCACACAACATTTCTGGAGGACATTCAGAAATTGCTCTCTCTTGCACAAGTACTTTTATCTCATGAGTTTTTATCTATGACTATGTAATGATTTTATCATAGGGAAAAAGTTAAAACAATGTCATGTCCTACATTCAATAGTAATTATTTTAATTATTGGGTATTTCATTATTATTATTCTTTATATTTTTTTGACAGGCAGAGTTAGACAGGGAGAAAAAGAGACAGAAAGAAAGGTCTTCCTTCCGTTGGTTCACTCCCCTAATGGCTTCTACGGCTGGTGTGCTGCGCCAATCCAAAGCCAGGAGCCAGGTGCTTCCTCCTGGTCTCCCATGCAGGTGCAGGGCCCAAGCAGTTGGGCCATCCTCCACTGCCTTCCCAGGCCACAGCAGAGAACTGGACTGGAAGAGGAGTAACTGGGACAGAATCCAGCACCCTGACTGGGAGTAGAACCCGGTGTGCCAGAGCCGCAGGTGGAGGATTAGCCTAGTGAGCCGTGGCACTGGCCTTACTCTTAATAGTTTTAAAATTCTCTTCCTCTTCATTGAACTTTTTTTCCAATTAGGATAAGTTGATATAATTAAATATTTTATTATTTTTTTCAACAGATGAAGCCACAAAATAGAAAACAGATATTTGTGAGCACCTGGTAATAATGGTTAAATGTTAATATTTTTCTTAATACTGTTGTGAGGAAAGAATGACATAAGAAAAAAGCAAGTCACTCTGGGAGAAAATATTTTCAATCAATAAATTTACAGAGGAACAATATAGAGAATCCTCAAATAACTTGCAAAAATTCAGGTGGAAGTATAAACACAGAGAAATGATATGAGCAACACAATTATGTAGCAAACGTCACATGATACCCAAATGACTTAAATATGCTCAATCTCATATAATTATTAACATAAAAATTAAAAATGAGAAATATATTTTATATTCATAAAACTGAAAAAATTAAAATGTCCAGCAACATCAAATCTTAAAGTGTTTATTACACTAAGAACTCTCATACCCTGTCAGTCACAGGGTGCAGTAATGGTGAAACTATCTGTTTATCAATTCTATCCAATAAAATATGCAAGCCCATGCACATTATTGAAGTGATATTTTTCCTCTTCCAATCTGCTTCTAATCTTTCTGAATATTTCTATTCCTCAAATGTCACTGAATTTTTTTTTTAAAGAATAACTGCATACTGGAAGCCACCCAATGTTTATCAAGAATAGAAAGAATGAATTGTGTTATATGCTACAGCTGGACTCCAGAGTTGTATGAAATTGAGAACTTCAAAGATTATGTTAATCACGGAGGTTCATATGCTATTTATTTATTTATTTATTTTTTTAAGGATTTATTTATTTGAAAGGTAGAATTACAGAGAGGCAGAGGCAGAGAGAGAGGTCTTCCATTTGCTGGTTCATGCCTCAGATGGCCGCAACGGCTTGAGCTGTGCCAGTCTGAAGTTTCAGTAGTTTTAAGCGGTATTTTAACTGATCCATCTAATGCCTGCCCATCCATATTTTTATAATGAATAAAATAAAGGAAAATTAAGCCATTGTCCAGTTATGTTCTCCTGGTCAGAATATGACAACAGTCATTCCAGTCAACCAGGTCAAAACCTGGCTTCTGGAGGCCAGTTATAAAATTACTGAGCTCAATGAGATTATAGAGAAATTTGAATTAATCTGAGCTAATTTGTTAATATGGATATTAATAGAAGATACTAGGTACATGCATTTTGTGAAGAGTTTGACACATAAGAATTATTTCTGAGAGGATTCCTCAAATCATCCAATTACTTTTCCAACCAACTAGCTTTCCATTCAATTTCTGAGGAAAAGAAGTATGTAGAGAGATGAGGAACAGCTTAAAAGAGGGGATATCCCATAATAATTCCATTTGGTATAAATTCTTCTTTATTACCTAAATAATAAATTTGATGCTATTGTTATCATTGTAGCACATTTTGTACTCAAACTGTTTTAATAGACAATGTGTACACTTCAGCTAATTTAAAATTTAAATAATTTTTGAAGTGCTTGTTAGTGTTACCTTTATTTTGTAACTGACAAAACAGTTGAGAAAAATTGGAATATTTTAGTTTGCAATGACACTACTTAGCCTAAACAACACTGAAAACAAGGAAGTTGACTCTTAAATACATTCTTCTTACTATACCATAGTTTTTCAGCCTGAAGTATCCTACACTTCATAAGAGTCATGAGATAGTTAAGGAACCAGAGGGTATGACAGAATACTGCTTGTGTGTGTGTGTGTGTGTGTGTGTGTGATGATGTATGAAAAATACAAGTATTACGGTTGGAATGAGGTTAGATAAGGTGATTTGATGCTTATTTTTGTTACAACTTCATCAGGCTTCAAATTCTGAGATCTTTACCACTCATTATTGTCTGATTAAATTAGTATTTTGATAGACTAAAGACAGAGATGGATTTGATTTTCTATTACTGTCACCTGGTTGACATATAAACAGCAAAACCTATTCACAACAGAGAGTTATGAGGTATAATGGAAATTTTATTCCATGGTAAAGATGCAAAATGAAAATATTTCAATGCCTAAAGTCCTAGTCATGGGTCAACTAGCCAATTAACATAAGACAATGTTCACCATGGTGGTGGGAGAGATCACTGTTTCCTGAAAACTCTCTAGAGAAATGCTTTCCAAAATAAGAACATCGAGACAAAAACCCTGACTCTATTTCCAGAGACGTGTGTGGCAGCCACAAACTTTATCGTTCCAATTTGCCCACTGACCTAACAACACAGAGCAAAGAGTAAGACATTAAGGAAGTGGAATGGCTCATTAAGCACTCACACAGTCCTTTGGCAGTGTTAAAATCTCACTATTTACCATGTCATTGGCAAATGGTGTTTCCTTATCAGCAAGAAGTGCCACAGAAAATGGACCCAGCGGAAAGAAATGGATGGACAGGGCTGTGCATTTATTTCCACCAGCTCTGTCCATCCAGCACACAAATGCAGTCCTATTGAAACGGTAAAATCCCAAAGAGGATATACTTCTTCTTTACCCACAGAGGACCAAAGCAAAACAATAGTCTAAGGTGCAGACCCCACACTCCTCTTATATGTAATGCTCTTCTCTTTGTACAAATAAAGTAAAAAAATTACATGGATAACACTAAGGTAAATGCACTTAGATGTTTGTGGCCCAGAAAAGAAAAGGAGAAATTTTAAAAAATCATTTAATAATACAAACAGAAAAAAATTTCATTAGCTGAAAGGCAGAAGAATGCACTTGTGAGAGAAGAATAAAATGTGATCTGAGAAATAAAACTTCCTGGGCGGCGAGCAATTCTGGACCCATGACTTGGATGGGCTATTTTGGGAAACAAAATGGCTATTTTTTGCAAAAGTAGATTATTCCCTCAAATCTTTAAATGTAATCATGGTTAATGAAATTCTTTTAAAATGATTCTTTGAGTTTGCATTCCAGAAACTATCTTGGTAAAATTCCCAGGAAGTTTATCGAACCATTAAAAATCATAATAAAGGGGTTGGCGTTTTGTGTGTAAGGTTAAACCACCACCCGCACTGCCTTTGCAGGCATCTGGGGAGGGAACCAGTGGACGGGCAACTGCTCTCTGTTTCTCTCTCTCCCACTCTCTTTCTTTCTGCTTTTTGAATAAATAAATAAATCCCAAAAAAAGAACAAAGCCATATATATTCATTTATGTATATTACTTGCTATGTATGTTGACCTCATCAGCAAATCTCTCAAAAGCATCATTTTGATATTCAGAATTTTCTGTGAGACATTAAAAGTGCCCAGTAGTCCCCTATATCAGGGGATAATAAATATTTAGCTGCAAGTTTTTAACAGGACTTTGCCAAGGAGTAGATTTGTGGAATCAGTGTCCTTTGTATTTGTACTACTTTCCTACAGGTAAAAAAAAAAAAAAACACCAGTTCCCATTAGCAGGGTCTCCAGTGCTCTAAGAATGAGTACATGAGCCATTACCAATTCTAATCAAAACCACTAAGCAACAACATTTTTAAATGCTAAGGTTCTTTTTTTTTTATTTCTTGAAGAGACACTATTTATTACATTAAAAAACTGCTATTTTTTTAAAACCATAATTACTTTAAGATTTTATATCTCTTGATCCAATTAATTATCTTTTAAAAAATAAGAACTTGGGGCCAGCATGTGGCATAGCAGGTAAGGCTGACATCTGTAGTGCTGACATGCATATGGGCACAGATTCAAGTCCCAACTGTTTCACTTCTGATCCAGCTCCATTCTAATGTTCTGGGAGAAGCAATAGAATATGGCCCACATGTTAGGGCCCCTGCCAGCCATGTGGGAGAACTAGAAGAAACTCTTGGCTCCTGGCCTTGGCTTGGCCTAGTCCTGGCCATTGCAGCCACTTGGGCGGTGAACCATTCTATCCTTCTGTGTCTTTCCCTATAACTCTGTCTTTCAAATAAATAAATATTTTTTAAAAAGCAGAAAAAGCTGTCAACCCACATAGAAAGATAGTCATCATCATGGAAGAATGTGAAGGCAGAAAATCTCCCAGTAAAAGTACAAATAAATCCAAAGTAAACAATAGGGATATTTATAGAAAAAAGCAGGGCTAAGTTATTACATTTCAATACTAACCTTGAATCTAAATGGCCTTAATGCTCCTATTAAAGATACAGGTTGGATGAATGGATTAAAAAACAAGACCTATCTATTTGCTGCATATAAGAAATATACATCACCAACCAAGATACATGTGGACTGGAAGTCAAAGGATAGAAAAATATATTTCATTATAATGGAAAGCAGAAATGAGCAGGAGTAGCCATCCTAATATCAGACAAAATAGACTTTAACACAAAAACTGTTAAAGAAGGACCCTATGTTGTGATGAAAGAAATCAATTCCACAGGAAGAAATGACTGTAATAAATGTATGTATATGCACCAAATGCCAGGGTACCAGGATATTAAAACAAATGCTAATGGATCTAAAGGGAGACAAAGATTCAAATACAATAGTAATTGGGGACTTCAACACCCCACTTTCATCAATGGACAGATCAACTAGATAGAAAATCATTAATAAAGAACAAAGCTAATCTACACTATGGACCAAATGGGTCTAACTGATATCTACAGAACTTTTCATCCTGAAGTGCAGAGTACACATTCTTCTCATCAGTGCATGTAGTTTTCCATAGGACAGAACACATCTGAAGGCCATAAGGCAAGTCTCAGCAAATTCGAAAAAATCCAAATCATGCCATGCTTCTTTTCTGACTGCAATGGAATGGACCTGCAAATTATAACTTAAGCATCTTGAGAATATATGCAAACACATGGAGACTGAACAAAATGCTCCTGAATGAGCAGTAGGTCATAAAAGAAATAAAAAAAAATTCTGGAAATGAATGAAGACAACAATACAACATATCAAAACGTACGGGATACAGCAAAAGTAATGTTAAGAGGGAAGTTTATAGCAACTGGTGCTTACATTAAGAAATTGGAAAGGCACCAAATAAATGAGCTATCAATATACCTCAAAGGCCTAGAAAAACAGCACTGAACCAAACCCAAAATTAGTTGGAAGAAATAATTAAAATTAGAGAATAAACAAAATTGAAACCAAAAATACAAAAGATCAGTGAAATGAAAGTTTGTTTTTTAAAAAAATAAATAAAATTGATACACTACTGTTTCAACTAACCAAAAAAAAAAAAAAAAAAGGAGAAAACCCAGATTAATAGAATCAGAGATGAAAATGCAAACATAACAACAGATGCCAAAGAAATAAAAATGAATCATCAGGAATTATTGCAAAGAGCTGTATGCCAACAAAATGAAATATCTAGAAAAAATATATAGATTCCTGGACATATACAATATTCCGAAATTGAGTCAGGAAGACATAGAAAACCTAAACAGACCAATAACCAAGACGGAGAGTCAATCAGTAATTAAGACCCTCTCAATCAAAAAAAAAAAAAAAAGAAAAAGAAAAAGAAAAAAGCCCAGGACTTGAAGACTTCACTGTTGAATTCTACCAGATAATTAAAGAAGAATTAATTCCAATTCTGAAGCTATTAAATACAGTTGAAAGGGAGGCAGAAGCCAAACTCCTTCTATGAAGCTAGCATTGCCTTAATCCCTAAACCAGAAGAAAAGATACAATGGAGAAAGTGAACTATAGACAACAGATTATGGGAAGGATGTCAGGGAAAAGGTACTCTAGTCCATTGTTGGTGAGAATGTAAACTGCTCCAGCTATTGTGGAAGATAGTTTAGAGATACTTCAGATATCCAAAAATAGATACACTGTATGAACCAGCAATCCCACTCCTGGGAATTGACCCAAACAAAATGAAATCAGCATATGAAAGAGTTATCTATACTCCCATGTTCATTGCAGCTCGATTCATAATAGCTACAGTATGGAATCAACCCAGATGTGCACCAACTGAAGATTGTGTAAAGAAATTATGGTATATATATACACTATAGAATACAACTCAGTGATTAAAAAAAAAAAAAACAACATGAAATCCTGTCTTTTGCAACAACTAGAAACCATTATACTTAGCAAATTAAGCCATTCTCTAAAAGACAAAAATCATATGTTTTCCCTATAGTGGTTATTGTTAGAGTACCTAAAATAAAATGTGGAAGTGTGAAATTGACATTTGGAGGGTCAGAAATTGTTTACAACCCTTGCCTCTAGTGTTGAGGAACAGTTTTTTTTTTCTTCATATTATTTATTATACTCTTTACTTGTGTAGGGTTAATCTTATGAGTTTAAAGTAAACTGAAAATAGATCTTTGTATAAATTGAGTGGGAATAGAAGTGGGAGGAGGAAGAAGTGTGGGAGCGGGAGAAGGGAGGGTAGAGTGGAAAGTATCTCTATGGTCCTAAATATGTATATTTGAAATACATGAAATTTGAATACCATAAACAAAACTTTTAAAAAGTAAAAAACAATTTATTTTTTCTATTCTTTTACATTAAATTATTTTACAGAGCTTTTTGGCTTAGATACAGGCTATGCAAATAATTAATTATTGATATCTAAACATTATAGTTGTGTTAACCTTGATGGCTAAATAAAAGGAATATTTGTCATGTTTGAATTTTATGAAATACTTTTATATCACCATCTAATTCAAATACGAATGCACATAAATCTCAATAATAACAATTATAATAGTAAGATTAATAAAACCTAACGGGAATTCACAAGCCTTTGCAGTAGAATATTGCAGGGTAATTGAGGACTTTGAAAGTTCCCTTCTGCTTGCAATCCCCCTTCTCTTTCTTTTAGAAGCAACTACTAAACTGCCTATTCTATTTATTGCTCCTTTCTTTTCGGTGTAATAAAGCCTAATAATTTTGACTGCACCTTGAAGTTACCTGAGGAATTAAAACATGCTGTTGACTGAGACAAACCCCCTGATTTCATTGGTCTGTATACAGTCGTCATTGTATGTAGATAATTGGTAGGATATTATTTTCTATAAATGCCTTTATCTCATGAAAGCCTCATTCAAGGAACTGGGAAGCATTTGACTTCATGCTCCTTAGATTCAATTATAAAATAAATAATGATGAGGCCATGATGCAAACTCTTCCTCTTTTAAACCAGAATGCATGACAAACTTGGATTCTTATTCATCTTCTTGCTTATCTTCTTGTCTCTTCCACAGTCTTCATTCTTTCTTTTAACTTGGTTGCTATCAATAGTGAGCATGGAGCAGAATGCAATGGGAAATCTGGGAAAGCAGGTTAGCTGCAGATGAGCTGTCATGAGCGTGCATCAAGCCATGCTCCAAAGTTCCTGATGATCTCATAAAGACAAGAAAACCCTAGGAGTGTTAACATTCTTTAGCCAAAGGCCACCAGGAGTACACACAGAGTTGACAGGCTGGGTTTGTCATATACTACAGGTTGGATAAATATTTGTAATGAGGAACTGTGATAGTCATGATAAGAAGTGTTAGGAAAAGACTATAATAGGATGGGGGCTCTGATTAGACAATTTTTTTTTGACAGGCAAAGTTAGACAGTGAGAGAGAGCGAGACAGAGAGAAAGGTCTTCCTTTTTCTATTGTTTCACCCCCAAGTGGCCGTTACGGCCAGCGCATTGAGGCCAGCGCATTGAGGCCAGTGCGCTGAGACGATCCGAAGCCAGGAGCCAGGTGCTTCTCCTGGCCTCCCACGTGGGTGCAGGCGCCCAAGTACCTGGGCCATCCTCTACTGCCTTCCCGGGCCACAGCAGAGAGCTGGACTGGAAGAGGGACATCCGGGACAGAACCTGGCACCCCAAATGTGACTAGAACCCAGGGTGCCGGTGCCGCAGGCGGAAGATTAGCCTATTGAGCCACGGCACCAGCCCTAATTAGACAATTTTGAGTTTCTGGGCAAGCAAGGTCCATCACAGATTTGGTATTGTCAGAAAAAGGGGGAAGAATTCCCTGATAACAGAGCTTATCATATGGTTGGTAGAATGGTGTAAGGATAAAGTTGTCAAAAACAACTTTGGCAAAACAAGCAGCAGTTACTCATGTTAGCTGGGGCAGGGATTGTGTGGTACCTTGTGGAAGGAGCTTATTTTGTATTACTTAATGGTGGTCTCAGAAAGACTTTGTTTGGTGTTTTTTCTCTGAGATGTTTGTGTCTGATAAGAGAAATAGATAGTTTCACTGTGAACCTCACACTAATTTCTGAATGTTAGAGTTTTGTTTGTTCCTGATCATTGACGTGTTCACATTACTGATTTAACATATGCAAATATAGAGAATAGCTCAGACTGCCAAGACACAAAAACTAAAGAGATCACGCAAGAAATTATGTGAAGAAGGTTTAAGATCTCTTTGAGGTCAGAGCTATAGTGTTCTTTAATGTTATATAGACTAATGTCAGGGTTTGTATGAGAGACAGTCAATACTTCAATGTGATATTCTAACCAGATCATTCATTAATTTATTCACCACATTGAAGTGAAGTTTTCATTAAATACTGACAGTGTCAAGAATTTATATATTCTGAGGGATGAAAATAGAAAGCTGACCTTTTGAAGTTGGATTATTAAATATTTTTTATTTAACCATGCTTCACACTCCAGCTAAGTGTCTTAAATAAAATATGGTTTATGTGTATATTTATCTGTAAAATAGTAAATGAAATGTTCACTTAATGTACTAGCGATTCAGTAGCATGGAGATATTTTTAGAAGTTAACTGTAAGAACCAAAGACATTTAAAACAGGAAAGAGGCCATTTGGTTTAATATAGCTGCTTTTCATCAGGGATATTAAACACATTTTTCACATTGCAAATTAACTGAACTGTTATACTGGACCATTTTGATATTATCTCACTATTCTAGGACAAAAATTCTAAATGTATTGCCTAGTTTAAACTAGTCAAACTTTACATTTTATGCTTAACAGAATTTGGAAACTTGATTGCCACAGTTCATTTATTGTAGAAGATTTTTAAGAGAAATGCATCAACTCCCACACTCAATATTTTTATGTCACTGAACCATTTAAATACATCAGATTCTATGCATTTGATAAAACATTAAGTTTAATGTGTACAACAAAATTCCCTAAGCATGGGAGTGAAAGGATGAGTAAAGGCAAGTGAAGCCTGAATGCTCCTCTTGAAAAATCCCCTAGAACTCCACACATTGGCTATAAACAGCAACTGGGAAGCACCTTGAATTAAAAATAACAATTTGTTCTTTCATTCTGTTCATACCAAATTAATGTCGTGTACATTTTAGAGATGGGTATATATTTATATAGTACAGCATAACAAAACTTCTGGCAATGTGTAATGTAAACTATTTGGTGTAATGATTTTTTTTTTATACTCACATTCACGAGCAACTTAAAATTCTAGGTATGTGTGCAAGTTACCAAAAAAAGACATCAAGTGTTACGATCACATCTGGGAACAGGAAATATTCTGAAATTGGAGAAGCTGCTATTATTGATTTGTTAAGATTTTGGCCAAAATAAATAAGCAAATTAGTCAGATAGCTAATAACTTCTGCCCTAATAAAAGGCAAAAGTCACAATATCTTTCTTCTGTATGCTCTTTTAATTTTCCTCGGACCCTTTATTAATCTTATTTACTGTCACCCTGCTTCTCTCTGTCCCTTTTTTTGCAGTCTCTGTTACTTCATCTCTCAGCCTGTCTTTCTCTTATATTTTCTTCATTTGACTATCATCCAGACAATCAAGGAAAGTAAATACAATCACTGTTAGCCCTCAGACCTATAATATGACTCAGAAACAAAATCCTGCAACATTTAGTTTTCAGGAAAAAAATGAAATACACAGCCCAGAGCTCCAGATCAAGATTTTCAGAAGAGAATATCAAACATCAGGAACAATATATCCAGAAGAGAAAATCAAGCATAAACAGAAGAGAACACAGCCACAGCTGAGCAAGAGAGAAATCATGCAAACAGAATAGCACCCCAGAGAGAGTGCTGGGAAAAATACTGTGACAATGTCTGAGACTATCAGAAATCAAGATTAAGGTGGAAGAGGTTTTGTAAGAAAAACACCAGAGGTGTAGTCTTGGGAAGACTTAGCTTCAGAAATTAGGAAACTGGGAACAGGACAAAATTGAAAGAAAATTATCTGTGTAGTGGTGATTAAATCAGGTAGCAGATACTAAAGTCCATTGGGTTAACAGGATACTTTGACATATAGACTTAAAGTGTTTTCCCATAGCCTAAAAAAATAACTAAAAGCAGGAAAATGTCTTAACAGTGGAGCAATTAGAAAAACACCATGTTAACCAAATTATCCACATTTTCTTTTTTTTAGCTTTTATTTAATAAATATAAGTTTTGAGAGTGCTACTTTTGGATTATAGTGTTTTTTCCCCCCACAACCTCCCTCCCACCTACAACCATCCCATCTCCCACTCCCTCTCCCATTCCATTCTTCATCAAGATTCATTTTCAATTATCTTTATATACAGAAGATCAATTTAGTATATACTAAGTAAAGATTTCAACAGATTGCACCCACACAGACACACAGAGTATAAAGTACTGTTTGAGTACTAGTTTTACCATTAATTCGCATAGTACAGCACACTAAGTACAGAGACCCTGTATGGGGAGTAAATGCACAGTGGCTCCCATTGTTGATTTAACAATTAACACTCTTGTTTATGTTATCGGTAATCACCCGAGCACTTGTCATGAGCTGCCAAGGTTCTGAAAGCCTCTTGAGTTCACAAACTCCAATCTTATTTAGACAGGGCCCTAATCAAAGTGGAATTCTCTCCTCCCTTCAGAGAAAGGTACCTCCTTCTTTGATGGCCTGTTCTTTCTACTGAGATCTCACTCACTGAGATCTTCCATGTAGGTTTTTTTTTTTTTTTTTTTTTTTTTTTTTGCCACAGTGTCTTGGCTTTCCATGCCTGAGAAACTCTCATGGGCTTTTTAGCCAGATCGGAATGCCTTAAGGGCTGATTCTGAGGCCAGAGTGCTTTTTAGGGCATCTGTCATTCTATGAACCTGCTGTGTATCCTGCTTCCCATGCTGATGATCTACACTGTCATAACCAATAATGGGACACAATGAGGGTGAGTGGGGGTCATGGGAAAAACACTTTCACTGTTGTGATATTCCTGCTGAAAAACGCTTGACTTGAATCTGATCCTGAGAAAATATGACAAACACAAACAAACACAAACACAAACGAACGTTCCACAATACATTAGGCCAGTTTTCTTAAAAAATATGAAATCAAGGAAGACAAACAAATTTATATCCAAGAAGATTTGAGAGTGGGGCTGGTACTGAGGCATAGCAGGTAAAGTTCCCACCTGCAACATCAGCATCCCATATGGGAGCCAATTCATATTCTAGCTGTTCCACTTCCAATCCAGCTGCCAGTTCGTGCCCTGGGAAAAACAACAGAAGATGGCTTGTATGTTTGACCCCTGCTACCCATGTGGGCGGCCAGGATGAAGCTCCTGGTTCCTGGCTTTGGCCTGCTGCAGACCTGGGTGTTGCAGCCATTTGGGGAGTGAACCAGTAGATGGAAGATCTCTTTCTGTATCCCTCCCCCTCACTCTGTAACTCTGCCTTTCAAATAAATACATCTTAAAAAAAAGCAAAGAAGGACATTTAAGAAACAAACAAACAAAAGTACCGTTTATGATCCTTGACTGTGTCCTGGATCATAAAGAAAAGATTACATATGATTAATAGAGATATCTGTGAAAATAGGAATATGGATTTTCTTAGCTAGCAATATTTTATCAATGTTCAATTTGTTTAATTTAATACTTGCATAAGATAAGAAATGCAGCTACCATTGCCTATGATTTATAGATGACAGTTATGATGCCCAACAGTTACTTCAGCTGCCTCACAGGAATGTCAATAACATCAAAATTTTGTATATTTAGCTGAAGGCATATGATTTTTAAATCAGTTATTCTTGTTTCTATTGGATGTAACATTTTTCAAAACAAAAAAGAGCAAAAGGCTACTCTCATAGGTACATGTGTGCTTATTGTATCTGCTGGAATTGGAAGAAAAGGAGCTTAAATTTCTTTTTATAGAGACCTATGCGTTTTTATCTACATCTTAGTTGCAGCTTTAATGTTGCATGTAGAGATAGGAGAGAGATAGATGATTTTTATATAGCCTTGTTTCACTTGTTATAAGAAGAATGTATTACTTTTTATCTTAAAATTTTAAATTTAAAAATAAATAATAATATTATAACCTAAAAACAGAATTTTAAAAATCATCTTTGAAGCAGTCAAACCGGAAGTTGAAAACTGGATAATGGAAAAAATGATAGATTTTTTTTTCCCAAGAAGCACTGAAAAATGTCAAAAAAGATAAACATGTTCAAAGAAATACTGAAAACTATTAATAAATGTGGACTAGTAATCTTACAGAGACTGATACTATTGATTAAAATTCTAATAATAAAAGTTATGACATAACCTTTTTCAACTAAAGACAATTATGAATGCACAAACTTAAAAGATTCATTACCTTCTAGAATGAATTGAGTTTTTAAAATTCATGTATTTAATCTTTGAGCTCCTTGTTTTTTAAGATTTACTTATTTCAAAAATGGGGTAGGGGAGGGATGGTAGGAGGTGGAGGGGGAGGAAGAGAAGGAGGGAGGGATGAAGAGAAGAAGAGAGAGAGATAGAGAGGGAAACAGAGGTATCTTCTATCTACCGTTTCACTCTCCAAATGGGCTCAATAGCCAAGGCTGGGCCAGTCTGAAGCCAGGATTTAGGAATTCCATCCTGGTCTCCCGCGTAGACGGGAGCATCCCAAGCACTGGGGCCTTCTGGAACTCCTATTCTTAGCCCCATCTATATACTCTTGCCTTTAGAGAAAACAGAAAATGCTATATAAATGATATATTAGAATGAATCAATATATGTATATAAATATATATTTCACATTTTGAGTGATTTTCATATAAACAATGGTAGAAGAATTATTTGCTCCAAATGCCTTATGAGTGTACCACATTGAAAACAGCCTGGACAAATAAGAGTCTATCTGCAACTATCCTTGCCTCAGGAACATATTTTGGATGACAGCAATACTACAATAAGACACTCTCCTTTGTATTCACTTATATTCTTTATTGTGTAGTCTCACTTAGGCCTGTTTTTCTATTTTATCTCTGATGACTACAAATGACAGCCGATCACATATCTGGTAACTTGCTGAGGTTACCCCTTTAACCATCTACTTCTAAGCTTCCAGTTTTTCATGTTTCTATTTCTCTAAAACTCAATACATAGTTTGGTTACTTTGAGACAAAATAAATATCTACAGATACTACTATTGATATTGAATGAAGCACATTTGTTCACCATTGATAAGGATTTGTTTCTAAGGTCATGACTTCCCATGAGAGATAATGAAAATAAAAAGCCAACACCGCCTGGTTTCAAATGCTGACGCTGAAAGTACCCCTTAGCCTCAAATTACAAATTAAAGATTGGAATTGCCAGAAAACAGAGACAAGGATACCTACCAACACCTTTTAAACAAAATATTTGGTCACAAATACAAACACTCAACAAAAATCAAGTGTCTTTCTTTTCATTAAAAAAAAAAAAAATCTGCTTTGTATTCTTGGCAAATGAACATAGCATCCTCTAGTTAAATGCACAGCAGTTTCTAATGATTCAGTTAAAAGTGGACAGTGAGACTTATGAAACTAAAAAGAATGTAAATAAATAGATTTATTTTACCTAAATAGATTTATTTTACCTAAATCTCCTCCAGAGTTTTCTAAATGGCCTGTGGCAGAAATGCAAAACTCTTAGGAGAGCCATAGCACTTTACTAAATCTCCACTGTAGTATTTATAAACAATTTTCACATGTGAATGTAGACTATTTACCGTCTGTTGTTTTCCAGTTCTCAAGTTAAAATTTAATCACCACACAATGTATTTTTCAGTTCTTTTTCCTGTACTCTTTCTGGTGTTTTACATGGAGTCTAATTTGAAAATTAACATGCAAAACTTAATTTAGAAAAACTAGCATTTACCATAAGTATTTTCAGGGGCAGTGCATGCCATTTTTTGATGTTTTTAAACAATTTTTGTGGAGCATAATGGATATGTGCTCACCTTCACTTATTTAAAGGATTATACTTCATAAATTAGGAAACATATGCATCTGGGAAAACATCATAATTAACAAGATGTTTAGCAACATCTTGCTCACGCTCAAAAGTTTCTTTTTTCACTTTAAAAAGATTTAACTTAGGGCAATTGCTGCAACATAGCAGGTAAAGCTGCCGCCTAGGGCACCAGCATCCAATAAGTGCACCAGTTCAAGTCCCGGCTACTCCACTTCCCATCCAGTTCTCCACTTCGGCCTGGGAAAGCAGTAGAAGATGGCCCAAGTCCTTGGGCCCCTGCAGCCACGTGGGAGACCTGGAAGAAGCTCCTGGCTTCTGGTTTTGGATAGGCCAAACTCCTACTGTTGCAATCTCTGGAGTGAACCAATAGATGGACTCTCTCTCTCTTTCTCTCTCTCTGTCACTGTAACTTTGTCTTTCAAATAAATAAATAAATCTTAAAAAAAAGAAAGAAAAGCACAGTGAAAGAGAGAGAGGGAGAGAGAGAGAAAGACATGGAGAGAGCTTCTAGTCCGTAATTCACTCCTCCAATGGCGGCAACAACAGTCAGGACCTCCATTGAGGTCTCCCCCATGAGTGACAAGGAGTCAGATACTGGGTTACCATCTATTGCCTCTGAGAGTGTGCATTAACAGGAAGCATATTGAAAGCAATTTTTTTCATAGAGTACAAAAAAAGAATAATATCATTGCAGAATTCACTTATGTAATCAGAAAAATGCCTGCTTGATGATGCAACTTGTTTCCTATCACCACTTGATAAGCAAAATGTGTGTTAGTTCACTCTGCAGAGTTAGGGTTTTGCATTTTTTGAAAAGTCTGTCAAAGGACCACTTCATTACTAATGATTTGTGTCTCTACTAAAGTGCATTCATGCTTAGAATATTGCTATAATGTATTGATGAAGGATTTTATTGCTGCCAGTGTGCTAATTGAAACTCTTTATACCACAGTTAAGGAAAAGAAAATTGAATAAATCCAGCATGGTAGCTTGACCAATAACATTTCCACTATATTTCCAGCCTTCAAATTCATGAAACTAAAGCACAGTATAAAATCAGGAAATTATCTACAAAGCCTAAGAAAACAAAATTTTCAATAATAATTTCATAACCATCACTGCAGTTTCTTGTGGAATATAGTGTTCTTGTCTGAGACCCATATTTAGAAAACAATATAGATAAAGGAGACATCTTAGATTTTAAATTCAAACATTCTAACAAATTGGATCAGAAGTATATATACATCTAGTCAAGAAATGATAATTGAGCATATACAGTTTTAGAGGTTGTAGTGATAAGCAGAATATATAGAATCTTTATTTTCATGGCTTATATATATATAAAGGAATTTCAAAAAGTTCCTGGAAATTGTATTAAAATATCATTTAAGTACAAAAAAGTTTTGTGGCAACTTTTTTCATAACACATGGAAATGCAAATTCTGAAAACCATGCATGAATTTTGAAAATGCACCAAAATAAAGTCACATTTAAAGCTTTAAAAATTTATTTTTGTTTTTATTTGAAAGGCAGAGAGACAGAAAGAGTCAGAGACCAACAGATATCTCATTTCTGGTTTGCTCATCAGATGTCTTCAATATCCAGGGCTGGACTAACCCAAAGACAGAAGCCTGCGACTCAGCTCAGGTCTACTATGTGAGTAGCAGTGACTAACATTTTTAAACCATTACTTGCTGCCTCCCAGAGTGTGCATTAGCAGGATGCTAGATTCAGAATCAAAGCCAGGACTGCAAATTAGGCATTTTGATATGGAATGTGGGTGTCCCAAGTCATCTTAAGTGCTGGGGAAAACACCTGCTTCTAAGGTCATATTTTTAATTCCATGGTTTTATGAAACTTTTTAAATGTTTCATATAAACAATTAAAACACAATGTCATAAGTGCTGGGATAAGGGAAGATTTTTTTTGTGACGCACACAGAGAGCACTTAGTCAAGTCAATGAGAAAATATAAAAAAAAAAATCAAGGGGTCAAAGAAGAATTGTCCTTTAAAAAATATCATTGATGAATAAATTGTAATAAACTGAAAACAAAGGAAAGAGTGCAAGAAAGGCTTAAGGAAGCTGACAAGGGAAACAGAAACCGGCAAAGAGGAAATGAGTTTAGACTTTAACGAGTAGGGTGTCAAGTTGGAAAAATTGAGCCTAAGGATGCAAGTCTGAGCTGGATTTCGACAATTGAGTATATCCTTGGTTGTTATTTTTCAGGAAAGGTAAGAGAAGTAAATCTGAAAAGTGATCTCTGAATAACGGATATATAATGATAAGTGACTGATTTTGTTCTCTGATTACATTCTAAAGATCAGAGAGGGTCTTTAATGAATAGCAGTAGTGTAAGTGATCTATTGAAATAAGACCAAAGGAATAAGAGCGAGGACTGATGTTGATTATAAAAAAAAAAGAAACACACAAAGGTAAGGCGTGGCTTGTAAGAAACTATTTCATCGGAATATTCAAATTGGTTTGAGTTTCCTAACATCCACATGAAGAAGGGAAATATGATGGTCAATGGGTCATTGTTTAATAGAGAAGAAATACTCCCCTCAAAAAACAGAGATACACAGAAGGTTTTTAACTCCCATTCCTTTCTATGTGTACTGCTCCTGCATGAAGCTCTGTGTTGAAGAGCCCACTTACTACAACCACCTCATAATTCAAACTGATTGCCCCTCTTCTGGAAGTGGCCATTGGTGTCTATCCCTGTGGGATGTGCATGCTTATTTGCTCCATGTGGAATGGAATACTACGCCTTCCAAGTCACTTGTCAACACACACTCGGGCCCTTAGTCCCATCTAATCCATCCCAGTCGACCACTTCCAAGGGTGTTGTGTCTCCACTCTCGCTCTATGCTCAGACATTTCCTCTGGAATGTTAGCCTCGCTTTCTTCCGTCTGTTTATCCACCCAGTTTACTCAGTTCTCAGTATGGTCCCAAGTCTGTTTCCCTTTCCAGTTAACTATCCCACATTCTGGGATTACTGTCTCAGTTCTTCTCTTTCAAACTTTCACCACCCACTTCTCCTTCTCCACATTCAGATGATACTCTTGCTGTTTGTACTGATCTCTTTGGGTGATGGTAGGTTTCTTGCATTGGCTTGTGGGTGACTGCCACTTTCCTGTGTGTTCAATGATCTCTTCTCTGTGTAGGGGCAGGGAGTATAGATCTTTCTGTTGTCTGTTTTTATAAAGGTATTAATTCTACCATGTCAGAACCCCCTTTCTTGACTTCACTAATCATGATTACATTTGTAGATCCTACAAATACAGTCCCATGGGAAGTTCAGGTCTCAACATGCGAAGTTTGAGAACAGGAATCATACTGTACCACTTTGTGCTTCATGGAGAAAAAAAAGACGCAGATGAGAACTGCATTATCGTCCTCCACATCTAACAACTGCATCTGTGTGCATATGCTCTTCTGTCTTTTTCTGATACAACAGATGCCCATGCCAAGGATGACTCCTCCAGTGTGTACCTGATCCACTCACCCATTATTCAGGTGTAAACTTTACCCTGGAATATATGGTATTTTCATTACGCATCATTGTTTTCATCTCTCTTGGGTAATTCTCATTAGAATATAAGTATGTGGCCGGCGCCGAGGCTCAACAGGCTAATCCTCCACCTAGCAGTGCCGGACCACCCGGTTCTAGTCCTGGTCAGGGCGCCGGATTCTGTCCCAGTTGTCCCTCTTCCAGGCCAGCTCTCTGCTGTGGCCAGGGAGTGCAGTGGAGGATGGCCCAAGTGCTTGGGCCCTGCACCCCATGGGAGACCAGGAGAAGCACCTGGCTCCTGCCTTCGGATAAACGTGGTGCACCGGCCACAGCGGCCATTGGAGGGTGAACCAATGGCAAAGGAAGACCTTTCTCTGTGTCTCTCTCTCACTGTCAACTCTGCCTGTCAAAAAAATTAAAAAATAAAAAAAGAATATAAGTATGTTACAATAGCCTTGAACTTAAAAAAAATAATTCTCATGTAGCTTTCCTAATATTAATCACTTTAATTCAATCACAATCTTCACATAAATCAACTCTCTATGTCATTGGCTTCATCTGTTTTACTTCAGGAAAGTTTTCTTTACATTTGATTTTTGGATCCCCATACTCCCTGTTTGTGTCACTCAGTAGTCACTCATTCTTATATCCTTGGCTGGCTTCTCTTCTTTCTTACATTGTGATTATAAGGAGTCTCAAGATACTGTCCTCTTTTCTCCATCTTCCCTCTCTTCCTAGTGAGATTGTTCCTGTAAACAGGGTTTTTACGCTAACTCCCTGATTCATATTTCCAGATCTGACTTCTCTCTTGACCTCTAATTTGTATATCTAATTGACTTCTTGAAATCACTTGTTGATTTTTTAAAAATTTTTTTGACAGGCAGAGTGGACAATGAGAGAGAGAGAGACAGAGAGAAAGGTCTTCCTTTGCCATTGGTTCACTCTCCAATGGCTGGCGCACCACGCTGATCTGATGGCAGGAGCCAGGTGCTTCTCCTGGTCTCCCATGGGGTGCAGGGCCCAAGCACTTGGGCCATCTCCACTGCACTCCCGGGCCATAGCAGAGAGCTGGCCTGGAAGAGGGGCAACCAGGACAGAATCCAGCACCCCGACTGGGACTAGAACCCGGTGTGCTGGCGCCGCAAGGCGGAGGATTAACCTGTTGAGCCACGTGAAAAGTGATCCCTGTGAAATATAAGAGTGGGAATAAGAGAGGGAGGAGATGTACAATCCGGGACATGCTCAATCGGACTTGCCCCAAATGATGGAGTTAGAATCGTGCCAGGGGATTCCAATATAATCCCATCAAGGTGGCATGTACCAAGGCCATCTCACTAGTCCAAGTGATCAATTTCAGTTCACAATTGATCACACTGATAGATCTAAGAGTCAAAGGGATCACACAAACAAGACTAGTGTCTGGTAATACTAACTGATAGAATCAAAAAGGGAGAGAATGATCCAACATGGGAAGCGAGGTACATAGCAGACTCATAGAATGGCAGATGTCCTAAACAGCACTCTGGCCTCAGAATCAGCCCTTAAGGCATTCAGATCTGGCTCAAGAGCCCATGAGAATATTCTAGGCATGGAAAGCCAAGACACTCTGGAAAAAAAAGAAGACCTAAATGAAAGATCTCTGTGAGTGAGATCCCAGTGGAACGAATGGGGCCATCAAAGAAGGAGGTACCTTTCTCTGAAGGGAGGAGAGAACCTCCACTTTGACTATGACCCTGTCGGAATAATATTGAAGTCGGCGAACCCTAAAGGCTTCCATAGCCTCGGCAACTCATGACTAGACCCTAGGGAGATTACTGACGCCATAAACAAGAGTGTCAAATTGTTAAATCAACTTCAGGAGTCACTGTGTACTTGCATCTCATGTGAGATCTTTCCTTAATGTGTTGTCCAATGTGCCAATGTGCAGTAATGCTATAACTAGTACTTTAACAGTATTTTTACACTTTGTTTTTCTGTGTGGGTGCAAACTGATGAAATCTTTACTTAGTATATACTGAATCGATCCTCTGTATATAACGATAATTGAAAATGATTAAAAAAAACTTGGTGTTATGGAAATTGCATAGATAATTAATCAATTTTTAAAAAAAAATATCATGTAGGATCTCTGTCCTTAATGTGCTGTGCATTGTGAATTAATACTATAACCAGTACTCCAACAGTGTTTTTCACTTTGTGTCCCTATGTGAGAGCAAACTGTTGAAATCTTTATGTAATATGTACTAAACTGATCTTCTGTATATAAAGAGAATGGAAAATGAATCTTGATGTGAATGGAAGGGGAGAGGGAGAGGGAAAGGGGAGGGTGCGGGTGGGAGGGAAGTTATGGAGGGGGAAGCCATTGTAATACATAAGCTGTACTTTGGAAATTTATATTCTTTAAATAAAAGCTTTATATATAAAAAATCGCTTGTTGAATACCTAATATAAACTATAATCATAAATTTCAAAAACATATCATTTAGTCCTTCCCAAATCCATTTGTTCTTTAATGTTCCTATGTAAAACGTATTGCCCAAGCTAAATTATGATATTTTTGATTTCTCATTTCTTCATATCATCATAAATTTCCATCAAAAATAACTTAAAAAAATCCTCAGCTCAACCACTTGTCTCTGCTAACCACTGCCAGCATTCAGTTTATGCTTTTCCCTCACTTAGATCATTACCTTCTCATCTGATTTTCTGTTGCGGAATCTACTCTCATCATAGAACTCCTCTTGCCTCCAAATATTGTAATATATAAATGTGAAGAGAGTAATAGAATTCTCATCACTTACCTTATTTTAATGCAACAATTGTATTACCTTCAGATCGTTTTTCAATAAACAGAAAATTATAGTCACATGAGTCCCTGAATGTGTATTTTTCCTTTACCTCAATTCTCTCCAACCAGAATTATAATTGAATATGTTCTTCTAAATTTTTACAAATATACTTATATATCCAAAGCACATGACAGTATTTAAATGTTCCTTATTTTCAAATGAAGTACAAATTACATTATACTTTATAAACCCCTTGGTACATAATTTTTTCCTAACTTATGCATTTTGGAGATTAATTATGTTGTCATAGTTCTCTATCATTTTATCTGCTTTCAAATATTTCATTTTTTGAATATATCACAATTTCTTCATTCTCCTACAGATACTCATTGTTTGATATATTTACTTTTTATATTTCGGAGTGTTGTCATATGTATTATTAAGAAATTATTTTTGTCACAAGTAAGAGTTCTCATATATCTTCAAAATATTCTTTAAAAAAATCATCAATCTCCATTCCCACCAGCACAGCATGAGATTATCTTACTTCAAATACTTAGCAGTATGACAATATAATATGAATGTGACAGCATCCATGGGGTTTCATGTTTTTAGCTTCATTTTCTTTCTTTTTTTATGAATTATCTCTGCCCATGTTTCTCCAATTTCATGTGTAGATTTGGAAGGTTTCTCATTGTATATTAGATAAAAACATAGATCTTTTTTTGTATTGCAAACATATTTTGCAATCTCATATGTATCATTTAATCAATGTATGAAATATGCACGTATTTCAAATCAACATGTTATTATCATCATTAATTCCATCTTTATTAAGTTTTGAGGGGTGATTCATTTCCATTTCTATTGCTATTTCTCTCCAATCCTTTCTGCTTTTTCTCCTTTTGCTGAGGTCTATGTCCTTCTTCCCATAGAACTTACTTTAGTACCTTTAGTAGAGTGTATCTTTCAGAGATTTAATTTCTGCTTTTGTGATTGGGAAATTTTTATATGATTTTCTCATTTGTTGGCTATAGAATTATAGAACCTCATGTCTTCCATCTCATTAATCTCTGTTATCTTTCACTTCTGTTAAAAATATCTGTAAATACTTTGAAGAAATATGCTTTTTTCCATTAAAAATCTGTAAATCCTCAGGGCTGGCATCTTGGTATAATACATTAATCCACCACCTGCAATATCAGCATCCCATATAGGCACTGGTTTGAATCCTGACTGGTCCACTTCTGATCCAGCTTCTTGCTAATGGACCTGGGAAAGCAACACAGGATGGTCCAAGTCCTTGGGCTCCTAAATCCACATGGGAGACCCTGATAAATCTCCTGGATCCTGATGCTAGCCTGGCCCAGCCCTGGTTGTTGTGGACCTTTGGTGGGTGAACCAGATTGAAGATTCTCTTTGTCACTCCCATCATTTTTATTTGCATTTCCCTGATCACTAGTAATGTTGAGTATTTTTTAAAAATATACTTGTTGGTCATTTGTATTTCTTCTTTTGTGAACCATTGACGTCCTTTGTCCACTTCTTGATTATTTTGTTGAGTTTTTTGAGTTGCTGTTGAGTTTGAGATATTAATCCTCTGTTGTATAGGTAGCTTGCAAATATTTTAATCCTTCAACTAGATATCTCTTCACTCTATTTATCATTTCTTTGCAGATTTATTCATTTGAGAGACAGAGAAGAGAGAGAGAAAAGGAGACAGAGAGAGATCTCACATCCACTGGTTTACTCCCCAAATGACCATGACAACTAGGGCTGGGCCAGGCCTAAGCCAGGACCCAGGAGATTCTTCTGGGTGTCTCATATGGGGGACCCAAGCACTTTCCCACTGTGTTCCCAGGACATTAGCAGGGAGTTGGATTGGAAGCAGAGCAGCTGAGACTCAAACTGGCACCTATATAGGATGCCAGTGCCATAGGCTATGGCTTTAACCCACTGAGCACAGTGCTGGCCCATGATTCTTATTTTAAGGCTCCCTTTAGGGTTTCTTGTAAGGCTGGTCTGGTGGTGATAAATTCTGTTTTTTATTTAATAACTGGAAAATACCTTATTTCTCCCTCATGTCTGAAGGGTGGCTTCACTGGATATGATATTCTTGGCTGGAAGTTTTTTTTTTTTCTTGTAATCTCTTGAATATATCATCCCACTCTCTTCTTGCCTGGAGGGTTTGTTCTGAGATGTCTGCTATTAGTCTAATTGGTTTTCCTTTATATGAAACTTGATGGTTTTCTCTTACTGTCCTTAGCATTCTCTCGTTGTCCTTAATTTTGATAATCTGACTACGGTAGGCCTTGGAAAATGTACTTTTTGATTGAGTCTCCTTGGAGTCCTTTGACCTTCCTATATCAGATGTCCACATCTCTTTCAAGACTTGGGAATTTTTCAACTATTATTTCATTTTGGTAGGTTCTTAATGCCTTTTAGTTTCTCTTTTCCTTCTGGAATCCTTATGTTGCAAGCACTTAGTTGTTTAATACCACCCTATATTTTCTGTAGATTTTATTCATTCTTTGATTCCTTTTTTCTTTATTTTAGTTGATTGGGTTATTAAAACATTTGTTATGTTCTTTTTTTTTAATTTTTTTTTTGATAGGCAGAGTGGACAGTGAGAGAGAGAGACAGAGAGAAAGGTCTTCCTTTGCCGTTGGTTCACCCTCCAATGGCTGCCGCGGACAGCACGCTGCAGCCGGTGCACCGCGCTCATCCAATGGCAGGAGCAGGTGCTAGGTGCTTTACCTGGTCTCCCATGGAGTGCAGGGCCCAAGCACTTGGGCCATTCTCCACTGCACTCCCAGGCCACAGCAGAGAGCTGGCCTGGAAGAGGGGCAACCGGGACAGAATTGTTATGTTCTTATAACTGATTTTTATCTTCCTAGTCAATTTTTCATTCATGTCATCTACTGTTTTCCTTGTTTCTTTAAGCTACTTGTATTCTCCTGGATCTCATTGTGCTTCCTGGAAATCATTATTTTGAAGTCTGTTTCTGGTATTTCACAGATTTCCTTCGGATCAGGGGGTACTTCTGCAGAAGTACTGTGTTCTTTAGGACTTAGTGTCGTGTCACTTTGCTTCTTCATATTTCCTGTATCCCTCCATCAACATCTACACATCTGGCAAAATAGTACCTTCTTCTTTATGCAATCAAAACACTTAGTCCCAGGAATACGGGATGTCAACTGAAAGCGGCACCTCTCCTGTAGGGAACTACAGGGTATATGGGAGATTTTGCTCTATCAGGTACTGGTTTGGAAAGGTGGAATGAAGGCAGGTTCTTCCCTAGATGCCACCAGGTAGATTCCACTGTTTTTGAGGTATTAGTGCTGATTGTTACAGTTCTGGAGTTGCAGGATACAGTGGGAAGTATCCAGAGTGGGAGCCAGGTATTCAAGATGTAGGTAGGCATCTGCTTAAAGCAGAGTGGTGCATGACAGAGCATTCCAGATACAATGAGTGAGTGACAGTTACTCCTACTATTTAAAATGAACATAAACAACTGGCTCTACATGCACACATGGAGCTGCCCCCAGTTCTCATGTGGTATGCAAGGGTGACGCCAGAACTCATGTCTAGAGTTCTGACACCATGAGCTAGAATGTGCAAAGGGAACTTCCTAAAATTGGGTTTGGATCATCCATGGGCTCCTGCAGGTGTTAGCTCCATAAACCCAAGGGAAATCCCCCAGGATTGTACAGAAGTGGTGAGCACAACTCCAGGGATTATACCCATAACTCGTGGTTCTTCTTTCAAAATGACCATCAGAATGTGAGAAGACACCAGAGGTCTGTATTTGAGAAGAGAATTACTGTTGCCATTTTAAACACCTGGCTAGAGAAAATGTTTTCAACGTGCAGTTAAAATAGAAAGGATAGACAGGATAATAGAAGAAAATCTACAAGTAAAGGTATAAAGAACATATCACTGCCATATGATCAGGAAAAAGGAAAACACAATTATGAAACTTGTTTGCAGCCTTTGAGAGACTTAGAGCCGAAGGACCCAGTCGAGGTATGCCTGATTTCCTTGCCCACAGAAACTGAGGGATATTAAAGTTTTGTTGCCTTAAGTTTCTATGTGTTAGTGTGATTTGTCACACATAAATTGATAAGTAACACTTAAGGAAATCTGCACATAGAAGAAAATATATGTGAACATTTGTCTTATCTTTCCCTGTGGAAGAACTTCCAAAATAATGTTAAACAAAGAAAGTACACAGACTGAGTTTTGGTTACATAAACATACATACAGTATGAAGCTTGTTTTAAAATATAAACACATGGTAAATTGAGAAATAATTTGTTAGATGTATAAAAGGAAGACTGTCAATATTCTTATTTTTAAGGAGCTTTTCTAATTAATAAGAAATAATGAAAACAATTAAAATACAGGCAAAAAATTAAAGGGTAATTTATAAAAGATGAAACCAAAGAGTTAATTAAAACATGGATTAAACTTTACTAATAATTAACTGCAATAATTTTAAGCAAATCAGGAGAGGTAATGGAAAAGCACATATCATCTCTTTTCTCATTGCTGTTAGTTTTTAGTTATTCTGGCATTTACATTTTCCCTAATTCACACACAATTTCAGCAGGATTATGAAGAGTTTCATAATCTTCTATGTGGGTGGCAGGAACCCAAGTTAATACCAGAGAGCTTGAGTTATAAGCCAGAGATGAATTTTGAACCCAGGTATTCATTTGAGGTGCAGGTGTCTTACCTGTTAGGCCAAGTGCCCGCCTCCACACACACCTCTGTGAACAACATGGATATAGACTGTGCTCTCTAAGGGTCACCAAACTTTTTAGCTTACAGATCTATTAATTGTGTAGTTTCATTCTGCGTGTTGAATATTTATAGCTAGTTCCAACCTTTTCTTTTTAGTGCTGATAGTTCCTTCAGAACATTTATTTCCCCACAGGAAATTTAAGTGAATTTAATGTTAATATACACCTCTTCAACTCACCAAAATTGGATTTTAATTATAATTAAAGTTTATTAATAGCTTAACTAGGGGGATTGTATACATATCTAGCTATAAAGTATAAAGTGAGTACAAAGCAACACAGAATGTCTCTTCGGTGGGCATTTTACGTGCCAGAGTTGGCTTCCTAAATATCTGGTGAATTCAATTCCTAATTATTTCAGCATGTTTTCACACTGGGTCATGATGGTGTTTAGCAGTTTATGCTGTATTCCTAATTACTCCTGTAAAATGATGACATTTTATATATTATTTCAATCTCTTTAGTAAAGGTGTTTATTATTCCAAGTTATTCAAATAGTATTCCTGAAATTTCCTATTATGTCAATTACAACAAATGACTCTGACTACTTTCTTTTATTATGCATGGTGATCATTATTTATTTAATTTTTATTAAGAGAGAGAGAGAGAGAGAGAGAGAGTGCGCTTCTATCCATGGGTTCACTTCTCAAGTACTGACAAGAACTACAGCAGAACCAGCTCCAAGGTAGGAGCCAGGAACTCCACTGGTTCTCCCATGTGGGTGGCAGGGACCTAAGCACTTAAACTTTCCTCTGTTGCCTCCCAGTATGCATTAACAGGAAGTGCAGGTGCCAGGACTCCAACCAGCACTCTGCTGGGGGATGACAGCTTAGCCTGCTGCACCACGATGGCTTCCCCTAGTTTTTAATTTTAAGCCTGTGGTCATACAATGTGACATTGACAATTTGTACTTTTGAAATTTGTTGAAAACTTCCTTGTGGCTTGCAGTGTTAGAAAAATTTGTAAATGACTCACAGACACAACACGGAAGGTTAAATAATGTCCTCAGCTTATGCAACACAAATTTAAGTATACGACTACCATATGAGTAATATTAATTGTGTTATTCTAACTTTTTGAATTACTAGTTTAAATGTTAATGTGTTTATGACATAGTTTTACATGCCACTAAATTTGGCAGTAAATTTAAGGAGACTAAAATGTTGAAATCAAGATAAAACATATCTATTTTAATAACTGTACCTTTTCTATTATATTTGAACAATATCCTATAATGACACAAAATGTGGCTAAATAATCACTAAGGATTAATGATTGAATTCCATGTGCTAGATTCAGACTACCATGATTCCCATGTATTTAATCCATGTGTAACACTCCTGTGAAATAAGCACCAGTGTCAGTTCCATTTTGAAGTTTAGAAAAATAAGGCACAATAGTTAAGTATTGTTGTCTAACAAGATTTTTTTTTAAAAAAAGACTTATTTTGAAAGATATAGCAACAGGCTGAACGGTGATAGGGAGGGAGGGGGGAGGGGAGAAAAAGAGAGGGAAAGGGAGAGAGAGATTTGATCTGCTGTCTCACTCCCCAAATACCAAATGACTGCAACAGCCAGGTCCAGCCCAGGCAGAAGCCAGTAGCAGGAACTCCACTGCAGTCTCATATGTGGATCGTAGGGATTCAGGTACTTGGTCCATCATCCACTCCTTTCTAAGGTGCATTAGCAGGAAGTGCCAAGACCTGAACTGGCCCTCCTATTGGGAACCTGGCATTGGAAGGTGTGGCTTATCCTGCTGCTCCACAGCACTGGCTCCCGTGTACCACTTTAAAATAACCTAATTTTTTCCCCCAGCTAAAATAGAGACTTATTTAGAGGTCAGTTAAATGAGATGAGATTTTCCTGTAATTTGAAGGAAGGTAAAAAATCTGATTTGCTCTTTCATTTATTAATGAACTAAAGATTAACTGAGTGTTTATTATGTACCAGGCATTGTGTTAGACCTCAGAGATACAAGCTCAAATGAAGGCATCAGCGTTACCATAGACAATACAGAAAGAATATAAAGCAGCAGCTGTTGTTGAGATTGTTGAGACTGTTGATGGTGAAAACTGCAATGAAGAAGGCAGATTTATAATAATAATAAATTAACTACCGCCCCCCAGCTCCACCTCTTTGTAAAATTTCAAACAAACCAAGTCAACCTCTCTCTATATCACCATTTCTGTCTCTTACATAAACACAGACATCTCATCTTGACTGTCTTTCAATTATTGTGAAGTGGGTCATGTTTATACTGAATCAAAGGAAAACATTTTAAAGATGTTGTTTATTAATTTGAAAAGGACAGGGAGAGTCAAAGCTGGGGCCAGACTGAAGCCAGGACCTGATCGCTCTATACAGGTCTCCTACATGGGGTAGGAGTACTCCTACATGGGTAAGCACTTGGACCATCATCGGCTGCCTCCCAGGATCGTTAGCAAGAAATTGGATTGGAAGCTGAGAAGCTGGACCTTTGAACATACAAAGTAATGGTTTAGTTTCCAACACCACTATGCCTGACCCTGAATCTAATAAAATTGTTGTGGCAGTTATCAATAGTTTAATTTGCATGCCTCTTTCACCCCACCCAAAACCCTGCTATCATACGGAACTTTGCAAAGTAACAGTACTCTGCCAAGCCTACCAGTGTTTTTGGCAATATTCACTCACTCATAATCCAGTTTTTGTAACTTAGGGGAATTCCCCAATCCCTTTTTACAGACACTCAGGGGAGGTGAACTTTATTTTTTTAAAAAGATATATTTATTTACTTGAAAGTCAGAGTTACACAGAGAGAGGAGAGGCAGAGAGAGAGAAGTCTTCCATCTGATGGTTCACTCCCCAGACGATCGCAACGGCCAGAGCTGCGCCGATCCAAAGTCAGGAGCCAGGAACTTCTTCCAGGTCTCCTATGTGGGTGCAGGGGCCCAAGTCTTGGGCCATCTTCTACTGCTTTCCCAGGCCACAGCAGAGACCTGGTCTGGAATAGGAGCAACTGGGACTAGAACCGGCACCCATATGGGATGCTGGCACTTCAGGCCAGGGTAATAACCTGCTGCGCCACAGCGCCAGCCCCAAGGGGAGGTGAACTTTAAAGTTAATGCCACAATGTCAGGACAGGACCAACCATCGTGGGCCAAGGAACGCTATTTCGAAAGAGCAGGTGCGTTGGACCAAGAAAGGACGCCAAAACCCAAAGAATTTAAGTGCTTCTCCTATGTGGCTTGGTCAGCTAAAATGTTGTATTCTGATGAGACAAACTTGGAGGCACCATTTCAATCTCTCTGAGCGAATACAGCTCTTGAACAACACCCAGCATGCTAAAGAAAATTATTTCTAATATTTTGTATATGAATAACAAAACAAACCCCAAACAACTCTGGTCCAGATTTCAACAGTGTTTGAACTGTTCCTATAACCAAGCTTGGATGGTGGAATTCAAAGTTCTTCAAATAATGAGAACCCCTAGGGTATGGATTAAAATTGCTTTCCACACCAAACACTGTGTTTGGAATGGCATGTGCTACAGTGAATTATCATATAAATGGTTTTACTGGAAAAGGAACTAGGTTAATCAATTTCAAGCCATTCTCTGCTTTCAGTTGGTAACAATAGTTGTCCACACAGTGTGACAGGAAAATGGACAAAGGTTCTGCAGTGGTTCTAAGGATTATATCATCAATTTCAGGTAAAAGGAGCAGAGGAAGTGACAGGCATCTCCCCTACTGATAAGCAACAATAGTTTGTTGAAGTAGCTGTGATTTTTAAAAGCAAATTATTTATAAAACATTAAAGAAAGAAACAGAAGATATAAAAATGTGGATTAGAAGAATTAATATCAAAATGTCCAAATTACTGAATTTACAGGTTCAGTGTGTTCCCAATGAAAATAACAATGATACCCTTCTCAAATCAAGAAAAATCAATACTACAAGCCGTGGCTCAATTGGTTAATCCTCTGCCTGTGGCGCCGGCATCTCATATGGGCACCACAGTCTAGTCCCGGTTGCTCCTCTTCCACTCCAGCTCTATGTTCTGGCCCAGGAAGGCAGTAGAGGATGGCCCAAGTGCTTGGGCCCCTGCACCTGCATGGGAGCCCAGAAGGAAGCACCTGGCTCCTGGCTTCGGATGGGTGCATCTCTGGCCGTAGTGGCCATTTGGAGGGTGAACCAATGGAAGGAAGACCTTTCTCTCTGTCTCTCTCTCTTTCACGGTCTAATTCTGTCAAATAAATTTTAAAAATCACATTTAAACTCAAGATATCCTGAATAACTAAAACAATCTTAAGCAACAAAAGCTGGAGGCATCACAATACCAGAATTCAATATATACTACAGGGTAGTTATATCAAAACTGCCTGGTCATGGCAGAAAAATAGTCATGTTGACCAATGGAATAGAATTGAAACCCTAGAAATCCACCCACATAACTATAACCATCTAATCTTTAACAAAGGAGCTAAAATCAATCCCTGGAGCAAGGACAGTGTCTTCAACAAATGGTGCTGAGAAAATTGGATCTCTGCATGTAGAAGTATGAAACAAGACCCCCACCTCATACCTCATATAAAAATCAACTCAAAATGGGTCAAGACTCTAAATCTACAACTTGACATCATCAAATTACTAGAGGAGAACTTTGGGGAAACTGCAAGACAGTGGCATATGCAAAGATTTCTTGGAAAAGACCCCAGACACACAGGCAATCAAAGCTAAAATAGATATATGTTTTTACATCAAGCTAAGACACTTCTGTTCTGCACAGGAGAAACTCAGCAAAGTGAAGCAGCAAACAACAGAATAGGAGAAAATATTTGCAAATTATATAACTGATAAAAATTAATATCCAGAATCTACAAAGAGCTTAAGAAACTCAACAACAATAAATAATCAACCTAGTTAGAAATGGGCAAAAGACTTAAACAGACATCTTTCAAGAGAAGAAATTCAAACGGCCAACAGACAAGAAAAAATACTCAGAATCACTAGCCATTGGAGAAATACCAATCAAAACCACAATGAGGTTTCACTTCACTTAAGTTAGAATGGCTCTCATACAGAAATAAACAAACAATAAATGCTGACAATGCTATTACTTCATGCATTTCTATAAAACTTGACATTGTCCAGTTCAACTAGCCCTTATACTACAGCTGAAAATTATGTCTCTAATTCTAACTCTACATAGTTATAAAGATAAAATTGCCTTTTGTACATCATTATAAATGTCTTAAATATCATGTCTTAAGGATTATTATATTTAACTCATCACAGATTGACCATATTTTCTGTCTTGTATCCTCTCTCCCTAAGCATACAAATAAATGAATTTCTTGGTAGACTTTCTACATTGGTCAGTTAATGGCACGTGGTTTCACTGTATAGCACTTTTTCAAGCTAAAGTGGCATGGTTGACCTTTTCTCTTACTGTTTCCTGTTTATCAAATCAGTAATCTTGTGTTAATGACTCATAAAATAGACACTTACCTTTCTTTCTTTTTTAAACATTTTTATTGATTTATTTGAGAGGTAGAGTTACAGACACTGAGAGAGACAGAGAGAAAGATCTTCCTTCTGTTGGTTCACTCCTCAAATGGCTGAAATGGCCGGAGCTGCGCCAATCCGAAGCCAGGAGCCTGGAGCCAGAGCTTCTTCCTGGTCTCCCATATGGGTGCAGGGGGCCAAGCACCCAGGGCCATCCTCCACTGCCTTCCCAGGCCAGAGCATAGATGCAGGTGGAGGATTAACCTAGTGTGCCACGGTGCTGGCCCCACTTATCTTTTCATTATTTTAAATTATCTCCTAATTTATAAATGAAATCTAATTCTGTCAAGAGAACCAAAAGCCATTGGAACTAGACACACACTAATTTTCAAACCATATTTCTGCACTTCCCCACCACAGAAATGATGAATAGTACAGTGATTCCACAGAAGAGTACACATGGTTTCCTCAACATGGTGTGCTTCTCTCCCACGGGCAAAACTTACAGCCCTCCCATGGTGCTATGCTAAGTTAGTGTCAAAGGCAGCCTCATTACCACAAGTTTAGGATGTTTTGTGGCATTTCAAAATTTCACATTCACTGTGTAGTCAACATACCTAAACCAACTGTTTTGTGAAAGATAGTCTGAGTCCTGAGCATCTGACTTCAACAACATGCTGTACTAAGAGCCAGCCCCTTGCTCATAGAAGTGTAGAGATATATATCCTAGTCCAGGAGTAAAAACAGCTGCATAATGTCTGAAACAATTTGCATTCCCACTGGCCCTGTACAAAGATTCATAGTAATAGTAATTATAGTTAATAATATTGCCTTGTTTACTCTAAATTTGCTGGCAGTGATTTTAAGGATCCTTATTACACACGTGAACAGTAAATGTGTGTGGTGATAGATGCACTCCTTAATACGATTGTGGAAATCATTTCACAATGTACATTTATATCAAATTATCACATCGCACATCTTGTGTATACAAGCTAAGGATCACTACTCTGAAAACTTGAAATACAAAATTTTAAAGATTCTGTTTATTTATTTAGTTAGTTAGTTATTTAAGAAGCAGAACAACAAAGAGAGACAGAGCTCCCATGTGCTGGTGCGCACACGTAATGCTTGCAGCATCAAGGACTGAGATAAGGGCAGAGCCAAAAGCCAGGAACCCAGTCCAGGTCTCCCACACGTGTGGCAGGGACCCATTCACATGAGCAGTCACTTCTGCTTCCTTAACTCTGCATAGCAGAAGCTGGGATCAGGAGAGGAGCCAGGTCTCAAACCCAGGTACTTTGATACAAGAGGCAGGTTTTCCAACCGGTAGCTTAGATGTTAGGTTAAATGACAAGTAATCCCTTTCCACTCACAACACATGACCTAAGTTGACAGTGCACACACAGTCATTATTTTATAAACTCAGTTCCAGAGGGCAGGCATTGTGGCATAGCAGGTCAAGCCACCACCTATGACACTGGCCTACCGTAAGCGCCAGTTCAAATCCCTGCTTCTCTACTTCGGATCCAGCTCCCTGATAATGCATCTGAGAAAACAGCAGAAGACGGCTCTGCACTCAGGTGGGAGACACAGAAGAAGCTCCTGTTCCTGGCTTTGGCCTGGCCCAGCCCTGACTGCTGTGGCCATTAGGGAGTGAAACAGCAGATGGAAAATATCTCAGTCTCTCCCTTTGTCTCCTTATAATGCTGCCTTTCAAATAAATAAAAAAAATCTTTAAAATATGTTTCATATTATGTGTATCAATTGTAGATGTCACACAAAAGAATTTTATATTTAGACTTGTGGCATCTCTCCAAGATATCTCATTTTGAATATGCAAATATTTAAAAATCTAAGAAAAATATTTAAACTCCAAAATGCTTTTGATTCCAAGCTTTTTGGATAAGGCACGTTCTCAAAATAAATAATTTTCATTTCTCAATTATATATTAGTAACACAGGACAGATGTGACAATAAATTAAAATGAATAAATAGGAACCTATCACATCTTCAATATTAAGAAACAAAATTACAAATGAAAGCAAAACAAAGGGGCCAGTCTTGTAGCATAGCCAGTAGAGCTGCTGCATGCAGCGCTGGAGCCCCACGTGGGCACCGGTTCATGTCTTGGCTGCTCCATTTCCCACCCAGCTCCCTGCTAACGGCCTGGGAAAAGCAGCACAAGATGGCCCAAGTGCTTGGGCCTCTGTCACCCACACAGGAGACCTGGATGAAACTGTTGGCCCCTGGTTTTGGCCTAGCCCAACACTGGCCATTGTGGCTATCTGGGGAATGAACCAGCAGATGGAGAATCTCTATTCTCTCTCTCAACTCTGACTTTCAAAGTAAATAAGTAAATCTAAAAAAAAAAAAAAATCACAGTCATTCTGATGTCTTAGGAGCATCTTCTGTATTCTTTAAGAAACCCAGTTTCAGTACACTTAATATCTAACACCAAAATTGTTCTAATAACACAAAACTTAAAATAGAGCAGTAAGAGATTTCCTACTTTTCTGAAATTATACTCATTCTTTCCTTGAAAAATATGATATGAAATAAATAAATATCATCCTCATTACCTGGTTATTTTAACCATTTTCTTCAGTAAGGTAATTTTGGCGATTGTCCTTGTTTAGAATTTTCTGGAGCTTGTCCAGCCTTTGTCTCCTATTTTCTTCTTTCCTTGTAGATGAAGAGACAACCTCAGTAGATTTTTTAGTATAATTATTTTTATTTCTTTGTCTCCATTTGTTTCTTACTAGGTTTTGGCATATGAAAGCTCTATGTTTTTCCTAAATGTTGATAAAGGGATCTTACATATAATCATAATAAATTAAGGGACTTTTAAAAATTATGCTTTAGTCCAATACAGCCCCAGCCTACCTTAGGAAAGAGCAGTCAAATGATCACTGAACATTAAGACCCTGAAATCTATATTTCTATAAAGAATTTTAAAGAACAAATGGAGTCAAGGAAAGAAAAGATGGTAACAGTCATGAATTAGAAAACTTATTTCATGAGAAATGTTCATACTTGATTTGCTCTGTTTTAAAAAACTAATACCCTGCGTGACTATTGCAGAGCACGAAACAGTAGTTCTTAATTTTCTCCAACATTTGTCATATAACCCAATTTTCTCTGTACTAAACTTCTCACTAACATTCAAAACTATCAAAATTAAAAGCACAAGCACTTTACCAAGACATTTTACAAAACAAAGTGATATGCAAATGGCAACATGTTTAGTTAAGTTTCAATCCCATAAAAATTGATTTTGAAACACAAATCCCTCTGGCTCCATCTTGATATATAGGCACTCAGCCTGGCAAGATATCTTTAAAATTTGATACTAATCAGCAAATTCAAAAGATTAGGAAGTGAATTACTTGGTTTTATATAGTTCAAGACTTTTATTTTGTATCTCAAGCAAAAAAATAAAACAGCTGAGCTTAAAATTTGGCAGGCAGTCAGTTCTTAATCTAGAGCATTTACTATATTTAAAACATAAATTAAATTTCTTGCATCTGGATACATCATGAAGAACTGGATGGAATCCTAATGTAACTTCTCTGGGAACAAATGAATTCCCCAACCAACTAAATCAGCCAAATGATTTTTTTCATAGATTTTTCTTTGTTAATAAGGCAAAATAAGCATTTCCCAAGTATACTATTTTATCTGTTGCTACACTATTTTTTCCTCCAACTTTTTTCTCTTGCCTACACAGCACAGATACAAGAATTAAAGAACTTACAACCAAAACTGTACTTTTTTCTCACAAAGAGTAGACAGTATATGCACACAGACAAATCTCAGCATTTACCCTGGAGCCTTGGACAGCCACATATCTCTCCGACAAGAGCATTCATTTATTTAAAAAAGCTGGACAAGGAAGCAAAGAGGGTGAAGCAGGGTAAGCAGGTTCAAGGTCAGTGTTCCACTAGCTGATTAAGATGCCACAGGCTCTGTGTATCTCTTTTCTTTTGGAATAGAGTTCACTGTCCAAAATATGGCAGATTATTTTTTTTACATCCAGTTGCACAATGGGACTATCAATACTTTAGAAAAAGTAGCAAAGAAAGTCAAACATGTGAAAATATTGGTAATATAAATTTTCCTACTGAATTCAAAAATAAAAATAAAATACTATATACAGAAGGATTCAGACAAATAACTGTATTTAAAGTGACTTAGGAAATGTAAATAGTATTTCTTTGTAGGGCAATTTGATAAATAAAACATGTTAAACTTTTCTTTAGTATTTGCAAATATGATTGTACTTAGAGCAATATGACAGTGAAGCAATTGTGCAACAATTGAGGTGCCGAAATATCTATTGAGGGTGTACATATGAAATAGAAAAACTGAAGAAATCTAAAAGCACAACCACATGGAATGATTCAGAAAGTCATACAATATATAAAGGATTAAACAACGGACAATAGCAGTTTTTCCAAACTGCTCTAGCAGATGTATCTCCCCTACCAATGAACTGCACGTAGTGCTCAAAATTCGCTCCTGAAAGGAGAAGGCACCTAAGAATGCTACACTGTTTTTCCCTTCCATAAACAGCATCACATGAACTCACGGGAGATTCTATGGAACGCAGGGGCACCTGAACTCCACGGGGGATCAGTGTTATAGAACTGTATTGCATAAGTGGAAATCTGTTCAAACTATGTGGCTAAGTAACAAATAAAGCATGGATTACAAAATTTATATATATATATATATATATATATATATATATATACACACACACACATATATATAAAATACATGAAAAATATTCAACATGCATTCTAAAGCATTTAATGAAATTATCCTTAGAAATGACTTTTCTTTTTTAACCTTTGCAAATATTTACATTCCATTCTTTCTCAGGAGTGACTTTCTCAGATAGGCAGTCCCTAAAAAATCTATTTAAAATTGCAGCCACCGCCAATGCATGGAATTGGCTTTAATCTGCTCTCCTTTCTTATTTTTTCCCATTACATTTAGTATACTTTCTTATTATATGATTTATTTATTGACTCCATTTACTGTGCATTTTTAGTCTACTTGAGTAGAATGTAACCCCACAAGGGAGGAAATATATTTTGCTCACTTATATATTTTCCAGACCAACAGTGCCCAGCACATAGTATGCCCTCAATAAATTAATGAGTGTTAGTTCATCTGCATTTTGTAAATTCTGTTCCATAACAAGGCAATTTTATAAAATAAAGATACTAATTTGCTTTTTTTTAAGACAGGCAGAGAGAGAGACAGAGAGAAAGGTCTTCCTTTTTCCGTTAGTCCACTCCCCAATGGCTGCTTCGGCCGGCTGCCAGCACACTGTGCTGATCCGAAGCCAGGAGCCAGGTGCTTCTTCCTGGTCTCCCATGCGGGTGCAAGGCCCAAGCACTTGGTCCATCCTCCACTGCACTCCTGGGCCACTGCAGAGAGCTGGACTGGAAGAGGGGCAACCGGGACTGAATCCGGCGTAGTCCTGACTGGGGTAGGACTAGAACCGGGGGTGCTGGCACTGCAGGCGGAGGATTAGCCTATTGAGCCATGGTGGGGGCCCACTATTTTGCTTTTAAAATATCTTTGAAATTCATAAGAAGGCTCAGATTCTAGGAAATTCAAAGAAAGTTGGTTCCTTAGGAAGCCAAAACTTAGCAGTTAACATCTAAACATCAAAACAGCCTCAGAAAATAGCTTAAAAATCATTACCTTTGTTTATATAAAAGAAAGATAAAACTCACAATTCTATAATTTTACTCTTGGGTGAAACATTATGTTTTTCTAGTTGTTTAGGAACTATAGGGAAGAATTGAATAATTAATTATAAGACATAAAATGCTAGGTCATTGTGAAGGAGTACTAAAAAATTTCCACTGATGATGAAAAAGAGCACACTTTAAAAGTCAGCCATAGGGAAAGTTATCATTTTTCATAATTAAGAGTGGCCATGTATCTGAATCTCCACAGTGAAGTCTCAAGGGCAAACATCTGTTAAAAAAAGCCTTAGCAACTTTTCTACATTAATAGTTACTTTAAGAAAACTATGTAACAAGCTACCTATTTCAAGTTAGCACCATGGAAGTTGCAAGAGACTGTCACAACCACTCATACCACAACAAAACAACCAAAGAACATTCTAAAACCCAACAGAGCAACAGGTGAATATAAAATCTTGATGAACTAAATTCTAAAGATATATAAGGCTTACTGGCTGAGAAAAAAAATAATGATCTCATTTCCTTGAGGAAGCATGATGGAAAGAGAGATAAAACTGTCAGGAGATACTATAGAAGTAAGATGAAAAATTCCCCACTTGTATTTTGGTGACTTTTATTTTGAAGTATTTTCAAACTTGCATAAAATTTGCAAAAATAGTACAAAGAGCATCCGTGTTCTCTTTTCTTAGTTTGATTGTTTAATTATATGATGCCTCATTTGATTTGTTGTCTTCTCTCTCTTCTATTAATCCAATAATCAATCCATATGTCTTCCTAAACTATTCCAGAGTGAATTTAAGGTATTTAACCTTAAATAATTCAGTGGGAGTTTCTGAAAAATATAAGTAGTCTCCTCGCACAGTATAGGTTTCATTTCAAGCAACATCTTAATTGCTGTGCCAAAAGGCTCTCCCAAATATTGACCTTTTTTGAGTACAGGTGTTTGTTTTGCATAATGCCACTTTATTTACCATTGTTGATGTTGCAGTATCATTACATTAAGGTTAAGCGATTTTGACAGAATGAATCTTATCAGATAGCACATGCATCACTTTGACTTAAAACTGGTTATGGTCGTATTAGTCAATTAGTTACCAGCCATGTTCCAGTGAACTTGTGGACCAGAATGACAGATTAGAGTCAGAATGCTCAGAGAAGTAGAGACCAAAGGACATCCTTTCTACTTTGTTCTCCCCTTGGCTTCCTCTGAGACCAAGGCAGTGTACAGGAACTTAAGGCAGGGTTGTACAGCACAGAGATCTTTCTGGAATCTAGTGGTGTTTATATCCCAAGTCCTTTAGAAGGGTGGGATCTAATATTGACTTTAAATTATCTGAAGCTAGCAGGGAACTGACATTATAGAGATGTGCAGTGTCAGTGGGGTAGCTGCTTTGGCTTAGGGTCTGGGTGAGCCCAGATCTGTGCTTCAGTCACTGTCAGTGGCAACTCTGAGCGCTGCAGTTGTCTGGGCTACAGCAGAGAGTGGAGATAGTGGGGTGACTCTGTGGTGTATATGGGCTTTTTATGATGTGAATCCTTAGGATCCACAGAGTTGTGTGGTAATCATGGGAGAGAGAAGAGCATGATATAACGTCAACTAATCTAACACTGACAAAGTATGTCAATATACACATCCAAGAATCTCAGAAAAACCCCAACAGGATCAATTAAACCAAAATCACATACACATACATCACAGCCTAATGACTGAAAAATCAAAGCTGAAGAAAGAAATGTAAATATAAATATCCACAGGAAAACAAAAGTGAAAAGGACATGCTTTGAATTGAAAGCAAGAATAAGAAAAATACTACCATAAAAATGGAATTCAGAAAATTAAAATAAACATGAAATACTTAACAGAAAAACAAACAACAAATAAAAATACTCTACAAATAAAATTGTATACTTTGTGAAAATATGCTTTAAAAAATAAGATAGGGGCTGGTGTTGAGGGCATAGTAAGGTAAGCTCCCACCTGTGATGCCATCTTCCCATATGGGCACCAGATCAAGTCCCAGCTGTCTCACTTCCAATCCTGTTCCCTGCTAATGCACCTGGTAAAGCAGCACAAGATGGCCCAGGTGCTTCTGCTCCTGCCACCCTGGAGGGGATCTGGATGGAGTTCCAGTCTCCTGGCTTCAGTCCTGGCTATTGCGACTATTTGGAAAGTGAACCAGCAGATGGAATATATCTCCCTCTGTTTCTCCCTCTTTCTTTGTCACTCTGTCTCTCAAATAAGTAAGTCTTTTAAAAAGTTTTTGAAAAAGACTAGATTACAAAACTGAGAGAATATGTTATGAATGGGCTCTCAGTTCAAGAAGTGGTAAAAGAAGCTTTTCAGACCGGTAAGCAGATTCTACATGAAAATCCATGGTACAGTTTTAGCAGAAGTTGGATCTGGCTCCCAAACTCATCAAAGCATGTAAGTTCCAAAGTAATGCCTTTATGATGCTATTAAGTTAGAGGTTGATCCAACCATGGTGTCTGGGTGGTGGACTGAATGGAAGTTCCTTAAGTCATTGGCAAAGTGTTCTCAGGAGATAGTGCTTGTGAGAGAGTTGATTATAAATGTCTGAGAGTCAGACCTAGCTTCTCCCTGCTTCCTGACTCTCTACTTGTTCATCTCTCCACACTCATTCTGTTCTCTGTCCTCAACAGACAGCCAAACCAAAGGGGTCTGACAATCTTGGACTATGAACATCCAAAACCATGAACCTGAATATACTTTCCATTATAAGAAGGCTATGTCATATATTTAATTAGTGATAAAAAGCTGACTAGTGCATCCATATATGTGTATTTAGGAAGCAATGAAGCGCCCAAGATAGAGAAAATTTGGGAAAAATATAAAATATTTTTGTCAAAATCATTGAAAAGAGAGTGGTTTAAGTGAAAGTTAATGTATTCTACATATCTTCTAAAATCTATATAAATATATTTAAATATCTCTATATTCTTTATTACTTGGTTTATGCTCATCTTCTTCAGTGTTATAGTTGTCCCATATTTTGTTTCTGAACAGATATTGAGAACATAAAACATAATTGATGAGCTTTATATCAACATATCCAGAAAAACAGCACATAGAAATATTTGTGGTAATCATATATTTCAAAATTTGTTAAATATTGCTGTAAATAATAGAATTTGGTCTGAGTTTTCCAGGTAACTTAGCATCTGCATCTACAGAGTGATTACTTTCTGAATTAAAACTGTTATGCATATGAAGGACAATGGAAAATAAAACCTGCAAATGTATTAACCATAAGCAGAGAACTTTAAAGAAACATTCATAGGCAATTCCAGAAAAAAAAAATCCATATTGAAGAAATACTACATTAGAAATTTTAGTTAAAATAAACCGATTATAATATCCAAATATTTGTTTCTTACTTAAGCTGTTTTAATTGCTCAGATATTCAATATAGCATTCTAAACATTAATTTATACTGATATATGATGCTTGATAGGCATTATGTTCTTTTAAAAATATTTTGAATAGGAATTTTATGGGAACACCGAAACAGTAAAATCAAACCACTAAATAAATATCTTAAAACTATTCAATTCTTTAAAAAGTATCATCATATGTCACATGATATCATATGAGTCCCACACAGGATGGCAAATATATGGTTCAAATTAATAAAGACATATGAATCTTGAACAGAAAAATTAATAGTGCATAAATGCACACTTGCTGTAAAAAATGCTTGCAGTTTAGGAAATTGAGTTCTAGCCAGAGACCTGGAGACAATCCATCCCCTGAAGGACATTTAACCTCTTTGTGCTCAACATCTCTACTTAAGAAATGATAGGTTATATTGGTCATTAAAGAATCTTTCAATCTAACACTACGTAGTTCCGTGGTGCAGGAGAAACTATCAGTCAACAATCACAAATATTGGACAAGTCACACACAGAATCTATAGTGTCTTCCACGTGGCAGCCTCCACTAGAAAATATTCTTAAGAACTAAAATGTCAAAATTTTTAAAATTTCTGAAATGAAGCATGGAATGGAAATGAAATACATAAAGCGTCTGTTGACCAGTGCTCCATAAATCATACAAAATTATAAATTAGAAATTGTTGGCTCCTACTCCAAGAATAAATAGCAAGATAATTGATTACAATGTGTACTATACATTTGAAAGAAAATGAACATTTGAACGAGATAAAAAAATAATTTTTCCTTAACAGTAGTTGGGAATATTGGGAAACAACATTGTAGAAATTACTCATGAATGAAATATTAATGATGCACAAGGCCGTATTGACGATCAGTTGTTGAAAGCACAATGAAGGAGACGCTTGGCTGCAGCAGTTCACCGCAACATAAAGTTTTATGTGGAAACTGAAGGGGAAATCTCTACCAAGAGTCAAGGTGGGAGGCAAGCATCTCATCCACCATGTAGTCTTCTTGCTCCTCTTCATAGCAACACCTTCCCCCAATCATCTTTGCTTATGGACAACTAATGCAGTTATGCATCTCATTATCTGATGCAATCTATCACTGCTGTAGCTAAACAAATTACCTGTCAAAAGTTGCTGCCAGAGTTTTCGTGCACAAATCATATTCTGTGTTTGACACTTGAACTCAGTCAACATTCTTTAAAAGTAGAAGTGGAAAATATTTCTCCCGTTTTAACAACAAAATACAAATAGCTCACGACTTCTGAAATTGATATAATATTATTAGATATTATCTTAAGGACAAAAATATCATAGTGGAAATTCTGATGCCAAAGGGAAAGAACTACTTTTAATTAGATACTGTTTAATCTCAAATCTTGACTATAGCAGAATCATAAAATGTTCCTGAAGCTAGGAACTCGTTGTGAATCTATATTGAGAGGATCACTAAATGAGAAACAATGTGGTCAATAACAGGGCTAATGGATGGCAAACAGCACTAGGAAGCTTAATATAGAATAATGAGCTATGGAAAAGTTTTAAGATTACTCCTCTTTTAATGATTCAGAATTATACTATGCTAACATAGATTTATACTTTGGTAAGAAAATAAGATAACAGGCATGTGAGAAGCATAACATGAAAGTGTGAAAGTATAACAAGACACCTACAGAAAGGTCAGCTGCAGAATCGTGAAAACTATTAAGTAACTTTTTAAAAAGTAAAGATGCTGGCATGACTTGAGAACAGGGATCTTGTCTTTCAGCAATCTCCCAGCCAAAAGGAGATATCCATAGCAGATACAAATGTTCATGTCCACCTGGTGCCCTCATTTTTTATCGCTGTAACCGATAAACTATTAACTATGAACTATTAACTATTTGACTATGTTGTCATCTAATCAGTTTGTGGTTCATAATAAGCCACCGAATTTCTGAATTTTACAGAAGATTGGAGAAACAGTATTAGAAGTTTGAGACACTATTAGTTATAACTGTAGGTTATCCAAGCTTTTTTTCCAGATCTTGGTAAATATGATCTGAACAAGAATCTTTGCCACTTCTAACTGTTGATAAAAATTAAAAGTCCAGAATTTTCCTCACAGTGTTATGAAATTACACATTAATCTCCACATCAAACAAACAAAAATCAGCACTGTTGCATTATCAAATAAGTAAATTATCTCAGTGGGCTGTATCAAGAGTATGCATATTAAATTATTTTATCATTTGAATTCATAAAATTATTTAATATAGCCATTTAAATATATGAATGTAAATAATAAGGGCATCAGTGATTCCCAAATTAATAAATCCAATGGAATTATTATCAAAATCCTATACAAATATCTTATAGATATTGACCAACTATTAAAAAACTTTGTCTGCAAAAACACACAGGTGTAGCACAGTGGTCAAGATGCTGGTTGCAATCCCCGCACCCCACTCTGGATTGCCTGGTTTCAGTCCTAGTACCTCCTCTTCCGATCCAGCATCTTGCCAATGCACCCGTGGAGGCAAACTCGGTGGCTTGAGTCCTTGTGTGCCTGCCATCCACATGGGAGACCTGGATAGAGTTCCCGGCAGCTTACTTTAGCATGGCCCAACCCTGGCTGGTGCAGGCATTTGGGGCGTCAACCGGAAGATGAAAGATCTGCGTCTTTTGTTTCTCTGTCTCTGCCTTTTAAATAGCAAGAAAGTAAATAAAAATGCTGTCTATAAAGGTGAAGTACTTAGAATTGCCAAACACATTTTGATAGAGAATCCAGCTTGAGAATTTATGTTACTTGATCTTAAGAATTAGTATAGATTAGGGGTCAGGAATTGATAGGTTATAGGCCAAATACTAATTTTTATGCCACCTCAAGTATGGTTTTCCATTTCAAAAGAATATAAAAATAAATATACAAAACATGCAACAAGGATTATAATAAAGATATAAAATATCTATTATCAGTCTCTTTATGGAAAAACGGTGTCAATCCTTGGTAAAAAGTGAGAGAAATCACAACAGTGTGGTACAAATGATTGACACATCACTCAAGGAACAAGATGTCCAAAAATCAAGCCACAAATACACAGTCACATTATCTTTGACAAAGGCATTGATGTAATTCAGTGAGGAAAATAATGTGCTTACAGAATCTTTCTTGAACACCTAGATAGATAACTTTAACTAAGAGTCCCACCTCTCAGCATTCACTAAAATGGAGATTGACTTCATGTCACCCTGGAAGCAAGTTCAAAGAGAATCAAAGGAACAATGTGGCTGAAGGAAGGAGGGAAAACCAAGAGGTATGAGGAGAGAAACTTGGAAAGAAGGAAAAGGGGTCAGAACCTACACATGGGTGTTTAGGGAGACCTTCTAGGGTAAAACAGCGTTTGAGCAGAAACCCAAAATAATAGTCACGTGAATCAGCTAGGAAGTGCAAAGACCATAAATTTGGCCAAAAAACAAATGTTCTTTATGACAGCAAGAAGTGAACTGTGGCTTTTGTAGAATGAACAAAGGATAGAGCTGTGGGGAATTTGGAAAGAGGGTAGACATGAATGATTTGTAAGTAATAGTACAATCTGAATTTTATTCTAACTGTGGTTGAGAGCTATTTGAAAGTGTTGAGCAGAGGAATGGCACAGCTTAATCTAGACTTAAAAGATCAGTTTCTTTGATATTTAGTTGATAGATCAAGTGGAAAACAAGACCAGCAGGAAGACAATTGTTATGGCTAGTCATGGAATTATAGGGACAGGAAAATTGCATTTTATTACTTACTAACTCAAAGCCATCACATTTCTCTCTCTAGAATGAGCAGTTCAACTATTCCCACTTTTCAGATGAGGAATTAAGATTCATTCAAGGTCACATAATTAGAAATCTATAGTGTCGGTGACCACGCAGCATGTGGCCTCTTAGTGGAAAACTACTGAGGCAGGGCTAGACAATTGCCTCTCCTTCCCCCGCCCAAGGTCCTGCCCTCCTAATCGCCCCTCCTCCCCCCACCCAACACTCTGCCTTTATGATATATAAGTGTGTGGTTGAAAAATAAAATTAGCAGCTTGATCAGGACATGTCTTGCTGCCATCCTTGTGTCTCCTGTCCCTTTCATTCCCCATTCTAGGTACTTGGCCCCAGTTGACGTCCCACGGGACGGGACACTATAGAGCTGGTATGAATAGAGTTTTTAAAAATCATTTTATTATACTGTTTTCCCTAAACACAAAAACAAGGACAAAATCAGGTGAGGTGTAGTTTTGACACTACGATTTCCTCACAAAAGTCTTAAATAGAATAAAGTAACTAGAAATTAGAATAAAAGTAGGATCACTTATAGGGACCAATTGGTTTTATATTAACACATGCATTTTTAATATGATTTAGGAATATCTGCCAGGGAAAACAAACTAAAGTGCATAAATTGATCAACTGAAGTGTGTCCTGAGGGTAAGTCTTCACTTTCAGAAAAGATGAAAAGGGCTGTTAAGCTGCTAATTGTATTGTTGCTTTCTGTAGGCAATACTGTTCACCAGACCCCAACAGAGACAGAAGGCATAAAACTTAAAGCACCCGACATTCATTTCCAAGATATGTTCCGAGTTTTGTGTTGTGTCACCTCTGTTGAGATTACCCGTCTATCTAACAAGGCATGCCACTGTGAAAAGTCATCATGTTTAAAGGTTTCCTATTTAAAGCACATTTTTGGGGGGAGGACAGGCAGGGTTAGACAGTGAGAGAGAGACAGAGAGGAAGGTCTTCCTTCCGTTGGTTCACCCCCCAAATGGCTGCCACGGCCAGTGCGCTGTGTTGATCTGAAGCCAGGAGCCAGGTGCTTCTCCTGGTCTCCCATGGGGTGCAGGGCCCAAGCACTTGGGCCATCCTCCACTGCCTTCCTGGGCTACAGGAGAGAACTGGACTGGAAAAGGAGCAACCTGGACAGAACCAGAGCCCCAACCGACATTAGAACCCCGGGTGGCGGCGCCACAGGCGGAGGGTTAGCCTAGTGAGCCGCGGCCAGCCTAAAGCACATTCTATCAGTGAAAACTGATACTGCCCTGAAAGGATTCATGGTATCAATTTTGTCTATGCTTATGTTGAACACTGATTCTAGGTTTCATTTCTGACTAATCTTTGCAATATGACTACATTGACACCTCCCTCACTGAGCACCTTCTTTCTTGATATCTTTTATTCAGGACATCTCTTTGTCCATCTCCCGTCCCTTAAAGAAAGACATTTTTTAAAAAGCTCAACATTCTTTTACTCTTGCTAATGCTCAGGATGTTACTAATTTACTATGATGAAATAGAGATCAAATAGAATAAATTTAATTTCAGGAATTAAAGTTATATTTTACGTGGGCAATTTGATAATTTATTTTAATTGGAAAACTAAGAAAATAATTTATTAATAAAATGGTTTCTCATTTTTCTAGTTAATTTGTATATAACTACAGTTACAAACTTTGGAATGGGGGCTTGTGTTTTGGTGTAGTGGGTAGAACTGCCACAGGTGACAGCAACATTCTATATGGACTCTGGTTCATGTCCTCACTGCTCAACTTCTGATCCTGCTCACTGTTAATAACCTGGGAAAAGCAGTTGAGGACAGCCAAGTGTTTGGGCCCCTGCCACCCATGTGGGATACCTGGAAGAGGTTCCTGGCTCCTGATTTCAGCCTGGCACACACAGCACTGGCCATTGTGGCCACTGGGGAGTGAGCCAGCATTAGGAAGATCCCTCTCTGTCTCTCCCTCTCTCAGTAATTCTGACTTTCAAAATAAGTAAATAAATCTTTAAAAACAAAACTTTAGAATTAACTAGATTGAGTTCTAATATCCTGACTAAGATTTGGGTCAAATTCAACCACTGCCTCTCTTCAAAAATAAAGTATTACTGCAAATCAGAAATGCTCATTCTCATTTATTTACACAAGAGAGTTTAGTAGTAGTGAAGGAGGTTGTATATCCAACATTGCAAAATACTCATTCTCTGTTTTTTAAAGATAACTGATTTATGGGCACATGACCTACATAATTTCCTTTTAGAGTATTTATATCATAGAATTGTTCTAACGATGAACTCATATTACGGTATATGAAAAGAGTTAGTGATCTCTTGGGATAAAGTGCGCATTAATTACTATTAACACTGCTATCAACAAGTAGACAACAGAGGATGCCACTAAAATGGTCCAGGTAATAAGATTTCAAGGACCTTAGGCCTCTTCTGTGGACCAGTAGTCTGCACACCTGTGCTGCAGATGTAGTGACTTCATCTTCTCTCCAAAATCCAGTGATCATGAACTTCTCAAACAGTATCTTCTTCTCAAACAATATCAAACTCCTCACACAATATCTGCTCTATTACACATGACTTAGAAATATCACGTTAGATTAAAATGATAGCACTTTTTCATTGTTGGGAACTGGTGAGCTTTTACAAAAATGTGGTGTCTTCTAATTAATCTGACTTTTATTCTATTTAAACTTTATTCTTTCAATCGTATAGATTTATCAGTATCTCTAATTAGTCCCTTTCACAGTACACAAATTATCCTGACATTGGTATTAGAGATAACCTACCCGTATAATTTACAAGGTATACCAATAAGAGTTATTCCGGCTAATAAAAGATTACTAACCAACATACTTTCCAATCATAACTAAAATACAAATTGATTTGGCTGGAAATCATTAACATGTGACTGTATCCATTTGGCATAAAGTAAACTCTGATGAACACAAAGAAAATTTGTTCTAGTGTTTTTGTAACAATATGCATCAGGAAGACATTCTAACAAATGTGCTAAATTTCAATACCAACAAAGGAGTAACACCCTTTGTCAGTGAGATGTGTGTGTGCACGTTTGTTTATGAAAGATTAGTTTGTATTAGGTTCTGTACCATCAAGAAGGAAAGTCTTCTGCATAGAGTGCTAATGTGATGTGTTGTGATGTGATTATCTTGCTGCCTTATGGCTTTGGTTATGGATTTTACATTTTTTTTAAAAGCAGAGCTCATAAAGAAAGGCCAGAATTGAAATATTTTAGTCCTTAGAACCGGTTAAATTCTTTGTATCATATTTCTTAAAAAAAAAAAAAAAAACTACCACTCATAAATATAACAGCGATGCTATTGCACAGACTATACAAAAATAGGTCTCTAGATATGTTTTGCTCACAGGCTATGGTTTTCTGATCTCTGTCTTAATGAGAACTCCCTGTTCTTGGGCGACACTTTATAGATGATTCCATGAATTCAGTGAGTCCCTAGATAAGAAGTCATCCTGTAGACCCAGTATTGACTTCTTGACCTTTGTTCATTCTTTTGCAATACCTGTTTTATTGGCATGCAATATGAGAACACTACATATTTTTGGTTTAAAATCATATTTTTGGTTTAAAAAAACTGCAATATTATCAGAATCTCAGAGATTGCATACATGATAACCAAAAAAAAAACCATTATCTCTTGATGCATAAAACTCAGAAATGTTAGTTCTAAACAACATAGTAGCAGAATTTGAACTTGTGAAGTTTTGTCAAGAAAAAATTATTTGCCTAAGTAGTATGTTCTGCTTTTCATTGCTTTAAATGATTTTAGGCCCAAGCCAAGCCTCAATGAGTTTGGCTTGCAGGGCTGTAAGGATATCTTAGGACACTATTTTGTAACACCTGGCAACACTGAAAATGGCGGTAACAATGACATTCATAAAAATCATTTCAACATATTTTATTCCCTCACCATCTTTTTATAGTGAACATTTCTCATATTGACGTGAGTTTTGTTATAAAGAGAAGTGAGAGTCAGATGTTCAAGGCCAAAAGGAATGCTACTTTGGTCAGGCAAGAAGGGAATTGGTTTGACTTTGCTCCAAGCAGGCAATTAAGGGATGATGAATTAGAATCCCTTCAAAGCTGGAACCCTATTACTCCCAGACATGTCATGCACTCTGAAGTGTAAAATGCCTGATCATAAATAATAATGTCACTAATTGTGTAAGAAAACCTGAAAACAAATACTGCTACTGTACATAAATGGCGTCATTGATTGAAAATAAATGCACTTGTCTTCTTAAAGTTTTTCACTGTGGCTATAAGACCCTAAAATAGAAGAGGAACATGATGTAATTCTGGGACAATGTCTGGTGCTTTGTCCAAAACCGCAATAGACTTCAAATATAATTGTCATCTAAGATATGAATCAAGAAAACTTACTGCAAAATCATACTGCACAAAAATTTAAGATATCATCACTCTATATAAAAACTTACTTGAGGTTTATTCAAGTATGATATTAGTATAGCTTATTATAAGATTTGATATTCATTATAAGTAGCTATAAAACATGTGTGTGTATAATATACATTTTAAAGTACACATTCAGTAAACTGACAAAAATCGATAAATGAATGGATTGTTTATAATAAAGCCATTTTAAAAATGAATGTTTCCTCAATATTATAAATTAATTAAAATATTTCATGCCATATATCATCTATTGTTTATTCAAATGGTAATGTGAATTTAAATAGCACATTCATTAACTGTTCACCTTTATCCACATTAACCCTTGAAATTAATTCTTTATTGTAGTTATAACTGAAATATTTTGAACTACCTGCATCGATAATAATCAATAGTTATTTGTAAAAAAACAGGTTTGATGGCTCAATTACATTTGCTCATTTATATAAATTTATTGTTTCTATTCTAATCAACATTTTCACTGAGGGGGGAGGGAGAAGAGAAGGTAAGAAGAGAATATCATCATATTCTTAGAATTGTATCTATAAACTATATTGAATTTATTAAAAGACAATTTAGAATTAAAATAAAAAACATGGAAACATTTGTCTTTATGTATCTCACTATTGTTTTGATCTAATTTCCTAGTCTTTCCTTTTTCTATTTATTTACAAAGTATTTTATTCCTATTCTTTCAATGGTTACTCTTAAATTTTACATCTATATGTGAAATAATTACTTTATTTGATATATAATCTTTTCTCATTATATCACATTTTCCTTATATTGTATTTTAGTTTCTCTTTGTTTTTATGTCATTGAAATCAACTGTAATTGTCATCACCATTATTCTTATTAATAATGTCAATTATTGAGGTGCACTGGCATGCTTATCATCCTTACCCAGACTGCTTCTTTAAAATTTATATTTTACTGTATTTATAAAGATTATTTGTGGGTAGAACCATGTTATAATTTTAAAGATTTTCTTTCAGCTGTCTACGAGTTTCTATTCTGTAAATGGGCCTCCTTTCCTTTGCTGTCAACTGTCTTTTGTTTCTGGTTGTTTCATTCATCTCTTAGTCTTTGGTGTTTGAAAGTAGTCTTACCATGGTTAGTATGGATTAACTTCTATTTCTTCTCATTAGAACTCTGCATCTTATGTGAAGATTCATCTTTTTATTTCATTTCTATCATGAGAAAGTTGAAGCTATGTAGTCCTCAAATGACTGTAGAATGAATTTCTAAAGCTTTGAATTTGCATTTGTTGAATCAACTCAATATATTTCTGCATGTATTATTTTTTCACATTTAATTTTCTATACTTCTATATTATACTATATATTCTATATTATACTTCTATATTTCTATACTTCTATACTTCTATATTCTGGGTAGGTTTTCATACCTGCCATCTATTTCACTGTCTCTTCAGCTGTGTCTATATATTGAATAATAGTACCAATCTATTAATATCTATAAATAATATAGTTCTAATCTATAAATTCAATTTGTTGTTTTTTTTGTTTTAAGTATATCTGAACATTTTAAAAATGGGTTTATTGCTCCAGTATGTTAGCTATTTGTATTTTCTTTACTGTAAATAATTTAAATGGTTTTAACCACTTCATCAACACCTAGTCTTTACCATTTTAATCTATTAGGTTCAAGTCCATGGTGTCTCAATTATTTCTGGTTGCAAAAATAATTTAAATTTTTCAAAATCATATTTACCAATGGTTGTTTCTCCCTTCAAGATTTCGGAGTACCTTGTATAGGGACAGGAATCCCAAACAAGTTGAATATTTGCTTCTTCTAGATCTCTCATGCCTATTTCAAATGTTGGTATATTTACTTAGGAATCCTGTACTACACAGGCAATGTAAATTCACACCTCAAGCTCACACATGAAATAAACAATCACACACTCACGTAAATTCTCACTTAGATTTCTTTGAAGAACAATTTTAATCATTTCTCACATTAGAAAATTATTTTTCATTTTGATGAAAATTTTGCTACTTTTATGCTGTCATTCATTATTTTCACTTTTTTTTTTTTTTGGACAGGAAGAGTTAGACAATGAGAAAGAAAGACAGAAAGTTACAGAAAGTGAGAGAGAAGCAGAAACAAAGGTCCTCCTTCTGCAGGTTCACTCCCCCAATGGCTGCCACGGCCGGCACTGCGGATCTGAAGCCAGGAGCCGGGTGCCTCTTCCTGGTCCCCCCACGCGGGGGCCATCCTCCATCACCCTCCTGGGCCACAGCAGAGAGCTGGACTGGAAGAGGAGCAACCAGAACTAGAACCCCGATATTTTCACATTCTATACAGCTAATGTTAAAAAAATGTGAGAGAAATGTTTGGTTTCTGTAGATTTGATTTTTTTCAAGAGGGAAGTTGAGAAGTATCTGTCTAATACTTCTACCCTAGAACAATATAAAGTTCTATTTTGTGAGCATGCACATACATTTTCTCATTGAATCTTCAGGACAGCCATGTTAGGCACATATTATTTTCTACATTTTAGATATGTTTAAGTCATAATAAACTCAACAACTAGCCATGATTACCAACTCAGTAAAAAAAGAGTTTATACTTCAATCAATTCTATCCAATGATCTGGAAATTCCTGAGGCAAGCCAACATTTTCTGGCCAGCCTTCCTTTACTTATGCTACTACATAATTTCGTTAGGTTTCAGGTACCTGAACTTCAGTTACCTGAACTCCAAGGGCACAACCTAGATACTGCACTTATGTTCAGGTATTTCCATAGATCTCTAGTTGCGTATTTCCTGATAATCTCTTTCTATTCTTTTAGAGGTGTTTACTCTGATTCTTTGCATATGTAGTCATTTGTCACTGACTGACAGCAATTACATTATGAGAAAAAAACTTGACTTGAACATGATGGAATGCACTTATTTTTTTTAAAGATTTATTTATTTATTGGAAAGGCAGAGTTACAGAAAGGGAGAGAGGGGGAGGGAGGGGGAGGGGGGGGGTAGGTATTCCATCCCTGGTTCACTCCCCAAATGGCTCAATGGCCGGAGCTGTGCCTATCTGAAGCCAGAAGCTGAAGCTTCTTATGGGTCTCCCAAGAGGTTGCAGGGGCCCAGGCACTTGGGCCATCTTCTGCTGCTTTCCTGGGCACATTAGCATGGAGCTGGATCAGAAGAGGAGCAGCCGGACACAAATCGGCACCCATATGGTATGCCAGCATTGTAGGCAGCAACTTTATCCACTGTGCCACAGTGCCAACCCCAGAATGTACTTACATTAACACAGATGATGTGGCCTACTACTCACCTAGCTATATTATTCTCCTGGGACCATGCTGAACAAAACATTACTAGATTTAGTCAACCACAAGAGATAACAATGCAATAAAGAGATACAGTAATGGGGCCGGCACAGTTGTATAGCCAGTAAAGCCACCACCTGCAGTGCCAGCATCCCATATGGGTGCTGGTTCATGTTCCAGCTGCTCTATTTCCAATCCAGCTCTCTGTTATGACCTGGGCAAGTAGTGGAAGCTGGATCAAGTCCTTGGGCCCCTGCACCCACGCAGGAGACCCAGAAGAAGGTACCAATTCCTAGTTTCGGACTGCACAACTCCAGCCATTATGGCCATCTGGAGTGAACCAGCAGATGGAAGACCTTTCTGTCTCTCTCTTTGCCTCTGCCTCACTGTAACCCTTTCTTTCAAATAAATAAATAAATATAAAAAAAGAAAAATTTGAAGTGTAATTATAGCTGTTGTATTTAAATAAGGCACGGTAACACTCTGCTGACAGGTTGTTTTGAGAACAGGAAATTATATATGTAACAAACCTAGTACAGTGCCTCAAGTAGAGCTAGCATTGTCTAAATCTTATTATGATGTAAATGTCAACTCTTATAGTCTGGAATTAACTCACTTGGGAAATTTCAGTTATGCAAAAGTAGTAGTGTGAGCACCTGTACTATTTCAAGCAACATGCTCCCCTTTCAGGAGAAGTACAATGAAATGAAAGCTGGCATTGTTCTCAAGGAGAGTAGGATGCAATTGTGTTTCAGCCATTGTGTATCCACACACTCAGACATACATAGCACAACATATGTATATATACATATACTCATATATATATATATATATATATATATACACACATATAACTCTACCTAAAAACTGTGTCTAAATTATTTTATAAAATTATATTAATAGTATAAATAAATAAAATACTGTGCAATAGGATATAATAATAAAGTATTTGAGATAGGAAAGGTACATAAAAATCATGAATTCTCATATATTATATGAGGGCAAAGGGACGAATTCATTACTTAACACATGCTAAATTGATCACATGTATACAAAGAAAATTGAAAACGAATCTGGACGTGAACGAAAGGGTGGAGGGAGCGGGCAAGGGGGGAGGGTTGCGGGGGGAGAGGGAAAATATGGGGGGAAACCCATTGTAATCCATAAGTCATACCTTGGAAATTTATATCCTAAATAAAAGTAAAAAAAAAAAATCATGAATTCTCTGAATCAGTTGTAGTTAATAGTATTTGATGGTTAAGATTTTATGTTTTGTTTTGCAATTTTCCTCCTAGCATAATTAGAATAATTCATATATTCTGGCAAAGTATTTCTGTGTATACCATACACATGCATGCATTCACATACAAAGAATAATCTATTGGCAAAACACAACTTGAGCTGTCTTCTGTTTGATTTGTATTTGCTTTTAAGCTGAAAACATAATTCAGTTTTATAGATTTATTTTTTAAGGCTTATTAAGAAGGGCAAAAATAAATACTTCATAACTGGATTTTTACCACAAGGCGGATGTTTCCCCCAAGTATATTTAACATTCTAACACATTAATGGTTAGTTTCCTTCTGTCTCTTCTTATTGAAGTGCAAATATATTCAGATAACAGTGTACATTGGAGGTAATAACAATAAAAATAAAACCAAGTTGAGTTACTAAAGGAAGCTTGTAGAAAACTCAGCTGAAAAAAGGGAATAACATTAGATTTTTCTTTCTTAAGAAACCAAGAACATTCATCAGATCCTTGCTTTAGTAGAATGAGGTGTTTATTTTATCTCATTTTATATTCTAAACCATTTTTGTTGTGGGTATAAGAGGTTAAAAATATGACAGTTATGCTAACTGAGGATGACAATAAAGTAAAGACAAAGAAAAAGCCCTTTGTAATTTAATTTTAAAAGGCACCATAATTTATTTCCAGCTGGCATTCAATTTTCAATACATTCATTTTAAAATGCATTACTATTTGGCTTTGAATGTTATGGTAATTCTGGAATTGACTTAGCTCTTCTCAGAGAGTCACAGATAGGAAGCATATTAATGCACATGAGTTCCAGATGACAAATGATGCTGAAAGAGTCCATGTCTGCTAATTCATTTTTGATTAGAACATGGATGTCTTCTGAAATGTAAGTGGCATTTGCCCATCCACATGGTCATCTGATTTGAACATATGATGTTACGCTTCACTGATGTTTGAACTTTGGAGTCATTTCAAATTCACTGATAACAGTATTTATTTGGAAGGGCCATGTTTCCTTACCCAGAATGAAGTAAGCCAAGAGCCTGTATCATCCTCTCAGGGACATTGTTCTTTAATCTATCTTACTACAGCAAGCACTTGGAATTAATTTTTTACTAACCTTGACAATCAAAGGATGCTTTGCATTGCTTACATTTTTAAAAACCAAAATTAAATGGCCCAGGTACATTGTATGAAGGATTTTAACTCTGTCAGTTTTCCTCTTTTAGATAAGTAATGTCAGCTATTAATGTCTTTTAGGGAAAAAATCAAGTGTTATCTAAAGCAAACAAAATTGCAAAGTGGATCCAATATATATTACTCTCTAAACCAGCTTGAGATTGAAAAAATGAATGGTAAAAAGATGTATTATTATTGCTTCATTTATTTTCATACCACAAATTGTTTTCATGTATTTAAAATTTCTTAATATTTACAAAACTATTATTTTGTCTCTAAAAAGAAGTTTTTTAAAAAATGTAAAGCATTTCTTTCCTTAATATTCCATGGAGTTCTTAGTATATTCTAATTTTATGTGCTAAGTTCCTTCTTGAATGTTAGAATGACATCAATCACTATCAAGCTATGAATCCACTAAAGTCCATGGGCCAGTGCCGTGGCTCACTTGGTTAATCCTCCGCCTGCAGGTGCTGGCATCCCATATGGGCTCCGGGTTCTAGTACGGGTTGTTCCTCCTCCAGTCCAGCTCTCTGCTGTGGCCCAGGAAGGCAGTGGAGGATGACCCAAGTGCTTGGGTCCTGCACCCACATGGGAAACTAGGAAGAAGCACCTAGCTCCTGGCTTCAGATCAGCGCAGCACTGACTGTTGTGGCCACTTGCAGAGTGAACCAATGGCAGGAAGACCTTTCTCTCTGTCTGTCTCTCTCACTGTCTCTAACTCTACCTGTCAAATAAATTAAAGGAAAAAAAAAAGATACTGAACTTAATGAAAAATTTGAGAAATATCATTGAGCTTTTTATTATTTCCTTGATTCTAAAATATCGGAGATAAGCAATTACTCCTCAAAATAACCTATTGTTTTTTTAAAATGGTTATTGAGTTACCAATGCATTTTATAATACTTCTTAATCTTCAGATTAGTTCATTTCAATCTCTTACATTTCATAAATCTACACTTTATGAGGAAGTTAACAAGAAAAAATACTCTTCAGAGTTTACTATCACACAAAGTAATTGGCTACAAACATTTGTAAGTTCATGCTGTTTCAAAAACGTCAGTGCATTTAAGGGTCAGGTTTTGTGTCTTGAGTCCAGTTATATTGTATATTTATACTATCCCAGATTTAATGTAGAATATTTCATTTTAGCCTAGTGATTGTTTACAAATTGAACCTGAATTGTTTCCATTCCAATTTTATATGGGCCTTTGAAATATTCATTTGTACTAAAGTTCCTGAAATTTGTGGTGAAATTCTTTTTAAAATTATCCTATTTTTGGCCCTTTTCCAAAGATTTATATATAATGCTTCCTCATGTGACAATAATTTTAAAATTAAGGGTCATGGGACCCTCTGTTGTGGCATAGCTGTTAAAGCCACCAATGGCAGTTCAAGTTTTGGCTGCTCCGCTTCCTATCCAGCTCCCTGCTGATGGCCTGGGAAAAGCAGTAGAAGATGCCCTGAGGGCTAGGGCCCTTGCTACCCGCCTGGGAACCTGCATATAATTCCTTGCTCCTGGCTTCAGCCTGACTCAAACCATCTGGGCAGTGAGCCAGCAGATAGAAGATCTCTGTCTTTCTGTCTCTCATCTCTCACTGTTGCAGCTCTGAATTTCAAATAAATAAATAAATAAATCTTTAAAAAAAATTAAGGTTTGTAAAAAACACTCTTCAATCAAGTATAAATTAATACAGAATTGATAAATCCAGTTGTTTATTAAATATGAATGTACAAAAATATTTTATATAGTACTCAATAACTTGGCAGAAATTAAGATTTGAATGTTTCTACAATTGTGATGAAGCAACATTTAAGTATATTTTAATTTTTGAAAAAATGCATTATTGAATTAAAATATGAATCTACTCTAATGTTTAGACAATGATAATTTATTTTTAACTCTGAGTAATCACACATGAAGATATTATTGCAGAAATAAATCCTCTATGTTAATTGAACTTTAAAAAAAATCATCATTATCATAACAATAGAAAAATCAGAAAATTATTTTTACACTTTATGTTAATACTATTTGCATTCAAAATAATCTTCAACTGGATAACTGTATTTTATCTTTAAACATGGAATCAATCCAAGAGGAAGAAAGAAGATACTGATTATTAATATAGAAGATAGTTTTAAGTTCAAAGGAGTTTATAGCAATAGTTTATATATGGATTATAATTTCAAAGATAATTCTCATTTGAAAGGTAAGACTTACTGATCTATTAACCATATAGAGTCACTCATAGTCTATTTTCCTATGTGTGGAGTGGGATTTGATGTAACAGCTCATGTGTTATGGTGTGGTTAGATGTAATAAATATAGAATATTTGAAAATTGACAACATTTGTTAATAAAAAACATGGCGGATAAAATGACCATAAAATAAATTCATATTAAAAGTTTTTTCTTTAAAATTACTTTGTTTGGAAGATATATTTTTATAAATATATTCCAAGCACATATTTTGTTAAAAGTAGCGTATAATGTAAATTCACTATAGGGAATACTACAGTTCTTTCTTATATGAGTGGAAGCTAAAAAGTTGTTTTCCTTTATGGAAAATTATTCCAAGTTTTGCAAGTTTCATATATACTTTACAATTAGTTTAATTTCCATTTTAAATCCTAACTTTGTCACTTTCTTACAGAAAAAATGATGAAATCTGGGCAGTAAATAATTAGCTGTATTTTTTTGGCAAGAAGAAAGATAAAATTTTAGATTCCAAACCACTCATAAATATGCTCTGATATTTCGAATGTGAAAGTTCATAATGACTACAGGTGTTCTTTATGAAACTTTCTGGAAAAGTCCAATACTGTATATATTTGACGGATAATTTTTAGCACAGTGCTTTTATATTAAAAAATTATATATATGATTATATAGCAATCAGTTTCAGAAGGACAAAAACCATACTGTACAGCATTGTTTAAAACTAGATTTAAAGCAAATATAAATATGTAAGATTTAACAGAAGACTTAATTCATACATTTGAGACAGTCACTTGATTCTCTATGAGTATTTCTTTGTTCTAGTTTATATGAAAATGGCTTTTAATCCTTTCTGATTTCTGATTCTGTGTCATTTAAATGAATCAGATTACATTTTTGAAGACATTTTAGAATGACAAACTTAAGGCTACCAATACAACAATAGTACTTTTCCTTTATTTTACCTTTGGATATATCTGTTTTTTATTCATTTATATTTTGGTATTTCTCACAACTTAAAGACGTGTGAAATGACAAATTGTTTTGTAGAAGATATTTTAAATGTTTTTTGTTGGCACACTCAAATGATACATTCTCTCTGAAACCTCCTATAGCTCTGCATCATAATATAATTAGACCATTCCCATTCAATGCATTTCAGTTGATTGTGCTTCTGCCACATGAAGCTTTTTTTCATGTATGAATTGCTTATGATACTTCTTCACATACAGACTTTAAATTCCTTGAGTAGGACCTTTCCTACGTTTTTTTTTTTCTTTACTTTATTTTCTTTTCGTGGTGCATAAGGCATGAGCACAAAGGAAGTTCCCAATATCCTATGTGTAAATATTTAAGAATCAGGAGTCAAGCCAACCACCTATTAAATAGAGAATGTTCCAGCTGTGTAAATAGTGACTATTTTCATAATAAACTGGAAGGTTCAATGTGAAGTAACCATTCTATGATTTCTTTAAGGCCTGTACCAGACTTCAGTTAAGATAGGGAGAGACAGCCAGACTCTGTTGCCGAAGTCATGGCCTGCTTTACTTGTCCCATTCCTAACTCTGATCCACACCATTAAGGCATTTATATAATTCCATACGGTACCTTGATCTTTGATGTAAGCAGTGCCTTCCGGCCCAGCAAATGATGGTCCTCCTTGCCACCTTCTGCAGACGTAACACAGTATAAGCCTGGCTTATTAGAGCAGGTTGTCTTGCAGAAAAGGCATATGTTGGTTATTGGACTGGGTTCAGAGCAGTTAAGCAGGGAAATTGGAGAGTATAAATAACACAGCTTCTGCAGCTGTAGATGAAAGGCTCTGTAGATATAACTTAGGTCCATTTTGTCCATAGTATAGATCTTTTTGTCAGTGCCTGGAACTTTCTCTAGGATAGACCATATGCTAGGCCATAAAGCAGGCCTCAGTACATTCAAAACAACGGAAACCATACCATGTATCTTTTCTGACTACAATGGAATTAAGCTAGAAATCAATAACTCAAGAATTTCTAGAACATTTGCAAACATGTAGACTGAATGACATGCTCCTGAATGAACAATGGGTCATAGAAGAAATCAAAAGGGAAATGAAAAAATTATGCAAAAGAATGAAACTGACAATACCATGTATCTAAACCTATGGGATACAGCAAAAACCATAAAACTATCAGATACAGCAAAAGCAATATTAAGGGGGAAGTTTATAGTTATTGGTACCAACATCAAGAAATCAGAAAAACATCATGAAAATGAGCTATCAGTGCATCTCAAGAGCCTAGAAAAACAACAAGCCAAATCCAGAATTATTAGGAGGAAAGAAATAATTAAAACTAGTAAAGAAATAAAATTGAAACAAAAATACAAAAGATCTGTGAAATGAAGAGCTAGCTTTTTGAAAAAATAAACAAAATTGATACATCATTAGCCCAACTAACCAAAAAATGAAGGAGACGACACAAATTAATAAAAACAGGAAAGTAACAATGGATATCAAAGAAAAAAAATAATCATCAGGAATTACTGCAAAGAGCTGTATGCCAAGACATAGAAATATCTAGAAGAAATAGAATCCTGAACAGAACAGTATACTAAAAATGGGTCATGAAGACATAGAAAACCTAAACAGACCAAAACCAAAATGTAGATTGAATCAGTAATAAAGACTGTCCCAAAAAAGAAAAGCCCACGGCTGATGGCTTTACTGTTGAATTCTATCAGACATTTAAAGAAGAACTAATTCCAATTCTTTCCAAGCTATTTAAAATAATTAAAAGGGAAGTAATTCTCCCATACTCCTTTTATGAGGCCAATATCACCTTAATTCTAAAACCAGAAAAAGATACAATAAAAATAACTACAGACCAATATCACTGAGGAACAAAGATGCAAATAACCTCAACAAAATACTCGCTGACTGAATCCAATAATACATCAGAAATATCATTCACCTGGACCAAGTGGGACTTATCCCTAGAATCCAGGGATGGTACAACATTTGTAATTAAGTACATGAGATACATCACATTAACAACATGAAGAATAAAAATCATATGATTATTTCAATATGTGCAGAAAAGTTATTTACTAAAATAAAACATCCTTCATGATTAAAAATAAAATTTAATCAAATTGAGTATAGAAGGAACACTCCTAAACACAATCAAGGCAATTTAAGACAAACCCACAACCAGCATCTTATTGAATGAGGAAAAGCCTGAAGCATTCCCACTAAGATCCAGGACCAGACAAGGATGCTCACTCTTACCACTGCTATTCCATTAGGGAAGAAAAATAAATCAAGGTATATATATTTGGAAGGTGGAATGTAAGCTATCTCTACTTGCACATGACATGATTCTATATAATATAGGGGAACCAAAAGACTCCAAAGAGACTTCTAAAATAAAGTTTCATTATATACTCTAATACTTAATTTAATATTTTACTTTTATGTTTATATGTTTACATTTATGTTAGTAAGTGAGATTTCTGGGCAAAAACCTTCGTTCTTCAGGTGTAGGTGGCTTTTTCTACTGAAGACCATTTAGATATTTATAATGCAGGCTATAAAAATTATCAAATTAAAAATCAGCCTGCTGTGGATTTACTGAATTTCAAGTCTCATCTGTGTTTTCCTTGGTAGGGCCAGACCAAATGATTTTCTAAGCATTATATGGCCCACAGGTTGGACGATCGGCACTCCTACAATTATGAAATTGTAGGAAATTCAGATAATTCTCAAGTGTTTATTTCTCTTTTAGTGATATTATTTTGCACAAGATGTATATTTTACATGGCAAGAGTTTAGAATAAACTGTGTTACATGTAGTTATGTGGATGTAACCTTGGGAAACTCTAAATAGGTATCTGTGTTACGCACACCTTGCAATCACAGGTTTGACTAATCTTTCCCTAGAGTATCTTTCAGAATTATTTGTACATCAAACAGCCTTGGAAGATGTAGTATCTCCTGTTGGAGCAAAGACTAGCCATGCTGCTTGCTCATCATTGATTATTCATTGTCCATTGACTTAGGGTTCTTTTCTCTTCTGTAATGCCCACACTGCATGTCCAATTTCATTGCCCTTCTTGGGCAATGAAATTCTTGGTTCACTCCATGAGGACTGAAGATTAGGAAAGAGTCACCAAAAAAAAAAAAAAAAAAAAAAGGAAAGAAAAAAGTAAAATGTGAGTACTCTGAATCATTCCACTGTTTGATTAATAAATTGTCCTTTTTAAATCTAGGAATTTTGAGTCTTCCATCAATATCCATGAAACTTGTGAACTTGCAGGTAGTGCAAAATTTCAAACTCCTTATAGTTGTTGACATGTAGCAGATGATATACACATACATATAATATATATACACACATTTGTATATATATATGCTAAAAGGTATAGAATTGTATTATTCCCACAATTTTAAATCATGTAAAGCAAGAGATTCTAACTTGGATGTACATTGTTTTGTTTATATTTGCTTTGATTTGGGGATATTATAAGCACAGATATAAATATTTAATAAAAAGTAAAATATTGGCCGGCACCGTGGCTCAATAGGCTAATCCTCCGCCTTGCGGCGCTGGCACACTGGGTTCTAGTTCTGGTCTGGATGCCGGATTCTGTCCTGGTTGCCCCTCTTCCATGCCAGCTCTCTGCTGTGGCCAGGGAGTGCAGTGGAGGATGGCCAAGTGTTTGTGCCCTGCACCCCATGGGAGACCAGGAGAAGCACCTGGCTCCTGCCATCGGATCAGCGCAGTGCACCAGCTGCAGCACACTGGCCGTGGCGGCCATTGGAGAGTGAACCAATGGCAAAGGAAGACCTTCCTCTCTGTCTCTTTCTCTCACTGTCCACTCTGCCTGTCAAAAATATTAAATATATGAATGTATATGTATATAAAATTCAAAAATATTATTGAAACATTTAATAAAAAGTTAAAACTCATTGATATGAGAAATGCAGAATCTTGATGGGAATTTGGATTCTTCACATATTACAAAGTTTCTATAGATCTACAAGTAATACAGAATATTTCTCAGTGATATAATCACTGTAATTTAACATCTTGTTAAGTATAAGAAAGTTGGAAAAAAATGTTATTCAAAAATATATCAAAAACTTTAGAGTGTATCTGTACTCCATTATCAGTCAGAAAGAAAGAACTTTGATGAAAGAAGATTTAAGTTCACTTCAAGGTGATCTCTTTGACATTACAGATAATAAAATACTTTATTTGCAAATACCACACACTCTGATAATCATGTTACTGGCTACATTACAGATTTCAATTAGTTACTTTATTCTCTGCTGGACACCGTTAGTTTCTACTGAATAAGCTTTCATATGTGCTGGCATCTTCCAGCACATGCTTTTATGAATGCACATTGAAATGCTTAACTAAAGGGTGCTATTGGGTGCACATTTAGCTAGAACTCTGCATATCAAAACTGAATACAATTATTAGAAAAATAAGAAAATATATCTTGCCTTTTATTACAGAGATGATTTCATCGTGTGGGCATATTAAATTTGATGTTGCTGTTAAAGGTTTCAAATATTTGTGTGTGTGATTTCAGCACATAGCATATTGTAGTAAATTATGTTGAAGATTTCTCTCTGTTATGTGACCTTGACCAAATTACTAACATGATGTCCCTCTAGTGCCTAGTTTTGCTAATGTGTTGAGTTGGCATTTAATAAAAGGTCCTTGATTTGCTAGAAAATAATATTTCATGTCTTCAAAATGTCAGGATATCATGATTGCTAAAATGACTATTATGCTTTAATATTTAGCCTCCAGAATACTTTTAGTCTTATGGGTTATGATGAGATAACCCTAGCACCAAAATCCCCATTCTTACTAGGGTTTCAGTATGATTTCATTCTTAGTTATTATCAACACACCAATATATGTACATATCATGGAGATCATTATAAACCTGTAGAATCAGAACTCTGTGTGCTGAAACTAATGAACATAAATATGAAACACTCAACTACTAACAGTACAGATAATTCCACCTTCCTTGTAGACCAGACTCCTCACCTGCTCCTGCTTGCCTTGCCTGGTTTCCCTTTCCATGGTTTATTGCCTTACTAACTATTATTATTTTTTTTTTAAGATTTGATTTATTTATTTGAGAGGTAGAGTTACAAAAGTAAGGGGGAGAGACAGACAGAAAAGTCTTCCTTCCGTTGGTTCACTCCCTAAATGGCCACAACGCCAGAGCTGCAATGATCCAAAGCCAGGAGCCAGGTGCTTCTTCCTGGTCTCCCATGCGATTGCATCTTCTACTGCTTTCCCAGGCCATGGCAGAGAGCTGGATTGGAAGAGGAACAGCCGGGACTAGAACCAGCGCTTATATGGGATGCCGACGCTGCAGGCAGAGTATTAACCTTCTGCACCATGGCACTGGCCTCCTTGCTATTATTAAGTCATCTTTATCCTGACCAAACTTATCTCATTTCTGTCTTCTTTCAGGAAATTTCAATAGTTATGTATTACTTTTAAATGATATTTTCCAACTGAAAAATAAGACACCAAATTTTATCGAGTGGAATTACCTTAAGAATGGAATGAAGCTTGATCAGGAATAGAGTTTATGTAATCTCTGGTTTCAGAGCCTCAGTTATAGCTAAGAAGAGTTAAGCTTAGTCCTAATCAGGGTTTATTATAATACTATGAAACTATCAATCATCTCTCATCACCTTCAAACTTCTGCCATCAATATGAGGAAGCTCAATAGGCAAAGAGTGATAATTTGCTGGGAGAGAATGGCCAATGTGCTGTTACTTTTTTTCTTCCTGATTCTTATGGATTTGATGAGTAGTGAGCTTCTTTCTCTCCTTAAACTATGTCACAATCTGAAATCTTGGATGGTTTGAGTAGCGTGCCTGAGAACACATATAATGTATGGTATGTAAGTCTCTTATAGAGCATGTTTGATCAAAGGTATGAGTTTCTTGGTTACACAAGGAGGTCCAAAAAACGCCCATGGATAGGCAGATTCAAAGCCATGTGTGTGGTGGTGCAGTTGGTGCTTTAGCATGGGGATCAGGGTGGGACTTGAACACTGATGTCTTAAGGGATAAGCAGATGGTTGAACAGTGACCTTCAAAGAAGGTGGGCCCTCAGCAGCAAGGAGCTGACAGGGTGCTGGAAAATCACCAACTGCTTGAGTCTTCAGCTGAAATTAGGGACCTGAAAATGGAATATCTATCTATTCTACTGGTGTCTAAAAAGAGAAATAAAAAGAAAGAAAGAAATAATGAACACTGTGGTAATAAAAAAGTCAGCATTTGGACATTCTGTCAATGGCTTACAGTGGGACAATTCTGCAAAGTTTGAATTCTAATGTCCAGTTCTCTGCTGCCCTTCGCTGGGACTCAATCCTAGTATTGAGAATTGCAACAGTGACAGGTGGAGGAAGTACATATACAGCAAACGGGAATAAAGTGATTTCTACATCCTGTTCTTCCTTGCACGCTTCAGATCTAAGTTGGAATCTAATGACAGATGCAGTTGGGCTGGTAGGAAACATGGGTGAAAATAGTGGAAAATTTTGTAACATGACAAGTATATCTTATGTTAGATCTAGAATTTTGAAAATTTGAAAATCTATAGTACTTGCTAATACAAATAAATACTAGGGAAAGCAATGGGATATATGTAAGATTTTATGCAGGAATAGGACAAAATAAGCCCTCAGAATGTTTTCAAAAAGAATAAATATCAGATCAAAAAAGTTATTTTTTGTGCACAGTTAATTAATTTGCCTAGGTGTGTGTGGTGGCATGAGAAGGCCATGCCAAGATGGCCGCTGGCAAGTGAGCGTCAGTTACTCAGGAATGGCTTTGAATCCCACCTGGCAACAGAGCCTGCCTGGCAACAGGCTGTGATTAGATGGCTTTGGAAACTGCCTGGCAACAGGCTGTGATTGGTTGGGGCATAGACTACCCCTTGGCCAGATTGGCTGATCTTGGCTATATAAGCTGTTGTACTAACAAAAATAAATGAGTCTGCGGGCTGCTTGCCTCAAGCCCACTTTTACCTGACTCCCGGGGTCTGTGTGGTGACTGGCCTCTTGCCCCCACCACGTTCCTCCTCTCAGAAACGAATCCACTGCAACATTGCTGAGAAATCAACTGCAACAGGTGTGGGGCTGGAACTGTGGTATAATAGGTTAAGCCTCTGTCCCTGGCACTGGCATCCCATACGGACTCCAGTTCATCTCCAGGCTGCTCCTCTTTTGATCCAGCACTCTGCTAATGTCCTGGGAAAGCAGTGGAAGATGGCCCAAGAGCTTGAGCCCCTTTACCAATCTGGGAGGCCTGGAAGAAGCTCCCAGCTATTGGCCTTGGATCAGCTCAGCTCTGGCTACTGTGGCCATTTGAGGAGTGAACAAGTAGATTGGAAAACATCTCTTTCTGTCTCTCATTCTCCCGGCGGAACTATGCCTCTCAAATAAATAAATAAGTCTTTAAAAAAATCACTACGTGCATTGGATCCACTGTACCTTATATCCACCCAATATGCAAGATTTCTGAGATGTACTGTTTAATCCTCCAAGCATTAACTCTATCAGATAATGACTAAAGAACTAAAATTTTTTGGCTCATTTATTTGACATTCTATCAATTAGAATTCTCTGGCAACTGTTCAGCTATAGCACATTTGTATATTACAACTAATGCTTTTCTCTGAATAATGCTGTGATTTCAGAAGATTTTTTTTATATTAACATGGTTTCAGACTCACTGTATGTAATTACTTTAGTCATTTTCTTATTATGTTATTTGAAATTAGAAAAGGCATGTGACTTATGCAGTTATGTTGATTGTGTTACCCAAATTCCACATCAGGAAAGGTGGTCTGACAGATGATTTTTGGTCACATCCAGGTATAGTCTCTAGATAGCAGAAATGTTCTTAAAAGTTTAATGTATTGGTTTAATGCCTCCGATCTAAAGAGCTGACAAGGAGAATATTAAAACTGTGATGTGTACAGGGACTATATTTGAATTATGTAGGGTAAATTTATTACATTAAGGAAATTGTAACACAATGTCCTTTAACACTAGACCCTTACCTCGCTTTTTCTCCTTCTGCCTTTCTAAGCTTTTTAAAATCAGAGTAATTTTTAAGTAAAATCTCCATCAGTTATTGCATTAATCAGTTTGCTTGTTTCTCTGTCATGACATTGAAATCCCTTGCATATCGCTAGATATAGAACCTTTCTACGATGCTACTCATTCCAAATTTGGGGACATCAGAGATACATGAAAGTCTATGTAATCATATATCCAGTCCTTGTTAATCCAAAATTGCTTGGATTAAATTCAGATTTTTCAGTTGATTGACCTTACTTGTTTTTCTTGGTTTCCCTTTGTGTATATTTTCTTCTGCCATCATTTGATATGCCTGTGTTCTATTTTCTCGATACTGTATTCTGATTCAGAAGAGGAGACATTCAGGAACAGTTTAGGACTACAGATGAAGCATTATCACAGGTTTTGAAATGAGTCTAAATGATAGTTTTCATCTAAAAATAAACCAAGCATTGCAATAAAAAAAAGTATGAAATAGCCATATAAGCACTCTCAATACTGGTTCATTTTTCAATTAACAAAAAATCAGATGTGCATTTTTTGTAGTTTAAAATAACTGAGAGTAATCCAGCATCTACATAATGCAGAAATATTAGGGCAGGCATATGGCCTGGCAGATAAGATGTCATAGGGATGCCCACTTCCTGCATCAGGGGCCCTGGGTTAAACCCAGCTCGTGTAAACCCTGGGAGACAATGGTGATAGCTCAAGTAGTTGAGTTCTTATACCCCTGTGGTAGACATGGATTTTGATCTGGGATTTCAGCTTAGATCTCTGAATTTCTAGAAGCATTTGGGAAGTGAGTCATCAGATGCAAGCTGTCTCTGTATGTCCGTCTCTCTATTCTTTCTGTGCCTATCAAATACATACACACACACACACATATTTCTCTAAGAGACTAAAAACCATAATGCATTTTTGTGCATCTATGCATTAAAAAGTAGCCAGCGCCGTGGCTCAACAGGCTAATCCTCCCCCTGTGGCGCCGGCACAACAGGTTCTAGTCCCGGTCGGGGCACCGGATTCTGTCGCTGTTGCCCCTCTTCCAGGCCAGCTCTCTGCCATGGCCTGGGAAAGCAGTAGGTCTTCCTTTGCCATTGGTTCACCCTCCAATGGCTACTGCGGCCGGTGCACCGCGCTGATCAGATGGCAGGAGCCAGATGCTTCTCCTGGTCTCCCACGCAGGTGCAGGGCCCAAGCACTTGGGCCATCCTCCACTGCCTTCCTAGGCCAGAGCAGAGAGCTGGACTAGAAGAGGAGCAACCTGGACAGAACCAGCACCCCAACTGGGACTAGAACCTGGGGTGCCGGCACCGCAGGTGGAGGATTAGCCTTGTGAGCTGCAGCGCTGGCCGGGGTTGTAATTTATTAATTAGAAAAATGTTTTTATCACTATTTCCTCAATCAATAACTTAGTAATGAAAAAAAAAACACTCCTGGTAGCTTTTAGAAGAAATATGACTTCTCATAGAAGGAATGTCATTTGAAGACAACACAAGCATTTTAGTTCCACAGAATAAATTCCAAATAATATAAAGTCATAATTAAATAAGCAAAGCCCTAATAACTAAATAAATATAACCCTAAAGAAATAAAATCACCATCAATAAAAATTATTGCAGTAAAAACAATTACAGATTTGATTACTGTAGCTTCCTCATAGCTCTTAAAATCATGAAGTATTTGTCTTCGTATTTTCTTCTTTTTCTTATTTTGACAATTCCAGTTTGCTTGAATTTTAATATGACTTTTTCCTTGAATTTTGATATGACTTTTTTTTTTTCAGCTTGTTAAATTCTAGTGAGAAAAAATTCTGGACGCAATTTTAATTGGGTTTTCAGTAAATATTTAATTTGATGATATTTGGTGTTTTATTACTGAATATTAACATTTAATATGGTTTACAATTTTATTTATTATTTTTGAAGTTTTCTAGAATCATTTTGTACTTTTAGGGAATAGGCATTACACATTTATCGTGAATAAATAATATCTTATACATTTTCTTTTCTGTAAATATAGTTGATTTTGTTTATTTAGCTCTTTATCCCAAAAACTAACTGAACTTATTAGTTAAAGCTGTTTTATTTTTCAAAATCTGTAAGATTTTCTACATGGTCAATCACACCTTTTATGATAAAGATGTTTTTGCAGGGTAGGGAGTTTGGCCTAGAGGTTAAGAAGCTGAATCCCACACTGGGGTGCCTGGGTTCAGTTCCCAAGAAATTATGCTATTTCCTGTTTATATAAAGAAAGAATCAGTCTTCCACCAACAGGTGCAATGTTAGCTGTAGTCTTGGTAATGGCTTGCATCAGAATCAGGAAGTGATTCAGAAAGTTTCCATGTATTTCTGCTTTGCTGTGAGTTTTGTTTTAAAGTAGATCTGAAGTCGATTTTGAATTTATGAAAATCATATTTTGTATCTATTGAGATGATCATATGGTTTTTGTTTTATGTTTAGTACAACATTTTATTGATTGGTTTTTAAATATTAAAAGAAATTTAACTCTTGGTCAAGAGATATTATATTTATTCATTGTGAAATTCAATGTGGTGGACTTTTAGAATTTGTGAGGGATATTGGTCTTTTGTTTTTCTTTTTTTGTGAAGGCTTTGATATCAGGTTTTTACTGACTTCATACAATGAGTTGGGAAGTGTTTTTTGTTCCCTTTTCTTTGGCTTTAAAAGGATTTTTGAAGTGTTGATACTACTTCTCTAAATATTTGGAAAAAATACTCATGAAACTATCTGAATCTAAAAGATTTTTCTGTTTTTGTTTGTGAAGGGTTTTAACTACAAATTCAATTTTAATAAATGTTGACTAACTCAACTTTCTAAACCTTCAAGGAGTTATCTCATGTATTAAAATTGCTGAATTTGCTGCATAAAGTTCATCATAATATTATACTTTTAACATCTATAAATCAGTGCCAGCTATCATAATTGACATGGATATTTTAGATCTTCTTGATTGTTTTCCTTATCAGTATAGTAAGAGGTTTTATAATTTTGCTGCTCCTATAAAACCAGAGCTCAGGGTGGACATTTGGCCTCACATGTAGGACCCTGCTTAAGATACCCATGTCCCACGATGAAGCTCCTGGGTCTGATTCCCAGCTCCAGGTGCAGGCTCCAGCTTCCCAGAGTAACATAACAACACGTGCATATTGCATGTGCCAAACCTGAGGAGCGTTGAGTTTAGTTTCAATGTTCCCAAGCCAGTGTCAGGATGGACCAAAACCAGGAGTCTGGAAATCAATTCAAGTTTCCCCTTTTAGCTCAGGGACCTAACCACTTGAGCCATCACCTCCTGTCTCCCAAGGTGAGCATTTAGGAAGCGGAACCTGCTGGCAAAGTCAGGACTGGAAAACAGGCACTCCAGTTTAGCATGTGGAAGTCCCACTCAATATCTTACCTGCTACACCAGAAGCCTACTGACAAAAAGTTTCCGAAATTGTCTTTCTAGCGTGGAAATGTACATGTGATCAATAATGGATACTTCACAGCCTTCGATAAATTAATGAATGCCTGCACCAGTCTGTATTTTCTAGGTAAACAATGTGTAAATGTAGATCACTGTATACTAAAGACATTGTTTTAATTCACCTTTTCACATTTCCAGGAAGGTAAATGGGGGCAATTTCATTTGAAAGAAAAAGAGGCTCAATGGAGTGACAGTGTATCCCAAGCTTGGCCTCACCTTCAATGGCATAAGGAGTTCTGGGAGGGAGGTGCAGACTGTTTTCCAGGGTGCCCATATGCAGCCTGCAGCTTGTGTAGCCTCACTCTTACTCTGAACAAACTCAAATGCCTTTGTGAAGGTGATCAGTACAGCTTTACCACAGGTGGCGGTCACGACGAATGTGCATCTGTGCTAGGAGCCTAGCATCCCATTTCGTAATGAGTTTTGTCTGTTTTATGGTTCAGTAATTAAACAAATTGTCGTAAGTAACTAAAAAATAGAAGCCAAGCAGCCCCTTTCCACAGCTGGCAGCCGGATACATCAGAAGCTGAATTGCTAAAATGATCTGTCAGGGGCCAAATTCTTTAGTATTGTTTGCCTAACAATTACAAATGAATGAGTAGGTAAAAGTGGTACTCTGGGTGCTGTTAGAATTCTTTTATAACCGATTTTTTCCTAAAATACTTGCTTCATAGCTGCTGAGTTGCTCCGTGGCTGTGGTAGAAAGCCACATCTTTGTAAGCAGGAATGCATCTTTCTGCCAGCGATACCTATCACAAACAAGGAGGTTTAAAGTATAAGAACTAGTCTGGGTACTTCTAGACAGCTACCAGATAAAGAAATAAGAATTGTATCCTGTTCTCTGTCAAATCCCTGGAAAGCAGAGCATCTTTCTACGAGCTGGTGCTTCTAATATGAATGCAAATCTGATGCTGTTCTTTTTTCTAACTGTAACTAGGGAGTATTTAAGCTAACACTCAGTCAGATACCACTCCCCTTTGGAAGTGGGTTAATTAACCACTCCCCCTTGGAAGTGAGTTAAAAGCCTGAGACACCTTGTGTCTGCCCTCTCTTCTTTGCCCTGGCCTCTAGCCAGCAGGGGACTTGCCTTAGCCCTGTGCCTCCAGGGCACATGGCCTTCAGGCCACTGGGCCTAGGCTTCCTGTCCTAGATGCTCCTCCACATGGCTGGTTCCTGGTGCTCTGATTTATCCAGATTTACCTCGCTCTTCGATAAAGATCTCACTTTCCTAGGCATCTTTCTCACTTAATAAAAGCCTACATCTACCATGCTGCCTTTTAGAATGCTTTTCTAAATATTAGGCAAGAACCCTCTCAGGCTTATTAATATTGGGGATTACTGTTGAAATCTTTACTTAATATATAGTAAACTGATCTTCTGTATATAAAGAGAATCGAAAATGAATCTTGATGTGAAGCAAGGGGAGAGGGAGTGGGAAAGGGGAGGGTTGCTGGTGGGCGGGAAGTTATGGGGGGGGAAGCCATTGTAATACATAAGCTGTATTTTGGAAATTTATATTCTTTAAATAAAAGCGTTATAAAAACAAAAAAAATATTGGGGATTTATTAATAAGCACATGGTGATATTGTATGGCACCCCAAATTCTGGTAGCGCCCAGATGGGACTTCTGGGGAAATTTAAGGGGCCACATTTTCGTATATATTTTAGGGGATCTCTCCTGTCTCTCAGGGTCTGAATTAACCAGAATCTGAGGTAGGAGCCTGAGCCTTGTACTGAACAAGTATACTGCAAAAGAGGATACAAGTGTTTTAACCACTAGACCAAACACCTGCCCCATATAAGGATTATTGCAGATGAAAGTGTTACTTTAAAAATAACTTAAAAAGCCTTGGGAAATAAAGAGTTATGAGATTTCCATTAAAACTGTAATTCCATCTGTGAATCTCTTTTTAAGGTTCTAATGAAGCATACTCTATTTCAAATGTGTTGTTTCATTTTTAGCATCAACACAAATGTTCATGTGTTTTGATGTGCAATAGTAAAATGGTAAATTTTCAGTTATATTCTGGGAACAGACAGGGAAACATGGGATTCCCCCCTCATGCTATGACACACTTACAAAAGGCGGTAGTAAAGAGAGCCTTACCGATTTCTACGAGGATATGATATTATAAATAAAATTCTTGCAGCACACACACACTGAAAAATAGAATGTGATGCCTTTGTATCTTTATCCAAAGCAACTGGGTAAATTGAATCACTCCAAGACAGTGTGAAAAAACCAAATAGCTAGTCATACTAACATTTAAAGCTATCACCTATAGAGGAAAGACTCTTACATACAAAAGTTTCTGGATCAAGTAGCAGATTTATTAGTCATCCTCCAATACCCCGAGACCAATTCAATTTGTTAGCGCTCAATATCGCTATTTCCCTCAGAATCTTGGGTTTACATCAAGGCCAGCAACACAAGGAATCTTGGAGAGAAAACAAAATTTATAGTTTTGCCATAAGGCCCAAGCCTCAAAGGAATTTAAATTATTTGAATAATCCATTCTTATTTTCTCCCCAGAGGCAGCTGAAGAGAACAAATGCAAGTGTGGTTAATGTAAGTAATGACAGTCCAGGGCAGCAAGAATGTTCAAGGAAACAAGTTATGTTTAAACTTACCAGATTTTAGACTTAAATAAAGACAAAAATGCATTCAGGTAAGTGACTTATGTGGAAATTGAAGGGTATTTTAAATTCATATATCAAATTCATGTGAAGACCATAATTTGAGCGATTTTTTAACAAAGAACCAAGATAGATACAAAGAGGCCAAGGAGTTATGAGAAATGTCAACTACAAATTCCTTTCTTGCTATTCACAAAAACATAATATGTTAACGGTATATCTACTCTCGTCCATGAAGGAATTTATGTAGTGGCAGAATTTTAGTATTGAGGTTTATTTCACAGTCAAATAATTAAATAGATTAGAACATTATATGTATGACAAGATATAATCATAGGTTTATTTTAGGTATCCAGATTGTTTAAATAAGCTATAGTAGTTCTCAATTTTTCTGTCTCACTATGTATATGTAGAAATTTTAAATATGGTTTTATTTTTTTCAGTTGCAATATGTGAACAGTTATGCTTAAACTATGCAGTGACCACGTGAGTAAACTACTTCCTCTTTTCTCTCCCTCTTTCCCTGCCTTGGTTCCCCCTTCTTTTACTCCCAGGGATTTCATATTTTATTAGGTAACTTGAGATGTCTTAACAAAACAGCATAGATTGACTGCATTACCCAACAGAAATATATTTGCTTGGTTTATGGAACCAGGAAATCTGAGAACCGGGTGTGGGAAAGGCAGAGTTCTGGAGGAGAACAGCTGCCTTCTAGTGTCCTCATAAGGGGGAGAGTGAGAGAGAGCAAGAGAGAGCGAGAGAGTGCGCAAGCGAAACTGAATTCAGGTCTCCTTGGTCTTTCTCTTTCTTTTCTTATAAGGACATCGGTTCTATTGGATCAGGGCTCCATCCTTATGATTTAATTTAATTTTAATCATCTCTTTATTAAAGGACCTCTCCCTGGTACACTTACATGGTAGGAGGGTTAGCAGTTCAATATATTAATTTTGAGAGGACACAAATATTTAGTCCATAGAATTTTATTTCCACCCGCCCCTCACTGAATCTACATCCAAAGTAAATTAATTCCATCCTAACAGCTCCAGAGCTGCTAACTCACTCCATCATCAATTCTGAAGTCCAAAGTCTAATCTAAATATTATCTAAATCAAATATTGGTGAGATTCAAGGTATGACTCATTCTCAGACAAAAATTCTTCTCCAGCTGTGAACCTCTGAAGGCAGACATGTTCTTCTTCTACAACCCAACTACAATAGCACAGACATTCCCATTTTGAAAAGAATTTAGAGGCAAAGGAAAGGTGACAATTTCCAAGCAAATCCAAAACCGAGAAGAGCAATCCTATTAGATCTTGGGGCTCATGGACAACCCCCTTTTGTAAAATGCTCTGACCTACAGGCCCAGTGGGGTGGCAATGTCACACTCCGGACACAGGGCAGCCCTGCTCCTGTGATGAGGGCCTTGCTCACACAGTTCTCCGAAATTTAGGACATGATTCAGTCCAGAGCAGGTAACTCAATACACCATAATACATAACCTTGCCTCAGAATCCTATTGCTTTTGTAAAAGATTTAAATAGCTTTTAAATTTATTTTGTTTTGTTTGAAAGGGAGAGAGAGAGAAAGGGAGGGAGGGGGAGAGAGAGAGGGAGAGAGAGACAAAGGGAGAGAAAGGGGGAGAGGGTGAAGGGAGACAGAGAGAGACAGATTGAGATTTTATATCCATTGGTTCACTCCCCAAATGCCCAAGAGCTATGGCTGGGTCAGGCTGACCAGGAGCCCAGAACTCAATCCAGGTTTCCTACTTCCGTGGCAGAAACCTCTGTAGTTGGATCATTGTTTGCTGCCACCCAGAATGCATTAGCAGGAAGCCTGAATCAGAAGCGGAACCAGGAATCAAATTCATACACTCAGGTATCACATGGATAAATGTTCTCATAGATCTGCCTCTTGCAATCAACCTCCTCCATGGTCTGAGACACATAAACCAAATGGAGAGATATCAAATAAGTGCTTCGCCCAGAGGGCTGTGTTGGTTTTCTATTGCTGCTGTAATAAAACACCATGAACAGAACGGCTTAAAATAACAACAAACGTTATTTCAGTCTTGAATGCAGAAGTCTAAAACATGCCTCACTATGCTAAAATCAAAGCATTGTAAAGGGCTTATGTTTTTCTGAATACTCCGGGAATCATGCATTTTCTTGCCAAGTTCAGTTTCTGGGGATAATGTTTATTCATTGACTGATGGTCCTCCTCCTCCACCTTCAAATCTATGACAGTAATTTTGTCTTTCTCACTTTACAATTCTCGTCTGCCTTCATTTCCTATATTTAAGGACACCATGAATACATTGATGCCAGTTGGCTTATTACAGGGAGTTGTTATGGTCATCTGATCAACAACTTTAATTCCATGTGCTACCTATGCTAACCAGGGCAAATGTCTGGAGGATCTAGCTAAGTTTCTATCCCCTTCCTAACACCATTCATCTTTGAGAAATGATGCCTTGTTTTCAACAGTTCTTCTTCAGGCTAATGAGCCACAACCAGCTAGAATCACTAAGGCTGCCAGAGCCAATATGGCTGCTATGTGAGTAGTAGGAACCTATATATGGGGAACATCATCTGCTGCTTCCCAAGCACATTATCAGGAAGCTGGATCAGATGTGAAGGTGGGACATCATCCCAGGAGCTGATGTGGGATGCAGGTACCATAAGCGTCAGTATAACCCACTGTGCCATAATGTCCACCCCAGAGGATCCCACTTTAAGGACCCCTCCCTCATGAGAGATGCCAACAATTAATTGGAAAACTTTATTTCTCTTTGACAAATACTGGAAGATATTTACAGATTTTGGAGATTAGGAGATGAAGATCTTTGGGAGGCCAATTTTCTGCCTGCCACACAGCCCAAGCTTTGCATCCATCTTACAGTCAGCACTGAGTGCTGGGGATGTGAGTGATCTGTCTTGGATATTCAAACAAGAGGAACTTTCAGAAGACTTTATCATCCAATGATGTCTAATTGCAACATCTGATAAACTCCAAGTGGAAATCAGCCAATAGAACTAAATTAATACTTAGGAACAGGACAAATAATTAAAAAAATGCATTTTTTAAGCCCTGCAATTTTAGGATGGTCTGCTATAGAGCAATTGATAATATCAACTTCATCTTTGCTGATTCCCATGGTCACTTTCCTTACTATTATTTTCTTTGGGCTATCAGCATTATTTGACATAGTTGATAACTTCCTTCCCCTTGGGGTGTTTGTGTGTGTGTGTGTGTGTGTGTATACAAGCTGGGCATTCCTAATTCCAAATTCTAAAAACTGAAACACTTGGAAATTACAAAGTTTTTCAGTAGAAATATGATGCTACATGTAGAAAATTCCACACCTGGTCTCATGTGGTGGGTCACAGTCAAATGGAGACACACTAAAATGTTGTATGAAATTAATTTCTGGCTATGTGTATAAAGTATATGTAAACATAATACATTTTATGTTTATATTTGAGTCCCATCCTTAAGATCTCAATAGGTATATGCAAATATTCCAAAATATGAAATTCAAAACACTTACAGTCCTAACCATTTCAATTAAGTGATATTCAATATTTACTTTGTTTGCTTAACTTTTAGTACATCACACACTTCTGGCATTTCTTTTGATTCTCCTTGTTTTGTTTTTTTTAATCAGTCTCTTTTACTAAATTATTCCTCTATTTAACACCATAAGGTCAGAGTGAACCAGTGCTCTGCTACTATTGCTATTCTATATCTAAATTCTATTCCATGATGATTTTAGTGTCATACAATTTAGATACCAACCATATGCCAACTCTTATACTTAAACCTCCCATACAGAATTCTCTGCAATTTCCATAACAATCAATTCAATGGAACAGACACACCTTCACTTGGATATCTAATTACCATCTCAAACTGTGATTATCCTAAATTAAATGCTGAATATATGCCTCTAAGTCTTTCCTGTGTATGTACTTCCTCTACTTAACAATGGGCAGCTCCATCCTTCTAATCTCTTACTCAATACAAAACTTCCACAGCAACGGGGGAGAAAAGGATGGAAGGTTATCCATCTTCTCCCTCTAAATTACATTGTCATTCTGTCCAAAGTTGCATGGCCAAACCTAACCATCTTTCCTTGCAAACTATTGGCAAACAAGGAGGAGCAGATGAACCATTTGTTCACAGGAACCACAACTCCTCTCCGGTCTGCATTAAGAAGTACAGCATATAAATTACACGTATTATTTCACATCTTCAAACTCTGAATTCAGAGGGCTCAAAGCAGCTTTCAAATAAGAAATCTGCAGCTCAAAGTCCTCTTAGTAAGTTGAAGAATTTATATATGCCTTTAGCCTTATGGTTCTGAGATAGGAGTCTTTTCTGACATGCTATACACTATTCTTTAGAATACAGAGAATTTAGTAGATTCAGTTTTAGATGTTTCTGATTAAAAAAAAAAACTTCAAACAATGAAACCCCCCCCCTTTTTTTTTTAATTTTTTGACAGAGTGGACAGTGAGAGAGAGTGACAGAGAGAAAGGTCTTCCTTTGCCGTTGGTTCACCCTCCAATGCTGCCGCGGTTGGCGCGCTGCGGCCGGCGCACCGCGCTCGTCCGATGGCAGGAGCCAGGAGCCAGGTGCTTTTTCCTGGTCTCCCATGGGGTGCAGGGCCCAAGCACCTGGGCCATCCTCCACTGCACTCCCTGGCCACAGCAGAGGGCTGGCCTGGAAGAGGGGCAACCGGGACAGAATCCGGCGCCCCGACCGGGACTAGAACCCGGTGTGCCGGCGCCGCAAGGCGGAGGATTAGCCTGTTGAGCCACGGCGCTGGCCGAAACCCCTTTTTTTAAAAAAATACTTATTTATTTAATTATTTGAGAGGTAGAGTTACAGACAGAGAGAGGGAGAGAGAGGTCTCCAACTGCTGGTTCACTCCCCAAATTCCTGCAATGGCCGGAGCTGTGATGATCTGAAGCCAGGAGCTTCTTCTGGATCTCCCATGTGAGTGAAGGGGCCCAAAGACTTGGGCTATTTTCTGCAGCTTTCCCAGGCCATACCAGAGAGCTGGATTGGAATAGGAGCAGCCAGGACACGAACTGGTGCCCCTATACCCCACCATGCCATAGCGCTAGCTGAAACAAATCAATTTTAAAGGAAAGTTTTTGCATGTATTTATGTACATTATCTATCTCTTGGGTTTTAATAATATTATGTTTAAAAAATAAATTCTTAGAGGCCAGTGTTGTGGCATAGCTGATTGAGTCACTGCCTGTGACACTGGCAGTCCACATGGGTGCCCGTTTATGTCCTGCTGCTACACTTCCGATCCGGCTCCCTGTTAATTATGACGTGGGAAAGCAGTGGAAGACGGCCAAGTGCTTGGGCCATTGCAACCCACACAGGCGTCCTGGATGTAGTTCCAGGCTCCTGGCTTTAGTCTGGCCCAGTCCTGGTTTTTGCAGCCATTTTAGGAGTGAACCAGAAGATACAAGATTTCTTTCTCACTCTCGTTCTGTAATTCTACCTTTCAAATAAATAAATAAATCTAAAACATTTTTAAAAATAAATTCTTCAGACACTAGTCTTGTTTATGTGATCCCTTTGACTCTTAGTCCTATCATTATGATCAGTTGTGAACAGAAATTGATCACTTGGACTAGTGAGATGGCATTGGTACATGCCAACTTGATAGGATTGAATTGGAATCCCCTGGTATGTTTCTAACTCTACCATTTGGGGCAAGTCAGCTTGAGCATGTCCCAAATTGTACATCTCTTCCCTCTCTTATTCCCACTCTTATATTTAACAGGGATCACTTTTCAGTTAAGTTTCAACACTTAAGAATAACTGTGTATTAATTACAGAATTCAACCAATAGTATTAAGTAGAACAAACAAACAAAAATACTAAGAGGGATAACGTATTAAGTTGTTCATCAACAGTCAGGGCAAGGGCTGATCAAGTCACTGTTTCTCATGGTATTCATTTCATTTTAACAGGTTTCCTTTTTGGTGCTCGGTTAGTTGTCGCTGATCAGGGAGAACATATGATATTTGTCTCTTTGGGACTGGCTTATTTCACTCAGCATGATGAGTGAAATACTAACCGATAGAACAAAAAAGGGAGAGAACAATCCAACATGGGAAGCGAGATACACAGCATACTCATAGAATGGCGGATGTCCTAAACAGCACTCTGGCCTCAGAATCAGCCCTTAAGGCATGCAAATCTGGCTGAAAAGCCCATGAGAGTATTTCAGGCATGGAAAGCCAAGACACTCTGTCAAAAAAAAAAAAAAAAAAAAAAAAAAAACCAGAGAGAAAAGAAAAGAAATGACCTAAATGAAAGCTCGTCACGAGTGAGATCCCAGTGGAAAGAACAGGTCATCAAAGAAGGAGGTACCTTTCTCTGAAGGGAGGAGAGAACTTCCACTTTGACTACGACCTTGTCTAAATATAATCAGAGTTGGTGAACTCAAAAGGCTTCCATAGCCTTGGCAACTCATGACAAGAGCCTAGGGTGATTACTGATGCCATAAATAACAGTGTCAATTTGTTAAGTCAACAACAGGAGTCACTGTGCACTTACTCCTCATGTAGGATCTCTGTCTTTAATGTGTTGTGCATTGTGATTTAATGCTATAACTCGTACTGAAACAGTATTTTTCACTTTGTGTTTCCATGTGGGTGCAAGCTGTTGAAATCTTTACTTAATATATGCTAAAATGATCTTCTGTATATAAAGAGAATTGAAAATGAATCTTGATGTGAATGGAAGGGGAGAGGGAGTGGGAAAGGGGAGGGTTGTGGGTGGGAGGGAAGTTATGGGGGGGGGGAAGCCATTGTAATCCATAAGCTGTACTTTGGAAATTTATTTCATTAAATAAAAGTTAAAAAAATAAAATTTGAAAAAAAAATAAATTCTTCAATGAAAACGGTAAAACATGCAAGATACTTCTACTATAAACATATAAAAACGTTTCTGCATAAACAATGTTTAAAAACATTCTGATTAATATTTCTGAGTAAGAGGATCTTATGTTATAATGTACTTTCAGAGATTATTAATATCATGTAATACAGCTTTCCAAATACTTTAAAGATATGTAAATTGTTCTGTGATTCAGTCCTTTAAATGTATATACAAGCTACAAGGTACTCTCTGAGCTGTAAAAATATCAGTTTAAGAAGGAAAAGAAAAAAACAACAATAAGTGGTTTCTAAACTGAGCTTTTTCAGGTAAGAGGAAGGATCATATGAAAACTCTGCCAATCACAAATTCGAAAATCAGGATCTGCTTCTGGCTTACTGGACAGTGACTGAATGATTCTTTAGATTAGTCCACTCACTAAAATGCCTTCGTATATAGGAGTTCTAGTTTTTGCTAATTTGCTTAAAAACAACATTTAGTGTACTCTAAGAAAATTAAATTCCAAAGAACTCCCCATCTAGCTACATAAATATCCTCTGACTTAAAAAGCAAATATGACTACTTTTTTGTATAATATTAATGATCCTTAAAGTATAGGCCTGATTTTATCAGGTAAGATTAAAAAAGTCAAAATATTTGTGCAGATTGTATCTCATCTCTGCATAAGAGTGATAAGTGTCCTAGATATTTTAAATATCATTAAAATACACCAGAAAACAGAGCATACATTTCTTGAGGCTGAACACGTGTCTGTCATTCAAATTACCTATATCTAATAGTACCTCCTGGAGAGAAGAAAATAAAAGTACCATTTACATTCTCAATTAACAACTCTGCAAGATTTCATGATGACAACTAATTTTTATGCACTCAGTTATTTGTGGCCTATTTTATAACTTCTCTAATGGAAAAGCTACAAATAAATGGGTTGTAAAGATCAGTTTAGTTGAGATCACTTTTTGAAGATATCGGTGTTCACGACATCGTTCTTTATTCCCCACAAGAAATCATGGTCTTTAATCCTACAAGTGCTGCCATCATTTAAGTTTTAATTTAGGAACACCTTCACTTAAGTGATATTTAATTACAGTTGATTCTCCAACTCAACTCCCTTGACATTTTCCTCTCCCATGTGAAATGCACAGTCTCTAAGCTCCCAGTCGGCTTATGACTTTCTTGCACTTTCTGCCTCTTCTATTTTTTTGTGGCCAGTTAACTTTACAACTTCTACAGGTGAGTATGTGACATGTATATCATTCATTTCTTTGGTGTACTATTTGTATGTGGGAAATTATGATGTGTTTTTCACAAACATTGGGTAGTGAAATCTCCCCTCTCTTACGTAAACACTGGGTACAGGATTGGTTATTAAAATCATTCCTTCAGTAATGTGACATAGTTTTAGTGTACAGCCAATTGACCATTCCATACTTTAGTGTACAGGGTTTTTTTTTTGTTTCTTTTTTATTATTTTTTTGGACAGGCAGAGTGGACAGTGAGAGAAAGAGAGAGACAGAAAGGAAGGTCTTCATTTTCATTTTTTTTAATTTTATTTTTTATATTTTTTGACAGGCAGAATGGATAGTGAGAGAGAGAGAGACAGAGAGAAAGGTATTCTTTTTGCTCTTGGTTCACCCTCCAATGGCCACCGTGGCCAGTGCACCGCGCTGATCAGAAGCCAGGAGCCAGGTGCTTCTCCTGGTCTCTCATGGGGTACAGGGCCCAAGCACTTGGGCCATCTTCCACTGCACTCCCGGGCCACAGCAGAGAGCTGGCCTGGAAGAGGGACAACCGGGACAGAATCCAGCGCCCTGACCGGGACTAGAACCCAGTGTGCCGGCGCTGCAGGAAGAGGATTACCCTAGTGAGCCGCAGCACTGGCCTAGTGTACAGGTTTAATATAGATTGTGTATAATGGAAATTGTTCTCAGAAAAAAGGTCAGTGTCCCTACTCCTTCTCAACCTACTTCCTTGATCATTTTATTTTCTGTCGGCCCCTTCAATGGCCCTGCATTTCCTGTTTTGCTGATTCTAGGTGACCTAGAATTCCATTATCTTTCACGTTAACTGTTAGTAGCCATCCCAACATCCCTACCACTTATATTTCACAGAGAACCCTTGGAGTTGGGCTAGACTCTGGTTTAGTCAACACTCCCATTTTCTGAAGTGCACTCAACTATCCAATCACATTACTCTCCCTCATAATCTCTTCTCACCATCCCTAATGCAAGTATTTAAATTAAGGAACTCACCATCTTTCTTGACCTTTCATGGTCTCCTCAGTGATCTCTTGACCATTAGAAACATCTCTTGTCCTCCCTCCTATCATAGCTAAAATTACATTTCTGAAATGTGAATTATATATCATATAATGCTGACATTTCTCAATAGTTCTTATAAATTGGAATTCCAACTCTGTCATATTGTATCTAATCCGTGAGATCTAGTCCTGCCTGTCATTTGAAAAGTGTTTCTTGCTCCAAGACCCCATCTCTTGGATTCTAGAACAAAAAAAAAAATTTCTTTTTTTTTTTTTTTTTTACAGGCAGAGTGGACAGTGAGAGAGAGAGACAGAGAGAAAGGTTTTCCTTTTGCCGTTGGTTCACCCTCCAATGGCCGCCGCGGTCGGCGCACCGCGCTCGTCCGATGGCAGGAGCCAGGAGCCAGGTGCTTTTCCTGGTCTCCCCATGGGGTGCAGGGCCCAAGCACCTGGGCCATCCTCCACTGCACTCCCGGGCCACAGCAGAGGGCTGGCCTGGAAGAGGGGCAACCGGGACAGAATCCGGCGCCCCGACCGGGACTAGAACCCGGTGTGCCGGCGCCGCAAGGCGGAGGATTAGCCTGTTGAGCCACGGCGCCGGCTAAAAAAAAATTTTTTTCTAAACTTTTATGCTTTCATCAAGTTATACAGTGATTTCATGCTTTGGCTTTTAGGTGTCTGGAACCCATTAAAATCCTTGTTAAAATTGGCTGACTCTGCTTTCATCAACGCCCTTCCTTTGACAATAGATACCTGTTTGCATAATTTGCTCTCTAAACAAATTTGTTTAAATCCTTCTCTTTTCAATCAAATCACTTCTATAATGGCACAAGTCCTGTTATGATTACTTACTTATTACTTAGTCCAGTTATGTATTTACTTAGTTTTGAATGTATTGCGATGTAAGCCATTATTAGGTAAGAAGTACATATTTTTTCTTACATACCTAGAATGCAAACTGGCTGATAAAAAGATAATGTTCAGTAAAATGAGCTAAAATGAACTAAAAATATAGTGTATGTCCACCGACCTCCAAAGCTTAAATTATTTGACTAATCACTAAATAGTAACTATTGATGGTTGTAGATGCCAAAATGACCTGGCTTGAGTCTTGGTTGTATAATATAAGTTCAAGTTGTTCAAATGCTTTTGTCTTCATCTCCTGGTTTTCTGATTGTATGCAAGGAGACTTGTAAAAATTCATGGATCAAGTCTCAGCTCTACTCCTGATGCCAGCTTCCTGAGAATAGTTACTCTTTCAGGTGGCAAATGATGGCTCAACTAGTTAGATTCTTCCTGACATTGGTTTGGATCAGCCCTAACCATAGCACACATTTAAGGAAAGAATCAGAGATTGGGAGATCTCTGTCTCTGTCTCTCTCCCTCTCTGCCTTTCAAATGATAAATAAATAATGTTAAATTCAAAGAAAATGTAATTAAAAATAAAAATCTATTAACTTTATTTTTAAGCATAAACTCCATAAACTTCAAGATATGAATTTTTTTTTGACAGAGTTAGACAGCCAGAGAGTAGAAACAGAGAGAAAGGTCTTCCCTTTCCGTTGGTTCACCCTCCAAATGGCCGCTACAGCCAGCGCACTGCGCCGATCTGAAGCCAGGAGCCAGGCGCTTCTTCCTGGTCTCCCATGAAGGTGCAGGGCCTAAACACTTGGGCCATCCTCCACTGCACTCCTGGGCCACAGCAGAGAGCTGGCCTGGAAGAGGAGCAACTGGGACAGAATCCGATGCCCCAACAGGGACTAGAACCCGGGGTGACGGTGCTGCAGGAGGAAGATTAGACAAGTGAGTCGTGGCACTGGCAAACTTCAATATATTTTTGTAAATAAACAAAACAGCCATTTAGTCCACTGTTAAAGAACTGAGGTTCTTAGTTTAACAACTTCAAGGAAGAACTTTTTAATCAATTTGTTTTTCTTTGCAACACCAAAACTCTCTCAACACAAATGTAGTTGGTTGAGAACCAGTGCTGCGGCACAGCAGTCTGAGCTGCAACCTTCATATGGGCACTAGTTTGAGTTACAGCCTCTCTACTTTCTATCCAGCTTCCTGCTGAAGCAAATGGGAAAGCAGCACTCATCCACTCATATGGGGCGCATGGGTGAAACTCCTGACTCCTAGCTGTGACTTGGCCCAGCCCAAGCTATGTAGGCATTTGGGAAGTGAACCAGCAGATGGAAGATTCCTCTCTCTCTCTCTCTCTGCCTTACAAATCAATAGTGCATTTTTAAAAAAGTGACTGAATGAGATGGAACTAAAATAAAAATTATTATTTAAAATAAAATGCTGCAAAATGCTCTAAATTGAGCTCAGAATTAGATAACTCAGAACTTTATTACCAGAGCACCAGTGTTGCAGGCCCTCAGCCTATTTCTCATGTGCAGGCATTTCTTTCTGGAAGACTCACAAGGATAATTAAATACCCACTTCAACACTTTTGGCTGTAGCTACCACTAAGTCAATGTAAGTTTATGCTGCACGCAGATTTTTTTTCTTTTGGTTAGCTTTCTTCTAAAACAGTGAAAGATAATAATCAACAGAAGATGAGAGAACAGACTTACACACATAAAGGGAAATTATTTTATCTTCTTATACTTAGTATGCAGTAAATGATGCAAAACACAAAATATATTTTCTACAGTATTTCTCCTGATACCAAATTCAGAGGTAAATCTAAAATATATCTCTATGAAGTTAGCTAGATTTTAATGATAATAAGTAAACTACAGTCTTTGCAAAGTTTCAACCTGAGCAAATCTAATCCTAAGTAGCTTTCTTTGTTTTTTAAGTTTTTATTCCTGGCTACTCAGCCTTCTGACTCTTTCATTCATCCAGAGCACCATGACTTCAAACCCTCTGAATTAAAGCTATTAGGGACTCCGGAAAACCCAAAAGCAATGCATCATCAGAGATAAATATAAGCAGGAGAAATTTTCCATCTGAAACTCTTCTTTTAGCAGCAAAACCAAAGCATGTAATTTTACTGATAATTTAATATTCAATGTAAAGTGTAGTATTGCCTTGTAAAATTCATTTTGGCATGATGATATTAAGGATTAAGATATCATTTAGCATTCTTGGTAATATCTCTAATGAAAAGAAAGATGAACAGGTTCTCTCCCCAATGAATGCATTAAAAAGCAATATGCAATTAGGCCATATTTAAATTTATCTGTACTAGTATATAATTTATTGATTTAACCAATAAATTATTCAAGTCACTCATTGATGTTAGAATTGCCTTGCCATATAGCTTAAGGGGAAAATGAGAAGCCAAGCAGAAAAACTGTTACTTTCCACAAGTTTAGATGCTTTTAAAAATATGCATCACATGCATGCATGTGATGAAAGTCAGTGAAATCTGAAATTAAAAATAACATTAATGATGGACATGACCTTCTTTCCCCATGAACAATGGATCCAAGTTGAAATCAATATTACCATTTAATTTCAAAATTTTTACATCTAAAATATAGATAAAATGCTGAAAATTATCATTTTATGCATGTATCACCACAAAAATTCAAGATGAACTCTATAAGAGATTCAAAATGCTGGAATGAATATAGAAATCTATAACTTACTCAACTATGTATACAGGATAATTAACTATTACTTGAGAATGACCTCAACTCCCTGGGAAAAACATCCTACATACATAGAAGGATATTATACGTAGGAGCCTAGTGTTCTGTCTCCGTGGGTTAACTCACTGCTTGTATTGTCCACTTCCCATTCAGAGTGCTGGCCTGAGGACTGGCTGCTCCAGTTCTGGTCCAGCTTCCTGCTAATGTGCCTGGGAGGGCAGTAGGTTAAGCTGCCATTTGGGATGGCTGCATCCCACATCGGAGTTCCAGTTCAAATCTCAGCTACTCTACGTATGATCTAGCACCCCAGAAATACATCTTGGCAGACAGCTTGTGGTGGCACAGGTGCTTGGGCCCCTGCTATCCACGTGGGAGACCCAGAGGAAGTTTCTAGCTCCTTACTTCAGCCTGGTCCAGCCCTGGCTGCTGCAGACATTGGGAAAGTGAACCAGCAGATTCATAATCTCTTCCTTTCTCCATTGCTCTGCTTTTCAAGCTGACAAAAATGAATACGCATTAAAATTTTTGAAACGTCAAAAAATATGTTTTCATGTTGGAAGCTTCTCATGCATCTTTCCTTTCATACCACAAAATATCCTCACTTCAAAAACAAAAAATTAGTTTAGCTTGGTTTTGAATTCATAAATATGAAATTTTACCATGTGCATTATGTGGTATCTGAGTGATAAATGTTCATATTATTTCATACAGTTATGATATAATCATTTTTATGGCTCTAGGCTCACATTCCAGTTTTAAATATGCAAAAAATTTTATTCAGTCTACTGTTGTGGTGAATGTCTGTAATTTCCTAATTTTGGTTATCATAATTAGTAATGTTAGCAATGTTTTGTTTGTCTTTTGATTGTCATCTACATTTTCATCTAAGTACAGTGTGACAATAAATATGAGAAAATAACAGAAAATGATTTAATAAACTTACATGTGATAATAGTTTTTTTTTTAACTGCAAGGAATGACTTTATTTTCTTAAATAAATTTCAGATTATAGTACCCAATTAAGAATCTAACTGATAATAATATTGACATTTTGCATCTGAATTACATGTTTATCTGTTTGGACATGATATTTATTTTCTATACAATTTAGATATTCAAGACAATACTGAAGAAATAATAGCATGTTCTTGTGTATACTCTTATGCAGTCCTTTCAGAGCAATGTTCCAGAGGTTTGTAATTACTACCTATCATAGCTAATGGTTCCTCTGAAAATCAGAAAACAACATTTTGTTATTTTTTAGTTCTATCAATGCTGAGAAGCCCCCAAAATAAAATTCTGCATTTTCATACAAATACACTGGGCATTGTTATAAGTGAGGTGCATATAATAGATTTTAAAACACCAGGCTTTATTCTTTCATTTTAAACTTTAAAAAAAAACCAAAAGACAAGGAAAATGGGATACAATGATAGTTGCAAGGACTCATTCTGCTCTTGCAGCCTCTGTTATGCTGACTCCAACAGTCTAGATCAAAATGCAGACAATAGAACTAACAGAGCCAACTTGTTCCGTTCTTCAAGGCATGGGGAAGAAGAAAGAAGGAGGCCACAAGGCTTGTCTAAAAAGTGTGTGCTAAGCCAGCGCTGCGGCTCACTAGGCTAATCCTTGCCTTCCGCACCAGCACCCCAGGTTCTAGTCCTGCTAGGGGTGTTGGATTCTGTCCTGGTTGCTCCTCTTCCTGTCTAGCTCTCTGCTGTGGCCTGGGAAGGCAGTGGAAGATGGCCCAAGTGCTTGGGCCCTGCACCTGCGTGGGAGACCAGGAGGAGGCACCTGGCTCCTGGCTTCAGATTGGAGCAGTGTGCTGGCCATGGTGGCCATTTTGGGGGTGAATCAACGGAAGGAAAACCTTTCTCTCTCTGTCTCTCTCTCTCACTGTCTAACTCTGCTTGTCAAAAATTAATTAATTAATTAAAAATAAATAAATAAATAAATAAATAAAAATAAAAGTGTATGCTAAACAGCTTTGTGACATTTTGATCCAAATTTCCCAGGAGTTGTATATAACAAGTCTTCGGCCAAAACTGTCTCATCATAATGACACAAAACTTTAAAGATGGTGTGGAAACACAATGTGTCTGGATGAAACACCGGGGCTCTTCTATAGTGCAAATAGGAGAAAACTGATTTGAGACACTAAACTGTGTTAATCAGTCTGCATCTCTGCCATCTTCAATCACATGAATCCTTACATACAGAGGACATATTTTGTCTCTCACAACCCCAGACTCTCTTTAAGCTACTATTGGATCTGTACTTCAAGTTGTGAAACCTTCTCACTCAGGTGTTTTCTCATGGTCCAGTAATTTATAAGCTGAATGACAGCTTATCGCTTAAAAGCTTATTCATTTAACTGACTGATAAGAAGCAACATAACTCTTAGAATTCCTTTCTAATATATTGTTGTACTGAAGCACAACATTGTATGCCATAAATGTATATAATTTTCTTTGTCAATTAAAAAAATAAATTAAAAAAAATGTTCTTCTACATAAACGAGAATTAGGAAACATTAACAATCCCTGGTTACTGACCTAAGAATAGTTATGACTCATTAAGCATTAGTAGCATTAGTTGTATGGTTAGTCCGTGCCTTGGCAGTAAGAATATTATTCTCGGGGGCTGGCATTAAGGGCAGCAGTTAAGACACTGATATGGATACCTCCATCCTATATTGCAATGTCTGGGTTCAAGTCCTGGCTTCTGTAATTGTGTACCATTGTGGGTAGCAGTTGATGGCCCAACGACCTGGGACCCAGCCATTCATGTGAAAGATCTATATTGAGTTCCAGGCTCCTGGTTTCTTAGCTGTTGTGTGCATTTTGGGGGGAATGAGCAGATAGATCTCCCTCTCTGTCTATCTCACTCTGTTTCTCTGCCTTTCAAATAAATAAACACAAAATATTAAAAGAGAATATTATTACGTGTACATTATCTTCTATTCCCCATCAGAACTGGAGTGTAGATTATAATTTTTGCAGTATGTATTCCATAATCATTGGGTAAGTAGGGGCTATTTAGAGGTCTGGGAGAGTCAGTTTTCTGAAGGTTGGGATTTCTTTGACAACTATTTTTTTTAAAAACCTAGTAAGTTCAGTTTGTATATTATTTTTATGTTTACATTTTTCATAATCATAGGCAAATGCTATCAAGATGTGACTTAAAGTTATATAGTGCTCCTTCCAGTTACCTCTCACAACTTTATGGCCAATGACCCAGAGCCTTCTAAAACAATAGGCACTATTATTTTAGATGAGAAGAGAAGGGGATATTTAAAATAATTTTTGCCAGTAGGATCACTACCTTGTATCTGTTAAGACTGCAGTTAAATTTATCAAGAACAAAAGCATGATATCCTCAATTTCATATAATCTTATTATAGAAGCTATGTTTTGATATTTCCTTAGAAGTTTTTTTCCTACATAAAATATGTGATTTCTTGTGCTAGAAATAATTGTTGTACGGCCAGTGCCACGGCTCAATAGGCTAATCCTCCGCCTGCAGCGCCGGTACCCCAGATTCTAGTCCTGGACGGGGCACCAGATTCTGTCCTGGTTGCTTCTCTTCCAGTCCAGCTCTCTGCTGTGGCCTGGGAAAGCAATGGAGGATGGCCCAAGTGCTTGGACCCTGAACCCGCATGGGAGACCAGGAGAAGCACCCTCTTGTTTTTGGTCCATAGAGTTTCTTTAAGGGGTGAGTTATTATGCATAGAAATACAGGTTGGCTTGTCAGACAACTCTTACTTCTTGCTTCCTTCTTTTCTTTACCACCACAAAAATTTCATAACATATATGAAAAGTTTTCAAAAATGAATGGAAACCAAAAAGCTAATGAAAATGTAAATTAGATGCATAGACTTCAAAGTTTTGCATCAAAATAAAATTACTTTTTTACTTTCTGTAAACTTTTAAAAGTACCCTCACCCATGTATTAAAATACCCCACTCTAATCCTAAATGCATACAGCTTTTATCAATCATATCTCATTAAAAAGGAGGATAAAATGAAACTTCTGATTACTTATGTCTGAACCAAGTAATTTTTCTAACAGGCCATCATGAACTTAATGCTTTCTAAATCCATAAAAAATAGTGATGTGTATGGGTTGACTTTTAGTTACTTCAAGTGAAATAGAATATCTCTTTTTTATACTGACAGTAGTAATTGTATTTATTTAAAATTACAATGCTGTTTTGATACATGTACAAGTATACACTGCGGACATATTGTATCAAGTTGATTAACATTGTATTAATCACAAGATCACACAACACAGAATGACTGGTGCTGGGTAGTTTCCAGCAGTTTTGGTGTCATGAATGGCTTCTTTGGAAAATTGGCAACAGCCTCCATTTTCTGAATTCCCAAAGTTCAGTTAAGATTTCTGGGAAATACATGGATTCGCTACTTATGTTTTCCTGAGCTTATTCATAAAGACTATCTAAAGGAAGGAATCTGTTTTCCCAGTTTCTAACATATTGGATGAAACAAAGAAAAAGAGAACAAAGTAATGATAATAATAAAAATGGCAAAGAAAATGTTGGAAAATGAAATTTCACCTGCAAATTTTATTTTGTATAGAATACCTACCTTCTTTATTTGTATTAAGAAATGTCACTGTTAATTATCAGGCATTATGATTAACAGATTAAAACTTGAACTTAAGTAAATCATATGAAAGTTAACTGTACTTAGTTTGTAACAAAGCTTATATAATCTCTTAATGCAAGTTATATTAAATATTACATTTCATCATCAGTCCACATTTAAATGCCTAGGAAATTCTAAAATATCTAATCATTATTCTTAATAAAAACTATTGAAGTGAGGGGAAGATTTTAATAATGTACTGCATACTTCTGGGCTTACAATTGTGAATGTGAAAATAACTTCAGGTTTAATTTTCATTTTGAGGAGTCATTTAACTTATTTCCAGAAATCCTTAGAAGTTCAATTTTAACAACAACAACAACAAAAACTAGGAATTCTGGTATGTCTCACTGACAACACAGACATTTTCTGCATCTTCTGCAATTTATCATTAGGCTTTTACATTGCATTCAGTAATCTATATTTACTTTAAATGGTTTGAGCATAACATTGATGTTTACCCTTGATTTTTTTCTTATTACATTCAGCATGGAATTTACTGTGTGTTTTCTTTCCTCTTTATCACTCAGAGTTTTACTTGTATGGCATTATTAAAGCACAGTAAAAGGATGGAAGATCATAAAGTATAATATCAGCAACCTGAGCTAGTATAAAAAGTGTTACCATACCCTATGTCTCTTCCTCCCCACCACATACACACTCCAGCTTACCCCTCAGACTTTGCAAGTCTGGTTTTCCTGTTTTTAAGATTTATTTATTTATTTGAAAGAAAGAATTAGAGAGAGAGGAGGGAGAGATGGGGAGAGATAGAGATCGACCTTCCATCTGCTAGTTCACTACTCAGACATCTACGGAGGCGGCAGATGAGCAAATCTGAAGCCTGAAGCTTCTTCCTTGTCTGCCATTTGGGAGCAGGGGCTCAAGAACTTGGGCCATCTTCCGCTAATTTCCCAGGCCATCATAAATGGAGCCGTCAGGACTCCAATCAGCATTCATTTGGGATGCTGGTGATGCAGGCAGTGGCTTTACCCTCTGTGCCCCAGCACTGGCCCCAGTTTTCCCATTTTTTAAAAAAATGATTTACTTTTCTTTTTGAAAGGAAGAATGCCAGAGAAATCTTCCATCAGCTGGTACATTCTCCAGATGCCCACAATAGCCAGGTCTAAGTGACACTGAATCCAGTAGCCTGCAACGCCATCCAGGACTTTTACAGGGGTGACAAACCCAAGCAATTGGGCTATGATCTGCTTCCTCATTTACTCACTTTTTAAAATTCAATCCTGAAGTTAATTAACATTTTTGTTAGGGGTTTACTGGGATTTTAAAAGACCTATGCCTTCAATTACACCACTTTCTAATTAGAGGTTCACTTAAAAAACAAAAGCATAATAGAATATTGAAACAAAGAAAGCAATCACATCTTCCTATTACTAGTGCAAAGGAAAATATTTATGTAATGGAGAATAACAAACTTCCTGTTTGAGGAGATCTGAATTGGACAGGAATAGTGAGAGCCTGGCTTTCTTTCCATACACAAGTCACTGACAGGGGGCTGCTCGGTACAACTTCTCAAACTGAGAGCTGAAGCTAAAGATTGTCAGCTAATTTCACTCCTTGCAGCCAAATGGAATTTCTTTCTTGAAGTGAGATCTGAGTGGCACATTTCCATGGCTGCTACAAATTAAAGTTGGGCATAATAGCCTTAGAACTGCTTAGCTGCTAAGTGGGATGGAAATGGAGAAGTATCAAGTAGATTTGGTAAAATATAGGTATTTTATGGTTTAAGATGTATTTTACAAGAGTGCTATGTAAGGCTTTGTTTTGTTTGTCAAAAGAGACTAGAATGGATTGAAGAGTGTGTGAGAGTTGAAGAGACATCTGGAAAAACATAGATTGAAAAAGAGCAAAAAAATTGTGTAGAAGTTAATCTTTGTAGAAGTAAGGAAATTTTTGTTCTATTTTTTTAACAGTAGAAAATTTGTGGACATCATGGGGCTTCTACTCAGCAGAAATGAAGTGAATCAAGATGTAGGACATAGGGATAATCTAAAAAATCCCAGGCTATGTTAGAGAAAAGAGAATTTGGCTATGGAGCAGAGGAAAATGGAGTTTGGAATGAGTAAGGATTTTTTTATTATAATACGGTGAAAAGAATGTTAGATACTACTGCAAGTAAAAACGCATCTTTGCTGGGAGAACAATGAGGCAGACAGGATTTTCTCAACAGATTATCAAGGACAACAGTGAGCTATGAGTGAAAGAGCCATTTCTCAGAAAGTGAGAAAGCAGCTTAGAGGAAAGAACCATTGGTTTCTAGGCAGTAAGTGACTACATACCATCCACAAATATAAATAACATTTGTTGAACTTTTGCAAGGCATTGTAAATGGAAGGTGTGAGAATAAGGGAATTTCAAGTCTGGGACTAAAGTGATGGACAATAGATCAAAATAACCATTTTTATAAAGACAAGGAATTGTAGTTATATTTGCACTAGAATGGGTTAACTTGAAAGGCAGGGGGTGACATATGCAGACAATACAATATTTGAAAAAGAAATTCCAGAAAAGTTTCACTTTCTATTGTATAAATAGGAATGTCTGGATGCAGTGGGACAAGAGGCAAATCCTCCTAAGTAATGAGAATACCAAGGAATTTAAAAATCAGGGAACCAATAGGTCATCTTCCAAGAAAACAGAGATGGGCATTAAAATGAACATTGTTATTTATGATGGAGCAAAGACGTAAGTCTTAGAGCCATTGTAGTTCTTTCCTATGTGATTGCAAGTAGATCCAATCCCCTGAACGACTTCCTAGCCCTTTGCATTCTTTTTCAAACCAGCTCCATGCAGCCTTAGCCATTTAGCCCTCCAGAATCCTCTGTAAACCAGCTCATCCCAACTAACATCCTCTCCCTCACAGTCCTCAGCAGTCTTATGCTATATGAACACAGTCTATAATGGGGTCCTTGCTCCTGCCACGTTTGGCCTATGTGCACACTGGTAGTGGGCCCCTCCAAGGTTAATTCCTTTGAATAAACTTGTTCTGGCTGTGAGTTCATATCTTGCCTCCTCTTTGTCCAGCTCTTCTTTCCTAACATTGGAAGCCATGATTCACACCTCCTGCCTTCTGTCCTGGCAGGCTCAACTCCCATTCTGTATGATCCTCCCCCATTTTATCTGCCCTAAAATAAAGTGTTCTCTAATTTGACCTGCCACCTCCTCGCTTCCTTCAAACACTAGAATCTAATAATTTAGGAGCAAACATCTCAAAGAAATGAAGTTGAATGATTAGAACATTCGAATGATGAAGGTCAGAGACTGCTGGGCAGCACAGATCATAACAAGCATGACAGATGGCATTTACTGCACATGCTGGTAGGATCTGGATTGCTTACTTTTGATTATTTTTATTCCACCCTCTTTCCCAGGAAAAAGGCAAAGAAACAGACCGAACCATTATGAGGAAGCAAAGGGTTAAACATTACATCTCACATTTGCCTACTACTTGGCATCATGCTCATGAATCCACCAATACTTTGTCCTACTTCAAAAAGAGGTAATGATAAAAAGGAAAAATTGTCTAATTCCATCTTTGTAAGAAAAAAAAAGACTCTACTATGTCTAAATGAGGTTTTCAATTGTAGAAGTTATTTAGTCTACAAAGCATGTACATACCAAGTGACTTATGTACAAAAACCTTGTTAGTAGCAAAGTCTAAACAAATTCTAGGTTTCTGACTTCCAATCTGTATTTCTCTCCTAGTTAGGAGGTTGGAGAACAATTGCTAGATTAATTTTAGTAAGAAAAGAGTATACTGTATATTATCTCTAGAAAAGTAAGAAGCAGGACGTAGTAATGTTGGGGTGTGGAGATGCTTATGTGAAAGGATTCTAGACAGTGAGGAAGTAGTGATAGCTCTAGCATGCATACTTGCATTCGGACAAAAGTAGTTCTTCCATTTTCAAATTCTAAGGCATTTACACAAATTGATGCAAGTAAAGAAACAGAATTGCCAAATGTTATTAATATAATCTCTGAAAGAGTAATCTTGTAACTAATTCTTTGAACAATTTTATTTTTACCTGGAAAGGTTCTTTGCCTAGATGAAGGCAACTGGGAAGAAAACAGTGTTCTTATTTGTGGGTTAGAGACTGATCACAGCAATGCTACATCTATAAATAAGCTTCTGTGAGAGTCCCAGAAGTCTTACCACAAGTCCACTGTCACAGTTTATTGACTAATCAGCGAAGAATTGAAATCTTGATTGGCTTTATTTGTTGGCTGATTGAAACACTGAGATAGGAAGTAGTGGACAGATTAATTAATTTGTGCTGGGGAATCCAAAGTTAATCTAAAGAATGCTGTCACTTTGATTGATGGCTGTGTGAGAGAAGAAGTCTTTAAAAACCACCATGAATCCTCATTCTGTGGGCATATAAATACAAGGTTTTGTCTGTTTAACTGATTGAATTCCACTGAATGATACTGAATACTAATGTTTCTGTGTGCATGGCAATAACCCACATGCTTCAAAGGTAGGCTCCAAAGGACAGAGTAGATTGGACAAAGGATGCTAATATGAATGAACATCAGACATCTCTGAACACAGTCATGTTCAAGGAATATGAATTTTTACCTTACTGCACATTATCTACATATTTTCTGAGATATATTAATCTGATTATGAAAATAATTTATTTTAAAAATCTGCTTGCAGACTTCTAATAAGGCAGTTTTGTTTTTTGCTGAAAGAACTGAACAAGGCTTTCAAGCTTGCACTATTTTTGATAAAAGCAAGAGAACATGAGCACCTGATAATTCTTAGTGTGGCTCATGGCTTCCTACTGAGAATTGGAGAGAAGAGAAAATATATGAGACCTAATAAATTGGATAAACTTTCTACAAGTTATAATGATGCTTAAAAATTAAGTATCAAAATGAGATTGTCAGTTTGGACCTAACATTTTTTAGATGATTAAAAGATGAAAAAATAGAAATGAAGATTTATTAATTTTTTCCAAGTGAAATCTTTTTTCTTATTTTTTAAATGTGAGGGAAGCAGGTTCCTAAAAGTTTTTAATTTGTTGCATTCACTTTCATTGATGAATAATGTCTTGAGAGTGTTTTTGTTTTTCATAACACAAAGCATCACTCCTTTCCATAAGAAAAAGAGATATCAAAAGCTGGAAAAGTAAAATTGGAAGAAGAGAATTTTAATATCATCATCACTCATTTAACAATCACTTATATGGGTCACTTGAAAAGCATCAATGACTGTGCTAGCTGATGTTCTAGGTGTCCTACACACATACAGCATCAGGGACCATGCCAGCTGATGTTCTAGGTATTCCATACACAAACCAACTTTGGCCTTATAGACCTTGACCACCAAAAAGAAAGTAAAATACAATGATAAATATTAGAGAATTTGAGTGTTTTGCATAGTTTTTTCTTCATAAATTTATGAAGAAATTTTACTGTTTATAAAACACTGCCATTTCCCATTTTCTTACCATTTTATTCCTATGTCTCTGACTTTCTGTCAACAGTTAAATAGACAAATAAGGTTCTTAATAAAATGTGTTTTTTCAAATCACTTTTGTGATAGTGGGCTTGGAGCCCCAACAAGTATCAAAACTGTGATTCCTGTTGCTGAAGTTAATCCAGTCGTTTAGGAGTCATGTCCTTTCACATTCTCCAGCAAACCATGCCTCAGAGGCATGGTGCTTCCCAATTTTGCTTCTGGGTACACCAGTACTTCCTTTGTGTCTGCTCCCACAGCATATCACCTTTGGAACTTATAATTCAGAAAATTTGATGAGCAGAAATAAGAATATATGCTAAAATGTGTAATGTTATGCAATATGTAGGAAACTTTCCCACTTTGTGGCCAAAAGACAAAGATAAAATCTTTTTTATCTGTCCATCTATATTACAACTTGAAAATCATGTAGGTATGAGGTAGGTATTTGTATTACATGCTGGCTATTAAAAGTAGTGCTAAATTTTAAGAAATATTACTTGTGGCCAATAATCAGGTATCATTAAAATAAACCCTTCATGCTAAACTTTTTATAGCAGAGACAAATTTAAAAATTATAAATTCTGCAGACAACTAGGTTTCATCATAAAATGCTAAGTAACCACATTTCAAAGCAAATATTTACAATAGCAATTAAAATTTAGCCAATTATTTGACATTTGCACATACACAAACTGATACGACAGAGAACTGAGATTCAATGAGATAGGAAATCAAGGATTCTATTTTACATTTTGTAAACCAGGAGTTTTATATTCTCTTATATTTTGAAGTTGAAATTTCAAACTATAAGGATAAAAGAAACAGTTAATGAGGATATCTAGATCTAGATACAGATATTTACAATTGATTTGTAGTATGGGATACATTATAGAATTATTCTCCCTGAAAAATTGAGTGTACTTATGACTTTTTTTTCTAAAGAAATTTCTTCCAAGGCAACATTTTTTTGAGGCTGCCGAAGACAAATGACAGGATTATGGTATACAGTGTCTGTCTTTTCCTTCATGCAGAATCTTGAAACTATTGTTTTCAGTTTGTTTATTGCATGTTTACATGATCATTGTTCCTTATTTTATGAACTGACCTTCTCAATGCTTGATAATTTTTAAAAAGCTGCTATGTCTGAGTCAGTAAAAAACATTATCTTAAAATTGCTTCTCTTATTTGAATTCTGTAGCTAGAGCAAAAAATTTTTAAATTGTTATATTCAAAACAAATGTGGATGTAATCTTGGTTCTGTATCTATAAGTTTTATAACAATTTACTATAGCTTAATGCTTAACCAATTTTGATGCAGTAAATGATACAGGTTTGCAAGTGGACACAGCCATGTTAACAACTTGGAGAAAAAAAAAACAACAGATGGCAATGTTAAAATGAATTCTCAGGTGAACTTTTCTTTTTTCAGTTATGGAACATCTATTTTGAATTTGTAAATATTTTAAATGTTTTATTAAGGCATGTAGTAAATTATTCTTGAAATCTGTTGGGTAGAATGAAAATTTAAAGCCATAATGGTAAAAGATGGCATGCTTACTGTAAAATAAATAAATAACATTATTGACTTTTTGTATCTTTCATAATATAATTTTCTAACAATACAATAAAACCACTAAAGTTGTATATTCATATCCTGTTATAACCATGTTTAATTAAAAGTACACCTTCATACCAAAAAAACAAAAACAAAAACAATATATGCAGTTCATGTATTGTTGCATTTGAAAATAAAACCTGAAAACTATATTTTTCAGTGACAATAATAGAATTTAATTTTTGGTTATGATTTTTATGAAGAAAGGAGAAGTATCTAATAACAAAAGCAGTAGCATCACCAAAAATAGCAATGATGTATTATTATCTCAAAACATCAAGAATGATTTGTGTATATTAGCTTATTTAATCTTCACAAATAGGACTATGAAATAGAAGCTATAATCCTTATATCACAAAGCTAAGAAACACAAATGTGGTGAAACATATCAAAACTCTCACAATTAGCAAAAAAGATGGATGCTACTGTCATAGCACATTATCATGCATAGCTACAAACATTTCCTGTTCTCCTTGTGATCCTCACTGCCTCCAAGTTTCCTTGCAATTTCCTGCCTGTCAGATGTAAGTGCCAGGGAAGAGTTATGCACAGCTTTCTTGCTTGAGTAATATGCTGGAATTTGCATGCAGTCAGGAAAATATTATGAAGGTTTTTATAATTCTGTTAAAGCAATTGACTAGTCTATTAAGCACACTCAGCATAAGGACACTTTTTAATATAGATGGCTAGAAGTTGCCTATATATCCTTCACTGTAAATGGCTCTTCGGAATGTATTTTAGTTGAATCAATTTCTTTTTAATTGTCATATCACCTAATGATTAGTGTGATGCTTTACACATCATAGAGATATTCATCAACTGAATATTCTAACTTTAACTACCTTTAAACAACTAACCTATTTGAACAGAATACTCTGTGATAGTCTAAAGACATATAGATCATTTAAACTCCCTAAGTCTGTTTTGTCTAAAAAGACTTTTGTTAGACACTGAGATAAATAAACAATTATCTAAAAAGTAAAGTCCAGATGTTGTAGATTGTGATGTTAGTCCTTTTAACAATTTGAGTCGGTAGTTTTGAATTTAAACTTGCCTTTATAATTATCCCACAAAGGCATCTTATGAGAATTCAACAATACCTGTCAATATCACCTGCTGTGGAGGAAGTACCCAAGGATCTTTTACACATTTCTTGTGGAATATAAAATGGCAACCGGGATAGAATCCAGCGCCCTGACCGGGACTAGAACCCTGTGTGGATTAGCCTAGTGAGCCGCAGCGCTGGCCTGATTTAATTTCTAATAAACAAGAAAGAAAAGAATTATGTAGCAAAAGCTCTAAGACTTTGAGGTCTAGAAGGAAATCTGGAAATGTAAAGGCAAAAAATTGTTGTATTTTTAAAAAGACATATTTGACCAAAATGCTTTGGATCAAGGAAAAATGGTTGAAAGTAACTTCATGAAAATACAAACAAAAGAAAAACAGAAATGTTAATATACACTGTGATTTAAAAATCATTATATCCGCTATGTCAATTGACAAGTATTTAGATTTATTTATTGAGTAAAATATAAAAACATAAATAATATTGCCATTGAAAGATGTCACTTTGGTTTTTACATTATTTTCAAAGATACTGAACTCTTCCTGAATTATACTAATAGCTATTTAAACACAAACACCCACACAAAATGTACCTGGTAAATAAACTTTAATTACATCAATTTTAAAAACTGTTATCTTTACCTATAGCTCAAAAAGCAAGAATTAAACCCTGATTAGTATTAAATTATTGCTGCATTAAAATATACATTATTCTAAGCATTAAAGCTATTTATTTTACCAATTCCTTTTATGTCTAGCTGGAAAGAAAACTAAGATATTTAGAAAAAAGATTGTCAGGCCGGCACCATGGCTCAACAGGCTAATCCTCTGCCTTGTGGCACCAGCACACCAGGTTCTAGTCGAGGTCGGGGCGCCGGATTCTGTCCTGGTTGCCCCTCTTCAAGGCCAGCTCTCTGCTGTAGCCCTGGAGTGCAGTGGAGGATGGCCCAAGTGCTTGGGCCCTGCACCCCATGGGAGACCAGGAAGAGCACCTGGCACCTGGCTCCTCGTTTTGGATCAGCGCGGTGCGCCGTTCGCAGCGCGCTGGCCGTGGCGGCCATTGGAGGGTGAACCAACGGCAAAGGAAGACCTTTCTCTCTGTCTCTCTCTCTCACTGTCCACTCTGCCTGTCAAAAAAAAAAAAAAAAAAAAGATTGTCTCTTTAAGAACATTTGGTTTGGTACTAGCTTTCCGAGACAACATTGCTTGAATGATCATTTTACTGCTGTTAAACTTTGTATTAAGTAGTTTGTCAATACCTAGTATACATTGTCAAACATTTCACTGATGTTAAAGAATACAGAAGCTATATCAGTGTTATAATTAGCAAGTGGGCAATAACCACATCTTTGAATTGCATTTTCCTTTAAGCTTATGTACATGTAAATTTTCAGGGAAAAATCGTCCTAAATAGAAAATTAGTCTTGTATATGAGATTTCCTATATGTTATTCTTTCTTTCTTTCTTTTTTTAATAGGCAGAGTGGAGAGTGAGAAAGAGAGAGACAGAGAGAAAGGTCTTCCTTTGCCATTGGTTCACCCTCCAATGGCTGCCGCGGCTGGTGTGCTGCGGCCAGTGCACTGCGCTGATCCGAAGGCAGGAGCCAGGTGCTTCTCCTGGTCTCCCATGGGGTGCAAGGCCTAAGCACTTGGGCCATCCTCCACTGCACTCCTGGGCCATAGCAGAGAGCTGGCCTGGAAGAGGGGCAACCGGGACAGAATCCGGCGCCCAGACCGGGACTAGAACCCTGTGTGCCGGTGCCGCTGGGCAGAGGATTATCCTATTGAGCCGGGGTGCCAGCCCTCTATATGTTATTCTTTCTATACTATAATGTTCTCAATTAATTTGACAGTAATTTGTTGAAACTCAATCTGTAACATGTAAAAGAACAAAAAAAAACACTAAACATTGAATTATAACCTTTATTAGCTGATTATGGACTTATGAATAAAATCAAAAGTTGGTGTCCAATTTTAATACTTAAAATAAAAGAAATTTTAACTTTTGATTATATTTACTTTGGGGGCTGATGTTGTGGAAATCGTAGGTAAGAGCTCTCCCTCCTCTTCTCCCAACTCTGCTTTTCAAATAAATAAATAAAACTTTAAAAAATTTTACTTATGTAACATCTAGAGGTCATCCCTATTAAGCAACAATATGATGTGAATCAGATATTAGTTGGAAAAAAAAAAACTTAAATGTACATTGGTGATCGAGATTATTTAAAACTGGAGCAACACATCCACTATTACATCATGAGACTATCAGACATGCCCAAATAACATGGCCAGGAATAACTTGTTCCCCATCAAGATCCTTCGGTTTTACAATAAGCAGAGTAGCTAGGGAACACACACCTACCAGAACATTTTCTTCAGAACATTAAAAAAAATCAAAGGAAAATATGCTATATTCACTCACTCATTTTATAAGCTATTAATGTTCTTCCTAGTATTAAAGGAGAATTTAATATTGAGAAATAGAAAACAAAGAAGAGAAAGGAGAAAAACACACATTTCCCCTTGCATGTATCTACTCACTGAGCAGCAGTAATCACAAGAGTTTTATCTGTACAGTAGTTCTTGTCTTTTCTTTTGTTACTGTCATTGGAAAAAAAATTAAAACTTTACTCTGTCCTAGTGTGTACTACTTAATACCCATTAGAATGTTAATGGTTAAAATGATGCATTCAGAATTTCTCAGATAGCCATCAGAGCAGTTAACACACCAAACAACAATGGCACAGTGATTATTTGAAAATGAATCCATCAATTCTTTTACAACCTTTCAAAAGATTAGCCCAAGATTTAAAACTCATTTCTTATAAATAAAATGTAGTGGATATGACAATGTATGACTTTCAAAAATGAAGTAATATCTGTTCTCTCTCTTACTCCAGCAACCATCTGGTTAGAATACTCAGGCAGTCTTGTTGGAAATACACACAAAATGGAACTGAGGCCTTCTACCATCAGCTAGCAAAGAAAAGAGCTGGACCACTTGCCAACAGCCACAGCAATAACCCATCTTGGATGCTGCATCGTGAGCCCATGACACAATGGCTTCAGGACAGACGCTGAGCCATAACCACTCTGGTAGACTCCCTGCAAATTCCCAGCCCATAAAACTGTGAGAAATGGATATGCATACACATGCTTCCCCATGTATGATTAGGGTATATCTGATTCAACTAATACACCACACTTAGTGAACAACACTATGGTGTTGGTTGTGAACCCCAGAGACAGTCCAGTCGATTGGGAGCTGTAACCCACTGTCACTGTTAGTATCAAGAGTATTGTAGTCTGAGAAACAAATCAAAAATAAACAATATGATTTGAATGCCTACTGATTTTGCACCAATGTAAGTTGGAAGAATCATATAAGTCAAAACATCATGAGTTGGAGGCCATTGGAACTTCTATGCCAGAAAATTGTAAGATAATTTGTCATAGCAGTATAGCAATACATCACTTAACCACACACTAGGCAATTTAAAGTGAAAAAATGATTCTTCAAAAATGCTTTATTTTCTCAATAAAACTATTCCTTAGAACATCTTACCTATTTCATAGGGAACAGTGAAGTAGTTTTTTATATTAGCCTTCAAACTTCAATTAAAAAAATTTTGGTCTTAGCCCTTATCTTTTATGAGAAACAATGATGTAAACATGTAAATGGGAATATAACATAATAAGAGCAACGCAGAGCAGAGTTGACCATGCTGGGAGCTATGGAGCCAACTGCTGGGAAACCTCTTTGACTTGTGACACTGAAATTCAGGTTTCCAGGAGTCAGGAGGTTTTTAAAAGAGAAAGCTGCTCGATCCTCTCTCCTCCTCCCCCGGCACTAGTGTGGAGTCAATGGGAAAGCTGCACATACTGAAACAGCCACCTGTGTGAGGAAAAGCATCGAGCTCAAACTGCTCTGCCTTGTGGAGAGCAAAGAGTACAGTGAGGAATGTCTCACGATGAGACGGATCTCATAGGCCAAGACCGAAGAACTTCTAATTAAAGGATTTAGGGCTTAGCCTATAAGCAGTAGGAGAACCCAGTAAGATTTCCTGCTCTTTGTTTAATTTTGGAACACTTTTTTGAAACATAATATATATACAAAATAATATATAACAGGCAAACCCTAGAAATTTTTCAGATAGTAAATATACATAGGTAATTCCTAGACAGATTTACCATTCAGAACAGTGCCTGAAACCAGAAACACACCTGGGACCCTTTCCATTCATAAACAGAGTCTCCTCAACAGAAATGTCCCAGTGGAAATAGAAGGGATATGCAATACTGACGCAGGTAGTTATCTTTTTTCTTACACTTTCTTTCACAAAGAGGGAACAGAGAAACATGACTAAATTAGAAACAGTTTCATAGGGCATAGCAAGCCGGTGAAACAGAGACAACTAGAATTTATACCACTGTGCTACTCTAAATTATTCCACGCAAAGGTTCCACTCTAGTCCTCAGAGACATTTAAAAAAAAAAAACAAACAGCAAATACAAGGAAGGTAATAAAGATTTCCTACATTATTGTGCTATAAATACTGAAAATATGTTTCCAAATGTGACAAGAAATATTACGAGCGATTGCAAATGCAGAAATGGAGCGAGTGTAATACTCTTTCCTCAGAGGCACCGATAAAAAAAGACTATTATAAAGCACTACAAAATAATTTCTTTATCCAAAAGCTCTGAAGCAGTTATTAAACCAGCTGTTTTCAAAAGTACACAAATCTGCTAAGTTGCAGTTGGGTAACTGTTAAATGTTAAAGAAGCGAATGATCAGCACGGAGCAGATGGTCTGGGAATGGGTGAGAAAATGGCGATGCTAATACCACCAGGCTGAGATGTTCATTTGTGCTGTGCTATGTGCAGACTGGGTGAATAATGAAGGTTCTGTAATAATTGTGTAAATCCCAACATTATTAAATCGATTCAGCTGGGGTTTCATAATATATGGGAAGCACTTGATGCACTTGGAGAAATACCTCCTCTTTGGCTGACGCTGTTCTCATTAACTCATACTGCTTTATTTGCTGTGACCTCAGTGTTCCTGTTAAGTAATGAGTGGAATAAGAATTAGAAATCCACTTTCAATCTGAGTATTGGAAAGGAGGAAAATGTTAAGAAAAGTGTCAACGCATGAGCTTGCATGAGATTGGCCCACGGCGTTAATTTACCTATCAAGTTCAGTTAGTGTTTGTTTTAGACTATCTAAGAGTTTGCAATTAAACTTCCTCTTGTAGGGTCTGAGAAAGTTACTTTCCACTAGCCATTGTTTATTTTACCTGGAAGGGAAGATGACCATGTTGATATACTTTCCAGTTTTCAGTATAATAGGCAATCCCAGATTATCACAGCAGTATCCCTACATAAGTTCATGGAAAGTGGTGTCTTGAAAGCAGTCTGTGACAGCAGTTTTTCTCAACTTCAACAGTGTTATATTTGTTTTGGGGACTGTCACATGCAATGTAGGACATTTAACAGCACCTCTGGCCTTGGTCTTCCAAAATCCAGTAGCAGTTTCTTCCATCCCTCCCTTCCACATTGCCAAAAAAATGTACTCTGACATTGCCAACTGTCTTAGTGTGTGTGTGTGTGTGTGTGTGTGTGTGTGTGTGTGTGTTTGTGCGCAAAACTGGCCTTACCTCCCACTCTTCATCAGAACACTGGTGTAAAGGCCACCCATTTGGGAATGTGGTTCATTATTCCTGGTGAAACAATAAAACAAAGGAAAATGAGAATACCATGACAGTGTCACCAAAGAGTTAGAATTTTGAACTACAGTTGCCTTTAAGTCAATTATTGCCACATAGAGTCCCATAAGACTGTATAAAACAATGCATGTAATACTTCAGTTGTAGGACACTGGGTTATTTGATGTTCTACAATGTTATAAAAAGAACATGGCTTAAGAATAAGTGAGAGAAAATAATATATTGGCTAGATTTTCCAAAATATTCTTAGGACAGTGGTCTACCAAGATGTCATTAAAAATTAAAAACACAAAATCAGATAGATTTGAGCAACACTACATATCTTGCCTCCATGACGAAGAGTTATTTTGCACACATGCATATTAAAGGCTCCAAACTATGTTGTATTTTTAAAAAAAGAACCTCCAATATTTTCCCTTGGCATATATATTTGCATACATATTAGTGTATAAAATATAAATTCTTTACAGTAATAGTCTCCATGCTAATTTTAAGTATGCACAGAGAAGTCCCAAAATCTAAATGACCAGAATCCTAAAACTTGATAATATTAACTAGAAAGCTTACTGTATCTTTTTTAAAAAGAATTATTTGACTAGCCACAGTGGCCTGGGCTAGGCCAGGTTGAACCCAGGAGCCAGGAATACCACCCAGGTCTCCTATGTGGATGTTGGGCTATCTTCCACTGTCTGCCAAGGTGCATTAGCAGGGAAATGGATTGGCAGCAGAGCTACCAGGACTCGGATGGGCACTCTGATATGGTATGCTTGCACCAGAGGCAGCGTCTTAACACGTTAGTCACAATGCCCCTTCCAACCCACTGTGTCTTTGCCTAGAGTTTACCTTGTCCCACCTAAGTCATTTTGTGAGCACTTTGGAAAGAGAATGGGGTGTGTTTATAGTGGGAGAAAGAGTGGGAGGATGTGGGTAGGCAGGGGAGAGTGAGCAGTAGACTGGATGCTGGGGAGCTGATTTTAACACAGAAGAGGCAAGAACAACTTCAAACTTTTTAACAAAAATAGACTGCAGCAATGTGAAGAATGTAGGTCAACTTGTTTAAGAAAGAGACATTTGTTAGCATGTTTGCAGTGCACAAGGGTGTTTCTATGATTATAACATGAACATAACACCAAGGACTTGAATACTAATTAGTGCATCCTACTTAGCTTAAACACGTTCACCATTTTTCATATTTGTTATACAAAATCCCAGTACAACTACAAAACACAATCAGTCTCACATAGATTGCAGGATTTCATGAAATCTAATAAAATGATTTTGGAGAATTAATAAAATTCCAAGCAAAACTATCAAGAAGCCAACATTATAGCAGTGATAGTGAGTTAGTAATGGAAGTGGAGAAAAGCAAAAGTTGAGAAGAAAATGGGCTCATCAAGAGAGAGCGATTGAATATCCAAAGATGAGAGCTCTTTGGAATTCTAGCGATGATCATCAGAAAAATTCTTGCAAAAAGTAGCCTTACTGTTTATTCTACTGTATGATATCATTCTGAGATGGTCAGAAACAGTTACACCAAAAACTAATACCATTAGTTTTTTTTAAATTATACAGTTATTTCATATCAGTTGCTGCAATCCCAGAATGATATATAACAGCCTAATAGCTTATTTTTATAATTTCAAACCAAGCAAGCATTCTCTCTATGTAGTATTAAGTTTTCACTGTAAATAAAAGCTGAAAGAACAGGATGATTTCGTGAAGGTAAGGCTGTGTCTCAGAACATTAAAAATGGCTCATTCAGGGTAAAGGGCTCCTCATAGCTGCTCAGATCCAAGAGGTCCTTCTCCCTCTGTGTTGTGGGACACGTGTTAAAGAAAGTCACCCTCAGAGAAACTTGTGTATTCCCTTACCCTGTCAGTAAATGACATAAATGTTTTTCAATTAAAAAAATTGTACAATGTTGGAAAAAAACAGATAAAATGGAAAAAAATAATTAAGTATCATACTAATTTCCACAAAGAATTTCAACATGTCAACATTATTCCTTCTAACTTTCCATGTGTATTTATCAACTACATTATGTCTGATACATGTACCCAAGGCACCCAAAACTTTTTTATAATTTTTATATCATTGATGCATGAAATATGGTTTATCAAATATCCTCCTTTGTTATTTAAGTTATAATGAACAGACATTATTATAAAATCAAATTGTTGGAGTTGCTTTGCATAACTATGAATGTGTGTTTTTCACTATTCTCTAAGGAAACTTTTGTGAAAATGAAATGTTACATGAAACAATTTGAACACTTGAAAAAAATCTTGTTTTGAATTGTCAAAGTGTGTGTATATATATATATATACATATATATATATTATATATATATATAATTTTTTGACAGGCAGAGTGGACAGTGAGAGAGAGAGAGAGAGAGAGACAGAGAGAAAGGTCTTCCTTGGCCGTTGGTTCACCCTCCAATGGCCACCACGGCCAGCGTGCTGCGGCTGGCATACCGCGCTGATCCGATGGCAGGAGCCAGGTGCTTCTCCTGGTCTCCCATGGGATGCAGGGCCCAAGCACTTGGGCCATCCTCCACTGCACTCCTGGGCCACAGCAGAGAGCTGGCCTGGACAAGGGGCAACCGGGACAGAATCCGGTGCTCCAACCGGGACTAGAACCCGGTGTGCCGGCGTCCTTGGGCGGAGGATTAGCCTAGTGAGCCATGGCACTGGCCGCCAACGTATATTTTAAAAATAAACCTAGGAAAACAGTTAACAAAACTGTGTAGAACTATTACAAATAAAAATGTTCAGCATTATTGAGGGGTACAAAAGGATCTTGAAAATAAAAACATATGCCCTGTCTTCAATGGAAAAATAAAAACTGAAGGCTTGCTAATCAAACACATCTACTTATCTCTGAGTTCTCCCAAAGTACTAATAAAATGACAGCAATGGAATAAAATACAAGTAAATCTTTAGAAAATGCATATTTTGTGGAATATTCAAGGTAAAATTAACATTTTTGCTGTTTACATGGAGTGTGTGTTGTTGACGTCAGAGGAAGCAGGCCTGAGAACTTGGGAGGAGCATTATAAAGGAAAATGGTTTCTGCAGCAAAGGCTCAGAAAACCAAGGTGTCCAGTGCACTTGAAGGCCAGGATCCATGGAAGAACTAACCTTGAAGTAATGTTTTTGTTTCAAGAGCAGCCGAACTTAGCAATCCTCTTAGTGTGTGCAGGTTGTCAGGACCCTGTCCCCCATCCCAAATCTTTTAGAATGCAGGAAGGATTGACTTTCTGCAGAGGTTTATCCTGGAGGATTGATACTCAGGGAAATCAGGAACAAGAGAGAGAAAGCAGACATTTTCTTGCAAACCATGAAATTTCCTCACATAAAGCTTGCTAAGAACTAAACCTACACTCAGTAGGAAGAAGAGCTTGGATTCACTAGGAGAAACATACTCTAAAAGAGGACAACACCACTAGCCATACACCAGTACACACAATCCTAGAAGGTCATACAAGGAAACAATGCAACTTACATAAAAGTTCAGAATCCAATGTAGAGTCCTTCAAAAAATGTTACACGAAAAAAAAAAAAAAATCCCAACCTATAATTCTAGGTTCACTCAAATGATTAGTTCATTGTAAGGTAAGAATAATGACATTTTCAGACATGCAAATTAAAACAATTGATTTCTCATAGTAAGCCCTTTCGCAGCAATTTGCTAAAAAATATTTGCTCCTAAAATGAGACTAATATCCTAGAAAGAAGATAGCACATTTTCGGAAACAGGAGCTCATCCATTACCAGGAGAAGGGAGAGATTCCCAGGGGAATATTAAAGGAATTTCCAGAATGCCAGCAGCACTTCTGCCGTAACTACCAAGCAGCCTCAAGGAGTCTTAAAGGCAGCACTTCTGTGGGAAGGCAACAAGAAAAAATATACAGACTCAAAAGAACGGAGCGACTACAAGCTTTCTTTGCTGCAATAAACACTTTTATGTGTGGGAGATTACATTATATCAAAAATTGGCCCTGCAGTAGAAATAAGTAGAGGAAAAAATAAGCAAGCATTAATAAACATTTTATAACTCCAGGTAACATAAACATATTCACAATATTTTTTTTCCAGATTGTGTTGTTGGTTCTATGAAAAAAAGGATATCATCTAACATTTTTGAGAAAAATAAATTAGTATAGCATTTTTGCAAAAACTAGACACTTAGTAATTATTAAAATAAAATACAAATAGTCTTTTCTCTTTTAAGAAACATATCTTTTAGAAATACCCTCCAGATATTTACTGAGTGTATACATAAAGGTTTCATGGTAGCACATAAATAATAGAATGTAGCAATGGATAGAAGAAAGGAAATTGAAATATCTACTAATAGATTAATGATTATATTAACAATGAAACTACTTTTAGAATGCTATATAATTATCAGGAAGACAGAAAAAAAATTTTGTGTACTAGTGTGTAACAATGAGACTGTTCATACTATAAATTTTAATTGAAAAAAAGCATAGACAAATTTACTTCTTTCTCTTTTTTTTGCTTGATGCAAAATTTCATTTGTTTTTAGTTTGGAAAAGTCCTAATATGTCAACTTAATCAAGGTGTTCTGGGGTTGGTGCTGTGATATACTGGGTAAAGCTGAAGCCTGCGTGCCGGAATCCCATATGGACTGTTCCAATTCTGATCTGGATCTCTGCTATGGTCTGGGGAGCAATAGAAGATGGCCCAAGTGCTGGGGCCCTGCACCTGGATGGGAGACTTGGAGGATGATCTTAGCTCCTGGCTTCAGGTTAGCCCAGCTTTCGCCAATGTGGCCATTTGGTCTCTCTCTCTCTCCCTCTCTCTCTCTATCTCTCTCTCTCTGCCTCTGCCTCTCTGTAACTCTGTGTTTCAAAATGAGAAATAAATCTTAAAAAAGCAAGGTGTTCTTCTTTTCCTGTTTTTAAATTGATGTTATTAATATGAGAACAGATTTCATGTATTTCATAGGTAGAATTATAAGATAACCATACTTCCCTTCCATTATCTCTCCCTCCCCAATCCTCTCCTTCTGCTCTTCTTTCTTTAATTTTTTTTTTTGACAGGCAGAGTGGACAGTGAGAGAGAGAGAGAGAGAGCCAGAGAGAAAGGTCTTCCTTTGGCCGTTGGTTCACCCTCCAATGGCCACAGCGGCTGGCGTGCTGCAGCTGGCACACCACGCTGATCCAATGGCAGGAGCCAGGTGCTTCTTCTGGTCTCCCATGGGGTGCAGGGCCCAAGCACTTGGGCCATCCTCCACTGCACTCCCTGGCCACAGCAGAGAGCTGGCCTGGACTAGGGACAACTGGGACAGAATCTGGTGCCCCAACCGGGACTAGAACCTGGTGTGCCAGTGCTGCAAGGTGGAGGATTAGCCTATTGAGCCGCGGCGCCAGCCATCTTTCTTTAATTTTTGCCAAAATATAATTTTAACCCACTTTATAATCACAGTCTTAATGTACCACTAACCCTAATATTCAAAGGAACTTCAAAAAGCCTATGGAAATGGATTTAAAAAACAAGTTCATTTTGGTGCAAAAAATCTGAAATCCACACACAATTTTATTATCAAATACATATTTTCTAGGATTTGGGAATCATGACTGGGATAAAAGGCAACACTTTTATCTGTACTACTGTTTATATCACCATGTACTATTTTAAAATAAATATTGAAATAGAAATACAGAAAAGAAAGAAGAACTAATATGTAAACGTAATTTGACTTTTGTCAATTCTGCTTTTGGTGGCCAGTGCGTGGCCCAGCAGTTTAGATGCCACCTAGCTCATCCCAGATCTGAGTGCCTGGGTTTAATGCCAACCTCGGGCTTCTGATTTCAGCTTCCTGTGAATGCACACCCCAAGAGGCGGCAGATGTTGATTCTAATACTTGAGTGTCTGCCACTCACATGGGGAACCTGGGCTGCATTTTGTGCTTCGTTCAGCCTGGCCCAGCCCTGGGTTGTTGAAGGCATTTAAAGAGTGAACCACTAGGTTCAAGATTCTCTAGCTGGCTGGCTGTCTCCACCTCTGTCTTTCTCCCTAACAAAATAAATAAAATAAAAAGGAAAAACCTTATTGTTGAAAAAATGTATATTGTTTCATTTATAAATTTTCCCCATAAAGTATGGGACAGCAGAGAGTGGAATATTTTTAAGAGTTATTCAAGCCATTACTTTTTATACAGATTTCTGGATATACAGAAATGTATTTTTAGTATATAGAGAAAGGATATACAATTAAGGTCACTGGTATTTCCACATATACTTAAAAGGGACACTAAGAACCCTAAAATAGCATGCTTGACTATTTAGAGTTCAGATGATTATATGTTGGGAAACGTGGAAGTTCCACTTCCCAACTAATGGACATTATCAGCCAGATGTATCAGGCTATAGATAGAAATGTTCCATGTGGTAATCAGAGATCCTTGATGAAACAGAATTACTCCTTGGTTGAAATAGTCACCTCAGTTCTGTGCAGATTCTGCCCCCCCCCCCAAAAAAAAACCCCAGTATTTGACAAAGAAATAGGGTAAAAATTTTTACAAAATTAGCATCATTTTAAGTTGAGTTTCTTTGGGATGTAGAATCTAGTGTCAAAAGAATTGGCTGTGCCAATGTGGAAGCTGATAGTCCCGGGCACCTTAAGAAGACTGTCTGTAGGATTTGTAGAATTATTTTTTTCAAGCCATATTTTTAAACATTTCAAGATATGCACACACACACATACACACCCTCACAGATATTAATTAAACAATTGTAAGCCTCTGTGGCTTACAGTTTATGTTAATACATTTAGGTGACATTTTTTCCTATTTAATATGCGCCAGATGATTCAAGTCCTTATTTTTAGGCCCTTAGTTTTGTATAAATTTGATGTGCAGAAGAACATCATAAACCAGGGACACAGAATGGTTAAATGGCCCCAGAAGACCCCCAAGTAAGTGGAGCATCTAGAGCTGCAAGTTGGCTAACTTCCTGGTTAAATCTATTCTGGTCAGGTACAATGCTGCCTAGACCTTCACATTCTGTTCTCACATCACACTCCTCTCCAGCCTGGGCTACGGTATCTTAGACTTTTATGGCTACTAACAAATTATCACACGTTGGTGGCTAAAAGAATAAACATTTACACATATACTTCTGTAGGTGAGATATGAAATAATCTCATTTGGTAAAAAAAACTTTCTAGACATTCCACAGTAGGCTCTGGTTATGTTTTCCATTTCTAGAAGTTTCTCTTGTCCCTTGGTCTGGGCCATTCTGGTTCCATTTTCAGAATCAGTTACAATGGGTTGAGACCTTACATCGCATCACTCTGACTTCTTCCACTTCTCTCTTCCCTTTCTTTAAAGCTCTTTTGATTATACTGGGTTCACTTCTAGTAGCCAGGACAACCTCCTATCTGAAGCTCAGCTGACTGGCAACCTTATTTCCATTTCCATCCTTAATTCCCTTTTGTTGTATAATTTTTATGGTTACTGAGAACTAACACATGAATATCTTTTGAGGTAACAGTTTTCCTATCACACAAGACCTCTCATAATGTGACATTTCAATGGTTGACAAGAAGTAGTAAACAGGTAAGTCACTTTACATGGGAAGAATATTCCAACATGGGAGACCAAAATTACAAGCATTGTGAGGTAGGAGTATCCTTGGTATGCTCAAAGAGTAACAGTGAGGTTAGTGTGGTTTCAAAGAAGGTGTGAAAGGACAATGCTATGACAATGGGTCCACACAACAGGGTTTCTAGGAGGGCAGATGGTGGGCTTTGTATGGTGAAGGAAGAGCTTTGGATTTTACTTCCTCCAAATGAGATGGGGAACAGTAAGTTTGTAAGGAAAAAATAAACTTCAAACAGAATAACACCATGATCTGATTTTGGTTTTACATAATATGGAAAATGTCATGAGACAAATCAATAAGAAGAAACACAGCAAGGAATAATAAAAAAGTAGAGAAAAAACATAAAAACAACAAAATACATCAAAACATATATTGTGACATTAAAACCAATCAAGAAAACCAATCAAGATGATTTGGTTAGCATGAAATTGTGTACCCTCTATATGTATATACTTATACATGTGTAATCCATATATATATATATATATTTGTATGTATACACAGACACATCATATACCCTATATGTGTATCTAAATATATTTCAGTTAGAGGAATAGCCCACAATAATAGCTATAGGTATTTTAAATATTCACAGAAAAAAATACAAAATTAAAAATTTAAGATGCAAAGGTTATGAGTAATATTTATATAAAAAATATCTGGTGTAGGTAATAGAATGCCTGATCAATAAATAGGTAATATAAATTTATTTCAAACATAATATATAGCAACATGACATTGCAGGAAATAGCATCTGAGTCAACAGGACCTTTTAGTTCTTCATATGACCTCAGTAGGGTCTGAGAAGGTGCTCAATTACCTTCCTCATTTCCAAGAATTGTGTTTCTTCTTAAATGAAAGACATTATTAAGATTCTCTAAGATAATAAAAATGTAGCCATCCATTATTTGCATTTACCACTCATGTAACCAATCTACCACCCTCTTTAAGAAATAATAAAGCAGAAAGAAACACTTTTTCCCCTTGAGAACATTAGTTAGGTAGTAATACCATTGGGAAAGTGAGGTTCTGCAGATGAGATCAGGTATCAGCACATAATGATTTTTCTTTAGGGTCTAAATAAAAAACCACTGGCAGATGAACGAACTATGTACTTTCACCTTCCTACTCTGTAATGCTACCCTGGGGCATTACATAGAACATCCACCATATATCTTCCCTAATTTGTTACTTTTCATATCCTCATGGAAGCATCACATAGGTAGTTTCCTATCAGATCATTATCACCTGTATCTATAAAGTATCCTTTTCACTTAACGATTCTGTTCATGTTTAGTATGAACCTCAGAGGTGAAAGTAGCAATATCCTGTCAGTCAGTGTATTCATGTATACCTCATCTGAAGCTCATCTTTGATGAGAAGTCTTATATTCCCTTTCCTGCCATTGTCTTACAATGAAATGATAAAATGGAGAAATAATTTTAATATGACAATAATTAAAAAACATAATTACTCAGAAAGTAGCCATAAAAATAACCTTCTACAAAGATTTACCATCATTACAAAACACTCACATATTCTTTTAAAATAGGGAATATATTATGTATCTGAGAAGTCAAAATTTCAGCCAAGACCAGACTTATTCAGAATATTAGTTTTTCTAAATTGCATTAAAGTGAATCACGATTTTCAAAATCTCTCCATTTCTTCCAAACATATGAATGCAGATGGTTCTCAAAGATAATAGTTTTTAGAGATTTAGGTAAAATACTCTCATTCCATAAATGAATGTAATATAATAGAATTGCTACCTTTAAAAAGTTATGAGAACATTGAGTGGTAATGTAAACAGGTGGCTATTTTCAGGTTTAATCTATTAAATTCCCAGTTGAATGAAAATGACAGAGCAAGAACTTGAAAACAGAAAGTTAAGAAAAATATAATAACTTAAAACAATATGCAGGCCGGCGCCGTGGCTCAACAGGCTAATCCTCCACCTTGCAACGCCAGCACACTGGGTTGTAGTCCCAGTTGGGGCACCGGATTCTGTCCTGCTTGCCCCTCTTCCAGGCCAGCTCTCTGCTGTGGCCCAGGAGTGCAGTGGAGGATGGCCCAAGTGCTTGGGCCCTGCACCCCATGGGAGACCAGGAGAAGCACCTGGCTCCTGGCTTCGGATCAGCCCAGTGCGCCGGCCGCAGTGCACCGGCCGCGGCGGCCATTGGAGGATGAACCAACGGCAAAAGGAAAACCTTTCTCTCGGTCTCTCTCTCTCACTGTCCACTCTGCCTGTCAAAAATTAAAAAAAAAATACGCATAATATTGTTATCAGGTTTTTTAAATTTAAAAATACATACTGATCTCTCAAAAATGAAAGTAAAATAAAAATGCAATATTTTTTTCTTTATAAAAGTGACTACTCTTAAAATGTAATAAAGATAATGGGTGTTCAAGTATATGTACCCTGTTTTTATATGTAGTAATGGTATTCACAGGTTAAGATTTTCAATAGCAAAATGTGGCTAAGTATATCAAACATCATCAATAATTTTAATTCCAGGGCTGGCATTGTGGTATAGGAGGTTAAGCCACTGCCTGCAATACCAGAATCCCATATAGGTACCCATTTGAGTCCTGGCTGCTACACTTTAGATCAAGCTCCTTACTAAAGAGCCTGGTAAAGCAGTGGAAGATGATCAAAGTGCTTGAGCCTCTGCACCCACATAAGAGACCTGGAAGATGCTTTGGCTCCTGGCTTCAGTTTGGCCCAGTCCTAGCTGTCGTGGCCATTTGGGAAATGAACCAGCAGAAAGAAAATCCCTCTCTGTCTCCCTACCTCCTCCCTCCTTCTCTCTGTAACTCTGACTCTCAAATATTTTTATTTTCATATAAATAGGTAATTTTTAAAAAGATTTATTTATTTAATTGAAAGCCAGAGTTACACAGAGAAGGAGAGGCAAAACAGAAAAGAAAGGTCTTCCATACACTGGTTCACTCTCCAATTGGCCAGAGCTGTGCTGATCAGAAGTCAGGAGTCAGGAGTTTCCTCTAGGTTTCCCACACAGGTGCAGGAGCCCAAGGACTTGGGGCATCTTTCACTGCTTTTCCAGACCATAGCAGAGAGCTGGATCAGTAGTGGAGCAGCTGGGATTCAAACCAGCACCCATATGGAATGCCAGCACCCATGTTGGATGCAGGCACTGCAGGCACAGGCTTCACCCACTATGCTGTTATCAATAGGTAATTAAAATCTGTTCATAAAATGAAGTATTAGTTTTTAAAATGCTATCATTTTTTATTTGTTCCTTGTATTTCTCTACGATGTCAGTGTGTTATCTTCCTAATCAAAGGACTTATTTATTTTAAAGGCAACAGGAAGCATTTTTTCCTAATAATAATCCCTTGTCCACATCTTCTTTACTGTTTCACTGTGTGCTTCAGACTCTGCTCCTTCCATTCTGTTGATTTATATTTCTGTCTTACCTTTGAGGTTGACAAGTGGCAAGGCTTTTTGACAATGTTTGGCAAACTATAGGACAGAGTGATACCCAAGGAAAAAGAACAGAGCACTATGAAGAATTATATTATTACAATTATACATGTGCCTCACACTGCAATCTAATTGGTAAAACATATAATAGAAGGAAATTCTAGGGAAATTTGGGTCAAAGTTGAGCGACTGTCAATTGGTCATTCATAGTTTCTTCTCTTTTCCAGAATTCTAACAGAAAATACATAAACTGAAAGCTTCAGGTAGCAGCTCATACAGGACTGTTAATGGAAGCCATGGTGCAGCCTTGAATGTTTCACTGCCTAAATACTTCCTAACAAAAGGTATAGCACTGATACCAGAGAAAACATCAGGAAAAAAAAGTGTAAGTCAATGTTATCTTGACTATCAAAGCATAAAAGAAAATAACTTGATTATGAAACAGCAAGCAGAGTACAAATTTCCCATAAAAGAGTGATGCCTTATAAATAAATAAAAACCAAAAAGATTCATTACTAAGGAAATTTACTGTAACAAAATTTATTATAGTAGTGTGTATTTCTGAGAAGAAAAATAATAACATTTCTACAAAGATGGATAAAATCTATTCAAAAAAGTCATGTTAGTAAATGTAAATAAAATAAATCTTTAAAATTGGACTAGATGAACTATTCCTTTAAAGGCTTCTTAAAAAGTAGTAAAGAAAGAAAGACATCATAATTAGGACAGGATTGGATATAAAAATAAACACATCTTTAGAAAGAAATATTATTAATAATAATGATTAACTATGAATATCATTCAAAGCAAAGTTAGCAGTTAATAATCTGTATCAGATAATGACTGTTTCATGACCAATACATAGAAAAATAAAGGCACAAAAAAGCAATGACTATTAACTATAAATATTATTTAAAGCAAAGTTAGTAGTTAATAATCTATATCAGATCATGACTGTTTCATGACCAATAAATAGAAAAATAAAGGAACAAGAAAGCAATGACTTGAAATTTTAAAAACATAAAATACTGAAAGAGAATAGAGTCACTCATAAATTGGTTTAGGAATTAATTAGCACTCAGACAGAAGCAATACATTACTTTGAATGAATGTAGGCAAAAAATACTTATGTACAATTTAACAAAAGAGATTGCAAAAGTGTTAACACCAAAATCATAGAAGAAAATTTTATAAAATACAAAATAATAAATGCAAAGAATTTAACAAAAGTTATTTTGAGGAAAGAATAGTAAAGGTGACAACTTCTGGCTATTTGACCAATAATAACTAAAAATATAGGTTTTCAATAGGAAGAAAAAGATTGCATAGAGAATAAGAGATATAAAAGTTATGTAACACTTTGAATTTATCAATAAATTTAAAATTTAGGTAAAATACTGAAAATAAAATTATGGATCTTAGAAAAATAGTTAATAAGCCTAATAAGCACTCAAAAGTTACCTAATAAAGATTAGAAACAGATTTTTATTACTTGTCTGTATTTGGGCCCTATGTTACAAATATTCATATAGTGAAATAGATCAAAAGGAAAATTTCTACAATTATATTTCAATATAGTGTAACTTTAATAAAATACATAGGCATAAATGTTTTAAAACATAAAGTACAATTATTCCTATTTACAGAGTTGCATAAATCATGAGGTAGAAATACAAAATTCACCTATTAAAAGACTGTAACAAAATGGGTTTCTCATAAATTCACCCTCATTCATTGAGTCATTTATTTTGGTTTCCTCATTGTGAGATTCAAGTTACTGGGACAATTACTACAAACTTTTTCTCATGCGCCTCTCTTCATTTTACAGTCGCCTTGCAAATATAATGTCTCAAGTAGTCTCACAGGTTCATGTATTTCCGTATGAATTTTATGATTTTTTTCCCTAGTTCTGTGAAGAATGCTCTGATAATTTTGATTGAGATCACAATGAATCTGTAAATTGCTTTGAGTAAAATGGAAATTTTGATGATATTGATTCTTCTAATCCATAAACATAGAAGATATTTCCATTTTTCTGTGTCTTTTTCTATTTTTCCCTTAATGTTTTATAATTCTCATTATAGAGATCTTTCACATGAATGGTTAAATTTACCTCAAGGTATTTAAATTTTATAGTAGCTATATTGAATGAGACTGATCTTATAATTTTTTTCTCAGCCAGAACATAGATGGCATGTAAGAACACCATTGGATTTTTATTCTGTAAAATTCTCCTACTCCTATAAGAGTCTTTTAGCGGAGTCCTTTTCCCCTGTGTAAAGGATTATCTCACCTGCAAAAAGGGATAATTTGACTTCCTCCTTTCTAATTTATATCTCCTTCATTTCTTTTTCTTGCCTGATGGTTGTGGCTAACACTCCCAGGACCATATTGAATAATGGTGTTGAGAATGGACATCCTTGTCTCATTGCAGCTTTTCCACATTCAGTATGATACCAGCAGTGGGTTGTCATTTACTGCTTTGATTGTGTTGAGGTATGTTCTGTCTATAGTCACCTTTTTAGAAAATTTTTTTAATATGAAAAAGCTGTTGTATTTTACTCAAAACTTATTCTGCATCTATCAAGATAGTCAGGTGGATGTATCATGTTTATTGATTTGCACATGTTGAGGAATCCCTGCATCCCTGGGATAAATCCCACTTGGTCCATATTGGATCTGTTTGATGTTGTTGGATTCAATTTGCTGTATTTTTTAAGGGTTTTTGCATATATGTTCATCATAGATACTGGTCTACAGTTCTCTTTTTGTATTGTTCTTTGGTTTTGTAATTAAGATGTTAACCTCAAAGAAAAAGTTTGGAAGGTTCCTTCTCTATAAATATTTTGAATAGTTTAAGAATTGTTGTTAGTTCTTTTCACTTCTTAAACTTCTTATCTGATTAAGTATTAAGCCTTTTCACTATAAGGTAATTTTTATATAAAATATTTATTTTATTATAGCTTTTACATCTATTAGAACAGATTTTTAAACATATATACAGCATGAATGAAAAAAATAAACTAAAATACTTCATATACTCAACAGATAATTCTATCTGCAGTCAATAATTAAATTAATCCCATATTCCAATTTCAGAAAGCATTTTTTCTCACCAATTTACTGATTTATAAAATATTCTCTCCCCTTGAGTAAATTTATTAAATAACTCATGTTATTTGCATCCTCAACTCCAGTGTTAACAAGAAAAAAATACATTATTTTAAAGCAAAATGGCTTCCCAGCAGCTCTTGTGGGGACACAGAAAGGAAACTCAGGAGTCAGCTACCTCTCCCAGTCATGTATTCAGAGTATTACCAAGGTCAATGGGTTTTATCAGAGGTCTAAAACTTCTGAGCAGATCTGGATTAAAAGTCATAGAGTCACGTAAAATAATCTAATACAGCAATTGGAAATGTTTCTAAGAAAAGTCAATATGGTCTCTGTCTACTGATATGTGTACTACTATTCTTTTGGCTGCTTTATCAATAATTGTAGCAGCCCAAGCCACTGGTAAAAAAACTAAGAGCCAAGCTTGGAGCCCTGAATATCTGCCAATGTAGAGGGAAAAAAGGGCACATTTCTCGCTCCCCAACCATGCAACAATGGTGTTCTGTAGCTGGCTGAAAGGGGGCAGGCAGCATTTTGTACATACATAACAGCTGTGCCAGCTTGTGTTTGTGTGCCAACCAATAAGCTAAAAGGAAACACCTGAGTATGGCTAGGAGCACTGACAGTTGGGTGGACGCTCGTGACTGTGAGAGCCTTGTGTGCTGGGACTGTGAACATACTGTGGCTGAGTAGGAGGGTGCGGGGTGTGGCTGGATCTCTAAGCAGTTGTTGTGCATGACTCCACAGGTCCAGGGCTCCCTGACTGCATGGAGAGGAATCTGTGCTCACAATGAGGACTGCATGGATCCTTTGTGTGGTTCTTGTGGCAGTACAGATGAATACTGCACCCACAGGGGCTAGTGCCTGGGCACTGGTCACCTTAGAGGTGACCCTTCCCTCTGATAAAAATAGAGATTTACCATGCTCAGCTTGGGCGTTACCTTGGATACTCTCCTCACCCTAGAGTACTGAACAGAGCTCCCTGGCCACACCCAGCACACCTCTGGATAGTCACTGAAAGAGCTGACACTCAAGTAAACCACAGAGGCACAGCCCAAATATCAAGCCATCAGAAGGGAAAAAAACAGCAAGTATCTCACAAATGCCTAAAAATAAATGCAGCAAACTAAGAAACAAGAATAAGGAAGACAACATGATGTCCACAAAGAAACACAACACTTCAATACTGAATGTGAGGATGAAGAGACTGAAGAAATGCTGGACAAAGAAATCAAAAAATTTATCATAGGATTACTTGGAAGCAATCAGAAGCAAATCCAAAAGTTAAAGAAATTCATAGATGATGTGAATGATAATTTTTCCAATGAAATTGAGAATATAAAGAGAAATCAAAATGGAGTATTAGAAATGAAGAATTCAATGGATCAAATAAAAAATGTGGCAGAAAGCCTTAACAATAGAGTCAGTGAGGTAGAAGAAAGAATATCCAGATTAGAAGGAAATCTCTAGAAATTTTACAGTCAGACAAAAAGAAGAGAAATAAGAAAAATTATAAAGTAGTGTTGGAGATTTATGGAACACTATCAGACAAACAGATGGGTCTAAGGAGTTCCTGAAGGCATGGAAAGAGAGAATGGAGTAAAAGCCATTTTTAGTGAAATGATTGCAGAAAAATTCCCCAATTTGGAGAAAGAAAGGGATGGTCAAGTAGAAGAACAGAGGACTCCTTATAGACATGACAAGAAAAGATTCACAGTATAACACAAAGAAAATATTGTAAAATGTGTACGAGGGAAATGCCAGATTCCTTTCAGAGGATCACCAATTTGACTCACTGACTTCTCATCAGAAACCCTATAGGCTAGGAGAGAATTGCAAGATATATTCCAAGTCTTAAGAGAAAAGAACTGTCAACCCAGAATACTATAATCTGAAAAGCTCTCATTTATGAATGAAGGTGAAATAAAAGATCTTCCATAACAGAAATTGAAAGAAGTTGTCACCACTCATCTAGCCTTACAATAGATTCTTAGGGATGTGCTACACACAAAAACATAGAAATACAGTCATCACTATGAAAGAAATTAAAGGCAGAAAATCTCCAAGTAAAAGTACAAAGTAAATCCAAAGTAAATCATAGGAATATTTACAGAAACATGGGAAGGCAAATCATTACTAATCAATAGTAACCTTGAATATAATTGCCTCAATTCTCCAGTTAAAAGATACCGACTGGCTGAATGGATTGAAAACCAAGACCCAGCCATTTGCTGCCTACAAGAAACATACCTCACCAATGAAGATTCCCACAGACTGAAAGTGAAAGGATGGAAGAAGATATCCCATGCTAACAGAAACCAAAAATGAGCTAGTGTAGCCATCCTAATATCAGACAAATATACTAACACAAAAACTGTTAAGAGAGACAAAGATGGGTACTATGTGATGACTAAGGGATCAATTCAACAGGAAGAAGTGATTATAACAAAAGTATATGCACCTAATTACAGGGAACTTGGCCATTTAAAAGAAATGTTAATTGATCTAAAGAGAGATATAGACTCCAATACAATAGTAATGGGGTACTCAATAACCACTTTCAACAATGGACAGATCAACCAGACAGAAAATCATCAAGGAAACAACAGAGTTAATCAACACTATAAACAAGATCTAATGGATATCTACAGAACTCTTCATCCTACACTTGAAGAATACATAAACTTCTTACTAGTACCTGAAAATTTCTCTATATAGACCCAATGCTAGGCCATAAAGCAAGTTTCAGCAAATTCAAAATAATCTAAATCATACCATGCATCTTCTCTGACCACACTGGAATAAAGCTGAATACAACAACTCAGGAATCCCTAGAGCATTTCCCAACACATGGATATTGAACAACATGCTCCTGAATGAACAGTGGATCATAGAAGAAATCAAAAGAGAAGTCTGAAAGCAAATGAAGGTAATAGCATGATATGTCAAAACTTATGGGATATAACAAAAGCAGAGTTAAGAGGAAAGTTTGTAGCTATTGGGGCCTACATCAAGAACTTGGAAAGGCACAAAATAAATGAGCTATCAATGCATCTTAAGGGGTTAGAAAAATGACAGCAAACCAAAACTAGAAGAAAAGAAATAATTAAACATAGAGAAAAAAACAGAAAATTGAAACCAAAAAATAATACAAAAGATCAATGCAATGAACAAATTTTCTTGAAAAATAAATAAAATCGATATATCACTGGCTTAAGTAATCAAAAAAAAAAAACAGAGAAGACTCAAATCAATAATATTCAAGAATAAAAAGGAAATATAACAACAGATTCCATAGAAATAAAAATAATCATCAGGAATTACTACATAGAGATGTATGCCAATAAATCAAGAAGCCTAGATTCCGGGTACATATATACTACCAAAATTGAGTAATAAATACATAAAACATAAACTGACCAATAATCAAGATAGAAATTCAATCAGTAATAAAGAAGCTCCCAAAAAGAAAAGCAAAAGACTGGATGACTACAATGCTTAATTCTACCAGACATGTAAAAATGTACTAACTCCAATTCATCTCAAGTTATTCAAAACAACTGAAAGGGATGGAATCCTCCCAAACTCCTTCTATGAGACCAGCATCACCTTAATTCCTAAACCTGAAAAAGATAAACAGAAGAAAAGAACTATAGACCAATTTCCCTGATGAACATAGACACAAAAATCCTAAATAAAATGCTAGCCAATTGAATCCAAGAACACATCAGAAAGATCGTTCACCTGGACCAAGTGGGTTTTATTTGGTATTCAGGGATGATTCAACACTCTAATTCAATCAATGTGATATATCACATTAACAAATTGAAGAACAAAAACTTTATGATTATCTCAATTGATACAGAGAAAGCACTTAATAAAATACAACACATTTCATGATGAAAAACTTAAGAAAATTGGGTATAGGAGGAACATTCCTCAACACAATCAAGACAATTTGTGACAAACCCATGGCCAGCATTCTATTGAATGGGGAAAAGCTACAAGCATTCCGACTAAAATCAGGAACCAGACAAGGAAGCCTACTCTCACCATTGCTATTCAATGTAGTCCTGGAAGTTTTAGCCAGAGTCATTAGGAAATAAAAAGAAATCAAAGGGATTTAAATTGGAAAGGAGGAAATCAAACTATCCCTACTTGCAGATGGTCTGTTTCTATATACAGGGGATCAAAAGACTCCACTAAGAGACTACTGGAACTCATAAAAGATTTTGGTAAAGTGGCAGCATATAAAATTAATGGACAAAAATCAATAGCTTTTATTTACACAGACAATGCCATGGCTGAGAAAGAACTTCTAAGATGAATCCCTTCATAATAACTATAAAAGAATTAAATGCTTTGGGTTAAATTAATCAAGGACATCAAAGGTCTCTATGAAAAAAATTATAAAACATTAAACAAAGAAATAGAAGACACAAAAAAATGGAAAAAGCTTTCATGTTCATGGATTAGAAGGATGAACTTCATCAAAATGTCTATGCTATTGAAAGCAACTTACAGATTTAATGCAATACCAATCAAAAAACTAAGGATGTTCTTCTCAGATATAGTAAAAATTAAGCTGAAATTCATATGGAAACACAGGAGACACTGAATAGCTAAAGCAATCTTATACAAGAAAGAGAAACTTGAAGGCATCGCAATACCAGATTTCAAATATACTACAGGCTGGTTATAATCAAACAGCCTGTTTCTGGCATGTAAACAGATGAATAGACAAATGGAACAGAATCGAAACTCCAGAAATCAATGCAAATACAACCAACTTATCTTTGATAAAGGAGCTAAAATAAATCTTTGAAGCAAGGACAATCTCTTCAACAGATGGTGTTGGAAAAACGGGATCTCTGCGTGCAGCAGTATGAAGCAAGACTCCTACCTTATATCTTACCCAAAAATCCTCTCAAAATGGATCAAAGACAACCCGATTCTATCAAATTATTAGAGATCAATGGGAAAATTCTGCAAAATATTGATATAGGGTACGACTTCTTGGAAAAGAACCCAAAAGTACAGTAATCATAGCCAAAATTAACCAGTGAGATTATATCAAATCAAGAAGCTTCTGTACTACAAAAGAAACACTCAGCAAAGTTAAAAAGGCAACTAACAGAATGAGAAAACTTATTTGCAAACTATACAACTGATGAAAGATTAATATCCAGAATATATAAAGAGCTCAGGAAACTCAACAACAATAAAATAAACAATCCAGTTAAGAAATGGGAATAGGCTGGGCATTTTTCAAAGAGGAAATCCAAATGGCTAACAGACACTTGAATAAAGGCCCAGGATAACTGGCCATCAGGGAAATGCAAATCAAAACCACAATGTAGTTTTACCTCACCCCAGTTAGAACAGCTCTAATACAGAAATCTGCAAACAATAAATGCTGGCGAAGATATGGGAAACAAGGTACCCTAATTCATTGTTGGTGGGAATGTAAACTTGTACAGCCACTGTGGAAAACAGTATGAAGATACCTCAGATCTGAATATAGACCTACCATAAGACCCAGCCATCCTACTCCTGGAAATTTACACAAAGGAAATTATATCTGTATATGAAAATTTGTCTATGCCCCCATGTTTATTGAAGTTCAATCCATAATAGCTAATACGGAATCAACCCAGATGTCCATCAAATTAAGACTTGATAAAGAAAATATGCGATATGTACACCACGGAATACTACACAGTGGTTAAAAAAATGCAATCCTGTCATGTGCAACCAAATGGATGCAACTGGAAAACCCTAATCTTAGTGAAATAAGCCACTCCCAAAAAGACAAATATCATATGTTCTCCCTGATCTATGATAACTAACAGAAATCTAAAAGGTAATCTATAGAAGTGAAATTGACACTTTCCGATGCTATGACTTTGAAGAGGCCTTGTCTCAATTGTTCAGGCACTTTAAAAAATTTTTTTTTCATACTATTTGTTGAACTCTTTGCTTAGTTTAGGGTTAATCTGAGTATAAACGTAATTGAAAATAGATCTTAGTAAGAAATAAGAATAGGAATAGGAGAGGGTGGAGGAAGTGGATGGCAGTGCAGGTATGGGGGAGAGTAATGTGGGAATAATTACTGTGTTTCTAAATTTGTGTAAACGAATGCATGATTTGTATACCTTAAATAATTGAAAAGTGAAAAAAAAATACCATACATTCTCCCTTATCTGTGGTAACTAATAGAGCACATAAAATGTAATACATAGAAGTGAAATTGACACTTTGAAATGTGCTGATTTTGAACAGCACTTGTCTCAACTTCTGAGGAACACTTGATCAGCTCTTGTGCTGACTGTTGTTGTACAATGTAATACTTTATCCATGGTAGTATTTTTTTTTTTTATCCTAGTACTAGTGGTTGAACTCTGTAATTAACACACAATTATTCTTAGGTGTTTAAATTTTAACTGAAAAGTGATCCCTGTTAAATGTAAGAGTGGGAATAAGAGAGGCAGGAGATGTACAATTTGGGACATGCTCAATCGGAACTGCCCCAAATGATGGAGTTAGAATTGTGCCAGGGGATTCCAACACAATCCCATCAAGGTGGCATGTACCAAGGCCATCTCATTAGTCCAAATGATCAATTTCAGTTCACAATTGATCACACTGATAGGTCTAAGAGTCAAAGGGATCACACAAACAAGACTAGTGTCTGGTAATACTAACTGATAGAATCAAATAGGGAGAGAACAGTCCATCATGGGAAGTGGGAGACACAGCAGACTCATAGAATGGCAGATGTCCTAAATAGCACTCTGGCCTCAGAATCAGCCCTTAAGGCATTTGGATCTGGCTCAAGAGCCCATGAGAATATTTTAGGCATGGAAAGCTAAGACACTCTGAAAAACAAAAAAAAAAGAAGACCTAAATGAAAGATCTCTGTGAGTGAGATCCCAGTGGAAAGAACGGGGCCTTCAAAGAAGGAGGTACCTTTCTCTGAAGGGAGGAGAGAACCTCCACTTTGACTATGACCCTGTCGGAATAAGATCGAAGTCGGCGAACCCTAAAGGCTTCCATAGCCTCGGCAACTCATGACTAGAGCCTAGGGAGATTACTGACGCCATAAACAAGAGTGTCAAATTGTTAAATCAACATCAGGAGTCACTGTGTACCTACGTCTCATGAGGGATCCGTCCTTAATGTGTTATCCAATGTGAAATAATGCTATTACTAGTACTGAAACAGTATTTTTACACTTTGTGTTTCTGTGTGGGTGCAAATTGATGAAATCTTTACATAGTATATATTGAATCGATCTTCTGTATATAAAGATAATTGCAAATGATTAATAATCTTGGTGTTAAACTGGAAATTGCATAGATAATTAATCAATTCTTTAAAAAAAAATCATGTAGGATCTCTGTCCTCAATGTGCTGTACATTGTGAATTAATACTATAACTAGTACTCCAACAGTATTTTCATTTTGTGTCTCTATGCGAGGGCAAACTGTTGAAATCTTTATGTAATATGTACTAAACTGATCTTCTGTGTATAAGGAGATTTGAAAATGAATCTTGATGTGAACAGAAGGGGAGAGGGAGCGGGAAAGGGGAGGGTAGCGGAAGGGAGGGAAGTTGTGTGTGTGGGGAAGCCATTGTAGTCCATAAGCTGTACTTTGGAAACTTATATTCTTTAAATAAAAGCTTTATAAAATAAATAAATAAGTAAATTAATTAATTAATTAAATATCTTGTGATGACTGATTTTGTGAATATAATAAACACTATGAATCATACACTGTAAATATTTAAATTTTATAGTATATAAAATTATATATATATTATATTCATATGTTATACATAACATGTAATGTATAATTTACTATATAAACTTATACAGAATATATAATTTATATATATTTATATGTTATATATAAATAGCTTTTATATAAAATTAACTAGAAAAATGTCAGTGGGAAAATAAGCCTTGTTCACATTTCCCATAGGGAACTGAGACTTCAGTATCAATGTAATGCTTTATTAATCTGGAGTCCCATCAAAGATCTTAAAAATTCTATTTATAGGAATTAAAAATATTGAATAAATCTAATCTTTGAGCATAAGGTGCTTTCAGCTTCTCAGCTCCTGTTGGTGGGCACGTAGACTATTCAATGGCCATATATGAGATATTTATAATTTGTACTTAAACATGCACTTGCATAGATTAGGTCCAGTCATCATCATATTAAATAGAATATACCACTGTATTGAGGAACACATATGAATATATGTGGAAACTTGACAACCATCCTTATGTTTTGCATGATTATTCATCAACATCATATTCTTGAATATATTATAGAGAGCTATACAACAGCCATTAAGTATAAAATGTGAAATGTGTTTCCAAGTATAGATTGCATATTTGTTAATAACCATATGTCCTTCCATATATGTTGAAATTAAAAAGCTCAATATCAACACAGAATGTTTATTACTAGAGGCTGATGTGAGATGTGAGAGGGATACAAGGAGTTTGGATACAGAATTTGGGGAGGCTGAGTGTGGTTCATTGTTTAGCACAAATACATAATATGAGATATTAATCACAGACATGATGTGAGGGGTGATGAGAATTCATTGGATTACTACATCACAATTTTTATTTTGTAAATTTAAAATGAAAATTGGAAAAAAGAACATGTTACAAAGCATTTTGTATAGTGGAATTCTATTTCTATGTGAGAGAGACTAAAAGACTCAGAAATAGGGAAATAGACACTGAGAAACAGAATACGGAATAATTTTTTAGAAGAATGTTATCAAATCTTTAACAAAGAGAAACATTCTTTACTTTTCAATATTGCTTGATTTACAATTTATAAAATGAATTTATTATTCAAAAGAATTTTTAGGTTGTGTGTGCCTTGTGGATGCTAAATATAAACTGGATTCTACTTCATGCTGTTAGGAAAGTTATTTAGAGAAAACGATATTTAAAATTGTCTTGGTAATATATACTTCCTAATGAAAACTATATATGACATTAAACCTTTATTTTATTCTCTGACTCAAAATAAAGCTGCTTATCTCTGCTTGTCTCACAAATTTTTCTTATCTTATTGATCCTTTCTTATTCTGAGTTCCCTGAATACTTCATAGCATTAAGAAGTAATGACATTAACTAAGAGTACATGTAAAACCAAATTAATCATGGATTGACACATCAAACATATTGATAATGAACCTGGAGAAACATTTTTAAGTATCAAAAATTGTCATATTGGAATTTGAGCTTTTTATATAGGCCAAGTTCCACTTGATCACTCACCATTTTGAGAGTAAGTTGGAAGGTACAACATTTCTACATTAAAGAAAACTGATATCTACCTTCAAATATATTTTATAAATTGCTAGTGGAGGTGTTAGTACCCTCTCACCCTTGAGGTTTAGGCCTTCAATGTGATCAAGGTAGTCATTTTTTTTTTTAGCCAGAGTGGAATTTGTTTATGTGCCCAGTGACAAGCTTCTCATGCACATTGATCAAAATAAATTACTTTTTTTCTGTGCTTTATTCAGTTTATCTCAAAACAATGATAATGCTGTGATAATGCTTGCCTTGATGGATTTTTGTGGATTTGAATTAGAACTTTCATGACATTTTTCTTACTAAATAAGAGAAAGTTCAATGGAATTACTGCAAGGGTTTTTTTTTTAATGCAAAGATCTTCATTTTATCAATCAGGTCAATGTTCTAAATTAAGCAATTATACATAATTATATTAGTATTTATGAGATCCAATTAATAATTCATATCTAGCACATTTGCTGAAAGTTCTTTGGAATCACTGTATTTATTCAGTGAAGAGTGAAATAATTTAATTTGTTAAGCTTTCAGAATAAGGCTAACATTACTGTCTTGATTAGAAAGAAGTATTACATGCAAATAAATTGAGGTCACTTTGGAAGAAGGAACCTCCTCTCTATGGAGACTCAGGGGGTTGGGGAAATTTCTATAGTTCTCTTAATCTGTATCTTATTTGTCAAAAATGTAGTACATCTACATAATTGTTGTTCTAAAAAATAGAAGATGAAGCCTGGAATCAAGCACCTGCAACACTGCACCATTTTAAACTTCTCTCCCTAATGATGTCTTTCTCTGTGGCTAAGTATTGAAAAACAAGCAAGCTTTATTTTATTGCAATTATTTTTATACAGTTCTAAATATCAGTTGTCTTTATATTAAAACAAACAGTTGCCTGTCAATGCATCACATGCCGTAGACTAAGGAACAGAGATTTACCAAATTGGTACATTTATGATGTAGTTAAATTAAGTTTTGTTCTCTTGTGTAAGAGAGATCTCAACAAATTGAATGCACAGTTGAAAACATATCCTAAATCAGAGAATGATTTTCATATTCTCTTTGAGATTGGTCTTTATTAAATGGGAACATACAATTATGCTTTAATATTTCCTTTTATAACTTTCAGAAAACATGCCAATTGATAATATGAGGTATTTTTTTTCTGAATAAAGAAGAGTGCTCACAGGAAGTAAAGACAGCCATCTTGAGCAAGATGGAATTCAGTGTAGCGAGATGGAGTAGAATATATGCTAGAACTTAGAACCAGCTCTATCTAGAGGATTGAGTAGGTACTGAGAGGAAAATACTGTTAAGTTTGGCAGGTAAGACATAATAAGTAAAGGCAGTATAAAAAAAAATACAAGGGGTAATTAGTAACAAGGGCCAAGCATATTCTTGTAATTGATAGGCACATAGAATTCATTTTCTAAGAGAAAATCCAGCAGATGTGAATTCAGATCAGAATTAGACAGGGTGTATGTGTAACAAGGTATCCAGTGTGGGTGTCAGGACACAAGGAAATATCGGTGACGCCCAGCTGTTAGATTATATCAGAGTTATACCAGAAGTTGTTTAGTCATTCAGCAACCTTACGTCCCTCAGACTTAAATGTTTTCAATTTGATGAGTTTTATATGCATATTTATTATTTGGAGTTAGTACGCACTTTGGGACATGTATTAAGATATAATGATATAATTACAAAATTGTGCTTATAACATGAAGATTTTTATATTTTTCCCATCTTTCATAAGCATATGAGTACAGAGGCACATGAGAGAAGGTGGCTTCAATGATCAACAATGAAAAGATAATTTAAAAATAGACTCATTCTTAAAGTCTCCTGTTAGACACTAAGGTAATAGAGCTTATTTTCCATATACATATCATTCACAGAAAGAGCATTTGATTTTCTTTCAAGTCTACTCCTTTATCCAAAAAGCAATTTACTTTAAAATCTGAATTCCTCATAGTCTCAATTTGGATTTTCTATTTGCAGATCAAATAGACAATCTCTAGACTTGCAAAGGTTTCTTGGTTTATCGCCTTGACGGGCTTTACATTCATTAAACACTAATCCTCAGAAGCTTACACACAAGCGGACATATAATTACCACGATTACAGTTCATTCAGCAGCCTGTACAGTTGGCATTTGATATGATTGATGATGCTTTGGATGGAGAAGTCCTCTCCTTTTCAACAAGACTCTTGATTCTGCTACTCCAAGTATAAATGAGAGGGATCATGCAAGGCTGACAGCTTTACATAAGCCTGACCAGATTATATGCTGCTGTACTAGGGAAATGGGACCAGGACAAAGATGAGAGGAACTACTCTTGTACTGCAGTGCATTAAACAACAGCAAAAAAGAAAACTTTACTCACTTTACTCACTTGAAGAGTGAATGAGCTGCACTTGCCTTCTGTGTAAGTCCTACCATTTGAGTTTCTTTAATAGAAATCTATCTTCTCTGGCCAGCACTGTAGCATAGTAGGTTAAACTTCCACCTGTGGTCCCAGCATCCCACATGGGCACCAGTTCAAGTCCCAGCTGTTCCACTTCTGATCCATCTCCCTGCTAATGGCCTGGGAAAGCAGTGGAAGATGGTTCAAGTGCTTGGGCCCCGTACCCAGTTGGGAGACCTGGAAGAAGCTCCTGGGTCCTGGCTTGGGATCATCCCAGCTCAGACCATTGCAGCCATTTGGGGAGTGAATCAGTGGGCAAAGCTCGCTCTCTCTCTCTGTCTCTGCATCTCTCTGTCTGTAGCTCTTCTTCTCAAATAAATAAATTTTTAAAAGAAATTTATCTTTATGTTTCTGCAGACTGGATTCTTGAGAGAAATGAATCAGCAGATTTGGGTTTTCTGAGGGCTTTGGTGAAAACTCTGTTTCACATCTCTTGCCTACATTCTGGTTGGAAATGTCATCATTTTTTGGTTTGCAGGAGCATTATCCTGATATCTGCTTCATCTCCATATTATGTTTTCCTTGTATGGCTGTGACAATGGCCTCTGTATGCAATCACAGGAGTCTTACTGAAATGGGCCCACTCTACAGCAGAATGATCTCACCTAAAATAATTACATTTCTAACAAGCCTATTTTGACATAAATGGCCACACTCTGAGTTATTGGAGATGAGGATTCAACATGGAATCAGGAGAGGCACAATGCAACCCCTAACTGTTTTACACCCAACTTCCCACACTCCCAAGTTGTGTCTTACTGCAATTGAGGCTCCTTCAGGGAAGGGACTCTGGCTTTATCTCTTCGTACAACCACCTTTTACCTCCCTATCCTCAAGACTAGAGGTGGTAGAAGAGACAAGAGGCCAGAATGTTCTTATTTCACTAAGCTTGGCAGCTCAGCATTGGATTTGGCAGGTGCTTACAAATTATTGATTATTTAATTGTATACTTTTAAGAAATCATTGGATACCTGTCATTCTTTTATTGTCCTGTCTTGTAAACTGGCCCAGTAGCACATCACAAAGGATGTGATGTGATAGGCATGGTCAGCCCTGAGTCCAGGAAATAGGAATGCACTGTCCCGATAAAAATATTAAAATCCTTTAAATCCAGTCTGCTTTTTGTTATTTTCACCATGCAACAATTCTAAACAATGTGTTTGCTTAAATATTCCTTCCTTTTTCTTGATCTAAATTTTGAACAATTGTTATGGTTATTGTTGAATTGTAATAACACATATGAAAGGTTCAAATTAGTGTGCTATCTGTGCTTTAATAAACATTGTATTTACGCAGAAGCTGAATTTAGTGCAATTTTAATGATACTGTCAGTCCAGGCACACAAACTCACCTACCTGTGTTCATTTTGAGAAGTTAAGAACATTTAGTCATTATCCCGGATCTTATGTAAAGTTTCTCTCTCTTGGTCTTGCAAGTACTCAGTTTATACTGTAGGTTAAAAATTAAAATGATATTGTACTAATTGCAAACATGAGCACTCATATGCTGCTGTCTTATGTACTGACTGGTGATTCTATATGCCTTTGTAACTCCCGAGGCATTTGAAAGCCAGTAATACTGCAATTTCTAGATATTTTTCCTGGCCATTGTTACTGTTAATCCCTTTTTGGGAAATATACCAATCTAAACCTTATCTTTCACACTTTCCCTAGTTATTTGTGTATCTATTTCCTCATGTGAAAGACAATATTTCAGAAAGCAATCAGTAAGAGGGTACTTCAAAACTGCATGAGAAAGGAATTTAGAATTTAAGTTTATTTTGGTGCAAAAGATTTTGAAATCTATTATTATGAGGAATTTTCAAAAAGTTTATGAAAATGTTATATTATAGAAAAACTATGCCTGGACTGAAGGTATATTGAAAAATCTGCACATATATACTTTTTAACATGTTGATAAGAAGCATTTTCATGAAATCATTAGAAAGTTTTCAGAAATTAAATATCAAAACTACAATGTTTTTGTTTATTATTGTGGCATTAAATAAGCAGATGTTTCATTTAGCACTGGCCACAACTCTCTTAAACAGTGAAGTAATGGTGAGGTAAACTACTTGAAGCTTTTCCTTCCAAGAGGATACCCCACTCAACTACTTTCATTGTCATCTCTGAGAAGCAGATTGGACAGTGGCAATTTATTTTTGCTTCATTACAACATACACAATTCTGGAATTCCAACTTATGGCACTTGGAGGCCCAGATCTTTAGCAGCTTCCCTTCTCGCCAACTCTGGCCTGCAATCAGCGTTCAGCATTGAGATTCCACATGCTATTGGCAATACCTTCAACCATGTTTTTTTTGTTTTTGTTTTTGTTTTCGTTTTTGTTTTTACAGGCAGAGTGGACAGTGAGAGAGAAAGACAGGGAGAAAGGTCTTCCTTTACCGTTGGTTCACCTTCCAATGGCCGCTGCGGCCGGTGCACCATGCTGATCCGAAGCCAGGAGCCAGGTGCTTCTCCTGGTCTCCCATGTGGGTGCAGGGCCCAAGCACTTGGGCCATCCTCTACTGCACTCCTGGGCCACAGCAGAGTGCTGGTCTGGAAGAGGGGCAACTAGGACAGAAGCCGGCACCCCGACTGGGACTAGAACCTGGTATGCCTGCGCCGCAAGGTGGAGGATTAGCCTATTGAGGCACAGCGCTGGCCTCAACCATGTTTTTTGTTCTGTATAATGAAGGGACATTCTTTTGAATCCTTCCATGGTGCCTATGTGTGTACAATAAATTCACAGAAAAATGGAATGAAAATCAAATTTTGGTGCACAAATTTTAAAACCAATGAATCTTTTTTTTTATAATATGAAACTTCCATGAACTTTTTGAAGACTTCTTGTACTTAATCAACATATTCTCTGTTCTTGAGTATTAACAAACATTAGCATACCTTTGACTCTGAGCTCATTGATTCATATTTCAACAACCTGTCAATATAGTCCTAACATGGACACCTAATTGACTATTAGCTATTGTGTTTTCTAGCCACAAGGAGATATTCTAGAATCATACTAAGAATGGTTGTACATGTCCTTGCAAGGAAATTAAACTCTGAAGAACACTGTTCTGTATCAATTAACTTCCACAACACCATATTTTTGCAACCTCTTTCCTTCCATCAGCCTCAAAAACTATTTCTAAACTTGTTCACTAGTTTGTTGATACATTTTAGGCAGATGGATGTACCCTAATTGCGATTAACTTATTTCTCTATAAAACAAAGGTAGTATTTGTTAAGTCTGGCAAGGTTAGAACTCCTGCTGGGGATTCATGGGAGGATATCTGAAGAATGGGCCTTCACATGAAGTGATCATCCAACATTTACTTCCTTCTATCATGAAAAAAAGTCACATCTGAGTATTCCCAGAGTCCAAGGAACTCTGAGTGTTCAAAACTCCCTAGCTCATCCATGTGGATATCCTGCAGGTGTCAATATTTGAGGTCTCCAATTCTGGCATGGAAAACTTGAAGGAACAGCCAATTCATTCCTTTCTGCAATTTGGTTAGTCTCACGACAAAGATCTTGGCCATCTGCAGATGATGACCACTTTAAATGATATTTTAGAGGAATGCTAGTTTTCATATCAAACCCTGAGTTGCTGGTCTGCTGAATTAAGTATGCCATTTTTCTCACCAAGCACAGTGAGAGTGCCTGCTAACAACTATCCCGCCACACAGTCCTTAGACTTTTCAGTGCCATCATGCCTCTAAAATGCTAGAGACACTGCAGAAGCCAGTTCAGGCCTTTCTACTTGTAACTCTTTCCAGGTTGCTACAGGTGATAAACTCCTGGTCAACATTATGCTACTGCATCCTAGAAGTTAGCCTCTATCCCATCAGCAATCAGCTCTTTGTTGCCACCTTCTGGGGAATTATTCAACTCCAGAATTTCATCTTGCGTACCTCCTGGGCATGAACTATCTCAACTTCTCCAGAAGATACTGAGCCAAGGATTTGAGTGGGAACAGTTAATTTGTGAGACAAAGGGTACATAAGTGGGAATGTGGAGAAATGAAACCTAAAAGAGATATCAGCTAATAATCTACAGCTTCCATAGTACAAGAAGATTTGTACAAAACACACACCTCTGAATTATTCCACACCAGGGAAAAGGCAGCCTGGATACCATAGACCTTCTCCGGAGAATCACTGAGAGCACTCTAATCATATGCCATGGTTACACCAGAAGTCCCGCTGTCCACAGTCCTTGAAAAAGCCCTTCCATCTGACAGTTGGAAGTTGCCAGAAATCTACCAACATGCTGAGCCCTGAGGGAAATGTTGGGAAAGGGATGCTGCTGCCACAAAGGGCTTTAAAACCTGCCTTTCACGTTTTTATTTTACCCACATGGGGTTGATTCCTGGCTGTGGTGTGGTATTGGAGTTCAAATTCACGGTTTTGTTTAGGTTTTCTTTGCTCATTTTATACATGGTTGTTTTCTCCCTCCCCTCCTCTCTTCTTCCCTGCTTGCTTAAGTCCCTCCCTTCCTTCCTTCATTCCTTTCTTACTTAGTTATTTTATCTTTATTTTTAATTGGATAGCCAATTGCATCAGCAACATTTATTGAGATATTCTTTTTTCCACTTACCAACGATGCCATATTGTCTGTATTCTGAATGTCCAACTAAGTCATAACTGAGGATTTGATGCCAATATGAACAGTATTTAAATATTTTTTAACCGCTTGTTGTAGTTTTTTTAACTGCTTGTTTCTGCCTGATGTTAATTTAGTTTCCGACAGAGGAATTCTAAGCATCTGTTTTTACCCTCCCCTGAATTGTATGCACATGACTACTTTCTGACCAATCAGAGGTGTGCTTCTTCTTCCCCGATCTCTGTTTAAATGTTTTGCCTACCTTACTGTTTTGCCCAGAACTTTCAGTTTCAATAGAAATGTTGATAGTTGAAATCATTTCTGCATTACACAGTTGGCTATACTTGTAATTTTTCACCCTTTTAGTCTTATTTAAACAAATGTCTTTTAATAATTTTTCTAAGAGTTTTAACCTGCTTAAACCATGAATAGACACTACATATTACCAAGGATGTTTTCTGCATTTATTAAGATGTTCATGTAATTTTTCTCCTTTGAGTGTGATGGAATAAAATAAATGGTTTTCCTGATGTTCAATCTTTTTTTATTGGTCATGATATACAATCTTCATTTTCATTTTCATTTTTTATATTATATAATTCATTTTACTTTTTCTTTTCATGAAGGAAAAGGTGCTTTGTGTAGCTTCATGAGGAAAATTTTTCTATATTAATCCTTACAAGTGTGAAAATTAAGACACAGAAGTTGGAAAGTACCTACTTTTTTCCATGGTATTTATCTAAAATTAGAATTAGCTGTTCCCCCAAATTAAAAAGTCAAAGAAGTAATATTATATTGTTCTGAATCTTTGTGGAAACATCTTTTTTTTTTTTTTTTTTTTTACTAATTGAATTTAATGGCTATAGGGCTATGAAAGTTCCACTACTTCTTCAGGAATTGATATATTTCTAGATTGTTTTCATTATGACAACAAGGCCCGGGTTTGTATAACAGTGTCTCCTGTATGTCAGGCTACCCTGGCAAAGGAGAGTGGAAAGTCAGGGGCCAAGTCTAGGAGAAAGCTAGACAAAGCTTGAGGCATGGGCTTCAGTGCGTCTTGTTGTTCTGAAATTGTCATTGTCAGGTACCTTGGAATTGTTGGGGGTGAAAACTAGAAGCACTGCTCTCACTGCAGGATCCAGTGGGCTACTCAGGGAGAGTCTTGGGTTCCAGATTATGTAACTGCTTTAGTCCTTTAAGGAGATGCTTTAATTAATTAATTTATAATTGGAAGGTTGTGTGTGTGTGTGTGTGTGTGTGTGTGTGAGAGAGAGAGAGAGAGAGAGAGAGAGAGAGAGAGAATTTTCTATCTGCCAATTCAGTCCCCAAAAGTCAACAACACTCAGGACTAGTCCAGGAGAGAAATTGGGAGCCATGAACTCCATTGAGGTCTCCCATGTTGGTGGTAGGGACCAAGTACTTGAGCCATCATCTGCTGCCTCCCAGGGGTATACATTAGCAGGAATCTGGATGAGAAGCAGAGGCAGGGCTCAATACTAGGTTCTTCTAAATGCAGTGCAGGCATTCCAAGAGGAGGCTTAATTCCCTGCAATGCAACACATACACACCTCCAAGGTACTATTTTAAACTTGGGATCTAGGCTATGTCTCCATTACCTGCCATAATACACACAGTGATGTTCTATTTGTTCATTTAAATTTTTAAAATTTATTTATTTGGAAGAGTTACAGGGAGAAATGAAGAGACATAGAGAGATCTTCCATTTACTGGTTCACTCTCCAGGTGGTTCAAAGGCAAGCACTGGGCCAGGTCAAAGCTAGGAGCCAGGAGCCAGGAGCCAGGAGCTAGGAGCTAGGAGCCAGGAGCCAGGAGCCAGGAGCCAGGAGCTAGGAGCCAGGAGCTCCCGCATGGGTAGCAAGGACCCAAGTGCTTGGGCTGTCTCTACTACTTTTCTCAGGCCATTATCAGGGAGTTGGGTCAGAAATGAAGCAGCTGGGACATGAATTGGCATCCATGTGTGAAGCCTGTGTATCAGGCAGTGGCTTCACCCACTGTGCCATAATGTCGACCCTGATATAAGTTTATTAAAAATACTTTGATAAGCTTAGCTTGCATAACTTAGATTAGACTTTATCAGACTTGCAAATGCTCTAAGGCTATTAAATCTTTATTACAATAATACAATATAACCAATCATGAATCTGCCTTTTGTGTTAGCTAGGCAGTTGGAGTTCTTCTGAAGACAGTATGTTTTGTTGATAATAACCACATCCAGTTTTTTTTTTTTTTTTATGCAGCTAACATGTATCACTTTCTGCAACTAACAGTCTTAGTGTGACTGTCCCATTAATTCCAGGCAAAGAGCACAATGTTAATTTTAAAAAGACTTAATTATTATTACCATGCTTGAGTCTTTGAGAAGAATGATATTAAAACACATTTCATTAGTTGGTCATATTCATTCTTTTATGTATATAATAAATTAAAGATCATATTATAATACACCAAATAACCCGGTAGGAGTCCAAGGCACAACAGTAAACTAGTTCTTATATGGATGACATTAAACTTCCACTGAGCCAGTTTATTAATTGGAACTGAACTAGGTACTGAGACTCAAAGTAATATATACAAAATTACTGTCTTCAATGTGTTAAGCATAACTGATCAAATTCCTGTTTCTTATGGACTGGAAAGAACAGCAGAAGAGACAAATAAATAGTACATATACAGAGAGGAGAGGGGAACAAGTGTAATTATCAGACTGCATGAAATCACTGCATAGTTTGTATTCCCTTCTGTTTGATTCTAACACGAGATTGAAGTGGGGGAAAGGAAAAAGGTATAGAAAATTGCTGATACTGAGTTTCATACAATTCTTCATTTTTTACTGCATAGATTTTAATGTTCTTCAAATATACTTGTCTGTTGATTCCCTCCCTTTCCATTTGTTTCTCTGAAATGGTATTTGTGTTTCTCTTTCTTCAAACTTCAAAAATAGAAAATAACCAACCGTTTAGATACCTTTTACAAGCTTAAAGTGTCAGTCATTGTAAATGTGATATTGTATATTTGTTGAAAAACCAAAGCTCACTCTTCAATCAGATTTTTACCCTTAGATGATTATACTGAAACTGTCCTGTGTTTAAGAAAAACAATTAAAATACAAATCTCTCAAAAATCTGTTTAGGTAACATCTAATTTTAGACAAAATAATTTAATATCGCAAACATTTAGCTTATAGGTTAACATCTTGTGAAATCACAGTATGGCTTTCTACCAATGAACTCAGCCTTAGAACAAAGAGGACATTGAAATTCATTTAATTTTCAGAGTCCAAATATAGATCTTTGGGGGCAGACTGCCAGCAGTTTCCTGCAGTCAAAGAAAATAAATATTGTGCCACCCCTCTCTCAAAGACAAAAACACAGGGAGTAGTTTGAATTCTGCATCAACCAGCTTTTATTCAAATATTCAAATAAGCAGTATCATCTTCCTATGGAGAATGATTCCCCCCTCTAATTAGAGTATAAAAAATGTGATGGATATAATACAAAATATGACCATCTGCATTTCTCAGTCTTGTCTTCGCCAGCTAGGACTCGCAGGTGTCTTTTAAACAATGATGAATTAGAAGGAATGCTTTTCTTTCTTCTTTTTTTTTTTAACTCATTTGTCTGGTAACTACTTTTGTGATAATAATACATTTGCATTTTTAATTTCCTCAGTTGTAAATGAGCACCTCTGAACAACTTCCTAATTATTTTACAATTTTCTTGTATTGTTCATTATTCATGCTTTCTATTTACTAAATAAAAATGACTTTTCCTCCGAAGGACATTTGCAATTCTTATTATACCAAACATAGAGCATTTGGCTTCATATAAGAAATAAGGAGTGAAAGAAAACACAGGGACAAAGAATTCAACAAGATACAATTAAAACCAAGATGCCTGCTTACCAATTTATGCAGAGCAACATGTAGGACAGGATATATAATCTGGTGTAATAGAAACTGGATATTAATTTTAATAGATGATGCAAAGCTTTGTACTCAACTCTCTTTACTTGAGAGAATGATACTGCAAACATATGAACACTGACCAACAGTCAATGGAGATAAAGATCTGTGTAGGACATTTTTCTACAGACTCCATAGATAATATATCTATAGATAATTATTTTAAGGATCACAGTGAAATATGTGATATTGCAAAAAGCATTTACCAGGCTTCTGGTTCATTCAAGGAATGTCTATAAGCAGTAGTGTGTTACAGTCAGATCCTGTTGGCTCACGGAAACCAATGGCTCACATCTCTTCCAACTTCACCTTTAGCGGCATCAATGGTAACCTGACACTGTCCCTCATGGAAATATTTACATTATAGAAATTGTCAAATAATATCAACTGGGACTAACTTATTTAATACTACACAAATGTCAATAAAGCTTAGAATTCTTCTACTAGTAATAGAATCTGAAGAAAATAACTTATGATAGGATTATTTTTCAGAGGCCATGTGATGATCTAGGTGAAAACAGATTGAAAGTGGTGATAATTAATGAGGTTGAATAAAAAGTGGCTGGAGTTGTCCCTGGTGGTAACTACAATAGACATGGCATTTGTTCCTACCTGGGCATAAAGAACCACTAGGAGTGATTCATTTGATTTCCTTTGAGGAGAAAAATCATATGGCTATGGCTAGATGAGGTTACAACAGAAAATAGAACTCTGTGTTCCTTTATTTATGTGCTTTGAAAAGCTCTATGGCATTTATATATTAGGATGAGTTCATCCTCTCTAATGGTCATGTCATGGTAAAAGTTGGCAATTTTGGGGCCAGTACGGTAGGTAGCACTGCAGGCAAAGCTGCCATAGAGATGCTGGTTCATATCTTGGCTGCTCCACTTCTGATCCCTGCTGATGGCCTGGAAAAAGTGCCACAAGATGGCCAAAGTGTCTGGAACCCTGCCACCCACTTGGGAGATCTGGATGAAGCTCCTGGCTCCTGGCTTCAACCTAGACCCAGTGCTGGCTGCTGTGGCCATCTAGTGACTAAACCAGGGGATGGAAGGTCTCTCTCTAGCTCGCTCACTCGCGCTCTCTCTCTCTCTCTCTCTGTCTCAACTCTGGATTCAAAAAAATAAATGAATCTTTTTAAAAAAGAGTTGGCAACATTAGGCTCCTTGAATTTAAATAAAAGTGTATAACTTAATTAGGAAACAATTACATCAGAAAGAGTTGAGTGAGTTATTCTCAGAAACAAAGACCAATTATTTTGTTTCTGGCATGAAAATGATAATTTTTGTATGTATCTGCTGTATTTACTCATTGTATGCATTCCTTATGAGCATTTTTTCTTATCTTGTCACTTACCTCAAGTATCCAATTCTTCTAAGCACCCACTTAGCACAAAGGGATGGATACAGCTTTCATGAAGTCTCAAGTTTACACAATTTTTGGATTACTCCTGAAAACAATGCAAAATTATGAATAGAAAATTAAATAAATAGAAAATTAAATTATGAATAGAAAAATAAAATAAATTACTACAAAATATACATGTTAAATGTTGACAAACACCAATAACATTATAAAACCCAGGAGACTGTGATAATATATTTATTCACTAATATATGGGCATACATGTTTTCCATACTTTAGTCTACATATATTTGATTGTCTTTTCATGTCACAACACTTTAAAAGGATTTTTTCAATAGAGGATAAAAAGATTTTTTTTGAGATTGATCCAAACTTATTTATTTTTTTGAATTTTATTTTATTTATTTTTTGATGGGACTTTGATGATAATCAAATACATCATTAAAGATTTATACACTGAATGATGAGAGGACCATCCAAACTAGCTTCTGGCTCCATATATTTCACACCTCAACTTCCCTTACTCATTCTCATCCATGTAGTGCCATATCCCACGGAAGATGTCCCTTTTCTAGTGGCTGTGAGTGAGGAAAGTTTAAAGGCTTTTGAAGAGAGGCAAGCAAAGGCAATAGAATGGCATCATCAGCTACAGAGAAACATTTATAATTGGAACCATTTACCCTTAGGAATGAATCCCCATCGAAGAGTTTCCGAAGGTAAGTCTTTTAAAAGTGTATGTATAGGGAATTGGAAGTTCTTTAGTTTATGATAAATTTGCCTTTGTGTGTGAAGTCACATTTTAAATTTCCCAAATAATAAGTATACTAAAATATGCTTAGCAGTAAGTTGTATATTTAGCTCTTCACCATCTAGTGAAATTTGACACTTTTGAATAGTAGAGGATCTAGGCATACTAGTTCTCTCTGTCTCTCTTTCTCCCTTTTTCTAACATTGGACTAAATAAAAATCTTAAGCTATAGACACAACAATCATACGAACGCATCTAATTTTATCTAAAAGTTGAGTAAACTCATAAAGCAAATCAACGAAATACTTTTATTTTTACATGTTGTATAAAATTATACTACTGATGCTAGTATAATTAAGAAAAAGATATTTGAAATTATTTTTTTCCTGAACATATTGACGTAAGTTTAAAACTTACTCTGAAGTGCTTTTCTGACAAATTTTAAAACTTGTATTAAAAAATAGATTTATTTTTCTGTTTATTTCAATGTCTGTTGGGCATCATTTAATTTTCTTGAATACACATTTCAGGCATGCATATATAATTTTAAAACATATTAATATTTCTCACTATTTTGGAAGATTTATTTTATTTATTTGAAAGGCAGAGCCACAGAGGGAGTGGGAGAGAAATACAGAACAAATATTCCATGCACTGATTCACTCTCCAAATTGTTGCAATAGCCGAAGCTCGACTAGGCCACAGCCAGGAACCAGGAACCTCATCTGGGTCTCCCATATGGGTGACAAGGCCCTACGTACTTGCCCAATCATTCTCTGCTTTCCCAAGCTCAAAACCGGGAGCTAAATCTGAAGTAGAGCAGCTCAAACTCAAACCGGAGCTCCAACACGGAGGCCGACACTGCGGGCCGACAGTGGATTAGCCTGCTTTGCCATAACACCTGCCCCCCCCCCCCTTTTTTTTTTATAGCATGGTTCCTTTCTTTTAATTTTATGACTGAATTGCCATTTTTACCTAAATCATTTCTATGTGCAATATGTAATTATAACGGCTCCAGTGTAACCTACAAACACAACTACATTGCAAAAATAAAATGATATAAATGTATTGCTCATGCTTGCATATAGTTACATTAAGATCTACAGTTATATTAAAACAATTTATCTTTGCAATTTTTGGTTCTTTACTCAGTCTGAAGACTTGGGAAGTCAAGGTTGCTATAACGGGAATGCAAAATTAAAAAGTAAATATTTAATTTTGCTTTAGTTTGTTTTTCTTTTTAATTTAACTTCCAAAATAGCCTCTTGGATCTCAGTCAAAAGTTTTAATTTGTACAGTAATATCCTTATTTATTTCCAGTAAGAAAATAGAAAACAATATGAAAGAACCAGAGAAAAATTTGAGGCATTAGAATAGTGTTATTTGTCTCTGCAGGACCATATGCACTAAAAACTCAGGTGGATATTAATCATAAAGAAGCTTAAAGGCCTTGGAAGAGAAGCAGGAAAAGGCAATAGAATGGTATCATCATCTATAGAGAAACATTTATAACTGGAGCCATTTACCCATAGGAGTTAGTCCCCAACGAAGACAGCTTCAAAAGCAAATTTTTTAAATTTACATTAAGCGAACAAATTTCACGTATTTCATATATACAGTTTTAAGAATATAATGGGGGCTAGCGCTGTGGCGCAGTGGGTTAACACCGTGACCTGGGGCACCGGCATCCCATATTGGCGCCAGTTCGAGTCCTGGCTGTACCACTTCTATCCAGCTCTCTGCTATGGCCTGGGAAAGCCATAGAAGATGGCTCAAGCTCTTGGGCCCCTGCACCTGCATGGGAGCCCTGGAAGAAGATCCTGGCTCCTGGCTTCGGATCGGCATAGCTCTGGCCGTTGCACCAATTGGAGAGTGAGCCTTCAGATGCAAGGCCTCTCTCTCTCTCTGCCTCTCCTCACTCTGTGTAACTCTGACTTTCAAATAATAAATAAGTAAATCTTTAAATAAAAAAGACCAGGATTTCATTATCTCTTAAAAATTTTTGCCAGGAGGAGCAAAAATAAGCAAAATTCTTTTTTTTTTTTTTTTGTATTTCAATAAAATTTTATTTATGGACACTGAAAGTTGAATTTCATATAATTTTCTTTGTATCTTCTATTTCTTTTCTCAGACTTTTGATTTTTCCATTATTTTTATTGTTATCAAGACTGCCCATCATTGTTTCCTAAGGCATTTTTTTTTTTAACTTTTATTTAGGATATAAATTTCCAAGGTACGATTTATGGATTACAATGGGTTTCCCCCCATATTTTCCCTCTCCCCCCACAACCCTCCCCCCTTGCCCGCTCCCTCCACCCTTTTGTTCACATCCAGATTCGTTTTCAATTCTTTTTGTATACATGTGATCAATTTAGTATGTGTTAAGTAATGAATTCGTCCCTTTGCCCTCATATAGTAACACAAAGTGAAATATAGTCTTTGAGTTCTCATTTTAGCATTGAGTCACATTGTATAGCACATTAAGGACAGAGATCCTACATGAGATATATATATATATATATATATATTTGAGTGATAAATTTTTTTGATGCAGTTTCCAATGTAACACTGAGTTTTTCTTTTTTTTTTTTCCCCCCCTTTTCGATTATCTTTATATAGAGAAGGTTGGTTCAGTATGTATTAAGTAAGAATTTTCATCAGTTTGCATCTACACAGAAACACAAAGTGTAAAAATACTGTTTCGGCACTAGTTACAGCGTTACCTCACATTAGATAACATATTAAGGACAGATCCCACATGGGATATAGGTACACAGTGACTCCTGGTGTTGATTTAACAATTTGACACTCTTATTTATGGCGTCAGGAATCTCCCTAGGCTCTAGTCATGAGTTGCTGAGGCTATGGAAGCCTTTAGGGTTCGCCAATTTTGCTTCTATTCCGACAGGGTCACAGTCAAAGTGGAGGTCCCTTCCTCCCTTTGGAGAAAGGTGCCTTCTTCCTTGGTAGCCCCGTTCCTTCCACTGGGATCTCACTCGCTGAGGTCTTCCCTTTAGGTCTTCTTTTTTTCCTTTTTCAGAGTGTCTTGGCTTTCCATGCCTATAATAATCTCATGGGCTCTTGAGCCAGATCTGAGTGCCCTAAGGGCTGATTCTGAGGCCAGAGTGTTATTTAGGACTTCTGTCATTCTATGAGTCTTCTGTGACTCTGCTTCCCATGTTGGATCGTCCTCTCCCTTTCTGGTCCTATCTGTTTATATTGGTAGAAACTAGTCTTGTTTGTATATTCCCTTTGACTCTTAGCCCTTTCAGTGTGATCGGTTGTGAACTGAAATTGTTTACTTGGGCCGTTGAGATGGCATTGGTATATGCCATCTTGATGGGGTTGTATTGGGATCCCCTGGCGTGTTTCTAACTCCATCATTTGGTGCAAGTCTAATTCTTAAGCCACTTAAATGAAGTCATAATCTCATACATTCTTAAATTTAGCAGAAGTCTTCGATATCATGCTATGAAACACATATTAAACATAAAATCTTTTAAATTAACTCTTTTAAATCAATTCCTATTTCCTAGGGAATTACTTCAATTATTAATAATCTATGGTTATTTTTCATTTTGGATTCATGGCATATTCCTGGTTGTGACTGTAAATACTTAATGCTTACTTTTTTCTAGAACTATACACCATAAGTAGCAATTGTCTCCTAAATCTATGTATTACCTTTGCATACTTTTGCTGAAACATTTGAGACAGATGAACTTTGTATCTGAAATAACCTCAGTGCATAAAGAGATTTTTTTAAATTCTTATCATTCTCATCAGTACTATTTGGAGGGAGGGGGGAGAGAGAGAGAGACAGAGAGACAGAGAGGCAGAGACAGAGACAGACAGAGAAAGACACCCATTTGCTGGTTCACACCCCAAATGCCTGTAATTGCCAAGGATAGACCAGAGTCAGAGCAGGAGCTAGGAAAGCTATCCTTACATCCTTCTGAGTCAAGGCTATGATTTTTAGCACCACAGTGACCATTCTTCTCATACAATAAGGAATAACTACTGCAGACCATTTATGCCAATCACTGATTAAAAAGATTAGAGATGAATGAATTTCACTTCCTGATTTCTAGGAACTTAGAACACCAATGCTCATTGGAGAAACATGCATGCTGACACACAAATCGCAGTATAGACTGACCAGTGCAAGAATCTATCACTAGAATCGAAGTTATTTTCATAAAAAAACAAAACAAAGACAACAATGAAATTTTGGTGTCTTAAACTGCAAGGATATCATTTCCCCTTGGTGAAATGGGTCTGTTGTAGTCACATGTAAACACAGACTGGTAGAACAAGTACTGTTTCAAAGACTGTCATTGTATCAGAATAAAAGAAAAATTCTGTTGTGTCTAAAACCAGCAACTAAGTACTCTGATCCACAAATGATACACCTAAATTTACCATCAACTCATTGGCCAGAGCAGCCCTGTGACCCCACCCAACCATAAAGAGTTCCAAGAAATGCAACCCTACTCTGTATTCTCAATAATGATGTTATTGTGGAAATCTAAGAAGATCGATGTCGTCTGAATCTGTTCTACTTTTAGGACTCAGAGTGGGCTTTACATTGAAGAAGTATAAAGACATAGATTGTAGCAACTTGAAATGAAATCACTCTTTTCTTGCTTTCACTTACACTCTCAGGATAAATTTAGGGATCAGAAAATAAACAAAAATCATATTGGTGATGAAACAATGGGAAACTCTTCACTAATTGGAGGTTCACAATGAACAGTTTTTAAAAACTGGAACAGGTTTCTTAAGGAGGTGATAGATTTTTGCCTCCATTTATGAAGGAATTAGGTAAATACATAAACTTGTTTTTTAGAAAATATGTATCAATTTCCTATATATGGAAGGCACTCTTGTGAGAACTTGGAGTACAGATACCATGACTGATTTGAAGGGACTTGTATTTCACTTAGGCTAGGCAAATAACCAATTCTCAAAAAAATATCTTTTTCTTTTATCTCTCTCTTTCTGATTGATTTCTTAGGAAAACACTGATACAGATGTTATGGTGGGGTTAAAAAGTCACTAGTTAAATACGGTAGATCTCCTTGTAGCTTTATTTTACTGGAAGCTTAGTAACTGTAACATTATATTTATTTTACAGGTAAATTTAATTACTGTGTTTATCAATATTCAACTTGATGTGCATACTGATCAACTTACTGAGATACAAATCCAGAGTCACAACTTCTGAGATATTTATTTCTAATAAGCTCCCAGGTAGCATGGATGCTGCAGGTCCATAGATCATATCTTGGACACCAAGAGTTCATAAAACTATATTTATAGTATTCTTAAGATAAAAATTAAAATACCTGTGGTGGGACATTTTGAGGTAGTCTTGCATACCCTAAGCTGCCAGTGTATTTATATTTCCACAATCATAAAGGATACATCAATTTGAAAGTATTTCAAAAGAATTTTTCCCTTAGAGGTGCTACACTTTTGATTTGGATTACACTCACTGGATTGGAATAGTATATTCAGTTACAGCACACAGATAACCTATTCGACCCCATAATGCTGTAGAAGCAGCTTTAGCAAAATGACCTTTTATGACATTTTCTAATAAAAAAAAAGTTGCTAAATAAATTTTAAAATTAATTTCAATATGCATTCTTTTTAAGAAAAACTACAGAAATTATATATAATATATAAATAAATCAAATTAGATACTTATGAATTAGCCTTTTTCTATATAAGTAATTGCTATCAACTCTATCAAAAAAAATTCTAGGTTGGTAGAGAGACTTCCATTATTATCAAAGTGTGAAACTGTTTGCACATTTCCTAGCAAGAATCTCAGTTTAGAACAGCCCATATATTCCATTTACCTAAAACAGGGTCAATCATCCTTAATTAACTTATATGCCTCATCAGGGAGAAGCATCCATTTGATTTATTAATAGGTCTCCAGAGAGCAAATTAGCTTCCTTAGCAGTGCCTGACATGCTTTGAATCACAGTCCAAACAGAAAATTCTCCTGCTAGCTTTCTATCTGCTTTGATAAACAAAACCCTTTAAAGCCAAGAGAAGATTTTCACAATAGCATGAATATAGTGACAACTGTAGAGCTACAGAGATTTTAGTTATAATCTAACTCAACATGTTTCCATTGAATAAATGGCAAATAGAATTTAAGTGAGCTATGCAAGTTTGCACTATTAGCTAATGATAGAATTAAGTATGACAGCCCACAATTCTGGAATCACTGCCTTGTGGAAAACACACTCATCCCTGTCTTCACTATTCGAAGCAAGGAAATCTTAATAAAGTTGATCTCTGACACATTCCCTAATATATCACAGTTTTGTGTTAGATACTTGAAACTATAACAAAATATTTAAACCACTTTGTGAACTCCAGAAGTTTAATGAAAATACTAAGAACAAACACTAATGATAATAGGACAATAATGTTTTTCACATATCTGCATAATTTCATTATTTTAAAGAAAAGTATGGTCATGATACTTGATTCACTGTATTTCACTAACTGCAAATGCCATCCTGTTTATATTAATGATCTGAGAGGACAGGTGGGGAGACCTTAGCAGCATTGTTCCTCTGGCCACTACATAGCAGCAGGAAGCACACTAACTGCTAAGTGACTCTTGCTTGCCTTTGGAGCCTCAATGCCAAGTTAATCAGGCGTCAGTGCAGAGTACTAGGTATACAAATTTCCTATATATGGTCTGGGATGGAGGAGGTCAGGAAACCCTGGTGTTGCCAGGTAAAACAGCTGTGAAGGAGGTTTCTCTGATGAAGCTGACCTTTGGTGGAATAATGGACGGCACTCCAGCCAGCGTTACACAAGGATGGAAACACAGAGCTCCAAACATAGGGGCATCCGTGTATTGGAAAATGCCTTCCTCTCTAACAACGCAGACTCGGGCTAGTTTCGTCCTGCCAGATTTCTTGCTCCCCAATTGATTTAGCCAAACAGAAATGGAGTTCACTTTTATCACAGCAGGTTACATAGTTATTTACAGGAATTTTGAAGTTATGATTCAAATAAGAAAACAGAGACTCAAAGACTCTGTTTTTGCCAAAAGCCACGTACTCAGGCAGTGGTAGTAGAGCTATCAGACATGGTTCTCATTATCCACAGATTGTGTAACAGGAATATACCACAAACTCCTCAAGGGACTGTATGGCTTTCCAATTTCAATTCAGTAGACCAATATTCTAACCAGTACACATAGGACTTTAGATTTTTATTTCTAAATAAAAAATAAATTCCAATTATATTGTAGTTATCTAGAATAAAAAAGTGTCTGATAGTGTCCCTCAGTTAATAATTACTTTAAGAACTTATTCTCTCTATAGCCTCAAACTGTAAGTATCATGAAAAGGACTCAAGTCTAATTTATTTACTTTCTAATTGGCTTCTAGTCCTAATATAAGTCTGTCACAAAGTAGGAGATCTATAAGTATTCAGCAAATTTGAAATTTGTATTGAGACCTGAGGCAGAAAATGCACACTGCAGTTCTCTCAATACTTGAAATTGAGGGATGATGGCATTATTTGCTCTGAAAGTCCTATAAGGAAAGCATTCAACATATTTTTTTTTTCAGAATTACAAGTATGGATTTATTCTAGTGCAATTTTTTTAAAATCTGCATCGCTTTTCTTATTTTATTAATATAAAAATTTCATGTATGTCATAGACTGCTAAGGATAACCATGCTTCCCTCCCTCCCTCAATTGCTCTTCCATGTGAAGAAATCAGGAAGACACAACACAATATTTTGCATTGATAAAGTATTATTGGCCTGTAGAGATTTAGACTGTTGGCCAAGAGAAAATTAGAAACATCTACTTTTCTTTCAATATGAGAGGAACATTACTGCTCAGGATCATGTGTATGAAGTTTGTGTTAAATATGGTTGTTTTCAGAAGCGGGCTCAATATTCTACTCAGGTTATTCTGAACAAGTCAAGTGGAAGTCTGAAAAAAAGTCTAGTTTGCTGGATTTCTCTCCTACTCTTTCCAGATTTTCTTTATATTTGCTTTACTTTCATTTTCAAACCTATGTTTCACTTATATTTTGAACTTATTGTTTTGTTTTTGGTAAATTTTCCTGTGTAGTTAAATTGCTATTTAGATAAGAAGGTTGCTACTAATATCACAAATGGAGACACAATATATTAAGTTGCCACTGAGCCATGTAAAGCACTACAAATAGAATATTATAACCTTTCTGTTAAACAAAACCTTTAAAGGTCTCCTTCCTTAAGGGACCTTTTAATCTGTCCCTGAAGGAAGGAAGTAATATGCAGAAGTACGTCTAGGCAGTGTCTGTCTGGGAATTTTAAAGTGAGCTTTCCCAACTTTACCCCAGTTAGACTTAAAATCATTTTCAAAATCAAATTCATAGGTTAAAAGTATGGTATAACTACTTTACTTTTCTGCATTACTGGTTTATACTGGATTACTGATTCATAACTCAGACGATCCACTCAATAAAATTCATTCTGCATCAGAAATCTCACTTATGGGGTTTCTCCTTGAATTTTCTGGGACATTATTTCACTAATTATTTCTGGGTTGAAATATAATCTCTTCCCTTTCTAGTATTGGTGAAAATACTAGAAGGAAAGTCCATTTTCTTTACATATGGAATTAATATACTTGAATTTAAAAAATATTCTATTTATTAGAAAGAAGAGTTGCAGAGAGAGGGAGAGCCAAGAGAGAGAGCTTCCATGCACTGGTTCACTCCCCAAATGGCTGCAATGGCCGGAGCTGCACCTATCAGGAGCCGGGAACCTGGAGTCTCCTCCAGGTCTCCCACATGGGTGCAGGGGCTCAGGACTTTGGCCATCTTCCACTTCTTTTCCAGACCATAGGCAGAGAGCCAGCTCAGAAGTGGAACAGCCAGGACCCAAACCAGCGCTTGTGGGGGGGCTCCAATAGAAAAGGAAGCAAAGTTGCTAAGCCTTCGCTCCTCCACAAGGCCACTAAGCCTTCACTCAAGTTTGCCGCACTTCTGCATCCCAGTGACTCAGCGTTTCCAGCAACCCAAGATGGCCCCTGGGGGAGGTACCTAGCCTAACAGGAGACTTCCGTATTCGTGAACAGTGTAAGTCCTTGGCTGTGATTGGCCCTTGAGGGCGTGCCTAGCTCGTGTCCCGCCTTACCTTTCAGCTGGTTTACTCAGTTCCCTTGTGCCCTGGACAGGCCGCTTTCTGTGTCTATAAAAGCTTTTCCCCCTCCCAATAAGGTCGAGAACCCGGCTCCGCCCTGAGCATTGACTGATCTCCCAGCTCTGGTGTGATTTCTTTGCCACCGACACTCTTCATCCGTTCGGCCCCTGAGCTCCCCAGGTTGGCCCTGAGGAGCTCTATCAGACCTGCTGCCCCGTGAGGAGCAGCAAGTGCTTATATATGATGCTGGTATCACAGGCAGAGGTTTAACCCCCTATGCTACAGTGCTGGCACCAATCTGAATCTTTCTTCAGTGTGACAATTTCTCTTTGTTCTCCAGAGCCTCCTGCTTGACCTGAGGTCTCACCATGTGTGCTGACTTTATTGTCCATCACTGAATAATAAAATAAAGATGATTTCATATTTCATGCTGACTCCAATATGTGACTTGGGTAAAGTCTTTGACTTAGCAAGAATACCTACCATCCCTGTTCAATGTTTTGAACTGTCATTTCTTCTATCTGGTTCACACTCTACATTGCTGTAGCTGTATCCTGCTTTTCTTCTTGTCTTCTGAGAACAGATGCTAAATTATATTTGCTGTTTGCTCACCCTAAAAAATTCAAAATTGACCATCTCTTTTATTTTAATTTCTTGCCAGCCAGAAGGGTGTTTGGTTACTTGATTTTACAGTCCCTCCTTTCCTTTTCTTCTTTTTGTAGTTTTCCTTTAATGGCCAGAGATCCTGCCAGATTCCCACCACCCTCCTCTTCCACTGGTTTTCCAGCCCCCACATTCCACTCATTTCTCCTCCCCAAACAGGAATCTAAGATTTTTCTTCCTAACATTTATCCTGCATTTAGACCATGATTAGAAGTGCTGCCACAAGCTGTGATAAGATTTTTCATCTTCACAAAATGTGATCTTATGCTCCTATTTAAAAGTAACAGAGTTAAAACAGAGAGAGAACATTTTCAAGGAAAAAGAAGTTCTACATTTCAAATTATTTCAGTTAGAACACAGGTACAGAGTGTGCTGTAAACACTTCACTATAATACAATATGCACTGAATTGCTACTTTTATTGCTCACAAATGGAAGAAAGAAATAATAGTTGAGGGGATGAAAATTACGGACCGATTTTGTTGATTATATACATTTGCTATAGGGTCTTCTACATAGTGCCTAATGTGGAATTCACCCAACCATTTCATTCCATAAAGAGAAAAAAATTACAGAGCCACCATTTCTCGGATCCTCTAAACTTTTAAAATAGAAATAAATAGATTTTACAAATGTTTTTCTTAACCCTGATAAAATAAAATGTTCATAGCAGGGTGTCTGGTAACAAACTGTCTTTTGAAATTGCGACAGGACATTCCATATGCCTACTGGCCATTTAATTTAATGGGATTTTTATTAGTGTACATACACTAGTTATTTAAACCACAGGGGTCTTTGCAGGTATAGGCATGAAAAGAAGAGAAAAGGAAAACCAGAAGCTACAATTTAAGTTTTTAAATTAAATACTTACATTCTGTATTCATTTATTTAAATTATATTCCTACTAACTTGTTTTTTCCAAAGCATTATGTACACTATCTCTTTTAACAGGTGCAAACCAATATACGACATAAGAGATTCGTTTCTAAATCCTTCATTGTTTTTCAGCTCTAAAGATGGTACTGTTGTAAATGTGTGACTCTATTTTATTTAACTCTGATAACAGACAACTCCAGATAAACAAATAAAACTTTTATTTCTGAAAACAAACACACTTGCATACCTGCTACCATATTACATTTACTCAGGATTCATCTAGTGCCAAATATATGCAGTATAAATTAATATCATAGATGTTACTTTATGTTTAATATTCAAAAGTCTCTCTAATAGAAATTCTGCATCTATGCAGTTAAAATTTGATTTTTCTTTCATTTGGAATACTATTCCTATTAAGCTATCATATTAGTAATAAAATATTTGTTCATTTTTTAAAAAATATTTCCTTAAATTTTCACATAAATATTAGGCTTGAACTAGGGGTTAGAATCATTCAAAGGACTAAGTTAGTATATAAGTAAAATGTCATATAAAATACTAATTTGATCCTGTTTAGAAGTGGGACACATGAAATTAGAGTTCAAATTGATTTTGAATGAAATATAATAAAGTGTGGGGAAGAAGTATGAGGAGGAAGAGATGGAGCAGGGGAAGAAGAGGACAAAGAGGAGGGAAGGATTGAGTTTTGGAACAGCTGGAGCCTATTTGACTCCAAATCAAAGTTTTTTGTGCTTTTTTATATTCCTTCAAGTTTTAATAGTCCATAAATACTGAATGTCTTGGTTTGTTTGCTCCTTAGATGTTTCTGCATTACTTTGGTTCACTATTAGATGGAACTCAAATGATGCGTAATACATCATCCACAACAAGAAACTTTTGAAAGTTAAAAGTGTTGCAACTTGCACTGGGCAAATAGATAAGTTAATCAGCTTGATGATGGCAATCACTTCATGATATAGACATATAGCAAAACATGACATTATATACATTAAATATGCATTTTTATTTTCAATTATACCCCAATAAACTTTTAATAAGATGCCTGTTTAAACACAAGAAATAATATCACAACATGCAGATTAATAAACATAATGTACTTAAAAGATTTCCTAGAGGGGCTGGCGCTGTGGCACAGCAGGTTAAAGCCCTGGCCTGAAGCACCAACTCCCATATGGGCACAGCTGCTCCTCTTCCGATCCAGCTCTCTGCTGTGTCTGGGAAAGCAGTAGAAGATAGCCCAAGTTCTTGGGCCCCTGCACCCAAGTGGGAGACCTGGAAGGAGCTCCTGGCTTCTGATTGACACAGCTCAGGCCATTGCAGCCATCTGGGGAGTGGAGCAATGGATGGAAGACCTCTCTGTCTCTACCTCTCTGTGTAACTCTGTCTTTCAAATAAATAAAATAAATCTTAGAAAAAAAAGATTTCATAGAACATATGTTATGAAAAAACTTCATGATTTTCAAAAAAACTTTTTGCACCAAAATAAAACTCTCAATTCCATTTCCATTAGCTTTTTGAAAAAGAGTTAGTTATTTATTAGAAAGCTGAGTTTGAGAGAGAGAAGGGGGCAGAGGGAGACAGCAAGAGATTTTCCATCCACTGGTTCATTTCCTCGTGGCCACAATGGCCAGGGTTGGGACAAGCCAAAGTCAGGAACCTGGAATGTCATCAGGGTCTCCCATGTGGGTGCATGGGCCCGGGCACTCATAAGCAATGCTGCCATCACAGCTTGAGGGTTAACCAATTATACCACAACACCAGCCCCTTCATAAACTTTTTGAACTACCATCAACTATTCTTAAAATAGATAACAGAATAATATCTGGGAACAAACCTGCAATGTATTATCTGTGATTTTTATACTAAATATCAAGTGAAGGGGTAGGGTTGTGGCACAGCAAGTTAACCCACAACTTGCGATGCTGGCACTGTACATCCAGAGTGCCAGTTATGTTCTCTGGAAGATTTCTAATTATTTGGAAAGTGAGCAATATATTCTCAAAAACTCATGATTCAAAATAGAAATAAAAATTAAAATCACAAAGTTGTTGAACACAAAAATAAAAACTTCATCACATACTCCTTGGTGGGATGCAAAACTAACTGCACAACTAAGATAGAAATTCAAAAGTCCTAAAATTGCCAAAGTAACTTTTAAGAACAAAATTGGAGAAATTAAGTCAGCTGTAAAAGATTGCTTTTAATACCACAGTTTTTAGAGTCTAGTACTGGTGTAAAGATAAATACAGAGATCAATGGAAAATGAGTGCAGAAGTCGACCTCTGCGTATGTGGACAAATCCTCCTCTGTGCTTGTTATTACTTTCTATTGAGATACAAAGAGGGGTAGAGGTAGAGACAGACAACTGAGAGACAGAGTTCCTATTCATTAGTTCAGGCCCCATGCACCTAAATGCCTGTGTCTGGGCTAAGCTGAAGCCATGTGCCAGGAGCTCAATCCAAGTTTCCCCAGGAATGCAGTTATTTGAGCCATCACTTGCTGTATCCCAGTGTGCACATGAGTGGAAAACTGTAGTCAGGAGTGAAAGTGAATTGAACCTAGGTACTCTGATGGGGGACATGGAAATCTCTATACTGGGCTAAATACTATCTGGAGTACAAGTTATTTGTAACATATATGATGGAAATTCAGTGAAGAAAAGATGATTTCAAAAAATAGTTCTAGAATAATTAAATATTCATAAACTGAAAAAAATATTTGATCAAAATCTCAAGCTACCAACAAAGTAACTCCAATGGAATAGTCATATGTGTAAAACAATGATCTTCCAGGTTCTACAATGCCCCAAGAGTTTGAGAGTTTTCAGTGCATTCTCTAAATTTAACTGTCATATGAATAATAACTGATTAAATCAAATGCAAGCATCAGTATTATATAAAACTTAAAGATTTTTAAAACTTACAAAATTAATCAGTCTCATACAGAAGATACATGCAGGGTCTGGCGCTGTGGGACTGTAGGTTAAGCCACTGCTTGTGATGGCAACAGCCCATAGCAGAGAGCTTGTTCCAGACCTGGTTGTTCTGCTTCCAATCCAGCTCCTTGCAAATGCTCCTGGGAAGGCAGCAGAAGCTGGATCAAGCACTTGTGCCCCTGTCATCCCTGTCGAGACCAGAATGGAGTTCCTGGCTCCTAGATTTGGCTTGGCCCTGCCCTCGTTTTTCCAGTCATTTAGGGAGTAGACCACTGGGAAGAAGATCTCTCTCTTGTTCTGTTACTCTTCCTTTCAAATAGATAAAGAAATCTTTATAAAAAGAAGATACATATAACAACAAGCAATATATAAATATATGTGGGTGAGTATTATATGTAAGATTTTGAGGCTACTTGTTTCTTAAAATTGTTTTACAAAGAACTTTGTAAGTTTTATTCTGTAACTTCATGCTGCTGCTAATTTTTCATAAAATGGCTATCATAGGATTATCTACTGTCAGCTGACTTGATTAGCCTTGGTAGAATAAAAGGAAAGGTCATTTTTAAAAAGAACAATTATAGTAAATGTCTTTACTTCAGTGGAAGTTCATCATAATGCTAAATTTAAAAGATCATATTACCTCCTGCCTTATAGGTTAACTGTTGTTAGGTTTTTATTTTAAAAGTCATTATATTCTGAAAGGCATATTTTAAATATATAAATCCAGGTAAAAAAGAATAACCTTGTAATGATGGTCTCCAGCTTATGGAACACTGACATTTTACATGTTTCAGCCACCCTATATCACCTGGTCTTTTGAAATAGCTTTCTAACTTCTCCCTCTGCTTTGATTTTCATTCCTCTTAAGATAAGCTTCCGTATTTCTTTCAACATGATCCTTCTTCAAAGAAAGTCTGCTCATATTTATGACCTTGAAAACATTGTCTGATGGAATAAAATGTACATTCCTTAGCATAAGCAAAAAGTCCTTTGAAGTACAATCCATTTCTACCTTTCAATGCCATTGCTTGTCATGACAAAATTTCAGAAAAAGAATACAAGCATAACAGATCTGCATCAGAACAATGCAATGGGATGTTATGAGAAAGTTCAGTCTAATAAGCTAGCTGAGAAATGGAAACCTTATTTTGATAATGCAAGTAGAAGTTTGCATGCAATTCAGAAATTACAGTGATTGGAATTATTGTGGTAGGAGAGGAGGAGCTGATAAGGATGACAGGTTTGTCAGGTGACTGTATGTACACAAAGAAAGGACACACGTGGATGGGACAAGATAATTCCACCCCTAAGCACATTGATTTTCTTGAAGTGTCTGTGGCATTTTCAAGTCTTGGTATCTGTGAGACATGTGGAATATATGTCTGAACCTTGGGAAGTGACAAACATCAGTGATAAATAATTGGAATTTATCAGTGATAAATAATTGGAATTTTCAGAAGACAGACGATAGGCCAGATAAAGACTTCAACCACTTGGAAAGTTTTTAGTCTGAAAGAAGTAAAGTAAAAATGGATTTCTGGTATAATGGTGAAGCTGGGAATGGGAAAGAAATGGTTAGTGTGCCAAAATAAAACCACCTGCTGCACAGTGACCCCCGGGTGTATTGCCACACAATCCTCATAGTTAAATCTGACCTGTGTGAATAATTCTGGCCAATAAATTCTGAGCAACAGTGACATGAGAACATCACTCATTTGAAATGGCAAAATTCTTCAGATGGTGTAGGAGCAACAGGGAAAAAACTCCCATACTAACTGGCATTGAGATTGGCATGAGCAGCAGTAAATCTGACTGTGTTCATCCAAGGAGATTCCAGGGTTCATTTTTTGCTAAACATGCACTATCTCGTCCTGCCTAAAATGATAGGAACTAGCAATGTCTACGACCAAGTAAAATGTGCATCTTAAGAATAGAATCTCTTTGTCCATCTCTCTGCCTCTCAGGTAAACAATAAATAATTTTTAAGCAGGTATTTAGTTTAGTGTGTAAGACATCTATGTCTCACATTAGAGTGGCGATTCCCGGCTACGGGTCCGGATTCTAGCTTCCTGCTGTTGAGGGGTGGCTAAGACCACTTCTTGTCTCTGACACAATAAGGAAACTGATGTTGAGACATAGGTAAAGATCATCAGAGTAACAAGATTCATTTGAATGCAAAGCAAAAGTATGCACTCAAGGGATGCAGACGCATCATGTGTGTATAGGGATTGGTGCTTGGGTTGGTGGTGAGTTTAACTAATATTTGTTAGGGGCGGAGTTTGGGATGGGGCTTGAGTGCTGCACATATCTTTGTCCCCTTTTTGGAAAATCTTGAATATGCCATGGTGTCAGGTACATGATGGGAATTAAAAGTGTTATTATACTGACCTTACTAAGACCTAAAGGTCACAGCAGGGATGCAGCTCAAAGCTACACTGGTTACTTTTGGCCATTTCCAGTTCTATATAGCTCTATATATTCTCTATATATGGAAGCATGGGAAGAGGATGGTTTGAGTCCTGGAGGTGGAGCTGTAGTGCAGCATAGTTGTAGTGAGGGCCCAGCCACCTCAGCTGGAGGTAGCAATGATGATTCAATTAGTGGGATCCCTGCTCTGTGTGTGTGTGTGTGTGTGTGTGTGTGTGTGTGTGTCTGTTTTTCAAATAAATAATAGATTAAAAAAAAACTTACCAAAGGAAGCTACCATATATAAACCAGGCAATATGAAATCCAATATTATACTACTTGCAGGGGCCAGCACTGTGGCACAGTGGGTTAACGCCCTGGCCTGAAGCACCGGCATCCCATATGGGCTCTGGTTCAAGACCCAGATGCTCCACTTTTTGTCCAGCTCTCTGATATGGTCTGGGAAAGCAGTAGAAGATGATCCAAGTTCTTGGGCCCCTGAACCCATGTAGGAGACTTGGAAGAAGCTCTTGGCTTCGGATCGGCACAGCTCTGGCCATTGTGATCAATCGGGGAGTGAACCATCAGATGAAAGACCTCTCTCTCTTTCTCTCTGCAACTCCTCTGTCTGTGTAACTCTGACTTTCAAATAAATTCCATAGCCTTGGAAACTCAGGACTAGAGCCTAGGGAGATTTCTGACACCATAAACAAGAGTGTCAAATTTTTAAGTCAACAACAGGAGTCACTGTGTACTTATTCCTCATGTAGGGGTCTCTGTCCGTAATGTGTTGTCCAGTGTGAATTAATACTAAAACTAGTACTGAAACAGTATTTTACACTTTATGTCTGTGTGGGTGCAAACTGATGAAATCTTTACTTAATATATACTAAATTGATCTTCTGTATATAAAGATAATTGAAAATGAATCTTGATGTGAATGGAATGGGAGAGGGAGTGAGAGATGGGAGGGGTGCGGGTGGGAGGGAAGTTATGGGGGGGAAAAGCCATTGTAATCCATAAACTGTACTTTGGAAAATTATATTTACTAAATAAAAGTTTAAAAAATAAAAAATGGTGAAAAATCCATTATAATCCATAAAAAAACAAATAAATATATATAAAAAAATCTACTTGTAGTTGGCAATTTCCTGAGAATTAGTGGTATTAGAAACAGTTTCTCCAGAAAACAATGACAGAGGCCAGATAGTGGTTAAACAATTTACAACAAATTATTCCTTTAAATGCTTGATGGCCATTTTAAAAAGGGGCAATGGTTTAATTTAATGTAAAGTAAATAAGCAAGTGAAATACAAATTTTTATTAAATTAACAAGAGGTGTTAGGGGTTTTTAAAAAGCTCTGAGATAGTGATATTATTGAAACTGTCATCATTACAGTTACTACAATACTCGATTCATTAATAGTCTGTTAGAGGGGCTGGTGCTGTGGCATAGTAGCCTAAGCCTCCGTCTGCAGCACCAGCATCCCCTGTTAGTGCCAGTTTGTGACCCAGCTGCTCCTCTTCAGATCCAGCTCTCTGCTTACGGCCTAGGAAATCAGTGGAAGATGGCCCAAAAGCTTGGGCTGCTACACCCACGAGGGAGACCCTGAAGAAATTCTTGGCTTCAGATTGGCCTAGCCCTGGCTGTTGAGGCTATTTGAGGAATGAACCAGCAGATAAAATATCTCTGTCTTTCCTTCTCTCTGTCTGTAACTCTGAATGTCAAGTAGATAAAAACTTTTAAAAAATAATCTGTTATGGCTGGCGCCGTGGCTCAATAGGCTAATCCTCCACCTTGCAGCTCTGGCACACCGGATTCTAGTCCCGATCGGGGCACCGGATTCTGTCCCGGTTGCCCCTCTTCCAGGCCAGCTCTCTGCTGTGACCCAGGAAGGCAGTGGAGGATGGCCCAAGTGCTTGGGCCCTGCACCCCATGGGAGACCAGGAAAAAGCACCTAGCACCTGGCTTCTGCCATCAGATCAGCACAGTGTGCCAGCCTCGGCGGCCATTGGAGGGTGAACCAACGGCAAAGGAAGACCTTTTTCTCTGTCTCTCTCTCTCACTGTCCACTCTGCCTGTCAAAAAAAAAAAAATAGTCTGTTACACGAAAAGTAAAAGACATCTCATTGAAACAGAGAGTAATAATAAATCATTTTGACTTGGATATGGAAATCCAGTATTTAGAAATTATTTCTGACTGAATTTTATTTAAAAATTTTAAACAAAAATCAAGTTTTCTAAAGTTCCCCCCCTTTAGCAATCACCAGATATAAGGATGGCTGGATGGAATTAATGAAACTGAAATTTTCCAACATACTGAAAACTTTTATTTATATGAAAATGTTTTTGGATTTTTTTGCATTACCATGAAGTCTAAGTCCCTAGTTTTATGTTTTGTTTTGTCAAAATATATTGAGGACTTAAATTTTACCATATACACATTAGGCTAAAATTCTATAAGACATTTCCATATTAGAAATTTACCATTTAGAAATTTTATTCTAGAATCTATGGAGTACTTACTGTTTTTATTTTTTTAAAAGATGACCAGAGGTTTCTGATTACACTACGCTGTACTTATTTTTACCTTGTTAGAAGAAACAAACTACCAGAAGTTAATTTGGTGGGAAGAAAATTCTAGAACTTTGCACAGGGTTTCTAATTGAATTTAACTGGATCAACACTAATGCATTCTTTTAACAGGTCTGAGTCAGTTTCTAACTCTAAGGAACGTCACTTTACTTTTCTGTCCTTGCCTGGCATTATAAAAGAATGAGAACTGACACACATTATAAACCAACTTCTGCCTTTCTCCTGAAGTGTCAGTTTTCTGTAGGGAAGAAGGGTGATTACTGACCCAGCGATAGAAGTGACTGTCCATGTACTTGGAGCCCATGATGCTAAAAGCAGGTAGCAATTATTATTGTGTCAGTTAGTCTCCTTTATTGCAAGAACCTCTTCAACAAAAAGGGATTCAGTATTGCTTAAGCTCTGCTGGCACAAATAGTATCACTGGAGTCAATACTTTTCAACCAAAATAAGACTGGTACCATCAATAACTGTACTATGTATTTATGCATTAGGACATTCCATTCTGTCCCAGTAACAAGGCACCCGATATTTACAATCAACATGCATCTTTCATTTGCTCATATATCAACCTAAATGAATTGACTATTAAACGTTGTAAGAAACTGTGCTAGGAACACAAAGTAGAATCTAACAGAGATCTAACCCTCATTTGTTCATAGTAAAATTGATGAAGGAAGATGTGTGAAGAAGTTACATGTAATAAAATGTAGTAGACAAAGTGACAATGTTCTGCATATGGTTGTTAGTTGATAAAAGAAAAATATCTACTGCTTTTTGAAGTAATGCCTGTGCAAAAATATTTGTGAGCCAGTCTTTAAGTTCTATACATTCCAGTAGGTCACAGAAGAGGCTTAAGGTACAATACGGGGAGCATGCCAATGTAGGTGTGACCGGAGATGCATCTAGAAAGAAGTTCAAAGGTAAAGCTAGAGAGAGAATAAGCCGGGGCATGGAAGCCTGACAGTCTACAAAAAGGAAATGGACTTTATTTTGTAGTCACTTGAGGCTCAATAACTATACGCACATGCACCATAGGTAAGGGGGCTTAAACGGTTCATGGATAATTGGAACATATACATACAGTTTCCATGAACTTTGTGAAGACCCCTAACACAAATTCCTGTTCAATATGTTATCTCTAAGTTTATTGAAAAGTTCTTTTTGTTTTTAAAACTTTATCAACAGAATAACAGGGGAATTACACTTTGGATCAGATTACCTGTGTTTAGACCAACTCTGTAAGTAAGCAGCTGTAGTATGTGCATCTCCGCTCTCTCATCAGTAAAATGGGGATATAAAATACCAATAATAGGGAGTGTCAACATGAGGATTGAATGGTGTACTATAGTTAAAGTGCTAAGAAGTAAGAGCACTTCCAGAGCACTAATGTGCAAGATCATTAAAAGATCTTGGATCATATTTCTGTAACAGTCAACACTTATAAAAAACTTTCACAGATAGAAGTCCCTATCTTTGTTCTTAAGAATATTCAGTTATTGCAGGATAAAGTGTTCATACCTTAGCACAGAGAAAAATTCTTCAAAATCTTATTGAGTTTGTACTTTTGTGACTTCTTCTATTGCTCCAAAAGAAATTATGAAAAAGTAGGCCAAGTATGAAATATATGTATTAGTTACAACTGGGTGTTTTCCATCCAAAGCATAGCTGAATTCTCAAGAGCTCAACTCACCAGTATTCAGAACTGATAGTCATTAAAATATGAGTACAATTAATGTATATCCTTCCCAGGATTGCTGATGTGGGGAATTGGATTGGGAACAGCAAGCGTGCATGCACACACACACACAAACACACACGGAAAACAATCTAGTTGGTACTGATGGCCCAACACAGGTGAGACAGAATTCCTACAAAGTGAGTTAACAATATATTGTCAAGGCAAAACAAAAAATATTCAAAGAAATTCATGCCTTAAAGCTGTGTTATAAGACTGTTATATCATGAATATTTTATATAAAATACACAATATCTAAAACGTGATAAGTAATTAATTTCCCTTAAAGAGAGTCCAACAGGGCTGACACTGTGGTATGGTGGGTAAAGCCACTGCCTACAGTGCCAGCATCCCTTATGAGCCCTGGTTTGAGTCCTGGCTGCTCCACTTCTGATTTAGATCTCTGCTATGGCCTTGGAAAGCAGTGGAAGATGACCCAAATGCTTGGGGCCCTGCACCCATGTGGGAGACCCTGAGGAAGCTCCTGGCTCCTGGCTTCAGATTGACCCAGCTCCGGCCATGGTGGCCATTTGGAGAGTGAACCAGGGGATGGGAGACCTCTCTCTCTCTCTCTCTCTCTCTATGCCTCTCTGTAACTCTGTCTTTCAAAGAAATAAATAAATCTTTAAAAAAATAAAGTCATGCTTAATAGTTGTTTTTATTATAATTCACATTATATATGGATTAAAATTTTAAAAAATATGGTTTGCAAGTATAGACTATATTTTTGCTAGTAGAAAATAATTCCATAGAAGCTATGGAGCTTTGTGGGTTTTAGAATGTAAATATATGTAATATATTTAAGTTGAATTATTCAAAGACTATGCAAAAAAGTATTTAGTGTGTGGTTTCTTTGCACTAGATATTTTCCTAGATTTTTTATATTTGAGGATGAATGAGAATAATGAAAAGCAAAGTCACTGGTTCAAGACCTCAAGTGCTGAGAGTCTGGTGCATTTGCGAGACTGTAGGATGCAAAGTCCAGCAACTGAATCACAGGAGGGCATGGGAAAAGAGCAGGACACAGGGCTTTGTAAACAAGCCCTGCTTATGCATTTGGATTTTACATGAAAAGCAATGGGGGAGATTCGAGCCCACATGTTTACCCCACTCTTTTCCAAAATCCCAATGATGTAATTAAAGAATGTGAAAATAAGGCCATAATAAATCTGTTGGTCTGAGAAACATGAAACATTTAAGGAGCTCATATCAGCAGAGTAGAAAGGACTGCATCGGAAGGAACAATACTTTCTAGCCCAGGTTTCAACTTTGAACCAGACAGATGATAGACCCCTGCGGCATATAAGCAAGACTGTTCCACAAGTGATCCAAGTCAAGCAAAGTTCTAAATTGGAGAAGATCATGTGGCATTTGATGACATGCAGTTTTAGGTTAAAATAAGACCTCCAAACTGAACCAGGGTGCTTTTCCCAGAGCAGGGGCCATCCCAAACACCAATCCATCATTTAGCCACAGCGACCCCTGGCAGGGATTAATTATTGAGCAAGGCAGAAGGGTATGGCAGAAGCCAGGTAAACGCATCGCTAGAGAAGATCTTCATGATGGAATGTGCACAGAATTGTGGCGTGTGACCCAACTCTGTGCTCCCATAGAAGATACACAAGGAAGAAAGCTGAGTCTAGGAACAAACTCTCATTATTTTTGTATTTTGTCAAGTTACAAGTATGCCCTCTCTAAACTGTCGCTCAAAGCCAACACCCACAAAATTCTCCAGAGTCCAAACATTTGCCTGGTGAAAGAGAGAAGTCCTGCCAACACAGCCCAATGTCGCTGAATGTGGAAAACTGATCTTTTAGATTTTTCAACTTTTTGTTGGCTCTTAACGGTAGCTACGAACTCACAACACTTGAACCCTGTATCTATGTGTTTGGGAAGAATTCTTCATTTTACCTTTATTATTTTAAGATTTAGATTCAAGAAGTCTATATTTGCTTCTGATGCAGCATCAGTCACTTTTCTGCTTTTATCTTATGCCTAAAAGCTATATGCAGTATAATTTATCAATCCCTTAATGAAGAAGTTGACAGAAAGTGTCATCAACTCAGTAATTATGACTTCTTTTCCTAGAGGACATAGGAGACAGAAGTGAGTCGGGGAAGTCTAAACTTCAAACAGCTACCCCCTAGTTATTCCTGTTTTCACCAACACAGGAACCATTTTACACTTCATTAATGATTAATAGGAATACAGATGTGCCCTGCTTTGAGAGAGTTAGAGCATGTAAAATTCACATGTTCTGAATAGATGGTGAGTTTTATTATGTTTTGATATGTTTCCTTGAGTGAAGGATTTGAATACATTTAAATTATAGTTCATTACCAGCTAAATGAGTTTCTCCTGACTTCGAGAATACTTTGATTCTGCAAGGGGGAAAGATAATATATAATTTTTCCTTTGTCTTCTCAAAGAATCTTTCAAAAGCAAAAAGTAAATGTCTTGAAAATGTCTATGTGTGAATTATTTTGTTTTCTAAGAGTTTCTTTGGTTTTGAAAGGCATTCAGCAATAGTTCTTGATTTTCTGATAAATATTTGAATCAGTTTATTGATTCCACCTATCAATAGTTCAGTTTTACTTAGTGTCCACATGATTTCTTCAATTTTTAGATACGATAGGACTTCATGACATGCTTATCTCAAACTATTTTTGCATAAGTTTTACTCATATTTATTTTTAATAACAAATAAATGACAAATCATATAAATTACATTACCCTTAATTTATACATTTTTATCAAGCTTTCCTTTTGAGATAATCAATACTGTTGGTTACAGCATGATTATTCATTCCTATTCCAATACAAATGTGCTTGTCTGACAGAAAAAGTACAAAACAAAAATGCTAACTTTATTTTCAAGATGCTTTAATTACTAGAAATAATGTGACTAAAAATTCTAATTCTAATGAGAGGAGACATTTGTGAAAGTTAGATGGATTCTTAGCAGGTCTAACGCTATCCCCAGTCAGACCTGAGGGAGCTCAGCAGGATTGGTAGGGACCTGTTTAGTTAATGTCAAAGACAGCTCTTATAAAGTTAGTTTTCTCGGCCGGCACATCGGCTCAATAGGCTAATCCTCTGCCTGCGGCGCTGGCACCCCAGATTCTAGTCCCAGTTGCTCCTCTTCCAGTCCAGCTCTCTGCTGTGGCCCTGGAGTGCAGTGGAAGGTGGCCCAAGTGCTTGGGCCTTACACCCGCATGACAGACCAGGAGGAAGCACCTGCTCCTGGCTTCAGATCAGCGCAGCACGCCAGCTGCAACACGCTGGCTGTAGCGGCCACTTGGGGGGTGAACCAACGGAAAAAGGAAGGCCTTTCTGTATCTCTCTCTTTCTAACTCTGCCTGTCCAAAAAAAAAAAAAAAAATAGAAAAGAAAAAGAAAAGAAAGTCTTCTCCTTCAAATCTTCTAATTGTGAACGAATCATTTTCCAGTTAGCCTATGCATCACTACTGTGCACATGGTGTCCCATTACTAACATAACAGTAGATGAAACTTAGGGTTAATAGGGTAACTCATGGGGCACACACTGTGGTGCGGCAAGTAAAGCCACCACTTGGGATGCCCATATCCATATCAGAGTACCTGGGCTCAAATTGCACACGGGATTCCTGCTAATGAACATCCTGGAAGAGAGCATAGAAAGATGCACATAACTAAATCCATGCCATTCAAGTGAAGGAGCTGGATGGAGGTCAGGGCTCCTGTCTTCTACTAGGCCCAGCCTGGATGTGGAGGGCATTTAGGGTCTGAACTGATGGAAAGATCTCTCTCTCTCTCTCTCTCTCTCTCTCTCTGTCACTCTGTCTTTCCAGTAAATCTAAATAATATATAAGTAAATAATTTTAAAATAAGTTAACCCATAAAAATAGGTGTTAAGTAATGACTTAACTAAGTAATGTTAATGTTAAGTCATTACTAATGACTTTTAATAAAGTGGCTTTCCGTAATAGGCTCTCCTCTTACACACTCCATGGGGATCTTACTATACCTTCAGCATATTTTTCTGTTATTAAATATTCTGAAATATGTGTGCTGAGAAAGTGTACTTATAACTGGGTAACATAAAAGACCATATGGTGAGATAGGTGTGACCAATGATATTTATTGGGGATAGCAAAAATACTGTAGGAAGAGACATCAGGATCTATCAAAGACAGAGTTTGAGTTTTCTTGCCTCTTAACTCTTCACTTTCTCAGAACTTTTCAGTGTCCATGCTAATCACATACGATGCCCACCCCTCTGTGACTTATTTCCATCTCTTACTCAACAAAGATTTTTTTTTTCCAGTGTGACTGATGTGAGGGCTGGATTACATAGTTCACGTTTCAGATATCTGTTAGAGTTAATGGCTAGAGTTTGCAATATTTTTCTTTTAAAAAGATCGTTTAGGCTGTAATAAAAATATTGTCATTTGGCCAGTGCCGCGGCTCACTAGACTAATCCTCTGCCTGTGGCACCGGCACTCTGGGTTCTAGTCCCGGTTGTGGGACCAGATTCTGTCCCGGTTGCTCCTCTTCCAGTCCAGCTCTCTGCTGTGGCCTGGGAAAGCAGTGAAGGATGGCCCAAGTGCTTGGGCCCTGCACCCCATGGGAGACCAGGAGGAAGCACCTGGCACCTGGCTTCGGATGGAGGCAGTGTGCCGGCCGTAGCAGCCATCTGAGGGGTGAACCAACAGAAAAAGGAAGACCTTTCTCTCTGTCTCTCTCTCTAACTCTGTCTGATAAGAAATAAATTAATTTAAAAAATGTTGTCATTGGCCGGCGCCGTGGCTCAACAGGCTAATCCTCCACCTTGTGGCGCCGGCATACCGGGTTCTAGTCCTGGTCGGGGTGCTGGATTCTGTCCCGGTTGCCCCTCTTCCAGGCCAGCCCTCTGCTGTGGCCCAGGAGTGCAGTGGAGGATGGCCCAAGTGCTTGGGCCCTGCACCCCATGGGAGACCAGGAAAAGCACCTGGCTCCTGGCTCCTGCCATCGGATGAGCGCGGTGCTCCGGCCGCAGCGCGCAGTCTGCGGCAGCCATTGGAGGGTGAACCAACGGCAAAAGGAAGACCTTTCTCTCTGTCTCTCTCTCTCACTCTCCACTCTGCCTGTCAAAAAAAAAAAATGTTGTCATTTATGAATACTTGCCATGATCTCAGGAACATTTTGAGAGCTAAGGTAGGCTTCAAGGAAAATATGTTTTAAATAAATAAATAATAAAAACTGGAAATTAACAATAAATAAAATGACTCTTTTAGGTAACTCTTTTGATGAGAATATGCTATTTAACTTATAGGAAAGTACTTGATTGCCTACTTTCAGTAGGAGTTAGGACAAGGGTATCGCAACATAAAATATTTATTAACCATAAAATTCTGAATATAAATTCAAAGAATGTTGTTCTCTTTATCTTTATCTTGTAGAAATCAATAGCATGGGGCCCAACAGAATTTCTGCAGAATTATCTCTGGCATCACTCACCACTGCATCCTTATTCTTAAAGTGGTAAAGCAATGTAACTTAAAAGATGTTATTGCCACAAGTAGGAAACACCTTTTATGAAGGACATCACTAATTTTTTTGAGAGTCAGACTGATTTCTTTAGAATAAAACTGAATGTAAAGCCATCCAAGGCCGTTGGCATAAGTTCCATGGTCATGCAACATGAATTCCTGTGAGAACTGTTATTCTTCAATTAAGAGTAAGAGCACCAAACAGTTTTGTAGTGTTCATTGCTAATCACTCAAAATTGTATGTCTGTCAATTAATGGTTGTCAATGAATTATTATTGATAGTTGTAAGAACTACTTTAAAGAAATGATATGTAAACACCAAACCATGGACACCCCAGTTTCTTAAACTGATGATGCAATTTGGAGATTAGAGAAAGTTGAATATAATCACTGGGGCAGGAGAAAGATCTTAGTGGATCACAAATTTGGTAAGTAGTACATCAGTTCTAAAATATAGGCATAAGAAGATGTTTATATGGGGGCTCCATACAAGTTATTAGCTTCAAAAGAGCTAGGATGGCCTTTTTATTTTACCTGTACATTACTGGAGAAATACACTTGCTGTTTAAATGCAGAATTTAGTATTTTTATATCTTGAAGGACAAACATTCACGTAGAATATCTATTGCTTTTTTATCATAGTTAAAAAGCACAGATTTTGGAATCACACAGTCAGTTGTTAAAAATCTGGTTCTATATTTGTTGTTTGTGGAAGGTGGACAAATTCATTTTACAAACAAAAAAAATTTTTAAAAATTTAATTTAAAATTACTTACATTTGTAGTATCTTTCTGTAATGATGTTTTCAGGACTAGTACAGAGATTATAGTAAAATCATGTAAATAAGTGCATTTGTTTTTTATTAAATATTATTCACATCACAGCAGCATAAAGAGCATCATTTTGGATTTAAAATTTACATTGCAAATGTGGAGATGCTTAAAACCTTTTCCCATAATTTAATCTCAAAAAGTGATTTTTGAAATGCAACTTTAGGATCATGGAGATGTCATAAAAACCCTAAGAGAAAAGTATTTTGCTGAGTATATTTTGTAAGGGTGTAAAATTTTTTTTCAACCTTGATGTGTCACTGATATGGATGCTTGGTTTTGCCTTTGGACTTCTTCCTTTTGTGTATGTAAAGTACTACTAGCCAGCCTGTGTTTTTTAGGGATCATCTCCCACCCAGTAAGCAAGAATATGCCTGAAGTAGACAACTCTAACCATTGGGCTCTCATATTAAACCAAAAACTATGAGAATTTGAGAAGGCATTTTGCTGTTGTATTACTTTCTGACTGTGGAAGATCTTGTCTTCCATGTAGCTGAGAGGATTCCATGGGAGACTGGATGGTGAGACATCAACAAGTAGAAGACCATGTCATCCCAAACAGCTCAAAAACCAACCAGCCAACCAAGAGTACACGCTGGTTGTGGACCAAATGTTGAAGACACTGACACAGGATACCCAACTCTCTGGGGTTGGGAAGACAATGGGATAATGTGCTCATTTCCACATTCCTCATGTGACCCCTACATAAGATAACCACTCTTTGGCACAACTACATTAGAAATCCAGTTGTTAAGTTTCTGACATGCCAAATTATACCACAAGTAAAATTAAACATAAATATGCTGTTGATAGGACAATAAAGGGTAGATAACACAAGAGGACTTCAGAAAGTTCTTGGGAAAATGAAAATAAAGTTTGAAGTAAAAATATTTTGAAGTCAAGGCATTGTTGTTCATTAATATGCATTTTCCATGAGCTTATCAAAGACTGCTTCTACGTATATATTTTAAGATTATCTTTTTTGCTTCAAAATAGTGATCTTTAATTGCATTTTCTATGAACTTTTAAAAGTATTATTCGTCCCCTAATTTAAATACAATATTTAAATAATATAAATAATAGATAATCCATCAGAATATTGTCATTAAAATTATATGGGTAATATCTGGATTAATATTTCATTACTACAGTCATTCTATGTGTATTGTAAATGCTCTCATGTTAATTAAAATATTTGGAAGGAATACATGATTTTACCTTATTTGACCCTTTCCTACACTAGTTAGACTTATTTATACTACATTTGAAAGTTACAACTTTAAATGTACACTCAGCAGGAGTAGAATCATGTTAGCTTTGAAACACAGTACTTCTGACCCTGAGGTGGAGTAAATTTCTCATTATAAAAGAAATAAAAAAGTATTTCATAAAGCAAATATGACTTCTATGCATTAAATATGAGGTCTATTTGAAAGACTCTGTTCTTAAAATTCATTGCAATGTTACAACGATTTTATCGTAAGTTCTTTTTCTTTTCATTTACATTTTTGTAGTAATTCATGATCTTTGAAATAAACTATAAGTAACTTCCTCTGAACACTGGTTTCTCCCCCATTTGTAATAGGTGCATTTGCTTCTAGATATAATTCACATTTAAATATAAAAGTCATTGGTAGATAAATGATAGATATCACACACTTAGTTTTTCTTTCTACAACTCTCCTGTTCATGTCTTTAAGCTGAAGAATATTTCTTTGCAGAATTTGGAAGAGAGAAAAGCCGTCCAGTTAATTAGGCCATGTGAGCATTTCCAAGAGCAGATCCCAGAGTGAGTAGCTCGTAGCCAATACAGAACAATTGTTGGAAGGTAAGTGGGAGCCAACGCTTGCCAAATTGATTCTTGAAATCAAAACAAAAGCAATGTGATAGATTTTCCAAACTTAGTGGTCTATTTTTAAAAATTCAAATAATATACATATAAAATAGCCCCAAATGAAAAAGTAATAAAGTCACACTTAATTGCGTATATGTAAGCAACAGTAGTCATATTTACAGGCAGTCAGGGAAGATAAAGATAAATCTGTAACTCTTACGATCTATTGCTCTATCATTTTCCTACAGGATTCCTGAATAAGAAGGGGAAGGCTGTGCTCACAGAAGAAAGGCTTGCTCACTATATCTGCACCCCCTCCCCAGGTGGAAAGGGTGTATAGACACATGTATGGGCCTCTTTTGTAGTGTAGTGAGTTGTGCCGCAGCCTGTGACAGTGGCATACCATAGGAGAGAGTGCGTGTCGAGTTCTGGGTGCTCCATTTCTGACCCAGAGGCCTGCAAGTGTGCCTGGGAAAGTAGCAGAAGTTAGCTAGAGTGCTTTGGCAGCTGCCACCCAAATGGGTCCTGGACTCCAGCTTCGCACTGGCCCAGTCCTGGGTAATGAATGGAAGATCTTCCTCTGTCTCTCCCTCTGGCTATAACTCCTTCAAATAAGTAAACAAATCTTAAATGCAACAGGAAGATTTTATCCATGGAATTTGTAACATGACCCCTATTCAGCTCTAGTAACAAGCAGGGCAGAATGCAAACACTTGTGAAGACGATGTAAACTCGTGCTAACATTTAACCGGATGTAAATCTGTTGTGATGAGTTCCAATTTGGGATACTTGCTACAAAAGTAATGTAGGCTAATAAAAAAATTCCCAAAGCATTGTATATCTTAAACATGGACACATCTGTGCATAATATATATATATATGTGTATATATATATATATATGTACATCTTCATGTGGAAGCCATTACAATTTTTATTCCTTATTTTATTATTTAAAAGTTTGACTTACATCAGATATTTGGAAAACTTTATGAGGCACAGGGCAGTACCTCACTAGGCATAAAGTGTCAACTAATCAAGTCAGGCCAGCAAGCTCCCCACGTTCCTACCCTTCCTCCACGTTTAGTACCTACCCCGTTCTCTCCTCTAGTTCCTTATGAAAGATTTTAAAACATTATTGTAATTTTTTACTTATCCCACTATGGTACACTAGAACCAGTTACTTCTACCTGTTTTGATACCCTTAATTCTACCTCCTGTATACTCAAAATCTTGTGTGTATCTCCAGGGGGTGATAGATAACCCATGAATATATACACCATTCAGTCAAGTACACATATTTAGATCCTGACTTATACAATGCATCAATGTGGAAAAATAGTAGCAACATTTAGGAAAATTGTTAAGGGAACAACATGATTTCATATTGAGTTGCCACATCAGGATACTCAAGAGCAGCCAATTCAGCAATGGCACTAGCTAAAACGACTTTTGTCATCAAACCCTATGGCCAAATGCTTTAATTAATTAATGTATTAATTAAAATATAATGGAGATAGAATCAAATTTAAATATTAAAAAATCTGTGAGGTTAATTAAGTATTCTTTAGATATTTCCACACCAACAAAATTCATAGAATATTATTATTAGGTATGCTTTGATCCATTGAGAAAGCATATTACCAAGGAATATGTTTAGAATGATTCAGCTTCTGAGAATATGCTTCTTAACATGCTCATTGGATTTGTATAATTAGTATTACTCTCCTTTTAATATCTAATATAACATGCTTGATAACATTACATATATAAAAGATATATTTATTTTGATCTCTTAGGAAAATGAAAAATCAAGTAAGACTTCTGTTTAGAATATCCCTGCACTTTTTAAAGACATTGCTGAGAATTCCATTTGTACATATATCATTGTCTACTATTCTACTATCTAATCAACTTGTGAAACACTGAGATTTGACTTTGTAGCATGAAACCTCAACTTCCCCAAGTACTAATTAAAGCAAGTTACTTAACATGTTCAAGATGCAGTGTTTTTTATAGGTCTATTGTGGATAATGGGTAATGAATCCTAAGCATTTAGCATAGAGCTCTGCATGAAATAAACCCTCCATTACTTTAGGTTTCCATAATTATCATCACCATCATCTTTATATATATTACAATATGTATTCATTGCTCTCAATGCAATTGGGGAAGTACGTACTTTCAAAGTGTCTAAGGGGGATTGTCTTTGTCTATAAGGATGCTTCTATTATATGGTTTCAAAAAGGGGCAGATATTTGGGGGGTGGCTCAGAAACAGAGAAGTGCAGAATCAATTATAAAAATGAAATGGAAAGTAAATCAAAACACTTTGGTAACATAATCTTTTCTAGGAGTGTTCATTAGTTTGACATTCTTGATTTAATTAATTTGAATTCTTAATGGTTTATTGTATATAACAGCCAGTGTATCTCAAAAGGTTGAAAAATCCAGTGTTTTGCAATAAAATGGATACAACTGGAAATCATTATGCTTAGTGAAATAAGCCATTCCAAAAAGGCAAATATGAAGTGTTTTCTCTTATACAAGGCAGTTAATATAGAATACAAAAAATGAATAGGTATAAAATGGGCATCTTGTGATATGATTGTTGTTTTTAGCCCTTTTTTATACTCCATGGAGCTGTGATCTTCCTACCTTTTACTTGTTGAATGTTGTGATTAGTAGTGAATTAAATCTGTGATTGCAGAGTAGATTTGAAATATGTCTTGCAAATATTAAAGAAAAAAAGAAGGAAGGAACCAGAGGTTTGAGGGAGGGAAAAAGGGAGGGAGTATACTATGCTTATCAACTTAGAACTGTATCTATGAAATACATGAAATTTATTCTATTCATATTAATAAAATAAAATTTTAAAACTCCCTAGCTCAAAAGAAAAGGTTGAGTTTCAAATGATATCTGTGACATTTTCTAACGAAGAAAACTTTTAGATATTAAATCATTATGTTCCATGAAATTTTGACAGTCATATATATTTGCTGTTTCATTCATTAGAGACATTTTTTTTTATTTTGTAAAATATATTACCTTTTACTCTTCTGTCATCACTGCTGCTGAATTTACTACTTATTTATTAGAAACTTCATAGTAAATCCATGTGACTCCCACTATTTATATGGAACCAATCATTGTATTTTGGTCCCTATATTTGACTTATGTAAGTTTACATACTTTTCTCTAATACTAATATTTAAAATATATGCATGTAATTTTAAGATATTTTGACATTTGTTAAGAGGTTTTATAGTTGTACATTTCACACCCCAATTATTTTCCTCAAATAAACTCTATTTTAAAAGAGCAATTTTATTTTTATCAATGATTTCTCCTTCTTCTTTAAATAGTAAAATCATTTCCATTTAATTTTAGAGATATGGAGTATATTTTCATATAAAAATTATTTTATATTTTATATACATACAAGTTAAAAATGCAACTCATTTTTAGCTGTTTACATGTTATTTATTTATTTAAATGTCATTACTAATCATACTCATTGTCTTTGATCTAAGGAATTTATACTTTGTTCAATTCTGCTTTCTTTCTAACATGATCAACTTGCCTGTATTTTAACATAATTCTGCCCACAATAGTGACCTAAAAATGGAGACTTGTTGTTATTTTCATGACTCTTAAGGTAGAACATTATTAAGTTTATTCTTTGAGAAAATAATAATCACTAGAAGTTGGTAATCTGAGAAAGAAAACCCAAATAACAGTGATAATTATGTAAATTCCTGTATGTTCTAAAAATAAATTCCACTGATATATTGAATTTTCAAACATACATATATATATACATATATATATATATATACACATATAATTTTTATGTCACTTATACCTTTCTTTGCTATATGATACTTGTATTTATATGTAATGGTATATAATGTGGTAATTTGACACATGATCAAGTTAGCTAACTCAGTATCCCTATCTTCTCAAATATCTATCATTTTATGAATTGGAAAACTTCAAATATTTCATTTATAGTAATTTTGAAATACATAATAGTTTATTGTGGACTATAATTACCCTAACAGACTATATAGACCGAAGGAACAGAGAACCCATAAATTGATCCACATACACATAGGCAACTGATTGTCGCAAAAGGCAACAAGCAAAAATATTGCAGAAAGGACAATTTCTTCAGTAAATGATCTGGGAAAATTGATTAGTCATATAAAGATCAAAACTTGGGCTGGCGCCATGGCTCAACAGGCTAATCCTCCACCTTGCAGCGCTGGCACACCGTGTTCTAGTCCCGATCGGGGCACCGGATTCTGTCCCGGTTGCTCCTCTTCCAGTCCAGCTCTCTGCTGTGGCCAGGGAGTGCAGTGGAGGATGGCCCAGGTGCTTGGGTCCTGCACCCGCATGGGAGACCAGGAGAAGCACCTGGCTCCTGGCTTCAGAGCAGTGCAGTGTGCTGGCCGCGTTGACCACTGGGGGGTGAACCAATGGCCAAAGGAAGACCTTTCTCTCTGTCTCTCTCTCTCACTATCCACTCTGCCTGTCAAAAAAAAAAAAAAAAATACACTGGGCCTTTGGGGCTGGTGTTGTGGGATAGTGGGTAAAGCTGCTTTCCACAACGCCAGCATTCCATATGGGTGCTGGCTCAAGTCCAGCTGCTCCACTTATGATCCAGCTCCCAGCTAATGGCCTGAAATTAAGCAGCAGCATGTGGCCCAAGTGCCTAGGCCCCTGCTACTCATGTGTAAGACCTGGAGAAATCTCCTAGCTCTTGATTTTGGCCTGGACCAGCCCTGGTGGTTGCAGCCAACTAGAGAGTTAACCAGTGGCTGGAAGATCTCTCTCTGTCTCTCCTCTCTATATTCTAACTTTTAAATGAATAACTAAATCTTAACAAAAAATAGTAAGAAAAATTTGGCCTTTTCTTTCATCATATACAAAAAAATCAACGGAAAATGGTTCCAAGACCTAACTGTAAGGGCCTTAAGCTTTGAAACTACTTAAAGCAAACATAAAGGAAGCAGTTTAGTGCATTAGCACAGGAGCTATTTTTTTGTCTAAGACTCCAAAAGCATAGGCAACAAAGGTCAAAATAGACCAGTGGGAAGCTTTCATGTAACAAAGGAAACAGTCCCTAGGGTGGAGAGACAACCAGAACACTGCACGAAAACATTTACAAACCACTCACCCCAAAGAGATTAAATGTAGAATACATAAGGAACTCAAACAACTCAACAACAAATGATTTGAATAGACATTTCTGTAAAGAAGCTGTAAAAATATTTATGAATTAATTTCACTTTTCTTTAGCTCTTATAGTAAACACATATTAATATGTGTGTTATTAATATTAACATATTAATATATAATTAATATATATTAATATACTTTGGTAATGCATTCACGTTATCAAATCTTGATTCAATCACAACTTTGGTGTAAGTGGCACATTCAAATTTCAGAGAGAGTTTTTGTGAACTGAAGGCTTTTGGCTACCCATGAACTAACTATCCACTGCATTCCCATCACCTCCATATAAATACATACGCTATCTATCTGCAATGTGAGTTTTATTCTTCGTGAGATTCTCTCTCAAAAGTGACTAGTTCAGGTTTATGCAAGAACAAACGAGTCTCAGAGTCCTTCTGAGGAACAGGTCAAAGAGGAGACAAGTATCTGAGAGCATTTTGACATTCAGGTTCATTCCTAAGACTAGATGAAACCTTAGTCTTTACCTCATTTGCTTACCCATATCAATAATAATAACTCTTTTGAACTTAATTTTGCTGTCTAATATCTTGCTGCTATTTGTAAAAGGTACTGATTAGTGAATTCTTTTATCACCTAAGTTTATTTTAAATTGATTGGAAAACTTTGATTCTAGTAACAGGCCTTGCAAAAAATTCATAGAGTCTGTTTTATTTGAACAACTTGGCAATAGTGTTTGCTGTAGGTTTAGTGCATCAGGATTCTGCTGTGATTTTCTTTTCCCTGATCCTCAAGACTAGCATCATTCACTCAATGATCAGAAGAGACAGTGGAAAAGAGACTGTATTTTTCGCAGCTATACACTTAGCATGATATAAATAGAGTAAAATATGTCTTTTCATGCATCATTATAAAATTTAGCAGAATTTTAAAATCTGAAGTTTAGAAGCTTCACTTTACATCTTAGTAGCATGTATCCGATTATGAACTCCACTAAAAACAGTTACAGAATTTGGAGAACATGCAGAAACATGTTTATGGTACATAACCATAAACTCCAAACTACATAACTCCAAACAATGGTTCAGACCACCTATGCTCATCAGGACAGAAGAGTTTATTTTATTGAGAAAGAAGGAAAAATATTTGAGTGATTGGAACTTTTTAACCTTTTTACATTTGGTCAGTTTATTGTAGGGCCACAGAAGACAAAAATAGTTTCCTGTATCTTCCCTCTTGGTTATGGAGTAAATTGAAAACTTAAAATTTGCATCTTTCAAATTAGGAGAGGCCCTCATGAACCCACAGAACTTTGAGATCTCTTCACATATATTCCATAACATAAATGAAAACTGGCAGTATGCAGTCTTCACAAACTTGAAACCTAGCAATGAAAGAGTTTCTATAATTTTTGCCATATCAAAGATAAAAAATTCTCAATATTAAAAACTTAGAAAAGATAGACAATGAAATCAGAAACTCATGTGACACAGATTTTGGTGTTGTTGATAAGATATTTAAATGGAATTGTTATTAATATGTAAAATTTAAAAGTTTTAAGATGAAAAACATGGTACTTTAAATTACCAAGTGTCATCTTTTTAAAAAACCATGAAAATAAAAACTAAAGTTTATTTTTAAAGTTATAAAAAATAAAAGACACTTAAACAGAAACACATTCTTTGAAGGTTTGCATCTGAACATATGTTGAATGAACCATACTGAGAAAAAAGAAAGAAAAAACAAAAACATGATAGCCTGGCACTCGATGGAGACGAAGATACTCTTTGATGTATTCCCCCTCTACTCATGAACCAAGTCACCTACCCAATAGCTATGGAGCTCAGGTCAGAACTCAGAGAAAGAATCTGTAGACTTGTTCAGCGTCAGCTGGAGGCCCTAAGGTCCTGTGGCATGAATTTGGTTCAGCATGTATTACTGCCACACTCACATGCACCTGTGCTTCCCCCCTCCAGGCTTTCAAAGGACCCCAAATATGATGAAGCCTAGTGCCAATCTGAACAGCCAAACGGCCACTTTATTAACTGTTTTCTGATAGCAAGGATCCACAGGACTGCATCCTGAAAGTCAGCGCTGGGCTGGTCACACCTAACCCCAGGCAGGTCCCGAGAGCCCCATCCTTAGGCTGGTGTCCTAGTACCAGGTGGAAACCAGTACTCTGGCAGAAGGTGCTTGTTTCAGTAGGTATCAATGCAAGCCTCACTCAGACTTGGCTTGCATCCATGATTCTAGAGGGCCCAAAGTTGTGACCCGTCTAGAACCTGCAGGACAACTGAGAAACTATCACCCACCTACGACCTTGGGCAGACTGCAAGGAACCATAGTGCTTTTTTGGAACTCAGCGCCAGGCTTGTGATTTCCAAAGTTGAGCAGGTCATAATGGTTCCTGTCCCTGGACAGTGCCTGCAGATGAAGCCTCAAGACTGGCTCCAGGGCCACGTGGAGTCCTATAACCCCATTCGTCAGTTTTATACCTCAGCTTGTATTACCCGAGGCTGACAGACACAGAACCAGGCACTGAGTCTACCTTAGCAGCTGATAGCCCATATCGGGTTGGTCTTTGGTCCTAACCCCAAATGGTATCAGCCTCAATTAGCTGTGGGCTCCAGATGTGATCGAGCATAATTGAACTGGTGGCTATGTGACTAGGCATCTGGGCCTACTCTATCCCCAGGAAGAGGCTCTAGGCATGGACAATACCTTTTTAGCTACTTTCCCCATTCATTCTGAACAATAAATCTACTGCAGATTTGGGTCAAATATGAGATTGGAGAGCAATGGAAAACCGAATCACTGAAAAAAAATGCAAGCAACAGACCTGTGGAAAACCTCAATTTAAGATGCTATCTATGGCTAAAATAGCAGAAGTGTCCATAGGCTCAGAGAAAATAAAGAGGCTGCTTAGAATTTCTGGGATAATCTCAAATAAAGCCAGATGATATAGCTCCATTCCTCTTCAGTGTGTAGATGACACTGTACACCAACAACCATCAAATCTTCTAGAGAACCATGACCTCACCTAAACAGCAACATAAGCTGCCAAACCAATTCAACTAGGATTTGAAAATATCAACTGTCTAAATGAAAACTTGAAATAGATTTTTTTTTTATTTGTCAGATAGAATTAGACAGGGAGAGAAAGAAGCAGAGACAAAGGTCTTCCTTCCATTGGTTCACCCCCAAATGGCTGCTATGGCCAGAGCTATGCCAATGCAAAGCCAGGAGCCTGGTGGTTCTTCCTGGTCTCCCACGTGGGTGCAGGCACCCAAGCACTTGGGCCATCCTCCACCGCCTTCCCGGGCCACAGCAGAGAGCTGGACTGGAAGAGGAGCAGCTGGGACTAGAACCTGGTGCCAATATGGGGTGCTGACGCTGCAGGCAGAGGATTAACGAAGTGAGCCATAACGTCGGCCCAAAATAGATATTTTAAAGAAATTCAACAAGCCTGAAGAGAACACAAACCAATAACTGTATTCTCCAACAGAAGTTTGATAGAAAGATTGATGTAACAAATCTAAGTCAAACTGAAATCCTAAAACTGAAAATTACACTAAGGAAATTTAAAAGCATCATAGAAGATACCAATCACAGGATACATCAAACAGATCAGTGAACTTGAAGACAGGCTATTTGAAAACACACAACTGAAGCAGTTGAACTACAGCACTGGCTTTCCTGGCCACCAGGGTAAAGATGGTATGGCTCGGGACAACTTTGTTTCCCTAACCACATAAGTCAAACACTCATAATTTTTTTTTTCTATCTAGGTATCCCTTCTCCATTTTTCTATTGGTTTCATTTATTTGTTAATACAGTATGAAGTAAAACCAGGAACTGGCCATTGACAAGGCCTAGGAAACTGCCCAACTTCTTAATTTTCTTATTAGCTTTTCTTCTATTATCAGTATTCTAATAATATTTTATTTTAAAATAAATTTAGTTAATAATAGCATACATGTAGTGTTCTCGTTGCTTCTGGAATGAATATACCAACCTCATCTTCCTTTATTATACAATTGACTCTTGACCATCACAAAAATAATCATTTCATAAAGAAATAATCTGAGTTGTGAAAAATGCTACCCAGAAAATAATAGGTGAAGGTGTGAAAGAGAAAAATATAAAATAGTAAAGAAGTAATGCATTAATTTCATGATATTTCAACCTATATAATCTCTCTTCCTACTTTTAATATGCGTGTTCACCTTTCCTTATTTGTTTAGAGATACTGTATGTTGGATTTTGTCTTAAAGAATTCACAATTTTTAATACTTTGCTTCTAATTTCAGTCTTTATTTTTTACTTATATAATGTGAACATCTTTCATTGAAGTAATTTTAAGAACATAATGATACTTTTCTCTCTTCTTCTTTTCTTTTTCTTAAGTTTTACAATACCATACTTTCAATTTACTTTATAAAACACAGGCCTAATCCTTCTTGAATTTACTAAATAAAGCAGAAAGACCATGGTTCTGCACAAGTATAGGCAGGGACCACAAACAATCATCAAATCCCAAGATATCAGCTTCACTCAGATACTTTTACTCTCAATATTAGCTATCATAAATCAGAGAAAACACACGGTATTTGCCTTTTGGGGTTTGGCTTATTTCACTAAGCATAATAGTTAAAAGTTCAGTAATTATATCAAGAATAGCCATTACACTTAAAGATTGATCTTTATATTTCTACCCTTTTTGGTGGAATTGAAGTGAATAAAAATCATTTCTTGGCAGTCATTTGGATTTGACTGAAATGAGAAATATGTAGATTATGAAAAGGTTGAATTAGGAAACCCATTTATCACTTTTCCACTTCAGCATGACAATAAATCTCTCCATTAGGCAAAATCACTTACTGTCTGCTTCCTTTAGCTAAAAAGATATCGTAAAATCTAATCTAATCTATTTTGAGGGTTGCCTTGCAAGAGACTAAATTAAGCAACAAACCAAAACCCAGAAAATACCTAAGCATCAGCTACAGAAACCCAAACATAAAGACAATACTCTGCACAACTAAATTTTCTACATAAATAGAATATGTAGAAATTTATATATCAAATCCCCATTTCCTAGCATTCTGATTTTTCCATTTCTCTTTAGTATAGCCATGAATTTTGGTAGCCATAGGTTCTCAGCCACTTGCTTTGACAAGGAAGGTTGATTAGGGTTTCGAAAGGCACTTTAGCAGCAGTTCAGCTAGGAAGAGAACTGCAGCCCCCTCCGCCCCTGTATTAGGTGAATGCTAAAGAAGCAATTTGGGTATTTTGCCCTCCTATGAAAGCTCAGATCACGCACATATTCCCAAACGATGACATGCCATCAATTTCATGTAAAATATTTACCATATAATAAATGGTTGACTCTCAAGAAAGGTCCCAAAGTATAAAAACGTAACCCTTAAAGACCCAAGGAAAGTAAGATGAATATTCTCTGTACATATGCCACCAGGGATTAGGTTTATTAATTTTTTGAAATCATGAAAAATAAAAATCATTTTTAAAGATAGGGAAAAAACGAGAGTTGTGAAGCTTTATCATTAAAACAAAGCCAACAGGTATATAGCTTTTTAGAGAAGGGCTTAAAAATTTGAGCAAGATAAACATTTTAGTAATTTTTTTATTATGTGTTACTACAAATTTTTCCAGGTTTTGCTTGCTATTGATGGAGTGATTCATGAAAATAAACACTAAATGTTCATTTAGAAAGTATTTTAATGCAAGATCTAAAGTGATGTGTTTAATCAATTTTCTATAATAATTATAATTTATCTCTGATTACTATATGAAGTCTAATATTTTCCATTGAAATAAAAATTTAAGTATGGAGAAAGGAAAATATGATCAGTTTAAAGATGGTTTAGTGGAAAAGTGCGTATGATCGTTTATATAATTCATGATACTAATCTATTTCATGTTGTTTTTATTTTGGTAATAAATCCTTTGCCCTCTATTGGCCAATTCCAACAGAGAGGTGATAGTTATTAATCTAATTATCTAGCTTTCTTCCTTGTTTCAGATAAAGCACGCTACATGAATATACATATAAGTGCTATAAAACATAATGAATTACACATCAAGCTGAACATGAGGTCTAAAAATTAAGAACATCACAGGCAAAACATTATGCCTAAAAGTGTCTCACATGGACACTGCTTGAGACTAATATTAATTAAAGTTTAAATTAGACATCACAGATTATATATTAAAATTTCTTAAATTTCTTCAACTTTTGCTTATAAGTAATTGTTAGGTTAAGTATTTTTAAAGATTTCCATGGGTACATGAAATTGTACATATTTATGAGGCACAATGTGATATTGCAATACATGTATATATTGTGCATTATTCATACCAGGTTAAACATCTATCCTATCAAATATCTATCATTTCTATATACTCAAAATCCTTTTTCTCCCTTCTAAAAATATCAAAGGGCTTCAGAAAGTTCATCCCAAATGCATATTCTGTAAAAGCTGCCCATAGATTTCTATTTTTGTACCAAAATAAACTTGTTTTAATTCTATTTTCCATGAGCTTTTTGATGTGTCTTTATATATGGCACATTATAATTATCCATAGTTAATATATTGTATAATTGAACACCAGAAATTCTTTATCCTATCTATAACTTAATAGCCAATAATCAACCTTCCCCCATCCATTCCTTCTACCTATTCTCTTCAGTATATGGTAATTACCATTCTCCTCACAATTTCTATGAGGTCAATTTTTTAGATACTACATCAGAGAGATCATGTGGTATTTGTCTTTTTTGTGCTTCGTTTATCTCATTTAATGTAAGGACTTCCATTTCTATCCATAGTGTAATTATCAAACTTGAAATCATCAATGCAGTTTTATATATATGACAATAGAAGTCCTAGATACTTTACAGATGGCGCAGGCCATGACTTTGTTGGGGGAGAAGGGAGCTTATTTCTCACCATGAAGCATGCATGCTTACAAAATATCTAGAAAAATGTGCCCTTTTCACTCATAAGTTATAATTATATATATGATATATATAATTATATGTTAACGACTGTATGAGACTACAGTCATTATCTGGAGATATCAAGACTTCTCTGGACTGTGGGGAAGAGAACAGGCGACAAAATTTTGAGGCAAGACAGTGAATGGCAGTTGTTCTCATGGCCATTTGAGAGGACCTTGCTCTGGCCTATTCACATTAATTACAATTGAGAAAAAAAGTGGCCACAACTTATTACTAGCTACAGGAAACCAGAATGTGAAAGGGAACACTCGCACACTGTCAGGGCACCAGAAATAAAATGGAACTATCCAAGGCACGTCGGGCCCTATGGTTATCCATGACCCTGACGTACTGGATGCTGCATAGAAATTCTCTTCAATTATGCTCATTAACCACAGTCTGGAATAAATTTTTTTTAAAATTTTTGACAGGCAGAGTAGACAGTGAAAGAGAGACAGAGAGAAAGGTCTTCCTTTACCGTTGGTTCACCCTCCAATGGCTGCTGTGGCCGGCGCACTGTGCTGATCCGAAGCTGGGAGCCAGGTGCTTCTCCCAGTCTCGCATGCGGGTGCAGGGCCCAAGCACATGGGCCATCCTCCACTGCACTCCCAGGCCACAGCAGAGAGCTGGACTGGAAGAGGGGCAACCGGGACAGAATCCGGTGCCCCGACTGGGACTAGAACCCGGTAATCCAGCTCCACAAGGTGGAGGATTAGCCTATTGAGCCATGGCACCAGCCTGGAATAATTTTTTTTAAATACTGTTTGTTTGCTTTCAATGTATATTTTTATACTGGAAGGTATTTTTGATTCTCAGATTGTTTTCAAATCATAAAGAGTAGTTGAATTTGACTTAAAAATCAATTATCAAGTTTATAGTAATTGGTGGTCCACTATTTTCTTGATTTTGTTGCTGTTACAAAAACATGGTGAATCCCAAACTGTGGTAGAGCTGTTTGCTCATCCTTGCCTATTAATTCTCTCATGCTAGCAATGTACAGATGTTGGTATGTTCATTCATTCTAGGTGATTATTTTGTGGGGGAGATGTAAATTCTTACTTATAAGCTTCATAATTTCTTTCAGGTCTCTGCTACATGAGTCCATTATAGCATTTTGGAAGCATTTTAAGTGAACCCTGCCTCTACATATTTTCCAAGTATTTTAGGAATCATTCCATTCAAATTCTGACCAAAAAGAATGAATACAATCTACTTTCACTTAATACTAAGGGATCATCTGACTTCAGCTGGATTCCTGGGACTGAGTTTAATAGCGCATTTGATGAAATCTTGATTAGGGCACACAAAGGATGATATCTGGGAAACAACACGTGTGATTTGAGTTTTTATGTCACTCTAAACCTAATGTCCCCTGTGCTGAATGAAATAATCAGTGTAAATGTACATACACTAATGATGTGTTTGTCATGACAACAGAGCACACAATCCCTTCATCAGTGTGACTGGGGAGGGGGACAACTGATTTAATTCACTGCTTATTTCCAAATATTTTTATGATTTCATGCTTTTGAGAGTTCTGATATTTTTGAACTGATCTTCTGTGTCTAATTTGTATAGTCCATGGATGGCAGGCAAGGTTTCACCCTTGGTGACTTTGTTTTTCTTTATTTTCAAATTGAGAAGTTTAAAAAACAAATCCATAATTGGATGCTCAGAGATGAAGCTAGTTTTTTTTTTTTTTAAGGTAGTAACCTCATCACTCAAATACCCTTTAAGAAACTTGATTTCTTCTGCAGAATCACTTTCTAATGCAGTTTTAGTTATAAAATAATCTTACCACAGAGATTTTACATTTCCTAATTTCATTTCAACTACAATCAAAAGACAGTCTTTTGAGTTTGTTGGGGGAGGAGGGGTTTGTGTTTGTATGTGTGTGTCTGTATGTGTGATTCTTTGTATACGTGCGTGGTATCTATGAAAGTGAATGAATAAGATTGTATATGAGTTGGGTGAGTGGGTTTATTCATATTAACTTGACTGATTATAATGAGTAGGATTGACTCGTGTTTAATGAAATCACAAAACTACTGAGAAATTTTGTATTTGTAGAATGTCATTTTTTTTTAAAGACACTCAATAAGATTTTCCTAATCTTCTGCAGGAAATATTTTTCACTGAATAACAAGATTTTGTGTTCAAAGAAAAGGATAGTTCTCTACCTGGTTTTGTATTTGTATAACTTGTTATCTAATAATTAACAGAGAAGTCAGTGCTGTGGCACAGCAGGTAAGGCTGCTGCTTGCAGTGCCGGCATCCCACATGGGTGCTGATTTGAGTCCTGGCTGCTCCACTTCTGATCCAGCTCTCTGCTATGGCCTGGGAAAGCAGTAGAAGACGGCCCAAGTCCTTGGGCCCCTGCACCAGCAAGGGAGACCCAGAGGAAGCTCCTGGCTCCTGGCTCCTGGCTTAGGATCATCACAGCTCTGGCTGTTGCAACTACCTTAGGAGTATACCAGTAGATGGAAGACCTATCTCTTTCTCTGCCTCTGCCTCTCTGCAACTCTTTCAAATAAACAAATCTTCAAAAAAATAATTATTAGAGAATATATTGCACTCATGAAGAGTCACCAATAAGAGCAAACAATAAAGGCCCATGAGTTTATCAATCTAGTGAGCAGTTCCTTCTAGGATTAATGCCACAATATATAAAATACATTCCATAAAATCTCTGTTTTTAACAAGTGGTTTTTATTCCAACATTTTTCTTGAACATTTGAAATTCTGTGAAAATATATTTACAATTTATGCAGTTCAATGTTATAAAATGGGAAAGGACAGGTTAGATTTACATATGGCACTATATGAAGAAGAAATATAATGTTGCATAAATAAATATCCAGATTAACAAGATTAGATGTAGATATTCAGTTTGGAGAATCATCAGGGAAAATGAGTCATATGTCAATCTGGAAATATCCTTACAATGAAAGACAAAAGAAGATAAGCTGATAGTCATATCTGATTCCAAAAAGTTTCAAGTAAATCTCAGTATGAATGGATATTCTTCACTTTAATACCAATGCTAATATATTTGTAAGATAAACCTTAACTTACTATTCATTAAAATATTATTTATTATCAGCTTCATTTAATAAGCATTTTTCCAATACTATCATATACTAAATCCCATATATAAAGATATAAGTAACACTATTTATGGATTTTCATTCTACTCTATTGTTAATTTTTTCTATTTCCATTGCTATGTTGGAGTAGATTGATATTGTTACACGGCACATTTTGACAGCTAAAACAATGAGTAAGCACTCCCTGTTATCTCAAAAATCCTTTGGCTATATTTTGGGGTAGGGGCAGTCTTGGCAGATACATCCTAAGATGACCATATACAACCCATTGCACTTGACTGATGTTGAAAGCTGTGATTTGTTTACTAAAAAGATGTTAAAGATCATGGATGTCATTCTCATTATATCAACATGCTGTGTAAGACTGCATCTGATCAAACTAGATTGAGAGACTCTACCTTGCTGACTTAGAAGTAACGATGAGCTGCCACTAGTGTGAGATGATCTGGGAAGGAATCAGCTGGCAAGAAACGGGGAGCATCCTCCAAGAGGAAGGCTGGTCCTTGACTGACAATTGAAACAATCACAATGGATGAACTCTATGAGCAACTAGAATGATCTTGGAAGTTAATAATTTCCTAGGAAAGACTAGAGATAGGAATGCAACCCAGGAAACTCTTTGATTTCAGCCTTGAAACATGAGGAGCAGAGGATCCAGGTAAGCCATATCTGGGCTACACACAAATCTGTTATCTAAACAAACTGAGTTAATAAATTTTTGTTGGTTAAGCCACCCTACATGCTATAATACCACATGTCATGGGAAACTGATACACTTTAAGGTAAACTTTAAAATGCGTTGATTTTAAAGGGAAGGAGACAAAGAAAAAGAGGCAGGGGAGTATATGTGAATGAGAATATGAATAACTAAAGTGATCAGTTTCAGTTCACAATTGATCATAATGATAGGATTAAAAGTCAAAAGGATCACATAAACAAGACTAGCATCTGCTAATACTAACTGATAAAATTAAAAATGAGAGAACGATCCAACATGGGAAGCAGGATACACGGCAGACTCATAGAATAGCAGATGTCCTAAACAGCACTCTGGCCTCAGAATCAGCTTCTTATTACCAATTCAGTCTTATCACTTATTATTGATCTGTTCAGAGTTTCCATGTCTACATGATTTGATCTTTGTAACTTACATGGACTAGAAATTTATCATTTCTTCTATATTTTCTGATTTCTTGGTGAATAGTAGCTTATAATAGTATGAAATTATTCTTTGCATTTCTGTGTTATCAGTTATAATGGCTTCTCTTTCAGCTCTGATTTTGTTGATTGTATTAATTTTATCTCCAATACAGACCATCCTTCCTTTGTATAGGGGATAGTTGTACAAGTTTTGAGTATCCCTTTCTTCAGAAATGAAGGAGGGATAATGTGTCATAACCAAGAAAGGCTTTATATCAGGAATTCAACTCTGATTCAACTTGAAAGTCAATCAATATAATCCATCCCAATAACAGTATAATGGAAACCAGACGATGTGATCATCTCACTAGATGTAGAAAATAAATTTAAGATTCAGTATCAACACCAGTTCTTACAATTAAATCTAGCAATCAGCAACGTGAGAGAATTTCTTCAATATGTTATATGTTGTTTGTAGAATTCCAAAGGAAATCCTATTTTTAATGGTGAAACAGAATAGATTCACTGTGATCAGGAAAAAGGCGAATGTTTACATTTACTGTCTCTTATGTTAGAGCAATAAAGCATGCAATAGAAGTAAGAGGCATAGACAAAAGGACAAAAAACGTCTTTTTTGTTCTCATATGAAGTAGCTGCATATGTAAAAAAAATGGTGTTTACAAAAAAAAAAAAAAAAGAAAACCCCCTAGGATTTAAAATGAAAACAGCATTCTTTAAGTATATATTAGCAACATGCAAAGTATTTTTAGTTTATATGCACTAGTTATGCTATTTGTGAATGAAAAAAACATCAATATAGCATCAACATCATCAAGAAACTAGGACATAACGCTAACAAAGCTTGTAAAAATCTTCTGTAAGACAAGCATAATCACGAGTACATTGACTCAAAATATTCATAAAGAAATAGGACACAATGCCAAATATAAAAATGTGTATCACTATGATTGGTAATTTGTGCACCTAGCTTCCTAACTGCAGTCACTTGAAATACTGAGGTGGACAACCTGCGGCTTGTGAAGGGGCTGATCAAAAACTGCAGTGGATTATCACTGCATTTGCAGTTGCCCAAAGTGCTGAGATCAAGAGATTCTATTTCATAAACGCAGATGTCCAAAAATGACGTCGAGGGCCAGCACTGTGGCAAAGAGGGTCAAACTGGTTATTGTGACATCTCATATAGGAGTGATAGTTTGAGTCCCAGCTCCTATTCCTCCAATCCAACTCCCTGCTAATGGGCCTAAAGAGGCAGCAGACAGGTAGTGGCTCAAGTGCTTGGGGCCCTGGCACAAATGTGGGAGGTCTGGATGGAGTCCACCTTAGACATGGCCTAGACATGGAGTGCTAACCATTTGAGGTGAGAAACAGTGAATGGAAGCTCTCTCCCTTGCTCCGCCTTACAAGTAAATAAATAAATACATTTTAAAACGGCTAACTCACTTACTGAAAACATTTCAATTTGCAAACACTTGAACAAAACTTACACACTAACTCAATGTTGTGATGATGCACTTTGAAAAATGCAAATTTCAAAAAATACTATAATGTATTAGAACATTAAAATAGGCCAGCGCTGTGGCTCAACAGGCTAATCCTCCGCCTTGCGGCGCCGGCACACCGGGTTCTAGTCCCGGTCGGGGCGCCGGATTCTGTCCCGGTTGCCCCTCTTCCAGGCCAGCCCTCTGCTGTGGCCCAGGAGTGCAGTGGAGGATGGCCCAAGTGCTTGGGCCCTGCACCCCATGGGAGACCAGGAAAAAGCACCTAGCACCTGGCTCCTGCCATTGGATGAGCGCGGTGCGCCGGCCGCAGCGCACCGACCGCGGCAGCCATTGGAGGGTGAACCAACGGCAAAGGAAGACCTTTCTCTCTGTCTCTCTCTCTCACTGTCCACTCTGCCTGTCAAAAAAAAAAAAAAAGAACATTAAAATAGCCTTACTCCATTTAAACCACTGGTATTGGAAATGATATGAAGATGAAATACATGGAATTATGAAAAGTAATGGTGATAATTGTTCAGAATGGGGGAAATTTATTAAATAAAATTAAAATTCAAAAGATGAAAATTGGACATATGAAAACATATGTCTAGATTATGAGCAATTGCATGGAGACAGTCCACATGAGATGACCGACTTTCAAATAATCAACTATGTTTTGAAATCTTGTGTTAAGATCAGTATATGTGAAGCCATCATTTGTTGCAGTGATTAAAATGCTGCTTAGAACACCTGCATATCATATCAGAGTGTCTGGTTGAGTTCTAGCTCCCCTACTTCCTACTCAACTTCCTGCAAATACACACTCTGGGAGACAACAGGTGATGAATGAAGAACCTGGGTCTCTGCTACCTGCATCGCAGAGCTGGGCGAGTCCCGGGCTCCTATGCTTGACCTGGAACAGCATTGTTGCAGGCAGGCAGAAGATCTCCATCTCTCCCTCCCTTCTTTTCATCCCTTCTTCTCTCCCTCCTTCCCTCTTTTTCAAGTAAATAGGGGAAATATGTTTTTTTTTTTTTTTTAATGCATGGCTCTCCTGAGAGTGTGAGAGTGTTATCATATTCACTTTCTTTTTAGTACTTGCACTTTGCTATTATTAGGATTTTATATATTCCTTAAATTTTCCCATATTATATGCTATGCTACTGTGTTTTTCGGATTAGAGAAAATCCATCGCTCACACACTCATATGTAGACCACAGATTTTGACAAAACAATATTTGTAATCAAAGAGCAACACCACTGTATAAATTTTGTTTTATATTACTAAGCCCCTAATAATTTTTTAACCTGTCAGTAACTTGTTTTCAGATTCTTCAGGAAATATCTTTGTAATTCACTAAATGGTCCTGGAATTTCATCAGCCTGAATGAATGCCAATTTAGAAAATATGACTCATTTTTAAATAGCATGGCATTGCCTTATTACATTGGAGAAGCCAATCCTTTCCTCCATATTTAGCTTTCTGGTATTTTACATAGCCTTTTGTTCCATCAGAATTAAAGTTTGGGGAGATTGACTTACAATATTTCATGATTCAAGATTTTAACCTTTAAGGATTGTGATTTTTGACTACATATTTTGATCTTTTAGGATTTCAGTGTTCAGAATTATCAGTGTCATCAGGAAAAGAAAAGCCATCAGACAAAAAGCTGGTCGACTCACTGTTACCCGGGAAATGCAATTTCAAATGGGTTGAGACAACTTCTCACTTTCCCCGTAATGACTAAAATAATGAGACAAAGAAAATCCAGAGAAAAACGTATTCATGAAGTTGTAGAACCACTGAATCTATTACAATTTGTGGGTGAGAGTATAAAATAGCCCAATCACTTTGGAAAAGAGTTTGATAGTTTATGATAAAGCAAAACATGGACCTACTAAATGGTTCAACAAGCCCAGACCGTGTGCTAATCCACTAGCTGGAAACAATCAAATGCCCATCAATAGGAGGTCATGTTCATATAGTGAATTACGATTCAGCGATAAAAGACAGAAACATTGATATACAAAACAATGCCAACGAATCTCAAAAACATTATGCCGAACAAAAGAAGGCTGACAAAAAACAGCACATGTTAATAACAGACAAAATTAAGCCAGGAACACATAACTGAAACGCAGTTGCTTCCTGAAAATGAGGTATCGACTGGAAACAAACACGCAGCATTTTCTGACATAATAGAAATGGTGAATAACTTGTTTTGAGGTGGTTGTTATTCAGATGTATGAAAGGTCATAGTTCACCCACAAGAACCCACTAGATTTATTATTGATAAATAATAAATATATTTAAATTTAAATAAATAATAAATTTATTATTTATCAATAATAAATATAATGATTACATTTCCATGAGCAAATACATGCATACACAAAGAATAAGGAGAAAGTTAACTGTCAAAGGACAGTGTTGGAAAGTGCAATAAGGAAACAGCTATATTTGATTGTAAATCGAAAGATTAATTGGCCAAGTTGAATTATATTTTGGACAGCATGATTTTCTTATGATAAAATGGGAATGTTAATATCAAAATTACTGTGTGCCTAAGAGGGCTACATCAGTATTACAGGGAAGTGCAGGTCCAAAGCAGATTCCTAACAAAAGGAGTCACTCACTGTCCACTGATAACCTCGTTTATTTTAGTGACTATAAAATATTAGTAGTGAAAACAACATAGCTTAATTCCTAGCAGTTTACACAAGGAGTACGTTAGGAGAATAAGAATTCTCTATTGGTAATTTGATGGCCACACTCCATATCAGAGTGCCTGGGGCAGTGCTGGCTGTCCTGCTTCAGATCATGCCTTTTGCCATGTGGGCACCCTGTGAGGTAGCAGGTGACTCAAGTACTTAGATCCCTGCCACCCATGTGACAGACCTGGACAAAGTTCTGGGTTCCTGACTCTTGCCTGGTGTAGTCCTGGCTGAGAGTGTGAAACAGCAGATGGAACACTAGTCTCTCTCTCCATCTCAGTTAAAAATGAAAATAATTTTTGGGGGGGCCGGTGCTGTGGCACAGTGGGTTAAGCTGCCACCTGAAGCATCAGCATCCCATATGGGTGCTAGTTCAAGTCCCAGCTGCTCCACTTCTGATCTAGCTCTCTGCTGGTGTTCCTGGGAGGGCAGTGGAAGATGGCCAAAGTCCTTGGGCCACTGCACTCACATGGGAGACACGGAGGAAGCTCCTGGTTCTTGGCTTTGGACTGGCCCAGTTCCAGCTGTCACAGCCATTTTGGGAGTGAACCTGTGGATGGAAGACCTCTCTCTGTCTCTCCTCTCCTTCTTCCCCTCTCTCCCTCTCTCTCTCTCTCTCTCTCTGCCTCTCCTCTCTCTGTGTAACTCTGACTTTCAAATAAATAAACCTTTAAAATAAAGAATTTTTTTTAATTGAAAATAGAATCTAAACTAAGATGGATTCTTGACAAAGGAAAATGCGATTCAATTAAATCAGATGAGCAAACAGCATTCATCCTATGGAATTTGTTAAATTTCTAAATGAATTTATTAAACCTTCAGCTCTATTTTCAACAAAGAAAGACTATAGGGAGAAAATCAGAAAATGACAATTTCTGTTAATCGTATTTTTAAACATGGTAAGAAGTTGATTTAAGTAACTAAAAACCAGTCATCTTAGTTTTGATACCTATAACGTTATTAGATCACATCTGAAATAACAAATTTGTAATAATCTAGTTGAACACAAGGGATGCGGTGGAAAATCAATTCAAGTTTGTGAAAAATCATACTAGACAAAATTTGTCTTTCTATAAATGGGTAACTAGCCAGTAATAAGTAACTGACCATTGATGTTAATATTATATATATATAAAGAATATATATATACACAATTAATATTAGTTGTATCTGTAAAACTTCAATTTCTAGTAACACCTGAATCATCCTGTGTTCTTGTAAAACTAAATCTGCTTACACTTAAATATTATTGCTACTAACATACAGATCAAAGTATGTACTAATGGGAAGGGGCGTATCTACTTCCCAGTCTACTATCAGCATCTACAGTTACTGCAACATTTTCAAAATTATTTTTAAAATAATAGGAATTTTAACAGATGAACCATGTTTGAGACTCCAGTGGAAATTAAAAAAAAAAAAAAAACACTGACTCATTTCTGATGTTTCAAACTCAAGAATCAGTAAAGATGCTGAACAGGCAGCCTTCCCAGTGATGGGTATAAGGGCAGTGACACCATCAAGGAAAGACAGATTTCCTGTAAGCAGGCGAGTTCAGTTTCCAAATGCCCCAGTACTCCACACAAAACAGATCAGTTCTAAAAGTCACTGTGTAGTGCTAGCAGGAAGGAAAATGGGTTGATGATCCCAAAAGGGGTAAAACCCTTGGATAGAAATAAATGATTAGGAGTAGTTCATTGCCTGGAAAATCAGTTTGTTCTCATGATCAATGTTTATTGATCATAAGAAAGTATAAATTAAAAAAAAAAGGTTTTAGAAAGGAATTTGCCTTCATGGTTGTTGCCTGAATGCCTTATTCAAGGTATGGATTTGCATCCTGGCTGTGGTCCTGATTCATCTTTCTGCTAATGCTGACTCTGGGGGAGATATTCAAGTGATTTCCAAGCTTAGGGCTCTTGGTTTCTATTATGGCTATTTATTCTAAAGATTTATTTATTTGGAACTCAAAGTAATAGAAAAAGAGGAAGAGACAGAGTGAGATCTTCCATCCACATGTCTGTTCCCCAGAAGGCTGCACCAGCCAGGGGTGAGCCAGGCTAAGTTGGGAGTCAGGAGCTTCCTGTGCCAGAATCTCAGCCTTTATTATGGGTATTTGAGTAGTGAACCCAAGAGAACACCCTCTCCCTGTCTTTCAAAAAGAGTATCTCTATATAAAGAATATTTACGTATTATGTATTTTAATATATAATATCTATAATACATAGATATTTTATATTATATAGATATTATATATTATATGTAGTATAATATATAAAGAATATATACACATAGTTAATATAAGTTGTATCTATAAAACTTCAGTTTCTACTAATGCCAGAATCATCCTGTGTTCTTGTAAAACTGGTACATTTCTTGTTCATACTTGAATTTTACTCCTCAACTAAAGTTTGAGAAAATGTCACTTTAAAAACAAATTCTACAAGTAGTTTCCAATAAACAAATTGATTTTTCTAATAAGCAAGCTTGTAGAGAGACTAGAGGTAGCCAGGAGTGGAGAGGCAACAGATTCCTGGAAATAAAGATTTAGAGCACCCAAGTACACTAAACATAGCCAGGCTTAGGAAAGCAGTACTATATTGAATGCCAGTATCAGTTAACATTCTAGCACCATCAAAAACAGTGAGATTCTGACTTTACAAATAACGGGGAGATTCCTACAAGTCATTTTAAATAATGAAAATATTAACATAGTGTTAGTTACTTTTGGATCTTCCACAGTAAACACACACCATGAAGAATCAGTTTAAAATTATCCCAACTTATGAAAATTTGAACCTGCTCTTAGATTAAAAGGATTGTCTTATATGATAACACACAGACTAAATGTATTTGAATTTTCCCCCGTCAACAGCGGCATATTAATACTTGTGTTTAACATGTAGTATGGGGGTTAGATGTTGACAGTACTTATGTGTTCATTCCAGTTATACAGGTTTCTCCATAATAGTGTTATCAGAAACCAAACCGAACCAAATCAACACAACAACTCTCTATAATATCCACCCATCAGGTAGCATACTTTTGTAGACAGATATCATAATTATACCCTACTGACGTACAGGATCCCAGATGTTCTTGAAACTACATGCTGAATTACAGGTGAAGGAGCAGCTACCACCAGGAGAAAAAAATAGGCTGGCACATTTATAGAACATAAGCTGACATGAAACTTTTTGAAGGTTGGAAATGTCCAGTAGACTTTTTAATTAAAAAATTCTGCTTGCCTTTGCACTTCTATGTTCCAAAAAGAACTAATAGAGTTAGGAACTGAAATAGTGTAATCTACTTTTGGCAAGATTTACAACTGGTTTGGGAGACCCTGGAGGCTGAAATGCTTTAGTCATACAGGCATATGGAAACTTTTGAGACTGATCTCAGTTTCCAGATTTGCTTAGTAATAACGGCAGCTCTTATGAACCTCAGGAATTAAAATACAAGGATGACATTTACCTATTATATCTTGAGTGTAAGCAGAATATCAAAAAGAGGAAAGGATAAGAAAAACATTGTGCAATCTTTAGACTCCAACATCAAATACAGACACAGACATCAATCAGATCCTGCGGTTCAAGAACATTGGGCCCAGGAAGTAAAAGGAAAAAAAGATTATGAGGCTATATCAAGAAACACATGTGTAGGCAAACTCTATTCTAGGATTTTATTCGTACATTTCTTTTCTTATCTAAAACAACCCCAGATCTGTTCCTATTCTCCGTCCTAGAAATGCAGAAAAAAAAAAAAAGCACTGGAAATGTCCTTTGTACAGAATGACTCATCACTGCCTTTTACTTGATACAGAGAGATTCAACACATTTGCTATTGTCTCTAGATTGTCTTAACCAGTTTCTGCACTTCCATTGATATTTATTGGTTCTACACATTTGAAGAACAAAGAAACTCAATGTATCTATTTCTAGTAGGACAGTAATGAATTGAACATTTACTCATTGTCCGTTATCCTCAATTTCCACATGGAGATTAATTACTTATGACAGTTTAAAAAGGAAAGGGCGTCTGACAGACAGGACAGCATCACTGTAATGGCCTATTTCACAGGACAGTGGCTGATCATTTAGATCGATCGTCACCCTGTAAAGGTGAAGCCACTTCTAACAGTTTAAATGCAGGATCAGCATAAGACCTGCATGTGGATATTTATTTATTCATATTTTGTTTATATTGTTACTTATCACAGCAAATAAGAAAAATAATGAAATAATCCAAATGCCTGAGTAATAGAATTATGCACATAAATTAAACAATTATGATGTTTATTGATGGAAATATTGTGTTGCCATTAAGCTATATTCCTGAGTACTTTTTAATAAATGACAACTAATTAATCTGAAACACACATGAATTTCTATCTCTTAGAAGAAGTACAGTAATGTTAACAGTTATCATAATTTTATCATGAAAACATGCACTTAAATAATTCACAAATGAAAGGGAATTACAAATGAGAACCACAATGAGGAATGAGGCAAACTATAAAATAAGAGAACATATTTGCATGTTGTGCATCTCACAGGGGCCCAATGACCAAAACGTAAAAGGAACTCTAACAATTCAATGTCAATAATAATAATCCAAGAAAAAAGGGTTGTGTTCCCAGCATCTGGCTCTGCCCCTGGCCCAGTACTAGCAGCTACACGTATTTGGGGAGTGAATTAGCAGATGGGAGCTCTCCTCTTTGTCTATTTATCTGTCTCAAATACATAAATAATAAAATAAAGAAGAAAAGAAGTAATCAGTCCAAAAAAGTGTTTCTCATAGGAAGACATGTGAATGTTCAAAAGTTTGTAGAAAAGTGCACAACAATGTGATATCTTATTCTATTCAGGTTGACTATTATCAAGAATACCAAAGATAACAGATTTTAGCAAGAAATCAGAGAAAAGGGAATCCTTGCACACTATTGATGAGAATATAAATTGACAGAGCCACCATGGAAAACAATATGGAAATTCATCAAAATATTATTAATTCAAGCACTATATAATTTAGCAATCCCACTACTGAATATATACTCAAGGGAAATGAAATCAGTCTGTTGAAAAGACATCTACGGTTGTATGTTTATTGTAGCACTATTCACAACAGCCAAGGAAGGAAAACACTCTAAGTGTCCATCAGATGATGAATGGATAAAGAAAACTGTGATACACACAAACACACACACACACACACACACACAATGGAATACTACTCAACCATGAAATCAATCAAATTTTGCATTTGCAGTAGCATGAATGAAAAAGGATGTTATTATATTGAGTGAAATAAGCCAAGCACAGAAAGGCAAGTACTACATGATTTCCTCACATGCAGAATTTTAAACAGTTGATCACATAGAAGTTGTAAGTATAAGTTATCAAAAACCAGGGAGAATAGTGAGGATGGAGGGATAGAGAAAATGTGCTTAATGAGTACTAAGTTTGCAGAAGTTCTGGTGTTTTATTGCACAGGAGGGTGGCTATGGATAGTGATGCTTTATATGTCACTAAAAAACATAGAAGTATGTTTTTACCATAAAGAAATTTTTATTTATTTATTATTTTTTTGGGCAGGCAGAGTTAGACAGTGATAGGGAGAAAGATGGAAAGAAAGGTCTTCCATCTGTCAGTTCACCACCTAATGGCCACTACGGCCAGCGTGCTGCAGCTGGCACACTGTGCAGATCCGGAGCCAGGAGCCAGGTGCTTCCTCCTGGTCTCCCATGTGGGTGCAGGGCCCAAGCACTTTGGCCATCCTCCACTGCCTTCCCGGGCCACAGCAGAGAGCTGGACTGGAAGAGGAGCAGCCGAAACAGAACCGGGACTAGAACCCAGGGTGCCAGTGCCGTAGGTGGAGGATTAGCCTAGTGAGCTGCGGCGCTGGCCCCATAAAGAAATTTTAAATGATTGAGGAGATTGATGATATATTTACCTTGATAGGAAATTATACAATATATGCATGTATCAAAATACTACATACTACCCCAGTAACATATTTTATTGTAACTATCATTTGAAAATAAAAGATAAAAACATGATATTACTACATATCTATTAAAATGATAGTGAAATCTATCATACCATATATTTTTTTCAAGATTTTGCTTATTTATTTGAGTGGTAGAGTTACAGACAGTGAGAGGCAAGGAATCAGAGAAAGGTCTTCCTTCTGCTGGTTCACTCCCCAAATGGCCAAAATGGCTGGAGCTGTGCCAGTCTGAAGCCAGGAGCTTTTTCTGTGTCTCCCATGTGGGTGCAGAGACCCAAGCACTTGGACCATCTTCTACTGCTTTCCCAAGCTATAGAAAAGAGCTGGATTGGAAAAGGTGCAGCCTGGACTAGAACCAGTGCCCATATATGATGCCAGCAACACAGGCAGAGGATTAACCTACTGCACCACAGCACCAGCACCCATACTACATGTTGGCAATAATTCAGGACAACCAACAACATCACACAACACTAGTAGGAATAAAATGGTACAGGTATATTGGAAAATATTTTGACATTTTCTTACTAAATTAAAAACATACTTCCCATCAGCAAGAACAGTAAAAATACTAGGCATTTACTGTAAAAAGGTGCAAATTTATGTTAACAGAACAACCTGTACCTAAAGATATAGCAGCTCTATAAAATTGCTGACTGAAAATAACCCATATGGTCTTCAACAGGTGAATACCTAGAACATGGATGTAATAATCCATATAAAGACTGTTACTCAGCAATAAAAAAACGAAAAAACTATTACTAATACCTAAAACAGTGATAAATATCAAAGCATTATAGTGAAAAAAGTCAGTTTGTAAAACAACCCATATGAATATAGAAAAGTCAACACTATAGCAGTCGAGACGAGATCAGTGATGAGGCTTAGAGGATGGATGCAGGCTATGACTTTAAGTGGACAGTAAAGTGAATGTTTTGGAGGAGTAGAATGATTCTACATTCTGTTTGTGGTTGTGATTACATGAATCTATACACGTGCTAAAACTCCCAGCACTGGATAGCTTGCCAAACACTTCAGTGCACATTGTCAAATATTAATTTTTAAAATGATGTCTTTCATCTCTGAATTTATAAAATTTTATATATTTATGGTATACCACATGGTGGAAGTAGCCAAATTATGGTAATTAAAACATATTGATTTATAATACACTTGTAGTTTGGTCTAACAGTCACACTTTTAAGTGTAAAATAAAGAGACAGAGGAAAGTTGGAAAAGATTTTTAAAATAGTTAAAAATTAATATAGAACCAGAAATAATATGTAAAATAAAATCATTCTCATAGACCTCAATGAGTCTCTTTATTAAGGGAAATATAAATGGTCTTTATTAAGGGAAATGAAAATGCTGTGATATAAAGAATGTTAGCAATTAAAATTCCTATCCAACCTATAAGGGTTGCATATTTTAAACTCAATTATATACTCAAACACATGAAGAAATGTTATGATAGATGCATGGAAATAGTGCATTAGTTTTTAAAATGCCAATTACTAATTAGGATCTTTAAGCATTCTTCAGGTATTTTTATACTGCATTTATTTAAACAGTTTTCAAGTAGATGCACATTTTATTTATTGCTTTTGTTTTCTAGGCTCTCCTATTGAAGCACATGATGTTATTTCCAACATAATTTTATCTTGGCACTGAATATTTGGTAGATTGTAAGTACTACAGTGTCACTGCATTTAATGCTATAAAATTCTAGCAGCCTTGCATTGTGTATGTATTGGCTTCAACATATTTAACCATTTCCCAAGGGCAAAAATCATGTATGATGATGTATCTTCAAGAATACAAAACATGCATTAGAATATTCAGCCATGTTAATATGATATTATTGTAGTGACACTATGCTTTTCTGGGATTGTTTATATACCAAAAGTATTGTATAATCTAAAATTCCCATAGATTTCTTTTAATAAGTTATTTTTTACTACATAGAAAGGAGATTTTTTCTTTTTTCTTTGCAAACTTAAATCTCTTGAATATTTTTGCTACCCATTATCCACTTATAAACAGTTGGTATTCTTAAATAGTCAACTTTAGAAACTTCTCTTTATTCCTCTTATTTTCATGAATCTCATTCTTCATTTTGTCAACTTATTTACTGAAAATCCATTATGTTCCGATAAATAAAACAGATTCCAGGAATAAAATAAACCAAGTAGATAATAAACATCCTGGCTGAATGGAGGCTGTGGTTAACAGATATGGTAGTGGTTTTGTAGTGGCAGATGACATTAAGAAGATGGTCATACACTAAAAATAAGATTATAAGAATCATATTAGAATTAGCTAATTCATTTGTTGTGAAAGATAATAACAGGAGAATCGAATCTAGTCAAGAAAATAATAGGATCTGAGATCTGTTGTTTGAAGAGTAACTATTTACATGAAAAGCGAAGGACACATAAGTGCTAGAGAGATCAAAACCCACGTGAAGTCCCTGCCGGATGAAACGACAGAGGCACAGTCATGCATGGAGGAAGAGTAGACCCAGTGTGAAAAAAAAGCCACCTCAGTCCAAATCTTGTTCTCATTGATACATTGATTTTTTTTCTCTATGAGCCATGTTACCCTTTGAAAATTTTAGGCAAGAGGTTAAATGATCTGAATAATAATGATAAAAATAGATAGTAGGAAGTGTTTACTGAGATAAGACTGAATTTACGGGATTAATGGTGATAATCAGAAAATGGTAGTAAGCAAGAAGAAAACGGTTACATTCAAATGAAGTTTAAGGGAAACATAAACAAATTTGAAGATAGCTTGTAGGTGCAGGTAAGAGATTGTGTCTGGTATGGTTCCCTGGTTGCTAGACTGTTTCCCAAGTATCACTTATGTAATTGTGTTGAACAGGCAGCTGGATTCATGTATTCCTGGAGCTTGACCAGGTCAACATCAGGAACCAATAACAGTCCAGATCTCCCATGTGGGTGACAGGAACCCAGTTGTTTAGGTCATTACCATTGCCTCCCAGAGCAGAAAATCAGACCAAGATACTCTAATGTGGGATGTAAGAGTCCAATGCCTGTCCACACTTTAAAAAATTTTTGGCTCAGATTCTCAGATTTTTAGATTTACTAAAAATGTGAGTGTTGTAGCTGTTTTGCACACTTTCCATTTGTATTACAACACTACTCGCCTAAAAGAGAAAGAATCCTTCACACAACAATCTGAGGGAAAGTGAAAATCCTTATTATGGTATACCATTTTGGGATTAAAGCAAAAAACAAAATGTTTGAATATCCTGTGAGAGAGTCTGCACTGGTCAGGTTTTTATACGTATGTTTATGTAGGAGGATACATACATGTGTATAAATGGAATGTATTTTCTATGTCACATAATTTGAGGGACATTTACATAGTCATCTCCCATGTAATAGCATTAGAGATGCAAAAGTCTTTATATGAGTCATGGGAAAACGCGTATTATAGAAAAAAGTACCCACGGACTTCAAAAAACATCGTTCCAAAATAAACATCTTTTAATCACATTTTTCATTAATTCCTTGAGGTTCCCTTGTATACACTGTACTATCTGGCTTCTAATTACCAAGGTTCCTTTCGCTCTCATTTTTGGCTAAATCATTGAATTGTAACATATTTTACTTCCTAAGATAAATTTTTTCTTGTCTTGGAGCTTTGCACTTGATGTTATACCTCTTGAAATGCTCTTCTCATAAAATCTGCATTATTTTTCATTGAAACCTCTCAAGTGCCCAGCTCAAATAATCACTGACATTCTCTGACTACCCTGTCTAAAGGTGCTTTCCCTCTAGTGAGTCCTGTTTATTTGCTTCACAGTTCTAGACACATTGGTAATTCACTTATTTATTTGTAAAGATGATTTATTCTCAACCCATCAGAATGTAAAGTCCACGACAGGAGGAATATTTCAGAGGTTGCTGGCCTGATAAAAGATTCATATGTAAATTAGATAATGAGGATTTTTTTGTTGAATGACTAAATTCAAAATTCACTACTTTTTTCCTTGAGTCTCTGATTAAATCAGTCAGAATTACTCTCATATATATATATATATATATATATATATTAATTATCAGGTTGTTGGACCCATGCCCATCCCAAGTAATATCCTTTTCACTCTCTTTCCTGCCTGACCCCATACTTGTGCTGGAATTCCCAGAAGATATCGACATTCTCCCAGCCTCATTTTTCATGACTCAATTGAGAATAGGAAAGGGTGTTTAGACAAAGAGAAATGCAGAGACAGCAAGAGGGAGAGAGATCTCCATCAACTACTAACCCAGTAAAACCAGTAAGTATTTTTACAAAAATTTATCTTGTCTTTCTCTCCACGAAGAATTCCAAGTTCCCAGCAAAATTGTGGTTAACTTAAAAGTCCATTTTAGTAAATTTTGTTCACTGCATTTGGGCAGGAATTTCATAAAAGATAGAGGACTGTCAAGATGGGTAATGTTATAATTGATAAGTAGATATATTATGAAATATTATGATATGTAATATGATAAGTAGATATAGTATGAAAGTATTAAGAATTAGACTTTTGAAAGTGGTATTTTTATTTCCCTTAGACAATTTGAATGCTAATTGAATGAATTTTTCAATCTATAAATAGAATAAAAATTCACTTGGGAAACTTTTTAGTATAGAATATATAGTAACTTGCAAAAAATAGTTGGCTATTAAATGTTTAGTATGTTTATACACACATTATTAGATGCTGAAAAAATATTTAAATGTTTCCCTCACCAATTTAAAAAAAAGTAATATTTTCCATGTTGTTTTATTTGTGGAAAAGTATTTCATGAAATACTGAGATTATCTCTTGTTGGATATTCAAGTTGTTTTCATTATTTTTACAATTACTAACAACGTGTATTTTTCCATTTATTTTATTCAGGTCTGAGTGGATCATAGGAGTCCTTGTGGATATTGAAAAATCTTTTTTCTCCAAAATGGCTATCTATCTTCGATACTCACTAGAAGAGTGTGGAAGTTCTGGACTTCTCTCATTCACCAAGACTTTGGATGCCAAACAATTTTATGAGTATAATCTGAATAAATAAAAAGAATAGTTTATATTTTCTTCATTTATTTACAAATAAAATTGAGTATGTTTCTAAATACAAAACCACAACTCTTAATATCTTCATGATGTATTTCCTCACCAATTGTAACATTACCTATCTGGCAGTCTGCTACTATTAGATATTTAGGCTACTGGAAACAAAAACTGTACACTTAAATTTTATCAGCAGCTGTTATTCTCTTGAAATCAGGAATAGTAAAAACATACACACTTATTTTTAGAGCTCATTGAAAGTAATATTGTGATCAATATCAGTTTTATCCTTTCTACTATTTTATAGTATCCGTGATTAAAAAATAAATTCAATTATAGCTTTGCAATTTAAGGAAGTTTGAACTAGAAATCTGGATAGGTGAGCTATATTGTTAGCTGAGTGATTTATTATTGTTCATTTTTAGACATAGATGTGTTTTTTTCTTATAGTGCCTCAGGTCGTCACTAATTGTAAACACACATGCACACAATCGTACACATATACAAACACACGTTCTCTTGCATTACTCATGAAAGTCAGATTTAATAATACATAGAACATGTGCAATCTATGCAACACCATGTGGACATTAGAAGCATTTCTATGTTAACTTTAATGAAGCAAATTGCTCAAAAGAATTAAAATGTTTTCAAAAAGAAATATTTATGTCCATTCTATAATTCTTATAGTGGATTATTTGAAACAACGAGCACATAGTTGTGTTTTCATACGTTTCTACATTAGCTTGATTGAAACTATTTTGAGTTTTCATAAGTGCTTCTTCAAATGCAAGATTAAGACATTGCTGTTTTAATCTAGGACCAATGCTGGTACCAAGCACTTGCATTACTTAGAATCCTTGGTTGTGTTTTGGCAAATATCCAGAAATAGAAAAGGGATTCTCCAATGTATGCAAGTATGCATCAGGTCTGAATGCTTGTATCTCACACAATTCACACTTTGCAGCACAACTCCCATGGTGAAAGGAAAGTGGGGCCCCAGGGATCCTGTTTGGCACCTCCAGGTGCAAGGACATATAGAATGCAAATCTGTGAGCAACAGGCCCTCACCAGACCCCAAGTCTGCTGGTGTCTCCATCTTGGTTCTCTTAACCTCTACCTTTCAGAGTAGAGTGATGACCGAATGCACTCTTATAGATGATAAACAACCATGACATTTACTAATTATTTTAAGCCAAATCATAATGAGAGTGAACATTTTTTTTTTTTTTTTTTTTTTTTTTTTTTTTTTTTTTTACAGGCAGAGTGGACAGTGAGAGAGAGAGACAGAGAGAAAGGTCTTCCTTTTGCCGTTGGTTCACCCTCCAATGGCTGCCGCAGACGGCGCGCTGCGGCCGGCGCGCCGCGCTCATCCGATGGCAGGAGCCAGGTGCTAGGTGCTTTTCCTGGTCTCCCCATGGGGTGCAGGGCCCAAGCACCTGGGCCATCCTCCACTGCGCTCCCGGGCCACAGCAGAGGGCTGGCCTGGAAGAGGGGCAACCAGGACAGAATCCGGCGCCCTGACCGGGACTAGAACCCGGTGTGCCGGCGCCGCAAGGCGGAGGATTAGCCTGTTGAGCCACGGCGCCGGCCGAACATTTTTTTTTTTTTGACAGGCAGAGTGGATAGTGGGAGAGAGAGAGACAGAGAGAAAGGTCTTCCTTTTTTGCCGTTGGTTCACCCTCCAATGGCCGCCGCAGCCGGCGTACCGCAGCCGGCGCACCGTGCTCATCCAATGGCAGGAGCCAGGTGCCAGGTGCTTTTCCTGGTCTCCCATGGGGTGCAGGGCCAAAGCACTTGGGCCATCCTCCACTGCACTCCCGGGCCACAGCAGAGAGCTGGCCTGGAAGAGGGGCAACCGGGACAGAATCTGGCGCCCCAACCGGGACTAGAACCCGGTGTGCCGGCGCCGCAAGGCGGAGCATTAGCCTGTTGAGCCATGGCGCCGGCCAAGAGTGAACAATTAAGGACTTTATAAGTATTAACAAATGTAATTCTACTAAGAATTCTATAAATAGATATTATTACTATGGACATTTTGCAAATAAAAAGGTTATAATTCCAACATGTTAACTAATCCACAGACTGACTAGAAATTACAATGTTGAATTCTAAGATTTCAGATTTCAGAGTCTGTACTACTCATGTATCAAGAGGAGACCTTGCTTAGCTTGAATTGAGAAATCCTCAGTTTGAATTGTAAAATGATAATGATAATATTAATGGATATTTAATTTGCACTATATTCTAAATACTGAGTTAGGTAACTTAAATTTGTTAATGCTCACAGGAACCCTCCATACGTGGTATTGTTATCTACATTTTGCTGAAATTAAGGAAATTTACTAATGTGCCCAGTTTCACAAGATTTTAATACAGTTTGTTTAATACTATGAATACAATACTCATATTCAGGACTAAGTTTTATAAATGGAAAAGTTAAAATCTCAATATTTCAGGATGGAAGAGCTCTTCTTGGAATTGCAAAGTAATTCTTGTGCTAGATATGAATTTATACATGTATCAGCTTGACCAAGAGGAGAAGTTCTTGCTGGGTAAGGCTTGGAGGCCCCATGTAGTGCTACTGTTCAGGCCAGATCATGCTAACATGAATGGTTGACATGCCACAGGCAGAAGAGACTTCACAGACTTCAGCACTCTTTACAGCTCTGTATTCAAACAGTCTCTTCACTTGATTTAACATGCTGCTGTCATCTCACAAATCTTAATGGTTTTCATTGAATTTATTATTTACAAATGAAGCCTGAAGTGATGAAGGAACATGAGCAGAAGAAATGTAAACAATATGTGTGTCTCCTAAAAATCATACAAACAAGTAACGCTTGTAATTCCTGAGAGCAAGAAATTCCACTGGACCGCCTGCATGGGACTTCAGTGATACTTAAGCAAGTACCAGGTGTGCCATGTCTATGACTGTATAAACAGGAATCACAGAAGCCCAGGAGACTGTGATTTCCATTTCAACCAGGCTTATTTTGAAGGCAGTGGCATTCTAAGAAACATAATTGTTCAAGACACCCTGTAGCATCCTGTCTTATTCATATTAGTCAACCACTCATACTGAAAATGATATAAAAAGAAAAGGGAAAAATATAGTAATCCATAGGTTTGTTTCCTTTCTCAGAAAGCTACAGGGAGAGACTTTTTGGTAAAATACGTTTATATTAAGAGATAGAACACAAACAATGGGGCTAATTTTGTCGAGTTTCCACTGTCATATTAAAACACATATCCACCTATGAGCTATAGAATACATACTATATAATTCTGGTGATTCAACTTGAAAACTAATTTTTTTTTTCTATATGAATTTACAACTGATCTCTTTACCAAAATAAGTGAATCTTCACCTTGGGCTTCCACACTGATTCCATGGCCCTGACTGTAGTCCAGGAAAGAGTACTTCTTTTGGTGGATCTCTGATTATGTACAGGATTCCAGTGACTCAAGGCTTGAAAGATATGAACCCTTGTTTTGTATGTACAAGTCTCTCTCTTCGCTTATTTTGGTAAAGAGATCATTTATGAATTTCATGTGCCTCACCTTGTTCTTAGCCTCTCAATCATCTTACTTTGAGGGAAGGAAAGTAATTGCATGTTCATTTCTATACTATACTTTATATAGGCTATTGACATTTAACTTTCGGAAATGAACAATTCCTAAATACTCGGGAAACTTCCTAAGAACAAAATTCACTACCATGGAACTTTTGGAAATACTTAAGCAACTTTAATGTCATTTACTATCCTGTCTTGACATGTAGAATAGTGCAAAACTTGCAATTATGACAATATACAATTAACTGCTTCCAATAAAAAGTGTAGAAAAATGCAACACATGGCAAGAAAGTAATGAGTCAGATCCCACAGACCACATGCAAGAAATATATCTTGTCACTTTGAATGAGAGTAACTTGTTTGGGTATTTCATACATTTGAATAGGGTAAGTGTGGATGATTAAATTGCCAAAGATAGCATTTAATGGAAACATGTTTAGTCAACACAGAAAGGAGTATAAGAAGGCTAGAGTTTATTGTAGGCCAATTCCTTGTCAGAAGTTCTAAGCAAATAAAAATTTTGGCTACCTCGGATTTTTTTCTAATGCTTGGGGTCAAGGGAGTAGTAGATCCCCTGAAGACTAATTGCTATATTGCAATTTCAAAGTTAATTAAATTATGTTCAAACAGAAAGTTCCTTAGAGAATTCCATGAGTGTTTTTAACCAAAAGGATCTTTGTTAACAATAATGAGAAAGCTAGAATATGTGCGGAGTATACTCCTAACAAAAGAGGTTCAAAGTAACAGAGAACCCACAAAAACAAATATTCCAAAATGAGTTAGTGATACAGGTACTCTAAGAATCAAAATCTAAAGAAAGAAAATTATATTTAAACATCACGTTATAAGCTTTAGTGTTTCATTAAATAAGCATGTCTTATAAGCTTAGAAAAAATTTAGGTATTATTTCTTTGGTCCAGGAGTGTGGCATAGCAGGTAAAGCTGCTGCCTGCGGTGCCAGCATCCCGTATGGGCTCTGGTTCGAGTCCCAGATGCTCCATTTCCAATCCATCCCTGCTATAGCCTAGGGAAGCAGTAGAAGAAGGCCCAAGTCCTTGGGCCCCTGCACCTGCATGGGAGACCCTGAAGAATGTCCTGGCTTCGAATTGGTACAGCTCTGGCCATTGTGGCCAATTGAGGAGTGAACGAGCCGGATGGAAGACCTCTCTTTTTCTCTTTCTTTCCCTCTCTGTAACTTTGCCTTTCAAATAAATAAACAAATCTTTAAACAAAATTTAGGTATCATTTCCGATTACTATAATTAGGCAGTTATTCAATGACTCACTTTCCATTTTTTCCATTGAAAGACTTGATATGAATATTTACAAATTTTCATTTATCTGCTTTGTTGGAGATACAGCCATGGAGAGTACTTCTCATCCATTATCTTTAAACTGCAAAGAAAAAGTCAACTTTATTTATTTCTAATATAAGAGGTTGATAAAACTGACCTACCTAAATAATTTTATCTCAACACTGCGGGTGTTTGGTAACCATATCTTATTGAAGACAACCTATGGGCTGAGAGCTTTTTAAACATTTTCTCTGATTTTCCCAAATGCTCTACAAAGTATTATTTCCATTTAAAAATGAAGAAACTGGAGCTGAAAGAGGTTATGTGAGTTGACCCAAGCTCACAAAGAATAAAATAATGAGGATTCACATGGAAATCAGGTTCCATACAATTCTGCCCCCAGATATGGAACTTACAAAGCTTTTAAGAGGATTAAATGAATGCTTTATAGATATTTCTTTGTTTTCTTAAACCATTTTATGTGACTCAGTAATAAAAAACATAGATATACATGTATATAAATGCAAAAATTTCTTTCTGCCTAAATAGTTTCACTATTAGTATGTAATTATATGATCAATAATTAACTAACAATATTATAATGTCTATATCCCAGACTTTCAGGATTGTGACTATACATTCCAATAATACTAGTTTTATACAAGATCAGGACCTGCGTTTAGTTTGATTGTGGGAATAGAGACATTAGCCTAACATGTTATTACCAATCTAACATTTTAAATGCACTGATAACCATGAATTTATATTATAAAATTTCTAATCATTTAAATTTCTCTTGCATCATTTATTCTTAAAATAGATTATCATGATTGTTTTCATTGGATGAATTATAATTTATTTCCATTTTATGTTGGAGAGATTGATGCAATAACTCTACATTGGTTTCTGGTAATAATGTTATAATAATAAAAATATTATAATATGAAATAATAATATATTGTTGCCATCAAGGTGAAATATGCAAATACTTGAACCAACTGGTCAGTGGTTGTAGAGAGAAGTAGTGACCAAATTTCAGAAAATACACTAATGGTAAATCTGATTTATTCACAGATTGCACATAGGGTGAAGAAATGACAGAAATAAAGAATGGGCCCAAGGATATTCTATAATATCCAGAAAAATGGAATTGTATTTTGCTAAACAGACAAAAAGTTTAGAGTTTTCAGGACAGTGTCACCATTATGGATTGGGACATGTTCTGTTTAAAATAGCTTTTAGATTGCCAAGGGGATATACTGAATAAAAATTGTATATACTAGCCTTGAATTCAATGGAGATGTCTGGGCTAGACTGGGACATTTACATCATTGATATAGGGATGATTCTTAAAGCCATGGAATGGGACAAAAAAGTCACCTTTCTTTATGAAGAGCAGAGAACTAAAGATTGAACCTGGAACTCTTCATTCCCTGAAATGTCTAAATAAAGCATATCCAAAACAAGAAACTGCGTGAAAGCTGTCAATGAGGTGGCAGGGATGCAAAGATAACGGAACTAGTGGAATCTCAGTAGTTCTTGGTCTTTTTTTAAACAGCTTCATCGATGTTTGCTTTGTCTGAGGGTACCTCAGAAAGTTTGTAGAAAGCACATACTATAAAATTTATGCATGCATTTCAAAATGTTTTGCAACAAAATAAATTGTTTTTAAATTCCAATTTCCATGAATTTTTTAAAGTAGCCTTGGTTACCCTGTGATGGCTGCCTTGTATAAGATACCAGATGCAAATGGACATGATTTTCCTACTGACTGCCACATCCTGTGTGGAATGCACAGATGTGTGAGAGTGAGCACCTTTCAGTCTCCGTGTGACTCCACTCATGCATTGCTTGAATGTCCCTGTTACTTCCCCCTTGCTTTGGCCCTTTGAGGTGTGCTGTGCTCTCCCCTCTGGGTTGTGTAATAAAAATTGCTTCTTCAGAGACTAGAAGGTGGCATATGTGGCTATGGAGGCTGAGTTTGGGAGGTATGAGGAAGCAATGGTCACACAGTATAAAATCTCAGAGAATCAGTAATATTTTCATTTTTTAAGAGCTAGTGCATGCAATGGTGAATATAATAAATACTAATGCATTGTATGTTTCAAAATTACTGAAAGGAAATTTCAAATGTCTTCTTCACAAAAAGAATGAAGTGTTTGAGGTGATGTTAGTATAATCACCTGGATTTAATCATTTCACGATGTATTCATAAATCAAAACATCATTTTGTAGCCTGTAAATATATACAAGTTATTGAATTATGCTCAGATTTTAATAAATATGGGAAAATGCCTTCGCCATTCCATATATCTTGGTGTCCTGCCCCTTTGTCTCACCTGAATGCTACACTTCATCTAATTTTCTTCCTAGTTAGGGCTTCCTTAGACAGTGATTATCTTGGTACAAATAAACTGGACACTGACCAAACAAGAGCCTGGAGAGCATATTCTAGGGTAGACAAGTTTCTTGGGAGAAGGGTGCCTAGTTCAGGGTCCCACAGGTATGCATTAGGTTGTGCAGCAGGTGGAAGAAGTATTCCATGAAAGGCACCGCACAAACATCCATGATATCTCTTGGAAGCCAACTCAGGGCAGGACTGGAAGTTTTAGGAAGTTTCTGGAGAGAGACTTCACAGTGGAGGACATGACAACACAAAACTAGTCACACACCCACTATACAAATATAATGTTTTCTGTTAAAGACAAAACTGGAAGAACATGTGGCAGACTTGAAAGCATTTTGAGTATAATATTTCCCATTTAACACTCTTGTGTTCAAATTGCTAATAAAGCTTAAAATGCAATTTTTATTAGTGAATAAAGGGTAGGAAATGAAAACAAGTCATTTATATGAAGCACTTCTTCCAAAGAGTTCGTCTTTTGGAGCTTCCTAGTTAAGGTGAAAGAATTAGGACTCATCTCTGCTGAAAGAGATTCTTGAAAACATTGTTTACCTACAGCCTTTTCCTTTCCCATCTTTTCTGATTTTGACCTTAGTCTGAGCCAGCAATTTGGAACAGCTCCATTTAAAATAGGATCTGCTTTTACCTCCCTGTGTTAATCAGCCTTAGAGTGAAATTGGAATGGAGTGTATAACCATTTGATGGTGCCAGTGTTTGCCAGTCTGTCTCACCAGCTTGAGCCCATACAGAGATGATTTTGAAGTAAAAGAGTTACTCTGTTTACTCAGCAAACAGAGGGAAGGTAAGTAATTTTTCCCAGAAATGTAGAAGTGGTTTCTTCATGAGAGTTCACATACTGGAGAGAATCACTGAATAAACTCTTCCCAGTAATGTTCCAAGATTCATTTTTAATAAAGTTGTTTATTTCAGAATATAAGCTCTACATTTGTACAAAATACCAAAACCAGTGCAGGAGGCTAAAAAGCTGTTCAGCTGTAATAGTGTAATTTGTTTCTCGGCCATTAAATGAGAATGCTGGGATTTTAATTCTGCTATTTGGTTTCCAGCATCCACGATAATTAATTTTCTCTTATTTTGTTGCTATAGAATCAAATGGAAACTAATGATGTGGAACCCAACGTTGTCAAGGCTGTGATGAGCTTCATCTACGAGGTGGGGAGGCTCCTGCATCTGACAAAATGGCAGATGACTCGAGTGGTTTCTGACAATGCTGGGGTCCTGTGCCTTGTGGCAATGTTCTGCTCGAGTTGGACCACCTACGGACTGCAGTTCCAAACCAGCGCTGTTTTAAATCTTTCACTTGCTTGCTTCTCTATGTCTTTGTCAGCTTCATAGTATATTGTTATTTCATCTGCATTTTCCTTATCTCACTTTTTAAAAAATTATAAAATTTATGGATTCCTAAGAAATGCTTCAGTGTCTTGAGGTTTTGACTTTGTTAAGTAACAAAATATTATAAAAATCACCATAAGATTATTTTTATAGATACAATATTTTAATTGATAAAAGATTAGGTGCCTCCTTTCCCCAAAATTTAAATTGTTTAGCAAGAAATCATTGAATTTCTCAGAAAGCAGGAAAAGCTTTAAGCCTAAATATTATTTTGACTGCTAGTAACTAGACAGAAGTTCTTGATTAAGTGGAAGTAAAAACTGTTCATAATGTGGCTAAGTATTCTGAAAACTGGTAAAAATCACTAAATGAAATCTTAGGCATCAGTGGGTTAATACACTTTTCTAATCTATAATAGTCAAGACATATTAAATCAAATTTATAAGGAGACAATAGTCACATAACAAAGGGAGGTCGGTATAGATACCAAGAGAAATCTTCTGTGAGCATGCAAAATTTTAAGGTATTAACAACCCCTTTAGAACACCAATTGGGAAAGGCAAACCTATAGAAGTTATATTTGAACTCATACATGAAGGATAGGTAAGTGTTAGGTATGGCATAGTGACTGAGTGCGAGAGAGCAATGTTCAGGGAAAAAGTCATGAAATAGATGAAATAGTGGAGTATAGGTATGTAGAATTTTGGAATAATCTTTAAGAGACCAATATAGTTGCGGGGTAGTTGTGAAAAGAATGGGCCAAAAGGAAGGAAATGTGGCAGAGAGACAAGGTTTTGCAGCCTTGCTACTAGCACTCTAAGGAATATTTGGCCATTATTTTAAGTGTAATGGAAAGTCTTCAAAAAGTTTTGAAGACTGGAATGGCACATGTCAACATTACATCTGAAGCTTAGTAAGATCATCCTATCTGGTTTCTTAGAAGCAGTGGGAACAGGAGAATGGTGAAAGCATGGAGAGCTCTTAGAAAGACATTCACAGCACAGGTGATGGTTTCAACCAGAGAAATAAATGCTAATGGGAAAAGAGGGAGAAGTAAATAGACGCCAAAGAAAAAAAAATATTTTTTTCCACTTTACAGTGTTGGCCCCACACCAGAAACATTATTGAGGTTATTAGTATGAAGTGAATTATGTTCCTGTCAAAAGGGACACATTGTAGCCATTACTGTCAATACCCTGGAATGTAGCCTTAGGTGCAGTTAGAAACTTTATTAAAGTAATCAAGCTAAATCAAGGTCATTAGTGTAGGTAGATCCCAGTCTAATATACCAGGTTTTCTTTTTAAAAAGGGCAATTTCGGGGCCGGTGCTGTGGCACAGCAGGTTAACGCCCTGGCCTGAAGCGCCAGCATCCCATATGGATGCTGGTTCGAGAACCGGCTGCTCCACTTCCGATCCAGCTCTCTGCTATGGCCTGGGAAAGCAGTAGAAGATGGCCCATGTCCTTGGGCACCTGCACCCGTGTGTGAGACCCAGAGAAGCCTCCTGGTTCCTGGCTTCGGATCAGCACAGCTTTGGCCATTGTGGCCAATTGGGGAGTGAACTATCTGATGGAAGACCTCTCTCTCTCTCTCTCTCTCTCTCTCTCTCTCTCTCTCTCTCTTCTCTGTGTAACTCTGACTTTCGAATAAATAAATAAATCTTTAAAAAATAAAGGAGATTTGGGTAAACAAAGACATGTACAAAGGGAAAGTAATATGAAGAGACACTGGGGAAGAGACTCATTTCTAAGCCCAAAGCAGAAGGGTGGAAATGACCTTTACCTAATGTGTTAAAAAGTAAGTGAACTCTGTTGACACTTTGATTTGGACGACTATGCCCCAGACCTAAGAAAACATATCTCTTGTTTATGTCTCTTCATTTCTGGCATCTGTTAAAGCAGCCATAACAATTTAACACAACAGGTGCATGGATATATGATCACCAATGTGTCCAATAGTGAGATTTTTCTTCACAGCATACTACATGTGCACATTTAGATTTCTCCAGGAGTGGGTTTTGGTCTTATCTTTCAATAAATGGACAATAATACAAAAGCATTGAAGACATTGTGAAGAATGACTCATCAGTTTTATTAAGTATGGAACTAAACAGAAAAGGAAGAAATGTAATACTCAAAGGCTCTGGAATATATGGAGAAAATAAGCTATTGTTGAAGAAGAAAGCACAATTGTACAAAGAGGGATTATTGTTGTACTTGTAGTCAAGGTTGAATATAATAATTGAAGTCAAATACTAAGTTATACACACACACACACATATACATACAGAAGAAGTCATAAAAAACTGCCACGTCAAGTTTAGAAGTTATATCTCTTTGAAGCTGATTCCACTAGCAGAGTTTTCTCATTCTCATATCCATGGCCTCAAATTTCATTCATTGTGCTTTTGAAAAATTCTACAGTATTTATTTGAGTAAGAAAAGGAGGCAGGGAGAGAGAGGGAAAAAATGAATCCCATTTGCTGATTCACTCCCCAAACATCTACAAACAGCCAGGGCCCAAGCTGGAACCTCAACCCAGGCTTCCCATGTGCGTGGCAGAGATCCAACTACATGACCTATCACTTGCTGTCTCATGGAAGCAGAGCTTGGGCTTGAACCCAAGTACTCTGATGTGGGGTTCAGGCATCCCAAATGACTCCTTAACTAGATCAAAAACCTTCCCCATTCATTTCTATTAATTGAACTTCTCAACTTAGATTGTGTTTAATTCAGATATGCTTTGTCACATTTCAATCAGGCACTAAGACTTTCTGCCTTATTATATCAAATACCTACAACTTATTGAACTTTATTGAATGAATTAGTGAGATCCTAAAAAAGGTTTAAAGTGATATACAGAAGACACAGCCAAAAGAAGAAAAAAGATAATGGGAGGATCAGATCCTCTATTCAAGCTCATACTGTAATGTTAACAGATAAGAGAAAGTAAAATTACTCATCTCCTATTATGTCCCTTTCTTTTCTGTCAAGAAGAATGAATATCAGGCTGAAAACACAGAACTAACATCTGAAAGAGGGAACTGAGGCCTGAGATAAGCTAGAAGTCAGTGAGGGACCAAGTCTCTCCGCTAATGAGTTTGTCTCCGAGCCAAAGTGATTATTTCCCAGAGTCTTGAGAAAATTGAGCTCAAGATTTTTGAGGTGTTCATGATATTCAAAAAACTGTAGATTGCAAACAACTTGGTTGAAAATCAGAAATGGATAATGCCTTGGTTTTAAAAAAAAAAAAACATAGAGGGAATTAGAGATTTAAATGATAACTATCAGTGTCAGTATTTGTTGCCAGAACATTCAATATATCATTTATGCATAAGAAAGGAGAGATGACAAATACTTGAAAGATAACATGGGTCAGATTAATTTTCAAATCAAGCCATCTTATTTCAGAGACATGCATTGAATCGTTACTCTTTGGATTCACTGACTTCTTATTCTTTCTACATGTTCTTCTTCTTCTTCTTCTTTTTTTTTTTTTTTGACAGGCAAAGTGGACAGTGAGAGAGAGAGAGAGAGAGAAACAGAGAGAAAGGTCTTCCTTTTGCCGTTGGTTCACCCTCCAATGGCCGCCGTGGCCAGCGCACTGTGTCCTGCGCACCGTGCTGATCCAATGGCAGGAGCCAGGTGCTTCTCCTGGTCTCCTATGGGGTGCAGGGCCCAAGCACTTGGGCCATCCTCCACTGTACTCCCTGGCCACAGCAGAGAGCTGGCCTGGAAGAGGGGCAACCAGGACAGAATCCAGTTCCCGCCTCCAGGTCTAGAACCGGTGTGCCGGCTCCTCAAGGCAGAGGATTAGCCTAGTGAGCCGCGGCACCGGTCTCTTTATACATGTTCTAAAAGTTATTTCAGAATACATTCTAAAATTACACCTTATGCAAACTATAGTCTAAGAGATGGGCTTGATAATGTAGATATTTTGTCTACAGTTCAGTACAACATTGGAAAATATTCTCAAAATATTCTGTCAAATAACAAATCAAACTGTGCAGCAAGTTGTAGCATGATTGGAAGTACTACTGACAATCATGTCCATGTCACATACCAACATTGTAACACAGCACCAAACAGCTGAATCCTCATTCTTAAGACCCCAAAATGTTTGATTTCAGGTAAAATATCTCATCTTCCTATGCCTCACCTTCCTAATTTACAAAAAAGTATTATAATAATGTTAACCAGGGGGACTATTATGAGAATTTACAAATACATTATAGAAATTAGTAAAAGATTTGACACGTAATAACTCAAAATGCTGGTTTTTTCTGATTAACAAGTGTAATATTTTCAATTTAAAGGGCTGAAGCTCTGTTATCTTGATATGCGTTTAATCAATTTCTAAATGGCAGATGTTAATGACCTGTTAACTAAATTTAGGAATGATATGACAACAGCAGATAAAGGAATGGCGTAAGTGGACTAAATAGTTTTTTGCACACAGAAACATAAAAGAAATTTTTTTTCAAATAAAATGTTTATTTTTTCTTACTTGGGTCAAGTGGCCACACTTTCCTAAAAAATGCTACTCAAAGATTACTATATAGGTCCTATGTCTTATTTGATTTAGTAATATAGTTTTGGTTAACTCAGCATTTCTCAAGATTTGCTTATATTTTGCTGACTGTGCGTTTTAAAATATTTTTTTATTTATAGCAGATGAACAAATTTCATACATATACATTTAGGAGCATAGTGATACTTCCCATCCTCCCCTCCCTTCCCACTATCCCTCCTCCTTTCTTATTTAATTTTTACAGTGACATACTTTCAGTTTATTTTATAATCATAAACTTTACCTGACACTAAGCAAAAATTTCAATGAATACTAAGAAAAAAATCTAAAAAAAATTATACCTGAACAATAGAGACAAGGACCTTACACAAAAATAAAATTTCAAAATGTCAAATTTGATCGCACTCATTCCCTGATCTTTGGCATCTAATAAAGTACAAAAGGAATCTTCTAAGGTAAAGTGGATGAATATAGAATAAGTCATTCTTTTAAGTCCAAAAAGTGTCATACTGTATAGTTGATAAAGACGATCTCATGTAAAACTATCCTTCCAAAGTCCAGGGGACACTTGAGGAACACCCACAAAGAAAACTGAGAGTGCATCACTAGCAGACCTGCTGAGCAGGAACTGCTGCAAGAGCCCCTCAGGGTGAAATCAAGGCCCTTACAGAGGAATGTGCACCGATCCAGTGAGAAATAACAGTGGCAAAATAATCTAGCTCCAACAAGTAAATATAAAGACAGTAGAGCATTTTCAGTTTGTAACTCCTCTTTTTTCACCAGGTGGTCTAAATATAAATACACATAATAATTATAAATTAATGTTAAGAGGCAAACAAGACTTAAAGATATATTTATGATAATGCCAATGTTAGGAATAGAATGGAAAATGGAAAACAGCAGAGTTTTGTATACTATTAAAATAAGCTAATGTGAATTCAACTTGATTCTTATAAAAGTAAGATGCTAACTGTATGGCACAGAGTAATAACTAAGAAAAAAAGTATGTATGTGCGTGTGTATGTAAACAAAGAGAAAAGAAAAAACAGTGACTAGAAATTATCAATTAAATAGAAAAAGGCAGTAGTGATGCAATTGTGGCACAAGAAAGGTATAAGGGAAAATAGTAAAACATGACAAAAATAAGTTCCTTCTAAGTTATTAAGTGTAAATAAAAATTAATTAAAAGAAATATATTGGCAAAATACATTAAAAGTTAGATCTAACTATATTTTTTATGCAACAGACTAAACTTGGATCCAAAATCACAACCCATGCAGGTGGTTAAGGGGGCATGGCACACCTTGCACCCCTGGAAAAACCCTGGTAGAGGGATCAGCACACTGGCACCCCCACACATGACCTGGCTGATGGCAGGTGATGATGAAAAATGCAAAACATTGATTAATTAAAGAGGATAAATAAATAGATCCTGCTATTGTGATTACAACATTTAATATTTAAGAATAATGCAGGCTAGACATTTAGCCTAGTAGTTATGACATCCCGTCCCATATTGGAGTACTTGGATTGGATTGCCAGCTCTAGCTCCTGATTGTATCTTCCCACCAATGCATACCCTGGAAAGCAACAATGAGGACTCAAATAATTGGGCTCCTACAATTCATTTGGGAGATGTGGATTATGTTTCCCCCATCCCCACAGGTAAATAGCTCCTTGGTGTGGCCCAGACCCCTAAAGACCACCTAAAAGGCTATGTAGGCTACATGACCTTCAAGCTGATTGGAGAAGAAAGAGGCAGAAGTATCGGCTTTACCCTATAGAATTAATGTTGCCCTGAACTAGCTATGCCCCCTCTGTCTGCTCTTTAAAAGCTTGTGCCTTATTGTTAATAATATAGACTTTTCTCCATTCACTCTGCTTTCACTGTTCATATCTAAAAACCCAACTAAATTTTAGGTTGACTTTTTAATCCTGTAACTACAATCTCATTTAGTTATTAGCTTTTGAAAGTATTATTTTATTTGTTGAAAAAGAATAACAAACTGAGGGAGAGACAAGAAAGATATCTTCCATCTGCTGATTCATTACTCAAACGGCTGCAATGGCCAAGGTTGGGGCAGGCTGAGGTTAGAATCTTGTTAACTCATGAGTCTTAACACTTATAACTTAGTAGATCTGCTATATTGCTATGAAAACAAAAATGCTTAGAATATATCATGATTTTAGGGATATATATTGTATATATATATATCAGCTGGCATATATATATATATATATATATATATGGCATAGATAGATAGATTTCATCATGATAGCATTGACATCTTTTGGGTTTCATATACCTCTTAACAGGGAACTTTTAGAGAAGGTAACAATAGTGCTGGCTTCCACTCACTGGTCAAGTATTTGATTTAACCCTATGTTTGCTGATTGTGCTTAAAATAGGTGGATTTGTTCCTATTTTAAATGAGAAAGAATGGATGAATGAAGTCTACGTGAGAGAGAAGTTTTATACATCATGAACAAGTGATGACAAAATTAGAATTTCAAAATATATTGGTACTTTTCATTAGCGTAGTTTCACTAAGCAAAATTTTTGAGCAAGAATTTTTCACTATATTAGATGAAATATGAAACATGGTCTCATAACAATTTTTATTTATTTTTCATAAAGATTGAAATCCTCATGTATTCCCTAGCACAATAATAGTCAAGAGTTGGGATTTGAGGCCTGCATTATAGTACAGCAGGTTGTGCTGCCAGGATCCCATACGGGTACTTGTTCCAGTCCTGTCTGCTCCACTTCCAAACCAGCTCCCTGCTAATATTCCTGGAAAGCAGTGAAAGATGGCCCAAGTGCTTGGGCTCCTGCACCTATGCAGGAGACCAGGAGGGAGTTCCAGACTCCTGGCTACAGCCTGTCACAGCGCAGATTGTTACAGCTATTTGGGAAATGAACCAGCAGAGGAAAGGTTTCTCTCCTGCTCTCTCTCACCCTCTCTCTCATAAAATTCTGCTATTTTAATAAATAAATAGATATTTGTAGAATTACAAGTTTTTCTATTATAGTTACTTCAGTATATGGCATGTTTCAGCATTTGTGATAGATTCTTATATGCTCCTTTGAATTAACATATTAGTTTTGAGAGAGAAGAAAAAGGAGAAAAATAACTTTCAACAATAATTTACTTCTAAGTTTGATGGATGTATGTTTTAGAATATGCAAAGCTATTGTTGCTTAATATGGCAATAAATGTAGAGCTTTATAATAACAATGAGCCTGTCACGTCTCTCTAAAGACTATTTCATAACCACATAAGCCATAAAAACAAATATTTCTAAAGAGTGAAAATTGCCTGGAAACATAAATGTTTAAAGTGTATTATTTAAGTAAAATAGAATAAATTCAAGAACATGGTATTTATTATGCTTTAGTATTTATTCATATAACATAGTACAAATCTGATCATTATAGAATTTTGGCTGTCAACAAGTATTAGTGGTATTATCTAATTATGTAACTCTGAAAATACTGTTGAATTCTCCGCACAATTTTCACTTAAACATACAGAAGATTGTGAATGTTTTATGATGAAAAATAGACAAAAATTAAGATTCCAAACTTTTATCTAAGGCTGCTAACTGAGCTCACTTAAATACTTGTAAGAAGGCAATCAGTCTTCAAATTAAAGCTCTATATGACACTGCCTGCAGTTTTTACTTTTCCCTTTGCTTAGAGGCGTGCTATAACCTGAAGGATTTTTGTAAATTGCAATTCAGGAACTCTGTATGACTTCATCTTGGAGTTGTGCCGTAAAGTTGTACTGTATACAGGTAATCAAAAATGTTTGCATACTTTGGATATGAACTAATCAAAATATCCATTAAGCATACTAACAAGCACACCTGTTATCATTAACAGATTTATTCCCTAATTTTATATGATTAGCACAATGAAATTAAAAGGTGAAAACGTATGCTCATAGCATCCACCATAAAGTATGAGTAATTATTACGATAAACAGTACTATTACCAGTTACAAATGTAAATCCCCAGGAGTTACATGCAAATATGTTAACTTTCATTCACAAGCAGGGATTTTTTTTTTAAGGAGAAATAAGGCCTTTTAATATATTCTCACTTTTTTACTGAGGTCCACAAATAAATATTTGAGACAGTATAACTTTCCAATCCAGTCTCACCTTCATTTTTTTAAAAGATTTTATTATATTTATTTGAGAGGTGGAGTTACAGTGAGAGGGAGAGACAGAGAGAAAGGTCTTCCTTCCATTGGTTCACTCCCTAGATGGTCGCATGGGCTGGAGTTGAGCCGATCTGAAGCCAAGAACCAGGAGCATCTTCTGGATCTCCCAGGTGGGTGCAGGAGTCCAAGGACTTGCACTGTCTTCTACTTCTCTCCCAGGCCATAGCAGAGAGCTGGATTGGAAGAAGAGCAGCTGGGACTAGCATTGGTGTCCGTATGGGATTCTGGCACCACAGTCAGAGGATTAGCCTACTGCACCACGGCGCTGGCCCCATAACCTTCATTTTTCTGTATTCAGATCCAGAGCCAAACAAGGGTTCTTCTCTGCACTCCTCCTTTTTCTTTGGATGCAAAAGACTATGCTTCCACTCTTAACTGTCTCTCCACATTTAGATACTTCATAAAACAGCATGAAGGGGAACCACACGGGGCCTACTGACTTTGAGTCCGGCCTGACGCAATAGCAGGGGCAGGGTGCCCCCCTAACCCCAAGAAAGGATGACATGTTGCTTTCCTCCCCTGTCCCAATGAAGGAGCCCTGCAACTAGCAGGAAGGAAGCAGACTCTTACCACGGCGAGCAGAAGCTGTTCTGGCCTGTGTGACTGGGTGATTTTATCTGAGGGTCATTCTGTGGTCCTCACTGATTCTGAATCTGTTCTGGAGGGTTAGCAGGGGTCAGGGTACTCACTCAGGCATGTGAAGTGCTCTCCTGCCCTCATCCTACTAAGGTGCCCAGACTCAACAGGCCAAGGCAGAGCACCAACCAACTTTTATAGAGCTGGCTCTGTGACGGCTGTAGTTCTCTGTGGTGATAGGGGAGGCTCCAGGGCTGAGAGTGGATCCCTTGCTTCCTATGACTGTGGGAGCCCTGCACACTGTGGCTGTGAGATTTCTGAGAAAGTGCAATCAGGTGTGTGTGACTGGGTCTTTGGGTAACCAGCATGTCTGGCTCCAAAGACTCGGAGTTCCCAAAGTGCCTGGGGTGGAAAATCACAGAGGGTTCAACACTTACGCTGAAGATTGCATAGATCTTTGGGTGGATCATGCACATGTGTGGGTGGGGTTCATAGCCACTGTGGGCTCACCCTGGGCAGGTGGTTCACCTTGGCACAGAGTGGGTGAGGCTGTGATCATGCTAGCAGACACAATCATAACCTCTCACTGCCGAGGACCCAGAAGATCAACCACACCCAACTTGGTGTCACTTTGGACTCTGGTTTCACCCTTGAACACTAGCTAGAGCTCCCTGGCCCCATCCACCACACATCTCTGGATATCACTGAAGGAGCAGAAAGTCCACTAAGCAATAGAGAGGAAACCCAAAAAGTATTTCCACAAATGCTTAAAAATAAATTTAGAACTATAAGAAACATGAACAAGGAAGACAACATGACTCCTCAAAGGAAATGCACCAACAGCTTGATATTAGAATGTGAAGATGAGTCTGCTGTGTGTCCCGCTTCCCATGTTGGATCGTTCTCTCCCTTTTTGATTCTATCAGTTAGTATTAGCAGACATTAGTCTTGTTTGTGTGATCCCTTTGACTCTTAGACCTATCAGTGTGATCAATTGTGAACTCAAGATGATCACTTGGACTAGTGAGATGGCATTGGTACATGCCACCTTGATGGGATTGTATTGGAATTCCCTGGCACATTGCTAACTCCATCATTTGGGGCAAGTCCGATTGAGTATGTCCCAAATTGTATATCTCCTCCCTCTCTTATTCCCACTCTTACATTTAACAGGGATCACTTTTCAGTTAAAATTTAAACACCTAAGAATAATTGTGTGTTAATTACAGAGTTCAACCACTAGTAGTAGAAAAAAAAATACTAAAATGGATAAAATGGGAAGCGGGAGACACAGCAGACTCATAGAATGGCAGATGTCCTAAATAGCACTCTGGCCTCAGAATCGGCCCTTAAGGCATTGGCATCTGGCTGAAGAGTCCATGAGAATATTTTAGGCATGGAAAGCCAAGACACTCTGGGGAAAAAAACAAACAAACAAACAAACAAACAAAAGATGACCTAAATGAAAGATCTCTGCGAGTGGGATCCCAGTGGAAAGAACAGGGCCATCAAAGAAGGAGGTATCTTTCTCTGAAGGGAGGAGAGAACTTCCACTTTGACTATGACCCTGTCGAAATAAGATCGAAGTTGGCGAACCCTAAAGGCTTCCATAGCCTTGGCAACTCATGACAAGAGCCTAGGGAGATGACTGATGCCATAAACAATAGTGTCAAATAGTGTCAACACCAGGAGTCACTATGTACTTACGTCTCATGTGGGATCTGTCCTTAATGTGTTGTCCAATGTGAAGTAATACTATAACTAGTACTGAAACAGTATTTTTACACTGGGTGTTTCTGTGTGGGTGCAAACTGATGAAATCTTTACTTAGTATATACTGAATCGATCTTCTCTATATAAAGATAATTGAAAATGAAAAAAAAAAAAACTTGGGTTTAAATTGGAAATTGCATAGAAAATTAATCAATTAAAAATATATCATGTAGGATCTCTGTCCTTAATGTGCTTTACATTGTGAATTAATGCTATAACTAGTACTCCAACAGTATTTTTCACTTTGTGTTGCTATGTGGGGGCAAACTGTTGAAATCTTTACTTAATATATACTAAACTGATCTTCTGTATATAAAGAGAATTGAAAATGAATCTTGATGTGAATGGAAGGGGAGAGGGAGCAGGAAAGGGGAGGGTTGTGGGTGAGAGGTAAGTTATGGGGTGGAAAAGCCACTGTAATCCATAAGCTGTACTTTGGAAAGTTATTTTCATTAAATAAAAGTTTAAAAAAAAGAATGTGAAGATGAATAGTTTGATGAAATGCTTGAAAAGGAATTCATGAGAATGATCATAAGATTATCCAAAAACACAGAGAAGCAAATACATGACCTAAAGAAATTCATGCATGATATGGAGAATAAATTCTGCTGGCAAGAATTCTGGAAGAGAAATCAATCAAATAAAAAAAAGAATTAAAAGCAGTAACAAAATATCTGGTGAGGCAAAAGAAAGACTATCCAGGATAGAAGACAAATCTGGAAATAAATCAATCACACACACACACACACACACACAAATTAGAAAAACTGGGTGTTTGACATTTATGGGATACTATCAAATGACCAAGCATACCTGTCTTAGGAGATTCTGAAGGTGTACAAAGACAGAATGGATTAGAATATCTATTCAGTTAATGAATTGTAGAGCTTACTTTTTGCTTGCTCTTTCCCCAGATCTTGATAAGCTTATCAAAAACAAGCTATTTCACATACCTTGGTCATAAGTAAGTTTCTTTCTTTGGAGCTTACAGAGGATAAAATGGGGAAAGATTTTCAACTGCTAATGATATACAGCCTTATACTAGCAGTACTTTCAACTATATTTTAAACACTAGTAGTAACTGTAGCACAAGTGTCTTAAACTTACACTGATAATGCTATTTAAGTGTCTGTTCTAACAATAATAGCAGAGGCTTAAATATTAGTGACCAATGTAAAATTAGAGAATACTTTTCTATTGTTTATGAAAAAGATTAAAACTGAAGAATAGAAATTTCTCTGTATGTTAAAAGGACAATGTTGGAGCACACATTGTGGCATAGCAGGTCTATCTGCCACCTGGCACGCTAGCCTGCTATGGGCCATGGTTCATGTCCCTACTGCTCCATTTCTGATCCAGATCTCTGCTAATGGCCTGAGAAAGTTGTAGAAGATGGTCCAAGTGCTAGGGCCTCTGCCACCTACATGCGAGATATGGATGAATCTCCCGGCTCCTGATGTCTACCTGGTCTAGCCCTAGCCATTGTGGCCATCTAGGGGAATGAACCAGTGAGTGGAACATCTCTATCTAAATCTGACCTTCAAATAAATGAATCACAAAAAATAAAAATGTTAACCAGTCAGGATAACATCAAGGCTCAAGAATGGATCCAAGATGGGAGCTGGGATCAGGTGTGTCATTTAAGAAATGGAATGAGGAATCAGAGCCAGAATTGTTAGTGAATATTGTAGTTATTTCCCAATACAGGTGTCAATCAAGGGTGAGCTGAGGAAATGTTCCTGGTGACTTAGCGTGGGTTATGTCAGGATGGGAGAGGTGACAAAGAGGAAGGAAATTTCCAAGGTGCCATGGGAGAAGCTTCATTTACCTGAGTCAGGTTAACTCCCCTGGGGACAGACCTCTAACAGTGCTCACCTTTTCCAGAATAAATTATTCATAATGGTCACTGTATTAAAATTGCCCTCAAGTTTTTTTGTATAGTTCCTTAAACTGAATATTTATGCAAAAAATTCACCAGGATATTAATAAGTAAGATATATAAACATTACTCACAGTTTCCTACAGATAGTAGTTGGAAATAAGGATGAATGATTTTTGAGCATAAGAATATGAGCGAATCAATTCTAAACAGAAAGGGGTTAAATTTAATGCCATGAGAAAGCTAGTCCTTTTTAGTGAATACAGAGCTTCCATTTCCAATATCCCAAGCCTTTTAATCTTCATGAACATGACAACAAACTTTATTCATATCAAAATTAAAGGTCAGTGAAGCACTTTATGAGCACAGACTGACAACTTCCATCAACACTGACATTTCTAACCATTATGTGTTCTTAAAAGCAGGAAATTTTAAGTTTTATACCTGACACATAAAGTTAAAATACAGTAGAAAATATAAAGAAACATTTTGCCAATCACAAGGAATTTAACTGACTAACTAATATATGTAATTTTAACTTTAAAGTGAAATGGACTAGCAATTCCTTCTATGTGAATGAAAAAAATCAATTGAAATAGTATAGCTGAGAGATTTCTATTGAAAAAATACAATAAAATGACTAATTAAAGACTTGAAAATAAGAATGAGAAACATGGACTTTCTTCCATATTCCCCACTCCAGGCTGAGCAATGATCATTTACAAATGTAGAAGAAATGTGACTTCTTTGCCATTCTATTTTATTTATTTTCTGATGGAATCAGCCCATGCTTCAATCCTGGTGGGAATTTGTTTTAAATTTGTGTTACTATGAAAAAAACAGATTTCATGTATTTTTCATAGATAAAATTTTAAAGACTACCACACTTTCTTTTCTCCTCCCTCAACCTCCCATTCTTCATTTCTTTTTTATTAAGTTTTACAATAACATATTTTCAATTTACTTTATAATCACAAGTTTAATGCGCCAATCACCAATGACCTAAATTTACAACCTGATACCATCAAATTACTAGAAGAAAACATTGGGGAAACTCTGCAAGACATTGACATAGGGAAAGACTTCTTGGATAAGATGCCAGAAGCCAGGCAATCAAAGCAAAAATAGGCAACTGGGATTACATCAAGCCAAGAAGCTTATGCACAGCAAAGGAAACACTTAAACTGAAGAGGCAAGTAAAGGAAAGGGAGAAAATGTTCACAAACTATGCATTCAATAAAGGATTAATATCCAGAATATATAAGGAGTTCCATAAATTCAACAACAACAAAACAAGCAATATAGTTAAGAAATGGGCAAGGGACATGAATTGGCGTTGTTCAAATCATGAAATACAAATGGCCAACAGACACATGAAGGAATGCTCAAGATCCTAACCATTAGGGAAATGCAAATCAAAATCACAATGCGATTTCATCTCCTCCCAGTTAGAATGGCTATCATCCACAAATAAAATAATAACAAATACTGGTGAGGATTTGGGAAAAAGTTACCCTAATACATTGTTGATGGAAAATGTTTTTATACTGCCTTTCTCTCCAAACCTAGTTAATGTGTAACTAGGTTTTACTTTTACTTTGATTCCCCATAAGCAACCTGTGAAGTTTAAGAGTGCAAGAGTCATGGTGAGGACTATTTGGTTATGATGATGGCATTTTCCATGATTTTATTCCTTATGTGGGTAAATCAATATTTTATCTCACATCATTCATTTTTGAGTTAGATAACTGACAGCTCATAAACTGTAGAGCATTCTCATGCAAAGTATGACTCGGGCATGGGGAGAACTGAGGAGGCACACATATCAGGCATGAGTATTTTGCTTAAATTTTTCAAAGGTTTCTGATGAGCAGCCTTTGCTGACAAATATTTCCATAAAATTTTGTTTTCTTTCATTTGAAGTCACTCTTGAGAAAATTTTCTTTGTTTATAAAAAATTATAGAGTTGGTAAAAAAGATATTAAAAGTAATTGGCTTTTTAAATGTTAAGAGTGCTGCCAATTTCTTTAGAGTGATTCTGAGTTTGAAACAGATAATGATACGCTTATTGCTCACCATCACACAGTAAGCTACTAAACCAGCTGCCTTCTAACGGGCTGCGTTACCAGAGGTGATTTTAGCCATGATGTGTCACATAATGAGACTGTGAAAGCACTGAGACGATCCCTTTGGAAGACTCCACATTGTGATACCCTAGGAATTTGTTTCTTCAACGACCATCAAAGGACAGGAAAAGAAGGGGGAAAGAAAAATTCAACAACATGGCACTTTCAGAGAATTGTTGGAAGTTTTCACTCCCCAAACACAGACAAAACCTTCATTAACAGTAATAGAAAGTGTGCATACATGTGGAATAAAGAGAGGATGTATGAGCAAACTAAGTTCATTATTATATAATACTTAATATGAATATTTCTTTCACAATTTTACATAGAAGAAGAGAGATTAAAATAAAATTATTAATTGTAAACATAGTTCATTTTTTTTTAGTAATAGACAAACCAGGATGGAAAAGACACATTGAGAATATAGTCATATATAATATGAAATCCTGTACTGAAATTTTAAACTGTGTATGTTATTCTGTATTTAGACACTAACAGTGATAACCCACCTATTTTCTGTTTTTGACATAGTCAGGAAAACATGCAATAAAAAGATGCATTCCTGGGGCTAGCACTGTGGCTCAGTGGGTTAACACCCTAGCCCGAAGCACCAGCATCCCATGTGGGCACCTGTTGGAGACCTGGCTGCTCCACTTTCGATCCAACTCTCTGTTATGGCCTGTGAAATCAGCAGCAAATGTCCCAAGTTCTTGGGCCCCTGCATCTGCGTGGGAGACCCAGAAGTGGCTCCTGACTCCTGGCTTCCAATCGGCACAGCTCCAGCCTTTGCAGCCAATTGGGGAGTGAAATATTGGATGGAAGACTTCTCTCTCTCTCTCTGTCTTTCCTCTCTATGTGTAACTCTGACTTTCAAATAAATAAATAAATCTTTTTTTTTAAAAAAAGATACATTCTTTATGGCAAGCAGATACAGTTTGAAAGAAACAGGTCATTTCCGTGAGTATTGTCTCTCCTCAATGTTCAGCTTTATGAATGAACCCCACATTAATTTAGCTGTGAGCTGTGCTGGCTTCACTGACTGCAGTGACTCAGGGACTCTGTTTCTCTTGATGGTCACTGGTTCAATTGGTTAGTCACATGCAGTCATGACAATCACCAATTTATATCAATCATACACATGTTAATAACTGTGTGTATTTCTTAACATGTATCACACAATAAGAAAGAAAAAGATAATAGCCTTTATGATCAGAGAGAGGGAGAGAGAGAGTGAGCAACAGACAGAGAATGGAAGAGATCCTTTTCTTGCAAGAAGTCAGCCATGAGCAGGGCAGAATCTTGGTCACGGATGCCTGGGTCTGCAACGAGGCCTTCAGGGTGAGTGCCTTTATGGGTCACAGCCAGAGTTCTGTCTGGCTAAGACTTGGGCTGCACTGATGCAGCCATTGGTAATACCTGGCTATGGATGTTTTAAAACATAGTTTGGATTTTCTTCTCTCTGAAGACTTCAAGGACTTATTTATTTCACAATCCTATCTTTCATCTTTCATTTGTATTTCTGTATGCAAGAGGCACAGAGACAGCTCTGAGTCTCTCAGAATGGAGCCCCTCACTGCCGGTGTTTCCAGTACACATATGATCCTCTTCTAGCTAACGGCTAACAGTTACATCTAAGTTTTTCTTTTGTTTTTTTAAGCAACTATAATGTTAATAAATAATGGATAAAACCAATATTTCACTATGAACTCATTAATTCATTAAATAATTCAGTAAAATTCCATTGAATAACTATGATAATTTCTGTGAGGGCTAAGAGTGAAAGAAGATCATGCCTAACAAAAAATAAATAAATGAAAATCATGCTTAGAACTTATGGCTTTTAAACCAAGTGATGTTATTGATTAAAAATCACTAAATATTTGCATTTAATTTAAACTATGAAGGATGAAAAATAGTAAATGAAATGAGGTTAAAAATAACTATTTATACAATAATATATGACTCTCAAATTTGTTGCACCAAGATAAGCTTATCTTTTAATCTCATTGGTCATGAACTTGTTGAAATGCCCTAATATAATTGTATTTAAGTGAGTCTATGCTGCTACATTCTGATTTTTACATTTATAGTTTTAATGTGCTATCAAGTCATTAAAGTTTTAGTTGCATAATTTTGATGAATAATTTTATGTTGTGCATGTTAAACCAAAATTTAATTAATCTCATTTATGTTAACTTTGCAAATTGCTTCTATATCTGCCATGTGAATAATATTGGAAGAGACAATTCTATGTGTGAATTTCTTTCCTCATTTTTAATGACTACCTTTGCACAGATACCTATAATCAAAATTATTGACTACGGGAAAAAATTTTTTCTTAGGATCCTCCAAGCATAATGGAAACCAATGCTAAGAGAAACATTAATTTCTTCTCACTCAATTAGGCAAATCTCATTAGATTTATTATATGTACCTGCTTGGAAATTATTTATTATCTTTCTAGGATTCACTCTATGATTAATAACAATGTATTTGCTTCAATGAAGTATATTTATCAATTTAATCCTGGGAAATTTCAATTCAAGTTCTCAAGTTAAAAGTGGCTCTCTGGATCCGGCGCTTTAGTGGATTGAAGCCCTGGCCTGAAGTGCCGGCATCCCATATGGGTGCCAGTTCCAGTCCCTGCTGCTCTTCTTCCCATCCAGCTCTCTGCTATGGCCTGGGAAAGCAGCGGAAGTCACCCCAAGTTCCTGGGCTCTTGTACCGACGTGTGAGACCTGGAAGAAGCTCCTGCCTCTTGGCTTCAGATCCGTGCAGCGCCGGCTGTTGCAACCATCTAGGGAGTGAACCAACAGATGGAAGACCTCTCTCTCTGTCTCTACCTCTCTCTGTAACTCTTTCAAATAAATAAAATAAATCTTTTTAAAAAATGGCTCTTTACTATTTCTACTGTGCTGTGGATTTTATTTTTCATCAATATAAAATTGCCTTACTTGACTTAATAAACATGATTTTCCTTTACTTCTTGTCAACCATGTTTCCTATTCTTCAAGGCTTGGATATTTTTAATCATTCTGTTATATCTAGACACATGATTATTCTCGATGACATTTTATGGCATTCTACTCTGTTTCATCATTTTTGCTTACTTGATTCTATTGCTTTCCAGGTTTGTTTATTAAAATAAAATAATTTTCCATAAGTAATATACATTCAAACTTTACTTTTAATGCAATCAGTATCAGTTTTAAGCAAAAGAAGTCAGAGGTCTTAATATTTTGTATGTGTTCAGTAATTTGACTACTGTCTTTCTCCATGCCTTTTTCCAAATTCATTTATTTCTTCTAATGATTTTACTTTGCTTTGCTAGTAACATAATGGTGTTTTATTTGTTTACATTACTTGACTTTCCTTAGCTAAATTTATTGTCATTTTTTCATTATTTATGTTTCACCATTTTTGTGTCTTAAATTATAATTCTAGAATTTAACAATGATTTTTTACATTTACCTAGGCCAAATAAGAATTAAGATTTATCAATTACATATTAAAATCTAATATTTGGACATTAGCAGGAAGTTGGAATCAGAACTGGATCTGAGACTCAAACCCATGAACTCTAATATGGCATCTTGATTGCTGTGGCAAAAGCCTATCCCAGGTCACTTTAATTTTATGTATGAGTGAGGATATATGGTGTATATCTTTCTGTTCATGGTTTATTTCACTTAATATATGTCCTTTAGGGAGAATGGCAACATGGCGGAATAGGGAGGGAACACACAGATAGTCCTGGAAAAGACAGTTTAATAAAAGTGGAGATACTGGAGGTTCAGGGAAGAGATAGGGAAGAAACAGCAGAGGAAACACTTCCAGAACTAGTGGGACATGGTGGACCTACATGGAGGGCATGGGCTCCCAGGCCTTGGGACCCCAGCAGCCGAATCTATGCACCAGTGCTGGAAAGGGAGGTGAGGCGAAACCTCAGTAGCCTGAGACACTGGTGGGAAAGTGGAAGGAAGAGCCTAGAGGGAACGAGGCTTGAAGCCCCATGGAGGAAAGTTCACCAGGATAATTAGAGGAGAGAGGGAAAAAATGAAAATAAAAATAAAAATAAAAGGGACCAGTTCAGACATAAGTCTCTCTCCACTCAGCTTACATAGGTGAGCGAGACAAAGAGCAGGCGCCATTTTGGACATATGTAAAAACTTCTCCTGCCATTAGCCAAGCAGAAAAACCTGACTATGGGTTGGGGGGGGGGATAACAGGAGGTTAGGACCCAGTGAAAGTGTGGAGCTAATGAACTGAGACTGAGAAAAACAACAAAAACAAAAAAATGGTGTGTGAGGGAACTCATGGAGTTCACGTGAGTATCCTCTGGAGATGTTCCAAACTCGGTAACCTTGGCAACACGGAGGGAGACTGCCGGGGAATTTGAGCTCACACTGAAGATAGCACAGATCCATTGTGTGGTCCTTGGGACAGAGCAGACCAATATTATACCCACAGGAGCCAGAGATCAGACACTGACTGCTTCAATTATGCTCACCTGTGTGGAAATACTTCCCTTCTGAAATTTAAAAAAGAGAGAGAGAGAGATTTACCACACCTAACCTGGGTGTGTTACTTACGGCAGACCCTTAACCATGAATAACCAGAGTTCTCTGGCTACACCCATCACAAGCCTCTAAGGATCCATCAAAAGAAGACAGTCCACTTAATCTAGAGTCATAGTATAAGGAGAAAAAACACTACAGTGAAGAAAGCAAAGAATATTTCCACAATGCCAAGCAACAAATGCAGAAACCGAGGAAACAAGAACAGGAAGATTCCATGACACCCCAAATGAACAAGACACCCCAATCCAAGATATGAAGATGATGAGATAGAAGAAATGCAAGATACAAATTTCAAAAAATTTATGATAAGAACATCGAGAAGTTCTCAAAAACAAATTCTTGAACTACAGAAACCCTTACTGGACAAGATAGCAAATCTCTCATGAAAATGAAATATTAAGGAGGAATCAAAATGAAATTAAGAAACTAGTAGAACATGAAATTGGGATAGTGAAGAGAAATCAAAATGAAATGAAGAATTCAATAAATCAAATGACAAACACATTAGAGAGCCTTAAAAACAGAGTCAGTGAAGCAGAAGAGAGAATATCGGACTTAGAAGACAGAGCACAGGAAAGGAAACAGTCAAACCAAAGAAAAGAAGAGGAAATTAGAAATCTAAAAAATATTGTTGGGAATCTACAGGATACTATTAAAAAGCCCAACATTTGGGTTCTAGTTGTTCCTGAAGGCATGGAGAGAGAGAAAGGATTAGAAGGCCTTTTTAGTGAGATACTAACAGAAAACTTCCCGGGTTTGGAGAAGGACAGAGACATCCTAGTACAGTTAGCTCATAGAACCCCTAATAAACATGACCAAAAGTGATCCTCACCACAACACGTTGTAATCAAACTCACCACAGTGAAGCATAAAGAAAAGATTCTAAAATGCGCAAGAGAGAAATGTCAGATTACTCTCAGAGGATCTCCAATTAGACTCACAACAGACTTCTCATCAGAAACCCTACAGGCTAGGAGGGAATGGTGAGATATAGCCCAGGTACTAAGAGAGAAAAACTGACAGCCCAGAATATTATTTCCTGCAAAGCTCTCATTTGTGTATGAAGGTGAAATAAAGACCTTTCATAGTAAACAGAAATTGAAAGAATTTGTTGCCACTAGTCCAGCCCTGCAAAAGATGCTTAAAGATGTGTTACACACAGAGACACAGAAACACAGCCACCAGTAAAGGAAAGGAAGGAAACCTCACATCAAAAGATCACAGGAAGTTCAAAGCATATATAAGAAACTATTTTTGGCAAATGGAGGGCAAAGTTACTATGTATCAATAGTCATATTGAACGTTAATGGCCTCAATTCTTCAGTTAAAAGACATAGTTTGGCTCAATAGGTTAAGGAACAATACCCATCTATTTGCTGCTTACAAGAAATACATCTTTCCAACAGAGATGCCTGCAGACTGAAAGTGAAAGTGTGGAAAAAGATATTCCATGCCAACAGAAACCAAAAAACAGCAGGTGTAGCCATCTTAATATCAGACAAAATAAACTTTAACACAAAAACTGTTAAGAGAGACAAAGAAGGGCACTACATAATGATTAAGGGTTCAATTCAACAGGAAGATGTAACTATTATAAATGTATATGCACCTAATTACAAGACACCAGTTTATTTAAAAGATATATTAAGGGACTTAAAGGGAGACTTAGACTCCAATACAATAGTACTGGGGACTTCAATACTCCATTTTCAGAAATAGACAGATCAACCGGACAGATGATCAACAAAGAGACAGTAGATTTAAATGACACTATTGCCCAAATGGATCTAACATATATCTACAGAACTTTTCATCCTATGCTTAAAGAATTTAAATTCTTCTCAGCAGTGCATTGAACCACATACTAAGCCATAAAGCAAGTCTCAGCAAATTCAAAATAATTAGAATCATATGATGCAGTTTCTCAGCCCACAGTGGAATGAAGTTGGAAATTAGCAACTCAGGAATCCCTAGAGCATATGCAAAAACATGAATACTGAACAACATTCTCCTGAATGAACACTGGGTTATAGAAGAAATCAAAAGAGAAATCAAAAACTTTCTGGAAGTAAATGAGGATAACAACACAACATATCAAATCTTATGGGATATGGTAAAAGCAGTGTTAAGAGGAAAGTATATAGCAATAGGTGCCTATATCAAGAAATTGGAAAGGCACCAAATAAATGAGCTTTCAGTGCATCTCAAGGATCTAGAAAAACTGCAGCAAACCAGACCCAAAACTAGTAGGAGAAGAGAAATAATTGAAATCAGAGAGAAAATCAACAGGATTGAATCCAAACATTACAAAAAATCAGTCAGGTGAAGAGCTGCTTTTTTAAAAAAATGAATAAAATTGACACAACATTGGCTCAACTAACTAAAAAAAGAAGAAGAAAAGACCCAAATTAATAAAATCAGAGATGAAAAAGGGAATGTAACAGACACCACAGGAATATAAAGAATCATCAGAAATTACTACCAGCAAACATGGAAAACTATCAGAAATGGATAGATTCCTGGACACATGCAATTCCCTAAATTGAACCAGGAAGACACTGAAAACCTAAATAGACCCATAACTGAGATAGAAATTGAAACAATAATAAAGGCCCTCCCAACAAAGAAAAGCCCAGGACCTGATGGATTCACTGCTGAATTCTACCAGCCATTTAAAGAAGAACTAACTCCAATTCTTCTCAAATATTCAGAACAATCGAAAAAGAGGGAATCCTCCCAAATTCTCTCTATGAAGCCAGCATCACCTTAATCCTTAAGCCAGAGAAAGATGCAGCATTGAAAGGAAATTACAGATCAATATCCCTGATGAACATAGATGCAAGAATCCTCAATAAAATTCTCGCCAATAGAATACAGCAACACATCAAAAAAACCACCCACCCAGACCAAGTGGGATTTATCCATGGTATGCAGGGATGGTTCAATGTTCACAAATCAATCAATGTGATACACCACATTAACAAACTGCAAAAGAAAAACCATATGATTATTTCAATAGATGAAGAGAAAGCATTTGATGAAATACAACACCCTTTCATGATGAGAACTCTAAGCAAATTGGGTATAGAAGGAACATTCCTTAATACAATCAAAGCAATTTATGTAAAACCCATGACCTAAATCCCACTGAATGTGGAAAAGTTGGAAGCATTTCCACTGAGATCTGGTACCAGACAGGGATGCCCACTCTCACCACTGCTATTCAACATAGTTCTATGAGTCTTAGCCAGAGCCACTAGGCAAGAAAGAGAAATTAAAGGAATGCAAATTGGGAGGAAAGAAGTCAAACTCTCCCTCTTTGCAGACGATATGATTCTTTATTTAGGGGATCCAAAGAACTCTACTAAGAGACTATTGGAACTCATAAAGAGTTTGGCAAAGCAACAGGATATAAAATCAATGCACCAAAATCAACAGCCTTTGTATACACAGGCAATGCCATGGCTGAGAAAGACCTTCTAAGATCAATCCCATTCACAATAGCCACAAAAACAATCAAATACTTTGGAATAAACTTAACCAAGGGCATTAAACATCTCTACGATGAAAATTACAAAACCTTAAAGAAAGAAATAGAAGAGGATACCAAAAAATGGAAAAATCTTCCATGCTCATGGATTGGAAGAATCAACATCATTAAAATGTCCATTCTCCCAAAAGCAATTATAGATTCAATGCGATACCAATCAAGATACTAAAGACATTCTTCTCAGATCTGGAAAAAATGATACTGAAATTCATATGGAGACGTAGGAGACCTCAAATAGCTAAAGCAATTTTGTACAACAAAAACAAAGCTGGAGGCATCACAATACTAGATTTCAGGACATGCTACAGAGCAGTTGTAATCAAAACAGCATGGTACTGGTACAGAAACAGATGGGTAGACCAATGGAACAGAATAGAATCACCATAAATCAATCCAAACATCTACAGCCGACTTATATTTGATCAAGGATCTAAAACCAATTCCTGTAGCAGGGACAGTCTACTCAATAAATGTTGCTGAGAAAACTGGATTTCATGAAGCAAGACACCTACATTTCCCCTTACACAAAAATTCACTCAACATGGATTAAAGACCTAAATCTATGACCCGACACCATCAAATTATTAGAGTACATTGGAGAAACCCTGCAAGATAATGGTACTAGCAAAGACTTCTCAGAAAAGACCCCAGAGGCACAGGCAAAGCCATAATTAACTACTGGGATTGCATCAAATTGAGAAGTTACTGTACTGCAAAAGAAACAGTCAGGAAAGTGAATAGGAAACCGACAGAATGGGAAAAAATATTTGCAAACTATGCAACAGATAAAGGGTTGATAACCAGAGACTACAAAGAAATCAAGAAACTCCACAACAACAAAACAAACAACCCACTTAAGAGATGGTCCAAGGACCTCAATAGACGTTTTTCCAAAGAGGAAATCCAAATGGCAAACAGGCACACGAAAAAATGTTCAAGATCACTAGCAATCTGGAAAATGCAAATCAAAACCACAATGAAGTTTCACCTCACCCCAGTTAGAATGGCTGACATACAGAAATCTACCAACAGATGCTGGCAAGGATGTGGAGAAAAAGGGACACTAACCCACTGTTGGTGGGAATGCAAACTGGTAAAGCCAGTCTGGAGATTCCTCAGAAACCTGAATGTAACCCTACCATACAACCCAGCCATCCCACTCCTTGGAATTTACCCAAAGGAAATTAAATTTGCTAACAAAAAAGCGGTCTGCTCCTTAATGTTTATTGCAGCTCAATTCACAATAGCTAAATGCCCATCAACAGTAGACTGGATAAAGAAACTATGGGACATGTACTCTATAGAATACTATACAGCAGTCAAAAACAATGGAATCCAATCATTTGCAACAAAATGGAGGAATCTGGAAAACATCATGCTGAATGAATTAAACCAGTCCCAAAGGGACAAATATCATCTGTTCTCCCTGATCGGCGACAACTAACTGAGCACCAAAAAGGAAACCTATAAAGTGAAATAGCCAGTGTGAGAAACAGTGACTTGATCAACCCTTGCCCTGACTGTTGATGAACAACTTAATACTTCATCCCTTTTAGTATTTTTTTGGTTGTTCTACTTAATACTATTGGCTGTACTCTGTAATTAATACACAGTTATTCTTAAGTGTCGAAACTTAACTGAAAAGTGATCCCTGTTCAATATAAGAGTGGGTATTAGAGAGGTAAGAGATGTACAATTTGGGACATGTTCAAGCAGACTTGCTCCAAATGGTAGAGTTAGAAACATACCAGGAGGTTCCAATTCAATCCCATCAAGGTGGCATATGCCGATGCCATCTCACTAGTCCAAACGATCAATTTCTATTCACAATTGACCGTAATGATAGGACTAAGAGTCAAATGGATCACATAAACAAGACTAGTGTCTGAAAATACTAACTGATAGAATAAAAAAAAAGGAGAGAATGATCCAACATGGGAAGCAGGATACACAGCAGACTCATAGAATGGCAGATGTCCTAAACAGCACTCTGGCCTCAGAATCAGCCCTTAAGGCATTCGGATCTGGCTGAAGAGTCCATGAGAGTATTTCAGGCATGGAAAGCCAAGACACTCTGGCAAAAAGAAGGACCTAAATGAAAGATCTCTGCGAGTGAGATCCCAGTGGAAAGAATGGGACATCAAAGAAGGAGGTACCTTTCTCTGAAGGGTGGAGAGAACTTCCACTTTGACTACGACCTTGTCTAAATATGATCAGAGTTCGTGAACTCAAAAGGCTTCCATAGCCTTGGCAACTCATGACAAGAACCTAGGGTGATTACTGAGGTCATAAACAAGAGCCTAAGGTGATTACTGATGCCATAAATAACAGTGTCAATTTGTTAAGTCAACAACAGGAGTCACTGTGTATTTACTCCTCATTTAGGATCTCTGTACTTAATGTGTTGTGCATTGTGATTTAATGCTATATCTAGTACTCAGACAGTATTTTTCACTTTGTGTTTCTGTGTGGGTGCAAACTGTTGAAATTTTTACTTAATATATACTAAACTGATCTTCTGTATATAAAGAGAATTGAAAATGAATCTTGATGTGAATGAAAGGGGACAAGGAACGGGAGAGGGAGGGTTGTGGGTGGGAGGGAATGTATGGGGGGGGGAAGCCATTGTAATCCATAAGCTGTACTTTGTAAATTTATATTCATTAAATAAAAGTTAAAAAATAAAATTTTTAAAAAAATTTAATATGGCTCTCTGTTACCTACTTTGATTTTATTTTACATCATTTTGCTTTTGAAATTTCTTTCTCCTTTTATCGTTTACCTGAAAATTTCTTGCCTATCCTCTGCATCAGAGATGTGGGTTTTTTTTTTTGTCCCTACATTTATCCTTATATTTGAATTCCACTGTTAAATTTTATGTAGTTCTATTATATTGTTTTGAATTAAGTCATCCACTGATTGTGTACTTCAACCAGTTTCTCTTGTGCTAGTTTAGAGAAGGCATAGCTACCTGGGGTTGCTGTTTGGTGCAGCTGTTAAGACAGTACTTAGGATGCCCACGTTGCCGATCTGGGAGCCTGGTTATGGTCCCAGTTTCACTTCTAATTCAGCTCCCGGCCAATGCATAGCTTGAGAAGGTAGCAGATGATGACTCAAATAGTTGTGTCATCACCAGCCATATGGGAGATCTGGAAGGAGTTCCTCGCTCCTGATTCCTGCCCAGGCCAAGCATCCCCATTGCTTGCTTGCTGCCTCCCTGTCTGCTCTTCAAATATAATGAAAATTAATAAATAAAAAAATTTAAACAAGAATACACAATTACTTACACTTTTAAATAGTAACTATATCTTAAAAGTAAACATTATATATATATAAATATATATATATATAAAGTTCTAATTTCTTCTTAAAAATGTCTTTATGAGTCATAGGGTGGTATTTCTGCTATTTAAAATAGATACATTTGCATCTGTCTTTATCTGTCTTTTCCCAGTAAAAATGGGACAGCCATCATTACCAGGTAGTTCATCAGTGTACACTTATAGCCAGTTACACACACACACACACACACACACAGTCATGCAGTTTATCACTACAAAACTGTAAGTAGTGTCTTAAGCTGTAATATTTTCTTAATAATTTGTGGAAGATTACTTCCAGCCTTACATGGTCATTGTGCCACACAGTACTTAAAAGAATGAGAGTGTTGGCTTGACTGCTCCTGGTCACCTTCCAGTTGACTAACATTTCTTGAAATGAAAACACATCAGATGAAATGTTCTGTAACTTCATTACCTCATTTTAACAGAATAATACAATATGGGTTTTGTGCTTTCTGGATAATTAAAAAAAAAACAAATAATGCAACAGACGGAAAATGCTACCAAGTGGAGGACTTTAGGAAGCATACCTCTTAGGTGTGCACTGGGTTTGTGCTTAATGAAGCTCACGCCTCAGGTGCCTGTGTATTGTAATGGAGTCCCTACCTTGAGTTGTGTCCATTTGAGCATCCTGCCATTGGGCACCCTGGGAAGCTGAAGGTGATGGCCCAAATGATTGCATCCATTAAAAATCAGAAATGAAAAAATAAAAGTTCTGTTCATGCAGCTCATGGAATGTAGAACACATATTAATAGACTCCATGTCAATACAAATATTTAAAATTCTCCATGTATCCAAGTGATTGGATGTCAACCACCCATTTAAGACCTTCAATGAGTTCTTTATCTTTTCCATCTTGGCTGTTGAGGGCATTTTGAGAGTCAACTAGTGGATGGGCAAAGCTGATCTCTCTGTCTGACTCTGTCTGCCTCTGCCTATAAAATACATAAGCAAAAATAATTTAAAAAAGAAAGCACACTTCTTGATTTCCACAGTTTATAGCTCAAAACCTGTGGATTAATATTGCCTATTTTCTTTTCAGTCTTGATAAAGCATTATAACTTGTAATTATTAACTAGTAAGCTCAGTATTTTTTATGAGATTTATATTAAAATATTCCTTTTATTTACTATATGAACAGCCAAAATAACTATGGTAATTTGCACACAATCTAACAATACCTTTTTTTCTTGCTAAAATAAATTCTCCATGAATCATTTCCAATATATCATATACATTGGATTAATACCACTTGTCCCTGTGGATCCAATCTATACCTGAAGATTGCATCAGTAGGCCACCATGCACTCCAGATTACAAATATGAGGCACATGCAGGAAATGCTCATAGCAATTCAAGAGGGCTTTTAGGCTCTTTATCAGTTGCCTCACAGCCAGATGACGATATTTTTGCCTTCTTCTTTTAATGGCTAGAAAAACCACTCAGTACATATTAATTCATGACTCTCTCCTGATATTTTACTTGGAGAATGTTTACTCATCTCTTCATTTTCATAACTAATCTGTATATTTGTAAATAATCCCTTCATTAAAGTATCCTCAAAATACTTAACTGAATGTGCCATGAGTTTCTAACAGAGAGAAAAAGTAGTAACTAGAAATAACATGGGCACTGCAGTTTTAGAAGCTAGCGATCAGATCAAATTGCTTAATATCACTAAGCTTGTCCCTTCATTTTTATCATGTCTAATAATATTTACCTGCCAAGACATTGTGACAGGAAAATGCAGTATCACACTTGCAACATAGTAGACAATATTTAAATCTCTTACTGGTCAAATAATCCTAATAACTAACATGAAAAGTGAAAGCAGATGTGTATATGTGAGGAGAAATGGCATCATCTTTTGGGAAACCAGATTTTTCTTTACATCTTTAGTTATGCTTCCAACATAAAGATTATAAAATTGTTTTCAAATGTTTCATGGCAGTTATGCAGACTTAATTCACATCACACATTGCCATTTGCAATAAGTCACAAATCACGAAGAATAAAGCTTAAAACTGTGAAAATCAGATGGTGCAAAGTAATGACAAATGTACTTAGCACTTGTTGATACATACCCATACATATGGCAAAATTATAAAATAGTTGCTATTTTTCATGTTTCCTGATAAAGTGATCTTAAGTAACAGATCAAAGTGGCATATTGTGGCTAAGATTTACAATGCAGTATAGATTTCACCTTCATGCAGTATTATTTCCTTGTAGTCATTGCCAAGCTTGAACCACTTTTGAATCATTTACTACTCAAAATAACAACACTGTGGCATTGGCATTAGGCTTAGTCAATAAATGAAATGTAAACTTAAATATTAGTATTGACATGGAGTCTATTAATATGTGTTCTACATTCCATGAGCTGCATGAACAGAGCTTTGATTTTTCCACTTCTGATTTTCAATATTGCTGTAAGTGTTGGAAATCTCTTTTAACATTATAGCAAATTTGACTCTTAACACCCTTTCACTGTTGTAATCTTAAGTAACAGGTACATGACAGCTTCAGTCAAAACACTTTATATCACTCAAGTTTTAAGATGGAAAAATATATAAAATCTTCAGTGTTATTCTCACAAAATGTATAAATTTTAATACTTACCTAAGCATACTTTGTGTGTTAGACTACGAAAAAATATTTAAAAATACTGTGTTGTGGAAGCTTTTATCACTATACTGTTTTCATTTTAAATAATAAGACTAAGTAGAAACCCGAAATTTTAGCTATTCTCTACTCATCTGCTTGAAATGAATTTTATTGATTTTTCTTTTTTAAGCAATTTATTAACACACTAGATTCTCTGGATCACTGCTAATGCATGGTAACTACCACAAAACAATTCCCATCAATTTTCATGTTAATGTAGTATTAATAAAAAGAGAAAAAATTAATATAGTTCATAGATGCAATTATAAAAATATGATACTTCTCCCTCCCCTCTTTCTCCCTCCTATGCTTCCTTCCTTCCTTCTTTGTTACATATCACAAAGTTATGAGAACATGTATCAGAGAAATCTGCAGCAACATGTTTATAGCAGCAATGTTCAAAATAGCCAAAATAAGGAATCAGGCAAGATGTCCATCTTCTTGTGCATAAAGAGAATTTTGTATGTATGTATGTATGTATATATATATATATAATAGAATATTATCCAGCAATAAAAAAGAATGAAATTCTATTTGCATTGAAATATTTGCATCTGGATGACATCATGTTTAGTCAAATAATCCAGACACAGAAAGACAAATACTACATGTTTTCCTTTATATGTGTGAGCTAAAAATGAAAAAAGGAAAAAATAAACAAAGCCAGAAAGAAATGTCTGTATCAGTATTGTACAGTATTTGACCTTTTGTGTATCCCTTGCTGATATTCCCACTGATTTTCCATTAAAATTTTGAATTTGTTGAGACTTGTTTTATGACGAAGCATATGGTCTATACTAGACAATGTCCCAGATACTGATGAAGAATGTGCATTCTGCAGCTAGCTGTGGGATGAAATGTTCCATAGATAGTAATTAGACCTCTTTGGTGAATAGTGCAGGTTAGCTCTGTTGTTTCATTCTTTCTTTCTTTCTTTCTTTTATTTTTTTTTTGGTCTGGTGGATCTGTCCATTGATAAAATTTGGTTGTTAAAGTATCCCACTAATATTCTATGGGAGCTTATATAGTCTTTTGGGTCCATTAATTTTTGTTTCAGTTCTATCAGATGAGTAACTACTAGAGATCTATGAGACATTATTTGATCAACAATCGAAAAGGAAAAAAAAAATGAACAATAGGCTAAGAATATAAGTACATGCTTATTCTTACTGGTCATTAGAGAGTGTTAATTAAAAACCCAGGAAGATAGTACTAAAGCAAAATGTCTAAAATAAAGATTGACTACATTTGGATTGGCTGAAACTCACATGGAACATATATAGTGGTTGGTAAAAATGTGTGCATGTATGTTTTCATACAACCCAACAATTTCAATTGAAGTTTCACGTGCTTGAAAAGACATTGAAAAATAATAATTCAGTGTTATTCTTAATAATGAAAAGTTAAACAACTCAATTATCCATCAGAACAAGAATAGATTGATAGATTCAATAAAATTACCCATTATACTGGATGAAACAATGTTAGCTAGAAGGCTCCATCAACAGTAAATATATTATATGGATTTATTTTATGAAAGGTATAAAGAAGTGGAATTAAAAGAATTACAATTTTAATGTTTGACATTTCCCAAGAAAGATTTAAATGTAAATACACTATACAACCTTGACTGATTTTTAAAAATTAAATGGAAAAAGAATTAGAAAAAAAATACCAACTTTAGGGGCCTGCGCTTGGCACAGTGGGTTAATACCCTGGCTTGAGGCGCTGGCATCCTATGTGGGCACCGGTTCTAGTCCCGGCTGCTCCTCTTCCAATCCAGCTCTCTGCTTTGGCCTGGGATAGCAGTGAAAGATGACCCAAGTCTTGGACCCCAGCACCCACGTGAGACACCTGGAGGAAGCTCCTGGTTTCTGGCTTTGGATTGGTGCAGCTCTGGCCATTGCGGCCATCTGGAGAATGAACCATCAGATGGAAGATGACTCTCTCTCTCTCTCTCTCTCTCTCTCTCTCTCTGCCTCTGCTCTCTCTGTGTAACTCTGACTTTCGAATAAATAAATAAATCTTTAAAAAAAACTGCAAATGTTATTTTGTCTTTGTGACAAACCTAAATGCTTTCAGCTTATTTATGTTTTGTTCTGTATATTGGTAGCCAATTAAATTTGTATAGCAATCATTTTAAAAGTAATAGAGATGGATATGACCTATAAAGTAATTCCATAATTTTTTAATACATAAAGTGAAATGCTACAACTCATTAAATTCATAATTACATTAGTTTACATACTGAATCAATGATTTTCCTAATATCAGCTATCATTCCATATAATTAGAAAAAGAAAAATATTAGTATTTGTCTGTTGAGCTACATCATTCCAAAATTTCAATATGGTGCTCAGAAGAATGAGTCCAATGACAAGAAGTACTATTTAATAATTAATAAATAATTAATCATTGAATTGTACCATCTTTCACACTTCACAAAACTTCAAATTACGAATTGCGATTTAACTCAGACAAGAACACATTAGTTAAAATTCTATGGAAAAAATATTTAGTCATGATCTGAGAATTTTTAAATATCTTTATTTAGTTGAGAAAGTAAAAAAAAAAAAGAGAAGAGAGAGGAAGAAAGGGAGACAGAAAGATAATGCGATAAAGTTAAAGAAAGTCAAGAAAGAAAAAGAGAATGAAATTGAGAACAAGGGAATCTGTAACAGACAGCTTTCATCACTGGCTCACTCATCAAATGTCCAAAATGGCCAGGAAAAAAAAAAAAAAAAAAAAAATGGCCAGGAATGGGCCAGGCCAAAGCTGGGACTTAGGAACTCAATCCAGAATTTCCGCAAGTACAGCAGGATCTCAGTTACCTGAGCCATTACTGTTGCCTCCTACAATCCCTTTAACAGAAAGCTAGAGTTAGGAACAGGAGCGGGGTCTCTAACTCAAGTACTGTGATGTGGGATAAAGAATTCTAACCAGTGTATTATCCTCTAGGATAAATGATTGCCACTAGACATTTTAAAAATTGCTCTACCAGATATAGTTTATTGCACATGTAAGATGTGAAAATATTCAACACAAATTTTAGGTAGCATTTGCATAAATCTAATTATCATAAAATGATTCAACCAAAAAATTTAATAAAGGTTTTATGAGTATGCTAAGGTTAGATTTTATACTCATTGAATGTCTCACGATTTCATAAATTGATTTTTTTTTCTCTTCGCTTCTCAGCCTTTTGGCTAAGATCAAGTGATATTTCTTTTCTTGGACAATAGTGGGGGAAAGAAAAAGAAACAATTGTGATAATTTACAATAAACCAGAAATTCACATTAGAAATTTGCTGTAATAGAATACAGCTTATAAACTTTGACCTTTTGGACAATTTTGTGGTACAAATTGGTTAGATAGCAACTTTTTTTTTTTTTTTTAATATTCTTCTTCTCAACCAACACAGAAATACATGAAGAGGACAATATTACCCACACCTCATACTTCAAGATGAGGCATCTGAAGCTGATTTGGGAGCTTCCCTAGATTCATAAAAATAATAAATATAGGGTCTGGGGTTGTGGCACAGCAGGCTAAGCCACTGTCATGGAAGCAAGCATCCCATATGAATACCAGTTAGAGTCCCAGCTGCTCTACTTCCTATCCAGCTTCCTGTTAATGCTCCTGGGAAATGCAACAGAGGATGATCAGAATACCTGAGCCCCTCCCACTCATGTGGGAGACTCAGATGGGATTCCAGGCTCTGGGCTTCAGCCTGGCCCAGTCCTGGACATTGAAACCATTTGCTTAGTGACTAGCAGGAAGAAATCTCTCTCCTTGTCTCCCCCTCTCTTTATCAGTCTACCTTTCAGATAAATAAATAAGTCTTTACAAAACCCCTAATAAACAGGAAAAATATTCCACTTTTTATCTATTATAGTTATAAATATTTGTAATTTTTTAACATTTTAATGTTTGAAAAGATTAGTTTTTAAAGCATTTACTTTTTTAAGGATTTATTTATTTATTTATTTGAGAGGTAGAATGCAGAGCCCCAAGGACTTGGGCCATCTTCTGTAGCTTTCCCAGGCCATAGCAGAGAGCTGGATGGGAAGAGGAGCAGCTGGGACTAGAACTGGCGCCCATTGAATGGAGAAGCCACAGTCAAAGGATTAACCTACTGCGCCACAGTGCTGGCCCAAAAACATTTAGTTTTTAAAAAATCTTTTAAAATGATTAACTTTAAAAATTTAAGTGAGGATTTTAAAAAATTGGTCATTTTTATTAACAGATCCACTAAGAAAATTGAATATATATCATGCTCTCTGGTAGCTTTCTGTACTGTTCAAATTAACCAGATTATGGGAAATCTTGGCTGTCTTATTCATGCTAACATGGTAGCCATTCATCTCCATTAAAAAGGTCATTTTCTTGTTCAAAGCAATATGAGCATATCAGGGATGGTGCAATACACTGGTAAATGTCTAGGTGCAGTGCCACAGCTATGAATTTTGTTCTCTAAACTATGTTTTGTGCTGCCGTCGTGTCATAGTGGGTAAAACTTCCACCTGTGGCATTGGCATTCCATATGGGTACTGGTGTGTGTCTCAACAGCATCACTTCCAATTCTGCTTGCTGATAATGGCCTAGGAAAGCAGTGGAAGAGGCCCCTGTGCCTATATGGGAAACCTGGCTGGAAGTCCTGGCTCCTGGCTTCTGCCTGGCTCAGCCCAGGCCATTGCAGCCCACCTGGGGAGTGAAACTGTAGATAGAAGATCTCTATCCTTCTCTCTCAGGCTGTCTTGTCTCTCACTGTAACTCCAAATTTCAAATAAATAAACGAATATTTAAAAGTAAAAAATGCTATATTTCTTCCTTAATTTTAGTGTGAATACTTCACTAATAACATATGTATGGTATTGCGACTTATGTCCTTATAAGCTCATAAATATCACAAACTCTGTGTAAGAAGATTTTCTCATCTTTTCACAGATAAACAAGAGGAAATCTGAAGACAGGACAAACCCAGAAACAAAAGTGTACATTCTGTTGCAAGATTTTCTTCTTCCTCCAGGTATACCATCTACCTAGTAGCAAGGCATAATTTTGCACAGTTTGCATTTATCATTAGTTTTTACCTTTTATATTTCAACCATGTTGAAGGAGTGTTGTTTATAAAACCAGGCACATACAATGCCTGCTTATCCACACATTAATAGTGTTGATGCAATTGTTTGTAAGATTTACAATGCATGATGTCATATTAAATACTTCGCATGTATGAGCTCAGATAATGGTTGTCACTCTATCACATACTGCCTCTTTCACTAATATCACCACAGGAATGACATGCTAAGGCATTTAGCTGGCTGAGGTGGAGGTATGAACTACCCTCCTACTAAAAATATTTAGAAAATGTACTCAGATTTTTGTTGCAGTTTTTGCTATACTTTAATGCTGTTTCCGTGAAAGCTGCTGCTCCTGAGTGTGGCATATAAATGTTGGGTAATAGAGGCTTGGTAACAAGAGGACAGCTGGCACTCAACGGTGAGGACCTACCCTGGGCGGTCAGGACAGGGCCCGAGTCTTTGTGGAGATCTTTTATAATAATGTCCTGCAATAAGAGGAACTTGAGATTGTGAGGGAAAGTACAAAACAAAGGAAGGGCATATTTTCTTGACTCTGATGCCAGTTCTGTTTTGTTCCTCTGTGGATGGTGTCTTTGAAATACTGATTGCAGAGGCTTGATAGCTTGAGAAAATTCCTGAGTAAAATAAGAAAGAGAGGAGGAAAGGAGAAACACAGATGACTTCACATAACCAGAGGGATTCTGGCAAATACTGACTTTTAGGGAAAGAGGCATAGAAAGCTGATCTTGAGTATTGGCCAATGTCCACGGTGTAAATGGTCCCACCATGAGAGATTCTGTATTAGCAATATGAAGCAGGTTAACAGTGAGTCTGAAAGATGTGCATATGCAGATTGTATGGGAATAAGAAGCCAGCTCAGCACACCAGACTTTAGTTCCAGATGAAACTGTGCTATATCAGAACCTAGAGTACACCATTTGGGGATATTCTGAGAAATGTATTGTGTATTTGTGGAAAGTAAATGAGCTAGAACAGTTTGGGTTTCCAGGCTATTGCAAAAATAGAAATTGAACTTTGGGCAATACCATAGTAGCACTACACTTAATATTGCCTGATATAAGACATAGTTTGAGGGGCCAGTACTGTGGCATAGAAGGTAGCACTGCCGCCTACAACACCAGAATCCCTATGGGCACTGGTTGAGGTACCGGCAGCTCCACTTCTGATCCAGAACCCTGCTAATGGCCTGAGAAAGCAGTGGAGGACGACCCAGGAGTTCAGGCCCCTGCCATCCAGGTGGGAGATCCAGATAAAGCTCTTGGCTTCTGGCTTTGCCATGGCCCCAGTGATGGCCATTGCAGCCACCTGGGGAATGAATTAGCTAATGGATGATCACTCCCTGTGTTATGTCTGTCTGTAACAAGGAATTTCAAAACAAACAAACAAACAAACATAGTCTCAAATGTTCTTATTTTCTTTTGGATTAGTAAATCCTGTCTGTCTGCTCTATGTTCTTCTTTTGTTTATTGTTTTTTTAAGATTTATTTATTTATTAAATAGGCAGAGTTACACAGAGAGAGGAGAGGCAGAAAGAGAGAAAGGTCTTCCATCCAATGGTTCACTCCTCAATTGGCTGCAACGGCCAGCGTTGCGCCAATCCGAAGCCAGAAGCCACGAGCTTCTTGCAGGTCTCCCTCGCAGGTGCAGGGGCCCAAGGACTTGGGTCATTTATTGCTTTCCCAGGCCATAGCAGAGAGTTGGATAGGAAGTGGAGCAGCCAGGTCTCAAACCCACCCCTTCATATGGGATGCCGACACTTCAGACCAGGGTGTTAACCCGCTGTGCCACAGCACCGGCCCCTGCTCTATATTCTAAATATGTCATGGGTCACTCCTCCTGTCCGCTCCTTAGATCTACTCTTCACTCCAAGCACTATACTTATCACTGGGAATATAATGAGGAAAAAGACAAGGTTCCTGCCCTCATTGTTTCTTGCTTCACATCTGACAAGCTTCCTGATGTGTTTCACTCTCTCCCGTGTCATCCTTCATTCAATTTTAACATGATTGCTGGATGTTTTTCTCAAGTATGAAATGATGACCTCATTCTCCCAATTACATTCAATAAAAATAGCTCAACTGTTTAAGGACCTGCAGCCTGGCCTGGTATGGCATAGCGTGTTAATCCACCACCTGCAATACCCCAGCACTGGTTTTAGTCCCAGCTACTGCACGTCTGATCAAGTTCCCTGCTAATGCACCTTGGAATACAGCTGAAGATGGCCCAAGTGCTAGGACACCTGCACCTGCATGGAAGATCCAGATGGAGCTCCTGGATCCTGGTTTTGGCCTGGCCCAACCCTGGTTGTTGTGACCATTTGGAGAATGAACAAGCAGATGGAAGATATTCTTGTTCATATTTCTCTCTCTCTCTCTCTCTCTCTCTCTCTCCCCCCACACACACTTTGCTCTCTTGTAATTCTGAGTTTAAAATTTAAAAAAACTTTAAAAAAGCTCCATATTAAATCCCACCTAACTCTCCATCCCAGTATGTGTCTCTAATCTTTCCTACTATAGCAATCATTTTCTGAACCTACAATAAATCCAGGTTCCCTGTTCTTGCACACACTGTGCTTTCTGCCTGCCATGCTTTCTCTAACATTTCCTAGAACAAGGTAGTGTCTTTACAGCAACCCCTGAATTCTCAATGTTCTCTCCGAGCAATTATTTATTCTTGTTGCAAAGGCCACTGAATACAGTCACCCAGTGTGTAGAGAGCATTATCTTAGGGTTTCCACTCAGAGAAGAGTCTGTGTTGTGATTCAAGAGTGACAAGTGTCATCTGTATAAATGGTACCTTGAAACTTTCAGGGATGTTTGTTCTTTTAAGATTTTATTTATTTATTTGAGTGGTAGAGTTACAGACATAGAAAAGGATAGAGAAAACGGTCTTCCAACCACTGGTTTACTCCCCAAATGGTTGAAATGGACAGAGTTGGGCCAATCCGAAGCCAGGAGCCTCTTCTAGGTCTCCCATGTGTGTGCGGGGGCCCAAGTACTTGGGCCATATACCACTTCTTTCCCAGGCCATAAGCAGAGAGACAGATCAGAAGAGGAGCAACTGGGACTCGAACTGGCACTCAAACGGAATACCGGTGCTGAAGGTGGAGGCTTAGTCAACTATGCCACAGCGCTGGCTCTAACCTGATGCTTTTCAACAGAGTGATCTTGATGTTTTATTTACCTGTAAGATTAAACTCACCATGATAGGATAATGTACCTTAACTATTCTGCATGATTTCCCTATAATAGATTACCTGGAACCCCATTTTTGTGGGAATAATTTACTAATACAAGGAAATGGCTTTTTCCAGCCAATGTGAATATGAGTGCACATATTCAAATATTAACGACTGATACACAACCAGTGTGTGATGTATTCCCATACAAGCTGTTTACTTGAATTACCTTTAGTTATTACAAGTATCTCTTTTTCAGTAGGTTGTACTTGGTTGGTGCTTTATTTGTTCCTACTTATCTCTATACTCATATAAATAGAATGTTGTTAAATTATTCCTTGTACATAGATTTTCATATAGCAACAGACAATGGTCACTGATGGTACTCTGATTCACTGTTAATTAGTACAGTAAAAGACCTGCTGTCACTCTGTCCCTTTAGTAAACTGTGATATGACACATATTTGCATTTTCATAGTTTCCATGAAAATGTCAGCATCATATAAAGCGCATGCAAAACGGTTTCAGTCCTCAAAAAAGAACACTCTGGTGCAAAGTGGTGATTGAATTGTGTTCTACACCAATTGTCTTTTCCATTCATATTTTCATAAGACCTTTTTGTTCAAACAGCTTTCCCTTGCTCATCATTTGAAAAACTCCTAATAAAAGATAAATATCATGTGAAGTTCTGCAGGACCATATTATTGAGATGCAAATTTTATACAGTACACTAAGATTATTCTACACTACTTTATCAGATAATTATTCTAATCAACATTATTAATTTGTTCTGTTGAAGGAAAACTTTCTTATAGCTTAGTGAATATTAATTTGTTGATGAGTTTTAAACATGATTTGGATCCATATATTGAATACATAAATATTTTAAATTCAGACTCTCGATGTGATTCATAATTTTCAGCACTTTATATAAAATTAACTCTTTTCTCAAATATGTTTTATATTGTGTTTTTTATTTCCATTAAAATGTGAACCTGAGATTTTACCATTATAATTTCATTGCACCATATAATTTTAAAAAACACTTAGATATATGAAAAACGATGTGTGTGTGGGTGTGAAGATTTCTACGGAAAATGAACTAAAAATACATTTGGAGATCTGTAATTTTCCGAAGGCTTTGAATAGTAATCACAGAGTAGGTAGGCATTTCATTCTAATAATATGTATCATAATCCCACCAAACTTTTTTTCCACACATGTTAACATTATTTCTTGTATAGGTATTTGGACAGTACTAATATTTATCATTATTATGTTCAATCTACTTGAATAGGTTTAATGCTTAGAATATCATTAATTATGCCATATATATCCTTCCTGACATAGAAAGATATAAGAAAGCACCCACCTTAATGCAGTATAGGAAACTGCCAATTTCCTATTTTCATAATGTAATGAATTAGAAGAAACAACCTTAATAAAATGGTATTGAATAAAATCTAACCATACTTTGGGGAGTAGTCAAATATTATTCAGAATTTTTAATTGATAGTTTTTTTGTAATTATATTTGTAGTTTTGTATTTATATTGTATGACAACAGAAAAGATAATATGGAAGTGGAATTCTCCACTTATATTAAAATAGAGCCCAGCATTACTTTCTTGGCTAACTATCAAAGACTTTACTCAACAAGTTTTCACTGCAGATCTGCACATGCGGCCATTCAGCAGTGTCAGGTTACACTGTGGAGCACACCTGACAACATGCTAAAGTCACTGCTGCTGTCTGCACACCTACGGGAAAACGCTTCAGTGGAGGAGTGTTCCACTGGACATCACCAACGGGGACTTGGACAAGACGCCGTGTTCGAGTCATGACTTCTGTTCTGAAATCTGTCTGCTCATGTAATGTGATCTTTGCTTCCTTTGGTGAGAGACTGTCAACGTTCGCCATACCCAGTTCCTTGATCATTATTTTCAGCTACTTCAAGTTAAAACTAGGCTCTATTTCATTACATTAATAGAAAAACATCAGTAAAAGTTTGAGTATTCATATGAAACTAAAGGAAATGTATACGTCTTTATCACTCTTCCCTCTCACCGTAAAGATGTATTCTCTGTCATACGGAACTGCTGTAAACCAATTTTCACTTTACCCTAGGTAGAGAGAAATCAACACGTAACTGTTATCTACTTCCTGGAGTAACATGGTAACAGGACCTTGAGGAAGTGACTTCAAATACTGACCTCTCCAATTAAAGGCGAAGTCACTAAAAAATATATCACCTTTAAAGAACCAGGGATAAATTCTAGTTAGGCAAAAGGTCTTGTACTTTCCAGAAGCAGAAAGACAAGGCTTTGGCTGGCGCTCTGAGGTGGTTGGGACAACTGAAGCTGAGCCCATGGGGAGACGTAGCACCAAGCTGCATGAAGAGAGCTCTGCTTTCCTTCAGTGTTGTAGGCCAGGCCTATTTTAAATTAACACCCTTATGTATTTTGAAAATATTTGTCTGACACGGTACTTAAAAATGTCTTTCCACATCTGGTGAGATTTTCTTTTACTGACTGGGATCCTCTGCTAATACAAGCACTGTGGATGAAGAGATACATACCGTCTGCTGAGAGCGTAAACATGTACAAGCACCCTGTAAAATTCTGTGTGCAAAACAAACACCACTCAGGTGACTGGGCATATAGGTAGAATGTGTAAGTTCTGTTTCAATACCATTCATCTGAAGGCTCATAAAGAGAAACATTCACTTAATAGATGATTTGTCTTTCTATTTGTATTTACTGATGCCTAGTGTTGAGCCTAAACAAGTAACAGCATAATAAAATACTTGTAAACCTAAATATCTAGGGACTACTAAAATCACAAAGGATCTTTTAAGAATACACACTGGAACATATTCTCTATATATAGTCCAATAAATATCTTACTGAAGATAATTTTAATTAAGTAGAAAATCAGTAAGTCCACAAAAATAACCAAATTTAACACTTTACACACTATAGATTCCTCTATGGGCAGATATATATATATATATATATATATATATATATATATATGTGTGTGTGTGTGTGTGTAAGCTAACATCTTTAACTTTTGTAAATATATAATTTATATATATGAATACTGTACTATTGTATTCAACTAAAGATATTCAAAATCCAAAACCTTCTTTAGAATTAAATTCATTTATTTCATTATTTAGACATGTGAAGATGTTTTAAACATCCACAGTGTCAACTGATCATGGTTTTCTTTTTTAAATTTTTATGACACATTTTGAATTCCACAGGATTTAAATGTGTTTGTGTGGGAGTCATGTGTGTGTAGGAGTCAAAGTTGCTACGAGTGTGTATAAAATATCGGCAACTTTAATCATGCTTTCACACTGGCTTGTTCTTGCTGATATTTCTGTGTATTCAGGGTGTAATACAACAGAAAAACATCAAATACCTAATTATTGAATATGGCTAGAATTTGGCATTTAAACAAATTGAGGGGACAGGAAAGTGGTGTAGAGAGTAAAGCCACCGCCTGCCGGTATTCCCTATGGGTGCCAATTCATGACCCAGCTGCTCCACTTCCTCTCCAGCTCTCTGCTATGGCCTGGGAAGGCAGTAGAAGATGGTCCTTGGGCCCCTATACCCTCTTATTCTATCCTGGAAGAAGCTCCAGGATCCTGGCTTTGGATTGGCTCAGCCCTGGTCGTTGCAGCCATCTAGGGGAATAAACCAACAGATGGAAGACCTGTCTCTCTCTCTCTCTCTCTCTCTCTGTAACTCTGCATTTCAAATAAATAAATATTTTTAAAAGGAGCTGGTATTGTGGCTCAGCAGACAATAGCATGGCAGTGATATTTACATATATGATACTCAACTCATTACATAATTGAGGCTTATATATTGTAGTAGTACATGCTGCCACAAAATACCACGGACTGAGTGGCTGATACAGGAATAACTTGTTTCTCTCAGTTTTGTGGGCTGGCAAATGTAGTATCAAGGTGCTGACAGAGTCACTTTCTAGCGAAAACTCTCTTTCCAGCTTGAAGCTGGCACCAGGCTGCTTTCTGGTTTTTTCTTCACATAATGGGGACCAAGAGGAGGAATACTTTGATCCCTTCCTCTTATGTTTTAAAGATTTATTTATTTATTTGAAAGGCGGAGTTACAGAGAGAGAAATAGAGGGACAGAGAGAAAAGAAATAAATAAAAGAGACTAGCTTACCTATAAAGATAACAAATGACAGATGGTAAGACACTTGCCTACTTAGTGTATAGGTTGTTTCCTTAAAGAGACTATGGTTAGTTTCACAAATTGGGGGTAAGGGACCGCTCCAAGACAAAGCAAACCTTGAAGTAGCTGAGGGATCAAGAAAATAGATCTTAGCCAGAGAGAGCCAACTTCACCTTGAAATGCTTTAATAATTACATCTTTGAACTTTGGTAAGTGAAATCCAATCGGACAAGTGTAACATACACCTGGAAGATATGTGATGCATATTGATCATTCCTTGCACCCCAAGCATTTCCATAGAATTCACAAGGCCTCATGATCACTGCATTGTGAAGAACCCATGATGTGTGGGTTAGCAAGACTAGATGTATGTCAGGAAAGCACATTACTTTGACACCCTGATTTCCCTTCAAACTAGAATGCCCTTCAGATATGCAAAGTGATGAGTATTCCAAAGAACAAGTTACCAAAGAACCTCTTGTTACATGTGCTAATTTCCTATATTACCTAACCACCTGTTTTCCCAGGTGCATTAGCAGGGAGCTGGATGGGGAGTGGAGCAGTTGGGACTCAAACTGGTTCCCATATGGGATGCCAGCGCTGCAGACAGTGCTACACCACAGCGCCAGCCCTGATCATATGAAATTCAAATCTCTGTGCTCATTCTTGGTACACTACTGTCAATGGCCAGCTTCACAGCACAGTTAAGCAATTTGACAGAGACAATACGGCCCACAAAGCCTAAAATATTTAGTTCTGTACAGTGCAAACAGCAATGTCTACTTCAGAGAAATATAAACTACAAGCTACAATTTACAAAGAGCTTCAATTAGAATTACATTATTTTGGGGTCCAGTGAATTTTGATTGAAACACTTTTCAAGTTGGTATTTTATAAAAATTAAATGATGCATCTGGATGTATGTTTGGAGAGAAGTCTAGTTCCCCTAGCATGCAGAATGTGGAACCCAAGGGCTTTCTGTTCTGACTTCAGGGGAGAGGGTTGAGTGAACAGCAGGAATTGCTGAGAGATCAGGCTGCAAGACCATGCAATGGGCAGGAAGCCTGCAGCCTGCTTTTCAACACAAGGCTTCTTCAAGAACCTAGATTGAACTTCATGGCTGTAATCAAACAGAACAAATCTGTTTTGTTTTATTCTAGAGAAAACCAAGGGGCCAGAACAGCACTGTACATGCTGGACACCAAAGATTCCTATTCCAAGCTAACTTGCAAAAATGTGTTCTGCTGATTTTTTCCCCCAGAGCTGAAAGTGGATAAACATGACAGGAGAAATTTGTTAAAGGACAGGTAAGCTATATATCTAAGGACTCTGTTATGATGTGCTCACTCTGTCCATGCAGGTTTTCTCACTCTTTAGAGCTGAGAGATGATGCTCTTATTCCACAACCTTGAAATTTCTGACTTGAGTAAGAGATTCCAAGTAGTAATACATGAAATTGTTGTGAAATTCTAAGGGATTGTAACAGAACTAAAGGAAGCAGGAGTTGATTGTGGCTGAAATACACTTCTGTTATTCAAGGCAGGCTCCAAATCTGTAAAAGTCAAGTTCAAGGAAGTCCATTTTCACCACCATTGATTTTCACTGAAGGCAGACTTTTTCACCTCATTGATTTTGATGTTGATTGAGTCATGTTCATCTGGTTGGTCAGTATTTGGAAGCTTGTTCATTTCTGATGGGTTAATTTGCCTGGGATCACTGAACACTTGCTTTGATTTAAAGCTATTATTATTTAACACTATCTTAGCACACGTATTAAGAAAGTTAAGAGCTGTTTAATTTAGTCACTTGGTTTTCTAAATAATTTACTTACTCCAAATATTTATTTATTTAACTTTAATCACAATCTTTGGATACCTTAATATAACCAAATTTGTGATATTATAGAAAACACACACACACATATAATATATATATATATATATATATATATATATATATAGAGAGAGAGAGAGAGAGAGAGAGAGAGAGTTGTAATTTACATAAAAGCAGGAAATTTACTGGGGAAAATTATTGCCACAAATATATGGTTTATAAAAGTCAAAACTGTGACTGAACATTAATATCTGAAAATGAAAAGCACGTTTTAAAACAGATAAAGCTAAAAAAACAGATAAATCTTGAAGTCTGAAGGATTTTTGTTATCTAATTATCATCATGCAACACACAGCTTCTGTACTTATTTCATTTATAACTCATAAACTAGAATCTTTTTGCCTAACTCATAAACTAGAACATTATACCTGTGAATAGTAATGTGCAATCCACAGGAGAGCAGATGGCTCATGTCTGAGGCAATAATTATCTTCCTGTGACACATTTATGAGTCTTCCTTTCATTAATTTTTATCTTAGAAATTTTCAGTGTTCTAGCAGTCAGGTTTTAGGACACTTGCTTTGTGCACCTCTTAGCTGGGTCCTTTAAGGCTGTGTGCTTGAAATGTCTGGAAGTTCTACATAGGATTTCTATTCTTTCTGACTCCAGTAGAAACTATCCCATCGCTCTCTTTCCTATCATTTTAACTCTCTTAAAAACATACAAATCTCTTTGTGGCTGGTGTTGTAGTGTGGTAGGTTAAGCTGCCACTTAACAACCATGACATCCAATAACAAAATGCTGGCTGGAGTCCCGGATCCTGTCATCTAATGCAGCCTCCTGCTACTGCACATGGAAAGGTGATGGAGGATGGTCTAAGTGCTTGGTACTTGCCATGCTTGTAGGGGACCCAGATGGAATTATTGGGTCTTGGCTTCAGATTTACCCAGTCCTGGCTGTTGTAGCCACTTGAGAAGTCAATCAGCAATAGAAAATCAATATCTCTCTCTCTCACCTATCTCTTTATGCTTCCCTGTCTTTTACTGTCTCTGTCTCTCTCTGATGCTCTACCTTTCAAATAAATTCATAAATCTTATATGTGTATATATATATATATATATATGAGTTATTTGGAATGAATGTTTAACAGAGATTTTATCTGTTCAATATCAGTCATCTTCAATTAGCTTTAGTTCATAAAATACAAATGATTTAGCTTCCCTATGGAAACATATCTGAAATATCTTTTTTTCTTTGTGCTGCATTGCATTAAAATCTATAGTACTGCCATTTGTGTCATAAGCAAGTGATCCATAACATTGGGAACATATGTTTGACGTGATTATTTTTTGCTATTTTGTGTCAAGCTCACTGTCAACCTCATATGTAATACATAAAACATAAAAAGTGAAAATAATTCTGTATTCCAAAAAAGGAAGTGGCATATTGCATATTATTGAAAAATTGTTTAGTCTCTAACTCTCATATTAAATGTTCATTGAAGTGTTTCTACATTTGTAGAAAACCAGGAAGTTCAAGTCTACAATTTCCATGCTGTACTTATGGGAAATCTGACAAAATTTGAATCCTTTAGTAATTAATTTTCCCCAAAGGCTGCACGGTTTAATTGCTAAGGCTTATACAAATAGGTCAATTTAAAAGGTCTTCACTGGGCATCATATAAATAAATATCTCTGTGTGTGTATACATTCATATGTGTATATATATATAGGTGTGTATATGCATGCGTGTATAAAGCATATTGCAGTATAAAATTAAAGTAAAAAGAAAGCATTATATATAGAATTGGGGGCCCCTTTCCTATATTTTTAAATTTCATATTAATTTCAGCTCCTCATTGGATTATTACTTTATAATTCTATATATTAAAATGCAACTTGGAAGGTGTAATAGTAGACAGAGAAAGTAGTTTTATTGAAAAAAATTGTATCATGTCTAAAATATAATTTAAAAAGTGTAAAGACAGCAATTTCCTATACAATTTAAAACCTTCTCAAACTTACTACTACCTTTCTTCAGTAATTGGAATAATTATGCTTCGCCCTCCTTTGCTATGTAAGCTAGCCTGGTAGTCACAACACCTGCATTCCATTTTGTTTAAAGATTCTTATTTATTTATTTGAAAGATAGAGTTACAGACAGTGAGAGGGAGAGACAGAGAGAGAGGTCTTCCATCTGTTGGTTCACTCCCTAAATGGCTGCAACAGCCAGAGTTGCGCTGATCTGAAGCCAGGAGCCAGGTGCTTCTTCCTGTTCTCTCATGTGTAGGGGCCCAAGGACTTGAGTCATCCTCTACTGCTTTCCCAGGCCACAGCAGAGAGCTGGATTGGAAGAGGAGCAACTGAGAATAGAACCGGTGCCTATATGATGCCGGCACTGCAGGCGGAGCAATAACCTACTGCACCACAGCACTGGACCCTGGATTCCATTTTTGTTCTTACTGCACAACCACGACCATGAATCTAGCCACGATATTCATGCTGTGCATCAATTATCATCATCTTCATCTCAGAATGACTTTCAAGGTGATCTGTTCTCTAAAGTATTGAGAGATAGTCATTACCAATACATTCAAATAAAAATATCTTCAACTCTTGCTTTCATCCTGTAAATCCCATGTTAACATGGCATTAATTAATAACACATTACAAAAATAGTTTATCATACTCAAGTGGGACTCATTTCAAGGATACAAAGAATTATGAAATATGCAAATGAATAATCATGATACTTCCCATCAATAGAATGAAAGATAAAAAATCATATGATCATCTCAAAAGATGAAAGACTTGATAAAATCCATCATGTCTTCATGATAAAAATTCCGAACAAATTAATTGTGGGAGAAATATAACTCAACATATTAAGACATATGTAGCAACCAACATCTAACATCATATTGAATGAGGATAAATAGAAGGTTTTCTCTAACACCTGAAATATGTCTGCCCACTCTCACCATGTCTACAATACAGTACTGAAAATCCTAGCAGCAATAAGGCAAAAAAAAAAAAAAAAAAAAAAGAAAGAAAGAAAGAAAAAGTATTCCATATGGAAAGGAGGAAATCAAATCATAACTATACACAAATGAAATGATCTTAGACATCCATAGAAAGTACCAAAGATTGCACAAAATTGTTCAGATAATAAGTAAAGTTAGCAAACTTTCACTTCACAAAGTCAGTGTACAAAAATCAGTATTGGGGAGCCAGCCCTGTGGCACAGTGGGTTAACGCCCTGGCCTGAAGCGACGGCATCCCATATGGGTGCCATTTCGAGACCCAGCTGCTCCACTTCTGATCCAGCTCTCTGCTATGGCCGGGAAAAGCAGTGGAAGATGGCCCAAGTCCTTGGGCCCCTGCGCCCCGGTGGGAGATTTGGAAGAAGTTCCTGGTTCCGGACTTCAGATCAGCACAGCTCCAGCCATTGCGACCAATTGGGGAGTGAACCAGCAGATGGAAGACCTCCCTCTCTCTGCCTCTCCTCTCTCTATGTAACTTTGACTTTCAAATAAATAAATATATCTTTTAAAAAAAATCAGTATCATAGGCTATAGCTGTGGCGCAGTGGGTAAAGTGCCACCTGCAGTGCCAGCAGCCCATATGGGAGCTGCTTTAAGTCCTGGCTACTCTACTTCCAATCCAGCTCCCTGAAATGGCCAGGGAAAGCAGTGGAAGATGGCCCAAGTCCTTGGGCCTCTGCACTCCGGTGGGGGATTTGGAAGAAGTTCCTGGCTCCTGGCTGTGGACTGGCATGGCTATGGCCATCGCAGCCATCTGGGCAGTGAACCAGCAGTTAGAAGACCTGTGTGTCTTTCTCTCTTCCTCTTCCTCTCTGTAACTCTGCCTTTCAAATGAATAAATAAATCTAAAAAAATTCAGTATCATTGTTATACACCAGTAGCAAATTATATAGGAAAAATGTAATCCCATCTAATATAAATAATAATGAAGAAAGAGATTAGATAAATTCATATGACAATGAAAACAATAAAACATGGAGGAAAGAAATTGAAGATGACATAAAGAATTGGAAAGCTATCTCATGCTCATGGATTGAAGAATCAAAATTGTTAAAAGGTCCATATTACCCAGAGTAATTCATAGATTCAGTGCAATCCCTATGAAAATAGCAATGACATTTTTTCCCAGGACAAGAACGCAATCTCCCAAAATTTGTAAGGAAGCAAAAAACAGCTGGATAGTCAAAATAATCTTGAGCAAAAGGACCAAGCTGGAGGTATTTTGCATTCATTGTATTTAAAAAAAAATGTAAAACTACAGTAATTCAAACAGGATTAGCAGACATATAGACCAGTGGAATACAAATGAGGCGCTAGAAGTAAACACATGTATCTATAGCTATTTGATTTTTAATGTAAAAGCTAAATGGTAAAATGCATTGGAAGTTTCTAAATGTACAGGAAAAAAGGCAGAACATAGTCTAATGGGAGAGATATAAAAGCCACAGGCTGCTTCTGTCATGGTAAAAGTTTTGAGTTTGGTAAGGTAGCAGGATATAAAATAAACACATAAAAATCAATAGCATTTGTATATACAGATAATGGCATGGCTGAGAAAGAACTTCTAAGATCAATCCCAATCATAATAGCTAAAAAAAAAAAGCTTAAATACCTTGGAATAAATTTAACCAAGGAGGTCAATGATCTCTATGATGAAAATTGCAAAACATTAAATAAAGAAAGAGAATAATACACAGAAATAGAAAAATCCTCAATGTTCATGGATTGAAAGAATTAATATCATCAAAATGTCCATACTACCTAAAGCAATGTACAGATTCAATGAGGTCCCAATCAAAACACAAATGATATTATCTTCAAATCTGGAAAAAATGATGCTAAAATTCATATGGAAACACAAGAGACACCAAATAGCTAAAGCAATCTTATACCACAAAAACAAAGACAGAGGCATTACAATACCTGATATCAAGACATACTACTAGGCAGTTATAATCAAAACAACCTGATATAGACCAAAAGAACAGAATAGAAACTCTAGAAATCAACACATGCATCTAGAACCAACCTATCTTTGACAAAAGAACAAAAATCAATCAACAAATGGTACTGGGAAAACTGGATCACCATGTACAGAAGTATGAAACAAGATCTTTAGCTTATACCTTACACAAAAAACTACTCAAAATGGATCAAAGACCTGAATCTATGGCCTCACACCATTAAATTACTAGAGAACATTGGAGAAATACTACAATACATTGGCACGTGCAAAGACTTCTTGGAAAAGTTCACAGAAACATAGATAATCAATGATAAAATTTTCAAATGGAATTACATTGAGCTGAGAAGCTTCTGTACTGCAAAATAAACACTCAACAAAGTGAAATGGCAACAGACAGAATGGAAGAAAATATTTGCAAACTATGTAACTGATAAAGGATTCATATCCACAAATCTATAGAGAGCTTAACAAATTCAACAGCAACAAAACAAATAACCCAGTTAAAAAGTGGGCAAAGGACTTGAACAGGCATTTCTCAAAAGAGGAAATTCAAATGGTCAATAGACACATGAAAAAATGCTCAGGATCACTAGCAATCAGGGAAATGCAAATCAAAACCACACTGAGGTTTTACTTTACCCCAATTAGAAAGGCTTTCATACAGAAGTTAACAAACAATAAATGCTGGTGAGGATGGGGTTGGGGGGGATACCCTAATCTATCACTGGTAGGAATGTAAACTGGTCCAGTCATTGTGGAAGACAGTTTGGAGATATCTCAGACAGCTGAAAATGGATCTACCAACATGAACCAGGAATCCTACTCCTGTAAATTTATTTTACCAAAATTAAATTAGCATATGAAAGTTATCTGCACACCCATGTTCACTGCATCTCCATTCACAATAGCTAAGAAATGAAATCAACCCAAATGTCCATCAAATGATGACTAGATTAAGAAATTATGGCATATATACACTATGGAATGTTACTCAATGGTTAAACAATGAAATCCTTTCCTTTGTAACAAAATGGATGCAACAGGAAACCATTATACTTAGTGAAATTATCCTGTCCCCCAAAGACAAATATTATATGTTTTCCCTGATCTGTGGTAACTAAAAGAGTATCCAAAATGTAATATATAGGAGTGAAATTCACATTTTGAGATTTAATGATCTGTTACACCTCTTATCTCTACTGTTGAGGAACAGTGTTTTTTTTTCATACTATTTGTTGAACTTTTTACATACAATACAGTTAATCATGTAAAGTGAAAATATATTTTTGTTAAAAAATAAGAGTGGGAAAAGTGAGAGAGGATGAAAGTGGGAATATGGGTGCGAGAGAGAATATGGCAGGAAGAATCACTATGTTCCTAAATCTGTATATATGAAATGCATGGAATTTATATAACTTAAACAAAATTTAAACAAAGAATTTTTAGAACATTATGCAAAATCCACCTTCTATTTCCACTCAAATTTTGTGTTTAATGCTGGTGCATTACAAATTAACAAATGCAGCATTATCTTGAAATGTCATGGGTTTGTGAGAAAATCATATTCCTCCAAAATGATGACATTTTAAATTTTACCATAAGCCCTGTGTTAAACTGCTATTTCATTTTGTGCATCCTCAAGTCAGAGTTTAGTGCTTCAGATAGAAACATAAAATCCAGCATAAACAGAATCCAATAGACTTTATTTATTTTACCATAAAAGTTATAGAACTGGAGCTTGAACAGTTATCATCATAACCTGTCAGCTCTCAAAACAGTTTATGAGTATACTCATGATTTTAGGGAGGGAACAATGGCTTTGTTGAGAAACTTTGACAACATTTTTATATACACACAAATACACGTGTAAAAATAGCAATAAATCATCTCTCTAGTTTGAAAAATTAAATATGGGCTTAGCTTTCTCATCAAACTATCAGCAGTATATTGAAATAAAAATGCTAAAATTTCAGATGAGTTTTTATCTAATTATCCAATGCACAGTGTCATTAGAATCCAGTTGCTACTAACTACTTTTTTTTTTAAATGAAAAGTAATTATTTTGAATTGGAGAAATCTAAGCCTCTATCAATTTGTGTTAGAAGCTTTCTAATAGAAATATGATCTTGGAAAATCTGATTATACCTAACTGGATGTCATGTCTGAAGGAATTCTTAATTTGGCCCAAGAATATTTTGCATATATCAGTGTCTCTCCAGGCAATAGAAACGCTAAGAAACTGTAATATGCAAACAGTGTTTGTTTATTAATATACAATTTAAGATTTTCAATTTGGGATTCCACTGCTGATAGCATTTATCAGAACAGTTTTCCTTGATAATTTCTATAAAATCCAATGCGATTCTCAGGGGAACACCATAAGGCAGTTTAGTATTACTGTCTCAATTTAAAATGAGAAGATACAGAGTTTAAGTTATATCCCCAAGATTAGTGAGCTTTTAAATGAAGATGGATTTGAAAACACATATGGACCTCAAAGCCCACGAATCCTCCATTTTGCCAATGGAACCCATTGCATTGTATCATCTTGTATTTTGTGTGGTGTCAGATTTTAAACAGAAATTCTCCTGAAGTGTGAATTTATTTTGAAAATTTCAAAGCAGTAAAAGACAACACTTAGTTCCTACCCTGCACCTGTTATCCCATCACGAAGGATGCAGCATTGCTGCAGGTGTGCAACTTGCTTTTTACTGGTGCAACCCAGACTCACCCGGATGCACATAGGACACATTCTGTGCATCCACCTGGGATGACCATGGCACCCCATGTGGATCTCCGGTATTGCCAGTATTTTTCAGGGACTTTCCTTTGCTTGTCACATTTCCATTGTTAACATGCACACACCAATGCATACAAAGCCAAAGAAGGACATTTGATTCTTTTCCTGACATCACCAGAGAAGGTGTCACTGCACTCTTTCAGCTTCTCTTTTGATTGTGCTTAACTAGAAAAAAAAGTCAAACTGGAAGATCATATTAATCATGCACGATGCAATATAGCATGCTTGTATTTTCTGTATTCATTTAGAATGAAGCTCAAAGTACCTGAAAATGGTCCTGCGTTTGCTGCTGAGTCCCTCCCTATTCGAGGAGACTCACTCTGGTTCGGAGGCCAGGTCTAAGAAGCCTCTCCTCTGCCTCTTTCCTATCCTTCCCGCTGGGAACTATTGCATCCATAATGGAAACAAGAGAAAGGCCACTGGGTCAGTGGCTAAGTCTGCTCCTACAGGCCACATCCATGCTACTGTCCGTCTTTATCACTAATTCAACCTGGATAACTGGAATACATTTGAAGGAAAATCACCCACGAACTCCAGACTAAATAAAGGCACACAGGTCACCTTCTCTTCTGTAAGGCTATGGTTTTTCTCTTTGCAGCTATCTCCTGAATATCTTTCTCATTTAAAAAGCTAATTTAGAAGTCTTACAGAATTGTATGTCCTCTGTCATAGGCACTGAGACACAGAAATAACCAGGAGGAGTCATCTGGCTCCATTAGCATGATCATTTCATGCTACAAAACAGTTTATTCTACTTCTTACCTTCATGCAACAACTGAATGTTGCTTACTCCTGAGTGTGATACTGTACTGTACTCATGTACACCTTTATGTATAAAATATGAAAACTGGTGTCATAGAAACTACTTCCTGTTTTGCACAAGTAAGTAAGAATTTTCTGAGGCTAGAAGTTTTGGAAGAGGAAAAAAATGTTAAAAATATTCAAATAAGCCTGGATGTAAAATACTTTTTTTGATTCTTTGTATTATTCCTGTATTTTCTTTTCATCTCACAAAGAAAGTGAGGAAGAACACAAAAGAATGATTTCTTTTACAAAAATAATGGAAACCCATTGGAGATGTATTTGCTACTAGATGTACAAAATTTATTCTTCAAGAATTATAATACTTTGAAAGCATCTTATAATAATGAAAAGTTACAGTCACTAAATTGCCATTTTCCACTAAATAGTTTAGTGTGAGACTTCACATGCTCTTTTAGTAATATAGTAAACTAGTTCTGTTTCATTAATATTCAATTAAACTAGACATTCCCCTGGACAGTAAAATGTGTATGACATTAGCCTGAATATTCCCTAAAATAATATTTATGTAGTCAAGAACAGCATTGTCATTGTACTAGAGGACAAAGTACTCAGTCATTATCAGAGGTAAATTTTAATTTACCTTTCTTACATCTCTAAATGACTCCCTGAGTATTCCTATTTTAATTGATACACTTGTTTTTAACTTGATAATTTGTGGGGAACCACTAGAACTGTCTTGCAAAACACTTTAGTGAGACAATAGGTTATATCAATTAATCAGGTGTCTGCAGATATGTGTAGGTTTGTGCATATCTAGGAGTCAGAAAAAAAGGGTGTGTGTAGCTTTGTTTGAAATACTTGAATATTTAAAGATACATAGTTAAATCTTGACAAATTCAAGAACATGAACATTGGAAGAGTACTGCAATTTATTATTGATAATTTCACAATGGTTTCTTTTATTTCCTTTGCTATTATAGATATATTAAATAAAATACAAGGTTTCTTTATGTCTACCAATGCTTTCCTGCAAGCATAATGTTAGTGTTCATTCTGCAAACAGACCCAGGCATGCTGTGTCACAATAGCATCACATGGTGAGCAGTTCCTTCTCATGAGCAACCCCAGGCCACGCAGCCTTTGCAACAGGACCCAGCTTCTAGGTCAGTGATCTCCTGCTGCTTTATTCTGATCTCCCTGGAACTGATTTGCTTTCTGACTGGACAAGTGCCATTCAACAACAACAATGAAGTCCTTGCCTTCACGATTTGACATCAATGAACCTGACTGTACATGACTTTTCAACAGTGTTATCAAACCAGTGACCTTTTGTCAGAGTCTGATGGTCACAAAAGTTTAGAGTAGTTTATATTATACCTGCACTAGCGCGTCTTCACATATTTTGAGAATTTCAAATGCAAAATTATGATGCTACATTTAAAATGTACTTGTTTATTTGAAAGAGAGAGAAAACAAACACCTGCATTCACTGGTTCACTCCCGAATTGCTCCCAATTACTGGAGCCTTCCTGCTGCCTCAAGGCCTGCATTCACAGGAAATTGGAATCAGGAGCCCAGGCCTGACCCAGGAATCAAACCCAGGCACTCAGACAGGGGACGTGGATTCTTTAGTGTCGTGAGCACTAGGCTACGTGCCAGCTCTCTAACTGCATTTTAAATATATAATATAATCCTAGGCCTTCCACATACATTCATAAGTGGCAAAAAAGTGAAAATGAAAATATAAAACACCACCAGATAAAATTTCAAAAATCGACAATTGTATCTCCTGATCATTATGTGATGCTGGTTATAAACATAGTGAATAGTTATTTTTATTGGATATACATGAGTTAGATATTTTGCAAATGTGTCCCATGTATGATTTTCTTTTTTCTTCTTTTTTAGAGATTTATTATTTATGTGAAAGGCAGAGTTACAGAGAGGCAGAGAGAGAGAGAGAGAGAGAGGTTTTCCATCCTCTAGCTCACTCCCCAATGGCTCAATGGCTGCAATGGTCAGTGCTAAGCCAATCAGGAGCCACACACCAGGCACCTCCTCTGGGTCTCCCACGTGGGTGCAAGGGCCCAAGGACTCGGACCATCTTCTACTGCTTTCCCCCAGCTATAGCAGAGAGCTGGGTCAAAAGCAGAGCAGCCAGGACTCAAACCGGTGCCCATATGAGATGCTAGCACTGCAGGCGGTGGCTTCACCTGCCACGCCACAGCTCTAGCAGCATGATCTTCATAATTGTGTGAGAAACTGAAAATCTGACAAGTTCTCTCTCTCTCTCTCTCTCTGTATATATATATATATACACACACACATAAACACACTATATATGATATATATGTGTATATATATGGATTGCACATTTTAAAAATATCTAACTTATGTACATTCAATAAACATTATATATTGTATATATATTATATGTAATATAAAATTATGTAGATATATATCATCTCCAGATTGGTAATGAGATTTTCTTTTTCTCTAAAAAAGAAATTTTGAGAAAGAAAGAAAAAAATTTATAGTCACTTATTTGCCCAACTAGTTTTCTTTCTTTTTTCTTAAGATTTATATGTTAATTTGAAACACAGAATAACAGAGGGGCAGAAGCAGAGAGAGAGACAAATAGAGAACTTCCGTCCACTGGTTCACATTCCAAATGGCCACCACAGCCAGAGCTGTGCCAATCCAGAGCTAGAAGCCAGGAGCCAGGAGCCAGGAGCTTTTTCTGGATCTCCCATTTGGGTGTAGGGGTCCAAGTACTTGGGCCATCTTCTACTGCTTTCCCAGGCCAATAGCAGTGAGCTGGATCAGAAGTAGAGCAGCTGGGACTCGAACAGGTGCCCTTGTGGCCTGCTGGCACTACAGGTGGCAGCTGTACCTGCTACGCCATAGAACTGGCCTCACCCACCCAGTTTCAAGAACCATCTATTCACTATGGAAATACTCTATAAATGTTATGATTTGTTCACTACTTTTACTTGCAAAAGTAAGCACGGAGCCACAATTTAATAATAAATAAAAGCTGTAAGTATTTAAAGAGTTGCTTGCATTCATAAATTGTAAAAGATATGGAAAATGAAAATGGAAAGGTATATTAAATACAAAGACACACTGGTAACATTCCTAGAAATTATTCTTTGTAAGAACCCACTTGGTGCAGATATAATTTCAAAAGTGTCTACATGATTAGAAAGGTCTAAAAACATATCCTTTTACTTAAAGTGTAGATTAGAATCAAGGCAGATATATCCATTGGGAACAGAGAATGATAGTTGGGGGAAAAAGGTATTTTATAAGGGTAGCATAATTGCTATTGGTTATTTCTGAGTTTTCTATTGTTATTTTCCTGTAACGATATAAATAATAATAATTGGTACTTCCACAGTGCTTTATAGTTTATCAAGTGCCTCATTGATATCACATCAGAATACACCAAACACCTTTCGATATGTCAATGTATTTATCCCCATTTTATAAATCAGGAAAAGAAGACCAGAGAAGCATGTCTAGCTACATATTCACCAGGTGATGGAAAGCAGGGTGTTCCGATGCTAGGCCTCGTGTTTTTTGTAGGCTACTACTTTACATCTGCGTCATTTTGCCTTGTAAGTGGATAGATAATATAAGATTTGAGATAAATTCCATCACAGTTATCTTTCAATTTTAAAGGATTCTAAAATAATGATACTGAGAAAATGACAGAAAGTAAAATGACAACAGTTACATGGGATATACGTTGTATGGCATTTTTTTTTTTAACAGGCAGAATGGACAGTGAGAGAGAGAGAGAGAAAGGTCTTCCTTTTCTGTTGGTTCACCCCCCAATGGACACTGCGGCCAGCGTGCTGCACTGATCCAAAGCCAGGAGCCAGGTGCTTCTCCTGGTCTCCCATGCCGGTGCAGGGCCCAAGGACTTGGGCCATCCTCCACTGCACTCCTGGGCCACAGCAAAGAGCTGGACAGGAAGAGGAGCAACCAGGACAGAATCTGGTGCCCTGACCGGGACTAGAACCCAGTGTGCCGGTGCCACAGGTGGAGGATTAGCCTATTGAGCTGTGGCGCCGGCCTGTATGGCATTTTTTTTAAAAAGCTGTTTAACTCCTTTATATATTTTATGGTAACTAAAAAAGATAATATAGAATAGATTGTTATAAAAGGTAGAATATGTGGCTGGTCATTTAATTTATTCTAACATTAAAGGATAATTACCAACTTAAGTTTTGGAATTACAATAGCAGTAATCACAGAAGAGGGGCAAACATCACTCCGAACATTAAATGTCTCTGTAGCACCCATATTTCTTATGTACTGACTACTACTAGCAATTTTTCTCATTAAAAATTCAAAGAGGAAGTGCAACACTGTCATGCATGTTAATCAGGAATGGTTAGGAAATTATCAAAAAATGCCACATATCTGCTGTGTTAATCAAATTCCATGGTAAGATGGCTAGTGAAGAACAGAATAGCTGAACTACATCAAGATTGAACTTGCAGTTGATAAAAGTCATTGCAATTCTGTCCTATTGCAGAGAACTCTCTTGGCTGAAAAGTTAATTTGGAAACATACTGAAGGTTAGGAGGTGTAAATCTAAAAGCATTAGAGACTACAACGTGTTTTACCAACTTTTTGATGAAAATGCCATTCTAAAGTTGCTTTGTTCAAAACCTTAGACTTTAAAACTAAAGTAAGGAGCCGAATTGTGGCAAAGCTGGTTAAGCTGCTGCTTGTAACACCAGCATTCTATAAGGGAGTGTCTGGTGGAGTCCCTGCTGACTCGCAATCCAGCTTCCTGATGATCCATGTACTTATGGTCCTGACGTGCACATGAGAGACACGGATCAAATTCCTGGCTCTGACTTGGACCAGACCTGGAAATCACAACCATTTTGGGAGTGAATCAGCAGATAGACAGATAGACAATCTGTCTCTGTATTTCTCTCTTTCTCCCTGTCATTCTTCCTTTCAAACAAAGAAAGAACAAAAAAAAAAAAAAGAAGAAAAGGAAAGAAATACACCAATAGCCTATTCTTCAACTTAGTATTGCTACAAACTTTATCTTTTTCATTATAAACAATATGTGTGCCAGGTGAAACATTTTGGAACCTATTTATAGAGGCTATCTATGATCAATGTTATGAATAAAAGCATTAAAAGATCTTTCATAGATTTAATTATAGCTTATCTCCAAATTTTGGGCAACATGTCTTCCCTTGGTCTCTCAATTCAGGTATATCAAAACCAATAATCTCAACATTTGGAAAAATATCGCTTTATACTTTCGTTAAACTTACGTGTTTATAGCAATAACTCAAAGAGGAAGAAAGTCAGTGACTGGATGACCAGTTATTTAATATATCTGGTTCAAAATTCCTTACCAGACAAAAACAAATACATTATAGGATTCAGATTAATTCCTTTCTCTCTCTCTCTCTCTCTCCACTTTTGTCATTTATTAATTTCCCTTTCTTCACGATTCTTCAGAATTCATCCTATGATATGTGAAAGTATTTAGTATAATCTCATGCAAATCACATGTGTCCATGAAAGTGCTGGCAAGTATCTAAGATTTAAAATGGATGGATTTTCAGCATTCGATTGTGGTGTTGTCTGTTAATGGATTCTGCATGTCGTGGATAAAGGTCCGTTATTAAACACGTATTTTTCAAGTCTGTTCTTTCAAAGGAATGCCTTTATATCTTCTTAATCCTGTCTTTAGAAACTAAAATCTATTATATACAAATAAATGGTTAGCTATTAGCTTCATATTTCAAGCACCATTTATTTGGAAACAATGCTTGTTTCTCTAGAATAAATGATACTATGGCCAATTCCAAACAACTGGGATGATATCAGTTGGCTCAAAATCCCCTAAAAATCTAACAATTGGCTTTCACAAGCCATTATGAACTGCCTCCAGCAGACCATCAACCAAAATACATAATTTAGTAACTCATGCTGAACCTAGCAACATTTTAATTCATTAAAATATAATGTTTCTTGTGAATCATTTTTAAATATGAATTTTTAAAATTTTAGGTTATGTTAGTAAATAACTATACAGTTGAATTTTGCATGCTTATTTTCCTCTTTTTCTGCAATCTTTATTGAGGCATTATTGACACAGAAAAATTATATATATTTAGGGTAAAATATGATGTCTTAATATGTATATGTATTTATAAATGATTGGCCCAAACAAACATACAATTCATTGAGGACGTTATGAGAAGTTAAATAAGTAAGATATAAGAAGAAAAGTATATCACTGATACGAGGAATTTAAGGGATAACTAGATGAACTTAAACAAGAGAATAGAGTGGTGATTATCATGGCGTACGGAGTAGGGAATGGAGAATTCGGGAGATATTAGAGGATACAAATCCTCATTCATAAATTGAATAAGTACAGGACATTAATATGCAGCATTATAACTACAATAAATATTGATATTGATATTACATGATCTGATATGATCTGATATTCTGCAAACTTATTCAACTCATTTATGAGTTGTAAGGGTTTGCTAATATCCCTTTTACTGTTTTCTCCTACGAGGTCATGGTATGCATTGGTGAACAGAAATAGTTTTACTTCCCCCTTCTCAACCTGATGTTTCCTATTTCTTTTCCTATTACATCTTCATGATGGATTGACACCTTTTCCATTTTAATTTTGTTTCCAATTATAAAGTCTTTTCAACTGATATTAACATCATAATTCCATCTATTTAGATTGTTTGTAACATACATAAATATTTTCTCTCTCAAACTTGGTGCAGTTGAATCCAAAGGACGTCCACTGAAGACAACATATAGTTAGATTATGGCTTTTATTTTTATATTTTGCCTATTGACTCGAATGTTTAGATCATGTGCATTTAATGTAATTAATGATTTGCATCCATTTTCTAGTTGATTTCTTTACAACTTTTATACCTAGTATTATTCTATTCCCCAATTACAACCTTCATTTATCAAATATTTTAGCATACCATTTTCTTGCTATTTCCTGAGAATTTCAATAAGTATGTTAAGGCATCCATTTATTATTAGAATCAGTTTGCTTTTAATAGTCTACAAAAATAGCACTCCACTACAGCTAACTTCCTTCCCACCTCCTTTTGTGATATTAAGACCATAAAGATTATGTCTTTGCACATGATAAGCCATCAGTTAAGTTTTATCATTACTTTATGCAGTCTTTCTTTAAGTTACACAGAAGAAAAGACCTACAATCAAGTAAATACAATGATGGTATTATAGTGAAATTTTGCTGTGGTAGGTGGTGATATTGTCTGACTACAATTTGTGTGAATGATTTTGAATACTTGGTTGTGAAGGGCCTATAGTGATACAAGAATAGAGAAAGAAGTTAAAAGATTATTGCTATATCCAGTTCATCCAGTATTTTTTATAATTGGTATTGCAGCTCTGTATGTAGTAAAGGAAAAGCTGACTGTATTATATACAGCAATAGAAAATGTGAATGCAAGAACATAGAGAATTTTTTGTTATATTGAATGGTAGGAAAAGCAAAGAATCAGATGTGACTTCTAGATTTTCACCTGAGAAGTAGAATAGATACTGTTGGCAGTTAGAGAAACAAGATTACTTGAAGAAGAATTAGTTTGGCAGGTAAAAATCCAATCTGTTGATAGTATGAAATCAGGGTTGGCTGAGTAATATTGTTGCAGGATTAGTGGCAGGACGAGTCTGCTGTTCCAATTGTTCAAGTCTGTGTCTTGTCGCTGAGAAATGTGGCAAATTATTCTCACGAGATTGAACAGCAGAGCCCGTGTGTAGTAGCTCTGTGTAGTACAGCCTCTGCTGTTCCATCAGCTCCCAGCTTCTCCTCTCTGCCAGGTTTTATGAGGATTGTTGCAGTCTTCTATATTACAGTTTCTCCACTCTGCTAGTTTCTTTAGCTCATGACCATGAAGAATGAGGCACACAGACAAGGAAGAGTGAGCAAAGCCAAGGAAGCTTATTGAAAAAAGCAGAGAAAGCTCCCAGTCCCTGGGGGGCTGCCCCAAAGGGGATGGAGATGAAAGGCTGCGACAAGGGACTTTTCTAAAAGAGGCAGTAGATGCTAACAAAGTATTCACATGAGCCAATCAGAGGATTGAAATTGGAATACCATATTTGGCATAGAAGTTGGCAGAGTGCTCAGGCTGGTAGAGCAAATTCAACATCTAAAGATTGCATTGTGTATTTTTTTCCCATCTCTAAGGGCTCCTGATTGTTACACCGTTCCTTTTTAGGGGTCCCTGCAGTCCCTAACAATATTAGATTCTTATTTTAGGAGGATCAGTGTAAAATTAAAATGTAGTGGCTAGATTTCAAAATTGTAATTTCAAAAGAGTGGTATCAGAGCACTAAGCCAAGTCAGGTAACATTTTACATATCCTCGTATTTACTGCATGGCTAGGAAAGCCAACCTGGGAAGCCATCTACTAGACAGCCAAGAAGAGACATTGTTTAGGCAATTGTTTGCATATGCATTAGGCTCAGGTAAGACATATGGAGACAAAGTCAACTAATTTCAGATGAGTCACTCACATGCTGTTGGACAGCTCTGAAAACAATGCTGAAGACATCAACCTATAATGCTGTTCAAGTTTAAATGTAACAAAGAAAGGAATCCATGAAAAAGTGAAAGATTTTACAATGGTATTAGAAAAAAATTGTATCCAAATTACCTGAAGGAGATGAAATATATGTGGATAAAGATATTGGGAGGATAATAGGTTTAGAAACACAAAGACAGGGGCCAGCACTGTAGTGTAGTAGGTTAATTCTCTGCCCCAGCACCAGAATCCTATATGGGTGGCAGTTCTTGTCCCAGATGCTCCTCTTCCAATCCAGCTCTCTGCTTATGGCCTGGGAAGGCAGCTGAAGATGGCCCAAGTGCTTGAGCCCCTGCACCCATGTGGGAGATCCAGAAGTAGATTCTGGCTTCAGATTAGCCCAGCTCCAGCTGTTGTAGCCATTTGAGGAGTAAATCAGCAGATGGAAGACCTCTGTTTGTCTTTCCTTCTTTCTTTCTGTAACTCTTTCTCTCAAATAAATAAATCTTATTTTTTCTGCAATTTTTTTCTAAAGAAGAAATTGGTTTAAAAGAAATTAGAATTTTTAACTCTATGGTATTCAGCAGTTTCTGGCAATGCATGTCGCTGATTCTGGAACCTTGACTCATCAAGCAAAAGGTTGCTCTACTGTCCATGCCTTTGCCCTACAGAAAGATGCTAATAGGTAAGTAAACTAGATATGCCTATTATGCCCTCTCCTGCATTTTCTACATATTCAAACTGAGTCAGCTGACAAGTTAATTTCTTAGTCTAGTGACTCAGTCAGGTCTTCATTACATGATCTAAGATCTTCAGAGTAAAGTGGGTCTTTTAAGATTCTAAATAAACAATATCTTATAAGATCTCTTGTTAAAATGCTGCTTGTTTTTCTGGGTTTGAAACAGTCTGTGAATTTAAACCTCCAGTTCAAAGCAGAAAGTTGGAAACTGTCTACTTGTGAATACTTTTGTCTCGTGACAGAATAAGGAGAAAGGGATTAAATGAAAAGTTCCCATGGATTCTGGGGGGTTCGTCTGAGTGTAAAAGTGCTGCAATGACTGAATGTGTTTTATATATCATGGCATTTTAAGATCTGAGAAATATTACAAGTAAATGATTTAACTGCTTTCAGCTGTCCCTTAAGTTGTTCATAATCACTGATTTTGCTTTTCAGATGAGCATAATACAGTTCTCAATATAGCTCTTTCAATGGCAACAGCAGTGCTGACACTTCAGTATAAGCGGACTCAATTCCTACAGGATATCTTCACATCTAAGAGAAACAGAAATGTAAAAAAGGAATGCAAGTCTATGCAGTGGCTGTCTGGTGTGTTTTGTTAGACAGAGGTGCTGAGTCTTTGAAAAGTCAGATACTTTTAATACATTTTCTCATGGTTTCCACGGCTTCTGATCTCAGTGATTTTGGACGAATTATTGTTTTTCAATTTGGAAGTTTATTTTCAACCGTGTGATTTAAAGGCAATTCTGTAGTTGTCACATTAAAACACTGTGACAATTGAGAACAAAATCAATACTATCATTTGGCTCCCAACAAGGAACTAGGGTACCCCAGTTTCTGTGTGAGAACATCTGTATCTTTCTCTAATTCTGAACACAACTCTGATCTCTTTGGAAAACGTAGAAGGTAACAAGGCAATACGAGTATAGTGAAAGAAGATCCTAGGCCAAGAATTAGATCACCTGACATGGCCAGTGACTATCCATTAGACACAGTGGAGTTGCTTCTCCTTTCTGGAATCAGCTTTTAATGTCAAATAACTCCACATTTTTAGATAAAAATGCACAAATGCTGGACTTCATCCGGTCATTATAAATGTTGCGTGTGATAAGATGTTCCCAATCAGGTCTCTGCTACATTGAAGTTATATTTTTTAGTATCCTGCACTAGGTTATTCTATATTTTTTTATGCTTAACCCATGGAAAACCCACCAAAGAACCAGGAGAGAATATGCTATCTGTTAGTTTTATTGTTTAGGGCTTTGTCCCCAGTTCTTCTCAATAAGCAAATGACAATGATTTAGGGTGGAATGTTTCTTCATAAGTGTCCATGAGAACTATATCTGAAAGTAGGTACTAATTAAGTAGACTCAGAAAAAGCAAAGAGGGTGCGCATTTTTCTCCAAAGTTGGATGTCTTTTGACAGTAGGAATCACAGCAGAAATTCTTCATTCTAATAAAAAAATACTTTGCTACACAATCTCACTTGAATTCTTTAATGGTGTTATGTTCCCTATTTGTTTGCTTTTAAATAACAGTAAGTGACCACAACATCAAAATTGTTCTTGGGGCCGGCACTCTGGCTTAGTGGGTAAAGTCACTGAATGTGATCCTTCATCTTAAATGGGCACCAGATCATTTTCTCGCTGCTCCACTTTCCATGCAGCTTCCTGCTCATGGCATGGGAAAAGCAGCAGCAGATGACCCAAGTGAATGGGACCCTGTCACCCACAAGGGAGAATAAAATAAAGATTGGCTCCTGACTCTAGTATGGTCCATCCCTGACTATTTTAGCCATCCAGGGAGTGAACCAATGGCTGGAAAATCTTTCTCTGCCTCCCTCTGTCTCTGTAACACTTCCAAATAAAGAAATAAATCAATCCTTAAAAAAATAAAATTATTGTTTTTATGTGTGTCAGATACACAAAAACATTTTAGAGGTTATCTTCATAATTATGCACAAAAATATGTATGGCTTATTTAAAAAGCCAATATTTTATGTTAAGATTACATATATCAATATCATGTAAAATTGACCCTAATCTTATATAAACAGTAAAATTGATAATAACTAAATAAGGGAACATTTACACAGAAATAGATTTCCTCAAAATAATTTAATAAAGAAAAGTAGTATAAATTTTAAAAATACACAAAACATTAACTGCCCAATCTGATAATTTTGACCTTTATTTCATTAGAAATATTTCCCACCTAGAACTATTTGTGATTTTGTATTAGTCTACTTTTGATATTAGTATAATTGTTAAGCTTTGTCTAGTTGGGCATCAGGACACATGCTGCTTTACATAAACTCATTTATTTTTAAAAATATGTTTTATTCATTTTCCTTGATTTTGTTTTTCCATTGAAATTGACATTGCTTTTGCTAATTCAAATCTTAGCTATGGTTCTTTGTGTCACAGGATGCCTCATAAATAGCCGCACCATCTCTTGTTTCATTTCTCCTACTGAAATATTTGAAAAAACTTCTCATTACCGTGAGTGTTAACATATTGTGAAACACCAGCAAATGTTATTGGGTACAATTTATTTCTTTTTAAAGTTTGACAAAACTATTTATAGCAGTACTGATATACGCTGGCATTTTCTTTTCATTGTTGTTTTTAATCTTAGTTCCCACATAAGGGAAAACATGTATTTAAATAATGGAATATTTGCATTTTTCTAGCTGCTAATGGTATTACATGGACTCCTTCATCAAAATCGCGTACAAATCCACTTAAGGACCCACTCTGTTCTTGAGCAAATGCTCATAGGCTTTGTATACAGTACACTACTTATGTGTTTATTGAGATGTAAAGCATCTAATTAAATGACTCACTGTTCACAGCAGACAGGACCACATCCACTTATTTATAATCTGTCAAAAGTCTCTGGATTGACTCCTATTGCTTCCTTTTTTTTTTTTTTTTTTTTTTTTTTTTTTTTTTTTTTTTTGGTGAAATACTGATCTTATTTTTTGACTTTGGATTTCATTTTTAAAAGATTTATTTATTTTATTTGAAGGTCAGATTTTTTTTATGTTACTGTTTTCTGCACCTGCTTTTAAATTTTTCTTTTTTTAATTTACTTGAAAGACCAAATTACTAACGGGGGGTGGGAAGGAGAGAGAGAAAGAGAGACAGAGAGAGAGGGAGAGAGGGGTCTTCGATCTGTTTCTTCATTCTCCAAGTGGTCGCAAAGGCTCAGGCTGAGCCAAGCGAAGCTAGGAGCCAGGAGCTTCTTCCAGATATCCCACAATGATGTAGGGGCCCAGGCACTTGGCCATCTTTTGCTGCTTTCCAAGGTGCATTAGCAGGGAGCTGTATTGAAGTGGAGAGGCTAGGACTCAAACTGGCACCCATATGGGATGCCAGCAAAGCAGGCAGTGGCTTAACCCTGTGTGCCACAAGATCAGCCCCTCTGCACTTACTTTTGACTTTTTTGTCAATAGATTCCTAGAAAAAAAGTAATTTTTCTTTGTTAAGTTTTAATTCTCACAGTATAGTATAATTGGAATTATATTTATAGTTCCCTCAATTTCTTGAATACTTTTACTTAGATTCAACAAATCCCTGAGAAATACCAATAAAAAAATTCTGCAAACGGAACATTATAAAATTCAAGCAGTATATAAATTGTATAACATATTATATATATGTATATATATAATATTTGATTTGAATTACTGTTTCTACATGTTGGGAGCATTTCAGATTTATTTCCTTTGATTCAGAACTATCAAATAGTAAATATCACAAGAAATTTTTCTTAAATAATTTGAATTCAATTGACGTAATATTTTCAGAAGACCCACTCTGTGCCATGTATCTTGAACTTCTACCTCTTTCTGTTGGTATTAAATACACTGAATATGTTCTCATTTTTTAAGCTACATTTGGAATACATGTTTGTGTCCCCCTAAAGTTCATATGTTGATACTCTAACACACAATGAGATGGTCATGGGGTAGGACTATGGATGAGAAAAAAGGTTATATTAGGCCATGAATTCTCATGATGGGACTCATACCTTGGCAAACAAGAGGAGAAAACCAAGTCTCTTTCCCTCTTCAAGTACATGCCAAGAAATTCATCTAAGCATATAATGAGGGGGATCACACCAAGAACTCCACCATCACACGGCCTCCTGGTAGACTTCTAGCCACCAAAGCTCTGAGAAATAAATGTTCACTGTAGAAGCCTTGACATTTGTGATAGCAGCCTGAACAGAGTGAGACAGCTGCCTTCACCCACACATTGTCCATCTCTGCACACCAAAGTCTCACACAGCAGCTCCTTCATCTTTGATATCTATATGCTCTTATTTCAGATTTCTTTTTTGAAATTTAATTTAGGTATTTTAATAATTTTGTATTTCTCATATAAGCATTCTGAATGATTAATGATACAAAAATAATCACATTCCACCAACTAAAAATAACCTAAATTTTAGTAACCTTAAGTTCACATAACTCATGATGCATACTTACAAATAGAAAGATAACTGGTTATATAAGTATCGTGACAGATAGATCATATGGAGCTATTTTGAACCTTCTCTTTGTATAGCTTTATGGAGATGTAATAGACAAAGAAAAGAGCACACATTTAAAAAATACATGATGTTTGATTAACATATGGATTGTGGCATCAATGTCACAATCAAACTAAGCAATGTGCCCATCATCTCAAGGTTACTATTTTTAAATGTGTTTATAACAATGCTATTGTGAATTCTTAAGAAAGATTTCTTAATGTTGAATGGAAAAAGAATATTCCTTAAAGTTAAACTTAAGAAGAATTAAATTTACACTCACTTTTATATATAATTTAAATCTATTTTCACATAAACCATATGTTGCATTACTGTTCCTCATAAAGTTTTTTGCTTAATACTTCATTTCCCTTAAAACAATAGTCATTGTCCCACTATATTCTTCATTGAGTATCAGCACAATGGAATATATGATGGATCAAATGTGTTTTAACACCATGTAATTAGTTTTTCCTACTATGATGTCTATATTTTTATTACTATTTTTAACAAGTAAATGAAAATATATATTACTTTTAAACATTTGTATCAGTCTTTTCTAGGTAAACATTTTGCACTTATACACATTTTCAAGTTTTTATTGTAGGAAATTTGTCTACCATTAAACTTTGGTTATTTTCTATTATATTTATTATTCTTTCCTCTTCCTGAGCACCAATGATATGTTTTAATATTTTTAAAATTACTAGCATAAGAGTTTCTTATATCATTAAAATATTTGTTCCACCATTTCTAGTATATTTGAGTTTTAATACTGTGTTTTTGATCTCGGCATGTTGTTACATTTCTCCTCTGCAATTTTTACATTAGAACTGGCAGTGCTTTTTCCTCCTCTCCTAGTTGACTTAAACCTTTTTCTAAAAATTATTGTCCCAATTATTTGAGATGATTCTTAACATATGCCTTTTATCAATCCTTTGTGATCATGGCAAACTTTATTTTTTGGATTATTCTTTCTATAACATTTCTTTATATTGTCTTTTTCCTTGCATTTTCTGGGTAATATCTACATAGAGTTCTTTATAATTTTGTGTGCATTGCCTGGGTAAAAAATGCAAAGTATGTAGCATCAATTTAGGCTGTTTTTCCACCTAAATAATCACTCTCCTTTTTCACTTTCAAGTGCTTATCTACAAACCTTGTTCTCTGTGACCTACCTATGACCTATTACCATTGCTCTAGTCAAAAGGTAATTTGAACAGCCTTTCCAACCTTTTGATGTTTATTATCTATTTATTTATTTATTTAAGATTTATTTATTGGAAAGGTAGAGTAACAGAGGCGGTGGTGAGGTGGGGGCTTCCATCCGCTGGTTCCCTCCCCAGATGGTTGCAACAGCCGGAGCCGAGCTGATCTGAAGCCAGAAGCCAGGAGCTTCTGCTGGATCTCCCACGGGGGTGCGGGGGCCTAAGGCCATTTTCTAACACTTTCCCAGGCCACAGCACAGAGCTGGATCAGGAGTGGAGCAGCCAGGACTTGAAATGCACCTATGTGGAATGCTGGCACCTCAGGCAGCAGCTTTACCTGCTATGCCACAGTGCCAGCCAGTGATATTTCTTTTTTGAAGTCTGTTTTGCGGCAATGCTGTGGCAAAGTAGATTAAGCCTCCACCTGTGGTGCTGGCATCCCACATGGGCACCCGTTTGTGTCCAGGCTGCTCCTCTTCCCATCTAGCTTTCTTCTATGCCCTGGGGAAGCAGAAGAAGATGGCCCAAGTCCTTGGGCCCCTGCACCCATGTGGGAGACTTAGAAAAAACTCTTGGCTTCAGATCAACTTAGGTCCTGCTGTTGCAACCATTTAGAGAATACATCAGCAGATGGAAGACCTCTCTCTCTGTCTCTCCCTCTCTCTGTAACTCTACCACTCAAATAAACAAATAAAATCTTAAAAAAAAAGTCTGTTTCATGCTGAAACTCCAAGAGTATGTATGAGCTTTCAGTTTCACACTTATTCTGACTCATATCCTGAACTCTTTGTCTAGGAGATTTCCTAGTGGTAGTTTTATATTATGACCTCATTTTTACTGTAGCCATGTGTGTGCTCACATGTGTTCATATATGTGTACCTGTTATATTGTGTTATTATTTATAGCAAGTTTGTAGGGAAAGAAGGGTAGTAAAAATAACTTAGCTTTTCATCTTTTGAATTTTGGGTCAAAGATTTATTCATTTATTTGAAATTCAAAGTTAGAGAGCTCAGATCCACTGATTCACTCCGCAAGTGGACAAAACAGCTGGGGCTGCACCAAGGGGAAGCCAGGAACCAAGGGCTTCCTTCAAATCTCTCATGTGGGTGCTAGAAGCATCTGCCGCTGCTTTTCACAGACCATTACTAGGGAACTGGATCAGAAGTGGAGCGGTCTGGACACAAACCAGCGCCCATATGAAATGACAGCATTGCAAGTGGCGGGCTTACCCACTATGCCACAACTCTAGTCCCTAATTTTTCATCCTGAAATCTCACTTGAACCTCTCCCAAATATCACTCAAGTTTTCTTGCTGTGCTAACTACTTATCTCATCAAAATACAGTGGACATGGGGCAGACCTCATCTACCCTAGACTCTTAGCAGCACTGGGCACTGACCACTCCTTCCTTGGCACTGTGCTTCCCCAGAGATTTCATGAATCACAATCTCTTTTTCCCGTTTTTATATCTCTGAATGCCCTGTATTAAAATCTTTTTGATCTGTTTTCTGTCTTTATATTTCTGGAAATTCTTTTTACTCCGCGTCTTCCTCTCAGAATATCTTATTCATTGTCATGATCTATTTATAATCATTTATTAAATATTATTTATTTATCATAAATACATTGATCTACTGACCACATTTATTTTCTAAGCTTATTGTACATCACTGAACATGTCTCCTGGTTCTCAAACTTGCTACTTAGAAAACAGTTCAAGATTGTTTTCTTCTTTCTAAATTTATCTTCTGATTATACAGAACCTTTATACATTATTTTATCTGGCAAAGACCTAGGAGTCCTCTGGACATAGTTTTCTCTCTCACCTAGCACAGACAAATTTCCCTCAAGCCATATGGGTTTTAAAACCAAAATATACTGAAGTCTCAACTGTTCCAGTTGCTGTTGTTACCACCATACGCTAAGCCAGCAACATCTATAACCTAGACTAATATTGGTGCATCCTAATTGGAGCCTATTCTGTTCTGACTCTTGTTAATCCATCCCTAACTTAGTGACAACATTCAATTCCATCGAACATTTTTTTGAAGATTTACTTTATTTATTTGAAAGGCAGAATTACACACACACACACACACACACACACACACACAGAGAGAGAGAGAGAGAGAGAGAGCGAGCTCTTCCTTTCTAATGGTACCCACCCCAAATGGATGTGACAGCCATGGTTGGGCCAGGCCAAATCCAGGAGCCAGGATCTTTTGGGTCACCCATGTGGGTGGTAGGGGCCCAGGTATATGGACAATCATTTGCTGCCTTTCCAGACACATCAGTAGGGAGCTGGATCAGAAATGAACCAGTGAACCAGTCAGGACTCAAACCAGCACGCATATGGGATCCTGGTATCACAGGTGCTCAACTCATTGAACCAGAACATCAGCATCCCTTCACCTCTTTTTCTACTTAGCACAAATCTGATATTCATAACCTGGCCAACAAGGTGCTGCACAGTCTGTCATTTGTTTAACTCAACAACCATGCGTTACATTCCCATTATCATTCTCTTTTGCTATACAGGTATTTTAGTTACCTGACGGTGATATTTACACATTTTTTGGTATTCACACATATAATTTCTTTCATAGAATGTTGCTCCTGAGCAAAACTTCACGATATTCAGCCCCTGATATTCTTTTACTAAACTCAGTTGCACATTCTTCTGAGATGATTTTCCTCAACACTTTCAAACAAATTAGTTTCCCTAAATGTAATCAGAACTTGACTTTCTTAGCTTTTTTCACAATTAAAAATTTATCGTTTTTCAATTTCCTATATTTGATTGTCTCAATATATTGAGACTCAGTATATTCTACTATAATACTTGCCATATAATAAGAAAATTAATGTTTTCTAACTGAATGTTTGTATTCATTTATTGAATTAATTTATTGAATTAATGAACTGAGCGATTTACTGAAATAATGACTCTATACTAGGTAGAATACTTTCAAGAAATGTGAAGCTCTACTTAATGATAAAAAGTAACAGCTCATATGTATAGCCTCAATATTCAAAATGATAATAAAGCCAGTTATAATAGTTTATAATAAAATATGATTTTGAATATTCTAGTATAACTAAATATTCACCTTCAGATGCATCTAAACCCAGTAGCTAAAATAAGTTAATCTATATAAAGAGAATGTAGTAAAATATGTATTATTATTCAAAGCAAATAAAATCAATGCAATCTAGTTCTCCACTATAAATTCACACATAATCCCTATATCATATTAATTAATGTACATGTCTATATTATTATAAATTGAAGGATGCTATGATTATAATAAAGACAAATAGAATCCTCTAATAAAATGACATAAAATGTTCATATTTTTATTGAACAAAAAGTATACAAACACAAATGTTTTCATTTATGGTGTTTTACATGAAATCTCCCAATTCTAACTTGCTAAACCACTGAAATGCATATAGTAGTGTTACTTATTAACATTTGTTGAGATTTATTCATTTGAAACAAAGAGTGATAAACAGTCAATGCAGGGAGGGACAGAAGGAAGAAGGGAGAGGGAGAATGACAGGGAGAGAGAGAGATCACTCATCTGCTGTTTCAAAACACCAATAGCTGCAATGGTTGGAGCTAGACAGGTTGAAGCCTGGAAACTGGAACTACATTCAGGCATCCCATGCTGATGGCAGTGGCCCAAGGACTTGGGCAATCATCTGCTTCCTTCCCAGACAAATTAGCAGAGAGATGAGTATGAAATCGAACAGGTGGAACTCTAACGGGCACTCTGATATGATTGCTTGCTTTGCATGCAGAAACTGAACCTGCTGTTTCATAATACTAGCCCCTACTTATCAAATGTACATGGGCCAAGTACATGAATGCTGTATGTGATTTTAGTTATATGTGATTTTAACAATGCATGTAATTAAAGAAGCTATGAAGAATGCACGAATGGAAATTATTCTCACCCTATACACACACACACACACACACACACACACAAAAAAAAAAAACTAAAAGAGAAACCAATCCAAGATACACTAGACCATTTCTGACTGATATTACATCACAGAATATGAAAACGAAACAAAGCATGACCATTTGTTCTAGCTAACTAATCGAAAAACAATGACCAGATTTGAAAGATTTAAGATTTCTTGGGAAGAGTAAGATTTTCTTATTATGCTAGTTTTGACTTTTTTTTTTTTTTGGCTTTTCAAACACATGAACACTTCATAAGTAATGTCACATGAGGAGGAGTCTCAAAATTACCTGCATTAAGGATGATTTGCCATATGGCTGGCGCTGTGGCGTAGGTAATGTTGCCACCTGCAGTGCTGGCATACCATATGGACTCCGTTTCTTGTCCTAACTGCTCCACTTCTGATCCAGATCTCTGCTATGGTCTGGAAAGCAGTAGAAGATGCCCAAGTCCTTGGGCCTTTGCACCCGCGAGGTAGACCCAGAAGAAGCTCCTGACTTCATACCAGCCTAGCTCCCACCATTGCAGCCATTTGGGGAGTGAACCAGTGGTTCGAAGACCTTCCTCTCTCTCTCCATTGCCTCTCTGTAATTCTGCCTTTTAAGTAATAAAGAAATAAATATAAATATATATATTTTTTAAAAAGTTGGCTTATCTTATAAATTAGTACATAGTGATGTAAATACGAATAAATATAATATTACCCAAATTGAAATAGAAAATAATCCATAGGGCCAGAAATCTGGTGAATTTCACTTAAATATCCGATTTCACAAAATTATCCTTGTACTCCATTTTTTAAATTAGCAAAAAGAATGCTGGTATATAAGATTACTTTGATATACTATTTGAGTTATTTGTATCTTTTACATTCCTATATTTGTCTATTTTATAGAGAGATTCTACTAAAAAATTTAAAGGGCTATATTTATGTTATAAATCTTTTTTACATCAACAGCGTCTATTTAGTACACTAACACATCTAAAGTTCTTTAGGTAGGAGCAGTTATCTGTGTTGTGCTAACTATAGAAAACTTTTTTTTCCTTTAGGTTTCAACCTTAGTACCTTGTCTGCTAATCTAACAGGAACAAAACTTTGCAATCACTTTTACTGACAGCAATTAGGAAATAAGACAGTTCTCCTATAGTTTTTAACTGATATCATTATTTTGCACCAAATATCCATATTTAAAAATAAATTACAACTAGAATGTCTGCATTCCTTGTTTTTTTTTTTCTGTTTATATTCAAAAATTAGATACATAGATTTTTATCTGCAATGTCAGAATTTTGAGACACACCATTTATCAAATGGAAAACGTAAGAGAGTAGCACTTGGGCATTCTTGAGTCTCTTTTTATAGTTCTTGCTTTGACTCACTTTTGACCTTCAGCAAATGGAGCTCGGTTGAGCTGACTGTAAAACGAGATGGCCATACTGACCTGTCTTCCAGGGGCATTCGAAAACTCAATAAATCAGGGCCTACAAAGTTCTTTAAGGTTCTCCGATGAATTGTACCATCTAAGGGTGAAATGTCAGAGCAGAAAAACGTCTAGTACCTTTTATACATCAGTTATTACTAAATAGGCACCACAAAATAGTATCACTTCAAGCCTTCATAAAATTACTTTTATTTTCTCAAAGAACATGGAGTTAAGTCCCTTTAAAGGACGATGTAATAGGTTGTGTTAGCCTCCGAAACCAACTTCTTTATTTCAATACTCACTATTCAACATTGCCCTGTCATCTCGGCTGACACAAACAAGCCCTTTTGAAATGAATTATGGATTAATGATTGCATTTTTATAGTTACATGTTTCAGTATCATTGCTTGCTTCTCAGAGACATTAGCTGTAGTTGATGAACAACCATGTTGATGTTGCCAGCTTAATATATAAGACGTTTGTGGTGTATTTTAAATTATCTAAATTCAGAGTTAAAAATTAATTTTACTTTGATTTTTTTAACATCTACTGATTAAACTTAAGCAGCTAAATATCTTAGGCATTTAACTTCAATATTGTGTCCTCCCCTATCAGAACGCAATTGGGCATTTTCCTATACACAATAGAGGAAAAAAAGCAATTACTATCAATCAGTGACTAAGCAACAGATTGGAGTATTTAGAAAGACTCATTCATACACAGATTTGCAGCAGTGTTCAGCGCCTCTGATTAGATTCCATAGATTTTAAATTGTAGCTAATTAGGCTGTCATAGGTTCATTAATGGCTCTACTGATTCAGCACTCCCTCACCTGCATGCATATTAAAGCTCATTAGCTCCCTTGTCTAAAATACCACCTGCATTAATTGCTGCCGATGCACCAGCACTCTTCAGGAGCCTCTTCTGACAAGGATTCTACCTGCTTGTGGTGCCCCGTGCCCCCGATAGCTCTTCAGGAGCGCTCACACACAAAGTTCATGGTGCTGCACACGTGGGGAGATTGCAGCTGTTACAAGGGCAGTCAAGCCTGTTTTACGCTTAACAGCAGGATATAAATAATTAGTGATGCCTGTGCTGTAGTGCTTAGCACAAGGCCGGAGTACCTCACTCTAAATTTCTCCTAGACCATCCCTCTCCACAAACTAAGCTCCGAAGTCATCTTTCTGTGATTCCTGATTTTTTTAAAGCAGCTTTCTCAAAATGCCAAAACTAACTTAGAGGAGAACGAACACTGTAATGTGCTTTTAGTTTATTTCCTCCATCCCTCACTGGGAGTGATAAATCCCTAGGCAGAGGTCCCTAAAGGATCTTGGTTCATGGCTGCCTGAGTCACCAGGTCAGTTAACCTATTATGACATCACACGTTGTAAGTCAGTCCCATTGCTAATGTCAAATAACTCCTTTAAACTGTTCTCAGCTTTATTTATTATCTATTTTTTACCTATATCTTTTGCATCCCCTTAGAGAAGCTTTTTTGTTTTTTGGCAAAAAGGTCTGAATTCGAAGTTATCAAAAAAGACTCTCATAAAAAATCCAACTACTCAGAAAAGATCCCTACTAGGATGAGCTGGGAAAATGCTAATAGTATGAAGTAAGCTATTGGTAAAACTAATTCTTGTTTTCCTGTATTTCATGTTGCTTACTCTTTAGGGCTAAATCTTTCAGTTGTGGGCTGTTATTAACTGCTAGTTATTATCTCAGGAATTCCTCTTTTTACTGTGTGCTCTAAATTTCTGTAACTGTAGTATCAAACTTTTCACATGTATTTGTTTGAGAGGCAGAGGCAGAGCCAGAGAGAGCATGCATGCACCCTCTCATCCATTGAATCACTCCCCAAATGCCCTCAACCATAATGGATCCAGGATTCCCATTTAAGTGTCAGGAACCTAATCACTTCTAGAATCACCACTGCTTCACAGTATCTGTATCAGCAGGTAGCTAGAAACTAGAGATGGAGCCAGGTATCCCAATGTGGGACATGGGCAACACAAGAGAGGCCTCAACTGCCAGGCTAAATACTTCCCCTGTAATGATAGCTTAATTTGAGGATTTCAAGGATTGAGAACATCAAATTATAAGAAAATCGTATATATTTATATATGCACATATATATCTGTACACAAATATACATGTATGTATTTACATTGATATACAATTGATATATCTTCAAATCTATAGCTTTCATAAATCTGCAAATAATGGTTAATCAAATTCCATGTTTTATGCATATATTTGAAGAATAACTTTTTCATAATTATATTTTCCCTGGGCACTAATTTAAGAGAATTCACCCTTTAAAGATTTAAAAACAATTATAAGAAAATGGTAGAATAAGGCAAAAACTGTATCAACTGTATCGAGAAATGTGATTTTGGATATAGTGACAAGTTATTCTTAGAATATAGTTAATTTTAGATATTTATTTCTGTCATTTATTTTGTGTACTGTTTCAATTTCTTCCTATGTATAAAATTGAAATGCTTTTTTTGGAAATTTATGGAAACAATACACTCTCAGGATCAGAGCAAATGGATGACAATTACTACAACACAATTCTCTTCATTCTTATGCTAATGTGATGTTAACACAAAGAAAACAGATTGGATGCAGTCCACACACACAGTTCTGAGAATATAGTGATACTACCTTTCCTTCCTGCCTATTTTTCTTTTTAAAAAATTCTTGAGATTAATGTTTTAAATTTACAATATAGTAAAAGGCTTAATGCTTCATTAAATAAATGGGTCAACAGATAAAAAATGACTTCAATAAAATCATTAAGCAAGAGAATCATAATGAAGTTTCATTGTATGGACAAGGCTTCTATAGAATTAAAGATCATTTACACAGATTTCATAACTGTAGCTATATTATTTCATGTGAACAAATTAATTCAATAGCAAATGTTTGATAAATTTTAAGAATTTAAATGAATTTAATATTTCTCAATGTATGCATGTGTCTAAATGAATTGCATGTTGTGAGGGTAAAGGTCTTAGCATTTTATTCAATATAGATATTGATAGTAAACTACAGCTATTGAAAGGTAAAATGGGAAAGCACTACCCAAGATCATAGTTCTAAGCACATAAAATCCTGCATTCTGATCTCATTTATATCCTGCTCCCAGACAGAGTATAATTAGCAATGTATCTCGATTCATATATGATCATAGTTACATGTGGAACAAACACAGTAGTGAAGTACACATATTAGTTTCAAGATTTTCCTGCAATGTGGTGCAAACCCAGCAATGGTGCACCTCAGGTAAACCACTCAATCATTTCTCAGGCTTCAGTGCCCATCTTCCAGAAAGCCAAGGGCACCCAAGGGCCCAGATCCATCAGTTCACAACTGATTACAGGCCTGCATTCATGATCAAAAAACTGCAGATGTTGGTTTAGTTTTCTTGGGAGGTGAGGACATGGACTAATTTTTTTTTTTTGAAGTTTCTGCTAATTGTGAGTTTTGAAATCCATAGGAAAAAGAATTCCTCGGTAAAAGTGGAAGAATGATACTTGTTCTCAGTACATGTCGTTCTGGCTGACGCAGAAAACAAAGTGGGGAAAATACCTGTAGCGTTTCACCTCTGCAGCTTTGAAGCAGGGTTGGACCTGAGGATTGCCTCTGTCAAACCGACCCCATGCTTTAAAGCAAGGCAGCAGTAGAATTAAACAGGCAGCCATGCACACTTCTTACTTGTGGCTGTATTATTTTACATAAACAAATTAATTCAAATTAATGGGCTATCCAAAGGGCAGGCGGGGTTTGCTTGGACCCATCTTCCAAGTGCTGGTTGGCTGCCTCCCTCCATGGAAAGCACCAGAGCCAATCACAGGCTCTCCCTCTGTGTTGACATCACCAACTTCTCTTAACACTTCTGGCCCCTCTCTTACCAGACCCAGGGACCTTTGCTTTATTTTTTTTCCCTAAATTCTGCCTTCATAAAACTCTCCTCAAGGCACTTGACATGAGAGGGCCCTCTGTTTTCCCAGCATTGTGATTGTAGACATCCAATAAATGTCTGTTGAATGCATAGTGATGAATAAATTAAGGAATGCATTTCATTATATGAATTATATAACTGATCCCCTATATTTTAAAATATGTCCTATTTTGCTTCTGCTCTTATCTCTTAATTTTGTTTTATTCTTCAATTTATTTTGTTATTTTTATCTTCTTGAGAAAGAGGTTGCTAAATAAGTTTTGTCACTTTATTTTTTATACAGATATTAAAAACTATACACTCACTCTAAACACCATCTTATCTAGATGCAAGCCATGTTTTTTATTTCTAAATACTTTTCTCAATTTATATTACAATACAAAGTCTTTAAACCAATGGGTTACTTACAGGTACATAATTCATCCCAAGTTTATAGGAATTTTTGTTTAAATTATGTTTTAATTTCATTACAGCCACAGAAAGTGGTACACTATAATTATTGTTTGAAGTCACCAATATATTTGTAAACTTGACTATATTTAGACCTAAAATTTTTTGATTTTATGGTGATACACAAGTGATATGCATTGAAGGGGAAATTATTAGAGTATGTGAAAACATGCATTCAATTAAACTAGCATTCTAACTTATATACCTTCAGGATTAGTCTTCAAATGCCAATAAAATGCAGTTTTCTGATGAACTGGAATCCTTCTGGTTCCAACTGTCTGCACTTGGTGGGTCCTGTAGCTCTTTCTCCCAAACTTTAGGGCTACATTCGTGGGAATCACTACACCAAAAGCATGCATTTCCAGTCTTCATGTGTTTTCAAGTTTGGATGAATAGAGATTATACTTTGAAACACTCTTAAAAATAAATATCTAACACTCTTTGTCCTAAACCCTTAATGCTTACCCTTCTATAAATACATTTAAAAAATTAACTGATAAATTTTGTACAAAATGGATCAATCTGGAATTAACTGTGATATTTGTTCTCAAATAGGTGTGTGTGTGTGTGTGTGTGTGAGTGAATTTGTGTTCAATTTGTTGAAATCTTTAGTTAGTATAGAGTTGGTCTTCGGGGTGCAAAGTTAATTAAAACTGAGTCTTAATGGAAATGGTACTGGGAAGAGGAGAAGGTGGAGGGGGAAATGAGGAAAGAGGGTGTGGTGGGAAGAATAACTGCATTCCTAAAGTTGTATATATGGGTCGGTGCCGCGGCACAATAGGCTAATCCTCCACCTAGCAGCGCCGGCACACTGGGTTCTAGTCCTGGTTGGGGCACTGGATTCTATCCTGGTTGCCCCTCTTCGAGGCCAGCTCTCTGCTGTGGCCCAGGAGTGCAGTGGAGGATGGCCCAAGTGCTTGGGCCCTGCACCCCATGGGAGACCAGGAGAAGCACCTGGCTCCTGCCATCGGATGAGCGCAGTGCACTGGCTGCAGTGTGCTGGCCGCGGCGGCCATTGGAGGGTGAACCAACAGCAAAGGAAGACCTTTCTCTCTCTCTCTATCTCTCTCACTGTCCACTCTGCCTGTCAAAAAAAAAAAAAAGGAAAGAAAAAAGAAAAAAAAGTTGTATATATGAAATCTGTATTCCTTAATAATAAATACGTTAAAAACTGAAAAAAATTAACTGATATGAAAAATTTGTACATATAGGATTCTGTGTCACGTTTTAGCACAAGTATACATTGGATAATAACCAGTCGAGGTAAATATTTCTATCCCCTTAAATATTTTGTACTATTTTTGGTGAAAAGTGAAAATCATTTCTTCTAGCTTTTTGTTAATGTAATACCTCCCGCTTTTTTTAAAAAAAAATTATATTTAAAAGTCAGAGCTGCTGGCTCACTGCCCAAGTGGCTGCAATGGCTGCAGTCCACGGTGTAGCCAAGAGCTTGATCTAGGTCTTCATCCATGGGTGGCAGATAACTTGGGTCATCCTCTGAGCTTTCATAGGCCATTAGAAAGTAGCTGTATAGGTAGTGGAACAGCTGTAACACAACCAGCGTCCACAGGGGATGCTGGCATTGCACATGGTGGTTTAACCCACTGGGCCACAATGACAGTCACTCCTTTATTCTATATGTTGAGGACTGCTTTGGCTATTTTGAGTCTTTTATAGTGTCACAGAAATTTTGATAGATCTTCTTCCAATTCTGTGAAAAATATAATTGGTATTTTGATGGGGAATGCTTCAAATCTATTGAATATTATGGACATGAACATGATATAAATTTTTGCAGTTCATGAACATTGTATGTCTTTGCATTGCTTTATGTCCTCTTCAATTTCTTTCATACATATTTGACAGCTTTACTGTAGAAATTTTTTACCTCTAGTTACGTTTATTCCTACATATGTTTGGTAGCTTTTGGAAATTTGATTTCTCTATTTTTTTCAGATAATTTTATTATTATGTATCAAGGTTACTTACTTGTGTGTGTGTTGACTTTGTTTTCTTCAACTTTGCAAATTAATTTATTAGTTGAGATATTTTTGTGGTCTTTGAGGTTTTCTATAAATAATATCATATCTTCTGTAAACAGGATATTTTACTTCCTCCTTTCAAGTTTTGAGTACCCCTTCAATCCTTTTCATCATTCAACTATCTCCATCTTCTCCAATTTAACATTTACTTTCTCTGCCCTTTAACATTTACTTTCTCTGCCCTTTTCCTACATTATATTCTCTTTATCTCCTACTATTTACGAATTTCACTGCTGTATTTCCTGAACACTTTAAAGACTTATTTAGTTATTTATATGTTTGTTTGAAAGGCAAAGCAAAAGAGAGGGAGAGACAGAGATAGAGAGCTTGTGCTTGCTGGCTCTGTTTCCAAATGCCTGTCAACAGCTGAATCTGGGCCAGGCCAAGGCCAGGAGCCAGGAACTCCATTCTGGCCTCCCACATGAGTGGCATAAGTCCAAGCACTTGGACCATCTCCTGCTGCTTTCTCAGGTGTACTAGCAAAAAGCCAGATTTTGAAGTGGAGTAGCCAAGACTCGAACCCAACTCCTCTATGGGATGCCAGCATGGCAAATGGAAGCTTAACCCTTTACACCAAAATGCTGGTTCCCATTTCACTAAATGAAGTAATATCCCCTTTATGTTTGAATGAATCATTATTCAGATCAGCAAACAAGACTATGCAATTATGCTTGCATATGTTTGTGTGTTTAATAACAGCTTTATGAAATTTATTGGATGATATGAGACCTACATACACTGCTTCATCCAGAACACATATCTGTGATAAAATTTAAAGTTTTCCTTTTCTTTTTCCTACTTCTGTCAGTGTCTCTAGTTGTAGTGATTGTATTTTCCAAATAATATCATTTATTCTATCTTCCTAGATAAGGTAACAATATCTACAATTTTAAATAAACCCCTTTAAAAATATTTTGTTTTTAACTGATACATAAAAGTTATACATATCTATGGGATAGTGTATGATATTTTGATATTTTTATTTTCACTATGCAAACATATTTAGTGTCAAATTTATGTACAAAATTGCAACAGGAAGATACTCATGAAATAAGATACCTAAAAAGAGAGAAGTAATATCTTCCCTAAGCAATTTTTATTTATTAGGTAAATACAATTATATTGTAAACTTCAAAAAATCAATTTGTTTCAATTTTCCAAATTCTCCAATTGGTTTGCCCAGTTTTCAGGCTAAAAGAAAATTTCTATTTTGCCTATAAAACTACAATACATGGAGCTTGTCATAGTGTATTATCTATGAGTGTACTTCTCTGGATAAACAACAATCCTGAAAATTAAGTATCTAATGAACTACATATTTGAAACCCTTCTCCATGTGAAAAATAGATGTTTATACTATAGAAGAGGTACAAAATCTCTTAGTAGATATTAAGAAAGAAATACAAATAAGACATATGTTGGGGCAGGCACCCAGGCTCACTTGGTTAATCCTCCGCCTATGGCACCGGCATCCCATATGTGCTCTGGGTTCTAGTCCTGGTTTCTCTTTTTCCAATCCACCTCTCTGCTGTGGCCTGGGAGGATGGCCCAGATGATTGGGCCCCTGCACCCACATGGGAAACTGAGAGGAAGCACCTGGCTCCTGGCTTTGGATCGGTACAGCACTGGCTGAAGAATTTGGCAATTTCCATTTGGGGAGTGAACCAATGGAAGGAAGACCTTTCTCTCTCTTTCATTGTCTATAACTCTACCTATCAAATAAAAAAAAAAAGACATATGTTGTGAAAGACTGCTTATCACATATCTATTTTCGGGTTTTCTACTGTCATGTTCAAATACTAAACACATTTTACATGCATTCAAAAAGTAAATAAAATATGGTTCTCAATAAAATATTTTACTATAAAAACCTTTGTAAACGTTTTAAACAGTGTTTGCAAAGAACAGCTTTTGAAAAACTGAAAATTGATTTGTAAAATAAGACATTTGAGACAAATCTATGAAAATAAATGTGAATTTAACACTTTAAAAGTCAAACATGTTAATAATAAAATCTCAAAAAGTCTGAAATTACCTTCATTCTATAGTTTCATGAAGCATGCATATTACATTGTCTAATGTTGAGCTCCTTTTTATCAGATCCTCAACTTGTTCTGTAGAGTTGTCTTATGTCTTTGTTTTATGGACCTAAAGTAACTGTAGGATAACTAAGTGTACTGATAAAACATTTCAACATACTAATGTCCAGACACTAAAAGAACTACAAGGGTATTTCAAAAAGTTCAAAGAAAAATAATAAAATGTATGAACTAATTTAAAAATTTTGCACCAAAATTATATGGTCTTCTAATTCTAATTATCCATGAACTTTTGCAGGCTAAGAGACCTTTTCTTATGAACTACAATATGTTTCAATATGTGTATACAACCTGTACTAACCAAACATGGCAATCAACATCTCTCTTTCCTTAACGCTATTTTATGATTAGATACTTAGACCTCTTTTGCACTGTTTGTTATTCTATTACCTGCAAGTTTATGGTGAACTCTAGTCTGCCCACTATAGCTATGACCCAGTAACTAACTATGATTTGGTTCCTTTTATCCACATTCTTTCTGTTCTCCCATGGCTCACACCCTCTAGTAAAAATTCTGTTTTTATTTTTATTGTTCCCCTTAATTCACAAAATTGGGGGGGGGGGATGTGGTGGTTATCTCTCTATATTTGGCTTATTTTACTTTACATGATGTCTTTGAGGTCCTTCCATTTTATGGCAAATGACATAATTTCCTATCTAGCATCCTGCTGGTGTTCCTGGGAAAGCAGTGGAAGATGTCCTAGGTCCTTGGGTCCCTGTACACCTACGGGAGACCCAGAGGAAGTTCCTGGATCCTGGCTTTGGATTGGCCCAGCTGTGGCCATTTGGGTAGTGAACCAGCAGATGAAAGACTTTCTATATCTGTCTCTCTCTCTATCTGCACCCCCACTAGGCCTTTCAAATGAATAAATGAAGCTTTAAAAAAAAAAATAGCTTGAGATTGAAGCCATAATTAAGTCACAAAAAAATCTCCATGATCTGATGATTTCATATATGAATTCTATAAAACATTTAAAAAGAAACTAACTCCAGTACTCCTTAAACTGTATGAAAATATTGAAAATTATAGAAATCTGCCCAACTTTTTTATCTAAATTAACCTTTATTTCCAAAATTTTGTCTAATTATTTGGCCTATAAATCAGTTTTTTTTTGGATACAAAATTATTCCTTACTACTATTATTCCCTTAAGGTTGCAAACACAAACTTATTAGCAGTAACATCTGGATTTTGGTATACCAAATAAAATTATACATGAAAAGTATTAATATGGTTTTAAGGATTTTTACAAAAGTCATTAATTTATCCATATGAATATACTGTAAGGCCAGCATTAGTCTGATACCAAAACCAAAGACAACACAAAAGGAAAATGAAGATCGATGACCTTGATAGACACAGATGCAAAAAATCCTTAAATTAGCAAATCATATCCAAAATGGCATAAAAAAATCATACATCAGAATCAAGTGGGATTTATCCCAGAAATGCAAGGGTGATTGAACATTTGCAAATCAATAAATGTCAAAAATCACATCAATAGAATAAAAAACATAACCATATGGTCATCTCAATCAATTCAGAGAAAACCTGTGATAATATTCAACATTCCTTCATGATAAAAATCCATCAGCAAATTAGGATATAGGAGGTACACACCTCAAAGTCATGAAGGCTATATATGACAAACCAACAGTCAATATTATATGAAATTGGGAAAAGATGACAGCATCACCTTTTAGATCTGGAAAAATGCACCACTCTCAATAATCATTCTGTATAGTATTGAAGTTTTATCAAGAGAATTAAGAAAGTCAAAGTAATCAAAATTGCAAAGAAGTAAAAATATGTATGTTTGAAAAGGCATGATTTTTTTACATGGAAATACTTAAATACTGAACCCAAAGAAAGGAAAACTGTTAGAACTGATAAACTAATTTAATAAAGTCATGGGATACAAAATCACACAAACAAGACTAGTGTTTGCTAATACTAACTGATAGAATCAAAAAGCGAGAGAATGATCCAACATGGGAAGCGAGATACACAGCAGACTCATAGAATGGCACATGTCCTAAATAGCACTCTGGCCTCAGAATCAGCCCTTAAGGCATTCAGATCTGGCTCAAGAGCCCATGAGAATATTTTATGCATGGAAAGGCAAAACACTGTGGCAAAAAAAAAAGAAGACCTAAATGAAAGATCTCTGTGAGTGAGATCCCAGTGGAACGAATGGGGACATCAAAGAAGGAGGTACCTTTCTCTGAAGGGAGGAGAGAACCTCCACTTTGACTATGACCCTGTTGGAATAAGATTGAAGTCAGCAAACCCTAAAGGCTTCCATAGCCTTGGCAACTCATGACTAGACCCTAGGGAGATTCCTGACGCCATAAACAAGAGTGTCAAATTGTTAAATCAACTTCAGGAGTCACTGTGTACTTACGTCTCATGTGGGATCTGTCCTTAATGTGTTGTCCAATGTGAAGTAATGCTATAACTAGTACTGAATCAGTATTTTTACACTTTGTGTTTCTGTGTGGGTGCAAACTGATGAAATCTTTACTTAGTATATACTGAATCAATCTTCTGTATATAAATATAATTAAAACTGAAAAAAAAATCTTGGTGTTAAATTGGAAATTGCATAGAAAATTAATCAATTTAAAAAAATATATCATGTAGAATCTCTGTCCTTAATGTGCTATACATTGTGAATTAATACTATAACTAGTACTCCAACAGTATTTTTCACTTTGTGTTGCTATGTGAGGGCAAACTGTTGTAATCTTTACTTAATATATACTAAACTGATCTTCTGTATATAAAGAGAATTGAAAATGAACCTTGATGTGAAGCAAGGGGAGAGGGAGTGGGAAAGGGGAGGGTTGTGGGTGGAAGGGAAGTTGGGGGGGGGGGGCAATTGTAATCCATAAGCTGTACTTTGGAAATTTATATTCTTTAAATAAAAGCATTATAAAAATTAATAAAAAAACATCAACATTCAAAATAATAGCATGTTTATAAACCAAAATAATTATCTCCTAAAAAGATAAAGAATTCTTATTCAAAACAACCAGAAAATATTAAATATTTAGAAATCAATTTCTAGAAAAACTGAAAATCTCTACATTGAAAATTATAAAACACTGATGAAAAGAATCATCAAGGACACCAATAATGAAACCATTTCCCTTTTTATGAGTTCAAAGAATATCATTGAAACGTATAAACTCCATAGAGCAAACTGTAGGTTTAATGCAACCCATATGAAAATACTAGGCTTTATAGAATTAGAATTTTAAAAATCCTAGTATTCCTGTGTGGACCACAAAAGACCCAGAACAGCCAAAGTAACCCTGAGCAGGAAAAAAAGTCAACCTGGAGGCGTCGCAATACCTAATTTTAAAGTTTAGTATGAAGCTATAGCAATTAGAACAGCATGATACCACCATAAAAACTGACACATAAATTAATGGAGCATAATAGTGATCCCAGAAATTATGCACAGCAAACCAATTTTTGACACAGGTGCCAGGAACATATATTGAATAAAGGGTTCTCTTTTCAATAAATCATGAGGGCAAAACTCGATATACATATGAGAAAGAATGGAATTACATCACTCCCTCTCAACGTATACAAAAATCAATTCAAGATGGATCAAAGAGCTAAATGTAAGACACGAAACTATAATTCTACTAGAAGAGAAAACACAGTGAACACTTCACAACATTGGTGTACCCCAGCGCCGCGGCTCAATAGGCTAATCTTACTACTAGGGCGCCCGCACCCCAGGGTTCTAGTCCCAGTCGGGGCTCTGGATTCTGTCCCGGTTGCTCCTCTTCCAGTCCAGCTCTCTGCTGTGGCCTGGGAGTGCAGTGGAGGATGGCCCAAGTGCTTGGGCCCTGCACCCACATGGTAGACTAGGAGAAGCACCTGGCTCCTGGCTTTGGATCAGCGTGGTGCGCTGGCCACAGCACACCAGCTGCAGCGTCCATTGGGTAGTGAACCAATGGAAAAAGGAAGACCTTTTTCTCTTCTCTCTCACTGTCCACTCTGTCAAAAAAAAAAAAAAAAAACCCGAAAAACAAAAAAAATTGGTGTAGGCAGTGATTTCCTTAACAAAACCCCAAAAGCATAGGCAACAAAAGCAAAACTTGATAAATGAATTTATACCATATTCCAAATTAAGAAGCTTTGGCACAGCAAGTGCAATAATCAATACAGTGAGGAGACTGCTGACAAAAAGGAAAAAGTATTTTCCACCGTCCTTATACATCAATAGACTGATAGCCGGAATATATCATGAACTTAGGAACTCAACAACAACAAGAAAAGCAAGCAATCCAGTTAAGAAAAGTGAAAGAACTTGAATAGGCAATTTAAAAAAAGAAAAAACTATATATACCCAAAAAAATGAATAAATGCTCAATATCACTAGCCATCAAGAAAATGTAAATCAAAAATCAATGAAATGTCATCTTATGCCTATTAGAATGGCTATTATCTAAGAGAAAGTAACAAATTCTGGAAAGGATATGGAGGAACATGAACTCTTAGACATTATTGTAGGAATATAAGTTGGTACAGCTATTATGGACAATAGTATCAAAAGTATAACTTCCCTGTGAGTCAGCAACTGTGCTACTGAGTAGGCAAAAGACAAGAAATCATTGCATTCAGAGATACCTCCTGCATATAGTTTATTGCAGCTCCCTAAGAGCAAAGATATATAATCAACCAACATACCCATCATCAGATAAGTGGATAAAGAAAATGTCTCTCTCTCTCTTACTCTCTCTCTCACACACACACACTACTCTTAAGCCATAAGAATGGAATCCTGTCATTTGTAGCAAAATGGATGGATACCATGTTAAGTAAAATAAACCAGACACAGAAAGACAAATATCACAAGTCTTTTCTCAAATTTGGGAGTTAAAGGAAAGCTCAATTAGAACATAGAATAGTGGGCTGGCCCCGCGGCTCACTTGGCTAATCCTCTGCCTGTGGCACCGGCCCACCGGGTTCTAGTCCCGGTTGGGGCACCAGATTCTGCTCCTTTTCCAGTCCAGCTCTCTGTTGTGGCCCGGGAAGGCAGTGGAAGATGGCCCAAGTGCTTGGGCCCTGCACCTGCATGGGAGACCAGGAGGAAACACCTGGCTCCTGGCTTCTGATAGTGGTTATTTGGGGGGTGAACCAACAGAAAGGAAGACAAAGAATAGTGATTACTAGAGGCTGGGAGAGATGGAAGCAATAGCGGGAGTTTGGATACAAAAAATAAAGGAAGCTATGTGTGGTTTATTAACTGTGATATAATAACAAAAGATATTAATAATAGGAAAAGTTGGGTGTGGTTTATAGATTATATATCACACTAATATCATATGTTAAAAATATTGGGTTTACATGAAATCCATATCATTTAGCTATTTTTGTTTCTAAATTTCAAAATATTCTGAAATTAAATGTTTAAAAGTAATAAAGACCTAGCTGCAATACTTTTCAAGCTATTCCAAAACTTTAAAATTCTTCCAAACTTTTAAAAAAAATGTCTTTTTTCTCCTGAAAGCTTTTATTTAAGCTTCATGCATTTCACAAATACAACTCTAGGCATACTTCCCACCCTACCCGCCATCCCACCCACACTTCCACTCTTCCTCCTCTTGCTCCTATTCCCTAACAGTTTTTATGAGGCCAGCATATCCCTGAAACCAAAATCAAAGATGCAAAACAGAAAGAAAACAAACTAATATCCAAATGTATAAATCAATGAACATAGATGCAAATTTTATCAACCAAATATTAGTACACTGAATGAAGTATCACATCAGAAGGGTCATATATCATGGTCAATAGTATTATCCCTGGGATGCAAATATAGTTAAACATACCTGTATCAATAGATGTCTTAACCCCCATTAACAGAATGAGGAACAAATACCATATGATCATCTCAATAGATTCCAAGAAAACATTTGATAAGATTCAGCATCCCTTCATGATAAAAAATGAATAACTACCTCTTAGTCAGAAAAATTATTTGTTGAAAAGACAACATTTTATCCATATATTTTGATCACTGATTTCTTCAACATATTCCAATGAAACATCCCATTAAGCAGGATAAGTTGATACTTAATAGCCAAAGAATGACATCCTTCTAGCACCAACCAAGTATGTTATGAAAAAGAAAGCAACTGAAGAGGGGATTATTGCAACATAAAAGCCTTAAGCAAATATGAACTAAAGACATAATTAGGAACACTCAGCTGAAACTATTAGCATTTCCAATGCTTATACATCTTATTCTGGCAAGAATTGTAGAAACAGTTGTAAAATTACATTGACAGAATGAATGTCAATGATTCAGCAGCCTGTTATGGGAAAGATTAATAGCTTCTGTTTTCCAACAAGTTAATCTCTCTGTAAAAAATATAGTGCCTTTAGGTTACCTTAGAAGAAAAGAATTAAATACAACATGATAGATCTGTATGTGTGTGTGATTCAACAGCTACACCAGTCTTATCAGCACTGTTTTTCAGAGAATAAAAGTCCTGCTCTACAGCACATATTGAGTAAATGCACAGTATTGCTTACCTACATAGTTATGGTAAGGAAGTAGATTAATTAATAATATGGAAATTGAAACAAAAGTAATTGTAGACTGTGATACACTCAGGATCAAGATTTTAGTAGATTATCAAGATTACAGAAAGTACTCAATACGTTCTTATTTAATTTGCATTAATACCAATTTAATAATAAGCTATCAGAACGAAATCCTTCATTATGCATATAAAAGAATATTACAGACCATGAATTTAAACATGTTGTCACCTAGATAGAGTCGATCAAGAAGTAGAAAACAAATTCTCTGCATTGTAGCCATAGGGTGGCATAACGCCCTTCAAGAGAAAAAGACATAACAAACTTTAGCTAAGTTACTTACCATGCTATGGCAATGAGCAATCAGGTCAAATCTGTGCTGAAGGGATCCAATCAAAAGGCTAAAAAAAAAAAAAGGCCGGAAGTTAATAGGAAAGATTTTGATGGATTTAGTTTTAATATAGTTTCATATTATATGAAATTGTAAATGCTTGTGAATTTTTAAGGTTTATTAGTGACACAATTTCTATTTGTCACTGAGCTTTTTGGAATCACCGATAATTCACAACTTACTATTTAGGGAAAGGGCAGAGCAGAATGGAATCTCCTTTTATTGAGCTCCTATTGTATCTTGGAACTTATGCTAGTGGAATTGCATTCATGTTTAATTTTTTGATGGTAATGAAATAAAACAAATCCATTGGACAATGAGAGAATTTATGGACAGCATGGTAAAATAACCTAAGATCACATTTCTGACAAATAATGAAAATTAATATGCACTTTACATGAACTTTTTGCATGCCTCTCTTATGCATGGACTTCAGAATTCTTTTGCACAAAAATCATACTTTTAATTTCATTTTCCAAAGACTTCTTGATGTACCTGTCTATTGCAAAAATTTCCATTGGCTTTGTTGAGATGATCAGGCTTTCTAAGCCTGTTTCTCCCTGAGTGTACCCCCAATTAGTTTACAAGTTCGTCAATGCCAGCAATTGTTCTGAAGATGGAACATTGAATAGCAGCACTTCTTGATGAGCTACATACATTGTTTGAGGATGTTACTTAATTTCTCATATTCTTTAATGTCCTCAAAGGAAGACGGGAAGATTTGATTACTGTTATCAGTTAACTTCCTAAGGTAAGAAGGTATATTTTCTTTTTTAAATTTATTTTATTTATTTGAAAGAATTACAGAGAGAGAAAGGTCTTTCATCCATTGGTTTAGTCAAAAGATGGCTACATGGTCAGAGCTGAGATGATCTGAAGCTAGGATCCAGAAGCTTCTTCCAAGTCTCCCATGTGGGTGCAGGGGCCCAAGGACTTCAGCCATCCTCTGCTGCTTTTCCAGGTACATTAGCAGGGAGCTGGATTGGAAGTGGTGCAGCCGAGACTCTAACTGGTACCCATATGGGATGCTGGCGCTGCAGGGCAGGGCTTCAACACACTGCACCATAGTGCTGACCCCTAAATTATATTTTCTTATACATAGTTCCAATTTCTACAAGGAATACACATACACACACATATTCATACAAGTATATGTATTTGTATATACACCACATATACTCACATGTGTATATCTATATACATTTATATACATGTATGTAAAAATATTTCCTTTGCATTGCACAGGTCCTTCTATTGTTAATGGATATTAAAAACAAGCACTCATATAGATTAAAAAGACATCTATAGGGAGAAAAATGTCCATCTCACCTGTCCTATTAACCTGAAAAGATTTTTTTATTATACCTCCTTAGTGCAAGTTGAAGAGAACAAATTTTTAACTTATCACTAACTTGCCTTTTAATTGAAGTGATGATCAGTGGCTATATATAACATTGCAAAACACACTATTAAAGTAGATATACCTAGAATTATACTTTTAAAATTATTTTAATAGACAAAATTATCTCTCGAGACCTAGAGACAAATTCTATTTTTTCTGGTATATGTACTGGGCATTTTATTTCAACTAAACATTCCTTAACTCCTTTTTTATGTGTAATACACAGTTTACCAGAAATAACATTTTAATGTAAATCATAACTAGTCAAGAATGCTCCTAAAAGTTTAGACAAAGGAAATGTAAGTCCTGAGGACCCTGACTCACTGTACATAAAGAATGCAGAATGTTCTAAAGGTTGGAAGTCCATCCCCAGGTCACTAACTTTAAGACAAATAGCTCACTCCTTCTTGTCAACAATCACCAGAAAATCGTTGTTGATTCAGAAGTGAAATTTTGTGCGAGATGTGACATGTGCAGAGGGAAGCGATGCTGAACTCTAGACACCACATCTGCCTTCATCAAACATCTGCTTTTCATAATCGTATTCCTTTTTCTCCAGCAACAACAATGAACACATAAGCAAAAAGTGATTGAATATATAGCCAAACCCAAGTAATTAAACTGCTTGAGTAAATGGTGCTTTTAATACTCATATTATTTTAATACAAGTGTATCCATTATTTTATGATTGATCTTTCTCAAAATTGCATGCATGACAATTGAATATTTTTATAATGATTAATGATTATATTTTGGCAGATTTTAAATGATGAATTATGCTTAAAATATTTTCCTCAAATCATCTAAACATATAAAAATCAACAAATCATCTCTTTTAACTCAGTATCAAACGGAGTGATATACTGCACGAATAGCATACTTCAAAGATGTTATGTAACAGGTATTTTTTGTTTCTATGGCTCCCAGTTCCTCATCAAAATTGTTATAAATACCAGTGTAAAGGACATTGTCTTCTTTATTTCAATGAACTCAGCGCGCTATGTTCTACTGTCTCACCCTTTCCACTTCTCCATGGAGCAAGTCCTCAGTGTGTACTGATTGCTGCTCTAATACCGTTTTAGTCTTACCCCCTTCAGCCTTTTAGTCTCAATAATAATCCCTCATATTGTCGTATGTAATTGCCTCTTAACACCCTATGTATGGGATGGGAGAGGGAGTGGGAGATGGGATGGTTGCAGGTGGGAAGAAGGTTATGGGGGGAAAAAGCCACTATATCCCAAAAGTTGTGCTTTTTAAATTTACGTTTATTAAATAAAAGTTTAAAAATACCCTAGGTAAGAATTCTACCACTGAACCACCCATGCACCTTTTTTTTAAAATTTTTTTTGATTTTTTTTTTTTTATTTTTGACAGGCAGAGTGGACAGTGAGAGAGAGAGAGAGACAGAGAGAAAGGTCTTCCTTTGCCGTTGGTTCACCCTCCAGTGGCCGCCGCGGTCGGCAGGCGCACCGCGCTGATCCGATGGCAGGAGCCAGGTGCCAGGTGCTTTTCCTGGTCTCCCATGGGGTGCAGGGCTCAAGCACTTGGGCTATCCTCCACTGCACTCCCGGGCCACAGCAGAGAGCTGGCCTGGAAGAGGGGCAACCGGGACAGACTCCAGAGCCCCGACTGGGACTAGAACCCAGTGTGCCGGCGTCGCAAGGCGGAGGATTAGCCTGTTGAGCCACGGCGCCGAAAATTTCCCAGGTTTGGAGAAGGACAGAGACATCCTAGTACAGGAAGCACATAGAACCCCTAGGAAACATGACCAAAAGAGATCCTCATCACGACACATTGTAATTAAACTCACCACAGTGAAACAGAAAGAAAAGATCCTAAAATGTGCAAGAGAGAAACGTCAGATTACTCTCAGAGGATCTCCAATTAGACTCACAGCAGACTTCTCATCAGAAACCCTACAAGCTAGAAGGGAATGGCGAGACATAGCCCAGGTACTTAGAGAGAAAAACTGTCAGCCTAGAATATTATATCCTGCAAAGCTCTCATTTGTGAATGAAGGTAAAATAAAGACCTTTCATTGCAAACAGAAATTGAAAGAATTTGTTGCCACTCGTCCAGCCCTGCAAAAGATGCTTAAAGATGTGTTACACACAGAAACACAGAAACATGGCCATCAACATGAAAGAAAGTAAACAAAGGGAACCTCACAGCAAAAGATCACAGGGAATTCAAAGCATACATTTGGATAAAGAAATTATGGGACATGTACTCTATAGAATACTATACAGCAGTCAAAAACAATGAAATCCGGTCATTTGCAACAAGATGGAGGAATCTGGAAAACATCATTCTGAGTGAATTAAGCCAGTCCCAAAGGGACAAATATCATATGTTCTCCCTGATCGGTGACAACTAATTGAGCACCGAAGGTGAAACCTATTGAAGTGAAATGGACACTATGAGAAACAGTAACTTGATCAGCTCTTGTGCTGACTGTTGTTGTACAATGTAATACTTTATCCATTTTAGTATTTTCTTTATCCTAGTACTATTGGTTGAACTCTGTAATTAACAAACAATTATTCTTAGGTGTTTAAATTTTAACTGAAAAGTGATCCCTGTTAAATGTAACAGTGGGAATAAGAGAGGGAGGAGATGTACAATTTGGGACATGCTCAATCAGTCGTGCCCCAAATGATGGAGTTAGAAATGTGCCAGGGAATTCCAATACAATCCCATCAAGGTGGCATGTACCAATACCATCTCACTCGTCCAAGTGATCAATTTCAGCTCACAATTGATCGCACTGATAGGTCTAAGAGTCAAAGGGATGACACAAACAAGACTAGTGTCTGCTAATACTAACTGATAGAATCAAACAGGGAGAGAATGATCCAACATGGGAAGCGAGATACACAGCAGACTCATAGAATGGCACATGTCCTAAATAGCACTCTGGCCTCAGAATCAGCCCTTAAGGCATTCAGATCTGGCTCAAGAGCCCATGAGAAAATTCTAGGCATGGAAAGCCAAGACACTCTCGGAAAAAAATAAAAAGAAGACCTAAATGAAAGATCTCTGTGAGTGAGATCCCAGTGGAACAAAAGGGGCCATCAAAGAAGGAGGTATCTTTCTCTGAAGGGAGGAGAGAACTTCCACTTTGACTATGACCCTGTTGGAATAAGATCAAAGTTGGCGAACCCTAAAGGCTTCCATAGCCTCGGCAACTCATGACTAGAGCCTAGGGAGATTACTGACGTCATAAACGAGAGTGTCAAATTGTTAAATCAACAACAGGAGTCACTGTGTACTTACGTCTCATGTGGGATCTGTCCTTAATGTGTTGTCCAATGTGAAGTAATGCTATAACTAGTACTGAAACAGTATTTTAATGTTTGTGTTTCTGTGTGGGTGCGAACTGATGAAATCTTTACTTAGAATATACTGAATCAATCTTCTGTATATAGATAATTAAAAATGAAAAAAAATCTTGGTGTTAAATTGGAAATTGCATAGAAAATTAATCAATTTTAAAAAATATATCATGTAGGATCTCTGTCCTTAATGTGCTATACATTGTGAATTAATACTATAACTAGTACTCCAACAGTATTTTTCACTTTGTGTTGCTATGTGAGGGCAAACTCTTGAAATCTTTACTTAATATATAATAAACTGATCTTCTGTATATAAAGAGAATTGAAAATGAATCTTGATGTGAAGCAAGGGGAGAGGGAGTGGGAAAGGGGAGGGTTGCGGGTGGGAGGGAAGTTATGGGTGGGGGAAGCCATTGTAATGTATAAGCTGTATTTTGGAAATTTATATTCTTTAAATAAAAGCGTTATAAAAAAATACCCTAGGTAGAAATTCTGAGTTATCTTCTCTAAATTTAGTGTCACAATGGTCTTTTCATTTTAGCTTCCTTTCTCAGGGTCGGGACACCAATTCTTCCCTTTCATGGCACCAACCTCTCCATCAAATCACTTACATGCATGCACACACATGTACACATATTTTCATCTTTCCACGTATGATACCCATATTTCTAATTTGGTCTCTATTTCTCTATGCTTTCTGTGTACTTTCTCTGTATAATTCCATCTATTTCTAAGCCATAAAACGTATACATATACTAATATTCCACAACACCCATAAATGTGTGTTTAATAATTCTACCTAAACATGTATATTTTACTTCACTAAAAACAGGCTTCTCTATTTCTAGTCTTCTTTTCTGACATTGCTTATCTCAGTTTATGGTGATATCACACATCTACTCAGATGCCTTGTGGACAACCTCTATATACATTTTTTAAGAAGACAATTGACTACAACAATGGGTATATGGAATGGGATTGGAAACGTTGGTAATGTCAGAACAGAAGGAAGCTTTTCCCACTTAGTAACTTTACCCTTGTTTCACCTCTGTATTTAAAGATCATGAACAATAGCGACAGAACCTTTTTACAGGTCAGACATCTGCAGACTGTGCTACACTGACATTATTGTCCTTTTATCCTGACAGTGGTCTTGCAAGTTGCTTATTCTCATTTTCTGGGTAAGTCAATGGAACGAAATATATAGAAGTATTTTACCCACAATCGTACAGGTAGTATGCAAACCTACATCTGTTTACCTCTTGAGGCTCTTTTCTCTCTCTCTCTCCCTGTGTATGTGTGTGTGTGTGTGTGTGTGTGTGTGTGAGAGAGAGAGAGAGAGAGAGAGAGAGAGAGAATGAGACAGAGAGGCAAAGTTATTGTATATGTTTAAGGTATAGAACATGATGTTTTGATATAGATAGTGAGACTGTTATAGCTGAGCAAATTCATTTATTTAATATCTCACATAGTTATACTCTTTACAGTAAAATGCTATCTTCTTATTTCTGATATCTTTTTCACTTGTGATATGCAAGAGTTGGTAATTTGGAATACCTGCAAATATCAAAAAATGCCTGAACTGGTACCTTTCTCTCACTCAGTTTAGGTAAATCAAGCTATAGGACACAGCAGTTGAAAATAGTCTTTCGTACTGCAATAATTTGACGTTCAAAGCTTACCTGCTGAATTATGAATTCTATTACATATGTAATAATTTCATAATGGGATTCCATTCATCAACCTTTATGCTTAAGCACCATTTTAATGGCTATTATCCATAAAGAAAATAAGCATGTATGCATCAAATATACCTGAAATGTAACCATTGTTCTTTGAAATAGCACTGTGATAGGTAATAATCACATTCAACTCGATCTGATTCTGGTTTTGGTTTGTAGGAGTGGATGGTAGGACTGTGCAGTTGGTGAAAGCATCTTTTTTAAAAATTTGTATCTCATAAATATAACATTACATACATAGTAATTCTTCCCATTATATCCGCCCTCCCACGGATTCTCCCCCACCCCGCTTCCTGCTCCCTGTTCTGTTTTATCCAAGAAAGAAAAATAAAAAGAACGAATGAATGGAGTAAAGAAAACTAAGAGAAGTGTTCCTCAACAGTCTATACAAGGGCTGATCTTAGTGCTTCTTGAAGGTGATTTTGCTTTTTTTTTTTTTCCCTTCCTCTTTTCACTTCCTTCCTCCTCCTTCTTTCTTTTTAGCAACTTGTCTTTGAAGAAGAATCCAAGGGTGATGCATCTTTATGAGGTACTTTTCTCTGAAGGGAAGAGAGAACTTTCACTTTGCTTAAGGCCTTGTCGAGCTTGGATTCAAAAGGCTTCCATAGCGAAGGCAGTTCATGTCAACAGCTTTGGGTGATTACTGATGTCATACATAAGAGTGGTATTTTTTAAATAAACAACAATAGTCACTGTGCACCAACTTCCCACGCAGGACAGCATCTTTTAAGAAGGCTACAGTTTTGGTCACTAAGGGAAACAGGTTTGCAAAAAGCAGTTTTGTCTTTTGATGTTTTATATTTCACCATGCAAAAACCATTTAATAAATGTGTGATGCACAAGTCATTATATTTTTTACAAGTAGGGTGGAGGTTTTTGTTTTTGAAAGATTTATTTATTTGAAAGGCAGAGCTTCAGAGAGGCAGAGGAAAAGAGAGCAAGAGAGAGAGAGAGAGTACTGCTGGTTCAGTACCCAGATGGCTTCAACAGCTGGAGCTCAGCTGATCTAAAGCCAGGAGCTTTATCTGGGTCTCCTACACAGGTGCAAGGGTCCAAAGAATTGGGACATATTCCACTGCTTTCCCAGGCCATAGCAGAGAGCTGGATTCCAAGTGGAGCAACTGTGACTTGAACTGGTACCCATATGATATGCCGGCACTGAGCTTTACCAGCTATGTCACAGTGCCGGCCCCAAATCATTGTGTCTTGAGCAGTAAAAAATGTTTATGAGACTGCTCTTCATTAACTAGTAAAGTATTAAATTAAGGAAAAATCATATTCTTTTTCTCCCTTGAGGTTCAACGTTATGAAAGGTTATTCTTCATATTTTATAGATAAGAAAACTCAAATTCAGCTAGTTAAAATAATATTGTCATTATAAGAAAATAGAGGGGCCGGTGCTGTGGTATAGCGGGTAAAGCCACCGCCTGCAGTGCCAGCATCCCATATAGGCACCTGTTCAAGTCCCAGCTACTCTACTTCTGATTCAGCTCTCTGCTATGGCCTGGGAAAGCAGAAGATGGTCCAAGTCCTTGGGCCTCTCCATCCACATGGGAGACCTGGAGGAAACTCCTGGCTCCTAGTTTCAGATTGGCGCAGCTCCGGCCATTGCAGCCATTTGGGGAGTGAACCAGTGGATGGAAGACCTCTCTCTCTCTCTGCCTCTCCTTCTCTCTGTGTAACTTTGACTTTCAAGTAAATAAATAAATCTTAAAAAAAAAAAAACCAGAAAAGTTCTTAAACACGAAGTTCAGGGTTTGAAAAAGACAAAAAATGCATCAAAATATTGGTGACTCAGTGTCAGCTTTGCATAAAATGGACAGTACTCCATATTATCACATGACAAGTTATAATAATCAAGTTAGTTTTAGCACTGTTTTATTATTGCCATGTATCACAGGGCAGAACTTAAACTATATGGGACATTTGAGGATGCAATAGATTAAGAGCTCTTGAACATAAAGAAAAAGATGTCTAGGTAGTAATAACTAAAACTGATCTTTGAATTGTTTCTGATCATGGCTCATTCAAATTGAAGAACTCAAAATATCACAGCCATTACTTTGAGGCAGATTGGAGATACAAGGAAGAAAGAGGAAACATAAATTCATAAAAGTTTTCTTTATTGAAATTCAAAAACAACACAACGTGATTTTTGGTCACTATAAAAGGCTATTGCACATTGAAATGACAGCTAATAGAGTTCTCATTCAGTGGAACTGAATTCAACAGTCTAGTCCCTTCATTTGACTTAATCATTTATTTGTTTTAAATAGGCAATTGTTTATGACTATATTGTAATTTGGCATGCTGGGCATTTTTAAGTTTTAGGAATTAAATAGTAAGGCTGAATATCCTTCCATACTGAGGTGTGTTTATATTTTTCTGCCCTACAAAAGTCTTTACCTTGTTAGTACTAAAATGTGACCAGCAGTTAGTGTACAATTTACTCTAATCACGGACAATCAAGATAATGAAGTTTGAAAATCAGATACTGTGCATGTGGTAGCTTCTTTTAGCTGCAGCTTGCTCTACTTCTACCATGAACATACAATACTTTTCAGGTGAGTGGAGAGTTTCTAACTGAACAAGAAGCTATCACATTCTCTAAAACGGGAGGATATGGTGTTTGGATAGCCCCTGCTGTGTTTAAAAAAATCCAACTGCAGTAATTAACAGCAGGTTTTCCATCTTGGCATGATAGGTGGAACAAAGAAGCCTCTGGAAAGAAAATTTAAAAAATAGCAACAACTATAGGGGGACCCTAACAATAGAGCAGACAATGGTCTGCTTGATCAATGGTCACAACTGTTATAAATAGGCTTCATAGAAAAGTATCAGAACTTTGCACAGTGAAGCATCGGAGATTAAATCTGCAAGTATTCATGAATTAGAAAATTATGTCTACGATCTGTGATTTTTAAGTTTGATAAAAGTAAAATTAGACACACATTGATTTAATGCCAACCATTAGAAAGAATGTTTTTATTTACTTGATGATTTTAAATAATAGTGTTTGAATTTTGTTGACATCATGGGTTTGATCTATTGGCAACTTTTAAACATAATTTCCAGAGTACTTTCTTTTTAAAAGGCATATCAAAAATAAGAAATTTAAAATCATAAAAAGACTAGGCAGCATTTTAGGAAGAAACTTTACTATATTCTAAGTATTTTGGTACTAAATGAGAAATGCTATAAATGAGCAAAAGGGGATGCTAAGTGATTGCACACATTTTTAAACATATCTTAGATTTTTAAAATAAATTGAACATTTATATTCTTCTAAATGGTTAAGAATGTATGCCTTGCACACACCAAAGCCCACCTTTTAATCTAATCTTTCATCTGGCAGGAAACCTAGTCAGAAGGAACCTATCTATCCATCCATCTATTCCTCTGTCTATCCATCTGCCTGAACTGGATCTATCCAAAATGAGAATTTAATGTCTGAATTATATTCTATCAGTGTAACCAACAGTGTAGAGATAGTTATTCTGGAACAAACATACATGATAAAAGATTATGGAATTCATTTCATTTTAAAAAACTCATTGGCCTATCCCATCTGTATCCTTATTTCTAGGTAGTGTATGTGTGTGTGTGTGTGTGTGTGTGTGTGTGTGTGTGCAGTCCAGAGATAAAGGAATAGGTGTCATTCATTCTAGATCCAAATGGTGTATTGTTCCTCAACAAAAGAAATACATCTCAAGAATTAAAATAGCTTCTGGAAAGATTATCAGTACTAAAACTGTTAATGCATAAATTCTTTAAATTTCTCAGCAGGAGATTTCATTCTTCTCTAATTCTGCTTAGGACCCATTTCAGTAATACTTTCTGCCTTAGATTAATTACCCTGATCTAATTCATTTAGTGGAGGACAGCTGTGGTACGTGGGTTGCCCACTGATGTATTGTGTTAAATGACGCCCATCTGTCATTGCAGCATATCAGCATGGATTCAGTGTCACCCACTTCATTGGTTCTGCTGAGATGTGAAGTACAGCTACAATGTTTACTACTGTTGTTAATTTAATACCTACACCTTTAATAACCTGACTGCTGTCACTCGCTGAACAATGATACATGATGGCCAGCAAAGAAAGCATTAACTAGACAGCAGAGCAGACCCTCTGGTACAGTTCATTACAATGCTAGTGGGCAGAGTTGCCAGTGGGGCCCTGTAAGGCATTCCCCTAGGGAAATTCTTATTGAGAAATAAAGTTAAAAGGATCTGTGATACCAGTGACTCTAACAAATTTAATCATTGGTTTTTGTCGGAAAGGAATTATTTTTAAAAGAAATTTTTGCTTTTTTAAGCGTTCATTTTTGATTCTTTATTTCTTTACATTGTTTGTACTTCACCACAGTTCCCTAAATTTGTAATCTTTTATGTGATTCTTTGGAAATTGGCTGAAGAAAGTATAGTGCAGCAAATCTAATATTTTGACTTTAAAGTTTTAATCTTGGCTAAACTATATAAACTTCTAACTTACTATTACCTAATGAATTTATGTATAATGTTACTTATATAATACTTGATTTTGTTTACAAAATAATTAAATTTATGTATATTTAGTTGCTTATGTAGTAGGTGGGAAAAAATTTTTAAGGTGTAAAATACATATTTACATCTTATCTGTTCAAGAATGACCTTAAAGAATGTACAAAATTATAGAAACATATTTTTAAAGTAAATATATAAATGCAGACAAGTTTTTATTTTAATATTTTTTAAAAAGCTGAAGAAAATGTACTTTGATTTTTTATTTATTTTGTCTTTCATATTATTCGGTTTATCTGACCTATTAATTTACATTAAATTCATATTTAATTTCCTTTCTTTCTAACATTCATCTTCAAATATTTTTCCATTTCTTTGTGTTGAGTGAAATTTTATCCCACAAGGAAAGGATGGAATTCCCAGCTCCCAGCTCTAAATTTGCTCAGACCTGGCTGTTGTGGCCATTTGGGGAGTGAAGAGCTCTCTCTTTCTCTCTCTCTCTGCCACTCTACCTTTCAAATATATCAATACATCCTCAAAAAATAAAATCATCCACTTCTTTGTAGTTAAAATACTGAGATATTTCTATAAAATATGTACATGGTTCATTTTCTTAGCTCACTAAGTGCATTCTTTTCATCCATTAGCTTTGACAGCCTTACTTGCCCACAAGCTATGGGTTTTCAGGACCTAGTTCAGGTAGGGTCTCTGTAAACAGGTACTGCTATATTATGATTATCAGTGATTGGTTATCCTGAAATATGAGAGTTCTGCACAAATTTTGTGCAGATTGGAATAAAAGATGAATGTGTTTTGCTGAAAAAAATAGAAGTCCATGAATATGAGAGATTATTCCTAAGCAGCCAAAACAGTCATGATCAAAAAAAAAAAAAAAAGGCTAGAAGTATCACAATACCAGACTTCAAGATATACTACAAATCTATTACAAACCAATCGTCCTGGTACTTGCATACAAAGGACAATGGAATAGAACATAAATCTCAGAAACAATCCATGGAGTTACAGGCAACTGATTACAAAGGCTCCCAAAACATACACTGGAAATAGAAAAGCTCTTCAGCAAACAGTGCTTGGAAAACTTGATGTGAATATGGGAAGACAGACACTTCAACACTTCACACCATCTAAACATTAACTCAAAGACAATATCAAAGATCAAACTATAATGTCTGAAACTATGAAACTACTAGGAGGAAATATATAAAAAAAATCTCAAGAGATCAAGCACAGAAAAAAGGCAAAAATTAGAAAAATGGGAGTATATCAACCTAAGAAGCATAACAAAGTATACAGTCAAGTGAATTAAACACAGTCGAGAGAATAGGAAAAGATAATGGTGAACTACTCATCTGACAGAACATTGTCACAGATATAGAAGAGGCTCAAAAATCCCAAACTAGAAAAAAAAATCTATTTAAAAAAGCAAGGTGGGCCGGCGCTGTGGCGTAGTGGGTAAAGCCACTGCCTGCACTGCCAGCATGCCATATAGGCACCAGTTCGAGTCCCGGCTGCTCCATTTCCGATTCAGCTCTCTGCTATGGCCTGGGAAAGCAGTAGAAGATGGTCCAAGCCCTTGGGACTCTGCACCCATGTGGGAGACCCGGAAGAAGCTCCTGACTCCTGGCTTCGGATCCGCACAGCTCTGGCCAATGCGGCCAACTGGGAAGTGAACCAGCAGATGGAAGACTTCACTCCCTCTCCCTAACTCTGCCTCCCCTTTTCTCTCTGTATAACTCTGAATTTCAAATAAATAAATCAATCTTTAAAAAAAAAGCAAGGGACAAGCACTGAAGTGTTGCATTTAAGGCACGACTTGGGAAACCCCCATGCCATACTGACGTGCCAGTTTAAGTCCCGGCTAACCTGCTCTGGATCCAACTTCCTGCTAACGTGCCTGTGAAGGCAGCAGATTAAGACCAAAGCACCTGGTTCTCTGCCACCCATGTGAGAGACCCAGATGGATACCTAAGTTCCTGGCTTTGGCTTGGCCAGAGCCAGGTGTTGTGGGCATTTGGTTAGTAAACCAGCAGATGGAAGATCTTGAACTCCCTGGCTCAACAAGAAGAAATGACTTTCCCCATCATCTTTTAGGCTGACAAATTTGTAAAAAGTGATCCTGGAGGCTGGAATTCTAGCATTCAAGTAAAGCCACCTTCTGTAGCGCTGGCATCCCACATGGGAGCTGGTTTTAGGCCTGGCTGTTCCACTTCTGATCCAGCTCCCTGCTGAGACACCTGAGACAGCAGCAGAGGATGCTCAAGCCCTTCGATATCTGCATTCCTGTGCAAGACTCAGAGAAGCTCCTGGCTCCTGGCTCGAGGCCTGACCCAGCTCCTGCCATTGTGGCCATTTGGAGAGTGAACCAGGTGATGTGAGCCCTCTCTCACTTCCTCTCTCTTTCTCTCTCTCTCTCTCTGTAACTCTGCCTTTCAAATAAATAAAATAAATTTTTCTTAAGAAAAAAAGTGATTTTGACCTTGAAAAAACATTTTAAAAATCTATTAAAATTTATGTATTCAGAGAGGTAAAGAGACAGACAGAGATCTTCCATATATAGTTCACTCCCTAAATGCTCACACAAAGTCAGAGCTGGGCCAGGATAAAGTCAGATGCCCAGAATTCAACCCAGTCTCCCACATGGGCTATAGGGACTCAACTACGTAAACCAACACTTGCTGCGTCCCCGGGTATGCACTTTAAGAAAGTCAGGTCAGATGCAGAGTGGGTACTTGGACCCAATAAGTTTGATATAGGATGCACTCTTCCTTCTTTTTTTCCATCTATTTGTTTATTCAAGTTCTTTTTTATTTAGTAAATATAAATTTCCAAAGTACAGTTTATGGATTGCATTGGCTTCTCCCCCCATAATTTCCCTCCCACTCACATCCCTCCCGTCTCCCACTCCATCTCCCATTCCATTCACATCAAGATTCATTTTCAATTATCTTTATATACAGAAGATCAATTCAGTATATATTAGGTAAAGATTTCATCAGTTTGCACCCACACAGAAACACAAAGTGTAAAAATACTGTTTCAGTACTAGTTATAGCATTACTTCACATTGGACAACACATTAAGGACAGATCCCACACTATTGGTTGAACTCTGTAATTAACACACAATTATTCTTAGGTGTTTAAATTTTAACTGAAAAGTTATCCCTGTTAAATATAAGAGTGGGAATAAGAAAGGCAGGATATGTACAATTTGGGACATACTCATTCGGACTTGCCCCAAATGGTGGAGTTAGAAATGTGCCAGGGGATTCCAATACAATCCCATCAAGGTGGCATGTACCAAGGCCATCTCACTAGTCCAAGTGATCAACTTCAGTTCACAATTGATCACACTGACAGGTCTAAGAATCAAAGGGATCACACAAACAAGACTAGTGTCTGCTAATACTAACTGATAGAATCAAACAGGGAGAGAATGATCCGACATGGGAAGCGGGATACACAGCAGACTCATAGAATGGCAGATGTCCTAAATAGCACTCTGGCCTCAGAATCAGCCCTTAAGGCATTCAGATCTGGCTCAAGAGCCCATGAGAGTATTTTAGGCATGGAAAGCCAATACACTCTGGGGAAAAAAAAAAAACCTAAATGAAAGATCTCTGTGAGTGAGATCCCAGTGGAAAGAACAGGGCCATCAAAGAAGGAGGTACCCTTCTCTGAAGGGAGGAGAGAACTTCCACTTTGACTTTGACCCTGTCAGAATAAGATCAACGTTGGCGAACTCAAAAGTCTTCCATAACCTTGGCAACTCTTGACTAGAGCCTAGGGAGATTGCTGATGCCATAAACAAGAGTGTCAAATTGTTAAGTCAACAACAGGAGTCACTGTGTACTTACTTCTCATGTGGGATCTGTCCTTAATGTGTTATCCAATGTGAAGTAATGCTATAACTAGTACTGAAACAGGATGCACTATTCTTAACCACTAAGTGAAGTATCTTCTCCAGAGAGAGATGCCTTAATTAGTATCTTAACTAGCATCTTAATGATAGGCTAAATACTGCCCTCCATCAGATGTTGTGACCTTTTGGTACATGACTAAAACCTTTTTTATTATTTGCAAGAAGAGAAAGACAGGCAGAAAGAAATCTTATATCTGTTGGTTCACTCCACAAATGTCTGCAATATCTGGGACTGCACCAAGCTGAAGTCAGGAGCCCAGAACTCAACCCAATCGCCCACAGAGGTAACAGTGCCCCAACTACTTGATACAACTTAGTGCCTCTCAGGGTTACATTAGCAGGAAGCTGGAATCAGAAGCTGAGCCAGGACTGGAAATAAGGGACTTCCATCTGGGTGGCATATGTCCTGAGTGGCATCTTCACCTCTGTGCCAAACACTTGTTCTGTGTCTGTTAGTCTCAGGGGGCTATCCCATACCTACAGCAACAAATATACCAGGGTTGCCTTTCAAATTTCTCACTCCAGAATCCTTTTTTATCTATCATTTTACTGCAAAATGACTTTCTCACCACAAGAAATATTGAAATATTTTAATGCAAATTTTATTTAGAGATAATGATGGAATTATATGCATTTACTGTTGGATTGTCAATGTTTTTGCACATTAGTAAATGTGCCTTTTTATTTGGGCATATGTGTTTATGTATATTTAAAACTCATGCTTATTTTGAATATTTAAATATTGTACATTTTGAAGTCTAGAAAACTTAAGTGAATGCCACTAGTAGACAAATTCATTCTTGAAAATTTATTCAAGAGTGCTCCTTTTAAGTGCTTTTAAATGGAAGCAATTGGCAACTTATCATTGGCTTATTTTGTTTGTTTGTTGTTATATATTCAACAGTAGCAAATTGATAGGGTTGTATTCTTGTCTGCTCTGCTTAAAGGATGCAGCCATGTCTGAATGAGTGATCGTAACCTGCTTATAAATCATAGTTTAGGGAGATGAATTTGTTCTCTTAAGCTGGTTTGGTTCTGAATACACTCTGAGGAAAGAAAAGCTAAAAATGTTTACTGTAAATAAGGCCGGCTGCCAGGAAGCTAGAACAGCTCTCTCTCTTCTATAACTGTTTTGTTTCCTCTCAAGAGTATCACATGCACTGAGCCCATCTCATTCCAACATATAAATAATTCCTGCAAGTTTTCAAAATATGCTGGAGCGGAGTGTAAAATGAACATTGTTATCCCCACCCAAGAAAAAGTAAATCAGAATGAAGCAGAAGGTAAATTCCCCCAATCTATGACCAGGATTTAAATAGAATGTAATTTTTAAATGATGAATTATAGTCACCTCTACATCTTTTCTTTTTTCCTCAGAGCTAAATAATGAGTTAGAAGTTGGTAGAAGCCAATGTCCCCAGAGAATCTACATTATGTATTGTTGAAAAAGAAAAAAATATGTTGTGTATTTTTTTATCAGTTTTATTTCTCTTTCTCCCAAAGATACTCGAGTATTTAACAAAACAATTATGATCTTTAGCATAGTTTTCCACAAATAAACTTCCCTCATTACTTTCCAAATCACTTGCCATTGACTCATTTAATCATAATTTGTATTGAATCTTGCAATTTATCTCTGAGCAAAGAAAAAGAGTAAAACAGTGAATACTTCATTGAACCACATGATATTATACTAACGTAGTTATTCTTTTGAATTCTAACACATTTGTTGCTTCTACCATGATGGTCTAAACAGGAAACAAAGGTAAGTTATATGATCTCAGAGTATGAGATCTAGTATGGATCTAGTATTTGAATTGAACGAAACACTGAAATACCCTGACCAATAAAAAAGAAATCCTGTCTTTTCATGTAAAATTTGACATAGAATGTAGAACCTTAATTCTCATTCTCGGTTTTATCACCAGTGTTAACGTCATTTATGGATGGGCTGCACATAAATATGAATGAGTTACCAAACTTCCTTGGGCCACAATAACCCTGGATTTGAAATAGTTTTGAGTTATATAATAATTGGATTCTACATATCACAAAATTCACCTTCAGACAATTACAATAGTAGCAAAACATTTATTTTATTCAAAGATCACTAGGTTTAGGGAATAGGCATCTAACCTAGTGGCTAAGGGTCCCATGTTTTGAGTGTCTGGGTCCTTTCTGCCAGTACAGACATTGGGGAAGGAATGGGCAGTGATTAGATGACAAATAATTGGGTTCCATCTCCAACCTCACAGGAGTCCTGGATTGTGTCCTGGCTCCTGACTCAAGCCCTAGCCCAGCCCCACCCACTGCAGCTCTTTGGAGAGTAAACCAGCAGATAGGAGCTCTCTATCCATTTGTTTGCCTTTCTCTAAATATTTGTTTGATTCTAAAATAATTTTTTAGTTTCCATGCTTTCATTGAGTAACAGAATACCAGTTTGTGAGCTTAAAATAGCCTTATCCTTTATGTTGTTATGCTTCTATAGGGTAAGTACTGCTGACATTGACCCTTCTATGTATAACATAGTAAGGATTGTATAAAAAAGATTTGTTAATTTTGGAAATTATTTTTTCTATTATTTTTACTTAATGATATCACTGGGATTTTATTGATACTGGTTATGAAATTTTGTCTTACTTTTAGTTAAAAGCCAAAAATAAAACTATCACCAATAAGCTTGTACAGAAAGTAAGACAGAATAGAAATAAAGACCAATAGAATACACTTTGAGAGGACTAATAAACTGCTCAATCTTGTTAAGAAACCTTTGAGAACTACCTAGAAACATTTTAGTATCATCCCACTGAGAAGGGAGAAGCAGGCATATTTGTCAGTCTGCATCTTCTCTCATTAATTGTTTCAGCTTCTATTCAGTTATGTACCCAAGGGAAAATGAAGAAAAATATTATTAACTTTAAAAATTAGACAGGAGATGCTATTATATATTCTGCATATATTAAAAGTATAAGAAAATATTTCATACAACTTTATGACAAAACATTTCGCAACTTAGATGAAATTGACAAAATCCTTGGAAGACAAAACTCAAAACTAAAGCTCATTTCAGTAAAAACAGGAGTAAAAGCAAAATAAGCCCATGGGAATCTCCCTGTATGCCACAGAAATAGAAAATATATTTGAAATACAGGATTACAAAGGTCAAGTAAATAAGAACAAAAGTCCACAATATGTCAAAATATTGTGAAATACTTAATGATGGTACTGTTTGGCAAGTTATGCCTGGCCTACGAGAGAATGTTTTTGGTAAAAAAATAGGAATAGTTGTCAAATTAGAAAAAAAAGGACTCAAAGAATAAGTGTACAATTAGGCAGTTGAAGAAATGATAAAGTATAATTTCAAGAAATATATGCATTATTTGAAGTTTAAAAAGGGAAATTAGATCAAGGAAAAACTTCTTGGGGTAAATTTCTACTCATCCAATATAATTTAAAAATATTTTTTCTTGCTTACACTTTGTTCATAGTAATTGCATTTACCCAACAAAACTGAGATGCATTACCAAAAAATTAATATTACGAACCAATATATCTATCAGTTACCTTGGGAAGTGTTGGGATTTCTGTAATAATCAGGGAATAAATGAGAATGAGATAATTTTTTGAATATAAGTTGGCCTATAAAACAAAGAGTAATTGTTGTGATCATATGTATCACTTTTCTAGGATGTACTGAATCAGCAAATAATCAAATGTTATCTTTGGCTTTAGAATCTCACTTTAAGTTCAGATATGGTTCTCAGAAAAATAATCGCAAGAAAAAATTCTTTCCCAAAGTATGTGCATAAGTTCATTGAACTGGGAAGGTGGGAAATCAAGGACAATTACAGAAGGATAAAGTAGGCAAAATAACAATGTAAGGATTCACACCTCCAAATAACTGAGTGATATATGCATTAAACCAGTAAATAACACAACCATGAACATCTTAGACATCTGGAGAAGAATAAAGGCAAGATAAACTGAGATCTCTAGGGATGGCTCTTTCTTTAGTATTTAATTGTAAACTACTCTCCTACTTACTTAGGAATATTTCACTTTTTTATTTGTTTGTTTTTGGCTCAAAGAGTAAACTGTAACACAGCCATTTCTCCAGCCTAAGACAATTATGATCCTTACCTTCCTCCCACTCCCTAAAAATATGCCTTTCACTGCCTAACTCATTCACACTAGATTTGTTTTCATTTTTGATAAAATCATGACAACTTCCTCCAAAATCATGCAAATAGAACATAACTTATTTTATTTCCAGTACTGTACAATTATTCTCATTCTTTTAAAATTTGGTTCATCCTCTCCACCCACACTCCCTATAGACTTTCTTGTAAATACAGATCAAACATGAGGTCAAAATACAATTCAAAATAGCCAAGATATGGAACAATCTAAGTGTCTATTTTTTCCCAAAGAAACCTTTTATTTAATGAGTACAAATTTCATAAGAACAACTTTAGGAATATAGACATTCTTTCCACCATGCCCACCTTCCCACCATCAATCCTACCCCATCTCCTCCTCCCCCCTTTCCAATTCTCAGTCCCATTCTCCTTTAAGACTCATTTTCAATTAACTTTATACACAGAAAGCCAACTCTATACTAAGTAAATATTCCAACAATTTGCATATATATACACAAAATATAAAAACTGAGAACAAGTTTTACAGTTAATATTCATAGTACAACTCATTGGGGACAGAGGTCCTGCAAGGGGAGTAAGTGCACAGTGACTCCTGTTGTTGATTTAACAACTGACACTCTTATTTATGACGTCAGTGATCACCCGAGGCTCTTGACATGAGCTGCCAAGGCTATGGAAGCCTTTTGAGTCCACAATGTCCATCAGTATGTAGACAAGGCCATAAACTAAGTGGAAGTTCTCCTTTCAGAGGAAAGTACTCCTTCTCTGATGGCCCTTTCTTTCCACTGGAGTCTCACTCACAGAGATCCTTCATGCAGAACCATTTTTGCCATGATGTCTTGGCTTTCCATGCTTGAAATGCTCTCATGGGCTTTCCAGCCAGACTAAAATACCGGAGATGCTAATTCTGAGGTATAGTGCTATTTACAACAATTGTCATTCTATGATCTGCCATGTGTGGTGCTTCCCATGTTGGAACATTTTCTCCTTTTTAATTCTATGTATTGTTATTATCAGACATTTGGTCTTATTTATATGATCCCTTTAGCACTAATTCTTATCTTTATGATCACTTTAACCCTTAATATGGTCACTTTAACACTTAAGATGGCGTTATTACCACCCAGCTTAATGGATTATTTGGAGTCCCATGGTAATTTTAGTTATATCCATGTAAGTATGTCTGTAGGAATGTTTGTAGAACTTTACAGCTCCTCCTTCTCTTACTCCCACTCTTATTTTTTACTGGAATCTATTTCACTTGACTTTATGCAAATGTGATTAATTCTTTGTTAAGTAAAAGTCCAACCAATGGTATTAAAAAGGAAGAGGAAAAAAGCTATCTTACAATAGTTTTACCTGTTTACTTCCCACCAACAGTGGATTAGGGTACCTTTACCCCACAGCCTCACCAGCATTTGTTGTATGTTGATTTCTGTATGTAAGCCATTTTAACTGGGGTGAGGTGAAACCTCATTGTGGTTTTGATTTGCATTTCCCTGATGACTAATAATCCTGAGCATTTTTTCATGTATCTGTTGGCCATTTTGATTTCTTCTTTTGAAAAAAATGACTGTTTAAGTCATTTGCCCATTTCTTAACTGGGTTGTTTGTGTTGGAGTTTCTTGATCTCATTGTAGATTCTGGTTATTAATCCTTCATCATTTGCGTAAATTGCAAATATTTGCTCCCATTCTGTCAGTTGCCTCTTCACTTTCCTGACTGTTTCTTTTGCAGTACAGAAACTTCTCAATTTGATATAATCCCATCTGTCAATTTTGGCTTTGATTATCTATCCTTCTGGAGTCTTCCCAGGAACTCTTTGCCTGTGCCAATGTCTTGCAGGGTTTCTCGAATAATTTGATGGTATCTGGTTGTAGATTTAGGTCTTTAAACCATTTTGAATGGATTTTTGTGTAAGGTAGGGGTCCTGCTTCATACTTCTGCATGTGGAAATCCAGTTTTTCCAGAGCATTTGTTGAAGAGACTGTCCTTGCTCCAAGGATTGGTTTTAGCTCCTAGGCCAAATATAAGTTGTTCATAGATGGTTGGATTGATTTGTGTTTCTATTCTGTTCCATTGGTCTATCCATCTGTTTTTGTACGAGTACCAGGCTGCTTTGATTATAATTGCCTTGTAGTATGTCTTGCAATCTGCTATTGTGATGTCTCCAACTTTGTTTATGTTGTATATGATTACTTTAGCTATTTGAGGTCTCCTGTGATTCCAAATGAATTTCACCATTATTTTTTCTAGATCTGAGAAGAATGTCTTTGGTATTTTGATTGGCATCACATTGAATCTGTAAATTGCTTTTGGAAGAATGGACATTTTGATAATATTGATTCTCCCAAGTTTGTTCCATTTTTTTTTTGTATCTTCTTATATTTCTTTCTTTAATGTCTTGTAATTATCATTGTAGAAATCTTTGAGTTCTTTGACATCCTTGGTTAAATTTACTCCAAGGTTTTGGATTTTTTTTAGCTAGTGTGAATGGGATTGATCTTAGAAGTTCTTTCTCAACTGTGGCATTATATGTATATACAAAGGCTGTTGATTTTTGTGTATTGACTTTATATCTTGCTACTTTATCAAACTCTTCTATGAGTTCCAATAATTTTGGAATTAATTGGAATCTTTTAGAATCTCTATGTAAAGAATGTCATCTACAAATAGGGATAGTTTGACTTCCTCTTTACTGATTTTATCTTTTTTATTTATTTTTCTTGTCTAATGGCTCTGGCTAGACCTTCCTGGACAATACTGAATAGCAGTAGTGAGAATGGGTATCAGATTTCTCTGAATGTGATTTGGCATTTCTCTCGTGCACATTTTAAGATCTTTTCTTTATGTTTTACTACAATGTGTTGTGGTGAAGATTTTTCTCTTCATGTCTATTGGGAGTTCTGTGAACTTCCTGTACTTGGATGTCTCTTTATTTCTCCAGATTGGGGAAGTTTTCTGTTATTATTTCATAAAGTAGGCCTTCTAATGCTTTCTCTCTTTCTATTCCTTCTGGATTTCCTAGGATCCATATGCTGGATCATTTGATAGAATCTTTTAGATCTCCAGTTGTGTTTTTTAGTATTCTAATTTCTTCTTCTTTTATTTGATCTGCCTATAATATTTCCAGAAATTTATCTCCTAATTCTGATATCCTTTCTCTTGTCGCACCTATTCTGTTCTTGAGGCTTTCCACTGCATTTTTATTAGATCTATTGAATTCTTAATTTCTAGTATTTCATTATGACTTCTCTTTAATATCTCAATTTCTTGGGAGCACTTTTCATTTAGATCACGAATTTGCTTCTGATTCCTTCTAAGTAATATGACTAATTTTTTGAATTCCATTTCTGGTATATCCTCAAACTTCATCTTCACCTTCTATCATGGAAGTGCTGTAGTGTTCCTTTGGGAAGCTCATAGTGTCTTCCTTATTCTTATTTAGGGTTTTTCCGTTATTTTTTTGGCATTTGTGTAATTTTTTTGTATGGCTGCTTTTCTCTTTAATTTGTGTCTTTGTGTTTGTAGTGAGGTTTCCCTCTGAAATGAGCTACTCCTGTGCAATTCAACTAGAAGCATGCAACCTGTCCTACTGGAGCCCAGCTCATTTCTCAATCATTGTGGGGGAAGGTATGAGCTCTGGCGCATGGAGCCCTGCTTACTGGGGCCAGGTTCGCTTCTCACTAATGGATGTAATGAGCTCAAGTTTACAATATTCAGGACTTCTTGTTGTACAGCTTGCATGGTGGGGAAGAAATTACTCTGAAAAGTTGTAGTCTTCTTTCCTGGGTGGGGTCGTGGTAAGGTGGCCCCCGCAATTGATGAGTGTGTGTATGGGAGGCAAAGAGAGCAGTCCTCTGCTTACACTCAAAAATGTAAACAAACAATGGCTTCCCAGCCTGCTGCAGGTCCAGTTGGAGAGAGCTGGGGGACATAGATGGGTAGGAGGGTGCCCGACCTCTGTATTTGTTCCTCGATACCTTCTCTTTTTTCCTGCATGAAACTTCAAATGCAGTCCACCAAGCTCCCCTCCCAGCTACCTGCAGCTCTGTGGACCCACGACTTCCCATCTAACCCGCTCCATTGGAGGCTGAGGCCAACCTTCCTGTTTCATGCCTCCAGTGTGCCTTGGCTGCTCTCCTTTCTCATTTGTTCCTTTAGCATGGACCTGTCCAATCCCTGTTGTTCTCCTGGACTTCCTGTCATCAATTGCCCATGGCTTTATCTCTGGTGTATATCCTCTCTCCTTTTTAACTATCTATTTTGCTCCACATGATTTGGATGGACCTGTTGCTATACAACCATATTGGGAGCCCTCCCCCCATTCTAAGTGTCCACTGATGCACTAGAGGATGAAGAAGTGGTGGTATACACAAAGGTTTATTCCATATTAATAAAGAAAGAGACTGCATGCAGAAACACAGATGAAACTGATGGAGGGCATTATTCTAACTGAAACAAATCAAAGATAAACAAATACAAGTAAAATGATGTCATTTTACCAGTTCAGAGTTGGTATCTGAATTTTTCTTGACAGGTCATCTGAAGATGTAGGCATTTTCCTACATCACTTATCCTTAGTGTTTATAACAGAAGTTGTCTTTAAGAGTGTATTCATTGTGGGTCTACACATTTCTCCCAGAGTGATACATACAGGAACAAATCTGAGTGCAAAGTAGAGCTTTGTGTGTCAAACTGTCATGGCTTTAACAAGCGAGGCTTGTGATACCTTCAAATGCTCTTTGAAAGTAAGATCACCCCCAACCACCGATCCATGTGAAGTACCGAGAGTCAAAGACCTCATCCAGAAACATTTTCAGCCTGAAAACTGTTTCTTTACCTCTATGCAGTTCCCTCTCAAGTTAATGATGGCACAAAGCCACTGGAAACAATAGCTTGTTTGAGAGAGCAATACTTTAATTTGATTTTTGTCAATGACCTGGATCTCATGAACTGGCAGATAATCTTAACAGGTCATGAATTAAAAGGTCTGACAAACAACCTTATCTCCCGTTATAGCTGTCATTTTGCTAACAAGAGCATTAGTTTAAAGACAGAAAGGAGTCAGTTTGTCAAGGCTGTCGATGTGATCTTTCCAAATTGCCAGTTTTAAGTTAAATTAGACATATCAAGTTCAAAAAGTGTTTGAATTTATATTAATCTATTTTACATATATATATATATATCAATTGAATATTTTATAACAGTATTAGCCAGATAATTTGAGTGTTTTTGGAGTGAACATATGTACATTCTAAGATAATAGGAGAGGTTATTAAATATTATCAAATATGTAGTTTGACTCACACATTTTGTACAGAAGCAAACTGGATAGGTCTAGTCAAAGACCTTCTTCCATAACCATGGCAACTTCTATCACAATATCAATGTATGATTTTTATCTAAATAACATTGTCTTGAAATTTCTGTGTTTTAAAGTTTAATAGTATAGTATGTGGTTTAAAAATTAATTGGCTATAAATTTCTGCATTTTGATCTGTTTCTCTGGTATATACAACTTTGTCTTCCTCAGAATTAAACATTTTGAAGTAATATAGATTTTAAAGGTTAAGGACTGTATTTTTCATTATAAATTTTCATTGCACTGTAATGAAAAATGAAAAAGCTTAAAAAGTGATTTAAAAATTAATCCTTAAATCTCTTCTTCAAGTGACTTTTTTTATCAATTAATAAGATGAGATTTTAAGATTTCATATTACATGCAATGAGATTTGCATTACTGTCATGGTTGTTTTTCCAAGTAGCCAGGGTTTAGTTTACTTTAAAAATGAAAATAATCCCCGAATCCCATTTTAGTAAGAGATTTGATCAGTAGGAAAAGGAAGTCACTAATCTGCATGTTACATGTAGTCACACTTGCTTGCTCTTGGAAGCAAATATTATTTAGGTCTATGCCAGAAAATACTGAATAATCAAAAATAAAAATATTTTCAGTCCGATTTGAAGTTCTAGGGAACAATGATATTTTGGCAAACTGATTACCCTTTACACACAGTTCAACACCTTGCTTAATTATTTCCAAAATAACTTTATGCCAAATGGTAATTTTGACATTTATGAAAAATATTTGAGGAAAATATTGAATTTCAAGTTTAAAGTGTGTAGCAAATAAAAATGTCAACACAGTATTTCTTTTAGAAGTCATTCCTAAAGATCTTCCTCTTTCCAGGAAAGAACAATATTGTTAACTCTTATAAAATATAAAAGTCACAAATGAACACTTTATATCATAGTTTATTAATCATATCTATGTAGGATTACACTGAACAAAGCAGCAAAGGGGTGCATAATCAGAAAAGAAGTTTTGAGAAAATTCCACTTTCAGGAAGCTTAAATATACTTATAGCAATGAAATTAAGCCTTTTATCTTTTAAAAAAGTAAAATATGAAAGTGGAGATACAGAAAAATTTGGTGCCAGGAAGACTCTGTTTTGATGCTGAAACTTTCATTTATTAGTTGTATGGTTACACATCACTAATTTAACCACCAAACCCCAAGGTTCTTGTTTGTATGTTGGGGATAAAGATAACCTTTCAGTATTATTATAATCATAAAAATAATCATGTAAGATGTCTTAGTTAGTAGGTATTCAATTAACATAAGAAGATAAGGGATATAAGAGGTAAAAACTTGAGAAAGTAGGTAAAAGTCATTTTGTGATGTAATGCTATATTCACATATCAAATCTAGCTTCAGAATCTTGCCATGGGATTCCAAATCCCATACATATGGGTGGCACTAATCCCAAATTATGCGATAAAATGGTCATATTAAGTATGAAATTGATCATATACATAGAACCATCAGTCAAAGGGATCCCATAAATTAGACCAAGTGCCTGGTAATAATAATAGATAGAATTACAAAGGAGAGAAAGTTCCAACATGGGAAGCAGTCCACACAGCAGACTCATAGAATAACAAACACCCTAAACAGCACTCTGACCTCAGAATCAGCCCCTAAGGCCTGACTGCAAACACCAAGAGAGCATTTCAGGAATGGAAAGCCAAGACATAGTGGCAAAACAGTTCTGCATGAAGGATCTCTATGAGATCCCAGTGGAAAGAAGGGGCCATCAAAGAAGGATGCACTTTTCTCTGAAAGGATGAGAGAACTTCCACCTTGCTTATGCCCCTAAAAACCAACAGAGTTTGTGAACTCAAAAGGCTTCCATAGCCTTGGCAGCTCATGTCAAGAGCCTCGGGTGATCACTGACGTCATAAATAAGAGTGTCAGTTGTTAAATCAACAACAGGAGTCACTGTGCACTTGTTCACCATGCTGGACCTCTATCCTCAGTTATACTATGAGAGCTAACAGTAAAACTTATCTTCAAACTGTACTTTATACTTGTGTCTCTGTGTGGGTGCAAATAGTTGAAATCTCTCCTTAGTAAACAGTTGGTCTTCTGTAAATAAAGTCAATTAAAAACTAATCTTAATGGAAATTACAATGGCAGAGAGAGTGGGAGGTAGGAAGAGTGAGGGTGGGAAGGTAGAAATAGGGGGAAGAAATACTGTATCCCTAGAAGCTGTACATAAGGACATTTGTATTCATTAAATAAAAGCCTTCAATAAAACTCTCCTACCCTTTGCTTCGGAAGACTTGAGTACAGATTTTGCTGAGATTTCTCTACCTGACTCTGCCTGATTCAAATAAATTCTTCCTTGACTATTGACTATTCCAGTATGACTTCTCCTTCAGCAAAGATAACAATCTGGACTTGCTTCCACCATTTTCATGCCAACAGCTTCCTTCCATGCACAGAAGTTCAGTTTGTCACTTGCTCAATATGGCCATGTTTAACTTCCTGTTTTGTTTCTTTAGAGTCCTTTTCTGGATTAGTAAATACATATTAACTTGCTTTCACTCAAGGGACCGGTCTCTGATACTAAATCGTAATAAGCATAGTTTCTGGGCTCACATCAATGTATCAGCTGAATGAACATGCTAACATGGGCATCTGAGATTCTGAGACACTGACTATGAGTGGTAAGTGGGAATTATCTAGATAAATGCATCGGGGGACATCGGGGACACAATGAGAGTGTGAGGAGGGGACATATGCATCCAAGTCCTAAAGCAGTAAGAAGCCTGATGCAATTCAGGAGCTCTATGAAAAACACTGCGAACTGAATCTCAGAAGGATAAAAAGGAAAGCTACATGGGCTGAGAGATTCAAATAGGCCGGGGATATATTGAGCCCCAGTTTCTCATTTCCTTTAGAAACCTGGCAATAGGACCAGCAAGAGCTTCATACTTTGTTATTGATTTTAGTGTCTGTGTTCTTTCTTTACCTATTTCCTCATGCATCCAAAACTTCAGTGATATGCAACTGCTCCCAGTTCTCCTATCATTCTAGGGTGAAACATAACTTTTTCCTTGACTTTACATTTGGTCAATGTCTGTCACAGGTTAGAACTCAGCTCAAATGAAAAGTCCTCCTGAAAGTTTTCATCCCCTCTCTGGTGCAGTGAGGCGAGGTGGACCACACTGTGCTTCTCAGCACTCAACTGATGGTCTCCATCGTGTTATTCCTTGTTTCACTTCAAACATGTGGCTAGCCTCTGTGAACCACCACCTCCTCCCACAACTACACCATGAACCTGTGGCCAGGGAGAGATGTGCATTAATCGTCTTCATGTGCCCAGTAGCTCCCATCGTATCTGATGTAGACACTATTTAATTAGCTAATTAACTGGTAAACAGTTAAGGAACAACTTCACAAAGGGAGAAGGAAAAGTTGCCACCACTTTTACAATTCCAACCTCCACTCTACAGGCACAATCAGCTGCCTGGTATCTATTCCCTGAGAGAAAACCTGCACTTCCAGCTTCCTCTTTACCCTCTCAGTGAAGCAAATTGAAATTATCACTTTATATAAGATGTAGTAACAATGAGAAAATGCTATTTGTGTAACATAGCAACTCTTGAGTAATTTAATCAGTGTTGAGAAGACGTGGTATTCCTGAGTTATTATGTTAACAATGATCATTTTTTCATGATATAATGAATTTAATAAACTCAGCAGAGGAAGACAGCTAGTTCCTATGTAACATGGGGGAATTTTACTTATTTATTTTTTAAATTTTTTTCATATATAACCTAGAGGAAAGGAAGGCTTGAGAATATGTCCCCCACCTCAAATCTCCCTACTACTATCTATAGCTATAATGGGCAATTTTAACTATTTGCAAGACTAAAAGGTCTTTTGATAGCAAATGCAATACATTTTCTTTTTTTAACTTATTTTTTGATTGGCAGAGTTAGACAGTGAGAGAGAGACAGAGAGAAAGCTCTTCCTTTTTCCATTGGTTCACCCCACAAATGGCCGCTACGGCCAGCGCACTGCGCCAATCTGAAGCCAGAAGTCAGGTGCTTCCTCCTGGTCTCCCATGCTGGTGCAGGGCCCAAGCACTTGGATCATCCTCCACTGCCCTCCCAGGCCACAGCAGAGGGCTGGCCTGGAAGAGGGGCAACCGGGACAGAATCCGGTGCCCCGACCAGGACTAGAACCCGGGGTGCCACCGCTGCAGGTGGAGGATTAGCCTAATGAGCCACGTTGACAGCCAATACATTTTCTATCTGCAAATTATTCTTTCTGTTGTCTCAACAGTATTAAATATACACATTGAATTCTGATTTTAAATACCTGATTATACCCAAAAAGTGATGAGAGTAAATGATTAGAAACAGTGGGGCCAATGTAGTGGCACAGTGGTAAAGCTGCCACCTGTGATGCCAGCATCTCCTATGGGCACCAGTTCAAGTCCCGACTGTTCCACTTCCAAACCAGCTCGCTGTTAATGTGCCTGGAAAAACAGTGGAAGATGGCCCAAATGTTTGTACCCCTACACCTACATGGGAGACTGGGAAGAAGCTTCTTTATCTTGACTCCAGTCTGACCCAGCCATGGCCATTGTGGATATTTGGGAGAGAACCCCAAAGAGGTTCATGTAAGATTGATAGAAGATCGATCTCTCTCTTTCCTTCTCTCTCATCCCCCTCCCCCATCTAATTGTGCCTTTCAAATAAATAAAATCAATCTTTTAAAAAAAGAAATAGAAATAGTTATTGAAGTAAAAAGAAAGATAAGAAACAGCTATGGTTGTAAATACTGTGGTTATAATTTTCTGTGTCCTATTAGGGAAAATGCTATATGGGAGAATATTAGTATTTGTCATTCTGGACCAAAAAAAAAAGAGAAAGGCAGAGTGATTAAGTATGTAATATCATGGATGAGGTTTAAAGTATAGATACAGATCTGATTATGTGTGCATGTCAAAAACACGGGGGAAGGGATGCACAGGGGAAGATTCCATTTGGGATGCAGACATCCCATACCATGGTACCTGGTTCAAATCCTGGCTCTGCTTCTGATCATGTGCTTCCTACCAATGCGCCCCAGCAGACAGCAGGTAGTGAGTTAAGTACCTGAGTCCCTGTCACTCATGTAGGAAATCTGGACTGAGTTCTTGGCTCTGACCTATGTCCCGGCCCAGCCATAGCTGTTGTGATCATTTAGGGAGTGAACCAGTGGATATGGGTTCATATTCTCTCTCTTTCTCTCTCTCTCTCTCTCTCTCTCCCTCTCCCTCTGTGTGTGTATGTATGTGTGTGTGTGTGTCTACTTTCCAAAAAAAAAAAAAACATAAATTTTAAAAATTCTGTCGCATTCATTATGCTTAATGTAACTAAAAATATAATTATAATATGAAATAATATAGCATTTCTCTGAGTTCCCAAATCTATTAAACCAATTTTGTTTCCAACAATTATCAGATGTTGAAAATATAAAGTTAACATTATCATTATCAGATCTGGGACTGTCATAATATATATCTATATCTTTATAAAAAGACCAAAACAAGAAAAATAATTTGTACTCACACCTGAGAATATTAGAGCAGAATTTAAGGAATAAAGTAACTTCCCCCCTAAATATTGGGTTCTCCTCCCAGAAAAGACAAGCAGAGAATGGGATGTAATTTCTAAATGGATCCTTTACAAAGTTACATTGTGCTGCTTAATGATACATAGTTCCTGATGAGCATTCCAAATTACAAGGTAGTTATTCAAAGGGAATTTAAACCAAGGGCTTCATTGGTATGCTTCCTAAAACAAGGGGTTCTTTTAATTAGAAAAATCTATGCTGCTTTATTTCCTGGCAGTATTTGTGGGAACTCTCACCAGAAAGTTCTCACAGGCAGCCAAATGCGGGAAACACACAGAGATTTCTTTGGTTTGCAGAGCTGAGTCACTCTTCACAGTGTGGAGATCCACACGCCCTCAAAGGCCAGTGACCAATGCCTGTTTCCCCAGTAGATCCAATCCTCAGATTTTATAGTCAAGGAAGTGGCTACTTGCTGCTTAAGTATACCAAACAGAATACACATTATATTATTTTTCTTTTTAATCAGCCTAATAAACAAGATACTGGCTCACTTGTTCTGTGTTCACTGTACCCAAGGAAGAGAAAACATAATTAGCAAGTTCTCTATATTACAATTATGCCTTTCCCCTTAATCGGATTTGATTTTTCTCTCTTTGTCATAAAAATGATGATGGGCTATATACTTATACAATTGTACCCTTAAAATTTTGTTAAAATTGAATTAAAAGAAATATTTTAATCTAAATAATCTTAAAATTCACGTTTCAGAAGTCTTTAAAAATTTCATGCAAAATCGGTATTATGAAATAATGATGCATGGATTTAAAAATATTTTGTAGCAAAGTAAACTAATATTCTAGTTACATTTTTCATGAACTTTTTAGCTCTATTTGATAAAAAAAGACTTAATTTCTAATCACAATACCATACTATGTTAACTATTAAAAAATACCTAACATCTATAGAACACTTTTTGTGTGTCACACACTGAGCTAAAAGAATTTGTTGGATTATTTACTTTGAATTACAGCCCTTTGTGTTATGTACCACTTTTCTTTTGATTTTTCAATGAGAAAATAGAGTTAAAGCACACTGTTATATTTTCTTTTTGTTTATATGAGAAGGAGCAAGAAAGAGAACTGTCATCTTCTGATCATTAATTAAACACCAACTGTCAGCGTTAGGCCAGGCCGATCCAGGAACTAAGTGCAAGTCTCCCATATGGATTTCACAGATTCATCTATGAGAGTCAGCACCAGTGCCTCCCAGGGTCTGCTTTAGGCAAAAGCTAGAACCACACATGAAAGTGTTAAAATGTGAGGTCTTTGGGCAGTGATTAGGTTACAAGGACAAAGCCCCCATGTGTGGTATTAACAACCATATAAATGAAGCCAGAAAAAGACTCCCCACCCCTTCCACTATATAAGGACACAGTGAGAAGGTGTTGTCTATAAACCAGAAAATAGTCCCTCGCTAGACTCTGAATCTGCCAGCTTCATGGCCTTGGATTAGCCTACAGAAATGCAAGTGAAGAACGATTTTCTAAGACATCTGCTTCATCGTAATTTCTGTTACAATAGTTCAAATAGGCTACGATGTTCACAGAACTTTGTTTTGGCATGGGCATGTGATATAAATCCTGTCGCATTCCCTAATAACTGACATGAGCTATCCATTTTGATGTTGTTGATATGTTGGAAATTTGGTATTAGAATATGTGCTGAATGGACGTTTGGTAAGAGTCAAGTTTGTGCACGAAAATTTAAGGTGAAAGATGTTGGGATGCAACATGACAGATTCATTTTTCATCTGTGTATCATTCAGCTGGTAGAAAAAGAGGTCTGAGGGTAGATTAGAAAATAAACTTTTAACTGAGAGTCTCAGTATCATTACTCAGCCATGAATATCTGTCAGTAAGAAGACTACAAAGCTTTGGTTAATTTTATCAGTCAATTTACTGAAACTGAATAACTTCAATGTACTCATTATTAAATGCCTGGTAAAAAATTCCCCTAACTATTCTAAGCCTGATTGATTACCCAGATTGCTATAGTATCTAGCTATTCTCTCAAACACTGTGCTAAGTGTTGCTGTGATTGGGGTTTGTAGATGTGATTCATATGTACAGTTAGCTGACTCTGATTATCTAGGTATATAACCAGGACAAATACCATCAGCATATGAGACAGATATCTTCATTCCCATGTTTATTACAGCATTATTCACAATAGCAAAAGTACGGCAGCAACCTAGGTGTTCATTGATGGAAAAATGTATGAGAAAAATTCAGCATAATAAACAATGGAAAATTTTGGCCATAAAAATGAAATCTATCCTATTATTAGACAAAATAGATTTTAACACAAAAACTGTTAAAAGAGACAAAGAAGGGCACTATATAATGATTAGAGGATCAATTCAACAGGAATATGTGACTAAAACAACCTGTAGGGCAACCTGTGGAAGTGAAATTGACACTTTGAGATGTAATGACTTTGAACAGCCCCTGTCTCAACAGTTTGTTTCTTCAAACTATTTGTTGAACTCTTTACTTATTATAGAGTCAAATGTATGTGTATACAGTTCATTGAAAATATATCTGAGTAAAAAATAATAATGGAGATTGTTGAGGGAGGAGGAAGTAGCATAGGAGGGTGGGTACAGTGTCAAGAATCACTATGTTCCTCAAGTTGTTTTTATGAAATGCATGAAGTTTGTATTCCTTAAATAAATGGATTCTGGGGAAAAATTAATCCTGATATTTGCAACAAAACAGGTACAATTGGTTATCATTATGCTAAGTGAAATAAGCCAGACACAGAAAAGAAAAACCTAATATATTCTCTCTCACATGTGAAAGTTGAAAAAATAAAAAAGGCTGACTTGAACTTGGGATCATTATTACTAGCGATTGGAAGAGATGGCTGGAGAAGGGACAGAAAGAGATTAAACACATCAAAATACTGTTAGAAGTAACAGTCTCAAGTTCTGTACCACAGTGGGGTGACCCTAGGCCACAACAATGAATGCTACACTGTATAAAAAACCAGAGGAAAAGCACTAGTAGGCCCCAAACATGGAGAAAACTTTGGAGGTAAGGATGCTTATTGCTGGATTAAACCACTTTGCATTACATGCATTTGTTGAAATATTGTACTGTTCATAAATTTGAATACATATAAAAATACTAATAAAAATTGAACTCTCTAACTACTCTCTAGTTATCTTTCCATCTGCCTATCCATATATCCCTGTGGTTCTGTTTCTATTTAGAACCCAGAGTATTAAACTTGGCCATACAAGTATCACATAATTAATCATTCAAGCTATTACACATTTGAATGTGAAAGAGACACTATCAATAATCACGTTAGCAAAGTGGTATAAAGCAGACCATTGCCAGGCAAAGCTGCGTAAAAACAAATCTTATCCTCCAATCTCATCAAAATAATTCAATGGGGAAAATAAGTTTTTATTCTCTTTATGCTTTTTTCTAAAGAAACGTAGTTATCAAAAGTTTTCAAAACTAAGATAAAGAAATCGCTACATAATTTGGTGAGAAATCACGGATTGGTATTACAGAAAGCCTTTCCTTCTCGTCTGACATTTTCTAAAGGTCAAAAGTTTGGAGTCCAGCAATTATTTTGCATCTGAAAATGAGAAATCAGAACATGTATCAGAATCCCCCCAAATAATGGCAGACACTTAGACCTGATGAATGGTTTTACTGCACTTGCACAATTATCCAAGTTTAACCTTGCTCATTAGCAGCCTTATTCAAACCTGTTATTTTTGACAAAAAATAGATTTTACATACTACTAACTGGCTGAGACTCAAGAAAAAATATTCTTGTGAACCTGAATTCTGATAGTTTCTCTTTCATTTCTGTGTAGATCATCAACTGTAAATAACTTTGACAACTGAAAACATTGTATGTCGTTGTCAATCAAACTGTGTATCAACACACATTTTTGAGAAAGCAGAGATGTGACAGACAACTATTTGAGGGATTGGAGATTTTTGCCATAGAGTTAGTCACGCACATGACTGAGACCTCTAAACCTAACTGCCTTTGCTAAGTTAATGACAGCTATGCTTTAGAATATTATTGCTCAAATCTCCAATATTATTACCAGAATTGACATGCATACTAGTCAGTTCTAAACTTATGTGTACTGTTAAAGGGAAACAACTTTAACATACAATAAATCATCAACTAATATAATTGACTATGTAATGAGCAGAAAGCTAGAATCTGAAATGGAGCCAGGACTCAAACCCAGGCCCACTAATAAAGAATATATACCTTCCAAGTGGCATTTTAACTGCTGTGCCAAATGTCCACCCCATTCTATGAGCATAGCACTCACATTAAATTCCTGTGATAATTCATACTCACGCCACTACCAAGTCATGCAAATCCCTGCCAACTCACGCTAAGGTATTAGTTGCTGGTAAGTACATACAATTTGGAAGGAGAGATGACACTAAAATGTCATAATGATCATTCGATGCAGAAACTCTAAAGGAATTTTTACTTCTTACAATGAAAAAAAAAGGGCAAATATAAAGCATAATTAAAACAAAAACTCACAAAAATATTATCCATAACATTTATTTTTGGGTACATATATTTACTTATAAAAATGGGTACACCTTCTCTACTTCCATTTGAAATCCAGCAATCAACATCCTGGCCCACACACCACCTGTGCTAGACATAGAGGCTCCCAGGGCACTTAGCAGTAGGTGAAAGATGCTTTCACTGAGACTTTTGTGAAAATAACTGGGACCCAGTCGCAGAGTCTGCACAGCAGCGCTGGAAGAGGAGGTGAGACAAAAACCTTGGTAGCCTGAGACATTGGCGGGGAAACAGCAAAAAGAGTCTAGAGGGAATGAGGCTTGAAGCCCCACTGGCAGAAGTTCACCAGGCTGACTGGAGGAGAGAAAAAAAAAAAATGAATAAATAAGGGGAACCGGCAAAGACACGAGCCTCTCTCTCCACTCACCTTACAAAGCCAAGCAAGACAAAGAGCAGGCAACATTTTGGACATACATAAAGTTGCACCCATCATCATCCAAGCAGAAAAACCTGACTCTGGCAGGGAGCAATAACGGGAGGTCAGGACCTAGTGAAGGTGTGGAGCTAATGAACTGAGACTGTGAAAATCTGAGGGTGGCGAGAGAACTCACAGAGTACACAGACTTGGTAACCTTGGCAACCTGGTGGGAGACTGCAGAGAAATTTGAAACCACACTGAGGGCTGCATAGACTCTTTGTGTGGTCCTTGGGGTAGAGCAGATGAATACTCACAAGGGCCAGATTACATACATTGACTACCCTCAATTCCGCTCAGCTGTGCAGAATTACTTCCCTTCTGAGACGAGAGAGCGCGAGAGCGCGAGAGCAACCTGGGTGAATCACATTTGGCACATCTTTAACCCTGAAGAACCAAACAGAGCTCTCTGGCCACACCCATCACAGCCTCCAAGGATCCATCAAAAGCAGACAGTCCACTTAATCTAAGTCATAGTATAATGAGAGAAACCACTATAGTGACGAAACCAAAGAATATCTCCACAATGCCAACAACAGATGCAGAAACCAAGGAAACAAGAACAAGGAAGACACTATGACACCCCCAAATGAACAAGACACCCCAATTCAAGATTATGAAGATGATGAGATGGAAGAAATGCAAGAAACGGATCTCAAAAAATTGATAAGAACATTAAGAAGTTCTCAAAAATAAATTCTTGAGGCCGGTGACATGGCTCAATAGGCTAATCCTCTACCTGCAGCGCCAGCACCTCAGGTTCTAGTCCCGGTCAGGGTGCCGGATTCTGTCCCAGTTGCCCCTATCCCAGGCCAGCTCTCTGCTGTGGCCCGGGAGTGCAGTGGAGGAAGGCCCAGGTTCTTGGACCCTGCACCTGCATGGGAGACCAGGAGAAACACCTGGCTCCTGGCTTCAGATCAGCGAACTGCACCAGCCACAGCGCACCAGCCGCAATGGCCATTGGAGGATGAACCAACGGCAAAAGGAAGACCCTTCTCTCTGTCTCTCACTGTCCACTCTGCCTGTCAATAAATAAATAAATAAATAAATTCTTGAACTACAGAAATCCTTACTGGACAGAATAGAAAATGTATCTTGCGAAAATGAAATATTAAGGAGAAATCAAAATGAAATGAAGCAACTAGTAGAACATGAATCTGTGATAGTGAAGAGAAATCAAAATGAAATGAAGAATTCAATAGATCGAATGACAAACGCATTAGAGAGCCTTAAAAACAGAATCAGTGAAGCAGAAGAGAGAATATCGGATTTGGAAGACAGAGAACAGGAAAGTATACAGTCAAACCAAAGAAAAGAAAATTAGAAATCTAAAAAATATTGTCGGGAATCTACAGGATACCATTAAGAAACACAACATTTGGTTCTAGGAGTTCCTGAAGGCATGGAGAGAGAGAAAGGATTAGAAGGCCTTTTTAGTTAGATACTAGCAGAAAATTTCCCAGGTTTGGAGAAGGATGGAGACATCCTAGTACAGGAAGCTCATAGAACCCCTAATAAACATGACCAAAAGAGATTCTCACCACAACACATTGTAATTAAACTCACCACAGTGAAACATAAAGAAAAGATCCTAAATGTGCAAGAGAGAAACGTCAGATTACTCTCAGAGGATCTCCAATTAGACTTACAGCTGATTTCTCATCAGAAAACCCTACAGACTAGGAGGAAATAGGACTAAGAGTCAAAGAGATAACATAAGTAAGACTAGTGTCTGAAAATACTAACTGATAGAATAAAAAAAAGGGGGAGAGAACGATCCAACATGGGAAGTGGGACACACAGCAGACTCATAGAATGGCGGATGTCCTAAACAGCACTCTGACCTCAGAATCAGCCCTTAAGGCATTCAGATCAGGCATTGAAAGCCAAGACACTCTGGCCAAAAAAAATATGACCTAGATGAAAGATCTCTGTGAGTGAGATCCCAGTGGAAAGAACAGGTAATCAAAGAAGGAGGTACCTCTCTGAAGGGAGGAGAGAACTTCCACTTTGACTATGACCTTGTCTAAATAAGATCAAAGTTGGCGAACTCAAAAGGCTTCCATAGCCTTGGCAACTCAGGACAAGAGCAGCCTAGGGTGATTACTGATGCCATAAACAAGAGTGTCAATTTGTTAAGTCAACAACAGGAGTCACTGCGCACTTACTCCTCTTGTAGGATCTCTGTCCTTAATGTGCTGTACATTGTGATTTCATGCTATAACTGGTACTCAAACAGTATTTTTCACTTGTGTTTCTATGTGGGTGCAAACTGTTGAAATCTTTACTTAATATATACTAAACTGATCTTCTATATATAAAGAAAATTGCAAATGAATCTTGATGTGAATGGAAAGGGAGAGGGAACAGGAGAGGGGAGGGTTGCGGGTGGGAGGGAAGTTATGTGGCGGGAGGAGGGGGAGCCATTTTAATCCGTAAGCTGTACTTTGGAAATTTACATTCATTAAATAAAAGTTAAAAAAATTTTAAAAAAAGAAAAAAAAGAAAATAACTGGGACCTTTGTAAAAATAAGTGGTTGGGCCATGCCCCAGACTATATAGAATCTCTTTAAGTGCCATGGAGGTATCTTTTAAACTTGTTAAAATAAAGTTTTATGAATTTTTCCTGATTGTTTTAATATTTTTATGATACATGAAAGCATGATCAATTTATTAGCAAATAAATAGCCATATAAAGCTATACTTCCATGGCTCCTAACAAACCCCTGGTATGCTTGTCCATTTTCTGGCATCCAAATAATCCCAAGTCATTTGTGTTCTAACTAGTAATTAATTATTCTAATTTCATTCTTAAACCCTTAAAAATAAATTTACGCCATTGTTTTCAGATGCCTTCAGAAGAAGTGTTGAGGTCAAAGTAGAATGCAAAGGGATCAGGGGCAACAGATGCCAAGCAGTTCTACAAATCCTTCAATTCTTCACTATCCAACTTCAAAGTTTTTCAGCCTGTGCCTCAACTCTGTTATAGATATTCTTGTTTACTAATTGCTCAGTCTCAAATTCCAACCAACACACATCACTCCATACTTTCTCCTAATGGGTCAGTTCTTTGTTACATAGATCACTGCCAGAGCTACACTCACATTCCCCCTGGAACCCCCTCAGTACCAGAAGCTAACCGATCTTAAAGCTACTGGAAGTGAGGGTAGTAAAAATATTGCTAATTGTTTGTTCTCCATCACACCGGTAAATACTGTGCTTAATAGAATGGTTGATGCTATCCAATATAAGGTAAGGAGAAGAAGGTTAATTTAACATTAATTCACAGATGGATTAATAATAGAAGATATGTGGTAAAAATACATTATCTTAGTGTTTAATTTTTATGTTTAGTTTGAAGAAATTAGGAACAATTTGTCCAAAAGTCTGAAAGTAACTGAAGTTTATAGCAGACTGTTAAACAGAATGGTTATGTGTATTTGTATTTAGACATCTTCATTTTATTCCCCATGAGAATGCTGAAGTGCTCACAGCAGGTCATGTTATTGAGCACAGAAGGACTGATGTCTTCTTTAAGGCAGAAACTATATATTTCCTTCTTCTGAACTTAGATGTACCCTCTCTAACACCTAGTACAGTGTGGACTGCAAGGTAAGCACTCAATAAATGTTTGAGTGAATGAATTGCACCAGTACAGGGTGTACTAAGAAAATAGACAAAAGAGTATCAAACAATGGCAGAGAAGATTGTTAGAAGATAGCAATTGATTAGTAGTTGTCAGAAGCCATTCAATATTGTTCCCACATCAACAAAAGAGGACAAACACAGAGAAAGATCAATTCTGTTTCTTATCATGTATTGCTAAAGCAAACTCCCGCATCACGTTTTCTAACAGAGTAAATGCAGAAGGGTACTTTTGCACTATTCCTGGATGAGATAAATTAGTATCATTACCTATTCAGTTTCCTCTTGTCCTCAACCACCCAAGAGTGGCATTATCATACACAAAAGGAATGTGTAGAAAGACACACCAAGGAAGACAATTGACTTCAATTTATGTTAAAATCCATTTGCTTCCTGGGCCACATATAGCGATCTATTGAACTTCCTCTGCCAATTTTCTCTTATTTACAAAGCACTATCTGTATAACTGCATTTTTTTAGAAAGACTTCATATTTTCCAGAAGGTCAGTTAGCCTAATGATTTTATAAATATCACCTGATATGAGAAATAAGATTTGAACAATCCATGAGTGGCTGGGAACAGAAACAAGATTGAAAGAAAAGAAAAAAAGAGATAAAAAAGGAATTGAAGATATTGCCTGCGTTGAAAATATTATATACACACATATAACTATACATATGTTATAAAATTCGGGACTTTTATGTATTTCTCTGTGTGTCTCTTTATGTGTGTATGTGTGTACAAAAGAAATATATAACAGAAAAGCAGTGGCTAACATTATCCTTCTGAAAAGATAGTTTGTATTGCTTTTGAGATAATAGTATACTCTAGCACTGTATTTTCTGGCAAGCTCCATAATCTTTTCCAGTTAGGATTAAGAGTTACCCCACAAAAAACTACCCCAAATAATAACAACTTAAAGCAGGTATCTGTCCAAATATATTAATCAAAATAGAGTTGAACATTGCATGATAAATTATAACAAACTGCTTGAGAGTAGGCAGAGCATTCATTCATGTGTTCAATCAACATTTTAAAACTGCTAGAAATGGATCACTTCCCTGAACAAATGCAGCTCAATGCTTATATCCCAGTCCCTCAATGACTAAGATAAGGTCTTGTGGGAAGAGGAGGACTTAGAAAAAATATAGGGGAGGGTTGAAAACATGTAGTTTCTTCTTAGCCTTTTCCAGTGTAATGCTAGGTAGAAAAACTGACATTACATGCCATTTTATTTCCCAACATGCCTTCATGAATAAAGATTAACATTTGTCATTATAGGCTTTCAACAGTGCACAGATGACTCAAGACCACTGCCTTCTTGTCCCTTCTGCAATGTGAGAGGTAACAAAGGCAAAGGAAGGCATATTTTCGAAAGGACTTGGGCCCAACTTTGCTTTTAAATTTACCAGTGTGCATGAGACAAGAGCTATCATAAGAGAAAGGTACATGATGAAGAACTTAAATAGTTCAAAAAAACTGATAAATGATGACAAATAGGCCTAGGAAGCCAATGTACTTAATTACAGGTTTAGGAAGGTATAAGATGGTAAGAGTTTCTACCATTTCTGTTTTCTCCTTCCACTTCCCTTTCACTAACTGATACTTAAGAGTGCATTACATACAGAAACAAATTCACATCATTAATGAGTGCGACAGTATGTTAGATAACTAGAAAAAGGACAAAAGATATTAAATACAAAAGGATTTTAAAGGAAAAAATGGTTACACTAGTTTACTTCTCACCAACGGTGTATTACGAAACCTTATTTCCCACATACCCACTAGCATCGATGTTTTAAATTTTTGCCTCAGAAATTTGAAAATTGATCTTCCATATGACCATACCATCCCACTCCTGGGTATATTCTCCAAGGAAATGAAATCAATGTATGATAGAGTTATTGGAACCCCATGTTTATAGCAGCTCAATTCATAATAGTTAAAATATGCAATCAACCCAGACGTCCATCAACTTAGGATTATATAAACAATGTGCAAGATAGACATGCACATGGAATGATGCTCAGCCATAGAAAAGATGGAAATCCTGTCTTTTGCAAAATGATACAACTGAAGAGCTTTATGCTTAGTAAAATGCTAGATCCCCAAAGACAAATATGCTGTTTTCTGCTATGTGGTAGCTAATATATAAAGTACAAAAATTAATGTATATGATTGAAATTTATATCATGTGATATGATTGTTTATTACCCTAGTCTATATTTCTGTAAAACAATGGTCTACTTTTTACTTGTGGAAATTTTTTATTTGGAGAAACATGAATTCTGTGATGGAAGATTTTACTCTATTCTCTATTTCTTTGTTGCTCTCCTTTTCAAATAAATTTTAGAAGATAATAATGAATCATAACTTTGCAACCCTCAACCAACCTCTTCTTATATAGACCATATATTGTGAATATAGAAAATGTATATTATATTACAAACTAATTTTTAAGGGAAAGACCTTCATTTAGAACAAAAATTCTTAAGGTTAACAATCTTTTCCAGAGGGAAGTGTTAAAATGCTGATTTTCAGTCTCTTTTTTCAGATGTTCTGATGCAGAACATACAAGGAAAACATTGTAGAAAGTGTGGGGTAGAATGTACATGAAATCAATGTGGAAGTCCAAAGTACTTAAAACACAGAATCAGATCAGAATGTGATAGAAGAAAAAATAAAAACAAGTGTTACAAAATGAATATAATCTCATATTATCTTTTATATATCTAAAATTAATATCCAAAAGAAATAATAGCTTTTTCCTTTGGGAGGATTATAAAGCAGTATCTGAATAGAGGGCACTGGATTGCTCTGATGGAACCAGCTGTTGTTGGCTGCTGAGATCTGGATTGTATATATCCAAGATGAACCTTTAATAATATCTGTGGCTCATACTTTACCACAATGCTAATAATTTATACCACAGAAATTGGCCAACATTGCAGATTACGATAGCTTTTTATTAAGAACTAATTGTTAATCATTTATCAGCCGATTACTAGATAGAGGGAAAACTAACTCAAATGTGATCCAGGGAGATTTCCCCAATAGGCATGAGTCAGAAAAATTTATACCTAGCATATCTATTTTTGCTGTAGCTAAAAACATAAATTCATACATAGACATCTGAAAATTTTTACTTTTGTATTCTATATAACTTTTCTTGGTTTTCAATTTCTGATATTTCTGCTTCACATGAAAATATATCTTTAGACAGAGTAATACTAGGCCTACTGATGTGCATTTTAGGCTACAGTGAGAATTTAGTAATCACTATTCACATTCTAAGTCCAAGAGATTTCAGGATGTTGAAGATCTTAAATTTATACAGGGCAACACAATGGGCAGGGCTATTCTATGATGGCACCTTTTTAACCAGCCTACTGGCCTTTTCTAGAAACATACTAAATTTCAACACATAGTATCAAAGAGAGATAATTCCTCAGATCAGAGCAATAATACTAGAACAGCTTTACAAAAAGTTGATAGAAATTAATAACAGCACAATCTTTCTCTTACAATGTCAGAATCACATAAGATAAATCCATAGTTACAAATCCCGTCTTCCCGTTATGATCATTACTGGAATTTTCATGGGCTAATGAAACACAAGTATATACACATTCCGTCACTCTGCACCCAGACAATGAAAACATAGTTAGCACAACTGAAACTTCACCTATACCTTCAAAGTGCCAAGACCTTACAGAATGGTCGCTTACAAATGTAAATTCTTGAATTTATAAGATCAACAATCAAAATATCTTAGGTACAAAATACCTACCATAAGAAGCTGCACAGCATCATTTGTCTACTTATTTCATCCTAGGGGTTCTACTGATCTAACAAAGAAATTTCAAGTTAAATCTCCCTTGATGATTATCAAATTTATCATGTTCATTAGAAGAGATTACTGCTAAAGATTTTTAAAGAAGAAAACCCATTATAAATTTGAACTTCATAATAATGTATTATTATGTTTCCACAAATGACCTCTGGCATGTTTCTATAGATCTGTACAGATGGTTTCTCAGGCCTAATGATTTACCGTCATTGAGACAAATGAAAAAATAATCCAGTAAAATCATAATTACTTGCTACTTCTTAATCTGGATAGGTTTTTAATGATAATGCTTATCAGTGCTATATTCTTCTGATTCTAATACACTATTTCAAGTCGACCTACTTCTATAGCAAATGAACAAAAATGATTAGTGAAAATAGAAAAGATACATTCAGCATCTAAGCAAATTGAGCATTTTCATGAAAACTATTAAAATGATGAATTAGATTAAAATGTCACTGCCATTAAACTCTGTTTAATAAATGTCAAATAAATAATGAAGTACTGCTTTACAGTCTTCATGATTGCCACTGTATCTGTCAGGGAAGGCACTGGCAATTCTTTTTATATTTTTCTGGATTCTACCTAATGCAGAGACTTTCCTTCTGTGATGACAGTGTTCAGCCTTGCTGATGGAACTGAATTCTGAAAACTATTGGACTTGAGCAGGTAAAATTTTCCCCCACATTTCCTGATATGGTTTGTTTATTATTATACTTGTACCAAGTTCTTCAAAACACAAGCACATACAAATGTTCACATGTCTGGATATTTCCTCAGTATCCTGGGAAAAGAATGTGGGTATCTCCAGGATATTCAATCTATGTCGGAATGTTTGATTTTTGGAATTCAACTGACTAGAAAAGATTCTGTTCCAGGGGCCAGAGGCAAAATCTCTGGTAAGACATTTTAGGGAAAAACAGAGTAATTACAGAAAAAGTGCAGTCTGATTTACAGGCTAATAAAACGTCCGATCACTTCTGTGGTGGTTGACGGATGTGTTGTTTAAGCTTCAGTACAAATAAAGATCTTTATGATTATTATTAATAATCATACTAATTTATTAATATTATTATTTATTATGCTAATTTGCATGCAGGGTTATACCTCAAAAATGGGTGTTAAAACTTGCCTAATCTCCTCTTTGTTCTATCAGTTTTTCCTTCACATGCTTTGAAGCTATATAATTAATCATCTATAGATGCACAACTTGGTTCTTCCTCATGAATTAACTTGCTTATCATTATGAAATTTTCCACTTTATATAATATTGCTTGTGTTGAGACCTTGTAATTAGATTTTCATAACCACACTGTACGTATATGTATATATTTGGTTAGAATACTGGCTTCCAGTTTTTACATTCACTCCTCCTATGTGCTTATATCTAAAGTTAATTTTTTACAGAAAATATAAGTGGGATCCTTCCCTCCACATTGTGAAAACCTTCCCCTGTAACTGCAGCTTGTCTTTGATCTTGTTATTTGATTTGCAGATCTATTTTTGGTTCTTTCTGTACCTTACTTTCGGTTAATCAAGTAACTTTAAATATTATGTCCTATTTTCTCTTTTCTTTCTTTATGCTTTTTAAGTGCTTGTTTTAGACATTATAATATGAACAGTTAAAAATTTGAAAAGAATTTGGAAGATGTGATACATATGGCACACTATTATCCTTTAATTATTTGACAGGCAGAGAGACAGAAGGAGAGAGAGAGGTCTCCTGTTTACTGGTTTACTCTCCCACCCACTCCCTAGATGCCTGTGACAGCCAAGAATGAGCCAGGTTGAAGCCAGGCATCCCTAACTCAGTCCAGGCTCCTCACATGGATGGCAGGACCTAACCACTTGAGCCATCACCTGCTGCCTCTCAGGGTACACATTAGTAGGAAGCTGGAATAAAGAGCAGAGTCAAATCCAGACATTACAAAACATGATAGGCACATCCCAAACAGCAGATAAATTTCTGTGCCAAATGCTCACCCCATGCATACTCTACTTTTTAAGCCTAAGATTTCCTTTTTATACCATGAATTTTAACCTTCTTACACCATAGAGAAGTCAGTTTGGTAGAAGAGTATCTTTCAATTAAAATTTTTGTTTATCAAAATATGGTTTATCACAGTATTGTATTTAGATACATTATCAAAATACATGAAGAGTTTATATGTAATATGATTAGTTCTCTCCAATGTTAAATAAGGATTCATTAGTTACGTTTTAAACAATTATTTTTAAATATAATCCAATAAATTACCATTATATTGAGTGATACAGGTGAATGATGTGAATGATTGGGAGGAATCAAGTTACAGCTTTCTGAGATAGCATCATTTGGCCAGAGTTTGCAAGGTAAATACAGCATCTCATACAGACACAAACAAAAACAGTCGAGTATATTTCCAAAGGGATGAGAAACAAAAGGTAACAAAATACTGAAAACATAATAAGGCTGTGATAAATCTTGGCTTACATCTTAATGGAAGAAAATTGTTTAAATATAAATTGAGTAGTAAAGATATTAAGAAAAAAGTAAGTTTAAGACTGGAAAATAACTTCATGCGGCAACTTTCCATACCGTATCCATATCAGTAAGATGTATGGATCTGCCAAGACATTATTCTCTGCCCTAGGAACTATAGAAAAAACTGATGACAATATAAACATCTAACCTGACCTGGAAAAAAAAGGGTAAACAAGAACAATAGTAAATAACCATATTGCTGATTCTAAAATATGGGTTTCTACTCATTAAAGCAATTTTAACTGTTGTGCAAAGGAATGAATGCATGATTACAAACTTCCATGAAAGCATTATTTCATGAATATATCACTTGTTTGCCAGATGAATTTTGTTTTCACTTAGAATTTTCTACCTTAAAAATAGGGGCAGTCATGTTGCACAGAGGGATGGGCTTGCATCCCATGTGGGTACCAGTTCACATCCCAGCTGTTCCACTTTGAATCCAGCTCCCTGCCAATCTGACTGAGAAAGCAGCAGATGGCCCAAGTCCCTGTGCCCCTGCACTCACATGGAGGAACCGGGTGGAGTCCTGGTTGCTGGTTTTAGCCTGGCCATGCAGCCCCAGCTACTTGTTGTATACATTTGGGGAATGAACTAACATATAGAAAATTACTTCTCTGTCTCTCCCTCTCTCCCTGCCTCTGAAACTCCACCATTCAAATAAATATACCTATAAAAAACTTAAGGAAATAAAATGCATTTATAAAAGGTTACACATCATTCCTTAAATGAGTTGTTGTTAAAACCAACATAAATTTTATGTGAGAAGAGCACCCAACTAACAAAAAGGAAGATGACCAAAGGGACACATAAAATCTTAATATATGAATCCACCATTACAAAAGACATACAGGAAACTCAGTTATGAGGGAAGTAGGTCAAGAAAAATAAATTTTTTATTCAAAAGGAGAATGGGAAGAATAAAGAACTCTCCATATAAAATGTTTGAGATAGAGAAAAATGTAGAAAACCATTAGCAGTCAAGAGAATACATCCAAATGGGTGAGATACAGACTCGAACATAAATTTAGAGGGAAAAACTAAGTACAAGAGAAATTTGAAGATTGTAAGTTTTAAAAATTTGTGTAAAATGATCGCAACTTTGATAGCAGCACAATTTTATAATATATTTGTGTACATATATTTAACTTAAGAAAATTATTTAATATTTGTCCCTTGCTAAATGCGGCCACCTTATCACGTTGATCTGAAGCCAGGAGCCAGGTGCTTCTCCTGGTCTCCCAAGTGGGTGCAGGGCCCAAGAACCTGGGCCATCCTCCACTGCACTCTTGGGCCACAGCAGAGAGCTGGACTGGAAGAGGGGCAACCGGGACAGAATCTGTTGCCCTGACAGGGACAAGAACCCCGCATGCCAGCACCGCAGATGGAAGATTAGCCTATGGAGCAGCGGCGCTGGCGAGATCTATCCTCTTAAGTGTACAATATGTTACTGCTGATTGTCTACAATGCCGTATAGATCTCTATAGCTAGTCCATTCTGTGCAGTTGAAAGCTTTTCCGTACACGTATAGTTTCACACAAGTTTTCAGAGCCTCGGGACTGGACTACTTTCCCCAATAGCCAAGATATTTTTTCGCTTTATACTATCTATAAAATAATCATTGTTCCCTACAGCATAACACAAGGCATTCTAGAGGAACAAGAACTCCATTTAACACAAAGTCACAATGACTTTTAGGTAGAGGATAAGAGAAATTACCTCATTTAGAATACATGACTAGAATTTCTATCTTCAAATTTTAAATAATTTATATACTATTAATTATAGGGGCCGGTGCTGTGGCGTAGCAGATAAAGCCACTGGCTGCAGCGCTGGCATCTCATATGGGCACTGGTTCTAGTCCTGGATGTTCCTTCCAATTCAGCTTTATGCTATGACCTGGGAAAGCAGTAGAAGATGACCCAAGCACTTGAGCCCCTGCACTTGTGTGGGACACCTGCAAGAAGCTTCTGGCTCCTGGCTCTGGATTGGCACAACTCTGACTGCTGCGAACATTTGGAGAGAGAACTAAGGGTGGAAGATCTCTGTCTCTCCCTCTCACTGTCTTTACCTCTCAAATAAATAAAAATTTTTAAAGAAAATAATTAGCTATTAAATATATATAATACTTTATTATGTTTTTGAAATATATGTTTATGAAAATATAATACTTAGGCTTAATGAACGGTTTTAATTGGATGAAAAATATAATCTTTGGTGCAACCACTGTGGCATAGTACGCAAAGCTTCCGCCTGCTGCACCAGTATCCCATAGAGGCGCTGGTTTATATCCCAGCTGCTCTTCCTAAAATCCAGCGCTCTGCCTTGGCCTAGGAAAGCAGATGACCCAAGAGCTTGGACCCCTGTACCCACATTGGAGACCTGGAAGAAGCTCCTGGATGCTGGATTCCTATCAGCCCAGCTCTGGCCATTGTGGCCATTGAACCAGCAGATGGAAGACTTTTCTCTCTGTTTCTCCCTAACTCTACCTCTCAAATGATAAATAAAATCGTTAAAAAACAACCTGTGAGATGAAAGTAAATGTCTGTATTTCTTTGAAGAAGTTTATTCTTTGTTCACTTGTTTTCATATTCAACAGTGATGGCCTTGTTTTTATCCAGTTCTTCTCTAAATAACCCCAGTTCATGTCATGAATAGATATGCAAACAAAATAAAAGCTAAATTTGGAAAGTGAGACTTCATGATTATTCAGGATTCTTACCAAGAGGACGTGTGGCCAAATTTATAATTTTTTAAAAAATTTAGTGTAAACATTTGTTTTTAACACAAAAGTGTAAAAGTAGAATTGGGGGAAAAATACCATCCATTGACTATATTTGTTAAGTTTAATGCACAAAAACCAGAGTAGAATATCAACATTTTAAATTCCAAGTAATTTTGTGGGAACTATTGGTAAAAACTTTTCCTCGTGCCAGTAATCCTACTGTAATTTTCAATTATAGGTGGAGACATTGCCATAGTACTTCACTTCTGAATTGCCTCTAACTTTCTCGGAAATTGAACAAACGGATCTCTCATGCTTGAACATATTGATTGAAAATATTAACTCTACTTGAAAATATTAATTAGTAAATATAGAGGGTATAAGACAATAAAATAGGCTTTATTTTTGTATTTTTCATATACTTATTCACATTTCTAATCAATACGTTTCAAGCAAATATTGCATAGAACTTAGTAATCAATGTCAGCAGGGGCATTGGGAGCAGCACTTAACATCGGGCTTGCAGTGCCCACATTCTGTATAACCTGCCTGGGTTTGGGTCTCAGGTCTGCATCTGATTCCAGATGCGCACCCACGGAGGCAGGAGGTGATAGTTCAAATCCCTGGATTGCTGTCCCCCGCATATGAGAGATCTAGGTTAAGCTTTGGGCTTACGGTTTCCACTTGGCCCATCCCTGCCTGTTGCAGGCATTTAAGGATTGAACCAATTGGCAGAACGTCTCTGCTTGGCTGTGTCCCTGACTCTGTCTCAAACTCTCTCAAATAAATATAAAAAAATCAAATCAATGTTAGCATCATTGGAAACTAATTTTAGGGTATTAACCTATAGTATTTAACTGAAGTATAAAATATGAAATAAATTATGGGCAGATATAGCTGTGGATTAATTAAAGCCCTATACTAGAGTAGCTTGAATTCTTGGAAAATGAGAAATATAAAATGTAAAAGGCACTCTTAATTAACTGATTAAACACTACTAAACATAAAACACCTACCCTCAAAAAACTGAAATTAATGGAAGATAGAATGTCATATACAATTAATTATGCAATTATAAATTATGGTTCATGTTACATGGGTGTTTTAAAATCTGGCTGCACATTCAGATTCTCTTCCCGTTAATTTCTGTCCTCCTGAATATGGGTCAAATTTGCTTTGAAGTGATGCTGCAGGCTTTCTGGGACCGTGTCATAAATGTCACACGATTCCTGCCAGGTTCTCCCTCAGAACCCATGCAAAGTGCGGCAAGCAAGGAAAGCAGCCATGGGGAATGGCTGTGCTCAGGTGTTTGGGTCATAGCTCCAGCTCACAGGTAGGTCCATGATCAGACATGTAAGATACCGGGTCTTCAACTGATTCCAGTCCCCCAGATTCTGAACATCCCCAGCTGTTATTGACTGAAACAGAGAAAAGCTGCCCCCTCCTCTCTTTCAAAACTGCAGCTGTGTGAGGAAATGTGTCGGTTAAGCCAGTATGTTTTGAGGCAGTTTTTTGGGTGGTAGTGGAGGTGGTGTGTGTCAGGATTGGGGTGAGAAGGAATGGGGAGAAAGGGTGAAAAAGAGAGAAATCCCACCTGCTGGTTTACTCCCCAACTTGGAGGTTTCTTCTGGCTCCAATTTTCAAGGACTCAAAGTGTGGAAAACCACCGGCACTCAGCCTTGCACAGGTATTGCTGTTAGATGTTACTTTTCCCTGTATGAGTTCCTTCCAAACTGGAACTCCACACATCATTCCATTGGTGAGGACAATCTCTAGCTCACTGCCCCCACTATTACCAGAGAATTTTGAGTGAAATGTTTGCAGGCATTTAGAATTATCGTGGGCTAGAAAACTTTCCATGTGCATCATGTACAAGAGGTCCTCAAAATGTGTAAGAAATGTGTATTAGTGGAAAAATAACTAGGGATGAATTTCAAACTTTTTGCACCAAAATGCAGTCACCTCTTTATTACATTTTCCTGTGAGTTCCTTGAGTTCCCCTCATGTGTGACCCTCAGGAAAAGAAAAAGAAGAAAAACTTGTGAAGAATATGAACTGGTTTGAAGCCATTTTCAATAAAGGACCACTCTCCAAAACACATAAGCACACGTTAACTGTATACAGACACCTGGCAAATATTTTCTATTTTCTTTCCATACCAATCTACTAGTCAGACAAATTAAGACTATACATCTTTAATATAAAATATTATTGAAAATAAATCTTGATGTGAATGCAAGGGGAGAAGGAGCGGGAAAGGGGAGGGTAGCGGGTGGGAGGGAAGTTATGGGGGGGGAAGCCATTGTAATCCATAAGCTGTACTTTGGAAGTTTATATTCTTTAAATAAAAGCTTTATAAAAATATTATTTATTTGAAAAATGGAAAGAGAGATCTTCCATGGGCTTACTCCCCAAATGCCTGCAATAGCCAGGGCTGAGCCAGGCCTGAGCCAAAAGCCTAGAACTGGTCAAGTCTTCCACTTGGGTGTCTGGGGTCTGAGGACTTGAGCCATTCCTTCTACCCCACACAGTGCATGTTAGCAGCAAACGGAGCGGGGAGTGAAACCCAGGCACTCCAGTGTAGGACACACTACCCCAAGTAGTGTCTTGACTAAGCGTTAAGCACCTGTCTTACCTACCTTTTATAATTTAGGATGTGTGGCCATTTTTATTGTCTTCCTGAACCCATTTATTTTACAAACTGCTAATAATTGCAACCCATCTGCAGAACAGTGGTGAAGATCATGTGACACTGTGCCTGCATAATAGGTCCTGCATATACCAAGCATGAGGCAGGTGTTAGCAATTGTACCCTGTATGATCCTCGTGAATTGAGTGCTCATTGAAACAAATTGTGTTTTCCTTCTGAGATGTGTGCAACGTCACCCTTCCCTAGAAACAATCATTAATTGCCACAAATGCCTACACCCCTAACTGCCTTTCTTAGGCATCTGATACTCTCTCTCACCATCAGCTAATGGGCTCCATCTTCTCAGCTAGTGAGAAAGTAGCACACCCTCATTTTGTGAAAGGCGACCCTTTGATTTTCATACTGTAAATGAGTGGAGATGATGAGGCAGCTTCATGTGCTTGAATCTATCTCACAACAGGACAGAAGTTGATCATTTGCCCTTCAAGATAAGGAAACCCACTAAACCTTAAATTGATTGTCACATGCTGGCTATGCCTTAAAGTTTCTCACTCATGCTGAAGGAATGAAGGGGAAGCCCGTAAATAAAAGACCTCAAACAGAGATTGAGGCCAACAGGAGTGAATAAGATTTATTTATGAAGAGAGGATCCGTGATCACTTTAAGTAACTTTCCTTCTTGAGGTTGATAGTGCAATTCAACACTTCATTGCCAGGCAGAGCAGTGTTGAACCATCACGGCATATCTAGAAAAACTACAGAGTAAGTGTCCTTTATACACTGCATTCTAGTTTACATGTAATGAGGTGTTTCTTATTCTTTTGCAGTGTTGATTAGTTAAGAAGATATTTGAATGCAAAGCTCACTAGGCAGAATTCTAGCTTGCATCCTTGTTATTTAATTGCATAGTGAGGGACTGGCAACGTGATACAGCAGGTTAAGTTGCTGGTAGGAATGCCCATGTACCATATCAGAGAGCTGGTGCCAGCACTGTCTGCCCTGCTTTGGATTCTGCTCCTTGCTAACTAGCTTGGGAAACAGCAGATGATTATTCAAGTCCTGGAGCTCCTGCCACCCATGCTGTAGGCCTGTATGGGGTTCCTGGCTCTTGCCTTTGGCCTGGCCCAGACCCAGCTATTGTGGCCATTTGTGGAAACAATCAGTAGATAGATGATTTCTCTCTCCTATGCTTTCTTACTCTTTATTTTTGTCAATCTGCCTTTAAATAAATCAATCTTCAAAAAGTTAACAAGTATTTAAACGCTAAATATTCTCATAAACTTGTAAATTAAAATGATCTTTACATATATGTGCAACATTTAGTTAGTGAGGTTATTTATATAGCAGTGCTTAAGAACTTGAATCAAGAGTAAGAAGGCCTGGTTTCCAAACTTGATTCTTCTACTTGCTGACTCCATGACTTCATATAGAAGATGCTTAATCAGGCCGGCGCCGTGGCTCACTAGGCTAATCCTCCGCCTTGCGGCGCTGCACACCGGGTTCTAGTCCCGGTTGGGGCGCCGGATTCTGTCCCGGTTGCCCCTCTTCCAGGCCAGCTCTCTGCTGTGGCCTGGGAGTGCAGTAGAGGATGGCCCAGGTACTTGGGCCCTGCACCCCATGGGAGACCAGGAGAAGCACCTGGCTCCTGCCATCGGATGAGCGCAGTGCGCCGGTTGCAGCAGCCATTGGAGGGTGAACCAACGGCAAAGGAAGACCTTTCTCTCTGTCTCTCTCACTGTCCACTCTGCCTGTCAAAAAAAAAAAAAAAAATTAAAAAAGAAGATGCTTAATCAACTTCTGCCTCAATGCCTTCATCAATATAAAGGGCGATAAAAGTACTGACCCAAAGGATTCTTGTTAGTGTACAGTAAGTTGATAAACTCGAACTTGGCGGCTAATAAATTTTAACTTTTTTTTTCTATTCTCAGTATTGATTAGAAAATACATGTTTTTTAAATAAATCAAAATGTGACTTTATAATAAAAAGTACGTTAAAGTATAAATTCACACTTTAAAATATTTTACCCAATATTCCTATTTAAAAATTACTTTTATGTTTTATCTGCAAGTCTACCCTTTGCAAGATCTGTGTTTGAAATTTGCCAAAATAAGACCATCTGGAACTAGGTTTCAATGAGTAAAAGACAATTTTATTCCCTTGGTCACTTTAACCATTAAAGTCAGTTTTTCCAATTAATTTAGGTACAATAAATACTGAGTGCTGTTGAGATAGTTGTGATAAGCTAATATCAGAGTTTGCTTTGTGAATTATATGTACCATAAATAAAACTTCATCTTCTTGACTGATTAAGCTAAGTGTATATCAAGTCAGTAAATATTAATAGTCAGAAATTAAATAAGTTACAGCCTCTGAGTCTTCTGTTTCCTATATTTTTGTTTTCTTTAGTTTTTACCTCTTGTTTTTGAGAATCAGAGAGGCTTCCAAGTTGTGAAGGCTCAAATTCAGAAGCTCAAATTCTGAAATTAAACTCTATGCTCTTTACTTTTTCTTATCTGCATTGCTGTAACTTGTACCAAATTCAGAAGTTAATTGAATGCAGTTGCATTATTGGGTTTCTACTTTGAGAAAATGACTTTTAGTACTTAAATCTCCCGAGTGCTCCATGGAGACCCACACTTTCAATCTGATAAGGTAATTTTTTCCCCCAGTTTTTAAGGGCTTTTGTTTGGAAAAAAGCTTCACAGTAAAAAAAGAATCTTGCAGTATCCTAAGAGTGACAGTATGCACATGTTTTCTATCTGTACACTGAGATTTCTAAAATAAAAACTAATAATAGCCTGTATCTGCTGACTTACTGTGAAGCAGGCAAACACATTTTGCTGCACTAAAAATTATTGAGTTCTTAAATTTTCATGAAAAATGCTTCTCAAAAGGAGGCCATCCATTTTCCACCCAATGTCCTCTTATGTGATTTTTACATGTATACACGCAGGTGTAGAAATCTTTGGATCTGTTTCTTCTCTGGGAAGCCTCAGCTTTTGGCTCTCACATTCTTCACATGACAGGATGAGGCCCACCCACTTTACCTGGGGTAATCACCTTTTGCTTGAAATAATGCTCAAAAATTTTCATTTGTATTTTGAACTCTTTAAGTGACATACTGTATTTTTAAACTTTTATTTAATTAATATAAATTTCCAAAGTACAGCTTTTGGATTACAGTGACTTTTTCTCCCCCATAACTTCCCTCCCACCTGCAACCCCCCCATCTCCTGCTCTCTCTCCCATTCCATTCACATCAAGATTCATTTTCAATTCTCTTTATATACAGAAGATCAACTTAGTATATACTAAGTAAAGATTTAAACAGTTTGCACCAACACAGAAACACAAAGTGTAAAGTACTATTGAGTACTAGTTATAGCATTAATTCACATTATACAACACATTAAGGACAGAGATCATACATGGGGAGTAAGTGCAAAGTGACTCCTGTTGTTGCTTTAACAATTGACACCATTGTTTATGATATCAGTAATCTCCCAAGGCTCTAGTCATGAGTTGCCAAGGCTATGGAAGCCTTTTGAGTTTGCCGACTTCAATCTTATTCTGACAAGGTCATAGTCAAAGTGGAAGTTCTCTCCTCCCTTCAGAGAAAGGTGCCTCCTTCTTTGATGGCCCCGTTCCTTCCACTGAGATCACACTCGCAGAGATCTTTCATTTAGGGGTGTGTGTGTGTTTTCTGTCAGAGTGTCTTGGCTTTCCATGCTTAAAATACTCTCATGGGCTTTTCAGCCGGATCCGAATGCCTTAAGGGCTGATTCTGAGGCCAGAGTGCTGTTTAGGACATCTGCCATTCTATGAGTCTGCTGTGATACTATATTAACACAATTCTCTTTAGAGGATGTTTATCTATTATGCTCTGTATTGCTAAAACAAATTTGTTATTCTTTACAGGGTTCCTAAGACACAGAATTCAGGATTGCAAGTGATACTCTCTCCAAATTTCTGCTATACTTATTTTTTGTGACTTCTCATAATTTTATTTCATTCAACAAATTTTTTTTTAGTCAAAGTATGTGCCAGTCATTGTTCATTGCAATTTTGAGATTGCTCAGCTATTTCTTATTAAAGGTAGGTGAAATATAAGAGGATCTTAGAATTGGTTTGTTAATTGTAATAAAACATACATAACAAAGTTGATGATTTTAACTATTTTGATGCATAATTTAGGATTTTTAAAAACATTAAATTGTTTTTCATTTGCCTTAGATAAGTAGTAAGGTAACTACAGCTCACTGAGCTAATCTTGTTGATCTCCCTTTTTCATAAATATCCTTGCATTGACATGCAACCATGCTAACTTGTGTATATGGTGTCTGTGACTCGTATATAGCAGTTATAAGAGAAGCCATATGAACTAGAGCCAAAAATATCCACTACCTGGATCCTTAGAGGAAAAACTTGCCCATTATGTAGAGTAAATGCTATTGTGTCACATTAAAAACAAGTTACAGATTGCTATGTCTATAGTAAAGAAATTCATGTTTCAGAGCCAGGTGTACCATTAACTGATTATGTAATAGGAAAGTCTTAACAGGTTTTGATCCCCTAGTTCCTCAAGTTGCACATGTTGGGTTGGATCATTTCTATGATTCCTCCCAAATTAAACATATATTTGCCTCCTGTGGAGGTTATTCATAATCCTAGGTCCACTAATAATGTCTTGATTCTCTGTTCTTCAAGACTTTCCGAAATTAAAGATAGTATTCACAAATGGAAAAATTATTTCGTAAACTACTGACATGTGAATCATTCAATGGAGTTTACAATATCAAAGAGCTGAATAGGGAATAATAAAATTTTTATATTACTGATTTAAACTGACTTAGTCATAGCAACCTCCTTGTGCTTCCAGCACTCTGCCATTTGCTCTAACACTGCTGAAGGTGAACTGAAGATTTAACATGCCTGAGATTGAAGATTACTTCAGATTATCACCCCAGCTCTGGAACCGTGTATGACTGGATTTGATAGGCTGGTAGGCAAAATGAGTCATATGAAGCATGATAAAACCAAAAATGCACAGAAAAGAGTAAGAAAGGAACAACGATAGTGTTTGAAGCAGATGCACAAGGAAATGTTTTTGTAATATGAAGTAGAAAACTTTTGTGATTCATTCATGTTTAGTTCATGTTTTCCCTGGGGAGAGTTATATTTAAGCAAAATAAAATATAGGAGATATGTGACCACAATTAGTAGGGTAATGGAAAAAAGTATGTGGAGATTCAATTTAATCCATCGCCAGTCCATGATTCCCAGGTACTGAGGTAACTTCCAGGTGGAAACTGAAATACTCTTGGTAATTGTGATGTCTTATGGAGTATGGAAAACTTAAGTGACAGAGACTAGAAGCTTAAATGTTCTCACATACAAACAGAATCTAAGAAAATTCCAATAATCAGATCAGAAAATTAGTTATTTCTTCCTGAAAAAAACTAACCAAATAAATATATTTCAATGCAAATTTCTTATTTAACTTAGAAAAAGATAAAGGAAATCAGAGTCTTCAAATTGTTAAGAACATATTATGGCCAAATCACCTCACATTCCACTTGCAGAGCATTCTCAGAACAGGACAAAGGACACCATGTTATTTATATTCAGCAAGATTTATCTCAGCGACAAAAGAGTATTGCATAAAAGGAATATAAACACATACATAAACATCACCCAGCATCCACAAGTGCAGCCTGCATATCTATTTACTATTCAACAAATACGAAAACAACAACAAAACACACTGGAAAGGTTTTGAATAGCTGAATCACCAGATATAAACCAGAAAATGTTCTAAACCCTACTGTTGAGTTGTAGGAAGTTAATTCAGTTGCATTTCTTTGAGCAATGTAGTGACTATAATGCTGTCAGTAAAATCTTAAAATTTCTTTAGAAATAAATTGCTACTGACATACAACTCTATTGACTTCAAACATAAAAGTAATCCATAGCATTACAACACTGTCAACAGCATGAAATGACTTCGAGTATTTGCTAAAGCCACATTATTTTATCAGTAAAGAAAATAAGTAGGGGCCGGTACTGTGGCATAGTAGGCTAAGCCTTTGCCTTTGGTGCCAACAATCCATATGGGCACGGGTTTGTGTCCCAGCTGTCCCACTTCCGATCCAGCTCTCTACCTATGGATTGGGAAAGCAGTTGTAGATAGCTCAAGTGCTTGGGCCTCTGTATCATGTGGTAGACCCGGAGGAGGCTCCTGACTCCAGAATGGAGTAGAAATGGAATCCCTATCTATACCCATTCCATTTTATACTTCACATTGTATATGTGAAATAGTGAAAATTTATAAACTACAAAATGTACTTAGGCAAAATAATCTACAAAAATTTTACATTCATTCATAATCTTTATACTACCTCTACATTAAAGATACTACATCATTCAATGCAAATAATTTTCACTCTGATTTTATTCATTGTGTAGTAAGGAAGGAAGAAATGGGTTCTATTTAATCATCAGACTTAAGTCTCATCATTAATAGCAACTAAAGTTGTGCCTACGTGTCAGCAGAAGGCATATATAGAAAATCACAGGAAAGGGACACGCCATAAAGTGATTGATTTCTTTTAAATTTGAGCTGTGGTTTATCCTTTGATAGAGTGGTATTCACTGCTAGACATTAATGCTAAGCATTAATTATTTTTTTAAACAACTACTAAACACTGTAGGAAATTAAAGAAACTAAAGTTAGAAAGTAATCAACAGTATGTGTTTTCTCTTTTAATTTAAAAGAAAATGCAGTTCTGGTTCAGCAACCAGGGCTTAGATTGGTTTTAATCCTTCCTTCTCTTTTCCTTTCAAGAAGGTTCTTCATTTAGCTGATGGAGATAACTAGTAATGCAAGCTTGAGTTAAACAAAAAAGGCATTAGAAAAAGCACCACATTCTCATTTCTGATATCAGAATTAGAGTCTTTATTCTAATTGGAACATAGCTTTTTACCCTTTCCAGAAATAAGGTCACTATAATCTGTCTTTGTGTATTTTTTAGGACTATCTGGATACTCTTCCCACTTCATTAGCTTCATAGTAAATTTATCTTGTGTTTTGTGATTATTCATTTCACCACAAATCAATGTTTTTTCCTCATAGATTCAAAAATTGGGCATTTTAAACATCTCGGGGCTTTGCTCAGTGTTTTAATAGATATCTTTTCTATCAATCAATCTCCCATCATCCTTTCCCCACCAAAGGAAAAACACATGGAGAAGAGAAGCATGAAGGTCATCACTGAAGAGTCGTAAACCATTGTGAATAATGTCAGAACTATAATTTAATTAGTGCCCCATCTGTCACTTTCTGTTTGACGAGCACTAAATGTCCAATTATCATTTAATATCTGCTCTAATCAGTTCTGGCAAATTTTGCAGGCACACGAGAGATGACATTAATAGATGAAAGTGAAGCTACTCTTGCTACATTATCAGAAGGAAATCATGAGCTGCAGTGACTTACAATGGAGCAGGTAAGAATTTATTCCAATTAGTGCTAATGACATTTTATATCAACTATGTTGTGCAGTGCCTACAACAAAGAAATTCCCTTTGTTCTCACAAGAACCTGACTCAATAACCCAACCCAATATTCTGCAGGAATTGTTCCATAGATTCTAAATATTTAAAAATGTATTTACTCAATTATACTTGACACGATTGCTATGAAAGCTATCCTATGTACAGCTTGCCTTCTACCTTTCATAATCTAATTCTTCCTAAAATGCATTATTTGTAGATCCCTGGTCCTTGGGGTGTTTCTAAAGCAAATCACATGTTGAATTAATATTGAACATTGTTCTTTGTAAAACACCATATAAAGGCTGGTGCTGCACTCAATAGGCTAATCCTCCATCTATGGCGCCCGCACACTGGGTTCTAGTCCCAGTTGGGGCGTCAGATTCTGTCCCAGTCGCTCCTCTTCCTGTCCAGCTCTCTGCTGTGGCCCAGGAGTGCAGTAGAGGATGGCCAAAGTCCTTGGACCCTGCACCCGCTTGGGAGACCAGGAGAAGCACCTGGCTCCTGGCTTCAGATCAGCGTGGTGCACCGGCCACAGTGCACCGGCCGCAGCGGCCACTGGGGGGTGAACCAATGGAAAAAGGAAGACCTTTCTCTTTGTCTCTCTCTCTCACTGTCCACTCTGCCTGTTTAAAAAAAAAAAAAACATAAAAAGGATAATATAGTAACTTACCTAATTTATATTTTAGTGAAATGTATAGAAATCTTCCATATTTGTTTTCTACATAAAAATTATGCCACTTGTTGCTGCTAATTATGATTTTGGCTGTTTTAAAGATTGACATTATAACCTAAAGGCTTTTAACTCTTATCAAATTATGAAAACTATGTTATAACCCATTCTTGTATCTTAGCACCATCATCAACATTTTTCCTAGTGAGTCTTCCTTTTTCTTTCCTTACTTTTAAGATGAGAAGAAAGCATACTTATATTGTTGAATCAAAAGGTGAAAACTATCAAGAAATTTCGTGTTTGCCAGAAAGAAAATTCATCAAGAGAGGTTGTTTTAGATATAAGAAACTGAGGTCAAGAGATTTGCTTGACTTGCTTTACACAGTGATAAAAAATCAGCTTTTTAAAAACTATTCCTATGTGTAATGTTTTAAATCATCTAAAGATATCTATGTGGGGCCGGCGCTGTGGCACATAGGTTAATCCTCCACCTGCGGTGCCAGCATCCCATTTGGCGCCAGTTCTAGTCCTGGCTGCCCCTCTTGCAACCCAGCTCTCTGCAATGGCCTGGGAAAGCAATAGAAGATGGCCCAAGTGCTTGGGCCCCTGCACTCACATGGGAGACCGGGAAGAAGCACCTGGCTCCTGGCTTCTGGAAAGTGAACCAATGGAAGGAAGACTTCTCTCTCGGTCTCTTCCTCTCACTGTCTGTACTCTACCTCTCAAATAAATAAATAATTTTTTTAAAAAAAGACATCTATGAAATCCGAATTTAGTATGAGTTATATACCCTCAATGTACACAGGATTTCTCTGGTTAAGCAAAGGAAAAATTATTAAATATTTTATACATGTTTTTAATAAGAAAACCATGAGGTTAATTTCATTTGGATTCTACATAGTCAATTTTATGTTTGAGTTCTTGATATTAGGGTATAAGTGATTGCTTTATGTAAAAAATTTAAAAAATTAAGAGTTTAAACTAGACAGATTATTAGCATGTGGTCGAAGTAAACATCCAAAATATTTGGCACATCCAACACGTGATCAATCCTCCATAATCTTCTGAGCCTATTCCTCCAACCAGCTTCACTTCTTTTGCTCAAATAATACGCTCACTTAGTAACTGCAAAGGATCTTGCCATATATGTTTCTGTCTGGAACCCAACAACTAGCCGATTCTCAAATAAAATGTGCTATGGATCCCCAAGTATAAATATTTATAGAACATCAGAAAGTAAAGCTCACTTCTATTGATTTAAAATCATTTTTTTCTAATACATGATTTCACCAGTAATCAGTAAATTTTTTCCTTGAATTTGTCTTTAATGAGAAAGTACACTTCAAAGAAAATTTTGAGCCCAATCTCAATGTTCTTTCCAAATCACAGGACTAGCATTTACATAGAAAGTGACCATTCTTATGAAAACACTTTCAGGACACTGAACTCTATATGTGCTGCCTTCTGGTTGCTAATGAAACAATGGTTTTTGACAAGGCATCTCCAGTGATCATTACTGAGGATTCAGACAAAAGCTTTTTGCCTTACACTCTATGTTGAAACAATATTTCTGGTGGGAACACTCTCACTGTTAGTACATATTTCTGTTCCTATCTGAGATTGGACAGATTGATGGTAGATTGATTTCAGGAAAAATCTGTCAGGCTGTGGTGCTTCTGTTTGACTCTTAATTATTCTGCCCATCCCAGAACACAATTTAGCTCAGAGAATTTAGAGAACAGACAAGGAAGCAGAGGTATGAGAGGAGGTTTGCATCACTACTGTAAACGATGAGTTCTCATTATGTGCTTCTCTGTGTGCATCCTTTGACCTGTAACTTGTAAGAACCTGCTGAGCCTATGAGCCAGGACTTTAATGGTCACAACTTTTAAAACACTAGCGGGAAGATTCCTAACTCATACCTAAAGGGAATTATATTGAAAAAAAGTGTAAAAATCAAGCAGCAAATTTAAACCCCAAAGTAATCCCTCCTCATAGGCACAGCTCACTATACAAGCTCATTTCTAGGAGATAGAATATTATTGATCCCCAATTCCTCAAAGAATAACCTCGATTTCAAAGAAGAGTAGAGGACTCTATAAAAATGTTCCTAGACACTTAACCCTATATTCTGAAATGTGTTTTAAGTGTTTCTAGCCAAGGAGTTTATTAAGCTAACTCATGAGTATATTCGAGTATATTTGTGTGTCCCTTAATTGAAAAATCACACTTGAAGTATACCCTTCAAAATACACAGAGGAACCAATCATGTTTGTGCTAACTAGGAAAAGAGCATAGATTTCACTTAGCTTTGGAAGGCAATCTGGTTACCTCTGGGCACGGTGGCAAAAGAAGTCTCACTTTCATAGTCCAAAAACAAATATAAGAGGCTAAAAGGTTTACTGATTGGAACTTCTTCTTTCTTGAGTAGTGGAATCACTAGCTTTTACCTCAGCTCCTCACTGTTAACTTTTCTCTTAATCCTTGGTTTATCAAATTCACTTAGGACTAGGTGTTTTACATATGAGAAACTAAACAAAATATCCATGGTACACCTGAGAGATGCTAGTTCCCATAAGGGAGACATGCTGGTCTTACTCTCTCTCATCCTAGTGTTTTAAGATACTATTGATGTCCTGGGAGGTATCTTAGGAGCTAAGAAATTTTCAGAGTATTAGTTACTCAGTAACCCTTAATTCCATGCCCTCTGAAAAGTGGTAAATCATATCATAAGCAAAGGACATACACTTCAAGAATCTCCTGGTTTTTGTATACTAATAACTAATTAAACACATTCTTAAATCAGAAACCAAATAACAGACATAAATGTCCAGAACAGGGCAGTTCTCAGTTTGCTCAAGTTTTGTGAGCTTTAAGACCTTTGAAAATCTCATACCATTCTGTAAATTTAATCTTTTCACTTAATCACATAAACTTTGCATTGTTATTCATTTGCAGAAAGCCCCATGGGAAACAATATGTGGGCGATCATAAGAAATGGACATCTCTTGATTATAGCCAATCAAAGCCAAATCATTTTTGCCTCACATATAAAACAGAGGATTGAAGCAGACATTTGGTGCACTAGTAAGTTGCTGACTGGGACACCTCATCTCAAGTCAGATGCCTCAGTTTGAATTCCAGCTCCTCATCATGGGAGGTAACATTGATGACTGAAGTAGTTAGGTTCCTGCCACCCATGTGAGAGGCTCAGATGGAGTCCTGGGTTTCTGGTTTCAGCCTGGCCCAGCCCTGGCTTTTACAAGCATTTTTAAAAATGATTTTTATGAATATAAGGGGATATTTTTCATGTAGTTCATAGATGCAATTCTAAGAATATAATGATACTCCTCTCCCTCCTACCTAACTCCTTCCTTCCTTCCTTTCTTATTTTTGCAATAATGTATTTTTACTTTATAGTCACAGGCTTAATGTTCCACTAAAGTATTCAACAAGTAAATATAAAGACCATTGTTCACAGGGAATATAGACAAGGGCTATATACAATAACCAAATTCTAAGATATTAATTTCATTCATATCTGTGAAATTTTTCTGTACTCTATGTATTAGCTACTACAAATCAAATAAAATGTGTGCTATTTCTTTCTGGATCTACCTTATTTTGCTAAGCATAGTGGTCATCTGTCTGGATGTCTCTCTCCTCCATTCCCTTCTGCCTTTCAAATAAAATAAATGCAACCCACTAAGGTTATGAGGGGAAAATATTAGGGGAAGCATATGGATCTTAAATATCTGAACTATGATTTTCTTTTACTATGACCTGACACAACCAAGAAGTCATGAAAAGACCTGCAAAAAGGTGAGTCCAGATAATGTTTACAAGTAGACAAAGTTTACATTAATATCATTTTTGTTGAATGTAACTGTTATTGTGTCATTATGCAATTGAATGAATTCCTTAAAACTCACAAATGTGCTACCTAATGTAGCTGTGCCTACTGAAGTGTAACAATGTCTCAGGAGTCTGACATAGATGACAGAACCTCAGAGGAATGTCATGTTACTATGCCTAGGAGGTTTTGTAGTGACCCAATGAATCTGGCTCTTTGTTTAAAATCTAGGGTACTTCACTTGGAATTGTAAATGTAAAGCTGTCACAATCCTGAGTTTTATCATCTGCTCAAGTGTTAACACTTATTTCCAAGTTCTTCAGAAAATCAAAGATAATTTGACTCATTCATGGAAAAAATTGCCAAGACAATGCAAACATTGGAAAATATGCTGAACAAGTATAGTAAATAATATTCTCTTATTATAATTCAAGCTGTGGCTTCTAAACCAGATGGGTTGGCAGAAATATCTACATAGATCATCGAAAAAATAACTTGGTTACATTAAAAATGAAAAAACATATCAGAGTTTGAACATTAAAAAAAGAATCTTGATCATAAAAATTTACCTTAAACACAAATCCTATTTCTTGTAATAGAATATTAGAATTTTGGGTTGAGTACAATTTTATCAGATTAAAATGCATTTTCCTTGCAAAAAATAGAAAATAGTTAAAATGTAAAAGGCTTTTGAATATTAAATGATCCATATTTGAAGGTGAAAAATAAAATGATATCTTAAAGTAATTAAAATTAAAGTGAAAAAATGAAAGATTTAAAAAAATCCATTCTACAGATGAGAAACTACCTTATCCTAATGATGGCACATTGTATAGGAAAAATGAGAAGATATGGAATTATAGTTTTGAGAAAGCAATATAAAGGTAAGTAAAAAATATGATATTCACCTAGTATTTTTAGTAGGTAATCCACATTAGTTACTTAACATTAGTTACATTAAAATGAAAAAGAAACTATGGCAATTCCAACAAAATCTTACTTTTATATGTAGTTTTTAAAAAGTTTTCCTGGGTTTCAGAAACAAAATCTACTATAAGCCTCTTTTTATAAGGTAATTTTGAAAAAAAAATCTAATTTTAAAACACTTTTATATGTAACTTTAACATATCATATCAATGACCTGAATGAACAGATAAAATTAACCCTTTTACTTTTATCTAAAACACCCTCTACCCACATTTCAACCCTCCCTGCTCCTCCCCGGGTTCTCATTCTTAATGTTAGTGATAATCTAGCATCAGCTTATTTAATGATCTTAGAGTTGGCCCTGCTCTAAGTAGAGGAGTTCAGCACATAGTCTGAGGAAAAAGAAAACCAAACAATATAAAACTCAACTAAACAAAATATTGTTTCCCAATGGAAGAGACAAGGGCTATAAACAATCATCCGTTCTCCAAATGACTATTTCACTTGAATACAATACATGTTATGTATTCTATTAGTTACATCGGATCAGTGAAAACATATGATATTTGTGTTTTTGAGAGTGGCTTATTTCACTAAGTATAATGGATTCCAGTTGTGACCACCTTGTTGCAAAAGACAGGATTTCTTTTTAACAGGTGAGTAGTACTCCATTGTGTATATTTACCATAATTTCTTCATTCAGTCACTAGTTGAAGGACATTTGGGTTCATGCCATATCTTACCTATTATGAACTGTGCTTCAATGAATGCGAGGGTACAGATAACTTTCATGTACTGATCTCTTTTTGTTTTGGTAAATTCCCAAGAGTGGGATTGCTGGATGAGATGGTAGGACTATATTCAGGTTTCTAAGTTATCTCCATACTGTCTTCCACAGTGGTTGCACCAGTTTACATTCCTATCAGAAGTGGATCAGAGTACCTTTTCCCCCACATCTTTGCCAGCATTTGTTGTTTGTTGATTTCTGTATGGTAGCCATTCTAACTGTAGTGAAATGGAAACTGTCTGTGCTTTTGACTTGCATATCTCTTATGGCTGGTGAACCTGAGCATTTTTGTAGGTGAGGGGATGTCAAGGAACAAATAGAACAGGACGAGTGAACCTGTTTAAGGAGATCTTTAAGAGTAGGACAGTAAAACAGAGGGGTCAGAAAATGGAAGAGCAAGTTTGGGTTTATATGTAGAGAGTTGTGAATGTCAGTTAATAATGGAAGGGAGTTTTGAATAGGGAGAGTGAACTTGTCTTTGAAAAAAATCTACCCCTCAGGGTGTTCCTTACCTCTGTTTTGTAGTAGATGATATCTTTCCTGAGGGAGGTAAGTAGGCTTAATAGAGGTTGTGAGAAAAAATAATGGGGGCTCCTGTGTAGGTGGGTCTTGACTAGTAAGTGTCTGAGCCACCAAGTCTGCTTACCTGTTACCCATTGACACCAGATCAGTTGTTTATCGGTGGCCCTTGCAATGGATTATCGCCACCTGGAGGGGCAGGGGGAGGGCCTGGAGAAGCTGGTGGATGTGGGCAGCATTAACTATCAGGGCATTTTGATGAACAGGAGATGTAGCTCTTGGACCCAAGAGAGGCTGAGGAGAGGGAGGAACCTCTGTCCCAAAAGTTCAGCTAAGTTGTGGGATGACAGAACCATGATAGGCTGCTGCAGGGTGAGCTTGGTAGCGTCTCTGGTAAGTGTGGCCGCTGCTGCCAGAGCTCAAATGCATTGGGGCCAGCCTTGAGCTGTGAGGTCAAGCTGTTTTGAGAGAAAGGCCACTGGTCAGTATGTGGGGCCAGATGGTTGGGCTAGCAGGCCAGTAGCAATTCCATTGCATTCATCTGTGAACAGATGGAAAGGCTTTGTAGGATTAGGCAAGACCATGGGGTAGACTCGAGCAGGGCATTGTGAAGGGTCATCTAGGTGCAAGATATAGTGGTTGGTGACAATAAAAGGCCCTTTGGGATCCCACAGGCGGCCTGGTATAATGGTTTAGCCAGGACAGCGAAGTTAGTGATCCAATGTTGGAAAAACCCCACCAATCTGAGAAAGGAGAGTATGGCCTCAGCATCAGTTGGTGGTTGGAGAACTTTTAGGGCCTGAGGCCGATCAGTCATTAGTGACCCGATGGAGGGTGTCAGAAGGATGCTTAGATAAGTCACTGATGGAGAGGATGGTTGGGCCTTATTGGCAGATACCCTATACCCATTGTCTCCCAGGAAATTTAGGAGAACCACTGTCTGTGACTCAGAGTCCTCTTTGGAGGGGCTGCATAAGAGGAGGTCATCCATATATTGTAGTAGTGTGTAGCTGTGGGCCTCAAATGTTGAAAGATTACTGGCCAGGGCTTGTCCGAATATGTGGAGGCTATCTCGGAACCCCTAGGAGAGGACAGTCCATGTCAAGTATGGGGCCTAGTGAGTGTCTGGGTCTGTCCAGGTGAAGGCAAATAGGTATTAAGAATCAGGGTGTAAAGGAATAGAGAAGGCATCTTTAAGGTCTAGTATTGTGAAGTGGGAGGTTTGGGGGGAACATTTGATAGCAGTGTATAGGGATTAGGCACCACTGGGTGGATAGGGATAACTGAGGCATTGACCAGGTGGAGGTCTTAGACTAGTCTATACTCACCCGACAGTTTTGGTACTGGGAGTATGGGCATGTTAAAAGGGGAGTTAGCGAGCATTAGATTTTGTTGAAGGAGCCTGTCAATGATGGGTTTAAGGCCACATCTGTGAGTTTCAGAGATGGGGAATTAGGGTTGGTTAGGGTATGGAGTGCCCTCCCAGAGTTTAATAAGGGCTGGCTGGTGGTGAATTGCTACCACTGGTGTTGACAAATCTCATACCTGAGGGTTGACCTTCGAGAGATCGGCCATTGGGGGTTTGATGAATCAGGGGGAGGGGTCAGAGAGGTTAGAGAAGCAATCAGAAGGAGTAGGAGAACAGCTGAATTTTGTCGTGGTAGAATCTGAAGACTGGACCCCAGTTGAAATACGATGTCCCATCCCAGTAGGTGGACCTGGCAAGAAGGGATTACCAGGAAGGAGTGGGAAAATGAGTGGTCTTCCAATCGACAAGACAAGTCTGGCATGTGCCTAGGGTGGGAGGGAGTACCAGCAATCCCCATTACAGAAATTAAAGAGGGCAGGAGTGGGCCTGCATAGGCCGGCAGGACAGGATATGAAGCCCCAATATCTACCAGGAATTCTGTGGACTTACTTGCTACCTGGAGCATTACCCTGGGCTAGGCGAGAGTGATGAGATCCCTGAGTCTGGGCTCCATCAGTCTTTGGCCATCCCCAGCAGTTGCAGCGTGGAGTCCTCTCAGGGAGTCAGGCTTCCATGTAGAGGTGCAGGAGTTGGGCCTCCCCTGGAGCCGTTGCTCTTCCTTTTCCTAACCTTTTTCTGCATCCTGGCCTGTTGTGCCTGCTTAGCTGCCTCTTCCCAAGTGTTATAGACCTTGAAAGCGATCTTTACAAGGTCTCTAATGGGGTCTCTGGACCATCCTCTACCCTTTTTAGTTTTTTTCTGATGTTGGGGGCAGATTGGGAAATGAAATGAGGCCAGAATCGCCGCCCCCAAGGGGGAATGAGGATCCAGTCTGGTGAATGTAGTGGGGGCTCAGTGAGCCTGTTTAAAAGAAGAGCAGGGTTTTCTCCTTGGTCCTAGGTGACCTCTCGAAGTCTATAAAAATTGGCCACCTTGTGGGAGACCGTGTGCATGCCAGCCAATGCATATCTTATATTGGCCATGTTTTGTCTTCCTGGCTGTCCTTCCTGGTAGCCCCATCCTGGCTCCAACTCTGGTACTGCCTGGGCTCCTGGTGGGAGAGTGGGATCAGTTCATCAGGCCTTGTCAGCCTCATCTCAGGCAGCCTGTTGGACTTGTACCTGTTCCTCGGAAGTGAGAGAGGAGGAAAGGATAATATCAAGGTCTTTCCAGGTGAGGTCGTATGTTTGAGAAAGGTATCTAAACTCTCTTATGAACCTAGTCGAATTTTCTGAAAAGGACCCTAGTCTTTCCTCAATCTGTGCAAGGTCTTGTAGCATGAACGGAACATGGACACGCACAATACCCTCAGCCCCAGCCACCTCTCGAAGTGGGAGGAGGTGTCAGGGCTTCTGTTCATGGAACCATGTACGTGCACTTATGGGCGACAGCAATATCACCTGAGTGCCGGTCATAGGTAATGGGAAAAGGGGTTCATCGCAGGTTACGGTGAAAGTGGGGTTAGGTGACGGACCGGTTTCAGGGGTGGCTGGATATAGGATGGAGATGGCGGCGATGGGACAGGAAATGGTGGTGGGGCAGCAGAGGGAGGGTCAGAACATGGTGGAGGGGTGGCAGAGAGCGGGACAGCCGGGGTGGAACAGAAGATGGCAGCAGGGTGGAATAATGCGCATATGGGGACAGAAGGTTCCTGGCTAGCTGAGGGGTCCCCAGGAACTCAGGAGGGTCCGAAAAGGTGGAGGGTGGAGAGTTTGGCAGTAACACAGCACAGGCGTTCTTAGGAGATGAGGACCTGGTCCTGGCCAGTAAGACCTGGCAGTGGAACAGGAGGAGAGAATATAGGGGGAGCGGAGGTCCCAGAAAGCCGGGATCTCTGACCATGTTCTCTCCCTGTGGCAGAAATTGTCAAGGTCGGTGAGGACATTGGGATCAAAGATTCCCTGAGGGGGCCACTTAGATCCATTGTCAAGTACGTAATTAGGACATGCCTGGGTGGAGTAGATTAGGGGTTTAGACAGTAGGTCCTGGGCCAGTCCCAGTTGTTTCAATTTCTTTAGGAGGCAGGCCAGGGGGCATTTTGAGTCTCACCCTCGGGACTGGCCAGATCCCATGGTCTCCCCAGCAGCCTGGAACCTACTGGAATTTGGGCAAGGTATCCCCTGTCCCGAACTTCAGTAGACAGATATGAGGTCAGTCCTCAATGGGGCCAAGCCAGCAGCCAGGACGTCTCCACAGCTGCTGGGAAGGTAAGCAGAGAATAGGGCCTACATGTGCATGACTTGGAAAAACACATCCCTGTCCAGACGGTGAGGCTGGCCGGAGATCACAGAGACTGGGTCAACCCAGAGGAGGAAGGGAGAGCAGGGAAGAGTTTACTTATAGTTGGTTGAGCATGGTATGTAGTCAGACTGGGGCACCAGACAGGTTCAGGGAGCGAGGGGGCCTTGAACCCGGAAAGGGGAGGTACACACCCTCAGCTCCTGGGTTTCGGCACCATCTGCAAGGTGTCCAGGACGTAGCAAATCTTCCCAGCCAGATGAATCAATTAATTTACAAGTTTTTATTGGAATTGTGCTTCTGGGTGAAGTTCGCCAGTCCCAACAGAGTGGGAGCTGGGGAAGTAGCATCAGAGGTTGGGAGGGCTCCCATTATAGATACAGGGCGTGGGGTTGGTTAAAGGTTGAGGCGGGTCTGATCCTCACTGGTTGACCTTTAGGCACCTGTGGGGACCTTGATAAGGATTTTTCATTCCCAGAAGTGTGGGCCTTCTCTCCTTGTGGATCCCAAAGCTACCACTCCCCATGCAAGTTATTTGCCCTCCTCCTGTGGGGCTTCCCCAGCAGTTTTCTCTCCATTGAGCATGTATCTCCTACACTGCTCTCCACTGTTTCTTCACAGCCCTGTGAAGCATGCTGCTGCCTAATCAGCCATTTCTCCTCCTCTCTCTATGATTTTTAACCTCAAATGGAATGATTACCTTTTGCTGCTTCAAATAGGTACTTTTGTATATATAAATATTCTCTTGACCCTCCTGAAGAAAATACCAATATGATACAGGACTAGTATAAGATAATTTTGACCAATAACAGCCTATTGCTTTATTTATGATTATCATTCAGACATTACTCTGGTCTCTGGGACTATAACAGTAATTGAGATCAAGCCCCTTACATAAAAAAGCTTACAGTCAAGTTTCCACTATTAATTCTTATTTGCTTTTTAAATAAGAATATATATTTTAGTAATCTTTATATTTTAAACTAAACCCACCAGGAAAAACCATAACATGAGAAGAAATATTTATTTTCAGGATAACTCAATTGCTATTTGTAAGCTGTTTCATTCTATACAAATTACCATAGTCATCATTCTTTAGCTTAATTAAGCAGATTACTTTAAGGGTAGCTAGAATAATTCACAGAATTTTTTTGTTTCCCTTGGTTTCATTTTGATATAGGATAAATTATTTAATCTTCAGAAGCATGGGCCACATCACCAATTCAAATATAAAGAGAAGGTAAAAAAGAAAATATACCCCAAACTAATTGAATTATAAATGATATGGTCAATAGCATCAGTTCCTATCTTATAATGTAAAAAACAGAAATATCTTATCTTTCAAAAACTGCATGAGTTCTTTCAATTAAATGAAAATATGCTCACATTAAATCTACCTATACATTACACCTGTCAGTTTTGACCTTTTAGGAGAAAATAACAATTAAAATTGGGTACATACATATTATGGGCACTACTTTTGGCTTAAGAACCTCTAATTTTTGTGTATTCTGTTATTTCTAATGTTGAGAAGCATGACCACCATCTAAACTATTTTAGGTTGTTTTCAACCAAATATGCTTTTTATTTAATTTTAATTCACTGGAATGGGCATAAAATAACAATGAGAATGGATAAACACAATGTCAAATTGTCTACTTTCCCCACCTTAACAAAAGGGTTATTCACTTATGTGATTCCGGGCCTGTTAATGGTCCATGAATTCATGATCACATTTAGGGATAGATGCTACAATGAAGATAAAAAGTGCTCAAAGCTGACCTCTTGTAAGCAAGTAAATAAATAAATACATCCTAATTTCCTTCCACTTACTTTGTACGTCCCTCATACTCCTGCTTTTCACTATCATATTTCCCATTTTTATACTGCTGTAACATCACCTAGTACTCCACACACTTTAATTCCCTTCTACATATCCCCACCTTCCACATACCTAAATTCCACAGATGAAAAAATAGCTAGTCAGCCCTTCATTTTCTCTGAGTGTGTACGATGAATATGATATGTTCCTACAGAGCACTAGCCAGGCCATGAATTGCTTTAATTATCTGGAATCTGCACAGAGGGTCTATCTTTCCAGAAATTATCACATCAATAGAGGACCAAGTAATGTTTTAATTTTTCAAGTGATCAGCAAAAACCTTAGACATGAAATTGAGCTGAGGCTATACTTTGAGTTCTCCAAAAATATCCTGTCCCTCTTTGTTGATTCTGGATAGGAAGACAAAGAGAGGCAGCTAACAAGAAAGAGAATGAAGTCTTAATATTGTGCCTTGAATGATTTAAACAATTTTGATCTGTTTGTTGCATCAGTTAAGACATCACTTGGGATGCTTGCATCCAAAATTAGTGTCCAGATTTCAAGTCCTGGCTCCACTTCTGTGTCCAGCTTCCTGATAATATATATGTTGGAGGTGGCACATAAATGTTACTTGGGTCTCTGCCATCAACATGGGAAAGCCAGAATGAGTTCCAGGCTCTTCACTTCAGCTTGGTCTATGCCCCGCTGTTATGGGCTTTTGGGAACTGGAGGAGCAGATAAAGGTCTTTCTTTGTCTCTGTCTCTCTGACTTTCAAATAAAAGATGAATTAATGGGTGAATAAAGCATTGCCCATTAAAATAGAATTTGGGGGGAAATGACCACTCTGGCTGCCTCCCCTCATTTCCCTAACAGCAGTTAGGGTGCATTCTTCTAGGGGAGAGAATTTGAGGAGGTAGATGGACTCGAAGGCAGTTAGGTTGGGTCTGGGTCAGAAACAAGAAAAGGGAAGTCTGTTTAGGAGGGTGTAAAATATATGCTTCTCCCTAAAAACTGCCTTTAGCAAGACAAATGTGCCAATCCCATTCCTCAGAGCTTCTGGTATTATCATGAAAATAACAAAGAAGAACTGATTTCACCCTTTCAATTTTTAAGCTTATTCTGAAAACAGACTATCCCACCCTTCTAATATCTTCTTTTGTTTTCTCTTGAGCAAGTTAAACAGGATTAGGATTCTGCTATGTTGATGGGTTTTGTCCCCATCCTCTGATTGTTAGCTGCTGTTCTTCTTTTTTTTTTTTTCCTAAAATGAGCTTAAAAGACAAGACCTGTTTCGGTTTCTCAGTTCTTCCCCTCTTGGAGTTCCCCTCCTGGCTGCTGTGGTAGGAGGTTTCTGACTTCAATAAATCTTGCTTTGCTTATTCCTCCCTCCCACAAAAATAGAATTTTGTCCTCCAAGTTTCCAATTTGTTAAGACAATATAATAAGAATGTATTTTTACATGTAGAAGGCCTTGTCTACTGAAATGGCTTCAGAAAAAAAGATATTGTAATTGTCCTGGTGTCTATCCCATTCCATATACACACCTTTTAATTAAACATATATATTCAGGTACATTAAGATTTTTAAAGTGTGAAATTTGCACTCCAATAAATATCTTAAATTGGTCTTACCACAGAGTAAATGAAAAAGTTTAAGTCATACAATATATTATTATAACAGGAAATGTCCCATGGGAGAAAGTAATAATAAAGATGAGAACAATTAGGATTAATTGAATTAGCACTGAAAGCAGACACAGGACTATCTGAGCAAAATACAGAAAAGTAGCAATATGCCTTCCTGAAGAGAGATTTTGATATTTAGAAATAAAAGACTAAGCTGAAAGCAAAGTATTATTTTTTAAGGGGGTAAGGAGATAATATTTTGATAGATTGAAATGAGTTACAAAGAAGGGCAGTAGGATAAGTCAAATCTCATAAAAAATAACATTTGTTTCACTAGTAATTTGCCTTAGCACCATAAGATGGTATTTGGGAAGGCATGTGGCTCAGGGTTTGTCACCACTTGGGACTTCTGCATCCCGACTGGCAGTGCCAGCTTCCAGTGCTCACTATTCTGCTGCTCATCCAGCTTCCGAGCGACCTGCACTGTGGGAGGCAGCAGGGCCTGAGCACCTGGCTTTCTGCCACCCATGTCTGCTCTCAGGTTTCTACCTGGCTGTCTCAGGCATTTAGGGAGTCAATCAGTGGGTGGAAGATCTCTCTACACTTCTCTCTGTATCTCTGCCTTTCAAAAAGAAAACCAGGAAATAAAGAAATTTAAATGTAAATATTAAATCCAAACAACTGCAAAGCAGTGTTTCCTGAAGTTGCTGATACTCACTGTATTTGTTTATACTACATAGGTATTTGTAAGACAAAATGCTGCCATGGAATACAAATTTTTTAAAGAGTTACTTATTTGAAAGTCAGATATATATATATATACACACACACATATATATATCATATCTATCTATATCTGTATATCTATATATCTATCTATACATACACACACACACACACACACACACATATATATATATATATATATATATAGAGAGAGAGAGAGAGAGAGAGAGAGAGATCTTTCACTTGCTGGTTCAGCAATAGAAATTATAAAAAAACAATTGATGTCACTAGTTTTAGAGATAATTTATAAAATGTTATACATTGTGTCCATTGATGTGGCATGGTGGGTAAAGCCACTACCAGCAATGCTGACATCCCATATGGGTGCTAGTTTGTATACTGGTTTCTCTGCTTCTAATCCAGCTCCCTGCTGATGTGCCTGAGAAGCAGCCATGGATGGCCCAAATCCTTGAGACCCTGTACCCATCTGGGAGACTTGGAGGAAGCTCCTGGATCCTGGCTTCAGACTGGCCCAGCTCTGGTCATTACAGCCATCAGGAGAGTGAATCAGAGATGAGAAGATGGAAGATTTCTCTCTCTCTCTCTCCCATAAATAAATATATATATATATATATAAAATATATATTATATATATAACTCTGCCTTCCAAATGAAGAAACAAACCTATATATATATATATATATATATATATATATATATATATAACTAAACTTTCTGCTAAGTGTAAAAGAGTATGCCCTTACATTTCACAAAATATTAAATTATTTAATTGTTTCCAATATAATGCTGTGTTTAAAAAGATGAAAACAAATATCTAACTATCTAAACTAAAAATACCCTGGGTACAGGGTTTCAATGTTTTATGGACAGTTTTGGATGTATTATAACATAGAACCAATAATCAAGAAAACCTGAATTATATAACTCTTCTCATAATAAATTGACATAACAGGAAAATCAAGAAAATGATCAATGCTAAACCATTTGTATTCCCAAGTAATATACTTGATTATATACTAATTGATTATTGGCTTTAGTATAGGTGAGAATGGTTATTGGCTTTATGTATAGGTGGCGATGATTCAAAATGACACATAAATAAATGTTAATGACATTTAGTGTTTAGTCATTTTAACACTTTTCCTAATAAAACTTTGGTAAGAAAGCAAAGAAGAAGGTAAACAGGGAGGGAGGAAGAGGGAGGGTAATATGGTCATCATCTTAGAACTACACCTACGAAATACATGCTATCAGCTCTCGTATTATTAAAAATATTTTAAAAATAAATCAAAGTTAACCTGAAAACTATACAGTTAAAGCTGTGGGGAAAATATAGAAGGTTAATTAGTTGTTAATAGGAAATGCTCATGTAGTGCTCACCATTTGTCAGGGAAAGTAACAGGCTTATTTGTGACTATGTATAAATATTATTAATAGCAAATCTATTTCAATTTTTCAAGAAATTTATGTATGGAGATATCTACTACCTACCTGCTTTCTTATGTAGATCTGGATTTGAACCTGGAGGCTGGGACTTGAGTAAGTGGTTTTATGGACTAAACAATACTAGTTTTCTGGTAACACAATTAAGAAGATTTATATGAAAGAATCTGGCAAAACAGGGAAGCAGAAAAATAATAAAAAAAAAAGATCCAATATGACTTTGAGATATGTTATTGAGACAAGAAAAGCAGTAAATATCCCTAACATATAAAGCAAGGCTAATGACACATGATTGTCAAAGAAAGGACAGACAATTTTTGTCCTTTGCCTTTGAAATCCAATTTATGGTGTTCAGTGCTGTAAATATTCAGCAATAGCTGTGATCTATAAATGTTTAATATAAATGAAGTCATAAGTATAACTCAAACTAAATGCTAATTAAAAATATAAAGAAGATTGGTAGTTACTTTTCCCAAAAAACTTCCAGATGGTGTTTAATCAGTATACGTGACTATATTTAAGAATGGTATAATTTAAATAATAATTCAAAAGTGATTTTTCAGTTATAGAAAGCAGAATTATAAAGATGATGTGACTTTATCTCACTCCTTTTATTAGACCGTTCTCCTTTTGTAATTATCCACTTACTGCAAACATTCTTGTCTCTGGCTTAATAATTTTAAAATGTTTTTCTTCATGGTCTTGAGAAAATCTGAGCAATATATAAATCACAATTGTTTGGAAACCAGTTCTATTTAACTACAAGCAACCTAAGAGGGCTCAGTCATCTTAATACTCAACTTAGAGATTCAAAAACGAAGACAAATGTCTAAATACCAAGACCAGAAAAATGCCAATTTTGACTAGGAGGTGACAGCAGAATAAACACAGAGGAGCTGCATTCTGGGGAGATTGGACAGAAGCTTGCATTGGAAATTCTACAGAAAACAAGGACCCAATGGGACAGTATACAAACAGCCACAGCAGGAAGTAGCGGCTCCACCCATGACTCTCACAGCTGGGGGCTGGAAGAGAAGGCAACTTCTGAAAGTGATGTGAAGAGAAACTGTAGAGCCCATGTCACTCATGAGATTTCCTAAGGGAGAACCTTGTGGACCACACTAAGTCCTGCATGGAGCACTAAGAGGGGGAGGGCACCCACTTAATCCTGTAAAGGGAAAGCATATTTCTTCCCAACCCCCTACAAAGGCACCTGGTGCCCAGTGGGGCAAAGGCATGGTCCTGATGCTAGTAGAGGATGTTAGAGCTCTTGTGTGCACAAGTACAACCAGAGGATTTTCCAAGAGGGAAAAATTGGTGTTCTGCATGGACTTTGAGTGTGGCTGGTAGGGTTGACGGGGCTGGACACCTACTTAGGACTTGGAGGTGTTCCTATCTTCTCAACCCATCGTAGGCTTTAAGACTCAAACTGCAAAGGTGGGCAGCTTGCTCTGGAGACATTTCTGCTCTCTCCATTGGTGGAGAGTCTTCCAGGCTGAGAGCATATCCTCTGCACCCTGTGTCTCTGGGAGCCTTGTGTTCTGTGACTGGTGAAATTATGTGACTGCACAATAGGATGTAGGGTAGAACTGGTTTCTGAGTAATCACTGGGTCTGGTGTCAGAGGCTCAGAGCTCCTGGACTGCCTGGCATGGATCTATGCTCACATTGAGTACCGTGCAGATCCTTTTTGTAGTTCATGGGCCAGTGTGGGTAGGAGTTGTACCCATGGTGAGCTAACCTTTGGCACTGATCACCTTGGAAGAGAATGAATTCACAAGAATGATCATGAAGTTACTTAGAAACACAAAAAAGTAAATTCATGAAGTAAATAAATCAATATATGATATGAATGAAACATTTTGCTGAGAGATTGAGATATAGAAGAGAAATCAAACAGATATGAACAATTCAGTATGTCAAGTAGAAAACATAGCAGAAATCCTCAATGACAGATTTGGCAAGGCAGAATAAAGATTGGTTGAACTAGAAAATAAATCCTTGGAAATATCTCAGACAAAAGAAAGAAAAACTGAAAATAGTGTTTGGATTTATGGGATAATATCAAACAACCAAACACACATATCTTAAGAGTTCCTGAAGGTGTGCAAATAGAGAATAGATTATAAGGCCTATTAAGGAAAATAATAACAGAAAATTTCCCCAATTTGGAAAAAGAAAGGTGCTTTCAAGAACAAGAAACACATAGAAATCCTAATGGATGTGATCAGAAAAGATCATCATGACACATTGCATTCCAACTTTCATCAGTAAAACAAAGAAAAGATTCTAATATGTGCACAAGAGAAATACTAGATTACCTTTAGAGGGCATTACGCAATGATTAAGAAATTCAACAGGAAGATATTACTGTAATAAACGTATATGCATCAAATGCCAAGGTACCTGGGTATTTAAAACATGTATTTGTGAATCTAAAGGCACCCATAGACTCAAATACAATAGTAGTGGGGGACCTTCAAAACTCAACTTTCATCAATAGACAGATCAACTAGGCAGAAAAAACATCAAAGAAACAATAGAAGTAATCTATATTTGGAGTAAAATCAACCTAACTGATATCTACAGAACATTTCATCCTACAGTTGCAGAATATACATTCTTTCATCAGTGTATGGAACTTGAGAGAGATCATCTGCTAAGCCATAAAGCAAGTCTCAGGTGCTGGCGCTATGGTGCAATGGGTTAAAACCCTGGCCTGAAGTACCGGCATCCCATATGGGCATTGGTTCCAGTCCCGGCTGCTCCTCTTTTGATGCAGCTCTCTGCCATGGCCTGGGAAAGCAGTATAAGATGGCCCAAGTCCTTGAACCCCTGCACTCATGTGTGAGACCTAGAAGAAGCTCCTGGATCCTGGCTTCAGTTCGGCAAATCTCCGGGCATTGTAGCCATCTAGGGAGTGAACCAATGGATGGAAGACATCTCTCTCTGTCTCTCCCTCTTGCTGTCTGTAACTCTGACTCTCAAATAAATAAATAAATCTTAAAAAAAACAAGTATCATCAAATTCCAAAAAACTGAAATCATACCATGTATATTTTCTGAAGACAATGAAATGAAGCTGGAAATCAACAACTTGAGGATCTTTAGAAAATATTCAAACACTTGTAGACTGAACAACATGCTCCTGAATGAACAGTGGGCATGGAAGAAATCAAAAGGGAAAAAAACTTCCTAGAAACAAATGAAGTGTCAAGACAACATATCCAAACTTATGGCATCCAGCAAAAGAAGTGTTAAGAGGGAAGTTTATAGCAATTAGTGCCTATAGCAATGAATTGGAAAGGCAACAAATAAATGAGCTATCAATGCATGTCAAGGACCTAGAAATACAACAAACTGAAAGCAAAACTAGTAGGAGGAAAGATAATTAAAACCAGAGGAGAAATAAGCAAAATTTTAAAAAACTTCAAAATAATGCATAAAGACTTGGCTTTGTGAAAAAATAAACAAAATCAATATACCTGGCCGGCGCCATGGCTCAACAGGCTAATCCTCCGCCTTGTGGCGCTGGCACACTGGGTTCTAGTCCCGGTTGGGGCGCCAGATTCTGTCCTGGTTGCCCCTCTTCCAGGCCAGCTCTCTGCTGTGGCCCGGGAGTGCAGTGGAGGATGGCCCAAGTGCTTGGGCCCTGCACCCCATGGGAGACCAGGAAAAGCACCTGGCACCTGGCTCCTGCCATCGGATGAATGCGGTGCACCGGCCGCAGCGTGCTGGCCGCGGCGACCATTGGAGGGTGAACCAACGGCAAAGGAAGACCTTTCTGTCTCTCTCTCTCTCTCTCACTGTCCACTCTGCCTGTCAAAAATAAAAAATAAAAAAATTTAAAAAAATAAAAAATAAAAAACAACAACAACAACAACAACAAAATCAATATACCACTGGCCCAACTAACCATAAAAAATACCAAAATTGATAAAATCAGTGATGAAAAAGTAAATCTAACAGATACCACAGAAATTAAAAGAATCATCAGGAATTACTACCAACAGTTATATACCAACAATTTGGTAAATCTAGAAGAAATAGATAGATTGCATGTGTCTAAGATCAAAATTGAGGCATGAAGACATTGAAACCTAAACAGACCAATAACCAAGATAGAGATTGAATCAGAAATAAACATTGTCCCAACCCAAAAAGTACAGGACCAAATGTTTTCACTGCTGAGTTCTACTTTTAAAGGAATAATTCCAATTCATCTCAAGCTATTCAAAACAATTGAAAATGTGGCAATCCTTCCAAACTCCTTCCAAGAGACAAGAACCATCTTAATTCCAAAACCAGATAAAGAACAAAGAAAGACACCTATAGAGCATTTCACAGATGAACAGAGAGGCAAAATCCTTGGCAAAATACTAGCTAATTGAATCTAACAACATATCAGAAAGATCAGTCACATGGACCAACTGAGATTTATGACTGATATGCAGGGGTGGTTCAGCAATGCAAATCAATAAATGTGATATGTCACATTAACAAATTGAAGAATACAAACCAGATAATCATATGAATAAATGCAGGGACAGCATGTGATAAAATACAACATTGTTTCATGATTAAAAACCTTAATTGGGTATGAAAGGAGCATTCCTCAATACAGCCAAGGTAATGTACAACAATCCCACAGAAGGAATCATATTGAATGGGGGAAAATGTTGAAGCATTCCCACTAAGAATCATAACCAAACATGAATGCCCACTTTCACATTACTATTCAATATAGTTCTAGAAGTTTTAGCCAGAGCCATTAAGCAAGAAAAAGAAATCAAAGGGATACAAATTGGAAAGAGGAAGTAAAATATCTACATTTGCACATGACATGATTCTACTTGTAGGGGAACATAAAAATTCCACTAAAAAGCTATTGTAACTCATAAGAGAGTCTGGTCAAGTGTCATGACATAAAATCAACACACTAAAAGGAGTAATCTTTATAAACACAGACAATGCCATGGCTGAGAAAGAAGTTTTTAGTCAGTTCCATTCACAATAGCTACAAAAAAAAAACAAGTAAATAATTTTGAATATATTTAATCGAGGTGACAGATCTCTACAATGATTACTTTAAAACATTAAAGAATTAGAAGACACAAGAAAATGGAAAAATCTTCCATGATCATAGACTTTAAGAATTAATATCATCAAAATCTCCATACTACTGAAAGCAATTTACAGATTCCATGTGATTCCAATAAAAATAAAAACCACATACTTCTCTGATCCAGGCAAATGAAGATAAAATTCATTTGGAAACATAAGAGAACCTGAATAGTTAGATCCATATTAAAAAAAAAAAAGTAGAGATATCACAATACTAGATTTAAGACATACTACAGGCTGCTATAATAAAAACAGCCAGGTAGTGGCACAAATATACATGTGTAGACCAATGGAACAGAAGAGAAATTCCAGAAATAAATCAAAGTATCAACAACCAACTAACCTTTGACAAAGGAGCTAAAATTAAAGCCTATACAAAGGACAGTCTCTTCAACAAATGATGCTGAGAAAATTAAATCTTCATGTGCAGTAGTATGAAACAAGACCCTACCTATTCCTTATACAAAAATCAACCCAAAATAGAGCAGAGATACAAATCTACAACTGGATACCATCAAATTACTAGAGGAGAACATTGTGGGCAGCACTGTAAGACATTGGCATTGGCACGGACTTCTTGGAAAAGACCCAGGAAGTTCAGGCAATCAAAGCCAAAATATTGAAAAATGGGATTATATCAAGCTGAGAAGCTTCTGCACTGCAAAAGAAACGCTCAGCAAAGTGAAGAGGCAACAGACAGAATGGGAAAAATATTGGGAAATATGCAACTGTCTGTCTGTCTGTCTATCTATCTATCTATCTATCTATCTATCTAAAGAGCTCAAGAAACTCAATAGCAACAATAGAAACAATCCAGGTAAGAAATGGGAAAAACACTTGGACAGGCATTTCTTAAATAGGAAATTCAAATGGCCGAAAAACACATGAAAAAATGCTTAGCATCACTAGCCATCAGAGAAATGCAAATCCAAATCACAATGAGGTTTCACCTCACCCCAGTTAGAATGTCTCACAAACAAAAAATAAAAAATAAAAATAAACTAATAATTGATGGTGTAGCTGCAGGGGGCAGGTATCCTAACACACTGTCAGTGGGAATGTAAATAGTATAGCAATTGTGGAAGACAGTATGGAGATTCCTTAAAACGTGAAAATAGATCTACCATATGATCCAGCCACACCATTCCTGGGAATTTACTTAAAGGAAATGAAATCAGCATATTAAAGAGTTATCTGTACTCCCATGTTTATTGCAGCTCAATTCATAGCAGTTAAGATATAGAATCAACCCAGATGTCCATCAATTGATTGGATGGATAAAGTATTATGGTGTATGTATACTATAGAATACTACTCAGCCATAAAAAGGAATGAAATCCTATCATTTGCAACAAAATTTATGCAACTGGAAACTAATATATTTAGTGAAACGAGCCAGTCCCAAAAAGATAAATATCACAATTTTCCCCAATTTGTAGTAACTAATATTGTACAAGAAAATGTAATAATTATGAACAAAACTGATATTGTGATATTTGACTATCATTTAGGGCCCTTGTCTCTACTGATGAGGAATAGTATTTTTTCTTCTTACTATTTAATTCATTATTTAGTGAATGGTTAAGCTTATGATTATAGAATTTACATTACAAAATTGAAAGAAAAATAAGAAAGGTAGAAGGAGAGAGTTTGGGAGCCTGGACAGGTGGTAGGTAGGGTGGGAAGTATCACTATGTTTCTAAATCTGTACATAAGAAATGCATGGAATTTGTTCACCTTTTCTAAAAATTTAAAAATTGAAAAGAAAAAACTCTACAGGTCAAGTAGTAATCTCAAATATAGCAAATTATCTCACAAAGAATCTCAAATGGAAGGCACAAGAACATGTATCAGCAGTTAAGCTAAAGCCAAGAATGATTATTAACATCAATATTATTCCCATACATAATTGGATTGAGATTAACCAAGCATAATTAATTTATTTTATTGGTTTTCCTCTGCTTAAGTGTTACAAATATGTATGTGTAAATACATGAGCATTCATCTTATCAATTTCTGAATTTTTAATAACAATTTCATCAATAGATGAGCTTCTTGAACCATAAACATACAAAATTCACTTACTAAACTCAATTAGTTTGTTTGTAAATTCTAAATAATGTCTACCCAGTTGACTGAATACACATTGATTTCAATGTGTAAAGTTTTATAGACAATACAAGATTGCTTTTGAATATAAATATGTAACTCATATTTCTTTAATGGAAGTCTACTTTTATGGTTGGTTTTCTGATTCATGTATCTTAATTATAGCGAAAATCATACAAATTCCCATTCAAAAAATTAGTGGTGATAAATTTATAGATGCTCTGATAAAGCAAGTCGGGATGTGGGTAAAAAGAGGGTGTCTTCAGGTCTTAGAGTTCTTTTAAACAATAACAGTCACCTATTGCACAAATGAACAGAACCAGAGGGAGGCCATGTGATTCAATCAAGTTTTCAAAGCCAGTTTTTGTTACTAGTTGGATGCTGTGCCATGGCTCTTTAAAAGTCACGTTCCCTGGATTTTCAAAGCATTCAAGGTTCTTAGGCTTCCCATTAATACTGGGGCTCTAAATGTTAACATCTATTCTGAAAAAATAAAGAAATATCAACAGTCAGATTAGTTTAAGAAGAGCTTAACTATTACTAAGTTATGGACAGATTATTAAGAACTCAAAAAAGCAAAGTGCCATAACTCAACGCTGTGAAATATTATGGGACAAGCTAAAATAAATTTTTCAAAAAAAGAATCTAACCCCAACAAGGAAGGAAAGAATCATATAAGGAAGTCCATACTGAGACATGAGCTCCTATGAGGCACAAAAGCAGACAGAGGGGAACGATTATAATTGAAACTGAGGGAAGAATTACCTGAACTTCCTCCTTTCTTATTATTAGCATAATTCAAACTCATAAGAAAGTTATATCTCATGGAAAAAGGCTGCAGTCACACATAGGATTCAACCTCTGAAGATAGGGATTAGACAAGAATCATTAGAAAATCTAGTTAGGAAAAACAAAAATAAAGGAGTAGACAGCAACACAGCTGTATACATTTTGGAAACAAGTTAAAAATTTGTTGATAGGAAATCTTTAATGAGAATTTAAAAATCTTTACTGGAGTGTCTTGGCTTTCCATGCATAAAATACTCTCATGGGCTCTTGAACCAGATCCGAATGCCTTAAAAAAAAGACCTAAATGAAAGATCTCTGTGAGTGAGATCCCAGTGGAAAGAACGGGGCCATCAAAGAAGGAGGCACCTTTCTCTGAAGGGAGGAGAGAACTTCCACTTTGATTATGACCCTGTCAGAATAAGATCGAAGTCAGCGAACCCTAAAGGCTTCCATAGCCTTCGAAACTCATGACTAGAGCCTAGGGAGATTACTGACGCCATAAACAATGACGGGATTTCATTTTTTTTTTACTGCTATGTAGTATTCCATGGTGTACATATCCTATAATTTCTTTATCTAGTCTTAAGTTGATGAACATCTGGGTTGATTCCATATCTTAGCAACTGTGAATTGAGCTGCAATAAAAATCATGATACAGATAACTCTTCTATATGCTGATGTCATTTCCTTTGGTTAAATTCCCATGTCTTATATGGCTATGTCATATCATAGGTCACTTTTCAGATTTCTGAGGTATCTCCATACTGTTTTTCCATGGTGGCTGTCCCGGTTTACATTCCCATCAATGGTGAATTAGGGTTTGTTTTTTCCCCACATCCTCACTAGCATTTTTTGTTGATTTCTGTATGAGAGCCATTGTAACTCAGGTGAGATGAAACATTGTGGTTTTGATTTGCATTTCCATGATGGCTCGTAATCCTGGGCATTTTTTCATGTGTCTGTTGGCAATCTGTATTTCCTCTTTTGAAAAATGCTTGTTCAAGGGGCCGGCACCGTGGCTCACTTGGCTAATCCTCTGCCTGCAGTGCCGGCATCCCATATGGGCAGTGGGTTCCAGTCTCAGTTGCTCCTCTTACAGTCCAGCTCTCTGCTGTGGCCCGGGAAGGCAGTGGAGGATGGCCCAAGTGCCTGGGCCCCTGCATCTGCATGGGAGACCAGGAAGAAGCACCTGGCTCCTGGCTTCAGATCAGTGCAGCGCCAGCTGTAGTGGCCATTCGGGGAGTGAACCAACAGAAGGAAGACCTTTCTCTCTCTCTCTCTCACTGTATAACTCTACGTGTCAAAAAAAAAAAAAAAGAAAATTGCTTGTTCAAGTCCTTTGCCCATTTCTTAATTGCGTTGTTTTGTCATCATTGAGTTCCTTGAGCTCTTTATAGATTCTGGATATTAATCCTTTCAGTTGCATAGTTGTATTTTCCCCAGAAACCTTTTATTTAATAAATACAGATTTCATGCATTTCATAAATATAACTTTAGGAACACAGTAATTCTTTCATAGTTAGCCAATATTTCCTCCATTCTGTTGGTTGCATCTTCACTTTGCTGAGTGTTTCTCTCATAGTGCAGAAGAATTTTCATTTTGATGTAATCCCATTTGTCAAGTTTGGCTTTGATTGCCTGTAATTCTGAGGCCTTTTCCAAGAAGTTTTTGCCTATTCCAATGTCTTGCAGGACTTTCCCAATGTTTTCTAATAACTTAATGAATTTTTACTGATAATTACATTCATAAAATTTAATAGGCTTTAGCAACTACCTAGTTGCCTTTAAGAAGAACAAAAGATAGGCTACCTCATAGTTCTACAATAGTACAGTAAAGGTATACGGTACTAGTGTTCAGCTTTTGATAATCAAGCTGTATTATATCCAAGATTGCTTTTGTCCACAAGAAATGAATTGGGCTATCATCAGTCAACCTAAGCTAAGAGAAGACACCAATCTCAACAAGCTCTAAGGTAACCTTTAGCCTTGGTCACGTAGCCCATTCATATGTTTATGACTAGAGTCAAAGACCAGTACCTATCTACATACACAGATCAGTAAATAATGTAGAAGTCAGTGTTTGGTTTAATCAATATTCTTGTTCAGATTCTTACCTATTTGGAACTTAATTCATATTTTTAACAATTTCCTGAGCCCAGCTAAACATGAAATTTCAGAAATCCATAAAACTAAAGGAAAGAGCACAGATTGAGGTTTTTCTTTTTATTTCAGGTTTTATGGAAGGCTTCAAGAGTACAGTGTCCTTAGCGACTGTATCTCCTTGCCTAAGTTGTGCGTGTCCCACCGAGATGTACAAAATATCAAACTCAGGTGAGGCGAGGCATAGCCCACATGCAATGTCAGAACTGAGGTAGAGTGGGGGGAGAATGTGGTGAAGAAGTCACCAACTGTGGCTTATCAGATCTCTAACTGAATAATTAGGAAATACATATAAAAGCATAGCTCAACTTGTGTCTGAGCCTAAGGAGAGAATACAGAAGATGTTAATTAGAGGAACCTTTAAATAAGAGGTATCAAAGACTGAGTAAATTGCGGAGAGCCTGAGTATGGAGGCAATCCTGCAAGATAGCCACAAAAAAATGAAAAGCTTACCATAAACTCCATGGTGACACATTGTAATTGGAAGTCCCACTGAGAATGCATGGTTTTCAAATATATGTGGATATGGAAACCCATATACATGTATATGTGCATATATATATATATATATATATACAGTATGATATATAACAGTGTTCTCAATGTTCATGGAATAAAATTAAAGCATATGTGTTTCACTTCAAAGATATTTTGAAATCCACACATAGTTTTTCTCATCAGATTCATTTCCATGAACTTTGAAGGTCCACTTGTCTGCATATCATTATACATTATTGGCTAAGTACATGGGTACAGTCATTAACTCTCCACTGAATAGCAACAGCTGAATAGCAAGGAGCATACCTAGTGGAGATACCCATTTCCATTAAAGGAAATCAGACATTCTCAGAGAAATACTGATTTACTACAAGATTCCAAGTAACTTGTGTTAGAAAGCCAAATAGTCCTCAAGAATTTGATGCCAAGACCCAAATACTGACAATATTAAATACTATCAAGGAAGGGCAGCACAAAACTCTTTACTGGCAGGAGTGAAAAAAGGCATTGCCACTTGGGAAAAGTTTGGCAGCTTCTTACCAACTATGCATATGCCATAAACTCCAGAAATTATATTCCTTTGTATTTACTCAACTGAGTTAGAAACTTATGTCAACAAAGACATTTGTACAGGTTTTCATTATCCTTATTCATAATTATCAATATTTGGAAGAAAGTGAGATATACTTCAGAGGTGAATGGATAAAATAGTATCTGTACATCCCACGAAAAACTGTTCAGTACTAAAAATGAAAAGAGGTGCTAAGCCATGATGACACAGAGACTTTTCTTTTTTTTAAAGATTCATTGACTTATTTATTTGAAAGTCAGAGTTACACAGAGAGGAGAGGCAGAGAGAAAGGTCTTCCATCCGATGGTTCACTCCCCAGTTGGCCGCAACGGCCGAAGCTGTGCTGATCTGAAGCCAGGAGCCAGGAGCCTCCTCCGGGTCTCCCATGTGGGTGCAGGGGCCTAAGGACTTGGGCCATCATCTACTGTTTTCCCAGGCTATAACAGAGAGCTGGATTGAAAGAGAAGCAGCCAGGTATAGAACCGGTGCCCATATGGGATGCTGTCGCTTCAGGCCAGGACATTAACCCACTGAGCCACAGCGCCGGCCCTGAGACAAAGAATTTTCACAATCAAATCTGAAAAAGGTGTACACAAAGTGAGTCTAACTATATGACATTCTGGAAAAGACAAAATCATGTAAATAAAAAGAGATGAGCAGAAATGTTGAATGAAGAGGTGAGTCCCAGAGACTTTTAGAGCAGTAAAGATTCTGTATGACATTATAAAGGTTGATGCATGTCACTGTACATTTGTCTAAACTCAGGATATACAACACCTAGCTGAATTCTTGGTAATAATGTTATGTTAGTGTGGGTTCACTATTTGTAACAAATTTACTGGTGTTGTGAATATTAATAATGTAGAATTCACACATATGCAAGGACAGGCAGTGAATGGAAACTTTTTCCCCACTCAATTTTGATTGTATCTAAAACTTTTCTTAAAATTTCTATTAAAGGGGCTGCTGTTGTGGCATAGTATATACAGCCACAGCCTGCGGCTCTGGCATCCCATATAAGCAGTGGTTCGAATCCTGGCTGCTCCAATTCTGATCCAGCTCCCTGCTAATATTTCTAGGAAAGCAGTGGAAGATGGCCTAAGTACTTGGGCCCCTGCACCCATATGGGAGATCAGGAAGAAGCTCCTGGCTCCTGGATCCAGCCTGGCTCAGCCCTGGCAGTTGTTTGGGTGAACCAATGGATAGAAGATATGTCTCTCCCTTTCTCTCTGTAACTTTTTCAAACAAGCAAGTATTTTTAAAAATCCATTAAAACTGTTTAAAATTCTTCGTACTTTTAAAAATAAGATTGATTTATTTATTCATTTATTTGAAAGTCAGTTACAGAGAGAGGGTGAGGCAAAGAGAGATCCTGCATGCACTAGTTCACTCCCCAGATGGCCCAATTGGCCAGCACTGGGCCAGGCCAAAGCCAGGAGCCACATGAGCAGAGGGACCCAAGGGGCTTTCCTTTGCTGCTGTCCCAGGTCATTAGCAGGGAGCTGGATTGAAAATGGAACAGCACAGACGTGAACCAGCACACTTATGGGATGCCAGCATCACAGTTGGTAGATTTTCTAACTAGGTCTCAATGGTGGTCCCTGCACTTTTAAGTTTTAGATTACAACTTTGATATAAATATTTTATCAGAATAATCAGAAAGTAAAACAATTCATGGGTTGATAGTTTCTTGACTAGTATTCATAGAATCCTAGTTTGAATACAGAAATGCTTCTTGGGAGCTGATTGAACTAATCATATTCACAAGGAAAAATAAATTTGAGAGTAAAAACAAGATACTGGACTCCAATTTAAATACCTGTTAATGCACTATATCGCTTTCATAAAAGTTTTAGAAGTCAGGTGAGAGACCACAGTTCCTGATTTTACTGTAAGAAGAGATGTTCTCTGCAAAGAAGGAAAAAATGAGTTGCCCATGTCACTACTGTCCCAGCTCCTAGTAGCATAGTATGGAGACAGTTTTCTCACTTCCCACTTAGCAGAAGGAGAGAGAATTCTGTCCAGCCCTTAGACTTGAATCCCAGTGCCAGGCCTACCATGATAAAGCCTGAGCTGGACAGGTCGCCATGGTCACCACTCCCAGGCGAATACCTGCAGATGAGTTTTCAAACTTTCCTTAGCAAGCAGCCAAGAGACCTCTTACACCATCCTACCTACCTGTTAGTGTATCAAGATTTCAAACAGTGGGGAGTAGGGAAGGAGATGGAACATATCATTTTGCCTTGGACTGCAGATCCAGGACAGCTGCCACGAGATCCAGTGCCCAATAAAAGCCAAAGACATCCTCCACGCAAGTACTTGAGAACAGAGCCCACAGGTTTTCACTGGCATCAAGTGGAAACCTGTGTCCCAGGGAGAACTTACATGAGTGTTTATCACTGCCAGCCTCACATAGGTCTAGCATGTGTCTGAGATTGTGTAGGGCCTGTTGACTGTGAACTTTAGGTGTAACTCAGCTTGGCACCAGCCTGTGTGGCCAAGGGCTCCTTTCAGTACCCCTCCCCCAACCTTGAGCAGACAAGGACTTGTCTTGGGACACAGGGCAGGGCTGGTAAAAGCCAATACTGAGCATATCCTAATGATCTCCATTCCTAGGACAGTGCCTATGCACAAAACCTCTAGACCTGACACAGCAGAAAGAGGAGACTTAGACTCTGGTGAGAAACTCCTTTTAGTATGTATCCTGTCAGCTTCGCATGCGCTTCAAAGATTGTGCAAGGCTTGGCAACTGTGAATATCAGCTAGCAACTAGTATGGGTGGTCAAGGAATTACCTTCATCACCCATCTACCATTCTTAGGCTAACAGAAAAGAACCACAGGACTGTGTTTTGGAACTCAGTGCCAGGTTAATAAAACCCAACATTGGGCAGACCCTATTGCACCCTGGTTAGGCCAGAGTTTGTAGATGGAGCCTGCGAGTCTGCTCTAGTATCTATTGGCATCAAGAGGCACTAGGTAATCAAAATTACTTTCCAGCCAGCATAACCTGTGGCTGATCTCAGATGCCTAGGATTGTGAGTCAGCTCGGTAGTAAACTGGTCACAACACTGCAGACTTTGATTCTGTGCCCTGTGCTACATGAGTCTCAGTTTGCTATGGGTTTCTCATGTGATCTGGCTGATCTAGTATTGGGACTTGTAGAAACGGAAAAACTGATTTCACAAACTTCCCAGCTCACATAGGACACAGCAAATGTGCATTTGATGTAAATATGAACTTAGGGTATCTTCTAGGACTGACATATAAACAACACAGCAACAGCAGATGTGCAGCAAACCTTGATGTAGGATTCAATTTATTGTTGAAATATCTTAAGTGCTCATGCTCAGAGGGGGGAACAAAGCAGAGTACTTAGGATTTCCGTAATGATAGACACAAATGAAACGAGATTAAGCCAACTAATTCTTCAACACAGAGATGATGTCATACCAACAAACGTGAAGACACCCCATCTCACCCAATCAGTAAAATAAGGTCTAGAAGTGAACCACCTAGAAACTGAAATTCTCAAATGCTCCAATGAAGAATTCAAAATAGGTCTTTTAATGAAACAAAGCAAACTTCAAGGGAATACAGAAAAATGATTTGATACTGAGACATTATTGAGATGGACATAATTTTTAAAACATGAAACAGATCCATCAACTGAATAGTACACTAAGAAAAGTTTAAATATGACAAAAGGCATCAATAGAATGAAATGCAATTGAAGAAAAATTATTGAGTTTGAAGAGAGGTTAATTGAACACACTCAGAGGAGGAAAAAATGAAAGAAAAAAAAAACAGGAGGAATGAAGAAAGGCTATGGGAAATTTTAGAGATCATAAAAGCAGAAACCCAAGTTATTAGAGTTCAAGATGGACTTGAAGGATGGGTGCTGTGGCACAGCAGCTTCAGCTAGCATTTGCTATGCCCACAGCCCATATTAGCGTGCTTGGGAATGAATCACACCACTGATGCTAATCTAAGCTCCCTGCTAATGCACCTGGGAGATTGCAGTCACTAGTCCAAAGACAAGGGTTCCTGCTACTCATGTGGGAGAGCCAGAGGGATTTCTGGCTTCAGCCTGGACCAGCCACAGCTGTCTCAGATATTTGAAGAATAAATCAGTGGATGGAAGATGTCTTCCTACCTCTATCTCTGTCTCTCCTGTTTTCAAGTAAATAAACAAAGTTTTCAAAAAGTAAAGACTTGATAATGCCATGAGAATAAAAGGAATATTAAAAATGATACTGACAGGCTGGCACCGCAACTCACTAGGATAATCCTCCGCCTGCAGTGCCGGCACCCCTGGTTCTAGACTCGGTCAGGGCACTGGATTCTGTTCCGGTTGCTCCTCTTCCAGTCCAGCTCTCTGCTGTGCCCCAGGAGGGCAGTGGAGGATGGCCCAGGTCCTTGGGACCTGCACCCCATGGGAGACCAGGAAGAAGCATCTGGCTACTGGCTTTGGATCAGCACAGCACATTGGCCGCAATGCGCTGGCCATAGCAGCCTCTTGGGGGGTGAACCAACGGAAAAAGGAAGACCTTTCTCTCTGTCTCTCTCACTCACTGTCTAACTCTGTCAAAAAAAAAAAAAAAGAAGATACTAACAGACAAGTTCTTAAACCCAAGAAATATACAGCTGAACAGGTACAGGAAGTTCAGAGGTTACAAGTCAAATTCAACTCAGCCAAGCACACTGCAAAGCATATTTTAATAATGCTCCCTATAGTTAAAGATCAAAGATATTCTTAAATTTGTAAAAGAAGCAAAAAAAAACCACAACATTTGAAGATGTCCTAATTTTTCTGACTGCACACTGCTCCCAGAAATATTACAGGTCCAGAGGGAGCTATTCATTAGACATAAAGAAAAGGTAAAGACATCTCAGACAAACAAACGCTGAGAGAATTTATCCATACCAGACCTGTGTTGTAATAAATGCTAATGAGAATTCCTCAAATTGAAAAAGAGATGCTAATGAGTAAAAGAAAATATAGGAATACCATATCACTAGTATTAATGAATAAAAATTCAAATATTGCACATAGTGTGTAAACCATTCACATATTTGAAGACTAAAAAACAAACTAAATATATTTAGATGAAAGCAAAATATAAAGATGTAAAATTGGACATCAAAAATGCAAAATGTGTGGAGAAATGAAATTAAAACTAGAATTCTTTACTAGTATTTCCTATCTCTTTTACTTCTTTTCTTGTCTTTTTAATGAAAGTCAAGTTGATTGCTGTCACCAAAATATGGTAGCAACAAAGGAAAAATGTCCTATGGATTGACCAAATAATAAGCAAGGAATCAAAGTACTTCTCCAGGAAATCATGTAACCAAAAAAGGATATTTTAAGAGAGCAAGAAACAAAGGAATCACAAGAAAACTAGACAATTGTCACCAAAATGGCAGTGAGATTTTACCTTTCAATAAATACCTTAAGTTTAAATAGTATGAATTGTCTCATTATAACAAAAGCATGACTGAATATATTTTTATTGAAAAAACAAGATAACTATATGCTCTTTACAAAGAATTTCCCCCACCTTTATGGACACACATAGACTGAAAGTTAAAGGATGAAATAAGATATTCCATACAATTGAAAAGAAGGCAAAAATAGCCACATTTATATCGGATAAAATAGAATTTAAATAAAATGAGTGGATACAAGGCAGGTCATTATATAATGAACAAGACTTGAGTTCATCTAGAGGAAATACCAGTTATAGATATATACACACCTAATATTGGAGCACTCAAATGTAAGGCAAATATTAATACACATAAGGAGAGAAATAGGTTCCAATGGGGGGGTGCTTAGTAGTCTATTTTTAAGATTGGCTGATGATCATCAGAAACCATCAAAGAAATAGCAAGAGTTTAATAGAACCCTAGATCAAATGGAAATAATAGACATCTAAAAAATTCCATCAACAGATGCAAAATGCATAATCTTATTATAGCACATAGAACATTCTCTATGATAGGTCATATGGTAAATCACAAAAGAAATAAACTATCTAAAAAATACAAATCATATTGAATATCTTATTACCATAATAAAACAACAGAAGTCAATAAGAAGCACTTTTGAAACTATAGAAATACATAGAAACTAAACAACTTACTATTGAAAAACAAATCAATCAAGGAAGGGATTAAAAAAGAAACAAAAAAGTTCTTGAAATGAATCAAAATGAAAATATGCCATATCAAAGTCTATGGGATATAGCCATAGCAAAAGCAATCTTCAGGGAAAAGTATGTAAAATCAACTCCTCTATCAAATAAGCAAAATGACCTTGCGGCTTGGGATACTTCTGTGCCATACCAGAGTACCGAGGTTCTAGTCCTGCCTCCACTCCCAAGTCCACTTCCTGCTAAGGTGCCCCTAGGGAAGCAGCAGATGAAGACTTAAAAAGTTGGGTCCCTGCCAACCATATACGAGATCTGGGTTGAGTTCCAAGCTCCCAGGATTGGCCTGCCCCAGCTATTATGAATATTTAGGCTGTTCTAATAAATAAATACATTTTAAAAGGTATCAAATAAAACACACACTGCTGAATCTCAAGGAACTAGATAAACAAGAAAAATAATCATATCCAAAATGAGTAGAAGGAAAGAAATAATAGAACTCAGAACATGGATATTAGTCTAAAATAGAGACTAACACAAAAATCTATGAATTGAATAAGTCATTTTCTGAAAAGATAAACAGAATTGACAAATACTTAAACTAAGAAGAAAACAATGTCCAAATACATGAAATCAAAGATGGAAACAAAAACATATCACTGACTTCACAAAATACTAAAGATTGTTAGACATAACTTTCAACAGTTATATGGCAACAAATTTTATAGCCTAGGGAAAAAATGAACAAAATTCCTGGGTACTGACATTCTACCAAGATTGAATCATGAAGAAATAGAATACTTATACAGGCCAATAAGGAGCAGTGAGATATAACCAATAATACAAAATCTCCCATCGAATTCTAGGGCATCGTGGTATACTGAGTTAAGCTGGAAGTGGAATTAAGTCCTGTCTCTGCTTCAAATCCAGCTTCCTACTAATACACATCCTTGGAAGCTGCATACAATGACTCAAGTACTTGTGTCCCTGTCACCAACATGGGAGACCCAGAGGGAACTCATGGCTCCTGGCTTCAGCCTGACCCAAGCTCACCCTGGCTACTGCAAGCCTAAGAGAACCAAGGGGTGTACCAAGAGATGGAAGACCTTGCTATCTCCCTCTTTTTCTCTCTGTCTCTTTCCTTCTGGCCCTCTGCGTTGGAGATAGGTAAACTCTTAGGAAAGTCCAGAACTAGATAGCTTCACTGGTAAATTTCACCAAGCATTCAAACAAGTGTTACATACAAATTCTCTTTAAATTATTTAAAAAATGTAAAAGGCAATTATTTCATACTCATGCAGCATTATATCTATATGAAAATCAGACAAGGGCACAGCAAAAGAAAGCAAACCACAGTCCAATATTCTTGATGAACACAGATGCAAAGATCCTTAACAAAATACAAGTAAACTGAATTCAACAGCACATAAAAAGATTATTCATCCCAATCAAGTAAGATTCATTCTAAGAATGCAAGAATGGTTCACCATGAGCAGTTAAAAATGTGGTACATCACATCAACAGAATGAAGAATAAAAATGGCGTTTGACAACATCCACCATCATTGATTTTAAAAAAAAGGCAAAAAACCTTGGAACAAATTAGGTACAAAAGGAACATAACATAATGAAGGCCACTTATAAGCAACTGGTAACATCTTTCTGAAGGAAAGATCTAGAGTGAGACATGGAGAACCAATTTCATCACTTTTATTGAATGTAATACTTAAAGTCATACACAGAGAAATTAGCTGCTAAAAAAAAAAAAGACAACAAACTGCATACAAATTGGAAATGAACTACAACCACTGCTATTTTCAAATGATCAGATTTTACATAGAGAAACCTCTGGGGCCAGTGTTGTGGTGCAACACATAAAGCAATGCTGGTGTCCGTTATGGGACTGGTTTGTGTTACGTCTGCTCCACTTGCAACCCAGCTCCCTGATAATGGCCTGAGTGAAGTAGTGCAAGATGGCCCAAGTGCTTAAGCCCTGGATTCCCATGTGGGAGACCTGGAAGAAGTTCCTGGCTCCTGACTTCAGCCTGGCCCAGTTCCAGCAGCTGCAGTCATCTGGAGAGTGAACTAGAGGATGGAAGATCTCTGACTCTCCCTCCTGTCCTCTGAAACTCTTTTGAATAAATAAATATTAAAAAACTACTAGGTCAACATGTAAAAATAAGTAACATTGTTCTATACCAATAATAAGTTAGATTTAAAATAAATCAAGAAAATAAGGATGATAATGGCTACCAAAAAATAAAATACTTAGGAATAAATTTAACCCAAGAGGTGAAAGGATCTCTCTCGTGAAAACTGTAAAATACTAACACAAATCATTAAAGAAGACACCAAAAAATCTATAGAAATCCTTGCTATTGGATTAGAAAATTAGTATCATTAAAATGTCTATAATCCAATCCCAGTCAAAATACCAGTGGCTTTTTTCAGTGAAATTTGTGTGGGGCCAGAGGAGACCCCATATAGCCAAAGCAAACTTGAACAAAAAGAAAAAAGCAGGTACTATAGGATTACCTAACTTTAAAATATATTATAAAGTTATATTTATTACAACAGCATGATACTGGTATAAAAAGCAGACACGTGGACTAATGTAGCAGAATAGTGGCCCTCGAAGTAAACCCACACATTTACTGGTCTTTGACAAAGGTCCTAAGACTGCGGGCAAGCAGGGGTTGGGAGCAGCATGTTGGCGCAGAAGGTTAAGCTGAGGCTTATCTGAGTACCAGTTTGATTCCAAGACACTGATTCTGATGCAGTCTTGCCAATGCACCCGGAAGGCAGCAGCAGACAGCTCAAGGACTTGAGCCAATGTCACCTATGTGACCATTTTGGGGGAATAAACCAGTGAATAGAAAGTCTCTCTAACTTTGTCTTTCAAATAAATAAAACTTTTTAAAAAGGAGAAACAAGCTACATTCTAAAGATGCTTCCCTTAGAAGTTTTAGTGATTTGCTATATTTAAGGAATATAGAAATTAAAGGTTTTTTTTTTTCAGCCAGTTATAACAATGGGAGTGGAATGCACCCATGTTTTTCTCTAGATTTCAGAGTATTTAAATAAATGTAGTCACTGTTCCTCAAGGAAAAGATTAAAATACAGAATATGCATGAGGGAACATAAAAATGTTTGTGGAAAGTCATACACAGAGAGAAACCTATATATCTCCTCAAACATTGGACATTTCTTCATAGTGAATAAAACTAAACATCATTTTTATAGTTTGGGGTTTGAGAAATATATAGCATATTATCTATAGCTACCCTACAGTACAAACGAGTTTCAGAATTTCCTACACTGATCTAGCTGCAGCTTAGTACCTGGTAATCAATTTTCACTTCCTTCCCTGTATCCTTCTTGCCCAGCCTCTGATAACTACCATTATGTCTTAAACTGCTACAAGAACTTTAAAAAAAATGAAGACTCTAGGAGCCAGCTTTGTGGCGAAGAGACTTAAGCTGCACTGGCCGTGCTGGCATTCCATATCGGAGCACTAGTTTGAGTCCTGGCTGGTCTTTGAATCCAGATCCCTCCTATTGCACCTGTAAAAGCAGCAGAAGATCGTCCCAATTCTTGGGTCTCTGCCACCCACGTGAGAGACCCAGACGGAGTCCCAGGCTCCTGCCCAGCCCTTGTGGCTGCAGCCACTTGAGGAGTATTGCAACCGACAGAAGATTGATACCTCTCCCTCTCTCTCTCTCTCTCTCTCCCCGACCCCCCTTCAATAAATAAATAAATAAAATCTTTTTTTAAGAGGATACTCTGTGTGTGAATAAAGTAATATGGTAGTTGTCTTTCTACGCTTGGCTGATTTCACTTCAAGTAATGATCTCCGGTCCATCCCTGCTGTTGTAAACGAACAGATTTTTATCTGATTTACAGCTGACGAATTTTCCACTGGGCATATGTAACACACTTGCTTTATCCATTCTTCAGTTGACGGACTTAGGTTGTTTTCCTTCCTTGGTTATTTTGAACAGAGCTGCGACAAACCCAGGAATTTAGATGTCTCTTTGAAAGGCTGATTTTATTTTGCTTTGGGAATATGCACAGTAGGGAGACTGCTCTACACTGTTGTAGTTCTACTTTAGGTTTGCTCAGGAATCTCCAGACTGTTCTCTGCAATCTCTCTAGAACTCTGCATTCGCAACAGTGTGCAAGAGTTCCCTGTTCTCTCTGTCCTCACTAACTTGTTATCTTCTTTTTCATATCAATAAATGAAATGAGGTGCTATCTCAATGTTACTTTGCCTTTTCTGCTTTGTAAAGATTTATTTTGGTATTTGCTTATTTGAAAGGTACAGTGACACAGAGGAGGAGTGAGATAGAGAAACAGGTGGAATTTCCATCTGTTGGCCACACCTGTAAATGGCTGCAATAGCCAGGACTGGGCCATGCTAAAGCCAAAAGCCAGGCAGTTTCTCTGGATCTTCCATGTCGGTGGCAGCAAAGCACACATTTGAGCTATCTCCTAATGCTTACACAGGTGTATAGCAGAGAACTGAATCAGAAGCATGGTAGCAGGACCAGTGCTGTGGCATAGCAGGTAAAGCCACCACCTATGGCACTGGCATCCCATAGAGGTGTTGGTTCAAATCCTGTCTGCTTCGTTTCCCATCCAGCTCCCTGCTAATGCACCTGGGAAGGCAGTAGAAGATGGCCCAAGTCCTTGGGCCCCTGCACCCACTTCGAAGACCTGGAAGAAGATCCTGGCTCCAGATTGGCGCAGCTCCTCCTTTGCGGCCAACTGGGGAGTGAACCAGCAGATGGAAGATTCTCCCTTTCTCTCTCTCTCTCTCCGCTTGATCGATCTCTCTCTCTCTTTCTCTCTCTCCTTGATCTCTCTCTCCTTCCCCCTCACCCCCACTTCAGCCTCTCTCCCTCTCCCTCTCTCCCCCTCCCCATCAAAGCCAGATGCTTAATTAAGAAGACACACCAGGAGCTGGCATTTTGGCACAGTATCTTAACCCATGGTCTGTAATGCCTGCATCCCCTCTGAGGGCTAGCTGGAGTGCCAGCTGCTCTGCTTCTGGTCCAGCTCCCTGCTGATGCCTTTGAAAAAGCATGTGAAGATGACCCAAATGCCTCAAATGCTTGGGCCCTTGCCACCCACATTCAAGACCAGGATAGAGTCCTGACTCCTGGCTTCAGCCTGGTCCAGCACTGGCTGCTGAAACCATTTTGGTGAATGGAAGGTCTCTCTATCTCTCCCTCTTTCTCTGCTGCTCTGCCTTTTAAATACATAAAGAAAGAAATGCAGAAGGAAGAAGAAAGAGGAAGAAAGAGATACTGAAGTAGGCAGGCATACAGGTTAAAATTGATCAGATTTGTGAACTGGAAGACCACGCCTTCACCACACCCCTGTGTGATCTCATGCCCCTACCTGATGCCTTTGCCAAGCCCCTGAGTGGCCTCTTCCCCCTACCTGGCCACACTCCCCTTTGGAAGTGGGTTAAAAGCCTGCTCTTTTCCCCTGGCCTCTTGCTAGGAAGGGGCTTGCTGTAGCCCTGCGCCTCCAGGGCGCATGGTCTTCGGGCAATGCGTTCTAGGCTTCCTGGCCTAGATGCTCTTCCACGTGGCTGGTTCCTGGTGCTCAGTATGAACCCCCATTCACCTCTCTCTCCTAAATAAAGTTCTCACTTTCCTATGCATCTTTCCCACTAAATAAAAGCGTAAAACGTACCATGCTGCCTCATTTATCTGTGCCGGTATTTAGAATTCTTCTCTAAATATTAGGCAAGAACCCTCTAGGGCTTATTAATATCGGGCATTTAGTAATAAGCCTGTGGTGAAATCGTAAGGCACCCCAGATTCCGGTAGCACATGTGGCACCTGGGATAACATTTCTAGGGAACTTTAAGCGGCCACATTTCAGTGTAAATTTTAGGGGGTCTTCTCCGATTTCAATACCAAGATTACTATTAAACTAAAGAAGATACCCAACAGTGTTTCAGGTCTCCCTAAACTGTGTTTTCACTACTGGCTGCATTTTTTGAATGCTCTCAAAATGTATCATCTCAATTCTAGACACAGCTAAATGCTATATTGGACACTCTTTATGCATACGTTTATCAGAGCACATATTACCACAGAAATTATCAGCTATAATAGTATTTAATGAGGCTCAATATTTAACAATCCAATATTTGACAAATTTCAAATGCATTCCATAGCAGAGAGTTAGGTAATTGGAAATTTTTTTAAAGAATTAAATACATAGTAGGGACTCAGATGAATTTACCATTTATCAACATAGATCAGACATTCCCCGGTGTCATATACATTAAGGACACAATTAAAATATTGTCCGAAGAAGTAATTACTACTAAATTTATTGAAATTGTACCCCAGCTACACAGTTGAAAAAAGGAAGGAATTTCTTTTTAGAAGTTCCAAAAAGGTTTGTGTATGTGTCTACCTCCCGATAGCAGGTATTCCTATCTTTGAAAACATAAAATATGATGAGGAAATCAGAGAAAGGAACTAGACATTCCAGAGGTAGGAAAAAAAAACACAGTAATAATAACAATGACTACGATCATGAAGATGACCTACTACTTACTTAGCGTACTAATTTAGTAAAATCTACATATTTAGCATGTATCACATGCGGTAATTTAATAAAAAATTCTGATTAAGCACCCCAAATGTTACTTAATAGTACACTAATTGTATTATTGTACCTTGGAGAAGTTACTTGACTAAATTGTCCAAGTTCAAACTGCTTGTAAAAGTCTCCTTTTAAATGTAATCACTTATATAAAAGTATCTACTCTGTGCTGGAAATATATACATGATTATAGGGCTGCTGGATATCCCTATACTGCTGGAAATAAGTCTCATTCTGAATACTGAATAATTTCATATTAAATATAATTAAAAGTTATTTAATATTTTGACCTGAGTAGATTAATTACTATAAAGTCCATTGGATTCAGAATCTGAAAGTCAAACCCTTTTACAACAAACAGGTTACAGTGTTTTCATACTTTTCTGCAACAATAGCATATTCAACAGATTGGAATCAATTCTGAATTATCATTCACTTATTTATATCACCTTCAGTTTGTGTAACTATATTGATAGTATTTGCATAAATACATTTGCTATATGATTTCAATTTTTCACACTTTTTTTGTTCCAAATAAATGAGAATTAGCTTAACAAAATATCCATAAATAAAATGGTAATCTGGTCAAATAGAACTGTTTTGAGGTATACACTGCGTATAGTATTTTGTGTAGAATAAGCAATATGTATTTACAATGCATATATAATTATTGTTAATGAAACAACTTACATATATATTTGAATGTTGAAAAATACAAGCAATCTGTAAAGTACTTCTGAGTTTTATCCCATCAATTTACTTACCATCTTTATGGAACATTGTTAAGATAAACTACTTTTTGAAAGTGAAATGTGAGTATAAAATTGTAAATTTAACCTAGAGGTCTGTCATTGAAAAATAACAATTATTTTGTTTATTGACGATGAAATTTGCAGAAAACTTAATGCCATCAAAATATATAATAGGCATTTTTATCTCCTTTATTGGCAATCATAGTTGTGAATTTTTTCTCTTATCCACATGTTTTAAGTCTGCCTAACATTGCCTACCTAAGCTTATCTTGGACAGTATAAAATTGAGAATTGGTAATTGACTTAGGTTATCAATGAATTATATAGCTAACCAAGATGCTTAGTTTCCAAATATTCATGTGAAGGACTACATTATTCAAATCACTCCCAGTGTAGCTGTCAACACTGATCAAATTAATGGGATAATTGCTAAATCACTACTTTGTTTTGAGCTACAAAGACACACATTTGGCATCTCTCTGCTGCATATTTCAAAGCACGGAGAGCATTTCTAATCTAAGTGGTACCCCAGAGCCAGAAAGACCTACTGCTACCCTAGAGGGCAAACTACATGCTGGGACTAGCACAATTAATAAAAAGTCTCTCGAGTTTGAGTAAAAATATGAAATATAATATGAAATATTTTTTCTTCTGGAGTCAATTTTTTTCTGAAATCTTATCTCCATAAAATAGTCAAAGTCAAACAAATAATTCCAAAAGCAAAGAGGGCATTTTAATTAAAACAAGTACATATCTTTTGTTTGCTTTTCCTTTTTGAAAAATTCTAAGACTGACAATAAACCTTAATACCCAGATTGTCTTATATGTGGCATTTGCTTTCATAAAAAATGCAGTTATCTAGAGCTAATCCTGTAGAGAAACTAATCAAGGAAGGTGTTACACAAATGCAAAACATATGATTAAAGAGGGGAAGGCAAATCTCCGGCAAAGAACTGAATATTATAATGAAATTGCCACTGAATGGAGATGTGAAGACTTCAAACTCAGTTTAATTAGGCTACTGAGTGGAATCCCCTAAGACCAACAAGAATTGAACAGCTAATAATCAGTTTGTTCTTTACTGATTAACAGTTCATCATGTCCCAAACACAACCCTGCTCCCTCTCTAATTATGAATACATTTTCAGGCCTCTCCTTTAATCTCTACACTTTTTATGGGTGCACAAGTCTTAATCAACTAAATGGAAAAGTGCCTACAACCACTAGTGTCTTGAGAGGCCTTCCTAGAGATTAGGAAGTAAATATTTGCATTCTTTTGTGTCACAGTGGTAAACACTAGCTGATCTTTTGAGGGGAAAAAAGGAGCATAGAAGGCAAATACACATCAACACAGGGCAGATCCTTTCTAAATAACGATTATTCTTCTTTATAAAGTGATTGCTCCTAATGGAAACTTGGAACATTTCTCGCTCAATTGCTCACACTGTCACATATGCGCGCGCACACACACACAGACACATGCACACCCCAGAGAAAGGAAGGAGCTAACTGCCCATAGTTCTACCACGAAAAGACAATCACTGAGAATTGGAAGGGTCTTGAAAAAATTCTTGGAAAATGCCCACTATGAAAAAATTAGGTTTGGATTTAATTTTTTTCACCAAAACATTTTTTGCACCAAAAATTCTTTAATTAATTTTTCTATTAACGTTTTAACTTTTATTTAATAAATATAAATTTCCGAAGTACAACTTTTGTATTATAGCAGCTTTTTCCCCCCATAACCTCCCTCCCACCCGCAACCATCCCATCTCCCACTCCCTCGCCCATCCCATTCATATCAAGATTCATTTCCAATTATCTTTATATATAGAAGATCAATTTAGTGTATACTAAGTAAAGATTTCAACAGTTTGCACCCACACAGAAACACAAAGTATAAAGTACTGTTTGAGTACCAGTTATACTGTAAATTCATACAGTACAACACATTAAGGACAGGGATCCGCCATGGGGAGTAAGTGCACAGTGACTCCTGCTGTTGATTTAACAATTTACACTCTTATTTATGATGTCAGTAATCACTCAAGGCTCTTGTCATGCACTGCCAAGGCTCTGGAAACCTCTTGAGTTCACCGACTCTGCTCTTATTTAGACAAGGCCATAGTCAAAGTGGAATTTCTCTCCTCCCTTCAGAGGAAGGTACCTCCTTTTTTGATGGCCCATTCTTTCCGCTGGGATCTCAGTCACAGAGATCTATTCACTTTTAAAATCACTGATATTTAATTTTTTAAATTAAATTAAATTTAAATTTAAATTCTACATATATTTTTGTGGATGACATATATACTTCTCACATGTTATACTTTTATAAATATGCCATTCTATTTTTACAATAATAAGCATTTTAAAAGATTTACTTTTTACATATTTAATACTTGTTTACTTCATTTAACTGAATATAATATAACCTATAACATTAATAACCATTTAGTTGTTCCTCATTTTAAAATTCTTAACAGTTTATTAAGTGTCTTTGTACTAAAACCTCATTTTACAGTTATGATTATTTTCTATAGACATTTTCCAAAAAATGTACTTCACCCTGTTTAAATTTCTTTCAAATATCAAAGCTCAAAGAAATACTGTAGATTTCTGGGTAAAGATCTTTAATCTGGTTATTATAGCATTTTTTTCTGAAGAACTCTTCTATATTTTTAATCTTCTAGAATATTTTTAAAGATAGCTTAGCACTCCAGCTTCTGACCTCCTTAGCTACAACTATTGCTAGTATCTTAAGCCGGATATTTTGCTTGTCACTCTGGAAATAACATTTATGTGAGTATACTCCTTTATTATTTCAGGCTCTGGAAAGAATAATGCAACTCCTTAAAAACTTTGTCAAAGCAATGGATAAAAATATTATACTACTATAGTTTTAATGATCTGTGATTACTCTAAAACTTACAGTATATGGGTGAAACGGTCATTATTTATAGTCATTGTTTATAGTCCCACTAAACTAAAGTCTTTTTACTTTTTACTTGTTAAATTTCTTATTTGGTTAACTATTAAGCTTTTTTACAATATTGTAAATTTAAAATGTTATTTCAAACTAAAAAAAATAATGAATGAGAAGGAGAGAGAGTAGGAGAGAGGTTGAGGGAGGGAGGAAGGAAGGGAATATCATTATGCTCTTAGAACTATCTACAAAAAAATCACATTGAATCTGTTAAAAACTAATTAAAACTTAAGAAAGAAAATAATTATCATCAATATCTATATAATAGTTATAATTTTTTTCAATTTTTACCTTTTTAAGTTGACTATGATTTCTTAATTGATTACCCTTTGTGTACCAGGAAGTAACTTTTGTCAACCACAGTCCAAAAATATTAAATGGAAGATTCTAGAAATAAACAGTTCCGAAGTTTTAAATGTGTACTATCAAGTAATTAAACCATTCTGAGCTATTTTATATGGTTGGGGTCCAATTTCAACTTGTGTGTGTAGATTTCCTATCATCCCCATACCACCCCATACCATTTTTTGGAAAGATCCTCTCTTCCTTTTGTGTATTCTTGGCACCATTGAGGGAGATCCGTTAACTTGTTATGCATGAGTTTATTTGGAGGTCCTTTATCCCTTTCCGTTGGTGTGTACATCTGCATTTGTGTCAGCATCATACTGCTTTAATCACTCTAGTTCTATATTGCATTTCAAATCAGAAATGTGATACTTCCAGCTCAACTTTCTCTCAAGACTACCTTTGTAGTTACATCTGTGTTTCTGCAAAATATGTCATTTGCTTTTCTTTAAAGATGCATTAATCAGAGAGAGAGAGAGAGAGAGAGAGAGAGACAGAACCAGAGGGATCCTCTGTCCACTGGTTCATACCCCCAATGCACCCAATAGTTGGGTCTGGGCCAGGCAAAAACCAGTAGCCAGGAACTCCATGTGCACCTGTGATGGGCGAAGCAGAAATGCAAGTACTTGGGCCATCATTTACTGTCTCCCTGGAATATTGTTAGGAAACTGAGTTGGAAGCATGGGGTAGTTGGGAAACTTCTCTAGGAGATACGGGTGTCCCAGGTAGCAACTTAATTTGCAGCACTGCAATGCTTATCTCCAAAATGCCAATTGAATCATGATGGAGATTGCACTAATCTATAGACCCTCAAGTGCATCATAAACATTTTAACAATATTGTATCTCCTAATCTTCGCAAAATATATTTCCTTCCATTTATTTTTCATTTGTAGTTTTTTTCATCAATGTTTTATAGTTTTTGGTATCTAAGTTTTTCAACTCCTTTGGTAATCTTATTTCTAAGAACATTATAAATTTATTTACTTTTTTCAATGACAAATTTTGAAGCTAAGATGTATATGAAGTAATGCATATATATATTAGCTCAATCAGCCATTCTATAATGTATACATGGTTCAAAATATCATTTATTGATTTTGATACTATGGTAAATGATATTATTTCCTTGATTTCCATTTAGGACAGCTCATTGCTAGTTTGTAGGAAAAAATTATTTTTGCTCGTTGACTCTGCTTCCTGCAACTTTATTTAACTTATTTATTAGTTCTAACAGGTTATGGTAGAAGCATTAGAGTTTGGCATATATAATCTTTTTCACACCAAGTTACTGGGGGATATAGCATCCTCTCTTCTGTTTCCCATTAAATAGTTACAGTACTGTGGAATGAAAGCCTAATATAGGGAGCACCTTGCTCCAGTTTGCAAATCTACCTCTTGGAATAAATAAATGAAAAGTTTTTATTTTTCAAACTGATTGTGTAGCACAGATATTCACCCTAACTACAATTGAAATTGGTACAAACTTTGAGCTGTCAAGTGTCCTTACTTGAAGAGTAACATTGTTCATTTAGAGATCATATTTAATGGGTCATATCTACTTGTCTATGAAAATGTGCTTTTTTTCTTTCTGTCTTGTGATTTTCTTTAGCAGATTATATATGATGCACATCGCATTCTGGTTAAATGCTTATTCACTAATAAAAACCATTATCTTTCTTTTACCTTTGAGCAGAGATTTTTCTTCTTAGGTGGAAATTTTGTTTTAATTATGTTTCCCTAGCAACATTAAATGACCTTTAATAAGACAGCATGATGCCTGCTTATATATCTGAAAGGGAGAAACCAGTACATGAGCATAATATAAAATATAATGCAAAATTTTAGCATAATATCTCTTTGATATTATAGACTTGTATCAGCCCAAGATTAGTTATCTACTTACCATTGTACTGCTATCCTTCCTATCCAAAACTTGCCAATGTCCTAGAATAACATGGGAGCATCATTTCCCTATTCCAAAAAGTGAAGTGTTTGTAGATCCCAAGTAGAGTGCAAATAACTGATAAATTTCTCATTGATGGGATTGTGTGCAAAGCTTTTAATACTGAATAAGAGGGATCTTGCATTTTGGTTTAATGGCTTGGGCTGCCAGATATGACACCCTGCCTTTCAAATAAATTTTAAACGTTTTACAAAATTAAAATCAAAATACTGAATAAGTGGATGACTGCACAATTACGGCAAATGACATTAAAGTCAGTTATTCTTTTTTAAACTAGGATACAGCCTCAGAGCCATTGTTAATCCAGGATCACAGACTTCAGCATCAATAAATCGGGATTGGCTCTTGAAATTAAGCCCACATTTTTGTTTATTTTCTTCCTTTCCTAGTTTTTAAAAAAGGATTTATTTATTTTTATTTGAAAGAGTTACAGAGACAGAGGAGGGGAAAGAGAATGAGTGAGAGTGAGAGTGAGTAGAGACAGAGAGGGAATCTTCCATCTGCTAGTTCACTCCCCAAATGGCAGCAACAACTAGGGCTGGGTCAAGAAAAAGCCGGTAGCTAGGAGCCTCTTCATGGTCTCTCACATGGGTGCAGGGGCCCAAGCACATAAGCCATCTTCCACTCATTTCCCAGGCACAATAGCAGGGAGCTGGATAGTAACTGGAGCAGACAGGAATCTAACCAACACCTATTTAGGATCCCAGCATCACAGGTGGTGGCTATACTATGATGCCGACATTTCTTTTTAGTTTTTTGTTTTGTTTTGTTTTGCTGTTTTTAACACTGTCAATATAGTTAATAAACAATATTCTCAGAATACAGTGGTATTATAGGTATTGAATAAGATTATTGAAGAGCAAAATTAGTACATCTAGTCATAAGCTTAGTTTCCTAAGCTTCTACAATAAAATACCATAAACTGGTGGCATATAAGTGGTAGAAATTTATTTCTCACGGTTCCAAAGGTTAGGAAATGCAGGTCAGTGTCTGGTGAGGCTAGTGTCCTTGCTCATAGTAGGTGTTTTACTTGATAGTCCTCAGTGGAAAGCAAGTGCTTATAAGTTAATGTTCCCCTTTTATAAGAGCACAGCTTTGATTCATGAGTGCTACACCCTTGTTATCAAATCACCTCCCCACCCCCTTCTCCTAACACCTTCACATTGGGCACATGGACCTCGGGCTGCCTAAACATTCATTTCATAGCAGTGAGGTGCTGTCATAGCCTTCTCCCTCATGAAATAACTAGATAATATGCTATCTTAGATGAGTAAGCAGAAAACTATTTTTAAACCAAAAAGCAGTTAATTTTAGCTTTGTGTCCCAAACAATGTACATATCTCCCCTACTCTGCTGCTGTACCAGAGGAACAGTCTGAGAAAATAGCTTTATGAATGGTTGCCACTATATTTCCATAAAAAATTATTTATAAAATAAGTGAAAGGCCAGATTTGGCCTACATTCTATCATTATTGACTCCCAACATAGAGGATGTACATACATTTGAGAATTATAATTGCTGTATACAATAATAATATGGCAGATTTTAGAACAAAATCTGTCAAGATAAATTTCATAGAAAACGGAGTTACCTAAAAAATTAATTTCTCTCACCATAGATTTTAAAGAACCTTTTTAATATATATTCAACATTATTGGAAATAAATTTCCTCCTTAGAACACAAAATTTGCTAAAATATTTACTAAAATTTGACAATACAAGCTTTTCTAGAGATTGTATCTCCCCAAAATGTTGTTAGTTTCCAGACATTTGCTGAAAACATAGTATTGTCTTCTATGAATCTCCATCATTTTTAAGACTCCTTTTACTTTGAAGACCACTTAAGTACTTGGTTAGTTATGGAGAAAACATTAGTATACTTCCTCCTGTGAGTTTACCCTGTCTTGTTCTTTCTCTTAGCATCAGTAGGGCACAAATGCACCTCCACCCATTTACTTCTCTCTGAGCAGGGAAGAGTACAACCTGAACTGTGTCAATCGCACTGGCTAGATTGCACAACAGTGCTTGTTACTTCATGGAAGTCATATGCAACATTCATGAGTTTGTGTTTGCTTACACCAAAAAGACAAATGTAATCCTTACTTTTTTTTGTATCCCATGCTTTCTTCATGCTTTGCTAATTTCACAGTTTAATTCTGGTGGAGGGGATATGAATTGTCCTGACTGGCAATACCTCCTCTGACAGGGAACATGCTGTGTCTGTGAGAAGTCCAGTGAATGAACTCAAGGTGATAGAAGTCCACAGATGACCTCGTCAAGGAGATGATCTGCTTCCACTTTTTCATCACAGACTTCTGGAGGTCAGAAGTGGTCATAGAAAAGTTGTACAATAAATAAAGGTGAGATTAGAGTTCCTAATGCCTGATTTCTTTATCCTTACCATTTAGTCCAAGAAAGTTAACTTTTTTACCTCTGACATCTCCATGTTTACACGCTTTTGTAAAAATGGATTTTGTAAGCAGGAGTCAAAGTGTACATTCTGATGTTACTTAGTGGTGTGAACTTGAGGATAACTTGTATTTTGCGCAGGTGGGTTGAGATTTTTCTCTTCTGCCCCATCCTTCTCCTTCTCTTAGGCGTCAGCTCTCATGCCTAGAATATTTTCTGTTTTTCTAGCTTGATCTAGCGTCATATTCCTATCAGTCCCTGACTAAGAGCAGTGTGAGAATGGATTGTCATATAAATCAACCAAAAAATCTGTCCCACAGGATGATACTTAAGACACTATTATCTCTACTGTTACAGAGTAAAAACTATAGCTCTTTAACTCCCATGCTTCCCCAACATCATAATCCATTATTTATGACTCAAAAGATTTTCCATTTTAACACTTAAGATCTAGTATTAAATCTAATCCACTTACACACTTGCAACCCCATTAAAACACCAGCTCCAGGGCCATCGTCGTGGCTCACTTGGTTAATCCTCCGCCTGCGGTGTCAGCATCCCATATGGGTGTTGGTTCTAGTCCCGGCTGCTCCTCTTCCAGTTCAGCTCTCTGCTGTGGCCCGGGAAGGCAGTGGAGGATGGCCCAGGTGCTTGGGCCGCTGCAACAGCATTGGAGACCAGGAGGAAGCACCTGGCTCCTGGCTTTGGATCGGTGCAGCTCTGGCCATAGCGGCCATTTGGGGGGTGAATCAACGGAAGGAAGACCTTTCTCTCTCTCTCTCTCACTATCTATAACTCTACCTGTCAAATAAATAAATAAATAAAAACGAGCTCCTTCAGGAAAGGAATTTCATATTTCTTTGTGTCTATAGTCCCTATCACAGTATGTGGCTCATAACGTTCGATCAGCAAGTGAGGAGGTAGGAATGTGTGGGCTGAAGGTGGGGAGGGAAGGGGTGGTATTTCTAATCCCCTCCTAAGTGAAAAAGGAATAGTTGAATTAAACTGAAAAAGTGGAGATAATTTACTGAACAATTTCTAAGAGAGTAATATTTAGACATGCTTTAATCTTTGTATCACAAAGGCAGGTGGAAATATTTTCTGTTTTCTATTCTAAAATTTAACTTGCCATTTCAAAATTACTTCAGTATGCAATTATACTTACATAAAGATAATTTTTTATTTCAGGCAGTCAAATAGTAAAATGTTGGAGTGGGAGGAAGCATAAAGCTGCCTAAGCATAAAGCAACCTAAGAGATTGCAACCCCCTTTATCAGTTCTGAAGTACACAGAGAATGTGGTAGAAAGAAACTATGACTCTCTTTGTTTGAATGCCGCTTTGTATTGCTGAATGCTGCTTTATATAGCTGATCCAAGAGAGGAAGTTGAACAAGCCAGAGTTAACATGTCAGTATGTGTGTGTGCATATGCACATGCACACGAATATTTGTAGGTGGTTAAGGAAGGAGTTTTCGCAAGCCTTACGGAACTAAAGAAGATGTATGTCTCTTACCTGAAAAAATACAGGAAGAAGGGAATTACATCAGCATATTGACAAAAAAGCAATCTCCTCACTTGCTCTCCTCACACAGACACAAGGAATAAACAACTATACAAGAACAAATTCCATCTCAGAAAGATTCAGAAACTCCTACGTGGTAATAGTGAGAAAACATCTACATGGAAATGAGTAGCAAAAGCTGAGAGTGACGCTTGTCAGAAACTTCATTCTAGACACAAAACCTTATAATCCATAAGGAATATCCAACACTCAGCTTTAGCCTGAGTAGTGAAAGGTGTGAACCATGCAAAGAGAATCCCAGTTTTTTATAGTTCCTCTTATGGAACTGGATTCTAAATCACCTAGATGCTCAGTGAATTCTGTACAACCAAAGAGCACCAACAGTTGGCTTGATATTTTATTAATTAATTAATTTAGAGAGAGAGTGTGTGAGCACTTCTATTCATCATTTCATTCCAAAAACATCTGCAATCATTGACGCTAGGCTAGGGCCTCAGCCAGCAGCTGGGAACCCAATCTAGGTCTCCCACACAGGTAGCAGGAAATAAATTATGTGAGTCATCACCACTGTCTTTTGGGGTCTGTATTAGAGTGAAGCTGTAGCCGAGAGCCAGAGTCAGGAGTTGAACACAGGTGCTCCAACATGGGATATGGGAATCTAACCACTAAACCAAACGCTTGCTGCAAAAGGTTGACTTTGCATATTCATGTGAGCGCCCCCTGCGCAGTGTGAAACAGACATTAATTCCCCACTCCCAGTTTCCTGGAAGGAAATTGACTGTACTCGAACCTGATGCTGTCGTGGAGTTGAACCTCTAACTAGACTCTAGGAAATTAGGATAAAGGAAGGAGTAAGAGAAATCGGAGCATGAACTAGTCTGTGAGCACTTCATGCACCTAATCCTCCCATCTCAGTAAAGGGATAAAGCCAATTCTCAATTTTCTCCCTTGAAGGACCTGGTCCATACCTTAAACATGGCAACTTTTAAAGCTGCCACAAAGGGGACATATTTCTAAATCACCTAGCTCTGGAGAAGCATTCATAGGTTCCCAGAGCCATAGGGAACAAAGAGATGATTTTAAAGAGTGGAAACAATGACAGTGAGTATTTCTCCTAGTTCAACATAAAGAAATAGAGAAACACATCTCAGTTTGTAATTAGAAAGGGTTTGATTACCTACCTAATGTTCATCTTTTTCCTACTGCTGCCATGTCATGCTTTTAATTGTCTTTAGCTATGCATTGATGTATAAGACAATTAGTAGCTGTATGAGAATTTGAATGAGTAACTTCTACCATTATTTTCCCCGGCTCTCTTCAGAGATAAAATTAAGCTACTAGCCAATCTGCTTGTCACTGGGTTCCGACAGAACCAAGCATTTCCCAGGACTACAGGGATGATAAATCGTAAAGCAATGGGTTGAAAGAGCACACTGTCTGAAGAAGACAAATGCATAAATTGGCCATAGATCTGTACCCTACTTAGTGCAGACCAGATAGAAAATAAATAGCAGCTCCAAGTTTGTTTCTGAGGACAGAAGAAACAACATCACAATATAGCACACCAACTTCTCCAGATACTTCTCAAAAGATTGGCTTCTATATTACTCCTTTCAGGATATTAATGGGACTTAAAACACCCCAATCTTCTGTAAACAACTGAGAACTAATATGGCAGTTAGGACAAGCACAAAGATTTGAGAAATAGTCACTCTCTGGCCAATGACAGTTATATCTAATATGCAGTAAATGACAGAGAATAAAGAAAAGTGAAGAAACAGGGAAATATGTTGCAAACAGAAAAGGACAGTTCTCCATAAACAGATTCAAGTGAATGTAGTAAAGTGATTTATCTGACAGAGGAATAAAAACTGCAATCAAAAACGTTAGTTCTTGAGAGCTATCCATGCCCAAAAAGTGAATTTCAGAAATAAAACAAAGAAGTACACAGCAGAAATCCTAGAAATGAAGAATGTAGTAAAATTGTGAAAAATTATATAGATAGATTAAACAATATTGTATCAAGCAGAAAAAAGGATCAGTGATCTCAAAGAGAAGTCATTGGAAATCATAATCACAGGATAAAAAGAGAAGTAATGAAATAGAGTGAAGATATCTTACAGAACTTATGGAAAATCATCAAACAGATCAATATATGCATTATGGTAAGAGAAAGATGGAAAGAAGGGGAGAAGAGACAGAAACAGTAAACATATTCAAACAATAGCTGAAAATTTCCAATAATTTTAGAAACACAATATCCAGATCCATGAATCCCCAAGAATGCTAATAGAATAAATCCTAAGATTCATATTAAAACACATTATAATCAAACTATTAAAAGTTAAAACCAAAGAGAAGACTTTGAAAGTAATAAGAGTGACTTGTAATGCACATGAAAAGCTCCATCAAAAATATCAGCAGATTTTTAACAGAAACATCGTAAACCAGATTAGAGTGGATGACATCCACATACAAGATTATGGAAAGTGCCTCCTATGGGAAAACTATGAATGCATTTTGTTTTCGGTTTTTTCCCATGAACCTTTGGAAGTGCCCTAATGGACTAAACAGACCTTTCAGACATACACAGAATTTTTGTACCTCCACAAAATGAAGGTTCTTCTAATGGCAAGTCAAATATTCTCCATGTTATTATTACTAAAATTGTCTTATCAAATGAAAGATTAAAATAGGTTCAAATATCTTTTCCAACCACAATTGAATGAAATCAGAAATCATTAAGAATAAGTAATGGGAAAACTTCAAATATGTAGAAACTTAAAACACAATATTGAACAACTATTGGGACAAGGAGGAAATAAAAAATAATTTTAAAGATATTTCTGAATAAACAAAAGATAACACAATTAACCAAAACTTATGGTACCCAACAAGGCAATATTAAGAAGAAAACATCATGAAATCTTAAAAAGAAACAATTGTTTCTAACTATATTTACACTTCAAGAAATAAGTAAAAGAATAAAAAACGAAATTTAAAGTCAACAGAAATAAGGAAATAATAGTGATTAGAACATAAATAATTCAACTGGAGAATAGAAAAACTACAGAAAAAAATCAACACAACTCTTTTGGGGTTTTGAGACTATGAGTAAAATCAAGAAACCCTTAGCTCCAGGAAAAAAAAAAAGGAAAGTAAAATGAATGAAATAGAAGAGATGAATCAGAATAAAAGGATTGTGGAGTATTATTAAAAATTATGTGCAAAAAAATTGATTACTTAGAATAAAGAGATAAATTCCTAGGTAAAAGTAACCTACCAAGAATAAATAGAAATCTATGAAAAAGAAATAGAAAATCTGACCAGAACAATAATAATGAGTTTGAAGTTCAAGCTACAGTAAAATAATCTTGATGGATGTCTTCCTGACTAAAGTGTACCATAAATTTACAGAGGAATTAAAAGCAATCATTAAACTTTTCATAAATATAGATGAATTTAAAACTTATTACTTAAGTCTAGCATCACAGTGATACAAAAGCTAATCAAAGACACCATAAGGAAATTGGCTATTATCTTTGAAATATAAAGATGCAAACATAATGCAGCAAATATTGGCAACCTGAATTCAATAACATGTACAAAAAAATTGTCTGCCATGACCACATGAGATTTGTCTCCAGGATGAGAGTTTGGTTTAATGTACACAATCACTAAATATGATGTGCCACATTAATAGTATTACTGTCATAAATAGAACACATAACCATGTCAATGGATGCAGAATAAGCACTTGAAAAAGCTCAGTATTTATTGATGTGAATACAGCCAACAAAATATGCAAAGGAAGAAACTTCCTCAATACCATAAAGGCCAATTATGAAATTCCACAGCTGAATCATAATCAATTAAGAAAAAAAAAACTAAAGTATTCCTATAATATGAAGAACAAGACACAAATGCCCACTCAAACTACTTTGATTTGACACTGGACTAGAAGCACTATATACAGCAGTAAGTCAAGAAAAATATAAAGCACCCTATTTAGAAAGAAAGAAGTTAAAGCTACCCCTGTTTCCAGAAATCAGTCTCATATGTAAATGATCCCAAAAACTCTACAAAACACTTTTAGAACTAACAAATGCAGTAAAGCTAGGAATATAAACTTAGGATAGAAAACTGTTTCTTTCTTTACACTAGCAATAATCTGTCTGAAGAAGACATCAACAAAACAATCCCATTTACAACAGAATAAAATATGTGGAGATAAATTTAACCAAGGCAGTAGATCAGAATACTCAAAACTATAAACTACTGATGAAAGAAGACACAAATGAATTAAAGGACATCCTGTATTTGTGGACTGGAAAGATTGTTGTTAAAATATCACTTTGTCCAAAGCAATATATATTCATATGAATATATAATATGTATTACATATACATATATGTGATATATATGAATATTCAACAAAGTCCCTTCCAAAATTAAATTAGATTTTTCAAAAAAAAAATGGAAGAGTAACTCTAAATCTCATATGAACCAAAAAAGAACCTAAAAAGAAAAAGCCATTTTGAAAAAGAACAAAGATGGAGGCAATATAGATGCTGATTACAAATTATATTAGAGTTACAGTAATCAAAATATTATGCTACTTACATAAAGACATACAGAACAATAGAATTTGAATCCAGAAATAACCACATAAGATGCGTGTTCTAAGCACGTGCAGACCATATTCAGCACACCTTAACGGAAAATTTAAACTTTATCTATAATTGTATAATATTAGCATTTTATTATTCTATTTTTAAAAATTCCATTTTGTTTATATCAATATACTCATTTCACATCTTTCTCAAACATCACATCATTTCTAAAGGTGAATTTATTATTCAGTAAAAAATATATTTATTTGTACTATATTTTTAAATTTTACATATAACTAGAAGTTTAAAATATCCATGTTTTAGTACAAGGTATAGCACCGAATACTTTAGATTTTTGGTCATCTATTATTCAGTAAGACAAAACCTTATCTAAAAAATGCTACTCACTCAAACATCAGCTGGATATAATCGCAGACTCTCAATGATCAAGAAGTGGAAATGTGTGGTTCGTTTAAGGCACGTCTTTAAAAAATGAGTACCCCTTATCCTGTCTAGCTGCCTGGAATCTGAATATGACAACTAGAGCTAACTCTCATAGTCAAGTGGGTTGTGAACAAGAACACACCCTGAGAATGATGAAATACAGTGAGCTAGAAGGTATCTAAATCCCAGATATAGAAAGCTATTTGTTGGTCTGTTGTAATAGAAGTATTTTCAAAGAAAGACAAATCTATGGTTGTTAAAAACTAAATGCTGCCTTTGTTCTTAGACCTAGGGACAGTGTAACAGCTCTCTCATTAAATAATTCTTGTAAGCTAGATCCAACTGGAGATTTGTTGAGGACTAACTTGCTACATAGAGGCCACTTTGTAAAATTCTCTAAGAACTGCTACAGGGCTCCAGATTCCATCAGTCACTTATCCACTCACTGGTTCTTTTCATCAGCAAGTATATGTCAAATGCATCAGTATGTCATGATTGCACTGGACTCTAGACCATCATATGTATTTTAGGTTGATGCATAGAATGCTATGTGAAAGAATGGTTTCCTAAGTTATCAAATCAAATATGTAACCAAAGACTACACTATTTATATGTTGCATACCAGCCACTTCTGTGTCAAAATAGAAAGGGCATCAAAATGATGAGGACTTTAAATCCTTGAAATAGTAATTAAGGAAACATTTAGGAGAAAAGACAATTGCTAAACACATTAAGTCATTTTTAAAATGGAGTATTAGAATTTATAATTCAAAGTCATGTCAGAAATATCTACCCTACTTGAATCCCTATAACCACAAAATCCTTTTCCATAAATTCATCACCTAGGAAATAAATTTTGCTATTCCACAATCTCAAGAACTAAGGCTGGATTGGATTCTAAATTAATGCTCTGTTTATTGGGAAAAGTTGGGAAAGTCGAAAGGCAACCTGGTGAAAAAAGTGTTGGCAGAAAAGGCATATTTTGCTCAAATAAATCAATAGAGGAGACAGGGGCGGGGGTATTTACGTTCATTCCAATGATGTTAGCTGGTGGTTTCACTTTTACATACATATTCAATTCCTTCAAAGCAAAACTTGAGGTCAGAGGCTGTCATCTTGCAAAAAGTAAATGCACTTAGAGATACGGAACTTTGGTTCTCGAATTTTTAAAACAAAGAGCTATGAATATGCAAGTACTTCAAAAAGTTCACGAAAAAATGTTCATGTTTTAAATTTGATTTTCACATGAGCTTTTCAAATAATCTTTGAATGCTTTTATTTGGCTATATGAATTCTGATGTTCTATTGCTTCTCAAATTTTAAAACACCTCTTTATATAGATATTTTGTATACTCAACATAGGGATGATATTGCCTTCTATTTTGAATCTGTGATGACAGCACACGCAGGTCTTTAGATCTACACTTAAATTGTTTTGAGCTGAGTAATACTAAAGGCCCAGGAAGGATACAGAACATAAATTATCTCCAAGGGCAGTGGCAGGAGGCATTATTCTATCAGTGCTTACAAAATGCCTGTTACCTGAAATTGACAGGCAGGAGAGGAGATCAAGAAACAGACACATCTCTTCAAGTCATCCACACAGGGCCAGGTAAGCCTTGGGAGACAGAGCCTTTCTCTGTCAAAGCTACACACATACAGGATATCGCCTCACAATGAGACCTGAAACAGGGGGATCATCACCGGCCATGTCCAAGGATGAAAAAGCAAGTCAGATGGCAAACTAAACGACCAACTACATTAGTGGGAGGGCCACAGACTCAGTTTCTTGGAGACACAAACTATTGGTAACACAGGATGATCAATCGTTGCCTTGAAAAGATTTATGCAACCAATTTAGAGAAAAAAGTAAATGATTCAATGCAGCAAACATCAGACCACTTACTGCACAAGCACTCTGATCGGTACTTTCACAGCGGTCTTATTCTGAATATGGGGAGTTTCATATATACATCTGCATTGCAGTGAGCTGAATTTTTGTATTATCATTGTAGATTTTCTAACTATTGATGTCTCATAATACGTGACTATAACATCTATAAATAATGGACCACAAAAAGTGACATAGCCTTTTCTGAGATAAACAGAGAAGGAAACAAAAACATCACTTATCTAGAGAAAAATATAGATAAAATGTTTATGGACACTTAATGACTACTACAAACTATCTGCATTTCAATGGGGAAATGAAAAACTGGCAGTCAAGAAGATATACAAATAAACATTCATTTTCAAAATTATTTTCACAAGTAAATATTTTGAATATATATAATATATATATATAATATATATATAGTGTTCACATTGTATCCATGGTGTCCAGGGGTACCTAATACCAGATATGTAATAAATATTTGTTGAATGAATGAACAATGAATGAAGCTTCTGTTCATTCACAAGCAAAATGAGTTGGACACAAATTCTCACTTAGTTCTGTAATACATTTCTCTAGTAAACTATAAACACAGAATTACTACAACTAATCACTAACAATGTGGTTTTTTTAAAACCATTAGTGAGTTACAGAAATATAAGGGAAAAATGCCAATCTCTTGATATTTATGCTGATAATAGGTACTTATAAAAATGTCTTTCCAAATTATTTTAATGTCATTTAATTTTTCTTTGAAAACAATTGAAATTGAGCACCTTACACATTATTTGTCACCTGTATTTTCCTTTGTTTAAGCTGTACTATACTAATCTATTTTGGTGTATTAAACTACTTGAATCTATATTAATTGTAACATTAAGGCTTAAGTCTACCAGTCTAATTTTTGCTTTTTGTATAGTCTCTCAATTTTCACTTCTTTTTTTCTCTTATTCCTTTATTTCTTAAAGCTATTTGCACGTTTTAAAGATCTGTTCTTATATTTATATGGTGTTTTGACTGTTTTTTATAGCTTTTTTGTACTGCTTGTTCTACAATGCATATTCATAACAATAGTCTATTACTGTCATTATTTCGTCAGTTTAAGTATAGACACATTTCTCTATATTCATAATTTCTAACATATATAAAATAGCCTTAATATTTCTTTTATGTACATTTATAACACTAGTGTTAGAATTTTTGCTCTCACTGCCAAATGTAATTTTAAAAAGTCTAGAGGAAAAAAGCTTGTCTGTTGTATTTATCAGTATTTTTACTTAACATGTTTGGTTCTCTTCCACTTGTTACAGAATTCCCACTATAGTTGTTTGTTGTTTTGCATAGATAAAGTGTTTTAACTATTCCTCTAAAGAAAGTTCACTGGTGAAAAATTCTAAGTTTTTCTTTTCTCTGAAAATGTCTTGATTTTTCCTGAATTTCTCAACTACATTTTCAGTGGCTGTAAGACGCTGGGTTCAAGTTCCTTTCCTTCAGCACTTGATAGCATCGTGCTGCTTCCTACTAGCATTGATAATTCTGAAGATTTCAATGTGATATGTGTATTTTTTCCTCTCACATATACGGTAGTTTCTCTCTCATGAACTTCAAAAATTTTTTTTTGTTGTTTTCAAGCTTAGTTTCTAGTTCTTTGGCTGTGTTCCATTGTGGTATATGTTTCTTGGGATTTGCTATCTTGGAGGTTGACGTAGCTTTCTGAATCTGCAAGTTTACATCTTCTGCCCAATTTGGAGAGCTTTTAGCCACTGTTTCCTGGAGTAGCTTTTTAATTCATTCTCATTCTCCTCCCTTCTCAAGACTCTAATGACACCAATGTGCATCTTCTCTCATTACAGTCCCACAGGTCTTTGAAGAACAGTTCAATATGTTTTAATCTATCTTTTTTATTATTCCAGTTGCATCATTTCCTCTTTCTACGTTTCAGTTCACCGATTCTTCTGTCTATAGGTATCTATTATTCAGTTTTTTTTAAAATTTTGTTATTTTAACTTTCAGTTCTAAAATTTCCACATGCAGTATATGAACATAAAATTAAATACCAGTTAAGAACTACTATAAAACAGTGTATCAAACAGTACACAGAAGGCATAGAAATGAGAAGAATTTGTGTTCTTATGAACCTCAGTTGTCACTGAATAGAGTTAAGAAGACATTTTGCCTTAATCATGGCCCTAAACCAGTGTTACCATAAAGGCCATTCCAGACCCATTATAGCAAACTAACACTGAACTTCAGAACCACAAAAAGTGAAGTTGAGGGACCAGTATCACAGGTTAAACTACCTCTTGCATTGAAAACATCCTTTATTTGTGTACCAGTTGGAGTCCTGGATGCTCTGCTTCTGAGATAACTTCCTTCTATTTGCCTGGGAAGGCAACAGATGATATCCCAAGTTCTTGGGCCTCTGATGCAAATATAGGAGGCCCAGATGGAGTCCCCTGGCTCTAATCTGGCCCAACATTGTCTGCTATGGACATTTGGAGAGACAGCTAGTAGATGAAATTTCTCTTTTACTCTCTCTCCCCTTGTCACTCTGCCTTTCAAATAAAATAAATCTTAAAAACATCAAGTTGATATGCCAATTATTTCACTGTACCAAGACAAAATCCAACATTCTTAAGAAAGTACATATAGCATGTGAAAACATCAAATACAAAATGTCTAGAATCCAACAAAATAGTGACCACACTAAACAAATTTTTAAGTTTGGTGAAAGTTCTACCAAAATAAAAACAGATGGATATTCTTGTTCACAAAGTGGAATTATTAGCAAAGCAAATATAGCAATCAATAGAAAATAGTATAACAGAACCAAGAGAATTTCATCTATAGGATTGGTTTTATTTTTTAAGATTAATTGTCATATTCTTATTATCAATAAACTAATAAATAAAAATATGACAATACTAGAAACAATTAGTAAAGTCAATATATATTTTAATTAAATAGAAAAAACTTCCTGCAAAGTAGTAATAAAAATGAACTTCCTCAACTGAGATAAGATCATACATAATTAATTGCCAAAGGTTGAATAATTTTTACCTAAGTTCAATTATAGAGAGCATCTCATGCCACTACTATTCAACTCTCCAAGACATTAAGACAAGAATTATTAAAAATAAATAGACGGGGGTCAACTTTAAGGCACAGAGGGTTAAGCCTCCACCTGCAATGCCAGTATCACATATGGGTGTCAATTGTGTCCCAGTTGTTCTACTTCCAGCTCCCTGCTGCCTGGGAAAGCATTGGGAGATGGCCCAGTGTTCTGGTCCCTGCCACACACATGAAATACCCAAATAGATTTCCTGGCTCCTGGTTTCAGCCCTACACAGCCTGATTGCCCTAGACATTTGGGGAGTGAACCATCATATGGGAGTACTCATGTTCATTTTTTCTCTAAATCTGCCTTTAACATAAAATGAAATGAAATATAATACTTTTTAAAATGAAGAAGCGCATCTTTATTCATTGAGAGAATATGCTAACATATATACAAAGAAATCTCTGAGAACTAATAACTATATCAAAATCATATAGTATAAAGACAATATACATATTACAACCACATTTTCACATACTAGAAATCAACTATTAGAAATCTAAATTCAAAATATAATGCCATTAACAACAGAATCCAATCCATCTCCCCTTTATCCTCTAAAAGTTGTCCTAGCAGCTTCAAATCTGGGACCCTAGAGTTATGTTTTCCTCTGAGTGGTCACTCTAATAAACACACTGTTTCCTTAAATCAAAAATATATATTTATGTAGTTACCATAAATGCGCAATAAATTAACATTGCTAATGCCAAAACAGTCTAGAAAATAGGCAGGCAGAATCAAAATAATCTTATAGAGGTATACTATGTTCATGGAGCAGAATACTCGACATACAGTAGGACATGGTACTGGCACAAAAATAGACATTAGACTGTTGGAACAGATTAGAAACTCCAGATATCAATCAAAGCTTCAGAAATCAATTTATATTTGACAAAAAAGCTAAAACCAATGCATGGAGAAAGGCCAGTCTCTTCAGCAAATGGTACTGGGAAAATTGGATCTCTGCATACAGAAGTATGAAACTACACCCATTCCTTACACCTTATAAAAAATCAACTCTAAATGGATCAAAGAATAATCTGCAACCTGATGTTAAATTACTAGAGGAGAACATGGGGAAAACTTTGCAAGACATTGGCATAGGCAAAAACGTCTTGGCAAAGACCCCAAAAGCACAGGCAATCAAAGCCAAAATGAACAAATGAGTTTGCATCAAGCTGAGAAGGCAACCGACGGAATGGGAGAAAATAACCGCAAACTGCACAACTGATAAAGGGTTAATATCTAGAAACTATAAAGAGCTCAAGAAATTCAACAGAAACAAAACAATCTAGTTAAGAAATGGGCAAAGGACTTGAACAGGTATTTTCAAGAGAGAAAATTCAAACGGCCAACAGACACTTGAAAAAACGCTCAGAATCAGTAGCTATCAAATGCAAATGCAAATCAAAACCACAAGGATGTTTTACTTTACCCAGGTTAGAATGACTTTCATACATAAATCAACAATCAACAATGCTGGCGAGGATATGGGGGAAACGGTACTCTTACCCACTGCTGGTGAGAATGTAAACTGATGTAGCTACTGTGGAAGATAGTACAGAGATACCTCAGAAATCTTATATACCACATGATCCAGTCATATTATGGACCCATCCTAATCCTGGGAATTTACCCAAACCAAAAGAAATCAGGATACGAAAAAGTTTTCAGTACCCCCATGTTCATTGCAATTCAATTCACAATAGCTAAGATATGTAATCAATGCATATGTCCATCAACCAATGACTGGATAAAGAAATTATGTTATATATACACTATGGAGTACTACTCAGCTTTAAAAAAATTGAAACACTGTATTTTGCAACAAAATGCGTGCAATTGAAACCATTATGCAGTGAAATAAGCTAGTCCCAAAAAGACAGATATGATTTTCCTGATCCGGGTTAACAGAGTACCTGAAATGTAATATACTGGAATGAGATGGACATTCTGAGATTCAGTGACTATTTACAGCCCTTGTCTATTCTGTTGAGAAATGGTGTGTTTCTTCATACTATTTGTTGAACTCTTGAATTAGTATAGGGTTAACCTTACAGGTATTAAGTAAAATGAAAATAGATCTTTATAAAGAGTGGGAGTGGTACAGGGAAGAAGAAGCATTGGAGAATGGATGGGAGGAAGGGTGGAGGAGGAAGTATCACTATGTTCCTGAATCTGTATAAATGGAATGCATAAAACTTGTATAAAATGAATTTTTTAAAAATTGTCATTTTTTCCAATTTGATCTTTACATTAGCCACGTTTGCTCCCAAAAAATTCCCAGAAATGTTGGTAGAATTAACAGGTTAATTCTAAAATTGATATGAACAGTGAAGAACTATAATGGAGTGAACAATTTTGAAAAGGGGAAAAAATCTGAAACACATAAACTTAACCATTTTGTAAACACTGTAATGTCACAACAATCCAAGCTATGTAACATTGGTATAATGGTGGACTTGTAGATCCACAGAACAAAATAGAAACTTTAGAAATAGACCTACATGCACCAATTGTTATTTTGTTATTTTACAAATGTGCCACAGTATCTCAATGAACCATGGACTGAATTTTCAGAAAGTTGTGCTGAGCAGGAGGTATCTATACACAAGTGGTTGTACCTCCGCTGTTATTTCCTATGTCAACACCTCAACTCAAAATCAGTTGCTGATTGAATCATAAGAGTTCAAATTGAGCAGGATAATTTTTGTGGAACTTTGGTTCATAATAGTCCCAAATTATCCAACTGATGGATAATTAGGAGAACACTTTGGAATGATAGAAATATATTTTGAAATACTTATGAGATAAAAAAATTCAGTTCCATAATCACAAATAATTACTTTTTAATTTATCTGTTTATGAAGCAAAATTTACCTTTTCTTTTCCTCTCATATCACTCTTTGTATGTAATTAATGTTGGGGATAGATTAAAGAAAACAGTAAAAGCAGAGAGAGTACCTTATACACTTTCTATTATTCAATCCATAGTGATTTTTTTCAAGATCATTCTGCCAACTGTCATAATTATTTTGAAGTGTTAATATTATTCCTCTAAAGGTACGTAGCCTTTGGTGTTGGCATGACAACAGGTTTATGAAATAATTTTAATTCACTAGCCTGAAATGACAATCTATCTCCATTAAACAAAGAATTCAACTTTTATCATTCAAGAAATTTTAAAATTCTGAACGTATTTCTAAGAAAACTTCAGTATTCTAAGAAAACTTCATACTGACTAAAAATGATTGTTACAGCTCAGTTGTTTCTTTTCTCTATTTAATTAACCTCAATTACATCACTTACATTAAGGCAGATATTGTAATTTATTAAAAATGTCAAGCTTCACATTCCACTTCCCTGATTGATTTTAGGTGTTTAGAAATTACAGTACCACACTAGCTGTGCATCTTAGAAACATCACAGCTTGCAGCACTCTACTCAATCTTTATTTTGTTTTTGAACAAATGCGATGATACCTTAAGATATGCTACTTCCCTTTATGTAAATATTTATAAATTTTAAAAGAGATGGAAATGGATTGTGCTGTTCTTAATTATATCATTTCAGAATATCTTGCATTCCTTTCCAATTGAGGCGCGATAGATTAGCCAAACTTAATTATTTTTACTGTCCAGAATTTTAGAAACTAATATAGAATACAAATAAAGAAGTACAACAGAATGTGTATCCAAACACTTCAATAATGGTGACATAAAAATTTTCATATCACCATGCAGGAACCAAGGTTTGCAGAAGAAATTAAATAGGGAGTGACTGCCTGAGAAATAGCCAAGCTCATCCAATATTTCTAACCAATATTATCAACACAGAATTTTACTCCACCTAAAAGGAAAAAAAGCATCTTTTCCAGTTTTTATTAATATAAAGAGATCAGATTTCATGCATTTAATCGATTTATTTCTAAGATAATAACCATACTTCCCACCATTTCTCTTCCTTCCTCAATCTCCCTCATTCTTAAATCTGAAACTGCAAATATATTTATCTCCATCATCCCATAAATCACCTTGAAAGTTTATTTTTTTTATGTTTTTCCAAAGCAGAGGAGAGCCTGTGTGTGTGTGTGTGTGTGTGTGTGCACGCCATCTTTCTTTCATCCATTGATTCACTCTACTAATCCCTAGTTGCTGGGGGTCTTCAGTAGAAAGAATCAGCCAGAAGCCAGGATACCATCAAGGCCTCCCAACAAAATTTATTGATGTTTTCAATGAAAAGTAGACTACTGATTCCTTCTGTAATTTTTGTTGTCTCTCTTTTAATAACAAATACCAGCACAAATGTTGTGTCCATAGCAAGTTAAGCTTCTCCCTACAATGACCACATCCCAAACGGGTGCTGGTTTTGGACCCAGTGCTCCACGTCTGATCCAGTTCTCTGCTAATGCACCTAGGAAAGCAGTGCATGATAGCCCATGTCTTTGGGCCCCTGAACCCACATGGGAGACCCAAATGAATCTCCTGGCTCCCAGATTTGGCCTGGCCCAGCCCCAGCTGTTGCAGCCATTTGGGGTGTGAACCAGTGGATGGAAGACCTCTCTCTGTTCCTGTCTGTAACTCTTTCAAATAAATCTTTAAAAAAATATCAACATTACTTCAAAGAGATATCATGACTTGACTAGCATAAAGTTCATATACTTAGTAAAGTACATTAATATGGATATTTAGATAACCTACTATAACTCAAGATTTGAAATAACATTTGGCTTACAACTTTTCCCTGTCTTTTTTCTAGGAAAATCTATACCACTGCTCCAAATATTTCATTGTTCACATTTAAGCAGAATTAATGTTAATTATCCCCTCCCTGATGTCTACTGTAGCATGTAGGCAAGTGATGTGGCTAGAGTATGCTTAAGTACTTTTGAATCCCATGAACTGGCTTACAAATATTAATTGTTGTTAGATATCTATCATAATTCTCTCAGAAATTCTTGAATTTGGGCCAGTGTCATTTCATATAGTGAAATATAAGGGAATTGTTCATCCTCCCCGCCATCTGATTGTTACACATGACAGCCTCACTTGCCATTAGGGTGCTTCTGCCTTCCCAGACATAGTAGAGTGCACTGGTCTAAACTGCTAAGGAAATCATCTGGAAATGTATTCCATAAACAAGCAGATAATGATAAGCTTGGTGAGGCATGGGACTCTGTATCAGTTATAGTAGTAGTGCAGCAATTCTGTAGACTTCAAAATTAAGCAACATTCTACATATTGCAATAAATAACCAAAAAGATCAAATGTAGCTGTGTTCCAGCTTGTGCAATTTGATCTGTGGACCATAGCCTCTTGACCCTTGGTCTATGGCATCTAGTTGCTAGAGACACTACCTGCCTGAGAATGACGCTTGTTTTGTACTCGCACTGCTTGAATTATTACAACTTTTGGATGTTGATGATTCTACTTTACCTGGACTGCTTTTTCTAAAGCATGCCTCTTTTCCACGACCTACAAGGAACTGTAAGCACACTGGCACACATCAATTTGTCATCTCAGTTCCAATTAGCCTTTCTTGATCTGATTGTTCCTACACTGAAATCTCACCCAAATGTGTAAGGTCCTTCAGGGATCAGGCCCCACTCTAGATCATTCCTTAGGTGACAGTGTTTGCTTTTGTCCTATTTTTTCACTGTAAGAAAAAATCCTTTCCCCCTTCCTCTTGACTTTCTTCCTACCAATTGTAAGGTGAGGTCCATCACCAGTAACTTCCACAGCTTTCCTGTAGCTTTGATTCTAGATCAGCATTTTCCCCTAACCTTAGCATTCATGCTGCAAACTAAGCTAAAGCTTGAGTGAGATCGTAACAGGGTTTAAGTTTGGTTTGAATTGTCCAAGATCCCCATGAGAATCATCTACAGAGATCTAGCTTGACACTTCTGCCATTATTGTCACACAGAAACCAGAAAGGTGATCAAGGTGCATAATGAATAACAAAGAATTCCCATTGGCAATCTTTGTGCTTATTTCATGTAACTATAATGTTATGGCATTTGATTCTCTGCAAAGACAAAACTCATGTCTCTTGCATTGTTATTAATTGGTTTATGCGGATGGGGAATGCCCAGCCCATGAGTCATATAAAGTCTTCAAGATCATTTTGTCTTGCTCTGCCAAGGCAAATATACGAAGAATTCCAAATTCAGTAAGTTTATAGCAGGCTAATTTTTAAGCTGATAATTTTTACAGTGCATAAATCATGCTATAAATATACAGATGGTCCTTGACAGACAAAATGTTCCCTACCCCAGGATGGGGAGGAATATAAGGTTCAGAGAAAGACAGAGGAAGAAAGCCTCACCTTTTCTTTCAAAAATGTCAGGAAAAAATTAGATTTTCTAAGTCTCAAAATTGTCTTGAGTCTTTAATTTAAGCCTCACAACACCAGGACATCTCTCTATCCAGAGAGAGAAAGATGAAATTATCAGGAACACGTGATAACATATGATACATTCTTAAATGCACCCTGGAAAACTCATTAAATATCTTCTAGTCTCCTCTAATTATCCCAGTGCCCTACCAGCAGATTCTGTAACATCATAATAAAGAAGATATTTTTAACTGGCAAATGTTCAGGCTTTCATAAAATTATTTAGGGGCAAGAATTCCATTTCTTACCAAATAAAAAAGATTTCTTGTATAGAAGATTCAACATAAGGTAGCAAAGAGCTTTGATTATTATATTTCAGAGCCTGGGAGTCAAATGTAAAAGCTAAAAGAAAATTCTGTTCCTCTGTGGGGGAACACTCCACAGAACAAAGACCTTTTACTATCCAGGACTTTTCTGAGTTTTAGATGTTGATTTTCCTCACTTTTCTTTTCAAGATCAGAATGTCTCTATTAGTGCCTTTTAGACAGGAACATCATGCAGAGAATTGAAAGGGCACCACGGACTGGAAAACATGACTATTGTATAGATTACATACATCGCAATTTATTTAATTATATAGTTATTCCATTTCGTGTATATTTTGCACTGGCTAACAGTATCTGCTAAAAGCCCCAAAACTGAATAACAAAGATGAAGACCGAGTTGATCATTTGCTTAAAGACCTTTCAATATTGAGCTTTTATTTCTAAATAAAAGGAGAAATAAAGCCAAGGAACACAAAATGGTATGTGCTACCGAATCAATGTAATATGTGTTTTCATATCTACATATACATGTATGCATGCATATACAGATCTGATTATATATGCAGAGGTTTGTATATGCATGTTTATGTACATAGAAAATACTTAAGTAGAACCTTTTTCTGAACTTGTAAAGTCTATACTTAAGCATTCAAAATTTTCTAGTTTAATCAAAACTATGTCATTGCAAGTAAATAATATGTAAAAAAGAATACTGGTGTTTTATAGAAGATTCAAAATCTGAATATCAACAGAAATTCCAGCAGTAAATCCTGGTATATTACTTATGATTCACTTACTATATTTAAAAAGTAAAATCTAAATCTAATCTTCATCCCTTTGGGAGAACTATTATGAAATCTGTGAATTATACTGAGTTATGAGGGTTGGTAATGAGGATGGTAGCCTAAAATATAGTGCAGTTGTTGCAGATTTATCTGAGCCAAACTTGTCTCTCATAAAAGACATCCAGTGTTTCTATAAGTCATGAAACATCCACAGCCTCTGCCATTTAAACAGCCTCTTTAGGAGTTCTGTTTTTGGTGAAAATATGCCAAAGTAGCCCTAATGTTCACTGGAAAAATTTCAGAAGCAAACACAGCTGTCAGCATATGTGGGATGGACATTGCTGCTGCTGAGCAGATAGTCACAGCTAGACAGAATTTAAGGCAACAGTTCGTGTTCCATAGCTGGGCAGAGACAGTGCAGGAACGTGGGAAATTGTCCCAGAACACTTGTTCCCGAGCAAAAGCAAAATCCATGGTAGTCACTGTGTCAAAGTACTTTCAGGAATTATGAGAGCCCTTGGAAAAAGAAGGCATAAGGCAAGAGTAAAAACAGTAGTCTGCTTAGTCCTATAGAGAAACTCTTGCCAAATTTTCACAAGAAAACAGCAAGTATTCCTCCTCATTTTCAACATTTGGTGACAGTGGGAAGAGAAGGCTCTTACTTTTTTACTGTAAATTAAAGGAAAGATTGTCTATTGGATTTCTCAGAAGCTGTCACTGGAAAAAGCAACATGAAAGTGGCAACTTAGATAGGGCTTCTTTTCATAAAATCCAAAGGTCGACTTCGCTCCTATTCATGATCCAGCTACAGTGAAGGGAAAGGTGTGTTTAATATTAGGGAACATCAAAAAGTTCGTAGAAAACTGGTATTAAACGTAACTTCACAGAAATACATGCAAAGTTTTCTCAGAATATACATTATCCATGAACTTTTTGAAGAAGCCTCTTGCAAGTGCAGGAACTACAAGAACACTTTAGTGTCTATTATATGCAGCAGAAAAATTGATATGGTTTTTAAAAAGGCAAGCTCTAGACTTGCAACCTTGTTGTACAGTTCTGGGTAACTCAGCCTTTCTAAGCATCAGATTCTGTGCCTGTAAAATGAGCATAAGAATCCTGATGTTGATTTAACAATTTGACACTCTTGTTTATGGCGTCAGTAATCTCCCTAGGCTCTAGTCATGAGTTGCCGAGGCTATGGAATCTTTTAGGGTTCGCCAACTTTGATCTTATTCCCACAGGGCCATAGTCAAAGTGGAAGTTCTCTCCTCCCTTCAGAGAAAGATACCTCCTTCTTTGATGGCCCTGTTCTTTCCACTGGGATCTCACTCACAGAGATCTTTCATTTAGGTTTTTTTTTTTTTTTTTCCCAGAGTGTCTTGGCTTTCCATGCCTAAAATATTCTCATGGGCTCTTGAGCCAGATCCGAATGCCTTAAGGGCTGATTCTGAGGCCAGAGTGCTATTTAGGACATCCTCCACTCTATGAGTCTGCTGTGTATCCCGTTTCCCATGATGCATCATTCTCTCCCTTTTTGATTCTATCAGTTAGTATTAGCAGACACTAGTCTTGTTTGTGTCATCCCTTTGACTCTTAGACCTATCAGTGTGATCAATTGTGAACTGAAATTGATCACTTGGACTAGTGAGATGGCATTGGTACATGCCACCTTGATGGGATTGTATTGGGATCCCCTGGCACGATTCTAACTCCATCATTTGGGGCAAGTCCGATTGAGCATGTCCCGAATTGTATATCTCCTCCCTCTCTTATTCCCACTCTTATATTTAACAGGGATCACTTTTCAGTTAAAATTTAAACACCTCAGAATAATTATGTGTTAATTACAGAGTTCAACCAATAGTACTAGAAAAAAATACTAAAATGGATAAAGTATTACATTGTACAACAACAGTCAGCACAAGAGCTGATCAAGTCACTGTTTCTCATAGTGTCCATTTCACTTCAACAGGTTTCCCCTTTGGTGTTCAGTTAGTTGTCGCCGATCAGGGAGAAAATATATTTGTCCCTTTGGGACTGGCTTAATTCACTCAGCATGATGTTTTCCAGATTCCTCCATCTTGTTGCAAATGACCGGATTTCATTGTTTTTGACTGCTGTATAGTATTCTATAGAGTACATGTCCCATATAACTAGTACTAAAACAGTATTTTTACACTTTGCGTTTCTGTGTGGGTGCAAACTGATGAAATCTTTGCTTAGTATATACTGAATTGATCTTCTGTATATAAAGATAATTGAAAATGAAAAAAAAAAAAACCCTTGGTATTAAATTGGAAATTGCATAGTAAATTAATCAATTTTTTAAAAAATATCATGTAGGATCTTTGCCCTTAATGTGCTGTACATTGTGAATTAATACTATAACAAGTACTCCAATAGTATTTTTCACTCTGTGTTGCTATGTGGGGGCAAACTGTTGAAATCTTTATGTAATATATACTAAACTGATCTTCTGTATATAAAGAGAATTGAAAATGAATCGATGTGAATGGAAGGGGAGAGGGAGCGGGAAAGGGGAGGGTTGCGGGTGGGAGGGAAGTTATGGGGGGGAGCCATTGTAATCCATAAGCTGTACTTCGGAAATTTATATTCTTTAAATAAAAGCTTTTAAAAAATGAGCATAAGAATGCTAACTAAACCATAGATTTGTTTAGAGAATAAAGTGAAAGAATGCATCTAAAGGTTTTTTTTGTAAAGGCTTTTTAAAAATATATATAGCTAATGTGATGATTAGCAGAGTTTTCAGGAAAAGAGTAAATGGGTAGAGATTTAAATCAATTTTCAATGAAAATAAGAATTTAGTAAAGAATAAAGCGGAGCCCCATTTGATTTCATGATTCATAACTCAAAAAAATGACTTTCTAAATAACATTAACAGCAGTAATATTTAATAATAATGTCTACAATAAGCTAATTAGATTCAATAGGAAAGAAGTCTCATCTTTTATAAAAAGGTGGTGCTGGAGAGAATAATAAAAAGAAGTAATTCAGTTCCTAGTTAGATGATTTTGTATCTCCTTGTTTATTTATATGCTAAAATTGTAGTTTTAGATTTAGTCAAAGACTCTCACGTAGCTATTTTTATGTTCTTTTTAAAAACATATCTTTAGGCTGGTGCCAGAGCTCACTTGGCTAATCCTCCCCCTGAGGCACCGGCACCCGGGGGGGGGTTCTAGTCCCGGAGGGGCGCCGGATTCTGTCCTGGTTGCTCCTTTTCCAATCTAGCTCTCTGCTGTGGCCCAGGAAGGCAGAAGGCCCTTCACCCACATGGGAGACCAGGGGGAAGCACCTGGCTCCTGGTTTCAGATCAGTGCAGTGCGCTGGTTGTAGCGGCCATTTGAGGGCCCCAAAGGAAAAGGAAGACCTTTCTCTCTCTCTCTCTCTGTCTTAACTCTGCCTGTCAAAAAAAAATCTTTAAACACCTTTTTTTAATGTTTGTCAGTAAAAATGATTTTCTGTTTTTCCTGAGCACTCTCAGGAAATATTATTTCATAACAACTGGACATTTTACCTATTTTCCCTCAGCAATCCATAAAGTCCATCTCTTCTTTCCATGACAATTTTTTGTGATATTTTGACAAAAGACTTCACGTAGGCCATTTGTAGTAAATACCTCATAGAAGGTATCATTCATTTGAGTAAGTCAGAGTTGAGGCAAAGCAATTATGACACTCTTCATAGTAATTTTTCCTTAATTTTTAATTTTGGCTCAGCCTTCTTGGTATTTTTTTTGTCAACACTTTTATGTGTGACTTTCTCTGCATAGACTACTAATAGAACATAATCAAAGTCTTTTTTGGTCAGGTATGGACTGTAGGGTGGGAATTTTCCCATATTTTCTTCTCATTTATTATAGGAAATGAAGCAGGAGGTTGGAAATTTTTTCTCATTTTAGATTCCCTAAAATCTAAAAGGAATAAAGTCAGTTTTAAACTGTGGGGCTAGAAAGGCAAAGTCTATTATTTGGAGGCTCGGAGGGTCTTGCCTGCGTTCTGACCAATTTCAGATTCCATGTGTTTTCACTTGAGCAGGTCAGGATGGTGAAGAGCACAGGTCAGGATGATGAAGAGCACAAGTCACAGGCAGCCCTGCTCCTGCATGGGATTCTGACCCACCATGGTGCCTTCTGCCCTAGTTCACGGCCTCCGCATCCGTGAGAACAGAGTGGGTGGGGCCAGGCAAGTAGAGGGTGCTGCATGTTGAGCTACCACCTTCCTTGTGTACTCTCCCAATTCTCAACCACTGAGTAGTTCTAGGCCATCACGGGGAGGTAGCAGAGACTCTGTTTTACTTTTCCGTTCCTAGAAGGCTGAGAGCTATGACATTGTGACATGCAGCCTGACAAGTATAACAAAGGTAGGACACATTTGACATGTGAAGAAAGAGCTGCTTTTTCGCAGGGCTACAGAAAAGTGATTGAAACAGGAACAAAATAGCAAATGTCTCATGAGATTAAATGGGACATACATACCTCTCCTAACATTATTTCAGCTCACTGGTATCGGGCTGTTAAAAGCTGACTCAAAAACAGAGAGAAAGGTCCCATGACTCAAGCCCAATTGTATTGACTTCAGAAAAAGCTTAATTAAATTTCAAGCAAATGGGGTGATCCTGATGAACAGAAAATAATTGCTCCCTTTCAGCATTATTTTATCAAGTTATTGTGTCTTCTTACACTAGTCTCCATGAATGATTTATTTAGCACACAATCACTTTAACAAAATCCTGTGAGTATACTGCCTTTCTCCTCAGCTCCTGGGCCTGCCCAAGTGTCCATTGTCCTCTTGAGTAATACAAAAGTCCATTCAGGCATAGTGATTCTCTGTGGTCATACTTCATCATCTTGAATTGTGCCAGCAATTTACTTAATCATTGTCAGCCAGGTCCACCCCTTTTTACTCTTGTACTACCACCTTCACTTTCACCAATGTAGCAGATGCAAGGATGCCATTAATGATGGTCAATTTTTTTCTTGGGTTGCACAGATGGCTGAGTGATTTTTATTCATGAGATAGCCTCAAATTTCCTATTTTATCAGTATAAGATGTCCATCATGAAAGTATCTTCAAGCTACTTTTTTCTTTATTGATTATCTCCTTATTGATTTAATTTATGGTTCTTTCAGATATGTGTGTGTGTGTGTGTGTGTGTGTATGCACATATATATTCCACTTGGAAGATAAATTGAAGTGGAAAGTGTTATTTTCCTTTCTTCCTCTATAGCCTAGTCCTGGGCTCTCCTCTCTTCTTAGTTTGGATTATTTCCCTTTTGAACACTTCTATCATTAAATAGTGACTGGAAACTAGATAACATATATACATGTGTGTGTGTGTGTGTGTGTGTGTGTGATGTCTTCCAAAGTTTCACTGAAAGTTTGTATTATGAAATATTGAGGAATTCAAAAATATGTTACACCAAATCAAACTTCTTTTAATTCAATTTGCCACAAACCTTGCTATATTTCTTGTAGGTAGCAGATATTATGACTGAACAGTAAACATCAAAGTCCAAGGCTAAAGGCTGCTCCACAGAGGCATTCAAATACAGCAGTGCAGTGTTTTTTGTTTTTAAGCATGGTTCACAACTATTGACTATTTGCATGTTTAAAAACTTCCTTGCATTTTAAGTGCGATTTCATATTTGAATTTACTGAGTGAAAGGTCTAAATCTTTTTATAGTAAGACTCAAAAAAATCAAACAGTTAATAATATTTCAAAGCTATTTAATATGATATTTCATCCTGAAAATAAAGGCCTACTAATAAACTCAATAGCAAAATGACCTAGAGAATCATTGTATCCCCAAAGATTATTATACCAACCAGCTTTCTGACTCCGACATTTTGGAAAATTGCATAAAACTTAAACAATAACCTTAACAGCCATATATATGAAGAAACTGGGAATACTACAAGACTGTCAATTCTGCTTCTATAAAACATATTTTCCTGTCTCTCTTCCTTAATATAATAAATATGTATTTTTCCAACTAACGAACATTTCAGACCACTATAAAAACCCTTAGGCTAGGCTTTGGATAGAACTGTATTACATTCAATGAACTTCCATTTCCTAAACAGGAAACATGTATCTCAAAAATAATGTATATCTGGGGATGTTTTTCCATTTTTAATTACAGAAAGCTTGCTTGCAAATAAGGGGAGACAGTTTGAATTCAACAGAAACTTTCCTTCTTGTGAGTTAACTTTATGTTTGCTAATCCATTAAGCTACAATGATCTTTTTGTTGGAAGAAGCAACATCTGCTAGGAGTAATATCTTTGTGTACAAGCTAGTGATGTGGGTATTACAGAAAGTTCATGGAGAATGGAACCAAAACGTAAAAAGCTTCTTGAAGTCTATGCAGAGCTTTTTCTAAAGCACACATTTTTCATGCACTTTTGAAGATCTCCACATATGATGGCTTGACAGAAGCACACGCTCAGAATCACTCATTTTGAGTTCTAATGTCTGCTCTCACTACCTTTCACCAATGTGCAAGCCTCGGTGATGCCACACACTTTACCCAAAGGATTGTCAGATAGTAAAGTGATGTTCATCTTCTTCTTCTCTCCAGCACCCATAAATACATTTCAGTGTGGGCACTTCGAGTGAAGATCTTAACAGCCAACGACCGGTTACCTACTTTATCAACTGTCTACTATATGCCAGTAAATTGGCTGGAAACATTTCAAACAAGTTTAATCAACATTCTTAATTTTACAAATGATAAATCTGAGGCCCAGGGAAGCTACATCACTCACTCAAAATTTTATGTTGTGAGCTGACCCTGGATCATCTTAATCCCTTCTGAAGTTAAAATATTTCTACGATGCCACATTATAGTTTTGAAAAGTTTGAATTATTCATTTTTTACAGCCTGTTGACCTAATTCTCTACTATGAAGGAACATAAAATATTTGTCCTCAATTATAGTATAATAGTAATAATAAAAATTAAAAAATAATGCTTTTATCACTTCCTGGGTGATTTTTTGTTGTTGTTTGTTTTTATATCAAGCACATGGCTGTGCTTTCTACAGCTCAGAGTTCTTAAGTTATCTTTCACTGATTCTTTACTTCTTCCAATTATCAAACTCTACCTTTCCATTCAGTTAAACTTTCTGGAATAATTTTATTTGCTTTCTGCACTAGTTTTTTAAATTCACACCCTTGGTAAATCATTACAATTTGACAGGCATTTTCATGATTTCATTGAAGTTTCTTCAGGAAATTAATCATTTGTGTCCCATATAAATAGAATAATTTTACTCTAATTCTGTTGATGTTTTTGTAAGATTTGACACTTATTTGTCACTTTATCCATGGTCTGTGAACATCTGTGGACAACAAACAGATTGAGAGTCGTTGAATCTCCGGTGGTAAATTAAGGCAGGAAAGACAAGACAACAACCAGTGTGCTATGCATATGGCCATTGTCCTCAAATCAAGGACTACTTTGGAGTGACAGTGATTTATAGGCAGTATAAGCATTTCATTTTAAATTCAGTCCTCAAAGATGGGAATCAGGCCTCATTCTTCCTTCTTGCACAGGATCGGTTCACGTTGATTGAAATGTTAAAACACAGAAGTTGGTAACATTTAACCCAAAATTTACCCTCTACCCAAGCTGCTTTTATTAGGCTAAATGATATAACAAATGATAAGGCTGATTTGCACATAGCCATAGAGGGAGAAAAGTTTCTATTTTCAGGCACTCTTCACCTTCTGCTTTAACCATTATATTACATTCTCATTACAAAGCAACTCATTTTCTGAAGCTATGAGACACTACTTCAGTTTTTTGATTCCTAGACACTTGAGTTTCTGAGTGGGCTATTTAATAATTATGCAGATAAGGATATAAAGTCCTCCAACTTGTGCCCTAATCTCTTTCTAATTTCTTAAAGCAGTCATTACCCAGAACATTATTCAGACCTACTCCTGGCCTGTGTATTCAGGGTTCAAGTAATTCAGAGACAGAACTGAGAAAATGGATGTCATCTCTTTGGATGAAAATCGAGAGTTTCTCTGAAATGGCTGAGAAATAATCCAATGAGAAACAAGCCAAGTCACATGTGTGCGACAAAGCTGCAGCAAGATAAGACGTCGGTCTTTCTGACACAATGCCAAAATCATGAAGGTTGGATCTCTCTTTAGCTTTCAACGAGTGTTCTTCCGATCTTTCTCTCCACAAACACATTCATGTATTTTCAATTAAGGCTTTTAACTTTGGCATATAGAACTCTTTTGTTTTACAATGCCATCTTTAAATGCATGTACTGTAGTGGATATTTGGCACAGCAGTTCAGACCAGTTCGGACAGCCACATCCCAGATGAAAGTTGAGTTGTGTTCCAACTCTGCTCCTGATTCCAGCTTCCTGCAGACCATGGGAGGTGACAGGTGATTTCAAGTACCTGGGTCCCTACCACCTTCATGGGAAACCTAGATTGAACTCTCCACTCATGGCTTCAGCATGGCCTAGCACCAATCATTGTAGGCATTTGGGAATTCAATCAGCATATGGAAATTCCCCCTCTACCCCGCTTCCTAACTCTGCCTTTCAAATAAAATGAAGGTGTTTTTTTCCAAACTGTTTAATAAAAAAGACAGTATTTTCCCCCTTTGGAATCACTTTTTTGTATAAGTTGTCAGCTTAAGAGAAGATGGAGAGTCACTTAGTATTAGCAGCCTCCCTCTTTGTTGGAAGACCGAAAAAGAGAAATCTAGAAATGCCAATGATTTGTGTCTTAGCTTGTTGCAATTTTTCTGCAACAGATGGCATATAAAGGACCAAATAAATTACCTTAAAAGTAAAATAGCATGTATTTCAGGAAATATGCATAACAGGCAGCATTTGTATTTGAAACTGAGTTAGATGTATTAGTTGGAAGATTTTGTAAAAGTATGAAAAAAATTGAGAAACCATTTGAGAATGATAGAATCAGTAAGGAAAAATTCACTTTTGCAAAAATCAAGAACACTGCTGAAGAGTGTCTGTATCAACTTTTTCAAGTTTTTTACAAGTTGGTAATTAAACTAAAGTCTTGGAAGACTGTTTTTTTTTTTTTAAACATTTACTTCTATTTATTTTGGAAGGTAGCTTTAAAGAGAGAGAGAGAGAAACAAGTATCTTTGATCCACTGGTTCACTCTAGCAAATGGCTGTAACTGTCGGGGCTGGGCCCATCCCAAGCCAGGGGCTTCTTCTGGGTCTCCTACATGTGTGCAGGAGCCCAAGCACTTGGACCATTTTTCAATGCTTTCCCAGGCACATGAGCAGGGAGTTGAACCAGAATGGAGAACCTGGAACTTGAACCAGTGGTCACATGGGATGCTGGCACTGCAGGCAGCAGCTTTACCTGTAATACCACAGCACCGGCCCCTGCAAGACTCTTTATTCAGGCTATCTCGGAATAATTTGTGTTCATCTTTTTAAAACCAATGATTCAAAACAGAAGTCATTCAAGTAAAGGAAATTTAATTCAAAGTGCACCAAATATTTAAAAACACTTGTCAAAAATAAATACCTCGGTCGGTGCCATGGCTCAATAGGCTAATCCTCCGCCTTGTGGCGCTGGCACATCGGGTTCTAGTCCCGGTTGGGGTGCCGGATTCTATCCCGGTTGCCCCTCTTCCAGTCCAGCTCTCTGCTGTGACCCGGGAGTGCAGTGGAGGATGGCCCAAGTGCTTGGGCCCTGCACCCCATGGGAGACCAGGAGAAGCACCTGGCTCCTGCCTTCAAATCAGCGCTGTGCACCGGCCACAGCGCGCCAGCCGCGGCGGCCATTGTTGGGTGAACCAATGGCAAAGGAAGACCTTTCTGTCTGTCTCTCTCTCTCTCACTGTCCACTCTGCCTGTCAAAAATAAATAAATAAATACCTCAATCATGGAGTTAAACTTTCTATTAAATAATTTAGACCTTCTTCATTATCCTGAGAACAATAGATGGAAAAAATAAGCCTAATTACTAAGCAATGATAAATAGATATTGGTTTGAAATAGATCTTAATAGATCTTTGTGTTTCATTAAATTCTACCATAAGGATGTATTATTCCATAATAGGTTACATCAAGGTTGTGGGAATTTGGCCACCTTTTGGAGAATAGAGGTTCTGTATCTTAAAGTGGCTCATAAATTTACTATTTTCAACCAATTTTCACTTAGTGATATGTTTCATCATCATTAAAACCACTGGAAGCAGGTTTATAACCTAACACTGAAGATGTACACATTCTCATATCACAGTACCTGAGTTTGATTCCCAGCTTGAACTCTTAAGTCCCTCTTCCTGCCAAACAAGAGGCAGGTTAGCTCAGGTGATTGGGCCCTCCACCCATTTAGAGATCTGAATTGCATTTCCAGGTTTCATGTTCCAGGCATTTGGGGAGTGGACCAGTAGATGATAGAGCTTACTCTTTCTAGTATCAACCTACCTACCTAAAGGTAATTTAAAAACACAACACATACATGGAAAATCAAGGAGTTAAATACACAGTTTGTGAACAGTTTTGGTATTTTTTTTCAAAACCATGTAGTAACCAAAGAAATGGATTAAGGCACATAATACGAGCTTACTCTTAAATTACATCACTTCTTTCTGTAACTAAAATAGATTTAAAATACACCTATTACATATAACTTGGCTTCATTTTGTTTTCTGGATTTTAAAAAATTTCATTTTACTTAGAAGGTAGACACAGAGAGGTGGGCAAAGAGGTAAGGGGAGAGGAGAGAGACAAACAGAGAAGCAAAGACAGAGACCTTCCACCTGCTGATTCACTTCCCAAATACCCACAACAGCCAAAGGTGAGCCAAGCCAAAGCTAGGAGACCAGAATTCCATCCAGGTGTCCAATGTGGGTGACAGAAAATCAAGGGTGTTTACCAGTAGTCAGCTAGCTCAGAATCAGAGCAGCCAGAACACAAGTCAGGCACTGCAATGTGGGATGCAGCTGTCCCAAGCAGCAACTTAAATGGTGTGCCCAATGCCTGCCCCATTTTGTTTTCCAAACAACGATAAAACTGTATCATATGCCAGAAATGCTAATTAGCCTGGGATTAAAAGTTGTTGAAGATGCAACAGTCTTTGGAAAGCAGCTACGCTCACCACTGTACCACCAATGCCGTCACATTAGTCTTTATAATCACATATCCCAAAGCTCAATCTCTCTTGATGTCCCACTTAACCTGAGCTCCTATCATTTGAAACAACTTTTTCCTCACCTGCCATAACACTGTGGCTTTGAATATTCTTTCTGAAATATTCTTTCTTCTTACATATACATGATTACTTTATCACTCATGATTCAGATTCGGCTTAAATGCTATCTTCTCTAGAATTATTTCATATTCCCTGATAAGAAAGAATATGCATTTCCTCTCTGTGCCAATACTGCTTGAATGGACCATACGAATATTTATCTCTCGGTTATACTTGTTTATGTAATATCTTCCTAATTAAATTGAGCAAAGGGAGGGGACATACATTTGACAGTGGTTAGGTTGCTACTTGGGACACCCGCATTCCATGCAGAATGGTTGGTTTGAATTCTGATTCCTCTGCTTCAGATCCATAGTCCTACTAATGTAGCCCTGAGAAGTAGCAGGTGATGGCTCAAGAATTAGGTCCCTGGTACCCATGTTATAGACCCAAAGGACTTGGTTTCTGATCAGCGTGGCCCACCCTTGCATTTTATGGACATTTAGGATATGAATTGGCAGATGGAAGATCTCTTTCTCTCTCTCTCCACATTTAAGTATCAACAAATACAATTTAAAAATAAACTAAAAAGAAAGATTCCTATTTATTATTCTCAGAACCTACACTGATGTCTAGACCTATAAATGTTAGTGAATATTTGTTAAATTAAGGATAAACAAATTCAAACCAACAGATAAGTAGCTGTGTCAAATATCTTACCAAATTTTAGATTATATAAACTGAATTCCTCCAGAGAACAATTGAGGAAAGGAAATTAGCTTTCACTATTCTTGATGCTGCAATGTATCAATAAAAAAGTGAGAAAACAACTGCATAAATGCAGTCTATGTGTGTGTATACACACACGCACACACAAACACACACACACACACACACTCACCCACTCAACCATATACTGGTGTCATTTTATTTTCCCAGCCCTGAAAATAACATCAGACTCTTCAGCGTGTGTTAAACACACACACACACACACACACACAAAGAAAGACACACACACAAAGACCATCTCAAAAGGCAATTATCAAATCCTATTTCAATGTAATCTTTAATTTTGACTGAAGTTTGGAATAAAGATAACATTTAGAAAAATGAGACTTCAATTCTCACAACTATTTCTGCAACCAAGGAAGCATTTTCCTGCATAAGTACAAATGCCAATTCTAATCATAAATGACATTTTCAGGTTGTCTCCTAATAGGAGTTTTGAGACTATTTAAACCATATACTTCCCCACCTTTCATTTTTATAGAACCTCCTATAATGATATCTTCAATGTAAAATGCATGTTGACTACTAGGAAGAATTATAAAATATTAGTCAAACACCTACAAACATATGGCATGCTATGCAGAGGTAGTGAGATTTCTCCAAATAGTTAAATAATTGACCTAATGATCTATTATTGCTCTTCTAATGGTTACTTCAAAATTGAAAAATCATTTTTAGAATTCCATTTTTACAGGGAGTTGGAATTTAAGTACACTATAGGAACACTTTTTTTGTCCTTAAAAACTAACTTCACAAGTAAGTCACAGGACAAACCGCATTTCACAAACTGCTACCAACTGAATTTTCAGTTAGAAGACTTCCTGGAAGTTTCTCAAGAAAATACCTTTTTAATGAATCAAGTTCAACTCAAACTTTCAAACCTAGACAGTCAAAATCAGCAAGCTCAATTTTTAATTAAGTGGATTCCGAATCTCTATTCCATTATTCTCATCATATTTGGTGGTCTTTCACTTATTATGTGGGCCAGCAAATATAATGGAAATCCTTAAAAGCTAGAAGGCACTGCTTCTAAAGAATGAAATGCTGTATTTTTCTATTTAAAGACACAAGAAGATGTTTATAAAAATAAAAGTGTGTGATGTACATGGACTAGAATTCTCTCTTAGCACAGTATTATTCAACATGTGCTAACCTCCTACAGTATTCCAAAGATTGAGAAGAGTAGAAGAATAAACAAACTCAACAAAAAGATATCCATCCTGTTAGAAGTAATATTCTACATGGGAGAAACAAGGAATCCCACATAAATTACATCACACTTCATTACTTATATGGAAGAAATCAAAGCCAGGACAAGGATACTAAGTACTGGGTGAAACAGATGCACTTATGAACAAAGATGTGGAGTCATACAAAACAGAGTAATATCTGAGGATTAACTAACAGAGGTATTTGGGAAAAGAACATTCCAGACAATCAGCAGGTACACAGACCCTGAGGTGAGAGTGTGACCGTATGTTGCATAGATTCTAAGAACCTAAATAAGAAAAGTAAAGGACAACAAATACACTTTTAGGAAGCAATGAGGTGAATATGTGTGTGTTTAGTAACATCAGATCTGTAAGATATTTCATTTGCCCTAAAATTGGAAAATTATAGCATATCAAACTGTAGGTTGGATAATAATTAGTATTTATTATGTCTATAGCGAATATGCAATATATAATTCAAAGATATTTCCTAATCACTAAAGATAATCATGGAGTTGCAGTACCAATTATGTCATCAATTAACTGTATGGCTCTGCATGGAGCAAAAAATTCTGGGCATTTTCAGTCATAAAACAATTCTGGATGTATTCTAAAATGTCTTCAGCCTCCTACACTACACAAACTGGAAGTTCTAAATATCCACTGATCATCTATCTTGAAGTGTTAGTGTGGCAGATGTAACGGGTAAGATATTGACATATTAAGTGCCCTTATGTTTAGGGGACTACTTTGGAAGATGAGGAGAGGTAGGGAAGGGCTGTGCACATGGCAAACAGCAATGCCCTGAGAACAATGATCACAGTAAGAGCACAAGGGGTTCTAAGTGAGCGGACATGGCTTAAGGACAGGTGTATCTATAGGCCTCCTTTGCAAAGGTGGTATGTTACTGTGAGGAACGATAAACCTGGGATAAATACAAACTTGTGGGGCAGCCATTTGAGGCAGAGGGAACTAAGGCCACAATGGGCCAGCAGGGGTCTCAGCGCTGGTGGAGTAGTGAGGTTGTAATGAGGACAAAGCAGATAGATAATCAACAGAGCAATTTGGAGACTAGAAAAACAATTTGAAATGAAAATTTAATAAAAATCAATTTTAAAAAGATATCTGACAAAGAAAAGGTTCCAAACAAGAAACCAGCAAGGCAGTCATAAGATCATAAATTTGAAACAAGAAACCAAAAGTTATTTGGTGCTCTGTATAAGGAAGGGTAAATGATTCTTAATGTCCCTAAGATTTTTGCTCTAATGACTAATAGAGTAAAAATTAAACTATTTGAAATGAAACTTCGCTTAATTTTAATAATTCGGTAGTAATACCTAGAAGTAGTGAGGAATAATGACTTAAAAATCAGACTAGAATTTTATAAGAACTCCAGGTACTCTTCGTTGACAACTGACAATCTCACATAGGTTAAGCAATGTACTTCCCTGTTTCTACAGAAATTCCATGACCTTTCTCAAAAAAGGTCTGAGGTTTTTGAGATTACAAACCTTAGCTGCGGTCACTCTGAAGATACGCGGTGAAATTAGGATTCAGCCTGACTCAAAGGTTACACTCTTCAATGAGGCAAAGACTGACAAATATAAAATCCAGACAAACATGTTACAAAAACTCAAGTGTCTGCTGAATGTGGTGAATCAAGAATTAAATGGTAGGTTTAGAAAATTAGTGGTATTAAACCAAGGAAGTGAGGCTGATCTACAATTTAAAAGGAAAGAACACTGGGCAGCAATTGAAGCGAAGGAAGTTGTTTGATCCACTTAGGATCAGCTGGATGAAGGCTCGCAGATGGCAGAAGTGCAGAGCCAAGCGCTCTGCAGAAACAATCACTTTCTGGTCAAAAGCTGGAGAGGCCCTTAGCAGGACTTGGTCTGTGCTTAAGGGCGATAAACACCACCAAATTAGACATGTCAAGACTTGGGGTTATTAACATGAGGATATAACATTAATTAAGATGTTTAATAACTGAGTTCATCCTGCTTCAAGCTTAAGATAATCGTTATGAAAAGTTTGAATAAAAGTAAATCCACTTTAAAAATTTCCAATTCTTCTCCAATATTTAACGTTCATTTTTCACCATTCTCATAATGGTTTTAATTATTTTTCTAAAAGGGAAATAGGGTGGCACTGTGGCATAGGGGGTAAAGCCACCACCTGCAGTGCTGGCATCCCATATGGGCACCGGTTCGAGACCTGGCTGCTCCACTTCTGATCCAGCTCTCTCCTATGACCTGGGAAAGCAGTCGAAGATGACCCAAGTCCCTGGGTCCCTGCACACACGTGGGAGACCTAGAAGAAGCTCCTGGCTCCGGGGAGTGAACCAGCAGATGGAAGACCCCCCCTCTCCCCCGCTTCTCCTTCTCTCTGTGTGTAATTGACTTTCAAATAAATAAAAGCTTTAAAAAATAAGTAAAATAAAAGGGAAATAACTGTTTTATCTGATTATATATGTATATAAAATACATGTTCACTATAAAATTTAGTCATATAATTAGTAAAATAGTTAAGAAAAAATAATCCAAAATCATGCAAATGATATTTTAAAGCATAACTTTTCAGATTTTATTGCTATGCACATATATAAACAATTTAACTTTAATTAATGCAGGAAATTATCAATTTGTCAAAAGTGTATGTTTACTTAATTTTTTATGTATCTCATTTAAGTTCTTTCTGCCATGGTTTGGCACAATAATCAACATATTGATTTCATGAAATGCCTTAATTACCTATGAAAGAAAACAACCCAATTAATTTTATATCCTAGAATTTTTATATTTTTAACCATGTGTTCTACAAAGCTCTTGACTTCAATAAGATGGTGAAACTCTAGAAAATCCTTGTATATGTTGTTCTAGGATATGAGTGATTATATTGATCTCTTAAAGTGAGAACTTCAATTGCATTCTTATTTAATCACAATGAATGCATTGCTTGTAAAAAAAAAAAAAAAACAAGTGAACAAAGTAGTTCTCATTCTTTGTGCTGATGTGAGCCATATTACAATTGTTCTGGGAAGCAAACTTGCAGACATGCATGATTTAAGTCTTAATGAAATTCAGTGCATTTTATTTAAAATTATGAGATTAATATATGGTGGGTCATAGCCATGAAATAAACATGTTCTAAATATTGAATGAGTGAAAAATACTCATCCATATATTCATCCATCAGTCAACATTTATTGAGCTCATACCACATACATTGATGCCATTATTGGGAAGAAGTGTTAAACAAAACGTTTCCCTTCTGGGAGTTTACCATTGGGCCATCTTCACTGCTTTTCTTAGGGTTTTAGCAGGGAGCTGGATGGGAAGTGGAGCAGCCAGGACATGAAGCAGCACCCATATAGCCAATTCAGCCATCACTCGCCACCTAAAAGGGTTCACATGAGCAGAAGCGAGAATGCAGCACACAGGCTGGACGGAAACCTGGCACTCTGATATCGAACGCCAGCATATTAGCAGGGCCTCAAATGCTACACCAAATGCCTGTTTCTAGGGCTTTTTTCTTCCAGTTTTTATTTTCTGCAACGTTTGTGAACTTTTATGTAGGTATTTGGAATTAAGTCCCAATCAATAAAAATTAAAAGATATTTTCACACAGGAACACAGAAATACAGATATTGCCTGACAGGCAGTAAGGATAAATAAAATAATTTCTTTAAAAGTTTGTTCCCCTAAGTATTTGCATTTTCTTCGATGAGCTGGAAATACTTTTATAAGTAACAAGTACTCTAAAGGATAATTGATGTACACACATAAGAAGCTCTGAGACCCAACTGATAGCTCAGTTCTCATGTCTTCCTTTCTGACAACAAGAGCTATTGGCGTCTCCATTTCACTGAGACTGTGATTGAGGTAGAGCGTTCCTCATCTTCTATAGGTGGAGAAGTATAACAGATAATAGTATCCACCACAGATGGAGCAATTACACTTTAGAGCAAAGTTATTATGCCCCACAGAAAACAGATTGATGAGATTATATAACTTGTCCATGACCCCCCAAATCAATAGACATCAAAGGCAGATTTAAGCTTCCACGCGTCTAGTAACAAAGCCTTCACTTGTTCTCTTGGCTGCTTCACAGGTAGCAGCATATTTTTATACAGAAAATACATTTAAAAAGGCAAACTTCTTCAGCTAAGTTAGCCTTTGATATCAACAAGCCACAAGTTCGCCCAACTACAGGCAACCTGCTGAACTTGGGCTGTCTCTGGAGAGCTTTCTGCCTGGGCCCCTTAGGGATGCATTGACAGCTGCCTAAGATGGACCCTAAAATTCTCCTCTTGGGCAGATCCAAGCGAAGAAAACATGAAGAACAAAGGAGAGCAATGGAATTTCCCCGACTTAGCTATTTGGTTTACATTTATTTTTGACAGGCAGAGTGGACAGTGAAAGAGAGACCGAGAGACCTTTTCTGTTGGTTCACCCCCCAAAATGGCCGATTCCGCTGGCGTGCTGTGGCTGGCGCACCGCGCTGATCTGAAACCAGGAGCCAGGTGCTTCTCCTGGTCTCCCACGCGGGTGCAGAGCCCAAGCACTTGGGCCATCCTCCACTGCACTCCCAGGCCACAGCAGAGAGCTGGACTGGAAGAGGAGCAATCAGGACAGAATCTTGTGCCCAGACCCGGACTAGAACATGGGGTGCCGGTGCTGCAGGCAGAGGATTAGCCAAGAGAGCAGCGGCGCCAGCCCTTTTTGGTTTACATTTGATCAGAAAAACAAACCAGCAGGCAAGAAACCAAAGAAACCAAAAAAGATATTTTTGTTTTTCCTTTAGTCCCATTTGTCAGACAGCTAAATCCAAATTTGTTGAATAACAAGACAGGTGGCCAAGAGAGGTGGTTGGCAGCCTGTAGCCATTAACACTGTAATAAATGAGTATAAAAGCTGAATGCTCATTTGTCAGAGATACCTTAGAAAAGAGTCTTGCATTGACTGGATACAAGGGCTCCTCCATCTCTCAAGTTAGGCATTTTTTAACGTTGAAAAGTTATGTTTTCATAAACCTTAATTTAGAGGGAATGGATGTGGTGTCAAAAATAAAAAAGTTTCAGTGTAAATACACCCCAATTCATGATACCTGTCAGTTCCCTGCCCAATTATTTCCTATCATAGTTAGCATTCTTGATGTCCAAATGTAAAATTTGAAAGGGGAGTGTTTAGGCAATATATTGTTATTAACATACATTTTTTGTTAAATTTCCTTTGGTTTATTGTAATAAAATGGCACTGCAAGCTCTATCTAAAAATAAAATATGTGACTATAAAATGCATTCATCAGTTATTTTTTCTCTTTCATCATTTAATTGCCTGATTTTCCACAAATATGCTAAAAAGCGACAGAATGGATTAGCTGAGCTCAATTTACTTCTCTGGACAAGATCTGAGCAATTAAAGAGATCAATCCTATTTATAATATTTTCTGATTCCAACATTTCCCAGGTTAGAATGTCTTTCTCTTTTAGTCAGATTACAAAAGTTCCACATATCATTTTACTAATTAGAAAAGTTGTGTTTTTTTTCAATTTCACTAGCTGTGAATATATCTCTCATTGTCATATCATTGAATAAAGTAGCATCCTTTAAAAAGCAGCTTTAAAGTGAAGGGAATTAGCAATACGCCCCATATTAACTATAATCTGCTGAAGCATCTTGGTAGGCATTGTGCTATGATAGAGATAAACTAAATCACAGCCGAACTGTGAACTGTTGTTTCAATTTCAGCACATCAAATAAAATGGCTACTTGTTCCATATGTTGTTTGTTCTGAAATGTGAAGGGTATTTTATATTAAACATCTGCCTGCATATTGCTTCCATAACCACATTCATCTAGGGAAAAAAAATCACAAACTTCATTGAGAGCATTTTATGACCTTTAAATATACACTATAATAACACTTTCCCTAGATTGACAATAAACCAAGCATTCAGCTTTGATGTAATTTTTGCAAGGCTTATGTTGCCAGAATCCATGATATAGCTCAGATCAGCGCAAAGAAGTTTAAGTGACTGCAACCAATGAGAACAATAGAAGGCTTGAGTGTAGGTTTTTGTTTTGTTTTCCTTCCTATATTTTCAATTTGAAAAATCCTTCCAATTTGCCCATTAGAGGAAATTTTCAAACTCTTTGCTCACTATCTAAAGCCTTCTGTACTGATACCAATAGATGTTTCGAATAACTCTCAAGTAACACTTTTAAATTCTCCTCTTATTGAAAATGAACTATTCATTTTCCCTGAGTGTACCTGGCACAGTCTGTCTTTTACATCAGTTTTTCACACTGCTCTTCATTCAGCTGCTGTGTCAAGCTTCCTGCTTCCCCATACCAAAGGAAGGCACGCAAAATCTGATCATAGATCATAGGATTCCTTTTCATAGATCCTTCCCATTCAACACTTATTGACTGCTACAATCCTCAGTGATGGTTCTGTCCTGTGCATTTCTACAAGCTATCTCGTGGGTCCTGTTCTTTGGCAAGCTAATGCTATGATCTTCTTAACATATTTCTTAACTATCATTTAGTGTCTTCTTATCTTTTATCTATTCCTGGAATACTTAAATAGACTGTTACTCTTTGAAAACTGGAACAATATTATATATGTGTTTGTGTTACATTTTCTAGCCTTCCTGGTTATTGTTTAACTTGGCATTATAACCTAAGAATATATTTTTCACATTTAGAGAATCATAGCTGTTTTTCACCCTGAAAATAAAGTTGTGACTTTCAAACCAGATTTTACTTATCGTTGACAAGTTACCATGAAAGGAAATACTAGATGCTAGAAAAGTGTTGTATCTTTAACAATGTATTCTAGAAAATTATACTGTTTCCTTCTATTTGAGAATGTACATTTGAATTAATTTTTATAATAGCCCAAATGAGACAGGTTAGGTGATTCTTTTGTCTCCCCTTGCTGTGAAGCAGATTAATTTCCTCCATCTTACAAGAGCTCCTTCATCAGTGATTCTCAATATTGGCTGCACATGAAAAAAATCACCTATGGATCTTTTAAACTCACAGATGTTCAGTCCCCTACTAGAACAATTAAATTAGAATCCACAGCGATGAAGCTCAGGCATCTATATTTTCCTTTTATGTTCTCTAGGTCATTTTAATATGACTTTGGATTTAAATAGCACTAGTTTAAAGGGAGATTATGATCAAGAAAAGTGGCTAAGAGGGTGGAAAAGAGTCAATAAGCCCTGCTCTGAAGACTGCTTCAGGGAAGTGAGGGTGCACACTCCGCTCCCACCCTGGAAGGTAGCAAAGACTCTCTATTGTGCGGCTGCATCTGCATATTGTGCAAACTCTAACCAGGAATACACATTCCTATAAATTTTAGTTATCTCCTCAGCCCAGTGACACAATTTAACCATGATTTATTTCTGGACTACAAGATAAATAATGTCAGTCCAATTAAACTCAGTTCATGAAACCGTAATAAATGATAGAGTCTATTGTGACCTCCTCTGTACTTGGTTTTGTTAGGTGTGACTTAATGCTTAAACTCTATATTTTGCTCTCAGGAAGTCCTCTGATTTCCTCTGATTTCCAATGACAGAGAATATACTTGAAATCAGTAGGTACTGTATGAGTTGATACCCAAAGTCTGGAGATAGGATAAACAAGGCAGAAGAGAGACAGAAGCAAAGCTTGTCTTAAGCGTCACCTTAAGGTGTTTTCAAGTTTTAGTGGGGGTATGAATAATTTGAGGGTCTATTCTTTTTGTTTCAGCCAATATGGAGAGATGCTTTTTGCAATTATGATGCACACATTCCATGAGCAGCTCTTTGGAAAACATCCTCAACCCTGATTATACTTTAAATTTTAAAAGGATACTTTTAAATGATATTATGGAATGAATATCATTCTAAGTATATGAGAGTCATTGGGAATAGAATCTGATTACATTTTTTTAAAAAGATTCATTTATCTGAAAGGCAAAGTTACAGAGAGAGGGAGGGACACACACACACACACACACACACAGAGAGAGAGAGAGAGAGAGGGAGAGGGAGAGGGAGAGGGAGAGGGAGAGGGAGAGGGAGAGGGAGAGGGAGAGGGAGAGGGAGAGGGAGAGGGAGATCCATCTTCCATCCTCTGGTTCAGGGCTGACCAGGCTGAAGCCAAGAGATTCATTCCAGTCTCCCACATGGGAGCAGGGCCTCAATGATTTGGGCCACCTTTTGTTGCTTTCCTAGGCACATCAGCAGGGAACAAGATTAGAAGTGGAGCACCTGGGACTCCAACCAGCACCCATGTGGGATGCCACTGATAGCTTAACCTGCTACACCACAGTGCGAGGAATGACTACTCTTTAGGGCTCCCTAGGAGATGGTGCTACACAATAGAACCAATGACTGGGCTCTACAATGTGTGGAGTTCTCATCTTTCACTCAACTAGTGCTTTTAATTTTACTCAGAAAGTGCAGACAAAAAAGACATACACTTTTCCAGTAAATTGCAAAATAATTATAAACAACAACAGGTGTCTCTCTTTACTCGATTATATTTGAATTCTGAACAGTCAGAATCAAAACAGAGTGATATTGCTTAAATTAAATACACAGCAGAAAGAGCTTTGGCGTTTTTCTTACGTATGGATCTATCCCTGTTCTAGGATCACCTCTGACAAGCTGCACACATCCCAGTGCTGCCACCTCAGTCATTATATTCAAGTATGGTGGGGGCATCAAAACACAGGACTAGCAATAGCTTCCAATGATCATGCTACAGAAAGGAAATGATTATTAAATTTGAGTGATTCCTGGTGGAATTTACAGAGTATAGGTCAGGAAAACTACTAAATATCCTATATGATACCTTTGAACCCCAAACAAAATTGATCTGGCCCAAACTGTCAATAAGATAAAACTGGGGAATACGACTATAAATTGGAAGATGATTACAAAATGTAGAATACTGTGCTACTGGATGCTATTATTTTAAAGATATTCATTGTCTTTAGTAGAGATTGTGTTCGCTTTATGAATCTGTCAATCAAAAAGATTGATTTAATCCCTAGCTAAAACAATTAGTTCTAGCAGTTCAGGTTGCCTTTCGTCTCTCCTGAAGTAATTTGAAAAGAAGTATTTCCTGATAAATATGTGCACTTACTCCTCGTGTGGGATCTGTCCTGAATGTGTTGTCCTATGTGAAGTAATACTAAAACTAGTACTGAAACAGTATTCTACACTTTGTGTTTCTGTGTGGGTACAAACTGATGAAATCTTTACTTCATGTATACTAAATCGATCTTCTGTATATAAAGATAAAAGTGAAAAAATGTTTAAAAATGTAGCACATTGAACCATCCTTTGCTTTCTCATTCATCTATTTTCCCAAACACACTGCCCATTCTGATCATAAAGATGTATGGTTTAGACACAAAAGTAATCCCATGACACTGGCTATGACCACAGTTTCTTAGTGTACAAAGGCCTCCAAGAAGAGCACAAAGGTCTGAGTAGAAATAACTAGTCTTCTAATGCCAAGGGCTAAGGAGAGAGTGTGTAAATCATGTTGCAAATGTTTTCCTTAGAAATCTAAATACAAATTCCTGTACTCCAATGTTAGCATAACAGCAAACATTCATTAAAGCAGGTATATTCTTCAGTGTAGTTGCTAGAGGATGCATAACTCATCTTTGACTTTGAACAATAGGCTAACTATGAATTAGCCAAGAGCTAAGCACAAATGGAATGAAATCATACTTTGAGAAAATAGGGAAGGCACATTCTCAGGATGGATGTCTACAATATCCTTAGTCTGAGTTCTGTGTGTAGGTAGGTAGGTAGACCAGACAAATCAATGGAAAATATATATTAAAGAGAGACAACTGTTTCATTAAAAAGTTTGATGTTAAAGATATGAAATAAAAACATGACTAGCTTAGAGATTTATATGCTAAAGCTACTTTATTAATAGTACTAGTTAAATTGCATTTCATGGATGATTGGTTTCAATTTAAAATCATAGTAACCATGTTGGTGGAAGCTGAGAATTTTCAGATTTCATCTTTCAAAAAATGTGTAGAAATTTTGGGTCCTTATAATCAAGTAAAACAAAGAGTATTATATCCTTTGAAAATTTAAATCAGATTTTATTGTAAAGACACGTAAATAGTTCATTCCTCATGCATACTACCTAGATGGAATAGATTTTTTAAAACACAACTATACAATGTATACATGTACCAGATCATCACATACAGCCCCATAGCCATGTACAAGGCCGTATGTGTGTGGAAATGAAAAAATAAATCAAAATTCACAGAGAAATGCAAATTTTACTTACATAGTATTGAAGCCATTTTAAAAAAAATGTATTGATTTGAGACACAGAGATACACACACACACACACATACAGGAGTGGGGTAACAATAGGAGTGAGGGGAGGAGGAGAGAAATCTCATTTCCTGGTTCACTCTCCAAATGCCCACAGCAAATGCGCCCGAGCCACATCCAAAGCAAGGAATCATGAATGCAATTCAGGTTTCCAGTGTGGGTGGCAGAAGCCCAACTATTTAAGCCATCATCAATGCCTTCCAGGATTTGAGATGGAATAAAACTGGAGTCAGGATTTACATCCAGGAATAGAATCCAGATTCTCCAATATGGGAGTGGGCAGCTTGACCAGAAGGCTAAATGTCCACTCTTATTTGAGGTAAGTTATTGATGCAAGCAACTGTGAAAGTAAAACAATAATACCTGGTGTACCCTTGATTCATGTTGCTGGTATTAGCTACCCCTGTTTACCTCCCATATCATCCACATTTTAGCCAGCAACAATTGCTGATCTGTTGTCCTTTTCTATGATTTGGTAATATCAAGAATGATTTATTACACATAGGTGAAATTGTGTCACAGGTCTTTGATCTCATAGGAGTGGAGAGTAGAATTGTGGTTAGAGGGGTCCAGGGAGGATTAAAGCTCAAAGTCAGGGAGTTATGATCAAAGAATACAAAATTACAGTTTAAAAGAAGTAACTTCAGGAGATCTATTGTAGAACATGGTGACCACACCTAATGATGACGTATTGTATTCTTGAAAAATGCTGAGAGTGGCTAAATGTTCTCATCACAAAAGTAACTTTTGAGGAACACATATGTAAATTAAGTAGATTTAACCAGCCCCCAATTTACACATACTTCAAAACATCATATTTAAATGATAAATGCATATTTTATTTGTTAATTTATAAGTGAAAATAAAAATAGAACAAAAAGAATGCCATATCAATGTCATCTTGCAATATTACACCTTGTTACATTGGCCCTTTTCACTCACTGTAATTCTCTCGAGATTCATCCAGGCTGTTACGTTGATCAATACTTCATTCATTACCACTGGTGAGTAGTAGTCTCCAAGTATAGGTGCAGCACAGTTTAACTATTCCCTCATGGAAGGAAACAGGTGTTTATAGCTTTGACTGTAATACCGAAAGCTTCTATAAAATTCATGTACAAATCTTTGTGTGACTATAAATTTTAATTGCTGAGACATATGATAGTTATCTGTGCATTTTTACACTTGATCTTAGCCAAGAGACCAAGATCCAATTATTTGTGCATTTTTAAGAAAAAAACTGCTGAAGCCTTATGCATAGTGGCCATATCCTGTTAATGTTGTCACAGTGAAATAATCAAAGAGTGGCTAATCCATTGTCTTCAATTCTAGCCAATACTTGATATCATCAAAAATTTTATTTAGTTCTAATGGGTGGATAGCAATATGCCATTGCGGTTTTCATTTGTGTTTCCCTCACGATGAAGGATGTTAAACATGTATCTTCAGTGAAATGTCTTTTCATGTTTTTCCCATTTTCTAAATTTTGTACTTCTTTTATTTTTACCACTGAGTCTTGGGAGTTCTTTATATATTCTAAACATAATCTTTTGTTGGCTATGTGATGTGCAAATATTTACTGTCTGTAGTTTTTATACTAATCCTCAACAGTGTCTTTCATAGAACAAAAGTTAATTTTGACTAAATCCAATTTGTAAATATTTCCTTTAATGCATCATACTTTCAACTTTAAATCTAGGAATTCCTTTCCTACACTTAAATCCCTAAGATTTTTTTGCTCACGTTTTTATAGCCTGGCAGTATACAATTAAGCTCAACATCAGTTGTGTTACTTTCTGGGTGAAGTGACAGTTTTGTTTCCTGCTTATAAAAGGTCAACTTTCCTCTATTGAGTAGCCTTTGTATTTCTGTTCACAATAAGTTAACCAAGTTTGTGTAAGTCCATTTCTGCGACTATATTTTGCTTCACTGACTTATGTTTCTCTGACTTTATCAGAACCATGTCTTGATTAGTGTAGTTATTAAGTCTTAACATCAAGTCAATCCATTTATCCTACTTCATTCTAAATTCAAAATAGTCTTACCTATTTAATCTCTTATTAATATATGAATTTTATGTCTGTTACTACAGATCTTTTACTAAGATTTTGGTAATAATTTACTAATCCTATTTATTGATGTAGGAGATCTATAATATTAATATATGGAGTCTCTAATCATGAGTAAGTGGCCGTACACATCTTAAATCTTGATTTCTTTCATTAATATTTTGCAGTTTTCAGCATACTGCTGTACATTTTTTGTTAGATTTATGGCTAAGCTTTTCAACTTTTTTAAAGATTTTATTTATTTATTTGAGAGGTAGAGTTACAGTGAGAGGGAGAGACAGAGAGAAAGGTCTTCCTTCCATTGGTTTACTCCCCAGATGGCCACAACTACCAGAGCTGTGCTGAGCCAAAAGCCAGGTGTTTCTCCCCGGTTTCCCATGCAGGTGCAGCAGTCCAAGCACTTTGGCCATCTTGCACTGCTTTCCCAGGCCACAGCAGAGAGCTGGATCGGAAGAGGGGCAGCTGGGACTAGAACTGGCACCCGCATGGGAAGCTGGCAACACAGGCAGGGGATTAACCTACTGTGCCATGGCACCAGCTGCAGCTTTTCAACCTTTTGTGTAATTATTTTACTTTTAACAACTTTTGGACAAAGAGAATATCATTATGTTTTGAGAAGTGTATATACAAATCATATTGAATATGTTAAAATAAGAATTTTTTAAAATTTAAAAATTTTATTGTGTATTTTTGGTATATAAATAAGCATGTATATCTAATATAGTTCTTTTTTTTTTTTTTTTTTTTTTTTTTTTGACAGGCAGAGTGGACAGTGAGAGAGAGAGAGATACAGAGAGAAAGGTCTTCCTTTGCCGTTGGTTCACCCTCCAATGGCCGCCGCTGACGGCGCGCTGCGGCCGGCGCACCGCGCTCGTCCGATGGCAGGAGCCAGGAGCCAGGTGCTTTTCCTGGTCTCCCCATGGGGTGCAGGGCCCAAGCACCTGGGCCATCCTCCACTGCACTCCTGGGCCACAGCAGAGGGCTGGCCTGGAAGAGGGGCAACCGGGACAGAATCCGGCGCCCCGACCGGGACTAGAACCCGGTGTGCCGGCGCCGCAAGGCGGAGGATTAGCCTGTTGAGCCACGGCGCCGGCCATAATATAGTTCTTATGTTGTGTATTAGATCTTTCAATTTGTTCATCCTATATATTTGCTATTTTGTTTCCTGAGACCTACATTTCTCCTCACCCTGCCCCTGGTATACACTACTTTGTTCTCTTCATCTATTTGTTCTCTTTAATCTGTTTTTTACATTCCACATATAAATTAGATATTATATAGTAGTTTCTATTTCTGACATTTCTTAGCATAATTTGCTTTGTGTCTATCAATACTGAGACAAATGGCAGAATCTCTTACCTTTTTAAGTCTAAAACATATTCTAATACCACTTATAATTTTGCATCCATTTGTACACTGATAACACACAATTTAAAAATTGGCAAAGAATGTAAATAAACGTATCTCCAATGGTAATAATGACATAAAAATGGTCAACAGGTACATGAAAAGGCTTACAACATTGCTACTGATCAGGGAAATGCAAAACAAATCTGATATTAAATATAAACTCACAACTGTTAGGGTAACTAGTTTGAAAATAACACATAGCAGCCGGCGCCACGTCTCACTAGGCTAATCCTCCGCCTGTGGCGCCGGCACACTGGGTTCTAGTCCCCATTGGGTTGCCAGATTCTGTCCCGGTTGCTCCTCTTCCAGTCCAACTCTTCCTGTGGCCCTGGAGTGCAGTGGAGGATGGCCCAAGTGCATGGGCCCTGTACCTGCATGGGAGACCAGGAGAAGCACCTGGCTCCCAGCTTTAGATCAGCGCAGTGCGCCGGTGGCAGCGGCCATTAGGGGGGTGAACTAACGGAAAAGGAAGACCTTTCTCTCTGCTCTCTCTCTCACTGTCCACTCTGCCTGTCAAAAAAAAAATTATAACACATAGAAAGTGTTGGACAAGCATATAGAGAAGAGGGAACCCTTGTACATTGTTGATGGGAATGTACACTGGTCCAGTCATTATAGAAAACAACATGAAGAATTCTGAGGAAATTAAAAACTGAGTTACCTCATGACACAGCAATTCTTCTTCTATATATACACACAAAAGAAATGAAATCAATGAGAAATATCTGAATTTGAATATTCATCACAACATTATTCATAAGAGCCAAGAAATTAATATTATTGTATTTTACAAACAATGTCCATTTGTTCAGAGATATAAATTATTTGAGTATGTTCCTCTTTTATCCTGTGATCTCACTAAATTCACTTATTCTAAGATATTTTTGTAGATTCATCTGGATTCACTACAAAGGCAATGATATAATCTGCAAATGATATGTTTCCTTGAGGGAGCACTCCTCTATTCCCATTACTATGAGTCATTTTAATCATAAATAAGCACTGAAGTTTCTCAAATTACCTTTGTATGTAGATTAACAGAATCATGAATTTAATCCTTTGGCTAATCAACACAGTGGCTCACAGGACTGATTTTAAACTTGAATCACTAAGATAAATCCCATATGGTATTGCTTTGTCACTCCTTACATACCATGAATCCTATTTGCAAATTTTTGTTCTGAATACTTGCATTATTTTCACTGGGGATTTATGTATTTAGTTGTATTTTTTATACTATTTTACTATCAAACCAACACTGCCACCACACAATGAATTGCAAGTGTTACTCTTCTATATCTGGAATAGATTCTGTTGAATAATTGGTGATTCTTCAAATATTTCACAGAATATTGCATTCTTGTGAATGTTCGTAGCCTGAATATTTGTTTTACAAGTGTATTAACTACAAATGCAATAAATATTTAGAGTTTTCAAATTATTGGTTTCTCTTTAAAATTGGATCTGCTCATGCAGAAGTAGGAAACAAGACCTCTATCTCCTTACATCATATATAAAAATCAACTCAAAATAGGTCAAGGATCTAAATTTACAAACTAATACCATCAAATTACTAGAGGGTAAAAGTGGGGAAACTCTTCAAGACATTGGCATAAGCAAAGATTTCTTTCAAAAGACCCCAGAAGCACAAAGTCTTAATTGACAAATGGGATTACATTAAGCTGAAAAATATTCAGCACTACAAAGGAAACACTCAACAAAGTGAAGAGGCAACTGGAAGAATGGGAGAAAACATTTGCAAACTGTGTAACTGATGAAGGATTAACAATCAGAATCTATATAGAGCTTGACAAACAATCCAGTTAAGAAATGGGCAAAAGACATGAATAGGCATTTTTCAAAAAAGGAAATTAAAATGACCAACAGACACATGAGAAAATGCTCAGGGTCACTAGTTCTCAGGGAAATGCAAATCAAAACCACAATGAGGTTTCACCTCACCCTAGTTAGAATGACTTTCATACAGAAATCAAATAATAAATGCTGGCAAGGATGTGGGGGGGAAGAAGTTCCCTAATCTCCTATTGGTGGGTATGTAAATTAGTAAAGCCATTGTGAAGACAGTTTGGAGATTCCCCAGAAAGCTGAAAATAGACCTGCCATTTGCTCCAGCTTTCCCATCTCTGGAAATTTACACAAACAAAATGAAATTAACATATCAAAAAGTTATTTGTACTCCCATGGTTACTACTACAAAATAGCTAAGATATGGGATCAAACCAGATGTCTATCAACTGATGATTAGATAAAGAATGTGTATGTACACACTATGGAATATTACTCAACCATAAAAAATAGCAAAATCCTGTCTTTTGCAACAAAATGGATGCAACTGGAAGCCAATATAGTTAGTCTAATGAGCTAGTTCCAAAAATATGAATACTATGTTTTCCCTGATTTTAGGTAACTAATGTAATACAAAAATATCTAATGTATATGAGTAAAATTGATATTTTGAGAATAGGTTGTTTACAGCCCTTGTCACTACTGTTGTAGAACAGTACTTTTTGTTTTTGTTTTTAACTGTTGAATTGTTTACACAGTTGAAGGTTATTCTTATGATTTTAAGATAATTTTTACAATTACATACTTTCAGTTTAAAAGAATAAGAAAGTAAGGAGGCTGGCACTGTGGTGTAGCAGGTGATGCCATTTCCTGCAGTGCCAGTATCCCATATAGGTGCCGGTTCAACTACCAGCTGCTTCACTTCTGATCCAGCTCTCTGTTATGGCCTGGGAAAGCAGTGGAGGATGGCCGAAGTCCATGGGCCCCCCACATGGGAGACCTGGAAGAAGCTCTTGGCTCCTGGTTTCAGATTGGCACAGCTCTGGCCATTGTGGTCAGTTGGGGAGTAGAACCAATGGATGGAAGACCTCTCTCTCTCTTCCTCTCCTTCTCTTTGTAATTTTGACTTTCAAATAAATTAATTAATTAAAAAAAGAAAGTAAGTAGAGGGGAGTAAGGGTTTGGGTAGGGTGAGAAGTAACAGTATGCTTCCAAACCAACAAATATGAAATACATGAAATTTGTACACCTTACATAAATAGAAGTCTTTTTAACTACAAAGGCAGTTAATAGAGTTTTTAAATTATTGGTTTCTTTTTTATTGACATAATTCTTTAAATATTTGGGGTAAAATATGATATTTGATATGTTCACACAGTATGTTTTCATATAATTATGGTGGTTATCATATCAGTTACCTCAAGCATTTATCTTTTCTTTGTAATGAGCACATTAAAGATTCTTTCTTCTCGCTATTTTGAAATATGCAATCCATTATTGTTAGCTATAATTATCTCATTGTTCAATAGATCAGCAAAATTTTCCCTCCTATCTCACAGTAACATTGTACTCATTGCATGTTTTCTCCCCATTCTCCCTTCCTAGATTCTGGTAACCACTATTCTAGTCTCAACTTCTATGAGATCAACATTTTTATATTCAACATATGAATGAGTCATGCAGTATTTTTCTGTGTTCTTGCTTATTTTGCTTAACATAATGTCCTCCAGCTTCATTCATTTTGTTGCACTGACAGTGCTTCATTCTTTTGCATGTATGCATAATAGTCTAGCATATATAATATATATATATATATGTAAAATCATAGTTTTAGTAATGCATCCATTGATGGGCACTTATGCTTGATATCCTAACTTGGTTAAGGTGGGCAGTTCTATATTAAACATGGTAGTACAGATGTCTCTTCACCGTACTGATCTATTTTTCTTTAAAAATACACTTAATACTCAGGTTGTTGAATTTTTTAAGGGTGGTAGCCAACTTTATACCAATAATTTCGCGACTTATAGGAAATGCAAATATTTCTCTAAAATTCCAAAAATGACAAAAAAAACTTTCATTAATCCCAGTTAAGAAATTAAATTCATCTTTAAAATCACTTGCTAGAAATAACTGCATCCCTACATCATTTCACTGATGTAATCTACTAAATATTTAATGAAAATACGCTTTTATAATACAAACTTAATTTTACATTGGAATATTTAAATCCAAGCATACAATGTGAGAAATAATATCCCTTTTTTATCCCAGAGTATACACTTGGTGGTTTGGTGCCTCTTTGGAGTCCTTGAGTAACAGGGAGAAAATGTTGACCAGATAGTCAACCAGTCAGTCACCATAAATCATAGGTCCTGTGAAGAGAGTGGGCTCTGCCATCTCCTTCTGTAATGAAGAGTTCTTGCAGGAAATCTGACAGCAGACATCCAGCAATGAAAATCTGCTACTACTGACTTTTTTTTTTTTTTTTGACAGGCAGAGTGGACAGTGAGAGAGAGAGACAGAGAGAAAGGTCTTCCTTTGCCGTTGGTTCACCCCCCCCCAGTGGCCTCTGCGGCCAGCACACTGCACTAATCCAAAGCCAGGAGCTTCTCCTGGTCTCCCATGCAGGTTAAGGGCCCAAGGACTTCGGCCATCCTCCACTGCCTTCTCGGGCCACAGCAAAGAGCTGGACTGGAAGAGGAGCAACCGGAACAGAATCCGTTGCCAGGACCGGGACTAGAACCCGGGGTGCCGACATGCCAGCAAATGTGCCAGACACAGAGACAGATTGTAGTATCACAGAATTTCCTGCTGATGTAAGTTTGGAGATAGGCATTTTTTCAAACCACCACCACCAATTCTAAACCCTACCCTTCCTATGTTGTTACATTGTTACATATGAAACATTTAGAGTCTGCTACCAGTAGTTTACAAATTAGTGTGCATGTAACTATGAAAGTAATGAACTACTCTCAGGGTTACAGAGGAACCTGCACACAGACAGAACAGAGACTATCATCCTACACATATTCCTATTGTTATATACTCTTACTCAAACCAGTCTGACTTAGCAGAGGATCAGTGTGGTTTTCCCAACTCTGTATTCAGAATTCTCATGCTACAGCTTTGCAGAAGAAAGTGGTAACATTCTCTAGTCTTTTCCAAATATCGTTGTGGCATGTTCATAGGGATTAAAATCTTGCATACACGAAAAGAGATCAATTCAAGAAACTGATTGTTTTTTTCTCCCTGTCTGTCTGCCTTGCTCCCTATTGGGCCAATATCCATCTAGTTGTCCACCTGCTACCTATATGTCCACCTATTTGTTTTTTATTTACCTATATATTACTGTTAAAAATTAGAGATGAAGTGGGTTTCCTAGTTATGTTTTTTAACATGATACTTCAAATGAAAGGCAAAGTAAATTTTTTGTGTGATGAAGTAAGTCTAAATTTGAGAAAGATATTCCTAGTGTTGACATTGGTTTATTAGACATACACTTTCAGTGAATAGCACAAATTAAATGAGCACTCCCAAATTTTGAATCAAAGTGGGATTAAAGTAGATATATATTAGGATTGTGGCTATAATTCCATCCTTTGAAACTATTATAATTAAAACTTTCAGTGTCATGATAGATGTGTACAAAGGGAAATTGTTCTTAGCTAAGCTTAGCTGTTCAAGAAGATAAAACTTCTGGAAGGGAAAATTGGCTCATAGGTAAAGGTGTCTAGGAGACCCGTTATAACTGCTTGCAGGTCTAATCCAGGGATTAGAGGGCAGAAGAGGGAAAGAAGAATTGGTTGGGACAATTAGTAGAGTGTGGAGCAATTCTAAAAACGCTTTGGTAACGGTGATGAGGAGTTCTCAAGCCAAATGAGTAGTCCATGGAGTCTACTATCTCCAAAAATGGATTGGCCCTAGTATCCTACAGCAGTCAGTCATAGGCTAAAAAAGCAGGCAGGAAATAGGGTCTCATGAACCAGGTGACAGATAAGTTTATGTGCTCATAATTGAACATGGCAGGAAACAAAGTATGTACATGTTGCTGAAGGATGAAAATCATGTTTCTGGGGCTTTCGGTGTGGAGGATAAGCCACCGCATGCAACACCTACATCCCATATTGGAGAGCCAATTCAAGTCCTGATTTGGCTCCCTGCTCATGTGCCTGGGAAGGTAGTGAAAGATGGCCCAAGTACTTGGGACCCTGTCACCAATGTGGGACACCTGGTTGGAGTCCTAGTCTTCTGGATTTGGCCTGGCAAGGCCACTGCAGCTATCTGGGGAATGAGCTAGCAGAAAGAAGATCTTTGTTTCTGTGTGTCTACTTCTCTATTTCTGACTCTGCCTTTCAAATAAGTAAATTTTAAAAAATATTATTTTTAAAATGTTTTTTATCTGAGGTTGATTGAAACAACAGATGTAGATATAGAGAACTGACTTGATTGTGAAGGTATTATAAATAGGTTATTAAATTGCAATATTGTTAAATATATTTATCTCAAAACTTTTTAAATTAGATAATATATCAAAGGGAACCCTATTAATATTTTTATAGTTGCTTTTACATGCTAAGACGTGACTTTTATATTTAGTATGTCTTACTTTATAAGAAACTAAACTAAAGCACTCATATGCAAATATAGCCAATGCTATGTTTCTAACCAATAACCAAGGATATATTGCTGGAGAAAGGTCATTCACTATGAAAGGCTAGTCTAGAAATTTGTAGAAGTAACTGACCTAAAAGAGGCATAAAATCCAAAACAGGGAGATAGGATTCTGAAAAACAAGGTTATATAATACCTCCAAAGGAACACATTAAGGGTGTGACCAATTAAGGGTGGTAGCCTTTCGCAGAAAGCATGACACTTTTGCTAAATACATTATATTAGTATTTTAAAAATATCAAAAGAATTTTTTCTTGTGACTAATATACCACATACGAGTGCATTTTATTTTTCTTGAGCACTGTTAAGTTTGATGTAGCAACTAACTCTCCTCTGAACATAGGAAGATCTCTACTATGATCCCCTTCCAATGAAATAAGCATTTTTTTTCAAAGCCTGAAAGACTCAGATATAAATATTGAAAGAAGAAATCATTGTCAATGGAGTTACTGGTAAAATGTTCTGATAAAATCTACCTTAAATGTGATGGACATGATTGGATGACATTCTGGTCTCAGCCCATTTTTACAATGAACAGATGCAGTCAAAGAATGCCCAGAGCAAACACACCTGGTTACATGAATGTCCAACAGGCAGTGAATTCAGCACTCCACTAAAATCTGGGTGAGAGGAAGTGTACTGATGCATTAATCTCTTTGGAGAATAAATTGATTTTTCAGAACACACAAATAATTTAATTTCATCTACTTAGTAAACATTATACACATGACATAGCTTAAAGTACCCATTTTGTGTGTACATTTTTCATGTACTCTTAGCAAAATATGTGTTTTACTGCTTTAGCTGAGTTCTGGTATATATATATATATATATATATATATATATATATATATTTGACAGGCAAAGCGGACAGTGAGAGAGAGTGGTTTATATATATTCTAATAAAAGGACACTTGGAACAAATTCCTTATAGAAAACAGCTGTTTTTGCCTTTGTATATTTTAAAGGCATGCCTGAATGGTTTACTGAGATATAAGAGTACATAAAATACATAAAATCTTTATTAGTGTTTTATTAGGGGACTAGATGCATAAAAATAAGTGACTTCCCCGGGTGCTGCTCTAAACATAAAAATGATCTTTCTAGTAATAAATGATCTCTCTACTTTTTCTGGTCTTGCTTCTCAATCTTTGATTACAATAAAATACTTGTAATTGCCTTGAATCATCACAAGGTGGTCGCTAGTCCAATCTGTTTGTTCTAAAGAACTCCCATAGAAGATCCTGTAGTTGTTTTGCTTTCTTTAAAGGTCTCTATTCCTCCAGTGAGCAGTTAACATACCAGATAAGACAGCCCACACTGGAGTCTCTGGGTTCAACCTCTGACTCCACCTATAAGCTAATGCAGACAATAGGAGACAGCCGCGTCATCCCAGGAAAGGGGTCTTTTGCACCCAATCCGGAGACTTGGATTGAGGTTCCACTCCTAGCTTCAGACAGTCCCTGTCCTGGCTGATGTGGGTATTTGGGAAGTGAACCTAAGGATGAGATATCACACTCTCTCTCTCCCTCTCAATGTAGATTTAAAAATAAATAAATAAACTGAGAAAACTTTTTCCATGACTGGTCAAACTTGTATCTCTGGAAACTGTATATTCTGAAAAGTTTCCTTGGACCAGGCAATGCCTGGGGAAAGGTTATTTGAAATGAGACTTCTCTGGAGACCTGATACATCAATCTGCATGTGACACATTAAACAGTGCTCCTCAGAATGTGCACACAAAGTCAACTAAAAATTATTAATGTATGAAAAATGGAAAATAGGTTTCAATTGAAAAAAGTCCATAAACCAAATGATATGCTTTCAAAGCACATCAAAATCCTACCAATCTTAACAGGACTCCTTTATTACAGAACAGTTGCTTTGCTTCTGGAATCTCTGTTCAGAAGCAAAGTGTGTCTCATTTCACTTGCAACTTTATAATGAGATTCAAACCAACATTAAAGAGTGGCATATTTGTTTTCTGAAGGGTATTCCCCAGGCATGCCCAAAGCCAGCCTGGCTTCCTCTCTGTGCCATTGTTTGCACATATTGTAAATATCACTCGAGTTTTTCTGTATCCTATCATAAACTCGCAAATTCCAAATGACCTCCCAAATCTACCACACAGCAAATGTTGCTTTAATATCTTGAAAGACACAGTTTTTAAATGAAAAAATAAAATCTCTTCAACAAAGGTCACCTAAGCACCATCTTTACAAAGGGAAGACATTTCTACTGTCTATTCTATCTCCATTTTGATTGTGGACTGCCTGCTGCCTACTTAGCATTCTGTTCTCTAAAAGGCTTATTAATGGGGTCTAGAGGGATGCTGTCAGAAATGGCAGACTGAATCAAGGGATTTTCCTTCAACATCCAAATGACACACTGAAGCTGGAGAATTAAACAGATGACTAGCTGGTGCCCTTTTGTCTGAAGATGAGGGTGGTATTGCCAACTTGCAAACCAGAAACTGACATTTGGGTGGATTAAACCATCCTGCTATTGTACTGCTAGTTTATAATCACTACCTCTTTCTTGATCTCAAGTGCCTGGGCAAAAGCCTTCTCAGTTCTTAGAGTCATGTTTGTAGAAACCCTCAGCTGAGCTTTTGCTGTAAACATTTATCCACCAAGAAGCAGTGCTCTGACACTAACTAAGAAGAAGCGTTGGCTTCTAGGTATTTAATTAAAACATTAAGGGAAAAGCTTTCGTGTCAACACTCACAAGCACTTTCCTATAGCGGAGGGCTGCTATAATTGAGTTTCCCTACAAAGGCATCCCTCCCCTTCCAAGCCTTCTCTGAGAGCTGCAATAGCTTGAGGTTCACTTTGCTTCATGCTGTTAGTTGTGGCTTTGAGACTTTGCCCCATGCTGTCACTTGCCTGATTCTTTCAATCTGGTTGTTAGCTTTAATTTCTAAAATCAAGATTGGATGGCAACAAGGGGCTTTAATGAAGAGTGAAAAAGTCATTTGTTAAACAGCATTAAGAATTCTTATTTGCACTGCTGTATAATGTGGTCAAGCCAAATGCTTTCTGCTTTTATGAATCATCCAATTTCTTTTTACCACATAATTAATGTTAATAAGGAGCAGGCATTGTATAGGAACTAAATGTATCATAATAGCTGCTGACTCTGGGTGTAGGTTCCTGCTGTGATACCATTTTCATTTTGAGGTGCTAGCATGACTGTGCATTGTAAAGAAAGACATGGAGAACAAATCACATATGGTTACTTGATTGTTGATGAAGTTCATATAATAAAAGTACCTAATTTTCCCTAGAAGTTGCATTTTTCAGTAGAGAGACAGTAACAGATATCTAGTAATGCTATATTAGCACACCTTCCTGAACAGTGGCATTTGTGACAGAACATTTTAAAGCTACTCTGTGTTTTGCACCACTGAATGTAATAACGGCAGATTGCCCATGCTGTTCTCTTCCATGCTTCAAGTCAATCGAGAGGAGCTTTATTCTCCTTTCATGAAATGTGAAGGCAGAGATTTCACAAAACATCTTAAACCAATCGAGATGATGGCAACAAATGTTACAGGAAAGATGCAGTAGTTTGGCTAAACTCAAATTCATCTTTGTTGAACTCAATGTTCAGCCTCAACCGAAGTTAAACAATTTGTGTGTTTCAGCATATTCTAATGAATTCATCCCTCTAACGATCGCTTTACTTCATTTAATGTCAAATCCTTAATTTAGAAAACTCAAATTTATCTGTTTGACATGTAAAAATTAACATGACAATGTGACACATTCTTACTGAGGGCTTGATAAATCAGTCACACTGGTTGATTTCAGGGGCCTGCACTGTGAGACTGGGGGCCGGCTCTGTGGTGTAGCAGGTAAAGCCTCCACCTGCATTTTGGCATCCCACATGGGCATTGGTTCTAGTTCAAGCTGTTCCTCTTCTAGTCCAGCTCTCTGGTAGGGCCTGGGAAAGTAGTACAAGATGACCCAAAGTGCTTGGGCTCCTGCACCCTCACCCAAATGGGAGACCCAGAAGCAGCTCCTGCTTCCTGGCTTCAGATCAGCCCAGTTCTGGCCATAGAGGCCTTTTGAGGTGTGAACCAGTGGATGGAAGAACTTTCTGTCTCTCCCTGTCTATAACTCTACCTCTTGAACAAATAAACATTTTTTTAAAAAAAGTCAGAGTGATTTCTAATCATAATTCTTTATTTATAGCAATTTTTCATATGAATGCAACATTTTTTAAAGATTTTTTTATAATTGACAGGTATAGTTACAGTGAAAGAGAGAGACAGAGAAAAAGGTCTTCCATCCGAAGGTTCACCCCCCCAAATGGCTGCAATGGCTGGAGCTATGCCGATCCTAAGCCAGGAGCCAGATGCCTCTTCCTGGTCTCGCATGCGGGTACGGGAGCCCAAGCACCTGGGCCATCCTCCACTGCCTTCCTGGGCCACAGCAGAGAGCTGGACTGGAAGAGGAGCAACCAGGACTAGAACCCAGTGCCCATATGGGATGCCGGCACCACAGGCTAGCACGCCACGGTGCGGGCCTCTGAAAGAAACATTTTTAACACTTGAATAAAATGCAGTTAAATTCTAAATTAAACAATTAACTAATAAAGTTTGGATGCCTGAGCAATACAGCTATGCCAAGTAGTATTTCTCTTAATTTCTTTAGTCTTCCTAATTTGTGCCAACTAGAGTACTAGGCCAATTCTAAGCCTAAATTACAAGTAAGAATCAAGTCTGCTTTGAGCATGGTCTCACTGACTGGCTTTTCCCCACGTGTATGAGTCCTGACTGATAAACTGCAATTTACTGGAGTTCTCAACTCCTTTCCATTATACTCTTCACTGCTCTTGCCCTTAACATAGTTCTTAATGTGGACATGTTTTTTGCACAACCACATTAATGGCAAACAACTAATTCAGCATTTTGCTCCTGTCAGGATCTGATTTTTTCCATACTACATTGCACCCTCCTACTTGGTTGTTGCTTAATGATGCCATTTTCCAGTTCATTGTCAAACCTATGCAAAGTACAACTAATCCAAACCTCTACTGTACATGACCCACATCCCTTGCTTTTTTGATTTGATCTCTCACACTCCCAATCCCTAGGAAAAGTGGACTGTCTGGTATATTTTTTCTAATGTATACTTCCTCTGTGCTTTCTTTCTGAGGTAAAACATTATGATCCTTTTGGAGAAAGGGAGGTTTAATAATCACACCTCATTCAACATCATTCCACCTGTTTTTCCAGGGAAGTATGTTTCACTGTGGCTTATCCACTTCAAACCAGCCTCTATCTATTAACCACCATTCTTAACACCCAGTCTACTACATAGTACTCACCTACTCTAATTTTTGGCTATTAAATTATCCCTTTGGAATTTCAGTGCAATCCATCAAACATTGCTTGAGTATCTCTTTTGTGCAGGCACTATGCTAAATATTAGATATATAATGATGAAAAAGCATCCTTGAAATTGTGCAAATGTTATCTAATGAAATATTACTCTATCATTACCTCAGATATAGACATCACTGACTTTCTACTTTATTGATCTCCTCAACGAATTTGGCTGCCCCAACCAGTAGCAAATTGACACTCCCACTAGAAAACAAACACACCATTCATTTGCTAGGAAGGTATTTCCAGATGCCTGATTTGTCTCAAGTATTCCCAAAATCAATTCTCTCTGCTGGCATATACAAGACAAGCATTTGTCTTAACCATCTAGTGCACATGATTTTGAAATAATATGGAACTGATACAGAGGCTGAGTACAACATAATGTGCAACTGTCTGAGCTTCTTAAATTTGCATTTCTGAAATCAATCAAGAGGTGTATTTGAAACCTGACACAGGTTCTCTGGTTGCCTGTGGTTATCAAATGAGTATTCCTTCCAGTTCTGTCACCTGGATTAACATGAGACCACAGGGTAAGGATTTGGTTTCATAGAACTGCCTCCTTTTTGGATGCTAATTGCAAACCCAAGCCATATGTACTTCTATCAACTGTAAATTCAGGGTTCTCAATACTCCCTTCTTACATTTGACCATTTACTGGTAAGATTCATATAACTCAGGAAGTCACATTACTATTATTATCCTAACGTGTCCAATCAGGAACAGCCAAAGAAAACAACACACGGAAAAAGTTATGAATGTTGTGTGGTGAGGAGCTCCACTACTCTCTCCAGGTGCACCAGTCTCCCAACATCCCCACATGGTCACCAATTGAGTGGATCTCCAAATCCCATATTATAGGGGTTTAGGTGGACATCATGTTAGCCATGACAGATGGAATCATTGCTCATTTAAGGTTAGCTCAACCTCCAGAGACCAAACGGAGGAGACGGAAGCTCCAGTTTGCTAATCACATCTTGATCTTTCCTGTCCTGAAGCTATCCAGGGACCCCAGTGACCAACTGTCTTAAAATTAAAAGGCATGTCAGGAACTGAGGACAAAGAGAAAATATTCAGCTTTTATTATATTACAATATTTTGAAACAAAACTTTTAGTCATTGTACTATTCAGAGTTAGCTGACTGAAGAGGGAAACAGAAGGTACAATCCAGTCTACATTCTACTCTCCTAAATATCTGGTGTGTAACTGTAGCTGACAAGACAGGGCACTTTGCTAATCTATCTACCAAGAATATTTTTTCTAACTTGCCCACAGGGACCATAGAAGCATGCTACACCCTAGTATGTTTGATTAGTATTTAATTTTTTTTAACATTCTCAACAATCAAATTTTCCAAAAGAGATATATGATGCTGAATGTCTCAATTTTCTATCTTCCTGTTAATTCTTAACTCAATCCAATCTGGGTTTTGTGCTCATTACTTGAATACAATTTCAAGGTCATCATTGGTCTTCATGCTGCAAGATTTAATGGACAGTTTTCTAACTGTATTTAATTTAAATTATGCTAGTGCTGCGGCATAGCGAGTAAAGTCGCTGCCTTAGTTGCCAGCATCCCATATGGGTGCTGGTTCAAGTCTTTGTTGTTCCACTTCTGATACAGCTCTCTGATATGGTTTGGCAAAGAAGTAGAAAATGTGTTAAATGCTTGGGTCCCAGTACCTGCATGGGAGACCCAAAAGAAGCTCCTGGCTCCTGGCTTTGGATCAATACAGCTCTGGCTATTGTGGCCATCTAGGGAGTGAAACAGTGGATGGAAGATCTTTCTCTGCCTCTGCCTCTCTGTAACTCTGCTTTTCAAATAAATAAGTAAATCTTTTAAAAAATGTCCTTAATAATCTTCTGGGAGTTTGTATTTTCCTCCTTTTATCTCCCTAGCTATCCTTTCTCATTCATCTTTGCTGGCTAATTTATCTCAACTTTTCTCCATTCTTTCAGTGTCTCTATTCATTCAGTGCTAACACTCAGTAAGTTCTCATAATTCAGCAAAATACCTGTACTGTACTGCTGAGAACTGTACTAAATTAACATCTCTTATCCACTTCTTCACTTTATCTTTTGTACTCATTGGATCATTACAAATTATCAGTAAGTTAATTTGCTTCATATAACTTCCTTTCATAACACAAGGTATGAACATAAACACATATATACCTATATCCATATATATACATATAATTTCACAAAATGGTTTATTATGAAAAATGAAGGGATTAAAATAGTTTATCAAAATAAGATAATATTTTAATTCTGTTTTACCTTCTGTTTTAATTCTTCAAAAATGCTTCCAGGATATTGATTCTACTTGCTTAAAATTTCCACTGAAAAATTTTTTTAAAGATTTTATTTATTTGAAAGACAGAGTTATAGAGAGAGGTAGAGACAGAGAGAGAGGTCTTCCATCCACTGGTTCACTTCCCAGATGGCCGCAAGGGCCAGAGCTGAGCCAATCTGAAGCCAGAAGCCAGGAGCTTCCTCTGGGTCTCCCATGCAGGCGCAGGGCCAAAAGACTTGGGCCATCCTCTACTGCTATCCCAGGCCATAGCAGGAAGCTGGATTGGAAGTGGAGCAGCCAGGACTTGAAGTGGCACCCATATGGTATGCTGGCACCTCAGGCCAGGGCTTTAACCTGCTGCGCCACAGCGCCGGCTCCTCCACTGAAATTTATGTTCTTATCGGCAGTTGATCTGGACCCAACTATTTACTTTTTTTTTTAAGATTTTTATTTATTTATTTGAGAGATAGAGTTACAGACAGTGAGAGGAAGAGAGAGAAAGGTCAATTATTTTCTTACCAGGCAGAAAGTATCAAATTTAATTTTTTCATTATGTAAAGTAAAATAATTGGAATGTCTATGATCTTGCTATAGGTTCTGCTCATATTCAACGGTTGTCCTCATTTAGGGTACAAATATGAATTTTTCCTCCAAAATGTATGCTTTGCCACTGCAGACTTCAGATTCAATAGTCTTTTTCCTCCTTCAAATTAGTTATCCATTTATAAATTGTTCATTTTCTTGGGGTGTAGTCTCCATAAACGTTTGAGTACATCAGTAATTTCACTATTCTTCAACTCAGGCTTCACCATAAATTTGATGTTTGTTCTCGAGAACAAACAGGAGTTTCCTGGGGGACTGGATCAGCTCTCAGGTAAGCAGCCAATGTGGCTCTGATAACTATGTCCTTGCTCAGTCAATTACAAGTTAATTTTGGGGCAAAAAATTTTGAAATCCATGAACTTGTAAGTTATATTTACATGTATGTTTGTTAGTATTCTTATGTATCGGAATAATATTCAATTCTAAAAAGTTCATCTTGCCATTTGCCACAATATGAATAGAAGGAAATTATATTTAATGAAATGACCTAGCAACAGAAAGAATCTATGATCTCACTTATGTGTGGAAATAATAAACACAGACAATAAAGTATCTACAAGAGCAGGGGTGGGGCAGAGGGAAACAGGGAGATGTAGTTCAAAGGATACAAAGCAGCACATATGCAACATGAACAAGTCTACACATCTTCTGTAGACATGGAGGACCATAGTTAACACAACTGCATTAGAAATTTTTGTGAATAAAAAACCAAACTTCCTTTAAGGTCCAAGAGATTATGCAATATTGCCATTCACATTTGTGTTTTCCATATGCTAGAGAAAGTCTAGAACACTACATCTCAGTTATTGTGGAATATCAGAAACCCTGTGAAGCTTTGAAGGTAATTAACCTCCAGGAACTGTGGGATATTGAATTTGAAGTTCTACCTAAACATATGTTTAAGTTTCCTGTCTGATGGAGGGTACAGCAATGAATGCCAAACACTGAGTTAGAACATTAGATGCTCAAAACCACTCATTGAATAAACTAATCTTTTCAATAAGATTGATTTTATGTTATTTTCATTGCATATATTTTGGGGGTGCAGCATAATTTGATACATGTAATCAATGTGTGAATATCAAATAAAATCAGATAACATTTCCAACTCTTTGGACATTGAAAAATTTTCTTAACACTTAGTAATTACATATATTTATGAAGCACAGTGTGGAATTTAATAGATGTATACTACATACATGGATTGACTCTGTGATCAGTGTCTTCCTCTCCTTGTCGTTACCCTATGTTTGGAGACTTTGAGTGAGTCTCTTCTATTTTATTACAAAATTTATAAAAGCTGATTGTGAACTATAGCCACCCTATTCCTTCTAACTATTTTGGTACCCATTGTCCTGTTTCCATATATTCCTCCTCCCCTCAATTTCCTATCTCTAGAAGTCATTTTGATTTGTTCAGATAGTTTTTCAGAGTCACAATTTAAAAAAGCAACACATTACAATTATTTAAAGAGTGGCCTTACTTCAAGTCTAAATTAAATCATTGTTGGTGAATTTGGAAGGTGTCCACAAACTTGTGTTGTATTTTCAAAGAACATCAAACTAGAAAAACTTAATGTTGCTTCTTTTCAATAAATATAACTGACATTGATTATACTGTCCAAAACTTAAAACAAGTACACAACCCATTTAATGTGAGAACAATTGATTTTAGGTCAATTTCATTTAAAAGCAGGCATAAATTAACTTACATGCTAACAAAAGGCGTTATCTTTACCTTAGAAAAGGTCACTCTGCAGATTATAGTTAAAAGATAAAAATCAGTAGGATGGAAAAAGTGAGAAACGTATTCTAATTCATTCACTCAATTACTTCATTCTTCTAAATTCTGAACATGAATTGTGTAAACTTCTTAATCAGAAAATTTCAAAAGATGTAGGAATAATTGGATGAACAAAATTGATTTTTTTCAGGTACCTCTGAACTGTCATTGTTAACTCTATTGCTTTCAGATCTAACTGAAGAGATCTATGTGAATTGCCTGAATAAAGGAATCTCAATCCAATACTGACATATTAGACCTCTCAAAGAATTAATTAACCCAAAAAGGTAGACTGAAATCAGCTCTTCATAATTTACATGTATAATATAATTCCTAGGATGTAATTTCACACCATAAAATGGGTATTTGCCCTATTATTGTGAACTACTATGAAATTTAATATCTAAAAGGAAATTATTGGTTGTTTCAAATATTGTTTTCAGACAGCTTCCTGAGAATTACTGCTGACCCTGCCCTATGATGCACTCTCCCTCTTTTCCTCTGCAGATGAAGAACACTTTACTATTGCTCATGGTATTGTCTTCACTAGCTGATACTGATCGTATTATAGCCAACAGCAATTAGGAAGAAAACCTTTGATGGTTTCCTGAAGAATGCTTGAGTGACAGTACCACAATATGAGGGTTCCTTCCTTTGGTAATGAGGAACAGTATTCCTCATCTGCCCCAACATGGTAGGTTTCCTCTCTAGACTACTCAGAACTCTCGTGTCACCAAAAGGTCAAAAACATTTACCCTAAACAAAAATACTTGTGAAACTCACTTTGTTATCCTGTCTTTCAAAATATTTAAAATACATACATCATAGAAGGTCTAATATGAATATATTATTTAAGGAGTTTGTTCCCTTTCAGTTTTTCTCTTACTGTCTACTTTATCAAGAGTTCTTCACTTGAAATTATATTAAAGTCATTTAGAATGAAGGTTGATAGATAAAACTGACCAATAAAAATAGAAAAAAAAACAACATTTAAGAATGTGCATTTAAGATACAGGTCACTGTCATGGTGGGAAAAATACTTATGCTGCACAACAGCTCCCAACATATTACATATGTTTATATTTTTTAGAGTCAGATTGTTTTCACTTACATGTGTAATATCTTACATTTGTCATGTGGAATTTCATCACGAATCAGATTTGTTAAAATAACTGTTGCTTTCTAATTCTTTCATCTAAGAACTTAAACTTTTAGGGCTTTCAAAATGGATGCCTGCGTCCACAATGGCTATAAAAGCATGCTGAAAATCATATCCCAGTGGAAACCCTTTTGCCTGTTAGGGACTGCCTAAATGTTTAACGACATTAGCTCCCTGCAAATGGCATTCATTTCCTGCATATGCAAATTTTCTTAATGTGAACCCCCCATAACAGGTAGAATGTATAAAGTTAATGAAGCCATGTAATTACCATCTCTATGGTGACTGCAATCCCCTGAGAACAATAATGTGATAATATACATGAGTTTTGACTTTCTTTGGAAACAACAGCTTATAATTTGAAAACAGATAGTAAAATATTTTCATTATCTTCCTTTAACTCCTAAGGCAAAAACAGGTACAAATAGATGACGCTCTTTACAAACTGAATATAAAATTATAAGAGAAAGGAAAAATACAATGTTTTTAAATGTCTATTTTCAAGTTTTAGTGCTTTCATTTGGCTTCTGTTTAAAACCTTGTTTTCTTTTAATCAGGAAAACAACACGGCCATTGGAGACGGATTTTATTTCTTAAATTCTTATCTTTTCTTATTAATTCCAAGGATATAACAGAAGCTAACAAATATTCAGCATTAAAAGACCTAAGTGACCTATGTCTGACCCTGGTCCCTGACCCATTGTTTTCATCTGAACCCTGGGAACTAATGCAATGTTTACAAGGACTGGAACATCTGGCCACAAAATAAGGGTCCAGCAGGTGATGGAATAGATGGGAGACCTCCTCTATCAGCTATCTTTTCCATGGTTGTCATCATGTAAGTCAATCTGTCTCCCTATATAAACTCTGATCTGCTTGAGTTTGGAGAACAGACTGAATATGAAGGTGCCATCCTGCAACCTCCTTCTCCCTTAGCCTTCTGAATGAACTCTGTCCCTTTCTTTCCCCCCAGTATTTGCATCATTGGCTTCTCTTGTGAGGAGTGCCTGATTTCAGGTTCCTTAACAAGGAGGCTGTCTCATTACCGTGTGTTACTAGTATGGCTAGATGATAGGACTAACTAACCCAAGCAAAAATAAAAATAAATAAAAAACTTCAAGTATTTCTCAGTAATTTGGAAAGCCTGGGAATAGGAGTATAAAGATAATTCTTATGGATTCTTGCTTCATGGTTTTTTTTTTTATTTTAATGATTTTGTTTTTGATAGAACAGGAAGCAAATAAACACCACAAGATAACATCTACAACTACATCGGCTCGTCCTCAAGAATCATTCAATTCATATTCAGACAAAGTCAAGATGATTGTACAGCAAGAATACGGCCATAGCTCAGGAAGTTTTTGTATGTGAGATACAATGATCTAAATTATATTTTCCCATTTTTACATTTCTGTCTATGCTCCCAACTCCAAATATCATCTCTCTTCTTTTATAGCATTCAGGAACTTAGAATGGAACATCTGATTCTGCCCCATAAAGACACTGTAATCAAATGGTCTGCCCTCAGAACATCTAACGTCTGAATATTGCCCACAAAGGAGTTTCCTCTTTCCCCATCACTGAGTGGATTCTACTTGCCTTGCCTCACTCACAATGGTGGACTTTATCAATGCAACAATAGGTTTTGGTTAAGAGTTGGGAGCACACAAACATGTACTGAAAATTTTGTCCTCTCAGAATAGCTGAGAAATAAAGTCCCTTATAAAATGCAAACTAATAAAGTAAAATTCAGCTTTATGTAATTACATGTTTAAAAGATTAATCATTTGAAATTGTTTTTAGAATATTAACTGGTTTTTCTAAATCTTCCAAATTAAATTCAATATAACACATTAAAGATACAACAAGATATGGTCAAGCACTAGAAATTACACACACACATACACACACACAAACACAAATTTGTGGCTGCTGCTTACTCTTTAATAAACCTTACCTCTTTAGATCAGTTTCAGTTCAACTGCAAAACTGAGTGGCAAGAAGAGAAGTTCCCATGGACTCTGTCCCCACACATGCACACCCTTCCCCATCTACATCCTCCTCTGGGGGGGGTAAACTTTTTCTAGAATTGAGGTATCTACATTAACACATCATTATTACCCAAAGTCCATAATTTACATTAGAGTTCACTCTCTGAATGTCAAACAGTGTACAGGTTTTGACCAATATATGACTTCTATTCACCATTGTAGTATCTGGGATATAGTTTCATAGCCCTAAAAGTCCTCTGTTCTCTACCTACTCATCCTTCCCTCCTTCTCAACTCTGAATAGCACTGATCTTTCACTGTCTACATAGTTTACCTTTTCCAGAATGCCATGTAATAGTTGAAATCAGAGTGTACAGCCTTTTTCAAATTGGCTTCTTTCACTACTAAGATGCATTTAAGTTCCACCTGTTCTTTCATGACTAGCTTGAGAGTACATTTCACTATACCACTGATAATACAGATTGTCTGGATCTACGATAATTTATCCACGTACTGAAGTATTTCTTCATTTTCTCCAAATGTTGGCAATTTTAAATAAATCTTCCATAAATATCTACATACAGGTTTTTGTGTAGGTGTAAGTTTTCAGTTATTCGCTTAGAAATCAAGGACAGAATAGTATATATTTTCGCTTGACTAATCAATTTCCACGACAGTAAACTTTTATGAATTGGCATCCAGATCAGAACAATAGATTTGGGGAATGGAGTATGCTAATTTAGGTCAACGTTAAAACTGAGGAGCCAGCGCCATGCCACACTGGGTTAATCGTCCACCTGTGAGCCGGCATCTCATATGGGCACTGGGTTCTAGTCCTGGTTGCTCCTCTTCCAGTCCAGCTTTCTACTGTGATTTGGGAAGGTAGTGGAGGATGGCCCAAGTCCTTGGGCCCTGCGCCCACGTGGGAGACCAGGAGGAGGCACCTGGCTCCTGGCTTCAGATCGACATAGCTCTGACCATTGCAGCCATTTGGGGTGTGAAGGAAGACCTTTCTCTCTCTCTCTCTCTCTGTCTGTAACTCTACCTGTCAAATAAATAAATCTTTAAAAAAAACTAAGTACAATACAAAATAAAGAAAAAGTCTTGGTCCTTTGGCTAATACAGTAATTATTCAAAAGAATTTTGTGGAAAAACCACGCAAAAATTCAACATATGGAGATGATATCTAGACATACAATAATGATGTTTATTTTACCAATCACCACCAAACTCCTAACTTGAACAGGAAGTAACTGCAAAATCCCCTTGAATTTCCATTAAATCTAGTCTTATAATCAAAGAATGTAAGATAATTTATTAAGTAGGTCAATTCAATATTACTTTGAAAGCATAAGCTAACGTACTTCAAGAGTCTTCTCTTTGAAAACTCACAATCATTGGGCCCAAGTATAACATGAAAATATATCCACATTACCCCATCAAGTGGATATTTTAAGATTTTTTCATTTGAAAGCAAAACAACAGAAAGAGGGAGAGACAGTTTGACAGATATTCCATACACTGGTTCACTCTCCAAATGGCTTCAACAATCAGGTCTGGCCCAGGCCAAAGCTAGGAGCCAGGAATTCCATCTTGACCCTCCCACATAGCTGGCAGGTGTCTATGCACATGGGTAATTCTCTGAAAAATTAGCAAGAAGCTGGATTGGAAGCCAAGTGGCTGGGGCTCGAACCAGCACTCCGATAGGGGATTCAAACCTGCAAACAGCAGGTTAACCCACTGAAGCACAACACTGACCCCTAGCAACTGATTTTTTTTCTGAAACTGAGGTTATCTGGAATCAAAATTCTTCAATCCATCAAATTCAAATAGAATATAATTTAAGTCAAATATTTTTAGGGGATTTAAAGGCCTTTGCAGACTTCTCAAAAAACTAGAAATCTTAATTGATTTTATGAATTGATAGCTCTGATTTAATGATACTAATGTCTAACTAATCATATTGATGGGTTCAAATCCTAACATTATGTGTGAAGATTTCAGTTAGTTTTCAAATAAGTGTATTTTAACTTCTAACAAACTGTAAATTATCCTAATATTTGCCACAATAAATTGTCATCTACCCAAATCTCTTTTTGCTATCCCCTTATGGTCAAAATACATCTCCAACAATCTTACATTTTTATTACTTTTGACGCACAGAAGCGATAATCCATAGGCCAACAATAACATTAAATTATTATTATGTGGTGGTTGATATTTATGAATTGTTTGTATGATAGTCACACAACAGTGATCAATAACTATTCAAATGTTAATAGACTGGAACCAATATATTTTTTCAAAGAAAAGAACCATCTTCAATCAATAGAGCACCTACCCGATGTCTAGACTCCACTCTATAGTTTATCTCTGTTTTCTTCATTTCCTTTCCTCCACGCTGGTTACAATTCTGAACAGTGACACTACAACCACGGTCCCTCAAATAAATATGGTAAAGTGTACACATGCTAAATCTGTGCACACTTACTCTGAGTCAGCATACATAAAAGAGAATTGCTCCTCATTGTTTCAAGTCTCTAGGATTTGGTTGGGTCACATTTGAAACTGAAGATGCTGAATTATGCCCAAGCATTCCAAACAGCCTTAAAGCATTCTTATTTAAGTGATAAAATGTTCAGCCTCCATACTTTATTATAGTCATCTAAGGTTAAGTCATTGCTATAAATTCCATCCCAGGGCCCCTCATTCCCTGGACTATGATTATATAGGAAGTAGCTCTGAGACTCTCCTGTCAAATTTATCTCTGAAAAAGAGTCCTTTTTCTATTTTATCCAATGTATGACTCCCCTACCATTGAAAGCATTTCAATAAAAATATTTATTTTACCATTTCAACAGCAGTCCAGCTCTATGGTGTTTCTGGCTATTCACAATCTGAATAGCACCAAAAACACTATAATGTTACTGCCTGTCATTTACAAGCTAACTATCATTTGCACAAAACAGTGCTATAACATGATAAAATTGCTTCTTAGAAAATTGTTAGCCACCCGAGAGCAAGCTAATGTTGTCTGGAATAGGGATGGGATTGCTCTCTGGAATGAAGCACATTAAGAGTTAAATGACCAAGAACTACTTGGAAAGTGAATTCCCCAGGTCTCTCAGCATCGCTGAAAGGAAGGATTGGGTGAACATATTTGCAACAATTACCAACTATGAAAAGTCTGCAAATATAAATTAGAATTTTATATGTAGATACCAACTAAAAGTAGAGGAGAAAACAGTGTGATGTTATGTGAAAACTGCTATGCCGAAGATTAGCCAAAATGTTTGGCTTTGCTTCCTTTCATTCTGTGGTTCTTTTTTCATTCTACCTTGTGCTCCAGCCTTATGCTCACAACTCTTCAACTGCTTTGGTTATCATAAGGTTAAACAAATCAGTGGCAAAGCTCAGGTGTTTTATTTTTAAAGTAAAATTTACATTTATTAACATGTATAGAATACTCATATTGTCCACCAAGATACCTTCTCATAACTATCCAAATTATATAATTATATAATTATGTTAATTATAAAATTAATTTATTTTCATTAGAATATGGAACCAGACTGAAAACAAAAATAAATCCTGATTTTAGAAAGTGTAGTGGGTTTATATATTCCTTAATATGATTTAAAATTACCTCTCAAAAGTTGTAATCAGAGAAATTTTTTTTCTAAAATGAAAACTTAGAAGAAGAAGCCATAAAAGATAAGCCAAAACAAAAAGCCTCTTTCAAATAAGGTAGTATGATCAAGATAACAATACTAATTAAAGAGAAACTCTATGATGCCAAATTCAAGTATTTTGAAACACTTACTGCCACACAAAATCTCCATCTAATTCAGTTTTCACATTATAGAGAACTCTGTTAAAAATCAACAGTCCCACTTTTTTCCTAAAATGAAATCTAAGCAAAAAGAAATTCTTAGAAATAAACACCAGACCTAGCAGCTTTTATTTAAAACTGGAAAAGAATCTAAAAACAAAAATCAGACTAAAGCCTTACAGTGCAGAATTGCATATAGTCACAATAGATTTTATAGGTTCAATGAACTGTGCGTGTATTAGGTAAGAATCCAAAAGAGAGTTAGCTGTTGGTTTTACTACTCAGAGAAGAGTGTTGTCATACCCCATCAACAAATGACAGACAATATTTGCACCAGAAAAACTAAAGAAAAATTTGTTTACCTCACTATGGTTTAAACAGTTGACTTTTTTGCCAGACATTAGTTGAACATATTGGTTAAAAGCATAGGTTCTATAAGATGGGAACCACAGTACAAACCCAGGCTCTGCTCACATACCTTTGAGGGTCTTATTAACCTAACTGTTCTCATCTATATATTCAGAACACCAATACGCATTTATCAGCAACACATGCAATACTTACCACAGGGCCTACGTATGTAAACATTAAATAAATGTTAATTGCTAACACCACAGAACACCTGATTTAAAAAAAAAAAGAGGATTCGCTGTGCATAGAAATGGATTTTCTCATCGTGTGGTTAATCAAACATTTCAGGAACCTAAAATCAGAGGTGTGTCGTAACACGTGAAGATCTCTGCCTACCTCCATTGGTGTGCCTGGCAGTCATCCCAGATTCCCTCAGGAGCTCGCAAAGAAAGTTGCCTTCAATTCCTAGTGCTATCATCTAGAAAACAAAAGCAAACAACAAGTGTCAGTGACAACCTACCTTGAAAATCAAAGTGGGAAGGCCAACTTAAAATGTTCTCTGCACCATACGAATGATTAATTTTGTAAAGAAACAAAAACTAAAGTCTCCTGCCTCGAGTACAAAGAACATAACCATGACCACGCTATAAACATCTGAGGCTGAATGGGGCATACAAAGGAAAAGACCAGTGAAGCTCATGACATCTATGAAAAGCCTTTATCTTATAGGATTCCAAGTCAAAAGCAGATTATTCACCAACAGCTGCCTGACACCTTGAAGGGTTTCTTGGCTGTTTTTTTTTGGAAGTTTTCATTCACCAATTCACACTGATGCAACATTAGCTGTCACTCAGCGATGAACTTAAAATTGCTGTCACTTGGATGGAAAATCAGCACCAGAAAGAAAGCGCCTTCTTAAACCCGAAAAACGCATTTTCTTATAACGGAAAAGCTGACCACGTGACACACGCTTTTCATATCATGGGTAAAGTCACTTGCTACTTCAGCAACCATGCTCAAGACCTCTGAGACCTTCAGCACTTAGATTTTTTTCTTTAGATGACATACATGATTTAAGTTTTCTGGGTGTCTGTATAGCACCTACATCCTGTATCTCTCTCCATCTCTCCACTTCTTTCATTCTTCTGCTTCAAGGAAGAGCAATTCAAATAACTTGCAGAAAATAAGACTTTGAATCAATATTAAAGTAGCTTAGGGTTATTCAGCAGACATTAGATAGGAAATTGAAGCTTTTAAATCTATTTTTATAGTTGATTCAATTTATTTCAACAAATGTCTGTTCAACACCAAACATGTGTGTTCAGCATCATAAAGTTGTATGAAGGATAAACAAACAAGAAATTGGCCCTCAAGAGGCTTTAGTATAGAAGGCGGATATTTTTAAACATGCAAATGATTTAAATGTGTGCCATGTGTTTCAATAGATCCACAGGATATTCAGACAATCGTAGAGAGGTGGTCATGAGAAAATAACCCTTTTCATTGGTTTTTATCAGAGAAGGCTAAATGGAATGAGGACAAGGAGAGGGACTTCAAGGGTCAAGAGGGTTGTGTAAGTTTGGAGAATGATCAAAAGCAATGAATACTGCATTGCTGGGACGTCAAGACCAGTTGTGGCATATCATTTTATTATGTGAAGGAGAAGGAATAGGAAAGAAGGTATGTTGCTATTAGACCTTACACTTAGCTGCTATGCGAGGGAGTTTTGATTATAAGGAACATTTACAGCTTTGGAGCCTTTACTATTTTCAAACAGTAAAGTTACACCATCAGAGCTATAGATTAGACATCCATATAGGGATCAGTTAGGGGTAGAAGATATTAGCAAGAACAATTTGATGATTATTTACAGTAGAAAACATAAAAGGATAGGGCTAAAGCACGCAGTGGGGATGAGGAAGAGGGAACGTATTTGTAGGGTATAACCAAGAGAACCAAGTCCTATAGGGAAATTGATTTGAACATTATTCCAAAAATTTAAGTCCCAGCAAGGCAGGTGATACCATCCAAAAAATGATTAAGGAAGAAAGTGAGGGTAACAGAGCCATTCTGGGGACATATCAAGACGTATGGCAACAACAGGTTAACTGTTACTAGCTTTCTCACTCATGTAGCAAAATTTTGTAAGAAAAATTTAAGTTTCCCCCCACTACTAGGTGTCGGGAATATAAAAAAGGAATGTTATGAAAAACATTTTAGCTTCATTTCTCAAAATTTAACATCGTATTCAATTTATCAATTGTTTTATTTTCTCAAAACATAATTTGGAAGAAATTACCCATTGAAAACTTCTATTTTCACTTAGCTGGTAATTGCAATAATTCTACAAAAATGTTTGCTCTTCCACAAATGCTCATGGAAATGTCAACAACATTGAAGATAAAAATTCTAAGTGCTTGCTTTAATTCTTCATAACTGATAATATTGTAACAGATTTCAGATACCAAAGTTGATAATTATGAGGAGTATTTTTTAAAACTGCAATAGAAATATATGATTGATGTATTTCAGACTGCCCTAACCTTAAAATTTGATGAACTGAAAATAAGAACAATGACTAACAAAATATACAGTGTTGTTATTTGGCAAATGGATTACAATTTTATATTTGATGAAACATGGAATTTTATTTTAGGGCCTTCATTCTGAACTTTCTCAGCATGATTTAATAAAACTCTAGTATGCGAATATACAAACTAGCATAAGAGTCATTACTTTCATTAAGAATATTACAGTGAATAAATTAACCCAAAACAATAAAACCTGAGCGGTTGATATATGTAAGTCATTTACATCTTGTAGACTCATTTGGGGTAGGGAAGAATAAATGTGTTATGGTAGAGGTTTCATTAGCACTTGCATTTCAATTGACTTCGAAGCACACAATAAGAATACAAAAGCAATAAATATCATCCATAAACAAGAGTACCATACAGGCTATGTTTTCTTTTTTTTTTAACAAGATGTTCTGTGCCATTACACTTTAATAGTCCTTCTGAATTTTCAATATGAAAAAAGCTAAAGAGGCCTGCCTTGGTGCCATCATTGTATTCTGCAGCCATATTTTATCCTGCTTTATTACATCACTCTGCATTCAAAGCTACGTACATGATGATGTCTCATGGGAAATACTGAAGATGCTTTAGGAAAACTGAAGTGGTATAGACTAGCATCTTTCAGCATTCTATACTTGATGCTACAGAGCTTGGTTTAAGTGATGCAAAACAAATACTCAGTTAAGTCATTTAATAACATTATGCCATAGCCACCTGATTTATAAGCCTGAAGATTTATTGGCAGGTACAGATATTTTAAAGGTTTTTTCATCTAGCATCTTGTTAGCATCCTGCTACCTATACTGCAAAAAAAAAAAAAAAAACAAAAAAACAAAACAAAACAAAAAAAAACCTGTTCACTGCTCTCTTGGGAGGAGAACAAAGCTGAAGATATTTCCTCTGACAGCTGGCCATGTGCTGCTCTGTTTACACTACCTCCTCTGGGAATAAGATTCTGGTTTAGCCTGTCTAAATCAGTATTATTTTTCAAAAGATTTTATCTTCTGTGTCAGACCATAATGATAATTCTAGGTTCCAACTAGATAATGCAGAATTATACTCTTATCAGTGTTCCAACAAAAAGTTTTAGAAAACAAAGGAGAGAATTAAATGATATCCTCATAATAAAATGAGTAAAACCAGAAATACTCATTGAATGTATCATACACAAGAAAGGAACTCCAGACACACATTTTGAAGTGAGTAAACTAATACAGGGTAGGTCACGCTTACCACAGCTCCTGTGACTCCAGAATAGAAAACTCTATACTAGCCTCTCTAGAACTATGTCCCAAGTCCTAACAAGCATCCAAGGTAAAACTGATGATCCCATCCCTGTACTTTGTTCAGCTTCCTCTAGATTCATACCCAGGACTCAATTCAAGCGTTTCAACCAGAAAGAACAGGCAGACACAAAACAACTCACATCAGCCTGGCTCTAATACACCCGCACGCTCAGCTGATGCCTCACTCCATGGGCTGCAGGCTCAAGAATGCTACAGCTCCAGAGAAGTCTCATGGCCATCCTGTGGAAGGAGCCCCACCCCCAGCTCAGTTTTTCATAACATCTGTCTCAACTGTTTCTTCACAGTACCTCAAAATTAGTCTTTTTGTTCATGGATTCATGTCTTTGCTTACATGTTTATGACTGCTACCAGAACGTGATCTCTAAAGAGAGGAGGAATCATACAGGTATTTCCTTTCCAATATTCCACAGTACATGATAAATGGACCATATTTTTTTTACAGATTTACTTATTTTATTTGAAAGGAAGAGTTACAGAGAGGCAGAGGCAGAGAGGTCTTCCCTCTGCTGGTCCACTCCCCAAATGGCCACAATGGCCAGAGCTGTGCTGATCTGAAGTTGGGAGCCAGGAGCTTCTTGCAGGTCTCCCACACAGGTGCAGGGGCTCAAGTACTTGATCCATCTTCTACTGCTTTTCCAGGCCATAGCAGAGGTCTGGATCAGAAGTGAAGCAGCCACAACTCGAACAGGTGCCCATGTGGGATGCCAGAAATGCAGGTGATGGCTTTACCCATAGGCCTCAGCACTGCCTTTTTTTTAACTTTTATTTAATGAATATAAATTTCCAAAGTACAGCTTATGGATTTCAATGGCTTTTTCCCTCCCATAACTTCCCTCCCACCCTCACCCCTCCCCTCTCCCGCTCCCTCTGCCCTTCCATTCACATCAAGATTCATTTTCAATTATCTTTATATACAGAAGATCAATTTAGCATACATTAAGTAAAGATTTCAACAGTTGCTGCCTTTTTATTTTAACAATTTATTTATCAAAAGGCAGAGTTACACAGGGAGAGAGAAAGAGAACAAGAGGAGAGGAAAGGGAAAGAAGACAGTGAGGAAGACAGAGGGAAAGGGGATGGTAATGGGTAGGAGGGGGAGTGGGACGTCTTCCACCCACTGGTTTATCCCCAGATGGCCACAGTCGCCAGTACTGTGCCAGGCTGAAGTTAGGACTGTGAAATCCCATCTGGGTGTCCTTCCTGCATGGCAGGGGCCTAAGCATTTGGGCCATCTTCTGCTGATTTCCCAGGTGCATTAACAGGGATCAGAAGTGGAGCAGCTGGGACTCAAACCAGGGCTCATATGGGATGCCAATATCTCAGGAAGCTGCTTAACCCACTATGCCACAAGGCTCACCCCTGTCCATATTTTGGAGGGAAAGAAGAAATAAAGAAAGGAAAGAGGAAAGAAGGCAGGGAGAGATGGACATAGGGGAAAAAGAAGCATACTCTGGTTTTAGTTTTATTAGACTTATATTAACTGACCCTCGAGTGTACTATTGCATGATTTAACTGCTTTAGATCTCATTTTAAAAATGAAAATCACAAACAGAATTTTGTTATTAGTTCCAGGGCTAAGTGACATAACAATTGTGAAATACTTGCTATCTTTTTAGCATAGTACTTAGAATGCTGTGATCTACAAAGGCTAAATAAAGATGAGGCATTATTATTATTAACTGATATTACTGATTTCCCCCACTACACATAACTACACTAAAAATTTCATCCCAGCTTCTTCTCTATCAAGGAATATACCTGCTGTAAAGAAATTGAAGGGCATTCTTTAATGTATAAAGGGTACTAATTCAATTTATTTATCAATTATCAATCCACTGCTCATTAAGCACGTGAATATACCCTTTCTATGTGGCAACATAACAATAACATACTTCTGAATAGTTATTATGAGCCTGAAGCCATCCTGTGGAATTTATGTCTTTTATCTTATTCAATCTTTACAGAATCCCAGGAGGTAGTTGTTAATTATTCTTATCTTCATTTAACAAGGAATAAACTGAGGAACAAAGAGATTAATTAATTAATTCAAAGATAAATCCCAGTAAGAGATAGGCATTGGTTTTCTAAAGATACCCAGCAATAGGGATAGTCCTTTTAACATGGGCATTGTAGGACTCTTAGCACACATTGCACATATGGTTCTGCAGTTACACAGCTTCTACAGTTGCTCCTGGATGTGGATCTTGACCTTAGAACTCTGTTCAATGAGTAGCACTAGGATGGTTCTCTTTTGCAAGCACATAAAGTTGTCACATAGATCCCAGAATTGAAAAATGTCCCAAAGTTTTAAAAGGATTATGAAGATACTTAATAAAAAAGAATCTGACAGTGGGGATCCTGTGAATGTTTCTTATTTTCCCAAAACCCTTTTTTTATTTCACTTTGTGGTTGTCAATTAATGTGTATCACAAACACTAAGTATCAGCAAAACACTACGCATATCTGTGATTCATCACACCTGCTCCTACTCACCCATGAGACACCCTCTCCTTAGTGCTAGCTGATGAACAGAGTCACTGAAATATGTTCTATTCCATTGGTGTTTTAGGCTGGAGACCAGTGAGAAATCACTGACTTAACCGTTTAGAAATTACTGTAGGAAGGAGGAATGGATTTTGTTCTGTGTTACTAGACTACAAGCAGATTATTATTTCTAAGACTGCTACTAGAAATATTGTGCTAACATGAGGTACAACAGCTAATATTTATGAAGCGGTTAATGTGTGCTTACTAGAAATTCTGCTAAGCATTTTAACAGAAGTTAATACAGGACTTGCCAACAACTAATCTATGCATGTACTCACATTTCTATTTTTCCCATTCCACTTTACAGAAAAAAACTGTTTCACATTTATTTGTATAATGTCATCTAGTTCTGTGTATGATGGATCTAGGATTTATAGCCATGCCATATTCAAGCCCAAAGATCTTACACCCCCTTGTATCATGTGCTCAAGCACATCCTGTACTACTATCTCACTACACCTTCTCTTTCTCAGATCACTGTCCAACACTACTGAAACCTTGGCTCTATGAAACCTGAATCTATTGAACCTAGATGGTATATCTACAATTAAGTTTAGGAGACCCTTGGAAAACTTTTAAAATATTTTGTTGGGGCTGGCACTGTAGTACAACAGGTTAACGCCCTGGCCTGAAGCGCCGGCATCCCTTATGGGCGCCAGTTCGAGACCTGGCTGCTCAACTTCTGATCCAGCTCTCTGCTACGGCCTGGGAGAGCAGCACAGGATGGCCCAAGTCCTTGGGACCCTGCACCAGCATGGGAGATAAGGAGGAAGCTCCTGGCTTCTGGCTTCAGATCGGGGAAGCTCCGGCTGCTGGGACCAATTGGGGAGTGAACCATTGGATGGAAGACCAACATTCTCTCTCTCTCTCTCTCTCTCTCTCTCTCTCTCTCTCTCTCTCTCTGCCTCCCCTCTATCTGTGTAACTCTGACTTTCAAATAAATAAATATTTTAAAAAGTTGTTCTGTTGTAGATGTTTGACACAGAAGTTAAGATATCACTTGGGACGCATCCCATATCAGAGGGTCTGGGTTTAAGTCTCAGCTCCACTTCTGATTCTAGCTTCCTGCTAATGCACAACTTGAGGGTATCCAGTTATGTCTCAAGTGCTAGAGCTCCTGCCACTCATGTGGGAAATGCAGATTTAATTTTAGGCTCCAGGAACTGGTCTAGTCTAGACCCAGCTGTTGAAGGAATGCTGGGAGTGAACCAGACTCACTCTGTTTCCAAGCCTTTCATATGAATAATGATTAAAAATTCAAAAACTTTGAAATGTCCATTATTATATAACAAAGTACCAAATTATTTATCTGCAATTTTTGCAAGAAAGTCATCCTAGGCAATATCTAAAGCAGAAAGGTATTCCATTTTCAAAATATTCCAGAGTCTGAAACTAAACCTTCAAACCAATAACTGCTTCCACACATTTTATGCTCAATTACTGTCAGTGGATATACCACTGAAGAATTTTACTAATAACTGCCTCTTTGAACAAGGTATTTAATATGGCAGCATAACCATCAAAAATAAGTATTTTAGTATACTGAAATCTATAGTATTTGTGTCCTTTCCCTCTTTTGTACCATCCCCTGGCATTTATCCTGTTCTCTGTGTACTTGCACCAAGAGCTTCCAGATGAACTGGGAAAATAATTAATAAGGTGTCCAAAGGAAAACACTGTTAGAAATATGGTATGGTATTTAGAAGTGCAGAAAATGATGGCCAGCCCTTTCCAGTACTCAGCTCTTTTGATGAGATAAAGATGATGTTAATGCTCATGGTCTCATGAATTCCTTATTTCTCATTTATAATAGCTTTCATCAAGAAACACCTCTGCTATGTAATCATTAAGTATCTATGAAAACTTGATTTTTAACCTCTCCTAAATCCTCTAATTAAAAGAGCTATGATTCTTATCAACTGCATGTTTTAATTCTCTCCTGATATTGAGCAAAAATATTCTAATATTTTAAATATTTTTCCTTGAAAAATGTCATGTTTTATGATTAATTTAACAAGCAAAGAAATAGCCCCTACAGCATTTTGTACATTTACAGACTTTTATAAATATCCAATTAATCCCCACCACATTTTGGTAGTCAGGTATTAATTACTCTTGTTTGGTAGACACATAGCATTGGTTATAGAAAAACACTGTGATTTCCCCAAGACACCATATCCATAAGATTGTCTGACCTGGAGCATAATTGAGAAGCCTGGATGAAGATTTTAAAAGAAGGAAGGCTTTAGGATTGTCTTTTATTTTAGGAAGCATCTTCTAAAATTTGCCACAAGAGAATAAGGAAGTTTAACGTCTAATCAACTTTAGTCAAAATCTTAACTATATTGTAGTATGTTAACATTTTTGACCTTTCAATAAATCCTACTGCTCTGAGAAGTACCACCATATTTGACTAATTTTATGAACAAGTTAAATCAAGACACCAGCTTGTTATATTTGTGCACTTTAGAAGGTATTTGTAAGCCTTAGATAAAGAAAGGCTGCACTTTAAAATATTCACTGAATACCCAAGTGTATTCAGCATTTTTAGAAATAGATTCTAATCTTTCATTCTCCCAGGTGAGTCAGACACAGGACCTGAGAGGTAAAGTAAATTATCCATAGTCATACAGACAGCAAGCATCAAATCTACGAAGTTTGAGTCCACTGAGTTCACAATGCCGCACTCTTAAACCACCACTACTACCTTGCTGCTTTCTTTGGTTATTTACATTTAGAGTATGAGACCACAGTACCTTAAACCTATCCAATTTCAATAAATTGTAACAGATCAAAAAGAAAGTATATTTACAGGATGCCTCAAGATTAAAAACAGGGGCCGGCATTGTGGTATGATGGGTTAAGTTGTCAACCTAGATGTCAGCATCCCCTATCAGAGCTCCAATTTAAGTCCTGGTTGCTCTGTTTATGATGCAGCTCCCAGCTCATGTGCCAGGGAAGGCAGTGTTAGATGGCCCAAGTACATGAGCCCCTGTCACCCGTAAGGGAGATCCAGATGTAGTTCTAGGCTACTGCCTTTGGCTTGGTCCAGCCCACGCCATTGTGGCAATTCAGGGAAGGAACCACGGATCAAAGATCTCCTTTCTCTCTTTCTCACTCTGCCAACTCTGCCTTTCATAATTTTTTTAAGAAAACATTAAAACAAGCTATAACTAACAAATTGGTCATTGTTTCTTTGCTATCTTGTTTTATACTCTTAAAGGAAGACTCAGTTATTCTTCAACTCCAAGGGTAAGGAAATACTGTTTAGACCTCTATTTCTCCATTTTATGTCATCTTTGCTGATTTTTCGCACCAGCCACATATCTTGTCTAGCCAATTTCTACCTTCGTTTCCCTTCCTTCGTTCCAGATAATACAAGGTAACCAGAAGCCACTTGAGGCTGGCTTTAAGGCCATCTCACTAGTCCAAGTGATCAATTTCAGCTCACAATTGATCACACTGATAGGTCTAAGAGTCAAAGGGATCACACAAACAAGACTAGTGTCTGCTAATACTAACATAGAATCAAAAAAGGGAGAGAATGATCCAACATGGGAAGTGGGATACACAGCAGACTCATAGAATTGCAGATGTCCTAAATAGCACTCTGGCCTCAGAATCAGCCCTTAAAGCATTCGGATCTGGCTCAAGAGCCCATGAGAATATTTTAGGCATGGAAAGCTAAGACACTCTGAAAAACAAAAAAAAGAAGACCTAAATGAAAGATCTCTGCGAGTGAGATCCCAGTGGAAAGAACGGGGCCATCAAAGAAGGAGGTACCTTTCTCTGAAGGGAGGAGAGAACCTCCACTTTGACTATGACGCTGTCGGAATAAGATTGAAGTCGGCGAACCCTAAAGACTTCCATAGCCTTGGCAACTCATGACTAGAGCCTAGGGAGATTACTGACGCCATAAACAAGAGTGTCAAATTGTTAAATCAACATCAGGAGTCACTGTGTACTCACGTCTCATGAGGGATCTGTCCTTAATGTGTTATCCAATGTAAAATAATGCTATTACTAGTACTGAAACAGTATTTTTACACTTTGTGTTTCTGTGTGGGTGCAAACTGATGAAATCTTTACATAGTATATACTGAATTGATCTTCTGTATATAAAGATAATTGCAAATGATTAAAAAATCTTGGTGTTAAATTGGAAATTGCATAGAAAATTAATCAATTTGAAAATATATATATCATGTAGGTTCTCTGTCCTTAATGTGCTATACATTGTGAATTAATACTATAACTAGTACTCCAACAGTATTTTTCACTTTGTGTTGCTATATGAGAGCAAACTGTTGAAATCTTTACGTAATATATACTAAACTGACCTTCTGTATATAAAGAGAATTGAAAATGAATCTTGATGTGAAGCAAGGGGAGAGGGAGTGGGAAAGGTGAGGGTTGCGGGTGGGAGGGAAGTTATGGGGGGGAAGCCATTGTAATCTATAAGCTGTATTTTGGAAATTTATATTCTTTAAATAAAAGCGTTATTAAAAAAATCAGCTTATGTTTTTTATCAGGTCATGAGATAAAGCCAAAATAAGTACCTGTTTCCACATAATATCCAGGCTCATTGCATCTATAGAATGATTCATCAAATGCCAAAATTCATAGCCCGATTTTGTCCAATGCAACATTCCAAACACCTGAACAAAATGGCAAAATGTAAAACGGGCTAAAGTTAGTTAGGATCAGCTCCACTAAAATGTTAGACATCTTTAAAAAATTAAACAATGCTGGCCGGCGCCGTGGTTCAACAGGCTAATCCTCCGCCTTGCGGCGCCGGCACACCGGGTTCTAGTCCCAGTCGGGACGCCGGATTCTGTCCCGGTTGCCCCTCTTCCAGGCCAGCCCTCTGCTGTGGCCCGGGAGTGCAGTGGAGGATGGCCCAAGTGCTTGGGCCCTTCACCCCATGGGAGACCAGGAAAAAGCACCTAGCACCTGGCTCCTGCCATCGGATGAGCGTGGTGCGCCGGACGCAGCGCGCCATCCGCGGCAGCCATTGGAGGGTGAACCAACTGCAACGGCAGACCTTTCTCTCTGTCTCTCTCTCTCACTGTCCACTCTGCCTGTCACAAAAAAAAAAAAATTAAACAATGAAAAAATAAGGATAAAAAATCCACACTATGAATATCTATCCTGATGCCTGGATAGACACCTAGAAATATACATATATGTAAGAACATATACCTAGACTCAATGTTTAGGTGGGGAAATGTGTTCACACAAAGGTGTTTCTCAGAATAGTAAAATGGTAATTAAAGTTTCAGGAAGAGCAGAGGAGTCACAAGCTGTCTATGACTTGAGAGTAGCAGGAGAATAAAGATTCTGGAGGAGGTCAACTCCAGGCCAGCTGTACAGGAAAATGAGTTTGACTCGAATGAGGATCAAAATCTGCAAAACACAATTCAGAATAATGTGTCTATTTTCCACATACATTTTTAAATCAGCTGCATTATTTCTATTAATTTTTACAAGTATTTTTATTCATTTCATTTTAAATTATATTAGTCAATTTTGGGCAAGCATTGTGATGTAGCGGGTAAAGCTGCTACCTGCAGCATCCGCATCCCATATGGGCACCAGTTCAGGTACTAGCTGCTCCACTTCCAATCCAGCTCTCTAACACACCTAGGAAAAGCAGCACAGGACGGCCCAGGTGCTTGGCCGCTGCCATCCATGTGGAAAACTCAGAAGAAGGTCCTGACACCTGACTTCAGCCTGGCTCAGCCCTGGCCATTGGAACCATCTGGGAAGTTGACCAACAGATGGAAAACGCCTCTCTTTTCTCTCTCTATTGCTCTTTTTTTAAAAGATTTATTTATTTAATTGAAAATCAGAAAACACAGAGAGAGGTCTTCCATTCCCTGTTCAATCCCCAAATGGCCGCACCAGCCGGAGTTGAGTCATTCCAAGCCAGGAGCTTCTTCCGGGTCTCCCACGCAGGTGCAGGGGCCCAAGCACTTGGGCCATCTTCCATTGCTTTCCCAGGCCATAGCAGAGAGCTGGATCAGAAGTGGAGAAGACAGGACTCTAACTGGCACCCACGTGGAATGTCAGAACTGCAGGCGCTGGCTTTACCTACTGCGTCACGGTGCCAGCCCCTAGCTCTGGCTTGCAAATTAATGTATCTTTAAAAGATAAATGACTGTACAGAAGATTTCTTTCTCTTCAAGATTATGGCATATGCACCATTTTTGTCCTTTAACAACTGTTACAGCACTTCATCTAGGCCTTGATCATTGCTTTTTGCATTTTAGGCAGTCCATCTATTATAGAAAATATTGTTTCATCTTAAGTTCTTGTAGCTTTCTTTCATACATGAAAGCAATTAATACTCTCTGGGCAAAATCTTGTAGTTGATTACCTTTGGTTTTCCAGATACAATGATACTATCTGTAGGTACTGGTCACTTCACACATTTGACACTATGATTTTTTTTCTTTATTTTTTTTTAATTTTATGTAAGGTATACCAACTTCATGCATTTCATATAAACAAATTTAGAAACATAATGATTCTTCCCACCCTACCTTCCCTTCCTCTTCTCTCCGACTCTTCTCCCTATTCCCATTCTTAATTTTTATAAAGGTTTATTTTGTAAGATTAACCCTACGGTAAGTCAAGAGTTCAACAACGACTATGAAGAAAAGGAAAAAAAAAAAAAAAAAAAAACTGTTCCTCAACATTCCAGACAAGGACTGTAAACAGTCATTGAAATGCAGTATGTCCATTTCACTCCAAAACATTACATTATAAATACTCTTAGTTACCACAGGTCAGGGAAAAATATATGGTACTTGTCTTTTGGGGACTAACTTATTTCACTAAGTATAATGGTTTTCAGTACATCCACTTTGTTGCCAAACACAGGCTATTTTTTTTTCATCTCAGTAGTACTCCATAGTGTATATATGTGCCATAAATTCTTCAACCAGTCAGCAGTTGATGGATACCTGGGTTGATTCCATACTTAGCTATTGTGAACTGAGCTGCAGCAAACTTGAGACTGCATATAACTCTTTCATCTGCTGCTTTCATTTCGTTTGAGTAAATTCCCAAGAGTGGGCTTGTTGTGACTCTCAAAGCCACCTCAGAACCATGTTATATAATAATAGTACGAAGAACATTTGTGTCTCCTTCTTTGTGTTAAAGAAAATGTGTATGTTATGAAAATTATATTGTACAGAAAAATTGATCTACTAAGCTAGACGAATAAGAGGTGAAGAACAGGAAGAGCTGCCTAAGAATGTGATTATAAGACACACTGAGTAGATTATAGGAGTGTTTCATTCCCTCAAAAACAGGAGTAGTTGGAGATATGTTAATGCAGAAACAAGATGAGGCAGTAAAAAGTGATTACAAATAGTTAAAAATGATGTGAAACATCAGTGGAGATGCAAAGATAAGAGGAAGAATCCAGTGAAATTCAATTTTTGTTAATGTTTCTGATCAGGTTAGATATACAACTGTATTTTTGATGACAAAATATCACAAAAATTAATGAGACTGATTTACAATTAGTTTAGTAAACTACTTGGAGGCAATCAAGAGCAATTCATTCTTTGACACACATCTGTTCTATAGGGTATTGCCTTCAGCACTGTGGTATTTTAGAGATGTTAACATTTGGCTATCCCTTTCTCTGTAATAAGTAGTGCAAGAGAGTAAATATGCACATTGGACTATCATGCAGAGTTCAGGGTCAGTGACAGCAACTGCTCAAAACAATTGCTCAGAAAAAAAAAAAAAAGAACCACATGAGTTAATCAGGAAGGCTTTATGTATGAGGCTGAATTTCAACAAAAATTTGCAGAAGAGCATGCCCTTTGATTGAAGATAGGGGATAAGGAGTATTTAATATAGGACGTGTACAGTAAAGTGATGCATTCCTGGCATATACAAAGCTGAGGTGAATAATCTCATTTGCTAATAAAAACTTTTTATTGAGTAACAAGTCAGTTACTAAAAAATTACGTCAAGACATCTAAGTCAAAGAAAGTCTTGGGACTTATTCTTTTCAGAATAGACAGACACAAATGATTGCTGGCAAAGTAAAATATATATATATATATATATATATATATCATTAGAGTATTCTCAATTACTTATTTAGTAACAGTAAATAAAACTGGCTTGAGTAAGAAGCCAACACTGTCCAGAGCATGACATTAAAATGTTAGTCTTTTTTTTTTGGTCATATTTTTGTGAGAAGTACTGTAATTATTCAACTAAAAGTTTAAATTAACTGGTAGGTATCCTACAATGTATTCCCGTAGATCCTCTTTGTACTATCTGCTCCTATGCAAGTTTTGGTTTTTAACATAAAAATCAAGAACCTATCATATTTTCATTTCTAAAATGAAACCCTGGTTAGTATATTTTTCTGATAATCCATAAGCACACTATATAGAACAGTCACTGCACAAGACTTCGTGCTATTTCACATAACTTGCATAACTTTTTGTCTTATCAAAGGAGGCAAAACAGAAGGCTATTCCCAGAATTTATATGGTAGCTGTGCAATAAATATTGCTTTCCATAAAGTAAATTTCATAAAAGAAACATTTTTGGTTTCTTTTATTAAAATCCAGGGTGAGAAAGCACATTTGTGCTTTTGATAACCACCACCGTGAAACAATGGAAATATTCTCTGTGTCCCTGAGTCAGGTATAAATGGAAGGGCATAAGATGGTATGAGCAGGATGGAGTGGGGTCAGCAGGCAACATAGAACTTCACTCTGGTGGTCCATGCAGTCCTTTTCCAGAGCATTTCTTTCATGAACTCACAACACACAAAAAGAAATGGCAAATGGCACCAATATTATTAACACTCGGAGTCCCCATACCTATGGCAAACTGTGCTGGAATCGGGGATTCTGTTGTATCCTTGTCATGTTCAGAGAAGCAATGGTGATGAGTGGCCAGAACCTGGGTCCTCACAGAGAAGGCAAAGACTTATAAACAGGTCTGTTTTCCCACTTCTACACTGAGCATAGTCTACTTTCCCTGAAAATCCAAAGTATTAAATAGAAATTTCATTTGTAAGAGAAGCTTTAGATATATTAAAAAGAAAAAAAAAAACCTTCTTCAAAGGCTCCCTTTCTTTGAAATAGACAAAAAGGAAAGGTGAAATTCATCTGAGGACTATTCAAAGGAATCATAATCTCAGTAAAAGAGGAAAATGAAAATATGTTCAAAGCCATCTTTGTTTCTTCAGAAACATTTTACAAATAGAATCAAGGGATATTTGCTTAGAGCAATAAAACCAGGCTCACAAGAGAATGAAAATGATGCACATGGATGTTTATAGAAAAGTGCTGTTCATATGAAGTAAATTCACCTTACAGAGCATAAAACTCACAGGATTCAGGTAAATAATCATTGAATTCCAGGAAGGGGGCAAACTTGAGTGCAGAAACTTTCTGCATGAAATACATTATAAAGTATGTTGCAGACATATATAAGAAAATGTGATATAATACGATATAATAATTTATGGACAATCTTAAGAAGCACATATCAAATAGTATCACTGGACAAAGAATCCGACTCATTTTTTCAGTTCATGTGTGATCATTTAACACTACTTCTATCACAAATGCCAGTCTTATGCTGGAATACAATAAAGTTGCTAAAGCATATCCACAACTGAAATCAAAGGATTCTTGCATTCTTGAAGAGCACCTTTTTTCTGAAACCACAGTCCCCTCATCTGTGATACGAGGGTAGTAATGTCTACTTCTCAGAGTTATTGAGAACAGTATGTATTAATCTAAGTACTATATTAGTCCAGTTTCCATTGCTATGAAAAATACCTGAAGCTGGGTACTTCATAAAAAAGAAGTTATCTAGCGCACAGGTTTGGGGGCTGAAAGCCCACTCTGCACAGCACTGGCTCTTGTGAGGGCCTCTTTGCTGCATCACATCCAGTGCACAGCATGATGATGTGAGCAAGTGCTAAAAGAGAGGTCACGTTCCAAGGCAGGGGCCAAACTTAACACTTTTATAACAACCTTCTTGCAAGAACTTACAAGGGCTCCATGAGAATCACATTCATTTCCTTCAACAGCAGTCCCTAACGACCTAAATACCTTATGCCAGGTTCCTACCTCCTAAAGGTACCACCACCTCTCACATTACCACAGTGGGAACCAAATCTTCAACACGTGAATCATTGGGTAATGAACCACACTCAAATCTAGCATTCTATCCTTGCTCCTAGGATCCATGCCTTTTCAAAGTGCAAAATAGAATCATTCCATCACCAACAGTTCCAATGTCTCATCTATTTTTTAAAGATTTTATTTATTTATTTGAGAGGTAGAGATACAAACAGTAAGAGGGAGAGACAGAGGGAAAGGTCTTCTGTCTGCTGGTTCACTCCCCAAATGGCTGATCTGAACCCAGGAGCCAGGAGCCTCCTCTGGGTCTCCCATGTGGGTGCAGGGATCCAAGGACCTGGGCCATCCTCCACTGCTTTCCCAGTCCATAGCAGTGAGCTGGATTGGAAGAGGAGCAGCCAGGACTAGAACCGGCGCCCATAAGGGATGCCGGTGCTGCAGGCAGAGGATAACCCTACTGTGCCACAATGCTGGCCCCCAATGTCTCATCTATTTCAGCTCAAAACTATAAATCCAAAGTCTCATCTTCCCATCTGTGACAACTTGAAAATACTTTGAAGATTCAAAGACATTGTAGGCACAGGGTAAACATCTCTGTTCCAAGAAGAAATAGCAAAGTAGGAATTAATAACTGGCTCAAAGCCAGACTGAAATGCAGCAAGGAAGGAATTAAATCTTGAAGCTTTAGGTCCAGCACCCTATAAACATTGCAATAAGTATAAACTCCAGGTCCTTGAGCAACCCCACCACTGCTGATAAGTTAATCTCTTGTACTGTGTACTGCTGCCTGGAACTTTCTTAGACTAGAGTTGAACAGTCTACATTGCTGGAGTCCTGACTACGTCTTAATTCCCATGGCTTCATTAGGCATTCCAGTGAAGAATCTAGAGGGACTCCTAACCTGTGGCACGTTTCTGCCTGGATCATTCAGCTTCCTATGTAATGCTGTAGCAATCCACCATGACCGCATCATTCTTGCACTCTGTACACCTGTAAAACCAGCATCTCATTGACACAACCATAGTCTGCCATGCATTAGAGGCCATGTCTGGATCTGTCTAAATCATGGCTGGGAAGTCAGAGACTATCGCCAGATATCAGGAAGTAGAATCGCAAGGTGACACTGGACAGAGAGCTTATGATTAGTATCCTGGTTTCTGACTCTGAAACAAATTTTGTCTTCTAAGTTTCTGGATCTGTACAGTCAGAGATAGGCTCAAAGATTTCTGAGATACTTCTGGGACCAATTAACACAATTAGCTTCCTTTTATCCACCCTCATGTCTTTCCTAAGTACTCAGTCTTCAATTTGTGCTAGCCAAAATGCTTTCTCCTGAACAGGTTGAGAATTTTACAAGTGGTTTTGCTGTTTCTTTTTGCTCCCAAGTCTCATTGTAAATCTCACTAAATATGGCCAACAATAACCATGCCAGACACTTAATGCTTTGCTATTTAGAAATATTTTCTGTCAAACTGATCCTTCATGATTAAATACAAACTTCCACAAGATCTAGGGCATGGGCAGAGCTTAGTCAAGTTTTTGCAATAGTGTGCCAAGGGAGGTCTTCGCTTAACTTTCTAAGCAGATCCTCATTTGCATTCGAGGTAAGCTCCCTATTCTCATGTTCCAAGCCCGCGAGAGAATTATCCATGATACTCTACTTGCAGCCCATTCTCGACTTTATCTATTCTGCTTCTCTAAGCTATTTCAGACTTTGCCCATTATGCAGATAGGGTTACACCTACAATCACACTCATCAGTACTGCTTTCCCGCATCAGCCTATGTTCCCTTGCCATAACAAAATACCTGAGTCAGGGTATTTGTAAAGAAAGAGGTTTATTTAGCTCCTATAAGTTTTGGAAGCTCAGAGTCCAAACATGGAGCTGGCTTTTATGACATACCCCTCGGCTACATCACATCACAAGGCACCTCGATGGATGTGTATGCAAGAGGAGATCACGTGGTGAGATAGGAGCCAGGGAGAATGAGAAGGGCCAATTTGGCTGTTTTTATAACAACTCTCCCTCAAAAACTAGCCAGGGTCACATGAAAATTACATTAATTCCTTCCAAGACCTAAATGACCTAATTAGTTTGTACTAGGCCTGACATATAAAAGTTCCATTTCCTCTCACATCACAATATGGGGGCCAAGGCCCAGCATATGAACCCTTACGAGACAAGTCACGTGTCAACCAGGGCAGACACAGTGTGGTTGTGTGTGTGATTTATAGACACACTAAATGTTATTTGGCCTTCAGTGTACCGAAGATTAAATATAATGTACATGGTCAGAAAACTACTTTCGTGTTAATTATTATGGGAAATAAACAAATACACATGAAATCTCATATGCTTCCTTCCTTCAAAAATTCTGTAAGTGTGCTATTTTTGTTTATTTAATCCAAATAAAAATTCTAGATACAATTCTTACCATTTTTATATACATTAGAAAATAAGACAATGAGTAGTAATTATTAGTAGTCCAATAAATAAGATTATATCTTTAAGATCTGTGATGAGGAAAATAGGGGTTTACACAAAAAAGATGGAACCCGCATTGTGGCATTACAGGTTAAACAGCTGCCTATACAATCCCAGCATTCCATATTTGACTCAAGTCCTGGCTGTTCCACTTCCAATCTGGCTTCCTGCTAATGCAACTGGAAAAGCAGAAGACAGTCCAAGTTCTTGGGCCCCCGAACCCAGTGTAAGAGATCCGGGTGAAGCTCCTGGCTTCAGCCTGGCCCAGTCCTGGCTGGATTAAATAAGTATTCAGTTGAGTCCTATCATCTAATATACTGATAAGCACCTTATACACATCACCTTGCTTATTTAACAAATGTAGTACGTAGGCTTTATTGTTATTCCCATTTTGAGGAAAACTGAAGCTTAGGTTTAAAGTCCACCACACCCTTAGCCACTAAGCAGCAAAGCAAATATTCAAACCTCAATTTTTCAGAGTCCACCTTTTTATTGAAATAGTCAACTGGCTAGTAAAAATTGGATACATCCAAGGGGTGCAATATGACAATAGATCTATGCCTACATTGCATACAGATAACAACTAACTAACACCCTCATTACCATTCATGGTTCTCATTTGTACATGGGAGTTCTGGGGACACTTAAAATCCCCTTTTATCAAGCTCCAGGTGAACAAGGTAGTTTTAGTAACTACAGTCACCATGGCGTACATTCATCATGGAAAATCTGTGCCCTTTGCTAACATCTCTGCATTTTCTCCACCCTGTAGGCCCTGGAAACCATCACTCTGCTCTCTGCTTCTGAGTTTGACTTTTTAGATCCTGCATCAACATGACATGGTGAGTATTTGTCTTTCCCTTCCTGTCTTTCTTTATGGTGTCCACCACATGATGGGAAAAACTAAGATTACTACCTTATGGTTGAGTAGTATTTCGTTGTCTTTATAAATATAACAAAAGGAATTACATTTGTTTTACACATCCATCCACTCATGGACATTTAAGTTGGTTCCATTTGATGGCTGCACTGAACATGAGAGTGTAGCTATCTCTTTGGGATACTGCTTCTATCTCCTTTGGATCTATGCTCAGAATTCCCAGGTTCTCCTTTTAACAATGCAGTGCAAAAGATGGGGAGCACAACTCTATGTTCAAGGTTCATGATACGAAATAATGGCATTCCTGGGAGAAAATATGGTAAAAATACTATCAATGGATATCTCAGTTTCAAGTGATACATAAGATACTAACCACTTTAAAATACCTTAAGAATTGGAGGGGATGTTTGCTAAGATATAGAAGTAAAATGAGATTTAGAAACCTTATACTATAAATGATCATATTATATTATAGTGAGATTATTTTTAATGAAATTCAACAGAATTGTACATTGGTGGCTGCAATAACAGGAGCCAAGCCAAGTTAGGTCCAATTTCATTTGCCAGGCTGATTCTATGTTTGAAGAGGGAAAGGAAAATTTATCTCCTGATGTCCACACATTATCAATAAACTCCCAAAAAGTGTCAAAGGTGGTAGAGAACAGCTATTTCTTTCATTTACAGGTATGAAAGTTTACAGGTATGAAATACTGAGTACAGTATAAATATAAATTGCTCAGTCACAAAATCACCAAGTAGCAGAAACCAAAATGTCATCCATACCACCTATCTCTCAATTAATTACTTCTTTTCCTGCTGTATCACATAATCTCATAGACACACATATATCCCTGGCCACATCAGATTGTTTAAGCTTCAGCGTACTTTCTGAGGGGGAGCTTGTGAAATTATAGGAATCATAATCAAAATATTAAGCTTCGTGATCAGAATTTTGCTTTATAAATACACTAAATGGTAGGTGACTAGATGTGTCGAACAGTTACGCTTTAAGCTTCTAGAAATGATTAAACATACTTTTTGAGAGCTACTTTTGGGGGTTTCTATTTACTTTTAAAATCAGTACATGGCAGTGTCCTCTCTTGACGTTACAATCTTCTATGAATAAACTGTTATGTTATATTGGCATAAGTAAATACAGGAAATGTAATCCCATCTTAAAATATTATATTCATTGGGACCACAAAAAGAAAAGCCGTGAGAATAAAGGTTCGAAGGATGTTTTACATCCAAGAGAAGAGCTGGCTTGGTTGCTTGTGGGGAATAGTCCGCTCCTGAGGAAGAGCGGCTCCTAATGAGGATGGATGAATCACCTAAGTGCACACGAAATGGCAGCAGCAAGGAAGAAATCGTGATGCATGGTGTGAGCCTTTTCTCTGAACAATGCCTGTTGTAGGACTGCATTTGAAGCCAGTAAAACGCATTCTCCTATGTATTGTCCAATAAGTGAGCTGGCATGATGGAAACAAATATCATCACGCTATAAGAAGCCAGAAATTGTGAGATCTTTTGTTTCCCAAACAAAAGAATTTTCCAATGTTCTTATGTCTGACAAGCAGACACAACATTTTTTACTCAAGTGAGAATTTGCTTCTTCATAACCAAGATGAATTGATCCAGGGCAAGAAAATTATTTTTTAGAGGAATAAAAGTACTTATGAAGTTGAGTATATTAATAACTAATGATTTTATTCCAGGTTTTATTGGAAACAGTTGAGGAACATAAAACAATAAAAGCAATAAAAGCATGCTTGTATGGTGCCAGAGGTATGTAAATAATTGTGTTTGTTTATGCTTTCCTGTGCTTTCAAACAAAATGTGCTTGTAGATAGCAAATATTACCAAAATAAATATTGCACTTAATTTGAAGGAAAAAAAATACAGAATACACAATTTCTTTGTCCAGCATGTTATTACAAATGGATACGGAATGCTATCTAGTTTCCAAATAACAATAATACCACCTGATGGTTATATGGTGTATTTTCTCTGAGGGCTAAAAAGGTCAATTCCATGCAGCATATAATGGGATTTTTATCATTAAAATTAATGACATTTCTGGTAGGGAAATTTAAAAATGATAAATAATATCTGATTTTTGCTGTGCTGGCACAATACAGATGCGGTGAAAACTTTAGAATTTTGTGGCTTCATATTTTCAATCCATAAATAGATAAAGAGAACCATCTAGAGACTCCTATAATCTTACATGGAATCTTTGGGAGTCAGGTTTGAATTACAAAGATGAAAATTATGCCAAATATGAAATTTATACTCAATTTCAGGTATTCATTTGAGACCAAAGTAAAGTATTTTCTTGGACTTAGAAATCTGTTAGAAGTTACTCAATTCATTTCTATGAATACAAAAACAATATTTATTACAATGTACTAGACATTCTGACATATTTCATCTGCTCTTAGTTTATTGGTGAATACAGTCAACTCAAAACTCCACTTTGCTCCCAATCAATGTGTTGTCTGTGATCACTAGTCTCAGTTTTTGCTTCTGTTCTTAGCTCCCAGAAAGAGACTGAGTGATCCATTGTTAGCAAAGAAGAAAAATGGATGATAATAAGGGCTATGTTCTTCCTGCAGATGTCACTTACTGGTAGAACTCAGCATGGAACACACGGCAATTTTACGTAACGTGAAAACATATAAATATATTGAAGAGACATTTTGTATTACATCAACTCTTCAGAAGGAAAGGCCCTTCGGAAATGTCTAATCCTATCCTAATTTATTGATAAGGAAACAGAAAAACAGAAATAAATATGACTTTCCATAGGTTATACAAATGTACCTCAAAATGTTCATGGACAACTGAATTAAATGTTTATTTGGGTGAAAAAAATTGAAATTCATGCATGTGAGAGGCCCTCAAAAAGTACATGGAAAATATATAATATGAAAAAAGCATAGAATTCAAATGATTTTTGCACTAAAACAGATTTATATTTTAATTCCACGAACTTTTTGAAATATCCCCTTACAGTACAATTTACTGGAAAAGCTTTTTTAAAATGTAGGTTTACTCAATCACTTTATTTATATTATTCACAACCACTGATTTAAGAGTAAATTAATTTGGATAAACTGTGTATTTGAATGTATGATGATGATGTATGTAGCAAGGAACAAAGAAATTTTCAGCATAGAAGTGTTAGTATCAGTATTCCCTACTAAATGATGTGTTTGATTATTTTAATCAGTACTCTATGTGTAAGCAAGCTGTACCTATTCCTTCATTTATTCTATCAGCATGTATTAAATGCCTGCTAAGTGCTTGACACTGTTCTAAAGATTCAGGGTACAGGGCAAAAAAAAAGAAAATAGCCAGTTTTTAAGCAATTTACATTCTTTAAGGAGAAATGGCACAAAGTAAATATGTTAGTTGGGTAAGTATTTTGGAGAGGGAGAGTAGGGTGTCAAGTATTACTATACTTTTAAATCTGTAAAATGAAATACATGAAATTTACTCATCTTATATAAATTTTTAAAAATAAATAAGACACTATGTAAGGGGCTGCAGGAATGAATGGGGGTTCATCTAAATATGATGTTCAAAAAAAGCCAGTTTGGAAGCTAAAATTTGAGTCAAGATCTGAAAGCAGTGAAGGAAAAAGGCATGAGGAAGACCATCCCAAGCAGCAGGAACAGCAAATACCCAGATTCCCAATGGGGAAAATGCCTGATATGTGGAAGAAACAGCCACAGGTTCAGAGCAGTAGAATAGGAGACAGCATCACTGCCAGAGGAGATCCGAGCAGGGGGTTATGGGAACAGGAGTGGTTCCCATGGAGATGTTTTGTGCTTTTAGCTTAAAGTCCTAAAAGAACTCTGAGCACAGAAAGGAATCATCCCTATGAAATTCATGAAATCTGCTCATTATAAATGTAACAGAAAATTCAAAAAAAAAATCAAATAGTTATTAACCAAAACTTGGTACCCTATGGAGTCTCTTCCCCACTTTTTAACAGATTGTCCAGAAACAGATGAACACTCAATTGGGTGATTTGAGGAGATTTTACCACAGGATGATTTTCACAACTGGGGAGGGGTGCCGAGTTTTAAGGACATCATCAATAGACGGTGCAGTGCGTTGGGACTACTAATAACTGACAAAGTTCTACATCTGTGCATGAAGGGGCAAGTGGATACAGTGTCTGCTGGAATCTGAAGACAACCATTATATATATAGGGGAAAGTCTTCCTCACAGAAGTTACAGCTTACACCAGCTGATGGACAAACAACCAGGGAAATTAATACTCCTACCTAATTTTCCTCTTCTCTGAACTGTTCATGCAGCCTGTTGATCAGATCTAACCAGGAAAGAAGGGAAAGGAAATGCTTTGGGGTGGCCAGTGTCAGTTGCCATCTACCAAGCTGAAGTTAACAGCATATTGCCATAACACACCGCCAGAACACATGTGTGCCCAAAAAACTGCTGTAACTCACTGCATCTGGTTTACAGAGAACATAGACTTGTGTGTGTAGAAATTTAAAATACACTTTTAACTGATAATGACTCATGCATATGACTGTCATTAAAATTATTAATGTTCTTCTACTTGGGCAATGATATGAAATGTTTATCATGAAATTTAATTTTAATGAAATTATTTATTCAATATGTCAGCTTAAACTGATGCATGTTTACTCAGCTCTAGACTATGAAATCACACATTAGGAATTACTGCACATGTATGAGCATTTTAGAGACCATCTGGAAGATGAAACTATATTTCATTGATTCAAAGATCTGCTTTCTATTCTTTATCATTTTTTTCTATCTTTTCTTGACCTTCATAGTAATATCAGTCTAAAGAAGCATTAAAATACACTAAAACACTCCAGTTTTTCAAAGTAAATTTTCAAGCTGATTTCTACTTACAGAGTAAGTCAAAGTAAACTCAGAACCTGTTAGCTTAATAAAGTTCTTAAACATAGAAAATAGCAACACTGTGATAAAAACAAATATTATGTTTTATAGCACCTTTTATTTTTCAAAACATTTTCACATATTAGAACTCAGTTGGTAAGAAAAACATGAATAGAAAAAAGATAAAATCCTGGCTGTGCAGGGAGATCTCTGCATTTTGTGGAAAATAGATGCTAGCAGCCTAAAACAAAGCGGCACTCCTTGATAATCAAATACCAGTTCCCATGCATTGCGTTACTCAGAAGGCAATTCCTTTCCTTACAGCTCAGTGATGACTCGAGTGCAAAATATTTCACGAGAGAAGTATAATTTTCACTGCCTTCCCTTCTTATCTGAGCATTCAGATTCTCCCCTGCTGTGTAGCTTCTGGGAGTATTTTCAAACAGATGTATTAAGTTTTGATTAAAATGAGTCAGGTGAAGAGAAATGGATAACCTACCTGATAACTCACTGGAAAGTATGAAATTTGTTCCCATTTTCCCTACTTATAGAACAAGCACTCTCCAAACCATCCCTCAAGTCACATTTCATGGATAGTGTACTTGTTTTTATTTCTATTAGAAAATGTATCCCAGGTTCCACTGTGACTCATGATTAGTTCCTTCAGGTAATCTCTAACAAAAACCTATTCAATCTATGATTTATCTAAATGACAATGTTAAAATAATTATAATTGCTTATTTTTCCTGGGGAAATTCATTACCAGTTCCAACATGAGAGTCAAGAAATTGATACATAATTCTTGGCTGCTGGAGTGGAAAGAATGTGTGCTTTAAAATCAGATTATTTTTTATTTTGCAGACACTTAGATGCTGCTTACTTTAAGATTCTAAACACTTTTTGTGTATGTTAATTCATTTGCCTCTCATAAAAAGTCTGTGAGGGTATAATTATTCAAATCTCATGGATAATGATATGGAGGCATAGGCATTAAGTAACTGACCAAAAAGTCATGGTTCATAAGTAGTAGAATGAGGATTTGAGATTACTTAGTCCTTATTTCCTTTTCCTCTTTTTTAAAGATTTATTTATTTAAAAAGCACAGCTACAGAGACAAAGAGAGAGAAAGAGGCAGAGAGAGAAGCAAGTTTTCTATTCGCTGGATCACTCCCCAAATGGCCCCAGTAGCTGGAGCTGGACCAATCTAAAGCCAGTGTCCAGGAGCTCCTTCTGGGTCTCCCACATGAGTGCAGGGGCCCAGGCACTTGGATTGTGCTCTACTGTTTTCTCAGACCATTAGCCTAGAGTTTTATTGGAAGTGGAGCAATAGGACAAGAACTGGTACCCATATGGGATGCCACTGTCTCAGGCAGAGTTTTAATCTACAGTGCCACAGCACTGCCCCATTAGTCCTTATTTCTAACATGGAGAAAGAAAATTTCTTTGAACATCATAATGATTCAAGAAAATATTTATATCCTATCACCCTATTATGCTACCACATGGCCTGGACTAAAGGCTTAGCTGCTTTTAGTAAAAAGATGTAGATGTCAGTTTCCCCTTCAATTCCCTCAGATATATAAAGACCACACCATAGTTCTTCCCACACTCATTAGTGAGAAGTATTTTGGTATTCAGGTAACCGTGCACCAAGACCTGCAAAAATTCTTCATGCCCTTCTACTGTTGTCCAAGACTCTATGTCTCTTCATCTTCTTACCTATTTGAGCTGCCACTTCTCCTCTCCCCCATAGTTGGAGAGGGCAAAGCAGTAGCCCTCTGTGCTTGGAGTAAAGATCTCTGAGAAACTCATAAACATCAATGGCATTACAACCATGAGTCCCTCAGCAGGTGTCATAAAAAAAAAAAAAAAACCTCATGTATCCATCACTCTAGTACCCCAAAATCCTTAGTCTTGGAATTCAGTGCTCAAGGTGGAGTTTTGGGCTCATTTAATGAGCTGCAGTATCCAGCAGTGTCCTAAACCATGTGAAGATATTAAATATATTAGAAAAAAATGATTCAAAGTTTGACTAAAAAAACTTGCTTCTTTTCCAAATGAATCAAGTTAACAGTTCTATATCCTTCGATAAACCTGTTAGTCTTAAAGTTTGTTTTCTCATTTGCAAAATAGAGGCCATGATGTCTTTTATGGTCACCCATAGGGTTTATGGAGATTCCATAGGGAATATTGTCTATTCTCCCTGTATTCTGATTCCTTCCTGAAAACAACTCTAAGTGTTCAAGGTGCTTTATTAAAATAAAAAGAAAATCTTTTGACAAATAACAGTCTCTTATTCCATCTAATTCCTGCTTCAAGGATCCATTCATTGTCGAATTATTGAAAGTGTCTATATTTGCTGTCTGTTTCCATATATATATATATATATATATATATATATGCCTTGCTTTCATTTGATTAACAGGTATTTCAATTTATCTTATACTCATCTCTTAACAAAAATCTGATTTAATTAAGTTCATGAATGATTTCCAAATTCCAAGTCCATTGAAGATTTTCAGTCATTTGTCAGTAGCAGTCAATGCAGATACATAGCTTTAACAATAGTCTTATTTTGGAACCCTTGTTTCAAAACTGAGTTTTATCTTGTTTCCCTCTTTTCTTTCTATACTCTGCAAAGAAGAATGTATCTAACATTCTGACTTCAGTGTCCTTACAGGCTTCTCACGAAACATCCTTAATTCCAGTATATTTCACTTTGTGCTAGTGTTCAGGTGGTAACACCTGCTGATGTCTAGGACTAGTTATGCTCATATCCCATTTCTTGTTTTATCAATCCAATGATGTGCTTACATAATCTAGCAGGTAAGCAGCTACTACGCCATGGGACAGGCAGAATATCTGCAAAAACCCAGCTGGACATCTTCTCTGCAGCTTCCATTTATGGATACTCACAGAGACTCTGCCCCTCCTCTCACCTTGTGTATGTTTATGTGTGTGTGGCAGTGCCAGGGGGACTCGTACCCAACTAGGTAAACTGCTTTATGCAATGGCAAACCAGATCATACCCTAGCTATTTTCTGGAGTAGCTTTCTCTAAATTTCATGGAAAACCAGTCATCTGTGTGAACAATTAGTCTACCTTGCTCTTTCTCAATCATTTTTTTTCTATTGCCTCACATTCTTCCTTGGTAGCAACAAGTAGCAGTACAGTTCCCTCTTAGCCAACCTTGAGATTTTCCTAATATGCAGCTAGGAAAGTGAGAAACAAGCATCTGGGATCTAGAATTCCTAGAACTATGGAGTTTGTTATTGAAATTATGTGCTTGACTGAGAGGGAGAGACACAGGATCAAGACAAAGGTTTTGTCCTTCCGGTTCTGTCTGTGCCTAGCCAGCTTCCCTGTGGCAGTGGGATAAGTTACTTTTGCTTTTACTTTCCTGAGCTTAAACTGTGTTTTTCTGTTTCCTGGGATCAAGATATCAATAGACTCATACATGATAGATTATCAATGAAGAGAGAAGTCTTGAGACTTGACTGAAAGATATTATGCTTATCATAGTTTTAGTGACTTCTCATTTTCCAAAGAAAAAATCTTGATCAGTGACTCATTGTTCCTTCCATTATGCCTCAACCATATTTCACTTGCATTCCGATTATCAGCCATGCTGCCTCCTTTCATTTCCTCAGAAGTACTTTGTTCCCTTCATGTAATCCATTGTATTTCCCACATCCATTTCAATCTCCCTCTACAAATAAGCTTGATTTGAAGGTACCTGATACTTGCTATCTTTTTAATACTCCATTCTTATTCTTTATCTGTCAGCTTCCATAAAGCATAGACTGATGAGAAAGTTTAGATATATCAAATTTACCACCCCATCTCCAAAGAGTGTTTTTCAGTGCCTGTTGATGGCTAAAAGAAAGCTAAATGAGCTTTTTTGTCTATTGGTATGTTAATATGGGCCAACATACTGACCAGCAGCATTGAGTCTGGCACCACCAGACTCAAAAGCAGACCTAGCAGAGAATACTGCTTTTACTCTCTGTGGCACAATAGAGTAATTGATCCATGTGGCTCAGGGTGTTAGGCTGTGCTTGGGACACCTATCTCCCACTGACCTACCTCCCATTTCTGACCTAGCTTCCTGCCAATGTTCCTTAAAGTACCAGATGGTGGCTGAAGTACTTGGGTCCTTATGGAAGACCTAGATGGTGTTCCTAGCTCCTGGTTTAGGCATGGCCCAGCCTGATGTTGTGGGCACTTAGAGAGTGAACCTGAGCTTATGGGTGCTCACTTGGTCTCTCTCTCTCTCTTCCTCCCTCTCCTCTTTCTTTTTTTTCCAAAAAGTAGTAATTGGATAGATATTTTATGCACAAGTTCACTTAGTCTCCAAAGACAATCTAATTTTAAGATCTTCTATTGCAGTTTTTTGAGGTATGACATGATTTCTACATCTTTCTGTGAGATTCTGGAATTTGTGTTAAAGATCATTGAAAATTTGGAAATGGCATTCTCTAAAATTAAAATGGAGTAGCGATGGCCATGTTTATTTGCCAAAGGCATAGTTGGTGAAATAAAAATATGATCTATTTCAGCTGCCTGTGCAGCATCTTAATAAATGCTCTGACTCATGGTGTGATTTCCGCCACTTGAGATGATCTTTTGGATTATGCCCTTTCCCCTTGACTCAAGCTCATTTTTCTTCTTATCTTTACTACCTTCTACAAATTTATGTAGACAGCTTGTGCAAATGGTAGAAGGAGAGTAAAGAAAACTGTTTTGTTTGCAAATTTGCATTTGATTTGTGTGATGTTAATTGCTGAGAAGCAGTAAAAATGGGATGAGCTTCCATGAGGTAAGTCCTTAAGTGAAACTAAGGAACAACTGGGCTATCTATCTAAAAGGTCTCCTTATAAATATCCATTAGTATCATTCAGGAAGAAAGAAGACCAAAAAGATCTCAAGTTTGATATACCAAATGACTCTAGAAATTACTAAAAACTGATGGAATATAGACATAAGCCTTAGCCGTATTCACTCATTGCCCAAAAGATAGATAAACATTGGAATTTATTCCTTACCCTTGAATCTCAATTGGGTCTGATACCCTATTGCCTTTACACTCCACCTCCCACATTCTGTCCTAGGGTCCCAAGGCCCCAAGTGGCCACCTCAAAGACCAGTTCCAGGAATTCATCTCTGCCTTCTGTACCCTATCCCTAGCCACCATCCTGAGCCCTCCTAAAATATAAAAAGGCCTGGCCCCCGGGGTCAGGGCCTTCTGTCACGTATTCTGTCAATGTGCTCACCAGTAGTTGGTCACCCACCTCTATGAATTTATTTTCTCAGCATAAATTTGGTCTGGCTGTAGACTCTCATACTACCTCCTCTGTTCTGCACATTTTTGTCCTAACAATTTTGGTGCCTCATGTGAGGAGGAGAGCAAAGGCTCCAGCTTTAGGGTAAGAGACTTCCTTTTCTCTTCTCCTGTACTCTCTTGCCTTCTCTCTGTGGTGCACTGAATCTTAATTTTCCTTTCAAGAGAGACCATCAATGTGTGGAACTGGAAATAACCTTGGAGATGGCTGAGATCCTCTGACCAGGGCGACTCTCTGGTGGGGTTCAAATTTCCTCATGCAAAAAGTGGGTCCCAACTGCCCAATGGGATATCCTAGGGTCTATCTCTTTTTTCAGGTTCATTTCTGACCTGGTCTCTCCTCGATTTGGGGGAGAGGGTGCAACTTCCAGGATTCTCCTAGCATTCCTCCTTGGAGTGACCCAGGACTGGGAGATACTCTTCCAACAACCTCCTTTTTGAGTCAAGAACAACCTTATTTGCACTTTCTCAACATCCCAATGAATATACAGCCTTTGCCAGATTTCATGGCTTCATATACCATTGGATTTCATTCTCGACCCATCGGATTGGTAAGAGAGGCCTCTGTCACTTCATGTGTGCTTAGGCAACTCTCCTGACTGGTTCATCATCCTCCTAGGGCCTGGGGTGTTGAGTTTCCCTCACTTAGAACCAAGACACTGGTCTAATCTTGGGATTATGTAACTCTCTCTTCTGAGAACTCAGAACTCTGGTTCTTGGTTGGGGTAATCCTTTCCCAGGGGACACCCTCTGAAAAGGACCCCCTTCCCTTAGGCCATATTTTACAGAATCCATGGGTTCCAAAATTTCTTGTATTTCACCCATCTTCCCTTTGGCCTACCTCTTAAAAAGCTTGCACAAGCTAGGCCTAAAGAAAGAGATAGAGCTAAAGTGATTATTATCTGTACTTAAATTTGGCTTCAATATGCATTAGACAATGGGTCAAAATGGCCAGAATTCAGCACCTTTGATCTCCAAATTCTCTGCATCTTAATAGTCTTACACAGAGAAAAAGCAAATGATAAGCAGTTTCTTATGCCCAGGCTTTCTTTCTCCTTCAGGGTCAGTTTTCCTCACTCCAAGTTCTCATAGAGGAAAAAGGACTGGATCCTTCCCTCAAACTTTCTGCCTCCCCACCTCACGTACACACCCCTTTGCTCACTCCACCCATCTTCCTCTTCCACCCCACCAACAGCAGCAGGGGCAGTTGCTGCCATCCCACCCAACTCTCCCCCAAATTCTCGTTACCCAGTCCTTCCCAAGGAAGAAAAACTCACTGTATGCCTTCTGCCCCATCACTGTCCCCTCCTTCATCTCAACCCCTCTGCAACCCTCATCCTGCGGGTGATTCCCCTACCCTCTCCCCCATCCCAGCGAATTCTAGAGTCTCAGCCTCTAGACTCCTCTCTGACCAACCCACCTAATTCTCCATCAGATTCCACGCCTCCTCCTCCCACTATCCTATCCCTTCCCACCCGCCTCCTCCCCCAACTCTATCTCCTCCCCACACACAATTCCAAATGAGGAAACCCAAATCTCTCCTCCCCTTGAGAGAAGTGGCTGGGGTGGAAGGTCCAGTTAGGGTCAATGTGCCTTTCTCTCTATCAGACCTTAGTCAGATTGAGGAACATCTAAGCTAATTCTCAAAGAATCCTTTCAAATATTTTAAAAGATTTCTCTACCTGACTCAGTCCTATAGCTTAACTTGGAATGATCTATATTTAGTTCTATCCTCTACCCTAACTCCAGGTGAATTTGAATATATCTGACATGCTGCCAAGCAGCCTGCAAATGTGATGTATCCCCAGGTTCCAGAAAGACACCCAACAGCCATTGAGCCATCCCCAGAGCCAACCCTAACCCAGATTGGACTTATGGTCCCAGGGCTATGGCTCCAAGAGCACATGATTTCATGCCTGCTGGTGACTATGGATAAGAACAGACATAAATGAGTTAATAATGAAAAGATCCGAGAGGTCATTGAGGAACCCAAAGAAAATCCTGCTTCATTTATGTCCCATTTTACAAAAGCAAATGACAATGTATACTAACAGTGATCCCAATTCCCAAGAAGGGCAACTTTTTGTTTTGTTTTGTTTTTTAATTTCCACTTTATGTCCCAGTCATCTCCAGGTATCTGTCACAAACTCCAAAAATTACAAGATAGTCTACAAACCCACAGAGGTACCTCAAAGATGTGGCTTTTTGTGTTTTTAACAACAGAGACCAGGAAGAATCAGGAGATAGAAAACCAAAGTTTCAGATGCTTACATTTGTAATTAACCAAGACCCCAATTGCCAGCTAAGTTCCACCCCTCAGGGGCCCTATTATTGATGTAACAATGCTGGGCACTGGGCGAAGGCCTGCTCCAACTTGAGCCCCAACTTGGTTAAAGGCTCTAGCTCTCCTGGAGCCTGTAATAAGTGTGGCAATACCAGACATTGGGCCAGGAGCTGCCCTAGTCTGAGGTCTTCCCCTGCCTCATGCCCCAAATGGGGATAATGGGGTCACTGGAAGATGGACTACCCCCATGGATGGAGATGCTCCTTTCAGTAGCAGCCCTCTGCTCAAACACTTCCAGCATGGACATCTCAACTATTAAAAGAATGAGTCCTGGGTTCCACAGCTCCCATCACAGTTGAGTTCAGGGACCCAAGGGTGATAGTGATAGTGTCTGGCAAGCAAGTTTCTTTCTTGGTGGACACTGAGGCTAGTTTATCTGTTTTAAATGAATATTGTGGTTCACTCCTTCCTTCCTCAGTCTCTGTTGTCAGCATGGAAGGCCTAATCAAAATGCCCAAGACGCCCTTACATTGCTTCTTTGGTAATGTTACTCTCCTGAATTCCTTTCTCATCCTTCCTACTTGCCCCACACCCCTCTTAGGCAGGGAATTCTCCACTGCTTGGGGGCATCTATCTCCATTCCCACTGAGGATAAAACACAAACCTTCATACTTCATAGTATGGACCTTCCTCTCCCCGCCAGGATCATTCCCTTCCCTTGGTTAATCTTGTAGTGTAAATTGCCACCACAATACCCTATTCCAGTACCTCTCAAAGACCCTACAAAAATCTATGCTGTTCTCCAATATTTTTCAAGCCCATAAGGCCATAGAAGTATAAAACCTATTATAGACCACCTCCTCTGAGCTAACATACTCATTCCCATTCACTCTCCTTATAACACAGCTGTACTCCTGGTTAAAAAACCATATGGCTCTTATTGCTTAGTACGGGACCTCTGACATATTAATGCCAACATCTATCCCATATACCCAGTGGTGTCAAACCCCTAAACTAAATACTCCTCTCCTGAATACCCTTTACAACTTATTTCTTTTCCATCCTGGACCTAAAGGATGTTTTCTTCACAATTCCTCTTGACACCTCTTCCTACCACTCTTGCCTTTACTTGGTTTGACCCTGAGGCTCACCTTACTCTACAGCTTACCTGGGCTGTATTACCCAAAGATTTCCAGAACGGTGGGCACTTTTTTGGATAAGCCTTCTAGACAGATCTAGCCTCTATTAACCTTTGACTCAGCACCCTCCTTCAATATGTTGATGATCTCTGTAGCCCTTCCTGAGAGACCTGTCTCCAACATACCACTAGCCTTTTAAACTTTCTAGCTGATAAAGGTTATGGGGTATCTTTAAAGAAGGTTCAGCTAATTTCCACTTGTTTCACCTTCTTGAGACTTCTCATGATGGCAGACACTCATGCAATTCCTCCAGCCTGAAAAGCAGGCAATACGCTCTCTTCCTTTCCCATGTACTAAGTGTGACCTCCTCTTTCTTGCAACTCATGGGATATTTTCACATCTGGATTTCAAACTTTTCTCTTGCTGCTAAACCTGTTTTTGAAGCTACCAAGGGCAATCTAGATGAACCCTTGCAAGAGACCTCCTCCCTAGAGACCCCAATCCAAACCCTAAAGAGGGCTCTCTACAAGCTCCCACCCTGAGCCCTCTGCAGCCACTCATACCATTCCTTCTCTATATCCATAGCTTTAAGGGCAGAGCCCTTGGCCTCATGGCCCAAAAGGCTGAAGACTATTATACCTGTGGCCTATTCTTCTGAACAGTTAGATGTCCTGTCTTCCTTGATTTTTCCCTGACTACATTTCATCACCTCACAGACATACCTATTCTAAAAGCACCACATTTGTTCACTGATGGTAATGCTTCTAAAACCCCCCCTTTTCCACTAAGTATGCAATAATGGAGGGGGACCATGATGATATCTTCTTTTTCTCTGCATAGTATCCTAGAGCATAGGCCCCTACATCAAGGCACTACCTCCCAACTGGCCATACTCTTAGCCTTGATTCAAGCCTTCACCCTATCCAAAGAACAGTCCACATATACACAGATTTCCGATATGCCTACAATACCATCCATTCCAACGCCTAGCTATGGCAAGAAAGGGGCTTTCTGACTGCCTGGGGGACCCCTATAATAAATGGCAAGCTGATTAAAGCTCTTCTTGATGCTGCCCAGTTGCCAACAAAAGCCTGCAAAGGACACCAGGAATCTGAACAGTACCTATCTGAAGCTAACAAGACTGATCTGATAGCTAAAGCAGCAGTTCATGGAGAAGTGATCCCATCTTTTCTCCTTAACTTAGCTCCTGTACATTCAGACTTAGAAATCTCTCAGTTCCAACAGCAAGGGGCATCTAGAAAGGACTCATGTGGTCTCTAGATGAGACCTCTTCAAGCTACCTTTCTAAAAAACCTCCATCTGCTCTTTCAATCTCAAACTCTCTTCTTCACTTCCTGAGATCACACATACACCTAACCCCTGCCATAAGAGATATTCTGCCTAATACATCTCAGACATTTATCATCTGACAAACTGCTAATCCCAACTCTAATATCAGGCAACTCTCATTCCCCACTCACCAGGCCAGTGGATCACTCCTGGGAGAGGATGGAGAGGACTGGCAGATTGACTTCACCCATATACCACCAGTTAGTGAACATGTTACCTTCTGGTGATGGTGAACACCTTCTCAGTGTGGGTGGAGGCTTTCCCCACTATTAACAAAAGCTTCCACTGTTTCCACTATATTATTAAATGATTTTATCCCAAGATTTGGATTACCTTCTATTCAGTCAGACAATGGACTGGAGTTTACCTATCAAATTACTCACATAGTATCTGCCTCTCTTCTATCTCATGGCATTTTCACATTCCCTATTGTTGCCCCTCTTCAGGAAAAGTAGAATGGATGATGGGGTTTTAAAACAACCCTAACTGAACTCTCCTCCCAGGTCCACTTAGATAGGGTAAATCTCCCTCCTTTAGCTCTGTTAAATATCAGATCTCTTCCCCAGAAGCCTTTAATGCTTAGCCCATTTGAAATTCTCTATGGAAGGCCTCTTCCATCACCTAACTTCCCTCCCCTACAAAACTCTGGAGCTATTCCTACTCCTCTCTTTCCTTCTTGTTGAAATGCACTTCCACTTATGGACCTATGCAGACACACACCTACCCAAACTGCACTCTCTGCCTCCCAACTATATTTCTACCTTTCAACCTGCTGACTAGGTTTATCTAAAACAAAATGAGGCTGCTCCAAAGCCAAAGTGGAGCAGGCCCTACCAGGTGATATTGACAACCCCCACCATAGCCAAACTCAAAGGGCACCTCCTTGGGTACATTTTGCTTCATTACAACTAGTAACATCTCCCTTATGTAAATCTACCTCCACAGGACCCACCTCTCTCAGGTTGACACCGCTCCTTGCAATATCAGAAGAACCACCTTCTCATGTCCCTGACAATACCTGATTACCACAGATTTCTGCAAATTATTCCACAGGAAAGATACTGGTATTCATCTCCACCAACCTACCTTCCCAATCTCCTCTCAGATTGCTGACTCCAGGGAGATCTGTGACTCCGCACCTACGCAGGTATACTTTTTTATCTTCTGTTTATACGTCATATTGGAATGCACTGTTACCATCTGTTATTGTCTACAGCTGTAATCCTAGCCCTAACTTTGGTCATAGGCAATCGCCCCCCTGACTAGACCTATGGTAAGAAATTTATTTTAGCAATATTTTCTCTCCTCTAGATAGGATGTTTTTCTGCTATCTCCTGCTTCTAACCTGGTCCCCTATTATGGCTCCAAGTTCCTGCATACCTCTCGCCCACAGATCCTACCAAAATTCTTACATCTCTCTCATTAACATTTCCTCTAGCCTCTTTTTGAAGGTAATCAAAAAGTCTCTTCATGTTGGATCTGCACACACTCCTTCCCCGAAGGCTGGCAAACCCTCCCCACCCCCAGCTCTGGGAAATGACCCATGGACTTGTTCATATTACAAGGACCAGAACTCTCCTAGCAGAACTCCAGAACATATCTCTTTTCCAGAATTCCCAGGAGGAAACACTGGCATGGATAGAGGAAGGAACACTGGTATCGTACAGGGAAATAAAACCAGAGGACCCATCTGCTATAACTGCCCAACACAATTTTGCTATGGCCTCGCTAATCAGTCAAGCCCCTTTGTGCATCATGCATGCTTCCTTTCCTTCTTCCCATAAGGTGGGTTCATTGCCCCACACACCTGTGGCCTAGTTGTCACTCTCCCAGGCCCACCCCCTATTAGCTGCCACTACGCTTTGCACACCCAATGAATGCAGCTGCAATGGTATTTACTCTTCATATTCTCCTGAAACATGAGAGCACAATGGTTATCTTTTATCATATGATCATAGGTATAGGACCAGAAACAGTCATTCTTTCTCTGTGGTAACCAGGCATACATCTGCCTCCCCACCAACTGGACAGGGACCTGTACACTCACTTTCCTGTTTCCCCCTTTTTCCTATAACCCAGGCCAATCTCTATGTTCTGTTACTATAACCCACCACATCAAGAAGGATTTTGGACTCATCTTCACCCTTGATCATCTGACTGGGTATCTTGATAGGAATCAGAACAGGAATGACTGGACTAGCCATTTCAGTCAACAAGGCAAATGAAATTGAAGGTTTATCTCTAAGTCTCAGAGAAAACATAAATGACCTAGCACAGCAACTGGCTCACCTCCAGGATCAGGCGGATTCACTGGCAGCAGTAGTTCTCCAGAGCTGCCTGGCACTACACCTCCTCAGAGGTGGGAGAGGAGGACTTCGCCTCTTTTTGGGTGAAGAATGTTGTTTTTACACCAATAAATCAGGCATGGTAATAGGTGGGATCAAACACATAAAAAGACACACTAACCCGATGTATTCACAAGATAACTCTGCCTCATTTTGGCCATATTTTACACTGTGGGAAATGTCTCTAGTATCTCCTTTTGTCCTCATAATCATAGGGATTCTATTTCTGCCATGTATAATTAACATATTCTATAGGATCTTGCAGGAATGAATAACTGCTGTATCTCAAACAATCTCGAAGGAGCAACGCAAGACTGCTCTTCTTCTTCAATTAATCCAATCCCAAGTATAGACCCCCACTAAAGTACTCACTCCATGTTTATGCCCCATATCAGTAGGAAGTAGCCAGAAACAAATCAGCACCCACCCCTTCTCCTTATCGTATCAGAGTCAGGATTGATGGAACAGAGGCATAAGCCTTCGCCATTCTCATTCACTGTCCAACAGATAAACACTGGAATTTATTCCTTGCCCTTGAATCTCAACTTGGTCTAATACCCTATTGCCTTTAAACCCCAGTCCTCTGCATTCTTTCTCAGGTTCCCAAGGCCCTGTGCAGCCACCTCAAAGGCCATTTCCAGGAATTCACTCCTGACTGCTGCACCCTACCCCAGCCCCTTCCCATCTCTAGCCTCCTAAAATATAAAAGGCCTGGCCTCTGGGTTCAGGGCCTTCTGCCACATGTTCTGTCAATGTGCACACTGGCAGCTGGTCATTCACCTCTACGAATTTATCTTCTCTGAAGACATTTGGTCTGGCTGTAGATTTGTATACTGCCTCTTCTCTACTTTTCCTACCATTTTTGGTACTTGAACCCCTTTTCCTTTTTGGTACCTGTGCCTCTTTTCTTAACAAAAACAGATTCCTTTCATGCTAAAAGTATGAAATTAAAGTGTCAAAGAAATTATCACCTGTAATCTAAACATTAGCTGACCATATGTGGAAGTAATAGATTTATAAACAATGAAAGGGAACTATAGGCTCTTCAAGGAGTAAAAATATATGTTCATTCATCCATCTACCTATTCATTTAGAAGTTCCTGAATGTGATATGTGACAGGCACTAGTAGCATTTCAGTGATAAGCTATGAAAAATTGGTAAGACACATAAGCAATAAAGCACATGGATAAGCAAGATACCCAAAGGTTATGGCAGGTTCTAATGAAGAAACAAGCAATTATTTTGATACACAAATTATACATTCAATGGTGAGAAATCTACCACAGACAGAATGGCCAGGAAAGCACCACACTCAGGGTATGACATTTCACTGGAGACTTGAAGAGTAAGAAGGTCCATGGAAAAGAAACCTATGCAGGGTTGAGAGTGGATGCAATGGATCTGAACTTAGGAAAAAAACTCCATGTCTTTGAAAAAGACAAAACGAAATAAAAAGCAAATAAAAAAAAATCCAGGGGAAAGAAGATGGATAGAAATCCATATAGAAGCCAAGTCACATAACTTTTTGTGGACCAGGATCAAGAATTTCAATTTCTTCTATCATGGTAGAAAACAATAAGGGATTTTTACCAGGAAAGTGATGCTATCTGAATGATCTTTCTAAATAATCTACTTTGTGGAGAAATTAGAAGAACTGAAAAAATATTCAGACTAATTTAAAAGGCTATTAAAGCAATACATGCTGGAAATTACGTAGGTTTGCATTAGACAATGCCTTGGAGATTTTCTTATTAAAGAACAAATGGCATCAATACAAGTTCAATGCACTTCCTGTGTAGATACGTATTTCAGAAATAGATCTGGAGAATCTGTTCATTTGGAAAATATAGTTTTGACAGAAGAGAGGAATTGTGATGATTCTTGGCTTGGCCAAGTGATGGTGCCATTATAAAAAGGAGAAATAGATTGAGAGTGGAGACATAAGTCATATGACCTGGTTGGTTGGTGTTTTGTTTTGTTTTACTTTGGTTTTTAGTAGAGGTTTTTAGTGCACCTGTAAAACATCACAAACGGGCTTCAGGAATTACCAGCATCTTGTTTCTGTAGCTAGACAATATTTATATCTTAATCATCCATCTGCTGAACTGCTCCTCTTCACATAGATAAAATCTAAAATTTTTCTGATACCCCTGGTTTTAACTATGTGACTTGTTGAGTCAAAGAAGCTTAATTTTATATAAAGTCAATGTCATTTCCTTCAAGAATTCACTTTCTGGGATGGAGGTACTAAACTATCAACACCCAGCCTCATTCAGACCTTGGAGGTGTATCTTCTGCCATTAAGACATGTAGAATTTCAACAGAAGACCCATTCTCCTGAATAACGACATGAAGATCTCATCTTGTATTGGAAACACATAAAGATCTCATCTTGTATTGGAAGCTTGGTGCAATTCCCTTCATCTTCCTCTGTATATCATCACAGGTAGTGTGAACAGCAACCAGTTGCTATTTCCCCGTCATTTATCAACCTGGAGTCCAGACCCCCCCCCCTTTTTTTTTCCAAGAAGATGGGCTCTACCTGAGTGTGACTAAAATTTCTCCAGAGTTCCTTATAGCCCTTCATGATAATGGCACATCCTTTCACAGTAAGGTCCATGTTTCCTACGATGTCAGATTGCTGAGAATGAATTTCATTCTCACGGTGGAAGTAGTAAAATGGTTCAGAGGATCGGTTTTGAACATTTATGCTTCAATTACCCTAAGGGAGGTGTCAACAAGATATTTAAATAATATAGCTGAAGCTCACGAGAGGAGAGCTGGACAAAACACATAAATTTCAGAGTCATTAGCATATAGGTACATATTTTTTATGGTCTTGGGATGAAGCAAGATTATCCAAGTGCAAACTTAAAGATCAGAGCAAGTGACATGTGGAAAAAACCCAAATGTCTTCAGACATTTGAAATTTGAAACCATTTTTGCTGAAAACTCATCACACACCAGTGACTTATATTACATTTGGGTGTTTTTTCTTGATTCTTGTATGCCTAAAATCCATTCCATTTAATTATAAGGCTTTTGCATATTCAAAGAAACCCCTGTAATTTAATCAAATTATTGACTATTTTTTTCAAAGTATGAGTTAACAGGGTAACAATTTTGGTGATTTGCATAAATACTTGATGGTAACACAAAAAAATTAAGATGAAAGATTTTTTGGTGAAAATATGGCTAAAGTGTTGAATGGACATAAACAGCTTTCATAAAACTCAGTATTTCAGGCCACCTGACCTGGAATATTGGAAAGAAATGCAACTAGCATACAAAGGTTCTTTAAAAGTTGCATCAGTATTATGAAATCAGTATCATGAAAAAGTTATGCATGAAATTGCAGAACTTCTTCCACCAAAATAAAGTTAGCTTTTATGTATTTATGCATTTGAAAGAGTGACACAGAGAAAGGATAAGAGATTTTCCACACAACGGTTCACTCTCCAAATGGCTGCAATAATCGAAGCTGGAGTTGCCTGAAATCAAGAGCCAAGAACTCCATCTGGTCTCCCACACTGGTGGCAGGGGCCCAAGCACTTGGGCCGTGGGATGCTGACTTCCAGGGTATGCCTTACCAGGAAACTGATCACAAGAGGAGGAGCCAGGCCTGGAACATGCACTTTGATATGGGATGTGGGCCTCCCAAATGACGCCTAACCTGCTATGCCACTATGCCTACCCCTGCACAAACATTCTGAAGCGTCCATATGTATGAAAAGTTATGTTACAGTCAAAACAAATAGTTATTGAAGTGGAATATAATATTCTAAGTAACAATTTTATTTTAAATAATTGGAGATTTTAAAAATAAAAGATAATTTCAATTAACTCTATGAGGGAAATACTTAAAATGCAAAATTCAACTTCTGTGATAATCACTTTGACATTAGTCAGACACAGACTGTAATTCAGTCTGCCACTTGCCAGCAATGTAACCAGGAGTCTTAATGTCTATGCCACTTTTCAAATTGTAAAATAGTGTTGACTATCAGAGTCATCTATTTTTCTCCACAAACTTTGTTGGAAGAGATTTTTCTTATGTCATTAGAATGTTAGAAAATTATTATAATGATTACACAATAGTCCATTTACTAAAAATTCTGAACTATTGTTCATCTATCACCCTCCTGTTGTTTATTTGGAATATTTCATGTTGCATTATAGTTCTAACTTATGCTGTGTTGTGAATCTTAATTTAAGGTGTTAGGCAGAAATTCTGCTTTAGCCTCCTAATCTACTCATTTGCCTCCTCTCTTAGAGAATATTCCTTTACCCCGTACTCCCCTCCTTCCTACACAACCTCTTTACCTTCAGACTTTTAAACTTTTCTTCCTATGTGGGAGCAGGGGGAAAGTGAGAGAGATTTTTACAAAATAAAAGCAATCAGAAGAATCAGATCTCAGCTACCTACTCACCTGTCTGTATCTTGCCTACATTCTTGGTCTTCCCTTCTGTTGCTCAGACTGAACAGTGTATGCTCTCCTTGAAGGACATCCCTTCCAGGTGCCCACCTGCTCAATCATTTTACATTCTTTCTCTAGGACATTATTAGCGTAACTGATCTTTTGATAAAAACCACCCCAAGAGCATATATGCAGTGTGCTCTTTCTCCCATCTCAAAAAACCTGGCAAAGAGTCTTCATATCCTTCTGCTACCTTTTTTCTTTAGAGGAAAACTTTCAGTTTATTTTATGAGCTGTCTTTAGTTCCTTTCTTTCCATTTTCTCTTGAATCTATTCCCATCAAGACTTCACCTTGTATGCCACCCAAACGTCCCTCAAGGTTATCAGTGATCTCCATGTTGTTCAAAGCCAGTGATAAATTCTCCATCCTAAATTTACCTGAAAACAGCAGCAGTTAACTTAATTGATGATGACCTAATTTCTGAGGCATCAAAAATTTTGTGTGCTATTCTCTCCCTATTTTATTGGCTGCTTGCTTTTTTTTCTTTATTTTTGCTGTTTTTATCCTGTTGTCTTTTAAAACTCAGCTCTAAGGTTAGAACCTACTCCTTAAAATACCACTGCCAGTAGATCTCATCTGTGGTTTTCAATACCATCTATGTGGCAAGAACTCCCGAGTTGCTATCACCAGCCAGACTTCTTTGCTGAACTCTAGTCTTCATTATGCAACTGCCTCCTAGATTAACCTTTCAGGAGGCGTTATCATTTCAAAGATTAAACTTGGAAGGGACCCTTCCAGTCTTTCTCCAAGTAATTAATACTCCATCCTGTTCATTTCTTAGACCACTCCAGAAAAGTTCACTCATGATTACCCTTTCCTTTACACCCCTCCTCTGTGAGCAAATTCTTTTGGCTCTACTTTCAAATTGCATGCAACATCTGAATATTTCTCATCACTTCCTCTATTCCTATCCTGATATAAACAACTATTATCTTTCAGTTGAACTATTGTAATAACCTTGCAATTCAGAGGTATGCAAACCATTTTCTGTTAAGAGTCGGATTTTTTTAAGGTAATGCAGACCTTAAGGTCTTTGTTCCAACTACACCAATCTGCCACAATGTAAAAACAAAGGCAGGCTCTTTATAACGGAATGAATACGCCTATGTTCTAACAAAACTTTAACATGCAGTTCTCCAGATTTGATCTTTGGAAAACCGTTTGACAATAGCTGTTCTAGGTCATCTCCCTGATGCTTGTCTTTCTTTTTCAGTACATATTTTCAACATAAGAACTACCATAATCCATTTTATATATAACTTATGGCACACAATACCTCTATTCCAAACTTCCCATGGTTTCTAGTTCACTCACAGTAAAACCCAAAAATCCTTACTATGGCATGCAGAGCCTCTAAAGAGATCCCTGTGATTCAGTCTCTTTGATCTTTTTGCTGCTAATTGAACTTACTACATGCATGAAGGTGTTTGTTCTATCCATGTGACAAACTCAATAGAATTCATGGAACTGAAAAATTTGCTCTCCACTTGCCTTGGGTCCCTGATCAAATTTCATAGTTTCAGGGGGTATTTCCTCTTTGAGAAATCAATTCAGCCTTCTCCAAATATGCTCTAATCTTACTTTCCTTCATTGATATGTTCACCATCATCTTCTGGCAAAGTGTATTTTGTTTTGTCTGCCCTCTCCTTACAATATAGTCCCCCTTAGGCTGATAGGATATACTTAAGGGGAAGTTTGGATAAATTGTCCCTTCCTTTAACCCATAGTCTAGACCAGTTTTGAATACTTGGTTCAGGACAATAAGAATTTATGGAACGAAGTATTCTAGAAGAATATTAGGCATGCAAGAAAGTCTTGGTCACAGAAACTACTCTATCATATAGTCAAATTATTTAAGATTTGTAAAGTAATTCATCAATCTTCATGTAGAATTTATTCATTTGAAACTTTGATGGCCTATTTTCCTTGCTGTGAAAAATTAAAACCACTTTAAGGACCCTCAATATTATTCAGAAGAACAAAATATGCATGGTTCTATGTGTAACATTTGTACTTTGCATGTTAATTTTTCATTTTCTGATATAATGTTCACAAGTAAAATAAGAAAACTATTTTATTTTACTTATGGTCAGGTAATCTCAGTGACCATTGTGAAAAATTCTGTGAATAAACTCTAATCATTATTTTAGTTGTTGGGGACTCTGTTGGCCTTCATAGTAATGACAATGTCTAATTCAGTCCGTAAGACCTCCAAACAATTTCAGGTATGAGAAGTGTATACAGTGAACACATGCTTAACAGTGCTAGAATCTGGACTAGAATTTTCTTCCAGAAAGATTTTCTCTACTTTTCAAAATACTTCCATTATAGTAACTTCACAAGAAGTAGAAAGAATCCAGTATAAGTTTAAAGAACAAAGATATATCAAAACATTATATTCTCATTGTCATTTTAACTAGTCAATCAGAAATAGTATCCATGATATAAAGACTAATAAATCCCAACCAAAGAACCCATTTCCAAAAAGTTATTTTAAAACACAATTGAAGTAACAAATTAATCCATGGCTGCGTTTGAAAAGAGAACTTGAACCAAGTAGAGAAGGGCTGGCAGATAGAACCCCTCTGTGAGTCTACCATTAATCCTCAAATGTACTGTTTGATCCATGGAATTCTGGCATCAGTATGACAGTGGATGCTTAACAACTTAGAATTTGTGGCCCTACTTTGATAGAAAATCTTTAGTACTAGGCATGGAACCTGAATTCTTAACAATTAACCAGTTCTTATATATGAGGGATCTTCAAAAATTCCACAGAACATGCACAATATGAAAAAAAAGAATTTTAACTTTTTCTGAAAAATTTTATTTTTCATTTCATTTTTGAAGTACTCTTGAGTTTCTGAAGTACCCTTATTCTTTAGTTTTACAGTCAGAGCACTGCTACTCCAGATGTGTTCTGGAACCAGCAGCAAGGACATAACAGGGTAGTGCACAATGAATGCCAATGAATGCCTGTTCTCAGGTCTCTTCCCTCAACCTACCGACTCAGACTCTGCCTTACAGCAATCAGCCTTGTAGATCTCCAGGTGATCCTAATGCAAATTAAAACTTAAGCAGCACTTATTTTTAAAGTGTCTTCTTATAAGCAGGGAAACATCAAGAAAGTATTATTTCCCCTATAAGCTAGTCTTTTCTTTATACCCTTAATCACTCTCCAATGTTCTTTTAGAGCTCCGCATGGAAAATGGACCATTAATTTAAGTAAGGTGGGATTATGTAACACATGCAACCAGAATGTTAGAAGTGTAAAGGACCTTGGGGAACATCTTCTCAATTAACTCCTTCATTTCACAGATGAAGAAAATTAGCCTCAGAGAGGTCATCTGGGCCCACAAAGCTATTGGTTACTAATGGGTAACTAACATACTTGAAGCCCCTAATTCTGATATCTTGGCTACTTTAATTACACGCTGCTTCTTTCCAACTGAGTTAAACTTAAAATTGGTGTATTATTAAAAATTTGGCCTGTGCCTTAGCTTCTTTAGAAGCAACATCAACTAGTATATGATTCATTGTGCTATTCAAATGGTATCCCCACACTTCTAAAAAGGGATTAATTACGAATATGGACTAGATTCCCCTATTATCTGGAAAATGATTTTTAATCTAATTCATCTTTCAGAATAATTATTCAGAATCAATCACTGTCAGTTTATAGCAATAATAAGAGATAAGTTAGAAAATATTGGCGATTTTTCTAGGGTTCAATTACTTCCCAAGATGAGAAGATCAAATCAATTCAGCAACTGGGAGTTGCATTACAAGTATTTCTAAATGGAGTTTAGCTGCATCATTTTACATTCCAGGCCCTTTGGTCTCCAATGTTCATTTTTTGTGTGTGAAAAATATATGCACAGTGGATTTGAGATGGTATTTTAGAACTAATTACAGCCCCTTTCACAGCTTTCCTAAAGGAGGCATTCTTAGCAGAAGCAAATGCCTTTCTTTATTTCTTTACTTTTTGTCTAGTCAAAAAGGAATGACAAGCAACTGACTCTTGAATGATTCTCTTTTGAGTTGTGAAAGGGAAGAAGAAGAAAGCAATGTGCCAGTAAAGCAAAGATATGGTGAATTTACATATTAATGATGATCCACTCCTATACATGACTGGCTTCTCAAATAAACAACTTAAGTTATTCTGCCTCTACCCTAACTAGTGTGAAATCATTCAGCATAGTGCCTAGCATAAGGGTTCTAAACAAACAGTATTGTTTTTAATTACCCTCAACCATAGCATAAGCATTTCCCCATGTATTAAAGTTAGGCCTTAAAAATCTAGTTAACATCTTCAGAAGATAAAACATTACATAACTCAAAGTATAATTGTTTTTACTTGGAAATTGTGTAATAACATTGGTCAGGACACAAACATTTTCAGCTAAAGAACCCAACTGAATGCTTTGAATTGTGTGGTGGGGAAAATCACTGTGCTGACTCATGGTCCATCTGACACTGTGTTTCTGGCCAAATGCTTAATCATGAAAAAATTTCTTCTTTGGTATAGCTACTCACGGTTGCAACTGCAGTACCACAGTGCTCAGAGTGACCTCAAATGTCACAAGGAACAAAGCATAGTGGGTTATAAAGAACTTACAATAGAAAGACTAAAATGTTCTTTAGGAAATTAATCTTGAGATAACATAAGATACCCATTTGATGAATACTTCAGTCTAATCTAAGATTCAGTTTCTTCACTAAATTGGGCTTTAGAAGGTACCTGGGGGGAGGAGCCAAGATGGTGGCATAGCAACAAGACGTTCTAAGATGGGGGAGGGCCGGGGGTGGGAATAGACAGTTAATAAGGAAAGAGGATATGGGCTGGCAACAGAACAACAAGAATTTTGAGCAGAGAAACCCAGGAGTCCACTGCTGGTGGGAATGCAAACTGCTAAAACCGCTATGGAACACAGTTTGGAGATTCTCAGAAATCTGAACATATCCCTACCATACGACCCAGCCATCCACTCCTTGGAATTTACACAAAGGAAATGAAATCAGCAAATAAAAGAGACATCTGCACTTCTATGTTTATTGCAGCTCAATTCACAATAGCCAAGACATGGAATCAACCTAAATGCCCATCAATGGAAGACTGGATAAACAAGCTATGGCATAAGTACTCTATGGAATACTACACAGCAGTTAAAAAATGCAACCCAGTCATTTAGAGCTAAATGGATGAATCTGGAAAAATACCATAATTAGTGAAATAAGCCAGTCCCAAAGAGGCAAATATTGTAAGTTCTCCCTGATCTGTGACAACTAATAGAGCACATAAAAGAAAACCTGTAGAAGTGAAACAGACACTATGAGAAGCAATGACTTGAACAGCCTTGTCTTGACTGCAGCGGAACACTTTAGTATTTCACTTTATTTCTTTATTCTTTTTTTCTTCTCTATTAAATACCATTGGGTGAACTCCTAACTTAACATAGGTTTAATCATAGATGTATTAAGTCAATTGAAAATAAATCCCAGTTAAAATAAGAGTGAGAATGAGAGGGAGGAGCTGTAAGGATCAGCACACATTCCCACAGACCTAGCCCTAGGGGTGAAGCTAAAAACTTGCCATGAGACTCCAAATCCCATTTAGCTGGGTGGCACTAATGCCATCTTATGTGATAAAGTGATCATATTAGTATGGAATTGATTATATACATAGGACCATCAGTCAATGGATTACATAAATAAGAACAAGCGCCTGGTAATAACAATAGATAGAATTACAAAGGAGAGAATGTTCCAACATGGGAAGCAGCCCACACTGCAGACTCATAGAATGACAAACACCCTAAACAGTACTCTGACCTAAGGCCTGGCTGAAAACAACATGAGAGCATTTTAGGCATGGAAAGCCAAGACATAGTGGTAAAAATTGTTCTGCATGAACGATCTCTGCGAGACCCCACTGGAAAGAAGCAGCCCTCAAAAGGATGCATTTTTCTCTGAAGGGAGGAGAGTACTTTCACTTTGCATATGGCTCTGTCTGAAAACCAACGGGATTTGTGAACTCAAAAATCTTCCATAGCCTTGGAAGCTCATGTCAAGAGCCTTGGGTGATCACTGATGTCGTAAATAAGGAGTGTCAGTAGATGTTAAATCAACAATAGGAGTCACTGTGCACTTGCTCCCCATGCTGGACCTCTGTCCTCAATGAGTTGTACTATGAGAATTAACAGTAAAACTTGTCTTCAAACTGTACTTTATACTTTGTGTGTCTGTGTGGGTGCAAATAGTTGAAATCTCTCCTTAGCAAAGAGTTGGTCTTCTGTATATAATGTCAGTTAAAAACTAATCTTAATGGAAAATGGAACAGGAGAAGGATTAGGAAGTGGAATGGGAGCGTCAATGGAGGGGCAGGAATGCGGGGAATAAGCACTATATCCCTAAAAGCTGTACATACGAAAATTTGTATTCATTAAATAAAAAAAGTGAAAGTCAAATTTGAAAAAAGTAAAAGTCAAATTAAATAAAGAAAAAAAGTAGAAGGGATATCTGGAAGGGATAAATGCTTTGGGAACTTGACACAGAATTTGACCCATGTTAAGCATTCACTATCACTGATTTTTCTCATCCTTTTCTCATGCCAGGGTTGAGGATTCTTGTATAACTTATTTTAAAACAATTTAAAGAAACTGTAGTATCTAGCAAACTTAATTCAATCCAACCCAATTCACACACTCAAGAATCTATCAACACTCTAATGGGGGGGTAGGCAATCAACAGCAAAGTACCTCTTATTTATGTCTACCTCTATATATGCAAATAGATTTGGAATGCAAACTGAAGAATTTAACAAGAAATCTCAATTTTGGAACTTTAACTGCCAGGGTGAAAAAATTACCAGGGCTTATGCCTTCATCGACTATTTTTTCATATGAAAGTAATTACCAGTTGTTTTTCAATGCACAATACCAGACTTTGGAAGTATAAAATTCTGGTAATTTTTCAGTGGTAACCAATAGTTTCAAATTGAAACCTGGTAAATAAAATAAATCTACCTAGACTGGATTCAGCTACTTTTCTACTTCATGTACTTACATGTCACTGAATGGAACTAGGACACAGTATTCAATTGATTTTCAAAGATTTATCTGAAAATCAGGGTAACAAAGACAGAGACAGAGGGAGAGACTGAGAGGAAAACATGTTCCATCCTCTGATTTACTCCACAAACGGTCCCAACAGTGGCAGCTTGTTTGGGCTGAAACTAGGAGCCCAGGACAACATGTAGGTCTCCAATGCGGATGACATGGGTCCAACTACTTGGGCCATCCACCGGTACTTTCCCAGGCACTAATACCAGGGAGCTAAATTGGAAGCTGAGCAGCTGGGACTCAAACCTGCATTCTAATGTGGGACAACAGTGTTGACAATGCTGGTTTAACCAGCTGTACCACAATGATAATCACTGGCTGTTTTTAGCACTATGGGCATTAGAAAAATTATTCACTCAAAGGTTCATGCTAAAAAGATTTGCAGACAAATCAAACAATCTCTTGGAACGTTTTCTCGGGCTATGTAAGCACCATGAATTTAATTCAGTGAAATATGTTTTTCCTGAGTTTATTCTCTGCTAGTTAGAGTTTCAACAAGATGCACTTGAACTGTTATCACACCTCAAAAATAAAAGTATTAGATTCAGCAAGTATAACTAAGGGTTGTGTTCTGAAAGAACACACTAATAGTTAACCCACTGCATAAAGTTTCTATTTATGGTGTCTACTCTGTATTGGACACTCAAGAGACTTGAAAAAATTAACTACACCATCAAGAGTGGTTTGATTTTACTGTGATTCTCATGTGAAAATAAAGTGATCTAACTGGAGATCCAAGATATAGTGAGAAGATGGACAATCTGCTGCAGAAGGTTACATGAAAAAGAAAGGAACAACCTCATTCCCAGGGGACTCAGAAATCTTCAGTGGAGAAGTCAAAGAACAGAACAGAGACTTTGTGGGTCAGCAAACAGAGCACAGACATGCTGCTGTGGCCAATAACATAGCACCAGGTGGAAATCACCATTTGTCCAAGTCAAGGCAGAAGTTGTCATGTATCACAGCATTTGCAGCTTTAGTTGAGGGAGAATACCACAGTCCCCCACTGTCTTTAACTCCAGCCTCGGGGAGCTGACTGGGGTCTGGGCACTGCTTGGCTCCACAAAGGGAAGCCACACTACCTCCCTCCTTTCCCCTACTGTCACAGAGTGCTGGATTTAGTTGGCTATGTAGAGTCACACAGCTGATCTCTGTCCAGCTACTGAATGAAGCAACTAGATGCAGAGTCAGGGCATCTACTGCAGTGGAGAGCAGACCCCTGCCTTCAACAACTGTGGGAAGTTTGGGTACAAGGCCCTCAACTTCATTCACTTACTCTACATGATTCAGGGACTTCCCCTTAGCTTTTTTGTGGGGTTAGCACCAGCAACAGCCCATAAAAACTAGAAACCTGACCTGAGGAGGTTTCTTCTTTATCTCCTAGCTCATGGTGCTTGGAGCCTCAAACATAAACCTCACTGACAACACTGCATTGCATGCCTTATGAAAACTGCGGGCAGTTTCCTCTATGCCCAAAATGAGACTGTTGGTATTATTATAACCTTTGGAGTAATTTGCACACACTTGTGGGACCTGGAGTGCTCTATTTGCATTGTTCTGCTTCAGATTATCCTCAACAACTCACTCCAACCCTGGGAGATCTCTATGATGACCCCTCTGTACCAAGCTACACAAAAACTGGAATATTCAATACCAATTTCCTCAGACACACTGGAATCTTTCCAGCGGGATCAATAGAAGAACCTGCCTACACTCCAAATTTCTGGATGCATGCTTGCCAGTCCGATTTCCTGTACACCTTGTAGTCACTTTGGATGACAGTAGCAGGTTTCAGTTCACTTGCCCCAGTCATGGGACTACGGCTAATGGTATTATAAACCCCATTACTAGTCACTATTTCCCAGCAGTTCTAGAAGAACTCATCCCCTTAACACAGTTCTAGAGCCACAATTATTGGAGACACAAGCACCAGCTTTACTCATATTTGCCAGTGTGACATCAAAACAGCCTGGTACTGGCAAAATAGATATGTAGACCAATTTAACAGAATAGAAACTCCAGAAATCAATCCACAAAACTACAACTAACTAATCTTTGATGAAGGAGATAAAAATCAATCCCAAGTGAAAGGACAGTCTTCTACAAAATGTGCTACAAAATTTGGATCTCTTGATACAGAAGTATGAAACTAGACCAACTCCTTATACTTTATGCAAAAAAAAAAAAGCAACTTAAAAGGAGAAAGGATCTAAATCTACAAGCTGGCACCATCAAATCACTAGAGAACATTGGGGAAACTCTAAGATATTGGCATAGGCAAAGACTTCTTGGAAAAGACCCCAGAAGCATAGGCAATCAAAGCTAAAAAAGACAGAAGGGATTACATCAAACTAAGAAGCTTCCACATTACAGACTAGATCGTTCAGGGTGGTATGGCCATAGACAAGCTTCCACATTACAAAGCAACACTCAACAAGGAGGCAATCAGTAGAATTTGAGAAAATATTTGCAAATTATGGAAGTCATAAAGCATTAATATCCAAATTCTAAAGAGTTCCAGCATGTCAACAAAGACAAAACAAACACTCAAGATAAGAAATGGGCAAAGGACTTGAATGGGCATTTTTCAAAGAGGAAATTCAAATGGCCAATAAACACATGAAAGATTGCTCAGGATCACTAGCCATTAGGGAACTGCAATTCAAAACCTAAATGAAGGGGGCCAGTGCTATAGCATAGTGGGCTAAGCCTCCACCTGCAATGCCGGCATCCCATATGGGTGCCGGTTTGAGTCCTGGCTGCTCCACTGCTGAGCCATCTCTCTGCTATGGCCTGGTACAGCAGAATATTACCTCAAGTCCTTGAGCCTCCACACCAGAATGGGAAACACGGAAGTAGCTCCTAGCTCCTGGCTTAGGATTAGCTCTGCTCTGGCCATTGCACACATGTGAGGAATGAACCAGAGGTTGGAAGACTTCTATTTCTGCCTCTGCCTCTCCCTAAACTTCAAAAAAGCTTCAAAAAAGAAAAAGAAAAAAAGAAAACCTCATTGAGGTTTCATCTCATGCCATTAGAATGGCTCACACACAGAAATCAATAAACAATAAAAGCTGGTGAGGATGTGGGGGAAAAGGTACCCTAATCCACTGTTGGTGGGAAGGTAAACTAGTACCGCCATTGTGGAATACAGTGTGGAAATATCTCAGAAAGCTGAAAACAGGTCTACCAAATGACCCAACAATCCCATTCTTTGGAATTCATCCAAGCAAAATGATTGCTATCATATTAAAAAGTTATCTGTATTCCCATATTTATTGTAGCTCAATTCACAATAGCTAAAATATGAGATCAACCCAGATGTCCCTAGATATCCATCAACTGATGGCTGGATAAAGACTTTGTGGTTTTGATACACCATGGAATACTACTACTCAGTCATCAAAAAAGGATGAAATCCTGTCTTTCACAACAAAATGCATACAATTGGAGACCATTATGCTTAGTGAAATAAGCTAGTACCAAAGAAGAAAAATACCATGTTTTCCATGATCTGATCATTTCTTCCCAGGCACCTTCCCTTGGTATCAGATATAAACTTATTTTATTGACATTCTTCTAATATATATATATATATATATATATATATATATATATATATAAAGTATACATATATATTACATGTATATTTATAACTTAGAATTTGGTTATATAAATCATTTGAACCTACCCTATTAATAAAGCTACTCAAAATGTTTTATTCTAATTTATGAGCCCCAAATACTATTGAAATTTTAGTCACTACTGCTGTTCTTATTCATATTTTTAAAAAAATACATCTGAAAAGATTGAAAACAAGACAGGTTATTTATAATACTTAATGAAATATAAATGATCTATAAGTAGCTGTATATAGTAGAATAATGACAAAAATTGTCCACATGTTTAGTAGACATGCAATCTTGTTAAGAATTTTTGCTATGGGAATGACATCATGCACAAGTACTAAAACTGGTTACAGAGGGCTGGCTGTTCCTCCTTTGCTTTAAATCATACAGATTCAGTTATATTAAATACTTGATTCTTTGTTCTCTTAAGTGAATATATTGAATGGTTACCCTCAGGTTTGGAGGACTTGAAACCATTTATTAAGCAATTGTTGAACAATAGCTCAGCTACTACATAGCAATTAGAATGGCCACAGTACACAGATAATCACCCTGTGATAACAACTCAGAAACACCAGATATGAAAATGTTTTTGTCTTCATATTCTGATACATTAGTGTCGCACTTCTCACATGAACCTCATACAATCTCTATGGGATGAGTACAGCAAAAGAGTATTGAAGTAAATAAATATCCTGACATCATAGCAAGGGTATGAACATAGTTCTCTCAATCCTTTAGAATATATTTTGAACTTCCACTACCCTCGATTACAGAGCTCATTCTTTGAAAGTCAATTGTTTTATCATTAAGAGAAATAAAAAATTCAGGACTCTTAATGTAAACAATACTTGTGTTCATATCATCACTGTGGTCCTTCTCCATGCTTGGACTCAACTAAATGCCAGAAAATCTTAGAACTGAATTTTGCTGGGAAATTTAGTATAATGACAGTCATTTCTCCTGGCCTTTGATTTGAGTATGTTAAGCCCTGACTCTGTTTTCTAGCAGCATGTCTTCATCCAGAAAGCAAGGCTTTCATCAAATTAAAAACTTCATAGGAACAGAGCGTTATAGAAGTGGCAGATGAGTGCCAGTGTTTCCTAAGGAAAAGCGTGACCCCACCTCATTGTATGCTTTATTGTGGTCTAGACTTGAAATGTCAGAAGAGTTAGGGATTTTGATAGTAACAAGCATATGGCACACACAATAAAAATTTGAATATGTACAGACAGATATCCACGAGAGACTTGGAAATAATCCTTCAGAGATAACATATTTTAATGTTTGTTTATTTCTGTAAAAGACAGACGAAAAGATTTCAATAAATGAAGATTGTCCATCTCTGAGTTTGCTCTCTGAATGGCCACAACTACCAGGTCTGGGCCAGGCCAAAGCCAGGAGGCAGGAACTTCATCTTAGTCTCCCACATGAGCGCCAGGGGCCCAGAAACTCGGGCCATCATCCACTGCCTTCCCAGGTGCACTAACAGGAACCTGGATTGGAACTGCCATAGCCAGGACTTGAACTGGAACTCCAATAAAGGATACTGTCATCACAAGCAATGGCTTAACTCTGTGCTACAACGCTGACCCGGGCACCATTTTTGAAGTGTAAATGGATTATTTTAGAAATTCATTAATTTGAGAGACAAAGTCACAGAGAGAGAGAGAGAGAGAGAGAGAGAGAGAGAGAGAGAGAGAGAAAGGAAGCTCCCAAACTCTGAGTCACTCCCCAAATGCCTACAACTGTTAAGAGCCAAGCTGAGAACTCAATTCAGTTCTTCCACTTGGGTGGTACAAGCCCAGTTATTTGAGGCATGACCTCTGCCTCCCAGGGTCTGCAATAGAAAAAAGCTTGACCCAAGAATCAGAGACAGGTTTCAAACCTAGGTGCTCCAATGTGGGATGCCAGCATCTTAACTACTAGTCCAAACACTCACCCCTGTATTAATTTTTGATACTTTTATAGTTGTGATGAGCAATTTGTCATCTACTTCTCATTCTAAATAATGACAAATTTACTTTATCACTATCTTACAGTTGAAGAATTCAAACACCAAAGTGAAGAAGCATGCCCAGTCATGTGTTTCTTTATATGCAAGAACCCAGATACAATCTAAGCTAGTTACCACATAACCAGCGCTCCTTAGCTCACACTGCACCATCTGTTTCCCAGGCACTAATGCTCACTGAAAACCAAAACGGCATCACAGTAATGAAGACTGACTCTGAAGCCTCGTCTGGGAAGGCTCATGTTGCTATGATTACTATTATTAATAATAGCAAAATAACTGGCTTCTAAAAATATTATGAGCTAAGTATTTTGCATGAACTTCATTTCTACTTCACGAGTTCAAGCACTAATATAAAAGTTCCTAGAAAAGTTCACAGAAAATACCTATTATGAAAAAAATGTATCCAATTAAAATTTTCTGAATTCCATTTTACATAAACTTTTTGAAGTACTTAAGTCCATTTTATAGGTTAGAAGCTGATATGCAAAAACATTTAAAAAACTTACTGAAGGTCTCTTAGGCAACACATGGTACAACCCAAAGCCAGAACTGCCAATCCTGCTGATTGATGGGTGTTTGTAGCTGATTCATTTTTATAACTTTCATCACAGTGCATCTTTCATTAAACATTATTTCTTCTCATTACCTCTTGTGATACTGTGCTATTGCTTCTTGACAAGACAATGACAAATGTCTTTCAACAACGTCCACTTTATCTCACACAAATCAAAAATTGGAAATTGACCCTTCTACAATAAGATATGTCAGGCGCCTATGAATTGGAAATATACTTTGTTCACATTTTTGTTTCTAAGTATGCCATGTCCATAAATATGTGGTTTTCTTTTTTCAAATTTCTTTATTTTCATTTATATAAAAGGCAGGATGATAGTGAGAGACAGACACAAACACAAACACACACACTAAAACACACACAGATTTGCTATCCAAATGCTTTCAACAGCTGCTGCTGGGCAAAGGCTTAAATAAGGAGCTAGACAGTCCATCTACATCTCCCACACAGGTGGCAGTGACCCAAGTACTTGAGACATCATCACTACTTCCCAGGCACATTATCAGAAATATGGATAGAACGTGGAGGTTGAATTCCAGCCACATTAGCAGAAATATGGATAGAATATGGAGGTTGAATTCAATAGCAAGCATTCTTATGTGTGATAAAAACTGAAAACTTCCCAAGCAGTGGCTTGACCCTCTGTACCACAACACCTGTCGCAGTTTGTTCTAAATATAAATGTATTAATATGTACAAACATTAGAGAAAAACATTCTAATGAAAATTGAGAACAAAGTATTTGATGGCTTAAGTTAATGTATATTTTAAAAGTTTGTTCACAGAGTGAACCTATGCAAACTTACTAGAAGATAATAATTAATTTTTCTGTGAATTAAAATTCAGGGGTAAGCATTTGGTACAATCATTAAGATGCTCTTGAGACATTTGTATCCCATACTGTATGCCTGGGTTTGAGCCCTGGCTCTGCTCTCAGCTTCAGGGTCCAGCTAATGTGAACTCTACAATACAGCATGTCATCAGTCAGGTAGCTGGTCCCCTCCAGCCACATGGGATACTTAGATTAAGTTTTCCAGATTTTAGATTCTTCCACCTTGCCCAGTCTCAGCTGTTGTGGACATTTGAGGAGTAAACTCCAATGGATAGGTGATCCTCTTCTCTCTCTCCCTCTCGGCTTTTCAAATAAATATTTTTAGTTTAAAAATAAAAGATTATTTGATACCATCTCTCTGGTTATATTGTACTTTATCTTGTACATAGTCTGTACAGTTTATGTTCACCACTAACTACATCTTCATACTGTTGCTCAATTTAAGTATTCTCACTGGAAAATTTCATAGAAATACATAATGAAGAGATAAATAGAATCTGATTTAAAATACGGAAGACCTTTTAGAAATCAGACAAGAGTGATGTTAGCAGGACAATTCTGAGATTATAATTTCAAATGCAAGTTTTATGAAGAAAAAAAAAAACCTAGTTGTTGCATCTGGCACTGTGGTGTAGCAGGTAAAGCCTCTGCCTGCAGTGCCAGCATCCATATGGGCGCCAGTTCAAGTCCTGGCTGCTCCACTCCCCATCTAGTTCCCTGCTAATGTGTCTGGGAAATGATTGCAAGACAGTCCAAGTCCTTGGGTCTCAGCACTCACATGGGAGACCACAAAGAAGCTGCTGGCTTTGGCCAGCCCCAGTCATTGTGGCCATTTGGGGAGTGAGCCAGCAGATGAAAGATCTCTCTCCCCCTCCCCCTCTCTGTGACTCTGCCTTTCAAATAAATAAATCTTAAAGAAAAAAAACTAGTAGCATTAATATAAGCCCTATCTATTTTAACCCATCACAGGGCCATACTTATCCTAACCAGCATGATTTATTTGAATTATGTGCCACTCTCAAATATCTGTTTGAAAGAAAAGAAGGTGCATCAAACATGTTTCTATAAACCTTTCGATGCCAAATAAAAATTATTTTCTTACTTATAAACAATGTGTAGAAATTGGAGCGTCCCTGAATTCCTGGAAAAGATAATTAGAAGTCCTACTCACTTTAGATTACATAAGGCAATGATAGATATCCGGATGTGCTGAGAATGTGGACGGTAAGTACATCTGGCAAGAATCTGGCCTACACAGTCTTCAGAAGAAATCAGTTGAAAGGCTATAACAAGTTTCTGTAAATTTATGTGTTAAACATTTACCAAAACTTGTAGTTGGAAGGCATTAACATCAAATAAGAACATTTGTAGATAAGGACTTGCAAATTCTGAAGAGAGCAAGCATTCAGAGTTTGCTACAGAGGATTGAAAACAAACTGCCATAGCTTATTTGGCTTCAAGGGTGGATTTATTAACCTTAGAATATCCCCCATTATACTCCAAGCAACTGGAAAACAAAGTCTATCAAATTCCTAGCTAACACCTGGAGTAGCCTGGTACATCATCAAAACCTGATAAACATCTATGGAAGGGGAAGAATCAAACAAACTAACTCACCACTGTAGGGTCACCTATCTCTTACTAAGTAGCACAGATGTTAGTCTGCCAACAATTTATATCAAGATTTTTTGGCAAGCAAATGTATTGATTCAACTCTGGATACAGTGTGGAGTGGACCTTGTTAAAGGGAGAACATAATTCAAATATGGTTGAAGTATTTTAAAATATTGATTGCCAGGCAATGGCAGTAGGGTGAAAATTAGGAAAGACATTGGAGAAATATTACGAACATTACCAGAGTAATTTTTACTTTATTTTTAAGAGAATCATGATAAACACACCAAAAAATTACAACTAATACCACAGAAATACATAGGGCCCTAAGAAACCAATAGAAACAAAGGTATGCTGACAAATTGATAAACCTAAAACAAATGGATAAATTCCTGGATAAACAACCAAGCTTAAATTAAGAATGTATAGAAAACCTGAACAGACCCACAATAAACAATGAAAAGATTAAGACAGTAATTACAAGTCTTTCATTAAAGAAAAGTCCAGGACTCGATGGTTTACTACAAAATTCTACAAAACATTTCAAGAGTAACTAATTCTAATACTTTTAAAATTCTTCCAGAATATTGAAAAGGATTGAACAACCATGTATATGAAAACTCTATGGGGGTCAGTGCTGTGGTGTAGCAGGTAAAGCTGCCACCTGCAGGGCCAGCAACCCATGTGGGCACTGGTTCAAGGCCCAGCTGCTCCACTTCCAATCCAGCTTCCTACTCTGGCCTGCAAAAGCAGAAGATGGCCTAAGTCCTTGGGCCCCTGCACTTGCGTGGGAGATGCCAAAAAAACTCCTCACTCCTGGCCTCAGGTCAAGCTCCTATGTTGTGGCCATTGGGGGTGAACCAGTGGATGGAAGACTTCTCTATCTAACTCTCTGTAATTCTATCTTTCAAATAAATGAATCTTAAGAAAAAAATAAGATAATCAAAATTGTAACTCGACTGTCAGCAATTTGACTAGAAATGAATAGAAGGCTTTAAAAAAAAACTGTGTCAACATCCATGAGTTATAGATGGCACAGCATATATTGAGAATATACTTTAGTTTCTTTAATAACCATGCAATGTGTTATTGAGGGCTATTGGTCTAATATACTCATTCACAAAAAAGTAGGCTAAACCCTTCACTGATTTCCCTCAAAATTAAATCCCCACATCATTGTATTAGTGCTCTAAGTAAAATATCACGAATCAGTGGCTTGAACAACAGAAACCTATTTTTCTTATGATTCTGGAGATTGGAAGTGTACCACCAGTGTGTTGGCAGGGCTGATTTCTCCTGGCCCTATAGATAGTCTTCTCTTTCCCATCGATGGGTGTGCGAGTCCCAATTGTCTACTGTTTTAAGAAAAAAAAGTCATAATGGATCAGGGTTCACCTTAATGGCCTTGTATTTCCTTAACTACCTCATTCAAGGCCCTAGCTTCCAGGGCAGTCACATTCTAAGGTAAATGCAGTTAGGGCTCCAACCGATCATTCTCCAGAGGCCATAATAGAGCCTTTAATACTCAGATAAAATTGGTTTTAAAAGAACAAAGAAGTAATTTAAAAAGAACTAGAATATGATCCTTTTGTCAATGCATAGGTTTCAAAGACTATGAACTTGAAATCCCAGGAAAACTTTTCTGTGTTTGTGAATTAATGTTTATTTCTAAGCTGAAAATATTTTCTCCCATAAGTTTTGCAAAAAAATTTGTAAATTTTCTTTTTAGTTAGAATGCCAACCAGGGAAATACATAAATGACTTTTTTATGTCGATGCAGGTCAAGACTCCCTGAGCATTTCCACAAAAGCACAACTTGAGGAAAATATGCATCAATGATACAAATGTTTGTTAACAAAGTTCAAAGTAAAATACTTGGGGGAAATAATTAGTGCATAGACGTGGAGATAGCACAAAATGGAGTTAAGTACATGGGTTTGAAATGAGTTCCATTTTAGCCTATTTCTTACTAACTTTGTGACATAATGACATGTTTACATTTCTTTCAAGATTTTTATTTTCTTCCACTCTAAAATGAGGACTGAAATGCGATCTAACAGGGTAATCAAGAATAGTATACCGAATATAATTGTAAGAAGTTAGTATAATAGGATGCTTGCAATTTTTAATAAATCCACAGCCAGCTTCCTATTGAATGGGAGAAAGCTGGAAGCATTCCCACTAAGATCCAGAACCAGACAAGGATGCCTACTCTCACCACCACTATTTAATATAGAAGTTTTATCCAGAGCCATTAGGCAAAAAAATAAAAATTAAAAATATAAAAGAAAAAAAGAAAAAGAAAAAAGAAATCAAAGGGACAAAGCTGGAAAGGAGGAAATTGGACTATCCCTATTTGCAGATGAACTGATTCTATATACAGGGAATCCAAAAGACTCCACTGAGAGACTATTGGAACTCATAAGGAATTTGGTAAAGTGTCAGGATATAAAATCAACACAGTGAAGTCAATAGACTTTGTATACACATACAGTACTATGTGAGAAGGATCTTTTTAGATCAGTGCCATTCACAATACATCCAAAAAGAATTAAATATCTTGGAATAAATTTAACTAAGGATGTCAAATATCTCTATGATGAAAATTAAAGAAAGAAATTAAACTAAATATCAAATATCTCTATGATGAAAATTAAAGAAAGAAATTAAACTAAAAATTAAACTAAAGAAAGAAATACAAGTCCTTAAATGTGGAAAAATCTTCCATGTTCATGAATTGGAAGAATTATCATCAAAATGTCCATACTACCAGAAGAAATGTACAAATTCAATGTTGTTCCAATCAAAATATCTAGCACATTCTTTTCAGCTCTAGAAAAAAAATGATGGTAAAATTCAGATAGAAACACAGGAGACCAACAATAGTGAAACCTATTGGTGCTGGGAAAAGTGGATTTCCACATGCAGAACTATGAAAAGTAAACCTATACTTTACATCTTAAACAAAAATCTATTAAAAATGTATAAAAGACCTAAATCTATGATCTGATACCATCAATGTCCAGAGAACATTGGAGAAACTCTCAAAACATTGGCAAATACAAAGACTTTTTGTAAAAGACGAGAGAAGCATAGACAATCAACGCCAAAATTAATGGGGTTATGTCGAGCTGAGTAGCTTCTGCACTGCCCAAGAAACATTCATAGTGTAGAGGCAACTGTCAGAATGGAACAGAATATTTACAAACTATACAATTGATAAAGGGCTAACCTCCAGAATCTATAAATTGCTCAAGAAATTCAACAACACACCAAATAATACATTTAAAAAATGGGCAAATGACTTGAACAGGCATTTTTTGAGAGGAAATTCAAATGGCCAACAGACACTTCAGAAAATGTTCAGGATCACTAGCTATTGGGGAAATCAAATCAAAACTTAACCCAGTTAGAATGGCTCTCATACAAAAATCAACAAACAATAAATAGTGGCAAGGATGTGGGGAACAAGGCACCTAATCCATTGTTAGTAGGAATGTAAACTGGTGCAGCCACTGTGGAAGACAGTATGGAGATACTCCAAATGTAGACCTATCAAATGATCCAGCCTTTGCACTCCTGGGAATTTACCCAAACCAAAAGAAATCAGTATCCAAGTTATCTGTACCCCCATGTTCATTGCAGTCCAATTCCCAATAGTTAGGATATGGAATCAACTGTTGACTAGATGAATTATGGCATATATATATGTATATATATGGTATATACACACACAACTAAATAGTACTCAGATGTAAAAACACAAAAATTAAAAAAAGGAAATCCTGTCTTTTGAAACAAGATGGACACAACTAGAAACGATTATGCTTTGTGAAATAAACCAGTCCCCAAAAGACTGATAAGTTTTCTCTGAATGAGGTAACTAATAGTGTACCTGAAATGCAATGTATTGGAGTATTTTTTGTACTCTTAGTGTAGGGTTAACTATATGATCATTAAGTAAACTGAAAACAGATTTTGTAAAAATTAAGAGTGGATATGTGAGAGGCAGGAGGAGGAAGGGTTGGAGCATGGGTTGGGGGGAAAGGAGGGGGCAAAGTATCACTGTGTTCCTAAATATTTCAGAAACACATGAAACTTGCAGAACTTAAGTAAAACAAGAAAAAAAGTAGTACAATGACTAACTGCATTCCATCAGCACATGTTTTAAAAAGCAAAAGTTTAATATACATATTACAGAATTTTATAGTTTTCTAAATTAATATAAAAATTCAATGAAAAAACTGGCAATAGACATGAACAAAAAACATAGTAGAGTACTGGAAATGATGAGAATTATTGTAACAAAATGCAACCTCACACTCACAAAAACAAACATGCTAGTACAAGTGACTTAGAATGCTCTAAATTGAATCTAATTTACAAACTAATGTATAAAGCCTACCCTGTATTAACTACTGAATAAATACTACATAATTCTTACTTTAAAAATACAAAGTAATATATTTCATGTTTTTTATTTTAGAACTCATGAAAAATAGCATATAAAGGATGAATAAAATTAAAAGAAATAATTTTAAAGGAAATAAATGCATGAGGCAAATGACAACACAGATTTTAAAGGAACTCTAACAGGCTCTAAATCAAGGCAGTGGAATAATTTATAATTTCAAGTTTACATAAGCTAATTATTTATAGCAAAATCTCTGAATAGGAATTTACTGAAATATACCTCAAAGGAGAAGAGGAAGGAGAGTTGTGCAGAATGGACAATCAGTTGGAATCAATTATATTTTCAACAGGAATGAGTGGGCTTTGATTTTTACAGTCCCATGTTTTTAAAAATCACATCCCTTGTTAACAAAGAGAAGCTCACCCTTCTCCCCTACCCTCACTCACCTGTACTCCTGACTCATTCTCCTTTCAGCTCACATGGCCATCCCACATGCCAGGGCTCAGACTGGGTCAACTGAGCCATTTGTATTTGGTCCCACTAGCCCAGTCTCTCACTTCCACTAGGAAAAACTCCTCCTACATATATTCAGAAACATCTTGCCCTGTTTTGTTCCGAGAAGCAAACTGCATGTCCTACGTCAGTGTGCTACTAAAACCACAAAGCAATGGACTCTCGCCACACAGCAAACATCTATTTTCTCAATTAGCGATTTCACATATTATCCTGCCACAAAAAGTTGAAAGTATTTGTAAGTGTAATGACTCACATTCTTATTTAATATTTAACCTCATCATTTGTCCTGCATTAATATATTCTCTGTACTGCACTTTGCACATGTATGGAGAACTGGGATACAACTACCTTAGTGTGTTCAGGCTGCCACAACAAAAAAACTGAGAATAGGTAATTTATTGCTTACAATTCTGAAAATCAAGTCCCTGGAGACCCAATGTCTACTAAGGGCTCATTCCTCATAGACGGCACCTTCTAGTTGACAAGAGAAACAAATTTCCATACATGACTGAAGAGCAAAAGGGCCCCTCACAAGCCTTGTAAAAGGGTACTAACTTCATTCATGAGTGGAGAGCCCTCCTGAATTTATTATTCACTGAAGGATCCATCTCTTAATACAATCACATGGGAGATGAAACTTCAACACATGAATTTTGGTATAACAATTATTTAGCCCATAGCACCAGACTTCCAAAAAAGATCAGCAACTGACAAAGGAGGATAATTAGATCATAAAACTCTAAACACACATATATTTTGAATATTAATATTGACTGTCAGTTGATTAAACATTATTTTCTGCTTTTTTTGCTCAATATGTAGAAGAAAATTAATTGTCCTGGAGTGAGAATAGGCAATGGCAGAAAAGCAAAGAGGGACAATTTATAATGTTATGATTTAAGTCCCTAATGTAGGAGCAAAGTGTTGAGAGTAATCACTCACAGGCCATCAAAGAAGGCACCTTGCATTCTGTTGCCTTGGCAAAACTTCTAACTTCAAGAGTAATTCTCACTCCAAGTCATGCCACTTTCCATTAGTTCCTGCGTTTGTTAGAGTGATTAACAAAACGGACCACCACACCCAGGAATTTATTTAACAGATTTTTGTCATCAGCTTAGTACACAATAGACTGGGATGACATGAAGTTTCAAGAAACAGGAGAGAACAAGAGCTGATTCTAAATTATTCACAAAAATAATTATGCTTCCAGACTGAAGAAATATCCCATATGAGATGAGCCCACATCTGCATACACCTGTCTTACTCTTATTTTCCACTTTGGCTTGACACTTACATACACAGGGATATCTTGAGATTACTGTGGTTTGGTTGATTGCCAATTGCTGCTACTACCACAATGCACTGAGAGTATCAGCCCTGTGTGTGATGTGCCCTACGGAAAGTGGAGATGGCAGATTGTGTCCCTGAATGTATGTAGCCTACATCTGGCTGTGACAAGGTACAAATTTCTTCTGCACTCTGAGATACATTACTTGAAGTGTTAATTTTCATGAGCTGTGGGTTTTTTTTAATCCAAATTAATTTTCTCCAACACTCAAGTGTGGTTTATAACCCTAATAATATGAAACTCTTCTCATCTTTTTCCAAGTTTAATTTTGGCCTATTTAGAGTCCATATAGATTAAGTCAAGAATCCATTCTTTTTTATTCTGATAGACTGTACACTACTATGTAAATAAGGAATATCTCAACTAGATAGATAATTATGCACACTGAATATATGATTGTGGCTGTACAGATATAAATGCATAATACCTTAGTGCCATTTTGCAAAATATATCTGAATTTGTTCTAGGGTGGGCTCAGGAAGACACTTTCCTTTTAATTTCTCTCCAAAGCAACAAATTGTCAAGCTCCTGAATGTTGCTTACCATTACTGGCTGTGGCCTTAGGGACAGTTACTTTATTACCTTTCTCTACCGTACTTCAAAGGAATTAATTAATTGATGCTCTTAGCAGCCTCATCCTGACAAAAACATATGATACTCAAATGTTAAACATGGAACCTAAGATGAAACTGTCAGGAAAAAGCTGAAAGTGGTTATTAATATGGCTTTTGATAAATATCTGTTCAGCCTCACACTGTGCCTCGTCTGTTTTCATCTTGGAAAGTAGTTAATCTGATTGATGAAGATCCTGGTTCAGATTGTCTCCCATGCTGAGTTTAATAACGGCAGTTTTTTTTTTTCCTAAAAAAAAAAATTCCTATTTTCAAGTGGAGCTGTTTGTGCTTACTTACTTGTTTCCAGGAGCACAAGCCTTAAGTGTTGCTCTGGCATCCCCTAAAATTACAGGAACTCCTTACTGTCATAGTCTCATAAACCGAAGAACCGGCCTGGTTTCCAAGCCTTCACTCTTTGCAAGTTTAATGTGGATGCTGCTGACGCTAATGCGAAGCCTCCAGGCGTAGAAGAGCAAGCCCATCAGGACAAATCAGGCAGCTAGCACCAATGGACTACAAGCCTTTGCTCATTATCATCACCAGCTATCTCCCATGAGCCATGACATTTTTCCCTCATAATTCAAATAGTTCCACTTCTAGAGTAAATAGAATTCTAATAATGGTCGACCCAATGGGCAATGGCTGTGCTTCCATGTAGTCATGCTCCAACAATGCTGCAACCACTTGAGTTTCCTCTACTACCTTAATTTCTGATTGTTAACACACATGGCTCAGTCCATTTTATTCCAAAAGAAAGCCGGTGTAAGATGAGGTAAGTCAAAGATCAGTCTTTAAACAATCAATGCCATAGTAATTGGTAATGACAGTAATTAAAGAAAAAATTGTTTCAATTATGTTTGGATAACATGAATTTGGTCAAATTAAGAGCCCATGTTCAAAAGAGAGAACAGCTGATGCTAAATTCCCCATTTGTATGGTAAATGCTTTATAAACTTTGATGCAACTGTTACCCTATATCCATTTCAATATCTAAAATAAGGAGAGAAGGTAAGATGTGTTATTTCATTTGAAGATGCAGGCTTCATGATTGTTCTACACCATCTAGTATGTAACTTGGGCTTTGAATCTCTGCAGTTGCACACTGTCTTTTGCTCGTAGTGCCTCTGCTATGTCTGCTAATAATGGGTGACTGGATAAGAGTTCATTATCTTGAATGTTCTAAATGTTGTGTGTGTATGTTTTCATAAGCATCATACATACACACTGTCTCCAAAGCGATGTGCATCTTAAAGACACCAGCACAACTTAAATTAACCAATACTGAATGGATAAGGTCAACATACATGGAATAGAACTTTTTTTTTTTTAAGCATCACTCACTCATAAGGATTGTCACTCAATAAAGCTCATTTTGTAAATTTTTCTTGCTTTCTATACAGAAAACCTATATAATTGTCACTTTTTCCATTTGTAAATTATTTCTTCCCAAGGAAAGCACTCTGGGTCATCTATGGAGCAAAAAAGCTTTGCTCGTATACCTTCTCCATAGAAAAATAACATGTAATTTCAAATTGAAGCATCCACTAGAATTTATCCACACACAGCTACCACATGGGGAAAAAACAGAACCATTACTGATATAAAAGTCATTTGGTGATTTTATTAACCACAAATGGAGTATCACTTAGCTTTGGAGGAGCAGAAAGATTGGCAGGAGATCTCCAGATCCAGAGATTAAATTTCTCATATGCATTATTTTATAATCCAGGCAAGTAAGTTTACCTATCCAGTGCCTATGAAAAGAAAAAAGATATTCCCAGGTCTCTTCAAGTTTAAGCATTTGACAATTATACCTTTTTTAAATTGCCTCTTATACTTTTTATTTGGTGAGAATAGCTGGAATAAATTGAAGTACAGAATTATGACAGAAAACTGAGCATTGAGTAGGGTTCTCCAGAGAACAGAAGCAGAATTGTCTCATCACATGATTGTGGAGGTTGAGCAACTCTGCAGTCTGCCATCTGCAAATTGAAGACCCGGGAAAACCACTGCAGCAATTTCAGTCCAAGATTGAAAACCTGAGAATCAGGGGAGCTGATGGAGAAAACCCCAGTCCAAGGCTAAGAGACCACTGACGCTCCAGCTCAGGCAGATAGGCAGAGGAGTGACTTCCTTCTTATTAGACATTTTCTTTCTATTCTGGCTCTCAATAGACTGGATAATGCCCACTGATTCAGATGCTGACCTAATTCCCAAACACCCCCACCGACAGACCCAGAAACATTTTGTTAGAGTGCCCCCATGGTGCTGTCAAGGTGACATAGAATTAGCCATGACAACTGATAGGCTTATTGACTATAAGGAAACATGCTGACAAGGGAGAGAGGAGGCAGTCCTAGAAGTAAATTTGCAGCAAAGGAAAAAAAAAAGGTATGAGGTGGCCTAAAGGCAGCTTATGCTGTGCATAGAAGACCTAAGAGTATAAGGTGCCTCTTTGGAGTATTGTGGCATGAAGCTTTCAAATCTCCACTTCTCCCTTGCTTTGAATATGGGATAAATTTATTGACTCATTTACAGCAAACATAGAAAACTGATGAGATTTCACTTCTGTAATTACAAAACACTCTAACTTTGGGCTATTCATTGGTCTCTCTCTCTCCCCCCCTCTTTGTCCTTCCTTGATTCCCAACTGTGATAACATAAAGAGGTGAGATACACTGAAGGTGGCTTCTGTGCAATCTACAAGAAGCCAGGTCCTCAGGAGAGCAGCCTACCAGGACTGAATCCTGCTGGCAATCGTAAGAGCTAGGAGTGGCTCCTTCTGCAGACAAGACTTCAGGTAAACCTGTAGTCCTTGTTGACATTGATTACATCCTTGTTAGAGATGCCAGTAGGCCACCCCACCACTCACCATTAAACCATGCATAGATTTGTAGTCTACAGACTTTATGAGAACCTAAGTGTGTGTTGAAGTATGTACGTTTTGGGGTTAGTTGTTACATAGGAAAGAAAACACAAATGTAACATTTATTAAAAATGGGGATTTTGTTTCACTTAGAACAGAACCAGCCAAGTATATAGAACCCTGCATATAGAATATGTTCAATGAAAATATTTTTAAAGGAAGAAGAGGAAGAGAGGAAGGAATCCCCTTCTTAATCCTTGGTACTATAATCTGCTCAAGACTCAACTTTCATTTCCTGACTCATTTCAATAATCCATCATTTGGGCAACATCTTCAATTTTTTTTTTTTTGGAAACGTGTTAGAAACAATGATTCACATCCTAGGGCAATGGGAAATTTCCATTGGAAATTTGTTTCCCAAATCAAAAAAAAAAAAAAAAAGGTCTCAGTTGGTGCCATCTTCAAATAAATTGGAGTGTGGAGCACAGTCGACACTGTAGGGTAAATTAAAACCTTGTTTCAAGGATCTGACAATAAAAACATTTTTCATCTATACCAGAGCATTTAAACATTCAAAAACTTTATCATACAAAACAGTATTTTTGTGGGACTGTTTAACATTCAACTGTTTCTTTAGCTGAAATATTTAAATGCTTTTCTGTATTTTAGTTCCAGTTTAGTGAGAGAACAAGAGGGTCACTGGTGAGGGTGTGAGAAGGCAACATGAACATTAATGACTATCTGAGAAATCCAAATTTCAATTAAAGGACTTTGGCAGTGTCTTCTTAAAATTAAAATCAGTAAATTTACTTGCATTATGGAGATACTAAGTTTTATCAAGAAAGATAATCATTTGGAAATCTTTGCTTTAAAACAGATAATTTCATTAATATATAAAAATTCCATTATCCTATCCAATTGAGATTTTGAAAAGACAAAGTACAAATAAATGCCAGTAACAAATTTCTGTTTTAATCAAAAAACAAAAACAAGTTTTCTGACACCACAACCAGGTAAACGAAAGGCTAACAATTCAAGAATGGGGAATTCATGGCAGATATAAAGACTGAGATAGGTTACTCTCATCAACTACAAAAGATTATCATTCATTCTGGTTTTTATTCATTTTTCACAACATAGGTACAGCTGATGCAAATAGGATCTGTGTCAAATGTTTATTAGGAATTATTTATAATGTATTTTACTAATCCTTACAACAGGAAGAATAAGAAGCAAAGGGTACATTGCTTATTTAATTTATTTATAAAGTGGAGAGACAGACACCCACATATTTACTTTGCAAATGTCTGCAACAGCCAGTGCTGTGCCAAACCTGAGCCAGGAGCCCTGAATTCCAAGTCTCCCAGGTGGGTAGTAGGGGCACAAGCACTTGAACCATCATCTGCAGCCGTCTCATGTACATTAACAGGAAACTGGATCTGAAGCAGTGGATTCAGGACTGGAATCCATACTCACAAGCTTAGCAAAGCCACTCTGCCACAGCATCCATTCCAGCAAACATAACATGCTGCTTAATAGTTTAAATTTTAGTTAAAATATTCTTATTCTTTGAAAGTTTCTCTAATATTCTCAGGTGTATATTTTATACAAGCAGTACAAAATATAATATTCATTTACTGATTTTCTGTAACTTGGGATATTGGATTATACTAGCATCGTAGTTTTACTCTCTATTCCCTCAATTACATTTATTGTAATCTGCTTTCAACAAAATCTTTGCAAAGTCTACTCTTGATAGGCAGTTAAACACAATGGTAAGTGTGCAGGCTCTGTAATGCAAGTGCTATGTTTGGATCCTGAATCCATTACTTTAGTTCACAGTCACCTTGGACAACTTGCTTCACCTTGCTGAGTCTTCATTTACTCTTATGTAAGAAGATAATGAGTACACAGCACATTCCTCACAGAATTAGCATTATTTCTATGAGAGTATCTACCCATCCACCCACCCATACACACATGCATGTACATTTGTGCTAATACATATATATTATATTGGAATATATCTAAGGTAGATTTCCTGACACATATTACGTTTTCAATATTGTACAAGTTATTACTATAGCTCTGATAAGAAAATGCTATCTATATTCTGGGAATGCAATGCAAACAGTCTCTGCCTTTAGTGGGTTTTCATTATAGCGGAAAGCAGAAAAATAAAAAATGTTAATATATTGCTCTAATAATAAAATTTGCTATGAACATAAAAAAATAAGCACTGCAAATGGAATTTAAGGAGTTAGGGAAGGTTGGTCATTATTTATATTGGGTTAAAAGAGAATTAGGTCAGGACAGGTATCTAGCCTAGCCATCAAGATGCTGGTTTGGGCAGGCGACGCTGCTCACTAGGCTAAACCTCCTCCTGTGGCACCAGCACTTGGGTTCTAGTCTTGGTTGGGGTGCTGAATTCTGTCCTGGCTGCTCCTCTTCTAGTCTAGCTCTCTGCTATGGTCCAGGAAGGCAGTGGAGGATGGCCCAAGTACTTGAGCCCTGCACCCGCATGGGAGACCAGGAGGAAGCACCTGGCTCCTGGCTTCAGATCAGCGCAGCATGCCAGCAGTGGCAGCCATTTGGGGGGTGAACCAATGGAAGACCTTTCTCTCTGTCTCTCTCACTAATTCTGCCTGTCAAAAAAAAATCTGGTTTGCTGGTTGAGAAACGTGCATTTCACATAGAGTACCTGGGTTTGACACGTGGCTCCAGCTCTGGACTTCACCTTCCTGCTGGTACAGACCTTGGAAGGCAGTAGTGATGGCTGAAGTAGTTGGGTTCCTGACACCTACATACAAGACCTGTACTTAAATCCTGGCTCCTGACTTTGGTTTGGCCTGGTTCCAGAATTTGAGGAATGAACCAGTGGGAGAGAGCATGCTGTGTCTCTCCTTCCTAAAGAAAAATATAAATAAATTGATTTCGCTTATGTTCAAAATTATTTTCAGATCTCTTTGTACATAGACCATGGGCAGAGGTCTGGTGTTTATTTAGATTTTATATCACATAGCCTATGAATCACAAAAGTGCCAAACCAATACAATCACGGTACTTCCAAATTATAAAACTTTCCTTGATTGTTTCATGGAATTATTTGCATGTATAGCATGAGAATAGAAATGTTACTTGTGTAACTTATAAAACATGTCTAATGATGGGTTGACACTTTGAACAGCTGACTTTCCAAGCTGCTCCCTGTCTAGTCATCACTGTATCTTGCCAGAACTTTGCTCTCATGACCCTGTGTGGTTGCTTGAAAGAAAATGAAGCTGGGCACAGATCCACAGTTTGCTAAAACAGACCTTACTAAGTTTAACTCTAAATTAACATTTGGGTTGTAGAAACAAATACAGATTAAGAGATTGAAATTCTTTCTATAAACCCACCCTGTAAAAATGAACATCCTGAGAAGAGAAATCAAAGAGAATTACATTAAATAAAAATTTACTTAAAGAAATTTGTATGATGCAGCAAAACGAGTACATAGAGGGAAATGTATAGCATTCACTACACATATTAGGAAAAAGCATATGGAATAACTTAAGCTTATATCTTATAAAAACTTGAGAACAGAATAATTTAAGCCTAAAGTTAGGAAATCAAAGGAGTGAAATCAAAAATAAAGTTCAAATCAATGAACTATAAAAAATAGTATCAAAATCTTCTTTGGAAAAAAAGTGAAATTAATGATTTCCTAACTGAGATAAGCAAATGAAAATTTAAAAAAGACAGACAAGGAGATTGAGGGAAAAATTATTAGCAATATCAGACTGACCAACTATCAAGGATGTTGTAAGGATAACAAAGGAACGCAGGGAACAACCCTTTGAACAACAAATCTAGTACTTTAAATGAAAAGGACTAAACCTTTGAAGGACATAAATATCCTACTGAAAGCAGTTTACAGTTTAAATGCAATCCCAACTAAAATACCAACAACATTCTTCTTATATCTAGAAAAAACAAAGCTAAAATACATGTGACAACACACACACACACACACACACACACATGCAAACATGCCCCTAATAGCTCAAACAATCTTAAAAAATAAAAACAAAGCTTGAGGCATCATAATTTGAGGTTTCAAGATGTACAACAAGGAAGTTAGCCTGGTATTGTTACAAAAATAGAAAGTAGACCAATGGAACAGAATGGGATCCCCCAAAGTAAATCCATGAATCTACAGTCAACTAATCGTTAACAATCTCTACAGAAAGGACAGTCTCTTCAACTTATGTCACTGGGAAAATTAGATTTCCAGAAGTATGCACAAGTATGAAATGACATGGCTACCTTACCCAAAAAGCAACTCAAAATGGATCAATGATCTAAATCTATGGCCTGATACCATCAAATTACTAGAGAAAACTGAGGAAACTCTACAAGGAAATTTCACAGAAGACTTCTTGGAAAAGACCTGAGAAGCACAGGCACCCAATGCAATCTAGACAAATGGGATTACGTCAAGCTACGAAGCTTCTGCACTGCCAAACACTCAACAAAGTGAAGAGGCAACCAACAGAATGGGAGAAAATATTTGCAATGCAACTGATAAAGGATTAACATCCACAATCTATAAAGAGCTCTAGAAACTCAACAACAAAACTAATAATCCAGTTAAGAAACAGGAAAAGGACTTCAACAGGCATTATCCCAAGAGGAAATTCAAATGGCCAACAGACACATGAAAAAAATGCTAAGGATCACTAGTGTTCAAGGAGATGCCGAAAGAAAAAAAACCCCACAGTGGGTTTCATCTCACCCCAGTTAGAATGATTTTCACAAAGCCATCAAAAATAATAAATGCTTGCCAAGTTCAGCAGTAAAAGGTTCCTTAAAGCACTGTTGGTTGTAATGAAAACTAGTACAGACTTTGTAGACGATGGTATGGATATTTTTCAGAAAGCTGAAAACAGATCTACAATTTGACCCATCCATTCCACCATGGGAGTTTACCCAAATGAAAGGATAGCAGCATATAAAAGTTATCTGTACCCCTATGTTTGCTACAACTCAATTCACAATAGCTAAGATACAGAATCAACCCAGATGCCCATTAACCAATGACTGGATAAAGAAAACGTGGTACATATGCACTATATGTTACTCAGCCATAAAAAAGTAATGGATGCAACTGTGAACCATTATACTTAGTGAAATAAGCAAGTCCTAAAAAGACAAACACCATAGATTTTCCCTGATCTGTGGTAACTAGTATACAAAAAGTGTAGTTTAGGTTAGAGAAATACAGTTTGAGATTTGATTATTTTTTACAGCCCTTGTCTCCACTGCTGTGGAAGTGTTTGTTTTTTATTCTTTTTTGCTGAATTCCTTACTTAGTGGAGGGTTAATCTTACTATAAAATAAGCTTTAAGTATGTCATTGTAAAAATTAAAATAAGAAAGGAAGAAGGAAGGAGGGTGGGTACAACAGCAGGGTGCAAAATATCACTAGTCGCCTAAATCTTTCTCTATGAAATACATGAGATTTGTTCAACTTGTATAAGTAAAAAGTTGTATAAAAAAGGATGAAAGTCACATGATCATCTGTTTCTTTGAAATAAACTTCCAGTAGACCACAGATAACGAGGGGTCTACAAATTCAAAACTAGACTGAGTGCACACAGTGCCTTCTGAATTCTGATTTCTAGGCTATCTGCTGCTCGAGAACTCATTTTATTCACGGAACAATCAATTTTTCCCAAACTTTATTTGTCATCTTTTAGCTTATATCAGGTAGTTGTTTACAAGGGAAAGATTAGCATACCTAGTCCTGCAAACTGAACAACTGGCAGTATGACATTTTTTCTTAATCTCTATCAGGACTCTATACACTGGGACTTTATAACAAGACCACTCTAAAATCCTTTTCAATCTCAAAGATCCCCCACGTACCATAACCAAAGACCATCTTCATTCAATGCTCATTGGCATACAGTCACACTTCATTGTATTTGAATATTTTCTTTGTGATTTCCAGTTGCTCCCTTAGTTTCTCATTCACTTCCCTTCCTTTATGCTTTAAAGCATGTACAACTCACTGAAATTTTAAGAGTAACTCTTATCTTGTGTATTTCTGTCACATTAGCTTAACACCTCATTGAATAGCTATATTGCCAAAATCTAAAATAATGACTGACATTTAATAGCTTTCAGAGTGAAGTGTAGCTACTCTAGTGTGGACTCTAGGGCCAGACCAAATCAGTTCAAAATCTTGTCCCTGTATATACTATGCACAAGCTGCCAAACCCTCCATGTTATGATAAGCAACTTTAAAAGCTAGATAAAATTAGTGTCCACTTAGGATTAAATTGAGTCAATATAGATAAATATACACATTGAAATTCCTGGCACAAACTTAACATTCAAGAAATATTAACACTTGTTATTATAGTGGGCGACTAATTAATGATTGTTAAATAACTCTTAACTAAACAAATATTTAAGAACTAAGTATTTTTATGATAGAAGAATTGGTATTACATTTAACTTTTTTTCTTGGGTGAGAAAATACTGCGTAAGATGATGTACCCTGAAAGAGTTCAGCATAGGGGTGAGTATTGAACCTAGTAGTTAACACATTTAGGAAGATGCCCTCTTCCCACATCTATTTTCAAATCCCAAGTCTGCTCCTGACTCCAGCTTCCTGTTAACACAGTCTGGGAGGCAGAGATGACGGCAGATGTGTTTGGGTCCCTGATATCCATGTGGGAGGCCTTAACAATTTCTTGGCTTCAGCCTCAGCCCAACCCTGTCCACTGTAGGCATTTAGAAAAGTCAAAGAGTACATACGACCTCTCTCTCTGTGCCTCTCAAACAGATATTGAGAAATAAATAGTTGAGCATGGATCACATTCTAGGATCAAACACTGGAACTTTGAAATGTCAAAAGCACTTGTATACCATTGATTCTATGCTTTGAATGATCAGGTTAATTAGGTTCTGCGTTAGTACTGAGACAAGAGTGATTTCAGATAACTAGAAATAAGTGGAATAAATAGCTTTACAATATTTATGTGTTTTATTTTTGTTCAAGAAATTATAAGTTTTCAATAAATGGCCTGAGTTAACAAACTGAAATAATTCTGTTTGACTTTGTCACCACGTAAGTGAACTTAAATTTTATTATAGTAATGAATAAATCTACATTCTTAATGGATGTACCTTAAAAGTATACAGAATTATTTTTCAATCATATCACACATTCTCTGAGTTGTCTGAAACTTTTAAATTTTTATTTTCATTTCAGTATTCAAGCAGTATGGAATAACGAATTAGTCCTAATCTAGAGAATTATAGCTCTGACAGAAGGAAAAGACACCATGGCAGAGTCAGAAACTGGGTCTTAATGCATCTCATTAGTAGTAGCACAAAGCTTCTTCATTCAAATTCAGTTGACTTAAGTAAGGTGTGGAGCAAGAAATCAGTATATTATCTAGAAGGAAAAATGCATATATGTAATGCATATAATAAAAGTATATATAAAGCTTATAAATAAAGAAGGACAATGCAGTCACATACACAAATTAATATTAAATGTGTGAGGATGTTTAATCCCTGTATGGCAAAGGCAAAGTTATGTTTATGTTAATTTTAAAATTGATTTGAGGTTTCTATCAAAAACATAGGATATATACATATGTGTGTGTATTGTGCGATCAAGGTATCAATTACAAACCATACTGTCATGGCCATTTCAAAGGACACTAAGAAAGTACATTCCATTATGATTAATTCATCAATTTAATCAATACTGATGATATTGTATATTACTCCAAGAATTATTTGGAGACAGAGGTTACTATTTATTGTGAAACTGGGGTAGGGGGGAGACAACTTACCAATGCCACAGTCACTGGACACAGACATAAGCTAAGGCTCTTTTGTCACTGAATTTTTACATTGAATTAAACTTATATTTTATATTAGAACATTTTATAAGAAGTTTTATCCCATTGCTTAATTAATAGATTCTTGAATAATTGGCTATCCTTGGAACTGAGCTATAAGGAATATTGATTGGTCTCATTTACATTTTCAAGAAAGATATACAGAGACAAAGATGCAATAATTTTTGTAATTTCATGGAAATTTGCAGGGAAAAGTACCAATTTCATGGTGACATCTAGGGAAATGTGATGATTTCATGCAGATTTAATCCTCTGTCCCTAACCATCCAAAATACAACTCACATGAGTTTAAAAATGAACAGCTTCCTATAATATTGACAGAATTCTGATTATCAAAATGGACAGATGACAGATTTTCAAACATAAAAGAATTATTTTTTTAAAAAAAATTAGGGGAATGGGTGATTATATATCCCCTTGTGGCAGAGTCTTTAAACATGAATTTTGATTCAAAAATCTTTAAAAAATTCCCATGGACAAATTTCTAATTTTGGCACAAAACTGATTTTCTTTTCTCTAACACAAGCATTTGACATCTCAGCTTATATCATCTATTAAGTGTTGACTCTTAATATTATGCTAAGAGAGGTGCTCAGATAACCTTTTAAATGCTTGAAAATGTCTTCCCATGACATGACAACTCACAGATCAGTCAACACATGGATATTGCTCTATATGACCTTCGTTAATACTTGAGGCCTCTAGTTTCAGTATTCATTCTCCATAAGGTAAACTCTCAAATACATATACTTAACACTAATTGATTGCTTCCAACAACTGACTCCTAACGAAACAGTGAGAAATGAGAAACCCCCCCAGCACACACACACACACACACACACACACACACACACTTCTAATACTGCCTACATAAAGAAGTTCTTCAGGCTTCTAATTCTATTTTCATTCTATTTCAACTTATTAGAAGTTTTTCTAAGTGTTTTCACCATGCAGAAAAAGGAAATAAAGGGATTGGGTTAAAGAACATAATGGATTAATATGAATGACAATTATTAGTGCTGAAGTTCCTCAACAAGGCTGCTAGAACTCACTTCCTAGCTCATCTTCCCCTATTGCACGTAACACATAGATTCATGTGTTTAGTTAACAATGCGGCTTAAGCCCTGAGCTTGATGGTGACCTAGATCAAACAGTAATACAAAGATAAAAGTATCAACAATGCTTTCAGTACTTCAGAAACATAGCTATTTTACAATCAAGGAAATATAATTATATTCTTAGAATGCATCTATGAACCACAATGACTCTATTCTATTCATTATAACATTATATTAACATGAAAAAAATGAAGTATCAGAAAAAGATAGTCAGGATTGTGTAAAAGTCAAAATGCTAATATTAATATCTAAAAAATTCTTACAAGCCTTTTTCCCCTGAAAATACAAATTAACTCACTGATAGGAATACTCTGTAATTGTAATGTTTGCAGCTTGACTCTATGTATAATTATTTATGGACATCCATGCAAATGGATGAATTATGTAGAAGATTATAACTCAAACATTTCCAAACTTTACATCTAATAAAGAGTACACATGAAAGCTCCTAGTGATAATTGATTTCAGGGGGTTTCTTTATTAGTGGTAATGTGCAGTGACTTACAGCAATTACTCTCCGTGGCATTCTCTTCCTTCTTTTTTTAAGTTGTCCTGGCACATCATCTTCTCCACCATTTAGTACTTAAAAAGTACTTTATAAAGTATGTACTCTTCATTATCAAAGATAGTGTCTCTAGAATTTAGCCAAAAGACTAGAAGGACGCCACAAAGAAAGTCAGCAAAGACAAGAAACTACTGAAAGCCAGACTGTGCAGAACACTGTAAGGGAGAGGAGCAAGGCTGAACTGCACCCTATGAGCAATGGAAAGCATGTACTATTTTGATAAGCATTGTTTGAGACACGGTTTGATTTACATTTTGTGTATATTATGAGTGCTTGAAAGCATGCATGATTAGAAGCAGGAAAGCACATGAAGAGATTGTAATGTGTGGAGGACCTTGCTTTCAAATGCCGGAATTAAGAATCCCAGAGTGGTGAAATCTTAAGTATTTTCTGGAAGAAGGGGACTAATTCTGTAGTTTCCAAAGAGAACTCTGAAAAATGGTATGTTGGATGGCTATTTTAACAGGCAGAGATATGTACATATCATTATACTGCAACAGTATGACCTGAAGTGGAGAAATGACAATAGGAATAAAAACTAGAACAGCAGTATTAAAGAAGATGGATAATTTTGCCTATTTCTGTAACTTAAAAGAAGTTCAAATGACAGGATAAAGTAACTCCAAGTATTTTAACCTAGTACCTGAGAAGCTCAATGTGGAAAACAGTTCTGAGGAGAAACTCACTTAAATTTCAAGGATATTCTAATGAAAGGATATAAATTGTTGAAAGCTATGTTTTATTCGAAATTCCTAGACTTGAATCTCATTAAAATAGTCAAATTCAGAAGAACAAGTTCACTTAAGATGAGTATGCATATTAAACTTAAGAAAGATGGTAACCAAAGATTGTAGATCTTACAGTTAAGTCATGGATGGCTCAACGTTGTGAGAACACTCCATTTCTCTGAATAGCCTGTGATCACAGTATACAATCAAGTGACTCATGCATTGTAGGAGTAAATGCTGATTACACTATTAAGGTACCAAAATTCTAAACCCCAAAATGAGAACATTTGGTGCCTTCAATATCCAATAACATTTGATAAATCAATATACTCTTCATCAATGTTCCTTTCTCCAGTGACCCCAAAGATAATGATTACATATTTATATTTTCACTAATGCTCCCAAAAATCGTAGACAGCACCTGTTTATTAAAGCAAAGTATTAAAACTGCAAAGATCTGAACACAGACCTGATAATTGACACAATCAATATGGAAATAGGTATTATGAAATAGCCATGAGTCACAACTATCAAACCCAGAAGGAAATGATTGGTTCAGAGAATCAATGTCCTGCAGTCATACAACATTTAATAGCCTTTGGCATTCACTTTAATTCCTTTTTCATTGCCATGACAACAATAATTCAGAAAGCAGGCAGGGATATTTTAATTTCCTAAGGTTGATATGGTGGTCTTTCCAATATGGCTACAGGTTCAAGAAAAATCTCTCAGGCAATACCTAGTAGAACAGAACTTGAAACTCCAAAATTTGAAAATGACAAAAATTATTACAATGTTGTCAAGGCAAAATCGAACCTTCTGATTCATGATAAAGAATCACTAAATCTCCAGTTGTAATGGTGTAAGAAAACATGGGGCTGTGGATAACACTGAATTATTTTGCAGCAAAATCAAAATTTGATATAAAGCAACCTGAACTAAAGCAGTAAGTTATCATTTGTTAATAACTGTGTCTAGTTCCGAATAGATTGTGTAATATTTATTCAATCAATATGAATATGTTAAAGCATATAATACATAATTTAACTGTAATACTACTGCAAATTACGTTAAGAAGGTGTTCCTATTGAAAAAGCAGGCAATAGAGAACCCAAGAAGCTTTAGGTACAACTGAAGCAATTTACAGTCTTTTATAACACACTCCTATCAATGTCCTCCAACCTGAAGCTGTGTTTCTCATTTTATGACTGTCTAGAGAAAATGACACCGACTTGTTTCTTATTTTTACACTTCAGCAATGTATAACATTTTTCCTTGAGTGGACTGAGTATAATATGCTGTTGCTAATAGACATAAATGATTAGAGTGATGGTGCTCTCTAATGTGATCAGTGAACAAGGTTGAAATAGTCCATTATGAACAGAAAGACAGAACGAAGGCTAATGTTTAGAGTTCCACTGCAAAGTGAAGTAAATGAATAGCCATCCTGGTGTTTGGATTCCGTTTGAAATGTTATATGTGGTATTTTCGAACAAAAGATGCAATTAACGTCATGGCTGGCACTGTCATATTGCATCGGAGATGCTTAACTGGATGTCTGTCAAAATCAAAGCAGCTGTCACAATTTAACATAATAAAACTATTTTAAAGCATTTCCTGTATATTGATGTAAAGTCAAGCCAGTAATTATATAGATAACAGCCAGAAATTCCGACTAGAAAATTAACATATTTTCACCCCCAAAATTGTTTTAGTTTTACCCTTTCTTGAGACTTTTCTGAAGATGTGACTTTAAAAAAAGAACATCTCACAAAGAAGGTTGGAATATTATGACAGTAACTTACCATTCCATGAAGCAAAAGGCATTTTCCCCCAGTAAATACCACATCAGATGTCTGCCCTAAAAATGTAGCTTTTATTCTTTATGACTTTTCAGTCTTTAGGACAATATATTGCCCCAGTAAGTGTTGAGATTATTGGGTTTTTACAGACATTTATTTTTGTGATTAAAATGAAAAGCATATAGGGCAACCAAGCGACATTGAGAGAGTCGTTTTACCTAATTCTACTTTTTTACTTTAGAAATAGATTTGTCCCATTTTTTTCAAGTTAAGCTTTAAAAAGCCAAATGTTGTATAAATATTAGTAATAAACTTGTCCCAAGAGGTATTGTGATAACTGATTTCAAGTTCACGTAAATAGGAGAACCTTTCTCCTTAGAGTTTAAACTCCTCCCGTTTGATGTATCTGTCACAGGCTATTTTTTTTTCTTTACTTGGTGAGAACAGGTACATGAACTACACTGTATTGATTAGGAATAAATCATCCTGTTATCAGTGAGAGTAGCCTCCCTTGGAAGATAGCCTGAGAATGAGTAGTCTAATCGCCTAGGAAAGGCATCAGAAGACCTTTTTTTCTTCAGAATTTAAGATAGTTCACCAACTGCCTGAGTGAACTGATGGAAGGCCTGAATTAAGAGAATTAGGGGAGAAGTATTTCTGAGACTGATACAAAGCATATGCACAAATTATGTCTCATTCTGAGCTCTGATATTTGGCCTGAACCAAGGTGAGTGATATTAACTGCAAGAGCCGTGGGTTCAATTCTCAACTTCAGGATTGCCAGCATAGAGCTCCATTGGCGAGGCTGGCACGAAGGAAGATCATTATCCCTTCAGGACCACTACAGTTTCTACAAAGGTCTGAACCTGAAAATAGCAAAGCAGCAGGGCCCTGATTGGTCAGGTCAGTCTCCAAGCACAAATTTGTCTGGCAATAATACAAGATGCTAGAAATATGTATAACATGTCAATTGGTTTGGATCCACTTGAATAACTTTGCTTAAACTCTGCACATAATTCTGGTTCTCTAACAATACAAGTATAAAAGATATATACAAACATAAATGGCGTAGTTGTTGTTGCTCCTGTTGATAACACAAGTTTAGATAAATTGAAAAATCAGAGTTGTCATTAATTTCATGTGCTATATTTTTGCCTGGACACCAAGACTTGCAGAGGGGTGTGTAATGTGGAAAAGGTTAGCCAAAAACAGTTAGTTTGGAATGAATTGACATCTATGTTTCATTTAGAATTCCATGTTGGGGGAAAGGGTTGGGGGCAGGGAGAGGGAGAGAGTCCAAGAATTTGAGTTAAAGCCATCTAGTCTACAGTAGTTTGCTATGACAACATGTGCGGATTACAGCACTGTATGATTACATCCATATAAAATTTTATAATGGCAAAATTATAGAAATGTAGAAATGCAATGATCGCTAATAGATTAGGAATGACTATAAAATGGCTATAAAATGACAAGCTAGGGTATTGCTGTGGCCAAGAAATGTCTGTCTTGATTCCTCAGTGTCCATATCCTGGTTATTCTCTATGGATTTCAAGATGCTATTATTGAGAGAAACTTAGAGTAGATGAGATCTCTAGTTCTTACAAGTGCATGTGAGTCTAAAGTAGTTCAAAGACTTTTAGAAGCTTCATTAGAAATGCATCTGATCCAGAAAGAGGAGTAAAGGCAGGAAAGGCGTGCAAGAGGGGAGATGGATAAATGAAGCACAAGGTTTAGGTGAATCCGGACAGTTTTCACCTGCATAGAGTACTTGCAGGTGGTAGAGTCCTCTCTTCTATGTTTCTTGAAGGGACAAGGAGAAAGATTGGTTTTGAAGAAAGAATTCCCATGAAGCAAAGAATATTCTTTGTTTTCAACATGGATTATGTTTAGAGTAAATCATCAAGAATCTAAAATGAATACCTACCTTTACAAATTGCCAGAGATTTTATTATTGTGATTTCTGTTTGCTAAGCTGTTGTAACAATGTTTTGTTTATGATTTTGTTAGCCAAAGTAACAACAGGCAAGAAATTCCTGTGTCAAAAACAATTTAAATCTGCAAAATATCATTGGGTATTGTAATAAATAAAAAGGCATTCATTTTATACTTCCGAATGTAACTGAATGCTAATCTTCCCATAAGTAAGTAAATAAATAAAGACAGGTTGAAATTTACATGTTTTCCATTGCAGATATTATCACTTGTCTAACAGTAAAAAGGAAGGGAAGCAATAAACTCAATATTCTGTTTATTATTTTATCCCTTTACCAAGTAAATTTCCATTAAATCTTGGTGTTATGGGCTGATTTCACAGCAGGAACACCCAGAAACTGACTTTAGAAAGGAAAGAATTGTCCTTTTAAAGTGTAAAAGAATCCATGCATTTATTGATTTTCTTGTCTTTCCCTTCAAATCCTTTGAAATATGATCAAAAAAGTGTCTCCATTTTATATACCACAATTTCCTTTTAATAGCTTTTTCCCCATAACAGAGGCAGAGCTCTGCCTTCCTAACTAAAGAGGAAAAAGCTGTCTCAGAGGAAACCTAACAGCCCAGCTGAGCCAACCCTAGACCACCATTAAATCTATGAGTACAGGAAAGGTCTGAGAAAAGCTGCCTAGTGACTCACCCCTATCTCGGGGCCTCCGCTCACTGGGCTCACAGGGCACAGGTCTAGACAAGTGCTGTCCGTGGCATCCCCAAATGCCTCCATTTCCATTTTTCTTTTCTGTTTACCTACTACACTTTTGTTTTCTTTCCACATTGCATCTATGACATCACATTGCCTCTCAGCTCCAAGGTTCAGAGGGAATCATCTCTGGGGAATTCATGCAATGTTTTAAGCTCTTTAAATGTGTGTTTTAACCATTTTCTGATATTAAAATCACACAAAAAAACTCATGCCAAAAGATGTCAACCAACCTAACATGGAGAAACTTCCAGCTATAGGGAAATTGCTCTCTCACAAAAGCTTTTTTAAAGTATCTTAGACGGTTCTGACAGGCAGAAAGCATTTTTATACTTTTGGTAAAATAGGAACCTAATGCTTCTAATTCTTGTTTGGGAGCTATTGCAGATAAGCTAATCCCTCTCTTACTTGACAGCCGCATTATACTCGAAGACAGTAAACATGTCTACAATATATTTTCTCTATCATATGTATCTGAAGTCATCTTGACTCATCTCAGTTTGAAATAGCTTTAAAGTAACTGCGTTTTTTTATCCTAATTTTTGCATATTGATAATCATCCATTAGACTTTCACATTTTAAATGCTGCACTCTGGTTTGAAAGCATACTCATGGTTTGAGAGCTGATCGTGGACTCAAACACTGGCTCTGCCACTTACTACTAACTTCATGGCCTTGGTTTATAGCTCACTCCCTCATTAACTCAACTTCTTCCTTTGTGAAATACGGATAATGCATGTACATATCTCACAATTTTCAACTGGATTAAGTGTGCTCATTCTCATCAACCAAAAATATTTAAACAGTGGCTGGCAGATAGTGTGCAACACATTTTAGCTATAATTATCATCACCACCACCAATATAGTCTCAGACGAGTTAGTCAAGTAAAACAGGACTCTCCACATGCTCATTTTATGTTCTTCTGCAATATGATCTAAGCTCTGATGTGCTTGAGTATTATAATCCACAATATCTATAATTCATCAAAATGGACAAAATATAATCATGTAAGGCCTTCTTGACTAAAGGTATCTTGAAGCATATGTTAAAGAATGAATAAAATGACATTTGACAGCAACACCAGGATCCTTTTAAGATGGGTAATATGGACATGACACATGTGCTCCTGGAGCAGTGCTCAGTCCTGCCTACTTGGAACAGAAAGACAAAAAGGTAGATAATGATAATTTTGGAAGAGTAGATTAAGATTGACCTAATTATAGAAACACCTTGGATTCTGCTACAAAGAAAGTCCCAGGTTTGGCAAGATCTATGCTCACTGTAGATTTGATAGACAGGAGACAGAACAGGATACTGGTGACCAAAGTAATGTCTGTTATACTGCCCATGAAATCTTCAGAAAAGCCTATGACTCAGCCACTGCATCCCTGGGAATTTCCCCAAAGTAAATTAAATCAGCATAGAAAAGAGTTGCCTCTTTTAACACATACTTCATCATGTGTATACAAAGTTAAATGAAAATAGATCTTAGTGAAAAAAACAAGAGAATAAGAGAGGGAAGAGGAAGGAGGGTTGGGAGTGTGGATGGGAGGGCAGGCATGGTGAGAATAATCATCATGTTCCTAATTTTTAATTGTGAAATGTATGCAGTCTGTACCCATACAGTAGTGTAGTTCTGCATGCATTCCTACAGATTTACTTCTAAGGCAAAGTTTAAAAACTTGTGATGGGACCTCAAATCCCCTTAAGCTGATGGTAAAAATACCATTTTAAGTGTTAAAGTGATCATATGGATAGGATCAAGTGCTAAAGGGATAATATAAATAGGACTAAGTATTTGTTAATAATAGAATTAAAAAGGAGTAAAGGCTCCAACATGGGAAACAGTCCACACAGCAGTCTCCTAGAATGACAATCACCATAAGTAGCACTCTGATCTCAGATTCAGCCCTTAAGGCACCCTGCTCTGACTGAAAAGCCTACGGGAGCATTTCAGGCATGGAAAGCCAAGATACTGTGGTAAAAATGTTCTTCATGAAGGACTTCTGACTGAGATCCCAGTGGAAAGAAGTAGCCACCAAATAAGGATGTACTTTTCTCTGAAGGGAATAGAGAATTTCCACTTTGTTTATGGCCTTGTTCAAAAACTGAACAAGCTGTGGAGCAAAAGGCTTCCATAGCCTAGGCAGCTTATGTCATGAGCCTCAGGTGATTACTGACACCATATATAAGTGTTAATTGTTAAATTAACAGGAGTCACTGTGCACTAACTTCCCATGCAGGGCCTCTGAACTCAAAGAGTCATATTATGAGACTTAATAGTAAAACTTGTCTAAGAGCCACTTCATTTTATGTATTAAGTGGAGGACATTTCTAAGTCTCATAAGTTATATTTATGTCTAAGTACTCACAAAAGATCTATCATTCTTGGGTTCTTCTTTAACAGTAATTAAGTTTCTCAAAAGGAAGTAGAAAAAAAAAAGCAAAATTAATTTCAAGATGCATTGACTTTGAACAGCCCTTGTCTGGACTGTTGAGGAATAGTTTTTTGTTTGGTTTTGTTTCTTTTTCTTTCTCATACAGAGTTTTGAACTCTTTACCTAGAATATAGTCAATCTATGTATAAAGTTAATTTAAAATAGATCTTAGGAAAAAAATTGGTCTGGGGACAGGAGAGGTAAGAGGAAGAAGGGCTGGAGTTTGGGTGGGAAGGTGGGTACAGTGGGAAGAATTACTATGTTCCTGAAGTTGTATTTATGAAATGCTTTCAAATAAATAAATAAAAAGAGTTGCCTGTATCTCCATGTAGGAGCAGCAGTTCAATTACAATAGCTAAGATATGGGATCAACCCAGAGGTCCATCAACTGGTGACTAGGTGAAGAAAATATAGTTAATATTCATGATGTAATGCTAAAAAGCCATAAAAATGAAATCCTGTCTTTTGTGACAAAATAGATGCAAGTCAAATCATTATGTTCAAACTAAAAAAAGAAATGTTTTCTCAGATTTCTAGTAGCTAATATACAGAGTTTTAAAAAATGAAAGTTTAAGTGAAATTGACATCCTATGATTTGATTTTTAATAGCCCATGTTTTTGTTCCCTTGGCTCAATCTTTATACTTTTTACTTTTTGAACACTGTATCTAGTTGAGCATCAAGCCTGTGACTATAAAGTGAATTTAAAGTATGTTATCACAAAAATTAACAGAGGAAAAAATAAAGGAAGGACAAAGGAGGGAGGGAGGAGGGGAAGAGGAGAGGAGAGAAGTATTGTTATGTTCTTAGAATTCTATCTGAAATCCATGAAATCTGTTTTTTGTTAATAAAAAAGGACAAACAGAAGACAGAAAAATGGGTTTAACGACTTGAGGGCAACTCAAAAGTTCATGAATTAGAAATAACATATTTTCCATGGATATTTTGAAGACTCCCTTATATAACTGAGGTCCATTTAAAAGACAAATTATTAAATCTACTTAATTTTATCTCATTACTTAACCACATCCCCTTAAAGGAGTTTAGGTTGAACAAGAGAGTGAGCAGAGCTCTAGCAGACAGAAGACTTGCACCTAGTACCATGGAAAGAGGAGGAAAATCTCTTTTGTCTCTGTATGACAAACTGCTGTCTACTTTCTGCAATGGAGCAAGCTAGATTGAATTCATGAGTGACGTTAAGTGCAAACCAGAATAGGGAGCTCTCCATCATTACTCCCCAGTCCCCATTAGGGTCTCTGACAGCCTCATTCTGGCACTGTTGAATATCCTAATGTGGAGGAGGAGAGGAGACGAGCCCTGTTGGTGAGATCATCATCCCACAAATCACTGTGATTTATAGATGTGGCAACCTGTCCTTCAGCACCCTGCTAGCTGTTTCTCCCAGCTTCACTTCCTCAGACACAGTATTATTAGGAATGACATCTTGGCACAGAAAATGCCAGTTCTCTACTACTGTAATGACATTTCTAGAAATACTGTCAAAGAAATGCTCCATGAGATTGTGTTTTGGGGGCCAGGTCAGTGACTGAAGAATACATGAAGTAAACTCATGAAAATTATACTTTGTTACATGAAGATAAATCATTATAACTAAGAACTCAAAACTGGAGTTGATAATTTGTCAGGGAATGAGAATAAGGTGTAAAACAAGCTGTACTATTTCATTTCCTTCATTCATTTAATTATGGCTACAGATAAACTGCAGCTATTAGGTATTTAAGTAGTCAATCATAATAGTGATTACATATCAATATAAATACGAGTCATATTATGATAATGTAATATTAACACTATTTAAATATATGCATATGTGTACATTAAATTTTGACATTTACAGATCTTCAATAAAACAGTTAAGTTTAATTTTAAGGTGGTTGCTGATAAACTTTTAGGAGACTCATAGATAAATTTAAACAAGAAAACATGGCTTCTGCATTCTAAAACCTGATACTCTTCAGCACACTCATAGGAAGCATTCAAAGACTACAATCGAAGCTATTTTATGTCAAAAAATGAATTCTCAAAGTTCTCCTTTTTAGTCCCATATTTCTCCTATAACCCTGGATTTAATGATTTAGATTTAATTTGATTAATGTTAAATTTTAAAATTTAATGGAATATTATCATTTTAAATAAATCATAATCCTTAACTGGTAATGAGATTCAAAAATTAAGTAAATCATAAAATTTAAATATTAATAAAGATTGAAAATGTATGATCTACTCAATTACTTCAATGACTGTACTTTCTCGTAAAATACCAAATTCCATGATCTGCTGTGTTCTCCTATTTCTCACTACCAATGATGATCTCTTAAGAGCATTCAAAATGACTTTTATGTTTTATTTTCAATGGGGAACTTCACCGAACTTTCTGCTTATGTTCCCAGAACCCAATTATTGCCAAAAACACCTTTTCATCATTTTCTGGGACAGCAACAATGGCATATACTGTACTAACCATAGAAGGAGAGCTGAGAAACTTATGCATGTATATAAAAAAGTATCTTATTAACCTATTATATGATTCAAAATGAAATTAAAAGTACTGTAAATCTTTACACATTCCAAATTTCCTAAGTTTAAAAGGAATAAAATATCATTTTGAATAAAAAATTCAAAAAGTCAAACTTGAAGTTTTCTAAAACCTTTGACCACTCCTACACTACACAGAATTGGTCGACCCACACAATTCTGATCTGCTATTCTTAACACCAAGATTTTTATTTTTTAGGCCAATTTTTAATTTTTATTACAAACTTTTAAAATTATTTCATAAAGATATTAATCAGAAATTGAAGATTTCCCATATATAATTTTCTCCAAGATATGTATGGCCTCCTCCATTATCAATATTCTCCACCTGAGTAGGACATTTACTAAGCTTGATGAGATTCTATTGACATAATCATCAAAACCTTACCGCTTACATTAGGGTTCACTTGATGTTGTGTCTTCAAGTATAATGGCAAGTCCCCATCACTGCAGAGCCATGTGTTTTATTTTCACTTCCTAAAAATTCTACTGCGGTCCTTCAAGATTTCATGGCAATGTTTATACTGAATAAAACTTCACAAAAATCAAAAAATACTCCAAAATAAACTTATCTTTCAACCCCAGTTCCATAATCTTGCAGTACCAGCACATTGATCCCACACTCCTCCCAACCTCTGCTGAACACCAATTCTGACCTGTGTTGTGTTTAGAATGCTGCGTAGTTGGAATCAGATTGGCTTCTTGAATTGGTAATATTTTTAAGGTTCCCTCACACTTTTTCATGACTTGACTGCTTATGTCACTGTAGTGTTGAAAGATATTTCATCCCCTGAGTGGATCGCAGAAGCTTAGCCTTCCACTTCCTGAAAGGTAACTGGGCTGCTTCCATATTTTAGCAAATGTCAGTAGAATTACTATGAACATCCATGAACACATTTTTGTATGGCAATATTTTTCAATCCTGGTTTCATCCTTTTCCATTTCTATTAAAAACTATAGATTTGCCTCTAAGCACTGTTTTTGCTGCATCCCACCAACTTTGATCATTTGTATTTTTACTTCCATTCCTTTCAAAGTATTTTTAATTTCTGACTTTGTTCAAGGATGATTTTGTTTTTGCAGCAACAGACTTTTATTTCTATTTTGTCCAAGGCTGAGGAGAGGGTCCCAGGGCTGGTAACAAGCTGCCCAGTGACTGGCAAGAGAATCAGACAGAAACCCAGACACCAGGAGATGCGGGGAGCCGCTGAGGTAGACAAGCTCCTACTCCTGCTTGAATCTGAGCCTCCGGAAGACACACTCACCCAGCCCTGCCTGGGGATGCTGGTCGGGTGGTCGTACACCTAGGTGAGGAGTTTCACCTCCTGGTCCAGGAAGCGGGTGCAGAACCCAAGGCACGAAGATCCAGAAGGCCCTTTCTCAGCTTCTGCACCAGGGCCAAGGCGGCTTCCATGTGTCCAGAGTTCCAGCCCACTCATCACCAGGCTGCTTCCGCGCATCCTGGAAGGCGGTGCCGCCACTCTGCTGGTTGCACATCTCCAAGAGACGCTCAGGGCCTTCACGTTTTCCCTCAGCCAACTCTCAGAAGCAAGGACCCAGGCCCCCCAGAGCCGCACCGTAGCGCTCAAAATCAAAGTCCAGAGAGAGAGAGAGAGAGGCCCGCAGATAGGAACTGAGGGCAGCCTCCACAGAGGAGCCATTCTGACGGTTCTGGAGGTCATGGTTGGTCAGCAATAAGGAGCTGACTCCCAAAACGGTGTTGCCCGGTCCCAGAAGCGGGAGAGACACTGGAAGGCAGTGGAAGCCCGAGTCTGAGTGCCGGGCCTACCCCGTTCCAACAGTGCCGAAGCTATTCTCAGCCCGCTGCTCCTCCACTAGTATTTACGAGTGTGTAGGTTCACTCTCCGTGTATTCCGGCATATGGGTTTTTGTTGGACTGCACTGTAGTCTGAGAGCAGACATAAAAACTGTTCTTGGGGCTGCAGCCTGCAGTGTCAGCATCTCACATTGGCACCGGTTCAAGTTCCGGCTGCTCCACTTCTGATCCAACTCTCTGCTGTGCCCTGGGAAAGCAGAGGAAGATGGCCCAAGTCCTTGGGTCCCTGCACCCAGGTGGGAGACCCGGAAGAGGCTCCTGACTCTTTTAAATATGTTAAGGTTTTTTTTTTTTTTTTTAGCTTCAAAGGAGGTCAGGAGGATTATTTGGGGGAATGTTCATGTGATCTGGAGAAATGTTTTTGAAGTTGATTTTTTCCATTCATTGGATGGAGCTGAGTTAGATTTGTTCTTACTGATTTTCTACCTGCTGGATCTACTTGTTTTGTTCTTACTGATTTTCTACCTGCTGGATCTACTTGTTTTTGGCAGGACGATGTTCCAATACCTGAGTGTGAGAGAGAATACAAATATTCCTTGACTTTGTCAGCTTTCTGTGCCAAGTATTTGATAGTTATTGTCTGTTCATGTATTTCTACTTAGATATGTTAGGCACATACATTGTAAAAATTGTTGTCTCTTCTTGGAGAAATGGCCCTGAAATCACTTTGTAGTGTCCTTATTTATCTGATAATTTCTCTGGCTTAGAAGTATGCTCCATTGCAAACTTATATTGCTGCCTCTGCTTTGCTTTGAATAGTACTAGCCTTTCTCAACTCTTAGACTGTGTATCTTTACATTTAAACTGCATTTTTTTTTTGACAGGCAGAGTTAGATTTCTTATAACAACATATGAGTTGAGTCTTACTTTCTGGCCTGCTCTGTCTTTCAGTTAGAAAATTTGGTTCAGTTCAAAAAGTTTTAATGTATTTGGGTTACTATCTACCGTATTTATTGTTTTTTATCTGTTCTTAGCTGTTTTTTTTTTTTGTCTTTTATTGTCTTATAGTTCAAATTGAGCATTTTGAATGATTACTTTTTCTTTGCATCCCAGTTATTTAACCTTTCCTTAGTGGTTGCACTGAAGTGTACAATATACATTTATAACTCATAAGTCCATTTTTGGGTAACATCCTATTAACTCAGATAGTTTCCATCCCATATAATAACCAGATAGACCTAACTCATTTCTCTACTCCTTGTATCAGTGCTATCTTTTTTATTCACTTAAATGTAAGCATACACAAGAAAATACTTGGAATCTATACATAAGCATGTGTAAATACGTTGTTACTCAAATTGAGCGAACTATCAATTAGGAATTAAAATCAATGTTTTTATTTAGATTCACTTATGAAGGTACTTTAAAAGTTTGGAAAAATGAAATGGCTGACTATCTTGGTGCTAACATTTAGATGTATGCATTTCTCCTAATGTCCCTTTTCATTTCCCATGAATTTCTGAAAATGTTTTTACATGTGATAACATAAGATTTTTTATACCAATTTAAGCCCGTTTTAATTTATGTACTACTTTTTATGTTAAGGGGGGAAGGCAGGAAGAGATCCTCCCTTCCTCCAGTTTACTCTCCAAATGTTCAAAATAGCCGGGAGGTAGAAACTTATTCCTGGCCTCCCACTTGTATGGACCCAGCTACTTGAGCCATTACATGTTGCCTCCAAGTGTACCCATGCATGAAAATCTAGCATTAAGAGTGTCACTGGGAACATTCCTAGACACTCTGATATGGGATGTAGACACACCAAGTGGCATTTTAACTGCTTCACTAACAACTTGACCCAACTCATCCTTCTATCCATGAACTCTGCAGCCACTCATACTTCTGCTTTAACTTCCTTCCCTTTATGAGGATCTCAGTTTCTCACCTTTGACAGTTTCCTGACCTCTGAACACCTTTTCTTAATTCCTAGGAAAGCAGGTCTTCTGGCAAGAAACTATAAATTTTTCTTTGTCTCAGGGGCTAGTTTCTCCTTGCTCCGAAAGCTAATTTCTCAGATTACAGAACTGCCTTTGTCCCACCAACACTTTTAACATATTCATTCCGCTCTTTTTGAATGCATATTCCTATCTTTGTTCTTCTATATATAAAATTGGTAAGGTCTTCCCTCCCCCCCCCAACAATTGTTTTCTTTAAACTGATTTTCTCTAAGTAATATGCCTATCTATGTGGATGCTTTTGTTTTCACTTAAAATTCTATGTATCCTGAGCCTCCTGGGGTCTGTTGTCTGACATTAATTAGAGCGAATTCTGTCAGTTTCAAATATTCCCTTTGCTTTTTAAAATTTGTTTACTATTATTTGTTTACTATTGTCTTAATTTTTCCATTAGACATTGTTACACTATAAGTTTCTTTAGTAATATAGTGCCAAGATATGCGGAAAGGGGAAGTATTTTATAAACCTCTTCTAGTCAACCTCTAGAATATTCCGCAGTATTTTTCCTCCTCTTAGGTCAGACACGACGGTTAGTTGGCTCGAGTTGGTTAACTTACTTCTCCCAAGTAGAAGGTTGAAACTGAATACATATGTTTTCTTTATTCTGGTTCACTTAGGCTCTCCATGATCCAGCAAGAGGGATCTGCTCAACTAGTTTATCCTGAAGGCAAGCCTTGATGACAAGAGTGTGCTCTGTCGTATTTCAAAATAGATTTAACTCAATCATATTCCAGAAGCAGGGGTAGATTTTTCTGTGATGTTTACTGTAGGAACGTGGCTAAGCTCTTGGAATGGATTGATTTGCCCGGCTTTTTAATTCTTCAACAGTCTGTCCAGAGCCTCTTGTCAATTTGGTGCCTAGCCCAGTGCTACCTGCTCAAGTAAACTATGGCTGCCTCTGTTTGTCCATCTGCCTCTGTAATCTTGGGGGCAGGAGTCTGACCTGGTTATTCAGCTTTCTTGAGGATTCAAGAAGATTTAATTTTCAACCTGTTCTGTTTTTTTTTTTTAACATGTTAAGATGGAACACTGATCTCCAAGCTTCCAACATGAGAATTGGAACCATCAAGTGTCATTTTATTGTAGTTTTAATTCTGCTTTTTTATTATGAGCAATAGTGTTGTCAACATTACTGAGCACAGATGTTTGCACATACGTATTAGTTTCAAATTATTGGATTTCAGAAATTGGAATTGCCAAAATAATGTTTTTACATTGAGTTTTGAAGGTGTTAACCAAACTTAAAACCACAAATTCACATTGCCACAAACAGTATATGAAGACTTAAAATTTATGAACAAAGCAGTTGTCTAAAATTTTCTCCTTCTTTGCCAATGTAGTAGGTGGTATCTATTTGTTTTATGTTTATTTAATTAGGTAGACTGACCTTTTTATCTGGAAGTTCTCATCTTTATTTCTTGGTGGATATTCTCAGGCCCTTTTCTATGTTTAGAAAAGTTAAAAGAAAACTGTACTAATTCCTAATAAATAAAATACATTAATGGTGTTAATTTCAATATTTCTTTATTCGTATTACACTGATAAAGATGAGGCTCCTGACCTTCTCCACGTTTTAATCCTCCTTTTATCCTTTCCCAAGTATAATTTTGTGCCAAGTATTTGATATGTATTGTCTGTTCATGTATTTCTACTTATATATTCCATATAGGTTTTTTCATTTAAATTGTAGTCATAATGTAGTTATTGCTCTAGACCTTGATGTTTTATTCAATATCTTTAGAATATTTAAATGATCAATATTGAGAGTATAGGTATAGTTCATATTCTTTAATTGAAATAATCACCTGAGTGCATCTTATTTTACTCCATCATTTACATATTGACATGCCTAATGTACATTTTAATATTTGGTTCTTATGAAGGTATATGGAATATTTTGTATTCCAATCACTGAGGGATCTTGTTAAACTCTACATTCTAGTTCAATAGTTCAGGGGTAGCATCTGACAGGAAACATGTTTTTTGTATAGATTGTTTTTATTACTTGAAAATTATATATTCACTTATTATAGCTGTACAAGTATAATTCAGAAAGTTCAAAAGAATAGCACCTTTGTGACTTAAACTAGGCAGGATTGAACCTTCTATTTTTGAGTATTTTAGAATATTTTATAGTCCTTTAATAGTATATTTTGTACACTAATATTTAGTATGTATCTAGAAAAATTATTTCCTAATCTTGTAAATTTAACTATACCCTTATTTTTGCATTGGAAATGATGGTAAGAAAACCATCTTTATGTTTTGCATTTTTGTATGTTGCAATTTCTTATTCTAATTGTATATCTACCTTATTTTGGCTTTGCTATGTATTTTCACAATAAACAACATTTTGTCCCCTCTTTCCATCTCCTTCATCCCTCTCTTCTCTCTACCCTCTATGTATAGATAGATTCATGTGTAAATCCTAATATACCCATTTCTACCTTAATATTTTTCATTTTATTTAACTGCTTTGATCAGTAACTTTGGCATCACGTTAAGTGGAATGGATGACAACCGGCTTCTTTGTCTCATTTCTGACTAGAAATACTTTCAAAATCACAACTGATCTAATAGAAAATGTTGGCAGGGAGACTATCACTTAGAAATACACTTTTCTGAGTTGGCTCAATTTTGTGTAATGAATGAGTGTTGAATTTTATCAAATGTCTCTTATTTAAATTTTATTGGATTCTATGATTTATTACTGCACTGGTTTGCATCCCTAGATTTTTCTCTTTGGTTTATCTCTTATTTCTCCAGAGATGTCCAATTAGATCATTGCATTTTATTTGTGTACATTATTTTCATTTGTTACAACATTAGAGATTTTGCTCCTTCATGAAACTAAGCTATAATTTTAGAGTCTATCCAATTCTCACTGTTTTCTTGTCAAGGTGATAGTAAACCAAGCAATTGGGAAACTGTTTTCTTATTTTTTCAAAGCGTTTATATACAACATGTATCATGTGTTTAATGTTTGAAAATAACTTCTGATCTGAGTTTCATGGGAATGAGATTTTTAAAATATTAACTTACGAGATCAAAGTTCTGTTTAGATTTACATTACTCACTGGAAATTTCTGGAAACTATTCACTCCATATAAATTTTCAAAAACATTGGCTGAAATATATACAGGCAATTTTCATCCAATTAGTTTTAAAAAATTCTATAAATAGTTAATCATTACCACAAAATATTTTATCACTATTTAATATTCTTTCATTTTATTCCTTTCTTCTGAGTCTACTATATTTTATTATTTCCTTTAATATTTCTTCAGGGTAAGCTCCTAGTTCATTTGTTTGAAAAGTCTATTTTTTCCATAAACGTCAGTGTTATTCTGAGTATAAAAATAGATGAATAAATAAACACATGGAAAAAATAAGTGCGAATTTTAAGAGTCCTATGGAGATTACCCACTTGTGACTGAGGCAGATAATGAAAGGGTGGGTGGTTTTTACTTCAATAATACGCTTGTAAGAGAATCCTCTGTATGGAAAGATTTCACAAGGAAAGATCTAAGTAGTAGAATAAATGTCTTTGCAAGTCAAGCAGAGAGCATTTACCAAGGCTGTGAGGTTGGAGTGGGCATCGAGGCAGTAAGAATAGAGGTAGCTGCATCTCAGCCACTTGGAGAGCAGATGTGAGGAGAGGAGTGTGCAGTGCCAGATAATGTACAATGCCACATACAAACTTGTTTGCTTTATTTCTAGAGGTCATGTTCAGCCATTAAGAGTTTTGTTCATTTGTTATTTACCAATCAATTTACAGCAATATGGAGAATCAATAGTAAGTGAAGATACAGAGAAGCAAGGGATTTAGAGGGTTTCATAGAACTGATGGCCTAGTATGGGGGTGGAAACAGTAGAAACAGAGACAGGGGAACGTGTGGTATTTCTTGAGTAGAAAACATTAGTCATTACCGAGTTATGTGAAAGAAAAACAACTGAAGGAGCAATAGTTTTGAGAATTAAAAGTAATTAATATAAAACATACATAGGAAGTACTTAAAATAGCTGAATTTTTATTTTAATAATCATATTTTCCTTGTCTATAATATTTTAATGCAAAGAAATACTACAATGTAATTTGCATCATTAAGTAAAATTGCATTTTTCAGAGACTGGAATAGTTTATGGATTTATGATGGTAACATGGATACAACTACAGATAAAACATGCCTTCCTGCAAGTGTTGTGCTCCTGGGAAATACTTTGCTATTTTCAGAACAAAACAAAGATGGCTTTTTGTTGTTTCCAGACGTACTAACACAACATCTTTTTTCCCCAATTTTATCTTATTAACTATTTTTGGATATGATTTGTTGTCATCTTTGAAAGAAGCTGCTTAAGGACCATATATTTTAACGTTTTCACCCACTTTGATTATCAATCTGTCTTCAGAATATCACTGTATCCTAGCAAAAATGCTGGAGTCCTCACTAATAAGCCTCACTGCTGACTTACTCTTTGTTAAGGTTTTTTGAGTTTTTAGAATTAAAGCACTTAACAAGCTAATCCTCTGAAATCTGCCCAGAGCCGTTCCACGGTATTCCCTCTCCGGTATGCCTGCGCCAGTCCCTTTTTCATTACAGTGGCACATGCAAGGATCAGCAATTAACCTGCCAATGTATTGTATTGCATGGTATGTTAAAGGGGACTTTTTAGTTTAATTATCCCATTCCTTGATAGATAACATATGCGTGTAACCCCAAAATTCTAAAGATTTAAATCAAGAATAAGCCTGAAAACAAATAACCTAATTGATCTCCCTCCTTTCCTGTTCCGTAGATACTAATTTTCATTCCAGGTCAATTATTGCCATCCATTTCTTGCCTCCATCCAGAAATAGTATGTGTTTACAATCACGTGTATGTGTGCATCCATACCCATTTATAAATATATATATATATATTTTAAGAGGCAGAGTGGACAGTGAGAGAGAGAGACAGAGAAAGGTCTTCCTTTGCCATTGGTTCACCCTCCAATGGCCACTGCAGCCGGCGTGCTGCAGCCGGCTCACCGTGCTGATCCGAACCCAGGAGCCTGGTGCTTTTCCTGGTCTCCCATGGGGTGCAGGGCCCAAGCACTTGGGCCATCCTCCACTGCACTCCCTGACCACAGCAGAGAGCTGGCCTGGAAGAGGGGCAACTGGGACAGAATCTGGTGCCCCGACCGGGACTAGAACCCAGTATGCTGGCGCCACAGGTGGAGGATTAGCCTATTGAGTAGAAGCACCAGCCCCATCTTTATATTTGTGTCAGTTAACTATCACTATACCAAATGCCACCCCAAAATTAGAGGCTTATAATAATCATCTTTTAAGTTATATTTGAAAGACAAAGTGACATTGAGGAACAGAGATACTTCTTCTATCTACTGGATCACTCTACAAGTTATCTACATTAACCAGAATTGTGCCAGACCAAAGCCAGAAGCCCAGAATTCCATCTTGGTCACCCACATTAGTGGCAGAGACCTAGGTACTTGAGTCATAACCTGTGGCCTCTCAGTGATCTGATTAGGTAGGTAGTGTTAGTAAAAGGAAGCTGTGGTTTGATAGCTCTGCCTACCTGTCACAGGGCAGCTCTAGCTGACTGGTACAGTAACTCTGGTCAGCCCCCCACATGACCACCCAGGCAGCATTACAGCCCAGTCTGCAACAGCCATACCCAATTCTGTGCTCTGTGCAATCCTCCCTTTCTGTGTACTGCCCAAACCCGCCTTCCATGCACTGCCAAATCCCTTCTTGTCCATGTAGTAAAAAACACATGTTCAACAGTGTTGCATATTTAGAACTAGTGCCAGCTGGAAAAATATCCATTATGGCTGCAGGAGATATCTCCACAGTGACCTTTAGGTCATTATAATGCCATTATAATATAATTACTATGGATGGTACTCCCACTCCTATCTCATAACTGATGCCATGATATTTTCCTATTTCAAAACAAGGCACAGAAATGGGCACTTTAAGCCTCCAACCCAACTCTGTACCTTTTGAATATTCAGTTAAGCATCACCACAAACACTATCCAATAGCTCAAGAAGACATCAAAAACCTTGTTGAGGGGTCCTCTTTGTGTTTTGACATTTTCTCATTCTTTCTATCAGGCTTGCCTGGAATAAGCCCAGTTGGGGCCTTGTTGCTCCCAACATCAATGTGAAGATTAGGAAAAAAGTTGGATTAGAAGTAGAGCACAGACCAAACACAAGCACTCCCATATCAGATGCAGCCATCCCAAGTAATGTAAGCACAACACGATGACCAGTCCATGATAAGCATTTACATGGGGCACTCTTAGTAAAGAGTAATGAAGTTCTTACAACCAACAATCCCACTACTGAATACATAACCAAAGGAAATGTAATCAGTGTATCAAAAAGACATTTGTACTCCCATGTTTATTATAGAATTATTCATAATATCCAGATTATGAAATCAATCTAAATATCCATCAATAAAAATTGGATAAATAAAATATAGTGCATGCTTGTATGCACCATGAAACACTATTCAACAATAAAAATGGATGGTATCATTAACAACATAGATGTACCTGGAAAGCATTCTATTAATCCAGGCCAAGAAAGACAAATGCATTATTTTGCTCATATGTGGATCCACCACTGATTGTAGAGAATAAGGGCTTGGTGAGGGGGAGAGAAGTTGTCAGCTGATAAAATACTGCTGTAAGATATGAAGTATAATTCTGTTATTTTATGGCACAGTAGGGTAAATATACTTATTATGCATTGTGTATTTCTTAGTAGCTAGGAGAGGATTTGTACTAGACTCCCCACAAAAACTGATCAAGTTCATGACGAATATGTTAATAATCCTATTTGATCATTACATAATATACACATAATTCTAAGCATTACGTTGTATACCTTAAACATGTATAGTTCCTTACCTGTCACTCAAGTAGGTTACAGTTATCAGGAACTCAAATTGGATTAAAAAGACCAAACGACCTTACACATCTGCTGCTGGGCTTGCTTTGACATGGTCATATTAAAAGGGCCTTTCTGGCCGGCACCACAGCTCAATAGGCTAATCCTCTGCCTTTCGGCGCCTGCACACCAGGTTCTAGTCCTGGTCAGGGCGCCGGATTCTGTCCCAGTTGCCCCTCTTCCAGTCCAGCTCTCTGCTGTGGCCAGGGAGTGCAGTGGAGGATGGCCCAAGTGCTTGGGCCCTGCACCCCATGGGAGACCAGGAGAAGCACCTGGCTCCTGCCATCAAATCAGCGCGGTGCGCCGGCCGCAGTGGCCATTGGAGGGTGAACCAATGGCAAAGGAAGACCTTTCTGTCTCTCACTGTCCACTCTGCCTGTCAAAAAAAAAAAAAGCCTTTCTGAGTTTCTTCATATCATACACTTTAGGCAGCAAGAAAAGGGATAGTTGATCCTTAGAATTTGAATCTTGATCCTTGATCAAGATTTCTTTATCCTTAGATTTGAATCTTGAAAAGTGATATTTGGTCAAGGCATGTCACAAAGCCAGCCCCAAAATCAAGGGATTGGGAATTAAGTGCCATCTGCTCATGAGAGAGTACATGAAATATTGTGAAGTGTTTTCATAAGTCTGTGTACCAATGTGCACCAATGCATATGCATACGAACGGTGAAGTGTACATTGCTTTCTCATCCCTAACAGTATCTTTATGGTTCCATCTTTATCTTTAATGGTTCCACTAATCTTGATCCTACAGTTGTCTATTAGCAGTCACTTGTATTTTCCTTCGTTGAACTGTTAAACTCAATGCCGCAATGAGTGTCTTCGTTTTAGGTTTCATTGCTTTTCCACTTATGTGAATTTATCCATGGGATAAATGCTTAGTGTTAATTTACTAGGTGTGTACACTTGAATGTTGACAAATTTAAGTTATCCTGTACCCCTCAAAACTTCTGTAACAGAGGCCTAGGCCCAGTACTTCAGGAAGTGATTTTCGTTGTTCAGATTCAGTATGATCCAGCCCACCAGCTGCCTGATGTTGGAGTTCTGGCCTCCAGAATGTTGGGACAATAACTGTTTATGGATTTAGGTCAATTTTGGTCCTTCGTGATGTCAGCAATAGAAAACTGATATTCTGTAAGAGTGCAAGTATTTATCTACTCACCAGCAACATTCAGGACTGTGCCTCTTTCTCCACTTGCCTGCCAGTTTCCTACTTAGCCAATTTTATAGGTTAAAAAAAACCATCGTTTTTCTCTTTTGAACATCTTTTCATATATTTAAGCCATTTGTGTTTTCAGAGAATTAACAACTTGGCATATACAAGACCCTAGAAATGAAATTTTAAAACCATGTTCTTCTAAACAACCATTCCTTAGGGACTTAAGCTCTGTGGTCATGTTTGTGGAAGTTTTTAATAATGTGACAAAGGCTGCTCTTTTCCACTTCTGACTTCACTATATTTAAACTTTCCTCCTCTTTCAACTTCCCTTTTCCTTACACCTGGGCTGCCAGAGTACTATGGAATTTCTACAAGTATCAGTTACGCTTCCTCTGAGGGGTTAGAAAATATGTATGTGTGTGTCTGTGTGTACATCCAGATCCCAAAGCAAGGGTGGACTTCCTCAGACAATTCTGAGCATGTAACTTATGACTGGAAATTGGTGCAGGTGCTTGAAAATAAGTGCACTACAAAGATTGTCCCTAACCAGAACAAAGTGCAGGCTCTCTTCTTGACTTCTGAAACACAATCCCTATTAGTTAGTAGAGACATGGAAAGAATGAACAGGTTCCAAACCCAGGAGAGACTATCCCTGAGGAAAGTGCTATTATTTGGAAGAGGACAGCAGCCAAGTAGCTATGAATTGTTCTGCACTTTGTCCCATTGGGCTAAGAACCTAACAGCTTGTGTGTGGCTAAGTGGTCTCCAGTGCCTCTCAGGGTGGGTGTCACCCCCAGTTAACTGTTTACATCTCGTTTGACAATAATCTCCCATCATCTCATGGCATGGACCTGGATTTAAGGTGTTTGTGGAACATAGAAAGTTTCTCAGTCTAGTGAGATTTACAGTATGGCAAAGGAAAAAAGATTATAGTTCAAGTTGGGAGAATCTTATTTTAAGGGGAAAAAAAGTTTTGGACAGAAATTCTGAAAGTTGCTTGTATGACAAATGCTTAGTGAATTCAACTTGTTATACAGCAGATATTATACTGCCTGCAGTAGCATTGGACCTCATGGAAAAGTCATCGTGAAATTTTGCCTATATGCAACTTAATTCCTCTTACTACATAGATTTTTCTCCCCATTTTCTCCCCAGCAGTCTCTTCTTAAAAAGCTATGATGATAATCACCTTATTTAATGTCACTTTTATTTTTCTTAATTCCAATGTTCTATTAATAAGGATGTAACATGCAAGAGATGCACATAAGATATGATGAAAAATCAAAGTGTATAGATAAAATGTAAACTGACAATATTGCCTAAATAATGAAGGGTCAACTTCATTGATACCACACAATTTAACGTTCTTTTTCTTGCTCTCTAATTCTGTGGGAGTAACCACTTTAAGATCTGGTGGCTTACAACACTAGCAACATTCACCCTCCTTGCAAGCCTGCGCTTTGAGCAGGCGCAGTGGAGGCAGCTTCCGTAGCACTGAGCATCCGCTGGGGCGGCTTGAGGCTGCAGTGCATGGTCATGAGCCTTGCTCACTCACGAATCTGGCAGCTGATGCAGCGCAGACTCAAACAGCTGGGGGCTTGAGCAGCAAGGGGTCCTCTGGCATCTGTGTTCATCCCTGTGTGGGCTGTAATTGCGCTTTCGTTAGCATGACAGCCTCAGCAATCCCTACTTCTGAGAGATGCTCTCAGAGCTCCCCAGCTATAGGTGCCAAGAGAAAAAACGCCAGGTGGAAGCTCATGACACAACCTTGCAAAACAAGCAATGTCACATCCCCCACATTCTACTCGCTAAGGCAGTCACAAAGTCTCCCCCAGGTTAAGGATGGACTCTTGCTCTTGGTGGAGTTTGGCAGACTTTTAGAAGAATATGTGGTACAAGAAATGCTTATGTGGCCAATTTTGAAAAATATGTCCTGCCTCATACCTGCACTTAGTAACTAATTTTATTTTTACTGCACCACATAGGAGCACCTGTATATGGCTCCTCATGGAAATAAGTCAACAAAAGCATTACAATAAATTGGGCTCCACCTCCAGCATATGGTTTCTTTAAATCATACACCCATAAATTAGATAGCATTAGTTATCCAGTGTGTTGACCTACTACCTACATTTTATGTTCCCTATTAAATTGCTGCTGTTTTCATAAATGTACCCATATTTATAGTACCAACTCCCTAGCATGCACATGTGACTGACTCAATCTAGATTAAGAAAATAGAGCCCAAATTGTTTCCCAGGTTTAGTTTAAAAACAGCTGGACAGAATGGCAAATCTCAACCTGGCTCCAAGCTTTTGTTTACGTCTGATTCAGCTAAAACTCAGATTTCTATTTCCTTCTGCTTCCAAAGCGTGAATAGTATGTAGTGGAGAAGATCGATTAAAAAGTTCAAATGGAAAATGAGAAACCTGTTCCAGAACTGCTCTGAGAGGCCTTTGAAGTACATGGCTGGGGGGAGTTAGGAGACTACAGATTTAAGCTATTTGTAATGAAAGGAATGGTTTTCGTTTCAGCAGCTAAACTAAATTCTTGCCTTTAGAAATAACTTTTCTTTAGAACTCGTGTCACCATGTAGACTTATAAAAACTTTCATTTTCCTGCTGTCATTCTCAGTCTATGCTAGAGTTGAAGTAGGAAATATATTTATAAGAAGTTACATATTAATACCACAGTCAGAAAGTCACCTTTTTGATTAGGTTGTGAATGAACAATTACTTCACTTAATTTACACAACACTTGTGCATAAGGGAATGCTAAGTAGTTATTATATGTGTTTCAAGCTGTTTAACATAAAAGCCCTGGATTTTTCAATTGTGACCAGAAGTTGGTTTCTGAACCCAATCTTGAGTTGGTCTGTGACCTATTGCAAATTTACTTAATTTAGTTTCCTCATCTGCAAAATGAGATAACTTGCTACATCATTGTGTTGTGAGGTCAAAAAGGAATATCATATTGAAACTTCTTGGAAGAGTGCAAAAACTGATACAGGTGCACAGTTTCATGTCTAACGCTGCACCTGACATCCTTCTGCCAATCTGCCTGTATTCATGCCCGAATACAGATCACCACTGCCGAGTCACTTGGTCCAGAAACTTGCGCTAGAAGCTTTCTCTTAGGTGCTCTCTATTTACAGACTCACCTAGTGTTACAGCTACAGTTTCTTGCATTCTAGCTCTGACTCAATCAATTCATCCTGTGCAATTTAATTATGGAGCATTTCCTCTCAAACATTATTTGACATGCCAGTCATAGCAGAAAATTTGGTTTTGGTTGATTTCTAAATCACATCCCTAGAACTCCTCTTGCAGCCTGCTTACTAGATCAGGTTAAGAACCACTCTTAGAGCATTTGTGTTATAAAACTGATGCTAAATCTTAAAGTAAAAAAAATTTAATTTTTGTTATTAATCTATCACCCTATTAAAAGATCTTTAAAAATCAATTCAATATTTTATATTATCAAACCATAAGACAGAAAAAACTGATATTGCTTTTAGAATATCAATAAATGACTACTGATATTCTTTTGTTTGCTTTTTTTAAATTTGACAGGTAGAGTTATAGACAGACAGAGAGAGAGAGAGAGAGAGAGAGAAAGGTCCTCTTTCCATTGGTTCATGCCCCAAATGGCCGCTACGGCCGGCACTGCGCCAATGCCAAGCCAGGAGCCAGGTGCTTCCTCCTGGTCTCCCATGTGGGTGCAGGAGCTCAAGCACTTGGGCCATCCTCCACTGCCCTCCCGGGCCATAGCAGAGAGCTGGACTGGAAGAGGAACAGCCGGGACTAGAACCTAGCACCCATGTGGGATGCTGGCGCCACAGATGGAGGGTTAACCAAGTGAGCCATGGCACAGGCCCCAGATTCAAGATATTTACAAATAATTTAAATACGAAACCAATAAAACCACATATTCAAATTTACAATGTATATGCTAAGCACTAAGTGATTTTTCAAAAATTTGTTCTAATGAAGCCTAAACTTTTTATGTCAATTAAATTGGGTAATTTGTTATCCATTTGTAAAATTAGAAATGTGAAAGTAAAATAACCTTAAATAAATTAAAATCAACAGGGTATATTAAGTATAATTGAAGCTATTTAAACTTGAAAATTTTGTGAATTTTCTCAGTAAATTTGGGTGTCGATTTGACTGTATTAAAGGATACTATGCTGTATAAAATTTTTGTTATTCTTAATGCTTCAGTACACGATTAGATGCCCCTTCTGTGCTGAAAACCAAAACCACCTAGTTTCCCCCTTTATCAGAGCAACTGGGCATGCTGCAGAGGCAATTTCCCATTGGAGACGGGGGTGTGATCCAGTAGGTTAAGTGGGGAAGATCCATGTTCAATATGGACAGGAAACACCCACGTGCAATATGGACAGGAAACTTCCAATTGGCTAAAGGTCCCCGTGTAACAAAAAAGTGAAGGAAGGGCAAATTCTCAAGAACCGAGATGTTTTTCTTCCCTTGACCATGGATGTCATAATACAAGATTCTCCAGCATTTGACTCAGCCCGCTTCTGGCTCCTCCTGCAGGTTGTTGGGTGTGAAGCCTCAGACTGAGAGGTGCAACCTGGCTGCCTTTCTCTGGAAGCCTGCAGGCTTGGACTGAGCCACATCACCAGAGTCTGTGCTTCTACAGCTCAGAGAAGCACTTGCCATGGGACTTTTATCATGGGTCTTTATCAGTGTCCCTAATCAATTCCTCTAATAAACCCCTTTCTTGATATCTCTCTACATAAATTCTCTTTACATATATCAGTTCTCTCTAGAGAACCCTTACTAAAGCAGATTTTGATACCTTGAGTGGTTCTGGAGGTACAGAATTTTAAGGGTGAGAAAACATCAAATTTATCCTTTGGGATCTGAATTATTTCACAAAGCATAATGGTTTCCAGTATTCATATGGAAACACAGGAAAACCCCACAGGAGAACAGATTGTTTAAGCAATCTTAAACAATAAGAACAAAGCTGGAGGCATAAAATACCAAATTTCAGGACATGTTACAAAGTATGTTTAATCATGAAACACCAAATTTTAGGAATTATTACAAGGTATCAATCTGTTGCTGGTATAAATATACATGTGAACTAATGAAACAAAATAAAAATCTCAGAAATCCATTCATCTGCAACCTATCTTTGATAAAGGAGCTAACATCATTTCCTAGAGAAAGGACAGTCTCTTCAACAAATGGTGTTGAGAAAATGCTACCTCTGCATGGAGACATATGAATAAAGACCCATATCTCACACCCTAAACAAAAACCAACTTACAATGGATCAAGGATCTAAATCTAATACCTGAAACCATAAAATTTAGTAGGGGAAACACTGCAAGGCAATGGTATAAGGCAAAGACTTCTTGAACAAGACCCCAGAAGCACAGGCAATAAAAAAAATAGACAAATGGGATTTCAATTGAAGAGGCATCTCAACAAAGTGAAGCAGCCACCAACAGAATGAGAGAAAATATCAGCACATTATGTATCAGATAAAGGATACTATAAGCAGCTCAAGAAAGTTAACAACAGCAAATCAAGCAATCCAGTTGATAATTAAACCAATGATATGGACAGGTATTTTTCAAAGGATGAAGTACAAATGGCCAACAGATACATTTCCCATTACGGAAATGCAACACACACACACACACACACACACACACAATGAGTCTCCTCCCAGAAGATAGAATGGCTGTCATCCAAAAAAAGACAATAACAAATGTTCACTAGGATGTAGAAAAATATTTGCTGTACTATATTCTTGGTGAGAATGTATACTCACTTATATAATAATCACAATGGTTATAATGGTTACAACCATTATTGAGGACAGTATGGAGATTCCTCAGACATCTGAAAAGAGATCTACATTATGACCCAGCCATTTCCATTCTTGGAATTTCCCCAAAGCACATGCAATCAGTGGATGCAAGAGTTGGCTGTACCTTAAATGCTTTAGCAGCTCAATTCATAATAGCTAAGCTACGTAATCAGTGCAAATGTCCATCAAGCTGATTACTGAATAAAGAAAATCTAGTATATATAGCCATTATGAACTACTACTCAGTTATAAAAAAAGAATGAAATCCTGTCTTTTGCAGCAAGGTGAATGAATTCTTAAACTTTTAGTCCCATAGCCTAAAGTCACCATTCTTATAGTAAGTCAAACATTTTAGTAGAAATCTTCATACTGAGATCCCATGCAAGTCTAAGAAAAACCATTGTTTTAAAACAGGAATTTGATTCATAAAAATTTCAGATAAATGACTAACTGTTTAGATTACTGGCACTGAACATCAAGACAACATACACTAATTTTCACAAGGGGTAACAACATGTTAATTGGTCAAAGGAATTCCAAATCCAACTTTAAGACTGATCCTTAGGTTGTGCTGACTTACCCATATGTGTAAATGCAGTGTGTATTCTATGTGAGATAACTATACATGGAAACCTGTGAACTGACTCAGAGGTTATAAAGAAGCCTACATATGAATAAAGTACCATTAAAAAACCTAACTCTTAAACACTCTACTCATCTCTTTATTATATCAAGTTACCAAGTAAGAAAGGTTTGAGACTACAGAAAACTGAGTTTCAGAATAATGAAGTTAACATTCAAGAGAAATGAACCCATTCCACACACTCCAGTTTAGTGGCATTCAGCAGAAATTTCTCAAGCACACTGATTGTTAAACCTAATAATTGATAGTATGTATCCTACAGTGCTGAATGGAAATATTTGTATATTGTTTCATTAAGATATTTAAAAAATCTTTCCCATAAATAGTTTAGTTACTATAGCTATGTAGTTGGAGCTCCTTAGTCATGAACTCGTAAATCATTAAAAATTAAATTTAGATTGTCAGGTTTTATACATCATACTTTATATAAGGTAATGTCAAAAGCACTGTTACATGATACCATGGAAATATTTTAGTGGAAAACAAAGCAGATAGAAGCCCATATTGCCATATATTGATAAACTCTAAGTATGGGTCAAGCTGACATTATAAAAGGACATGGTTATCATAATGCACGGCATTGATTTTCATCCACACAAGTGAAGAATTCACGTACTTATACCAGGGGATCTCACAAATGCTCAGAAGCTGAATGCTGATCTCTCAGAATCACAACACGCAAACCTATGACTTTTCAAATACTCTCATGTTTCACAAATATATTCTTCAGTACTCAGATCTCTGTCCTTCAAAATCGAGATGCTAATACCAAAAGGAGAGTTTGCAGTTGACATAATGAAACCAATCATAGCCTAAATCCCATCTCTTCTTTCATCTTCAGGCACTACTGTGTTATAAATGGGAGAAATTGACATTATATCTCTGTTAACCTTTAGAGATCCTCCATGAATTATTCCTTGTTTGTGAAGCCATCTAATTACTAATCTATAATCCTTTTAATATGCTCTATTTTTGAATTGATCTATTGTCAGCTGACCTAAAATGTCCATAGCTATATTAATCCTATTATTCATATCCTATCTCTAACCATCAGTGACAGTATTTAATGAATTCTGAAAAGCTTGCTTGCCAGACACCAATATTAAGGGTTATTACACTTGTATTCATTCTCTTGTTCTTAATTACAAAACTTCTGGTTTTATTAATTGTATTCAGCAAGATTCAGTATTTTTCTTCATTGCTATCTGTGAGCTGACACTACATTTTTCTCTTTATCAGTTTTGAAAAATATTACCATACATATTATTTTGATCCTTCTCAAAGGTAAATAAATTCACAAGGCAAAATGTTGTAATATAGAGAGAGGTTAAATCCTTTTGTAAGGTAAATAATGAAGGGGGCATGGTAGAATTCAGTAGGGTGCATCAAGAGTAGATAAAATATTCCAGAAAAAGTTCTGCATTTTGAGTTCCTGATATATTCAAAGTACCATTAATCCCCTAATAGGATGGATAAATCTGTCTTGGATGATAAGACTACTTGTTAAGGGAAGTACATTTTCTATTGAATTAATCACTCCATATGAAAGTGGAAAGTATCATCAGCCTGAAAAACTATGATACCTTATCATCAATTTTAGTCTGATGAGTGGCTAAACAGAAGCAATAGTTTTCCTTTTTAACCCTGATGAAAAGTATTGGCAATGGGATGTCTTTCATTTTTTTAAAAATGGAAAAGTTGAACTATAGAAATATATTGTTTTTGTTGATATGCATTTCAGGAGAGAGCAAATGGTTTTATAGTGATTAAAAGTTCTGAGGATCAGAGCACATGCTGTGTTTGGAGTCTGTAGAAGGAAAACAAGCATTCGCACAATCAGAGTCAAGCCAGTAGTATGAAGGACGTATAAATCTCAAAAAGAATCTAGGATTTGAGGTATCTTAGCATTTTGTTACTTCAACAACAATATCCAAGAGGAACTTCTTAGCACCAAGTTTATTTTGGCTTAGTTTTCGAGGTTCATAGTCTGGGGTCCGGAGGCCACATTAGTCTGGCATCTGATGAGGATGAAATTCATGAGGGAGGATGGCATAACAGCCAAGCAAGGAGGTAGTAACAGCAAGTAAACTATTCAACTGCTCTGTAAGTGGTCTCTCCTTATAATTCTTTCATGAGGCTCCACCCTCACAACTTAATCCAACCTTTCACTTCTCAAAGACCTCACCTTCAGACACCATAATCATATCAAGCTTCCACCCTAATCTATAAACATATCTATAAACATTAATCCATTAATTGTTAACCTGCTACTTTGTGATTTATATGTCTGAATGAGGCAGGTCAGTAAAATCCTGCTCAACTTGTAACATTGTGGGACAGGTAATTTTGACTCTATCTATACAATGGGTTCTCTAAAGTCTTAAACCTGAAGCCATCATTATCCTCATGTATACACGCTAGCCCCTTTAAATATAACTCATGATATCATGATTTGCAAAGATCAGGATTCTAAGCCACAGTTTACTTGTGTCCCCTTCTGGACTTTGGTAAGATGTGTCACCTCCTGGTTGTTGGAGTGTGAGGAAAGCAAGGAAGCCAAAAAAATACAGAACACCCTGTTAAATGCTTTACCAAAACTATACTCTAAATGTTGTGTAGGATGTACGTTTTAAAAAAAAAAATCATGTTTATGTGAACTTCAATTTGATCTTGGTATTTTATGTTTGCATTTATTAAGTCTGGCAACTCTAGGGATAAAGAACCTAAAATGTTAATGAAAAACTAGAAAAAAAATCTATGCCAGCGCAAAAGGTACTAATACGGTTCTTTATATACTAGCCCAACACTAAGGAAGAGTTCTCTGAAGACTTGGTATCTGGATAAAAGTATCAGAATTATCCATGTATTTGCTTCAGCATTCTAGTGGACATCTGCTGTTTTCCTTGGTTTTACTTTCTAATTTTCACTTGGAAGCAGTATTATTTAACTAAGCCTTTTAGAACATGATTTTAAAGAAAGACTATATATAAAAAGCAAAGTAATATTGAATTAAATGAGACCTTTCTCTGTACAGGTGCAATTTTCAAAACAGCAAGCAAGAGAGATTTTACACAGTAAAGTACAAGCATTCAGAATTGAAACTCAAACCAACTAAAATAAATTCACACTTCAATTGTGACCTTCATACCCCCTAAATGCATTTTAAACAGTAGGTTGCTTTTCTTTTTATAGTGTAGAGCTGCATGTCCTCAGAAAGAACAGTAAATGTATACACACTGAACCAGTTATATAGAGAACATGCCAGTTGCCACGTCCCCAGCTGCCAAGACTCCTTTCCCAATGTTTATCTTAAAGCTAGAGCTCGATTTTGATTAGCACTATCAAGTAATGGTAAAGGAGGCAGATGAGTGTATGCGTATCCTTACATGTTGTCCATAGTTACTCCAAGTGTCTGACTCATGTATAAAGAACAAAGACACAGTTTAAATTGGGCAGACAGTGTGGTTTCCTATCTTTTTTACAGAATCCAAGAGTTTCACAAATCTTTTATAGCACTGCCATTTATTTTTTGTGTGTGTGGTTTTGCCAGTCCCTAATAAAATAAAGTTACCTTCGTTCTAATACCCAAGCCAAGGCTTTTTTTTTCTTTCTTACATGGGTAATTTTGAAGACTTTTCCATTTCCTTAGTTCAAATAATTTCCCAACTCTGCTAAAATATTAATCATTTTTCATGGTAATTATAATTTTATGTTATGAGTCTTACTATCAATGCATTGTAGAGACCATTAAATTATATCAAGTTCATAGCATCCTATATTTACTCCCAAATGTTCAAAATTTAATATTTTCCAAAGCTATTAAGATTAACATACAAAGATGGAATACTTCCTTCATAATGAGACCAAGGTATTTTCAGAAGACTCAACAAGTTGTATATACTGAAATAGAACACAAATAGATGAATCAGTGAAAAAATAAGAGATTAGAATATGCCAACTTCTACATTCAGGTTAAATCACTAGGAAGTCAGCAAATATGATTATTTACAGCCAATTGTTTAATTAATAGAAAAAATTAAGGTCATAGGCTGAAGAACAATTCAGCATCTCCTTTTAGACCAATTCATAAAGTTAGTATTGTATTTGGACCAGCAGCAAAAAAATTTACATGGTTAAAGCAGAAGTCTCAGGGACTATGTGTTCAGAATTATTGGGATAATGTATATTCAAGTTGCTCTTCATTATTTTTATGTTTGAGAGGAAAAATTTTTTAAACTCAAATGCACAGATCTTAATTTCACACCAATTACAGCTACCACTGCAATCAAAACATACACATTACCAACACCCTAGAAAGTTATCGATATTGGGTTTCCTTGCAGTCAACTCCTAATATCAAACACTTTTTCTATTCTAATAAAAATAGATGAACATATTTTTCAACTTCCTATGGACACTCTTACGTGGTATATATTATTTTATTCTAGTTCCTCACAATAAATATCCAGTTTCTGAAATTCACCTGTTATTTTTATCAGTCTTCTAATTACTGTTGTAATTTACGGCCTACATATTATACAGTCTACTCAACTGTCTTCTAGTAAAAAAGGGATGAAGTATCTCCAATTTATATAACTCAAAGAAATCCAAGAGGATATGAAGGAATGGAAAGACATCCCATGCACATGGATTAGAAGTTTTCTAATAGTTTTCTCCATTTTTAATCCATTTGAACTATGTGAATATGGCTACTGCTACATTACACTTTGTATTACTGCGTGGTATGAGAATCGGTGTTAATTTTTTCCTGACTTGGGCAGTATGCATTTTTACACAAAGATGTCATTATGCAATAGGGGATGCATGACTCTTCTCACCCTATGCCGATTATAAACAGGCTTCTCTTTTGCAGAGTATCATTTTGTCTGTTATGGACAGAAATCAGACTTGGTTGATCCAAGCCATCATAACTTTAGGCCCCAACTGAACTCTCGGTTGTTTAGTTCTGATCTTTTCAAAGCCACTTCTGTGTGAACAAATAACCAGTAGGACTTAACAATCAATATGAATATTGTTCTGTCTTGTAATGTGGACCTTCCAGAAAAATATCCTTTCCTTCTCTAACATATACTATCAATTAAACCATGGGGCACCAATGGTAAATAATGCTTACTTTTACCAAAACAATGAAGTGTTCCTTACCCAAAGTTCTTATTGAACTTTTGCCTTGTTTTTGCTTTGTAGATGGTACAAAGTTTTAGATGCATCCTTTATATCCTCCATGAAATATGGTAGTGCTTTCTTTATTGACAATCTGACTCATTTGATTAATATGCCACAGTAAGTAGTGTATACAGTGACAAACTTTCTAGGCAGGAGTAGCTGATCACTCGCATTTGGTCCCTTTTGGCTTCTATTCATCAATTTTAGCATGAATTACAAGATATTTATTCTGATTAGCATTTGTCAGTATCAATAGCACTAAATGCTTCCCTTTGGATTTCTGACATCTTCCTCTACCACAAGTCCAACGAGATCATCCATCTGAACAACCTGGCTACTGAGACACCAGAATGTGTCTCTGCTAACAGCAGTCCCCTCTCAGGTCAGAGGTACTCACTGCATGCCTGCCGATTTCATTGACCTTTCATCATGTGTGTTTTACGGTGTTCTCTAGCTTTGTACTGAGCACGTATATATGTATAGATTATTGTTTCATACTATAAAGTAATGTTTTGAGGATATTTATGATGAAGCACCTTTTGTTTTCTAAAAAAATCATGAAAAGTCTTTATGCAGAATTCAATAGTACACTAATCTAGTCACTATTCAAATTTTAACATGCTGCATGCTACAGTATTATTTTTCATATTCAAGTATGTTTATACAAATACAGTTTTACCTACATGGTTGGGTGATTTCGTCTGAGTTACACTAAAGGGCCTTATATATACTATATAACTTTAAGATTAAAAGATGTTTGTAAATGTTTATGACTCTGATATGGGAATTGATCGATCTAACAAGCTTAAACTGCATTATATTTCACAAAAATCATTAGGACCTTGAGGCACAGCCATCCAACAAATAGCAACATTAATCAAAAAACAACCCTCCACAATAATTGGAGCTTTAGTAAGAATAAGTGTATTGAAGCAAAACGGTTAACACTGTATACTCTGAATAAGCAAACTCATTGGTACATGATCTTTAATGGGAAGGATCCTTCTCAGAATAAGGGAGTCTAATCCCTTCTGGGAGCTAAGTTCCACCATCAAATCATCCTTGGTTCTCTGAATATTTCTGTTCAACAAGCATTTATGTGCTGGAGGCTACGGTGAATTTCAGTTTAATTTTTCCATAGGTAATAGTGATCCCACCAATAGAAGTCTCACTTTTGTTGTTGCAAAGTAAACTGGGCAGGATTCTGGAGTTTGTTATCAAATTTCTAATTGCTGATTGCTTAGTGTGAAAAGGATACTTTTCACTGGAAAAATTCAGAATTACTGAATACTTTTTTTGAGAACACTTTTAATTTATATTATGGTCATGGACTTAAGGTTTCACTACATAAATTTTAACAGGTAAAAAATGTTAACGAGAGCATAGTTCATTAGGAATATAATGACAGCCTAGAAATACTCAGGGTATTTCACTCATATACAGCAATTTTAAGCTAGTAACAGAATGATAAATACCAGATATTCTACTTTAGATGTGAGATATAAAGATGATATTAAAAATAATCAAAAAGAGAAATGCCTGTATTTTCCCTGCAAATAGTATTTTGTCACTTTGTCAAACTTTGCTTTAAATTTTTGGTCAAATTGTTAAGGATGATATAGTTTTAACAATCATTGACTAAATAGATACTGATCAAATATGGAGGTTTTGTCTATGTTATTCTACCTCTAGTAAGTTCAACATACATATACACACTCAGCTATATGGAGTCTGAAAAATTGACCGTTGTGTTACCTGTGACTAATGTTTTTAGTCCTGTTTTAGGCTTTCATCTCTAATTGTTCCAACATGAAAGGCTATGTGTTCTCTGGCTGTACCTACTCACAACATCAAGACACTGAATCCCAGCATCCTTGCATTCCCTGTTGTCCATTACCTTCTCAATTCTGAGATCTTCTCCCCTGATGGTTGTCTTACACCGTCTTTACAAATACCAGCTGTTTCCCTAATGTTCTGTATCTTGCATTATAAAACTTAAATATGTTGTGAGGTATGTTTCAGTTAACACAAGCCAGGCATCAATCCATATTCAGTATTAAAACCAGCTTTATTTTGCCATATTGATTACATGCATAAATGTTATCCAGGAGTGTTTCCATACATTTTTGGATAAAGAACAAACCCAGGTTAATGTCCAAGATTCAGGAACGGGCTAAAAGAAAATTTAGTCATTGTCTATGAAAGCTATCAGATTATATTCTCTAATAATTTAAGTTCAATCCAGTTATGTTGGGTAAGTGTCATGCTGTGTAATGTTCATGGGAGTGAGTCCCTCTGCCACCTCAGATTGTACTTATATTTTCATATAAATTTTAAGCTGATTATCTCTTACTGAGAGGCAATAATCAGCAATATAACAGGGAGATCTAAATTAGAACATATATTTTTCATAACAGAAATGCAAATATGATCCTAGTTAATATGCTAGTAGCTCTTCTTTACTAACATATCAACCCAAGTCTGGGTTGGAGTAATACCTGTACTCCATCTTTATATTCTCTTCAATGAATAGGAAAGATTCCTGAGGATAGCAGCAAAGTTGGCTGGATTCCACAGATTCTTTTTACAGAAAGTATTTTTGGTTCAATGAATATTTACTGTTAATACTAATTCTGATATAACAAAGCTGAGAAGATGTCAGGTTTTCTTAAAAAGGGCTCCATTAGTTAAGGAGAAGGAAAGTGGAAAGACACCTTTAATTTTTTTAGCTTCAAGAGTCATTGCTTGTGAACCTAAAATTATTCACTTCGTCACTTAACTTCAGAAAACTGTTTCTGAAAATGGTATATACTTCCAATGTCCTAGTCTCTGGATTTGTGTATAAAATTACCTATAATAAAAATTTAAAACTTCCAAAATAAGAAATGCCATTCTTCTGCTTTAGAGTGGTAGATAAGCCTCTTTTAAAAAAATCTCTTGGTCCAGTTTAGATTTTTTAAGTTGTCTTATAAAAGAAGTTAACATTTTTCTATCTTCTGGGGTTGCTATCCAATTTTCATTTTGTCAGATCTTTCCATACAAGAGAAGATACTGTGTCTCACTTGACACTATGTAGAAAGTTTTACTGCAGCTCATCGAGATTAATTAGAATAGTTGGCTCCTACTAATTCATAAGTAGAAATCTGATATGGACTAAGGGATACAATGAAACTCTCCCTGGTAATAATCTGAAACTGCTTTAGTAGTTAAGAGATAAGATAGCAAAGAAAGAAAAATGGCCAACACACTTGTTGGCAAGCAATTGGCAAAGCAAGAAATCTCTAAGATTCCATTTTATTACTTACATTAATGTAGTGAATATGATAACTATTTTCCAATTCAAGAATAATTGGAAATCATGACAACCAACTCAAATAGCAGGGAAATCTACTTCTGATAGTAACTATTTATATGAGAAAATTAGAATATTTCTTATCTACTGTGATGAATTCAATTACAAGCATAAGAGGACTAAAACATCAGTCTTAGTAATGGATTTCAATCTAGGATGGGAGACAAAAATAGGTGCATGTATTAAAATATGTTAATTTTAGTGTTCACATAATATCATAATAAGTTTTTAATGTACTTTGACAAACTGGAAACAACATTAACAGAAAATAATAAATGTGGTTAGGCTATGCATTCACTTGTTAATTTACAAGCAGTGGATATTTTACTTCTTGCTATGCATTTATAATTAAATAGCTACAAAATGAGTTAATCAAAAAATAGTACGGAGTGGGCACTGTCATTGATTTTATCAGCACACCAAAACCTAGGAGAAATGAGAACAAAAATAAATCCACTTTATATTTATTCTATTACTAACAAAGAAGTGTTTAATTGAATACATGGGAAAGTTGCTGGAGCCATGGGAAAATGTTTTCCATTTCACCTGTCAATAGGGAGCCCCCGCAGCCTAATCGAGCTGATGTTCAGTTTTCCAGGTGAACTGGATGACTTTGACAATTCCATTCACAAGAAATGGTCAATGTAAAATATTATTTTCTTAACAGAAAGGGGCATAATGCTGATAATTAAATAAACTCATAATAATGGAAATGTCAGCGATAGAGAAGAGCTATGAATCATTCATACATGACTTGAAGTAAAAGGTGAAAAACGGCATACTCATTAATAGACTCCCCTTTACTCATTTTGGAAACCTTTTATCTTCTAAGTTTCCTTTGTAACCATAGTAACTATTTTGTCCTTAAATGCTATAGAGATTGAATAAATAGAGTCATGATCAAATGGTGAGCTTGTATATATGAAACTAATCTTTTCAAGTACACATATCACTGAGTATCTTTTCCAAATAGGTCATAGTTACCGTTTAACAATGATTGCTATAGAAGTACTCTATTTCCATTTTCAGTCATTCAACCACCTGATATTAACCACTTGTTAACCAAATGCCAAGCAACACAGTTAGGTTCTATGTATAAAAATCTATTCAATACTTTTTTGTTTCAGTTTAATAATTTATGAACATTACTGGTACACAAAGGAAAAGCAGATATTTGGCTATTGTTTCTTTTTATGGGTAAGATAGCTTTTTAATAGAAATCTTTTATTCAATAAATATAAATTTCATTAGATAGCTTTTGATATATAAATATCTGAATACTGATATATCAAAATGACTTATTCATTCATTATGCATTTATTCTTATTAGAAGCTTAAACATTGCGTAGCTGAACATATTTTGTATATAAGAGCTATGTATTAGTAAGTTATAAAAATGAGTACAATTTGGGACATGCTCAATTGGACTTGCCCCAAATGGTGGAGTTAGAATTGTGCCAGGGGTTTCCAATACAATCCCATCAAGGTGGCATGTACCAACACCATCTCACTAGTCCAAGTGATCAATTACAGTTCACAATTGATCACACTGATAAGTCTAAGAGTCAAAGGGATCACACAAATAAGACTAGTGTCTGCTAATACTAATTGATGGATCGTTCTCTTTTTGATTCTATCATGGGAAGCAGGATACACAGCAGACTCATAGAATGGTAGATGTCCTAAATAGCACTCTGGCCTCAGAATCAGCCCTTAAGGCATTCAGATATGGCTCAAGAGCCCATATTTTAGGCACGGAAAGCCAAGACACTCTGGCAAAAAAAAAAAAAAAGACCTAAATGAAAGATCTCTGAGTGAGATCCCAGCGGAAAGAACGGGGCCAAAGAAGGAGGTACCTTTCTCTGGAGGAGAGAACTTCCACTTTGACTATGACCCTGTCAGAATAAGATCGAAGTCGGCGAACCCTAAAGGCTTCCATAGCCTTGGCAACATATGACTAGAGCCTAGGGAGATTACTGATGCCATAAACAAGAGTGTCAAATTGTTAAGTCAACATCAGGAGTCACTGTGTACTTGCGTCTCATGAGGGATCTGTCCTTAATGTGTTGTCCAATGTGAAGTAATGCTATAACTAGTACTGAAACAGTATTTTATACTTTGTGTTTCTGTGTGGGTACAAACTAATGAAATCTTTACTTAATATATACTAAATCAATCTTCTATATATAAAGATAATTGAAAATGAATCTTGATGTGAATAGAATGGGAGAGGGTGTGGGAGATGGGAGGGATGCGAGTGGGAGGGAAATTATGGGGGGGGAGCCATTATAATCCATAAACTGTACTTTGGAAACTTATATTTACTAAATAAAGAAAATGGATCTTCTACCATTCCAATTCCAAATCCAACTTGAATATTCCTGAACTTAACAAGGAACACCCAGGGGGTGACTGGAAGTTGTGGATATCAGGGTATGGATTAGATCCATGAGTTGGGGGAGGGGGGTGGAGAGGGAAGAACAGAATTCCCTTGAATTGTGTTTTGATGCAATATAAGTATAAAGATCAACTTGTATTCTATTTGCCTTCTAAAAGCCATTATTACCATGTTAGAAGAGGGAAGAAATTCAGGTACAGAAAACGTGTGTTCATAGCCTAAATGATGGTGCTTGGTGAGTTGGTTGTAAATGTACCAAACGAGGAAGCCAAAGTTCTCGAACTGCTGCGTATTTTGACAAGGAAAATCTATTTTTGTCTTCCGATCTACATGTATGACTTAAGTAAGGTAAATAGACCTGGTTTAACTTTAACATTTTGATGCAGACACTCTGTTATGCATTGTGGTTTCAGATGTGCAATAATTTGTACAATGGTTTTTGCTCCCAAGGATGCCTTAAGCAGAACAAATTTTTTCTATATAGTTCCTTGCCTTAATAAATATGTAATATAAATTTAAGCAAACTTCTATTTTGTATATTTGCAAACTACAAAGTAAAATGAACATTTTGTGGAGTTTGTATTTTGCATACTCAAGGTGAGAATTAAGTTTTAAATAAACCTATATTTTATCTGAAAAAAAAGAAAATGAGCACTTTTAAATCATTTGTTGATAAAATTGCCATTTTAAGTAAATCTAAAATATACCTCATATTTCTGCAGTATTAAGTAATTTTCTGCAATCAGGGAGAGACATTCATTTTGTTTGATTTATATTTATCACCCTTCTCCTGAGGGACAAGAATGATCATATCCTGCTACTTTCTGCCTATCTCAAACTTGGAGTTAGTTCCTGATTCTATTAATTCCCTAAATCAAAGTGGAATCCTTTGTTAGAGGAGTAAAGTCATCAAGACAGATGACCCACATATAGTGTTCAGTATACAATAGTTCCATTTCCTTCACACTTTTATACTTAGTCCAATTAATAATGCCTTCACAATCTGTAGTGGTGCATAGTAAGACAATAGAGTATCTTCTCTAGACTAGGTATGAACCTCTTTAGCATGCTACATTCTCTGATTATTGTTAGACAATAGCTTCAGATTCAGATGGAGACTTTAGGGAGAAGCCACCGAGCAGAATACTGATGTGTTTTTTTTTTTTCATTTTTTAAAAAAAAGATTTGTTTTATATGAAAGGCAGAATTAGAGGCTGAAGCTGAGAGTGTCAGAGAGCGCGACAGAGAGAGCTCTTCTATCTGCTGATTCACTCCCCAAATGGCCATAACAGCTGGAACTGTGCTGACCTGAAGCCAGGAGCTTCTTCTGGGTCTTTCATGCAGGTGCAGGGGCTCAAGAACTTAGCAGTCTTCTACTTCTTTCCCAGGCCACAGCAGAGAGCTGGATTGGAAGTGGAGCAGCTGGGACTTTACCGGCGCCCATGTGGGATGCCGGCACTGCAGGTGGTAGCTTTACCAGCTACCCCACAGCACCAGCTCCTGATGGTTTTCAATGCTGCTTATGAACAAGCTCAAGCCAATGGAGCAGAATAGCAATGGTTTGCAATGCCACATATGAACAAGCTTCATGTTAACAACTTCCCATCTCTCCCTCACAAGGTATATTGCATGGAAGGGAAATTTGGCACAAAACTGAATATAACATTGTTAAATAGGAGATGGGAGCAATTTCACATTTATTGACTCATATGGTCCCACTCCAGTTACTACACAGTATGTCCACCTCAGCTTTACAACCCAGATTCCTGAAAAGGCTCCTGGAACACATGCTAGCAATTTCTCCTCACTTCCTATTCACTATCCAAAAGAAATTTACAGATTCAAAGTGATACTAATCAAAATACCAAAGACCTTCTTCTCAGATCTAGAAAAAAAATGATGCTGAAATTCATATGGAGCCACAGGAGACCTTAAATAACTAAAGCAACCTTATACAACAAAAACAAAGCTGGAGTCCAGATTTCAGGACATACTACAGGGCAGTTACAATCAACACAACATAGTACTGGTACAGAAACAGATGAATAGACCAATGGAAGAGAATAGAAACACCAGAAATCAATCCAAACACCTACAATGTACTTATATTTGATCAAGGAGCTAAAACCAATCCCTGGAACAAGGACAGTCTCTTCAACAAATGGTGCTGGGAAAACTGGATTTTCACAAGCAGAAGTACGAAGCAGGACCCCTACCTTACACCTTACACAAAAATTCACTCAACATGGATTAAAGATATCGATCTATGACCTAACACCATCAAATTATTGGAGAACATCAGAGAAACCCTGCAAGATATCGGCACAGGAAAAGACTTCTTGGAAAAGACTCCAGAGGCACAGGCAGCCAAAGCCAAAATTAACAACTGGGATTACATCAAATTGAGAAGTTTCTGTACGGCAAAACAAACAGGAAATTAAGAGGCAACCGACAGAATGGGAGTAATTATTTGCAAACTATACAACTGATGAAGGATTAATAACCAGTATCTACAAAGAGATCAAGACACTCCACAACAACAAAAACAACCCAGTTAAGAGATGGGCCAAGGACTTCGACATTTTTCAAGAAGAAATACAAATGGACAACAGATACATCGTTAACATGTTCTACATCACCACCCTCTTCCCCACCAGTGACCCAGAACTGCTTTAGGGAATGTTACTACATACCTCCATGAAACTAATGAAAGAGATACTAAATCTAGGAGACACTTTTCTACCACTCTATTTTTATCTTTGTACTTATGAAATACAACGTAGCCCTTCAAACAGGATTCTCCTAGGATGCCTCACATCCTCATCTCATCGTTTAGATTTAGCCTCTGCTTAAAAGTAGAAATTCGTACATAGCTCTCCAATTTCTTCCCATTGTGATCTATAAAATTACATAGGTGACCACATTGTGTGTTGAATGGTCACTGTCCCATTCCCCTTGACCTTGACTGCATGTCCTTGCCTTTCAGTTGGCTCTACCTTAAGGCATGCATTGCAGTTCCCCTGTTTCCCTAACTTTCCACACAAACACAGATGCCACAGCAAGTCACACCATATCCCCATCCTAAATAACCCAACCTATTTATATGTGTGCTCAGATTGAGAGCAGACTCAGCTACTCTATGGCCAATCTCAGCATTAGTGAGAATCTTGGGCTATTATCAATTATGTGACACTTTCAAAACTTCACAAATGTGTCATTTTTGTAGGAGTTAGTCCCTGTAATTATAATCAACTCGAACAGCATTAAGACTCTAAGTAGAACATGCTTATTTTATCAGTGTGAATGGAGAACATACACATTTGAATAACAATCGAATCTTGTGAACTTTATACTCCAACGGCAGTAAAGTATCCAGGAAATAATGCTGAGTTGGTCCTTTATCTACTTTGTGCGCATTTCATTACATGTTTACTTTATAGGCTTATTTTTCTTCTTATTTCTCCCCAATCTAGCAGCATAAGACTTCTAATGAAGAGACATGAGAATATCTTACTTTTTAATAAAGCACCTTAAGTGTATGAAGTCATGTTTTTAAAGGAGAAGTTAATGTGAAGTTACTCTTTGCACTCTACGGATAAAAAGCAAAAGCTAAGTGCGCAATTCATGGCGAATTACAGCTGCCCAATAATGTACTTTTGTATAAAGAAAGCAAGCACAGCCTGGGCCTACCTTTACCTTCAGAATTAATGCCCGAGTTGCAAGGACACTGTTGAATACTAAAGAACAAGTATACAGAAAACAACTGAATAAATGGGCTTTCAGGAGGTGCTACCTACACAAAACATTCAAAGGCAGCTGTTATGTTAAGGACACATCATGCAGTGTCTTTTTCCTATGCCATGATTTACTGCATGTGAAATATGTTGTGATGTCTCCTTGTGGCAGTTTCTACCTGCGTAATTTTCACCCAGGTTGCTCCCAGGCCAATTCTTCTTCATTATTCAAAGTCACTCCCTCAAATAGGACTTTTCTGAGCACGCATAGACGTCTCCATCCATAGGATTTATAATTGTATGAAATTATCCTTTTTATTTATTTTAAAATCTCTGCACTATAGGAACATACTCAAGAATTATAACAATGCCTGCTTTCATTACCGTGGTTATTACAGCCACCTATTACATGCATGTGTATATGTTTGGCACATGCTAAAATAAAGTACAATATGACAGAACAAATTAATTCTTAGACTGTTTCCTCTTGCAGAAAATGATTCTAAATCTTTCTTATGAGATTGGTACAAGTTAAAAATAGATAAAAATCTGTCAAAGGATTTTTGTAGAAAAATTACTAAACCTCAAAGTGCGAATTCACACTGATCCTGTCGTTATATAAAGTTTGTGAAGTCCTTGTTTTCATGAAGTGCTACCCAGAATCAACATGAAATTGGATTGGTTAATTAGTACTTCTGAATCCTTGGCTCAGGAAGTGCAATATAAGAGTTACACGGTCAATTTCAGGTTTTGTCTTTTATTCCTTACTTAAGCTCTGCTCTGTGTCTCAATTTCCCCTCCATTTATTTCCATTTATCTATTAACTTAAATATCATTGTAAAATAATTAACTAATGTGGTACCTGGGTAGAGTAAGTCCTATCGGTTTACTTTATAGAATGCTTCTATCAGGTGAAATACTTTACATCAATTTGCAGAAGGACTAGCACTTTGATGCCAACTCTGTTTCATCTTATTTTTTAACCATAAAGTTTAGGGAGAAAACAAGAAAGCATATAAAAGAGGTTTCCCTTTGATGATCAAATTGCCTGAAATTTCTTTTCTCAGTAACAGAATAAGTTTGTTGAGGTCATTTAAAAAATCATAGAAAAAAACGATATGAACATTTTCCTTCTGAAGTTTGGTTTTAGTCTAAAGATCCCAACCATACATTTTATAAATGTTCATTGTCCCATAGGATTTTAGAGATTGAAAGAGTACACAAAGACTGAGTGTTTTATCCCATAATTACATGGTTTAACTGGATAAACATCAGTTGGGGAGGAGTTTGGCAGGTGTATCAGGGTCATCTTTCAGTAGTCTATCCAATCAGGACACTATCAACACAAATGTCAGCTACCCCAAATCTTACCTTACCTCTCTAAGCATGATGAAACACTTTTCCCTCTGTTCCCGAGGGTATAAAAGCACAAACTCTCAGCTTCCTAAGACCCTATTAAATATTTATCCTCCACTAAACTGGTAACTCCTAGAAGCCAGAATGAGCATTTTTTTCAGGTTGAATCATTAGTGAATGGCAAGGTATTTCCAAGTATGTCATTGTAAAAAAAATTGAAGGAAGGCGGGTGGAAATGTGGGTGGGAGGGAAGGAAGTAGAACTATGCTCCTAAATCTGTATGTATGAAATATATGAAATGTCCTTATATAAATAAAAATATGTATACCTGCTTAATTTCATTGTGATGCATGACTCTTCTTGAAGTCCATGCAGATAGATATGAGTCATCCCCCCCTCACTATGCCACATAACGCTGCATTATTTTACTTTCGGTCTTCTTTGTCCCCTATTTCTACAATCATGTACTCATGCCAACACTTAGAACCTTTTTCTGTATTATAACCTGCAGATGAAGACCACATAGGCATTTCCTGGGTGAAAACAGGTTATGGAGGTTTCCTAAGCACTCACCCATGACTCTTGGAGAAGATAGTTCAAGTATCTGAGCTTCTCTGTGCCCTCCTTTAACGGTTATTTCTGAGACGTCCCAGGCTGAATTTAATGTTTGTTAAATACCTGTTGTGTTTAGGTTTTATAGATTAAAATGCTGAGCCTCAGCACAGACTAAGTTGTGTCGGTCTAAGCAGGTACTACTGCAAAGTCCAAGACCCCTCCCCACGCTGTCTAACTACAAACCTACCATTCTCCTTATTACTGTTCCACACAAAGAAATTCTTTTCCTATTTTGCTATCAGAATTTTACTTAAACATGTTTCTAATTAAAACTATTTTAAATTCTTTAAAATGCATTTTAACTTGTATACATGTAAACACAAATAATGTTTGTCCTAACACTAGTACTAAAGGATACAATTCTCCAAATTGTCAAAAGAAGTATACAGAGAGTCACACTCAGTCCTGGTGAGGAATCCATACTAGCCAAGAACTATGTTTTAATACCTTCAAAGTGTCTTTAAGTACTTCAAGAATTTAAGGCCTGGAGTTAAGTAGTTATGCTTCATACGAAAGGTGACTACACGCTCTGTCATCTGTTAGACTATATATGAATTTACTGAACAATTTTTAAAAAAGATTTCAATGGCAGAGTCACAGACAGTGAGACTGAGAGACAGGGACAGACACATCTTCTATTGCTGCTTCACTCCCCAGATTGCTACAATGTCCAGGGCTGAGCCAAGCCAAAGCCAAGAGCTTCTTCCAGGAGGTCTCCCACACCGGTGGCAGAGACCCAAGGACTTGAGCCATATTCCACTGCTTTCCCAGGTACATTAACAGAGTAGGATCAGAAGTGGTGGAACCAGCTCAGTAACTGGCATGCATTTTGGATGAAGACATTGAACTTTGAATGACCCAAGGCATTTCCTGCCACTAAGCTTTCAAGGCTACTTTTGTCTTCTACCTGGAATGTTTTGTCAATTCACCCTAGCAGGCCTCAGCTACAAAAACCACTTACCTGGATATCTCTCATTTATCTCTATACTCAAATTAAATGCTACTTGTTCTCTCAAGGAATATGTTTTCCTTATCAAAATGACAAACATTTTTGCTATGCTATTCAAAGTTCTAGTCTGAAGTACAACACAATATATTAACCCAGTAAAACTTAGATCATAGTTGCTTTTTTTATAGTCGATATTGTCCATGGCATCACTAGCCAAGTCCTCAAATAGCAGTAAAATGCAAGCATTAGGCATCACATACTTTTGACATAAAAGACAATTCTAGCTTCAACTATGTGGAGCAAAGCATCGTTCATCTATATCCAAGAAGCTGATCTATCCTAGTCACCTTGTTTTTCTGAATAGCAGTGCAGTTAAAAAAAAAAAACGCTCAGAACACACAACTTATTTCTACTCATTTACTAATGCTCTAATAAATTTTCTGCATTTATTTAGCAGTTATAAAATTCACCCATATTTAATGAATTTCCTAAGTTCATAATGTCTGATTTAGTGATCTATTAGGTGACCTTTATGAAGTAGTAATTTACTGAAAAATGCTGATTTGGTATTGTAAAAACTGAACTGACATTTCCTGGAAATTCAGATGTCCTTTTCACACTCTTCCTCCCCCATTCATTTCTCCCAGATTGGCACTATGCAGGGCACAGTGTGCTCAGAGCAGTAAAGTATGGTGATTTGAGTTGATCCTTAACAGAGGAGCAGTTTTTCATGCTTTGATCCTGTCACTTTAGATGTCAAGACTTGACCAGCAAATCCAGTGTTCAGTTTAGAGTGTAAGTACAAGAGAAGTCAGTGTTCCTCACTGTACTATTTTCAGCACTTGGTTTTCATTTCTTTTATGAAAAAAAAATACATTTGTAGTTGTTGAAATCTATTCATTGTCACCATTTTAAATGGTACTATCACTTGATCCTGACTGAAAATCCCCAATTAGTTTCAAAAGCAATTCTGATTATGTATTTAATTCCACCATCAGGGTTAACAGGTGAAGTTCTCACTCCACAGAATGTTCTTGTGCTAGCCGAGGAATCACCTCCTCCAGGGACAACCACCCATTTGTACTACAGCAATTATTGTGAAGAGTTGCCTTGCATCGACTTCATTTTTAACTACTAATCAGAGAAATCTAATTAGATGTGCTCTTTTCTTATTCTCTTTTTCAAAGTGAGGCTTAAGAACAATTATTTTTCCAATTATCAAGTGCAATTTTAGTAGCGATATAAAATTTGGGTGCTGATTTTCCCCAGCATCTCAAACTAGAAGTAAAAAATAAAAAACTATTAAAAACTTAGTAATTGTAATAAAATTATGTTGGCTCTACTTGACTAGATTGCTTTAGAACTAAACCTTTGAAACCTGTCACAGGTCTTAAAAATAAAATTGCTTGAGTAGCTGAGGAGAACTGTATTAAAATGCAAATTTCCAGCTGTTAATATTTCTTCAAAAACCAATAATCCCTCAAGGCCACCAATATGTCATAATACTTAATGGAAAAATATCCCTTAGGCAGAATGGCCTTTCTAAGTTGACTTTTGATTAAGCTTAAAATATTATATGGCAAAAATTTTAAAATAAAAAATGGATCATAAATATAGGAGTCTACTGCAATGCCATTGATTATGCGACTTGGTAGAAGAGTGAGTCTCCTCTTAGCTCTCAATTGTAAGGAATATTCCCTGTGCAGAGATTAGCCAAGCAATAATTTTAAGAGTAGATCCATCTCCCATTACATGTTTGTGTTGCCCTATGTGTATCTAAGGATATTCAGTTGTAGAATTATCTTATAAAAGTTTGCCCTTGGAACAGAACAAGCAAAAAACTGGACTCAAGTATAAAATAGCTATACATTTAATTAAGCCTGCTAGAGTTACTAAAATTTATAAAATGGAGACTTACAAAAAGTGTTCTTATTGCTATGGTGGTATATGAAACTTAATCCAGGTCTTTTTATTTTCAGCTCAGATATACAATCCAGACATTTCTGTGGCTCTAGTGAAAATAACAACCCAAGTAATCCAAAATGTAAATGGAGAACACTTTTTAAAATATTCTTTACATTCTCCTATTCTAGATTACAAGGATTTTCTTCATTTTAATTTCTCAAAGGTACTGAAAAACAAATAGCCTAATTTTCTCATCTTCTAACTGAAATTACTAAGTACCTCAATTTTTTTTCATTCAAAGTGAGTTTTGTCATATCCAATTCCATTTTTTTCTCCAAGGTACTATTCACCTAGTAGATAATGGCGTAAAGGGTAACTACAGTAGTCTATGTGAGTACACGTGCATATTTGTGTGTGGTGATCAATCAACATTCACTCATCTACTGTGTACTAGGCAACCTCACAGGTGCAACTGAATATAAGTGATTTCACATCACAAATAAAGTACAAGTTAGTGTATAACAAGTCATGCTTTAGATTGTAAATAGAGGGATGAATGGTTGTTTTTTTTTTAACATTCCTTGGAAACCATTTTACTTAGTTAAATAAGTCCCAGAAAGACATCTTATGTTTTCCAATATGTAATAACTGAGTACAAAAATATGTAATGTATATGAGCAAAACTGACAGTTTGAGATTTGATTATTGTTTACAGCACTTGTCTGTACTTTTGAGAAATAGTACTTTTCTCCTATTTGTTGAATCCTTAATGGAGGTTTAAGTTTATGATTGAAAAATAAATTGTAAAATGGGAAGAATAAAGTGAGGTGAGAAGGTAGGATCTTAGGGGGAGGGAGGGTAGGGTGAGAAATATCACTGTAGTTTAAATTTGTATATATGAAACCTAAGAATTTGTTGACCTTATGTAAACAAATTGAAAAAATATGTATTTGTTTGCTGGGGAGGCAGGGTGACGGAGAGAAGGGGGTGGGCAAAGAGATAAAGAACAATCTAGCATCTGCTGGTTTTGCTCCCCAATGATAGTAGCATCCAGGTCTGAGCCTAACCGAAGTCTGAAGCAAGGAGCTCCACTTGTGTCTCTCGTAAGGGTGGCAGGGACCCACATGATTGGTTATTGTTTGCTGCCTTTCCAGGTGCAGTAACACAAAGATGGATTGGAGGCCAGCAGCCAGGACATAAAGTTAAGACTATTGCAAAGGATCCATTTAACTTCATTGCAGTAGTCTTGAATAAAGTCCTCACCATTAGACAACAAAAATACTCCTTGTTATTAATCAAAATTTTTCATTTTGCTCACTAAACACTGAAGATAAAAATCTCCTAGTATGTTTATTTAGGTAAACACACAATCTTACTAGTTTCCAATTCCTCAAACTACTGTGGATTGCTCTGTGGGATCTGATAGTGATTTCTTATGACTTCCAGGAAACTTCATAGACCTCTTCTTATACTTGACTTCTCCCAACTTTCTACTACACATACTGCTTAAACCATTTTCCCATTTCTGATTCATTTGAATAAAAACAAACCCTCAAGTGATATTCCTGAAATCTTTATGGGTTTATAGTGAACCCTTCATCCTACAGTCTGGCCCCTAGTCTAGATTCTATAGAAAACCAATTTATTATGAAGCTTAGTATGACCAACAAGAAATGTTTTTAATATGAAAAACTTTTTATTATGTTAACATTAGAGAAAGCCAGTTATTTCAGAATTAAAAATGTTTTTAAATCTTGCAAGTGAAAAGCCAAGTACAGTTTTACTAGTGATTTCTATTAAATACTAAGCAAGAATTAACACTAATTTGCCTGGGTTTTTCAAGGAATAGATATATAGGAACAATTCTCATTTCATTCCTTAAAGCTAGAATACAATAGATAACAAAATTGGACTGTCAATACAAATCTCCATAGTAACTTAATAGAGGAAAAGAGCCTTTGACGATGTTTATCATACATTGAGGGTTTTGCCAAGAAACTACAAACACAGTATAACTTTATGCTGACAGAAGATCTGCAGCTACAATTGCACGGACAGATGCCATGCTAAATGCCTTGTTACTAAGAAGGAGTAGTGGAAAGATTGCCAGTCTACTCAGCATTGCGCTGAGGTCCTGCCCAGTGCACCAAGAAAAAGTAGTACAAAGAGTAAAAGAAATTTGGGAACACTCATTTTGTTTAGTAGCCTACCCATGTGTCCTTATTTTTGCTAAAGAATAAATGCTGTTCTTTCACAGCCTTTGTGTGTAACAAATTCTCTAGCGTATCATTTTGATTTTTTGTTGCTTTGTTGACTATTGGAGTTATTTTCTTACTGGTTGCTCTAGGTACTACAACATGCATTTTAATCTGAATGCAATCTACCAAAAATACTAATTTAAAAATACAGAAAATGGTCCATTATGTCTACATCCCTCCCTTTGTGTTATTATGGTAATATAAATTCCATCTTTACAGGTTATAAGCCCAATAATTCTGTCTTACAGTTACTGTTTTATGCAATTATTTCTCAATCTTTTAGGAAATTTCCAACATTTTATGGGAAATGGAATTAAGAGATGTTTATTGTATAAATACAATTTGTCTAGCAATGGATACCATTGTGTTTGTCTTACTTGGAGAAACTACATTTCTTGGATATTTAAATATTTTTCTTCAAATTTGAGAAGCACAAAGCCAGTATTTCTGTATATCCCTTTCCCATCTCCTTATGTAAGATAGACTCTACGTTGGAACCCCTGAAGATGTACCACAGGTCTGAGGCTTCTCTCAGCCTCTTTATTCTTTTATGAAAAAATCTTGTCTTCCACAGATCTTTATAATTTTAGACCTCTTTCTGACAAGGGTGAGTCTCGATGGTAAACATTTTTCATTTCCGTTGTAACCTTTAACCTTAGAAGTTCTATGTGGCACTATTATTTCATTCTCCTTAATCATCTTTCAGGACTACTTATTACACTTTCTTGCAATATGATTGTATGTGTTTCCCTGTGTAGAGTCACGGTTTGGTAGATTTTTGAATATCTCATAATTATGTGGAGAACTGGTCATTTCAGATACTTTATTATGATACTTTGGATTCTGGTCTATTAGTCTTGTTTTTCATTATTTATTTATATACCAGGACTAATACATTGGAGTCTGACTCCCCAGTAGCATGCAGTATGTATGTTTTCAAGCTCCATTTCATTTGAAATTGCACTGGGATAACCAGAGATTAGTAGTCTGCCAATTGAGAGGTTATACATACGCCCTGTGAAGGAATTTAGGCCCTCTGCAAATGGGCCTGTGAGTTTGGGAAATGCCAACCAACTTTAAACAGTGTACAGGACTTCCGACGTGCAACAAGTGAACCTGGAAAAAATTGGATGTCCTGAACAAAACATGTAACCTAAACCATTGGCATATTCCATATGCAAGATGTGATTTGAAATATATCATAAAACAATTAAAAAGCTAAGACTCATTCTTTTACCTAAGATTTTAGCACTATGTTCCTTTCTCCTTATATCGGCATAGGTTTGTAGCTGCTTTGCCCACCGAATGTGGCTTAAGTGATACTTTGTGACTTCTAAGAAGGGCTCAAAGACATCACGGCTTTTGTTACAATCGCTGAAACTCACCACTCTGAACAACCATACAAGAAGCCTGGCTGTTTTGAAGCCAATGTGCTGTAGGAAACCTAATGCCACATAAGAATCCCATGTTGTAGTCACAGCTGAACCAAGCCTTCAAAACATCCTCTTAGGCCAGCGCTGTGGCTCAACAGGCTAATCCTCTGCTTGCAGCGCCATCACGTCAGGTTCTAGTCCCCGTTGGGGCACTGGATTCTGTCCCAGTTGCCCCTCTTCCAGGCCAGCTCTCTGCTGTGGCCCGGGAGTGCAGTGGAGGATGGCCCAAGTGCTTGGGCCCTGCACCCCACGGGAGACCAGGAGAAGCACTGGCTCCTGGCTTCGGATCAGCACGGTGCGCTGGACGCAGCACGCCGGCTGCAGCGGCCATTAGAGGGAGAACCAACAGCAAAGGAAGACCTTTCTCCCTGTCTCTCTGTCCACTCTGCCTGTCAAAAAAAAAATCCTGTTAACTAGTGCCAGTTTGAGTCACCTGATTTTCCTATGTGAGTCAAAATCCCCTCTACTATGACTTCTATGAATTTCTATCCTAAAGAATCCATGAGCATAAAAATTTGCTGTTTTCTGACAGTTCACGTTTTTGCTCTGCAAACATAACTGGAATAAACACATAGAAACTTCGTATGTTTAGGAATCTCCTGATTACAATTTCCTCATTGTCCTTTACTAACACAGAAGTAAATTATCAATAGTTTCAAAGTTTCCTTAGCTGTACAGACATAACTGTGCCTTAATAGAATTGTAAATGTTCTTAGCTGTACTATTTCCTAAGATAAACATATTTAAAAGCAATTTTCACAAACTGGGAAAACTGATGTTAATTACTTGTTATTCTTCACCTAGCCCTAAGAACTTAGTTTTTTTATAAACGTAAATAACTGAAAATGACAGAATTTGGGCTTCCCCCCTTATTTTAGTGGTATTGGAAAACAGCCTATGTATTCTAAGACTTTTGTGAAGTACTCAAGATACAGATTCCTGTATCCACTGAGCCAACAATGAATCAGAATTAGTGACTCTGTTTCTGTGGTTTATAGAGTCCATTATTCAGTTTTTCTTCATAAATACCCTAGAAGTAGGTAGAACAAGTATGTGTATTTCCATTTATCCATGAGTCAGCTATGATTTGAAATAATTAACAACTCAAGGTGTCACAATTGTTCACTAATTAAAATACTCATATAGGCCGGACTCCAACTACCTGGAGAATGTTCATCAAATAAGATTCTAATTTTGTCATGTTTATGCCATTGCTTTTGCTACTCTTGTTTTAAAGAGATTGTACGACACACTGTTATTTCAAAACACCAGTGTAGCAACCATAGGTGTCTTCCGTAAGGGCAGAGGAACTAATACTCAGTTACTGTTGTGACACAGGAGCTATGCCAGAATAACCCTGTCTCTAGTTTGGTAATGATTAAACTGTAACATTTCAAATTTTAGAAGTAAAGGAGAAAAGTGTTGTGTGTTTCACTCAAGATCTCATAGGCAATGGCAAGTGAAATTTGAGTTAATGACCATACCTTATTAAATCCAAAAAATATTCTCTTGTTCCCTGTGAGTCAGTCCTGAGTTACCTGTGTAACCCAGTTTTATCTGTCACCTTGGCTAGTTAGTTGTCTCCAGGTAGTCAACCAAACACTTCTAGGTGTTCCTCTGGAGTTTTTGCATAGATATGATTGAAGTTCCTGAGTGAGTTTAAATAAAGGCTAATCTGTGCAAACATAATTAAGTTAATAAAAAGGCTTGAATGGTAAAGTGGAGGCTTCCCTGAACTAGTAGAAATTATGCCTGTGGACAGCAACTTTGGCCTCACCCGAGAGTTCCAGCCTGCCCTCCCCTGAGTCCTCCCTGTAGATGTCAAACTCTCCTAAACTGCCCCTACAATCCTGTAATGCAAATCTTTGCGATAGATCTGTTTGTATCTATCTCCTGATTGTCATTCTGATTCGATCAAAACCAAGTGCTTAAGTGTTCTTTCCCTACTGTCACAAAGTTTATCTGAGGTAGGACAATTTTGACAGGTTCCATGAGTGATTTCTTGCTTCATCAGTGCTAATCAGTGAACTCGCCACTGTTCATCGCCCAATGGATCTTATTTGCAGATTTTCAGGGTCTTCAGCAGTATCTTAAGTGCTTTTCGAAGACAGTAGAAACTCACCTGCTCCATATTTAAGAAATGTATACCCTAAAGAAGTGTTGAATTACCCATGACAATGGAATTAAAGCTTTCATTAAAATTAAAAATATTGATATCAAATATTGCTAGGATATTTAATACTAAATTCATTTATAAAGCAAGTTTATGATCACAGTCATTCTAATGCCATCTTCCAAGATGTGGACTTCTGTTATCTTAGTATAAAACAGACATTGAGTTTAGAAATAAAGGAATGGAAAAATAACAGAACACATATTTCTGTTCTTTATTAGCTGTGTAACTAAACAAGGAAGGATAAATGGTGTCGGCAACTCAGACAAAAATAAAGTCCATACCCTAGGTCTTTCCACATGTTACAACCGCTCAAGTAACTTAAATGTTTATTTATACTTCGCATTGTATCTTTACGGGGTAGAGTTTTTCCCCCATGCAGAATAACGCTTCCATTTCGAAAAGGATTTTGACAAGTCTAATCAATTCTTACAGATACCTACATATCCAGGAATATTTCTTTAAGGTGATAAAATTGGTTCATCATGGTCCCATCAGTCACTCAACATATCAACAAGCAGTTGATTCAAGTCTAATTGGCTCTCCTAATGAGAATACTTTATAATTTTGCTTTAATTCTGTCATGCCAGAAGTATAGCAAATCTCTAAAATTATAATGCAATCCACTATGAAAGCTTTCTAATCCTCAAGTTCCTTTTAAGCATAGTTTTGTGCTACCAGCTGAGTTGCTGATTTTTTAGGTCTCTTATAAAATATTTCTTTTTTCCTTTTTCTGATCCTCTACCTTGCTGGGAAGCCTCATGCCTAGCAGGATTCTTTAGTCCCAAACTAATTGGCAAAAATCCTCCTGGGAAGGCAGATTTCATCATTTTAACATCTCCAGTTGTGTCTGTGATCTCACCTATATAAGGACTGTTGGACACAAGCAACTCACTCAGTTTTCAGTGTGTCAAATGGCATAATTAATGTGCAACTACATTTTATTGTACTGTTTTTTTCCTAGAGCCCCCCCGGTGTTTGCATATTAGCATCTGAGTGAATTTCATTATTTTTCTAAGTTTATTATTATGTTCAGAACACTTAATCTTTTTTATGCATTCAAACTAGAATAGCATTCTTTTATTTTCCAAATTGTTCTCACAGAGATTATGTACTCTCAAAGTCATATTAAATCCTAGAGCAAGGGATAAAGTTTGTTTTTTCTTAATTAATTCTATTTGCTTATGCATATTTGCTCTGCATACATTTTCCCCTGTTTTCTTCCTCTGAGCTTGGTGACACTTCTCTATACCGAATGTAGCCCTATGAAAGGAAAAGTGAAATGTGCATGTCAAAATAGATGCATTTCCAAATTTAAGTGTAGATGATCCCTTTTTCACTTCTCTCAGTTTGGCTTGTAAGTAATGCCTAACAGGTCAGTTTTTTGAGTTCTCAGATGTGAAGTATGATTATAGTGCAGTAATGCTCTGTATCACAGATCAGTCGTGAGAAGAACCAAGACTGACTGAGGCGATTGACCTTCTCAGTTTAAGATGTTCTTAGCTTGTATTTGTGATCTTTATATTTCTCCATTACTGTAAATTGACAATTTACATGTTGCATATAAAGTATTTCAAAGTAACCCTATGGAGTTTCAAATCTTTGTGTGTCATAGTTATGACCTGTAGCTTAATAAGATATATCAGGCATTCAATAGGTCAAGGCTGTCAGACCTGGTAAGATGTCCAAAGTGAAATGCGTCTAGAACAAAGCAAATGCCTATTGCATAAAACTAATTTATAGATTATCGATACCTCAGAAATAAAAATCCCCCAAAGTAACCATTTATTCTATAACAAAAAAATCAATTTAACAAAGTTTCTCAAAACCTCTTCAGTCTGTTAGAAGACTTGCACACGGTTCAAACTCAAACTGTTTATGCATATGTTCATCTAAGAAAATGAGTATTAGAACACAAAATTTATGTGAAATTGATATTTTTATCAGTACATCACAGTTCAAATCCCTTTAATACAGCAGAGTAATGAAATCCAGATTTCATATGGAAAATTATCTAATAAGTTTTAATTGTGATTCTTTTATTTAAAAACAGATAAAATCTAATCACAGTACTCTAGGCCTATAAAATAGTTTCAAAAATTATTGCCAGCAGTACTTGGGTATATATGTGTGTGCACATATAATATATTTGGATAAATTTATAAGCCTATCATTATATTCCTACATCAAAGGTCTCTTTCATACCTGCTTTTCAGAGATTAGGTTTAAGCAAAAATAAGCTATGTAATTTTATTACATCACATTTCCCAGAATTACTATCCTTCCTGAGTAAGGATTACAAGAGCAACAATAAATAAATTTAGGTTTGGGAAATGTGGCAATTTGCAGCTTGAGAAACTTACTGTTTGCTGTAATTTATATATATCTGAAAGAGCCTGGTAAATATTGGATATGGCCTGAATATGATTGTATTCAAAGTAATCTATCATGAAAAATGAAGAGATCATTTCATGATATTAGTTTACTAGTGTGACTCTGCAGCAAATATTATTAATCATCTATCTTGGGCTTTGGTCATTAAAGGGAAGAACAAAATCATTGAACTATTGTTGCTTGAGATAACACTGCTTGAAATTAAAGAATAGCTTGGTTTTTGTTCATGTCATTTCCAGTAAGCAGTGTAATTTGGACAAGAAAGCATTTTTTTAACTGCTGTTCATGCAGCAAAGAATGACTATTATCTTCAAATTTCCATTCACTGATCTTTGGTATTTTTGATATCTAACATGCAATACCATAAGATGGCTGTCCAAGAAAAACTAAAATCAGTGATGTTCTTTGTGTATACTGTAGCTGATTTATTATTTTATAGGTTTAACAGGGGTTCAATACTTTTAAGTAGTTGCCCTGCAAACACAGCTGACAGAAAAGAAATAAGATATTCAGTGCTTTATTATACTGCTAATTTCCCAAGCTATAGGATATGTAACACAAAAGGTGAGTTAAGTGGTAGTGACTTATTTTGTTAAGCTCCATTCAAATTGTTTTCTCAAACCATCTCTTACCTCTGTGTTCTCTCCTTGAGGAGAGCAATACAGAATAGGAGAAAGAGTACCAGGATACAAATTAAGAATCTTAGTGTTAAAGTTAAATACTTAGTAACACAGTAAAGATTCTATTTGTTACTAGAAACATGCACTGGAGTAGACAATCTCTTAAATTAATAATGGGAAACCTGTGGTAGATGCACAAGAATGACTTGTCCTCTGCCTCTCACCCCATGCAAAAGTCAACTCAAACTCAATCTCAAGTCTCAATATAGAACCTGAAATTATGACAGCATTAGAAGAAAACATAAGGCAAACACTTTGAGACACTGGCATTTTTCTGGATAAGAACCCAAAAAGCAAGTCCATTAAATTAAAAGCAGACAAATGAACCCAAATCAGACTCGAGCTTCCGCACAGCAAATGAGATGAGCATCAGAGTCAAGGGACAACTGACAAAAATGGGGTGGAATACTCAGTAAATCCCATTTAAATGAGGCCCAGGATACAAAAGGACTTTAGAAAAATGAACAGAAACAAGAAACAATTAAGAAGTGGGCCAAATATATCAATAGGCATTTCTCATAAGATGCTCAACTGGCCAAAAGACATGGAAAAAAAATGCTATCGTTAGCTTTCAGGGAAATGCAAATGATAACCAAAATGATTTATTTTTCATTCTATTCAGTGCAACTATTACCACAAAGACAGAAAAAAAAAATCCTAGAGAAGGTATGCAGAAGGAGAACCCTTTATACTAATTTGAATTCCCATCAGCAGTATAACTATTATGGAGACCAGTATGGAGGTTCCTCAAACAACTGAAAGTTTATCTACCCTATGAGCCACATATGTGTATAGTAAATCTGACTAAAATTCAGAAGTGGTCTCAGAGTTAAAGGAGTAACACCTTTTATTTCCTGAGGAATTAAGTGTTTATCTCTGAGAACTCATTAAAATACTCCAATACTTGATTTGATACATATCCAATTTTCTAATTTCACATTTCTTCAGGGTTCATCAACCAGTACCCTAGTAAATGAAATTCGTCCAAAATGCCACTTGGAAGTGCTTTTCAAAGTCAAGAATCAGTAAACAAAATTAAACAGAAGGGAGCCCCGGACAACCCAATCCTGAGTGAGGTAAGGCAGTTCCTGGAACCCTGAGCAACAGTGCCGGCCACTAGTGCAGAAGTTCCCTAAGTTTTATTCCCCGAGTGATCCTTTGGTTATATTCGGTGCTTGTCATGAGACATGTGGACTTTAAGTTAAAGTGCAACTGTTAGCTGAATTTTTAAAGTTAGCATCTCATTTGCATCACAATAATTGCCTTTTTGTAAACCAGAAGTCCAAAAGTAGGTTTTAGATTCTTCCGGAAGAAGAGTATCCAGTTCTTGACAACTGAGCTCTCAGTGGCTCTTTCTCTCGTTTCTGGGGCTGCACACTTCTAAGGTGGGGCAATTAACAGCATCATGGACACTCAACATCCCCTAGCCTCAACTCTTCAAGCATATACAGCAACCAACGTGAAATCATCCAATGTCACAAATCAAAGAAACAAGAGGGGGAAGAATGCAGTTTGTTATTGTTATCACAGTATTAGCATTTAAAAGACATGAAAAATCAGGAAGCAAAAGCCTTAATATCACCATAAATCAAAACTGGTTGGTAAAGCAGGTAAGAGGCACATGGTAAATTTTAGGAAGTGACAGTTCACGCCTAAAAAATCTTCAAAGTGTCAGGAACATATGCCTTAGCTGTCACTTCTTAGTGTGTCTAGACTTCATATGTTGGTATGATGGTACACATTATGGGTCAGTTTAACAGGGACAAGGGATATCCAGATACCCAATGAAGCATTCTGTCTTGAAGTTTCTGGTCCTTCCAACAGAGACTGGCACTTGAATTGGCAGACCAAGTAATGCATACGGTTCTCCCTAATGTGGGTGGGTGGGCATTATCCAACTCTGAAGCCCCAAATACAAGTAAAGGGCGGGGGAAGGTTGCATTCACCCTGCTGCACTGCTTGAGCAGAAATATCACTCTTCTCTTGCCTTCAACTTTCCTCATTCTCAGGTCTCTACTAAACTGCCAGCTCTGTGGCTCTCAGACCTGGGCTCCAACCACCAGGCTCCCTGGTCTCCAAGTTGCTGAACTTCTCATGCTCCATAACATGTGAAGTTACACCTTATGTTGTGTGTGTGTGTGTGAGTGTGTGAGTGTGCCCACGTGTGTGTAGGGCAGACAAACACACTTCCTATGTTGCCTGGGTAAAAAGGAGGCTCATGTTCACATTATCAAGAATCATTTCCCCATCATCGTACCCAGTCTTAATTATGAAAAACTGGCAAAAATAATTGAAAACACACAAAGTGATCATTTACCATTATATGTGCCCTTTTAATTGTTTTGATTTTTGAAATCTGGTAATCTTCAATTATATCATGAAACTATTTCAAGTTTTTGCCTTATATAATTTTTATATTTTTCCATTCTCTTAATTCATTAACACTATGTGTGGTTTCTGAAATATTCAACAGGGGCCGGGCTGTGGGTTGGTGGGCAAAGCCGCCGTCTTCAGTGCCAGCATCCCATTATACGTAAGTGCTGGTTCAAGTCCCACCTGCTCTACTTCAGATCCAGCTCCTTGCTAATGTGCCTGGAAAGCAGTGGAATATGGCCCAAGTGCTTAGGCCCCTGCACCCAAATGGGAGACCCAGAAGATTCTGGCTTCAGATTGACCCAACTCCAGCTGTTGTGGACATTTGGGGAGTGAACCACTGGAAGGAAGACCTTTCTCTGCCTCTATCTCTGTAACTGCCTTCAAATTGAGTTTTTTAAACAGGAAATATTAAAGAATCCCAGCATCACACATAATAGCACAGAAAGGTCTCAAAGAAATGATACAATGAATATGTGTGCAGTGAAATTTTAGAGAATGTGCACTGACATTTTCGGAGGGAGCCAAACTGTCCTTTCTTCAAGTACAGTAACAGGAATATTAAGTAATCTTAAAGTAGTTCTGCCTGCCTCACCCTGGAACTTGTTCTTCCTCATCAAGTGCATTGTTCTGTGAACTTCCGTCAGGCTCACCCGAGCTCTGCTAATGTTTTACTGATAGGGTAATTCAGTTTAGCAGGTATTTCACCTCTTCTCCCTTTTCAGCATCTATTTGAGCCACATGAGTTTTGTTAGTTACTTTTACTAGAATGAGTCTGAGTTTAGAAAGTAAAATGCAGGTCGATCATCTCACTAGCAGACAGAAGGAAAATGCATTAGTAATTCACCATTTGAATTGTGACTATTTAAATTATGGTTAGTGTCAATGCTATGTAATCTGGTGTCACACAGTATTTTAATAATTGTAGTCATATACAGTCTTCTCCATTTCCAAATAAAATACCAAACTGTACATGAAGCTGTTTTGTCCATCTAACATATCTACCAGTACTCTCCTCAGTTATCTCCACATTGTTCCTTTAAAGAGGCAGTGTCGTCACTCTGAACACCTTTGGACACTTTCCACTTTGTTCTAAGTTCTATGCCATCTTGTTTTATCTATTAATTCCATGTCTTTTTCTCAAATATCAAACCAACCATCGGTTCCTCAATACTGTCCTCCTATGGTTGTGTTTTAGTCAAGATTTTCTTGTGATACCTAAAATTAAGAGGTGTGTTTACACCAAAGAATTTTACTTGAAGAAATTGGTTCGTAGTATTGTAGTGACTACCAAGTCAAAATTTGCAGGGGCAAACCGGAAGGCTAAATCACTAAAAAGAGCTAAGGTTGTATTGTTAAGTTCAAAGGCAATATGAAGGAGGAATTCCTCCTTTAATGGTGACTTACTGCTCCCCCCCCCCTATATGATCTTCAACTGATTATACAGTACTCACTCAATTTTGAGGAAAATCGCTTTACCCAACATACACTGACTTAAGGATCAATCTAAGGATTGGTCAGGTACTGCTGAAGCATTTGGCGATTATGGCCTAGGCAACTTGACACTTAAGATTAACCATCACAGACTGAAAATTCCCCAGTTACAGTTTGACCAAGATCTCCTAGAATGTACTTTTCATGTTATTTTTTTTTTCATCTGCAATACTTCAAATTGATGACCCAGTTGTAATGATTTGTTTAATGAATCCCTCCCTCTGGAAAGCTATGTCTGCAAAACCAAAATTCTCGTGTTGATGGTTGAAGATATAATAGAAATTTAGCCATTAACTCATTAAGTTTCACACCATTCTCTTAGTAACAGACACTGGGGAAAAAAGAGTAAAAACCACATAGTCACTATCATCTTATAGTGTAGTTTAAAAAAAAAGGTATAGGAGGAGTTAAATATATTAAAACATTGTCCCTGTTATCGATGGAGTACAATTTTGCCTGCATCTAATTTAAAATCTGTGATATCTATGAACAAATTGGATTTTTCTGGATGTTCACTTCAAAGTTTTAGAAAGCAGTTTTATCATTGAGGTGGTTTATTTGTAACTCAGGACAGATGGTGGTGACATCTTGGTGTCTAGTTATCCAAGTAGAGAAATACAAATACTACCTTCCTCCCTAATTTAAGTTTGTTTTTTCACCTTATTAACCATGGGATCTTGATGTCTATTTAGGACTCAGATGCCACACGCAGGCAGCCAGCATCAGAAGTATTAGCTTTAGGGCAAAGTCCTTGTTGTGTTGCAATCACCCCACACACTCCTCTTCCTTGCCCTTCCTTTTTTTCTTCCTTGTGTATTTACTGCCTGATCTGTAAAGGTAACTGCTTTCATTATTCCTAGACATCTAAATATAACCCTGTGTCTAATCTATGACTTGTCCCCTTCCCAAAGTATCACTTTAAAGAGAGGACCCATCTTACACCATTAGCTGTATCAGGCTAGGTATCAGAATCATTATTTCTGGGTTTGGGCCCCATTCCTCTTCATTTCTGTATCTAGCACACACAAAGGGGAATCCCTGCATCCTGCTTCTTGCTGTCAAGATCAATTACTCTTCTATCCTTTCTTCAATACTTCACCTATTTGTTTTGCTATTTATATGGGTTTAAATTCTGAACTGCTGGTGTTAAGTCTTTTTAATTTTGCCATAGATGTAACAGATTAATGATTCAGAAGTACTCTACTTGAAAGATTCATTTTCAATAGAAAAATGGAATGAAGCCAGTCAAAATGCATTGTTGTTATCTATAGACTTTCATAGCACATGTACCTTCCTGTGTGGTTTAACAACCTAACAAAGCATTACTTCCATGTAGCTAGAGATGCAGGAACGAAATCAACAATAGTATTCTCTACCAGGACTATCTGGGAGGAAGGACATATGTTTTATCTTCATTGTCCAGAGAAGTTATGAGTTCAGTGGAGTAAAATATGGTATACATCCTCCTCGTCTCACGGCAGTACAACTTGCAATAGCACAATGAAAACACAAAGAAGACCTATGGAAGAGCAACAACTTCTATTGGTAAACACACCACTTCCCAAAAATATTCAGCCAAGGAAGCCCTAAGTATTAATAACTTGGGCAATTCTGGCTTTAGAAACTAACTTTGAAGTCTAATAAACTAACAGCATTTTGTGAGAAGTACAAAGTTCAGAAATATACCAAAAAATACACAAGTTAGATGGCTCCGACGTCAGACTTTCTGTGCTTAATTCTGTCTCTGTCGGGTAATGGCTGTGTCGCTATGGGCACGTTGCCCCAAGACTCAGTACCATGATTTCCCCATCTATGAAACAGACAGAGGAAAACAGTATCAACATCAAAGATTATTTTGAAGATACATGTTATAACATACAAACTACTTACAAACCTTCCTAGTATATTGAAGTTCTCAATAAATACTAGGCTTTATTATAATATGCTGTTGATTTGGAAAGTTTATTATTCATCATGGTACCAATCTACCCATAATAGCCATAACTGTGTCAGTGTCAAAACTAACATCAAGGGGCCGGCGCTGTGGCACAGCAGGTTAACGCCCTGGCCTGAAGCGCCTGCATCCCACATGGGCACTGGTTCTAGTCCCGGCTGCTCCACTTCCCATCTAGCTCTCTGCTATGGCCTGGGAAATCAGTAGAATATGGCCCCTGCACCCACATAGGGGACCTGGAGGAAGCTCCTGGCTTTGGATCGGTGCAGTTGAGGCCATTGCAGCCAATTGGGGAGTGAACCATCGGATGGAAGACCTCTCTCTCTCTCTCTCTCTGCCTCTCCTTCTCTGTGTAACTCTGATTTTCAAATAAATAAATCTTAAAAATTCACATCAAAACCATTGAAAGCATTATACTGGTGGATTCTACTTTTGCTACAGCCACTTCAAACAGCCAATAAATTGTGACCAGTACATGTGGAAAGAGAAAAATATTACTTAAATAGAGCCAGCACAGAAGTTATCAGGACACTTAAGAAATGTCTCTTATGGAAGTCTCTTCAATGATTCCTATCAAGAAATGCCTTAGACAGGGCCGCGTTGTGGCGCAGCTGGTTAACGCCCTGGCCTTAAGCGCCAGCATCCCATATGGGCACAGGTTCGAGACCAGGCTTCTCCACTTCTGATCCAGCTGTCTGCTATGGCCTGGGAGAGCAGTAAAAGATGGCCCAAGTCCTTGGGCCCCTGCACCCATGTGGGAGACCTAGAAGAAGCTCCTGGTTCCTGGCTTTGGATTGGCGCAGCTCCGGCCATTGCAGCCAATTGGGGAGTGAACCATCGGATGGAAGACCTCTCTTCCCTCTGCCTCTCTTCCCTCTGCCTCTCTTCCCTCTGCCTCTCTTCCCTCTGCCTCTCTTCCCTCTGCCTCTCTTCCCTCTGCCTCTCTTCCCTCTGCCTCTCTTCCCTCTGCCTCTCTTCCCTCTGCCTCTCTTCCCTCTGCCTCTCTTCCCTCTGCCTCTCTTCCCTCTGCCTCTCTTCCCTCTGCCTCTCTTCCCTCTGCCTCTCTTCCCTCTGCCTCTCTTCCCTCTGCCTCTCTTCCCTCTGCCTCTCTTCCCTCTGCCTCTCTTCCCTCTGCCTCTCTTCCCTCTGCCTCTCTTCCCTCTGCCTCTCTTCCCTCTGCCTCTCTTCCCTCTGCCTCTCTTCCCTCTGCCTCTCTTCCCTCTGCCTCTCTTCCCTCTGCCTCTCTTCCCTCTGCCTCTCTTCCCTCTGCCTCTCTTCCCTCTGCCTCTCTTCCCTCTGCCTCTCTTCCCTCTGCCTCTCTTCCCTCTGCCTCTCTTCCCTCTGCCTCTCTTCCCTCTGCCTCTCTTCCCTCTGCCTCTCTTCCCTCTGCCTCTCTTCCCTCTGCCTCTCTTCCCTCTGCCTCTCTTCCCTCTGCCTCTCTTCCCTCTGCCTCTCTTCCCTCTGCCTCTCTTCCCTCTGCGTAACTTTGACTTTCAAATAAAAATAAATCATTAAAAAAATATGCCTCAAACCCAAATAGATCCTCTAATCCTGGTTCTTATGTCTGTGAGGATACATTTATCATTTATGTGGGCCAAGGAAATACAATTCAAGAACAGAGCCATCTGCATGAGGTAACATTTCCCCCTCTTCATTCATCCCTTAACACTTCCAAATACATTCCAAAGACTCTAATTATTAGTTTTAGGTAGACCCCGTTGTTCTTCACAATTTGCAGCGACTTGATTTTGCAGTGATGTTAGGCAAACAATGACAATGTAGAACTAACTGTTTGGATGGTCTGCTCAGTCATTAGTGACTTTTGGCAAAGGGCAGAATTACAGAAATCCGGAATATATTGATGCCATTCAGTTTTGAAGACACATTAATTACAGCTTATTTTTGTTTTTTCTTTTCAACCTCAGTTTTAACTATCATCTTATGGCCATTTCCTCTGAAACCATGGTGCAAAGAGAATAAATAGGAGGTTCATCGTAAATACATGTGTTTACTTCATTGTATTTATGCAATCCTACAGTTCTTGGCTAAAGAGCATATTCATTGAATTCCCATACTGCAGTGACATCAGGAGTTACATCAGTACACATTACTAGCTTTCACTATATTCTAATGTTTTGCCTCACTAAACACAAGTATTCTTGCTGTTTAGAAATATGGGACACTCTGAAAGCAGAAAGTGTACAGCCACCAGAGAGGCTAGGAAAAAAAATTAAACTCACAAAGTCAGCGTAACTATCAGAACATGAGAATCTAATGGAGCATAGGTTCTGGGCAAATTAGGGCAAAGAAACAAGGAAGAGCACTGTTTAATGATTAAGAGACCAAGTCAACAGGAAGATATGACTATAGTTAATCTGTATGCACCAAACGCCAGGGCTACTGGCTATTTTAAAAATTTTAATAGATTTAAAGGAAGATAGACTTCAATACAATAATAATGTGGGGCCCCAACATCCCCACATTCATCAATAGATTAACTAGAGAAAAAAACACGACTATAGAGGTAGTTAATTTATCTAGCACAGACCATATGCTACGCCATAAACCAAGTCTGAAGAGATTAAAAAAATGAAATCATGCCATGTATCTTTTCTGACCGCAGTGGAATCAAGTTATAAATTAACAATTTCTTTGAAAAATACACACACACGGACTGAAAAACATGCTCCTGAATGAACAATGAGTCATAGAAGAAACTGGTAGGGAAATAAAATTCCTATAAACAAATGAAGATGACACCTCAACCTATCAAAGCTTAGATACAGCAAAAGCAGTTTAAGAGACAAAGTTATACTAATTAAAGCTTATATCAAGAAATACAAAGGCATCATTTAAAATATCCAACAATGTACTGCAAGGACATAGAAAAGTAAGAAAACCCAAAATTAGGGGAAACAAAATTAAATAAACGAAATTTAAAAAAAAAAAAAAAAACAAGAAGAAAAGATCAGCATGGGGCCAGCATTGTAGTGCAGTAGCTTAACCCTCCAGCTGGTTTCTTCTTCTCACTGTAACTCTAGTAAATAAAATCTTTTTAAAAAAGTAGTGAAATAAAGAGCCAAATTAGAAGAATTATTAATCAAAACTGCCATACTACCAAAAGCAATTTGCAGATTCAATGTGATCCCTTATCAAAATACCAATGTCATTCTTCTCAGATCTAGAAAAATATATGCTCAAGTTCATATGGAAACACAAGAGACTCCAAAAAGATGAAGCAATATTAAAAACAAGGCCAGAGGCAGCACAATACCACAGTCCAGGAAACAGCCCAGTGCAGTTTATAATGTCAAGCAACAGACATGTAGACCAACAGAGCAGAACAGAAATTCCATAAATTAATCTATACATTTATTGACAACTAATCTTTGACAAAGTAGCTAAGATCAATCCTTGCAATGGTGCTGGGAAAATCCAATCTCTGTATACAGAAGCATGAAACAAGACTCTTAGCTTACACAAAAATCCCCTCAAACCGGAGCAACAATATAAACCTATGACCTAATACTATCAGATTGTTCAAACACATTGGAGAAACCCTGCAAGACATTGGCATAGGCAGAGATCTTTGAAAAGACCCAAGACTCACCACAATCAAAGCCAAAATTGATAATGAGATTACTTCAAATTGAGAAGCCTCTGAACTGCAAAGGAAACACTCAAAGTGAAGAGGCAACTGACAGAATGGGATAAATCATTAGCAAACTATTCAACTGATAAAGTATTCATAACCAGAATATATAAAGATAAAGAAACTCAACAAAAACTACCCAGTTAAGAAATGGGCAAAGGACTTAAACAGACATTTCTCAAAAGAGGAAATTCAAGTGGTCAACAGTCACATGAAAACATGCTCATGATCATAGCCATTAGGGAAATGCAAATCAAAACCACAATGAAGTTTCTTCTCACCCCAATTAGAAGGGGCTAACATAAAAATCAACAAAAAATTGTTGGTGAGAATGTGAGGGAAAATGTACCCTAAACCCCTGATGGCATTAATAGCAATTAGTAGAGCCATGTAGAAGCTATAATGGAGGTACCTCAGAACTTAAAATTTATCTACCATATGTAACAGCAATCCAACTCTGAGGAATTCACCCTATGGCAAAGAAATCAGCAAATGAAAATAGACAGAGATTGAATCAGTTGTAAAGAGCTTCCCATAAAAGAAAAGCTCAGGACCTGATGGCTTCACTGCTGAGATCTACTAAACATTTAAAGAACTACTAATTCCAATTCCTCTCATACTATTCAAAATAATTCAGATGGAGGGAATCATCCCAAGCTCCTTCTATGAACCAGCATTACCTTAATTTCTAAACAAAAAAAAAATGAGAACTATAAGCCAATATCCCTGATGAACATACAAAAAAATCCTCAACACAATACTAGCCAATTGAATCCAGTAACATATCAGAAAGATCATTCACCTGGACCAAGTAGGATTTATCTGTGGTATGCAGGGATGGTTCAACATTTGCAAAATCAATGTGATATATTGTATTAACACTAAAGAATAAAAACCATATGGTTATCTCAACAGATGCAGAAAAAGCATTTGATAAAATGCAATACTCTTTCATGACGAAAAGTTTAAGCAAACTGGGTACAGTAGCAACATTGCTCAACACAGTCAAGGCAATTTATGACAAACCCATGGCCAGCAACCTATTGACTGGGCAAAGTTGGAAGCATTCCTACTGAGATCCAGAACCAGACAAGGATGCCCACTCTCACCATTCCTTTTCAATGTTGTCATGGAAGTTTTAGCCAGAGCCATCAGGCAAGACAATCAGAGGGATACAAGTTGGAAAGAAAGAAGTCAAACTATCCCTGTTTGCAGATGACACGGTTCCATAAAAAGGGAAGTGAAAAAAATCCACTAATAGACTATTGGCACAAATGAGAGAAAGATTGTTTTTTTGTATCCTACCCTACAATTTTACCAAATAAAAATAGATTTTATATACACAGGTAATGCCATGGCTGAGAAACAGCTTTTAACATCTATCCCATACACAATAGTAATTAAATACCTTTGATTAATAATTATCAGAAAACCAAAGGATGTCAAAGATCTCTATGATGAAAATGACTAACCACTAAATAGAAGATATTAAAACATGGAAAAATCTTCCATGTTCATGGATTGGAAGAGTCAGTATCATCATAATGTCTATATTACCCAGAACAATTTACAGATTCAGTGTGATCCCCATGAAAATACTATTGGCATCCTTCTCAGATCTTGAAGGAAAATTATGCTAAAAATCATATGGAAACACGAGACACTGAATAACTAAGGCAATCTTGTGAAATAATAAATCCAGAGGAATTGCAATACTAGATCTCAGGATAGACCAGTTCAAAGCAAAACAACCTAGACTGGCAAAACAGACATGTAAGACCAATGAAACAGAATAGAAATCCTAGAAATTAAGCCATACATCTACAACCAACTGATCTTTGGCAAAGCAGCTATAAAAAAAAAAATCAATCCCTGTAAAAAGGACTATGTATTCAAGAAATGGTGCTGGGAAAACTCAATCTCCACATGCTGAAGTATGAAACAAGAATCCTACCCTACACCTTACACAAAAAATAGGATCAAGGATCTAAGTCTATGACCTGATACCATCAAGGTACAGAAGAAAATTGAGGAAACCCTGACAGATATTGACACAGGCAAAGATTTCTTGGGAAAGACCCCAGAAGCACAAGCAATCAAAGCTGAAACAGGATTACATCAAGCTGAGAAGCTACTGCACTGCTAAGGAAGCACTCAACCAAGTGAAGAGGCAACTTACAGAATGGGAGAAAATATTTGCAAACTAAACTTCTGATAAAGGATTAACATCCTGGATCTATAAAGGGCTCAAGAAACAATAATCCGTTAAGAAATGAGCATGAAAAAGAATGAAACCAGGGGCCAGCACTCTGGCATAGAGAGTAAAGCCACTGCCTGCAGTGCTGGCATCCCAATTGGGTGTTGATTCAAGTCCCAGCTGCACCACTTCAAATTCGGCTCTCTGCTGTGGCCTGGGAGAACAGCAGAAGGTGGTACAAGTCCTTGGGCCTCTAAGCTCATGTCAAAGACCTGGAAGAAGTTTCTGGCTTTGGATCAGCCAAGCTCTGACCATTGCAGCCATCTGGGGAGTAAACCAGCGGATGGAAGACCTTTCACTTCCTCTCTGTAATTCTCTTTTTCAAATAAATTTTTAAAAAGAACAGAATCCTGTATTTTTCAACAACATGGATCCAACTGAAAACCATTATGCTTAGTGAAGTAATCCAATACCAAACAGACAAATATCATGGTTTCTCTAATGCATGGCAGTTATAGACTGCTAATACAGAAAAATGTATAGGAATTCAACAGACATCTTGTGATATGGTTGTTGTTTTTAGTCCTTTATCATCTTTTGAAACTGTGGTCTTCTGCCGGCGCTGTGGCTCAACAGGCTAATCCTCCGCCTCGCGGTGCCGGCACACGGGGTTCTAGTCCCGGTCAGGGCGCCGGATTCTGTCCCGGTTGCCCCTCTTCCAGGCCAGCTCTCTCCTGTGGCCCAGGAGTGCAGTGGAGGATGGCCCAAGTGCTTGGGCCCTGCACCCCATGGGAGACCAGGAAAAAGCACCTAGCACCTGGCTCCTGCCATCGGATGCGCGCAGTGCGCTGGCCGTAGCACGCCGACCGCAGCGCGCCGACCATGGCAGCCATTGGAGGGTGAACCAACGGCAAAAGGAAGACCTTTCTCTCTGTCTCCCTCTCTCACTGTCCACTCTGCCTGTCAAAAAAATAAATAAATAAAAAAGAAACTGTGGTCTTCTACCTTTTTACTTGTCGAACATAATGGTTAGTGTTGAATTACTGCTGTAATTATAAAGGGAATGGCAATTATGTCTTGGTAAAAAAGAAAAGGAAAGGAAGATTGAGGCAGAAAGGGGGGAGGAGGAGAATTATGCATATTATCTGAGAATTATACCTATGAAATACATAAAATCTCTTCTCTTTATATTAATAAAATCTTTAACATGTTTTATTTTTATATTAACAATTCAGTTACATATTAATATATACTTTATAATATAAATTTTATACATAATGTGTAACATATGTAAAATATAAATTTAATGCAAAAATTGAAAATTTTTTAAAGTTGGCCAGCGCCGTGGCTCAACAGGCTAATCCTCTGCCTTGCAGCGCCGGCACACCGGGTTCTAGTCCCGGTCGGGGCGCCCGTTCTGTCCCGGTTGCCTCTCTTCCAGGCCAGCCCTCTGCTGTGGCCCAGGAGTGCAGTGGAGGATGGCCCAAGTGCTTGGGCCCTGCACCCCATGGGAGACCAGGAAAAAGCACCTAGCACCTGGCTCCTGCCATCGGATGAGCGCAGTTCGCCGGCCGCAGCGCGCCGACCACGGCAGCCATTGGAGGGTGAACCAACGGCAAAAGGAAGACCTTTCTCTCTCACTGTCCACTCTGCCTGTCAAAAAAATTTTTTTAGTTTTAAAAAATGACAAAGGATATGAACAAGCATTTTTAAGAGATTAACTTCAGAAAGCCAGACCTAAAAAAATTCTCTGGATCACCAGCCATTAGAGAAATGCTAATAAAAACCACAGTGAAGTTTAACCTCAATCTAGTTAGAATGACTATCATCTAAAAAAATAAAAAAACTAAGTGATGGCAAAGATATAGGAGAAAAGGTACCCTAACACTCTTGGTAGGAATGTCAACTAGTACAACCATTGTGGCAGACAGTAGAGAGATACCTCAGAAATCTAAATATAGACCAACCATATGATCCAGCCATCCCACTCCTGGGAATTTACCCAAATGAAATCAGCATATGAAAGATCTGTACCCCTGTGTTTATTGCATCTCACTTCCCAATAGCCAATATATGGAACCAACCCAGATATCCATCAACTGATGATAGGGTAAAAACAATGTGATTTTGTGTATATGTCTATACACACACACACTTTGGAATACTACACAGCCATAATCAAGAATGAAGTCCTGGCTTTTTCAACAAAAAATCTATGCTACTGGAAACCAGTATGCTTAGTATTGACAAGTCAGTTCTGAAAAGACCAAAGTGTGTTTTCTCCCATATGTTAATATAGAATACAAAACATTGCATAGGCGTGAACTGGACATGTTATGATATGGTTGCTTTTAGCTCTTGTTTATACTTATGGTCTTCCTACTTTTTACTTGTTGAATACTATGATTATTGGTGAATTAAGGCTTTTTTATAGAGTGGATACAAAGTACATATTTGCAAAAATTAAAGAATGAGAAAGTGGGTTAAGTATGGTCATCTTTGAACTGTCCCTATGAAACTCATTACGTCTTTTGTTTATATTAATAAAAATAAACTGCTTATTACTGACAATTCTGTAATTTTGAGGCTTCATTCAGAAGTCTTCTCTGACCTTGAACTCCCAATTTGGCCAGTGTGGCTCAGAGTTCTGTGTGATGTGTGTGTCCTGGATAAGCCATGTCTGCAGAGTTAATAGTCTGAGGATCTAGGCCATAGTAGTGAGGATAGCTGAAGGTCAAGTTCACTCCCAAGCCACAATCTTAATATATGCTCCTAAGAAATCACAAAGTCAAGTTTTTAAAAAGCAACCTTTAGGGACATGGTATTCAATAGTTTACTCAAGTTCAGATTATGTTACTTTAATCTTGCATTGGTATCTTCATTAATTCAAAACCTAATTAAGAACCTCCCTTGCAGTAGCTGTTGCTCATAAGGTGGTGAATTATGTGCAGTACAGGACAAATCTCAAGATCTTTCCTTACTAACAATTCATTTATTTAGTCATTTCAATTGCAGTAATGAGAGAAATCCCAGCAAGGCCTGAGCCACCTCCTCACATATTGAGAAACAGAAACAGAACTCCAAGTTAGAACCTTGGACACCATGTGGCTCATCATCCTTGCATGTGAGACAGTTAACTCTTCAGTTGCTCAAATGCATGGATCAAGTGCACATAGCCGATTCATTGATAACTACAAATTAGATCCCAGGCTGCACAAGTCTCAGACCAGTACTTTTCCTACTTTGTAGCTTTTCTGTCATCCTCTGTAAATTATGACAACTCACTTTTGGATCATCTACGTTGAAGGAACGACTCAGATCAGCCAAGGACTTGAGAGTTGTATCCTGACAGGACACTGAGTGAGATATTGGTAGGTAGCAAAAACTTTGTCCTGTAAATCATTTCGTTTATTCAACTCCATCTGGGCTGAGCGCCAGTCCCGACTTTGCAACTCCTGTTAGCAGTGTTTCCTCTAAATAGCAGATTAGAGGGAAGGAAAGTTACAAGTAATCCTCCTTGCTTAGCTATGTGCTCTAGTATGGGGTTAGGTAAACTTTTTCTATGAAGAGCAAGAGAGAATAAATTTTAGGCTTTGTGGGCTTAATAGTCTTTGCTGCAGTTTAATACAGCCACTGTAACATAACAGCAGCCACAGACTAAACCTGCTAAGAGTTCCCATCAAATTTTGCTATGGATACCAGACTTTGATTTTTTCTATAATGTTTGTGTGTCATGATGGATTATTCTTGCTCAGTTTTCAACTATTTAAAAAAAGTCAGTCATTCTTTTCTCAAGTCATACAAAAACAGGGGGTTGAGCTTAATTTGTCTACCTCTGCTCTAGAGTAACATACATTACACATAACAGAGGGCCTAAATGCCACAAAAGTGCTTAGGAGAAAAAGTAACTACTTGGGTCTAGTATTACAACGATGCTGCAATTATGGTTGCATATTTTAAGGTCCTAATCATACCATTTATATTACCAATAGCTGCCCTTCAGGTACAGTTCTTAAATTCCTTTTTGGAAAACTTCTCCAGTCCTGTATTTCTAGTATTTATTAATGCAACAGTCTACCTTATTTCTCGTGTACTGTAAGCTACAAACTCCACAGCCGATACTCTTGTTACTGGACATGTCAAGTATAGTTTCTGCAGTCAAACAGCATGCCGTTCTTCTCCTGCCTACCCTTAGCCTAAATGGCACTCTATTATACCAATCAGAAGTGTAACAAAAAGTTTCAGTTCTTTCTAAATCTAAAAGAATGATCTGAGGCAAATACGAAATGCCCTTACAACGCCAAGAGAGGTAATTTGAAAAAAAATGTAATGAGTTTCAGGTTCATGAAATGTGATATTGACAAGAGCAGAAATAAATTGCTCCTATTTAGCTGCAGTCCAACTCAGAAGAGATGAGCATCAGCCATGCTCCAACAATGCAGCGGATGCTGGACCCTGAGAGACACACTCTATTAAGACCAAAGTGCTATTAAAGAGACAGACCTGTACAGCAAAGTTGGAACGGGTGGAAGAGAGGAAGAATGCCTGAATCTATACATCTCAGGGACTTGACAACACTTGGCTTCTTATAAATCTAAGTAAAGTTATTAAGTGGCTGAGAGATGTACCATTGGCAGCCAACCTGGGACAACAATGGAAAATAGATAGCCAATAGACAGGACAGACAAGTCAAAGGACCAGGAAAAATGCTTGCTCACAGGTTCTGAGAGGTAATCAACACTGCAAATGAGATTTGGGCTAAATCTTTCAGCCCCAAGAAACAGCAGATTCTGAACAGAAACTAAATAGCTGCATTATCACCTGCTGTTTCCTAAATATGGTTGAGTTAGAAAATCTGAGTCCTATTCGAAGATGTTTTGGAATTTACTAGCTTTCATAAATGTGCTGAACAAAGTCAAAATAGGGACACTGAAACAAACCTCAAGCTTACCTCTCCTGAATTGTAGGACATGATTAATAAAACAAATATACTGAATGCCTTACTTCTAGTTTTCTGAGTTTTACCCACTGCTTAAAAACAATCTGGACAGCGTCATCAATTTAGCAAATACACACACACACACACACACACACACACACACACACCTCTTAAGTTAATTGATGTATAGGTAAGCTATCAGCTTAACAAGTTTACTTCTGCTGTCACTTCCTCTATGTGGAAACTCTTAGCAAAAGAAACATTTAAGAGGTCATTTTTATTTGTTAGAATTCAAAATGTCAAAGTATGTGTTCTCCTAAGGAAAACATAGGTGGGGAAAATCTAAGGAAATTGTTATTTGATCTTATTTTCCAGGCCAAATAAACTAACTAACAAGCAAATAGGATGCACCATGGAACAGTGGAAAAAATAGCATTAGAATGATACTCAGGAATTCTAAGTTCAAATCCTAATTACCACCAACTAGATGCCTGATTTTTATCAAGTCTATGTTCCCCAGTTTCAGCATCTGCTAAACAGACAAAAGTGCTGGAAGAATACATTCTGTGACTCTTAATATCCTTCTGGTGAATATTTTATCTAAATGTTACAAAGGGTAATTAAAAAGGTACATGAAATTTAAACTGAAAATTTATATTATGCACAGAAAAAACAACACATGGGACCACAAGATGTTAATAAAGTATTCACTTAAGATAACTGATCATCTAGAATGGAGTCAAGGAAAGTAAAAAATGTACCACAATGTCGTCATACAGTTTTCATTGGTATGAACTGTATAGATCAACTATTTTTTCTAATTCATTTCCAATTTGTAAAATTTTGAAACCAAGGAAACAGATCATCAGATCCAGCAACATTGAGACTTCATCCCATCCTTGGCAGGGTTGAGTTCAGAACTGGTCCTTCCACTTGTCACCATTGTCACTGTTCTCTGTGGCACAGTACCATCTGCCATTTATCACACTTGCCCTGCTCATTTGGTAGAGGTAAGTGGAAAAATAAAATATTTGCTAGGCCTATATCTCTACTAAAATTTTAAAATAAAAGAACTCTACCAAGAAAACTGAAGCTTCTAACACCACTAGAAGAATACACACACCTTCTGAGAAATAAACTATCACTAGGTTTGTGATCTGCAAGATTATGCAGAAAGTAGTCATTTTAATCAATTAGGTACACCATTGTGAGAAAGAGTCCACCTCCTTCACTGATAGGCAAGATCTGCTTGGTTTTGGTAGCATTTCCTTTGCTAAGTCCGTCTGAAGAGTTTTGATAGTTTGAATGAAGGGAAAAAAAAAAAAATCAACCAATGGACAGGAAGAATCATTGAACTTTTCTCACTTCCATCTCCCATAAACCACAGTCACATTTTATTTCCAAGTATCCTGTATAAATGGATGGCTTTTCAATAACCTGAAATGTAAAACAAGCACACTAGAGAATCAGCCCTCCAAATCGCCGTGAATGTTACAGGCGGGATATTTTAGCTCTTTGAGGAGGTATCTCTGATGAGATATATTCCTTTTGCTGAATGAGTCAACAATGTCAGGATCCTTGCATTGTAAAAGAGCCTTGACTACAGTAACTGAGCACGGTGTTGTCAGAACAGTACAGGGCGAAGGGAAGAGCACATTTACTTCTCAGAGCATTTCTGAAAATAAATTCTCAAATGTAACACATCGGTAAGTAACCTAAGGAGTGAGCATATTTTCTCCCATTTGTTAAAACCACAACATGTCTGATGTCTAGCAGTAGTTATCACTTCAGTCTGACCATCAGAAGCACTCGCGATCCTAAAGGAACATAACCTGCCTCAGTATTTTAATTTGAAAAATCTGGGAGAGGACCTCTGATTCTGTGCATCTGAAAAGCTAATCAAGTGATTCTGATCATCCAGGTTTGGTAGCCACTAAACTCTTTTATACTATCCACATGCATTAATTATATTAAAGCCCCACTGCATTGGTGTACTAAGCTGCATGATAATGCCATAATTTTTGGAATCTTAGTATAACTTCGTAGGAACAACATCCCTTTGACAGACCTGAGAGAAAGTCCCTTCTACTGACTATAGTAAAACAATCATTTGCAATTCATTTTTAAGTGTGATCTGTAAGAAAGTTGGTTCCTAGAGCACTCTACCTTCATTTCTAGTGAGTTATCCCCCTACCAAAGTGAGGAATTATAATAGTAAGTAAAAATCACCGAAACAGTCAACTAAAATAATTTACCTATCTTTCAAGTCTCAATGTTTGATACATACCAACCTGGAAGATGCATCTATTTTGACCCTTGTTAATTTTCATAGTAATCCAGTGAGATTGGTACATTATTTTCCTGGTTTATGTACAGTGAAGCTGGGGCCCAAGGAGACTGAAGAGCACACAAATGAGCAAGTAGGAGGCACATGGGATTCAGCCTCTGTGATACCCAGTTCTGCGCTGTCACCCACTTTTCTGACTATTTCTGCCTGAAAAGCAATGTGCTTCTTTACAAACCTAATTTAGTAACCGGGAGTAGGGGAGTAACAGCACTGAGGAGATGCAGGTCCATTAATTTCTATCCAGCATCTCCCCCACCCCTAAGATAATTAGCCCTTCACCCATGCTGCCTGAGTAGCTTCTCCCAGCTGTCAGACAAGCCCTAACAACGAGCCTGACATAGGACTCCCTTCCTGAACAAAAACTAGCCAAAATTTTAAGATCTTCATTTCATTTTAACATACAAGTTCTTTTTAAGTTATTGAACTCTTTTCCCCCCTCAGTAGAAATGTTGAAAAATAAATAGCCCATGAGTGTCCAGATAAAAAAAACTGCAAGTCCTTATCCCATTTCATTATTTTATCCTCATCTTTGATTTGTAATGCACTGCAATTTCATTCACAAGTTTCACTCTCATTTATAAAGTAGATCAATTAATGATAACAGGACAAATGTTTTATTATATTCTGAAATGCAATTTTAATATTACTTCCTGATGGGTCTCTAATCTTACCAAAGATTCAATCTCTCTCATTTTCCTTTTACTTATTCAGAGTTTCAAGTGTTATAAATCAACCAAGTGGTATTTAGAATACACATGGGATTTTTCCATCAATTCTCTATCATGAAAACTAAGATAATGAAAACTTGAAAAAAGAGTTACATAATCTGAATTCTAGTATCTCCCTGGCTTCAAGTCATAACTGAATATTAAACAAAAGCAAGAAAATTTAGCAAATAGATTTGGATAACTTCAGGAAAAATTTCTTTCAGTTTCTAGCACTATCTCAAAAGTAGTAAAAATCTCAGCCAGTCTCATTAAGAACACCTTGGCATCATTTGATGCACCTGCCTTGTAACTCACAACTTACTGTTCTAGTCTTCATTAAGAGAGCAAGATAGAAGTTAAAAATTGTTGTACACAGTTAAAGATGAACTTGGAAATGCTGCCTAGGAAGTTTTGAACACCAAGTATACTGTGAAAGAACATATGAATCAGCACTTGCATTCTGGGAGGCTGTATTGAAATGTATCTTGTAACTCAAACTGTGCATAATATATTATCTGGCATTTCATATTAAGGGTTGCTCCTGAATTAGAGTTAATTCTTAGCTTCGATGCACATAACATTCAAGGGTGACCATCTTAATTTTGATACACTGCAAACATTTGGACAATGAATACGTTATGACACATTCTGATAAAATACACGAACTGACACTTTTTACATATATTAATATAATAAAGCCCTTCCTAATATTATACATTGCCGATATCAGTGTGCTCCAGATCATTAGATGCAGGAAACCTTCCTCGGTTTTGTGTTTCTTATCACTGCCTCCACACCCCAACCGACAGACCAAAATCCTAGCCCAACCAGATCTGCAGTGGGGAAGCCCACTCCTTATCAACGCACATGTCTCTAAAGGGCTCCAAGGTTAAAGCTGCTGCCCTAAGGCCTGCCTCTACCGCAAGGGAAGCAGGGACACCATGATAGCCAGAGAAACCAAATAAACCAAACTCGGAATCAACTCACACTCTGCCATCGAAGTCTTGTTCGCAGTCACCATGGCAAGCTGAAGCCATCCCAGTCCCCATGTCCCGACCTCTGGGTAAGCAGACAGCCTGTTGTGAGCAATGAATGTATTAAGTTTTGATATAGACTGCTGTCTCTCACAGAGATAAATATACTGAGACTAGAATTGAGTAAAAATAGGAACAGTTTATTTGGCACTAAAGGAATAAGGGCATAGTTACCTGTGTGTGTGTGGGCTGCCCCACACTGGGAAATACCCAGTGTAACCCAAACAGTTACCCATGAGCTAGAGAGAAAAGAAAAACCAAAAACGGCTCCTGTGTCTGGGAACTGCAGCAGAGGAGCAGACACGGAGCCACACGACCTAGTACTGTCAGCGGTTGAAAAAGTGAAAATGGGAACGAGACCCGCAAGCGAGGTCTGTGGCAGAGAAACTGAGCTCTCTGGCACCTTCCTCCTCATTTTATAAGGAAGGGGGTGGTACTCCAATTGGATATGCAAACGTGGTGGAGTCTTAGCAGGTGCCCTGGTCCTGGATACAACAGGTGCCCCCTGAGAAGGCAGGTGTATCACATCAACAATTAAAGCCATCATTACAATTGCAAGGGCACAAGAATTCTAGCTTGCTGAAATTAATTTGCTGCCTATTAATCCCACATTAAGTCTTTGAAACTCCCAAGTTAACCTCCTGTCTCCTTTGCCCAACTTCAGGGAAGATCCCTGGTGCAGACAGGTTCTTCCTGCATCTCTTAGGCCTTTTGTGTTCTCCTGTGAACTTTTCTGCCCTTTACAGGTTCTTGCAGAACCAAGAAGGGCCTCTCTCCCACGCAGCAGATTAGAAGCTCCAGGGAATCAACCGGCCGCTTCCACCTGAAGAAACCTCTACTCACTGGAGTCACTGTGAGCGGCACAGCTTCGGCACTCCTCAGCAGGAGAGTGTGGAGCTGAATTTGAGTCCGATGCTTTACACCGGCTTCTTGTTTCCTTGTAGGACTGAGCTCCAGTCACCCTGATGGGAGCAGGCTGAGGGATGGAACTTTAACATCTCCGCTGCTCTGCTGTGCCGTCCCTCCACTTGGAGGCATTCGCAGTTCTTGCCAAGCGACTCCCTGGCACACAATCCTTCTCTTAGTGTCTGCCTCTGGACATTACCACCAGCACCATTTCCCTTTCTTTTAGATCTGGGCTCTTCAGCCACTTCAACACTCAGAACCAGTCTCTCTGGGGGAAACAAAGCAAATTCCCTTATGTTCATAAAATACGAAGTTTCCCAAGGATCACCTGAGCCGGAGAGCCTGGGTTCAGGACGCCAAAGGCTCTGGTACTTTCTCGGGAAATGCATTACTCTTTCTACTTACATTACTGGTTTCTAAAGCCATAGAAGGACTAACAAAAACAAATATCTTGCCTCATAAAGAAAAATATTATTCTACTTTATTTTTGAAGCAATTATACTTTTTCTTCTTTATTTTTTATTTAAAGAAACAGATTTCATGTATTTCATGAAGTTTTTTTTTTTTTTTTTTTTAACAGGCAGAGTGGACAGTGAGAGAGAGAGGCAGAGAGAAAGGTCTTCCTTTTCCGTTGGTTCACCCTCCAATGGCTGCGGGGAACCACAGGCCGGCCACCTGTGGGGACCTCCTCATTGCACTGCCTCATCCTGGGGAGCAGAACAAGGTCAAGGAAGTGCTGAACAAAAGACTTGCAAACATCCTGATGGGATGAGACACACCTTGACCTGAGGCTACTCGTGCCTTTTGATCTGGTTGATGGACTACTCGCCCTAGCCCTAGGGGACCAGGAATGGATAAAAGACCTGGATAGGGGCAGGAAAGTGGGGCAGTCTCTTCAGTCTTTCTCCTTCTTTCTCTCGGCTGCTTCTCTTCTCTTTCTTCTCTTTCTCTCCTCTCCTTCTGCTATCACTAAAATAAAGGTTCCTCGAGAACTGATCAACAGCGGTCGTGTTGTGACTCCGTGGGTTGGACCTTCGCTGGCCTGGAAGAGGGGCAACCGGGACAGAATCTGGTGCCCCGACCGGGACTAGAACCTGGTGTGCCAGCGCTGCAGGCTGAGGATTAGCCTGTTGAGCTGTGGTGCAGGCCGTATTTCATAAAGTTTTAAGAACATAATCATACTTCCTCCTTCCTTCCCTCCTCCACTCCTACAGTCCTCTCCTTTCTTATTTTTCTTTTAATTTTTTGATGACATACTTTCAACTTACTTTATAATCACAAGTTTAATCCTCCACTAAAGAATTCAACAAGTAGCAGATGGAGAGACCACTGTTTGTGATGGGTGTAAACAACAGCTATAGACAATAATCAGAACTCAATACATCAATTTCACTCATATGCACCTTTTTGTGCTCTGTATATTAGCTATCACAAACCAAAAAAAACAAATGACATTTGTCTTTTGGGGACTGGATATTAATGGGAAGAGTGCCAACAGCTTTTTTATGTGAAACCAATTATTCTCGACTTGAGTGCCTTGAAACCACAGTTAGTAATTCTCACAATTCTTCTGCCCTGGGTTGATTTTTCTGATGAATGCCCTGAGATATCAGACAAATCTTGTTGACTCACAGATTGGACTTTTCTGTGTCTGATGCTTTTTTTTCTTCCTTGAACTTGCATAATCATTGAAATTTACTTTTTTTGGGGGAAAAAAAGGAGTAATTAGGTGGCATCAATGTCAAGACAGTTTCAATAGAGGGGTGTCTTACTTTTTCCATAGCACATTTTAGAGCACTGCTGACAAATCAGCTCCTTGTATTCACTCAACTCTCGAAGTCTTAAAGTCACGTCAGCTTCCACAGCTTCTACGAAGGAGGGATGAATAATTCCCCTTCAGTAACATTTGTGATTATCAAGCTATGATAGCACTCAAAACTCAGTTATCAGCGCTGGCAATCATTGCTTGAATATCCTGGCCTGCGGAGCCCTGATGGCTGGGCTAAGCTCAGCAATGCAAAGGGTAGGTCCCTCTACTCAGAATCCCTAGCATTGCCTCCAAAGACAACAGACAAGGGGAAACACAACCTTAAAAAGCAAATAACATGTCACTGAAAAATTCCTTTTTGCTCCCAGTAAAAATAACAAGTGCGTATCAGCCTAACAACCTTCATGCCCTTTTATTTCCACCAGGAAGCTTTCCATAGGAAAAGTATAAATAAATAATATGCACTGACAATGATAAATGGAGAGGGGGAGAATATATTAATATATTTGAAATATATCTGAGAGACATAAAAGTGAAGAGGTAGAAAAATTTTAAGAGAAAAAAACTTGCAAATGTTTGCTTTCATATCCTGGGTGAATAAAAGGCAAATGTCAGTAGTGATCAAACGTTATGAAATAGAAGATTTCCTGTGGCTAATGTAGCACATTACGGTGTTTTGTACACTAGATGTGTAGAGTTAGTATTTCATTATTTAACTAAATCGAAGCATGTAATTCAATTATGAAATTGAAGAAGGGAGTGGTACAGGAAATTAAATATTCATTAGGAAGCATTTCCCATCAACCACTTGTTCATTGCTTGGATCAAACATATCTAATAATTTCTTATTAAATTCATCACTTTTCATTAGAAGAGTAATTGTAGTTGGTAAAAGGTAATGGTTACAGTGTGTTACACAATTAACACAGTGTGAAATGAACTAAAATATGTTCTCTTATATAGATGATTTTCTGGGAACACTGGATACTGGATTTAGGATATATAAATGGAAGATTTTTCTAAACATTCTACCACTTTGTTAAATAAAATTTCATTTACATTTCAGTTGAAAACTAATGCTGCCATTTAGACATTATAAAACTTTTTCAACCCATTTTTAGGATTACAGGAACAATTATTTTTAAAAATAATCATATTGTCTATATATAAGATCAGAGATAATAGTGTGAATCCATATTGAAAAATACGCCTCATTGGTCAAAACCTAAAGAGCGTACTAAACCCTGAAAATCAACCATTCTTTTCTGTTCTGTTCTGTTCTTTTTGAGATTTAAAAGGATTTCTTAGAGTCAAAGAACCTCCAGCCAGAGCAGCATGGAGAGAGGCTTCTAAGTAAGAGAAGAATCCAAAAGGCCCCATCGCATTCAGGCTTTTAAGTACAATTTTGAAGGAAAAAACTTGATAATCAGATCAGCATTCAGTTACCAGGCGAGGACAAAACCCAAAGGACCTGATTTACAATTCTCCATCCTGTCAGGCCTGCTCAGGATAAAACAGAAGACCATCCAGAAGGGCGGGATAGGTAACTTATTTCCACAAGTCTCATGATAAATTTAATAATTCTGAAGGAAGAAGGCCAGCTTGTTTGCTCTTGCTAAAAATAACATTTTTAGGGAAGGGAGCAAATATTTTAACCCCAAATTCCACTGGGACCACCCTGACTACCTATTAACCCATCTAAAGCCTCACATCCTCCCCTTAACATGAGTGTACCCTAACATCTGTTGGGGGACTGTGCAATGATCACTGCTTCATGCTAAAAAGGGACATCATTAAGAAGGGCAGTCAAGACGGGGTTCCAGCAGGAGCTGGCCTCTGGAGGGGGGTGCAGTGCCAGCATGCAGAAACTGCTTCCACTGGAGGTTTCATAAGCATGCATGGCCACCTAGAATTTTACTTTTTTAAGTATGGAGAAAATGAATCTAACAAGCAGTTCAAACCAGAGTCATTATTAGAGGCCCTAAGAAAGGTGTCTAAACCATGAGCAAGTTTTTTTTTTTTTTTTTTTTTCATTGAGAGGCAAATAAAAACTGAGAGAAAGGGCTTGAAAATAATCAAGTGGTCTTAAGGCCTTGTCAGTTGTGAGGCTCAGACCTATCTATATCTCGTCTCATGTGGTACGTTATAAGGGAGGCACCCTGTTGACTTTCATTAGCTACCTGGCCTGGGAGGAGAGCTGGCTTGAAGAGAAAGTAGGTGGCGTTTCTAAAAGGAAAACATTTTTTGTTAATATACAGTTCTGCCTGCAATGTTGTTGACCCTACTTGGCCATTCCCTAGACAGCAGTGGTTACTTTGGAAGCTAATCCGAGTGAAGGGCCTTTAAGCTTAGAGCGAACAAGGTCTGTGGCTCTGACCCAGAGCCCTTTGACTCTAGGGCAGGTCCATTTCCAGTGACTGAACTCTTAGCTGGCTTAGCTGCCAGAGTTCGTAAGCTGATTTCCGCTGAAGCCTTGGCTTTCCACATTGAAACACAATACTGACCTGTAGAGTCTCCTTGATGGCATATCACTGTGTGAAGTAGCCATTAATTGGCCTGCCACCTGTATTACATTGCTTTTGCAGCCTAGCTTCCTGTTCCTCCTGGTTTTTATTAAAAACAGGCCAGAGGATACCTTTACGAGAATGCAAGTCAAGCGGTGCTCTGACCCTAATCTTCAGTGGCCTAGACTAGAACTCTGTAGTCATAGGCATGTTCTGATAGTATTTTTTTTTTTTGAGGCAGACAATGCCCATGAGGAAAGCTATGTCAAAATGATGACCACCTTATCTATAAAATTATAAATCATTAGTAAAACACTCTCCCTTTGTTTAGTTTTTTTTTATTTTAAAGGGAGGTTTTGCCTGTTTACCACGCCCATGGCAAAGTAAGCTAGCCTTTGAGTTACAACTTAAGCTCTCAATTTGGCTATGCTGTTATTACAGAAAAATGTTAGCTATCCCTTTTATCAGGTCTAAAGATCAAATTGCACATCCTAGAGAGTCCTTCAGAATAAATTAGTTCTCCATCTTGAAGAGAACAGAGAGATGAGGGGACAAGTTGGGCTTCCAAGATTGCTCATTGACAATAACAAGATCAAATGAAGACTTAGCAAACAGTTTTACCTGCTAAATAACAACAGTGTATGTATTTGGAAACATGGCTTAAATATGTAATACAAGTGTAACTTGTTTGACCAGCAAACCCAAGTACAAACGTGTCAATAAATTTAAAACATCTGGTACAGAGATTTAGGTCACATGAACCAAAAAGATATCTTTGGTTAACAGCAGTATGAATTTATGAGCAATATTTTATCTATAAGCCAATTAAAACAGAGTTATTAATGAATTTCCCACGTAGACATACAATATGTGCACAGTGTAACATAACATACAAAATAGAACAATAAAGCAGCTTCAGTAAGTTTCCTAAAATCTTTAGCTTTTCTTTTTATTACTATCAACCAAATAGAATTACTTTCTGCTCTTAGTAATCTGAATTATCTATACTTTCTCTAAGTTGGAACCTGTAGTACATTATTGGTTTTATCTGCTTACAGAACTGTCCCAGAGTATTGAACACAATAGAGGTCAGGGAACAAGAGATCCTTTGGAACTTAAAAGAACACATTTAAACACAGAACCAACAATATTTTAACTTCATGAGCAGTAAATCTGATCATTATTTTTTTATTTTATTGTTTTTCTGTTATATAAAGTCAAAATGATTTTATTTGAAAACATGGAGAATGAAAAATACTGAGAAGAAAAACATGGCATTGTTAAAATATAATTTAATAAATTTCTGGTCATCTTATATTTTGTATTGTATTGCATTTTGAATATTGCATTGTATATGTATATACATATGCACTTATATGTACATGTATTAACAGTATAATATCTTTATATTGTTCCTTTTGATATACGTTGTTGAAGTATAATTTATATACAAGAGACTGCACTGATTTTCCATGTTCAGTATTGTGATTTTGGCAAATATGTACCAAATCTAATCACCACCACAATCACAACACAGAAGAATTTCAACACTCAAAAAGAAGTTTCCTTCTGACCTTTTCCAGCATGACCCTTACCTGAATCCAGGCTCTTACCATATTAATTTTTATTAGTTCCAGGAAATTCCTTAGAATTTTCCAAGTATACAATTTGCTGTTTCACTACTCAAAGCTTTATATCCCTGCCGATTTTTTTTTTTCACTATCTACGCAATGTCTGGGCCAACTGATGAGAAAGCCCAGATGTTCTCTCCTTTGGTGTCAATGGGTACACAGGAACTCTCAAATCACTTTCAATTACAAACCACCATGAAACCTCAGCCTAATCCATTTTCCCAGTACTCTCTAGCCATCTGCGTACCAGCTTAGAAGACCAATGTACTGTCCCCAGAAAACCTCATTATATGAGAAATAAATCTTTTAATTTTTTTTTGTACCTGATGTTGTTACCTGTCTTAGGTTGGATGAGGACTCTATCCTGTTTCCATGGAGTGACTATAACAACAATCATGCTGTGTCTTAACAGAGAGAAATTTGGGTTGAGAATTGACTTAGTAGTTAAAATGCTACATGAGGCATCTGTATCCCATATCAAATTGCCAGAGTTCAAGTCCTGGCTCCACTCTTTAATTCTGAAGATTTTTTTTATCCTAAGTGGATGTTTCACCAGAATTTTTTTGTTTCACATCAGCAACTCGGTGGAATAAGGTACCACTGACTTTCCCTCTACTTCCAGATGCACCACAGAAACATCTATTCCCTCAGAAAGTCAGATACCAATCAGGAGTATAATTTCTACATGTTATGTGGAAAACTGCAAAATTCTAAGTCATAGAGTCTGAAACACTGGAGCCAGCAGTTCATGTATAGGTGACATATCAATGCAAGCAGCTACTGACTATCTAAATAGAGATAGAGAACTCACTGGTGTACACAGGCTCTTTAAAGGTTCCATAATCCCTTTCTTGTTGACTATATTTCTTGGTGTTTTTAATGCAAAATTGTAGTGGAAAACAAGTGCGCAAAACTCCAGAGACTAAAACTCCTTAAGGAGAATGAACATCCTAAAATCTGATGGAAAAGTGGAGAATGAGAATCAAATAATTGAATCACCTATAATCATACTTTCTAATCTGAGGCCAGGAAAGCAAAGTCAGTTTAGAATGTAGTAATCATTTATAAATTCCCCTGTATCCTGCATTGGTTTCCTTCCTGGACAGGTCTGAGGAGGGAGAGCGTGCAACATCGCCTCGAAGTTCCTGGCAGACACTTGAGCAATGCACAATGAGTCAGGTCTTTATTGAAGTACCCTACAAAGGCTTCAAAAACATTGTAACAGAGAAACACTAACTATAAATACACTGAACACCTTTTGTAAAGGAAACTCAAAATGTGTGCTCGTAGTAGGGCAGCTGACATCACTTGCCTGTATTTTGACATAGGCTCAATCCCACATGCTTTATTTTGACAAATCTATTTTGCTTAAAATTACTGCATCTGCACCACATGTATTTTTCATCTCTGGCCATTCATGATGGCTCAGTTTAGTTATCATCCCTGATGAGTAAAAAATTAATTTTCCCCTAAAACTTATTTATATATTTTTTCACAGGCAAGCAGAGTGACAGAGAGAGACAGAGATACCTGGTTACTGATTCATCAGCACCACCACCACCATCAGCCCCCTGCTGCTACCACCATCCCCATGGATGCAGCAAACAGAGCCCAACCAAGCCAAAACCAGGAGCCAGGAGCCAGGAACCTCATCTAGATTTTCATACTTGCTTAATCATCTATGTCACTATTTGCTGTTGTTTTTAAATCAGAGGACTAGTGTCAAGGGAAATGGGTCCATATGGGAGAAAATCGCCACCTGTGTAAATACTTGCACAGCTAGAACCTGCTGTTTTAGGAGATGTGATGGTACATAATGATGTTTGGTGACTTGAAGATCGCATTCTGGTTGAGTTAAATTTAAAAACTACTTTGTCTCATATTTACCAAGAAAGGTAATGGCCACAAAGCATGTGCAACACTGGTTTCCTTATTTGGGTTCTGAACATACACGTGAAATAGCAACTATGTAACTTAGTATTTCAGAAGGAATTTCCATGGATATTTGCTTGTAATGACAAGTTATGTGAAATATGTTTCCTGAAACTTCGTAAATGGTGGCTTCAATGTGAAAAACAAATGTCTAAGTTATTTAATAGCACGAGGTTTTTCTCTGTTACCAGGTCAGCACCTCCGTAGTGCCCTTGGTAACCAGCTTGACACACAAAGTCCTCTCTGAGAGGCCTACTTTGCCACACTCACTTCTCCACACTTCTGCCTCCCACCCACCTCTTGCCATCGTGGCTCTTTTACCTGATCTCTGATCACCGTGTCTTCTCCCTGCAATAACCTTCCTTCTCTTCTCCACGGGAGCCTCATAAACACAAATTCAAATGTTCTAGAACATATTCCAACGTTTAGATCCAGGGTGACACTTTCGATGAAGACTTTCTCATTAGTCTATGCCCCATCTCCATGAGAGAACCACTCAGTAAATGCCCCTTGAATCAGAGTAAGAATATATATTTTGGAAATACAAGAAGCTTAAAATATTGATAAATCTGAAGCCTTAATAAGTTGGACTTTTAAAAATGTGAATTCCTGCTTCTCAGAAAACAGTGGACTTCACTAATATTTTAATTGAAATATGTTCCAACATTAGTTCCTTGTGTCAGAACTGTGACTTGCACTGTGGTGTTTCAAAATAAACACAGGGCATAATGCTTGTGACTAACAATATTCAAAATGCAATGGAGAAGATTATATTATGAGCTGGGTACTGTTAATTATTACAAAATATTAACATTATTATGAGACTTAAAAATATTTTTCCATAAAATTCTGCCACCTCTGCATTTTTCCCCAACAAATGGCCCAGAGAGGGGAATTCTCATGAAGTTTAAAAAGCCTGTGAGGGGTCGGCTCTATGGCATAGCGGGTGATGCCACTGCTTACAACACCAGCATCCCATATGGGCACGAGTTTGAGTCCCAGCTGTCCACTTTCAGTCCAGCTCTCTGCTGGGTCCTGGGAAAGCAGTAGAGATAGCCCAAGTCCTTGGGCCCCTGCACCCATGTGGGAGACTGGCAGAAGCTCCTGGTTTCTGGCTTCAGATCGGTGCAGCTCCAGTCCTGGCAGCACCTGAGGAATGAAATGGCAGTTGGAAAACCTCTCTCTCTCTCTCTCTCTCTCTCTCTCTCTCTCACTCTCTTACTCTCACTCTCTCTCTCTCTGCCCCTGCATCTCTATAACTCAGCCTTTCAAATAAATAAGCAAATAAGTCTTTAAAAAATAAATAAATAAAAACCCTGTAAAAACTAGCTCAGTTGCACCCCCTTCCCTACAATGGCCCTTACCTGGCTTCTGCTATGTAAACCCAGCCCATAACTAAATTCTCACTGTCTGTCATGTTTTCACTCTGTGTGCATGCCAGCAGTCAGCCACTTCTTTAAACTTATTTTCCCTTGAATAAATTAATTTTGGCTGTGAAAAACAAAGACAGCTTACAGAAATATAGGATTATTTCACTATTTTAAAACAAAGTGAGAAAAATCAGAGAAACACTTCCAAGAAAGCAGAAACATTCTGGAAACATAAGAGATTTAATACGAACCAGGGTCTCTAGGTGTCTCTTCATGGAACACGTCCCCATCTAGCACTGGATGGATAAAATGGGACAGGGTAGCAGATGAAGGGGAATTCCCCTGTGAAGGCCCGTCTCCTCTCTCACATTGCCAGGTGTACAGGAGACAGATGAGATCAGAACTTGTTAATAGGACAAGCCAAAGCATTCAGGAATTCGCAAATTGAACAGGTGAAAATGTAACTGGTGATAATTGAAAGCTAATTATTATCAGCTAGCAATTGGCAACCAGGTGTTCTGAGTCACCTAAAAGGCAAGGCAGGGAGGACTGTGAAGATGTTTGCTTTTGGCACAAAAGAGATAAATGAGTTTCCTGACTGAGGCTTCAGTGCGAGAAAATTAGTCTGCTTATTTTTGCTGGGCTTTGGTGTGCCTGAGATCTAACCATGGGAGTAAGGATTGAAAAGCAAGGTAATTATGAATTCTGTGTAAGAAGTGACTGATATTTGCCTAGTTTGGCTTTTTCCAATTGAGTAAAAGCAGAAATATGATAACCACCAACGCCCCAGGCATTGGCTGAGGGCCATAGTGAAGCAGGCTGGCTTTAGTATTTTAGTCTTTTCTCAGCACTGAATAAAAAAAAAAAAAGGCAGAATACACATTTGGCTTTGCATTTAAGGTGCACATTTCATGTCAGACTGTCTAGGTTCCACATTCACTTTCAGCTCCCAGCTCCAGCCTCCGGAGAATGCAGACCATGGAAAGCAGCAGTGACGACGTCTCACGCAACTGGGTTCCTGTGATCCACATGACAAACCTGGATTGAGTTCTCAGCTCCCAGTCCTGGATGCTGCTGTGGGCATTTGGGGAGTGAACCAGTGACTGGAAACTGTGTGTGTGTGTGTGTGTGTGCGCGTGCATGTGAGCACACACACTTGCCCATGTGCCCTTCAGGTAAATAACAATTTTTTAAGAAAGGAAGAAATGGTAAATTATAAAGTAAAATGCTACATAATATTTATTCCTAAAAATTGTTTTTTAGAACTCTAAAGCTTAGATCAATTAAGTGGTGTGTTCAAGATCTAGTATAATAGCTAGTAAGTAATAAATTTGGAGTTCAGACCCAAAACTGCTGAATCTCAAAGACCATGCATTTCATTATGCCTTTCTGCTTTTTGATGAAAAATTTTCCCACACTTAAAACAATAACAGGGTAGATGTTTTTTTTTGGTCACATAAACTACCCATCATTGAAAATGCCATATTATAGTGATCTTCAAAGTTTCTTTTAATAAACATTTGTGTTTCAGTACTATATAACATTGATGTTAAAAAGCACAGACATCACAAATCATATTTCTCAATGAATGATCATAGAAAGAATATATGTATTTAACTCTGCCCACAAATATAACACTGCTGGCAATTCAGAAACACTTCTATGCCCCTATCAGATGGATGCTATCTCTCTTCCCAAATTTACTCATGAGATTTATTTTGCCAGGATTCAAACTTTATATAAATGGAATAGTACAGTTTTACATTTTTATATCAGATTGATTTCACTAAATTTTACGCTTGTATAATTTGTTCTTGTTATTTCATGTGGAAATTATTTATGTTCATAATTATATTGCATTCAGTAATGTTAATGTCTCACAATGTATTCATCTCTTACACCTTTGATAAGCATTGGAATAGACTGCAGCTTTTGTCTATTATAATTAAATCCATGAGCCATTTTTTTGTAAGGAACATGTGTATGCCTTTCCTTTGGTTTTATACTCAAAGATGATATTCTTGAATCATGAAGTACCTAGTTTCAGCTTTACCAGGTACAAACAGTTCTCCGAAGTGATTATACCGATTGGCACTCCCACCTCCAATGTATGTTTCAGTTGTTACCAACCCCAGCAGTAACAATCACTTATGTTTTAGTAATTCCAGTTGATGCGCAGCTATAGCGCATGGGTCCAAAGTGATAAGGTTGTGCCCCTGTCCATAATGCTTTCTTAGCAATTTTGATATCTACTCATTTCAACTCCTGCTCAAGTTTCTTGCCAATTTTTCAGTTAGTCTTTCTGTGTTTTTCTTGGAGATATATATATATATATATATATATTCTGACCATGAACATGTAAACCAGAATATTGTAATGATCCTATCAAACTCTTGTGAATTGACTTTTTAAAACATAATAGTGACATTTTGTGAGCGAATTTTTCTATTTTTTTAAATTTACTTATTTATTTATTTGAAAATCAGAGTTGGGTAGGGGGAGAGAGATAGAGAAAGAGATATCTTCTATCCACTGCTTTACTTCCCAAATGGCTACAAAGCCTGGGGCTCGGCCAAGCCAAGGCCAAGAGCCAGGAGCTTCTTCCAGGTCTCATATGAGTAGCAGGGACCCAAAGACATAGGCCATCTTCCACTTTTATTTCTAGGCTATTAGCTGGGAGCTGGATCAGAAGTGGAACTGGCACCCATATGGGATGCATTGCAGATGGCAGCTTTACTCATTATGCCACAGCACTGGCCACCAAAGTTTCTAATTTTCAAAAAGGGCAATTTGAGTATACTTCAGAAAACTCTAGTAAAAGTCAATTAAAAATAAATTTAGTGCCAAATTGTTAGAAATCTATGCATGTTTTTTTCATAATACACATTTCCTATGAAATTTTTGAAGACCTTCATATATATGTCAAAATGTTTTGAAACAAAATAAAATTATATTTTTATTACATTTCCCTGAACTTTTGGAAACACCTTCATATGTCTTTTATTTCCTTATATTAGTGAGGGATGTTTTGTGCTTTGAGAAATGTTTGCTCACTCTAAACCCATGAAGGTGCTCTCAGAATTATTTTAGAATTTTTTTTCTTTTTCTTTTGTTCCTCCCACATTTATATTTATAATCCACTTGGACGTGGTTTTTGTATATGCTGGGGCTACTTCCTAAAATTCATTTTGTGGGAGGCAGGCATTGTGGCACAGTGGGCTAATCTGCCACTTGCAACACACAGGCACCCCAGATCCAGAGTCAGTTCGAGTTCCTACTACTGCACTTGTGAACCGGTCCCCTGCCAACTCACCTGAGAGGCAGCAGATGAAAGCTCAAGTGTTTGAGTTCCTGCCACTCGTTTTGGATGAAGCCAGGCTTCAACCTGGCCCTTCCACTCTGCCTTTCAAATAAATGACTAAAAAATGTTTGCAGTTCATTTTAAGTAAATATTCAATTGAAACACCAATTATGGAAAATTCTCTCCTTTGCTTACAGCCAAAAAAGCTGCCTTTGTTCCACATTTGCATATGTGTGCTTCTAGCCAATTGGCCTCTTTTTTCCATCCATGAATGAATAGAATACTGTTTTGATTAACATTTCTCACAATGTCTTGATAGCATGTAGTGTAAGTCTTGTGCCTTTGAACTTTATCTGCAGGTTTGCTTTGGCTATTCTGAATTGTGTATATTGCCATATGAACATTAGAATAATCTTATCCATTTTACCAAAAAGATAAACAAGAAACACCTGGTAAGATTTTGATTCGCATAGCATTAAATCTATGTACTAATTTAAGGGGTTGCTGACATCTGTACAATATGGAGACATCAATCCAAGAGCACACTAATAGATCCCTCCACTTTATTGAATTTGGTTTAATATTCAATGCCCTCTTGCCCAACCAAGTAAAAGTTGTCAGGATTCCGTAACTAAATATGATCATTGCTTTACATTATGTATAGATCCTTTATCAAAGAAAATTTTCTATGCCTAGTTTTATAATAGTGAAATATAGAATTTTACCAAATGACTGTTCTTTGTGCATGATTTGTTTAATGTGTTAAATCTACCACATTCATCATCAAGCCTTTGCAGTCACAGGCATACTGTTTTCATATCCCGTTGCATTTATTTTGGCAATATTGCATACATGCTCATGAAGAATTTGGTCCACAAATTTTCTTTGTTGCATGGACTTGCCAGATTTTATTATCAAGGCCATGTAAATAGGTTTGTGCTTCCTTTTCTTTTCTTTCTTTCTTTTTTTTTTTTTTGACAGGCAGAGTGGACTGTGAGAGAGAGAGACAGAGAGAAAGGTCTTCCTTTTGCCGTTGGTTCAATCCCCAGTGGCTGCTGCGGCCGGCGCACTGCGCTGATCACATAGCAGGAGCCAGGTGCTTCTCCTGGTCTCCCATGGGGTGCAGGGCCCAAGCACTTGGGCCATCCTCCACTGCACTCCGGGGCCACAGCAGAGGGCAAGAGGAGCAACAGGGACAGAATCCGGCACCCCGACCGGGAATAGAACCCCGTGTGCGGGTGCCGCAGGTGGAAGATTAGCCTGTGAGCCGCAGCGCCGGCTTGGTGCTTCCTTCTTTCTGCTTTTGGAAGAGTTTGTTTAGAAATGGCATCATTTATTCCTAAAAATTTCTGGAGAATTATTTCACCAGTGTAGTTATCTGAGTCCAAATATTTTCTTTGTGGGAAGTTTTTAAATTAGCCTAAAACTTCTTAAAGTTTTCTATTTATTATTTTGTTAATTTTAATTAACCATTTTTCTAAGATCCTCTTTGTTACCCCACATTTTCAAATTTGATAGCACAAGGTTATTCATAATATTTTCTTTCATCCTTTAACAGCCTGTAGAATCTCTTGTGTCATTTTTCTCACTACTGATATTGATAATTAATACTCCCTTCCTCTCCTTCTTTCTATCCATAGTGCCAGAAGTTCATTAATCTTATTAATCTTTATAAAGAACTATTTATTTGGCTTTGCTGGTCCTCTGTATTACATGCTGCTTCCTCTTTCAGTGATCTTTGCCGCTATCTTTATTAATATATTTCTTCTAATTTATTTAGATTTAATTAGCTATCCTTTTGCAATTTGTTGAGATCAATAGTTACTTTGAATACTGTTTCTAATTCTATTGATTGAAGGCTAAAAGTACTAATTTACTTCATGCCATAAGCTTTTAAATTATAACTTTCCATTAAAATATTTTCAAAATTCCATTGTAATTTCTTTGTTTTGCAAATAGTTTTTAAAAGAGCTATGCATAATTTTCTATTTTTATTTATTTATCATTTTATTACTAGCTTTACCTTAAATCGCTGAAATTACAGTATAGAATATTACAATTCTTAGAGATTTGTTGAAAACTGGTATGTGTAGCAGTGTATGCTTAATTTGGACAAAACTTTCATTTGTGTTGGAAAATATTGCATGTCCTGCAATCTGTAATTATTGGCCATATAACACATACAGAGGTACTTGTATGTGTATTTGTGATCATATGAATAGATTTGCTTATTGCACTCATAGATTTTTTGTGTACTTGTTTTATCAGCTATTCTATCACTTAATCATAGAAAGGCATTCAAATTTCATAGTATGATTGTAACATTTGTTTTCTCTGAAGGTGTACAAGCTTTTGCTTGATATAATTTAAATCTGTGTTTTCAGGCCAGCGCCGTGGCTCACTAGGCTAATCCTCCGCCTGCGGCGTCAGCACACCGGGTTCTAGTCCCGGCCGGGGCGCCGGATTCTGTCCTGGTTGCCCCTCTTCCAGGCCAGCTCTCTGTTGTGGCCAGGGAGTGCAGTGAAGGATGGCCCAAGTGCTTGGGCCCTGCACCCCATGGGAGACCAGGAGAAGCACATGGCTCCTGGCTTCAGATTAGTGCGGTGCGCCGGCCGCAGTGCACTGGCCTCAGTGCGCTGGCCGCTGCGACAATTGGAGGGTGAACCAATGGCAAAAGGAAGAGCTTTCTCTCTCTCACTATCCACTCTGCCTGTCAAACAAAAATAAATAAATAAAATTAAAAATAAAAATAAAAAAATCTGTGTTTTCAGGTATATAGAATCATATATCTTCCCTATGTATTAACCCCTTTTTACTGTAAATTATCTTTCTTTATCTCTAGAATGTCCCTTAACTTAAAATTCCTCATGTAATGCTTGGTTAATTGTACAGGCTCTTTTAGTTTGATATCTTTTACAATATTTTACTTACAAACCTTCGAAGTCTTTAAATCTCAGTTGCCCCCACCCTGTGCAAGCACTATATAATCATTTTAAATTTTTGGTTTATTCTGATAATATATTTTTTAACTGTAGCCCATTTGTACTTGAAGTAATAACTTATAATTGAATATTTAAATATCACTACTTCATATACACATACATCCATGTGTTTGCATGTGTAAACCCCACAAAATACCATCATTTTTGCATTGATATTTCAGTGTTTATTGCACTTTATGCACATAAGTAACTTTCAGATCATCAGGACTTGTATGACAAGGTCAATCTGCTAATGGCTTCAAACAAATTATTTTTGAATATACTGTTACTAAATGCACTTCCTCTGGGAAGGGTGATTCTTATATAGAGAAGTCACTGCATCTAATAAACTGAAAAAAATTCGGAGACAGTGAGACAATACCATGGATTAACTGTAGATAAAAGAAATGGCAGTAACTAAAAAAATTAGACCTCATTTAAATATTGAGAAGATTTAATGGTCAAGCAGAGAATTTTAGCATTTATTTGTAGTTAAAATTCCTGTGCAATTTCAAACTCAGATGAGAAAAATTTCACAATATTCAACTTATTTGACAGGCAGAGTGGACAGTGAGAGAGAGAGAGCGACAGAGAGAAAGGTCTTCCTTTGCCATTGGTTCACCCTCCAGTGGCCGCCATGGCCAGCGTACCGCGATGATCCAATGGCAGGAGCCAGGTGCTTCTCCTGGTCTCCCATGGGGTGTAGGGCCCAAGCACTTGGGCCATCCTCCACTGCACTCCCTGGCCACAGCAGAGAGCTGGCCTGGAAGAGGGGCAACCAGGACAGAATCTGGCACCCTGACCGGGACTAGAACCCCGTGTGCTGGTGCCCCAAGGTGGAGGATTAGCCTATTGAGCCACGGCGCAGCTGTTAATGTTTACTTATCACCCAGCTCCCCTACTAGTCTGTGATATATTTTCTATATTCCCAACCCTTTATACAGTAGGAGATCCATAAATAAATCATTCAATGATTTAAAACTGTTGTATATTGAGAACCCTTCTCAAAATAAAATATTTTGCTAAATCATCAAACATTTTCAAATAATTTCACTTACTGAAACTATTTGGTGCTGTGCAATGAATATAGACAAATCCTTTGAGAATACTTCACCAGATTACTTCTTGCTTTTTGATTTGGTTTTAATGGCACTGATTTGAACCTATTTATTGGCCCTGGGATGAATCCAATAGAAAGGTGAAAATGGGACACAATTAAAAATGAAAAGCAAGAAAATAAGTAATAGCATAAGGCTTCTGAGAAGACAAATGGAGTTCAGTCTTTGTGAAGACAACACTGAGGGCCAGCTCTTCCACTGTAAGAGAAGATGATGGGTAGAAATATCGCCACATTCATCAAGGAATTCTCTTGTGTCCATTACTATTTTTATTTTCTGTAAAAATAGAAACTAAGGTAATGTGGTGACGCTAAAAGCATGAAATTGGGAGAGGAGATTTGGAAATAGAGATCTGAGAAAAATGTAGCATCATCATGTTGAAACATCAACATGAAGACTTGAGAGTACTCCCAGAGAAATGTACAGGAAAATGCTGAAAAATGTTAACATTGATCTGAAATTGAAAGACAGGAATATATAGAAGAAAAATTTTGTTTTCTTGTACTCTTTCCTCTAAGACTCTTGTGCTACAGGGACATGGACACAAATATAGCAGGTAGTTTAGCTTATCCTGTCAGGAACAGTCTTTTGCCACGAAGATGAGACATAAGGAAAAGGATATTACTATAATACTTATAATATATTGATCTAATAGACTTTAAAATTTAAACTGAATATGAATGTAGTAAAAAAGATAGGAGGAGCCAAAAAGATCCAAGAAGACATTTGAGTGACTATAGAATTCGGAGGTGGAGATAAACTAAAGGAAGTCATCAGAAATGAGGAGTTCTGTGGATTGATAAGTGAAAGGCATTGATCTGCCTTCCATGTAGATTATAAATCACTCAAGATTATGCATCTCTGATTCAGACAGGTTGGGTGACTGAGATCCATTGCTGTATTCTGTAATGCTTCAGACATACCCCTGTGGAAACTCTATCATCAAGGATTTGAAAAACTACTGGTTTAATCAAGGGAATGGGCTCTTCAACAGAGGGAGGAGAATCATCTTGGGAATGTGTCTCCAAAGATGAGGACATGAGGACATGTATCACCACAGTGATACAATCAATTTGCATTGTAGAGCCATTACTTCAGTATCAGTATGGTAGCTGCTACTACCATTCTGGTAGTGGTAGGGGTGGGAAGACCTTATCAATGACTACTAGTTATAATCCTGGAGTCTCCACAGGGGAAAGAAAACACCTCTGCATCTGTCTAACAATCTTCATCATTAAATCCTAAAAAGGAGAAAGAAACTCCAGAAAGCTTTTTTTTCCATACATAAAAATGCAGTGAGGGTTAAATTTCACATGATTTGCTTCGAGGGATATCTATATTCTCATTGTTCAAGAAGCAAAGTAGTATACTAAGGATGCAGTTTGTGAAGAGAGGAGTAAACCAGCACAAATAGAAACAAGACAAATGTCTACTTGTGAATTGCTAGCAGAAGGTGAGGAGAGGTTAAGTACCAAGCAGTTTCCAGGAAAGATTCATAGAACTAATTCAGCTTTGCTACTTGGCTGGGAAAAATACAAGTCCCTCTAACTACACCAATAGTCTGGGCATAAGAGTGAGCCCTTTTGCTCTGTAGATAGTAGGTCACAGATATGACAGGTAGGACTGGATTATTCAAGAGTTCATTATCTCTTTCATGAGGTTCCCCTTAGACTTTTGTTATCTGCCCTTTCTTATTCATGTCCATGGTTTGGTCATTTCACTGCTCATTAGCATCTAAATTAAATAGTTAGAAGTTAGGTTATGTTGAAATCTGTGAGGTGCTGTGAGGGAAAAGTGGGAGATTTGCAGCATGGTGAGGAATCACATTCAGCTGGTGATTCAGAGATGTCAACTCTTTCCTTCCAGCACCCACCCCTTTTGGAGCACTTCTCCAGTCTCTCCTCTTAGACACTGTTCTATACCCTTTAACTGGCCCCTGTGTCCTTGTCCCCCATCTCTGGTCTAAACTGATTGGAGTGGACTAATAGTTGACCTGAGAAGAACCAATTAGGATTCCCTTTCCGTGGCTTTGGAATTTTACAGAGAAATTGGTCGTTTTCCATTGGCATCTTGACTCAGAAGATTGCACAGAGCCATTACTAAGATCCAGTCTACCACTAAACAGAGGCAGTCTGCAGAGAGAAGAATTGAAACAGGTGTTTGGAGAGGAGAAGGGCTAAGGGATCATAACAAGGCAGGCCTGGAGGAAGATACAACTTTGCAGTTCCTGGTCCTTGTAGTTCATCTGGCTTGATCAATACTCACTGCCCTTGAGTTTGACGACTGTCTCTTGAGCCTTAAAAAAAAATCCCTGAACTCTGCTTTCTTTACTCTTAGGCAAGTTTGTTGAGTTCTATTAAAGATGTAAGTACCAGAACATCATGACAGCAGCACTAAAAAATCTTGGAGCCCAAATAATATTAATGAATTTTGAAAAGTAAACCATTTCATGTGTCATGAAATGATGTTCATCTCATCGGCAATGAGGGTTGCTAAAATTTATTCTCTATATGTGGAAAGTTGACAAAAATGTTTTAAAGAGAGGCTCTGACAGCTCTGTGAAAGATGAATGGGGGGAAAATGTCTGAGCATCTGATTAATAAAGATATACTCTCAGCACAGAGCAGCTTTAGTTTTTATTTGATAATCATCTGCAGCTGTCACTTTGGAAAAATCTAACTTACATAATGGAAAAAATTATAATTTAAGGATATAAAAGACATAAAATATTGAAGAAGTAAAACAAACGGATCAAAGAAGATAGAGTGACATGAGCAGCCAGGGTGTTTACCGCCCAGACTATGGCCCACTTCTCAGAGGCATCCACCTTTTTATTTCACCACAAACAATAGCAGTATTTCCTTCAACAAGCAGAAAAAAATCTCTGACCTTTGCCTTCAAATGGTGAATTATCCCTGATAACAAAAAGAAATTCTGCTTTCATCCATCAGCTGTGTAGTATCCCCTTCACATTCCAACATCCTCCATCATCCACCACTGCTAAATGGTTAAACTCTATAAATTTCTCCAACATGATTTCTTTCTCTCTCTCTCTCTCTCTCTCTCTCTCTCTCTCTCTCTCTCTCTCTCGGTGTCTCTCTCTCTCTCCTGCACACAGACACACACACACACACACACAACCACAACCATCACCACCACTATCATAGTCATATCTTGTACCTGATAGAGCTTGATCTATGACATCCCTGAATAAAAATTGTTAATGACTCTCACTGTCTACAAGACAAAATCTCAGCTTCTTAGCTTGGCATATAAGGTTCCTCGAGATGTGCCCCCTTCTCCAACATCTTTTTTTATCCAAATTCCTTCTATCCCTCCCACCACTCTCAGTCACCTTTAAAAATTCAATTCAGATTCATTTCTTCTGTAATCTTCCATGAATTTCCACCACCTCCTGGCTCTTTGAGACTGAGTAAGGATTGATTGCAATTTACTGGACTTTCCCATCTACTTGAATGCAACCTCTTTAGGAAAGTAACTATGACTTTGCTCTCTACTTCCTTGACATCTATTACAGTGCCTAATAAAAGATTAATGCAAATAATTTTGATAGATATTTAATTAATTTCTATCTAGACAACTTCAGTTTAGATTTTCTATTTCATAAACTTACAATTAAAAGCTTGTTACCTCTTACTTCGAAGGTTCTTTTCTTGATTTATTTTTGGAGCTAGCAAATCATATTGTTATTCTCAACTTCCTTCAAAATTCAACATTCATTGGAAGTTTAGTCTCGAACAAGTGGCTTCTCTTCACAAATAAAATATTAATAGTTTTAAGTGTTGATGATATTTTAATAAAATAATAAGATTTTAATAAGATAACAGTTATATTCAGAACAAGAAATCTATTAGCTTGATAATTTTAATTAGCAGCAAAAGCAAAAAAGCATGGTTCTGTTTTGCCCATAGGATGTATTTCAGATGTATTAGCGTATTCTGTCAGAAGTGTAAAACCCAAGCTATTACAAACTTTTACCAATCTTGGGGAATGCTGCTGCTCGTCTTTAATAAGAAATACTCTCCCTAGGAAAAGGACAGGCAGGTGGTGAAATCAACGTTAGTTGCAAAACAGTGTAATTTTGTTCAAGATGGCCTTGAGATGGAGCCCATTCATGGACTTGAGCACCCATGAAATTGGAGGAATGAGCATACCTTGAAAATGGCTTTATTTTCTTTTAGGAAACAGAATAGTACTTTCTTGCTTTGCTGCTTCTTGAAAGTTTTTGGATCTTCAAATGGCATTAAAAGCTAGAGAATGGAAAACAAAATCTGCAAGCAATTGCCCAGCTAATGTTTATCTCAGATGCAAAGTCGGGAAAAAGTAGAACATCTTCAAAGAGTGTAATCAGCTTGAAATGAGTGATAAAAATTCGATTATCTACCAGTGCAAATTTGTGCAACAAATTGCCACCAGCCATGTATGGCCTGGGGAACTATTTGCTATTTTCAAATAACTTTGACTTTCAATGGAAAGAAATAATCACAAAGACCTCAGAAATATGTGGTTATATGAACCATTCATGAAGTGCAAGTAAATTTCCTTAACATAATTATCCTTCTAGTATAAATTATAAAGCATTGTAGAGTAATATTTTCAAAGCATATTTATGAGATGATAATTGATGTTTCTAGAAACAAGACAACATAAAAAGAAATAAGGAAGTAAAGAAATTATATCCCTTGGTCGAAAAACTTTAGAAAACACTGAAGAAAGAACGTGGAAGGGATTCCTGTACTGTTAGTTGTCTTTTATTGATGATATTAGACCAATATATGTTGTGAATCTTCCAAAAAGAAATAACGTTCCAGAAATTTGTCCAGAAAGATGGTGAGAAACTGTAATATGTCCCTCATAAAGCCATATGTAAGTATTTGTGATCAAGTAGTAATAACCATTCCTATGGTGTTTCACTGGATTCTGCCTGTGGAGTTTTGTGGCATTTATTTCACTTCAGTTGCTTCTAGAATGTACTGCAGTGATTCACAGAGAGCCAGCTCTCAGTATGTTGTCAAGTCTTTAACCAGATGGCCTGACCATTTGGCTTGGGATAAATAAAATCAGCAATGTTGGAGGAAAATCCCAGATTTTCATAGATTCATCCTACCCAGCATTTTCGCCTTGCCTTAGACCATTTTGGATGCTTTAACGAAATATCATCAAATATATGGCTTATAAGGAACATCAATTCTGGAGCCTGGGCTGCTCAAGATCAAGATGCCAGCAGACTCCGTGTCTTGTGACTCCTGTTTTTTCTTTCATAAATGATGCCTTATTTCTGTCCTCATGTGTGAATGGCGTGAGGGGCCTCTCTCAGACTACTTTAATAAGCTCTCTGATAATGTCATGAAAGCTCTGTGCTTACAAGCCAATTACTCCCCCCCACTACCACCAAAGACTCACTTCCTTATACCATGACTTTGGAATTTAGGACCTCCACAGCTGAAATGTGTGGGTCACACAAACACTCAGAGCATAGGACCTGGTTGAGTTACACAGCTCATTTCTTGCACACTTCCATTTCCCTGTTTTCCATCTAGAAAATGGAGTAAGTTCTCCATAGATACTTAATTGCAGTCCAACCACCCTGCAAATTATTTGGACTAGAAGAGTTGAAGGACTCTGTGTTGGCCTTCAATCTCTAGACGTACCAGTGTTAAACATTCAATTGGTGGCAAAAATCACACCAAACTGTAAGCTGGGTAAAGACAAAGTTCTCATCCTCCCCTGCTATAGGAGACCTTAATGTCTAGGATGCGGCTGGATGGGCAGTAAAAGGCAAGAAATGCCTGTTTCCTTTCCATGGACTGTCTATTTTTTCCTTCATAGTCTTAATTTTAGATTAGTTATAAGTCTCTGCAGCTAAGGTTCTTTTATGTTTGCTGGTTGCTGTTATCTACAATGCCTGTACCAGTGCCTGACGTTAGAATAGAGAGTATAAAATAATGTTGAGTGAATGAATTAACTGCAGGAAATAAATTCCCTTTTCATCGTGATGTTGCAACCCTCTTCTGACTATTAGAAGTAAAAGGAAATTTGATAGAGGCAAAGAAAACTGGCACTCTGCCACAACAGTGGGACACGATTGAGTTCCCAAGTGTTTATAATACACTGTGCCATTTACGACACTAAACCAATGTCAAGGCCTTTCTCCTTGCCCTTGGAAGTGCAAAGAAAACTGACTTTGCCAGCAAATGTGAGGGGTGTCTCTCTCAAAGTTTGAATTCTGGAAGCTCACATCCTTCGTGGTCATCAGGGATCTCAAGCTCCCCTTTCCTTTGAATTAGCTCTGCTGTTCTTCCTGCCCTACCCGAGTTGTCACTTTTTGGAACTGCATCACTCCCTACTGCAAAGCATCCTGATTCCTTCATCCCCCAGTCAGTGGCATAAGGCTATGGCGGTAAATAACTGTTCTTGGAAATTCCAGTCCATATATAATTCACATCTTACAGAATAAACAAACAGGAACTGAATATTCTGTCTCTGGGCTATTAGAATTTCTATGGCTGATCCTTTAGAAGGAATGTGCACTCTGCATTCTCTTCACAGACTCCTGTGTTTGGATGAGTCCACTCTGCTAATCTTGCTGTTCACTTCTTAGGCAGACATTTGAATGCAAGGATTGGGATGATTTTCTCCATAGCCTTCTGTGATACTTTAAATGCAAAAATCATTTTAAAGTATATTTTTATTGGTCAATTTTGTCTGATTCTGCCTCCTGCTCTCACACCTCCCGCACCACCTACTGACCCAGTGCTTTGGAGTGAGATTCAGATGGACTTCTGGGAGCCTGGGTCACTTTGTAGATGAATTTTTTTTCTGCTTTGGGACTGATGGATGTAGAGTCAAATCACAATCAAGATGGCAGGAAACATTGTTAAATAACCCATTTCTACGGGAAATATTCCATTTTAAATCCTACAAAAGCTTTCTAACATCATTCATATTATATTATAAAAAGATGTTCAGAAAAGAAATTTTGTGATAGAAAAATTTTTTAAAAAGATTGTCCCATTGGCTTACCACCACATAAAACTGCACTAATCATTTTAGTATATTTCACTTCCTTTTATTCTATAAGGGCTACTTTATGCAAAGTTAAAACCTTAATCAAGTTCTATTGATATATACTTTTGCACTTACTATTTCTTAAGCATTTTCAAAATTTAAAACCTAATATCTAATATCTGCATGTTAATTCATTAGGCAAATATCCTGAAGTCATTTTCATTTCTCTTAGTAGATATTTAGCTCCTATCTAATATTTTGCCATGTAAAATAAGGCTTCACGAAAATATTTGTACAGAGAGTTTGTTCAGTACTTGGGATTTTTTTTTTTTTTCAGGATTCGTCCTCAGAAATGAAATTGCCTCCCAGATAGGAGGATTTTAAAGCCTTTTGATATTTCTTCCTGATTCCTTCCAAAATGTTATACTGTTTTTCCACATTATGATGTTTAAAACTTTAGCACGCCAGTTTTTTTATTGATTGATCTGACTTAAGTGTTTGCTACCAGCAAGGCCACTGAACTTGAAAATAACAGACCTGACCAAAAACCTCTGCTCTTAGCTGGAGGTCAGAGGGTGCCTTTAAATACCTTTCACCTTTCTCTGTTTGAGGGAGCTGATCTGTTCTCCCAGTTACGGAGCGTCACTTTGCAGCCTGTGGCTACCATTTGACTAGGCTGATCTATCCTCCCAGTTAGAAGCGGTCAATTTGCAGCCTGTGGCCGCCAGTTACTAACAAAAACTGTGCTTTGGGATGATGCTCTTTGGGGCTTCATGATTATCTTTGCTGAACGATAACAGTGGCAGGGTATCTTAGTAGTATCTTTCTGATAGCAAAAGGATACTTATTATAAAAACTTGAGAAAAATATAAAGTATAAAGAAGTATTAATTACTTTATGTGACTAGTTAGCTGCAGTCGCCTAACATTCGGGCATTTCCTTCTGAATGACATTCACAAGCCCACATTCATAGCACTTCTGCCAACACATCACAGCAACCAAAACGCTATTACACAGCAGCCTGCAATCCATAGCTCTCTAAGTAGCGTTATACGATTTTTTTCTCATGTCTTTAAATGGCCCTTGAAAATATGAATTTTTTTTTTTATTATTTATTTGACAAATAGAGTTAGTGAGATAGAGAGACAGAGAAAAGGGTCTTATTTCCGTTGGTTCACCCCCTAAATGGCCGCTACGGCCGGAACTGCACTGATCCGAAGCCAGGAGCCAGGAGCTTCCTCCTGGTCTCCCATGTGAGTGCAGGGGCCCAAGCACTTGGGCCATCCTCCACTGCCTTCCCAGGGACACAGCAGAGAGTTGGACTGGAAGAGGAGCAACCAGGCCTAGAACCTGGCTCCCATATGGGATGCTGGCACCACAGGCAGAGGATTAACCAAGTGAGCCATGGCGCCAGCCCAAAAATATGAATTTAAAAAGCATACAGTACCCTAGAGTATGACTTTATAACCATTTATTTAAGAGTTTTCTTATTAGACATTTAACCTTTTTTTCATTTTGTGTGATCTTCTGGCATTTTAGAAGAAGTAAATGAGGTCCTTATACATGAATACTGTTATAGAACTTTGATTTAACCGAAGGGTAATTCCTTAGGTGGATTTCTTAGTGACATTTATGAACATTTTGAATGCATTCAGCACAAACTTCCCAGTATCCTGGTGTATTACAAGTGGTAAAACAGATGGTAAACATGGAAAAAGTGATTAAAAGTTTATAAAATTTAACTAATATTTATCTTCAGGAATAAGTAAGTTAGACTTTAGTATTTGGATTGAGCCTGATTATATTTTATTGGCTGCTTACGAAGTAAAACTAATTATTAAAAATTTAATTTTAAAAACACAACTATGTCAAAATTGTTTCCTTATGCATCATTTTCTCTTGAAGAAAGCTACAGTATGTAGTTTTCTTTGAAGTTTTTCAAAACATTTTTACCTAAAATTATTTTTGAAATAATACATTTAATAAAACTTAGCTGTCATGATCATCATGGGCAAAGTTACACTAATCAAAATGAATAGATGCTCAACATGTTTGAAATGCATTTAAAATCTCTAGGACAATTTATATATACAAATTTACATATTTAAGAAAAAATTAGTCTTCTTTTAAAAAAATTAAGACTAAGAAAACTATAGCAATGCCTCCTTTCCTTCAGAGGATATACTCAAAATCTTCCATTGGATACACGAAACCACAGATAATATCTCTTTCTTTCTCTCTCTCTCTCTCTCTCTCTGTCTATCTCCCTGTATCTCTGTCTCTATATGTATATTATGTTTTTACTTACACATATATACCTATGATAAATTTAATCTATAAATTCAGCACAGTAAGAGACTGACAACACTAATAACAAGAAGACAGTTATTACAATATACTGTAGCAAAGTTGCATGAGTATCCTGTCTCTCAAAGTATCATATTGTAATGTGCTTACCCTTCCTGTGCTATTGTGAGGTGATACTTAAGAGAAGCATTTTATCGCTTCTCTGGAATATCCAAGTTCACACTATCCTTGCTTTTACACTATGAGGCCATTATTGAGTAAGTGAGGGTCACGTGAACACAAGGATTGAGATACTGATAAACGGATGCTAAGTGTCTGAAAAGATTGGCAGCACAGACAGTGTGGATGTGCTGGACAAAGCGATGATCCACATCCTGGGCAGAATGGAGCAGGATAATGTGAGAGTGCTTCTCTCTACTCAGAATGGTAACCAATTTAAATCTTAGGAACTTTTTATGTCTAGAGTTTTCCATGCAGTATTGTCAATCTGCAATTGACCATGGGGAAGTGAAACTATGGAAAACAATACCATGCTCTGGGCAGGGGAAATCAGGGGCTACCATGCTATTTACCAACAACATTGAACGGCATAATTTCATTAGATCAAAATTCGCTGAGTATTAAGATATATGCTGGGTGTTGCAGTAGATTCTACTGGCTGCAGGAAAATATCAGAGGAATATGTAGCCCTGTAAAAGAAAATTGAAAAAAGTAAAGGTCCCAACTATATAAAATCATATCAGAAAATAACTGAGTCAGAAATAAAGAATAAATAAAGAGAAAACAAGTTATTTGTATATTTTTAGGTGAACTAAGATTAGAGTATTCTTAACACAATGTTGTATAATGTTGAGACGGTTTTCATCTGTATATTTTCCTTCCCTTCACAACAGTCCACATATCAGTCTATCCAGTTCTGCCCGATGATGCCGCTTCCTTTGTTTAAGCACAATCACCTGCATTTGCTGCTGCACCCAATATTACAGATTAAAATAATCCACTGTTGGAAAGTTTCCAGCAAAGCAAACACTCAGCTGTGGTTTTCCTACCTAATTCATGGATATTTTATAACATAGTATGCCTTTAATAATATTGTAATAGGTGTGTCTCCTTGAAATATTAACCATAGCTTCATGCTTTTCAGAAACAGAGGTGGATACCATCTACACAAGCCATATGGATATGTTCATTTGAATACATTTGTACCCTATAAACAAAATGTGTTATTTTAGTCATCAAAGATATAACTAGTTTTACACAACATGACAGCTATCCAAACCATGAAGGAATAAAAAATCACTTATCATCCACACTGTGATTACTGCTGCAAAAGTTCTTTGAGCATCTAGATTTACAGCTCCGACACGGGCAGAAAGATTGATGCTTAAATGAACTCCAGCACTGCTGACTGTGTGTGGGATGTTAGTATCATCGAAAATCCCAAGCATTGATTAAATCCAAGGCTTTGGAGTCCAAGTAAACTGAGACTCTGCACCATCTAAATAGGGCACCACGTCAGTTCCAATAAGCTCTGATAGTAGAACACCCCTCTTCCTTTTTCATGCTGGCTACATGAACCAAGTCCCAAACGAGCCTCCAGGCAGATGATTGACAGCACAAAAAAGCAGCTGCATCAACACCCCAGTATTTCCCATCCTGATCTGTTAAAACTTTCTGAAATCAGCCTTCGTTAATAATGGCATTACTCTGAAACCATGGTAAAAATGAAAGCTTCTAATAAACCAATAATCTACCACTTTTCAGAGTTGTTCTAGATGAAATTTCTTTCTTTTCTCACATTTTTATACTTCTCAAGATTCTATTACATGGATTCTGCTAAACTTCACTTCCTGCATTTTCTAATTTTGTCCATAGTCCAAGCAATACAAGATTTAGGAAGTGTGTGATAAACCTAAATTGCCACTCACATCTTTAACCTAAATTGATGGTCTAATGGCACAGAATTTATGAAAAAGATGCCTCAGTCTTTGGAGTCAAGTGGAAGACAAAAGGTTGTCATCAATGGGTGCATCTGACCCGAGGGGCTTTTGACACTATCAACATCCAGACTCCACCCTTGAAATTTTGATTTAAATGGTGTCAAGTGGGAACCTGAGCATCCCTAGAGTGCATAAGCCTCCTCACAGATTCTAAAGTGCAGGGGGTCGGGGCCATGACTGTGGCACAGTTGGTTAAGTCTGCCTGCTGCGCCAGCATCCCATATGGGCGCCGGCTGCTCCAATTCTGACCCAGCTCTCTGCCATGGCCTGGGAAAGCAGTAGAAGATGGCCCAAGTGCTTGGGCCCCTGCACCCACGTGGGAGACCTGGAGAAGGCTCCTGGCTCCTGGCTTCGGATCAGTGCAGCTCTGGCCGTTTTGGCATTTGAGGAATGAACCAGCAAATGGAATGTCTCCCGTCTCTGCCTCTGCTTCTCTGTAACTATGCCTTTCAAATAATTAAATAAATGTAGATCAAATAAAATGCAGAAGGTTGAAAACCACCGGTTTAGATTGTGTGTGTGTGTGTTTACACACACTCCTATTGAAAAGAACAAAACTGTTTATGAATAGCTGGTCTCAAAGAACTTCAGAAGCCTGTTTTGCTTGCTTCTTTGTTAACATTAAAACAAATAATGTTGTATTGTTCTTATTCTTACCACACCAGCTGAATTCTAAGGTTAAAATATATAATCTCTACTAAAATCTATAATAGCAGCCAGAATTGATGGAGTGTCCACTATGTGTAAAGCACCATTTTGGGTTTCTTTATAAACTTTATTTAATCCTACAATGCTCAAAAGTAAATCTTATTACATCTATTTCACAGATTAGGAATCTGAAACTCTGGAGAGGTAAAAACAATACCGCTTAAAACGCAAATTCATAGAGAGCATCTTTTCCAGCCTCCTTCTACTTTCCAATTCTATTTCCAATTTCTAAAACAAAAATCGATCTGTTTTTACATCTACTTATCCTGAAGTCAAGTCAGCATGTTTCAGGATGTAGAATGATGCTTCCCAACTAATATCAAGAATTGAATGCTGACACCACCGCTGTCTTTATTTTGGCTTTAAAGTTATTTCAGTAAAGTGAACAAACTTTGAGAGACTGTCTCAAAAATGCATTTTAAATACTTTCTCTCTCTTTCAGACTTGAATCGAAAATGAAATGCCCCTGACTGAAGAAGAGCAGTGAAAACAGAGATATTTGAAACCATAAATATGCTTTGGGTGACGGTTTACAAGATTTACTTGCACATAAATCATCCCACAAGCAGACTTGTATCCTATGCATTTCCATATAATTTTCAACTTCTAGTAAATAGCAACCCTGAACAAAAAAACTCCTAAAAAATGGAAAGGACCCAAAAAGGTTGTGTCCTTTACTGTCAAGTGCCACACAGTTTGTTTAAAAAGTGAAATATTTTTTCTAGATGAAATTTTCACCAGCTTAGCTTCATTTAAAGGGGATGTTGGTCCACAAAATGCCATGCAAATGAGAAGAAGATGTTCTGATGAGTCAAGCCATTGTCAACAAAATGAAAAAAATATTTTCACAAGAAATAGCTTTTCAGAAAGCTTTATAGTAGTTTTTAGGTAATTGTCAGTGAAAAAACAGTATCAGTGAACATTTCATCTTCAAAATTCAAATGAAAGACAGAATTTTCTATTATATGTAAAAACAAAAAATTCTACTTACAGAGTGTTGTAGTTTTTCTAGAAAAATTAATCTACATCAACATTTCTCAAGGTCAGAGAAATGAACTGGATTCAAAAACGAAGAAAAACATTTGGTATAAATCATTTGGTATGAGAAAAACATTTGGTAATTCAGTTTTTCCCATGCCTGCAAACAAACTTACCAATGCAGTAGAAATTAGCATTTATTTTGAAAAATGTTGATTTCCTCATATTAGTATTAAATGCTCACAATAGTTTTATTCTTTTCACTTTTCAATTGATTGTACTGACCCATTTACATGAACTTTACATTGGGTTTAATAAGAAATAACCTCATAATGAACAGGCTGACAGTGTGGGAATCAGAAGACTCAATCAAGTTCGACTTCCAGGTCTTTCTCATTCTGTACTTTGAGACAATGATGTGAAACCTAACATCCCAAGTTCCTCATCTCTCACATTCTGGTTCTACTGCCCACCTTCAAAGACAGATTTGAGAACAAGATAATGTACATGAAACAATTTTAGAACTATAAATTTTAAAGGCACAATCTAAAGAAAATTGGGCCTATGAAGTGAAAGACAGAACAAAGGAGGCATTTGGTGCAATACTTAAGTCACTGGAATAAGAATGTAAGTGAAAAGTGAGTGTATTCTCAACCATTGCTTATTCAAATACTGTTGTTCACCATTAATGAATCGAAGTCACTGAGGAGAAATATTTCATGCCATAGGGGCCAGTATTGGGGCTCACTGTTTAAACCACTACTTGAGAACAGCATCCCATAGAGGAGCAGCCGTTCAAGTCTCAACTGTTCTGCTTCCAATCCAGCTTCCTGCTAATGTGTCGAAGGCAGCAGAAGACAGTCCAGGTACTTGGGCCCCTGCCACCCATGCAGGAGAGGAGGATGGAGTTCTGGGGTCATGCCTTTGAGCGGGGCATAGCCTTGGCTCTTGTGGCTATTTGAGAAGTAATCAATATATTTTAAACTTCTCTTTTTCTGTTTCTCTCTTTCAAACTCCATCTGCCTTCAAATAAATAAATAAACCTACATAAATATGTTATGCCCAATATTTAGAATAAATCTTAACATTACTTTTTTAAAATACAAGTAGTTTATTTATTTATAAATGTATACATATTTACTAACAGAAAATAAAACATCAATGCATTAGAGATACACTGGTAGTTCTGCTAACCTCCTTGAAAATTAATATACAAACATCTATTTGTATCCAATATGCATTTAATTATATCAAAAATTAAAGCCAAAATAAAAGAATAAGAGAAGCACCCAGTTTGGAATCAGACTCCTACTCATTTTACCTCCCCAACCTATTTCATTATCAGTAAAAATGAGTGGTTCCATCTACAGATCTCACAGAGTTGCACTGAGGATTGAAAGAGATAGCCTGCAACATGCTTAGGATAGTGTTCGGAATCTAGCATGTGTTCAATAAATGTTTTCTACCTTTTCCATTTAGTGATCAGATTGGAAATTGACTAGTTTTTCAAATGAGTAATTCGTATATTATATGTAACTACTCTTACAGGACACATACAGAGACTAGAGGAATAAATTAAATTTACATCTATTGGAACCTACTAATGAGAATATAGCAAAACATTTAACCACCCAGTCTTGGCATTTTATTTTGAATTTGACTGATTGAAATCAATCCCTTTCAAAGAACTTGGAATGGATTATTTTACAGAAAATATAATTTTAGGCTAATGCATATCATGTTTCCAGCTTCAAAGACTGTGAATCTCAGGCAAAGTCCACATTTAATAGAATAACAGAACAGGAAACTTAGTATCTTAAATGTCTCTTAAAATTCTTAAACAGTTGCAAATAATTATTTGATTTTTCTCAAGAATTTAATGGCAGCATCAAAATAAAAATTTAGTCAAATGTGATTCGCAAAAACATATATTCTACCATAAACCAAAGCATGTAAATTAGCTGTATCTTCTCCAGATATATCACCTGGAGCCTTAAATAGAATATCTCAAAGACCTGATGAGGCAGCTCTCTGGAGCAGAGGTGTTTCTTGAAGCAGCTGACCCAGCACTGTCAAAAACAGAGGCCATACGTCTTTGGTTGACTGATACTCACAGTATCTGCTGCAATCAACCACATGCTGTCTGTAGAGAACACAGCATAAAACAGAGCCATGGATGGGTTAATGGTAAAGGGGATTTTTAAAGTACACTGTAAGCCTAGTAATCCAATTAAGGTGGATTGCCTATGTTAATATTTACAGCTGCATACTTGATACTCAGGAATATTACAAAATATAGAACATTTCATAATTTGTCAAAAAAATAACATCCTATATGTGTATATACCCAATAATAGAGCCAGTAATTATACTACAGCTTCAAAAACCATGAAGCAAAAAATGGCAGAAATGTGAGAAGAAATAGACAAAGAGGAGAAACAGACAAGAGTAAAAATAATATTTTCAAAGTTCAGCATTCTTTCAGTGATGAAAAATAACACACAGATTTCACAAGGCTATAGAATATATTATAGAATAGTTATGTTATATAATATCTATGCTATGCATTATACTATCATTGAGTCTGGTGATTGACATTATACAACAATGTAACAAATAGCACAGCACACATTCCGGTCAAGGGAATATAAATAAACCATGCACAAAGTAGACTATATACTATTCCATAAAATACATCTCATTAAGATTAGGAAAATTGAAATTACACAGAGTATTTGTGATCATAGTGGAGTGAAAGTGAGCATCAATGGCCCTAGCATTGTGGCATAGCAGGTTAAGCCTCAGCCTGTGATGCCAGCATCTCATATGGATGCCGGTTCAAGACTCAGATGCTCTATTTCCGTTCCAGCTCCCTGCTAATGCACTTGAGAAAGCAGCAAATGATGCCCAAGTGCTTGGGCCCCTGCATCTACATGGGAGACCCAGAAGAAGATTCAGGCTCCTGGCTTTGGTCTGGCACAGCCTCAGCCATTCTGGCCTTTGGGGAATGAATCAACAGATGGAAGATCTCTCTGGCTCTGTCTCTACTCTTCTCTTTGTAACTCTTAAATAAATATTTCTAATAAATTTTAAGTATGTTAACACAAATTTTTTTTAAGAATGAAAGGAAGGAAGGAGGAGTGAGGGAATGTGGGACATACCATTACTGCCTTAATATTGTACATATGAAATACATGAAATCAGTTTTCTTTATACAAATTAAAAATGAATATAAATAAAAGAGTAAGCAAAATTTTTTTAGAGAGGATACCAAGAAAGCACTAAGCATTTAACAATTGGACTCTACAGAGGACATTATTAAGAAATAAAAAGGATAGCTAAGACTGAGGCTCTATATTTGTAGCACATGTATCTGACAAAGGACTGATACACAGAATACAGAAAGAATTTCTACAGCTCAGTATATTTTAAATGGACAAATACTTTAACTGGCACTTCCCCAAACAAATGATATATAAACATTCAAATATCTAAAATGATACCCAGGATCATTAATGGCTATGCCTAGGAACATGAAAATTTAAAGTCATGAGATAATAATCACATACCTACTAGAACACCTACTTTGAAAGTCTGACAACAGCTAATGTTTGGAAAGCCACATAGTAACTGACTTTCATAAACTAGGAAGTTAAAATATATAAAACTACTTTTAAAGCAATTTATATATTTATTAAAGGCAATTGCACACTTATTATACAACCTAGATTTCCACTCTTAGCTGTTTACTCAAAAGAAATGAAACACAGGTCCACTCAAAGGCTCCTTTACAAATTTTCCATCAACAGGTGAATAAAACAAATTGAAGTACTTCTGTGAAATGGAACAGTAGTTGGCAATAAAAAAAGAGAAGCTATTGGTTCAAAGACAGTACAATGAATGAATCCCAAAACTGTAATGGCAAATCAGACATAAAGAGAATAGTCTCCTTGATTTCTTCTTATGAAATGCTAGAATAAGAAACCTAATCTATAATAAAACAGGGTGTATTGGATGCGATGGGTGATTGACTTCAAAAGGGCACAAGGTAATATTTTATATCCATGGAGATTTCCTATGTCTTGATTTTAGTGGTAGCAGTTACATAGCTACATACAAATTTGTTGAACTAAATACTTAAGAAGTGATTTGCTCTTATTATGTATAAATTATATCTAAACAAATGTGATCTTAAAATATTCATTCACAAAAGATGTAATTTTACATTTATAATTAAGAGCAAGTATCACCAGCAAATAAAAATTTTACTATCTACAGTTTGTCTTAGAGTGAATAACCTAGAAACCTTTCCTAAGACAAAAATTGGAGAGTTGAATTTAGGAGGCATCAGAAATGAATAGAGAATCAAAGAAGTGGCTATGTAAGGCAGGGAAGAGAAGAAACTCAGTTAAGGGTGCACCATCAATTAAGCTGTTACGTGTGGCTTGGTGAACTAGAACGCAGCACATATCACAGTCCAGGACTGCCCTACTCACTGTTGAAAGCCTCTTAATGGGTACCAAATAAGCAGCAGTTCCCAGGGAATTCTGGGCTGCTGTGTATGGGGCAAGGTAAACTCCAGTAGACAGGAGAAGCTTTCAGGACAAGCAATGCAGATGCTGGTGGCTGAAGTTGAGCAAATGCGACCTGATGTGATGAGACGAGTGGCTGCACGGGAAGGACACTGCAATGTTTGCCCAGCTGATACTGGATAAGAACCACTGGCAACTCAAAGTATACTGCTAATTCAGAAACTTTAGCCGCAGAGGTATGTGAGTCAAAGAGAATTTCAGGTATTTTATACTTTTATTTCCACTTAGTTTTCAAGACTAGCACATCTTTTACAACTATAAAGGCGTACACCAAATAAACTGACCACAAATCTGAAATCCTGTTTTATGCTATTCAAATATGCTGCAAAGAATAAATTATGTTGAATTTTAACATGAAATTAAATACAGATTACTATAAAAAAGAAAATAGAAATATAATTTAAAGATGTTCTAATTATTCTTTCTTGTAATGTTATTTATTTCCCATAGAACTACATATTTCCCAGGATCACTCAGCAGCAACAAATTTAGAGATAAAAACAGTGTTATAGATACTTAACTGTTACAGCTATCAAACTATTATTCTGCAACAGAACACTAAATGTTATTCCAAAGGCTTAAGAGAGTTAATTTAAATTTCTACATATGGAATAGCAATTGTACTTGCTATGGTTTTGTTGTTTTTTTAAATATTAATATGACAATAGTCTCAACTGAATATTCAACTACCACATGTATTTTCATTTCTAAATGAGTATCACGTCTACATATTTGATCTGTGAGCACAATACTTTTAAATCAGTGTCTCCATACAGTATATTCATTTATACACATTAGTCAGGGCACAATAACATACCCAATTATACAATCAATGCTTATGGACACGTGAGTTATAGCTTTTCTGTTATGTGATTGTCGCCTCTTTCCTGGTTTTTAAAGTTTTGATTGCATATTTTGGGACAATCTGAACTCATCTAATACTATTACTCTTAGATTTTGAAGAGGTTTTGCTGATCAACAGAGAATTCTCATGCCAACCCTTGATTTTTTTTATTTTTGAAAGCTTTTATTTAATGAATGCAAATTTCAGGTACAATTTTAGGAATATAGTGGTTCTTCCCCCCATACCCACACTCCCACCCACACTCCTGTCCCAACCCCTACTCCCTCTCCCATCCCATTCTTTATTAAGATTGATTTTTAATTAACTTTATAGACAGAATATCAACTATATACTAAGTAAATATTACAAGTTTGCATACACACACACACACACAACATATAAAGTACGGTTTGAGAACAAGTTTTGTAGATAATTCTCATAGTACAACTCATTAAGGACACAGGACCTAAATGGGGACTAAGTGCACATCAACTCCTGTTGTTGATTTAACAATTAACACTCTTATTTATGATGTCAGGGACCACCAGAGGCTCTTGACATGAGCTGCCAAGATTATGGAAGCCTTTTGTGACCACAAACTCCATCAATATTTGGACAAGGCCATAAGCAAAGTGGAAGTTCTCTCCTACCTTCAGATAAAAGTACATCCTTCTTTGATGGCCCATTCTTTCCACTGGGCTCTCACTCACAGAGATCCTTCATGTAGGATATTTTATTCCCACAGTGTCTTGGCTTTCCATGCTTGAATTGCTCTCATGGGCTTTTTAGCCAGATCTGAATGCCTTAAGGGCTGATTCTGAGGTCAGAGTGTTACTTAAAGTGGTTATCATTCTGCTGCAACACTTGATTTTATGTGATGTCCCAAATCTGTTTACAGATATTTTAGACTGAAATAACAAAAGTTTAAATTATTGTTTTATTTACCCAACTCCTATTTAGTTAAAAATATATGTAAGCATAACTTCCTAGTGGGATCAATAATTTTAAACACAGAAGGTTAAGTATAAACTAGATATATTTTGCAGTAATCTCCATAAGTCTTAACATTTCCCTTTAGTGGCTCAGTTAATTAAGTAATAGCATTAACTCCACTCATTGTTTAATAATTCCTAATTATATAATTTTGATGTTCTTAAAGTTTTGTTTATTGTTAAAAGCTGTTTCATAAATATGACAGAAAACAGGATCTCTCCTCCAAAAAAAAGGGAATATATATACAATTTGGGAAATTTCTTGGCCTCCATAAAAGCCGCCTTTGGACCCCTACTCGATTTGCAGATTATTTGTTGCTTTTCTTTGAAAAGAATTACAAATCATGGTCCAAAATTAAGCATAAAGAGATTTTCTATTTACCTGTTCCTTCCAGTTTGTACAATAGCAATTTTCCTCTCAAATTTGCAACAGTGGATTGATATAAGTTCTATGTGAAAGAAAATAATTATTTCTGTGTTTAAAAAGTGAGACTTAAAGAAAGTGTATAAATCTCATAGAACTTTTAACAGCAACAAAGTGATAACATGCAATCAAAGATGAAAAACAGATTAACAAAATATAAAATTAATTTATTTGTTTTCATTGAATTCCACATAGATGGACTAAACATGATAATAGAGACCAGTATGTACATGTTGGGGCCAGAGTTGTGGCATAGTGGGTTAAGACACCACCTGTGACGTCTGCATCACTTACGGTGCCAGTTCATGTTCTGGCTATTCCACCTCCAATCCAGTCCTGGGAAAGCAGGTTAAGATGGCCCAGGGGTTTGGACTCCTGCTACCCACATAGGAGACCTAGAAGAAGCTCCTGGCTTTGGCTTGGCCTAGCCCTGGCTGTTGTGACCATCTGGGGAATGAACCAGGGGATGGGAGATCTCTCTCTCTCCTTCTGTGACTATAACTCTGACTTTATATAAGTCAATTTTTAAAAGAACAAAGGAATGTAAGTGCACATCTGTAACTTTCAGGATTTCAAATCAGGCTTTAAAATGTTTGCATCTACAATGCATCTATCTGTATATGTAACCTGAACACACACAAAGAAATAATTCAGAGCAGGTGTTTGGCCTGGTACTTAAAAGGCCAGTCAGGGTGCATGGATGTGATCCTGTGCTCCAGCTCCTGACTCCAGCTTCCTGCTAGTGCAGACCCTAGAAAGCAGCAGTAGTGGCTCAAGTAACCAGTGGCCTGCACCCATGTGAGAAACTTGGATGAATTTCAGCCTGGCTCAGTACCAGCCTTTTGAGGCATCTGGGGAGTGAACTGAATCAGTGGGTGAAAGCCCATTCTCTCTCTCTGTCTCTGTCTCTCTCTCTCTCTCTTTTAAATAAATAGGCACAGATTTTTGAATATAAGTCATCATTCACTTCTCTCTCACATGACACAACCAGCCCACTGAGTTTTCCTAGTCTCCACCTTTGTAATATACCCAAGATCTAATGGTTTGCCACTGCTTGCATTGCTGTCACCACGCTCTAAAGGCAAGTCAATATTATCTTTCATCTGCGTTATTACAGAAGCTTCATCACTGTCCTCTCTGAATCCACCCTTCCTCCTCACAATCTACTCACCATTATTCAGTGCTCCCTCTAAAATATGCCTCTTCCTGAAAAGCCCATGAGGGCATTTCAGGCATGGAAAGCCAAGACACTATGGCAAAAAATGGCCTATAGGAAGGATCTCTGGGAATAAAATCTCAGTAGAAAGAATGGGCCATCAAAGAAGGAAGTACCTTTCTCTGCAGGGAGGAGAGAACTTCAGCTTTGACGATGGCCTTGTCTAAATAAGGTTGGATTTTGTGAACTCAAGGGGCTTCCATAGCCTTGGCAGCTCACGTCAAGAGCCGCCAGTGATCACTGATGTCATAAATAAGAGTGCTAATTGTTAAATCAACAATAGGAGTCACTGTGCACTTGCCCCCTATGTGGAACCTCTTTCCTTAATATGTTGTACTATGAGAATTAACAGTAAAACTTGTCTTCAAACAGTACTTTGTACTTTGTCTGTATGGGTACAAACTGTTGAGATCTTTACTTAGTATAGAGTTGATCTTCTGTATATAAGGATAATTGAAAATGAATCTTAATGAAGAATGGAGTGGGAGGGGGAGTAGGAGGTGGGATGGTTTGGGAGTTGGAAGGCAGGTATTGGGGGGAGAACTGCTATAAGCCAAAAGTTGTACTTATGAAATTTATATTTATTAAACAAAAGCTTTCTATAACAAAAATGCCATTTCACGCCACTCATCTTTTTAAAACTCTTTAAGTACTCATTTTCACTCATAGGTAAAGTCAAAATACTGCTTCCTTTTTAAGCTAATTTTCCAAGATCCTCTCTGGTGCCCACTCTGTTCCAGCTGCTCTAGCCATTTTGTGTCTTCTCAAAAGCACAAGGAGCAATCCCCTGCCTTGAACATTTTCATTTGCTATCCTTGGCCATGGAACACTGTTTTCCTAAATAACCTAATGACTACTTCCCTTTGGGCCTTCAAGTCAGCACAGATCATAGGAGCCACATCTCCAAGTGACCAAATTTTAAAAAATAAATAAATGACCGATTAAACCCCTGGACCTTCTCTCTGTTCTGTTTTCACAGCATTTCGTATCACCAGGCATAAAGCGTGTTTATTCAGTGAGTGCTGTCTCTGCCCATCAGATTCTGAGCACTGTTAATACAGGGGTTTGTTCACTGCCCTATCCTTAGGACTTATAGTAGTGCATGACACACCTCAGGCATCTGATAAGTGTGTTGAATGAACGCATGCATACTCAGGTGGGATGGTACACAGAGGGCTTGGTATCATACCCCCCTCATCTCCTTCATGTCCTCCTTCCGCTCTTTAAACCTAATCCATATTTGGAAAACACTTGCAAACCAAGACTCTCCCACAGAAACATAACTTTTAAAATATAAAAGCATGGGAATGAAGCAAATGAGTTCAAAGTATAATGGAAAGAGTGTTAAATTGAGTCAAATTCCCACTATGCCTCTAAGATTTCCTGAAAATCATATTCCTTCCAGAGTGCCTGTTTGAAACTGAGTTCTTCACTTATTCCCAAAATGTAGTATTATCACTAAAAGCAGGTAGAGAAAACAGGTATGAGTATAATCACCTCTTTCACACCTTTGTAATTATCCCAATATCATTATTTCTGACAGATATTTGAGCCAATAAAAAATTATGGACTCACTGGATAGAAAGCATCATAAAGGTCACAAAATTCTCTCTGCTTTTTTAATAAATTATGTTGTCCTTCAATGTCATTATTACCAAATGAAAACTCACATTTCAAAGCACATTAGCAATTTACCTTTCCCAACATGGATAGCAACAAATTCCATCAAGTGAATGAAATAATATTTAGCAGATGCTAATTTCAAGTCACATAAGAATTGCAGAGAAAATGTAACTTTATCTTTCTATAACAGAATTTTTATCTTAAGCTTAACTTGTACCATACTGAGAAACTAAAATCACAGCCAATTGATGTTGATACCAATTCATTTGGGAGTTCTCCCAATCTATTCCCAAGGTTGCATACAACTTTCACAGGACATGCATAACACCATGGTGTTGGCAGCAGCTAGCACTTGATAATATTGCCTCTCCGGAGACCCACATGCCAACTGGTCTCTAACATTCAGCCCTGGCACTTTGTTCCTGCACATTCCTCGTCCCAGCCTCAAGCCCTCCTAAGTACTGGGCTCTGTCAAGTTTACGCCACTGTTTCCAACAACAGAAAACTTTGAGCTGCTCTCACGGAACTTCCTGTACGCCTTTCCCAATGGCACGCAGGCTCCGTGCAGCCATCTCAGCTCTGTTGCCAGTCTTGGTGCTCCCTCAGATTCCATTCTAGAAGCAAGCACCTCTGCTTTCAGACTCTCAGGCCCCAAGCTCACCTGGCTGTTTCCTGGGGACACACACGCACTCACAATCTTGCCTCCACTGATGAATTTCCCTCATTACATGAATAAGGAGCACATACTCAGAGCTGGGGAATCAATGAGATGAACTAACTTATTAGGATCTTAGCTTTTTCCAAAAAAACTGCAGGAAATGATACCGAATTCCTTTGAGGCCTCCCTTTTGATGTGCAGAACTCAAGCTAAAAAAAAAAAAAAAAACCAACAGAAAAATTCTTTTTGGTCAAAACCAACAGCTTTGCCAAATTTTCAAAAGAAATTCTCCAAAAATTTTCTTCTTTGATTTTTGGTTTTGCTGAAACAGATGCCTGAAAAGTAGGAGTTTGAGTTTCTTAAATCAGGGGAGGCTCCCGTGTTACGAAGAGGTAAATGGGGGCATAGACAGTGGTGATCATAGATGTCGTTAAGACCCTACTAAAAACGACTACATGAGTAATATCTGAAAACTACTACCAAAAAACAAAAAACCCTGTGAACAAAAGTGAACATTTTAAACTCCCAATGCAATTTGAAAAATTACAAAAAGAACAAAGAGAAGTAGCAGTTTAAAAGGTTACTCTCTGGGGTCTAGAGATGAGACTTAACTCAGTCTACCACCCAAGAGCCCTGCGGCTTCAGGAAGCTTGCTTAACGTTTTCTAAGCATCAGTCTCCTCTTGCAAGAGGGGCACAGGGACACCTACCTTGTAGAGTTGCAATGCTCAAGCGAGGGAGCCCATGGAGACATCTCAGAACCATAAATGGCTCATCTTTTTTTGTTAGTCCTTGCCATAGACTTCCATCCTTGAATGCATTGAGTAAGGGGAGTAGTAAGAGAATAAAATTTGCTTACCTGTCTCAGAAAGTTTGTAAAATATTTTAAACCTCCTTGGGAGATGCCACTTGACAATATTTTTCATTAAAATCTTTTATAAAATAGAAAGAAAAAATAATTTGACAATTAAAAAATTCAGAAAATTGACAGGTTGAATTTCGGCAATAACAGAAACAATGATAAATATTTTATTTTAAAAATATTTATTTGGCAACACCTGCATTCTGACAATTTGCCTTGCACTATTTCTGTAGATGCTCACAATCACAGCAGGCAAGTTTCCTCCAATGCTTGAGCGGAGGAATCCTGTGTTCAGAGAGCCGTAACAGTCTAGTTGGGACTTTGAATCCCTGATATAGATTTGGGAAAGCCAGTACCTGCTGGGTGGGGAAATGATCACAGCTATATGTCTAATTCACTGGTCTGGAATTTGGGGAAACAACATTGGACCCCCAGTGACAGCAGCCACCACCACCACCTTCAGAAGACACACAAGCCTCCTGCAGCCATGCATGAGCATTGGACCCTCAGGGTTAAAAGGCATTTCTTTCCAGTAAAGGGCTAAAAGTAGGAAAATTCTTTTGATCAAGCTTATGACACTTTGCCAGCTGCTTGGCACCAAAAATTCCTTAACTTTAGACTGTTCCCCTAGGCTCTGTACATAGAACAAAACAAAACTCTCTCAATGAAATTTGTTCTTTTGACATTCTAGTAAACAGTACTTGTAATTGTTTACCTCACAAATATATTGGACATTATTGGATATAAACTCAATGACAAACCACAGTTTTTAATTCCCTGTGTTCCCAGCCTCTGCAATGATTTTTCCATATGCATGGGACTCCTGAGAAAAGCCTGACCTAACAGTTTTCAGATATGATTCACACTATAACATACTCAAGTTTTGTCATCTACAAACTAGGTAAATAATAATCATTTTCTGCATATTAATGTTTTAATTTTTGGATGTACCTACAGATTTGCATTTTATTTGAACAGCAGTATGAAGATAAATTATAAAAATAAAAATGGTTAAAGAGATTGCTGCCTGAGTAAATGTGTACAACTGCTACATCAACCAAGTCTTCTCAAGGTTTATAAGCACAGCCATTCATATTTGCTTCAGGCTAAAACTTGGCATTCAAAATTTATAGTGAAGATGCAAATTGTTTTTCCAAAGAATTATTGGTATTGGTTAAGCTGCTTCTTACAAGTAAAGCAGTTGAGAAAGGAGAAAAGAAAAACACATTCTCAGGCTTCTCATGATTTTTTAATCTATTCTGTGCAAAAATATGGCTTACAATTTATTGCTGAAATATAGGAACCTGCAAATTCCCAGTCCACAGTTTTAAATTTAACAGATCTCAATTGCGTGCACGATCATCACTCCCAGAACTTCAGTGTATGTATTATTAACACTTTTGCCCCTTCCTTTCATACAGAGCAGTTCTCCAGAACCACAGACCCAAAAATGCTCATGTGAAACCATGTTGTGACAACTCATTATTTTTGCTGTAAAAAGATAAACCATTAACTTGTGTCATTTTTTGGTCCCAGGAAGCAAGAAGTTGAATATGTTGTTCCTTCGTAACAATTTCAATTTTACTAACAAGGTTTTGGAAAGAACAACAGATGATGACAAATCCATGTTCGCATCACACTGTTTGCAGCCTGAAGTTTTGTCCTGTATCTTACCAATAGTGTGGAATAACTAGGAATCTAAGCAAGGTCATTTACTTTAAGTTCTTACTGCATGAAATCTGTTTTTCCCAAGTATCAAATATATTTTAACATAGTTAAAACTTAATTCACCAGTTTTTTGAAGCAACAAGTTTGTCATTTTTTATCTTTACCCTTAAGTCATCATATTGACCATCTTGTTTTATCCAATTCTTTGTATAAAACAGGAAGAATGGGTCGGCTCTGTGACACGGTAGGTAGGTTAATGCTCCACCTGCGGTGCCAGCATCCCATATGGCACCGGTTCTAGTTCCTGCTATCCCTCTTCCCATCCAGCTTTCTGCTATGGCCTGGGAAAGCAGTAGAAGATGGCCCAAGTGCTTGGGCTCCTGCACCTGCATGAGAGACCGGGAAGAAGCACCTGACTCCTGGCTTTGGATCAGCGCAGCTCCAGCCATTGCAGCCATCTGGAGAGTAAACCAGTGGAAGGAAGAACTTTCTCTCTGTCTCTTCCTCTCACTGTCTGTAACTCTACCTATCCAATAAATAAATAAATCTTTTTAAAAAAGGAAGGATATATTGGGTTTGAATAAGTTTTGAACTAAACTTTAATGCTATCATGATTTTTCCATATTATAGCCGGAAGGTGGTGATGATGTAGGATTTGGGGTTGCATGTACACACAGGTCCAGGAAAGGGAGTCCTGACAGTATGAATTATTAAACATTGAAATCCTTGCTGGAAGCTTACTAATTGCTTTCTTGTTATATTCTTTTTCTTCTGGAGGAAAACTACAAACAAGTCAATTCACAGAATAGCTGTGTTAGCTGTGTTCTGTAGCTTTATAAAAACGGAAAAGAGGCATTTCACGGGGAGTTTAGAGAGCAAGTGGAGGCATGGAAATTGAAGAACTTCTTTATCTCCTCTTGAATTTTGAATTAGTAAAGCACAGATCAGGCCACATAAAAAAGTTACAGGCCACTAAATCAAACAACACTAACCCCACCCCATTTCTACCTCTCTTGTTTCCTACCAGCCAACTAACCTCTAAATGATTCTGTTGATAAACTCCCACAATAACAAGATTTATGGGTGACAATTATATCCAGGGACTGGAATTCACAAAGCAATCATTGTCTAGTCTGTCACAGAGAGCGTCTATTCTATAGCAGATTTTAAAATGTGTGACAAATTAATTAATGCATCACATAAATGGTTGTCTAGTTATATTGGAGGATTTGAAGAAATGACCACTCAACAGTGATGTACATCTGATTTGCAGTTGAAGAGAGTCTTTAGTCAGATCAGTTAAGGACTTCTCACTTTACAACTCTGGTTTTGTTTTTCTTGTAGTACTTCTGTTATTTTCTATATCCATATGCAACTTATATCTAAAAAGCATTAAGGAGAGATAATAGAGGGTAAGAATAGGAGCCCTTAATTTGGCAGCTCTGGTTAACTGTTGAGACTCTTCACATCCTAATACTCAGTTAATGGCTTTAAGTATGGATTACCTTGCAAATTTCTTGATCTGTGTACTTTACTGGGATTATTTATAGCAGTTATTTTTAAACAGAAAGCTTACTGTCTGCAAACAAAATTTGTAGATCAGTTATCCCAGCTGGTCTAGGTCAAGTGAGTGTGGAAGCCCTTGACTGCTGTTGCAATTTCTGTAGTTGAGTCAATATAATGGAATCAGAGAAACTCAGCCACAATCTTCAGATATCTTGATTTTGTTTTAAATGAAAAAAAAAAAAACACTTATATTTCAAACTCTATGCTAAATAATGATTCTCTGTACAGGGAAAAATTCAACAGGTTGTAATTAACTAAGGCAATTTCAATTACCTCCTCTATGCTCATTGATTTTTGATAGTCTGGAACTAGTATCATAATTGAGTTTTGGTATTCAGGAATGAATAAACCAAAAATGTGTGCAATGCCATCTGCCACAATTGTTTCCCAGGTTTGAGAATCAAACTCTTAAGCTGTTTTGACTGGGCATCTAATAGCAATTTAGATAGTTCTGTACAAATCCAGAGACATGAGATGCAAAGGCATGACTGTATTCCAGCACATTCTTCTTGTCAGAACCATTTAAATCACCATCTTACACAAGTACATATTGAAACTCAACTTTTAAGTGTTTTATTTTATGTACAATTCATTTTATCCAGAAATAAAATATCTAAATACAGACAGACTGTAATGTTGTATATGTATAGCTTTCAACAATACTTGAGCTGAATAAATGCTTTGTACATTAAGTTTGTCTTTTTAATGGAGTTCACAGCTACATTGATAAAATGGGTTCCTCATATCCTTTTTTTTTCTTTTTTAACCAATGACAAGCAGAGAGACAAGTACAATTTAATATTAATAAGCAGCTCAAATAACACTTGGTTAAACTATGTACAATACAAACCATTCATACAAATGAAGACTAGGATATTGAATTTGTTACAATATGTGTAGTAAAGATAAGACAGACACTTATAACTTACATGGTGTCTGCCAGGAATTTTCCTTCTTAGTTAATGATCAGAGCTTGTTTTAAGTGGCCTTAGCTGTTCTCAACTTCGCCAAAGTCCAATGACTGGTGATGGAAGCTGTCATCCCGACATCTGCCCACATGTAAATTCCAAATGTTTGCTCATCTTTACTGAGAACAGGCTCCCTCCAGAGGAAAAAAGAGCCATCTTGTATCACCTTGAATGTGCCTACTATATGCTGGAAAAAAGTTACTACACTTTGTTGTGTTCATAAAATAAAGAATACTGAGCTCTAAGACACATTTTTCCATTTTAACAAGCATATACTCCTACAGTAGTATTTACCAGTACAGCTACTCCAAGCAGTAGGAATGCATGAGTGGGGTTATTGATTAGCATGGACTCAAGACTTTAAGAATTTCCATAACAGTGAGTGTTAGAAACATTCTCTGTCTAGTTAATCCTTTTGTTGCATGATAGTTGATCCTGAACCGTTGAGTCAGACAATGAAAGCCCTCTCAACAGGAATCATGACGGATGCAGTTGAAATGTGCACAAATGTGTGTTTGTGTACCTCTATATGTGAGAGTGTGTCTGCTAGGGTGGTGATTACAACTATACCGAGAGATGAAGCTGACTGGGCAGAAATAACGTCGGATTATTTTCCACTAGCGTATTTGCAGCCAGTTGACGAGAGCAGCAGTGTAGACACATTCCAGGCAACAGATAGGACCTTCCTCTTTGAGGCGACAGCCCTGCCATGTGACCTTTAACTCCTCAGGCTTCAGTCTCGTGCCCTTGTGCATCCTCATCCCGAGGGGAAGTATGGTGTGTCGCTGTGGTAGTTGTAGTCGGGGCACACTTTCTGTACTAGTTTATAATCTGTACTATAAAAGGAAATGTAAATACAGATCACCTTGAACGGCTTGGAGCAGAGCCAGGAAACATGACTTTGGGTCTGCTCCTGGTAACAGGTTTTTGAAGGGTCATAGTTGCAGAGTGTGTTCTTGGTAGCCTTGTCAACCTTTTCATATTCGATGCGGCAGTTGAAGGACTTAGAATCTTTGGCATCAATCACCGTTTGTTGTGCCAAGTCGAATTCCACGATTTTCGTAGGGGGCACCAAGCTGACAGATACATTCCCTTGGCCGGTGGAATTATGTCTGAAATAGACGCTGAACGTCCCATTGCCATGATCTACAATTTTCCCAGTTATCAATAGATTTAGCTTCACTGTTTTGATGTTGGAATGAAAATCACCCCATCCAAACATTTTCTTAAACTTGCCCGTCTTAACGATGGGCCTTCGCTTGGCCCTGGGCCGAGGCTCTTGAAGGTCTGTGGAGTTCCTCAGCCAGTCCCAGAGGTCTTGCTCCGAATAAGGTTCTGGGGTATCATAGCGCAGGTCCAAATCTGTGTCATTTTCCTTCCCACGGAAAGTCTGTGACAGGAGCCGGCTGATAGATAAGTCTTTGCTGCTTTCTGTCCATATGTGCTTGAGTGTGGATTTGCTGCTTCCTGATTTCAGAAGGTCTGATTTCCCACCGTTTGTTAAATTGGCGCCTGTCACCTAAAAAAAAGAACAGAAAATTGGCATTTATATCTGTGCCTCTCTGAACATACAACATCCAGTTCCAACCCTTTTCTCAAAGGCTCAGAACTAAATAATGACACATTTTTAGAATGCCTTTGGCATTGGATCGGTATTTATTAAGATATGATAAAATACCACTTCTATTTTTATGTAACAATGGAAAAAGGGAGGTATGAGTAGATAAAACCCAGAAAACATGACCTAAAGATCTATTTAAAAAGTGACTAATAAAAGAAAAGGCCACCTCTCACAAGTAAACAAAACCAAATTCAAACATAAACCAAACCAAAGTAATGATTCCTTAGTACCAAAATCCCAACATTTCTGAAATAAAATTTTATTAATTATTTTTGTTCTTTTCCTGTTTCAAAATCACCATAAGCTTGAAAATTGCATGATTCTAGAACTATGTCAACTGAAACCCAATAGACTTTTGGGAATTAGAAGATTTAATTTTACAAAGAGATTCCTGTATGTTATAACTGAGCAATGCAAAATAATATGTTTATTATCACTGATTATAAGCAACATTATGTGTTGTATAAAATGCATTTTTTTACTTTAAGTTTCTTAAAATGTGTTCTAGGAACAGGAACTTAAATGGCAATATCTAATATACAATGTCTCATAGATAATTATCAATCTAGAGGAGCAAACATCATGCCTGTCACTTCAGGTCGGATTGTGGAAGAACACACAGACTGTTCTCCTGAGACTCCAGTCTTGACCCTGATCCCCAAGCAGACCAGGGATTCAGGGGAACAATTGACCACAATGGTCTCATCCCCCTAAATTCTCATTCTAACAGAGATCCCAAGGACAGGAGTGAACACAACCAAAACAGAGAGTAGAGAAGCCACGGGCTGACACACACTGACTGGTCTCAGGTGCAGCCGCTGAAAGCGTTCCCCAGATGCTCACTCAGAAGCCAGCTGCACAAGACCCCTGGAGAACCTGTTCTGAGTCCGTATCTGGTACCAGCCTGATGACCAGTGAGCAGTAGCCTCTTAAGACCTTGGAAGCTCTTTTCAAACTGTTCTCCCACAACACAGCTCCTTCCTGGGAACTTTCTCTCATTCTATCCTTTTCCTCTCTCATTCTGGTCCATTAGGAATTAGAGCTGCATTCCAAGACCTCTCTATTTACTTAGCTATTGCAGGCCTCTTGTTGTGAAACAAACCTGGCCTGGCATAGTGTTTTCCCCAGCCGCTTGTTCTGGGAGTCCTCTGTTCCAAGCTGCAGGGAGCGAGACTATGAATTTTAGAGCCACACTCCCTGGAGTTCTCACCAACCTCTAGCTCTTCTAATATGTACGCCCTTGGTCAAGTTATTTAACCTCCTTCTGCCTGAGTTTCCTGCATCTGTAAAAAGAAGCTAATAATGGTGACTATCTCACTGGGTTGCCATGAGGATTAAATGAGCTAAGACATACAAAATCTTTATCACAGTGGCGGGCATATGGGAAAAGCTCAATAAATTTAGCTATTATTATGAATCTCAAACTGGTACTTGCAGACAATTAAAGAAAGCAGTCTTCCTAGTGGTGGGTGTGGAAGCCTTGTCTGAGAGTTACTTTGCTCTGGATTACACCGCCAGTTTATGGGACCCTGGATGGAACCGATTCCCTCGGGAACATGGAAGTAGAGGGCCTTGGCAATCAAAACTGGAAAATTATCTTCAATGTTGTAATCTTGCTGTTTCGCAATTTCATCAGGATCAATGAGCTCTTCATTCCAAGCCAGCAAGCAGTCTCTTCTTTGCTCAGTTCAAACTGAGACAATGTGAGTGTTGTGGGATTATTCCTACCTGCTAAGGAATGCCAGACACATTGGTCTCTTTCCAACGAATGCTGACCTTGAGAAACCCTTCAAGTTTATCCTCACATAAATGCATTGTATCTAAGATAAAATCAGGTTTTATCATGGGGTTGCATGCTGGAAAGCCAGGACAGAAGCTAACATAAAAGCACTACTTACTACTTCAAGATGCTACCCTGCTTAAAGCTGCATCTGCTGTGATCTCAGCCTAAGACACAGAGAGTCATTGTGTGCAGAGGTTAACAAAGGAGAGAGAGAAATTGCCAATGGAGAATCAGACCTTAAGGATGGAATGAGGGCCCCCAGAGATGTATAGATCATAGCATTAGTGAAGTCACATCAAAGAGAAGCACCAACTAGCCTCATGTATGCAGTCACTCTGAATTCCCAAACATCTCATCCACCTTAATAAACCCTAGCTTTGAGTCAAAAGTAGCTATCAACGTGATCACTACTGATCTGGAGGAACTATGAGGAATGGAGAAAAAGTTGTCTTTGCTGCCAAGTTTATTTCCTTTCCGGGTGCTTTCACTTAACTTGTGCTAATCTCTTGTATTGATTTCTCTCCTCTTTTGTCCTGAAACAAAATTGCTTAATGTTTACAAATCCTCTTCATGTTAAAACAATTCTCTGAAAATAGATCACGTTCTAACAGTGTAAGTCAGTGTAAGTAATTAATAAAAGCAATGCTGTTGCTTCAGTGAGGACTTTTTTAAAAAACAAGTACTAATATTAAATCCTAAAGAGATGAAATTGATATGGAAAAATTCTTTGGCGGGTATGTGGATTATGCAAAGAAATGTATTTGTTTTGTTAAGAGAAAAGCATACATTTCCCACCTACACTCTTTGCCTGATTACAAAGACAGTCTACTGTGAGGCAATTTTTACTCTCATATCAAAAGTACCAACCTAACTAGCTTTATCATCAACATTGTTGCATTATAATTACTTAACTAAGACAATCTAAGCTTCCCTGACTAGTGCCCTGAATGTAACATATGTCAAGATTTAGTATTTTTCTAAAACACAGAGAAACTATAATATAAAAATTGAAACTAAAAATAATAGGCAATAGAATTATAGGTCTTTTACTTTTGGAGATTTTATGTGTATGTAGTTGGGATTTTTGTCTTGGTTTGAAGAAATTTAATAGACTAGTTGACTCTGTACATCCCAAAATCATAAGCATTGTCCCTTTCATAAATCCTATAACTATGCCTTAGTATAAAATAAGTAAATATCCACTTTTATTATTTTTTTCTTGGAATTACATAGTTTTCCATTGTTTGGGTGGTAAGAAGACTAAATAAGGGCATGCATTTAGGATGACAATATACTTGTCACTCAGCTTCAACATAAGGTTATTCTGTGATGCTGTCATGACACATTGGCCAATGAAGCAATGATGAAATTGTCCTAAAGAACGAAAATGAAAGGAATCAATAGTGCTTTTTACCAGGAGCATATGGGAAGTGAAAGAAAAAAAAGAAAAAGAAAGTGAAAGGTATGATTTCAAGGAAGAACTAATCTATTCAAAAGGATGCTGAGACACTGCCAGGCCAACAAACCTTTGTTTTTCAGGTAGATAGAGAGTACAATTGCAAATTACACTCTCCATAGCCATCGTACTGATGAGGGTAAGCTCTGGAGTCAGACACTCTGAATCCCTGCCCAGAGTCCTGTCTTTAGCATCTCTGTGATTTGGGCAAATCACTTAATTCATTTAAGCATTTGTTTTCTCTTTCTAGAGACTAGTGGAATAATACCCACCTCCCTCACAGGGCTCTTACCAGGATTCGATTTGGCATTCTATTTAAAGCACTAAGAATGGTGCTTAAATGCAGTGAATGTTCAACATGGGTTATGTTGGCTGCTGTCATCATCAAATATTTTTCCTCTAAATCCTGTTATACATTATGTAAATGAATAACTAGGAATAGTATTTGGAAGTAGAAGACATTTTTTGTAAAAAAAAAAAAAGTGCCTTTAGTACAACCATAAAACAATTTAAAAAGATAAAGTAACAGGAGACAGAGTTCGAGGGAAATGAGGAGTAATGAGGAATAAATGAGCATAAAGTTTTACTTAAGCAAAATGAAGTTAAGCAAGGTTAGTTAAGCCAAATGAACTAAGTTCTGGAGATCTGCTGCACAACTGCACCTGTAGACATCAATACTGTCTGGTATACTTAGAACTTTACTAAGAGGGTAGAACTCGAGTCAATGTCTCTCCACAATTATATATATATATAATTTCATATATATATTTAATTTACCTTAGAAAAAATTAACATACATTGAACTCTAAATAAAACAATGTAGGCTAAAATGTTAAAAGAAAAGTGAAGAGAATAAAAGCACATGTTTTTTAAAGTACCAACCAAAAACTATGACAGGTTAAACAGGTATTGAAACTCCAAGTAAACTGGCTGGCATCCCAGCCAAATAGGCTAATTCTCCGCCTGTGGGACTGGTACCCCAAGTTCTAGTCCCGGTCAGGGCGCTGGATTCTGTCCCGATTACCCTCTTCCTGTCCAGCTCTCTGCTGTGGCACGGCAGGGCAGTGGAGGATGGCCCTGCACCCGCATGGGAGACCAGGAGAAGCACCTGTCTCCTGGCTTCAGATTAGCGCAGTGCGCCGGCCGCAGCACACCGGCCACAGAGGCCATTGGGGGGTGAACCAACGGAAAAGGAAGACCTTGCTCTCTATCTCTCTCTCTCTCACTGTCCACTCTGCCTATCAAAAAAATAAAATAAATAAATAAATTCCAAGTAACAAAGGATGAAGGATGAGCACAACCAGCCATGAAACAGTTCAGCTACGACAAGCTGTCTTTGCCTTCACTGATGTGAAACTCAAAGCTTCGAGCGCTGCTGACAGCAGAGCAACTTCTCCGAAATATCTGGGTATATAATCAAAGTAGGTTTCAGCTGTCATATTGCCAATACTGTCTTGCATATCCCTAGTCTTGCTTCCCTTCCCTCTCTCTTGAGTTAAGACAGGAGCAGATCACTGTCTATTTGTTGTGAAATCCTAGGAAGTCCCCAGATTTGTTCATTATTAACAACACAAATAGATTCTGTTATTAATTTAATAACTATGTAGTTAGATGCTGCAGACAAATTAAAAAAAAAACTGAGATAAATGACTCAGGGCCCTTACTCTCAAGAAATCCACAGTATCATGGGAGAATCAATTAAGCGAAACACATTACGATGCTACCAGCACCATGTGTAACATCCTAGAAGTCACAGTCAAAGCAGAAAAATAGCAAAAGTAAGCAGAAGAGACAGGCCTTAGATCTGGGAGCGAAAGGAGACTTGGGAGTTTGCCAAATAGAAAGGGCCAGGTGAGTTCTTCCAAATATGAGGAGTATAACTGCAAAAGCACAGAAGTGAGAACAGACATGTGATTGCAATGTAAGAATGAAAACAGCCTATTGCTGTCTAACTGAAATGCTGTGTCCTTTGACAAGCATCTCCCCATTACCCTCAACCAGAGCTTCTAACAACCACTATTTACACTCTGTTCCTTTGAGTTTGACTCTTTTACAATTCACATATTAAGATTCTGGTAGCCAGGCCAGTGTGGTGGCTCACTAAGTTAATCCTCCACCTGCGACACCGGCATCCCATATGGGCGCCGGGTTCTAGTCCCAGTTGCTCCTCTTCCAGGCCAGCTCTCTGCTGTGGCCCAGGAGGGCAGTGGAGGATGGCCCAAGTGCTTGAGCCCCTGCACCCACATGGGAGACCAGGAGAAGCACCTGGCTTCAGCACCAATAATGGCTCATGTGACTAGGTTCTTGTCTCCACGTGGGAGACCTGGATTTTGTTTCTGTATCCAAGCTTTAGCCCTCATCCCACTCTGGCCATTATAGTTATTTGGATTGTGAACCAGCAGATGGGAACATTCTCTCTCCACCCATCTCCTAAATAAATATTTAAGAAGAAAAAAAGAAAAGAAAAGCAAAGAAAATGGGCTTAAGATATGGCATATGGCAGTGACAGACAAAAAGAGGAAGGATAGAATTAAGAGATATTTTAGAGGGGAAATTGACTCAACTAGATGGTTTATTGGCTAAAGTGAAACATGAAAAGTTTGGTATTTAGTGAGTTTGCTCGTATCTATGAGAAACATATAATTAACAAGTTAGCAGGAAAGTAAAGTAAAATTAAATCTCATAGGAATATTGTGGGTACAAGTGTTTACAAGTCATTTTGAGACACCATCCAAAAGGAAGTATGTTGCGTGGGTCTGAAAGATAGTGAGGATAAGAGTTGTTGGTTTCATAGGATGACTAAATAGTGTTGTGCAAGTAAAGTGTAGTGACACTGAAGAAGGATAGTGACAATGACTAAGAAATATGCATATATCAAGGACAACCCAGAGAAATCAGGCTAGTTAGAGACAAAAGATGTCAGAAGGAATAGAAAACAACAGAAACCAAGAGACGTAGGGGCAGGAAAGCCAGTCATGGGCAATAATCAAATTCTAAATAAAGGTCTAGAATAATAAGCACTTGAAAAGAAGCTTCTTAACTTTTGTAATCCACTAGTAATTACTTTATTTTAGTCAGATTTCAGTAGTGAGAAGAGATCTTTAGGATGAAAACATGTAACTAGCTTAACATATTCTTTTCCCAGACACAAGCTTTCTCAGTCTATCACAATCCTTTACGTCTTAAGAGCTTTAATACTTAAAACAATAAATTTAAACATAAAATTAAGATACTGAGCCTTACCAAATAAACAATATCATCAAAAAAGAAAATATTATACCTGGAGTAGCCCCAACCATTGATTTTTATAATCATATTAAAATATTTTATTTTTAAAGGTCAGCTAAATCTATTGATGGCAGCACATCCAAATTATAACAGATGTCATAGGAATTAGAACAAAAAGACAAGTACAAATGAAAAAAAATAATAAGTTCTAATCAATACAATTTCAAAATGACAAAGTATGATGGATCTTTCTCTACAGATAATAATTTTTCTATAATATTATAATAACACAAACTATACTTCCAAACAATAAAATTCTCCATTTCAAAAGTAGTCAATGAGCATTCTATTATATTCATTCTCTAGTCAAATTATACCATTTCTGCAAACAATATGTAATGATTGTCTCTCTGTTTTAGCAACACTATAAATCATAAATTCTCATTTATAAAAGATTTGTATATTTATTTATTTGAATGGGGATGGAAAGAGAAAGAGTGAGAGAGAGATAGTGAGAGAGATGGAGAGATTGTCCTTCTGCTGATTCATTCCCATTTTGGCCAGCTGATTTACACCCCATTTGAACCAGCCTGAAACCAGGGGCCCACAAATCCACCCTGAACTACATGTGTGGCAGGGGCTCGAATACTTAAGCCATCATTGACTGTTTCCTGAGTACATTGGCAGGAACTAAATCAGACGCATGATAGACAGGACATCAACCAGCCCTCCAATACAGGATCTGGGCGCTCCAGCAGTCAGCTTAACTATCTGCATCATAACACTTGCTCATAAAGGATGTTGGCATTCTTTGGTGAATGCATTTTAAAGTATATGTTTCTTTAGAGAACACCCCAAACTAGGAGCAAGAAGAAGGGTCATTTTCTTCAAACTAAAAAATAGAGTTTGGGTCTTAAATACTGTCAGTGTATTTAGGACAAGAATTGTTGTTCATGGGGCCAGAGGAGAAATGACCATAGGATCACGAGAGTATGAGCACATACACCACACTCTAACACTTTATTGGCTTATTTTAGGGCCATACTTTCACACTGCTTTCTATCATATCCTTTCATTATAGGTTTATAATTACAATGCCAACATATTTTACTTTGTAAATATTGTTGAAAATTGCTAGAGAATAACTAATTTCTTAACTCCACTACCACCTCAAATATGGCTTCATGAGATAAATGTTCACTCACATATACAGTCCATCTTTTAACGATATCTCCTGGTGTTTGTATATGTCTTTTCATAAGAAGAGTAATGAAAAGCCTTGTAATTTCTACCAACCTACACATTTTACTATTGATCTATAAAAATAATCTCAAAATTGCTTTAGAAATTTTGTGTTTATTTCATCAAATGAATACTTGAAGCCAAACAAAAACTATGAACAACATTATGCTTAAGCAATATCACTCAACAGAGAATAACTAATCAACAAAATGGCCTTACTCCATGATTACAATTTCATTTTAGCAGATTTATGATTAACTATGTTGAATACATATTGTATAATATTAATCTATTGGTTAAGAGCACACAGTATCCAGGATATTGTAATTAGCATTTTACATATGGCATTGTATTTCATTTAACCACACACACACACACACACACACACACACTTTGACTTGAACTTTGAGGTTAATACTGCGGTATTCAAATAAGGATACGGAAGCTCAAACAGAGTTTGTCCAAGATCACTGCTGACAAGTGAAAGAGCCACTTTTTACTTATTGCACATAGTATGTCCTTTATCTTTTAACATTATTTTAATTATGCAATTCTACATTTATATATGCTTATCAGTTCATTCCAAATTTATAGGAATTTCTGAAATAAAAACTGAAATCTTTTCTTCACTATCAAACCCTGTTCCCTTCCAAAGCAATCTGCTTCTCCAAAGGCAAAACCTGTGAAAATTTTGGAATATGTTGTTCCTAAATATTTTTTAAAAGAATTATTTTATTTATTTGAAAGACAGAGTTACAGAGAGAGGTAGAGCCAGAGAGAGAGAGGTCTTCCATCTGATGGTTCACTCCCCAAATGACCGCAACGGCCAGAGCTGAGCTGATCTGAAGTCAAGAGCCAGGAGCTTCTTCCAGGTCTCTCACATGGGTGCAGGGGCCCAAGGACTCGGGCCATCCTCCACTGCTTTTCCAGGCCACAGCAGAGAACTAGATCAGAAGAAGAACTAGATCTGGCGCCCATATGGGATGCCAGCACTTCAAGGCCAGGGCTTTAACCCACTGTGCCACAGCATCAGCTCCAAAAATATTTTCATATGTAAATATTTTACATATATAGTATCATATTTATGAAATCTGTATACTTCCCCAAGTAAATATATCTTAGAAATGCATCCCCATTACTGTGGCCAAATATATTATCTTTAATTATTTTTTAAACTCTTACTTGAAAGTCAGAAATCCAGAGTGAGAAAGACAGACTAAGAGAGTAGAGTAATAGAGAGCACGCCCCCCCCCTGCATTGCTTCTCTCCCTAAATGCCTGCAATGGCCACAGTTGGACAAGGCAAAAGCCAGGAGCCAGGAACTCAACCAAGGTCTGCCACATGGGGGGCAGAGACACAATGACATGATCTATCACCACTGTCTCCCAGGGTCTGCATTGTCAAGAAGCTGGGGTTAGGAGCCCCAGAGCCAAGAATCAAATCCAGGTAGTCAGATTTGGGACATGAGCATCTTAACCAGTAGGCTGACTATTCATTCCAAGATATGTCATATTTATTTTAACCTAGAATACAGACATCTATATTCTTCCATCCTTTTCTCTTTGTGTACTTTTTGTATGACAACTTCTTAATTATTACACCGCTTCACATTCAGGTTGTATGATTACCCACTGGTTTCTCTGCTCACTGTTGTTTCAGAAACCCTGTTCTTCTCTCTCTTCTGTTGGATTTTCACTTTTCTGGGTTATTGATTTCTACTTCCTCCCACCAAAAATGTTCGTATTTTCTCAATCTCAGCCATCCTAAAATCTCACAAAGTTAGTTGAATGTGCTGGGCTTTCCCCAGCCCCTTTCTTAACTAGTTCACTAAAATGAAAATAAACATTTCTGGATGTTTCAAGCTCTTTTTCATGAAGTTCCCCTAGGAGGACTATAAATGCTTTGAAGGATGTTATTCTATAAACTGACACCATGTATGCTGTCTGAGGGAGGGCTTATCATAGAGTGACATGTGATAAATTACCTATATGTTTTACACTCTATTTACATCTGTTTCAGTGATGGTGGTTTACTGGTTCTTTAGTCACAATCAAAAGTTTGCAGGGAAATGTAGCCCTTGCAGATTTCTCTCTTAGTTGTTTAGAGCCTGCAATTCGTTGACAATACCTGGAATGCCTGTATTATATGTAATAAGCCAGAAGAAATGGGTTATACAGAAAGACAAATACTGCATGATATCATTTGTATTTGGAATCTAAAGAAAACCAAGTCAGCAACAGAGAAAAATTGACAGTTGCTGGGGGCTGGAGTTGGGGAACAGAAATGGCCAAAAGATACAAAATTGTCATTGGTATAATGACTAAGTTCCAGAGTTATCATGTGCAGCCTGGTGATCAAAGTTAATAATAGTAGTGGTGGGTGATATGGCTTAGCAATTAAGTCATCCCTTGGGATATCCACATGCCATGTCAGAGCTTGGTTCAAGTTCCCTACTTTGAAATTACAATCCAACTTCCTGCTAATGCACTAACACAACCCAAGTCTTGTGTTCCTGCCAACCCCATGGAAGACCTGGATGGAGTTCCTGGCCCCTGGCTTCAGTCTGGTCCAGTCCTGGCTGTTGCAGGAATATGGGGATGTCGCAGGCATTTGATACATGGTTATAAAAATGAATAAAATGTTTGAAATAACATATTGAAAAACTATTTATTTACTAAAACAAAGCCACCTAGCATCATTTTATTAGCCATGAAATATTTAAATTTTTCAGCAAATCCAGATATCTTTAAAGAAATGAAAAACATTGTAATCTAGAAATAGCTTCTATGTACATGTGAACTTGAGGCCAATGAGTGACTGTCCATAACCACACTAATATAGATGCTAATGTATAAGTTTACAGCTTCATAAAATCAAACAAGTTACAGATCTGTCTAGAATGAACCAAATGAAGAATGATTCACCTTACACTACAGTTTCGCATGGTTTGTCCTCCCAAGTTTTACGTTCTGGTGGTTGAGCCCCAGTTTCATGGTTTTCTGAAATGGTGGAGCTTTAAGAGGTGAGGCCCAGTTGGAGGAAATTAGGTCATGGGGTACTATCCTCATAAGGGATGCATGCTCATCTCCCAGCAGTGGATTTAGCCTCCACAGACTGGATTATTGACTTGCTAGAAAGTGAGGCCATCCCGTGTGTTTGGGCTCTGTCTGTTCTCACACGCACCCCAGCACGTGATGCCATCGATGTGCTATGACACAACATGAAACGCGTGCGACAGGTGGGCTCCTGAGCTTGCACGTTTCGATTCCAAAACTGTAAGCCAAAAGAAACCCCTTTCCTTATAAGGAATGCAGTCCCCGGTGTCTTTTTTATAGCAACACAAAATAAACTAACACATCTTCCAACCTTATTTTCAGCAATCTGTATGTACATATGTTCCTATATATAACTTGGATACATGAGAAAAAATGAGTAGCAAAAATCACATAGTTTATACACTAAAAGTCCACACTCCTGAGAAAATATGATATTTTCAACACAACATTTCTACTTAAACTCTGTTACTGACCTTTCAGTAGATACAGGAAGAGATCGTTATGTAAATGAAATGATGGAGATGAGCCATAGGGAATTATCAGTCCTTTGCCATTTAGAACTTGAATTGCTTCAAAAATTCTTCTAATGCCTGTTTCAAGTCAGGCTATTGAACATTGAAACTGCTCAGAGCTTCCCAGGTGCAAAGAGGACAGCAACTGAACCAACCCAGGAAAAGGAAAGCAGATGAAGGTCCTCAAAGAGCTTTCCCACACTCCTGAAAAAGTCCTGGAGACAGGGGCTCCAACTCTCCACAGCAGAGCGAATGCAATGCTCTGTTGTGTCATTGTTGAAGAAAAGGTAAAATATAGTAGAGACTCCTCATGCACTCAGCAAATGCTGGTAATGCTAGAGTTTGAATTCCATAAAAACTAAAGACATTAAGTTAAAAAAAAAAAACTATTTTGGAACCATTCATTGGCCAAATGTGACCAAGATATGGTAAGAAGTGCATCCAACAGAGGGCACTGGGCCCCACAATGGGCTCTGCAGCATGTCTCAGAAAAGACAATACTTTTGCATGCAGGGGACTTTGAACACCACTGTGTAGTCAGAAAGCTCTTCTCTTGAAAATTCTGAAGCTAGCATGTCTTCTAAATGTCTCCCCATAAGAAGACTATCATCCATTCTTTCACTTTCAGTTTCTCCCTTCCAAGAATCCTAGCACTGGGAAACTCTACTCCATCCTTCACAAATCTCCAGTTCCTGCCAGATGTGAAATCATATGCAACTGCTATCCACAAGTCTGTACCAGATTCAACATCGCTCCCCATCCCCATTTTCTTAAGGCATCGCCATGAGGTAAAAAGATGTTTAGGCAGAGAGACCCCCTAAACAAGCAAAAAGGTAGCTTCTAGATTTAGATCCTGGGACATTAAGATAAGCCGATTAGGTATGAGATTGAGCGGTGGAACTGGAGTTGAGAGAGAGAGACTTAGCTCTTTTTATTTCCATGGTAATTAAATAAACAGTTCCATTAAATCAAAGAAGGATATTCATCCAAAGTTTATGTTAAAGGAGGCAGGTCATAGAGAGAATGGGACAAACAGAGCCCATAAACAACTGAAGATGCTGTAAAGAGGTAAAAATAGAGAGACTGGATGAAAATGAGTGTGGAGTCAGAGCTCAGAGATTCCCTCGGTCTCCAACAAATGTATTACGTAATGGCTAACTCGGTAAGCATAGCACTTCCTACCTTAATCACCATGGATACAAGATATCCCAGGAGAACTTCATGGACAGGTTATTCCAGAGACTATCCTCCTTGTATGTCCCTGTGTTCAACTTCCAAATTCCAAGAGGTCATTTATTACCCTTTTTGAAATAGCCGGGTAGCATTCCAGCTGCCGCTAGAGGGCACAGCAAGGACATACGACACTGTCTCACTTCATGGGTGCTGAAGTCCGAGTTGTGCCACTCAGTGTCCCAGGGCTCTTGGAGGAAAGAGCAGACAGAGACTTTGTGATCACTGCTCGCTGATGCAGCCCGTGGGAGCTACTTCTGGGAGCTGCAGAGATTAGTAAGGAGCGGCTGCTGTTCAAGACACTACTAAAACAGATCTTGTGAGCCCTGGGAAAGGCATGGATGTCAGGGAAGCTTCTCCAGAAGGTAATCCAGGCCTGTGTCAACGTCTCCAGTCTCTTCTTTGGCCTCAGGATTTTGGCCATAGCAGACTTTTTAACCTCCTCTCTTCAACTGCAGCACCTTGGCATAGGCTGCTTCCCCCTCCTGGAATCTGTTCTACCCATCGCCCTGGCTGAGCAAATGCCTCATCCTTTAGGTCAGCTTAGACTTCATGTCTGCAGGAATTGTGGATCCTCTCATACTGCCCTGTACTATTCCTTTAGAAATGGACACATCAATTTACGTGCCTTACACATGCAGCACACACACATAAACACACACACACACGAAGGTACTTTAAAAAGTTAACATAAAAGGGAATTAAGAGATGAGATCACTTGCATGAAAAAAAAATCCATTCATAGATTTTTTTACAACATGTATTTCCTGTGAATTTGTGAAGAACTCTCATATATATATATATTATATATAATATATATATATATTTTTTTCCTTTCCTGGACTGCCATCTCCATGAAAGAGCCATCTAATGATTTATCAGCAATTTTTTTCCCTACTATAATACAGTGCCAGACAGCAAGTCGGCACTCCACCAGCACCAGTTGTATGAATAAATGCATGCTTGGATTGAATGCCTATTTGCACATAATGATATCCCCTTACAGATGAGCTTGCCCCATAAGCAGATAAACAGCGCACCCTCTGGCATAGACAAATGTGTTTCTATTCTAATCCTCCATGGTGGCTTTGTGTAACTCCATAAACATGCACAGTGAGGCAGAGAAATGGAGGTATTCTTACAAGACATTATAATGACCAATTGGTCAAGAATGCTGCTTCCAAACTCTACCAAATAAATATGTTTTCATTTCTGCTGATGGAAAAATGAATAGGAGCAAAAATGACAGGGTGAATATAAAGCTTTACTTTGGGGGACTGAAAATATTTAAAAAGCTTGATGAAAAAGTGAGTATGATCTCTTGGGTGGCAAGAAAGTTAGTGTCATGCTATGGACATTTTTTTCTTGAATTCCAGAAATTTGATCCTAAGACAGCAGTGAGGGAGTACTGATGGGATTCTAAAATCAAAGACTCCTTCATAAAGCTTGCCAAACATTCTGAGGGCATTTTCTTTGTGACAACTAAGCGGACATTGGTGTTGACAAATAACAATTGCTTTGTAACACGCAGGCACATATTAGCCAATTTCCTTGCCCAAAAGTCATTTCACAGAAGAATGCAGTGGTATTTCTAAAATGTGAAGCAATACAATCAATTTTATGAGTATGTTTGCAAAGGTTTAAAATTGAGACACAAAGTATCCATAACAGCACAAATTAAAATATAAAAATATGAGTCTTGAAGGCATTGCTGGTTTTTACTCTAGAGCTAACAAGTGTAAATAATAAACGTAGTTTTACTGACACTTTCGCTGTGCGTCTGTGTCGTGAAAATCCATGACTGTTGAGAGTTAGAATCACAGAATATCTGAAACTGGAAGGAGCCTTTGGAAGTATTTTGTAACTTGGAAATAGGAGTCCTATATAGCTGAAATAAAGTACATGAGGCTACCAGATGGTTAGAGCAAAATCAAAGTTGTGGTGAAGGTTTCTTAACATCCACCCACCCTCTTGTGTCCTAAGGTTTCCCTTTTTGGAGAGCCTGTAACTTAACGTCTCCTTCAGAGTTTATCAAAGCTCTGGAAAACCAAATAAGGACTGGCTCATCATGTCTGATGAGTTCTTATTCTTGTGGGAGTGAAAAGGGATTTGAGAAATCTGGCATCATTTGCAAACCCTATTACAAAAGGCACTAATCAAGTGCATTGCAGATCCAGATCAGGGTCCCCTGGGTTGAGTGTGGGAACAACACTGAGAACATCTAAGAACAAGTTAAGTCTCAACATGATGGCTGTGTAGGAGAAGAGAGCCCACGTGACAGAACGATTGTCACAGGTTTTCAGGTAAACAAATATCACAGAGGATTATTGTTCAGGCCCGGAAAGGGAAAATTTTTCATATTTGTTCCCAAAGATAAACATCAGTTTCTATTTGTGGAAGGTGCATTTTTAAAGAGGGCAGTAAAATGACAACTTTGTCACATATTCTATTCTATCCCAAATAAAATTTCAAATAAATAAATACCATCAGCAAGAATTTGTGTGATTTTTAAATTTTTAAAATTACCCCCAGGGAAATCATTTTACTCACTTTAAAATCCATGTATAAGTCGGCCCACTCTTGATAACCTGTGTCAATACTGTCACTTCTGATAGATAACGGTCATAGGATTTGGAGCCTCCTTCCTGTTTCAAACCTTAAAAATCAGTGATTCTCCAAAGGAAGTTCTAAAGCAAACTCCAGGTCTAATGAGCTGTAATGTATACTGAGGACCCTGTTGGGAAAGGCAATGGTGGCAGTGGAGTGTGAATGGTATTAAATGCCATATTCTAAGTACATCACTGATTTCCTTTTCAATAAAATGTTCAATATATATTGTCAAAGCAAAGTGTGGCATTTACGTGTTTTCTCAAAGTGGAAGTTGTTTTTACACAGCTAAGTAATGCTTTTAAAGGTGAAGCCATATTTCTCTGAGTAATCCTGGTTCTTTAAGTAATAATCCATCCAAATTTGATTCTTCTCAGGAAACAGTATTTATGTTTACATTTTTTTATTTCTATGTCATTTCAAATTTATAGAAAGTTATATGAAACTTCCATATGTCCTTCATTTAAATACTTAGATTCACTAATTCATATCATTTTGTTACTTGATGCTTCATTGCTGTTTTACTCTTTTATGTGTGTGTGTGTACTTGTGCATGAGAGTACCTCAAAAAGTTCATGAAAGTGAAGTTAAAAGAAAAGTTTATTTCGGTACAATTTTTTTAAAAAATCTATTCCTAGTTTTTCATAATATGAATGTTTTATGAATTTTTTGAATACCCCCCATATGCACTGATTTCAAAACTGTGTGTATTTTTCTGAGCCATTTTGAGGGTACACTGGAGATATTATGTCCACTTACAATTAAGAAGGTCTTGGAAGTATTTCCTATGAAAATTTACATCCTCTCATATAACCACACTATAACTACCAAAATTAGAAATTTAACCTTGATATATTACTGTCATTTAATCCATAGTCAATACTCAGATGTCATCTCATCAATATCCTTCATTCTTAGTCATTTTCCTGGCCTAGGATCCAATCCAGAACAATGGACTGCACTTAGTTGCAGTGGTTCTTATATATCCCTTCTTTCTATTTCTTGTCCTTTATGTTTTTGAATAGTCACATTAATTTGTTAAATGTACCTCAATTTGTGTGTGTTTATGTGCACTGCAAATCACTTTATAATGAATTTTTAGAACTTTATGTTGACAAAGATGAGAGTTGGGAAAACATGTTCCTTCACTTAAGAGTAAAGGAAGGAATGCTTTTAGTAGTCCCAGAGAAAATAATATGTATTAGCAGACTATACTAAATCAAAGCTTTGTAATTCATTTAGACTATTTAATATAATTTCACAGATAATTAGTTTGCATTATATACCATTTTTTCCTATTAATAATAAACTCATTAAGTCTTATCATTTTGTGGGCTCTTTCATTTCACATTTTGTTTTAATGAGGCTAATGTTTTTAAAAATCTATTTGCTGGTTTCACTAAATTTATCTATTAATTTTAGGCTGCCATTATATTGTTTAATCAGAAGAATTTTAAGCTAATATTTTCATAGTGTTAGTCAATCCCATCATACAATTGCAGTCCATAGGTGTGAGTTTATCTCCAATAACTTCCCTGGGAATTAAATACCGGTATACTAATGATAGAATGGATGAAATCAAGGCCCAATTTCCAAGAGCTTTCCCTGAAGTTACACATTGAGTTTGCAGAAATCTTAGCTCTTCTGACCTAAAATTGCATTACTACTTTTCTAACAAAAGTGAGGTGGTTATACTATAAATTGGTATTTTAACATCATGGTGATTCAGTTCCTTGGATAAGTATGCAGCAAGAATGGACACTTGACCAAATGGAGGTATTTTTAGGCTTAAATACTGGATGTGGAACTTCAGATTCAAGTGTAACCTGAATCTTCAGTCCCCAGAAGGATTTGACAAGCAGATCATACTGCACATAAAACACCAGGTGCTCAAGTATACACACACTCAACTCAATTTACATCAAAGCTTTCATGGCCAAAGTTCATTTAATTTCAAAGACATAATCCCTTGAACCTTAACTTTCTCATTCCAAAGTACAGATAGTGATTCCCATGTTCCAGTATGATGTTAGAGACAATGTATGCAAAGTATTTCTTCTCAAGAAATGGCAGATGTTGATGGTATTTATTTTATGTCATCAAGAGGGCTGTGTGGATCTGGGTAGTTAACATTGTGTGAAAGCATCTCATTTCTAAAATTAATATTCATGTGAAACAAATTGCACATGTTAGGTAGTGTGCCATCGTGGTGATGGTATGGGCTCAAAAACCAGACTCACGTCTTACTCTTAAAGCAGAGGTCCTTGGCTGTGGAGCTGACTACCTGGAAACTTTTCAAGTCATTCTGGCAACCATAGCACGGTTACTTGTTTAAAATATCTGTGCTCCAAACATAATAGAACTTAAAAATACTAGCGTTAGAATGTGAAAGTATGGTTTTGCACACAGATTTTTTTCCTTAATAACACACAAACAGAAAATACTCACCAGTCTCCACGGCAGAATTGTACCACCCCAGTCATGACATTTTTGATCTATGCTTTACAGAGCATCCCATTAGAGTTCCAGAGAAACCCTTACTTTCCATTATGTCAACGACACCTTTGCTGGCCTGGAGCCATCACCAGCTCTCAGGGCGCTGAACCGAAGCAATATCTCTGTAACTAGGCCAAATAGGCCATGACCTGACAGGTTGTAAAGCAGTCATTATCTCCTACTAAGTCTGAAATCTGCGCTTTGCATATTAAAACAACTATCCAGTTGTGCTATGGAGGTATATCTGCCAAACGAATAATTAGATTTTTAGGAGACTAAAAAGGAGATCAAAATGCTTTCTACTGTGCCAAAAACTAAGTCAATTCAGATTTTATTTCTCTCCTCCCATGTTTTTATCCTTACTCTCTGGCAGCAAAACCAAAAATATTTCAATAACAGAAAATACACTTCTGTTGCAGAATTTGCTGCATGAAACCACGTCTGAGTTGATGTTCTATGGTGTGAGCGCCAGGGCTTTCTGTGCTGTGAACTGCAGGTAGCTTTCTCATACAATTGGGTAGAAAAATGCAGATGGTCGGCACCTAATATTTGCTTTGTTTGGTGGATGTGATTACAAAGAGAGTTTTATAAAATGTAAAATGACTGAATGAGCCACTTAAATGTCAAAGCTCAGAAGAGATTTGCTTTTGTGGTTTATAATTTAAGTGGTTTTTCTTTCCTATTCCCTGGAGATGTCTAAGTAACTCATTTCACACAGCTTTAATGGTAGATATGCAAGCGACTTTAGAAAGATTTGGAATAGGATTGAAATATAACTATATAAAATATCCTATTAACACTTGCCCCCTATTTTACATTTTGAGGAAGATTTTTAACTAAACTCTTGAAGCTCAGTACCTATGATGTCATTAAATATTTTTCACTCCAGTGGATTGTAGCTCTGGAAAATTTGCAACTACTCTTTTCAGCAGGGGATTAAACTTTCAGGGAATAAATTAAATTGGGTTAAAATGTCTAACAGAGTTTTCAGATGAGTGCTTTATTCAAGTAGCACAGAGACATGTTAACTTTGAAATGAAACTCTAGTTAGGTAAATAACGTTTGTCAAGAACCAATTGCTCGGGTGCTACACTGCTCTAAGCTTACTTTATTAATATTGGTTTGCGATCTTCTGTGCAGGTGCAGAAAGGAATTCTAAATGCAATTAAAGCTGAGCTAGAAGGCCACACAACTATGTTTTAATCAAAAGCTGAGCTCAAACCTGCTTTACATATAATATGTGCAAAGAAAAATCTCTTTTTCCCATTAAATATTACTGCATAAATACTCCATTTTGAGAGAGAGCAAATGCATTTCTATGAAAAATGCAAAGGAAGAACAGCTTCACAACAAGAATGGTACAAGAACTGAAAGAAATACTGGGCCAGGAATAAATTAATATGTTATTAGGTATGAATATTTGTGATTTTTTTTAAACTCTGAGATTTCAAGCCAGAACAAAAGTGTGTTTCTATGGGTCTGTATGCATGTGTGTGTATGCACACACATACCCACATATGTATGTATATATATACACACACACACACATACACAAACCATATCTTTTAAATTTTATGACTACATATTTATTAGGAATATCTAGGATCCTTGCACTCAAAGACATTTTAAACTAGGTAAGAATGGTGTAAAAGTGAGAGAGTTGTTATTACTTTTTAAAGATACATTTATTTGAAAGCCAGAGTGACAGAGAGAGGAGGCAATGAGGCAGAGAGAAAGAGAGAGAGAGCCCCTGTCCACTGGTTCATTCCCTAACTTCTTTGATGGGACGAGGCAACAGTTGGTATCCAGGACTCTAACCATCACTCCAATATGCAATGCAGACAGCTTAGCCCATTGCACCACAACTCTTATGCCACTTTTGTAATTATTAAATCATATTCACAGATAAGAGCAAAATTAGTTTGTTACATTCTTCTGTGTATCATGAAGGAGTTATATAGGAGGATAAGTATGGCTTGTAGTCCAACAGACTTTTTTTCCTGTATCTTGTGGCCCACAAAGTGTAGACACTTTCATCTTGGACTTTTAAAAGAAAAATCCAGAAGTCAGAAAGTAGAGATAGATGTCATCCCTTAAATTCATGATTCAAAGTTCTGATTAGGGTTGGTTGTTTGGCTTAGTAGTTTGTGGCATTGCTTAGGGCACCACATCCTATACCAGACTGCCTGTTTTGAGTTTTGGCTCTGCTCCCCAGGACACTCCCTGTTAGGAGAAGATTCTTGGTCTCACCTTTATTATCTTGAAAGCAGTTCCCTTCCCTGGTGTTCTTAATTTTGAGAAAACTTGATGCTGTTTCAGCTAAGAGGAGAACTACTTAAGAAGCTGAAAAGCAATTGCAAACTACATTGGATAGATGTGACTTTCAGTTGTTCTGTATGAGCTGAATTTTGTGCTCTTCTGCCTGTGTACATGGTAGTTCTACTTTTCTCCAATAAAAGTTCTATTTAAAAAAGAGAACTGTGACATCAAGTGCTGGATCTCCCATTTACCACTTATGTCATCACAAGCCAGATGCCAATCTATCCTAGCTTCAGATTCCTTTTCTGCTAAACTAGGGATGATAATAATATAATTCAAAGGGTTGACCAAAAAAGAAAGGAGATAATGGTTGTAAAGTAAGTTTTCAGAGATTAGTCTTTGAGTTTTTTGAATCAACCCTAGACAAAAAGGGTAAATTTTTTCACCTGTAATACACTCTACCATCAGTGACTTTTTGAAGAAGTTTGAGTTGCTTGCTTATTTGTCAGAGAAGTGGGTTTACTTTTCTATGCTAGAGTGTCAGGAAAATGTAGGAAAATTAAATCTATGAGATAGTTGCTGACATACAGATTTATTATCTGGATGAGATATTTAATGTATACCTAACTCAAAAAACAAATCTTGTAAAAATATTGGATACTTTTCTAGGGGAAAAAAAGAGCATTGATTCTACAATAAAGCATACAAAATTCAACACTGATTTAGGGACACATATTTAATTGGGTTCATTGTCAACCTAAGTATAAAGATTCTTGAATCCAGTAACTAATAGGCAATGCCAGTGCTATGGTCACACCAGCACACATCCAGCAAACCAAGTCCTACCTCCCTTCTCCTCTGTTTTGGCAAAGAACAATTATAAGTTTACAGAGAAAATAAAACTGATTATCTGTTCAAGAAGTTCTGATCAAGAAACCCAAATGAATGGCAGCAAATATATACATAAATATCTCAAAATTGGATGGCATTGTAACCAGAAGTCCTGACCCCAGCCCTTCTCTTCTAGGCCAGCTTCCATACTACAACCATGTTATTCCCAAAATTTGCTTTCAATAAAGATTTCATCATCTGCAAGTTATCACCTGACCTTGCATTCAAGTTCCTCAGGGATCATGCTCTTCTGTATCTATCTACTCCAGTCCATTATCACTAATTAAAGCATCAATGCTCCCGAGTCTCTTTTCAGTGTCTTTATGAATTCAAGTCTTTGTTCATTCTGCAACCATGCTGAGCCTCACTGTGAACACACTCCAACATACACACACACCTATACGCATGCCCCTGGGTGATTGCTGTCTTCCCACAGCCCCGCAAAACAGGAGTGGTACTCAGCACCAGCTTCAGGCTTGCTACTACGTCCAATCACGCCAGGCCATGCTGACACCACCTATTCTGACACTGGCTGTAATATGAATTAACTAGCTCTAGTGGGTAAGTCCTATGTTCCCACCAGATGATGAGTTTCTTGCTGCTTTCATTGCAACTTCCACGCCTGCCTCAGTGCTGGGCTCATAGGAAGGATACAGTAAGTCCTTTCATGAGAATTCACATCTTTCTGCATTCTAAGCAAATGGACCCAATCTACTGCCAGACCAACCACACAATATTTGACTGATTTCAAATTGAAAGCAAATGAAAGACAAAGAGAGCCAAATATGCAAAAATCTACCAGACACCGGGGCCAAAAAATAGGTGGCAATAAAGTCTTGGCCTTCTTCTCTAGGAGTGCTGAGAATCCAGGCCATTGGTAGGCAGTCATTATTTGGAAACTATTATTTCTTTAGTTTTCCTCTTGGTAGAAATGCTCCTGGGAAATGACTTGAAAGCTGTTTTGCTTTATCTAAATTGAAAACTGCTGAAGATGGAGGTGTAGCAGAAGGTTGTAGGAAATAAGGTCTACTTTCCATGGAATACAGTATCCTTGTGTTGCACAAAACCAAAACATTCGACATGTTTTGTTCAATAACCACCTAGGCAAACCTGAAAAGATCTCTATGTTTGGCAGTTGATTGCTCTTGGCCTTCAATGCCATTTGATTAACAGTTTCCCCTTGAGCCTGTTATCTGACAAAAAGCTCAAGGTTTAATTCCCCAATCCTAGGAAAAATGCTTCTTTAAAATGTAAAATGTGAATTGTAGGAGATAGAGAATGAACTTCACACCTTAGTAAACTATCCCTCCCGCCCCTTAGAAAAGACTTGATTAAAAAATGAAAATCCACCTCAAGATTTCCAGATAGGCAAGGAGGCCCACTTACCCCAGCTACCTGGAGACATTTTAACAGCAGGTATTTTGAGGTTTTAATGAAAGTCAGGTTGAACAGTGTGGCATCAGAAGCTGCTGAGGCCTCATCCCTCAGTCTGCCAGCATACACTGCTCAACTTGCAGCAGCCTGCTCCAACCAAAAGCTTGAACACCCCCACGAAGTCTCAGAATCGTCTTCAAAACCAATACTGATGCTTTAGAAGAAGGTTTTAAAAGAGTCACTGCCTAATTATTCAATTCTGTTCACAGGGCAAAGGGAGATTATTTTTTTCTTGTATTTCATGTATACAGATTTAGGAACATAGTGACACTTGCCACCCATGACCCCTGCAGTGATTAATCTATGCCGTGAAGGCCAGGATTTGACTACCTCTCTCTTTGCATGGATAACTTGTGCAGTAAGTTCAACTCTTCGGCTGCCTGCTAGCAAAGATGTGGGACCTGGCATTAGCTCAGACTTCACCTGCAACTTGTTTCATCTGCACATGTTTAATGCAAATGATTTCTGGTTCCTAGAAAATTATTATATCTTCATTTAAAATAAAAAAGGCTAGAAAGATAATTTGTCTATAAGACTTGAAAGACTGATATTCACCAGTGTTCTCACAAAATGGGACGTTTTAATTGAAGCGAATGCTCTGATTTAGTCAGGAGTCTTTTGGGCTTTCCACTCTTGGTAAAAATCTTTTCAAAATGTATTAGTCCATGTTTCTGGCTCACTAAGTACAGTACAGTGTGCTGAATGTAATTAATACTTCTCTGATAACTAGAAGCCCCAGAGTGCCTGAAGAGCTTCATAATGAAATTTAATTGTGATACTACCGAAAGCCAAGCAGTAAAGAGGAAATGACCTAGGTTTGCAATGCTCAAGTCCTGTAGCGAATCCTGAAAATATTTAGGCTTTTTATTTTTGTTTAATTTCTTTATAATTCACCTCATCCCACAAAGGATTTGGGGCACCAAACACACCACATAGTAATTTTAAAGCTTAAAAGTATCAGGTGGATGACATACAAATGAACACACAAAAGGACAACAAAGATATTTTCAGAAAGGCCTTCCCTAGGGTACTCCACTGTAGTGGTCCAGCCAAGGTAGAGAGGGCAACAGGATCAACCTCAAAACTTGGTGTTCCAAAGAATAAACTGGAACAAAAAACTCTTGTTAGGAGAAGCAGTCTTTTTCTAGATTGCTTGTGCTCAAAATAATTTTATTTTTTTGATAAATAAATTTTAACACTAAGTGATGTTATTCAATACTTCTCACACTTTTAGGTGCATACTAAATACTTGGGGCTTAGGATAAAAGGCAGATTCTGACCCAGAAAATGTAAGTTGGGTCTGGGGCCCTGAATTATAAATAAACTCTTAGGTAAAGTCAACACTGCTGATCAGTGGACAACATGCTCAGGAGCAAGGCCCAGAGAATGTCAAGCTTGGACTTGCTAACAATCCCTCATTAAGGAACTTCATAATTTTCATGTAGCATTCCTCATACTATATTGGTAGCATGCCATCAAGCCAGTAGATGCAATCCTGTCTAATTAATTCTATGAAGTGAGGGTAGTAAAACATGTATTCTAGGGCACACATATCTCTCAATGTCTTCCTTGGCCTGAAGGCAAAATTTAAAAACCTTGCTAATCAAAGGTTGAACAACATATCTTCCTTCAGTTGTAAGAACCATTAATAGGCATAAACTTCTTCATAGCTGGTATTTTTTTATACAGAAAAGAATTAAGAATAGTTTATAAACTACCAGTTGGTTCTTTCTCACTACATTCAAATTATAGGATGAATCTTTTGTAATAGCATGGTATAAATATTTTCAGTTTCAAATTAATTCTATTTAAAATTTGCATATTCATATATAAGTGCATATTAAATTATTTAAAGATTTATGTTTCCTATTCTAGGAAACTTTCAAGCATTGATCATTTTCAAAAGATAAAAGAAAAGCTTTTATCTTTACTATTTAAGCAATTATTCTAAACTATGTGAAAATAAAGAATAACAAAAGAAAAGTTTGAAGGTTAATTGTTTCTATAATACAATTTATTCCTTTTTATGAAGTCAAGCCATGAAACAGAATTACAAAGTTAAAAGAGACCTCCTTCTAGGAAGGAAGGAACTGAATCTCAGGCCATTTGAGTGACTTTTTCAAGGTCGCCCTGTTAACTTATCCCAGAGGCAGGCCCCTTTCTATAAAGACCAATGCTTATATCTCATATGTCATACTGTTTTACTATCATTATTAAGACTGACCCACAGACACACCACCACCATGCCATTCAACATAATGGTTCACCATATTCCACTCACCTACTGAATATATATTGAGAATCAACAATGTGATTTTCACTGACTTGTGACCAAAAGGACAGGATACAATAATGGATTTCACTGCCAGCTCCTCACTGTTAGCTCCTCAGCTAACATACAGTTTAGCAGGAATAAACATTTATGTATAGTATGCCCTGTACACTCAAATGCATTTAAAATATGGTCATTAATTAGAGACAATACTTGAGGTGGATCTTAATTATTGGATATATTTTGGCTAGGAAAAATAGAACAACTAGCTATGTCAGAAGTTGGAAAACATCAGGTGTTAAAGAATGCCAAATAAACTTCTGTCACTGTAAGAAATACAGGTGGGGAGGGAACAAAGAGCTACAGAAGACAGATGGAAATCAAGGACAAGGACATAGATTTCTGGCTTAAAAAATAAGAGCTAAGCCACTGCAGTTAATAGTCATTAAAATACATTACATTTAACTTTTAGATAACCAAAGAAAGTCTATCAAAGGCTTCTCCTTCCTCTCCAACTGGATTTGATGTCATTCTTGGAACAATCATGTTGTTGACCCTAAGAATAGTCTCTATTCCAGCTGCCATGGCCACTCTGCCCATGGGCCCAATATGCAACAACAAGAGTCATAAAGGAAAAAGGCAAGCTGATGATCAGAGCACGAATCATCTAATCCTCATGATTATCCTGAGCCCATTCATTGGTAGATGCCCTTTGCAGAACATTTTCATGGAACCCAAACATCATCACGTTAGGATCATTCCAAGAGGATCATTTTTATCTGACCAATCTTTCTCTTCAATACTCAACTATTCATAAGAAAGCCCCCATGAAACCGTGGTTGTGCTTTGGGGTGGGGGAGAGGGAATTCAGTAAGAATATGTATGATCAAAGTCTGAGACACCTGCGTGTGCCTCCTGGATCTGTTGAAGCTAGATCTCAAACACATGCTTCCATTAATGACAAATTGCTGCTACATATGTCTGACCAAATACCCAGTGTATAATTGCAACTAAAGTTGCATGATCACATGACAGCTAGTGACCAAGCATTCCAACTCAACCAGGTCTGGCTAGATTTCCAGGAATTGATTTTGTATTAAAAAAAAGAAGTTAGCCATCTGAAAAAGTTAACATTGTTTACTCCCAGCTCTAGAGGTCATAACTATGACTCTCCTACAGGGATTTCTTAGAAATTCCATGAACATCCATACTTCTAGATAAATCAAATATGATTGGATCCATTCTATTATTAGACTCAAACAGAAAAGTAGTTTGTGTTTCAGTATGATTAGGATTTTCGTAAGGTGAGACACTTTTGAGTCAGTAAATACAGTGGAACAATAAACTCAAATGCATTATATGTTCTCTCAAAAATACAAATAAGCTGAGATTTGTGATGCTGTCATCTTTGAGGACTATATTAAGGTAGAGAGAAGGGGCGCTGATATAGCCCCAAAACAAAACTATAAAGAAGTACTGATAATCTTCTTGGGTAACAGCATATTGCTGCTGATGATTTTCACAAATTGTTGTGGAGACAAAAAAACTTTCCTGATCAATAGTTGTGCACCAGATCCATGAGGCTCTGTTGATTTACTTCAGCAGATAAACCACAACTGCAACTGGAATAAATTCTTGATTACATTTACGATAATCCACAGCAACTATCTAAGATACATCCATCTTCTTCAAAATCCCACCAAGAGAACAAAATGAGGACATAATGGAAACCACAACCCTTGAGCATTTTAAATTTTTGATAGTAAGACTCTTCTGTAGTTTCTCTAAGCCTACAGTAGGTTCACCATCCTGGCAGGGATGTAAAGTTCCAATATTTACACATGTACCACCCTGCCAGAAGAGCCCTCAGTTCATAAGCCAAGAGTCAAAGTGTGGGACCTGAGAGTCGTCATATCCGTGTGTTCCAATTGTCCATACAGATGCTGGTAATAATCACAGTGGGGTCCATGCACCCATTAAAGGGATAAGTATGTCAAAAATTTCATTTCTCAACTCAGAATTGAGATCTCATGTAGGGCCAGTACTTCCAAAAACCTGTGAGTGAATCCTCAAGGTGAGTGTCCTAAAGGTCTTACTGGTTGCACCCTGGTTCTATAACTCTGTTACTTGATCACTACTCTTCCCTCTTTAATTGGCATTTTGAGTCCCCATAAATTGGTGTAGCTGTAGAAACAATGTTTAGTAATCCCTAAGTATGCTGGGTATTTCCATCTCCCAAAGTACAGCCACTTTACTAAGTGTTTCCAGGGCCTTTTGAGGGGAACCTTGGAGGAAGATTAGACACAGTTGTGACAATGTTTTGGGTTTCACCTTTAGGAGGACTTGCCCTTTATGTCTGCAAATTGACTTAGTCTGAAAACTTGGGGAGATCAAGATCCTCCATTGTGGTGACTCAAGTCAGGCTCCCAGTCAGCAGATCTAGAGCTTCGTCTTTTTTAGAGATAAAGGGATATTTTAGTAAGGGGTCTATATCTTCTGCTTTTAAGATGACCATGATTAGTAATCCACAACCAAAGAGGTTATAAAAATATTTATAATAATTGGCCACTACTTATATCTACTAATGCTCTTCCCTTCATTCTAAATGTTAAGCATTGCCACTTGAATACTTGTCTTTCCAGAATTCTAATGCCTTGAATAAATTCAGGAAGACCATCTCAACATCAGTATCTCCCACTGTCATCCTTCAGCTATAGAAGACAATAACCTACAGAGTAACTGACTCATCCATTTCTTACTCAATGCTTACGTCAGAGGAATTGGTTCTCTTTGGGAATACAGTGCATGATATGTTTTTGATGGCAATAGGAGAAGAAATTGATTATGTATGTCACATGGGATAAATCTGCTCGAAAATACTTACTTACTGTCATATGCCTTTAGATTCTTTTTTACAGCTATGCCTCAAATGTTCTGGAATTTTAACCTCATGCAATATGTCACCATTGTGTGAAAGTTTCAGTTAACTAAGTAAAGTTTTAGAACCACTTCTAGCTGCACAAACTTAAAACATTATTCACAAATTTTTACCGAATTTATCACATCATTAAGTTCAGCCTTATCCAGCTGTATGTTTCTCCCTTAATCTAAGTCTTACAACTTCTGATATAAATTAGCAAAAATTTTGCAATCATTCTGGAATGTAAACTATCTTATCCTGGATCAGACTTCATACTTGTTTCCCTGGAGTATTCTGAAATGTGATCCCAATCGTGAGTGGAAATGCATTTGGAGGTGATTACAATGGATCATGGGAAGCGTTATATCTCTTTGCACGGCAGTGCCCAAGGTGAAGTAATTAAAAGAACATCAAACAAGTCAGAGGCTTGTGTAATTTTGTGTCTGTTTTTATTGGGCTGACCCTGAAACAAGAAATGAGGAATCTTCTAGGGATGCTATGGTTCTCTAAACAATGGCTTGAAATAAGAGTTTAGAGTCATGAGTTTCCTACCCCCCACCCCAATTTTTTTTAGGTTTTCCAACAAAGTCATAGAAAGATACCTCACCTCATACATATTTTTCATTATGATTGCTGTAAGATTCAAATTGAACACACACATTTGATCCCTCCAACTGCTTGCTTCAATCAGCCACAGATAATGATTTAATTAAATGTGTGCCACTGCCTACTATAAGCAAAGAGATCAGCATTAGGTTCAATAAAAATTTATAACCAAATCAACCCCAGAACAACAACAAATCCCTGAAAGTATGTCCCGGGACTACTCATGGTGCCAAACATACTGGCATGCAGAGATTTGTCAGGAATACTAAAACCAAATGAAACATTTCAACAGAAAGAATACAACATGGGAAATTAGTTTTGTGGTATTTCAAGTGGACCGGAAAAGCAGGAAGGGAGTACTAACATTAGGCAGAGGCAATAAACATATGAAGTAGTCAACCACTGTGACGTCTAGAGAAATGTAAGGGAGGAGCTGTGATTAGAACCTAGAAGCTCACAGGAGGAGCTGGGATCAGGCCCTCTGAGAAGCGGCAGTGTCTTGCAGGTGCTGGTAGCTCTAACAAGTATGATGAGGCTGGGTTGTGGGAAGTCCAGAAGAAGTTTCTACTGAACTTCCAGTGCTTGGGGGGCATACTGACAGCAACAGCAAGTGAACAAGGAAGCAGCAAGTCCCTTCTGTTCCTTTCAATCCAAAGCCTGACTCATTGACTGCACCTAACAGGAGGGCAACTGACAAATATCTAGAAATTCTAGCCCCAGGACCACATATCCAAGTACAGAAAGAGCTTCACCGCCAAGACGACGTAGCTTGGTAGCTAGTCTAAGTTTTATATGAAGAAAACAAAATCACAAAAAAAATTACACAGGGTCAGAAACTAGGTTTTAGTCTCAGCCACATTTCTAACTATGAGAATTTTAGTAGTTAATTTCATGTTTTTGAATGTCAATGTCCTTGAAAAAAATCCCTGTAACCTTCCTACTAGGTGGCATAATGTCAGTGTAAATACATTGAATACAGGCAGAATAAATTTAATCATGTTTGTCTCACTATTATTGTTCATACTAAATGGATCCAGGAATATAATAGATGAATGAGACTCATAGATAATCTTAAAATCTTCTTTTAGATGATTTATATGTGTTCCTGTCTAACCAGTCTATACCAGGCTTACACAAAATAGTTCAGTAAGCTCCATATCCAGCCTCCCATGGAGATTATAAAAAGTAGCAATGTAAATCCAAGCAGAGTAGCAGGGAGAATAAGACCTAAGAATCTCAGCTCATTCCCCAGATGAATGGCCAATTTGAATATCTGAACATACTCACATGCTATCTAAACATGACCCACTTCCCTTCTATTCTAATAATCTTCAAGATGCCAAAAAACCACCAGAAAAAGTTGAATTTTCAGATATGTATATTGCTTCCTGCCAGAGTGAATCAATGAAGCAAAAGTCATTCAATAAATAACCAAATTTGGAGCAGAGCAGATATTTTTTATATTAGGATCATGAATAATAGTTTCAGAAGGAAATAGTTAATAGATAAATAGTGTATTTCACTGAATAGATTTTCAAGTTAGAGAACCACAAAATTAAGTAATGAAGACCACTGCACTTAGTGATGATTCCCCAGAGATTTCTGGATAATCACCCACTGAATATCTAGAGGTTAATTCCAGACCACACAGAACTCTAGAATTGATTGTTATTTATTTATTTATTTATTTTAGAATCTTGCTCTATGGAATGAAACTGAAGAATGTTAAAACAAATGAGCACTTAGCCAGCCAAGAGGTACTTATGACTATGTCCTTTGTGACAAATGCTAGGGTCTGAGGATACAGAAGTTAAAAAGAGAGAGATATCAATAAAGCTGATTAAAATACTAGTAAGTTTAGAATTGCAGTGGGTTCAGAATAACTAGTCTTACTTGAAGGTCTTAGCAAAGGATTTTCAACTGTGGTACTGAATCTGACTCTCAACATCTTTCTGTTTAGAAAGTGGTAAGGGCTGGCACTGTGGCTTAGTGGGTAAAGCTACTACCTATGGTGCCAGCTTCTCATCTGGGCACAGCTGCTCTTCTTCCTGTCCAGCTCTCTATGACCTGAGAAAGCAGTAGAATATGTCCCAAGCATTTGGGCCCCTACATCCGCGTGGGGACCCCCAGTGAAACTCCTGGCTCCTGGCTTCGGATCGGCCCAGCTCCAGCCATTTCAACCATTTGGGGAGTGAGTCATCAGATGGAAGCTCTCTCTCTACCTATGCCTCTGCTTCTCTGTAACTTTGCATTTCAAATAAGTAAATACATCTTTTTTAAAAAGAAAGAAAGTGGTAAAAAGCAGAAAAGCTAGGGCAGCTGCACTGCAAAGGCAGACAGCCACAAAAGGCAGCAACATGTTGGGGCACAATAAGAAGCACTGTGTCGGGAGAACTTAGGATGCATAGGGTGCAAGGACACAGTCAGCTACAGGCGATGAAACTGGAGACGAATTCGGGCCCAGTGAATGGAGGGATTTATTACAGTGCTACAGGGTTTGCTCTTGATTCTGTGGGAAGCAGGATCCCAATGACATCTTTAACAGGGGAGAGAAATTATTTAATATATTAACACTTCTGATAACTCTAATAGCAATATATAAATAGAACTTAATTTTATCAGCAAGAGGTAAGGAGAACTGTTGATATTGTCTATGCAAGAGATGATAAAGATCCGTCATGCCCATGTGGTATGGTGAGATTTAGGCAAGGAAGGCTGGCCTGGAGATACTCCTCACCAGAGTCAACAGGACATGGACAAAAGTAGAAGAAAGGCTGATGGATGGCTCAGAATCTTTAAGATTGGGAGCAAGAATGCTGAGAGTGGTGACATCTTCTGTTCAAATAGAGCAGTATGTAGCATATTTTTTCTGTGAAGGTCCAGAGAGTTCAGGCTGCCATAGGCCATGTAATCTTTTTTTTTTTTTTTTTTTTTTTTGACAGGCAGAGTGGATAGTGAGAGAGACAGAGAGAAAGGTCTTCCTTTGTCGTTGCTTCACTCTCCAATGGCCGCTGCGGCTAGCGCACTGCGGCTGGCGCACCGTGCTGATCCAATGGCAGGAGCCAGGTGCTTCTCCTGGTCTCCCATGGGGCGCAGGGCCCAAGGACTTGGACCATCCTCCACTGCACTCCCTGGCCACAGCAGAGAGCTGGCCTGGAAGAGGGGCAACCGGGACAGAATCTGGCGCCCCGACCGGGACTATAACTCGGTGTGCTGGCACGGCAGGCTGAGGATTAGCCTGTTGAGCCATGGTGCCGGCCCACACATGTAATCTTTTCATTAAAAGAAGTTTGTTTATTTGAAAGGTAGACTGACACAGAAAGGGCAGACATATGTAGAGTTCTCCCACCCACTGGGTATTCCCCAAATGAACCAGGACTGAGCCAGGCTGAAGCCAGGAGCCTGGAACTCCCCCGCTGGGTGACAGGGACACAAGCACTTGGGGTATCTTCTGCAGCCTTCCCAGGACCTGAATGGGAAGCAGAGCAGCTGGGATTTGAACCAGCACTGCAACATGGGATGCTGGCATTGCAAACAGTGACTTAACCCGCTGCACCACAACTCCAGCCCCTGTCATTGAATCTTTACCACAACGATTTGTTTCTGCCATAATAGCACAAAATACATCAAAATGGATAATATACTAACAAATAAGTGCGGTTATGTTTCAATAAAACATTATCTATAGATATTGAAATTTTAATTTTATCTAATTTTCCCATTTTGTGAGATAATTTTCTTTTCTTTTTTTTATTTCAACATTTTAAAGATGGAAAAACTATTTCCATTTCACAGGCCATGGACTAGCTTGGGCCAAAGACCATAATTCGCCAATCTCCAATAGAGAAAGCATGGGAAGAAATGGTGTTCAAGTTAAGTTTCAGGTAGTATGAGACAGTCAGGTAAGGACACTCTGAAGGCAAGTACACAGCTCTGGACCTCAGTAAAGGGAGCTGTCCCAAGTACTCCACAAATAATATCTTCATGGTCATAAAGAACCCAACGCAATAGAGAAATGAAAGACCATATTGTACTCTACTGCTGCTTTTAAAGTACTTTTTAATTGAAGGTAAAGCAACATTTGAGGGTTTTATATTATCAAATGCAGACATTTATTTCTATAATAGGCAGTTAGAACCCAAGGCCAAAAAGATAAAGCATTTATGACAGAACTTATAAGAGTAATGAAAGATGAGAGAGTACAGACACTGTCTGAGGAGCAAATAATGCTTCATCCTTTATGGGTGAATGACAGAAATGAAGCCTGATTTAATTTCAGAAAGGGAATTTCATTTGTTACCTGTCAAGCGCTGATGCAAAAGATAAATAGAAATACTAGAAACCACCTTCTCGGGTGGAAAGTAACACTACTCACAGCATTATGCCTGTTAAATAACATTTAAACCACTCATCAAGGATCCTAAAGAGGAAGAGTTTACAATTCAATTGGGTAAAGAAAAGATGACAGTTTCTCAGGTGCCTCACTGGAGAGCCTTTTAGACACGGGCTGCCTTTCCTTTCACAGGCAGAGTAATGAAAAGTAAATTTATCTTCAGGTTTCACCATTTGTTTGGTGGAGGCACAGTATCTCTGGTTCACACTGGATTTTTGAACAGATGAAACATTTCCAAAACCAAGTAATTTGATTCTGTGCAGATAGTAACCACAGGCAGTGTAATTAATTTCTTTTATATCTCCAACCCAGTAAGTGGATCTTCCCCTTCCATCCATAAGACAAAGCCAGACACAAATCACCATGAAGAGCAAGGTGCAACATGAAGATTAAGAAATCTATGATGCTCTGCAGCCTCCACCGTTCATTGCCTCACAACAAAAGCAAAATGTTAAAAATCAATCCTTTAATACCATGTGAATTTTCCACATAAAGTGGCCCAGACAGCTTTAGTACATTAACTTGTATTTTCCTCATTGTCAAAGCTTTATCAGAAAATTATTTGATATAGTACAAAACATGTTGCTATATGCTCTAGCAACTATTTTTCTTAAATGTTGCAAATTCCTTCGATGTAAACATTAAAATGCTTTGATGATAGTTGCTAGATCCCACAAAACTGTCATATCTGCTCAAAATTACTTTTTTGTGAGAATTACTGCCAAGTTATTTCCTTCTCAGCTATTCTTCTACAGAATAATAATATTGTTAGTACTTGATGAGATAAAACATTGACACTAAAAAGGACATTTCACAATGTGAATTTCTGCAAAGGAAAAATTGGAGACAAACACTGAACAGCATTTCTAGTAAACAATTACCAGTTTTAAAATCTTAAAACAGAAACCCATATGTGTTTTGCATCTTTAAAAGTTGCTAAGAATTTACCCAATGAACAATGAGACAAGATTACCTCTTGTGATAAGAGAAGATAATTGGAAATAAACAAAACATGTGTTCAAGTTTAAGTTGCACATCATGACAAAAACCTAGTCCTTTCAACACAACATCCCAACAACTGGATCTAAGTGGGAAATATGTCACAATCATGTTTTATTCTTCATACAAGGACAAGGAAAATTGTTCAATCTGTTCTTGCTTTCCAAATTTAATTATTTTATCACTAAGCTGGCTAATTGACAATTACATTTTTTTAGATTCATTTTATTCATTTGGAAGGCAGATTGATGGATAGAGAGAAAGAGACTATTCCATCTGTTGGTTTATCCCTAAATGGTGACAATGGCCAGGTCTGGGCTGGGCCAAAGCCAGGAGCCAGGAAATCCATCTGGGTCTCCCACATGGGTACAGGGGCCCAAGCACTTGGGCCATCCTCTGCTGCTTTCCCAGGTACATTAGCAAGAAACTTGATAGGAAATAGAGCAGCCAGGACTCAAACAAGCACAACACCAGCCTTGACAGCTAAATTTTATTAGTAGTAGACACACAGGCTTAAAATTTATGAATTCAAGTCAAGAATTTGGACATTATAAATAAAATATGACACTATCACTCTATTTCTGAATTTTAAACATTATACTGATATAATGGTATAACATAATGAAGATAAGCTTTGGAGACAGTCTTTCCTAAAGCCAAATGTAGTAACTATGACTAACTAGCTGTGTTTTCTTGGGAAAATTACATTTCTAAAGAGACTCCAAATTCTAGCATAAATCAATCATAAAAAAGTAACCAAAGATTCCCAAGTTATCCATCATTACCTAGATCTATGGATCTCATTTTATCAGAGTAATGGCTTCCTTTATATAAAGACAGTATATTGTTCTAAAATAAAAGTCAGAGATATAATCTATACATATAACTAAAATATTTTTTTTGACAGGCAGAGTGGACAGTGAGAGAGAGAGACAGAGAGAAAGGTCTTCCTTTGCCATTGGTTCACCCTCCAATGGCCGCCGCGGCCAGCGTGCTGTGGCCGGTGCACCGCGTTCATCCGATGGCAGGAGCCAGGTGCCAGGTGCTTTTCCTGGTCTCCCATGCGGGTGCAGGGCCCAAGCACTTGGACCATCCTCCACTGCACTCCCTGGCCACAGCAGAGAGCTGGCCTGGAAGAGGGGCAACCGGGACAGAATCCGGCGCCCCGACCGGGACTAGAACCCTGTGTGCCAGTGCCACAAGGCGGAGGATTAGCCTGTTGAGCCACGGCGCTGGCATATAACTAAAATATTGAAGTGTCCCATAAGATATCTTTCAGTGTATAAATGCATGAATACAGCTATTCTGCAAGTCATATTGAAATTAGATGTTTATATCAATACAAAAAGCATCAGTAAGATGCCAATTACAAATACAGAGAAAGAGATGGGAGCCATTGGCTGTTAAATGGGAGGTACTGCCATCAATGGCTTGATTTTCCAAAATAGTGAACAGCTGTTGTTTAAGTACTGAACAAAGAAAGAGTATTTCCTTCAACATGGACACTAAATGCATTCCTCAATAATTTCATGTACAGTTAAACAATGCCAGGTTTTTTGTGTTTATATTTAATTGTAGATAGGTTTTCACCTATGTGAATCTCCAGTGGAGTAATCCAAGACCATGAGGAACGTGGGTGGAAAAACCTGTCATTGTCTAAAACTCATTCAACGCAGTACAAGATGTCTAGTACCTCTGGCTCCAGTGGCCTTCTAATAAGCTTCCTGTCTCCCTTCCTCTGCTCAGGTTTCCTGTACCACCCTCCCTTCATTAATTCCTCAAGTGACAACCTGACCAATCTTTTTAAATCCAACCACATAACTGAAATTTACCAATGATTTCCAGACACAGAGAGAGTACATTCCAACCTCTTTTGCATGTCCTTCACGCTCTGTGGGGTCCTAACTACAGCTTCCTTCCTCTGCAGTCCCATTTCCCCCATGCTTCTTGCTCCATGCTCCAAACACACTAGTTCTCATTAGTCTGAAAATTGCTCAAACTTACTCAAGGCTTTGTACTTGCAGTTCTCTCTGAACTTGACTGCCTGAGCTATTCTCTGGTTCCCATGTCCTGCGTGACATACTGACCTTAATGTTGATCATCTTGCCCAAATAGAAACTTTGCTCATTTCCTCCCTAAACCATCAACCTTCCTCACCCACCAAATGGCACACCTCACCTTTCAGGCTAAAATCTCTGACAGTTCTCCGCTCCTTCCCCCAGCACTTCAGTCCATCTAATTATTAAACATGCCATTTTGTTTTCACCTCTAAAACAGCTCCTAAATCTATCACAGCAACAGCTTAGCCCCCTCATTTCTCATGTGTACCACTCCACAGACCCCAGATCAGTCACACTGCTCCCTGGCAATCCTCTGAAATCCATCCTCCACGCAGCATCCTGGGTGGTCTTTAAAAAGACAAGTCAGATGACATTATTCTCCCAGCTCAAATGCTCCAGTGATGTCTTTCTCACTTAGCACAGAATGCAAACCCCTGACTCCACAGTCCACTAGGGCTTTAACCATCTGGTCCCCTTGCCGCATCATTCACTTTTGCTCCACTCATTCTTGCACAACCCAGGATTTTTGTTTTATCCTGGAACTGTCTGGAAATTACTGAAACATATATTTGCATGAACTTGCATTTTTTCTATCATGCAAGTGTCAATTTAAAATGTTGTGAACCCAGGGAGATCTTTCCTAACCTATTCATCTGAAGAAGTTCACTTAATTCCTTCACAATATATTGCTTTACTTCCATCATATAAGTGACCATTAGGTGACATTTTGTGGCTTGTGTCTTTATTTATTAATAATAGTTGATTATTAATAACAATTAATAAGAAGAAATGAAAGAAACATGGATATAAGAACCTTGATGAAATGTCAATAGGCTGAACCTAATGCCTATATCACCACTATTCAGAAAGAATATTTAAAAATATATTTTAAAAGACTAAGTCAAAAAATGGCTCAATATTTGAGCAGAATTCCCAGAGAACATTCTTTAGCTTTAGATTTCAAACTACAGTGTTTGCACCACCAGAAAACATGAGTTAGTCAAAACAGATCAAACCTCAAGAAAATGTGGTGCATCTTCCTGAAGCATCAATTTTATGTGGGAGTATTGTAAACAATATGTTTCTATGAAAGAAACAAGTCTTTGTAATAAGTTAGAATATATAACTTACATGAGTTTTTAAAATAAGCTAGATCTGGCTGGTGCCATGGCTCACTTGGCTAATCCTCTGCTTATGGTGTTGGCATCCCAGGTTCTAGTCCCGGTTGGGGTGCTGGTTCTGTCCCAGTTGCTCCTCTTCCAGTCTAGCTCTCTGCTATGGCCTGGGAAGGCAGTGGAGGATTACCCAAGTGCTTGGGCCCCTGCACCCACATGGGAGACCAGGAGGAAGCACCTGGCTCCAGGTTTCGGATCAGCGCAGTTCGCCGGCCATAGCGGCCTTTTTGGGGGTGAGCCAACGGAAAGGAAGACCTTTCTGTCTCTCTCTCTCTCTCTCTCTCACTGTCTAACTCTGCCTGTCAAAGAAAAATAAAAAATAAGCTAGATCTCTGTGAAACATTATGTTTTTAGCAGTTTCTCAGACAATGCTTCCAAATTTCCAGATATTTGGCATTATCATCTTCAGTTTCAAGGAGCATATAGGTATTTTTTCAATGAAATGAACTAAGAAGCAAAGAAATGCCTCGTTGAACATTTACTGTGGCCAAAAGCTGTAATAGACCCTACATGTAATGTTCAATTAGAAAGAATCACTAGAAAGGATAACCAAACTTCCTATTTGTGTGGTAATAATCAATGTTCTGAATGATAACATTGATACAATTATTATTTTCACTTTATAAGAAAATTCGGATTGCAGCTCATTCTAATCAGTGGTAATAAGTGTTTAACTATGGCACTAAATACCTGCCATAGTTAGAGGCCAACCAAGAAAAACTAAACCAAGAGTTATCCAAAATTCCTTAACAGGGAAGGCCAAAGTAGCCTCACATCTACATAAACATAAGGAGGCTAAGGGGCAAGGAGACATTGAAACAGTAATTCAGTTCTGAAGTCTGCAGCTGACAACCTGGAAAATAAGGTGTTCCACAAGCATTATGTCAGCAATAAATTATGGAATCCTTTAAGGTTATAATGACATCTAGGAAGGGAACATAATAATGTTAATTCTGGCAAACAAACTGCATTCTGTAAACAATGATCAAGACCAAGATCTTCCATGCAAAACTATCTCTGTCAACCACTAACTGTGTGACTTTGGCCAAATTACTAACCTCAGCTTCACCATCTCTGATATGGGAATAAGGCCCAGCTCTTCAGAGTGTGAAAGATTATTCGACACAGGATGCTTCAAAGATCTCCATGCCCTTAATGTCAGCTGTCCTTCTTAGAGTACAATGTACCTTCCATTACAAAAATTAAAAAATACCCTATTCTAATTCCAAATTTAATATAGAAGAAAGTCTAGTTTAATATTAGCAATGAATATTTCATATTTTTCTACAGGAAGTGTTTTAATAAAATTTGATACCACAGATCACCAGACCTCCAATATTATATCCTAAACTTTTAAGTCTAAATCCTCTAATACTTGGTCTTAAAGCAATAAGGTGTTTAGATATATTCTTTCCTATGTAGACTGAATTATCAACAGAATCCCAAATCCTGCCCTGAAGTACTAATTTGAAACTTAATTTTGCCTTTTTATATCGTCTCCCATTTTCTTCAACTTTTCTCATGTGCACATCCCTGAGAAGTTAGAATTCTACCTGAAGGCTGAGGCCGTTTCGTATAACTGCTTTAATATCTAACCTTCTCGTTACATTGCTGTGGGGTTGGCAGAGAGAGGAAATGAATTCCAAAGATGTCTCATATTTGTTAATTATGACATTAATTTCTTGGCTCCTACTCAAAAATCAATTGAGTTGTGAATCAAATATCATCCTATAAGGAAAATAGACAAGACATGTTATTATAAACTCTGTAAGCAGAAATCAAAAATTCCAGATTCAAAGTGTGGTTTCTCTAATCTGATGTGGTGCCCGGGCTGGCTTTTTAAGAGACTGAGTTTTTAAAAGAGATTTTTTTCTTGTTATACAGACAGGTTGAAAAACAAAATCACCATACCAGAAAAATGTCTTCCCTGTGGTTCCCTCAGCATCACCCAGCTGTGCTTTCTGTTGGAACACACAAAGTCCAGTTTTTCAAAGTAAAGTTCTAGTTCTTTGATTGGCATCCATGGCACAGACCTCAAGGGAGAACTGAACTTTCCCTCTCACACACATAAAGACACCTGAATCACTTAGATAACCCTGCACCTGCGCATGGGTAGGAGACACTGGGCCAGGAACGTGTTCAGTGTCTTGAGCACCTTCACGACACGTCACCACCACCCTACTACGAGTTACCATTATCTCTTGCTATTGGTGCAGCAGCACTTTAACGGCCTCCAGGCTTCTACTCTTACTTTCCTTATTGTCAATTCTCCATTCAAGTTCAACACAGATCATTTAAAAATTTTCATAATATCAGTTCACTCCCTTAATGCAATACCATCCAATTGTATCATTTACAATAAAATTTGGAGCCTTTATCCTGATGTACAAAATCCAGGAAGACTTGGTAGGTCTTACTATAATCTTATAATACACCTCTTCCTTGCACATTTAGACTTCCCTAATCTTCTTCCAGGTCCTAAAATGTGCCAAGCAGATTCTGGCTTCAGAACCTATGCCCATTATTCTTGTTGACTACAAAAGCATCTTCCTAGGCCATCCCCTTGTCACTCAGATCTCTGTTTGAAAGACACCTTCTCCAAAGACCTTCCTTAACCTAGAACAGTCACTCTATGACCCCATAATGCAATAATCTCTGTGCTGTAGTTGATATTCTCCACTGCTATTTTTATTTCTTTGTTTTATAGTTGTTTATTGCCTGTCTCCCTACTCAAAATGTAAACTCCATGAGATTAGAAATATACCTACTTTATCCACCATTTTATCCCATATGCCTAAAAGAACATCTGGTGTCTAACAGGACTCAGAAAGTATTTGGTGGAGAATAAATAAATTAGTCAACCAGCTTATTTTCAAATTTTCTTTACCTTCATGCAGCAATTGTAGTGGTTAAAATTTTCCAATTTATGCTTTCTGCTTTAAAAGATTGTATTTGATACCAAAACATTTTCTTCTTATTATATATGCCTTTGAAAAAGAATGTTTCTTGGTGTCAAATTGTGAAAATTCCTTGATTGTTTTTGTGGGGGTGATCCTGAGAAATTCCAGAAATAACTCATTGGGAAGTTATTAAGCACTCTTCCTAAGGGATTACACCCTATATTCCAATAGGGCATGAAAACACTAGAGCCAAGTGAGCCATATGTCACCCCAACCAATTAGAGCAACAGTCAAGTGAATCTCTCGATTGTTAACTAAAAGGAAGTCTCTAGGGGGAAAGAAGTAAGTGACTCCTGAAGGAGACTTTATTCAAATCTAGGTGAATAGCAGCGGAGAAGTACAAGAGCTCGCGAACAGACTCGTCCAAGCTGGGCAAAGAAAGGGCTTTAAAGAAAGCGGTAGGAAAGGGAAGTGACAGGTTACCAGTGCTGGCAAAGTTGTCACAAATAGCGCTGATGAATGTTCATTTTTGATACCCAGAAAAATCACTAAGATTATTTATTTCCCAGGGGTGTTTTCAAAACTTCCAACCAAGGCATGTAGAGGAGGTGAACCATGGACAGTTCTGACAATTAGAGATGACGACTTTGTTGCATTTTCACTCCATTACATTTGGTCTATGGACATTTCTTGGTGTAAAGACAATTTTTTTGTCTTCAGACTCATATAGAATTAACAGCATATGCTGAAATGCTTGTGACTTAATTCCTTGTATTTATTAGTACTCTCTTTTCTTGATTGGTGCTGTATATAGTAACATTGAAAATCACTCCTAGCCCATCACCAGTATTTACACAAAGTAAAAATACTAATCACAGAGGTCTTTCAAAACAAAACAACTAGCATGTAAAATATTTGGGTTTAATATATAAGCAAGAGAGAAAGGCCATCCAATAAATAAATAAATAAGCAAACCACCAAATTCCCGCCTGCAAAGATTATGCATCCTAGTTGTTGATTAATAGACTTTATTGTCTCTACCATCTTCAGTGTTTAAAACAGGTTCCTAAGGAGGAAGAAATAACTGTACAAAACAATCAAAACGTGGGTTTAGAGAATAACATAAATCCTTCACATTCTTCAGGCTGATTATAACAAGAAACTCAGTATTACCAGCTTTGGAAACCTTGCATTAGGGAGAGGAGTCTAAATTGCTTTGTAAAAAATAATACAATCATCTTTTTCAACACATATTACTTGATTACAAGAAAGAAATCTGAGAAAAGTGATCAAGGGAGGGAAAGAAATCTATATTCCCCTAGACTTGTTCTACCATATTATTAAGGTGGCAATAGCCCCCATTTGTCTGGCACAATTCTGTTTTATACCTGTTGCCAAAGTGAAGTTATTAATAGCAGTGTCCATTTTATTCTCAAAAGTGTTGCAATTTGGATGATAAAGTACACAACCACTCCATGTGTTACAGAGTGGCCATTACCCTCCTGATAGATTCATAGATAGCTACATAGAAATATTCTCCTCTCTATTCTACCCTACAATGTTCCCTGGTGGCCAAACTATATAATCTGTATTAGTGGGTTTCCCTTTTGAGTGAATTTGTTGAATAAGAAGCACTAGTAAGAAAGAAGAGGATGTGAATAAAGTGAGATTAGAATGTGTATCCCCGATCTTTGTCCCTGCCTTGTGACCCTGTAGCAAAGACCACACAAGTGGCTTGCTTGCACACAAGCACAACACTATTTGTAGGTGCTGTAAGTCTTCACTCTCCAGGATGATGCATAATACCTTGTATGCTTCCCTTAGCATTGCCTACACATATATAAAATAGTCTCTTCCCTGATTTTCTCATTTGAATATACACTATGCTTCCCTCCAAGAAGCTAACTAATAGATTACATTTTATTTGTGCACCCCGCATACACAGGATGCAGTAAAGCACACTCATTTTGCTTGTGAAACAATTTAAGCTCAAAGAAGCTACTTCACTTTTTCCAGCTAGTACGTGAGAGACTGAGATTTAAATCCATATTTCCCTGATTTTTCTGAAATTGATGAGTAATTCTCCTATACCAAGTTTGTTAGTCTGCTTCCTGTTACTTAAAGAAATTCCTGAGGCTGTATACTTAATAAACAAAAGAGATTTATTTAGCTCACAGTATTAGAGGCTGGAGTTCCTAATCACTTGGATGGCCCCAATCATTGATTTAGCCTCTGATGAGCCCTAATAGCAAATGCCATCAAAACAGGAAAAGTACATGCAACAGGCAGAGCTCACATGGTAAGACAGGAAGCTGGACTGAGAGAAGGGGCCAGGTTCACTCTATAACAATCCTCTCATGACAACTTACCAGGGTTCCAAGAGAACTACATTAATCCCTTCCAAGGGCAGTTCCCTTAATGACCTAACCAACTCTCATTAGGTCCCAGCTCTTAAAGGTTCCATCACTTCCCAACATTGTGATGCTGGAGACCACGTTTCCAATTCCTGAACTCTCGGAGAACACATTCAAGCCACATCTAAATCACTGTATGAAGTTGATCAACCTGTAGACTGTTCCTATATCAGATGATAAGAGGCACAATAAGCTCTTTAAATATTCCAAAGTTAAATGAACACACATCCTTTCAACAAATACTTTTTCAGCAAGTAACCACTCTAGACCAGATACTAATTAAGGAAAACACTAGAAGAGAACAAAGGTCATCAAAACAAATATATTAGCAGATGTCTGTGTTTAAATGTACCAACACAACACCCAAGATCATCTTTAAAAGGACATGGCTGAAAACTATAAGGTAATTCTGCAACATTCATCAAATACTTTGTGACAAACTGAAGCTCTGATTGTTAGCTGTGTCCTGACTAGGAAACTTTTCTCTGTAACTTCAAAGGAGGTTTCTCAATAAACTTATTATGATGAACTAGAGAAGAATGACAGTTATGGATACCCTCCCTAGATGGGACTATCTCTAGATGAATGCCAAAGTCTTAAAAGATAAATATGCGTACTTAATTTGAATACAACACACTTAGCTGAAACATCACTTACTTTCCATCACATATTTTTGCCTGACACGCCACACATCAACAACCTGGCACCATTTGCTTCCTTAACTATTCTTCCCAGTCCTGTTGGCTTTTGAGAAGTCCCCAGATTGTTTTAGTCTAAGATGAGGACATGGGAAAGAAGGACAGAATCAAGAATATAAGATATTGTATTAAGTGAAAAATAAAATAAGAATAGAATGACAGTGACTGAGGTGCATACTATGGTACATAAAATAACATAAGAGAACATACTTCTTGAAAATGTTGAATTAACCCAAAAGATTTGGAAAGGAATTTGTGATGTATAATGAACCATTTTCACACCAGTGCAGTTATTTATCTTGCCCTGAACCACTTTGCTCATCGATGGCAATGCCAGTAGTTAAACTCATTTCTTTCTGATTCTGTGTCCAGGCACTTTGAGGACAGAAATGCCTAGAGGCATAAATTTGACAGAAGAAAGAACCATATGTCTTCAGTTAGAAAAATAAGGCTAAAATGATGCTTCAGCATAACATCTTCCCCAGCTGAACATCTGCATGTTGACTTTTCACAAGCTAAATATCAAATGAGAAAAAAAGAATGAGTAATACCAGGCCTGAAAGTAGTCTTACTCAATGTTAAAAAGCTGGATGAAATCTGGATTTCCTGTCTCCCTCTTCCTCAGAGCCCTTTTGCACCTTAGATTTTCCTAGCTACACAATTGCTCTCTCAGGTCCATTAGTTCACTCAGGTAGTGCCCAATCCTCTAAAATCCAGAATTTGCCTTATGCTCCCAGGACTCACTGCTCATTCCTTCCTCATCAGAATTTACCTCACAGCATCCTGAGAATCAGGGCACTGCTGGATCACATATTGTGAAATCTACCAAAAAGAGAAATAGGGTAAGAGGCAATGTTTACACACTACATAAAGAGTAGTTTGTTTGGACGCAGAAGCCTTTATTTAGCACTGCACAAATTACATCGAATTGACATGGATTTATTTGTCTTCATGGAAAATCTATCTTGCCAAACAGTACAACTTCCTGTGAGCTTTCTTACAAGCAACAAAATTATAATTTGTTTACTATAATAGGTAAATTAGAATGAACAGCCACAAATACAATGATGTGGTTAATGGCAACAGTTCCAGTTTTATCATAAAATTAACATAGATTTGAGTTACCTGTGACAATCTGGACTGTGTATTTTTAATACTGTTCTCCTTGATGTTTTGGTTTAGCAAGATTAGCAGTAAATTCAGGTGAAATAATGTCATTTGTTTCTTTGTCATGAGTACATTTGGGGGTCTAACAGTTCTCTGCCCCCCTTAATTCTCCCAGCAGAAATATTATTCTTATATGAGAAATCACATAAACAAGCTACAGTTTTTCTATGTACAAGTGACCTTCTGTTCATTCAGATCTCTCCACTGGTCCTACAACATAGCCAGGTGCTATATTATTTTCCCAAAGGTCATCTTCAAGTGTAACAAATACACCTGATATTTTCTACATTATTTGCATGTAATTTGCTTATGCCTAAACATACTGTGATTTGGAAGAGTACAAATCTAATTTAAATTTTCCTGAACTACCACAGTGAAATGATAACTGTGCTTTCTGAATTTTGACAGCAGAACAGAATTTTCATTAGAGGTAAGGAGAGAACATCAAACACTTGAGGAATGGAATGTATTCTAAATGCAAACTAGAAGCAGGAAGCCTGTAGGTATAAAATATCAGGCACATTTGCTAAAGTTAAGGTCATACCTAACAAGCAGGTTTAGAAATATCTAATCAAATACTCAATTTTTAAAAATGGCTCTTTTTAATTTGGATGGGAGAAGGGAAAGTAAACGTTCTTTATTTTAAGGAGCCAGGAGTGTCTCTCTACCTTAGACCCAATGAGAAAATATCTCCTTCGACTCAGGGTCTTATAAGCTGAGGAAAGAAAACTATTGTAAATAGTTAATATATAAGCTCCTAAGAGCAGATAAACATGCATACATAATATATAAGCTGTTAAAAGCAAATAAACCTAAGTTGTTAAAAGCAAATAAACTCTAGCTTTCAGTTTATGGAGTCCTTATGTGAACGAGTTTAAAGCAACATAAAGGAATATCATTATAGAGCAGCTTTCGCAGGGAATAGGCAGAAAAACCACTCCTGAGAGAGGACCCAGGGCTACTGGCAAGAGATGGAAGAGTTAAGAAAAAAAAGGCTGAGGATTCAGAACAAAGTTCTCTTGTTCCCACTCTGCTCAGAACTAGTTCCAAATATATCTAATGAAGTTGAAAAATGCAACATAGTGGATCTGAATCCTTGACAGCTCACATTCTGGATAATCAGCTCTCACAATTAAATCCACACACTAGTTTTGTAGGATGGTAGTTAAACAATTCACATAGTAAATGCATTTCCTAAAATCACCACTCGAACAAGACTAATAGATGTAAAAGAGGTAGGCTAAATGGTTGCCAGAGGAATATGATAAATTGCACAGGGGACATTGGACATTGGAAGAAATTATGTACAACTGTTTTCTCACCATTTCAAAAGTTGGTTTTAGCAACTGATGATGAAGTCTTTAAATTCAAGCCTCTTCTAACACATAGAACCTTTTCTTGCGGTTACTTTTGTAAGTGCACTGGGTTATTAATAAGACAGCAATGAAGCCTAAGACTTCTGGTGCTTTGTATTAGGAGATGTGCATTTTCTCTTTTATTTCAAGCACTTGTCTCTCCTTACAACACAAAAACCTTTTGAAACATACTGAAGGAAACAGATTCAGCATTAATAAAACCATAGCATGGCTTGAAAGAAAACAGTCAAGAAAATAGAACACTGAACCTAAGTTTTAGCATCAAGCATCACCTATCAAAGGGCAAGGGTCAAGACCCATAGACTAAACATCTCCTGAGAATTAGCCTGAGTGTGGGAAAACATATACTCAGTATCCATGGGATCATAGCTAATGGCAAATGTCCTTAAGAGGCATAAATAAGAAATTAACAAGCCCAGAAACAGGCTGATCTATAGAGAGCCACTTTCTGGAAAGTCAAACCGGTGAGCCTCGCTAGAGGAGTTCATCATCATTCATCCCCCCCATTTTTTCACAGGCCCCATGGTTAACCAGATTACTCACTGTTCTTTAAACATGAACCTGTTCTTTTCTCTTTCTGTGCCTAAATGTTGTGCCTCCCCAAATTTCTACTTCTACATCCTACCTGAATGTTAGGATGCAACTCAGATGACATCTGTATAAATCTTTTTTATAGTAGAAATAAGTTCTCTGGGCCTGCGCTGCAGCTCAATAAGCTAATCCTCCGCCTGCATCACCAGCACCCCGGGTTCTAGTCCCAGTTGGGGCATCGGTTGCTCCTCTTCCAGTCCAGCTCTCTGCTGTGGCCCAGGAGAGCAGTGGAGGATGGCCCAGGTCCTTGGCCCTGCACCCACATGGGAGACCAGGAGGAAGAACCTGGCTCCTGGCTTCAGATCAGCACAGTGCACTGGCTGTAGCCACTTGGGGGGTGAACCAAAGGAAAAAAGAAGATCTTTCTCTCTGTCTCTCTCTCTCACTTTCTAACTCTGCCTGTTCAAAAAAAAAAAAAAAAAAAAAGAAAAGAAAAGAAAAAGAAAGAAGTTCTCCTACCCTGAATTTTTATAACAATCACCATTTTATAACAACATATTACTTGTAGCTTATTGTGCATTGGCTATACCTGGTAATATCTACTAATGTCTAAATTCCTTGATGGTAGATTTTTCACATTAAGTAGGCTGGTGTCTTTAACATAGAATGTGTCAATAAATGAATGAATGAATGAACATACACCATGTTAGGATGGTCTAGAAACAAATATTGATCAAGGAGATTGGAAAAAGTAGGTTGATATTTGTTTTAACCTTTATGATTTACTTAATTATTTGAAAGTCAGGATAACAGAGAAAGAGACAGAGAGAGTGAGCTTCCATTTGCTGGTTCAACCCAATTGCTTGTAAAACCCAAGCTGAGCCAGGCTGAAGATAGGAGCCTGGAACTCCATGTGGGTCTCCCATGTAACTGGCAGGAAGTAATTCGCCATCATCTACTGCCTCCCAAGTACATTAAAAGAAAGCTGGATTAGAAGTCCACGTGGGCCTCAACCCAAAGCCTCTGATATGAGATGTGTATATTCGAAATCGATGCTTAATCCACTGCTCCACCACATCCTCTTGATTTTTTTTTTTTAATTAAAGACTTGTATTTAGGCAAGATAAATGAGAAACTTAGAAATGGTATTTGCACTTGGAGCATTTTACAAGAAGAACATAAGCTGCACTGATGTATTTTCTGCCAACCACATTAGTACTGCCATCCTCTGGCCCGTTCTTGCCTCTGAATCCAAAATCACAGAGATGAACAACACAGAATATCAGATCTCTGGCAAGTTGGAGATGAAGTCCCACTCTTTTCTGGGGACACTGTAGGTTAGAGTGCACTTTTTCTAGATAGTAGCTGAAAGAGGGCTAGAACCTAGATTCTTGGATAGATGTCAAGGGTTCTTTAGGCTCAAACAATCTGCCTCATGGTAAATCCATCATCTCTGATATCTGGAAATATTCAACATTACATTCTAATGATTTGAACTATGAAAAGGTTAATAATGTGTTCATTCCTTTAAATGGCATGTTTTGTGCTACACTTCTGAAGAAGCATCATTCATCCTTTAAAAAACGCTACAGTGATTTCTTCTGACTGATAGTCAATACTAATATTTATTCACGCCCAGAACCTACTCCACGAGTAACCATTTCCATTAACCACTGAGGGCATGAGATCATATCCAAACTTCATGGATGTCTGCTGACAACACTGATGCTCATTTCAAGGGAGCTCTCCCCCATAGTCTCAGAATAAGACAGTTCAATTTTGCATTTTATTGGTATAACCTTTATATGGACCTAAGAAATTTGATAAAGTGATGTTATTTTGTAAGCATTCCAGAGACTTTATTAAACATTAAAATACAATCATATAAGCATTGTATGAGTACTACAAAGAATTTCCTGTATAGCTCGAATCCAGTTGCATGTTGGATATTTTTAGAGGGCTTTTTAAAAACAGACTCCTGACCTAGACCAGATAACTATGAAGTCAGAATGCATTTCCTAGATATCTGATGAGGAGGAGTTTCCAGTGCACAGTGAGCTTTGGGGATTACTACTCCTAAGGCCAGGCAATTCTTAAAGAAGTCTGATTTATCTTCCCACCTATACCCGTGCACTCAAATTTTGCTCCTGTTGCACCAACCACCCTGGATATCCACCCAAGATATCCCAGAAAGTTTTTGTGTGATTGTTGTATTGTATTTTGCCTTGGACTCTGACCCAGCAGAGGACAGGCCAGTGCATTAAACCACTTCATGAGATTTCCTCACTGTGAGTAGTTTCAGTGAATTATATGTTAGAGTATATGCCACACGTATGTATTATCATATAAGGTCTCTATAGCCTCTGAGAAGTTAAAGGAATCCATAGTACTGGCACGATTGTCTCAAAGTATCACTTTCACAAAGAGAAACATAAATCAATTCCAGTAGAAATATGCCATTTCTCTATTATATATTCCTTTGATCAGAAAATCTGTGCTTATATGTGACAGGTGGTGTGATATGGTCCAAAGATCTCAAATCTAAAAGTAAAAGGGCTGCAATTTGATGATTATTATAACTCTGAAACTAACTGACTTGGAAATGCCACTTACTTCTCTGATAAATATCTAGTTATCCAACTACCTAATATAAAGGGACTGGGCAGGGTCATTACTTCTAGGAGAAGGGCATTTACTGGACATTAGCTCTTTCCTGGCCAGCTGTGTGACTTCCAGCAGCTCGCTGTACCTCTCTGCATTTCAGTTTGCTCATCTGTGACACACAAGGTGGAACCAGCTACTGTCCTAAGGCCGTCCCAGTTGAAGTCTTCAGGTTTTTGATAGCTTCAGATCATGGTGATCCTTTTCCAGTGCTAATGTTCCGTTCATAGGAATTCCTCTCATGGATTATGCAGAAGCTGCTTTACCACATCTTTGCTTATGAAAATTGCTGATAGCAGGTATTTTCAATTCAAGCTACCTCATTAGCAGTAGCAGCTGCAGGTGTTAACTTCATATCAATAACTTACAGTGATCACTTGTATCACATGAGTTCCCTTGAGTATTGCATGGAAATTCTACAATTTCCCTCAGTCGCTACTAAGTGACTGGACAAGGTGCTTCAGTTTTTGAAGAACACCTGCACCATCTTCTTACTTCCATTAGGAACATATTTTTGTTCCTGTTTGGTTTTTAAGGATTTTCCTCACATAGTTTTAACTATGCATCTGTGGGACTCCCTGGTATTTACTCTTGACTCACTGGGGAAATAACATACAAGATGGGAACTTGTTTTGGCTTGGTGAAATCTGTAATCTTAGATTATGTGATTTAGAGGAGCTGACTCCTGATCCTTGCAACTTTAGCTATGGCTGGCCACTCATCCAACTTCACACAGCCCCTGTATTCTACACAGGCTAAGCTTTAGGCACAGCTCATTCCCTCAATCTGAAATGAACTATCTCCCTCTCTTCTTCACCATCAGCACACCTTACCATGTTGAATGCATCTCCACACCCCCTGTATCCAGAGTACCTGGTGCATTTATCACATGCACTCAAATATTTGAATTGAAATTAACTTCTTTGGTACAGTTACAAACATAGGAAAGCCCACAAATATAGGAAAGCCCACAAATGGCACCAAATAGATGATTTCTGAGGATGATGAAAGTGATCAAAACATGAGAGAGAATACCACTCCATGTCTGGCTTTCTAGCAACTGACTTACCTTAGGCTTTATGGAAGATACTGCAACAAGTTTACTTGTGTGATTAAGGATACTAAAAAACAATCCTTCGTCCAATACAAGCATGTTTTATTCTCAAAAAAAAAGACTCCCAATTCATATTAAAAATAATAATAAAAATTGGGGGCAATAATTGAGAGAAAAGTAACAATAAGATTTATCCATTAATAATTTCAAAACTGCTGAGACTAGAGTATATCTTAATTGTTACTTTAACTTAAAAATTAAACATAGTATTGATTAAGAAGAAATTCTGGCCATATGTGAGATACATAGATAAATAGGATTCTTTTTCCAATAAGTTCTCTACCACTCTGATACCTGAAAAACATACTTGTCTATTCCATAATATTGCTAATCATACTGAATTACACTTGAATGTGTTATTTACACAAATATTTCTCTTTCATATAATTTATTTATTTATTTTGAAACACAGAGTAACAGAACAAGAATAACAGAGAGAGAGAGAGAGAACTCCCTTCTGCTGGTTCATTCCCCAAGTGCCCACAACAGCCAGTGCCGGACCAGACCAAAATCACGAGCCTGAACTCCATCCAGGTTTCCCATGTGGGCAGCAGGGAGCCAGATACTCAGGCCACCATCTGCTGCCTTCCCAAGTCCATTCACAGGAAGCTGGATGGGAAAAGGAGCAGTCAGCTCTGAAACTGACCGTTTGACACGGTATACCAGCATTGCAAATGGTGACTTAACCAACTACAACATAACACCCACCCCAAAGGTAATTTTTCAAAATGCTGGGCACATAAGAGTTGAGTAAAGTATAAGCAAATCGGCCGGCGCCGTGGCTCAACAGGCTAATCCTCCGCCTTGCGGTGCCGGCACACCGGGTTCTAGTCCCGGTCGGGGCACCGGATTCTGTCCCGGTTGCCCCTCTTCCAGGCCAGCCCTCTGCTGTGGCCCAGGAGTGCAGTGGAGGATGGCCCAGGTGCTTGGGCCCTGCACCCCATGGGGAGACCAGGAAAAGCACCTGGCTCCTGGCTCCTGCCATTGGATGAGCGCGGTGCGCTGGCCGCAGCGCGCCGTCCGCGGCGGCCATTGGAGGGTGAACCAACGGCAAAGGAAGACCTTTCTCTCTGTCTCTCTCTCTCACTGTCCACTCTGCCTGTAAAAAAAAAAAAAAAAAAAAAAAAAAGGAAAAAAAAAAGTATAAGCAAATCCAGGAAAAAAAAAACACATTAAAATGAGGATAGAGGAGGTCTGCCAGCGGAAAGCAGATGTAATATAGCATCCCAGGTAACTGCAGTGGGCAAAGTGACAAAATCAACAGAGGGCATTTGCTTTGCTGTGAGTTGTTCTTGTGTAGACCTCAGACCTGGGGGCCATGGTAGGAGCCCAGAGTTGTAAATGGCAGTTGTAAATTAGCAATCAGAACAACGTCGCCCTGGCAGGAGGCTCCATAGGCCAGCAGGAGCCTGTGATTTGGCTGAGAGCAGCGGGCATGAGAGCAATAAGAGATGTTTGTGATGCAGGGAAGATGGGTACCCCTAGTCACTGGCTCATTGGTAAAAATGGCTCCAAAGCTGGCTGCGAGAAGCAACATTCAGAGGACCTTAGGATGCAGTTGGAGGGGGAAAAAAACTACAATGGAGATGAAAAAAACACTAAACAGGAGAAACTGCCTCAGAGTCCAAGAATTTTCTAGAATTGGAGAGGGTCCATCAGAGAGGCAAAAGGGCTAAATGTGGGCCTCTCTGACTACAGGAAAAAGAAGCATTTCTCTACTCTCAGTAGAGATGTCAACGTACATACTAGTGATTAGGCCAAGTACCCAGGGTGGGGTTTATTGAGCTTCCGGACTACCTGCAGTCTGAACTTCTTGTGCACTCAGAACCCTGGAGACCTGTAGATCCTCCAGTCACTAAACAGTGGTGCCCAGAAGCTTCAGAAACCACTTTCTTTACAGAGAACTTGAAATGAGAATGAACGTCTTCCCCCATTGAACAGATTATCCCAAAAGTACCCCTACCTGCATCACACTGTAACTCCTTCTAATTATTCCTCATTTTGCCAGATCGAAATGTGTATATTTTCTGATGCTAAAGATTATTCTGATAGTCTTACATGATCTACATCTATTATGCATTATGTCTTCAGGCAACTATTTGATATTATAACCTAATCATTTTGATGGCAATAAATTGTATTCAGGGTACATTTTAGTCATTTTATAAGTTTCAAATAAAATTAATTAATTTATATCCTGGGAAAATGCATGGTTTTATTATCAGTAAAGATCTTATTCATAGATAAGCATATATTTAATTTTCTTGTTCTGAATTAAATAAAGTTTGCTTTCAATACAGGGCCTTGTTTCTTTAAGAAACCAAAGATGGGGAGAAAGGTTTCTCTCTTCGTTTTTCCATTTTACAATTATGGGATGGACTCCATATGGTCTGCAGCTTTTGTCATACTCCACATTCTAATACCTGGATCATCTGGTTGTATGCTATCATAGCTCCTCTTTCCTTCTCCAGGGAAATTCATGTCTGTTGCTGGCATCTGTCCCCTGTTTTCCTGTAAAAGTCTTCACAAATAATGCACTTAACACCTCCTGTTCTTATTAACAAACTATCACTTTCTCTTTGGCTTGTCATTTCTTAAACACACTTCTAAATACTTTCCCATTAAAAATCTACATAGTTTCTGTATTTATGTTCTAATAACCTCCTGCTTAAATGTAACTCAATATATTTTTCTTTTAACAGTCAAGAAGCCTAATATAAGTAAAATAACTTCAGAAAAGTTTTGGTTTTCATTTAATTCCCTAATTGTACCATTATCAACAAGGATAAATGCAGCATGGGGAATTTCTTCAAAGAATATTCTTCTTAATTGTTCCCACAGTCTCATTAGGTCTCAACACAAGATTAGGAAGAAATAAGGTACATCTATAAACTAACTTTGCTCTGTGTTGTCAAGACAACTGTGAAATACCAGACAGGACATCACAGATGGCTGCATTTAACCTGTATCACTCCTTCAGAGACTGCAAGCTAAATGAGGTCTTGAAATGAACAAAATATAGAGAGAATATTTACTGAACAACATAAATTTGTACCAGGTTTAGCATTTCTGCATTGGCCTATTACTCAGTAAAGAGTAAGCTTATATTTGGTTCAGAAGGTTTTTCCTCCTTAATCACTGTTGTTGGCTTTTTCTAATTCTTTACAAAAAAATGAGTTCTGAAACCAAAGTATAAAAGCGCAGGTCCCAGTCAGTCAGATTTCTTCCTGGCCTTTAAGTCCTTTATCATGAAATACCAGCTTTATTTAAATTGCAATCTTTTACCTACCTAGTTAGGCAACCAGCTAATATATCAGAAACAAAGGAAATATACAGAGTCAGCCAAGTTCAATGTGAATAAATATTTCTTGAAATGAGTCACCAACCATCAGTTGCTTTCTTTCCTAAGCATGTAACTACATACATTCAAAACGTCTCTATGTGGCCATGCATTTTCCTGTACTTAGACCGTGTAAGGCACAGTGACATTTAAAAAAAAATACATTCCAATATTACACAAACAGAAGAAAGGACTTTTTTTTGTATAACGGCCTTTTCTAACATTTTTTTCCTATCTAAAATAAAACTACAATTGTAAGAACAAGGACTGATCAGGCTCTCAGGTGGAGCATTATGCAAATAACTTCAGCTTCCTGCTACTCACTTTATCTCACACAAGCCGACTTAGGTACAGAGCTCCAGAATTCTATCCTTTGCTTTGACAGAATATTTTGAACAAAATTTAAACATTGCTTTAAACTCACTCCATTATTGCACACAATGGACACTTAGGATAACATGCATCTTGGGAATAGGGAGTCGTAATCTTTTCTAGTTGTTCAATTTATAATACTTCTTTTCAAGGTTGTGTGTGAAGCATAGAAGTGACTGCTTTGAAATGGTAATATCTAGTAAAATTTTACATATTTTTAAACTAACATATCTGTGGCACTGACCATGGCTAATTTGTTTAGAAAAAACATCTAAGACTGTGCCTGTATTTCTAAAGCCTAGCCCTAGAGCTTTGTTAGTTTACCCAGCCAAGCAGTGTGGGGAACTTGATAATTAGATGTAGCAGAAGCCAAGGGTGGAGGCAATGCATAGCAAAAAAAAAAAAAAAAAAAAAAAAAAAGAAAGAAAGAAAGAAAAAAAGAATGAAAAAAAAACTGGATGGAAATGTGTGTCCTTGACGAGAAGATGAATTGACTAATTTGTTGGAAGCCATTTAAACATTACAAAAAGCCTAAAATTCTTGGAAGAGACCTGTGCTTATCTGTGCAAGGCTTCCATGTCCTTGTATATGTTAGTCTTTTCAGGAAATATGTCATTCTCCTTAACCTTTTTTTGCCTGAACAGACATGTTATACTGCTAAATACACCATGGATGTTACAATTTCTCCAGCTTTCCCAAGGTGTTCATAGCTTCACTACTCCTCACATTGTATGGAAGCTGTACATTTGTTCTGCAAGGATCAACTTGGAAGCAAGGCCATGTTCTCAATTTGTATAATCTGGATCTCTAGCATAGTTTATGGCACATTGTATGCACTTAACGACTGATTGCTGAATGAATGAAAGACTTAATCATAAACTCTAGAAAAGGAGCAAGAATATGAGCAAATGTAAATCTGTAAAAGATTGATAGTATATTGCGTATAGTTTCTTATCTCTAACTTGAAACAGATAGAACCAATGTTTATTAAGTAGACATGTGGTAGAAATATATGCATATTATCTTAGGTAACTTTTTGTAAGTATCCTTCATTCCATTATAGAGATGAGGAGACTACGGACCAAGAGCATTAGCAACTTACCCAGTATTACAGGAAACAGAGGACCTGAAATTTGAGTGCAGATCCATCTGACTCCAGTAGTTGTTCTCTACCCCACACACAAGGTCAGGAAGTATGAGCCTATCCCTACTTTGCCCTATTTTAGGATTTATCTATGCACACCCACTGCAAAAGACCCTGTCAACCACAACAGGGAAACGTCAGGGCAGCTCTGTCACTAAGTTGGGTTAGAAAAACCACGTTTCATCTGGAGCTGCCTATACCAGTAGGGGCTTGGCTGTAATTTCCCCCTTGGAAACACTGGCCTCAGTTTCTAGGTCAATTGTTCCTGATGAGCGTTCCTACCTCATCAGAGTGATGTATGGAATCTCATTAGTTGCACCCCCTCTGTGATAGGCCTCCAGAGAGCATGATTTACTCTGGTGCATGCTGCTGGCTGTCAGCTTGCTTCACCCAAAACTGACAAGAGAATGCTTCATTGCCACAGCAACAGTCCAACCCCTCTGTCGCTATGGTCACGCTTTCCCAGTGTGTCTGCTTGCTCAGTTTCTCCCATGCTTCTCATCTCTGGCCTTCCACTTGTGCGAATGCCTACAGCCCTGGGTTCCTTTCAAGTGCTTTTGCTTCCCTTTCTACCTCTAGGGATTTGCGTGCCAAGCCTCAGATCTTCAGCAGTCTCCATCTGAAGGCACCCAAGTTTCGTAACAGAAATTGATGTAAAAGAATAAACTTTCTTTTAAAATATGGTACATTTTCTGAACATAACAAAATGCGGATCTACAGAGCAGCATAATAGTAATACTCTTAGGACACTAATTTGCTTTTAAAGAAATAAAGTGACACAATGAAGAGCCTCGGACGCACCCATTTACTCAGCACGTGACATAGGCCACCACAGAAACTTGTAATTCTCCACTTGTTCCATTTTTGAACAGAGATACTAATAAAGGCCTAGCAGAGCTGTGGCAAAGATTGAAGTGTGTGTGTGTGTGTGTGTGTGTGTGCGCGCACCAGGGACACAGAGATGTATATCACAATAAAAGAAACATGTCATGGACGTTTCCACAATATATTTATCCCTCCTTGAAAAAATTCTTTTTTAAATTAGGCACAATCTCAAAACTGTACCTTATTACAAATATAAATAGATTAGAGATCCTTACTCTATGATATGGAGTAATTTTCCAAAGTGTAGCTCTCCTTAAATCCTTTATCAATGGGTGCCAGCACTGTGGCATAGCAGGCAAAGCTGTTGCCTGCAGTGCAAGCATTCTATAGAGGCACCAGTTCAAGTCCCAGCTACTTCATTTCTGATCCAACTCTCAGCTGTGCCCTGGGGAAGCAGCAGAAGATGGCCCAAGTCATTGGGCCGCTCCACCCACATGGGAGACCCAGAAGAAGCTCCTGGTTCTTGGCTTCAGATTGGTCCAGCTCTGGCCATTAAAGCCATCTGGGGAGTGAACCAAAGAATGGAAGCTCGCTCTCTCTCTCTCTCTCTCTCTCTCTCTTCCTGCCTCTCCCTCTCTGTAACTCTACCTTTCAAATAAATAAAGAAGTCTTTAAAAACTATTAAACTATTTATTAATGAATAAATCAAATATTGCTAATATTTATTTTTTCATTTTATGCTAAATTAATGACCTTTTCTAGTCTCTGAAGATATTCAATGCCTAATCAATATTAGCCATAGAATAATGCTTGGAAGATTAGCAAATACAATTGTTTCAAAATAGCATTTCCCCCTGAAACTTCTACTACTTATAATATTAATAACTTTAATAACATCAAACACTAACGCTGAACCCTTAGTCTTTTCCAAGCAAAGACTATTATAATGGCTTTTGTGTGTTATGTTACAAGCATACCTCTATATTGTATAGAAGGTTGTATACTGCACACAACTTGTACACATATAGAAGTGTTACTATTCCAGACTTGTGCATGAAAGCATGAAGCACAAGGCTGCTAGGTACTCTGCACACTCGTAGCCCTCACGCTACCCAGTCCCTACAACCCGGAAGATGTCACATACTTTCAGAGACACATCCAACCTGGAGCATGTTTGCATTTTCAAGTACATATCCCAAAAGATTTCTCCATAGTAGCCTCCGATACGAACACTACCAGAGGCATCTATCTTCAAATTACTTCTGAGAATTTTGTGCTATTCTCATTATTTAGAGGGAAGGAAGTAGGGTAGGAAGTATCATTATATTGTTAAAACTTTATATATGAAATGCATGAAATTTGTTTCTTTTATATAAATAAAAAGTAAAAATTAATTTAAAAGTCCATCTCAAAAAATTTATCAAAATGAAATTAAAAGATATGTTCATTTTGGTACAGAAATTTTTTTTTATTTGTAGTTTTTTTAATTGCTATTAATGAGGACAGATTGCATACATTTCATGATACAATTTTCATAATACACATTTTCTATGAACTTTTGAATATCACTTCATATCTTAATTATAACCATTTATGTTAATGCTGTTTGCTTTTTTATTTATTTTTGTTTGTCATTTATCTCCCTTTTTTGCAGTCAATTAGTATCCCTTTTATAGGACTGAAAATAATTGTATTCAAATTTGGTAATGCAATTTTTTTTTAATTTATTTATTTTGACAGGTAGAGTGGACAGTGAGAGAGAGAGACAGAGAGAAAGGTCTTCCTTTGCCATTGGTTCACCCTCCAATGGCCGCTGTGGCCGGCGCGCTATGGCCAGCGCATCGCACTGATCCAAAGCCAGGAGCCAGGTGCTTCTCCTGGTCTCCCATGGGGTGCAGGGCCCAAGCACTTGGGCCATCCTCCACTGCACTCCCTGGCCACAGCAGAGAGCTGGCCTGGAAGAAGAGCAACCGGGACAGAATCTGGTGCCCCGACCAAGACTAGAACCTGGTGTGCCCGCGCCTCAGGCGGAGGATTAGCCTATTGAGCCGAGGTGCCGGCCTGGTAATGCAATTTTGACATGGAAGTGAAAATGGAGTTCCAATGACTAAAAATTATCGAGAAATCATGGTATCTATACTAAGATGTTGTCCATACTCTCAAATCTAACCTCATTTCAGAACATCTTTGAGAGTTAGAAATCATTTCAGCATTTTCGGATGATAATATGTACTTGAGAAAAGCAATCTCAACGCTAAATAAATAAGCAAAATTCAAACTCAGGTCTCATCTAACTCAAAATCCATGAACTTCTTACTCTACCATGCGGTTTTCTCCCTTAACAGCACCCATTAGAAAAAACAGACAGGAAGGCTGGGAAGAAAAATGGAGAAAAACAAGGCAGAGGGGGCCATGAGCAAGAAAGCACTGGTTGAAAGGAGCAAAATTCCCAAAGTTGGCAAGGGAGAGAAGCCCCTCTCGCAGCCTGCAACAGTCTGTACCCACAGTGCATGACTTGAAGCCCCTTAGAGAACCATTATGAAATCACGCCTCCCTTGACTTTCATTCTCACTTTTTAATTCTCAAAATGCAGATTTTTAAAAAGTATTGATTTTTTACAGCCTTTGTCTCAAATGTGAGAAATAGTGTTTTCTCCTTCATACTATGTGTTAAACTCTTTACTTGGTGTAGGGTTAACCTTATGAGTACAAAGTTAACTGAAAATAGATCTTTGCTAAATTAAGAATGGGAATAGCAGAGTGAGGAGGAAAAAGCGTGGGAGTACAGGTGGGGGGGTGGAAAGAATCACTATGTAACTGAATCTGTATCTAGGAAATACATGAAATTTGTATACCTTAAATAAAAATTTAAAATAAGTAAATAAATATATATGATACTAAAAATTATTTTTCTTTCTTTCAGAAGCAGAGAAAGAGAGACAGAGAATCCCTGGGTTACTCTCCAAATGCGCACAACAGCCAAGGGTGGGCCAGGCCAAAGGCAGGAGCCTAGAACTCCATCCACATATTCCCATATGGACGGTAATGACATGTGTCATACCTGATGCCTCCCAGAGTATGCATTAGAAGGAAGATGGCTCAAAACCCAGGCACTTGGATATGGGAGTTGGGTGACCCCAGCAGCATTTTAATGGCTAGGCCAAAGGTCTGACTCCCACTCTTCTACTAATTGTCTCAATCACCACAGCAGTCCAGTCATATGGAAATTACAAAGCAATCGGACAGGGGCCAGCACTGTGGCACAGCAGGTGAAGACCTGGCCTGGAGTGTCAGCATTGCACATGGGCACAAATTTGAACCTGGCTGCTCCACTTCTGATACAGCTCCCAGCTAATGCACCTGGGAAAGCAGCAGAAGATGGCCCAAGTGCTTGGGGCCCTGAATCTTTGTTGGGGACCTGAAGGAAGCTCTGGACTCACGGCTTCGGATTGGATCGGCTCAGCTCTGGCTGTTGAGACCACCTGGGAGTGAACCAGCAGACGGAAGACCTCTTTTTCTGTCTCTACTTCTCTCTGGAACTCTGCCTTTCAAATAAATTAATAAATCTTTAATAAAAAAAAAACAATCAGCTGATTCTTTCCCTTCCGTGCTCCTTTCTAAAGAGGCAACAGAACACTGACATTTATTATTTCATGTTTCTTTAAATATCCTTTTCAGAAAGGGTAAAAGATTTACACAATAAATTTATGCTAGAAATGATAGACCCAATTTTACATAACAAGAGAGTTTTTTCTGAACTAAACTTATCTAAAACATTAAAACTATCCAAAGGAGACCTAAAATGAACTCAGAAGTCATCACGGAACCATGTCTTCACTCTAGAAAGAGTTTCATTAGCACAACTCCTGGAATATAAATAGCCACTCTGTTTTTAAAGACCTTAATGGGAGGTAATTATAGGACCTTCCAGGCAGGGTACCTCATTGCATCGCTCTAAAATGCTTCTCACAGAAACTGAGGGAAAGCATCCGTATTTTCATTCTTTTTGGCAAATATACAAGAGCAAGTCCTTGATGACAAACTTCATGCTGGCAATCAAAAAAGTTCTTGTAGAATGCTCAAACATATATCTGTTTAAGAAAGCTTCAATGGCCAAAAACAGCTAGATGCTTAACATGATAAAATCCTTAGTTACACATATGGCCTTCTCTACATGACAGTATTTTCCTGTTATAACTTATCCAATTTGCTTTCTTCCATAGGAAAAGAATAAAACGGTTGGGGCTGGAATTGTGGTGATGGGGGTAGAGTTGCTGCCTGTGGTGCTGGCATCACACATGGGCACAAGTTTGCATCCCAGCTGCTGCACTTCTGATCCAGCTCCCTGCTCATGGCCTGGGAAGAGCAATACAAGATGACCAAGTGTTTGGGCCCTGCCACCCATGTAACAGGCCTGGGTAAAGCTCTGACACTTAGCTTTAGCCTGGCCCAGTGCTAGCCATTGTGGCCATTTGGAAAGTGAACCAGAGGACAGAAGATCTCTCTCTTTCTGTATAGCCTCTCTCTCTCTCTCTCTTACTTTTTCAAAACAAAGAAATAAATCTTTTTGAAAATAAAACTATTCCTTAAAGCACCAGCAACATACATAAACAGTAAATGTAATTTAACTAGCAAATAGCATGTTGAATAACAGGTATTTGTGGAACACCAGTCTTGACTTTGTCTACAGACCATGGACAGAAAATTCTTGTGGAATTTTATCTTGAAGTTCTTTTTGCTAAAATTCTCTTCAAACAGGAAAGAATAAATTTTAGTGCGATTAAATGGAAATGAAAGGAGAGGAAAAGGTTCTAGAACATGATGGTAGAAATGATGACTAACTTATGGAAAAAGCTTTGCATTGGATTATTCAGAAAGCAGTTGGTACTGCTCAAAAAGAAGTCTGAGTGTTACAAAAAGTCCTGAATTTGAGTTAATCAAGTTCAATTTTATATAATCTTAGGTAAGCCTAATTTGACTTTAAAGACTGATTTTAACTAAACTAAAAGTGTTTAGTAAAAAAAAAGAAAATAGAACTTGTTAGAGATTTCAACACTGAAAATGTAGACTTGAGAAAAGTGAATTTTAGAAAAAAAAAAGTCTATCAGAAAAGGAAATCAAGGACACTGCCTTGAGAAACAGCTACTTAGGGTTACAGAAAGGAATGAAGTCAAAACAAGAAGTTCAAAGCAGATGAATGTCCATCAAAGACTCAGTAGACCAATCCTAATGCCAGAAGGCCTAGAAAATTTCATTGTTGTGAGTCATTGCTGAATTCCAAGCAATCAATTCCAATACTTGCTTATAAGAGAAAATATTCATCCTTAACAACTAAAGATTGAAGTCAAGATCAGCAAGATATTAGAAAGATGGCAGAGTAGGATATCTCAATCCACACTCATCATACAACATATCAATCTGAACAAACATCAACATGGTAAAATACCTTCAAAATAAGTTTAAAAAAATCAAGTGAGAGATTATAACAATTGTATATAGTACAGAAGAAATAAAATATTCACTGGAGAGGGTAGGAAAGACTGTTTGATATTGATAGAGCTCCCTATCCCAACCCAGGGACAGACATAGATACCGTGCACCTGGGGGAAAGAGAGGAAAGTGAGCACAAGACTTTGCCTCAGAGCCCAAGCAGAACCTAAGGCCTTCAACTCCAGACTGGCACCTGTGAACTGAAATCCAGCAATCCCAGGCTCTCGGCTCCATGTCAGACAGATGCCAGTGGCTCCAGGCTCAGAACTAATCCCACTGTTGGACCTTAGCTCAGGTCAAATTGAGTACCACCGGAACCCCTGTAGCCCTAGTTATCAGGCCAGCATCCACGAATCCTACCTGCAAGTCAATCCCTATGAATTTAGGCCCCAAACCTGCTCTGCTTTCATAACAGTTGAGAGTCAGTTCAGCCCACATATCCCTAGGCTTCAGCCCTGCTCTAATTCCAGGCAAGCACTCCTGGCCTCAGGTACCAGGTGAATATGCCTGGACAAAATTCCAAACCTGCTCACTCAGTGCCTGGCCAGCCTCTGAAGCCACATTTCTGTTAGACTCAGGGTTCAGGCCTCTTCCAGTAGATTTGGGATTCAGGCCAGTATACCACAGCACTAGACCAGCTGGTATAGACCCAGGATATGGGACCACTCCTGTGGAAACACTCTCAGGCCAACCCACACAAGTTCAGGCTACAGACCAGCCCCTGTGGCTCCAGGATCTAGAGAAGCACCCATGATCCTAGACTCCACATGATGCTTCACAAACCCAGGCTTTGCATCTGCCCCAGCACCAGATTGCTTCCAGTGAGCTCAGGGCACAGGCCTGCTGAAGCAGACCCAGTATCCATGCTCCCTACAATACACCCCAGTGCCACTCGGCTCCCATCAGGTGAGACTCCAGGAACCCCCATCAGAAGCCAGGCCACAGGTCATCCACATACGAAATCAACAGTTCCACAGAAGTGTATCCAAGAGGCAGGACCCACTCCACAGGCCCAGGTGTCAGGCCTGACAACTTACTACATTAAGCAACAGGTCAGAATGACCAAGAACTCCAAGTCCAGCCATGGACCAAACCCGATAGCCCACACAGAATCTCTGGTTAGGCTGACTGGTAACCATAGTTCTAAGACAAAACCAGTCTGAAAGCACTGAAATAATTCCCTATTCCTTCAAATGTGCAGGCATCAACATAGAACAACAAGAACTGGAAAACCAAGGGGAAATAATACCTCTACATGAATACAACAACCTCCCAGAAGGTGACCATAGAACCAGAGATACACAAACTTCTTGACAGAGAATTCAAAATAATTGTTTTAAAGAAGCTCAGTGAACTTAAAGAAAATACAATCAATTTAATGAAACCAAGGAAATAAACAAGCAACAAAAATAAGAAATTTAACAAGAATTGGAGTTATTTTTAAAAAATCAAACAAATTCTGGAGCTGAAAATCATCATGAATGAAAAGAAAAATGCAACAGAGACCATCAACCTCTGGCTTAATCAAGTAGAAAAAAATCTATGCACTCACAGACAGACTTTGTTTAAAAGTAGACAGCCACTGGGCCAGTGGGAGCAGGAAGGGGAGAGAAAAAAGGGTGAAGAAGAATGAATGAAGTTTGTAGAATTTATGAGAAAGTGTTACAGAGCACATATTTGAGTGATGAAAGTTCAACAAGGGGAGGTAAAAGAGAAAAAATGGGATAAGGGAATTCTATCAGAATTCTATGTTCATGGACAGGAAGAAATAATATTATTTAAAATGTTCATAGTATTCAAAGTAATCTACACAGCCAATGCAATTGTTATCAATATTCCAATGGCAGTTTTCACAGAAATTTATGAAACATTCCTGTGGTTCATATGGAACAACAATAGATCCTGAAGCGCTAAAGTCATCTTGAGCAAAGAGAATGCAGCTGGAGATATCACACTATCTGCCTTCAAAATGTACTTCAAAGCTATAATAATCCAAATGGCATGGCATATAGGCACATGAAACAATAGTATAGAATAGAGAACCTAGAAATAAATCCATGTATTTGTAATCAATTCATTTTCAACATATGTTTCAAGAACATATAATGAAGACAGAATAGTCTGTTCAACAAATGGTTTTGGGAATACTGAACACTCATATGCAGAATTATGGAATTACAACCTTATCTTACATTGCATACAAACTACAACTGAAAAGATTAAATATTTAAATGTAAAACACAGAGGTATAAAATTACCAGAAGAAAAAAATAGAGGGAAACCCCTCGACATTGATCTGCACAATTTTTTTATATTAGCCCCAAAACACAAGCAACAAAAGTGAAAATAGACAAGTAAGATTTACACAATGCTATATACTTTCTGCACAGCAAAAGAAACAATCAGAAGAGTAAAGAGATAACCTATGGATAGGGGAAAATACTTGCAATATCAGATGTATGCATCTGGTAAGGGATTAATACCCAAAATATATAATGAAATTAAGGACCCCAATATTATAGAAACAAGTAAGAAAATTAAACAGTAGGTAAAGGACTTGAATAGGCATTTCTAAAAAGAAAACATACAAGCAGCCAACAGATTTATGAAAAAATGTTCAACATCACTCATCTTCATAGTAATGCATATCAAAATCAAAAGTCGTGATCTCATTCCTGTTAGAATGGATCTGGAGGACATTATGCTAAATGAAATAATTCAGGCACAGAAAGATGTATAGTATGATCGCACTTATATGAAAGTACTTTAAAAGAGTTCATAGACAAAAAAAGAAAAGTTCATTTGCTCAAAAATTTTTGAAATCCATGCATAATTTTTTCATACTATGCATTTCCATGAATTTTTTGAAGTATCCTCTTAGGCAGAATCAAAAGAATTTGAACTCACGGGTGTGGAGAGTAGAATGGTGGCTACCAGGGAATGAGATGAGTGGGGAGAGAATGGAGAAATAGTGATGAAACATACAAAGTTTCCACTAGGAGGAATAAGTTTAAGAGGTCTATTGTACAACAGAGTGACTGCAGCAATGTGCTGTATACTTGTACATTCCTGAGAGCAAGGTTTTAGTGTTGTCGCTGCACAATTGTCAGTTATGTGAGATAAAACACATTAACTAGTTCAATTTAGTCATTCCACCACACACACACACACACACACACACACATCTCAGGAAATCTTGTTGTATATAACAAATATACAGTTTTGTCAGTAAAATAACAATTAATTTTAGAGGCAGGTGTGTCATTTAGTAGTTAAGTCACCACTTGAGAGACCTGTAATGCATTATCAGAGTACCTGATAAGGCTACACAAATAGGTACTTCCAGCTGAGCTATCCAGAGTACTTGATTTGAGTCCCAGCTCCTCCCATTCTGTTATAGCTTCCTATTAACACATACCCTGAAAGGCAACAGATAATAACTCAAGTATCTGGGCCCCTGACCAACGTGGGGGATTCTGACAATTCTGGGTCCATGGCTTCAGCCTGGCCCTGCTCTGGCCATTGTGGGCATTCGGGGAGTGAACCAGCAGATGCAAGTTCTTTGCTTGTCTTTCTTTCTCTCTCTCCTTTCCAAATAAAAGGAAAATAAATAAATACTTAAATTAATTTTAAAAAGCAACTGAAGAAAAAGTCTTTAGGCTATAGTATATAATACAATACTAAGTAAACATTAAAAATCATTTTGAAATGATAAATTAGTTAAGAACATTTTCTTGCTATAAAGTATACAAAAACAATAAAACCTAATAATTTTAAGAGATAATTTCACCAAATGAAGTATTATCACAATATTTTATATATACATATTAATGTATATCCACATATTATCATATTATATATAATGTATATATATAAACATATATATATATATATATATATATATATATATATACACACACACAAGCCTACATTCATGAACAGTATATGCATAGCTATGGCTATATAGAACTCTGGAGAATGGAATTAAGGGTTTGGGGTTTTTTTGTTTTTGATATTTTTATCTTAAGTTTTTACAATAACAGATACCACTTTTAAAATACAAAAGCAAACAATCAGTTCCAGGCACATCAGGGTAGAAGCAATCTCGGAGGCAGTGAGAAAAGATTATGAATAGCCGAAGCTTAGAGAGTGTGCGTGTGAGGCATAAGTGAAGTACACATCTTCTTTTAAGAGAAACCAGGATTAGGATTAGGGGCTAGCAGACACAGATAACCAAATATAATCAGTAATAATAAGATAAGGAAATAAGTACCTCTGTTCAAGAGAGTGACACTATCTCCACGGATTAAGCCATAGACATTGGGAGCCAGAATGATTGTCTGCGTATCACAGGATTAGACGCTTTTCAGCTTAGATAGATTTGGGAAAGCTAACATTGGCTTGCCTGGCTGATTAGTCAAGTCATTATTGTACTGCTTAAGAATTTCTATAAATGAGAATATTAAATTAACTTTATTAATTTTGTGAGGGATATCTTTATCTTTTTGGCAATTGAGATACCCAGAACAAATTTAAATGGGTTTTATAGCCTTAAAAATGGAATGATCTGAAATAGAAGCTGACTTCGGCTATTATTTGTGTGCAATGATACAGCCAGTGAGTTGTAGACTAAAATGCCACAGAGGTTTTTTTTTTTTTTATTTTTAGCAAAAAGGAACCTTGAAATTTATCTACATTAGTTAGTATGTGTGAATCAGACAGATCATGAGACTAGAGAATGCAATGAGATCTATAGTGAACTTCCCAAGTCATTTAAAGAGGAAAAGTGCGTACATCATGACTGCCAAGGCAATGAGGGGGCAGATTTAGCCAGCAGTCAGCCAAGGGGAACCATGGTCTCTATCAATTCTCTCATTTTAACAAGAAATAATAAACCATATTTGCACACATTTCTTCCGTGACAATCTATTGACTTCTAGATCCTAAGTTCTAGTTCAAATTTCTCTATGGGACCTCATGCTGACACCCCTGTCAGTCCTTTGGGGCAGAAATCTCCCAGCACAGAGAGATGTATCTGTGTCAGGTCAGAAAGTTGCACCCATTCCTCCCACTCATTTGCACTCTTCTGTACCTACTGGATTTCTTTATAGAGATGAAAAACCTGGATGATCTTATTTAGAAATACATTTACTTGTTTAAAAAAAATATAACCTTTTGTTGTTGACTCTTCCAAGCACTGAATAAATATACATATTTATGAATATTTCAGTTAACAGCACTTGTAAAAGATCAAATATCACAAGCCATGGATTGTAGATAGAATTAAAATATCCAATAGATTAAAAATATAACCTGTAGTAGAATGTAGCAAACTGAACCAAGTCAGATAGTCATGGTTTAAGCCCTAAATGAAGCTTACTTGCTAGCTGACTTTAGGAAAGTAACTGCTTTTCAATTTTCTCATTTTCAAAAGGGCAATACAATAATATTCTTCATGAACTTTATATCTACATAAACGTATTTTTTCATTTGAATAAAATCATATTTTTGTTTGACGTTGTCAATACATTTTCTCATTTTGATTAAATATATTGGTGAATATGTTCTAGTAACCTAAACTACATGTATCTCCGAAGTTTGAAGGCCTCTGTTCTCATGGTTGTGATCTGAACTAAATGAAAAAGCAACTGTTTACTTCTTTTATTTAGAGGAATCCAAGAGCAGCATCGTGCAGTGCTAGTTATGTCTTTAGCAGTGTTGAATCAAACATGGAAACAAACACAAAGACACCAGAGTATAAGCCTCCTCTTCATGAAAAGCCTATGTAATATATAAGACACACAGAACTATCTTTTAAACTGAAAATACCAGTCAAGGCATGAAGCACTTAAACAGTCATTTTTAAGCTCCTAAGCAAATTTTGGTTAGAAGCTTGTGGGAAAGTCTCTGTTTTTCTCTAATTAATATACTTTATTTAATTGATGACTTCTTTTGTTTTTGCACTTCTCGTGTGTCAAATGTCTTTAAATTGTTCTCAGTGTTAGGATATGTACTTCTGTGGGTCAGTCCTATTGGTTGCTCATTATTTGGACATGTGCAATGGAGAATTTTACTATTAAAAAATCAGGACTTCTCATAATTTAGAAAATTAATATCTTTATACTTGAAAATATTTTATGTAACTTGGTTACTTCTGGAGTTTGGGTAGTTGTGGTATAATTGAGTCAAAGTCATTTATTCCATTTACATGGAGTTTCTCTCTTTGGTTTACACTGACTTTTTAATGTCCCTCCCCCATCTATCAATTATTGCCCGAGGCAGTTGTTACCTACAATTAGATTGAGTTGTTTTGAAAAGCCTGGGTTTGATGAGCCACACTGTTATTTAAGAATCAGTAGATGGAAGAGACAATCACTTGGAAGCTGGTGTCAGCTGAGATGAAAGAATGTCCTTTTATACCCCATCCTCTGTTGCAACTGTTCTCCATGAGTACTGTTTTATGTGTTGAAACTTTAAGGAAATTGAAAATTCCAAATATATATTTCAGTAATAAAATAATTTATAAAATGTTCTGAGGTCAGAAAACAGACACCTCCATATTCCTAGCCACTCAAGCTTTGACTGCCTCTTATTCAGACAAGACCTGGAGAGGAAGCAATCACTCTGCTGCCCTTTCCGAAGCCACTGAGCAGTTTCTTAATCAAGAGAGATTACCTGAGGAAAAGATCATGCCATCTAAGAATATGCAGAATGGTTTAGCCACCTTTTTTGAAATAAGGGAATGATCTACAAATTATCTTCTCTGATTTTCCCATCGTTGGTGTTTCTCTTCATTTGTAAAATTAATTAAACATTTTTAACCTGGAACTTGTTGATACACAGACAACAAATAGAGAGCTAAAGAAAAGTTTAACCTTCCAAACTAATCTTAAACTTGTATCTGTACAGCATTATCCAAAAAAAAAAAAAAAGTTGTTTGCCTACTTCCAAACCTATTATTAGAACAACTGCAAATCTTTCCTCATCTGGTAGTGCTGCTTCAGTCATACATAAATATTTTATTCTTTTGCCAAAGAAGCCTCAATTGTTATTACTGAAAAGGATTTCTGTTCCAGTGAGTGGCTTCACTGCTGTCCAATTCATGTCAAATTTACATTTCCTGTCCTCAGATCCCAAAAAATGAGCTTTACATTTGGGGCTTATTGATCTAAAAAGTCCAACAAATATGGCACTGTAATCTTTAAAATTCATATCTACTAGAATGTGGGCATGTTTGCCTTTAATTTTAGGCAGTAGTTTATTAAAAACACCATTTTTCTTCTTAGTGCCTCCTTTCAGAAGCTTCATACATGTGTTTTAGACAAATTAACTAAATTAACTCAGAGTTTTCATTTGAGTCCTGGCACTCTCCCTCACTAGTTGCACCGGCCTGTTGCTCAAACTTTTAAAGTTTCCCTTTCCTTATCTGCGAGAGTAACAACAACAAACAAATTAATACTGATGTGGTAGAATGATTTTTAAGGATGAATATGAGGTGATGCATACCAAACACTTGCACAAGTGGAGGATGGCCCAAGTGCTTGGGCCCTGCACCCCATGGGAGACCAGGAGAAGCACCTGGCTCCTGGCTTCGGATCAGCATGGTGCGCCGGCCGCAGCGGCCATTGAGGGGTGAACCAACGGAAAAGGAAGACCTTTCTCTGTCTCTCTCTCTCACTGTCCACTCTGCCTGTGCAAAAAATAAATAAATAAATACACTTGCACAGAGCCAGACGAAGCATGCATGAGTGTGTTCTGCCATTATCATTGGCATGTTCTTAGCAACTTAGCAACAGTCACTCTAGTGTATTTTCCCAAAGCAAAATTATGCCACCCTTATGTGTTCCCAAAATGCTCAGCACCAGTCCTGTCTCAGCTCTTCTCTCTGGACTATGGAAGGTCCCTCGGCTGCTGCAGCAAGCACCACCCATCCCCGAGACTGGACGATGAGGTGAGTCAGAGGCCAGGTAATCCGGTTTGCTCAGCATCCTCATGCAACTTATGTACAGGAAACAGTACTGTGAGTGGGTTGAAAAAATAATTCAGGGCATTTCTAATTTTATATTTATCCATTCCTGGAAGAATATTTCCTTCTGACTGCACTTATTAACAGAAGGCCTAAGAAAAAAATGATCCTAAGTACTGGGGCATCGAAAGCTTTTCTAAGGCAATATGTCCTCGACTCTTCTGCTGAGGATCTTTTCTATATTTACTTTGTGCCTGTCAGTAGTACTCAGGTAATCCTCCTTTTTAACTATGCTAATTAGACTTTGAAAATCTTCGGGAGTTCTCTTACAGCTCTCACAGCAAGGCTGAAAACCCTCACCACACAGAGACACCCGTCATGTGGCTCCAACTGATGGAACAGACCCATTTGCCGAAATATCGACTTCATATTTTTCTATTTTAGCCAAAAAAGTTTTATGCCAACTTCCCCCTTGATAATTCTTCTATGAATCCTAACAGAATACTAAGGATATGCTAGCAATCTTCCCTATATAATTCATTGCTTTAGACCATTTTAAACTAAATCACCCTTCTCCAAAGTATTCTCATCCAACTTAATCTATTCTACCTCATCCTGATTTTATATGGATACTAGTCCATATTATTTAATTTTCCCATATATAACTTAGATTGGCTGGTCTTTTATTTACTATTGGAGTTAGTGAAAGCAGCATCTTGTTACAAGTAAATGGAGATGTAGGGACTAGTAAGGATTGCCAATAACTGGTTTAATTTTACTTGATTGTATGATGTATAAGCCAATGGCAAGAATAGATAGGGGATGGGGGTTATTTTTAAAACATTTGGATGTGCTACACAGAGGATCTCTGTGAGACCTCAGTGGAAAGAAAGGGCCATTAAAGAAGGACATACTTTTCTCTGAAGGGAGGAGGAAACATCCACTTTGCTTATGGCAGTGTTGAAATACTGATGGAGTCCATGATCACAAAAGGCTTCCATAGCCTTGGCAGCCCATGGCAAGAGCCTCAGCTGATCATTGACATCATAAATAAGAGTGCTAATTGTTAAAAAAAAACAAAAACCAACAGACATTGTACTATGAGAATTGACTGCAAAACTTGTTCTAAAAATGTACTCTATCTGTTGTGGGGAGGGAGGAGTGCAAACTGCTGAAATCTGTGTTTAACATGGAGTTGGTCCTCTGTATATAAAACCAAGCTAAAAATGAACCATAATGAAGAAGGAGATGGGCGAGGGAGAGGGAGGTAGGATGGGCATTGGGGTGGGAAGGTGAGTATGGGGGAAAGAACCACTATATTCCTAAAGCTGTATCTATGAAAAAATGTTTTCATTAAATAAAAACTTTTAAAAATTTAAAAAATAAAACATTTGTATGTGCCCGCATTTAATCTACATGACTTTAAAATCTCAAAGTCAATTCGGAACAAGAAATCATCATAAGCCAGGATTCCCTGGAGCCTTGCATGGCATATCTTACTGTATTACAACTATGGTTACAATACGTTCTGAAGTTTTGAGACAATTGAAACAGCTCATGAAAGAATGTATGTTAAATACAAAACACGGCCATATAGTAAACAGAGATTTGCTTAGTAATCAAACACTCACCAGGCACTTAATATAAATATAAATCAGACACTGTAGTAAGTACTGAAGACACAAAGGAGAAATAAAACATAGCAGCAGCAACTCACAATTTTGATGCTCAGAAAATTTATGAACTCAATATAAGCAGTAAAGCTAATCCTATTCTAAATTTACATGGAACTTATATACAGAGAGGTACCTATAAGAACCATTTCAAAAGTCATCAAATACTGGGCTGAAAATGGGTGTGAGGAGAGAAATCAACTTCCAATGACTGTATTATACTGAACAGCATTCTCAATATTATTATTGTTGTTAGGGTCAAGAAAAGTTAACTTTCTGAAACTTAGGAAGTGGACATATTCCTGATGTCTCCTGTTGCTATCTTCCTGATCGTTAGTGATAACTAACAAAACCCGTCTTGTGGAAGGCAAGGTCCCACGAATCATTGTGAAAAGCAGGAAGGAACGCTGAAAAGTACCCTAAGTGGGGAAGTTTCAAGCTACATTACAAAATTATCAAACCCAACTATCCTGAGAGCTCCCAAAGTCATTTCTCCCACCCATGAGTTCACAGCTCACTTTGTTTGCATCATGGCTTTGCCACCTGCCCTACTTTGACTTCTTCATGGTGCTGTTTTTGCTCTTTGAATTCAGAACAGCAAAGTAAAGGTTTTTATGATTTTAAAAGCCAAGTGCTGTGTCTGAGAGACACAATGAGACTAACAAATGAAAGACAAGGCAATTCATGTCTTTAAATAGCTAAGACACTATATGCTATAGTAGCCAGAACAACATCACACATATAAAAGTAAAATAAACACTTACCACACCAGAAATCCACTAGATGTGGAAATCACGTCTTACTCTGAATGGAATGAGGGACGAAACAAAAAAACTTCCATTAATGAAGAAGCAGATATTCAGGGACAACATGTACACAGGAAGAAAGAAAGAGGTGAGCCTTAGTTTAAACACTGCCTCTCCTGCTTACACCTATGTAATTTTAGAGAAGTTACTTAGGGGCAGGTGCTGTGGCATAGCTGACAAAGCCACCACCTGCAGCACCAGCATCCTATCTGGGTGCCCATTTGAATCCCGGCTGTGCCACTTCTGATCTAGCTCCCTGCTGATGCACCTGGGAAAGCAGTGGAAGATTTGTCCAAGTCCTTGGGTCCCTGCACCAATGTGACAAACCTGGAAGAAGCTTCTGGCTCCTAGTTTTGGATCAACCCAGCTCTGGCTATTGTGGCTATTTGGGGAATAAACCAGAGGATGGAAGATATTCTCTCTCTCTCTAACTGTGCTTTTCAAATAAATAAATGAATCCTTTTAAAAATGTACCTAATTTCTTCCAGTCTACTTACTCAACATGTAGTATCTCACTCACAGGGCAATAAAAGTAAACTATATAAATAAATTTACTCACTCAGCACACAAATAACAGAATACAATATTCTAAAACAAAATTATGCTTACAATCCAGGTACGTATAAAATGTCAAAGGAGGTTATTGGAATCAATGATTAATTCTGCAGGAGACCAAGGAAGGTGTTTTTTTTCCCCCTGGTAACATCCACTTGACACATTTGTCATGTTTTCTGTGTGCAGAGGCTGAGGAGAGAATTCTAGGCAAGTGCAGGGTCTGAGCACAGAGCTGAGTTCTGCACGGCAACCAAGGAGATTCCTCTTGAACTTGAACTATCTGTCATTCTCCTTTCTGGACGGTCAGTTACTACTGACTGTAAAAGGGAAGCATCTCATAAGAAAATATTTTAATAATCACAGACCAGATATGACAAATACCTATGTTTTTCATGGACTTAGGAATTATTCAATTTCTAGAAAAATAAGAAACGCAGTGGAGAGTCTTGCTTTCTTGGAAAGATTATTTTTCTGATTCTACAATAAACAATCTGGATAATTATGGTTTCTTCCATACTGCTGCCTTTGCATTTCTTTTCCCTTGCATTATTAGACCCACCACTAGGAGGAATCTAAGAGAATCACCTAGCTGATATTAACCCAAACTCTTCTTCTGCTCCCATTCTGAATTTTCCAACCTCCAGCTCAGACAGAAGGAATGAGGCTGCCATGGAAGCCAACGAGAACTTGGAGCACATTGAGATAGCCCACCTGAAGTACAGCTCCGCAACTGAAGTCTGTGCTATACACAGAGATGCCTTGAGTAGGGGTGAAAAGATTAGAAGCTATGAAACTACAATACTTATGGAATGTTTCATGGGTCCCACAAAAGCCCAGGCAAACCCTTCTCTGAGCAATGGGGGATGGACTTGCCTTTGTACGTGAACCACTCTAATAATGAGTTTGCATCCTGTGTTCCTTCAGTAGAATATGATTTCAGGGATGTAAGTTTGAAATAGGAATAAGATATTCATATTGTGACCTAGTTTAAGTCAGATGACTTTTTCAGAACAGTTGAGATGTAATAAGTGCTTGGTTCTTTATCACTTCTTCAACTCTAAAAACCCTTCCTGAATGCCAATTAAAATGGTAAATACTACTTAGAATCTGACCCCATAAAATCTCTAGTAAATAACTTACTTGAAAAGACATAAATAGAGTTTGCTTTCACCAGAGAAAATAGTTTGAACACTCATTCTTCTCCCAGGAGACATGTCAGCAGAAATTGAGATTCTCCAACAAAAACAACTTGAATAGTTTTCCAAAAGTTAAAGGCTAGGAATGTCTTTGATTTCTGCTGTACTATTGGCAGGCCATCCTCTGAAAATATATTTACATACAGAGGAATAAAAGACGAAATTACTATGAAAGCCCAGCTAACCCTCTTGAACTTCCACACATTGAATCCAAACAAGGTTTACTGTGGTGCTAACAGTAACATCAATTTTCATGGACACTTATCCATGCATAATAGCTGACTCCGGGAAGGGAGTTAAGAGGAGGTTGGATAACAGGTACCAGAACACCATCAGATAGAAGCAATCAGTTTTCGTGATCCACAGTACAGTGGGGTGAGTATAGTTCACAGCAATGCATTATATACTGGATAAAGAACAGAAGAGAGAAGCTGGTAAGCTCCAAATTTAAAGAAAAGAAAATAGAAAGGCGCATTGCCTGGTTGGATCAGTTTATATTGTATATATGTGCTGAAATATTGCACTGTACCACAGGAAAATGTACACATATTACATGATAATCAAACATTTTTAATTAAATATTTTAATTGTTATAAATGGTACAGGTGGAAAAATTCAACTATGAAGTAAAATGAATGAAAACAAGAATATAAATGAAATTAAATGGTACATTATCTTTCTGATAAAGTAGAAATTCTGAGAACTTTGTTTACAGTTTATGTACCAATTAAACAATTAACTAAATTCCTTAGGGAAAAAGATGAGCTGCCCGTCTGCATTTGAGAGAGCAAATTTATCCCACCCAAGATGTGGCGGAGAGAAACTGAGCTTATGTGTATTGAACAGGTTGTTGATATAGACTATCCCGCTTTGAAAATCCTGCCAATCCCGTGACTGAGAAAGACAGTATTACATCTTTATGGAAAATGAGCACCAGAAGCCAGGAAGCTGCATGGAGATGTGTCCTTTAAAAGGATTTGAAATCATTCGTGCCAGAGTTTAAGAAGTATTTTATGGTTGTACAATGCCTCCCTGTCCAAAGCTGGCAAGCACTGTAGAAATCAAATAGTCAAACTCTGTTTTATGGTTGAGGCTACAGAGCAAAGCAAGGCAAGCAACACTAGAGTACACAGTGGCTTTTAAAATTCTAGCACCAAAACAACTACTAAAATATATGTGGCCTGTAAGAGTCAGATAAAATTGTACTATAACTTGTACATCTGAACATGTCACCAGTTGGGAGCATTTACTTTTCATAAAAGTGATGTTGAAGGATGATTCTGAAGTCAATAAATACTAATGATTCCAATTACACTTTTAGAGTTCTACAAGAAAACTCATTTTTCTCCATATCATCAACATCTCCCAACTTCCCAAGCACGGAAACCTGATGTTTATCAGATAGTGGAGCAAAGGGATGGGGGAGGGAAACCTATGATATGTTTTTCACTTTAGCAGTATGAAAAGGATCATTTGTGGACCCCAGACTAAGATGCATATAAGATAACGAGGGATAATTGCTTAGTAAATAAAAGAGAGATTGATTGGAATCACAATCTAAAATTAAGTTCCATATAGGAAAGAATTTTCCAGCTGTGTTCACTGCTAACCCCAGTGCCTAGAATAGAATACTCAAAGATCATGTTTAACAAACTAATGTTTTAGGTACCTCCTGAGTATTAATAAGGGATGATTATTTTATTAAAATTTGGCACATTCATGAAGTGGAATTGGGTAGACATAAAAAATGTTTTGAGGTTTACTTATTCATGCAGAAAAGTGTCCATGATATGGCATGCCAAATGTTGATGAATAAAAGCTGGCTATAAAGCCATGGATCAAGTATGATTCCATTCATTCTTGTATAAAAAATAGACAAAATAATGGCCTTATTCACATATACATTCTCTCCATGTAGAAAATTACCTATTACTCTTTAAGTATTCATGAAATATTTCAATGAGTCACATATTCAGCAAAAATACTCATTATGAAAAGAAGAATAAAAGCAGACTTAGAAATTTCTAATTCATTTTCATCTCAAGACATGCAGATCAAGCATTTTAAAAAGACAATTTTCCTGTAACACTCAAAGATTGTATCCTTTTCTTTTCTAAGTAAAAAGAAATGAAAATAAAAATTATTCGTTGCATCATTTTTATAGCTGTCCAGAAATACAAGCAATAAAACTCCTGAGTGATGAAGACAGACTCCCAGATTGGTAGGTTTCACCAAGTACTAGCATACAATGTCCAATTCACTGTGACAGATCACAGCTCCTCAGTTGCTTTTTAATTTAATCCTGTTTACCTGTATGAGAGAATGACTTAGAAAAGAGAGAATGAAATTGCATTTGGGGCTTCTATTTCTGGCAAGATGGCACGTTAGGTATCCCAGAATATACCTAATGCCTGATGCCATAATCCTGATGCCTGACATCAGGATATGCTAGCTTTTAAGACACTTAATTTTTAACATATAACTTACTATGCAAGTAAAACACTCAAAGGAAAATAATAAATAGGAGTACTGTGGAAAATTGTAAAGAGTAATTTAAGACTGGGGCTGTTATAAAGTTGTTTGTGCATTCCAGAAATTTATTTCTCTTCTACGAGACAATGTGGACAGGAGAAGGCCTTAACCCACTTGCAGTAGACATATGAAGCTAGGGGAAAAAATCCTCTCCAATCAACAAAAATGTGATTTTCCAAAGAAAAACAGTAAGGAAATATATTTCTCTAGTGTTTGTTATGCAAATACATACTATGTGTATGTGTATGAGCTTATGCATATGTACACATGCAAGTATGGAGATGCACGGTGGATTTAATGTGAAATATGTGAGGTGGGTACAAATTCTAAAATAAATTTTAAAAAATAGAGAACACAAATAGAAGACAATAAACATTTAATATCAAAATGGAAAATAAATGAGTTTTTAAAAGATTTTAAAACCATAACACTAATAGAAAGCACAAAATAAGAAAATAAAAATAAACTCAAATGCATTGGCAATTATAATGAATGTAAATGGACTAAACTCTCTAGTAAAAAGACAAAAATAAGTAAAGTAATTTAGCTCAGTGATTAAACCACTGATAAAGATACCTGCATCTCATATCATACTACCTGTGTTCAGTACTTGGCTCCTAACTCCAGCTTCCTAGACAATACAGATCCAGGGAAGCAGGGACATGGCTGCAATTACTGGGTTCCTGCCACCCATGTGGGAGTCCTGGATTGAATTCTCAGCTCTCAGCTTTGCCAACCTTGTCCACTGCCAGATTTTGAGGGTATTTGGGGGAATGAACTAGAATATGGGATCTCTCAACAAATACAAAAATTAAAATACTTTAAAGATGAATATATACAAACAGAATTCTAGGAGTTTTTTGGAAATGCCAGACTTGGGTTTATTTAGAAAAGTATATAGTGTCAGCGCCATGGCTCAATAAGCTAATCCTCCGCCTTGCGGCGCCTGCACACCGGGTTCTAGTATTGGTCCGGGTGCCGGATTCTGCCCCAGTTGCCCCTCTTCCAGGCCAGCTCTCTGCTGTGGCCAGGGAATGCAGTGGATGATGGCCCAAGTGCTTGGGCCCTGCACCCACATGGGAGACCAGGAGAAACACCTGGCTCCTGCCATCAGATCAGCGCGGTGCGCCGGCCTCAGCGCACCAGCCGCGGCAGCCATCGGAGGGTGAACCAACGGCAAAAAGGAAAACCTTTCTCTCGGTCTCGCTCTCTCACTGTCCATTCTGCCTGTCAAAAAAAAAAGTATATAATGCTTAAAAGAAAAAGAGTAGAATATATCAGTTAAATACCAAAAAAGGATTAAAGCATAGACGTCATACAAAACAGGTTTTTATAGAGGTAAAAAACGTAATAAAATAATATTTCAGTTTATACAACAATAGTCTAAGACAGAGACATACTAACTAGAGTGTTTATGTATTTATTAATATAGTTTAAGTAATATATAAAAACAAGAACTGGTAGAATTGGAACAAGAAACTGAAAAATCTACCATCACTGTATTGACTTCCTAAATGAAGTCCTGTTTCAGGAGTTGATGAATTAAGCAAACAAAAGATGAATGGTTCAGCTATTTCCAAGAAAATCAACACACTTGATCTAATAGACATATATGAGTTTGCTCCAAACAACAAGAGAATAAACACTTGTCACAGGACATGTGAAGTATTTATATAAACTTACATGAATAGACATGATGTTTGGAAAGTTTTATATAGGCCACATACTACCATGGCCAAAATAAAATTAAGATCAAAATCAATGAGAAAGAAGAACTATATCAACACACATATTTGGAAATATTAAACACAGTTGTAGTAGCTAACAGGTCAAGGATAAATTAAGTCAAATGAGCAAATTATTGAAAAAGAAGTTTGCAAAAACTGACTCAAAAAGAATAACAGCTTGAAAGATCAACTAAGTGGAATCAGTGATTTAAAATCTTCACACAATCAGCCCTAAAATTGAAGGAACACATGATTAAAATATTATACAAACATCACAACCAATAAAAAACAGAGAACATTCATCAAATCATTTAGAGGTGTAAGGATGCTTCAAAAAAGTATTTCAACAAAATAAAATTTACAAACCATTGTACTTATGAATGGAAACACAAAAATTCCAATGAAATACTAACCGATTCAATTATATATAAGCCCAAGAGGGCTTATTCTAAAATGAAGATAGATTTACTAGTACAAAATTTATTAATGTATTTAATCATAATAACACATCTAATAAAAATCATGCAAACACCTTAAGTTATTAGATAAATCACAATAAAATTTAACTTACATCAAGATTAAGGAAAAAAATAACTCATAAATTAAGAATAGAAAAGATTGCCTTTACTTGATAAATTATAACAACAAAAATATTATATTTGTATTTCATTTAAAAATCATTAGCGCCCTTTTCTAAATGTTATTGTTGGTAATAGGCAGGAAAATTAAATAATGAACTAAAAAGTAGGAAAATCTGGGTGTGGTGCTTTAGTTTGGACAACCATATCATATTAATGTGCGATGTTAATCATAGGAGAAGCTGGCTGTGGGGGTATGAGAGAACTCTGCATTACTTCACAGTTTTTGTTTTATTAATTTTTTTTGACAGGCAGAGTGGACAGTGAGAGACAGAGAGACAGAGAGAAAGGTCTTCCTTTGCCGTTGGTTCACCCCCTAAATGGCCGCTGCGGCCGGTGCACTGCGGCCAGCGATCGCGCTGATCCGAAGCCAGGAGCCAGGTGCTTCTCCTGGTCTCCCATGGGGTGCAGGGCCCAAGCACTTGGGCCATCCTCTACTGCACTCCCTGGCCACAGCAGAGGGCTGGCCTGGAAGAGGGGCAACCGGGACAGAATCCAGCGCCCCGACCGGGACTAGAACCCGGTGTGCCAGCACCACAAGGTGGAGGATTAGCCTAGTGAGCCACGGCGCCGGCCCTGTTTTATTAATTTAAAAGTAATTTGAAATTGAAATTTACTTCAGAAATGAATAAAGACAGGATAGGATGAAATAATATTGTCATTATTCATAAACTATAAAAATATAAAGCCTGATATATACAAATTATAAAAATGAATAGAACTTAGCATGAGTTCCAGATATAAGGGCAAACATTAAGCACACTCATATTTGCCGATCACACAGATTTCAATAAATTAATTTATAATGCAAAGTTTAAAAAATTCTATCTAGTGGCCGGCACCGTGGCTCAACAGGCTAATCTGCCTTGCGGCGCCAGCACACCGGGTTCTAGTCCCGGTCGGGGCGCCGGATTCTCCCGGCTGCCCCTCTTCCAGGCCAGCTCTCTGCTGTGGCCCGGGAGTGCAGTGGAGGATGGCCCAAGTGCTTGGGCCCTGCACCCGCATGGGAGACCAGGAGAAGCACCTGGCTCCTGGCTTCGGATCAGCGCGGTGCACCGGTCGCAGTGGCCATTGGAGGGTGAACCAATGGCAAAGGAAGACCTTTCTGTCTGTCTCTCTCTCTCTCACTGTCCACTCTGCCTGTCAAAAATAAAAAAGAAAAGAAAAAAAAGAAAAAAAGAATTCTATCTAGCAATACATATAAAATTAGTGATACACAATTTTCATAGGAAAAGTTAAAATATTTATTTAAGCACATTAAAGAATATCTTAAAATAAATATACTACATTCATGGATTGGATAATAATATTTAAAAGATGGAAATTTTTCTAAATTAATGCCTATCAAAAACATAGTATCTTGGTCAGCGGCACGGCTCAATAGGTTAATCCTCCACCTTGCGGCACTGGCACACCGGGTTGTAGTCACGGTCTGGGCACCGTATTCTGTCCTGGTTGCCCCTCTTCCAGGCCAGCTCTCTGCTGTGGCCCAGGAGTGCAGTGGAGGATGGCCCAAGTCTTGGGCCCTGCACCCGCATGGGAGACCAGGAGAGGCACCTGGCTCCTGGCTTCAGATCAGTGAGGTGAGCTGGCCTAAGCAGGATGGCTGCAAAGGCCATTGGGGGGTGAACCAATGGAAAAGGAAGACCTTTCTCTCTGTATCTCTCTCTCTCACTATCCACTCTGCCTGTCAAAAAAAAAAAAAAAAAAACACCAAGTATCTCAGGGTCTTCAAATGGCTTGACAAGATGATATTAAAATAAATACAGAAAAGATAACATGCAAATGTTCCCTGCAGATACTAGCACTTCTATAAATATCATTAACCCACATGAGATTAACAAAAGGATAACAAAAAGACAAGTGTGTGGGGGGAGGGGGGGAATGGGACCTACAAGCATACCATAAAATTGATTTGTAATAGGTAGAATTGCTGATCAGTAGGCAAATAATGGTGCTGATAATTCCACACTGGGGAAAAATAACAATGCCTAAGTATTTCATAACATACTTAACTCAATTCCTTGCAGACAAGGAACAAAAGACAAGGAACAAAACTTTAAAACGTTTAGAGGAAATTATAGAAGAAGATCTTTAAGATCTCTAAATAGGATAAGATTTCCATAAAAAGACAAAAGAAATCCTTAAGAAAAAGATTGAAGAAATTAAAGATAAAACAAAAATTAGGCAAGGGCAGATGTTGGGGTGCAGTTGGTTAAGCCCTCGCTTGTGAGGTGGGCAGCTTGTTTTGGAGTGCCTAGCTTCAGTCTCAACTTTAGCTTTCCCCTAACACAGTAGGGAGGCTTCGGATGATGACCCAACTGCTTGGGTTCCTGCCTTCTTGTGGGAGACTCAGATGTAGCGCCTGGATCCAGCCTAGCTTAACACTGGCTATTATGGGCATTTGGAAAGTAAAATCAGTAGACAGAAGATCTCTCTCTTTCTTTCTCTCTGTCTTTCTCCCTGTCACTCTACCTTTTAAATAAATAAATAAATCTTTTTTAAAAAAAATCAAAGGGACAAGAGCTGATCAAGTCACTGTTTCTCATAGTGTCCATTTAGACTGTTGTTGTACAATGTAATACTTTATCCATTTTAGAATACAGTATTTTTTTTTATCCTAGTACTAGTGGTTGAACTCTGTAATTAACACATAATTATTCTTAGGTGTTTAAATTTTAACTGAAAAGTGATCCCTGTGACATATAAGAGTGGGAATAAGAGAGGGAGGAGATATACAATTTGGGACATGCTCAATCAGACCTGCCCCAAATGATGGAGTTAGAATTGTGCCAGGGGATTCCAATACAATCCCAACAAGGTGGCATGTACCAAGGCCATCTCACTAGTCCAAATGATCAATTTCAGTGCACAGTTGATCACACTGATAGGTCTAAGAGTCAAAGGGATCACACAAGCAAGACTAGTGTCTGCTAATTCTAACTGATAGAATGAAAAAGGGAGAGAAAGATCCAACATGGGAAGTGAGATACGCAGCAGACTCATAGAAGGGCAGATGTCCTAAATAGCACTCTGGCCTCAGAATCAGCCCTGAAGGCATTTGGATCTGGCTCAAGAGCCCATGAGAATATTTTAGGCATGGAAAGCCAAGACACTCTGAAAAACAAAAAAAAGAAGACCTAAATGAAAGATCTCTGTGAGTGAGATCCCAGTGGAAAGAACGGGGCCATCAAAGAAGGAGGTACCTTTCTCTGAAGGGAGGAGAGAACTTCCACTTTGACTATGACCCTGTCGGAATAAGATTGAAGTCGGCGAACCCTAAAGGCTTCCATAGCCTCGGCAACTCATGACTAGAGCCTGGGGAGATTACTGACGCCATAAACGAGAGTGTCAAATTGTTAAATCAACATCAGGAGTCACTGTGTACTTACGTCTCATGAGGGATCTGTCCTTAATGTGTCAACCAATGTGAAATAATGCTATTACTAGTACTGAAACAGTATTTTTATACTTTGTGTTTCTGTGTGGGTGCAAACTGATGAAATCTTTACATAGTATATACTGAATCGATCTTCTGTATATAAAGATAATTGAAAATGATTAAAAAACTTGGTGTTAAATTGGAAATTGCATAGATAATTAATCAATTCTTTAAAAAAAAATCATGTAGGATCTCTGTCCTTAATGTGCTGTACATTGTGAATTAATATTATAACTAGTACTCCAACAGTATTTTTCACTTTGTGTCTCTATGTGAGGGCAAACTGTTGAAATCTTTACGTAATATGTACTAAACTGATCTTCTGTATATAAAGAGAATTGAAAGTGAATCTTGATGTGAATGCAAGGGGAGAGGGAGCGGGAAAGGGGAGTGTAGCAGGTGGGAGGGAAGTTGTGGGGGGGGGGGCATTGTAATCCATAAGCTGTATTTTGGAAATTTATATTCTTTAAATAAAAGCTTTATATAAAAAAATCACAGGGAATATATTTGTAGTACAGTTGATATTCATTATATATCAAAGAAGGCAAAAAAAAAATGACCTAGATGGAGGATTCTGTGAGCGAGATCCCAGTGGAAAGGACAGGCCATCAAAGAAGGAGGTACCTTTCTCCGAAGGGAGGAGAGAACTTCCACTTTGATTATGGCCTTGTCTAAATAAGATCGGAGTTGGTGAACTCCAGAGGCTTCCATAGCCTTGGCAGCTCATGAGAAGAGCTTCCAGTGATTACTGACATCATAAATAAGAGTGTCAATTGTTAAATCAACAACAGGAGTCACTGTGCACCTATTCCCTATGTAGAATCTCTGTCCCTAATGTGTTGTACTATGCAAATTAACGGTGAAATTACTATTCAAACAGTACTCTCTGCTTTGTGTGTCTGTGTGGGTGTAGTCTTTTGAAATCTTTACTTAGTATATACTAAGTTGATCTTCTGTATATAAAGATGATTAAAAATGAATCTTGATGAAGAATGGGATGGGAGAGGGAGTAGGAGAAGGGATGGTTGCGGGTGGGAGGGAGGTTATGGGGGGAAAGCCGCTGTGATTCAAAAGTTGTACTTTGGAAATTTATATTTATTAAATAAAAGTTAAAGAAAAAGAAGGTTTAATATCTTAAACATATTTTAAGGAACCCCTACACTTTCAAAAGTCAAAAAGTCAATGAAATGTGCTAATGATTTGGAAAAGCATTTCATAGAAGTTATTTGAATATCAGAAACATTAAAAGGTGCTTTAAGTTTAAGAAACAAACGCACAGGGGCTGGCATTGTGGCGTAATGGGTTAAGCTGCCACTTGCACCACCTCACACCACGTGGGTGCTAGTTTGAATCTTAGCTGCTCCACTTCTTTTATTTTTTTTAAAGATATCATTTATTTATTTGAGAGGTAGAGTCACAGAGAGAGGGAGAGACAGGCAGACAGGTCTTCCATCTGCCGGTTCACTCCCCAGATGGCCTCATTGGCCTGGAGCTGGCCCCATCAGAAGCCAGGAGCTTTCTCCATGTCTCTCACTCGGGTGCAGGGGCCCAAGCACCTGGGCCATCTTCTGCTGCTTTCTCGGGTACATTAACAGGGAGCTGGATCAGGAGAGGAGCGGCCAGACTAGAACCAGCACCCATGTGCTGTGCCAGCATCGAAGGCAGAGGCTTAGCCCACTACGCCACAGCACTGGCCCCTGGCTGCTCCACTTCTGATCCAGTTCCCTGTTAATGCACCTGAGAAAGCAGCAGAATTGGCCCAAGTCCTTGAGCCCCTGTCACCCAAGTGTGAGATCTAGAATCTGCTCCTGACTCCCAGCCCTACATATTTGCCTATTTGTGGAGTCAACCATGGATGGAAAACCTCTCTCTTTCTCTTTATTTCTTCCTCTCTCTGTCTATAACTCTGCCTGTCAAATAGATCTTTTTAAAAATTAAATTAACAACACAATGAAATGCAATTTCACACATAACACATTTAGAGAAATTTTAACACTTGAGAGCATTGCTGAGGGAATGAGACCTCCCAGCCAATTCCTGCTTCCTACTCCACTCCCCATTCCACCTTCCTGCTAACGTGCACCCTGGGGAGTGGCAAGTGATGCTCAAGTAAGTGGGCCCATGAGACCCATGCAAAGCCAGATTGGTTTCCCAGCTCATGATTTCAGCCTGACCCAGTCCTAGATGCCACAGGCATTTGGGGAGTGAACCAACAGAAGGGCGTGTATTTTCTCTCTCTCTCTCTCTCTCTTTCTCTTTCTCTCGCTCTCTTTTTCTCCCTCTAACAGTAATTTTTTCTACCAATAATTTTTTTTAATTTAGAAAAACTCAGATGTTTACTAACAAGAGAGTGAGCACTATCATTATTCTGCAGACTCTACATCTGCTAAAATGACAAGGAACTTAGAACTCAATTTATTAAGAGGCATCAGTCTCAAAAACAATGCTAAGCAAAAAGTAAGCTGTCAAAGACTTTCTATATAAAGTAAAAGCATGTAAAATGTTAAAAATTAAACATATGTAGTAAAAATCTAATGAGAATGTTTTTCACAAAATGTAAGATAGTGGTTATCACTCAGAGAAAAGTAAGATGTACTGAGCAGCAGTACACGGTAAAATGCAATGGTCTTTACAGTATTTAAATTCTTAAATTTTGTAGCCATTGCATTACTTCTTATATTTAGATATTTTAAATAGTATGGATCCATTTTTAAAAAATCTAGTCTTTAAGAACATGCTAGAATCCATTCAAGACAGCAGGTTGAGCACAAATGTTCTATCCCAAGTCCCAGCATGGCAGGAAAAACATTCTGCAATAAGAACTGAATAATCAGTTGAGTCATCGAGAAGAAAGGATGCTGTAAACAAACAAGAAATATGGAAGAATTTTTAAAAGACAGACTATCGCAGCAATCAAACTGACAGAAGCCACAGTAAAAAATTTCCACTCAAATTAAGCCTAAGAAGCAGCCATTGCCAAGGTGAGAACCTTCCCTCCCCAGAGAGCTCCAGAGAACCTCCAAGCTAGGAGTCAGCAAATTCAAATGGCAGGGCATTAGTGGTTATAATTAATTACAAGACCATCAGTCAAACAGCAACTGCTGTGCCAGTATTAGCCTTACTTATCCTGGACGGAAAAAAAAAAAAAAAAAAGAAACAAAGAAAGAAAAAATGCAAAGGAATTGGAAATACTAGCAATTGTTTCCCATAAAAAATCCTTAAGAATCACTTTCCAAAGAAAGGAGACTCTTCCCTGGGAGATCTCTTAGCCTAAGTATGCAGCCAGGAGAGAAATGTGAGTATATGGCCTCAGTGTGAAACAAGTCAATGTCTCTACCTGAGCAGACACTTCCAGGTTATTGCTCTCTGGATCCCAAAGCCTTATACGAGCACACACTATTATTCTCAAGCAAAATGGAGTAAAAATACAAGCCCCAAGTATTAAACAAAACTATATGAATATCTATATTGATAAGAGACATAATCCACAGTTTTAAATTCTGTAAATCAAACAACATGGTATTCAAAGTGAAAGTCTTAGACACATAAGAAATTGGCAGCTGGTGTTGTGGCATAGCAGGTAAAGTCACTGCCTGCAGTGCTGGCATCCCATATGGGCACTGATTTGAGTCCCACCTTCTCCGCTTCTGATCTGGCTCCCTGCTAATGCACCTGGGAAAGCAGCAGAGGATGACCCAAGTACCTGGGACCCTGAAATATGTGGGAGATCCAAATGAAGCTCTTGGACCCTGGCTTTGGCTGGACCCAGCCAGCCCTGGCTTTTGTGGCCATCTGGGGAGTGAACCAGCAGATGGAAGACCTCTCCCTCTCTCTCACTGCCTCTGCCTTGTACTCTTCATAACTCTGACTTTCAAATAAACAAATCATTAAAAAAAAGAAGTTGGCAAAATCAGAAACACAGTTGAACATATTAACATACTTGTGGAAGAGTAATGAAGTAATAAAATACCCAAAAGTAAAAGTTTATTTCAATTAATCAATAAATTTGTATAGATATACAGAGAAATCTTATATTATATTATACAGGAATTACACAAACTTTCAAATGTCCTTTGCAATAATTATAAAATTTGAACATACATTAGACTAATAAAAAAAACTCAATACATTCATACAAATACAATGTAACTAAGCCAACCAAAGCCCCATATTAAGAGATGGCTAGCTAGAAAATTTCTAAAGGCTAACAAGACCTGTTATCAAATCAGGAGATGGGAAAGCATATGGGGGAGGGGGGTCTGGCGCCATGGCTCACATGGTTAATCCTCCGCCTGCGGTGCCAGCATCCCATATGGGCGCCAGGTTCTAGTCCCAGTTGTTCCTCTTCCAGTCCAGCTCTATGCTGTGGCCCAGGAGGGCAGTGGAGGATGGCCCAAGTGCTTGGGGCCCTGCACACACATGGGAGACCAGGGGGGAACACCTGGCTCCTGGCTTTGGATTGGTGCAGCGCGCCAGCCGTAGCGGCCACTTGGGGAGTGAACCAATAGAAGGAAGACCTTTCTCTCTCTCTCTCTCTCTCTCTCTCTCTAACTCTACCTGTCAAATAAAAAATATATTAAAAAGTAGCATATTATATGGTGGGGCCAGTGTTCTGGCGTAGTGGGCAAAGCTGCCACCTGCAGTGCTGGCATTCCATATGGGTGCCAGCTGGAGTCCTGGCTGCTGCATTTCCAATCCAGCTCTTCACTATGGCCTGGGAAAGCAGTAGAAGATAGGCCAGGTCCTTGGGCCACTGCACCTGCATGGGAGACCTGGAAGAATCTCCTTGCTCCTGGCTTCAGATCAGCATAGGTCCGGCAATTGCAGCGAATTGGAGAGTGAACCAGCCAATGGAAGACCTCTCTCTCTCTCTCTGCCTCTCCTTCACTATCTGAGTAACTCTTTCAAATAAATAAATAAATCTTTCAAAAAACGTAAATAAAAATAGTGTATCATACGTTGAAATGAATCATACAAATAATGAAATATTACATATATATTCACTTACGAGACTACATAAAAATTAAAAATAAGTTTGTTTTGATGCAAAAAATTTGAAATCCATACATAGTTTTCTCATAACAGATACTTCCCAGGTTTCCATGAACTATTTGAGGACTCCCTCATACATACTTATGTGTGTGAATACATATACATATATGCAATATATACATATTATTAAAATCAATGCTCAAATTAGAAAAAAAGTTTTCACCTATTATTAATACTAAGTATATAAAGTTAGGAATGGAAAGAAACATCATTAACCTGAAAAGTATATGCCCAGACATCTATAGCAAAGTATTAAGAACATTCCATCAAATCCAGTACAAAGTAAAAGATATATATTACAGTTATATTCCCTTCTAGTCCAAATATACTAGACAATGAAATAAGATAAGAAAAAATTTAGAATGAAAATGGAAAATGGAAAGATTGAGAAAAATACTACTTGTCAAATTGCTTATCTAAAATAGCCAACAATAATCAACAGAAAACTTGATCAAAATTCAATTAATCAAACAAAGAGGCAACATTAAAAGTAAAACTAAAAGCTTCTATACATATTGTCACAAACCAATTCAAAAAATATGAATAAACCTCAGAGGACACTAGCCAAGCTCTCTCACTCTTAGAAGGTTGCCAAGTGAAGGGGAAAATGCATGACTATCATATATTATTTTAACATAAAAGTACCAATGATATAAAAGATCTTTAAAAATTTTTAAACAAATTTTTTATAAAAAGATTTTAAATCTTTCAGAGAGAACAAAACAAAGTCACCTACAAAATATCTGAAATTAAAATGTAATCAGACATAAAATTCCAAGAGAAAATGATTTTCAAGTTCAACGCTATCCTCAATTTAAATATCAACCGCGTCTGAGGCAAGAACAAAGAAACTTTCAGTTCTGCAAAGTAAATGTACCTTTAAGCTACCCTTTTAAAGAAAGCTAATTGTGAGTGCTTCAAAATAAATAACTAGCCCACGAAGAACAAACTGCAATGAAGAGAAGATGAAGTTCTAGAATAGTGGTGAAGAGAAGCCCAGGGATGACGGTAGTTGGACCATTAAGCTATCAAAAAAAAAAAAAAAAAAACAGAAATGACAAATTCCAGATAAACAATAAATTTTTTTTTCAAGTTCAGTTTTTGGGCTTTTTTTTTTTAAGAAAACTTTTATTTAAAATATGCATTTCAAAGTACAACTTTTAGATTATAGTAGTTTCCCCCCAAGCCCACCCTCTCACTCGCAAACCACCCTATCTCCTACTCCCTCTCCCATCCCATTCTTCATTAAAATTCATTTTCAATTATCCTCATATACAGAAGATCAAATTAATATATATTAAGCAAAGATTTCAACAGTTTGCACCCACACAGAAACACAAAGTATAAAGTACTGTTTGAAGACTAGTTTTACCATTAATTCTCATAGTACAATGCATTAAGGACAGAGATCTTACATGGGGAGTAAGTGCACAGTGACTCCTGTTGTTGATTTAACAGTTGACATTCTTATTTATGATGTCAGTAATTACCGGAGGCTCTTGTCATGAGCTGCCAAGGCTATGGAAGCCTCTGGAGTTCACAAACTCTGACCTTATTTAGACAAGACCATAATCAAAGCGGAAGTTCTCTCCTCCCTTCAGAGAAAGGTACCTCCTTCTTTAATGGCCTGTCCTTTCCACTGGGACCTCACTCACAGAGATCTTTCATTTAGGTCATTTTTTGCCATAATGTCTTGGCTGTCCATGCCTCAGAAACTCTCAGGGGATTTTTAGCCAGATTTGAATGCCTCAAGGGCTGATTCTGAGGCCAGAGTGCTGTTTAGGGCATTTGCCATTCTATGAGTCTGCTGGTATCCCACTTCCCACGTTGGATCACTCTGTCCTTTTTAATTCTGTCAGTTATTATCAGCAGACACTAGTCTTGTTTATGCAATCCCTTTAGAATTTAATCCTATCTTTATGATCAATTATGAACCTAAACTGATTATTTTAACTACTAAGATGGTATTGGTACATGCCAACTTAATGGGATTTGGAGTCCCATGGCATGTTTCTAGCTTGACCATTAGGGGTAAGTCCAAGTGAGCGTGTGCCAAACTGTACATCTCCTCGCTCTCTTATTCCCACTTTTATTTTTAACAAGGATCAATTTTCAGTTGAATTTAAACTCCTTAGAATAATTGTGTGTTAATTAAAGATCAACCAATGGTATTAGGTAGAAAAAGAAAATACTGAGAAGAATAAAATAGTAAGCTTTTCCTCAACAGTCAGGCCAAGGGCTAATCAAGTCATTGTTTCTCATAGCGTCAGTTTCACTTCTACAGGTATCCTTTTAGGTGCTCAGTTAGTTGACACAGATCAGGGAGAACATCTGATATTTGTCCCTTTGGGACTGGCTTATTTCACTCAGCATGATGTTTTGCAGATTCCTCCATTTTGTTGCAAATGACTGGATTTCATTTTTTTTTCTTTACTGCTGTGTAGTATTCTATAGAGTACACATCCCATAATTTCTTTATCCAGTCTTCTGTTGATAGGCATTTAAGTTGAGTCTTTGTCTTAGCTATTGCAAATTGAGCTGCAATAAACACTGAGGGGCAAACAGCTCTTTTATTTGCCAATTTAATTCCCCCTGGGTAAATTCCCAGGAATGGGATGGCTGGGTCATGTGGCAGAGCTATATTCAGGTTTCTGAGGAATCTCCAAACTGTCTTCCATAGTGGCTTTACCAGTTTGCATTCCCACCTACAGTGGATTAGTGTGCCTTTTCCCCCACATCCTCGCCAGCATCTGTTGATAGTTGATTTCTGTATGTAAGACATTCTAACCAGCATTAGGTGAAATCTCATTGTGGTTTTGATTTGCATTTCCCTGATGGCTAGTGATCCTGAACATTTTTTCATGTGTCTGTTGGCTGTTTGGATTTCCTCTCTTGAAAAATATCTATTTCGGTCCTTGGCCCATATCTTAAGTGGTGGTTTGTTTTGTTGTTGTGGAGTTTCTTGATCTCTTTTTGTGTTGAGGAATGTTCCTTTCTATACCCAATTTTCTTAGAGTTTTCATCATGAAAGGGTGGTATATTTTATCAAATGCTTTCTCTGCATCTATTGAGATAATCATATGAAACCAATAAAATATGTTGTGATTGTAAAATATGAGCAGGAGATAAAACACAATCAGTAAAGAATGATGCAGACAAAACTGGTCATATTATGAGTTATTGCATAAAATTATCTATGTTCATTGTTAAAATATTATTCTTAAAGCATTAAATAATAATGCACTGAATTAAAAGGCACAGCACCATACAGACAGCACAAGAAGCCCTTCTCAGTGTTTGCTCTTTAGTTAAAAGAACCACTATTTGTGAAATACATGGTACAACCACACTGGACCCCTAAATGAGGCACTGATTCATTCTCTCCATCTTCCTTCTTTAAAGGTTCCTGTTGTAGATAACAACTTCTTCATGCATCTTACATAGTTCCTTGGTGTCCTCATATATCTAAGTAAGAATAGCACCAGCAGTGGCTACTATGCAAACCTCAAAATCTTTCATGCCACCCAGTTGAGGACTCTAATTTTTTCCAGTCATCACAGGTCCACAGTGAGTGGGTGCAGATACAGGCTGGAGATCACACTGCTTTTTCTGACATGCCCAAAGGCAATGAGCTGAGCAGCATCAGTTGGGTCCCTCGCTGTTGGACATGGTTGCTGAGGTGCTTATTGGCTCCTATCAGTCCTTTGTAGGTTCTAGCTCTCCTCCCAGAGCCTCTGCTTTGTTTTCTCAGCCTCTGTTGGCCTGGGCCATCTGCTTCCCCAGATCAGCATTCTGCTCTCTAGGTTCTTCACTGAAAGTAACTGTCAGTTGGAGTGTTTTCAGAGTAATGGCCAAAGATTGTAAGTTTTGTATTCATGTTTTTTGTATTCTATTTTCTTCACCTGATTTTTCATTATTGGAGGAGTTGGGCTTATTTAATTTGGTGGTCTACACTGAGATTTCTCTTCCAGGTATGGTCTGAGCTTGCACAATATACTTCTACTAAAAAAAAAAAAAAAAAAAAAACTCCAATATCACATTTGAAATAAATTCCTGGGGCCGGTGTTGTGGCGCAGCAGGTTAATGCCCTAGCCTGAAGCACTGGTATCCCATATGGAATTTGAGACCCGGCTGCTCCACTTCCAGTCCAGCTCTCTGCTGTGGACTGAGACAGCAATGGAGGATGGCCCAGGTCCTTGGGACCCTGCTCCCATGTGGAAAACCCTAAGGAAGCTCCTGGTTCCTGATTTTGGATCAGCACAGCTCCGGCCATTGTGGCCATCTGGGCAGTGAACCATTGGATGGAAGACCTCCCTCTCTCTCTCTGCCTCTCCTCTCTGTGTGATTCTGACTTTCAAGTAAATGAATAAATCATTAAAAAATTCCTTTGACTTGTTTTGAATCATATCACAACAATCACGCCTATCAATATATCTACTCAGTTGGATAACCTATTTTCAGTCTGAAATAGCACATCTAATAGAAATATCAAATTCAAAAAGCTGAAGTTTATCACAAAGTAATAAAGGCCAGAGGAGCTCAAAGTCTAGAAGTTATTTCTAAATCTGACCAAAATCTAAATGTAATATCCAAACAAAGAGGGGGTGTGAGAACACAAGAGCACTCTGGATGAGAGCAGTTTGGCCTGGGACAGTTCAGCCTCTTCGACCAGACCAGGAAACATGTCAGCCTCAGTATCAAGACAGATGAGGAGCAAGAGCTATGAGGCACAATGACTAAACCTGTATACAAGGCAAGGGTCCAGGGACTTTTCTGGTTCATGTGTAAAACCTGACTGCATGTCTCTGGTCAGTGCCTCGGATATGTTCCCTACAAGCAGAGGATAAATCACAGTATATGAAGCACTGTTGTACCATGAAGATGGTTCCCTGAGAAAGGAAGCTTGGCCATTTGATTAGAAGTGTAATATCAGATAGGTTATGCTCATAAAGATCAAAGAAATAACCATTGTTCTTGAGCTTAAGGACCAAGTTAGCAAAGCTGGCTTACTACCGAACCTTCAGTTGCTGCTCATATTTTAACATTTCACTAATTAAAATGATCCAGTAGACTTAGATTCTGATAAATTGAGTTTCAGTTGGGTGTATGCAGCCCAAACTGAGATAACATGAATTACCTGGATTGGAAAATCAGACGGCATACAATATGCCTATACAAAATTAATGTTGAGGACTGAAGCTAGAGGTGGAACATGTACACAACATATGCTGCCTTCCCATGTCCATGACAAACATAAAAAACATCCCAGCATGCTTTCTCACTGATTTAGATACAACCTCATCACCTCCATTACTTGTGTGGGATATCATATTCAATAACTGATTGAAATTGGCATTCCATTGGAATTGATATCAATTAGCTATCCTCCATTTGTCCTTGACTTTTTAATCCTTTGCTGTTAAGTTTTCATGGAAAGTTTTAAAAGAATATCATTATCGCTTATGCACAGATGCTTGTAGTTTTTCTACCTATTAATATGGGGAGAAGGTGGCTAGAAAACATCAGAGGCACTGTTGGAAATTCTGCTGACTGATGAACACTTCTGCAGGCCAAAAGTATTTTTTGGATCTTATCTGGAAGACACTTCTACAGATAAATTCCTTTAAATATTCTCATAGTGTCCTGAGTTAAACTTTTGTTTAAAGGGAACACAGAGACAAACAGAGGGAGCTTTCACTTACATTTACTCAAATATCCCAGAGGGCTGTTTCTGGAGTCTGGCTATTGAGTGAAGGAGTCTCCTGAGTCTGTAAGCTTAGACACAATCCTTTTTCAGGGGATAAATGAAACTGGGCAGAATTAGGCAGAAAACGGGATCTTTAAAGGAAAAAGAGTCTATGCCGGCTGCAGTCCAACTTCAATAAAAAATAAAAGAGAGGGAAAAGCTTTGCCCTTGGATAAATAAAGTGACCTTCCATGGATGTAATAAAAGCATTACTTTTAAGCATAGTACTCCCTGGATTCTTTCTCTCTCAAAAATATTAATAATAATTTTCTTTTATAAATGGAAGGTAAAATTAATACACCTTTTAAAACCCCACCAGTTAACTGGTACTATTGGGTAATTTTTTTTCAAGTGTGTATGTTTTCAATTCAATTGAGCCAATATTTTTTTAATTGTTACAGAAGAATGTTCTATCCTTCTATTGACAAATGCTTCAAAAAAATCCAGTAGAATGAATCATGATTTCCAAACGTTGTTGACTTGTTTATTATTTTCTTTTCAAATACTTCAATTTAAACTCAGTTTGCCAATCACTCTCCAACATTGTGACAGATAATCAAGGATGGTTCTTCATCCAAATTATCTATGTTGGTATGTCTTATTTTTTTTCTATGTCCATGGCATTGTCCTTAAGATTTAACAGTGGTTTTGATAATGGTGGAAATTTGGGAAACCAATCACTGAGATCTTGAAGAATTTAACAGAATAATTCAAATGGTGCCCAAGAGAGTGAAAGTATTTATAACACCAAAAAGAGAAAGGAAGAGAAAGAAACTTGAAAGAACTCTGAAGTTCTATTGAGTTCAACAGCTATCTAACTAAATAGAAAGTGATGTGAGATTTTAGGCCAGAAAGCAACAAGAACTGCTGTGCATTAGTTCTTAAAGAATTGTACCTACGGCCAGCTAATAGCTGTCATTCCCATAACCTTTGAAGAAATACGTACAGCACTCAGGCTCCAAACTTACCTCTACCTCAGTGACATAGCATTTTTTCTATTTACAATTCTTATTCAGCACTTTAGGTTGCTCTTGAAATAGTGCCTATGGATTGACAGCTCCAGAGAGCTAAGACCTCTAAAATACCTTCTGACAAAAGTGAGAGAGGGAGGAGATGTACAATTTGGGACATGCTCAGTTGGACTTGCCCCAAATAATGGAGTTAGAATCGTGCCAGGCAATTCCAATACAATCCCATCAAGTTGGCATGTACCAAGGCCATCTCACTAGTCCAAGTGAACAGTTTCAGTTCACAATTGATCACACTGATAGGTCTAAGAGTCAAAGGAATCACACAAACAAGACTAGTATCTGCTAATACTAACTGATAGAATGAAAAAGGGAGAGAAAGATCCAACATGGGAAGTGGGATACACAGCAGACTCATAGAATGGCAGATGTCCTAAATAGCACTCTGGCCTCAGAATCAGCCCTTAAGGCATTTGGATCTGGCTCAAGAGCCCATGAGAATATTTTAGGCATGGAAAGCCAAGACACTCTGGAAAAATAAGAAGACCTAAATGAAAGATCTCTGCGAGTGAGATCCCAGTGGAAAGAATGGGGCCATCAAAGAAGGAGGACCTTTCTCTGAAGGGAGGAGAGAACCTCTACTTTGACTATGACCCTGTCAGAATAAGATCAAAGTCGGCGAACCCTAAAGGCTTCCATAGCCTCGGCAACTCATGACTAGAGCCTAAGGAGATTACTGACGCCATAAACAAGAGTGTCAAATTGTTAAATCAACATCAGGAGTCACTGTGTACTTATGTCTCATGAGGGATCTGTCCTTAATGTGTTGTCCAATGTGAAGTAATGCTATTACTAGTACTGAAACAGTATTTTTACACTTTGTTTTTCTGTGTGGGTGCAAACTGATGAAATCTTTACTTAGTATATACTGAATTGATCTTCTGTATATAAAGATAATTGCAAATGATTAAAAAATCTTGGTGTTAAATTGGAAATTGCATAGATAATTAATGATTTTTTTAAAAAAAATATCATGTAGAATCTCTGCCCTTACTGTGCTGTACATTGTGAATTAATACTATAACTAGTACTCCAACAGTATTTTTCACTTTGTGTCCCTATATGAGGGCAAACTATTGAAATCTTTACATAATATGTACTAAACTGATCTTCTGTGTATAAAAAGAATTGAAAAGGAATCTTGATGTGAACAGAAGGGGAGAGGGAGAGGGAAAGGGGAGGGTTGCGGGTGGGAGGGAAGTTATGGGGGGGAGAAGCCATTGTAATACATAAGCTGTACTTTGGAAATTTATATTCTTTAAATAAAAGCTTTATAAAAAAATTTCTAATATTATAGCTACATGCTCAAAATATTATTTGTGCCTTTAGTAAAGCCATTATGTCAATGGTGGGAAGCAAAGGGGTTATTTCTCTGTACAGTAGAAAATAATATACAAATTAGTATTTAAGTACTTCAAAGCTATCTGATTGGAACTTTTGAATTCTAGGGTTCTAGATTAATGTTGGAGAAATTATCACAGATTTGGCCCAGAGAAAAGCTCTCTGCATCTGTGTGCTTTCCTATCAGGCAAACAGTTTGCTATAAAACCAATGTTTTTCTGGAGCATTTCCTTCTCAAAGAAAACTAGTGAGGTGAGGCCATTGTCTTTGGAGAGAAATCCCAATGATGCACATAATGGCAAAATAATGGATTCCTATTACTTTTTAACAAAACTAAACAAACATTATCATTATTCAGGAGATTTAAAGATAGAGGCTACTATGATACAGAGGTCAGACAAATATCAGAACCCACGTTTTGACAATCAGAATCACTCTTTAAGGGAAAATATGCCCCTCTCCAATAAGGAGAAATCCTTCCTTACCAATGCCCTTGAACACATGGTTTAAAACAAATGAGAAAACAAGCCCAGCTATAATCCAGAGGTTCTAAGTCATAAGGAAATAACTCACACACATAATAGAAAATTACTAAACACTCATACAATAAGATGCCAATCTGTGTTGCAGACCTCAATTTTCTCAATGGCAGAAGAGGAGTCTTTCAATTGAAACAGTAACTATCAAATGAGCACATTGTTGTCACCTTGCACATGGATCAGCTGGAGGAACCATGCACTATAGAAAAATTACACATCTTTTCTTCAGTTCTTGTGAGTAATTGGCAATTTCCCTTTACAAATTATTGAAACATACCAAGTGTCCTATTGAGTGATTTACTAAGTTTTTTAAAGCCTTGGATTCATACATGAGTCTTAGTACATTACCAGTTTACTGAGGTGAAACTCAGTATTCTACTAACAAATTTGGTTGTCACACAAAACAGGAATACAATGTGTGTTTGCTCCTGCACCTATACATCTTTAGAGAAGGAGGTATGCTTTGATTTGACTGTATCTTTTGCTTTCTAGTATTCTTATTTTTTTAGGATTTTTTATTTATTTATTTTTTAAACTTTTATTTAGTAAATATAAATTTCCTAAGTACAGTTTATAGATTACAATGGCTTTTCCCCCCATAACTTCCCTCCCACACGCACCCCTCCCATCTCCCACTCCCTCTCCCATTCCATTCACATCAAGATTCATTTTCAATTATCTTTATATACAGAAGATCAATTTAGTATATATTGAGTAAAGAGTTCAACAGTTTGCACCAACACAGAAACACAAAGTGTAAAATACTGTTTCAGTACTAGTTATAGCATTACTTCATATTGGACAACACATTAAGGACAGAGATCCTACATGAGGAGTAACTACACAGTGACTCCTGTTGTTGACTTAACAATTTGACACTCTTGTTTATGGCGTCAGTAATCTCTCTAGGTTCTAGTCATGAGTTGCCAAGGCTATGGAGGCCTTTTGAGTTCGCCGACTTCAATCTCATTTAGACAAGTTCATAGTCAAAGTGGAAGTAGTCTCCTCCCTTCAGAGAAAGGTCCTCCTTCTTTGATGGCCCGTTCTTTCTACTGGGATCTCACTCACAGAGATCTTTCATTTAGGTGTTTGTTTGTTTATTTTGTTTTTTTGTTTTTTCCCAGAGTGTCTTGGCTTTCCATGCCTAAAATACTCTCATGGGCTCTTTAGCCAAATCCAAATGCCTCAAGGGCTGCTTCAGAGGCCAGAGTGCTGTTTAGGACATCTGCCATTCTATGAGTCTGCTGTGTATCCCGCTTCCCATGTTGGATCGTTCTCGCCCTTTTTAATTCTATCAGTTAGTATTAGCAGTATTATGTGATTCCTTTGACTCTTAGACCTATCAGTGTGATCAGTTGTGAACAGCAATTGATCACTTGGACAAGTAGTTGGCATTGTTTTCTCAAGATTTATTTATTTATTCGAAAGGCAGAGTTACAGAGAGAGAGAGGCAGAGAGAGAGAGAGAGAGAGAGAGAAATCCTCCATCTGCTGGTTCACTCCCCAAATGGCCACGATGCCGGAGCTAGGCCAATATGAAACTAGGAGCCAGGAGCCTCATCCAGGTCTCCCATGTGGTTGTAGGAGCCCAAGGACTTGGGCCATTTTCCACTGCCTTCCCAAGACATAGCAGAGTGGAGCATCTTGATTTAGTATTCTTATTTTAATAATGCTCTTTGGTTATATTTTCATCAATATTAATTGATTCCTTGTGAGTTGGTTGGTTCCATATAGAAGTACATAGATATATCACTGATAATGTCTACAAAATTCTATTAGCTAATTTTTCACAAACTAGAGATAAAAATTAACTGAAATTTTAAAAAGAATAAATTATCCCAATCTATACTCGTCTTGTTTCCTTTTCATCACGAGTTACTTGATCTACTAGAATGAGTAGATTGCAGTTCAAAAAAAAATCTAGAAAGGTAGATTGGATAAAAAATCCTAAGAAACTGGAATATTCATAACTCAACTTATTATTCCAACTGTACACCATGGAAATTCTTTTCACACACAAAGGGATCTGAGAGTAAGTTAAAACAATAGTGAATTTACAGGAATAAAATCATCTACACAGGCACCATCTTTAATAAAGAAGATGATTTCTTAGCCTGGAAAAACTATGAGGAAATTGAAAGAAAGGAGATCTATGTCCAGTTTCTGCTCAAGCTGCCACAGTTGAAAAAGAGCAATGATAAGCCACTAATCCTCTAAGTGAGAAAAATCAAAGGCTAGCACATTTCTCACTCACCTGTGGTGAGCAAGTCTCAAAGTAGCTAGAGGCAAGTTCACCAGAGAAAAAGACAGATTTATACAAGGACTTGCACGACAACAGGTGAATCATGGAATCCAGAACACTAATATAGAAGTAACTAGTAATCCTAATGTATAAAATATAGACAGAACGGCAAACTCAAAAGGCTTCCATAGCCTTGGCAACTCATGACTAGAGCTTAGGGAGATTACTGACGCCATAAACAAGAGTGTCAAATTGTTAAGTCAACAACAGGAGTCACTGTGTACTTACTTCTCATGTGGGATCTGACCTTAAGGTGTTGTCCAATGTGAAGTAATGCTATAACTAGTACTGAAACAATATTTTACACTTTGTGTTTCTGTGTTGGTGCAAACTGATGAAATCTTTACTTAAGATATACTAAATCAATCTTCTGTATATAAAGATAATTGAAAACGAATCTTGATGTGAATGGAATGGGAGAGGGAGCGGGAGATGGGAGGGGTGTGAGTGGGAGGGAAATTATGGAGGGGGGAGACATTGTAATCGAAAAGCTATACTTTGGAAATTTACATTTAATAAATAAAAATAAATAAATAAATAAAATTTTAAAAAATCCTAAACCAGATAATAAAATTAAATTAATGATCAAATTAATAGTTTGTAACAATTGTAAAAAGGAATTATGTAAAATAAATAGTTGTACATTATGTACAGTTATAAAGCCAAGTTTTCTGAAGTAAAAAAATTATAGACAGAAAATACTACTGGACAAATTGTGAGATGTTATGTAACTTCAATTCTGTTTCAAACTAAGTCATCTTAGTAATAAACAGATTTTCTCAATTCAATAAATTTATTTTATACAAATGGATTAATCAGGGTACAGATAGTTTCAATTATGAGTAAATCCTTGCTCCTAAGCCACAAGTCCCAGAAGAAAAAATGAAATACAGGGCAATTTTCAAGTTGCCACAGCCGTGAGATGTCAGTTTCTTATAACGCAGACATAAGACTCGAGAAGTGAATTACATGAACCTCTAACTCTTTACCATTGTTACAACTGTCTCAGGGGGCAGTAAAGAACTACCCGTAATCTATAGCTGAATTACAGTGTCCTCTGTCAGACCAGGAAACTGAAGACCTTTTTACCATGAAAAATGTAATAGTGACATTGATGAAATACATTTGAAATACAATGAAGATACATTAGAATGATAGTTTCAGTGTCATGTCCTAACAACAGGTATAAGGTATAACTTCCTTTTATTGAGAGAACATTGGAAATTAAAGGCTAGGAAGAAGTTAAACTGAGTTGATATATTCAATAACCAATATTCCATGAACCATTGGATGTTGAGCACAGCTTAGGTGAGTATGTGACCACTGTAGTGATTGGGAAATGTTATACTGCTGTGGATGGTAATTTCTTAGACATACTAAAAACAAAACAACAAATCAAAACAAATTAGTATTAAGTGAAAGTTGAAAAGTAAATCCTATTATTAATGTCATGCAAGAAAAAAAGTGTACATTTGTTCTTTCAAACAATAAAATGTAGGCAAATTATGCATAATCTTCAGTAGTTTGACCTTTTGCTGGTTCATTAATATTACTGGGTAAAGGAGAACTGGAAAATTTCAAGACATAAAAATTAGTTCAATATTTAATTATATTAAACATATTTCTTTTCTTCATAAATTGACAATTTTTAAGAATGGTAAATGATATACTATATGATGTATATACCAATAAAGTATTTTATAAATATTATGTCAAACTATCTATATTTCTGTCTGTTACTTCCATAACAAATCTGTTTTTCTTTTTCCTTTCTTTCTGTGGTCAAATCTTGGAACACTCATTGGGAGGCACTACTTCTCAAACTACATCCAGTAATAGGCATCATTAAAAAGCTTGACAGTAGTGAGGAATTATAAAAGACTGTACTGTTTTAATTCAGTGACTTTCTGTTTAATACTGGATTAAATTTAACACAACCTTATAACTTTAGAAAATGTCTTTGTAGGCATGACTTTCTGTGTGATGCCTTTTAATGAGCATAGGACTCAGTAATATGTCACTCGTTGATTGAATCCATTACCAAAATTTGATGCCTACAGCATTCTACTGAACTACCATCAACAAGCCTTACAACATGAGAAGTCCTGGCAAAGTTAATAAAAAAAATTTTTTTTCTAAGACTTAAGGGAGAAATGCAGGGAAGAGAAACATTTACGAACTCATCCATCTTAGCTTCTTTAGTACAGTACAACCAAATCAGATGAAGAGACATATAAATGTAAAGCTATTATATAAGATATTCAGGCCAAAAAATCATGTTATTCTCACAGAGGCAAAGGGTTAGAGAACATAAATTATCCACAGTGGCTTCTTAAGCTGATAAATGCACCAGATAAATTTCTAAACTCTCAAGTTCACTTTGTCTGTGTTACTACAACTGTGTTTACAAAGTCCCACACAAGGCTTTAAATTGACTCATCTGTAATATACTGCAGATGGTACTTCCATTTATTACTGGGTGTTGTTCTGCACTGTATCATAACTTCAGCATTTGGACAGCAATCGGAACATTTTTCACCAAATTGCCTCTGCTTGAGACAATACTATATAGTTATTGCCTACCAGTATAAAGAGAAATTTCAATAATTTCAATGAATTATCTACATAGCAGTTTGTAACATTATTTTAATATACCAAAGTCAAAATGAATTTGTAATATTTTTAACTAGAAATGAAAAACTATCCCAAGAGCTTAAGTAAAAGAAAATAAGAGTATCTTCCCCAACTGCAAGTAAGTCATTATAAGCCTCATATCAACAAGCATTCATTATGGCTCCTACCAGTTCAACTTTCTTAGAAATTATAAGTTGGCTATAATTTCCAGAAGTTGGTCTCCATTTAAGAATAAACTTCCCAGAACTAAACAATCCATTTTCAATGTCCATGCAACACAATTTTCATACTCTCAACTGTAAAATTTAGAAGCTTTTGTGTATAAGAGGAATCCTGAAGAAATAAATGTTGTATAATAATTTGTATTTGTGGGGCTAATGCTGTGGCCTGAAGTGCAAGCATCCCATATGGGCGCCGGTTCGAGACCCGGCTGCTCCACTTCCAATCCAGCTTTCTTCTATGGCCTGGGAAAGCAGTAGAAAATGGCCCGAGTCCTTGGGCCCCTGCGCTCGCGTGGGAGACCTAGAAGAAGCTCCTGGCTCCTGGCTTCAGATCAGCACAGCTCCAGCTGTTGCAGCCAATTGGGAAGTGAACCAGCGGATGGAAGACCTCTTTCTCTCTCACTCCTCTTTCTTTCTCTGCCTCTCTTCTCTCTGTGTAACTCTGACTTTCAAATAAATAAATAAATCTTTAAAAAAAAACAATTTGTATTTGCATATCAGATTTTTACAAATCCCGTAAAATTATTTCCATGACAAAAAAATTTTACAGCAATGTGGGTCAAGCTTGCTATAATTTCGATAATACAATAGTATTTCTGAAATGGAAGAATTCTGAAATGAAGATTTGTTTTCATTAATTCCTTATTTGTTTCATTCCTTCTTTGAAAAACAGCACAAAGTTATGAGTTTACTAGATTTATCTTAAATTTTGCCAAGAGTTAGAATGCACGTGGCCTTGACCAATCTCATTAGCCTAATGATAGTGAGATAGATGAGGCTTTCATCATCCCATCCCCATATGGATCTGGCTTCAAGGGAAAATGCAGCCTTTATAAAATAGCCTCGGCAGATACAACTGCACTCCGTCTGTTCAAACTAAGATGTCAAACCTCTGCTAAATTTGTACATTGTAACTCCAAACTTTGGTTCTTCATTTACCCAGAAACATTGATTTACATTTGTTTTCTTTCAAATCCACCAGGCTTTTGTAAACCACCCAAAAATATAGTTGAATCTTCCTGAAGATAAACTATGCATTGTTTTTGGTATGTGAATGAAATAATTTCTTTCATACTCTTACAGTTCTTTTTCTTTACACATACACACAAAGGCCTCATTTAAATTAGAGGAAATGGAAATTCAAGTTTTAACTACTAATTTCTCTAAAAGCTGCCATTAGCAGAAATTATACTGTTGCCTCAGACTTTCTTTTCTTTTTTAAAAAAATTGTTTCCTTGTTGGGTGTAGGTTTTCTGTTTCAGTTTGGTTTTTGATTTTTTTTTCTTCATTTATGAACGCTCTTCTAAGATTTTTAATCAGGGAACTAAGCAGAAATGCCCCAGTGTTCCCTATCTGGTTGAATCACAAAAAAACCACCGCCTTCTGTATAGTTTCACTGAAACCTTGTCTGAAGATAGATAACATCAAACTATGTACTACATTAGTGGTGTTTTTATTTGCACCTTTTCATCTCTTCACTGTGAAAATCTTAAGAGAAAATATTGTTACCAAGCCATCCACAAATTCTTCCTTTACATTTCCCTTACTTTGATGCAGGAAAGAAATTATATCTGTTATGTTCAAAAATAATGAACACTCTAATGATTCTAGTTGTCATGATCTTCTCTTGTTTTGACTTTGACAGTTATTCTCCTATGTACCCAGGATAACCTACCCAGTCTAGACATTGCTACTTCCTTGTCCTTCTCTTTCTATAATGCTTTATACTCATGCAGTTCCTTTTATCCACAGATCTCAAAGTGATTCTTTTTCTCTAATATACCTTTATATTCTCTAGAGAGCCAAAGAGGCTTCTTTTTTTGTAGCTCTATCTTTCTTTCATGGGTAAAATCTGGTCTGGTTGCTAAGAAGCATGGATTTGAATATACTCTCTAGCAGCTTCTACCCTTTTGCTTTTAAAATGGTTATTCTTTTTAATCCATTGAAGTACATTTGACTATCATTTTTTAAAAATCTCTTTTTAAAAGTCAAAATGCAACTCTCTGGAAACCAATGAATCTCATTGCCACGGTATGGTAGGTTCTCTTGCTTCAAGATCTATAATCATTTCTTCAGTGTCAGTAATAAAATGCTTCAGTAATCCTCCCAACCCCTTGGAAATCTGCCTACTAGCACCAGGCCACTCTCCATTGAAATCCTACTACTCAAAGAGCTGGGAATGATGATGCTGCCATGGCAACTTGGAGCATTGAAGGCCCAGACCTCTTTCCTTTGTTTAATATGAGATATTAGCTGGAGAATAAATACTGTATATTAAAACAACTTTTTCATTACCAGCACCCCTTAAGTTTATTTTCTGCTCCCATATAGACTTCCCTATCTACAAATGGCCCTTGTTCCCAGGACAACAATTTGTTTTTTATCCTGTCTCATTACAGGATACTTTTTGTCTTCTTGCCTAAGGACATACATGAGTCCTCAGACACCTAAATAATAGTTGTTAGACACCTAGTATACATAAAAATCTGAATGAATCTCAAACTTCATTCTTCATTCCAGGTAGGCAATTTCATTTACAAGAGTATTAACCACTAACTACATCCAAGCTCTAGGCTGGGTATTGGAATGTTCTCAGGGAGATGGCTGTCTAACAGAGAAAACATCCCTATGAAAAGTTGGTGGTTATAAAGTCATGGAGTATTTTTTTTTATTTATTTGACAGGTAGAGTTATAGACAGTGAGAGAGAGAGAGAGAGAGAGAGAGAGAGAAGTCTTCCTTCCACTGGTTCACTCTCCAAATGGCCACCATGGCCAGTGCTGCGCCGATCCACAGCCAGGAACCAGGTGCTTCTTCTCAGTCTCCCACGCAGGTGCAGGAGCCCAAGCACCTGGGCCATCTTCCACTGCCCTCCCGGGCCACAGCAGAGAGCTGGACTGGAAGAGGAGCAACCAGGACTAGAACCCAGTGCCTATATGGGATGCCGGCGCCACAGGTGGAGGATTAACCAAGTGAGCCACGGTGCTGGCCCCTATAAAGTCACAAAGTATTAAGGGGATGTACAAAGGGCCCCTTTGCCCAACTGAAGGAAGAAGAGAGTTCAGGAAAGGTAACTTGGTAAGAAGGAAGGCTGACCAGGCGTGTGTAGGATTACTAGGAGTCAGGTAGGCACACTGTGGGGAAAAGCATCCTAAGAGTAAGGGAAATGTGAGAAACACCACTGCAGCTGACACACTACTAATTGGCTGCTATAAAACATAAAACCCAAGTGGAGTGCATGAGTACAAATGGTAGAAGACACTGTCATGAACCAGGTCATGAAGGCCAAATGCAACACGTCTTCAGCATATTTACAAAGGACATAAATAAAAATGGATGGTTTTATACGACATGAAGTTGCAAGCTTGATTAGCACAAATGTGCCAATTACCAGATTACCAGAGTGTGACAATGAAGGTCCTCTCTATCAGTCATTGTAGAGCCATTTAGAAGAAAATATAGAACAATGGTGTTTGGAGCAACAGTTAATACGCACACATCCCATACCAGAGTGACTGGTTCAACTCCCTGCTACTCCACTTCTAATCCAGTTTCATACTAATGCACACCCTGGGAGGCATCCAGTGATGGAGCAAGTATTTGGGTCCCTACTAGCAACAAGAAATTTGATTCTGGGCTCCTGACTTCAACCTGTCCCAGCCCTGGCTGTTGCAAGCATTTTGGGAGTGAACCAGCACAGAAAATGGATCTCTCTCTCTTTCTCTGTCACTCAAATAATTTTTTTTTAAAAAAATGGAAATTCAAGAGCTTGGTAGGGACCCTAAAGGGCCATGAAAAAGTCCTGGAGGCTAAGGTTGATGGCAAGTTACCCATAGCAAAAAGAATGATCTGGAATAAGGAAAATATTAAGTGTTGCCAAAAAAAAATAAACTGCATGACAATTATTATATTCTATTGATAAATCAGAGATATAGTGCAAGAAGTTCAGCAAAATTGTAGTTTGCAAAAGAGACTGAGACATAGAGATACATAATCCAGCTATCGGGCAACACACCCAATATGATGTGATGTCTTACAAAATCCTCTCCGTTTCAGATGTAGCTTTCTTCATTGGGATTCGTATGTCTTTTGTTCACCAGTGAAGTCCACATACTTACAGTGAAACAGATCCTCTGGGCAGAAAAGCAACAAAGAAGAATAACAACACCTGGTATCTCCTATAATCCTACATAACAATCAGAAAAGTAGTGCCCATATATCATTGATCAGGTGCCTGATTCACAGGCCAAAAGATTAGGCAGCTAATTGAAGGTCATAGAGAAAATCAGTCATCTCAGGATCAGAGTCCAGCGTCTGACTCATTGTTTAAACCTGCCATTAAGTCACTGATCTAATGGAATGCCGTGGGTTAATCTACAATTGCACTTTGCCAAAATCCTTTCCAAAAATCTTTAGCTTGATATCACCCTTGGATGACAAATGATGCCTGGATCATGAAGAGGATTTTAGACGTTTTATCTCTTTTTGTGATAACAAAGATCTGAAAGCTTTGTTAAGAAAACCAGTGATGAGCCGGTTTCTGCTCAAGCCGCTGGTAAATGTTCTGAGAAATAGGGAGCCATAGAGATAAGAGGAGTGGGTAGGCTTCTAATGGAACACTCTCCTCTTCAGAAGATCTATAATTGTGTGTTTTATAGTCTACGCGAGTCTGTTCCACAGCATTTCTCTCCATCACAGAGAGCTTTGGCGGGCGTTAATAGACCAGAGAAAGCATTTGTCATTCCAGGTTTGTCATTTAAGCAGAATGGCACCATCTGCATAATTCTTTCTGCATATTTGGATCTAATAGGATGTAGAAAACTTCATAATGAAGTAGGGAATAGGTGCAGAGAGTTTGAGTTGGTCTTCCCCAAACTTCCTACTAGAAATGCCTAGTAAAGCATAACAACCTATCATGACAATTCCTCAGCCCTTAAAAAAGCCTTTGAAACTAAAGATTAAAAAGTTAAAGCATCATTTAACTGCAGAAAAGGAGGTCATTTTACTACAGATAGGAGACTGCTATTGATCTCCCCAATAATTTTAATTATTACAGACTGTGATATGTTTCTATTTCTACATCTGGTCTTGAAGGTCAAGACAATTATGACACACAGGAAACTGAAAAAGGCACTATAATGTGATTCAGGACAATACCATCTAACTATGCCTATGTCTTTATCCAGCATAAAAGCCAGTGAAACGTGAGTGTTAGAAGAAATGCTGAAAATCACTTATTCTATTCTGCTATTGTAGGAAAATAAAAGCTTAAAGCCCCCATATTTATAGGAGTTTAATTCACAATAGCTGAGATATGGAATCAATCAAGATGTCCATCAAATGATGACTGGATAAAGAAAATGTAATGTGTGTGTGTGTGTGTGTGTGTGTGTGTGTGTGATGAAATACTATTCAGCTACAAAAAAGAATGAAATACTGTCCTTTGCAATAAAATGGATACATCTGGAGACTATTATGCTTAGAAAAATAAGCCAGATTGAAAAAGACAAATATCACATTTTAACCTCTGATTTGTGGTAGCTAATCTATAGAGTATCAAAAACCTCTTAACATGTATGAGTGAAATTAACATCTTGGTAACTGAGTATTATTTATAGCTTTTGTCTACATTCCTGCAAAACAGTGGTCTTTCTACTTGTTACTTGTTGAACTCTATGTAATGACACATTAGCCTGTGAATAAAGTAAATTTAAAATATTATCACAAAAATTAAAAAAGAATGAAAGAAAGGAAGGAGGACGATGGGGAGTGTGGAAAGGAGGAAAGAATCATTTTATGATTAGAATTGTATGTATTAACTATTTGAAATCTGTTCTCTTTGTATTGTTAACAAATTAACAAATTGGAGCCCAAAGAAATCTTTGCTGATGGTAAGTCTTCCTATATCTGAGCTGCACTGAGGAGCCTTTCTTAACTCTGCTTCTCCTCTCCCTGGTGCTGACTTGTGCTTCCCGGTGGATCTTTGCAGCATCTTTGAACAAATTCTAGTCTGCCTTTAAAAAACCACATCATGACTTCCAAACTCAAATGCATTATAGTCACACTGCAATTGTCCTGCCTGCCCTGAATCTTCTGACATTGGAGGCCTTCACTCCTGTACAGCTCCATCCATTCTCTTGTTCCAAAAGGCTTGTGAGTTGCTCCTGTGTGCCATATTCTCCCTCTATCTCTGCAAGAGACACTACCTTTTCCTTCCAGTTTGACCTGCTCCATGTGCTTTGCTAGTATACATCTTTCTTCCTGCTACGTAAATACATACAGTTCGTAAGATTTTTTTCAGTTGTTTTCCATATACTTCTTATTCATGACTTCGACTCCATGATTTCAGCCATTGCTAACTGCCAAAGTGGCCCCAGATCTCGGCAGAGCCTTGGCCACCACCTTCCTCCAGCAAGGGTTCACCAGGAAAGCTCCTTTTCACCTGAACTAAACCCTTCAGAAGCAGAAACATCCTGTTCTGCAAACCTGCTCTCCCTGAGCACTTCCCCGTCTATTCGAAGTGTGCTCACATTTCCTTACCAAGGCCTAACATCAAGCTTCACGCTTAAGAAACTCCTCTGAAGTTTGTTTCAACAACTCGCCCAGTGCTGCTAATTATCCCTGAGCATCTGCTGCTTCCTGCCTGCTCACTTTGCTCCAGCTTCGGGCTCCAAGGCCTGACCTGATTCTGCCGCTTCCCTCCAGCTCAGTTATTATTATAGAAACCTTCAACACGCTGAAACATTGGAAGAAGAGCATAGAGCACACCTGCATGCCTACACACCAGATTTAATAATTGTAAACATTATGTCAGCTTGGCTTTCCTGTTTGTGCACCCAGATCTGGCTGGAGGTATAGAGATAGCAACAAGGAGGACTCTGGGTATGGGTCCTGGTATGAACATGGGTAGAAATAGGGACACACTCCATAGACATGACATAGACTTAGATACAGATTCTGATACAGTGTAGATATGATAATATAGATAATATGTACATATTTTGTAGAGTGATTTGAAAATAGAGAGCAGGTATCAGGAAATGTCTCAGCATACTTGCTCCTAAAGATTAAGAAACTGAAATTTAGTAACAATGCCCTAACCTTACCTAAATCCAGTCAACATTCAAATATTCCTCCTGGTCTCCCAAATGACTTCTATAACTGTTTTTCTAAAAAGTATGATTCAATCATAGTTCACAGATTATATTTACTTATTCTACCTCCCTCATCTTTTTATTTTTCTTCCCACTTTTTTTTTGGTGGCACCGTATTTTATCCTAGAGAATGACAGATAGCTTGAATTTGTGTAATTGCTTTCTTGAGATGTTAGCTTTTTCCTCTTTCCCTAAAACGTGTGAGGCTCCAACCAATCATTTTCTAATTTATGTTCTTTATTTCACCAAAAATCCCAATATTTTATGTATCAAATGTGTCTTTTTCTCTACTCTCCTAATATTTTAATTTCTTTCCTCAAATCTTCCAGCAGCCATTACTCCTATATCATAAACTCAAGCCTTGGAATTTTTTTTTGGGGGGGGGCTTTCAAGACCTCCCAAGTGTCCCTGAGCCACTTCTGTGGTTTTATTCCTAATTGCCCCTCTATTTAGACCTTGGACCCAGACCATCTGCTCCCTTGGGCGCACAGTGGGCTTCCTTGCTTCTCTGCTGTTGCTCCCTCTGATTTCAGGACGCTCTCACCTTTCCAAGTCCTACCTTCAAGACTACATCCAAGTATTTCTCTCATAAATATTCTCCACACCAATCATATATCTACAGTTATTTTCTTCCTCTGATTCACAGCCCTTAATATTCATATTGTATCATACATGTGTTGAACGCTCATGTACTTCCTCAATCAATTAACATTTTCTCATACATAACTCAGAACTTGCACTATATAACTTTTCAAGTAATTGTGCAACATTTTACCTGGTTAAATAGGTATTCAACAAACAGTTGCTTTATCACCAAATGAGAAATTCAGATTTAGAGTTTGCAAGAGGTCTAACTTCTGTCAAATCATCACTAATATTTGAAGATGGCTTTGAATTTTCATACAATTGGTAACATGAACACAAAGTTTCATGTGTACCCTTTGGCCATTTATGGCCCAAAATAATGCCAATAAATCCTAACACCAAGTTTCATACATGCCTATCAGCCATTTATAGCCTCAAGTTGTGGGGAAAGAACCAGACCTAAGATCAAAAGACCTGAAGGCAAGTCACAGCTCTGCTAGACAAGTAGTCTAAATATTTTTTATTTCAGTTTTATTGTCTATAAAATGAAAATAATGAAACCTACATACCCAGTTGAGCAGGAGGTTGAAACAATAATGAGGCAAGTAACTTAACCCAAGTTATGAATCTAATTTGACATTTCATTTCTTTTTCATGTTTTTACTTTTTATTTATATAAAGGAAACAGATTTCATGTACTTCATACATACAGTTTCATGAGCTTAATGGCACTTCCTACCCTCCCTCCTCCTCCTTTTTTCTTTTGTTTTATAATGACATACTTTCAATTTTCTTCATAATCACAAGCTTAACCCTCCCCAAGTGTAAAAGAAGGAAAATGATCTTGTGCTTCAAGAGTTTGAAATCCAGTCCTTCTAAGAACTTGCAAGGAGTAGCTCTGAATAGTAAACTTTCCAAGATTATAAACACTCATTAAATGTGTAAAAGAGTATTATAAACTTGCATGTGCAAAGTAACCGCTCAATTTGTTTTGGAGAAAACAGGGCATTTAATGACTGGAGCATCCTACCTCAACCACTTATTGGGTTGGTCAACTCATGCTCCTCTGTATAAGATAGAGCAAACAGTAAGACATACCTAAGAGGTACAACAGTATTATTAAGTGAGATAATCTTTGTGGAGTGGTTAACCTAATGCCATGTATAGAGTAAACACTCAGTGAAGGGCTGCTGGTGGGATTCACGTGTGGCTTGTCTCTCAGTGGCTCATGTGTGAGAGGTGTTCCCAGGGTGGCAATGTACCTAGATCTGGCTATAGGTATAGAGATAGTGATGCAGATGGTGTTAACCTTTTGTAGGTGGGTCCTACCAGGAAGCCCTTAGATCAGTTGGGGCATGCCCTAGAAAGTGATTAGGTATTTTTGACACACCTGGATAGTTCTTACGAGAGGACTATTGTAAGATCCTCTCTCTCTTTCTGGCTTCTTGGATGGAGAAGTCATCTCTCACTCTCATATATGCCCTAGCCATTGCCATTAGCATGACAGGACGTAGCCAAGAGTCCTCACAAGAGCTGAGCTGAAGCCAATACCACTCCTTGAATCTCTGAAACTGTGAGCTAAATCATTTTCTTCATGAGTAGCCCATCTCAGTCTGCAGTCATACAAAGCTGACAAATACAACTGCTATCATGTTATACAAATCCTAAGCAAAGAGCTTTATTCCAAAGTTATTCTCAAACATGAGGCAGAAATTCCTAAGTTATTCTTCTCTCATCCTACATCTCTGCTGCAACCCATCCTTTTGAGTCATGCCTTTCTCGGACACCATTCTTCTTGTCTCTGTGCATATTTCCTGTGCTATGCATCATCTCATGGACAGATTTCTTCAGCTACCTACATCCTAAAGATTTGACTGCAGGGTCTGGCATTGTGGCATAGCAGGTTCAAATATTTGTGTACTGGCAGCTTCACTTCCAATCTAGCTCCCCACTAATGGCCTGGGAAAAGCAGCGGAAGATGGCCCAAGTATTTGGGTCCCTGCCCCAATGTGGGAGACCCAGATGAAGCTCCTGGCTCCTGACTTCTGCCTGGCCCAGCCCTGGGTGTAATGATCACCTGGAGAGTGAACCAGTGAATGGAAGACTCTCTCTCTCTCCCTCTCTCTCTCTCCCTCTCTTTTTCTCTCTCTCTCCCCTTCCCTCCCTCCTACCCTCCCTCCAGACCTTCCTCTCCCTCTCTTTCTCTGTAACTCTTTCAAATAAATAAATAAATCATAAAAATTAAAAGATTTGACTCCAGGCTGACTCCTTCATGGAAACTGATACGTTTCAGAATATTGTGGTCTTGTCCTCCTTTAAAATCCTCTAATGACACTTAAATCATATTTTTCTCTACAGATGATAGATAGATTTGAACTTAATTTTCTTTCTACAAGATGTTTTTTCTATCAACTATAAATTAGAAAGATTTGAGAACAAGAATGACATTTTGTTCCCCAGCCTTACTATGTATCAAAACAATAATTATTTGTTGAACTAATAGGTAGTTGACCAGTACAAAAGAACCCTTTGGAAACTCTATAATTGTGTGAAACTTTATATATAGTTAGTTTTTATTTGTAATGCATGAATTATCTTCTCAAAGGCTGGAAAAAAGTACTTAAAATGAAAGAGATCAGATCAGATCAAATTAATTCCTGACTCTCTTCTATCTCCACAAGACCTTTAAAGTGATAAATCAGAATTTTTAACAAATTGAGAATTTTTCGTTTTGCTTGGCCAGAAATGAATTAAGATTCTTTAGGTTTCAAGCAACAACAACTTAATCCAATCATGAAAGGAAAAAGGTTCATGTATGCATTTGTTTGTTTGTTTGAGAAGCAGAGAAACAGAGGACCCAAGTGCTGATTCACTCTCCAAGTGTCCACAAAGGCTGGTGCTAGGCAGGATAAGTTCATGAGCTCAGATCTCAATCCCTGTCTCCCACATGAGTGGCAAGAACTTGATTCATTGAGCCATCACCATTGCCTCCAAAGGTCTTCATTAGCACAAAGATGGAATCAGAAGCCAGATCCAAGGATGAAACCCAGACACTCCATTGTGGGACATGACTGTCTTAACCAGTGTCTTAAATGGTAAGCTAAATATTTGCCCCTGGTTCTTATTATTTTAAGGCACAAAATTAGTTTAGATATTTTTTCAGCTTCCTATCAAATTGTATCAGCAAGGTAAGCTTGTCTCCCAATTCTTCTTGGTTTAAAATTTGCTTCAGTTTTAAGTTACATGAGGAATAAGATAGTGACAGGACCCTCAGCCTGCATATTTCTAGGTTGAGTACCCAAAGAGTAGGAATATTCCCTTTCACAAAAGCCAAAAAGTCTCATGAGATTTGGTTGGGTCCAGTTGTTCCCACGATTGCCTTTCAACCAATCAAATGACAAGAGGACGCTGCACAAAGACTCACCAAGGCCCACATCTCAACTGTAAGTCAGAGGTGTTAGTAACTGGCTTCCTGGACCCACAGGTACCAGGAATTGGGCAGGGTAGTTCGGTGGAGGGAAATGGATACAGGCAGCAGAGGGTCAATGAATGAATATTGTAGAAACATTCCAGGACTCAGTTTTCCAGGAATGTTATGCACCTGGCAATCTTTCAGTAAACTTACTCAGTACTTTAACGGCCTTTCGTTTTCACTATTTGCTAGGACTGTACTTCTGAGCTTTTTCCATATCATGGCACACAGAAAATAATAGTACTTCTGAGTTATATTGAGGCCAGAAGTCTGTTTGCAAGTAGAAGTCAATAGTTACCCAGACATGAGCTCCATTCTAAAACCGTTGTTATCTCCACAAAGCGGCTCATGGGTGTGGAAGCTCTACCTAGGAGGCAGCATGATATTTGAAAAGCACATTCACTGGAAATCTCAACTCCAGACTTTACATCCAGATCCACCACTTACTTTCTATAAGCAGTATCTGAAGCAATCATCAATTTCTCCGCATCTTAGTCTTCTGGTTAGTAAAACAGCAATATTACTACTCAACCAGTCTTCCTCACAGAATCTCCAAAAAATATGAAATAATGCTGTGGGTACATGTTGTAAACAACAGAGTGTTAGACAAATGTGGGGCATCATTTCTATTATCTGGGACACAGTCTCCCACTTGAAGATACAATTAAAGGATAAGATAGGAACACTATAATACTTATTCATACCGAATATGTATTATTATCCGATTCTTCTTTAGAGTCAAGTTAATCCTTACGGGTGAATGAAGTTGCCCAATGTAGATAAAACTAATACTATGGACATACATGAATAGAATGAAGTCAGCTAGGATATGCTGACTTATAAAGGTTGAAATTATTGATCTCTTGACTGTAAGTGATTCTGATAGAACATTTAGCATAATTTGTCTAAGTAAGCATATATGAAATAAAATCAGAATTAATCAAAACTCTAGTAAAGTGTTCACAATGGACATATGAGTCTAAGCTTCATACCATAACCAGGAGCAAATGTTAACATGACAATAGAAACAAATGATAAGAGCTAAGTGGGTTAACAATTTCATGGACAGTCTAAATAAGGAGACTAGATAGAATATGCTTATTAGACAGAAAGTCTAATTTATTTCAAGCAGAAATCAAAGGCCCTTCAAAATACATGTTACCTCACAACTGTGTCATGAATATATGGAAAATGTAGGAATGTTCAGAAAAGGCATCAGAGTAGAAATAATCCTCAAGTTAAACTCAACTTCCTCTGCAAAGAGAAAAAAATAACCAACTGATGCAATAGAAAGTCATTGATACTACCTGTCTTGTATATACTAAACTTCTGCTTAAAATAGTAAGACATAAAATGAAAACATTTCAATTTTATGATTTTATTCTTGTTCCAGATTCTTCCCATGAAATATGTGGTGGCAAAAAGAAAGAACTGGGATCCAGATAACTCCAGTGAAGACACACGTAATTAGCTACTACTAGAATTCTGTAGGGTATGCTTAGCATATATTCATACAAATAAAATAAAAAGAATACACATTCTCCAGTTTTTCTTAGGCAGACTCAACATATAAAGATAATGGATTAGATATCTTGCATAATCTCAAGAAGCCCTCAAAATGAAAGAATGATGCAGTGATTACACTTCTGGGAAAAACAATACGTTAGCAAAAGATTTCCAGTTTCTCTCTAGTTTGCAAGTGAAATTTAAGCCTCATGAATAGCTCACTGCCTGAAAGTTTGCTCTATAACACAATACAGCTAATTTAGCCTCTTCCTGCCAATGAAAGCATATACAGTATAAAGGGAAAACATATGTGGAAGCTTATTGGGCTGTTTTATACAAAGTTATTAAAATATTCAGTTATCTTCACATAGCCACTCATTGACAGAACATCAATCTAAGATTCTGTTAGGAGAGAGCTGGAGTTCTAAAAAGGACAGCTTTATATCTATGGAATCAGTGCCACACCTATCAGATGCCACTCAGTCACATCAGTTAGTTGAATGAAAACAAATATGTTTCCTGATCTCCACACCACTAAAACATACCCTAAAATGCCCACATCCCAGTCAGAAGGTACAAATCTGACTAACCACTCTACCTCTTCAGTTGGTCCTGTTACCATCAAAGAAAACAAAATTTACAGACTGAGCAGAAATCAGTGATTCCATATGGCCGGAAAAATCCCAGTGAACGTCCCTCTTGTCTGTTTAGTCATGCATGACCCAAATCTAAAGGTTCCCCATTCTACCTCCTTCCTTAACTCCCATGTATATGCCAACAATAGAGTTTCTCAAACCTCAACACCTTTGCTAAATCTTTGTTGTAGAAGGTGTTGCTGTGCATTGTGGGATGCTTTGTAGCATCCCTGGCCTCTACTCACTGGATGCCATAGCAACCTCCCACTCCACAAACCAATTACAATAATAGAAAGTGTTTCCAGACACTGTCAAATGTTACTCTGGTTAAGGACCATTGCTCTCAGATCATCCCCTGCCCTTCTGATTCATTGAAGCTACTAGCTCAAGCCAAAACTATCTCTTGGGATAAGTCCTCACATCTAATCTTCTCTCCTCTCACCTGATACCCATATAGCAACCAGAATTGGGTTTTTAAACAAAAACTTGATTAGGTACTCCCCAACTTAAAATATTTTAGTAGTTTCCATTTGCTTTTTAAGGGAAAATCCTTAACCACAGTGTGTGTAACCTAGTCCTTGCCTACTTTTTTACCCTCTATCACTCCATTCTCTATTTTGTTCATTGTATTAAACAGCACTGATGTCCTTCCTTTATCTCCTCCTAGTTGTCATGCTTCCAACTACCTCAGCACCTCTGTACATTCTTCTTCCTCTGTCCTAAATGCTCTTGCCAACTCATCTCTTCTCTATTCATTCTTTAAATTTCGAATGAGTGCCTAATGCCTTCCAAGCACTATTCTGGGTCCAAGAATTTGAGCAGTAAACACAACCCCCTGACTCAATGCAGTCTTCAAGAAGTTGAGTAGAAGAGACAGAACAAAAAATAAACAAACAAGTAAATTTACAAAATGTAGATGGTGATCAATACAGCATACGGGTGATAAGGAGTGCTGGCAGAGAAACACTTGGAATTCTATCTGTGGCCTTCAGAAAGAGCTCACCAATAAAGTGAAGGAGTGCCTGGGGGAGAACACATTTTGAGTGGAGATGGGCAAGATTGAAGACTCCAAAATGCTGTTTACCTGCATGTTCAAGGAAGAGCAAGAAAGCCAGTATGACTGGAGATGAGTATATGAGAAAATAGACAAAGATATGGTTGGAAATGCAGCAGGAGGCCAATTACACAGGACAACACAGGATAATGTAAGGACTATGAGACTGACTCTGAGATGGGAAATCATGAGAAGGATTTGAGAACCAGACTAATATAATCTAAATTTCACTTTAATGAGGTTACTCTGGTGGCTAGATGAAATACAGACTATAAAGGGACTAATGTAAAAATAGAGACTAGTTAGTCTATGATTTTTACCCAATTGCCCTTATACTTTCTTTGTGTTCCTGTTCCATTTTCTCAGGAAAGTATTTTCAATCTCCTGTACTTTCTTATAACCCACATATCTGTCATTTGTGTAGCACTTGGCATTATTGTACTTTTACATTTATTTGTGTAGTTATATGAGTAATATTTATCTCCTTCACTGATATGTGGGCTCCTTCAGGAAGGGGATCCTGCAAGTTTCTTCTCTGATGTTTAGCAGAGTATAGAACGTCTTTGGTTCTCAATAAATGCTAGGGCAAGGAAAGAAAGATGGGAGGAGGAGAGGGATGAAAAGAGGGAAGTACTGACACTACAAGTATTTTATAGATTCTAGTTCATTCGTTCCAAAATAACTGTAATATGGGGTAAGTAGAGACATATATTTTACAAAGGATATTGCAATGGATACACTATACCAATCCAAGGGAATTATGGGTCACAGAGAAATTGAAGTCAAGCTTACAGATCTCAGATACTTCTAGTTCGATTATCTCACTGAATCCTCACCATAAGAGGGTTGTAGTAGTACATTTTCAGATAGCAAATGTAGTTAGATTTGTAATGTGAATCATAGGCTACAGAGTTGACAGTTTGATCCCTTGCATTTAGTTATCTTGCACACTGCCTCCTATAGGGAAGTCAATAGGAATTTTATTAAAGATTTTGCTCCCATAATTCAACTCCTAAAATTCTATTGTGTCAAACAAATAGTGGGGTTCAAGTTAAATAAATTTCTGGGTACATCTAAAGTATACATTCCTCTCCAACAGAATCAATTCCCACCAGTGTCACACAGTTTCATTTCAAATTTTAATGAGGCACAACAAAGAAAAAAAGGAAAAGAATGAAAAATCAGAGCCACCTAAAAAAGAAGCTATGAGACTATTTGTTGCAATATTCAAATATGAAACAGAATCTTTATTCTCAAACATCATTTAAAAGACTTTGGCTTATTTAATATATTAACAAAGAATATGATTTAATATCACTTTGAGGTCTAGAATAATTCTTATTTCAAGATGTTCTATAGGAAAAACAATAGCCACAGAGTGAATCTCTCCTTTTGATAAATCTTTAGAAAGAAATAGGAGAAAAGTCAATTTAAGCACATACTTTGGAATTTTCATCAAAACTGCATAATGAAACATGAAGTTTCTAAAATATTTATGGCAATTTTCATCATTTAAATCTTTCTCATGAATTTCATTTTTCCCAAGAAGGAAGCTTCCTTCTTTGTTAAAAAAAAATACAAAATAAAGGGTTTCTTTGGGAAAAAATATACATTAGTATTCATATGTTTAGAGATACAGATGCTTATATATAGTTAAGTAGCTTCTTCTTACAAACAGAGAGCAAGAATATAAATAGTTCAACTTTATAGGACAATTAAAATACACACTAAATTATTATAATGTTAATATTTTTGACCCAAAAATGCATGGAGGCATTTGTTTCTTGACAAAGCCAATGAGCCTCAACTGCAAGTATAGATATCCCATTATGGCTTATTGCAATAACAACAAAGATATAATCTAGCTAATAAGAGGAGATGATTTTAGATGTGCTAAATTTTGGCACATGCAGATGTTGGAATACTATGCAGCCATCATAACTAACACAATGAAAGGGCATATATCAATTCAGGGCTGTTCTTGATTGTACACTATTAAGTGAAAAATGTAAGCATAGTGTATCACCAATTTCTTAAAACATACATGTCATGAAAACCAGTGGTGTGGCGAAGTGCATAAGGCCATTGCCTCAGATGCCGGCATTCTGCATAGGCATCGGTGTGCACCCTGGTTGCTCCGCTTCAAATGCTGCTCCCAGCTAATGGCCTGGGAAAAGTAGTGGAAGACGACCCAAGTGTTTGAGCCCCTGTCACCTATATGGATGCCCAGACAAAGCTCCTGGCTCTTGGCTTCAACCTGGCTCAGTCCTGGCCATTGTGTCCATCTGGGGAGTGAACCAATAGATGGAAGATCTCTCTATCTCTCTCTGTTTCTCCCTTTCTGCAACTTTGACTATCAAATAAATAAGTAAACAGTAGAAACAATATTATTTTGGACAGAAATATGTCAGAAAAAAGTTATTAAAATAATATTAGTTGTATATGGAAACATTGTGAATTATAACATTTACTGTGGAATATTATATATAACATGTTATGGATTATTTTATATATAATATACACATGCATGTCTCTAGTGCATGTGTATATGAAGATGTATGATTTCCATGATTTATTATGAAAAAATTGACAAAGATATGTTTCTTTCTAGAAAGGAAATTACTGATATTACTGTTTCTTTAAGATTTATTTATTTATTTGAAAGAGTTACAGACAGAGAGAGAGAGAGATCTTCCATCTACTGATCCACTCCTCAGATGACCACAATGGACAGGGCTGGGCCAGATTGAAGCCAGAAGCCAAGAGCTTCATCTTAGCCTTCCATGTGGGTACAGGGGCCCAAACACTTGGGCCATCTCCTTCCGCTTCTCACAGGCAATTAGCAGGGAGCTGGATTTGACGTAGAGCAGCCATGGTATGAACTGGCACCCATATGGCATGTCAGCGTTGCAGACAGCCATTTCACCTGCTATGCCACACCACCAGCCCCAGTAACATTACTTTTTAAAAATCAAGTGTAAGGCTGGCATTGTGGCATAGCTGGTTAAGCCCCTACCTGCAGTGCCAGCATCCCATATGGTAGCCAGTTCGAGTTCCAGCTGCTCCACTTTTGATCTAGCACCCTGCAAATGCACCTGGAAAAGCAGGAGAGGATGACCCAAGTACTTGGCAGCTGCACTCTTGTGAGAGACTCAGAAGAAGCTCATGGCTCCTGGCTTAGGACTGGCCCAGCCTTAGCCATTGTGGCCGTTTGGGGAGTAACCAGCAGATAGAAAACATCTCTGCATCTCCCTCTCTCTGCCTTTCAAATAAATAAAATAAACCTTTTTTAAAAAAAAAAAAAATCAAATCCTGTCTACTGTTGATGGGCATTTGGGTTGATTCCAGGTGGATTCCAGGTCTTAGCTATTGTGAATTGAGCTGCAATAAACATTAAGGTACAGACAGCTTTTTTATTTGCCAATTTAATTTCCTTTGGGTAAATTCCAAGGAGTGGATGGTTGGGTTGTATGGTAGGGTTATATTCAGGTTTCTGAGGAATCTCCAGACTGACTTCCATAGTGGCTTTACCAGTCTGCATTCCCACCAACAGTGGGTTAGTGGATAAAGAAATTATGGGACATGTACTCTATAGAATACTATACAGCAGTAAAAAAAAAAAAAATACACACACACAATGAAATCTGGTCATATGCAACAAAATGGAGGAATCTGGAAAATATCATGCTGAGTGAAATAAGCCAGTCTCAAAGGACAAATATCATATGTTCTCCCTGATCAGTGACAACTAACCTAGCACCAAAAGGAAACCTGTTGAAGTGAAATGGACATTATGAGAAACAGTGACTTGATCAGGCCTTATCCTGACTGTTGATGTACAACTTAACACTTTATCCCTTTTAGTATTTCTTTTGTTCTACTTAACACTATTGGTTGAGCTCTGTAATTAACACACAAGTATGTTTAAATTTAACTGAAAAGTGATCTCTGTTAAATATATGTGTGGAAATAAGAGAGGGAGGAGATGTACAATTTGGGACATGCTCAAACTGACTTGCCCCAAATGGTAGAGTTAGAAATGTGCCAGGGGATTCCAATTCAATCCCATCAAGGTGGCATGTACCAGGCCGGCACCACGGCTCAACAGGCTAATCCTCCGCCTTGCGGCACCGGCACACCGGGTTCTAGTCCCAGTCAGGGCGCCGGATTCTGTCCCAGTTGCCCCTCTTCCAGGCCAGCTCTCTGCTGTGGCCAGGGAGTGCAGTGGAGGATGGCCCAAGTGCTTGGGCCCTGCACCCCATGGGAGACCAGGAGAAGCACCTGGCACCTGGCTCCTGGCTTCGGATCAGCACGGTGCGCCGGCCACAGCACACCAGCTGCGGCAGCCATTGGAGGGTGAACCAATGGCAAAGGAAGACCTTTCTCTCTGTCTCTCTCTCTCACTGTCCACTCTGCCTGTAAAAAAAGAAAAAAAAGGTGGCATGTACCAATGCCATCTCACTAGCCCAAGTGATCAGTTTCAGTTCACAATTGATCACACTGATAGGTCTAAGAGTCAAAGGGATCACACAAACAAGACTAGTGTCTGCTAATACTAACTGATAGAATTAAAAAGGGAGAGAACGATCCAACATGGGAAGCGGGAGACACAGCAGACTCATAGAGTGGCACATGTCCTAAACAGCACTCTGGCCTCAGAATCAGCCTTTAAGGCATTTGGATTGGCTGAAGAGCCCATGAGAGTATTTTAGGCATGGAAAGCCAAGACACTCTGGCAAAAACAAAACAAAAAAACAAAACAAAACAAAAAACACCTAAAGATCTCTGCGAGTGAGATCCCAGTAGAAAAAAATGGGCCATCAAAGAAGGAGGACAAGGTACCTTTCTCTGAAGGGAGGACAGAACTTCCACTTTGACTATGACCTTGTCTAAATAAGATTGAAGTCAGCGAACTCAAAAGGCTTCACAGCCTTGGCAACACATGACTAGAGCCTAGGGAGATTACTGACGCCATAAACAAGAGTGTCAATTTGTTAAGTCAACAACAGGAGTCACTGTGCACTTACTCCTCATGTAGGATCTCTGTCCTTGATGTGTTGTTCAATGTAAATTAATGCTATAACTAATACTCAAACAGTATTTTACACTTTGTGTTTCTGTGTGGGTGCAAACTGATGAACTCTTTACTTAATATATACTAAATTGATCTCCTGTATATAAAGATGATTGAAAATGAATCTTGATACGAATTGAATGGGAGACGGAGTAGGAGATGGGAGGGTTGTGGGTGGGAGGGAAGTTATGGGGGGGAGCCATTGTAATCTATAAACTGTACTTAAGAAATTTATATTTACTAAATAAAAGTTAAAAAAATCAAATCCTTCTAACCAGTTACCAAGAGTTAAAAACTACTATAGTTTTGATGGTCTATGATTATTTTGAAGTTCAGTATATATTAGAAAAGTTGACATTTTTAGTTTGTTTATTATTTATGGCCCTTGTCTCTGTTCCTGCTCAAATATAGTCTTTTTGAGTTTTGTTTGTTGAAATCTTTACTTAGTGTAGCAATAAGCTTTTGACCATAATGTAAATTGAAAATATGTTATATCAATAATAAAAATAACTATAAGAAATAAAATATATACAGCCAAAGTTAAAAACTTAAGATATTTATTGATGATATGAGAGAGAAATGAAATTTTGCTAAATGCTTCTCCTAAGTACAGACTGGACCACAGATACATAGAGGTTGTTTATTCCATTTTACAAAGATGTCTTGTGTTAGCCATGTTCCTGAATCTTTATTTTTCCTTGGCTTTTTAGATGGTTAGGAGACTGCATCAAGTGTCTTCTTATAATGAAAATACCCACTGTGTTCCCACTCAGCTTGTTAAGAAATCAAAGAAAGAAATTAAGTTAGTTTGGCATGATTTGTTTTTGATGAACCCATGTCGCCTCCTAATTATCACATTATTTTCCTCCAGATGTTTGCAAATTGAGTGAGCATAGGGATTCTCGTTGTTGAAATGCACCGAGAAAGCCCTGGACAATAGGCTGTGTTTGAAAGCCTCTGAGTTGCTGCGTGTACTAGCATTCAGCATGGAATTCATCTGGCTAAAATATGTGTACATACCTTAAAATATGAATAGAATTATCAAAATTGGTGATGTAAAATTAATGGCCCTGATGGTAACATGAATGTAGACGCCTACCTAAAGTGATAGATATAAACACACAGTTCTCCACAATTTGGCAAAACACTAATCATCTTTATTATGGTTTATTCAGATAAAAATAAAAATTGGTTTGTGTTTCCAGATCATGTCCTACTTTACAAAGTACCTTTACTGCAGTATATAATCTCCTAGTGTATAATTGAGAGCTAACTTCAAGTAAGGTAAACAAGGATATGAAACTGCATTTTTTTCAATACCTCTATCTAATATCAGCAATAACAGTGAGTGGACAAAACATTTGCCAAGACTCTGTGACCTCTGAGTCTCTCTTTATCTATAAAGCAAGGTTAATGATACCAGGCTGGGGAAAGGGTTTAATGAATGAATGTAGCATACTGTGAAGACAGAATGCTGACACAATAAATAGTGCTCTAATGCCAAAATATCAGAACAAAGAATCTTCTCACTGTTCTCTTTGGACTATAAGAAAAGTAGAAGTAAAAGTCAGTGTTAGGTTGTAGAACCTAGAAGCTTCTCTTATAACCTTAGAGATAGAAACACTTATTGACTCTTGGCAAAACTGGGCAAGTCAATACTTTTACACTTTTAATAGACCTATGTGATAGCACTGTGTAAGAATGCTTATGAATTTCAAGGAAAGTCAAGTTTCTCTCTCCTGTTCCTACTAGTACTTATTCAATCTCCACACTTGACAAATATCTTTGAGAGATTGAGAGAAAAGTAGGAATTCACCAAAAGAACATTTATTACAACCAAATTATTTTAACTCACTGATTAAATCACTAAAAAATAGTCACAGGAGAAAAAAAAGAGAAGGAAGTAAAAAATGAGAGGGAAGAAGGAATAGGAAGAAAAGGGGAGAGAGAGGGGAGAGGAGAGGGGATATCAGGAGATGGGATAAAGAGAAGGAATGGAAGAGGAAAGTGAGCAAAGAACCTCAATCACTCATTGTGCCAACACACATTCAGGTACCTTTCAAACACCCTGGATTTCCAGGAAGTCATTTCTTGATGTTTATTATCTTAGAAGCTTCAAGAAATTCACAATCTTGAAGTTTATAAATACATATTAATCTGAAGTCACATTTCTTTCCAAAGTTAGACTTGTGTTGAGACATCACAATTGTCTAAAGCTTTACTCATGAGAGCATTTTTAAATAAAACTCATATTGTCTAGATTTAGTTGTGGGGAACCACAGGCCAGGCCGGCCGCCTGTGGGGACCTCCTCATTGCAATCTGCCTTAACCTGCTGAGCATAACAAAGTCAAGGAAGTACTGACTGCAAGGCATGCAAGAGATACACCTTCAACCTGAGGATATGCATGCCCTTTGATCTGATCAATGGACTGCTCGCCCTAGGGGACCAAAAATGGATAAGAGACTAGGGGCGGGAAAGGGGCAGCCTCTTCAGTCTTTCTCTCTTGCTTTATCTCGGCTGCTTCTGCTCTTTCTTCTCTTTCTTTCTCTCCTTTCCTTCTTCTATCACTAAAAATAAAAGTTCCTTGAGAACCGATCAACAGCAGTCGTGTCCTGCCTGAATCCGTGGGTTGGACCCTTGCTGGTGGTTCCTGACATTTAGTGCTACCAGCAACAAACAACAAAGCTCTATAGAAATGTAGATGCTGAGGACTGGGGTAGATGCACCTACTGGCTAACGAAGGCTCCTTTCTACTGAGAAACAATATGAACTTTATTCACATTCAGAAGAAATATAAGTTATCACCTGCCATTGTTGGAAACATATTCATTAAATGTACCACCAGGGACCACTGCATACAAATACCCTTAAATCTTCGCTTCTCTCTTTTCAGTGCCTCCCTTCACAAATCCCCAAGCACTGATGATTCTTCACTTGATTACCACTAATAGTTATCCACTATCCAGAATACTCTCTGCCTCTTTGTTACTGTGGATTCATTTCTGACAGGAAGAGTGTAGTGGGGGCAAGAGGCATGGAGTCACCACACAGACCCCTGGAGGCGGTTGAAAGCAGGCCTGAGGCAAGCAGCCCACAGACTCATTTATTTCAGCTGCTACAGCTGCTTATATAGCCAAGGCAGCCAATCTGGTCAAGGGGCGGTCTATACCCTAACCAATGACAGCCTGTTGCTAGGCAGTTTCTGAAGCCATCCAATCATGGCCTGTTGCCAGGCAGTTTCTGTTGTCAGCGGCCATCTTGGCATGACCTTCTCACCTTCTCATTCCACCACACCTCCTTTCTTCTGCCAAGACTCTTACTCTATGCCCATTTCAAGGGAGGTTTCATACTGGCAGACAGTCATCACAACAGTAGTCCTCCCGTGTAACATGCTTATTTTCAGGATACTTTATGAAGACACCATGATGTAACAAAGGAGTGACTGAAGGTTCCAGGGCCAGATGGAAAGAGAATTAGGGTAAGAGGAGAGCTCCAAGAACCTATCAAATTATACAATGTTCTAGACAGATGCCTGTCTGCCCTTCCATAAAAATGTCTGCAGTGCCAGACTGCTTTGTATTCCTCCTTGCATGGCAAATGGGACAGAGTAATGCAAAATGAAGTTTGGGAGCTAGGCAACAACAGGTGTATACAATGTCACTGACATAGAAATTCCTGGGTAACTCAATCTTTCACACCATGGAGAAGGCCTAGATTTCCTACACCTTGTCAGTTCATGAATACATTACCAGAAAGGATTCTAGTTCTTAGCAAGTTTAAAGGGAAATATTTGCCACTTCCCTTCATTGGAATCAGCTCTCTTATTGCTGTTAGCAAACTGTGAAATTTCAACCAAAATTATGTCAAAAGATTAGAAAGTACAAGTATTTCTGTTAACAATTTTCCACTTAAAATGTTATGAATTCTTCATAGCTATCACTCTAGCAAGCAAATAAAGCAAAATTAAAGTTCAAAGCTCTAATCATATCCAAAAGCAGTACCTCTAACTCAAACAAGTAAATCTTAATAATGCAATACTTTCTACACCAGGGGATTTGAAAGTCTGAATGGCAAAATCAATCACCCTCAGTTATGTTAACAGCAGAAATGCTTTCCCTCTACCTAGTATGAAGTGAAAGATAGAGACAGTTGTCTCTTAGTATGAATAATCAGAAAATTACAACATCTGTTATGATGAAAATAATAGAAAAAATCTCTGAAAGCTTGGAAAATATATAAAAATTTTATTATGCTGACATCATTCTTTGCTCATATAAAATTATGAGGCTGATAAAATCCAGGCACACAGGAACTGCACATGTGAGAAGGATTTTTCCTTTGTAATAATAGTTCAAAGGTAACTGATACAAAGTAGTCAGTAATAATAACATAACTGCTTCCAAAAAGCATCTTTGCTCGTGAATCAAGGAAACTCTCTCAGAGTATTTCACAGTCACAGTCATGGCCTTCAGTTGGTTCTTTCTGAGACAATCTCTTTGCATAGCACTGCCTTTTTCACATCTGAAGCAATTCCATGAATTACCTAAGGCTTTCTCACCCATTGAAAATCTTCTAAATCTTTTAGACTATCTCTTGATTATTATATTCTCAATTTACAAATAGAAAATGGTAAAGTTCTCATATATAGTGCCTGCTATAGTGGAGAAGACTGAAGAATTACATAAAGTAATATTTGGCGGTTACCTTATTACTTCCATTTACTGTGTTTCTAAGATTTTCCTTGTTTACTGAGTATGGTCAGTAGATATCAGCTAATTGCAGAAAGATAAGAAAGGCTAACATACATATTTGGACCTAGTATATGGGTAAATTACAATTTTCATTTTAATGATCTACTCACTTCTACAAATGATTTTTAAATATGATCCAAAATTTCTTAATGTAACTGTCAACTTTTACTTCATGACTATTTGGATTTACAGATAAATTTTTAAATACAGTCATTTGTCATTTATGCCACATCAAGAGTGGATTCGTCTTTGGGGTCAATTTTCTCTAAAATGCATGGTGGTGTTTTATAGGTGTTTTGTGCTTTATACAAGTTGTGCCCTCTAATGCATGGAAAACATTAGACTTTTCAAAGCACACATTGGAAAAAGAGGCTCAAACCCCCACACCTTACAAAAGTACAAAAGGGGCTCTTCTACTTAGATGATTGGTTCAAATGTTTCCATTTCATTTCTCTCTCTCTCTCTCCTTCTCTCTCTCGCCCCTTCTTTGTTAATAACCCCATTCTTCTTCCTCTGATCAAAATCTCACTGGATTTTGCAGAGTTTGTCCTAATGAACAACATTTGCACTCCTGAGATGCCCAGCTGTCCTGCAGAACAGACCTTACCTCCATACTTCATCTGTCCTGACCAATAACTGGAGTAGAAAAGTGTGTCCATTTCCTTGTGATATGACATTGCATGACAAACCGAGTGTCTTAAAACAACAGAAACTTAGTCTCTCTCCGTTTTGAAGGCACAAATAAAAATCATTGTGTCGACAACACCATGCTCTCTGAGATTCTGAGAATGAACATTCCTTATGTTTCCTAGCTGGTGGTCACTGTCCATCCTTAATTCGTGGCCTGCAGGTGCATTTCTCCCACCTCTACTTCTGTCAGTCACATGGTATCCTATGTATCTGTTGTGCCTCCATTCTTTTTTTTTCTATTTATGATTCATTTACTTACTTATTCACATACTTATTTTAAAGGGGTGGGGGGGAGATTGATTGATTTTCTACCTGCTGCTATTTCATACTCTCATGCTACTCTAGGCCAAAGCCAGGAGACCAGTAGTAAATTTAGATCTCCCACATGGATTACTGGGGCTAAAGAACTTGTCCTGTCTTCCACTGTTTTCCCAGGCACATTAGAACGAAGCTGGGGGCCGGCACTGTGTCACAGTTGGTGAAGCCACTGTCTGCAGTGCTGGCATCCTATAAGGGTGCCAGTTCAAGTCCCAGCTGCTCCACTTCTTATCCAGCTCTCTGCTGTGGATTGGGAAAGCAATAAAAAAAAAAATGCCCAAGTCTTTGGGCCCCTGCACCCACATGGGAGACCTGGAAGAAGTTCCTGGCTCCTGGCTTCAGATCAGTACAGCTCCAGCCATTGTAGCCATCTGGGTAGTCAACCAGTGGATGGAAGATTCTCTCTCTCTCTCTCTCTCTCTCTCTCTCTCTACCCCTCTGTAATTCTGCCTTTCAAATAAATAAGTAAATATTTAAAAGAAGGAGGAGAAGGAGGAGGAGGAGGGAGCTAGTTTGAAAGCAGAGCAGCTGGGACTCTAATTGGCACTCGGTTATGGGACATCATTGTTCTAAGTGGCTGCTTAACTTGGTACACAACACCAGCCCCTCAGTATGTCTCAATTCCCTTAAGATTTATTTTATTTTATTTGAAAGACAGAGCTACAGAGAGAGAGACAGAGAGAGAGAGAGGTCTTCCATCTGTTGGTTCACTCTTCAAATGTCCACAATGGCAGAAGCTGAACCAATCTGAAGACAGGAGCCAGAAGCTTTTTCTGGGTCTCCCACACGGGTGCAGGGTCCCAAGGGCTTGGGTCATCCTCTGCTGCTTTCCCAGGCACATTAGCAGGGAGCTATACAGGAAGTGGAGTAGCAGGGGCTTGAATCGGTGCCTACGTGAGATGCCCGCACTGCAGGTTGGGGTTTTAACCCACTGCATCAAAGCACTGGCCCCATATGTTTCAATTCGTACAAGGACAACAGCTATAATAGATTCAGGGTCTACCCAGCTTCACTTAGTCTCATCTTAATTACATATGAAAAGATCTTATCTCCAAATAAGTTAACATTCAAAATATCAACCAATTACAGTATCTCATAAAGACATGTCCAACACAATTACACTGAAACAAAAGAATCCAGCAAAAATGTTCACAATTTGGAGTATGAAAAACATCACAGCTGAGTATATGGAATATTCTAATAATTTCCACAGGACTTACTGATTTTGGAAAGAAAACAACCAAGGGGGTTTGTCAGAGCTAGCCTGAGTTTTGCTTTTCCTAGGAAGTTCTTCAAAGTTACAAAAGTCTGTTGCATTAATAACCGAGGGCAAAATGTGGTCTGTAGTAATTAAACTGATAACATGATCTACTAATGAAGTTCATTAGTCTAGTTGATGGAAACAGGAATTTATTGACTTTTTTATTTGCCACTAGTAAATGAGTACTGACTGTATGCAGTGACACCATCCAAAGTATGAAAAAAATGCATTCTTTCAGCAGCTCATCAGTCTTAATTAAATTGTGCTTTTAGCTCATTTAAGCTAAAATCATCCGGAGCATTTAAAATTTAAACACCCATTTAAGCAACAATACATATAAATACTGGATTAATCATGAAAAACTCATGATTGCTACTAAATTTAAAACAATTCAATGTGATTTCACATTGTTTGGGTTCAAAGTTCTTTGAGTTAATTAGATTAATTCTACCATATATTTAAACTTTTTAGTCCCAGGACAAGCCACAGTAAATGCTTCAAGGAAAATTGCTCAATGAGGTATTTGTTCCAATGAGTAAATTTACTAGAATAAAGTATACATTTCAAAATTTACTAGAAAAGATTTATCCAAAAATCTCCAGAAACCACATAATTTTTCAACTTAGAGTCCTACTTCTCAAGGTAGGAAAAAATATATCTAAAAAAAGAAAGGAAAGATATTTTTCAATGCTGTAAGAAATTATATATTCTTACCACTGAATCATAGCCTCCTACCAACTTCATGCCTTTGAGGTTTTCAAACAGTGTCATCCATAGCACTTTTCAATTCCGATGTGTTATTGCATTATTCTGAACATATTCATTGATCTAACAAGATATTCACTTAGACTGGAACCAAGGACCTTGGTAAATATTTCACATTTAAAATACAGCAGAGCCAATTCTTTTAACAAGCTTTTGGAAAGTCAGAGGCAGAAGAGGCAGCAGTCCTGTGTCTTTGCCCATTACAGAAAGAGGGTCACAGCCATGCCTTAACTTCCAAAGCCTGGCGGGAATTTTTGCTGTTCTTGTTCCAGACTGTTTTCTTGATCCTCGTTATGTTGTTAGCTCAGCAGAGGAAAGAGACAGTTTAAAAAATGTCACAGTGGGAAGTGCTTTAATATTGAGTGGTAAATCCCTCGAGGCAAATGCAAACTATATCCACATTGTTAGCAGTGCCTTTGAAGCAGGCCTAAGACTGTTAAAACAAGTGACGTGGGTTTCTTTCCTTTGGCTGAAGTAGTTTGTGGTTTGGGATTGCTTGTGGTCAGGAAAAGAAAAGTGTTTTCCGTAAAACATAATGTTTCTATTTCTATGTATTTTACATTGTACCAAAAAGTATAAGTATTCCCTTCTCACCTTCCATCCGTATTTGCCAAATTTAGCAAAATAAAACATATAAAAGATACACCACGATGTTAAATTGAGAGCTGAACACCTCAAAAGGTAGACACGTCTGTCTTTCCATGTTCAATGGTTACTGTAGGTCATGGCTACCCAACCCCCAAATACAGTCAGCAAGAACTATTTTTACATATTAGACAAAAGAAGAATTATGAATATTCAAATGTGAACTAATTAATTTTCTAGAATGACAGATTCTGCCTCTCAAAAAAAATGTTGGCCTCATTTTATTCATTGTATTGGAGAAAATAACAAAGATTTCTAAACCTATAGTCTCTAGAGATTAAAAATCAAGAATGGTGCTTTTACAAAGCTGGAAAAAAAGTATTCAGATCTGCAGAAACTTTAATACATATCTTTCTGATGCCTTGGGATGCTTTTTCTTCCTAATCTTGTTTGATTTCTGTTGACTCCACTCTAAAAGATTTAACTTATCTATTTTCAAAAGTGCTTAGGTTTTTGGTATCCATTGCAACTCCTTTGTAGGCAAAATTGGTATTTTGATCTCTGACGTTGAACATCTGCAAACTAAATTTATATGCATGATAATGACACACAATCATAAAGGATGTGAAATAATCTGGCTGTGCTACAACAGATGTCAATTTTTGTGGCTTGTTATTACTAAAAGGGGAAATAGAGCTCCTCTCTGTGACAAGTCATGTGGCTTCTAATCCCTAGCAATAAATGTACCTAGAATATGTGCAAAAGGGGCATATCCATCACCATTTTGATTGTTTAAAATGCATCTGGTCCCTTTGAGTATATTTACTGTGATTACTCAGTTCAAGCCTTTTCACACTATTGTATGTGTCATCAGATGACAGTAATGAAAATAACTGCCACCATTATTATAGGTTTTAGGACTTTGCCATCTGTTGAGTATTAGCCTTTGCCATTTCCCAACTGGCATTGCAGTGAGCCAAAATTGCACAGAAGCTACCCTACAACACTACACTGTTTTATCACCTTTCATTTCCCACGCGCCAAAGGTAAGACATTCCCTAAGCAGTCCTCTTTGGAATTGAGTAATTAAGAATGATCTGAATGAACTCATTTGATGTCAAATATTAAAGAACATGTTACAGATTTATAAATAGATACAGCACATGATATCAGTTCCAAGAAATGTCTGTTATATATACTTTTGTGATATTTAAGTATCAATTTAAAATGGTTTAAAAAATGGCAAGTAAATTATTTCCATGAGATGAATTATTTGGAAACATCCAATATCTCTTGTACAATATAGAAGCAACAGGCTTATTTGAGGCTACAGACATCTAATTATCATAATATCTGCATTTTTGCCAGTCACAAATTTGCAAGGAATTCATATTCACAGATCTTAAACCCAATATTTAATCATGCCGGCAGTAGTCTATTACTGTACTAGACTTTGTTTTGGAAATGAACCTGGAGGTGGGCATTTGACATTGTGGTTCAGATGCTACTTGGGATCCCTTCGTGTTGGGTCTCTGCTGCCAATAAGGGAGACCTTGGGTTGCTAGATCCTTGCTTTGGCTGGCCTAGTACTGGCTATTGTAGGCATTTGAGGAGTAAACCTGTGGAGGTAAGATTGATATCTCTCTCTCTCTCTCTCTCTCTCTCTCTCTTTCTCTCTGCCCCTCCCTCTCTCTGTTTCTAATTAACTAAACAAATAAAACTTTTTAAAAAAGGAAAGAATTTGATATAAACTCCATATTATAAAATAGTCTATACATGCTCTGTGATAAAATATTAGAGATTGGAAAATTCAATAGAAAATAATCATATAGCTCAAAATTGAGCAAAAATTATATTTTTCCATTTCTATTAATATAAAGAAACAGAATTCATGTATCCAGAGGAACAGTTTTAAGAGGATAACTGTACTTCCCTCTCTTCATTCCCTTCCTTCCTTTTTTTTTTGCAAGTCCCTTTGCATAGTCAATTTTTACAAAAAAATCTGGTGACAGAAAGAGTCTACTGTGAAAAGGAGGAAAAAGCCATATAGTAAGAAAGCAGGAATGGTGAAACTAAATAGAAAGTACAAATGAAATTAATTAAGTGAATTTTCTAATTGCGAGACCTTATACTCCTCCAAGAGCCCAGTTTGATGTTGACCACATCATAGATATTCAAGAACTACTTAGAGAAGGTAATTTGAAATAAAAGGTCTAGGCTATATGCGAAATGGTTACAGAGGGGCCAGAGTTGCAGCATAGCAGATAAAACCACCACCTGCAAGAGTCCCCGCTGTTTCACTTCTAATCCACCTCCCTGGTGGTGCACCTGGGAAGGCAGCAGAAGATGGCCCAAATTCTTGAGCTTCTGCACCCATGTAGGAGATGGAAAAAGCTCCTGGCTCCTGTTTTCAGTCTGGCCCAGCCCTAAACATTGCAATCATTTGGGAAGTGAACCAATAGATAGAAGATATCTCTGTCTCTCTCTCTCTCTCCCTGTAACTCTGACTTTCAAATGAATAAAATAAATGTTTAAAACAAAAAAGAAATAGTTGAAATAGAAAAAAAAAGAAATAGAGAATGTTGAATAAACAGGGTTTTTTAAACACTGCAAAATGTTTTACAACTGAATCCAAATAGTTGTTTACTGTGTAAAAATCAGAATTGTAATCTATAAGCTGTATTTTGGAAATTTATATTCTTTAAATAAAAGTGTTATTAAAAAAAATCAGAATTTATTAATCTTCGCAGTAAATGCCAACAACATTGAAGGTAGCTGCCAGCTAGCCTTTACAAAAAAAAGAAAAATAGAACCACCACATTTTTCTCAATTACTTGCACTTCTGCTAATACAACACAACTAATGTGCATCTTCATTGCATCTGGAAAGAACAATAATTTGAGACATTCACTTTAAAGAATGTAGAAGAATACATTTCAAAGAGACTTTTGACATTTTTCAGATAGAATTGAATATTCTCTTATGTTAAATTAGTTTGTAAGAAGGTAAATGAGGAACTTATGTTTAATAAGCAAAAACATTTTTAATTAAACCAAAACTTCAATAATTAGAGAAAGGGGACTAAGGGGACTGCAGTGTTGCAGAAGAGGAAGTTTATGTACTCTGTCTCATTAGGATTGAGAAGAGTATATATTTTTAAGTGGCATTTAGAGAGCAACCAAAAAAAGTAAAATCATTTTCTACTCAAATGCAGACATGGGAAAAATAATTCTAATAGATAAAAAGGTGAAAAAGTGCCATGAATTGTGGAAGAGGTAAACAAATTATAATAATGACCAATAAAACACAAAATGATGAAAGCAGTCTTAAGTGGTCTTCTTAAGTAAATGGATGGTACCCTTCCTGGAATGCGGTAAAGACAGCTATTGATCCATTCTTAATAATTATGTGGCCAGCTGAACAACAATAGAAAAAACAATAAAAATAGTAAAGAGTGTAATAGCTACCGAGGTCACTAAGAACACCCTGTAATACACATTGCTGCCTGGAATAATATTTACTTACTGTATGTCTATTTTAAACATTTTATACTATGGAATATATTTCAAGCTAATGAGTTTATTTCCCTTGAAAATGCCCCAAAGGATTGGGAGAAGTCAAAGTCCTTTGGCATTTGACCCATGCATGTTACTTATTTACAGACAATAACAAAATCAACCACCATCTCTTAGGCATTAACATTTTATAGACACAATGTAAGGAGATAGAAAAGACACAAAGGTAAAGCCAGCTCAACTATTGTGGAGTCTGCACCACTCTATTCCTAACCGAGAGGAGCAGGACATTGCAGCTCCAATGGTGGACTTTGCCTTTATACACATTATAACAGAGTGGGGGTCACTTACATTGAACAAGCTTCACAACAATTATGAGAATATTTGTCTCCCTCCAGACTCAGAATTTAGTGGAGAAAGCAGACATACACACATCTAAGGCTGACTGAGAGATAGTCTTAATAGAGAGAAATGAGTTGTGTGACAGGGTAAAGCAAGATATTAATTCTAACTGAGAATATCCTGGAAAAAAGGTGGATTTGAACAGGCTAGGAAAAATGAATAATGATGTGGGCAGGATATGGGAGACAAAGTACCAAATGCAGAGATCAGAGGGTTTAAATAGAGACAGAAAAGAACAAGGGGTCATTAAAATCCAGGCCCTGAGTCTGAATTTATTCTATAAGCAATGGAAAGCAAGTAAACATTTTTAAGCCAAGGAGTAATATGATCATATCTCTATACAGAAATAAAATCTGCAGCCACATTTGAGGACTATTTATATTTCAAATACAGAGAAGTAACTAAAAGCATCGACATCAAAATATTACCAAAAGTGATATTTTTGAATAAGGGGTAATTTCTCTTTGGCTGTTTTTATTTTCTAAATATTTTACAATGATTGCAACTAATGTTTACGTTTTTTAAAACAAGAGGTACACTTCTTTGGTATGCTATATCTACTAATTGTAAATACACTATTATCACTATTACATAAATAAAAGAGGCTGGAAGAAAAAGCATTTCCAGTGCTGTGTAAGTATTTAACTTTCAGTATTGATTAATCCAAAATGTGGCCATTGGCCTTTGGTCAGGAATCTACTGAAATAGGTTTAAAGCCAAATATTTGCAGCAGCCGGCCAATGATGGCATTTTCCTGGATATCTTAGAATAGCATTGTGACTCCCTGAGTTACGGGAAGAGCCAATTGGATCACAAATCTGGGAAGTGAATGAGCTTCTCACCACAGAGCAGGAACACACTTAATTAAACACAAGGGCACGCTGACTTCCTGTGTTTCAAAAACCAAGGCCTGACATGAGCTAGTCCAGGGTGACTAGATATCCCTCCTACCGGTCTATCCCTGTTTTTAATAAAAGGTAATTTGGCAATAACATTGCTGAGGACATGGATCAGTATCCCCTCCTTGTCCTGAAACAAAATTTCTTGCTATCCATATGGGGAAGAAAAGGAAGAGAGTGAAGTCATTAACTGGAGATACCATCCTGAATAGTGGGTATAGAACACTGAGAACTTTGGTAACTTCAGGTCACTAAATAGACCAGTTTGGTATCATTGTCTTGTTTTAGTTCTTTTCCTTTCATGCACTGAGAAGTAATTTTGGAATAAAGATAACTCTTTTCACTTCTTCTTAGTCTGGCTCCCCTATGACCTAACTTTACCCTGAATAAAAATTCATATGCTAAAAGACGTTTGATCACTTTTTCAAATGGGATGAAAAAAAATCCAGAGAAGAGGAATTATACTAACTACATGAATTATGAGGAGGAAGAATTTATGTTTACCATATGAATTTATATATATATATGTGTGTGTGTGTGTGTGTGTGTGTGAGAGAGAGTGTATGTCTGTGTGTTTTATGTAAATCTTTTATTTATAAACAGGATATTTGCATTTATATTGAATCTCCTGAAGAGAATAAAGTAGTCCAGTTTCACTATGTAACAAAATTTAAATATGCTTCTCAAATCAAAGCAAGAAAGTTCAATAAAATCCTGAGGCCGGTGCCATAGTACAGTAGGTTAATCCTCTGCCTGCAGTGCCAGCATCCCATATGGGCACCAGTTCTAGTCCCGGCTGCTCCTCCTCCGATCCAGCTCTCTGCTGTGGCCTAGGAAAGCAGTAGAAGATGGCCCAAGTCCTTAGGCCCCTGCACCCACATGGGAGACCTGGAAGAAGCACCTGGCTCCTGGCTTCAGACTGGTGCAGCTCTGGCCGTTGTGGCCATTTGGAGAGTGAACCAATGGAAGGAAGACCTTTCTCTCTGTCTCTCCTTTGCACTCTCTGTAACTCTACCTCTCAAATAAATAAATAAGATCTTTAAAAAAGAAGTTCAACAGAATACTAACTTGAAGTTTAGGATTTAAAAGTGATTGGTGATGCCACAAACCCACAAATCTACCCTGGACGTTTGTTTCTCAACTCTCCAGCCTACCCTGAGCAGATGGAGCCTAGACATTGCTGCTGGTACAGGCAGCAAGACCTGCGAGCCCAGAGCTGGTCAGAGTGGTCGTTCTTTCACGGTCTGATATGGGAAAGGATGTCAAGTGAGTGGACCAGAAGCACAACCTAAGGTCTGGTAACCAATCCAAGCACACAGATCAGAAAGGAGAGCCAACACCAGAAGCAGCCAAGTGGGTCAGGCAGGCACTGAATGAGCTGAAGCATGAAGAGATGAACTGAGCCTTGTGAAATCCTCTGAGCCAGATTTCAGGTTTCCACACTAGCTTTATCCGTGTTTCCTGTGAATCACTGGCAGGATTTGCTGGGACCCATAAAAAGAATCAGCACAGAAACAAACAGGAAGAGGGCCCAGAAAAAGCAGGGGATCAGTACCTTGCAAGAGGCCTTTCTTAGTTTTTACTGAATGAATGAATGAATTCGACTTCTCATTTGAAGACCATGATCACACAAATACACATGAAATCTATGTCCAACCCCCTATAAAGGGACTTGTGGGTATTGGAAACCATCCCTTACCATGGCTAACTCCTACCCTACTGCTAATATTCACCTCAGATACTTCCCACTCTCCCAATCCCATGCCCTTTCATATTTTAACTTCTTCCTTCTAAATGAACCTACCCATGTATTTGCTTAATTATCATAATGTGACTGGAAGTTCATGAATCATCCCTAAAGCTGAAAGTTGTATTTGCTAATAAATATCAACAATCCTCTCCTCTGCCCCCCACCAGAAAAAAAACATATGAAGGTAATCTAGGCACAAGATAATAGTAAGTTTGGTTAAATAGCCTCAGTAGTGGTGCCACTTAGCTGCTGCACTCACACTAGCCCACAGCACTAGCAGAGTAAACCCTGACTTCATAACTAACTATGAGAGACAAAAGTACTTGCCCTTAGTATTTGATGGCCGATGAAAAAGGAAGACAAATGGTGCAAATGTGTGAATATATTTGATAAACAGATAATTCTGAGCTAAGTGCAGCAAGGCATGAAATGGCAGAAGATAGTACCTACTACCATGGTATCCTAAGCCAGGAAGCTCTGTCTCTTTGGGGGACAATGGCATACAACTGCACTTATGACGCAAGACAGACAGTATGAACCTTTTTGAGTTATAAAGTTTGCAGTGATACCAACATGAAAAATTAGATTTAAAAGAAAAAAGAAGGGGTATTGCATTGGGAAATAGAAAGACCTTAAAGGGCAGGACAAAAGCAGTACCAGGAAGTGATTAAGACGGCGAAACAAGACCAGCAATTGGAGTAAAGTAGGTTAAGCTACTGCCTGAGAAACTGGAATTTCATATGTGTACCCGTTCAAATGCTGGCTGCTCCATTTCCAATTCAGCTCCCTGCTAATGCACCTTCTCCCAAGAACATCAGCCATGTACACTGCACATAATAGCTTAAAAGAATAAATGAAGAAATTTAAGTTTTTCAAAGATACATTACTGATTTTGCAATGCTTTAGACATACTGAATTCCACAGCCAAGAACAGGCATGAAATGATTGGCATCTATGGGGCTAACTTCAGAAAAACCATCTCAGGTCACAGAGAAAAACAGGAATAATTCAAATGTAATATATTTGTAGAAAAGTGTTGATATTTGCTTTTTTTGTGGAAAGATTTCTCTGTGCATTTTCTATGAAACACAACAATAAGAGAGATCAAGTACATTTTATTTGTAAATGGTAATAGCTATATACTGACATTATATGAAGATTCTCGTGATTCACTACAAAACATGTCTTTTCTCTACTCTCCTCTCCCATCTCAACTTTAAAATGAAAAGAGAAAATTTACCTAGGAGTTTCTCAGTTATGAATAATCAAACACAAGCCCTTGAGGCTCCAGAAGAGTCTAGCTATGAAAGAGAGGAGGGAAAGTGCCAAAGATAACAACTTCTCTAAGACTCCACCACTGCAGAAAGGAGCTGTCTATGGGCAGGCGTTGTGGTGCAGTGGAGTAAGCTACTACTTGAGTCCTGGCTACTCCACCTCCCACCCAGCTCCCGGGGAAGGCAGCACACGATGGCCTAAGAACTCTGATTCCTGCCTGGAGGTTTCAGCCTGGCCCAGCCCCAGCCCCAGCCCCAGCTGTTGCAGCAGCCAGTTAGGGAGGGAACCAGCAGATGGAAGACTGACTCTGTGTGTGTGTGTGTGTGTGTGTGAGACTCTTTCAAATAAATACATATATAAAAAAGGACAAAAAGGAACTATGTCTATTTTCCCCAGTATTAACCAAAGAAAAGATTGGATACTAAGCTATCCATTAACACCTTATCAACTTCTTTGGATCTCATAATTGAGAAGCGGAGGAATACACCACAAGAGCCATCCAAGGCCACCGGTTTCCTAAGAATTATTCAGTATGGACACCACCCCTCCTGAACCCCTTTGAGGATAGCTGCTTAGATGCTGAGAGAAAATAATTGAACAATTTCATGGTGACATTAAACAGCAGCTCGTAAGTGAGCTCGATATGAATAACAATAAAGATGGAGAGAATGACATATGCTCTGTACAGTGGGCATGGGCAGGATTCAAACCCTAATGCCTTTAACTGCAGCAAGGAAAGAACACATGAGAAACCTGCTCACAATCATGCAAAGTCTATTTGCTTTCCATAGCAGAGCTGCAGGTTTCTATACCAGCTCCGCTGATTGACTACACTCAAATGACAGCACCGTGCTCTGTGGCAAAAGAACTCTCAGATTTGCATTGATCCAGGAATTGACCAATTTGACATGCCACTTATTTCCTAAAAGGGCATTTCAATGGACCAAATCAAAATGAAGTGTTGTACAATTTTCTGTACAGGTTCAACAGCAGCTGAAGAATGACTGCTCGCCAGAGTAGTAAGGCGTGTTGCCAAATAGAAAGGGGAATGCTGAGGCTCCCCACTCCCTCCCTGGCTCCTTCTTTCATATCTCAAACCTGGATGTGTGAACAAAGCTGGAGGCATTTACTCACAGTGCTCGAATTCTTCGTTAGACAACTCTGAAGTCTGAATGAAAAGAAAAAAAAAAAAAAACGGACAGAGGCCGTTTGATTTTTAACACTGGCTCCCTGGGTATCTGTCCCCACAAAACAGATCATTCAGAGTGAATATTTAGAACACCTGCGTATTCAAATGTGCACTAAAGGAAATTCCAGACACAAAGGAAATACAAAACATTACCGAGCGACTCACAGTCTCCGTGACCTGGACGCATGCTCACTGCCTTCCCTGAGGCTGCTCTGGCTCTTCTGCTCTCTAACACAGGCGTTCCACCATCCACCCACTTGACCACCACAGATCTGGCATTGACTAGATTCCTGCACTGGCTCTGGAACCGGTCTCTCACCCACCACAGGGCTGTCCCACTAAGGAATCCTGCTATGTAACAAACTGGACCCTTTAATGGCTGAAGCCCCTTAATATGGCAGAATAGACCACTGGTGGTCCAGAATCTCTTTATTCTTGTCTCCTGGACACTCCACCCACTCCCATTCCATTTAAAATTTACTCTAATTGAACTACTTGTAGTTAAGAAAACTGGTGCTGTAGTCTCAGGCCTCCTGGATTTGTTGTTTTCTACTCCACTTTGCTCATTTGGGAAGCCTCTGCTGACCTCTATAATCTGCCAAGATGCGCCACTGGCTCTATACGTCCTGACACAACGTTACTCCTGCAAACAACACCCCCAGTCCCTGTTCTGTAGTAGTGTTGAACACTGTCACTAGTTCTTTGCTTGCATTTATCCTACCACAATAAACATGTGATCCTGTTCTGCTCTAGGTCAGCTCTTCAAGAGCCTCTTCTGAAGGGAAGACTTGTTTAAGAACACAGACTTTTTAGAGCTAGCTGATTTCTAACTCTGACACCAGAGCTTACCAGCCCCGTGACCTATGGCGGGTGACTTAACCTCTCTGTGCCTCAGTGTCCTCAACTACAAAACAAGAATCATGATAATAAATACCTTACTGAGCTGCTGTGAGGATTAGGAAATCTTACCGTGTTAAACTTTAGCATAGTAAATGTTTAATAAATGTGGCTTATTACACTGAGAAGTCAGTGACATCCATCCTCAACCTGCAGTGGATACAGGGTTAGATTGCATACAGAATGGTTCTGTTGAATCTGAACTGATTTAAGAAAAGATGCCATAGTAAACTGCATTCCAACAGAAACATTTTAATGGTAGTTCATGCACGGTGTTTGGGGCCATATAGTAAGAAACACCCTTCCCACAGCCCTAATATCTAAATACTTTAATGAACTCTTTCCTGCAATGTTATTCTGTGTTTCTTCAAACTCTGGTTCCCAAGCACTCTCATCTGTCTTAGGGTTTTATCGTGAGCCAACGCTGTCATTCTGTTCCTGACCACAACTTCTCCGGATAAAATAGAGCAATCTAAGGAAATCACTTCTCAGGAGCAAACTTCTCAACCCCTCTGCACTGCTCATGTTGGAAGAAGCACTATTTCAATGCTTTTCAAACTTAGCTAATTTTATAGAAGTATTAAAAAGTAATAAGAATAATTAAGATAGTAATATAATAACCCCAGAAAAGCACATACATGAATTCATATACCTTTTACCTTTTCTGTGACATGCACACCATAGAAATAGCAAGCTTATATTCAAAGTTTGTAAAAGGCATTTACGTCAGTATGTTAAATTTATAAATTAATTCACATGAGTAATTTAAAAATCATTATTCTTATTATGTATCTGTCCTCATAATAAGCTTTTAAGAATGGAGGACAGGGGCCAGTGCTGTGGCGCAGCGGGTTAATGCCCTGGCCTGAAGCGCTGGCATCCCATATGGGGGCTGGTTCGAGACCTGGTGGCTGCTCCACTTCCAGTCCAGCTCTGCTGTGGCCTAGGAAAGCAGTGGAGGATGGCCTAAGTCCTTGGGCCCCTGCATCCACATGGGAGACCCAGAAGAAGCTCCTGGCTCCTGGCTTCAGATCAGCACAGCTCCAGCCATTGCGACCAATTGGGGATTAAGCCATCAGATGGAGGACCTCTATCTTTCTCTCTCTCTCTCTCTCTCTCTCTCTCTCTCTCTCTCTCTCTCCTCTTTCTATGTAACTCTTGACTTTCAAATAAATAATCAATAAATCTTTAGAAAAAAAGAATGGAGGACAACTGGTTATAAAATTGACAAACATAAGAGTTCATGACCCATTAAAAGTGATGGTGAAGGGTAACCATTGTTCAATGCTTTTCTCTTTGGGTAATAACAACTTAAAATCAAAAACACAATAACCTCCAGAACCACCCCTCTTCCCTGAGGAAGAAACAAAACTAGGGTCAACTCAGTATACTCCAAGTTCTGTAGAAGTCAGCGATACGTTCACAAGCTGTAGAAAGTGTATATTAAGAACTGAATTTTACCAAACATCTTCCAGACAGTACCTATCATAATAAGTCAATATCATGTACCAGTAACTAATTTGTGTTTATAGTTTCTGATAGATTTACACAATACAAACTAAACTGTAAAATCCATGTTTTTAAAGTTTTAGAAAATTTCAGCAAATAATTTCCAGATGTTTATCATTTTTCAGCTTACCAAAGTATGAAAAAAATGGTTTTAACCTCCATTTTTCTTAAATACAAAACAAATTATTTATAAATTCTGTCATGTTTTTAAAATGTTAAAATTCAGTATATGACTTCTTTAAATGTTTATTCATGTTTACTTCAAAACTTCTTATACTGAGACTGCTCAAACTGAAATAAACCGTAATTATTAAAATCAAATGCTGACTTATTATGTATATTTCTTTTTTAGACCAGAAAAACAATATAACTTTTAAAAATATAGATACAAGTGTGCTTCCAAGAACACAGTGATGATGATGCAATTAAAAGTTAAGACCAAATCAATGCCCAGAGTGACCTTGAGACTCTACATAATAGAATAAAAGCTATTACTTCATTTTTATAAACTTGAGTAACTTTTAGGCAGGTTCAAGAGCTCTGAGTCCTATCTGGGCTTGCTCATCTTTTCATTTCTTTGCTTCCTGCATCACTAATTAATGGAAATACGTACTCAGCCTACAGCAAATGCAGGAAGTTGATTCCCATGAAATGCTAATGAAAGTCTGAGCCTCCACAGGGCAATAATTTGTTTAAATTTGGAAATGCCAATTGGAAGCAGCACTGATTCTTTGGGGACACTAGGCTTCCATTAAGTACATTCTTCCCTCACTGAATCAAAGTTAAGTTAACTTTCAAAGAAATACAACTGCCACAAACACCCCTTCAAGGAGATTCCACTGAGGTCAAACAGACTCCATTTCTTTTTCCCCCCTTCCTGTTGTTTAGTGGAAACCAACTCTTGGGTCAGAACGCACTCAATTTATTTTGATTACAGCCCTGCCCCACAAATAAGCAAAGAGTATATTTTTAAGCTTGAATGCCTGCACAAGACATATGCATCTACTGTGCTGACGTATACTGTAGTTAAGAAAATATGCTCTCTGTTTTCAGACTTCTAAACAGGGTAATGCTAACTCCCTTCTCCAGTTGTTCAAGGCAGCTCTCTTCTACAGCTGCTTACCATTTTCATCAATGACATACTTCTGCATGTCTGAAACATGTGAAGCTGCGACAGCTCTTCCATGCTCCAATCCAAAGGAAACATCAAAACATTTCCTCTTCCTGCAAATACTAAGAAGTGAAAAAGACATTTCAGAACTGCTGTGGTTTGTGTGCATGTCATGTCATCTTCAAGTCTCTTATGTTTACATTTATCAGTCACGTCAATGTGGTGCTGGAGTGGGGTAGCACAGTCAAACGTGAGCCGTTCACAGAAGACAATCCCTAGATTTCCTGAAAATGTCCAGCTTTCAGAGAGACATTTTTAACAAAATGCCCTCAATCCATGGTCTTCCAAACCTGCAACTATCATACCCCCAGAAGAATTTTGAAATACTTCCCATATTAAAATGTTTAAATTGACATCTAAAATTTTTACAATAAGCTGAAGTGCTTCTGAAAGATATGCTTTCTCACTTGTATTATATATCTGCTTTAAATATATATGTTTTTTAACCTAACCTTGGTACTGTATTTAGGGCATTCTAATTCCTAGAAAATGTCTGTCTATTTAGTATCTTAAAAGACAAAGGCAAGAACATCAGCAATTTTCTACAGATGAATACGTCCCTGTGACAACTTTGTCCTAGTTGAATTCTAAGGTAACTAGGGAGAGAGATGGAGAAAGAGACAGAGCTACAGCAAGATGGTGAGACCGTCTTCCTGCATATTATTTAATGATGATGACTCTCCTCAAGCTTTTTCCATTTATTTACTCGCCTTTTAGATTTTAAAAACTCTTAGAGTCACCTTTAATTGACTCCATGGGCACAATTTCACAGCAAGAAATTAAAGAATCCCCCATGTTTAGGGGACTAGAGGGCAATTTATTTCACAAAGGAAGAAAAATCAACTCTTTTGTGTTGTACAAGATTTGCATGTGAACACATTTAATGTGATACTAATTCTACAACTATGACATGAAAGCTACACCTAGAATTTTAATTGTATTTTCTAATCAGTCCTCAGATTTTAGGAGACTAAATTATGTTAGCAATATAAATATGATTGCTATATATTCCCTAAAATCTACAATTCAGTCGCTTTCAGAGAAACCACTTGAAGGACAGTGAAGCCACTACTGAATACCTTCTGAGAGCCCATTGTTCCTGTGGAAGGAACAACCCAAACAGAAGACACTCTTCCTTGAAGAAACATGCCTTCTGATCAGGGATTCAGATTGATATACCAGAAACAATTGGGAGAACATTCCATGAACTCAAAAGAATCATTACTGCTGTGAGATATTTGAGTTAATGAAATGGCTTTAGGAATCTTCCAGATTCCTGCTATAACTTGCTTCCCTATGACCTGAGCTTTCTTGTCAGTAAAATGGTGACAATGAGAAGGGCAGGGCTGGGTGAACTACAGCCCATGGGACAAATTCCGTACAGTGCCTGTTTTGGTGTAACATGTGAGGTGAAAATGCTACATTAGACTTGTAAGTTATTAAAATAGATTTTTTAACAATAAGACTATTTCTCAATCTGTGAAAATTATATAAATTTCAAATATTAGAGTCCACAAATAGTTTTATTAGAATATGGACACAATCACTTATTTACATATTACATAAAACTGCTTTTACATTAAAACAGCAAAGCTGAATAGTTGCAATAGAGACCATGTGGTCTACAGAACTTAAAAAATATTAACAAAATACTTACAAAAATATTTCTGACTCCTTATGGAAAATTTTCATAATATCTTTGTTTTAGACAATTAAAAGAAACAGTAGAATCAAATCATTAACAAACCACCCAATATGTAAGCACTCAATGAAAGGTAAATATGTTTGGTTAGGTAGACTTAGAAATGTGTCAGGGGATTCCAATTCAATCCCTTCAAGGTGGCATGTACCAATGCCATTTCACTAGTCCAAGTGATCAGTTTCGGTTCATAATTGATCATAATGATAGGATTAAGAGTCAAAGGGATCACATAAACAAGACTAGTGTCTGCTAATACTTACTGATAGAATTAAAAAGGAGAGAACAGTCCAACATGGGAAGTGGGATACATAGCAGACTCATAGAATGGCAGATATCCTAAACAGTACTCTGGCCTCAGAATCAGTCTTTAAGGTATTCGGATCTGGCTAAAAAGCCCATGAGAGTTTCTCAGGCATGGAAAGCCAAGACACTCTGGCAAAAAAAAAAAAAAAAAAAAAAAAGGCCTAAATGAAAGATCTCTGTGAGATCCCAGCAGAAATCACAGGCCATCAAAGAAGGAAATATCTTTCTCTGAAGGGAGGAGAGAACTTCCACATTGACTATGACCTTGACTAAATAAGATCAGAGTTGGTGAACTCAAGAGGCTTCCATAGCCTTGGCAACTCATGACAAAAGCCTAGGGAGATTACTGATGCCATAAATAAGAGTGTCATTTTTTAAAACAACAACAGGAGTCACTGTGCACTTACTCCCCATGTAGGATCTCTGTCCTTACCTTAATGTGTTGTACTATGTGAATTAATGGTATAACTAGTACTCAAACAGTACTTTACACTTCGTGACGCAATCTGCCTTCGTCACAACCACATCCAGCTCTCAGAAGACAGAGATGGGGCCTGCACCGTGGTTCACTAGGTTAATGCTCTGCCTCCTGCACCAGCATCCCGGTTCTAGTCTCGGTTGCTCCTCTTCCAATAGAGCTACCTGCTGTGGCCTGGAAAGGAGTGGAGGATGGCCCAAGTGCTTGCGCCCCTGTGCCCGCATGGGAAACCAGGAAGAAGCACCTGGCTCCTGGCTTCGGATAGGTGCAGCACCGGCCATTGCTGTAAACCAGTGGAAGGAAGACCTTTCTCTCTCTCTCTCTCTCTCTCTCTCTCTCTCACTGTCTGTAACTATACCTGTCAAATAAATAAATAAGATTTTTTTTTTTAAAAAAAAGAAGACTAAGAGATGACAATGAGTTTGAGGTACTTCAAAAAGTTAATTAAAGGTGAATTAACTTTGATGCAAAAATCTTTGAAATTCAGCCACACAAGGGTTATTCAAAAAATTCATGGAAATACATGTTATGCATGGATTTCAAAAGGTTTTGCACAAGAAGAACATCTCTTAAGTCCATTGTTCCTCAAAAGCACACTCCTGTTGAATGAATGTCTAAAACTCTGAAGGTCATCATTAGAGGACAACAGGCTACTTGTCCCAAGTGATATGAAACTCAACTGAAGGCACTGTCAATAGGAAGGCTCTGCCTTTTCTTTTTTTCATCCCAGAGTCAGAAAGTGAACTTCGAAATCATCAACAACAGAAAGACATTGTCCTAGATGCCAGAGAAATAAAACATCTGCAAGCTAACGTGCTAACTCTCCGGAAATTCATGGTACAATCACACAATTCTAATGCAGGGCAGACTTGGAGAAGGATATCCTGCAATGAAAGCACAGAGCGTGACGGGAACAGGGGAGGAGCAGAACGTTCCTCTTGGCTGGCAAGTGTGGAAGTCTTACAGAGACGAGCTTCAGTCTGAACCTTGAAACCTGGCAGAACTTGCAAAGGCAACCAGGAGCATTTACAGCCCTGCTTGAAAACAGGCGCAGTTGAGAAAGCACAGAATGCAATCAATAAACAGCCACCTTAATCAACACGTTAGGGTGGTGGTTGAAAGGGTAAGTCTCGAGACTCAGTGTGTGGACAAATCCAGAATCTACCACTTTCTCTCTATGTCACTGGGCAAATGACTCTCTCTAACTTGCAGTTTCCTTGTCAATGAGATAGGAATAATAATGCTAGCACCTAGAATCACTTCTGTGAAGGTTTAAATTAAAAAACAGAACACGAACAATATGGTGCTAATGCATGGTAAGCACTCAAAAAATCTTAGTTCTCATTGTTTCTCTTTTCCTTCCTTGGTAACTGTAAGTCTGAGAAATAGTACCCTGCTTTCTCCTTTCTGATTCCCTTATGCTATTATGAACTAAGCTATTCCCTGGTAGCAGAGGAAATGTTTCTAAAACTGCAGGAGCATTTTGAAGCTTCTAGGGTGCCATTGTGCACACAGAAGTGATACCTAATTGAATAGTAGCCTAATAGCCTCAGAAAGCTGCTGCAATTAAAAAGAATTGTGGTGTTAAAAATAGAAACAGTTCAAGGATGGGAGAATGAGCTTCCACAAGTTGCCCTGACATTCTTTCTCAACACCATTTTTCAAAAAACAAAATTTAGGAAATCTACATACATGTATAAATCCAAAATGCTCACCATTTCAACAAAATAGGAGTCGATTACTGTGGTAAAGTCCCTATACCCAGGAAGAATCATTGATGGAGGCAAAAAAATCTAAATTAAAATAAACAAAGTCAAAGAATGAATGTTTCCAAACAGTAAAATGTGAGTTCTGTTTTTTAACATTTTTCCATGAAAAGATTGAGTTTTTAAAACAAAATATAGCAATTTAGTCTCAGAATCTTCAACTACTAGCCGGCACTATCAGTACATGTAAAGAAACTTGGCAGAACCTTCCCCTGGCACTGACGAAGAACTTTCTTTTACCACTAAATACCTGACAGAGTTAACATTTGGGAGGAAATGACATAAGATCTAAAAGTAGCTTTGTCAGTCAACTGTTTTTATGGTTTAGGAACAGCCTTGAATGGAAGCATTGGACTTGTTCTAGGGTTTGGCTAAGAAAAACTCATGCAAAACTTGTCTGGTAGCCTAATGAGGGGCACAGACTGCTTCTTTTTAAAGGAAGTGGATGACACTGGATGTAAGTTACATATCTAAAATTACCCCAAGATCTATTTCTCTACCCATGCTAGATTCTTGCCCCCAAGTGTCATATCTGTGTAATGATCCAAGTGGATTGCCAACAAAACCAATCTCCAATAACTGTGGAAAGCAGAATGAAGCCAGGACATTGGATCAAACCCGCAGAATCATGGCCACATTGGACTCAGTGCCACAGCCCTCTGTACAACAAAACTTTACACGATAAGGGAAATGTAATTAGACCAATGTAATAACCTCTAGTGCCCTGAGACCAGTGACATTGAGGGTCTGAATGTTTATTTTATATATTATTGTATTTAACTAATTTTAATTAAGTCAAAGAGATCTATGTGGCTAGTGTATATGTATTAGACAGTTCCTGCTAGAGTTTCACATCTGGTGCCAAATTTAGTACTCATCCATGGGGCTGGCATTTTGGCATAACAAGTTAAGCCTTTGAATGTGATGCCAGCATCCCATGACAACACCGGTTTGGGTCCCAGCTGCTCCCCTTCCGATCCAGCTCCCTGCTAATAGCCTGAGAAACGTGGCGGAGGATGGCCCAAGTGCTTGCTCCCCTGCACCCATGTGGGAGACACAGATGAAGCTCCTGCCTCCTGGCTTCAGCCTGGCCCAGCCCCAACATTTACAGCTATCTAATGAGTGAACTAGCAGATGGAGGATTCTCTCTAGCACACTCTCATGCTCTCTCTCTCTCTCTCTCTCTCTCTCCCTCCCTCTCCATTTTTTTTCTCCTCCATCTTTTTCTCTTCTTCTTTCTCCTTTCCTCTTTCTGAAACTCTAACTTTGAAATAAATATTCATCTTTCTCTCTCCCTCTCTCTCTGTAACTCTAATTTTGAAATAAATTAATATTTTTTTAATTTTAATATTTTCTTTTTCTGACACATTGGTCCATCTTGTCTATGATGCCCATGGCTGTCTCCTGCCCCTGGCATGCAGCATCAGTAACTGACCTCTTCTCCTCCACTGTGTGGAGTACAAGCTCCACAGGTGCTCTCCCTGGCACCCCTATCTAAGAACCATCTTCTACCCGCTCCTGTCTTCAGCAGGACTCCACCAGCATATCTCCCAACCATTTTCCCCTGCTCAGCGGTGATCAGTTACTTTCTCCCTCTGAACAGTAACATGTTAGGAACCAATATTATTCTCTAGAGAAAAATTACAATTTATAGAACTCTTGCTGTAAAATCTTATACCCTGTGGCTTAATACAATAGAAGTATCCAGGCCTGCCAAACAAAGATAGTTCAAGTCCACATCTAATTCTCTGATTCCCAGATTCTATTTTAGGTGTCTATTTTCACTTATACTTAAGATTAGTCTCCCTTTCTGATTATTCATCTACAGCCTGCTTTCCACAGCCAAGAGCAGAGGAAAATATTTTAGAAGTTAAATTTTATATTTCTAAAGGTCAGTTATCCGGGTATGAAAGCAGGCAAACTTTATCCCACCAGAAATCTGTTTTGATCATTTTTTCTGCACTGATAGCAACACACTATTTTATTCTTAAATTACAAATTTAAATAGCTTAAATGTCTTTCCTTTGAATTTCCAAATAATGCTAACATACAAAGGATTTTTAAAAAGTGATAGTATATAAACTTACATGCATCACTTTATTTCTCTAATTGTAAATAAAGTGCTAAACTTCTCTGTACTTTTGTGATCTTATCACATCTTTCAAAATTTTATTTATTTGTTTATTATTCACTCCCCAAATGCCCCAAGAATCAGGCTTGAGTCAAGTGAAACTGGGAACTGGGAATTCAATCCGGTCTCTCAAGTTGGTAGCAGCAACCCAATTACCTGAACCATCACTGCTGCTTCCCAGGGTCTGTTTTGGCGGGAAGCTGGAGTGAGGAATCAAAATTGAGCATTGAGCCCAGACACAGTCATATGGGATTAAATATATATCTTAAATGCTATGCCAAAGGTTCACTGCTTATTCTCACATTTTAACTGCTTCTATCCTATTTCTCTATACTTTAACCAAAGTTCAGTCTCACAAATATCTCTAATACCAATTAGAGAAGGGTTGGTAGTCCATTCCTCTATCTTGGAACACAACACATACAGGAATGAACACCCAGTGACTCCATTCAAAATCCAATGCCCTGAGCCCAGCCACACCAGTATCCCCAAAATCCTCACCTGAAACTAGGTAAATAGCATCAATACATGCCTGGAAGGATGTGAGATAATCAGGCTTGGAACAAGCTCCTCTTCTTTCTCAGTGTACACATGTATAATCTACTGTGCATGAAGAGGCCAACATGCAAAAAGCATTCAATTCCTTATTTCTCTCTCTCTTGGGACCAAGTTCCTGTGTCCTTCCTGCTGCACTAGGTATCCCAATACATTTCTAGTAAATTCCCTGTTTTCTGAATTAATTCAAGTTATATTTCTGCAAATTGAATTCATGAATGTCAATCAATACAATATATTTAACACTTTAAAATAATCTACCCCTGATTAAATGTAGCATTGTAGATGAGAATTGGAATTGTATATACAACCCAGTAAATTCAAATGAAAGATTCCACAGCAACTGTTCTCAAATAAATTCCACAGTTACATTGTTACAAGAAACATGGTACCTGCAATATGACTAGGCAAAGAAAATAAACTCATTTTGAATTCTCTAACATATAAATTCCTAACTTTATTTTGAAACCATCATTAAAATAATAAAGAATAGAATTTTAAAACATGTACAGTATTATCACATTCTATTAAACTATTTATGATTATCTAATAATTATCAATATTTCATTATTATATATTCATAGAGAATTGCCTGGAATGTATTATATGTTTTACTTTTTCCTACACAGTCTTATGCATTACAATGGAGGCTGGAGCAGTGGGAGGGCTTGGGAGGGGAATATATGGAAACTCTGTATTACCATCTCACAATTTTTGTTTTGCAAATTTAAAATTTTTCTGGACTAAATTGTTAAAAAGTAATTAAAAAGTTAAAAGTTCCCAACCCATATCATTTGAAATACCATACCCACACATATAAAAATTATGTAAAGTAGCAGACAAAACTAGCCCAAAGATTTTGGTACTGTTCTAACAAAAGCCTAAAAAAAAGTTTTAAAAATTACTATTTCCATTCTAAAGCAAATTTCTAACTTATTTTATAGTGTTTGAAACTTCTCTATGTATGTATATTTATTATACCCTTAATATGCCATTCCTACCCTGGAATTTTGAATCATGTTCTTTCTTGATACAGCTTCCACCCTTTTGCAATTTATCTATCCTTCAATGTTGAACAAAATCATTTCTCCTTTGGAATCATGTCTGTCTTTTCTCAGTATTCAGGGTCCTCTTTTCCTTCCAGAGCCTCTCGTTCTCACTTGCTTATCAGTAATTTGGTCCTAGAGCAAACAACATGAGTTTCTATGAATCCATCCTGAATTCCAAACTATCTACTTCTTGAGATCAGACATCAGTTCTTAAACCCATAATCTTCTCCCCGTCCATATCTAGTCTTTGGAGTTTATCAGTTTCCCAAACAACATTTTTGGTCTGGAATTTTCAATTTCAGTTTTTCTCAGTCTTTTTTGTTTACAATATTTTTTGATTTTAAACAACCAGACTCATTCTTATCTAACCAACTAAGATAGTGTTAATGATTAGATCGTTCAGATTTTTGTAAATGTGAGATGCATAAAGAGAGAAAGAGGGTGCTCCAATGAAATGGTTCACTCCCTAAATGCTCATAATAGCTTGGGTTGGACCAAACCAAAATCAGGGACCAGAAACTTAATCCAAGTCCACAATATGAGTGGCAGGGACCCAACTACTAGAACCATCATCTGCTGCCTCCGAAGGTCTGCATTACCAAGAAATTAGAATGGAGAGCAGAGCTGGGACTCAAATCTAGGCTCTCTGATATGAGATGTGACCATCTTAATGATGTCTTGACCACTAGACTGAATGACTGCCCCCCTTCAAACTTTTTGGGTCACTATTTCTTTTTTTTTTTTAAGATTTATTTATTTATTTGAAAGTCAGAGTTACAGAGAGAGAGAAGGAGAGGCAGAGAGAGAGAGAGAGAGAGAGAGAGAGAGAGAGAGGTCTTCCATCCACTGGTTCACTCCCCAATTGGCTGCAATGGCTGGAGCTGAGACAATCTGAAGCCAGGAGCCAGGAGCTTCTTCTGAGTCTCCACGTGGGTACAGGGGCCCAAGGACTGGGGCCATCTTCTACTGCTTTCCTAGGCCATAACAGAGAGCTGGATCAGAAGTGAAGCAGCTGGGACTTGAATCGGTGCCTATATGGGATGCCGGCACTGCAGGCATAGGCTTTACCCAATACACCACAGTGCCAGCCCCTTGGGTCACTATTTCTCTATCACTATATCAAAATCTGTTCTAAACTCCTCTGTGATAATCTGTAAAAGGGTCAATGTTTATTCTGCACAATGTCTTAAAATATCATCCTCATCATTCCTATGGGAAAATATTTTAGGAAGAAGCAGTTTTATGGCTCTAACCAAGAATTCAGCTAATCAGCTCAAGCAGCAGTCACTGCCAAAGCTCAAGAAAACCCTCATATAAAAATGTGGCACTGTCACAAATGGAGAACTGGCAAGGGAAAGAATATGTGAAGATTGCCAAGGCTGGCACTATGCCTTCCCTATCCAATCACTTAAGAGAGTAACACCGTCTCATTGCAAATGTTCCAACATATGTGGTGTACACTCATCCTCTTATTTTTAATACACAAAAGAATCTCCTTGAAATATGAACAGTCTAGCCAAAACATAATTATGCCAGATTGAGAGTAAGGATGCACATAGATTCACAAACAGATTTAAGATTTTAGATACGAGAAACCTAGGTATTAGACTGGCAAAATTGGGGCAAGGTGTACCAGTTCCTAAGATTCTATTTACTAACCCCGACTGCTGTTATTCCACTGAATAATTAAGTTACTCTCTAAGAAATCTAGTGTTTATAGTAAAGTTCTTGTTCAATAGTGAAGGGTTGTTTGCAGGAGAAACACAAGACTTCAAGCCAACTCCGCACCCTGAGACACAGCAGGCATGACTCCTTTGGACAACATAAGACGACAGGGGAATCTATCAGCAAGTTGGGTTCCTAATAGTTACCAACAAAGAGAAGAGGTACACATTTCTTTAAATTTCATTTAGTTATTTTGTGAGCAAAGAAAGATTTCTTTAAGTTAGAAACTTGCCACAGCAGTCAAGAGGGAGGCTCCAAGGGAGGAATACACCCATCTTTTTAAATTTTAAAAATCAAAAGGAAGAGGTTTAATGAAGAATAAGGAGTCCATATGAAGTATTTCATGTTACCAGATTGCAGAAATAGGAAGATTTTTGAGAAACTACCTCCCCAAAATTACTTATATTTTCCAATGTAAATAGATACATAAAAACTCTAAATAGAACTGTTTTCCATGCGTTGAATGCCACTACATCTCTAACATAAGCAAAGAAAAAATTAAAAATGAAAACATTTTTGAAGTGAAGAGTGATGCTAGTCTCATAATCAATTGGGCAAAATTCAATTCTGTTCAATATTTTGAAATAGTTTGAAAAGAATTGGAGTTAGTTCCTCTTAAATATTTGTAGAACTCAGTAGTAAAGCCATGAGGACCTGAACTTTTCCTTGGTGGAAGATTTTTAACTACTGCTTCAATCTCTTTGTTCTGAATCTATTATATTTTCTGTATCTCCTTGATTTAATCCCAGCAGGTTGTAAGTGTCCAGGAATTTCTCTCTTTTTTGAGATTTTCCAGTTTGTTAGCACATAGTTTTTCGCAGGAGTTTCTTATAGTCTTTGTATCACAGTGATGTGGGTTTTAATGTCTTTTTTATCTCTAATTTTATTTGAAATCTTCTCATTTTCTTTGTTAGTTGGCTTAAAGTTTGTCTATTTTGATTCTCAAAAAAATTCAGCTTTTTCCTTTGCTGATCTTTTTTTTAGTTACAATTTCATTTATTTCTGTTCTAATCCTTATTACTTCTTGCCTCCTGCTACTCTTTCTTGTTTATCTAAGTCTTTGAAATGCACCATTAGATCATCTATTTGAGACATTTCTCTTTTTTAATGTAAGCACCTAATGTTATAAATTTTCCTTTTAATACTACTTTTGCTGTATTTCACAGGTTTTTTTAACTTTTATTTAGTGAATATAATTTCCAAAGTACAGTTTATGGATTACAATGGCTTTCCCCCTCCCCATAACTTCCCTCCCACCCCCCCGCTCTCTCTCCCCTTCCATTCACATCAAGATTAATTTTCAATTCTCTTTATATACAGAAGATCAGTTTAGTATATATTAAGTAAAGATTTCAACAGTTTGCACCCACACAGAAACACAAAGTGAAAAATACTGTTTGAGTACTAGTTATAACATTAAATCACAATGTACAGCACATTAAGGACAGATTCTACATGAGGAGTAAGTACACAGTGACTCCTGTTGTTGACTTAACAAATTGACACTCTTGTTTATAGCGTCAGTAATCACCCTAGGCTCTTTTCATGAATTGTCAAGGCTATGGAGGCCTTCTGAGTTCGTCAACTCTGTTCCTATTTAGACAAGGTCATAGTTAAAGTGGAAGTTCTCTCCTCCCTTCAGAGAAAGGTACCTCCTTCTTTGATGACCTGTTCTTTTCACTGGGATCTCACTCATAGAGATCTTTCATTTAGGTGTTTTGTTTGTTTGTTTGTTTTGCCAGAGTGTCTTGGCTTTCCATGCCTGGTATTTCACAGGTTTTGATATGTTGTGTTTTCATTTTCATTTATTTCAAGAAAACTTTTGATTTTCTTTTTAATTACTCCAATCACCCATTGATCATTCAGTAACGTGTTGTTTAAATTCCATGTATTTATGAATGTTCTATTGTTCTTTTTGTTGTTGATTTCTAGTTTCATTCCTTTGTGGTCTGAGATGATACATAGCATGATTTCAATCTTTTTAAATTTACTGACACATGATGCATAGCCCAATATATGGTCTATCCTAGAAAATATTCCATGTGTTGATGAGAAGAATATGGATTCTGTAGTTGTTGGGTAAAATGTCCTGTATATATTTGTGTTAGGCTCATTTTCTCAATAGTATGGTTCAACTCCAACGTATCTGCTGATTTTCTGTCTGGATGATCCACCCATTGATGAGATGGGGTGTTGAAATTACCACTATTATTATATTGGAGTCTCTCTCTCCAATTAGGTCTAATTGTATTTGCTATATATATCTAGGCAATCTTGTATATATACAGTATTGTGGATATTGGATATGTATATATTTAGGATTATTATATCTTCTTGTTGAATTGATCATTTTATCAATAAATAATGTCCTTCTTTGTCCCTTTTTATAGTTTTTGATTTAAAGTCTGTTTCATATAGATATTCCTGCTTATTTCTGGATTCCATTTGTCTAGTGTATCTTTTTTCAGCTCTTCACTTTCAGTCTATGTGTATCTTTATTTGTGAAGTGAGCTTTTTGTAGGCAGCACATAATGGGATCTTGGTCATTTACCCATCCATGCAACCCACATCCTTTGGTTGGGGAATTTAATGCATTTACATTCAAGGTTAATGCTGATGGATAAGAACTAAAACCTGTCATTTTGTTGATTGGTACTGATTCTGCATAGCAAAGGAAATAGTCAATAGAATGAAGAGACATATAACACAATTGGAAAATATTTTTGTGAGCTAACAATCCAAAAAAGGATTCATATCAGAATATATCAGTACCACAAAAAACTCAAAAACAGAAAACAAGCAATCTACTTAAGAAATGATAGACAGTTCTTAGAAGAAGAAATATAATTGCAGAACAAATATATAAAAAAAGTTTGACATCACTAGCAATCAAGAAATGCAAATGAAAACCACAATGAGATTTGACCTCACCCCCATCAGAATGACTATTATCCAAAAGACAGAAAGTAACAAATGCTGGCAAGTATGTGGAAAAAGGGGAACATTTACACACTGCTGATGTTTTGAAAAGCAAACTAATGTAACCATTGTGGAAAAAAGTATGGAATTTTTTTTTAAATCGGAAGTTGACTTGTCATATGATCTATCAATCCTACTACTGGGTATGTACCCAGTTGACCTGAACACATTGTATCAAAGAGACACCTGCACGTCGTGTTTAGTGCAGTGGTGTTCATGATAGCCAAGTGGAATCAACTGAGGTGTCCATCATCAGATGAATGGATAAAGAAAATATTATATATATAATATATATATACACCTACACACACACAGGCATATACAGTGGAATATTACTCAGCTATAAAAGAGAATAATTCTAGCATTTGCATCAAAATGTGTGCAACTGGAGGACTTCATGTTAAGTGAAATAAGCCGGACAAAGAAAGACAAATACATATGTTCTCTCTTATATATGGGAACTAATTTAAATTTAAAAAAGCAAAAAAGCAAGAAATGTCTATGTGTATTCAGTAATGTTGCAAATATAGTTTTGTCAAACCAATGGTTAAGAATGATATACTACTACAGTTTTAATGATCTGTGATTATCTAAAATTTACTATATGGGAGTGAAATGGACATCTTTTCCTTTGATTATTGTCATTGCCATTGTCTATATTCCTGTTGAACAACAGTCTTTTTTACTTTTTACTTGTTGAACTCTTTATTTAGTGGAGGATTAAGCCTTTGACTGCGATGTAAATTAAAAAAAAATGTCAAAAATGTGAAAAAATAAAGAAACATAAGAAACAAAATACCTTAGAATTACACTTATGAACTACATGGAATCCGTTCTCCTTGTACCAATATCACATTAACATGAGAATTGATGAGAATTGTGTTGTAGTAATTCTCATGAATTTTCTGTGACTTTGAGAATCTTGTGTGTTAATAAATTCCTTAAAAAACAAATGAGAACATGTAAAAAATAAATAAAGCATAGAGAACATTTAAGTCAATTTTTAACACAGAAAAAGGTAAAGATAATCTCAATTTCCTAAGAAATTCTCATATAGTTAGTCTAAGCAGACAAAAATGAGACAAATAATTTCAGATATATAATGTAAATAAAAGGTCATGAATAATGAGAAAAAGCTGCTGAGAACTGGGCTACCATAGCTAAAAAATAATAATAACTATGAAGTAAATTATATGTTTAAAAGGTAGACACAGGCTGCTTCAAACCTCAATAATAGTCTCCATCCTGATACACAGACTCTTTTTGGAATTAATGATTAGAGATTGAATCAGTCACAAACGTCTTTTGAACAAACCCTCAGAGCCCCTAACAGCATATCACTGATGTTTTCATGACACATTTAATACTTTGTCTTAGACTTCTGAATGTCTGTCTGTCTGATGTTTGGCTCATTGTATCTTGATCTCTTAAAGGAAGTCTCATTTATCTTTGATCCCCCACTGAAATCTAAAGTAACAACTGACATACTGGAGTTTTTCAAGAAGTTCATGGAATATGCATATGATAAAAAAACTTTGTGAAGACTTCAAAAAACTTCATACAAATAAAAAATAAACATTTTAATTCCATTTTCCTATGAACCTGTTGAAGCACACTTATATAATAAAAGTATGAATGCATATTTTTTTAAATCAGGGACTGCTAAGGAAGAAAGTCAGGGGGTAAAGAAGGAAAGCTACTCTATTCTGGGCTCCTATACTGATTTGGCACCATGTTACTGGGGCTTCAATAGCATCTCTCAGTGTTCTCCACAAAAAGACTGAGTTTTGAGGCTAAATGTGCAAATTTTGGGGTCTAATCATCTTGGGTCAAATCCTGATTCCTCTTCCAATCTGTGTGACATTGAGCAAGATGTTTAGCCAACCCATGCATCCATTTGACCAGACATAAAATGAGGACAATAATATCTCACCAGCACATTATGAATAGTTATTAAATTCATACCTGTAATATACACAGGCTGTTCTGAATTCAAGCTATTAGCTACCAAAAGCTTCAATGTCTCTACCTTTTCCCGTTTCCACACAGGAGCTCCGTGACCAGGTTACATAACATAAAAGAGTAACTCCCTACTTCACTCTTGCTCCACCTCCAAGAGGTAAAGACGGAGGGAAAGTTGGCTACTTTCCCCATCAACCTCTATCACTTCTCAAGTCCTGGCTTGTGAACCAACATCACTGCACTTGTTTCTCAGTCCCGCCCCTCCGGGACTTACATTCCTACTCCACAGTTCAGTTTCTGCTCCCTTTTCGAGACAACAGGAGTGCAGCTGCTTCACCAGAGTAGCACAAGCCCTAATTCTATCACTAAATGCTGTGTAACATGTTAACTTAAATCTCCCTGCCACTTAGTCTATCTGTAAAATGGGCGAATCACAACAATATTAGCAAATGTAAGGAATGCTTAGAATTTATTAGGCATTGAATTTAATTCATTTAATATTCTCATAATCTATGATGCAGGAATTATTATATACACTGTACATTTAAATAAGAAACAAAGGCATGAGGGGAATATGTAATTTGCCACAAGACGAATAAGCAATAGCGCCAACACTCTGGCTTCAAAGCCCATAACCCATTGAGTGATCTGGCAGGTGCTTTGTAAGTGCCAGTTCTCTATATCTACTCTGTAGTCTTATTGCATCTGGAGATGTGGGCAATTTGTAAGTCAGGGCATGAGTTCTCACTACATCCATGTGGGTAAAATGGGCTAAAGCTTACACTTGAACAGAGTCCTGAACATGACGCTCACACTCTTCGTGCAATAGCCCCAGCTTGTTTTCAAATGCCATGTCTCCTGACTCCGACTCCCACTCTTAGTAGGAACCTCTCCCAACACCATGACCACTTAGCTTCACCCTATGTAGGGAAAATTCTCTCAATACCTTGACTGCGTCACGCCTCCAACATCCCCCTGCCCCTGGACCTTTCCAACTTGCTGTTCTCTCTGCTCAGAGCACTGCTATTTCACCACGGCAACCTCTCTGGGAACTTGAGTGTCTGTCTTTCCCCCCAGCTCCACACAATTTCCTATCATGACTCTTATCACACTGGGCCACAGTGGCGAGTTTCATCTGTGTGTTTCCTTCTAGATCCTAAGCTGTATGAGGACTTCAGCTTGTCATACTTAGCATTGCTTCCCAGTCCCTGACATGTCTTTAGTTAGTACCTATGAAAGGGAAGGAAGAAAAACAAACATGACAAAAGAAAAGTATGAAATGTTTGCTTCCTCTTCTTCCAACTTGCAGTATTCTAGAATTGTAGACCAAAGATTTCTAGAACGGCAGAGGTGGAAGGTGAATGTAGCACATCCCCATTTAGCTCCAGAGGGTAACTCCCTCTCCTGCTCAGGTGTTTAATATTTCTCAGGGATGACGATACAGGCATTCAGAAACTCGGGGACTAGACAGGTTAATGGCTGGTTATTTTTAAAATCCAAGTATAAAAGAAAATGTTAAGAAGATAACAATTCCATCTGCCAAGTGCCAGATGTTAAAATATTTCACTGAAAGAAGGGCTGAAACTTGAAGGAATGAGGTGCCCTAAATGCTTGAGAAGAAACTTAATTCAGTGAGAAGCTGAACAAGTCCCGGTACCATACACAGACATTTTTCTTCCTCCCCAGAGAAGGAAAAAAAGTGACCAATACAAGCCAGCCTGCCCGAAGAGAGAAGATTTAACTCTAATGTCAGCGAACTTCACTCAAATGCCAATCACCACAATTCTGAGCTACCCAGAGGTTTTGCTGGATCTCTGCCAGTCAGTACTACAACTGATATCTTTTTCTTCAGACATTGCAACATTCAAAAATAAAAGGAAAATGTGTTCAGCCGCTGCCTCTTCAGCAGCTTTGCAATTTTCCAAGGATCAGCCTCTCTCCTATTCTCAGTCCCCTAATCTCCAAGCAAAGTAGCAGCTTCTCCTTGCCTAGGGAGCAGTCTCTGGTTAGTAATTCAAGAATCTTTGGTCTCCTAATCCTTTCTTGCCAGAAATAAGTTGGCAGATGTTAGTTAAATGTAAAGTCCCCTGTCATACCCTATGTTTTTCTCTTTCCCTTCAATCTTTCAAGGTGCCATATAGAGTGGAAGTATAACTATTAATGAGAGTAGCCTGTGACTGTACTCTAAACTGCACGTTCAACCAGCACTGTCTTTCACCCATGTCCATTCTTTGACAGTGAGTGAACTGTGGGTGTTAGGCACCTCCTGTCTGTTCTCACATGTAAAGTGTGACCAAGCCCAACCCATGTCCCTGCTTACTCCTTCCCCAGTGAAGCAGGTGACTAGACTCAGCTTGGTTTGTGCTCCTCAACTGGCACATTTTACACAGTTCCAGTTCTTGGCCAAAAGCAGATATAGAAGGCCATAGACTCTTCCCAGCCCTCTATTCATTGCTCTCAATGACAAAACCATCACTCATGTTTTATGTAAGGACCTTGCTTTGACTCTCTATAGGTACTGAAGACAGGAATGTTCAAAGATGACAAAAACCTGACTCCCTTCTAGATGTTACCTAGAACCCCCAAAGGATTTAATAGAGCTGGCTGTAAGTGGACAAGCCTTCAGGTTGCTAACAGACACTCTGTAGTCTATTCTTTGCAATACACATGCTGAAGATGCTTCTGGCAATCTGGTAGATCAAATAAAATCAAGTGGGCAAACTGAATTACATTCTGAATTTTGAGTAATAAAAGCTTAGTTACATGAGAATTAAACCGATAACCCAAGTTCCTGAGAGACAGAGAGATCTTCCATCTGCTGTTTTACCCTCTAATGGCAGCAACTGCCAGGTCAGTCTGGAACATCTTCCGAATCTCCTACATAGGTGGCAGTAGCCCAAGCACTTGGGCCATCCTCCGCTGTCTTCTCAGGTACTCCAGCAGGGAGCTGTATCAGAAGTAGAACATCCAAGACTCAAACAGGCACCCATATGGGATGCCGGCATTTATCCACTACACCACAGCACCTGTCCCATAAGTGCTGTCTTTACCTTCACTCTCAGTTTCTTTCCCCTCTTTTTAAACAGGTATAGGGTTGCTTGTTAGCTATTTATCAAGGGTGATGAAATAAAGAAACAGTAAGTGCCATAAAGTGAAAGGCATAGAAAGAAAATCTGAGTTCAAGTTCTTTTTTTTTTTTGCTGATTACTTGATTTTATTTTATTTTTTTTAAACTTTTATCTAATAAATATAAATTTCCAAAATACAGCTTTTGATTACAGTGTCTTTTTCCCCCCATAACCTCACTCCCACCCACAACCATCCCATCTTCTGCTCCCTCTCCCATCCCATTCATATCAAGATTCATTTTCAATTATCTTCACATACAGAAGATCAATTTAGTATATGCTAAATAAAGATTTCAACAGTTGAGTTCAAGTTCTTATTCAGCTACAAATAGCTTTGCACTTAATTTCAAGTTGTTCCTCTTAACTCTGACAAGTGTGTGGTACGTGTCGTCTAAAGTAATGAGTGGCCACCCCTACCTGCTTCTCTAGCACCATCTAGCACCATTGGTCACCTTGCTAGTTTTAATCCATTCAAACATAAGTTTGTTCAGCCCTTGAAACACCATTTTCTACTCTCACACGGGGCTCAAACACCCAGAATATTCTGCCTCACCTTCACCTACGACAGCTTTCACCTGAGATTATGCCCTCAAGCTGTTAAGTCTCAACTCAACTATGTTTTCAGAGAAGCTACACTGGGACCTTGTATTACTTTGCTTCCCCTATTTTACACTCACAAAGCAACTTATCGTTGAACTCTGGCAGTAAACATTACTCTTTAACTATTCAAGTATTTCTCCTGTCTTTGTTGTTCATTGGTCCCCGCTATGATTCCAGTACTCAGCTCACTGCATGTAATAGTTACTCAATGCATATTTATTAACTGACTGATTACCTGAAAAAACCTATCAGAGAACTATAGCTGTATGTTGTAAAATCAATTTGCAAATTACAAACCTAAATGGTGAGCTGCCATAGAAATCTAAGCCACAACTATTATCTAACTATCTTATACACTCTGAAACCTCCAACTGTAGCTCGTTCTCTCTTGGGGGTTGAGTTTTCTTTAATATTGTTTGACATGTGACTTCTGTTACTCCCTCCCCAGTTACAAAAGGGAAACCAATATGAAGGTAGAGGCAAGGATTAGAGTGTATTGCAGCAAAGCAATTTACTCCAGACACAGTGACTTAAAGCAACAAGAAACATGTATCATCTTTAATGGTTTGGGAAGGGAAAGAATTTAGGAGTGGCTTGGATGGGTATTCATGGTCCAGAGTCTCATGAGGTTGCAGTCAGATGTCACCTGGGATGAGACCTCATGATCTGAAGGCTTGAACAGGGTTGGTAGATTCACTTCCGGGTGGCTCACTCACATGGCTAACAAGCTGGTATTGACAGGAGCCTCAGAACCTCTCCATGGGGCTGCTCAAGTGTTCTCATAACAAGGTGGCTGGCTTCCCTCAGAGTCAGTGATTCAAGAGAACAAGATGAAGATACAATGCCCTTCAAAATCAAACCACAGCATCACCTCTGTCATATGGAACTGACATACAGACAAGCTTTGAATCTCTGCTGTGGCCTGGGAAAGCAGTAGAAGATGGCCCAAGTCCTTGGGCCCTTGTACCCAGGTGGGAGACTCAGAAGAAGCTCCTGGTTCCTGGCTTTGGATCAGCACAGCTCCAACTGTTGCAGCCATCTGGGGAGTAAACTAGCAGATAGAAGACTCTCTCTCTCTCTCTCTCTCTCTCTCTCTCTCTCTCTCTCTCTCTCTCTGCCTCTCCTTCTCTCTGTGAAACTCTGACTTTCAAATAAGTAAGTCTTTAAAAAAAGGGGATGGGGGCTACACAAGGGCACACTACTAGGTGGTAATGCAGGCCTGGAAACTTCAAGTCTGGCTCCCACAGAATATAACTTTGTCCAGAGCCATTAGAACAATACCTCCTCAACAGTATGTGCTCTAAAATAAATATTTGAAGGTGTCTGTGGCTGAATTCATGGACCAATAAATGAAAGAGTAGACCAATGAATGAATGTAACATCATTTCTGATTATTACAATGGAAAAACAAAGTGTATTCTATCAGTTATCAAGCCTACACACAAAATAGTCTCCAGTTCCACATCAAAAATGATTGTAACTACACCGCTTTTGGGAAGAGTGGTTAGTGATAATGGGCGAGGTCATGAGCCCTGGAGCCCTTTCCAAGTTTCTGAACCTCCTCTTGAACCTGTAACATAACTGAGAACAAAACACTTAGATCAATGGACTTCATCTTTTATGTTAAAAATGAAGCTGAGACTCTTAGGAACCGACAACTTTGGGGCAGTGGGTTGTATTATCCTTGGTACAGAAATTCATAACAGCTACTCCCATGAATGCTATATAAATTCATTAAAAATGTGGCTGGAAGGATTTAGCCTCTAGCGTTCTTTACTAACACAAGTATTACTACAATTATCATTGCAAAGTTCTAATAACAGTATTATTTTCATTTTCTTTGATGCCATTTTTAAAACAATTTCTGAATACTCAAGTAACTATTTGTAAATTTGGCCATGAAACAGTGAAGGTCATTCACAGCAGAAATGGAATATTGTAGATCAGAATTGATTACTTTAATATTCAAGCTTATTAATTCATCCCAGGATCACAGCCCTGATCCTACAGGGGATTGTTATCTATTGAACACAAGAGTAAAGCAGTATTTCAATGAAAAGCAACTACCATCAACACACGGAGCAAGTCCAAAACTTGGCAATTTTCCTAGACACAGCCCTCTCTCTCACTGCCCTTATCTACTCCGTCAGCATCCCATATATCCTTTCTCTACTCTCTGCTCTACAGAATCATGTATTTTCTTGCTCCACTATCAGTCTTCCCCTCACAAGAGCCCTCCTTCCCTATTTGTCTCAGCCTCTGTCAGTCTACAGCACACAAACTCGTCACGCTTTCTTCTGTAGGCTACCTAGTCCAGAGTGCCCTTCATTACATCCTTGCACTTGAGTGTCACTTCAAGGAAACTTTGAAGGGCTTCAGTGGGAACTGGCTCTTCCGGTAACACATATTAGAGCACTCTATCTCCTTGGCAATTCTTATCACAACTGTCATTTTTATTCCCTGCATTTGCGTAGTGTTGGACTCCATGATCAGTCACTTCTACCCCAAGGGCACAGAGAGGGTCTACTTCGCCTTTTATTGTGTTCCCAGGGCCCAACACAGGGGTCAACATATTGTTGACATTCTCTAAATACAGATGGAGTAGATAAATGGACATTTGTATTACATACATAGAACGCAGTTTATATCACGGGGAAATTTAAGAAAAAGATAGTTAAAAAAGCAAATTCTCTTGATGACTTCTTGCATTGTTATCAATGACTAGAATAAAAAGAGATAGAAGCTATTTTAGAAAATCAAGAAATATCAGCATCTCTAATTTAATTTTGAGATTTTTACAGGATATAAAGTCTTTCTAATCCAGTTTGGAATACACATTTTTTGATGACTTTTTTTTTTAGAAGGCTTTCAAGTAAGCTACAGATAAGGAGAGAAAGAATAAGTAAGGGGAAATTGTGATATAGCAAGAGAATGCAGAATATATCCACCAGTACCTACAGAACATCCCGTACTGCCCACTAACTTTCTCCAGTGCTTAGTTAACCTTCACCCACCAAGAGCTATTTCATTAAAAAGAAAAGTAGGATGTTAGCCCAATGCCAGATCACATGGTAGAATTAAAGAAAAAATACCCAATGCTTTTCAGAAAAACTCAGGAAATTCACATTAAGTAAATAAGACATGTGCAGATAACTCAAATGGAATAAATATATTCATATGGCTTACAGAATTTAGTTTTTTGTGTAGAAAAGTTAGCCAAAAACATTTAAAAAGAGAATGGCAGCATTGATTATATGCAGAAGTTATTTCACACACTTCAACTCTTTTAAGAAGGATTTCTATGCTTCCTGTGCACTTTAACAAATTCTAAACATGAACTCCAAATTTCTATTAGAACAGTCACATATAAAACAAAAGAATTTTAATGAGTTTTCTCCTCAAAATACCCAGAGGTACAAATTCACATTAAGGATTAATGACCTGTCAGTGTGTACTTAAAGGAGAGAAGAGACATTCCAGTTGCAGAAATTTTTAAAAATGGAGTTTTAAATAAGAAAACTTATCATTTTTCCTTTTGTGTCATAAAAAGAATTGACCTGATTTATTTGCTTTGAATTTGCCAAAAGTAAAACGTATTAAATGGTTGGCTTTTAAACAAAAATTCATTCTGGGCAAAGTTTTATGACAAAATTAGAAGGCCTAGTCAGAAGTACTCTTTTTGTCACTTAAGTGGTTCAGCATTAATGTCAAACACCATAAAAAGGAGAAGCTATTTACATGTTTAGACTGAACAGAACATCTCTAATGACTGCTGTAATATAGAAGGACTGATCCCCTATAACCAAGCATGTCTGGTGATAGAAGGCATGGAAATACTCCAAGAGCTATTTCAAACTACCCATGCAGTTTTATCCCTATTTCACTAGGTCTTATCTATTTCAAGGAAAAGTTAATGCTCAGTTTTCTGATTCATTTACATTTGACAAACAGCCATGCCATAGAAGCTCTACCTGAGGTGGGAGGAGTCTCTTTTCCCTCTTTGAATTCAGAAATGATGTTATGACCTAAGGCTGAAGAGATCAGGTTGAATTTGAAACTCAGAACCTTCAGTGCTTAAAAAGATTCCAAATTTAATGGCCGGTACTATGGCTGAATAGGCCAATCCTCCACCTTGTGGCGCTGGCACACAGGGTTCTAGTCCCGGTCGGGGTGCCGGATTCTGTCCCGGTTGCCCCTCTTCCAGGCCAGCCCTCTGCTGTGGCCAGGGAGTGCAGTGGAAAATGGCCCAAGTGCTTGGGCCCTGCACCCCATGGGAGACCAGGAGAAGCACCTGGCTCCTGCCATTGGATCAGCGCGGCATCGCACGGCAGCCATTGGAGGGTAAAGCAACGGCAAAGGAAGACCTTTCTCTCTGTCTCTCTCCCTCATTATCCACTCTGCCTGTCAAAAAAAAAAAAAGATTTCAAATTTAAAAGTTCACATGCTCCCATTTTCCAAGTGTACAAAACATGGAGACACTAGCAAAGCAACAACTGAAGTTGTCCCATCTTCCTTTTCCATCATGTGGTCTTCCTGTTTGGGCATACACTCAAGAAATTAAGTAGATTCCACCTTTTTCCTTATTTTTAAAAAGATTCCTTATGTCTTTATTTGAAAGGCATGGTTGAGAGAGAGAGAGAAATCTTCCATCCACTGGGTCACTCCTCAAATGGCCACAATGGCCAAGACTGGTTCAGGCCGAAGACAAGAACCTGGAACTTTGTCTGGGTCTCCCCCATGGGTGGCAGGGACCCAAGCAGTTGGACCATCTTCCACAGTTTTCAAAAGTGGAGCAGCCTGAATCGTGCTCACTAAGGGATGCTGGTTCCCAGGCATTGGCTTAATCTGCTGGGTCAGAACACTGGCCCCTCAATCTCCCTTCAGAAGCAGACCGTCTCCAACAATCAGATTCGCAGCCCCAACCTGAATCTATTCTGTGCCCTGGAAACATCTGTGTAATGGCAGAAAATAAAAACAAATAAAAATAAACTAGTTCTGAGGAGATATAAAATAAATATGAATATTTCAGTAATTTATTTAACTTTTCATAAAAATACTTAGTGTCATACCAAAACAGAAGAATTGCACTGATTTTTAAAAGATAATATGTACCTGAATAGCCTTTTTATAGCATTTATGCTCTTTTAGTCCTGCTTGGAGCCTGGAACAGTTACAGGGCACATCATTAAACAAGAAGGTCCTAGAAACATCTTAAATCCTCAATAAATCTTTATCACACTCACAATTCTATATACCACATTTAAAGGTTTCCATGACATAGAGGTGACCTCATATTTTCTACCTTCCAGGTGCTTTATGCAGTCACTGACAGAAGTGTGTAAAAATCAATTTATGTTCAATAAGGTAAATGTCAATGATATCTTTAAACACGATTAGCCAATGGTATAGTTTATTTCCAAGACATTCAAATTTTGATAGCTGATGACCTTAAATAGTACTTTGGCATGATCCAAAAGTGCAAAGACATTTAATAACCTATAATTAACTAGAAGGAAGTTCTAAAGTCATGGTCTTCGCCTGCTCAGAAGCCTTCTGTGTGTCACATCCTTGCAGGGGGAAAAAAAAAGGTGTATTGGTTTAGTTTAGCACAGAAGATGTTCCACAATCTGTCTCTACACTACTCTCAGCCCAATATTATGCATTTGTCACTCACATCCTATACTGCAAAAAACTCCAACTAGTCCTTATTGCTGACTTCATACTATTCTTTTTCATCTCTGCCCTACATTTCCTTTCTTTCACCATCTCTGTTTCTTAACTCTTCAAGTCTACATGAGATGATTTATTTAGAAGGCAGTGAGACAGCACATGTATCAAGACTATTAATGTCATTTTATATCCTGAACCCAATGATTCTACTTTAATAAATAATCAGAGCTGAAATTTCTTTAAAATTACTACAGTATTTTTGAGAATAAAAAAATAAAAACCCTAGGAGAGACCTGAAACCCAAACTTAGAGGATTATCCAAAAAAAATCATTATTCATTTAAACATTATTAGTTAAATGTTTAAATGATGTCATTATTCATTTAAACATTATTGGTTAAATGTTTAAGTGATGTTACCAGGGAATTTTTAATGGCAAGCAGAAATGCTTAAGATTGTTAAGTGAAATAGCAAGACGGAAAATTGCATGTGTATAATATGATCTTAATTATGTTAAAAAAAACAGAAAAATACTGGAAGGAAATTTATCAAAATAATATTAGTAGACATTTCTAGGGCTTGAGATTTGAGGTGATGGTTTTCTGCTGCTTTTTAAACTACTGCTTTACATAATTTCTGTGCATACTACCCTTGTCAAAAAAATGAAAAGTCTTTTTTCTAATCCTTTATTTTTAAGAAGATGCTCATGTGCTGCCTTCTGGGAACCTCCTCAAATGACTCTTGATGGAATTAATGCCTTATTTCTCTATGGCCCCATAATACTTTGTACTTCCAACTATTTTTTAATCAAATTTTCTGCTTGATGTGGTTGTTGAATTTAATTGAAAAAGAAGTACCTATTACAGATCCTCATCTTTCATTTTCTAAAAACAGATACAATTGAAGAGGAGATTTCTCTCTATTTATATATCTAGCAGACACCACCTGTAACAGTTTTATTTTCAATACCATGTTGTTCAGTGTAAGGACACCTGCTTCTCATCAGTCTCTTTTAAACACCAAGCATCAAGCTTACCTTCATAGCTCTACATCTACAGTTTGTTTCATAACTTATGCCTTAATTATAGGTTGTCGTCCCACTCAATGTTGTATGAAGATTATGGAATAAAATGCTAAAATGTATGCAAGCTTTAAAAACTAAGTCAGTAATTTTATCATAAGCACAGGAAGAAAAAGTATGACATCAGTTTCCCAGCAAGACTATTCTGGCTTTTACTTCTGAATTGAATATATAGATGTTTGTGTGAATTAATGCTATAAATTTCTATATAACATTTTGCTACATTTTCAGCAAGGTCCTTACACATTAATATTTTTATAGTTTCAATATATGAGCAGTCTTCAAAAAGTTCAAAGAAAATATATATTATGAAGAAATTATTCATTGATTTCAAATTTTTTATATTAGTAAAGATTTTAATTTCATTTTCTACAAACTTTTAAAGTACTCTCAAATATTTTTATAGATTACTATGTGTAGAACATTGGAAGGAGTTGCCCTATAAAATACTTATATTTGATTTTCAGATAAACACTGATTATTTTAGTATATATATATTGTATACAACATTTGGGAAATGCATATACTAAAATATATGTTTTACCAGAGATTTAAATTTAATTTGGTGTCTTATTTTTATCTGCTAAATCTGACAACTTTGAGACAGGGAAGGGTTGCATACATGGAGATCCCACAATCTGGCTCAGTAACCTCTCAAACCTACTCCTAGGCAGAATTTCATTTCAATTCAGCAGATAATGAGAGGATATATCTGAATTTTCCACATCTTTCAAACCAAGTTTTAAAAAAACAAATCTAACATTGATGCCAAGGAATCACTAGGACTCCCTAAGCTCTCCAAATTCCAGAACCTGAATTCCTGCCAAGTCTATAGGAGAGAATCAAGAACATATTACCATGCTCTGTTGTGCCTTATAGTTTTATTTTTAAGCATTTGCACCTAACAGAGAAGCCAGTGATCTTTGACTTTATGAGCTCAAATTTTTTCAAAGTATTTAATGCACACTAGACAACCAAGTTTAATTTGCCCTTGTTCTTTTATAGAGCAGTAGGAGAAGGAGAACATTTGTCATTTTGGGACTTTTCCTTGAGGTTAAGAGAGCTATTTTTTCATATTTACTTAATAATATGACTCAGTTTCCCTCATCCCAACTTGTATGGATCCTGTTCTATGTACTACAGGCTCCTTAAACTCATCCTGCAATAAAATGGTTTATTTTTCCCATTTTGCTCTCCTAAACTTCCTTTTTCCTGTATTTTCCATCAACTTCCATTCACAAAACTTAACAAAAAATCACAGATTTATTCTCAGTGTATCTTCATCACCATCCACCTTTCCATATTTTATCAGTGAAAATTTCCAATTTCACCTCTCAGAAATATCAAAGAATGGTCCTCATTCTATTCTTTCCACCCCCAATCCCCACCCTTTCCTTTGCCCAGAATCTCCTCTACTGTCTCCAGGGTTCTCAAAGTTCAGTATGCTTATGACTCAACCGGGTATGTTGTTAACATGCGGATTCTATTTCTGGAGCTGGATAGGCCCCAAGAATTCCCATTTCTAGCAGATTCTTTGATGAAACTGACGCTATCGGTCTAGGAGCCACCCTTGGAGTTGTTCTAGGTTGTCCCAACAATGGCTTCTTCTATTTCACTAATCACCATATTGCTGTGTATCCTCTGGGTGAATTTCCATGATTTATTTTGCCTACCGAATGACTAGGATATAAACTACTCACTGTATCATGGCAGTTTCACGCCCTGTTCTTCTCTATCCCAAAGACCCACATTTTAACCTCTAACCCCACTCTACTTCTTTCTGCTTCCCGTTCACTTTTTCCTCTCCCAATCCCAAGTCTTTTTATATCCCAGAACCTTTGCCTAACAGGTGCTTAGAGTAATCATGCCTGAGTGGCTCCTTCTTCAACATGAAGCTCTGAAGTTGCACTTTCTCTGTGAACTTTCTACAAAGCCCTGAGGAACACGTCCTTAGCACCCAATAAGATTATTGGCACCTGTCACAATTGGCTGTTTTCAACGTCACTCCCTTTATACATATTATAAAATGTGATGTTCATTATATACTAGGTATTGTTCTGTGTACTTGATGTATAAAGCTTACAACATCCTGTAAGCTAAGTACAATTATATCCCCATTATACAGACAATGGCACAGAAGCACAGAAAGTTCAATGCCTAGGATAACACAGTTTATTCATGCCAGCACAGATTTCTAATCCATAGCCTATCATCTTAACCACACTGCCCCTATGATAATATTTCAGTTATCAAATTGAACCATATGAAGCTATGGAATTTATAACAATGAAACTGTAATCTTCTACGAGTCTTGGTTTTTCATAAATTAAGAATCAATCATGAGCAGATTGGTCCCCTGAACTTAGAATAGATCTCTGGCACATAACTGATGCTCAATAAATCTTTGTTAAACAAGGCATATGTAGTAACACCTCTAATTATTCCAAAGTAAATGCCGGCTGGACATTATACCATTTGTTAAAGAACTGGTGGCTATGACTAGAAGCTTTATTAGATTCATATTCAAGTATATATAGCAAAAAGTTTCGTAAGTACTATTGTACATGTGCCATGTCATCAACCAGGATGTACAAGTCTGGTCATCTGAAACTTAATAGTCTGAGCAGTGAGTTCAAGAATTGTTAAATTGATCTAGAAATTACTCTGTGTTCAAACAAATTTTACTGAAATATTTTTGGAGGTCATAAACTTTCATTTTCAAAGGATAATATCTTAAAAACTTCTAAAATTATGATTTTCTACTTCTATAATACCTTCACATTTATGAATTGAAATTCTCATCTGTTATCAACTCCCTGTCACATTTCTCAGTAAATGAGTCAAAGCACAAATGCAGATGTATCAACTATCACAAATCAGTACTGATTTGGAAACAGATAAGGATCTCAAGCTTCAGAAATTATAATCCATATCCCATATCAGGATGAAAGAAAAGCCCTCCATCAAATTATGGTTAACATAGACCTCAAATACCAGCAAGATGCTTCATTATGACTCAAACATTTTGGATTCAATAAATATTATCTTGTTAAAACTAGGAGTTTCTTTTTAACTAAGGATGTGAATTTTCTATTATGCAATATGGAAGAGATACTGGATGATTGATTTTTCGACCAAGACATCAAGTTTGGAGATCTACACATATGAATAAAACTTCAGTTATGAAGTCAAACACTGTGAAGAAAAACTTAAATTACAAAGTAATCTCTATTGCACTAACAATCTACTTTACAATCTTTCTTTATGAATCAATGTGATAAGCTTCTATGCTGCACATTGTGTTAAAATGTATCATTTGTAACATTTGCATCAAGTATCAGATAAAAAAATCCATGGCATCAGGGAGAGAATGTAGCTAATCAAATTATACTATTAGTGCTTGTTTGCCTATTCAGTGACAAAGTAAATCGGTTTCCAAAGGCAAACATACAAGGAAAAATTGAAATGCTGAAAGAATTTGAAGAAATTCAAGTCCAGCATCTTAGTTATTGGCTAGTTGCAGGCAACAAAGCTTTCTACCAACCCAGTACATTTCTAGCAAATTCCTATGTAATATGCTGTATTTTATTCATCTGTATTTCAAGGGCTTATCATGACTATCAATTTTAACCCACATATTTCATCTATCTTTAGAAAAACCAAAGGGCATTCAAAAATGTCTCACCCTGCAATTCAGCAGATTCAGTACTTAATTTTCATGCCCACCATGATGATCCCTATTTGACAAATTCTTTCTTTCTTTTAAATACGAAAAGATTGGTTTTGATTTGATTGGTTTAAAGCCACTCCCAAGCCTTCTATCCAGGGCTTTCTTTAGTGGCACTTGAAATTTATCCAGTGAAACTATGCCCTGAAAAACACTGAAAGACCATTGTTCCAAACTATGTTTAAGTGAGACATGAAGACCATAAACCACATAGCTCCACTAGCAGAAAACTAACTTCAGAGAGCAGCATATATGGCCTGCCTCAGAGAATTATACAGGTTTCAGTCCAGTGGCATTGAATACACAAGAGATAGAAAATAACAAAATTCAAAAATATTTGTTATGAATCACAGTATTTTAATATTTTGTTGTTTCATAGTTTAAAATATTTCCTTTTCTTTGCATCATCCAACATATAAAAATCTTGATAAAAATATTCAAGTTTAGAATAAAATGAAGTTTTTTATACCTAAACCGTTATTTGAGGATATCTCAAAATATTTGAGAAACTGAATTAATAGAAAGCTTACTTTGCTTCAAAAATTTTTGAAATCTATATATGCAGGGGTCTTCAAAAAGTTCATGAAAATGCAAGTAAAAACAATGGAAAATTTCAAAACTTTTGGACTAAAATAAATGTATCTTTTAATTCTATTTCCCTGTAAGTTTTCTGTACTTAAAGATGTACCTGACTTATAATGGTTCCATAGAAGTATCCCATTCTACGGATGGCCTGTTAGGTACACAGGTATCAGTCATTATAGGCCCTGCACACAGCCGCTTCTAGGGAGAAATGTCCTAGACATAGTATTTAACATAAAACTCTTGCCAGAAGAAAATAAACAAAAATAAATAATTCAAACTCAGCAACTGATCTATGAAAAGACTTGTTTAAAAGAAAGTGGAGGGGCTCACTCGGTGGTTTAGTAGGTTAAGCCTCTGCCTGCAGCACAGGCATCCCATATGAGCTCCAGTTCAAGTCCCAGCTGCTCCGCTTCCAATCCAGCTTTCTGCTAATTGCCCTGGAAAGCAGTGGAAGGTGGCCTAAGTGCTTGGGCCCCTACACCCATGTGGGAGACACAGAAGAAGCCCCTGGAATTTGGCTTCTTATCAGCCCAGCTCCAGTTGTTGCAGCCATTTAGGGAGTGAACCAGTGGATGGAAGACTTCTGTCTGTCTCTCCCTCACTCTGTCTATAACTGCCTCTCAAATAAATAAATGTTAAGAAAATTTTTTTAAAAAAAGAAAGTGGAAAAGAACTTCTCAGGAAATTGTTTTTGAAAAACCCAAAAGTCTTCTGACTATTATTTGGAGTTGGAACTGTAAGACTCGTAACAAGCTGACAGCATAACAGACAGAGCCAATCAGTCATCAGAAAATGAACCAGTTAGTAGACAGAGTGTACTGAAGGTTAAACAAAAAGAAAAGTTCCTATCAGAGATGTCTCTGTGTGGGAGAGAAAGCAACCACTCAGCAGAGAGGCCCAGGTTTCTCGCAACATTCCAACTGAAACTGCAGGCCACCAGAATCCTTATCCTCTTCTATCTTGAAATGCTTTAAATAATGGTTTTTTATCACATTAAGTAACTGGTTTTCATGGTCATACAAAAGATAGTATCACAACGTGGTCAATCATGAAAAAGATCCTGATGATTCCATTTGGAAAAATAGGTCATCAGAAGAGAGGACCCCAAAGAACTAAGGAAATTAATGTGCCTTTGCTGGGGTGTCTATAGCAGCAAACAGTCAGAAAAACCTTGGAAACCAAAGGTGACAGGGAAAAAACAGTAACAACTGGAGTGATTCTCTTGACAGTGGAAGTCTTATCTGGAATCATTCTGCCTTGTTAGGAGGAACAAGAATGCCCAAAGCCAATGGAAAAGCAATAGAGAAGTTCACACAAAGAATCCCCCAACCTTCATCTAAGCTAGGCAGTTATGTCACAATGACATTAGCTGGAGACAACTGGACCAAAAGAACAGTTTGTTGCTTATTTTATGACCCTACAATTCACTAGGCCATGGCCATAGAAAGCAAAACTCACCGCAAAGTTTTGTTTCCCAAAGCTCACTGAAATGTAACACTGGGCCAAGAGACAGTGTGTGCTTCTTCCACAAACTATGATGTGGGCCCATGTAAGCACACCAGTGAAACCAAGAGCTCCTTAATCAGACATAGGCAGCAAATGTGGGTTCTGAGCTTCCGTCTTCCTGTTGGCTTAAGATCTTGTGTTTGGGGCTTTAAAAATGTCAAGATTTGGGCAAGAATCACTGTGTAGCAGGTAAAGCTGCCACCTACAATACCAGCCAGTTCATGTCTCAGCTGCTCCACTTGTGATCCAGCTGCCAGGTAACAGCCTGAGAAAAGCAGCAGAAGATGCCCCACATGCTTGGACCCCTGCTACCCACGTGCAAGACCCGAAAGAAGCTCTTGGCTCCCAGCTCTGGCCTGGCACAGCCCTCACCATTGTGGCCATTTGGGGAGTGAACCAGCAGATACAAGATCTCTGTCTCCTTCTCTGTAATTCTGACTTTCAAATAAATAAGTAAATCTTTTAAAAAATGCTAAGATCCTATACTGTATGCATGCTTAAAAGATGAGTATAACACAAAATTTCCCCAGTGATTTTCCTTGGAAATACTCTTAGGAGCAAAGCATAAGCACTCTAATGTCAGCAAAAGCACATCTTCTTTGTTTTGAAAGGAGCCCTCCCCCACCCCAACCCTGGTGACCAGGAACTAGAATTTGCCCATTTACATTCTCCAAGCTTTCTATCTATGAATGATCCTAAAAAACTGCAAAGAAATCATGACAAAGAAAATATCAGGTCACATCTGCTTTGAGGTTCCACTTTATAAACCCGAGGTGACTGGGCTCCTAGCAATCTTTCTATTTTATCTCTACTATCACCTCTACTTCAGCATTTAAGGGACTCAATGTCCACTCCTTGGGAGGACACTGTCCACTCCATCAAATAATAGAAGGAGATTCATAGAATGCTTCCAGAACTGGCAACTGATGCACCAACAAAGGACAAAATCATCCTATGCATCCTGCTCCTCCATTTCCAGCTAAGACTATTTCACGCTGTGGCTTCCAAAGAGCAGAGACCCCATACTCTAAACCTGAACAGCAATTGATTGGCTCTGTCTAATGAGATTTAGAAAGGATATGGACCAAACTCTAACTGGATTGACTTCTGGAATAATAGAAAACTATGCTGCCTTAATGAACTGCTAGTCAGCAAAGCATCCAAGTGATGCTTATCCTTTTCCCTCCTCCTTGATTTTCTCTTCTCATCAGGAGTTTGGACTAGATGTTCAATTCAGTGGGGAAGCTACAGTGTTTACTAACTGAGATGGCAGCCAGGATTCTCGGTTTAAGATATGCTTTCAAAGAGGCAATGCCAACTTTCCTTCCAGATGGCTGTTAAGCACCCACAACCGACAACCGACACAGCTTCTGGCAGCAGTTGGGAAGAGCTGTGAGCAATGTCATATCACAAAGAGAAAGCCAGCAAAACTTCATCTCCTGCACAGCCATTCTCAAGCACCACAAGAGTTCTATTTTTATTAACAGAATCATTTAGAAGAGGCATGAAATTAATTTATTGCTACAGTGATTTAAAATATTTACTTTTAAATTATTTTTTGCAATTGGCTCAAATCTATTTTTGCTGGAGAGATTAGGACGGCAAACAGATGATGAACAAGGAAAGATTGTATGGCTCCATGACAGCAAGTGGTTGGCAAGGTTGAGTGAGCCATTAGTCAGAAGGCATAGGCTCAATCTATGAATTTGTGCTCTGGAAGCAATAGGAAGAATGGGGGATTCTTTGTTCTAGGCAATGGATATGCGGTGGCCATTTATCCTGTCCTTTGCACACATATTGCTCCCTGTTCAAAATCCAACTGGCAGGGAAGAGTTTTGGCATTGGCTAACTGAAAAAGCATCACTTATTCATTTGTTTCATGGTTGTTTGTTTTGCTCCTTTAGTCTCAATGGCCCATCAATTTTTAACTAAGCTCTCTCCAGGGTTTATAGTTTGGACAAGCTAGTTAACCAGAGTAAGCGGCCTACCTAAAGAATGCCTGTGCGCGTTATTAACAGAACACAGTAGCCAACAGGCGTTCCAAGTAAACAGATAAAGCATTTGCTGGTGAGTTTGTCTCAATCCATGAGAAGAAGTAATTTCTAAGTGCATAACCCTTGTGCCAACCAGAATCACCCCAAGGCTATTTTCCTTCAGCAGTTCTGTCCCTTTACCAGCACTCATAGTGCATCTTGACATTTTTCATGTCTTTTTAGTTATAGTTGGGAAATGTTCTATAAAGTCTCATTTTAATCCCTTCTGCTTCCACCTTTCTTATGCAATCAATGTAAATCATCACATCAACATATTATACTTTCATAAGTCTAGTTTTTTAGTCTCAAAATAGTGCACATTAATTCTATTGTCCATTCAAGGAATCAACTAGGAGTATATATAGAGCCAAATTCCTAGTAAGCGAGCATTCTCGAAGAACTCTGAGGATTCTGACCCAGTGACTGACTGACTCTCTCTCTCTCTCTCTATCTATCTATATATATACATATTACATACATTATGTATAATCTAGATTGATTTTTTGCCTTTGGTTATAGTTTTTTTTTTCTCTTTTTAACACAAAACACTGCTTTTATTCTCCTAAATAATATTGCACAATAAGGAAGGCAAGAAATATCCCAAGGACCCAAAGTTTAGAAGAGGAACTGATATGTTCTTTGCCATGTATAATAAAGAACTGATCTCACTTTAACCTTGTAATCCTATCATAGGCATGGAAGTTAATGTTCTATGAGAGGATCTTCAAAAAGTTCATGGAAAATGCATATCACAGAAAAAGATTTTCTCACCATAATACAATTTTATTTCCATTTTTCATGAATCTTTAGAAGTCCCCCTTGTTTTTCTATTCATTTCTGTTGTGTGTGTGTAAGCAAGCCAGATAGAAAGACAGAGAAAACACAAGAGAGAGAGAGCTGTCATCCACTCACTCAACGCCCAAAGGCTTGCACTAGTCAGGGCTGGGCTACGAGAAATCCAGGAGTCAGGAGCTCAGTCCAGGTTTCCCACTCAATCCCGAGCTTAATCCGGGTAACGAAGAGCCAACTACATGAGCTATCACCAGCTGCCACCAGGGATACGCATTAGCAAGAAGTTGGGATCAGGAGCCAGGCTAGCACTCCTAGGATGATACTGGAACTTACTTTCATTTTTATACACATCTTTTCTACTTATGGATGTAATGCATGTAATTTTTAAAACTGAACATTCAGAAGAGTGAACAGAAGAATATTTAAATCACACATATTCTCACCACCCAGAGACAACTGGAGGTATATCTGTTGTCCTTTGAATACATATGCATACAGATGCACATTTTAATGTAATGGAACTCATCCTAGACATACTGTTTACCATGAGCACTCTCAGTCACATTAAGTATTATCTGGCTATTTTTCATCAATTATATTTATTTAAAATTAGTTTTAAAACTTGGCAGTTAGCACTCCTCAAGAGCAGGACTGCATACATTATTAAAGAATATCTATAACAGTCACACTCAAGGGACTGAAGGTCTACAAAGAACAGGAGCAACTTCTTTTCACTATCATCAGGGCTGAATCGAGAGTTGTAGAGGTGAAGGAAAGAAATTTAATTAATTTTTAAAAATAAATCAACTCTTCAAGACCTTGAATTTACAGAGGCATCTTTTTAAAAGACATTGCTTCTGCTGAAGTACTTTTCCTCAAAATATTCATCTGCCTGGAATAGACATCAGCCCCCCTGCCTAGCTCAATCCTGTAGGTTTTTGATGACCAATATTTTCCATCTGGCCTTTCCAACTGTTCCAATCTTTTCTTAAAAAGGCTCTTGTATCTCTTGGGAGGTAGCTGAAGTGTAATGTTTAAGTATAAAAGGGTATTCTTCAGCAAATTATTTAACCTTTCTGTTCCTTTAGTTCCTCATCTGTAAAACTGGAAGGTAATATTCCTTTCCTGTCATGGTTGTTACCAGGATCCTAACTTAGCAGATGCCAATCATTTAGAACTGTGACTCAAACATTGCAGCCATTCCCTAAATGCCAAGTGCCATTATCTGTAACTCTCCTTGAGTGGTTAGTCACATATTTCTTGACTTCAGTAACTATTTTATTATGTATATGCACACATATTTCAAAACGTCATGGTGTATACCTTAAATATTCACAGTAAAAGAAAACTTTTCTAAATCACACATTGCTTTGTTCTTTCATTTCTTGGCAATTATTTTTGCCTCCCCATTTTCTGTAGTTTTACTCTTTTGGTACCATTCTCTTTTTGGGTAAATATCTACATTTGCCCTTGCCTGGTACCTTATTTTGTTTTCTTCTTCCTCCCTGTTGAGAACTCATAGACCTTTACAGAACCTCATTATGCCCTCTAATAATCCAAAGCTTTGGACTATCATCAGCCTGGGGTTAGGGAGTAGTCTAGTGGAAAAGTCAGCATCCAAAGAACCGGCCGATGATTTTGTTTCTGCAGAGTCTTCCTACAGCCTGGGCTCAACCCACTGGAAAAATCATTGCTCATTTGTTTTCACCCTTGGGCTGAATATCCCCAAGCAAAGGACTTGAATCACAGGTGGCAGTAGCAGTAAAGTCACAAATACAGCCTACTACTGCATTCCCTGGTACACTGTTCTAATCACCAAAACAGCCCAGAGGAATGAGGAGAAATTAAGAGAGAGATGGAGAGAGACGGCTGAGTCACACAAGCTTCCCTCATCTTTAACATTGAGTGTTACAAGAAAAGCTAAGAGGACTCTACCATGCACCTAAGGGTGATTTCCCACACAGCTAGCTCAGCAGTTGTGTGTAGCTCTCCCTCACCAACCAAATCTCATTGCTGGAATCATTTGTTTCTTTTAGAGCCTCAAAACACAGAAGCACAAGGAAGCATGGAGTTACACGTTTCAGAACCCAGTGGAGTCCCTGGGAGTGCATCTGTGTATCCTACTGGGAGAGAATATAGGATTCCCGTAGTTATAATTGGTGCTGTTGCCCTTCGGCTTAGAATTGCATTACTTGAAAAGCAGAGGGGTTGCTGTTGTACTTGTGATCATTAATATTTCAATCCAGAGCGGCCTGTTTCCTAAACCCTAGGAGAGGTAACAGAGGTTAGCGTGTGAAATTCAGCCAAAATGCTATAACCTGCAGCCAGATGTGTCATGAATAACAATGTGTGGAAGAAATCATAAAATCGGATAAGGAGGACAAGCTTCTAGTGTTAAAAACCTCAGCAAATTGAGGTTTTGTTTAAGTATGTGGGAGCTAAATGCCAAGGAAAAGCCCCCTGACCTAAGCAGCTCGCTGAAAGTGGCTGCACATAATTCAACAACTCTGCCAGGAAAGTTACACACAAAAGGTTGAGAAAAGCTGATCCAATAGATCAACTAATGGCCTGGAAGGAAGCTATAGAACCAGACATCTCATCCCAGCCTCCTCTCACTCTCCCCCTCTCCTTGACATTCCCTCAGGGCCCCATTGCCTCCGAAAAGGAACTTAACTCACACACCGAAGAAAGGCTAATAAATACTTGGCAACAACCTACCATTGGAGGATGCAGCAGAAATAATGTAGGTGCAAGAAAGTGGCTGCTTTTGAAACGAGAGCAACCCGGTGACCACGAGCGTCCTCCCTTGCAGTTTTGCACAGCAAATACAGCCATAAAGATCCGACCACCTTCTTTCTAGAATTAGAGTGTATTCTTTATAGGGTCAGGGTTCAGCTCCCCTGGTTTTCAAATGCCAGCAGCCTTTGAGGTCTCAACTGTCAAGGAGTAAGGCAGGTCTAGGACTGTCTTTAAGTTTAATAAAGCAAGAAGATTGGGCCCGAGACATCATGCTTCACAACTGACAATCTTTTTATAACGCTGTACTTTTATGTAAGCTGCTTTTTAATATGACCTGACTTAACTATGTGTGAAGTTAAGCAGGTGTTCAACATATTCCAAAATGAACTACATTAACCTTTCTTGTACAATCCTGCTTGGTAGCCGAGAATCCAAATGAAACAAAAAGCCCTTTTTTTGTTTTTTTAATAAATAATGCCTAGAATAAAGATGGGTCTCTTGGTAACCATTTTTTTCTGTGGCAGACATCTATAGTCAATCCTGTTATCTTGCATATCAATCTACTTTTGATTTTAGGAAACTAATACTCCCAGCAACTCCTACAACAGGAATAGTGTTGGCAAGCAAGTTAGTAACTGGCCCAGGATACCTTGGCCACTTCCAACCATGGCCATCACAATGATCCCTTCTGTATCCAGGAACATATTTGAGTTTCCATGAGTGAAATGAACGTGTCTATAGTATTATCTTGAAGGCCAAGTAAAATGTACTTTCCTAAGTCTATAGATTCTATACTTGCTCTGCCTAAACTTCTGGCCCAGCCTAGTCTCTCTACCTCTCTCTCAAGAATCATTGTGTTAATGGCATCTAATTGAGTGTGGTTAAACCGTATAGGTTTAACTACTGAAAGTTTTGGGGGAATCCAGCTAAGACAAAATAAAAATGAGTGTTCTCATTGTGCCTTAAGGAATTAGAAAATGGGAGCTAAAGGAATATATTTTAAATCTAATCTGAGTAGGCGAACACTGTGATGTTTGTTTAGTGATTGTGAATTTTAACAAAAAACTTAAGACAAAAGCATAGCTTGTTGAAATGAAAGAAATTATAAACACAGATCTTGTCAGACACAAGAAAAAAACAAATGTTTTTGAATCAAATCAACATATTTTATGTTCATATTGATGTTGTAAAATTAGATTTCAATATTAGATTCAAAATTCCAAGATTTTTTCTGCAGTTCAATATACCTCCAAAAATAAAAGAGAATGAACATACATGCACAAAACTATATAAGAATAATAGACAAAAAGTACAGAAATCATCTATGAAACAATTATGATTAAAATTAAGTAAGGAAGCTAGGAAATTCAACTGATTCTAACCAGAAAATACCTACAAATCTTCTGTAGGCTGACAGAACAAAAAACAAACAGGAGGAAATACAAAGTTATTAAATATCAGTAACAGTCACATAAAAGGGAAGGTTTGGGTTTATATGTGACTTTGACTTGTGAGATGTAAGAATCCAGCTCAGTATACAATCACATGTAACGTTCTTAAAGAAGTAATCCCAAATTTAAGATAGGGCCGCAAGAACAGAGACAGAGACCAAACTTGAAGCACTGTTATAAACAGTATACCCACAACAACCAGGTTTTGGTGGCTCCTGTGTCTCTCAGACATTAAAAAGATAAAACTAAAAGTCTGTTTCATCCTTAACTCTTGATTTGCCTTCTTCCCCAAATCACAGCTGCAATAATTCTCCAAGTCCAGCAGAACATCCAGTGGCTTCATGAGAGAGGCGCCCTGGAAAACTTGGCAATTCCAACTGTCTTACCAACAAAACTTCCCACCTCCCATGAAGGTGTGTTAATATTTTCTCATTAAAGAACACATAAAATATGTAAACTGAAATAAATAAAACATAAAAGTATGCCTCATGATGGCTGGTCATAAAGGAATACACCCAAACCTTAAAGTTATTTCAAGAACTTAAAATCAAAGTACTTCTCAGGAGTGAATTTCAAATTCACACTTTGGTAAGAAAATATCAACTTTGGGAGGGCAGAAGACAAATTTTAATATCAAGCCTATTTATGTGTATAAGACATTTTGAGACTTTTTTTTTTAGGGTAGACTTTTGTGGGGAATGGAGGGTTAGAAAAGATTAAGTATATTCAATGCTGAGAATAAACTGATAAAAAGGACCCGAAAGTAAAGAAGCAATTGCCTGGATTGGTTTTCTGTATCCTTTCCCTTGTTACAAAATCTGCAGAATGATTTTGCATAAAGAGGAAAGTATAAGACTTAACATGCTACTAAATACTAAAAAGTGACCTAGGCAGTTTACACAGCTGTACACAAGTGATCCAATTTACAAATTCCACTAGGGAATAAGCCCTGTCCTTATAAGGTAGCATCTACTTGAGAAGGAAATGTTTTTTTACTGTTCCAATTCTGTGCAATACTTGAACTACCATTAAAGGAAATAAATTGAACGAAAACCTATTACTGCTAGGTACATTACACAGAGTATATTATTTTGTCCTCAAAACCCTTAAAGGTGGTTGTCATTATCTCCATTCTACAAAACAGGAACTCAGGACCTAAGGGGAAGGGTCAGCAACTTAACCAAAACTGTAAGGATTGTGAAGGATTTTGATCAAGTCTGTTACAGACTCCAAGCACGCAGGCCTCCACTCTACAAGTCTTGTCTCTTTATTAAGCTTTTAAGTGTAGGTGTTAATTGAACTCATAAGATACCTGTGACTAGGTCTGCATTAGGAAAAGGGAGACTAAGACTTTATAGTGTATACCATTTTAAGACTTTATTAAAAGTCAAGGACAAACACATGAACAATGCTATAGAATAGTCCTGGAGGTGAGGGGGGAGGGCGGTATGGGGGCACAGTGGGTTAAGCCACCACCTGCGAACCAGCATTCCATACAGGGTGCCAGTTCTACTCCTGGCTGTTCTACTTCCAATCCAGCTCACTACTAAAGTGCCAGAGAAGGCAGTGGAAGATGGTCCAAGTGCTTGGGCCCTGCCACCCAGGTGGGAAATCCAGATGGAGTTCCAGGCTCCTGGCTTCGGCCTAGCCCAGCCCTGGCCATTGCAGCCATTTGGGGTGTGAACCAGTGACTGAAGATATCTCTCTTTCTGCCTCCCTCTGCATCTCCATCTCTGCCTCTCCCTATCTGTAATTTTGCCATTCAAATAAATAAATATTCTATTAACTGAGAATTGGATAAAGAAAATGTGGTATATATACACAGTGGACTACTATTCAGTCATAAAAGAGAATGAAATCCTATCTTTTGTAACAAAAATGGATGCAACTGGAGACCTTTATGCTTGGTGAAATAAGCCAAACCCAAATATTACTTGTTTTCTTTGGTTTGTGGTAGCTAAGGTAAGTAATGCATATGAATGAAACTGATATCTTGAGATTTAATTGTTGTTTATAGCCCTTGTCTATACCCCTGCAGAAAAAGTCTTCCTACTTTCTACTTGCTGAATTCTTTATTTAATGGAGGATTAAGGGCTATTTATAAAAATAAATTGAAAGCATGTTATTGCAAAAATTAAAAAGAAGAAGAAGAAGCAAGAAGCAAGGGAGGGTAAGAAGTATCATTATGGACTTAAAATTGTATAAATGAAACATATGAAATCTGTCTCTTTATATAAATAAAAACAGAATAATCACAGAGGTTTCAAGTATCCCAAAGGCACATGTGTGGATGCAGATCCAGGATCCTTACCCCTAAGCAAATGACCGCTGTTATTTCTTATGTCTCTATGTTACATTATAATGTCTCACTCTTTATATTCATTCCTCAGGAGAGGGAAACGTGTGAGTTCTGAGGTTAGACTACTTTGATTTGCACGCTGTCTTTACCACCCATCAGCCTTGACCTTGAGAACACTCCAGTATCTCAGTTTCCTCAACAGTAAACGAGGACAATGACAGACACTCAACTCATAGGTTATAAGGATCAGTGCAAAATCATGCCCACATCTTTCAGTACCCCTGCTTCACACAGAGTAAGAAAGAAATAGATGTTAATCCCCATACTAGTGTCAAAAAGATTCAATACAAAAGGGTTTCCTCCCTTTCGTGTGACTTTATGTAGTGTCTAAGTAAAGCAACATGTGGCAGCCTGTGTTTCCAAACAAGTTCAAAACGCATGTGGTCTTCTGCAATATGGCTGTGCCATTCTCCCCTAAAGTGGGAGAATTTGTTTCTGATGAGTTACACTATACAGTTCTAGATGTAGCCCGTGACTGGACTACTGGATTTTACTTCCTGCCTTCTGGTGCAGTCTTTTGGAAGAAAGCATAAGCAACCCCATGGAAGGGCCCACACAAAAAGAAGCCAAACCAGTATGACAGCTGACCTCCCAGCACACAGTCAGTGCCAACTGACCAGCCAGGTGAGTGAGCATCTTGGAAGGAGGTCCTCCAGACTCAGCCAAGAGGGACTCCAGCTACCTCCACCTGGACCACAGCTAAGCACTTACTTCAGACCCCTGCTAAGTGGCAATTATTGTGGTGTCAAGTCAGCATGTTTGGGGGCAATTTGTTATACAGCCCTTGATGTGATCAGTCTGTTCCATCTTGGAGATACATACCTTCCCTGATGGGCCCAGTGTAAAAATGCTTCCTGTTTCAGCATCTACAACCATAAACCTGTGCTGAGTGCCTTCTATTTGCCCATCACTGGCCTATCCTCGATGGCAGGAGAAGGGGAGAATATGCTGCACTAGCAACTACTTTCTTGCCCTCAGAGCTTCTGGTACAGTAGCGAGGATGAGGAGTCATGAGCAGAAGCAACCAAAACACAGCCCAGCTGGCAGGAGTCTAAACCAGGTTCATGGGTTCCAAACACAGACGAAGGGCTACAAACAGAAGCATACTCCCTCACCAGGAGCGGCTTTGTTAGGAAGTACTTCCCCAAGAATCAGATGACAGGCAGATTTTTGAAAGAGATCAAAAACAGAGAAGACACACAGAGAGCAGGAAGAAAACGTAGTCTGTGAGTTAGGAACTGCTGATGTGAAGGTTCAAACTTGCCACGAGCAAGTCCTGGACAAGATCTGTGAATGAGACTGCCAAAATTCTAGCAGAGGTCCTCACTAAGAACAGAGAAATGAGGTTGGGGAGATGGGATAAGGGGTCAACAGCTCTCCACTCCAAGCTTTTACAACCTGGTGTGCTTTGGCCTTGGGAAAGTTTTTTTTTTTTTCTTTTTGCCTTTCAGACAGAAGCCCTCCCTCCAGCCTTCAAAGGCAAACAGGCCAAACAGTGACTTAGGTGCTTCTGTGACATAATGCTTAGTCTCTCTACAAACTAGACCAAACTGTCTTGCTGTGTTTTACTCAGCAGCCCACATCATCTCTTTTGTGGAATCAGGATTACTCAAAATCGAGTTGTATCTTCTGCCTAGTGTCTTCTGTCAGAGGTGTCTGAGTGAATTCCTTACACGTCCATCAAAGAGACACACTTCAAAATGGGAACGAAAAGCAAAGTGACCATATCAATGAAAGCAGCTCCTAGCTGATTCACAAACGCAGAGAATAACTCCCCCAGGACTTCGGTCTGTTTGTTGCTTGTTAGTTTTCCCCAAGAAGTGAACAGGACTCAATGCTGACCACTGCGACCAGGAGTCTTCCACATTCACTTACCTGGCTTGCATACCATTTTTCACTGAAGTCAGTCTTTGTGTTAAGGACCTACCTTTTGGCAAAAACAAAGCTGACCTGGAGGCCCTACCACATGGCCATCCAAAAACCACCCTTCCCTCCTGCTGCATCCAGATGTGTCCCGATCCAAAAGGATGCGATGCCCACAGAAATCAGGAGACCATAGCATCTCCCTCTCATTCTGACATTCTCTAGAATTCTAATGAGCTCAAGAAGAGCATTTAAACTGGAGTTAGAATTAGCTAAATCCTGACAAGCTTCCAAAGCTTCCTTCACATACTGCTACAAACCTCACTGTTCTGGTGACCATTTGTCACCATTTCAAGTAAAGTGCATACTGAGAAAAGAGGAGAAATTGGAATTGAAAAAGAAAAAAATGCAGGATATAGATCAGGCTAGGTTCTTTCTGTGTCTCTAGAGGCTTTTCTACCCAAATAATATGTTGCTTCCCCTGAATTGTGAACATAAGAAAGGACATAGAGGTATGAGGAAAACAAAGTAGTGTATTAGACTGATAAAAGCCTTTTGTATTTTAAATATAGTTGTGTATCAAAATTCAGGATGCTGGGGACACCTGCTCATTTTGCATGTTCACATACACCTGAATGTGTGTGCTACCCCAGAAGCACAGTAACTTCAGTTTCAAATCCAAAGAGCACCGACGGGCTCATGCTGATGGATGTGAGTCGATCTCACACCATATGGTCCACATCTCTCCTCATCTGATGCGTGCATCATCCTCAGGTTTGAATCACATCTGTCTCATTAGTATAAAAGGACTGCCTCTGGCTATTGTTGTATTTTCAGACAACTTCAGTATCATCCTAACTGCCTGAAGGCTGACACCTAAGCAATAACAGTATCAAATATTTACATTCACTTGTTTCATTTGTGAATTTGTTGCTTGTTTTTTGTTTTTTTTTTTTTTGCTTCATTTTATAAGCTCCCTGAGTTCCATGTCTTTCAGCTTTTAACAAGCACAGCTGCACCCTAACCACCTTGTGGATCTCTTAGAGTTTTGTGGATTCAAGTAATACCCTGGCCACTGATAAGATGATTTCGGCTGTTTCAAGATTTGATACTAAATTACACAGTTAAAAAAAGTAATTTCTTCTAAGAAAGGTACCAGTATATATATATATATATATATATATATATATATATATATATATATTATAAAATTATATTAGATTATATATAAAAATTATATTAGAAAAGTTTTCCAAGTACCCCAGGAAATCTGCACCCTCAGCAGAGCTATGATGATCATTCAGAATCACAAATAGATCCAAACTGCTGAGGACCTATACACTTTGTTGTCCCTGTAAATCAGAACAAACCATAAAGTTGATCATGACTCAAAGTAATTGATTTCCCTTTTGGAACATCTTAGCCCGGTGGGTCTTGGTAAGTAAATACATTCATGGAGCTGGACTCATTGGAAGACCTAAAAACAGAGAGAATACTGGGTGGTTAGACCAGCCTAGAGCTCTACTCCCACATGCACACTAAATTAGTACCCTCAGGAAGTCTGCAGACCAGCTCTCCCTCTCGGTAACACAACCCAGGTTAGGACTATGACCCGGATATGTTTCACACAAGCCAAACAACCATGAAACTGGCCTAGGCTACAAGCCAAAATGATTTTATTGATAAATGCTGATGTGCCAGGAAATTTCTGTTCCAACTCTTAAAAACTGAAAATTATTAGACTGTCTGTTTTTTCTAATATACATGTATGTACATACTTATAATAAGCAAACTAGGAATACCACCTCCTTCAAAAAATATGAAGCATTTTGTAAAATGCAACAAAATTTCCAATCCTAAGGGATGTGAATTCTTTAAAATCCAATCAAGAGTAGAAAAATAGATGCATTTGTCCAGTTCTGGCTTTTTATTTTGCTTTATTTTAGCCAAACAGAATCTGTACAATTTCCAAAGGCATTTCACTTAAACTGTTTTCTACCTTCTCTTTGTTTCCAAACCATGCTTATGGTAGAGGTCACCGAAGTTGGATTGGCTGCATATATGGTTTGTTTTCCCCATTCCATTTGGCAGTTGTATGTAATTGTTGTTTAAATGACTGCCCCAGTTACTGAACAATGGACCTGTAAGTTAACACTTTAGGTAACAATACACCTCATGTATGACCATCAAGTTCTGCATCTTTAAAAAGTAAAAACAAGTCTCTAATCTGATTTTTCTTAAAATGTATCACATGTTGTCCTGAAATGTAATCTCCCGGACAAACAGTAAACAGAAGCAGTTTCAATTAAGGAGAGTTGAGTGGTGACATTGAAGGAATTATGGAAACAAATGCAATGCAGTAATCATGTGAAAATTAAAAATAAAACAAATTGAATTTTCTTCTGTGCCCTCACATCCAAATGAAAAACTTGACAGCAAAGAGTATATTTTTTAATTGAGGAAATGATTGTTCATTGTAGAGGGAAAATAGTGTAAGAAATCATAACTCTACACAGTACAAGGTTAATGCTATTGAAAATGCAAAAGCAGGGAGTTGGTACCAACATTACCTGGTGTTCAAGCCATTTATGCACCCAAGAACAAGCGTGTTTATCTTTCACCTTGACATATGATTGCTCTGCTAATGCCATTTAAAACTAGATGGGAGAAAATTATATTCTCCCAAGGAGTCGACTGATTCTTTTCTTTAAAGAAAAGAAAAAAACTAAAGATAGCCATTTTGAATCAAACAAAGTGCTACATAGAAATCTCTGGGCATAAATCGCATCAGGCCTCTATAATTTTTGCTTGCTATCGGTTATTGCTGGGATAATTGCATAGGAACAGTATTTGTGTAATTGTCAGCAGCAGTGCTCCTGGACCAAGGACCAAGGCCTCCTGCAGGTTTCCACAAATCATTACTCTCCTCACATTTGTGCCATTTTTTTCCTGCAGATCACAGGAGTTAAGCCAAATAGAATTATTGTTCTCAGACTTGGGAAGATTCACATTAGCTCCTGGAAAGTACCGACAAATTTTGCAGCTAATCAAATGTGTGCCCTATGTTTAAGAAAAAAGAGGCACCAAAGAATTGGGGGCAAGTAAAGGGAATCTTAAAAGGAACTGCACATTTTCAAAGCTGAAGATCCTACTTGAACAAATTGAAAGCTAATTTGGTAAATGGGGTCAAGAAAGCCATTAGACTGTTTAACCCAAAGGGGGTGGACATGAAGAAGACATTTGAAAATATTTATCCAACTCTGTTTTCCTGCTTGTTTGTTTTCTCTTTCACACTGTTGCAATGCATTATTGGAATTCAGAAGCAATGGATTACTGTGTACTTGCAGCAGTAAATAAGACTCAGGAATACATCTGGATACAAAGACTCTTCTCTTCTTCCAAAATCGTAATAGATATCTCTGCCCTGTGTATAGCTAACCACCTTTTTATGAGCTATCTATCATAAACACACTATTTGTTCTGACTAAATCTTTTCACACTTTAGTAAAGCAAAATTCTTTAACTCCTTGTGTTATTGATTAGCATTTAAGATGTTTTGCTATAACCAAGTTTGTTCAGAATTCCAATAATTTTGATGAATACAGACTGTAGCAAGCATTTCTCTAATATTTTAAATCTTAAACAAAGGATATGAATTGACAATCCAGTTATAAAAGCAGCCCAGATGACAACTACTTTAAAAACGGGAAATAAATGGATGACAATTGATCCATTAGATTAATCAAGAGATTTGTAATAATAATCCTTAAGGTTTGTGAGGAGTTAGTGAAACAAACATCTTTTTGCACAGCCAATAGAATGAAAAGAGAGAGAGGGAGAGAGAGAGAGAGAGAAGGTACTTCTTTAAAACACTCTCATAATATATAGTAAAGGTTTTATTTTAAACTGTACATTCTCTAAAAACAAATGTCTATCCTAAGGAAGACGGTTCTAGGTGTGAACATCTGATTCAGCAGTTAAGTTATTACAGGAGACACTGTTATTCCACACCAAAGTGTCTGGGCTCTGGTCTCAGCTCCACTTCAGAGCCAGTTTCCTGCTAATGCGCATTGGGGGAGGCAATGGTACTCAGATCCCTGACACCAGTATGAGAGACAACAGGTGGAGTTCAGGGCCCCTGACTTTGTCTTGGTCCCACCCTACTGGCTGTTATGGCAATTTGGGGAGTGAACCAACAGATCTAAGATCTCTCTCTCTCTCTCTTTCTCTAATAAATTGAAAATAAATAAAAATTTTAAAAACAAAAATCTGTCCTAAAGATAATGTTTAAAATCCAAAAGATTTATGTAGAAAAGACGTAGTAGGAAACTACTATCCAACTGTAGGAAAATACAGAAGTTGTAGTGCAACATGTAATGGGTTATTTCCCACCCATTAAATACTGTTTTCACATCCAAAACTTAAAACTATGTAATAATTGGGAGGAAAAGTCACATAAAGTAAAATACAAGATCTAAAAGTATAGATGCATATGATGTTCAAGTTTCTTATAAAAATAACTATATATATGATAAAATGTTAATCAATAGTTTTTTAATGATGGGATTATACATGCTACTTATTTTTCCTCTCTGATTTGGATTATTGTAGCTAGATTTACATTTAGTATTCGAAGGTCATTATTTGTGATCCAAAGTGATACAACACTTCCAAAGTCAAAGACTTTCAAAATCATCATACTTCCCAAAAAACCTAGGAAGAGCTTCTTAAAGTGCTCAGGTGTCTTTGCTGCTAAAAGAAGACATCAGGGATGACAAAGGGATGATAACTCTGAATAGAAGATTCTTGGAATGCAGTGGGGTTTTTAAGTTTGAGATATTTTGATGGACATATAAAATTGTACATACTTATGGGGTACTCAATAAATGTATACATTGTGTAATGTCCAAATAGGGTAAACACATCCATCTCCTCAAACATTTAACATTTCTTTTTTTTTTTTTTTTTTTGACAGGCAGAGTGGACAGTGAGAGAGAGAGAGAGACAGAGAGAAAGGTCTTCCTTTTGCCGTTGGTTCACCCTCCAATGGCCGCCGCGGATGGCACGCTGCGGCCGGCGCACCACGCTCATCCGATGGCAGGAGCCAGGTGACAGGTGCTTTTCCTGGTCTCCCATGGGATGCAGGGCCCAAGCACCTGGGCCATCCTCCACTGCACTTCCGGGCCACAGCAGAGAGCTGGCCTGGAAGAGGGGCAACCGGGACAGAATCCGGCGCCCCAACCGGGACTAGAACCCGGTGTGCCAGCGCCGCAAGGTGGAGGATTAGCCTGTTGAGCCATGGCGCCGGCAAACATTTAACATTTCTATATGGTGAAAACATCCAAAATCCTATCTTCCATTTTTGACTGCTTTACAGAGAAATGTATAATACGTTAACATTATCTATAGTCACCCTCCTGTACAATAGAACCACAGAAATCTTTTCTCAGTATTGAAGAGTAAGATCCTTCTGGAAAGTCACGTAAAATCTGTCGTTAATTTTGTTTAGAGTTGAAGTTGTCAGTGACATTATTACCATAAGACAGACCCTTGCAATCCCCTTGCACCCCCAAGCATTTTGTGTTCTGTCACTTCCCTCTGGAATTACTAATTGTCTCCTAGTCATTTCCATCTTCTACAGTCACTGACAGCTGTCACTGGGAAAACACATTCTCTAGTGGCTTTAGCCAAGAACGGAGTCAGCTAGAGACCTGTACCTGTTCCTGCTTTCCCTGATGTCTCAGATGACTGCGGGCAAGTCTTATAAACACCCATTAACTGATTCTCCTATTTGAAAATTGGGTATCATTTGATGTCATATTCCTCCTCCCTGAGAAACAAAACAAGACAGAAATATCACCAGATGCAAACCTGCATTCTATGGCTTCATTCCTCACTATTCAGTGTTGAGTGTGTTTTCTGCCTCAGGTAACTGATATAATTTAGAAGGAATTTGAGAAATAGCACAGTAGTGGTTGCAACAATAAACTCAAACTGGACTTCTGATTGTAAGCCCAGCTCTGTCACTAACTAGTCGTACTATCTTGTACCAGTTGTGTAAGCTCTCTGTGCATCTATTTCTGCCTCTGTATAAAACAGATTAAAATGGTTAATTAGCTTATAAATAGATAGGATTTGTAACCATTTTTGGTGTAAAGTGTTAGCAATTGTTATTAGAAAGCACTGTTTCTTCTCTTTTCCAAAATTAGAAATATGTTTGTAAAATTCTTGGCTACGCTTTGGAAGATCTTTTTATAAATATTCCCATCTATGACAGAGGGGGGAGTGCATTGAGTTAGCCTTAGTGATAACTTACTAAAAACAAAATACCATAAAAGTGCTTTATGTTTTTAATATTGGCAAAAGCCTCCTTAAATAGACTTGGAATTCAGTATATTTACTCAGAATAGATACTGGATAAATGAGGAATCACAAGTAGTTTTGCATGTGTTAATATCTGTCTGTGATGGGCAACTAGTCCAATAGGAATAGATTTTAAGTAATTACATTTCATTTTGGCTCTTGTCAGCCCTGGGTTAGCTGAGCACAATTTAATGGAGAAGTGCAGTGCTTCTTGCACTTAATGAGGCTGCATTTGATAAGAGACTCTGGTGGGGTCTGGAATCAAAACAGTAATGAAATCCAAGGTTCGGGTTCTTGGTTCATTAGGCAACAAGACTGGCACTTAGTACACTTGCTTCCAAAGAGAAACAAAGAGGTCTACTTGTTGGATATATTCATGTATTTTTTAAGATGCTGGAGAGTTGGCTTTTATCTTTCAACTTTAAACAAAAGTGTTCCACAATAGCTTTGATTTAAAAATAATTTTTCTGCATTTTCTGTGCCATGATCCAAGGCTACTTTTAACACTGAATTGTATGAATCTTAACTATCATTTAACTACTCATGTTGCTGATGAGGAAACTGGGGATTACAAAATGTGCCAAACAATGTCAAGAAGCGAATTAGTGTCAAAGACAAGTTCAAGTTTAATGACAGTAATTGTTAGTACTTATTGAGCACTTAATAATCATGATATTACTCATTTAATCCTCAAAAATTCTCATTGAACACATGATGAAAACATGATGGCACAACTGGATTAAGTGACTGACCAAAATCACAAAGTACCTGAATTGTATTAAAACCCAGGAATGTCAACTTCAGAATCATGCTCTTGATCTCTATATGCTGCTGGTTCTAGTAAAATGACATTGAAGTTCCTCTCAGGTCAAAGGCAGCATCAGAGACACATTAAGGATATCATTAGGAAAGCACCTAAAAATATGAATATCACTTTCCCTCCATTCCTTAGCATTTACACAGACACTTTATAGCCATAAGAACTCACAGTGGGGCCAGCGCTGTGGTGTAGCAGGTACAGCCGCCGCCTGCAGTGCCGGCTTCCCATGTCGGTGTCAGTTCAAGTCCTGGCTGCTCCACTTCCAATCCAGCTCTCTGCTATGGCCTGGGAAAGCAGTAGAAGATGGCCCAAGTCTTTGGGCCCCTGCACCCGTGTGGGAGACCTGGAAGAACCTCTCCTGGGTCTGGCATCAGCATGGCCCAGCACTGGCCTTTGTAGCCATCTGGGGAGTGAACCAGTGGATGGAAGATTCTCACTCTCTCTCTCTCTTTCTCTCTGACTTTGAAAATAAATTAATTTTTGTAAAAAAAAGAGTGACTGGAAGGTAAATGAACACAAAAGTAGGTGATCATTTGCCCTGGCTGAATGCAGGTTGCTTCTCCTTAAAGTAGTGGTTTGAGAACATTTAATGACTATCAGAATCACATGGAATTTTTGATAGGAAATGTGTATTCCTAAGCTTTTCTCCATATCTGTTAAAACAGAATGTTTGGTCATGAGGCCAAAGGATATGAATTTTCCTAAGAAACTCAGGTAAGTCTAAGATAGTCCATAGATCACATTTTGATGTTAAGATATATATTGCCAAGAAAGCTAACCCAGTTGATTGAGCTGAAATATCCACAGGTACATGACAATAGACCTGACAAATACCAATAAAGAATATTATCATTGGTTTCAATAATGATTCATAAAACCCACTTTTTTCCATATTTGCTATTTTTCCCATGTTTCCCAAACTCAATTTTCCTTTAGCATGAATGGAAACAATATATGTTAATGTACTCAATTTTATAAAGGAAGAGAAATCAATTCTAGGAATATTTGAGTCTTCTTTAAAAGGCTTGGTATTTACACATCTAAAGCATGACCCCAAAGTGCCCAGCCATAATATATATGGAAAAAAAGCTTCCACTTTACAGGCCAATCCAACAGCCAATTTACTAGGTGCATAATCATTGATAGTTTAATTAGCTTGCATCAAGATTCCTGACCTTTTGTTGCAATCTTTAGAGTGAAATCAAAAGTGCAACAGCCGGTCTCCTTACTCACTGTGAACATTTAGCCTACACACAAAGAAGTGACTTGTTTTGTTCATCAACATAATTAAGCCCAGATATTGACTGCCTCTGTCAGACTTTGGCCAGGAGCTAACTTGTATGAGAGTTTGATGTAATTGTACTAAGGGCTGACAGTGCTTAGATTCACAGATTGAGAAAGAAAAATGATTTAAAACAGAATGTGTATTCTTTCTCCTGCACATTAAAAAGCTAATTGTAGTCTAAGAAGTTGATACACGTAATTCCCACATTTTAATTATGAAAATCATCATTATAATAACTATTTATTTTAAATATTAAATCACTAACTGACCAAATGGAGGAGGGTATTATATTACTAAGAGCAAATATAATACTTTCTTTTGGCCACAGAAGAAGAAAATCATTTGGAAGTTCATATTTTATCTTAATTGGAACCATTTGGGTACGGAGGCCTCTATAGCACAGTTGTTCCTGATGAAGTTGACATTAGTAGATGTATTTTTTCCTAGTATTATGAACTATCAGCAGAAAATGATTTTATTCTGGAATCTGTGCTGCAGATACACAGTCCAGACATGTGCAAGACCATGGAGACCAGCATCAGCAACTGATGAACAGAACCGATTCCGACCAGAAAGAGTCCTCCTCACAGAGCCAGTATGGAACTCAACCTCCCGCAGACCCCAATGCTGCTTGTGTTTCACAAGCTACTTTGCAGGATAAAACTCTGCTTAGGTGATGTTTCCCTCTCCTTATTTTGAACTCTTAATGACACTGATAACTTTAACAATAATATGTTACTCTTCTGTTAAACCTCAGTTCATATTTCCTATCCTGTGAGAGCAGAAAAATTCTGCTTCTCTCAGCACAATAGTAAAGAGGAGAAGACAACCATTAAGAAATTATTCTGTTAGGCGCCAGCTTTGTGGCACATAGGAGCACTGGTTCAAGTCCCAACTGTTCCACTTCTGATCCATCTCCCTGCTAATGGTCTGGGAAAGTAATGGGAGTTGGCACAAGTGCTTGGGCCCCTGAGCCCATGTGGGAGACCCAGAAGAGACTGCTGGTTTCAGCCTGGTCCAACCCCAACCATTGCAGCCATTTGGGGAGTGAACCAGCAGATGGAAGATCCCTCTCCTGCTTTCTCCCCTCTCCCAACCCCCCTCTTCCCTCTCCCCTCTCCCCTCTCCCCCTGTAATTCTGACTTTCAAGTAAGTAAATAAATAAATAGTATTCTGTTAATGTCTAGCTTGGCTAAAAAGTGCTCCAATGAGCTTTCCTAAGCTTCTACATTCAAATAAAGGGGTAACTACAAAAGGAGAAGACATTGCATTTTCCAAAGGTATATTTATATAATATTTCTTGACTTTTGAAAAACTTACAAGGTAAATGTTTCATGTCTAGAATATACACACATTGGTTTATAGATGCCAAACCATTTTTTATACCATAACATAATGTTCTACTTAAAGGACTAATATGTACTATAGCAGTGAAAAATAAAATTTGAAAAAAGTATAACACACTCATGTAAGTAAAAAAACATAAAAAATCTCAATCACACCATCATACGCCTTAGTTCATTCTACATTATATTGCCTTGCACACCTCCCTATTCTATTGTGTAGAACACATGCATATGGTGTGTTCCAATAACAATTGATTCATATGCAAAACATCCTCCCATACACAAATCTATTATGAGTCTTTCCAAGAAGCAGTGACCTATATCCTTGTCTGTATAAAGCAGAGGTTTTTAATTGGGGGTGGTTTTACTTTCCCTGGTAACATTCATCAATGTCGAAAGACATTTTTGATTGGCACAGCTAGTATAGAAGGGTGCTCCTGGAAACAAGTGATTAGAGGCCAAGGATCCTGCTAAAGTTTCTACAAAACATAAAAGAACCCCCCACAACCAAAATTACTGGATCCAAAATTACCCACAGTTAACGAGTTAAAACAACAGCTGCAGTTCTTCAGAGTGACATGAAATTTTCAGAACTTAACATTGACAAACGCACATTTGAATCTTCTCACTTGTGTGAATACCTGAGCAAATTTCCTAGTCAGAGACAATATGTGCAACAGTAAGAATGCTAGGCTTGGGAGTCTGGAGACTTGGCTTCTGTAGATGTGGTTCTCTCACTAATTAACTGTGTGAACTTGGGTAAGTCCTTTAGCCTCTCATGCCCTCAATTACTTCATCGAAAAATGAGAGAACCAAACTAAAGACATTCTTGAGATTCCTTGCAGCTCTAAAATTATTATTCCAAAGAGATGCAAAATCAGAAATTTAGAAAATAGATTTAATTAAATTACCTAGCTCTGCAATAATTTACATATTTTTAAAAACTGCATATATATGAAATGTTAGCTGTACCATGTCATAAGTTGAGGAGCATTTATTAAGCATCCATAATACACTTAGCAGGCTACCCAGTGAAATCCATTAAAGAGGTCTATGTTTTTCTCAAAGTATGATATGCAAATCATGTCAGGATCCCTCATGATGAACTAAAATTGCATGAGCCCCTCGTCTTACCAGGTTGGAGTGTCTGAGAATTTGACCCAAAACCTGTTACAACCCCTTCCACAAGGATTAGTAGGTACACTACAGCTTAAGAGCCACTAAATCAAAGATTAAGGAGAGATTTTGCCTTATACTACTTTGGTCTTGATTATATATGTAATTTTATAGGAATTAAGAGAAGGAACAGACGGACAAGCTAAAATAGTTGATGAATAGTTTTACACAGATGTTTTAATAATATATGATATATGAGCTTGGATAGATGGGGTTTGGAAAGCAAGACAGAAAGAACCAGAAAAAGCTATACAATGTGAAGTTCGGACATGAGCAATGCCACAGAGGGAGGGCAGTGAGATGTCACTCGAGGCCAATGAAGAGTCTCCTAGTAGCAGTGCTTGTGTTGAGCAGAAATAATGAATAAACTAGTTATATGTATATGGTGGAACCATCTAGAAAATGTTTATCCTCCAGCCGGCGCTGCAGCTCACTAGGCTAATCTTCCACCTGCAGCGCCGGCACCCCAGGTTCTAGTCCCAGTCAGGGCGCCGGATTCTGACCTAGTTGCTCCTCTTTCAGTCCAAGCTCTCTGCTGTGGCTGGGGAAGGCAGTGGAGGATGGCCCAAGTGCTTGGGCCCCTGCACCCACACTGGAGACCAGGAACAAGCACCTGGCTCCTGGCTTCTGATCGGCGCAGCACACCAGCCATAGCGGCCACTTTGGAGGTGAACCAACGGAAGGAAGACCTTTCTCTCTGTCTCTCTCTCTCACTGTCTAACTCTGCCTGTCAAAAAAAAAAAAAAAGAAAGAAAGAAAATGTTTATCCTCAACTGTCATGGGAAAAAATTGAGCTTGAAGCTGTTCAAATACAATTTAGACATTGTCTGTTTGAAACGCATTTCAGTGATTTTTAAATTGTGTATGCAATTTAAAAATAAAATTATTGTATGCCTTAAATGGTCCAGATCTCAAAGTTTCCTAATGCATTTCATCTATTGAATGTGCATGTTTACTTGCTGAATAAGTCTTACATCCCTCTAGTACACATATTATTTTGCCTATATAAACTCATATATAATATATATATATATTATATATATATAAACTGTCATGCCTACATTGATCATTTTTACATGCTCTAAATGATGAGCTTTTCCTCCTGAGGGAAGAACTGATAGATTTTTTTCTCATGAAACAATGGCATTTTCACCTGAAGTGTTATTTAATATCAATAATTTAACCTGTTCATTTGTTAAATTAACTACTCATCTCCAATTTATTTCCATGATGTCAAAAAATATGTTTTGTGCAACATGAATCCTTTTAAATTTTCTGAGACTACATTATGGCCTAGAAAATGGTCTACACTGGTAAATATACTACATAGATTTGAAAACACTGTGTATCCTGCTGTTGCTGCATGGAATTTTCTACACCTGCAGATTAGGCCGATTGGTTGATTGTGTTGTTTAAATCTCTGTATAGTTCCCTGATTTTTTTTAATCTACTTGTTCTGTCAAGTACTGAGGAAATACTATAAATTTTTGACTGCTCTTCTGAATCTGTCTCTATTTCATCACTATAAAATTTTTTCAATTTTTTTCTTCATATATTTTGGATCCCTTTCCTTTTAACATGTAAGTGCGTTCTTTTTAAACACCATGTGATTAGATCTTATATTTTTTAACTCGATCTGACATTCTCTGTATTGTAATTGGAATATTTTGGTTGTTTGTACATAATTTTATTATGATTTAATCAGATTTAAAGCATCATTATCTTACTACTAGTTTTCTAAATGTCCTTCTCTGTTTTCTTTTCCTCTTTATTAGACTTATTTTGGATTAACTAAACATATTCATTTTATTTTATTCCCTTTGTTGTTAGTTTTATTTTAGTTAATGCTTTTCAATATATACAATTTTAACTTACCATAGTTTACTTTCAAATGACATCATACCCTTTCATACATAGCATAAGAATCTTATTTATCCCTCCTGATATTTATGCTATTACCATACATCTTACTCTCACATTTAAACTCCACATTAATCATTATTATCCTGGGTTAAGCAGTTAATTATTTCATGATGAGATTTAAATAATACCCTTCAAAAATATTTTAATTCAACTTTCCCACAAACTTTCAAGTTCCCTCATATACTCAAGGTCAGTTTCTTAGAGAAAGCAAAGGTAATGACAGTTCCTGTCCCCTATAAGTTACAGAAGAATGTTATGTGACAGCATGGCATTTTATTAAAAAAAAAAACTTAGAACCTATAAGCTTATTTTAGATACATGATTGGTAATATTAAGACAATTATTGGTAAGTTAGTCAATACACACTTTATTTTCAACATTCATACCTTGATTTTTGTACCTAAATGTCAGAAAAATATTGTCCAATACAGCAGTTTATAGATATACACAATGTGTAAGAGATTGACTTCTGAATCACTAAAAGCTCGATAAGCACTTTGAAAGGAAAAGCTTCATGCAAATTTTACTAACTCATTTACCTCATAGGAAATATACAAAAAGTAGGGATAGGTATCTGTCATATCTTTTTGTATTTATCAGCATAATCATTGTTTTAAAAGTCAAATATTCAATAAGTGCGTACAAAAAAAAAAAGAGAGAGAGAGCAAGCCACCACCCCATGCCACCTGCCTCCCCACTTCCTGTTCTTCAGTTGTAATCCCTTTTAGCTCCTGTAGAAGTTTCTTCACACATTTACCTCCATATTTCCAAATACAAGTCCTGCTTTTTTATTTATAAAGGCTAGATGTTATCATTTCAGTTCTTGTCACTTAAGATGAGAATTTAGCTCTTCCTCACCACCACCCTCAACTCTTCCCCTTCTACATATCCACCTTCTCAGAAGAGTGAAGTTGCCATGTTTGGGTACACAGGTAGTCACTGTTTACATGATTTTGATTGTGTGATTCTGCTTATCATTGAGCTAAATAGTGCACAGTGATGACATTTCCTTGACTAGAAATCTTTTCCTTGAAACTATTTGCCTTATTTACATAGATTTCCATGAATTAGCTCTAAAATGTTCTAAATATTCCCAGACCTGTCAACTACCAGTGATATTTCTCAAGTGTTCAAACATGTTGGGTTTTTAGTATAGTACTTTCATTTCATTCCTGTAGACCTCTTTTCAATGGCCCTCAATCATTCTGCTTAACTCCAGACAGGATGCTGTCTTGGCTTTCAATGGTGCAGCCATCTTGTAACATCTAAACTGAATCACTCTGATAATATTTCCCATAGAAACAAGTGAATTAGTAACTTTGCCAACCATGACTGGTGATTTCCAGAATTTCTTTCAAGAGTGTATGCAAGATAGGCATTTGTCACAGTTCTTGGAACCCACAAGGTATATCTGAGGTTGGACTCCTGGGTCTGCTTCTGATTCCAGCTTCCTACTAATGCCGACTCTTGGAGCCAGCAGGGGATGGCTCAATCAATTGGGTTCCTGCCATTCATGGAATAGATCTGATCAAGTTCCAAGCACCTAGCTTAGGTTCAGTCCATCCCCAGCTGTTTTGGGCATTTGGGGAGTGAATCAGTAGAGGGAAGCATGCGTTCATGTATTCTCTCACTCACATGCTCACTCACTCTCTATTTCAAATAATGAAAATATTAAAGATATATGATAGCTTCTGTATTAACAAAGAGGAGGCAATGTGAAAATTGTTGTCACTTAGCAATAGAAGAGGGGATAAATATAGATAATATTTATTGAACATATGCATCCATGCCATGAACACTGTCAATCAAGTACTTGTCACAGATTACATCTTACATCCTCCCTACAACTCCCGAAGTTGAAACCCATTAGTATCATACCCATTTTAGAGAGCAGGGGACTAAGATCCAGAAACATTCAGTAACTGATCCTAAGTGCCACGGATAGAGAGTATTATAACTAAAAGAGAGAGAGAGAGAGAGGTCCTCCATCCAATAGTTCACTCCCCAATTGGCTGCAACAGCTGGAGTTGCGCCAATCCGAAGCCAGGAGCCAAGAGCTTTTTCCAGGTCTCCAATGTAGTTGCAGGGGCCCAAGGACTTGGATCATCTTCTACTGCTTTTCCAGGCTGTGGCAAAGAGCTGGATTGGAAGTGGAGCAGCTGGGACTCAAACCGGTGCCCACATGGGATGCCAGCACTTCAGGCCAGGGCGTTAATCTGCTGTGCCACAGCGTCGGCCCCATAACCTAGTTTCAAACATAGGCTATATTCTACACCACAAATATTCTCAAATACATTTTACTGCACAATATCCACCCTCTATTAAAAAGCAGAGTTCAACTGTGATTTCTGAATGAGATGACAGGAAGGGGCCTGGAAGAGAAATAGAATACTTACACTACTTAAAGAAACAGTTTTGTTTTGTTTTAAGATTTATTTATTTATTTGAAAGTCAGAGTTATACAGAGGGAAAAGGAAAGAGAGAGAGGTCTTCCATCTACTGGTTCACTCCCCAGTTGGTTGTAATGGCCAGAGCTGCACCTGATCTGAAGCCAGAAGCCAGGATCTTCTTCTGGGTCTCCCACATGGGTGCAGACGTCCAAGGACTTGGGCCATCTTGTTCTGCTTTCCCAGGCCATAGCAGAGAGCAGGATCAGAAGTGGAGCAGCTGAGTCTCAAACTGGCATCCATGTGGGATGCCAGCACTGCAGGTGGCGGCTTAACCTGCTACACCACAGCACCAGCCCCAAGAAATAGTTCAGTCCTAGCTCTGCTGCCCGCTACTCAGACACCCTTGAGCAAATCACATGACATCTTAGTCTCAATAATCACTATGAGAACATTTATTCAAACTCTTAATAATTTTCATTTTATTTGAAAAGCAGAGAGAGAGAAAGAGACAAAGAGAGAGCTTACATTTCCTGGTTCACCCCTCAAAAGCCTACAAGAGGCAGGGCTAAGCTGAACCTGTCCAGATGAGTAGCAGACACTCAGGTACTTAGGCCATCACTTAGTACCTCCCAGGATGTCCATTAGCAGGAAACTGGAGTTGGGAGTGGAAACCTGGACTTTACCCAGGAGATGTGATTATCCTACACAGCACCACTGTGCCAAACAAATGCCCCAGAGCCCACATTTTAAAAATATTTACTCCTAGCTAAGCACTTTTCCACGTCTTATCTAACATTCTCCCAATAAGAATCTTTCGGTGTAGATGTTCTTATCACTGTTATGGTATTTGGTAGTGTCATCCATAATTAGGTATAATTTTTAACAGGGTGCTGTTTCCCTTCCCTTTTACATGAGTGAGTTGAACTTGTTACCCCTAAATTGTCTTTTTCTAATAATCCATTCCTTTGAAAACAGTCAGTAAAACCTACAAGCACATGTTGAATTTGAACAGAAAATACCAACGGCAGAATTGTCAAGCTAGAAGGAAATGTAGAAACCACCTCTATTAGCTGAGTTTTCAGAGGAAGAAACTGAGGCTCAGAAAAATATCATTTGGAACTCCTAGTGTCATACAGTTGTTCATAGCCAAATTGGATGATTCCTAATTTAATGCTTCTATTAAAACTGCTGGGAGGTGGCCCATAGAGTGAATGGCAGGAGTTGGGTGGCAGGGAATAGGTAAGACAGAGATGAAGAGTAAACCACATGCAAGTCCCAACCAGCATCCATTCTTCATTCACTAAGTTAATTAAAAGACACCATAAATATAAGAACTACAAAAGGGAACGCAAACACATTGTACCCCCAGAAAAAGTTCATTATAATAATAAAAAACAGGCTAAGAAATTATTTTCTAAAACTTCCTACCAGATGTAATAAACTGCAGGTTTAGCCCAGAATGTACTTGTATGTGTAGTTTGACATCTTGAATTTAAACAATCTGTAATGGAATTCTCAATTCACTTACCCACCCTCCAAACTCAGCCTCTCAGTACAAGGTGCCTCCAGCCAGGCAGTTAGTAATGCTGAAAATCAGCAGCCATCTTTAGCTCCCTCTCAATCTGTATCCAAATCAATAAAGCAAATCCTCTTGATTCTATTTCCAAGATACATCTCAAACATGTCCACTTCCCTCCTCCACTTCCACAGCTGCATTCTAAGCCACCATATTCTCTTGCCTGGGTTATTAGCACAGCTTTCTCAGTAGTATTTCCTCTTCCACCCTGCCTCCACTCCCAATAGATTTCAGGGTCCAGCACTGAGGCTTAGCAGGTAAAGTCACTGCCTTGCACCGGGATCCCATATGGGTGCCAGCCAGTTCATATACCAGCTGCTCCACTTCCAAAGCAGCCCCCTGCTAACGCGCCTGAGAACGCAGCAGAGGATGACCCAAGTGCTTGGGCCCTTGTACCCACATAGGAGACCTGGAAGCAGCTCCTGGCATTGAACCAGTCCGGCTTCTCCAGCTGTTGCGGCCATCTGGGGAGTGAACCAACGGATGGAAGACCTCTTTCTCTCTATCTCTCCCTCTCTCTCTGTAACTCTGCCTTTCAAGTAAGTAAATAAATCTTAACCAAAAAAAAGTGAATTAGTTGATGTCATTCCCTTCCTTAAGTCTACCAGCGCTCACAATAGCCTCCTTTCTATACTTTATAACTTCGCTAGTGCTTTCCCAAATAAATCCAAAATTTACAACTGGCATCCCTAGTCAATTTCTAGGCTACTAGGCAGCCTACTAACAAAAAGAGCTATTCCTGACTTCAGTTACCAGAATATGTTACATGGTTCTTTATAAAGGCAGACAAGTACTTTGTTAGTTAGATCTTCAAAAGGCCATGACAAAAACAGAAAAACTATTTTCTTATCACCCCAGAATCCACATACTGTCACCTATCATTGCTCCTCTCAACACTTGTGTGTGATCAGAATCAAACTTCAAACACTCTGTGTTACTGTATGTTTATACATGCAAGCCCAATCCTGCCACTGAAAGATAAACTCTTATTTTCTTATCTGAAAGCGCCACAGGGACAGAAGAAAGGGATGGAAGAAAGAAAAAGCAAAGGTGAACAGAGCAACATGATCTTAGTACTGTTGTAGCTCAATGGAGTGGGCGGACTGACATTAAACACGTAATTACAAGTGTGATTACAATGACAAAAGTGGAAGTAGGAGGTGATTAGGGAGAATTGAAGAGACAGACAGCGCCTGTCTGAGCAAAGGAACGCATAACTGAGACCTGAAGATGAAACAGGAGTTAACAGAATCACCTGATAAAGCAGGGAGCTGGGTGCACTAGATAAAAGGAGAACTGAGGGAGACGTGAGAAGCTTGCTGCAGAGGACAAAAGATGACCATGATGCGGTTCTGTCATATCCTATTCTTTCAATATTTTTATATCTTCCCCCTATGAAAATCCCAGACTCTTTCCATAATCATAAATTGATCATAACTGGGGCCACCATCGTGACAAAGCAGGTTAAACCGCCGCCTCTTGTGACGCTAGCACCTCATATCAGCACCGGTTCAAGGGTTCAAGTTCTGTCTGCTCCACTTCCTATCCAACTCCCTGCTGGTGCACCTGGGAAAGCAGCAGAAGATGACCCAAGTGCTTGGGCCCCATGTGGGAAACCAGGATGAAGCTCCTGATTCCCGGCTTCAGCCCAGCCCAGCCCCACCATTGTGGCCATTTGGAAAGTGAACCAGTGGATGGAAGATCTATCTCTGTTTCTCCCTCTCTCTCTTTCTGTAACTCTGCCTTTCAAATAATAAATAAACCTTTAAAATAAATTATTAAAAATTTTTCCTTATCAAAAGGCTTTGCCTAATCACCTTATCAAAAAGCACCTGGGTCATGTTTTCCATACCTTGCTTTTTCATTCTAATACTTACTACTAACTGCAGGGGCATATATTTGGGTTTGTTTTTCTTTTATTTTCTTCCTCCACTAAGCAGCATGAGAGCAGGATCCTGAGTTGTTTATTTGTGTTCAGTGCTATATTCCAGTCAACCCCAGTCACGCAGAGAATTTCAGCACATCCCATATCAGGCCCATGTAATAGGAATCTGCTAATGCTGATTATCAGGATCAATTGATTTTTTGTTTTACACAAATAATGTCAGCAGCACATCGTCAAGGACTTAAATTGGAAACCCCCCACCAAAAGTAAAAACATACATAAAACTGTTTTTAAAAACTGGAAAAATCCTACAAATTTTTTTAACTCCCAAATTAAGTAACTTCTGTCATGTACCTCTAACTTATCTCCATGATTTCTTGCTCTTTGTTGGGTTGGTTTTTCTGTTGTTTGTTTTTTGTACAAACCTAAAGGTGACAGACATCCAGCTATAGTCTAACCTAAGTCAAAGCTAGAACTACCTTGGGGCCGGGACTGCGGCATAGCCAGTTAAGCTGCCACCTGCAGTGCCAGCATCCCATATGGGCGCTGGTTCAAGTCCTGGCTGCTGCACTTCTAATCCAGCTCTCTGCTATGGCCTGGGAAAGCAGTACAAGATAGCCCAAGTCCTTGGGCCTCTGCACGTACACAGATAATTAAGTGGGAGACCCAGAAGAAGCTTCAGGCTCCTGGCTTCAGATCAGCACAGCAGCCATGTGACCCCCTGTGGAATGAGTGAACCAGAAGATGAAATACCTGGAATACCTCTCTCTCTCTCTCTCTCTCTCTCTCTCTCTCTCTCTCTCTCCCTCTCTCTCTCTCCCTCTGCCTCTCCTCCTCTCTGTGTGTAACTCTGCCTTCCAAATAAATAAATAAATCTTAAAAAAAATAAAAAGTTAGAACTACCACTGAAGCACAATTTGATCCAGATAATCCTTGACACTCATGTCCATGTCTCTGTCTATTTTAACTTCAGCTGGGTCTAAATGATACCAGAGCATCTGCAGAACAAGAAAAAATAGTCAAAGAACCAGGCTTTTAGAAACACTGCTGCTCACTCCCACTGAGTTGGGCAGAGCTATATATTAAATGTTACATAGCAAAGCAAATTAGGTGATGAGTTTTTAAATTTTTTTTATTTATTTGCCATTTTCTTTTACTTTTCCTACTGATATATTCTGTGGCACAATGGTAGATGCTCAAGATGGACAAAAATAGTGTGTAAATATGCCCCCAACGTAGTAGGTATAGGAACTGGTGTTGTAGTGTTACCCTCCCAGAGACTTCCAGCAAAAGGCTTAGCCCAGCTTTGGTTTCCCCAGCCAGCAGGGTGAAAATGGCTGCCTGGCATAGTGCTGTAACAAGCACAGACAGGTAAAACAGACCTGGAAACATGCCAAATGTCTGAGTGTCACACTCTATAAATGTAAGACATTGTATGAGATTTCTTCTTTGGCGTACACAGATAAGTAATAGGCTTTCTTATCCAGATTCTCAAGAATTTATAATAACATCTCTCTATGTTATACAGTATGCTTTTAAATAAGATTATAAAATGTCTTATCCAAAGACTCTTATTCCATTAGCTACCAAACAACTCATAAAGCAGCTTAATGTGTCAATGTGCCTGGGAGATTATTACTGGTGTGCAGGAGTGAGCCACACCATCTGCAGTTTCTTTAGACCCAAAAGTTCCCAACCTAATAGTGAATAGATTCCATTGTTTGACAAAATAAAAGCAATCATTTTATTAGAATATCTGCAATGATGCATTATGGTCCTGAGAGATACTATGACCTTTTTCATTGCATTTTTATTTATAGTATGTTTTCATAATTTTTATCTTTAAGATACCATTATCTCCTCAGTATCCAGTCTGACCTCCAAACTATGTAGTATAACAAATATACAGTCTTAAAATTCTACCTGTAGAGTACTAGCTTGATCTATAAAATAACAGACGTTGAATTTTGTGTTTTTCCAATGCCTTCACTTCACTATTGTTCTTCATTAAAGTAATAACTTTTGGCATCATGGAAACACAATATGTTGCTAACATTTGGTCAAAATTAGCAATGAATTATCTTGCTTGTTTGTTTATTCTGGGGCTTAGTTCTATGGATACCCTGGGTTAATTTTCAAGGTCAGTGAACTGAGGCACACTTCTAACAGAGCTCAGAGAAAATAGTTTTAAAATATTCCCTCTCACCAGTGCCTCCTTCCTCCCCTTGGCATCAAAATATTGATCAGGTTTTCTCTTGGTGTCCTATGGAGGTGATTGGGATGCAGGCTTGGGAGTGAACAGCGGGTTGAAGAGACACAGGAATATTGCCGTAAGGTTCTATTTGCAATTAATGTGCCTTTTATTTGAAGAAAGCACTGTTTTTCTCATTATAAAAGTAATGTAAGTCCTTTATAGTACAAAATTTGGAAAAGGCAAGAAGTCCAAAGAATTAAATTATGTCCAATACCGTTAGCCATAGACAGCCACGAGTAATACTAAATTTTCACTTTGGTTTTTAAATATTTCATGATTCTCCCTGAGAATGCACACTACACTGAATTTTTTAAATGTATGCTAATTCTTCCCATTTGTCAGCAAATGTTGATTTTAGGGAGCAAGGGAAATAACAGATTACTGACACTTCTCCAGTCCTGCGAGGCAGATTAGTTTCGAATGCATATGCTGAGTTCTCTTTCACTACTAAAATGACAGGGACCAGGATCAGAAAAAGATTAATCAGGAAAATGGCTGAACAGATGACCACTAAATGTAAAACTAGAAGAAAACTTGAGAGGTGAGCTCTGACTCTAAGTAAGTAGTAATAGTGAATAAAGGGTATGTTGTCTGAACTCACTCAAACCTGAATTCTTGTCCTTACCATCCTGCTGCTTTTCTTAATTTTTTTACTTAATTATTTTTAATTAATTTCTCTGTGTTCTTATGTTCTCAAATGCGTAAAACAAGCATAATAGCAGTACCACCCTGAGATTTAAAGAGTGAACACATGTAAAGCACTTAGAACAGTGCCCCTCAAACAGTAAACTCTCAGCAAATTTTAGCTGCTAGCAGCAGCAACAGTATGATATTTATCAGACTCTGAGCTGACTGCTTTACATACATTGCCTCATTTACTTCTACACTATCCTAGAAAATAGGATTAAATGAAAATGTAACCAGACCACTTTATCATCTATAAGCTTGAATTACAAATGAGAAAACTAAGGAATAAAAACATTCATTATCTTGCCCAATTGGGCCACAGAATCTGTGAATGACAGAGTCTGGATTTTCACCAGGGTTGCAAATGACAGTGTTTCTCAAAGTGTGGCTGTGAGACCACCGTCAGCATAATCAGAACCTCTGTAACAGAGCCCAGGAATCCACAATTTTAACAAGTTCCCTAGGTATATTTCAGGCCCCAAATCGTGATTTGTTGCTACATAGAAGTTTACATGGGAAAATCATTTTCTGCCATTTATCCAGAAAGAGATAACTTCAAAACTTCAATTTAGGGGTGGTGCCTAGTGCAGCAGTTGACACTGGGATTCCTGCATCCCATAATGGTGTATCTGAGTGAGTGTCTGGTCCCTTTGCAATTAAGCTCCCTGTAATACACACTCTGGGAGGCAGAAGGTAATGACTCAAGCAGGAGGGTACCTGCCGCTCATGTGGGAGACCTAAATTAAGTTTCTGACTGTTGACTTCAGCCTGGCTCAGCCCTGACTATTGGGGAGTGAGCCAGTGGATTCTAAGATTTTTCTTTCTCTCTCTCTCTCTCTCTCTCTCTCTCTTGCTCTCACTCTCGCTCTCTCTCTAGCTCTCTTCTTGCAAACACATAAAAATAAATTTTAAAACTTCTTTAAGTCTCAACTTATGTTCAAAAAACTCTTACATTTTATTTACAGCCTGTAGAAAACAGACCCTGCCCCCAAATAATGTCAATGGATAATCCCACAGCATGTGAGAATATTGCTCTTGAAGAGACAACCATGATGTAACATTGAAACAAACACATATCTTCTGTGTCTGTTTGCATGTGATTGATTTTTACCTTACACTTGATGGATTGACACAGAGATCTAATTACATCATGTGTTGTCCCATTGTTTCTGCTTTGCAGCTATTTTACATTCAGCTTGGGTGCCAGATTGAATTAAATGGTTTTTTTTAAAGCCTATAAAATAGGAAAATATCTTTCCCTGGTTGGTATTTTTTTACATATTGGTTACTAAAAGTCTGTAAGCTAAAAAAGGTTGTAAAGTTCATTAGTGGTGAGGAAGCTAATTTGACTTTTATAGCTATTAATCTTCTATGGAGCACAGAGCAGATACTGGTGTTGCTCCTAACTTAGACACCTCTGTAGATGTTGGGATGCCACCCCTGACCATCCCTAAGGAGACAGTTCCAGTCCTAGTAATAAGGTCCAATAGAATGCAATAATACCTACTATATGCCACATAGAAAACACACTGTTGTTGCTTTATACCAGCTGTATGACATTATACATTTTAAAGAATGAATAGAGATTTTATCATTGAAAAAAATCATTATCACAGTTCAGGCATCACCCCCTAAAAATAATAATTCACTCTTTTCTGTGTGCCTACCATGTGCACTCTGTGGTTCTACCAATGCCATTTATAGCAGTAAGAAATGACAAAATCAGGCAAATGATTTTCTTTCATGGATCTCACATGCCCATGGGAAGAGTCAGACAAGAAACACATAAAAATGGACTCATCGCATGGTAACCAAGGCTGAGATGGAAAATAAGGCAAAATGAAGGATGGAGAATAATTGGAGGGAGTTCTATTTTACAAAGGGTGGTCAGGAAAGGTATCTCGGATATAAGGTGACATGGCTCCACCTCATTTAGAGAAGAAGAGACATTGAAGGATTGAGGATTTTTCCACGATGTTGCTGTATGTGCAAAAACAGCTGCTTCATTCAACCAGCAGAATATAATTTTCCTATGTGGCATTTCATACGTTAACCTATCCTGAACTCCACTAAAATCTTTTTTTCCTTCGTTGATTTAATAGCTATTTTTTAAACTGTTTCCAATTTTCCAGGTGCTATGCTAAGGCTGGAAAAACAGCAGTTCATAGTTATGGAGCACTTAGTAAATGAAGCACTGTACAGAGTACTTTACAGGTTTAATTGGCTGGTAGGGCAGGAACTGATATCTCCACATCACTATTCAGTGCGAGATCCAGATGGGTGACAAAATGCCCAGGTTCACATCTCATTGTGGTGCCAGAGTTAGGATGAAAATCATGCTTCCTGATCCCCATTCTAGATTCCCTTAAACTATGACATGCAAAACCTCAGGTTAAATTCTTTGTCTTTATTTGATGTAAAAAAGATAAGGTACACCCCACAAAATAGGTACTTCCACCTCATTGCTCAATGAAGCTCGATAGCTTCATAACTTCACTCCCTGCTTTCAGACAAATAAATTAGTATTAGCCTCATTTACAGATGAAGTTTTTACCAACAGAGTTCAATCAGAGCAGGAAACAGGCTGGTAACTTTGTACTAAAAAATAGATGTCTTGCATAGATGAACCCTGTAATCAGAGATTGTCAGCAGGGCTGGAGAAGTGGACAGAGGGCTACATGGCACCCTTTGCTCTTACCTCACCCATAAAACCATCTGCTCTGTTCAGACACCTCCTCCTCTTGCCACTTCAGGCACAACTTTGGCCCCACACAGCCACGTCTGCACTGTTGGTGCAGAATCCCTGCTACAGACCTCTGCCCTGCCTACCTCCTGAAGAAAGCCTCCTGGAGTACTTGCTCCAGTATCTCCTCACCAGAATTCTCATCTGATTTTGATACACCAAAGTCAAGTCTCGGCAGCCTGAATCATAGAATCTTGAAGAAGGGAAGGACCTCCAAGGTCACCCTAGATCAAACTCCTTCGATCACAAATGGGATGCAGAGCAGGTGTACAACTTACATCAAATTAGTCCTAGAACCCAACAAGAACCTAGATTTCACATTCCAGGTCAAATGTTCTTTGTACCCTTTCATATTGCTTTTTGGGTCTTACTGTTGGGAACAATACAATGTCAAAGATTAGTACTCAGGGAATTTGCTACAGGTTGATGGAAGACATATGGGGAGAAAGTCTGTTAGGCATCCAATCCACCCATTCCCAACACATTCTCCATGACTGGTTTTCTCTCATAATTAAGTTTCTCTCATATCAAGTTTCTACCATTAGTTGTAAGGTGACTCTGATAAAAATTAAAATGAGTGTGGTATATAAATACAATGAAGTATTATTCAGCTATAAAAAAGAATGAAATTCTACCACTTGCAGAAAAATGGAACCCAGCTGTAGGACATCATATTAAGTGAAATAAGCTGGACCCAGAAAGACAAATACTGCATGTTCCCCCTTACATGTGGGGGCTAAAATTCAAAAAACAAACAAAAAAGAAAGAAATGTCTATATGTATCAGTATTGCTGCAAATATAGTTTTGTAAAACTGTTTTATAGCTTTGTCAAACTATTGGTTTAAAATGTCATACTACTAGAGCTTTAATGATTTATGATTTCTTTAAAAGTTACTGTACAGGGACCAGTGCTGTGGCATAACAGGTAAAGTAGCAGTCTGACGGCCGGCATCCCATATGGATGCCAGTTCAAGACCCAGCTCCTCCACTTCCAATCCAGCTCTCTGCTGTGGTCTGGAAAGCAGTAGAAGATGGCCCAAGTCCTTTGGGTCCCCTCCACGCATGTGGGGGAACCAAAAAAGTTTCTGGCTCCTGGCTTCAGATCGGCTTAGCTCCAGCTGTTACGGCCATTAGGGGAGTGAACCAGCATATGGAAGATTCATTCTCATTCTCTCTCTCTCTCTCTCTCTCTCTCTCTCTCTGCCACTCTGTAACTCTGCCTTTCAAATAAATAAATCAATCTTTAAAAAAAAAAAGTTATACCCGAGTGAAAAGCTGAAAAATCTGTTTCCAAGAAAACAGATTTTTTTTAAAAAAATGCTGTATATGGACAAAAAGGTCATTTTTCCACTCAATTATTATTTATAGCCATTGTCTATATTCCCACTAAACTATGATCTTTTTGCTTTTTTGCTTGTTGAACTTCGTATTCAGTGAAATAGTAAGCCTTTTTACTGTATTGAATTTTTAAAATATGTCATCTCAAAAATTAAAAAAAGGAAAAAGGGAGAAGGAATGAAGATGGGAGGGAGAGAGAGAAGAGAGAGAGGAAGGGTATATCATTATTTTCTTAGAATTGTAACTACAAATCACATTGAATCTGTTAAAAACTAATTAAAGCTTAAAATAAAAATATATAAAAAGGAAGTAAGAATTGTTTTCTTTCAGATCAGACACATTTCAAAAATAACTAATGATTATTTCAAAGCATTCTGAAATCATCAACTTACTTTTGACAAGATGAGTATAATTAATATTATCTTCATTTTAAAAGTGACAAAATCATGACACAAAGAAAGGAAGATTACACAGCTAGCTGGTGGAAGAGAAAGGACAGAAATTAAACTCAAACCATTCTTAGCTTGATATGCTTTACTCTGGAACATTTTTCCAATATAGGGAAAGCAGAGGATAATATCAAAATTTGCAAAATGTATTGGTCACTGCCTATATGCCAGCATATGCCCTAGCTTATTAAATCTTCCCAATATAACTATAAGCTAAGTATTTTATTATTACTACTATCTTCGTTATACACATGAGAAAATTCACACTTAACAGAATTACATAATTTTATCAAGGGTAAGGAATCTAAAAAATAGCAGAGCCAAATTTTGGACACAGGCTGTCTGATCCTACAGTCCACACTTAACCACTATACTATATTGATAGTAGACCCTTTCTTATCAGCATGAACAACAGGCCTCAGCAGTGCAGATTCCCATTAAACTCCTAAATAGTCTCCTTATCTCCAAGAATCTGTATAAATTTTGAGCTGATCATATCTTACTTTACTGCCCCACTTTCACTAAGTCCGTACTTCTGCTCACAGTGGGCCTCCACTTGATTCCCCTCCTCCCTCCTTGTGGCAGGAATAATTTAGGCCATTGGGATCACACCCACAGATACATTATCAAAGAGGGATCATCCTGGAATATCTGGATGAATCCAATGTTATCACATGAGCCCTTAAAAGCAGAGGGAAAAAGAGAAAGTCAACGAGATAGGACAAAGAAAACCAGAGAGATTCAAAGTATGACATAGATTCATAGTTTCATGATGTGTCAGGGACACAAAAAGCTGCAAGAAACAAGTCCAAGAACTAAGTGCTACCAGCAACCAGTAAGCTTAGCCGGGGATGCTAAACCTCCAATAGGAACTGCAGCCGCAGTTGAAATCTCAATTTTAACCTGATGAGGCCCTAATCAAAAAATCCAGCCAGGCTATGTTGGACTTTTGATGTACAGAAGCTATGAGACGATAAACAGGTGTTGTTTTAAATTCCTAAATCTGTAGCAATTTCTTACAGCAGCAAGAAGAGCACTGATATACCTGACTATGTTTTCTCCTCTCCTTTCCCCCCAGCTGGGACAGGAACAACAGAAGTCTCACTCTTATAATAAAATTTAAAATATTAAACAAGTATGTGCAATTTTTCTGAGGTTTTCCTTTCCATGCTTCAACAAAGTAAAAACCTTATGTTCCTCAATGGTAAACTAGATCTGTTCTTGGAAAGAAAAATGAGACAGAGAGACCACTGCAAAAAGGAACATATTTCTCATATGCAAATGAGGCATTATTTCATCTCAAGAGTCTTAAAACAAAGACACTTCAATATGGTCCGTGCCTTGCACTTCATCTGCGCAGATTTTGTATTAAAACAAATCGTGCGTCTGTACATGTCGTTTACTTGTGGGATGCAATCTGGCAGAGAAACAAATGTGTTTCTGACATTCAAAGTCAAGATTTCATCCCCTCATATCCTCCTGAAATATGTCCAGCCCATATCCTGGGCTGTGAGGGTGCCCACCAACACATGGGCCCCCTGCAGAGCTGTCACCATAGCAGGTGGCCCAGGCACTGTGGAAAAAATGCACCCCTCTGCCACTGGTGTTGGGCTCCTCCACAGACCTCCACACTCTCCCTTCACAAGGGAAACCTATGTTTCCTTCCCTTCTACAGACTTTGTTTCCTGCATAAGAAATCACTCTTTCATACCACAGCTCCTCTCTCTCACACCACCAGTTATTATGCTTTTGGAGCTGGATCAAAGAACACTTCTTGTGAGTTTTGTCAGCTACAAAGCAAAGACCAAAGCAAAGAAACTACTCTACAGAGGGAAGTGTCTTCCCCAGGAAATTCTTTCCACCAAGTGATCAGTTAGAAATAGATGGTTATAACATCATGGGCCAGTAATGGTAGAGCAAAACCAATCTGGTCAAGTCCCACATCCCCTGCTCCTTTCCCTATTCTCCCACTAGAAAGCACACCAAGGTATAGACACCCCTTTGCCATGGTAATTATCACAAGAGGGGTCTCTCAAAGTGGAAGAAAGAATCCTGCAAACAATCTCGGGCTGGATGCTGGATGAATGCACCAAAAGAATAAACTCATCTTTTTTTTTTTAATTTTTATTAAGAGAACATATTTCATGCATTTCACAGATAACAATTCTAAGAAGCTAACCATACTTCTCTCCTTCACTCACTCTCTCCCTCAACTCCTCCTTCCCTCCTTTTTTTTTAATTTTTGCAAAATCAGCTAATCTTTGAAGTCCATTTGTCTCCTTGCCTGAGTCTGGGTCCAGGAAAATATGTCCGTGTAAGTAGTCATAGAGAAATCACTCAGAAGTACACACCATCTAGACTAACCCCTGCCAGACTTATAAACGAAGGAAGTCCTAGGTGCAACTAGTCACATAGATCCCTTCTGATTGAATGGGTCTTGCTTGTCTTCTCTATGGGTTTGCCAAAGCCATATTCACTGCCAATTTTTAATGGGGAGATGTATCACTTTTATGTAAAAGGCCAAAATGCTCAGTTGGAATACAAGTTCATGTGCTGAAGAGTAGATCATGAAGGCAACTCCCCACTTCTCTCAATTGTCATTGTGCATGGTTCAGGTTTCCAAACCCTGAGACACATCCAAGAAAGTGAAAGCTGAGGCTAGTTCTCTACATGTGAGGTGCAGGTCACTATAAGGTGCCTGCCAACAGTGACCCCAGCCAGAATCTCTGTGCAACCAGTAGCTGTCACTCACCTCCCACCCACTGGAAGTTATTTCTCCAGCCACCAGTGAGAGAGGAGCAGATTGTAAGATTTAGGTTAGCTGAATTTTAGTTAATAGGAAAATTCTGTACACTTTCTATTGGGAAATTACTTAGAGAAATTTATAGTGAGATATTATCACCATAATGGACCTAAATGGTATTATAAAAACTGGATTGAAAAGCTATGATAGCCCATATTATCCAAGAAACAGAGGTTCAAGAAGCATAATACATCTACCCATTCCTTACTGCTGTCTCTCTAGCAATGGCCCCTGATTGGGAAAAGGGTAGGAGGACAAACCAGGCTATGATTTCTAAAAGGGTGACTGCCAAGTGTGTATGAGGAAAGGGGAAATCACGGGCCAGTGAGCCTCTGAAGCAGATCTACACACTGACCCCAGAAGTCCTGCCTGGCCCTCTTGTTATGAGCTGAGCATCTCAGGGAAAATGAGCTATGCCTTAGAGGATATTGACTGAGACGTACTGAGGTGATTACATACAAGCTAGGTACGTTTACAACCATGGAAATAGCTTCCTTGTATCCTCAGCACACCTGAAACAGCAGTATTTTCCTTCATACCTTACATTCTGGACAGGGGCAGCAGGCCTGCAAAAGTATATGGCTAATGGAGAGGGAAAACAAATTCTGTGTAAGTTTATGATAAAAAATATAAATGGGTAAAGGAGCAAGAATAAAGGAAAGCTAATGAGGCCCCAAAACTGGAACCAGGAAGAGCAATCCAGAATTAATCAAACATTCATTCATTTACCTAAGGAACAAATATTTGTTTCCTGCCTAGTCTGTGTCTAGTCTCTTGGTCCCTTAGATGCCTCAGTACAGGATAGTACAGAAAAGCTCAGAGAAAGTTTGAACTTAAAAAAAAAAAAACACTCAAGCTTCCCAAAATTTATTTAATGCTTTAGATTCCTATATGGCTTTTCTTCCAAGATCATTTAGGCTATCTCAAAGAATTAGTGTTTTCTGGTATAGTTTTGTAAATTTTAGTATAAAACAAATTGTACTAATTCTCCCTAAAGGGCCAGAGTAAGGTGATGTTTATCAGACCCTCCAGCTGTCTGCATACAATCATAGAAGGAGAGAAACTACGCTAAGAATTTTTATAGAGAGAAACCTTACTGGGAGAACCCTGGCGTCAAGATGAGGGTGCCAGCAGAGGTCAGATTAGCAATGCCCCCAAATACTAGAGAATTCTGAGTGTGCCTGTTACAGAACACCGTGTGGAAGGGCAGCAACCCTGGAAGATGGGGACCAGTGTTGATACTGACGTAAGCCCAGTGTAGTCAAAGGAGGCCTTACAACAGGCCTTGCCAAAACCGCAGGTCACATCCATTCACCCAACAACCAGACTGAGCCTCTGTCATCTTCACACACGAAACACGTCAGATCTCGAAATTCTCACGAATATCATCTCTGAAATACTCCATGTTTACAGATGAGGAAACTCAAGCACAGACAGTCGATTTGCAAAGTCAAGGCTACTACATGACAGAGCTGAGATTCAAATCCAGGTCGATATGCCTCCCAAAGCCATGGTCTGTATCACTTTTAACACTCTCCAAGGGGAAGCCCCACATGTACAGAGCAGGCACAGCACAGCCTGCAGGCACTGAAGCTTGGAGCCTTTTATAACTGCCCTCCCCATCAGAAGGAAGGGTGCATCTAAGGCCTGGACCTGTGGGGGGTAAGCAGCAGTGAATCCAGCGTTGGCATTTATAGGCTGAGAAAACCAGGCTCAAAATGACAGTTCAGCCTTTAAATAGGAAAACTAGTTTTCTGTAACCTAGGAGGAAATTAATCTAAATGACAATGGAATAAAATTAACAATCACAAAATAAAGACTTGAATTACAAATTCTTCACCAGCATCTCATGTGCTTTAGAAAGAATGGTGCTAGAGCTAGTATCAACCCATAAATATAACTCTCAAAGAATTCTCTACTGTGTAAAATCAATAGTGCATATTCAATACAATAATATTAACCATATAAAACAAATTGGATCCATCTTCTATGGGACTTGTAGCAATGTTGGGCATAATTAGTCATCACTTTCAATTGTAGGAACTAACACATTTATAGTTGGCCCTAAGACTGCACAATGAAACACGCTTGTACTCTCAACACTGCTCACTTCTGGAGAGCCAGCCTAGCAGAAGCAGGTGGCAAGGAACAGAGTTAGGCTCTTGCTGCTCTCATGGATTTCTGAAGAATGGCCTCCTGGGTGGACATCTGGGACATGGCGTTAAGATGCCACTTCAATGCCCACATCCAATATAGGGGTGCCTGAGTCTAAGGCCCAGCTCCACTCTTGCCTCCAGCTTCCTTCCAACATACACCCTGTGTGGCAGCAGGTGGTAACTCAAGTCTTTGACTCCCTGACACCCGTGTAGGAGACCTGCATTGAGTTCTTGGTTCCTGGCTTTGATCTGGTCCAGGCTCTGCCATTGCAGACATTTGGAGGGCAATAAATGGAAGATCTCTCTGTCTGTCGACTCTTTCATTTGCTCTGTGTGTGTTTGCCTTTCAAAGAAATTTTTCAATGTAATAAATAAGTTTAAAGAAAGGAATGGCCTCCTAATATCTGGAGGCCCTTATCATAGTCTACTAGATTATGACTTGTTCTGTTCTCTTCCAAATGGTAATTTCTGATATTCTCTGCCTTTGATGTTAGTAAAGCATTGTAGCCCTGTATTTGGAAACTCTGCCTCTTAGTTAGGAACAATAACTACCCATATGCATATATGTTTATAGCATTTAACATTGTATAACCAGGAGCTTGTTTCTTTTCACTTCTCCACAGCAGAAGCAGCAGTGTCCGCACTCCATTTCTTCATGCAGCCATGGAGGTCTTGGCTCAATGTCATGTCACGGTCTTCTTCTTGCGATATTTCTCCTCCTGCCCCTGCCTTCCCCCAATCCAAATCCTCTATGCCCTTCAAACTACTTCCACCCACACTGATCAGACTCTCCCGTATACAGAGCAAACTCATTGGCCTTACTTCTAATTTGGTGATTATTCTGATGCCTCCCAGTTGCAATTACTCTGCCATTGCTTCATATTGCCAATAATCCCACAATTGTATCTGACTCCATTAGACAGAATAGACTAAACTGTGATGTCTAGAAACAAAAACCTCTCTATCTCCGCTGTGTCACCTGTCTACAAATCATTTCTCACTCCCATAGAGCCAGTGAGGATTATGATGGGCTCTCTTCCATTCAACAAATCAGAGATCCAAGATCCATCCATTTTGCCATCTGAAAACCTGACCTTCAGGATGCCATGTAAAGAAAGTGAAAGTGTGGATGTAGCCATCACAGACTTTCAAAACCTCAGCCCATACGTGATCTACATCACATCCACTAACAGAAAATTGACTGCAACTAGTCACGAATCACACCTAACAGCAAAAGGCTCAGAAGAGCAGGATTCCTAAACATTCCAAAAGAACAGGAGAAATGGATACAAGTGAGTCCTGAGAGCCTCTGTTCTCCGCTACAGTGAGATGACATCAGGCTCAAGTAGGCTGGGACACCAGAAAGGCTAACGGGGTCACAGTGCACTGTGGCTGTTTGGCAGTGCTTGAGTTGTGGGAGTTCTCCAGAGTCCTTCCATGCGAAGCACTTATCATTCCCATCTGTAGGATCCTGGGCCTCATATGTCCTAGAACCACATGAAAACTATGCATTGACAAGTTCAATCTGGAAAGTGATGGAGAAAACATTATCTGTCATCCACTCCTGTCTCTTCCCAAGCTCTTTGCTCATTGTCCAGCTACAGAAAAGGTGCAGATTCCAAGACAAATGAGTGTGGCAGAGATGTTGGAATTTCTTGTGGCTGTGTCAATCAACCACATGCGAACACCACAACTTTGGAATGGCCCCCTTCACTGCTGTGTACCCTAAGACAATGGAATCAGGCGTGAGGGACAAAGCCTGACTGAGGAGAAAACGAAGTGACAAAAACCCAGCAAGAAATAGGTTTATAATATAATGCAACCCAACAACACGTTTCCTGTCGTAGGTAGAAAGGCTCAGAACTGAGGCTTCCTTTTCCTCTTTAACAGATGGGGAAAGTGATAACAGAAGAGGTTAAGCTTCTTGGACACGGTCAAACAATCACACAAGAAAAGCCAGGGAGAGTACCTGTGAGGTTGCAGGCTTAGAGCTGTTCCTATTAAATTAGATGATGTTCATTCGTCACTGACAGCTTTGGGGGGAAATGGATCAATAAGCACTTCCCTTTGGGTCACTCTCCTACTGTGTCGGATTTATATCTGCAAATGTTTAAAGAGTTCCCATTTACCTGGGGTTTTATGACTTTGTTATAATTGCCAGAGCTGGGCGAAAGCTGCCTTCTGTCTGGCTTCTCCCCCTGCAGGGAGCAGCCCCAAAACCATGTCATCTCAATCATAGAACAAAAATGCTTTGAAGGAAAACAAATGCTGCTTTTTCTTTTCCTTAAAAAGAAATTGTTGAATTGCCTAGAAAAGTCAGACAGTGACTTGCAAAAAAACCTTTCTTTTAAGTTGTCAAGCTGCTGGCAGGAGAGGATGGATCACCACGATGGATTTTCTGAGTGCTCAGTGAGGTCAGCAGTAAGGACTGGAAGATTTTTCCAGAATCTTGTGACTCCATGGTCAAGGGGCTTTTCCTTCCAAATTTCTTATTCTTAAATGTTGGGTCTATACTCCCATTCTTTTTGTGTAATGAAAAATATATACTAATATTCATCTTTATATAAATTACTATTGACAAACATTATTATGAAGATAGTTGGGGGACAACACTAACATATTTATCTACAGTTATTTGGTATTGGGGCATTGAGCTATTTTACATGATATTCTCTTACAAAGAAGCTTTGCCATGTCAACTGATGTGTCAATTTATATGTAAGCACATTTCCAGATATGTAAACATCCATGTAAGTATGTATATGTGTGTATCTGCATATGTATGTGTGCATAAATATAAATACACACACACATATATATAGTCTTTCATGTTAACAAACAATGAAAATGATCTTTTGTTTCCCTGTTTCCTTGTTGTTCTTGTTGTTTTTCCCTACTGCAGGATCTTGCAGCCTATGCCTGGCCTTCAAGTAATGCACACACATGGGGAAAGGTAAGAGGGGAGGAGGGAGTAGAAAGCACAGGAGAAGGAATGCTTCTTTGTAATTTATCAAGACAGGAATATTGACAATTCAATTTCATAGCAAAAAGGCGGCGGATGCATTTGTTCCCCGTTGTAACGCCTTTCTTTGTATAGTCTGTTCCTTTTCTTTCCTTGGAAACTTCCAATGTGCTTGTACTTTAAATGTGCTCATTGCTGAAAACAAAACAGCATTGGTGATGTAGGCGAAGGTTGCAGAAAATGTCCCCGAATCAGATAACATGTAGAAGCCATTATGAATTTAGACATGTGAATTACAAAATACTATTCCTTAACTCATAAAAATTCTACATATGAAGGGACAGCTTTAATTAATTCTGTGTTATTTGCTTCAACATTTTAAAAAGTACGAAAGGCTTCCATAGCCTCAGCAACTCATGACTAGAGCCTAGGGAGATTCCTGACGCCATAAACAAGAGTGCCAAATTGTTAAATCAACATCAGGAGTCACTGTGTACTTACATCTCATGAGGGATCTGTCCTTAATGTGTTGTACAATGTGAAGTAATGCTATAACTAGTACTGAAACAGTACTTTGCACATTGTGCTTCTGTGTGGGTGCAAACTGATGAAATCTTTACATAGTATATACTGAATCGATCTTCTGTATATAAAGATAATTGAAAATGAAAAAAAAACTTGGTGTTAAATTGGAAATTGCATAATTTTTTAAAAAAAATATCATGTAAGATCTCTGTCCTTAATGTGCTGTACATTGTGAATTAATACTATAACTAGTACTCCAACAGTATTTTTCACTTTGTGTCCCTATATGAGGGCAAACTGTTGAAATCTTTACGCAATATGTACTAAACTGATCTTCTGTATATAAAGAGAATTGAAAATGAATCTTGATGTGAATGGAAGGGGAGAGGGAGCGGGAAAGGGGAGGGTTGCGGGTGGGAGGGAAGTTATGGGGGGGGAGCCATTGTAATACATAAACTATACTTTGGAAATTTATATTCTTTAAATAAAAGCTTTATTTAAAAAAATTGCTAAAAAAAAAAAAAAAAGAACTTGAGCCCCTGCCACCCATGTGGGAGACAGATGGAGTTCCTGTTTCCTGATTTCTACTTGGCACAACCTGTCTGTTGTGGGCATTTGGGGAGTGAACCAATGGAGAGAAAACCTCGCTCTCTCTCTGATACCTGAGCCATCATCTGTTGCCTCCCAGGTTCATTATCAGGTAGCTTGATAGGAACCAGAGTAACTGGAGCTTGAACAAGGCACTCTGGGGTGGGCATTTCCCAAGTGGTAGCTTCAACCGGTGTGTTACACGCCTGCCCCATCTCATTGTTTTTAATTGTGAATCCTATTCCTTATACTGAACTATTGTAATTTATTTAAGTGTTCCCAGTTAATGGGTGCAGAGTGTTTCTTCTATGTTACTAATACAAATTATTTAATACTTGATAATCTTTTTTAAAAAAAGTACATTTTTAAGTGAAGTTAACATATTTCCCTCAGGTTTTTTTTTTGGGGGGGGGGCAGGCAGAGTGGACAGTGAGAGAGAGAGGGACAGTGAGAGAGAGATAGACATAGAGAAAGGTCTTCCTTTGCTGTTGCTTCACCCTCCAATGGTGGCTGTGGCCGGCGCGCTGTGGCCAGCAAACCACACTGATCCGAAGGCAGGAGCCAGGTGCTTCTCCTGGTCTCCCCGTGGGGTGCAGGGCCCAAGCACCTGGGCCATCCTCCACTGCACTCGCGGGCCACAGCAGAGAGCTGGCCTGGAAGAGGGGCAACCGGGACAGAATCCAGCACCCCGACTAGAACTCATTGTGCCGGCACCACAAGGCAGAGGATTAGCCTATTCTGCCACAGCACCGGCCTTCCCTCAGTTTTACTTAGACCATTAATCAGTTTAAGACAGCCTTCCCTTATAAAGTATGCAAAAGTAGATCCTGGGTCAGGCATAAAACGGAGTGGCTCAGATGGCACATTCCACATCAGAGTTCCTGATTTGATGCCCAGCTCATACTCCTCCTGACTCCAGCGTCATCCTGATGCAGACTCCGGAAGGCAGCAGTGATGGCTCCAGCCATCCACTGGGAGACCTGGACCGAGGCCCCAGCTCCCAGCCAGGCCCCAGCAGGTGCCCGTTCTGGGAATTTAGAGAGTGAACTGGCCAATGGGCTCTCTCTCGCACTCTGCCTCCCTCCTACTCACAAGAAAAAGTAAATTTAGAAACAATGAAGTCTGTCCTTAGCAAAATACTAAACACTTCAGAATAAGTGAAATAATATTCATGAGGCTGATCTACACTGCTCTGAAGCTTGACTCTCTAAAACAAGGAAAAGGGTGATGAAAAGAGCAGGAAACAAATCACAAACACCCACTCCATACCAGGAGTTCTGCTACCTGCTTTACAAAGACAAGAATCTCGGCCGGCGCCGTGGCTCAACAGGCTAATCCTCCGCCTTGCGGTGCCGGCACACCGGGTTCTAGTCCCGGTTGGGGCACCGGATTCTGTCCCGGTTGCCCCTCTTCCAGGCCAGCCCTCTGCTGTGGCCCGGGAGTGCAGTGGAGGATGGCCCAAGTGCTTGGGCCCTGCACCCCATGGGAGACCAGGAGGAAGCACCTGGCTCCTGCCATCGGATGAGCGCAGTGCGCTGGCCGCAGCGCACTGTCCGCGGCAGCCATTGGAGGGTGAACCAACGGCAAAAGGAAGACCTTTCTCCCTGTCTCCCACTGTCCACTCTGCCTGTCAAAAAAAAAAAAACAAAACAAAAAAAACAAAGACAAGAATCTCACCAGATCTTCACAAAGAGTCTATGAAGTCATCACTCCCCCACTGTGGGAAAAGTGAGCAGGGTATAGGGGAACCCAGAGAAGAAGACCTAAAGAATTTAAGAACTTACTCCTACTACTGCAGTTTAAGAAAAAGGAAAAAAAAAAAAAAAACAGGCTTCAGCTCACACTGCTGTAGCTTCTGAAGCTGAACAGCAGCAGGAGAGAAAGAGTTAACCGGGAGCTAGAGATTAAATGCATATTTTAAAAATTCTTCTGATTCTGTTATCAATGTGTCTTCTTCATTTTCTATTTTTTTCTGAGTTAGGACAGGAATATAAGAAAATATCCTAAAAACGTGAGATATCACAACTGTGGTTGACAATGAAGATATTTATGCAACTCTTAATTAGAACTACACTCCTTCAACGTGTCAACGAATGTTACCTACCCAGCACCTGGAACAGTATGGTTGGGAGAATGCAAAAGACATAAACAAGAAGAAAATAAAGGTGGTTTTTTTCCTTGAATTCCATGCTGCTCTTTTGTCATTAGTGTCATCAGTGATATACTCAAAGGTGAACTTTAATCCACTACTATTTTTGCACACCTACTATGTACACAGTACACTGTCATCCTCTAGAGGAGAGCAAACCCTAGACTTGCAAAGTAGCACAAACGCAACTACTCACATTCAGCACCTAGGCTCTGCTGCTTCTCTGTACCTTGCACCTGTGTGTGTGACAAATATTGCAGCACTGAATAGAGACTGCTTCACAACATCAAATATGAGACTCGATTTCTAATACAATTTTGTTTACAAAATAGGCCCAGGAAGCTCTCAGCACTCCTAGCAGTTCTTCGGCGATGCGCGATTATCTCTGTTTCCCTGGTGCCAGAACATGCTGTACAGTATCTCCCAGAATTGCCAGAAACTCATGTATGTAAGTGTCCCAGATAGAGCATTAGAAAAACAAATGTTACTGCTCTGCCCTCCCCCTAAAGCCCTGCTCTACCATTCCTATAAACAGAGGCACTAGCACAACTCCGGGTAGACATGTCTTCTGGAGGGCCCAGGATTCCAAGCCCATATGCTCTTTTGGAAGAGAAGCAACCAGATTCTCCCTGTAGCCTCTGTATGGGTATCTGTCCACTGCAAACACTTATTAATTTAGGCATCCTTTTTTATATTAAATGATAAATTCAGGGCTGGCATTGTGGCGCAGCAGGTTAAGCCACCACCTTTGATGCCAGCATTCATCAGAGTGTCAGTACAAGTCTCAGTTGGTCTGCTTCCGATCCAGCTCCCTGCTAATGCATCTAGGAAGGTAGCAAAAAACATGGTTCAAGTATCTGGGTTCCTGCCACCCAAGTGGGGCACCCAGATGGAATTCTAGGCTCATGATTTCAGTTTAGCCGAGCCTCGACCACTGTGGCTTTATGGGGAGTAAGCCAGCAGACGAAGATCTCCTTCTCTCTCTATGTTTCCCTCGCTCTCTATCACTCTGCTTTTCAAATAAATAAAAAGGAATAAATATTTTAAAATGATCAACTCTAACTATATAGGACAAAAATAAGCCCCTAAAATGACCAGACCTGGATTACAAACAGAAAAGAACTGCTTTCTTTCTTTCCATCTACTTTTTGTACCCCAGCCATAGGCTCTCTCTACAGTTATCATGATTTTGTTTCATAAAGACCTTTAGAAACCTATTTCTTATAGAAATAAATAAGAAATTCATTCTTTCTCTCTCCCACTTCTCAATAAAGTTCTAAATTTAAAAGTATTTTGCTTCCTCTTAGCAAATATATAAGAACAAGAATGATTTCGATAAAGCAATTGCCATTAAGATGCTAGCCTTGAAAAAGAATATTCCTTGAGGACAAAGCCATTACCGGTTTTGATGAGTCCAACAAAAATGTCAACAAGTTAGGATGTCTGTGAACCTTAGAAAATTCTTGAAAAAATTCAAACATTATTTGATGCAAAAATATTCAATTCATAATCAACAAAAACAATATTAATTTTGAAACTCACCATGATGCCATTATACCAGTATTTGTTTTGTTACTCATCATGAACAACTGAATAAATGTTCTTTTTTTATTATTATTTCAGAGAGAGACAGAGAGAAAGGTCTTCCTTCCATTGGTTCACCCTCCAAATGGCCTTTACGGCCGGCATGCTGCACTGAGCCGAAGCCATGACCCAGGTGCTTTCTCCTGGTCTCCCATATGGGTGCAGGGCCCAAGCACTTGGGCCATCCTCCACTGCCCCTCCCCCCCCTACCCCCCGGCCACAGCAGAGAGCTGGACTGGAAGAAGAGCAACCAGGACAGAATCCGGGACCCTGACCAGGACTAGAACCTGGGGTGCCGGTGCCGCAGGTGGAGGATTAGCCTAGTGAGCCAAGGCGCTGGCCTGAATAAATGTTCTTGATTGGCTGGTTGTTGGTTGATAATTCTAACTCCCTTAGTTCCTAGGAAGAACTTAGCCGGTGACATAAGATATTCAGCAACTAATAAGAAAATCCCAACTAGATAGAGCATGAGAAATGTCAAGGAGGAAAGAAATAGCTAAAGTTGATGATCTCAAAAATATGTAATAGTGGAGGAGGAAAAATTGAGTATCTAAAAAAGATAGAGAGAGCTTGAGAACTGGTAGAATTTGAACAACACATGAAGGATGCCCGAGACTTAAACAAGGCAAACTCGGCATAACGGCATATGATGTTACAAATGAAAAAAATTAAATCAAAGGTTGGGTAACAGGGAACTAAATAATGAAAGTAGAAGGTAATGAATAGTCTAAGAGGACCAGATGTGCGTGCGTGAGTGTGTGAGTGGCTATGAGTGGCAGGAGAGAGCATTGTTGGAAAGAAGAGAAAAGGAAAGGATTTGAAGAGAGATGTGACTAGAGTGACAAGTAAACCACAGGCCACATAGAAATTTTTATTTTATCCAATTTACTGTGACTTTCAGGGTTGATGTGATCCAATCTATGTTCCATATGTGATTTTAATGATGGCATTAAAATGCTCAATGCCTCAGTTTTGCTTTGAATGAGAAAAATGAAAATACCTGCAATAAACAACGTTTCCCAGCAATGATTCTGAATATGGATTCAGTCTTTTCTAAAGCAGTTGAGAACTCCACAGTAAAAGTAATAAGGAATTCATGAGTTGTGCTATTCTTAAAGTCTTAGGGGGGGAAGCTAATGTTTACTGCAATGTATACATTCTACTTCCTCCCTGTGATCATCAGCTAGAAATGATACATATTTTTAAAAGCTTTCTCCTTATTCCAAAGACGATGAAACACATTTATAAACAATATGTGAGTGAGTCCCTCTGAGTATCCACAATTTAGCTGTGAAATGTTAACAGTGCTCAAGGATATCCTGGCAGGAAATAAAATATTATCCTGAGCAGCACGTGGTGCCATGTGCCACATTATCTATCACTCAGTAAAGATTAATTGATGATGATGAAGCAGAATCACACAGACACGTGGCAGTTCTGCAGAAGCAGAGCTTATTTATCTCACCTCCCACCTAGACACACATCTGCCCCAAAATGAACACTTCGGACCTGACTCAAAATCAGGCACCCTAGGAAACATTTTCAGCCCAGCTACACTCGAAATTCCTTTAAAAGGTCATTTTAGCCAGAAAGCATTTTGTAAGCTAGAAACCATCTCAATCTCTCTTTAATTCAACCTCTTACATGTGTACATACTTACACATACACACACATGTATCTCTTTTTGCTCAGTCTATTCTAATGCTTTTAAAAGGGAAAAGAGGCACTAAATATGCAGCTGCTTCTTCATGGGACAGAGGACATATGGACCATATGAAATAAACTGACTATAAAACATCTGGAAAATAAGATAGCAAAGTAAATTTCATTGAGAGTGTGTAATCTGTTCAGTCGTCTCTTCTAAACCACCAACTTGCGCGAGTGGAAGCAGTGGAGGTATAGGACTCAGGCTGGGTTAGCATCCACATGAGGAAAAGAAATAGAACACAGTCAGGAACTTGGATACGCTGCCTTGCAGAGTGCCTTTTTGAGTCCAAGATTGATAGAGGATTCATATCATTTCACAAGCTAATGGTCTACAGCACAGAAAAGATGACAGGATCTACCTGTCTGCAAGAAAGACCCAACGATTTTCATGAGTCCATAGCCATGACCTGACCAGCCTTTGAGGGGAGTGAAATTGTCTACTCTCTGCATATTGTATCAGGAAACAAGTTACTCTTGTTGTTTCTACTATTTTCCAATACAATGGGCAAAAACCTAAAGCTTGACTATAGTGGTAGAAAAGCCTGAAACTGAATTTCAAGTCTACTATTTGCTATGCAACCTTAAGGATATTATAGGATGTCTCTGAGACACCCTTAGAAATGAGGCTAATATAAACATAGGGTGAAGGAGAAGAGAAAGAAACAAACGAGGATGTGTTAGTCAGCTTTTCATTACCTTAACTAAAGTACCTGAGAAGAATTCATTTTTATTTGTAAAGATTTGTTTGTTTATAAAGCAGAGTAACACAGAGAGAGATCTTCCATCTGTTGGTTCACTTTCCAAATAGCCACAATGGCTGGAGGTGAGCCAGGCTGAAGCCCAGAGCCAGGAACTCCTTCCACATCTCCCACATGAGTGGCAGGAACTCAAGGATTTGGGTCATCGTGGGCTGTTCCCCAGGCACATTAGCATAGAGCTGGATTGGAAGCCAAGGAGCCAAGATCCAAACCAGTGCTTTGAAACAGGATGGCCTTGCAAACACAGCCTAACCTGCTGCACAATGCCAGGCCCTGAGAGGAGCTTCTTGGAAAGGCAAGGATTATTGCAGCTCACAGTTTGGAGGTTCACAGTTCAAAAATAGGCCTGTTAGTCTGGCATCTAGGGGAAGCTAGAAATGGTGGGTGTGTGCAGACAATCACACAGTGAGGCAGAAGGCAGAGCAAGAAGCTAAACCAAGCTTGGCTTAAATAAACAACCCTTTCGTGAACAAGTGCCCAAAGACCTTCCACTGGGCCCATCTCCATAATCATGTCAATTCTTCACTACAATCCATCAACTGTTAGCATTAATTCATTAACTGTTAACATAAGACTTTGGGATTTAAACATCTACGCAAGTTTGAAGAGTCAAGTCCTGTTGAATCCATAACAAAGGCTAATAGGTAATTTGCAGATTTTCCAAATATTAAAGACTTAATAAATGTTGGAGAGGGAGAGCAGCAATGAGTCTAAAGTGTTTCAATTACTAAACTAGGCATTGTGTTCAAATACAAGCCACACTTTTGACTAGAGTAAATGATTTATCATCACCCACCTGAAATTTCCCCTACTGAAGGGGAAAATGTTGGGGTTGGTAACCCACAAAGCTTTTATACCCCTCAAGCTGAGAGTTCAAAAACTGAGAACCACTACCTTAAGGTAAGTTACTTCACCTTGTATATCTCTGTATTCTCACTACTTGCCATGTAGAGGGTATTTGTTAAATATTTGTCAATTTACTGAATGAATGAGTGCTTTAAGAACCAAAAAAGTTACAAAAATATAAGGGATTAAATTTCCAACTCTCTGTAGCCACCACAATGATATGTGCTTCTTAAAATACAGGCAAAACTACCACGTTCTCTCGGCTTCTCTTTAATGCTGTATTTGGAAGGGAGCCACAGCAATCCCTCTGGTTCTTTCCTGTCATCTCCTTTAGAAGAGCCAACTCATTTGGACACTCGTGGGGTTTGGCTGGCAGCTGTCAAGCTCAGGATTATGCATCTTGAGTCTTGGCATCTGCAGCTTGGTGAGACTCATCTCTAGCATCTGAACTGGCTGGGCTCCAAGGACCAGAGCTGCCAGAACAGGGTCGCACATTCCTGGGTTGTCAGAACCTCCTGGCAGCTACTTTCTTTCAGTCAACCTTGATAAAATGCAAGATGCCTCCAATTCTGTCCCCTGGATGAAGTCTAATGGAAGCTGTCCGGTCCAGGACTGCAAGGGTGCCAGAATCTTCAGGAGGGTCCACAAATGTGCTGTGTGACGATTTAAATGTAAGAATTTAGTTCTGTTCCAGAAAAGAAATAACTGTTATTAGCTGTATTATGTTGGTTCCAACACAATAGGCCATGATGATATATAAAACTCACAAGTTATCTGAGGCCAGGGGACTGGGAGACAGGTAGAAAGTTCTCCCTCAAAACCTTTGAGTTCAGTGTGAAACTTCTGTTCCACTACTGGCTGCTCATCTTCCCTTTTTATAAAGTAACGGAGGCATTTCCAGGTCTCCAGTTGAGTGGGTGATCAGTCTACACGGTACACAATGGCCTCTCACCTGAGTGAAGTGCCAGATACCACTGGAGCCAAGGCCACTTACAGCAGAAATCTGAAATCAAAGGCTGGGATAATATTCACACTCAGGACATGTTCCACAATTAAGAAGGAAATATGAAATTGTATCAAAAACTGTGGCCTGTACAAAAAAAGGAGATAAACTCTTTAGGAATAAACCCCACAAAGTTAGCAACACAAAAGGCCTGATAATATAGCAGGGATTCACCAATGTGATGATGTACCATATTGCTTATTATCATTAAGTGCTGGAATGAGTGTATATTGCTATACATAGTGGATTATTTCTTGAGAAGACTTATCTGTAATTGTAATTCAAGTCATACTCCTTTTTGGATTCTAGTTTAAACCAAGCTCATGTTGTTCATAAAATAAGGTTTGTTTGCAAAATTGAGAACATCTACTTCAGTCCCTCCTTTATTGATCTAAGGTCAGGGAACCACAGATCAGACCAGAACAAGCACACTATCAGTATTTATTTCCCAAGAGCCCATGAAAAAGTAAGTGGAACCTTCCAAAGGAAGGGTTCAAAAGTTCAAACATAATTGAATTGGAGCCAAAAAGCAAATGCCTATTGAGAGCGTCTATACCTCCAGCACAAAGCACCAAACACCTAAAACTCATACTAGTCCCTCAATTTGAACTTATAATGAAATATTTTAAATAATATTGATTGGTATACATACACATATGATCACATACATTAATATTTTTTAAATTTATGCATCCTCATATACTAGAAGAACATATTTATATAATTCTCCAGAAGGAGTAGGCTTTCCATACCTTAGGTTCCATGTTTTCATTCCATTTAAAACCAAGATCCTACATCTCTTCAATCATCAAATTTCAAAAACTTTCAAAACATTGTACCTGGGCCCATGGCCCTATATTCGACTGAGGTTAATGCTGGAATGTAGCCTACATCTCAACCAACAAATGCCTCAACTTTTCTGAGTCTCAATTTTTCCTAAAATGGGAATAATAATGGTTTTCCCAGAAGGTAACCGTGAAAATTATATGAGGGGCTGGTACTGTGGCGAAGCAGGCACAGCCACCACCTACAGTTCTGTCATCCCATATGGACACCAGTTCAAGTCCCGACTGCTCCACTACTGATCCAGCGCTATGCTATGGCCTGGGAAAGCAGTGGAAAATAGCCCAAGTCCTTGGACCCCTGCACCCATGTGGGAGACCTGGAAGAAGCTTTAGATCAGCCTGGCTTCAGATCAGCCCAGCTGTGGCTGTTGCAACCATTTAGGGAGTGAACCAACAGATGGAAGACTTTCTCTCTCTTTCTCTCTCTCTCTCTCTCTCTCTCTCTCTCTCTCTCTCTCCCTCCCTCCCTCTCTGTAACTCTGCCTTTGAAATAAATAAATAAATCTTTTTTAAACTTTAAAAAAGTTTACATAAAACAATGTCTGTGGAAGTATTTCACTTAATATTGATGTATGTCGGTAAAATTCGGAGCTATTACTATGACCATATTCATCAATGACTTACAAATTCTCATTTCAGGGCTAGAAATAGATAAAAGTCAGGTTTATCTTTATGATTTCCTCAGTGTACCCTAATGTCTCATCTGGATTTCAGCCCCAGCTGTATCCCACGTATATAAATGACTTTCCCAGCCACAGTGAGGGTGCCCAGCCTGTACTGTCAGCATAGCTAGGTATAGAGGAAGCATTCTGAAGTGTGAAACAGTAAACATCCAATGGAGCCCTCCATTCATTACATGATTTCCAGCTGAGGATTTTCCACAGACTCTTTCTGGATACATTTACAATATCTGCTGCTAAGCAGCTGCTCTAAGAACAATCAATGCTGATTCCTACCTATGAGATAAAATGTCATCACCCATACTTCCCATTCCTTACTATACAAAGACATGGATGAGATGCCAGTTTCACTTTTGGTGGAACACATTAACTGTTTTGATGGTGCGTGTGGAATCCATGGTGAAAAACTTGGTAGGAAATTCACTAAACAGGTCATACCTGACTCCCTCAACCCCTTTTGTCAATCTCCCTCTCCCAAATAAAACACAAGATTCTGCCCACTGCAAACCCTGGCAAGTTCCCTTAAAAGTCCCACGTACATAGGAAAAGAAAGGAGAATGCAACAGAGAGAACAAGTCAGTAGTTAGTGCTCCACCTTGGATCTTAAAGTGAGGCCCACTGTGCCCAAAGCCTTTCTCACCCAGTAGGTGCTCACAGACTGACTACAATGTACTCCAGCGCAATGGGCTCATTTTGTTGTGTGTCAGTACCAGGATCTGAAAGACCAGGGCACCCATGGGACTTTGTGGGGCCAAGTGACATGGAAACCCAGGTGTGACCAATTTGGAGCTAATCTGGGCAAAAAGGGGGCTGCCTTTTTCAAACTTCTCCAAAATTGAGCAATTAGCCAGGGGCCAACACTCATGTCTTAGAAATGAGGCGTGAGCAGGTAAAGCCCAATGCCAGACAGATCCTAATGGTTTTCATCCCTAGGCTGGTGCCTGTAGATGGAGTCTGTAGAATTCCCCCTAATATCCGCACCATGGTGAGACAGACTCGTTTTGACATGTAGCAGTGAGCATTCCCAAGATTGCACAGGGCAAGGTGACTCTGAGATCCAGCTTTGACCTACCTTGGGTCTTCTTGAATAGCTAAGGAGCTGCTTCCCTCACACTCCCACAACCTTGAGCAGACAAGAAGTTTCAGGACTGTTTTAGAACTCAGTGCCAGAACAATAAAACCCAGCACTAAACACAGCTCCTTTCCTCAGCCCAGCGCCTGCAGATGGAGCCTCTGGACCTATTTCAGCGCACAGTAGAGTTCTGTGCTCCTGGCTGGTCAGTCTTATACCCCAGGCAGCATCATCAGTTGCTGATAGATGCAACATTGGGCAGTGAGCCCACTCCAGCAGTGGAACAGACTGCTTAGAATTTCAAGAAGGATAGCCACAAATCAAGCCAGATTATTGTAACTAATCCTTCGATGTGCAGATGATGTCATACTCCAGCAAGCATCAGGAACCTCTAGGAAACCATGACTTTAACAGCAAAATAAATCAAACTAAACATATACAAATTGAAATTGCCAAATGCTGGGATAAAAATTTCAAAACAGCTGTTTTAAGGAAACTCATTGAAATTTAAGAGAACATAGGGAAACAATTCAATACTCTAACAGATTGAACAGAGACGGAATTAAACAGAAATCTTTCAACTGAAAATACACTAAATGAGATAAAAAATAAAATAGAAAGCATCAATACTAGAATACATCAAATAGAGGGAAAAAAATCAATGAGTTCAAATACGGACTTTTAAAATATACAGGCGAGTTGAAGTAAGAAAAAAAATCAAGAGGCATGAAGAAAGATTATAGGAAATACAGAATGCAAGAAAAGAGCAAATATTCAAGTTATTGAGACACAGAATGGACTTGAGAATGCCAAAGGATATAAAGCATATTCAATGGGACAATAATAGAAAACTTTCCAAATCCTGGGAAAGATACCATTACCCACGTATAGGAAAAATCAAAAGTCATCAATCATTCAAATCAACCAAGTCTACTCTAATACATATTCTAATCAATCTCTCCAAGGTTAAAGATAAAGAGAGTATTCTCTAAACTACAACAGAAAAAAAGCAAAAAACACATAAAAGTGTCCCAATTTGCTGGACTGCAGACTTCCACATAAAGAGTGATGAGACTTTTACAGAACTGAAGGGAAAAAAATTCCAGCCAAGAATAGTGTAGCCAGCAAAGCTATCCTTCAGATATGAGGGAGAAATAAAGACATTCCCAGACAAACAAAAGCTAAGAGAATTTATCACAAGACCTATGTTACAAAATTGTTAAAGCGAGTTTTTCAAACTGAAATAAATGCTAACAAAGAAGAAACAGCAGCAGGAAGAAAACTCACTGGTAGAAGTAACTATACCAACAATTTCAGAATGCTCAAAAATTGTAAATATGGTATGTACATCAATTACACCGTTCTTTGGATGATCAAAAAAAATATAATGACTAAAGTGTTAAGAGATTGGCAATACGTGAAGAAGCCAAACATAACATACAAAACCCAAAATGTTAGAAAGAATGGAACACCAATGTAGACTGTTTTACTAGGATTTCTTAACTCTTTGCTGTTTCTTTTCCTATTTTTAAGAAATAACATTAAGTTGTTGTCATTTCAAGGTAGCTTGTTATAGCCAAAAAAGTAGTTTTTTTTTTAAGCTTCAAGGTAGCCAGATAGCAACACCTGATACAGACTTAATAAAATAATAAACAATTGGCGAGGGTGGGGAGGAGGCTTGGCATTTTGCAAAGTGGGTTAAATTACAACCTGCAATGGTGGCATCCCATATGTATTGGTTGGAGTCCCAGCTGCTCCATCTTTGATTAAGCTCCTTGCTAAGGCACCTGGGAAAGCATCAGAGAATGCACCAAGTGTTTGGGTCCTTGCCACATTTGTGGGAGACTCGAATGGAGTTTCAGGCTCCTGGCATTGGCCTGATCCAAACCTACCTACTGTGGCCATTAGGGAGAGAACTAGCAGATAGAAGGTCTCTCTCTCTCTAATTATGCCTTTCAAATAAATAAATAAATCTGAAGAAGGAGGAGGAGAAGGAAAAGAAGAAGGAACAGAAGGAGAAAAAGAAAAAGAAGAAAAACCAAAAATGAATGTTGTAATTCAGGGAAAGAGGAAAGGAGTCATAATAAAAATACAAAACAAGTATCAAAATTGCAGTAGTAATACCTTACCTGTCAATAATTACTTGAAATATCAATGGACTAAATTCTTCAATTAAATGACAGAAAATGACCAAATAAAGCTTACAAGAATCTCACTTCACCTCTAAAGACACATCTAGACTGAAAGTCAAAGAATAGAACAACATATTCCAAGCAAATGGAACTCAAAAGAAAGGAGTAATTATACTTCTATGGGCTAAAACAATTTTTACATCAAAATATATAAAAAGAGACTGGGAGGGTCATTATATAATGAAAAAGCACTCAACCCAGTAGGAGAAAATGAGGAAATAACACTTATAACTACACATGCACCTAATATTGGAGCACCAACATACAAATCAAATACTAACAGATGTAAAAGGAGAGATACACTCCAACAGAATAACAGTAGGGGACTTTAATACACTTTCTGAAATAGACCAGTCTTCTAGACAGAAAATCAACAAAGAAGCAGCAAAGTTAAATGGCACCCTAGATCTACTGGACCTAATAAATGTCTCCAGAAATTTCCATCCAACAACTTCAGAATACACATATCTTCTCAATAGCACATGAACACTTTAAAGTGTAGATCTTATGGTAGGTCACAAAACAAATCTCAACAAGTTTAAGGGAATAGAAATCAACCAAGTTGATAATCCTTTAACTAGAATCATGAAGAAAATAGAACCAAGGGCCAGCACTGTGGCATAACAGGCAAAGCCACTGCCTACAGTGCCAGCATCCCATGTGCGCATCAGTTCAAGTCCTGGCTGCTCTACTTCCAATCCAGTTCTCTGCTGTGGCCTGATAAAGCAGTAGAAAATGGCCCAAATCCTTGGGCCCCTGCACTCAAGCAGGAGACCTGGAAGAAATTCCTGGCTCCTGGCTTCAGATCAGCGCAGCTCTGGCCATTGTGGCCAACTGGGGAGTGAACCACCAGATGGAAGACCTCTCTGTCTCTCTCTGCCTCTCCTTCTCTCTGTGTGTAATTCTGACTTTCAAATAAACATTTAAAAAAAAAAGAAAGAAAATAGAATCAGAGATGAAAATAGAGACATTACCACTGACACAACAGAAACAGAAATGATCCTTACAGATTACTATGAACAACTATATGGCAACAAATTTGATAACCTGGAAGAAACTGATAAATTCTTGAATACATACAACTTATATATACTGAATCATGAGGAAATAGAATACAGAAACCAATAATGAGTGACAAGATTCAATCAGTGATAAAAATTCTCTCATCAAAGAAAAATCTAGGACCAGATATCTTCCCTGCTGAAGTCTATCAAATATTTAAAGATGAATTAACACACATTCTTCTTGTATTTTTTCAAAAATAGAGAATGTTATTCCCTCAAATTCATTCTATGTGGCCAAAATTACCTTGATACCAAAACCATAAAAGGACTCAACAACAACAACAACAAGCTACAGACACAAATGAGCATGATGAGCATAAATGCAAAAATACCCAACAGAATCCTAGGAAATTTAATCCTATGGCATACTACAAAGTTCATTCTCCATGATCAAGTGGGATTCATCCCAGGGGTGCATCCCAAGGATGCAAGGATGGTTCAATATATGCAAACCAAAAAATGTGATATACAACATTAGCAGAATGAAGGAAAAAGGTAATATGATCATTTCAATAGAGGCAGAAAAGGTATCTGATACAATTCAACACAGCTTCATGATAAAAACTCTGACCAAATTAAGAACAGAAGGAACACCTCTGAACATAACATGGGCTATATATGGTAAGCCAACAGCTATTGAATGGGGAGAAAAAAGTGACTTTTTTTTTTTTTTTTTTTTTTTTTTTTTTTTTTTTTTTTTTTTACAGGCAGAGTGGACAGTGAGAGAGAGAGACAGAGAGAAAGGTCTTCCTTTGCCATTGGTTCACCCTCCAATGGCTGCCGCGGACGGCACACCGCGCTTGTCTGATGGCAGGAGCCAGGTGCTAGGTGCTTTTTCCTGGTCTCCCATGGGGTGCAGGGCCCAAGCACTTGGGCCATCCTCCACTGCACTGCCGGGCCACAGCAGAGGGCTGGCCTGGAAGAGGGGCAACCGGGACAGAATCTGGTGCCCCGACCAGGACTAGAACTCGTTGTGCCGGCGCCGCAAGGTGGAGGATTAGCCTGTTGAGCCACGGCGCCAGCCAAAAGTGGCTTTTTAAAATATGGAGCAAGACAAGGATGCCCACTTTCAGCAATTTTAATCAACATGGTACTGGAGGTCCATCTTAGAGCACTTAGGCAAGAGAAAGAAATAAAGGAGATTCAAAATGGAAAGGAAGAAATCAAAATGTCACTGCTTATAGATGACATGATCATATATGTAGAAAGCCCTGAAGACTCCATCAAAGAGCCATTAGAACTAATATACAAATCTAGCAATGTTGTAGGATACAAAGTCAATGTGCAAAAATCACTACCATGGTTATATGCCAGTAGTGAGCTATCTGTAAAACAAATCAGGCAAGCAGTCACATTTCTATTACCAAAGAGGTGACAACTCTACAGTGAAAATAATAAATCACTAATGGAATAATTGAAGAGGGCACAAAGAAAAGACACAAGAAAGATAGCCCATGTTTATGGATTGGAAGAATAAATATCATTAAAATATGCTTAGTATCCAAAGCAATCCAGATTCAATGCAATACCTATCAACATCCCAATGACGTTTTTCACAAAACTAGAAAAAAAGGAAAAATTGCATGGAATAACAAGAGACCCCAATAGTAAAATCAATCTTGAACAAAAAGAATAAAGCAGGAGGCATCAGCACTATCTAACTTTAAAATATATTTCAGGGGCCAGCATTGTGGCACAGCAGGTTAAGCTGTCACCTGTGAAACCAGCATCCCACACTGGAGCACCAGTTAGAGTCCTGGCTGTTCTGTTTCCAATCCAGCTTACTGCTAATGGACCTGAGAAGGCACCAGAAGATGGACTCAGTATTTGGGCCCCTGCCACCCATTGAGAGACCATGATGAAGTTACTGGCTCCTGACTTCAACCTGGCCCCGATCCAGCTCTTGTGGCCATTTGGGAGTGAACCAGTAGATGGAGGATAACTCACTTGTTCTCTCTCTCTCTCTCTTGCTCTGCCATTCAAATAAATCGATGAATTTTTTAAAATAAAATATATACAATACAAATATACAGTAATTAAATAAACATGGTATTGACATAAAAACAAATCTTCAGACAAATCTAACAGAATAGAGACCTAGAAGAAACTCACACATATACAGTCAGCTGATAAAGGGACTAATAAAATGTCTTGGAAAAAAAGGATAGTCTTTTTAATAAATGATGCTGGAAAAATTGGATATCCACATACAACAGAGTGAAAGTAGATCCTTAACTATCATTATTTACAAAAATCAGCTTAAAATATATTAAAGCCCTAAATGGGAGAACTAAAACTTTGAGATTATTAGAACAAAACCTATATAAAAATCTTCAGGACATTGGAATTGGCAACAATTTTCTGGATCAGACCCCAAAAGCACAAGAAATAAAAAAAAATAGACAAATAGGATTTTATCAACCTGAAGATCTTTTGCACAACAAAGGAAACAACAAAGAAACAGCCTGCAGAATGAGAAAATAATCACAAGTTATACATCTAGCAAGGTGTTAATATACAGAATCTATAACTAATTCAAATAAGTCAATAGAAAAAACAATCCTATTCTCTCTAATGCATCCCTCAACCATGGCCATAGGTATGCTATCTAAGCCTCAAATTTATATCTCTTTTTTAAAGATTTTATTTATTTGAAATGCAAAGTTAGAGAGAGAGAGACAGAGAGACAGAGAGAGATCTTCCAGCTGCTGGTTTCCCCCTAACCCCGATGGCTGCAACAGCCAGGGCTGTGCCAGGACAATGCAGCAAACAGGAGCTTCTTCTGGGTCTCCCACATGGGTGCAGGGGCCCAGAGACTTCAGTCAGCTGCTGCTTTCCCAGGCGCATTAGCAGGGGGCTGGACTGGAAATGGAGCATCGAGGACTTGAACAGGCACCCATAGGGATACAGGCACTGCAGGCCACAGCTTAACCCACTGTGCCACAGCACCAGCCCAAATATACCACTTCTTTTAAAGGACCCCAAGTTCCTCCCTCCACGGATACTTGAGAAAACCAGTGAAAGGCTTTAAATAACTGTACTGATTGGACTTTGACCCTGCACAGCACGCAAATCCAGACACTAGACTGAAGAAATAAATGAGGAGCCTCTGCCCTCCAGGATTCACTTCTTTCAGGGGGAAAGATGCTAAGCAAAAATGAAATCTCATAAGCAAAAGGCACTTTCTTTTGGTCTGACCCACATTCCATCCAAAGTGCTAAAGATGGAGAAATGTTTATACTCTCTCTTCCCATGTTAAGCTAGAAAGGGACTTTTTAAGAATAGTACAGCTCTCCTTGAATGAATGCTCTGATTTGCATTAAGGCACTCTACAAAGAATATTTCATGTATTTACAATAGATATTTGTTTCACTTAACGCCAGCAATTACCCTACTGGGGTAGGTAATATTCTTAACATTTCTATTTTACAGATCAGTAAAGCAAAACTCAGAGCTGTAGCTCAACTTTGTCAACCACTGACTTCCTATGCCCTTACAATTCAACCCAAACTTGTTAGCTAAAATGTCTAGATTTTCTGTTGGGTTAAAAAAATGTATCTGCAAAGACACAATGTTCATCTAATTATAACTGTGTTTCACAGATAAAAGACAACCAAATTTATAATGCAAGGGGGAACTGGTAATTCATGAGTGTCTGAACATTGTTCCACGAAAAGGAATATCAGTCATGATATTGTAGTGATACACAAAGACTGTTCAAAGTAGAAATCAGAAATAGTAGATGGACACCAGGTGACCAGTAACATGAGATTCACTTAAATCGGCTTGGCAAAGCATAAGAATCCTTTTCACAGGGTGCTCCTGGTTTCATCATTAATCAGCTTATCCCCATTTTCCCTATTGACTGGCCGTCCACTTCAATAGAACACTCTGGCTGCTCAAAGAGCTTTCTCATTCAGCCTTTAAATTAGCTAACTGCCCAGCCACGAGGCAGGTAGCAATTTATGTCCAACAAATCAAGAGGTAGAAGCTACTGAGAAAAGTCAGCTTATTTTCCTTGTGCTTTCCTGAGAGGAGGGAGGTGGGTGACAAATGTCTGTGGGTTAGTAAACTGTACTAATTTACAAGCCTGCTGTTATCTTTCTACTGTAACACTCCCTAGAGGAGCTGGGAGAAATGATCTAGCTGCAGCTTTCAGTTTCAATCAATAAGCTTGAAGATTATGAGACATGGGAACCTAGTTAATACAGCAGAATCCTGCATTTACATACTGTGGGAACTACCAGGAAATTCATGTTGTAAGTGACTTTAAAGTCTAAGTCAAAGAAATTAAAACACGAATTGTTTGCTAAGATTATAACCAAAATGATAGTAAAAAACAACATCTGTATAGCTCATTACAGCTCAAAATGTCCATCAGGAGGCCTCAGTGGCATCTTAAAAATCATCCCCATGATCAGAGGCTATCTGCTAAGCAGCAGGCACTGATTGAAATGCTTTGCATGTGTTTTACTCATGATACCCACTTTCACCTTCAAACGCTAGGTCCTTGAGTAGGATTCCGCATGCTAGGGAATTAACGACCACCCATTCAATTATGCAAGCTGGAAATCTAGGCATCCAGATACCTCCCTCTTCTGCCCCCCCCCCAATATAACCCATGATTAAACCCAAACAGCTCCAACCCCTAACTCAATCTCTTTTTATTCTTTTTATTTATTTATTTGACAGAGTTAGACAGTGAGAGAGACAGAGAGAAAGGTCTTCCTTCCGTTGGTTCACCACCCAAATGGCCACTACGGCCGGCACTGCACCGATCCAAAGCCAGGAGCCAGGAGCTTCCTCCTGGTCTCCCATGCGGGTGCAAGGGCCCAAGCACTTGGGCCATCCTCCACTGCCTTCCCGGGCCACAGCAGAGAGCTGGATTGGAAGAGGAGCAACTGGGACTAGAACCCAGCGCCCATATGGGATGCCGGCACCACAGGTGGAGGATTAGCCAAGTGAGCCACAGCGCTGGCCCCTCCTAACTCAATCTCTAACATACTCACACCTCTCCGGGTCCACTGCAGGTACCTCAGTCTATCAGCTTTCCCCTGAGCTGCTGCAATGGCTTCCCAACTGACCTGGCATCCTCCGCCTTCTTCCCACTGCCCCCTCCTCTCTCCAGAGTGGGCAATAGAAATGAAAATCTGGTCATGTAATACATGCATGCCCATGAAACACACTAAAACACACAAAGACTAGGATTTCACCCAAGCCTAACCCTTCCAGAATTAGACTCAACCCATGTGGATTGCAGGGTATGCTGGATTTGGTTTCTGGTCTTAGTACTTGAGCTACATCTTCTAGCTGCATCTTCCATCTCCATCTTCCAGCTATGTCAGCATTTGTTCAGATCCTTCAAGTGTGCTGTCTGCCACACTGTCCCACCTTTGTTCACTGTGCTGTCACCACCTTCCTCTTTCCTATTTAATGCCAATTCATCTGTCAGTGCTCAGATCAAACATCACCTCCTTGGGTAAAGCTTCTCTGACTCCCTTGAACAGATGCCCCTTCTTTCTACCCAAATCAAAGTTCTTAGCTTTATGCCCTCATAAGACCATATTCATTTTCATTACTGTCTATATGCTCAAAAAGAGCAGGGGTGGTATCTGCATTGACTCCTTAAAACATATGCAAGTGTCAGCAAGTGAGTAACCATTTTTTTTTATTTGAAAGTCAGAGTTACACAGAGAGAGAAGGAGAGGCAGAGATAGAGAGAGGTCTTCTATCCACTGGTTCACTCCCCAATTGGCTGCAATAGCTGGAGCTGTGCCGATCCTAAGCTAGGAGCCAGGAGCTTCTTCCTGGTCTCCCATGGTGGTGCAGGGGCCCAAGAACTTGGCCCATATTCCAACGCTTTCCCTGGCCATAGCAGAGAGCTGGATGGGAAGTGAAGCAGCCAGGTCTCAAACCAGCACCCATATGAGATGCTAGCACTGCAGGCAGTGGCTTTACCCGCCACGCCACAGCACTGGCCCCCTGTCGGTAACTCTTAAAGAAAGCATTTGTTAACTAAATAGTTGAATAAATTTACAAATTATATACAAAACATATTTTTCCTGTTTAATCTTCATAGAAGCACTTAAGAGGAGATAAGAATAGTGTCCCCACTTTATAAATGAAGTAACTAAGACAGAAAGCCCATGCCCCTTATCCTGAGGTCTCAGGCCACTGGATGATGCAACCAAAGCTTTAACTTGGGTCTTTCGACTGTCTAGTGCTCCCAAAGCACTTTGCTCCCCTCCAAATTGTACCTTGTCACCAATTCCATAATGGACCTTCTGAACCCACACAAATGAGAAGAGGTAAAAGTCATGACAATAGTAGTCACATGACTCAGAAAATGCACTAAATATATTAAACCATGCTAAAGTAGTTGAATTTTATGGCATATACCTGGTACTTCAATAAAATTGTTTTGAGAAATTATCAGTTTCCGGGGCCAGCACTGTTGTAGAGGGGGTAAAGCCACTGCCTGCAATGCCAGTATTCCAGATGGGCACAGGTTTGTGTTCCCAGCTGCTCCCCTTCCAATCCAGTTCCCTGCTAAAGGCCTAGGACAAGCAGGAAAGGATGACCTGGCTCAGCCTCAGCTACTGCAGCTGTCTGGGGAGTTAGCCAGCAGCTGGAAGACCTCCTATCTCTCCCTTTCTCTCTCTGTAACTCTGACTTTCAAACAAATAAATCTTTTAAAAAAATTATCAGTTTCCTCAGTGGTATTTTGGAGTTTAACCTAGAAATCACCTCTAAAAATATGAAACACAAACAACTTCTATAAAAGCAAATCTGTTGCTTTTGAAAGTGTGATATTCAGACCACGTGCCCCAGAGCCATAGTGGATGCTATAAAAATGCAAGTGACTGGGCCCATTTCTGGAGTTAGTGAATCAGAATTGTTGGGAACAAGCTCCCAGAAATCTACATGTTTAATGTACACAGAAAGTGACTCTTGTACACACTAAAATTGCAATACAGAGACACCTGTGTGCTTCTCTAAGCTAATTTTCTAGTAAACAATAAGACTTCTGATGATTAAGAACAGAAGTGGGGCTAGCATTGTGGTGCAGCAGGCTAGGCTGATGGCTGTGATGCCGGCATCCTATTTCGGAGCACTGATTCAAATCCTGGCTGCTCCAATTCCAATCCAGCTCCCTGCTAATGCACCTGGGCAAGCAGCTGAAGATGGCCTGAGTGCCCGGGCCCCTGCCACCCACATGGGAGACCTGAACGGAGTTCCAGGCTCCTGGCTTCAGCCTGGCCCAGCCCCAGCTGTTTCAGCCATTTTGGCAATGAGCTAGCGGATAGATTTCCCTCACTCTGTTTTTCCTCCTCTCTCTATAATGTTGCCTTTCAAATAAATAAATAAATCTTCTAAAAAGAAGACAAGAAGATGTAATAACACATAGCAGAATCCATCCATGAGCTTCATTCTCCAAATCTCTATGATAATGGCAGATGATGGCATTGCTAAAACATTTTCAATCTTAATTTATTCACTTATAAAGCATAATGTTGGAATAGATATTACTCTAAGTTCCAATCAGTATCCAAGAGCTTTGATTCTGATATTGGAAATATGACTTCAGAATTTTGAGATTGTTTTAATATAGCTGTTTTGGAAACTGATTCATCAAAATCACCACTAGAGTTTAAAAATAGTTCCCTTAATAGAGATCTGGACTCTAAATGTTTGTATTGGCCCAGGGAGTCCCATTGTTTTAAGATTTATTTATGTATTTGAAAGTCTGAGTTACACAAAGAGAGGAGAGCAGAGAGAAACAGAGATCTTCCATCCACTGGTTCATTCCCTGATTGGCCACAATGGCTGGAGCTGTGCTAATCTGAAGCCGGGAGCCAGGAGCTTCTTCTAGGTCTCCCATGTGGGTTCAGGGGCCCAAGGAATTGGGCCATCTTCTGTTTTCCCAGGCCATAGCAGAAAGCTGATAGGAAGTGGTGCAGCCAGGACTCGAACCGGCTCCCATATGGGATGCTGGCATTGCAGGTGGCAGCCTTACCCGCTATGCCACAGCACCTGCCCAGGAGCCCCAGTTTTAAAGGTACTAGGTGCCCAGGATACATAAGAAGTGGGAGAATCACTGCATTCAAGCACTCAGGATCATTGTTTTATAGTCATATGCTGTATGACACCACTCTTAAAAGCATCCAGGAGTTAATTATTTGCTATTTCATTACTCAATAACAAATTGCATTTCATTATTTTTTCATTGTGCAGATGAGAAGCCCAACTGCAGTTCAGTGGTGAGAACTGATAGCCACATTATGAGACTTAGAAATGACAGCTTTTTAGTGCTTGAAAGAGCTAGATGACAGAAATCCTGTCTGTGAAAGCTGACAGATTTTTTCAAAGCTCTGAATGCAAAAACGAAAGCTGAAGAGTCCACACTGATATCCAAGTGTCACTAAAGGATTTCATAAAGTATCTTACATGACCACAAAGTAGATCCTTCAAGATCCCAGTTACAGGGACCTGGTCCATGCTGCTACCTGTGTGCATTATGTTCAGTTAGAGACTTCTCAGAGGTAACAGCATGAAGACTTCTATTCAAATATGCTGTAACTGCAAGCTAGGGACCCCCCCACACACACTTATTTCTTTAATGTTCTGTCATTTTTTTCTAAAAAATGAACAGGGCCAACAGAAGTTCTAAATTTAAAATGTACGATTCTGTTAAAGGTAAGAGTAAGGAGGGAAAAGATCTTGAATTTGTATACTGATGTCATGATTATGGGTAATGCATAAGTTAATTCCAATGATTACCAGCACTGTTGTTGCCATTCCAATTAAGAAACAAGTTCCTTTCAAAAATTCCATATTGCAGCAGCAGGCAAAACCCTGAACAGCCCAAATAACATTGCATCCTTCTCCAACAAAGAGGCTTGTGTTTGGAAATAATAATAGCAAACACATGTCAGGCACTCACTGATGTTCAAAACACAGTAACTCATCTAATGCTTACAACAGCCAAGAAACGCAAATACCACTTTTCAATCACAGAAAAGCCAGCAGCCCATCCAAGGTCCCACAACTAGGAAACACCATGTTCAGATTCAGACCTTACAGTCTGTGCTCTAAAACACCATGACATCCCACCTCTTCCCAGCTGGCCAACCTTCAGAAATTCCCTATCACTAATTATTAGTAATTATCAGTAATTATTTCCATACTTCAGTGAGTCACCAGTTTTGCAGAGACCGTACATAAATTCAAATATGTGATCCAATGCTGTTACATCAGGAGCTATTAGACAAAAGGAAACTGAAGGTAAACAGAGATTTAAAACTCATAAGTGACCACTAGTTAAGTCTACGCCAGGCACCGACACAGCCTTGCCTTGTTTTGCTTTCTTTGACCTGATAGTTAGGAAACTTGTACCAGTGCAAACCTATTCCTGGATGTGGTATTTTAACTCACAAGCACATGACAAAACAATTTGTTCAGAATTTTGGAATCATACTCCATTATAAGCACACTATTCACTTTATGGCTCACAGAATTCATACAAAACAAACTGTAAAGGGTACGGAGAAATGTTTCTGTCTGTGGTTCTTCCTCTTAAGGGAGGTGGTCATCGCCTTTAACTAGCATGGCTCCATAGGAGTTTGGGGGCTGGTGCAGACCTTCCCTCTCCCATGGAGTCAGTGGTAAATCAGGGGTGGGCCAACGGTGCAGCCCAGTGCTCAGAAGTATGCAACAATGGCATGGAGTAAAGACCCTCAAAATGACCTCTGAAGGTCTGCTGGCCTCACCACCCCCTAGACCAGCTTTTGTTGTTCTGACTTGGTAAATGCCTATTTATATGCCTATCAGGCATCAGTATTGATTACATAACTTGAAGCAACTCTGTATAACACTGAGAGGCCCTGGGTAGATGCTGTATCTACTCACTCACCTGTATGCTTCTGATTGCACTGAATGGCTTACCAGATCTGCAGTTGACAGAAGTGCAAGGAACTTAAGCTGGATCCAAGTCTCAGTTCTGCTAATCTTCAGATTCAGGCTGGCCTTTGTGGTCTGGCATAGCTCGGCAGGGAGCTCTGTTGTTTGTATCAAGGCTTTTGTTACCAATCCTTGGTCTTTGCCTGGGCACTTGATGAAAGTGCAGGCTCTGAGTGCTGCTGTTTGCTGCGAACCCTGGGAATGACAGTGGAAGGCTGTCACAGCCAGAGGTGGCCTGAGAAGTCTGAACTGCCTCAGCTGGAAGGAGCATGCTGATGCTCAACTAGCGTGTTCTCTTTTGCCCTGGTGATGGGAGGGGTTTTAAGCTCCTTTCTTAAGAATGGTCTCTTCCTGCCTGGTGTAAGATTAACCATGACCCAGGCACCTGTAGCTTTCATCGCATCTCACCTGACATGAGGTTTATATTGTGTAGAATTGGTTGGTCTTTTTTTTTTTTTTTTTCGTGCTAAGTATTTTCAAGGCCCAGCTCCTGGAATGCCAGCTACCAAAGATTATACTCAAATGGAACACGCAGTATGTACTGTCTCTTTGATCAGAGCTAAAATCCCAAATTCTCAACGGAGTTAGCCATGCTGATGCATTATCTACCTAACTCTAAGTTAGACTCTCATCACTCTTTTAACTAATATCCCCTGTCTTCCTTTCCTGGTGGTAAATCTTAGCCCTTTGACTAAAGCCTGGGAACATCTTGGAGCAAGGATGCATTACAGGAACTTGAGTATAAAAGCACCTCAGAACAGTATGTTGGTTAACTGCTAGCATGCTGAAGTTGGTAACATACAGTATTTATAAAGTCATAAGCTATGACTTGATAGTCATAGCTTTATAGCTATATAGCTTTATAGCACATTGTGCTATGACTCCCAACAAGAGCTGAAAAAAGAGATGTTCCAATAAGAAGAAGCAAAATCAGACTGCTTTGAATATGAAAAGCAATTTCTGCAAGTGAAAATTTCAAAAATACTCAATCTTAGCTTTTAAATGCCTTTTGGTTTGTGAATTTTATTAACCTCAACCAAGGATGTGTCTTTAATATGGGCAGAAACATTTTGAAAGTAGAGAGGAGAAACAGAGGTTTGATAAATGAGTGGTCATTAAATTACTCTAAATATCCAATTTTAGCTAAGGCAAAATCCATCAACTCCATTTTTTCTCAGTAAAATTAAAGCATTCAGCCATGAGTTGACCAATTTTCCCCTCTGATTTGGCTCTTCAGCTCAATACCTAATTGGTTAGTGGTGGGAGCTCGTTGACAGGTGTGATAATGAACGTTAAATGATTAGCAAACTCCAGGGATAGCCTTCAAAATGAAGTTGATGTCCATGCAAATAAGGTACTTTTAATAATAATAACTTGCATATGTACAGAGCCTCATGGTTTAAAAGGCATTTTCACATATATTTGCCATTTTATACACTATTTCACAGAATTAGCAGGGCAGGCATGATTATCTCAGACAGAAGAGGAAATGTCAGTTGCAATATTCCTGCCACAAGGAGACAGGTCAATTTTTGTTGTTACTTACCTACCCCTTGGATATTTATTATGAGAAAAACAGTCATTGAATAGATGTATCTCAGCATGGAAGCAGGGAAGTATTTTTTCTTGTGCTGTGTCTGATACTGTTCTAGGACAAGTGTCCTCAGAGTTTAGCATGCATCACAATCACTGAAGAGCTTGCAAGTGCTAAGCCCCACCACCCAGAGTTTCTGAAACACTGGTTCTGGGTTGGGACCCCAGAAATTGCACTTCTAACAGGTTCCCAGGCAATGTTACTGTGGCCAATTTGGGAACCACATTTTGAGAACCATTTGCAAGTTCCTAAGACATATTTCTCCTTTGTCTCCCATTGATCCTACATGAAAACTTGAGTAGGCCCAGAGTTCTTGTCCTTTTTCTTGGATTAATTAGATTACAGTGACTATCATGGTAAATTTGAATATAATCTTAGTTCGGAAATTAGAAGTCCAATTCCTGATATTAGTCAAACCTCTGCACTTTGACCTCACATTAAAACTTCTGGTTTCTTCCTCGTCAGAACTTCTCAGGCTAGAAGACAGTATGATAGGAAAGAGGGGCATGACTGACTTCTGGATTTCTCTGCCTTGTGCTCCCCCACACCCACACACACACCAGGCCTTCGCTGGTTGGTGGAAAGGACCTTGTGGGGATCAAGATAAGAGAAGGAAGAGAAAAGGGCCCTACATATAGCCACACTTCTGTAACAGCCTTCACACTCAAGGTCTGGCAGATTTTAGAGCTGACTCTCATTGGATGCTTTAGTGCATCGTCTAGAGAATCCCAATGCTGTAATTCATCTGATAGATCGCTATTCCAACTAGCTCCAACCTACTCCTTGCTCAACCCCTAGAAATCCAGTGCTCACATTCTATGATCTTTACCAGGGTCCTTTTGTCCCTTTAGGATGCCCTATTGGAGAGATCCCAGACCAATCCACAATAATGTTCTCGCCTGTAGAAACATGACCACAAACTTTGCCCTAACAAATTCAGGAATATTGATCAACACTGTGACAGCCACTTAAATGTCACTGTTTTGACTCCACTTTACCATCCACGTGTAAGAATAACTTCATAGCCGGCGCCACGGCTCCATAGGCTAATTCTCCACCTAGCGGCGCTGGCACACTGGGTTCTAGACCCGGTCGGGGCGCCGGATTCTGTCCTGGTTGCCCCTCTTCCAGGCCAGCTCTCTGCCTTGGCCCAGGAGTGCAGTGGAGGATGGCCCAAGTGCTTGGGCCCTGAACCCGCATGGGAGACCAGAAGAAGCACCTGGCTCCCACCTTTGGATCAGCGCAATGCGCCAGCCGCAACACACCAGCCGCGGTGGCCATTGGAGGGGGAACCAACGGCAAAAGGAAGACCTTTCTCTCTGTCTCTCTCTCTCACTGTCCACTCTGCCTGTCAAAAAATAAAAAAGAAGAAGAAGAAAAAAAAGAATAACTTCATGAAGTCTTCTCTCAACTACAGGGTTCTCCATGTAGAGTCCATTGAGATCGCCCTCCTAGAGTTTGTCAGAGGAGATGAAACTCACCCCACTTCTTTGAGAAAGAGGGTACAGATCCACAAAACACTATATCTCTTCATTTACATCTCTTCAAGAATCTTAATTCCTCTTGCTTTGCATAGACTTTTTCATATTTTAAGAGCATGAAAAAGACTAGGAAAGTATGGAGTTGTCTCTTGACCATCTTCTCTGTAAATTCGATCTAGAAAAAAATCAGCTTTAGAATTTCTCATCTACTGTGTCATGGTGTATGATGGCTAATTTTATGTGTCAGCTTGGCTGGGTTATGCTGTCTAGTTGTTTGGTCAAACACCAGTCTAGATGTTGCTATGGAAGTTATTTTTCAAGTGTGATTAATATTTAAGCCAGTAGGTTTTTGCTAAAGCAGATTATCTTCCTTAATGTGGGTGGATCTCATCCAGTGAGTTGAAAGCCTTCAGGAGGAAGAAAGGTTTCGCCAAAGGAAGGAATCTTGCCCCAAGACTAAAACATACATTCTGGCAGGAAATTTCCAACCTACCCTTCAAGATCCAGAATTGCCAGTCTCCTTAATCACAGGGGTCAATTCCATTAAAAATCTATACATAATCACCTATTGCTTCTATTGCTCTGGAGCACCCTGTCTAATGCATGATGTTTGGCTTAAAATTTTTGGAACCTTCTTTTTTAAAATCTCAGAAGCTTCTATTATCTTGATTTTATGGACAAAGAAATAAAGGTATAAAAATCTAACCAAGGCGAGTGCATTTAGTAAGGATGCAAGCAGGGTGTAGCCCTACATAGGACTTGAATCTGGGTCTCTCTGAGCCCCATGACCATGTTCCAACTATCACAAAGGATTACTCAACTCCATGAAAGCTACATTATTAAATGGTTGTATCTCATATGTGAACTCATATGTAAAATTATATATGCCCAGAATGAAAACACTTAAGTCAGTGATTTAAGTTCAAGATAATTCTTTTAACTTGGTAAAACCCAATTAGTTGCACTTCCCAAAGATAAAACATTTAGATGATTGGCTGAATTTCACTTGCTTGTCAAGGTATTGGGGGGGGGGGTAATAATAATAATAATAGTGGTAATTTAAAAAAAGCAACTTTGTGCATTCTTGATTGTTGATCTTCACTCTACATACATATCATTAAATATCTATGAAAAGAATATTATCAGCCTCATTGTACAAAAAATAAACTGAGGGTCATAGATGTCAAAGAAGGTTGTAGAACAAATACATTAAAATCCTAACTCCAAAAACAATGAAATAGATAATAGTAATACTTATTTCATAGGGTGCTATAAAGAGAGGAAAATTTGATAATAAAAGTATAGTACAAGCCTGTGCCATGGCTCACTAGGCTAATCCACCACCTGAGGCACTGGCAACCCCGGGTTCTAGTCCCGGTCTGGGTGCCAGATTCTGTCCCAGTTGCTCCTCTTCCAGTCCAGCTCTCTGCTGTGGCCAGGGTGGGGGGGAGGGGCAGTGGAGGATGGTCCAAGTCCTTGGGCTCTGCACCCACATAGGAGACCAGGAGGAAGCACCTGGCTCATGGCTTTGGATCAGCATAGCACGCCAGCCATTTTGGAGGTGAACCAATGGAAGGAAGACCTTTCTCTCTCACTCTCTCTCTCTCACTAATTCTGCCTGTCCAAAAAAAAAAAAAAAAAAGTATAGTACTTCTACAGAGTTTATCACATTCTATAGATCCAATGCTCTCTCTGCTCTCTCTCCTCTTTAAAGAGATAAATATCTCCCAAGAGAACTTATGCTTATATGCCTAAGAAATTAATCTCCTATGAAAATTCAAGAAAGGAATTAGAAAACAAAGTAAGACAACAGTACCTCCTTGTGAGTCTGCCGATGGCTGATTCTCCATAAAGGCCTACATTATTCTTAAGCAATAAGAATCCCTGCAACATAGGATGACTCTTCACAATAGAAAAAAAAAATGGTTTTGAAAGTCAACTAACTTCTCCCTAAGCTTTCTCTCATTTTACTTTTGGATTATCATTTATATTTTAACCAAAAAGGGTGAAGGGGATAAAATGTCCCATCCTATAGAACTTATACAGTGGTGCACCATTTTATTCCTAGCACCTCAAAAATTTGGAAACTTCTCTCAACTTGAGAGAGCAAGGGAGGCAGAAGAGGGAAATAAGAACATAGGAGGGAGTGAAAGATGGAAAGAGAGAGAGAGATAATGCACTCAAGTATCTCATCATGTACTCATCATGTACTTGATCATACTCATCAAGTATCTCATCATGCACTCAAGTATCTCATCTGACAGACATGGTCTTTTCCAGACTTCTGATCTTAAGCCTGAAAGTACACCTTGACTCCCCTGGAACATTCCCGTGGTCATATAATCTTTCTGGTTGCATATATATGAACACTTTATTATGTGGCTGACCTCACTGAGCTAGAAATGGGCCATTAATTTTCTTCTAATCCCAAAAGTGGACACTTCCTCCAGGTCGAGAAGGGAAAATATATTGCAGTCGTATAACAATGAAGTTATACTACTCTCCAGGTTCTGCTCAAGGTAAATTAGCTGTTCCTTCATTGTATCAGGACAAAATGTTCTTTCCTCACATGATACAGATAAATATTTCAGGGAAATAGGAGGTTCGGGCAATAGGAGTAAGCAAAGCCAACTCTCAAGACAGTCTGACACATCAGATACTTAACATGCAGTCTTATAAGCCAGCAAAGTACTAGATTTGAACCCTGATTTTTATCCAGCAGTGCTGAAATAACCAGAGCTATGAGGTTAAAATCACAATTAATTTAGAACATTCTTCCTTCCATGACTAGAGTAGCACCTTGGAAGGAGCCATCACTCCAAGTGAGCTAACCATAGTCCCTGCATTGTTTGTGGGACAGAAATATCCAGTAATATAACCCAGGCAAAGACTAAACCATTGTAGTGCAAAGGGCCACAACCTCTTAATCACAAATTTGCTCAGCCTCACAGAGACAGTTGAGAGAGTGGTGGATTATCCATCACATGGTGACCAGAGATAAGATCCAGAGGGACCTTGGAATACACAGAAAGCTTTGCTCTTTGAAAATGAACTTCCTCTGCCCATTGACTCTGATAGATTACATTTTAGAAGAGTACAAAGAAAAGGACTTTCTCTTTTTTCTTTTTGTCTCTCTCACTTAGAACACTCTGGTTACAAGGGAAATAATCGATAAATAGAGCTTCCAGCCAAACTTAAGGGGATAAACTAGTAAATGCTAAGCTTTGGAGCATTAAAAAGGCTCATTGTGCAGTTTCAGAACAATTTCCATGTCATTAGCTCTAACTGCTCCCTCCACCAATGGGACTGACTGTCAAGAACAGCATCAGCATTATCTTGTTTCCCACTCTCAGACAGGACAACAATACAACAGTGATGGCGAATGCTCCCCTGCCTATGCATGATATACTTCAGATACAGAGTTTTATTTGCTCCATGAAGGCAGGAATCATCATGTTTCCCAGTCTGTCGAAATGCCTGGTAGATAATTGCTTGTTGGAGTAAATCAAATATCTTATTCAATCTCATTCAAATTTCTGAAAACAATGGATTATCGGTTCTGTTTTACAGAAGTTAAAATTGAGAATCAGGGAGTTGCATACTATCCCCAGGGTCACAGAGCTAGTAAGTGGCTGACTCCGAAACTGAACTAAAGCCTTATTTAATGTTTATTTATTCAGAGTGACAGAGACAGACAGATATAGAGACAAAGAGAAATTTTCCTACATGCTGTTTCACTCCCAAAATGTCCACAACAGCCAGGTCTGGTCCAGGCCAAAGCCAGGAGCCAGCACTTCATTCAGGTCTCCCACATGAGTGGCAAGAACCCATGTACTTGGGCCATCACTGCTGCTTCCCAGAATAATTAGCAGGAAGCTGGATAAGAATGGAGGCTAGATTGGGTCCCAGGCACTCCAAAATGAGTTTGGGGCAACCTGAGCAGTAGCCTAACCCACAGTGCCACAACGCCTGCCCCCACACCAGACTCCTGTCTCCTAACTTAGTATTAATCATCCTATAGTGTTGTCTAACTTGATGAGAGTTACATCACAAATATGGCAAGTAAAAGGATTGACACTCAAAACGTAGGCATAGCTATCCGTTTGAAAAGAATGCCAAGAGAGAAAATTCTAAAAATCTAAGGTCAGATCACAATAAAAGTGCAGTGAGGAGTCAAGTTCAAGAGATTGGTCATTATTAATCAAATTATAGAGCAGCCCCAATAGCCACATATTTCCTTGCATTTGCACTCAAGAGACCCTTTTGTAAAACATCCACAGAAAAAGATCGATACCTCTCTGGAGGTAAGTGGCATAAATTACGTCTCAACATATACACCACAGGAGTTTTACTGTGTGTTGTATACAGTAATTGCGTTTTATAGATGGCTGTGGAAAGCTTCAGTCCTCATTGATTTGGATCATAAACTAAAAGGCGACAAAAAGAAAAGAACAGCACTTTGGATGAAGCAGTCAGTCATCTGGAGCAGCTAAAGAGAATGAAAATTTGGCATGCTGAATGTGATCAATTCACGTTTCTTGGAAAATGAATGTAGATATTTCAGTGTGTTCATTATCAGTTGTTAGCAAGACTTGAAATGTTCTATGAGGATCGCTGTCCATTTGACAGTCGTTGGTGGCACCTCTCAGCAGAATCTAAGATGACAGGAAGCCAGCCTATGCTACAGGCTTTCTGACTTTCCACATTAGAGAAGCCCACAGAATGGCTTATGAACCATGTTACCTGAGTACCTGTGTTTTTATTATCACATTGACTATGTCTTTGGGACTTACATTCAAAATCAAACAGATATTGTGATGTCATCTGGGATCATCAATCTGTCCCTGACATTTCTACCTTCCAGAGCATTATCTTTCAAGCATCACTCTCTGTTTACTTCATTTCTTCATGCCCTTCACAGCAAGAAATTCTGAAGGGATGTTAATGCAGCATAACATCTCCTTACCCTTTTTCAAGGCCAATTTTGCAATATGGGCAAAATGATTGGAAATGGAGTCCTGAAAACACTGAAACCATCTGTCAGGGCCTCAGTTAAGAAGATCCACACTGCTTCACAGCCAAGGATATGGATAAATTATGCCTGGCTGGAAATGTCCGAAGCAAGTGGGTTCCCGTTCGAGCTTATTAGGACAAATTACAAATTCATTTATTATCCATTGGCCTGATAAAATTGCACTTTTAAATGGTAACAAACCAAAAGCTACACTGATGAGAAAGAAAGCAAATGGTGAACATCTAGCATAAAAATAAAGTCTTTCTTGAAGTAAAGAACAATGAAAGTGGCTGTAGTTAAAAGGAACTACAAGCTTCCATCAAAACGTCAGTAGACTTACTTACATCCATAGACACAATCATACAAAATGTTCCCATGCATTCTGTAAAAATAACTCTGTTAATATTTAATCACAAACTCCAGAAGTATTCGGTTAATATTTATTCATGAAATGTATTTGGTAAAATATTAAAGAACTAGAGGGTGGGGCTGTGGTGATTAAATTATATGGCTTGGGATGTCGAGCTTTAGAGTAAGGTAAATTCTTTGCCTTCCTCCCTTAAGTATTTATTGCCATTTTAAAACTATTGACACCTTACATTAAAAAACAGGGATTCTTACCTGTATGACAGATTTTTATAATAGTAAACATTGGTTGGCAAAATGTTGCGCAGATGTTGGATCTGATCTGCATCCCAAGGTATATCCTAGTTTTAAGTGAAATACTACTGAAAATGAATGACCAACTCCACATTCCCTCACTCAGAGATTTTTACCAGAAAATTAAAAATAGGGTCCTTTCTATGAATAATAAAGTAGACAGTTTTGGTACAAAGCTGCAATCAGTGTATCCAATGTGTTATGAAAACAGCCTATGAGCTTATAGTCATAGCTCATCTACCTCTACCCCAATCCACAACTTCCTGCTAAAACACTGACATCCATGAAATGTAGTCCAGTAATTCAGCAATTTCTGCATTAAGTAGATACTACCCATACACTCTTTTCATTTATTCTGTTTTTCAAAATAATTATTTAGTCTTAATCAGCCAGAATTGCCAGAGAGATCTGGTTATTTTCCTCTATAAGTAGCATTCATGAAAGCCTTTTTTCTTAATAGGATAGCACTGGAATGTTTGGTTTGGAGTACTATGGAATTTGAATGCACAAATTAACTGTATGTCTTACGAGATATGTCCCAAAGAGCAATATCGAGTCAGTAAGCTACCCAGGGGGACCCCTCTCTAGCCTGGGGCTCAGGAATACCACAATCACTAGCTATCGCAATGAGGATGCAACAGAATCAGAGTGCTGGAGGAACCAAGGTAGAAATTCAAGAGAATAAGATGGAGTTTTTTGCTTAATTAAACCAGGTATCTAATTACCCTGAACCAGGGTATAAAATCAAAACATGACCCAGCAAAGCTAGTGAGGTGTAGGGAATTCCTCCAGACCCATCCTCTAAACTGTTAGTCCCTGAACCTACAGCAGATCTGAATTCATAGGTGAAGGTTGAGTGTCCAGATCAGGGGATGGGAGTATACTGAGACAAGTCTTTTCAACAAGCCATTAATAACACTAAAAGATCCTATGTGTACGTGTTTTTGCAACTGGGATCCCAAGCCAGAATCTCCAGCCTTTCCTCCTAAATCAGGGGATCCTGATATTTGATAATTATCTTCTTTTCAAGATTTATTTTATTTATTTGAAAGGGAGACCTACTGAGGATGGGGGAGACAGAGAGAGAGAATGCGAAAGAAAGTGAAAGATTTCTCCTATCTGCTGGTTCACTCCCCAACGGTCTCAACAACTGGGAATGGGTTAAGCCAAAGCCAGAGGCTGGAGTTCCATCTGGGTCTCTCACTCAGGTGGCAGGGCCCAAGCACTTCGACCAATTTCCACTGCTTTGCCAGGTGCATCAGCAAGGACCTGGATTAGCAATGGAGCAGACAGGACTCAAACCGGCATTCATATGTGATGTCAGAGTTATGCACAGCAGCTTAACCTGCTACTCCAGAATACTGGCCCCAACAATTATTTCCAGAGAGCCCAATATTATCTAAGAGAATGCTCATTCTGCATAGCCCAGGGACTCAGGAATCAATCAACATGAATCAACAATTAAAATATAATAGCAGCAGCACCTACTCAATTGTTAGCTTGATCCCATCTCCAGGCACAGTGGAAGCACTAAATGCAGGAATAGCTATAAGCTATCAAGTGCAGTGTTTGGCACATGACACACTCAATACACTTTCATTCCTTTCTCTTCCCTCATAACGGTGGTGAGGGGGTTGATGCCCTGAATTTTACCTCCAGAATTTTCTGAAACTCAAACAAATGCTTCAGTGACATAAAACTCAGAATGAAGATGGGCCCTTTTCTAATCAAGAAGGCCCCTCACATTTCCAAAAATTCCTATACAGAGAGCACACCACAAGCAGACAGGCCAAATCTACCCTGACCCCTGGGGAGACAGAGTTGCAGTGATTTCTCCCTTGTATCTGAGCTCTGACTGAAGGTACCTGAGACCCTCTTAGCCCTTGCAGTCTTGTAGTCACATCACATCTCCCAGAGCTCCACATGTTATAATTTACAGATACAAGGGACCCAATAAAATGCCTCTCCAAGGTTTGAGTCTGAAGACTTTCAAATCAGAACCAACACTGAGAAGTTAGAAAGACTCACTGCAAAATTCAAGACAGAGTTATTGAGGTTCAATAGGTTGCTAAATGGGTTGAGGGACAATTTCATAATCACTCACCTTAACAGAATCAGTAGCATTGGCTATTACTTACCGAGTTCTTACTGTCTGCCAGAAATTCCAGGAAGTACAATAAATAGATTATCTCATTGAAATCTCATTTAATAAATTTATATATTATCTCATTTGAACAATTTTTGAGATAAGTCCTGCCATCATACCCATTTGACAGATTTTACAGATGAGGAGATTCAATCTGGGTTTATCTGGTGATCGACTCAGATCAGAGAAGCCTATGACAAAGGAAAGGTGAGGGAAATAATTTCCTCATTCACCTTCACAAGACCAACAAACAAAAGAACGTAAATTACCAAACTACAGAAATGATCCTTGAAAGTATAGTCTTAAGAATAAAAATTAGAATAAAAAGCACAAAATGAAATATCCCTGAGGTAGTTTCTGGTCGCCATAAGAGGCCATGATTGCCAGACATAATACAAAATTAAATGTGATGAGGCCTGAGTTTCAGTCAATTTTCTTTCTATGAGAAGATGAGCTTTATGCTTTGGCGAAAATCACTTAAGTTAAATCTCTAGAGTTAACAGTTATTAAATGAGCAAATGTTATAAATATTAAAAGGAAGAAATCATTTCTATTTTTGAAGCTTGATACATCAACCAAGGTAAACTGATGGGCCTCATGACAGTAGTACCTAGACACAGAGTGTCATGTATTTCTCAGACATGAGGGCCCAGGCTGGTGGGGAGAGAAGAAAAGGGATAGAAGTATCTGCTCTAGGATAAGTACCTACTAAAGGCTGATGCTTGCTATGCATTATCTTCATGAGTCAGTCCTTTAAGTTATTACCAATAAGTAAATGAAGACTAGGAACTACGTAGGATAAATTAATGGAAAAACACCTTACACTGATGAGCTAACAATCCCTGAAAACCTTATAGTAACATTTTGTAGTTGTTCAAACGTATTTCATGTGACCTGTAAAAATTCTAAAGATGGAGAAATTAAGTTTGGAAAGTTTATGTGACTTAATCAGGTGACTAAGTGTTGGAAGAGTGACTCATATATCTGATACCAAGCTCTGAGCCCTTTTCACTGTCCCACGCTGTCCGAAGGTCCGTGATCTCACTCCAAATGGGGAGATTTCCCTTGTTAGCCAAATTCCAAAGTTTAATGTTCTAAGACTTTCTATTTTGTGCAGTTAGGTTTTTCAAGGTAAATCAGTGAATATAGTAGATAGATTTATATTTCAAAAGACTTAAAAATCTTCCATAGTGAATAAAAAGAGTATCAACTCATAAGTAATATTCTACCTACAGAAGTCGAATGACAAAATGGAAGGACAAGAGCAAAGCTGTATAATGATTGATGCTCCATCATATAAACCAACGAGCTGATGATTTACTAAGAAGAAAGAGAAGGGAAGTAATATCTATGAGACACAGACAATATGCCCGGCAGATTACATACTCACTCAATCCGCATTTATTGGATAGCTATTATGTCGAAATATTATGTCAGAATATTACTCTGCAAGACACTCAATATGCAATGGTAAATAAAATAAACACAGGTCCCTATTCCCATTTCATAATGTCTGACAATGGAAAATAGACATTAAACAAATATTCTAATAAATAAAATTCTTAATCATAAAACTCATAAGCAAGATAATGAAGGGCTTATAATTTAAATAAATGGAATTGGGAAAGACTTAAGAAATAATATTTAACCTGAGAACTGAAGGAAGATTAGGAATTAGCCCAACAAAGAATAATGAGAAGGCCTATCTAGGTAGAGATAATTTCATACCAAATAGTTTGAGGCCAGAAAGAGCCTGAGTATGCCAGTAACTGAAATAAAGATGGTGAAGCCTGAACAAAAGAAAAGGGGTGAAGTACTTATAACACACAATGAGTCCAGAGAGCTGGCAGGGGCCAGACCCAGAATACCAGGCGTGTGTTACTTTAACTAGATCTTTATTGCATCTGGCTTACAGATGAGGAAGCAAAGATTCAGAAAAGTCTAATGACCTATCCGAGTTCACACAGCTGGTCGGTTGGAGAATTCATCTTGTTCAAAGAAGAGTATGCTTTAAGGGAATATTGATTCCCTTCTGAACGATTCCTACAAGCAAGGGAGTCCACCAGCACGGAGGCTGGCCTCTCTCTGCTCCTGCAGAAGGGAGAAGCAAATCAGTCCCAGAGGTGGGGGTGGAAGGTAAAGCAGGCAGTCTGAGCCCAGGCCCTGACTCTTCTCCCGCACTTCTGCTCTGCCCCTCCACATACTTCATTAGGAATGACATCATGCGATTTTGCTGCCTGCAACTGTTAGGAAGTCTGCTGTGAGTCACCAGAAATCAATTTTATCAGAAATAGAAATATTTTAGATGCATCTTTTTCATCTCAGTCAATTCATATCACAAATCCAATTACAAATGTATATTTAAAAAACATTTAAAAAAACTTTTTTCTAGTCATTCTATGTTAACAAATCAATCTGGAAAGAGGAACCATAAGAGCTGAAATGGACCTTCACAACCAAACTCAGTGCTAGAGAACACCACTGATACCTAGGTCCTGGCAGCTCCTGTTCCACGTTTATCCTGGCATTGACATGAGCCCAGCAGTCCTGGCATCCTCTCCATATGCACAGAGCATCCTAACCAATGCCAGCATCCACACTGTTCTCTTTAGAAAAGAGTTTGTAATGATTGCTTCCCCTCCAATATCCCTGGTACGGAGCTTGAAATGTGAATAGGTTTTCTTTTTTTAGAACTATATTTAAACCACAAAGGATATTTGCCAATTGGGAAGCTAAGGATTCAACATCTCTCTCCCCTCCAGCATAACCCTCTCCAACCTCTAAAAAAAGAGTGGGGCCTCATGGAGCCCAGAGGAGAGTTTGTGGTTTTGTCCTTTGGTGGCACAAGGAGAGGTCCTGAGGAGAAGCTCTTCTCACAGCAATGTCGCAGACCCCACGCACTGGAGGATGAGCTAACAGACGTCACGGAGTCTGACATCAGCGTGGGGGTTGCTGTCCTACAAGTGCGCCCCTCACCATCACCTCACCTGTAGTTTTATTTTTCTTTGGACAGAAGCGTACACATTCGGCAAGTTGCTTACATGATGGTTTCTCTATCTAAATATAGCATGGAAGGACAGATCTAAAATGTCCTTGTTGAAATTCGTCCATGAAATATAACCTGAAAAAAGTAAATAAGTCCCATTCCTGAAAGATGCAATATTTTTCCTGGATGAGAAGAAAACCATTAATTTTATTGAAGCAGAAGAGAAAATCAAATATACCCAGACATGTCCAGTCCCTATTATGACTCCTAAAAAGAGTTACTTAATGGAGATTTTTCACATTTTTAAAGATTTCCAATTTTACAACATTTACTCAACCAAGTTAAAGATAAAGAATCGTAAAGGAACTTATTACATGGTTGTATAGAGTTTGAAAGGAGGCGGGAAGGAAAGGCATTTGGTCTAACAGTTAAAGTTGCTACTTGGGATGCCCACACCCCATACCTGAATGCCTGGTTCAAGTCCCAACTACTCTGCTTCCAATCAAACTTCATGTTAACTCAAACTCCAGGAGACTCAAGTACTCCTGGTAATGGCTCAAGTACTTGAGTCAATGACTCCAACGTGAAAAACCCAGACAGAGTTCCAGGCTCCTGGCTTCAACCTGGCCCAGTTTGACTAATGTAGGCATTTGGGGAATGAACCAGTGGAAAGAAGATCTCTCTCTCTCTCTCTCTCTCTCTGTCCCTTTCTCTCTCTCTCCCTCACCCTTTCTGTGTGTCTCTCCCTGCCTTTCAAATAAAAACTGAAAATAAATCCATAAAAATTTAAAGGTGGGGAGATATTTGTTTCATTCATTGATATAATTCCTAAAATAAAACAAATGTATTTTTGACTCTACATTTTTTTTCTTATTATGGATAAAAAGGTCTAAATTTTTTAAAATCACATGAGGACACTCAAGTTGCAGGCATTACCATCATCCTGCTTGATGTTTTAGACCTAGACATGTTATGGTAAATAAGAGGGCCCAAATATTTCAAGTACAAAAATAAAACTAGTTGGTCATATCAATCCTTTAAACAAAACAAAATGTTGATATGTAAGGCCCAGTATATAAAACTGCAGTTTTGAATTGCTTTTTGCACAGATTGAAAACAACTGTGCAGGTCCTGTGCTGTGGCACAGTGGGTAAAGCCGCCACCTGCAGTGCCGGCATCCTATAAGGGCACTGGTTTGAGTCCTAGCTTCCGATCCAGCTCTCTGCTATGGTCTGGGAAAGCAGTAAAAGATGGCCTAAGTCCTTGGTCCCTGCACCCGTGTGGGAGGCCTGGAGGAAGTTCCTGGCTCCTGGCTTCGGATTGGCACAGCTCCGGCCATTGAGGCCATCTGGGGAGTGAACCAGCGGATGGAAGACCTCCCTCTCTTGTGCGCTCTCGCTCTCTCTCGCTCTCTCTCTCTCTCTCTTTCTCTCTCTATCTGCCTCTGCTTCTCTGTAACTCTGCCTTTCAAATAAACAAATACATTTTTAAAAAAGATTTAAAAAGAAAACAATTGTGCTTATATGCATCTTTCAGGTAGGGCTGTCCTGAGGACCCTTGTCACCCCAGTACCAGCATCATGCCTAGCGCATGGAAAAGAGCACACAAATTTCTGCAGAACGAGTTCGTTGCAAGGAAAACACACAATGGAGTCAAAGCTTAATGAAAAAAGATGGCTTCTTAGCTAAGACTGTAAGAGATTCTCTGAGGTCCTCTACTGAATAGAAAAGCAAAGGACTGAGTATATCATTTATTCTGATTGCTGGTTGTGTTCCCATAGGCATGGCCATGAACTTCCAGTTGTTTCCACCACATAAAAAAGTTGACCACAGTAACTAGAGATTAGCCTCCTTTGCTCACTTAACAATCATGGAACGGCAAGTTTGATGCAATCTTGGAGAACACCTGATCTTGTGTTCTCAGCTGTGTTCCTCAGGACCTCAGGGTGCAACGGGGTGCAGAGAGGCCAAACAGCAGCTCTCTGCATCCCCAGTCCCATCTGATTTAGCATAGCTCCTTTTACATTTCGCATTTGCATATTGGGGTTTTGTAAGATATCATTAGAAACATGGTTCCAAGTGCTGAAAACAAGGCTTAACAGAAATCATCTAATTCAAACTTGTAAGTTCACATATACAGTGGTAGAACCCAAACACCCAAGATATTGTCAGCAACAAACAAAAGCCCAGATACATTGATTCTTAGTCTAGTGCTCCTTCCACAACACTATTAATTGGGAACTTTAGGGTCTTACATAAAATACTTGGCATCCAATAGTTTCTATAAGTCTAGGAGATAAGCAAACAGTAATATGCAATACCTATGGTGCTAACAGCTTGCATGTGCGTCTCACTATGTGGCTTGCAAAGAAATCCACATCCATACATTTATTCCCGCATGCTGACCACAAATTGCAACGCATTTAAAGCAGATATTTCATGTATTCAAATGAGGACTATTTAGTGTCAAGGGTATCCAGTGACGCATGTAGCTGTAGTTAACAGGTAAGTGGCAGGTAACTGGGACAAGAACAGAGTTCTCTCCAAGACTCAATTCAGTACAACTCGGGGGCAAGGTCCACTGACCAGTACCTTAGGCCACTCTTGCTTCTCCCAAGCATAGTTAATAGAATTCGATTCATGAGCTCGCTCACTGACCGGCCAGATTACTGGGTGTTCTGGAGTTGAACGCAGATTTCACAGAAAGAAAGCCATGACTGTGAGCCACGGCAGCTTTCGGCACAGGGAGGGAAATAGAGGCCACGCCAGCCCAGGCTTTACGCTGATGGGAAAACGCCAGAATTCCAGACTAGAGAGAAAATGCTGACATCCTGAGACTTCAGTCCCAAGCCAGGGCAGGCTAGCTCTCCCTTCCAGTAGTGTGATTTGCCATTCTAGGCCTGGGAAGCCCAGAAAGGAACACAAAGGCCCTCGAGTCCCATAAACAGGTCGCCTCCAGGTAGCTCCCTGTCCCACATGGCTCCCGGCTGGAAACAGGACGAAGCCGGCCTGGCCACAGGCGATTGGTTGTGCTGGAAATGGCTTTTGAAAGGGAGATGAAAGCACTCTCCGCAGACGGAGGCTCACTCAGACGGCTGGGTTTGGGCAATGCTGACGAGGGCCAGATTCCACACACTCATCCGGGAAAGCCAGCGAAGCTCACGGAAACACTCCCCCTGCAATTGAGCCCCAGCTGTTCAAGCTGAGGCTGCTCTTTAAAGTGAAGCAAACGGGTGAAAAAGCTGAAGTTCAGCAGTTTCACTCTGTTGGGCCAAAACTCCTGTGTAGTCCCAGCCCTCGGCTTCTGCTACATTGGCCAGATGCTCAGCGCCTCCCGAGCCGGCCTTACCGGGAGCTGTGCACAGGGTCCAGGCCAAATGAAGCAGCTCACAGGGCGCATGCGTCTGGGTGAGCCTGTTCCACTGGCAGAGTCTGGTCGATGCAAAAACTGGGGTCATCAGAATTAATTTTACAAACTAGTTTTTAGAGCAATATAAAACACTTTTTATTGCAGTGAGTGGTTGGAGTCTTTGGATCTTAAGTTACATTCCTTGCCCCGAATGCTAATGTCATCCCAGTGGCTACCTTTCAGCTACAAACAAACCCAAAAACAATGCAAACAAGCTTGCTATTTCACCTCTGACCTCTGTGTTTCATTTTCTAGGATTTTATTTCACTCCTAAGTATCCTAGTTCCTAAATGAAAAATTTTTCCAAAGCACCAAAAATGTTTATATTTACATATTTAGTAGAGTTGTTTTTCTCACCCAAGATGTTTCCATGCCCATCCAATTACCATTGCAACTGGATAAATGTCATCTTTGCAAAGGGATCTCTCAATTATGCTCAGCAGCCTCATGCAAACAAATTGTTTTCAGCCCTCTCAAGTCACTCTGGCATTATTTTTGATGAGATCTGTTCCCACATAGAAAAAAAAAAAAAGCAGCTGACCAATAAAATCATTGCTAGGTATTTTCTTTACTTTTTAAGTTGACAGCAAAAGGAGCTGCCGGAAGGAGTTTCTGAAATCTCCATTCAGGAGAGAGTATTTGACACAGTAGTTAAGACACTGCTTGGGATGCCTGCCTCCCACGCCTCCAACCCCAGCTTCCCACTTACTCAGACCCTGGGAGCAGCAGCAATGGCTCAAGTACTTGGGTCTCTGCCACCCACATGCATGACTCAGACTGAGTTCCACATCCTGACTTCATCCTGGCCCAGTCCCAGCTACTGTGGCATCTGGGAAGTGAAGACCTCTCTCCTTTGTTGGTCTCTGTCTCTCTGCCTTTCCAACAATAAATATAAATAAATAAATGAAAGAAATCTCTATCCATGACCACATAAGCGGGCGCTGCGATGCATCAGCCTCTGATCACACATGGTGCACGCGTGTGCCTTCTCTCTGAGTGCAGGCCCAGGAAGGAAACTTTCCTACTTGAGACTCTTGTGTCCAGTTTCTGTCAGTAATTGAAGTGTCTGGAAGATAAAAAGAGCCTCACCACGAGATGAAAAAATAATTCCTTTGGAAGCATCCATCTTGAAAATGATGAAATGTGTGGGCCATGATTGCAAACACTTAGAGAATCACTGAGGAATAAAAGATTTAATTTCCAGGATGGTTTGTGGGGAGGGGGGTGAGGGGACTGCATCTTCCACATGGCACAAATCTCGGTGACTCATTTTTCTTCTTACAATCCCCAGGTGGCAAAGTTCACACAATGGATAGACAGATTAACTAAAGATCAACTCCAGCTTCTGCAAAAGATGCTTGGAAGGCATTGTTAGCGCTGCTCAGGGAGGGCACAGGCGTGTGTAAGCCACTCCAGGCAGTGGTTTAGCCCACTGAGATTTATCGCTTAGCTCCACGGCACCACGTGTTAGAAACGCTCAGAGGTGACAACAAGCTATGTCACCTTGCTTTCCCCAGAGGCGTATAAAACACAGAAAACTTCTGGGATACAAAGAGAAATGGTGTCCATTTTGAACCACGTCTGTTCTCTAGCGCATTGGGTCCCTTCTCGAACCCCAGGGGTGCCCTCCACTCCAGCAGTCTGCAGGTGCAAGTAAGATCTCAAACCACTTGGGCAAGGAGAGGAAGAACCACAGAACTAACCTGGGAGAGGAAACACAGCTCCATCCAATCTTTACTCTTTTTTTGCATTTTTGTTTTCAACATTTTAAGTGTAAAATAAAACACATGCAGAAAAACAACAGCTCACATGCACTCCTAGAGTTTAACGTTATATATAATGTTATTGGGCAAACATCCTGCAACCCATACGTAAGTCTAAATTTAAACCTTTGCGAGCCACCTAAGAAATCTCATCCAGGTGCTCTTCCTCTATCTCAAACACCCCCCTCCTCTCAAGAGTAACCATCGACCCAACTTTCACAGTAATGACCTTCTATAGTTTTATTTCATAAGTGTTTATTCCTAGACATCGAAGTCTAGACTGACCATTTTATTAAATCTGCTACATTTTATGTCTATTTTAATCCACACATTTCTCAGCTGTAGCTTTCTTTGCTTTACAACATTTTTCTTAATTTTTATTGGTTTATTTGAGAGATAGAGACAGACAGAGATCTCTTACCCATGATTCACTCCCCCAAACGCTCACAACAGCCTCAGCTGGGCCCGGATGAAAGCCTGGAGCTGGGAATTCAGTCCAGGTCTCCATGTGAGCATCAGGAAGCCCAGTCACTTGAGCCACCACAATTGCCTCTCCAGGTCTGCATTAGCAGGAATCTGGGAATCGGGAGACACAGCCAGGAACCCTGCCGTGGCAAATTGGCTTCTTAGCCAGCATTTTCACTGCTAGACCAAACACCTGACCCAGGCTTACAGCCGTGTTGTTCAAGGGCCTGTGGCATTTGGCCTCTTGAGTTTCCCACAGTCCAGATGTCACTGCCTGAAGTGGTGTGTGGGCAACATGGTCCTCAGCTCTTGATTTCCTACAAATAGCAGCTGGATCCAGACAGGTCCATCCCTTTCCAAAGACTCCACTTCACATTTTATCCAAAACCACAAAATGTCTGGATAGCTCTCTTTGATGTTAGCAGTTGTTGATACTGAATGACTAGACCAGTGGTTCATTTGGATCTGCTAAGCAGTGACATTTTCTCTATTATTTCTCATTTTTAACAAAAATGCTTTTATAAATAACATGCTTCGTCTCAATCACCATATGGTTTTTCGGCTACAGTTCATACTGGAGAGATAAGAGAAACGTTTGATTCTTTCCCTGCATTTACCTATTTTCAAGATAATGAATTGTTTCTCTAGAATTTTCTGAGGGTGACCAGGTTTTTATAAATGCCAATTTTCCTTAGTATCCAATAATAATCAATGCTCTTTATGCTACAAACTTAGTTTTCCTAGATACAAAAATCTTTGCCTCATATTTTCTTTCTTTGATTCTCCCAAATTTGTTACTCTACTTTCTTCTGGTCTATATAAATATTTCTCCTCAAAAAGGTCTGATTATAATTATAATTTAAATTTTCTTTCACTTCACAATCACTTTTTATTCCATCAAGATGCTCAAATATTTTTTGTTTTCTTTCTCATAAAATTGTACTGATTTATGTCCTAGAATTTCCTGTTCTTGGGGCCAGCATTGTGGCCCAGCAGGTTAAGCTACCACCTTTAATGCTAGCATCCCATATGGGCGCTGGTTCAAGTCCTGGCTACTCTACTTCCAATCCAGCTCCCTGCTAATGTGTATGGGAAAGCAGCAGAAGACAGCCCAAGTCTTTGGGTCTCTTCACCCATGTGGGTGATCCAGATGGAGTTTCAGATGCCTGGCCCACCTCCAGCCATTGGGGCCATTTGTGGATTGAACCAGGAGCTGCATTTTTGCAAATGTCCATGCAAATTCCCAACTAGACAATCTTCAACTTTAAAGAAATCTCCACTCAGGCAGACATCCTGGTATACTGGGTAACGCTGCCGTCTGAAACACAGGCATCCCATGTGGGCCCCAGTTTGAGTCCCAGCTGCTCCACTTCCAATCCGGCTCCCTGCTAGTGGCCTAGGAAAAGCAGCAGAGATGGCCCAACTGCTTGGGCCCCTGTGCCCAGGTGGGAGACCCTGATGAAGCCTTTGGTACTGTCTTCAGCCTGGTTCAGCCCTGGCTGTTACAGGCACTTAGGGAGTGAACCAGTGGATGGAGGATCTCCCTCCTCTCTCTCTTGCTCTCACTCTCTCATTGCCTATGAGAATTGTGGAAGCTTGCTGCCCTAAGTCATCTATGTTGGAAGTATATTTTTAGAACTTTTCCCCAGATTGTTGCTTACATTTTAGAATCAAGAAGAAGGAGAATACTTTACCTATCCCCTCACCCAGCCCCAGAAGCACACTGTATTTTATGGTGCCATTTTATATACCACAAGACACAATAATATGACCATATAGGAACCTAGGAAACTTTCTTCAGAATAAAATGCACATCCAATTTTCAAATTGAAATCAACTTGACAGTGAGTATAAGGAGAGCAGAGCATTCATGATCTGCTCCTGGAGCCAGCTCTGGGAACAATTCTGCCTTGATAGATTTTAAATGTAATGACAGATGAATTATCTTGCTAACAGAAATCATACCTTCTGATGGCATACTTCATAGCTAAAGTAAAAAAACTAAATAATGCACACACCTGCATTTATGGATGTCAGATCAGAGGAAGTCTATAGTAAAAATATCCTTAAAAAGAAAAAGGAAAATTATGGTAATGATTTTAAAAGTAAAATAACAAGCCTGGCTTTCTGGCTGGGTGGGTAAAATCACTGCCTGTAATCACAGCATCCCATATGGGCACTGGTTGGTGTCCTAGCTGCTCTTCTTCTGAGCCAGCTTCCTGCTGACTGCTTGGGAAAAGCAGCAGAAGAGAGCCCAAGTATCTGGGCCCCCGCCACCAGGAGAGAGACTCAAAAGAAGCTCCTGACTCCTGGCTTTGGCTTGGCCCAGTAATGGCTGTTACAGCCATCTGGGGAGTGAATCAATGAATGGAAGATATTATTTATCTATCTATCTACCTACCTCTACATCTCTCCCTGTCTGTAACTCCAACTTCAAATAAATAAATCTATTTTTAAAAAGGTAAAACAACAACGCATGTGTCAAAGAACGTGAAATCTAAATCTAGCCATCTTGAGAGCAAAAGAAACAAGCTAATAACTGAGTAATGTTAGAAAAAGGAAAAAAATTAATTTATTCTAAATTCAGATAAGAAGTGGTCTCAGGTTTCAGGCTCCCATAGGGAGAAAGCCAAAGGGCATGTCTGTGCTGAGGACATGAAGACACAAATCCAGGCCTGGAAGAATACAAGATGACAAGAAAAGTAGGTCAAGTGAGGGAAGAAGACAGCCAGCTGATGGAGCAAGAACAAGAGCTTTACCCTACAAGTGTCAACACTCTCTGGCACCACTCAGAGTGTTTCTAAGAACAGATTTCAGAGTCAAGCATTCATGAACTTCCCTTAAGTACACACAGAATAGGAGAAGGGAATTGAATTATTTAAAACAGAGGATCCATAAATATCTTCAGATTCAGGAAATGGCCCATGAGCCCCCAAAATATTAAGAAGCCTGTTGTAGAAGTTAAACAGGATCTAAGTAAATGTTATCATCATTTAACACCCACTCACACCCACCTATTTTGCCATAAAAACAAAAATATCCCAGTGGCAAGGTGAGTGGGAATTTGAAAGGCTGGGTAGGGATGGGGGACGTGGGTGTTGCTTGGGAAAAAACAGAAATGAAGGTCAGAGTCCGCTTGCCTGTTTGAGATAACATTATTAATGTAAGTCAGTTTTGCCTCAATAAATTTTTTAGCAGTCCCTACATAATAATTATACATGTAATGTTAAATCCTCCTTATTTTAATGGAGTAAAAAGAAAAGGTGAAGAATTAGAAGGATTAAAAACTGGACAATATTAGGATTAAGGTCCCAAAAGAAGAAAAAAAGAACTTCTACCATGGAAAAAACCTTCTAACACTAAAATTTCTACTGCAATCAATGTATTTACCTGGTAGCAGAGAGAGAAGGTATATAAAGGCAGATGCTTTTGCAATTAATAAAAGACTATTTTTTTTGGTCTAGCTGGTTTTTCAGCATGGCTACTGCTCTTTCTTATAAAAGATATCCATTCTATGATTTGTTTTCCAATTATGATTTAATTGTAAGGCAAGTCTAGACTTGCCTTCAAATAACTAATACCAAATCTTTCCACATATGTTAGTTTTGGACCAGAGCCACATGAGTTAGGTAGAACTTTTTATGTGTTTATCTTACTTATTTGAAAGACACGCATACAGTCAGAGATCTCCCATACTCTGGTTCACTCCCTGGATGCTGGCAACAGCTGGGACTAGATCAGGCTGAAGCCAGAAGCCAGGCACTCAAACTAGGTCTCCATGTGGGCAGCAGGGATCCAGCTACTTGAGCCTCTACCACTGTCTGCCCAGGGGTATGTTAGCAGGAAGCAGAAAGGAGAAGCAGAGTCAGAACCTAACCCAGGCACTTAGATGTCGGCCGCAGACACCCCAAGTGGGGTCGTAAGCACTGTGCCTATCCCCTACTCCCATGGTATAATTTTCTGGTTTGGTTATGGAACAGAAAGACTCTTATTAAAGGAACATCAACGGGGACATGAAGTCCAAAGATTCCTCTGGTGAGACCAAGCAGCAAGGTTTAAATGGAACCTGTTGGAGACAGGCCAGATTGGGCATCGGGCTTCACCAGAAGCACTCTGCACAAGCACTGTTTGTGGCTTAAACAACTGAAGTTTAGGAATCTCCAAAGAAGGAGACGAAGGAGGGTAAGTAAAGGTAAAGAGAGTAACTCGCTGCAGAAGAGCCACACCTCATCACCTTCCAAGCCCTTGCTTGACCCTGGTGGTCTCCCCCAGGAAGGACTGATGTGCAGCAGTGAGACTTGGTCTCCCTTCCTGTTCTCAATGTGCTTCCATCATCACACAAAGGCTCAGACATGTGTATCCTGGGAGGGAGTACATGGCAGAACCAGCCAGTGTGGCCATGACTTCATAATGGGTTCATCTTGAACTCCATCTGAGAAGGCAAGAAAAAGCCAGTGGAAGGTGGATAATGTACTAAAGAAGAGAAAAAAACAAGACAGACAGGCTGGAAAAAAGAAAAATGAGAAAGTACAGGCTGGGTTGACTAGAAAAACTTTGAAAGTTACCCTGCAACTATCAAAATCATATTTCACAATATTTGCAGAACATTCACAATATAATAATCAACTATACAAGCAAGTTACAAAGTAGTTTGCAGTATGTGTACCCATTTTCTTAAGATTTACTTTATTTATTTGAAAGACAGAGTTACAGAGAGAGGTAGAGAAGGAGAGAGAAGTTTTCCATTCACTGGTTCACTCCCCAAATGGCCACAATGGCTGGAGTTGAGCCAATCCAAAGCCAGGAGCCAGGAGCTTCATCCAAGTCTCCCACGTGGATTCAGGTTTCCAAGCACTTGGGCCATCCTCCACTGCTTTCTCAGGAGCATTAGTAGGGAGCTATATCAGTGTGGAGCAAATGGGACACAAACCAGCACCCAGATGGGATGCCAGCACAGCAAGCCAGGGCTTTAACCTGCTGTACCACAGCACTGGCTCCATGTGTACCCATTTTGTAAATGTGTTTAAATATAGAGACAATTTCACAATTGCATGTATTATTTTTAGATATCTGTGAGGGAGTGAGTTAGAAGTAAAAAGAGAGGCCAAGAAGACATGTACAATAAAAGGCCTGAGTTTATTTTCCAAAATGGAATTAGAGATGATATTCTGTTTTAATGCTTCCCTACAGTTCCCAAATGTATAATATATATATATATATCTATATCTTTGCACTTATACTATTGCATATATTTTATATAATATTCTTCTCTATTATACATTTAATTATATATTTATTAAATTTTGTAATATAATTATATATTAATTAGACAATAAATAATTATGTGCCTAACTTATTAAATATATGTAATAATAAAAGCAACAAAAATTTTCTTCTACCTCTTCTTCTGTGTCCCTTCTTTTAGTACCCATCCCACAGAAACTTGGAATCAAGGGCCAGCGCTGTGGCACAGCCGGTAAAGCCACCACCTGCAGTGCCAGCATCCCATTTGGGTACCGGTTCGAGTCCCAGCAGCTCCACTTTTGATCCAGCTCTCTGCTATGGCCTGGGAAAGAAATAGAAGATGACCCAAATGCTTGGACCCCTGCACCCACATTGGAGACCTGGAAGAAGCTCCTGGCTCCTGGTTTCAGATCGGCCCAGCTCTGCCTATTGTGGCCATTTGGGGAGTGAAACAGCAGATGGAAGATTTTCTCTCTCTCTCTACCTCTCTCTCTCTCTCTCTCCTTCTCTCTTTCTTTCCCTTTCAAATAAATAAATAAATCATAAAAATAAAAAAGAAACCTTGAATCAAAATTGTACCAACTGAAGAAAAAGGCAAAACACAACAACACAAAGCATGCGTCACAATCCTAAAATTATGTTTAATATACCTGATTCTTGAATCCAACCAAAATTTTTACATACCCAATCACAATAAGTAAAATAAACATCACGAAAGAGGACATCAAACTCAGACTTCTGATGAAGCAATGGTTAAAATTCATGAGAGTGTATTTTGCTGTTAATTGGTTATCCACCACTAGAAACCTGGCTTTTGCACTCCCAATAGTCACAGCAGGCACCTGCAGATTGGCTAATGAGCTGTCCACTCATTGGCGAGTCTAGCTATTTATCAAGCCTTTGGGTAATTTGAAGCAAGCTCAGGATACCTGCAGCAGTTCAAGTGGAAAATGAAATCTGAGTAGCTTATAAAGGGGAAATGACATCCTGCCCAAGCTGAAAACTTCTGTTCTTTTGGGGTAGATTCATCTAGACTAGTCACATGGGGCTGAGAAATTAACTAAGTAGAAAGTCTACCATCCCTGGGGTTTGGCAACTTGCCTTCTCTCCCAGAAAAACACAGAGCTCTGATGTCTACCTCAACCTTCTGCCTACTGCCTCAGAATGAATGTAGAATCCCATTAATGAGAACATAAGCATACTTCTATAGAAAATTCAGGATAAGGAGAAGGAATACTAAAAAATAGAAATAAAATGTGGGAGAGGGAGACAAGGTGTTGAAACTGTTGATATGGTACAATAATAAGTATACAGAAAAAGCCCAATAAGATAGCAGTTATTTAAGTAGGTTTTAATCTAAATTCTCCCACTCACATGCCAGTTTTATATGGCAGAGAGTGTAAAAGGACACTGGAGCTTAGCAATGTCAGCCGACTGTCATCCTGTCAAGAGTGCAGACAAATAGTCACCATGTGAAAATCAATAGCAGTGGGGAAAAGGCTTTCTTGTACATTTATGATGGATAACACAGCCTGGGTGTAATGCATTGAAACAACTAACTCCAATGATGCAACTTGCTTCGGTCAACGATTTTCAAGCCTTGGTTGGGAACAGCTGCACTGCTAAAACATTTACAGTTCTAGGCACTTGACAGTGGCCATTTCCCTACAGTGAAGAATTAATCTGAAGGCTACTTCTTGAAAACTCCAGCTATGGGCATGGAAAGGACTCAGTTATGTCATGGCTCAACAATGGAAAAGTGGTTCTTTGCCACTGAGCTTTCTCCAATTCTAGAATTGAAAAGTAGCACACATAGTAATAGTAATTTCTCCATTTATTTATTTAGAAAGCAAGAGGGCAGCCATCCACTGGTTCACTCCCCTAAATGCCCACACCATTCTTAGCTGGGGCTAAGGCAGGTTGCAGGGAGAAGCCAGGAACTCAATCCAGGTTTCCCACATGGGTGGCAGGAACACACTTATTTGAGCAATCACCGTGGTTTCCCATGGTTTACATTAGCAGGAAGGTGAAGAGAAGAGTTGGAGCTGAGAACTAAATGCAGACACTCTAATGTGAGATGTAGGCTTCTTACCCACAGGCCCCAAGTCTGCTCCTAGTGATCTCCCTTTTATATTAATTCCCTAGAAATCTTTCAGTGAAGAAGTAGGAACAATGGCTTCTCCGATTTTCTAGAAACCATGGAAATGCCAGAAGTAGGTGCTAAAACCAAATGAGTTTCCCTCCTTTAGCCAACATCCTCCTATCAAAGCCTTCCACCTACTTTAGGGAAATGGGAGTCTTTTGTGACTAATGAGCCAATGCCTTCAGCAGCCTGATTTCACTTTTTATTAGGCTGGGAAGGATGATTTGCAACCATCATTTCAACCAGCCTTCTCTGCCTTCCTCCTCAACTCCTGACACTGAGGCAGACTTGAAGTGCAGTATTCTAGTCTTTTCAGGTCTGCATGGGTAGTGCAACATCCAGATGCTCCAGTCTCCCAGAACACTGGAGGCAATGAGGCAGACAGCCCAGTGACAACTGCCTGGAACTACATGAGGACAGTCACAGCTCCACACAGGTGTTGATATCGACTCAGGGTGACTGCAGACAAGCCATCCCACCCCTCTGCGGCTCAGCCCCTCTAAAATGATGATGATCCTGTCTCTCCCTCTGAGTGTTCAGGGAATCGTATAAAATCATCAATATAAAATACTTTGAAAAATGTCCACTCATGAAGTCGAAGAATTTTAGAAGGACCTTAGAGATGATTTAGTGCAGTCCCTCATTAGACAGATGAGGAGATGGTCCCCTAGCACCTTAAGTGAGTCCAGTAAGTTCAGAAAAAAAGAGAAGCAGAACTGCTATGCAAGTCGAAGCACAACTGTTACATCTTAGTACAGCTCCAATGTGAGTGCTAAGCAAAAGAAACATACCGCCCATAGAAATTAAAAAAAAAAAAAAACAAAGACCCCCACCAAGACTGGAATACATAATAACTGGCTTACTGCTATTACATTGTAAACATGATAAAATAATATTGCTTAACATTTTCAGGTTTTGAGGCCACCCTGGAGGACACCAAAATAAAAATGAACAAAAATTTAACCATAATTCTCTGAGGAAAAATATCCACGTTAGCATTGTGGTGAACACCATTTTCCACAGGATTACAAACTATGTACCTGTTGTGTGCAATCTGCTATTTTGAATGGGAAGAATTTGAAATGATATCCTGCATGTTCCAACAAAGGAGTATCTGTGAAGCATGTTAATAATGAGGCACGTGGAAGACTATTAGGGCTTTTGATATGATGAGTAAGAGGAAATCTCCATAAAGATCCTGATCTATTCTCCAGGACACAAAAGAATAAATACCAATGGTTGAGTTAGAAACAAAGTAGTTTCTCTAATAAGATGAACCCCAGAGGTAAATGCTTGCTTCAACAGAATGAGCTCCTAACAGAAGTCACCCTCTGTTGCATTTACAACCCATCTCCAAAGCAACCATCGGCCTGGTAGACCCTTCCAGGGTAGCAAAACTGAAATGGCTTTTTTCAATCTTAATCCTTCTCAACCCTCGCCATTTCATCTCTTTTCTGAACTAAAGGTCAACTTTATGGGAATACACCCTTTATGTTAGTGACGTTCCAGTCACCCAGAGATTTTACTCCACACAAATCCTTCCCCTAGGAGTGAAGGCTCATTGCATTTATGAATTCCCTTACCTGCAATTTGTACTGGAGAGTGCTGCCCCTTTGGCCTAATCTCTACCTCAAAGAGCAACAATCAATGGTAACCATGTCCTATTGTTTGTTTGAGTTAATCCTGAAATGCTTAACTGAGATGCAGTTCCACATAAATCATTCAGATCCCATTTGCTCTAACTAGGCATGCTGAATAGCTGTGATTTTCAGACTCAAGCCCACTGGAAATCCAAAAGCCATCATTTTGCATCTGCTCACTGAACAATCACCTGAAAGGGAAACTTCATGTTCCAAGTAGACACTGCCTTCTCTGTCATTGCCCTAACCTTACAGGGATTCTATAATATCCTGAACTGGTGAATTTTGTAAGACCCCATCCCCAACCATTCTGCTATTTCCTTCTTTCTTATCAAAAACTTCAATTGTCATCATCCCAGAAGCACAGATGACGAGGAGGAACAGAGTTCAGAGTTGCTGGCCCAAGAAAACGTTCTATAGAAGTAGCATCTTCGCAGTAGCGGTTGTTGGTTTTTTCCTCAGAGGTTTATAAAACATTAGGAAGAACTTGATGAGGAGCCATTATAAAACATTACATAAAAGCTAGACTGTGAGTGCATAAGCAAGAGTCTTAAATTGGGGGCACTTGTTTAATGCTCACCCCCTCATCACCTCCAGTACAGACCTGACCCCTTCTGTTGATCCAGTTGGGTAACAGGTCTCCTGTACTAAGTTTCATCTCTGTTCCTACTCTGCCTTTTTCTCTACAGTGCTGAAGTTTGGCCTTAAATGGTGTAATACTCAAAATTAATGAAAACATTAATTTTCTGAAAATTTTGGAAACAACCACACCTTGAATAAATAAAATGTTCCCCCTTTATAGGGAAATTATAGGTAGAGTTCCTCAGGAATAGTAGTCTTACTTTTAACCATATATCAAAAACTCCAACTACTTAAATTCCTCTTGATTGAAATATATAAGTATTAATACCACTTGTATGTGTGTCAAATGGTTGAAATCCACATTTTTGTCTATTTTTGTGGCCTTGTAGGTAAGCCTCTGCATGATCTATTTGATAATCCAAGTATAGCAAAATGGCAATTGGTCTTTTCTCTATAAACCTGACACCTTGAGCCAGGACCAAATGGAGTTGCTTAAATTAAACTCAGCCTAAAATCACTTTCAATCAACTTGACCACACTTGAGATGGATTCTACAACATATGTACTTCAACTATATAGACAAAACACACAGTCTACACTGTTAAATGTATTCAACATTAAAATAGAGGACACGTGGAGAGTGAGAGGGGCATCAGCTTAGAAATATTCCCAACTTGGAATTAGACATCTTCAACCATGGGTTACACATCCTTGAAAACTCCCAACATCTTTGAAATTCAGCCCCCTTGTCTGTAAAACTAGAGTAATAATCTTATTTGATAATGATTGTTGCATGGGTGACATGAAATGCATATCAATGTTCAGCATAATGTCTAGACTTTGGCTGATACTGTACATATGGTAAATGTCTACAGCAAACAATAATACCCTCCTTAAATATGCATTCAATTCATAATAAGGAAGGAGACATACACTGTAAAGATCCTTGGAACTCTTCATAGTATCATTAACTTACTCAAGATAAGATATAAGTTAGCTCATTATCTGACACTGATTGTTTCCTAAGACCATATTTTGGGGAAAAGAGAGAGAGAGAGAGAGAGAGAGAATAGATTATTAATTGATTAGTGATTTAAAGACCAGGGAAGCAAGGAAGAAACTAGTGTTGGGGAAAACAGGACTCAGAAAAGAAACTGAGAGCACAGACACATGACAGACAGAGACAGAGACAAAGAGAGACACACAAATAGGCAGCAAACTCACATCTGCTGGTTCACTCCACAAATGCCACCAGTAGCCAGGGATGGGACTGGAAGAAGCCAGGAGTCCAATCTAAATCCTCAGTGATTATACCCACTATACCCAGGGCCCCAGAGCATGGGCTACGTTGCCCAGCACTGTCTCTGGAATTTGATTAAGTACCCAATAAAAAAAATTTATTGACAAATAAAGTTCTTTTATTATGCTCATGTGACTATTATCACAGAGAATTCATGGGTCACTACTGAAGAAGTAATTTTCAAACTCTAGATAAACTCGCGAGCAAGTATTTTAATCCCAGAGACTGAGGCAGGCATTCGGCTTGGCAGTAAAGACATCACTTGGGATGCTTGCATCCCATATCAGAGTGACTGAATTCTAATCCTGGCTCCCCTCCCAACTTCAGTGTCACAGTAATATCCATTTGGGAGCCCACAAGTGATGGCTCAAGTAGTTCTGCTCCTGCCACCCACATGGGAGATCTGGACTGAGTTCTCAATTCCTGACTTTGACGTGGTCTAGCCCCAGCTGTTGAGGGCATTTAGGGAGTAAGCCAGCAGATTGAAATGCTCACTCTCTACCCACCCCCCTTTGTGTGTGTGTGTGTGTGTACCTGTGTACACATGCATTTACCATTGTGTCTGTCTCTGAAACAAAATTAAATTACAGAGAGTGTAGAATTTCAAAAAAATCACTACCATGCTGTTTTTCTAAAGTACAATAACATATCCACTTTTTCTTTGTATGATATTGAACTTTTTTTAAGATGTATTGTTATTTTATTCAAAAGGCAGAGTACAGAGAGAGAGGGGTAGACAGAGAGAGTTAAAGATTTTCCACCTGCTGCCTCACTCCCCAAATGGTCACAATGGCCGGAGCTTGGCCAGACCAATGCCAGGAGCCAGGAGCTTCCACCCAGTCTCCCACGTGGGTGCATGGACCCAAGTACTGGACCATTCTCTACCGCCTTCCCTGCATTAGCAGGGAGCTGGATCAGAAGTGGATCAGCCAGGACTCTAACTGGCAGACATTCTTCCACATCTTAATATTTTTTCCCTGTGAACATCTTAAAGATATTTATGACTTTAATGTTTACTTTTAGATAAAGTTTGAATTTATGAATTTAAAAATAAGCATTTCAACAGAAGCATTGTTTAAACAAGCTTATTTTATAAATCTTCTGGAAGAGAAAGCTCCCAAAACCACAGATAAAATTTAACAATTATAAAAATTGACTAATTGCCATGTATTTTTCCAGATGTAAAAGAAAATAACATCAAATCTTCCAGGTGAATCTATATTTCCATTATTTTACTATCTCATATAATTTTTTTTCTTTTTTTTTTTTTTTTTTTTACAGGCAGAGTGGACAGTGAGAGAGAGAGACAGAGAGAAAGGTCTTCCTTTTGCCGTTGGTTCACCCTCCAATGGCCGCCGCGGTCGGCGCGCTGCGGCCGGCGCACCGCGCTCGTCCGATGGCAGGAGCCAGGAGCCAGGTGCTTTTCCTGGTCTCCCCATGGGGTGCAGGGCCCAAGCACCTGGGCCATCCTCCACTGCACTCCCGGGCCACAGCAGAGGGCTGGCCTGGAAGAGGGGCAACCGGGACAGAATCCGGTGCCCCGACCGGGACTAGAACCCGGTGTGCCGGCGCCGCAAGGCGGAGGATTAGCCTGTTGAGCCACGGCGCCGGCCACTATCTCATATAATTTTTTACACTGCCTATTTACACTAGCACAATTAGAAGTAACTCAAATCTAAGAACTGAAATTATCATGACAGCTTAACCATTAGGGAAATATTTACAAACATATAAACAAAAAGCATCTTCAACAAATCAACTATAAGCAGTGCAGAAACCTCACAGGGAGCTTTGAACCAACTGAGGACAGTGTTATCTTGAGGCCCCATAGGAACTGCACATCCTGAGATGTGCAAAGGCATTGCAGGCCATGGAGCCCTGAAGAGCAGTGAGTAATGGTGAAAAATAGGCCGACAGGACAGGGGACATTACCTTAGGCTCCACAGCACACACTCAAAACCAAAAACCAAACAGATTTTCTGCTCATGACTAGAATGATAGGATGAGATATTTGAAAATAAATTTAAAATAAACCTCAGCATTTTCAGAGAAACTGCTTTTTTTTTTTTTTTTTTTTTTTGACAGGCAGAGTGGACAGTGAGAGAGAGAGACAGAGAGAAAGGTCTTCCTTTGCCGTTGGTTCACCCTCCAATGGCCGCCGCGGTCGGCGCACCGCGCTCGTCCGATGGCAGGAGCCAGGAGCCAGGTGCTTTTCCTGGTCTCCCCATGGGGTGCAGGGCCCAAGCACCTGGACCATCCTCCACTGCACTCCTGGGCCACAGCAGAGGGCTGGCCTGGAAGAGGGGCAACCGGGACAGAATCCGGTGCCCCGACCGGGACTAGAACCCGGTGTGCCGGCGCCGCAAGGTGGAGGATTAGCCTGTTGAGCCACGGCGCCGGCAGAGAAACTGCTTTTTTAAAAAATTCCTTTTTGGGGCCGGCACTGTGGCCCAGTGGGTTAATGCCCTGTCCTGAAGTACTGGCATCCCATATGGGCGCCGGTTTGAGACCCGGCTGCTCCATTTCCTGTCCGGCTCTCTGCTACGGCCTGGGAAAACAGTAGAAGATTGCCCAAGTCCTTGGGCCCCTGCACCCATGTGGGAGACCCAGAAGAAGCTCCTGGCTCCTGGCTTTGGATCGGCCCAGCTCCAGCTGTTGCAGCCATCTGGGGAGTGAACCATTGGATGGAAGACCTCTCTCTCTCTCTCTCTCTCTTTGCCTCCCCTCTCTCTGCGTAACTCTGACTTTCAAATAAATAAATAAATTTTTAAAAATTCATTTTCTAAAATTTATTTATATAAAGAGAGCAGATTGCAAATAGGCTTCAAATTTCTGAACTGGTTTGAAACCCCCTTCAACTTCTCTAAAGCCACCTACATATCTACATTAGGAGAAACTCCAAGGAAAGATCACTCGTATAGCTATGCATGCGCTTCTGTTTTTTTTAATGTTTACTTCTTTATTTTCACTTTATTTGAAATACAGAGACAGATAGAGATCTTCCATTTGTTGGTTCACTTCCCAAATGCCCACAAAAGGTCAAGTCAAAGCCAGGAACCTGAAAGTCAAGTCTGGGTCTCCCACCTGGCTGGCAGAGACCCAAGTATCTGAGCCAACCCCAGTTGCTTTTGCATTAGCAGGAAGCTGAATCGAAGCAGGAGAGCTGGAATTGGAACCAGGTGCTTAGATATGGGATATGGGCATCCCAAGAGGCATTTAACTCCTACACCAAATTCCTGACCCCGCTTTTCTATGTTTAAGGCTCTTGACAACTTCTGGATTTTATTTTATACAATATAATATAGATCTACTCTGGAATGATTTGTGCTTATTATTTATCCTTTAACCTGATTAGCATCTTTTAAACTTTGGTGAAAGCATAAAAACATTATAGGAAACATTTTCTTTCTTTCTTTCTTTTTCTTTCTTTCTTTCTTTCTTTCTTTCTTTCTTTCTTTCTTTCTTTCTTTCTTTCTTTCTTTCTTTTTGCTGCTCATTTAAATGTAGTATGGGCAAATCACAATTCCTTTTCTCTATTTTTTTGCATAAATTACTTTACAACAAAATGCTCAGTAAACTTTATTAATTAACGGTTTAGAAATTACAAGCATTCCTACAGAGTGCAATCCATAATCCTGATAGTGTGTGATAACTGAGAAACTAGGAATTGGCCTCAAAATAAATAGCAGTGTTTGATAATAAACTTTCTAGAAGACAATCAGAAAAACACCCAATAATTCCCTCGTTCCAAAAACAAAACAAAAAGTCTATTCATGATTATTTAATTTTAAATTAAAAAATCCTAAAGTGAGAATACTTGCTATTTTGTCACTGTTTACTTCATTAACCAGCCAGTTCTAGTGACAACCTGATTTCCCTGAACTTCCAAGGTACTTTAGCAATATCTAAAGATGCTAGGTGGGATAGTCAACATTTTTATAAGCAGGCTAAAGTGTCCTGACAAAGGTACATGCCAGTTCCCTACACAATCCCTTGCTTTTCATATTTGCTGTCTTGGACTCAGATTTATAGAAAGGTAGCAGCAAAAGGAGTTTGAGATGTAAGGAAGTCTGCAGAAATGTTAGGAAACTCAGGAAATTAGTGTCCTAAAGAGAGTCATAATAAAAGCCTAAATTGAAAATAGAACAGACAGGAAGCGTCTATAAATTATATGCGAACTCTATGCAAATGTGCATGAAAAGGCCTCAGGGAGAATTCCAGAAGATACCTCATCATCTGATGTATCTGGGAGTCTTCATTTCACAGCATTTAGCTACTAATACCCTTTCATAGTCCTATAAAATACATTGACCTTTTAAACCAGATTTTAGTTAAACTTGGGCATATTTTAAGTGTCATAATCAGAAGGAAGAGACCTAAATTAGTTCAGACTTCTATATAGAAAATATAGTCTACAATAGGAGGATTGTGTAGGATTCATAAACAATTATTAAAAATAATCACTCAACACTAAATAGCAGGCAGTGTGCTATGTGTTTTATAGTTCTCGCATCTGCGTTGTACTCAAAGTAGTCCAAGGGGAGGAGGAGCTGTTACTTCCATGCTGCAGATGCAGGTTAGAAAGCTTAGGAAAGATTACAGAAATGTCCCAGGTCTCATGGTCAGCAAGTGGCAGAGCCATACTCTCATCACTGCCCACGCCATCAGACCTTATGCTCAGTTGCTCTGTCTTGCACTATCTTCCGCACACAGAACTCGGTAAACAAACTGAAAGAAGAGTGAATCTCAGGACTAGTGAGCAAATGACCAAGACTCCACCCCTCCTATGCTTCTTTCAGGTCCCAAGTTCTGTTTCTTCTACTTAGTTTTTAATAACTCACGAGTTACATCACAGAAAATCAGATAAAAGTACTTTTCTCACCTCATCTTCCTTATTATTAAAAACTAAGAATATGTGAATGCATAAGCTCCCTTCAAGTCTTTATCTAAATGTGAGGCTAAAGCAAAATGGAAGGCAAGGGACTGGCGGCGTGCCTCACTTGGCTAATCCTCCACCTGCGATGCCTGCATCCCATATGGGTGCCAGGTTCTAGTCCCGGTTGTTCCTCTTCCAGTCCAGCTCTCTGCTGTGGCCTGGGAGGGCAGTGAAGGATGGCCCAGGTGCGTGGGCCCTGTACCCACATGGGATCCCAAGAAGAAGCTCCTGGCTCCCGGCTTCGATCAGCATAGCACCAGCTGTAGTGGCCATTTGGGGAGTGAACCAATGGAAGGAAGACCTTTCTCTCTGCCTCTCTCTCTCTCACTGTCTATAACTCTACCTATCAATTAAAAAAAATGGAATGTGAACAGATCAGAACTCCAGAAAATGTGACAGGCATTTTTATTCTCCCAAAGATGAATACCTTTTATTTTTCTGTTCACAAAAATTCATAATGAAAACTGCAAAGTGCAGCCTAATCTGGTCCGTTGTTTTAATGCCTCCATACATCATAGCTGCGCGGACCTAATAGGAAAAGCTCATCTTTCCTATCTCAATGTAGAGACCAAGTCACCGACCTGCTAGCATCCAATTTGTGTACAGACTCAGGTTGTATTTAATATATCGACTTCATTAGCCGCTTAATGCCATTTTTAAGATTTGACAAAGCAAATTCAAAAGCCCATTTAACAAACTGCCTGATAATATCACGGTTCTGCTCTTGATTTCCTTTAACTCATTAATTCTTTTTTGTATTTTAATCACTTTTCAAGATGCCGGCAAAAGTCAGAAAGGGTCAACAGAGGCTAACAATCCCAAATCCCCCTTTCGTTACTACACATTTTTCACAGATCATTTCCTTGGGAATGACCCAAGAGAATTGAAACAAGTCAAGGAAAAGCCTCGAGATTTCCCCAACACCTAGGAACAACCCACTGCTTAAAAAAAAAAAAAAAAAAAAAAAAAAAAAAAAAAAAAAAAAAAAAAAAAAAAACCTGCCCACCCCCTCCTCCAGGCTGCAGGCACAGCAGTCTCCTCCTTGGCTGCTAGCGTGCCAACACCATCACGTCTGCTCAGGGGGTGGCTGTGATCCCCATGAGAGTCACATTGTGTGACATGAAGCCAGATATTGCTAAGTGAGGTCTAGGGAATAATTAAAAAGCAAGCATTTTGACTTTTAAATATTCTACAGTCTTTAAGTGGTTTAAATAATTCCTAAGTATAAGTGTCGCCAGGGAGAGCAGGGTGTCAGCAGCAGAATGAATGTTGTTGCTAACAGCCAACAGCTGGAAAGAGACTGTGACAATGCCCCCTGCTTTGCGATGCTTCCCTGCTGTCCTGTGCTACGCTAGCTCAAGAGTCTAATAGCAGGATATGAGAAATGAGCGCTCATCTATCTACTTGTCAGGGGCACTGCAGGGATCCCATGTACAAGCCTTCCCAGCTCAACCAGGGCTGAGCTGGACCATGACCTAGAAGGAAGCTTTTCAGGGGTGAGGGGCCTTTTATGGTAATTAAGCCTCCAAAAGGCACAATCCCCAGTGGCACCCTAACCTAGAGGAACAGGCAGGAAATTCCACCATTCTAAATGCTTTCTCTAGATCATACTGAAAAGGAGCTAAATCAGAAATCCCAAGGGCAAACTGTTTCCTTAGGGATGCCATGATAGCCCCGTAGGTGCTTCAATCAAACTTCACCCACGCTTTTCTGTCAAACCATAACCTCTTGGTGCAATTGAAAGTTTTTCTTTATTTTTTTATTTTTTTAATTTATTTAAGGTATACAAAAGTTTTTCTTTTTGAGATTGGGGGAAGGCCTCCTGAGCTGTCTTTTCCTGTTGTCTCTTCGGCTCTAAGTGTACCTCTCCTACATGAAGCTTCTTCTCCCCAATTCCTGGTATCCTTACCCATCTCTTAGTCACCATGTCTCCTTCCGTGCCCGCTGGTCTAGGTCATGCCACCAGAATCATCCCCCAAAGTATGCTTTGACCATGTCTCTCTTGTTCAAAAAAAAAATCAAAATTCCAAAGACTAAACCACTTTGGCAAACTTTAAGGCCGTGCAGAGCACATGCGTATGACTCCCCGGCTGTAAACGGTGCTATCCTGACAAGTGATGCTATTGCTATATGAATTCTCAGGAGAGAAAGGGACATTGAGATAAGCTGAAAGGACAGTCTTCAAGGATAAAAAAAAACAAAATACTTAGAGTAGGTATTTGACCTAGAAGACAAGACACCAATTAAGACATCCCACATCAGAACATCCTAGCTCCTGCTCCTGACTCCAGCTTCCCACTAATGAAGACCAAGGGAGGCAGCAGGTGATGGCTCAAGTATTTAGGTCCCTGCTACCCACCTGGGAGACCAGTATTGAGTTTCTGGATCCTAGATGTGCTCCATTCCCTACCCTTCGACCAGTGCAAGTGTTTGAGAAATGAATCAGTACATGAGATAGCTCTCTCTCTGTCTATCTTTCTGTGTATTTCTGCCTCTCAAATGAATAATTTCTTCAAAGGAAATGCATGTAATTCCATATCCACTATTTGCATATTACTTCACTAAACTATTTGTTATTTTCATTTTGTCAGAAAGGCAGAGAGAAAGAGAATAACAGAGACAGAGATCTTCTATCTGCCAGTTCACTCCTTAAAGCAGCTGGCTGGAGTAGGCTGAAGCCAGGAGCCCAAAATTCAACCCAGGTCTCATGTGGGTGGCAAGAACCCTGCTGTCTCACAGAGTATACTAGCAGGAAGCTAGAAGTAGATGTGGATCCAGGACTTTAAGCTAGGCATCCCAGGCAGTGGCTTAACCACTGCACCAGAGGTCAACCCTGTCCACCAAACTCTTAGACAAGCATAATTTCACTTTTGTTGTCCTAGATTTTAATAAATGAGGCAACTGGGGCTGCTGAGGCTTCAACAGGCAAGTGATAGGTATGGGGGGAGCAACTGAGCACATGCAGATTGATAGCAGATTGATTAGTAAGCTTTAGAATCAACAAGATACCTTGAGGTTATGGAAAGGACTAGGGTAACAGGGCAAAAAGATGAAAACTGAACTGTAAACTGCTCAGAAGGCCTGGCTAAGGAGTTGAGTTCAGCCTGTCAACAACAGGCAATTGTCAAATAATTTGAAAAAGATGCATATTGGGTAATTTGCTTTTTTTAAGATTTGTTTATTTATTTGAAAGTCAGAGTTAAACAGAGAGAAAAGGGGAGGGAGGGACATAGGGAGGGAGGGAGGGTGGGGGGGGGGAGAGGAGTGTGTGTGTGTGTGTGTGTGTGTGTGTTCCATCCACTGGTTCATTCTCCAATTGACTGCAGTGGCTGGAGCTGTGCCAGTCTAAAGCCAGGAGTTTCTTCTGGTCTCCCACGCAGGTGAAGGGGTCCAAAGACTTGGCCCAACTTCTGCAGCTTTTTCAGGCCATATTAGAGAGCTGGATTGGAAGTGAAGCAGCCAGGACTTGAACCAGTGCCCATATGGGATGCCAGCACTGCAGGTGGCAGTTTTACCCGCTACGCCACAGTGCCAGCCCCAGGTAATTTGCTTTTTAGAAAGAAAAATATTTTACAGAGTAGACAGTGAATTGGAGAAGCAAGAGATCACAGATAAGGAAGGTAGAAAAGGCTTGAATGGAGATAGATTCTAGAGGTGAAAGTGATGTCTGCAAACTGATTATATATATGTATATTATATTTATGTGGGGGAGAAAGTGAAGAGACTAAGAATTGTCAAACTTGATTATGCAGGAACATGAAGGAGTCACTTAAATAGGGAACAGAGAAGACAAAGAGAAAGAAATGCAAAGTTTCTAGGAAGATAGTGTGTGTGCAAAAGCTATGGACAGAAATATGATCTAGAACTTCAGATATGGGGCCAGCAATGTGGAGTAGTGTGTAAAGCCACCTCCTGCAGTGCCAGCATCCCATATGGACACCATTTTGTGTCCCAGCTGCTCCACTTCAGATCCAGCTCTCTGCTGTGGCCTGGGAAAGCAGAAGATGGTCCAAGTCCTTGGGCCCCTGCACCCTTGTGGGAGACCTGGAAGAAGCTCCTGGCTCCTGGCTCCAGCCATTGCAGCCATCTGGGGAGTGAACCAGTGGATGAAAGATCTCTCTCTCTCTCTCTCTCTCTCTCTCTCTCTCTCTCTCTTCCTCTCCTTCCCTCTCTGTGTATCTCTGACTTTCAAATAAATAAGTGTTAAAAAAAAAAGAACTTCAGAGAAAGATCTGAAAGAGAGGCCAAGAGAAAAGGTACAAGCACATAATAAAAATAAGAACAGTATCAGCATTTATTAGTTGCCTATTTCCTCTCTTTCATGCTCATTTATTGCTCAAAACTTCAGTTTACACAGGAGGAAACTGAAGTTTAGAAAGCTTAAATGACTAACCCAAGAAAGGGCTTTTATACAAGAAGCTTTTAATTTACTCACTTGAACAAAACTGATGAAGACCAAATATGAAAACAATAAATGACATACACTGAACTGTTCTCCCAAGGTAAGTAAGTTATACTCTTAAACTTCATGGGTCATCATGCATGTTTGAGCACCCAGGTTTTATATACCTCCTGTCTGCTCTATTTTTCAAGGAATCTTCAGCCCTTCATCACTCATTCATGAATTTATTCAAGCAACAAACTCTTGGGGCATATCTGGCTCTGTATCACCTCCTGCCATTCTCTTCCCAGACACAGAGACTTCACAGTGTGGTTTCATGTCTACTACCGATCCTTCTCCCTTAAGTCTTCTTACCCCTTCCACTCCATGTCCATACTTTTCCCTCGCCCAAAACTCTCAGTTTCTTTCGATGTTGAGGACCCACAGTGGACTGGAAACAAAGCTGAAGTCATTAGCAGGGAAAGTGGTGTAGGCATTTGCATTATTGTCTTTAGAATGGAAAGGAAGGCAATGCCGAGTAAAATTACACATTTTCCCAAATTAAACTGAAAAATGCAGTTTAACATTTCAAAACTCTACCAAAGTTGTTTTCTCTGTTGATAAAACTGTAATTATACTATTGGGCAATTTAATTAATTTTGTGTTTTATTACAGAAGGCCATGATTCTGCCTAGAGTTAAATTAATGGAATATAAATCCGTTTGTCACATCTCCAAGAAATTTTGTGAAGGGTGTTTGACTTCAATTTGTAAAGTCTCCACATGATAAAATTCATCATCCTTTTCTCATATCATTTCATCCAGAATTCAGGTAAAAAATGAACAATTTTATGTTTTCATTAACCACTTTTCCTACAAAATACTAAAATTCTTAAATTAACATTAAGCTATTAGACCACAGAGACCAAGATGTTCATTAAGTTAACTCCTTCTGCTTAAAAAAAAAATCAAGGTAAAATCATGAACAGATCAGAACCAAAAAGCTTCTATATGGTAAGGGGACTGATGGATATAATTATAAGTATATGGATGAGAATACTTCCCAGACAACAATCAGGTTATAAATTGTTTATGAAAAGGAAGTAGTCATTTGCTCCTTCTCAATCTTGCTTCAGAGTTCCATTTGCATGCCACAAAGCATCTTTTCCAAAAATGTGTGTAAAGTGGTTCTGTCTCTTAGGATTATTTCAACCTGCCAAATTATTGTAATCTCTCCGTGTTGCTCTCTCTCCCTTTCCTCCTCTCTTTCTCACTCATTACTAGTTATTGTTTTCAAAAACTCTGCTAAATAGTTAAGCAAATACCACAAACATTTTTGCCAGTTTACAGCTGTAAGAACTGAGACTTGGAGAAGCGGAGTGACTTTGCGAGCGGTTTATTGCAGAAGAAATTCTGAAAACTGTGAAGTCAGAAATCTGGGATTGTCTTCCTGTTTCATCCTGCAGCTAGCTGTGTGATCCTTAATCAGTCACTCCATTCATCAGCTCATTTTTCTTCAGAATAAAGTGAGGGCCTACTATAAATTAACTCCAATGTTTTTTGGCTCTAAATCATAAGCTTTTCCCAAGAGAAAGAGAATTTGTATTAGGATACACGTCTTCAGTTCTTCATCTTATTCTGTCTCCACTGCTCAAACCAACGGGTCAACACTGGCGTAGCAGGTGAAGCCATACGGGCATTGGTTCAAGTTTCAGCTGCTCCACTTTCAATCCAGCTCTCTGTATGGCCTGAGAAAGCAGTGGAAGATGGTCCAAGTCCTTGGGCCCGTGCACCTGCATGGGAGACCTAGAAGAGGCTCCTGGCTCCTGGCTTCAGATCAGTACAGTTACAGCAACTATGGCCATCTGGGGAGTGAACCAGTGGATGGAAGCTCACTCTCTCTCTCTGCCTCTGCCTCTGCCTATGCCTCTCTATAACTCTGCCTTTCAAATAAATAAATAAATCTTTTAAAAAAAGATAATAAAAAAGTTCTTCCAGGTCTTTTCCCAGCACCACTGTTCACCGTTTCACATTAGCAGAGCCTCACAGACAATATAGGAAAAAAAGCAGACTATATGCAATCTCATCAGACCTCAATTGCATTAGCACACCATTGTATTTTTGTGCACCAGTACTAATTTTCATAATTTTTAAAGTAGACTACCTTCAAATAGAACATTCCTCAAAGAATTAAATAAAAACATTTAATATGACATCAGTAAGAATTGCTCTGGGAACTTCACTCTGGCATTTGACTGTCTGACCTTAAGCAAGTCATGAATTACACTGAGCCTTGGTTCTTTTATCAAATAAATTGATCTGAAATTTTTCTAAATTTTGTAGAGCTATAAATAATTGTCAATTATTTTAATCAGTGGCATCAGAGATGACAAAAATGTGAACCTTGATCCTAAAAAAAAGCATACATGTATGTGCAAACACACACATACTCAAGAGAGAAGAAAACAGCCTGCATCCAATGATTGCCAGGGAATTAAGAAACATAGACTAGATCTGCAAACACTCTGTGTGGACCCTCACTGAGAGTCATCCAAGGAGAAGGCTGAGGAAATACAACTGTGAACCATGGGAAGAATGCTGGGAGCTATGACACCAAATGGGCCAATGAAATTGGCTTACCTGCCTTCTGCAGCTCCTTTCAAGTGTTTTTGAAGGTTTGAGGGAAAGCAAGAATTAGCTCAATGAAAAGCATCCCACCAATTAAAAAAATGGTGTGTGACTAGCCCTCAGTTTTTCAATGATATTAAGAATGTGAGCCTCCAGGCCAAGCTGTCACGGGCACTAGGATTCTTTGCTGCATAGCTTGACAATCTACCAATTTTTAGCCAGCATGTACCAGCCACAGATTGCATCATCAGGTTGTTTTCTTCTCCAAGTTGGGAAGAGGCTCAGGACCTGCCTAGAAAACTAAACTCCATTAGACTAAATAAGGAGAGATTCATTTCTATTAGCATCAGTTGCCTACTATTGTAAAATCATTGTACAACAAAGAGCTCTTCTTCAATATCTCAAGAAATTAAGTGCATCTGCCAGGAAGTAATGCTTCCTCCACAACTAAGGAGTTTGAAAATATCTTTTAAAAGTAATTTTAAAATGTCAAGAGCCTAGGATTCCTACATCGTGATTTTTTTGAATCCATATGCTGGGGATTAAAACACATCCAACTGAACCTTGCAAAAATAAAAGATTCTCTGTCATGGATATGAGGATTGTGTTTAGAAGTACACCGAAGGCAATGTGCCACCACTTCAACAACCCAACATGGTGAAAGGGCTGGAGAGGGCATCCAGACACTGGCAGGAGAAACGGTGCAAATGGGGAAAGAGAAATCACCGGCAAAGCAATACATTGAAAATACAAATCAAAAGCAAAATGTTGCTTTCACCACACTGGACCTTACCACATGAATGTCTCTTAAAGTTACTTTATGGATTTGAAGGTATAATTATGGTTAATAAAAACGTTCAACCACTTTTATCTTAAGTTAGCTTTTCTGCTCAAAATCAAATAGACCAGCAATAAAGCTATGTTTTCCAGCCTGTCGAACTCCTCTTCCACCATGATTCACTGAACTTAGTATGTCATGTCTGGCCTGGAAGAGAAGCAGATGTCATTCCAATAAGACCTCTGTTTCCTTGAACCTGCAACTACATTCATCATTTTTGTCACATGCTGAGCACACATAGCCAGTTGGACCAGATTCAAGGTCTCAGTCCCTGTGAATTGTAAAGAGATTGGGAGATTATTTCATGAAATTGCTCAAACTACAGCAACCTTAAAAATCTTAAAATATGATGAATAATTATAATTAGTCACAGAGCAAGGATAATGAGTTAAACATCTACTTCGGAGATGAGCCAGAATTCTTTCCCTTACATTGTATTTTCAGGTAGGATTCCCCACTTAGTCAACAGATCAGCCTTTCATTGTTATGCAGATGGTGAAGCAGCAAAACAGTGTAAAATTGTGTAGCTCTTCTCTCTTTGGCAAGATGGAAGTCAGCATACTTGAGTTGTGACTCCCACTTTTATAACCAATGTAAGACACTATTCTGCACTGCTTTAGCACTCAAAAAATGATTTACCCATACCTAGCTTCTCTCTCTTTCCATTTCAGAGCAGAGTTTACATACAGAAAAGTGTCTGATGACTTACAAGAATTATATGTACCATTCCAACACATTGTCCTTTTCTGTTAGGGTCAGCAAATAAATGATTGCCAAAGAAATAGCCCTTAGGAGACAGGGAAAGAAAGCTCTTCCATTTCATATTCAGTTTGAACAAATGATAAGCATGCCAATGTGCATTGTAACAACCCACTTAATATTTTATAGGCTGGTGGCTTCCAACAGCATCTGATATTGAATATTGGCCTAAACCCTCTTGGAAGAAGTGACAAAAAGTGGACGCTGATAAGCAGCAGGCAATTTCCTCCCAACTTGTGCTTGCAAAAGGCTGTGAACATTACAATTCCAGGCTACTGCATTGCTCGAATTCTGATCCTTTCTGGGAAGCACCATTCTGTCTGGGCAGTAATGGCCACGGAGGCCACAAGGCTGTGCAGATGATGTACAGAAAGAGGGATGTCAGCTCTCATTGTGAGCTGAAATGCCCTGGCTTGGAAATAGACTTGACTTTCACCCTTCTGCTACAGCTGAAACAACCCTGGTTTCCTTTAAAAGATTCACTCATTTCCTTTTTCAAGGGCCAGAGATTACTCATCAAGATACAATATATAGTACATCAATTTTCTTCATGCATTTAATACTATACCACCTGATTCATGTCTCAGGATTAGTCTTTTTAAAATGGCTTTAAACTGTTCTTTAATTTAAGCCAATTTTCTGTTTTTAGCTCTATACCACAATTCTGCAAACACAGGTTAGTTTCCTTATATTAGGTTTATCTATATGAGGACTAATGATGTAGTTCCTGGAATAATTTGTTGATCCTTATGCCATGGCATAGCACTGCATGCTTGTCTTTGCTAATCTGACACATACACCTGGCCCTTTTGTCCCTCAATTCACTCTACGGTGTCTGGCAGCACAAATAATGAAACAAGTGCATAAGTAAGACTTCTAGACTAAATTTTTGACGTCCTTTGCATTTAGCAAAGAAAACAGACTTTTTCATGATCTCCATTTCCTGTCTCTGAAATACAACTTACCATGAGCACATGAATATGATGCTGTGGTCATAGGAAAGATGACTATCCAGAAGTGCTGGCCCCGAGAATGGAGGAATTAATGATTTACAAAAAGCATCACATTGCTTAAAAGACACGTAAAGTCTCTGGGACTCCACTGAACACTGATAGCTAAATGCTGATTGCCTTCTACTTTCACCAGGATCAAGCAACATTCCTCAAAAGCCCTTTTTCTCTTTTTAAAGACCCTTTCTGTATATCTTCACAATTTTGAGAATATATAGACACAGGAAAGAGTTATTGTGGGAGTCAGAGAAAGGGGCTGGCAGCCGAAGCACATATCACCGAAGAACCATTTACATTCTCTGTGAGTGGCCCTCGTTCTACCACTTCTCCAGTCATTATAGAGACAGTCAGGAAATAAACTAAGGGAGCTGAAGAACTAGGAATACAAAGAATCATGATATGGAGTACAGAGGAGAAATATTTTTCCACACCTTGTGTGGTTTAAAAAACTGATTACCCCCCTCAAACTGTAAACACCTAAGACCCAGAAAATTATATGTGTTATATCACACACTTCACAAAGTTCACTGGCAATGTCCCAGGGCCCAGGGGCACTATTCTGTCTAACCTTCTCCTTCAAAATTCAAGTGAACAAATTTCTTAAAACTGGAATGTGTAAGGGGCATATTAGAAGGGCCACATTTGGAGTTCAGCATTTTTACTCCAATATCATCAGTCCCCAGAACAGCTACAACCTTCACAATTCAGATTTTCCTTAGCTAAGGCAGCTTAATAAATAAAACACTCTGAATTTGCTTAAAATAGATAATTCTCTACAGATCCTGATTAAGATCATATTTTACAATATACTATATCTAGAAATGCAACCCACTGCACAATGCTGTAGTTAGGATATATAACTTCTTGGAAACCAGCAGTGCATTGCTATAAAACGTCTGGTGATTGTGCATGTCTGAGTAATTTTTTTTTCATTTTCGGAGTTTTTTGCATCATTTCTGCAGATTAAAATTTTAGAATGATTTTTCAGATGTGGAGTGGCCAAGAAAGTAGTTCATGTTCACTGTTCAGTTCATTGGAGAGAAATCAACCTTTATGTCATCAAGCGGTGACTGGATAAAGAAAAAGTGGTATATATATACACAATGGACTATTATTCAGCCATAAAAAAGAATGAAATCCTGGTATTTTTAGTGAAATAAGCCAGTTGCAAAAAGATCAGGTTTTCTTTCATGTGTAGAAGTTAATATGTTCAGAGAGAGTATGAAAGCTGTGTGGCTGGCCAGTGCCGCGGCTCAATAGGCTAATCCTCCACCTGCGGCGCTGGCACACCGGGTTCTAGTCCCAGTTGGGGTGCCGGATTCTGTCCTGGTTGCCCCTCTTCCAGGCAGCTCTCTGCTGTGGCCCGGGAGTGCAGTGGAGGATGGCCCAAGTGCTTGGGCCCCCGCATTCGCATGGAAGACCAGGAAAAGCACCTGGCACCTGGCTCCTGCCATCGGATCAGCGCGGTGCGCCGGCCACAGCGCGCCAGCTGTGGCGACCATTGGAGGGTGAACCAATGGCAAAGGAAGACCTTTCTCTCTGTCTCTCTCTCTCTCTCTCACTGTCCACTCTGCCTGTCAAAAAAAAAAAGCTGTGTGGCTATCACACTATTCAGTATATGGATGGTTTTAAATGCTGTCTCCACTAAATTATATCATTTATGTGACAACATACCCTTTCTTCTTCACTATAGTATCACAAATCCCATATTTTGTGATATTAATATCCCTGTTTAAGAAAAATAGTATATACGTATATGTATATAATACCTACTATGAAGTGAATATGGAAACTGTTAATAATTGTTAAATGTTAAAAAAATTCCCAGAAGCACAAAATATCTTAAAATGACAATTTCTAAATACAGAATAAATGCAAAAACTTAATCTCTCTCCCATCACCTCCTTTTGTCTTTCTCTGCCCCCTCTCCCTCTCTACTTCTAATTCTGTAGAAAGGGGAAAAGCATATTTGAAAAGAAACCTGATGTTTTCTCTCTTTTAGTCCCTCTGCCCAGTTTCTGGGCTGGAATGAAATCCCTGATGTGTTGTTATATTAACTCTGTCTTTGCCAGAGGCCTGCGCAAATTAGACTCCTGCAGAGACATCCCCAGAAAGCCACAGAGGGCGCACAAGCATCTCCCACGCTGTCCAAAGTCTCAGTCTGCACCAGCGCTTCCTGCCAAGGAATACTCAATTTATTTTTGCCAGCACACTTACAAAACAGAATTAGGAATACAAGAATCATGATGCACAACACAGAGGAGAAATACTTTTCCCACACCTCGTGTGATTTAAAAAAAAACAATCTGATTAGCCTTGTTAAACTCCCAACACCTAAGACCTAGACAATCATGTGTGTTCTATCACCCATTCACAGGGGAAAGTTGTGAAGTGGCTGAAGTGCTGATCCGCACAACCATCCCACCTGAACCTCCACTCTTTTCGATGGTTCATTAGGTCTCAACTTCTTGGGAAAATCAAGACATGCCTACAGGATGTCTACTGGAAAAACAGGTGAAGCATTTGAAAAGAGGCATGGAAAATGCCTCCCTCTCCCTGCTTCCCACCACACATTTAAATGACTTTGCCCTGGAGCCTAATTGCTTGAATTCCTCACCACAAATAACCTCTGAGTTGAGGCATGGAAGAGTAATCTATCAAATCAACATCACACATTCACAATTCCAGCCTCAAGCCCTGGAAAAGGAAGTGTAGAGCATGGTGGTGAGCTGTGATGACCATGAGGTGCTAGACCATGAAGGGCCAAGATGTAAAAGGAGGGAAATATCTTCAGGAGATCTAATAAAATCCACAACAACCAGAATTGGGAGAAGAGTCGACCTGGCCACAGGTACTGCTGTTTGAAGTCTCTTCAGTGGTAATAATACATTTAGAGAGTCTATCAGAAAAGACTGGATGGGTTTGTCAGCCTGGAAAACTGTGATGCAGAGAAGCAAGTCAAGGGCACACTCGTTTCCCAGCCTCAAGAACAGAAAGACGCCGTGGAAGAAAAGCGACTTCAACTCTGCATTGGGTTCCACCAACCTCAAGGCTTTCCTCTCCCTTTTACTCAAACACACATGGGCACACACACACCAACCAAGGTTTGATTACTTACTAGACTCCCCAGAGCCACTGTATTGAAAGCAAGATTGACTTGATCGGCCATTGTCCTGACTGTTGACGTACAACTTAATACTTTATCCCGGCCGCCGAGGCTCACTAGGCTAATCCTCCGCCTGCGGCACCGGCACACCGGGTTCTAGTCCCGGTCGGGGCACTGGATTCTGTCCCGGTTGCCCCTCTTCCAGGCCAGCTCTCTGCTGTGGCCCGGGAGTGCAGTGGAGGATGGCTCAAGTGCATGGGCCCTGCACTCCATGGGAGACCAGAAGAAGCACCTGGCTCCTGCCTTCAGATAGGCGCGGTGCGCCAGCCACAGCACACCAGCCATGGTGGCCATTGGAGGGTGAACCAATGGCAAAAAAGAAGAACTTTCTCTCTGTCTCTCTCACTGTCCACTCTGCCTGACAAAAAAAAAATTAATAAAAAAATACTTTATCCCTTTTAGTATTTTTTTGTTCTACTTAATACTATTGGTTGAACTCTGTAATTAACACACAATTATTCTTAGGTGTTTAAATTTAACTGAAAAGTGATCTCTGTTAAATGTAAGAGTGGGAATAAGAAAGGGAGGAGATGTACAATTTGAGACATGCTCAAGCTGACTTGCCCCAAACGATAGTTAGAAATGTGCCAGGGGATTCTAATACAATCCCATCAAGGTGGCATGTACCAAGGCCATCTCACTAGTCCAAGTGATCAATTTCAGTTCCCAGTTGATCACACTGATAGGTCTAAGAGTCAAAGGGATCACATAAACAAGACTAGTGTCTGCTAATACTAACTGATAGAATTAAAAAGGGAGAGAACAATCCAACATGGGAAGCAGGGTACACAGCAGACTCATAGAACGGCAGATGTCCTAAACAACACTCTGGCCTCAGAATCAGCCCTTAAGGCATTTAGATCTGGCTGAAGAGCCCATGAGAGTATTTTAGGCATGGAAAGCCAAGACACTCTGGGAAAAAAAAAAAAAGGACCTAAATGTAAGATCTCTACAAGTGAGATCCCAGTAGAAAGAATGGGCCATCAAAGAAGGAGGTACCTTTCTCTGAAGGGAGGAGAGAACTTCCACTTTGACTATGACCTTGTATAAATAAATCGAAGTCAGCAAACTCAAAAGGCTTCCATAGCCTTGGCAACTCATGACAAGAGCCTAGGGAGATTCCTGACACCATAAACAAGAGTGTCAAATTGTTAAGTCAACAATACGAGTCACTGTGCACTTACTCCTCATGTAAAATCTCTGTCCTTAATGTGTTCAATGTGAATTAATGCTATAACTAGTACTGAAACAGTACTTTGCACATTGTGTTTCTGTGTGGGTGCAAACTGATGAAATCTTTACTTAATATATACCAAATTGATCTTCTGTATATAAAGATAATTGAAAATGAATCTTGATGTGAATGGAATGGGAGAGGGAAAGGGAGTGGGATTTGGGAGAGTTGCGGGCAGGAGGGAAGTTAAGGGGGGGGGAAGCCATTGTAATACATAAGCTATACTTTGGAAATTTATATTTGCTAAATAAAAGTTAAAAAAGATATTACTGAAAAACAAATTCTGTGTTTTATCTCTAGTATGTATTATATTTGAAAAGAATACTGACCTAACTGTGAAAAACTGAGTTATTTCATCTTAATGTTCTTAACCTATTTTGTAGGCCAGATATGCAAAATGCAAAATATACGAATAAAAGATTGTTTCATTAACTCCAAAAAAAAAAAAGAAAAAAAAAAGCAAGATAGTCTGACTAGCATTTCAAACATTCCTTGTATAGGAGAAGGGCCCTTCCAAGATGGCATTCTGGACAGCATGAGCATATTGCTGAATATCTATTAAATCTAGAAGCACTGACAAAGTTCATTTTCTGGGCCCTGGATAATTTCATCAGGATGATGAAACCCTGCAGGATCTCTGAGTGGCTAATCAGTCTTCTCCTATCAGTTTTTCCCAGGACTGATCATGTACTGCTCAATTTTCATTTAAAAATTTGACCAAAATTTTTAAGGGAAAGCATATGAGGTGTGTTACATGAGGCATACTGTGATGGTGAACCCTGAGTCCCCAAGTTCCTGAGGCCCCTCAATGCACACTGGGGAAGGAAACAATGCAGACAGAAATACTCTTCTTGCTGAGACAGCTGTCCTTCACAGTCATAAGCCTTTACGTGAACATCAAAATCAGCCTCTCCCAGTCAATCCATTTGAGCAATGAGTCAAGTGTTAAGCACACAGTTTGTCTTCCAGACCAGGATTCTTTAGAAAACAAGGCACTATATTTTTAAAGTAGACAGTGAGTATAAACCAGTACCGTCTCAAGTGAACAGAGATGTTCTTACCTTAGTCATACACCTTTGATCACCGAGTGGTCATCACAGATCTACTCAGGGAGAGGACGAATGCTCGTTACAATTTAAAAAAAAAAAAAAAAAACAGAGGCCTTTTAGAAAGCCAACCTCAATTCATTATTCAAGAAACAGGGATCCAGCATTGTGGCACAGAGGATTAAGTCACTGCCTGTAACACCAGCATCCCCTAGGAGAGCTCCTTCAAATGCTGGATGCTCCACTTCCAGTTCAGCTCCCTGCTAACGTGCCTGAGAAAGTAGCAGAAGACCTAAGTGAATGGGCCCTGCAACCACACCTGGCCCAAGCCCCTGCCATTGCAGCCACATGGGGAGTGAATCAAGAGATGGAAGATCTCTTCCTCTCTCTCTCCCTCTCCCTCTCCCCCATCCTCCCTCACTCACTCCCTCTCTCTTTCTCTCTCTCCCCCATCCTCCCTCCCTCACTCTCTCTCCCTCCCTTCTCTCTACATCTCTGACTACCACCACTCCCCCACCAGCTGTAACTCTGCCTTTCAAATACATAAGTAACACTTTTTAAAATAAACAAAATACTCTTCCAAAGACAGGAAAACTTGAGATGATGTTGGCCTGCTCATCTTCCCAAAATAATTTGTTCAGCTCAAGGTTAGCAAGAAAACGAAACTCCTACTGCTGCTGATAAAGCCATCTGTGCTTCAGAAACGGCTGACAGGTGCCTCCAGAAGAAGCAATCAAAAGTCATTAACGATCAAAATCATGACAATTAAATACAAGGATCTATCAGGGTCTTATTATCTAAATTGCAATGAAAGGATTTCAACACCCTCTTTCTCAAAGAAAGGAGTAGTTACTCGACTTTCCACGTCCATTGGCTGCATTCTGCTATCAGGGTTTTCAAACCCTGTTTCCTGAATGATCTACAAGAAAAATAATAAGCAAAAGACACAAAGATGATAATTGGAAAAAGCTGGAGTCCTTAAAATCTTTCAAAAGCCTATTCTCTCATTGCAGATTTTCCTCCAGACCACTTTTATAACTAAGGAAATGTATTCTGGGAACATTTGGCATTTTTAAAAGTTCAGAGTTGAAAGCATACATTCTATAAATAAATCCACAATGAAGTGCTAAAAGGTTTATTTCTGATTTCTTATTTCACAAACTAGGAACTAGGCATAAAAATATTGGGTCGTAAAATGCTTAAAAAGTAGATTACTAGAAACTAATAGAACACATTATTATCTATTGAGCCAATGATGGGTCAAATGGCATTTTGAATTCTTGTGGAGAATATGAATATGACCTTCATGTATACCATTTAGAGAAAGCAATTTTATTTACATTTTTAAATCCACATAAAGGTGAAAGATGATACTGCTGCAAAATGGAACATTTAATTTTTTGCCCCAAGGCATAACTAAGCTTTCCCAAGGTCAAATGTAGTACAAGACTGAAATGAATCCAGCCTCTTCCCCTCATCTCCTGCCAGAGGACTTCCACTTTGGGCAGGAATACCTTGGATCTGCTTTTATTCTTCAGAAATAGAAAAACTCCTAGATTCAACATAGACTGACTAATTTTATAAAATATTTTGTGGTCATTTTTCTATTTTATTTTTAAATTAAACATCCAGAATGTAATGGACATGCCTATGCTAACCCAGATAAATGGAACTATTTTGACTATAAAATATTAAGCAAAATGAATTTTTTGAAAGTATCTTACTTTATATAAAGATTTTACTTATAAAATAATGTGGACTTGCACATCTCCCATTGACATCATGTAAGGTACCAGTAAGAGAGAACTCATGAGAATAAATGCCACAGGAAACCTGGTGTTTATGTCATGTGCATGTGGTTATCCCCTGCTCCCTCCACCTGCTCCTGCCCAGACATGGCAAATAATTCAAAACATATGTGTGTGACTTGTCAGGAAAGATACAGATGCTATGCATCATTTTAAACTCGATCACAGATGACTGTAAGGCTGTGTTTTATGCCCCGGTCTCACTTATTACATTACCCCGAGGCCCAGGGATCATTTTTCATGTTGGCCAGGTCAATAGAAGTAACTTCCTAAAGAGCTTGTGTCCCATATGCCCTCAGCAAATACTAGAGTCACAGCCATCATCAAACCTTAGATTGCCATCCTCAAACAGGATGGGGAGGGGAATAATTTGATAGGAATTCCCTTAAGGATAAAGCTATATCTAATAAAACTACAAAAGTACAATAATACAACTGCCATTTTATGTCCAACTTCATGCCCAAGTGAGGTCTGTCCAGGGCTGGAGAAAGGAGGGCTGTTCATTAAAATGGAAAGCAATATAGTGACTTCTTTCAAAACAATTTAATATGAGATTCACTACCCTGCTTCTCCACTATGTGTGCATGTGCATGTATGTGTGTGTATACACATACATATACAATATGGTATGGTAATTTAAATCCTTAGTTCAAGAATAAGACTGCCTGGGATAGAATCTTGTCACTTGCACTAGACAATCACACTCTCAATGCCTCATCTCTACAATGGAGTGTTATCACTAATATCATTAGGATGGTCATATTACTGTTACTATTAATGATATTACCAGGAACCTAACAATATTAGGATTATCTATCATTTTATAGGGTTGTGAAAAGAACTACATGAAAAAACTCCATAGTGAAGTACTGGCTCAGTGCTTGGTACAGTATATAAACAGGAAGTAGAACATATGAGCCATTGTAGCTATCCCTACACTTTCCCTATTCCCATTAAACCCAAGACACTCGTATTTATACAGGAACTCTTCTTTGGTACCCAGACAATCCTCTCAAAGAAGGCAGCCTATAGACGATACATGAGCAGTTATGACAGAGATTGTAGCTTTATTCCGCCATATTATTTTATCTGATTATTCTGCAGAGTCAATGTGCTACCACACACAGGTGTTTGGTTAGAATGAATTTCAACGGAGAAAAACCATCACTATCTCCTGACCAAAGGTCCATGGATGTTATAGTTCTGTAGGCTATCAGTTTTTATTGCACTGTGGGCAACTTTTAAGAGAATTTCAAGTGTTAAAAGTAATTAAAAGTAAATACTGTATGTAAATCAATCAATATTTAAAATCAGATCTTAATAGATGCCTATAGTGTTTAGCACCTGAAATTAAAACATCCCAGGGATTCTCATTTCAATTAGGCAATGTATTCATTGAGCCTTGTCAATGATTTCTCTCATTTCTATAAACAGCTGGCTAGTGACTGTAGAAATGGCCATTTTCTTCTGGTGTTAATCACAATGGTTACTATCAACATTAAATACATATGGCTTTCTGGGCACTATTTGGCAATTGTATAGCAATCAACTAGCAGAAAGAGGAAAACAAAAGATGGTCCACAGTAGAATTAGCCTTTCTGTGTCATTCCTATAAACAGGGTCCTGAGAACTCACAGAAACCTGGTAAAGGAACCTTTTCCATGAAGGGTAGAAAGACTATTTTCTTTACTTATTCACCATTGTTATGTACCAGACACTTTTCCAAGCTCTTTATAACACATTAATACACTGAACTTTCAATAACTTTATAGTATAATATATTTTATTAAACTCATATTATATATGAGGAAATTGAGGATCTGAGAAGTTGTTTGCCAAAGTTTACAGAATTAAGAAAATACACTGTCATTATCTTCCTCCTTTTCCTCCTTTTTAAAAGCTTCTTTCTTTAAAAATGAGAGTGAGAAAGAGAGAAAGATCCTGCGAAACCCACAAAGGGGATTTCTCCTCCTTTTTTTGCCCAAATCTTCGTCAGAACCAAGAAGTCGCCACGTTTTCCTCATCACTTTTCTATATCTAACACTGATGCTTGATCAGATGCTATGACATCATTGGAATTGGAAGCTTGGGGATGGTCTTTGGGAGGATATCAGTCATTTCTGAACATGTGGATTTTCTTTTAAAGACTCTCACTCTTTCTACCATTTATTTATTCAAGGAATATTAAAGGAGAGAAATCCATAAATCTATGCAAATGCATCAGGCTACATATTAATTAATCATTCTAATTGTGAAGGATTTCAGTCAAGAATGCAAGGCAGGATTAAACACCCTGGGCCAAATCATGCACTTTTCACGCTTTCACACTTCAGAACATTTGTTCAAGAGGTGCAGATCCAAAACTGTTAGCTCAGTTCACACATACCAACACCAGGTTCACGTTCATTTGATAATGACTAGAGATTGCGGCTGCCTCTTTGGTGCAGCTGCTCATAATTCTGCCAAAAGAAAGAAGGCGGAAAATCTAACATGAGGCTCTCATCATTCACTTACATATTTCTAGTGAAACAGGCAAAAACTCCACCATATTCTGCAGTATCTCCACATCAATAGCAATTAAGCGTCACATCAAGATCAGAGAAATAGCACACTGACCATGCATGAATAACTTCCCACACAGTGGTCTGCATCTTTCTATGCAATTCCATAAAATCAATCAATGATGGTGCCAGGTTGAAGGAAGCCATTCACAAATAACTGGAAAAGATATGTGAGTAGAGGTATTTTTTATTTTCAATTTCAGAAATCATGTAAACAGCCCTGTTACCAATAGCACAGCTGCTTCAACAATACAACACAATACATCATTCTATAAATAGGTTTTAGAATTAAACTTGAGATTAATTATGCCATTCTCATTGAAAATATAATGGGTCTCATATAACCCAGCCCACATTTTTGTTTTCCATCAAGTATTGGGCAGCATCATCAATATATGTAGCCAATTTGTAAGTTCAGGAATTTTCTCCAATTTATAGGAGCTGTTAGCACAACAGTGTATTTTTTTTTTCTTCTACTGCAAAGGGGTAAATGCTATGCTACTTAAACTCTGAGTGAAATTGGGAGGGGAACTGGTATTTTAAATGTCACCATGAGTTTTGGCCACGTGTAATTCTTAATTGAATAAGGCCAGGGAGGGGGGGAATTTCATTCTTGCAATGAAAATGCACAGTAAGGAAAATAAGGAAGCTTATGGTAGGAGTTTTGGCATTTCCTAGATATCCATAAGGCAAGTAACAGAATGAATGAGAGAATGTAGTTTTTAATATGTTTAGAGGAAGGAAAGAATGAAGATATCAAATTTCTCTAAATTTTGCCTGCAGAAATCATAAAGAGATTTCTTTCATTTTTATGAAATGTGTGGTTAAAGTAAAACGTCTATCCATTTACTTATTTTTAAAATACACAAAATATCAAGTCTACAACTTCAATAATACAGTGTTAGTCATTTAAAACAAAATATTGAAACAATGTTTGAGAGCATTTTTCTTTCTCATTTGTGAGTGACATTGTAAGCTAGTAGGTCAATAAATGCATCTTTCCTGAAATTGTGATCACTTACTTAGAGGTTACCTTGGAATGAATCTTAACAATCAGTTGCAGTGCAAGTCAAGTACATAAAAGAAGGGGCAGCCTTATGATTAGCACATCAGTGCACAAAGACGGACAATAAATTTCCATCACATTGTCAAGCTCACTCAAAACAATCAAATATCTCACTGAACCATTTACAACTATTGATTGCACACCAAACTTGACTTTATATTCTTCCTATTTTAAATAGATGCAATATTTTACAAGAGCTTCACAAGTAAGAGATTGTGAATGTAAAGCAGTCCATTAATTTTATATAAGCTATTTTATATACCTGTGGGCCTCTAATAACATCCACTACAAGGTTACAAGGAGAAGAATCATTTTCTAAAGTTCAGTTAGAGTATATGTACATGACGAAAATTCCAGCTATCATGTCAGTAGTTTCTCTCTACCACAATTGCTTTCAGTCTATATCCGAAAATTCTAAATAGGGCAACTGTTCAGTGTCAGAAACCAGATTCCTCTTGAGAAAATAGTAATGTCTGAAGCAAGCTGGAATTTCAAATCCAGTAACTTATGAAAACAAAAAGATGTTCCACGATACTTTTCTATGGACTCCTTCAAAGAGGTAGCTCCATAGATTCGTACCAGCCTTTCTCTGCTCTCTGTCTATGCATGGGTTTAACCTGCCAGTGAAAACAGCCCTGCTAAGACAGGGAATTTCCCCCAAGCGTATCAATCACCATTTTTCCCTCTGAAAGAAGGAAATCAGTGCCTCCTTCCTTTTAGCATCTGATTTTGAATTTCATAAAAATTCCTGCCAGTTTGCACTGTGGTAACTGTTGGCTGGAAGGCCCTGACACTCTATGTGTAAATTTGTGCACTGTGGTGGCTGAGAAGCAGGCAGAGGTAGGAAAATGTAGCGAGCTCTTTCTGTGTAGCTCCCTGCACCACACTGCACTCGACCATGGTGCTCATTTCCAGCAAGCTCTTAGCCTGGCCTTTTGTTCCTCTAAGTTAGCGTGAGCTAATAAATGTCTTTTTCACTTTATTGAAATCTCCTTTTAAAGAGGCATGACTGTGGAGTCTGGCCTCACAAAGATAGTCCTCTAGACATGAGAAAAGTAAATTAAAAGGGCATTTCTGTTAATATCAAAGCGGGCTTATTATTTCAATATAAGCACTTCCTTAATTTTCCTTTCTCAGCATGCAACGTAAATATAAATAAAAGGGCTCTCCCCTGGATGTATGTTACATATATCTCACAGAGTTTAATTACAAAGCCTCTAAAAGTGAAGAGGGTAAGAGGGAATGATGTTAGTAGATCATGCAGTCTAGTACTGTGCTGCTGGCTGTTTCTGAAACAAAGACACTCAGGTAACCACCAAATACCCTGAAAGGTGGCGGTTACAGGAAAAGAAAACTCAGTGGCGAGCGCGGGGACTATCATTATAATTTCATGCCCAGGCACTCATAATTTTTTAATTTTGCCCTTATTAGTGCTATTATGATTAGATATTAGTATCATCTTACTGCAACAAAGGACGGATTAGTGTTTAAAAAAAAAAAAAAAGCCGCATCCTGCTTTTTCTGCAGCAACGTATCCGCTGTGCTACAGGAGGAACCGCTCCAGGACTCCAGCAGTACCCGCGCCCCTCAGCTGACCCTAAGAACTATCGCATTGTGGGGAACTGTCGAGGCACCTGCACAGTCACACAAGTTTCATCCCAGCAGCTTCCTACCGGGCACGGTACACAACTTCTGCAAGGGAGAAACACTAAAAGAGAGTGCGCGCTGTGGGGGGGTGAGAAGGGGAAATGCCTGCGGACCAGCAGCGTCCTGTCTCTACCTCTGTGCGGGGGCGTGCATCTCTCCACCTGCAAAACCGCCCGGGATTGGCCGGACTTCCGCCCGGAGAAGGCCGGCGCATCGCGCCAGGGCCTCGTAGACCACTCGGGGGCAGTTTTCCTAAACCTTCCCTTCCCTTTGAATTCCATTTCCTACCCTCTGCACAGCCAGATGCCAGATGCGTTCTCTTTCCGCGGGCTTGGCTTTCTGCGAGCCGACTTCTCCCACGGGCTCGTGGAGAACTACTTGCCCGATTTCAGCTCCTTTAATTCTGCAGGGATGTGCACACTCGGGTGTCAGGAAAGGACTGATTGCGCTAAGGCGAGGAAAACGAATGAGACTTCCCAGCCGACCTTCGCCTTTGACTTGAGACAACCCCTAGCGCCGACGCAGGGTATTATCCGGTTTATTTCGGGATCCAATCCGGCTGGTGGCCGCTGCCTAGGAGGAACCGAGCGCACTTGAAGTGACCGCAGCTCGGCCCCAGGGCGCACGGAGAAGCCCTGGAGAGAGCGCAACAGAGGGTGGGGAGGCGAGGGGGCGACTGTGCGGGCCTGAATGCTTGGAGGGACTGGGGGGGGGGGGTGTTGTTTGGTAAGTAAATAAGGACTCTCCCTGCCCCATCCCGGTCTAATGATGATAGATTCCACGCCGCACAGGCCCGATGCCGGCGAGACCAACCACAGAAAATAATGAGGCAGCATCCCCATTCGTCTGCATTAAAGGCGAGCCAGGCACTTTCGATAGCAAATACATCGATTCCCATGCCAGGGCCGCGGTTTGTCCTGTTGTCCGTGAATAATTACGGCTCCTTTAGAAATTCATAATAATTAGGACTCTCCGCACCCCACCCAGCCCCAGCGCGCGGCCGTTTACGGGCGCCTGATTCTGGCGGACGTCTAGCCTCGCTCCCCTTAGGTAAGCGGTGACGCCAGAATCATTTCTGCCCCACATGGTTTTTACTCTTCAGAAAGTTGGTTTCCCTCTCCGTGCCTCAGTTTCCTTGTCTGTCCAATGAGGCTTCCACTTCTAGCTCTATTATTACCAGATGCAATGCTCTGTTTGGGGGAGGAGGGGTAGATTTAATGAGTTGTGGGGGGGGGGGGGGTGTGGGACCGGGAGAGAATGAGTCGCCTTCCCTCTGCATAAACTCTGCGGGGATCACGTGATGCAGCAATCGCGGAGGGGGCTGGGTGCAAGCCCGGGGTTCTGACCGCAAGACACACTGGGGACCTAGCGAGCGGAGCTGGGTGTTCCCGACTGACTGCGAGGGCGAGCCGGTTGTGCCAACCGCGACCTGGCCGCGGGCAGGGGTCTCCGGAAGCCCGGAGCGCAAGCTGGACTAGAAGAAGCCGGGAGCGCCGCAGGCCCCAGGCGCGCGGAGCTGGCCGTGGTGCTGAAGAGTCGCTCCCCGGCCCCAGGTCCTCGTCGCCCGCCCGCGCCGGGTTCAGTCTGGGCGCCCACGGTCTCTTCCTGGAGAACGGCCGCAGTCCACGCTGCTGCCCCCAGAGCGCCGAAGTTCGTCCGCGTCGACGACAAGTTTCCCAAAAGCGACGCTTTGGTGTAAGGGCTTGGGGTCCGGACGCGTGAGGGCTGCACCGGTGTTTTCCTAAACCTGTCGGGATTGCTCGAGGTCGCCAGAGGCTCAAAGTAGACAACCAGGCCCGCAGGGCCAGCGGCGGCGGCGGCTCCAGCTGGAAAACCTGTCCCGGCCGGAACACGGCACTTTGGGCAGAGGACTTGAGTTTCCCAGCCAAGGGTAGGAAGCCTACGTCGAAGAAGGTTCCTGGCTTATTCCCGTAGAAAATGGCTTGAAATGGCCATGCAACTCTAATAGTGGGGAGGGGGCTGACACAGGCCGGGAAGTGTGCCGGAGACGCCCCCTCCCTCTGGTGGTGGGGGGCGCTGGCCTCGCTGTGCGCCCTAGGCAGCCGCTGCTCCGATCCTCGCCGTCAGAACCCATTAGGGCGGCTCGGGTGACTGGCGAGGCCCGGACGGAGGCAGGTCCAGCCGGGACGCGCAGAGCCCCAGCGAGCCAGTTTCTAAGGAAACACTCGGTTTTTCTAAGCTGCAATTTGTCATATTGTGGGAGAAAGAAACGGCACAAGAAAAGCCTCCCGGTTCTCCATTCTCATGCAGATGAGGCGATGCGCTCTGGCAGCGGCCTGTACACCCCCCTCCCCATCGTATTTCCGGCTTGAATGGGTAAAATACGCTCATTAATTTAAAGGGAGGAGTGGGGGGGAAGCTTTTCTCCAGCCGCGACCCGGGAGGCACCCGGTGATCTCTCGCAGCTCCTGGGACCCCACGGGGCACACCAGCCCAACGCCCCCTCTCCTGCTGCCACCTCGCTGTCCAAGATCCAGAGGCCCGGCCCGACTAGACACCCTGTTCCCACGATAAAGGGCACCCTAGCCAGGGAAGTCTCTGAGCCCCACCCCCAACCCCCCTACACACACCCCACCAGCCCCCCACCTCGCAGTAAATATACTAGCGAAAGCTGTTTACAAAGGAGGTAATTAGGTTTTCAGCCCGCAGCAAAGATGCGGCGCCTCATCCGAAGTTTAAACAACAGCCAGCAACCCGCGGGGGCGGACGGCAAACTTGGAAAACGCGCAAATGCGCTCTCGGGCGCGCGCGGGGCCACGAAGAAGCCGCCAATATATATCATCTCAATAAAAAGCCGCTCCTGGAAGGGTTGCATAGTAATTGAGACCGGCGCGCTTCTCTGATCTAGGCTGGCATTTCCTCATCTCGAGCTGACAGAGCCAACTCAGGAAATTGCTGGTAATATTCATCTGGGGAGCACTTTCATTAAACGTAATTCATTCGACTTTCACAATAAATTGAGTGACATCCTTACAGCGGAACCTTTTTATCCTTGATTAAGTGCTTGCCAAGCTTTGGTTTCCCACTTTATTGTCACATTCCTTCAAGCGGAGTCGTCAACCTGCCAATCGGCGGCAGAAAAATGCCGCGCTGTGTTTACCAAGCTTCGGGAGGGGCGAGTGCTGACACGGAGGGAAAGAGCTGGTGGGGAACCTGATGAGCGGATAAATCAAGACCACAACTTCCTGCAAACGGGCGGCGGGACCAGCCAGGCAAATGGTAGAGAGGACGCCGGAGAAGGCGAGCGCGCAGGTCCACCCTGCGACCCCGCTGCGCCCCGGAGCCGCTGACCCGACGGCGCTCTACGGTCAGGCTCGCCCGCCGCCTCCTGATTAAAATGGCGAGGGCTGATAACGGTCTTAACGTGAGACCTGATGCCGCTAAAGGACTGGCTACCCCAAGGTAACTTTTCTGGCTTGAATCAAAGCTAGGCTCTTTGTTTGGTAAAAAGAATGCCCATGTTCTAAGTTGGCACTTGAGAGCAGGCAAACTCTCAAAGCATTCATTGGCTTGCTGTGTGGACTGGGGAGTGCAAAACAGTGCCATTGTCCATTCCTGGGATTCCCTTTTTGACCTCATAGCAACGCCTCTGGAGCTGAATCCATTGAGGGCTCTTCAGACCCGGGAATTCCTGGGGAACCTGAAAAGCGCCTGAGTTTTTCAGAACGGGAGTCGCTTTATCAAAGCATGGCCCCTTCTCCCCTACTGCTCCCCACTCCACCCCACTCTATAAAATCAAAGAAGCCCAAGACAGAAAATTGCTTATTTGAAAAAGCAATATCCAAATGCTTTCATCTCTCAAATGCCCTTTAGAAAATATTGTCGACGGCAGTTATTACCCGGGACAATGCTGTCAATTTCTGTAGTCTGTGGAACATCTTCCCTCAGATAAAAAAGTAGGACACTGGGCACCTATCTCAAAAAAAAAAAAAAAGCCAACCAATTTCCCATCCACCCGATATATATTTTTCACCCAGACAACACTTTCATTAAGGGGGAAATAGCAGTCAACAATTCAAAGCCAAATAGAAATCAACTTCACACAAAGAGGAGCCATGCGTTTAATGGCTTTCCAGGAAAATACCGCTGAGTGAGTTGGAGCAATTCTGGTTCTCTCCTAACACGGAAGGCAGTTCCCCGGAAGCTATCACTAGAAGGCCCTAGACCAAGATAAACCCCCTGGAAAGGCAGGAATAGAAGCAAATTCTCTGTCCCACAGAGCTCTGGGATGAATATATCTGGGGACTGGGAGTTATCCAGTGATAACTTGAGGCAAAGACCCTTTGAAAAAATCTAGATTTAATCCTGCATCTGAAAGGCTGGCCTATGGCAGACTAGCTAGGAAATGCAGCCTGATGGGAAAATTTTAGTACTGCCTCCCCCCCAAAAAAATTGCTTTAATAGGAAACACCTAAGACCCATGGGTAGGTAACTCATTTATTGTATTTAGTTTACCTTCAGGAGTATGCTCAAATTGAAATTTTCAGTAAGCAGCTGACTTCATTTTCAAAGGATTGGAAGTATGTCTACTTACACCAAAGGATGGATATTGGTGATTTCCCTCTGCTTTTGCCCCAGCTTCAATGGTCCCTACCAGCCCCTCTCCTCTTGAGTGTCACTTATCCAAACTGGCTTCTAAAGGTGCAGTTAGTATCCTCTGGGTATATCACACATTCTTTAAATCTATAAACAATCGTAGAATTCTGTTAAGGACACCCTAAAATACAGGGGATAGATGGCTCAAAAATGTTGTGGTGCAAGATATAAAAAGGATCTTCAATTCTTGACCAATTTTTGGCCTAAAAGGCAACCAGGTGATAGGCAATCTTAATTCCTAATAGAACTGACAGGAACTGTCCTTATTAGAGTAGTGCTAACATCATGCAACTCCTTGTAAGAGTCTCTGGACTCAACTGTCAGTAACTTTTGCATTGCCATGCCCAAAGAAGACTCATTAGACTCAAATCTCTGTCTGAGAATTATCACAGGGGAGCACCCAAACAGAGCACCACATTTTCCACAGGGGAATGTTCTTCTGTGTGGTCTCAGTTTCCACTTGATCCACTGAGAATAACTCAATTTAGAACCCCATTCTTTACAGTAAGAAACCACATTTTCCTAGTTTATCCAGAGTGTGCTTCAATTCCATTCAAAGCTATTACATCACACTGAAAATATCTTGGAATCAGTCCACAGCTGACAAGAGAATAAAGATTCCAGGACTGTTAAAAATCTTAACAAGCATTGTTGTCATAGATTCCTCTCCAACTAAATTCAGACCTTTCAACCTATAATACTCAACATTCAATCAAGGAAATGTTTCCTTACTTGTATTTTCAAAAGATTGTTTCCCATCCCTGCACTTTTGTAGCTGGATCTTGCCCTGTGGTGATTTTTGATATGTTAGCTAATGTGCTTCAGGAAGTAACTTTGCAAATATGTTTCTAATTAGCTTTTCATTGCAGTACTAAAAGAAGTTTCTAGTTTAAACTAGAGTAGATCCATTTCTATAAACACAAAAGCCTTAACCTTTGAACAGACAAAGAGCCCTGGGCCAAGGAGCATACACTGAGAAGATTCATCCAAATAGGTAACTGGCATAGTCTGAAGCACAGATCTGCTGCACATGGTTGTTTTTTCATAAAAAAAAAAAAACTCTTCCCAAATGTGGAAGGATTTAAGATTTTTTTCTATAAGCAGAAGCCTAAATTTTTCCATAGATACCTTGCTCCCTGGATATAATTTTAGGGGCTACTCCTTCAGAAACATAACTGGGAGTGCATGGGTTTAAAGAGAAAGGTACACTGCAGGTAACAGCTAGGACACAAATCGAGTGTTCCAGTCACATAACTTGTGTTGTGAGCTCATCAAGACAAAATATTACTCATGAAATTCTTCCCTGACTATGTCAGTTCAAGGGAAACACACACAACAATGTTTCTGTCACCCTTGCCTTCTTGGAGGTAACTTGAAGCAGCTACTGAGAACCTGTGTGAGTCTACTGCAGGTTCTTCCAAAGGATGGAGATGTACTTGGGTGCAGCAACAAATAAATGCTCACTTCAATTACTGTATCTGAGTTGAACGAAATAGATGGAGAAAACCACGATCATTTCTTGATCTGCTCATCACCCCAGAGTTTTAATCAAGGCTCCTTGCTTCTTTATCTGCCTGCAAGCATCCTGACTTGACTGCCCACCTCACCCTTCTAAATTCATTTCCAAGGTAAAAGTCAGTTTCCTGCTCCTCCAGGCAAAGAGCTCCACATTGTGCTGGCAAATAACCCTGGGATTACAATCCCGGGAGGTACCACCCTGGGTCAGGGCCATCAGCCTTTTGTTTGGGGGTTCCTGTGCTTTCTAATCCCCGACACACCAAACAACTTTAGATCTGAGAGAAAAGAATGGACTTCTAACTCACCCTCTCTATTTTATTGTTCACGTTTTGTATTGTTTTGAGTGAAATTGGAAAAATTGTCTCCTTTCTCTGTATTGCCAAAAGGCATTCAGGTAATGAAGTCTGTAACTAAACGGTAATTGAATCAGCATAATTTGCACACTGAATGGTTTTCAAATGCTCCCAGTTTACAATTAAAGGAGAATTAATGCGCTTGTTGTTGAGAACGAAGCACATTAGAATAAATCCAGCACTGTTGTTGTAATGAGTGGAAAACGGTTTAACTGCCAACAAACACATTTAAAATTTAACACAATGTATTGATTTCACTTCTGCTTTTGATAGATTATTTTCCAGACTATCGAAATACTTGCTCCGAGCAATAAACTGCACCACAGCCGCAAGCCCTTGCCGTGTGATGTGAGCACAGCCCAAGGACGTAAGAACAGACCCGAGGTTCAGGCCGCATGCAAAGGTGTGCAGAGGAGGGGGCAGGCAGGTGAGGACGGTCAAGGGGATCGTTAGTGTTCCTCCTCTCTGGCTCTCACTTGGCACTCCTCTCGCCTCCCTATCTTTCAATTAAAAAAAGAAATCTGAATTTCTTCTAACCAAACTTTCTGTCCTCAGCTCTGGGATCTCAATGTCAGTGGGCTTACTGGGCACAGGTAAAGGCGAGGGTGATTGAAATGGGCAATGGGAAGGACTGTCTTTGCATTCCGTGTGCGTTCCAGCGGGGGAAGGCACAGACTTCGGTGACGGTCAGAAAGGCTGTTCATTTTCATTGGCTGCCCCGGCTTTCACCTGTTTACCCCAAGGTGTCCTATGGGCGAGGACACTGATGCGCAGCGCCCTCTGGCGTCCGCAGCTGCTATGGTCACAGGATAAAGGAGCAAAGACAGGCAACTTCGGGGATTGAAGCTGAAACCCCTTGAACATATATATTCGTGCGCGCACACACACACACACGCACTCACACAATCACATACACACAATTCACACAACTCGCAGCAATGCAGAAACATGCGCCACGGCAACGGCAGAGAAACGCTGTCAATTGCAAGGATTAAAAACCCTATCTCTCTCAGGCTTGCTGGTTCCGAGACTCGCGATTGAGGGTCGCCAGCACCACCCTCAACCCCATTTATCCAGGCCCGCCAGAGAGTTCTGGCTGCTCTAGCGCGCTCCACGTCTCTAACCAGAACACTCTGAGACATCGGTGCTCTCGAGGACCTGGATGATCTAGGGAGGTCGGTATGCTGAGCACAACTTCACCAGCAGGGTGCGAATGACCCTGGTCCTCCTAGAAGCCAGACCCGAGAAATCGCACGCTCCTTGGCTCAGCGTGGTGCCCACAGGTCCCGTTCACCACAACAAAGCGCTTCTCCCTGAAGCCTGGTTCCAACCGCGTGGGAAGTCCCCACGCCAGAGCCCCCGCTCTTGAAGGAGTCGGGCTGTGGCTTTGTCAAGGATTCCCTCCTTGTTAACAAGGCCTGGCAGTCCCCCGGGAAGAAGCTCAGCGCCTAAGCCAGGGTTCAGTCATTTGGTGCGAAGGAGAGGTTAGGAGAGAAGGGGGGCCATGGTCGTTGGAGCACTCTCACCTAACTCTGATGGCTCTCTGTGTCCCTAAGAGTTCAACTTCTCCTGTCTGAACCCTTGCAAGTCAGAGAAAGTTAGTTTCTTCCCGTACCACATCTCCAAGCTGCAGGAGAGGGTGCATAGAATCACTTTCAAAGTCTCAGACCCTGGCAGATTCATGCCTCCCACTCCCCAGCCCTATACCCATTTCCCTTAGTTTAAACTCTAGGCATGAAATGCTAGAGCTCCGTGCTGTCCAACACTTCTCTCTGTCCTTTCGCCCATAAAGCATCCTGTCCCACTGTCTCCTTGGTTTCTGGGTGTCTAGGGCGCCCGAGTCGCTGCTCAGAATCACGCACAGGAAAGGGGGGGACTGGGGCAGGAAACGTGGATGTGAAAATCCCGCAGGGATCTGGAGACCGGCTTGCCAAAGTTGTTCCAAAGCAGTCGTTAAGAATGCTGCTGTCGCTGAACTGGTGGCCTCACCCTCCTCCCAAGCGCGCCCAGGCGCCTCGCCCCGAAGCCAGAGCGGGGTGGCAAAGGCGCCTGACCCGCCGCGACTTACCAAGTACACGGTGGGCTGCAGGAGGAGAAGCACGTACCAGCACGCAGCCTGCATCCTCCCGCGTCTCAAACTTCCTTGGCGGTGCCTTCGCTGAGTCTTTGTTCCTTCAAAAACATAGATCCACCTGACATCCACTTTACGGAACAAGGAGCGCTCTCAGCAGCCTAGATACAAATGAAATTAGACATCCCATGACCACGCGGGCAAGGTTAGGCTTGGCGAGCAAGCGGGGAGAGGGGGTCGTGGCGGGGAGGGGTAGATCAGGAGAATCGGGCGGGGAATGCGAAAAATCGTAAAGCAAGTAAATCCAGCGCCTCCAAGGAGCCAGCGCGCGGTCCACAGGCAGCCGGGCGGCGGGGCGAGGGGCTCCGTGCGCCCTGCGCTCCTAGGGTGCGAGTTCTCGGGCAGCGGAGGCCGGAGGCGGCGGGACACAGGGAGCCGCGTGCATGCAGCCTGGTTTCGAGCCTGACCGTCTCTGGCAGCCAGACCTGCCCTAGTGTTCGCTGGCCGGGCGGTTGGGACTGAAGGCAGCGACTGGTTCTTCGCCAGCCCTGGCAGCGCTCACACACGTACACACCAGCAGAGAGAGACAGAGAAAGAGAGAGGGAGAGAGAGACTGAGTGAGGGGGGCGCGGGAGAGGAAAAGCAGGTAGAACTGACCAGGATTAGGTGCAGGGTACCTCAATACGCCGGTCGAAGTGGGGGAGGGGAAGGGGATGCAATTTGCATACAGGAAAACAGGGCTCAGTTTACCCATTCGAGCCTCTGCACACGCAGAGATGCACACGCGTGCACACAGTCACATCGCCAGCACTACTTTCGTTCTAGCCAAGGGGGCACAGCCAGACGCTAACTTCTGGAAAGGAAGCCTGCCTCGGGCTGTGAGGGTCACCTGCCAGGCACCCTCGATCCGATCTCCCAACAGGAGCCTCCCCCGCCGCCCCGTTCTCCTGCCCACCACCCCAAGGTGTCCCCTTTAGGCACAGTTAAGGAGAAGGATACCTACCGCACAGGACTGGGGGAGACGCTGGCGAGCAGGGACCGCTCTGGGCAGGCTCCATGGAGGAGCTACTGGGGCCTGGCGTCTTCAGCGCCCCGGACGTGCCCTCCCTGGCGCTCCGTCTCCATGCTCCGGCGCGGACGGGTCCGGCTGTTTCTTCCAGCCTCGGCGGAGCCGGTGTCCCAGTGCTGGGTCGCACTCGGGATTGGTTCGCGGGAGCCGAGGCTTGGCACAGTTGGATTCACGGTGCAGAAAACTTAAGAGGCAGGAGAAGGAGGGGGAAGTGGAGGATGAAACAGAGGAAGGGAGAAAGAGAGGGAAAGAGAGAGAGGTGAACGCGCCGAGATGCTGCTCCGGACAGACTGGGACTGCGAGAGCCGGCGCTGGGACGAGCAGCGCAGGACTCCCGGCTCTCCGCGGTCACGGGAGGATGGTAGAAATGACTTAAGGACAGGACACTGGGCCAGTCCTAGGGACTTGAACTTGACCGATAGGACGCTTGCCTTTCCGAAGGAAGAAAAATAAGCTAGGCACTGGCAGTTGGAGTTTCCGAGGGAGGGTGGGGTAGGGAAAATGTGGAGGCTGTGGGCACACGCAGCTGCTGCGCCTCCACCCGCGCCGCCAGTGGCCGGCGAGCCGCACCAGCTTGCAGCCGCGGGCGCTGTCCGAGGTGCTGCCCGGCCGACGGGGTTCGCTCGGGGGCGCGCTGGGTTTCCCGGCGCCGCGGCGGTGGGGGTCTCTCCACAGGGCCGCGGTTGGCGCGCCCGCCCTCCTGACACAGGCAATCACATTGGCACGTGGGTGAGCGATCCCTCAAAGGCTAATTGGTGCCCGGTGTAAATAGATCCCGCTCTCAGGCTCTCGGCGGGCCAAGCCCGCAGGGGGAAGTGGGTCCCGCGCGGCGTCCTAGGTGGCCGCAGCGCCCCCTCTCCGGGAGGGGTAGGGGGTGCAGGGAAGACAGCGCTGAGCCGTGCAGTGGCGGGAAGCTTAGCAGGGAGGTGCGCAGGGCGGGGACTCGCAAGGGCGGGAGCCGAAACGCCCCCCGCTGGCCTCCTGCCCTGACGCGGGACGCCGCCGACCTGTGGCTGCGTGGCTAGAGGCTGGGGGCGCTGCGGGCCGCCAGCCCTTCAGCGCTCCACAGTCCAGAGGACTGTGCGACCTTGGGTTTCGGACTCCTCTTCGTGGGTTGGATAGAGTGGGTGGGTGATGGGGAGGGGTGTAGGGAGGATGCTTCAAGCTGTGACCACTCTTTTGGGACTGACACCTTCCACGCAGCCAATGTCCCTCGACCCCTCGACAGTATGTCTCTTTCTCAACCTCTCTCAGTTTGCACCTGTCAGTCTATCTATCATCTACTTATCCACCACTCATCCATCTACCTATTCGCCTACGGTCTATCTCCTGTCCTTTCTCATTCTTGTGGTCCCTGTCTGAACCTCAGCTTCTCTCTGCTGATCTCTGCCTCCCCTCTTTCTCTGAATATCTGGCTATCAGTCTCTGGGTCTTTGTGTCTCTACTCCGCCCCACCCCCCACCCCACCACCTCCCTTAACCTCTATTCTTTTCTTCTCCACTTCACTCTCTCCAGTGCACAGCCACAGCCTCACCAGTATCCGGTGAGATCCAGGACGAGGCCACTCCGGTTGGAGGGAGGTTTCAAGAGACTATTGGAAGTAGCTGAAGTCAGACCACAAGCCCCAGCGCAGCTGAGAGCATTTCTCATCGTCCAGGCAGTTGGTGACTTCTCCAAGTCTACCTCTCACCAAAGCTTGGCCTGCAGTGGTACATACTGCAAGATGGCATTTCAATATTAGTTGGTTAAGAATTGAATTAAAATTTAACCTCAGAGCTTGTGTTGAGACATCAAAAGAAATCATGGTTTTGTTTTGTTTTTTAGTGCATCTGGGCATGTCCTTTCCTTGAGTGTGGCTCCGCATATGTCACCCTAGCCAGTCTGGGCCCTGATACATTTTAACTCTGGACAAGAGGTACCAGAGTGACCACAGGCAGGGAGAACCACAGACCACCTCCCAAACCCATTGAAGACAATCAGCAGAAACCCCGTCTGGTGGAGCAGATGAAAGAGCAGCTCCACTAACACCTTTACCTCGCGTCAGATCTCCAAGAACCCCTAAGTCAGATCCCCACCTAAGCCACACCTGCCTCAATTTGAGGTCTGCTCTCTGCCTCCCAGCTCCTTAGAGATCTCACTTGTCTAATCTCCAAAGTTTTACTCTGTCATTGTGATTTCTGGGATTCACAGTGCATGGGCAGAGTAAGGCTGTGAAGCACATCTTCTAACCAGAACTCTTAAGAATGCATTTTAGAAAAAAATACAGATGTATCTGTAGCACAGTTGCAACTCTTGGCCATTTTTACTCACCAGGCTTTTGAGTCTTATGAAGTCTAATGGAAAGAACTTGAACCTCTTTGGCACCCAAGTCTGAGGAGGAAGGATCAAGGAAGGCAGGGAAAATTGTGCTTTTTCTCTGCCCCCAAACATTCAGGAAGCCATTCTCAAGTTTTTCCCCACATACACATGAGCTCCAGGCCTTCCTAGATTGGAGTATGGAGCCAGAGTGCCTCTATTCGGATGCCTAAGTACATTGCTGTCAGAGCTGAACCTCTCTGTCTGACCTTTGGGAAAATGAGAATCAGGTCAGCTTTGGGATATGTCAAGTTCTTTTCTAAATCTTACTTCAAAAAACACTCTGCCTCTAGTGCCATTTAGCCTTAAAAAATTACTGCTTGTGAACTAGAGGGATGATCAGAGACCTTAAAATCTCCGTCTGAATGGGACTGATTATTTAAGAAAAGCACCACAGGCACCCAGTTATGGGAAGTGGGTCTGACACTTTGTTCTATGATGCAGGATTCCAAAGAGCTTTTTATGTTAATGACCTGAGACCTTCTGCTAAGACATTCAACTCCTAGGAGACCCTTGGACAGGGATATAAAACGAAAGTAGATTGCCATCTTTTGTATCTGCACAAGAGTCTTCATTTCCTACAGTACACAATCAGGGAAGGACAGTTAGCCACCAAATAACACTGGAAAACTTGTCATTGTTTCTGCTAAACCTCTCCAATTTTAATGACATGATGCTGGTGGGGGAAAGGACAAGGATGGCTCATTTACCCGATTTCCTATGATTTGCTTTAAAATGAATTCAAAACAATAAGAGCATAACTTTCACACTTTCTACTGTTTAAAGTAGAACCCTACCGCAAACACACTCTTAGACTACAGAACATCGACAATCAGCTTCCCTGGGATAGAACAAAAGTGTGATTTGCTGTCAGAGGTATAGTCTTTGTGCCAATTTTTTCAGACCTTACTCATTATGAGAATCTTTTCAGAAGTCACCCTCTTGCTAAATTTTGGGTGCATTGCAACTTAATGTGCATACAAAATTCACATGAATTATCACCACTGTAAAACATAACTCTCCCATCTGGTTTTCCCCAGATATGCCTGGTCCAACCTGAAGTGAACAATATGAAACAGTAGTATATATTAATATCTAAAAATATAAATACCTTCTTAAAGAGTTAAAATAGGCTGAACTCAAAAAGAAATAGTGATATTAAATAACTTTCATGATAATTAAAATCAGAAGAAATTAAAATTAAGATTGAGTTGAAATATACTGATACTTCTGTTAAATGTAATTCTGCTTTGGTTGATTTGACTTGATTCATTTATCTAATTTTTCGTTTTTTTGGCTGTGGAGATAGAGGGTGGGAGTTGATGCTCTGGATTTTCTTGAGACTGGGGAGAAGAAAGAAAAGGATTAACTCTGAGTTCTACCAAGCTCCACTCTAAAATGAGGCTAACTTAAACACATGAATGTTGTCATATGTTAACAAAAGTCTGAGAAGGGACAGAACGTTTGTTAGGAAGTACTCAGCTATGGTCTTGCTCAAGCTTCAGGCAAATTGAATCTCTGTGCGTTGCACAGATGTTTTTCCCAATAGTCCCCAAAATGTGTAAACTTTGATCTCAGTATAACCTGATAGTTGCCTGTTGTATCACCTTGGACAAGGGCCTGGAGATTCACCTTGTCTCAGCTCCATCCATTATATAGTAGGAAAATAAGACTAGCTGATTTTTTTAACTTTTATTTAATATATATAGGTTTCCAAAGTACAACTTATGGATTACAATGGCTTCCCCCATAACTTCCCTCCCACCCACAACCTTCACATCTCCTGCTCCCTCTCCCATTTCATTCACATCAAGATTCATTTTCAATTATCTTATATACAGAAGATCAATTTAGTGTATATTAAGTAAAGATTTCATCAGTTTGCACCCACACAGAAACACAATGTGCAAAGTACTGTTTCAGTACTAGTTATAGCATTACTTCACATTGAACAACACATTAAGGACAGAGATCCTACATGGGGAGTAAGTGCACAGTGACTCCTATTGTTGACTTGACAACTGACACTCTTGTTTATGGTGTCAGTAATCTCCCAACTCATGAGTTGCCAAGGCTATGGAAGCCTTTTGAGTTCACTGACTTCTATCTTATTTAGACAAGGAAATAGTCAAAGTGGAAGTTCTCTCTTCCCTTCAGAGAAAGGTACCTCCTTCTTTGATGGCCCATTCTTTCCACTGGGATCTCACTCACAGAGAGCTTTCATTTAGTTTTTTTTTTTCTTTTATGCCAGAGTGTCTTGGCTTTCCATGCCTAAAATACTCTCATGGGCTCTTCAGCCAGATCCAAATGACTTAAGGACTGATTCTGAGACCAAAGTGCTGTTTAGGACATCTGCCATTCTATGAGTCTGTTGTGTAAGACTAGATGATTTTTAAAGTGACTTCCACTTATAAAATTTTATTCTATTTCATGTGAAGTCATTCCTGATTTTAAAAACTTTCCTACTTCATGAAAAACAATTGTATGCAGCATTTTGATTTTCAAAGATAGACACAATTTAAAAGAAGTCATTCAGTTGGTGTCTTTCAAAGATTTTAAGTCAATTGTGCTTGTGGGTTTGAGCTGAAATTTTTGTCTATTTCTTCCCTACCCCACTCACATAACCTTTCTTCTAGGTCAAGGGTCGATTCTATTGTATTAATCATATGATTTTTTCACATAACTTGTTCTGCACATGTTTTTAGTGTCATTGATTTATGAGAATCTGTACTCAGAGTGGCATCCTTATTATACTTATGAATATTTGTTACAAGAGATCCAAAGCTATTTCCAGTACTTTTGCAAAATTCTTAAATGTCACTCAGGACAAGAAAGAAGCTCCTGGCATTTCCACACTCAGGATATTTTGCTAGCAGAAGGAAGGACTATTTGTGATGTGATTTTTACCAGCCTATAGTATTTGGTATTTGAATGTAGTAGAACTTGGTTAATAACTTGAGGCATGTGTGCTAAATTACCGTTACAAGAATGCTTTAATAACAAGATCACTGGACTAGAGAGAAAAAATAGCCGTCAAGCTCTGGAATAAGAAAAGTTAAAGGGAATCAAAAAGCTTTATGTGGAAGGCATTTTCGTTTTTAGAAGTAATTTATATGCTCAGTCTTTGTATCCATATTTCATTTATTCTGTTAGGTGAAGACAGAAGGTTCTCAAAGGTAGGGTAGTTTTAATTATGCTCACAAACTTTAAAAAGAAAATGAACACAATAAGAGAAACTAAAGAAAGCCATAGTTAAATGGCAGTTGAATATAAAAGGTGCAAAGATTGGAGTCATTGCCCCAAAATCATAATTAAAATTTTTAAAAATATTGTGACTAAGCACTTTTGCATTATAATCTAATTACAGAAATTCTTCATGGTGGTCCCTCCAGAGATTATTAATTGACAGTTCCCTAAAGCAGAATCATTAAAGACAAAGAACTTGATGACCAATATTCTGTTAACAAAGCAAAATACAGTATCTGCTTTCAGGCAGAAAGAATACTGAGACTCTTACCACACAGAGATGGAAGAAATTATGAGGACAAAGCCACAAGCTCTGTGGTTACCTAAAGCTGAACAGAGTCTGCAAATGCATATTTCATATCCATAGTATAATGTACCTAGATGTTTTGAAATATGGATGTATTTCTAGCTTTTATCTTGATTTTGCATTATGAAAACAAACTCTAAAACAAGATAATTTATACAGTCAGGGAACAAAAGACTTCTTTAACCCAAATAACATAGGGATAAGAATTTTGGTTCAGAAACCTTTTAAGCAAAAGATATCACGAACACGATAACTCTCTGAATTTCTCTTTTTAACACTAAATTAATGAAAACAACTCTACTGGAATTTTATCATAATTAACTTGAACGATCATACCATAAAAATCACATATTATACTTTTCTACTTTTTCCAGTTCCAATAATAAAATACTTTTGATAAAGTTCAAGGTAAAATAAGCTAACATCAAATTTTGTATTAAATGGATGGTTCATTTATATAGTTCCACAGTATTCAATAGGGTAACTTCTACCATTTACCAGGTGCCAGCACATGCATGACACTCATCTCTAGTGAGTTGTGGAGCATCAGTCTGCAAAGTCATTTTGAAAGGAAACCTCTCAGGTTAGGCAGGAAGAACTTCACACTCCACATCCATCGAGGCTGACTTAAAGCAAGTATGAGAATTAGTGGACTCCTAATGCACATTCCCTCTCTCTTGTAACTGTCTCCCCTGTTTGGTTTCAGAGCCACCATCCTTTCTCCAAGGTTTTCAACTCACCCTCCAAACACTCTTTCTCAGATTATGCATGCACTCATCTTTGTACATGAAACTTTGGTGCTCTGCAGGGCTCTGCAAATAGGTCATTCTGAGTCTTTTCACTCTGACTAGGCAATTTGTCTAGGCCCATAGTTCTAACAGTAATTATAAGCATCCAAAGACCAGTAAGCTAATAAGTCCCAATTCTGATATTTTTCTTCGCGCACCTATTCAGCTGCTTGCATTCATTCAATTGCATTCATTCAGTTGCTTTACTAAGAGTCCTCATGGTGAAATGGGAAAGTACAGTTCCCATAGATACAGTCAGTCTTGACTTTTTTCTTTTCTTTCATTCCCTTTTCTTTTTCTTCTTTCTTTCTCTCTCTCTTTCTTCTTCCTTCCTTCCTCTCTCTTCTCCCTACCTTGATTTTCCTCCCTTACTCCCTTTTTCCCTCTCTTCCATTATTCCTTCCCTTATTTATTCCTTTTATTCCTAACCAGAGCCTCCCAAAGACAATGTCTTCCGTCTGACCCTCTAGCTACAAGGACAATCACATACAGAAGGTAGAAACCACACCCTTCTGTGTGGAACCTGAAACAAGAAAATCCATGAAGCAAACCAAAGGTTGGCCCCATCGCTGGAGCAAAGCTCCCAAGCAGGCTTCCCTGCTGTCCTACAGAGCCTCAACAAGTGAGAAGTCAAGTTTGTTGTTTCAGGGTCATGAACTAGGTGGGTGTTTATTTCACAGCATTATCACAGCCCAAGCTAACTACAATAACACCACTATAACACTGGAAAACATGAGCGTCATATTCCCTTATTTCTTCTTTTTCCTCCTCCACATAAAATAATAAATTACCAACACTCTTACGTTTACAGCTAATTGTCTTCCAGTCTCTGCTACCACTACTGCCCAAGTCATATCATCAGTTACATGCTCTGTGACAATCACCTTTTCACTGTGTTTCCTATTCTTCAGCTTCTACCTCTATAAATTTGCCTTCCTCTCATTCACCTGATTGATAAAATTAAAACTAAAATATGCCCACATCTTGCATGGCTTTAAACCTCTTCATCAACTTCCCCTTGCCTTCCAGATCATATCTGCAATAAGATCCCTTCTGAGCTGGTCTCAGCTCACACTTGTGTCTTCATCTCCTGTCAGCTGGCTCTTCCTCCGTGACACACCTCACACTCCTCGTGTGCAAGATCCTACATACCACTGTATTTCTCAGCTTGAGGCCTCTGTCCTTTCTTTCCCTTGCTCTGACTCCCCTTAACTCAACCTCTAGAGCTTCTAGGCTTCCTCAGAGATCACCTCCCATCCTCCCCATTTTTCTAAGGGATCTGTGCACTTAAACACATTATGAAGTCTTCTACTCCATATTGTTTATACATGTGTCTTTGCAACTGGACTGTGACTTTCAGGTTTGCACCTCCAGTCTTACTTTGAACGATGTTGATCTCAATGTTCAGTTACACTTGGAAAGCTCAACATCTGGAAAACAGCCCAGTGTACCTCTTGCAACAGAGCATATTCGAGATGCATTGCTCAGATAGTAACTTGTCAGAGAACATTTTCAGGCAAGCCTCATCCCAATGAAATCAGCAAAAGTATTAGAGGATGATATTAACAGCACAAGTTCCCTCACCATAAACACCTTCAGAGACTCTTCTGAGAATCAGAAGCTGAATGGGAAATTTGATCTGAATAGATTACTCAGTGGCTGACCCAATAACCCCCTCGTGTCCAAGACTAAGTGTGCAGAGGTACCAAAAAGGCCCTGGGTGTTCCTAAATTCTAGCTTCACTCTGCACTTGTGCACCTCAAATTCTATCTCATGTTTTAGTTACTTCAGACTTAATATCTTACCAAAAGGCTTAATTACTACTAGATCTGGCCTCTTCATATCTGCCTCCAGGACCAAGTGAAAGAGAGAATGGAGGTACAGCGAGGAGAATTAAAGAAATCCTAGTGAGGGGCTGGGGTTGTGTCATAGTGAGTTAAAATGTGCTTCTTTGCCTTACCAGCGTCACACATCAGAGCCCTAGTTCGCATACCCACTGCTCTACATCTGGGCCATCTCTCTGCTAAAGCACTTGAAAAGGTAGTGGACCGTGATCCAAACCTGGTCCCCTACCACCCAGTGTGGAAGATCAGGATGGAGTCACTGGCTCCTGGCTTTTGCCTAGTGCAGCCCTGGCCATTTGTGGCCATTTGTGGCCACTTGGAGAGTGAATCAGTGGATTTAAGATCTCTCTCTCTCTCTCTCTCTCTCTCTCTCTGTGTGTGTGTGTGTGTGTGTGTGTGTCCCTCCTCCCCCATCACTTTACCTTCCAATAAATAAAAGATAAATAAATCTTAGTAAAAAAAAAAAAAAAGAAATCCCAGTAATCACCATTATCTTAACTACACCAACCCTGGATCTAGGAAATGGGGTTAACCATACCCACAGAAAAAATTGTACACTGGATCTCAATATTCCTGGGCTTTTGAGTGAAGTTTTTTGGCAAAAAGGAGAATTGTGAAGTCTTTGGTCAGAAAGGAACCTTTTTCCTATTGCAGCTAATCTTCTGATATGATAGACACCAGTAGATCCTGCTTCCTAGTCTCAGTCATTTCCATCATTCCATTGACAAGAGTCTAAAGTGACTTAAATTTTTAACTATATTTTTATCCTAGATTATGTGGCACCAATAATGAAGTCCACAAAACCATCCATTCCAGTTTCTTTCCCACCTCTAGCAGTTATTTTTTTTCTGTATGGCATTTCCTACTAACTACTCCTACACTGAAACTTTTCTGCTTTCCAGTCCTCTTGTTTGACCTAAAGTACAATCTAGTATCTGTCTTCCAGGGATCATCTTCATTCAAATGTTCTCCTGTTATCTGATACAATGTTCAAAAGTGAACTCATCAATACCCCCTCATACACTCTCAGATACCCTCACTCCTATACACAGTTCCTCAAATTTCATTAATGGCTTACAGATTTAATATACTTGTAGTCTGTGTACCTCAGAATCAGCTCTTGATATCTTTGTGTATAGCTCACGCATCAGTTAGGCACATTGTCTTGTCAAGTCTACTTCAGAACACCTCTTGCAGCCATCTCCTTACCATCATTGTAGATAAGATCTTTATCACGTCATAACTGGTCAGCCATCTCCCAAGTGTTTTCCCAAATTCTAACTCACTTCCCAACTCCTGTTAGTCTAACCACTATGAACACTAACCATAGTAGGGGCTGTTTTTATTTATCTTTGCACCCCCTGCCCTTAATATGATGCCTACCATATAGTAGAAACTCAATAAATGTTTGCCTGATGCACAGATCAATTCCTTATACCACTCCCATTTCTTAAACAACATATTAGTATTTGCCATGTTACTTTCTTGCACACACACACACACACACACACAATCAGCCTTTAACTTTGCATGTCTAGACAGTTATTTTTAAGTATTTATACATTTTTCTCAAGAAATCATTTCTTCAAAAGTTCAAAAGTTCGCTCAGAAACATAGCATGTAAAATAAAGAAACTCACGTTTTTCTGGTGGAATCCGGGGTATACCTACACCAGTAACTGTTTCCAGTCCACTTCTTGTCTTCTCTCATCCCCAAGCAATCCAAGATCTAGTGACCAGCTAGAATACCCTAAAACAGTAGTTCTTAAACCTATTTCACTTAATTTTCACCTGGAGGATAAATTAAAATGTTTATCATCAGGTCCTGTTTCTTTAATCACTATTAATTGGTCTGGGTTTTGACCCTTAAAAGCATCCATGACACAAGCATCCAGCTGATGCTGATGAAGACTATATTTTGAGAAACCCCACCCTAGAAGGTAACAGATTGGAATTTGAAGTGGTATCTTTTGGAATAACATCTCACACCCTTGTGGCAGCAACAAATGTCTGTCAAATTCTGATATTTGACCCATCCATCAAGATCGAATAACAGGATTTTGGTCACTAGCTTGATTTAATCATTCCACAATGTACACATGTATCATAACATTACACTGATAATTCCTCATATATACAGTGATTATTTGTAAATTGGAAGTAAATTTGAATTTTTAAAGTATTTTAATTACCCAGTGCTCCCAAGAATATTTGCTTCAGCTTATTACTCTTTGACTCCCAGTCATATTAGTTTTGACCAAACTGATTTTTTTTCTTATGCAGCTCCCCCTAATTGGCATTACCTTCTGCATCCATTTCTTTACACTTCTCAAATCCAACTATTATTCAACAGGTACATCAATGCCTTCCTCCCTGAAGTTTCTCTAATCTACCCACTCACCACCTGTCCACCCATCCAATACAAATGTATAGAGAAAGTCGTGGTCCTAAGTACTGTGGATATGGCAATGAATAAGTAGACACAAACTCTCGTCCTCAAGGAATTTATAATCAAATGCAGGAAGACTGATAATAAAAAAAAAAAACAAGATGTATAGTAAGCTAGATGGTACTGGGCTCTTTGGATTAAGAAAATTAAGAAAGGAATAAAGAATGACAGCAATGAAAATGCAAAGGCAAATTTAGATGAAATGATTGAGAAGGTGACAACTGAGTGAAGATGGAAGACAGTGGCTATTGTGAGTAAAATATTTTTAGGTAGAAGGAAGAGCAAGTGAAAAAAGCTGAGATAGGAATGCACTGGTGCATTTGAGGGACAGCAAGAATGCCAACGTGCCTGTGGAGGAGTGGGTCACAAAGAGGTGGCAAAGGATGACAGAGGAGATGGACTGAGTCACATCTGAAGGACTTAGCTTTCTAAGACTTTGCAGTATGCTTTTATGTTGAGCAGAGACGTGGTGAGCCCTGACTCCCCATTATGGTGACCACATCAAGAACCACCTCAGAGGGTCAAGCGCAGCAGCAGGAAGAAAACTGAGGAGGTTACTGCCATAATCTAAGCAAGAGGCAGTGGTGAGTTGGTAACTTGGATTGTAGGAGAGGTGGTGGGCAATGAGCAAATTCTGGACATATTTTGAAGGAGGAGATACATCCATCACTGATAGGTTGAATGTGGAATGTGAGCAACACTGTTGTCTCCAAAGTTTTCATCCCCACATGCCTGACAGGACGGAGATAAATGCATATGAGGAGAACTGTGGAAGAGGGATGGACAGAGGAAGAAGAGAAATCAACAACTCAGCTTGATACACATTCAATTAGAGATGTGTATTAGATATTCATGTGAAGATACTGAGTATAGTGAGTGAGGTTCAGGAGAAGTATCTAGACTGTAAATACAGATTTGGATGCTTTCAGAAAATAGACAGTTATCAGCTTACAGTTGATATTTAAAGATGTAAGATCGACAAAGGAATCCATATAGATCAAGAAGAGACTCTGGAACACTTCAGTGTTAAAATATTGGGTGAGGAGCCAGCACTGTGGCTTAGTGGGTAAAGTGGCCACCTACAGTGCTGGCATCCCATATGGGCACTGGTTTGAGACCCAGCTGCTCCACTTCTGATCCAGCTCTGCTTGGAAAAGCAGTGGAAGATGGCCCAAGTCCTTGGGCACCTGCACCTGCTTGGGAGACCTAGAAGAAGCTCCTGGCTCCTGGCTTTGGATCAGTGCAGCTCTGGCCATTGCAGCTATCTGCGGAGTGAACCAGTGGATGGAAGATTACCCCCCTCCCCTCCTCTGCCTCTGCCTCTCTGTAACTTTGCCTTTCAAATAAATGAATAAATCTTTTAAAAAAATATATCAGGTGAAGCTGGTGCCATGGCTCAATAGGCTAATCCTCCACCTTGTGGCACCGGCACATCGGGTTCTAGTCCCGGTCGGGGCACTGGATTCTGTCCCAGTTGCCCCTCTTCCAGGCCAGCCCTCTGCTGTGGCCCAGGAGTGCAGTGGAGGATGGCCCAAGTGCTTGGGCCCTGCACCCCATGGGAGACCAGGAGAAGCACCTGGCTCCTGGCTTTGGATCAGCGCGGTGCGCCAGCCACAGTGCACCACCCGGAGCGGCCGTTGGAGGGTGAACCAACGGCAAAAGGGAGACCTTTCTCTCTGTCTCTCTCTCTCACTGTCCACTCTGCCTGTCAAAAATAAATAAATAAATAAATAAAAATATATATATACATACATATATATATATACATACATATATATATACATACATATATATATATATATATCTCAGGTGAATATCCAGGAAAGGAGACTGAAAATGAAACCACACTGTTGTAGAAGGAGACCAAGGAAGAGGAATAAGCAGCTGAGTCAAACGCTTTGGTAACCAGGTGCAACTGAAAATGACCACTGATTTTAGAAATATGGAAGACTGGTGACCTGACCTTGACTTCATCTACCCTCTTACAGTTTCAGGGGGATAGATTAGGGAGAAGCTTGAATGCAGAAGATTCAAGAGAAAAAAAAAGTATATAAGGAGAGGGAGTGCATGGCTAGGGAATATGGAGCACTCTTTGAAGATGTTCATTTATCCCTCTTAATTCCTTCTCCCTGAGATTCTGCACCAGCTAGGGACAGACTGCTTCTTTAGGTATTTTATCATATTTCACCTTCGATGATATTTTTTAAAAGATTTATTTGAAAGGCAGAGTTACAGAGAGAAAGGGGGAGAAACAGAGAAAAAGAGCGAAAGAGGTCTTCCATCAGCTGGTTCACTCCCCAAATGGTTGCAACAGTTAGGGTTGGGCCAGGCTGAAGCCAGGAGCCAGGAGCTTCTTTTGGGTCTCCCCTGTGGGTGCAGGGGCCCAAGGACTTGTGCCATCTTCTGTTGCTTTCCCAGGAGCATTAGCAGGGAGCTGGATCAGAAGTGGAGCAGCCAGGACTGGAATCTCTGGAATCTGCCCTCATACAAGATGTAAGCATTGCAGGAAGGGACTTAACCTTCTACACCACAACACTGGCCCCCTTCAGTGATACTTAATTCTTCACTATGTTTATATCTTCTTTCCAATTAAATTGAATACTCATAGGGGAAAGAATCAATGTCTCCTTTTACATCTGCACCACAACATCAATACTTGGCATGATTCTGTGCCCATAACAAGTATTTAAAAACACATAATGAAGTGAATAAATATTTTTCTAGAGGCTTTCTCTGCCCCCCTTTCCAGCTATTCTACACCTTTTATTAAACTTCAAGATTAATTTGACTTTTAAGGAGTTTCATAGTGATTCTACCCAGATTGTGTCATTTATAACATTCTTATCTAGCCCTCTGCTTCAGTCAGGATACTTGCTTAGCATTTCTGGAAAAAGAAGCTGATAGGGCCGGCACCGCGGCTCAATAGGCTAATCCTCCGCCTTGCAGCGCGAGCACACCAGGTTCTAGTCCCGGTCGGGGCGCCGGATTCTGTCCCAGTTGCCCCTCTTCCAGGCCAGCTCTCTGCTGTGGCCTGGGAGTGCAGTGGAGGATGGCCCAAGTGCTTGGGCCCTGCACCCCATGGGAGACCAGGAGAAGCACCTGGCTCCTGCCTTCGGATCAGCGTGGTGCACCGGCCGCGGTGGCCATTGGAGGGTGAACCAATGGCAAAGGAAGACCTTTCTCTCTGTCTCTCTGTCTCTCACTGTCCACTCTGCCTGTCAAAAAAAAAAAAAAGGAGCTGATAATTTTTCTTGTCATTTTCATTATGATATTATCCTTGTCTGGAAATTCCTCCTTTAATCTGAAGGTCTTTCTCCTCTTAGAAACTAACCATAGAAGAGTCCTAATATCATCTTTTGTCTTTTTGCTTTAATATATGTATACACTATCTACCTTTCAGGTCTTACTTCTTGTGCTATCTATTGAACACAACCATTATAAATTTACATATGTTGCACTCAAAAAATAAATCTTAGAAAGCTTAGAATTTTTTGATTTCTATTTATTCTGTCAACCAACTTTCAGAATGAATTAAAAGTGAAATGCTGAAAAATATCACTATATATGAAGTCATTCATTTAAAGATAAATACAAGATAAAATGAATAAAATAATGGATAGTTGAATATATGGATGGGTGGGTAGAAGAATGGTTGAAAAGAGATTTCCAGTGTACAGTTATTTCATACATCACTCATTACACTACATTGTCCGCACACAATCCATAGTTGGACGGTGGCATACATATTACAGGTGATGAAATAACCTTAGAGAGGTTAACATGGCTCAAGTTATTCCAATACACTAGAATCATAGTTCTACAATTGTATTGTTTTTCTCTTTAATAACAAGTGAACTTCTAATCTCACAATTGGCTTGACCATTTAACTCAACAAAATATCAGTACTACAAAGTGCATTTTTCATTTCTTAAAATTTTATTTATTTATTTTCATTTTTTTGAAAGGCAAAGAGACTGAGAAAGAGACAGACAGAAATCTTCCATCCAGTGGTTCACTCTCCCCAGATAATCACCACAGCCAGATATGGGCTATGCAAAAGCCAGGAGCCTGGACCTCATCCAGGTCTCCCACCTGTGTGGCATCTTTCAGATTTTTGTTTTTATCATAAGAGTATATAGTAGGGGCTAGCACTGTAGCGTACTGGGTAAAGTTGCCACCTGCAGTGCTGGCAACCCATATGGGCACCGGTTAAAGTCCCAGCTGCTCCACTTCCAATCCAGCTCTCTGCTATGGCTTGGAAAAGCAGTGGAAGATGGCCCAAGTCCTTGGGCCCCTGCACCCACATTGGAGACCTGGAAGAGGCTCCTGGCTCCTGGCTTCAGATCAGCACAGCTCCAGCCATTGTGGCTATCTGGGGAGTGAACCAATGGATAGAAGACCTCTCTCTCTCTCTCTCTCTCTCTCTCTCTCTCTCTCTCTGCCTCTGCCTCTGCCTCTCTGTAACTCTGCCTTCAAAACAAAAATAAATAAACCTTTAAAAAAGAGTATATAATAAAGAATGATTTATTAAGCAAGTGCTTTCTCAAGCTTATTTGAACTCTGTAACTCAGATATATGCAGAAAGATGTTCTATTTTTTCCCTCAGCATGGGAACATTCATGAAAGTTGAAAGCTTTCTGAACCCTCTTAGGTCACTGGGGCACCATTAGAGATCCCAGTGAATAATTTACAGTCTCCCAACATGATTGACTCCTTCAAGGTTAGCAACAAAAGTCTAGCAACCTTATTTGTTTTGTTTTGGGCAATGAACACTAGGGTGAAAAAAACTAGCAAAAGGGCAAGCATTTGAAGCAGTATTAAAACACAGCATGGGACACCCACACCCCATGCTGGAGCACCCCCGTTTCTCATGCAGTGTCCTGATAATGCACACCCTGGGAAACAGTGGTGATGACTCAAGTACTTGGGTCCCTGCCACTCAAGTGGGAGACTCAAATTAAGTTCCAGGCTCCTGGCTTCAGCCTGGCCTGGTCCTAGCTATTGCAGGCATTTGAGGAGTGAACCAGCAGATGTAGGATCTCTCTCTCTCTCTCTCTCTCTCTCTCTCTCTCTCTCTGCCTATCAATAAAATGGAAATAAATAATTTTTTAAAACAAAGAAAAAATATGTGGTAATATAAAATGTTATAATGGAAATATATTCTCTAATAGAGAGACCAACTAACTACGGCAGCTAAGCACTTCACTTGGCATCCCAACAGCCCAGCCAGAGTGCTCATAGCTTATTCCTTATACCCTAAAATCATCCATCCCAAAACTTGAAGTTGCATTGAAATCTTAAAATTATCATTGATAAAATAATATAAGGTCAGAAAAGATTAACTTAGTTTTAATAGTATATTAATAATAAAATATCCTATTTTATAGATTACTAAATACTTTTTATTTTCATGGTAAATTATAAATCTGCAATTAGGATGTTTGGGATTTTAGCTTCATTAACTCAAAATAAGATGAACTGTATTAGGCATGTTAATTTTGTGAAAATGATATTGCTATTGACTAAGACACTAAGATAGTATTATATCTTTGTAATTTGATATTATTGTAGCTTTGTAATTTTTATAGTTTAAATCTCCAGTTTACTATTTCTACCTTGTGTCTCAGAGTGCAGAATTAATGAATGAGACAGAACCTTTCCTGATTCTACAGAGGAATTTGATAAATAAGCTGATGGAAAACTAAGCCTATACTTTCCTTTATCATTTTTAAAAGGAGAACAGAATCAACAGTAATAATTAACCCTGCACACTATGTCCTTCTCTCTTTTCTTTCCTTTCTTACAAAACCTTAATTAGGTTCCAAGAAGCAGATATCTTCCTGTGAAAATGGGCAAAAGTAGCCCTCAATGAAATGATTGTGAAATAGATTTTCCCATTGAGGAGTAAAGATGAGACATGAAAAGCTCAGCTCATGCCGCAGCCATTTTTCATTCTCTTTTACAACGTGAGCAAGTGGAGGATGAAGGAACAGCCTTCACCTCCATCACATGCTCTACTGTGCTCCAAGATTGACGGTGACCCTTTAAATTAAAGGAAAAGAAAACCACAAAATCAGGAAATTGTCGATCAGAGGAGAGGTGACCCTCTCGTGTATCTTTCTGAGAATGAGTCGCAATGAGCTGATGACTGTTAACCAAACTAACACTATGACTTCCAGGATCAACAGAAGTGGAAAATAAGAGCATCCAAACAAAGAGATGTCGTTTCCCCAGTGTAATTTGTTTTGAAAAGTTATTGCATAGTGAGCAGTGCATAAACTCTATTTCACTCATGAAGAAACTGCACTTGGATGTTTAGTGAGCAAAGCCACAGTCAGAAGAGAAAGAAATCTGATCATATGCATCTTTTTTAATGTAAAAATGCACACTCTTCTTGATTCTGACAATGATGTGATTTGTAAAGCGCTCTAAATGTGGTCAATTATTACGGTCCTCCAGCGCCACCTAGTGTTAGACATATATAGCTGTAGCCTGGCTCACCTATTCAACCAACCAAAATTTCTAAATAAAAAGAAACAGGAAGACTGCAAAGCTTGATTTCAATATCTTGCAGCCAAGTTACTTTCCATTCTTTTATTTTAATGCTTTTAAATTGCTTAAGTGCTCTTTTCACTATCGTTGAACTGAAAGTTATATGAATCTTTGAGTTCATTCCCATTGATAAATGTCTAATTTGCCCTGGCAAGTTTATGCAATTATAACAGTGACTCTACTTTTGATAAAAAGGTAAGTGATTTCTTAATTATCTCATTTGGACATTTAAGATTGGACGATACACACATACAAGGCTGAGTCTACAGAAATAGCCAGAAAACATGGAAATAGGAGTGATTTGAATATTCTATGTTTGCAAACTGGTGAACAGAATTGGGTGAATATACTCTCAGGCTCTTGTTGTCATAAATGTGGATCACAAAAGAAGCCTAAAGTAGGTGACAGCCACTCCCCTACAACCTTGTTACCAAATTATAATGAAAGCATTGTCAGACCAAATTATGCCACATATGTAGAAATGTTAAAATAAATATTCAAGAGTATGCAAGAAAAAAACTGTTCTTAAAGTCAATTTTGTAAGCTTAATAAATTCTAAGTGCTGTACTTTTTAGTGCTCAAATAACTGGCTTTACATAGAAGACTCACTACAGGCAGAAGTGACAAACACCTCATGCAAAATTCTGTTACACTATCACCAACATCAGGCAGCCAGAAATATCCTGGCTGGACATGGGAGCATAAGGGTTAATGAGTTAGCAGCATGCCTATGAAAAATTATGAATAATATGAATTTCATGTACCTGATAATTTATTTCATTATTTCAGTAAATAATATTGTTTATAGCCCTGAACTATGGTCTTTTTGCTTTTAACTTAAACTCTTTATTTAGTGGAACATGAAGCCTTTAACTACAATGTAAATTAAAAATATGTTATCTCAAGCATTTAAAAAAGAAGAAAAGCAAGCAAGCAAGAAAAAGGGAGGGTGGGAGATAAGTGTCATTATATTCTTAGAATTGTATCTATGAACTACATTAAAGCTGTTCTCCTTAAATTAAAATAAATAAAATTTTTAAAATATTCATAATAAAATAATTTTTAAAAGAAAAAATATTATTTAAAAAATGGCAAATCTGTTGGTTACGTGAAGGCATGACACCAAGAAAACATGACCCCTGTTATTTCTGAACACATATGAGAATAAGATGGTCTATATGTTTGCCTCCAGGAAGCATACTAGCATTCTCACTCTAGTTCACTCTTTCTCAGATCCATCAGTGTAATGCAACAAACCAGAAAAACATCTCTGCTTCTAAATAGAAGCGTACGATTGGGTCAGATAAAGAGAACTGTCTATATGGAAACTGAATTGCAGTCTGGATCTTCCAAATCCAGATACACACCAGAGTAATAAAATAGCTCCGTCTGCTCATGGAAAAGCCAGCCACTCTGCAACCCCAGCCGGGCAACAGAGGAGGAAGTGGAGAGCTCATCATTCAGGCCTGAATGAGTTTTTCCCCATTTCAAGACAAGTCAGTAAGTGGAGAAGCATCTGTGAAACTGCTTCAATGTCATCATTTACAAAAAAATGGGAGTGGGAGCGGAAATATAACAAGGACAGTTATGACACCACCATGCACTCATTTTTCAAATAAGCATTTCCAAAAGGACATTTGGACTTTGTAAACTTTTGTACCAAATCAAGTTCATGGTGTTTTATAGTATTAGTAAATTTATTTAAGAATATATTACTAAATACATCATTTGGTTTCAATCCATAAGAGATACATCCAGGCTAACAAGTCCTTTCCTTTAGTTTAAAAAGCAATCAATCAATTCATCTGAGGATACTACACAATATAGTATGACCCAACAAACCAAGGATTTAGAGTATTAAATGTATACAGTGTTAAGCTGTAAAGTCAGCAAACATTCTTTCTCACAAACACCTATGTAAAAGGTCTGCTCATAATTTGTCACAACAGGTAACTGGCTCCTAGTGGCTGCCAAGATCCCATAAAGCTCACATATGCCAAAATATCTCCCCATTCCCTCAGTGAAGTGCCATCTGTCCTTCTTGCTGAACCTCAAATTCTCAACGTTAAAACCAGTTCTCTGAATGGGTTCTCAATGATAAATCCTACAGACTATCAGTGTGCTAAAATTGTATGCAAAATATTGTGAATTTGTATGTATGTCCTTGTCTGGACAGGCGATTCCATAGCTTTAATCAGATGCTCAAAGTGCCCTCGTTCTGATCCAAAAGAATCAGTGAGCACTGGCAGGGACCTCACCCAGCCCCCTCATCTATCTTCTTATTATGGACTTGTCTGTCGAGAGCCAGCAAACCCCCCTTGACAGCACTGGGAGAATCTTAGAGGAGGCAGGACTTTTGCAGACAAGGCACTGCCTTGCGTGACCCCAGATTGCAATGAGTCTGTTTGTCAAGCGTGGACCCTGGCCCTAGGCCACCCAGCACTGTACCCTGCTCTGCGATGGTCTGAGCCACCGTCATCCACTGTCTCCGTGTCTGCAGTAGCCCGCCGCCTGATCTCACTGCTCCTGCTGGGACCCTTTTTCACTCTGCTCTCCATGTAGCAGACAAAGCAATCTGTTCAGTATGAGTCATATCACTTGAGTCTTTACCCCAAATCTTCTATTTAGAGTGAAAGTGAAGTAAAATGGGGTGGAGGCAGGACACACAGCTCCCTTCTGCTCTCTTCTCTGCCCCCCGTCTCCAGCACTCTCCTGCTTCTTTGAATTCTTTTCTCTTACCACACTGGCCTTTGCTGTTCCTCAAATCCAAGACTCTCTCTCCCAGAGACTGGGAGTCTGTAAAGTTCCCCCTGGGATGCACGTCTAATCCCCTGGATGGTCATTCCTTCAGTTCCTTCTAGCTCTACTCCCAGGTCACCATTGCAGAGAGCTGCTCCCACATCCTACACAACACAATGCAGCCCCACAAACCCCTCTGATGCACCTGAACCCCTCTCACGCTGGCTCATCATTCTCGATTGCATCACTGTCTTGTGACATATATGCTTCATCGTTGCTCTCTATCTACTTCCATGCCTAATCAGTACCCTCTCCACCCCAGCGTGCACCCACAAACTGTCTAGAACACGAGTCTGTAAACTTTGTAAACAGCAAACACTTTCAGTTTTGTGGGTCACTTGGTTTCTGTTGCAGTGTCTCAGCTTTGCTATCACAGAGGGACAAGGATCACTTTTCAGTTAAATTTAAATGCTTACGCATAATTGGGTGTTAATTAAAGAGTTCAACCAATGGTATTAAGTAGAACCAAAAAAAATACTAAAAGGAATAAAATAGTAAGTTCATGGACAGTCAGGACAAGGGCTGATCAAGTCAGTGTTTCTCATAGTGTCCATTTCACTTCTACAGGTTTCCTTTTAGGTGCTCAGTTAGTTGTCACAGATCAGGGAGAACATATGATATTTGTCCCTTTGGGACTGGGTTATTTCACTCAGCATGATGTTTTTCAGATTCATCCATTTTGTTTTCAAATGACTGGATTTCCCTTTTTTTTACTGCTGTATAGTATTTTTGAGTACATATCCCATAATTTCTTTATCCAGTCTTCCGTTGATGGGCATTTAGGTTAATTCCAGGTCTTAGCTATTTCGAATTGAGCTGCAATAAACATTGAGGTACAGACAGCTCTTTTATTTGCCAATTTAATTTCCTTTGGGTAAAGTCCAAGGAGTGGGATGGCTGGTCATGTGGTAGAAGTGCACCTTTTTAAAAAGATGTATTTATGCATTTGAAAGGCAGAACGAGAGAGAGGGGGAGGGAGAGAGAGAGAGAGAGAGAGAGAGAGAGAGAGAGAGATCTATGTACTTGTTTACTCCCCAAAATGGCCACAACAGTCAGGTCTGGGCCAAGCAGAATCCAGGAGCTAGAACTCCATCTCAGTCTCCCACATGGGTGAAGCACTTGGGCCATCCTCTGCTGACTTCCCAGGCGCATTAGCTGGGAGCTGTGTAGGAAGCAGCGCAGCAAGGCCTTGACCCTGGACTCTGATATGGGATGTCAGAACTTGAAGCATCAGTTTAAGCTACTGCACCACACACCGGTCCCAGAGTCTCCTTCTTAACCACGTGATATTAAGGTATCTACATAATGTGGCACAATTGTTAGCACTGATCATCTTGCGGCAGTAGTTTCAGCAAATTTTCTGCTGAAAAGTTCTTGTTTCCCCCTCTGCATTCTTTATTCCTCAGAAGCAGACCCCACACTCAGGGGTGGAGGAAATTGAGCTCCCTCCTTGAAGATGTAGAATTTATATAAATCACTTGGAATCTTTATGTAAGGAATGTTTGTCTCTTCTTTCCATGTAGGCATTTGTTTATTTTGTCATTCATTTATACCAATGTGGACTCATAAAGATGAACTTTGTTGTTTAGGTTACAATTCAGAACTACTGCTACCTTGTTTTAGTACCTTGCTCCTGCTTTGGTTAATAATAATTCTTTCAAGCTGGCGCCTGTACTTTCTTGGTCTACCAGATACTCCAGGATCATCCTGTATTTTACCCACCCCAACCCTATAGTCAGCCATTCATCCAAGGAACCCTGGTTTCTTTAATTACAGAACGGTATTAGAAACCAAGAACTATAATTTGAGTATATTCACTGCTAGTGGGGTTCATTGCTTTGAGATCATCTTAGCAGACAGAGCAAGAAAACACATGTGTGGATACTGTGTCATATATATGGGTTATACATATCTGGAATTATTTATCTACCCCTTTTTAATCTATATTAAGTTAAACATGACTTCATACAGATGTTTCTGTCTCTACTGCAGTATCAAAGGATTCATTCTCACCTTCCCTACTTGCTTATCTGGAACGTCCCTCTCCAGTAGTTGTATTTGTCCATGTGTTCAACTCCAGTATGCACAGAAGTTTCTGAATTGTTACCATTAAGCATTTGACAAACACATTGTTATATTTTGTCTGATTACATATATATAAGACTATATATATATATATATATATATATATATATATATATATATACAGGCAGAATGGACAGTGAGAGAGAGAGACAGAGAGAAAGGTCTCCCTTTTCTATTGGTTCACCCCACAATGGCCGCTGCGGCCAGTGCACTGTGGCCGGTGCACTGCGCTGATCCAAAGGCAGGAGCCAGGTGCTTATCCTGGTCTCCCATGCAGGTGCAGGGCCCAAGCATTTGGGCCATCCTCCACTGCCTTCCCAGGCCACAGCAGAGAACTGGCCTGGAAGAGGGGCAACTGGGACAGAATCCAGTGCCCCGACCAGGACTAGAACCCAAGGTACCAGCACTGCAGGAGGAGGATTAGCCAAGTGAGCTGTGGCACCAGCCCTACAATATATATATTTTTATATGGAGACTGAAACTAGAGCATCCAACCCAGTCAGACAAGGTTAAACTTCCACCAAGTCATAGAATTGGATTTTGAACTAGAAGTCTACTGTTTAGAAAGGCAATGATCTGGGGTCAGTATTGTGGCAAAGCCAGTTAAGCCACTGCCTGTAGTGCTGGCATCCCATATGGGTACCAGTTTGCTGCTCCACTTTCAATCCAACTCCCTCCTAATGCACCTGGGAAAGCAGCGGAAGATGACCCAAGTCCTTGAGCCTCTGCCACCATGTGGAAGACCCAGCTGGGATTCCAGGCTTGTGGCTTTGGCCTGACCCACTACTGCCTGTTGCAGCATTTGGGGAGTGTACTCGTGGATGGAAGCAAGTGCTCGCTCTCTCGCTCTCTCTCTCTCTCTGTAACTTGCCTTCCAAATAAATAAATAAATCTTTTAAAAAAGCAATGATCTTGCTGTTTTACATATTGCTTTCCAACATTATAAAAAGGGAAAAACTACTTTGTAATATACAGTTTGAAAATAAGTATATGTATTGAGTTTTTACCACAAAAGCTAATAATGCTTATTATAAAAATCTGGGAAAATGTATTTGCACAGTCATATTATATCACACATACCACTTGGTATAATATTCTTGAATAACGTATGCATTTCTGTACCTTAATGAATGCTTTGTATTATAATTTTAATGACTGTTTAATGTTCTGTGCAGTTAGTAGAACACAATCACCTTAACATGGGCCTCTATTACACACATATGACAGTTTCACATTCTTTGCCAACATAAAAAATTCTGCGATTCATTTTACATTTCCAATAAACAGAATTACTGGGCCAAACTGTTTCAGGCTTTTAATGCTTTTGCCAAATTGCCACTATAGAAAGTTGTATTAAATTAATTCTTCTTGATACTATCAGAGTGGTTCTTTCACTGTCATATTTTAACACGATTGTTTAAGAGCGATCACTATTTTACAAATGGTCATTAAAACCAAGCCTTGTTCTTATCATGACTAACTAGAATTTAATTTACTTAAATGCCTTCCAGATATTAATTGATTCAAAAAGAGTTAAGCTCCTTTTAGGGGATCCCAATTAAGCAATTGAAAAGTATGTCTATCTATTGATAACGTGGAGTATTGTTGTTATTAATAAATCTTTAGGGAAGATATACTTCTGCCCCAAAGGCTTAATCTTGGTTTGTTTACCACCCCTTAATTAAGAACTCCTGATAAGATCAGTTAAATAAATCAACAACTATTTGTATCTGTAGTTATTTGGCTCTCTGGCTCTGATCCTAGCCCCAAGCTGATTCTTGTAATAAGTCACGGAATCTACATAGTAGCCAAGAGTTATTCGCAGATTGAATAGATATCATGGATTCCATAAAGACACACCACTATTTTCCAGTATATGTATATATGAGCATTACCATGGAAATACAAATTTATTTTAAGATATTGCTAAATTCGTAATAACTTTTGTTATTGTGTTTTTTCAGAAGAGCCTAAAAATGCAATGCTATTATTGAATACTTTCATCATATTCAAAAAGGTTGAAAATGACTTAAATAGGTTTCAGAGCACAGGTGTAAATTGGATGGTGTTAGGACCTGCACTTGCTGAGAACATTAAACCAAATGTCATTCAAATAGTCTTTCTTTAGCCTGCTTTCAAGATTAGGTAAAAGCTGAATTATCTTATGCTATCTGAGATGTTCAAGCCATTGTCTTTGTTCAATGACAGATGCTGCAACAATCTAATAATCTAATGGCACCCAATTTTACAGCCAAAATTTTCATTATGCCCACAGTACAAATTTGAGTGAATTGAAAATAGCCCAAATCCACCTCAGTTACTACATTTGTGTGCCCATTCTCTGATGTTGATCCCAGACATTTCCCACAATATAGATCAGAGGCGTGGAGAATTAACATAGCACCACGAGGAATTACATAGAAGCTGAGTGGTTTTCTTGGATTCTTTTGCCACCATTTAAATATCCTCAAAGACTGGGTGGCAATGGTAAGGCAAACACTAAGCAGGAAGAAGAAGGCTTGTTTTTGTCAAGAGAAATGAAAGTGCTGTTCCTTGACTGTGCTGTAAGACTGTGAAAGCTTACAGCTTGTTTTATAGAGAGGAGCAGTGAAGCAGGAAATTGCTAATGCAACATACATCGAAAAAGAGAGACAACAAAGACACCAAGGAAAGATGCAGAGATTTTAATGTCTACCAAAAGCCTCTGCAACAGAGACTGACGGGTACAAAGTACACATTCAACTAATGAAAGATCACTTATTTAATATAGATTTGAGCTTGATGAACTATAAGTAAGCCTATGAAGAAAGAAAATTGGGTTAATCCAAAGCACTTAGTTAGCAAGCATCATTTTCCCTCACCAGTCTTGATGTTCTGTTTCACTTTTTTTTCTGGAACAATACGGTAGTCATCACATACAGCATGGGTGTGAACACATGGTCACTTTTATTTTACAGGATCTATTTCTCAAGCATTTGTATTATACTTCATGGCTGATATAGTCAAGCCTTATAACACCTAATGTTCAGCATATAGGAATTTCCAGAGAATATGTGGACATAGCTCTAAGGAAATTCATCTCCAGATCCTCATTGTCTACAAGTATTCTTTCTTAAAACTAATTTGTTTCACTAACACCCAGGTCTAGTTTCTAAATGCCATCTATCAATAAATGGGAATATGATTTCTTAGAGAAATGGGAGTCTAGGGCTGGGAGAAGGAAAGTGCAAGATGATCATAAAATATTTTTAATATCAGAAAATGAAAAAATAAAGAAAGAGAAAAGGAGGGAGTAGAAGAGAGGAAGAGGCAGTGGGGAGAGAAGGGAAGATAGAATCATGGCCAGCACCGCGACTCAGTAGGCTAATCCTCCACCTTTCGGCGACAGCACACGGGTTTCTAGTCCCGGTCGGGGCATTGGTCCTGTCCCAGTTGCCCCTCTTCCAGGCCAGCTCTCTGCTGTGGCCAAGTAGTGCAGTGGAGGATGGCCCAAGTCTTTGGGCCCTGCACCCCATGGGAGACCAGGAGAAGCACCTGGTTCCTGCCTTCAGATCACTGCAGTGCGCCAGCCATTGGAGGGTGAATCAACAGCAAAGGAAGACCTTTCTCTCTGTCTCTCTCTCTCTCTCAGTGTCCACTCTGCCTATCAAAAAAAAAAAAAAAAGAGTCATGTTAAAAGAACACAAGAGTCAATCTGATAGTGTTCCAATGGGCAGAGCTGGAAGGAATTGAGCAATGAAACAGTGTTGGTTTATAACCTAATGAATAAAATAAATAATCACAAATATGTACAATATAAAAAACAATTGAAGGAAGGAAGGTGAAAGGGAAGAAAGGAGGGAGGGAGACAAATCGTTCTTATGTAGTTGCTTGGCTATGAGTGAAGCCAAGGACTGAGTGAAACAGAAAGTCACCATTATAACAGAGCAGTAATCATTTCTGCAGAGAACACACTGGTGAATATTAAAATTAGTGGGAAAAACCCTAATGAGAAACATGACAGTTAAATAACCTCAAGAAAATCTCCTCCAAAATATGTGTTAATTACTGTGGTAGTTCTAACTCCTCCCTCCAGGAGGTAGAGTTTAATTTCTCTCCCCTTGAGTGTTGGTTGAACCGGGTAACTCTCTTCTGTCCAACAGAAGATGAAAAGAAAAAATAGAAACTTTACAATGGAGTCATCAAGGTTAACATCACCAGGAGTAATTCATGTTGCTATCATGTAATCTATAACCCAATGCAGGAAAGAGCACCTCACCCTCTAGTGCTCTTCATGAAAGTGCATAACTCCATGCTCATCACAAGAAAACATCGGACAGACTCAAACTGACAGACATGCTGCAAAACACCTGACAAATGCTCTTCAAAGGGGACTTTCCAAAGGTCATGGAAAGACAAAGGAACTGTCACAGACAGCATCTAAGAAGACACAAGACTGAACACAGCATGTGATCCTGAAACAAAAAAGGACATTTGTAGAAATATGGGTGAAATCTTCACCAACTGATAAAATCTGTATCCATGCTAAGTTCCTACTTTTGACTAGACCATGGATATCTGATATGTCAACATTAGTGGAAGCTGAATAAAGCAGAAGTTTATAGCTTAACCTGTGAAAAACAGGAGAGATCCAGGTTACTGGCTCATGAGGAACCCAAGACCCTAGCAAGTTACCTGAGCCTTGATTTTTCCCTCTTTCCTTGTTCTTTGCTCACTAGCACAGTTTCGGGGTGGGTAGACAGGCCCTCAGAGCACTCTAGGTTCTGCATTAGCAAACTGGTGACGGAGTCATGAATATGGACAACTCCTCCAGCCTGTTAATTCACAAAGAACCATCCATAAACTAGTTATCAGAGCCTTTTAAAAACTTCTAGTGATGCATGTTATTTTTTAACTGAAGTCAAAAATGCATGCTATAAAGTTCGCAAACTTAACCATTTTAAGTATAGTTAAATATATTATTCACACCATTGTACAACCAAAGTCTAAAAATATTTTCTCCTTGGATAACTGAAATTCTATCCACACTAAACACCATTCCCCATTCCTTTACATCTCATCTCCTACAACCACTCATCTACTTTCTGACTCTATAAATTGGATAATTCTGGATGCCACATACAAATGTAACCATGTAGTTTGACTTTTTGTGGAATTATTTCATTCAACATAGTCCTCAAAGTTCATCCTTGTTGAAGCATGTGTCAGAATTTCTTGAGGGTAGGTGTTTAGCTAGAAGTTAACATGTCAGTTAAAACACTCTCCCCCAGAGTGCACTAAAGGGGTCTACTACACATGGTTCAGGAAAGCAGGGATCCTGAAGGAACACATCTATTTACTCATTCAAGGTCCAACAGGAACAAGAGAGAAGAGGAGAAAATGGGAACAAAAGGAACAAGTGGTTGAAACTTGGAGACATTTGATTGGTCAAAGACAATGAATGGTTTGGTTCCTTCAAATTATTTAGCAAACTAAAGGAGTGGAGGTTGGATGAAAGATGTAGAAAGGTGTATGAGAAAGAAGAGGGATTTAACTAGTAGAACTGAAAGCAGTAGACAGAAAATGGCTAAAGGGAATCAAACTAACACAGGAGGAGGCACTCAGGTGCACACACACAGGGTTGAACCCATGGACATACCTGCTGCCTTCAATCCATGTCGACTCTAATTTAGTACTTGTAGGCAGCCCTGCCTGACTCACCCCAGGCTGAGTTGATGCCAGTGTGCCCACTTGGACCACAGCTCTTATCAGTAGCATGTAGTTGATTATTTGCTTGTCTGTGTCCCCTTTCAGAGTGTTACCTCCTTGAAAGCTGGGACCTTGAGTCTCCTTTGCATCAACATTTCATTTAAGGAATATTCCCAGTAAAGAGATGTTTGTTCAAAGAATGAATCAGCTGTTCTTTGCATGAAATGTAGCTTTATAAAATGAAAGTAAACATAAAGTCAGAAAGGTCAAACATAGGGTGAAATACTTATGTCCAAAACCAAAACGGAACTGTAAAGTGATGAAATTTTTATTAAAAACATAGATTCTGGCCAGCGCTGTGGCTCAACAGGCTAATCCTCCACCTTGCGGCGCCAGCACACCGGGTTCTAGTCCCGGTCGGGGCACCGGATTCTGTCCCGGTTGCCCCTCTTCCAGGCCAGCCCTCTGCTGTGGCCCAAGAGTGCAGTGGAGGATGGCCCAGGTGCTTGGGCTCTGCACCCTATGGGAGACCAGGAAAAGCACCTGGCTCCTGGCTCCTGCCATCGGATGAGTGCAGTGCGCCGGCTGCAGCGCGCCAGCCGCGGTGGCCATTGGAGGGTGAACCAACGGCAAAGGAAGACCTTTCTCTCTGTCTCTCTCTCTCACTGTCCACTCTGCCTGTCAAAAATAATATATATATATATATATATATATATAGATTCTTTGTTTTCATAACAAGAAATTTGGATTCACACTTTCTAGAGCTCCTATTCCAGCTCCAGTTTTGAAAAGAAACTACACTCCCAGGAAACTGCACATTATCAAACATCTTCTTCAAACTCAAGAAACCAGTACTTCAGTGTTGAATTAGATATTCAGAATAGCTCTCAATCAACAATAAGAAAGGTATGAAGATGATTCAGACACACGAATACTCCGTCGTGAATCCAGTGATTCTGACTCACTGGTGAATGTGACAGAAGCCAAGAGGACAAGCCCTGTGGTAAGCACCCCTAGAGCTCTGAGAGCTGGTGACCCATGGAGTGGTCCCTGTGGGAAGCTGCTACGCATCTACTGAACTGCGAACAGCAACCCTGTCCCGACCAACTGTCTGACAATGATAAATATGACCAGGGGCTTAAAAATAGCATCAAAAAGTATTAGTAAGCATGTTCTCCTAAGCAAGAGAAGTCAGCAAGTAGCAAAATCACTTTCAGTGCTACCTGTGGCCATGTTAGGGGAGAGAAGAGACCTTCAGGCAAACAAATAAATAAAACAAAAATAAATACAAATAAACATGGTAGGTTCACAGTGCATGAAAGTCTTCCACTATGGGAAGAATGTTCATAGAAAATGTTAATTATTAACAACAAAAATAAACATGCTTCAAAAGGAACTTTTGATTATCCTGGAAACTCCAAGGATCTGCTTGAAAGGTATGGGGTGATGTGCCCAAGAAAAAGAAGAAACAAGGACAAGCATCAGAGGGCAAGGGTTGGGCTAGAGAGTTTGCTGATGGATTTTTATGAAGGCCATTGACAGTTAAATATGCCCTTGGACACAAGTTAAAGGGGAATTGCTGCAATACAATGATAAATGATTATTTTGAATAAAATGGATTTACAAAATCATCTGAAAAGGAAACGCTTTACTGTTAGTGAATCAGACAGCACCTTCGTCTGTTGTTGTGTCTTCCATGACACTGTGTGCACAGAAAGGCTTCAAAGCATTCATGTGAATTTTGCATTGTCCTGTAGTTCCATTTTCTCATGGACTTTTTGAAGTGCCCTAGTAGGATAGACCCTCAGAAGATATTCCCGATATCAGTTTATAGAGGTATCTCCTCAAAGTTCCAAATCATGCCATCAAAGCACATTCCATAACTTGTAATCATCATTAGAAAAATAATGATAGTGACTAAGGCATAGTGAGATGGTGATGATGTATCTTGGCTTCAAGATCGAAAATCTGGAAATGTCTAAACTAATTAGATGTCATCAATAGCTGTGCCAACAGTAAATATGCATGAGGGTTGTTGGGCTGGAGGAATTTTTTTGTACAGAAGTTAGGAGGAGAAAACCAGAGTATCTATCCTGAATATTTCTTTCTCATCCGTTTGAGCCTTAAATCTCTCAGAAGCTGAAGAGCCCTTTTGAAAAGGAATTTCTGTGAAATTATGGGCAATATTTTGGTTTCTAGATGGTAAGATGGGATACAAAGTGGGGAACAGAAGTTCCCTCTTTACTTCTGTACAGACTTTAAGGCTTTCTATCTCCCTCTCTGCCATGTGAGGACACAAAGAGAAGACTGCCATCTGCTACCCAGAAAGAGAGCCCTTTGTGGATCCCATGAGATACCAGGAAATGCAAAATAAACAATGGCCTCAACCTGGGCATCCCTGCAGTTATCAAAGCCATAAGCAGCAAAGGCAGTAGGGAGCAGCCTCTCCAAGTGCCTTCAGGAGTAGCAGAAATCAACAAGGGCACAGAAACAAAGACTGAGGGGCAACTGTAGGCTCAGGTGCATCTCCCTAATATTTTGGCAATGCTTGGAGAAGAGCACCGATTCTGACCATGAAAGTGGAGTCAAATTTGTGTTACTATTAATAGGATCCACATTTATATTGAGATGTCAGTAGGGCCTAGAGAATCTCATGCTGAAACTCATGCATATCAGTGGTCTTCAAAAACTGAAGGAAATGCATATTATGAAAAACCAATACATGGTTGTTTTTTTTAATTTTGGCACCAAAATAAACTTCTGTTTTCATTCTATTTTTATCACAAACTACCTGCAGTACCTTCATTTGTATCATATATCCTAAACTATTTTATAACACTTTTGGTCCCAAAACTTTACTCTCAGAATCATCCTAAAAAGAACAGAAAACCTTATTATTTATCAGCATATCATTTGAAGCAACAAAAGGATTGAAGAAACTATCTGAATAGCTTAATAGTAAACAATTCAGGGTTTGGGTTAACTAGTCCCTGAACACCCTGATTTAGGAGAACTCCCAAGAACGGAAGATTTCAGGAATCCATCTCCCATAATGGAAGACAGCAAGAGCATGTGCCAACAACGTAGACTCAGCAAACCAGACACTTAGACTTTTGAATCTTGCAGATTGAGGAAGTGGCACAAAGGTGGGGAGTGATCAGAAATTAAAATTAATTGAGGAAAATTTTCTGTAAATTTCTGAATCACAACATCATTTTATACTCATATGTTTACCATGTGTCACATGTGAAAAATTAAGGCATTGACCAGGAAATAATTGGACTCTGAGAATTATGTTGTAGGAATTTAGTGCTATGTACTGTATTGTGCCTCCCTAACACTTTCTCATGGAAACCTCATCCTCAATGCTATGGTTTTGGAAGATGATTTGTTTAGATAAAGTCATGATAGTGGAGTTCTCACCAATGGCATTAGTGCCTCTATCAGAAAGAGCAAACAGAGAAGTTGCTTTCTGTCTCCCTGTCTGCCATGTGAGGACACAGACAGAAGGCCATCATCTGCCAGGCAGAGCTGACTCACTGGGGAGCCAGATCATCCAGACTTTGATCTTGAACTTTCCAGCCTCCAGAACTGTGAGAAACGCATTCCTGTAGTTCTAGCCACCCAGTCTGTGTTTTTGTGTGTGTGTGTGTGTATGTGTTTTTTTGTTTGTTTGTTTTTTGTTTTTGTTTTTGTGACAGCAGATCAAACTCATGAGTGCAAATGGGAAGATTTGGGGAATTTTAAATTCCTTGAATCTTCAACTTCCACAGGAGGCCCCCAACTGCCGTCTGATGAAGTTTTTCCTACTGTAATTGAAGACCCTCTGGTAACTTCATCAGAAGAAGTTTCCTTGCAAAGAAAAGTCAATTCTCCTTCTCTTTCATTTCCTTCCACCATAATTCTTAAAACTAGAGTCAAATCCAGACTATCTAGGGAATAAATACAACATTGCAAAGACAACCTCTTGAGAGAAAGCATATACAACAAAAGAATCTCTGGACTGTACAATTTCTTATCAGAAAAATATGGGGATTTAATATATGGAAATGAATTCAAAGGCTATTTAAACAGGTGTATTTATCATGAATACATCCACCACAGATTCTGGATTTGATTAACTCATTCAGGCAGCTACAAATGATTCTGATTGACTTTTGGATGGTTTTCCTGAAACCCAAACAAAATTGTAGACCAAAAAAACCCTTAATATAATAGACAGGAATATATACAAAGAGTTCATGAAACAGGAATACTGAACAGATTAATCACACGTGACTCATCTACCATCCATCCTCTTACCTCTTCCTGCAAGGAGATCGGATGCTTCCTTCACCAATTCCTTGGAAAACATACTGAGTAGGAGAATACTAGCATCTTTGAAAAGCACTTACTAGATTATTGCCCTAAGTAGCAGGAGACACTGCAGGAAAACAAGCCCTCTGCCTTCCTTGGGAACAGGTGGATCCTGAAATGGCAGAGGTGCAGAAGCCCTGAGAAACTGCCCGACACAAGATGCAGCAGCTACCACAAGAACAAGAGGGCCAGGAGAAAACTGGGGAGGCCGACCTGAGTGGGCTCTTCGGCAGAGGATAATTGACCATGAGGGGTTTGAGCCAGAATCCAAAAAGGCCCCATCCCAGATGCCTTAAGCCTGAATGTTGACATCTCAAAACATCAAAATGCCTCAAGTCTAAAGTCTCAAAAGACAGCATGTAGGAAACAGGAAAGAAGATTCTTGAAAATTTAAAAATAGAACTACTGCATGGCCCTACATGCATCTACTTCACTGTGGAGTAGATATCCATAGATAATGAAATCAATTTTTCAATATATCTGTACTCCCATATTTACTGCAAAACCATTCATAATAACCAAGAAGTAGAAATAATCTAAGAGTCCATCATCTGATGAATGAATAAAGATGTTACATACACACAATGGAATACTACCAATGAAATCCTGCCATTCGTGGCAACATGGATAAAACCGGAGGTCATTATGTTAAATTAGGGTTGGTGCTGTGGCGCAGTGGGTTAAAGGCCTGGCCTGAAACGCTGGCATCCCATTTGGGCACCAGTTCTAGTCCTGGATGCTCCTCCTCCAATCCAGCTCTCTGTTGTGGCCTGGGAAAGCAGTAGAAGATGGCCCAAGTCCTTGGGCCCCAGCACCCACATGGGAGACCTGGAAGAAGCTTCTGGCTCCCGGCTTCGGATCGGCGCAGCTCCAGCCATTGCAGCTATCTGGGGAGTGAACCAGCAGATGGAAGACCTCTCTGTCTCTACCTCTCTCTGTAATTATTTCAAATAAATAAAATAAATCTTTAAAATAAATACATAAATAAGACACAGAAAGACAAGCACAGTGTGATCTCAAATCATCTGTGGAATCAAAAATATCTGTCTTGCGGAGGTTGAGAGTAGCATTGTGGTCACCAGATGCTGAGGAGAGTATGAGGGGAGGGAGAGAATGGGGAAAGGTTGACTGACGTGACTGGAGTCATTCGGAGATAACACTGAGAAGTTGGGGTGTTCTCTTGCACAGGAGGGTGAATACAGATACTGATAACAGGTTGTTCTGTTAATACAGGAGAAAAGATTCTTGAGTGTTTTCACCACAAAGAAATGACAAATGTTTGGGGAAATGGATATGCTTACTCTAATGTGAACATTACCTAACATAGATATACATCAAAACAGCAAATGGCATGTCATAAAATGTACAACGTTTATGTATCAATTAAAACAAATTCTGGGGCCAGCATTGTGGTGTAGCAGGTTAAGCCATCGCCGGCAACACTGGCATCCAATATAGGCACCCATTCGAGTCCCAGCTGCTCCACTTCCAATCCAACTCTCTGCTAATGGCCTGGGAAAGCAGTGCAAGATGGCTCAAGTGTTTGGGCACCTGTTACCCATGTAGGGGTATAGCTCCTAGCTCCTGGCTCCTGGGATTGTACTGGCCCAGCCCTGGCCATTGTGCAGCCTGTGGAGTGAACCAGTGGATTGAAGATCTTTCTCTTACCTCCCTCTCTCTGTAATTCAGCCTTACAAATAAATAAACAAATAAATCTTTTTTAAAAAAATAAAGATTAAAAAATAAATTATTTTTAAATCTTGAAACTATCACCCTGAGAAAAAATCATAATACTTTTAATTATACTTATGTACAATTTTAAAAGAGAAATTCATTTGAGAAACAAATAAAAATATGACAGAACAGTTCATAGGTCATTTTACACAATAAAATAGGCAGTAATAACAAACATGCTTTGCAACACTTAGGTGTACCAATGGCAGTTGTATCAGTCTCACAATTATGAAAATATGATACATGCTCGTAAAGAAATAGGTCAAAAGGGAAATATATAGAAACAGATCACTGTGTTGGTGTTGGTGACTGTGTGCATAAAGCTTTCTAGCTGTGGTCTACTGAAATACCTGCCTGGACAGTCAGCCTAAGTCTTTTAACAAAGTCAGTCAAAACCTGAGATTAGTCACCACTGCGTCTGCAGTCACCTAAAGAGACAAGATAGTGAACAATTTTATCTTTCACAATATCAGATGTGCAAAAAGAACAATTTTCCACTTATTTTAGAATCTTCAACATTTTACATGGACACAATACCTACACAACATCAGCATTTTAATAATATACTTCTACAGAGTAAAATTAGCTAAAATGTGCATAAAAATCAGAACTCTCTAAAATCTCTATATAATGTATTCTTCCAGTCTTGTAAGTAATACAAAGATGAAGTACATAGCATAGTGAATTGTATAATATAACATTGACAATTTGCAGTAGTGGAGACACGACTAAAAACAAAATTTGGCATGTGAAAAAATGTATTCCAAGAATAAATTATGGGCAATTACATGGAAGAGTCCATAAGAGCCAGCCAATTTTCACTATTGTTAAGTATATTTTTGATGTCTTGCATATGGCTAATTTTCTTTTAGAGTCTGACTTTCCTCCGAGCATATATCCACATTCATTTTCTAGGTGGGGATACTTTCCTGAAATCCCTCTGGGATGCGAAACACTAGGGGTCTTCAAAGCCATCATGGAACATGAACATTTTCATTCCATTTTCCACATACTTTTTGAAGCACCCTTGTATACCCACATAAGTATTCCCCATTAAGTTTTCCCAGTCTCTGTGTCATGCTTCTATGTATCCTGAAAATAGGAAATTCCACCCCACATGCACTCTTTAATTTTTTAATTTATTTTAAAGGCAGAGGGAGAGAGTTTTTTCCTAACAAAAGATTTATTTATTTATTTGCAATTCAGAATTACAAAGTAAGAGAGAGATTTTCCATCTGCTGGTTCACTCCCCAAATGGCTGCAATGGCCAGGACTGAGGCAGGCTGAAGCCAGAAGCCAAGAGCTTCTTCTAGGTCTCACATGTCAGTGCAGAGGCCCAAACACTTGGGTCATTCTCTGCTGCTTTTCCAGGGGCATTAGCAGAGAGCTGGATCAGAAGTTGACCAACCAGGACTCGAACCAGTGCTCATATGGAATGCTGGCACTGCAGACAGAAGCTTAACCCACTTGTGCCGCGGCACTGGCCCCCCATATGCATTCTAACATAGTCCACAGATTTGACAGAACTGATGCTGGTGATGTGACAGCAACGGTATTGTGGACATAATTCTGGGGGCAAATGTGGCTTCCATTCATGGAGAGCTCTTGGATTTCATCAATTTGAAGGCATGCCAATGCAGACAAATGATGCTTTTTGAACACTTATTTACTTGTATATTGTTTTTTAGACTGACGTTTTCATCAATGTTTTATTACATGGAAAACACCTTTGTCAGATTTCAGATTTTTGCTTTTCTCAAGCAGGCTTTTATTTTCACACAGGAATGGCTTTTGGGATTTCAACGTGTAGGATTTTAATCTTTCAGATTTTGATTTTGGGGATTTTTGACTTTAGGGATTTTGATCATTTGGGATTCCAACATTTGAGATTGTGGCTTTAGGGATAATAATTGACACCCTATCGTGAAGTCCATAGCACCTAAAGAAATGGGCAGACCCTCAAAGAACTTTTTGATTTCTGTAACTAAGTCTCCAGGCCAGAGATCAGAGGCCTAAATGAGCTACAAGTTTCAACACAGTATCTCACAGATGAAGAGCTCTCTGACAGAAAGAGAACTGTCAGGTCTTGAAGGAGGACTTTGCGCACATGCATCTACTGTGAATCTTCCCCTGAGCCTTCCAGGAAGACCTGTGGCACTGAGGACTGCTAGTGACTTGCTGAAGCTAACTTTAAATCTCAGCTGTCCAGAGCACCACTGGGTTCACCTGTTGGAGAGGGGCTCATGTGAGTTTGCTAATAAACAGTGACAAGCTCTGAACCCAGAGCAGTAGTCCTAGGGGACTACTAGTGGACTACATCTCTGGACATTACTTCCCCATTTCCTTGGTATACCATTGCTGTCAGAATCAACCTGGATCTTTGATTTGTGGAGCCAATGAAGTAGCGAGTCTCAACCAACCAGATTCACATCTCCTCCAGACCTCCAGACATTTTCTAAAGTCTGCTTTGCTCTCCTGAAATTAAATCCATGGGTGATCTTGATAACCTACACACATAGGTTGAAAAGGACAACAGAATGATCTAGCTGTGTTATGGAAAATAAACAAAAGAAATTAATTCACTCTAACATAAATAGGAAATGCTTGGGCATGATTGCATTGCAAATGATAATGGATTAAAAATATGCTTGTCTCATTCATAGAGTCATATGTATGTTATAGCTATCAGTAAAAAGTGGATGCATATATGTCATTTTGGCAACTTACATGTCACAAGTGCCATTACCATCAAAGATGTGATTTTGCAAAATTAGAATTCAACTCCCAATGTACATGGCAGATTTTCTCCTGAAAGATATAAAGAGTATAAAACTGTGCAAAATAATCAACATTTTTTGTGAAAAAATGGAGTTAGGTTTTAGGCTACAAATATCTATAGTGTCATTTGCAACTTGTGCGGGAATAGGATGATTCTAGATGAGCCTGTCTTGTTGGTGAAATCCCTGACCCTTGTCCAATAAATCCAACAGTACTGGCCAACCATTGCAGCAATCAAAAATGTAACCATAACTTTTCAAAATGTCCCTTGGGGTGGCACCACCCATACTGAGCACAAGTGAATGGAGTCAGGGCCATGACCACATCTGACACTCTCCCTCTCCAACAAAGTAGTAAATCTCAAGGATTAATGCAAAAAAGCAAAGGGGATGATTCCTGATAAAATAAGCTATGGGGTGGCATGAACATTTGTTTTGTTCATTTATGTATCTCAAGGGTCTAGAATTGGGCTTGGCACTTTAGACACTCAACGCATGTTTGTGGAACAAATGAATGAACAATTCTACTGAACTCTTCAGTTCACACTTTGCAGGAGACATATGCACCTTAGATAATTTAAATTTTAAAGGCTGGATTCATCAATTGATTTTCTCTACTTAATGTTTTATTTTAGCTGTACTGTTCTTCCTGAAGTAATATACACAGATTATGGCACCTGGTATGTAGTTTTATTTTATTTTATTTATTTATAAAAATTTATTTATTTGTTTATTTGAAAGGCAAAGTTGTGGGGGGAAGGGAGATCTTCTACCCACTGGTTCTCTCTAGAAATACCTACAACCATGAGGTTGGGGGCAGGCTGAAGCCAGGAGCCTGGAACTCCATCCAGGTCTCTCACGTGAGAGCCAAGGGCCCAAATATTTGGGTTGTCTTCCATTGCCAGACACCTGAGCAGGCAGCTGGATTGGAAGTGTATTAACCAGGACTCGAACTGGTGTCCATATGGGATGCCAGTGTTACAGGAGATGGCCTAATCTACTGAACCACAATGCTGGTCCCTATTTTATTTGTTTGAAAGGAAGAGATACAGGAAGACAGAGGTGCAGACCAGCAGAGATCTCCAAAACCCTGACTCACTCCCTGCAACAGCCAGAGCTGGGCCAGACTGAAGCCAGGAGCTCTATTCAGGTCTCGCATGTGAGTGACAAGAACACAACTACTTGAACTATCACCACTGAATTTCCAGTGTCTGCACCATCAAAGCTGGGATTTGAATCCAGGCATCCTTACATGGGATGCATGCATTCTAAGGGGCATCTTAACTGCTCCACCAATGCCAAGCCTTGGTATGTAGCTTTGAATTTAAAGGCAAAATATTTTTGACCATTACATTCCCACACAGGACACAATAATAGGATTTTTTATGAAAAACACTTTGATGCTATGAACTGGAAGTAAGATATTAGTCATCCTAGAAACCTTGGGAAGGTAACTGGACAGATAAACCCCAAAAATATAGGGACCTATCAATTAAAGGAATTTTATGGGAGGTCAACGTCAAAATATTCTCTCCAAAGTGAAGGGCAGGTCGTTGTGCAGCAAAGAAAAGGTGCCATGATTATTGGGTCTGGTTGTGTACTGAAGGCAGCAGCAGAGGATGCTGTGGTCCAAACTGAGAGCCCTGTGCCCAGGACCCTCAGCATTGTGTGGGGTGATCCTGATACACTTCGTCTCCCTGACTCCCAGACTTCCCATCAGTTCCATAAGCCACATGAATACCCTTTCATCAAAATGCCTTTCCACTTACATTAACCAGAGTTGATTCCTTACATTTGCATGTAAAAACCCTAATTTACACAGATCATACAATTTGATTCCTTAGATTTGCATGTAAGAACCCTTATTTACACAGATCCTACAATTGAAGAAGACTCCAAGTTGGAGAACAGCAAGATTCACAGTTACTATAAACTCAGTCATAAAGTATTTATATAACATGAAGTCAAGATAGAAAAATACGAAATGTTATATATATAAATGAGGGCAATGAGTACAAAACGACATAGAAAATACTGGAAGGAAATACATCAAAATATTGAGTGGTTGTCTCTGATAATGGGAAAATGGATGCTTTTTCTTTTCGCTTGTATGTCTATTTCCAATTTCCTATAATGAATATCTAATTCACTTATAATAGAAAATGCTTATCTTGTAAAAATCGGGTTAGTGGGAAGATAATAAAATTTGAAAAGACTTCATATATTAGAAATTGTTAATGTTTTGTGTGCTAAGCTAGACTCAAATCCCTTCTAATAAAAAAAATCTGTTAGGATAAATGAACCAATATGGAAAAGTTCTTTGAGTTCATTAAAAGTCACACCTAGTATTTCTCTCCTGGGCTGTCTTTATTACCCTCCCTGCTGAGCTCATGGAAATCACTAAATGGCTGGTGAAAAAGGAAATATAAAAGGTACCTTTGAATGAGAGACTGCAGCCTAGAACCTTGATCTATTAGTTTCTTCCTGCTGCTATTAACAAATTACCACAAACTGAGTGCTTAAAAAACACAAATTTCTTCTCCCACAGTTCCGAAGGTCATAAGCCTAAAATAGGTGTCATCAGGGCTCGGCTTTCGCCAGAGAAGCTGGAGGAGAATCACTTTCCTCGCTTGTTCCAGGGTCTAAACAGCACCTGCGTTTCTTAGTGGAAGACACCTTCCTTGTATCACTTCTATCTCGGACTCCTGTGTCCATCGCCGCACTGTGCTTCTCTGACGCTGACCCCGCCCCCAGCCTCTGTCTCATAAGAACCCTTTGGATTACACTGGGCCAATCCATAGAATCTGAAATAATCTCCCCATCTCAAGATCTTTAATTTAAATACACACGCAGAATCCCCTTAGCCGTGTAAAATCACGGATTAGCACATTGCAAGAACAAGGATGTAGACATCTTTCAGCAGTGGCAGATTGGATGTTATCCTGGCTACCGCACTTGGGCTTTTACAACCTGAGCTATCAAACTCAGGACTGACTTCCTTTCTGGGATGAGGATCAATGTCTTCAGTGGACTCTTCCCATCCCAGTCACCCAGCAAGGGTGCTGATGAGGAGAGCACATCAGAGGCCGCCAAGGCTGAAGGGACCCCACCAGCCCTCCAATGGGGTTTTATGACATTGCATTTTAAAAAGAGATTTGCTGCCAAATTTTTAAAAGGCGTGAAGGCCACCGTGCTCCTTGAAAATGCTCGGGAATTGTTGGGTTTTGTTTTTTGGCTGGGGCTTCTTTCTAATGCACTATCCTACTACCTTACCACATCCACCAGACAAGAGTGTTTCTCATTTCTGTTGTGCCCCTTGCCAATAAAACATTATATCATCCTAAGGGACAAGTGAAGAATAAGACATGAGTCATAGTACAGTTTATGAGGCATCTTGGGACAGGATTGCATTGGAAGTGATAACAACTCTATTTTAGAATGGCATTTGCCTAATATCAGCAGCAATTGTATCAAAGCAAGAGAAAAATCTCCTTTTCACATTTCTTTTGTAAAACATTGCCAATTTGAGTTGGGAGAAATTTTGCATGTTGCATGCTTCATAGATTTTAACAGCTATTATTTCAAAAATTACTGTTGTATAGCATTTCTTGATTGCAACATATTCACATATATTATTTCATATACACATTATTTAACATACTCAATGGAGTAATTTTGACTTTTGATGATCTTTGTTTCTTCCAACATTTTTGTTTAGAAGCTACTATGTTCCAAATGTGTGTCCAACATCTCTATGTTGGAACTTAATCACCAACGTGATAGTCTTGAGGGGGGTTTATTTAGGAGGTGATGAAGTTGTCAGGCTGGAGGGCTTTTAGAAGGCTCAGGGGAGTGGATTCCTCCCTTCTGACCATCTGCCATGTGCGGTCATGGGGTCCTGCCCTCCAGAGGACACCACTGAGACACAGAGAGCACATCCCACGGGACACCACACCTGCCAGCCCCGTGATCATGGACTTCCCAGTGCCCAGGGCTGTGAGAAACACCTACCTATTGTTTAGAAGTCACCTGCCCTGTGGTAGTCTATTATAGCAGCACAAATACACTAAGACAGCTGTAGATGGTCCTGATTTCTAGAGATCTAGGGTTTCCACATGTAAATATTCCCACTGTAACTGACATTTATTTCATGTTATTTCATTTCATTTGAAAGGCTGAGACAGATGGAGAGCAATATTTTACCCCCTTGATCACTCCTCAAATACCCATAACAGCCAAGGCTGAACAAAGCTGAAGTTGGGAGCCCAGAATCCAATCCAGGTCTCTCACGTGGGTAGCAGGAGCCCAGTATTTAAGCCATCACCTGCTGCCTCCCTGGATACTGGTTATGAGGAAGCTCCACCAGAATTAGAGAAATCAAAACTTTGACTAGGCAGGGCAATAGGGATACAGGCATCCAAGCAGTGACTTAGCCACTGCTGCACAGAATGATGGCCGCCACAGCTGATTTCAAGCTACCAATGGACTGTAGCACAGGGAGTTGAGCTATGCAAAATCAGCTCTTACACAGTGTTTAGAGTAGGCCCCAGGAATATCACTCCAACCAGGCACTCAGGCTTCCTGTTAAGGGAGCGGGATCCTAGCACACCAAAACAAAACAAAACAAAAACAGCCTTGAAGAACCCTCAAGGTGATGGAAGCAACAACCGATCTGCAGCGGAGTTACAACGTGCAGTGGGCAGGTTCCTCTTCTGGCTTCAATGTGTTTCACCTTGAAGACAGGCAGTGCTTGCTGCTCCTGTGGAAGATACCCCTGGAGCTCCCGGAGCTGCTGGCTTCACCTCCACCTGTTACTTGCCCAGTGACTCGCAGTGTGAGATCAAGAAACCCCCTCCCGAGCTCAAGCGCTTCCCCCTGGAGTCAGATGGAAACCAACCTCCTCCAGAACTGAGGTTGGAATCACATGCTTGGCTCCCTCGCTCTTTTCTGTTTGTCCAGAAAGCATTTCTTTCAGCAAACAGCTCACGAACGATCCCTTGTCTCGGGATCTGGTTCTGGAACACCCAGCCTGAGGCAGGTAAGGGACGATGGATCTTCACCTCAACTTCACCCTCTGAGGGCTTTAATAAAACTATTTTTCCAGCAATCTGTGTGCTTATTATTCTACAGTTTCTGCTCAACTGTAAGAATTTAACACATTTACAACACAGTGTATTTAGTGGGGCTGAGTATCAAATTCTAGAAAATAGAGCCAGGGTGTGCTAAACTGTTTAATAGAAGTGTGAAAACTTCTTACATGCATTGTCTACATCTTCTGGCCCCGGGCTGGTCTCAACAAAGTATAGGGCTATTTGATCATAAGATACCCACTCAGATATGTGAATAGAAATTCTTAGTATGCATGGTGAGAATATTACTTCATAATATGGAAGAAATCTGTTCATAATATAAGCTAACGTAATCTGTTCTCTGTGATTAAAAAAATCTCCCATCTATGTGGAAAAGATTCAATTGTCTTTGAAAAATTTTCCCATAACTAAGTGCAAAGGTTTGTCATGCTTGTACATCTCATGACAAGTGCAGAGTCTATAATGAGAATCCTCTACAGTTTACCCACAACAAATCAAAGGAAAGACATGACTTTTGACACTTGGGGATCTCTTTGGCTCCACACACACACAAAACATGAAGCACTTAGTGGAATATTTGCACTTGCAGCTAAGAACAGAAAAGTCCTACTACCAGGAAATTCTAAAAAAGAAGTTCTCCTGGCAGTCTAAAGCACACACCTGCAGGTACATTCATCTGGCTGAAGCAACACGTGTCTTTACTTTATGAACCACAAAACTGAAATAGGGTGGAATACACGGCATGGTTAGAAATCAGCAAGATAGGAAAAGACCTCTTTCGATTCTCATCTGTCAGTCTTTCATTTTCCTCTGGAAGAGAAAAGGTTAAGTTCTCATACAGCTTCTAGAGAACAAATACAGTCTGAAAATAAAGCAGATGCGGCCAGGCAAGGATAAAAATATGAACAAACTGAAACTATTATGGGACTTTGCAATCTGTGCTCACACGTGAATTATTACCACAATCATTGAGAAAAGTGCAGTCCAAACACAAATTCCTGGTCCGCATTCTCAGATGTCTTGCAAGTTGCTGTCTAAAGACAAAGCCTAAGAGGTTACATCTTGATAAATTCTTTCTCTTTTTTTTTCTGATGTAATTACTCCATCTGATTACAAAGTTTGAGGAAAAGAGAAATTTCAAAGGAAAGATTTTTAAAGTGCCAGAGAAGAAATCAGTTAGCAGGTTAAGGAATACAAATTATTAGAAAAGTTTTAATATTCTGCTAATTCTGCACAAAATGGGAACCAGGGAGAAAATTGCAGAAGACTGCAATGGTTGTAAAAATTAGAGACTTTATTTTCATTAGACATTATCTAAGCAAAGATATAACAAAGAGATTGCTGTGGAATTGTGTGTATGTGTGTTCATATCCATTGTCCATGTAGATATGAGTCCAGGGACAAATAATACAAATGTCTCACACAGACTGGAGTTGTACGGGCTTCTTCACGTCAAAGACACCAGCTTTACTGAATTCAGTGTCATTAAGATAAGAAGCAGATTTCTACAGCTGGAGAGAAAACATATTTGTGAGATCAAGTGTTCAGAGAGGAGAAAGAGTAATCGTATGACATCATTCAGCACCAGAGGCAATATGCCAACATCTGAAACAAAGCAGATTACGATTTTCTTTCACACAAAACTTTAAAAGACCCTTACGACTGTTTCTTCCATGCCCATTGTTCATCAGTTTCCGCACAGAGACATAGTGGTGGCGATTTAATTACAATCACTTTTTCCCTTCCCATTCATTCCACTGGTATTGCCTTTTGTCTTCAACTTTCAAGTCTTAAAGTTGATCAGGGTCAAACCTCATCTCATATTTATCACAGTTCTCACTTGCAGACATATGGATAGATAGAAATAAGTAGGGTGGGAAGTGAGTAGAAAAGAACTAGAAGCCAAATGACAAAGACTGGTGGAAAATGGCCTCATAGAGACGTCATCTTTGACAGGTGACTGAGTTCATAGCTTCTTTTGTGCTACATAACATCGCCTTGAGCATGTTACCAAGGCTCCATCCAAAGCCAGAGAGAGGGGAGACGTGTGCGGGAAACGATGAGCCCGCACATTGGTTTTGAACTGCAGATGACAACTTGCTGACAAGCTGTAGCCTGACACAGGGCTGGCAAAGGACAACGCAGTGGAACTGATAATGAGAGATGTTGTCTGCAGCTGTCAAGGAGCACAGAGCAAAGAGACACGAAGCAGAGGTCACTAGCAGGAAGACGTAACTGACAGCCCAAGAAGGTAAAAGTTGCCCACTCTGAGAGGCAGCAGCCGTGGTCAGCAGCAGCCGTGTGCCTGGAGAGTGGAGGCTCTTGAGGAGCTGCCATCCAGAGGCAAGGCATGATTTCGGCCACTTCAGCCATGAGAAGCAATGGCAGCCCAGGAAACACACCACTGCCAATGGCAGGTCTTGGGAGTCCTGTCCAAGGACTCAGCATTGTTCCTGTGCCTTGTTTCATTTCACTGCGAGCCACCATTCTGATCATACTTGGTGTTCTGGATAAAGATGTGGCTGGTGCTTCCTAACAGGACATGAAAAACTGGAGCACACAGGTGCACTCAGGACCTCCAAGAAAGCCCAACAAACAACACTTTGTCAAAGTATCAAATCAAAGCTGGAGGCAGCTCACTGATAGGAAAATATGAAATGACTCACAGGTCTCTTTGAGGCTACTCCCACTTAGATCACAAGAGCAGCAACACCCAAGATCTGACGCTCTCCTTGAAGGCACACATCTGAGAAACAAATTGGAAGGGACGTAGACACAGTCCTTTAACCCTCAACATCAGACAGGGATCACATTGGGTCCTCTTCTCTTTGTCGCATTGTCTAACACGCCCTCCACCTGGTGAAGTCAGTCACTTCGCATCTAGAGACCCCACCAAACAGGCCTCCCAACCTTCTTTCTCTGATGCCAGACATCAAAGCCACAATGACTGTAAACAGCCTGACAGCTCTATTAAGACAAAGGAAATGACTTGTAACCGATCAAAGGGTTGAAAACAACTCCATGTGTGCAATGTACATTTCAGAAGACATTCTAGAGAAGAAAATTTTTTAAAATACCTGGTGAGACTCTTAAACATGAGTGTATACAGAGTGAGGGTAAATTTGTAAAAAGTCCCTTAAAAATGCTTTTGCTTTTAGTGCTCTCTGAGCCAATTCCATAAAGGTGGCCTGTTATATTTAATTCTTTTAAATACCACTGCTGTAATAAAGGCTTCTGGGTCAGGCATTTGGTGCAGCAGCTCTTGACCACTTGAGATGCCCACAGCTCACACTGTGGGGCCTGAATCTGAGTTCTGGCCTCAAATGCAATCTCAGGTGCCCTGCCAATGTGCACCCAAGTAATTGGGTACCTGCCACCCATGTGACAAACCCAGACTGAGCTTCCAGTCCCTGCCTTTCAAAGAAAATAGATAAGTAAATAAATAAAGGTTTCTCTTGAAGACCTGCATGTCTTGTTAAGAACTATCACCATAAAAATATCATCTAACAGTCTCTGAGATTTTCTCAAGTAGAAGGCCAATTAGAATGTAGCTCAGGTTTGAGTTTAGCTGGATTCCAATCCAATTAGCTTTATAAATTAATAGCTCTTTGTATTTCAGCACTAGGTGATGTTGTTTAATTAGTCAGTTTATTGTTTCCAGTCTTAGTTCAGAACTTCACATTCTGATGAGTTACAGAGTTTTAATTGAGTGGATGAATATTCATCTAGAAAAGTGTTTGTGCTCAAACCGCTGTCAGAACACTGTGGTAACATTAAGATTCCCAGACGTAATAAAAGTACAACACTCTATCTCCAGAATTTTATAGTGTTTATGGCAGAAATCACAAATAAGTTGCCTAAGGGACTCCAGGCCTGCAGACAGTTTTTTTTTTTTTAGTTTATTTATTTTTATTTATTTTTAAAGGCAGACTGACAAAAAGAAAGAAAAAGAGGTATCTTCCATCTGCTGGTTCAATTCCCAAAGGCCCACCACAGCCAGAGCTGGGCCAGATCCAAGTCAGGAGGCAGGAACTCCATTTGGGTTCCTAATGTGGGTGGCACCGACCCAAGGACACCTGCTCCCTCCCAGAGTATGTGTTAGCAGGAAGCCAGATTGGGAGAAAAAGCAGGACTTAGTCCAAGGCACTCTGGTATGGGATGCAAAGTTCCCAATCAGCACCTTTACCCACTGCACCACAATACCTGCACCTGCAGACAGGTTTCTCTCTTCCTTTTCTTTATTTTTTCCCCTTCTTTTATTTTTGTTCTATTTTTGTTTCTTTGCCAAGATAATTTCTTTTAGTATTGATGAGCATCAAGACAGATACATTTACATAGCTCTCACATTTCTGCAGTGCAGAAGCCTCAAGTTCAGTGGCAGGTGCCCCTTTTGAATGGACTGGACGCTCTCTGTTCTTCCCCATTTTTACTAGGCCTTTTCCATTTGCTAACTCCAGCTGCATGGCCCCTGTGGGCAGGTGTTCACTTTTGCAATCACTTATTAGCATACAGGACCATGTAGTGTGTGTCTGAACTTAAAGCCATCGCTTGGAACTTTCCACATCTTCACAATACAGTTTTATAGCTGGGTTCTTCAATTTCCTCACCAAGCACATTAGAAAGAAAATCAGTTTGTCACATACTTATATATAAAACAATTGATATTAAGAGTTTATCAAACACTGGGATGGAAAAGAGATTGAGATCAATATCAGCAAATGGCTTAGTGCCTGTAGATATCAAAATAGCTATATGCCTCCTATGATTTGACCTAGAGATATAAGGGTAGGGGGGTGTTGTCAGAAGAGGGAGACAAAGAGAACATCCAAGAAAGAAGCAAAAAAAAAAAATGAGAGACAAGGAGATGGAGAGGAGATGCAAGCCAAAGAGGGAAGACTATTTCTGGTAGAGACACCTGCAGGGAGCCCACAACTCTCTCAGGTGTGGCCCAGCCTAATCCCCACACCAGTTGTCTGCCCAGGGTTCAAGCAATACATTAAACATAGATAAGAAGGAGGAAGAGGAGTTAGGATCTACCTGCTGGATAACAATGTCAATCACTTGCAACATGGGTAGATATCCCACTAGTTCCCTGCAAACCCCTAAGGAAAAGAAGTTCTCCTGGAATGCATGCATTGTGCTCAAAGTTTCACTGCTTTTAGCACTTAATCCCAACTAAAAGTATGCAACAAAATAAATCTTTTAAAAATTAAGTTAATAAATAAAAGTCAGCAACCTACACTAATTTCATCATCTCCTAAATCAACCATTCTAGTGACAGAAAAAAGCTGGGTCCATTATTTTGGCTCATTCCCAATACTTAATAATAGGAGACATTTTGAGGGCACTAACAGGGTTACTTGTCAGGAACTCCTTTTACATAAGGCTAAAAACAAGCCAGGAGTGACACTTGAAATTGATCATCCTTTTAGCCATTCTGTCAGGCTTCCGAAAATTAATGAGTGAGCTGCAGAAGGGAAGTGGCTCACCAGACAGCACGGGAATTTGCTGATCTTCACTTGCAGAAAATCTGCTTAGCTAATGCAAAGCTAAACACTTCCCTTCCCCACAGTGCTCCCCTTCTACCCAAGTCTACTCCTGGGTTTCCTCCAGTCACTGTTGCTCCCTCCTCAGGCACGTTCAGCAAAATACAAAGGAAAGCAGCAGAAGTCACTGGCCTCAACTGATGGAAGGACACAGCAGATACTTCTCAGACTTAAATTACAAAAGCACATCCACATATAAAAATCAAAATTCAAAATGCATAAAACATTTATTCATCAATAGGAATCAGGTGGCTAGGGGGCTCAGATCACAACTCTAGATTCAGTAAGATAGGGATTTACTGGTTCAGGAAGGCAGCTCCATGATGAGGTTCAATTTTATGCTCTATGGAGAAATGACTTCTGCCATTTTTCCAAATATGTGGATAAGAAACTAAGCTAACAGGAGTTGTGGAGAGATTCAGTATCCCCTGTCCCTAAATGCTGTAATTTACTGAGTTAGTGAAGAAACAGAAGCTCAAAAAATTGAAGGATAGTAAGTGACAACCAGTAATCACGTATTCTCCAAGTGGTGACAACTGAATCATAAGAATCCCAAATACGTTCCCATTTCACTTCTCCCACAACCCCTAGGCCCTGGCCAGACCACAAGAATGCCTCAGACAACACCGCTGCCCCTGAAAATTCACAGATCCAACATGGACAGTCTTTCGCTCCTTTTCTTTAAATTTAAGAAGCAGGGAGATAGAGAAAGAAAGGTAATGGCTGGTTCATTCCACAGATGTCCACAACATCCAGCCAGTGGTGGACTGTGCCTAAACTAGGAGCAAGGAACTCAATCCAGGACTCCCACATGGGTGGCAAGATTGAGCCTTTCCCTGTTGCCTCCAGGGTGCACACACACACAGGAAGCTGGAATCAGGAGTGGAGCAGAACCTAGAACCAGGCACTCTGGTATGGGATACGAATGTCACAAATGGTGTTCCAGTTGTATGCCAAGTGCCCACCCCTCTGTTGCTTTTTGAGTTAGCCATAAGGGAGCTTTAGGTATATGTTACTATTCCCTATTTTCCCTCATTCAGTGCTCATTAATTTTAAATGATTTAAAAATTACCTGTTTCTTTTCCCTTTCCCTCTGTTTTGAACTCTTATCAAATTCATCTAGAAAAATTTTCATTGTTTTGTCTCTTTCTCTGTTCCCTCTACTGCTCTACAAGATTAAGAAACTTGAGAAGAAGGCAGGAGCTTGGGCAAATATTTGGTATCATAGTTAAACCACCCAGTTGAGATGCCCACATCCCACATGGAAGTGCTGAGGTTAGAGTCCTAGCTCCTCTCCCGATTCCAGAAACCCCAGCATCCTGTTGAAGCACATCATGGAAAGAGGCAGGTGTTGGCTCAAGTAACTGTGTCCCCATCACCCACAAGAGAAACCTGGATTGAGTCCCCAGTTCCTGGCTCTCGTCTGGCTTGGGCCAGTCATTGTGGACATTTTGGAAGTAAATCATTGTGGACAGGATCTCTCTCTCTCTCTCTCTAACAATTTTTAATTTAACAAATTATACATTCATGCTAACTTCATAGTTGCTAAGGAACCATCGAGTAGGGGAGGAAACAGGACCTGGCAGCAAATAAGTTTAAAAAAAGAATAATTTCCAGGGCTGGCGCTGTGGCACAGTGGGCTAAGCCTCCACCTGTGACACCAGCATCCGAAATGTGTGCCAGTTCATGTGCTAGTTGTTCCACTCCGGATCCAGCTCTCTGCTAATGGTCTCAGAAAACAGTGGAAGATGGCCCAAGTGCTTGGGCCCCTGCACCCATGTGGGAGACCTGGAAGAAGCTCCTGGCTCCTGGCTTCAGATCGGCTGAGCTCCAACCTTTGCAGCCATCCATTGCAGCCATTTGTGGAGTGAACCAGCAGATGGAAGACCTTTCTCTCTGTCTCTCCCTCTCTCTATCTGTAACTCTACCTCTCAAATAAATAAATATTTTTAAAAGAGTATTCTAGAAATACTTACTTTGGTTGTTGCCAGATTTAGAAATATTGAGAAATAGGAGCTAGAACAAGGAGAATACATTCCAAGTAATGAAAATAGCACACAGAAAGTCTTGAAGGAATAAACAAGTTGGAAGCATATACTTAAGATAAAAAGTTTTGATAAAAATTTTCTAGATTTTTGAAAAGATGCTTTGGCAATGTATTTTATGGCCATTGAGGTCATCTTTTTATCATTTTTCTTTCCTTATTTTTAATTACCGCATTAAAATTGTACATATTTATGGGATACTATTAGGTTTCATACATGTAAACATTTTGTGGTGTTTAAATCAGGATAAACAAAGCTATTTCCTCAAGCATGTATCATTTCTCTGTGGCAAAACATTCAAGTCATTTCTTCTAGCTTTTTTGAAATATGCATTATATTATCATTATCTCTAGGAGCTCTACTGTGCAATAGAGCATCAAAACTATGCTTCCCAACTAACTATAACCCGTGCCTGCTAATCAAGCTCTCCCCACCCCACCTCTCCTCTACTCTTCACAGCATCTGAATGGTAACCACCATTCTACTCTCCAATTCCATGAGATAAAGTTTTAGATTCCATGTTTGAGGGTGTTCATTTGGTACTTGTCTTTACATGTCTGGCTAATGAGGTCCAGTTAGGATTTCAACCTTTTTTTATGCTGACTGGTATTCTGTTGCATATTAAATACCACATTTGCTTTATCCAGATATCAGCTGGTGGACACTTAAGCGTGTTTCCATTTCGTGATTGCCATAAATAGTGCTGCGGTAAACCTGGGAGTGCAGACATCTCTTCAACAGACTGATTTCCTTTCCCTTCTATACACCCAGCAATGGAATGGTTCAATCACTTGAAAGCTATGTTTTTAATTTTTTTTCATAATGGCTACACCGATTTACATTCTAACCAAGAGTATAAAAGACCCCTTTCCTCCACACACTGACCAGCACTTGTCGTTTGCCTCTTTGGTAATAGCCTATCCAACTGGATTTGATTTTCAGTTTCTTGATGAAAAGTGATATTGAGCATTTTTCATGCACTTGTTGTCTATTTGCATGTCTTCTTTTGAGAAATGCCTATTAAGGCCTATTTTTTTTTCTTTGATTGTTTTGAGTTGAGTTCCTTATATATTCAAGATGTTATTAACCTCTTGTTAGATGCAGGGTTTACAAATATATTCTCCCATTCTATAGGTTGTCTCTTCAATTTATTGGTGGATTCCTTTACTGTGCAGAAAAGCCTTTTAATTTGAGGCAGTCTCTCTATTTTTGCTTTTGTTTTAAACTTTTTTCTTACATTGTGAAATATAACACTGCTGTCTTTAAACCCAAACTGTGATCTTCACCCCAAAAAGGAAAGTGGAATGATTTTCCAACATTCCTTCTCCATAATAGTATTTATAGTAGATGGAAATTGAACCAATGAAGAGAGACGTGCCCTCCACTTTTCACTGAACATGAGCCCCTGCAGGAGGTCTGAGCAAGAGAGGTGGAGAGCACGAGGTCCCTGCTCTCATAACTGCGGTCAGAATAGGATGCCTCACTTGTGGACTCTCAGAACATAAAGGAACAAATTCAGACACTTACCATAGCTGCTGCTCATTACTGACTATTCATTAAAGAGATATCTGGCTTGTTCTAATGTAACCTCAATGTTCTTTATGAATAAAAAGTCCATCATGCCATTTTCCTACAGATTATGGAGCTCCCTGTTTATTCTTCTTCAAAAACCCTTGCTCTGTTTTCTAAAAAGAACTGCTTAAACATTCCTGCAGTCTAGGCATTGTAGCTAAAACACAGAAATCATACTATTAAAGGGAAGAAAAAGCTAAATTAGACCTCTGAAAGGGATACAGCCCAAGTTAATGCTTCCCTTGTGCCCAAGTAAAACTCACTCTGACAAGCGGGGCTAAACTGTGTTCCCGTAATTGCTTCTTTCCTCAGCAGTGCTGAGTAATTGCCATGCAACTTTGCCCTCCTGGTACACACACATAGAGTTATCATGATGTGATCGCCAAATGATATCCAGACCCAAAGAGCTATGTTGTATAAATCCTGCAGTCAAGAATGAGAAAGATTCACAGGAGAAGTAATTCCATTTTTATTCTAGCAGCATCTTGGGCTTTCATCCAGAAAGAAGAGAAATGCGACCAGAACACCATCAGGGCTTGCACTTTAGCTCTGTCTGCCCTCTCTGGACAGTAGCCCACACACAGCCCATCCAGATGCTATGGCCTTTCAGCATCTACTCCCATCACAAGACCTAGAGGACATTCTGAATGTCTTGCTAAGTCAGACAAATGCCTCATCATAACATTAGGTCATCTGGAAGAGTCTATGTTCACCTTCCCTATCAACAATCTCAAACAGGGGAAGGATAGCTTTGGGATACCCCTAGATCTTTCCTTAATAAAGTTAAGAAGCATACAATATCACTCCTTTATTTCCTAAATCCTTCCTGAATCTGGATGCACTTTCTTTTTTAAAAAAAATTATTTATTAATGTGATAGTCAGAGTTACACATAGAGAAAGGAGAGGCAGAGAGAGAGACAGAGAGAGAGAGAGAGATGTCTTCCATCTGATGGTTCACTCTCCAATTGGCCACAACGGCTAGAATTGCACCTATCTGAAGGCAGGAGCCAGAAGCTTCCTCTGGGTCTCCCACATGGCTGCAGGGGCCCAAGGACTTGGATCATCTTCTACTGCTTTCCCAGGCCATAGCAGGGAGCTGGATGGGAAATGGAGCAGCCAGGACTCAAACAGGCACCCATATGGGATGCCCGTGCTTCAGGCCAGGGCGTTAACCTGCTGCACCTAAGCGCCGGCCCCTAAATGCATTTTCAGTTTGTAGTCACACCTTGAGATTCTAAAAGTTTACAAGACTTGTTATGGTTCATAATGTGTCCTTTGTTTGCTTTCAATCAACATTTAAACTGATGGCTGGCATCATGGTAAGCACAGTGGTGGTGTCAGGAGAAGTATACATGTATGTATATAATACACACACACACTCACACAGTTGAATTGTCTGCACTGGAAGTACATATATGGTCTGACCCCTAGACAAGAATGCACCACCTAGTTTGCTCACTGCAACTTGGTGACTCAGGATGCCAATTTGAATGTTTTGATTTGAAAAAGGAAACAGGGGCTGGCGCAGTGGCGTAGCGGGTAAAGCCACCTCCTGCAGTGCCGGCATCCCATATGGGCATCAGTTTGTGTCCCAGTTGCTCCACTTCCCAACCAGCTCTCTGCTATAGCCTTGGAAAGCAGTAGGAGATGGCCCAAGTCCTTGGGCCCTTGCACCCATGTGGGAGACCCGGAGGAAGCTCCTGGCTCCTGGCTTTGGATTGGCACAGTTTCAGCCATTGCAGCCAATTGGGAGTGAATCATCAGATGGAAGGCCTCTCTCTCTCTCTTTCTGTGTGTAACTCTGACTTTTAAATAAATAAATAAATCTTAAAGAAAAAAATGAAGAGGAAACAAATATATAATACCAGAGTCTCTTTTAGCAAGATAGATAAATTCCAAATAAGATGATACAGGATTTTCAGTGATTCTGTTGGCTAAGAGGTATGGTTAAGGCTACTAATTCTTTTCAGTGATGAAGCTGACCTAATTCCTTCCCGCATGGCATAACTCCTTACCATTTGGAAAATAAGCAGGCATATCTTAATGTCAGTCTGCTCCAACCTCACTTTCCTATGAGAAGCCAGTTGACCATATTTTTTCCCATTTCCTTTACTCTGTAGGCATTGAGCCCTACCACGTGTCCAGCTACAGATTGTTGAGATGTCTTATTGGGAATTTCCCCTTGCTTTCTATAACCAATAAATATTTAAAATTCAAAACAAGAAAAGATTCAGGCTATGTCATGTGCAACTTAGAAGCTTTGGAAGACTGCATAAGAGAAGAGTTGTAAGACCATCATGGGGAAATCACTAGGATTTCTCAGCTCAATTATTTGTATTCCTATGACAAACTGTCTGTCTCCAACTGAATTTTGAACTGCATATATATGCACCAATGTGCTGCAAAGGGAATGGAATCTTTAGCTTGTATGAAATTTGCTCATCAGGATTTTCAAGGTTTAAAGCAAAGAAACCTAGGTTACAGTAGTCACCCTGTGAGTATGTCTACTTCACAGATCTCTATATCTATGCTAAGATCTGCTAAGGAAAGTGCATTATACTTTCATTTAGAAAGAAAAACCCAAACTGCTGCAAGGATGCACTGATGACATTGACGCTTTACCCTTTCCTGAAATATCCTATCCCAGTCAGTGGCTGAACAATAACATAGCTGCTTCTCCTAGCTCAGAAATATGGACACCATTTGCCACTAATGTCCATTTCCCTCTGTTGCTGTCAGAGCTTATCGTTTCTATTGATGGTGGCTAAGCCCACTGCTTTGGCTTATTTGGTTACTTATGTGACAAAGGCTAGCCCACCAAGGTCAGTGTTGGGTACCATTCATCATGTTGCCAATATGTCTGCCATGATTGATAGAGGGTGATGCCCTATAGGGTCCCTGACTTCTGTTACTGTCACACTTTTGCCTCTCAGCCACACCAGGACTGGAGCTCCCAGATATTGTATCATCTCATCTCCTAATGGATCTCTGATTAAAATCTCCCAAGGACTAGCCCGCTTTCAAAGAGCAGTGTGAGATCAGAGTTAATGCTCTTGCTGACTCAAATAGTGTGCTAAAACGCGCATCATCTAGGACAATGCTGTAATTCCTTGCTTCACCAACCTAAGTTGTAATCTCTCACTTGTGTGCAAACATGGGTGATTTGTACCCAAATCTGTAGCCTTAGTGAATAAACACATCCCAGACATTAAACTCTGGATAATGTAAAGAAGGCTATTAGAGTCATCTTGAACTTTTAGCCATGTTAATAGTAAAAGAGGGAATTTTATAGCTAAAGAATGAAAAAAAAAACTAATCTTTTTTTGCTTTCATAGATAATATGCAATTCCAGAAACATGATTAAAATCCTAATCCTAGGTCAATAAGCACAATGAATACTCTTGATTTCAAGCTTTCCCTCCCAGCAGACAACTCCAACACAGACAGAAGCACTGAAGTCGATTATGGGGAAAAATGCAACTAGACCATGTGTTCACTTCCTCTTCATCGTCTTCTCCTTTTAATCAATAGCACACTGAGTTTCCAGCTTCTATTGAATTAGGTTCACAAAGCTTTTTTGTTCTCACCTGTCGCTAAGAAAAATCATTCATGGCATCCTGGATCTCAGCTAGCAGAGACTGCATGAATCAAAAAGGTAAAAACGCTCCCTCCCCAGGGAGGCCGCCAGCTGTCTCATTGATTCAGCCCTGCTCTTGGCTGATTTGGAGGCTGCGCTGGCACCAGTTCCAGAGAGCACTGTATAATAAGGTACCACAATGCAAACTGTTACCAGGGAGAAACAGAACATCTGGTCTGGAACAAAAGCGAAGTCCATCGCTCAGAGGCAGCCTGGCCATCAGTGTCCAAGCGTGAATATACTGGGTCCTGTCACCTGAAAGAGGGGGTCCCTGGAGCCAAATCAGAGAAGATAAAATAGAAAGCATAAGGACAAGGAAAACCCCAGAGAGAAATAATATATTCTTTTCTCATTTTTTTTTCAAACTTAGAAGTATAGTATCCATTAGTATGTCCAGGAACCCTACTTTAAAAAAAAAAAAAACACTACCAGCAACAGTGATAAAAATGGAAATACTGAAAGGCAAAATCACTCATTAGTGTCTTCATTCTGTGAGGTTTTTGGGGGGATGTTTGTTCTGGGTGGTATGTTTTCTTCTGTTATTTTAATGGATGCAGGCTTCCTTTGCCACCTGGCTGCTATAAGCAGAGATAATGAGTGGCCTCTATTGTGTAGAAATATTTTAAGGCCAAGGACCTATTGATGCAGGGAGTCAGCCTGAGAACAGTAAGGAGAGGTGGCACACAGGATGCCGACCATGTGCCTTCAGTAAGCTGTGCGCCTACCCTGGGCACTTAAGAGTCTGCAGCCATCCAGGTTGCTTTATAAGCTCTCTGTTGATTTTGTTGCTTTAAGTACTAAACAACACCTTGAGAAAATAATTTGACTTCCAACTGCTTTAAAATGCAGATTTAAAAAAAAATAGAAGGTTTACCCTGTTGACAAAGACCCTGTCAAAGTGAGAGTCATTATACTCTACATAAGGTTTGTGTACTTCATTCCTTTCCAAAGCCATCTGTCTGAATTTAATTCACTGATAATTTTATCAGTCTCCCCATGCTTTGCCTGAAACCTCTCCATAGCATTTTTTATTCTTCACAGATGTTAACTCTTTGAATGACAGTTCCAATGCCCTTAGAATTTTGATGAAGATACACATCCTTTCCAAAGGATTGCTCTCAGATGCAGCTCTTTGCAATCGCCTCTCAGCTTCTACATTTCCAGCAAAAGTTGTGCCTCTCCCAGACCAATCCAGTCTATGTGAAAAGTGTATCCAGGGGGCATAAAGAAGACACCTGCCATGGCACCACCCCAGGCACACAAAACGCCTATCACCCTTTTGGAAAAGAAATCACAACACCTTTTATAGAGATAACTCTGATCTTTATTCCTATCTAATTAGTGCACACAATTTTATGTTTAAGAAAATGCAGAAAAGCAAAGGACACTACAAATACATCTTTAATTAACTTTGTGGAAATTATTTGTTTCTTTTTTACTGCTTGTTTTAGACTATGCATTCTTTTTTTCTTTTTTTTTTTTGAAAAGGCATCATTTACATGCTCTTCTAGTTTGTGCAAAAGATGATCTGTATCAATCACATTGTCAAATAATATTAGACAGTCTGTTATTAGTTTCCAAATTCACTCCAGGTGTGTGCTGGGCATTGTAGGAACTGAATGGGAAGATTCTCAAGACACCTATTCCCTGGAAGGTAATGATCTAGTTGGGACTCTGGGACACAAAGCAGACTGTGATTCGTACAAACCACTACACAAACACAGACAAACAGAGATTTATTTCATCAGAAACATGGTGCATACATCACAGAAGAGATCAATCACTACTTGAACCCTGAATACTCAGTAGGATTTGTGGAGTAGAAATGAGAATGAGAAGGTATCTAACTATAGGAAACTCCATTAATAAGAGCATGGATGTGGGAAAAGCGGAATGAGTTGTGAGAACACAAAGCATGCTAGTTTGGCCAGGATAGGGGCACAAGGGAAGAAACCAAAGACAAAGTTAGACGCAAAGGGTAGAGACATGATTTGGACACGCAAAGGTACAACTGGAATTTTCTGAGCAAGAGTAAGATATCATATGAACTGAACTTTTAGAAGATACTAACAATCCTCTGTGGAATGAATTGGAAAGAGAGAGATTGAAGACAGGGGACATTTGGAGGTATCATAATGAGGGAAATAGAAAACCTGGATTGGGCCAGGTGCACTGGAAATGACACCCAGGGAACTTGCTCAAACATTTCATCCAAATACATAGGAGACATGTGCTTAAATCAAAAGAGAGACTCAGGTGGGTGAGCAAAGCAATCTGACTCAAGTTCTCTTCAGCTTTGCCTCATTCTAAAGTAACTTCTGGCCTCCCAGCTGTCACCACTGCATCCCAAAAGAACAAAAGCCAGCTCTTTGAGGGGAGAGTGTCATCCTCATCTGATGACTTTTCATTTTTTACTATTCATTTGGCCCTGAGAAGTTATACAGTACTTGACACAATAGACTCAGATGTAAGACAGCATTCTGAGAGACTGGCATTTGAGCAAGATGGAGACTAGAAAACAAGATGGCGACTCCATGAAATCCCAGATCTAAGGAGCATTTTAAGAGACAGTGTTGGGACATCAAGTACAGTGCTTTCATTGTTTCCATTAAAATAATGTAGATGCTATCTATAGATTAAAATTCCATAAATGTAAGGAAAAAATCTTTATTGCTTAAAACTGATGATGATAATGACAACTTTTGTCAACCTTATGAGCACAATGTGATACATGAACTAAAGATCCAAATCTTCAAAGACTGTGATTAGCATTTACTTTCCCTACCTTAGAGGATTTGTGACATTAAACCAGACTAGAACAATCCCATTTACAGAAAATGGCATCAACGCTTCCCAGGGAATGACTTGCGGGGTGGATTTGGATTAATGTGGTTCATTGAGGACTAGCTAGTTGTTCACTAAAACCCATTCCCTTTTTATCCTGGGCATAGCCAGCCTCCCGGGGGAGGGAGAGTTGGGGGAAGGACAGTAACTGACTTCTGCCTGAAGGCCTTTCAGCCGGATCCCCTACACTCTCTTCTTTTGTCTTCTGATGAAGTGGAACAGCAAAGAACTCCACAGTCCAGGGAGTGGCAAGGTCACCAAAAGAAAGAATTGTGTGAGACCATTTTCATCAGCTGACACAGGAATATCGTGTGAATGAGAGCACTTCTGTAACCTGTCCAGTGTTCAGTGCTGGAGACTGTGGAGTTGCTGTTCACAGTAATTAACCTTCCTGGCTGGGGCACACCGGAGGCTACACAGTCAGACACATCTCCCCAGCTCAGAGAACACGGGCAAGTTACTTACATCTGAGAGCTTCAGCTCCCTATGAGAAAACAGAACGTTTATAAATCTCCTGGCAATGGAAAGCAGACGGCGGAAGATAACTGCAATTGCCTTTGGTAGAGAAGACGTCATGAGCAAGGTGTTCTAGCCAGCAGGAAATGCCTCTGGAGAATAGGATCAGAAGGTAGCTTTGGCAGAAAGACTCCTATCCAGCCTGCCCTGGAGAAAGAAGCACAAGTTTATCTTGATTTACTATCAAAGAATTACTTCTGATTAAAAGAGTGTCTGTCTTGTTATGCTCAAAGAATGACAGAGAAATCTACGATTTAGAGTAGGAATTCAAGTTCCAGTTCCAGGATATCCACCTTCAGCCATAACAGAATTACAGGTATAGAAAGTACACTGCTATTGTAGACTGTAAAACTGGACAAAATCTATGAAGTGGTTGTTGTCAGTCATTGGACAACTGCACAGGGCTCTGCGATCCTTGACAGAAGAGAAACATAACAGATGAACTTCTCTCTTTGATCCTACATTTCCATCTGGATTGATATACAGAAAGTGCCGTCTCATCAGGTAGCAGAGACAGAGCTTTGGATTCGGGGCTGCTGAGGAAGATGGAGTTTACAGGGACAGATGTTTGAGATGGGGAAGATGCAAAACATGGGGTCCTCAGAACTCTACATGGAGATGCCCCTCAGCTCCCTCGCAAGCACTGGGCTGGACACGTGCTGGGCAAGACTCACTGACGCTAACCACAGAACAGCTGCCAGGAGGTGACTCCCAAGTGAAGACCCCAGCAGTTGTAAAGTGCTGTGAGATTTAGGGAACCAGCCTCTCAGGACATGGTGAAGAGACTTCACTTAGTCAAGTGGGAATGTAGTTAAGATCCCAGAAATACCACACTCAATAAAGAAACATACCCTCCAGCAAGGACTGGGGCAGGGAGGGGAGTGAAATAGACCCTCTCTAACAAAATCTGAAACCTCAGGCATATCAAACTCAACACTATTCAAATATTGGATCAGATCATTCTGTGTTGTATAGGGCTTACCCTGTGGACTGTTTTCTGTTTCCCCAACACTTCCAGGTTGTGACAGCTAAAAATATGTCCATATGTTGTCAAATGTGTCCTAAGGTGGCAAATGCAAGATTACCTATTGTCAAGAACCACTACCCTACAGCATATAAGCGATACCATGTCAGCTGGAAAACAAAAAGCAGTCTTTAGAGAAAACACTATAGAGGCTGGTGTTGTGGTGTAGCAGGTAGAGCCACTGCCTGCGATGCTGGCATCCTGTGTGGGTGCTGATTTGAGCCCAGCTGCTTCACTTCAAGTCTAGTTCCCTGCTAATGTGCCTGAGAAAGCAGCAGAGAATGGCCCAAGTGCTTGGGTCCCTGCACCCACATGGAAGACCTGAAAGAAGCTTCTGTCTCCTGGCTTCAGACTTGCAGGCATTTCAGGAGTGAACCAGGGGTGGAAGATCTCTCTCTCCCTCTCTCTGTCTATAGCTCTGCCTTTCAAATAAATAAATCTTAAAAAAATTATAATCCATTAATCATTTAACATTCAGAATGTCCACTACACGTCTTTAAATGGCTATACATGCAAATAAGCAAGAAAATATGAGGCAAAAAGGAAAATTAGTCAACAGAAGCAGTCCCTCAGGAAGATGTGGGTATTAGAATTATCAGAGAATTACTAAAATTATAAATATGTGCAAAGATGTAAAGGAAATGATGGATAGAATGAGTGAATAGGCAGAGAGCATCAATGAAGACTGCACAAAAGAACCAGATGGAAATGCAAAACTTAAAAGTCAAACATGTGAAATGAAAAACTCACCAGATAGACTTAAACTTATATAACAGAAGAAAAGGACCAGTGAGCTTGCAAATCAATCAACAGAAATCACTCAACTGAAGAACAGAGATAAAAATAGTTATTGAGAATAAATAGTATCCTGTGTCCTGTGGGATGTTAAAAAGACAATCAGTTGCTCATCAGAACTGAAGAGAGTTTAGTCATAGAATATTTGAAGAGAGGATGGTTGAAATTTCCCTCTATTTGGTAAAAACAAACAAACAAAACATCAATCTATAGATCCAGGAAGCTGAGCAGCCATGCCAAAACACAAATACAAAGAGCAGTTCATCTCAGCACATAATAGTAAAACAACCGAACATAAAAAATAAACATTTTACTTATGTTTGCAAAGGGGAAGAAGTGATTACACAAAGGGAAAATAGCAGGGATATCTCCAACTTCTCAGAAACAATGGAGAACAATGACATAGCATCTTCAAAGTTACTAAAGGAGATTTCTGGTTCCAGCCAAGTAAGATTAACAACAAAATTCTACAGCAGCAAAGAGGCAAAAAACAAAACGTATGGAACAATGGATTTCCACCCATGGGACGTCAGTCAACAAAGAACTGTGATCCCCGAGGGGCAGGCACTCAGTAAGTGGGTCTCATGAGCACCCCAGCTTCCTGGCTCCAGCGCTTCCAAGCCTCTGCCCAGAGAGCGAGAAACCAGGCAGGCCTCTCGTTCAGAGCTGAGAAGATGAAGCTCAGTGTCTAGGGAAGAGAAGGCAGTTAGAGTTTGCAGATCAGCATCCCAGGAAATACAAATGCACGTATCAAAACTGCCAGCCAGGAACCTACAGAGCATCCCCCTCACCTCCGAAATGTGTTCAGCACATCCCTAGGAGTAAACTACCTGAGGCCAGAGAACTGGAGACCAGTACTCTTTAATCCCATAGGACGATGGTTGGTGCCTGTCACCACCTGGCAGACAAAAGAACTGCATTATTCATTGGGCATTGCATAGTGCAGACAGGCATGGCCTTCCAAATGGGGAATAATTTATCCTTAGACTAAATGATACTCTGCTCACACCTACCAAAATGTAAAAGCAAGGCCCAAAGGCTCGAATAGTTGCCAAGCCATTTAACTGCAATGCAGAGCCAAAAAACAAAACTATTTACAGGGATACCATAGATAAACTTCAGAATGTTTGTCACCCAATCAAAAATTACCAGGGATTCCTGGTAAAATACCAGGGATTGTATGACTGATAATGAAGAGGAAAATCAGTCAACTGAAGCCAACCCAGAACTAAGATCAGCGTTAGAATTCTCAGAGAAGGGCCGGCGCCGTGGCTCAACAGGCTAATCCTCCGCCTTGCGGCGCCGGCACACCGGGTTCTAGTCCCGGTCGGGGCACCGGATTCTGTCCCGGTTGCCCCTCTTCCAGGCCAGCCCTCTGCTGTGGCCCGGGAGTGCAGTGGAGGATGGCCCAGGTGCTTGGGCCCTGCACCCCATGGGGAGACCAGGAAAAGCACCTGGCTCCTGGCTCCTGCCATCGGACGAGCGCGGTGCGCCGGCCGCAGTGCGCTGACCGCGGCGGCCATAGGAGGGTGAACCAACGGCAAAAGGAAGACCTTTCTCTCTGTCTCTCTCTCTCACTGTCCACTCTGCCTGTAAAAAAAAAAAAAAAAAAAAAAGAAAAAAGAAAAGAATTCTCAGAGAAGGACACTTCCAAAATAATTATCAGGACTGTATCCTGTATGTTTACAATGTCAAATAAAGATGAGAAATAGTAAAAAGGGTGGTAGACGTTCTGAAGCCAGGCAGCCAGGGCAGCCAAACCTCAAGACATGAAAAGTATCACAGCTCAGATGAGAAGTGCACGTGATGGGAATAATGATGTATTAGATGTCGGAGAAGAAAAGGCCTGTAAACCTGAAGCAGCATCTGTAAGAGCTCTACAAAGTGATCACAAAAAGACGAATTTACAAAAATGAACACAGCTTCAGTGAGCTGTGGGCGAACTTCAAGGGGCCTAATATTTAGGACAGAAAAGAACGAAAAGACCCAAAACTATTCAAAGAAACACAACAAACCAAAGGGAAAAAATGAGTTAAACTACGAAGGTACATGGTAATCAAATTGAGCAAAATTAGTGACAAAGAGAAAAGAATACCCGGGAAAAGGAGATGTGAAGATGAGAGTAGATTTCTCTTCTGAAATGAAGGAAGCAAGAAGGCAATGGAGCAACTTCTTTCTAACCAAAAAGAAAAACCAACCTGTGAAGCCAGAATTCGATGTTCAACAAAAATATGTTGCAAAACTAAAGGCAAAAATAAAGAATTTTTCAGAGATAAAGAAGCAAAAGCATTCTTCACTCACAGATCTTCACTATAAACATATTTCTAAAAAGCCCATTAGGCAGAAGTATCTCTAAAAGACATAATATGGAAACATGGACCTCTATAACAGAATGTAGCACACTACCAATAGTAGCTACAGGGGACAATAGATAAGGCTCTCTCCTTATTTTCATCACTTTCAAAGAGAGTTTTTTATGTCTTTATATCAATATATTGTAGAGTTCATTACATATAATGTATGATAAAATAATCCAAGTCCTGGAAGGAGAAAAATAAATGTATACCATTGTATGATTCTTATAGTATAAGGAAAGGTCTATTAATTATATTGTAGTAATTTAAAGATGCATATTTTAATCTCAGATCTATGTCAGAAGGAAATATAGAGATATAAATCAAAATTCAATACAGGAAATAAAATGAAAAATTATTAAAATAACTCAAATAACCCAAATTAAAGCTCTTTTTTAAAAAGATTTATTTTTTTTTTAATTTATTTGACAGAGTTACAGAGAGGGGTAGAGACAGAGAGAGAGATTTTCCATCTGCTGGTTCACTCCCAGATGGCCACAACTGCAGGAGCTGCACCAATCTGAATCCAGGAGTCAGGAGCTTCTTCAGGGTCTCCCAAACAGGTGCAGGGGCCCAAGGACTTGGGCCATCTTCTACTACTATCTCAGGCCATAGCAGAGAGCTGGATCCGAAGAGCAGCTGGGACTAGAATCGGCGCCCATATGTGATGCTGGCGCTTCAAGCCAGGGTGTTAACCTGCAGCACCACAGCGCCAGCCCCCCAAATTAGTTCTGCCACTTATTTCTTGTGTGACTTTATGCAAGTTATTGCAACTTTTTAAACTTCAGTTTCCCTGTCTCCCACTACATATATTTCATAATATTAATTTCATTAAATTTGTGATGAGTAACAAGGATTTAATTTTCTTGAAAGAAGACAACATATCTAATTTATTTATTTTTGTATTTCTTAAACCAGGAACAATGCTTGGCACATGAATTTTTATAACTATTTTCTTCTGTGTTTTGCCTTGTAAAATGAGTAGAAGCCTGGCATATAAGAAACACTCAGTAAAATTTTTTTTGACAGATAGAGTTAGTGAGAGAGAGTGACAGAGAGAAAGGTCTTCCCTCCGTTGGTTCACCCCCCAAATGACCGCCACTGCCGGAGCTCCACCAATCCGAAGCCAGGGGCTAGGTGCCTCCTCCTGGTCTCCCATGCAGGTGCAGGGCCCAAGCACCTGGGCCATCCTTCACTGCCCTCCCAGGCCACAGCAGAGAGCTGGACTGGTAGAGGAGCAACCAGGACTAGAACCCGACTCCCATATGGTATGCCGGCACCACAGGCGGAGGATTAACCAAGTGAGCCACGGCGCTGGCCAGTAAATATTTTTAAAGAAATCTGTTGCCAAATGCTCTGCGAAATGATGAAATATAATAAGATACATAAAAATGAATCAAATAAATTAAATAACATGCATTTCTATTTGATAAACAACAGAGGGTGTGTTACAAAAAGCACATGCGAAAAATTATAATAGAAATATTTTAAGAAGATGAAAGAGAGTGCTTCATCATTTTGCCTTATTATCATTGATAAAAATATCAAAATCTACGATTTTCCTAAAAATGTAATGTAAAATAAATTTATTTTCCAACAATCTAAAATTCTCCCAGGTTGAGTTAAAATGATCTAGAATAATCAGTCTTCCCAAGTTGGATAGTTTTGGGGACTCAGTCAGCAACAACCAGCGAAAGTGAAAATAGTGGTGATGGCTCTAGTGGCTGGGTTCCTGCAACCCACGGGGACCTGGGTCGAGTTCCCATCTCTTGACCAGTCCAGCCCAGTCTCAGCTGTTGTGAGAATTTAGGAAGTGAACTTGCTGAGGTTGTCTCTTTCTGTCTCTCCCTGTCTCTCTCTCTCAAACTAATTAATTAAAAAACAAGACATGAAGAAAGGCTTCAGATCTGAGTAATATGAACGGTTCCCACTACTCTTCTCATAATTAATATGGCAATTATCATCAGCTACTGAGCACAGTGTCTGTCAGTAACCTGCCCTGAGCATTGTATATAGATTACCTAATTTAACACAACTCCATGAAGCAAATATTGAGCACACATTACCATCACATATATGAGACACTAAAGCTTGGAGATGTCTACTGCCTTGCCCAGACTCACATATCCAGGAAACAGACAAATTTGAAACCAAACCTGATTATTAAGCTCAGACTTTTAAAAATATCTGACTCTGGGGCCGGTGCTGTGGCATAGCAGGTAAAGCCACTGCCTGAGATGTTGGCATCCCATTTGGGTGCTAGTTTGTGTCTCAGCTACTCCACTTCTGATCCAGCTCCTTGCTAATGGCCTGATAAAAAACAGGAGAAGATGGCCCAAGTGTTTGCTCCTCTGCATCCATGTAGGAAATGCAGATGAAGCTCCTGGCTCCTGGCTTCAGCTTGACTCTGCCCTGGCCATTGTAGCCACTTGGAAAGTGAACTAGCAAATCTAGCAAATAGAAGATCTCTCTCTCTTTCTCTCTGTGTGTGTGTGTGTGTGTGTGTGTGTGTGTGTGTCTCCCCCTCTCTCTGTATCACTGCCTTTCAAATAAATGAATACATCTATTAAAAATAATTTGACTCTAATACCTCATTTAAATATATTATGTAAATGAAGGAATCTAATATGAGTGATTATAGGGTTAGATATATACCAAAAAAATTACATTATTCTGTTTTAACATATTTTTAATTATTCATAACCCAATTGATTTCACTCTGAGATTTTGGAAGGCCCTCATTACTCTCCACAGCAAATTGCATTCTGTTCACCCACACACGGATGAGCACCCTTTTGAGTTGTCACCATAGTGAATGGAAAGATCACAGCCTTCAAGGTCAGCTAAATTTGTTTCAGGTTTTGGGTCCACCATGTACACGAAGCATGGCCATGACTGAATATTTAATTTTCTCTCTTCTGGTTTGTTTACCTCCTAGAACTTCCTGAGATTTAACTCAGGTAGCGTTCATGACAAGCCCCAACTCAGAGACCAGTGTTTCTTCTTTCACCTCCCCAAAAGTCACAAGCATTTAAAATGAAAGAGCCCTGTGGGGGGAAAAATGCTCTTCAAGTTAGGAGCCATCATCTGTTGAATGTGCAGAGTTTGGACATCACAGACCCTACTCCAAGGTTGTAAGGACTTGCTGTTTGTCTGATCTTTCCTTGTAGGCTTAGTAGCCTACCAGCAGATGGCAGGAGATGTGTGATGAATTGGATGCACAAGGTCATCTAGGCTGGGAGACAGGCATTCTACATTACAGATCAAAGAATGATAGGGATTTTTCCCGCTAATGGTTACAAGACACTCTACAGATGATGTCTACTATCCGTGAGCAGGTAATGCTCAAAATCTCTTCATTCCAGGAGTCAGAGTTGCTAAACAAATTATAGTTCAGAAAGTTCATGGAGAATGGGATTAAAAGATACGCTTATTTTGATGCAAAAAAACCCCTGTGAATTCCACGCATAATTTCTTTATAGAATGCATTTTCCATAAACCTTTTGAAGATGCATTAAATTGCAACAGAGAGTATGTGCAAGCACAAACATGACAAAATGTTAGTAAGTAAATGCAGGTAATGAGTCTATAAATATTTATTGTAGTATTATTGGATATGCTTTTTCTATGAGGTTGAACTTTATTTGGAACTTTTTAAAATATAATTCTAAGAAATCACATTCTAGAAAGTTGTGAGTTCTAACTGGGATATGCGATCCTAAGGGAAGTAGATAGAAGTGAACCAGAGAAAAATACTTATTGAAACCTAAATGAATCAATTAGTGAAATAAATAACCCAGTCCACATATATTATCAAAAGGAAGAACATTTTGACTAAGAGGTTCTGTAGACATATGATATTTAGTGTGGATAGCTCCATTTTTTTATCCGTTTGCATGTTTGTTTAACTGTTCTTATACTGAATGGCGACAGTTCCTAGAGAATCAACAGGATTTCAGAGGTATGGAGCAAGGGTTTATGCTCCTCTCTCTCTTCTGTTCTGATTTTCTGTGAAATTCCATAGTACAAAAATAGCCCAGTCCAGGGGGAGGCATGACATTTCCTGATCACGATGGCTACATCTATAGTCTATCCCTTTATTTTTCTCAACTGCCTTTCCAGTTGGAATCACAGAACTATCAGTGCACCTGTAAACCTGGCTCTCTGTACTCGGGCAACATGGATCCATGTAGCTACATGTGGGCTCCACAGGACAGCAGCAGGCACTGTTATCCCAATCTAGGCTCCACCTGGAATAGAAGTGGGTCATCACATTCACATCTGAGAGAAGTCAGACTTCAGAGCTTCTCCCTAAACCCCAGCTGTTCTTCCCCACGTTATTACATTTTCCAGAGCTCCACAGAATCTATTTTGAGATTATTTTTAAAAGTGAGAAAGTTGGTATGGTATCTGTGATCCATTAAAATGGTTTCTAAAAGACACATTTCTTTAGAAAATGCAGAGTCTAAGGCCCTCCCATTCCCTATGTCCCCGTGTGCTCAGCTCTCAACCATGTTAAGCCCAGTCTGCATCGTCCTTAAGTTCTGTCCTCTTCCAACACAATTACTCACCACTGTATCTTTTACTACTCTATTAACCAAAATACAGAATAGAAAAAAAAGCCAAGAATTTCAAGTAGCTCAGCTTGTCTTGGGCAAAAGAGCTGCTCCCTCTGTGTTTCTGTAGCTTTACTTCTAAAATAGCACTAGGCATCTCATGGAGTTGCACAGGAGTTTAATAATACATGAAATTCCTGCTTGATTGTGAACTCTGAGGGTAGACACTTCTTCATTCGTCTTTGTGTCACAGTACCAAGGATTTTAAATGTATGTTTGATGGAATATCATATCTGAATATAAATAGATGCCTAACAAAGATGGTTCTCTGCTCCCGAATAGTCTAGGGAAAAGCATTTTGACTAATGGCTTCCATAGTTATATGCTACTACACTTGATGTGGGTAGCTCCAATTTTTTTGTATTTCTTTGTGTTGCTGCTCTTACACATGGTAATGGCAATGGTTTTTAAATACAAGAAAATACTGACGTGACTTTAATCACACTGCATTGCTGATAATTAAATGGTTCAGACGCATAGAGCAATAAAATATTATGCAAATATTTATGTCAGTACAGTGGTCAGCAAACTCTTTGTGTGAAGGTCCAGACCAATGAATCTCTAGACTTTGCAGGCCATTTATAGCCTATGTCACACCACCCAATACTGTGATTGTAGTAGGAGCATAACCATGGAAAATGTGCAAATGAGTGAAAGTGGCTATAACTCAAGAGAACTTCATGGAAGCACTGAAATTTGAACTTTGTATAGTTTTTAATGTATTTCAAAATAACCTTCCTTTAGTTTTTCTTTCAAACATTTAAAAATGTATAAAAAAAAATCTTAGCAAACAAACCATACAAAAACAGATATTTTAAGGTTACTTGTGTTTGGATATTGCGTGAATCTACAAAATATTTTTGCATCAACCTGAAATTCAACTTCGGAAAGCATGAGTTAAATAGACACTAAGATGAAATTCCTATGTTTGAAAAAAGAGGTTAAGACAATTGTTAATTGCCTTTTATAACAAATTTACTGATGTGTTTCTCATTGTTTTCTACAAACAACAGAATCTTCTAAAACTTCCAGTGAACTATAGAAATAATTTCCACAATGTGTAGTGGTTTCAGGGGATTAAACTAGGCATGCTTCAACAGATCCTGATGGTTTATAGGCACCACGTTTATTTGTTCATTTTATCCAGTGATCTCCTGCCCCACAAATACTAACACTTTTCTGGTATTGTACATGTTTTTGAGAAAAACGTGTGTATTTTTTCCTTGATCTGTAATCATTCCAGTTGGATGGGTTTAGTAAATGTGAACAGAAGGGAGAACTCCACAAACCCAATAGGGAAAACTAAAATGCATAAAAGACTCATAAAGAAAAAAAGAATAGGTTAGATCACTGTTCACTCCCCTCTAGCTGATGTGCCCAAGCCCTCAAAGCTCTGTGCTTGCACACCTGTGTAATTGGATCAAAGTAATAACTTCCTAGACAGCATGGTGGGAAGGCTATAGTTCACAAAAACTTCATATATATTAAACAAATAGAACAAAGAAGCTCTAAGAATGCAGTCATAAAATAATTTCAAAGAAGGGAAATGTTGATTACACTGTCCTGATCAGAGCATGCTGTATACAGGCATTGAAATACCACATTGTAGCCCATAATTATGTAAAAAGTATTGTTGATAAAATTTTTAAACCCATATAATTTTTTTTGACAGGCAGAGCGGACAGTGAGAGAGAGAGACAGAGAGAAAGGTCTTCCTTTGCCGTTGGTTCAGCCTCCAATGGCCACTGCGGCCAGCGCACCACACTGATCCGAAGCCAGGAGCCAGGTGCTTCTCCTGGTCTCCCATGGGGTGCAGGGCCCAAGCACCTGGGCCATCCTCCACTGCACTCCCGGGCCACAGCAGAGAGCTGGCCTGGAAGAGGGGCAACCGGGACAGAATCTGGTGCCCCGACGGGGACTAGAACCCAGAGTGCTGGCGCAGCATGGTGGAGGATTAGCCTATTGAGCCGCAGCGCCGGTCCCCATATAAATTTTTTTACATGGTGCTACAAGAAGTGAGAAGGATGAGAGTATTCACTTAGCAGATAATTGACTGAGTTCTTCTTATGTACCTAGGACTTCTGTGGCGTTGGCAAAGTTATGGTAACCAGGCCAAGCAAGTTCTTACTGTCACAGAACTTACAGTCACATGAACAAATAAAGAAGAAAACTATTGGCAAATGAGAATTTTAATAGGCTAACGTAATAGAGCACAAAATACAGGAAGGCTGGTTAAGCCAAGTAATTGGACAAAAAGTCTCTTGAAGAGGATGACTCTAGAGTTGATTGGATTGGCAAAAGAAAGTGGGTGCACCAAGCGCAGGGGAAAGTGCGTTCAGGCAGGGGGAACGAATGGTGCGGAGGCCTAATATGGGAATGGGTTTGTCTACTTGAAAAAGGAAAAAGCATATCTCTATGTAGTGTTTCATATGCCGGGGTAAGAAGTTTGGACTGGGGCCGGCGCTGTGGCACAGTGAGTTAATGCCCAGGCCAGAAGTGCCCACATCCCACATGGGTGCCGGTTCTAGTCCCGGCTGCTCCTCTTCCAATCCAGCTCTCTGCTATGGCCTGGGAAAGCAGAACATGGCCCAAGTCCTTGGGCCCCTGCACCCATGTGGGAGACCTTGAAGAAGCTCCTGGCTCCTGGCTTCGGATTGGCGCAACTCCGGCTGTTGCTGCCAATTGGGGAGTGAACCATCGAATGGAAGACTTCTCTCTCTCTGCCTCTCTTCTCTTTGTGTAACTCTCTGACTTTTGAATAAATAAGTAAAATCTTAAAAAACAAAAGATTGGACTTTGTTCTAAGTGCAGTGGAGCAAGAACTTCAGGAGCAAGATTAGTAAGGAACATAGGCGAGTAGTTCAGGCCAGATATGATGGCTGAGCGGCAGTAACCTAGGAGTTGGAGGTGGGAAAGGAGGGGCTCTTTTGAAGATAAGAGCAGCAAGTCTGTAAAAGGTCAGAAGTGGGAGGTAAGGAAGAGAAATCAGGGATGACTGCTCAAATGTTGGCTTTAGTAACTGGATAAAGTGGCCATCTGTTGAGAAAACACAAGACGAGGGAGTGGGAACACAGGTTTTCATGTGGGTAGAGGAAGAGTTCTGTTTCGCTCATATTAAACTTGAGATGCTACATCCATTTCCTAGGCTGCTGTAACAAGTTGCCACAAACCAAGTGGTTTGAACAGTAAGAATGTATTCTGGAGGCCAGAAGTTCAAGATCAAAGTGTGCGACCAGCAATAAATTCTAATGGATTCATTCTAATCCTACATCTGTTGACAACTAAAATGAGTCCTTCAATGAAAGGAGAAAGCTGTGTAAAGATCAAGACACCAAACGAAGGTGGCAGAATATGCTACCCCCTAAATAGATCGTTTTTGCTTAAGGATATGTTAAGCTGATTATTTTGAAAACAGATGGAAGAATCTCTGGAAACAGGAAATAACTCTTCTGTAAGGGAAACTTCCACTATAAAGGAAGTCTCTATTTGTGAGGGTGATTCCCTCCCCATATCAGGGGTGGAAGGATGGTGAATTCTTATCAATGAGAAGTCTCCGACTTAAGCCTGTATAACAAGCTTAACTCTTGATTGTGTGCTTCTCCTGGTCACCTTCCATACCCGGGTTCTCCCATAACCTTCTCTCTCTTGTCTGATATTTAAGCCTGAATCCTAGGACGCTTTGGAGAGCTACTGTTTCCCTGCATTTCCATATACTTATGGAAATATAAAATATATTATTGGGGCAAACTGTTTGTCCTCTGCATGCTTCTGTGTCTCTCTCTGCAGCATGGGATTAGCATGTAAGTCCAACATTGACTAATCAACTACTTGGGCAATACTTCACAGGTTAAAGGCTCAGGTCCCCAGACAAGATGGCCCTTACTTCATACACCAACCAGAGACTTGGGGTCCTCGGGCCATGTGTACTTCTGGACAAACAGCTCCAAATTTGGAGATTCCCACTACCTCTCCAAGTTTGGTAATTTGCTAGAATAATTCACAGAGCTCAGGAAAGCACTACACTGCGGTAGTTTTACGACAGCAGAAAGATACATAACAGAATCAGCCCAAAGAAGAGACACACAGGGCATGGTCTTGGCAGGTTTAAAAGTGGAAGTATCTAGGACTTCTCCCTGTAAGGCGAGGACACACCAGCCTCACCCACACTTCCATGAGGCACCTTCTGGCAGAACCATTGACCATGTGATGAAATTGTATCCCCAGCATCTCCTGGCCTTTAAAGGGTTAGGCAAATATTGCCTGACTCAAAGCACCAACCCTCCAAGCACACAGTTGGCCTTTCCGATATAGTCATGTCTCATCCTGAAACCCTGTCGGGGCCACCATGAGTCATCTAATTAGCTTAATCCATCAGGGCTCAATCAGGGCTCATTTCACTGTGAATAGCAAAGACACTAACTCTGGAAGTTCCAAGGATTTAGAGGTACTGTCATGAAACAAGAAAAAAGGACAACGAATCTCTTATTGTGTAATAGGGGTTAATGACAAAACCTACAGAAAGGGTTGATGCATTATGAGAGCTAATAAATGAAAAGTACTTAAAACACTACCTGGTCCTTTAGAAATGTAGCCATTATTATTCCCTAAATAATTAGATATTTTTACATATACATTCAACAGTTCCTTTTAAATCTCATATTACACTATAGTTTCTTCCCTGAGAGAGATAATTCAGTTTATCTAAATGTAATAGATCCTATAGGAGATTCTTATAAAAGCTGACCCACACCTGTTTTTCTCCTACCTGCACAAGATCTTTGCCAGCTCCCTAATACCTCACCACTGTGTACCAAAGAGAGTGCAATTCTTATATAAAACCTAAAAAATGTTGAGTGACTAGGAGAATTACTGGAGATCAAAGCTCCAAGTTAAACCTTCCAACTACAATGAAACATCACCAGTGTAAATTTTCCATTTTCTAATTCATTGTTTCAACAAATATTTATTTAGTGTCAGTTAATACTCTAGGTGTTGAAGCTACAACAATGACTCAAACAAAACTATTGCCTACCATGAGCTTGTATTCCAATGAGAAACTCAGATAATCTCTGTAGAGGCTGAGTGGTCAGGGGAGTGGTCCTTGAAGAGACAGCATTTAAGGTGAATCTGGAATGCAGAGCCCCTGTGTCTCCTGACCTGCTTCTGCTCTGTTTATGCAACAGCAGGCCTGCCCCTCAGCATCTGCGCACGGTCCTTCTCACACACCTGTCTCTGGGTTAAACCGGCTCAGTATGCATACAGCTGCCCATTTCTTCCACATGTCAAGGTCAGTTTGGAATGTTCTGCACCTCATTATTTTGGGTCAACATCGAATTTAATAAGAGTATAATCCTGATATTAATGGTTCAGGGATTTTAGAGAGAGAGTAGTTAAGAAAGTGATTTTGTGGAAATTACACTGAACTCGACTTGAGCAAGACAGCTGGGCAATCTTTCCCTTGAGAAAGCAGCAGAGTTTTTATTTTGTTTTGATTTTTGTTTTATTATGCAATTTCAGTGAATATTAAATTACTTATCAGAGACAGTTTGGAATATGAGCTTTTTTTTTTTTTTTGTAGATTCCATTTGACTTAGCATCATTTCTCTGGAGAAGTCTCCCTGCTGTAAAGGCTCTTTTTATAGATAATTGAGTCTGAGAGTGAAAGTTAGGCATTTGAAGGAAATCCAGCTCCATTCTCTTTCCAGAGGGGTATGATCCTCACCTCCTCTTGGAACCAGCAAAATATGAGAGGGATGACAGTCCTTGATTTCAATCAAAGATCCAGAACCATTGCCCGACAGCCAGGAGGGGGAGGAGCAGGTCTCCAAGCAAAGTCAGCCCCATCTACCTCACCCTCTCTTCACAGCACGCAGTGTGCAGATAATAAACAATAACTATAACTCCTTTTCACAAAAATGCAGCTGAAATATTCACCAAACCTACTGTGAAAGAAAGATCAGGTGGATCAAAGGAAAGGGGAAAGAAGTGAGAGAGGGAGGGAGGGAAGGGGGAAAAAGGAGGGAGACAAGAAAGAGAGAAGAAGGGAAGGAAACGCAAGCAAGAACCTCATCAGCAACAGGGTATCCTCTTTGGCTGTCAGAAAACAGCGCTAGAGGCAGATAAATCCCGAGTTCAAGTCACAGCGAGGGTTACCCTCAGCTCTATTACTGGATAGCAGGGGTGTACGTGACCGGCCATTGCGGACAGCGCCGGATGAAAAAAGCAGCTGATGTACACAATCAAACCGTCTACTGAGGCATGGAGCACAGGGCAGTGCAGTCTCCACAGAAAGCCAGGGCAGTGACAACACAATTTTAAATCCATTTGATAGGCAAACGATATCAGCTGAAATTTCTCAGGGTGAATGAGTTTAAAACTCGTTATCTGTAGAGCAGCCTCTCCCGCGACACCACTCTATTTATTCAGATGGAGAGCGGAGAATATGGGTAAACATTACAACCCCAGCCTCAACGTGCTTTGTAGATAACTCCAGTACAGTATTTGTCCTCTGCGTTTTGCATAAGGTTCTTTTCCCCTTAGAAGAAAAGGATGGGGAGTGAGGAAAATGGAGAAAGGGGATGTCGTTAAAAGGCAGTGTGCAGAGAACTGTGAAATGGCGAGCTTGTTTACCGTGCTGGCCATGACAACGCTGGAAGTCATTCTGTCATTTAATGTCCCCGCTGTCCAGTTCCGAAGAGCTGGGAAGTGCTCTAACTTCTTGGAGCAGTCTACCAGATAATAAGATTCATTGTATCTAAAGACACCAGTTAGTCAAAACACACAGCAAGGGGACTTCACAAAATGTGGGTTACAAAACACAAATTTGCTTTATGCTTCAGTTTTCATTTTCTCTTTTCTCCCACTGGGAACCCTAGTTAGTCTCAGCCTAGTGACGTGTGGAAATGAAACTAACGGATGTGTTTATGTGACGGTAACTGCTGAAAGAACCTAGAGAAGATTGCAAACTGTCTATGGAAAAGATGAGAACTCGAATACAAAATTTTAGAATTGATGTAAAAAATTCACCAAAACTCTTACGATGGGTCTGTGGATTTTTTTTCACTTACTGGAAGGCAGAGATGGATTTGAAATAGTTTTTTTTTAAAGATGTATTTATTTACTTGAAAGTCAGAGTTACACAGAGAAAGAAGGAGAAGCAGAGAGAGACAGAGAGAGAGAGAGAGAGAGAGAGGTCTTCCATCCACTGATTCACTTCCCAATTGGCCGCAATGGCTGGAGCTGCGTCAATCCAAAGCTAGGAGCCAGGAGCTTCTTCCGGATCTCCCACAAGTGTGCAGAGGCCCGAGTACTTGGGCCATCTTCTACTGCTTTCCCAGGCCATAGCAGAGAGCTGATCAGAAGTGGAGCAGCCGCAACTAGAACCAGCGCCCATATGGGATGCCGGTATTGTAGACGGCGGCTTTACCAGTTATGCCACAGCACCAGCCCCTGAACTAGTCTTTTTTATTATTATTATTATTATTTCTTTATTTATTGGAAAGGCAGAGTTACAGAGAGGCAGAGACAGAGGCAGAGAGAGAGAGATCTTCCATCCCATGATTCACTCCCCAAAGGGCCACAATGGCCACAGCCGTGCCAATCCGAAGCCAGGAGCCAGGAGCCTCCTCTGGGTCTCCCACATGGGTGCCAGGCCTCAAGGACTTGGGCCATCCTTTGCTGCCTTCCCAGGCCAAAGCATAGAGCTGGATCGGAAGTGGAGAGGCCAGAACTCAAACCGGCATCCACACGGAATGCTGGCACTGCAGAGGGCGGCTTCACCCACTATACCACAGCACTGGCCCCTGAACTTGCCTTATCTGCAGCTTTACTCTTCCACTGAAGGTTGAACGCTGTGTTTTGTTATTCTCTTTCTTTGTATGGTTCATGGGAAGTTTGCTATTTTATATAGAAAGGATAGGATGATCATAAAGGTCTCTCTCCCAAAAAGAAAACATGTTTTGGTGAGTTCACTGATTTGGGAGCAAAATACTATATCTTGTAATGAATAGCTTGCTTATTTATTTATTTATCTTTATTTGAGAGTCAAAGAAACAGAGACAGTCATGCAAAAAGAGAGAACTCCCCCAAAACCTACAGTCACCAGGGCCAGGTCAGGCTGAAGTCAAGAGCCAAGAACTCCATCCAGGACTCTCACGGGGGGGGCAGGGACCTAATCACTTGAGCCATCAACTGCTGCCCCCCGTGTCCACTTTTGCACAAGCTGGAATCAGGAACCAGGGCTGGAAGCAGGCTTCAGGCTGATATGGGGCCCTGGTGTTCTACCTTTAGGCCAAGTGTCACCACCCATGTTTTTAAATAATTTTTCAGCATTGTGTTAGGGAGTCAGCATCAACTGTGCAATACTGGTATGGAATTTGGAATATGTCACTTTATTTGTGTTTTTTTTTACATCTATAAAATGAGGAATTGAGATTAGGTCATCAGAGTCTCATTTAATGTTTTATGATTTGAATCATTATTAAGAACCAAAGAATAGCTTATAATTTTTTTAGTGTAAGATATCTCAATCAATATGAGCTACTCTTTATCAAATCTTTGCATTATCACTTGTAATCCTCATAACAACCCTATTAAGGTAGTCACTATCATTCTTAAATCCAATTTGTGTTTTTAATTTTAAGTAAGATAACAAGCAAGTGTAGAAAGAACACGTAGAATGCTCAGGATTTCACAGTTACACAGTGGAAGAAGTCTATCAAATCCAGGTCTACCTGATCACAAAGATGTCAGAGTTACAGAAAGAGAAGGGGTGGAGAGAAATCTTTCCTCTTCTGGCTTACTCCCTAAATGACAGCAACAACCAGGGGCGAGGCCGAGCCAAAGCCAGGAACCAGGAACTCTGGGTCTCCCATGTGGCTGCAGGGTTCCACTTGGACCATCCTTCACTGCTTTCCCAGCCGCATTAGCAGGGAGCTGGATCAGAAATGGAGCGAGCAGGACTCAAATCCACACTCATATGAGATGCAGACAGCAGCCAATTCTCTGCACCACAACACCAGCCCCAAAACCATGTTTTCAATCACTAGGAATATCATGCCCTTTAGAGACCGTGATCTAGCCCATGCCCTCACTTTACATTGGCAGCTGGTAGCTGAATAAGAGTAAGTCATTTATCCAAGGTCACTGAGCCAAACCTGCATCTAGGTTCATTTTCCTCCAAGTCTGTGTATATTGCCTCAAACCAGCTAGTCTATTTCTTGAAGCCACAAGACAGTATCTAATCAAAGCAAGAGGTTAATATTCCCTGAGTCTGATTAGCATATCTAATAAGCATAAATTCAAAGAACTAGAGAGATTCTAATTAAAGTCCAAGGTAGATAAATTTGTCATGAGAATAAGAGAAAACAAAACAAGACATGATGAAAACTGAAGATTAAATTCAAAGGGATTTAATGCAATCTGGTTCTCTCTCCATCAATATGCACCTAATAGTGCTTAAATTACCATTGTTTCTTGTTCCTAGGAACAGTCTAGATCCAAAAAAGTCCTGAATCCAAAAATCTCTGTAGGGCCTCACCAGTTTGCAGTAACTTCATGAAAAAGCATGAGCCACAGAATTCAAATGAACCACTTCCATTTCCTACAAAATCTCGTCATTCATGGCAACCATGAGCATACCCTGTAATAGTGAACAGCTTGGTGCTTAAAACTGAGCCATTTTTAAACTGTCATTAAAAAAAATAGCGGCTCCTTTGCACACAGAGAATATGTACATATGTTTTGTCCCATCAAAGATGACTTGTAGAGTCCTCCTCCAATTTGCTTTGACAAAAAATGGCCTTTAAGATTAAGAAGGGAAAAAAACTTCTGATAAAGGGAAATATTTTTCACAAACTTGCAAGTGTCTGCAAAGCCAGTTAACACAGAAAACCTTGTCACCTTGAGGATGTCATTTGTTATCACACATGTGGAATGCATCTATCCATCTTCTTTTAATTGCTTAGGTAGGCCAGAAACACAAAGCAGTCACTGATGCACAGACTGTGAAAGAATATTTTGTCAATGGAACTGTGAAAACATTTCAAAGCAAGACTCTTCTCTGGTAAAAGAAAACCTAGCTGTTGGTTGGATGTTGTGTTCGGTTCATACAAGCCTGGAATAGAAGACCTTCTCTGAGTGGTTTGCCAGCATCTGCTGGCGTCTGCAGATAGCTGAGAAAATTCTTACCCTTTTCCAAACAAATAGCATAGGAGAGCAGTAAGTTCTCGTTTCTTCCTCTTTTCCTGTAAAACAGAAAATAAGTGAGATTATTCCTGAGTCAGCTGGCAAATATCTGGTTACCATTTTGGAGTGGTATTGAAATCGATCTTTTTTTTTTTGACAGGCAGAGTTAGTGAGAGAGAGAGAGAGAGAGAAAGAGAGAGAGAAAGAAAGGTCTTCCTTCTGTTGGTTCACCCCCCAAATGGCTGCTACAGCCAGTGCTGCGCCCATCCGAAGCCAGGAGCCAGGTGCTTTTCCTGGTCTCCCATGCAGGTGCAGGGCCCAAGCACTTGGGCCATCCTCCACTGCCCTCCCGGGCCACAGCAGAGAGCTGGCCTGAAAGAGGATCAACCAGGACAGAACCCAGTGCCCCAACCGGGACTAGAACCCGGTGTGCCAGCGCCACAGGTGGAGAATTAGCCTAGTGAGCTGCAGCGCCAGCCAAGGCGGCATTTTTAGCACACTCTTTCTCTGAAGAATTTTGCTAGAAGTCATTTTGAAAAATTAACTTGGGAGGCCTTTAGACTGGACTGCTCAAGCACCTTGAGCTCCTGTGTAAGCAAAACAAAACCCAAGTCAGATCAGGAGTCACAGCCAGGAAAAAGAATCAAGCTAACCAACCAGAAACTGCCAACTCACCTCTACTAGGGATTTACCGCTCAGAAGCTACGCACCAATCTCTACCTGGAAATTTCCCCAGTCAGAAACAGCCAAGTAACTTGTAAAAGTAACTTGTAACTAGGGACTTTCCACTATAAACAATCAAGTATTTTCTTTGTCTTGCTTTCTAGAACACCTTAGTAAAGTCCTCCCCTCCCATCTCCTCAGTGGAACCCCGAACTGCTTGTGCTCTGTGGCTGTCAGATTCATAAATCACTATTTGCTCAATTTAACACATAAAAATTGGAACATACCTTCTAGCAAAGCGCTACCACGCATGTGTATACACTTTTCAAAGTATTGTTTATTGAACACTTACTGTGTTTATGACATTGAATCTTTACAGCAATTCTACAACATCTATTTCTAGAAGATCTCAATCTCACTGGAAGTTTATTTGCTAATAAGGAACAAAGCCAGGCCCCTATGTCTAGGGTCTTTCCCCTGTACCATACTCAGTGATCCTGATGCTGGCCAGACACAGCCCTCTGCACCTAGAAAATGATGGAGTCCTGGAACGTGGTGGGTTTTTAAAAATAAGGATACCAGCATGATTTTCATGCATTTATTTCTATTTGTTTGAAAAACAGCAGTCGCCTGCTTGTTCACTCCCTAAATGTCCTCAGTAGCCAACGTTGGGCGCAGCTGGAGCTGAGAACGAGGAACTTAATCTAGGTCTCTCACATGGGGGACAAGGATCCAATTATGTGAGCAATCACCACTGCCTCCCAGTGTCTGGACTGGCAGGAAGCTGGAATCAGGAGCCAGAGCAGGAATGGAAGCTAGCACTCCATATGATGTGGGAGATGTGAGACATGGACAACTCAACCAGTCTTTAGACCATGAGGCCAAACACCACCCTCGTGATCTCTTTAAAGTCCTCTTGCACAGTACCAATGCCCCTCAGTTTTCAATGGTGTTAACAGTGGTGTTGACTAAACCCACAATAAGTCAAAAATGTATTTGATACACCCACTCTACCAAACATCATACGTTAGCAGCATAGTGTACCGCAGAATACCAGTGGCTTACTCTTGTGACTGTGGGTTTGACTGGGAGAGATGCTCACTGCTGTTACTCAGCATCACCAGAGAGCGCATATCTCTGTGAAGAAGATCAACATTCAAAATTCGCATTCACACTGATATGGAGTTGAAAGCTCAGTAAGTTGAGCCCTCCTTAGTCTGGCACCATCTGTGTACTGTTCTTATTAATAATTGGGCAAAAAAAACACCTGAAATTGCATCCACTGTGTCTTCCTTTCTTAGCCCTCCCCTCTCTTTCCATGGTTGCTCTTTTCCTATTTTATAAAAAAAAAAAAAAAAAAAAAAAAGGAAACCTTCCACTAACACCTTCTCTCACTATGATAGTATCTCGAGGGATGACTTGAAACATTGCTCTGCAACAGGAATTCTCTCAATCCAGACTCCATAAATTTCTCTTCCCACGAGACACACACAGAGGCACAGTTCCTCTCATTAGAAATGAACTTCCATGGACAGGCATTGTGGTGTAGCAGGTAAAGCCACCTCCTACAACACCAGCATCCCACATGGGCGCTGGTTGTCCCAGCTGCTCTACTTCTGATCCAGCTGCCTGCAAATGGCCTGGGAAAGCAGCTGAGAATGACCCAAGTGCTTGGCCCTGCACCCATGTGGGAGACCCAGAGGAAGCTCCTGGCTCCTGGCTTTGGTCTGGCTTAGCTCTGGCTTTTGCAGCCATCTGGGGAGTAAATCAGAGGGTGGAAGATATCTTCTTATCTTTCTATAACTTTATCCTTCAAATAAATAAAATACATCCTTTTTTTTATTTAAAGAAATCAACTTTCAGTAATTTTTTGTTTTGTTCCAAGTTGTACCAAAAGTTTTATATCTTTGCCTTAATTTTATAAATTATCAGTTAACAAAAATGTTGTAACTCTATAGAAAAACACATTTTAACATTGAGAGTTAGAAGATCAGAAAAAACTAATTTCAATTTATAAACACACACCGCAGAGAAATATGATAAAATGATTAATAAAAGATTCTCAAAACTACATCCAGGGTGAAATTTGGTGGGGGAAAGTGAGAAAAAAGAATAATGTGAAATTATTTACTTCTAAAGAAAAGTTTGTTCTTGTAATATTAAATGGATGGTGGTGGATATTAAATCACTACAATAATTCACTGGCTACATTTAAATATGATGAAGAAATAGTTTTATTTTTACAGAATCATGGTTTTCAGGCCAAAGTCCTCAAAAATGCCATTTAGATTTGTTACTCTTAACAAAGATTAGAGCAGGAAACAGAACATGTGAGAATATCAAAGGCCAATATTCAGTCTATAATGAAAACAAGTAAATTGACATAATTTCCTTTTCTCAATATTATTATGTTCACTTCATGAAAAATGCTCTCATATAATACTATTTCCTCTTCTTGTTAGTATCTTTGTCATAGGGGAAGATACCAGCATTTTAATGATTTAGTTATTGAAACTTTTTTTGATAATCTCTGTCCTTTGATTGACCCTTCCATTTCACCCCTTCTCCAGTTACAAGAACTAAGGAAAGGAATTGTCAGCAAATCAGGTTACAGAGCACTGGAAAGGTTATTGTCCCAGGAACTGCTATTATCTTTCTGACAAAAATCACAACAAGCACAGGTAAGTGCAACTGGAACTCATTACTAGCCTCAGAAACAGAAGATACCATAGTGCAGAGTTCAGACACAACAGAAATGGTTGATATTCAAAGAAATACCATAATTCATGTCCAGAATTGATTTTCTTCACCTTTTTGCTGAGATTGTCAATAAATGAAATGGCTATTAAATTCGGCAACGATTGGGATAATATGATGCATGTCAACAGAGAAATCAGAAGATGCTTCATCGTCCACCACCATTATAGATATTGCCTGAGCTTTCAACATAATGCAGCCCATTCGACCTTGGAATTAGTTCATTACGGGTGCATGTCAGCCCTGGAATACTTTTCAAATAGCATGCTCTTACCTATATACTTCTTCCAAAGCAAGGACAGAAACACACACACACACACACACACACACACACACCCTGCCTTGCAATGAGGTGACATGATCTTTGATAGCAATGCTTTCTGGCATATGCCTATAAATTTAGATTTTGTAGAACATATAAGTAGGTTAGAAATGGTTTCAAATGTACAAATCAGCTTTTTTAATCAAGAGTCACATGTTATGACTACATAAATAATTTTAGCCAGCATGCATTGAGTGCTATCCACCATGAAGTGTGCAAGCTTCACATTTCACATCTTATTATTTAGGCATCAGGCAGTGGCTACTCTTTTGACCTCCGTTTTAAACACAAGGAACTCAAAGATTAAAGTATTAATTCCATCACCAAAGACCATTTTCCATGCAACATACAGAATCCCAAACCAAACCCAGGCCTGAAGGCATTTGATTTAACCCTGCTCTGTCCACCATAGTGGCAACAGCATTAGAAGTGTGGTCAGTCAAAATTGAAATGTGCTGGATGTGTAAAACATATACCAGATTTCAAAAACTAAGAATGCAAACACAATATAATAATTTTCTAATTGATTAAATGTTAAAATGATAATGATCTGGATATGTTTGGGCTAAATGAAACATACTGTTAAAATTAATTTCACCCTCTTCTGTTCTTCTCAGTGTGGCCCCTAAAAATTTAATACTATCTATGTGATTCATATTATATTTCTATTGGACAGTGGTGATCTAAGTCATTGGGTATAGCGTCATATTTGAATATGCACATCTATGTGTGTATGGATGGCTGGATGGACTTTCTTATTATAGAAGTATATTAAAATGTAAAAGAGAGGTGGCCATTTAGCCTAGTTGTTCAGATATCACATCCCATATGAGAGTGCCTGGGTTCTACACTAGGCAAAATTTTGATGCAGACCTGGGAGGCAAGGGTGATGGCTCCAGTTATTGGGTTCCTACCTTCCTATGTGGGAGACCTGGACTGAGTTCCCTCTCCAGCTTTGACCACAGCCAGGAGCCACTGCAGGCATCTGGGGGGTGAGTCAGTGGATACGGGTTATATCTCTCGCTCTTTCTCAATCTGATTCTTACCCCACCAGGATAAATATATTTAAAAATTAAAAAGAACATTCAAAGATATAAAAACATTAACATAGGTATATTGGTCTGTTCAAGCTGCCAAAACAAAATGCCATAGATCGGGTGGCCTAAACACAAGAATCTTATTTTCTCACAGTTCTCAAAGGCAGAAGTTAGAGATCAGGGTTTCAGCATGGTCAGTTTCAGGTGAGGGCTCTCTTCCTGGCTTGTGAATGGCCTCCTTCTCCCTGTGCCCTCACTTCTGTCCATCCACTTTGTTTTAACTCATGCTTCTTGGTTGCTTGACTTCTGATCCAGCTCTCAGCTATGGCATCTCCCAGGTCTCAAACCGGTGCCCATGTGGGCTGCAGGCGCTGCAGGCAGCAGCTTTGGCAGCTTTACCTGCTATGCCACTGCGCCAGCCCCCATTTATTTCTTACATAGTATTCTGTTTCTTCATTGAACATGTTCATGACAACTCCTCTTCTTATAGAGTCAGACCACTTAAGGTATGTGGCTGAGCTCAGAGCTTCTCCCTCTGCTCCCTGGAAGACGCTGGCCTCTTGGCCATGACCTTGGTATCCCTGGAAGCATGAAGGAACGAGAAAGACCACTGCCTAAAATGTAGGTCAAGCCAAGCTATGGATTGCAAGCAAAAGACTTGCAATATGCCTATGCGTGGGCAGACAGGAGAACTGACCCAGTGATCCTTCACATACTTGAAATTTCTTTATATATAAATAAAGACTATTAAAAACACACAAAGGCATACACTTTTATGTATGTAACTATATTATTCTTTATATGAAACCTGATGCAACTTTTATGCTCATTTAACTAGTTGTCAAGTGACCAGAAAACCATCTGGGAGCTACAGCCCAAGATATTCTGGGATAATAGGATGCTAAATGGAGACACAGATTAGTTACAAGCATTTGATTCTCAACAGATTTCACATCTCTCTCTCTCTTCCCCCATTCCAATAGCCATATCTGCTAGCTATTGAATAATTACATTTAAATCCTCTGGGACTATCATCATAGCTGCAGCAGCAATCTTTAACATAGTGCTTGCTCATCCAGTTCCTACTATAATTCCCAACAAAATAAAATAGCACAAAGTCATTCAAATTCATAGACTAAATATGTATCTATAGAGACAAAGTATAGGATAAAATTCATTATCCTGATAAATTGATGAACCCGGACAACCACTTTGAATAATTCAAGCCAAAGGAACTTTTTTTTTCCTCACCGGTTAGATATTTCTGGCCTGATTTATCCACATAATTGCCTCGTCTCTCCATTTCATTTTGCCCATGTCAACACAACGAAGTCCCTGTATTTGATTTTGAAAGCTTCACTATTTCATGTCAAGTTAGCAAGTGAGACGCACATAGCAAATTCTGGATGGAGTTCTGTGACAAATGACTTCTATGGTTTGCACGTGTCTCTTCAATGACAGCTGCTGGGAAGAAACATCACCTCCCAGCTGCACAACTTGATCCTTCTCTCCCTTGTGAATTAGGAGGAATTGAATGTTTGACTTTAAAGTGGCACTTCACACTCCTCTCCTTAAATATCACAATTGTGCCCAGCCGAAAGGAAACAAAGAAACCCATCATTGGCAACTGATGGTAGAAAAAAAGAGTCCTCTCATTACGGAGATAATAAGCAGGATGTTCCCCTGCAGCTTTTCTTTTTAATTCTGCTTATTGTATTTTATTAAATGATGCAGTTTGAAATTAAGGCTTTGGCAACCTTCATGCACACTCTGCATAAACAAGCAAAACAGAAACACAGTTAAAAGAGCAAGTATGGGTCCCTCGCAAAAGCCATCTGCTTTCTTCTTGTTATGAGACTTCAATTCATCAGCAAAACTCTAAAGAAAATATTTATAGCCTAAGTGTAAGCCTCTATGCTGGAGCTACTTGCAGTCATGGTTAGTGGAACACCAGAAAACTTAGTTAGGTTGTATCAATAACCAACATAGAACTAACCATCTAACCTGCCTCATTCACTCATTCAGTATTTATTCACTTGTTCACTCATCCAGCAAAATATTTTAAGACTCTCCACAATGTCAAAAAAAAAAAAAAAAAAAGGCCAGCACCATGGCTCACTAGGCTAATCCTCCACCTGCGGCACCAGCACACCGGGTTCTAGTCCCGGTAGGGGCACCGGATTCTGTCCCGGTTGCCTCTCTTCCAGTCCAGCTCTCTACTGTGGCCTGGGAGTGCAGTGGAGGATGGCCCAAGTGCTTGGGCCCTGCACCCACATGGGAGACCAGGAAAAGCACCTGGCTCCTGGCTTCAGATAAGCGAGATATGCTGGCCACAGGGCGCCAGCCACAACGGCCATTGGAGGATGAACCAATGGCAAAAGGAAGACCCTTCTCTCTGTCTCTCTCTCTCACTGTCCACTCTGCCTGTCAAAAAAAAAAAAAAAAAGACCCTCCACATGCTAGGAATTGTAGTTGCCTATGTTTTTCTATCACTAAATGAAGACAATGGGGATACCTGCCATGCTCACCACTCAGTGAAAACACTGCTACAGACTACAATCACTAATAAGCACCAGAAAAAAGCACACATTCATTTAGTTAACTATGCACAAAATAGAAATATGATCATAACTTGGGGGAGGTTTCATTTTACAAGCAATTTGTTAATTTTCACCCTGATAAATATGATCAAATAACTTCCTGTCCCTACACCTGCCCATTGCTCATCTCAGGGGAAGGTAATGAATGATCCATGCAGTACAGACTTTTTAATGTCATTAGATGATCACACTGCATAAACATACAAATGTAACATGCCTAAACAATAATATTGACATGTAATCCAAGTTCTGTAAGCAAACGTCACCTTGAAGTTTCCATTGCATTCTTCCCACAGCTTACATTTTTCTGATCTATAGTAGCTCATAACCACGGCCTAAAGTGAAATAAGACAGAAATCTGGAGGTTTTACATGAAAAAGAAAGAAGTCTTGGGGCATGTGTTTAATTTCACAGTTAAGACTCAGGTTAAGATGCCCACATCCCATATCAGAGCACCTGAGTTCAGTTCCTAGTCCACCTCTCATTCCAGCTTGCTGCCAATGCAGAACTTGGGAGGCAGTGGTGATGGCTCAATGGTTGGGCTCCCGCCATCTACATGGGACACCTGGATTGAGTTCCTGGCTCCCAGCTGCCAGTTCCCATCTTCAGCCCTGGTCCAGTCCCAGTCATTGCAGGCACTTGGGGAATAAACCAAAGGATAGGAGCACTCTTTGTCTCTCTGACTCTCAAATAAATAAAAATTTTAAGAAAACTTCATGGTATTTAGCAAATGGACTGAGATGGGGATAGTTATTCCCATTGTATATTCTAGCCTACCTTAACAATTCCAGAACTTACACCAATGACACCTAAAATGCTTAGCAATGACTTAGCAATTAGGCAGAGGATAGTTAGCAATCCAGTGTGGCAAGCTGCAAAAATAGAAATCTATTTGATGCAGTGGGAAGACATGACAAAATTAAAATCCCTTGATAAATCAGGAGGCAGACCAAGTGGCTTCTGAGCCCAATGATCTTAGAGGAAGTATGCTGAAAGTGAACATTGGTTGTTTTTGACAAAATATTACAAATAAGAAACAAGCTCAGGAAAACCCTGGCTGGTTTGTAAACAAATAAAAGGGATGAGAGTAGAAGTAGCGCAGAAATTTAGAGACTTGCAAGTTGGGGAAAGTGATACTTCCAAGCCCTGCACAGTGAGATTCGGCATCTCAAGACACTCTGCCATAACAGCCAGTGAACCATCTTCATTGTGTGAAATAACCTAGGAGGTGGATCGGAAAAAGTGTGTGGACAACCCCACCTAGTGTATTCAGACGTCTTCAATGTAGTCTCCATACATTTGCCCAAGAAATGCTTGGAAGTGAAAAAGTAAAGGAAGAAAAATATTTCAGAACTATGCCGAGAAAAGAAATTTAAGGTGTGGTTGATGGCAAATGCAACCTTTTACCAAGCAAATAGATCAGAAGTCCACTGTATTTTTAAGGAAACTGTATTGCCAAAGAAATCATGAGCCTGGACTGAAGGAAGCTATTGACATTGGGAGACTTCCAGTCATTTAGGTGCCAACAGTTCACGAGGAGGAAGCTTGCTAAGGAAAGTGTGCAGCTCCCAAGCACACATCCCCAGCACCCACATAAGAGGAGCTGATGAGAGTGAAAGAACATCTCAGAGGGCATAGCTTGCAGCCATGGAGTACAACAGGTCAAAGAACCCTCACGGATCAGAACCAAGGCCTCATCAAGTACCAGTTCCCACGCCCTGGGAAGGGGAGCTATCGTCGTGTCTGCCAGTGCAATTTCATCATTGCTGACCATCTCCAATCTCCCCTTTCAAATGAGAATGTGCACCATGGTTATCCTACTCCTTATGAGGGTTCTTCATAAAGTTCATGGAAATGAATATTATAAAAGAACTGTGTGCAGGGCAGATGCTTGGTGCAGTGATTAAGTCACCACTGGGATGCCTGCATCCCATATTGGAATCCCTGGGTTCTAGTCCTTGCTATGCTTCTGATCCAACTTCCTCTAATACACACCCTGGTAGGCAACAGGTAATGTCTCTAGTAGTTGAGTCCTTGCCACCAGCCAGGGAGACCTGGATTGAATTCCAGGCTATGGGCTTCAGCCTGACCCAGCCCCAGCTGTTGTGGTATTTGGGAAATAAATCATCTCTCTCTAGCTCGCTCGCTCGCTCTCTCTCTCTCTCTCCCTCCCTCTGTTTGTGTCTTCTTTTCAAATAAGTAAAAAGAAATTTTAAAATGCTTATGTATGATTTGAAACCTGCTTTTACACCAAAATAAGCTTCCCTTTTAATTCCATTTCCATAAACTCTTCTAGGTAGTTCTGTACATTCAACAAATAGAAACATTTGTATAATTTTTCTTTCAGTTCATAGGTAGTCTGATCAAAAACAGCCTCCTATAGACTACCAAAGAGGACCACGCATCTTGCATGGCTGATTTAGTGACAAGGTTAGATGTAGGGATCTGTCCCCTGGGGCTGAATTGAGAAGTCTCCTGTGTGTGAAGAAAAAAAATCTAAAAATTTGGTGATTGATGTTGGCAGAGACTGTAAGTACCTACCAAATACTGACATGTTTTCCTGTATGCCCAAGCCCCTTGCACCTGAATGAGGTCAGGCAAACAAATCAGGCAGTCAGAGGTGGGCATAGTGGATGTTGTATCTCCCCACCTCATCTTGTCCTGTTCTTTCCCTTCCCTGCTCCTGTGGCCCTGGGGTTATGTGATCCAGATGGTGTGACTACATGATGGAAGACAGCATCAGACTCTGCACAAGGGAGAAAAACCTGTTATATTTGCAAAGTCACTAGGATTCAAAGGTTCATTTACTTTCACAGCATAGCCAAGAATGGATCAAGTAACTATATAAAACTCATTCCCATTCTCTCCCACAAAATTCCAGCAGCATGTAGACTTATCGCTAATTTTTAAAAATATATTTGAGAGAAGAAGGAGGAGGAGGAGGGAGAGGAAGAGAAGGAAGGAGAAGAGGAAGAAGGAGGAGGAGGAGAAGAGAGCAAGAGCGAGAACGAGAGAGGGTGCCCATCTGCTGAGTTATTCCCCAAATGTCTGAGGCTTGCTTAAGGCCAACTTTGAGAGCTGGGATTACAACCTGGTCTCCCATGTGCATGGCAGGAACTCGATCACTTATACCATCATCATTGCCTCCCAGGGTCTGAATTAGCAGGAATCAGGAGTCCAGAGACAGAGCCAGGAATCAAACCCAGGTACTCCAAAATGGGATAAAGATGTCTTAATCAGTAGGCTAAACACCTATTTCTGGATCACTAAATGCTTTTATGTGACTAAATGGACAAAAATGAATTTGAAAAGGGCCCATCAATATGAGGGTTGAAATAAGCTATAAGTGTTAGAATATTATGTGTGAACACAGATGCTGTGCAATGATAAGCAGGTGCTATGTAAGTTACATTTAACTAACTCTATCTTAGCTCCCAATATCCTCATATACTGTCACATCTTCATTTACTTCTTGCCCTGGCCCAGTCTCTAAGCCCTAGAAAGATAGAAGGCTGCAAATAAAACTTTAAACTTCAAGACACTGGGTGCGTTAACTTTGATAATCATTTAACAGAAAATAGCTCAAAATGAGGACCAACGCATTTCTGCAACTTCGCAAGCTTTCCCTCAATAAGGCTTCGGAGCACTGAAACACCGTGATCCCAGAGTTCCAGGCAGGGGACTACAAGAGCAACAGCTGCCACCAATGGGATACAAACGTGGCAGTGGAAACAGCAGTAGGATCCTGTGGGTGCTATTTGGCTGAGCATTTGTGAGTTACTACCTAAAGGATCCTGATAAACAGTCGTGGTCAGAGAACGAATTTTGCTGGATACTAAATTCTTGGAGAAGGAGTAGAGACAGCGAAGCCTCATGCATCTTTTGTTTTATAAAAACACCTTGAAATTTAGTAGCCTATCACAAGAACTGTTTATGATTTATCATAAGTCTCATAGATTATACAGCTCTGATGACCAGGGCTGGGCTCACTGATATGTCTGTGGTCAGCCAATAGGTCAGCTGGGAACTCATTGAACCAGATGGTCTTGACCGAAATAACACAGCTTTTTTCCAAGAGTCTCACATCCCTATGGAAAATTAACCAATTAACCCAGGCCCCAGGTTGGGGTCTGAGAGACCAAACAAAAGCACAAGACTTCTAAGGCCTAGGCCTGGACCTGGAACATCAAGCACACCCCGTTCTGTAGTCCAAAGCCAGTCACAAGGCCAGACCAGATTGATGGGAAAAACTGAACAGTCCATTGCAAGGGAAGAGATAATAAGGACAATGATTGTGGCCATTGTTGCATTCAGTCTACATACCTGGTTGGCTTTTTATTGTTATTTTTATTTTCCTGCAATACTATTTATATGGGAAAACTTTGGTTATACTCTCTGTAAGTTTCCCAGAACTCTAGGATCCTATCTTAGCAATCATTGTCTATCTCAACCTCCTAATTTCAGAGGTAAGGAGTAGGAGGCCCAAAGTAGTTAAGCAATTTGATTAATGGCTGAAAGGCAGAGAGTATGAGAAATTACTTCTTATTCATCTTAGAGCTCAGTTAACCACCTTTTTCTATCCTCTCTTCCATGAACACTTTCAGGAAAGGAAATCTGATCATATTTTAATCCCCCACATCTGTCATCAAAGAGTTATCTTTTAAAAAAAAAAATCTACTTGAAAGGCAGAGCAAAAGAGAGTGAGAGCGAAAGAGAGATTTTCTATCCACTGGTTCGCTCCCCAAATGATCACAACTATCTGGAAACTCACCAGATGTGGTCAGTGAAGACTGTTGGTCTCTCCACCGTGGTACCCTCACTGAGCACCTGGCCTTCTCTTCCTTGACCTGCCCTTTGCCCATGAGTGTGCTACTAACACCCATCTTGATGGTGAACTTCCGTGAGCCTAGTTATCTGCCTGTCATTTAATTGACGCGCCCTACAAAACCAACCTGCTCCAAAGATCCCAGTATTTTCCCTTCTCTTGAGAGAAATGCCCTGCACAATTGCTAATAACTTTAATCATGACATTTTCCTTCCTATTTTGTATAAATTCCAGCAGCTACAATTCTGTTCCTCAGCTATAGTTTTTCTCCAGAATCTAAATCACAAACCAGAAAACTGAAATGCAATATTTGTTTTCCATCCCAAAAGATATAAACTCACATTAACTGACAATGTACTAGAAATTCAGCTAATCCTTGTGTCTTTAACCTGAGTTAGAGGGCTAGAGGAAGGAAAAACTCTAGCCCCGGCAATAACTTTCTGATCCTAAAACATTGCAACTTGAACGTGAGGCACCATCACTCTCTCAGGGCAAAGGAACGGTGAACTGACTTGGCACTGGAGAGCTCTGCTTTCTGAATACAGAACATGACAAGAGGAAGAAAAGCTTCAGATTTTCAGCCATTTTTCTGATTCCTCTCTGCTTTCATGAGCACCTCAGTGTAGCCCACTTCATTAGCCATTACAGAGATTTTAATTCTTGAGTTAATCCTGTGTTCATTCAACAGAATGAATATTAATATCTTTCTAATGTAACTTTTAATTAAATGTAGCATCACCATTATGACACCCAAAAGATCTAAATAGAGTTTGAAAGAGAAGACAGACACTATCGCACTAAAAATCAGCGAATTCTGCTCCCATGTTTTTCCAGAGGCTGATCACCTATGAAGTAATGAGAATAAATTATGAGATAATGTAGGACAGATCTAATTAAGATAATGAGCTATGATTATGGACATGATTTTCCAGGGTTAAAGATCTCAACAAAAGGCAGTGTATGAATATGTTTTAAATATCTTCTTTGGTCTACTCACTTACATTAGCTATGCCTCTTAAAAAATGAAAATATTCATCCAAAGTAATGACCCTGAGTGTGTTGTAACTAAAGCAGGGTTTTAACTATTTTGATAGCACTGGTGCACTTAATAGTTTGACAAGCTTTTTATTGCTATTTTGTATATTTCAGTGACACAGTTTTTTTTAAAGGATGGCAGTCAAAGGCAAACAGAGATATGAGGATCAACATTGTCCCTGCACCTCGAAAGTTGTATTATGAAGATATTTTGGTTTGGTGTACAGAGTTGTTTGGATATAAGAAACTAATTAGCCTGGCTTCAAAAGGAGTAACAGGCAGACAACCAGAGCAGAGGAGTAATAGGGCTTTGCAAGTATACCTGGGTATCATCTCTGATTTCTCCCCAGAGGCAACATAGAGGGAGAAAAAATGCATGGAACAAAAGCTACCTGTTCCTCAGACAGCAATGGTTTATAAACAGAAGTAAGTCGTTTCCGGGCAGTGTAGAACCGTTGCTGAAAAGCTCTGAAGGATCTGATGGCTTTGTTATTTGGTAAAGATTCAGCATTGTAATTGTGAAAATAAGGCACACATTAAAGCCAACAGGTGGAAGAAATCTGCAAACCAAGGGATGCTAAGAGTTTTCTCCAGGTCTTGTGCCTTATCAATAGTAGGTCCCAAAATGAGAAATTAAAATCTATTCGGCGATAGTTGTGTGACAATTAATCCCAGGTCCAGAGTCAGCCTCATGTGTGTGGGGGTCACAGGTGCTGTCATTTGCATGAAGTTGCATCATGCTGTGGTGATGGAGCCCACTCGACACATGGCTGTCCTGGTCATTGTAGTCCTGCTGTTGTGCTTGACTACAGCTGTAGTCAAACACTGGGCTCTGTTAACACCCTAGCCTCCGTGACCATTAGGTGGTAGCAAGTGTGACTACACCAAGTGGCTCTCCCTTGAGAGGCTAAGAATTCTTGAAAAATGCTGAGCAAAACAGAAGAACAAATGCCTGAAAGACATAAACGATGCATTTGAAAGCATAGATGTTGCTAGTTCTCTGTTCTCTGGATTTTTCTTCATATATTTTATTTTATTTTTAAAGGAATTTATTAATACATTGGATTCTCAGGATCACAGCAAATGCAAGATAATTACAACAACACAATTTTCATGTTAATATGATGTTACTACAAAGAGAACAGATTCAATGTAGTGCACAGATACAATTCTAAAAATATAATAGTTCCTCCCTTCTTCCTTCCTTCTATCCTTTCTTCTCTCTCTCTCTCACTCTCTTGCGCGCTCTCTGTTTCTTTTTGAGATAACATATTTTTTAATTTACATTATAGTCAAAGGCTTAATATTCCTTGGATTTTGACTGAATTTGCTTTGCATTCCATTTCTCTATTATACATACTTCAAAAAGTTAATGGAAAAAATGGAAGTAAAAGGCAAGTTTGTTTTAGTGCAAAACATTTTAAAATCCATGCATTGGTTTTTCATTTTCCACAAACTTATTGAAGACCCTTCATACACATGAATTTCAAAAATATTTGCATCAAAATAAACATCGTTTATTTCAATCTTCCACAAACCTCTTGAAATACCCTCACATACCTTCTTGTTCCCATCATCCTTTCAGGTTCCCCCTACCCAGTGTCTAGGTGCTGTCTCAGAAAGAATAACACTGGGAAGTCAGAAAACTTGCATTGATCGTACTGCCCAACTCTCACTAGCTGCGCAGATGTAACCAGATCTCTGAACCTCTCTGCTTTCCTTAACTCTGAACTCTGTCCTCACAGAATGGACGTGAGGATCAAATGAGATCATAATGTTTAAGCACATTGAAAATGAGAAACCTCCACTCTAATAGAGTCACAAAATATAGCAACTTCTTCCGCATGGGAAGCAAAGCCACTGGATTGAAAGATGACTATAATAGCTTAAAAAAGTAAAATGATTATTTCCAGCATTGGCTTATTTCAAACACAATCCCTAGGGCCTTGGTGAGAGACCTGAGGAAATAAGGGAGAAAACTGACCAAAGAATTCACAAGACCATCTTTTCCTAAGACAAATTTCCATCAAGCACATTCAGATAATATTACCTATACTTTTCACTTTAACATTTTTGCTCATCTTATTAATTTTCCTTCCTCTATCCTCTCAAGGTACAACATGATAGAGTAGAAAGAATATAATAGACTTTAAAGGCAGAGAGATCAGGCTCTGCTACTTAGCAGGTGATTCAACTCGCCAAGTCTCAGGTTTCACATCTGTAAAATGAGTTCAGATATGGTCACACCTTCTTCACGGTAAAAGTACTTGAGATACAAATGTTATGTTTCTCATAATCTAGATATTAGGGATTGCTAGAAATACAGTCAAGAGGACAAAATTCCAACCCCCTTCCCTGCCTGGACATGTTCCTCCTAACAGCCATCACTCCCTCCTCCAACTCCCTCGTGTGGCTGGTATCCTGCATGCCCCTATTGCTCACTTCCCACCATACCCCAAACTAGTTCCTTCCACTTCCTCCATCAGCTCAGCTAATTATTAATAATTCTGTTTAACAGATTGAGAGTTAATGGCAGCCCATTAAACTTCCAAGGGATATTTTTTCTTTGATGATCCATATCCATTGCCTTGCTGGTGTTGGGGGAATGACATTGGCCACTGGGTAGAAATAAGAAAAGCTATCTATTCTCCTAAGTTCCATATACAGCAGATAACCACCTTTCAGGTAGGTGATTTGCTAACCTACATGGGTGAATATCCCTCTGCCCCTGAGGTCAATACCAAGTCAAGCCTCCTTTTGTCATTCATGACCCACCATCCTTCCAGGATCACAAGCACAGGATGTGCAAAACTCAAACAATATCTTCCCAAACTTGTGTTTCCTGCCCTGGTGGATCTAACTGCCAGTAACTGGTATCTGAAATTTGGTAGTTATCTCAATACATTTCCCAACCACACCCTTGTCCTGGTTTCAGATCCTGATCTCTAAATGGCTTCCCAGTGTTCTGTCAATCAGCTCAATGCGGCAGAGAGAGTGGTCTTTCCAGACAGAAAATGTGATCATGCTATGCGCCTCTTCAGGGACTTATATTTGCCCCTCTAGCCTATGGAGTCAACATCCAAATCATGGTTCTTCATCCTCTGCATTTTCTTCTGCTCCCTCACCAGTCTTTCCAGTCTTTGTACTCCAAGCTATTCAACACCTCAAGGTCTTGATGGTAGGTTCTTGTCTTTTTCTCTCCTCCCTGTTCTTCCCCCAGGGACTTAGCTCAAGGCGAACCTTCTAAACTATTTCTATGCCTTCTCCAGCACCTACTTCCACCCTTCTCCCGCCTCATCCCACAGTTCCATATTTTATAAAAATCTCTCCTGCAGTGCTCAGTGTGTGTTTACAATTAGTTTCCGGCATTTTTGGCTTCTCCACTATCATGGAAACTTTGAAGACAAGAGCTATTCCTTGACCATCTCTGTATCAGCAGTGGCTGCCACATCATCACTGACAATAGCAGTCCCTCTAGCCTATTTTCTTCTCTTCTAGCAGTGTAGATTAAGGTATATCTCAAGCAAGGTTGTGGGAGAAGTTAATGGCAATGGAAGAAAGCCTATTTGCATGTTCAAATGTTACTTTGCCCAGCACTAGCTAGAGAAATGACAAAAAAAGTTTGAAAACCAGTATGAACTAATGGAAATACTAGTTAGCTGTCTCAAGTAATTGTTTGCAAACTTAAAAAGTGTTTGTACTCACATGGGCCTTAAGGACTGCGGATTCCCTTCTTTCCTTACAGGACTGCTCAGAGCCTGTGTGTCCAACCTGTGTCTTCTCTTCCCTCTCCCTCAAACTGCAGCTAATTTAATCACGTGCTAGCAAAGTATGTCTCTACACATTACATGGACTGTACAACTTGAAAGTCTGGTTTCAATTAAAATGAATACCATTTCATTGTTTTGCCTGTTGTTATCTCAATATAGCATGACCATAATATCTGTCATATTTTGGCATTGCACACAGTACTATACCAAAAAAAATCTAAAATTTTAGATATTTTATTACCAACATTTTGTGCCTTATTCACATTTCTCTGGTATTTGCATCCTAGATTAATGCTTTTTTATTTGTTTTCATTACCATCCAAGGCATTTCAATCTGAGAGTCATCTCTTTCTTCCTCTTTATGATACCTACTCAGTTTTTTTTGTTGGAAATATTTATTTGGTAATATTCTGCAAGAAATAAGGCAAACAGATAATACATCCAGGATTTATCCAACTTATATTGGAATGTATAATTTGTATTGAAACATGATATCATAATGATAACATAAAAATAATATAAAAGGCAGCTGCAAAATATTTGTTTATCAAACCTACAAAATTTATAAACTCTTTCAGACTAACTAGAAATATAAATATATTCTCACCTCCTTTATTTATGAGTATTGATCATCACATAAAACAGAAGAGGTTTTCTCAGGCAACAGAGTAGAGTATTCAAGATCAATTCATTCAAAGTTTTGCCCACTTAATTAAACTAATTTTGGGGTTGGCTTGGGGATCCACGGGGGAGGGGATGTTTTTATATCTCAGTATGAGAGGGATTTATATGAGGCTTTTGTGTTTTAGCTTGTTGTTTACTGCCTCTTACACCTGATAGTTGAATTCTACTAAAATTGCTCATATAGCCTGAAACCATTCTTTTTGCATTCTGAACACTGTTGTATTTTGTATTGATAGCAGTTTACTAATGGCTAATTTTCAATATCTGGATGAAAAGGGTAAGTTCTAGTTTATTAAGGGTGGGAGAGATAAAAAGAGTCTGGATTCAACAAACAGAGGACACTGAGTGTGGCTCATTAACTGTGACAAAAAGAGTAATACGAGATGTTAATCGAGGAAATGAGGTGAGGGGTGTCTGGGAGCTCTTCGCGCTACTACCACTCAATTTTTGTTTCAAATTTAAAACTATTCTGAAATAAAATGTCTTTAAAAAGAATTCTAATAGGATGAACCATGTTTAGCTTGGACCCCACTTGAAACATATTGGCTGTGACAGTTGGTCCAGATATTTGTATGGTGTGGGATTAGTGAAAACCTAAGCCAGATTGTTTCTAATTTTATAGCACATGTTATCAGAAATATTCATTCTCCTTAAAATGCTGCCTTTAACAGCACTGCAAAACCCCATTTCCTGGGAAATGAATATATATTGAAAAACCATTCTTTCCTTAAGAGCTAATGAAGAAAGCAAAAGGCCGGGACTCTTTAAAGAGACAGAAAGGCCTGGTCTCCAGTGCTCCAGTGGCCCTGAATCAGCCATGGCTGGATGAGTGGAACAGGAGACTCAGAGGCTCCAGCCATTCTCATGTGAAAATTTAAATTGATTGCTGACCATTGAGCTTTATAAAATGAAGGATGGGTTTTCACTTTGTGTGTGTGGGTGTGTGTAGGAATTTTTTGAAAGAGGTAATGTTTATAGAATGGAGTTTTTTTCAAAGTTGAGAAGCAACATTTCAGGGAGGCTCATCAACAATTAGGGGCTCCTTGGAGCAATACCTTTTATCATTTTACAAAGGGAACCTAAACAGAATGCCTATTAGACATGGAAAACCCAGCCCAGAGTTACAACAGTTAAAAATCCACCATTGGGGCCGGTGCGGTGGCACAGTGGGTTAAAACCTTTGCCTGAGGCACCAGCATCCCTCATGGGCACCGATTCTAGTCCCAGCTGCTCCTCTTCCGATCCAGCTCTCTGCTGTGGCCTGGGAGAGCAGTGAGGGACAGCCCAAGAGCTTGGGCTCCTACACCCATGTGGGAGACCCAGAAGAAGCACCTGGCTCCTGGCTTTGCATTGGTACAGCTCCAGCCATTGCAGCCACCTGGGGAGTAAACCAGCAGACCTCACTCTCTGTCTCTACCTCACTCTGTAACTCTGTCTTTCAAATAAATAAAATAAGTCTTTAAAAAAAATCCACTCTAATAAGTATCATCTCAAGTCAGTTCTCTATAAAACAGCAATTTCAGTGTGCCGACCATTGTAAACCTGACTTGGCCAATGAATCACTGGACCCAAAACGTCTGCAAGGCCTTTCTCTCATAACACCGTCTAGTTGTCTGAACTACTCAGTTGTACTTCCTCGTACTGGTGCTCACGGGCCCATGTAGTCCCAGGCATTAAAAATACACATGGATGCTTGAGGGAGAAGAAACGAAGAAGTGCTGGGTAAACTCCAGGCATCTGTGCTTAGCATGGACAGAAGAGCCCCGTGTGCATCCAGGAGCATTCCGGACACTTCCCCAGTACACCACGTTCCGTATTTTTGGCTCTGGCCGGGATCATTGCAACTCCACAGCACAACAAAAGCCAGCAGGTCATTGTGACCTGGCTCTGTCAGCGCCCTTCCCCCGAGATTCATCTCTATCCTCACAAGCAGATGGAAGATTTAGTCCTGGGGCTCAGCACTCTTTCCCTCCCAGAGTTCCCCTTAAAAAAAATTCCAATAAATTCTGCCTTTAATAATAGCAAACTAGGTAATTAATATAAATTTTCCACTGATGGCATATCGAAAAATGGTTAATGAAATATGTTTAAGTATTATGAAACATTGTTTTAAGTTTCAGATATTTTAAACAGCTTCTTAAAAGCATCAAAGAGCTAAAAAGTGAGTGAAAAATAACCATGGAAGGTAGGCTGGTTTTGCACGTTAGCATTCAGGGTGGGGCATCCAGCCCATGTATAAAGATCCAAATGGCCATGGCAGGAAAAGTTTCCCCAAGCCCAGAATGGGCAGATGAGAGACTGAGCTGGAAAATGGGCAGCCATGAGGGGCTGAGAAGACAAGAATAAGAGCTCAAGGCCCACCAAGGTCAGGGAACCTGGAAAACCACCATGTGCTTTTGGCTGGGACCTTAAAGTTCCCACCCTTGGAATACAGGAAACAGAGAAATAGAGTTGTCATCACCCACAGGCAACCTGAGAGTGTAGAGAATCTAAAAGAACCTACTGGGGCTGGTGCTGTGGCATAGCGGGTAAAAGCTGCCATTTGCAGTGCCAGCATCACATATGGGCGCCGGTTCAAGTCCTAGCTGCTCCACTTTCAATCCAGCTCTCTGCTATGGCCTGGGAAAGCAGTAGAAGATGACCCAAGTCCTTGGGACCCTGCACCTGCATGGGAGACTCGGAAGAAGATCCTGGCTTCTGGCTTTGGATCGACACAGCTCCAGCCATTGCATCCATCTGGGGAGTGAACCAGCAGATGGAAGAACGAACTCTCTCTCTCTGCCTCTACCTCTCTGTAACTCTGGCTTTCAAATAAATAAATAAATCTTTAAATAAAAGAACCTACAAGTAAGTTATTAGAAATTAATAAATGAATTTAGCAAAGTCATTGAATACCAGGCCAAAATCAGTTCTATTTCTCTATGCCAGAGTCTAACAATCTCAAAATGAGTTTTTAAAACAAAGTCCCTGACAACAGCATGTATAAGTCAAATGTTTAGAAACAAATCTTAAGAAAAAACATAAACTTTTATATAAAAATGATAAAAAAGTATTGGAAGAAACTAAAGATCTAAATAAAAAATATATACCATATTAACTTTTCCCAAATTAAACTATATTTTCAATGCAATCTCAATCTCAATCAACATCCCAGTAGTCTGTATGTGTCTGTGTGTGTGGATCAACCACTTGACAACTACATTCTCATAAAATACAAAAAACCAATAGCCACAACAATTATAAATAACACAAATTTAAGGGATTTATTCTAGCAATTATCATGATTTCTTATAAAGCTGTAAGAATTCAGCTGGTGTGACAGTGGTACAAATACAAGCAGATCAACAAAAGGATAGAGAGCCCAAAACAAACACATTTGTATACAATCACTTGATTTATGGCACATATGGCCCTGTAGAAGAGTGGGAAGGGGTCATATTTTTGTAAATGGTGCTGAGTCAGTTGGATATCCTTATGGAAAACAATGAAACTTGTTTCCAGGTGGATTACCGATCTAAATGTAAAAGGTGAAAAAGTCAGGTTTCCCAAAGAGAATATAAGAACACAGCTTTTTGCCCTTGAGGTAGGCAAAGACTATTTAACAACACGCACAAAAAATCACTCATTAGAAAAGGAAGATTGGTGCACTGGACTTCCATGATGTTAAAAATGCCTTTCTCTGAAAAGAATGCACTGGGCCAGTGCCGCAGCTCACTAGGCTAATCCTCTGCCTGCGGCACCAGCACACCAGGTTCTAGTCCCGGTCGGGGCACCAGATTCTGTCCCAGTTGCCCCTCTTCTAGGCCAGCTCTCTGCTGTGGCCAGGGAGTGCAGTGGAGGTTGGCCCAAGTGCTTGGGCCCGGCACCCGCATGGGAGACCAGGAGAAGCACCTGGCTCCTGGCTTCAGATCAGTGCGGTGCGCCAGCCACAACGGCCATTGGAGGGTGAACCAATGGCAAAGGAAGACCTTTCTCTCTCTCTCTCTCTCTCTCTCTCTCTCTCTCTCACTGTCCATTCTGCCTGAAAAAAAAAAAAGAAAAGAAAAGAATGCACTGATTAGGCAAGTTAAGTGGTAACAGAACATACTGGCATCACAGATAACAAAGCACCAATATCCAGAATATATAAAATGTCTATGTATAATTCAATAGAAATGTACCAGACAAAGGGGTAAAGGATGAACAGACACTTCATGAAAGAGAATTCTAGAAGGCCCATAAACATATGAAAAGACACTCCATTTTTTAATAACCAGAAAATGTAAGTTACAAACCACAATGATTTTAACACACTCGCCAAAATGGGTAAAAGTTTAAATACTCATGATATCTAGTGTTTGCAAGATTAGAGCAACAATAACTCTCACATACGGCTGTGGGAATGTAATTTGATGCAAGCATTTTTGCAAACTCTTTGGCATTACCCATTAGCCACATATAGGCACATGATCTCAAAAAACCAATCCTAAGTTAAAAACCAACAGAAGTATGAACATATGCACTTGAAACAACTCATGTAGGATAATTATAGAAACACTATTCTTAATTATCATAAATAGTAAAACAGCCAAAATATCCATGAACAATAGAATGACTAACAAAGTTGTGATATAGTCACCCTAAAACATATATCTATCCTCTGCTCAAAGAAATATAGTTCATCCTTAAAATCCTGCCACTAAATCAAAAACATCAAGAGGAAAACATCTTTTTTAATTTTAATGGGAAAAATTAATATTTTTTTCTAATCATAACTATCTCAGATAGAATTACAGGCAAAAAATACATCAACCAGGGCCAATTTTGGGGCATAATGGGTTAAGCCACCAACTGTGATGCTGGCATCACACGCGAGCACCAATTCATGCCCTGGCTTCTCCACTTTCAATCCAGTTCCCTGCTAATGCTATGAGAAAACGATCAAGTGCTTGGGCCTCTGCCACTCACATGGGAGACCTGGAAGAAGCTCCTGGTTCCTGATTTCAGCCATGCCCAGCCCCAGCTGCTGTGGCCATTTAGGGTATGAACCAGAAAATGAAGATCTCTTTGCCTCTCTCTCTCTCTGTAACCCTGCCTCTCAAATATTTTTTTAAAAAATACATCAATAGAATAATAAAACAAGTTTATGAAAGTAATAAACAATTTAGAAGTCAATCGTTTACACAGAGGATGTAACACAATGAGGGTTTATCATATTCAATCTTTCCCGCACAATTTCTACCACTACTTTTCAACATTGGGGTCATGGACTCCTGCACTCACACTGAACTCTATGAAGTGCTAACACAGAGAAGCCTAAGAAGGGAAAAACGAAGGCCACAGGTGAGACTCCTCTGATGCTAGCAGAGACCTCACACTCACTCAACACACTGCAGAGTCACTGGAAGACACCACTGCTTCACCCCATCTCAGTGCTGCATGTGCAAAACCACACATCTTTGCATCCTACAAACATTGTATACAATTAGAACTTTCTTTGACCAGGAACAATTGTGTCCAAAGAACCATTCAGTGTGTTTGTGAAAAATCATAATGTCACAATATCACTTCCTATAGCATATTTAGTATATTTTGGAATGAAAAAAAAAAGTCGTTATACCTCATAAAAGGAAGTCATTTCTAAAAAGTGGTATCAGCTTTCAACAGGAGATAATGGTTGCTCCCTGCACAGTCACAGGTGAGGTAAGTCTGATCTACACCATGAGACATTTCCCCTGAACAAGGGGAATGAATCTGAACAATATACTGTTGAAGTCACAGCAAACACAAAAAGAAAAGTGTGTGCCAAATGCTTCTGTTTATATAAAATACAAAAGCATGCAAAATTAATCTTTGAGGTTAAAAGAATAGCAGGTACCTTTGGGGAAGAGGTCATTCCAGAAAAAAACCTAGGCAAGGTGGACATCTGGCCTATTAGTGTTGGACCTCCCAATTGCTGAGATGCCCACTTGTTCGGGAGGACACCCAAAGATCCAGACTCCAGACGAGTTGATGCAAAAAGCACGAGTATTCTATCGAATGTTTGCACGAACGGGCCACCACCTCAGGCAGTGAGGAGCCCTGAGCAGCAGTTTCACACCGGTTATATAGGCAACGAATCAGCATATTCCTAATGCGCATGCGTAAAATGCAGGCGGAGAATGCCGGCGGAGAATGCAGAGGTGTTACAGGATTGGTCAGTTCAGAGGGACAATGCTGGCGAAGAATGCTGGTGGAGAGTGCTGATGGAGAATGCTGAGGTGGCACAGGATTGGCCGGTTGCAGTGACATCATAAGTGCGCACCTAGGGATTTTCTGAAGGGGAGGGGTAGCTCTGCTCTGGGCGGGGATTGTCTTTTCCTTCCCAGAGAATGTTCTGCCCGCTAGTCTCTGGGGAACATCTAACCTTTTAGAAACCCCTGATATTTGCCCAGGCCTAATTTCTTGTCCCTCCCCTGTAAGGGTCCTTCATTTGCAAGACACTGGTTAGGTTGCTTATGTCCCACATCAGAGTGTCTGAGTTCAATTCCAGGCTCTGGCTCTTGACTCCAGCTTTCTCTTAATGTGGACTTGGAGAGACAGCAATAATGGCCCAAGTGGTTGGGTCCCTGTTGCCCATGTGAGAGACACAGATTGAGATTCTGGCTCTGGTTGAGGCCTTTCTCAACTCAAGCTGTTGCAGGCATATGAGGACTGAACCAGCTGATCGGAGGTCACTCTGTCTCTTTCTCTCTCCCAAATAAATTGCTAAGTTTTTAAAACCCCTGCATCAGTACTAATACCACTCTGGATCTGAGAGCATTTGCTTGGCTTTAGTATTCCCTAAAATAGATGACATCCTTATCTCTGAAATATTCTTGAAAGTCTGATAAAAGGTGTTATGAACTTCTAAGAATTAATTCAGCAAAACGTTGTATCATTTTAAAACAAAGGCAAGGAGATTTTAGAAAAAGAGCCAGATGTCCTGATTCAAACTCCCACTCAGTAGCAGGCTGACTTTTGTCCATTTATGGTTTTGGGGCCTTAGCTTCCTCAAATATGGGGTAGAAATTAGGTTTGTCTGCCACAAAGCTGGTAAGTACCTCTGGAAAAAAATAGTGTATTTGGGTATGCATTTAATGTTTACATGTGAAGTGAATATGGCGAAATGAAAAATTGTGAAGTCTTAAAATTAAAAAAAAATTTACAAAGGATATTAAAGGCTCTGGGGAGACAAGGGACTCAGTAGAGAGAAAGTTCCAAATAAATGTTATTCTCTTTCCATCTCCATTTACTGGAAATTATAGGTCAACCCCCAGTTTACAACCTTCACTTCTTCAAAGCACATGTTGGTAGACTTACTACATCAACTAACGGTAATGAAAGAAGCATCTTGAATTAACCCCAAGAAACTTTAAAAGGAACCAAGTGAAGACATTGACCATTCACTACAGAGTCCCTAAGAGCACAAAAAATGCAGATAATTTACTTTATGTTGTTAAAATGCGAGGGGCAAGCATTCTGCATAGTGGTTATGGTGCCACCTGGGACCCTACATCCCATACTAGGTTCAAGTCCTCGCTCTACTCTCTGTTCTAGCTTCCTGATAATGCAGATTATGGGAAGCAGAGGGTGGCTCAAGTAGGTGGGTGGCTGCCACTCACATGGAAAACGCAGACTGAGTTTCTAGCTCCTGGCTTCAGCCTAGCCCAGCTCTGGCTGTTGAAGTAACTGGGAGACTGAACTGGCAGATGGGCAATTTCTCTCTCTCTCTCTCTCTCTCTCTCTCTCTCTCTCAAATACATTAAATAAATAAAATTTTCTAAAAACAGTATCAATGCTTACAGTTGCTCATAAAGGCTCATTTGAAAGTCAGACTCTTGAAAGGCAAAATGGTTTTAATATTCCCAAGTGTAATGATACTGTGAATTTCTATTTTTATTTTCATTGTCAATTAATTAAATGTTCATCTCAGGAAGATGTTTGACTCAGTTAATTCAAGCAATCATATTAATTAATGTAAATCCTTCAACCTCATTACTTCAAGATTTTATATCAGCATCTTGCAAATTCACCAGTTAGAAAAACTGTCAAAGATTGTTGGATTTACCTGGTCCCACTAGAAAAGTCCATGTGAATCAAAAAAGCCAATACTAGGAATGGTTCTGGTCTCTTTCCGTAATATTCCAGATTGATCAGTGCCACAAGTAAAAAAGTAAATTTACCTGATTCCCCAGTGACTTAATGGATTTTCCCCCTTACCCCACATAGGGGATCCAATAGTTCTCCGTGTGAATGTCACCTTGCATGTTGGGTACTACTTGTGCTGGCTGATGGCACTGGGAGTTACAAAGTCAAGTCTTTGTTTATTGTTCTAGACTGGTCAGTTACAATGTTCTCCTGTCTACCTCACCTCCTTCAAAGTGCAGCTCAGCTGACCTGTCTCGTCTGAAGAGCTCTCCTTCCTTCTCTATATAGTTCCACTGGCTCTCAGTCCTGGTAACTTTCTTCACACCCTCAAAACTCAGGCTAGCAATCTCCTAGAAACTCCTACTTTATCATCTTGATTTGCTCCATGTCCTGGCTTTGCCCTCACTCCCTTCCCGTGTTGTAAAATTTTGCAAGACAGGGGTAGAGTGTCCCCCCTTAGTCTGCTTCTCCCTCCACTTGTAACAGTTCAGAGCTAAGGGCTGTGTTGTGAGTATGGCAGTCTAGTCACAAGAAGAATGACCCTGCTGCAAAATCCACTAAGTGTTACCTTCATCTTAAATCCCCCACGTGACTAGAGCACAGAAAAATCAAAGCAGGTAGAAAGAAAGGGGAAAGCGAACACTCACAAACCCAGAAGAGCCCCTTCAATCTTGCTTGCCGAAGTTCTGTTTTCAGTTTTACATATGGCATATTTCATAACGTTTCATCTCTTCCTGTCTGGGAGATGAAAAGAATATTGTTGCCCACCCTGTTCCAAGGCCAGAAGACTAACTGGAGTGGACCTCAGCAGCAGGCTATTTTGCCTACTGGCTTCCAGAGGTTCCAAGCCAATCAGGAGAGTGAGGTCATGAATCCTGCAGCACCCTCCCAGAGCAGCCAGCTGCATCCCTGCAACAAGTCCATCTACAGGCTTCTCCATATAGTTCCACTGGCCCTCAGTCCTGATAACTTTCCTTACACCCTCAGAACTTGGGCTAGTAACAACTTCCCGTCTCTGCTACACTGTATCTGTGCTTTCCCTGTATCCTGCCCACAGGTCTGTAAAACTTTCCAAACTGCTCAGTGTGAACTGGCCCTTTCCTGTCAGGATCTTATCTGACTCAGGAATTTTACCACTACCCTTAGGATCGTAATATTTGTTTCATTTTGTTTTTTTGTTTGTTTGTTTTTGTTTTTGTTTTTGACAGATAGACAGCGAGAGAGAGAGAGACAGAGATAGGTCTTCCTTCCATTGGTTCACCCCGCAAATGGCCACTATGGCCAGAGCTATGCTGATCCGAAGCCAGGAGCCAGGTGCTTCCTCCTGGTCTCCCATGCAGATGCAGGGCCCAAGCACTTGGGCCATCCTCCACTGCCTTCCCAGGCCACAGCAGAGAGCTGGACTGGAAGACGAGCAACCGGGACTAGAACCGGTGCCCATGTGGGATGCCGGCACCACAGGCGGAAGATTAAGCAGGTGAGCCACAGCGCCGGCCCCAGGATTGTAATATTTGTGACATTTATGATGAGATCCCTCGTTTCTTTAGGTAAGTGAATCTGCCTGTGCTCATGAGCCCTTCTCTTCACGGTCAGGGTCGCCTGCAGGATGCTCAGAGACAGTGTGATTGTGTATCAGCTCTCATGATCCGTACTGGGCTTCGCAGGCATCAGCTCATTTCGTCTCCCCCTCCCCTTCCGCACACACACAAGCCTAGGAGAAGGGTCTGAGAAGCACATTTCACAGGACCAAGGGAGCACAGCAGTTACTGACAGAAACAGAAACAGGAACTCGAGAGTGTCTCGCTACAAACCCTGTGGCCCTAGCCCAGAAATGAAGCCGGAATCCACCAAACACAGCAGAGGCCTACTGCGTCGCCTAGATGGATTGGTTCTCAAGTCCATGATACACAATGTCCTTTCTGAGTCGCAAGGATGACATCTTCACCTCTTCTAATTGATTAACAATGAGTCCCCAGCTCCAATACAAATCTGACAGTTGCGGCCTGTCATAGTTCATTTTGTGTGTGGCCATATCAAGCTACCCAATACTAGGGGATGTATAAAGAAAACACAAGTCTATTTAGCTCAGTCTAGAGGTTCAAGAGCAGGCTGCCAGCATCTGCTCAGGTCTGGTGAGGGCCTCGAGGCAGAAGACACAGGAGGACAAAAGCCTTCAGCTAATCCCAGCCCCAGCCATTCAGTCACCCTCAGCCAGCTGTTCCCAGCCGGGACCCCAGAAATTGTAGAGAATGCACGCGCATGCACACACACACACACACACAGCATGGAGGTTCAGAAGGTTCATGGAAATGCATATTATGAGGAAACTATGCAGGAATTTCAAAAAGTTTTACACTGACATAAATTTATCTTTTAATTCCATTTTCCACACACTTCTGATGTATTCTCTTTGTGTATCCTTAGCAAATGAGATTGCTAGTGAGTACACTAGAGAACTAGATTGAACCAGGTGAACCATGTTCTCTTCCCTCCTCTGGGCCCGTATCTTTCTATGTCATGACCAGTAATATGAAAAGGCCAAACAGAAGGAAAGAGAACAGAATTTAACACTGCTATCATTAGTGGCAAGAAGCAGAAGAGTGACACCTATTAATAACACTACCTGTTAATGACCCAATTAGTGATCCAAATACCTAATCAAAGTAAGCCTCTCTTCCTCTTCAGAAGGGAGAAGGTGGTAAGAGATTTTTCTAAGGAGCTGAGTGAAAAACTTCCTCTCTTCCCTAAAGACCGCAATCAGCTCTAAGATAAAATTTTATATGTTGCACCCCACTTTGCTACTTATTAGGAGCATTAAAATGGAAGTTGCTATCTCAAGCTAGTGAATTTAAGCCAAAATACTGCCTCCTGTGTACAAGGCATGGATGAGTGTGGTGACAGCTTTCAGTTAAAAACACGCCCTGGCTCAGATTCAGAAGGAAGGTGCATTCCCAAGGCGGTTCAAGAGCACAGCACCAGCGTGGACGAGCAGCGGCTGAATAACGGTTCAAGAGCACAGCACCAGGGTGGACGGGCAGGGACTGAGTACGAAGCAGCCAATGGCATCATCAGGAAAATAACACAGCCCCAGTGCACAAGACGAGCACAGTGATCACCAAGTTACTGAATGAGGGAATGACGAACAGAGCAAGACAAGATGTAACATATGCTGTCCCCATTATTGTGGCACATGGCACTGGCTGGTGTGGCAGGCATAACCGGTAGAAGGTGATAACTGAGGTCAAATCCTCTGATTGTTCTGCCTTGTGAAGGAGCCCTGTGCAGACACAGGATAGATTTAGGAGCTGGTAACATTCAAGCCAAAAAGAATACAAGAGGTGACTTTCAGGCCTGGGAACAGCAAGGGCAAAGGGCCTGGGGCAGAAGATGGCCAGCGTTCAAGGGCCAACAATAGATCAGTGGGGCTGGAGCAGTGGAAAGAGTAACGAGATGAACACAGAGGGAAAGCAGAGGCCAGCTCAACAGGACCCGCAGGCTATGCGACAGACTGGAGATTCTGCTCTGGGTGACACTGTAAGCCATTGCAGGGTTTAGACAGGACGAATGAAGTTATGTAACTTCTTTTTAGCAGGACGAGCCTGGCTGCTATATTGAGAATAAACTTAAATGGGCCAAGTTAGAGCAAGGAGAACAACCAGGAGGCTAGTGTAGTACTCTTCCCTAAGTATATTGATGGTTTGGCTGGTAGTGAAGTAAAGAGTGAATTCTGAATACATTTCGAAAGTAAAGCCATCAGGAGCAGCTGACAGATTAGATTTGGAATGTTCCTCTTTCTTGAATTCTTCTTCATAGCGCTTACACCCTCCTAACAAACTACATAGTTAATTCTCAGTGACTTCACGGTCCCTCTTACATAAATGAAAGCTTCATGAACATAGGGATTCTTGTGCCTGGTACACAGTAGGCACTCAATAGATAGTTGTTAGTGGGTTACTTTATCTGAAGTAGTTAAAGAACTCTTTTTTTTTTTTTACCCTTGTCACACACTGTTCCATTTGCAGGCATTATTTATTATAGGTTTGATCTCATTATTCCACCATGAGTCATGTACCACAGTAAATTCACTTTCAATTGACGTACATTGTTTAGAAGGTACCACCTAAATTACTGCCAAGGCTTGGGTGCCCTGTTCTGCTAACTGGTATAAACTATTGCTGGTGATGTGTAAGATACAGGATGAGGTCAGTGCAGAGTTCTAATTGACTTGATTTAATCAGCACGGCTGGCAGAGATGCACACTCCTAAGGGCAGATTGTGGAGCACTTTCTGTTGTGTTGAGGTAATGCTGCACCTGTTTCCTCTTGTGAATGTATAATCTACTGATGAAGTTGTTCTGACACAGCCAATTTGATGCCAAGGACAACACTATAAGGCCAGTTGGACTTGAAGCTAGAAGGTCGGGACACTATCTAAGAAACCATCGTATCTTCATCCCTTGTCGTCCACCCAATAACGAGCTTCAGCCCTTCTCTGAGATTCAGGGAACTGACACCGTAGATGACATGGGCTGCAGCTTGCTTCCACCTGTAAGAATTTGTGTTCCTCACCCTTGCGTATCTTACAAAGGAGCAGCAGTGTGTCCACTTCATTCTCTAAATATTCACCTATATCTTACATGCTCTAAGCACTGAGTAGTCATTTGCTTTTATATAATTTTGGATGCTTATTAATGAGAGTTGTTCTAGTCAGTGTATGAGACTCCTTCACTTTTTCTTGCCAGGCTTCTTCTTGTCGGGCCAACCTGATTTTCTTAGATTTCTATCAGACCCAGAGATGAGAGAAAGAAGCAAGTTAGCGGGACAGAGCATTCTCCTCTATCCTCAGTCTCAAACTCCCAGGAAATCCTACTTTCTTTCCAGTGGCTTCCTTAGTCCTCTCACTATCTGAAGTCTGAAGTTTTTATGAAGACTTCTTTATACTTATTAAGTTTTTTAATGTGCTGTCCATTTATTATGTATTTACTTATTAATTTGAGAGGAAGAGAGACAGAGAGCAAGTGAGCTCCTGTCCACTGATCCACTCACTAACATGCCCATAATGGCCAGGGCTAGGTATGGGCTGGAGCCAGGAAATGTGAACTCAATCAAGGTCTCCCATGTGGGTGTAGAAACCCAACTTCCTGAGTCATCACTGCTGACCTCCAGGGTCTGCACTGGTAGGAAGCTGGTATTGGGAGCTGGATCTAGGAATCAAACTGAGCCACTGTGATATCGAACACAGACATCTTAACCAGCCTCTTAATTGCTGGGCCAAATGTCCACCAGCTTTTATTTGTGATTCATGAATTGGGGTGCCATGAGCACAGGACACTGGCCTCATAGGCAGAAAGTGGCTAAAGAAAGAAGAGACAGGGAAGAAAGGGGGACTTGTTAGTGCTAGTTACCAGCTACAGTCTGAGGTTGTCTCTGTAGCTGTATGGACTGGAAGCATGGTCCATGGCAGTGTTGAAAATCTTAAGAGGAGGAGTCTGGTGGGTGTCATGAGGGTGCTTACTTCTGAAGGAACTGAGTGGCTTACAGGGAGCTCTGGTTAGTTCCCATGAGAGTGAGTTGCTGAGAAAAATGCCAAAACTGGCCCCTCCCCCCACGATGCTAGGTACCATGAGGTGATACAGCAAGGGGAGGCTGGGGTTTGCAAGAGCCTGTACCACGCTGCTTGGACTTCAGCCTCTAAAACTGTGCACTAAATAAACCTCCTTATCATGCAGCCTAAAAGTAGGCATGCTTCACTCTACAGTTCTGGATTAACACTGAAAGGTGGCTCTATCTCCGTTCTTAGCAAACTGGTAAGATGCACATGAATCAGAGTATGCACTCCTCAAAGATAAGTAGGTTACAAGTCTTGAAAGGACACCCCAGCCTCATTTCCTTCTTTAACTTTATCAACTATTTTTTAAAAAATTTAAATTGTGTCTATGAAGGAAGAACAGAGATTTCTAAAATTCACTCTCTGGCTCCAATATGGAGGATGAAATGTACAAAAGCAAAATATAGTCCAAGCCAGAGAGGAGGGTAGCTTAGACCAAAGGATGACAGCAGAAGAGTGAGTATGGCTACATTCTAGGTAAACTGACAACATAAAGCCCAGAAAATCACTGATTCATTGTGTGGTCAGACAAAAGAAAACATAGGCATCAAAGAAGCCTCCTAAATGTCTGTTCCCCACAACTGAGTGAATAACATCTCCATAAACTGAGGTGTGGAGGACATGGAGAAAATAAGGGCAGGAGGGCAGAAAGGGTGGGAATGGAGAGTCAGGCCTTATTAAGATGGAAATATCTAGTGGACGTCCAAATGGAACCATGAAATGGGCAACTGGACACTCAAATCCAGCATTCAGATGAAAGAGCCAGCCAGAAGCGTGGATTTTGGAGTCATCAGCTTACGGGGGATATTTAGAGCCATTAGACTGAATGAGATGATTTAGGGATAGATGAGGTAGCTTCCAAGGACCAAGCCACAGAGCACCCTGCCCATTCCTGACCCATTTGTGACTCATTAAGTGGTCAGGAATAGGAAAGGAGCCGGAAAAGGAGATGGAGAAGGTATCAGAAATAGAAAAGAAGAGAACACAGGGCCCCAAAGGCCAAGTGAAAATGTGTTCTGTGGAGGCAGAAGCCTGCTGTGTCAAATGCTGCTGAGAGGCCCAGCAGAGCAGGCCCAGAATCGCAGGACAGAGGAGACAAGGCCAGCCCAGGTGGAGTACTGAGACAAAATTCTGATTGGGGGAGGATTCTGGAGGATCAGATGGTAAGGAGTAGAAAACAAGGGGTGAGGGAAAGGAAGGAGAGTGGAGTGACTGAAGAGGCACAGGTGATGGCTTATAGTTCACACCTGAAAAGCTGCTTTTGAAAGAAACAAAGTTTTGCTTCTGCAAAATTAAGCTTATAATAGTAGATACAGTAAAGAATATGAAACTAGAATTATGTGACCTATAAACCAAGAAGAAATGTTCTTAACCTACCAGAGGAAACCTTCTGAGGATTAGAGCAGAGAGGAAAGCATTGTTTTAGCCTCACATTCCCTCAGGATCAGAAAAGGCACACAGCAAATGCACTCTCTGACTGCTCACTCCACGGCCCCTATGTTGCCTGTGTTGTATGTATTACAGGCAGACCTTGGGCTAGCAGTCCAGGAAACCCAGGCAAACTGGATCTGCTAAAACTAAACTAAATAATGGAAAATCAGAACAAATGCTTACAAGTAAACAAAGAGGGTCCTGGGGTATAGAATATTCAGGAAACCTTATTAAACAGGGTGACCATGGGGCAGGCACTACGGTACAAAGATGGGATGCCCACGGCCCATATCAGAGTGCCTGGGTTCAAGGCCCAGCTCCACTTCTGACTCCAGCTCCCAGCTAATGTACACCCTGGGAGGCAGCAGGTTCAAGTACTAGAATCCTTGCCACCCACGTAGGAGACCGAGCCAAATGGAGTTCCAGGTACCTGCTTCTCTCTCTCTCTCTCTCTCTCTCTCTCTCTCTCCCTGCCCCCCGGCCATGTGTGTATGTGCACATGTGTGTGTCCCTGTGTCTGCCTGACAAAGTACAAACAAATTAAAAAAAAAAAAAAACCTGACCATTAAAGGCCTCTGAAAATTTAACACTTTGAGACTTAAAGGGCAGAATAGGTATAAGCATGCGCAAAAGTCTTTGGAAGGTTAGAGTTTGGAAACATGACCATGACATAGAGAAGAGGCTGTTACTGCTATCCAGACAAATGGGGCTACAAGAACGAGGTCAGAAAGGTAAGCAGGGCTGAAGGTCAGGGTCAAAGCTGGGATTCACTGTATGTACAGCTGAAGGCTCCTGGAGGACCTTAAGCAGAATATTCATTCTGTCCATCAGCTAGCAATAAACACTGAACACCTGCCGTGTGACATGCACCAGTAGACTGGCACGTGCATTCCCTTGGTTCAGGGAGCAACAATAGCCTATTCTCTGTGTCATGATCATGTTTTCAAAGTCTTCTGCCCCCTGGGCTGTACAGGGGGACATGAAAATGGTTCTAATATGAGTATTTTCAAAGCACAACTGTTAACCTGTCAAATTTGCTTTGACACTAAATATTTTTTTTAAAAAACCTAGTTTGGTTCATCCTCATAGTAGTTGCTGAATTAAGGCTTGCTGACTCAATATACAAATTAATAAATAATATTAAAGGCAACCACAGGTCTAAATAACAGAGAACATATATGATTCAAATATGAAATGGCTAGAGATCCCAGAGTAAATATTTTCCTATCGTCATTTATAAATGATTCATATTTCTGAGTGAACTGCCTATCTGGGCTTCTAGGGAAACCTAACTGAATATACTCTGGCCGCAAACTCCATTTCCTCTACCAAGGTCCACAGTGGACAAGGACACAGAGCGGACAGAGGCCCTCTTCTCATTCTGGCTGGGTGAAGCTGCTGTCTTGTCTACGCATGTCCCAGATGCCATGGGCAACAGCAAGGGAAGGAGCAGCTGAAGCAGAGGAGCTGGGCCGGAAGAACCTCACTCTTCCACGGGGTTAGGCAGCTTGCATGCATGGTAAGCTCCTGGCTGCAGACCCTCAAGACCTGGGTTCCGTTCCTCACTCATTCTATACATATATATATATATATAATACTTTATTATATAATTGCATAGATAATTAATCAATTTTTTTAAAAAAATCATGTAGGATCTCTGTCCTTAATGTGCTGTACATTGTGAATTAATATTATAACTAGTACTCCAACAGTATTATCATTTTGTGTCTCTATGTGAGGGCAAACCGTTGAAATCTTTACGTAATATGTACTAAATAGATCTTCTGTGTATAAAGAGATTTGAAAATGAATCTTGATGTGAACAGAAGGGGAGAGGGAGCGGGAAAGGGGAGGGTAGCGGGAGGGAGGGAATTTGTGTGGGGGGGAGCCATTGTAATCCATAAGCTGTACTTTGGAAATTTATATTCTTTAAATAAAAGCTTTATATATATATATATATATAATAATAATAATAAAAAGACTGGAGAGCTTGAAGGCAACTAAAGCTGTCATTGTTACATCTAGCCACCAGATGGCACCATTGGTTTAAGCAAATTGGTTCTAGCTAGCGCCAGACAAATGCACACAATTTTGGCGCTGAGAAACCTCGGAGGGCAGCCCTCCCAATTAATGGAATGGAGGTTTGGGGCACTTCCTAGGAATTTACAAAAAAAAAAAAAATTCACTCTAGCACCTTCAAACTCCCTTCCTAGTGCTTTTTCTGTTCCATATTTTTGTTTCTATTTTGTTCAAACTAAACCAGCCCAATGATGGTCTTTGGGCTTTGTAACCCACAGCCAAAGAGAATGCTCCCGGAGCAGTAGCCTGCGTCACCAGGCTCAGCTCTCAGCAACAGTGTTTGCTCACCTTCTCCTTTTCTCAAATGTGGCTCTCATGGGTGTTGCCAGTGGAAACAGACCTTCACCAAGGGAAAGGAAGTGGTAAAGAGCTGCCAATCAAAGTCCAATTAAAATGTATTCTTTTAAAGCAGGTGACATTTAAACAGTAGTCTCCAGAAGGCAGTTCACATTTCTGAAATTTACAAATGAATTTTTCATTGAATGGCTGATTGAGATGACTTTATTCCTTAGTGTCTCTATTTTTAACAAATAGGAGGAAGATTAAATATTAATATTTTTCATTGTTAATTTTCTGGCTCCCCTTCATATAATGTCCATTTTCTCTCCACTGAGACTCCTTCTGCATCCTTACCCTCACTCAAAATAGTACAACAAGCAATTCTTCTTCTTCCTCTTTTTTAAAGGAATTTATTAACACATTATATTCTCAGGGTCACAGCAGATGCATGGTTATCACTGCAAACCATTCTTATCTAATGTGAGATAAAGAGAGGGTTTCCATGCTCTGGCTCACTCCTTAAATGTCCCCAAAGAACAGGCCTGGGCTGGAGGTGGGTTTGCAATCCAAGTCTCCCACAAGGGTGGCAGGAACCCAATTACCTGAGCTATGGCGGTTGCCTCCGAGGTCCTGGAGTCGGGAGCCAGAGCCAGGACTCAAGCTTGTACACTCTGGTCTAGGACACAAGTGTTGTAGCAATTAAGCTAATCACACACTCCAGCAATTGTTAATCACCAGCTCTTCCTTCCCATTTCACAACTCTACTAACTCTTCAGGAAGACAATATCTAATGGATTTCTATTTCTAAATATACTACAAAAATATTTTGGAAATTGCTCACTACATTGAAACTCAGTATTTTCCCCCACTACAACTGGAAATCTCAAACCAAGAAACAGTGCATGACAAGAGCAAGGACTAAAGAAACTCTAAAACCAAGGGAGCAAGCAAAGAAGGTTTTGCAACCAACATGCGAATACGAAAATCTCAAGGTGTTTACTCTGCTTGTTCTTTTAAATCATGATTCCAACACTATTTTTATACCCCTTGATTTAATTTTTCTTTTATTTGGTGACAGAATTATGCTTCTTACTCAAACAAAATGACAAAGAATTGTTTACCCTGACATAAACAAAAATACATGCTAATTTATTTAAGTCTTAGGAATAATATTGAAGAGTTTAAGCAAAATTTGCTGCTAAAAACAGGACATTAAAGATACATTAGATAAATTCAGTGCAGCCGTTCATCCTATTTTCATGCATGTTGAGTAACTTTTTATCTCTACAGTGCCATCCCTAGACCTCTCAGACACGCAAAACACTAGCATTATATCATTAACATGTTTCTGGTCAATGAGCTGAGTAATACAGAAATTACAAAACTATATATTGCCAGTCTCGTTCAAATGAGCTGCATATTACATCCATTAACATAACTATATTGATCTAATGTCATTATTTTCCATGGAGCGTAGTTTGCAGATACAAAATTGACAAATGGGAAACAAATGAACAGAGGGAGAAACAAAAGGCCATAAATTATAAACGCTCAATAAGGAATATCAGAGATAATTGCCATGACACAGAAATATTGTTAAGTAGCATGCATTTGTTTTATAGAGAAGAACGAAAATCTTAACCCATTTTAACCATTTTATTCCAACCAGACTAAATCTTGATTGCCTTTTCAGAGAGATAGTTGGAACTTACCTAATATTCTGGTTATTTATTATGTGAACTGTGATGCACTCAAATCTTTTTTTTTTTTTTTTTTTGACAGGCAGAGTGGACAGTGAGAGAGAGAGACAGAGAGAAAGGTCTTCCTTTGCCGTTGGTTCACCCTCCAATGGCCACTGCGGCCGGCGCGCTTTGGCAGGCGCACCGCACTCATCCGATGGCAGGAGCCAGGAGCTAGGTGCTTCTCCTGGTCTCCCATGGGGTGCAGGGCCCAAGCACCTGGGCCATCCTCCACTGAACTCCTGGGCCACAGCAGAGAGCTGGCCTGGAAGAGGAGCAACCAGGACAGAATCCGGCACCCCGACTGGGACTAGAACCCGGTGTGCCGGCGCCGCAAGGCAGAGGATTAGCCTGTTGAGACACGGCGCCAGCCAGATGCGCTCAAATCTTAATTGAATTGACCAGGTTCTAACCTGGGCATCGGATGTCTGAAAGCTTTCTTCATGACTCTAATGGGCAGGAGGCTTGAGTGAACCTCCCATTCTGCACAGCCAAATGTTGACACCTTATTGCCGTATCATTTTCAGAGTTATTTATAAAGAGGTTTAGATGTTATGTGGTTTTTGGGGGGAAAAGTCTGTAGAATTACATCAAAGGTGATTACAGGGGCGAACATGGTGGTACAAAGGTAATCCATTGCTTAGGATGACCACACGCTACGTCAGAGCGCCTGGTTCAAGTCCCGGCTACTTTGCAATTCCAATCCAGGTTCCTGCTGATGTGCCTGGGAGGCAGTGGAAGATGACCCAAGTATGAGTTCCTGCCACCCACACAGAAGGCTCCGATTGATTTCCTGGCTCCTAGCTTTGGCCTGGCCAAGCCCAGCTAATGTAGGCATTTCGGGAGTGAACCGGAGAGTGGAGTGTGGAAGCCAGAGAGTGGAAGCCACATTCTCTCTGTCTCTCTTTCTCTCTCTCTCTCTCTCTCTCTGAATTTCAAATAAATCAATATTTTTATAAAGTTGATTCAAACTAAACATTCTTCATAGCCAAAAGAAAAAAAGAACATAGTTAATAGATCCATCTTCTATCATGTTCCCTGAATAATCACTGAAGCCAATACAAAACTCAGAAAATTGATTCTAGGAAGCTTTCAAATAACACTACTAATGTTACCAAAATAATCAAACAGAAAAATCAGTATCAAATAATTTGGGGTTAAATATACTTTTTTTCCTATAGGATTTCTTAGAAATTATAGCATGCTAATAGGCTAATAGAATGTGGATCTTCAAGAGGGACAGAATTCCCCATGTTGCAGGCAGTAAATGTGTTGATTGAAGGAACCATGGCCGAATGTTGCATAGAAAATACTTTAGGAAAAATTCAATCCAGGTTGTATCTTTTAAGGCAATCATTGTAAGATCCAGAGCCAAAGCACTATCCAAGTATTTCAATCTGTAGGTCAAATCACATGTTTTCTAGCATTCTCGTTGGCATATATTATGGTATCACTTTTCCATACCTGGAGGTTCTCTACCAGAGGCACAGCGTTGTGGTCAAGTGCACAAACTTGGGATTTCTTGGGTTCACATCTAGCATTTTTCACTTTCTCTGTGCGTCAGTTTTTCACCCATCAAATGGGGAAATGTATCAGACATAGCTTTCAGTGGTACAGTGCTTACTACACAGGTCATTGTCATTATTTCAGCAGAATGCTGAAGCACACGTTAAAGTGAGGAACCACACCGCCATGTAAAGAACAACAAGGAAACTTCTGAGGGTCCCTCCTTAGCCTCTGAGCCCTCAGACCCACTCTGAGAAGGAGGAAGGGCTGAGACAGGAAGAAAGACTCTCAAGAGAGCACAGATGCCTCTTCATCGTCTCCACCACCCCACCCTTTTCAGAGGGACTCCAGTGGGTCCACTTAAGATCCTGAAAGGGGCATCCCTGGACCTTGGGGACCCAGGGGCCTGCATTCCACCTTCTACTGAGCACATCTGGAACATCAGGGGTGGTTGAACAACTGCACTGGGACAGAGCCACCTGTATGGTGAGTTTTTCAGGGAAAGGACACTAGCGTATTTCCTGATGCTAGAGGCTGGCAGCAGGTGAGAGAAAGCCAGCCTGGGTGTGGGCCACCCCAGACTCCTAGGATCCAAGGCTGGAGGAACAAGGGGCCAGCTGGAGTTGAGATGGCCCTGTGTGCCAGCAACAAGGGAACTGCAGGGAAGGCAGTCGCAAAGGCTCTACCAAAGTGCCCCACAAGAGAGAAACAGCTTTCAATCAGCAAGTCCAAGAAGAGCAAACAGAGAAAAGGCAGATGAGAGCCCCTGCCCAGGGCCCGCTTGCAGCAGATTCAGGCCCAGGCTGGACCTAGGGAGATTTGCCCATTCAAGAAAGTCTCGGTTTGGTTTATATTTTGGGCCCCACAGTCTGCTTCCTGAATTGAGCCTGTGTCCATGATCCTGACTGACAGTAGGATGATTATTAAGCATGAGCAGAAGAGTCAGGATCTGGGGAGACTTTCATGCAGCGGTGCCCAAAAATTACTAGACAGGTTTTAAAGTCGCAGGAAGTGCAAAAATATGTTGATCTGATGATGTGCCTTGAATCCTGAGGTTAACATGTCAGTTATATAATATTTGCAGAGTCTTCAAAAAGTTCATGGAAAATGCACATTTTGAAAAACCTTTGGTTGGATTTCAAAAAATTTTGCACCAACATGAACTTATCTTATAATTCCATTTCCCACAAGCTTGTTGAAGTGTTTAGTTGAATGTGTGAGTTTAGACAGACTGCTTCAAGAATTCCCACAAGGCCGGCAACGCGGCTCAATAGGCTAATTCTCTGCCTGCGGCGCCGGCACATGGGGTTCTAGTCCCGGTTGGGGTGCCGGATTCTGTCCCGGTTGCTCCTCTTCCTGTCCAGCTCTCTGCTGTGGCCCAGGAGTGCAGTGGAGGATGGCCCATGTCCTTGGGCCCTGCACCCGCCTGGGAGACCAGGAGAAGCACCTGGCTCCTGGCTTCAGATCAGCGCGGAGCGCTGGCCGCACTGCACTGGCCACAGCAGCCATTGGGGAGTGAACCAATGGAAAAGGAAGACCTTTCTGTCTCTCTCTCTCTCACTGCCCACTCTGCCTGTCAAAAAAAAAATAATAATTCCCACAAACTGATGATGATACTATACATCTTTTCTCTGCTGCATTCATGTGGCTCAGAGTGTGGCCCACAAACAAGCAGCATCAAAATCAACCAGGAGCTTTTTTAAAATGAGGAGTCAGGCCCTGCCTGAGACCTGCAGACTCCAACTGCATTTTAATAAGATCCAGGGGTGGGCTTACCAGCTGCTAAGACACTGATTGGCATACCCACATCCCATATCAGATCCCCTGGTCCCCAGCCCTAGCTCTCTTTCAATGCCAGCTTCCTACTAATACACATCCTAAGAATCAGCAGATTTCCTGGGTTCCTGTCACTCCTATGGGAGACCCAGACTGAGTTCTGGGCTCTTGGCTTTGGCCTGGCCACGTCCTAGCTGCTGGGGGCATGTGGGCAGTAAACCAGCAGATGGAAAATCTGTTGCTATGTCTTTGTCTCTGTCTCTCTGCTTTCAAATGGAAATGAATGGGGCTGGCTCTGTGGTTCAGCAGGTTAACGCCCTGGCCTGAAGTGCGGGCATCCCACCCATATGGGATGGTTCTAGTCCCAGCTGCTCCTCTTCAAATCCAGCTCTCTGCTATGGCTTGGGATAGCAGTGCAAGATGGCCCTCGTCCTTGGGCCCCTGCACCTGTGTGGGAGACCTGGAAGAAGCTCCTGGCTCCTGGCTTCAAATTGGCACAGCTCCAGCCGTTGCGGTCATCTTGGGAGTGAACCAGCGGATGGAAGACCTCTCTCTCTCTCTCTCTCTCTCTCTCTCTACCTTTCTCTGTAACTCCACATGTCAAATAAATAAAATAAATTTTTTAAAAAAAGACCTCTCTCTGTCTCTCCTTTTCTCTGTGTATCTCTTTCAAATAAATAAATAAATCTTTAAAAAAAAATAGAATGGAAGTAAATAAATAAAAAGTTAATCACACCCCCAGGCGGTTCAAGTGCAAACTAGAGTATTGCTGCCCAGGTCACCACAACCATCACTACCCCAGCCCCACCCCCTCACCAAGTCCACAAGAAATCCTGTGAGATTGTAACACTCCAGTTGAGACCTCGTCAGTGCCCTGAGCTGATACAATGAAAGATTCCTAGTAGCAACCACCATGTCTTCCACACTTGGGCATTACAAAGACATTCTACAAGCTCGTTTTCTCAGTTACTCTCAGTTACCTGGTTACTTCTAATCTGGTTTAGCTGTTTCAAGAGTTATCTCTTGCGTTTACTACCCTTGAAACTGGTTAGACTAGTGATAGGACAAGCCTTCTCTAGCACCTGGTGTTCCCCGGCCACCACCCAGCCACAAAGGCAGATTAGAGAGCATCAGCATCTGTTGTTGAGTAATACTGCTCATTAGCTTATCTTCACAGTACTGCCACAGGGCTCCTGGATTCTGTGGAAACAGATTCCAGATTACCGTGGCCTCAGGAAACTTGCTTGGGTGGCCTCATCAGCAGAAATGGAGACAAATGATCTTTGGTTCTCCACTCTCTGATGCCAACCTCTTACTAACTGGGAAGCCCCTGGCTGCAAATCAAGACTTAAATCACCATCTGAACTTCAGTGGGTGGATTCCGGATGAACCCGTAAACAGGCTTCACTTCGAAGAGCGGATTAAATGCAGTCTGGTCCAAGGGAGACTCCCAAGACCCACACTAGATGTGCAGAGCATGAGCTCACGGTGTGTGCAGGATGTCAGACCAATGTCTGTTGAATGAACAAATAAATCGAAAATGCAATAATGAACTGTTCTGGAACTAATATCCTTATGGGCAGCTTGTATTCCTAAATCTGTATGTTTCCCTGATGAATGAAATTTTACTTCTTTTTCATTTCTTATCATATTTGCATTCACCTAACAGCTCCAGAAATTCCACTGTGGTTAAGCAGAACAATACTGAAATCTAGACAGGGCCTTTGTCCTGAGATAGATTACTATCTATGAAGTGAGAAGTTTAAACTGAGGTTCCATCCCTAGAAGATTGTGTAACCCAAAATTTGAAGTTCCAGTAGCCTCATAAAACTAGTAATGCCTCATCTGTGGGTTATTGTGCAATTTAAATAGGATGACACCTTTGGAGATTTGTAACGTGGCATGGTGTGTGGTGTATTGAAAATCTGCAGTAGCTCTCTGAACACTCCTCCTTCACCATACCCTCACCCTAGATGAATTGCTCTGTCTTTGCTTAAGCCTTGTCTTCATCCTTGCTGGACTCAAGAACTGCTTGAGGGGCCGGTGCTGTGGCACAGTGGGCTAAAGCCACAGCCAGCAGCAACAGCGTCCAATATGGCTGCCAGTTCTAGTCCTGGCTGCTCCACTTCTGACCCAGCTCCTTGCTGAAGTGCCTGGAAAAGCAGCAGAGGATGGCCCAAGTGCTTGGGTCCCTGCATCCGTGTGGCAGACCTGGAAGAAGCTCCTGGATTTTGATTGGCTCAGCTCTGGCCATTATGGCCATTTGGAGAGTGAACCAACAGATACAAGACCTTTCTCTCTCTCTCTCTCCCTCTCCTCTTCCCCCTTCCCCCTTCCCCCTTCCCCCTTCCCCCTTCCCCCTTCCCCCTTCCTCTCCCTCTCCCTCTTCCTCTCCTTGTAATTGTGTCTTTCAAATAAATAAAATAACTCTTAAAAAGAAAAACATCTTGAAACCTCCTAAGGTAAGTAGACTAGTCTATTTCAATAAATTAGTATAAGAGGCAGGACATAAAGTTAGCTTTATTTTCCTACTTCCAAACTCATTGATTCATTTCTTCACACATAAATTCAAAAAAAAAGTATTTACTGAGCACTTAGCAGGCATCAGATATTATCCAAATATGTCCAACTGGAAACAAGCCTCCTCAAGAGGGAATTCCATGATAGGTGCCACCGTCAAATTGCATGCCAGTGTGAGAGAGGCCATGATTATTCCTGGGTCAAACAACATTCCACTTGATCCTGCTAATAGTGTGTTGATTGCACTAGGTGCTAACACATCACTGAGCACTTCAGATTCTGCCAAATCAAAGCCACATGACTCAAATGCAGAAGACAAACGCCAACAGTCCACAGGGAACTGGAACACTAGTTTATGTATTGGATTTAGTAACAACAATCATTTAGCTTTGGTTGCAAGTGACTTTATGGCTTTTGTCTTTTGTGGGGAGAAAAACTCACCAGAAACAATCTACACTTTAAATGTTAGAGATGTGTTCAGTGCTAAAGCTAGGAGGTGCAACAAAAAATAAATCTGAGAACGAAGGTACAGTTTCAAAGATAAACTATGAAGTCCTGGGAACATTGTGAGAGAAATAAACCCAGACTAGATAGTATTTGTAGTTGAGAGGGAAAGATGGGACTTCTGGTTACAGGAGTGATTGGCAGGAGATTTGACCAAGATGAGAACATAGGTGGGAAGCACAGCCTCTTGGGGTTGTGCCAAGCCTCTGGGTTGTAGGGAACAGACTGCCCAGTGTTCAAACAGGCTGCAGAGAAGTATTGCACCCCAGTCGGCTGGCCACAGAGACGGTGTTTCCATGATGCAACCACACCGGTACAGTATGGCAGCACCCTCGATCTGGATGCGCGTGAGTCATCGTGCTCCCTCACATTCTGCCTGACTCAGAGCTGGCGCTCTGTACGGATTAGTTTGATGAAGGAGAATGAACTGAACCATAAATGTGTTTAGCTGTTCCTGTAGACCAGGACTCAGGAATTAATTGTGACATTTTAGTGTGTGTGTGTGTGTGTGTGTTCCATCTAATAGAAATTAAACTAACAAAATATACTTTATCCTATAAAATGGTGCCATAAAAGCTAAGGATTTTTTTTTACATTGGTATAACAAAAAGTCCAACATGGAAATGACTAAATTCTTAAATGTCTTGTAAATTCTCCTTGAAATAATGAAATGAAAGCTACCTGCCAGGCCTAGATGTCACTCCCCTTTCCCTTGTTCTGGTATTCATATGTTCTACCCAGAAAGTAAACATGTAAGTGCAGATAGGCAATAAGGGCCGACTTGATAAATCTTAGAAAGTAGCTCATACCCTCCAATACAGCTTCTAAGAAAGCTAGTTGCAGCTTGGGCCAAGACACTTAAATAATTTCTCCAGTCCTAGAAACAATAGACTGTACCCGTGTCACTGCTCAGAACAGAGAGCAGGCTATGACCACTGAGATGAAAGAAGAGACTATATAAAACTTGTCTTTAGTACAGGAGGTGCACCTTTGTCCCCACCTGTCCAAGCTGTCTTGTCCCCCACGGCTTACCTGCCAGCAGCCCAAGTGAGGCCACCCCCTAAGCAAAGACAAGAGGAAAGATGGCTGGGCCTTGCCCATATACAAGGACAAAGCTCTGGCTCTGGTACTGTGTATTTCAAACGCAGGGGAGAGAGAGAGAGAAGCATGCACACTAAATGTGAACATCATCCTGCAATACTGTGACTCTGCTCAGCGCAGCCTGCCTGGCTTGTAAAAATATGAGAATGTAAACAATGAGATTTAGTGGTATGTCCCCTAGGGACAGAAAACAAGGGTATGCTTGGAGATGAGAAATCTGCTTGGAAAGAAAATGCTGGGGGCTGGCACTGTGCCATAGCTGGTAAAGCCACTGCCTGCAGTGCCAGCATCCCATAGGGGTACCAGCTCAAGTGGCTGCTCCACTTCCCATCCAGCTCTCTTCTGTGGCCTGGGAAAGCAGTAGAAGATGGCCCAAGTCTTTGAGCCCCTGAACCCGCATAGGAGTTCCAGAAGAAGCTCCTGGCTCCTGGCTTCGGATCAACACAGCTCCAGCTGTTGCAGCCAACTGTGGTGTGAACCAATAGATGGAAGACTCTCTCTCTCTCTGTACCTCTTCTTCTCTCTGTGTGTAATTCTGACTTTCAAATAAATAAATAAATCTTAAAAAAAAAAAAAGAGAGAGAGAGAGAGAATGTTCAACTCTCCTTAGCTGCTGTTGGAGGCCACCACGCGATGGGGCAGAGATTAAATGTCCCATTTTGCTGCATCCTAAGGATCCAGGTTCTATCTGGTTCTGGTCAGGTTCTCCTGAATTCATGGACTGGAGCTCACATAAAGCATGGGGGAAGGGGGTTCTCCAGGAGAAAGGCTAAATATCAAGTCCTCAGGAAGCGCAGAAGTCAGCAGCGCGGAGCCCTGGGCATTTTCTCCTCCCTGGCCAATCTGGTTCCATATTCTCTGACCTGTCAATCGCATCTCCCAGTCCCCTCCCACTTGTGCCTCTGTGGCTTCCTGTGCTTACTCAGAGAGCTTTCTTCTTTAGCACCAACTGGTAGTAGACTGCAGTCTTCGTTCCCAAGTCCATCTGGCCAGTCAGCTCCAGTACTAACCATTAGATGACAATTGTCCTCTGTACAGGTGGTGTATGTGTAGACCTCACCATGCTTGCTTGCTATCAGGTCACAAGAGAGATATCATCTTGCTCCCCCATATGCTAACCTCCCAGGGGTGCCTATACGTGAGCCTTTTAAACTGCTGGTCAGGCGGGGGACCTCTCAGTTTGGTAAAATGTGGGCATTGCCAGCAAAAGAGGTCAAGTCAAGAATTCCTCCAACTGCTGCAGCCGGGTGCCCAGTGCACCACGTGGCTCTACCCAGTGCCTTCTGCTTTACCAGCTCTGGCCAAACAGAACTGGCTCATAGCAATGGCTCTGAATTAATTAAACTGTCTGAGTGGATTTTCCATTTTGAAAATTATTTCCTATTTCTCCTGATTCTTTTTTCATAAGCGACAAAGATCTAAAACCAAGACTGAATTTGAAAAAGAGTCCATTTCCAGCGAGTGGAATAATTTTCACAAAACTGCCAAGAGTTTTTCATGTGTCTAGCTTTGGTTTTGGTGCTAGATGAGTGATTTGACCAAGCTGATGCATAAGCAGATGATAGGAATTTATCATTTACATTCATGTGTGTTTAGTTTGCCATTTTCTTCAACAAAGATAATGAAGATTTTGTAGTTTTATGTTGAAATCTTTACTTAATATAAACTAAACTGATCTGTATATAAAGAGAATTGAAAATGAATCTTGTTGTGAATGGAAGGGGAGAGGGAGCGGGAAAGGGGAGGGTTGTGGGTGAGAGGGAAGTTATGGCGGGGAGAAGCCATTGTAATCCATAAGCTGTACTTTGGAAATTTATATTCATTAAATAAAAGTTTAAAAAAAAAGAAAAAAGAAACAATTGTAACTCAGTATTTGTATGAGCAGCCAAATTATCAGTCATCAATAAGTAAAAATTCAGTAATTTGTAAGAAAACTTACCAACCATCAGCCCCTCAATAAAAAAAAAGAAAGACTGTGAACTTGGTAATAAAGCATCAATTAAATTATCTCTGATGAGTGTTCAAAAAAAAGATTTTGTAGTTTTTATTTTTTTTTTATTTAAAGAATATAAATTTCCAAAATACAGCTTATAGATTACAATGGCTTCCCCCCCATAACTTCCCTCCCACCCGCAACCCTCCCCTTTCCAACTCCTTCTCCCCTTCTGTTCACATCAAGATTCATTTTCAATTCTCTTTATATACAGAAGGTCAGTTTAGTATATATTAAGTAAAGATTTCAACAATTTGCCCTCACAAAGCAACACAAAGTGAAAAATACTGTTGGAGTACCAGTTATAGTATTAATTCACAATGTATAGCATGTTAAGGACAAAAAAAAGTCACTTGGGTGATTTCATTGGGTAGTTTCAGGATGATTTGAATTATTAGTGTAATTTATCTGGCTGTCATGTCTATAAATAAAATAGAGCTTCATTACGCAAGAATAAGGTTCAAATCATACTAAGGATTTTAATGTACTATTTGTGGGTAGTGTTAAAAATACAATTCAACAAAATTACAGCAGGAAAGAAACAATAAAAAAATGTAACTTCACATGGTGTCCCTTCTACGACAGGCAGTGGATGGATGTCTGGCTGAATGAGTAGACACAGAGAAGCTAAGTCAGATAAATGTGAGATGTAAGCTTGTAGACTTGAAGAAACACAGGATAATTTTATATAGGGGACACAGAAGAACCTGTTTTTACATTCAAGATGAGAAAATAAATGGTGTTCAAGTAGCTACTCAAAAGATAGGAGAGAAGAAGAAAATCATTTAGGTCAATATCAGAATGTTTTCATTCTCCTTTATAGAATTAAGCTAATAGGAAATGCTAAAATCTAACAATAATCGTAGATTTAATGTATCAAGGAAGGAAAGAATTTTAATTAAATTTTACAAATAGAATAAATCTCATTTAAGGATGTATGCCTCTTCATAAAGGAATTAATATTAAAAACATTAGTGTTAGTTGAAAAAGATCAAGAGCATTGGAAAAATAAGAAGAAAAAGACAAAATTAATTTATAAAGATATATTATTGCAACACAGTAAGTAGCAATAATGCAGTAGCAGAGAACCATAACAGGAAGTCAGGAAGGAACTGGTTTCACAGTAATAGATTTACAAAAAGATAAAATGGGGAAAAAAAGAATCATTAGGAAATTTCCTGGCATAATGTGGGCTAACAGAAGCTGAAAGTGACATTTATTGTGTAGAAAATACACACACACCGTCATACAGCCGAGGCATTAGAGAGGTTTATTTAGAGCTGACATTTCCTTCTTGTTTTAAGTCTTAAAGAGAGCTCGATCTAAAAAAAGAATTTCAGCTTAGGATTTTTAAATTATGTTCATAGTAAATAGCACATTAAAAATGAAAGGTCAAAAAATAACTTGTTTAAGATGATGTATCTCTCCACCAAACACTTCATGCTGTTCCAAGTCTTTTAAAAACATCTCTAAGATAAACCAGTGCACACACACAAGATCAAAGAGTGATATCTTTCCAAGTAAATGTATTTTCTGTGTGATGAAGAGGATGATAGGTAAATCTCACAAGGCTCTTCCAAGATCACAAAAACTCTTAACTTTAAATCATTGGGGAGGGGCCCAATTTCTTTGAGGCAACAAATTTTGAATTCTAGACATTTGTAAAGGCACACTAATTTTTCCATGTCACCATAAATATAACTGCTTATGCATTTCAACAGTAAACATCATTTCTTATTTGTGTCTTGAAACACAAAATGCTTTCTTTTTCCCTGGCAGGTTGCAACTTTCCTGAAATACTTGATCTGTTCCCAACAATGCAAACCCAAAACTAAGGAAAAAAGAACAAAACTAAACCTTATTGTCATCCACTAACATTACTCTAAACACACTGGCAATCAAACCAGAGAAAAGGGAAATAATTTCATATATACATCTAACAAGCGCTTAAAAATGCTTTGAAGTCCTTTGAACGTTCAAGGTTAGGAGCTCTGGTTCTGCCACTAAAATAGCATTAAAATAAAACATACGGTTCCTTTTCAGTTCTGTTTTATGGTTAATAATGTTGAGTCAAGCACGTGTCCAGATCAGTATCCAATCAAATGGGTAACAGCAGCCAGCTCATCTCTGAATTTCATGGATCATAAGAATGAGGGTTCATGTTTGTAAGTTTTCAGTCTCCAACTTGCTCAGTCCTCTGGGTTAATCAATCAATACCTAATAAATGGATGTGTGAGGGAAGGAGTAGACCAAGGGAGGAGGAGGAAAGGAAACAATTCCAGCTTCTTGGATTCTTACTTGAAACAAACTGGCCCAGGAACACACATTTTAACAAGCACAGCCTGCCCCTAGGTAACTGACAATGTGCAACAAAGAATATTAGGTTTCAGTGGAGGCAGAGCTGGATCCACTAGCTCACAAGGGCCAAGAGTCAGATTTGCTTGTCTTATCAGAATTTCAAAATGCTGCTATATTAAACTTAGTGATTATTTTTCTGCCAGTTCATTTCTGTAATTTATTCATCTCTTATTTTAAATCCACCTTCTCAGAGAAAAGATTGAAAGTGCCTTATCATGGCATATTACTGCTTTTTGCTAATAAAATGATTAGAGAAAAAGCGGTAGAGTAAAATAGCATCTTAAGACTTTCAAGTAAGTAAATCATAGCTACATTTAGTTTCTAGGTTATGAGTCCACATGCAGAGATTTGCCCATTTGGAAAATGATTTCAGGATCATTAAAAAAAGAAGTCTCTCAGACTCTTCCTTTAGCACTGGTATGAGACAAGCAGAATCAATATTTCCCTACCTGCTGTACTCTCCTATCTAAGCCACCATAGTGAAGATTTTAAACTGGAAATGTCCATCAGGAATCTGAAATACTTCATTTTTTGTCCACTCCCCTTAACAATAGTCAGAAGTAGAGTAATGCCTACATTTCTATTAGCATGCTGTAAGTAGTTTCAATGCAAGTTGATTTGGAGGGCACCTGAGAAGTGCTTTACTTCATTTACTTTTGCAAGCATGTCGTGATCACCTACTATGTGCAGACTTTCTGTAAGACACCAAAGTGATAAGCTCTAGTCAACAAGCCAACAAAGAGCTCACAGGCCAGTGGGGGGATCAACAAGGAAACAGAAAATTAGAGAATGGCTTGGAAGCTTCAATACAAGACTAACCAGAGAGTTCAGTAATACTGAAGGCACAGGGAGACCTTCTTAAAGGAAATGATGGCTAACCTGAGTTCTAGCATGAAAGTAGGAGCTACCCAGGCCAAGATGTTAGTAGACAAAGGGAAGAGAGTATGTTTGGGAAGGAGTAAATGTGCATTCCCAGGCCCAGAGCCCATACAGAGCATAGAAATTTGGGTACTGCAGGCAGTTCAGAAAGCCTGGTTCTCAGAATTGGAGTGGAGTCAGGACAGATGGGAGCGGAGGGCAATGCAAACACAGAAGTATGGCAGATGAGGTTTCTTCCTCTCACTATAGCCGCTTTCCCTTTCTCTCAGAAGATTGGCAGAGATCCCTTGATTTAAAGAGAGCTAAGGAAAGAAGCAAGGCATTTTCATTTCACAGTCATGGGTCTGGGTTTGGGCATGTAATCCAGTTCTGGCCGAGATCAAAGGAACAGTTTGCTGCAGCTCCCTTTCCAGTTGGAAAACAGAGGGGCACCAGGAGAAATCTGTTGCTCCATTCTTCCCTGCGTGGAGCTCACATAGGTCTATAAGTATCTAGAGCTGCTACAGCCACCTTGTGAGCAAGGCAAAGACGCAAAGACTTGCAAAGAGCTGATGAAGTCACTCCCATTTAGTGGAGTTAATAAACCATGCCTGGAACTGTCTTTGTCTACACTCCATGGTAGGTGAGAAAAGAGATGCTTTTTTTTTTTTTAAGATTTTGTTTATTTCCTTGAGAGGTAGCTACAGACAGAGAGAGGGAGAGCCAGAGAGAGAGGTCTTCCATCCCCTGGTTCACTCCCCAAATGGCTGCAACAGTCGGAGCTGAGCTAATCTGATGCCAGGAGCCAGGAGATTCATCCGGATCTCCCACATGGGTGCCGGGGACCAAGCAATTGGGCCATCTTCTACTATTTTCCCAGGCCATAAGCAGGAAGCTGGATTGGAAGAGGAGCTGCTGGGACATATGGGAAGCCGGCACCGCAGGGAGAGGCTTAGCCCACTACACCACAGCACCGGCCCCACCTTTATTGTATAACTATTTGCCCTGTGCTCTGCTTCTTGCAGCTCAGCATAGTCCTAAAGGTTCAGACCCGTGTGACCCACATCATGAAAGGTCTCACAAGCAATTCTAATCAACAGCCCAACGCCTATTTGTAACCTGCTTAGGTTGAAAAGCAGGGTTTTAGAAGAATGTGTTGGGATATTCATGGGCTCCAAGCTGACCAACCAACTTCTGGAGAAACAGGACTACAACCGAGGTTTAGGGATAACTTGAACATGGCTTCTAAGACCACCCACGGATGATCCCCTAACACTCATTTCTGCTTCTTTCCCTGGGTTGGCTTCATTCATCCTCATCGCTGACCAGGTTCCTGCACCTGGTAAAAAACATGTCAAGTGATAGCTCCCCCGAGCTTCTCCTCTTTTAGTTTCTCTCTCTCAGAAACAGCTGGCACATGGTTCTTCTGTTATTAAATACAGGCTCCAATTTTATTTCCATGGATTAAGCAGTAGAGCTAGGGGGCCAAAGTAATAGACAACCACTTCAGAGGAGATCATCAGATTTTAAGCAGAAGAAAGCAAGAATTTAATTTGTAATTTAGAAAGGTTACCTTGACTTCAGGGTAGAAAAAGCATTGCGAGCGTAGTGCCAGGAGGCAGGGAAACTGCCATAATAATGTCGGAAATCATGGGGCCTACAAGATGGTGCAGGCCAAGTTTATGGCTCCTATTCAGGTTGCACTAATTTAGTCATTTGTAGTTGGTCCACCTTTCTATATCACAATAAAGAGTGTAACTTGTCAGTGTGGTGGTGGGAGGGGGTGGACAAAAAGAGCTAAATACATAATTACAATTTTAAGTAAGGCTTCAGAAAGATTAATCAATTTGCTAGCTTTAATCATTATATAACTCTTTTTGGAAAAAGTCAAGTTTTAAGATTCAGTAGGTTTCAAGTAATGTTGAGGCCAATTTTCATTCAATACTGGTTTAATATAAAATTGATGAATAATTTGCAAGTTTTTATAGGACATAAAATATGAAATATAAAAATCCAGTGGCCTATCTTTGTCCTATGAGCCTACCAATCCAACGTATTAGAGCAGAAACTCGTTTACTGCATGTTCTACCAAAAACAAGAGTTAATCTGAAATCAAAGGCAGATGAAGCCTTGGGCCGTGCTAAGATGCTAGTAATGGAAACTAGGCTGCTGAAAATGAAAGCAGAGTCATGAACCCTCAGAGAGACCAAATGCAATTATAAATAAGGCAAAAAAAGAATTCATCCGAGTGGAATGTCAAGCATGATATTACTGAAAGTTAAGGATGAATTATGTGGTTTAATTGTTATCAATATGATTTCAGATACATAAAGATTTTTTTTTCTTTGTATTGTCTAAAGCTGTTCTAAATGGATACTTCTTCCAGAATACAAAGAAACACATCAAGGAAAAAAGACAATGGATGGGAAAAGGTCAGCCTGAAGATAAAAGGTGGAGAATTTCCTCAATGTAAACCAATAAATATTTATTCCATCTGCTCTGTCCCAGGCTCCATGCTGAAGCTGGCAACAAAAGATAGGTCTTCCACCACAAACTTTCCAACCAATGCTTGATGGCTGGTGCCGCGGCTCAGTAGGCTAATCCTCCAACTGCAGCCCCTGGCACACCGGGTTCTAGTCCTGGTCAGGGCACCGGATTCTGTCCTGGTTGCCCCTCTTCCAGGCCAGCTCTCTGTTGTGGCCCGGGAGTGCAGTGGAGGATGGCCCAAGTGCTTGGGTCCTGCACCCACATGGGTAGACCAGGAGAAGCACCTGGCTCCTTGCTATGGATCAGCGCAATGCGCTGGCCATGGTGGCCATTGGAGGGTGAACCAACGGCAAAAGGAAGACCTTTCTCTCTGTCTCTCTCTCTCTCTCACTGTCTAACTCTGCTTGTCAAAAACAAACAAACAAAAAAAAACAACCAATGCTTGATAACTCCCCTCATTGTCAGCTGACTCAGCTTTGACCTGAATAATAACATAGCACAATTTGCACGAAGATGAAGCACACAAAGGAGAGAAGGGAACAGAGTTCCTTACAGAATTTTGCATCCGGCTCCCATGAGCCCACCTTTTGTACCAAGTTACTCCGGGCTGTTGGCTCCACAGAGTCAATGTTTCTCAAAATTGAATGTGCAACCCATTAATCTAGGAAGATAGCTTAAAATTCAGAATCCTAGTCCTACATCTCAAGATTAGTCCATTAGATCAGTGATGAAATGCATCAAGCTAATGAGCTTCTCAGGTGCCACTCATCCACACTGAAGCTTAAGAACCACTGCCCCAAAGAGAGAGCTTCCAGATCCACGTGTTAAGATGCCACATGGAACATTTACCTCACCACATTGGAGTGACTGGGTTCAAGTCTCAGCTCTGCCTCCTGCTAAAATACACCCTGGGAAAGAACAGATGATAGCTCACATGGGAGACCCAGAGTGAGTGCAAGCTCCTGGCTTCAGCCTAGCCCAATCCCAGCAGTTGCAGCATTGGGTGAATGAACCAACAGACAGGAAAGTTCTTTCTCTATCTTTCAAAAAAAGAGAAGCAAATATTGGTCATAGCTATTGTGAAGGTCTGAGTATATTGAATGTGTTAAGAAGGCTTGGATACATTTATTTAAATGTATTTAAAACAAAATGTTAAAATATTGAATGGTAATGGTAACAAGAAATGATACCAATGTGGTTTCAACTACTCTGAAAATATTTTCTGCTTTACGTTATAAAAAGATTATTTCTAACATTAAAAAATGGAATATCTATGATTGCATCTGGTGGAAATAGCAGAAGCTTATATAGCAACATCAAACTCACCAGAGGTAGCAGTGGGGCATCAGAATCAGATGTTCATCTTCATAGGTGTAGATGCCAGAGTCCTTCTACAAACATATTGAATCAAAATATCTAGAGATAAAGCTCAGCCAAGTGTTGATAGCAGTACTAAGAACCAAGGCTTTAGCCAAGACCACAAAAATGCTACAGCCACCTGATGGAAATATACCTAAATTGGAAGGACAGCTTTCCGAAAGATAGTGTTAAAAGAACAACTGAGATGAATTCTACTTTTAAAAGTATTCTTCAGGAAGAAAAAAGTTATAGAACTGGGCAAAATTTCAGACAAAAACATGGTTTAGAATCCTCTACCCTACCACATGCACAGGTTATATTTATAACTAGGGAAAAGGAAGTACCATACAAAAACAACCTGGTTGCCTGAGATAGGTATTTGCCTAATTTGGACTTGGTCTGACAGCTGGCAACTCGTGATTGCCTGGAGTTTACCTCCTGTGATTGACTTGGTTACTAGGGTATACCCCCAGGTTAGGGTACATTTTGTTTATATACCTAGCAAGGATATAGCTCACTATGTATGGGGATGGCTTTGAACCAAGAGTTATCACCCACCTATGGAGGCCAGGTTAGCCCAAACTTCTTTAAATTTAACTGTACTAACTTTGTAATTTGAATCTAACCTAAATTGTTGAACTGACAACTTCTAATTGAAACCACAAAATAGTGAAAATACACAGAAAATGCATAAATTCCTATCTGTTTTTCTGTTAATTTTTATTTAAAATATTTTGAAGCCTGAAGGTAGTTAAAGATGCTGCATTCAGGTTGAATATAGTTATTTATCAGGTATATTCATATATATGATTTTGTTAAATCCTAATAAAATAGGATGGCCGCTGTCATCAGGAAAGAACAGGTTTTATTTTTTATTTTTTTTAGGAAAGAACAGGTTTAGGGAGGAGAAATGATTAGTCTAGTTGTTCCTCAACTTGTTTGTGTGTTAAAATCACCTGGAGACCTTCAGTAAAAACTGATGCCTGTGTTGCAGCCTTAGGCCTTTATATCAAATTGGTCCTGAACTGGCCCAAGTTCTAGACCTATTAATGGATACCCTGGGGTTCTAATGTACAGACAAGTGTGGGAAGCACAAGACTAGCCCCAAATCACCCAGATGCCAACTAATGAGATTAAAGTTTAGGTGTTTTGATGTCTAATTAATTCTCATGTAATTATTTTTAGTATAAAATTCAAGTTCAGTGATTATCCTCAATGAATATCAACTGAGTTTTACAGGAAAGTAGCATTTTCAAATTGTTCTGACCATAGAAAGGAATCACCTGAGTTGGTTGTTAAACATATAGTCTCAGGGCCCTCCACAAGTTTCTGTTTTCAAAAGGACCACTTAAGGCATTCTAGTCTGGCTGAAAAGCCCATAAGAGCATTTCAGGCATGCAAAGCCAAGACACTGTGGAAAAAACTGTCCTACATGAAGGACCTCTGTGGATGAGACACCAGTGGAAAGAAGTGGTCATCAAAGAAGGATGTACTTTTCTCTGAAGGGAGGAGAGAGCTTCCACTTTGCTTATGGCCTTGCCTAAATATTGAAGGAGTCAGTGGATTCAAAAGGCTTCCATAGCCTAGGCAGCTCATGTCAAGAGCCTCGGGTGATCATTGATGTCATATATAAGGCTGTTAATTGTTAAATTAACAACAGGAGTCACTATGCATTAACTTCCCATGCAGGACCTCTGTCCTCAAAAAGTTGTATTATGAGAGTTAATACTAAGTGGAGGATATTCTTATGTTTCATAAGTTTTAGATAAGCCTAAGTGCCCAACTCCATTGCTTATTTCCTTAGGTGGCTCTTCAATGAATGATAAAACTTGTTCTCAAAGAAAAAAAGTACATTGAAAAATAAAAAAAGGCAATAGGAGGAAGAGTAGGAATGAGGGAGGGAGGAAAGGAGGGAGAGAGGGAAGATGGGGTGAGAACTGGATTATAAGATACATGAAATTTGTTTCATTTATATAACTAAAAAATTGAGAATAAAATGAAGGGCCAAAATAAGTCTCAAAAGCCTATCATAGATAATTTCAAAGAGTATCAGTATTGTGTTATTGAATATCAACATTTGGCTTGAAAAACTGTGAAGAATTAATGAAGAAGCCTTACCAAAACAAAGTTGAGATAATTAACTGGGTACCTCATCCTCATAGGTATAGCTGTATACAAACTATTAGCTCATTAAGTCGAAACACTTCACTAAACATCCAGGACTGTACATCCAAGGCACTATGGAAGATGTGTTTGGAGATGTACAGAGTGAATAAGACCAAGTCACTACCCTGAAAGACCTGACCACCCATGCACATCTCCTGTGAAAAGGTAAAGTGGTTGAGCTGGGACTGAGCTATGAATTCTGTTCCTGTTTTCATAACTCACCAAGTTTTCCTGTGAGATGGCTTCAGCAGGCATTGGTGAGGATTCTGATGAGCATGTTAAGGCTCAGGAAATGTTGCAGGAGCCAAATGGTCATGGTAAAGGCAAGGTCAAGGTGTTTTAGAAGGCTTCAAACTAGCAATTGCAGGAAACCTGCAGTGAAAATTTAGACTTGGAGTCAGATTGTATACAGCGATCGATTGTTGTTGTATAATCACAAGGAAAAGGAGGGTGAAAGTGGGGGATGGGAACAGGAGAGGACAACAGAAATTTAGGGTGGGAGGAAAGTACAGGATTAGGACTGATAATGGCTTTAATTTTTGATGACACATGATGTAAGCTTTTGAAAATTTTGCAGTTGAGACAGAAACCAATTAGAATATGTCATAGTTAACTTCATCCTCAGAGGTTAACCTCCAAGACATGAGCTCTGTCTTACTTTATTTACTATCCCACATCCAACTCCAACCCACGATGCACACATGCATACCTATTGAATTTTTAGCATAAAGTAGGTACAAAAAGTATTTAAAATATTTATTTTGTGATAATCTATTCTAAACCAACTTATTGGATTAAACTATACAATCCTAGGAGGAAAGAATTTTTAAATTCCAAGTAAGAAACAGGTTGGAAAGACAATGGAAATAAGGCTGAAAAAAATACAACAAGACAGTGTAAAAGAAATCATTTCTTATAGTGAATCATAAACCTGTAGTGAACCAGAATTTAATATCAACTAAAGTAACCTAGGGAGAAATTCAAAATAATTTTGAGATTTTTAAGCTTGCTAATATAACCAGAAAAGAGTTGTGGGAAGAAAATAGTATTCCATCATAGCAAGTTTGAAATAATAAATGCTTTTTAAATCAATGATAAGCCATCTTAGTAGTGATGCCTTGAATTCTGAGACTAAAATACACAGCTGTAGTTAATGCTTGGAAAGTCAATTCAGGATCTTCTTTCCCACATGTATCTGGGTAACCTCAAACCCCTCAAGATGTAGTGAGACTCCTAAATACTTCTGGCTCTTCAAGTCTTCTTGTGTTTCTGCAGGTCTCCCAGATCAATGCAGCACTGACATCCAGGCATACGCCTGAAATATGAGGGAAAGAGAAGAGCTTGAACTGGCATTCAGATTTTCCCATTTCCTAATTATTCACATTTGCCAAGTTCATGTTCATCATAGGAGCCAGGGCACACAGCCATGCACTTTAGCACTAGAGCAATCCCAGAAGGTAGTCAAGTCATCAGAAGCACTAAATATTACACACCAAAGAAGGCTGGAGATCATGAAAACCAGCATTTCAGCGCATCTTCAAATGTGAGGATTTGTATTTTTTTCTAGTATCAAAATTTAAACCTTGATTTTTTTTTTTTTTTTTTGCAGCTGACGTCAAGCATCACCAAAGAGTATAAGTGAAAAAAGGGAGTGGAGCACTCCCTTAACTTCTGTATAGGGGCGCTGATCCCATACAAGGGCAGAGCTCTCATTACTTGATCATCCCCCCAAACGCCCAGCCTCTTTCTCCTATCACATAGATTCCCATGTGAATTTTGGAGGGACATATATTCAGACAATGACAATAACTAAAGTCCTTAGTTTGCAGTAGGGCTCACTATTTTTATTGTACATTGTTCTGAAAAATACACAACATTATATGCCCACTTTTACAGTTAACATACAGAATTGTTTGTCCACCTGAAAATCCCATGATCTATGTTCACCACTCCCTCTCCCCAGCCACCTACCACTCACCTTCTTACTGTCTGCTTAATTTTGCTTTTTCAAGATGTCATATAGTTGGAATTATACACCATGTGGTCTTCCAGACTGTCTTCTTTCACTTAGTAATATCCATCTAAGTTTTTAGCATATCTCTTAAATACTGAATACCATCTCATTGTATAGATGTGCCATAGTTTATCCATTCACAACTAAAAGGTATCTTGGTTGCTTCAGATTTTTGGCAATTAAGCTGCTACAAGCACTCCTGTGCAGGTTTTTGTGTGGACATCTTTGCAACTCATTTGAATAAATACCAAAGAATGCAATTTTTAGATCAGAAAAAATGCATATTTGATCTTATAATAAACTGCTAGACTATCTTCAACAGTGGCTACTCCATTTTGCATACTCACTAGCATTGGGTGTGTATTAGTATTTGGATTTTGGCTATTCTTACACATGTGTATCATTGTTTTAATTGGCAACTTGCTGATTGTGTATGATGTGTAATTTTATGTTTATTTGCCATCTATATATCATCTTCAGTAAGTTTTCTGTTCAGATCTTTTGTCCATTTTTGATTGGATTATTCATTTTTTTATTGTAGAGCCTGAAGAGTTCCTTGTCTATTTTAGATAACAGTTTTTTTGCAGATATTTTTTGAAAATATTTCCCCCATATGTAGCTTGTTTTCTCATTATTTTGACAGTGTCTTTTGCAGAGAAGTTTTTAATTTTAATGAGGTATAACTTATCTATTTTTTCTTTCATGAGTCATGTCTTTGGTGTTATATCTAAGAAGTCCTTGCCAAATCCAACAGCATCTAGATTTTCTCCTATGTTTATCTTCGATGAGTTTTATAGTTTTGTGGTGACAGTGAGATCTATGCTCCACTTTGGATTAATTTTTATAAAAGTCTAGATTTGTTTTTCACATGTGCAAACTATCTGTTACCTATTGACTTGCCTTCGCTGTTCTTTCAGAGAACAGGTAACTGTATTTGTAACTGTATTTGTGAGTGTCTGTTTTGGAGCTCTTTGTCTATTACATTGATCTATTTGCCTCTTCTTGTCCTCTTCTACACCATCTTGATTACATTCAAGACTTGCTATAAAGGTACAGTAAGGTCAGTTCTTCAGCAAATTATTGACTGAGCAAAAACTAGAATAGTGAGAGTTAGAAAATAGGGACTATAGTCCTTTTTAAAATAAGTAGATTTTTAAAAAGCTTTTATTTATTTGAGAGGTAGAGTTACAGCGAGAGGTAGAGACAGAGAGAGAGGTCTTCCATTCACTGAGCCTATCAAAAGCCAGGAGGCAGGAGCTTCTTCTGGGTCTCCCATGGGGGTGCAGGGGACCAAATACTTGAATATCTTCGACTACTTTCACAGGCCATAGCAGAGAGCTGTAGGGAAGAGGAGCAGCCAGGACTTGAACTGGTGCCCATTTATAATGCGTGTACTGCAGGTGGAAGGTTAGCCTATTATGCCACAGTGCTGGCCCCAGGACTAAAGTTTTTTATTTATTTATTTATTTATTTTTGACAGGCAGAGTGGACAGTGAGAGAGAGAGACAGAGAGAAAGGTCTTCCTTTTCCATTGGTTCACCCTCCAATGGCTGCCACGGCCGGCGCTGCGGCCGGCGCACCGCGCTCATCCGATGGCAGGAGCCAGGTGCTAGGTGCTTTTTCCTGGTCTCCCATGGGGTGCAGGGCCCAAGCACCTGGGCCATCCTCCACTGCACTCCCGGGCCACAGCAGAGGGCTGGCCTGGAAGAGGGGCAACCGGGACAGAATCCGGCGCCCTGACCAGGACTAGAACCCGGTGTGCCGGCGCCGCAAGGTGGAGGATTAGCCTGTTGAGCCACGGCGCCAGCCAAGGACTAAAGTTTTAATTCAGCCCCTTCCTCCCTGTTCGGCCCACACTTCACCTGTACTGCCTTTACTATTTGAATTGAGTTCATGGTGATTCTACTAAACTGTACTTTGTAGAGAGATACCAAAGACCTAGAGAGTCCCATCCTAATCATCCACTGAAAACCTGTTCTTTATAGGACACTGTGCCCCTAGAGGGGTCATTAGCTCCAGTGCCTATAAAAAGCAGGATATAGCTGTGAACTTTAGGCTAAGCTTTGCCCAGACCAGTTCTGAGTCAGAAGAAAGATTGTTCTACGTGGCACATGACAGGCAAAATTCTCTACGGGCTGTAAACAGGATGTCCCATTTTGATGCCATCACCAGCATTCTCTGCAGAAGTTGGTTTGTGTGAGAGTGAGTTGGATGGGGTGGAGAGCTCTATGATATATGTGGAAATCTAAGCTGGTATAGCAATGAGAATAATTACCTTTCTCTCCAGTGTAAAATAAAAAAGCCTCCTCTTTTGATTATAGGCTTAATTTTAAGAGAGAGGAAGCTAATTTAATTAACAAAAGTTAATGCTACTAATTAAACATTTGTTCTATTTTTTCACATGCACATACAAGTTTGCTTGAGGATATCACAAAAGCTCTGCTTATTGGCCATCATAATTAATCAATGTTCTTCAGTACCACTAATTCATTTTTAAGGATTATACAATTCAGGAATAAGTATATTCATTTTTTAAAAGACTTATTTATTTTATTTGAAGGCAGAGTTAGAGACACAGAGGGGGGGGTGGGGGATGTCTTCCATCCACTGGTTCACTGCCCAAATGGTTGCAACAGCCGGAGCTGTGCTGATCTGAAGCCAGGAGGCAGGAGCTTCTTCCAGGTCTCTCATGGTGGTTCAGGACCCCAAGGACTTGGACCATCTTCCACTGCTTTCCCAGGCCATAGCAGAGAGCTAGCTTGGGAGAGGAGCAGCCAGGACTTGATGGGTGCCAGCAAGGCAGGTGGCGGCTTTACCCACTATGGTGCTGACCCCAAGTATATTCATTTTTGCCAATAAAATTTAATCTATACCTCAATTTCATTTTATTAAGTTTAAAAAGTGTTTATTTTCATCTACTTTAAAGGTAGAGTGACAGAGAGAGAGAGAGAGAGACAGAGAGAGAGAGAGAGCGCTTCCATCTGCTGGTTCACTCCCCAAATGTTCACCAACAGCCAGGGCTAGGCTAGACAGGAGCCAGGAGCCAGGAACTCCATCCAGGTCTCTCTTGGTAGCAATTAAGCCATCTTCTGCCTCCCAGGATTCATAAGCAGGAAGCTGGATCAGAAGTAGAATACCCAAGTCTTGAGTTGGCACTCTGTCCCAAGTGATATTTTAATTCACTGTGCCTATTTAATTTTTAAAATGCATTTTTATTTAGGGGGGGAGAGAGAGAATATGAATGAGAATCAATTTGCAAATGCCTGTAACAGTGGGGGCCTGGCCAGGCCAAAGCTGGGAGTGGGGAACTCAATGCAGGTCTCCCAGGGTGTACGTTAGCAAGAAGCTGGAACAGGAACACAGCTAGGCCTTGAACCTAGGTACTCTGAAATGGGATGATAGCATCCCAAGCAGAGTCTTGAATATTGGACCAAAGGCCCACTCCTTTCTTCAAATTTATTTTTTCCATAAATTTCATTCTTATGTCTCATCTTGATCTTCCTGCAACTCTGAATGGAAAGTGATTTTTTTCCCCCTTGCTAATGAGGTGAGCTTTGGAGGGGTTTATGTGAATGGCTTTTATTATAGACATTAATAACAATAATAACAGTGTAGGCTCTACCTTAACATCCACTGCTATGGGACAGGTACCGAGAGCACATTTATTATTTCCAAAGGGGTAAGGGCTGGGCTGAAGCCTGGAGCTGAGAACTCAGTCCTGTCTCCCTCAGGAGAGGCAGGAACCTGTTTCTAAGGCCAAAACCACTGCCTTCCAGGGTCTGCGTTATCCCAAACCTGGACTCGGGACTGAACTCAGACACTGAATCCTGGTACTCTCACTCAGGATGTGGGCAAATTAAAAGGCATCTTAACTGCTAGACCAAACATTGCACCAGGTTTTTTGAAGTGATGAAAATTTTCTAAAGTTGCCTAGGGAGATTCCTGACGCCATAAACAAGAGTGTCAAATTGTTAAATCAACATCAGGAGTCACTGTGTACATATGTCCCATGTGGGATCTGTCCTTAATGTGTTGTCCAATGTGAAGTAATGCTGTAACTAGTACTGAAACAGTATTTTTACACCTTGTGTTTCTGTGTGGGTGCAAACTGATGAAATCTTTACTTAATATATACTAAATCGATCTTCTGTATATAAAGATAATCGAAAATAGAAAAAAAAACTCAGTGTTATATTGGAAATTGCATACAAAATTAATCAATTTCAAAAAAAATATATCATGTAGGATCTCTGTCCTTAATGGGTTGTACAATGTGATTCAATGCTATAACATGTACTCAAATAGTATATTTCACCTCGTGTTGCTATATGAGGAAAAATGATCAAAATCTTTACTTAACACATACTAAACTCATCTCCTGTATACAAAGAGAATTGAAAAAGAATCTGGATGTGAATGAAAGGGGAGAGGGAGCGGGTAAGGGGGGAGGGTTGCGGGGGGAGAGGGAAAGTGTGGGGGGGAAGCCATTGTAATCCATAAGTTGTACCTTGGAAATTTATATTCTAAATAAAAGTTTAAAAAAAATTTTATAAAGTTAACAATGGTGATACATACATGTATCTGTTAATATACACAAAGCCATTAAAATGGTGTATTTTATAATTTATTATGATTGGCAGTATGTGAGATATATCTCAATAAAGCTGTTTAAAAGAAGTAAAATGGGTAGGCATTTGGCCTAAGAGTTAGGGTGTTGGTTGGAGCACCTGCATCCCTTATTGGAACGCCTGGGTTGGAACCCTGGCTCTCCTCTCAATTCCAGCTTCCTGCTAGTGTGCACTGGGGGAGGCTGCAGGTGATGGATGGGGTAGTTGGGTCCCTGACCTCCCCTGCCAGTGCCCACATGGGACACCCAGATTGGCTTCTAGGTTTCTGGTTGTAGCATGTCTCAGCCCGACCCTTTTCAGGCATTTTGGGGGTTGGCCTAGCAGACGGGAGGGTAGGAGTATGCTCTCTTTGTCTTCTGCTTGCAAATAAATAATTATATATATTTATATATACTTTGTGTGTGTATGCAAAAGGAATTAGGCCTTCATAAATAACTGAAGCACACGCACAAAGTAAATGTGATCTTTTCCAGGAATAGTTTCAGTGCAAGAACAGTGTACACACAATAACCAGAATATATGAATTATCTAAGTTTTCTGGCTGCTGAACAAATTCTATGATCACTAAGAAGCTAAATATAACAGGACATAAAGAGAAGTAACTTGGGTCCATCCATTGGATGTATGTTGATGGTAGGAAAGAAAGTTCCTATTGTACAAATATTTTGGCAGAATTCTGTGGCTTTAGAACAAAATCAGTCTTTACAGCTATCTCTATTTTAATTCAGCAGAGTCCAACTATTTCCCTTCCATAACAGTCCTTTTAAGATCAGCACAAACAGGTAATGATGAATTTCATAGAACTGGATTTAATGACAACAGGAGGATGGAGCAGTATTTTGTCCTGACAACCTAGTATTGACAGAGGATACCACTAAAGATGAAGCAAAACCACTCCCTACCCCATCTGCCTAACCTACCTTCCGATAAAGAACAGAAGAAAACAAACAAACAGGAAACCAAAAGAATTCTGGCATGCCAGTCCCTTTATACCTTACTTCTTAAAAAAAAAAACAAACAGTAATTTCTGAGACATTTTCAAATTAATGCTAGTATTTTGAATCAGCAATTTAATTTTAAGAATAGTTCATAAAGGAAATTAGTTTTTCAGAAAATGGGTTTCATGAGATTAAGGGATCTTTTGGCTGATAATTTTGGCCAAGTTGCTTTCCCCTCTTTTCACTCTTAGGTAATGTAAAATGTATTGAGTCAGTAATGCACAACATCTATTGAGGCCGGAACAGTGTCCTATTCCTAATGTATGGGATATGTATTTGTTTCAAGTGGAATCTCTGATTTATTATTCAATCCACATAGTCTAGATTTGACTGAATCAATTATCTTTGTCTTTCATGTATATGTATGTGTTTATAGAATTAATACATGGACTTGAATACACAAACCATTCACTTCCATGTAATGCCATCCATTTCGATGAGTTGTTGGTACACATTTTAATGTTCTAAATGTTCTACACTCTCAGCCAATATAAGCAAGTGAGGCAGGAACATGTTTTCCCTTGGGCAAAGGGCACCATTGGGCAAATGGATGCTCTGTCATTCATTCCAGACAACTGTTTATAATCTCCTTCAGCTCGGAAGTCCTGCTGTTTTCTTAGTCCTCTTTGAGGAGTGAACCAGTGGATAGCTCCCCCACCCCCCAAAAAAAGGAAGGAACCCTGTATGCTTTAACTCTCACTTCCTACTTGCTCAGCCCTAAATGATCACCAGTCTACTTTCCATCACTATAGTCTCCCATTCTGGAATTTTATATGAATGGAATAATATAATACATGAAGTGTTCTGGCTTCTTTCCCTCAGAATACTGCTTTTCAGTTTGATCTAAGTTGTAGCATACATTAGTACCTCATTACTCTCTAGCTGAATAATACTTTACCATTGAATATACATTTTGTTTGTTCATTTGTTCACTGATGCAGAGTTGAGTTTTTCACCTTCTATTTTGAATAATACTTCTATAGACTGTCCTGTGCAAGTTTTGTCTGGACGCAAGGTTTCATTTCTCCTGAGTATAGACCTAGGAGTAGAATGATGGAGCTCTATGGTAACTCTATGATCACTTTCTTTGAAGATTTATTTATTGATTTGAATGGCAGTTAGAGAGAGAGAGAGAATATCATACTCTTCACTCCCTTCACTCTCCAAATGGCTGTGACAGTCAGGGCTGGTCTGGTGCTAGGAGCTTCTTCTGAGTCTCCCAAATTTGGGTTCAAGGGCCCAAGCAGTTGGGCAATCCTCCACTGCTTTCTCAGGCCATTAGCAGGGAGTTGGCTTTGAAGTGGAGCAGCCGGCACTTGAACTGATGCCCACATGGGATGCCAGAGTCCCAGGTAAGGGCCTAACCCACTACACCAAAAGGTAGGTCCCAACTCTGCGTACTTGTTTGAGAAAGTGCCTGACTGTTTTCCAAGTTGGCTGCATCATTTTACCTTCCTAGCAGCAGTGCAGAGGGTTCCTATTCTGCATGCCCTCACCTGATTTCACCATTAAACAGTCCTTTGCTGAGGAGGGTAGAGTAGAACACGAGAAGGAAGCAACACCCCGGTGACACAGTGGTGATCATGGCACCCCACCAACTCCTATCCCAGTCTACCCACTGTGATTACAGCATCTGTGGATAGCAATAGCAGCCAAACAAACTTCCTAATCCAATTAGTCCTTTAAGAAATTTTCAACTTGGGAACCTCAAAAAAAAAAAAAAAGTTGACTAAAAAATTCCTTGTCATCCTGTTGCATGCTGGGAAAATGCCCCTTCTTTCTTTCCTAATTTCAGATCCCACCATTTGGTAGCCATTCTTTGCAGAAACTGTTTTAGCTTCTCGTGAGCATCTTGTGCCTGTTCTGCAAGACTGAAACCACCTGATGATACCCTGTAGGTGGGACAATTCGTCAAACAGAAAGGAAGAGCGCTTGGCTTGTAGAATGAGCAATAGCTTATTGCTTCCTTCCTCAAATATTGTACTAAGTGTTAGAACAAAACTGAGAACGAGGAAAGTTGCTTCACATTTTCTCTTCAGCCCTGTGGGAGTCCAGGGGATGTCAGTGTCGCGTTGCCCAGGCAGGGTTCCCCTCACACTTGGTTATGTCTTCACGTTGAGTCTGACTGTTACAGGGAGAGGTGGTACAGTCAAAGCCAACCTTTCCACCTTTGCCTTTGGAAAAGTAGAAGGAAACCTGAGGAATAACAAAAATTGGCTTTTCCACTCACTCTCCCAGTGCTTCCCCCCCTTCCCCCAAGATCTGCATGTTGAGGGGGTACTTTGAACACACAGGGTTGGTATTCTTCTGGATCTCTTGTAACAAATGTCAGTATCTGCCTTGAAGTCAGCCTTGGATAAATGGGGCTTCTGACACATTTTCATGTAACCAGTGATTCATTGCTGGTGGAAAGGAGACTGTTACTGAGCCAGGAAATACTGTTTTTCCTGTGTATTTTCTACTCCTTTCTTAGCGTTTCATTTAGCCAACATTTGTTGAGTACTAACTATGTTAGAAACAGCACTTCATTCTATTAGAAATAATAATCTGTTAACGGTTCTTAGCCTCTCTCTTTTTTAAAGATCTTTTCTGCCTTTTTTCTTCCTTACAAACAGAAATCATCCGGCAACTGTAGGGTTATTTGAATGTTTCTTGGGAAAGCCAAAAATACAGGAGCCATGCTTTTCTCTCTCGGAATTTCTCCAAGATCTTAGTTTCTCCATAATTGGCTGTCTTGTGGACCACATTCACTCTTGGCTCATTTGTAAGCATTTACTAATGGTCTGATTTTCCTCAGTTCTGTGCTTTTGCCCTATACTAAGACAGGATCAAACCTATGATAAGCAGTCTCTAAAGTGCATCTTTAAAAGTTACATAAATTTCCAGATCTGCACCACTTAATTACCTGTCTATACAAATGTCAATGTATTCTCCCTCAATTCTTTTTCTCCATCATCCTGGCCAGATACCAGTTTCTGCCTGGAGATTAAGCTAAGTGTCTCTGGTTCAGACAACCTTAGCTTTAAACCCCAGCGTTCGGCAGTGTCCTGGTGGCACTCTGGGCAGTGTGTTCATCTGTCAAAGAAGGATCATTTCACACTGAATAGTGGGCTGCTGCAAGGATTAATGCAAAAGTACTATTTTGGACTGGCACATGGGCACCCCATGCATGTTAGCTGAGGGGTTTAGATTGGTCTGCAGCATTGCCCAGTGAGCATCTTCCACTCCATCCTGTTAAATTGTTTCAGCCAGTATTTGCTTACAACACAGGTGGGAGGGAGCCGCAGCGCAAGGGGATCTCATGCCAGCTCAGGTAGTATCAGGAGGTACCTATTCCAACGCTGTTTGCTCCCATGGTCCGTGCACTGCAGGGTAGTCCAGGAAAAAAAGGGGTTGGTTCTTTCCGGGTGACAAATGCGAAGAGAAAAGGAAACCGATTACAAGTGGCAATAAAGCAAGACAGATAGGTGGGAATACAGTGTGTTTCTGGATCTTTCCCCTGTAAGCCCAAAGTCGGTTTTCAGGTGTAGACCTCTGTTCCGTTCCTTAGCACTGTAGCCACGAAGTCATCTGTCCCTTAAAGCCACAGCAGCCAACATGTAAGCAAGACCGGTGCACCACGCAGGCCCCGGGGGAAAGCTGGGGCGTTTGCTACAGCTCCCACCTGTGGCCAGGTCATTGTGACGCAAATGCTATGGACACGTGGAACACCTGCGGGAGAGCGGGGGCGGGGTCACCCTGCGTGAATGAACGGAGCGGGGATACCCCCGGAAATGGGGGTCCAGGGAAGGCTCCAGGGAGCCGAGAGCGGGAAACCCACTCTCCTCGTCCCCGGGCCCGCCTCAGGCCAGGTGAGGCCTTCGCCCCGCTTCCTCCGGCCTCGCAGGTGCTGCGGCCCCGCTGGGAGGGGGCCCGGGGAAGGAGGCGGCGGCGGGCGGGCGGCAGAGGCGCGGCCGCCGGCTCCCCCCGGCCGCTGCGCTGCGCTGCGGCGCGCACCGACTGCTCCGGCTGCGATTCCGGCTGCCGGCGGCCGCCGCAGGAAGGGCCGGCTCCTGCGCTCCCCCGCCCCCTTCCCCGGCCTTCTGCTGACGCTGACGTCGGTGAGGGAGCCGCAGGGACGCTCCGACCGCGGCCGCGAGGTTCCCGGGGGCCGGGGCTCCGAGGTACCTGCCCTCCGGGGCCGGGGCGGGGGCGCGCCGGGCGGGCTGCGGGCTGCAGCAGGGGCCGCCCGGCGGTCGGGGCCGCCATCCGGGCAGCCTCGCGTGTCCCCCGCGGCGGCGGCGGCGGGTGACAGGCAGGTCGCCTTCGGCGGCCCCTTTCCCCCCGTGCGGGAACTGCGTCGGCTTCCCCTCCCCCGCCTCCCTCCGGCCTGGGCAGGTCTGGAGGATGCGCGCGCCATGAAGCGTGCGTCAGCCCCGGGGGAGCGGGAGGGCGAGTCCCGGCTGCGGCCCCACCTCTGGCCCCGGCGCCGGGAGCACCCGCACCCACCCCACCCACCCACGCCGCGGCTCCCCGGGGGCTCAGGCCCCAGGACCCCAGGTTTCCCCTGGCAGGGACTTGCGTCCAGGGCTGACTTGTTGACAAGTTCACCTGCCGCTGTGCCTCCGGGCCGGTCTTTGGCGAGGGCGGCAGGGAGCAGATGGGAACCGCTTGGTAACCGTCAGCGCCTGGAGGCCTGGGCTTGCTCCCCTCCCCTCGCGGGCCGGGTGCTCCCCAGGTCTGGGACCGCCTGGAGCGGGAGACCCCCACCCCCACCCCCACCCCCGGCAGGCCAAGCTCCTGCAAACCGTGGCGCGCCCGTTTCCTTTGGGTGCTGCCGACTCCGCCTTTCCTGCCCTGGGGCTGTTGCAGCTCCTGCTTCCTCCAGAAAGCAGCGTATCCTGCTATTATGTCTGCCCTTCCCCAAGCGGTTCTCCATCGAGGTTCCTCGGGGCCTTTTCCCTCGGATTACCCCAAAGTCCTTCAGCTTCTCTTTGGGATCTTAGCAAGTGCCGCGGCCGGACGCTGGCGAGAAGCAGTGCCTGCGTGGCTGATAGTAGAGAGAGAATCATGTCTCTTCTTGTAGATAGGGTGAAGAAAATCGGCACAAGACAGGATTTTGTCAATGAACCCCGGGTGACGGATTTAGGAAGTCGGTTCTGGTAACTGCAAAAATTGTCAGCCAGGGCTTGGAAAATGTATCACCAGCTGGTTTGAGAATGACCCTGAACAGAGGAGGGAAGGTCCTGTAAATTCTGACTCATTGCAAACATGCTTCTGTCCATACATTTCAGTAACGACTCTATGGAATAGTCTCAAATTGGATTCCAGTGAAATGGGAAATTCTTCATAGTTTGAAATCCGTGCTGTCTACTTTTTGTTACACACACAAGTGCACACATCCTAAAATTTCTTTGTAGTGAGTTTTCAAACTGAAGAATTTCGTTTTAGCTTTCAGTCGGTATTTTTGAAACATCCTGTGTAGGGAATATCATAGAAATGGAATCAATTCATAATCATTAATAGCTCAAGTGTGGCTGTTTGGTTTTACACACATATTTAATTCAGGAGATGTATCTTAAATGGGTAAACAGTTACAGTGTTATTAAAGAAGAATCTTTCGAAAAGGTAGCAGTGAAGTTACAGAGTGTTCCTGGTAATTGGTTGAAAAACCGACCGTGGGTTGTCCACTCAGGGATCACTGGACGCTGACGACGCTGGTAATAGCCTGGGTGGTGTGTTTTCTAGCCGCACCCCTTATTTTCGGTACAGTGGAGTATCCATCTGACTGCTTTCTCTGGAACCTTCATTGCTGTGTGTATCCCACCCCATCAACCTTAAGAAAAGTATAGAATTTTTTTTATTCAAACCTTATAATATTGCTGCAATTTCAAAGAGTTTGACCCAACTGCACATCCTTCCAGGAACAAGCGGTTTTATCAGAGGTAGAGAGGGTGGCGACTGTGAGGTGAGACAGTCGGTGTTGGTGTTGACTTTAGGGTCAGGGAGATCTCAGATCCAGGAGAGGTTGGAAAATCATGAAGAATTTTCCTCTCTATTGACTGACCTGATGACTGGAAGCTAAGCTGGGAGGCAGCGTGTATGATCAGTGTACAGTACACCTGTGTCCTTTGTATTCCACCTGCATCATCAGACTTAGGAGACCCATGGTCAAGGATGCCATCTGCATGTGTTTGTCCATGGGAGAATTTTGATAGCTAATTAATGAGCCTTATCCTCACCCCTACCTCTCTGCAGATGCAACCTCAGCAGAGTTGTTAAACTCAGACTGGTAGTGGAGGTGCACGCTCCCCATGTTGTCCTTGACTCCCATCCTTTTGGAATTTACACCACAGTCTTAGCCAGCACCATGCAGGAAAACAGAGGACATGCAGGCTTTGGGTCTGGAATGGAACAGGATCAGAACCCCAGCTGCAACAGCTAACTGGCCATTTGCCCTCCAGCAAGTTCCTTAAGCTTTCCAAGTCACTATTTCATCACTTCCTTATTTATAGAACAGGGCTATGGTAGGCATTGTGGGGTTGTGGTAGGGATTAGAGACAATATATGTGCCATGCTTTGCACAGTGAACAGGACTCAAGTTGTTGCAAGAAATTTCATTCACATGCTGAGCATATGTGCTATCCATACGTGCAAAGACGCCACTGTTTGACTTGTGCTAGCGAATGTGTTCCAACTTTGGTTTTGAGTAATTCAAGTGAATTTGTACCAATACCGAGAGCCTGGGCTTTATAGCAGATATTCTGCAGTTGTGGGGGTGCATCTGTGATCCAGGAACAAAGCAAAGCTAATTTGTTCCAGTGGGGACAGCTCTCCCCCAAGCCCCTGCCGCTCAGATGTGGTCCATGGGCCTGCAGCATTGGTTTCCCCTGGGAGCTTGTTAGACTTGCACAGCACTCAGGAGACCCCTGAATTCACATCTGCATTTCAACGAGTTCTCCACGTGCACCTTAACCTGTGAGAAGCATTGCTGTAACCTAGTATTTCTCAAACTTCAGTGCCCCAAAGGATCATCTGGGGACTTGTTAAGTGTGGATTCCCAGCCTGGCTTCTCCCATCTGCTATTCAACAACAGCTCGTGTAGCTCAGATGCCCTGACTCTGTCTGTGCTGTTTGAGGAACACTGCTTTGAACTACTCAGCATCGTGCTCTCAAATGAACTACTGTGTCTTCCTTAATAAAGCACTTTGGCAAATGTGATCCTATTTGGCATTCCACCCCCATTAAGATAAATCAGTGTGATAATCCCACATCCATCAGATTAGAAAACTGAGATTACAGGCATGATTTGCCTTGGATAATGCATACAGTAGAACTGCTTTGGACTCAAATCTTAGTTGGCCATGCTTTTATTACTCTAGCATCCACCAAATTAGTGTGTTTCTTTTTTTTGTTTTGTTTTGTTATTGCTTACCTGTGTATTTTTGTTGTTGGTTTTGATTTTTGGCTGTAAGTTATTTTCACAAACATCAGTGACTCTCTGTGGGGTAAGAATGACCCTGTACTACAGGGCGTGCTATGCAGGCTTTTAAAATGAAGCCTGCCTCCTGTGTGACTATAGGCCAGTGACTGCTGATAATTGATAACTGAGCCTCACTTTAAGGGGGGATGATGTCACCTTGTGATGTGGTGAGGGGGAGCAGCTGTGTGAGTGACACGTAAACATCAGTGCTGGAGGAGTGCTTCGTTTGTTCATGGTCACTGCTTGTCCCAGTGCAGACCTGGTGAGAGGCGGAGTTTATAACAAGCTGGCTCTGAATGAGAATTCTCAGTCCCTCCTGCCAAGCCTGAGGGCATCATTCACCAGGTCTTTGACCAGATCAAACTAGTGAGTCTCTTTGTTGTGTGTACATGGACCTGTGCTGTGCTAACTACTGGGAATCACAGGAGGGAAGCCAGCCTGTAGGATATTCCAGAGGAATGTCCAGCCTCCTAAAGGGAGGAAGTGGGGTCAACTGACAGTCGTGGAGGAGGTGGAGGCCCAGGGTGGAGAGAAGGCAGAGAAAAGGTGAGGTTTGCAGAGGAGTGGCTGTTGAGTTGAGCCTTACAATACCCATAGAAATTCAGGTGAATAAAGCTTGAGAGTGGGAGGGAGGTCTCAAAAGTGCCCACATGTCCAGAGTCCCAGGGTTAAAGGAGAGAGTATAGGCAACTAGCCCTTGTGCCTGTTGCTTATTCTCTGAGTAGCCTTGGGCAAGTCTGGACACCTGTGACTTGGGAGGGTTAACTGCATTAATCAGTGTATTGATTTCAGTTAGTGCTGGAAAAATGTGGACATGGCAGAAGTGTTAGTAGACAACAGGAGACTATATTAGAATTATTTGCAGGGGTCAATTTTAATTCTAAATACATGGAATTAAAAGAAGGTGACTGGAAAAGTTAAATGAATGCAGTATAGTACTGTGGAGTGGGAAACACAATGTATATGTTCGACGATGGATCCTTGAATGTGTAGGTCATAGTCATGGTTAACCCTAGGAGTCTCGCATTGAGAGAAGAAAGGTCTTTGACTGATAGTGACGATGTTTGTACAAGGAATGACTCCAAAGTATTACAACTGTTTACCGAAAGCACACATATTAAAATCTACTGAATGACTCACCACCATCATAACCGCTCATCCCAATTCTCATTCCCAGCACAGGGCATGGACACCAATATTGGAAACACAATAGCACCAAGACGAGAGCCAGCTTCTGTGAGATGCTCTTCTGGGGCAGAGCATGCTTAGCCCAAGACCAAGGAGCTAGTTTTGATAAATGCGCCCCCTTTCCTTATTGGGAAGGGGCTTGATAGCTCCCAGGAGTCCAGCAACAATGCAGGTTTTGTTGTACCTAGTGCCATCCAGGTATGGGGTTTGAGAGAGATGAGTTTTATAGAAACAGCTCACTAACCAAACTTCCATCCAGGAGTAGAGCAGAGTGGTTACAAACAGCAGCTCAGGAGTCAACAGCAGACTCAAGTTTTCTAGTTGTTAATTTTGAGCAATTTCCTCGTAATTTCTGAGCATTTTTTCTCATTTGCAGAATGGTCTGATGTCACCTTCATAGTGCTGTGGAGATGAGAAGATGGGGTTGAGTGCCTGGTAATCACCCTTTGTCCATCACGTAGATAGTAAATACCTAAGAGGCAAAGATGAATGTCAGGGTCCTTGCTCAGAGGGCCCTACAGTTTGGCACAGGAGACACTGGTTGGTATAGTTAACCCTTGCAGAAGAGTGAAGGGAATGCAGTGGGGAAGACAGGAGAGGGAGAGCCTGGGAGGAGAGGGGATAGTGGGGCATGTGTTGAATGGGGAGAGTCTCTAAGTAAGTTGTATGTAGGCCAGTGGTCAAAGGGGACAGCATTTCCGGTGGAAAGTACCGCCTCAAAGTCTTGGAGTGACAGAGTGTGTTTACAGAAGCGCTAGCATTCTGAAATGGCCAGAGGGAATAGTTCTGTGTAAGGGGTAGTAACGTTCTGGGGGAACGGAGTCACAAGGGGAAGGGGCTTGTGTGCTTCATTAAGCAGCTGTGGGCTGGCAGAGACGCCACCTTCTTGGGTCGAGGTGAGAGAATCCTGCAGCAGCCTATGTAGTGGAGTTTCTCTAGTGGCAAGAGAAAGCAATCGGAGATTGTTAAGTAGGAGAGTAGTATGATTTGATTTGCATTGTATGGTAATAGTTCAGACCATGGTAGAAAAGATTGGACAGGGGTCGTGTTGCCTCATGTGGCCTCGACTAACTGCTTTTTAGGAGGTGGAAGACAGAGCACTTGAATTCAGGCTGTAAAGGGTAAGAGTGAGGTCCAGCTTACACCTTAGGCCTCTCACTGGCTTTAGTGCTGGTCATTGGCATAGGGGCTACAGAAGGAAGAACCATTTAGGAGTGGAGATGGAGAGCTGTTTAGTTTTAGCTGTGTTGAATTTGAAGTGCCTATGGGACATCCAGGTGAAGAGCACAGTTGGGGATGGAAGTACGGGGCCAGTGTTGGGTGGAGGTGTTAGTGTTGGCAGCTGATGGTGTCCAACAGGTGGCTGATCCCATGGGACCTCATGGAATCACCCGAAGAGAGCAGGTGAGCAGTGCTAGAAAATGGCCAAAAGTGGACTTGCAGATCTCTCATATCTGAGATGTGGGTGCAGAGGAGGAAGAGCTAAGGAAGAGACCTGGAGTGTGGAGAGAGCTTCCCGAGAAACCAAGGACAGGGAGACCTCAGGAAGGAAGCGAGCGCAGTCAACACCCCACAGAGTGGAGCACTTACATTGGATCCACAGGCAGAAGTTTTCTCTGGGATGGGAGAGAAAGTACCCAGACTGAGGGGCTTGGGGGAACTGACCGCACTGAGAAGGAAGAGAGTGGTAAGACGGGGAAAGAGGCTGAGGAATCTGAGCTGAGTGCAGAGGGCAAGGAAAGCCAATTAACATTAACAAAAGGAGGATAATGGAGGGACTGACGTGGATGGATGGGGCTGACCCATGGGGACCCTCCGAGGAGACGGTGGTGATGGTCCTGGTGCTGGAGAGGTCCAAAGAAGTGAGCTGCAGTGAATGAGGAGTGGAAGCCGTGGGGAGAAGGTGCCTAGTGCAATGCCAGAGCCACGCCTGCCCACAGTACATGAGAAGGGAGATTGTGCAGGAGTCGAGTGTCCTCACCCTTATGCCATCTCTTCACTGTTGCCATATGCAGCCCTGGCATCATTGTCAAGTAGGTAAATGTTGCATCCGTGCCAAACCACTCCTTCCTCTCTGCTTCCTGCTTCTGTCTACTCTGCCCCCTTGACCTGGAGCTCAGCGCCTTTGTGCAGCTTCCTGGTTATTCCACCCGGGCCTGCCCTACCAGGTTTGTGCCCAGTGGCCCTGATCCCCAGCAAAACAACCGGTCCTGTGCTTTACAAGCTTTGGGCTTTGCTGCTATTTAATCCCATCAACTTGTCTTCTGAGAAGGCAGACAGAACCTGGAAACAGAATCTTTGATTGGTTCTCAAATCACGCCGACTAGATGGCCCCCGTAGGAGTGGTTCTCTTAGGTGGGCGTCCAGGAGGGTGCAGATCTCCCCCTTTCTGTGTGCTGCCTCTGCGGCTGCCTTAAAGACCCTCTTCTTGTTCCTGCCTCCCCACCTGAATTCCCTGCTGTTGATGCTTGGTGCATCCATGCCACTTGCAGTGAAAGGTGCTGGGGTGGTTCTTATACAGGACTGGTGTACAGCACAGCTGCGCATTGGGATCTGTGTAGCTCAGTGATTCAGATGAATGCGATGAGGCTCACTCTGTGCCTTGGGACGTTCTCTTCAGTCCTGGGCCTCCATTCCTTCATCGGAGAAAAGAGCAGGTTGCATTGAACGGCCTGCACATTCTGTCCTAGCTCTCAGTGAGGCAACCCTGTGAGATCCTAAGGATTGCACTGATGGTTTCTTTCAGAGGCTTTCTACTGGGAAGTAACCTTAAAGAGAACCTTGTAAACCTTAGTGTCTCTCTGTTGACCCTCTGACTGCTGATCTTTTGTTACTTGTAATTTCATAGTAGTAATTGTTACATTCACACTATTGTTGTCTTCTTCCACATATATGTATTATTAACTGTACATATCTTTATATAAAACTATGTATATTCTATTTATAATTAAATGTATATCAATTTGTGGCTGTATTTATATTCAATATTGGAGGAAAAGCAAAGGGACAGATTGTCTTTATCTTTTCATTTGGATGGTTTTAGACCAGGGAATTTCAATAAGTCCATGGAAAATAGAATTAAAAGGTAAGTTTATTTTACTGCAAAAAATTTTTGAAAGTCAGGTACATAGGTATCTTCAGAAAAGTTCATGGCAAATGTTATGTGCATGGAAAGTTCATGGAAAGTGTTATGAAGAATGTATGAATGGATTTCAAAATTTTTTGCACCAAAATGAAGATCACTTAATTCTGTTTTGCATAAACTTTGCTGTCAAGTGCTCTCATGGTAGTCCACCCACTTATTGTTTGTGTGAATCTAACTTGAAATAAATACTGCAATCCTGCACACAGATTTGGGCCTTTTAAGAATAACCTACTATAATGGCCGGCACTGTAGCTCACTTGGTTAATCCTCTGCCTGCAGCACTGGCATCCCATATGGGCACTGGGTTCTAGTCCCAGTTGTTCCTCTTCCAGTCCAGCTCTCTGCTGTGAGGCAGTGTGAGGCAGTCCAGCTCTCTGCTGTGCCCAGGGAAGGCAGTGGAGGATGGCCCAAGTGCTTGGGCCCCTGCACCCACATGGGAGACCAGGAGGAAGCTTCTGGCTCCTGGCTTTGGATCGGCTTAGTTCCGGCTGTAGTGGCCGTTTCGGAGGTGAACCAATAGAAGGAAGACCTTTCTCTCTGTCTCTCTCACTAACTCTATCTGTCCCATAAATTAAAAAAAAAATAGCCTACTATGAAAATGTGGCATAGTTATAATGACTTGTAACTATTTTATGAGTCATTCTAAAAGAATATATCAAGATTTCATTTTTGAGATAAGATTTTAATGTACATTATGATCAAAGGCTTAATGCTCTATTAAATGCCATTAAATAAAAAGCTGGGACTAGAGCTGTCACTGACTGGGCTAAGCCTCCACCTGTGCTGCTGTATCCAATGTGGGTCCCAGTTGCTCCACTTGTGATCCAGCTCTCTGCTTGCGGCCTGGGAAAGCGGTAGAAGATGGCCCACGTGCTTGGGAACCTCCACCTGCGTGAGAGACACGGAGGAAGCTACAGGCTCCTGGCTTCAGGTTGACTCAGCTCTGGCCATTCAGCCATTCAAGGAGTGAACCAGCAGATGGAGGACCTCTCTCTCTCTGTCATCCTGTCTCAAACTCTACCTGTCAAATAAATAAATAAATAAATAATTCTTTAAAGAAAAAAAAGCTGAGGGGCTGGCACCGTGGCTCACTTGGTTAATCCTGGGCCTGTGGCGCCAGCATCCCATATGGGCACCAGGTTCTAGTCCCGGTTGTCCCTCTTCCAAGCCAGCTCTCTGCTGTTGCCAGGGAGGGCAGTGGAGGATGGCCCAAGTGCTTGGGCCCTGCACCCGTGTGGGAGACCAGGAGAAGCACCAGCTCCTGGCTTTCGATTGGCACAGTGCCTTCTGTGGCAGCCATTTGGGGAGTGAACCAACAGCAGGAAGAAAGATCTTTCTCTCTGTCTCTCTCTCTGTCTATAACTACCTGTCAAATAAAAAAAAAAAAAAAAGGAAAGAAAAAAAAAGCTGAACAAATAAAAAGTAAAAGGACCCTAGTTGAGTGAAAAATCTGGCAACGGCTATAAACAACGATCACGTGAAAGATACATTCACTCGTGTAAATTTGTAAATAGTCACTAAATCATTAAAACTAGAGTAGTACTTAGAGTACATAATTCTTTACATGTTGACAAAAACTTTAGATGAAGTTTGACAAAGCATTATTTGCAGCAAAACTGACACCATAGACATTTCTTTTTGTTTTGATTTTTTGATTTTTAAAATGTTAAAAAATTTTTAACATTTTAAAAATGTTAGTTCCCAGGCTGGCGTCGCAGCTCACTTGGCTAATCCTCCACCTGCAGTGCCGGCACACCGGGTTCTAGTCCCAGTTGGGGCACCAGATTCTGTCCCGGTTGCCCCTTTTCCAGGCCAGCTCTCTGCTGTGGCCCGGAGTGCAGTGGAGGATGGCCCAGGTGCTTGGGCCCTGCACCTGCATGGGAGACCAGGAGAAGCACCTGGCTCCTGGCTTCGGAGCAGCGCAGTGTGCCGGCGGCAGCGCACCAGCCGCAGCGGCCATTGGAGGGTGAACCAACAGCAAAGGAAGACCTTTCTCTCTCTCTCTTGCTCTCACTGTCCACTCTGCCTGTCAAAAAAACAAACAAAAACACTTTATCTTAAAAAATAAAAAAGCTTACAGAAGAAGCTAACTTGATATTTTATTTAATCCAATATAGCCAAAATATGTCAATATAAAATATAAAAAGAAATATTTCAACATAAAATGTGATCAAATATAAAATAGAACCATAACAGATTTATAAATAAAGCACAAATGTGATAATAGAATTTAAATATAGATAAGTCTATCAATAGGAATACAAATAATTTGCATAAATATAAATCAACTGTAGATTTACTAATAAAACTTTTTCTAAAGTACTAAGTCTTCAAAGTCCAGTGTTAAATTTGGGCACATCTGAATTCAGACTAGCCATTTTGCAAATGCTCTATAGCTACATGGGACTAGTGGTTGCTATATTGAACAGCATAGTTGTAGATGATATAGTGAATTTAGATTATTCGAACATAAAAAGGTTAAGTTGATGTCATTCTTTAAAGTAACATTCATAAGAGGCTTCCATGTTGTATAATTGGCTCCCCAGTGAAATGTGCAAGGTTACCATTTCGTCTTTCATTTAATGATGCTGTGTGCTGACATGGGCCAAGACAGGATTCCTTTACAGAAGGGATGTCAGTCATTCTCCACCCTCGGAAGTTACCCTTTTACAGAAAAGGCCACCATAAATGTGGATTAAAATCTGTATGCTGGATTTGAATTGACTTTTGAAAGTTATATAAGTCACTTGAATAAAATCCAGGTGAAAATGATTTCTACAACCGGACTTTTAAAAACTATGCTTTTCTTTAGGATGGCAGCCCATTTGTTCCATTTCTAGTCTTCCAGTCCGTTTTATACGATTCGGTCCTGTAGATTTTCCTTTCAGGTTTGCTTGTAAATGCCAGCTTTTTTGTTACTGTTGCCATGCTCTTTGCTGTTATATGGAATTCATCATTGCTCATGGTTTGAAAGCAGGAGAAAGAGGAACAAGACCCAGACTACACTCTGAGTAGGCAGTTTGAGTTTTGTGCTTGACTTGGTTTTGTGGGGATATGATATTTTTAAGTAACAGTAATGTTGAAGAGAAGAACATTTGAGACTAGCTTGACTTCTTTTTTCACTTTCTTTTGTTTTTGTTTTGAGCGTCTCTTGAAGCCGGTGAAGAGGCTGAGGAGGGCAGGAGCTTGTTAATGGGCTGATAGGTGTTTCAAACCCAGCATTCCTCCCTGTGTTTTGACCTTTGGCCTGATCCTGGACAAGTTGTCTCCATTTTTAGGACCCCCAGGTAACTGATCTTTAAAGAGGAAGATGTTGTGTTAATTCCCTCATTCCCAAAGATATACAATAATTAAAATTGGTTTTATAGTTTGACTGAGGGCATTGTGAAGTTGGATAGGTGTAGGGACTTGGAGGAAGCACAAGGCTGTAGCATTGTTATAGTTTTTCCGCTTTCATTTACATTAAGAATCACATGGAGAGATGTTAAAATATTTACTGGAGGAATGTGGTTTTTAATAGTTTGAGAGAGTCCTAAGCTTACATAAGGCCTGCATATAACACATCAGTTCATGTGAAATGTAAATAAAATGATCACTTGAAAACATGCCAGGACCCTCAATTCAGGAACAGGAAATACAGACCTCAACAGTAACTTGCATCTGTAGGGTTTAAATAAAAACTCATTCATCTGATATCTGCCTTAAGTAAGTTCAGAATTCTTTTAAAATTTCTGACTCACAAAATATCAGCATGATCCTGCTTTGGATTTACTTATGAACTTAAGATATGTCAAAACTCATTTTCAGGAGATACAAAACCAGCAACAGAATCCATTTAAATTATATAGATTGCGCAAGTAATCATAACCTTCCCAATACTGAAAGGAAAAGCTGTGTAGCATAGGACAACACCCATAGAAACCGGTCAAAATCATGTTCCTTGAGTGCTGAGCTGTGAGAAGATGGGAACTAATTCAGTGACCTGCTGTCCAACCGACTCCCTTTCCCAGCTGTTGAACACCACTTGAAGACTACAGCTGATTATGCCTGGAGGAACTGATCCATTTTCTTCACCATTTCTACTGAAACCATGTTAATATTTATACTTAAAACACACTTGCTTCTCTTCATAAGAGATTATAAAAATCATTATTGACATAAGAAAAAGTGACCAGAGAGAAACATGTAGGGAAAAAGGTAAAAACCTGCTTTTCCCAAAAGTAACGTGTAGGCATTCAGTTATTTTTACCTTGGTACCTAGCATTTCTGACTCATTTGGATTCTGCTGGTCATCAGGCAAGGTTAGGAGCCTGGCTCTGAAACTAACTGCCTTTGCATTTCCTTAGTCGCCTTTTTGGATCACAGTTCCCCATTTCCAAAGGAAGGGGGTTTCATTCAATTGTTTCTCGCCTCCCCTAGGCTCCCAACTCTTTTTTTTTTTTTTTTTTTGACAGGCAGAGTTAGAGAGAGACAGAGAGACAAAGGTCTTCCTTTTCTGTTGGTTCACCCCCCAAGTGGCCACTACAGCTGGCGCATTGCGTCGATCCAAAGCCAGGAGCCAGGTGCTTCCTCCTGGTCTCCCGTGGGGTGCAGGGCCCAAGCACTTGGGCCATCCTCCACGGCACTCCTGAGCCACAGCAGAGAGCTGGCCTGGAAAAGGAGCAACTGGGACAGAACTGGCACCCCAACCGGGACTAGAACCCGGTGTGCTGGCACCATAGGCGGAAGATTAGCCTAGTGAGCCGCGGTGCTGGCCGGGCTCCCAACTGTTAACTTAGATTCACCCTGAAGTCACATTCCAGAAAAAATAAAGCCACAGACCTGTGTCACTTCAGCTTGTGGTGAGGAAATGGCCAAGCGAATAAACTGAGTAGGAGCCCCACGTTTCCTCTTTTCTGCAGAAAAGTTAACCACGTTTGAATTTTATGAAGTTATTGCCTGGACCCTAAGTTTCAGTTATGAAAGAACAAGACACAAAACCAGTCATGTTTCCAGATGATGTTGAATTCATGGGAAGATGGAATAAGGAGAAAATTATTAAGTGTTATGCAATTGGAAGCTAACTCTGAGAGCCGACATCCCGCAGCCTCCCAACAGTTGTGATACGTGGTCAGAAGACAAACTGGCAAAGATGGCATAAGAAAGACGCTTGTGGAATGAGAAAGAACATTGTCAGCTTTCAAGTAGCTACTGAGTGGCACGTGGTGCCTTCCCACAGTGGCCCCTGTGTTCATCCAGTCACAGATAGGACTGTTGTCTATACTGCCAGCAGTTGTGCTGTGGGAGAAAGTGTGCACTGCTTTCTCTCCATCTCAAATAGAGCCCTACCCCCAATCCCCAGCACACACACGTTCCCACCCTTTGCTTGAGCAACTGCTATGGGCCATGTAGGGAGCCAGCTCTGTGGCTCCTCTGTGTCGCTCTTGCCCTGGGCACTTCCTTCCATCAGGGCACACGTAGCATTCCCTGACTGTAGATTATGTTCTCCAGTTACATGCCAGTGGCCCCCAAATTCTGCAGCATGTGTGATCTGTAATTTTACTGAGGTTTAATTTAAAAGAGTTACTCTGCATTCCACCGCTTATCAGAAGCCATTGTTTGCAAGTTCTTTCCACTCTGTGTTCCGGGAAGAAACACGACTGCCAAAATTGTTGACAAGGCAGTGATACTAACTCCCCTGCAGTCTTTGTAGGGACGGGAGCAGGTTTGCACCTTAGGGTCCGTGCGTGTGGCGCTGAGAACCTGTGGTGTGGGAAGGAGTGATTTCTCTGTGGCTTGGTTCTAACATACCATCACTGAGACTCTTCTATGGAATTCTCACAGCAAGTAAAGGTGGCCTATTTCCCAATGCATGCTAAAGGCTGGTGTGCACACAGGAATGAAGAGCTCGAAGGCAGTGGGAATTGTTATCTAGAAAGCAGAATGTTTGAAGGGACTCCACCATATGCTCAGCACAGACACAAGAAAAGAATTCTGGACTCGGGTTCAGCTAGTGTTGCAACTAGCAGCAAACCCACTCACGGAGGGAAAGAAAATTCACCACTCAAGCTGTAAGGGACGTTAATCTGAGAATTAAACTTTACATAGGAAATGTGATATGCTTAGGAAATGTGATACAAGAGGAAGCCACTTGCCTATTCAAATACTTCTGTGGGTCGAGAGTACTGATAGGGTGAGATGACAACTGATCTTACCTTTACTATGAGTAGGCCTGGGCTCAGGAATTTTGGATTCTTTGCATAATTCAAATATAATCAGAGATGCCATCAGCTAACTCCCCTGTTTCACAAAAGCTCACAGAAAGGAGTTCTAGAACAATACAAGTGTTGTAGCAGCTCAAGCCCGCCAGTATGGATTGAGAATACTTTTCCATATGACATTTCCAGGGTAAACCCAATATCAGAGTTCAAAGCAGCCAGGGGCAGACTGGCTCCTCTGCTTTGTAGCAATGAATCAAACCAGGCCTGCTTTGACATTCTATGAACCTTAGAGTAGAGGGAAAAAACTGGCTAATATCCAAGCTTCCAGGCTGTCTGGTTTTTTCAAAGTGGCTTTTCAGTGATTCTGGGTAGTGAACGGTTATTGTAGTCTTTTGCTTGTCCAAATAGGGGAATAGAATTGAAGGCTCAAGCACAGCAAACAAATATGGGGCGGAAAGATGAGAATGGTTGTTGCACAGGATCCAGTGCAGAATCTGCCCCAGTGCGTCCTTCCTCTGTGTTCCCTCAGTTGTCCCTGCAAGACGATGTCGTCTCGACCCTATGGGTGCCCCTGAGAACAGCTGTGGTATTAAAGCCTGGCCTTGGACCATGAGGGGAACATACTGCAACTCTGTCAGGGTGCAGCCTGGGAAAGTCTGAGGCCCTGGCCTGCTGACCTTAGCAGCAGCCCCACTTCTGAATTTTTTGCTTCTGCCCTAGACATAGAGCCTGCTCCTTGCTCACCCATTCCTACCCCACCCCACCCCCAAGGCTGTTATGTCAAAATGGGAAATTTATTTTCCTTGATTCTCAGCCCCTCCTTCTTTGAGCTCATCTTGATTATCATTGGGCCAGCTGCTTTGTCTTCCTCAAGGAGACTGGGTTGAATTGTGAAACACACTCATGTGGTCAGCTTGCGCTTTTGCCTTTCTTATCACAGCAATGGAGGCCACGGACAACTTGACACTTGCTCTCCTTTGCATATCTCCCAAGGCAAGGCGGCCACAAGGGAAACTTTAGGAAGTTGTCTCCAGGCCATTAAACTGGAGGCATGACACCATTCATGTTGGGCTTGCTTCCTTGTGACAGAAAGAGAAAAATAGCTTTCTCTGCAGAATTATTAATTATAGACTTTAATCCATTTTACAGGGGAAAGGATGTTTTATAGTAGAATTGACAAGTCTAGAATTTTTTTAAGGTCTGTGTTTGTCCCTTGTAAATTTCAAATCTCCTGATCCTATAAGTCATGCTTGCATATCTGTCTCTAAGCTACACCTGTACTGTCCAATACTCTAGCAACCCTGTTGGTTACTGAGTATTAATGTGGCTAATCTGAGTTGAGATTTACTGTGAGTATACTGTATACACAAAAATATGAATGTAAAATAAATGAGTATTAAAATATTTACATATTTTAAAGGCAGAGTAACAGAGATGGAAGGAGAGACAGAGATTGAGAGAGGAAGAGAGAGATCTTCCATCCTCTGGTTCATTCCCCAGATGGCTGCAACATCCTGGGCTGGGCCAGGCCAGGAGCCAGGAGCTCCATGAGCTCCCAGCACTTGAGCCATCATGCACTGCCTTCCCAGACACATTGGCAGGAGGCTAGATCAGAAACAGAGCAGCTGGGACTCAAACCAGCATGCTGATATGAGATGCTCATGGCATGAACAGCAGCCTAAGCTGTGCCACCATGCTGGTCCCCACTAGTGATTTTTATATTGATTACAAGCAGAAATATATTTTAGATATGTTGTTTTTAAAATATGTTATTTTTACTATTTCTTTTTCATGGCTATTAGGTCATTTGAAGTTCCACATGTGACTCATGTATATTTCCATCAGATAGAACTGATGGAGGCTGTGGTTTCTTGAGGCCAGGGAGAGTGTCTGGCACATGTTAATTCAGTGCTCAATTCATTTTAGCTCAACAATTCAGTTTCTAATGGAGTATTAGTCAACCTTAAAAGAAGGAAATTCTGTCATACACTACACAGCGTAGATGAACCTTGAAGACATTATGCTAAGTGAAGTAAGCCCATCACAAAAACACAAATACTGCCCGATTCCATTTGCACAAGGTATCTGAAGTAGTCTCAGAAAGTGGAATGGTGACTGTGGAGGGCTCATACGAGGGAGAACCAGGGGGTTGTTCATTGGGCATAATTTCAATCATTCAAGATGAACAAGTTGTAAAAATCTCTTGTATACTTACAACAATGTATAGTTAGCAGTGTACCATAAACTAAAAATGGCTGACAGTAAACATGTGTTTTTCTATAATAAAAATCAATCAAAAGTACTAACTATTCTAATAGTCTGTTGTAAAATTGAACTTAAGGGTAGTATGTAATAACTTGATTTCCTTTGAGTACGTCTTTGTATGAATGATTTTGTTGGGAGCTTTGAGCTAAGTAAAGTAAATGTGTACTTGCAGAGAAGCCGTGTGGGTGGTGAGAGGACTGGGGCTTGAGACCTCTCCCTGATTGCACTGTGTGGAGGTCAGAGCTTCCTCTCTCTCAATGTCATTTCCAAAGCAACCTGACCAGATACTTGGAAGCCTGCTTGAGAGGAAGGGAGGTGTGGGTTCCAGGAGCTCTCCCTTCAGAGGCATCCAGACATGCTTGGAAAATTCCTTCCTTTCCCCATGTGTGAAGCCTGGAATTTCAACACCTCAATTTTGTTCTGATAAGACTTTAAAAAACAAAACAGAACAAAAAACTGGGGCTGGCGCTGTGGCGTAGCTGGTATCCCATATGGGTGCTGGTTTGAGTCCTGGCTGTTCCATTTCCAATCCAGCTCTCTGCTGGGGCACAGGAAAGCAGTGGAGGATGGCCCAAAAGTCCTTGGGCCTCTGCTCCTGTGTGGGAGATGCGGAGGCTGCTGGCTCCTGGCTTCGGATCTGTGCAGAACCAGCTGTTGCAGCCATCTGGGGAGTGAACCAGCGGATGGAAGAAATTGCTCTCTCTCTCTCTACCTCTCATTCTCTCTCTGTGTAACTCTGAATTTCAAATAAATAAATCTAAATAAACAACAACAACAAAAAAAAAACAAGGGAATTGCTAGGCATTTGAGGAGTCCTGGTGTCCAGGACCCTCTCTGAGATGGGGTGGGGGGAGATTTTGTAGAGGGGCCAGAATCAGCCCTCATATGCTGAACATTTGATCTGGTAGCCACCAGAGGTTCTGGGTCTGGTCAGAGTCCCTTACATGGGTAGTGAGTTTTTCATTTTTTTTATTTGAAAGATTTTATTTATTTCTTTCAGATGCAGAGTTAGAGAGAGAGGGAGAGACAGAAAGGTCTTCTGTCCACTGCTTCACCCCTGCCCCCATGGCTGCAATTAGCCAGAGCTGAGCTGATCCGGAGCCAGGAACTTTTTTCGGGTCTCCCACTGGATGCAGGGACCCAAGCACTTGGGCTGTCTTCTGCTTTGCCCAGCCATAGCAGAGAGCTGGATAGGAAGAGGAGCAGCCAGGATACAAACTGGTGCTGCAGATGGAGGCTTAGCCCACTGGCGCCACAGCGCCTGCCCCGAGCTCTCCTTCTTTCCAATAACTGCAAGGCAGGTGTAGGCTAATGCTATGGTGGGCTGGCTGGCTCTTCCCCTGGGATTGGGCAGCCTCCAGAAATGGAACAAACAGAATGAGGACAGATGTTGATTGTTTACAGACCTTACCTCTACTGTTGAGAGACAGTGTTTTTATCTTCATACTGTTTGTTGAACTTAGTGTAGGGTTAACCTTACAAGTATTAAGTAAAGTGAAAATAGATATTTGTAAAAATTAAGAGTGGGAATAGGAGGAGGAGAAAGAAGGGTTGGAGCATGGGCAGGTGGGAGGGAGGGTGGGGTGAGAAGTATCACTATGTTCCTAAATCCCTACATTTGAAATATATGACACTTGTATTTAAATAACATTTTTAAAAAAAGGCTCTGTGACTCCTCTGTTTACTAAGGAGGTGGACATACAGCTCATGGCTGGTGAATGCCATGTTTCTCTTCCTCTGCACTCTTCTTGCTGCTTAGTTCTACCCTCTCATCCTCCCCTGCAGTGGGATGAGGATTTCTCAGGAATGCTGAACACTGAATTTCTTTATACCCTCATCGTAGACTATTCCGATGCATCAGTATTAGGTACTGTTTTGCATGTTTTAAAAATTCATCTAAATGGCATCGTATTTTATATTGTCATTTGCAGCCTACTTCTTTTACTCAGCCTGTACTTCAACTTTATTTGGGCTATTTCATCAAGTGTTACTTAACTCTGCTCAACAATGATGTGCAGCATTACTGTATAAGAGTTTGGTTCCTAAAATGCAGCTAGAAATGGCTTAGATGGAACATTTTTATATGTGTCAAATTAATGTATAATTGTAACATAGTAACTATTATATGAATTTGTTTTATTTCAGGTTTAATGTAACATACTCTCTCATGCTTCATCCTGCTCCTTCTCCCCAAATCATCAGCAGTAGAAAAAGAAGAGGAGGAAGACATGTCAGGACACAAATGGTAAGTAATCCATGATCTTTTCTCAATGGGAAGAGGCTAGTGAAAGTGAAAAATATGTAGTTTATGATTAATAAATTTCTACTGAATGGAAAAATCAAGACACATTAGCAGTAAATAACCTGTTAGTCCCTCTCTGATGTTAGGTATAACATTCAGTTATAAGTTATAAGACATTCAGTCTATCTACTGATGATGCTGTGAAAACAAAAAATATTGTAAATTATACTTAATGTGTTTTAAGAAATTCACTTATGTGTAACTTTTGTCTGGGGAATCTAATGATGGTTTCTCTTCCCACCGTTTTCTCTATTGTAATGAGTTGATGCACTTTTATCACTATCTTATCCATAACTTATGCCATTAGAGATAGGAGGATGTTTTATGTAGGGCAACTGTAAATCAGGATTGATTCTACAGCCACACAGTACTCACGCTTGTTGATTTGTAGTTATGACTTCAGTCATCGTGGACACTCAGAAGCCAGTTGCGCTGAATGGAGTAGATGCAGTATTGCTACAGCAGTGTTGGTGCTGACTTTATATCCCTGTAACACTCCCAGGCTGCAGGGGAATCTTCTTCCGAGTCCTAGAGCTCTTCAAGTCGTCTTCCTGAACCTTTTCCCCGCCAGCAAGCACGTCCTTGTCAAATTCATTTTTTCAGATACACAGTAAATAAAATATGATAACGACTATACTTTCCAACCCTGCCCGCTCAGTGGAGAAGCAACTGGCCCAAGTCCCCTGTAATATAACATGTCAGACTCCAAAAGAGTTATTGTGTGTCTTACACCATTAATGACTTTAAAAAGTAATTAATAAATAGCCGAGGGGTTTAATTGCCTGAGTATCCCCATCTGACAGTTATCTAAGAGTTGTTGGACTTTTCTTTTAAATGGTTCCATCTTGCCTCATTATGACAATGGCCTGTCTCTATCTTTAGAGCCTTATAATGGCTGTCGTAGCCTAGCAACAGGCTCAGGGTTATCCTGGCAACAGGCTCAGGGAAGTAGGTACTGACCTGAGAGACCAGAAGGCCCAAGAAGCAGGCTCTCTCCCAGACTCTGTCTCCCTTTCACTCCACAGCCTGATGGTGAAATGAAGGAGCTACAGGAGTGCATTGAAATGAGTGCTGGATTGGCGTTGAGAGGTCTGGAGTTCAATCCTGTGTGACTTAGGGCCACGTTCTTAATGTTTGGAAACCTGAGACTCCTTATTTGTTAAATGACAGGGGGTAGGAGGTATACAGTAGGCATCTCAAGTCTCTCCCTTTCTTCATATAGAATCTGTTGGTGTTAATCCATGAACTTCAGTTTTTTTTTTTTTTTTTTTTTACAGGCAGAGTGGACAGTGAGAGAGAGAGACAGAGAGAAAGGTCTTCCTTTTGCCGTTGGTTCACCCTCCAATGGCCGCCGCGGCTGGCGCGCTGCGGCCGGCGCACCGCGCTTGTCCGATGGCAGGAGCCAGGAGCCAGGTGCTTTTCCTGGTCTCCCATGGGGTGCAGGGCCCAAGCACCTGGGCCATCCTCCACTGCACTCCTGGGCCACAGCAGAGAGCTGGCCTGGAAGAGGGGCAACCGGGACAGAATCCGGTGCCCCGACCGGGACTAGAACCCGGTGTGCCGGCGCCGCAAGGCGGAGGATTAGCCTGTTGAGCCACGGCGCCGGCCGAACTTCAGTTTTAAAAAAAATGCAGTACAAAGAAGACCCTCCTATGCCCCACTCTTGAGAACCTATTTGCCCTGAAATAACTGTAGTCTTTGAGGTTTGTGTGTCCTGTAGATTTTTCTTAATATAATTGCTAAGTAGACTTTCCTCTCATGTGAACTCATAATTTCCAAGCAATGCAGAAAAGATATAAAGTAGACTACGTAATTGTGCTACTCTCTCCAACGATGAGCATTATTAAAGAAGTCCTATGAGTAGCTTTCTAGCATCTTAGGAATAAATGTGTAAATTGAACGTTATAAGCTTAATGACATTGAAAATGAAGGGAAGAATAACTCATCAAGTTTTAAGACAGCTGTATTTTGATATAGTTGTGTAAACAGCTCATGTTTTAGAACACAAGCCTGGCCGATGTTGAGTGGTGATGGGGACGTGACTGGATGCCCCATGTGGGATTTACAGTAGGAACTCCAGACTGGAGGGAGAAGGAGAACTCCAGACAGCAGGGCGGGAGAGGAGCGCCCACAGCAAACTTTCCATCTGTGTTCGAGGTGCTTGGGTCACTCTTAGAGAATTCCACTTCATTCTCAGTTTCATTTCGAACTTCTGTGTGTACTTGGCGATTCGCTCTTCACTACGATCTTCCCTGAGGATGGCCTCTTATCTCTATTTTAAGTATTTATGTTGAAACATTTAAAGTTTTTAACATCAGAAGTCTGTTATCGATTGAATGTTGTCTGATTGCAGTAAGAGCACAATGTGAGATCTACTCAAGTTTTCAGTGCACAGAGCAGTGTTGTTAGCGGTAAGCACTGTGTTCCACCGCAGGTTTCTAGGACTTAAGGTTGCATAGCTGAAACTTTGTTCCCATTAAGGAGCAACTACCCATTTCCCCTAACCTCCCACCTCTGAGAGCCACCATTCTACTCTCCAATTCCATCCGTCTCTTTTAGATGCCTCTGTAACAGAGTTTACCAAGCTGTTCCCCAGCCCCTTGTCTCTACGTTGCTGCCAGCCTGTCAGTGTAGGCCATGGTGCAGTGTGCATGCATGTTCATGGCCAACTTGATCTTATCTGACTCCCTGGGGGTGTCTCAGGCTGGTCACCACACCTGGCTTGGTCTCACTTTCTCTACTTCTAACAACCTGTTGACACCTAAATTCTCTGTTGAATTTCTCACTTTTCTGAGGAGCAGTGGAATGTCCTCACTCTAACTTTTAAGGTTTTAGAGTAAGTTGGTATAATGACCATTTAAGAAAGCACTTACGTGTTTATGAACGTTGACGATGTAAAAGGGAAATAGGTTTAGATAAATGCTTTCACACCAAATCATGGTGATCATAGTAAAATAGCTCTTTGATTGTTTCTTTGCAGTTATTCGTGGGATTTCCAGGATCGATATGTTCAGGATAAATCAGTGGTAAATAAGATGCAGCAGAAATATTGGGAGACAAAGCAGGCTTTCATCAAAGCCACAGGGAAGAAGGAAGATGAGCATGTTGTCGCCTCTGATGCAGACCTGGACGCCAAACTAGAGGTGAGATCTTTATTCTCAACCCCAATGCAGCCACTTTGCTGCGCTTCATTTGGAAATGAGCAAAATCTAGCATCATATCCATGCAATCCCGGCATATTTTTTGAAACCTACACATTCTCAAATAATGAGCAGCATGCCTCAGTAACTTTTTTTTTTCCCAAACACTTAGTTGGGTTGCATGGCGTGTGATAAATTCTCAGTAATTGTTGATTGAAGGAAAATGATACATCCCAAGAGCTGGTGCGGAAATCTCAGGAATCAGCATTGGAACTGTTTCAGAAGACTAGGGTTAAGCAAATGTTTACTTAAAAAAAAGGAGACGACGTAGTTAAATTACCTTGGAAAGTAGAGTCCAAATGGTTGATACTGAAGTGTAGAAAACTGTACAATGAATTAACTCAGATGTTTCATCAGACCAGTTAGTAATACAGTAAGCTGCATTTGTATCTGGTTGATCTAGAGTGTTGATACAACTGGTGGAGGTCCCCTAACCCCTGACTTGATGGACATTTCATCTGATAGTTTAGATCTAAATTTTGAAAGTGTAATTATCACTTCCTGTAGAATAAGGCACCGAGGGGATTAATGTAAGATGGTTTGGTAAGAATTCCAAATGATCTCAAAGTTTAATCTGTAAACTAAAGTTAATGAGCTGAACATTTAATGTGGCTAAAAGAAAAAGTTTAGGCTCCCCCAGAAGGATGGCCAGGGTAGTGGGAGCCATGATTACCCTGGAACAGAGAGGGGAAATGAGACATCCTCATTGCTGAGGAAGGGCTCCCATTCAGTTCATCCGAGGATAGAACCGGAGCCAGGAAGAACTTTCTAGTGCTTAGACTGCCCAGTGAGAGATGGGCTGCCGTTGAGACTTGTGGGTGCCCTGCCCGATCAGATAGGGCTGGGCTACCTTTCCGCCAATTACCTGTTAAAACCATGAGAGAACTACCTAATTTCTCTTATCCTTGTTTTCTTATTGTAATTGGTAGGAAGATTAAATTATGCCACTTGGCAATGGGGAGTGTTTATTGAGTGCTTATTATGTCTGAGAGGCCATGAAGAACGCTTTCCATACATCATCTCTAACACCTAGCAAAGCTCCTCACTTAGCTGGCCCCTGCCTTCTCTTTCCAGCAACACTTACCCTACTTATCCTGTCCTTGCCTCTCGGTTCGTGTCTTAGCTTAAAGGCCACTCTGAAAAGCCTTCCCTGAATATGCTATTTAAGGTTCCTGCCTACGCAACCCCCTCACACCACCCCTGCTCACTGCCTAACATGGCCTTGTTTAGTTTTACTGCTGGTACTCATTGTCTTAACTGTTGACTTGTTTTCCTGTCTTCCCTGTACTCTAAGGTCAAATTCCATATTAGCTTTATTTACCACTGTATCCCCAATGAGACACACCATACGCATTCAGTAGGTACTAACTGGAAAAGTACACATGATGGTGCAATCCATGTTGGTTCTCAACCATTTCCTTCTTTCTGTAATGGGAAATTTTGAAATTGAAGCTGGATTTGACAAGGGTGTTCTGAAAGAGTTTCCTGTGATGGGGAAAGACAGAACCTGGAAGCATCTGTTCTTTCTTTTGTATTCTAAATACAGTTTAAATTATTATAAGTTATACATGCTTCTTACATCTCTAAGCTTTCTTCTTAACAACCTAGTCAACATAAGAATTATCTGAAAACAATTTAATTTGTGACTTACTAGTACATTGAACATATTTCTATGTAGCCTGTTGCCGCAGCACTGTTGGTGAGTTGTATTTTGATCAAATAGCTGCTGCCCCAGGCCCACGGCGTGTGAAGGACTTAGCTGTGATTCTTGATTTTACAAATGATAAGGTTTCTGTGGCAGACATGTTAACACTGATGACAACATGTATAAAGAAAGTGGCTTCCATCAGTGAAAAATACAAAAATGATGTGCAAGCCACGTGGGTGTGTTCTGACATGGAGATATCCCAAGGAGGCTGGCTGGTGCACTGAGAACTTTTGTCCCGCTGCCACAGAAAACTTGTGTGCCAAGTTAGAATAGCTGGATTCTGTTGCAGCCTGTCAGGAAGTGAATATAGAAATGGTGTGCTAGGTTTTCATATTTGTCTATGCAGCTTGTTAATGCCATCATTTTCTCAAAAACCAGCCCTGCAGTCAAGAGCCAGCACAGCAGACCTATGGTGGCAAAGTTGTTCAGTGGCTGCCGGGGACGGGTGGGCTGACCCCATGGACAGGGTGGGCTGACCCCATGGATAGGGTGGGCTGACCCCATGGACAGGGTGGGCTGACCCCATGGACAGGGTGGGCTGACCCCAGGGTGGAAACGTTTATCTTGTGGTTATGTGAGAGTGCACAATTGTGGAAACCCATGGGACTGAACACTCCAGAGCTGTGTAATTATTGCATTTAAGACATTCCTCAAGTTTTTAAAAAGATTTATTTATTTATTTGAAAGGCTGAGTTACAGAGAGAATGAGGGAGGGAGGGAAGGAGAGGGAGAGGAAGAGAGAGAGAGAGAGGCCTTCCATCCACTGGTTCACTCCCTAAAAGGCCACAACAGCTGGGGCAGTGCCAGTCTGAGGCCAAGAGCTTGGAGCTTCTTCTGGGTCTCCCACGTGGGTGCGTGCAGGGACCCAAGGACATAGGCCATCTTCCACTGTTTTCCTAGGCCATAGCAGAGAGCAGGATTGGAAGTGGCGCAGCCAGGACTTGAACCAGCACCCATATAAGATCACGGCATTGCAGACGGCAGCTTTTCCTGCTGCGCCACAGTGCTGGCCCCGACATTCCTCAATTTTTAAGTGACTGGTGAGAACAGTTCCTAAGCATGCTTTTAGAGGCCCCACCCCCACCCCGGTGCCTGCACACTGGCGTTATGTGAGGTGGTTTGTAAACAGGATATTTGCCAAGGAACATATGCAGACTGCTGATTCCCTCTTTTTGTTGTATGGTGCCTGGTAGTCTTTTTTTTTTTTCTTTCCAAATAGGTAAAGGATGCAATTTAATACAATTGGAATTAATAAGCATGTATTCCTTATGATCAAGTGTTATCAAACATTCGTAGGAAATGTTTTTTAAGATTTGTTTTATTTCTTTGGAAGGCAGAATGACAGGGAGAGACAAAGAGAGAAAGAGATCTTCCATCTACTGGCTCACTCCCAAAATGGCTGCACTGGCAGAGGCAGCCAGAGCCTGGAATTCTATCTGGGTTTCCCACATGGGTGGCAGGGGCCAGAGCACTTGGGCCATCCTCTGCTACTTTCCCAGGCCCATTAGCAAGGATCTGGATTGGAAGTGGAACAGCCAGGACTTGAACGGGCACTCTGGTATGGAATGCCGGTGTGCAGGCTTCAGCTTCACCTGCTGAGCCACAACCCCGGCCCCTTTAATCTTCTAAGAATGGCCGCTTGCATCCAGTTTTCTTAGATGACTTGGTCAGACTGATAATAAAGTAGTCATTTGTTTTCACTTAAATTTGGAAGTGCTTTGTGATACCAGAGCATAATTTGCATGACACTGTGGCCGGGACACTAGAACAGAGGAAGAGGGAAATCCTGTCTCAGGAAGTGGCTCTGCAGAGCCACAGTGTGTGTCTTCTAGATTTTCTTTCTTTCTTTTAAATTTTATTTAATAGAGAGAGGAAGAGAGAAATTGTTCTGTCTGCTGGTTCCCTCCCCAAGTGCTTGCAACCGAGGGGAGCCCAGAATTCCTTCCTAATTTTCCACATGGGTAGCAGGGCCCCAAGCACCTGAATATCACGTCCCGTCTCCCAGATTGTCCATCAGCAGGAAGCTGGAATCAGGATAGAGCTGGGACTTGAACGCAGGCTCTCCAGTATGGGATGCAGGTGTCCCGAGTGGCGTTTTAATTGCACCAAACACTGCCTCCTGCCAGTTTTTCTATTGGGTACAAGCCCTGGTCTCTGAGTTGTAGGACAGAGGGTGGAAAAGTTGCTTCTGAAGTTGGTTCTGACTTTTCTGGAGCTGTGTTGGTTTTTAAACAAAAGAGCAGGATAACCACGATTTAAAATCTAATCTCCCCTCCGTGCAGCCCCACCTGCCTTCCCCTGGTTGCCTCTTGTGCAGACAGAGCGTGGCCTTCACGTCCCTCACTGTGTGTTTTATGAAGTCATTGGGTAAATAAGGAGTGATGGGGACTGCCAGCTGAACACGTTTCTACCAGATGCCTCCTAACAGCATTCGGCTGACTGATTTTTGTTTTCTTTATCCAGTTGTTTAAGCATGTCATAAAATGCATTAAGGGTCACATAATAAGTTAATGTCATCTTTTAAATATGAAACTTAATTGGCAGATCCTCCATTAAAAAAGAAAAGACAGCAAGTGGTAAAAGGAGTAAATTTGATTATGAATGAATATTGGATCTCTGGTTTACCAAGTTCCCTAATTGTACCCTTCTCTTAGGATTTCTGTTTTTCAGCTATGGTTTCAATAGTCTGGAGAAAATATAATTGTTCTGCAGACCTTAATTTATATAACAGAGAAATGAATTCCAATAATAGAGAATGATATTTAAGGTCTGTGGTGATAGTCTCTGTATGTTCTACTGTGTAAACCAGGCACACTTAGATGATTTTGGTTTTAGAGGGAAATTCAAATATTCTGGTTATGTATGATGTAATTCTTGCCTTATTTTGCCACTGTCTTATTTAGCATTTTGTTTGTGTTTTTGTTATAGCTGTTTCACTCGATTCAGAGAACCTGTTTGGACTTGTCTAAAGCAATTGTACTCTATCAGAAGAGGATATGTTGTAAGTATGCTCCAAGTATGAGTATTAATCAGAAAGTGAGCAATGGCTGAGTGTTTGGCTATAATATGTCATTTAATATGATTAGGAAACCAGGCATGTTTGTCTTTGCTTTTGAAAGGTAAGGAAGGGGATCTCTAACAATTTTACTAATAGTTTACATAGGCTATTTAGTTTTTAAAGAAGATAAATATGTCCAAATAAATATGGACATACCATTTATTTTCCATATGATGGAATAATTTTCTATTTTATATCTTGGACTTTTTTGAGTTACTTTTATTGATTGCCTAAGCTCCCTTCTAGTCAATTTTGTTCCTTTTAAAATGGTCAGAGAGAGAGGATGCATAGAGTTAATTGATGGTGTTCTGCTGATATCACTTCTTCGTGAACATTTCTTGGGTATCAGCTTAGCAGGGAGCAAGAGTTTCAGATGGTTATTCTGTCTTACAAGTCTTACCAACAATTATCTCTGAACTACAGATATCAAGTTATATATTACTATGTTCATAAATTTCCATTTGTAGGTCATTTTAATAGTCATTTCTATATCTATGAGGCTAGACTTTGGGAAGTCCTATTGCTGACTACTGCCAAAATGCCTTCTGATAATCACGAACTGGCAATTTGTACTTTTTCTACCTTCATAATACTATGTTAAGACAACTATTTGGAGGAAGTTCAAAAGTCATAGAATTTACATGCAGGATTTTGTAAATTATGTGATGATGTTTACCAAGTGTTTTAACTAAAACTCCAGGGACAAATGAAGAAACGGGACCCGTCGCCCACCACTGCTGTGTCCCGCACCCCACCAGCCTCACACCCTGGCCCACTGTGCCTCCTCAGTAGTTCTCACTTTTCCCTTCCTTTCTCCATCTTCTCTGCCCCTGCTGCTGTTCAGGCCACTACTGTTCCCCTCCCACTATAATAGCTGAATCAGCTGCCTATCTGGTCTCCTTGTCTCCACCTCTGGTTCCTCCAATCCATTGGCTACACTGCAGTCAGAGTACACTTTTAAACCTGATCAGACTATTCTTTTAGTTATACCCGGTGTTTGGAGGACTGACTTACTGGCAAATTGCCCTTTCTGTACCTACAGTACTCCTAATAGACACCATGAAATGAATCATTTTCTCCTTTGTGGGAGAAAAGAAAAGATGTTAGAAAGATGTGATTTATTTTTTAAATCTTGGGAAGTTCAGTGTGCCCTGTTTGCATGAAACTATGCATACTGTAAAGAAAGGTGGGTACTTGTGAAATTTCTGTAGACAGTGGTTCTCTGAGCAAATATTATCCGTCCCTTGGATCCACCCCAGATTAGTTACTAGAGTAATGGTTGAGCACCACCAAGGTTCATGAATACGTTGTAAGGTAAGGGCCTACAACAGAGTCTCCACCCTTGAAGTAGTCATCAGTGGTGCCAGCAGAGCCTGGCTGTGGGTTGTGGCTAAGCCCTTTTGTGTCTACCCACTAGGCTCGTGTAAGCCCTCACAGTGGGAGTGAGTAGAAGGAGTTGTGCACTGCTTGGACTTGAAACAGATCCCAACTTTGATGGAGGACTAAAAAGAGAGTGGTGGCTGTGAGGGTGTTGCTATGTAGCTGTCAAAGAAAGGAAATGAGAGAGTGATTTTGAGGCTATAATCTTCCGTAGAGGGAGCAGAGCACAGAGGCCTTTCTATGGTGCTGCCATTCTTGCAAGAAAAAAGGGGGTGCACCCCCCACAACTGCACTGAATTTGAAGCCTGCCATTGAGCTAGGGGAGTTCCCTAAGGATCAGCCAGGAACTAAGAAGATGGAACGTCAGTGGGGAGGGTTGGAGAGGGAAGGAGAGGGAAGCATCGGGGAAGGAGGTACCTCACCAAGATGCCTCCAAATGCTTCCCGACTTTTAAAATCACAGTGATGTTTCACATGCTGGACAAGTCCTTTGACTCAACCAGGCTGTGAGAGGATCTGAAGTGGAATACAAACAGTATCAAGTGAACTCAGTTACATTGCAGATGAATGGCACCACCACCCTGAGAGAATGGAGAAGAGAAGAACTAATCTCAGCAGTTTCTGGAAAGACATATTTTTATGAGAAACTGAAGTTAAACACAAACCGAGCTGTACGAGAAAGCTGCACTCTGGTTAATAAGTTTGCTTCCCCAAGGGTGAGGGTCAGCAATTCTGTTCAGGTGCATAGTGAGATTGAGCATGTTAGTTAATATGGTGTGGCTAACAAGAGCCTGCTGTCTATAGCAGACAGAGCTCACAGATAAAGGGAGAAGGCTGGAATGAGCAGTCTGGTGATACACTGATGTCAGAGGTCTTGATACGAAATCATCTTTTTACATATTTGTTCAGATAGCTAATATGTAGATATGGCTGTCATATCCGTGGGTTAATGTACATCCGTGTATTTCCTGCCTCTGTCCGCTGGGATGGACCCAGATCTTGGTTTCTACATATCCGTCTCCAATACAAGGAATGCAGCTGGGAGAAGTGATGGCTGGGAAAGTTTAAGTTGGGCCTGCGGTGTCTTGCAGAACCAGCATGTAGGCAAGTCCTTGAAACAAGATAAGGGCATGTTGAAAGGACAGGAGCAGACCTGTGGTCAATAATGGTGTAATATGAGCAAGCAAAATAAATGATGGTGCTGTTGAGTTGTAACCTATAGGATAAAATAAGTATCCATTAAGTCTCTATGTAGATAGATAGATGCCAGCCCTTACTTATAAAATAACTCCAGTTAATAAATATAGAAAGAATGAGAGAGCTACACTATTACCATTAAACAAATGCCAAGTGAGAGTCATGGCAGGTGAGATTCACTAAGACTGCCACAACTAGTGTGTGAAAGTTTGGGGAGAAACTGGATGTTCAGAGTCTCATGTGCTTCCAACCCCCAATTGTTTAATAATTGTAAAAGGAAAACATGTAACTTTCAGTGGAGGAGCCCAGCAAACACCAGCTTCACCAAGTGGTGGAGGTTCCATCACCAGTGATACTGTGTGTTGACACAGAGACCCTGATATGATGCCCTGAGAAGGACACTTCCTCCAGTGCTGTCTCTCCCCCAGACCCATAATCCCCGACCTCTTCAAATGTGCCACACGCAGGAAAGATAAGACTAAGAAACTGTCTCAAATTGAAGGAGACAAGGGAAACAGTATCTCAGCACAAAGTGGGGTCCTGGAATGGGTCTTGGACCAGAAAAGAGACATAAATGGGAAAAGTGGTAAAATTCAAACAAAGTCTACAGCTTAATTGACAATATTGTACCCATGTTAGTGTCCTGGTTTTGGTCATTGTCCCATGATGTAAATATTTAGGGAAAGCTGGGGAAGGATGGCGTGGGGTCCATATAGTGTCTATAATTTGTCTGTACATCTAATGTATTATGTCAAGAAAGATGTTAGAAAAGAAGGTTTAAGGAATGTAAGTTGATTCATATTATTCCCCTCCTTTTGAAAACCTCCAGTGGTGTTTAAATCAGAATCAGACTCCCATACTGTGGCTTCTGAGTATGACACCATCAGGCCCCAACTCTCCTCCACCTTTTCCGTTGCCCAGCCTTTTCTTTTAATTTTTATTAATATAAAGAAAACAGATCTCATCTATTTCATAGGTACGATTCTAGGAAGATAAGTATACCCCCCCATTCTCTCCCTTCCTCAAACCCACCCTTCCTTCCTTCCTCCCTCCCTCCCTCCCTCCCTCCCTCCCTCCCTTCCTTCCTTCCTTTTTTTGTCTTTTAAATGTTTGCAAAAGCATACTTTCAATCCACTCTGCAGTCACAGGCTCAATGCCAGCCCCTGGCTCCTGGTCTTTCCCCTGCCTGGAACGTCTCTGTCCCGATAGTCTCAGGAGTGGCTCTGGCCATTTGGAGCTTCACTCTAATGGTCCCCTGCCCATGGAAGCCCTTTGCTGGCCACCCCAAGGCAGCTACCATTTTCCTTCTCTTATTCTTCGTCATTAGTGGCCGCATTTGGCATCCTTCCTCTTGGGTTTTATGTTTGTGATCACTACTTTACTTTTATCTCCTCCTGCTTGAATGTAAGTGCAGGCATTCCTGTGTCTGGCTCATCACTGTATTCCCCATGGCAAGAGTAGTGCCTGGTACAGAGTGGATCCTCTGTAAATCTTGCTGAGTGAGTTAATGCTGTCGGGCTAATTGGTTGCATGGTTCTTTAGTTGCTTTTTTAAAGGCACATCTGAACACCCAATCAGCAATTAAATATGAATAAGTTTTTGTCTCTGAATTAAGTCCACATGAAGTGCAACCTTACGAGTAGAAAGTTTTGAGTTATCTGATGCCTGTGTTGCACCTGACTCTTAAGCGCCTATAAATTACTCTCAGTGTGTGAATTTTTTGAATTAAGGAATGACCATCCCTTCTCAGAAAAACCAGCCTTGGGCCTGTTGGAGCTCACCTTTCAGTGCCTCTGAGTAGCACTGCCAATCATCAGAGGCAGCACTTAGAGTGAGGCCTGTTTGCCAGCCCAGGTTTAATCCTCAAGTGCGGAAAAGGTGCAAAAATTATTTTAAAATGCTTCCACCTACTCGGGCTTACTTGGGAAACAGCACACTTCACCAGCTGTGTAACCATTCAGGTACTGTGAATTAATGTCTTCCTGGCCTTAAGCTAAGGGCATTCATTTGTGTGTGACTGTAGCTTCAAGGTATAAAAGGTGACAGTAGCCTCATGCCATGCTGAACAAAAATAAGAAAGTGCTCCCTATAGGGAAAGAATCATCATGAAGTTGAGTGAGTCATGCGTTAGTCAATGGAGAGGAGAAGGAACAGGAAATATTAAGAAACAAAAAAAACATATAATTGGAGGAATTTTTTAGTTACATACACCAACCATGGTATAAATATGAAATAACACTGTATAGTAAAATAAAATGCATAGGGTAAGAAGCAAAACTTGTAGTCAATTCAACTTCACAAGCATTTAATTAGTGCCATAAATAGAAGATTTTATGCTTGTCCTGGGAAAAAAAGTTTGGATGAGGTCCTGACGTGGAAAGCTAGTTCTGTGGGAGCATGAAGTGGCCACAAACACACATGCACACACACTCACACTTGCAATGCACACATACTTGCACATGCAAACACATACTTGCACATGCAAACACATACTTGCACACGTGCACACACTTACACATGCAAGCACACACATGCACATACACACACACTCAGAAGCCCGTGCTGCCACAGTGAGTGCTCAAGCACCCACCTGAAGGTGCTGCTGTCCAGACATCAGGATCAGCGACCTCACAGAGGAAGCAGTGTTTGAGCTGGCTTTTCATTGACCAGTGAACTTAGTTTTTTGAGAGAGAAAAGAGGAAGGGGCATCGTTTATCTCTCAGGAAAAGTGCATTCTAAAAACAGCTCATGGCTGTGCCTTCCCAGGGGACTGTTTGGAGCAAAACGTAGTCACGGATGAAGAAGGAGGCTTGGTGGCTGTAGCTGTCACCTTGGATTTGTGGTTGCGGGCCAGGCTTCTGCGGGCCTTGTGGGAGACATTGTGTCAGTCAGGAACGGGGTGCCTTCTGAAAGAAGCCTGCATGGTTCACAAGAGCAGACAAGAATCCCAGTAGCATTGAGAAGGCAGTTCCAAATGAAGCGAGAATGTGTCAGAGCAGAAATATGACATAAAAGTAGTGGTCCAGAGGAGACTGATAGTGTGTGTCCAGAGGGAGAAAAGGCATTCCAGAACGCTCAGTGCCTCTCTTGTGTCTATGCCCCAGCTGTTGGGATGTGTCTGGGACACTCCCTTGCCCATCATGTGTGTGGTACATTGTATTTTATTCAATCAGGCCCCAGTATAAGGAAAGTGTTTTGTTATTATGATGCTTTGAGTAGTTTTGCATACACAAGGAGTACTTCAAAAAGTTTGTGGAAAATAGAATTAAAAGTTAATCTTATTGGGTGCAAAGCAGTTTCAAAATCCATGCAAATCATGGGTCTTCAGAAAGTTCCTTGAAAAGGGATATAATGGCAAAAGCATGCATGGATTTCAACATTTTTGCACAAAAAATAAACTATTTTTTTAAGATTTATTTACTTAAAGAGAGAGAGACAGAAATAGAGATCTTCCATCCATTGGTTCATTCCCCAAATGGCCACAATGGCGGAAGCTGGGCCGATCCATCTGAAGCCAGGAGCCAGGAGCTTCTTCCAGGTCTCCCATGTGGGTGCAGAGGCCCAAGAACTTGGACCATCTCTGCTGTTTTCCCAGGCACAATAGCAGGGGGCTGGATCAGAAGTGGAGCAGCCAGGACTCAAACAGCACCCATGTGGGATGGCTGTGGCTTTACCTACTACGGCTGCAGTGCTGGCCCCTAAATTCACCTTTTAACTTTATTTTCTCATAAGCTTTTTGCAGCACCTCACTTTCCTGAGGTTGTCCTGAAGAAACAATGCCCAAGAACTTAGGCACAACCAATTCCTATTTGCTTCCAACTCCATATTTTAAGAATCCAGCAAGTCATCAACCTGGTGACTTACCTACCCTCACCCTCGGATCTTCACCCCCAGCCAAAATCCTGTGTCGCAGATCAAGTATTCAGACTGCTTTGCAATGGAGTAGAATGAAACTCAGAACACAGAGATCAAAAAGCCAGCAGGAGGGAATAATAGGAGGCAGCTAGCACTGCACTATAGGCAGCCACAGAGGATTCCCACAGTCACACTTGACAAACCCAACTCCTTTATTTCTGCTCGAAGCAGCACATTATGGGCTGGCTTTTCAGTCCAGAGGTCATTTTCTGGTTCTGATTACAGGGCAGCAAACCCACTGACAGATGTATTCAAGTGAACTTGATCTCACGTATTGTAAATGGAAGAGCAGCATGAAAGGTCACTGGCAGGGTGGGGGAGTGGGCACAGAACCTACCTTGTAGCCTGCCACTTGGATTTAATTTCATCGTGTCTGCCTCTGGAAGAGAGAGGACCTTGTGATTTGTCACTGTCGTTCTCTTTGTGAGCAAAATGCTATTGTTCATGGCTTCTTTTGGTCTTGTCTTCATCAGTCTTGTCTCAGGAAGAAAATGAACTGGGAAAATTTCTCCGATCCCAAGGCTTCCAAGATAAAACCAGAGCAGGAAAAATGATGCAAGCGACAGGAAAGGCCCTCTGCTTTTCTTCCCAGCAAAGGTGTGTGGCCTGCACCGGGGCTCCGTTGTGGGGTATCTGAAGAACCTGGGACTCACTGTGCGTGAAGGGGGATTGCTCAGTGTTCTTGTTCCTTAAGATGTATTTTATGTATTTATGAGTCAGAACTACAGACAGAGAAGGAGACACACATGCACACGCACACACACACTGAGATCTTCCTTCTGCTGGTTCACTCCCTAAATGGCCACAACGGATGCGGCTGGGCCATGCAGAAGCCAGGAGCTACCTCCGGGTCTCCCACATGGGTGCAGGGGCCCAAGCACTGGAGCCATCCTCCGCTGCTTCCTAGGTCCATAGGGAGCTGGATTGGAAGTAGAGCAGCCAGGGCATGAACAAGCACCCATATGGGATGCTGGCGCCGCAGATGGTGGCTTAACCACTGTGCTCCAGTTCCTGCCCACTCGGTGTTCTTCAGACAGCTCTGCCCAAGAGTAACCGGCTAATTTGTGCTCAGTTCTCAGTTCATACAGACAAGTTAAGCATCCCTTATCCAAAAATGTGAAATACGAAATGCTCTAAAATTCAAAACTTTTTGAGAGCCAACATGAAGCCACACGTGTCCATTTCCACCCCTGACCTCATGTGATGAGTTGCAGATAAAACACATGTGTGCTGAAAATACTGCATTAAATTACCTTCTGGCTATGTGTATAAGGTATGCTATGGGAAGCATAAATGAATTTTGTGTGCAAGCTTGTTTTCCTTTCTCAATATATTCTCATCATCTACATGCAGATATTCTAAAACTGAAACTATTTGAAATCTAAAACTCCATTTTTGGAAAAGGGACACTCAACCTGTACTCAATTTTCTGATTAAAATAACATGCACGGGGTGGTGTTTGGCCTAAAAATTAAGATGCCAGTTCAGATACATGTCTTATACATTCCATATCAGAGTCTGAGTTCAGTACGCAACTCCAGTTTGTGACTTCAGCTTCCTGCTAATCCTGACCCTGGGAGGCAGCTGTGATGGCTCAAGAAATTAGGATCCTGCCACCCACATGGGAGACCTGGATGGAGTTCCTAGTTTGTGGTTGCTGTGGACATTTGAGGATTAAACCAATGGATGACAGCCTTCTCTCTCTCTCAAATAAATAAATAAATTTTTAAACATTTAAGGATAACATGTAGGATTGTCCCTCTCTCCACTCCCGTTAATTTTTAAAAAAATATTTCATGTTCTTCTCTATGGAGGCATGCGGTATGCTGATCACTGAAGGCTGTCCTGGGCTTATATTTGACCTTTACCACCTCTGCTGTCAGTCTGGTTCCCTTCCCGCAGCCAATTCTAGCAAGTGCTCAGTGTCCTAAGATTGGAGGGTCCCCTCCCCCTGCTCGCCATGGGCCAATTCGCCTCAAGGAGGTGTTGTTGATGGTGTACTGGACTGTAAATGCAGAATCCAAGTCTGCATTTTTCACACGATCTCCTGTGGTTGATGGGCATTCAAACTTGGGAAGCTGTGGTGAGAGACTGTGGTACAGTGATGGCACTTCTATAACACAACCATTCACGACTCATTTTTATGTCCACGCTGGATAAAGCAGGAGCCCCCCCACACAACTATTCTTGGTGTTTAAGCAAAGTGACTTTTCTTCTCTCTTCCTCCTGCCCCAACAACTAAAAAGCCTACTGTCACCCATGAATATTAGGCAAGAATTGTACCTAAAGAAGGCTTGTAGTTGTCCAAAATATATCGGCTATAAAATCCCACTCGCTCAGGTTATACAATGTTTTCATCTGATTGTTTCTCCTTGCTGTTTTCCCTCTCTGGGCAAGGCGTGGATCATCATCATGCTACGTGATCTGTCTCTCAAAGCACACATATAGCACCTTATGGTTTTGGGACCCAACCTTCAGAAACAAACAGAAATAGTAAAAGAAAGCAACAAGAACAGCGCAGGTGGTGCTTCAAAGCATCACTCCTGCAAGTTTGCAAACTGCATTGTATCCGTCGTTTAGTGCAGCGTGGCCCACGCTGTGACGTGGGAGATGGCCTTCTGCACATGGCTTGGGTTTCATGGTCCTCAGGTACTTGCTGGGCGCATGGAACCCCAACCTGATCTCCTAACCATGAAGTAAGTAGCAGGATTACATGAACTTCTCATGAGGTCAACTCTCAAAGCTCAATGCACATGATTTAGGGCAGGCTAGAATCATATACTTGTGGCATGCACAGCATAATAGCATACAATATTATATACTAATTATTCATCACATTGCTATTTTGATCAGATAGCCTTAATACCTTTGTTTATTTCCATTCAGACTTTTTTTTTTTTAAGCAAAACACCCATGGCACAGTCTTCCATTGTCTGGGCATGCCATGGTACATTTAACTTAAGCCCTCGGTTTACCTCCCGAGTCATTTTCCCCTTTCCTAATAAAAGGTAAATGTCTTTGGAGTAAACCTTATGTCTTTGTTACTTATTCCCATTGGGTAGATTTTCATGAGTGAAAACATGGGCCAGTTTTGCAGCAAAGGTTGATACTTTTCAGTAACTGCGGTTTTGCCTCATGTAGACTCAATCCTTATACCACGAGTGAGCGAGTTCTCTCACTTTTCTGGTTTTATTTAAAGCAAGCTAAAGGGGAAAACGTCACGTGATTTTCTGTCTTTTTCTCCTATCATTGTGTTGCTTAATCTCTCAAGATTTCTGTCCACCTTTACAACAGTCAAGTAAATCGTTCACAGTCAGTTGAGGGAAGGAGGCTGGATCCATGGGAAGAGAAAGCGGTCCAGGAATGAGGAGGAGCCTCAGGGTGGCAGTGAGACCTGATCCTCTCTCAGAGTCCTCAGTGCACACCCTTCCACGCCGGGCTGGTTTTGCTGACTTCTTTGGTGGTCCTTGCTGCCGCTGCTCATTCCATTTGATAGACCCGAGTATCCCATGTGAACCAATAGGGTGAAGCACAGACCTGCTTTACAGCCCAGCAACGTGTATTTGGAGAAAGCCCGCAGCACGTAGGCCGGCAGTGTGGACAAGCTGTTGTTATAGAGTGCTCGATATTTAAAGCAGCACTTTACAGACGAGAGGAAAACCAGGGGAAAGAGTCAGAGGGAGTTGTTTCTCGAACAGTGTGTGCCCCTTTTGTAATCTTATGGTACAGCACACAAAGAAGGTGCTGCCGACGTTATTGGAACTGCCAAAAGCTGCCTTCGGCTCCCTGACACCATTTTTCCTCTCGCCAAGTAAGTCTGCATGTAGACTGAAACTTAAAGATTCACCTTATTTTTATGTTTTGCATCTGTGCCTTGAAACTTCGTGGAGGGTAACGTGTCTCATGAGTGTGACTCGGGGCCGACGCTGTAGGGTAGCAGGTCAAGCTGCTGCCTGCAATGCTGGCGTCCTATATCATAGGGTGCCAGTTCACATTCTGGCTGCTCCACTTCCAACCCAGTTTCCTGCTGTGGCCTGGAAAGCAGCGAAGGATGGCTCAAGTGTTTGGGCCCCTGTCACCCACGTGGGAGACCTGGAGGAAGCTCCTGGATTTGGCCTGGCCCACCTCTGGGCCATTGAGGCCATTTGGGGAGTGAACCAGCTAATGGAAGATCAATCCCTCCCCCCACCCCACCCCTGTCATATAAAATACTAAAATAATAAAAAGTGTAATTCATCTGACATTGCTCCTTTGGGGTAGAAAAATGGAAGAGGCAGTATTCGCCCTCCAAAATAAATTTTTTAATCAAGTTTGATGTGCCTCAAACATTTTTAAAACAAATGACAATGTGTTATGGCCATTATACCCGTTTTGCGCCTACTTTAGTGAACAGTACACATTCATTTCCAGCCTTAAATGGCCAAGGCTCAGAGGAGCACGATGCATGGAGTGACCTAAAAGTGGGAAATGGCCATGCCTTAGCCATTCTCCAGTAATTCAAGAATGATTCCAGCTTCAAACATGTGTCCTTTGCCCTGGCCTGAGACCACCCCCACCAACAATGATGGAGACAGTTCCCAGTGGTCCATGAACTAAGGAGTAGGTACCTAGGTACTCGGCTCTGGCTCACCCATCAGTCCCCAGACATTTCATTTCAGTTAGCCCTCATTGAAGCTTGATGGAGTATCTCCTCCCACATTCCAGGCTCATGGGTGTTCAGATTGACTACACAGCTAGGATTCAAACTGCAAACTGGCTTAGTTTCAAGAACATGGCTTTGTCCTCTTGTCCAGGTTGGCCTTGCGAAATCCTTTGTGTCGATTTCACCAAGAAGTGGAGACCTTTCGGCACCGGGCCATCTCAGATACCTGGCTGACGGTGAACCGCATGGAGCAGTGTCGGACGGAGTACAGGGGGGCGTTATTATGGATGAAGGACGTGTCTCAGGAGCTGGATCCAGACCTCTACAAGCAGATGGAGAAGTTCAGGAAGGTAGGCGGTTTCCTGAGGGTTGCCGGGGGGGGGGGGGGGGGGGGTGCCTGCTGGAAGGTGCCAAGCTGATTTGAATGCCTCCCGTAAAGAAGAAATATCTCAAAGGCACCAAGGATGCAATTAATCATCACTGGTGTCTTGTTATGTGACAATACCAATTAATGTGATCTGTAATTCTCTAAGGATGGGATAGAAGAGACAGCTGGAAATGGCTGGAATTTAGTAAATGCTTTTAATTGAAGTCAGATTTCCCCATAATGTGCACTTTTGGTAAGGTTGTCACTTTTGAATGCCTTTTCATGCATAACTAAAAACCAGGATTAGATCAAGTGAGTCTGGAAGGTGAGAACAGACTACTGGGGTAATCGTTTTTAATTGCTAATGCATATGAAAATGAATAGAATAATGCTGCTCTTTTGTTTTGTGACAGGTTCAAAGCAGTGGGGTGTAGTAGGATTAACTAGAGTGGCATTGACTCCATCTGCTGTAGGCCTTTCCAGAAATTTCTCTAAAAAATAAGTAGCCAAGGAGATGGGTACGTTCTTAAAATTTCCCCGAAATAACTGCTACACAGCAGAGGAACACTCTTGCGTTTTTAATGCTATTCTATCAATCTTGCCATTTGGATATTTTGTCATACAAGGGTATGTTCCCACCACCAGGTGGCAGTCATGGACTGAACATTTATGAAAATGCAGCCAGATTTTTGTTGTGTACACTTGGTAGTTCTTTGGTCGACTGGATATATTTCAGGGTGCAAAAGAAAAAAAAAAATCAGCCAAATGTTAGGCTTGACATAATATTGTGTCAACTGCCTTATTCGTTTCACATGATCTGTTTGTGATGATTGATTTTACTTAAAATTCCAGATTTCTTTCTAAGCACGTTATTTCAGGGCTCTGGACGGGCCCGCTGGCTGTGTGTCGGGGCGGAGGGAAGGAGGGAGCTTCTGTCACCCAGGAGGATGGCCTCAGCTCCTGGCTCCCATAGTAGAGCCACACAAGCTCCTTCCAAAGTCGGGTTTTTGCGTCAGTTTGCTTGTGAGCGGCAGTCACGTCCGGTTCCTTTCCAGCCGTGTGCTAGCAGCACCTAGTTTCTCAGGCCGGCAGTGCCTGTGCTTTATTTGGGGCCTGGGGAGAACGGAGGGAGATTCATTCTCCCTCTCTCCCTCCCTCTCTCTCTCCCCCCTGCACACCCCACCTGTAGGGCAGCACAGCACTGGTCCCGTTCTAGCCACTGCCTCCTGTAAGTCCCACAACAGCCACAGCACGTGTTCTATGTTTTACTTTTCGACATCCCTGTCTTGTTAAACTTAGATTTAAAATGTTATGTTTTTAGTTTAATGCTTTTAATCAGACATACAAAAATTGTACCTCTTTATGGGGGACTGTGTGAGGTTTCAGCGCAGGTGTGTATCGTGCAGTGTGCGATAGAAATATATTTATCCCTTCAAACATTTAGCATTTCCTTATGGTCAAAATCCCCAACATTCCATGTTCTGATTTGTCTGTTTGAAGAGAAGGGTACGGTCTGCTACGTTTTCTATAGCACCCAACTGTGCAGTACATCCCGGGACCCCCGAACTCCTGTGTCTGTAAACAGTAGCCACTCTTTCCCTGCGTTTTACTTTAGAGATGAGAAACATGTTGCCCGTGCCAAATAAGTAACTCAGTGTCAGACAGGAAAATGAAAGAATCCTAGAAGCTGTGCCTACTTATTTCTTTTTTCCTGCGAGGGAGACAAATAACAAAGTTGAAGAACAAACCCAGATTGACAAAGGCGTTTCTTCCATAGCCACACTCTCCTGAGAGGTGTCCCCTCAGTGTCCACTGAGCTCCTCCCTTGTGTCAGGACATAGACATGACCTGCAGTTATCCTAAGGCTGGCACTGGGGATGGGTGACTTTGGTTTGTTGGTGGTGGGGGTGGGGTTACTGACCACGTAAGGATGAAATCACAGAACCACGCCCTTCGTCTTTCGGCTCTGATGCTGAAACACTAGCTACCCTTGAGTGTCATCGGCTGGTGGGTCTTGGAAAATCCTTGCCATGCTGACCAGCTTTTCTCTGGTCAACTGAGCTCAACTTTTCTCCCCAATCTTGGCTGTGCCAGGTTTGGTTTACGAGCTGAATGAGGTATGCTTAGAATTTAGGGAAGGAGTACTTGGAAGGAAGGGAGGGCTTTTTTTTTTTTTTTTTGAAGATTTTATTTGACAGGTAGAGTTACAGAGAGAGGTCTTCCTTCTGTTGGTTCACTTCCCCAGATGGCCACAATGGCCGGAGCTGTGCCGATACGAAGCCAGGAACCAGGCGCTTCTTCCTGGTCTCCCACGTAGGTGCAGGGGCCCAAAGACCTGGGCCATCTTTCACTGCTTTCCTAGGACATAGCAGAGATCTAGACTGGAAGAGGAGCAACTGGGACTAGAACTGGTGCCCATATGGGATGCCGGTGCCGCAGGCAGAGGATTAACCTACTGCGCCACAGCGCTGGCCCAGGAAGGGCGTTTTTAAGTGACCATAAGATGAGGCTGGATGCTCTGTGAGGACAGGGACCACACTGGCTCCTTTGTAGCCAGAAGCCTGGGACCAGTGCCGGGCCTGCCCCAGGTTAGCTCCTTGCTGTTGGCTGGCAAGACCTGGGGCCCTGAGGGGGCAGTGTCACAGCCAGGCCTTGCCCAGCTCCTGGGGCGTTCCCTCGCTAGGCAGCCGGCCTGCTGACCATTTGGGAATGGACGGAGGTGGTAAGAAGCATCGTCATTAATTTGTGGCTGGTTGCCCTCTTTGAAATGAATTGCAGTTGTGGAGTTTTCTGTTCCCCTGGAGTTTACGCGAGGAATTTGGCTGTGAGCAAGCTGCAGGGTTCTGTCCCAGGTCCAGTGGGATTCCATCTGCCTCTCAGGAACGAGCTGCCCGGCCCTGGGTCTCGGCTTCCGTGGGAGCCAGCAGCTGCGCGCGGCCTCTCCAGGGTTGCTCGGGGAAGGGGGTTGTCACTCTGCTCAGGACAGGCTGCCACCTTCATGTTACACCTGCTGAATCCTGCTCTTTGAGTCCACACGTCCTGCTGGAGCCCCAATTCTAATTCACACCTGCAAAAGTGGTCCCTTTCTGAGTTTGCATGCATTCTCTTCTCATTCATGCAGCCAGTGGCCTGGAGCCCAGCACGTGCCAGGCAGTATCCAGAGAAACCAGTAACCAGAGAAACGATGGCAGACAGAATCCCTGCCATCGTGTGTTGTGCTGTTGTATCAGGTACAGCCCGTGAACAGACTGCAGTACGTTGAATGTGGTACCCCCAGAACACCATGGAGGGCTTCCTGGAGGAAGTGGCTTCCTGAGAAGATGTGCAGGGAGGATTTGGGAAGAGCGAGCAAGGCCAAAAGAGCAGAGTTCCAGGCTGAGGGACATTGAGGGGAAAGTAGCAGGTGCTGAGAAGCACAGCGTGGACGGTGACACGGGTCAGGGGACCATGGTGACCAGGCTCTGGGACTGGAAAGGAAATCAGGGGTGGACCAGGGGGCGGGGAGGGGAGGGAGGTTTGCAAACAACTCTGTGTGTTCTGAGCAGCTCACTCTGGTTGCCTTTCTGAGAAGGGACTGGAGGGGCCAGGCCTGGAGGTGGGCCCCACACACCCTGACGGGCCTCGGGGTGGGTGTGCAATGAAGAGGGGAGGACCCAGGATGGCACGCTGCTGCACCACCTGAGCCACAGGGCTCTTCCTTGTTTTTAGAAACTGACAGCATCGGTATAAACAAGTCACGCGCAAGTTCAAGTGTTGTTTCCCCTCCACCCGAGCTTTCCCCAGAAGGCAGAGAAACCTTTGCACTAAGCGCACGGCGAGTGTGGCTGAAAAGATGAATGAAGCACTGGAAATCAGACAAAGCCAATGACCTGTGTTCACGCTGGCACCCTTTGAAGCCCGCGGCCTGCCGACAGGGCTCTGAGCATTGATGAAGTGTCTGTGTTAGGGATGGAAACCCTCAGAGGTGGGGAGGCGTGGTCCCAGCCCCCGGGAAGCACCCGGCCAGGCGCCTGCCCCTTGTCAGGTGGCCGTGACGAACAGAGGACCTGGCCAGTGTGGCCACAGTTGCTCTGCTCCTCAAGTCCAAATCGCGGGCAGGGCCGGGCAGCTGTGTGCGGCTGGAAGCGCCTCCCAGCGGTCCTCTGGGACCCCGAGGTATTTTACGAGCAGAGTTAGCACGTGTGATATACGTGCCCTCTGAAGGCAGAGCGAAAGGGTATGATTTAAAAATAGAAGGCAGCGTCTTGTAGCGGATTACATCAGCTCAAGTTGTGAGCTCACAGCCCGATGCCCTTGAGAGGATCCTCCTGTGGTCAATTACCCGTGTCTTGTTTATCTTGAAAGCCAGAATCGGGCTGGAGGCTGATGATTGTCGATGGAATATAAGAAGCAAGTTGTGCGTCTTCCAAAGAGAGCGTATGGAATGTGCATGTGGGCACTCGTGGGGGCCGGGTCCTCGCAGACGGGGAACCGGGGTCCTCATGAGGGCCATTTATTAAAGAGCTTAGTGCAGTCCCCTCGGTCGAGCGCTTCGTCACTCTTGATGCACAAGGATATATCCAAGGGTGTTGTAGGAGGCGGGAGTGCTGCACTCTGGGGTTCTGTGTAAAATGGTGTGGGGTTTAGGAGACCTGTTAACCCAGCAGCCCTACCATCGAAGGCTGTGCTGCAGGGAGATTATTAACCAATGCTGGCAGCTTGCTAGGTAGGGTGTTGTTAGGGCCATCTGGCAGCGGTGCCCTGGGGTCCTGATTCGGGTTTGTAGAGATTGGTCAAGGACTGGCAAACAGCAGTATTGAGACTAGAGGGATTTTTTTTTCCCGTGAACAAAGACTTGGGTTAATTAATTTGACAGCATCATTAATTACTGCTGAAATCACTGGGCTCTGTCAGAGGTCGGGCTCTTTGAGCAATTGAGGGCAGATCCCATGAGAGTCAGAGACCCTGGGGAGGGTCTCGGCTCACCGTCTCTGCACCAGGACAAAGGCTGGCCCTCTTCCCTCGGGCTGCTTGGGCGGCAATCCATGCCTCCTTCAGTTCAGTGCCTAGGGTTGGGCGCTAGGACCCACAGCAAGTGGTCTTGAGTAAGTGGGAGTATACAGTGGACCAACGCCAAGTGTCTAAGCAGTGCCCTAACTCTTGGGGTTTTGCTGGGCCCATCTGTAAAGAGGACGAGCAGACTTGACTGTTGGCTCCTCTGCTTTGGGATCTAGAATTGTACGTTCCGGGAGGGGTTTGGATGAGGTGAGAATGACCTCTGAAAGCAGATGCTCTGTTTCGATGTCACTGTTTCATGCTTCCCCCTTCCATCTGTCGGGTTTTGGTGTGTGCTGACCATTTGTTCCGTTTCAGCTGCTGAGCTAGGACATGCGCTCCTGGTGGTCCCCGTGTGGCTGCCAGTCCCTGCCCTCGGGTCACTGCCTTGTGGCAGTGCCCAGAGGCCATAGGAAGAGCACCATTCGCAAGGGAGCACATAACTGACACCCTGGCTTTCAATTCTGAATTTTATGAGATGAGACCTTTGGGGCTTTTGTGTGTCTTTATTGATTTTCTCCCATGGAACTTGCAAACAAATAGCAAATGTTTATTTGAGGGTTAAGTTGAGACCACTGGGAATTGCACAGGTGGAACATGGAAGCTTTGCAGGGCGGGAGGCTGGCGGGCTGCTGCCCAGTGGAAACCCAAAGGAAGGGACAGTGCGACCTCCGAGCCCAGAGGCCTGCACGCCGCGCCCAGGCCTGCTGCCACCATGGTGTCGGCTTGGGCAGGTCCAGGAAGTCAGCTGCAGTGTTCTGATTGCAGAAGGTGAGCCCCAAGCTCTCCTTCAGCTGTAACTTCATTGTTTGTTTCTCTAAATCATTAAACCCAACTGCACCACTCTTGTCCTTGGAAAGTTTTCTCCTCCTACTTCCGTTAAGTTTGGTCTACAAGTTGGCTTGCGTTGCTTCTGTTGCCTGAGTCTCTACAAAAATAAGAGTGTTCCATTCATGATTGTGGGTGGAGGAGCCTGAGTGCTGACAGCCTGACTATTTATTTCTCATGTAGATTTTAATATTTTGGCAAGGGTCAGCCACCTATGACCCTTAAGTCAGCCACCTGTTGGGTAAGTAAGGTTTTTGTTGGAATGGGATCATGCCATTCACTTACTTATTGACTGTGGCTGCTTTCTCAAGGCCGTGGTGAAGTTGGGAAGTTGCAACAGAGACTGGAGCCTGCAAAGCCAAAAACAGTCACTCTTTGCCCCTTTACCACAGTTTGCTGGCCACTGCTTTCTATAAAGACATCTCTAGGACATACTGAGGTTAAGAACTTGTGGGGAGTTTCTTTAGATTTTGATTGTGCTCATTACATATATATGTATATATATGTAACATAAAATTTACTAAACCATTTAAAAATTTCCTATTTATCTCTTTTATTTGAAACGCAGAGAGGAGAAAGAAATCTCGTGTCTGCTGATTCATTCCCCAGTTTCCCACAGTATCTTGGGCTGGGCCAGGCTGAAGCCAGGAGCCCAGAGTTCAGGGCTGTCACATGGGTGGCAGGGACTTAAGTCAGCACAGACTGCCTCCCAGAGGATGCGTTATTAGCAGGAAACTGAAATGGCAAGCGGAACCAAGACCTGAAACCAGGCACTCCAATGTGCCATCCTCACCATGTTAAAGTGTCCAGTTCAGTAGTGTGAAATATAGTATGGTATTTCAAAAGGTTCATAGAAAATCAAATTCAAAGGTAGTTTTATTTTGGTGCAAAAAATTCATTTGAAATCCATCTATACAAGGGTCTTTCACAATGTTTATGGAGAGTACATATTATAAACAAACTATACATGAATCTCAAATTATTTTTATACCAAAATAAATTTATCATTGCAGTTCATTTTCCCCAGACTAAAGTACCTTTGTATTCCCACTGCTGTGGAACAGAGCCCAGAACTTTTTCATCTCGTCAATCTAAAACTCTGTGTCCATCAAACAGTTCCTTCCCTGCCCCCTCCACGCCAGCCCCAGTCATAACACCTGATAACCATTGTACCATATTAGCATTTTAGGTTTTTATGATTTTCACTATCTTAGATACTTCACATTAATGGAATCATTCAATTTTTGTCTTTTTGCATATGACTCCTTTCATTTAGTATAATGTTCTCAAGATTCATCTATGTCATAGCATTTCACAGGATTCCCTTCCTTTTATAGGGCTGAGTAATATTCCATTGAATGGATGATATCACATTTTGTTTATTCTTTGATTATTGATGAAAATTTAGGTAGCTAGCACCTGTTGGCTCTTAGGAATAATGCTACTGGGAATACAAGTTTGCAGATATCTTTGAGACCCAGAATTCAATTTCTGTGGATGGATACCCAAGATCTCTGATGTTATTGCTGGGTCATATGATACTCTATTTTTAATTTTTTGAAGAACAACTGTACTCTTCAGGGTAAGGAGTTTCCTATTAAAAAGTTGACATGCTCACTGTTTTCCCAAGTGAAATATGCCAAGGTCCCTAAAATTAGTAAATTCAAACAAATAACGGAGATTTATGTGAGTATATAGTAATTGAATATAAATTTTTAGGCTAGTGGAGGTTTTACTCCTTGAGTTTCTAACACTACCAATGTGTTACATATTTGAAAGAAAGGATAGAAATTGGGAATGTTTGGGACCAAGAGTACATGGTTAGTTAGTATATATCTCCATTAGTTTCTTTTTTGTTTTAAAGATTTATTTTATTTATTTGAAAGAGTTACAGAGAGAGGTAGAGACAGAGAGAGATCTTCCATCCACTGGTTCACTCCCCAGATGGCCGCAGTGGTCTGAGCTGCGCCAATCCAAAGCCAGGAACCAGGAGCTTCTTCGGAGTCTCCCACGTGGGTACAGGGGCCCAAGGACCTGGGCCATCTTCTACTACTATCCTAGGCCATAGCAGAGAGCTGAATTGGAAGAGGAGCAGCCGGGACTAGAACCGGCACCCATATGGGATGCCGGCATTTCAGGCCAGGGCTTTAACTCACTGCACTACAGCACTGGCCCCTCCATTAGTTTTTACGGCAGACCATTTCACCTTCCATATAACCAAAATCAGATGAAATGGAAGGTCTACCTCTACATTCGGGACCTTACAGTACTGAATCATGCGGAGAAAACTAGTACTTCATAGGAAATAAATGCAACTCTGACTGTTGTCTCTGCGCCCAAAAACAAAACAAGAGAAGCACAAAAATGCAGGATTAGAGCCTGCATTCCATATATGCCCATTGATGGAACATGCTCTCTCCTTCAAGCCAGCGGTTAGAACTGTGCATCAGTATTTCCAGCATCATTGAGATCAGGTCAGGCATGTTTAAATTTAGAAACGCTGCAGTGAGTAGTAGAGGTGAGACTTTGTTTCCAAATTTTATTCATTTGGCCAAGTCTTCATGGAATACACTGCTTGTTGTCATGACTGTAGGGAGCAGAAAATGGGCAGTGCCATGAAAACTTGGTGGACATCGGAGACACCCCCACCCCCGGAGAGCTATACTTGTGCGAAAATATAAACTGGGAAGGCTTGTTCACCCACCTCACAGTCGACCCTGAGTGTCCACTTCCATGCATTCAAGCAACCACAGATTGAAAATATCTTTTAAAGAGATTATTTATTTGAAAGGCAAAGTTACAGAGAGGCAGAGGCAGAGAGAGAGAGAGGGAGAGATCTTGCATCTACTAGTTCACTCCCCAGATGGCTGCAATGGCTGGAGCTGCACCAATCTGAAGCCAGGAACAAGGAATGTCTTCCAGGTCTCCCACGCAGGCGCAGGGGCTCGAGGACTTGAACCATCTTCTGCTTTCCCAGGCCATAGCTTAGAGCTGGATCAGAAGTAGAGCAGCTGGGACTCAAACCGGCTCCCATAGGGGATGCCGGCGCTGCAGACTGGGGCTTTAACCTGCTGCACGTGGCACTGGCCCCGAAGATGTTTTTTAAAAATTGCACCCAGCGGCAGGCATTGTGACACGACCAGTTGAGCTGCTGCTTGGGACTATTGCATCCCATATTGGAGCCCCAGTTTGGGTCCTAACTGCATCCCAGCTGTTCCACTTCTGATTCAGCTCCCTGCCATGGCAACTAGGAAGCAGCAGACGGTGGCTCAACTACTTGAGTCTCTTCACCCACATGGGAGACTCAGATGGAGTTCCTGGCTCCTGGCTTTAGCTTGGCCCAGCTCTGGCTGTTGTGGCCATTTGTGGGGTGCACCAGTGGATGGAAATCAATCAGTCCCTCTGCCATTGAAATAAATAAATATAAATAAATAGATGAAAATCTTCATCTACATGAAACAAATGGACTTCTTTTCCTTGTCATTTCTAAGCAACACAGTGTAATAACTAATTAGATAGCATTTACATTGTATTAGGTATTAAAAGTAATTTAGAGATGACTTAAACTATACAAGAGGATATAAATGGGTTCTAGGCAAATACTATGCCACTTTACACAGGATGAAATAGAACATCAGCAAATTTGGGTACCATGGGTGTGGAGGCAGAGCAGACCAGTTGCTTTCACATACTGGGGCCGGGGTGGGGGTGGGGCGGAGTGGCGGGCAGCTGTACCTAGCTGCTTGGCTTAAAACTTTAAAGCCTTTGTTATACTATGATGGAGACAATACTTGGTCTTTTGTTAAATGAACATTTGGCAGTCTTTGAGTCTGGTACTGTTCCAAGCTTCAGCCCTGTTAAGACACCTATTAAATGGGTAAAGTTGGTATCAGCATTTTATAACTGCAGAAACGGGCATGAAGGGTAAAGACCATGCCCAAGGCCCCTCGGCACTCGTCAGAACCCGGGCAGACCAACTCCATCATGCCTGCTCCTCTCCCCCTACCCCTGCTCCGGGCCTCGGCACCAGCTTCCTCTCCTGCTGACACCTTCACTTTGGCGGCAACCCCAGGTGGCATCCCCATTTACAGATGAAGAAATGCCGGGGGTCAGGGGTGCAAGACCCTGGCTGTGGTCCCAGACAGTCCAGTTCCAGAGCTCAGTGTAAAAGCTCCTCGTTCCTTTGTTCCTTAGAGAGCAGTGTGCGCGGTGCTTGGTGTAGAGGGGACTACACCATGAGCCACACCTTTTGTCTCCTCAAGGTACACTCCCTTGCGGAGTGGGACTGAGGCTAGCGCCCCTCACAGGGTGGAGTGAGGGTGAAAGGGCATGATTCATAGGCCCCATGTCTAGCACCAGGCAAGCCCTCAGATAATGAAGCTATTGTTATAGCCATGTGCTTATTCTGACCTCAAAGGGGCAAATTAACACCCAGCAAAGCACATATGCAAAGCAGGTCACCTTGTGGGGTCTGGGAGGCTGGAGGAAATGGGTGTGCAGTCGGACGCCTGGGCTTCTCCGGGAATATTGGCCATCGGTAGCCTTCTCTCCCACCACTCCAGGGTGCAGGTGACTCCGGAGGTGCTGGAGTATCCCATGGGACCAGCTCATCCAGCCTCGCCTTGCTGCCTGTCCCAACTGTCCCCAGAGCCGCTAGGGTCCCTTGTCCATTTTGCTGCAAAATTGCTCTTGGCTAGGATGTGGTTAAACAACCTGTCTTGGTGATCTTAGGACAGGTCTTTCCCCTCTGTATAGTTCACTTGTAAGTGGATGAAGTCTTTGTGGAAAAAAACATTGGCTTTTGGGCCTGGCTTTGCATTTCAGGGTTTTAGCAAACTAAGAATCAGTCTCTCTACTTCTACCTCTCCTGCTTGATGCACCTCTGCAGCTTTACTTCACTTCTTTTTTAGTTAGATTTCTGGGTGGGAAGTATTTAAATTCAAGCAAATAAATTGTTCATGGTATGTTTGTATCCTGAAAACTTTTAGCTTGTTTTTGTAGTAAACATATTTATGTCCATCCTCAAAATAACAAGGATGTTTAAGAACTTCTTTTTAAAGATTTATTTATTTATTTGAGAGGCAGAGATACAGACAGGTCTTCCATCTGTTGGTCATCTCCCCAAATGGCCACAACAGCTGGAGCTGGGCTGATCTGAAACCAGGAGCCTGGAGCTTCTTCTAGGTCTCCCATGTTGGTGCAGGGGCCCATGCACTGGCGTCATCTTCTACAGCTTTAGAAGGTGCAATAGCAGGAAGCTGGATCAGAAGTGGAGCAGGACCTGACCCAGCACCCATACGGGATATTGTACCGCAGGCAGAGGCCTAACCTACTATGCCACAGCACTAGCCCCCGAACGCGTTTCTATCACATGCTGTTCTGTGGCCCAAGCTGGAGCGTCAGTGCTGCCATCATTCACTGTCCACTTCCAGGCAATCTCCTGTCTCCATGGATTCTGCTTGTGAAGTCTCTCAAGACCCAGTTTCTCCTCGCGTCCTTACTGCTGTGTGTGAGCTGGGCTCCCTCACTTTAGAGGCTGGTGCTCAGTTCCCGCCCTCCACACAGTTAGTCTTACTCTGTAACACAAACCTGGCCCCGACTCTGCCAACTTCCAGTCCCTTCTCAGGCCCTACCCCTCCCACCCAGCTCCTGCCTGCAGTACCAGCCCCACCTCTGTTTCCTGCGTCTTCACAAACACGCACAGTGTATCTCCAGCTCTGTTACGAGGGGTGCCGTTCACCTCCTCTCAGTATACCTCCACCTTTGCAGGTCCTGTTTCTCCTGCAGGAACTTCCTTTCCCTCTTCTTTTTGCCTATAAAACTCTGAAGCGTCACTGAAGGCCACAGTACCTCAAGGCCCCTTTGCTGGCTCCCCAAAGCAAGTGCTTTTGCATTATTCCCATTGTACTTCGTACGTGCTGCTGTGCTGCTTAGCCTGTGTGGGAAATTAGGTGCATGAGGTAATTCAAAGATGGCGCCCAAAGGAAGTAAGGTGGGCGGAACACAAAGTTGTTTGCCACTATAGCTGATTGGCTGCGCAACATCAGGGGAAGTGACAACAACTGATGATGAGTATATAGACATATGGCTAGTCCTATAAAAATCGCCCTGTAAAATGATCTTTTAAATGATTGGTTGGTCCTTATGCCCTGCCCCAATGACTCTGCAGTTTTGTGCTTTAAAAAGGCTTTGCTACATGCACAATAAACGAGCTCCCCCTCTGTCTGATTGTCTCCGGGATTGCGAGGCTGGGAAACAGGCGAGCGGTGCACTTACCTTTCCTCGGGCCCAGTCCATCCTTGTTTGGGTGGACTAAGACCCTACAAGCCTGCACACAGTAGATGCTCAATAAATACTCATCAGATGAGTGAATAGATGAATGCATAGGCTTACAGTTTCCTTGAAGGCAAAAACAGGGTTTTATAGACCTTTGGATTCCATATTCATAGCACACAAATATTCATGTTATCCATGTTTACAATATTGACTGAAATTTAATCATACTATTGAAAAAAACTATACATCCTACTACTGAATACACATGAAACTAAAGTATGCAAGCCAGGAATCATTTTACTTTAGCATCCTAGAAGGCAGTGTGTGTACATACTAATTCATAATTTTAATTGTTTATATAAATGCTATGGTAAGTATATTTTGTATACCAGAAAAGCTAATGTGTTAGCTTAAAACATATTTTTTTTCAGGGTGGGGTGGCTGGAGGAGGAAGGAGTACTTCCCACTTGGGAGGTGTTGGGCCTCCAATTTGGTATTTTTCTGATTGTTTGAGGGAAAAGCTTACCTAGCTCTGAAGTTATGAAACTTGGACTCTGGACAAAAGTGAGTTATCTAAGTGTGGATTGATCCAAGCTCAGATAGTTTTCCTTTTTCCAGCTTTTCTTCCTAAGACTTGGGTGTATTGGGTAGCATATGTAAGTCTGGTTTCTAGAGTTTTCTGGATGACAATGTGCAGAGCATACAGGTTTTATTGAGTGGAACCATCAGGTTCTGTGTCAAAATACTGTTACGTATTGAGCCCTTCTCCTAACCAGAGCTTCTCACTGCTTCAGCAGCCTCAGTCTCTTGGGTAAATTCCTTATTTTCATGTTTCCATCACATCATGCTCTTGGCTGCGGAGTCAGGGGGATACCTGGGGACTGTGACAACTCTCTCACCCACTCCCCAACCACAGACTGTGCCGTTGGCCTCTTCTCCATTGTGTAACTTCTGAAGAAGGTGTGGTTTTAGACTGTGTGTCAATGGAAAAACTGTTCAAGCAGTGTAGTTTGCTAGTTACTGTCTCTCACTTAGCTAGCTTGTCTGCAGGGCTGTCATAGGTACACATCTCCTGGATTGCCTTCCTCCTTTTGGTTAACAGCTCAAATACCGTGTTTCCCTGCCAGTTCTCTTAGCCACCCTGATGAATTACTTGCAGCTTTTACTGTTCTCTAGAATTGTGCGCAAAAGGTGGCAGCTGCTCCCTAGTGGGTGAGCCTGGCAGTCACATTTTAAAGTATTAATGCTTCAGAGAGCCATCTCACTACCATTTTTTATTTTCATTTTAACAATGTTGGTTTATTTTAGATACACAAAATAGAATGTGGTTTTTATTTCATTTCAAGCAGGAACAGTATATCTTCTACTTCCTGAATACCCATGGCTTTCTATTAGTGGAAGTTGCTTTTATTATAGTCCAAAACAACTTTCCTCAAACCCGTTATTCTTTACAACCAGACTTTTTAGTGACAGTACAAATAATGGTTTGATGGTCGTCTGTGTTGTCACTTTTACATCACACTAGATTTATAAGTTGGCTATGGAGCGTTAATATTTCAGAAAGAAAGACCTAAATCACAAATGCTTTAGGAAAAACCTGTGTTCTGTGTTAGTCTGTCGTCAAGGGATATTAAAAGGTTTTGAATCGCACTTATGTGAGTGATTGAATTATTTTTGTTAACTCTCAATGAAGCATTCCTAGGAGGATTTCTTCCAGCGGTACTGATTCTGTGGTGCAGTCGTAGACTGTTAGTGTCACAGGTTTCCTGTCTCTCAGTGAAACTCAGAATCCCTTTGCATCCAGAGTCAGTCTATCCACACCGTAGTGTCTAGACTATTAAAAGAATGAATAAACAGAAAACTGGTGTTTTCCATTCCTAGTTCTGACACTTCTAAAAGCATGTGAGATGATTCCTTGTTCTTTGACAATTGATCTTACCCTAATCCTACAGGAAATGACCGAGGGAGCCCTCCTGGTCCTTGGTTGTGCCGTGGCCAGTGGGCACGCTCTGCATACACAGTTTTCAGCCACTTTCGTCTCACGTCCCTCAAAGTGTAACATCATTTTGCCTCACTTAATGAGATGGGATTTTATTGTTGATTTTTGTTTTGTTTTCCTTTGTTAGTTTGAGAGGCAGACAGAGAGCTCTCATCTGCTGGTTCATTCCCCAAATGCCTGCAATGGCTAAGGCCGGGCTGCGGCCTGAGCCAGAAGCTGGCAATGTCATGATTCCAGGTCTCCCCCGTGGTTGGCAGGGACCCATTAGGTTAAATGCCTGCTCCCTTAATGAACATTTGGTAAAAGGAAAATCTTAAAAAGAGCTTTAAAAATATGTCTGGTGACCTTTGAGCCTAGCATTTTTAGGACAGCTCCAGGTTTAATGCAATTATTCTAAGTGAAAGGATTGTGTTTCCTCTTCAGCGGTTAACAGGATCAAGTAATTCACAGACAGGAGCTCTAACATCTTAAATGGGCCAGTTTGACTTGGACTCAGAGAGTCCTAAAAAGAAGCAGCCCCTAGAGCCCATTGGTGTAACTTTGAGCTGAAATTCCCACAAGCATTAATCAGGCGTCTGTTGTTTCCCTCGGATGAAATATGATTTCAGCACTTGCTAACCCTCCACAGCTGATTGGCTGTCTCCTCCCAGCCACCCGTCTATCTGTCCATCCATCTTTTTCAGTTCTCCCCCTAGCTGTGATCCTGAGACAACCATTGTCCTTTAAATGTGGATTCCTGACTGTGGTTCTACTGCTGAAGGCTGACATTGGAATAAGAGACGTTTCTCAAGACAGATTAATTATATAAACCAACTGAGGGGTGAGGTGCCCCCCCCCCGGTCCCCCGGCCAGCTTTGTTCTTTTTAATAATCTCGGTCCTGGGTTTCTAGAAGTTGTAGCATGGCAGTGCTTACAAGCAAGGGTAGTTTGGGGTATTAGTTGGTGTCTACACACACAGAGAAGGGCCCACAGGTGAAAAGCCCATTGATGAACTCATGTGAACGAGACAGAGGCATTTCTCAAATAGACAGTGAGGCTGGGAAGAGGCTAGCAGAGTGAAATACTTTTCATAGAAGATCTGACATCAGACGGGGAGGTGACAGGAGGAGCTGGCAACAGGTGCTTTCAGGACGCGGGACCAGTTGGAGGATGAGGTTGAGGCTGCACCATTCGCCTTTTTGTGTCTTTTCAATGTGGGGCCATGTGCATGTTACCCATGAAGACAATTTATATTGAAATAATGAGAATTAGCGAAATGAGAGTAGGAACTGCTAAGATTGCGTAGAGGAAAAGGGAGAGTGACAGGGCGTTCCTGAAGCTGGCAAACCCTGGAAGGTTTTTGTTCTGTTGTGAATAATACATAGTCAAGGGAAGAGGAGGAGCAGCAAGGACGGGCTGTGGAGTTCCCAGGTGGTGTCATGTGGGCAGCTGGACGGAGGAGGCTGAGGATGAAGTCATTCTGGAAAGCACCAGTAGGGAGAGCCACGTGAGACGATTCAGTCACACAGGGATGAAAGGATCAGAAGGAACGCCGGAGGGAACCCCACCAAAGTCAGGAAGGATGATGAGAATGGCTCCTTTCAAAGCTTCCTCTGTTCTAGGGGGCCTTCATTCAGTCAGGAGCTAGGCTTATCCTGGAGGGGCGTGAGAGACAGCAGAAAGACAGCATTTCCCGTAGACCCTCAGTCTTGTCCTAGGAGGAGCGTGTTCTGTGTTTTGCAACAGTGAGGAAATCCTATCCCGTGGAGAGACTCGCAGGGGCAGAGGACAGCTCCTGGGGAGAAGTGGGGAGCCTCCCCACTTCCTTGCCCTGCTGCCGGCCTCCTGCAGTAGGTTTGACGCTGAGTTCTCGACTTTGAGGTTTGCTGCTGGCTCTCACGTGTGCTCATCGACCACTTGTAATTCTCGTTCATGCTATTTCATACGCTCAGACAAAATGCTTCCCACTGCTGTCTCTCACAGCTCTGTTCTCTAAATCCAGCAGCTTGGTCAGTCCCCTTTGCATTGACAGTCTTCCAGGTCTTAAGCCAGCCCCAGAGTAGTTAGGCTTCTGTAAGCCTGAATTTTGTCATTGAAATTTTGGGGAAAACCATATTAGTTGCTGCAAAACAAGCTATATCCCCTTGGCTTTAGAGTGTTTGCTTAGCACGAGTTTCATTCTTAATATCCTCTGTAGGCTGTCCTGATGCTGAAATTTACAAAGAAATTAGGAGACAGGAGGCAGGTTCTAAACCACACATCTTTTTGTGTGCACGTTGTGGGTTGGGCTCCTGCAGCTAACAACGTGTTCATGTTGAAGGAAGGTACAAGTGGGAGGGCGCAGGACATAGTTCAGGGTTTGCAGGGAGTGTGGAGTGTACTCGGGTTTCACTGGAATTTTATCGTGGCCACCACAAATCAAGTGTTTTATAATAAAACGCTGAATGCATCTTTAATTTTAAAGATTTCCATATCGTGCTCATCCAGGCTGTATATGGGATGCTTCCTGCCATCCCAGGCCCTGCCAGGAAAAGCCGGTGATTTGCAAATTGAGGCTATGTCAGCTAAAGCTTTTATTGGTGCTTATTATCCAGAGCTCCGTCTGCTTCTAATTCTCTGTGGAAAGAACTAGCTTTGCTTTTTTCTTTCTTTCTTTCTTTTTTTTTTTTTTTGCATGTCTTCTATTTTAAAATAAAAAGCAACAGCTACAAGTCCTAATGTGGAGCCCGACAATGGTTAGGTTTCATATGTTAGACTCCTTCCTCTTCATCCTTAGTGTATTTAGGTTTTAGGCAGAATCTCTTGCATTCTTTATAGACTTACTCGTCTTTCTTCTGTCTCTACTGTGATCCCATTTTCCCCACCATTATGCCGTTTCAGCTAATAAATCATAGAAATTAATTTCAGCTAATAAATCATAGAAATTAAGTTGGCATAAAGAAATTGAAGTTAGGGAGTGTATAGCCTAGAAGTTAGGATGCTTATGTCCCCTGTTGGTGCACCTGGGTTCCATACTTTGATATGACTCCTGACTCCAGCTTCCTGCTGCTGTAGACCCTGGGAGGCAGCAGTGTGGCTCAAGTAATTGGGTTCCTGCCACCCATCGGGTGGACCTGGATTATGTTTCTAGCTTCTGGTTGCAGCTCAGCCCACCCCAGCCATTGTGGGCACTTTGGGAATGAACCTGTGGGTGGGGAAGTGCGCGTTCTCTCTCTCTCTCTCCCTCTCTGTCTCCTTCTCTCCCTGTCTCTGTCTCTTGCTCTCCCACTCTCCTGCTCTGCCTCTCAAATAAAAGAATAATATTTTAAAGAAAGAAATTGATGCTAGGAAAGAGTGCTTTTGAAGATAAAGTGAGGAGTTGATAAATACTTTTCACTTATCTTTTAATCCAGAAAATTGAAGCAACATATTTTAAGAAAATGTTAAACATGAGTTGTAAGAGTCTAAATACTGCTCATTTTTTTTGCTGAAAGATATCTTTTTTATAGTACAAAAACACAGCAGATATTTAAATTCCACAATGAACAATATGATAGGCTTATTTATATAAGGTAATTAACATATTTGATGTTTTTCCCAGTCTAGGATTCTCTTTAGCATTCTGCCTTATAGATAGATGTGGCAGCTTTCAAAAATATGTACATAATGCAGAATATTTCTGATTAAATATTTGTAAAATGCTCTTCAGTTTTCAGAGCTGTTTCATATTCAGTACTTCATGGAAGCTGTGTAACAGCTCAGTGAGAGGATGAATCCTGTGTCCTGTGTCATGTGACTCCACTCCATAGTGTGCCTGGCCTGCCAACGGCCACGTCTTCTGACTGCAGAGTCAGTGCTGTTCCTACTTCTTCTGCCCCAAGTTTCTCATAACCCAGTGAATGGACCCATGGGAGTACTGTGTCCTGAGAGAAGATGCTTCTGTGCTTTGTGTTCAAGTAGCAGCCACATCTTCCGCACATCGTGCTTCCTGTGAGCTCATAGTCCCTGACCTCAAGAGCTCATTTTGCAAACAGCCTTAAGGAGTCTTTGTTCTTCTCATCCAGCTGTCCATTCATCTCTGTGTTTCCCGAACCTCTAGTCATATTTCTGTGTTTAGCACTTAGCACTTCTGTTCTACCTTGTCCTTTTGATGTGAAAATGGCTGGTCTCCAGTCTGGGTTCCCTGGGCTCAGGTGCCTGACTCCCATAACAGTAGACTTTGAGCTCACTCCCCCCAGCTTGATGGGAAGGTATGAGGTTCATGCATGGCAAAGCTGTCACAAAGGCCTGCATCCCAGCCACGGATCCAGTGCAAATTGTCCTGTAGGTTTAAAGTCAGTGTGCTATGGAAAGTATTTATTAGGAAGAGGAAAGTAACAGGGGCCTTGTAGCTAATTAATAGGCACGGAGAGACAGCAGGCGACCAGCTGAGGTTTCCAGTTAGGGGCAGCTCAGCTAAGCCTGAGCTGGGGCTGCCCTGGCTGGAGCTGACTGTAAGAATCCTGAGAGCTGGGTTATAAGTAGAGGACTGGATTCAGGGTGCTGCTCCTATGGTGGGACCTGGGTGTCTGGTCGTTAACAAGCTCCCGGGGGATTTCCTTCCCAGAGTCCAGGGAATCACAGCTTGAGATGGATGCACCCAGCCCCAGTCTGAAATAGCTGATGCTCACGATGACAACTGAACCAACACAAAAAGAAGGGTTCTGTGTCAGCAGCCCTTCAGTGAGACAGGTGTCTGCTGTATGACATTTCTTTTTAAATTATTTTTTAGTACAGTGAGCTCGAATCGCATGGAAGTCACTGGAACCACTTTATTTCCCAGGAGCCCTAGATCAAGCATTACTGGGCTTTTTAGTATTTATCGTACTTGCTTACATAAGCCTTAGGGTCCAGGGATTTGTACAGAGGAGACTCCAATATGACTTACTTTGCTCATCTGTATTCAGTGTTAAGCTTTGCTAACTAAATCTTTTCTTCTCTCTTAACTGATCACATCTGAGTCCTCTAGTTGGGCTGAATAAACTGAAAGAGCCAGAGCAGCGCCCCAGGTTAGCTAGTATCTAGAGTTGAATATGCAGCAGCGGGCGATCTTGAGAGCTCATTTATCCGCACTAATCACAGGCAGTGTCCCAGGAGCACTCTGGCACTGTATGGCACTGACATGTGTGTTCAGAATGCCAGCAGAGTCACAGATAAATCCCCCCTCTGCATTCTTCCCCACTCATGTGGTCTGTCTGCTGCCCAAGGCTGATTTAGCCTCGTAAGACCAGACCAGCCTAAGGCAGAGCAGGCCAAGTCCTACACATGCCACCGTCATGTTCCTCTGTGGCCCACTGCACATAGCATTATGCAAAAGAAACAGGGCCCTGGCTTTGAGGTGATTTCTATAGGGAGCGCTCAGATGTTTACCAATCTGAAAATGCAGGGCTGGTTTGAAAACAGGAGTGCTTATTTATTGCCAGAATTACATTTCTACGCTTATGGGGACACAGTAAATCGGAAATGAAGAATGTCAGGAATATGGTACCCTGATACTGCTTTACAAACATTCAGCCCTTCTTGAATAAAAAGAAACTTTGATGTTGAATGTGATAGTGGAAATAACGAATATAAGCAAATATATGATTAACACTTTATCATATATGTGACTGCTACAGTGCTGTGCATTTCACTTCAGTGGCTTCATAGAAACCCCCCAGGTGAAGATGCTGTACTCCCCTCTCTTCCCAGCTGAGGGTGCCGAAACTCAGGGAGGGTCAGTGACTTCTCAGTGTGACCCAGTTAGAATGTGGCAGGGCCAGGTGGGAGGGGCTGGACATGGGCTCAGAGCACAGCAGCCCACACATCTTGTTATTTTCTGGAATGAAAGTGGTTTTCCTCTGGGGATGTGTGATAGCTGGACACATTGGTTAAATCAGGTTAAACACCCTCCCTTATGTAGGTTTAAATGTTGAGTCCATTCAGTTTGGCTTTGTTTAAGCGCTGATTTGAACACCCACCTTGCAGAGGCTCTTTGGGAAACCTGTCTCACTTCTCTGCCCCAGAAGGCCATGGGGCTGACTGTGTCCTGCAGGTCAGCGGGAGAGAACTCACCCTCGGTCCCCTGGCTCCTTGCTTGTCCTGCAGCATGGCTGGGTTGGGCTTACAGTTGAAGCTTGTGGCTGGTGTGATACTATCTTTCCTTACCTGCAGCCCCAGTCGCTGGTACTGCTGTTAAGGGTGGTGATAATTAACACTTACCTGGCTCTTATTGTGGGCCTGGTACTGGGTCAAGAAATTTTGTATGCATTACTCTGGCTGGCTTCACACCAATTCTATGAAACAGCCAGGCGTAAAAACCTCATTCTACCTTTTCCAGTGGCGTACGTCCCAAGTCTGTTGTGGGATGTTGTTGTGTTCCTCCTCCTGCAACATTAAGTGAAGAGGTGAATGGACAGGGAGGTTCTTTTCCTTTGAGTAGAATCGCAGAGGGCGAGGTGGAAGGGGGGAGCGTAACAGAGAAGTTCTGAGAAGGACTTGAAACTGAAGTTGTCATTCCATTCCTGAGAGCACATTCCCAGTGGGCAGTGCTACCTCCGTGTCCTCGACCCCGGGCTTTGTCAGCGGCACCTCCACGGGGGAGCCCCATCAGATAGACACTGAAGGTGGAGGGCAGGAATGCAGGGTCCCTCCCCTGAAGGAGCGTCCAGCCGGTCTGGAAGAGAGACAGACATGTGCCAAATAACTCCGGTGCAGTGAGCCAGCCAGAGCCACGGAAGTGCAGAGGAAATGATCAGTGCCTCCGCACTTCGCACTGTCGTGCTGCTTCTGGTGAATTTCCTGTCCCCCTTCCTCCGTTTCACTAATGGGTGCTCTTTCCTGCTCAAGCTAATAGGGCGTTCCTCCAGTTCTTCCTAAGAGAATCACTGTATCGGATCCCCGGTTCTTCATAGTTCTCACAACTTGATCTGCTCTCACAACTCAGAGTCCTCATTTCCAGTGCTGATCACTTGTTCTTTTGCTGTTTTTAATTTTTTATTTATTAATTTTATGTATTTGAAAGGTAGAGTGAGAGAGCGAGCGAGCTTCCATCTGTTGGTTCACTCCCTAAATGCCTGCAACATCTGGAGCTGGAGCAAGCTGAATCCTGGAGCTGGAAGCGTGATCTGGGTCTCCCGTGTGGGTGGCAGGGCCCTCAAGTACTTGAGCCATCACCACTCCCTCCCAAGGTGTGCATTAGGAAGGTAGAACCGTGGGCAGTGCTGGGGCTCAAACCCAGGCGCTCTAATGTGGGATGTGGGCATCCCAGACAGTGGCTTCACTGCTTTGTCAAATGCCCACCCCAGATCTCCCACAGTAAGCCCAATTTCTCAAGGAAGACATAAGAGAACTTCTAGGAAACAAACCCTAAAGCCTGCACGTGCCCCTGTCCAAATCCCTTTCCATCACCCTCTCTCCATTATCAGCCTCCTCTCCAGACAAGCTTCCGACTTTGCAACTTACCTGGTTTTGCTGGTGGCCCCACCAGGCTCCTAGTCCCTGGCACTTGACTCACAACTTGCCTTCTTCCCCTTTCCCACTCGGCTGCTTCCTTCAGAATGCCTTTGTGTTGCCCCTTCTCACTGTAGCCAGCTTTGTCCTGGGTTTTCATCACCTGGGGTTTGACAGTGCAAGAGCTTCTAGTAGGCATGTCTCTGTCTCTCTCACCTGCCCACTTTTAGTCCTTTCCTGCTCTCTCCCCTTTGTTCACTCCCCCTCCTGCTTTCTCTCACTCATATACACTGATCCTAATTAACACCTTCTCTGATTACCAGGTTGGTCATGATCTGGTTGTATCTCTGTGAACACTCTCCTCCCGACTCTTGGTATTTTCTGTGACCTGGCCAACTTCGTCCTTCTGCCTTACCTGGCTGTGTCTTGTGCCTGAGCAGTGACGTGTGCATACTTCCTCTAGGGTCGGGGTCAGGTGCACCCTGCGAAGAGCCTGACTTAAATGAGAGTATGCTCTGTGGCTCCAACTGATCCCCTCCGTTATCACTTACCTCCCCGTGTTTCAGTCAGAAGTTTGTTCCCTGTTCATTTCGTTCTTTCAAGCATGTTTACATGCTGATTGGCACGTTGAGAATGCCAATAGCTCTTGTTTGCAGCAGCACAGCACAGCCTCAGTATTCCTCATCCTCTTCCTGCAGTCGGGTCAGAAGGGCCTGCCTTGCTCTCTTCCCATCTTACGTTCCCTCTGCAGAGGCAGAGCTGTCCCCTGAAACGGTGGTGAGTGTTCTGCTGCCCCCGGTCATGTAGATGCGGCTTCCGAGGGGGTCAGACTGACCCTTCTGTGAACAGAAGTAGCTAGACAGTGCTGTGGTGATGGGAGTGTCGATACAGGAAAAAATCAAGTTTTTTTACAAGCTGTTTTAAAACTCATCACAGCATGAGTGCCTAAATGTTTCTCTTCTCTGTAGCAATATTGTGCTTTTAACCATTTTGCTTTGATTCTGCAGCAAAAAGTCACAATTGCAAAGGGAACACTCACTTCAAAGATAAATTGACCAACAGTATCAGCAGCAAGTCTAGGCCTACTTTCTACTCTGACTTTGCTACAGGGGCTTCTGTACCCAATTATTGAATGCACCTGCTATGGGAGCTGCTGAGGAAGACAGGAGCGAGGTAGGCACAGGGCAGCTTTGCTGAGGCGAGAAGACAGATACACATAAAACAGAGAATAGAATGTGCTTGGTTGCTTAGCTTTCGTTGAGCAGTAGGGGCCACTGTGTGGCATTTCCTTGGACTCCTGGCCACCGGAACTTCATGAAAGGATAGGAAGTTTTATCTAAACAGGGAGAACTTTGCACTTTATTCCAAGCCAAATCTGTTTCTATTAGAGTTAAAATTCACAAGCCAAATGAGGGAAGATGTCTGAGAACTATCCACATGCCAAATGCTTTCATCTTCCACTTTGTAAGGTGCTGACAAGCGCTGCGAGAGACACATCAAGCATGAAGGCCGGGACTCCCAGAGTCTGATGAGACTGGGAAGGGATACACTTACTGGTGGACCCCAGAGCCAGTGCCCCCTTCAGTGTGAGAATGACTTGCCTTAGAGTTTTGAGACCACTCATGCCAGCAGAAAATGGCAGAAAAGAAGCATAAAGTGACGTGTGTGTGTGTGTATGTGTGTGTGTGTGTGAGAGAGAGAGAGAGAGGCAGAAACAGAGACCCCCACATATGCATTCTCAGACCCAGCAGTGTAACTGCTCCTAGCACTTTTCTTGCCTGTCTGTACAGAATTACACCTCAGCTGGAAGCCCTGGGCCACGTCACTCTGTCCCTCTGCACACTTTATTCCAGCTGCTTTCCTTGCAAGTTAGTGCCTCTGTGCAAGTGTCGTGGCATTTGGTCTGCCTGCCTCCTGCATCTTCTTCATTGTTCCGGAATAACCCTGGGGTTACTTTGTGCCCTGCTTACACTGCTCTGGAAGTTACATGATGTAAATCATTCTCCAGACTTAGCAGGTTTCTCCCATTGAGCCCATCACTAACCTTGTGGGGCCCACAGTTTAATAGGACATAGCAATCAAAGGAACCAAATCATGGAGTCATGTAGGCATGACATTTTTCCAAGGCCTTTCCTAGATATTTGACCATCTCATTACCTGGTATGATTTTATATAAATTGGAGAAACTGGTCACCTTGTTATTCACAAGCACCCATTGAAATTGGTTTTCAATCTGTTGTAATAGTATAGAAGGAAGAGCTGTTCTTCGGCTCACAGGTGTTAGCCTTCAATCAGTCAGATATTCTGAAACCCTACCATGTGCACAGAATAGTGCTGAGCACAGCAGATTGATCCCTGCCTTGTGCAGCTCGTAGGTGGTAGACACAATATTTCATGCAAAATACATAATTAACAATTGTGACATACTCTGTGAAAGGAAACCACAGTGTGCTGCGAGAGTGTGTGACAGGGACCTCGTTTAGACAGGAAGGCGAGAACAGCCATCTCTGAGTGGGTCACTAACTTTAGCCAAGAATTGAGGGTGCATTGGGGGCAGATGGGAGGGTTGTTGTGAGGGTGAGTGCCACGTGGACATGGCAGTGCTGTGAAGTCCTGACGTGGGAGAGGCTTGGACAAATGAGGCCTCTGTGGTGGGGGCATGGATAGTGAAGGGCAGGAGCCAGGCCATTCAGGGCTTTGTAGAATGAGTAATGATTTTGTGATTTAAACCAAGTGCACTGAGAACGTTGGAGGGCTGTAAAGAAGAGAGAAGAGTGATCAGATTTATGTTTTTAAGTGGATTCTCAGCCGCCTTTCTGAAAGTATGTAGAGAAATGGATGCAGGGGGGAGTGGGCAGCAAGAGTGAAGTCACTGGAGGGCGCTGCCCTAGAGTAAAGCTGATGCTGAGGATGGTTTCCTGGGAGCAGCTGTGCTCAGCATGGAGGCAGGCGAGGCATTTGCGATGTGCTGTGGGGTTAGAACTCGGTGAAGCCTCTCGAGGAGGAGGATTGGGGCTTTGGGTGAATTGTGTAAGAGGTACATACAGGAAAGAGGAAGTGGAGTTGCGTTTCTGAGTTTGGAGATCTACAGAGAGGTCCATACAAGATACACACTTAGGAGCTCTTGGTATCTGGCATCCAATGCATGAGAAGTGGCGGGATCCCTTAGGAGAGGGTCTAGAACACAAAGAGGGTAAGACCCTGGATTTTTGTAGTATTTTAAGGGTCATGGTGATACAAGGCCAACAAGCAAGTTCATCAGGTGTCATGGGAAGCAAAATATGAAAGGATATCCGAGGAGGAATCTGTCAGCCCAGAATTATATCACTGTTTTACTGTCAGTAGTGTGACGCGTGAGTGGCTCGCCAGAACCCCGCCAGCAGCCCCTGCTGCACATTGGGCAACCGTGCGCTCGTGGTGCATACATGGCAGCCTCCCCAGCTGAAGAGCCGGTCACTGGGTCACAAGCTGCATTGCCTTCTCCCTTGGAAGCCACACTGTGGCATTCTGTGTGCTGCTCAATGTGGTGGCAACAAGGACTGCAAATATTGCTGTCGCCGTTTTTGTACAATGTACTCTTGCTGTTTATGAAGTGACTTCAAAAACTTGGTGGAAAGTGGAATTGAAAGGTTATTTTGGTGCGAAAGAGTTTTGAAATTGATGTGTATTTTTCATAACAATTTTTGTGAATATTTTAAAGACCCTTCATATACTTATTAATTTCATCTTCCTGAGACCCAGTGGCATCCCCATTTAAAATGTGCGTCATTCCCTGGAGACATGGTGACAGATGCCCTGGGAAATGAAAAAGCCCAAGGTGTACACAGTGTCAGCCTCTCACCTGATGACAATGACCTTTTTCGCCTGTCTCAAACCTTCATAACCTTCTTCAACTTTCTCTTCAATCTTTTTTTTTTAAGATTTATTTTATTAATTTGAAAGGCAGAGTTTTGGAGAGGCAGAGACGGAGGCAGAGAGAGAAAAACAGGGCTTCCATCCGCTGGTTCACTCCCCAGGTGGCTGCAATGGCTGGAGCTATGGCGATCCAAAGCCAGGAGCTTATTCCAGGTCTCCCATGCTGGTGCAGGGGCCCATGGACTTGGCCATCTTTTGCTTTCCCAGGTCACAGCAGAGAGCTGGATTGGAAGTGGAGCAGCAGGACTTAAGCCAGCGCCCATATGGGATGCCGACACTGCAGATGGTGGCTTTACCTGCTATGCCACAGCACCAGCTCCCTCTAACCTTCACTCTCAGCACACACCTGTTCCATTCCTATGAGATGCTTGTAGTCATCAGCCATTTGTCTGCTGGGAACTTCCTGCCTTCTTTTTTTCTTTATTTTATTTATTTGAAAGAGTTATAGAGAGAGGTCTTCTATCCGCTGGTTTACTCTCCAGGTGGCCGCAAAGGCCGGAACTGTGCCGATCCAAAGCCAGGAGCTTCTTCTGGGTCTCCCACATAGCTGCAGTGCCCAAAGGACTTGGGCCATCTTCCATTGCTTTCCCAGGCGCATTAGCAAGGAGCTGGATCAGAAGTGGGGCAGCTGGGACTTGAACCAGCACCTGTGTGGGATGCTGGTGCTGCAGGTCAGGGCTTTAACCCTCTGTTCCACAGAGCCAGCCCCTGCCTGCCTTCTTACAATGCCCTTTCCATCAAAACTCAAGAAAGCTCTCTCTGCTTAGGTCCTGAGGATTCAGTGCAGCTGCTCTCCTGAGATATTTGTGGCTTCCCCAAGGCCAAGTTCTACCAAATTGGGGGTGGGGGTGGAAGTTTCTTAAAGAGGCTCCTGGAATACTGACCCTTCCTACTTCCAACTCTTGTCTCTGAAATCCCCTACCTCACCGTCCTCCTCTCCTTCCCTTGCTGTTTTTTGTTGCTGCCTGCTCCTCTTCCCATCATTTCAATGTTGTGTTTCCCAGTGTCCCATGCTTGGCTAACTGTCCTTGATCTCCATACTTTTCCTGGGTGATTTTACTCTGGTTTAACCACACATGTCTCTGAAATCTTTCTCTCTCAACGCCACATCATGTGCCCAACCATATGTTAGCTTCTCTATATTTTCAGGTCAGTACTTTAAAGGAGATGTCTTGTCCCTGGCCCCTGTGCCCCCACCCAGCACCACACCCAGACCAGCTCACTTGAGCCTCACTGAGGTGAGAAACCTAGGAAACATCCTTTCTCATGCTTTCTGCACCCACCCTATCGCAGAGTTGCAGGTCATGACTTTCTAAGTATTTCTCAACTCTGTGTCTCCCATAAGCCCACCACTGCCTTGTGCAGACCCTGTGACTCTTGCGTGGACCCCCCGACTCTCCCGTGACTCCCTCCTTCACATCTTCCTTCCACACACCCCAGTGTGAGCAAAATGAAACCCAAATCCAACCACATCACGTCTCTGCAAAGTAGCTGCAGAGGTCACAGGATTGAGGTCGAGCTCCTCAGCATCCCACAAAACCCTCTGTGGTTTTGTTCTTGTCCAAACCTGAGACCTTACCTCCCACCACTTCCAGCCTCATCTTGTGTGTTGCAGAAATACCGAGCTTCTTAGTTTCCTCCCAACAGTGACCTGTTTTTGATACTCATTGCTTAGCTCAGCTGGTGGCGTCTGTTCTGCCAAGACATAAGTCGAGACTGATGCAATGTTAGCAGGTGTGCGGCTGGTACTGCCTCAGCCTTGGAAAACAAAGTTGAATAAGCAAGGAGGGGCCAGCACTGTGGCACAGCGGGTTAAAGCCCTGGCCTGCAGCACTGGCATCCCCTGTGGGTGCTGGTTGAGTCCTGGCTGCTCCACCTCCAATCCAGCTCCCTGCTAATGCACCTGGGAAAGCAACAGAGGATGGCTCAAGTCCTTGGACCCCTGAGCCCATGTGAGAGACCCAGAAGAAGCTCTGGCTTTGGCCTGGACCAGTCCCGGTCATGGCAGCCATTTGAGGAATGAACCAGTGGATAGAAGATCTCTCTCTCTTTCTGTCTCTCTCTCTCTCTCTGTAACTCAGCCTTTCAAACAAATGAATAAATCATGAGAAAAGAAAGAAGTAATAGACAAGGGAAGGGTTCGCACAGTGTGCAGACAGGATGAATGGATGTTTGTGACAATGAGTGACATTTGCTCAAACCACATTTTCTGCCGTAGGCCATTAGTGTGCATTCTTCTTCCATACTTTGGCTCGTGGCATGCCACAGTCAGTATTGTTTGTTACACACACGTTGTGGAGATTTTAATTTTTAGAAGGAAATTGGGAGAAATGGCATTCTAAAATATATACGGCACTTCTGTGATACAAATTGTCTCCTGTAGGGTTAGTTCCTGGTTGATTCCCTGTATCTGCTCTAGTCCCAGTAGTCTAAGGCAGTGGCTCTCAAAGTGTGGTCCCACCTAAGATTTACTAGAAACGCAAAAGCTGAAGCTCCACCTCAGGGATGGGGAGCCATTTTTCTGTCAAGGGTCATTTAGATATTTATAACATCATTCATGAGCCATGCAAAATGAGTAACTTAAAATTAGCCTGCTATTTATATATACACAATGGAGTGTTACACAGCTATCAAAAAAGAATGAACTTCTAACATTTGCAGCAAAATGGATATAATTGGAGGACATCATGCTGAGTGATAAGCGAGACCCAGAAAGACAAATACTGCATGTTCTCCTTTACATGTGGGAGCTGAAATTTAAAAACAAACCAAAAGAAATGTCTGTGTGTATCAGCATTACTGCAAATATAGTTTAGTAAAACTTTGTTTTATACCTTTGTCAAACCAATGATTAAGAATGTTATACGATTAAAAAGGAACACCTTTCTCTCTGTCTCTCTCTCTCTCACTGTCCACTCTGCCTGTCAAAAAAAAAAAAAAAGAATGTTATACTATTATAGTTTTAAATTTTACTGTATGGGGTGAAATGGTATTTTTCCATTCATTTATTGTTTATAGCCGTTATCTATATTCCCACTAAACTAGGGTCTTTTTGCTTTTTACTTGTTAAAATTCTTATGTGGGTAAGTGTTAAGTCTTTTTACTTAACTTTAATGTAAATTTAAATTATGTTAACTCAAAAACTAAAAGAGAAGAAAGAATGGGATGAAAAAAGAGGGAGAGAAGTGTGGAAGTAAATATCATTATGTTCCTAGAATTATGTCTACAAATCACACTGAATTTGTTAAAAATGAATTAAAAATTAAAATAAGTAAATAAAAGTAAAGTTAGCTTGCTATAGATTTATTGAATTTCGAGGCCCACCTGGGGTTACCCCACCAGGGCCAGACCAAGTGATTGAGTGGGCCCGATCCAGCCTGCAGTGTGGACATTCCTCATCCCCCATAAGGGTATCCAGACAGTTCTGTCTGTACCACTGGCTTAAGAATCCGTGGGTGATCCAGGTCTCTCGAGTGAGAGGTGAGGAGAAGTCAGAGGAGCAGGGAATGTGTCCTTGCTCCTGAGACGAAGGCCACTCCTTTATTTGTTGTTCTGTCTGGACGCACCTGCAATGGCGTCAGCCTTCTTGGGATTCTAAACGGCAGGTGCCCGGGAAGGGCAGAGGAAACAACTGAGGGCAACAGCACAGCAGGCGAGCTCTTTAGACCTCACAGAGCAGGAATTCACGAACTTGGGAAGCTGTCCTGCCTCCTCAGGCCCTGATTTTGTTTTAACCAGATCTCCAGCACTTCTTTTCAAAACTAACCATTTCCTGCACCCGCATGGAAGACCAGGAGAAGCACCTGGCTCCTGGCTTCAGAGCAGCGCGATGCACCGGCCGCGGTGGCCATTGTGGGGTGAACCAATAGAAAAGGAAGACCTTTCTCTCTGTCTCTCTCACTGTCCACTCTGCCTGTCAAAAAAACAAAAAACAAAAAACTAACCGTTGGCCCTTGTGCTTATTTATGTACATATGCGCTCGTTTGTAAAGGTGACATTCGATGTGGAAGGTAGTCACTGCCATGTTCACGAGCGTCTTTGAAACCAAAGGGTCACTAGCATAGAGTGATGCCACTTCACTTCATTGGGCGGGTGAGGATGCCTCAAGCCCCTCCCCCGCTGCCCCCCAAAGGTGCAGGACTTTTCGGGAGTCCCTGTCCCAGCATTCTGAGGAGCCATGCCTGAATGCCCTGTGCTGCTCAGTTCTGGCATTGAGGGACCCACTCTTGGCTGAGTGTCCTGAGCGGCTGTCACGTCTTACGTCCTGTCATTCATCAGCCTCCAGTCCATCACTCTTCTGCACACTGTCCCTTGTCCCTTGTTGTGGAAGGTCATTATGACCCTGGTGTGTAACTCCTCGTAGACTCCCTCACTCAGGTGCTCCCAGGATGCTTCTCTCCTCCATAAGCAACTGTCTCTACATGACATGACACAGCTTCCCTCTCCTACCTGGGAGTGCCATTGGCCAAGTCCTTCTTCCCACTGAGGTCCTGGAGATCAGTGTCTCATCTGTCTGAAAGGAAGAAATGCTAGTGGTGCATCCTAGCCAGTGGGGTGATTAATACACATTTTATAATGCAGAGTCCTTTAGCTCCTCCTGGTCTCTAGCTTGTGCCCTGTTTCAGAATATGCTCTCAACTTTACCTCTATAGAATCACAGTGTTTCCCCAGAAATAGAGGGGCCATTTCCTCTCACAGTTGAGTTAGGTCCTTGCTTTGAAGGTGCTTTATTGTCAGGGTTAAGCTGGAGTTGAGTTTCTGCTGATAAAAATGTGACACAAGAGCAGGTGCTCTCAAGATTGGTGACCAACCCAGGGGGACAGGGATTGTAGGGAGAAACTTGGCAATAAAGCAGCGAGGGGAGCCACCATGCCAGCCAGGTCTTTCAGGAAGTACAGCCCGAGCAGAGCTCCACAACTCTAGAACTAGGGCCCCTCAGGACTCGTCTCTGTTCAGCTCGTCTCTCTCAGTGGGTGGAATTTGTGGATTCCTGCTGGAGAGGGCAGCCCTGCTCTGGGTCTGCGTCTTGTTTAGTTCCCTACTACTAATTGCTCTTTCCATGGTTCCCTGTTCAGATTTCCAGGAGAGAGAATCTGTGGCCAGTTCATTTCCTTTTGTGTTTGAGCAGAGCTGTTCTTGCCAGATGACCTCACGGGTCATTGACCCCAATAGGATGACTCCCTTGGGTTGTGTGACAACCCCAGATCTAATCAGCTGTGTTGATGGAATGGAGGTGGAGTAAGGGCCAGGGTCATAGGGTAACCACTAAGTCACCACTTCTCAGGGAATGGGCAAGGGCTGCCTTCAGTAGAGGCGGTGGGTGGTGCAGTTTTCCTTAGACGGAGCCTGTCGGGTGGGTGAGGCCATTGTTGCTGTGTGACAGTGCAGTACAATGCAGGCCTTTCCCAGGGCGCACAAGGCTGACTTTTAATTAGTGATTGACATTTGCACTGTGACCTCAGTGTCCTTTCCAGGCCTCAGTTTCTTCATCTACACAATCCGTCCCTCTTGGTGATTTCTAAGGACCTTGCTTTCAGAGTGGGCCCAGGCTTATGCAATATCTGGAGCTTTCTTTAGGGAAAAGAATGCAACATAAGGAGCAAGGGCTGGGAAGAGGCCCTGAAGCTCAGGTTCCATTAGATTCATAGAAATGCATGAATGCTACCTTGAGTTCTTCGGTTCCTTGATGGACACTGTTTTGAATTCTGCCCACCTCTGTGCTCACATCCATGGCCTTTCTCAGGAGCTGCAAGCAAGGTGGGCTGGAGCTTTATTTACAAAGAACAGTGTTTCTGCCTGTAGTGTCTGAAGTTAACAGTTTGGTGTCTTGCGAGGGCAAGAAATATGGCTCAAAAACATGGCACAAATGGCACAAATTTGGAATGTATCATTACAGTATTGAAATTAATAATGATGTTTGCAGAAATCCTCCTATTGTTTTCCCTCCGTATTCTTTTAAAGGACACACATATTTCAAAGACAACACTGGTCAGCAGTCAGCAGTCTATGTCCTAGTGAACATTCATTTGTCACAGCAAACGTATCTTCAGCATGTTGACATGTGTTGAATTTGCATATTTGTTGCAGTCATCATTGTTTTACTCACACAGATCGATCATCAACTCCAGAGACATTGATGATCATATAAAATGAGATAGTTTGTCTCATATTGATGTATTAGCTCAGAATTCCTAACTTTATAAATGTGAACATTAAGTTTTTAAAAAGAAGTGTGGCATTCTCAAAAAGCTGGATTTAACTGATTCATTATTGAGTTGTCTGAGATTGCTACAACTGCTGATGTTGACATTGACATTTCTACAAGTTGTTCAGTGACACATCTAGTAAGCTGAGGGTTTTTTTTTCCCTAAAATTAATTTATTTCATCTTCTTTTGTCCTAGAGGAGGCAAAAGCTAGAGAGGCAGAACTGTGTTTCCTTCTTTGTATCAGTATCTGAAAGATCACAGCTTCTCATTTCTGGGCTGATATGCTACAGAGCAGACTTGCTCAAGAAGACTGGATGTTGGTGCAAATAAATCTGTTTATTACCTTGAATTTGTTTTTTATCAATACCTCATGGAAAACATAATGGATTATCTTTTCTTTGCCGCATTTTGAAACCATTTTTGAAAAAGACTATTTATGTGAGAGGTAGAGTTAGATACAGAGAGAGGGGGTGAGAGAGAGAGAGAGAGAGAGAGAGAGAGATCTTCCATCTGCTGATTCACTCCCCAAAAGGCTGTAACAGCAGAGCTGGCTGATCTGAAGCTGGGAGGCAGGAGCTTCTTCTGGGTCTCCCACGTGAATGCAAGAGTCCAAGCATTTGGGCCATCTTACATTGCTTTCACAGGCCTTTAGCAGTGAGCTGGATCAGAAGTGGAGCAGCTGGGACTTGAAACAGCACCCACATGGGATGCTGGTGCCATGGTGGAGGTTTAACCAAGTACACCACAGTGTCAGCCCCTAAACCCACATTTGAATACTGCAGTGTATTGCAAAAGAATGTCTTCCAGAGGCTAAGGCAGCAAAGACTGGATTAGAATACGTTTGCCTCGGTCCCACACCTGGACACAGCAGTCTTCCAGCTGTCTAGTATGAAATGCCAGTGGGCCAGCCAGAGACATGAGAGTGGTCTCAGCTGGCAGAGCTCCCTAGAGTGTTAATTCATTTGCTTGCTCTGAATATCTAAAACCATCTGGCTGAGTTACCAACTGGAGTCTGGCTGCCCTTTCTGGTTCATCAAAATTGTGAGGCAGAATCTTAAAATTTAAAAGTCAACATGAAATGAAAGAAACTGAGTGTGAAGCTTTCCACAGCTCAAGTATTTATCTCAGTGAAAATTGCAAACAGCAGCATTCTGCCCATTGATATGAAACTGCAGTCACCATTATTACTATACTATTGTTTTTCTTCTTGTCTATCCTGTTTTGACCTTTTTGCTCCAGTTTTAAGAAACCTGTCAGACTTTATCTGTAGCCCATCAATTATGCTTTCCTAGAGATTTTTGCTTATATTTTGAAGGTTCTTGCTTTATGAGTAGAATATTTTCTCATTTCTTTGAAGATAGGAGTTTAAGTGTTCTTCTACCTGAAATATCTGTTTTCTTCCTATTTGTGTCTTTCAGTTTTGTATTCTCTATAGAATAGAGGTTTTCCTCCAGTGGTGAACCCTTTGGACCATGCTTATATTAAAGAACAAGATCCTGGCCAGCTAATTAGAAGCTCTGTTGTGTATATGGGTGGAATTTGTCAACTGTGGTTCAATAAAGAGTGATCGGGCTGTCAGGATCTCTGTGATTCTAAGCTGTGTATTATATATTTGGCATTCATTTGATACAAGATTTTGGCAGACTCTGTAGGAGGGACTATTGTATTCCTTGCTGTGAGAGTATATTCACTGCTGCCAAAATTGAGGAAGCCAGGGGAAGGGTGGGAGCCAGGTGATGACCCTGAGGGTGTGCAGAAGTCCTCTAACCCCTGTTGCTCTCTCCAGCATCGATGCTTCCAGCTGTGCCTGGGTTCTCTCTATCACACCTGCCTTTCCTGGTTAGGGTGGCGGGAAGGATCTGGGCCTTCAACTACTTCAACGTTCCACAAGTTTCTGCTTATCAACCCTAGTCTCCCCTCGACATTCCTAGGCATCTGAACCGTCAATTCTTAAAACGTTGAGAGTCCTGGGTTAACCAGGTGGTTTCCAGGGTTTGCTGTTTGCATTGCCAGGTTCGGATTCAGCTCTCTTTGGCCTGCTCACTTAAGTTAGAACTCATCTGTCTACTTCCCAGCTTAACTTACTGCAGTTCTACTCTCCTTTCTCATTCCCTTGTTCTTGTTTGGTGCTCCCTTTTAATTTTTGGCAAGGTTTAGGGGTGCAGAGAGCTAATGGATGACTTCAACCCTTTATCTTTAAATATGAAGACACCATTTTCCCTCCTTCTGTATTTTTTTTAATTAGTGTGGTTGGCAAATGGTAGACATTTTCTTAAGATTCTGGAACATAGTCTTTATCATCTTTTTCCTCTTTGTTTTTATTCATAGACGTACAGCTTTTGAAAAGTTCACATGCAAAAAAAATTAACAATTTTTGAGGTGTTTTCATTTTGTGGGCAAGCATACTTTAACGTAAGCTAATGTTGGGCAGGTGTTGTGCCACAGCAGGTAAAGCTCCCACCTACCAGGCACACCTCTCATGTGGGTGCCAGTTTATAGCTTAGCTGTTTCACTTCCAGTCCAGCTCCCTGCTGATGTACCTGGGAAAGTAGCAGAAGCTGGTCCAAGTGCTTGGGTCCCTGCTATCCATATGGGAGACAGATGAAGCTCCTGGCTCCTAGATTCAGCCTGGCCCAGCCCTGGCTGTTGCATTCATTTGGGGAGTGAACCAGTAGATGGAAGATTCCTCTCTCTCTCTCTCTCTCTCTCTCTCTCTTTTTCTCTCTGCCTCTCTCTAACTCTGCCTTTAAAATAAATAAATCTTTTAAAAAATATAAAAATAACACCTACATGTCAAAATGACACAACAGCCTGCTTGAAGGAGATCCTGTTGGCCAAATATGGGATAATTTAAGCATTAAAATAAATTATTATTAATTCAAATAAGTAATGGTGGTAAGTTTAATGCTACTGTATAAACTAAAAATCCATGACATACTTTGATATAAACAAGTAAGGGAGATAGGAAAAGTTCAGTAGAAACCCCACTAATACGTGTAGAAGGAATGAAGGAATTAAAACCACCCTTCTCTAAGTCATTATAAAAATCATTGATTCCGGCACAGATTGGGAATGCTGAAACGAACAGATGAAGAATGATAAGAAGTAGAATCTTGGAGCTGACAGGTAGCCTACCAGGTAAAAGGCTTGCATTCCACACTGGAGTATGTAGGTTCAATTCCCAGCTCCTGCTTCTGGCTTCCTACTGATACAGACCCTGGGAGGCAGCAGCAATGGCTCAAGTAATTTGGATTCCTGCCACTGATGTGTAAGATCTTGACTGAGCTCCTGGCTCCTGGCTCCTGGCTCCTGGCTCCTGGCTCTGACTCAGGCCCCAGCCAGAGTGAACCAGCAGATGGGAACTCTCTCTGTATCTCTCTCATTGTCAGCCACTTACAGAAAGTATTATCATTATATTGTCTCAAAGTAGAGCACTTTAATATCACTGGATATTATTATTAACAAAGGATAAAATGGTAACTGAGTGGAGATCCTGGCAAGCACCACCTCAAACAGAATCCTAACGGTAACTTTGCCTGTAGTGGGACTATTCAGTAGCATTGCCTGCTGATGCAGTGCTCTGAGAAAAAGCCAGAATCTCTTCATATACTGCCAGAAGCTTTCAACCATAGTTTAATCATGAGGACCAACATGTGGGACTGTCTGTGACATACCTGGCTTGCATGAAGACCCTGGAGCTGTCCCAGATTAAAAGGAGCTTGAAAAATCATGACAACTGAAGGCAATGCCTGAGTGACTGTTTTCTTTTGTTCTAAGAGGTATTATTGGAACAGTTGATAAACATCCCAATAAGGGTTGTAGATTAGATAATTTTAATTTCTTGATTTTTAATTTTTTGATTTCAGTAACTTTATATAAAGAGAGTTCCTTCTTTTTTAGAAGTACACATCAGAATATTCAGGGAAAAAAGAACATCGTACCTGCAACTTACCTAGCTCAGAAAAAGCATCTGTGTGTGCTGTGATATAGAGAAAGAAAAGCTAACAGCAGTACATGTTTACATTTTGAGAATCTGGGTTAAGAGTATCCAGGAATACAAAGAAGAATACTTGTAACTGTTCTTGAAATCTGCAATAACATTTGGTGACTTCATGATTTGAACTTTAATATCTCCCTTCATGATGTGATTCAGGATAAGAAAGTGAGCATTCAGGATATGGGATAATAGAATGAGCAGCACCCCCCAGCAAGTGGCATTGCTAGAAGTTTATATTAATTGTGTTAGTGCATATAATATTATGCAATAATATATATGCAGAACTGCAATCTTAGGTTATACTAACTATGTGATAGGATTACAATAATATGTCAGCCTGGGCCTTTGAGGGTTTTGTGACACATGGTCCACATCTCCGATAGGGTGACGTCAGCATGTGATGGGCCGAGATGGTGATCTGGGAGAAGGGTAGGTGGGCAGCTGTAGCTCTGAGAGCGCCGAGCAGTCAGACGGGCTCCCCTCACATCTGCTGGCTGTCCTCTGACTGTGGAATAAACAACTCGGAGGGCCATTTAGTCATCAGCATACCGGACGCATGTCCCTGAGGAATCTCAGGGCAGTCAAGATGTAGAAGCTCACTGTTTAACTTTCCAGAATGTTTAACTTTTCTGCACAAGACAAAGCAAGGCTCCCAGAAGCAAGCTTCCTTGTTCCCTAAACACTCAGCCCAGAAACATTGAGAGATCACACATGTAACAGTGAACTTTGCACTGCTGGATTTATAAACTTCACAAACCAAAAATAGATTCTGTTGTTGATTCGAAAGCCTACATTCTAACGGCAAACTGATGGTGGCTGAAACCTTTTAAATGTTAAATTTAGTACCTGCTCTGTGCCTGCATGTGTGATGGAGCCAGGTTCAGTTGATGTGAACCTGGGAGAAGAAACACATTGCCTGTAGGATTTTCTTAGCCATTCGAAGAAAGGTACTAAATAACCAGTTCTGTTAGGTTTTAGAATCCTCCAGGGGGCACCAGAACATTCCAATGCAGTGGACCACATTTCACATTTAGTCCAGAAAGTGTAACTGTGTTGCCTTAGTATAATTGATTCCCCTACTGCAACATTTTTAGTCCTGTTAACATTATTAATTTTTTCATGCGTTTGCTTTTACAACATTTGTGAGTTTATGGAATGTTTCTGCCCCTCTGAGGAGGTGGAGGAAGGAAAGAGATCATCTCTTGGATGAGGCCTTAGAAACCAGAGCCATGTCTCCTTTGGGTAAATATGAAAGCTTTCAGCCCACTCTGAAAGCAAGGATTTTCCAAATGTTCCTAATCTTGCTGGGGAAAAAAAGCCTTAAGGAAACTGAGAATCGAGTTCACTTTTCTCAGCCTAATGCTATGCACAAGCCACCCTGTTATTATCATTATTAGTAATAAACTCGGTGAATGTCAGGCAGGCCCTCCATGGTCGAGTTTTATATGAGTTTTATGCAAAAGTCAGGGGTTGCCAGGCTACTGCATAATATTACTCAGTTCTGGTCCAGGAGAACAGAATTCCAACAGGCCTCCTGAGTCGGTCCCTCCAATTAGTGGCTACTTCATTACGAATAAAGAACCCTCATTACTGCGGGTCTTCAAGTGAAATAGGATCCCCCTACCTCTTGAAACCCGCCTTGCTAAGTACAGACAGTTCCCAACTTACAAACAATCCACTTAAGAACCACCAAAGCATTCAGAGGCTGGCCTAGCCTCCTGCAGCTGCCGCCTGCCTGGGCCCTCTGCCCCACCCCCACCCCATGCTCCTGGGCTGCGCAAGGGAGTGAGGCCACCCCCCTGCAGAGCCAGCTGCCCACCTGCCCTGGGCCTGCAGCTCCATCTGGGTGGGAGTTCAGCAAGGCCCTAGAGCTACTGCTGGTTTTATAGTTGAGCTCAGCTATGGGGTAAATGGGCTTTTGTGGTCTGGCCTGGGAACTGAACCCCCATTTAAAGGAAGAACAAACCTGCCTCCATGGGAAAATGTATTCTGCATTCCTCACAACACGTGTTGGAATGACTGTGGGTGCTGTCTTCCTGTCCCAGGCAGGGCGAGGAAGAGACAGAATCTACCTGTGGGTTCTGGGTTCTGGGTCTAACTCCAGCACTAAACCTTCCCAGGGCCTTAGGAAGCCTTTAACCTTTGCAAATCTCAGACTGTATTTGAAACACTTGCGTTGGACAAGATGAGCTATAAGCCTCCTTGTAGTGAAATGACACCGATGGATCAGGCTAACCTCATTTCATTGATGCATTCAGAGGGATCATACTCCAGGCACCTGCCTGTGCCAGGTCCTGAGCTGCGAGCTGGGGATATGGTCAAATAACCCAGCCCTCAGTTCTCAAGCAGCTCCATGTTTTAGAGGGGAGACAAATAGCTAAGTGAATGCTTAAAATGTAGGTGCATGGCTGAGATGAGCCCGGGTGTTGTCAGAGCTCAGGAGGGTGGCCTCTTGGTCAGCTGTGGGCCTCCTCAGAGGCTCACTCAGCCTGGCTTCGGTTTCGTGGTGTTCTCTCCCCAGTTGTCCAGGGAAGCTTCTCTGTTGTTTGGCTTAGTCTCTTGGTCTCCCCTGGGGGGGAGCCCCCTTGCATCACTGAGACAGATTGCGAGGGGTGCTTCTGCCAAACCATCGTCTTCATTTCTACAGGTGCTGCCCTAAAATGCTGCCTTATCCCTGCCCAAGCCCACAAGCCCAGATGTCCCATGTCTCCTGGGGCCTTTTGGGTTGACTCCTCTTGGGTTGCCAACAGCACTGGTACTTACAGATTTAAAGCATTCTTTACCCCCAAAATGTCTCCATCTCCTGCTCTTCTATATTTATAAGCCCTAATTAGAATTCTACCAGAAATCCCTGCTGGGCTCCCTCCCACCCTGTCCCACACTCACTGTTAAGATCAGCAACAGAACGTGTGACTTGCTAAGGTCGTCTACCATCCTGGAGGTTCAGGTTTGAATCTTGACTCTGTGTCTTGTCATGTGACTTGACACAGTTGGGTTAGTAATGGGAGCTGCTGAGCAAGAAGTGAGCATGGTGTGGAGTTCTGGGAGAAGGGGACTTTGGGAGCTCTGTGAGGGGTGCTGCAAGAATGGAGGGGTGGGAAAAGATGAGTGACTTCCAGAGTAGATATGGTGAGATGCAGAAACCAAATGCATGTCCTGGTACGTTATGAAATTATGAACCTTTGCATACCCTCCAAGTACAGTATTCTGTTCACTTTGCATGAAGAAAAGTAAATTATAACTGGAAATAATGCCCCCACAGCGTCCCTTTTCATATAAATAAACACCCAAGAAAGTAGTAGATAACAGTTTGCTAACCTAGATTGCATCACAGTCCCTTAGTATGTCTTTAGTATAACAAGTAGCCTGGTGCTATGGCGAGGGGCTCGGTCTGACCCAGCATCTCTTGGGTTCAAGTTGTGGCCTCATCACTGCATAGTGGCATAAGCATGGGCAGGCCTGCTAAGTTCTCTGTGCTTCAGTGTTCTGATAATAATACTAACTATATCAATCTCATGACATTCTAATGAAGATTAAATGAGGTATTTGTCCAGTGCTTAGAACAGCATATAGTCCATTTTAAACCCAACGGAAACATTCATTGGTGCCCAATGTTATTTATTCTTTAAGTAGAATAAATACAAGAAAAATAAATCACCTTTATGCCTCATTAAGATATTGAATGGCTTGTCTTTTGAAAGCTCTGATTGTCACATTTCCCTGTCTTAGAGCACTTTGGCACCCAGTCCTACGGTGCAGCAGAGCCAATCAAACTGAATAGAACCTGTTTGGAAGTGGACTCTGATTCTTCCCCCTGATCTGCCCACCTTGTTTTGTTAACCTAAGCTTGAAATTTAGTTTCAGGTTTGCCTGAAACTAAAGACTTTGATTTCAAAGTCTTGTCATAGAGATCTCGCTCATCCATTGCTTCTCTCCATTCTTATTGTAGCCTACCCAGAGCTGCCAAAATTACCTTCCCAAATAACCACTCCCTTGTGCCTGCTTCCCTGCATGGGACCATCACTAGCTCCCAACTGCTCAGAAGACCTCAGCTTGTTCTCTGGATGCCTCACTGCAGAGATCCAGGCTGGTCTCTGTCCCGACTCCCAGTGCTCACATTCCCAGCAGCCTGTTCCCCAGGATGTCAGCATAATTGGTGTCCCTAGAATGGTCTCCGTTTACTTCTGTGGTTTTGACTTAAATTTTTTTAAAGATTTATATATTTATTTGAGTAAGGAGGGGAAGAGAGAGAGGAGAAAGGAGAGAGGAGAGAGAGAGAGGAGAGAGAGGAGAGAGAGGAGAGAGAGGAGAGAGAGGAGAGAGGAGAGAGAGGAGAGAAGAGAGAGGAGAGAGAGGAGAGAGAGGAGAGAGAGAGAGAAATCCTCACTCTGCTGGTTCACTCCCCAGTTGGCCACATCGGCTGGGGCTGAGCAAGGGCAAAACTAGGAGCCAGGAACTTCATCCCAGCTGCCACGTGGGTGCAGGCACCCAGGCACGGGGGCACCTTCTGCTGCTCTCCCAGGCACATTAGCAGGGAGCTGGACAGGAAGTGGAGCAGCTACTCACCTGGGATGCTAGTGTTGTATGCAGTACCACAATGCTGTCGCCAAGTCTTAATGGAGTTTTCACTTGCAAAACGTCCCTGTTTGTACGATAAATTATATGGTCACCCCTGTTACCCCATAGCCAAATTCTGTATTCCAGGATTCCCTGCCCCCTCCTCTTGATTCTTTCATCTGTACTTGTCAAGAACCTTCCCCTTTTTAATTGGTCCATCAAGTATTTCTTTCTCTACTCTTTAAAAATTTCTCAGGGTACCTTTTACACCACTCTTTGCTACCCAGTGCTTTCTACGCTACATCATGATTCTTTATGTGCCAATTCAGTTACTCCATCAGACTGAGGCCTCTAAGACAGAAACCACGTCTGATTAATAAAGTATTCCCTGAAGCGTCCAATACATCCCTAAAAAAATAAGACATGAGTCACTGAGTGCCTATGAAACCCCACACACTGTGACGTGTATATGCTTAGATGCCAGCTGTGTCGATTTTCTCATTTAATCATAACAATAGTCCTGGAATGTAGTGTTTCTCTGTTTACTAATTTGAAAACGAACCCTTGGATTAAATGATTTGTTTCACATTCCAGAAACAATACACTGAAGCGGGACCATTTGAGCGCAGGTTTCTCTGACTTAAAAGAGCAGTCTGTTAACCTTTTCACACTGGGTAGGTGGTTCTGAAACCTTAGCATGCGGCAGAAAAACCTTGTTCAGACACTGGTGTGCTCCAGCCCAGTTTCTGATTCACTATGTGCAGGATATGGCCCACGAATGACATTTCTATCAGCTTCCCAGGTGGTGGGCATGTTGCTGGTCCAGGCTTCACACTCCGAGTTTCGCTGCTTAAGTATTAGTTTCATTGAGATGGTGGGGAGATGGAAGAACAGGTGGACGGATGGACTTATCTATTTCTAAAATTTTTTAGTTTAAATTTGAATTTGTTTTTAACAGTGTGCTCTATAGATACATTTTTAAGAACATAATGATATCCTCTTCCTCTGTCTCCCTCCCTCAAAACCTCCTTCTTTCTCTTTTTTTTAATTTTTGAGATAACACATTGTAAAGTTGCATTACAATAAAAAGGCTTAATACTTCACTGAATAAGAAGTTCAACAGTGAAAAGCAAAAAGGTCCTAGTTTTGTGGGAATCTAGACAACGACTATAAACAGTACTGGAGTGGAGAAAATGACCATTTCACCCATATATGGTTTATTTTAAAATAATCAAAGATCACTAGAACTATGGTAGTCTAACATTTTTAGCCACTGGTTTGACAAACATATGAAACGAAGTGTGACAAAGCTATATTTGCAGCAATACTGATATGCACAGACATTTTTTGTTTGTTTTTTAAATTTTAGCTCCCACATATGAGCTAGAATATGTGGTATTTGCCTTTCCGGGGCCAGTTTATTTCACTCAACACGATGCCCTCTAATTGTGTCCATTTTGTTGCAAATGGTAGAATTTAATCCTTATTTTATGGCTGAATAATACACATTGTGTAGATATAACTTCCCATTGTGTAGATATACTACCCCATTGTGTGGCTGTGCCACATTTTATTTATCCTCTCTTCTGGTGGGCATCTTGGTTGACTCCAGGTTTTGGCCATTGTGAACAGTGCTGTGAACGTGGCGGTGCAGGAGTCTCTTTGATAAGACCGCCAAGTATTCAAGTCTTTTGGGTATTTATCCAGTAGTAGCATTGCTGGATCCTATGGCAGGCCTATTTCCAGTTCTTTTAAGGATTCTCCACTTTGTTTTTCATAGTGGCTGCACTAATTTACATTCCCATTAACAGAGGATAAGTGTTCCCCTTTGCTCACATCCTCGCCAGCATTTGTTAGTCTCTGTGTTTTGGATTTTAGCCATTCTGACAGGGGTGAGGCGATATCTCATTGTGGTTTTGATTTACATTGCCCTGATGGCTAGTGATATTGAGCATTGTCTCATATATTTGTTGGCCATTTGTATTTCTTATTTTGAGAACTGTCTATTGAATTCCTTTGCCCATTTCTCAACTGGATTGGTTAACCGGTTTTTGATGTTGAGTTTTTTAAGTTGCTGATATGTTTGGGATCTTAATCCTTTGTCAGATAGGTGGTTTGCAAATATTTCTTCCCATCCTGTTGGATGTCTCTCTACTCTGTGGATCATTTCCTTTGATGTGCAAAAGTTTCTGGGTTTGATATAGTCCTATTTATTTACTTTTGCTTTCATTGCCTCTGCTTTGAAAGTCTTATCCAAGAAGTTGTCCTGTGCACCAATGTCTTAGAATGTTGCCTTTACATTTTCTTCAAGACACTTGATAGTCTCAGGTCTTAAGTTTTTGATCCATCTTGATTTGATTTTTGCATATGATGAGAGAGAAGGGTTTAAATTCATTCTGATACATATATAAATCCAGTTTTGCCAGCATCATTTGTTAAAGAGACTATCCTTACACCACGGCATGGTCTGAGCACTTTTGTCAAAAAAAATCAATTGGCTATGTATATGTGGATTAATTTCTGAGCTCTTTGTTCTGTTTTTAAGCCAGTACCACCCTGTTTTAATTACTGTAGCTTTGTAGTATGCTTTGAAGTCAGGTATTGCCGTGCTTCCAGTTTAATTTTTTTTCCTTTGGACTGGATTGCTTTGGGTATTATGGGTCTTTTGTGATATGAATTTTAGGATTACTTTCTCTAGTTCTATAAAGAATAGAATTAGTAATTTAATAGAGATTGCATTGAATCTGTAGATAGCTTTAGGCAGTATAGACCGTTTAGTGATATTGGTTGTTCTGATCCATGAGCAAGGAATATCTTTCCATTTTTTGTGTGTCCTTGATGATTCTTTCATCGGTGTTTGATAATTTTCATTGAAGAGATATTCATTTACTTTGTTAAATTTGTTTCTAAATATTTGACTTTTTTTTTAAAAAAGGTTTATTTATTTTATTTGAAAGACAGAGTTACAGAGAGGCAGGGGCAGGGGCAGGGGCAGAGAGAGAAAGAGAGAGAGAGAAATCTTCCATCCTCTGGTTCACTCCCCAAATGGCCAAAATGGCCAGAGCTGAGCTGATCTAAAGCCAGGAGCAAGGAGTCTCTTCCAGGTCTCCCACACGGGTGCAGGGACCCAAGCACTTGGGCCATCCTCCGCTGCTTTCCCAGGCCATCAGCAGGGAGCTGGGTCAGAAGTGGAGCAGCTGGGACTAGAACTGGCAGCCATATTGGATGCCGTTGCTGCTGGCCCTGGCTTTATGACGTTTATTGATTTGTGAATGTTGAACCACCCTCGCATTTCTGGGATAAATCCCACTTGATAGTGGGATCTTTTTGATGTGGTTTTGGATTCCATAATGAGACTACCAAAGAAAAAAAGAGGAAATACACAAATAAATGCAATTAGAGATTTAAAAAGGAGACATTACAACCAACACCACTTAAATGATCATAATAAACTACTACGGAGAACTGTATGCTAGTGAACTGTAAAACCTTGACGAAATGGCTGAGTTCCTGTATTCATATAACCTACCAAGATCAAATAAAAAAGATGTAGACAACCTAAATAAACCCATAGCAAGCAATGAGATTGAAGTCATATTCAAAAGTCTTCCATCAAGGAAAAGTCAAGGCCTGGATGGCTGTACTGCTGAATTCTACAAAACATTCAACGGGGGAGGAACTGCAATACTCCTGAAACTTTTCCAAAATATTGAACAGGATAAGACTCTGCCAAACTCTGTAAAAGCTACTAACTTGTATTCTTAATGAACATAGATGCAAAGGTTCTCAACAAAATGTTAGCAAATGTATATATTTAAATTTATGCTTTGAGGGGCTGGCACTGTGACGTAACGGGTAAAGCCACCGCCTGCAGTGCCAGCGGTGTGGGCACTGGTTCAAGACTCAGCTGGTCCACTTCCAACACAGCTCTCTGCTATGGCCTTGGAAAGCAGTAAAAGATGGCCCAGGTCCTTGGGTCCTTGTACTCACGTGGGAGACCCTGAAGAAGCTTCTGGCTCCTGGCTTTGGATCAGCCCAGCTCCAGCTCTTGCAGCCATTTGGGGAGTGAACCAGCAGATGGAAGACTTCTCTCTCTTTCTGCTTCTGCCTCTCTGTGACTCTGCTTTCCAAATAAATAAATAAAATAAATCTTTAAAAATAAATAAAGAAATAAATTTATGGTTTGATTTAAAGTTCTATAAGTCTGCTCTGCATTAGATACAATCATGTAGTCACTTACTGTTCTTTAAAAATCAGAGCTAAAATTAAGGTTTATTTTACATACTCATTTACATGCTCATTTTACATACTCATTTAAGTGTCCATAGTATTGTTTGAATTTGATTTTTTTCAAGTATTTTATCCACGAAAGAGTAGAATTCTTTTCACTTGTCTCTTGTTCTTTCATAACTGAAAAAATGTTTAGTTCTATATAATTTTTAAAAATATATTTATTTTTATTTGAAAGGCAGAATTGCAGAGAGGCAGAGAGAGAGAGAGAGAGAGAAAGTGTTTTCCATCCGCTGGTTAACTCCCCAGATGGCTGCAACAGCCGGAGCACGCTGATCCGAAGCCAGGAGCCAGGAGCTTCTTCCGGGTCTCCCACACTTGTACAGGGGCCCAAAGACTTGGGCCATCTTCTACTGGTTTCCTAGATCATAGCAGAGAGCTGCATCAGAAGTAGAGCAGATGGGGCTCGAACCGGTGCCCACAGGGGATGCCGGCACTGCAGGTGGGAGGCCTTAACCTGCTGCGCCACAGCACCAGCCCCAGTCCTATGTAATTTTATTTGAAGTGTGAATTATTACTCTAAACCCAAATGTATTCTAAAGAGATTATTTGCAAGTGGCCTGAGAAGCAAGCTAGCTTGGGGTTATTGTACTAAGATGTATTTCCTAAGGAGCTTGGTTAAAGCAAATGTCCTCCCACCCCAGCCCCACACCGTTTCACTTCTAAAATCACCTAGGATGGGAATTTAGCTGCTCTTTCGCAGTCAGGGCTGGAACCCTTTTCTGTTAAGCACATCGGACCTTGGTAAAAGGTCCAGCCGCAGCAGGAGGCAACATGCCTCCTCTAGTGCTCGTGGACCTGCACATGGCACCAGGCCGTAATGTCTGTCTATCACTTAGGGCCCCGCGTGACTCTACAGAAATACAGTGAGATGAGCATTGCCCATGGGAAGTGCAAGCATTCAGAGTGCACCTGAGCACTTTCCTCTTTGGGTTCCACACTTACCGACTCTGAGCACACAATGGTTGTGACCTTGCTTGTAGAAGTTAAAAGCTCATTGATTGTGACGTGCAGAAAAGTGATGCCAGCAAATTAACTAGCTCTTTTCTTTTATCGGTGATATAAGCATCTTAATGGAGGCTAATGCATAACTTTCTATGCCGGTGAGAATATACCGTATAATGAAAAATAAATTGATACAAATGCTATCCTATATTCATTCTGTCCTTGGGATATTTTTCAGTCCTTGTTTTACAGCGTTTGTGCCTGTGTCTCATCTTCCTGTCAACTTGAACTTGCCTGGAGAGTGGGAATAATGCCTTTTTCATAGTTTTTAAATGTTTGTATTCGTTTTTAACTTCACAGAGAGACATAATTGACCTTTTAGTGCTAAATGCAAGGCCTTGCACCTAACTCCTGATCATAGCGTTACACATTGCAGTTTTAAAGAAAGATTCCCATATGCATTCTCTCTCTTACTGCTCTGGGGCTTGTTTTCAAGCTCTAGTGGCAGAGATGCAGACAGGAGCTTCAGTGTCAGCCTCTGCCTGATGGTTGCTGAGCTGTTCTCCCCTTTCCCCACAGCAGACCAGCCCTGAGAAAGCAAACCAACTGTTGTGAATCAGTCTGTTTCATTCCATCTGCCTTCGCTTCTCTTTTTCCCCTTTGTTATTCTCAAGTCTTTGGGAAAGTTGTGGTTGGAGATTGCAGCCAGACCACTGGAAAATTAGAGAAATGTTGTTGCATATCCTTGTCCATGCCAGTGTGGGGGTGGGGAAGCTGTGCCCCGAAGACAGCGCTGGAGGCAGCCACTTCAGGGATGCGCCACGCACCGATGGACTCTCCGCACCTGGAGATTCGCATGTACGTCCACAAGCGCGGGCTACCAGGCTTCCTTTCAAAATGAACTGTGTAACACAGTGAGCAGGTAGAGAGCTGTTGCACACCACCTCAAAACAAAACTCAAAAACATTTCCAAAAATTAGAAAAATCCCGATATTTGATATTTTGAGTATTCTGGAAGAGTGATCTTCTTTTAAGGTGATCCTTTAATTCCTTGCTTATTACTTTGTTTTGTAAGCAATAACAATTTAGAAGAAATCTATCACACATAATGTCACCTCCAGGATTCCGAGGAGAGTGGGCATCGTGTGACTGCTCCCACGTGGAACAGCAATGATTGGTCTCTACAGACTCCAGGTTCCAAGAAGGTCAAAAGAATCCTATTCTTATGAGCTACCCAACTTTCACAGTCATCCCTTCAGTTGCTTCTTGAGCATTTAATATGTACTAGGCCCTGTGCCAGTCTCTGAAGGTAAAGTTGTGAACAAGGTAGTCCCCACGACTGCCTTCATGGAATTGGTATCATAGAAGGGGAGACCGGCATTAATCAAACAATTTAAATGGGGAAGTGGGAGCAAACATTTAGCCTGACGTAAAGATACCTGCCTGCCATATCGGAGGGAGTATTCAGTTCAGAACTGAACTCCCTGTGTTCAGTTCCTGCCTCTGGCTGCTGGCTCCAGCTTCCTGTTAATGTCAACCCTGGATTTGGATAGCCCAGTCATCCCAGAAGGAGGACAGGTTGCAGGAGTACGTGTAGAAAGGCTTTAGGGGCGTCCCTGGAAAAGGATGCATGTTACTTCTGTTCACAGTCCATTGTGGAGAACTTAGTCTCAGGGCCACATGCATGTTTTTTTTTTTTTTTTAAGATTTTATTTATTTATTTGAAAGGCAGAGTTACAGAGAGATCTTCCATCTTCTGGTTCACTTCCCAAATGGCCACAATGGTCATGGCTGGGCCAGGTTGAAGCCAAGAGCCATGATCTTCTTCTGGGTCTCCCATGTAGATACAAGGGCCCGAGGATTTGGAACATCTTCTGCTGCTTTCCCAGGCACATTAGCAGAGAGCTGGATCAGAAGTGGAACAGGCAGTACTCGAACTGGCGCTCATATGGGATTCTGGCACTGCAGGTTGTGACTTAACCCACTGTGCCACAGCGCCAGCCCCAGGGCCACATTCATTTTCACAGGAGTCTGACAATACTGAAGGGTGAGTGCATTTTGAAGGACAGTGGGCTGCCTGGGCCACAGGAGCACTGACTTAGCATCAGGAAAGCCTGAACTGGCATCAGAGCTGTGATGACCAAAGGAGCCATCCCTGACACAAACCAAAAATGGGCTGGATGTTGGCAAAGAACACAGGACCCAGGTGTTCCAGGGCAAATCGGAACAAGGTGGCTTCCAACAGGAAGGAGCAAGGGATACATCATGAAACATCAAATCTCAGAACGTGTTTTAACGGCTTGGGCAAATGAGAAATTAAAGCAGCGGGACCAGCTTCCTTCCTGACATCCAACAATTACTGGGGCAACAAGATAAAGACGCGGGTGCCCAGTGTGCAGGATCCAGATTTGCCCACACTGCTGCAGGGATGTGAGGTGGCCTTCACGTGCCGGGCTGCTCAGAGGTCCCTGGACCCCGGTTCGGCCTCGCTTTTGGAGGTGGGACTGTGAGGGGAAGGCCTGCCGGTCATCCCCGTCCCCTCCCTCCAGGACCCTTCTCAGAGCAGAGAGGCACACCCCTACACGGTGGTCGTCGCCACCAGTCAGTTCATCTGCTGATTTGGTGGTTGATGTGCGTGTGTGACTTACGTACAGTGAATGGCCACCGAGAAGCATGATAAAACCTACAGGAATATAAAGTATAAGCAGGTTTGGCCCGGGCAGCCAAGAGCCACAGCAAATTCTTTAGCCTTTTCCATAGCCCATACATGTGACTAAATGATCAAAAGAAAGAATAATAAATATAAAAAGGATACCATTTTAAAGCCATAGTAGCAGAGTGAGCATTTGGCTGGTGGTTACGATGCTGGTTAAAACACCTTACGTTCTGTTCCTCTCTGATTCCTGACTCCGTGTCCTGTGAATGAGGCCTTGAGAGACAACAGTGACGCCTCAAGCGATCGGTACCTTCCACCTCTCAGGGGACTGGATTGTGTCCTGACTCCCGCTGTGGCCCTGACCCAGTGCAGGCATTTGGGCAGTGAACAGCAGATAGGACCTCTCTTGACCCCCTTCTCTCGCAAATAAATAATAATTTATTTTTTTCAAAAAAATCCAGTAAATACAAGAAATACAGGTGGGCTGAGAAGACAGTGTTGTAGTTTTAGGCTGCCAGCTGTAAGGTGTGCCTCTCAGAGACAAATTGATCAAGTGTGTACCCTGGGCACAGCCCTGTGACCTGAGTTCATACTGCCACTGATGACCTGAAAGAGGAAGTGAGTCTGATGACAGAATTGCTTTCTTAAGTTAAAAACAGAAACCTGGAAAAAAATACCAGCTGAGTAAACATTAACAATGTTAGGATGTTGTGATGGCTGGCTAAGTTAATCTGAAATGCATCTACGTACTATATTATAAGCATGGTTGTAAATGTTTTTAACTGTGTTTATTTCTACTTGCTTTGGGTTGAAAAGATCTTCTACCCTTTGGCCCCACATCCATGAATGTATCTGCACAGTGACTAATAGTTCATATTTTAATACAAGCTTTTAACACATTAGAGTGTTTTTATGGGATGAGTTAGTACAGTGACAAGGAAAAAGAGCAGGAGAGAGAGTGCCGACACCCTTATTTTGGGTCATACTCAGTTCATCTCAGTGGTCTGAGATTTGGCACAACTGGGATGGCAGTGATTTAGAGAACTGAGCATGGACCCACCCTTGCCGGTAAAGTAAGTTTGCGTAAGTTGCCTGATGGTTCTCAAACCCATTCTCCTTTGTGAGATAAAAATAGTAACAGAATTGTGCTGCAGGCGGGTTGTGAGCACCGAATGAGAATATGTGCGTGCATATTTACGTCTCATCTGTACTTGGTGGCGGCCATGATGAGAAGGACCCGTGCCTGAAAAAGCCTGAGCGACAGCTCAGCAAACAGAGCCTGTTGTGTCCTTTGCAGAGCAGTTTTGTGCAGTGGGGAAAGCAAGACCTGGGCGGAGATTTGTTCACTCTTCCAGTATCCTCTGCATCCAGGTATGTCTTGCATACCTGCTCCATGCAAGGCCCACAGCTTTAGCCTGATAGAATCCTGTACGTCCAGCTCATTAAGTTCCGAGCCCAGAGGACAGCTGGATACATGTGGGAACAGGTGGCACTGAGCACAGTTTGCTGTCGGAAGGGCCTTGCACAGTGCGCTGCCTGCAAAGGGGAGGGAGCTGCAAACTGCAGGAGAGCCTCACAGGAAGAGGCTCTCAGAGGTGCAGACCTCAGTGAGAGTTACCACGGGGACGAGAAGGACAGGAAGGGTGCAGAAGCACGGATGTGAGTTTGGCCTGTGTAGCAGAGGTGGCAACTCCGTGTGCCCAGAGCACGGTGCCTGGGATGTGACGTGGCAGCGGAGGCCAGCTGGCCAAAGGCAAGCAGGGCCTGGAGGCAGAGCTTGTAATTCATACAGCAGGCGACATGATCCAGCCTACTTCACGTCCTGGATCTCGCACTCACGGGCTGTTGTGTCTTAGACACCATTGTCTTGTGCCTCCGTGTTGTCCTCTATGAAACGAGGGGAGTTGCTGTAAGACAGGTAAATCAGGAGGCCCTCCTAAGTGTCCACTCCTCTCTCCCTTTCCCCCTGAGAAGCAAGGTGCAGAGGTCGGCCACTCTGTGTAATCAACCAAGCAGACTTGCAGCTCCCTTATCTGGAAAGGTGAGGGCGAGGACGGTGGCACCGGCCCCTATCTCCTGCGTCATCTCTCGGATGGTTATTTGATGAAAGTGTTCATCTGTGCAGTGTTTATACTTTCCTAGAAAATGACCCTGCGGCATTGCTGTGCTCTGTTCTCTCAGTGACTTTGATTTTTGTTTTGTGATCACAACGTGGTATAAACCTGGGCTCCTGAAGGGCAGAGTTAGGGAAGAAATTTGTTTTTTTTTTTCATGAGTGTCTGGAAGAGGAGCATCTGAACGATGTATTGGTACCATGCTCATATATATCTGTTTGCGAGGCAGAGTTACAGAGATAGAGGGAGAATTAGAGAGAGATCTATCTGCTGGTTCATTGCCCACATGGCCATGATGCCCAAGGCTGAACCAGGCCAAAGTCAGGAGCAGGAGCTTGATCTGGGTCTCCAGTTTGGGTGAAGGGGCCCAAACACCCGGGCCATCTTCTGCTGCTTTTCCCAGATCATTAGCATAGAACTGGATTGGAAATAGAGTAGCCGGTACTTGGACCAGCACTCATGTGGGATGCCAGTATGGGATACCAGCTTTACAGGTGGCAGCTTTACCCACTATGTTACTATGCTGGCCATACCATGTTCTTTTAAAAACATTTTATTTTAGGGGCTGGTGCTGTGCCGTAGCCATTGAAGCCGCTGCCTGCAATGCCAGCATTCCACATGGACACTGGTTTGAGTCCTAGCTACTCCACTTCCGATCCAGCTCTCTGCTCTGGCCTGGGAAAACAGTAGGTGATGGCCCAAGACCTTGGGCCCCAGCACCAGTGTGGGAGACCCAGAAGAAGCTCCTGGCTTCTGGCTTTGGATCAGCGCAGCTCTGGCATTTGCAGCCATCTGGAGAGTGAATCAGCGGATAGAAGATCTCTCTCTCTCTCTCTCTCTCTCTCTCTCTCTCTCTCTGCCTTTGCACCTCTGTAACTCTGCCTTTCAAATAAATAAATCTTTTTAAAAAGTATTTTATTTCAGATCTTTGAGAGGCAGAGAGATGGAGACAGCAAGAGATCTCCCATCCACTGGTTTCCTCCCCAAGTGCCTGCAACAGCTGGAACTAAACAGAGCCAAAGCTCTGAACCAGGAATGCGATCCAGGTCTCTTCTGTGAGTGGCAGAGACCCAACCTGAGCCATCAGTGCTGCCCCTACCAGGGTCTGCACTATCAGGAAGCTGGGGTCAGGAACCGAAGCCGAGCATTGAACCCAGGTACTCCAATGCAGGTGGCAGTGTTAACGGCCAGGCTGAACAGTCACTCTGAAGGCTGTGTTCTTGTGCGTTGAAATTGTACTGGCTGCATGTGCGCGCTGTCTTGACGCCACAGGTGGATATAAAACTCTTGCTTTGAATAAATCACTTTCATGTGTGTGAAGGGGATGTTTTAATCCATAAAGTCAGCAGTGATGTGGCTGGAAAACCTCACGGTGTCACTGCTTATGTAGCTTTGGTTCAGTGACAGCCACATCTTCCTTGTTTTTGGCACAATGCTGCATATTCACCATCATAGCTGCAGGATTAAACGTGCACAGATCCCCACGCTTTTTCTCTCCTTCTGCTTCTTCACTGACCTCAGCTTCCCTCTTCTTCCGTCTGCCGTCCCCTCCCTCCTGGATCGCTGGGAGTCAGCGTGGCGGCCCATTCTGTCTTCTCCCCAGTGGGCCCCCGTGACTTCCCCGCATTGTGCCACCTTTCAGCTTCTCCCTCTGCCTCCTTTCCTTCTGCTTAGCTGGGGTCCTGTACTCAACAAGCCCATGAGGCGATCCTGTCTCTGCGTGGACACACACACACACACACACACACACACACCACCGTGTTTAACTGCTCCATCCCTGCTTCCTTATACTGGTGAAACATTGGCCATATTCTGAAGTTCCCCTGTCTGCTCTGCACTGTCGCTCCCCTAGTACTTAGGAGGTAGATTGCACTCTCCAGGGCAGTGCCCCGGGCTGTGCGGACAGCGTCCTGTGTGTGCTCTCTGCTCCAAACAGGCCAAGTCGTCTCATTCTCGTGGTCTCGGGGTAACACCCCACACTACCTTGTTTGGGGGCAGATTTCACGTGCACATTGCAGTGTCACTTAGTCCAAGCAACTAGAAGCATTAGAAAAACATGAAGTAAAAAAAAAAAGCGTATGTAAATCAGCCTTCCCGTACTACTACAGCTATTCACATCGTCATGCACTCATTTACAGAACACACAACTTTTAAAGTCACTCATTGACTTAGATTAAGAGGGCTTTATTATGCATTGGTTGATGAACTTACAGTTTCATAGGCATGAAAATCAGCTCAGAGAAGCACATACCGAAGAGAAGGACTACAGTTCTCAGAACACGCCCTGGCATACTCCAGCCTCGGGCCTTCGTGCTGCTGCTCTTTCCTGTGAGAATCCCCTCCCTCTGACACCTGTGTGCCCGCCTCCTCACTTCCTCCAGGGCTTTGGTCTGGCATCATTTTCTGGGGGAGCTTTTTCAAGACTGTCCCATCCCTCCCAAACTGCACGCATGTCTTTCTTAGGCTACATTATTTTTATTGTCTAAAAAAGTGGCATATTTACTTTTATTGCATCCTGCCGAGATTTATGGACAAGAAAGTAACCATCCTGAAAGCAGAGGTTTGGCTTTATCCCCTGCTTATTCCTAGCACTTAGCACTGTCAGTGCTCAAGAACATATCTTGGGAGGGAATAGGAGAATTAAGAACTGAGTGTTGTATCAGGAAAACTAAAGCCTGGATTTATCTTAGGTTTGTGAAATATTCTGTAGCAACAGAATTATTTTTGAGCGAGAAGCAGTACCTTGGAAAGGGTGGCCTGCTGTTGGGGACGGATGGTCTAACATAGTTTATCTTCCTCCTTCATTTATGAGAGTGAACACTTTGGTAGAAACCTTCCTCATCAAGTATCAGGTCACTGAAGTACAGACAGGGCGACAGGGCGAGCGTAAGTGTCTGATGCTGTTGCAGAGTACTGAGTTGGTTCGTTGGCTTTCCCTGTGGGTGCCTAATGAAGATTTGGGTTTTCTCTTTGTTCATTTGTTCATGTATCATTGTAGACTTATAGATTGGAATATATTTAGTGTGTTTTAATCATCAACCATATAAAATTTGTTGATGCTCAAGCTATCTCAGTTTTGGCTGGTAGGAGCTCCTTCTGAGATATCTTCCCTGTCTTCTGGTACAGAATGTTTCAAAATCATCTTATGTATTTCCTGCCTTAAGAGCCCCTGGTCACTTGAAGAGAGGTGCAATAGTGAGAGCCTGTGATCTGGGTGCTAGGGGGATGCATTACCTCTGAGATAGCCTTTTTTTTTTTAAGAGCTTTCCAAAAATGCACAGAACTTGAAAATATATTTTTCTGAGATTTAATCTTAACAGCAAAATGCAACAAAATCAGAAGCACTAAGTTCCTATTTTACTTTCACCTCCATTAAGGAAAGTGGTTTTTAAACTGCAAAGGATAGAAAGGAGCTCTTAAGGAAAAATTGCAGCTGCATCTATGAAAGAAGCTAATGTGTGCTAGTAGTAGTTAAATACATTTCGTCACCAGATTTAGGTGAATTATGTCCCAGAAAACTCATGTATGCAAGCACAGAATTGCTGCCAGTGAGCTTTGAGAAATCAGAGCTGCCAGAAATAATATAACAAGCAAACATTGTCCTGTGTTTAAAAGAGGAATTCTAAAAGCTCAATATAGTATATTGCATGGTAATTCTGAGCCATATCTAGAACTGTTGACTATGTAGATGCTTTGTTAGCAATTTAGAAAAGAAATGTGGTTATTCTAAAGGAAATGGGTTCCCCTTAAATATAACACCAGACTAACCCCATTGCTCTTGTTGTACTTGATAAGTCTCATAGTATTGTTTACAGATAAAATGAAGAAAAATGAGCTATGGATTAAATTTCTTACAAAGCAAGACTCAGCTATATGAAGCAGCTATGTTAATATTAGGCAAACAAGGACTTTAGAACAAGGATTACTACCAGAAATAAAGAGGAATGTTTATATGATCAATTCATAAAAAGGATATAATAATCCCAATTTTTTGTATAACTAATAAAGGAGCATGCAAATAAGCAAGGATTGTTAGAAAACATAGACTATCTACAATAGTAGCTGGGAATTTCAACACTGTTCTTTCAGAAATTGATAGAAAAAGCAGACAGAAATCAATAAGGATATAGAATAGTATCAGCTACCTTGACATATTGACATTCACAGAATATATCTCACAATGGAACATAATTATTTTCAAGTACACATGTAAAGCCAAGATACACTATGCTTGAAATCATACAGCAGGTTGGAATAAATTTTTAAAAATTGAAATAATGCTAAGTATTTTCTCTGATCAATTACAAAATAATTAAGCCATAAGTGAGAAACAAATGCATGCCTAAGTAAATATATATACAAAGATTTGTACTATTCTCCAAAATAATTGGAAATGAGACAGTATCCATCAAAATAACCCAAAGGTCAAAAGAAGATATTACAAGGGAAATTACGATAAATTTTGAAATGAAAGTACAACATATTAAAATAGTAAGATGTAGCTAATACAATGTATGTGGAAAAATTTATGCCATTAAATATTTATACTTTAAAATAAGGAACTACTAAAAATCAATAATCTAAACTTTTAAGAAACTAGTAAAAGAAAAGCTAGTAATGGGGGGAAATAAGAACAGAAACAAATGAAATTGTAAATAAAACACAGAAAATCAGTAAAATCAAAACTTGATCCTTTGAAAAATCAATAAAATTGATAACTTCTAGTCGAAATGATTAGGAATAAGAGAGAGAAGACACAGATTGTCAATATGAAAAATAATAAAGGACCTTAATGCAGATAGTATAGACATTAAAATAATAATAAATATGACTATCTTTAAGCAAACACATTTGATAATTCAGATTAAATAAATAAATCTCTTGGGGGCCAGTGCTGTGGCATAGCAGGTAATGCCACTGCCTACAGTGCCAGCATCCCATATGGACATAGGTTTGAGTCCCAGCTGCTCCGCTTCCAATCCAGTACTCTGCTATGGCCTGGGAAAGCAGTAGAAGATGGCCCATGTGCTTGGGTCCCTGCATCCATGTGGGAGACACGGAAGAAGCTTCTGGATCCTGGCTTTGGGTCAGCTAACTGGGGAGTGAACCAGCAAATGGAAGACCTCTCTCTCTCCCTCTCCGTGCCTTTGCTCTCTGTAATTCTGCCTTTCAAATAAATAAATACATCTTCGAATAAATAAATAAATAAATCTCTTGAAGCATAAAACTACCAAAATCTCACTCAAATAGAAACAAATAACCTGATAACTCTTTCTACTTATATATCATATTTATAGTTCAAAACCCTTTCCACAAACAAAATTCCAGTGCCATGAGGCTTCACTAGTGAAATGTACTAAATGTTTACCAAAGAATAATAATAATTACACACAAACCCTTCCAGAAAATAGAAGAATGGACACTTGCAAATTAATTTTATGATTCCAGCATTAATCCTGACAACAAGAAAAAGATGTTTCAAGAAGACTATAAAATGTCTGTCATGAACTTAGACAAGAAATTTCTTTTGAGAGATTCTCAGAAAACTAGGGGTAGAAGGAAACTTCCTCAGTCTTATAACAGATACACATAAAACCCCACAGCTAATACCATATTTAATCAGGAAAGCCTTATTGCTTCCCCCCATAAAATCAAGAATAAGATAAGTGTGTCTGCTTATACTAGCTTCTACTCAACAGTATCATAGTCAGTACAATAAGGCAAGAAAAATGAGTAAAAGACATGCACATTGGAAAGTGAGAAGTAAAACTGTCTTCATTCTCAAACAACATGATACATGCATGTAGATCTTGCTATAGAAGTTCTAAGAAATATAGTAGAACTAACATTAGCAACACCACAAGATACAAGACCAAGTAACAAAATTATTTTATTTCTAGTAATGAACTATTAGCTGTTCAAAGGTGTAGAAATTACAATAGCTTCCAAAGTATGAAATACTAAGTACTAAATTTAACAAAATATGTGTAAGATTTATGTATCAAAACCTACAAAAAATGTTAAGACAATTTAAAATCCCAATAAATATAGAGATATACCATGTTCATTGGTAAGAAGATATTAAAATGTCAGTTCTTTTTTTTTTTTTTAAGATTTTGTTTGTTTCTTTGAAAGTCAGAGTTACACAGAGGGAGGAGAGGCTGAGAGAGAGAGAGAGAGAGAGAGAGAGAGAGAGAGAGAGAGAGGAAGGTCTTCCATCCACTGGTTCACTCCCCAGTTGGCCACAACGGCCAGAGCTATTCCGATCTGAAGCCAGGAGCCAGGAATTTCTTCCGAGTCTCCCATGCGGGTGCAGGGGCCCAAGGACTTGGGCCGTCTTCTACTGCTTTCCCAGGCCGTAGCAGAGAGCTGGATTGGAAGTGGAGCAGCCGGGTCTCAAACCAGCACCCATATGGGATGCTGGCGCTTCAGGCCAGGGCTTTAACCTGCTGCGCCACAGTGCTGACCCCTAAAATGTCAGTTCTTTCCAAATATCTATAGATTCAGTGAAATTCCAATAACATCTTAAAGACTTTTTTTTCCTAGAAATTGATAAGCTAACCCTAAGATGTGTATAAAACATGGAATACATGGAATAGCCAAAGCAATTTCAAAAACTTACAGTACCTGACTTTAGATGTCTTAAAAGCAACAACAATCAAAACAGTGTAGTATTGGTAGACAGGGTAGCTAGATGGATTAAAAGAACAGGAAATCCAAAAATAGACCAGCACATGTATGGCTTGATCATACTAAAAGTGCCAAGATGGATGCAATTGGAAATTGGATAATTTTTTCAACAAATGATCATGGAATGGTTGCATCATGCAAGGTAAACCCCATGAACCTGCACCCCTAACCACAGACTTTACAGAAATGAACTAGAAATGACGATCAATATAAATGGGATTAGCTAAAATATTCAATTTCTTTTTTTGTTAAAGATTTATTTATTTATTTTAAAGACAGAGTTACACACAGAGAGAAGTAGAGAAAGAGAGAGAGGTCTTCCATCTGCTGGTTCACTCCCCAATTGGCCACAACAGCTGGAGCTGAGCCGATCCGAAGCCAGGAGCCAGGATCTTCTTCCAGGTCTCCCATGCGGGGTGCAAGGGCCCAAGGTCTTGGGCCATCTTCTACTGATTTCTTAAGCCATAGCAGAGAGCTAGATTGGAAGTGGAGCAGCCAGGACTCGAATTGGCGCCCCTATGGGAAGCTGGCACTGCAGGTGGTGGCTTTACCCGCTATGCCACAGTGCCGGCCCCAAATATTAAATTTCTAGAAGAAAAAGTACTCTAAAAAATGTTTGACATTGGATTAGGGAAAGATTTATTAAGGCACAAAATACATAAACCATAGGATAATACTTGGCATTTCAAAAGGCACTATTAATAAAGTGAAAGGCAAATTTTCAAGTTGAGGAAAATGTTCCGAACTGATGAAGAGCCTTTACAAAATGTTCACAGAAAATGAAGATTACTCTTCATTTCCACTTTTCCATGAACATTTTGAAGTACCTTTATATGTCTAATACAAATATCTCACAATTTGGTAACAAAAGACAAACCCAGGTTTTTGAATGGGCAAAAGATTTGAATAGATACATTGCTAAAGATATGTGAGTGGCAGTTACCACTTGAGATATTCAGCATCATTAGTCACTAGAGAAATGGAAGTTAAAATCACAACTATGACTGCACAGCCACTAGAATGGCTGGAATTTCAAAGACTGAAAATACCAGGCATGAGTGAGGATGTGGAGTCAGTGGCACTTGCATTCATTCTAGGATGCAGAATAATACAGTTACTTGGAAAAATGGCTCGGTGGTTTCTTATAAAGTGAACTGTAGTTTTGCCATGTGAATCAGCACTCCTACTACTGAAGAGAAACAGAAAATGTGTCGGGTGACGAATTGTCCTCACATCTTTATAGCAGCTTTATTCACAGTTGCCCAAAACTGGAAACAATCCAAATGTGTATGAATCACACCACAGTCCTATAGTTGAATACTATGTAGAAATAAAACAATAACTACTAACATATGCAACATGATTGATCTGAAAAAGATTATGCTGAAAAAAACCCAGCCACAGGAAGACCAGAGACTACATTACAATGCCATTTGTGTGACACTCCAGAAGAGAAATCTGTAGTGACGGGAGGCAGACTGGAAGTTGGCAGGGCCTGAAACCTCAGGGCAGGACTGCAGTGGGAACGTTCAGGGTGACAGACATGTTCTGTATCTGAGTGTGATGCTCACTGCATAATTGTATGCACTCATCCAAAAACTCATAGAACTGCACACCTAACGTTGTAGCTCGGTAAAGCTGATGGACAGTAATAGTGGGTCTGGCACATGGCCTAGTGGTTAAGACACCAGTTAAGATGCCCATATCCCATATCAGAGTGCCTGGGTCCTCGTCCCAAATCCTCTCTTGATTCCAGCTTCCTACTAAGGCACAGTATGGGGAGAGGTAGGTGATGGCTCAAGTGGTTGGGTCCCTACCACTCCCGGCTTCAGTCCAGCCTAGTCCCAGCTGTTGCATACCTTTGGGGAATGAACATTATATGGGAGTTGTCTCTGTTCCTGTCTCTGTCTCCCTCCCTTCTTCCCTCCTTTCCTCCATCCCTTCCTCCCTCTTTGTCTTTCTGCCTCCAAAATAAATCAATAATTTTTAAAGTTTGGGCTGGGCACTGTGGCAGAGCAAGTTAAGCCACTGCAAATGATGCCTCATGTCAGAGTACATGGTTTGAGTTTTGGCTTCTCCACTCTTGATCCAGCTTCCTGTTAATGCACGTGGGAGGGCAGCAGAGGATGGTCCAAGTGCTTGGGCCCCTGCCACCCATGGGGGAGACCTGAGTGGAGTTTCTGGCTCCTGGTGTTGGCCTGGACCAGTGTTTGCTGTTAGGGACAACTGGGGAATGACCCAGAGGGTGGTGGATCTCTCTCACCCCACCACACCTGTCACTTTCAATAAATAAGTAATCTGTTTAAGGAAATGGTGACGGTGGGAGATGATGAAGGAGCAGTGGCATCATCTCTGAGGTCAGAATAAAGAGATGGCCTGTGTGCGTATTTAACCTGGAAAGCAGCACACCTGACCGTGGAGCACCCGAGGGAGTCTGACGGGCTGCCTCCCTGCCACGGTGCTGAGGAGCCGCACAAGGTTCCTGGTGACAGGTGCTATCCAGGCCGTGCCTCCATCTAAACTGAGACGGTCAGCCGTCGCTGAGCTGAGGTTTCGGAGGTGACGTCTGCATGTCTGCGGGTGTCTCAGACTCGGAGCGCTGTGAATCGCGTGGAGAATAACCCTGTGTTCTCTCGTGTAGTGTTCAGAGCCTGGACCGTAGATCGGGAGACATCCGTGTCTAATCCGCACACGCGTATGTTAGACAAGTATCTCTGGCTGGGTTCTTTAGTGCAAAGCAGGGATTTCTCAAATATCATGGCAGGGAATAGGTGGATTACGGTATATGGAAAGAGTTCTGTGTTCAAATCCATTTTAGAAATGCTGGAGTAATCAAAGTTGAAACAAAAGGATGCTTATTAAAGAACTTTGGAGAGTTTTCATGAGTCAGCCTGAGCCACCTGATTTAGTGCTGTCTTAGTTCCACACAGCAGAAGGCTCTGAATTGATTGACCCACAGGGAGGAGTTAGTTAGAAACCCCCTGTTACCACCCGCGGGGCTACTGGACCCAGGAACCTGAGTTGTACCAGGGCACTCTCATGTCTCCTCTGTGTTTTTCTCTGCATGTCGTCTTTATTTTCTCAGACCTGTGTTCTTCACGTCGCAAGAAACTCAAACGCCAGGGCTTTTTGCGCCTTGTGCTTTAGCCATCGGAGAAGGACTAAGACTTTTTCTCCCCAGTTGCAAATTCAGAAACCCTCAGGAAGGGCTCTGATGCATCCAGCTTGGGTCAGGGGCCTTCTACTGCATCAGCCTACCATGGTCCATTTCAGTTGACTCGGCTTAGGCCAAGACGCTGTCCTGGGCCGATCAGTAGGAATGGTCTGTTGAAAAGCATAGCAGCCCCCGGCCGGCACCATGGCTCAACAGGCTAATCCTCTGCCTTGCAGCGCTGGCACCCCGGGTTCTAGTCCCGGTCGGGGCGCTGGATTCTGTCCCGGTTGCCCCTCTTCCAGGCCAGCTCTCTGCTGTGGCCCAGGAGTGCAGTGGAGGATGGCCCAGGTGCTTGGGCCCTGCACCCCATGGGAGACCAGGAAAAGCACCTGGCTCCTGGCTCCTGCCATCGGATGAGCGCGGTGCGCCGGCCGCAGCGCGCCGACCGCGGCAGCCATTGGAGGGTGAACCAATGGCAAAGGAAGAGCTTTCTCTGTCTCTCTCTCTCTCACTGACCACTCTGCCTGTCAAAAAAATAAATAAAGAAAGAAAGAAAGAAAAGAAAAGAAAGAAAAACATAGCAGCCCCCAGTGAAACTGCATTGTTAAAGAGAGGGAATGTTGTTTTCCAAACTGGGGCGAGGGTGTTGTTAAGAGGAGATCCAAAAGTAAGTCCTAAAGTGTCCACTGGCTGCCTGCACACATGCACAGTACACGTAGGGCCATTTCCCCATACTTCTCTGCGTAACTCGATGTTAAATTGCTCCTGCCATCAATGGGTGCATATATGATAAAGCATGTGCGGTAAATGTTCATTGAAGTGACTCAGCAAGAAACTTGATTATCTGATCCTTGAAAGGTCCTAGATCATTGGCTTTGGCTAAGAAGATGCTCTTTCAACGAAGCGAGACCTGCTGTTCTGTGACTTCAGACAGGCTTAGACGTTCCCTTGTGGCACCTCACTGAAGACAAAAGGAAGTGACCGATGCATTCTATGTGTTAAAATTTCCCCCAAAGGCAGGATGCTTTGTCAGCAGAAAACACAGAGGAACAGCACACGTCAGTGAGGGAGGAGTGTGGAGAGCTGCTGGGAAAAAAAGCCATGGATTCTGGTGCTCTGGGGTGTCCGGCAAAGCTGGTAGAATCAGCTTGTGGGGAAGGTGAGCTAGACAACAACTTGGGGGTGGCCAGATACCTAGGGGTCATCTTCCCCTCCCCAGCCAGTCCTGTGTTGCCTCCTCAATCCCTCTCCAGCAAGAGCATGGTTGTCCATACCCAGCATCACTCCCCAAGTGATCCATCCTTGCTCTGCCCCAGCTCCGTCCTGGTCTACCTTCATCACTCCTCCAGTCTGTCTCTGCACTGCAGTGAGGGAGACTTCCGAACTGAAAAAAGGATCCCAGCTCATCCTTTCTTAAAAGCCTTCATTGGTTTCCCACCGCTCTAGGAGAAAAATGGAAATCCTGAGCACACGGAGGCCCTGTTGCAGTGTGTGCTTCAGCCCACCACCCCTCACCTCGTACCACCACCCTCCTGCTTGTTAACAAGTCAGCTATATCAGCCTGCTGTCCGTTCTGGGGCCTGCCTGTTGTCCTTCACCCCAGGGCCTTTGCACATGCCCCCACCCACCCACTCCCCAAACTAACTACTCTCCCCCCTTACATAATTAATGGTGTTCAGTCCTCCAGGGTAGAGGTCGAACCCTGTGTTCTCAGGACACATCTTCTGGGGTGGATTGTTGATTAGTTGTGTTTGCGGGGCTGAGCACCTCACTCAATCTGCAGTTATACCTTCAGTGATAAGAACATATCTCCTGCGAGTCTCCCAGGGGCAGAGACCACCTCCTGTTGCGTCCACGGCTTCCAGCGTATGAAAGATACTCTATGAACATTAGCTGAATGACTGGAGAGAGGGAGGAGGTAGAAAACTAGGAGTGGAATTGTTTGGTTATATTCTTGAAGGAAACAAAACCTTTAGGAAAACAACATAATAGCGCTCTCCTGATTTGGCTGTGGGCAGTATGAAGGGCTTCCCCACTGCAGGGGAAGTAGACTGATCTGAGAGGACAGACAGCTTTGGCTGCAGCCATGTGGTTCAAGTTGGTTCCTGGGGGAGACTTCCAGCTTAGGAAGGACCCTGAGATTCTTTTTTTAAAAAGATTTATTTTATTTATTTGAAAGACAGAGTTACAGAGAGAGGTAGAGACAAAGAAAGAGGTCTTCCATCCACTGGTTCACTCTCCAGATGGCCTCAGTGGCCAGAGCTGTGCTGATCTGAAGCCAGGAGCCTGGAGCTTCTTCCGGGTCTCCCACGTGAGTGCAGGGGCCCAAGCACTTGGGCCATCTACTGCCTTCCTGGACCATAGCAGAGAGCTGGATTGGAAGTGGAGTTGCTGAGACTAGAACCGGTGCCCATGTGGGATGCCGGCACTTCAGGCCAAGGCGTTAACCTTCTGTGCCACAGTGCCGGCCCCACCCCCGAGATTCTGACAATCCAGGCATTGATGCTGTCTTGGATATGCTGCATTCCCATGACCTGGGCGATGCAGGACCCAAACTAAAGAGGGTGTAATATGCAGTCATTCCCTAGGATTCAGAGAATATGGGGAGAAAGGGGAGCTGACAAACTTCAGAAGTAAACAAGGGGCACATTTATTTGAGTGGAAATTTTTTCACAGAACCTTGAGAACCACAGGAGCTCCTCACGATGTTTATGTAACTGGATATAATTCAGCTGGGGTGGAGAGGGATGATACTGTGAGCATTTCTCACTGGAGTGCATCTGGAGGCGTCTGGAATTAGGCTCTTGCTGGTGGCTTGGGCTTGACTGTGTCCTTGGCGTTTTGTCCTCGCATTGCCGGCTGGAAAGGTTTTCTAGAGCAGACACGGTGCACCGAGCAGTAAATGAACTCTACTGTGTTCAAACGCGCAGCCGTGTCCCATCCTCCTCGTTTGGCAGGGAAAGGGCTCAGCATTTGGAAACTCAGCAGTGCATTGAGTATTTTCATAATCATTGTTGACACACAAAGCATATGGCCTTTCAGAACTTACTGGGTCAAGTGCTGAAGTCGTCTTCTGGGTTTCTAAATTCACTTGGCAAAATTAATTTCGGGCACATTGCAAACTGTATGAATTCATGAGATCGTTGTTACGAGCAAATAAAATAAGTTGCCTCCTAGCATATAAACTTATCTCCGAGTAACTGATTTATTCCTGTAAAGAGAAAAAGCAAAATTCACACCCCTGCCAAAAATGTGACTTTGCATTTAATTAGAAAATCTAGAACATCCATGTCAGGAGGCTAATGATGTGGATACTTTATATTTACTTCGTGCGTCCTGGTTATGCTTTGAGACCCACATCAGATGTTCCCTCACGTCAGAAGCCTTCATGGTCTTGTCCCGATTTAGATCAGTTATCTGCAGCCACAGGAATGCTGTGAAATCACAACCAAGCACTCCATGGCTTTAAACACTGAGCATTTTTATTGCTTACAGATCTGTGGGTTAGTAGTGCAGTTCTGGCCCCTGTGGGCTCACTTGAGTGTTTGTGGTCAGCTGTGGGGCAGGGAGGGGTTTACTGATAATGGCTGGATTCCCTTGCATATCTGTGATCGTTGGTCAAAAACTCATCTGGTAGGACAACTGGGTTCTCCCTCTCGTGTCTCTTGCATGCAGAGTCTCTTTTTTTTTTCTTTCTTTTTTTTTGACAGAGAGAGAGACAGAGAGAAAGGTCTTCCTTCCATTAGTTCACCCCCCAAAGTGCTGTTATGGCCAGCGTGCTGTGCGAATCTGAAGCCAGAAGCCAGGTTCTTCCCCCTGGTCTCCCATGCAGGTGCAGGGCCCAAGGACTTGGGCCATCCTCCACTGCCTTCCCAGGCCACAGCAGAGAGCTGGACTGGAAGAGGAGCAACTGGGACAGAATCTGGCACTCCAACCAGGACTAGAACCCGAGTGCCAGCGCTGCAGGCGGAGGATTAGCCAAGTGAGCCACGGCGCTGGCCAGCACAAAGAGTCTCTTGAACCCGTCTAGTCTGGGCACATCCTCATGGCAATCTCAGAGAAGCCAGAATTAAAGTAGAGGCGGGCCAGCCTTTTAATTTATTTTTTCAAGCTTCCAGTGTTGTTACATTTGTTAGCATCTCACTGACCAAAGTCAGTCACAAGGCCAAGTGCAGAGTCGGAGTAGGAGAGCGTCACAGAGTTATAGGGCAACGGGCTGGGATGCAGGGAGGCCAGTAATGGGGACTTCAGCGACATCCCCTGGCAGCGGCAGCTTGTCTGTGCTGTCTCTGTTCCCCACCCTTAGTCTGCTTTTCTGTTTTCCTTCACTGTAATGCTGTGCGCTCGCTAACTGCTTTGTCCTCTCTAAAAGCCTGGTAGGTCCTTATGCACATGGGCATTCATTCACAGTTCTTGACTGCCTGTCTTTAAGATTGATTGATTTATTTGAGAAGCAGAGTTACAGAAAGAGAGAGGGAAAGAGAAGGGGAGAGGGAGGATGGGAGGGAGGGAGGGAGGGAAGGAGAGAGAGAAAGAGAGAGAAAGAAAGGTCTTCCATCAGCTGGTTCACTCCTCAAATGGCTGCAACAGTGCAACAACCAGGGATGAGCCCGGCACAGGGACGTAAAGCAGCGTTTGGTTATAGGACGCCAGTGTCACAAGTGACAGCTTAATCCACTGCGTCAAAACGCCAGCAACCATCATCACTTCTTCTTCTTTTTTTTTTTTTTGACAGGCAGAGTGGACAGTGAGAGAGAGAGACAGAGAGAAAGGTCTTCCTTTGCTGTTGGTTCACCCTCCAATGGCTGCCACGGCCAGCACGCTGCGCCTGGCGCACTGCGCTGATCCGATGGCAGGAGCCAGGTGCTTCTCCTGGTCTCCCATGGGGTGCAGGGCCCAAGCACCTGGGCCATCCTCCACTGCACTCCTGGGCCACAGCAGAGAGCTGGCCTGGAAGAGGGGCAACCGGGACAGAATCCGGCGCCCCGACCAGGACTAGAACCCAGTGTGCTGGCGCCGCAGGCGGAGGATTAGCCTATTGAGCCGTGGTGTCGGCCCTTCATCACTTCTAAAACTACTTTAAGGGTTACACTTTAAAACACATTCGAATGCCTTACTTTTTCAAATGACCTGCAAAATTTCGTGGTGGCAACAAATGCGTATCAAGTCTCCGCCCTGCAGCAGGTTGTCAGGTGCTGTGCTGGTGGGCCAATTAGACCTTGACTGTGTCCCCCCCCACCAGGGTCCTGGGGTGAGGGCCTTTGTCGTAAGGAGCCAGTGTCCCCTTCAGTTCTCAGTTACCTATCTAGTGCCTGCAACTTGAGCCATCATCTGCGATAGGTTCATATTTGAACTCTCGAAAGTTGAGTACCTTAAAGATAGACAGCTTTCCATTTGTCAGCTATACCTCCACAAAGTGGGTTTTGAAAAGCTTGGCTTGCTTCCTCTGGTCACAGTATGATGTGGTAACACTTTGAACTGGAAGAAGGGGGAGATGTTGACTTCACAGTTTAAATTAAAAATTTATTTGAGAGGTAGAGATATAGAGAAGGAAAGAGAAAGAACTTCCCTCCACTGGTTCACTCCTCCAGTGCCCACACAGCCAGGACTAGGCTTAGCCCAGAGCCCCCCTGTGCTGCCTCCTGGGGTGCATATCAACAGGGGGCTGGCCTCCGAGGCAGGGCCTGGACTTGAACCCAGGTTCCTTGATATGGGATGTGAGCATCCCAGGCAGTATCTTAACCACCAGACCAAACTCCTGCCTGGCTCAGAAGTTTACTGCATTACATTTTAAAACTTTCTGCTGTACTATGAAATAGTGTGGAGAATAGGCATATCTGAATCTTTCTTGACCTTTAGTCTGTCCCTAAACATACTGTATGGTTCAGGGACAGACAGAAAATTGTTAGTGTAATTTCTTGATACTAAAAAGTTAAAAATTGATCGGAGAGGGGGGCAGTTTTTAAAGTTATGTCAAAATTCCCTCATAGGTCTCCTAGACAGAAAAAAGGCATTAGGGGAAAAAAGGGGGGGAATACAAATCAAGTCTGTGGGTTAGCAAATGGGCTTGCTGTTCACCTTTTGTCTTCACACACGTCACACATTATGTAGCCCGAGAGAAAGCTGAGGGAGAAGTGTGCAGGACTCGGCTCCTGAGCAACGCAGGTAAACAGTGGAGCAGCAGTTATCCCCTGCCACCTGCGCACCTCCAGAATTCTCAGCACTGTGGTCAGTTTGTGAATGCCCTGACGAGAAAGGAATCTCAACACAAGAGTAAGAAAGACGCAGTTAAGATCTTCAGTCTGCTAGAAAGGCGTATGGGCTGTGTTCTGAGTCGAGCGTTTGAGGTAAAGCGTGCACATTGTAGGATCTTCTCTACCTGGAGTTTTCAAGTTAGAAAGAGAAGCGCTCCATGTTGGTCTCCTCTCACCTGCAAACGTTAACTACTTAGGAGTGTGACTAATCCAGAGATTCTTCCTTGGTTTTCACAGGTACAGACGCAGGTACGCCTTGCAAAAAAAAACTTTGACAAGTTGAAGATGGACGTGTGTCAAAAAGTGGATCTTCTTGGAGCAAGCAGATGCAATCTCCTGTCTCACATGCTAGCGACATACCAGGTAACAAAGTGATGTTTGTTACGATGAACAAAGAATGGCTTGAGACTCGGATGACACACAAAGGATCTGTGAGCTCTGAGTCTGGTTTTGGCATTTTGATGTTCGGAATGCCGTTCTCATAATTTACTTGCCACATCTGTCTCCTAGGGTCCTACAGTTTGACTCAATCCAAGTATCTGTTCCCTATACATATTCTGTACTTTCCCACTGCCCTGTGTTTACTTCAGGGGTCTGTTGAGTGTGGATTACCAATTGCTGTGTATTGTAGGGAATAATAAAATCAAGAAGACCAGGTTCTGTGTCTTCAAAGAGCTCCATGTTTAGGAAGGAAGTTGAGAACATCTGACTATATGTTCTAAACCTGTAGGACAGAAAGTGCTCACTGAAAATTCTAGACGACTCCATGGGGGTTTGAGAAAGAAAAACTCAAACAGTTGAGGAGTATCAGAGAGAGATTGTTTCTGCCTAGACTGGGGTTTGAAGAATGGAGTGAATGATACAGAGAACGGAGTGGGGAGGGTTCCAGGTGGAGGGAGCCACGTGTGCCGTGGGAGGCAGTTTTGGGGGAATCCGGGGCATTTATGGGCTGAAATCCGAGGTGTGCACGGGGACCCTGGGAAACCTAACGGGCGCCGAGATGAGCTGGATGCCTCCTTCAGAGGCCTGTGGCTGGAACTCGGCTTTCAGAACACGAATCGCTTCCCCGCCTCTCTTCGCAGACGACCCTGCTTCATTTTTGGGAGAAAACTTCCCACACGATGGCCGCCATCCACGAGAGCTTCAGAGGTTACCAGCCATACGAGTTCACCACGCTGAAGGTAGGAAAGCTAGGAGAGGCCTCTTGAAAATCTTACGCAGAGCTCCATTGCATTGTGCTCGGGGACTCTGGAGGTCAGAGAGAGTGCAGGACCTCAGCAGGGTCATGTTTACGCCTCAGTCCTCAGCGCCATGATCGCTCTGCACGCAGATGCAATCCAAAACCTCACACGGACCCGGCGACCCGTGGTCCTGGAGAGGGACTCAACCCCGGTGATGGCTTTTGCCCCTCTGTGATACTTGGTAGACACGGCTGCAGAGAAGATTACGTGCGCTCGGTTACTTGCAGTGACTAAATCCAGACGTGCTCATTCATTAAGGTGTTCTCTTTGCTCTCTGACTTTGGAAAAATCCTCTATAATGAGAGTACCATTGAATACAGATGTACACTTTTCCGTAAAACTACAGTGATATTTTATAAGTGAAAAATCAACAAACTCAGTTATTTCTTTCCTCAGAAGGGACAGCAGTACAGACTCTAACTCTCAGTATTGAAACTGAACACGGAATTATTTTTCTCCCTGATGGTTGCTGGGGATGAATTTTTATCGAGATAAGGAAGTGATTTTGCTTCCAAAAGGATTTTAAGAATGGTGAGAGAACAATGGGTGCTTTGTTACCAGGCTGTATCTTTGAAAAAGGAAAAAAAAAAAAACAACCCACATAGGCAAGAACTAGCTCAAGTTCACCTGGAAATTGCCTTGCTTCTAGTTTTTCAGGCAATTTGTATCCCAGCGCTTTGCTTGACAAACTCACAACATTAAAAAGCTGCTTTGTTTGGGGCGTTTTGTCTTTGCCTTAAAATGCTTGCTTGATTTTAAGATGTCTGTAAGTCTTAAGATGGAAACCTTGCATATGCCAGTCTTGAAAATGAAGGTCCCATGAGAGATGCCTCAGCCTGTGACGTACCTGAGCGACCCCCGTGCAGGAGAGCTGACCATGGAGTTCTTCCTCCCCTCGCCCTCCGGGCTTCTCACTGCACAGTCCTGGGTGCTCACTCGCAGGCCGTCTGCCACAGGCAGTCAGACGCTGCATTGCTCTGCTCTGCTCACTCTCAGCAGTGAGCGGAGGGGCCTTCTGTTCCATGTGTCCCTCTCTGTCCAGCCAAATGTTCTGCACATGTAAGCCTGCAGCCTGCCCCTTCACGCTGGCAATGTACCGCTGCTGGTAGGGGCTGTGTGTCTTCTCTCTGATTTACTGCTGCTTCCCACACCTCAGGAAGCAGCCGTCGTGACCACAGTGGACTGACCACAATGATCACACACTGTTCACAGTTCTCACGTGGGCCTGGGCAGAATCTCCGGGGTGACTTTCAGCTCTGGGCACAGGAATACACACGAGGTGTTGTTTTGTATACTGCTTCAGAGGTTCTCTGTTTTTTGAAAGAGAGCTGTACTCCTCAGCCAAGTAGACGAGGAAATGATGCCACCCCCAAATATAAGAAAACGTCAGGTTGAGGTGAATTGCATATAAAATATGATATGAAATTGAACTGGTGCCATCGTCCCAGAAGAACCCCTGTGTGTACTCCTGGCATGCTGTGCAGTGGAAAATGTGGCTCCTTCGTGTCTGCCAGGCTGCTCACCCTGCAGACAAGAGTGAGCTGACGCTGGGCAGGATTTCTGGGCAGAGACCGATCATCAATTTGACCGCCGTGGTTCTGGACATGATCACAAACATTTTAGACAGGAGATTCTCCGTTACCTTTGACACCCTCATAACTTTCCTTCAATTATGACTTCATTAACAGCTCGTGGATTGGTTGTGATGCACTCTGGGTAGGAGTAGTACATCTGTTGAGGAATAACCGTGTTGTAGTGATGCTCAGAATGTGTCCAGAATCAAATCCTACCTAACCTGTACTTTGAGTGCCTCTCCATAACACTGCTCTATAATGCTTTCAACCATGACTTGCTACATTAGAATTCTTTATGTAAACTCCAGTCTGATACTATATAAATCTGAGTTGTTCTGCACAGCTCATTATTACATAGGTAGGCACATTGCATGCATATTGTATGCAAGGAAACATGAAAACCGAGACCACGATGCCGTTTGTATCATCGTTCATTATGAGGCTGTTGTTTGCCTTCTCAATCTTCTTGCACCAGTATTTTTTAAAATATGTCTGGTGTTTATAAGATTTTTATTTTATCAAGTCTTCTTTTTTCTTTTTTAAATATTTGTTTATTTTATTTTATTTTTTTTTTTTACAGGCAGAGTGGACAGTGAGAGAGAGAGACAGAGAGAAAGGTCTTCCTTTGCCGTTGGTTCACCCTCCAATGGCCGCTGCGGCTGGCGTGCTGCGGCCAGTGCACCGCGCTCATCCGATGGCAGGAGCCAGGAGCCAGGTGCTTTTCCTGGTCTCCCCATGGGGTGCAGGGCCCAAGCACCTGGGCCATCCTCCACTGCACTCCTGGGCCACAGCAGAGGGCTGGCCTGGAAGAGGGGCAACTGGGACAGAATCCGGCGCCCCGACCGGGACTAGAACCCGGTGTGCCGGCGCCGCAAGGCGGAGGATTAGCCTGTTGAGCCACGGCGCCGGCCTAAATATTTGTTTATTTATTTGAAAGGCAGAGTCACAGAGAAGCAGAGGCAGAGAGAGAGAGAGGTCTTCCATCCATTGGTTCATTCTCCAGATGGCCACAATGGCCGGAGCTATGCTGATCTGAAGCCAGGAGACAGGAGCTTCTTCCAGGTCCCCTACTAGGGTGCAGGGGCCCAAGGACTTGAGCTATCCTCTACTGATTTCCCAACCCATAGCAAAGAGCTGGATTGGAAGTGGAGCAGCCGGGACATAAACCGGTGCCCATATGGGATGCTGACGCTGCAGGCGGCAGCTTTACCTGTCACGCCACAGTGCCAGCCCCTCAAGTCTTCTTTTAATTGATGTATGTATAATACTTTTGTTCTGAGTGGCACTGTATATTGATCATGGAGATCTTGAAATTTAAATAAGTATTTTCATGGTTGATTTGTTCTCTGGCTGTACCAAAGCAAATGCCCCTTAGACGCCTTTTGGGACTCTGACTGGAAAGCAAACACTGTCTTTGGAAACGGCGGCCGGGCCGGGCTCTGTTAATGAAAAGCAAGCCATTTGTTTTCTTTGCTCCAGGGTTTATTCTGAGTGTGTTGGTAATGGTGCCATTGCAGCTGTATTTCCTGACTGTTGGTTTTATGCTTGATGAAGGATGATAATTAATGTGTTAAACACTTGGTGTATCCTGTTTGGAGGGAAGAGTTTTTTGCTGTAGAGTTATAGGGATATAACTCAAGCCCCCTGATTTCAGAGTTTTACTTCTAATAAGTCTTTCTCTAAGAAATACATAATAGTTCTTTTACAAAATAATTTTTATTATAAAGGTGAATTGAGACTCTGCTTCATACAGCTTAAAAATATCTAAGTGCCTATTGTGACATTAGGAATAGTTTGTGGTAAGGCAATGCTGTGTGACAACACTGACTGCCTTCTTTTAATTTTACCTACATATGATGTGAGTGTATTGGTTCTACACTATTTTTTTTTTAATTTGCAAGAAGCACAGATAGAAACAGAGACAGACAAACAGAGCGAGATCTTCCATCTACTAGTTGACTCCTCAAATGCCCAAAATAGCTGGGGCTGGAGCAGGTCAAAGTCAGGAGCCAAGAACTCCATCAGGGTCGCCCGCATGGGTGGCAGGGACCCACGTAAGTACTTGAGCCATCAGCTGCTGCTTCCAGGGCACACAGTGAACAGGAAGCTGGAATTGGAGGTCGAGCTAGGACAGTCATCCAGCTACTCCAGCACGGGCTGCAGACGTCGCAAGCAGCATCGTAGCCACCGTGCCACACACTGCTCTATTTTGACTTTACTTTTAGTGTCCGATTCCTTCATCAACTTAATTTTATAATAAGTAGATTTTTGAAGCATTTTTACTTTGTAGAAAATTTAGCCTTGAAATGTATTGTTATAAAAAATTTTAATGTAATAATTGTAATAGTTCAAATTTAAAGCAGAAGGACTATTTTTAAGTGATTTCCAATACCCCTCTCCCCAAAAAAATCAATTTGCTAGTCTTATATTTTCAAGCAAACATTTATTGATTCATTAAAGTGTTATAAACATTTTATATGCTTTATCATTAATGCATTAATTTTATACTAACTCCAATTTTTCTGGGAATGTTTTTCAAGTCATGGGTATAGGGATGGAATAACTGATCTGGAAAACACTGTCCCATTTTCGAGGAAGTAATTTAGACTAAGAATTTAAAGCATTCTAAAAACACTAAATGAAATTCTATCTTCTAAGAGAAGCAGCTCCCTATCTTACATTGCCAACCCTCCGATGTCAGTGTGTTTTCTTCATCCTCCAGAATATCATTTACTTAATGTCTTTCCTTGGATCCAGAACAGGTGTCAGTCAAGATAAGAAGCCCGCAGGAGTCAAGTGGCTTTTCCTTGGAAAATCTAAAATTCTTTTTGTGTCAGTGACTATTTCCCCCTCTATCTGATCTGGCACCGACAAGGCGTGGAGTTGGGCATCTTAGTAGAGTGAGTGTGAGGCCCTTGACAGCACTGGGCACTGATCTGAGAACTGGCTAAGAGGGGGCATTGGTCTTGGATTTGCATGTTTAAAGAGACCAGAGTGCCTGATTTACAAAAAAGAGCTGGTGGCAGCATGTACTCCTGTGACATGCCACCTTCAGTGTCTTTGGAAGGAAAGGCAGAGTTGTTTTCTTTTTTAGAAGTGTTTATTAATAGCGAATTGGTTATGTAAATCACCAATGTAATGACATTGTCATGTCACTGTTGGAAAGTAGGAAGTGCATCTGTGTATCCTGATAGAAAACCTCAAATGTGTTTTTCCTGATAGAAGTAAAATAATGAGGCGTCTTATCTGTGGCGTTGTCTGTTCTAGACATTTTAAATTAACAGAATGATCAAATGCATGGTCTTTCATGTCTGGCTTCTCTCACTTCATGCTTCTCAAGACTCCTCCACATTGTAGCATATGTGAGTACTTCTTTCATGTTTACGATCAAATAATATTCCACTGTATGGATCCACATTTGTTTATTCATTCACAAATTGATGGACATTTCCGTTTTCACTTTGGGACTGTTTTGAATACTGCTGTGAACATTTGTGTGTAACTCTATGGACATATATGTTCTGTTCTCTGGGGCAAATATTTAGCAGTACACTTTACACTCCTGCCAGTGATGTGTAGAGGGTCCAGCTTCTACACATCCCTACCAGCATTTAATATTATCTCTTTGAATGCATCAGAATGGATTATTTTTGATTGAAACATAATTGTATACATTATGGGATACAGTGTGCTAGTTTGATACACATATATGGTAAATAATAATCAAATGATAGCAGTGAGCAGCTCCTTAAACACACACCATCGTGTAGGGAAACTCCCAACACCTCTCACTGGACAGCCACATTGCGACTTTGCGGTCTGCTCTCTGATAAAGCAAAGCAGCTAGGAGCACAGGCTGTCGAGCCAGGCGGACCCGGCTTTAAATCCGGTGCTGCCACTCGCTGCTGTGTGATGGTGCTGTTGGTGCTGGCAGCGTTGCTGTTGCTGTGACACAGGAAGGAGCTTGTGGTTGGAGGGGATGGCGGAGGCGACGGGGGTGTAGTGATGGTGATGCTGGTGCCAATGGTGAGGGTAGCAGTCACGGGGGAGGCTCTAAGGAGCACCCCGGGTGGTGATGGCGGTGGGCTTCTCAGGAATTCTGTAGAGCATCCAGGAGACAACCAACGAGATGATGGATATGTATAGGAGGAGGGTCTGTTGAGACTGTCAGGGCCAATAGCCCCACTTACGGTACTGTCTTGCTCACTGTTTTCATCCTGGATTATTAGTTTTATAATGAGTTTCACAGGCAAGGTTGTGAATGGCAGTGGGTAGGAAGTCTTGCTGCACCTTGCCTCAGGGTAACCCAGCCCGCTCCCTGCTGGCTTCCACAAGCACCCTGGCAGCTTCATTCCCAAACCTGCCCTTCAGCCCTGCGTGTGGGGATCTGGGCTCACCGCGTTCCCAGCAGGGTAGGAGAGGGCTGGGCGGGGCCTCTCCCTCCCTGCAACAGGGCTAATTCTGAAAAATGCAAAATTTGGCTTTGCTGCTGCCTCTCGACCTGTGCCAAGGTTTTAACTCTAAGGAAACCTGCCTTCGAAAACAAAATTCTGAGCCTGTTCAGAAATGACCGTTGACACAGATGCACCGCGCTTCCTCCTTTCTCTCTCGGGGTGCAGGGCTTAACGCTGGTGTGTGGAACATCATCCTGGAGGCCAAAATGCTTTCAGCTTTCAAAATGCAAAAGACATCCTTTTCGAAGTTTGTTTTTCTCGAATCCGTCTGCCTAGCAGCCTTCTTCCACCCACCTCCACATTTCTCAGTTAATCACCAGAGCGTTCACTGACAGGCCACATGGCTCTGTAGTTACTTGCTTTGAAAATAAAGCCGTAATAGTTTTTGTGAAAATTGGGTAAATATGCCTGCGATGCTATTTTGGTTACCAGTCCCAACAAGGCAATTACTCATGGCGGCCGTCCAGCATAGCCTCGTAGACTTTCAAGTCTTCTCAGTGTCATTTTCTTTACACAGCACTTAGCGTAGCTTTCCTTCTCCCAAGCTGCTGCAGGCCAGACCATTGGTAACGGCACATTGGGATGCATCCAGGTCACTGGGGAGAGAGGCTGGAGGGGCTGAACAAAGCCGTCCCCAAAACCTGAGAGGATGAGCCAGAATGTGTCCTGTCACGTGTTGGTCCATGCCTTATGGTGACTGGCATTCGTTCTCCCAGGCAGCTGGTGGCTCCGGCTCCCTTCCCATGTTCTTTTCCATCCCCCACTTTTTTTTTGTCCCTAATCCCTCCTTGAGGGGAAAGGAAAAAGTATGACCATTGTGTGGGTAGTTAATGCTGTGCCAAGTCTCTGTTAAGGGTAGGGTGAAATAATGTCTGGGAGAGTTTGTCTTACAGTGTGTTTGACTGTTGTACCGAGGTTGGGTTTAATAATTGGGTTCAGCATAGACATATACAAGGTACATTTATATTCTATAGTTAAATCTCAGAATAACCTTGAGATGTTGGGAATACTTGCTTCTATGGTTGTTAAGAACTTTTATGTATTTAATCTATTTAAAAGACAAAGAGAGGGGCCAGTGCTGTGGCATAGTAGGGTAAGTCTCTTTCTGCTGCGCCAATATCCCATGTGGGTACCGGTTCGAGTCCCGGCTGCTCCCTTTCCATTCCAGCTCTCTGCTAATGGCCTGGGAAAGCAGTGGAAGATGGCCCCTGCCCCCATGTGGGGGACCCAGAGGAAGCTCCTGGCTCCTAGCTTCAGATCAGCCCAGCTCTGGCTGATGTGGCCATTTGGGGAGTGAACCAGCAAATGGAAGATCTTTCTTTCTGTCTCTCCCTCTCTTTCTGTAACTCTGTCTCTCAAGTAAAATAATAATAATAAAAAAGGGAAAGAGAGGGAGGGAGACAGAGAGCGGGAGAGGTCAATCTTCCATCTGCTGATTCACTTCCCAAATTCATACTAGAGCTGAGGCTGGGACAGGCCAAAGCCAGGAGCCCAGAAGTCTACCCAGGTCTCCCATATGGGTGACAGAGACTCATGTGCTTGAGCGACCACCTGCTGCCTCCCCAAGTGTATATTAGCAGGGTATTTGAAGTGGAGCCGGGACTCCAACCTAGGCACTCAATATGGGATTCCAGCACCTAGAGCCAGGAAGTCAATCCAGGTCTTCACTTGGGTGCCAGGAACCCAACTACTTCAGTCGTCTCTGCTGCCTCCCGGAGTCTGCCTGAGCAGGAAGCTGCAGTCAGGAGCAGCAATAGGTATCGGAGCCAGTACTGCAGCGTAGGATGTGGGCATCCTAACCAGCATCTTAACCTCCAGGCCAAATGCCTACCCCGTGATTGCGATCATTCCTCTCTCATTTTACTCTTTGGCTTTTCTGTTCTATGCTACAGTGGAGGATTATCTCCGGTCCCAGTCTACTAGTGCTCCTTCGATAGCTGATTCCTTCTAGTTGTCTTTGTCATTTCTAAGTGTGTGGTGTGAATGGGAAAGCACATATATACTAAATGCCCATGAATTGCTGGGCTCATCGCAGCCTGTTTTTTTTTTTTTTTTATTTCTCATGTGCTACTAATTATATAAACACACACACACACACACCTAACCAAGTTCAGCATCTTCTAAACATGCCCCATTATTTTGAGCACTTCTGTATAAAATTATTTGGCGTCTTCCCTATACATACAGTGTAATTAATGGAAAGTAGCACAAAAGGCTAAATGTCATAATTAAAGATTACAGGAAATGTTGCTCTGTTGTCTACGTTAAATACTAAATTTAGGCTGTCAGAGCTGGCTGCTGGCCTTTTGTGTGTGTAGTTGTTTTGCCGAGTGGTTTTGCTTTCATTTGGTTGACTGTTGCTGCTGCTTTTATTCCCCTGATACAGGAAGTAGTAACTCTCATTATATGAAGCTGTTGGCTTTCTAAGACACTTTTGCAGGCTCCATCTGCACGTGTCTTCTGTCGCACGGGTCTTAGGTATTGTATTGTGTATGTGCTTCCTGCAACCATTTAAGCATTGAACAGAAATGATTAGCATGTTGGTGCAGCTCTGATAGAGAAAGGTTTACCCAGAAACATGCTCCCTCCCCGGACAGCCTCTCGGGCCTGTAGGATGCTGTGCGTCTCTACCACACGGTGTCTGTCGCAAGCAGTTTTCATGAAGGACCAAGTGAGTTTGAGGTTCAGAATAGAGTGCATTGCACTTTCATTTCTGGATATGCATTTGAACGTGGCTTCCATCAGCCAGGGACTGGAAATAGTTCTGACGGCTGCCTCATCCGAACACAGCCAGCCAAAAGTCTCACGTTCATTTTGTCTGAGCAGATGTTCATGTCACAGAGAAGAGTTTGTCCTGACTTCTAGGGGTGCTGTAGGGTTAAGCATTTGCAACTGACTTGTAGACTTCAAAATAATTTGAAGAGCTCACTTCCATCCTCTGCCCACAGTTTCGCCTTTGTAATCCAGCCCTGGGGAAAGTGGTCCGTCCTATAGAAGTCACATCCAGGAACGCATTTGCAAGGACGGATGGGAGTGTGATTTGGCCTCTGTGATCTTTTCAAGTCTCCCTTGGCCTCTTCACATCTCCAGTGTGTAACATCCGTTGTAAGAAAGAAACGCCATACGTGACAGGTGTATTTTACTTGCTATGTAGACTTGTTTAGCTTAGGTTGGTCCAAAAACTCTTTCTTGCTTCAAGACTTGCCCCTTGAAAATGTTCTAAAATTGATTGGGATGAAGTCTGTACAACTCTGTGAATACACTATAAACTGTTCAATTGCACATTTTTAAAACAGGTAAGTTGTACGGTGTGTGAATTCTCTCTGTTAAGCTGATATGTGTGTGTGTGCACGTGTGTACACACACAAGATTCCCCTTTGTTCTGATATTTCGTAAGAAATCCCGTGTGCTCACTATCAATTTTGCTTGTGGTTTTCATGCTCTTTGCCGAGCCTTTCAATTTCCGAGCTAAAGAGCTCTAATTTATTCAGTTTAACCTTACATATATTATTAACCAACAAGTACACATGTAGCAACCCTCTTGAGCTGCAGCAACCGAATTGTTGGAAGGGCATTGGCAGTGGCAGGAAGAGAGAAGCGGCTGTCACAGGAATGAGTGATACATTAACACAGTGATTGGAGCTGCAGCCATTCTGCCGTGGAGCACAGTGACTGTAGCTGTGATGGTGGCCACAGGGAGCCCAGAGTGAGTCCCTGCTAATGGCCCAGCAGGGAAGGGGTGGAAAAGGAGTGCGCGGTTTACATTAGGACAGGGGTGTCTGCGAGCTGCTCAAGTGTGGTTCTGAGGGGAGGGCAGTCCAGAGACGGAAGGGAGGATAACCGTGGTTCTGTCAAGGGCATCTCAAGGCTCCAGGGCAGGCCTGGGGCAGCTGGACGGGCCGGCTGACAGCAGACATGTCCTGACCCGGCCTGGTGTTGATTGATGAAAAAGAAGCACAATGAGGAGATCATTGAGCAAACCCAGAGGCCTGGGCGAGTGTCACAGATGCTAAAGATGAGTCTTTGGAGCCAATCAGAACCTTAGCTGAAAATACGCCTGATTTGCCTGCCATCAGAGTTGGACATTCTCTGGGGAATAAAACCACGTGAGTGTGTGTGTGTGTGTGTGTGTGTATGTGTAAATGCTATGACTGGCAGATTTGTTGAAAAGAAGACGTCTTTGACAGCCGCGTGGTCGCTCACTTCCAAAATACACGATGTGCATGCATGCACACATCTTTTCCATGGTGCTTAGGGCTCTATAAAAAAAATCATGAGCATCTAGAATACGGACGTTGTTCCGGTGGTCTCATTAGTCCTAATGCTGTGCTTTGTAGTATTTCCCTGTCCAGGCAAAGACTGCAGCCTAGGAATACCTATTGCATTTAGTTGTCATGCATTAGAGAGACAAAAAAAAAAAAAAAAAGCACCAGAAGTATATGATGAACCAAAATGGGGCAAAATGTTAAATAGTGATGCATCTGGGTACGGGAGCGTTCTCCCCTGTGCGGCCCTGTCTGGTGAGACTGGTACCCTGGCCAAGTTGACAGCAGCCCTAGAAGCATTCTTCTGGTTCTGCGATAAGCCAAGCTATTCCCGCCTTTGGCCTATGTATCCTGCTCCCTCTTCTGAGCTGCACATGGCTGGCTCCTTCCTGTCATTCAGCTTTCAGCTGAAATGTCGCTTCCCAGAGAAGACATCCTGCTAGCTGAAGTGATGACGCAGTCACTCGCAAACCCTTCCTTCTAATTATGTGCCTGCACCAACCTGGTTATTTTGTCTGTCATGTTCACTGGTGTATCCCCAGCACCCAAACCAGCACCTGGCACTTGATAGGTGCTCAGACACTTTGTTCACTGAACGACTCATCTAAGTATCCAGAAATGTGGCGTCGTCAGAAATGGCAGCGGAGTTAGAGTGGCTGACATCAAAAATGGTGAAACATAACAGTGCAGACAAGGGTGAGAAGGGAAGCCCTCCACGCTGTTGCTAGGAACGTAAATTGGTACAGCCAGTTCAGAAAGCAGTACGGAAGCTCCTTAAGAAATTGCAAATGTAAATACTGTGTGATCTAGAAGTCCTGCCAGGAATATACCCAAAGGAAACGAGACTGGCTGCTGACATCTGCAGTGAAATGTCTGTCGCAGTGCTTCGACGATGGCAAAGAGCTGAAATGGCTTACGTGTCCACCAGCTGATGAGCGGGTAGAGAGCACGCACAGAGATGTAGTGGAAGTACTACCAAAGCATAAGAAGGATGACATCCTGCCATTAGCCACACCATGGGTGGAACTGGTGGTCACTATGTCAAGTATAATAAACCAAGCACAGAAAGTGAAATACCGCGTGATCTTTTTCATATACGGAATCTAAAGAAGTTGTTCCCGTGGATGTTGAGAGTAGATTAATGATTACCAGAGGTTGTGGGAGAAGAAGAGAAAGAGAGAGATGAGGAGAGGTTAGGTCTGAGTTGCAGTTAGATAGGAAAAATAAGTTCTGGTGGTCATAGACAATAACCTACCATATATTCAAAAAAACCAGAAAGATTTTGAGTTTTTCATCACAAACAAATCATTTGAGGATGTAGATGGACTTATCCTGATTTGAACATTCTACAGTGTTTGTGTATCAAACAAGCACATCAAGTGTACTCTAAAAATATGTGTGATTTTTATGTGCCAATTGAAAAGAATTAAATGATCCCAATGCCATATGGGTGTGCTTTTTCAAGAAAATGCTTCAGAATCACATCAGGGACATAGATGCAGAGAAGCCCTGGGACCTGTGTTGGAATATTGCTGAATGAATGCACACTTGTCTACTTCAGTTCAATGTTCAGGACTTATAAAATCTTTTATATATCCTGCACTCAAATTACAATTTTTGATTATGAATGTGTATACAAATTATATTTAAGAATATCTCTGGGGGCAGTGCCATGGCTCAATAGGCTAATCCTCCGCCTGCGGCGCTGGCACACCCGGTTCTAGTCCTGGTCGGGGCACTGGGTTCTGTTCCGGTCGCTGCTCTTCCAATCCAGCTCTCTGCTGTGGCCTGGGAGTGCAGTGGAGGATGGCTCAAGTCCTTGGGCCCTGCACCCCATGGGAGACCAGGAGAAGCACCTATCTCCTGGCTTCAAATCAGCACGGTGTGCGGCCATTGGAGGGTGAACCAACAGAAAAGGAAGACCTTTCTCTCTCTCTCTCTCTCTCTCTCTCTGCCCACTCTGCCTTTCCAAAATATATATATATATATATATATATATATCTGTAAGGTATAGATATACAGCAATCCTATTTATGTAAGTAGTGTAAGTATATATATATATATATATATATATATATATATATAAAAAGAATATATCGTGGCCGGCGCTGTGGCGCAGCAGGTTAACCCCTGGCCTGAAGCACTGGCATCCCATTGGGGACCCGCTGCTCCACTTCCGATCTTGCTCTGCTATGGCCTGGGAAAGCAGTAGAAGATGGCACAAGTCCTTGGGCCCCTGCACCTGCATGGGAGACCCGGAAGAAGCTCCTGGCCCTGGCTTCAGATCAGTGCAGCTCCGGCCATTGCAGCCAATTGGGCAGTGAACTAGCGGATGAAAGACCTCTCTCTCTCTCTCTCTCTCTCTCTCTCTGTAACTCTGACTTTTGAATAAATAAATAAATCTTAAAAAAGAGAATATATAAAAATAATAAATTTTAGTGGAATGGAATTATGATTGCTTTTTACTTTTTGTATTTTCCAAACTTTCTACATCTATTATTCTAATTTAAAAAGCATTCATTAAAATTAAAAAATACATTTTTATGAGGTTTCAGTATGTTGTATGGTGTCCAATCAGGGTAAATGTTATCTTCCCAAGCAGTCAACATGTCTGTGTGGAGAAAAATATCCAAAGTCCTGTCTTCTACTTTTTTTTTTAATAGATGTAGAATTATTAATATAAGATGAGGTAATATATGTAAAAATAAATAAGCAATAAGAATTAAGAGGCAAAACTAATACAGGATTTATGATTAAATATTAATAAGAGTCTCAGTGCAGTATGGAGTTAGAAGGACTGTTCTTGAACTTGGCATGCTTAATGAAGCTTTAACAGGAGTCATGGACACTGCTCTGGGGTTTGCAAAGCAGAGGCAAAGGTCTCACTGAGTGGAAAGCCCGTGTCTGGGGATGGTGGGAAGTGTACTGGGAGAGTTAAGAGAGGAGATCCTTCAAATCGGGCAGAGAGGCTGAGATGAGAAGAAGGGGAACCAGTGCAGGTTCTTGATGGTGTGGGTGTCTAGGAAGATCACTCTGCAGGGCAAGAGCTGGCCGTGAGGAGGAGTCACGCCGGTATCCATCTGCCGTTCATGGCAGACTCCAAAATCAATCACAGCTCTGCTCTGCCCTGATCCAGCCTTAGAACCGTCTTTACCCGGCTCTCCAGTCAGCCATTACTAATCGATCCAGGGTGCTTATGGAACTTGATTGCGTCCTTCTGTGTGTGGCACACTAGAGAAGTGAACTCCAGGAAGAACAAGCCAGGAGAGGAGAGGAAGACCCGAGGATGGGGACTTGGATGTTAGTAATTCTGAGGCTGTGAGATGGATAAGTATCTTGCCACATTTCTTTTGTATTTGTAGATTTGTATTTTAATTAGGTCCAGACAAAGAGACGTTTTTGAGACCTCCTTGTTCAGTTGTTACAGGAATATTTTTGCTTTCTCTTTTTGGTTTATTTCATTGGTATGTAGTTTCAAGGCACTTGCCTTTGAAAAAAAAACACTTCTAAAATATTTAATACACTTTGAAAACAGTGCCTCCAACAAATATGTGCCCCAAAAGGCTCTCACCTGCGTTTAATCTGCCAAGATTTGGCGCACCTGCTCTGTCCACTTGTGGGCGTGTCAGAGTATGTTCAGCCACTATTTGGGGTTTGAAAAAAAAAAAGGTTTTGTTTTCTGTTATTTTTCTAAAAGCAGCTTTTAGGTTGCAAAATAGCGAACACACTTAGAAATAAAATCAAATTGTCTTGTCTTTGGTGGCGGGAAGCTGTGACTCCGTCAGTGTGTGGGCTGCCAGCAGGACGGTGTTTATCTCAGCTGCATGAAGCTGCAAAATAAAGCTAGCAATAGCCAAAAGGCTTTCCTACAAATAACTTATCACAAAAGGGAAAATGTAAGTCTAGGGGGACATTGTGGCTTTGATAGACAAATTTTATTTCTGTCCACCTGACTGGCTCAAAATTAATCTCCCAAACCCTCGAATTCCAGGTGTGGTTGCTGGGACGAGTGGCACTTGAGTGTTTTAACCGATCGCTTTTCTTTCTCCCCTCCCTCCCTTTCTTCCGTCCCCGCGGCACACGATGAAGAGCTTACAAGACCCAGTGAAGAAGCTCGTGGAGAAAGAAGAGAAGAGGAAGGTTGCCCAGCAGGACAGTGCAGACGCACCCATGCAGGAGTCGAGTCAGTAAGTCCCGGGCTGTCCCTCCTGGCAGAGGGCAGCCCCGTGTGGAACTGGGGTCTTGGGCACTGACTGACTGTCTTCCTCATCACAAAGTTGTATGCACGTCGAGGCCAAACTGCCTGAGCACGGGTACCTGCAGGGCTGGGGCTCGCTTAGCCCAACAGGAGACGCCCATCTGGGGTCCTTGTGAGAAGCTGACTGGGGCAAGGCGGGCCAGTGTGCACACATGGCCTGGCTCTCTGTCTGGGGTCGCAGCCCCAGCCTTGAGCCCCTGCCTGCTCCTCTGTCCCCTTCTCAGTACGTCCCCCGGTTTTTTCCCTTGGAGGAGCGGATGCCCTGTGACACTGCCTTTTTGTCACGTGGCGCGTCGAGGTGAGAGTCTGCAGAACGGCTGCGTTTTGACACCGTTTTTCGTTCTTCTGAGACTTTGTTTTCTCTAAAGCAGAGCGCAGCTTCCAGGCAGGAAGTAGCAGCTCCCTCTCCATGTCTGGCCTCTCTTTGGTCAGAAGAGGCACCTCCCATCGTTTTGAACATGAAGATGAACCTTTCAGCTTGTGCGGTGCTCGCTTCCTAATCTCGCCCAGCAAGGAGCAGGTTCAGATGTGCATCTGTGTGGTTTTCTATGGAGATGGAATAGCCTGCAGAATGTGGTTAATGCTGGAACTGGCTGACATTGGAGAGCAACATCAATGCCCTTGCCTCTGCCTGCTACTCCTCTTCCACACGAAACATTCGGATGACAATCCTAGGAGGAGACAGGCTTATGGGCACTGTCTTTGTGAAGAAAACCTCAGATGTATTTTTGTCCCACGGGAATATGTTCTGCCAACACTGGTGCTTTTTTGTTTGAAAGCAAACCCTAGAAAATGTCCTTGGTGGCGAATGAAGTCAGTTTTTCTGTTTCCACGGTGGAGCGGATTATGGAATCTGATCCATATCAGAACAGAAGGTTGTTCACAGAACACGGTTAACCTATTGCTGATAATGGTAATAAGGCTTAGCTGTCAGTCACTGCAGACCAGCTGCACGCTGGCACAAGCTAGGTGCTTCATGCATGCCACTCTTGCCCCAGTAACCCTCAGTGTGTTGCAGGCTGGCACTTCCCCTTGTGCAGCTGACGGAGGGGAGGCTTGGGGCTGGTAACGGCCTGCCCACCACGCTTGTGCAGTAAGTGGTGGGTCTGGAGTGAGTTCCAGCACCTTCTTTTCAGCATGTGGGTCAATGCATTCAAGACAAAGCATTCGCCTTTGCTCGGAAGAGAACTACTCAGAATTCTCTCGAGTCATCTGAACTGAATTGTTTCCTATTGTATTTTATTAGCCATCTTTAAAGATTCCAAAAGCATAACCCAGCAATGATTTAAAATTTCTATGAATGTTTAACAAGAACTGTGTTCAGAAAGAGCAGGCACAGATGAAGCCTGGTGGCAGGAGGACGGTTCAGAGGCACCCAACGAGATTCAGGGTGGTGGTGTGTCTTTTTCTTTAAAGATAGGGCAGTAGACAGGTAGGCCACATTGGAGGGGGGCCCGCTGTCCTGCCTCCTGTCCATGTAACATCAGGAATCCGAATACATTGACGCTTGGCCACTGGTGTTTTACCGTGCAGCCTGTCTTTGTTGTCCCTAACGACCCATCCAGATTCTTACAGAATGTGTGCCTCACGATGAAGCCAAATCCAGATATCAAGAATCTATGGAATGGGCCAGAAAGCCAGAAAATGTGTTTCCCCAGCCTGTACATGACTCTATGGTGACCTGTGTGTGTGTGTGTGTGTGTGTGTTGTTGCTATAACTGAAGAACTACATCTTTGTTGGCTGTATATCGTAAACTTTGTCACTTGCAGAACTTGATAATTAAACTTTTTTCTTTCCAGACTAATTTCATTAGAGGACGAAAACCAGCGCACGGACTCCCCTGGTTTTCAGAGTGAGTTTGGATTTTTATTTGGCGTTGCTTTGGAAGGCGTCTTCCTGCCCCGCCGCGGATTCCCTTACTTCGTGGGCAGACACCCCCCCCCCACCCCAGGCCTTTATGCCTTTAGTGGAGAAGAGGCAGGTTAATGTGCTTCCCGCCGTGTCACGTTTCCGTGTTCATTCATCAATCAGGTCGAACCACTGGCACTGCCGAGGGGCCAGGCAAGGGAACTTTAGAAGTTCTTGAGAAGTCACTTCGGCAGTGGGGCTTGCGAGAAGCAGGCACAGGAGAGAGCTGGCAGCAAACCGGGCCACGGCAGACGGCAGAGTCTCGGCTGTTACTGCTTCTAATAGTTAGACGGTCTTGGGAAGGTTGCGTTAGCGCATTGGGGGAGCTTGGTTTTGGGAGCATCTTGAGTGTTGGTCATTGTTAGGGAGACGGGGATGGGACAGCCCAGGCGCTGCTCCACCGGTCCTCCGTGCCTCGGGTGAGCTGCACCTGATGTAGGGAAAGGGCTCAGGTCCCGGTGAAGGGCACACCCACCGGCGCTCTTGCACCTGCCATGGCTGCCGGATTTCCCTGGCTCCGCCTCTCATGCAGGAACAGAGCACACGGTGGTAAACTGTGATGAGCTGAACCGATGTGATTGACGCTGAGCCTTTCACGGGGACTGGAGGTCCACGGAGATGCAGGGGACAGTGTGCAGGTGTTAGGAAGAGAACTGACATCACCGCAGCCCTCCGTTCAGCCGCCCTCCCCGAGGCCCGTCTGCCTCCGCCTGCAGCTCCCTTTGCCCTGGTGGCCCTCCGGGGGCGGGGGCTCGGCCAAGCAGAGCCTGGAGCTCCCCTCTGCCCCAGTCGTCTTCCGGCTCTGCCACCCCTGCTTCACCTGGTTTACCCGTGTCCCCCTTCACTCCTTCATTGGCTTCGTTCCTGTCGGTCTTTCAGCAGAAAACAAAAACGCTCACTTTTGGGGGTCTGACGCTTAGCTTCTTGTCCGCCGTTCACACGCATCTGCCTTCACCCATGGACTTGCTCAGCAGATGTCCACTGACAGCACCCTTGGTGCCAGGCGCGGCACTGGGCTCTGGGAAGACACACTCAGACCCTCCCGGTCAAGAGGGGCAGCAGATGGTAGCCTAACGGCGACACGAGTCATCAGGCAACTCCTACTTTGGGGAGAGCAACAAAGGAGGAGCCGCACGGGCTCTGGGCACGTGGGCAGGTGCCCCACTCATGTGAGGAGATAAGGGAACAAGCTAAGGCAAGTGCTAGCGCATGACTTGTCCGAGCAGAAGAGCCACGGCACAGGCTGTGGGGGAGGAGGACCAGGTGAGGATCAGAGGAATGTTCTAGAACAGGAGCAGGCAGCGGGAAGCTGGAGAAGATGGAGAGGCTGGGCCTGATCTCATTGGGCCATGGGAGAGCTCTCTGTCTACACTGATCCAAGCCCTCCACCCTTACTGTTCCTCACTGGACCAACAGTGAGAATCACTCATGTGTGAGTCAGGGTCATTAAATATAAAACTTCTAGATCTGTGGGAAAATAGCAACTCTATTATATCTGCATACAAACTACAAATCTATATAAATTACATATTCTTACAATATTTAAGAATGCAGGGGAATCAAATTTTCTCTTTCCTTGTACCATATAGTCAGCTGTGGCATTTGACATTTACAATCTCAAACTATTATGCAATCACCTTGTATTATATGTACAGAGAATGGAACCTATTATAATGAAGTGTCATCTATCTCTTATTCTGTGACCTTCAGAAAGTCCCATGGACATAGATCAAGTTTAATTGTTTTATTGCATAGATGTACTCTTTAGAGCAGCTTATGGTTCACAGAAAAATTGGATGCAAATAACAGATTTTCCAGAGCCCTTGCTCCATCATATGCATAGCCTTTCTATCAACGTCGTACACCTGTGTGGTGTGTTTGTTTTAATCGGTGAGCCTACACTGATACATCATTATCACCCAAGTTCATAATTTACATTAGGACTCAGTCTTGGCATTGTACATTTTGTGGGTGTCACACCTGTATCAGCTACCACTGTACCAGCATGCAAAACAACTTGTGCTACCCAAGACGTCCCCTATGTTCCACCTGTTCATTCCCTGCCTCTCCCCCCTCCGAAACCCTGGGCAATCGGCAGTGGTTTACCATCTTGTAGTGTTGCTGTTGCGGTGTGAAGTGATGCACAGATGCCCAATGTGTGTTTGCACCTGTGAGGTTGGTAGCCTCTGCTGATTATTTAACTGAGAGACCTGCCTTTTCGTTTTAGCCAGGCGCATATGGCTAACACTCACCAGCATCAGGTCATTGTCAATTGGTTAAGTCCCACATTTCTCCATGGTAGGAGAATGGTTAGAATGGTCATAGAATTGTGAGTCACCTCCCTAACAAAGCCAGCATGTAGGGCTGTTAACTCAGCATTCACTGAGAGCCAGTAGCTAAGTAAATGGAATCTGAGGACCCCACGTCTACACGGATGAGTTTGTGGGTTTGTTTCTTCCTAAAGCTCTGCATTTGCCTTACCCTGCAATGGCGTGTGAGCATGCCCACTGCCCTGAGCTGGTGATGATAACCTGTGTTATGTTACAGCTGAAGATGGAAGAGATGTTTTCTCTGCCTTAGACAGAAGTGTGATGCATAGTGCATGTTCAGGTAAGCTAGATGAAGGAAAACTACTCAATTTTAATAATTTGAGTCAAACATCTTGCAGAATGAAAGCCTGACTCACATTGCTTTTCTTTCCCCTCCCCTGAAGGACCCACAGATGGACTATTAGACGTGAAATCCGAGGAAGGCGGTAAGATTCGTGTATTTCTTCAGTGTTATAATTTAGTTCCTTTTTTACATGCAAGAAAATGTAATGTTCATGTTTTAAATAGCTTTTCATTTCTAAGGGAATTGTGGTTAGGTGACAGTCTTCATTAATGACCTTAAATATGCACAAGCCAAACGAGTACATCTGGGTCTCTCATCATTACGTTAATTAATTTCATCATGTGTAAACCATTAAAGCTAAAAGTTCCGTCAAAGGACACACACTGTAGTAAGAGGGAAGACCTGGCTTTCAGAAGCAGACAGACACGGATTTGGATACTGGTTCTACCGTAAATAGCCCCTGTGGCCTTGTGTCATTTGCTTTATACGTAAGCTCTCTAAGCCTAAACTCTTCTCATTTGTAAAATGGAACCAACCGCAAGAGCCTGACTAATTTCAGGACTAGAGAACCCTGTATGTAAAGGGGTACCATGGTCTCTGCCCCAGAGCCTCTCTCCGGAGGATCATAAGTTGAGACAGAAGGGCTGGACAAGCAGTGCAGGTGGTTCACTACTTCCATGCAGCCTTAGTTAAATGCAGTGGGAACTTGGCTGGCCAAGTCCCACATCCAGGTTCTGAGACCCAGAATCGCCGCATAATCCCCCAAAGAGAACTCAGAGGCTTGGATTTCATGGGATGTGGATAGAGTGAAGTGATCCCAAGAACTGGAGTACTTTCAGTCGCAGCTTAGCCTTCGTTCTCTGCCCTACCAAGCGTTTTCATTTTAATGATTTGCCACAAGTCCAAAATACCCTTGAGCCAAACTCATGCCCATCCCCGGCCCCAGGGGCTGGTGGTGCAGTGTGCCCTGCCCTTGCAGATTTCTACAGGACTAGCGATTAGCCAGGTCTTCCTGTGGGCCGCTTCACCCTGAGCTCCATGTGGCTTTCATTCAACGAGTGTGAGAGGAAGAACGTCTCTGGGAAGGGGCTAGGGATGACACTGATTGGATCATTTTGTTTTGTTTTGTTTTGTTTTAAGATTTTTTATTTACTTTGAAAGTCAGAGTTACACAGAGAGGAGAGGCAGGGGGAGAGAGAGAGAGAGAGAGAGAGAGAGGCAGGGAGAGAGAGAGAGAGAGAGAGAGAAGGAAGGAAGGAAGGAAGGAAGGAAAGAAGAAGGAAGGAAAGAAAGGTCTTCCATGTGCTGGTTCACTCCCCAGATGGCTGCAATGGTCGGAGCTGCGTGCTGGTGCAGGGGCCCAAGGACTTGCGCCATCTTCTACTGCTTTCCCAGATGGCTGCAATGGTCGGAGCTGTGCCGATCGAAGCCAGAAGCTTCCTCTGGGTCTCCCGTGCTGGTGCAGGGGCCCAAGGACTTGCGCCATCTTCTACTGCTTTCCCAGACCATAGCAGAGAGCTGGATCGGAAGTGGAGCAGCTGGGTCTCGAACTGGTGCCCATATGGGATGCTGGTACTGCAGGTGGCAGCTTTACCCACTACACCAAAGTGCCGGCTCCTGATTGGATCACTTGAAAAATGGAAATGTACCACCTCTCGGGCACCAAGACTCAGGAGTAGTCATATAAACAGGAAGACAGAAATGTTCTTTCCTTATTAATCTCTGAGGCAGGCAGCTGCGTGGGCGATATTTCCTGAATGTCTGTGCATATTTTATCAAAGTGACTGGCTATCACCCCGGGTAATGAAGTTAAGAACAAGCAGTAAATGCAGATTCCCATAGATGGCCTCCATTTTTGTAAAACTTTTTAACCTGAACTTGAGAATAGAATATTTTGATGAAATAAAGGCACTTTTTATTAAATTATTTTCAGAAGATGAAATATTTTAATCTCACCAAAAATGTCATACAGACAATAATATAACAAGCCCTGGGTTCTTACTTACCACTCAGTTCCAGCAAGTCTTAACATTTAATAAATGCATTTAAATCAGACACAGGCTTCAACTTACTTTGGTAGGAGGATTATTATTTCTCCTATTCCTAACATCTTGTTTCTGTCATTTGCATTTTGCTTTTATCAGCACCCTTTTTAATTATTTTAACAAGTTTAATTTTTGAGTAGGTGGTATATTCGCATTAGTTCAAAAACCACATGACTGAAAAATGCGTAAACATTTGCCTTCCCTGTTCCCTGCCCCCCTCCAGTTCCAACATCCAACCCTATTGTGACTCCAGTGTTTCTTTCCGTAGATACAGCAAACCTGAGTCTCAGGTCTTCTTAGCTTTGGGCTTGGATTGCCTTAACTTGGTAGCCATGGCACAATGCTAACCTAAGAGCCATGCATTTGTTCATGGAATTAAATCAGAAATGCTACTCGCCTGAGCGCCCTGGAATGCCAAGATACACTGGGGTAACACTGATAACTTTGTTTCTTTCAGAAAGCTTCCATTGGCTTACCATTATCATGCCTGTTAGTTGTGCAGAAGAGCAGCTCATACCCTTTTCTGAGCACTCGTTTTACTTCCAAAGGTAGACGTTTGAAAGTGCTCTTCCTTAAATTCTGTACACGTTGCCCAGCAGAAAATGCACTACATCCAAATCTCCCCCGTTGGATGTAAAGCCAGGCAGTTCTCCCTTCCCTGTGTCACCGCCAGCCCACACACGGGTTCTTCAGGCACCGGTGATGCGTCCTCACTGCTGCCTCTCCTTTGTGCCATAAGCCCATAGGTGGCATCAGCTTAGACAGCCTCATGGCCATGAGTGTAAGCAGATGCTCTTGGTGACGGAGAACTTGTGATGACTGAAGAACACTGATTAATTTGTCGGCTTCAGAATGCGTGCCTTTTGGAAAACTGCTGTAGTAAGATGTTGATTATAATACACATGACAGTACACCAAGAGGGAAAGAGCTTATTCCCGGGGCGGCTGGTTTCACAGGACTCAGTCAGAGCCAGTTCACTCCCAGTGGGAGTTCTGCGAGCCGAGGCATGGCGAAACTGAGGTATGGTGGTTTCAAGACAGCAGCACCCATTCTAGAACAAAGAGCCACGGCTTGGCAAAGCGCAGAGTCAGTGTCCCAGTAAAATCGCTTTCTCCCACTAAGTAGATAATGTAAGGGCAGACCAGTATTTGGCCACAGTTTATAAAAATGTCCTAAATGATGAAGACACCCAGTGACATTCAGAGACACAGGAAGCTGGCTGTGCAATCGCCTTGGGACCACACGTGACGATCTGCCATCAGTCCTTGAGCTGCAGCGTGTAGAAGTCTTTGTGTTCCTTACAGTTGGACCAAGAAAAAGCAAAGGGAGTTGGGTGAAGCCAGCTCACCTAAATCTTACAATTGGGACTTGCCCAAATATCCCCCTGTGGGACAAGGGCACCTGAGCCACCCCCCCCCCCAAAAAAAAAAGTGATTGTCCATGTCTTGCTGCTGCTCTACTCCTCCAGCTATCATTTCTGGAATTGTGGTTCTCAGCTCTGGCCACGTGGCAGAATGTCAGTGGCTCCCGCAGGCCCAGGCAAGAGCCTGCAGCCCCCAGCAGTTTGTGCTGCTCTCTCTCTCTCTCATGCTCCCGCTATGCAGAGCTGTGTCCCACGTGCAGTAGGGATTGGGCATGGGACAGGTTCCCTGTGGCAAGTCTGAAGCTCCTTACCTTTCCTGAGAAACCTCCCCACTTCCATGCCCTCTGCAGGCTTCTGATCCTGCTGAGGAGTGATGATACATTCTGAAATCCGACGCTGCCCCTCCTGGAGTGCCCAGTCCTCAGTGGCATTCTATCCAGACTGACCCCAAAAACACTTCGGTCAGGATCCTATGGACCCTGAGCCCTGGCTCGGGTTCCCTGCCTCTTGTCAGGCTGCTTGGTTGCCCAGGGGTATCACTGAGATGGGTGCCAGGCCTGGGGATCATCAACAAGTACCTGTCTAGCACTCCTGGCCATCAGCACTGTTGGTTTATTGTTTTGTTTTCAGAGTTGGTAGGGGTGGTTCCCCTATCTGTTCTTATTATAGTTATTTCGTTTTGAACCAGAGGGAGTTTTTAGAAACTGTGTTCTTGAATGCTAAGCAAGTACGGGTTCTCACTGGAGCCTTCTCTGATGGCTGTGTTTCTCGTTCAACATCTTGGTAAGGTGGTTTCCTATCCCTCTGTCCCCATGCAGTCTTTGGGCAACAAGAGTTACCACTAGGGCTGGTGTTGGGGGGACTTTTCATCTGTGTTGCAAATGTGCAGCCTTTCAGATTAGTCATAAGTGGAGAGCGGGGAGCAGGGAGCAAACCAGAGAGTGGTGTCTTCCTGTTTCACACGCACCCGAAGGTGGGTGAGGTGACAGTTATCTGTTTGTTTTCCTGTGCTCTCGCTGTCGGTCTGCGCAGTTAGGTTTCCACCCTCTGTGTTCCTCATTTATGCTGAGGTCATGAAACTCAGTGTGATTTCAAAACCGTTACCTGGGCGAGCTGTCAGCAGCTGCCCCTGCGTTGGGCCTTCACGCACATGGAGCTCAGTGGTCCGTGCTCGCTCAGGGATGGGCATCTTGGCCGCGGTGCTGTGGTGGAGGCTTCCGCCGCGAAGACGTTGGCAAGGTTTGCATGCGAGGTCCCAAGCAGGTCCATGAGTCCGTGCAGGGTGCCACAGAGAGCGCGCGCCTTGGTCTGAGAGACGGGTCATCCGTAGCCCATCAGTTCCAACTGTGGCCATTCATCTAACCTGAGTGTCTGTAAAATGGATTAGCACAGCTTTTTGGTTGAAATACAGGTAGGTAGGTAGATAGATCTAGATAGATCTTCTGCCCAGCAGGTCCCCAGACAGGAAGGCAACAACGCATGGTCAGCCAAGGCAAGCAGGGGAGTGTTGCTGGATCCTGGGTGTCATTTTACTCGGTGGTCATAGGGAGCCATTGAAGGCTTTTGAGTCAGGAATTACTTTCACAATGGACCCAGCAAACCACCACGCAGGAGGGTGCTTCTGTGGAGTGCCAGCCTCCTGGCCAATGGGCAAACCTTAAAGGACCCCCTAGACAGGAAGCTGTCATCCAAGTTCAAGAAAGAACTTAGAATATCGGAGATAGAGGTTTGAGAATCTTGCAAGGTGGGATTGGAACCGTGAGGACAGATAAGATCTTGGATAAGAAGTGCAGGACAGGGAGATGGGATGTTTCAGGGCGAATTCTGGAGGCCACCAGACCTAGGAAGAGGCAGAGGGGGAGGCAGTTTGAAGGAGGTGGAGGCCTCCTGGGGACCCGCTGGGAGACCAGCATTTCCAGAGCGAGGCAGTGGTGTACAGACGCTCACGTGGCCAACGTCCAAGAAGGGAGAGTTGGGCTTGGTCAAGAGGACCTGGCTGGTCACCCTCAAGGGAGCCGTCTCAGTGCAGGATGGGGACAGGAGCCTCATCCAGGCAGCTGACAAAAGGTCGAGACAGTGTGGCATGGGAGGAGGAAGCCAGCGGGAAGGGCAGACAGCTGGGCCCTGCAGGAGTCCCAGGGGACGGGAAGCCCTGAAGAATCGGAGAGGAAAGGTGCCTGAGCTGAATGGTGGTGGGAAGAGAGGAGGCTCCCGGAAGGAGGGGGAGGGCTGATCTTCCAGGGAAGGGGGAGTGCGTGGCGGGTCATGGAGTTGGAGACAGAGAGGCGAGAATGTGGCTACGTCATGTCTGCTGGCTTTTATTTTTATAGTAACGCCTGTGGTCGGGTTATCTAACGTGAAAGCAAACAGGGAGACTCGCGAGCCTGTGAGAGAGGGAAGGGGGCTTGGAAGAGCTCTGTGGGTTTGGCACCTGAGCGCTCCCCAACCTTTGCTCATCCTGTAAGATAAAAACAGGATGGGGCGCCACGACCCGGCGCGGCACTTGCTCACCTCCGTGGGAGGAAGCTCTCCCTCCTGTTGTGTGGCTCTCATGGAGCTGCTCTCAAAGACCTTATCATCTTTCTGCGTGCGTCCCCATTTTTGTTCTCAGTTGGGTGGAATTATTTTCAAAGAAAATGATAGCATGATTCTCCCAAGCCAACTGACTGCTGCTATTTCTCAAGTCTCGACTTGTCCGACTACAGACCTAAACCTGTCCTTTTCTACTTGTAATTAAGTTTTTCTTACAAGTTATGTGTAGTAATTTCAAGCATCTTAATTATCAGTGCAATAATTGGGAGGTTTCCATGTTTTATGGTTCAAGTCAGTGCCAGTTTCACTGCTTTTAGCTAAGTAATAAGTTCTCTTGAAAGGAAAAATACTCACTGTGCAGCCTGCTTTAACTGTTCAATAACCAGAGTGCTAAATGATAGGTCAGATTCAATGGTAGACTGCAATATAGTCCAAGTTTGTGTCCAGAACTGGCTGTAGATAATATATCATTATTCTTAACACCCATAGTTTCATTTCTATTGCAAGAATAGGATATAGTATTGGGAATATTTTGGTTGCAAGTGATAGAAACCCTTCTCAAAAAATATATATATTTTATATATAAAATTTTATATATTTTATATATTATATATAAAGTACTGGTCCATGTAACTGAGGCCAAACAGTGGTATGACAGCTTCAGGCAAGGCTGGATCCAGGAGCTTAGGCAGTGTTGTCAGGAATCTCCCTATTTCTTCAGCCTGTTGCCTTCTATGTGTTGGCTTTGTTATCACAGGAAGCCTCGAATCTGCATCTTCAGGGCTTGGAATCCCACAGACAGAAAGAGGTTCCATCCAGTTTGCACGTACGAAACCCAGAGGCTCCTCCAGCACGTGCCTGTCCTGGAGCCAGTCACCATGGCCTGAGACGTGGCGGCCTTGGCCAGCCTGTCAGGCTTCTGCATGGGGTGGGGCTGACGAGGCCTCTTAAGAGCTGGCGGAGAAACTGAGAACCGGAGGAGGAGGGACGAGATGCTGAAGTCACTGTAAATACCACAGCTCAAGCCCCACCGAGCACCAAGGCAGGACTTCCGCAGTCCCGATCATTTCTAGAGGGCTCAGTGTCACGTTTGTCACTTGTCGTTGCTAATGTAGCGATGCTGGTCCCTGGACGGGCATCTAGGTGACAGCCGGTCCCCTTGGGCAGAGGGCCGTGTCGAGTGAACGTAGAAGGAATGTGTCATCCCCAGGCCGGTTTCTAGTCACCCTCGATTTGAAGTGGTTCCAATTTAATGGGCTTGGCTCAGTAATCATCTGGTTTCAGTTGGGTCAGAGAGAAAACCAATGACAGGGTTGGGGCATTCCAGTCCCCTCAAAAGTAGGAAGTGCAGAGACTGGTGAAGTTGGCCCGTGGACAGAGGGCAATGCCGCGAGACAGGAGGCAGGGACGCACGTGTTGACTTCAGCGCCTGCCCTCGCTCGCGGACGGGGCTGGCGGCCTGGCCCTGCCCACCCTGGCCACACGCAGGCCTCCTGTGGGGACGGCGCAGCCTCAGAAGCCTGCTGAAATGCCCTTCTCCCATCCACCCTCGCACCTGCCCCACCCACAGGCCCTGTCTCAGGGGGAACGTTTTTGATAACACAAACAGTAAAAATGCTTCAACGAGATGGCTGGCTGATGAAAGCCAAGCTGTGCCCCTATTTCTCAAACCAGAGGCAGGAAGGAGGACTGGACCCCTCCTCTCCCGGACTTGTAGCCAAGCTCAGCAACAGCAGAAATCCCCTTGGTCTTTAGATCTTTATGTACAGCGTGCTTGGAAGCAGACCCAGGGAAGCCAGCCAGAGCGGCTCTGCTCGAAGAAAGAAAACAAGGCTTCGCTTCCTCGCTGTCTTTCGTATTTGAGGAGCACCTGACGCTTCCACGCGCTAAAGCGGGGCTGGAGCTGCAGTGTGACAGAGAGAGACAAGTTGTGATTTCTCCCCTCCTCTGCGTGACTTACAACAAAACGTCTGCTGTGTCCAGGGCATGTTTAGGTGTCACTGCAACGCCACAGTTAATGACCCCGTTCGTTGCCCTTCTCCACATGGGACCAAGTGTGGCTGTCTGATAGCGCTGCTGCCCCTCCCCCGTCAGTACCTGGTCAGCCCTCACTCGCGAGGATGATCCTCCTCTCTGGCACCCAGGCGTTATTCCTTTCGGTCTTCCTGACCACACTCGGGGCAGGTGTGATGAATGTAACCAGGCAGTAACGGATGGATCCTGCTTAAGTCTCAGGGCAAGGAAGTGGGGCCCGGGGCTCCCTTCCACCTCCCAGAGCTGTGGCCCAGCAGCGCCCCCCTGGGCGTTCCTGGATTCACTTTCCCTGCCGGTCTCTCCCTGCTGCCTTCAGGACAACCGGACCCCTTTCCCCTGCTCCCTGCAGAGAGCAAGCATGGATGCCTCTCCTGGTCATTGTGGGCTTCCCAGCATGCTCTGCGCCCCCTGCCTGCCCTGCACAGGGCTCCATGAGGCACCTCCCTAACTTGGGTGGCAGACGGGCTGCCTCTCGGTGTGCTCACTGTCCCAGCCCGGGCAGTGTGGGTTTAGGGCTCGTGGGAAGAGGCTGGAAGCTGATGCACAAAGAACCAGGCTGGCCATTGAGCTCTCGAGCCTGGCTTTGTTTGAGATCTGAGGAATGTTTTGGTAGATTTGCTTTTATGTCAAGGAAAAACCAAAACTCTGGCATTTCTGTGGCCTGTATGTCCATGCAACTCCATTAATGAGCAGAAATTAAACTTACTTTGAAGGAAGGGCTGCCAGAGAGCATAGGACTGGAAATTTCATTCTGAAATCCCTTAGGAGGGAGCTTCATGATGCTCGTGAGAAGGGGAATGAACAGATGGTTAGTCGCTGCACAAAACCTTTGCAATCCAAGGGTAATTTTTGCATAGCAGGGATCTTCCATGAACTTTGAAGACCTTAGGTGTCTCAGTTGCCTTTCTCTTCGTGTCCCGCACAGCCCCAGTGCGTCTCTTCCTGGGGGTCGAGCCCTCGGTGGTGATGAGCTGTTCTTTGTCACTTCCATCAGCTGGCCCTGGCCCCGGGGTGGGGACGCTGGACCCCGAAGGCACTGACAAGGACGACTTGCTGCTGCTGACGGAGATGTTCAGCGCGTCCTCCCTGGAGGAGGGCGAGTTCGGCAGAGAGTGGGCCGCTGTGTTTGGAGACGGTCGGCTGAGGGAGTCGGCCCCGGCCTCCGGCCTGGGTGAGCCAGACCTCAAGCTGCAGGCAGGATCCAGCTTCCTCCCCTCGCAGCTCTTGGACCAGAACATGAAGGACTTACAGGCCTCGCTGCAAGGTACGTGCCTTGAGGATGGAGGCGGGTGTGTTCGTTCTTTGTTTTCTCGTTTGCAATCCAGACCATATGCCGGGAACTTCAAAACGTTTGTGGGAAAAGGAATTGAAAGATAAGTGGATTTTGGTGCAAAAAATTTTTTGAAATCCATGCATAAGTTGGGGGGGGGGTCTTCAAATTTCACAAAAAATGTGTATTGTGAGGAAACTGCATGGATTTCACAAATTTTTGCAGCAAAGCATCTTTTCATCGCATTTTCCCACAAACTGGTGAAGTACCCTCGTATTTGTTCCCTTTTTGTCACCTTTTGTGTTTCCTGTATGTTTCCTTCATGCCCAGTGTCGTCTGTGTGTGTTTGGAGGGGGTGGCGGCTCTGTGTTGTTCCTCAGCGATGTTTTAGTCCCAGCATTGCACTCCGCCTTGAGGTGTGCGGCAGGGTTTAGGACCGGCTGCCTCGCAGTGTCCGCCCCGCGTGAGCTCCATCTGTAATAAAAGGTGAGAGGGGACCTTGTTGGTCTGTGTCTCACTTTGGTTTTAGACTTGTTCGTGGCGCGTGTGAGATGCTCACCGTCACCTGCAGGTCATGGCCGGGGAGGCCACCACCCCAGGTTCTCCCACAGACCCAGGCGGCCACCTGGCCTCGTTCCCAGACACGCCCCCTCCCTCCTGCTGCGCACTGAGGACACCACAGTGGCCTCTGAACTCTCCCTTCAGTCTAAGTTCTGTCCTGTCCTGTCTGCTCTCCCTCTGCCCCTCCCACCCCTGCCTCAAGCGTCCCCTTAGCTCAGCTGTTTGGTCCTGCCTGTGAAACACCACCAAAGAGCGCCTCCCCAGCCACAGCAAAAACAGTCATCATGCCAATCAAAAGGGGTGGGCAGTGTCATGTGCAAGGTTCATGGCACCCCAGAGCTGGCCTGCAGGCCAGGGCTCACTGAGAAATGCAGGCATGGGGAGCACACTGGTGTAAAAGAGCTGGTGTCAAGAACAAGGGTGGCATCATGGCAGTCGTTACACCAACCCCACATCCTATATCAGAGCCCGGGTTCAAGTCCCAGGTGCTCTGGTTCCAGTCCTCTCCGAGAGGGAGGGGGAGGAAGGATTGGAGTGTGGGTGGGAGGGAAGCGGGTGGGGGTGGGGGTGGGGTGGAGTGCCACTATGTTCCTAAAACAGTATAAAGGAAATATATGAAATTTGTATAACAAATAAAACACATATAAACAATAAAACAAGCACGTGGTAGTAAAACAAAAGATAAAAGTACAAAAGCAAAAATTCAGGTAGAAATGTACATTTTTAAATTTGAGTTCCTAAACACACAGATCTCAGGAAGGAAACCATTTTCTACAGTTTCAAAACTTTCTCCTCCTTTCATGTGACTAATTATCAGACAGGAATCACTCTTAGGAAACTCTCACAGGGCTTTGGTTTTTCTCTGAATTCAGGCTATCTCCGTAATAAACAGTGTGTTTATCTGGCACTTGCCTCCGAGAACAAACGGCAGAGCAGGAAGGGTTAAGTAATTATGGGCTATTAGAGCCTCAGGTCTTTGGGGGGGTGAGATCATGAACATGGGAGTTGGTGGGCAAGACAAGAAAAAATCTTCCCACTTTTGGTGAAATACCCGGTTCCTTTTATCCTCTGTGGGAGTCGGACTCGTTTATTTGCAGCCCTGGGGTGGGGACAGCAGGGATCAGGGCAACTGAGGCATGCTCCCCACCCTGCCTTTTACCCTGGGTTGCACCCCCTCACCAGTGCTCCAGGGGAGCCAGGCTGCCAACCGAGTTTCACCCACACCCACCTGTGCTGGAGGTGCTAACAAGCCCCGGGAGAGTCGGAAGGCGGGGGCCCTGGATCCTCACCCCGGATCCTGGGGCTGCTGGAGGCTCGCCAGCTATGTTGCAGAATGAACCCCACTTCAGCCTGAGTGAAATTAGGAGCTATCACCATACTGCATGGTCTGATCTACAAAGTAGGAGGATAATTTTGGCTGCTAAAAGTTTCCATTTATCTGCTAGGGTTCCAGCAAGATCAATGCTAAAGGAGTTATTTTATAACTATTGAATTATAGTGTTTCCTTTGTAGATCAACAGCAACCAATTGACTACCTATAGGAATCCCAGTGTCAGGGCAAAGAAAATCAAATCTAAGCCCATTCAGCTCCTGCCGTGCCCACGATTCCTAGCAGGTGCAGCCCCAGTTCTGTCCCTGTGCTGCCCTCCCCATTCAGGGAGCTCTCCAGACATACGTGGCACAAGAAAAGGGTGATGGGCTGCCTGCTTCGATGGCTGATCATCTCACCAAATTGTCACTGCTACAATTCTAGCGGGGCTCAGCCAACCCCAAAAGATGAAGGGGTGAATACTTCCATCTGTGTCATAGAAAAGCCATCTACATATGTGACTAATCACATACCTGTAATAGTTTTAATAAAGTGTTAAGCTCTGGCCACCTAATGCTGAACCTGCTTCCTGGATAACCAGATCATCTTAAAAACTACATCCAATAGGCTGGCGCCACAGCTCACTAGGCTAATCCTCGAGCGGCGCTGGCACCCCAGGTTCTAGTCCCTGTTGGTGCACCGGATTCTGTCCCGGTTGCTCCTCTTCCAATCCAGCTCTCTGCTGTGGCCCGGGAGTGCAGTGGAGGATGGCCCAAGTCCTTGGGCCCTGCACCCCATGGGGAGACCAGGAAAAGCACCTGGCTCCTGGCTTCGGATCGGTGCAGCGCGCCAGCTGCAGCACACCCACCGTAGCGGCCACTTGGGGAGTGAACCAATGGAAACAGGAAGACCTTAATCTCTCTCTCTCTCATTGTCTGACTCTGCCTGTCAAAAAAAACAAAACAAAACACTGCATCCAATGAACCGCTGAGCTAATCGAGCAGTCATGCTACACAGAGTAGGAGGGCTCGCTGGGTCACTGGCTTGCAGTGATGCAGAAGTCAGAGCCCACGTTTCAGCCTGCAACCCCCTGCCACTGCTCACTCTGCAATGGCGGTCAGGCCCCTCCAACTCCCTGGGTCTCAGTCTTCTCATCTGTAAAATGAGTTACTGGCTCAGCTGCTTACCCATCTTCTTGTCCCTGGCTTAGCCTCTCTGAGCTACAGAGATGCAAGGGTCTTCATTTACCAAGCACTGCTGCTTGGGGTGCTGCAGCTCACGGGGTCCTCACCGCACCCTTCCCACACTGGTGCTGTTATCATCTCCATTTCACAGCCTGGGAAACCGAGGGACACAGCAGCATAGCAGTTGGTCCGAGATCACTCACCTGGCAAAGGCAGGCTGGGTCTTGAACCCGGGCAGACTGATCCGGGAATGCGTGCTCTTCCCCGCCACATCCTGCGGTCTCAGGACAGTGTCTCAATAGCAAAGGTGCTTCCCCAGCAGATGCCTCTGGGCCTCCCTGTGGATGCTGCCCCAGCAGCAGGACTTGGAATCATCAGCTCATCCCTGAGCCTCCTGGTCACACAGAGACACGGGGCACCCAGGAGTCACAGAGGAGATGAGTAGGTGTGGCGAGATGGGGTCCCTGTGCGTGCTGCAGGGGAACCACGTCCTAGAACAGAAGATTTGAAATTGAGGTGGTCCCAGGAAGTACTTGGGGCTTGTGGGAACAGCCACCTGCGCATTCACCCTGTGGCACCGGGGCTTTCCTGCCTGCCAGGGTCTCTGGGGTCCGGCGGCTATGAGGGCCTGGGAGCTGTCCGCAGGGTCGAGGCATCAGAGGACTTAGGTCGAAGGCCCCTGGATGCCCATCCACCTCCTTCCCAGTCTGCTTGCGGAACGGCAAGGCAAGGGGATTTAGCCAGGGGACAAACTTTCCTTCCCTCCTACTTCAAGCCCTAGGAGTCGGAAATAAAGGAATACATGTCAGATCACGCTCCTCTGAAAATCTGAAGGAGTTCATTTTAGCTGAGATGTCTTCTAAGAGTTTCTGAAGTCATCAAGATTGTAGGGGCTGGGCTTTCCTGTGTCACATGGTGATGAGAAAATTGTGCCTTCCCAGGGCCTCTTAATGTGAGTGGGAGGAGAGCCAGGCAGAGAGGACTGGCGGGCTGGGGATCTGACAGGGCTAAGAGGCCCTGTGTTCCATATTCTTTTCGATTTTCCGCCATGATCCAAGATGCAACTTACAAATAGATGTTGATATTGAGAAGCTTACCAGCTGCTCAGAATGGGCGTCCCCAGACAGCTTTTAATTCAGGATTCTGCAGCCTAGAGTTTGCAGTCTTATTCTGGGTCCTCACCACATAGACCCTGGCTCCAGGCAACTGACATTCCTAGAACTCAAATGGGATGATGCCAAGGAAAACACATGGAGTGTATCTGTAGTTTGAACCCAGGACAGGCACCTCTGCAGGTGCCAGTAGAATTGCTGGACCTGTCAAAACTGCAGAACTTTCTAAGCCTGCACTGGAGCATCCAAGCAGGACTTGAAGATCTGTAGGCTTTAAGTGTCTGCCTGAGTCCCTGGAAGGAACCTTGATGGCCATCAGCTGCACCCACACTTATAAAGGAGGGAACTGGGGAACCCTAAAAGTCATGTGACTTTCGATGCATTGTAGTTTGAGTCAGGGAGCAGCTCTGTGGCCCAGCAGGCTAAGCCCTGCCTAGGATGCTCGTATTCCATAGCCGAGCGCCGACTTGAGTCCTGGCTATTGCCTTTCCAATCCATCTTCCTGCTAATGTGCCTGGGAAGGCAGCAGATGGTGGCCCAAATACTTGGGTCCTGTCCACTGCCATGGGAAACCCAGACGGAGTTCCTGACTCCTGGCTTTGGGTCAGCCCCAGCCCCAGCCCTAGCCCTGTTGCAGGCATTTGGGGAGTGAACCAGCAGATGGAGGATGTCTCTCTGTATTTTACTCATTCAAATAAATAAATCTTTTAAATTTAAAAAAGAAAAAGAAACTCTCCAGCTTGGCTTACGTAAGATCCTTTAGGACCTGTCCTTGGGGTCCTGGCTGCCCACACTGCCTTCAGCTGAACTTGGCAGGAAATAATGACACTGTACTGGAGAACCACGTGTCCTGCCCCCATGCCGGGCTCCAGCCAGGTCAACCCGCATTGCACCCAGCACTGCCCTTCCCACAGCCTGTCACATGCTCTCCACTCTCCTTAAAGCACACCACCCACTCACACACCCACGATTCTCTCTACCTGGATGACTTCTCATCCCTCAGGGTCTCAGCTTCCTGTCTTTTTATCCAGGGAGCCTTCCCCGACTCCTCCCCCTCCCTAGCAGTCACTATTCCGTGCTGCTTCTCCCCCCACCCAGTACACTCCATGGTTAATCATCTCTCTTACCTCACTTTATTGTAGAATATTTCTTTTTCTGTCTCTTGCTCTAGGTTGTCATGGGGACACAGCCATGTTTGTTTTGCTCACCAGGGGATGATCAGAAAGTACAGATGGATGGAAGGAAGGAAGGAAGGAGGCATGGATGGAAGGAGGGAGGGATGCAAGGCAGGAAGGGAGGAGAGAGTAACTGGCAAATAGCAGCAGACTGACAGAAAACAGTACTCATATACGAACCCCTGAGGATGGTGCGCTCGGGTTTCTCCTGGCATCTGCTGATCTCTACAAAAACCCAAGACGCAGCTCAGACTTAAGGGCTTGCCATCTAGCCTGTCCACCACCTGAGTGCACCTACAGGATCCCATTTTTCTACTCAACAACCCCAATGAGGCAGGAATTTCTATCTGCCTCTTGCAAGCATGGAACCTGGGGCTGGGGGTGGCAGGCTGGTGCTTGGCCACAGTGGCTGTGGGGCTCCCACTTTCCCTGTCACTGCAGTCCCACCCAGAGCACCCCAGGCTGCGGCTTACACCGCCCCACCTAGTCAGCTACATTCATGGTAAAGCAGTGTTCTGGGCAGTGCCATTTGGCTTCCCTGGCTACTCTGGCTGGCCAGTGTTACTTCTGGCTCATTTATATTTTCCCTGATGTAAGTCAAGGGGGCAGGGTTGCTCCAATAAAATTTTATATGTGTTTCCTGCAAATGGGTAGCACATTTGCCATATCAAAGGAGCTGAGAGCTTGCATAGTCCTTTTGTTCACAGAGGTTTGGGTGCCCTTCTGCCCCCAGCCGTCACCACCCCTCTCCTGATGAGGTTAGCCTGAGACAGGGAAACATCTTTCTGGCCACACCCTCATGTGAAAAAACACCTCCACCCACTAACACCACCTAGAGAACAGTTGATGGAAATTACAGGAATATTAGCAACTCGGAGATCTCTTTAAATAGCACTTTTTCCGGACAGAAGCCGAGGCATTTAAGAGCTGTCTTGGCATTCCATCCGTAATTACCTTCAGTGCACCCTTCCCCTAGATAATTTCCAAATCGGTGTGAGTGCAGGTGGGACTGCAGCTGGGCTTAGTGTTTGCTGTGTTTGGGAAGAACTGGTGTCACAGCCACACTGTTTGACCCCTTCATGCACAAATAGCCAAACTGCCGGGCTGGTGCTTAATGGCCGTTCCGCGCAGGGAATGTGTTCAGCAAACCTACTGTTGCCTCTGCTTCACAGCTCGGGGACGTGGACTTGTGAGCGCTGTGTTCGTGGAAGCTTGGAAGGACACTGTTCTCACAGTCCCAGCTCCCAGGAGAGGATGTCTTCAGCCGATCTCCTTCGCGCCCTCTGCTGGGGCGGGGGGAAGCCCCCTAATGCTTGGATTCTAGGTTACAGCTTGTGTGGCCCATGAGTGTTTAAGGTGGGCAGTTTTCAAAAACTCAGTTTCAAAGGGATCCAATTGCAAGACATTTGTTTCCTCTCTAATGGGAGCTGCCATGAATTTCTTCAAATGGAATGCTTGGAAACAGGGCTTGTGTTTCTAGTGCTTTATAAGCATGACCTGATGTGCAGGCATTTAAGTCTTTCTGAGGACACGGGCATTATGTGAAGAGAGGTGAGCTCCATTTTGACAGCGCTGCCTCCTTTCAGGTATGCATTCCGCTTCGTCCTCTGAAAAACGCAGTGCTTTGCCTCTGCCGTCTTTTCCAGTGTTCTGTGGTCACTTTTTGAAAACGGATGTTGCGCTTATTTCTGAAATGGGAAGAGTCATCTTGCTGGGTTCCTGCTGTATTAAACAGCCTGCAGAGGCCAGGGAGGGGTCAACCTCCAGGCTCTTCCCCAGGCTTTGCTGGGCATTGGTTGAGGTTCTCTCTGGCAGCGTGGGCCTCGCGAACTCAGAGACCACCACACACCCCGAGGGCTTCCAGTGGCAGGACTTGGATTCAGCTGCCTGGGAAGAGGGGTGCAGGTAGGGTGCCCTGGTGTGGCTCCCCTGCTTGCTAGGAGGGCTTCTCTCCTTGTCCTGTCTCTGGCTGCACACGCCTCCTGTGGTGCTCCTGGTGACCTGGGTAACCTCAGAGGCCACGTAAAGGCCATAGTTCCCGAACCTCCCCTGCCTATCGGGCTTCCCCCCAGGGATTCTGATTCCGTCGATGAGCAGCCTCCTGGGAACGTGATTCCTAACCAGCACATAGATGATGCCTGTGCTGCTGGTGAGCACCCCAGGCTTTGAGAACCAGGCTCTAAGTCACCAAGCCAGGCTGTGGGGCTCCGTGGAGTGCAGCCGAGTCCGGAGAACCCTCGCCGCTGTCAGGATTTCTGGGCAAGGCAGACACTTACCCAGTTGGATGTGAAGATTCAGCCCCTCCCCACCTTTTCCATGGCTGGAATTATTGGCACTTGCAGGAACCACACTTTAATTTTCCACATTTACCACTGTTTTATGTGATTTGAGTCTAGAAGGAAAATGGTCACAGGACAGTTTTCTAGGAACCTGGGAGATTACATTTTTCCCCCTGAATCCCTGTCATTTTTAAGTTGTAACTTAAATGCCATAAAATATAAAATTAATCCATTTAAAGAAAAACAGTTCAAAAATTTCTTGTCAATTTGCTACCCAGCCTTTCCCACAGCCCAGTGTTGGGACTTGCACATCATCCCAGGAAACGCCAAGTCCAGTTCTCTTTGCTTGCCTGTGACTCATGTAACTACCAATCCTAGCGCTTTTCCAGTGAATAACAATGCGTTTTCTAACCCTCTGCATTTTCCCATTGTTTCAGACCCAATAAATAAGTGATTAGGCTCCTGTTTCATCACTCACTGGTTCGTCTTCATAAAAAGTTGGTGTGTACTTGCCGATGTTGAAATAATTCAGTGTGACAGTATCTGCTGTGTGCCAGGCTCTGCTTTGCCATCTCCTAAAATAAAGCTTCTTGGTTGAATTTCTCACAGTTTTAAAGAATACTTTAGTAGTTCATCTTAATCCAGGAGTCTTATATTCAAGCATCCATTGTGTGCTAGGTAGAGGGATGAATGATAGCACATGGTCTCTGGCTAAAAGGGGCTCGTGACTCTATTAAATACAGTAGGATTCTGTAACTCAGTCCTGTGGCAAGTGTCACCTGTAGCATGACAGAGTGAGCCAATGACATGTAGTCCTGTAATTTTTGTGGTGTATGGATGGCATTCTTGTCTTGGAAGTTAACTTCGCTGCCCCATCTGAGCTCTGCCTCCAAACATGACCTCTCTTAAGGCCCTTATCAGAGACAAGGACACTGGGAGGATGGCAACCCAGTAAGGGGCTGCATCTCTAAGCATAATGGTTGCAACAGTGATGCCCTGGCTGCTGGTCTGCATTGAACACACAGAGTCAACACTTTAGTTGATGAATATCTACCTTACTGTGTTAAATATTCCTTGTCTCCCTGAGGAGACAGACAGGATGTACAGAGATGATGAAGCAAAGATATAAAAAGCAAACGGTAGAGTTCTAAACCATCCAAGGCATGCCGGGACATCCAAGACAGACAGACGGTGCTATGGGGGAGCTAGCCTTGCCTCTCTCAACGCAGGAGTGCCGAGTGCCTTGCAATCATCCGGGGACAGGCAGGGCGTGAGGGCCACTACAGAATCCTGGGTTAATGCCAGTTCATTGCCATCTCAAGGCAGGGCATTGAGGCAAAGAGGGCTTTTGCTCTCATAGCTTTGGGCTGGACAGTCATTTGAATTGGGCATGATCGTGCCTAGGCACTGACCCCTGGTGCCTTCCAGTGTGAGGAACCAAGAAAGCTCTTGTTGTAGCTTCCTCCTCCCATTTTCCCAGAGCTACCGTGGGACAGAGCTGCGTAAGCACCCGACGAGCAGTGGGTCAGTGCGCCGCCCTTCTCGAGATCTAACGTCCTGTGGTTTTGAATATTAGGCTGGTCAGAGAGCAGTGTCAGTCCTCCTCCTCCAAGGCCAGCACCAAAGACAAGCTGCCCAAACGACAACAGCCGTGCAGTGAAAGGTAACACGAAACGACACTCGCCTTCCTTTCCAAGCGCTTGATGCTGCTTTCTCAATCTCTCTGACAACTTCCATTTGTACTTTTAAAGGCTCAAAGAAGGGAATGGCACGAAGAGTTTTGCATGATCCTGGAATCACATTCTGACTCTCTTCCTGGCTTAATGCACTGATTTATGTCTCCCTTTATCAAACTGTATTTAATGAGGATGAATCAAACATCTGTCTCCCTGTGATTGGGTGCTTGCTAAGACGGGGCAGAAATACTGGAGTAGGGAAGATCACCAAGGTTTGTTAGCTTTAGCCAACAGTGTCATCCCTGCCACCAGAGATGCTGGATTCAGGGCCAGATTGCTGGCTGTGAGAAGGGTACTTTCAAGGTCATGATTTGTCCTCTATGGGACAACCCCCCTCACCCCCAAGAGAAGAGCTGCTTGAATGAAGAGCGCAACTGTATTTGCAGCGCTCTGTGTTCCTCGCTTAGGTCATCAGCCACTTTGTCTGTTGACCACAGGAAGTTAAAGGAAGTGTCTATTCCATTACTATCAGAAAGTGTTCCTGTGATGCTCTTGTAAGTGTTGTGAAAATAAATTGCCCCTGGTTTTGCCTCAAACAGTGGCGGCCTGGGTTTCCCCGAAGTACAGTCATTGGGTTCCACTCAGCAGGGCCATGCTCACTTTTTGGGGATGCTCAAGACCTTGGTGGAGGCTGGGGAAAGGGGAAGGAAGCATGTTATGTATTTTCACTGGGGCTGTCTTGAAGACATCTTGATATTATCTATCAAGAATAGAGATAGGTTCATCCATCTGAATCAGCATCCTTGTGTGACCTCCCACAGGCCTAGTCAAGTTACTCCCTTTTTTTAAACCACACTCCTCTGCGCAGCCCTTGACCAAACTATATCGAGCTCTCACAGTTCTGCATTTACCATATAAAAATAAGCCAGGTGTTTTCAGAGCTGATTTTACATGAAATTCAATTAATGTTATGCAATAACTTTCCTATTACCAACTAGTCTGGCTAGCAGTTTTGTAACAGGAACATTGATTGTCACATTATAAAGTAACGTATCTGTAAGAGACTTCAAAACAAGGGAGAAAGGGAGAGGGATCAGAAATAAGAGGTGATCAGCGTGGCAACCTCAGCACCGCACGGCCGTTTTAGTGAAAGCGTCAAAGGCCCCGTTTACTTGGCCACCATCTCATCACTTCTGTCCCACCACTCTGACCACTTCTAGCAACTGGTCCTCCCAACAGTTTTTTGAAACTCCTATTGGCCACATGGCAAGTACATTCCTAGCTGCTCCCAGCTGGAAGGATAACCCATTGGAGATCCATTTCCTTCTTGCTTCTGACACTCGCACCTGCTGGAGAAGTAAAGCAGGGGCCATCCTGGCCGATGAACTTGAATCTTCATATGGAATGATTTAAGTAACGAAGAGTGCACAGCTTATACAGCAATCACGTGCATGAAACACCTGTTTGAAAATGTTCTCTTCATCTAGAAAACAGTCTGGCTCTCTGATGGTGGCCTTCAGGAAGTTAGAGCAGGGGTTTTGGTGAAAGAGCAGTGCAAGGATGCGCTCCAGTGACGCTGAGGTGTGAGGGCGTTTTGAACCCACGGGGGGAGGGAGGCGTTGTCACCAGTGTTAGGCACTCCAGTGCTGGTGCCTCTCCTCTCCTCCTGTGTCACGTGCTAAGTGAGGGCCACTCACACCTGCTAGAGCCCTTTCATTGAGCTGGTGGCCCTGACGAGCAGGGGGTAGAATTAATCACTAGATAGGGAGGGTCCCCTTCCTTTCACAAGAGTGGGTAAAGTGAGCAGCAAAGTCTGAAGAAGCCAAGCCAGTCTTGGGCAGCAGCCCCCCTGGGGAGCCGGCGGCTTTGCAGGGTGAGCAGAGTCCTCGGTATTTCTCCTGGCCTCGCAGATTTGAAATAATTCCTCCAGCAGACACTGGAAAGCACCCTGCTCTCAGCCATTCATTCTGGCTCGGAAATAACTGTGCTGTTTCCTGGTTGTGGTAAAGCCACACGTATTTTGAGCACCTCAGTGGACTGTGGCCCTTAGCCTGGGCTGGGGTGCAGGCGAGGGTGAGTGAACACAGGGCGTGTTCTTTGCCGAGCTTCAGGTCACGGTTTCAAAATATACAGCCAACTGGCAAAGCAGGATATGTGGGATTCCTCACCTATCCCTAGGGACAGAGCGTAACTGGGAGTTGTCCCCTGGAGCGACTTCCCTTTGCAAGATGGCCCTGCACCTGCCCGCATCCAGCCTGGCAGAGCCGGGCACCCGGAATATGGGTCTTCTCATGTGTCCTCTTCTCTCCCCAGAGCCTGCCAAGGCTGCCTCGGACCTGACTGCCTGGTTCAGCCTCTTTGCTGACCTTGACCCGTTGTCCAATCCTGATGCTGTTGGGAAGACCGATAAAGAACACGAGTTGCTCAACGCTTGAGTCTGCGCCTTCGGGATGGAGCTCACGTGCTGCTGGCTCCGCAGCAGCCAAGGCCTAAAGGTCCACAGCAATCAGTATGCTGTTTTAATATTTACGTGCCATTTTAATAAAACGAAGGGGTCAAGGGCCCTGTTTATATTGCTATAATTATTTACTCTTATTTGGTATAAAGGGTTCTAGTGGATTCTTTATGTGAATGCATACAAATACAGGATCGTCCAGGCCCAGTCTCCAGGCTACCACGGTCCTGCCCGTTGTGGCCTGCTGTTGCGTCGCTGGACTCCCATGAGATCCAAGTTCAAATCTAAAACCTACTTTGCATTAGGTTTCAATTACGTGTCCGACAGTCTGAGAGGCAGCCGGGGGCTGACCGAGTGTAGACGCCTCCTGTCCTGACTCTGGCCCCTTCGCAGTAGGCTGCAGGAAGATCCTTTCTTCCTGCCAAGCCATTTCCAGCGAGCTCTGGGCTATGCTCGCTCCGGCCAACCCAAGAAGCTGTCTGCACGGCGCTTGCCTGGTGGGCCATGTGTTCTCCTGCTGGCCGGGGAGCTGGGCCTTCCATGGAAAGCAGCCATGTGTGCGGATCCCCGGATCTCCTCTCGTCTGTATCGTGGCTGGAATTCAGAAGCATGTATTTCTGGAGCCCCTTGTGACTTTTTTTTTTTTTAAATTAAACAAAAAGAAATTTGACATGCAAAGTCAAGTTCTTGGCGTCTGTTGTGCTGAGGGAGGTCTTGTGGGTGTGGGGGCCTGCGTGTGCCGGAGGACGAGGATGCCCCTTACCCTCTGCAGCCTTGAAGGTGTCGCCTTGACCGGGTGCATCCCACAGATGAGGCATAGGGGCTGGTGACGGGATTTTGTAAGATCAGGCAGGGGTGGTGACAACAGTTTACCCTCAGGCACATAGGCAACTCAGAGACCCCAGCAGTGTTAAGAGACCCTGGAGTTGGTACCCGCCCCCCCAACTCTGGACACAGTGAAGCGCCCCGTGAAGCGATGGCCACTCCCATCTGCAGAGTCATGCATATCCCTTCCAGTGAGCTAGTGGCTCTGAGTGGGGGCAGAGTCGGAGCAGCCAGGCAGTGGTTCTGCGTGCTCTGCCAGCCAGCAGGTCTCACCTGGGCTACTCTACCTTCCAGCCCCAGCTCTGCAAGGGCCTCTTGGGGCTACTTCCAAAAAAGACACGCAGGACACCCTTGCGGGAAGGGCTGGCCACAGCACTGCCCTCCATGGTCTCCAGGGCAGCCTGGTGGACCGGAGACAGACTGGGCTACTGAAGGCATCGTCCTCCTGGTGGAGGGAGGGACCCAGCCCGTTGGGCAGCCTGTGTGGCTCCACTCATAACCCAGCCCAGAAGGGACCATCAGCAAGTGTCCCATTGGGAGCTCAGCAGATTCTTCCCCTGGCATCCAGGTACGTCAGGGCCCTGCCTGCCAATTCTTCGCCCACACATACAGGAGCACTTGCTGCACCCCCTCGCCCCCCCCCCATGCCTGGGCCTCTGCATCCTGGGGAGTGCAGCCACAACCCTGCCAACCCCTCAGGAGCCCTCAGATCCTGCCTCCCTCCCAGGACTTCTCCACAAAGTGCAGCCCGCGAGTCTCCAGTATGGGGCCCCAATTGGCCGAGAGAAGTCTGTGCCTCAGGCATCGGGCTCCACCACGAACTGCTGCAATCTCAGAGACCAAGGCCCCACAAGCCTCCACCTCCCCAGCAATCAGCACCCTTGAGTCAGCTTGAGGCGATGGAGGGACCGTTGCGGAATGCCGCTGCCCTGGGTGGAAGGAGTTCCAGTTCCAGCCAGGGGCCCCATTTGTTAGCAGGGAGGGAAGCCCACAGCAGCCAGTCTATGGCATGGGTGGGGCTGGCTGGCCAGGCCTAGAGGCCCCTCAGCTGGGGAGGGAGGGTCTTCAGTTTGGAATGCATTACTTTAAATACTAACAGGCTGCTCTTAAAAATTGTCTGTGGGTGGAGGGGAGAGGATGTGGTAGTCGGACAGGCTTTGCTGCAAGGAAAAGAATTGCACATGGAGGTATTTTCTCCCTGAATTTTCTTTACATTTTGTTAAAAAAAAAATTCTGTTCCCTGTCCCATCTGGAGTGCACTTGGCTGGCCTCTTGATCCCTTTTGCTGGGCATGTTTTGATCTGGGCTCACACAAAGCCCCTCGACCACCTCTCCTGTTTAAGAAGCTGCAGCTGCTGCCTCATTCCCACTCAAGTGCCTGTGTGCTGGCTCGTCCATGGGGCCTACTCGAGACCCACCTGGGGGCCCCAGGCTGCCCAGGGGCGGTCTCTGGCAGGAAGAGGATGAAGGTGCCCTGGCCTCTTCCCGTGGAAGATGGCTTCTCCCTCGCTGAGTCCCATGTTGGGAGACCGGCCTGAGCCACAACTGCCCCAGGTCCTGGAAAGCTCTCCTGCCAGTCTAGGTGGTCTGCGAGTCTCCCTTCCCTTCTCCCTCTCCCCTAGCCACCACATAAGGAAGAAACAAGTTTAAGGGCTGGAGCCAGAAACGATTCTGTTTCCTCCCTCTGGCTTCTCTCCCCAGCTGGCATGGGCGCTTTATAGATTCATTCTTTTCAAACCGTAATTTTAGAAATGTCAACTTGATTCAGAGTTCTGGGAGAGTGAGAAAAGCATCCATCAGCTCCAGAATTAGAAACGCACCCACTTGGGAAGAACCAATACCTTTTTATCGGGGTTTTTGCTCAAGCAAACGTGCCTGCTGGGAGTCAGCAGCCCTCGGAACCCAGAGCGAACAGTGGGTGTGGGCAGCGCTCATCCAGTGCACTGGGAAAGTGGTCAGTTTTTATAGCAGGTTTGGGGCCGGGGCAGAGGGCCCCAGAGGCGCCATGTGAGACTGCCCAGCCATCTGGGGAAAGGTGGCACCCGCCTGGCTCTTCTCCTGGAGCTGCTGAACTGAACGCCACACTTCCTCTCCCAGAGGCTCCTGCAACGACACCCCTCCCCAGGGGCGTCTCTGTGAACGGCGCACGACTAAACATCAGCACTATTTGATTTCGCCAATATATCAAAGTTGTACCTGTCTCTGTGGCCAACTTGTGCCCTCCAGACACGCCGTGACAGTCGGTCCTCGGCTTTGACTTCTGCCATCTTCCCTGTGTTCACAGTGCAGTGATGGGAGGTCTCTTCAGCTGTGTTGGAAAACAGACATCAGCTGGGAGCCAACTCCAAACCATTGGCAACGGCTGCCGAGAATTCTGCATCGAGAAGGATTCTAATAAATGAGTGTCGCTCACGCTGGGAGTGGGCAGGGCAATGGCGGTGCGCTTTGCTGCGGGGTCCCCTTGCGAGGGGCCAGGGGTGCTTCAGTAGCAACCCTGCAGCATCCCTGTGGCTTAAAATGAGGACGTTTGAGGCTTGGCACCTGGCCCAGCACTTAATAATGCCCACGCCTCACATCGGAGCCCCTGGGTCCAGGTCTCGGCTCTGTTCCTGATTCCAGCTTTCTGCTAATTTGCACCTTGGGAAGGAGCAGGTTTGGACCCCTGCCATCTACCTGGGACACCTGGATTGAGTTCCTCGCTGCCCAGCCCAGCTCCACCACTGCAGGCATTTGGGGAGGGAACCAGTGGATAGGAACACACTCTCTCTTCTTCTCAAAACGAACAATGCTGTGTGCTTGCTTTCTCACTCATGCTCTATTTCAAGCGTTGGGTTGGTGGGCTCTTCCCCACAAACCCTTAGGGGCTCCAGCTGACGAAGGCATTGCCAGCTGCAGCCACTCGCAGGAAATATAGGAGCCTCTTTGTGACTGCCGCAAGCAGAGGCAGAGCTGGAGGGTCAGGTGCTGGCTGTTTCAATAGCACATGTCTTTCTCTTCCCCATCCAGAACAACCATGGGGCCCTGCCAAACTGCAAGGGGCTGGGAGTGGGGGTGCGGATGGGGGGGGGACACATCCAGGAGCCACTCCTGGAGGGTTCATGAGCACTCCTTTCTCTTACACAGGCTCTTGGTCTTCGATGTCGATGTTAGAAACCTTGCAATAATGAAGTCTGCTTTGTTCAAAGGAAAGCACATATAAATGTGTCACCTAAAAGAGGGGGTTTGGGGTATACTTTGTTTTTAGTAGACAAAGGTCTTGCCGTGTGAGCCATGCTGTCTTCTTACAGAGATTGGGAAGGCGCTATGTGAATGTACTGTTAAAGACCAGGATGCAAGATGCCTGCCACCCCACAGCGCCCTGCCTCAGCTGCCCCTCTGCTGGGAGGCTCACAGCTCGAAGGCTAAGCTAGAAGGTCTTGCTGTGAGCCACAGGACTTCCTGGTCTCAGCTGACTGACTCAGGAAGCCATGTGGCAGGCTTGGTAGAGTAACTTCTCACCCAGAGAACCGCCAGGGCTGATCAGAGTCTCCCTCCTTAGACCCTGAACTGGTGATAATATGACTCATCCACCAACTGTAAGAGCAACAGACACCAGAATGGACGGAAACAATGCACAGCAACCATGATGCAGTAAGGGTGTGGAGCCAGCAGAAACTAGAGGCAAACCAGAGCAGAGGGGCCCAGAAGAGAGACCCGGTGGGGACTGAGGTGGCTGGGCCTGGGATCTGTGTGCTGAGTCACGGTGAGGACCGAGTGTCATTGCTCCTGTTCATCCCTGTGCTTTGATCCAGTGCACCTGTTTGCACTTTCCTAGGAAAACAGGACCTTTGGCCTTCATACAGAGTAAACACCTCTGTCCTGGCCTCTGGTGATTGGCAGGGAACAGGCCTGAGGGTGCTGCTCCTGTTCTCAGCATGTCCAAGGATGCACCCAAGGGGTCTTGAGCATTTGGCCAGGGCCATTCACTCAGCTTCTATTCTTCGTGCTTTGTGGTGATTACACAAAGCCCCTGTCCCACCTCGGCTCTCCGCCAGTCTCCTCCTCCCAGCTCCTGCTCCTGTCACCTGATGCTCTGGGCTCGCTCAGCAGAATGTCCAGCCCCTTCCTCTGTGGCCGAGATGCACCCCTGAGCACAGTCGCTGCACTGGATAAGCACTGGCCGCGTGTTCAGGGTTTGCCCTCGCAGAGGTGAGCAGATTAGCTGTACTCAGCACACCTCTGAAATGAGACAAGGACTCCCACCAGGCCCCTCTGCCGGCCAGGGAGGAAGCTGTCCTTTGAGGGACACATCATCAGTAGAGGTGGGATTCCACATCAACTCCTGGGGCTTCCTTCCGCAGCCACTTTGCAGGGAGTGCTCTTGTCTGATGCCAGACACATTGGACTGCACAGTGGTGCCTGTAGGCCTGTCTCTCCTGGGGAGCATCCTCCACTTCGGCCCACCCCAGCGGGGATGGGAGCATTCTTAGCACCCCTCAATTCAGCGCCTGACAGATGAGCCCGCACCGCCATTGTCCTCCAACCCCTCATGCTATTCCTGAGCGCTGCGGGCAAACTGCCCTGTTCATAAGCTCTGCTGGCCTGGGGATTTATGGGCCTCTTAGCTTCAAGGGTTCTGTACACCCTCTGAGACCATACACAAGTTTCTGTGGAAATGTATCTAAGGTGGATTTTTAACCTGAGGGCATAGTTTAGAGCTTCCATAAATTCTCAGAAGGGTCGATGAACAATAAAGTTCATGCACACTGGAGGCCTCACGTAGATGCAGAGGGCACCAGAGCACCTGGCTTTTCCGTGAGCACACCCAGGCCGCAGCCCCCCACGCCTCCCCTGTGGGAAAGTCACAGCCCTCTGTACTTTGTCCAGTCTCCTTGCCCTCAGTGGCCAAACTGACCAAGCATGGACCTCAGCAGTCAAACCAAGATGTATTTTTATCCTGCCAATAGGAGCTGCCATCCTGGATGACCTATTGCTTCCAGCTTCCAGCTGGAGAGGAAGAAGCTAGCAGGGAGAGAACCAATCGTGGCCCCACAGGAGCCTGAGCTCCTGCTGCCTGCCTTTGCCACCCATCTGTTCCCTGTCCTCAGAACCAGCCCTGAGGGAACACCTCCTTGCTTCCTGCTCTTGGGCTTCAAGGGTGAGCCTGGGGTGACAGGCCCAGAGCCAGGCAGCCTCCAAACCTGTCTTTGCAAGAAAGAATCTTGCAGAGAAAAGCGAGGGTGCAGGCTGAAGCCTCCAGTGCCCTGGTGCCTTGACCTGGCCTTCCAGGTCCAGGAAGGCTGAGCTGGGCCAGGCACAAGGTGCACAGCAAGGGATGAGCAAGACAAAGGTCTGCACATGCTCTGACCTCTTCCCCGGCCATCCTGGGTGCCAGTGCCTGACTGCCCATCCAAGCAAATGAGAAAAGTGCCCATAAGAGAGTGAGTGGACAGCAGAGAAAGTTCGCACCCAGCTGTTGGGTGAAAGCCTTGCAAGATGAACCATGTTTCTGTGCTGACTCCCATCAGTTCTCTGAGCCCCAAACAGGCCTGCAAAATGCAAACAGCCATTGTCCACGCCAGGCACCTTGCTGTGTGCACATAAACAACACCTCATCCTCATCACTGCCCTATGGCCAAAGACTTTTTGCATGTGTGAATTTTTAAAAATCGAGATATAGGCCGGCGCCGTGGCTCAACAGGCTAATCCTCCGCCTTGCGGCGCCGGCACACCGGGTTCTAGTCCCGGTCGGGGCACCGGATTCTGTCCCGGTTGCCCCTCTTCCAGGCCAGCCCTCTGCTATGGCCCGGGAGTGCAGTGGAGGATGGCCCAGGTGCTTGGGCCCTGCACCCCATGGGGAGACCAGGAAAAGCACCTGGCTCCTGGCTCCTGCCATCGGATGAGCGCGGTGCGCCGGCCGCAGCGCGCCGACCGCGGCGGCCATTGGAGGGTGAACCAACGGCAAAAGGAAGACCTTTCTCTCTGTCTCTCTCTCTCACTGTCCACTCTGCCTGTAAAAAAAAAAAAAAAAAAAAATTGAGATATATTTTACATATCACAGCATTCACTCTTTTTAAGTGTATTCTTCGGTGGTTTTTTTTTTTTTTTTTTTTTTTGGTACATTCACAAGGTCTGACAACCATGACCAATATGTAAATCCAGAAAAATTTTATTACTCCCAGAACAAGCCCTACGTCCACTGGTGGTGACTCCTCTTTGCTCTTGCCCCCCACCTACCTTCTGTCTTACGGGGTTTTTCTGTTGTAGACATTTCACACCAGCTGGATGCTACAGTCTGCGGTCTCTGTGACTAGTGTCTTTCACACGAGGATCATCTCTGCAGCTCATCCACACTGTAGTGCGTATCAGTACTTCTTTCCTTTTTACTGCTGAATATACTCAATAACAGAATAATACCCAATAGCACAGAAATGACATTTTACTTATGTAGTCATCTGTTAAGTACTTGCATTGTTTTCACTCTTGGGCTATTATGAATAACACTGCTATAAATATCTGTGTGCTTTTTTTAAGTTTTTTTTTTTTAAAGATTTATTTATTTGAAAGAGTGACAAGAAGAGAGGAAGAGAGAGGAAGAGAGAGAAAAAGAGGAGCTCTTCCACCCTTTGGTTCACTCTCCAAATGGCTGTGACAGTTGGGGTTGGGCCCAGCTGAAGCCAGGAGCCAGGTACCTCACCCGAGACCTCTACATGGGTGGCAGGTGCCCAAGCACTTGTGCCATCTGTTGTAGCCTCCCCAAGTACATAAGCCGGGAGCTGGATTGGAAGCAGAGCAGGCTGGGACTGGAACCACTGCTCTGATGTGGGATCTGGTGTCCCAGGGCAGCTTAACCTGCTGCAATGGAACTTTAGCCCTGTTTGTATTTTCTTGAGTGTATACCATAGGAGTACAGTTGCTGAGTCATATGGTAACTCTGTAAACTTCAGAGTCACTGCCACCCTGTTGCTCAGGGCAGCTATGCCATTTTGCACTCCCATGAGCAGGTCTAACTTCTTCACAGCTTGGCCAAAGCTGTCATTTTGGTATAGCCATCCTAGTGGGTGTGAAGTGGTATGTCATTGTGCTTTTTTTTTTTTTTAATTTCCATTTCCCTAATGGAAGTATATATTTGCTGTGAACTGAATTGAGTGCTTTCCAAAATTCCTATGCTGAAGCCATAATTCCCAATTTAACAGTATTTGGAAATAAGACCCTTGGGAGGCAATTAAGGTAAAATGAGGTCATAAGATAGAGTCCTAACTCACATGATAAGAGACCCTAGAGAGCTGGCTCAGAGAAGTCATGTGAGGACAACACAGCCACCTGCACACCAGAAAGTGAGCCCTAACCAGAAAACCACACCCTGCAGGACCTTGATGGTGGAATTCCAGCCCCTGAAACTGTGAGAAGTTCCTGCTATATAGGCCACCTCACCTAGCTGAGCAAACAAAGACAGAATTATTATCTCCATTTTACAAAGGAAGATTCCCAGGATCTCAGAGTTCACTCTCACCCCTGTTTGGTGTCAACCAACGGTCAGACCATTTCTCTTTATGTTCCAGTGCCTCTGTGTTCTAGAATGTGCAAGGGGACAGGGTTCTCCCAGGTGTAGTCTACCAGCTGAGCAAAATCAAAGAAGGCACAGTGCTGAGACCAGTGCCATATATAAGAGGCAGCAACTTTGTAAGAAGCAGAAATAAGCAAATGTCTGAACCCCCATGCTGTTTTCTGCCTTCTGTGGATCCAAGGACTTATAAGGCTCAGAGCCTCATGCACTGATGATTCTCATCAGGTATTCACTGCAGCCTAGTCAATGCTTGGATCCCGAGTTTTCTCTAATACAAAGTCTAGAGCAATAACCCCTAGGGTCAGAGAGTCAGTGCCCATCTCCCATGTACCCACTTACGGTAGTAAAACTAAGACCAAGCACCCTCCATAAAAAGTGTATTTCGCACAGTGAATGGTTAAGATGCTGCTTGGGACGTCCACATTTCATATTGTAATGCCTGGATGCAAGTCCCGGGTCCACTTCCCACCCAGCTTCCTGCTAATGCACACCCAGGAGGCGGCAGGTGGATAGCTCAGGTGGTTGGGTCCCTGCCACGCAGGCGAAATACCCAGATTGGGAAATGGGCTCCTAGCTTTGGCCTGCAGGCATCTGGGGGAGTGAACCAGTGGATAGAAGATTCTCTCCCTCCTTCTTTCCCCCTTTCAAAATGAATGAAAATTAATAAATGGAAATCTTTTAAAAGTGCACTTAGAAATATGAATCATCTCACAGAACAGTCTTTTAGCCATGCTCAGGCTTATGCAGCTTGTTTTCCATGTTTTAGATGAGGCAATTCAAGAAGCATAAATGAGAGCACTGATTTCTGGGCTCCCTGTGTGGAGAATGAATGTTCAGTAGGGGCTGCATGCCTGCCCATGCTCTGCTCTCTGAACTCAAACTCCAGCTCTCCCTAAAGCGCCTCCAAACCCCAGCCAGGCTTCATTATGTCAATGCTATTTACCCTGGAGTGTGAGGGTCTAGGGATCAGGTATTTTTTTTTTTTTTTCCTTTCTGGGAAAGGGGATAATTCCTAAAACTTTGTCATGTTTAGATTCTCCCCCTGAGCCTACGTTCATGCCATCAAGCCTTCTCTCAATCTGTCCTGAATTTCAGAGATCCCACTCATTTAAAATGAAGTATTTGAGGGCCAGCATTGTGGGTTGTGGCGTAGTGGGTAGACACCACTTGCAATGCTGGCATCCCATATGAAAGCTGGTTCATGTCCCGGCTGCTACACTCCCTGTCTATGGTCTGAGAAAGCAGCGGAGGATGGCCCAAGTGCTTGGAAGCCCTGAACCCACATGGGAGACTGACATGAAGCTTCTGACTCCTGGATTCAGCATGGCACAGCCCTGGCCGTTGTGGTCATCTGGGGAGTGAAGCAGTGGATGGAAAATCTCTCGAACTCTGCCTTTCAAATAAATAAATAAAATCTTAAAAAAAAAAGTCTTCTGTTGCCACCTCTTTTTCTATTTCCCTCTAATGCTAGAAATTAACTGGCAAATTTCAAAGTTAATAGGAACTACTGGAGAAACTGGAAAGCATATGTTGAGGAATTATCTACCCAGCCATACTCACTAATTGTTTTGTACATTCTTCATGTCTTTCCCTCACATACATACTTACAAAACAAAGGGAAAACACTTGTTCAGAAGGGATGTTAGTTTATTCTTTGAATGTAAATGCTGGGTGTGTGGAGCTATGGTGAAGATGCAGCCTAGGACTCCTGCATTCTGCATCAGAATGCATGAGTTTGTGCCCCAGCTCCACTCCTGATTCCAGGTTCCAGCTAACATACACCCTGGGAGGCAGCAGGTGATGGATCAAATACCTTCATCACTGCCATTGATATGGGTGACGAAGACTGAGTTCCTGGGTTTCAGCTTAGGCCTGGCCCAGCCCATTTGGGGAGTGAACAAGCATTTGGAAATTATCTCCTCTGCCTTTCAAGCAAATTTTTAAGAATATGTAAACTTCTTTTTTTAAAAAAGATTTTATTTATTTATTTGAGAGGTAGAGTTACAGACAGTGAGAGGGAGAGACAGAGAGAGAGAGAGAGAGGTCTTCCGTCCACTGGTTCACTCCCCAAATGGCCACAACAGCCAGAGCTGTGCCAATCTGAAGTCAGGAGCCAGGAGTCTCTTCTGGGTCTCCCATATGGATGCAGGGGCCCAAGGACTTGGCCATCTTCCACTGCTACCCCAGGCTATAGCAGAGAGCTGGATGGGAAGAGGAACAGCTGGGACTAGAACCAATGCCCATATGGGATGCCAGCACCACAAGTGGAGGATTAACCTACTGCGACATGGTGCCCCAACTTATTCTTCTAATATAAGACAGTGACTATATATCCCTACCCTCTCTCAACACAGATTTCATTCTTCTTTCTGTGGCAATTTAAAGGCAACACATTGTATTAATTTCTAGTGCTGAGGTTACACATTTAATTTCATGCTGTGTACTTCATTTGATTTTCACCTTGCCTTTTTGTAAGCATGTGAAGTAGCCAATTGGTGGTGCAGGCGGAGGGAGGAGGATTGTCAACAACTCCACAGTATGAAGGTCAGCCTGCTTGTCTTTTACCCAACATGACAAAAGGAATCAATGCTCACTTTACCAAAAAACAAAAAAAATTTTCAATAGGGCCCATGCATACTGTGAAACTCCTTAACACTTTCCAGCCTGCACACGGAAAATTCTGTCCCCCGAGTATAACCATTCTTAGCCACCTCCTCCTACCTCCTTATTGTCTTCCTGTGGGAGCTAGCCATGTACAGAGCATTCAGGAGAAAGGGTTGGGGACTTGAAAAAGATAACTTCTTCATTCAAAACTCTCAGGGCTTGCTCTAGGGTGAGCACTGAGAAGAGAAGCGGGAGAGGCTGCACCGGGTTTTTGTCTGCAACCAACCAGGCAGGCGAGTGGAGAGTCAGATTACCCTGTCTGCCTTGCTCCCAACCCATATGAAAAATAGGCTGCTTACTGCATCTCATGAGCAGTGTCCTTTGTTAACTCCTGTCCCTGGAGTGTAACTCTTTTCCTTTACAAAGTAGAACAGAAAACCCAAGAACAGTTTGCTTTTCCAGTCTGAACCCTTCTCCCCCTTTGGCAGGTCCTGGTGGAGCCCTACATCCACCTTTTATCCATCTTGCTTCCAGAGAGCGGTTTGAAATAACATCCATCGCCCACAGGGCCATACCCAATTCTGGCTACAGGAATGGCATCAAAGTCAAGCCTGAAACAGATGCCAAGGCTTGGGTAGAGTCTGTAGCGTGAAAGAGGACCTGTTCCTTGTTATCAGAAAATCTTTTGGCAGAAAAATGATCTGATTGTTCAAATTCTTGGTGCTAAGGAAATGGTCATGAGGGAGACCATCGTCGAAGTGATAAAGAGCCCTCGCAAGACTTTATTTTCCCTCTCCTGTTTGGGAGGTGCGAATGCCCATGGAATTGCATGGAGCAATCCTTAATCAGGGAGCCAGCAGCCTTATCTAACTAAAGGAAAAAAAAAACAGCCATTCAAAGTAGAAATATCTACCCCCTCCCCTTTTTTTGAGAAGTTCTGCCCTGTCTCCTTTTCAGCTTTAAAAACTTATCACCTGTTCCACTTCTTTCTGCACCATTTTCCACAGCAAATCCCTTCGCTCTAGGGTCTTAATTTTTTCTGCTGCATTGTCTCTGGCAGTTCAACATGACAAGTTACTTTTCAGGAACACACAGTAGAGACTTAGTACCAGGGTTGCTGTTTAAGAAAATCTTGTATGAGAAAGCTTTGTCTGAGACCTTACCCCAAATGGCTTATTTCAAAAGGATTCGTTAAAAAAAGAGCCAGCCTTGTTTCTTAACCCAGAGGACAGAATTACATAGTAAGACTCTAGGTAACTAGGTAATGTTGGTAAGAACCTGTGTTTTTGTCTGTGTGTGTGGTGGGAGGAGCTCCTATATTAGTACTTTAATCCCATATAACACATTATCCCCAAACTTAGCACCTTAAAGCATTTCTGAGGCTGGTGTTGTGCGACGGATTAAGCCACGACTTCCAGTGTCAACATTCTGCATCAGAGTGCCATCTGACTCCCAGCTGCTTCATTTCAGTGCAGCTCCCTCCTCATGGCTTGGGAAGGCAGTGGAAGATGGTCCAAGTGCTTGGGCCCCTGCTCCCACGTGGAAGACCAAGGTGGAGTTCCAGGTTCCTGGCTCCCACCTGGCCCAGACCCATTTGTTGTGGCCATTTGGGGAGTCAGCCAGTGGATGGAGGATCTCTGTCTCTCCCTCTTTTACCACTTTGCCTATCATATAAAAGAAACATTTACAAAACCACAACCTTTTTATCATTACTGAGGGTGGCTTTGGCTCCAGGCATCTCATGAGCTTGCAGTTATCTTAAGGCTTCCCTGGGGCTGCAGGGGTTGCTTCCACATAAGCACTGGCAGGTGGCCTCTGCGGCTCCCCACTGGGTCTTATGTACTTCCCAGGCATCCTCACAACAGCTCCCCCATAGTAAGTGATCTAAGAAAGTGAGGCCACTTCAAACAGGAGTCAGCCTTCCAACAACTCTGGCAATGACATCCCTTCACTCCTCCCACATTCTATTCCTAAGAAGCCAGTGCAGCCAACACTTAAGGGAAGGAAAATGAAGCCCCAGCTCTTGAAGGGAGTATTAATTTATGGACATATATTTAAAACAATCACATGTATTACACAAGTTACCTGCATCCAGCCTCTATTCTGTTTTTCGGTCTACAGCAGAAGTTGGCAATTTCTTTCTGTAAAGGACCAGACAGTAAATATTTTAGGCATCGGGGGCCAGACTCCTATTGCAACTAGTAAGCTATAATGCCAAAAATACTACACGTTTGGACAAATCTGTACACAAATGAATACAGCTTTGTCCCAGTAAAACTTGAAAAAATAGGCAGCTAATAAGTCTCAACATTACGACACATAAATTTGAGGTGGGCATGTGGCGCAGTGGTCAAGACGCCAGTTAAGATTCTTGCATCCCATCTTGGTGTGCCTGGGATCAACACTCAACTCTGATTCCCGACTCCAACTTCCTGGAAGTGAATGCAAGGGTGATGGCTCACGTAACTGGGCTCCTACCACCCACACGGGAGATCTGGATGGAATTTCCAGTTCCTGGCTGTGGCCTGGCCCAGCCAGTCCTAGCCATTGTGGGCATTTTGGGAATGAACTAATGGAAGGAGGTTTCCTCTACCAAATAAGTGGTTTTTACAAATTACAGTTCCTCAGCCAAAAACACAGGTACTACATAGTCAATTTTAGGTTCAATTTAAAGGTCAAGATGTGCTCTGGAAATGAACACTGCAGGTAAATCATTTCTCCATGTGGGTTGTTTTTGCTTCATGCCTCCGTAAGGCCTATGCTGGCCTTACTTGGGTACTGGGCATAACACCCACCTTCTCCTTTATTCTGTAAAGCATCTCTCCCCCATATTATCAGTCTAAACAAATAAAAAAGAGTAAAGAATTGTGTTTTATTGCTATAGCCTTCTTTCCAAGAAATACGTAACTTCCTTTGAAGTGATTTCACTGAACTTTTAAATTTTTATTTTTAAAATGTATTTTTAAAGTCAAAATAGAAAGGTGAACACCTGAATTTAAATTTACATAAATGCGTAAAGATTCTGAGGTGGAAACAATGCTTTCTATGAGGTACTCCTTGCTGAGACAGTAAAGAGACATGGAAATCAGCTGCTTAGCTTGTGATGAAAGTGTGCAAATTTAATGTCAAGGAGACCAAGTGAATCTTTTTCTCCATGACAGTTTCATACAATGAAACACTATTGGAAAGGAGCAAGAATGCACCTTCAGGAGAGAAAACACATGTGAACCTCCCTGGAGAGAGAGGAAGGGAGAGGGAGAGAAGGAGGGAAAGGGGGAGGGGGAGAGAAAGTATCTTCCGTCCATTATTCACTCCACAGATGGCTGCAATAGCGAGTGCTGAGCCAGGCCAAAACCAGTGTCTTCATCTGGGTCTCCCACCAGAGTGGCAAGGGTCTAAACACTTGGGTCATCTTCCACTACACAGAGAGCAGAATCAGAAGTGGAGTAGCTGGGACATGAACCAGCACCCATTCAGGATGCCAGTGTTGCAAGTGGCAGCTTTATCTGCTATGCCACAATGCTGGCCCCCTGAATTAAATTTTTATGAATGTGTAAAGATATTAAGTGGAAACAATCTTTCTCTAAGGTACTCTTCACTGAGAACAGTAAAGAGACATGGAAGTCTAGACATTTAGGCTCTTAGCTTGTGATGGAAGGTATGTAAATTAAATGTCAAGAGGAGACCAAGTTTAGGAATCAGATCCACACAGGCACCCACAGCTCCAGAGACATACATCAGGAGTTCAGTGAGCGCCAAACACCGCAGTTACCCTAAGCCAAAGTCAACTCTGCTGGGCAACGTGCCAACAACCGCAATCTCTCAAAAATCACATGTGAACCTTTCCAGTTTTATTAATAACTTTATTTAAATAAGACACAGGAACTTCTATACTGAAAAAATACAAAACAGAAGCCACACATTTCCTTGTGTAAAGCCATATTGTCTGATAACTCAATACTGTTCAGCGCAGTGGCTAGAATTAAACAGTACAACTATATACAAAATTTAAACAATTTCTGACAAATTTCTACAGCAGGATGTAGGATACATCTGAGCTCAACAACTTCTGGGAAATTTACATGGCAAAGCATAAGCTTTAACACATTTGGTTCAAAACTTCAATATATGCTAAGAGCAAATGTACAACACAATTAATATTTAGTTTTTTATGAGAAAATAAAAAAACATGTCACTATAAATATCGTACATCAGATTTCATTACCAAAAAAGCATGTTCAGTTCATTTTTCTGAAATTGATACTATTGCATCTTATTTGGACAAAAGCAGAGCACAAGATCAATAGATTAGGTAATGCTGAACCAGACATCAGAAGTTAAATGGAGCTCATATTTATCTTACGGAACTAGGAGTTTTCTCCCTTTAACCATAATCTACAAAATATAGTATTTTCATCAAGGCCTGAGATTATTAGGGTTAAAGGTGTCTGCTGTTGAAAAGATTGTTTTAAAAGGTTCCCCTGTGAAAAATGGCAAAAGTAAACTGAGTCCTTTTCTCCATGACAGTCTCCTACAATGTAACACTGACTAATGGAAAGGAGCCCGGATATACCTTCAGGAGAGTATATTACTGCAAACTTTGGTGGAGAGAAGAGAATTGCCATCATGACAAAATAATACACAGAATATACACGGATGTACACACACATACACATATCTCTTTAAAAATATCAACGGTGTTGCTTCCCTTTCTATCCCCTCCATCCTTCTTCAACGTCCTTAGAAAGTACACAAAACAAAGAAAAGCCAGGAATGATGGAAGGGAACTGAAAGGCTCCTGTAACAGTAGGCACCGTGTCCCCTAATTCTTAAGAAGACTGGGCCCTATGCTTTTAGGTGCAGATGAAACAATGCTGGGTTTCACTAAACTGAAAGCCATGGAATAAAAATGCGTAAGCTTCCCTGAACTTCTGGACACCTTCTTTGTGCTGCCGAAAACAACATCTGCCAGCCCACTCTCGACTGCCCAGTCAGGATTATCTATGTAGGACTTGCTTACAACCCTGTAGAAAACTTGAGTCTGCAAGTTCCAGGCTCCTTTTATCTGGGCGTAGGGTCTTCTTCACACATCCCAAATCTTAAAACCATTCATGATAGTCCTATGTGAGGCTTAAGTAAGAATGCTTCAGACTACTGCTTTTCTAGGTCACCAATAACCTGCCTTTTTATCTTGCAGCAGTTTGGAAATCCACTCATTCTCAACTCATGCAACTAAAATGCTTGAAGAAAACAATAACCAAAAGTGTGTCATTTTTGAACCTACGAATTAAATAATTTCTCAAATAGAAACTGAACATAAATATGCCTTTAGGTAAGCTGGTAGCAATTACAACCCTGAATAACATAAAGAAAAAAATCCAACCATTCCCTACGAACCTTCACTTGTTTTACAATGAAAGCTAGACATTCCCATGTTTCAATTTCATCTCACACAATGTGGAATGTTTCTAGTACTGAACACTTTATTTCCAACAATGTAACAGTCATTTACTGAGCAACACCTGAGGGAGGGGAAGCCATGCTGACACGTGTAGAAACAGTGAATGCAACAGTCTGTACTGTAACCACATGACACATCCTTGTCACATACCACAGATTTGCTGGTTCTCCTCATGTTCACTCAAGTCCAGGACTCTCATTCTTCTAGGGTTGAAAGCACTTCTTACGCTGAGAATGTGGAATGTAATGAGGAAAGGGAAATGCATAAAATAAGGAAAGGCAAAAGAGTGTTGTTCCCTCTTTAGCTTTTTAGCTGTGAAATATTTAATATCCCGATATGATATACATTCCAAGTTACCTGAGTTTAGACTTCAACTGAAGTACCTGAAGCTAGGCCATAGGGTGGGCACTGTGCAACTGTTGTGGCCATTTTTTTTTTGCATTGTATGTATTACAGAAGTTAGAAACAAACACCTGGATCAATTGTAAACATAATCCTGAAGTACAGTATTTTCCATAGGACAAAACACAGCAAGACATTTTCTATTTAGACAGGCAACTTTTTGATATAGAGCTTATTTATACTGAAAAATTTGGAACAAAACACAGGACAAAGTACTAATCTGTCAAACATTCTATGAAATGCATAGTCTCCACTTAAAATGCTGAATGACACACATTTTGCAAGCATTACTGCTTTCCAAAAAACTGCTGAATAGGAGTTCTGTCCCTGCCAAGATCAGTGTTGAGAGATACTCTGTGATGCTGATAAGTGTTTCCTTGGTGGTGGTGGTGGTGTTCAGACAGTCTGTCACTCCGTGCAGATAGAGGCCTAATCCACAGAACGTGGGGAGGAGGCCGGCTCCCCCGTGGCTTCAGATGATCACATAGTTCTGAGCAGAGATGTGTTCCTCACCCTGCAGTTCCTGCAGGAGCTGCTGCTGCTGGGATGGCTGCTGGGCAGAGGCCTCTGCGGAGCCTGCTGTGCTGGTGTCCTCTGAAAGGGATGTAAAGGAAACCCGGGAGGAGAGCTGCTCCACGGACAGAGTCGCAAGAGCTGAGCTCTGGCCAGAGCTAGGAGAGTTCTTGAGCATCAGGTCGGAGGCAGGTAAGAGAGGGCCTAGAAGTTTTACAGGACAGAAAGCTGATCCGGTTGGGATGAAATTAACCTTGTTTTTGTCAGGACATGAAAAGAGAGGGGCCGAGATAGGCTGACGAGACCTAAAACCATAAAACAAAATTAGGCTTACAATCACAAAAACGTCAAGCACTTTCTCAATCAAGTGGAGTTCTCAAAAACAGCTAAAATGTGAATGGCAGGGGATGGGGACGTGTACACAGAGGGTAAACATCTTCCATAGCACAAGTCAGCTGGCAGACTAGTCATGTACACAGCACTGAAGTGATACTTGAGACAGAGGATTTTCAAAAGGATGGCTGGGTAAACTTTTAGAGATCATTGGTTTGCTTTCAATCATTTAGTAAGATAGAAAAACCTCCTGTACTGTAGTTGAAGACTACACAAGGCAAGGATGAGCTTTTCTGCTAAGAAAAAGTATACTGAGGGCATTATCCAGCATGCATTTAGTTTTCAGCATTTCTGCCTTTTTCTGCATCTCTAGATTTACTAGCACAGATTTGGGGGGGGGGGGTCTTGATGGTCTCTCAAAGAGCCAATCAGTCCAGCAGAGGAGGGTCCACAAACTCTTCCTCTTCTCCCATTCCCAGGAGCTAAGCCATCACCTCCTACAAGTATGGCCTCTGTCCCCTTCCAGTTGCAGAAGTACAGCAGCCCCTACTTGGCACCTGCACCAGGGCAAAGGGATGAGTCTAGGAGCCACAGTCTTGCCCTGAGCTCTCTGCCCAGTGGCTATAGCATGACCTCTTCTTCCAATTTCTAACTCAAAGATATTGCAATTGCAAAATAAAAAAAAAATCTGTCAACAGAAAGTTCCATGAATAAATATGCTACATGTGTCCACAGGGAGAAGAAAACCAGGGGAAGAAAATTCCCCCGGGTTTGTGGAATGTATTTTATGTTAGTCACACCTGGATATTAACGTTGCTCCCAAACGTCTTTTTGTTGGCCATCCAAATTAATCGAGTTCTTGCAAGGAAACTATATAATGATTTAAAATAGAGGTGTCAGGTAGTAGGGGCGAATTTTCAAGTTTCTCTGCACTGGCTTACAACTTTCCAGGATACAGGCTCCGATTTGCCTTCAGTGAGATCTCTTTCGCCTACTCCATTCTGCTCATCGTCTGCCTTGGGAACAGCTATCAGCTGGGTGGAGTAGTGGTGCATCCATACCAACTGGTCTCAGTAACCAGCTTCCCAGCTTTGCAGGTCCCAGCTGACAGAAAAGACATTACTTACGCCATTTCCTCAAAGACCTTCACTCGCTCACATCCCTCTGGGGGCTCGCGTTTGAACATGTAGCTGTTGTTTGGTTTGGGAGATGAAGCATACTTGGGTAACGGTGAGCTACTCCCACTGTCTGTAAATTTAAAGCAGTTATATTAACTAGTGATTGAGAGCTCTTTTAAACTGATTTCCAAACAAAGAGCCTTTTGCACAATTTATCCACTGTTGCCCCTCTGCTTCCACCACAGAGCCTCTTTTTATGGAGGAGCTGTTGCTATCACCCCTGTGCAGTACACGTCTTCCAAATAACAACTCAGTGCAACAGTTCTCTGCTGTATCACAGAACGTAACAGCAAAACACTCTGGTCCAGAAAATGGCATTTGGAACAAAGCAGAACTGTAATACTCAAAACAAGTACGCTATTTACTATGTACCTCAAAACCGTAAATGAATGGAGTAAGATGCATATGTCATATAGAAGAATCACAAGAGATAATAGTGAAGGGTTCTCTATACACATTCTCTCCGTCCAACCAATTTAAATGAAAATTTTAATATGTGGAATATTAATATGTGGAATAATCTTCATTACAAAAGTTCTTTGCAAAAACGTTAGTTTTACTAAACACCACAAATGACATGTATGCAGGGAAAAACAGGTCTCACGTATCTTTTCCATCTGTCCACCATAAAAAAGGCAATTTGCTCAGAATTTGGCCTTTTAAAAATGCCCATATAAATGGGCTTTTTCAGCACAGTTTGTATTTTTTGCTACTGGAAGACATGAGAAATCCAAAAACATCTCTACCTAATATGTTTTCCCTGATTTCTGACCAAAAGGAAAATGGCCTATTCATGAAAAACCATAAAACCTATATGCAATTTTTCCCTTTCCTACCTGGCAAAAGATGTTGGAAATTCAAATCCACCAAAATGTGTCATTAGCTTTGTAAGATGCCAAGTTGTAAAGTTAGTAATATATTTGTATAAATATAATAGTACTATTTACACAAACTCTGACAATGTAAACCAATCCTAACTGTTAAAATGTTAAGCACATGACTGATTGGGATTTATTATTTTCATCTATTTTGAAAGACTACAGCATCATAATGATGTCTGTCACAATTCTGGTAAATTGTTTTAGTTTTAGGATACAGAAAACAGTCCAACATTCAGACACTGAGTAATAAGAACTTTTTTTTTAATCATCATTCATGAAGTATAATGCATGCTTAGAAAGTAGATCATGATGTAGACTGATACTGTATTTTGTGAATGATTTACAAAGCCTCTAGGGTAGTCTTATGGATGCAAACCTATGCTTGTTCTTTAATATAGTGACACCTCTGGGTGCAATCACTGCCTGCAAAATAACAAGACCACAGTACTGGGGAAGCCAGAGAACCAGAGTTTTCTCTACCACTGTTACGCAGGCTCTAGGAAGGAATTAAATCTTAGAATGAAGTTGAGTTTCTTTGTATGTTGTTCAGATTGGAAGATTTTCTTAAATTCAAATGTATCCCATATCTTGTTCAAACAAATGGGAGGGGGGCTGGCGCTGTGGCTCACTAGGCTAATCCTCCACCTGCGGCGCCAACACACAGGGTTCTAGTCCCGGTCGGGGTGCCGGATTCTGTCCTGGTTGCTCCTCTTCCAGGCCAGCTCTCTGCTGTGGCCCGTGAGTGCAGTGGAGGATGGCCGAAGTCCTTGTGCCCTGCACCTGCATAGGAGAGCAGGAGGAAGCACCTGGCTCCTGCCATTGGATCAGCGTGGTGCACTGGCCGCAGCGCACCGGCTGCAGTGGCCAATAGGGGGGTAAACCAACGGAAAAGGAAGACCTTTCTCTCTGTCTCTCTCTCACTGTCCACTCTGCCTGTCAAAAAAAAAAAAAAATGGGAGGGAGGAGGAAGAAAAGTATTTTCTCCGTCAGGTGATATAAAGCATCACTAGTCTGAGGTCGGAATCTGCTGCTCTTTATTTGAACAAGGATAGATGGAAGGGCTAGGTCAAAAACTGGGGGGAATGAGGCTTCCAATTTTGTATGCTAGCAAAAATATACGTCAGTAGTCTAGGATCCACCATATTATCATGTCAGGAAAATCATGTGGACTGCAGTTACAGTCTTCTATGTTTTGCTTCCTACTACATCATAAGGCCCACCACATTTTCTTTCACAACATTCTTGGCAGTTTCACAGGACTTTCTCAGAGCTAAAAGCTAGATAGATGTCAGCTGGCTTATCTGTAAAACTGAGTATCTTCCTATTAACAATCTGGAGTCAAGCAAACAGCTTTTCTTAAACTTTTCTGATTTCAGATGCTACCAAGCACTTTTCAGGGGTTTAGCCACTAAAATATTCTTTCCCTAGTTTTTCCTTTCCAGAGTAGATAGACGTGATTAATGTTAAACACACGGATAGTCAAACAGTATACAGTGCTATGACAACTCTGTCTTTTCAATAAAATTTAGCTGGCTTTCTGTTGGCATTTACATCTAATGCTTGGTGGTCAAAAAAGACAAAGCTTGAAAGAAAAAAAAAGTTGAAACTATAAAAAAAATTGTTTGTTAACTCATTCTCTTTCCCAGGTGGGTAACTGATATGGAAAATAAGTATGGTGTTCAACCACTGTTACACCCAACAACATACTAAGAGTGTAATAAAAGCATAAAAGTTAACCAAAAGCATTAGAGATACGATAAACTAAACTGGACCTATGCAAAATTACTAGCCTTAGTGTGAAAATTACTTTTGCTTCAGCAAATGAATTAGCAACTATAATATGGTTTGATGGGCTAATGAAATCAGGAATAACACACACTAATAGTTACATAGCATTTCTTGGCAGTAAACTTTTTGAACCGGGTAGCATTACCAAATGCATTTTCAGTTAACTTCCAGATCAAACTGAGAACTTACAAACAAAAAGAATATTTGGCTTTTACAAATAGCTTCTATGGTATTTCTCAAATTTTTAATTTAATCATTTATGAGACTGCTATAAAATTTTATTAAGGGGGTTGGTAATGTAGTATAGTAGATAAAGCCGCTGCTTGTAGTGCCAGCATCTCATGTGGGCAACGGTCCAAGTCCCTGCTACTCCACTTTTGATCCAGTTCCCTAGTAATGTGCCTGGGAAAGCAGTGGAAGATGGCCCAAGTGATTGTGCCTCTGCACCCACACAGGAGACCCAGAAGAAGCTCCTGGCTTAGGATCAGTCCAGCTCTGCCTGTTGGGCCCATCTGGGGAATGAACCAGCAGATGGAAGATCTTACTCTCTGTCCCCCTCTAACTCTGCCTTTCAAATAAATAAATCTTTCAAAAATAATAATAAAATATGGGGCCAGCGCTGTGGCACAGTAGGTTAAAGTCCTGGCCTGCAGTGCTGGCACCCCATCTTGGGTGCCAAGTTGAGTCCCAGCTGATTCACTTCTGATTCAGCTCCCTACTAATCCAACTGGGAAAGCAATGGAGGGTGGCCTGACTTCCTGGGACCTGCTGCCCATGTGGGAGACCTGGAGGAAGCTCCTGGCTCCTGGCTTAGGATTGGCTCAGCTCTGGCCATTGCAGCCATTTGGGGAGTGAACCAGTGGATGGAAGACCTCTCTCTCTCCCTGTCTCTCTCTGTTTCTACCTCTCTGTAACTCTTTCAAATAAATAAAATCTTTTTTAAAAAATAACGTTTTAATAAGACATCTGCTATAGATAAGATCTATTTGAGACAGCATTCAACATAGTGTAAGAACAAAAATAACATCATAATCTTTCACTACTTGTAGTTTTGCATGTTTCAGATGAATTTTTTTTTAAAAAAACCTAAGACTCAACTTACACTCCAAATGTTAAACTTATTAATTAAATCTTTGCAATATGTAGGAGTTTTTATATTTTATCATTTATATTCCTTACTCATTAACCGAACTGACATTAATTTATGAATTAACCAATCATACTGTAGCTGCTCCTTTGTTTTCTGTTTACCCACAGTGGGTACAGGGCTTCTTCCACAACATAAATCCAGAATAATGCTGTTGATTACTGGTTATAAACCCGACTTTGAATCACTCATATGCTAACTACTAACTCTGAATCTGACATGACAATTAACAAATGAAAGCAAATCACATCATTAAAGACAGTCCTCAGTCTAATTTATGGTAAAACTAGCTAAACCTAAAATAACAGATTACATAAACTATGTTACATCTTAAAGAGCAATGTATTTAAGAATCTCAGGGAAAAAAAATCACTGATACAATCTTAATGTTTATATTTTCAAGTGTTTTAAATGAAAAAATTTCTTGGAACATCCAGCTTTCAAAAACTCAAATTTCTCATATCAAACTGCTCCTAAAGTATTCTACAGGAGAGAAAAAAGGAACACTTCAACTTCTAACAAAAGTTTCATTACATTTTTAAACAGCCAATTATTTACTGAGCACTTGCTGTGCAAAATAGAAGCCAAAATAAAATGCTAGAAATGTTGCCTTAATGTAACATTAGATAAAACTCAGTATTCTTCCCCACCTCCCTCCCCACACAGCTTTTTTAAAAAAATTCTTGGTAAAGGGAAATGATGTTAGAACATCTTTCCGCAGAAACCAGTGTGGAAACTTGAACTTATGAGATCCTCTTGAAAATACATTCCTTCTCAAATATCATGTAGGATCTCTGTCCTTAATTTGCTGTACAATGTGATTCAATGCTATAACGTGTACTCAAATAGTATATTTCACTTCGTGTTGCTATATGAGGGCAAATGGTCAAAATCTTTATTTAACACATACTAAACTGATCTCATGTATACAAAGAGAATTGAAAAAGGAATCTGGATGTGAATGAAAGGGGAGAGGGAGCGGGTAAGGGGGGAGGGTTGCAGGGGGAGAGGAAAAGTGTGGGGGGGAAGCCATTGTAATCCATAAGTTGTATCTTGGAAATTTATATTCTAAATAAAAGTTAAAAAAAAAGAAAATACATTCCTTCTCCAATATTCACTACCTTATTAAGCACAATAATCATTTTCCACGTCTCTCATGATAGAACATTGCCATTATTCTTAGCTGCTTCTCCTCCCTCACCCAATACATTGATTTGGCCACCGATTCAATTCTCCTGGTCCCCTTTCCTCCAATTCCTCTACAGTGCTTATCGCTCCTTGTCTCCAGCTTACAACTGAGGTGTGAAAAACAATCTACTGACAAGCAGGAAGAAAATGTAAAAATGTCTATACATATTTTATCTTTAAAGACCAGCAGACTTTACTAATATTTACTTAGGTTGTGGGATGAATTATACATACATGCAATTTAATAAATGTATGAATTTAGAGGTACAGATTCAAAACTGCTGACATGGATATGCAATAAAAAAGTTTGAAAACAGTAATACTGCACTATAAAAAATGATGTCCTGTTCTCCTGCCTCTCTGCTCTTCTGAATTCCACCTGAGCTGCACTTCTTAAATATTAAACTTTGATTGGTCCTTCACTCCTCACAGCAAGGTGTATAAAGCCCCTTAAGAAACACTAGTCTTTCTGCCTCTCTACTCTCAGCTTTCTACTCCCCATCATTCACCCCCATGCTCCAACCATATAATTTCTTACTGTTCTCCATACACCAGGCCCTTGCACATCTGAATGCCTACGTCAAGACCATTCCTCTGCAAAGCAAGATGTTGTATGAAGTTCCTACAGAAGATCTTTGTTGGCATCCTAACACTGCAGAAGCTAGGAAAACGTACTTTCTCCAAGCCCCAGATTCCCCATCCTTTTACATTATTGATATCACCTGCTCATAGGATTGTGGTAACATTAGAGGAAACAACACAAATAAAATCACCTGAGCACACTTAATCATCATAATTCCATCAAGCAGATATCCCCGATTTATATGCATGGATACTGAGGATACAGAGAGGCTGAGGTAACTACATGATCAAGTTCCTTCCAGCCTAACATTCTATGGTTCTAACTGAAGGCTTACTACTTTATCGGGTCTGCCTCCTGTTAGTCTCAAAGGGTACAGAATGTAAAGAGTGGTTATGTCTAACTGGAACACAAAAGATAATGTGGAGGAAAAATCCAACAGCTTCCCTCCTCCTCTAGCTGATACTCTATTTTTGTCTCCCTAGTTGTGCTCATAGTTCACCTGTAACCAACATTGACTGAGAGAAGGGGAGAATGAGTCAGGCATTAGCAAAGTTATTTCTCTTCCCATAATTTCAACATGAAATATGAACTTCATGGCTTCTTTCCCCCTCAGAAGCCTATTAGTAAATCAGCATAAACAGTCTATTCGTCATTATTTTGTTTTGCAGAGTATACACTCTTCATGAACATTATTAAAAAGTCTAACATATACATTTTAACAACTTAAAGAAAAAAACTATCAATATAGCTATAAAACATATCCTTTAAAGAATGGGCATACCACGAGAAAAGGTCTTAAAGGAGCTGTCTCATAAAGATATACACTGTCAACATTTTCACAAAGAAGAGAAATGGGCATTACTGGAGGATGTACTCACTATCTGCTGTCAGATACTGGGAATGTATGTCACTTTAGATGTTGTCTTACAAAAAGGAAATAGGGAAAATGATCTTAGGGACAAAATTCTAGCACAGGTCAGTTTTGACCTATGAAAATTTTGGGGAACAATATCTTTGTACACTGTAATTTTACTGCCAAAAAAATTTTACTGTTCTTCTGGGATAATGAACACTCTAGAATCATGCAGCAATAGTCTCTGATGAACAGAGCCAGGTTCAAAAACAGTAATTTTCAAGGTGTGCTAGCTAGAGGCAGTATATCCATCACATCTGTTCTCACAATAAAACCAAAAAGTAAAGTGCTACAAAATCTGGGCTGATTAGGTTATTTAAAAGACAAATGGCTAATGCATGTAAGGGCAAAGGACAAAAAAAGGTTAAGAGACAGAGTCCCAGAAAAATATACAAACGGTAAAAATATAAGTAGACAGGCAACCCTTGAGGCTTCCTGGTCTGTCTTAAAGGCCTGAGAGAGCATTTCAGGCATGGAAAGCTAAGACTCTGTGGCAAAAAATATCCTACATGGAGTATCCCTGTGAGACCTCAATGGAAAGAAAGGGTCATCAAAGAAGGATGTACTCTTCTCTGAAGGGAGGAGAGAACATCCACTTTGCTTATCGCCGTGTTCAAATACCGATGGAGTCTATGATCACAAAAGGCTTCCATAGCCTTGGTAGTTCATGGCAAGAGCTTTGGGTGATCACTGACATCACAAATAAGAGTGTTAATTGTTAAAGGAACAACAGAAGTCACTGTGCACTTACTCCCCATGTAGGACCTCAGTCCCTGATGAGTTGTACTGAGAATCGACTGCAAATTTTGTTCCCAAACTGTACTTCTATATGTTGTGTTTGTGTGTGGGTGCAAATTGTTGATGTCTACGCTTAGCATGGAGTTGGTCCTCTATATATAAAGTCAAACTAAAAATGAACCAAAATGAAGAAGGAGATGGGAGAGGGAGAGGAAGAGGGAGGTGGGGTGGGGTTTGGGGTTGGTGGGTATGGAGGAAAGAACCAGTGTATCCCTATAGTTGTATTTATGAAAAAAAAATATATTCATTAAATTAAAAAAATAAGTAGATAGGAAGATGCCCAAAGCAGTATGTTTTAAACATCCTCCTAACACCTAAGATCAGCTCTGGATCCTGAAAAGATAGTACTTTTCTGAATCTCTCCTGGGACCAAGGGCAACTGAGTTCCAAAACAGAGAGTTTAACAACATTAATATTTATGAATTAAGTCTTAGCATGAGCTAAACAGGCTTATATGCATTGGCTTGGGTTACTTCATTCACATAGCATACATTGTTCCTTTGGAAAAATATAGTTTACATTACAAGTAATCAATTCATGGACTCCTGAAACACAACTCTCAGTCTCAGTAGCTGGACAGAGTAAAATGGTTCCATTGACTTTATGATTACAGTAATCACTGTTTCCACAATATCCTGAAAAATTGCAGAATTTTATAACAGCTGCCTAGGTACATTGTGCCAAAGATCAATGATATGTGGCAACCTGAAGTTGAGATTTTGTGGCTTGCCTGGCCACAAGTTTGGCCACCATCAAGGAACACTGGCGGAGATACTAGAAGGACTAATATTTTGGTGCTGCCATCTGTATTAGGTAAATGACTCTTTCCTCTGCGTCCTGCCACATGACAAGGTGGAATAATTCTGGTTGACTCTGAGGGAGACATGTCAAACCAAGAGCTCTTATTCTGGCTCCATAAGTACTCATGTAGAGCTGTAGAACTATGAATGCTATTAGGTTAGTCAGTCTGGCAATCTTAACACTTGTGAACAGGCTGCTTTCAGTCTTTGGGTCACTGGAAAAAGCTAGCAGAACACACACATGCACACAGCCAACACAACACAAACAACAAAACCCACCTGAAATAAGTCAGGGTATGGGGGAGACATAATGTGCTATTCAACTAAAATTATTGAATCTCAAATTATACACAGTCCGTGGAGAAAAGATGTTAGGAACAGGCAGAAATAATGTTATCAAAGGCAGTAAAGGATATATATATATATATATATATATATATATATATATATATATATATATAAAACAGAGGAACACTGGAAAAATAATCAGCTCACCAGTATGCCCCTCAATAGAGCATCTATGAGGGCACTTCAAAAAATTTGTAGATAAAAGAACTAAAGCTAAATTTATTTGGTGCAAAAAGTTTTTGAGATCCATGTATATGAGAAGTCTTCAAGAAAGTTCAAAAAAATTGTGTTAGGTCAAAACTATGCATAGACTTTAAAACATTCTGTGCAGCAAAACAATTTTAATTTGATTTTCCAGAAACTCTTACGTGTTCCTTTGTATTACCAACAACTGGCCATCTCTACTCCTGTGTGTATCTATTCAGCCCCTAAGGATTACTTGAAGTAGTGATTCTACCACAGGAAAATTTTTTCTATACTAACTACAGAATATGGTGGTAGTACAAACTGATCCAAGTTGATTACAGAATCACAGTATTCATTCTGTTTTCATAGTAAATGGTGAAAACCTGTAAGACAGTTTCATTACTTCCATGTTTTTTTCTGAACTACAAATAAATAAAAGACCAATTTATGGTTTACTGTAGATAATGCAAATAAAAAAATTTGTATCTTTAAAAAACCCCAAAATCTAGGTTTTGTACTTTACATACATAATTTATGAATCAGACACTATTGCATAGTTTGAATGACATAACACGATTCCAGAATATAGGGTTGACAGCATTCTTCTTTGTACTTTTTTATTGTTCTAAATATAATTCTGTAATAGTGTATTATTTGTTTACATTCCTATTACTCCCTATTAGGCTATAAATTTCTTAAAGACAAATATTACATCTTATTCATCTCTATTTCTCCATACTGCAGTATATCACCTGACATATAGTAAATGCTCAGGTATGTTCCTTACATGAACTAAAGTATAAACTCAGTTGAAATATATGAATCTCTACTTCCAATCTTAAAATGCATATATGTACACATGTAAATATATTTATATAAAGGGACAAGTGTTATTTTAATTTTCTCTTTATAAAGATGGAAATATGTTGTTTGATTGGTTTGAGAATCAGAAATTTGTAATAGAACATGAACTTCATCTTAATCACTGAGTAATGCCTCCAAGCTAAATATGGTAATTATGTTAAGAGACTGATGTCATCATGTCTTAATTCTCACACTGAAGTGGTTTGTAGAAAATAGAAAAATGTCTTAAACAATAATTCAAACATCCCTTCTATCTCCATAATTTCTGAAAAGACTTAAAAAAATTACTAAAAGCAATATCCAACAGCATTTTTTGTTACTATGTACCAAAGGTTGTGCTAAGAACTTTCCTACAATTATCTCATTTAGCCTCAATAATGATTATGAGGTAGGTACTACGATACTAACCATGAGAAACATTTTTTGAATTGCTAGAAAAAACACCTGTGGCCTTAGAGATTATCTGGACCAATGTTCTCATTTTACACATCAATCCAAAAACAAGAGGAAGAGTAGAAAGAAAAGATATTAGTGTCAGGCAGAGACAGTGGATATGTGAGAATAAAAGTGCATAAAGGAAAACATATAAGCAAAGGCAAAATTTAAAGAAAGGTCTAACTTTTCTTTTTGACAGAGTTAGACAGTGAGAGAGAGAGAGACAGAGAGAAAGGTCTTCCTTCCGTTGGTTCACCCCCAAAATGGCTGCTACTGCTGGGGCACTGCGCCGATCAGAAGCCAGGAGCCAGGTGCTTCCTCCCGGTCTCCCATGTGGGTGCAGGGCCCAAGGACTTGGGCCATCCTCCACTGCCTTCCCCAGCCACAGCAGAGAGCTGGACTGGAAGAGGAGTGGAAGAGGAGTGACAGGGACAGAACCGGCACCACAACTGGGACTAGAACCTGGGGTGCCGGCGCCGCAGGTGGAGGATTAGTCTAGTGAGCCGCAGCGCTGGCCAAAAGGTCTAACTTTTCCAAGAAATGTCAGAATTTAGATTAGAAAATTCGTAGAAAGTAGGACAGAGAGGGAGGTTTTGGATAAGCTGTGGGAGAAAAGTAAACATTTCATATATATTTTCCTGAAGGCACTAGGGAAAGCAATAGGTGATGACCAATGGTGCTTATTTTTATAGCAGAAGCTACTATTTATTGAACACTTGGCAACAACTGCAGGTTTATGTCCAAAACTTTTACAGGATTCAAATGCATTCCTGTGTGGTCTTGAAGCTAGTGCTGCTCTTAGCTTCTGTGTTATGATGTCTCCTACCAAAAAAAAATATGTATCCTGGCAGAATAGTGACATGGTTATACTTTCTCAGAATAAAACCATATAAATCTCTAGGAAAAAGAGTTATTAAAGAACACATACCATTTGAAGCTTGAGAATTACCTGAAACTCTGTGGGCTACTGCAGCTACTTCTCTGTCTCGTGGGTAAAACCATGTGGAGGCCTGAAGGAAGCCTAACAGTCAACCAAGACAGAACTCATCTATCTTCCCAGCCCACTTCCTCTCTGGTTCATCATCTCTCAAATGTCCACAGTGTTAAACTTAAGAAGAAGAAACCAAACTGTAGAATTAATTGCCTGGCCTTACTACTGCTATTATTTCTACTTTCAATTTCAAGCTGTCAAGCTGCAAAGCTGGACAATTTTAACTATACTTTTTCTTTCTACTGTTACACAAATAATATGAGTTTTGGAATCAGTCAGATCCATTTTGCCATTTACCATCTATGTAGTCTAAAATAAATTACTATTATTTAACATTTCCATTTAGCTTTAAAATAAGCCAATATTCCCACAGGAAGCAAAACGCTTTCCTGTTTATCTTACTGTAAAATATCTACAGTAAAATGGGAGGAAGTGATTAAACGTGTTCTCTCTGAAAGAATGCCTGAGTGAAATCAAAGTTTCCTAATCTGATACTCTAAGAAATGCAGTCTTCCCAGTTGAAGCCATGAGATGTCAGAGTCTACCATTAATATGTCCTCAGTGGAGGAATAGAGTCCTTCAATCATGAAAGCGTCAAAAAGAAAGAACAGCCAAAATTCACCCACAGATACAAGAGCAGATGACAAAGTCCAAAGTAACTTCCATTAAACATCTCAGAAGAGTTAGGCTTGAAGACAAGTGAAATGAGCCTGACACAAAACAATACATACTGCATAATTCCTTTTCTCTAAAACTAAGCAGCTGGCAAAGACTAAATGATGGTGATCAAATCAGAAGAGTGGTTATTTCTATCTAGAGAGGAGGAAACTCTGGAAAGAGGCCCAAGGAAGCTTCATGAGATGATAAAAGTTTTCCACACCAATACCTTGATCTAGGTGGTAGCTTCATGAGCACCCAAAGGTAAAATTCACTGGGCTAAGCACTTAAGATCTGGACAATTTATGAACAATAACAGTACCACAAAATCACACATATTATAGGAGGTGGGGGTCAAATTATAAGAAGGACCATAAAGACCCTGCAAGATTTTGTAAATTAGCTTCTCTATGTTTTTAAAAATTTTGTTGCCATTGGTCTATTTCTTTATGGTGAGAAGCAGTTAATGTTTTATAAAAGTTCAGTGTTGCTATGTAAGTAGCTAGGATTTAGATGGCCAGAAACAGAAAGAGCCAAGCCAGCAGCAGTAGGCTGAGGGCCTGACACACAGCCAGGAAAACACTCACTCAGCCTGGGACTGCAGGCAATAAAAATCCTCACAGGCTCTCAACAGTGAACACTTCACCTACATACCATAATGTGATATCTGATGTCCTGGAGGTACTTACTAAACTTTATCTCTTTGGTGAAAAATACACTTAGTCTTCTCAGAGAACCGTTAGAAATTACTTTCCCCAAAATCAATCTGATTATGAAATCTACCTTTAGGCATGAGAAATATAAACCGTATCATAACAATCATTAGCTCTGAATCATACTAAGGGAAACAGTTGTGTGTTATAAGATGTGAAGTTATATGCACTCCATTTTATAGTTTTCATTAACTCTTAGAACCATGCGCTGTGCTTCTCTGACACATTTATGGAAGATGTTTTTGAGAGTCACAAAAAAAGGGAGTATGTGACACTGATGAACAAACAAATCCAGATTAACCAATCTTTTACATTCTCACCACTCAACAGAAGAAAAAAAAATGATGTAATGATCTAAGACAAAGAAAGCACAGTGAACAAGGCCCTGCTCAAACCCTCTACCGAAGTGAATGACTGCATTCTCACCTTTATCACGATCATAGAGCAAGTCTTCTGTGGAGCAAGGGCTGCCATCCTGGGATTCCGGAGGACAAAAAGGGGAGACACAAGGTGAATGACTGCTGCAGCTGCTGCTGCGCTCCTGGACAGAAGGAGTCTGCGTGTCAATGCTGCGAGTGCTACTGCTCCGATAGTGAGCAGGGAGTGGAGCTCGTCGACCATCTGGTATGTCCAGAGGCTGTAAGAGGAACACCATCAAACGTGTGGATGAGAATGTGTACAAACCTCACAGAAAGCATATGGCATTTTCTTTGATTTCATATTCTACTACTATAACCACCATAATTCAGTCATCAGAGAAGCTATGCTTAAGTTAATTTCTCGACAGATTACCTTTACTCAATGAAAATTTTCTTTCAAATCAAACTGTCTTAAAAATTCCATAGCTTCCTTTATAGATCAGAGCTTAGTACTTCCTATGATACGCCTCAAGGAGAGTTTAACACATGACCTCTAAAGGCTAAAACTGTGTCCTGCATAGAGAGACACACTCAATAAGCATTTGTTAAATGAATTAACTGAATTGCCAAAAACATCTCTTTGACCTGCTGGTAAGAAAGAGTAAAATCTCAATATTTACATGCATAGATTTTTCCCCTCATTTTTCCTTATTTTAATGTTTTAGAAGCTAAAATATATGATTATTTCCATTTCTTAACCTATAACTGGGTAATGCATACCAATTCATTCAACTTTTGTTTTATTGGGAGGTAGAAGAACTCTAAAACATATTTTACAAATGTACATATTTGTAGATAAAACATTAAGTCTTGGAATATCAATATAGATAATAACACGATAATTTTCTTAAGTTACTGGCAGACATTTTGATTCATTAAAAGTCTGAGGCACACTTAATCATAAGTCTTAAGTTATCTTAGTATCATTCTGAAATGGCTGTTAAATTAGAACAGGACTTATTTAAAAGCAGAACTATTTCATTAAGTTCCTTATTTTAGTATAGTTTTTCGTTGGCATTCTTAAAGAATCAACAAATATGTAAATTATTATTATATCCAATATTAATTCCTTACATTATTGTTCTTCAATTTCTACTTAATGTATAAAGGAAGAATTTAATAGATAAGAGATGCCATAATACATATATGAAATAAAAGCAACATAAAATGTCAATACAGAGTAAAATGGTACCTCTTTTGGGAGATGATTTCAGATATATTCATCAAAACAGTATTTATTTTTTAACATTTATTTGTTTATTTGAAAGGCAGAATTATAGAGAAATAGAGCGGGGAGAGAGAGAGAGAAAGAGAATGAGAATCTTCTTTCTGTTGGTTCACTCTCCAAATGGCCATGTGGGTGGGGGCTGGGACAGGTTGAGGCCAGCAGCCTGGAACTCCACCCAGGTCTCCCATGTGGATGGCAAGGTCCCAGGTACTTGGGCCATCTTCTGCTGCTTTCCCAGGTACATTAGCAAGAAGCTAGATGGAAGTGGAGAAGCCAGCACTTATATGGGATGCCAATGTAGCAGGCAGCAACTTAACCTGCTGGGCCACAATACTGGCCACAATATTCATCAAAATTGTAAGTGTAAAAAATAATTTGATACAGCAATTTTATTGCTTAAAAACTATTTGTAAGAGTATTCAATGCTCTCTAAGAGTACTACCGGTGATGAAAAAAACAGAAAACAATCTAAATGTCAACTAACAGGAGACATTTATTAATTCATACAATGATTTACTATGGACCAAAGTACTACCACACATATATGCACATAGGAATTATCAGGAAGGATATATAAGAAAATATGAATGTTCTTAAACCTGCTGAGCAATACTGGGACTTTGGAACAAAGATTTTTTTTTCTTTCCTTAAAAAAATCTATTCATTTGAGAGGCAGAAAAATGGAGAGAGAGAGAGAGTTGCCACCCACTGATACAGTTGCCGGATGCCTATAATAGCGGAGAAGTGAGGAGAGGCAAGGCCAGCAGTGGGGAACTCAGTCCTTGTCTCCCATAAAGATGGCAGGAACCCAACCACTTGAGATATCACCACTGCCTCCCAGAGTCTGCATTAGCAGGGAGATGGAATTCAAAGTCATAGGTGGGGCTAGGACACAGGTACTCTGATGTGGGATGCCTAGTAGTTTCCTAACTGGAGTATTAATAGCTAGGCCAAATGATTCCCTAGGAGAAACTTTTAATTTTTATTTAATAACCCAACTCAAAGTCAGTTTAAAAAGCTATACATTATTTGATGGGATCAGACACACATTTGATATATTTCAAAGTATAAGTTTAGCTCCATAAAAGCATTACTCAGGTAACTGTGCCAAAGGTTATCTAGTGGTTTACTTAGTTGGGTGTACCTTTAAAAACAGGGTGAACTACAGGCTCACATATGGTATTGTTCAGACTTCTTTACTGAGAATGAGGTAATTTACAATGTATTTTTGATTAGCTCAAAATGGATCAAATGTAAGTGAGCTAAAACTCACAGAAGGAAGCATAGGAGTAAGCAATTGTGATCTAGGTGATGGTTTCTTAAATATTATATCAAAAGAATAAGCCACAATAACAAAAAAAAAAAACGAATTGGACTTCATCAAAATTAGAAAACGTTCTTCAAAGAACATCAAAAAAGTGAAAACTAAAAAAACAGAATGGGAGATATTGTCAGACGATATGTCTGATATGGAATTTGTATCTAGAAAGTAACAAATGTAATGTCTTATAAAAGACATTCACAACTCAATAATAAAAAAGACAAATAACCCAATTTTAAAGTATTTAAATAAATGTTTTTACAGAAGAAACACAAACAACCAGTAGCATATGAAAAGATGTTTAACTTTATCAGCCTTTAGGAAATGAAGTCAACACCACCATGACGGGGGATGGGGTGCCACTTCATACTAGGATGGCTGTCATTTAAAAAGATAAGCAATTACAAGTGTCACTGCAGTGGGTTAAGCCATTGCTTTATAAGTCAGCATTCCATTTTAGGGCATGGGTTCTGGCCCCAGTTGCTCTTCTAATCCAGCCTCTTCTGATATGTGCCTGAGAAAGCAGTGGAAGATGGTTCAAATGCTTGGGTCTCTCCCACCTATGTGGGAGACCTGGAAGGAGCTCTGGGCTCCTGGCTTTGGCCTGGACCAGTCGTGTCTGTTGTGGCCATCTGGGGAGTAAATGAGTGGATGGAAGACAGTTCTCTCACTTTGTCTTCCTCCCTCTCTGTCACTCTTCCTGTCAGATAAATGAATAAATATTTATATTTTTAAAAAGTACGGACAGAAACTAGAATTCTCATATACTGCTGGTGGGAACATAAAATGGTAAAGTCACACTTGAAAACAATCTCAGCAGTTCCAAGTATATATCCAAGAGAAATGAAAACATAATCGCGTGAAAATTTGTATACAAATGTTAATACAGCATTGTTTATAATAGCTAAGAAAGGAGAAATAACTCACATGTCCATCAATTTATAGTAGGTAAATAAAATCTGTAAACACAGGGGAACCTTAACCATTCTAAGTGGAAAAAGTCACTCACAAAAGTCCACTTTTGTATGATTATATATAAAATGTCTAGAACAGGAAAATCCATAGACAAAGAGTAGATTCATGGTTGCCTAGTGCTAGAAGTGTTAGAAATGTCAGATGAATGCCAGAGGCTAGAAATTTCTTATCTGGGTGTCAAAAATACTATGAAATTGATTATGGTGATGACTATACAACTGTGTAAATGCTAAAAACCACTTAATTATGCATCAAAGAGGTATATAGTATGGTATATGAATTATATCTCAATAAAGCTGTTGTCTAAAAGGATAATATTTTTGAGACTTCTTGCAACGTTTAAGAAAAAAAGATTCCAACAACTCATATGACCTTACCTTAGACAATTCCTCCTTCCCATTATTCTCTTTAATGAATACCTTTTCTAATTCAGGACTTATTCCTTCTACATTGCAGGGCACACGTGAAATAGATGATTTTGGCACTGATATACTTGACAGTGGCATGGGGACTGACCTTGATCCAGTAGCCTATGAGACAGAATTCAAAGTAGTATCAAGTCATTTGTGGTCAAAGAAATAAAAAACTAAAGGGCATGGTAAATCTGAAAACTGAAACCCAATGAACAGAGTTCTTTTTTACATTTCCACTATAATAAGTGATACCCAAACAGAAAGAAATTTAAGTTTTGAAATAAGGTAAAGATTACAGAGTCAAAACAATCTTCAAAATCCTTTTACATAAGTGCTAAGGTATAATTCTACAATGCCTACACCTGTTCAATAGAATGGCATACAAACGTTTTGCACAGTTTAAATTTTATTTTTCTCTGTTTCACCACAGAAGTATAGTTGAGATCAATTAAGTTAAGCATATCATATGACTCCACAGTGCAGTTCTGTGTTTATCTTTGTTTCCAAAGTGACAATTACCTGCTGGTATTTTTAATCTCTACTTTGTCAACCATTTAAGAAAATCCATCAGCTTATTAATGTAGCAACCATCTGTGTTAATTTCAATAACACTTACTGAACAACTTAAGGTTGTTTTCAAAATTCCTTTGCAGGAGTTTCAAAAATAACATATCTGAAAGCTGCAGTGGTGGACACCAAAAATTGTAAGATGAGCAATTTGATGCTTAAGGAACTTATACAGTAGGAAGGAAAAAAGAAAAATAAAGTTTAACAGTAAAAATTAAAATAAATGAAACCTCCTACACTGAAAGATTAGAGCTGATATATCTGAATCAATAATGAGGTGGATGGATAACCACTGATCAGCACAATATCTCCTGTACTCAATGCTGCGGTCTTGAAATGCTGTGCATTTGCTACTGACATACGATCTTTCCTTCACACTGAAGTTATAACTATGACATACTTAATCTTCTTTAGTGTCAACTATTTTCCTTTCATTTCTTTCATGTTTTTTCATATTTAAATACTAACTTATAATTTGTGATTTATTTTTGTGTATTGTGTAAAGTACAGGCTTAGTATTTTTATCTGATAGAGTACTCCAACTGCTTCAACATTTCTGTATCAATTATGTGTTTAATTTCTTTGAGCTACTGACTAATCCTTTATACAGGGTTGTATTTTAGTTCCTATATTCTTACAGTATATTTTGGTATCTTGTAAGGAAAGTTTTTTCCGATTTTCTTTTCTACTCATGAGTACTGCCTTTCTATATGATAATCTTGTAAATAATTAAAACAATTTCTTTTAAACTTCCACTGGAACTTAAACACAATTTGTACATGAATTTGGGGTAAGTTGCTATTTGAAAAATATTGAGTCTTCTCAAACTCATGAATGTGTTAAGACTTAGGTTTCTAATTCATATCTCTACAAAGTTTTATAGTTTGCATATTTAGTTCTAGGCAGTATATATTTTTTCCTTACACTTTCTAACATGTTGTGGCTAAAGTATGTTTATATTTTATCTTATCATCTTGTTAAATTTCATTTTCCCTTTTCTACTATTAGACAAAATAGTACAATGAACCCTTGGGAGATCATCAGCTAGTTTAAAAATAACCTTTCCCCTTATTTTTTTGGTTCTTAAAGTAATTTAAACTACATTATAGATTTTATATTTGACCTACATATCTGAGAGTACTTTAAAAAGTTTGTGAAATCAAAAGATAAGCTTATTTTGGTACAGAACTATTTAAATTGATGCACAGGTTTTTCATAGTACACAATTCCATTAACTTTTTGAAGAAACCTTGTATATGGATTTCAGTGTATTTTTACACCAAAATAAATTCATCTTTTAAAACTTTCTGAAGTATCCTTTGTGTTTCAGTGTGTACTGCAAAGATAATTATTTTTGAGTATAACCATGAACCAAATATTTCACTGTAAACTTCAAGTTAACTATACAATCCATCTAGTGTAATACATTGAACTTGAAATAGAGTAATACCTTAATTCTATCAGATTGAGAAAAAGGAAGATGTGAATTGTCACTTCAAATATCAGACTTAAAAACTTTATCTCAAAGAGTTTTAATGAGGTGTAATTAGCATACAATCAAATCATCCCATTTGGAGTGTATAGTTCACTGAGCTCTATTAAGCATACACAGTTACTCAATTGTCATTACAGTCACTTTAAGAACCTCTTGTCATCCAAAGAAATTCTCTGGGGCTTTTCTGCAATCAATCTCTACTGCCAATGACTCCCATCATTTTGCCTTTTCAGAAATTTAATATAAAGGATCATGTCGTAGTGTATAGCCTTTAGCTTCTGAGTTCTTTCAGTTAACACAATGTTCTTGAGACACAACCAGGTTGTCCTACATATCAGTAGTCCCTTCCATTTTTCTGCTGAATAGTATTACAATCTATGTCTATTTGAAATGTCTATCCATTCAGCAGTTCTTGGGTAGCTGTTTTTTGTTTTTTGTTTTTTTAACTAATAGGAATAGTGATTCCAAACGCATTCCTGGAAGGGAGTATTTTAAAAGAAATTCCTAGAAAACAGAATTAAAAGCTTAGCTATTTTGGTGAAAAACATTTTAAAATTCATGCATATGAGAGGTCTTCAAAAAGTTTATGGGAAATATGTGAATGAAGAAACTACATGTGGATTTCAAAACTTTTTCACACCAAAATAACCTTATCTTAATTCCATTTTTCCACAAACTTTTTGAAGTCCCTGAACAAGTTTATCTGTGGACATATTCTTCTATTTCTTGTGGATAAATACCAAAGTCTGGAAAATCTGGGTTGATTGGTATGTAAATGTTTAACTTCTGAAGAAAATGGCAAACTATCAAAGTGGCTATCACATTCTGTGTCCTTGCCAGCAACATGTAGTTGATCTAGTTGTTTCACATCCTCAACATTTGGTATTGTCAATGCTTTTCACATTAGTGATCCCATTATTAGTTTTACTAGTCTAGGGTGGTTCTGTTTGATTTTATAAATAAACAATGTCATGTGCAAGCAGTGACATTTCTTTTTCTTTCTGCCTGTCTAGAACATCTCACAACCAATCAATAATATCAGTAATTATAGACACCTGTGACATGATTTTTCTGTTAACAATAAGACTGTCAGCATTTCTTTATTGCGTTCTTACTATACTTGCAATTAATCACAGTAGGAGGAATCCTATTTTCAGCTTAATAAAGTTTTTTATAAAATCACAAATGGATACTGTGTTTTTATCAAGTGTTATTCAGCATCTAGAAGATAAAAGGATTTTGTTCCCACTCTGATTTTCTGATACAAAGAACTAAATTGTCCCAATGTTGAGCCATCCTTATCTCTGAGAAACAATACATAACTGGATTTGTCTTGATAAGACTGCTTAGGTTTCTTCTCCATCACCATATTTGACTTACTAAGACTTACATCAATAGTTGTAAGTGAATTTGGTTTAGAGAAGTATTTCCCAAATTTTGTTCCATGGGATACGTTAGTACATGCTTCTGAGTGGAAAACAAAAACTAACCCTTTGTATGAGACAATTTAACATACTACTTGAAAGATTAAATGACATAATGCTCACGGTTGCTCCGTAAGTGCATGAGCTATAATTTCAGCCCAGGCCAGCATCATGCATTGAACCATTCAACTCTGTTAGGTTTGTTAATAAAAGAAGGTTAAACATATGGTTTTAAAACGTCTTAAAACCATTTAACAAATAGCAGTAATTTAGTAGAGCTCGAAATTTAGTTTTTTAAAATTTTTAAAATGATGATTCTTCCTTTTTAAAAAAAATTGTTTATTTGTCAGGGAGGGGGAAAGGGAGAAGGAGAACAGAGGAGAGAAAAGGAGAGAAGGGAGAGAAAAGGGAGAGGGAAGGGGAAGGGGAGGGGGAGAGGGAGGGGGGGAGGGTAAGAGCATGGGAGAGGAAATCCACTGGTTTATTCCCCAAACACTTGCAACAACCAGGGTTGGGTCAGGCAAAAACCAGGAACCACAAACTCCATGATGGTCTCCCACATGGATGGTAGTAACCCAAGTATTTTGGCATTATCCACTGCCTTCCAAGGTACATTAGTAGGGAGCTAGATATGGAGCCGAGGCAAAATTCAATCCCAGGCAGTTCCGCATAGAATGCAGGCATCCCAAAAGAAAGCATAATTCACTGCATCACAAAGCCCTCACCAACAAATTTCTCCTTAATGAACTAAAAAGAATTATTTAAATCTGGACAAAAAAAAGTGAGCCTACCTGAGTGTGACTGATTGTTATATGGTTGCCATGAAGAGGTGACTGCCGATCTTTCTCCTTACTGTGACGGCTGCTCTGTTTACTGCGTTGTAGCTGCTGCCTCAGTTTGGCAATCTGCTTTGGGGAGAGGGACAAAGAAGCAAGAGGAGAACAAAAGTGAATATCAATTTTTGTAGTTATTTCTTCAGTTGTAGGTTATTGATGACTGAACATCCTTTTCTCAGATATTTCAAGAAGAATATTTCTTTCTTTTAAAAAAAGATTTATTTGGCCGGCGCCGTGGCTCAATAGGCTAATCCTCCGCCTTGCGGCGCCGGCACACCGGGTTCTAGTCCCGGTCGGGGCGCCGGATTCTGTCCCGGTTGCCCCTCTTCCAGGCCAGCCCTCTGCTGTGGCCCGGGAGTGCAGTGGAGGATGGCCCAGGTGCTTGGGCCCTGCACCCCATGGGGAGACCAGGAAAAGCACCTGGCTCCTGGTTCCTGCCATCGGATGAGCGCGGTGCGCCGGCCGCAGCGCGCTGTCCGCGGCAGCCATTGGAGGGTGAACCGACGGCAAAAGGAAGACCTTTCTCTCTGTCTCTCTCTCTCACTGTCCACTCTGCCTGTAAAAAAAAAAAAAAAAAAAAAAAAAATTTATTTATCTATTTATTTGAAAGGCAGTGCAACAGAGAAGAGGGAGACAGAGAATCTTTCATCCAATGGGTCATTCCCAAAATGACCTCAAAGACAGATCTGTGCCAACCTGAGGCTAGGAGCCAGGAACTCCATTCTGGCCTCCCATGTGGGCGGCCTGGGCCCAAGTGCATGGCATTGTCCAATGCCTTCCTAGGCACATTGGTGGGGAGCTGGATGGGAATGAGAACAGAAAGGGGACTCAAACCAGCACTACCACAGATGCTGGCGTTGGTCAGTGGTGGCTTAATCCACTGTGCTACAATGCTGGTCCTCCAAAAAAGTTAATAATTCATCACAATAATTTATTATTCCAAGATTTTCTGATGAATGCTACTTAAAATTAAGAATAAATAAATGTTATAAGTGCTTCAGTTCTACAAATTTATATTGTGCTATTGGTAAATATAAGATCTTCCTTTCTAAACATTTTTTCTAAGGTGAAAATAAATAGTATTTCAGATGCCTATTGATTAAAGCCAAACCTGATCTTTTTTTTTTTTTCTTTACTTATTCAATAGGTAGATTTAGACAGTGAGAGAGACAGAGAGAAAGGTCTTCCTTCCGTTGGTTCACCCCCAAAATGGCCACTACGGACAGCACTATACCGATCCAAAGCCAGGTGCTTCCTCCTGGTCTCCCACACAGGTGCAGGAGCCCAAGCACTTGGGTCATCCTCCACTGCCTTCCCGGGCCACAGCAGAGAGCTGGACTGGAAGAGGAGCAACTGGGACTAGAACCTGGTGCCCATATGGGACGCTGGTGCCGCAGGCGGAGGATTAACCACATGAGCCACGGCGCCAGCCCCAAACCTGATCTCTTAAAATAGGAACCACATTCTTTTCTAAGCTTCTGTCTTTCAGAAACAAAATCAATCTGGTTGACCAATTACTAAACACTTTGAAATTATAAATTCTGAGACTCCAAGATGGCAGATTATGGAATTACCATGCTAGGCCAAGGATAACCAGTAAAATAAAGGGGGGGAGGGTAGGACATGTATGAAAACAGCACTGGAAATCCTATGAGAGGAATAAGAACAGAGTGGGCCCGTATGGAGGATGTGGACGTGCAGCATGAACACAAACAACAATTGTAGCAGCTGAGAGCTGGAGTGGGCAGCAGTTTGGAGACAAAGGTGAGACCAGATTGCAGCATGGTTATAGAGCTGGTGGTTATAGAGCTAGTGAGAGAATGTGGTATGAGTCTGGAATAGAGCCCTGGCGGCTAACCGTTGCCCATGGACACAATGGGAAGTAAAAGGGGCATGTTTATCTCGCCCCAACTTCCCCACAATAGCACCTACTACTAGCTAAAAAAGGGTGGGCACTAATTTGGGTTTGGGTGGCAGATGCAGAAAATGTGTGTGTGCACTAACTGACTGAGACAGTACACCTTCCAGGCAGTACTGGTGGCAGTGGAGGGGCAGGGAACACACTTGACCAGTGCCTCTTGTGTACACAAGTGATCCAGAGATTCTAGAAGAGGGAACAATTTGCAGTCCCCACTAACTTTGATCCTGGCTAGGAGGTGAGACAGTGAGGAGCCCCCAGCCAGCCAGGATCAAGACATATAGGCATAACTGTCTCAGACAACATCTGCCTCTCTGTTGACTGGACAGGCTGGCAGAGTAGAGAGAAACTCTGGACCCAGAGTCTATGGGAGTCTTGTGTGCTGAGAACCTGGGGACTGGGTGGTTTCATGAGAAGGTGTGGGGTGTAGCTGGGTGATGAAATCTACTACTCCCAAGTTGGGTGCTACCCTGGATATTTTCCCCACCTTGGCACACTGACCAGAGGTCCCTGGCTACACCCATCACACACCTCTTGGTATTCACTGAAAGTGCACACATTCCACTAAGCCACAGTCGTAGCTCAAAGGTAAAAGCCATTAGAGGAAAAAAACAAAACCAACTCATCAGATGCTTAAAAACAAATGCAGAAGTACAAGAAATAAGAATAAGGAAGACACCACAACCCCTCCCCCCAAAGAAACACAACATTTCAATATTAGAATGCAAAGATGAAGAAATTGAGGAAATACTGGAAACAGAATTCAAAAAACTAATCGTAACTCAAAAGCAAATACACGAACTAAAGAAATCCATGCATAACATGAATGAAAATTTTTCCCAGGAAATTGAGATTTGAAAGAGAAATCAAAATGAAATATCTGAAATGAAGAATTCAATAAATCAAATAAAAAATGCAGTGGAAAGCCTTAACAGGAGACTTGGTGAGGCAGAAAAAACTAGAACTAGAAGACAAATCTTTGAAAATCTTAGAGTCAGACCAAAAAAAAACAAAAACAAAAACAAAAAAAAGAGGAAATTAGACTATGTAAAAACACTGTTGGAGATTTACAGGATACTTTCAAATTAACCAATATACAGGTCTTAGGAGTTCCTGAAGAAGTGGAAAGAGAGAATGGACTAGAAGGCCTTTCTCTCCAATTTGAAGAAAGAAAGGGACGTCCAAGTAGAGGAAGCACATAGAACTACAAACAGACATGACAAGAAAAGATCTTAACCACGACATACTGTAGTAAAACAAAGAAAAAATTCTAAAATATGCATAAGAGAAAGGACAGATTACTTTCAGAGGATCTCCAATTAGACTCCCTGCTGACTTCTCATCAGAAACCCTACTGGATAGAGGGTATGACAGGATACAGTCCAAATCTTAAAAGAAAAAAAAAACTGTCAAACCAGAATACTGTACCTGCAAAACTTTCATTTGTGAATGAAGGTGAAATTAAAACCTTTTATAACAAACAGAAAATGAAAGAATTTGTCACCACTTGTCCAGCTTTACAAAAGATGCTTAAGGATGCACTATACACAGAAACACAGAAAGACAGCGATCATTATGAAAGAACAAGAAGGAAGACAAACCTCAAGTAAAAGTACAGAAGAAATCCAAAGTAAACAATAGGATTATTTATGGAAAAATGATAGGGCCAAGTTGTTACTCATCAATAGTCACCTTGACTGTAAATGGCCTCAACTCTCCAGTTAAAAGACACAGACTGGCTGAATGGATTAAAAAACAAAACCCATCTTTTCTTTCTTTCTTTCTTTTTAAAGATTCATTTTGTTTATTTGAAAGAGAGTTACAGAGAGAGGTAGAGACAGAGACAGAAACAGAGAGAGAGAGAGGTCTTCATCCACTGGTTCACTCCCTTGATGGCTGCAACAGCCGGAGCCAGGAGCCAGGAGCCAGGAGCTTCCTCTGGGTCTCCCACGAAGATGCAGGGGCCCAGGGACTTCAGCCATCTTCTACTGCTATCACAGGCCATAGCAGAGAGCTGGATTGGAAGAGGAGCAGCTGGGACTAGAACCAGCGCCCAGATGGTATGCCAGCACTTCAGGCCAGGGCTTTAACCCTGTTCCCACAGCACCGGCCCAAGACCCATCTTTTCACTGCCTACAAGAAACACATCTCACCAACAAAGAAACGTGCAGAATGAAAGTAAAAGGATGGAAAAAGATACTCCATGCTAACAGAAAACAAAAAAGAGCTGGTGTTGCCATCCTGATATCAGACAAAATAGACTTTAATAATAAAAACTGTTAAAAGAGATAAAAAGGGCATTATGTAATGGATTAAGGGATCAATTCAACAGGAATATATGACTATACACACCCACTTATAGTGTGCCTGGCTATTTAAAAGAAATGTTAATGGAACCAAAGGGAGACATAGACTCCAATAGTAATGGGGGACTTTAATACCCCACTTTCAGCAATGGACAGATCAACCAAACAGAAAATCAGCAAGGAAACAAGAGTTAATCAACACTGTAGACATTAGGCATCTCAACACCTGATTTCAAGACATACTACAGGGCAGTTATAATCAAAGCAGCCTGGTACTGGCCAAAAAATAGACTTGTAGACCAATGGAACAGACTAGAAAGTCCAAAAATCAATCCATGCATTTACAATCAACTTATCTTTAACAATGTAGCAAAAATCAAACCCTGGAACAAGGACAGTCTCTTTAACAAATGGTGCTGGGGGAACTGGAGCTCCTCATGCAGAAGTATGAACTAGACCCCTACCTTACACCTTACATAAAAGTCCACTCAAAATAGATCAAAGACCTGAATTTACAATCTGATGCCATCAAATTACTAGAGAACACTGGGGAAATTCTGAAAATATTGGCATAGGCAAAGACCAACTCCCTGGCAAAGATCTCAGAAGTACAGGCAATCAAAGCCAAAACTGAAAATTACAGCAACCCAAGAAGTGTCTGCACTGCAAAAGAAATACTCAGCAAAGTGAAGAGGCAACTGACAGAATGGGAGAAAATATCTGTAAACTATACAAATGATAAAGGGTTAAGATCCACAATCTATAAAGAGCTCAAGAAATTCAACACCAACAAAATAAATAATCCGGTTATGAAATGGGCAAAGGATTTGAACAAGCATTTTTCAAGAGAGGAAATTCAAGTGGCCACTAGACACTTGAGAAAATGCTCAAGATCACTAGGTATCAGGGAAATGCAAATAAAACCACAATGAAGTTTCACCTTACTCCAGTTAGAATGGCTCTCATGCAGAAATCAACAAATGAAAAATGCTGGTGAGGATGTGAGGAAAAAGGTACCCTGTTCCATTGTTGGTGTGAATATAAACTGGTGCAGCCATTGTGGAAGATAGTATGGAGATACCTCAGAAATCTGAATACCATAAGACCAAGCCACCCACTCTTGGGCATTTACCCAAACCAAAAGAAATCAATATATCAAAGAGTTATCTGTATCATTACAGCTCAATTCACAACAGCCAAGATATGGAATCAACCCAGATGTCCATCAACTGTTGACTAGATAAACAAAAAATGATATATATACTCTATAGTGTACTACTGAGCTGTTAAAAAAAATGAAATACTGTCTTTTGCAATAAGATGGACGCAACTGGAAGCCATTATACTTAGTGAAATTAGCCAGACCCAAAAAGAGAGAGATCATATGTTTTCCCTGATCCACAGTAACTACTAGAGTACCTGAAAGGTAATGTATTGGAGTGAAACAGACACTTTGAGATTCAATGACTGTTTATAGCCCTTGTCTATTCAGTTGAGGAATAGTGTTTATTTTTTTCTCTTCATACTATTTGTTGAAATCTTTTACTTAGAGTTAGCTACATGATCATTAAGTATACTGAAAGTGGATCTATGCAAAAATTAAGAGTGAGAATGCAAGAAGGAGGGGGTGAAAGGGTTGGAGTGTGGGTGAGAGGGAGGGAAGGGGGGAAGTGCCACTATGATCCTAAATCTATATATATATATATGAAATATATGAAACTTGTATAACTTAAGATTTTAAAAAGTTATAAATTTCATGGTAATTAAGGAGTCCTGAAATTATTTAGTATCAATAACTTATCAGTATTTAACATCTTACCATATATTACTCTTCAGTCTTATGACTTTTAAAAAACAAATATAACATAGGGTACATTTCTCCTAAATTGAAGAGTCACACTCTCAGGTTCAACAGAAAAGGCATTACAATATGATCTGGAATTTATTAAAGTTTTACATATTTTAAGTGCTATCTAATCTGCTTTAAGTGTATCATACCAAGAACAGAAAAATTCCTGTGCATGTTAAAGGGAATCTCGAGCAATATGGGGGAAGTCATTTAATATTGATATTATTTTCCTTTTGGGAAAGATGACAAGAGAAATAAATCACTATTCTCTGAATACCTACAGTAATCCTAGTTTTATGCTATCTATGTATAAGCAAAGGATAAAGTGGAATTTGAAAAATGTATTGTTTTTTTAGAGAAACATGGCAAAAATACAATTATAAGGATACTTCAAAAAGTCTGTGGTAAAACAGAATTAAAAGGTAAGTTTATTCTGAGGCAAAACATTTTTGAGATACATGTATACAAGAAGTCTGTTTTCAAAAAGTTCACATAAAACAAACATTATGAAAAAAATTACACATAGAATTCAAAAGGTTTTTTGCATTACAATAAACATCATTCAATTCCAAGTTTTCAAACTCTTTGAAATACCTTTGTACTCTTTCCCCTTAAGCATTTAGAGGCTTTGATAGTAATTGTCTATGTGCTTTAAAAAAAAAATTTACTAATTAATTTATTTCAAAGGCAGAGATGGCTTTTGGGTAGCGGGGAGCAGATGTGCTGGGGTTCTTCTGTCTACTGGTTCACTTCTCAAATGAATGCAATAGCTGAGGCTAGACCAGGCTGAAGGAACCACAAACTCCATCCTGCCACATGGGTAGCAGGAACTCGAGTACGTGAGCCTTCATCTACTACTTCCTAGGTGCATTAGCAGGAAGTTGATTAGGAAACAGAGTAGCTGGGATGTTGGCATTTCAAACAGTGCTTAACTTGTTATGCCACAACAACTGCTGGCCTACTGTGCTTTTTACTAAAAATTTTTATTTATTCATTTGAGAGGTGGAGGGGGGAGAGAGAGAGAGAGAAAACCCATCTGTTGTTTGGCTCTGCAAATACCTCCTAATGGCTCCCCTGGCTGAGGCTGAAGTCAGCAACCAGTGCTTTAACTCAGGTTTCTCTTGTAGGGAGCAGGAACACAATCACTTCAGCCATCACTGCTGCTTTCCAGAGTCTACATTATCAAGAACTGGGGTCAGGAACAAACTCAGGCACTTAGATATGGGATACATTTGTCACCATTGTCTTAAACATGGGGCAAACACTATGACACCCCATTGTATTTTTTATTTTATTACCCCATTCAAGGTAACTATTTAGATAATTTCATAATATAAGAGATTTCAAAAAGCTTATGGGAAAATGGAATTAAAAGAAAGTTTCTTTTGGTGAAAAATTTTGAAATGTATATAATTTTTTCATAATATACATTTGTTATGAACTTTGTGAAGATCTTGCATATATAGGTTGATGGGAAAACTAATTTTTACCTGTGGCAAACATGAGAAGAGAAACAATATGGAAGGAAATAAAGCATCAACGGTTAATTTATACCATCTTTTTTATTAAAATCTGTCAATGCCATTAGGCTTTTAAAACTCTTTTTAGATTATGGAACGCTCATCCAATGTCCTTGCAAAAGATATATAAATAAGTTATGTTAATATTTGTGTTCCCTGCTCTCTGTTGAGATATAATTTTCTTCTAGAGAACATTAATTTTCATGAGAAAAGGAATCAATTATTATGTAGTGATTATAAATCAAGGCAGATTATTCTCTATGATAAAAAATAAATAGGATTTCAAATTGTACAAGTTATTTAATTAGAATTGAGGTATAAAATTAAGTGTTTTTTGAATATTAATCTCTTAGTGGTGTTTCAGAACTGGCAATTGCTTATAAACAAGAGCCCAGGATGCCCAGAGATTAATCAAGGTAATTTGTGCTCATTCACTTTTAAAATAATCTTTAAAAATAAACACAAATAGTCTAAAAACTGTTGAATCTTAATCTGTTTGGTAAGGCCTCTGGCACATCAATAAGCCAGAAAAAATTTGTAAACATATTTAACTCCCACCTTCCCCAACACAAAAAAAGTACCTATCATGTGCTACATACCTTACATGTTTGGAATATCATTTTAAACAACAGAACCTTACAGCATTTCACACAACACTGTTTAGCCTTGGAACATAGCATAGTTATGCTCCTGATTACAGTTCAGTAGGAACTGGGATGAAAGGGTAGACCATCTTCCTAGACACAGAGAGTTGGGATAGTACATAAAGCTCCTATGCTGTTCATGCCCCCTTCACCAGAGTGACAGCTCTCCTTAACAACATGGCAACTGCAAATACTCTCACCTCCTCAGCCTTTGCTTAGAATTTCCCTCCCCTACCTTTTGATACTGAAGAGGCCCAAGGGCTATCTGAAGCCAGCAGTCCACCCCAAGCCCAGCACCAGCGCAGAGCAAACACCAAAGTGTCCCTGGGAGGAAGGGGCAGAGGGAAGTTGTGATTTTTCCTCATGCTTTATCTATTGCTCTGAATCTCTGCCTAGCAGAGTTTCTCTAAGCCCATTCCCACAGCATCACACAACAGCTTTGGCCTGCGCTGCAGTGGGTTCCTGCCTAGTAAATATGATGAAATGCCCAACCTAACCTCCCTTCAAAAAGGGAAAACGAAGTTACAACTGAATTTTTTTTTTGTTTTGTTTTTTTTTACAGGCAGAGTGGACAGAGAGAGAGACAGAGAGAAAGGTCTTCCCTTTGCCGTTGGTTCACCCTCCAATGGCCGCCGCGGCCGGCGCACCGCGCTCGTCCGATGGCAGGAGCCAGGAGCCAGGTGCTTTTCCTGGTCTCCCCATGGGGTGCAGGGCCCAAGTACCTGGGCCATCCTCCACTGCACTCCTGGGCCACAGCAGAGGGCTGGCCTGGAAGAGGGGCAACCGGGACAGAATCCGGTGCCCCTACCGGGACTAGAACCCGGTGTGCCGGCGCCTGAATTTTTTAAGCACAACTACAGATGAAGCTTACTTTATGCTTCTAACTTGTCATTAGCTATTCTAAAGTCTTCTTAAGAAAAATATAAAGAGAAAAAGAGAGACTTGCCTTCTTTAAGCAGAAAGGGTCCCAGGTATATTGGAGATCCAATGTTTTAAAAAGTCAAGGAACCTCCTAGGTATCTGGGTCACACACACACACACACAAAAAAGCTAATTGCACAGAGAATAATTATCATAAATAGTCTTAAAGAAAAGGCTCAAACATTTGTGGATTATTGAAGGAAAATCAGGAACCAGCCTTACTTAAATCTGAAAATCATAAATAAATTTCTTGGAAATACTACCCTTATTTATTTGCTATTTTTGTCCTGTTTGTTTTCTCTCACTATTGTTAACATCTAAAACCAAAACAAAACAAAGCAAAATTCTTAGCCTCAAAATACTGGTTGATCTTTGTTTGCCTCAGAGACTGAAGAGGGGGGAAACATTTTTCTGAATGTCTTCTACCTTGCAGTAGGCCAGGAAAATCAGAAATCTGAACTTAAGGACTAAGTGACAAGTGGGAAGAAAAGAAGGATCCTGGGGTAATTGAAGCAGAAGAGGGAGAAAATAAAAGAGCTAGCCTCAAATCAGGAAACATTTTCCATACAGTAAGAGACCTGGTGTTCTCAGCTAAGCCTTCTTACAGGCACCACCCCATCAAGCTCCAGGTATAACTGTTAGGGTAGCTGGGAACTCATTTTTATATGCAACGTAGGACAAGTTGAGAAGCACATCACTGTTAACCTATGACAGACCTCTGAAGAAGTCCTCTGACAATCCCTCTGAAGTGGGATCAGATACAGAAAGATTGCTATGCATACTGGTTATGCTCTACCCCACTACTGGTTTAGAACCAAGATTCCACAGAACAATGTATTAATGGGGGAAAAAAAATCCCAGGTGTCAGACATCTAACTTATAACCAAACTTTTAAGAAACAACCTACTCACAAGTATGGAATTAATTTTGGAGGTCAGTTCCCTCAAAGTAACAAAAAATATCATCTGAAAAGAAAAACTGCAATGTTTAAAGTATAAGTAAAGTAATTTATATTCCACAGAAACTGAACATTTATAACTTACCATGGGCTGCCATTCTGGGTTGGTCAGTTTGAGTACTGTTAAACTGAATGGTATGGCCTAAAACTGCCTGGGCATATATTTTAAGTATGGTTTAAAGTTTCCTCAAAGGGAATGATAACTAGCCTAACTTGATTTGTAAACAGACTGTAACTTACCCTTGTAACAAGCAACTGAGTTTCAGCCAATCACAAGTGGACAATGGTTCAGGCCAAGTTCAAATCAGACAGACCTGAGCTGTAATCAATTAGGCTAATTTTGTACTTTATTTTCTGGATGTAACTATAAGTTGCATGTGTGGTAGAGTGGGGGAATTCTGAACCATTTTTGGTCTATATTATTGTCTAAATTCTAGAATTACAAATGACGTCAAGGGATTGGGCCAGAGTCCTAGCTTCCTTTCAATTCTGGCTTCCTGCTAATGGACACATTGTAGGGCAGCAGGTGAAGGATGAAGTTGTTGGGTTCCTGCCACCCATGAGGGAGATCCAGCTTCAGTCCTGGATTCCTGGCTACAGTCATACCCAGCTCTGGTTGTTTTACCTATTTGGGAAAGTCAACTGTCAGATGGGAGCTATCCCTGTCTTCCTGTCTCTCAAAAAATAAAACCCAAGTTTCTTTCATCCAAATTTTAAAAGTCTCATCTTCTTAAAAAAATATTTATTTATTCTGAAAGTCATAGTTACACAGAGAGGGACAGAGAAGATAGAGAGAGATCTTCTATCAGCTGGCTCACTCCCAAGATGGCAGCAATGGCCAGCGGGTCAAGCTGAAGTCAGGAGCCAGGAGCTTAATTCAGGTCTCCCACGTGGATGGCAGCCCTGAACACTTGGGCATCTTCCACTGCTTTTCCCGGCCATTAACAGTGAGCTGGATCAGAAGTGGAGCAGCCAGGACATGAAACAGTGCCCAGATGAGATGTCATTAAGTGCAGCTTTACCAGCTATGCCACAATACCTGCTCCTTAAGAAGTCTTATACTAATGTGGCTGTACCCACTCTGAGGGAGTGTTTTTCTAACCCACTCTAAGGTGCCATATAAGGTAGTACTCATCTAGAAGATGGTGCCTAAAAGCTAAAATCCTATTAAATAGGAGCCAAAAATAACAGCTATGTCCCCCCGCCTTCCACTCACACATACACTTTTAAAATACAAAGCAGAGATACCAGAAGACAGAAAAACTTTAGGAAAAGATACACACGACCCATCTATCTAAGAAAAGATTCATATCCAGAATATGTAAAGACATCCCCACAAAACATTAAGGAAAAGATTATTTAAAGGTTGGGCTAAAGACGTGAACAGACACTTGGGAAAAGAGAAAATTCAAATGGCCAATATGTATAAGAAAAGGTGCTGAATATCATTCTTATCAGGTAAATGTAAATTAACATCCATCACAATGGCTAAATCTAAAAGATGACAAAACCAAATGCTGACAAAGACATGAAGCAATCTGAACTCTCTATGCACTGCTGGGGGTAAGGTGGGATACTCTTTTATTTTAATGTAGTAGAATTAATTACAGAAGATTTTCTGGGGGAAGTAGTTATATCTTCAACATCAAATCACTTTAGGAAACAGCTGGCTCCAAGGATGCCATAACCCTTCCTTCTGTGGCTGGACAGAGAGAAATGTATGCCCACAGCTAAAGTTAGGCTCTGAGTTACCCAGTGGGGAAAAGTGATGAAAGAAGAGGGAATTCTGCTGAAAAGTTAAGAAAGCTGAGAAACTAGACTTTCTGCCTTTCATGGAAAAGAAAGAACTTCAGAAAAACAGAAATCTTTGTAAACACACAACCATGAAACCAACTTGTTGATATTTGTAACAATTACTGAGACATTAGAACACACTTTTTGTGTAGAGTTTTGTAATAGAAATGTATCCTTTGTCAAGTGCAGCCTACACAACTGTAAATTATAATTTAACATGCTGAAAACACTGTGATGATGTATGTTCATAGTAACAACATTTTTTAATGATTTATCTATTTGAAAGGGAGAGTTACAGAGGGAGAGGGAGATACCAAGAGAGATCTCTTATCTGTTGGTTTACTCCCCAAATGGCCACAAAGGCCAGGACTGGGTGATGCTAAAATTAGGAGCCTAAAACATGACCTGGGTCTCCCACATAGGTGCCAGATGCCGAAGAGATTGAGACATTGTCCACTGCCTTCCCAGGTGTATCACCAGGGAGCTAGATCCAACATGGAGCAGACAGGACACTAGCTGGAGCTCATATAGGATGCCTTTGTGCTGCTGTGCCACAATGTGGGCTCCAGCATATTCTTTCTAATGATTACTCAGTGTAACTTGTAGACCACTTTGATAATTGTGTGGAAAGCATCATTAAAACTAGTCTAAGTCATATGAAGTACTAGCAATGCTAAAAGCACTCTGCTACTTGATTCATGTGAATTATCTCATTTATTTTTTACAAAAGTAGACACCTAACAATCATAAAAATAAAATAACTTATTTTTCCACAAAAGTGGAAGCCAACAATAATAGGTATTGTTATTATCCCCATTTTAGAGGTGAGGAAATAAGAGCCATAAAGGTTAACAAGTTTGCTGTAAGTTGCACAGTTAAGTGGTAAAACAAGTCTGACTTCTGACAGTGTAATTCCAGGGTCTGCTCTCCTAATACCACTGGCCAGTGCCTGAAGAATCAGGTTAAAAATTCACAAGGAGATAATGAAATCTTAAAAAAAAAAAAAAGGACACATGGAAATAAAAAAATTAAAAAAATTGACAAGAGCTAAATTAATATAACTACTCCTCCCCCTCCACAAAAAAAAATCCAGCTACTAAAGATTAACCCACATAATTTTTCTGAAAATATACTTTGGGTAGCCATACATCTCAGGTTGTTGTCTTTTATAGAAACAGGGAATATACAAAAAAAAAAAAACAGGGAATATATAACAAAATAATGCTTATAAAGGTCAGGTATATCAAAAAAAAAGGTTCTGTACAAATTCCACATATAACATCCCTTGACAAAAATTTCAAACTTCTAAAAAAAAATTTAAAATTTCTTTTTTTCTGTAAGTAGGCAGAAGGATGTTTTCTTGTTTTTTGTTGAAGTATCAATGGACAAACACCAATGAACTACTTGCTTTCCATTCAACCTTATGCTAACATTAACAGACACAAGAATGCACAAACATGCAGAGAGAGCACACATATGTGCAAATATAGCACACATGCAAAATGCAGGAGTTACCAGCAAGCCCATTAACCTCTCCATGTGCACAGGCAGACTCATGTAAACCTGTTCATCCAAGAACACAGCACTACCCCTTCCATACACAAAAACTCACTCCCATAAATTAGTTTTTAGAGAATTTTTATTCACATATAAAATAACTATTAATAAGGCATAACTGTCAACAGAGGGATTTTAACAACAGACTAATGTTCACAAACCCACTTGATTCCTAGGATTTATCACATTCATTTTACATATGAAGAAATATACAAAAATGAAGTATTTTTCCCTATGTGAAAGTGCTAATAAATGACAAACCCAGCTCTTTAATACTTAATTTGTAACCTCTTACTATTATACTTAGCAAGGCTGCTGAAAGCAGTACTGTTCATGTTCAACTACAAATAACTGTCAGACACTATGTAGTGGCTCAGGTTCCCAAACACTTCATAAAGTAACTGTCTTTCTTAATGTTGGAGATATTATAATCTGTGAAACTAAAATAAAGAGAAGGAACAAAAATCTAATGGAGCACTTAACTAGCTGTACACTAACCTACTGGTAAGTTTCTGTAATTTTGGATGAGCAGTTTGCATAACCCTCAAGGCTGGCAGGCACGCATGCTTTACAAGTCCTTGTTTCAGTCCTGGCCTACTTGACTTCCCATCCAGATGGTCCAAGTCCTTGGGCCCCTGCCACCTGTGTGGGAGACCCAGAAGAAAGTTTCTGGCTCCTGGCTTCGGTCTGGCTTTGCCCCAGCCATTGCAATCATTTGGGGAATGAACCAGAAGATGGAAGATTTCTCTCTTTTTCTCTAACTCTGCCTTTCAAATAAACAAATAAATCTTTTTTAAAAATTTCCTATTTGATCTCTTAAATTTTTAAAAGAAGAAAAAATTGATAAGACATTTTCAGTTCTATTTAATTTAAACATGAGAGTTTGCTGGGTAAATAATACGTTTTTTAAACTTTTCAGGTAATTCCCTTGATTCCAAAGAGATAATTTAAAAATCTCCAGACTGTTACCTGGTAGGTTCATAAAAGGTTTTCCCCTTATTATAAGTATATTATAAAATATAAAAAGTGAACAGAGTGCTAGAACAGAAGGGCCACTCATACTGAAACTAAAGCTTTCCTTTAAAAAGGAAGAAAATTTATAAAGGAGACCATTTCAATAACACTTAGCAATCTCATTTGGTTCAAAGACAAAAACATCTCCAATCATGTCACTGTACTGCTTCACAATGTTCCATTTAAGAAAATTTATCCTATTAATGAGGTTTATTGGGGAGATAAACAATCAAAACATGATATTTCCCTCTTTTCACCAAATGACTTAAGAATAGTAAACCTATCCTTTTCAACTTTATTAAAATCAGGCCAGTAAAACAGAAAAACAAAAAGCCCAAACAACTCTACACTGTTATTACTCACATTCCCTCTGGGGAGAAAGGGAAAGCTTGCTTACTGATGACTATAAAACAGTAGCTTCCCTAAGTTCATAGTTCTTCTGTAACATCATCTATTGGATGTGTAAGCATCCATATAGGCTTCCCAATCACCACTATGGGTCTTGAGATCCAGGAGAATTGATATTAATATGATATATTTGCTCTGCTATGAATTCTGAAGTTATTTTTTAAAAAACATTAAATGTTTTTTGAGAGAGAGAAAGAGAAAGTGCTTCCATGTACTGTAATGGCCTGTAATGGCCAGGGCTTGGCTGTGCCTAAGTCAGGAGCTGGGAACTCAGTCCAATTCTTTCTACATGGATGGCAAGAACCCAATCACTTGAACTATCACTGCTGCCTCCCAGGGTCTGCATTAACAGAAGCTGGACTCCAGAAGTTGATTTTTGCATTGAACCTGGGTACTCCAATAGGAGATGCAGGCATCTTTACCATTAGGCCAAACACCAGCCCTAGTTCCTTGTCTTTAAACCAAGAATCCTTGAGCCAGCATCCATAAAACAGTAACTGGCTAACACTTTCAGGTTGTACCTAGGACAAAATCAAATCAAGACAGCTGAGAAGGTGGATTTTTTTCTTTGTCTCAATGGAAGACAGAAGAATCTTAATGGAACAATCTAGAAAAATACTGAAGAGGGTAAGCTAGGATGACCGAGACAAACTGTTCCATTTTATTTAAATTCCCAGGATTCATCCTTCATTATGTTAATTCACCCAGGTGTGGTAGGCCCTATCTGAGAGAGAGGAAGTAGCTTTAACCATGAAAGGAGATGGAAACTATTTTTAAAGATTGAAAAGTATTTATTTACTTAAAGAAACCACGGAAGTTTAAGAGTGATCAGATTCTTGTTTTACTACCAAAGGTAGAAGAATTTCTCTCTGAAATTGAGTAAGAACAGAGGGAGCTAATCATAAAGTATTTTTGTGATTATCCTTTAAGAGCAGAGTAGGGTTGAATTGTTCCAACAAGGTTCATAAGACACATGGCCAACAAGCCCTAAAAGCTTCACCATCTGGCCTTTGATAGAAAAAACTACTATCATGTACAGCATGTATCAGTAGTTAGTATATTGCTTCCTTTGATTGCTAATTAGTATGTCACTGGATTAATACATAGTAAACATCTGGAAATTTCCAATTTTTGGCCATTATGAATAACGCTATCTATATTCATCAACAATTCTCAATGTAGACATGTGTTTTCATTTCCTTGTATAGTTCCTAAGAATGGAATTGCTCAGCTGTATGTTAAGCTTCAGTTTAACTTTTGAAGAAACAAACTGTTTGCTAAAGTGGTTGTACTATTTTAAAATAGCAATACAGTTGGAGAGTAACAGATCCCTCAAATCCTAGTCAATACTTGGTATTACCTTTGTTTTAAATTAGTCATTGTAGTTGGTGTGTTAGCTGTATCTCACAGGTTTTTAATTTATATGTGTCTAATGCCTAATGATATTAAGCAATTTTGGGGTAGTCATTTGCCATTTACCTCTTCTTTGGTGAAACACTTCTAGTCAAGTAAAACACTGACTCATGTACTTGACTTACTTAATTTCCAAAATTTCTTATATAATCTAAAAATGAGCCCTTTATCAAACACACGATTTAATATTTCTTCCAGTCTGTGGCCTGACTTTTCATTCTCTTATTGGTGTCTTCTGAAATGTAAATGCTAATGCTAATTTTAATCCAGCTTTTATCACTCTTACCCTTTGTGTTGTTTGTAAGAATGCCTTGCCAAGTGAAGATCTTCTATAAACTTTGTGATTTTAGGGCTTATATTTAAGATAGGATCCATTTTGAGTTAATTTTTCTGAATTAAACTGACAGAATTAAGCCTTTTTTTTCTTACAAAAGGATATCCAGTTACTCTAGCATCAATTGTTAGAAAGACTGTCCTTTCCAACTGTGTTGACACTGTTGTCAAAAATAAACTGACCACGTATATAAGGGTTATTTCTGGACTCACATTTTTGTTTTCTTTATCTACATGTCTTCCTTTACGGCATTATTACCATAACTAAATTAATACAGATTTACAGAAGTATTGAAATAGTGTACTATAATTCCACCAAATGCTTTTGTTTCTAAAATTATATGGGCTACCTGAGGTCCTTTTCATTTCCATATATACAAAGATTACCTTGTCAATTTCATCAAAAAAATCAAATTGCAACAAAACAAAAACCCTGAAATTTTAACAGAGATATCAAGGAATCTACAATTTGGAGAAAATTATCATCTTACTACTAATAAAATTAATTCTTCCAATTCATGAACAAGGTAGTCTTGCCAATTATTTGTATCATTAATTTCATCTAGCAACATTTTCTTTTCAGTAAATAATTTTGCACTTCTATTAAATTTATTTCTAAATATTTTAATCCTTTTGATGCAACTATGAATAACATTTTATAATGTTTGTAGTTAAATACAATGTACACATATAAATATGATTGATTTCTATGTATGTTCTAGTATCCTGAAATATAGCTGGACTATTAGTTGTTACATATTTATGTATTCCCTACTAATTTCTTTTTTTAAAATTTTAATTTTTATTTTTTATTTGACAGGCAGGCAGAGTGGACAGTGAGAGAGAGAGACAGAGAGAAAGGTCATCTTTTTTGCCATTGGTTCACTCTCCAATGGCCGCCGTGGCCGGTGCACTGCTCTGATCCAAAGGCAGGAGCCAGGTGCTTATCTTGGTCTCCCATGGGGTGCAGGGCCCAAGTACTTGGGCCATCCTCCACTGCACTTCTGGGCCACAGCAGAGGGCTGGCCTGGAAGAGGGGCAACCGGGACAGAATCCGGTGCCCGACCGGGACTAGAACCCAGTGTGCCGGCGCCGCAAGGCGGAGGATTAGCCTGTTGAGCCACGGCGCCGGTCAGTTGTCTATTTTGATGTCAGAATTGTGCATAATAATCTTTCATAATAAGTTCCACCAAATTGGTAGTGATGCCATTTCTTTCATTCCTTTTTTTTTTAAAGATTTATTTAATTATTTAAAAGTCAGAGTTACACATAGAGAGGCAGAGGCAGAGGCAGAGGCAGAGGCAGAGAGAGAGAGAGAGAGAGAGAGAGAGAGAGTCTTCCATTCAAGGGTTCACTCTCCAACTGGCCACAATGGCCAAAGCTGTGCTGATCCAAAGCCAGGAGCCAGGAGTTTCTTCCAGGTCTCCTAGACGGGTGCAGGGGCCCAAGGACTTGGGCCATCTTGTACTGCTTTCCCGGGCCATAGCAGAGAGCTGGACAGGAAGTAGAGTAGCTAGGTCTTGAACAGGCATAGAGCAGGCATCTATGTGGGATGCAAGCGCTTCAGGCCAGGGGCTTAACCTGCTGTGCCACAGCACTGGCCCCTGTTTCATTCCTAACACCCCTCCTTTACTCCTCTGTTTTCCTTTTGGCCATGGTAGTTACAAGTTTGTTGACTCTGCAAAGCCCTTCTCATTTTATTGATTTTTCACAAGTATTTTTACTTAGTTTGTTTCTATTATATTCCTCATTATCCCTGCTTGCTATTGGTCTGGGTGGCTATTTTTTCTAGTTCCTTGAGATGGAAGTTTAGGTAAATGATCTGAGACTTTTTTCTTCTTTCTGATATAAAATTTATATATACATTTTCCTTGGAGCACCGCTTTAGCCACACACAAATTTTAATAAGCTGAGTTTTCATTTGCATTTAGATAAGAATGTATTAAAATCTACATGTGGTTATTATGAAACTATTCTTTAATGGCTAAGATTTTGTTCTGTTATATGAGTTCAATCTTTTGAAATCTATTGAGACTTACTTCATTGCCCAGCATATAGTCTAACATAGAGAATGTTTCTAATGTGCTAAAAAGAGCATGTATTATGCAGTTACTGGATAATTTCTAATATTTGCTAGTTAGCTCAAGTTGATTTTGTTTTTGAAGTCTTCTATCATCTTGCCTATCTTCTGTCTAACTAGTTGAGGCTGGGATGCTAAAATCAATTACTATTTTGCAGAACTGTTTCTTGTCCTTATAGTTTTTGCTTCAGATACTTTGTAACACTTGTTATGCATATACATTATTGATGTGTATAGATGTGTATAGATGCATACACATTAATCACAAGTATGTCTTTCTTATATACTGACTTTCATCATTAGGCAATGTTCCTAACTGTCTTCAGTAGTACATCTTGTCTTAAGGTCTATTTGGCCTGATATTAATAACTTAATGCTCTCTTAGCATTTTCGTTTTCTTTGTGTATCTTTTCTCATCATTTTACTTTCAACCAATGTATGTCTTTGAATATATGGTCAGTCTTTCAAAGATAGCATGTAACTAAGTGCTGTTCTTCTTCTCTCTATTTTTTAAAGATTTATATATTTGACAGGCAGAGTGAAAAAAGAGTGAGAGAGGGAGAGACAGCGTAATCTTCCATTTGTTAGTTTACTCCCCACATGGCTGCAATGGCAAGGACTGGTCTAGACCAAAGCTAAGAGCCTTAACTTCATTTAGATCTCCCACATGGGTGGGAGGGACCGAGTACTTGGGCTGTTTGCCACTACCTTCCTAAGCACTAAGCAGGGAGCTGGACCAGAAGCAGAGCAGCAGAACTTGAACTGGCATTCCAATATACGGTTCCAGCATTGCAAGGAAGCTTGCTATACCACAATGCTGGCTTTTTCTTTTCTTCTTCTTCTTCTTTTTTTTTTTTTACTTCATTTTGTCACTGTTTGCCTTTGAAGTAGAAATGTTCAAATCACCCACATTTGATGAAATTACTGATATAGGTAGATTTACACAGGCTAATTTCTTATTTATTTCCTATTTGTGTCACATTTTTTGTCCCTCTTCTTCTTTACTGCTTTCTTTTGTGATACTTTTAGTGTACCATTTAATTCCTCTGGGTTTAATATTTTTGGAATTATTTTCTCACCAACTTAGAAATTGCTATAGTAGATTAAAAATATATATTTATCACAATCTTCAAAACAATACACACTTCAGTAAAATAGAAACTACATTTCAATTTATGTCCATCTTCTCACATCTCCCTGCTGTTGTCACATATTTCATTTATAGGTTATACAGCTAACAAAGCAGTGTTATAATATTTATGCCAGCACTGTGTCTTAGCAGGTAAAGGACAGTGTGGGTGCCAGTTTGAATTCCAGCTGCTTGACTTCTGATCTAGCTCCTGTTAATGAGCCTGGGAAAGCAGCAGAGGATGTTCCAAGCTCTTGGGCCCCTATACCCACATAGGAGACCCAGAAGAAGCTCTTGGCTTTTGGCTTTAGCCTGGCCCAGCTATAGCTGTTGCAGCCATTTGGAGAGTGAATCAGTGGATAGAAGACCTCTCTCTGACTCTCCCTCTGTTTATCTGTAACCCCACCCTTCAAATAAATAAAATAAATCTTTAAAAAAAGTAAAAGAAAATGCAGGGCTTCCTTATTTAAAAACTATTATAATTTTTGGAAAAGACCTCAGAAGCATAGGCAATTAAAGCAAAATTCAAAAATGGGATAATATTAAGCCGCAAAGCTTCTGCACTGCCAAAGAAACACTCAGCAAAGTGAACAGTCAACTGACAGAATAGGAGAAAATATTTGCAAACTACGAAACTGATTAGGATTAATATTCAGAATCTATAAAGAGCTTAAGAAACTCAACAAAAATAAAACAATCCATCTAAGAAGTGGGTGAAGGACTTGAACTCTAGTCCATCAACTGATGAGTGGTTAAAGAAATTATGGGGGGGGAGGGGGAGCTTGGACCGTGGCATAGTAGGTTAATTCTCTGCCTGAGGTACCAGCATCCCATATGGGAGCTGGTTCTAGTCCCTGCTGCTCCTCTTCAAATACAGCTCTCTGCTATTGCCTGAGTAAGCAGTAGAAGATGGCCCAAGCGCCCAGGCCTCTGCACCCATGTGGGAGACCCAGAAGAAGCTCCTGGCTCCTGGCTTCTAGCTTCAGATTGGCTCATCTCTGGTTGTTGCAGCCAACTGGGGAGTGAACAAGTGGATGGAACAGCTCTCACTCTGTCTTGCCCCCTCACTGTCTGTAACTCTGCATCAAAAATAAATAAAATCTTTAAAAATAAGAAATTATGGTATATTTACAACTATGGGATACCACACATTGGTAAAAAAAATGAAATCCTGTCTTTTGCAACAAAATAGATATAACTGGAAGCCATTATATTTAGTGAAATAAGCCAGTTCCCAAAAGAAAGATATCATATGTTTTCCTTGATCTGTGATAACTAATAAAGCACCTAAAATGTAAAGTATAGGAGTGAAACTGACACTTTGAGATTCAATGAGCATTACAACCATTGTCTTTACTATTGGGAACAATGTTTTTTTCTTCATACTATTTGTTGAACTATGCTTAGTGTAGGGTTAATCTTATGAGTATAAAGTAAACTGAAAATAGACCTTTGTGAAAATTAAAAGTGGGACTAGGAGAGGGAAGAGGAAGAGGGTGGGAGTGCTGGTGGGAGAAACAGTAGGGTGGGAAGTATCACTGTTCTTAAATCTGTATATATGAAATACATGAATTTCATATACCTTAAATAAAATTTTTTAGATTTATTTATTAGAAAGGCAGAGTAAAAGAGAGATTAGAGACAGGGAGAGAAAAAGAGTGAGATCTTCCATTACTTTCACTCTCCAAATGGCCACACACAGCCAGGGCTGGGTCAAGCAGAAGCCAGGAGCCTGTAATTCCACCAGGGTCTCCCACATGGAGGGCAGAGGCCCAGCAGAGTAGTCAGTACTCAAACTGGTGCTTCCACATGAGATGCCGGAGTCTGAATTGCAGTTAACTTGCCACACCATTAACACCAACCCCTCCTTTAATCCTCTAAACAGTTTCCTTTAGTTCTTTCAAAATTTTATAATAGCTGCTTTGATGTCTTTATCTGCTAAACACAACATACCAAGACGCTTATCAGTTGATATGGTTTCTACATTTTCCTGAATATGTGCCACACCTTTCTGTCTTCTATGCATATCTCCAAACTTATTTTGAATAGACATTTTAGATAACATACTTTACCAACTCTAGATTCTGATTTTCCTCCTTAAGTTTTTTTAGTTTGTTTTAGTAACTCAATATCCTATAAGTCCGTATGTGCCACCACTGTCTCTACTCCATTACTTTAAGTCTAGATTTTCAAAGCCTGCCTTACTCTTGGTGTTAAGTCAAAAACTAAATAGAAGTTTTCCTCAAACATTTGAAACCAGTAAGGATTTCACTTCTTATTGTTATAATCTGTATTTGGCAAGATGAGCACATTCAAAATTCAGGTCTTTTACAAATTTTTGCCCAGTTTCATTTCTACTACCCCTGTTGAATCTCCACTGCATCTCTACCAAGACTCAACTGATCAAGGATGGCTTGGGTCCACCTTGTTTTCTGCTGTGCATGTCCACAGCCTCCTGTCAACTAGGGCTGTGTAGGGAACTTATCAAACTCCATGAACTGTCTATGAAACCCCACTAGTCTGTAAGTCTGCTGCATGGCCCAAACCGGATTATAACCTCACACTGGTATAGTCATGGGGCCTCCCAGTTCACTTGCCCCTAAGATCATTATTTTAACCTATAATATATCATATCAAACGATCCTTCTGCAGTTCAGGTGGCAAAGCCTGCCTAATCCTGGTTGAAATGCTACACCAACAGACCTGGGAATGAGGAAATGGGGAGGCAAAGAGCAACAGAAAAAAAACACCACAAACTTATTACTATTCTTACCCTAAGATCACTAGTTTAATGAATAAAGATCTCAATGTTTATTATTAATTTCCAGAGCACTGAAACAGTGGTTTTTATAAGTTTTGTCCAATTTTACAGTTGCTTACCGGGGAGAATCACATCAATCATCCCTTCTTAACAGTGTGTATCATGTGTCACTGTAGTCTAGCTACAGTACAACTGCATCAAATCTTGGCAATAATTTTGAGAACATACTTAATTATGAGACAAAATTTTAAGTTCAATTTTGTTATTCAAATTCTGTGCTATGTGTGGCTATTTTAGGCTTAATTTAATTTTTTTTATTGCTACTGGGAAAAACCGATCTTGTGCATGTATTTGTGGGTAAAAAGGAGTCATGGATTACGCACACTCATAACATAAAGCAGCTACAAAAAGTTACACAGAAATAGGCAAAATCAGGTTTATAAATTGTATTTACTCAGACTGACACAATATATAAGGGTACCTCAAAAATTCTGTGGACCAACAGAATGGGAAAAAATATTAGTGAGCTACCTATCCAACAAAGGATTAATATCCAGAATTCATCAGCAAGTTAAAAACTCAACAATAAAAAAAACCAATTCAGTTAAGAAATGGGCAAAGGAACTCAACATAAAGTTCTAAAAAGAAGAAAATACAAACGGCCAACAAATATATGCAAAAATGCCCAATATCACTAGCTGTCAAGGAAATGCAAATCAAAACCACAGTGAAATATCACCTCATCCCTGTCAGAATGAGTAAAATCCAAAAGATAGAAGAGTAATAAGTGCTGGTGAGGATGTGAAGAATGGTGAATACTTATACGCTGTTGGAGGGAATGTAAATTAGTGCAGCCACTGTGGTAAACAGAGTGGAGATTTTTAAAAATACTAGAAATAGGCTTGCCATATGATCCAGCATTCCCACTTCTGGGTATATACACAAAATACAGGAACACACTATATCAGAGAGATATCTGTTGCACCATATTTATAGCAGCACTGCTCACAACAGCCAAAGTATCAGTAATTATCAGATGAATGGTTAAAGAAAATGTGGCTTATGTTTATATATAATGGAATAATATTCAGCCATTAAAAAAATAAAATTCTACTATTTGAAGCAAAATGAGTGCAACTGAAGGACATCATCTTGAGTGAAATAAGGAGGAAACAGAAAAACAAATATCATGTTATCCTTTATATGAGGGAACTAAAATATAAAAAAAAAATCAAAAAACAAGAAAGAAATGCCTCTGTGTATCCATATCACTGCAAATACACTTTTTTCCAATTTTGTTTTACACCTTTGTCAAGCTAATGGTTAAGAATGTTGTATTGGGCTGGCGCCGTGGCTCAACAGGCTAATCCTCTGCCTTGCGGCGCCGGCACACCGGGTTCTAGTCCCGGTCGGGGCGCCGGATTCTGTCCCGGTTGCCCCTCTTCCAGGCCAGCCCTCTGCTGTGGCCCAGGAGTGCAGTGGAGGATGGCCCAAGTACTTGGGCCCTGCACCCCATGGGAGACCAGGAAAAAGCACCTAGCACCTGGCTCCTGCCATCGGATGAGCGTGGTGCACCGCCCGCAGCGCCCCATCCGTGGCAGCCATTGGAGGGTGAACCAACGGCAAAGGAAGACCTTTCTCTCTGTCTCTCTCTCTCACTGTCCACTCTGCCTGTCAAAAAAAAAAAAAAAAAAAAAAAGAATGTTGTATTGGGGGCCAGTGCCATGGCTCACGTAGTTAATCCTTCAACTGCGGCACCAGCATCCCTTAATGGGCACCGGGTTCTAGTCCCAGATGCTCCTCTTCCAGTCCAGCTCTCTGCTGTGGCCTGGGAGGGCAGTGGAGGATGGCCCAAGTGTTTGGGCTCCTACACCTGCATGGGAGACCAGGAAGAAGCACCTGTCTCTTAGCTTTGGATTGGCACAGCGCCAGCCATAGCGGCCATTTGGGGAGTGAACCAATGGAAGGAAGACCTTTCTCTCTCTCTCTCACTGTCTATGACTCTACCTGTCAAAAAAAAATAGCAAATTTAAAAAAAAAAAAACAAGAATGTTGTATTACTGCTGTTTTTAATGTTCTGCAATTACTTTGAAATTTTATGCATATGTATGAAATAGTCAATTTTCCATTTGAAAAAGCCCTTGCCTATACTTTCACTAACCTAGGATCTTTTTACTCCTTTATTGTAATGTAAATTAAAGATATTTTACTAAAGAAAGTGTTTGTGAGAAAATATATTCAAACTTTATTTTAGTGCAAAGAAATTTGAAATCCATGCATATGGGGGCCTTTAAAAAGTTCATGGACTGGCCGGCGCTGTGATGCAGCAGGTTGAAGCCCTGACCTGAAGCGCTGGCATCCCATATGGGTGCCGATTCTAGTCCTGGCTGCTCCTTTTCTGATCCAGATCTCTGCCATGGCATGGGATAGCAGTATAGGATGGCCCAAGTCCTTGGGCCCCAGCACCCACGTGGGAGACCTGGAAGACACTCCTGGCTCCTGGCTTCAGATGGGTGCAGCTCCAGCCGTTGCGACCATCTAAGGAGTGAACCAGCAGATGGAAGATCTCTGTCTCTACCTCTCTCTGTAGCTTTGTCTTTCAAATAAATAAGATAAATCTTTTTAAAAAAAGTTCAAGGAAAAGATATTTTGTGAAAAGCTATGCATGGATTTCAAAATTTTCTTGTACCAAACTAGACTTATCTTTTTTTTTTTGACAGGCAGAGTGGACAGTGAGAGAGAGAGACAGAGAGAAAGGTCTTCCTTTGCGGTTGGTTCACCCTCCAATGGCTGCCATGGACGGCGCACTGCGGCCGGCGCACCGCGCTCATCTGATGGCAGGAGCCAGGTGCTAGGTGCTTTTCCTGGTCTCCCATGGAGTGCAGGGCCCAAGCACCTGGGCCATCCTCCACTGCACTTCTGGGCCACAGCAGAGGGCTGGCCTGGAAGAGGGGCAACCGGGACAGAATCCGGCGCCCCGACCGGGACTAGAACCCGGTGTGCCGGCGCCGCAAGGCGGAGGATTAGCCTGTTGAGCCACGGCGCCGGCTTAGACTTATCTTTTAATTCTACTTTTCTACAACCTTGTGAAGTAGCATAATGAATATATGAAAATGATAGTAAAAGGTCTGCAAATTATGGTAGGTGAAAAACATTTGAAAGAAATGTTGAAGGTTACTCTGGAGAATAAAAAACTGCATGTTGCTAGCATTTCAAATATTTAGAATTAATATTGTTCAGAAGGCAGAGTAAAAATAAGGTAGCATAATTCTGAGTAATATGAAACCTATTTAACAACTTAAGCTGAATCAACTGACCTGATTCTCTTATAAAGTAGTGATCATTACATACATAAGGTATGTATATATCTTTTAAGAGCGTTTATACCAGAGACAGATTGAAAATAATCAGAAAGGAATGCAATTCTTGGACTCTGAAAGATGTAAGGGTAGGACAAATAAAAACAATATTCAGAAAGTAGTAATACAGTCTGCTAGGACCAAAACAGGTTTAGACAAGAAACAAAACTAACTTACCTCTTTCAGTTGATCAGCACTTCCCCATGATGCAGAACGCTGATGTGACCTCTTTTCTGTTCCCTCTTCTGCCCAACAGCTTGGTGTCTTTAAAACAAGGGAGGAAATATAAAAAATAAGTAGCTGTGTCTCTATCCCCTTACTTCAAGCAATTGAAATATATTTCAAATTCGTAAGACATACTGGTTAGGGAGCTATACTAAAATTGTTTAAAAATGCTAAGATTTTCATAACCATATGAAATGTCCAAAACATGGCATATTCTGAATTAGATATGATCAACCAAGGTTGTCACCTTGCATAAAACATTTGATATCTTCACATAAACACTAGTAAAAAGTTACCAATCCAAAGAGAACTGTGGAGATTTGCATATTGGTGCTTAAAGAGAAGTGTCAAACTAAATATGAAATGGTATTTCTACTAAATATAACATGCCACAAGAAGAACAGGACTAGCTTGGGAACAGAGGCATTATAGAAAACCTACATATCAAATATCTCTACTGAGAGAACTGGTACTACTTTTCCTATATTCAGGGAAGAGAATGAAAATAGTACCTTTTTTGAAAAAATATCAAATGTCCTCATATAAAAATATAGTTATAAAGTTGAAAGACAAAAAATATTAATAAACTATAAATTGAAGTAATGGATCTAGAAAAACCAAGCTACACATCAGAAAGCAGAACCACTTTTACCTACGACATCACTTACAGTTATTTATTATCTCATTCCTCAGTCCTCGTTCCCCAGAGTCTTCCAAAGTCCTGCCCATTACACTTTCCCTCTAACCCCAATTTCCATCCCACCAGCTCTGGCTTCCTATATGAGGACCACTTTTCTGAATGAAATACACTCCTAATCCCACCAGATAGGCTCCAAAGTGATTCTACATTAGAAAAATTACTTTTGGCTTGGTCAACTAAGAAACTTAAAATAGTGGTTACTTCTGCTATTTACATCTTTATCTTTATTCAAAAACAAGTAACGGTAAATATGCTTTTCTGTTCTACCAATTCAAAACAATTCAAAGTAACTCCTATCAAAAAAGGTCTAAAAACCACTCCCCCTTCCAAAAAAAAGCTGAAAAAAAAATTAACTGCTTCTCAAAATTCTCTGCATTTTATTTAAAACCTTAAAATCGGCCGGCGCCGTGGCTCAACAGGCTAATCCTACGCCTTGCGGCGCCGGCACACCGGGTTCTAGTCCCGGTCGGGGCGCCGGATTCTGTCCCGGTTGCCCCTCTTCCAGGCCAGCCCTCTGCTGTGGCCCGGGAGTGCAGTGGAGGATGGCCCAGGTGCTTGGGCCCTGCACCCCATGGGGAGACCAGGAAAAAGCACCTGGCTCCTGGCTCCTGCCATCAGACAAGCGCCGGCCGCAGCGCGCCAGCCGCAGCGGCCATTGGAGGGTGAACAAACGGCAAAAGGAAGACCTTTCTCTCTGTCTCTCTCTCTCACTGTCCACTCTGCCTGTAAAAAAAAAAAAAAAAAAAAAAAACCTTAAAATCTATTTTTAATGGTTTATTTCATTGGCCTTGAAATTGAATATAGTTTATAATATATTATGGAATATGACTACTGATTGCTAATTATTTTATAGGACTACAGCACTGATAACCTGGCAATAAAATATATAGGATTATTCAAAAATCAACGATACTTAAACTAAGAATTATGATTACAGTCTCATTTAAGTTTTAAAAAAAATGTAACAACAAACCCTCCATAATTTACAAATACTCCTTAGAGATTTGCTTTTAAATAATAAAATTTTTAAACTTTTTAAAAAATTTTAAATTTAAAAGATCATTTTTAAAAGTCTATCATAATGAAGCATTATAAAGAAACTTTATAAAATATTATGATTCTGAGCCAGCAATGTGGCTCACTTGGTTAATCCTCTGCCTGCAGCGCTGGTATCCCATATGGGTGCTGGGTTCTAGTCCCGGTTGCCCTTCTTCCAGTCCAGCTTTCTGCTGTGGCCCGGGAGGGCAGTGGAGGATGGCCCAAGTGCTTGGGCTCCTGCACTAGCGTGGGAGACCAGGAGGAAGCACCTCACTCCTGGCTTCGGATTGGCACAGTGCCTGCTGTAGTGGTCATCTGGGGAGTGAACCAACAAAAGGAAGACCTTTCTCTCTGTCTCTCTCTCACTGTCTATAACTCTACCTGTCAAATTAAAAAAAAAAAATTCTAAACTTTTTAAAATCTTTAAAAGAACATATTAAAAAGTCTACCATAATGAAGCATTATAAAGAAACTTTATAAAAGATTATGATTCTAATATCATCCTTTTGCCTTTCTGGTAACAGTGATAGGCAGATAAAAATATAAATAGCTGCTTCAGTTAATAGAGTATAGAAAAATCAAAATTCAGCTGAATAAAAACATTGTGAAGGCTAAGATTTCATTTTGTTTATATACATACAGTTAGAGGCTTTTTAAAGGCTTTTAAAGATTCAGTGACAACATTATATGCTCAAATTTTTTATTTTTCAGGCTCCAATTACATATCAAGTTTTGTGCTCCTTAAGTCAGCTCAGTTCTAAAATACATAGTACTCTCCTGCACGTGGTCTTATTAATTTGAAGAACCATTTCTTATTTTTAAGTTTTCACAGTAGACATGTAATAGCTACTTTTCACTGAATGGATCCTGACCTACCAGGAATCCTTCACTGAATTTCAGAGACCTTTCTTGTTCTTGGGTTATTTCTACCATCTGTCTATCATTTCCTCCCTTTCAGATGTAATGTTTATAATTGCTTAATCAATTGTTGGTACTAAAAATAGTGACTTTTTCTGCCCACTGAATTCAGTATTATTACATTTAAATCTGCTGACAATAAGACATGGATTCTAAATACAAATGCGGCTAACATTTATCAGCATCTATTATGTCCTAGATACTGTCCAAGAAGCTTAAATGGATTATTTTATATGATCCTCATTGCAATAGGCACTAGAATTATCTCCCCAAGAATTCCAACAACACAGAAAACTTATCATTTTGTTTATACTGTTTCCAAACAATATGGTACCCCTTATATCATTCATTTATTCATTAATTTATACAAAATAGCTATTAATACCTTGAGAAGTTTAATGTTTACTCTCCTATAACCTTAATGATGACCTAATTCTAAATTTTAATCTTAATTGTATAATATTAACACTTAATTTATGCTTCTAACACGCACATACATTTATCATTAAATGCAACTTAATACTACCACAGGATTTCCAATGGAAAACTGACAGATTATGAAATAGAACAAGCTGAGAACCAATGTACCAGACAACAAAGGTCAGGGAACCAAAGTAAGAGCAACTATCAGAAATAAATACGACCTATTTCACAATTTTACTTAAAGCAAGCTTAAAGGGCAAAGGTATGGAGAGTAGATGAAGAAAAACAGGTTAATTCTGTTATCAGTTACATGTTTCTGTTAAAGGTAGGAAAAGTGAAAGTTAACAGGAGTATTTGAAAGGTCCTTCACTATATATCTTTTACTTTTGATCCAAGTGAACACATCACCTCTTAAAATTAATAAGTAGAATTATCAATTCCTGGTAATCTTAGAGACAATATTTAAAGGTGATGAATAAAATATTAAATATTTGAGTCATGGACTAAAATGTTTTCATCAATGCAGCTGAATATAGTCCCTTAGGAACCAAAAGTGTTACTACATAAAACAAGAAAATGACTACTTTGATGGGAACTATTCACCCTTGGGATTCTATAATACTCTGTCTCATAATCACACAATAGGTGACAGTAAAGGTGAATGTGTATGCATTTACTTAACAGCCAGTAAGGAACATGCTCCATAGTAACAATTTAGGGCCCTGGAATGCAATATAAGAGGATAAGATGGTCAAATACTAAGAGTTGCTTCATTTCATTTAGTACCCCACCTCCAAAATGTTTCAGCAACCACTACTTAAGTTTTCATAGCAAGCTCTTCAGAAAAAGCTCTAGAAACTCAAACAGGTATATCAAGTGTGACTTTTGGTCAGGAAGTGAGTTTCAGATCAGAGAGGTGAAACTGAAAGCTCTCGTTCATATCTATTACTACTTGAGGTAAAACATCTATTCCTTTGACTAAACTCCACCCCAAACAAGTTCCTTCCAGGAACAGTGGAAAAGGCTAAGTATTTTAATATAATCTAACTAGCAAAGAATTTATGTATTTTAGTTCAGTTTTAACTGACTTTACTGAATACTGGATAAAGCTAAATGCTAAACATTAATTTCATTTTTTTAAAAAAAATACACAGATTTCTAGCATATTGGGAAGATTATAAATTTTCCTAAAGTTGAAGCCTGATAAAATTAAGAAAAAATTAAAAGCTATTTAATATACTTTTTGGCATGTTTTGTATATGAATGTACTCATTTGCAGAGGAGTTTAATCAAAGGAATAGATGGTGTACCTCAGATAGAAAGAAATATAAATGAAAACTTTCAGTTTTACCACTCTGATTATGAAGAGAAACATCATCTCTAGATACAGAAGCAAACAAAATTTTATTTAAGATCTAACCATCCATGTGTCAGTCCTCAAAGAATGTAAGTTTTTAAATATCTGATACCACCCAAAAAAGACCAAGAGTCATGAAAGTAACTGAAACTTACAATCTTAAAACATATGAGGGATAGTATGATTCATATATAAAATTCTTTCTGACCCAACTGACAGATAATTCAGATATTTACATCATGCTAGAGCACAGAGGAAGTGAATCTTACAAAATCTTTCTATGAAGCAAGTATAACACTAACCTAAGGATTATACTGAAAAGATAAAAAAATTCAGACTTTGTTTCTGAATATTAAATACTAACACTTTGTTTGCCATTGTGTATTTAAAAACATCATTTTTTTTTTAAATCAAATACTGTAGTACTGATTGAATCAGTATAAAAGTGAAAGAGCTTTAGATTTGTAATAAAAATCCAAATTTGGGGAAGGGCAAACTTTAAAACAGCAGCCAAGTAGAGAAGGTGGGGGGGGGGGGGTGCGGGAACAGGCACATTGGAACTGTGTGGACATGTAGTTGACCACTGTCAAACCAGTGTAAGTTTCTTGGTTTCTCATGGAAAACATTTTATACACCTATTTTTTTTCCTTTCATACCAGTCAAAACATCATTAACTAATAAGATTTATTACATAAATATAATCATGGACTAAATATTAAGTTATCTATTAAAGAAATTTATCATGTATAAAAAGTGAATCAAAATGTATCCCAAGATGAAAAGGCATTTCTGACTAAAATAAGAAAAAGTCAGTAAAACAATCACATGTGCTTGACATATGCAAACTACAATATAACATATCCAGTAAATAAACTACCATCAGAGTCAAGAACAAGCCCAAGGCATCCACTAAAACAACCATCAGTTTCCATGGTTCTAGCTCCCTGCTTTGGTCCAGCCTGTCCCAGTTGTTGCATGCATTTGGGGAGTGATTCACTGAATGAATCACTCTCTCTCTCTCCCTGTATGCCTTTGTGTCTCTCAAATTAAAAAAAAAAAAATGGAAAAAGCAAGTCAGAAATATGATATAAAGTGTGATTCCATCTCTATGTATCTTTGTTTCAAGAATTTATTCCTGGGGCCAGTGCTGTGGTCTGGAGGGTTAAGCCTCCACCTGCAGTGCTGGCATGCCATATGGGTGATGGCTGGAATCCCAGCTGCTCCAATTCTGATCCAGATCCCTGCTGATGTGCCTGGGAAAGCAGCAGAAGATGGTCCAAGTGCTTGGGCCACTATGTACACATGGGGAGACCCAGAAGAAGCTTCTGGCTCTGGTCTGGCCCAGCTTTGGCTGTTGAGGCCATTTAGGGAGAGATCCAATGGACTGAAGATTCTCTCTCTCTCTTTCTGCTTCTCAAATAAATAAATTTTTTTTAAAAAGAATTTATTCCTTCAGATTCAGAAAATTCTTTAAAATATGTACTCGCCCAGTAAACTTGTTAATGATTAAGGAACCAACAGATGAATCAGTAGCTATTGTTCATGTACTTCTTAGTTACATGGATTATTATCAAAAAACTAATATTTATTATTTCATTTATATTTATATTTATATATAAATTTATATATATATTTAATATATATATTTATATATATTATATTTAATATATAATATATTAAATATAATAATTATATAATTTAATATATAAATTTATATATATTTATATTTATATATTTATATTATTTCATTTATATTTCTTTCTTATATTTCTTATTAAAAAAACTAAATATAACCTAAAAGTATATATCTGAGTATTTCTTTTAATTTAAAAGAATTAAAAATATTCTGAGTTACTGGGTTACAAAGGTATCACCAAGCATCACTCTAAGAATTGAGAAGCTTAGAGATTTTATAAGGCATTATGATAGGATGCTGACTTAGGTGTTGGGGCTGGAAAAATCCAATGTGAAAAAAAATCTGTGTTTAGGCAAATGATTCTTTTATTTTCCAAATTACTTTTAAAAACATTGCAGCTATCATTTAATAGGAATGTAAATCTAATCTAAAGCACTAATTCTTGTTCAAAAAGAAGAAGGTGGTTTCTCTTGCTAAGACCCAATACACTAACTTGCAGAAAGCCTTTTAATTGGAATCAGCTGCAGCATGGTAACACCCTCAAGTGTTCTAGTTTACTGGACATCTCAGAAGAGGAAACTCGGGAAGCTGAAGTAGTAGTGGTCTGTTACAGGGTTACTTTGGACGGACTAATCACACAGAGAAAATTGCTTTCATCTGTATCAGAATAAAAGGCAAAGTCTACACAACTCATAGAATGATGACAGTAAGACTGTCACACATTTGGCGAAGCCACATCTATCTTCAAATGGGCAGAGTACAATCAATCCTACCATGTGCCAAGGGGAGGGACAGACAATATTTGTGAACAGTCTGAATGATGACTACACTTGGAAGTTGGAGGAAACACCTTTGATTTCTATGGCTTGGGTATACTATTTTTATTGTTTGACCACTTTAGAAACATTATTTATTACTTTCATATTTAAAAACACACTTAAATAGAGAATTTAAAATTTGTTGCAAAACTGTACTTTACAATACAGGGCAAAGACTGAGGAACTGCTACTGCCTGATTTTAGCATACTTAACTTTTAAATTGTAAGAGTTGGTAATAATTTTTTTTTTAACAGGCAGAGTGGACAGTGAGAGAGAGACACACAGAGAAAGGTCTTCCTTTGCTGTTGGTTCACCCTCCAATGGCCGCTGCGGTCGGCGCATTGCTCAGATCCGAAGGCAGGAGCCAGGTGCTTCTCCTGGTCTCCCATGCAGGTGCAGGAGCCCAGCACTTGGGCCATCCTCCACTGCACTCTCTGGCCACAGCAGAGAGCTGGCCTGGAAGAGAGGCAACTGGGACAGAAACTAGTACCCTGACCGGGACTAGAACCCGGTTTGCCGGCGCCGCAAGGTGGAGGATTAGCCTATTGAGCCATGGCGCCGGCCTGGAGTTGGTAATAAATTTCAAAAAGGCTGTTTATGCAAGGATAAAATAACACTAAATTAATAAACACTAAATTCCACAACTGATTTTTACTTTTTCTTTCCAGTGACAATAAGCTGACAATGATTATATTCTCAGTGGCTTTAAAATATAAATTTTATTTTTTAATATTCAGAATAAAAAACTATGCAAACTGGGTGTTACTAATTTTGATTTACAAAAAAAGGAAACTGAAGCCTGGGCCTCCTAGCAGTTAATTCACTGAGCAACAATTTTTTAACATTTTATTTAAATTTTCAAATAGAACAGTTAAAAAACTGTTCAACGAATATCTATAGAGCCAATACTTAGACTTGGAAACATATACCATTTTTCTATTTTAGTTTCACTTATCTATCCATCCATCCATCCATCCATCCAATATATCTTATTTTTCATTCATTTCAAAGTAAGTTGAAGCCACCAGGAAGCTGGAGTGGAGAGCAAGAGCTGGGAATCAAATCCATGTACTCTGATTTGGGACATGGAATTCTTAACTGCTGAGTTAAACTCCTACTTCTTTCATTATTTTAGTTTGCTCCTTCTACTTAAAAAGAAAAGAAGTTTATCATAAAACAGTATGCTGTGTTATGATGGCAAAAGTCTTATATATCTCATGTCTACTGCAACTCTTCACTGCATGGAGAGCCCATGGGTAACTCAGCTACACCATTCCAGGGTTATACATGTACATTCTATGTATTCACACAAAAATGTAATCACCTAATGATGCCTCAGAATGAATCCCTGTTGTTAATCAACAAATAATTGCATTTAAAAATTGCTAAGAGAGAAGATTTTAAGTGTTTTCACAATAAAATGTGAGGTAATATATGTCAAATAGCTTGATTAACATATTCATTTCACATAAACATACTAAAACATGTTATATATAATCATAAACATTATAAAGCTTATGAAGTTAATTTTTGAAAGTATTTATTAACTTTTATTTACTTGAAAGGCAGAGCAACAGAAAGATCAAAAAACAGAGAGAGAGAGAGAGAAAGAATTCTTCTTACCCACTGATTTATCTCCAAATGGTTGCAAAAGCCAGGATTGGGCCATGCCAGTCAGGAGCTAGGAACTCCATCTAGGTCTCCCACTACTTGAGCCAATTCTGGCATGGCTGATGTTGGCATTTTGGGAATGAACCAGTGGATGGAAGATCTCTGTCAGTCTCTCAAATATTAGACCATATATACATAAAATACTTTCATCATATCAAAATATTCAATAATATTAAATCTTGATTTGAACACAAGATCTGTCTCCAAAGTTCACAATCTTTTCACAACATCACATAATTTCTTCTTTTTTATTTGAGGGGGCAGAGAGAAGAGACAAACAGAAGGAGAAAGCTCTCATCCTCTGGTTCATTCCTCAAAGCCAGCAATGGCTAGGAATGGGTTGGGCTGAGCCCAGGAGTTGGCATGTAATTCAGACTCTGATATGTGCGGCAGGAACCCAGTCACCAGAGCTGTAATTGCCGCTTCCCAGGGACTGTGTTGGGAGGAAGATGGAGTCAGGAGGCAGAGCTGGGACTTGAACTAAGATACTTCAATGTAGGACAGGAACATCTTAACCAGCAGGCTAAACATCTACCTTGCTATTTGTTTTTCAAGGGATTAAGCAATATTAAGAACTTTGTTTCTATCCCCCAATAACGACGGTAGTTGAAACACGGAAATATGAATAGACCCAGATGTTTACTGTAAATTGAGTATCTCTCCAGCAAAGCTCATACATAAACAAAACTAGTTATTCCCTCTTCAAGGATTTAAGAATCAATCTGGTAAAAATGGATGTGATAATAAAGCCATCTGACATGCTCATCTTTTATTATCTTCAATTAAACTAACAGATGATAAAGGATAAGACTATTTCTTATGCTTGTGAAATAAGTATCACAAAGAACGCTGCATGTATTAGTTGTCATGAAAGGCAGTGAGAAGCTGGAGAAAAAGCAAAACCTTTGGAATCAAAGGTTGATCTCTTCATACTTAAGTGTATAACCATGAACATGTTATTTTTCTAAGCATCAGGTTCCTCACTGTAAAATGAGATCTATATTTTACTTCCTTTCAATGTCAAGTTTCTAAATAAATGATCTACTTCCAGATTCAGGCAAGACAAGCCCCTATCCTGGACCAAAAGGTTTAGGGGGAATTGCTCTGGCCTCTTCCAGCAATACCCCTACTTGTAGGCTAAAAAGACCTTGGGGCACAGGGTATGTATAACACAAGACCAAGCTCCACTACAGACTATGGTCTGGGTTATCTAGAGCCAAGTATTCTATGTGTAAACCGCAAGACTGGCTTCCAACATCTGCAAGAACATACCTGCTAAGTCTCACTTCTTGAAGGGCTTGGGGTTAAAGCTGAATGTGAGGACCCAGGGAGTGGGGTCTCTAAGCACAAGTATGAAGTCACCTCAAAGTATAGAGTGTGCGGTAGAAGATAATGCAGTTTAGATTCAGAGATGGGATAGACCTGGCCTATATGGATATATTCTGGCAGGTAACCAAACTATTTTCATAGTCCAAACCAGAATTTCAAGTCTATACGAAGATTTGTCAAAGTGATAAGAAAAAATATACTTAATAGTTTATTCATATAACTCATGTGGGTCTTTATGTTATTGGCCTTGCAAATATTGCAAGTGGGCTTTGTCGATGTCTACTTCTAGTAACCTGAGAATCAGCTTACTCTTAAATATTATCACATTTAATCATATATCATATATTAGGTTTCATTAACCTAAATAAATTTACAGTTAAAGAAACAGACATGCATGAGAGTTTTTGAGAAGAGTATTTCTAAATATTATCAACACAAAGTATGTATTCAATAGAAGTTGTTTTTTGTGCATACTTTTTTAATCTAAAACAAATAGCTACCATTTTTAGTTCAGTGCCAGTTAATATGCTAGGTAAGTGAGATACTGAAATGCTCACTATTACATATATCCTAAGAACCTCATTTTAGTAGTAATAAAAACGAAGCTCAGATTGGTTAATAGACTAATCTGCTTTAGAAATCTGGCTCCAACACTTCCTAGCTTTATGATCCCTGGGAAGTCAGTTAACTTCCCTGACTTTCTGCTTCCCCAGCTGTGTAATGGCACAATGTTCAGAGTTAATAAATGTTGATTCCTTCCTCTCCTTGCTTCCAGATGAATAAATTAGAGCATTCTCTCCCTTGTGCGCATTTTCAAATACTAAATCCTTAGTTGTTTGACCTTTATTACAATTGTGAATCCAATTCCTCCAGAAAGATGTTTCTGAATTATCTGTGCTCTTATCTCTTTCTCTAAATGTCCAGGCCAACATGTCCTGTTTTGCTAGTTATTCGTATTTGAGAATCTCACTGCCTGAAGTATCAGACTTACACTTCTCCTTAGTAAATTAAGAATGGAAAACAAAGGATTAAGGTGGCATAAAATACTACAAAGGCAGAACTGATGTGAAGGATAATAAAGCAGCAGCTAATTTCACGGTTTCAAGCTTGCCTGAGAAAATGTCAAAAATTGAGAATTAGTGGTTTCATAAATCATGTCCAAAATTCTCTCCTCCTTTTCTTTCTTCATTCTTTAGACATGCAACTCTAAAATGTTCTCCTTCCTTTGATGGCCCTCACATTTACATGTTCCATTTATCTGACATCTAATTATATACCATTTTGTATAATCAACATTATAAATTTATGTCTTATCTTCTTAACTATGTTTCAGATTCTCTAAGACCAATTACCACATCTTCTATTTATAGTATTATTCACAATGCCAATTAAAGCTGACTGGCTACTGTTATGAAGATACAGTCAAGAACTCAGATATTATGAATAAAGACATCTTCAAATTTTTTTCTGACAGGAGGGAAAAGTTGTATAAATCAAAAGCTAGGGTATGCTTCCACATATAAGAAAAGTGTGACAACACAGTACATTTTCTATTTCTTTAAGGTTTTTAGCATAGGCTTTCAATAGGAAAAACAAAATCCTTCAAAGTCATGAATATTTAATAAATTATTCTCAAGAACTGTGCAAACATGTCTTTAAAAATACTTACATTTTCTAATGGGGTTACTAGTCATTATTTTAATTTTAGAAAGAAACTCTTTAAAATTCTAAGTTTCTACAGCCATGATGTCATATTTGTTAAATGCCAAATGATTTTAAAAACATCTAAAATCCAGATGACACAAACCAGTTATTACAGAGTTTACTTAAAGCAATGGGTTTCCTCTTTAGCTGGATATAGTCCACATTTGGGAAAAAGTGATTACATTTTTTTTTTACTGTGGTTAATGAACCCAATTTTAATTTTACCTGAGTAGCTTTATCTTTCATGCATGAAGGGTAGTGAACATGAGGATCCCGTGGCCACTGTCCTGTGAGGTAAGGTCCTGTTATCGTATCCAAAGAGGAGGTTCGCCTTATTGTAGCAGAGGTTCGAACTTGCTGAGATTTTGGCCTGTCCACTACAAAAAGTAAAAAGAAAAGATTAGTGGTTAGTAAATAAATTTCAATATTATTTATATCAAATGGCTTGTAAACTGTCATCTTATTTACACTAATGGATCTGTTGTATGATCTGATTAAATTTATGCAACTTTTTTCAAGGAAAATGCATTTATAAGTTAAATTTCCATAGACTTCATTTACTCTATGAAGTCCATTCATTTTACAGAACTGTAAAAAAATCTACCTATCATCCCCTTTCTCATTCCTCTAATTAAGACTGTATTACAGGGGCCAGAGCTGTGAAGTGGTGGGTTAAGCCACCAGTGGTGATGTTGGCATCCCATATGGAGACTGGTCTGGGACCTGCTACTCCACTTCTGATTCAGCTCACTACTAATAGCCTGGGAAAAGCAGTGGAAGATGGTACAAGTACTTGGGCCCCTTCCACCCACATGAGACACCCATGAAGCTCCTGTCTCGTAACTTTGGCTTGGCCCAGCACTGGCCATTGTAGCCATATTGGGAGGGAACCAGTGGATAGAAGATCTCTGTCTCTCTCTTGCTCTTTCTGTAACTCTGACTTTCCAAATAAATAAATCTGGGCCAGTGCTTTGGTGTAGCAGGTAAAGCGGCTGTCTACAGCACTGCATTCCATATGGGTACTGGTTATTGTCCTGGCTGCTCCTCTTCCAATCCAGCTCTCTGCTATGGCTGGGAAAGCAGATGACCCAAGTCCTTGGGCCCATGCACCTGCGTGGGAGACCTGCAAGAAGCTCCTGGCTACTGACTTTGATCTTTGCAGCTTCAGCCATTGAGGCCATCTGAGGAGTGAACCAGCACATGGAAGACTTCTCTCTCTCTCTCTCTGTCTCTCTCTGCCTCTGCGTTTCCGTAACTTTGCCTTTCAAATAAATACATAAATCTTTAAAAATAAATAAATCATAAATAAAAGACCCCGTCATGTCTTACATAAACTGTCAGTTTTCTTGCTTTCTCTGCATCTATTTCAACTAACAGTGCTATTTACTACCCCTGCTAAAGAAACATTTCCATAGATAGCTACTGCCTTCAACTTAAAGTCTATGTTCTTTAGTATGATATAAATTTTTCCTCAATTTGGCTCCCATATATCTCAATATTTAATAGCTTGGTATTACTCCATAAACCAATGCTAAGTGTCAGATAGGACTGACTTGTGTTTTTTCTAAATGAACCCACCCTGTCTTTACACATTCTATTTTCCTGAGTTTCCTAGAACTCTCTCCTTCCTTGTTCACTTAACAAGCGCTTATTTTTCTTCAAGACCAGCTAAGATGTCATAGAGCCTCTGCATGCTTCCCCAGTGCCCTTCCCTCTCCTTCCATCTCTGTTGAAGATATACTAGCTCTCCTCTGCTTTCATGGTACCCTAAGCTTCCCTCTCTCCCTCGTATCAGAGCAGTAAGTCTGATTAAATACTTAATGCATCTGTTCACAACTACACCAAAATAACATGTATAAAGAACTTTATATTTTAATTCATTTTCCTCATTTATAGATGAAGGATGTAAAATCTAGGAGGATACAACTAAATTATTCAATGAAATAGAGTTGCAAATGGAAACAAGAGGTAAAAAGGATCTCCTGACATTCTACATGGTTCAACCCACCTATTAGAATCACCTATTTCTCTTCCCTGTATAGGTACAATAACTATCTCTCTATAAAATTAAAATCATCACGTTGAACACCAAATGCAAAAAGAAACTATAGAAGATTTTCTATATACAAATCTAAAATAATTTACTACAATAATAATGTGCGTTCTGTAATAAAGTCCAACAGATCACAAGTTTCATAAATAGTGTCCTGGCTTACAGGAAAAAAAAATCGGTTGCACATTATAGAAGGTCAAGAAATACCTGATTTTAAGTCAAATGCTGTCTGCCCTTTAACTACCTTCCTGAAACCAGAATACACAATTCGTCTGTAAGAAAAACAAAGGAGAATGCAATATGCACTCATGTTATTTTTATCTAAATAGCATTTTACAACTGCAGTTTTGATTCATTTTTGACCCAAGAGTTAGGCAAAGTCAACACTGCTTTTGCATGATTTATATACTCTACACAAAAAATTGTTTCTTCTTTCATAATTACAGATATGTTCACAGTATGTATTTAGTTTTGAATTGAGAGAACACAGCATTTCTCTACTCACTAACACAAAACTACCTCAAGTAGATCAAACAACCAGAAACATATATTGAGTGTAGTTAAACAATCTTTGGATTAATTTATAATAGCTTGAATAACTTAATAAAATTACTAAAATAAATGTTCATTCATGTGAGTATGCATACAAAATATGAAAGAAAAGCAATTAAATGTACGGCTTTTTTTAAGATTTTATTTGGGAGGTGGAGTGACAGAGGGAGAAACAGAGAGAAAGGTCTTCCATCCACTTGGTTCACTCTCCAAAAGATTGCAATGGGAGCTGGGCTGACCTGAAGCCAGAAGCCAGGAGCTTCTTCCAGGGTTCCATGTGGGCACAGGGGCCCAAACACTTGGGCCATCTACTGCTTTCACAGGCCATTAGCAGAGAGCTGGATTGGAAGAGGGGCAGCCAGGACAAAAACCAGCGCCCATATGGGATACCAGCACCACAGGCAGAGGCTTAGCCTACTATGCCACAGCACTGTCCCCCCATCATTATTAATTAAGCTCAACATGCATCAGGAAAATGGTAGCTGTTCAAAAATGGTAAAACCAGTTGATTGCTATTACTAAATAAAACCTGAATTGTCTGCCACATGCACCAAGGGAAATTTCAAAATAAATTTCAGCCTTTACCAATCCTCAAGAGGTTTATATTGGGATTAGATGGACATAATTTGTATAATTAATCTATAATATTAAGTACTAAAAAAGGTACATGCAATATCAATAAAGTATAAGAAAGCAACCAAAATAAAACATAAGTGGGGCAGCAGATATCAAGAATGATATTCTATAAATACCAAATCCTTAACTTTAAAGGAGCAGTAAGAGTCTAGCTATGCCACTTAGCAATCCTGCTGTTCACATCTTCCCTTTAAATATTTGCAGGTAAAATACAGAATATATAAATTCCACAATAAAATTGGACAGTTAAAAAATCATACTTGCTACATAGTAGTAGATGATTTTTCCAAAACCCAGTACTGCTATGATTGCTAGTGTCAGAAAATGAGTGTTCACAGATCTTGGTAAAAACGCCATCCTATCAGTCATCTTCAGGTTGCACTTTCCTCCTTCTTTTGGTCTCTAGAGAGCCACTTAGCAGTTAGTAGGCCTAGTTCTTCTCCAGAGTACCTACTGAGGACAAGCAAAATAATTCCTACTCTCTAACAGCCAAATAGTAAAACAGGTGAAAAATGCAAAACTATATGGGATAACGGAATCTGAATAGCCAAACATGCACTGCTCTAAACAGGGAATAGAAATGAAATTCCACCATACCCTCCATACTATACTTCCCAAGTGGCAAAAGACCATGTAGTATTTTAGTTGCCATCATGCAGTCACTCATAATGTAAATCAATATACACGATAAAGTGTTCACATTCTTTTCTTAGACTTTGACAAATTCCATCCTTGTTATTCTCTTAAGTAAAGGAATATTGTCAGCTTGCTGTGCTCAGCTCTCAATCCATTTTTTTCTATTTTTATTAAAGATTCATTTATTTAAAAGGCATGCAGAGAGGGAGAGAGAGAGAGAGAGAGAAAGTTTTCGATCCAGTAGTTCACTCCACAAATGGTGCAACTGCTTTTCCAACCTTTGGAAAGAAGCTATTGTGTAAGAACTATAACTGTGAAACTTAAACCACCACTATGAAGAATCAACTGCTTTTTTACTTTATATGAAACCCACCATTGCTTACAACTGTAAAGAAAATTAGTTGTAGAAACCTGTACAATTCAGCACAATGCTGTAGAATATTTCACCTAGAAATCAGATCCTGTGAGATCCTAGAATGTGGAGGCATAAGGCTCTCAGTCAACTCATCGGTGGGCTAAGCAATGGATCTCAAGGGATCCTGAGCCATGGTTTTTTGTAAAAGAATCACCAATTGGCTTACTAAAACTGCAGGTTACTGGCCCTCCACTCCCAGCATGTCTGACTAGGCAGTTAGGGTAGAATCAGGAATCAACAATTTTTGAAAGTAAAACTAGCCAGATCCAGATGCATCACCAGGTATGGGAACCACTGAGGTCTCAAAGCAAGGTTTAAGTGTTGGGTCCAAATTCTCATCAGTGATATGAGACTGTTTTGCAGTACAAACCAAGAAATTCAACTCTTCATGAAGCAACTCAGGTGACTCTAAAGCTTCTTAAAACTCAACATCCGGAAGATTGGGAACAGATAAAAAATGAAATCGTTTTTTGACAATAACCTACACAATTTAGAGGTATTCAAAATTTCACAACAAACTGAATACAATATTCTGCTGCAAACTAGTCCACCAGTTGTCTGAAATCTGCAACTTACTAACCATCCAGATCTAATCGAAATCTAGCCAGTGCTTTGATAAGGTCATTTTCTAGGTTAACGGCTGGCCATAGTAAAAATCAACCATCAAGCCTAAATAAAGGGAATGCTATGAACACCGGCAAGATAACCAAGTTCAACACTTCAGTTTTTTTTTGTTTTGTTTTTTTGTTTTTTTTAAAAACACCCACTGGGGCAGGCTGTGACCTAGCAGTTAAGATATGTTTTTGCTATACTGGGGTACCTGGCTCCAGCTTCTGTACAGTGGTGATGGCTCAAGTACTTTGGTCCATGCCACCCACTGGGAAACCTAGACTGAGTTCCCAGCTCTCAGGTTAGGCCTGGCCAAGCTCTGGATGCTGGAACATTTGAGGAGTGGACTAGCAGATGAGAATTCTCTCTCTCCTCTTCTTTCTCCCTCTCCCTCTCCTTCCTTTCCGTCCTCTCTCTCCCTCTCTCCCTCTCTCCCTGATAGAAAATAAAGAAGAGAATAAGATGATCAATATAAACAGGGCATCTTGCAACAAACAAAAGGTATAACAGAAGTTACTTCTTGTAGATTACTTCATTAAAAAAATCAGATTTTTGTATGAGGTGTAAGGTAGGGGTCTTGTTTCATACTTTTGCAAGTTCAGATCCAATCTTCCCAGCACCATATTTGAAGATACTATCTCTTCTCCAGAGAGTAATTTTTAGCTCATTTCATTAAAATTAGTTGGTTGTAGACGTGTGGATTAATTTACGGGGTTCCTATTCTGTCCATTGGTCTACATGTCTATTTTTGTACCAGTACCAGGTGGCTTTGATTTTAACTGTCCTATAATATGTGTTAAAATCAGGTACTGTGATGACTCAGGTTTTTGTGGTTTCAGATTGTTTTAGCTATTCAGGGTCTCCTGTGTTTCCATATGAATTTTAACATTGTTTTTTCTAGATGTGAAAAGAATGTCCTTGGTGTTTTGATTGAGATCGCACTGGATCTGTAAATTGCTTTCAGCAGTAGTGACAATTTGATATTAATTCTTCCAATCCATGAAGTTTTTTCCATTTTTTGATATCTACTGCTTTTTTATGTAATTTTCATTATAGAGCTCTTTCACATCCTTGGATACATTTATTTAAGGCATTTAAATGTTTTTGTGACTGAGACTGATCTTATAAGATCTTTTGTAGTCACTGTGTTGTTTGGGTATACAAAGGCTACCAATTTTTGAGTGTTGATTTTATATCTTGCAACTTTACCAAACTCTTGTGAATTTCAGTAATGCCTCAGTGGAGTCTATTGGTTCACCTATATATAGGATCAAGTAATCTACAAACAGGGATAATTTGACTTCCTCTTTTTTTTTTTTTGACAGGCAGAGTGGACAGTGAGAGAGACAGAGAGAAAGGTCTTCCTTTGCTGTTGGTTCACCCTCCAATGGCTGCCGTGGATAGCGCGCTGTGGCCGGCGCACCACGCTCATCCGTTGGCAGGAGCCAGGTGCTAGGTGCTTTTTCCTGGTCTCCCATGGGGTGCAGGGCCCAAGCACCTGGGCCATCCTCCACTGCACTCCTGGGCCACAGCAGAGGGCTGGCCTGGAAGAGGGGCAACCGGGACAGAATCCGGCGCCCCAACCGGGATTAGAACCCGGTGTGCTGGCGCTGCAAGGCGGAGGATTAGCCTGTTGAGCCACGGCGCCGGCCTGACTTCCTCCTTTTCAATTTACATCCTTCTGATTTCTTTTTCTTGCCAAATGGCTCTGGCTAAAACTTCCATAACTATTGAAAAGCAATGGTGAATGTGGGCATCTTTGCCTTGTTCCAGATCTTACTGGAAATGCTTCTAACATTTCTCCATTCAATAAGATGCTGGCTGTTGGTTTGTTATATATTGCCTTGATTGTACTGAGCAATGTTCCTTCTATATCCAATTTATCATGAAAGGATGTCGAATTTTATCAAATGCTTTCTCTGCATCTATTGAGATAATCTTACGGTTTTTAGTCTTCAATTTGTTAATGACATATCACATTGATTGATGTACGTATGTTGAACCATGGTTTGTCATATATTGCCTTGATTATGTTGAGGAATGCTCCTTCTATATCCAGTTGCCTGAGTTTTTTATCATGAGAAATGTTGAATTTTATCAAATTCTTTCTTTGCATCTATTGAGATAATCTTATGGATATTACTTCAGTTTGTTAATGTGATGTACCACACTGATTTACCTATGTTGAATAATCCCTGCCTGCATACCAGGGATAATTCCCACTTGGTCTGGGTAGATGTTGTTGGGTTTCATTAGCTGGTATTTTGTTGAAGATTTTTTCATTGATGTTTATCAGGGGTATTGGTCTATAGTTCTCTTTCTTTGTTGTATTTTTTCTGGTTTTGCAATTAAGGTATTGCTGGCTTCATAGATGCGGTTTGGGAGGTTCTCCTCTCTTTCAGTTGTTCTGAATAGTCTGAGAAGAACTGGAATTAGTTCTTCAAAAGTCTGGTAGATTTTTGCAGTGAAGCCATCCAGCCCAAGGCTTTGCTTTGTTAAAAGGGTCTTCATTACTCCATCTTGGTTCAATTCAATCTCTGTGTTGGTTATTGGTCTATTTAGGTTTTCTATGTCTTCATGACTCAATTTCAGTAGATTGTGTACATCTGGAAATCTATCCATTTCTTCTACAACTTCCAATTTGTTGGCAATTAGCTATTTGTAGTAATTTCTGATGATTAATTTTCTTTCTGTAGTATCCTTTATAATGTCTCCTTTTTCATCTCTAATTTTGTTAATTTAGGTTAACTGGGCTGAGGGCATATCAAATGTATTTTTTCAAAAAAATCAACTCTCCGTTTCACTAATCTTTTGTACCTTTTTTGTTTCAACTTTGTTTATTTCTTCTCTTATTTTATTAGTTATTTTCTCTTCCTAGTTTTGGGTTTGTTTTGTTCTTACTTTTGCTGTATCCCATAAGTTTTTATATGTTGTGTTGTCATCTTCATTCATTTCCAAGAAATTTTTATTTAGTTTTTGATTTATTTTATGGCCCACTATTCATTCAGAACTATGTTGAGTCTCTATATATTTGCATATTTTCTAGAGTTTCTTATGTTGTTAATTTCCAGCTTCATCCCACTATTGTCAGAAAGGATATACGGTATGATTTCCATTTTTTTTTCATTTGTCCAAATATCCATCAACTCATGACTGGATAAAGAAAATGGAATACTATTCAGCCATAAAAAAGAATAAAATCCTGTCTTTTGCAACAACATTGATGCAACTGGAAAGCATTATGCTTAGTGAACTAAGCCAGTCCTCAAAAACAAATGCCATGTTTTTCTGATATGTGGCAGTTAATATAGAATACAAAAAATATATAGTAATGAAACAGATTATGATTTGATTGTTGTATTTAGCACTAGTTTATATTCCTGTGAAACTGTGGTCTTTCTGCTTTTACTTGTTGGCTATTATGATTAGTGCTGCATTAAGCTGTGATTATAGAGTGGACTAAAATTATGTTTTCCAAACATTAAAGAAAGGAAGGAAGAAGAGAGACTGAGGGAGGCTGGGTGGGGGCGTATTGTTATCTTCTTAGAATTATACATAATAAATACATGAAACCTGTCTATTTTTTTAACTTTTATTTAATAAATATAAATTTCCAAAGTACAGTTTATGGATTATAATGGCTTTCCCCCCCCCCATAACTTCCCTCCCACCTGCAACCCTCCCATCTCTCTCTCCCTCTCCCATTCCATTCACATTAATTTCATTTTCAATTATCTGTATATACAGAATATCAGTTTAGTATATATTAACTAAAGATTTCAACAGTTTGGACCTACACAGAAACACAAAGTGTTAAGTACTGTTTGAGTACTAGTTATAGCATTAATTTACATTGAACAACACATTAAGGACAGAGATCCTACATGAGAAGTACACAGTGACTCCTGTTGTTGACTTAAAAATTTGCACTCTTGTTTATGGTGTCAGTAATCTCCCTAGGCTCTTGTCACGGGTTGCCAAGGCTATGGAAGCCTTCTGAGTTTTCCAGCTCTGATCTTATTTAGACAAGGTCATAGTCAAAGTGGAAGTTCTTTCCTCCCTTCAGAGAAAGGCACCTCCTTCTTTGATGGCCCATTCTTTCCACTGCCATCTCACTCGCAGAGATCTTTCATTTAGGTTGTTTGTTTGCTTTTGTTTTTGCCAGAGTGTCTTGGCTTTCCATGCCTCAAAAACTATCATGGGCTTTTTAGCCAGATCCAAATGCCTTAAGGGCTGATTCTGAGGCCAGAGTGCTACTTAGGACATCTGCCATTTTATGAGTCTGCTGTGTATCCCACTTCCCATGTTGGATTGCTCTCTCACTTTTTAATTATTTCAGTTAGTATTAGCAGACACTAGTCTTGTTTATGTGATCCATTTGACTCTTAGACCTATCAGTGTGATCAATTATGAACTGAAACTGATCACTTTGACTAGTGAGATGGCATTGGTACATGCCACCTTGATGAGATTGAATTGGAATCCCCTGGTATATTTCTAACTCTACCATTTGGGGCAAGTCAGATTGAGCATGTCTCAAATGGTACATCTCCTCCCTCTCTTATTCCCACTCTTACATTTAACAGGGATCATTTTTCAATTAAATTTAAACACCTAATAATAATTGTGTGTTAATTACAGAGTTCAACCAATAGTATTAAGTAGAACAAAAAAATACTAAAAGGGATAAAGTATTAAGTTGTTCATCAACAGTCAGGACAAGGGCTGATCAAGTTACTGTTTCTCATAGCCTCCACTTCAACAGGTTTCCTTTTTGGTGTTAGGTTAGTTGTCACCAGTCAGGGAGAACATATGATATTTGTCCCTTTGGGACTGGCTTATTTCACTCAGCATGATGCTTTCCAGATTCCTACATATTGTTGCAAATGACGGGATTTCACTGTTTTTGATTGTTTTGAATACTATACTGCTCTATAGTATTCCATAGAGTACATATCCCACAATTTCTTTATCCAGTCTACTGCTGATGGGCATTTAGGTTGATTCCAGGTCTTAGCTATTGTGAATTGGGCTGCAATAAACATTAATGTGCAGACAGCTTTTTTGTTTGCCAATTTAATTTCCTTTGGGTAAATTCCAAGGAGTGGGATGGCTGGGTTTTATGCTAGGGTTATATTCAGGTTTCTGAGGAATCTCCAGACTGACTTCCACAGTGGCTTTACCAGTTTGCATTCCCACCAACAGTGGGTTAGTGTCCCTTTTTCCCCACATTCTCGCCAGCATCTGTTGTTGGTAGATTTCTGAATGTGAGCCATTCTAACCGGGGTGAGGTGAAACCTCATTGTGGTTTTGATTTGCATTTCTCTGATTGCTAGTGATCCTGAACATTTTTTCATGTGTACGTTGGCCATTTGGATTTCCTCTTTGGAAAAATGTCTATTGAGTTCCTTGGCCCATCTCTTAAGTGGGTTGTTTGTTTTGATGTTGTGGAGTTTCTTGATCTCTTTGTAGATTCTGGCTATTAATCCTTTATCTGTTGCACAGTTTCCAAATATTTTTTCCCACTCTGTTGGTTGCCTCTTCACTTTCCTGACTATTTCTTTTGCAGCACAGAAACTTCTCAATTTGATGTAATCCCAATTGTTAATTTTGGCTTTGACTGCCTGTGCTTCTGGGGTATTTTCCAAGAAATCTTTGCTTGTGCCTATATTTTGCAGGGTTTCTCTAATGTTCTCTAATAATTCGATGATGTCAGGTCATAGATTTAGATCTTTAATCCATGTTGAGTGGATATTTGTGTAAGGTGGGGGTCTTGCTTCATGCTTCTGCACGTGGAAATACAGTTTTTCTAGTACCATTTATTGAACAGACTGTCCTTGCTCCATGAATTTGTTTTAGATCCTTGATCAAATATAAGTTGGCTGTAGGTGTTTGGATTGATTTCTGTAGTGTTTCTATTCTATTCCACTGGTCGATCCATCTGTTTCTGTACCAGCACCATGCTGTTTTAATAACTACTGCCCTGTAGTATGTCCTGAAATCTGGTATTGTGATGCCCCCAGCTTTGTTTTTGTTGTACAAGATTGCTTTAGCTATTTGAGGTCTCCTGTGCCTCCATATGAAGTTCAGCATCATTTTTTCCAGATCTGAGAAGAATGTCTTTGGTATTTTGAATTGTATCGCATTGAATCTATAAATTGCTTTTGGGAGAATGGACATTTTGATGATATTGATTCTTCCAATCCATGAGCATGGAAGATTTTTCAATTTTTTGGTATCCTCTTCTATTTCTTTCTTTAAGGTTTTATAATTCTCATCATAGAGATCTTTAACGTCCTTGGTTAAGTTTATTCCAAGGTATTTGTTTTTGTAACTATTGTGAACTGGATTGATCTCAGAAGTTCTTTCTCAGCCATGGCATTGCCTGAGTATACAAAGGCTGTTGATTTTTGTGCATTGATTTTACATCCTGCTACTTTGACAAACTCTTCTATTTCACTAGTCTCTTAGTAGAGTTCTTTGGATCCCCTAAATAAAGAATCATATCATCTGCAAAGAGGGATAGTTTGCCTTCTTCCTTTCCAACTTGTATCCCTTTAATTTCCTTTTCTTGCCTCATGGCTCTGGCTAAAACTTCCAGAAATATACTGAATAGCAGTAGTGAGAGTGGGCATCCCTGTCTGGTACCAGATCTCAGTGGAAATGCTTCCAATTTTTCCCTATTCAATAGGATGCTGGCCGTGCATTTTTCATGAATTGCTTTGATTGTATTGAGGAATCTTCCTTCTATACCCAATTTGCTTAGAGTTTTCATCATGAAAGGGTGTTGTATTTTATCGAATGCCTTCTCTGCATCTACTGAGATAACCATATGGTTTTTCTTCTGGAGTTTGTTAATGTGGTGTATCACACTGATTGATTTGTGGACACTGAACCATCCCTGCATACCAGGGATAAATCCCACTTGGTCTGGGTGAATGATCTTTCTGATGTGTTGTTGCATTCTATTAGCCAAAATTTTATTGAGGATTTTAGCATCTACGTTCATCAGGGATATTGGTCTGTAATTTTCTGTCTCTTTACATTAATAAAAATTTTTAAAAATCTACATTTTTCCCATATTTATATCAAGGATTTAGAGGGAAAAAATTTTTATTGAATCAATTCTGCTTTCCTACTAAGTATATTTTAAATAACTTTCAAAAAGTCAGAATAAGATCAAAATAAGATTATCTTTATTAGTATATAAGAAAAAAGAAATTAAGATTTTAATACTTTAAAGAACTTAAACCTGATTGAAAATATTGCAATATTCTAGAGCTATTTCATTAAACAACCTTTGGTTTCATTGTTATGGCACAAGTTAAGCCATTACTTGTGATGCCTGTAGCAGATATTGGAGTGCCTTTCGAGTCCTGGTTACTCTGTTTCAGATCCAGGTCCCTACTAATGACCTTAGGAAACAGTGGATGATGGCTCAAGTATTTCAGTTCTTGCTACCAACATAAAAGACCTGGATGAGTTCCTGGCTCTCAGCTTGTTTAAACAAAACAAAGTAAACAACAGAAATCTAACTTTTATCTTTGAATGGACAGTGAGTTTTTCATGATGTTTAACTTAACTCATTCATTTTATTTCATTCTTTATCAAAACCAAAATCACAAATTCACAAGAGACTGAATTAAATTGCTTTTCTCCAACTTCAAAATATCCTGGGGTGGGCACTTGCTACAGCAATTTAGATGCCACTTGGGAAACTCACATCCAGTATCAACTACCTTGCTCAAAATTCCAGTTCCCCCTCTCCCAATCCAGCTTACTGCTGATTTGCAAGGCAATACCTGTTGGGTCAAATACTTGGGTCTCTACACCCCATATAGGGGGAGACCCAGATGGAATTCTGAACTCTTGACTTCAGCTTGGAAAAGCCCTGGCTGTTCTGGTCCCTGGGGAGTGAATCAGCACACAGAAGATCTCTGTCTCTGCTTATCAAATAAAGTAAAAATAAACACACAGTTTATTTTAAAATTCTGAAATGATATAGTACCTAACTTGAGATCAAAAATTCCCATAAATTATTCCAGGTGAGGAACTTTCTTGGTATTGGTTCACTAAGGTTAAGAATAAATAAAGCTATATTTTAATAGGTTTGCTTCAGTCTGAAGTTTTAAATTTATTACAGTTTTAAATTTATTATCACTGCCAATGTCATGAGTAACTGTCTCCTTGACTCATGGTTAGAGAATGATTTTCAAAGCTAATTTTCAAAAACAAAAGTTAAGAAGTGGATAATTGGGAAAAACATGGAAAGGAGACTGGTATATCTCATGTGCAATACTGATCATCTAATATAATTATTACATGATTTATTTTTTCAAAGTCAGCATAATCTAGGCATTTCACATTTGGCTTTTATTGATCTTTCTTACTTGAAATGCACAATGATGAAAAAAGCTGGCAAAGTAAGTGCATTAATGTCTTAGTTCATTTTCTGTTCTTGAAACAGAATAACTCAGATTGGGTAAATTATAAAGAAAAGAAGGTTAGTTTTGTTTGCAGTTCTTAAGGCCTAGAACTCCACGCACTACATTCTGCCTGGCTTCTGGTGAGGCATTCACGGTAGAACAACAAACTAGCAAGGGTGGAAGAGGCAAAACAACAGGGGTAGTAGTCTTGCTTTAAAATAACCATCTTTAACCAACTAATCTAGCCTCTAGAGAGGGAAAACTTGCCTCCTCTCAGTAGGCCTTAATCTACTGGTGAGGATTCTGTCTCCATGATCCACACCTTCCCAGCACTAGGACCCATGGGTCAGCACTGAAACAGTGTGGGTTTTGAGTTTTGTGGCAGACAAATCATAGCAGTCACATAAAATAAAATCACCAAATTCACTGAACTTCAAATAAGAGACAGGGAGGATACTAGATCTGAATATGTTATCCAAAATAAAATGAAAGGGAAAAAATGGAAGCCCATTCAGTGTGAGTAGATTCTGAAACACTAACCAACCAGATGAGGAATCCTGCCACAGAAGCAATCTACAAAACATGCAAAAATGACCATATGGCTGCCTCGCAGTAATCTGGAAAGGAACCAATCAAGAAGCTGACAAGAGAAACAAACATGCTTCCAAATAAATGAGGCCTGACACAGCCCTGTAACCTGAGATCCACAAAGAAAATAGTATAATCAGGCAGCCATTTCAGAACTATTCTCAAGGTTACAGCTCACCCAATTAAACTTATATCGAACAATCACAAGAAGGCTGAGGCTTTCTCTAGGGGTTTTTTTAAAAATCCATGTTGTAAAGAAAACTTGAATAAGACAGTCAGGAGATGCCTGGTGACAGACAAGTGCTGGAAGAATACACAACAAAAGAAGACATAGCCCAGCTATCAAAAACTACATTTGTGACAGATAAGGTATTTATATATTCTTGAAGCTTGTTTTTACTCTGGTGGCAGAATGACCTCCCCAAAGAACTTTAAGAAAGTAGTAACTGGCCGGCGCCGTGGCTCAACAGGCTAATCCTCCGCCTTGCGGCGCCGGCACACCGGGTTCTAGTCCCGGTCGGGGCACCGGATTCTGTCCCGGTTGCCCCTCTTCCAGGCCAGCCCTCTGCTGTGGCCCAGGAGTGCAGTGGAGGATGGCCCAGGTGCTTGGGCCCTGCACCCCATGGGGAGACCAGGAAAAGCACCTAGCACCTGGTTCCTGCCATCGGACGAGCGCGGTGCGCCGGCCGCAGCGCGCCAACCGCGGCGGCCATTGGAGGGTGAACCAACGGCAAAGGAAGACCTTTCTCTCTGTCTCTCTCTCTCTCACTGTCCACTCTGCCTGAAAAAAAAAAAAAAAAAAAAAAAAAAGAAAGTAGTAACTAACAGAAGGAGATTCATCAGATTTAGGAATTCCCAATTAATTCTATCAATGAAAACTCCAAACATATAAAAGCTATTTTAACTAAGGAGCTCAAATATTTTAAAAAAGATCATGAAGTATCAGCACCTATATATATATAAAAAAAAAAAAACACAATTCCAAAAAACCTAAAGGTAGAAAGTCATACTGTAAGAAAAAGAAGTGTCAGAGTGTCAGTATTTAGAAGACTTAACACATTACACAATTTGCTTTCAAGTACTTCTAATTAAATTGCTGCTACAGCTTAGGAAATTCTTGATCAAATGAAACAGACTCACTATTCTATCCCAATTTAAAAAGAAAAAAAAAAGCTACAATAAAAACTATGGAGTGGGCTACCATATGATAACCATCATTAATGGTCAAACTCCTTGATATATAAAGTAGCGAATAGTTTCCTTGAGATCAGGACATAGAGAAAAAAGCACTTTTCCTCAAAGTTTGATTTTTTAATTATAGGGAAAGGAAGAGAGCACAAATATAAAAAATAATTCATTATTTTGGAGGATATCACTAAACTAAATTTATCTGGCTTTACTTAGTATTGATGTATATACATACAGAAATACATACACACCTTCTCCATATTTGTCTAGGTAACTTCTTAACACTAAACTGAATGTTACTGTTTAACATAATGGAAAGTTTCTAATATATATCTAGCATTTTCTGTCCATCAGGTAGCATAGTCAAGTCAATATTTAAGATAGTTCCTTATATAAAAGTTTGTCAAAGTATCCCAAGAGTACGAAGATAGTGGTACAATAGAGCTTAACAATCGAACAATGAAGACAGGCAAATCAAAGACTCTAAGATAACACTGACAGAATAACCATGTCATGGAACAGTTAAACAACAACAACAACATTAGAACACAGTGTTATCAATATGAGAGGCAACAGAAGGAAAATACCTTGGTGTCTGGTGGTACCGAGAACAAGAACAAGAGAACACAAATTTCTAATAAACAAATGTAAAGGGACAATCTGAGAATAGCAGCCAAAACTGGTATGAGGAAATATAGGGTCTAATTTGCAAATGAAAGAGGATATACATTTTATAAAGCCTGAAATGTAGTAACAATATAGCTACTTTCTTTTTTTTTTAAAATATCTTCTTTTTTTTTTTTTACTTTTTTTTTTATTTTTTTATTTTTTTTTATTTTTTGACAGGCAGAGTGGACAGTGAGAGAGAGAGACAGAGAGAAAGGTCTTCCTTTGCAGTTGGTTCACCCTCCAATGGCTGCCGCGGATGGCACGCCGCGGCCGGCGCACCGCGCTCATCCGATGGCAGGAGCCAGGTGCTAGGTGCTTTTTCCTGGTCTCCCATGCGGTGCAGGGCCCAAGCACTTGGGCCATCCTCCACTGCACTCCTGGGCCACAGCAGAGGGCTGGCCTGGAAGAGGGGCAACCGGGACAGAATCCGGCGCCCCGACCGGGACTAGAACCCGGTGTGCCGGCACCGCAAGGTGGAGGATTAGCCTGTTGAGCCACGGCGCCGGCCTAATATAGCTACTTTCAAGCTTAAAGAAAATGTTTCCAATGAGTCCAAAAGTGAGGAAAAATTAGTAGGACTCAAATTCAAGTTAAGCAAAACAAGGATAACTGAAGCAAACAAAAACAAGGTTGATAAAAAGTTGGGGAAAGGAGTCAACGACAGTGGTTGTACTAAAGTGGTTGTACTAAACTTTAGTGCAAGCACTGAAGTTTTAAAGTTTAAAACACTATCCCGGGGCCGGCACTGTGGAGTAGTGCGTATAGCCGCCGCCTGTGGTGCCAGCATCCCATATGGGCGCCGGTTCCAGTCCCGGCTGATCCACTTCCAATCTAGCTCTGCTATGTCCTGGGAAAGCAGTAGAAGATGGCCCAACTCCTTGGGGCCCTGCACCCATGTGGGAGACCTGGAAGAAGCTCCTGGCTTTGGATCGGCACAGCTCTGGCCACTGAGGCCATCTGGGTAGCGAATCAGCAGACAAAAGGCCTCTCTCTCTCACTGCCTCTTCTTCTCTCTCTGTGTAACTCAGGCTTTTAAACAAATAAATAAATCTTTTAAAAAATTTTAAAAACTGTCCTGAATGATTCCCCATCTTAAAAGGACAGGAAAAATCATTTCTTTAAAAATAAACAAACAGGGAACCAGCATCGTGGCATACCAGGTTAAACCATCACCCGCGGGCCGCATCCCATATGGGCACCAGTTTGATTTCCAGATGTTCCACTTCTGATCCAGCTCCCTGCTAATGCACCTGGAAAAGCAGCAGAAGATGGTTCAACTCCTTTGACCCCTTCACTCATGTGGGAGATTTGGATGAAGCTCCTGGCTTCAGCCTGGCTCAGTGCTGGCTGTTACAGCCATCTGGGGAGTAAATCAGCAGATGAAAGATCTAACTCTCCCTCTCTCTCCAACTACACCTTTCAAACAAATAAAATAAATCTTTAAAAAAAGAATTCTTTAAAAAAATAAGCAGCAGAAAAAAAATCAGTATAATCCCATACAAAGTTATATCATAATGGAAAAAACAAACATAAGAGTAAAAGACGTACCTATGATTAATGAAAGCATGCTGGACTGACACCATAAACAAGAGTGTCAATCTGTTAAGTCAACAACAGGTGTCATTGTGCACTTACTCCTCATGTAGGATCTCTGTCCTTAATATGTTGTTCAATGTGAATTAATGCTATAACTAATACTCAAGCAGTATTTTACACTTTATATTCTGTGTGGGTGCAAACTGATGAAATCTTTACTTAATATATACTAAACTGATATTTTGTATACACAGATAATTGAAAGTGAATCTTGATGTGAATGGAATGGGAGAGGGAGTGGGAGATGGGAGGGTTGCGGGTGGTAGGGAAGTTATGGAGGGGGGAAAGCCATTGTAATCCATAAACTGTACTTTGGAAATTTATATTTACTAAATAAAAGTTACAAAACAAAAAGAAAGCAGGCTAGAAAGGTGTGCAAATATAAAATGAAAACTATAATCAAATATTTCAAAGCAAGGTAAAATATTTTTTTAAATGACAGACATGTTGAAAAATCTCTGAAATACAAGAACTCAGAAATGATGTTATTGGGGGCAAGGAAGATATGAAAAGAGAAGAGATCAAACTCCAAAATGATTTAGAAATAAAAGCTCATTACAGGAAGACTAAGTTTTAAGAAACTAAGAATGAATAAATACAGTGGATAACGCCTTAACAGAAATAAAAGTGGAAAAGACGGCAAATACTAAAATTAAAAAAAAAAAAAAAACGAGAAAAATATTTCAAGGGACAATGACTGTTGTATAACAACACAGGCAAAGAAGGTCCAACATATGTGTAATAGCAGCCCTGGAACAAATGACTAAAGCAACAAAAAGTACTCAGAACTTTGATGAAAAAATTCTCCTAAGCGGTGACACTGTGGCAAATTGAGAATAACCTGCTCCTTTTGATGCTGGCATCCCAGATCAGAACGCCAGTGTGAGACATAGCTACTCTGCTCCTGATCCAGCTTCCAGCTAATGCACCTGGGAAGGCAGTGGATGATGGCCCAAGTACTTGGGCCCCTGGAATCCATGTGGTAGACCCAGGTGGAGTTGCTGGCTCCTGGCTTTGGCCTGGTCCAGCCCTGGCTGTTAGGTCCATTTGGAGAGTTAACCAGCAGATGAAAGATCTCTACCTTTCTGTCTGTCACTCTACCTTTCCAATAAATAAATAAATCTTTTGAAAGATGAGCTCTCCTAAGATACAAGGTAACTTGAAACTACACATTGAAAGAATATCTGGGGAGAGAATATTTCTTAGGAAAATAATCCAGAGTAGCTTATATCAAACATATTTTAATGAAGCTAAAGTGAACTTGAAGTATAAAGTTCCAAAATGCATCCTAAGGAAGTCCATAACAAAATTCAGGAAGGGATCAAAGAACAAGAATTATTTTTATGGGGAAAGCTGCTTACCACAGGAAATGGTAGAGCAATGGACAGAGGGTCTTTGAAGATAGGGTCATGTGGAAAAGAGAAGATGAAAAGAAGCCTTTAGGAGGTCCTTCTCTCTATGGAGGAATAAATCTAGAAAGTCTTCTGAAAGGACAAAAAGAATAACCAGGTCCCATCTACACACCCTCATTCCATCATCTATTGGGCATGTCAATAAAACAAACAAACAAACAAACAAAAGCCTCAAAAATTATTTTCAAGGCCAAAAGAGAACTGACAATATTATTAACATTATGGAATCTCTAAAAAAGGACACATCATGTTATAAAAAATGAGTTATTCAGAAGCTGAATGATTATATTTCCTGTTCTGAAATCAAGCTGAAAAGGGCACTTTTCCTTGGAAAACCATCAGATCTTTTACTTTCCAATTTGAGTAAAGAGTAACTTAATATGAAACTGAAATCATAAAAATTGCCTATAGGAGTAAATAGCTCCTCTCATGGTAGAATTCTGAGTCCAAATAAATTTTAACAACACAAATTATAAACAAAAGATTCAAACAGTCAACAACTTTGCTTATAACAGCCTAAAAATAGGGTGAAGAATAAAGTCCATGATTAAATGTAGAAGAGATTAAGGGGAAAGGCTTAGGAAAAGAAATGACTACTTAACCTCAATAAGATATGACAGTCAAGCTAACATACTGGTGCCAGTCAAATGACAAACAGAAATATGTACTGAAATATGTCCGATACCACTGATTTAATGTAAAATAATCTAGTAAATCAAGTCTAGGCTACAAGCTATATTTTTCCCTCATATTTTATCCTGAAATCCAGCCACCTTGTTAACTGGAAAATTCAACATGTTGTTGACTGGGAAATACATAACTAACTATGCTTTTTTAGAGTTAATTCAGGATAAATAGGCTCAACAGAATGAAGGTTTCCAAAATACGGAAACACAGATGTTTATTCTAGCATTTACTTTCATAAATATTGACACCAAAGAGTCAAATATGTAGCTGTGAAGCAGTAGTTTATCCAAAACCGAACGCTTCATTAAAGTCGGAAATGGCCAAAAGCTGCAGGAAACATCCTGAAGGAAAATGTCTCACACAAATGACACATTTGTAAAAAGCTATGGAGTAAAACAGAATGTGGTAAAATGCCAATCAGTATTCGAATATACAGAACACCTTCCACTTCAACAATTCTACAAATAATGCAGCATAATAGATTGCCAGGAAGCACTGCCAAGGACCAAGAGCAACTTAAAAAGAAATAAAACTACCAGCAACATGAATAAGTATAGGGGGAAAGTGTCTCGAAATATTTTAGGATAGTATCACACTTTACTCCTCTAGAAGTCATAAAATTGTACATTATAATCTTAATCAAAGCAATCTACTAATAGAACTGAACTGTGCTTCAGTAAAATGGCACTGTCCAAGAGATATAGGACTGTCAACAAAAGCTTTACAGTTTATTGCTAGCATCTAAGTTAACTTGTTTTAGCAAACAATTAAACAGCATTGTTCACACCAACAACAAAAATGAGTGAATTAATCTCAGACTATAGTTTTAAATACAGCTTGAATCATTAGCAATGCCTAGAATAGCTGGAGCATTTGGAATAAAAATTTGAATATCTTTAGATGTAGTGGAACAACTCATCTTAACATAGGAGGAAAATAAAACTACATCAAAGTAATTACACAAAAAGATGGCTCCAATTTGCTTTTTTCTCCCTTTTCATCTCTTCATGTCTGAATATTTAATCCTTACAGTATTGAGACAACACCTAAACGTTATGTTCCTAGCACTATAAATAACGTAACCCATTCATTTTTCATAAACATGTCCCATCACTCACACGTGACTACCAATATTTCAGCTATTTTATTTTCACTTAAGAATGAAAGAAGAAAAAAATATTATTCAAAAGCCTGGCGTTTTGCATTTTACTGATTAATGTAAGACCTATTTACCAGAAAGTAGGCTCCCTAACAGCAAGGCTATTTCCGAATTTTTGTGTCTCTGACACAGAGTATATTTACTCAGGAAACATTTGTTGAACATGTGGATATCATTCACCTATCCTCATCTTAGCTCTTATGAAATAAATACTCAAAAACAAATATCTTCTGGCATGTATTCTAGACCTCTTTACCAAAGCATTTTTTTCCAAGAGTCCCAGATAGAATAGTTCAATATTTCTCTTTAACATTTTTATGAACTAATATTTGTAAATAAAGCACTAATGGTAAAAAAAGAAAATGAGTTCATACTATACTGTCATTCTATTTTCTTCATTTATCTAAAAGGTTGTAATTTCTATGCTTAGCTATTTCACAGACAGGTAATTTGGATAGGTTCATATAATACACAACTCTTCATATAGCAAATACTCAATAAACATGCTTATATAAATAACAAGAGCATTTAGCCAATACAATAATGTTAGGCTAGCAAAGGAGACCACAGATGTATTTCCACAAGGCTGGCATTACTTAAAAAATCTTTGAATTTTTTTGAAGATAACCTTTTAAAATTTTAATCCAAGAATAGTTACAGGATCTTTGATAAGAATAGCTTATTATATCAAAATAAATACATCCCACCATGACTACAATCCAACTTGACGAAGTGTATTTTGCATAGTCAGAAACACTGACAACATAAAATGACCTCCACCTGCCACTCAGACATATTAGATGAGACAAAAATGGTATTCCCAAGGTGAATTTTCAGTGCAGTTCTGGTAGAAGCAGCTGGTGGACTACCTTTCTTCAAATGTAAGGTAAAGACTGTAATGGTAGCAGCTATAATTTAAAAATGAATAGCTTATCACAATCAAAGAGTGTATCCTCATGGCTAACAGATGGTCATCAACATGACCACTTAGGGATTCAGACTTCCTTCATCTTATGGTTCCACCACTCCCTGGAGGCTTTGGTCAGTTAGGTTCTCTGCATCCAGCTGGCAGATGAGGGAAGGGAAAGAATGAGGATCAAACAAGCATTTTTTTATTGAACAAGGATGAAAATGTGTTGTATATGATTTAGCTTTATCAAGCTGCAAGAAGGGTCTAAAAAGAATAGTCTAGAAGTAGCCTCAAAAGAAGAGTAAATAGGATTTGAGGAATATACAGTCTAAATTATCCTCGCAGACAACTTGAACAAAATTTTCAAGTTAGTCTTATTACCTTGTCATCCTAATCCATCACCACAAATAATCTAACTTTACTCTCCACATTAGGTTCTTAATGACTGGTGGCTATTTTCAAGTCATATTTATCCTTCTGAGGATATTGTAAATGAAATTATGTAGTTCTCAAAGACATTTCTAAAAAAAAAGTTTTCAAAGGTTGGATGTATAATTCTCCAAGGTGATCTTTTTGAATAGGTTTAGAGAATGCTACAGTGTAATTCTTGAGGGATTAGTCAAGGCTCTAGTGGCTTATTAGTAAACCCAAGTGGGGGTGCATATTGTTGTGAAGGGAGTTAATGGGCCACTTGGGACAGCTGCATCCCATATTGAAGAGCAAGTTCAAGTCCCAGCTACTCTACTTCTGATCTACCTTCCTGCTAATGCACCCTGGGAAGCAGCAGATGATGGCTTAAGTAACTGGATTGCTGCCATCCACATGCGAGACCAGGATGGAGTTCTGGGCTCCTGGCATTAGCCTGGCCCAGCTCCTGCTATTGCAGGCATTTGTGGAGTGAACCAGCAGATGGAAGCTTTCTCTCTTTCAATTAGACAAAAATAAATAAATGTTATAAAAAAAAAAAAAACTTTTAAAAAAGGCCGAGAGTTTCTCAAAGTAAGATGGCATGCAATTTCAAATTGTTGATAAATATCCATCAACAATAACACAAACGTTAGAAAAAAAACCTAATAAAAACCCTTTCCTTTTTGGCATTAAAACAAACCATATAAAGTGGTTAAACTTTCTGAAACCTTAAAGCATTAGATGAAACCATAAATCCTTTTGTAAACTGTCACCTCTCATCCACAAAGGTATCAACTCTAGTCTGAATTCTAGGTTTGGGATATTAGGAGCCATGTGGAGATGGGAACTTACATTCTCCTATTTCCAGAAAAACCAGGTCTTTAAAAAAACAGCACTTTCTTTCCAAACACTGCTTATATCCATCATTCCCTTCCTGCCTTCACTTTCATTCTCTTGGTCCTATTGTTCTCAGCTAAATTTCACAAAGAAAAGAATCTAATTGAACTAGTTCATACAAAGATAGTGAATCTCTAGAACTGTTCTTTCAGAAAGATCTGCACTTTTAAAAAAAGATCATCTTCAACTCAAAATATCATTAATTGGCAAAATTCCAGGCAAAATGAAAGTAAAATCAAAGGAATCAAGTAGAGTAATGTATCTCGTGGGCAGTAAATTCTCAACAGAATACCTGCCCTCAAGAGAGTGACATTTTAAGTAAGAAAATGAGTGCCCAAAATAGCAATAATGCAATGTAAATGTGTAAATATGGTGTTTGGAATATTCAGAGAAAGCAACAACTATCTAGACCTGGAGAAGTTGGAAATGTTGGAAATACTTGTGCAGAAAAAGGTAATATTTGAAAGCTTTTTACAAAGAACAATTAGAGGTTTTCAGACAAAGCAGCACGGGTTTTGAATGCTTGGATATTCCTGACAGGGCATGCATTCAAAGATTGTAGTCATAAAGGATAACAGTATTCTTTTTTTTTTTTAAAGATTTATTTATTTGAAAGTCAGAGTTACACAGAGAGTGGAGAGGCAGAGAGAGAGAGAGAGAGAGAGAGAGAGAGAGAGAGAGTCAGTCTTCCATCCGATGGTTCGCTTTCCTAGTGGCCGCAACGGCCAGAGCCGATAACAGTATTCTTAACAGAGAGTAAGCTCAGTTTGAAAAGGAACACAAAGTACATACCAAAGGATACTAAGAGGAGAATTTTATGTTGAGCTAAGGATTTTGGATTTTACTCCTTATTGAGGAAGGAATCAACAGAAACTTTCATCATCAGATTTTTTTTTTTTTTTCCGACAGAAAGGTTTTCTGAATAGCTGTACAATGGCTAAATAAAAGATAGGAGATAATGGCATGGGAAAGACTTAAGAAGTGACAGTTCCAAAAGTCCAAGTAACAACGAACAGTACATAGAGTGATAGAGATAAGCTTCCAGATTCATGGAGAATTCATAGGAGATGGGACAAGATATATTCAGCTGAATGGAGAAATGGGGGAGGAGGAAAAGTCAAGGAAGGACTATGCCGGCAGGAAGTAACAACTCCAAGGCAAGTGCTCTGGGTCTGCAAAGCCCTTAACCAAGTCTGTGTTCTAACCATTCAACTTTATTGCTGTACCAAGATCCTGAGTTTAAACTTAAATCATGCAAGATCTTTTATCTTATTAACTATACTTCTAATTATTTTTTTTATTTTATTTTTTGACAGACAGAGTGGACAGTGAGAGAGGAGACAGAGAGAAAGGTCTTCCTTCTGTTGGTTCACCCCCTAATGGCCACTGCAGCTGGCGCACCGTGCTGATCTGAAGCCGGCACCAGGTGCTTCTCCTGGTCTCCCATGCAGGTGCAGGGCCCAAGCACTTGGGCCATCCTCCACTGCACTCCCTGGCCACAGCAGAGAGCTGGCCTGGAAGAGGGGCAACCGGGACAGAATCCGGTGCCCCGACCGGGACTAGAACCCAGTGTGCTGGTGCCGCAAGGTGGAGGATTAGCCTATTGAGCCACGGCGCCGGCCCTAATTATCTTATTACTCATGAATCATTAAAGCACACAACCTAAATTTGCCATTATACAAACTAAATTTTGTTTATCACTGAGTTCTCTTTTCTCAGTAGTAAAGAAAAATGTTTAAGGTCATTTTTTCAAAGTAAACTAAGTAGTAGGGGAGTATGATGTATTCTACTCTGTGAAACAGATCAAAAACACTTTAAAACTTTTTGTATAGATAATAACAGGAAAAAAGGATTATAAGCACTAGTAAAAATATTCAACAAAGAAAGTTACAATCATATTGTAAACTATTTAGATTTTTGATCTAATTGAATGTAAGGATCCTATCTATTTTAAATTGCTGTATCCAAGTACCACCGGTAATCAACAGAAAAACAATGACTACACTTTTCAATATTTGCTTCAACTGTGACTTTAAATACCAACTCAATTTTCTGCTCAAAATTAGAAAGCCAACTCCAAGAGAAAGTTGTGATACATTCATTAGGAAAACTATGCTGTAGGTAACTGAACATGTCTTTCCAAAGATGATACAGAAAAGGGAATTTACCTAAACTGATTAATTTGTCTCCAAACGCACACAACAAACTTACTTCTTACCATATGACCCTGAAGAAAATAGTTGATGAAGGAAATATAACTAGAATTCTACAAATAGGAAATTTTCCCATAATCAAGAGGACAAAGTTCATCACTGTGTATAGGATTCCCACTGCTTTAATTTTATATGAGGTGAGCAAAATCCTCAACTCATTACCACTCAGCATATTGAAATTATTCTAGTGATTATGAAAAAAATGATCAAGAATCTCCATCTTCGGGCTGGCACTGTGGTACAGCTGGTTAAGCTACTGCGTACAAGGCTAGCATCCCAAATCTGAGCATTGGTTCGAGTCCCAGTTTCTCCATTTCCAATCCATCTCTCTGCTAATGTGCCTGGGAAAGCAGCAGAAGATGGTCCAGTATTTGAGCCTCTGTCATCCACATGGGAGAGCCAGATATAGTTCCTGGCTGCCCACTTAAGCCTGACTGTTTTGTAGCCATTTGGGGAGTGAGTCAGTGGATGGAAGATATTCTCTGACATGGTCCCTCCCTCTCTACCTCTCTCTCTGTCAATCTGCCTTTCAAATAAATATTTTTTTAAAAAAAGGAAACTATTTTATAATAACAGGAGCCAGTGATTACCCACTGATTTCTAAGAAATGAATGCAAACCTGAGGGCTTACCCGTGTGTGCATACTCTAACTCTCTCTTTCTCTCACTCACACACACACACACACACACACACACACACTGTGTAAATCTGTAGAAATAAATACATTAGTTTGCCACTTAATCTCTTGGTCTATAAATATATATGCAGTTTTAAGCTAAAATCAGCCTCTGCGAATATATAATTGAAAATAAAGGCATAATTCAGAGTACTAATCATATTTACTAGTCTAATTATGGTTACTTACTGTTTTGCCCTACTGACTTGGTAGGAGTGGGTTTTGTGAAAGTTTTCATGAAGGAAAAAGGAGTACTTCCTCTATGAAAATGGTTAGGAATAGTTTGCCAGGAAAGCATAAGTAATGAAATATTTATTAAAGGACAAAATATTCCAAGAAAGGCCCTGGAATATTTATCTAATATAAGTACATCTTTTCACAGAAAAATGTGAGAAAAAAAATTATTAGCACATATGAGTTCTTTCCCTTGTAAGGTTAGTTGAATACCAAATTTCTTAGAACTTTAAAACTCAGACTAGAAAGAATATGGAAAAGATCTAGTCATGTTCACGTATGTTTCTCAGAGTATTAGTTAATTTTGCTAAATGTCAGTAGAACATTTTATCCAGTAATGAGAAATTACACTTATTCAGTAATATGTTTTTACAACCTCAAATGAACCTCAACCTTGTGTAACTGACTTCCTAAAAAGTTTGTATAACATTTTGGTAAATTGAACCATTTTATTTGCATATAAGTTGGGCATTCTGTAAAGCAAATAACTACTCTTTAAAACTGTTTTACAGTTTAAATTTTCTACATTATAATGAAGTACAAATTCATAACTTACATACTCGTTACTTGAAATTTAGCGTAATGCAATCATGGTCATCAAGAAGGACTATAAAAATATTTAAATTTTTGATTGGAAGAGTCCATTAAATTTGGGGTATTATGGTCTTAAGTTTCTCTAAATATAATATATTCAGATGCTGATTCCACAAAGCCTCACTAGGTCATAATTCACTTTAAAAAGAACTCTAAATGTTACACAGAAACTCACTCTGTAGAAGCCTATCTTTAATTTTTTTAAAAATGAAGGTTGTCCCAACATCACTTATCTCTAACAGCAAGAGCACCTCGCTTCTGTTTTGTGTGAAGATCTAATCACTGCTTTTCCAAGCTTAAACCCCACCACTGAATGACTGGCCCAAAAATGACAATAAAAGCCGTAAGTTACCTAAACCATTAGGCATTTCAGAAAATAAACAACCTAAGTAGAATCTATTCACATTAAATATCTATCAGATGCTTGTAGAACACAAGCTCTAACAATCACTGTTCAGTGATTGGTACCCAGCTACATATATAGCTAAAAACATAAATCTCTACATAAATCCTATGTAAGCATTTAACAAAATTTACCGCAGGACTTTTTTTGAGCACCAGAAACAGGCTAGTTGCTAGAATTCTAAAATGACACAGGTGTCATTTGGTGAAGCACACATATCCAGCAAAATTATCTTGAATACAGAATTACAGAAACATTAAGACAAGTTGCAATAGACAAAAAATTCTAAGTACGTTATCAAGGCCTCCAAAATAGCTATGTTAACTACAGAATAGTACAGGGGGCCAAATATACATGCATTCAGCTACTGTACTGTGTATGTACTTCCTTTTACATTCTGAAGCACTTAATTCAAGAATGGGATAATATTTTAAAATGAAAAAACAAAACAAACAGTGGTGGGTATTGCGATGCACAGGGTTTCACTGCTGCTTTCAACAACACATCCCATATTGAAGTGCTGCTTTGAATCCCAGCTTCTCTAAGCTTCTGGTATAGCTTCCTGTTATGAACCTGGGAAGCAGTGGATAACAGCCCCAGTACTTGGGTTCCTGAGATCCAGGTGGAGTCCCTGGCCTAACCCTAGCTGTTAGGAACATTTTGGGGAGTGAACCAATCTTTAAGCGGAAGATCTCTGTCTCTCTTTCCTTGCCTGTAATTCTGCTTTACAACAAATAAATCATTTTTTAATGAAAAAATATTAATTTCATTACTTTTCCAATATTTCCATTTTCCTAAAATTGCAATTTGCTAGTTTATTTTAAAAATGTATTTGTTCAAAAGGCAGAAAGAGATAGAGACAGACAGACCATCTACTTGTTCATTCCTCAAACGACCACAATGGCTGGGGCCTGGCTAGGTTGAAGACAGGAGCCTTCCAGGAACTCCATCCACCCTTCCTTGTGGGTGGCAGGGACACAGACACTTAGGCCATCTTCTGCTATCACCGAGGTGCATTAGCAGGAGGCTGGATTGGAAGCTGGGCAGCGGGGCCTGGAAGTGGTGTTCTGATATGGAATGCTAAGTCGCAATCAGCAATTTAACCTGCTGCACTACAATGTAGGCTTCACAATTTTATTTTTTATTTTAGGGATCTTACAAATTTTTAAAATTCATTTATTTAGGAGGCATACAAAGTGAAAAAGCTTCCATTCACCAGTTAACTTCCCAAATGCCTGCAATGGCTAGAACTGGGGTAGGCCAATACTCAGAGTCAAGAACTCAATCCAGATGTTCCATGGTGGCAGGAACCAAAAGACTTCAGCCATCATCAGTGTCTCCTAGGGTAAGTCTGTACCAAAAATTTGAGTCAGTAGCCAGAGTCAGGTATCAAACACAGGTATTCTCATATGGGATTCAAGCATCTTAACCACTACACACAATGCCTGCCTCCATAAATGCAATTTCAGATGGTTTAATGCACAGTTACATTTAGCAGCAGTAAGTTTTTCCTTCAGTGATCTATATGCAACATTTAAAGAAAAAATCAATCCACAAAATATGGTTCAGCAAATATTTGTTTTACCATGAGGTTAAATGCAAAATTTACTTCATTAAGTTAAGTTCATTGAGTACCTGCACTAAGGTGGTATTTTTTGATGACATAGCTTAGAACAAAGTAAAACAGGACAACTGTCCCGATTATTAACCAACATAGCTGGGTAATAAGGTAAATGCTACAACTTTAACATTTATTTAAAATAAAGACTACAGATGGACAAAAGTTACAACTAAGTGAACTCTGAGAATAAACAAATTGTGCATTCAGCCAAGGTACCAGGTAAATGGTAATACAGTACATGAAATGCTTATCAATTCTATTCCAGCTCAGTAAAATCAGATATTTGGTCAAAACCAAATGCTACTCATTTCAATAGCCCCTCAGAGCTTTACTACCCACATAACACCATGTAAAATTATTACTATATATCACTTCATTACCACACAAGAAGCCACATCCAACAAAAACAGTCCTGATTTTTTGAGGATGTGTGTATGTGTGCACGTGCGTGCAGAGGAAGGTCAGTGACATAATCCTAGACAACACATAATTATAATATGTGCAAGCAACAATATATTTGGATTATAGAAAGCATGGGATCAAACTATGCTAAGTTTCTTCTAATAAAAGAAAAAATACAGAGTGGTCAACTTCAAAACAGAAGTATTAAAAGGCTCAAGTTCACATAGAAATGTAAGCATGAAATTGTAATAATTTACAGATGAAGTCGAAAGCTTAGAGAGGAGAATGGGTCAAATTGTGGCACATCGTAAAAGAACTAACTCAATTCAGAAATACAAATGTGAGCACACCAATTGTACCTAGAGTATGTTTTTTTCTAAAGGTCAAATCAGTTCTTCAGTTTCACAGTGTGAAAGAGAAAGAAAAATACACTGGTTTAGTTACTATTGTACTGCCAACAACTAGTACAATACCTGACAGCAAATATTTCTTGAATAAATTATCAGTAAAATGACATTAAATCTATTCTAATCTTTATGTGTATATAACACATGACCAAATGTCTCTAAAAAACCAACAAAAAGTGAAAAAATGCCATTGAATGAACTAGGTATTTTTATTTATTTTTAAGATTTTATTTATTTGAGAGGCAGAGTTACAGACAGTGAGAGGGAGAGACAGAGAGAAAGGTCTTCCTTCTGTTGGTTCACTCCCCAAATGGCCACAACGGCCAGAGCTATGCGATCCAAAGCCAGGAGCCAGGTGCTTTCTCCTGGTCTCCCATGTGGATGGAGAGGCCCAAGCACTTGGGCCATCTTCTACTGCTTTCCCAGGCCATAGCAGAGAGCTGGATTGGAAGAGGGGGCAGTCAAGATTAGAACTGGCACCCAAATGAGATGCTGGCACCACAGGTGGAGGATTAACCTACTGTGCCACGGCGCTGGCCCCTTGAACTAGGTTTTGTTGTTGTTGTTTTGTATTTAAACATTTATTTATTTATTTGAAAAAGTTACACAGAGAGAGGAGAGGCAGAGAGAGAGAGAGAGAGAGGTCTTTCATCTGCTGGTTCACTCCCCAAATAGCTGCAACAGCAGGGAGTTGTGCCGATCCAAAGCCAGGAGTTTCCTCCAGTCTCCCACAACACAGAGCTGGATCGGAAGTGGAGTAGCCGGGGCTTGAATCGGTGCCCATTTGGGATGCCAGCACTTCAGACCAGGGCGTTAACCCTCTATGCCACAGCACTGGCTCCTGAACTAGGTTTTTTTTTTTTTTTTTTACAGGCAGAGTGGACAGTGAGAGAGAAAGACAGAGAGAAAGGTCTTCCTTTGCAGTTGGTTCACCCTCCAATGGCCGCCGCAGTCGGCGCGCTGCGGCCGGCGCACCGCGCTCATCCGATGGCAGGAGCCAGGAGCCAGGTGCTTTTCTTGGTCTCCCCATGGGGTGCAGGGCCCAAGCACCTGGGCCATCCTCCACTGCACTCCTGGGCCACAGCAGAGGGCTGGCCTGGAAGAGGGGCAACCGGGACAGAATCCAGTGCCCCGACCGGGACTAGAACCCGGTGTGCCGGCGCCGCAAGGTGGAGGATTAGCCTGTTGAGCCACGGCGCCGGCCTAACTAGGTATTTTTAAACAATGGGTCACTCCAGCTTGGGAACTACTGATATGAATTTTAAGTTTTTAAAACTGATCAAAATATTGTAGAATGTTGCAGTTTTTCAAAAAAAAACTAATTTCTGGGAACAATCTAAATCTTCAATTTTGCAATACTAATGAAACTACATTTAGCAATATTTGCAAACCTCTGTTTAGTTACTAGACACTTAAATGATCTAACTAAAAGCAGGAAAAGGACAGCTGGTTCTTTTTAGGGTGATGTATCAGAGTAACGCTAAGAATAAACTTTAGAAGCAAAGAAAATGGTATTGTCACAGAACTTTCAAACACATCATCAACATAAAAGGGGGTCCTCAAAATTTTCAGGTAATTTGTACTATGGAAAAAAACTACACATGAACTTGAAAAATTTTTGTACCAAAATAAACTTATCTTTTTGTTCTATTTTGCAGGAATTTTTGGAAGTACCTTCATATTTTGTTTACAATCAGCTAACAAAGAAACAAATCTATACTTTACACTGATCATTCCATGCTTTCATGGAAGGATCACTTCCCAAGCTTCCATGAGAACAGCAGTTTTTGTGTGGCCAAACCTAATGTGACCCTGAGCAACTGAGTCCTGCTAGCTCTTATCTTTTAAGATACTAATATTACTTCCTAAATTCAACTTATAAACTGGTGTCTGCATGCTTAACTAGAAAAATAAATTATATAAAAGATGTCCACAAGAAAACCTAACCCATCACATTCTATTTAAGATGCAATCACGTAACAAAAACATAATTTCTATAATATTGCTTAGGAAAGGACTCATTTTCCAAATTGTAAAGCAGAGCTCTTAGTGAAATTGGACAAGAACCCCCCTAAAATTTACACCAAAATGTGGCTGCTTAAAGTTCCCTAAATGGCCAGCGCTGTGGCTCACTAGGCTAATCCTCCTCGCCTGCGGTGCCAGCACACCGGGTTCTGGGTTCTAGTCCTGATCAGGATGCCGGATTCTGTCCCAGCTGCTCCTCTTCTGGTTCAGGTCTCTGCTGTGGCCTGGGAGTGCAGTGGAGGATGGCCCAAGAGCTTGGGCCCTGAACCCACATGGGAGACCAGGAGGAAGCACCTGGCTCCTGGCTTTGGATCTGCGCAGCGCGCCAGCCATAGCAGCCATTTCGGGGGTGAACCAATGGAAAAAAGAAGACCTATCTCTCTGACTCTCCCTAACTCTCCCTGTCCAAAAAAAAAAAAAAAAAAAGTTCCCTAGAAATGCTATGCAGGGTGCCACATGTGCTACCGGAATTTGGGGTACCATACGATTTCACCACGGGCTTATTATTAAATCCCCAATATTAATAAGCGCAAGAGGGTTCTTGCCTAATATTTAGATAATTCTAAATATCTGCACAGATAAATAAGGCAGTATGGTACATTTTAAGCTTTTATTTAGTGAGAAAATTGCATAGGAGAGTGAGAGCTTTATTTAAGAAAGAGAGGTGAATAGGGGTTCATACCGAGCACCAGGAACCAGCCACATGGATGAGCATCTAGGCCAGGAAGCCTGGAGCACATGGCCAGAAGGCCATGTGCCCTGGAGGCACAGGGCTACAGCCAGCCCTCTCTTGGCAAGAGCCCAGTGAAAAAGAGAGGCACCATGCCACACCGTGCCCCAGCTTTTAACCCACTTCCAAAGGGGAGTGGTTAATTAATCTGATTGGCTGGTGGGCACCCAGGTGTGGCCAGGTAGGGGCATGATGCCACACAAGGTCGTGGTGAAGGCAACAGGTAGGGACAAGAGGTCACACAGGGGCATGGCAAAGGTGTGGTCTTTCAGTTCACAAATCCAATCAATTTTAGCCTATATGCCTGCCTACTTCATTAGTAAATATGAATGACACTCAAAAAATGCCCAAACACTGTGGAAGAAATTAGTAAAAGACTGAAATTTATTTTCTGCATCACATTAGAAAACTCATTAGTAAAAGAACCAAGTAGGTAAAAATCAAATTATTTTTTAAGGTAGAGTGCATTACTCTGCCATGTCAGTGATATATTAGAAATATACCATTTCAAACGCTGCTCAAGTAGCAACAGATAGAAGAATTATAATGGATTCTTACAATACTTTATTATAAACAGGCAGATATTTTAAGGATTATATTGTCAAATATGAAAGAAAGAATTTATTCAACCCAGATTTTGAGATTTCATGTGAAAGAAAGCTTTAAGTAATTAAATGTTAAATTATGTATTAATAAAGTGACAGATCCTTTAAGGACCAAGAAGGCGGCCTCATAATGGTATAATAAGGTTTCAAAGTGCTACGATGTTCTTACAGGAATACCTGGGGCCTGAAATCACTGGGGATACTTACAGCTATTTTACGTTCCTTGGACCCTGGGTTCTAGTCCCTTTTAACATTCTCTTCATCCAACCTCTCAAAGCTATCTTTAGCTTTTTCAGGGCTTCACTGTATAGGCAGTGGGATAACACACTGTGCATGCCCCCTTAAAGGTTTAGAGTACTGCAAGAGCACTCCAGACCCCCTGTGTATGCTGCCTGACCCTTGGGCAAATTATTTAACTTCTGAGGCCTTCACTTCCTCATCAGTGAAAAGAGGTTACTCAATATTGGGTTCTAGTGAAGATTAGTGGCTGGTATAAAAGCTCAATATATGATAACTAATTTTATTAAGAATCATCTAGCTTAAACAGGTTTCTTCTTTCAATAACAGAATCTTTTCCCTACCCACCCAAAATCTTTACAGTAACACCCCTGCATTTTAAATATGGAGAGAAGATGTGATTTAGTTACTTATTCCAAGCCAAATTTTTTTTGGGGGGACAGGCGGAGTGGACAGTGAGAGCCAGAGATAAAGGTCTTCCTTTTCCATTGGTTCACCCCTCAACAGCCGCTGCGGAGGCGTGCTGTGGCTGGCGCACTGTGCTGATCCGAAGCCAGGAGCCAAGCGCTTCCTCCTGGTCTCCTATGCGGGTGCAGGGCCCAAGCACTTGGGCCATCCTCCACTGCACTCCTGGGCCACAGCAGAGAGCTGGACTGGAAGAGGGGCAACCGGGACAGAATCCGGCGCCCCGACCGGGACTAGAACCCTGTGCGCTGGCTCTGCAAGGCGGAGGATTACCCTGTTGAGCCACGGCGCCGGCTACAGGGGAATTTTAAAAAGTTCACAGAAACATTTAAAAGTAAGTTTATTTTGGTGCAAAAACAAACAATAATTGTTTTTTCCATAAGCATTTTTCAAAAACTATTTGAAGACCCTACACAGATGGTGGCTTGACATATAGTTAGCACTCAAATAAATGTTTTCTCCTACTTACAGCTGGAAATACAGTATCACATGGGGGAAGTCACTGAGGTATTTGCCGACTTGCCTCCTCCTGCTATCTGCCTCCCGAACATTCACAAAAGCTAATGACAGTGTTTAAAGGTATCTGCCGGGGCCGGGGTCGGTGCTGTGGCGCAGTGGGTAAAGCTGCCACCTGCAGTGCCAGCATCCCACGTGGGTATCGGTTCGAGTCCCCATCCAGCCCTCTGCTGCGGCCTGGGAAAGCAGAAGATGGCCCAAATCCTTGGGCCCCTGCACCCTCGTGGGAGACCTGGGAGAAGCTCCTGGCTTTGGATCAGCGCAGCTCTTACATTTGCAGCTATCTGGGGAGTGAACCAGCAGATGGAAGACCTCTCTCTCTCTCTCTCTCTCTCTCTCTCTCTCTCTCTCTCTCTCTCTCTGTGTGTGTGCCACTCTTTCTCTCTCTGTGTAACTCTGACTTTCAAATAAATAAATAAATCTTTTTTTTTTTTAAAAAAAAGGTATCTTCCAAGCTTCTCCCCACTAAAGTGAAACATTGAGGGGCCTACATTATGGCTCAGAGGGTTAAGTCACTGCCTGTGATGCCAGAATCCTATGTAAGCAAATGCTGGGCTGCTCTACTCCTATATAGCTCCCCAAGTGCTTGGGCCCCTGTTACCCTTGTGGGAGACCTGGATGGAGTTTCTGACTCCTGACTTCAGCCTGGCCCAGTCCCAAGTGAACTAGTGAATGCAAGCACTCTCCCTCTCTTTCTCTCTGTTTCTCACTCTGCCTTTCAAACAAACAAAATAACTCTTTTTTAAAAAAATCAAATACCAGAGAACTATTTTTCAAAAATTTGTTCATAATATAAGAAAAATCCTCACATTTTTCACAATTATTAGTAATCTATTATGATGTTCTTTGCAAAATAAGCACAAATGCTTATAAAATGGCTGGATGATGAGTGAAGCCCTGGGTATTTCTAAGGGTCCAGATGAGGGTGGCAGGAAAGACAGGGGTTCCTGGCTCTTCCATCAGTTCCCAAGGCTTTCTACATCAACATATGGGTGAGATTCTCATTCCCCCTGTTTACTCCTGGCAAACTACCTATAGACCACAGTAAGTTAAAGCTCAAACTCTTGATAAAATGAATAGTATAGGACAGAAAGGTCAGTGATTTGGTTCCTTAGACATCTAGTAAGATAACAAAATGATATACTGAAGATAAAAGATAACAGAGCCTGTCACAGACCCAGGGCAGGTGCTGCAGAAAAGTCTATTTTGGGAATTCTCAGATCTGGAAAAGAGACCAAACTAAAATTAATAGCTAAGTAATTAGTACATACTCCTTGGAAATTCAACTTTGCATAAGAATATCATCCTGAGAATAAACTTTATAGGAAGAGAATGTCTGAGTTATCTGAATACTTTTCAGAATATTTTTAAATTTCAGCCTTAAGGAAAACCCTTTCCTATTAATCATTTGTTGAACACTATCATTTATTTCCATGTTATTCAGTGCCATGGATCCCAGTTACTCCTTTGTCTTAATTACTTATAGTCCATGTAACCACAAAAACATAAATAAATAAAAACCACAAAGATGCCATTATCCTTCAACATTTTCCCAATGTACAAATTCAACTTTGCATTAAGTCCCTGCAGATTTGTACACGGTAATGAATGAAATGTCCTTCTGTAAAAAGTACTGCAAATAAAGAAATAATTTTCACTATAATATACACACACAAAACCTGACAGAGTTAACAACTGATTAAAGGTGCTTTTATTCACCTTAAGTACTTAATATTTAATAGGCCTAGAGTAATAGTTATTTGAAAGGAATATACTCCTTGAATATAAGTAGACTGACTAAATAACTTTATAAATTCACTTATCTGTTTTGCTACCTGCTCACTGATTAGAAATTTTATGTACCATGCAATAATTGGTGGGAAATATTAGATCCATGAATAATGGACACCATGGCTATTTAGAGCAGTTCTCAGAAGTTGAAAACCTTTCCCAAAAGTCGGTATTTGAAATCTGTTATTTTATGGAAAGCTAAAACTTTTATGCATTTTCACTATACCACAGGGAAGCTTTGAAGCAAGTTACTACAAGCACTCCAAGTAAATTAATTTTAAAGAGGGGGAGGCCTTATTTTCTAAGAATATCATCCTGAGAATAAACTTTATAGGAAGAGAATGTCTGAGTTATCTGAAAACAGTAAGACCAAAAAGTTACTAATTTTTTTGTGTGTTCCATAAACAGCATAGCAAAGGTTCAAAAAGAGAAATGTAAGCAAAGACTGAAAAATTGAAAGCAAACAAACAGATTAAAACCCACAGACATACACAGATTAATGCAGGTATTCAACATTATATGCTTGCTGGCTTGGTATTATCTTTTAAAACAGAAACATAACCTCTCTGTATAAAACAATGAGGTTCTCAAGATAACATGAAAAAATTCTAATCAAATTTCACTCTAGCATTAGCAATCTGTTAAGAGTATTAGGCTTAAATAAATCTGATATGTTAAAATCAGGAACCAACACATGCTATTTCTCATAGCAGGCATTGTATAAATTATAAGCTCTTCCATGTTTCTGCTACTAGATTTGGTATACTTAAAAATAAGCAGCATTCTCAATTCACAGCACTTAAATGCAACTGTTTTTACATCTTTGAGAATTTATAATTCATCTTAATGAAATAAACAAAAGAGAATTTGCATTTGCTACTTACAAAGTAAAATTCTGAATATTTCTGTGTTTATACCCATGGGTTTTGCCCTATAAGGTTTCTGATAGGAGCAACTTTATTATATTCTCTGTTGATTGTTACTAATGATTTTAGCTTAAAGATCATTAATTTTACCATTAACATCCTGCTCTATTCTCATTTGAGTTCTATTTATCTCAAAGGTAGACTTTATGTATTACCATTACAAAAATAACTATTTGCATAATACTTTATGATTTTACATCTATTACAAACACATCACAGGGAGCCTGAGGATGCATTCAGCAGCTTGTCATTCACCACTTCAAGACCCTTCAGAACCAAACAAGGGGGAGGGTGACATTTCGCTAATGGCAGAAGTATAGAAATGAATATAAATAACAAACCTTGAAGTTTTAATAGTACAAAAGAAAAAATATAAACAGAAAGAGGAGGACCCATCAGCATAAACAATGGTTTCCATCTGTAAAGCTCATGCCCTTTATTCAGAGCAAGGGGTTTTATACATCTTGAGTTAATTGCAATCATTTAAATTATCTAAAACTCTGCTACAGAAATAAAGGGAATTCCTATCTTTTTGCTGCACTTATACATTAATATCATGACAGCATTAAAGTTGATTGTTCCTATTTGAAGAATTCAGCTCTCCCTCAGCTTTGTGAAATAATCTGAATATCAATTCTTTATTATTCTAGTCTTAACCCAACAAATACACACACTAAGAATGTTTAAGGAAATAATGGTGATATGCATTTGCTAATTATGCTGTTCTGTAATTTCTTCTCAGTAAAAGAATTACAAAGAAAACTGTCCAAAGCTTCTATATTTTCTTCCATAAACATCATACCAGACAAAATGCTAAAATAGTGAATGCTCAGTTGTGTCACCTCTAGCCGAAATGTCTATAGCACTTGAAGCTTTTTGTAAACAATATGCTTGATAACTAAACACATATCCATTGAACCACCAAGGACATAATTTTTAAAAATGTAATTTCAAATGCAGTGTAACACCACCATCTTACACAAACACACACACACACACACACACACACACAGAGAGAGAAATGTGCAGGAAAGGAAGAAGGCTGAGAGCAGAGGAGAAATGGAGCACGTTGTTGTTTTTCATTCATGCAGTATAGTGATGTCAGTGTCTGCAGCAGCAGTGGAAGCGGCAGAAGCCTTGACCAGGGTGGGCTAAATTTCACTAAAATCAGAATCTTGCAGAATTCAAAACAAACTGAATAGATAATCATCTGAAAAAATCCAATAAGCCCTTGGTATGGGTTTTAATGGCCAAGTAGAATAGATTAGTTGTATAGTTTTAATGCAGGGGAGAAGGAGGAGGGATAGAGAAGTAACCTAGGGGTAATGTAATCAGGGAACTGAGGGCTCAAGAGCCTGCATTTAAAATCACTTCAATGCAAGAAACTGACAAAACCACCTGGTGTTAAAAACAGCAGAAAAACATCTCCAACAGAGAAAGCCCTTCCATTCCCAACACAAGCTCTCTGATGCTGCAAATTTAATGCACAACCAGACTCAGAAAAGTGTTTTCATAATGATTGCGTTAAAATTGCATTAAACACGGATGTGCCATACTACAACAAAGAAGATAGTTTAAGCCTGATCACAAATTTCATTAAAACTACTTGATGATGGAGCATGTAATTTCTAAGCAATTAAGGCTTTTGAAAGATGCAGAAAAAACAAGTTGTACTATTATCTGCTGTAAGATGTTAGTGTTTATCAACAAAAGGGGAGGAGGTCCTAGTTGGCCATTATATTGTTGTAGCAATTGCTGAAACTTCTCTTGCTGTGCCCACAAAAACATCCATCCACAATTTGCAAGGTTTATTTTATGCCTGATACTTTAGTCCCTACAAGAAAATCCCAAAACCCAATACAGGAGCTATGGAAGCTAAATCACTGAAAAATTTATGTAACTGCTGCCTTTTTTTAATCTCTAATTTAATGTAGCTCAAGAAAACGTGCAAGGGAGTTGCATATGGCATTAATCTGTTAGAAAATGGTGGCCTTTTCTATAAAATACAGCCAAAGATGTGTGTGTTCAGTTGTGGTCATTATTAGGGCGATCACGTTGTTTTCATTCATTCATTCAGGATTTGCTGGAGGATGTCAGTTTCTGCAGCAGCTGGCTTGACCTGGGGGAGGAGTGGGGGAGCAAATTCCTCCCGGTGCATACAGATTACAGGATGTGATTCTTGGTGCTCAAGTACTCATCCCATCGCACTACATCCTACTCTGGTTCCCTATCAAGTGGTCTAAAAACAAGTGCCTTTGCAACATGCCAATTACAGATATGAAATATTAAAACAAGACCACCAAAACGGCAGTCTTTCACAAGGCAGGCAATCACTTTCACCAACTTTAACACCTTCATCAAGAAAACGCCATTTAAAAAATTCCACCTACCACACAAACACTGCACAGAGCTTGACAATGTTTCCCTTCCAAGCAGAGATTTTTCCACTTAGTATGATCTGTTCCCTCCACAATGCAGCAGCAGCAGCAGCAGCTGTAGCTGTAGCTCTAGGCTGATATCTCAACACTATTAGCTACCGCACTCTCCCTTATGAGCTTTAAGTCCGTGTTTTGGCTTATCTTCCTTTTCTCCCCCAGGACTCACCTAGATCATGCGCTGGGTCCCTAGACGTAAACAAAAACCAAACCAAAACAGAAAACATTCAGGGAAACCCACAGCATCCACCAGGTCACCATCACCTTTGACACCAACAAAAAAGAAACTTGAGATCCTTTAGCAGCACAACCCAACTGCTAAGCGGACTTAAAAATGCGAGGAAAAAGTGAACACACGCCACAAATAGGTTTTCATAAATTAACCATGAAAATCTTGGGTTGGGCATACACTGCTTCTAGTGTAGTACCGCTCTGATGCATGACTATATAAAGTAGAGGCGAGAGGGAGACCAGGGAGGGGAGGGAAAAAAAAAAAAAAAACCACAACCAACCCTACGCACTTCAGTTGCACATTCAAAACTAACCCCTCTCCTCCTCCAGCAGGCACCCTTACATCCCACGGCACGCCATCAGCCCTCCAGAGAAGAAAGGGGACCGATCCGGGAGTTCCAGGCACGTTAGCAACTTTGGAGGCAAGCACAAAGAGGCTGCGGATCACCACCACCACCTTATCCGCTGCTCCGAGTTTGTGTGCGTGCCCGAGTGCTTCGCCCCGCTCCTCCTCCCCCGGCCACCCACAGCACGCACACGAGTGAGCTCGGCAGCGCTTCCACTCAAAGACCTCTGCACGCCGGCGAGCGATGCCACAGAAAACCCGAGGGGTCTGCAGGAGGGTCAGATCAAAGTTGCTTCTCCGTTCGCCGCTCCGAGCCCCGCAGCGCCCGCAGCGGGCTGGGATTCCCAAAGCCACGTTCACACCTTCGACAGTGCGCTAGCAAAGACAAGCCCGCAGAGGCTGGAGTTTCCACAGAGGGCACCGTCGGGGAGACGCAGCCCGGGAGGACGGGAGGGTTGGGCTCGCTACCTCTGCACACGGGCGAGCCGGGGCTCCGTCTCTCAGGTGAGCTGCTCCTCCGCTGGCTCTCAGGGGACCGTCTCGGGCGGCCCTTGGCCCGCGGCGCCTGCTCGGCCGGCGGCGGCGTCGGGCTGGGCGGGCTGGGGCCGCGGGCCGCGGCGGGCCCCGGGAGGCTGCCCAGCGAGGCGGCGGAGGCGGCGGCGGGCGGGCGCGTGGGACTGTGCTGGCTGCCCCGCAGCAGCTGGTAGGGCACCGTGGCGCGGATGGGCTGCAGCAGCCGGCCGCCTCCCGCAGCAGGGGCGCAGCCCACGCCTCCGCCGCCCGCACCGCTCCCGCTCCCGGCGGCGGCGGCGGCGGCGGAGGCGGGCGGGGAGCCCGCGGCGCTGCGCCGCATCCTCTGCGGCGGGGGATGAGGGGTCTGAGAGGAACTGGAGGAGGAGGCGGCCGTGGACATGCTGGCGCGGCGGGCCGACCCCGAGGCGCGCGAGCGTGTGGGAGCCGGCGCGAGGGTGCGTGCGGGTGTGTGAGGGGGAGGGGCGGCGGCCGCGAGGGGGCGGAGCCTCGGGCTCCCCCTCCCCTGCGCGCACCCCGCCGCCGCGGCGCGGGGGGAGGGGAAGGCTGCGAAAACAAACGTCCAACGGCCCCAACCGCCCGGCCCGGGCCGGCCCGGCGTGGCGGTCACGGCCGGGGCCGCGCGGGGCTCGGGGCCGCTGCCGCCGCGCCAGACATCGCGCTGACAGGGCGGCCGTCCGCCTCACGCAGCCCCGGGGCCGGCCCGCAGCCTTCTCCTCAGCCTCGCGGGGCCGCACGCGCGGGAAACCCCGGCAGCTGCAGGGAGGGCCGGGACCCCGGCTCCTGGGACCCGGCTGTAGGGAAGGGGGCCTCGAGGAGGGCGCTCCGCGGAGTCTCAGGCGCCGCCGTCACCACCGCCGCCGCCTCTAGGCGCTCCTCACTCGGAATGGCAACTAATCCCCTTATCCGCACTCCGCCCCCGGCACCGCCCCCAGGCGCCCGGGACCCGGCAGCTGCCGCAGCGAGCGCCCCTATTGGCTCTGCCGCTCTCCCTCAGAACCCCAGTGATTGGCTTTCGGCTACGAGTGAAAGTGTGCCGTACCAATGACAGCACTGACTCCTGCTCTGGGGGCGGGGCGTGGGGGAGAGAGGGGAGGGGGCTGTGCGCGTAGGAGGGGCGTTAAGAGTTGACAGCCTTTGAGGTGAGGGCGAGACTCGGAAAGTGGGTCCGTGTGTGTCCTGCGCGTGCCCGGACGGCCATACACGTGCACACGCCCCGGGCCGTGTGTACCACTGAAGGCAGAGGACGCTTAAGGCAAAGTTAGGTTGAAGCACACCTGCATCCGCTGGGATGTCTTAGAAGCACAAGAACTGATCCCTTCCCCTCTAATTTTAGTAATCTTGAGGTATCGTGGCTAGGAGCCATATTTGTGAGGGGAACTTCAGCTACCAGCAGTGTCTGGACGCTGAACAAAGGGCGCCCGGGCCTCCACAGACTGTCCTGAAGTGTGTAGCTAGCCTGAGAAGACACACTCTTCCGAGGCAGGAAGGCTGAACTGCAGAGGCCAACGGGGATATGCACGCCTCTGCGTCAGCGGCTACACGCATGGACGGGGACCGACCTGGACTAAAGACCTGGCATAGCCCAACCGTCCATGGTGGCGATTTTTTTTTTCATTCTGCAGTGAAACTGAGGGGATACACAGGTTTTAGATGACTATCAAAACCTTAAGTCTACCCCCACCAGAACCAGGAATTTAAACCTTAGGCAAGAAGGTTGAAGGACCTGTGTCAGAGAGCCGCCACTCACTCCCACGAGGTTAATGAAAAGAAGCGGGATGGGCTCACTGGCATCTGCCCACACTGACACGCTTCCTCTGACTTCATGGCACTGTGTGCACGGCTCAGTTTCACTCACAGGAGCCATCCCTCCGCTGCCCTCAGCTCACAGGCAGGAAGGCACACTAGGTTCTGCAAAGCTGGTGCGACCCAATAAACAAAATAAAACTTTACATGCAGTACTTCACCCTATGCAGACCGATGACAGTCCCTGCCTTTACCGCATGTTGGAATAATAGGTCACATTGACTGAGCGTTCACCACCTGCCAGCAATTGTTCTAAGAACATTGTGCGTATTAACTCATACAGTCCTCAACTCACCCACAAGGTAGATACTACCATGATCCCCATTGTGTGCCCAGCTGAAGCACAAAGAAGCTAAATGCCTTTGCCTAAGAATGTGATTATCACTGACTTGCTCAGGAGTCACCAAGCTCTCTGTTCACTACCCGAAGGTGTAGAGCTCATGAACGGCAGAGTGTTTACAGTAATCCAAAACTATCGTCTGTATGATAAGTTCTCATTAGTTCAAAAGACATTTTACAATTGAAGATAGCCCATCATTTCTTTTTTACTTTTCATAAAAATATTTATTTTAATTATAAATAAAAACTTTGCTCTTTGAAGTTTGATATAATTGACCCAATGTGTAATTTTTCAATCCAAGAATCAGAGATTCCTCATAATTAAGAAATTCCTCTGTCAGTAAAAGAAAAGGATAAATAGTTTCTTTCTAGTGACTGCAAGAACAAAAAAATCGGACAGGTTAAAAATAAGTAAGGTTTCAAAAGTGCTGGTTAATTTCTACATTGTGGATTGGATTACAGCATGTTTGCATTATGTAAATGTCATATCTGGTCACTCCTAAGTATAAGTATGGAACAACCCTAACTCCTTAGATTATAATAATTCTAAATATATGCTAAGCCACAGTCACAATGATCAATACTTCATTTGGATCTAAAACAACACACAGCCCTAGCCATATTTCAAAGGCTTTCTGTGGTTGTTCAAATTTACCATAGCCAACTTAAATCACATATCTAAAGCAAATCTAAATGGCCCACACAGATAATTAGTATGATCTTAAAATACTATTTACAGTTACTGGTAGTTTGGAGGTTCAATCACTTTCTTTTTCCTAAAAAAACCTTTAGTCTCATAAGTACCGATCTTCATCCTTAAGGAATTCAGGCTTCAAACAAATCAAAAGTGGGCTCAAATAAGCTATACTTAAGAGTTTTTACTTAAAGTGTCCATTTTTTAAATTCCTAATAACATTTTATTCCTATTTAGGATGGTGGTAGGCTCTGAGGATATGCAGAAACTTTGGTGAAACACTCTACACCCCTCTGGGCTACTGTGCTAGATATGGATAGATAGACCCAATGCAGAATTTCTCTACATTGATGACCGTACATGTAACAATCCTAAAAAAAGCCCATACAAGGCTTGATATTAGTAATGATCTCTTTACCATGTTTTCCTGATAGAAGAAGACAAACCTGAAACCACTATTAGTTGGCATAGGATATACCTCTGTTCAGTAGCCCCAGGCAGGCCTTGGCTATCTGTGGGGTAAGAATCACCACTAGTTGATCAGAGACAGGATTCTGTTACACTTACTTCTTAGTTCAAATATCTAATGGGCCATATTTTGGGTTAAATTAAAACTTAGAATCATTAGGTACATTTGATTAACATGAAGCCCCATGTGGAGAAATTATGGAGCCTAGAGAGCTACCGAAATCTTTCTCTTCCAGGTCCAGCCAGGTTTGCCAGGTCTGAATATCCAGGGCCCATACAAATCTGAGCTGCAGTCCAGACTGTCAGCATTAGCAATGAGGTCATAGCTGGGAGAGAACATGAAACAGATCTGCACTGATGTTCATCATAAGCTGATTAAGTTCTCTGGTAGGTGGATTCCTAATAGCAATAACCACCAGAACAACAAAGTCTTGCCTGAATAGTCCCTGCCAGATGCTTAAAGCCAAACTCTTTACTGCTGATAACAGCCTGTGTGATCGTGTACAAGGTGTTCCCTCTGCCTGAAAAGTTCTTGCCCTCGATATCCATGCAGCTCCCTTGTTTCTACCACATATTTATTCAGATATCACCAACTCCATGATGAACTTTTTTTTTTTAAGATTTATCTATTTATTTGGGAGGCAGAGTTACAGAAAGGCAGAGGCAGAGGCAGAGAGAGGTCTTCCATCTGCTGGCTCACCCCCAAATGGTCACAACAGCCAGAGCTGGGCTGATCCAAAGCCAGGAGCCAGGAGCTTCTTTCAGGACTCCCACACTGGTACAGGAGCCCAAGGTCCTGGGCGATCCTACACTACTTTCCTAGGCTACAGCAGAGAGTTAGATCAAAGTGGAGCAGCCAGGTCTGGAACCTATTCACAAATCGGATGCCAGTGCTGCAGGGGGCAGCCTCACCCACTATGCCACAGGGTGGGCCCCATGGCCCTTCTTAAAACTGCAAATACCCCCTAGCATTTCTTTACTCTCTATGTCACCTTATTTTTCTCCTATCACCATCCAATTTATGCTATATAATATTTTTGTTGGGTATAGGATATAAGAGCTATGAAGGCAAGACTTTTTATTAATTTTATTACTGATATATCTCATGACAGACAATATTTGTTCAATGGTGTTGAAGGAATATCAAAGTTTAGCCAAGGCTTGTCTTATGAACTAAAATTTGTACCTTTCATCAGAAGAAAACAGTAGTATAAGAACAGGTGTATCTCTGCCGCAAAATCATAACCACAGAGTAGAAAAATATTCTATGTGGTTACTGTAAACCATAAAGATGTGTGAATTGGAGCTGGCATTCAAAAAGGAAGAATAACTTGTAGTATGGTCCTTGTACCCTTGTACGGGAGAAGTGAAAAATAATAGTCTTGGTGGTTCTTGGTGGTGCTCATTAGAGGTTGAAAATGGAAAATTAATTGGTAATGGAGAAAAGGCAGTTGAAATTTACAGAAAAAAAAGGCCTAAACTTGACAGAGAAGGACAGTTAGGAAGTGACACCTGCTGATTGGTAGCTTATCCTGTCTCACTGTTGCATCCAGCCAGCTATTCTCAAGAGGACTGTCTAAAAGAATTGAAAAATAAGCTCATTTGATTCGGTAGAAATAGCCATCATATATAAATAATGAGAACTGTGCTTTGTTGCTAAAAGAAGTTCAGAAGAAGCAATAGAAATAGGAGACATTTTATTTTTAACTGGTAAGGTCATCAAAAGAGTAAGTATACAGCTGTTCTACGAGAATAGAAAACCATGATGAGGACCACTGGTTTTTCAGTTTCCTTATTCTCCACAACAACTCTGGTTGCCAACCATGATGCTGGTTGTACATGCTCTAAGCTGATACATCATGGACTTTTGTAGTGAACTAAAAGACTATCTTGTGGAAAACCAGCACACTCCCAGTTAAGACTTTGGGACTAAAAAAAACGTAAATATTCAAAGCCTTTTCATGCAGTGACATTCCATTTGTTTTAGTCCCAAACATAATGTTCACAATATATGAAAACAGCAGTAGATCTATGAAGGGAATATGTTTGATTATAGTCATCTTATTTTTTAAATGAAAATATAAAATGATAGAAATGTGTCTAAAGTTAATTTATTCCTATGTGGCTTAATCCTGTTTAATTACGTGAGTAAGTGTGTTGATGAATTGTTGGGGTACAAGTTCATCAGCAGTACTTGACTAGACAAGTTTCTTTGTATTATTTTCAACTTTCTGTAGCTCACAATTTTCAGAGCCATACTCAGCCCCTTATTGAAAAGGTTCATATTAATGCATGTAATGAGCCTAGATGAAGGTATAGTAGCAACAATGCTAACATCAAGCCATAGTTTACTGCTCATCAAGTTACTTATTAAATGTCTTCAAAGTGTCAGATATTGTCCTACACTTTGTAAGGCATACTTGTTATCACCCTTTGGTAAAAAAAAAAAAAAAAGTAAAAAGATATGCCTGCAAATAAAGCATTAAACCAAGTCTAAATGTGCACCTTCCATAAAGCATAAAAGAGATGCTAATAAAGTATTACAGAAATGATGAGAGGGAAGGCTCCCTTTTGCGAACTGGTTCCAGGAAGAAAAGATCTTCGAGGGGACAGCTGAAGAGTCTGCTGTGGTTGATAGTCCTGGTCTGTTGCTAACAGGTCAAGGAGGGTCTTGGTTGCCAGACAAGGATTGTCCTTTGTTAAGTGAACCAGTCAAGAGCTGTTGAAGGTTCTTGAACAGGTTGTAGGGAGGGACATGAGTGGAGCTGTGCATTATGAAGATGAATACAAGAAGCGTAAACAACATGGGTAGAAGGCTGAATAGTGGAAGATAATTGAGGAGGCCTTGAGAACAGTCCACATGAACTTCGGTAACATGAATTTGAGGAGAGGACAAGGGGCATGACAGAAAGGAAAGGGTGTAAATGGCACTTCTTCTGAGCTGATGGTTATATGGGCCTTCCAAGCAGGAGGTCAGATGATTTAGAAATTTCCATCTTGGATGCCTGAGAAGACAATCATGGCTTTAACAAGAACAGGACAGCCACGAGGAAGATTAGGTTTGGGCAAAAATGCTAAGTTCAGATGGATTTGAAAGAACCAGAGGATATTCAAGTACAGACAATTTTCAAAAGATAGTAAAGTTGAGAAAAGAGAGACAGGTTTGAGGGTTATCCATGAACATATGGTAGTTGAAGCCATGGGTACATATGAGGCTGGCAAAGGAAAAAAGCATAGAAATAAAGAAAGAGAGCCAAGGACAAAATTTTGGAAAATTATACATGAGTAGGGGAGGGGAGAGTCAAAATACATTTAAAAAAAAAAAAGGCAAAAGAAAAGTAGAAAAGAAGGCAGAAGAGAGAGAGTTCAGGATCTCAGATGATAAGTTTAGTAGATGCTTCCTGGGGTATCAAGCAAGCCAAGGTCCCACTTCTCTGAGAACTAATCCTTCTCAAACACAGAGGGCAAGGGCTTGGTAGCTATAGTTGTACAAATTATTCTTGTTCCTCTGACCAATGGTTGATTTCATCTGGGCTTGTCAATTTACTCAAGTTGACCAATCAAATTTTCTCCCCTATGAATTTGGAATTAAGACATAACATGTTATTCTATGAAGGGCCTGAACTAAGTGAACTCAAGTCTGGGGTGGTCACCATCAGTCAAGGCACAGAGAAGCAGAAGAAACTTGCCTTCTGAGATAAAAGAGTGAATTGAGTTGCAAAAAGGAAAAATGAGACCAGGCGACCAGAAAGAAGGAGAGAAGCCTGAAAGTAAGTTCATTTTCACATGATGACCATTTTATGTCTTACCCACTGTCCTCCATCCTCCAAAACCACCCCCAGTCTTGTCCCACACCTAGTGATACTACAGGAATATATTCCCACCATCTGACCTGTAAATCTTCCAGAATTTGGCTCCAGTTCTCCTTTTTTATACAAGTGATAAGTATTCTCATCAAAAGCCAGCCACTCCATTGTGGTTTAAATTTCTTCCCTAATTACCTTCTATGCAAGTTCATTTCTTTAAGTATCCCTTTCCCCTTCTTAGTCATCAAATTCCCAATTATTTCCAATAATGTATGAAAATTCTCCCATGCAAAGTTTTTAAAAAATGAAGATTCTTATGCCACCTCTTTCTATCTGCAGTCTGAATAAACTGACCCATCACACCAAAACTTCTTGAGAAAAACATGTTACTTCTGATTCCCTCTTCAACCTACTCAAATGTAGCTTCCACCCATACCCTGCTACAGAAAAGTGATAATCACTGTCAATAGGCTTTATATTGCTGGGTCAAGTGGATATCCCTATGACCTCATCCTAATCCAATTTTTAGCAGTTTTCCACACTACTGGCCAGGCTCAACCTCTTAAGAAAAAATCTCTTTTATTAGAGTTAGAGCATTGCACCTGCCTGTTCTCCACTTCAATATCCACTGGTACTCATGTCTGTAAGGGGCTCTTCTTCCTCCAGTCCCCTCTGATAATTGGTTTCTGTTCTCTGCTTTCTCCTCTATACACTCATCTTCTTAGTAATCTTGGCCATTGTTGTGGCTTTACAATTAACCTCTCCAGTCTGACATTTCCTCCAAATTCTGCATTCACATATCCAGCTGCCAACTGGACAAGCCAAGTCTCCATGAATATCTAAAATGAATGCATTCAAAATGGAACTAAACCCTAATGTCTGTTTTCCCACTTTCTTGCCCACCCCTAAACTCTGTCTTGATTTTCTCTCATTTCAATAAATGGCATCACCATCTATCCAATTATTCCAAATGAGAAACCTGGGCAATATACTTGGTTTGTCAGTCCCCTTCCTTTCCTACCTCCAACCCACAAGCTCATCCTCTCATTTGTTCCTCAAAAAATACTTGTACATATCTAACCCACCCCCTTTTCTCCATTTCTTCTGCTACTACATTGATCCAAACTACTGCCATCTGTTACCCAAACTATTGCTATGGCTGCCCAACTGCTCTCCCAGCTTCTACTCTTGCCTCTTTGATTTAGATTCTATTTATCCATCAGGGTGAATTTGGAAATATATTGGGCCATGTTGCTTCCTGCTAAAACTGCTCAATGTCTCCCAGTAACTTTACCCTGAAATCCAAATTCCTTAAAATAGCTTAAAAGGCTTGGCCAGCTCTGACTTCTACCTCCCTCTCCAACTGGTCTTGCTGTGTGCTTCCCCTCACCCTTCCAGTTCAAGCCACAATGGCCTCCTTTCACTTCCCCTGAAACATCACTGAAGACCTTCACACAGGTGCATCCTCAGAACAAAACACTCTTCCCTCTCTATTCCTCAAGTCCCCTGCATGGTTCCCTTACATTTTTCAGGTCTCAGAGTGTCACTCATCAATAATAACCTATGATAATCTATCATTAGGTAAGTTTATCTGTAATACTCATTAAAAATTACAAATATACATCAATTTACTTCCCCCACCAGAGTATAAAGTCTCTAAGGACAGGGATCTTGTCATTTATGTTCACTACTTGAACAGGTAACACCCAAATTTCAAGAATACAGTACGTGCTCAGTAATTTGTACAATTTACTGGTGACTTGCTAATTCCTTATTCCAATCCTTGCACAGCCCTCCCTCACTTTCTGTGGGAGAGTTTCCTGGAATCTTATATCAAAACCCTCCTTGTTGTTTCTATTATTTGGGCAGGTTTCTGTTCTTACACCAAATGATCACTAACTGATGGAGTTTAAAAGGGATGAAGTAGCCAGCAATGCCATATGTTGTTGAATGAGCAAGAGAGTTAAGAGCTAAGCCAAATTCATTGGACCTCATCACTGGTAATCTTCAAGGGAAAAAGGTATTCTTTAGGGTCCGTAAAATGTGGCCCCATGGAAGATAGTGAGTTTGTATGAAGAGTGAGAAGGTGGATGCAACAATTTAGAATACCTTTTTGATAAGTCTAAAATAAAAATGAAATGAAATGGGATCTTGCGGTTCAGCAAAGAAAGCACATGTTGATTTAATTTAAAAGAATAGGAAAAGAATGGCTATTTTTTAAAATTTATTTGACAGAGTTAGAGAGTGAGAGAGACAGAGAAAGGTCTTCCTTCCATTGGTTCACCCCCCAAATAGCCGCTACAGTCGGCGCTGCAACGATCCAAAGCAAGAAGCCAGGTGCCTCTCCTGGTCTCCCATGCGGGTGCAGGGCCCAAGCACTTGGGCCATCCTCCACTGCCCTCCTGGGCCACAGCAGAAAGCTGGACTGGAAGAGGAGCAACCGGGACTAGAACCTGGCACCCATAAGAGATGCTGGCGCGGCAGGTGGAGGAACAGCCAAGTGAGCCATGGCGCCAGCCCCAGGAATGCCTATTAATATGCCAATATGCTAAGGGAGCCAAAAGAGAGGAAAAAAAAGAAGCAAGGTTTGAGGAGAACATCCATGAGGCAGTAGAGGATTGGATCGCAAGCACAAAAAGGGACAATGGTTTCCCCTTTGCTACAGGAAGGACAATGAGAAGCCAAAGGCAAAGGCAGAATTTCAAGTCCAGCAAAGGGAGATTGAATGTGGCCGCTTCAGGAAGTCAACCTGTCGTCACAAGAAGGATCAGAATCTCCTGAAAAGCTTTTCTGAACCACACCTGCACTCCTGTCCACCCCTCACTTCCCTGCCCTAGAGTAGAGTTGCTGTCCACCACCACTATGGCTGCGGCTCGTTGTTGCCACGGCACAGCACTGGATTGTGAGCAGAACTTAGTTGGGTGGAGGGAAGCAGAACACAAGTTGCAGTCACAGAGAATTTAGCCCAATGTAGCCAGGTGCTGGTGAGAAGGGTGGGATTGCAAACTTTCTAGTTCACCAGGAGAACTTTATGATCAAGCAAATTTGGAATAAAAGTGGACTAAAAATGAAAGTTTACCAAGCACAACTGCAGGCCCAAAATATTTTCTCTGTTATCAACCATATATAATGAAACATTGATAAGGACATTAGTTCATGGAAATTACCCAAAGAAAAGAGTTTTCAAAGTTCTACTTAGATTACCACAAAAGAATCAAAGAGTCTATTCATTTTACATAATTAGTATCGAATTCTATGGTTCCCAATAATGTACAGTGGTATTTAAAATACAGTCTGTCCCCACAGATTTAACCAAACACAGAATGAATACATTTGAAAAAAAAAAAGGCTGGCGCCGAGGCTCACTAGGCTAATCCTCCGCCTGCGGTGCCCGCACTCTGGGTTCTAGTCTCGTTCGGGGCGCCAGATTCTGTCCCAGTTGCTCCTCTTACAGTCCAGCTCTCTGCTGTGGCCCAGGAGTGCAGTGGAGGATGGCCCAAGTCCTTGGGCCCTGCACTTGCCTGGGAGACCAGGAGAAGCACCTGGCTCCTGGTTCCGGATCAGCGCGGTACGCCGGCCACAGCGGCCATTTGGGGGTGAACCAATGGAAGGAAGACCTTTCTCTCTGTCTCTCTCTCTCTCTCACTGTCTAACTCTGCCTGAAAAAAAAAAAAAAAGAAAGAAAGAAAGAAAGAAAGAAAGAAAGAAAGAAAGAAAGAAAGAAAGAAAGAAAGAAAGAAAGAAAGAAGAAAAAAAATTGTCTGTACTCAGTATGCACAGACTTTCCCCACTCTGCCCCCTCATGATTTCCTATAATATAGTGTAACAGCTATGCCCATAGAACTTATGTAGAATTAGATATTATAGGCCGGCGCCGTGGCTCAACAGGCTAATCCTCCGCCTTGCGGCGCCAGCACACCGGGTTCTAGTCCCGGTCGGGGCACCGGATTCTGTCCCGGGTGCCCCTCTTCCAGGCCAGCCCTCTGCTGTGGCCCGGGAGTGCAGTGGAGGATGGCCCAGGTGCTTGGGCCCTGCACCCCACGGGGAGACCAGGAAAAGCACCTAGCACCTGGCTCCTGCCATCGGACGAACGTGGTGCGCCGGCCGCAGCGCGCCATCCGCGGCGGCCATTGGAGGGTGAACCAACGGCAAAAGGAAGACCTTTCTCTCTGTCTCTCTCTCACTGTCCACTCTGCCTGTCAAAAAAAAAAAATTAGATATTATATGTCCTGTAGAGATGATTTAACGCATACAGGAGAGGGGGGCATTTGGCACAGCAATAGGGACACTCACTTGGGGCACTCACAATCCCCTATCAGAGTGCTCAAGTTCGAGTCTCCACTCTGCTTGCAAACCAACTTTAATGTGCACGCCGTGAGGCAGCAGATGATGGCTCAGGTGACTGGGTTTCTGCCAGCCACAAGAAAACCCAGATTGAGTTCCAGGCTTTTGGCTTCAGCCTGTCCCAGTTCCAGCTTTTGAGGAGTAAACCAGTGGATGGAAAATCTCTTTCTATGTCTCTCTTTCCCTCCCTCTACCTTTTTAATAAATAGATATAAACATGAAGGAGGATATGCATATGTTCTATGTCCATGACATATGCATATATACAGGAATTGAACACCCTAGACTTTCGTATCCTGAGGGTCCTGGAACCAGTCCCTCATGGATACTGAGGGGTGACTATATAAGACTACATTATGGATATTTCTTTATCTTAGAGAATTTCATTGAGGAAAAGCTAAATGGCCCTGGCAGGATAACAGTTATTATTTATTAATGTAATGATGAGTGAAATATTTTAAAGCCTCTTCTGCTTCTGGTTTGTTTAACTACCAGATTAATAAACTTTTAGAGACACTGAAATCTAAGAATGTAACTTGATCTTATCCATTCCTGACATTCTTAAATGAAATCTTTAACACACTGGCAGAAGAGCTATTGAGAGTAGATTCAGGTCCATAAAAAAGATTTTCTTCATCTCCCCAGAAAATAATGATTTATATTGCTATACAATGGTCACGGCCTTGACTGCTCTCTGGAATCACAGAGCCCCACTAATTTATACCAGTTTTCCTCCATTCTATCCAGCCCTGACCATCAGGTATAAATTAGTGCTAAATCAATATTAGTTGATACTTCCCCAGGTGTGGGAAATGAGGAAACCTGACCACACAAGCAAACACAGTCTTTCCTAGCTACATTTAAAATAAGGTGGTTATTATACTGCATGGGGACAGGCTTCTTTCTTTTTAATAAACCTTATGCCACCTTAGTTTGCATTAACTTGATATTTTAATATCAGCAGTCCCGCAGAATTACTGTTCAGTTAGTATGGATTCCCTACCATATTTTACACTTTTCATTCTTTCATGGAGGTTTCTCCTGTCCTTCAATCTCTTGTCACCCCCATCCCTGCCATATGCCCTACCATCCTTTTCCATTTCTCTACTTACTGGGTGTGGGAGGGGTGTTGGGGGGCAGGTTGAGTGGGAGAGTCCAGGAGACAGTTTACATACCTGCTTTCAGTGCTCACCTTGGGCAGAGCAGCGTCCTAAATAAACTTTAAAAACTTAATTTTGCTATGGCACCATTACTCAACAACATTATTTACACAAGTGTCATTTAACATAAAAATAAATAAGGCACTTTCAGTTGTTATTGAGGAAAGAAGTTTTAGCTGCCCAGTTTCTTCGCTCGACAGCCAGTCTCACTTCACTTGTCCTTAGAAATTCTTGAGGAATTTTCTTTCACAAAAATCAGGCAGAGCACAAGTACTGGGAGTCAAGTCCAAGTTACCTTTACCCTAGAAAGCATTTGTTCCTTTGTTAATGGTCAGTGATAAGGAATCTTGTGATCTCTCTCAGCATTTCCCAGTCAAAACTATTCATAACACGGCTATGCATTCAACCCTTTCATAAATACTAAAAACAGGTACTGTTCAGTACTTACCACAGATGGAAACAAACAAATGTTCAAAATCCCAAGGAAATGATGTGGCTCCACAGGTTTTTTGTTTTGTTTTGTTTTGTTTACTCCTTCCATTTCCTGGGTTTTATAACAAAACTTCACAGCACTTTTAAAGCACACTCATATCCATGACCTTTACAATCCTTAAAGTAGTTTAGAACCTCCGATACTCTCTCCATTTCACAGATGCGTAAAGAGAGGCCCACGACTTTGGTTGGGATTATAGTGAGTACTTGAGAGATTCAGAGGTGGAAAACAGGTCTTCTGGTTTCTAGCCCAGTATTTTTCCATCACTGTAAACATTGCCTACATAGCAGGAGTCAGGGATGTGACCACTCTGTCCTCGGGCCCTGCAGTTCTTTTCCACTTTGGCCTTTGAAGACCCCTGAGCCAATAAGATGTGTTAGAGGGGACAGTTAGTGCCTGAGAACTGGTGACCTGCGTTCAGGGCAACCTGATGCTGACCCTGGTAAGAGAAGGGCCTGCCTAAACGTCCCCGTGTGCTTTATACACACAGCGTGCCTGATGGAAAGGCAGGGTGTGGTAATTACATATCTTGCTTTTGGCTTATCTTCTCCATATACTCACCCTCACAGATGTCTTCCATACATTGGTAATTACAGCTTTCAGAGCCAAAGCTACCAACTCATAATCCACGCAGATGACATACTAAAATCTATTCAAACTTGTAAAGCTGAAGACAATTTCAGTGCTACTGTACTCAGATTTAAAGAAAACAGTTTTAGGAGCAGGCAGCCTAGCAATTAAGACTCTGGTTAGGATCCCGGTGTCCCGTATTGCAGTGCCTGGGTACAATGCCCATCTCAGGCTCTTGACTCCAGCTTTTGCTGATATAGACCCTGGGAGGCAATGGTGATGGCTCAAGTAACTGGATTTCCACCACACATGCAGGAGATTGCAACTGAACTCCTGGCTTAGACCCGGCCCACTCATGACTGTGCTGAGTATTTTGGGGTTGAACCACCAGATGAGAGTTATGTCTGTCTGTTTCTGCCTCTCTACCACTGGAAAGGAGGAAGGAGGGAAGGAGGAAGGGAAGGAGGGAGGAGAGGAGGGAGAGGGGGAGGGAGGAAGGGAAGGGGGGAGGGAGGGAGGATAGGAGGGTAGGAAGGAAAAAAGGTGCTTTAAGAAGAGGGAGTCTTTATTTCTATGTCATTGTGATGCTCCACTACCTAGATGTGCAAGTTTCTCATTGATTTGAGGAGATGCACATAAACATTTGCCTCCAGATTTAATAAGCAGCTTAAAAAACACTTAAGTACGTGTGTAGCTAACTAAGCCCATAGGATTAAAATCAAATGGTTTGACATTGAAAAACTGATCCAAATTAATGAAACCAACATAAAACAGTGAAGTAACTTCTTCTAAGCAAAATGTAAAATCAGTATCAAGAAAGAAGTACAGCATAGACAGCAGTTGTCTTCCAGTTTGGAGAAGTGGTTGAAAGAGGGTGTTTTTTGTTTCTTTTTTTTTTTATTTTAAGATTTATTTAATTTACTTGAAAATCAGAGAGTTACACAGAGAAAGGAGAGGCAGAGAAAGAGAGGTCCTCCATTTGCCAGTTTACTCCCCAGTTGGCCGCAACGGCTGGAGCTGCGCTGATCCGAAGCCAGGAGCCTGGAGCTTCCTCTGAGTCGCCCATGCGGGTGCAGGGGCTCAAAGACTTGGGCCATCCTCCACTGCTCTCCCAGGCCATAGCAGAGAGCTGGATCGAAAGAGGAGCAGCCAGGACCAGAACCGGCACCCATATGGGATGCTGGTGCTTCAGTCCAGGGCCCCAAAGAGGGTTTAGTGATAAACTTCAGGTATATATAGTGCAGTAGGTATTGGTGTCTGGTTTATTTTCTTTTTTTTTTTTTTTTCACTGTACAAAGAATACAAACTAATGTTACAAAATTAAGAACAGGATAAACAAAAGGAATAAGCATGTTCAGAATTTAAACTGTGGTAGATATACTATGTACATTATTTCACAGACTCCTCATAGAAATCCTGCAAGATATATAGGAACTGATGGTGAGAGAGGCTAGTAGAATCAAGTTAAAAAAAAAAATCAAAGGTCAAAGCTCTTTACCTGGTATTCAACAATAAGTTCTGTTTCCCTCCAAAGCCTCTGCTACCACAATAAATCACTGTAATATTCAATACTATGTTACGCAAGACAATGGGATCTTCTTTCCTCATTGAATTCAAGGGTAGTTTCTAGAAACAAATGAGGGTATTTCCAAAAGTTCCTGGAAAATTGGAATGTAAAGATAATTTTATTTGGGGACAAAGCATTTTGAAATCCATGCATGAGTTTTTCATGACACACATTTTCTGCAAACTTTTTGAAGTCTCCTTGTGTGTTTAGGATAGAGATACAGTTCTGTCTAGAAATAGAAAAATGCACTACCTTCCTCAGAGAACACCTTCGGTCTTATATTTTAGATTAAAATTCAGGTCAATACAGTACAGTCCCAGGCTTTACTTGGCACACTTTTTTTTTTAATCACCAAAGATCTGAGGGCTATAGGGTACATAAGGCTTTAGGTGTTTATAATTTTTAAAGTTGTCTCCACTTGCTTAACTATCCAACAGTAAGGAATTAATATAATAAATTGGAGTATGACCTTACAATGGAATTCTATTATTGTTAGAATTATGTGTTAGAAATGTTAGTGACACAAGATGTTATAGATATGCTTTCAACTGAATAAAAATACTAGAAAACCTAACTATGAAGTATGTTTCTAACTTATAAATATAGATCCATATGTATGTTTTTTAAAAAGCTGAATATATACCTCAATATTCACATTGGCTTCCTGTGAGTATTGGGATAATAGGTGAATTACTTTCATCTCTGGGCTTATCTACATTTTTATAAAATGAACATGTTCTACAAATACAAGAGGGCTTCAAAAAGTTCATGGAAAATGGAATTAAAAGATAATGTGAGAGACCAGCATTGTGGCACAGTGGGTTAACCCACTACTTTGGACACCTGTAGCCCACATGGAGTCCTGGATACTCCATGCTTCTGATCCAACTTCCTGCTTATGTACCTGGGAGGCAGTGGACAATAGCCCAAATATTCCCACACTTGTGGGAGATCCAGATGAAGCTCTTGGCTCGTGGCTCCTGGCTTGGCCTACCTGTGGCTGATGTGGGCATTGAGGGAATGAACCAGTGGATTGAAGATACCATTCTCTTGCACTCTGCCATTTAAATAAATAAAGCTTTAGAAACATTATGTGAATTTTCCTCATATTAATGAGGAATGAGAATTAATGAGAATGGTTTATACACCACATATACATATGTACATACACACACAAAAAAACAAATTTCTGAAAAGGTTTTAAAATTTAGAAATGGAATAACAATGTATTATGGATGTAATTATGTATAGTCTAATTTATTAAATAGCACAGAGCCTGTGATAGCAGTAAACTGGAAATAAAATTGGCTCTTCAAGTAATTTCTTATCATGCTGAAATTATCATACATAACTACTAGGGTTTTTTCAGTCCCTATCTAAAGCCATCTACTCAGAATGCGCAGAAACTACATGCTAAGCACATGAAACTGTGTGTGTAAAATGGAGACACTAACCATTCTCATGGATTCTTAAAGATGTAAATACAATAACCTTTCTAAAGCTCCTAGCACAGTGCATGAACATAGCAAACACTCAATAAATGTTAGCTATCTTGGTGGTTATGCTTTTGCTGATAAGCCAAAGAACAGAAGAGCTCTATAGAAGAAGATGGTTGTTGATCTAAGGCCTTCCTATCAGCCACCTGGCACACAAGGTTTTAAAACAGCCTTACAATTAAGGTAGGTGCTGTCCAAAGGAATCTTTGGCACAGTGTAATTATATAGTTCATCTCATTCTCCATGCCCATCAAGATTTTAAAGAATGCTGAAAACAGGAAATGAAGCCACAATATCACTCAGTTTTTCTTTAATCGTTTTGCTATGTTTATATTACTCAAATGACTGAAATAGGAAGAAAATGTTAGAACTTTTGTATTTCCTATTTTTATTTGTGATTACAAACAACTTCAAATTTCGATATGCCCTTTACTACAATACAAAAATCACACTGACAATGCTTCTTTGAAAATATGTGCAGGGGCTGGGGTGTGGCACAGTGGATGAAGCTGCCACTGAGACCCCAGCATCCCATAGCTGAGCACTGGTCTGCGTCTTGGTTGCTCTGCCTCTGACCCAGCTGCCTGCTCATTCGTCTGGGAAAGCAGTGACAGATGGCCTTGGTACCAGGGCCTCTGCCACCCACGTGGGAGACTCAGATGGATTTCTAGGCTCCTGCTTTCAGTCTGGCCCTAGCTGTTATGTCCATTTGAAGAGTGAATCAGCGAATGGAAGATCTCTTTCTCTGTTTATTCCTCTCTCTGTATCATTCTGTCATTCAAATTAATAAAATAAATCTTTAAAAAAAAAGAATATCAGATCCATTTGGAGACATGCACACATCTATTTAAGTGTATTTTAATTATCCATGTTTGGTAACATTGGAATGGTTAATTTTTTTAAGGAAAATCATTTTAGTAGGAACCACATTTCTAGATAAGGACCCATTAATCCAGCTATTTCAAAGAACATGGCTTCAAAACACATTTCAAAATCAAGAATGAAGACTTCAGTTAGGCAGCAAGTAGTGAGAGATGCTACAGTTATAAGTGATAAGAAAGTGGTTCCAAAATGAGTGGGCTCATCATGATTTAAATTTAGGTGTTGATCTCCCACTCAGAGAGCAGAACTGTTTATTTGGAAGGGCAAAAAATCTAGAGGACTTGATGACAAAAGTTCTTGTTAGCTGGAGAATAAGGATGTCTTCTGCCAAGTACAGTCATTTAAAAAATGCAGTTTGGGGCCACAGCTCATACAGCCACCCAGCCTCTCTGTATCTCATTCTCCGGCCATCTCCTCAGAAGCCCTCAGACGATTCCCTCTAGGACCCTTGCTGAGGATGGTCCGTCATCCTCCTGGCTATTCAGGCCGCCATGTGCTTTATTTATTTATTTTTTTTAACATTTATTTATTTATTTATTTGAAATGCAAAGTTGCAGAGAGAGGAGGAGAGATAGATCTTCCATTTGCTAAGTTCACTCCCCAAATGGCCACAAGGGCCAGGGGCTAGGCTAGGCTGAATCCAAGAGCCCAGAGCTTCTTCCGCGTCTCTTTCTCTCTCTCTCTATCTCTCATCCTCTGTGACTCTTCCTTTCAAATAATAAATAAATAAAACCTGAATCTAGGGACTAAGAGGTAGCCTGAGATGAAAGGACAGAACCAGTCGCGCTTGTGGAGGTAAAAGCCTGGTCTGAGATCTTTGTTGACCCTGACGACAAATTACAAGGTGGTGAAGACACTCAAGATCATGGGCATGGCTTCTGCTCCTGAGACATATTCTCTGAGGAAACACAGATGTCAAAATGTGAACACTGCGCCACTGCTGTGGCATAGCAGGTAAAGCCTCTGCCTGTGGTGCTGGCATCCCAAATGGGCACCAGTTCAAGTTCTGGCTGATCCAGTTCCCATCCAGCTCCCTGCTAATGCACCTAGGAAAGCAGTGGAAGATGGTCCAAGTGCTTGGGCCTCCGCACCCAAGTGAGATACCTGGATGAAGTTCAACTCCAGCCATCGCGGCCATTTGGGAAGTGAAACAGTGAAAGGTTTCTCTCTCTCTTTCTCCCTGTGCCTTTCAAAGAAATCTTAAAAAATGTGAACATTTTGCTTTTATTTCAGTTCGAAAATACATAAAACGTTGAAGATATCCATTCTAATTTGAACCTCTCTGTACATAAATTAAAATGTAGTGGGTGCTAAGAATCTGTTCATGACCAAATATGAGTATCTTCTACGCCATGTGTAGCTGTTAAGTAAAGGCTGTAATTCATTATTATAAATACTTTTTCACATTTTAATGTCTCTGGGTTGTGGATCAAACTTAAAATGAATGGCATGTCATGGTTTAATTGATGGGATTTTTTTTCTTAGCACCACTTAAAATAATGGTGCACATGAAGATGGTGTCTTAGATTTGATGAAGGACTTCATCAAGTGCTGAAGTACTTGATGAAGCGTATTCAACAGAGGTTAAAAATCAAAATGCTATCTAGAGTCATGAGGACCTCACAGATGTTTTACTATTTGTGAGTTATGAGTAGGCTGGAAAATGTTCATGAGGCCTGTTCTAGGGAGCAAAGATGACAGGCTCTATTGGGAAGTACAGATGTGAGTACAGATGATCAGCCTAATGATGTCATCAGTGCCCTGAGTCTCAGCCAGGTCCCTCCTGCCTCCCTCTCTTAGATCCTAAAGCTGATCCAGTCTCTTCACATGGAGCTGGAGATTACTCATACACTATAGCCCCTAGTAATGTCCAGAATACTAGGTATGTTTCTTTCTTTCTTTCTTTCTTTCTTTCTTTCTTTCTTTCTTTCTTTCTTTCTTTCTTTCTTTCTTTCTTTCTTTCTTTTTTTTTTTGACAGGCAGAGTGGACAGTGAGAGAGAAAGGTCTTCCTTTTTCCGTTGGTTCACCCCACAATGGCCACTGTGGCCGGCGCACCACGCTGATCCGAAACTAGGAGCCAGGTGCTTCTCCTGGTCTCCCATGCAGGTGCAGGGCCCAAGGACTTGGGCCATCCTCCACTGCACTCCCAGGCCACAGCAGAGAGCTGGCCTGGAAGAGGAGCAACCAGGACAGAACTGGCACCCTGACCGGGACTAGAACTCAGGGTGCTGGCACCGCAGGTGGAGGATTAGCCTATTGAGCTGTGGCACCAGCCTAGGTATGTTTCTAGGTGTTCTGTTTATTCAAAGTTGCACTGTACTTTTTTTTTTTTTTTTGACAGGCAGAGTGGACAGTGAGAGAGAGAGACAGAGACAAAGGTCTTCCTTTGCCATTGGTTCACCCTCCAATGGCAGCCACGGGCAGCGCGCTGATCCGAAACCAGGAGCCAGGTGCTTCTCCTGGTCTCCCATGGGGTGCAGGGCCCAAGCACTTGGGCCATCCTCCACTGCACTCCCTGGCCACAGCAGAGAGCTGGCCTGGAAGAGGGGCAACCGGGACAGAATCCAGTGCCCCGACCGGGACTAGAACCCAGTGTGCTGGCGTCGCAAGGTGGAGGATTAGCCTATAGAGCCGCAGCGCCGGCCCGCACTGTACTTTTAAAATATTTGTACTCTAAAAAAATTTTGGAACTGGGGCTGGTGCTGTGGCATAGCTGGTAAAGCTGTTCCCTGCAGTGCCAGTATCCCATATGGGTGCTAAATTTCGTCCCAGACACTGCATTTCCAATCCAGCTCCCTGCTAATGCACCTGGGAAAGCAGCAGAGGACGTTCCAAGTCCTAGGGCCCCTGCACCCACGTGGCAGACCTGGAAGAAGCTCCTGGCTCCTGGCTTCAGTCTGGTCCAGCCCTGGTCATTGCAATCATTTGGGGGAGTGAACCAGCAGACAGAGGATGTCTCTCTCTCTCTCTCTCTCTCTCTCTCTCTCTCTCTCTCTCTCTCTCTGTAACTCTGCATTTCAAATAATAAATAAACCTTAAAAGAAAATCTGGAGCCTCATAAGACTCATATGAAGTAAGTGAATTTTAAAAGACTTTTGACTGCAGCATTGTGGTCACTCAGGCTATCATTCAAAAACAGCATTAGTTCTTCACAGAGGACTTCATTACAGGAACAAAGTGTACAAAGTCGGTACTAAAGAAGATTAACACTAGCGAGTTACTGTTTTAAAAAATGAATACATAGCCACATTTTATATAAAGATATGTAGAGAAGGCTTAGAAGAGTGTGTCAAAAAGACCAGAGTTGGTGTTTTCCCCCATCTGTTTTTCTAAACTCTGCACAGCCAAGTGCATACTATGAAAAGATTATGTGTGGATTTCAATTTTTTTGCAACAAAATTAATATCTTTTTTCTTTTTCTATGAATTTTTTGAAGCACTCTCGTATTGCTCTTGCAATAATTGCTCATATTACTCTTGTAGCAATTTTAAAAAGTGATGATTTTCTTCTTTTTCACAAACTACATGGGGACTATGAAGGACCACTGGAATTGTCAGGGATGCATTTGCTTAATTGTGTCTTTCTATCGTTACAGGCACGATCAGTCTGGCCAGAAAGCCCAAGCTGGAGTCAGCCATACATGAACCAGCAGGGGCCCCACACTGACATGGATGAAGCAGCTCTTCCCTCCCTGCTGACAGAGCTGGGGGCTTCAGCACAGTTCAGTGCTGACACTACACACATGCATTTACCTTCTCAAGCCAGGCCAAAGAAGGCAGCAGCAATTCACTTAGAAGCATAACTCTGTTCTGGATTGTGTTCCAAGGGCTGGAGCTGAAGAGTCTCTTATTTGGATGTAACCTCAATCCCTTAAAACATGAAATGCCCTTAGGACACACCCTTCCTCAACTCTAACCACACTTGTGCCAAATAAAAAATATTGATAAGTATTATTTGGAAATAAGTGATGTCATAGACAAAATATCCTCTTTTGCTTTGTTGTAATCACAATTGTAGGGTATTCTGCCTTCTTTTCCACATATGGAGTAGAAAATTGTATTTCAGTTTTATATATTATTCATATACATAATGGTTGATACTTTTCAGGTTCTTTGTTTCCAAAAATCATGCTATTAACATTTTTTGAAATGTAGCTCTTTTCTGTTTTATCTTAGGTGTATATTATCTTATCAACTTTGCAGAAAAAACAGATACTCTTAGGGTCTGCATTAGTATTTGAAGAGATAAGCTCCCTTTTAGTCCATGATTAATAATATTATACTACTATTTAGAAAGAGATAGCAAGCTATGTCTTATACACTTTAATATACCCTTTCATCAGATAATAACATAATTATGATACTAAAAACCAGTAGAACCCATATCAAACTGTTGACTATGTCCAGTCACTCTATTTTTGCCAACTAAGAATATAGAAAAACATGCCACAGCCAACATTCCAGTGACTTTAGGAACCTATACAATCAATGTCACTTCATATGTTGCTCAGAAAGCATTTTTCCCCCCGATGATTTCAGAGGGAGGAGACAGGGGACTCAAAAGGAGAATCTACTGGATGTTTGTGAAATTGAGCAGCAGACCCTCTCTAAGCTTCCCTGGTAAATAAAGATGATCATTCCTTCCTCATGGGGCAGCTGAAACTATGAAATGGAATGATGTAGTTACAGGCAAACACTGCAAAGCCCTAGGTTGGCATTGTTAGTATTGCTTAAGTATGAATATGGAGCACATCAGCCAGACCTTTCAAATGCGATGCTTTCGAGGGTGCTTAAGCACTCAGGGTAGCCATTAACTGCAGAGGAGAGAGGCTACAAGCCACTGACCCCAGCATTACAAGCCCCATCACCAGAATTTTCTGGTCTGCAGGGTCATTCCTATTCGAAGTAACGGGCACATTCTGCCTCTCTCATAGAGAAGGCGTCTGATGTGGCTGACAGCATCTGGTTCTGTAGCAGGAATTGTGGGAGCATTCATGGACTGAAGGAGGCTAGTATCCTCTTGGGAAGTTCAGGGAAGTTTTCCCAACTGGGAATCAAAATGCGCAGCAAAATATGATTCAAACAGCTTGGGGCATTAACTGAACACAACACCACAACAACTGGCCAATGGAACACAGATGAACTGTTCCTGTCTCCTCTCGCATCTCTAGCTGCTTGTTCACACAGCAATTCCACACCCCAAGTAAGACAGCCAGACAACCGACCAGACGCCTCCCTCACCCTGGCTGTGGCCTGAAGGGCCTGCTCTGTTTGCTGGAAGCAGAAATTCTCCTTCCATCAGCTTCTTATTGTGCAGCGACACAGGCAAACAAAGGGGATTTTCCTGAGCAGCGTGAGTGACAAAGAAATGAGGCAAATTATTGAGAAACTGATGGGCAGTCATTGAAGAGCAACAAACATGATTTATACGTCTGAAGGGACTGCCTTCAGAGGCAAGATGAAAGAGACAAGTCTCCCAGCATGCCCACCCGGCACTAACTAACGCAGACTGGCTCATCGGCCACAAGTACTTTGAAGGGTGTAAATAGCAGGGTGGGAGAGAAATTATTTCGTGTGGTCCAAGGGGACAGCAGGAGGAGTGATGGAAATGAAAGTCAAAACAAAGATGATTTAGGCAGCTGAGCAAGCCACACGCCCTAATGGAGAGATCTATTATAGACACTGTAGCACCATCCCCCGGGAGGGGTGGCAGCCCCATCACTTGCGCCATTTACAATTGGAAAAGGCACTGAAAAGCAGATTGGTGTACTGGAGAGGGAAAAACCACCACAGGCCCTCAGAGGGTCAGTGGGATGACATGATAGGTCTTTTCCACCTCAAATTACTGTGATGTGGTTTGTGTGCATGGGGACCCGCGAGAAAATGCTTTTCATCATTTGGACTTCTTTACAGTTACTGCAAGGTCTTGGTGAAGAAACGCTAATAGGCAATGGAAAGCAGTTTCTGCATTGTAAACAGGAGCCTACAGTGGACAGGTATGTGAGTGTGAAGGCAGAACAGAATACGGCAAGTTCAGATTATGATTCCAGTGTAAATAAATACACACATATACTAACTGGGACACAAGACAATACCTATATAATGACAGAGACCTACAACATGGTCACATTTGGATGCAGCAAGTATAAATGGAAGTTCAAGGAGTTTGTTCTCTAATCCAGAAAATAAATATACAAGTACTTAAAATGTATCTCTAAAAAATAAGAAACAACTATATTGTCTTTTAACCAGCAAGAAACACAGACTGTGTAAGAACTTTAGGATCCACATGTTGATTGTATTTATGCTGCATTTCTGTCCGCAGCTGCAGTTGTAATTAGCAACTGACACATTCTGAAACCCAAGGTGGCCCAGAAGGGCACATGTGGGTACAAGGTTGTGCCAACTTAGACAAATGCAACAGAAACCAACAGGCACAGCTCGGGCAGATGGAAACTGGGGCATACAGGGAAGGGCTGGTGTGACCGTGATTGCTAGAAGGAGCACAGCTGTGACCATCCCAACCCTTCTCAGCCACAGGATGACACAGAAACAGAGGACAAAAATGGCAAGAGGGTGACAGGAGGGAACAGCAGCGAAAAAGAAAGCAAAAGAATAGAGAATGGGAAACCCACAGATGTAAGCTCTTTGCAGGTGGAGGGTACCTCAGTTCCCGATAAAAATAGTGAGTGTGGCGGGGTAGAAGTCAGACTTGGTGTTCTGGAAGACTGAAGTTTGCTGCAAACAAATTCAGGGTTTGACCTACAGCTGACAGATATAGGTCAACCCTCAGCCCACTGCTCTCAGCAGCTGTAGCCAATGGAAGGCAGAGCATGCTGGTTTAAGCTGCAGCTAATAGATGGAAATCAACCTAACCCCATTTCCTGCCCCTGCTGTCCTCACTTGTCTGTTCATGGCCAATTCAGGCACAGGTTGAGCAGCCTGCCTGCTGGGACTGCTCAGAGTGATGAGTGGAATCTGTTGCTGACATAAATATTCCCATCCCATCTAGGTGAAAGTTAGATTTCTAGGCCTCTACAAGGAATACAATGTACAATATAATTCTTGCTCATCAGCCTAAGTGCTAGCCTCGGTTCAAAGAACCAAAAGAGACTTTAATGATCCTTCACTTCAACAGAACTTCAGAGGAAATCTCCAAAGGGGGAAATCCATGACAGAGGTCTGTTTTAAGACAGGATACAGTAATAGTTAAGTGACTCGGCCCAGGTTCCTAAAAGAGGTGATGGTGAAGGCAGAGAGAAAACTGAGGGAGTGATCTGAGAATAAACAGAGAAATTATGAAATTAAATCTGAAGGAAAAAATCATCACTGAATCACATTGGCTTAAACATCTATTGAAAAACCTCAGTTCAGTAACAGATACTGCTTTGTGCTAGGTGTTCAGATCAGTCTTAAAGTTGAGTTCAGATATTTTTCCTATGTTTACTTTTTTTGAAAGCCTGCCCAACCCCTTCTCCTCAATGGACATGACATTAAGTCAGGCTCAGTCTGGTCATCTATTGCCTCAACCCTTTACTGTGGCAGGCAAGAGCCTGTTGAGCTGAATTAGGTTGATTTAAAAGAACACACAATAAAATGCTAAATACTCCATTGCAGCTACATATATTACCACAGGATTTTATGTTTTTCATTTTTCCCCCTGCGTTCCAGATCAATCTGTGTTAAACTAGAACACAAGAAGCTGAGACTTCAGTAACACAGGAGCTTTTCATTCGAATATTTCCTTGCCACAACAGCCAAAATCTGGCATCAATCAAGGTGTCTATCACAGGGTAAATGGATGAGGAGATGTGGTGACTGCACACAATGAATTAGTACTCAGCTATTACAAAGAAGGAAACTTTACCATTTGCAGCAAAATGGATGTAACTGCAGGACATCGCATTGAATGAAATAAACAGGACACAGAAAGATGAACCCTGTTATGTTCTCCCTTATATGTGGGAGCTAAAATTAAAAAAAGAAAGAAAGGCCGGTGCCGTGGCTCAACAGGCTAATCCTCCGCCTTGCGGCGCCGGCACACCGGGTTCTAGTCCCGGTCGGGGCACCGATTCTGTCCCGGTTGCCCCTCTTCCAGGCCAGCCCTCTGCTGTGGCCCAGGAGTGCAGTGGAGGATGGCCCAGGTGCTTGGGCCCTGCACCCCATGGGGAGACCAGGAAAAGCACCTGGCTCCTGGCTCCTGCCATCGGATAAGCGCGGTGCGCCGGCCACAGCGCGCCAGCCGCGGCGGCCATTGGAGGGTGAACCAACGGCAAAAGGAAGACCTTTCTCTCTGTCTCTCTCTCTCTCACTGTCCACTCTGCCTGTAAAAAAAAATAATAATATATATATATATAAAAATATAAAAAAAGAAAGAAAAAGAAATGCCTCTGTGTATTCGTATTGCTAATTGTTGCCAAACTTTGTTTTATATTTTTGTCAAACTAATGGTTAAGAAGGTTATACTACCATAGTTTTAATGATCTCTGATTACTTTGAAATTGACTGCATGTAGATGAATAGTTGTTTTTCTATTTGATTATTGTTTATAGCCCTTGCCCAAATTTCTGCTAAACTAGCGTCTTTTTGCTTTTAACTTGTTGAACTGTTATTTACTGGTGCATTAAGCCCTTGAATGCGATGTAAATTAAAGATATATTATCTGAAAATTGAAGGGGAGAAGGGGGACACGGAGAAGGGAGAAGGGGGGAAAGGGGAGAGAGGGAGAAGATAATGATTACATTATTAGAATTGTATCTGTGAACTACATTGAACCTGCTAAAAACTAAAAAAAAAAAAAAAAGAAACAAGAAAAAAAGAAAACAAATATTTCTTTTCATTATCTTAAGAGAGACAATGAATCCACAGACTACTTTTCTTACTACTTGGGTTTCTAGAGGATATTTCTGACTAGAAGCTCTCTATGTTTTGAAATAGCATGTTACTTTATATTCTTTGTGTTTAAATAAATATAATTGAACTTGTGAAAGAAAATTTGGAAAATATTGAAAAGAAAATAAAAACCACCTATAGGCTTACCACACAGTGACAACCACATGAATAGTCTTGTCAAACTTGTTTCCTTCCTATTTCTCCAAGTACACTTTCCAAAATTTGGTATAAGTGTTTTAAAGATTTTGATATATTGCCAAATTGCCATCCAGAAAGATTAAATCAGTTTGCAATCCATTTTCAGTGACTAGTATGATTTTATAAAAGCAAACTTTAAATTTGAGAGTTGAAAAATGATGCCTCACTACTGTCTTTATTTTGCTGTATCTTTCCCCTGTGGTTTTGGCCAATGATACTGAGCATCGCCTTTGACTTCTCAACAACAACATGGCTTCTGGACCTAACGCTAGCTCCAGAAATGGGTCCTGTCTAATACAAACCAAACATGGGAAACCAAAATATCTTTTGCCAGGGAATGGCTCAAAATCAGAACATGGCATTTCTCTGGCAGATTTGACCCAGATTGGTCCTCAATTGAGTCCATAAGGCTGAGAAGAAGTACTTGTGTTTCACTGCTAGCAAAGAGGCACCGCTCCTCTAGTGGGGGTGGAAAACAAGCATGGTGCCGCCCCTCACCTCTCAGCCACACCCCAGTTGCTGCTGGGTATCCTCTCGTGATCCTGAGGGAAGCCAGCCTGGCTTTTTGGTCCTATAAAATATGCATTTTCTCAGTGTTTAGGTCCATTGGATTTGTGGTTCCAATTTCTACAGTGAGAAGTTACATAACCCTTCATATTCTAGGGAATGTTTTTATTGTTTGATTTATTTTTGCCAGTTTCTACTGGGTGTTTTCAGTTTTTTGACTACTGATGTGGCAAGAACTCCTTTGAGGATATAATTGTATTTCTCTTTACATTATGAGCACATCTCTAAGTTTATCACTTGTTTATTATTTTTCTTTATTGTTATTTATAATTGTAATATAATAAAAACAGTATTTTTCTTTGTGATATATTCCATTGCTTTTATTCTTACTCATAGGAGGAGGTAGGCAGGGAAAGAGGGAGAGGGAGAGAGTGAGGGAAAGGAGGAAAAGGAAGAGGGGAAAGAGAGACAAGAGAGAGACAGAAAGAGAGAGAGACAGAGAGAGAGAGAGAAAAACTACCAGGTGCCAAGCACTAAGAATATGGCTGTGAGACAAAGAAGACAGTCCCTCATGGAATTGCAGGTAGGGCAGACATAGTTGAAAATCTATGCATAGATCGGGAGCTGCTGGTAGAAATGTCATATGAAGGGAAGGTGCACAAAATACCAGGCCTTAATAGGAGAATGAGAGCTAATTATAGCTAAATCAGGAGAGGCCTCCCTGAGGAAGGGCAACTAGAGTTAGGTAGCTGAGTAAGGGCATTACAGACAGTTAAACCTATGGTCTTGCTCAAGAGCAAGTGCAGGAGGTGCTTGACAGACGAAGCTGAATGATCAGGAGGTCTGGAGGTGGAGGTGAGACCAGTAAGTTCATTCTACAGTTACAGCTCCCTCCTACAAGCTACAGGAAACCACTGCAGGTGTCATCTTGGAAAACCACATCACCTTTACCCTTAACATCTAATCTAATCTGAAGTTCCACTGACTTTGTTTCCTAAATCCATCTATCCATTTCAATGCAGTCACTTCTCTCCATCTTCACCAACACTACTTTAGACCATTCTGCCACCACTGCTGCCTAAAATGGTTCCCTCAATGATCTATTTATACCTCCTCTTGTACCACTGCGATCCATCCCTACATGGTTATCATTAAACAGATCTGCCACTGATATCATCTGATGACACAAAAAACACTGAAAGATCTAATATACCACATAATGCCTATATTAAATAATATTGTTCTGTTCTCAAGATTTCTGCTAAAAACAGTTGATTTTAGGTATCCTTGCCACACAAAAACTGGGTAACTGAGGCAAGGTTAACTTGCTTGATTGTAGTGAATTTTCACTATCTATGCTTAACAAAATATAAGTATACCTTAAACACAGATGAGAATCATTTTTTAATCCAAGGGAATAAATTTGTATTGTTAAAAAAAAAGAAAGGTGACATTGAAAGAGGACTGTGTTTTTTGTTGTTGTTAGTTTGAATTTTGAAAGGGATATATATGGAGTGGGAAGCTCATGAGTTCAGTTTTTGGCTGATGAGTCTGATTGCCTTGGGATGTCCAAAAGCAGAATCCAAGTAGGAAGTGAATGCTAGGAAGATGTTTTCTTCTTGCCCATCAGCAGCCACTCTCTACTCCTCTCTATTCTGCTGCGTCCAGAGAAACTGACCTGTATGGAATGAACCAACATGCTATGTATCCTAGCATCTGGCTCCCATGATCTCTCACTTCTAGTTGTGGTGGCAGAAGAATAAAGGAAGAGAATAAATGCTCAGTATATATTTCATGTTCTCTCTCTGTCTCTCTCTCTCTCTCTTACCTTCTCTCTCTCTCTCTCTCCCACCACTCCCCCCAACTTTGGACCTTATTGCTCCTTTAGGCTTAAGCCATAATACTTCCCTGAGACATTATACCACTATCCTTTGTTGTTTTTCCTAAATCCTTTGTCAATGATCTCTTAATAAAAATCTCTCATTTTGAGGAAGCCACCTAATTCCTGCATGGATTACAGCTTAAATTTATGAGTCACCTGAGTAGAGATGGTAATTGGAGCCCTAGGTAGGAATGAGGATCCCTTGGGAGAGAGTGTGGAGAAAGAAGGGGGCCTGAGTAACTTACACATATAATGACTTCGAGAAGAGGATAATCCTGTAAAGGCACTGGAGAAATAGTGCACAAAGTGATGAGAGAAAAATTAAAAGAGTGTGTTATGAAAACCAAAGGAAGTGAATGGAAGAAAAAAAGGGTTAGTAATCAAGACTATCAGTTGCTTCTGCAGCAAACACCATTCTGAGTCTGTTTGATATTTTCTGTTACCTTCTAGTTATAGCACTTTTAATTTTGTTTATTTCTTTAACTTATTTAGAATTTACTTTGGAATTGGTGAAGGTGCAAACTCCATTCCTTTCTTTAGTCATTATACAAACGTTATTTATTACAAGAGTCATCATTCTTCTCTATTACAATTACTTCATCATCTACTGTGTTTGAAAGTACAAAGAGATGCTTAAGTACTTTCTATTAAATGTTTAAGAGTTTCCTGTTTGTACCATATTGGTGAATGGCTGTCACATTATCATCCATTTTAATATGCATTAGGGCAGGGCTAGTGCTGTGGCATAGTGGGTAAAGCTACCACCTGCAGTGCTGGCATCTCATATGGGCACCAGTTCGAGTCCTGGCTGCTCCACTTCCAATCCAGCTCTCTGCTATGGCCTGGGAAAGCAGCAGAAGATGGCCTAAGTACCATGCACCCTCATGGGAAACCAGGAAGAAGTTCCTGGCTCCTGGCTTCAGATCGGCTCAGCTCCAGCCGTTGCAGCCATTTGGGAAGTAAATCACTGGATGGAAGACTTCTCTCTGTCTCTCTCTGTTTCTGACTCTTTGTAACTCTGCCTTTTAAATAAATAAATATATCTTTTAAAAAATATGCATTAGGGTAAGTCTGACCTCTTGTTTCTCAATTTTCAGATTTCTATTATCACAGTTCAATGGATCCTTCCAGATGAACTTTAGAACATTTTTATCAATCAAAAAAATTCTATTGGGATTCTGCTTTAGATTGTTTTAATCCTATAAACTAAATTGGGAAGAATTTAACCTTATTATATTTAGTCTTCTTAGCTAGAAACTTGATATACTTATCTTCAAGTTTTATTTTGAAACTCTAATAAAAGTGAAATCATTTTCTTCAAATAATAAATATATTTTGTAAAGGTCACTTCCAAATGTTTCATATTCTTCTTTCTGATTTTCTTAGGTATTCTTTGTTATTCATCAACTGATTTGTTTTTTGCTATAACAATAATAAATCATGAATAATCCTAATACCCAACATCCAGATCTCCAGCACTTTTTAAACTTCTGTGTGTCTACTACTTTTTATATTTTTATACAAGTGTGTTTTATGTGTTCCTTATACGAATGAGATATTATACTGCTCTGTAACTTCCTTCTTCCATCTCTTACATGGAGAGTATCTTCTCACAATAGTACATGTACTTTAACTCACCCTCCTTCATGGCTGCATACGGCATAGCTCTACCTTTATTTATCTAATCAGTCTCTTACGAACCTTTGCTGTTTCTGGCATGAAATAATGCTGTGAAACACATCTTTTATCTCCTCAACGCCAAGGAGCTTTGAAATTTTATTGTATTAATTATTAGATGCATACAAAACAATATTTATAGGATAAATGCTTGGGGCCGGCGCTGTGGCGCAGCAGGTTAACGCCCTGGCCTGAAGCACTGGCATCCCATTTGGGCACTGGTTCTGGTCCCAGCTGCTCCACTTCTGATCCAGCTCTCTGCTGTGGCTTGGGAGAGCAGTAGAAGATGGTCCAAGTCCTTGGGCCCCTGCACCCGCATAGGAGACTCAGAAGAAGCTCCTGGCTCCTGGCTCCAGATTGGCACAGCCAATCCACTGTGGTCAACTGGGGAATGAACCAGTGGATGGAAGACCTCTGTGTGTGTGTGTGTGTGTAACTCTAACTCTCAAGTAAAAAATAAATAAATCTTCAAAAAAGGATAAATGCTTAAAATAAGCATTTATTAGATATTAGATGTAAAAAACAATATTTATAAGATAAATGCTTAAAAATAAGCATAACACCACAATGTATCACTCATGTACCCAGCATCCTGTTAAAAGAATATCAAGCATTTAAGCCTCTACATGTCTCTCTCTGATCCCATTCTTCCTGATTATTCTCTACATATTGTTTCTACTTTACCACATTCAAGTTTCTACTTTATCACTTGAATATTGATAGTATATAATTCTGCATGATTTGAACTTTAATTGGAATTTTACTGTATGGATCTTTCTTCTTCCATTTAGTATGCTCCTAAAATTCATGCACATTTTTTTTTGCAAATAACTACAATTTTCCCATTTTCACTGCTGTATAGTATTCAATTATACGAATATATCATAATTTTCAATACATTCTACTTTGATGAATGGTTTTTGCTATAATAACTAGTGTAACCAGAAACATTCTTGTACTTGTAGAATAGTGTATAAGGGTTTCTCTCAGTCAACTATCGAAGAGTAGGACTATTGGGTCAAAGGGCATGCATATTTCCAACCTAACAGTAAATGACAAATCATCTTCCAAAATGTTTGGAATAATTTACACTCCTATCAACAGTGCCTAAGAATTCAGTGGGGGTTGGCATTGTGGTACAATGAGTTAAGCCACTGCATGGTACACTCAGAACCCATATCAGAGTGACAGTTCAAGCCCTGGTTCCTCTACTTCTGATCCAGCTCCCTACTAATGCACCCCAGGAAGCAGCAGATGGCAACCCAAGTACATGTGTCTCTGTCACACACCTGGAAAACTCTGATGGGGTCTGGGCTGCTGGCCTCAGCCGGGCCCAGCCTTGGCTGTTGTAGGCATTTGAGAAGTGAAGCAGTAGATGAAAGGATTCTCTCTCTTTCTCCACCCTCTGCCTTTCAAATAAATAAAAACAAGTAAATAAGCATTAAAACATCCAAAATATTTCTAAAAAAATAACTTAGTGGTTCTACACCTTCTTTAATTGTTATTTCACCCCTCAAATTTTTTGTCAAGCTGACAGGATTGAAATAATATGCCTTTGTGATTCTACTTTGCATTTCCCTAATTACAAATAAAGTTGAGCAAATTTTCATGTTTATTCATATCTGTATTTTCGTTTCAGGAAATGCCTATTCAGATCTTTTTGCCATTCAAATTAAATTAGTTTTTTTTTTTTATTTGAAATTATGGTCTATGTTACAGCTTGAACAAGATTTGGCTTTCCAACTCAAGCAGATGTTGAAACCCCAAAGTCTTATGTTAATGGTTAATGGCTTCATGCTGATGGTTTATGTAATAAGGGTGGAGGCTTGATCCAATTATGGTGTCTGAAGGTGGGGCTTTTGAGAAGTGATTGGAATGGAATCAGTTGCTAGGGTGGAGGACTGAATCATGATGGCTTTATAAAGAGACACACATGGACACAGAGGAAGAGTCTACTCCCTGTATTTCTCTGCTTCCTGGCTCATCATATGATTGTTCCTCCTACATACACTCTGCTGCTGGCAGACTCCACCTTTACCAGATGTCTGAACTAATGGGGGCATCTGATCTTGGACTGGGAGCCTCTAAAACTGTGAGCTAAAAGAATCTTCTTCCTTCCCAAGTAGCTTTTTCCAAGTAGTTTAGTTAAAGTAATTAAAAGCTGACTATTACAGACTCACAGTGTCCATGTCGTCTGGATACTAATTTTTTGTCACATAATAGCACAGCAAAGGTCCTCTCCTGGTGCATGGCTCATCTTTTCATTCCTGTTAGGGTAGAGTAGTTCTTGATGAATAGAAGTTCTTAGTTTTAACATAGTTGGTTTTTAATAATACTTACCTTTAGAGTCTATATTTTTTTAATTTTTAAAATTTCTTTTATTTTGACAGGTAGAGACAGATGGAGGGAGGGATGGGGGGAGGGAGGGAGGGAGAGAGAGATTGAATCTCCATCTGCTGGTTTACTCCCCAAATGCCCATAACCACCAGGACTATACCAGGCCAAATCTGGGAGCTTGGAACTCCATCTGGTTCTAGCACATGGGAGGCAAAGCCATCACTTGCTGCTTCCCAAGATGCATATTAGCAGGAAGCTGGATGGGAAGTGGAGTGGCTCAACCACTGGGAAGTGGTGACTCAACCCCTGTACCAACTTCCCACCCCCTGCTGTTTATGCTTTTCTGTCTAGCTTTAGGAGCCCTTCTTTCCTTTTCATTGAAAAGGATATTATCTTGTATTATCATCTTAAAAGTTTTAAAGCTCTACCTAATATAAAGTCTTTAATCTACCCAAAATTGATTTTTGGCATGCGCTATAAGATAAGGTTTCAAGTTCATTTTTGTTCTTCATTAATAACCAGCTGTATCAGCATCATTTATTTCAAGCCCACACTTTCCCAACTGATTTTCAATGCCAGCTCTCACACACTTGAGAATTAATCTGCCAAGTTCCATGATCCACTCCTAAAACTCTGCTTGCAAAAACAAAAACAAAACATCTTGTTGGGACTTTTACCTCAATCCAATTAAATGTATGGATCAATAAAAGGGGAAACATTTTTACAATATCAAATCTTCCTATCCATCAAAAAGTATTTCTTTCCACTTATTGAAGTTGCCTTTAATTTCTGTCAATAATCTTATCATTCCCTATGTACTTATTTTGTTAACTTTTTCCTTAGGTACTTAAAATTCTTCTAGCTTTATAAATTATATGTTTTCAATGATAGACCATAACCATTTGTTACAAGTATATAAAAAGGTATTTTTAAATTAATCACCCTGTAAGTAGGCATTTTGGTGAAAAGTCTTAACTCTAATTTATTTGTAGGTTCTTTCATATTTTCTATATAAAAACATGGTGACTCCCTAGTTTCCACCTCTCTAATCATTAAAAATTGTATATAAAATTCGCACCACCTGATATTTCCAGTATCTGAGGTTTTTATGTCTAGCTGCTTGCTCTTTGTGTTGTGTCACCCATGGTGCCCTTGTTTTTAACTGTGGATTCATATTTCTATAGGAATTTTCTGAAGCCTAGATTGAAGGGAGTTCATTTAGACAGGATTTGCATTTCTGCCAGATGCCCTTGGGTGCTACTGCAGGAGGACCACTTTCAACTCAGTTCTCAGCTTGAAGTTTTTCCAGACCACCCATGTACTGCAACTCAGGCAACAAAACACGCAGAAGGCTCGGCTTGTTTTTAACAAACGTTCAGGGAAGATTTTCCTTCCCCTCTAGTCAGTGCCAAATTTTAAGATAAGCTAAGTTCTATACTGGCTGCTGTAGGCAACTTTATCTCTAGTGTACCCTTTGGAGCTCCAGGTAGGGGACTGTCTTTTGGACTGCTTTCTTTGGGCTGACCTGTGATTGTGACCCATTCCTGTCCATATTACACAAGGCTATGAAACTTGAACTCAGGGTCCCCTGGATCTGTCCAAAGCCTCAGTGCAAAAGCCAGTAGCGGTGCCTCAGTCATCTTTTTAGGGCTTCTGTTTGAATTTGTTTTGGATTCACTTTAGTCCTGGTTCACCGAAGCATTCGAAAACATATTTGGGGGCAGACATTTGGTGCAACAGCTTACACTGCCACTTGGGACTTTTGTATCTCTTACTAGAATGTCTGGTTCAAGTCTCAGTAACTTCACTTTTGATTCAGCTTTCTCCTGGTGCACGTCCTGGGAGGCACAGGTGATGCCTCAAGTCCTTGGGTCCCTGACACCCACGTGGGAAACCGAGACGGAGTTCCCAGCTCTTGACTTCAGTCCAGCCCATCCCCGGCTGTTGTGGGCATTTGGGAGTGAACCAGTGAATGAAAGACATCTGCCTCTCTCTTTTCCTCTCTGCCTCTCAATTAAAAAATTATTTTAAAACATATTTCTGTATTTTAATTGTTTTACATTATTTTCAGTCAGAGAGTTTGGAAGTGCCTTTAGTTTGCCAGTGGTCTTCCATCTGCCACAGCTGAGCTACACGCTCCTATTTCCTACCCCAGAACGTTTCATTTCCAACATGTTCTATCCCTGAAATTTCAATTTCAAATGCCTAGTCTGTGGCTATCAGCTCCTGTCTTGAGTACCATTAATGTATCAGTTCCAGTTTAACACTTCTTCAATCCCATCAGGACTGCCAATCCAAACGTCCCCAAATATGCACCATCCATCTTCTCAAATTCTTCCTTTTACACATCAGAATCTATCCACAGTCACTGTGTTGCAAAACACAAAGTAAATAGTGCCTTCCAGGTCTTGCCGTGCTGAAGTGCTGATTCTGGTTCCACCATCATCGTCATCACTCCTTACCAATACCCTCCATACTCTTATTCCTTTCCCCTTCTAATATTTAATTCGGCAATAATTAGTGATTAAACTCAAATCTACCTGCCTACATTGTGCCTGTTTCTTCAGGGAAACAAGCAGCTGTTCAGACAGGTTTCCTTTTAGGTTTGTGTGACTTCGGTATGCTCAGCAATCCCACTTTGGTGCATTCTCTAGGAGGTTCTCTCTACCACCCCGCAAAGCAACTGATTCACATCATCCCTCTGCAAACCCCTGGCCCACCCAGATCCTCTAATTTTCAGCTGACAGATTCATTTCTTATTGCACTGAGACAATAAAACCCAATGTGAAAGAGCTTCCTCATCAACCACTACTACATACACCAAATTCTCTGCATTTGCAATATCGTCAGCTTCTCTTCTTCTGACTTCAGATGAACTGTCTCTCCATACATGGATCCCAGCCCTCTTCCTCCCCTCCACTCACCACTGTAAATTAGACTCTATCATTCTGCCTCCTCTCCTGCTCTGAGAATAGGCACTTGCTCATTTGTTTTGTTGTTTACTTCTTCCTGTTCTTTCAGCTAAGTGGAATTTAAGCCTTTGGACACTGCATGTAAGATTGAAAGATGGAAGGAAGAAGGCTGACTGGCTTGAGAAATCAGGACCTGAGGAAAAACACAGTGATCAGTTCCCTGTGCTTTTTGTTTGTTTGCCTTATATATCCCAGACATGGAGCTGAATAAGCTAGCAGTCCGCAAAAACCCACAGGCACAGACAAAAAAAGCCTAAACAAAAGCCTGCTGTGTCTAGCCAAAGAACCAGGAAGGGGTCAGCCTAGAAAAATAGAAAACTTTTAGACAATAACCACTCTACTCTAGCTGAAATCCACAGAGAAATTTATGGCCCTACTCCCACCCGTGCCAGCCAAGTCTTCGCAGCAGAGTTGGATGTCACCCCTCCGCCAGGCTACTCAGAGACACCCTACTACACTTGCCGCAATGGTGTGAGAGAAAGCGGAGTAGGACCTGGGACGTTCATTCCCACCAGACAGTAATGATGCACTCTGCCTCCATCCTGCCTCTCCTCAGGGCTGGTAAAGACCATGTGAGGAACCTGGACTTCCACTCCAACCTGGTGCCTGTTCCATGCCTGCTGGGCACCAACAGACGAGGGTTTTCACTATGACTTCTCAGTAATGAGGCCACTTCCCCACCACATACCAACATGTGGACCACTAATGAGTCAGGTCCACCCACTCTCTTCCAGGAAGCATCAATGGAGGCCTAGTGGGGAGCTGGCATCCTCGCTCCTGCCCGGCAGCAATGAGGAGCTATAAGAGAGCCTGGACTTGGCCTTTCTGGGTCACTGTTGCAAGGTCCGTGCCTGGAGCATTGCTTGGCAGATTATAGGGGCTAGTTGCACAATCTTGTTCGGATCGCCTATCCCTCCATGTCTCAATACAATGAGAATGGACATAATTGCGTCTACTTACAGGCTGTTAGGATGATGAAATGAACTCATCCGGGTAAAGCTCCTAGACCACTACCCCATATATGAATTAGTAGCCCTGCTGCTTCTGCTTCTGGGGGCATTGTCATTACTCCCTCTTTCTTGATTTATATGCTTCTTAAATATAGCTTTTGTCATATCCCATGACTTTTGATTTGTGGTGTTTTCATTATTCTTATTTTCCAAATATTCTTTAATTGCAATCATATTTCCCCTTTATGCCCAAGAGATATGTAGAGGAGTATTTTTAAATTTCAAAGTGGGTGGGAAATTGTTGTTTAAATGTTTGTTCCTGATTTGTAGTTTTATTATTCTGTGGTCAGAGACTATGTCTGTGCACTTTGTGCTTTAAGAGATTTATTGATGTTTTCTTTATAGACTAGTACATGATCTATTTACAAATAATTTCTGCAATTAAAATAATTTCTCCCTTTGTCTTCCTTTTCAAGGCTCTTATGCTAGGGATATATCCTACACAAACATACTTTCCAACACACCATACTAGACAGTGAAATGAAACAAAAGCTTCAATCGTGTTGAGTTAAAATGCTTCATTCCTGTTCAGTGTGCAGTAAGCACTGATTTCAAGTGCCCTGGAGGGAGAGAAGAGGGAGTGAGCAAGCTCAGCCTCCAGGGATGATCTGTTAGCTGCTCTTCTGCTGCCTCATTTCTTCTTCAGGAGAATGCCTTTCATTTCAACTGGAGCTGACTAATTTCCAAACGTGGTCACAGCCACGTTTCTGGGCCCACACGCCCTTCTAGGACTTTGTCACTTGCCATCAAGACGTGAAGTCTAATCTTGTCTCCTTGAACTTGGGTGGACTTCTATGATGGCCTCTGTAAAAGAGTAGGGCAGATGTCGTGTGCTGCAAGGAATCCATGGTTGGTCATACACGGCATTGTGGTCTCTGGCATCCTCTCAACATGCTGCACCCTGGGAGCCAGCCGCCACGCTGTGAGGATGCCCAGGCTATCTTCGAGGCCACTCAGAGGTTTTCTGGCCAGTGGAGCCCGGGTGGAGGTCCCAGCTATGGCCACCATCACTTACAGACACGGTGGTGAATGAGCCTTCAAGGATCCCAAGCCCATGCCTAGGGGGTGAAGACCACAGCCAAACCATCCCTCCAGAGTCCTGTACGAGTCTGTGACAGGCTCAGTGAGCATAATCAGTGGTTGCTTTATTCACTGATTTATTGGGTAATTTATTACTCAGCTAACAGTAACCATATCACTAAGGATGTAGTGATCCCCAACTATAAAAGATTCCAAGTAGAAAGATGATGTTATGATGACGAAACATCAGACTAGCTAGAACCTGGGAGGCTTGAGTTGTAGGCTGGATTATCTCATAACTGGCCTTGGGTCCTTGAACAAATCATGTAGCCTTTTTTGGGGTTTTAATAATGATACCTGTCAAAGAAGGCATTTGACTCATTTAGACTTCTGATTCAACTTCTACTGCTAATGTGTCTACGTAGAATAATTATTATGAAAGTTTTCATATTGGAAATGTTCTCTCTCCTTGAGATACTACATTTCTGTTAAATTTTTTAAAATTTTATTTGAGGGGCAGAGAGACAGAGATCCTTTCTGCGGCCCACTCCTTAAATGTCCACAATGACCAGAATGGGTTAGGCTGAAACGGGAAGCCAGGGACTCAATCCAGTTTTCACACATGACTGGCAGAGACCCAAGTAGTTGAGCTATCATCTGCTGCCTTGTAGATTCCACATTAAAAAATAAATAAATAAATAAAAGGCTGAAATTGGGGGAGGAGCTAGGACTTCACCCAGGTAATCTGATATGGGATGTGGGCTTACTAACCAGTGTCTCCCTTTTTTTTTTTTTTTTTTTTTTTTTAAGATTCCTTTTTATTTATTTGAAGGCAGAGCCTAACCAGCATCTTAATGGCTAGGCCAAATGTTTCTATTTTTGGTCAATGATTTTCATGCCTTGACTCTTACAGGGCAATCTTATTTCCCTCATTTGCAAACTACTGGAAATAGTTTTCTAAAACAATGACAGCAGAAAAATAGGGCCATCTTTATCAACTTAATTTTAGGATACAGTAGGTGAGAAAGCTGGGTAGGCTCCTGCAGCAGAACCGAGGGCTGCAGAGTAATGTATCACCACTGCTCCTATTCCTGACTTTTATATTGCTCAGCTATTCTCTGCTTACTATTTTGGGTGTTCTTTGTTAGTTACCAGGTGACATGCTGCCAGAATATGCTTACTGAGTCTTTACTGCCTCTGTCTAGATCCAGCAGTTTGGGAATTTAAAGTATGCCTTACGAAGCTAAATCTGCTATGGGATATGTAAGGCCGGTTTCTCATCAGCTGCAATCTTCAGAAAGTTGCATTGTTAGGAGGAGTCATTTATTCTTCCACGTACTACATTCCAGAAGAAGCTAAGGCAAGTGCCTGATGTGTGCTTTCCAGCGAACAGTACTCCATGGTCCCTAGAGTGGGATGAGTTGGGACAGCTGCCCCGAGTCAATATTCAGGGGACTCGGGAGACTCAGTCATCCTGGCAGCTTGACAGTGACTTAACGGGCACCAGCTGGGGTCTGTAACATGCTTGTACCACCCCTGCTGAAAAACACTCTTAACCCTCCCCTTCTGGGACTCAGAAGAATCACCCACTCTCTAGGCTGTCCGTGTCCTAATACTCACTCACACAGAACAAAGTCAGCAGGGCGTGCTCTGATATGAACTCTTTGCTCCCTGAGAAGCAGTTATTTCCTAAAGCTATTTATGACAGTTACATTTTGTTATTATGATGATGTGATTTCATTAGAAATTGTATAAATAGATGAAATATGAAGACAAAGAGCTGTTTCTGTAAAAAGGAGTTGAAAGCTTCAGAGTGCAAATGAAATAGATGCAAAAGATTGTGGGAAAAAATCTAGAAGCATTCTTTGCTCAGCCTGCTTCCTGTTTATCTATAAGTTCTCACTCTTCTTGAAAAAAAATCCATTCTTTCAATCTTAGTTAAGTGGTGGGTGTTGTGGTGAAGCAGGATAAACCTCTGCCAGGAATGCCTGCATCCCAAGTCAGGGTGCCTGGGTTCGAGTCCTACTCCACTTCCAATCTTGCTTCTTCCTAACATGCATCCTGGGAAGTAGCAGATGATGGCTTAAGTGCTTGGGTGCCTGCCACCCATGTGGGAGACCTGGATGGATCTCCTGGCGCCTGACTTTGGCCTGGCTTGGCTTCAGCTGTTGGGTGCATGTGGGGAGTGAGCCAGCAGATGAGATCTTTCTCCTACCTTTTCCCTCTCTCGCTCTGCCTTTTAGATAAGTAAAAATAAACTTAAAGAGAAAAAGCTAAGTTAATATGTTGTAGGTATGTTTTATTCAAGAGTGACACCCTGGCTCAAAGAAAAGGCCTTTTCGGCTATATCCAAAGACTGGTCAGTTGATAGCTATGTAATCGTTTTCAGTAAAAATGTTTGTGGAAAATACCATTTTTTTGATTTGTTGCTTTAACCTACTTTTTAACAGAGCAACTCCTGGCCCTGCTCCTGAGGGATAAGTTGGCTTGCACTGTACATAAATTCAGCTCTTCTCTCTTTTCTGCTTCATCACAACAAATAAAGAGCTGCTGGGACTGCATTTGCCTCGTGTCTCTTTGTGACCTCATTTTCACATCAGGTTTACCCTGGACATGAGCTGTAGTCCAGTCCCCCGACCCATTTCCCCTCAGCTCCCAAATTAATTCTAGAAGCATGGAACTTCTTCCAAGCTCCACAAGCCTCACTGGGATGGTTGCACATAAGCTCACTTACCCCAGGAATCCTCTGCTAACCACCCAAACCTAACAAAATGGCTCCTTAGCTTTTGCCTGCGTGATCCCCTCGTCCACCATCTGGTTCCTCTCCTACCTTGCTTCAGCAGTACGCTCAGGACACTGGGTAGCAGTCAGGCCAGCTCCAGCAGGTCCTGGTACACAGCACTCAACACAATGTGCTTATTTTTATTGTCAACAGCAGACAAGCTATAACTGAGTCTTTTTGTCTTATTTTGAGTCTTTTTGTCTTATTTTCTTGTTGATAAATTGGTAAACTGACTAGAGAGTATTTCCATAACACTTTAGCCTGGGGAAAAAAGACTTCCCGGGAAAATTCAGTGGGTGAGGGCATATTATATTTTAACATAATCCAGGGTTTGGTAAACTTTCTGTAAAGGGTCAGAGAGAATATGTTTCTGTTTTGTGAGCCATAGGTCACTGTTACAACGACTCAGCTCTGCTACCCTAGCACAAAAGGCGTCACAGACACAACGGAAACGAATGGGAGTGGCTGTGTGCCAGTATAATTTTATTTACAAAACCAGGCAGGAACCACAGTTTGCCAATCCCTTGAATCTATCAAAATACTTTTCTGGCTCCCTGATCTGCAATTAAACTTGCTGAAGTTGCTTCTCTAAAAAAATAAAATTCAAAATAAATAAATTCAGAGAAGTCCCACATCACTGCAAAAAGTTATTTGGCACTTCCCTTGTTTCTCTTCACACTTCCCATTGACCTTTCATGCTAGGCAACCTCTCCTCTGCTCACCACCCACTAAAATCACTCTGATCAAGGTCACAACCAATCTCCATGTTGCTAAATCCCTAGGGCCTCCTCTGGTCCTCTCTTTCTTCATCTCTCCACAGCTTTCGACACAGCCAACCTCTCCCTCTTCCTTCTGGGAACTCTCCACTCGCAGCTTCTGAAACCCCACAGAATCGCTGAGCTTCCTGTAGCCACTACTACCCAGCCTTAGTCATCCAGGGCTTCTTGCCTTCTTCCAAATGCTGGAGTGGTTTAGGCTCTGTCCTCAGCTCTACTGCTTCTCCCCCACTTCGCGACCAGAGGACCCCTCCTATTTTTGAGCTTTCATGTACTGAACATTCCCAGATTTATTTCTTTTATCCATATATTTTCCTCAGTTCCTTATTCATACATCCAACTGCCCACTTGACATTTCAAGTCTCTGAGTGTCTTAAACACGAAGTGCTGAATAAATAGGATTGACTCAATAGCTGAGTTTTCCTGGTTGCTCAAGTACAAACCAGCACCTAATCTCTAACTCCTGCCTTTTCCTCTCTTTCACATCAGCAAAATGTAAGCCTTCTCTTCCCTAACCATCTCCTGAATCTTTCTCTGGCTCTCCATAGCTAATTCTCAGGCCGGTACAGTTCCATCTGTGGCAAAAATGTTGAAATACTCCCTTACTTGTAAAGGGCTGCTGAGCTAAGCCTCTATTATGCTGGCTTGGCCTCTGGAATCCACCTGCCCTGTCCAGCCTGGCCCAGCTCATGCCTATACACTCTGTTCCAGTGTTGAGGCTAGCATCCATTCTGATGGATCATGACTCACATCAAAGGGGTTATTGAATATTGTAGTAATATCCCTGCCCAATACCACTGTTACTAAAGTATCTGGCACCAGAAAATTCTTTCTCACCTAGGTTATTGGAAAACCCATCCAACTGATCACACTGCCCTTAATTCCTTATTCATCTCCAGACTCTGCATAGCAGCCACAGTAATTGGTCTAAAGGACAAGCTTGGGCAGGCATTCGGTGCAATAGTTAAGACACTTTTTGGGACACTAACATCCCATACTGAGGTGTCTGGTTCAAAATCTAGCTTCTCTGCTTCCAATCCAGCTTCCTACTAATATGCACCCTGGGAGGCAGCAAATGACGGCTCAGGTATTTGGGTCCCTGCCACTATGTAGGAACCCAAATTGAATTCCTGGCTCCTGGATCTTGCCTGGCCCAGCTCTCATTGTTGTGGCCATCTAGGGAAATCTCTCTGTCCATCTCTGTCTGTCTCTCTGCCTTTCAAACAAATAAGATAAAAAAAACTTAAACTAGGTTCTTGGGACCAGCACTGTGGTGCAGCAGGTTAACGCCCTGGCCTGAAGCGCCAGCATCCCATATGGGTGCCAGTTTTAGTCCCGGCTGCTCCTCTTCCAATCCAGCTCTCTGCTATGGCCTGGGAAAGCAGTAGAAGATGGCCCAAGTCCTTGGGCCCCTGCACCCATGTGGGAGACCCAGAAGAAGCTCCTGGCTCCTGGCTTCAGATCAGCGCAGCTCCAGCCATTACGGCCAACTGGGGAATAAACCATTGGTTGGAAGATCTCTCTTTCTCTCTCTCTCTCTCTCTCTTCTCTCTTCTCTCTCTCTGCCTCTCCTCTCCCTGTGTAACTCTTTCAAATAAATAAATAAATCTTTAAAAAATAATAAACAATAAACTAAGTTCTGTTTTTCTCTCTGAGCACCATGTTTATTTCCTTTACTGCACTGACCACAATTTGACATCACAATGTTATTTTTATCTGTTTCACCTACTAAACTATAAATTCTCTATATGTAGATGCCATGTCTTTCTCTCTCTCTTTTTTTTTTTTTTTTTTGACAGGCAGAGTGGATACTGAGAGAGAGAGAGAGAGAGAGAGAAAGGTCTTACTTTGCCGTTGGTTCACCCTCCAATGGCCATTTTGGCCGGCCCACTGTGGCAGGCGCATCGCACTGATCAGAATGCAGGAGCCAGGTGCTTTTCCTGGTCTCCCATGGGGTGCAGGGCCCAAGCACTTGGGCCATCCTCCACTGCACTCCCTGGCCACAGCAGAGAGCTGGCCTGGAAGAGGGGCAACCGGGACAGAATCCAGCGCCCCGACCGGGACTAGAACCCCGTGGTGCCGGTGCCGTAGGTGGAGGATTAGCCTATTGAGCCACGGCGCCGGCCCGCCATGTCTGTCTTATACACAAATACATTCTAGCCCCTAAATATCTGTCAAGTGAATTAATGTGGATACTCAAATACCTTCTGTTTCAGCTTTTGCTACATTATTTTTCCTTAGAATCCATGGTTTATTGGTACGCAGTCAATGTTTTTTCAGAAATTATTTGATACTGAACTACTTTTAATTCCTTAAACACTTCATAATATACTATCACCCTGGCCTAGAAAACCTTTTACTCAGAGAACTCCTACTTACCTCCCAGGAAGTAGCATCGCCATTACCCTAGGAGGCCTTGCCCGCCAGTTCCTCCAGGCCAGAAATCTCCGTACTGTAACTGAAATGCTGTTTTGCTTTTCTGCTTTCCTTACTAAATGATAATCCCTATGAAGGGAAGCACTGTGTGAATTTTCACAGCTGCATCTGAGGTATCATGTGCAGTGCCCAGCACTCAGCAATTAATATTTAGCAAAGAAACCAAACCTAAACCTGATATTCCAAAGTCCTGAGAAGGAACCAGTGAACTCACATCGATTTGGCTGGTAAGATTTTTTATTTGTGAGCTGGCTAAAAAAAAGGAAAAAAAAGGCATTTTTGTTTTGTTTTGTTTACCCCTAAGAATAAATGTTCCCTTTGCTATACACTTCTGTAATATGCAATGACTCCTCCTGCAACTCTCTGGCTTTAAGGGGAGAGATTGGTTCATAAGTTGCTAAATTTACTTTTAGCTGAAGTGGGAAGTACACAGTGTAGATTGCTAAAGTGATCTATAATGAAACAGAGTTTTGTAATGTCCTAAGAGGACATAATAAAATAGCAGTATCTCTTCCTTCAAATATTTCTTTTGGTATACATATTCCTCATGAGTTCAGGTAATTTAGTTAAAAACAGAACTTTTTTCATCTACCTTTCAATGGTGTTATTAAGGTTTCATTCAGCTGAGCATATAGATATGTTATAAAACAAATCAGCCAATGGTGCAGTGAATCATATCAGTCTTACTGTATGTATGCTTTTACTACAAATCTTGGGGTGTGGAGGAAAAATTCACATTACACATTTTTCAATTATGGTAATGTGATTGGTCATTATGGTCCTGCTTACTCTTTAATGGAAGCAAGATGCTGTGGTCTCCAGTGCTACTATTTGTAAGGGGTCTGATTAATTACTGAAACACAATCAGGAAGTTGTTGATGAAGTTCAAATAACACATCAAAAAGTGACATATGACAGAACAGTTGACGGTTGCTCCTAGAAGATTGTTATAAACTAATCAAATAAGTGTGAATTGTATTAATACACATTTTATTCTTCCACAAGACAATATTAGCTATTTCCATATTTTTAATGTATTTTGACAACACGTGTCCATGCCATTGCTTTTGCAATGAAAGTGTAAAAATGACAGAGTAAGCTGCCATTAATGTTAAATACGAAAATTCACACATATTCACATCAGTAAACAGGTGTTTCAAAAACCTAGATTTCAAAACAGTTCACTCGGAGTTGATGTACAATTTAATATGTTATCCTTTTTAGTATTTTTGTTGTTCTAGTTAATATTATTGGTTGAACTCTGTAATTAACACACAATTATTCTTAGGTGTTTAAATTTAACTGAAAAGTGATCCCTGTTAAATATAAGAGTGGGAATAAGAGAGGGAGGAAATGTTCAATTTGGGACATACTCAATTGGACTTGACCCAAATGGTGGAGTTAGAAATGTGCCAGGGAATTCCATTTCAATCCCACCAAGGTGGCATGTACCAATGCCATCGCACTAGTCAAAGTTATCAATTTCAGTTCACAATTGGTCATACTGATAGGTCTAAGAGTCAAAGGGATCACACAAACAAGACTAGTGTCTGCTAATACTAACTGATAGAATCAAAAAGGGAGAGAACGATCCAACATGGGATGTGGGATACACAGCAGACTCATAGAATGGCAGATGTCCTAAATAGCACTCTGGCCTCAGAATCAGCCCTTAAGGCATTTGGATCTGACTGAAGAGCCCATGAGAGTATTTTAGGCATGGAAAGTCAAGACACTCTGGCAAAAATAAAAAAAGGACCTAAATGAAAGATCTCTGTGAGTGAGATCCCAGTAGAAAGAATGGGTCATCAAAGAAGAAGGTGACTTTCTCTGAAGGGAGGAGAGAACTTCCACTTTGACTATGACCTTGTCGAAATAAGATCGAAGTTGGAAAACTCAAAAGGCTTCCATAGCCTTGGCAACTCATGACTAGAGCCTGGGGAGATTACTGATGCCATAAACAAGAGTGTCAATTGTTAAGTCAACAACAGGAGTCACTGTGTACTTACTTCTCATGTAGGATCTCTGTCCTTAATGTGTTGTCCAATGTGAAGTAATGCTATAACTAGTACTGAAACAGTATTTTACACTTTATGTTCTGTGTGGGTGCAAACTGATGAAATCTTTACTTAATATATGCTAAACTGATCTGTATATAAAGATAATTGAAAATGAATCTTGATGTGAATGGAATGGGAGAGGGAGCGGGAGATGGGAGGGGTGCAGGTGGAAGGGAAGTTATGGGTGGGGGGAAGCCATTGTAATCCATAAACTGTACTTTGGAAATTTATATTTTCTAAATAAAAGTTAAAAATAAAAACAGTTCACTCATTCAGGTATTTTCATTTTGCTGTGGTCAAACAAAATGAAAAACAGAAGAGCAACATTTTGGTTGATTTCTTAAAAAACATTTTGGGGGCTGGTGCTGTGGTGTAGCGGGTAAAGCCGATGCCTGCAGTGCTGGCATCCCACAGGGGCACCGGTTTGAGTCCTGGCTGCTCCACTTCCGATCCAGCTCTCTTCTCTGACCTGGAAAAGCAGTGGAAGATGGCCCAAGTCCTTCGGCCCTTGCATCCACACGGGAGACCCAGAAGAAGCTCCTGGCTCCTAGCTTTGGATTGGCCCAGCTCCAGCCAATTGCCGCCAATTGGGGAGTAAACTGGGGATGGAAGACCTCTCTCTCTCTCTCTCTCTCTCTCTCTCTCTGCCTCTCCTGTGTAACTCTGACTTTCAAATAAATAAATCTTCAAAATATTTTTTTGTATTGGAGCCAGCATTGTACTGTAACAGGTAAAGCACCACTTGTGATACTAACATCCCATGTGCACACTAGTTCCAGTCCTGTCTGCTCCAGCTCCATGCCAATGTGCCTGGGAAAGCAGTGGGAGATTACACAAGTACTTAGGTCCTTGCACCCACATGGGAGACTTGGAAGAAGCTCCTGGATCCTGGCTTCAGCCTGGCCCAACAATTGCCACTGTGGCTATGTGGGGAGTGAACCAGTGGATGGAAGATACCTTTCTGTCTCTTCCTCTGTGTGTATGTGTAATTCTGCCTTTCAAATTAATAAACAATTCTTTAAAAAATTCTATACTGTCAAATTAGACTGTTCCTGTTATTGTCTTGCAGAAACTCCAACTTTAGAGAGATAAGTAGGGAGTAGGAAGAATACAGATATGTATGGAGAGAGAAAAGGACAGTTCAGAATGTCAGAGGTGGCCAATAGATTTAAGACTTTATTAGCAGAGATTGTATTAAGATGGTGGAGTAGGGAGGGAGCTAGCAGTCTAGAGAAGATAGTTTTAAAAAAGTGCCAAGAGTGTAGTCTCAGAGAAGAGTTAGGGAGAAAACAGCAGAGAAAACTCTAAGCAAACTGGAGGGACACACTGGACCTATGTGGAGGGTGTGGACGCGCACAACTCAGGACCCCAGCAGCTGAGAGTCTCTGCACCAGCACTGGACAGTGAGATGAAACAAGACTGCAGCAGCCCAAGCCACTGTCAAAAAAGCTGTGGAAAGAGCCTAGAGGGAATCTGGCTTGAAGCCCCATGGTGGATAGTGTACCCACTAAACTAAAAGAGAAAAAACAAAGTAAGTGTCATGTTTTTTTTCTTTTTCTCTTTACACTTTAATGGTGTCCTGTAACAAGCTGACAGAGAGCAGGGGCCATTTTGGACATATGTAACAGCTGCATCAGCTCATGTCCATGCCCAGCAACCAGTCAAGCGGAGATCCCTGAGTCTCGTGGGGAAAACAGAGAGGGGGCTGGGTGCTCATGACTGTGGGAGGCTGTTGTGCCAGGACTGTGAAAACACTGACACTGCGTGGGAGGACTCAGGGTGCAGCTAGGACTTTGGGCAGACACTTTGAGCACTCCACATGATCAGCGCTCCCTGGTTACCTCGTGAGGGACATTGCTGGGGAATCTGAGCTTACACGGAGGACTGCACAGATCCTTTGTGTGGTCCTTGTGGCAGAGTGGACAAATATTATACACACTGGGGCTAGCACCCAGGCACTGGTTTCCTTTGAGGAGAGGACCTCAGCTGAGTCTATGACAATGGACAATAACAAACCTTTCCTCTGATTAAAGAGAGAGAGAGAGAGAGAGAGAGAGAGAGAGAGAGAGAGAGGGAGAGAGAGAGAGAGATTTACCACACTAAACCCAGGTGTGTCACCTCAGACATCCCCTTCACCCTGGAGAACTAAACAGAGCTCTCTGGCCACACCCATCACATGCCTCTAGGTATTTACTGAAAGCAGACACTCCACTAATCTACAGAGATGCAGTACAAAGATAAAAGCTGCCTTAGCAGAAAAAACAAAGAAGAACTAATAAGTATCTTCAAAAAATGTCGAATAACAAATGGAGCAATTCAGGAAACAAGAATAAGGAAGACAACACAATGTCCCCAAAAGAACACAGCACTTCAATACTAGATTATGAAGACGATAAGATTGAAGAAATGTGAGAAATGGAATTCAAAAAATTGATCATAGGATTACTTAGAAGTAATCAGAAGCAAATACATGAACTAATGTAATCCATACATGACATGAATGAAAATTTCTCCCACAAAATTGAGATCTTAAAGACAAATTAAAACGAAATCTTGGAAATGAAGAATTGAGTGCAACAACAACAACAAAAAAATGCAGTGGAAAGCCTTAACAACAGAATCAGTGAAGCAGAAGAAAGAATATCTGACAGTGGGGCTGGCACCATGGGACACTAGGCTAATCCTCTGCCTGCGGCGTTGGTATCCCATGTGGGCACCAGTTCTAGTCCCAGTTGCTCCTCTGCCAGTCCAGCTCTCTGATGTGGCCTGGGAAAGCAGTGGAGGATGGCCCAAGTGCTTGGGCCCCTGGACCTGCATGGGAGAAGAGGAGGAGGCTCCTGGCTCCTGGCTTCAGATCAGTGCAGCTCTGGCCATTGCAGCCAAGTGGGGAGTGAACCAATGAAGGGACAACCTTTCTCTCTGTCTCTCTCTCACTGTCTGTAACTCTGTCAAATAAATAAATAAAATCTTAAAAAAAAAAAAAGAATATCTGACTTAGAAGAAAAAGCACTCAGACCAAACACAAGAAGAAGAAAATAGAAAACCAAACAACACTTTTGGTAATCTACAGGGTATTATCAAGCAACCCAACATACAGGTTCTAGGAGTTCCTGAAGCATGCAAGAAAAAAAGGATCAGAAGGCCTTTTTGGTGAAATAATAACAGAAAATTTTCCCAATTTGGAGAAAGAAAGGGACATCTAAGTACAGGAAACAAATAAAACTCTTAATAGACATGACCAGAAAAGATCTTCACCTCAACACATTGTAATCAAACTCTCCACATAAAGAAAAGATTCTAAAATGTGCACAAGAGAAATGGCAGGTTACTTTTAGAGAATCTCCGATTAGACTCACTGCAGACTTCTCATCAGAAACCTGACAGGCTACGAGATATATTCCAAGTCTTAAGAGGAAAGAACTTTCAACCCAGAATACTATACCCTGCAAACTCTCATTATAAATGTGAGTGAAATAAATACCTTTCACAACATAGAGAAATTGAAAGAATTTGTCACCACCTGTACAGCCCTGCAGAAGATGCTTAAGGATGTGCTGCACACAGAAACACAGAAATATGTTCATCACTATGGAAGACAGTAAAGGAAGGAAATCTCCCAATAAAAGTACAAAGGAAAACCAAAGTAAAAAATTGGAATATTTATGAAAAAATGGCAGGGCAAAGTTGTTACTTATCATAGCCACCCTGAATGTAAATGGCCCCAACTCTCCAGTTAAAAGACACAAACTGGCTGAATGGATTAAAAAAAAATGTCTTCCCTTTCCCTTTCCCTTTCCCTTTCTTTCTTTCTTTCTTTCGTTCTTTCGTTCTTTCGTTCTTTCGTTCTTTCGTTCTTTCGTTCTTTCGTTCTTTCGTTCTTTCTGACAGGCAGAGTGGACAGTGAAAGAGAGAGAGACAAAGAGAAAGGTCTTCCTTTGCCGTTGGTTTACCCTCCAATGGCCGCTGCGGCTGGCACGCTGTGGCTGACACACTGCAGCTGGCACACTCCGCTGATCCAAAGCCAGGAGCCAGGTGCTTCTCCTGGTCTCCCGTGTGGGTGCAGGGCCCAAGCACTTGGGCCATCCTCCACTGCTTTCCCAGGCCACATCAGAGAGCTGACCTGGAAGAGGAGCAACCAGGACAGAATCCGGCGCCCCGACTGGGACTAGAACCCAGTGTGCTGGTGCCGCAGGCAGAGGATTAGCCTATTGAGCTGTGGCACCAGCCTGTATTTTCTTCCTACAAGAAACATGTATCACCAACAAAGATGCAGGCAGACTGAAAGTGAAAGGATGGAAAAAGATATTCCATGTCAACAAAAACCAAAAATAGCTGATGTAGACATCCTAATATCAGACAAAACAAACTTTAAAACAAAAACTGTTAAAAGAGACAAAAAATGGCACTATGTAATGATCAAGGAATCTTTTCAACAGGAAGATGTAACTATTGTAAATGTATATGCACCTAATTATAGGGCACTTGGCTATTTAAAAGAAATGTTAAGGGACCTAAAGGGAGACATAGGCTCAAATATAATAACAGTGAGAGATTTCAATAACCCACATTCAGCAATGGACAGATCAACCAAACAGAAAATCAGCAAGGAAACAATATGGAAATCAACAAACAACAAATGCTGGTGAAGATGTAAGGATAAAGGTACTCTAATCCACTGATGGTAGGAATATAAACTGGTAAAACCACTATGGAAGACAGTTTAGAGATACCTCAGAAATCTGAATATAGACATACCATATGATCCAGCCATTCCACTCCTGGGAATTTACCCAAGGGAAATGAAATCAGCAAATAAAAGAGTTCTCTGTACCCCCATAGTTACTGAAGATCATTTCACAATAGCTAAGAAACAGAATCAACTTAAACACCTGTCAACTGAAGACTTGATAAAGAAGTTACGGGATATGTACTTTACGGAAACCTACACAGCGGTAAAAAAAAAATGAAATCTGGTCATTTGCAACAAAATAGATGAATCTGGAAAACATCATACTTAGTGAAATAAGCCAGTCCCAAAGGGACAAATACCATATATTCTCCCTGATCTGTGAGAAGTAATAGAGCACCTAAAAGGAAATCTGTAGAAGTGAAACTAACACTTTGAGAAGCAATGACTTGAACAGACCTTGTCTTGACTGTTGAGGAACAGTTTGGGTTTTTTTTCTTCTTCATAGTGTTTGTTGAACTCTTTACTTAACATAAAGTTAATCATATGTGTTTAAAGTCAATTGAAAGTAGATCTCAGTAAAAAATAAGAAGGAGAATAAGAGAGGGAAGAGGAAGTTTGCAACTGTAAAGCTGTATATTTCTGCATATATTCCTAAAGACTTACTTCTAAGGGTTGAGTTTAAAAATTTGCCTTGGGATCCTAAATCCCATTAAGATGGGTGGTAAAAATGTGATTTAAGTGTTAAAGTGATCATATAGATAGGATTAAATGTTAAAGGAATCATATAAACAAGATGAAGTGTCTGGTAATAATAATGGAATTAAAAAGGAGAGAATGTTCCAACATGGGAAGCAGTCCACACAGCAGACTTATAGAATGACAATCACTCTAACCAGCACTCTGACCTCAAAATCAGCCCTTAAAGCATTCTGATCTTGCTGAAAAGCCTATGAGAGAATTTCAGATATGGAAAGCCAAGACACCATGGCAAAAAAAAAAGTCATACGTGAAGGATTCTGTGAGTGATACCCCAGTGGAAAGAAGGGGCCATCAAAGAAGGATGTGCTTTTCTCTGAAGGGAGGAGCAAACATCTACTTTGCTTATGGCCTTGTCTAAATACTGACAGAGATTGTGGATTTGAAAGGCTTCCATAGCCTTGGCAGCTCATGTCAAGAGCCTCGGGTAATCACTGATGTCATAAATAAGAGTGTTAATTGTTAAATTAACAACAGTAGTCACTGTGTACTTACTCCCCATGCAGGACCTCTGTCTTCAATGATATTGTATTATGAGAATTAACTGTAAAATTTGTTCTCAGTTTGTGTGTGTGCAAATTGTTGAAATCTTTACTTAGTACAGAGTTGGTCTTCTGTGTATAAAGTTAATTAAAAATGAATCTTAGTAGAGAATGGGACTGGGAATGGGAGAGGGAGGAGGAGGTGGTAGGAGTTGGGATGAGAGGGTGGGTATGGTGGAAAGAATCACTATATCCCTAAAGTTGACTTATGAAATTTGTACTCATTAAATAAAAGGTTTCTTTGGGTAAAAAAGAAGAAGAAAGTAAAAGCTTTGGATATAGGAATAAAAAGACTTTATTATTGGGGGCCCGTGCTGTGGTGCAGTGGGTTAAAGCTCCGCCTGCAAAGCCAGCATCCTATATGGGCACCAGTTTGAGTCCTGGTTGCTCCATGTCTGATCCAGCTTCCTGCTAATGCGCCTGGGAAGGCAGCTGAAGACGAACCAAGTGCTTGTTCCCTGCATCCATACGGAAGACTCATAAGAAACTCCTGGCTCCTGGCTTCCTCCTGACCTAGCCCCAGTCATTTCAGCTATTTGGGGATTGAACCAGAGGATGGAAGATCTCTCTCTCTCTCTCTCTCTCTCTCTCTCTCTCTACCTCTCTTTGTAACTTCGCCTTTCAAATAAGTAAAATAAATCTTAAAAAATCTAAAATAAAAAAAAACTTTATTAGCAACCTGGGAAATAAACTTCAAGAGAAATAGATTCAGTATAATAAACTTTCCATTCAGTGTTTTTAAAACTTTTTTTAGAAGTAGAGGAAATCTTTTGACTAAATCTTTTGAAGAAAGAAGACAAAAATATTATGAAAAATTGCTATCCATGTAAGGAGGTACACAGAATAGTTTTATCAGAATATTTTTAGTAAACAGTTTATTAGTTCAAATTTATCACATTTATGCAAATCCAATGAATTGGGAAAGTAAGGCTGTTTAGGTGAATACCAAAAGCTAAATTAAAATTAGGAGACATCATCATCGTATATGAACCTTAGCAATTGCTTCCTCTTTTTTTGTGATTTCTTACTGGTTGTATAGTGTCTGCATTTTTGGTTATAAAGAAAATATTTTCAGAGCCAGCACTGTGGTACAGCAGGTTGAGCCACTGTCTGCAATGCCAGCCCCCCATATGGGTGCTGGTTCAAGTCTCAGCTATTTCCCTACCAATCCAATTCCCTGCCAATGCACCCGGCAAAGCAGCAGAGGATGGCTCAAGTGCTTGGGCTCCTGGACCCACATGGAAGACCTAGGTGAAGCTTTTGGCTTCTGGATTTGGTCTGGCCCAGACCAGGCCACTGCAGCCTTTTGGGGAGTGAACCAGCAGATAGAAAATATCTCTCTCTATCTCCCTTCTTCTCTCTATAATTCTGTGTTTCACATAAAATAAACCTTTAAAAAAATGAAAAAGATAAGCTATTGGAAATGATAAAAAAAATATCATTTTCAAACAAGGTGCTGTGTAATCTCAGGATATGAAAGATACCTCCTTCTTTCTGAGGGTTACCCTCAGAGATTTAAGCAGATTAAAAAAAGATTACATGTTTTTGGTTGCTATATGGCACACTTCAATGTGCCTGTTTTTAAGAGTTTTGTATTAGTGAAAGATGACTTAAAATTCGGTGGACAGTCGCTTCCAGGACATAAACTGGTGAGGCGGTGTGAGGACACTGTTCTAGCTGGTTCTCTGACGTGTAGCCTTCTCAGCTCTATGAGGAGGATTTTAACAATAGATCCATCTGCCAGACTCCCTTGCCCCTCAGTTGTGCTGCTACAGGCATAAAGGATATGTTCTTTATGTAGCGCTCCACATCTCAGTTAATGGTGTCACCACCATCGTGGGCCTTGAGTCCCCTCTGACTTTTCCTTTTTCATTGCTCCAACACTCTTTAAAAAAATACTTACTTGAAAAGCAGAGAATCAGACAGAGGTCTTTCATCCAGTGTTTCATTCTGAAATTTGTGCAACACCCAGTTCTGGACCAGGCTGAAGCCAGGAGCTTGGAACTCAATCCAGGCTCCCCACATGCTCACCCCTAACATTTAACAGCTCATGAAGGTTTATTCAAACTGTGACAAAGTATCCACAGAATCTGAGCTTTTCACTCTCTGTCCCCACTGCAGACATGAATACCACTTGCAGACATGAGTCTCACCCTACCTCTCATGGCCGAAGCTTCCGCTCTGCGAGACGCTTTAATTGGGCTATTCCCTTGCTTGCAAGCTGGTACTGCTCTCCTGCACATAACTGGTGAAGGTCCAACCTCTCAGTAAGAACAGAAGACCTTTCATATGCTGACCCCAGCACACTCTAACCTCATCTCCTGCCGGCTCCATTAATCCTTACACCCTGAACCGGTCACCCCTGCAGCCACTTCATTCTTTGCACTTGTTTTCTTTGTGCCTGGAGAACTCTTATTCATCTTTCAAAACCCAGTCCAGCCCTGTTGCTTTTTCAAAGCCATTTCCTGATTTCCCCAGACAGACCATGCTGCTGCTCTGCAGCTTCCTTTGCACCCCATCTGCTTGCAGCTCTGCTCCAGAGGTTCACAGTGGGCACCTGCGTGGGGTCTCTCTTTTCACCCTGTGAGCTCTGAGAACAGGGATTGTATTTCACCCAGCTTTTTCATCCCAACAGCTACCATCATCCTGGTATACACCTGAAACATGGGACACCAGCAGTGCCTATTTTTTAAGTGCTTGTTAGAGCATTTCATGTGGAGTTTGTTCCTGATTCTTAGGGTGATATACAAACAGAAACCACAATGGCATCCTGTAGCCTCCCTGTTGCAATGAGAACACAGCCAATTGTCAGTTTCTTTTCTTCTTATTTCAGTTTCTTCATGCAGTTGGGCACCTAAAGCTTTACTTTCCTCTAAGTTCATTAACATACATTCTTGAAATCAAATTTCAAACAGGTTTCTGGTGTTGTTTCTTTGTGAGGCAGACACAAAGACAGAATGCCCATAACAGCTGGAGGCTGGGCTGGGCCAGGCCAAAGCCAAGAGCCAGAAATTCAATCCAGATCTCCATGGGAGTAGGGTGTAGGAGGTACCCAATTACTTAGGCCATTCCTGCGACTTCCTGTAGTCTGCTCTAGCAGGGAGGTAGAGTCAGCAGCCAGAGGCAGGAATCACACCCAGACACAGGGATGCAGGAGAGTTAACCACTAGGCCAAATGCTCACCCCTGCCTTCACTTGTTTTTAATCCTTCCCAAGTAGGTCCTCTGCCCCACAGCCCTTGAACCTGAAGATACTGAAGTGAAGTTGGAATTTTTTTGGATATTTAATTAATATGTACATACCTCAACGTTGCACGCTTTTCTCATATGTTTATAATTTTGTAAAAATCTATAATATGATTACTCCCCTACAAACTCAGTTGTTTTTCATTCCTGATCATTTGGGTATTTACAGATTTTCTCTTTACTTCTTGATCTTACTAGAACACTCAATGACATTAACTAGGATGGTAATTTTTCCTCATCCACTCAACCATTCACACCCTTTTTCAAGGCATAACATTTCCTATTTCCAATCCTCCCTGGGTTTGGAAGGAAAAAAATAGCTTGGCAATGGTTCACTAAGAATTGTAATTTAATCCTTTGGAATAACAGGCTTTTCATCGGCGCTCCCTGCAATGATCCGAGGATCTGCCACACAATCAGTTCCTTACAAGAAAACAATGCAACTCAGAAGAAAAGAAAGTCCTGGAAACATGGTAAAGGATATGAGACCTTTAAAAAATCATAAACAGAAACAAATTTTGAGAGTAAATAGCATCAAAATATGAATTATTGCTCTTTTTAGAAAAGAATGGGGACAGTTTTGGCAGCTAATGCAAATGAACCCAAGTGTCTGTGCTTTTGATTCGGACTGTGTAAACACAGGCTCATAACTAGGTGCTTTTGTGTTTATATTGGTGGAGTCTCTGAAGTCATGCTCACAGACCCAGGAACAATGTGACATTCAAGAACCAGCAAACACAACCTCAATTCTTACCTCTCCTGGCCCTTGACCTCAGGACTGTTTGTTTAAGTTGTTTAGTGTCCTTGCATTTTAGGCAGCAGGTTATTGTAAAACAAAACAAAACAAAACAAAACAAAAAAAACACACAAAACAAAAAACCAGATACAGCCCTACAGGTCTATAAAGCTGCACATATATTTATTTAAATAGAATTGGTCTGTTGTGAAATGTCCTCCTTTTGAGACAATTATAGGGCATCAACAGTCTGCTGGTAATTTATCACCTCGTTTTCAGTCATTATCACTGTTAGTCAACCATGTGTTCTATAGCCTTAACATCACAGAGAGTTCACTGGGATTAGCTAGGTGTTTCAAGATTCATTATCATCACCATTATTACTATAAATCACACTACTTAGCACCAACAATCTGCTGAAGAAAGCAGCTTGGAGAATTTATAAGAAACAGTCACTCCCTACCTCTCCTCCTACCCCTACAACATGCACACAAGGAACATGAGCGGCAGCTCCAGGCAAGAACGGGTGAGGGCAGATGATGTGGGAGGTTCTCAGGAAAGGCCATAGGGGTTACATATTTTCATACCTGGAATGCAGTCTCCCGGAAGGACAAACACTTTGCAAACATCCTTTCGTTTCTCCCAGTGGCCTGATCAGGACAGACTGAAGACAACTGGCCAGAAGGCGCATTTCAGATGAGACAATCTGGACAATGGCCTATGTCTATGGCACAACATGACATTTTTCTGCACAGCCCATTGAGACAAGAACCCTTGTGGGTCCCTCTCGGCCTGCATCAGGAGTATGAGTTCCCTGTCTCCGAGTCCCCCCTCTAGCAGCACAGATGAATTCTGCAGTTTGGAAAAGCCATCCATTCAGGCAGCTAAGCTAAGCTGGGCGTGGAGAGGCGGGCCGTCTGAGCATGGCGGGAGAGAGCACTGTGATATGAAAGCATGTGGTTCACTCCGTCCTAAGAGATATTTCAAGCATTTTAAGCTTATACGATACAAAAGGATACCTACTCTAACACATTTTTCTCTTTTTTTCCATAAAATATAAAATTAAAAGTTGAATAACCCAGGGGACCTGTGTTGTGGCGAAGCAGGTTAAGCCTCTGCTTACTATGCCAGAATTCCATAATTTTTTTAAAAAGATTTCTTTATCTATTTGAAAGGTAGAGTTACAGTGAGGCAGAGGCAGAGAGAGAGGTCTTCCTTTCACTCCCCAGATGACCACATTGGCCGGAGTTGCACCGATCCAAAGACAGGAGCCAGCAGCTTTCTCCAGGTCTCTTACAGGGTGCAGGGGCCCAAGGACTTGGGGCATCTTCTGCTTTCCCAGGCCATAGCAGGGAGCTGGATAGGAAGCAGAGCAGCTGGGACAAAAACCGGCACCTATATGGGATGCTGGCACTGCAGGTGGTGGCTTTACCCCCAGCATCCCATATTGAAGTACTGGTTAGAGACCCAGTGGCTCTACTTCTTACCCAACTTCCTGCTAATGCAACTGGGAAGATGGCCCAAATGCTTGGGCTCTGCTACCCATGTGGTCGACCAGGATGCAGTTCTGGGCTCTTGGTTTCTGCCTGGTCCAGCTCTGGCAGTTGTGGGCATTTGGGGAATGAAGCAGCAGATGTGAGATCTCTCTCTAAATATATGTGCGTCTGTTCATCCCTCTCTGTTTCTCTTTCAAATAGAAAAAAAAATTCAGTAACCCGAAATATGACTATAAAACTTGATGTGGAAACTAAATTAAAAAAAAAAAGCAGTGAAATATCTTTTTGATTTGCCATAGAGCTGTCCAAAGTGTCTTAGGAATGAAAAGAATCAATTGGAAAAATGTGTATATTCCTTCTTTATATTTAATGATTTTGAAAATATAGAGTGAAGCAATAATCCATATCAATAGATGTCTATATATTGAGAAAAAAATAAGTTCAAAATCATCTTTTATTTGGTGGTGAGTGAAATCTCAGTATCTAATGAAATTCTTTGCATAAAAATCAATTACTTTTCTTTTAAAATGGGGTTAGCATTGTGGTGAAATGTGCCACAATGTGTCTGGGTTAAACAGGAAAAGAAACACCCAAATTCCAAATGTGTGTCAGTTTGAGTCCAGGGTGTTCCACTTCCCATTCAGCTCCCTGCTAATGAGCTGGGAAAGCAGCAGAAGGTGGTCCAAGTGCTTGGGTCCTTGCACCCATGTAGAACTCCATGGAGTTCCAGTTCCTGACTTTTAGTCTGGCCCAGTCTCAGCCAATATGACCATTTGAGGAGTGAACCAGCAGATGGAAGATCTCTCTCTCTCTCTCTCTTACAGTTTCTTTGTAACTCTGCCTTTCAAATACACAAATAAATAAATAAATCTTTAAAAAGAGATGCAGAATAATCTATTACTATTGGGTCTGCTTTGTGCATAGAATAAATATTTTAACAAATTTCTTTGTTAATATAAACAGAATAGATTTCATAGGTACAGTTCTAAGAAGATAACTAAACTCCCATCCTTAGGACTTGTTACAATACTGAATTAGGACTAAAGAGGTTCCAGATTTTCCAAAGTGTCTTTAGTCCTAATTCAGTATTGTACAGGTCCTAAGGATGGGAGTATAGCTATCTTCTTAGAACTGTACCTATGAAATACATGAAATCTATTCTATTTATAAATGCAACTAAGGAAGACAATGTTTCTTGCAACCTGAGTACATCAGCTTGGTGTCCTTCGCGTGAGACAAATATATCTTTACAGAAAATGTCTGCAAAAGGAAAAAAGTATTGCTTAAGATACAGAGTCCAAGAATTCTTAAATATCTGGGAAGATTTTAAAAGTGAATATGGAAAAAAAAATTGGATTTTTTCAGAAAGTAAAGTGAGCCAATACATTTCATTACTTATTTCTGGCTTTGGAAAAACTCTTTTCAAAAACCTAAACCAGCTAGAAAAATAATCGCCAACTCTTCCCACAATGACTGGTGCCATTTGTGAGGTTGCTACTGGCAGGAAGAAGACTTTTTCAGAAGTCTGAAAAAAATAATGCACAAATATTGTGGTCTTTTTATTGTCTTTATGAACAACTAATTTGTTCAGACCTTGGACCTGGGGGTAATTTACAAGGCTGATGATGAGAGCTCCCAAGGAAGGACTGCACACCTGCATTTGGTGAAACAGAAAGAAAACCTCTCTTGTTCAGTAATGTACCGCATGCAAATTTGGCAATCAAAGCAGCATAACAGCTGGCATGCAAAGAATGTTTTGCAGATTCTTAGGTAGTACTAGTCTGAAGGCACTGAGGACCTCCATCGGACCTGCAAAGGTGCACTGTGAAACGTGGGTAACCTTAGCTCGAATCTGAAAGGAAATGACTTTTAGAGAAGCAGATAAATATTATGGCCAAAGTCTAAAACCCATTGCCATTGGAGACTGGACACTGAGAAAAGCGGAAAGAGCCATTAACAAATCACTGAGGCCCCCTCTTTATGATCCATCTGTTGTGGGAATGTATTTCCCAGCTGTTTTTATTCCAGGCACTTGCCCCCACATGAGAATTCAGAGCAGGGACCTGAGCAAAGGACAGTAATGAGAGTGCGATTTCTGTAAAGTGAGAGAGGAGTGTACGTGCAGGTGAGTGTGAGCACCCCTGTGAAGACAGAAGCTCCCCATGAAAGGGCCAGAGACAGGGCTGCTCATGAAGTGAGAGTGTGAGAGAAGACACCAAAGGGCACTCTCTGTCCAGGTGTCCCCTTTACGGGGTAGGGGTACTGCCCTAATTGAATATACACAAGGGGTGAAGGTTGGGTGGGGTTTGGCGTCCCTGAGTCTTCCGGGAACATTTCATGGTGTGTCCACATAGAGCTCAGCTTACATGTGTGCATCAGTATCTCCTCCTTCCTGGTCCTGGGGGAGATTCAGGGGCATCACAGGAAAGTGGGTATGCTGGATGGGCAGCTGAGGGGGTGGAGTTACAGTCTAGGGTTAGAGACAGAAAATGTGGAAAAATTTCAGGCTCATTTATTCCCTAATTCCCTGCCTTTTCTGGGCCCCATGTCACTCCCATAGACTGAAAATATATGTTTAATCTGTACTCTCCTAAATTTATTTGAATCTTTAATGCTAGAAAAATGTATATCACTTGAATTGCATGAAGACATGTCAGGGGCTCACGTTTTATATTTTCAGGTCAGGGTGGGCACATCTTCAGTCAATATCTAGATTCAATGACAGTTGCCTTTGAAGGCCCACAGCTGATTTCATCACAGAGGCTGCTAACCAGACCTGAGGGGCAGTGTTGTCTATGGAAAGAACTCTGGGTCACTTGTAGTTTCAACTTGCTCATCTGTTAAATGGGTTAATAACACATGTCCTATCCACATCACACTTGTGAGCATTAAACCAAGACACAAGAAGAGAAAAGCATTCTGTCAATATCTAGATGTGTTAGATGATGTATGAATGCAAGATATTATTATTAATGAATCAATTACTACTAACTATCCTCAATGTATAGATATTGCAGGACTCACAAATCCATAAGGAATAGAAAGTAATTATAATCATTTGATCCTTACATTTATTTTAACTAATTACCATGTGTACCTCTTATTTGGGCAAGAAAGCTGAATTTCCTTTTCAGGCTATCCTTCTGCCTGCATTCTAGCTTGATTTTTCCATTTTTGCAAAACTGACTGAACTCAGCCAAGGCTTCAGCAGGGGAAGTTCCAATGTTGATTAAAGTGGGCTATTCTGCCACGTAGGTCCTAAATATAATTAACAAAGACAACAGAAGACAAAACAAAACAAACAAAACCAATGTCCCATTCCATGCAATCCCAGGATTTTGAGCTGCCCTGATTTTTGGTCCACTGACCAAAAACCTACCATTTTAGGCAATAATTACATAGACCATTGCTCTTCTGTGTAAGCTTTATAGTAACACATTCATAATGTACTAGGAAGCACTGCAAAAATAATCAAAATGTAATTGTGCTTACAGAGTACTATTTATTGTTGCAGCTTTTATTTTCTCTTTCCAGAGAAACTCACAGTTGGGCATCTGCTTAAGCAATTCCTAGAAGCCTTTGGCGATGCAAGAAACTTTGAGGCTTAGAGGTGGATGAGCCCTCAAGTGTCACAGGCTTATCATTCGGGAACTTACTTTTCTTGCTTTTTGCCCCCTAAAAAACTTGTCTTTTCCTATGAAAGTAGAGAGGCCTAGTACCTGAATATATGTTTTGCAAAGAATTGATAGACATTATAAAAACATGATAGTGACCATGCACAATGTCACCTTTCAGCTCTGGATGAGGTCTCTAGACTGGAAGTAGTGGGAAGACCTGACTCGCTTTCTGTGTTGCTTCCAGGTAACTGGACTTTCTCACTTCGTATGCTTTAGGCAAAATACTTGAGTCAGCCACTCTGGGTCCAGATTTTTCTTTGTTTTATTTTTATTTGAAAGGCAGAGACAGTGACACACACACACACACACACACACACACACACAATCTTCCATCCAATGATTCACACCTCAAATGCCTGTAACAACTGGGACTGGGCCAGGCTGAAGCCAGGAACCCTGAACTCATTCTGAGTCTTTCACGAGGTTGGCTGGGACCCATGCACTCGAGCCATCCTCTGCTGCATTCACAGTGCGCATTAGCAGTTAGCTGGATTAGAAGTGAAGAGCTGGGACTCGGAGGAGGCTCTGAAATGCCATGTGAGCATTTCAAACAGCAACTTGATTGCTTCACCAAAGGCCCACGGGGTCATTTTTGTGATTTGTAAAATATTCATCCTAGAATTGAAGCTCTCTCAAGGCCCTTTTCAGTGCTGAGACCATCATGGCCTGCTGAGCAACACCTAAAAATGGTCCCATTTATTTAATGGATAAGTCTGATAAACACACTTATAAAAATTGACAGTGACTCCCAATGTTTATTATGAAAAGGCTTCCAATCTCCTTTATTGAATTGAGTTTCCATTTATGTTTCTACAACTGACAACTATATAACAACAACAACACAGAGCCACAACTAAAATACTATTTTTGCAAAAGATCATTCAAGTCAATCTTACTCGAAGCACTTATCTACCCCATGGGAATGGATATGAAGTATTTCACTGTGAACAATTGTATTTCGGAATTTCAGATGACAAACACTTACTAAGATGATCACTGGAATGCCTATTGGTATCAGAGCAGCAATGATAATCAGTAGCTAGCCAGTTCAGCTGGCTAATATCTAACCTAAGCTCTATCATTAACTGGCCAAGCGGCCTAGAATAAACTTCAGTTCCTTATCGGTAAAGTGGGAATTGGGCCACTGACCTCGCTCTTGAAAAGCACTAGCAATCATCCTGAGTCTCAGAGGGCAAATGACCACCTGGGACCATCCGAGACTCTTTGGGGATGCATTTGCTCTTTGGGGCCATTAGAGGAGCCATTTAGTACTGAAGCAATGATTTACTAATGTTGCCCCAATGGCCCCAAAGAGTTAATGCACTTTCCATATACCTCCCCCTTTATGTAAATCAGCCAATCTATCAGATGGCACTTTTGACAAATCAATTTGGTTGATATGGGTGGACATTTTACTCGCCTCCTCTTGGCTCATAAAAGAATCAAGGACCAAACCCCAATAGACATCTACAAGCACTCTGCATCAAATCGTGTTTGGGATTGTTTATGAAACAGATTTGTTAACTGCTGTAACCACTCAGTGCCAACACTGGAGTCTCTGACCTTCAGAACAACAATACTGCATGACAGTGTTAGAGTTACTTGATAGGAAGTCTTTATTTTATTGTTTCATTATTAATAATAGCCATAGGCTGTGAACATTTACCATCTGGCCTTCTGTCTTCCACTTGGATGATAGAAAGAAGGACTTTAAAGACAGTGAAAGTGGGGCAGACATTTGGCCTAGTTAAGATGCCCACTTCCCATATCACTGTGCCTGGGTTTAAAAACCAGCTCTGGTTTCCAACTCCAGTTTCCTGTCAATGCAGACCCTGGGAAGCAGAGTTGATGGCTCAGGTAGAGTCTCTCCTGCCACCAACATAGGAGACCTAGGTTGGATGTTTAGCTCCTGGCACTTGTCTCTAGCCTCAGCCATGGTTATTGTGGACAGCTAGGGAGTAAACCAACAGATGGGAGATCTCTCTGTCTCTTGAATAAGTAAGTAAATAAATGCATTAATATATAAAAATGGAGACCAATACTTAGGTTCTAGATCCTTTTTATCTTTTTCTGCAAGCAGAATTTCCATCAAATATTCCTATTCTCCTGGACCATTAACTTTTTTATTTTTCACTGGTTTCTTTTAATTCACATGAAAAGCTCTACTTTTAAATAAACCATGCCCTTCCTGGACTTTATGACCCTCTTGGGCTCTCTCCCTTTCTTTCTTGCCTGGTAATGTTTGTCAAAGAGAGGTCCATGCTTACTGTCTTCATTCATTTACTCCATAACCTCCGAAGCCTCCTTGGAATGTGGTCACTGTTGATAAGGACTCCGTGTTCTAGGTTTCCAAGAACCTACCCGATGTCTGAGATCTAAACAAGAATTTTTTGGCTCCAGAATGAAAAGAAAGCTAGCAAATTTTAATTAGTAATCATTTGAAAGAGAAAAAATTTAATCCTCTCCATTTTTACGAAATAAATTCAATGTGGAATTTGATGCACTTTTAATGTTTGCTAAAATATGAGGTAGGATTTCCAAAAGCCAGATATCTTATTGACCCTGATCACAGTCTTCTAATTGTCAAACCCAGTGGACCCTGTTCAATCTTTATTAAAAAAAGCATTTTGAGATAATAACCATATCCTTCTTTCTCTTCCCTTCTCCCTTGGCTTCTGTGATATCACTATATTCCAGTCTTTAACCCACCTCCTTGACCACTCTTGCTCAGTCTCCCCTGTTTTCTGATCTGCCTGCAGAGTTCCACCTGGGTTCCCTTCTCATATTATAGACTTTTCTTGTCAATCTCATCCATACCCACATGCTAAGCTCATTTATTCTCTAAGCTCCATCCCTATCCAACTCAACTTCAACTATTCTCATGTTTGCCCCTGAAAGTATGCTCTTCCTCTTTGAGTAAATGACACTATATCAGTTCAATGGCTCAATCCAGAAATCGGGGAGATATCTTAGATCTTTCCCTTATAACTTAGCCAATCATCAACTCCTATCTATGTCTCTCCTACTCTTGAATATGTCCATTTCGCTCCCACAACTCCAATCTTGTCATTCCTATGCTTAATCTCTTCTATGATTCCCAGTGACCTTGGAACAAAGCCACCCAAATGACTCATAAGGCCAACTATGAGCTGGCTTCTGCCTCCTCTCTTGCCTCAAGTCCATCTACTCTTCCACTAGACAGAACTTCCTGGATTCTCCAGATCTTGTTAGCTGCTCATTACCATTACACTCTCATTGTCCTTTGGGCCTCACCTTCTATAACTTTCTTCATGCTTTTAATTACTTGTTCAATGTCTGTTCTTCCCAGTATTAGAGTGTCTAATATTTATTGAGTACTTCCTAGGTGTCACATAGCTTTATACTCATTATCTCATTTTAATATCACAACAATGAGGTGGTTTTTACTGTACTCTAGTTTTACAGATAGGAGAACTTAAACCCCAAGAAATTTAAGACCACAGAGCTGATGAGAAGTAAATTGAAACCAGAACACAGCAGACTGCACCCAGTGCCCACACTGTCTCCACGACCAATACTGCTCAGTGATACCGCAAAGCCCCACAGGACAGAGGTCAAATCTGGACAGATCTCCAGAGCCCAACACAGAGTCAACACACAGCAAGAACAACACCACAAATGGCTGGAATAATGAGTGCAAGCCAATTCGTAGGGTGCTGTCTAGGGTCTTTCATCATCTCACCCTGAGCAACCCCTCCAGCCTCACCTCCAAGCATCTGTCCCTGCTTCCTCATGTCCTGCCTTCTAGTCATATAAGGTGTTCTCTGAACAGGCTACAGCTATCCATACCTCTACCTTTTGTATATTCATGCACTCACTCAGTCACTCACTCATCCATTCATTCACCCACTTCTCATTCATTCATTGACTTAATTCCTACAGGCCAGATGGAGAACAGTCCTATGTAGGAGTAAGCTGCAGGATCCCAGAACAGAGGTTTCCAAGAAGATGCAGGGGTCATGCCAACCTGCCAAGAGCAGTAACACTGAAATTGCATCTTCATTTCCTGAGAAGGTGCGACCCTGATTCATTTTCCCAGGCTCCACCACAGTGTCCCTCCAGAGCTCTCCCCATGGCAGAGCTTGCAAACACTGCAGTCCATGTGTTTCGATGCTGGCCTCCCCCATCAGACTGTGAGATCCTCTTACCTTCTTCATGTATATCAGTCTCAGTTCAGTGCGTTCCTGGCACAGAGGAGAAGTCAATAAAGAACAGATGAATGCATAAGTAAACAAAGGACCTTTTTATTCCTTTTCATTGCACAACTTTAAACATTTATTTGAAACTACAGAATTTAGGTTCCTTTTTATTTATGGAATAATACAGTTTTCTAAACATACAAACACCCAAGATTATTGCATTATTTTATTTTAGATGTGGATATATAAATTATATAACACACTGTGTAAGCACACAGGCAGACACATTCACCTAATTGTGTCAATTAGGAGACTAATAACTTGAGAAGGTAAGAATTCTCACCATCAGGGATGGCTTCCTGAAAGCTCTGGAAAAGCTACAAAATGCTACAAGACATAATGCTAGTGTATTTTTTGAAAGACAAGAGGGAGGATCCTAATTATTCTCTCATCAATGAGAAAAGACTTTTTCATTATTACAAGCAAGCCCCATATGTTAGGAGGCCGATGTGCTTTGTGCAGGTGTATAAAAAAATGCCATTATACAATGTGGACTAACATAACAGGATATCTCTGTGTTACTATGGCTCTCTTTGGGTTTGCCATGTGGAGGGGTTCCTTTAAATTGTAATGAGAGACAAACATACCTCCATGTCCCTTCTCTGTCAACACATAAAGAGCAGATCTGACCCTTGTGGGGGACCCAAGCTCTTATAGGAGTTGCTGAGGTCAATGCCTGGCATTATGAAATCCAGTTTCTGTTGGAATGCGCCAACCTGAGCTATAGCTCTTTCTCTCTTGTGGGATAGATTTCTCACCTGCCAAGTAGGGAAGATGGACTAGAGCAGAGATCAGCAAATGTTTGTGGTAAAAAGTGAGATGGTCAACATTTTTGGCTTTGGCCCACAAGGTCTCCGTTGAAATTATTTTCCTCTTTCCTTATAGTGTGAAAGCTCCCATCCAATATATAAATAAATGGGATGGGTATTTCCATTATAAAGGGGCACTCCTACCTACCAATGCCATTTTGTTTGCAGAAATAGGTGGTAGGCTAGGTTTGGCCAGTGGGTTATGGTTATAGATTCCTAGTCTAGAAGAACTAGGATCCCTATTAGCTTTTATGAGCCATGATATTCAGTTTCAATGATTCTATGAGAGCTCACAATTGGGAGACAGCTGGAATAAAATAAAAGAGAAGCATACTTTAAATAATCCTTGGCTGGATGAGATTACTATATTTGACTTATCTTTTTACTCGGAATCTTTTAGCTTTGTAGCATAATGCCCCTATTATATTTAGCAATTAGAGTGCCATCACAAAGTAAAATGTAAAACCATTATTCCTTGAAAAAAGAAAAAGCCTGCAGTATGAAATGATGCATGCAGGCAGTGTGGGTGATAATTTACTCATATAATCATTTCTACTTCAGTTCTATGGCAAGTATTTCTGGAGACAGCTCACACAGCAAGGAGATACTTAAGATGTGCATGCCACAATTAACCTTTTTTATATATGTTGTTAGAAATATCAATAGTCCCTCTGTTAGTAGTTTTAACTTTACGTATGGTCAACGGAGATGATTTGAATTAAAGAAGGACGATTATAAGAAAAAAAGGCTTTATACCTTTCTATTAAAACAAAATATGCATATTCTTCCAGTCCTTTTATTTTATGCCTAGGTTCTAGCAGTTGAATCCCTGTATGTCTTCTCCCAGGTACAAGGGATTAGACACTCTGCAAATGCTACTGTGGTGCACACACATCAGTGCTTCACAAAGAATGGCTCCTGTGGCGGCAGCATTAAACCCATCTGGGCATCTGTTAGAAAGGCAAATTCTCCAGTCCACCCCGGACCTGCTGAGTCAGAAATGCTGGGGATAGGACCAGCAGGCTGAACAAACCTTCCAGGTGAGTCTAATGCCCACTAAAGTCTGAGAAGCACTGGTATAGATGATTGCTTTCTAAAAAACAAGTTAAAGGGATGACTTAGCTTTATGCGAGGACCAAAATGAACCTGGAGCTTGCACATACAGAAGGGGTAGAGGAGGGCCGGGAAAGAAGAGAGAAAGAACTTTGATGAGTAGAAGGAACTAGAAAACCTCAGAGGTTCACCTTGCAGCTGTGGCTAATCTCACAGTCACATCTTTAGTCTCAAAGACATTCACCAGGGTTCTGTGACTCACAGGTGAAGACTCTGCTACGTGACAAGGACACAAAAATGATGAAAACAACTCACACTTCTCCCCTCCCACCATCTGCAAAGAATTCACGGTCATTGAGTGGAAAAAGAAGAGAAATAGCTCCCTTGAGAATGTAGAGTGTCTCTGATAGTTATGGTCAAAAGAAAAGGCTGGATGTCATGGGAGAGAAACCAGATGAAGAGTAAAAAGGAAAAAGAGGAGGGACTAAGAGGACAGAGTGAACAATAAAACACTGCATTTCTACTAAGATGCCAGGCGTCTTTTCTTTTAATCCCTGCAAGTACTCAATGTCAAGTGTTGCTTCCATTTGGAGATGCAAACCCCTCCCAGTTCTTTATTCCTTCATTGCTCCACTGGATAGAACCATAGGAAAACTGCAACCAAGCCTTTCCTTCCTCTAGGATGCTTAGAGTTAGCAGAAAGCAGCAGCAACGCAGATACACACACCATGAAGCTATACGGGGGTCAGTGCTATAGCCTGAACGACTGTGATGTCACTTCCCAGTGTCCTTATGGAACTGGCCTCATAGGCCTCCCTTGCTCCTTCCACTATGAGAAGACACAGAGACAAGATGCCCACCTGTGAAACAATGAATCTGCTGCGACCTTGATACTGGATTTCTCAGCCTGCAGAACTTCGAGAAACAAGTCTGTGTCATTTATAAGCTACCTAGTTCATCATTCTGTTGTACAGCCTGAATGAACCAAGACAGACAAGAGCAGCAATGTACTCTTACACTAACACTACCGAGTCATTTTTCTAGTCTTGTTGCATAATTTTAATCATGGAATCTCATAATAAAATCATCACTCAGTCCATAGGGACATATTATAGGTGGAATCAGACTACTAACAGCTAACACCATATCAAACATTGTTGTACTTTTGCAGTTTGGATGATTTTTGGAAATCACGTTGTGAAATAACCTCAAAAGTTTGAAGACTTCATTATTTTAGTGAAGTATGTATGTTCCCTATATAAATATAAATATATATATATATATATATATATATATAATACAAGGAATACAGAATAGAACAAAGAAATAAGTAAATAATTCCCCAAAGTAAAGATAACTAACATTTGGTGAACAGAATGCATAAATACAAATGAAGGAAAGAATTAGAAAATGGTTTCAGAAAGAGGGATCATATGGCACACGATATTTTTTAAAACAAGAATTCTTATTTTGGAATAACTTTAGATTTATAGAAATGTTGCAAAGACAATTTAGGGCATTTATACTCCTAACTAAGCTTTCTATATTATTAAGATCTTATCACACATGCACATACAAATATATACACAAACACACATATACACACACAAACACACAGAGGGGCTTCAAAAAGTTCATGGAAAATAGGCATTGAAATGTGTGTGTGTGTGTGTGTGAGAGAGAGAGAGAGAGAGAGAGAGAGAGAGAGAGAAACACAACAGAGTATGAAGGCTGAGAAGTCCCAAGATCTGTAGTTGGTAGGCAGCTATAGACCCAGGAGAGTTGATGTGTAATTCCAAACTTAGGTAAGCTGGAGACATGAGAAGAGCCAATGTTCAGTTCAAGTTCAAGGGCTGGAAAAAAGTGTTATATCAGTTCAAAGCAATCAGACAGGTGGAGTTCCTCTTTTTCAGCATTTTTGTTCTGCTCATATTTTCAATGGACTGGATGAGGCGTGCCCATATAAGGGGGGAGGTAGTATATTTTATGCAGTCTACCTACTAGCCTCATCAAGAAATGCCCTCACAAACACACACAGGATAACGTTTGAACAAATGTCTGAGCACCTTTGGCTTAGTCAAGTTGACATGCAAAATTAGTCATTATATGTATGTATGCTATTTTTTAATCCATTAACTTAATACAGTATCCAAATGATCAGATCATTCACTTCAGTGTTCACAGCAAGCAGATAGCTCTCTAGGCCCCACACTCATGCCCCCAGCAGAATGTTTTCCTGCAGTCAGCTGGGCTGGAACTCAAATTAAAAAAACAATAAACACACACACAACACACACACACACACACATGCACACACAAATACAACTTAACTAAATGTCATGAGAACTGGTAAAATTACAAATGCAAAAATAGCTTGTTTACATGAAAACTAGGTTGAATGTATTAGAAAGACTATAAAATTATAGAGTAATACAAACTTTACTCCAAAAATAGGTCTGAGCTGAACAGTGGTACAATGTTGGGGATTGGTGGAAGAGGGGAACTGAGGAGGACTCTGCACTCGGATTCCTTCCCAAATCTTTTCAGTTCTGGTTTCATTTTAAGGAAATTGAAACTAGAAAACCTAGAGAGCACATTATTTGTGTAGTTCATACAAAAAAGATAGCCAAGCAGCACTATAGGGGACAAGATCTTGGCTCCAAACTGTAAAATTGACAAATGGCAAATGAATGTATAAAAGGCTTATTTTAAAATGAAATACATAATTGGGAAAGATGGAAAAGTTTTGGAGACAAAAACTGGTGACAGTTGCATTATACTGCTAATGTAATTAATACCACAGAAACATATACTTAAAATAGTTAAACTGGTAAATTTTATGTTATATATGTTCACAATAAACATGCAAAAAGAAATTGTAGATTTTTTCAGATTTTACACTTCAGCAAACGCTATTCATGTACACGAGTGGTTGCAATTGATAAGAGGGTTCATTCTGTATGAACTTTTTTGGTTTATTTTAACAGAAGAAAAGGACACCAACATGAAACTGAATGAACCACAGGGAGATGATGTCTTTTTGAGATTATAAATCAAGAGATTTTATTTCTCTGACGTTGTTTTTAAATTTAAGAGAATAGAAATGAAAACATTCAGAGGTTAGAACACTGGCTGTCACTCCTGGGCAGTGCCAGTCCCCCGCATGCATTCAGAAATGCACAGATGTGGTTTGGGTCAACACAATTACAGGGATCCTGGCAGAGACGCCAAACATCACATAATGTGCATGACAGACCTGTTATCAAGAACATGCCCAGCTCAAATTCAATACCTCCCTCAGTGACAAGCACTAGGGAAAAGCCTATATATACATAAGGTATTAGTACACATAAGGTATTAGTATACAAACAGGATTCAACATTATAATTATTTCAACATCTCAAATAGGTTTTATTTGCATTAGCTTCCCTTAAGTGCTTTAATGCCCAGGCTTCAAATAATTGACATATCAGTGAAGAAATCTTAAATTACCAAAGATGCATGGTCTATTTGGTATCTACCAGATATGCAGTATCTGTAAGACAGTCACATCAAAATTTAGGAATGGGAATTGGTAGGTACAGCCTACTGGACTAAATATTTCTACAAAAGTTGAGAAAGAAGGGAACAGGATTAAATTCATCTGAAATGAAAAATATGGAACATTTCACAAATCTGCATATCATCCTTGTACAGGAGCCATGCTAATCTTCTCTCTATCATTCCAATTTTTGTATCTGTGCTGCCGAAGCCAGCCCTCAACATGTGTTTAAAATTATGTTTCAGTTTTTCAGTATCAATTCCTTATAAATTTGAGAAAAGAGATGCTACTTCACTTTCTTCCATAATCCCATTTTTGTTAGTCTTATTATTATTTATAACATTTAGGTTTCTAACAATTACATCTTGTTCTGAAACTATAATTCAAACTTTGTTTACGCTTGATTCTATTTAAATGATTTGAGACTCACTAGATAGCTGAGGGTGGCCTGGGCAGGGGGTCCAGGGTCAGTCGGCGCTTTGCCTTTCTCCAATGACTTGTTTTCTGCTAGTGTACATTTATTATTATTATTCAAGCATTTTTATTTTAAATATATGTAATAATTGAAACATACAATAGATTAAGTATGAAATATGTCTATTATAATCAAAATAAAATTAAAACTTAAGTAATCATTCAAGCCAAGAACTACAGCAACCACGAACGCTGCCTTTTCTGAGGGCTCCTCCTCTGTTCCACCCCCTCTCTGCCTCTGAAGAAGCGACTCTTCCGTATGTTTACTCTTCTCTTCCAGTATTCAAAACAGATTTTTATTTTTTTTGACAGGCAGAGTGGACAGCGAGAGAGAGAGACAGAGAGAAAGGTCTTCCTTTGCCGTTGGTTCACCCCTCAATGGCCACTGCGGCCAGCGCACAGCGCTGATCCAAAGCCAGGAGCCAGGTGCTTCTCCTGGTCTCCTATGCGGGTGCAGGGCCTAAGCACTTGGGCCATCCTCCACTGCACTCCCAGGCCACAGCAGAGAGCTGGCCTGGAAGAGGGGCAACCGGGACAGAACCCGGCGCCCCGACCGGGACTAGAACCTGGTGTGTTGGTGCCGCAGGCAGAGGATTAACCTATTGAGCCATTGCGCCGGCCTCAAAACAGTTTTTATCAGGTGCGTGTATATCCTGAAACACTGCATCACTTCATTTTATTTCTAAATTATACAGGACTAGTATCAGATTATATGTATACGGTCTTTCAGAACATTCTTTTCCCATTCAACTTAATATTTTAAAAGACTTATCCATGTCTCACTGTGTTAATACACAGCACTCATTATTTAATAGAAATATTGATATACAATTTACCTAACAGAATTTGGTCATTAGAGGATATAGTTCAACAGCTTTCAGTGTATTTAGAGTTGTACAATCATCCCAATATTTTAATCCTAGAGTATTTTTGTCCCCACCAAAAGAAACCAACACTCAATGTCCGTTTCCCCTACTCTCCCATCCCTCAGCCTGACTTTCCGTCAGAGATCTGCCTTTGAAATCATAAAGGCATTCTGTATTTTGTTCCAGAAGTGTTTCTGTTGTTTGCCTTCACATTTAGTCTTTTGTTTTTTAATTCAGTTACAGCAAGAGAGACAATGAGAGTGAGGAACAGAGAGGGAAGGAAGAAGGCTGCGACGCCGGGCCAAGCTGAAGGCAGCAGCCCAGGAGCCCAGAACTCCACGCAGTCCTCCAGCGTGGACGGCAGGGATCCGAGTACTCGAGCCATCATCTGCTGTCTTGCAGGATGTTCATTAGCAAGAAGCTGGTTTGGAAGCAAAGAAGCTGGGACTCAAGCCCTCTGATACAGGATGTGGGTGTCCTGGACAGCATCGTAGCCACTGAGCCGCAATGCTTGTCCCACATTTAGTTCTTACTCCAGTTCAAATTGTTATTGTTTTGTTTTTCCCTTTGTGATAACTGTCTTACCATCACTGATCTACAAACTCACCTTTATTGCATATCAAATTTTTGTATGTATTGGATGTATTCTCTGTACCATTCTGTTACTCTCCATCTGTCCATTTTTCTAAATCTTTCCCAAAATACACCATCTTAATTATGCAAAGTTGGGGCCAGGGTTGTGGCGTAGCGGGTAAAGCACCTGCCCGCAGACGCTAACATCTCATATGGCTGTTACAGCCACCTGTGGAGTGAACCAGTGGATGGAAGAACTCTGTCTCTCCCTCTTTCTGTAACTCTGACTTTTAAACAAATAAATAAATCTTTAAAAAATCATACGAAGTTAAACTTTAAAGAAAATTTTTTATAGAAAGTTCTAGTACCTGGCACAAGTTGTCACATTCAATATTTCAAAAGTCTTAGTTGTTTTTCAGGTGCTTCATCTACTATACAAATTCTGTAATTAGCTTGCTCATGCCATGAAAAATCCTGCTTTTGATTTTAATCTATAGGTTAACTTGAGAAAACTGTTATCTTTACAATATGAAGTATTACAATCTACAAACAAGGGCCATCTCTTCATTTATTTAATAGAACTTTCAATCAAATTCCATATTCTCCATACAGATCTTACATACCTCTTGTTAGACTTATTTCCAGGAAGTAAATTGCATCTTTTCATAGTATGGGGAAAACTGTTTATGACCACTGTTCAGAAAGGCAGCTGATTTATCAATATTGGCTTGAGAATCGACCACCTTACTAAGCTCTCTTTTTACCAATAAGTTGTTTTTAAATTATTTGGATTTTCTTTCCATATAATTATATTCTATGCAACTACTTGTGGAGCTTTTTGTTCCTTTCTAACCTTCATGACCTTACTTTTCTCATCCCATTATCTGACTAGAACTTCCACTTAACAACATGATATCGGGAAAACTTGTCCTGTTTTAAAATTGGATGCTTCTAAGTTTTCATCATTAAGAATATTATTTACTGAGGTTTAGGTGGATACGTTCATTTATGTAAAGAGAATTCTCTTCAGTTCATACTTTGCTAAGAATTTCATATTGCATCAGTGTTTCACTTTATCTAAGGTGTTTTTTGCATCTATTGAGAGAATACATAGTTTTTCCCTCTTATTCTATTATAGTGGATCACAATTTTAGATTTTTCCAAATTTAATTAATCTCACATTCTTGGAATATACCTGGCTTATTCATGATAAATAAACTTTTTTAAGAGTCCACTGGATTCCATTTAGTAATAGTTTATTTAGGTTTTTGAGTGAGACTGGCCTGCAATTTATTTTCTACAATAGTACTTATTTATTTTGACCCCCAAGTTGTGCAAAATGATTCAGGGACTGTTACTTCTTTTACTGTTTTCTACGTAAGTGTGTAAAAACTAGAAATTAACTGTCAGATCCTTAGTTATTTCATCTATAAAATAGGCCTAGTCTTTCCTCCAGGACAATTTTAAGTTACTGATTCAGATTTTTAATTACTAAGTCATTTTTGGTAAGGTATATTCTTCTAAGAATTATTTCATTTCATCTAAGTCTTCAAGCTTATTGGCATAAACTTGTTCATCCTATTCTCTTTATAATCTGTGTTATACCTATATTTGTGTTGCTGTTTTAGTCTTTGTATACGTATTCTCTTTTTTCTTATCCTGTCTTACCCCAAAATTGTCTTCTATTGTCTTTGTTTTTGAGGATGCAATTCTCCTATTTTGTGTTCCTCTTATTTTCTTTGTGTATATTATCTTATTCTTTGCTGAATATTTAAGGTTAGTGCTTAGCTCATTTTAAGACTTATTTTTTTAAAAAACATTTATTTTATTTATTTGAGACACAGACAGAAATCTCCCATCTACTAGTTCATTTCCCAAATACCTATAACAGCCAGGGATGAACTAGGCTGAAGCTAGGGGCCCAGAACTCAGCCTGGATCTTCCACGTGGGTAGCAGGGACCCAAGTATTTAAGCCACACCTGCTGCCTCTCAGGGTGCACATTAGCAGGACACTGGAATGAAGAGCAGAGCCAGGGCCAGAACGTGCAGCACTCTGATGTGGGATGCATGTGTCCCAAGCATGGACTAATTGCTATACCAAATGCCCACCCCTCATACTTTTTTCCTTTCTTCTTTTTAAATGAGATCCTGTAAATTTTTTTTAAAGATTTATTTATTTATTTATTTGAAAGACAGAGTTACAGAAAGAGGCAGAGAGAGAGAAATCCTCCATCCGCTGGTTCACTCCCCAGATGACCGCAACATCCAGAGCTGAGCTGATCTGAAGCCAGGAGCCAGGAGCTTCTTCTGGGTCTCCCACGTGGGTCCAAGGACTTGAGTCATCTTCTACTGCCTTCCCAAGCCATAGCAGAGAACTGGATCACAAGTGGGTCAGCTGGGTCTTGAACCGGCATCCAAATGAGATGCCAGCACTGCAGGTGGCGGCCTCACTCCCTAGGCCACAGCACTGGCCCCTCATACTTCTTTTCTAATGTAAGCATTTATGGCTGATATTTTCTCTCAGAAACACTGATTTTTGATATGTTATATTTTACTTCAAATACTTTTAAAGATGATTATTTCTTAACTGACTCATGAATGATTAAGTGTTCTTTCCAAAGATATACGAATTTCAAATATCTTGCTGCTACCGACTTCTACCTTCATTGAATTGCCATCAAATATCATCGTTTCAAGGAGTAAACTTTAGATTCAGAGTTCTGTTAGTTCAACTCTATCAGTGATAAACTGTTTTTGTTACATTGAAAATGTTTTTTTATACTCATCTCAACTAATAATAGCTGTTTGCGCTCTACATGTAAATGCATTATCCCGTTGCCTTCTGTTTTCTGTTGTCACTGTTGAATAATCTTCTGCGCATGAAATGTTCATGACTTTGATGTGATGCCTTTCCTCTGGCTTCTTTAAAAATCTTGGCCTCGGCCGGCGCCGTGGCTCAACAGGCTAATCCTCCGCCTTGCGGCGCCGGCACACCAGGTTCTAGTCCCGGTCGGGGCACCGGATTCTGTCCCGGTTGCCCCTCTTCCAGGCCAGCCCTCTGCTGTGGCCCGGGAGTGCAGTGGAGGATGGCCCAGGTGCTTGGGCCCTGCACCCCATGGGGAGACCAGGAAAAGCACCTAGCACCTGGCTCCTGCCATCGGACGAGCGCGGTGCGCCGGCCGCAGCGCGCCGGCCGCAGCGGCCATTGGAGGGTGAACCAACGGCAAAGGAAGACCTTTCTCTCTGTCTCTCTCTCTCACTGTCCACTCTGCCTGTAAAAAAAAAAAAAAATCTTGGCCTCTGTTACTCTACTATATACTAGGCTTTGGGTTTCTTTTTACTTATCCCTCTTGGGAATACTGTGCTTTCTGAAACTGAATTAATCACTTTCAGCATTTCTAGAAATTTCTCAGCTCTTATAACCCTCTGAATAGCATTATTTTCCCCTTCTGTGATTCTGATTTGACATGTTCTATCTTCTCATTTTATCCACAATATTGTAAACTATTCTAATATTTTCCCATCTTCTTTATTTCTGGATGGTTTATTAACTTCTACCTTAGAGCTCATTCTCTTTTAGAGGTAGCTAATCTGCTTTTTAACATTACACACACACACACACACACACACACACACACACACAGACATTCCATTTAGTTTTTTTAAAAAGAATCGCCTGATTACTCTTGGTAGTTTTTTTCAGTTCTCTGCTCATTATTTTGACTTCTATATATTACTTCTTTAAGTGTCTCACAGATAGCTATTCTGCATCTGATAGTTTTTAATATAGATATTTGACTTCCTCATGTGATCTGACTGTGACTAATATTTGCCTGATTACACTTTGTAAGGATCTGCTGGGATATGCTATTGGATGCTTTCCAATGGAGATCTGGTTTGTTTTTGCTAGAAGTTGGGGGTACTGCCAACCTGGGGCCACTTTTGTACTCTTTGAAGGTCTGAGATGTCACCTCTGGGGTTCAGGCCCCTTTCCTTACTGTTGAAGTCAGACTCACTATTCAAGTCAGAGTTTACAGCACTGCTACTGGCACTCTCTGTCAGTAGATTTACTCCCCTTGCTTCTTGTTCAGCACATTATGGGCTCACAAATTCAAGCCCCACCACTGACTCAGCTTGCTTTTATTTTTAGTGGGGAAGGCAGAGGGAGAAGTTGGGTTTCACTTGGAAATTATTTTGTCCATTCCCATGGTGCCTAGCAACAAACCCAGATGTTTTATTTAGGGTCTAATTAGTTTTCATCAGAGAGTGACTCGTCTGCAAGCTATTGGAAGTGGAAGTTCTATTCTTAATCTGTAAAGCTCAATAAATAAAATACATGTGTTGACCATTTTCAGTTTTCCCAACACATGGTTCCTTATTTTTATGTAAAGGATCAAATATCTATAATTATTTTTGCATTTTTAATTTATAAATGAAGAAATTAGGCCTCAAAAGGCAAAATGATTCACCAAATTCATGATAAAGGTGGAAGTAGAAACCAAGTTTTATGCGTAGCTGCAGTAGTCTTTTCAATAAACCCTTCTAATAGTCTTTAAATCTGATTTTAAATGACATGTTGAATTCTATCAGTAATTGTTTAACAAGGTCTATAATTTATAACAAGGTCTATGCATACCCATGTCTAGATCCAAATATCTATGTATCATTATACATGCATATATAAACCCAAGCCTACAGAGAAACTATTATAAATACAATTATATATAACTCTAAAGGAAGATATTTTGAAAGTATTTAGGGAAGAATCCTAATCCTGTCTTACTCTAATAAATACAGTTTCCAAGATCAAAAAATTTGTTCATGTAAAATATTGGTTTTGATTCAGGAGGAAACCATTTCTAGTGAGGATTACTATGGCCTGGATTTGCTGTCTAGTAGGCCTCACGCAGCCTTGCAGATAATTTCTCCATTGAGTTAACTCACAGACTGAGAGGATAAATTAGAACACTCCAGTGAAAAGGGAAGGTGAGATTCCTTGCAGGCAGATGCATCAACAGACCTCTAGGAAGGAGGCTACCAACACGCACAGTAACCAACATGGCAGAAAATCAGTGATGTGGTCAGGGGAGAGCAAAGGAGGAAAGTAGAGGCAGTCAGTGGAGCAGTAATTTCAGTTCAGGGCACCAGATACACAGAACTCGAGAGCAAAGAAGTAGAAATGCACAATTTTTCAGGAAAGTTAAGAACAGCTAAGAAAATTGACTTTCATTTTCCCTAAATATGATCTGATAATTTCTGTCTTGTTTTGTTTAGGAGCAGTATTTTTAAAATTAGTTAATTGGGTTTAATGTCCTAAACTTCATTTTAGGTATTTTAAGGGTTGAGGGTAGAGAGAGAAGTTCCTTAAAGTTCTGTTTAGATGACCTGGTCATAAGTATCCCTAGATTTTGCATAAATTCTCACCCATTATTTTCACTGCACCTCCCATCTGCCCCCAGCCCCAGGTGTTTCTTCAGAAATATTTCAGTGTCTTTAGTTTTAATTCCCATGTTAACAAGCTAGGGATTGTCCTTTGATTTTTTTCCTCATTCAGCTTTTTATTTTCTACTCCTCTTACTTCAACCCCTTCCCGAACTACCAAATCTCTGATGCAGACCCACTCCTCAAAAGCAGATACTGTTTCAGTTATATGTGGCCTTCCTTTGAATGCGGCTTTTGTATTTTATTCTGGGGGAATTGTGAACCTTTTAAAATCTGTACTCCAGGGGTGGGCATTTGGCTAAGAGTTTAAGACACCTCTTGGGATGCTGGGATCTCCAATCAGTGTGCCTGGGTTTTATACCCGGCTATTGCTGAAGCCAGCTTCCCTAACAGACCTGGGAGGCAGGGATGATGGCTGAAGTGACCCACATGAGAGACCTGGATTGAATTCCTGGCTCCTGCTCCTGCCCCTGGCCTGGCCAGGAGCTCTTGTGGGCAGTTGTCTCTCAGCCTTTCAAGGTGAAACAAACAAAATCTATATTGGTCAAAATTGTTCACAGCATGCTTGGTCCACAGGTACTATCACTCTTGAAAACCATTAACAGGGCCGGCGCTGCGGCTCAATAGGCTAATCCTCCACCTTGAGGCACCAGCACACCAGGTTCTAGTCCCAGTCGGGGCGCCGGATTCTGTCCCGGTTGCCCCTCTTCCAGTCCAGCTCTGTGCTGTGGCCCAGGAGTGCAGTGGAGGATGGGAGACCAGGAGAAGCACCTGGCTCCTGCCATTGGATCAGCGTGGTGCACCGGCCGCAGTGCGCCAGCCGCAGTGGCCATTGGAGGGTGAACCAACAGCAAAGGAAGACCTTTCTCTCTGTCTACTCTGTTTGTCAAAAAACAAACAAACAACAACAACAAAAACATTAACAGATGAAGATATTTATGATTTTATGGGTGAGGGTTGAGGTGTGGAACTCTGGAGGGTCTCATACTACATCACTGCTTTCAGGGTAGGACAGCTTCAATAAGCCCCATGTATAAAATGGGATTCCCTAGCCAACTTCCAAGTTTTCAGTAAATGAAGTAGCTGATTTAAGGGGTTGCTCAGGAACTCTGTTCTTTTCCACTGGAATTTTTATATAACAACGTGAAACCTTAAATTACTCATATTGCATGTGTTTTCAAATCTACTATAAAGTTGAAGAGTGAAGTTATTGATCTATTTCATTGTCCCTAGGCAAGCCCTGGAAGTTCCAACACACCCATGGCCTAGGAGACTGGTCTCTCGGTACCTGGGAGCGAATGGAGTTTCACCACATTTGCTGCCCCTGGAGGGCTGTAAAACACGGCACTGCCAACTTAAACATCCTGTGCACTCCCATAGTAATGTCTGGCATTACTACTGTTATTATTTTGTAATAGGAACGACAGTTTCACTTACTAGAGAAACTGGCGAGTTCTGAACAGTTAACAATGGGAGAAGTTGGTGTGTAATAACATAATAGATTGCTTCTAATTGCCTTCAAAAACGTCCTTGCAAGTCGTCCGACACTGCATCAGAGGCTGGGCAGGGAGAGTGGTGGAGGGAGCTGTGAGCCTGGAGTCCCCGGGGAAGCAGCAGGTGACAGCAGGCATTTCCCCAGGAGAGCCAGGTTACTCATTATTGTGGTGTTTGTGCTAGTGAACCCCTTCAAAGTGAAAATTAATTTCCCTTTTGGATTACTTAGGATATTATTTTTAATGCTTAAGTTTTCCACGTCATCCTTGGCAGCAGGTATTTTTTTTTCCCAGAATGAATAAAAAAAAAATCACATGGTTGTTTCCAATGCACACAAAAATAGATTTTGAGAGATTTTTATTTTCCATGATTGCCTTATTGACATTCTTACAGAATGTAATAAGAAATGTAAACAATTAAGATATGAATCCTAGTTAGCCAGGAGTTAAGCTTCAGGATACAAAGACCATTCTGGCACTGTCTGAAGTCACGCCTGTGCATTCTGCATCTGTCCCCCCAGACCTGATCCCTCAGAGGATGGTAAGGACAAAAGGCTGTTCTTAATCTAACCAGCTGCCTCCCGCTCCTGCCAGAGCATCTCTGGGCTGTGCCCAGGGTGCAAGAGGCAAGCCAGAGGAGCATGAAATTAACCACAGTCTCCCCTTCTCTTCTTACTGCTCACGCCCCAGCCATCCATCAAGACCTTTGGTTCCGAATGGCTGCAGAAGTGTCTAAGGCCTGTCCAGGCCCTTCTCTGCCTACTGTTCCGGGGCAGCTGTAGAGAGGAGTACTTTCCAAACGGGGCAACTCTGCATGTCAATGTCCAGTGCATCAAACTGTCAGGTGGGCAGTTCTGCTTTCGCCTCCTTAGGAAGGACTTACTGGTATAGGTTTTACTTTCTTTTTTTTTAAAAAAAAAAACTTCTGATTTATTTATTTGAGAGGCAGAGACAGACAGACAGGAAGCTCCCATCTGCCAGTTCACTCCCCAAATGCCTGAAGCATCCAACCGGAGCTAAAGCTGGGAGCCGGGAAAGGAGCTGCGAATTCAACCCGGACCTCTCACGTGGGTGGTTGAGAACCAACTACGTAAGCCATCCCTGGCTGCATACCAGAGGATTCATTATTAGCAGGAAGCAGGAACGGGAAACAGAACTGGGACTTGAACTAGGCTTTCCGGATATGGGATGTGGAAGTCCCTAGCGACATCTTGACCATTCCACAAAATTCCCACACCCCACCTCTGGTTTTTAATGTCCTTACAGGGAGCTGTGTTTAACCTAGTAACAAATTATTAAATTACCTTAGTGGATAAAATGCACTACAAGCACAGTAGTAAATAATGGGGAAAATCTCATATTCTACTCTAATACTACGGAATGGTGTATGTAAGATTTCCCTTTATTTGCTTTAGGGGCTGAGGAAAGAGCTGAATGTTAATTATAAAGCAGATTGACTCTACAGCAGATACAGGGAAGCTGCAGGACTTTTAGGAGTAGCAGAGAAATCAGTTTTCCATTCAGCTTAGTGGTATCTCTATTTTCCGACTTTCTATACACTTTAGATTAAATGAAAGAGTAATAGCTGCAGGAAAGCAATTGTTTATCTTTCTTCTTGGCACAGCCAATAGGTTCTTTCCAGTTTTTAAATTGAAGACCAGTAGGCAAAGGTCATTGTCACTAGATTTGAAAGACATTAGAAATGTCCTCAAAGAGCTTAGACCGCACAAGTCCTGCAAGGCTCGATATTCCAGTTGGGATTCACAGAGGCCCAGGAGAAAACAGGGTTTGGATTACAGTGACTAGGAATAGCACTTAATGTTAGCAAAGCACTTAACCATGCTGGATGTATGAATTTCTTTAGCCTTCACTCTATATTGTCCCATAATTAAGCAGAACATTCCTTCATATTTGGATTTACACGCTTCAGTAAATTCTATTTTATATAGGAATCTAATAACTGCTCTTTGGCTCAGTTGATACCATGCTTGCAAGATCTGCAGAATGACACCAATTAGACACTGGCATCTACCATGCAGAACCCAATCTCCGTGGCTGTCCCAAATTTTATATATATATATATATATATATATATATATATATATATGAGACACAGGAATAAAATAAAAAACTTTAAGAGCAAGTTACTATTGCATTCACTTAAGAGACATTTACTAGGAGTCTCTATTCATTCTCCCGGAGCCCAAAGGCCAATACAATAGATGCCCGAGTTATTTGCCATATTCCAGAATTGAAAAGGGATAGATGCATTTAGACAATGAGTTGCATCCCTGAGTCTAACAAAAATTATTTAAGTCCTAAGGGATATCAGTTTGGGATTATACACTTTACAATTTTCTTCTTCAAAATATATCATCTCCAACCTTGCCCTGCCTTAGAATAGAGGTGATAAGGTAAAAAGATGAAAGAGATTCAGGCAATCCAAAGTGAAAAATACACGTGTACACAATACATGAAATGCCAAAAAACCAAAAATTAATGTCTTTCAAAAAGGACGGCAGATGACTATGTGGGCCATTAAGTGAACGGCGGAATATGCAGGAAAGGCCACATGGGGGGTTACCGCTGTTAGGCGAAGCTTATCTTGCAATTTCATGACTCCTGTGCTTTTAACTTCATGGTCAGACAATTCCAATCCTGTAGTTAAACAACAACAACAACGACAAGCGGCTCTCAGTTCTTTACTGAGAAGCTTGCCAGGTCTGCTGGCATATTCTTTTTCATTAAATGTAATTAGCATGCTTATTGCTAAAACAAAACAAAATAAAAAAACACAGAAAAGTCACAGGACCAGTGTTTTGCACAGTGGTTCAGACACCATGAAGGACACATGCTTCCCACATCAGAGTGCCTGGTTTGAGTCCTGGCTCCTCAGTTTCCAATCCAGCTTCCTGCCAATGTACATCCTGGAATGTAGCAGGTGATGGCTCAAGAAATTGGGTCCCTGCCCCCAAGTGGGAGATCCAGACAGAGTTCTGGGCTCCAGCCTTCACCCTGGCCCCGCACTGGCTATTGTGGGAAACTAGAGAGTGAACCAGCAGACAGAAGATCTTTGTATGTCTCTCTGTCTATCTCTCTTTCAAATGAAATCAAAATTAAAAATTAAAAGCCAAACAGCTAACAGATGATAAAATTAACAGTACAAGGAGTAGGGGAGGAGTGACTCTAACTGATTTGAAAGAAAATGTTTCAGATGAGATGAATATACACCTTCAATTTCATTTCTGAGAGAACAGCTAAAAGGCCTTAAGATTTCTAAGTCCAATAGTTGGGACCAGCAATAACTTCACTTCAAATGGTGGAGGGCATTGTACCAGCCACAGCTAAGCAAGTAGAATCCTTTTGACATAGAATCCAAGAAGACAAAATCCAATGCTTAGCCATGCACATTTTGTAAAATTATCCTATGACTTCCCACATATTTGAGTTAATAACTGTTCCCCAGATCAAAATTCAGTCTAGAATATATGCCTCTGTAGCAAAGAAAAGCAGCTGTTATGTTGATTTTTAAACCACAGCCTCCAGTGTAAAAGTGACTGCTGTATTCTGTGAGCCATTCACTTCTAAGCCAGGTGAAGTCACAAAGATAAAACAGAGCTAGGATTATCTTCTTGTATCTACTGAATGCTAGCATTTCATGTGTATTTTAAGACCTGAAAAAGAATCAAAAGATAGGGTCCAGAAAGAAATTATATATTCCCCTCTTCCAATACCCAGAGATAACTTCAGTCATTCAAAGAAATCTTAACTAAATAGTAAAGTGGTGTTTTTTTTCACATACATGACTTTAAAAACAGAAACAACTGCTCTCAAAAGTTACCTACTGTCTAACCCATAATAAAAAGCAATTACTCTTTGAGCATTTTCTTACCCAAAATCAATAGACAACTGTGCAGAAGAGCTAGCTCTTCCAAACTTCCCAGGCAACAGTGGAAACCCACTTCCAAAGGCCATCAAATGACATTACAGTTCAGGTGCACTTTAAATGGATGGATTCTGGAGAATAACAATAAGTTACTTTTCAAGTATGAAGCACTAAGGAAAGGATTTTAAATAAGCAAGAACGATCCTAGGCTCAGTTGTGCAAATAGTCCAGAAGATAAACACTGTGGAGCTGGGGCCTGTGTCTTATTCCACCTGGCACAGAATGAATTGCTTTGATCTCCACAAACGATCTCATGAGGTGAGAGAGGCAGGAACCATCTTCCCAGTTTGTTAGAGAAGGATGCTGAAGAAGAAAGGTTAAGCAATTTTCTCAAAGTGTTGGACAGCATCGGCTCTAGAGAAGATCAGAGACCCAGCGACGACCCTCTCCTAGATGACCTTTAAGTATTTTGACTGTGTGCCTGGTAACGACCAAGGTTTCATACAGAACATGCACAATCAATCCTAGACTACTCTCCCAAGCCAACCACTGATTGCAAATGATCTTTCTGATCACTTTGGCTTGGACAAGCCAGTATCACACTACTTTGGAACAAGACTGCTTTATTAAATATTATTGACAAACATGATGGCAAGAAGCTGCCACATGCTGCGCATTTACTAAGTGTGAGGATCTCTGTTAAGCAGTTGACATATGCTATCTGCTTTAATTCTCATCTCAACGCTATGAAGTACAAATTATTCCCTCTTCAAAGATCAGAAAATCGAGGCTCACTGAGGTTCCATAACTTGCTGAAAGTCAAGGAGTAAAACCTACATCTATTGAATTTTATGGCTATTAAACTTGTTCACCTCACTATAATAATTATTATTATTTTAAGATTTATTTATTTATTCAAAAGGAAGAGTTACAGAGAGGCAGAGACAGAGAGAGAGAAATCCTCCATCCGCTGGTTCACTCCCCACTTGGCCGCAACAGCCAGAGCTGTGCTAATCTAAAGCCAGGAGCCAGGAGATTCTTCTGGGTCTCCCACGCAGGTGCAGGGGCACAAGGACTTGGGCCATCTTAGTCTGCTTTCCCAGGTCATAGCAGAGAACTGGATTAGAAGTCATGCAGCTGGGACTCAAACTGGGTGCCCATATGTGATGCTGGCACTGGGGCGGCAGCTTTACCTTCTAGCCAGAGCACTGGTCCCTACAGTTTTATTTCTTAAACATTAGCATGCCTCTCTGAATAATTAATAAATGAAAAAGAGTGAGCGGGAAATTCACCTTTTGGAAAGGCATAGTCCAATGTCACTAATGTGATAACAAAAAGATAGATATCAAAATTCAATACATCATGGGTAGAAAGAATGAACATGAGTTCACTGGATGACTAATGATGGAACAATAGCTGAAGGGAGGTACTATTTAAAACAGTAAGCATGGCCGGCGCCGTGGCTCAACAGGCTAATCCTCCGCCTTGCAGCGCCGGCACACCGGGTTCTAGTCCCGGTCGGGGCACCGGATTCTGTCCCGGTTGCCCCTCTTCCAGGCCAGCCCTCTGCTGTGGCCCAGGAGTGCAGTGGAGGATGGCCCAGGTGCTTGGGCCCTGCACCCCATGGGAGACCAGGAAAAAGCACCTAGCACCTGGCTCCTGCCATCGGATGAGCGCAGCGCGCCATCCGCAGCAGCCATTGGAGGGTGAACCAACAGCAAAGGAAGACCTTTCTCTCTGTCTCTCTCTCTCACTGTCCACTCTGCCTGTCAAAAAAAAAAAAAAAAAAAACAGTAAGCACGACTCTTGAGAATTCCCTCACCAGTCTGGAGATCCCATGTCATCTCATTTTTTTTTTTTTTTTGATTGCCTAACTTTCTTGCTTGAAAAGAGGATAATTATAACTTCTGGAAAAGGAGTGACAGCTTTTCTGTAAAGAATCGAGTTGGACACCAGGTCCTACCAGGAGATGCTATGACATTGGACATGATTATTGTGCAGGGGTTCAGATTATAGCAAATGCTATCTTGCTGGTTTCCAAAGCCAGAAATTCTTTGTTTTGCTTTCTATTATCCTTAATTCCAGAGTTTTGTAATGGACAGTCACCCCCACACTGGAAATAAATCCACTATTATGAAGGTATCTCTATGGCAGAAAATATGGTATTTTTATATTACCAGATTTAAATGGGGAGTATATTTAAAAAAACTCTGTATTGTGATGTGAAAGCTATGGAATGGCCTCTTGTATTCGAAACTGTCTCCTAATTTCTAATTCCTCACTCCTCTACTACTTCACATCTGGGTGCACACATAAGGGATTAAACTAAGACAACACAATGGCCCATATTTGATGTCTTTATCCTTTTCTTCTAATTTTTGCTTATATAATATTTATTTGAGAGGCAGAAAGAATGTGTTATTCCAAATGCTAATTCACTCCTCAAAGCCCACAATGGCCATGCTTAGCCAGGTCAAACCCAGGAATGGGAGAACTCAGTCTAGACCTTTTCAAGTTCTGGGCAACCAGAACCCATCTACTCCAGCCTTCAACCGTTGCCTCCCAGGTTACACATTAGCAGGAAACTAGAATCGGGACTAGAGATGCAAACTCAGGCAAGTCCATGTGATATGGAGGCCTCCCAAGCACTGTCTGAACCACTAGGCAAAAGGCCCACCCCAATGTCTTAGCTCTTATTTCACAAATGTTCTCACCTAGAAAACGTTCCAGATGCATACTGCTACATAACAAACTATGAGCAAGTCTAATGGCTTAGAACAAAAGCAGGGACCAATCTTAATATTCAATTAGTTTATTAAGGATAATATTAAATTAAATCAAGGTAGAAAGAGTATTTCTCACCTACTCTAAAATTACTCCTGGCTGTACTAAGTTCCCAAGGCTATTGCATGGTTCTCTACTTTGCTTTTTCATTATTGCTCTCTCAAAGTGAGAAAAGATTAATAGAGATACAGCTATGTGCTGCGCAGCATGTTTCAGTCAATGACAGACCACAAATACTACAGTGGTCACATTGTAATGGAGCTGAAAAATCCCCATCACCCAGTGACTCTGCAGTAGTCCTAACATCCTCAGACAATGCATTACTCAAGTGTCTGTGGTGATGCTAGTGTGAACAAACCTACTCTGCTGCCAGGTTTATGAAACACAGCACACACAGTTAAGAGCAGGACACACTGTCTGTTAGCTGTAATAACTGACCCTGTTACTAGTTAATGTCTTTACTGTACTTTTTAATCACTATTTTAGAGTATATTCTTTCTACTTATACATAAAAACACTTAACTGTACAAAGCCTCAGGCAGGTCCCACATGAGGTATTCCGGAAGAAGGTATTGTTGGAGGAGATGAGAGATGCACCCATGATGCTGCCCCTGAAGACTTCCAGTGGGACAAGATGAGGAGGTGGAAGATGGTGAGCTGATGATTCTGCCCCTACGTAGGCCTAGCCTAATGTGTGTGTTTGTGTCTTAACTTTTAACAACAAAAATTTCAAAGTTAAAAATAATAGAGGGGCTGGCACTTAGCCTATCCAGATGCCAGTTGGGATATCCACATCGTATTTCAGCGTGTTTGGCACAGTTCCCAATTCCAGCTTCCTACTGATGTGTACCTGAGGAGGCAGCAGGTGACAGCTTAAGTAGTTGGCTTCTTGCCACATAGACGGAGTTCCTGGCTCCCCTCTTGAGCCTGGTCCAGCTCTGGCCAATGTGGGCATTTGGGAAGTGAACCAGTGGATGGGAGCCGTCTGCCTCTCTGCCTTTCAAATAAATAAAATGAAAACAGAAAAAATCATGTAGAATAATGACAGATTTTTTTCTTACAGCTCTAAGTAGCCTAAGCTGCTTATTATAAGTTAAAAATTTAAAAATAAAGTTTATAAAGTAAAAGTCATAGTAAGCTAAGGTTAATTTATTATTGAAGAAAGAAAAATACTTTTAATAAATATAGTGTAGTCTGAGAGTACAATTTTTTAAAGATTTAAAAAAATTTATTTGAAAGGAAGAGCTAGAAAAAGAAAGACAGAAAGAGAGAGAGATTTTCCATCCTCTGGTTCACTCCCCAAATGGCCATAGTGGCTGGAGCTAGACCAGGCTGAAGGCAGGAGCCCGGAACTTCTTCCAGGCCTCCCACGTGTGTGCATCTTCTGCTGCTTTCCCCGGCACATTAGCAGGGAACTGGATAGGGTCTTGAACTGGCACACCTACAGGTGTTACAGGCAGTGGCTTAACCTGCTACACCACAATGCCAGCCCCAGCGTACAGTGTGTATAAAGTGTACAATAATGCAGTAATGTCGAAGCTACTGAAAGCGCCGGGGGTTCACTCCCTACTTACTGACTCACCCGGAGCAACTTCCTGTCCGGCAAGCTCTAGTTACAGTAAGTGCTCTGCATAGGTGCACCACTTTTATCTTCTACAGCACGTCTTCACTGTACCTTTTCTGTTTAGATACACAAATACCGAATATTGTGTTATAATTGCCTACAGTAATCAGCACAGTAATGTGGTATACAAGTTGTAGCCTGGCAGCTACACCTGGAGATGTACTAGAGCTTAGGTATGCAAAAGGTAATGCCATCCAAGTCTGTATAAATACACTCTATGATGTTTGCACAACGACAAAAATTACCTAACAACGTATTTTTCAGCATATATCCCTGTTGTCAAGTGATGAATGCATGTACTTCCTATTGAGGGACGCTAAACACTAAGGAGTAAGATTTGTTGGGTAGAGGTGAGGTTTGGAAGGCCACACACCCAAGAGCCAATTTTCCCTGCTGAGAATGCTTAGGTTACAGCTGCTTGATCCCTGCACCTCCATCACAACTCTCTTCTACCCCATACGGCGTTATGGCCAAATACCAACACTCAGGAAAAGCATGTAGCTAGTCAGCGCAGCATTTAGTGGGTGCCTCATGAACTCAGTCCATGGTGACTGACCTCAGGTGATCTGTGCTCCTGCTAATTACGCACCTGTTCCACTGCACAGTATAGTCAGAGAATGGCTAAGTGGAAAGGCTCGAAAGTCGCATGTCCTGGACTGAGACTGCAGTTTCACTGTTTCTCTGCGTGGACACTCAGCTGGTCATTTGTGCAGTGGTTCTGCACTATCTCAGGATACTTGGCAATGTCGGGGGACATTTTTGATAGTTACAACCAGGGGGTAAGATGGGGATAGGAAACTACAGGCTCATGGGTAGAAGCCAGAGATGGAGTTAAATATTCTGCAATGCATGGGACAACCTCTCATGACAAAGAATTGTTCAGTCCAGAGTGTCACCTCCCAGGTTGAGAAATTCTAGTGTATTTTCTCTGTTCCTCGCTTTTGTCACCGTGCCAGATGCTGTTCATCCCCTCATAGACACGTCTAACCTATCTCTTTTCTGTCTCCTCTGTAGTGGCTGGACAAGCTGAATTTAACTCATTGTGCTGACTTTTACCCATTCAGCAAGGCAATCCTTACCCTGCTGCTTGGAACAGCCCCAAGACCCACTGCTGCTCAGTCAGGTTTAAGTAGATACTTAACAGAGGCTTGAGGAAAACTTTTGCTTTTTTTTTGTGATAAAAAAACAAGGATTTGACTGTTTCACTCCCTTGTCCCTTTGTCTACCTTTTACATGAGTGTATTGTATGGAGTTTCAATAGCCCCCTTGCTGTTATTAGGGAAAGCCAAGGTATCCAAAGAGAGAATGACCCTGAACCAGGGCCACAGCATCTTCCCAGGCTTCTAATCATGTCCTAATACATAACTCCTATTTGTTTCAGCATTCCAGATATAGAAAACATTATCATTAGTGTAGTGTAATAAGGGTTTAAAAATATTTTTATTGTGATTAAAATGTATATACCTTAAAAAGTTTGTCATTTTGCCATTTTCACATATAATTCTGAGGCACTAATTAATTTCATCACCCCAAAGAAGAAACAGTGCCCATTAAGTAATTCATGCCAATCTGTGACTCAAGTCCTAGATAACTTCTAATCTACCTGCCATCTCCATGAATTTACCTATTCCAGACATTTCATATAAGTGGAATAATACAATATTTGTGCTTTTTTGTCTGACTCATTTCACCTAGTACAATGTCTTTAAGATTCACCCATGATACAGCATGTATTGGAACTTCATTCATTTTTTCTAACTGAATAATATTCCATTGTGTGTATAGTGTATATATATATATATGTGTGTGTATATATATATATATTTCACTTTTTATTTATCCATTCATTAGCTGATAGACACAAGTTGTTTCTACATTTTGGCAATAATAGGGCTTTAAAAGAGACATAAAATAGTATGTATTAAGCACTTAGGACAGTGTTTGGTACCTAAGAAGAACTCGGTAAATGTAAGCTAAAATTACTATTGTTACTACTAAAAACTAGCCTGCCACACATCCAATTTGTCAACTGCCTTTTGTTTCAAGGGGAAATAATGTTGTATGTGGGTCTCTAGCATAAAAGTACAATCAATAACTACCACACAATTCAAAGCAAATACACTCATGGGTCTGTGACCATTTGCAGATATAATGGACACAATTCAACTTGCATTTATCCAACCACTCACCCATTCAGAATGCAGAATTCATTCTATCCACTCTTCCATTTATTCATTCAGAATTTATTAAGCTCTTTCTATAGGAGAAATCGATGCTTCAAACCCAAGTTGCAATCGATACATAATTAAATTGTTGAAAATGACAAAGAAAAAAAAGGAAGAGGCACTTAATAAACATTTCTAATGATGACAAAATACTTCTACCATCAGTCACGAGCTTCATTTTATTTTTCTGAGGCTATGTTATTTCAATAAATTTATCAATGAACTAGGCAATTACTTTTAAAATAATATTTATTTATTTATTTATTTGAAAGAGTTAGAGAGAGACATGGCAGAAGCGAAAAACATCTTCCATCCACTGGTTCATTCGCCAGATGGCCGCAATAGCCAGGGCTGGGTCAGACTGAAGCCAGGAACCAGGAGCTTCATCTGGGTCTCCCATGTGGGTGCAGGGGGCACAATCACTTAGACCATCTTCCGATGCTTTCCCAGGTACATTAGCAGAAAGCTAGATTGGAAGTGGAGCAGCCAAGACTCAAACTTGTGCTCACATAGAGGCTTTATCTGTTATACCACAATGTTGGCCCCCATGCAATTACTTCACAAAAGTTTTTATGCTGCTAAGTACTTTGCAAACTATTTCATAAATATTGTTGATTTTCATCTTTTGCACCTGTTTCAATCACAAGGGTATGAAACAAAAGCTCTGTATGCTGACTCTCACGACGGGTACCAGGGAGAGTGATTTTTTTTTTAATAAGAGAAAAACTTCTACCTCCAAGTAACAAGGATAGGTAAATAGTAAAGGGAAAGTGTCTGTCCCTGGTAGATGGGCACCATGGGTCACTGTTTAGCTACCAGGAGGTATGTCTTTGGGAGAGCAACTGAAGGGAAGGAGCAGACACTAAAGAGCAAGTATAAATGGGGAGTGAGAAGGAAGCAGTGTGGGGAAAGGTCCTCGGATGACCATGGTGATGATCAAGGTTACTCTGGCAGTGAAGACCTAATGGATGGTCAGCCATTTTAGATCCATCAACTGGAATAATGATTGGAAATCAGGTATTCATGTGCCTTGTGCTTTACAATACAAGTTATTGGTTTGCCCTCATGTTTCTTACATTTCACACTGAATTAAGATTCATCACACAGGGTTTGGTGTGTTGCATAGTGGGTAAAGCCACCACCTGTGACACTGGCATCCCATATGGGCACCGGCTTGTGTCTCAGTTGCTCCCCTTCCCATCCATCTTCTTTCTATTGACCTGGCAAAAGCAGTGAAAGTTCAAATGTTCGGGCTCCTGCTCCTATTGGGGAGACCTGGATGAAGCTCCTGGACTAGGCTGTGTCAGCCTGGTCCAACGCTGGCTCTTGCCTCCATCTTGGGAGTGAACCAGAGGATAAAAGATCTCTTTCCCTCTCTCTCTCTCACTGTCTCTCCATTTCTCTCTGTAACTCTTTCAAAATAAAAAAAAATATTCAAAAAATGACATCCCACAGTATCATGAGAAAGCAAGTGGAAGAAACTGCCAGAATGACCTGGGATTTCTGAGATGATAGGTGAACACCACCCCTGGAGAACACTCACGAGGGAGCTAGTAACTGAGCTTCCCCGAGCACTGGGCAGAATGTGCACAGGCAGAACAGAAGACAGAGGAGGAAGAATGGCCTCAGCAGAGGAAAGGAGGTGAGGCCTGAGGAGGCCTGGCTGCCCTGGTGGGAAATAAGGTTCAAGTGAGAGAAGTGCCCAAAAGGAGATAGGCAGTAGGTAACTGGTTACCTCCAGGCTAATCATAAGAGACTATAGCTGCATTTCCAGGTGCTATACCTTATCGTTCTATTCCCCCACCACTATGCTACCTTACCTATTCTTTGCATATCTTATTGCATTTCAAATCATACATTGTCGGTAAGGTGATATTCTAAAAATTAACTAGTTTCAACACATTTTCAAGGGGTGCTCTAAATAGCCACAGCTTGTCCTCCAAATCACCTTCTTACACCATTTTCATTTAAGTTGGCTCACTTACCTGGCATTTCATGATGATCAAACCTGTCTCTGGTGGTCAACCCGATACTGTTACTGCTACCTGCAATTTTATACTGTGGAATGAGAAGTGCTGAGGAGAGAGCCCTTGTCTTTTGTGTTCTATGTTTTGTCCAGGGCAGGGTGTATTTCTAGCACTTTGTATTTAATAGGCATAACAAAGCACACCCAGGCCGAAGGATATCACATCTGCTGTCCTTCCACACAATAAAAGCAGCAAGCCCAGTGGCCTCTGACCTCCAAGGTGATGATAGATTACACTGGAAAATGAGGCTCTTATCACAATCCACATGAAAAAAGAAACAGTACCTCCAGAGCATCTCCATGAACTCTGGAAAAGCTTCAATGGAAATAAACTATACCTGCCAGACAACTGCTTCGCTGAACAAGGGTTTTATTCCCACAATTGCTCTGATAGTTGTACTTTGCCAAGTGGGGAAACTTAGAATCACTTAAAATTACTAGGGTGGTAAACCTGAGATGAGTAGATAGTTTGAGCAGATAGTCTTTCAATTTGAAAGGAGAGAAAGAAACCATTGACCCCTGATACTCATTTAACAGAGTGTTTCAATTGAGAATAGGAAAGTAATAAAGATTCTGAATTTGCTTTTCAAGTTTGCTTCTGGATCTGATTTTTGCTGAAAATCTCATCTAATGAAAGATTTTATGACTGCCTGGTGCTAGAAAGTATGGTAAGCTGTTTTTAGTCAACAGAAATGTGAATTTTGTTAATCAAATTGATAGGGTTTCTTTTCTTCTCTTTCTTTTTATGGATTAAATTTTGAAGAAACTGGCTACCACTGCTTTTTTTCTTGTATTCGAAATGATGTATGTCTGTATCCCTGCATCTAGGGACCAGTGAAGACCTGTAAGAAGGGGGAACATTGCAGGCAGCAATAGTCACTGTGGGAAACACACTGGTTAGAAATTTGTCTGACTAATGTCACACAAAACCATCACACTCCATAATAGAAATCAAAATGTGAATTCATTCAGTAAACTACCTACTAAACGAATGGGCCATTAATGAATGAATGTTTTAGAACTTGCTTTGATTGCCTGAAAAAAAATCAACATAATAGTCTTCCTTCTTCAGATAATGATTTGTTTTTCCTCAAAAGTAAAATGAGCTTATCCTTCCAGAGTGTGGACCACCACCAAAGGGGTTAGTATTTCCAAATTCTTCAGTGAGGTTAGGTTACATAAAAACAGAATGCCACAGCCCATTAAGACAGCAGGCATTCTGTTTTATGGTACATATTCAATACAAATATACAAATCCACGGCTTAAAAAGAACCATGTAATTTAATTACCACTGATCAATGTTGATTTAATAAAAGGCAGAAGAAAGTTTCTTCCAGGTGGATATTAAAGAAAAACAAAAAATAAAACCCAAGTTACAATACTTAGATGCATAGTAACTTACATCCCCCCAAATTTAAATACTTCATGCTATCTGAAAAGTTACAATAAATAGAACATATTTTTATTCTGTAAGTGCAGACACAGCTAACTAAACAAAAGGCAAATTTCTACTTTCAAAAATTTAAGATAAATCATTTAGGATACAAGATAAACTTGGGAGCATTAAGCAAACGTACTATATTCTAGTACAGGTACCTTAAAGATTGCCTAAAAGCTTCCAACACAGATGCAAGGACAAATTCTAACAAAGAATTCAAACCTCATACATTTCCTTGAATCAATAGTGATTCAATTATTAACCTCTTCAATAAATTTTAGCATACATTTTATATCATGCATGATGTTTCAGTATGGAACTAGATGTTAGGGTTCATTTAGAATCATGAAGCAGATGAGTAAACAATTACAATAGTATGTATCAAGAAAGATGTGAGCACACAGTGCGATAGGGACATGGACAGGCATTCAGTCCAGCTTAGGAGGATTAAGGGGAGACTTCTCCAAAGAGATATTTGAAACAATTATTGTAATAGGATTTAGCCAGGTGAAGAAGGGAAGTTCAGCATTCCAAGCAAAAGGGACAGAAGGATGGTGAGAAAGATGCAGTGGGTTAACTAGCGCAGGACATCGCCCCACAGGGCAAGAACAGAGTGCAAGAGGAGGAAGTTCACATGTAATACCGAAGAGCAAGCAGAGAACCCCTCTTTGCATCATGACATTTCATTCCTCTTGCGACACTACAGAGCCCTCGAGAGATTTAATCTGTACTTCTCAGTAGGTGCCATCTGGTGTTAGTGTGTAGGATGGAAGGGAGGGAGAGATCAGTTAAGGGAAAAGATAGCCTGAAGTGAAGCAGTTTCACTGGGTCTGAACACACATTTAACAGATCTTTACAATGTGTAGCTAACAAAAGTTTATCATCAACTGAGTTTGGAGGCAACACAGAAGATGGAGAAATGCTTGGATTTCTTGCTTAGAAAATTCAAGGCCTAAAACATGAAGTAAGGGAAGAATGGCTAACAGCAGTAACAGCAAATGAGGTGTGTGGGTTTTTTGTTTTGTTTTGTTTTTCCCTCCCTAGTATCTATGTGTCATTTCATGGAGAGGGCTGATTGGACCAGGCCAAGCTCTGTCTCCGTTGCTTTGGGGTACAGGAATTTTAACAAGTATGAGAGTTCCTACCAGACCACATAAGGAGGGGAACAAATCCCTCAAGGAAAAGTGGAGCAGAGAAAGGGATGTGAGAAAGAGAGTGGAGCAAATAAAAATAGCAGCTCCCATGTGTGGTGTAGAAGTTGAAAGTGAGAATCAAGGGAAGACATCTGATAGCAAATTATGTATATGGGTATCAAACTCAGGAGTTCTGGGATGGAGAATGATATGGATGTCAAGTGCAGAAGATATGCAGGGAGAAGATACATAGGGTAGAGTGTCAAAGATGAAATTCTGAGGAGCACCAACGTTGTAGGAGTGAAGCCAGGAAAACATGTTCCCAGAGGTGTAAGATGAAGAGATAGAAGGAAATCCAAAAAGCAGTGTCATGGAAATCAAGGGTTGAAGAAAATTATGAGAGAATGTGATCAATTAATAGAGACAAGTGCCTCAAAGGAATAGATGGGGTTTTGTAGGTTTTAAAGGTGCCTCTGGATGGCCAGCGCTGCGGCTTAATAGGCTAATCCTCCGCCTTGCAGCACTGGCACACCGGGTTCTAGTCCTGGTCGGGGCGCTGGATTCTGTCCCGGTTGCCCCTCTTCCAGGCCAGCTCTCTGCCAGGGAGTACAGTGGAGGATGGCCCAAGTGCTTGGGCCCTGCACCCCATGGGAGACCAGGAGAAGCACCTGGCTCCTGCCATCGGATCAGTGTGGTGCGCCGGCCGCAGCGTGCTGGCCGCAATGGCCATTGGAGGGTGAACCAATGGCAAAGGAAGACCTTTCTCTCTGTCTCTCTCTCTCACTATCCACTCTGCCTGACAAAATAAATAAATAAATAAATAAATAAATAAAGGTGCCTCTGGTATGAACCAGTGCAGTGGAGGTTCTAACCAGGGATGGGAAATTAGATTGCAGAAGTTGATGAGTGAACAGAAAGTTAGGCATTAGAGTCACAAATACAGACCACTCTCTGGAGAAGGTTGAATCTAAAAAGAAAAGGATTGGGTGGGAAAGATCTATGCATATTTATCTGATGAGGGAACAGAATTGGCTGAGTAGGAAGTATAGGAGAGTACTAAAATAAAGGTACACTATAAGTCTTTCTACCACGGGTTCATTTTAATGCCTGAACATTCCTGGAGAAAAGTATACGAAAAAGGAAAACATTTGTAAAGGACAAGTCAGATAGGATTAATAAACTCAGTTACAGGAATAAGTGCAAACATAACCAAGAACACACAAGGAAACTTGGCAGCTAGATGAAACCTCAAATGAGTTAATCCAGAACACTAAAATATACTGCATTGTCTAGAATCAGCTCTTACTCATCACGAAGACTCACATAGTCATTATGGGCAAAAGAAAATACAACCTGAAAAAACATGGAGAATACCCAAAACAGACAAAAAGGCACAATTTGTAGAGACTTGGTAAACTAAGCATTATTTTCAGCTGCACCAACACAGCTCTTACTGAGACTAGAGTCCCTAAAGAAATCCAGAAATTCCATTCTTTTGTTTTTGGGAAAATTCATTCACAAATAATGTAGTGAATTATTTCACTGGTTTACTCATTCATTCAACAAATCCTGGTTGCAAGATTATTATGTGTTAAGTACAAGTCTGACAGAACATCCAGGGGAGCACAGATTCCTAAGAGAAATGGGGACGGGTGTACTTTCAAAAAGCACATTCAATTGACTTGCTGTCTTTGTAATAAGACAATACAGAGTAAAACCTGTCAAAAATCTATAAAGGATTCAACAAAAAATATTCTGTGACATTGTTGGTTCCATACACAGAAAAGACACTGGCTTAAAGGGTTACAATCTCTCTCTTTTAGAAGAGATTCAATAGGAAAACGACATGTGAAGAGATCTTTCTCCTCCATCAAGTTCAATTTCTAATTTTAGATTATGGGAGCAGCAAGACAAGGCATAGGTATTTACTTAGCTATGGAGGTCTAGACATAAAGTTTTTTTTTTAAACTTATGGACTACTGGTTTTTTACAGTCCTCACCAGAGTTATCCCCTTCTCTTTGTTATTATTATTTCTTCTACTACTGCCTACATCTACAGGATGAGGAAACACAAACACCAACCTGAGATAGAAACTTCCAGATTTTCCTCATAAATCAGAGCTAAGCTTCTTGCAAGGGAAAGAGAAGAGTTTAGAGCTCCTGTTTTTAAGCTGTGTTAATTGATGGTTACAGCTGGTATAGCGTGAGATGGAAGACTACATATAGTCTGTTCCAAGCTCAAAAATACATATGGATAAACGCAAATTCTCCTGAATGCCCATAGCTAGGATGAGGGGGAAGCTCCAGGGAGAGAGTAGTTAGGCTTTGTCTTGGTCCAATTGCCTGCTTGTATCCATTTTATTTCATCCATCTATTCAAATGACTAAGCTAACGATGTCACAGAGGCATGTGAGTGTCCTGTGTACTCTGCAGGTCTAAGAGCTCAGCTTTATTTTATCTTTGTTTCTAAACAAAAGATTCTTCTTTGCTAGTCTCCCAAATATGCACAGCCAGTATAAAGACACATTAATTTTTTAGAAAATGATAAACTATGCACCTTCTGAAAAACAAAATTTAAAATCCATAGACATGATCACACAAATATACAACAAAATGGACATTACCCTCTTCCTCCTATGTGCCCTAGAGTTAGAGCCAACATCTGTGGCCATATATTGGGGTGGCTTGGAAGCTGCAGAATCCAGATGTCAGACACTGCACTGTAGGTCCCCGGCAGCAGTCCTAAGTCAGAGCCTGTCTCCTGAGCTGACCTCTGAAATGGTCCATTGTCTGACTCTCCTCCTGGCCTGGGCAGGAACTAACAAGCTGTCTGTCAGGCTAGTTCAGAGTTGGCCTGCTGATGGGCTGTTCTGGATGCAATTATCCTTTGCTTTACCTTTGATTGTAAGGAATTTATTTCCTTACTTTGTAAAAAAAAAAAATGGGAGTGGGCAAATTCTTGACAAAGAACTATATTCAGGTTTCTTCCAAGGACAGAATAAGATGCTTTTCGTGTTGATTGATTTTTTTATTCCCGACTGAAACTGGACAACACCAACTTTATGCTTGGCACTCAGGGAACTTTCTTTAATCAATGGTAAAATTAAGAGTTTCTTGGGCATGTTTCCCTCCAAAAGAAGAGTCAATTTCCTTTTACTTAAAACCCCTTAAAGTTTGAAAATGAAACTCATTTTTCTTTAGAAAATTAAGATGTTATAACTTTATATTTTTGCTGTTTCATCTATTATAGGGAAAAGCTCCTTGCATCATAAGTTTTCTTGGTTCCTAGAATCTGAGTTCCATACCCTCTGTTCAACAATGACATTATGTGTAAGATGCAACTATCTTGTCAGTGAGGTAGGAAAAGGCCAAATACCTGAGGGGGCTCTACTTAGAATGCAATCCTGCAGTCTCACAGGGAAGGTCTACTGTAGAGTCAGGTGCCCCTCAACGACAGTGGCACAGGAGAGTTCCATCACTGTGGAAACATCACAGGGTATGCTTACACACACCTACCAGGTTTTGCCTACTCTACAGCTAGGCTATCAGGCATGGATCCTAGGTAGCCCAGGCTATCAGTTGTTGGCCTTAGGCTACAAACCTGCATAACATGTTCCTATACTGAACACTGTAGGCAATTATAACACAGTTTAAGTTCATGCATCCAAATATAGAAAAGGTATAGTGAAAATAATAGACAATAGGAATTTTTCAGCTCCAGTACTCTCTGGAACCACCATATTTATGGTCCTTCATTAATCTAAACATCATTTTACAGTACATACATTTATTGTCATGGGAGACAATAAATGAGGAGAAATGTCCTTGATATTTATAGGAAGATAAGTTCTGAGGAAGTCATATCCAACATCAGATATTACTCATCTATGCCATAAAAATAGTTTTAAATTTTCCTTATTAACTTTTATAAAAATGTACTTATATTTCTTGGGCAGCACTGACTTAGGTTTAGAAAAAACATTGAGTATCCATAAGCTTATACTAACATAAATAAGTAACTCGTAAATACATTGGAGTGAAATGACAAATCTCCCACACAGGGTTGCTAAAGGGTTGGAGTTTAATTCTCTACTCCTTCAGCATGGGTGGTGGTTTCTGACTTAATTCTAAAGAGATCAGCATAAAGAGGCTAGGGAAATAACTTTACAGTGGAAGCCTGGCAAACAATACGTTGGCCAGGTGAGCAAAGCTATCATGTGCAACAACTGATATTTATAGCATGCATATGTTTATAGCATGATATAAGTTCACTTTTATAATTTCTTCTAAAACCCATACCAAGTCTAACCATGGGAAAACATTAGATAAACCCCAGCTGAGGGACATTCTACAAAATACCAGTACTTCACAAAACTGTCAATGTCATCAAAAACAAGAAAAGTCTGAAAAACTATTAAAGTCAAGAGGAGCTTAAGGGGCTAGCTCTGTGGTGCAGTAGGTTAATCTTCAGTCTGCGGTGCCACTTCCCTTATGGGCCCTGTTCCTAGTCCGGGCTGCTTCTCTTCTAATCCAGCTGTCTGCTATGGCATGGGAAAGCAGTAGAAGATGGCCCAAGTGCTTGGGTCCCTGCACCCACGTGGGAGATCTGGAAGAAGTTCCTGGCTCCTGGATTCAGACCAGCTCAGCTCCAGCCAATGTGGCCATTTGGGGAATGAACCAGTGGATGAAAGACCTCTCTCTGTGTCTTTCTCTCTCACTCTCTGTAACTCTACCTCTCAAATAAATAAAATATTTTATTTAAAAAAAGGAGGAGTAAAGGAGACATGATGACTAAATGCTATATCGCCCTGGACAGGATGCTGGAAGAGAAAAAAAGTTAACCAAGGAGAATCATGAAATCTGAACAGGAGGAGTTTCAGTAACTGTGATGTACAATATAGATTCTAAGTTACAACAAACATACTCTAGTAACCAAAAATAATAATTAGAGGGGAAAGAAAGTAAGGGGTGTATGGGAACTCTTTCTACTATCTTTGTAATCTTTCTGTAAATATGAAACTATTATATATTTGAAAACATTATTTTTAAGATGGTTCACATATTGCTAAATTGAATGTAATACAGTTCCTATGCATTAATCAATACATTATTTTCTTCCTCTCTTTCTCACACATACCTATCCACCAAACCATATGGCATAAACAATTATTTTCCTGAAACCTAAGAGTACTTCATCCTTCAAGCCAATGTCATATGAATAGAGTCAGACTTACTCTGAGAGTTTTAGGTCATGCCTTCAGTAATAAAGGAACAAACCCTCAAAAGTTAATATATACAACCCCACATTTCTCAATAGCTTTTAAAGACATAACATCTTCCAACCACCTATCCAATAACTTATATTTCATGTGGTTATTATTAATGGTATGACTAATAAGACAATGCATTATTCTCTGAAAGTAATGTATTCTTTGTAGACTCCCGAAGATAGTATCCATTTATTGATCAATTGTTACCATGGGAAGGAAGAGGGTAAGAGTTGACGTGCTAGTTTCAGAACATGAATGACATTACTTCCTTGTTACTCCTCACCTGTCCTTTAGAATGATAATAATGAAATCTCTGGAAATTTTAGAAGACATGTATATATATATATATACACACACACACACACACACACACACATATATATATATACATGTATATACATATATATACATATACATATATACTGCCTCAATTTATCATTTTACTGTGAGAAAAAATAAAAAGGGTTGGTGTCAATGAATGCTTACTTAACAAATATTGTGGGTTTCTAGAACCGTAAACAAGAATTGTGCTTTTGTTAATACTATAAAGTTACAATTTTAAAATTTCAGTTAATCAAAATTTAATTAACCAGACTAATAATGCAGCCAGAACTGCCTCTAAAAAGAAAGCTGGCAAAAAAAAAGACAACTTCCAGAATATATCTTAGGGTAAAACAAAATTGAGTCAAATTGTTTCTATATTCTACTCTTATAATATTTTACAATAATAACTTATATTTAGAAAAAGGGCCATAATTCTTGATAAAAAGAAAAAAATTCCCTATGTAATTCTTATCAAATGCAGAAGAGTCAACTGACACAGTGTGGGAGCATTTTCCATAGCTATGGATTTAATATGAAGAAAATATTGCAATGGGGGAATCTATAATTAAGTAGATGGCTATTTATTTGCACTATTGTCTGTGTGTGGTTAGTGTGTTCCTATGATAATTATAGCAGTCTCCTCCTCAGAACATGGTTAGTTTATTAGGATTTAGGCTGTCTAAAAATTATTTTTAAAAATTTTTTGGTAGACACATAAAAATTATGCATGTGTGTGGGGTACCACATGACATTTTAATACATGTCTGCACTGTGTAATGTCCATTTAGGGTAAACACACCAATAGCTTCAAACATTTAACATTTCTTTATGACAAAAACATTCAAAAACCTATCTTCTAGTTTTTTTAAAAATAGAGAAATACACAGTATATTATCTATAATCACTCTACAGTAGAAATCCAAAATCTTTACTCTTGTCCAGCTGTAACACAGTATCTATTTCTTAAAAGATTTATTTATTTATTATTTGAAAAGCAGAGTGGCAAAGAAAGAGTGAGAATTAGATCTTCTATCTGCTGATTCACTCCCAAAATGGCTCAACAGCAAGGCAATGCCAAAACTAGGAACCTAGAGCTCCATCTGGGACTCCTATGAAGGTGGCAGGAGCCCATCAACTGGGCCAGCTTCTGCCTTTTTCTCAGGCACATTAGCAGGAAGCTGGATCAGAAGTGGAGCAGCCAGGACTCAAACAAGCACTCTGATTTGAGATGCCAGTATCACAAACCATGCTTAATCCACTATGCCATGACTTTGGCTCCAAGAACCTATTAGTAAAACTTTCCCTTCCCTCTCCCATACCCTCCCCTCCACAGCCCCTGGTAACCAAAATTATACTTTCAACTTCTATCAGATCACCTTTTTTATTAGACTTCATATGTGAGTGAGATTGTACAATTCTTGTCCTCCAGAGCTTTGTTGGACTTATTTCACTTCCCACAAGGTCCTCCAGTTCTAGACGATGGGTATTTTTTTTTTTTTTGGACAGGCAGAGTTAGACAGTGAGAGAGTGACAGAGAGAAAGGTCTTCCTTCCGTTGGTTCACCCCACAAATGGCCACTACGGCTAGCACACTGCGCCGATCTGAAGCCAGGAGCCAGGTGCTTCTCCTGGTCTCCCAAGCAGATGCAGGGCCTAAGCACCTGGGCCATCCTCCACTGCCTTCCCAGGCCTCAGCAGAAAGCTGGACTGGAAGAGGAATAACCGGGACAGAATCCGGCGCCTCGACCGGGACTAGAAGCCAGAGTGCTGGCGCCACAGGTGGAGGATTAGCCTAGCGAGCCGCAGTGCCGGCCAATGACGGGTATTTTTTGATACTGCTCCTTAAGCAGTTCAGTTAACATGTACTTTGCATTTCACTGCAGTAGAGTCTGTGTGTTTACTGCGCTTTGATAAGAATTATAACAGTTCACCCAGAACATGGACAGTATATCCGGCTTCAGGTTGCCAGACATTTGACATACACCAAGTATCATCTAATGCAACCCTGTAGGGTGTAGATAATTACCATTTAACAAGCAAGGGAACCGAGGACCCCCGAAGTTAGGGGACAGATTCAAAGTCCCTCAGCTTGTAAGTGAGGAAGTCATTACAAACTCTGTATGGCTGCCTCAAATGCCTCAACTTTCCCCTCTACATCTTACAATTGAGCTATACTCAAAGAAAAAAACTTGTGTATTTACTTAATTTTACTGGAAAGGCAAAGACAGACAGAGATCTTCCATCAGCTAGTTTACTCCTCAAATGCCCACAGCAGCCAGGGCTAGACAAGACTGAAGCAGGAAGCTGGAACCCCCTCCAGCTCTCCCACGTGAGTGGCAAGGACACAAGTATGCTATCTCCGGGTACACATCAGCAGGAAGCTGGATTAGAAGCAGAAGAGAGAGAACTCAACAGGCACTCTGATGTGGGATGAAGGTGTCCCGAGTAGTGACTTAACGCTATGCCCAATGCCTGCCCTCAGCTTTCCAAATACATTATATTATAATTATTGAAACTATTAAAGTAAACATTTATCACTAACTAGGTAATTTAAGTCATTTAATCTTTCTAGGTTTTGACTTTCTCTTGGGTGAAATGGAGTTCACTGTTGAGTTCTAATGTTTCTTTCAGTTTAAAAATAGTAATATCTATATATGGGATAAGAAAACAAATAATTTCGTAATACTTTTATTAGAATAAGTCATTAAATGTGAATTAATGCTATAATTAATACTCAAGCAATATTTTACACTTTGTGTTTCTGTGTGGGTGCTCACTGTTGAAACCTTTACTTAATATATACTAAACTGATCTGTATATAAAGAGAATTGAAAATGAATCTTGATGTGCATGGAATAGGAGAGGGAATGGGAGATGGGAGGGCTGTGGGTGGAGGGAAGTTATGGGGGAGAAAAAGCCACTATAATCCACAAGCTGTACTTTGGAAATTTATATTTGTTAAATAAAAGTTTAAAAAAAGTCCATGAAAATAAAAAAAAGAATAAGTCATTAACAATGACTACTAATTCCATGATGATGGGAACCTAGCTAGAAAGAGTCATGTCACTGTGTGCAAATCTCTCCAGTCTTATCAATCCAAGCCAAGTGATTTCCATTTTCAATGTTATTCCTTAAAACTTACATAAAGAGAAAACTACATACTCTTCTCTGCACCAAACTATGTACTTACGTTGTTTCCTCCTAGAGAATTAATAACTGTATTAGTACATGAATAATGCAAAGAAATTCATTTTTTCTGGATCTGACAATAATCAAAATATTTATTTAATTCACATGTATTTAAATATAACAATTCTTACAGACAAAAATACTTGCAAGCATATTTAGAACATGGTAGACACAAACATAAATAAAATGTGCAATTATTTTAACAATTTAGCACATATATTAGATTGACTATATGCTTATATTTAAAGAGTACCTTAACGTAGACACATGAAAACCATGTATTTTCACAAAAACTCCTATAAAATGTTCACATCTGTGTGATAATAAGTCATATTTCCTAAGCTGATGTTTTATGAAAAGTATGGAAAAATATAATTTAATTATTGACCTAATGTGGCAATATTATTTGTAAATGAAGTATACTTTTGTCAATAGAAATGTTCAACTTTTAAATAATACAGCATTTTTTCCAGACCACACTACATTTATTAAACAAACATGCGTAACACATCAGAACTTGAATAATTCATGTACCTTTATGCACAGTGTTTAGTTTTGTATGATTCTCTATCTTTGTGAAAAAAAATAGACTTAAAATTTGGCACAGAATTCACCAACCATATTGCCACTGCTCACAATGAATGTGATTTAAATTTTTCATGGCACTGGGAAAACTATCACAATTACTCCTTCCCTTTACAATTTGTTGACCAATGGCACTTCTCTTCTGCTTTAGTTGGAATAAATATGGATATTCAAAAATGAAAAGTTGCATCTAGGTGTTTCCTCTAATCTCTAATTGGAAATAAGCTGATTTCAGTTTTTCTAGCAGTAAAACATTTCCATCTGTAATGTGGCCAACAAATTTCTGAATAAGGATGTTATCAGCAATAATATGTACCATCGCGAGATGTTTTTCTTCAGAAGGCAGAGAGGTTGAAAAGGAAATGTGGCTCTTTTCATCAACTGGGAACATATGTGGTAAGGACAGCCAATGCCAACGGAGAAGGAAGCAGGCAAAGTTCTCTGGAAAGCCGGTCAGCAAGCACACTGGGAATAGCTTTAAAAAGGCAGAGAACAGAGGTGGGAACACAGGATTCTCTGAAGGTGGAAAGGACGGCCACGGCGTGAGAAAACAGCAATGGACCACTCGAGAGGCAGCATCCATGGCGGTTATAGCATTCTTTTTTTTTTTCTTCTTTTTTTAATTTTAGAGGTAGAGAGGCATGGGCAAGAGTGGGGGTTCTAGCTGCTGGTTTAATTCCCAAATGCCCACAATGGCTGGGAATGGGGCTGGGGCTGAGCCAGGACAAAGCAGGAGTCATGGACTCAATCCAGATCTCCTATGTGGGTGGCAGGAATCCAATTATTTGAGTCATCACTGCTGCCTCCCAGGGTCTGCATTGGCAGAAAGTTGGAGTCAGGGCCTGACCTTGGAATCGAACCCAAACGCTGTGATGCAGGACATGGGCATTTGATCCACCAGGTCAAAGGCCCTTCTGAGAGATAGCATTCTTGTAGTAACAAACTGCTGCTACTGCTGAAGAAAAAGTTTTAAATTTCCACATCCATATGTCTACACTGAGCCTGATGCAACTAGGCCAACCGGTAATTATTTTTTTAAAAAAATTCATTCATAAACACCATATAAGAAGAACAGGGATAGCATCCAAGTTTCCTCCAGAGAAGAGACTTCACATTGACCCTGAGCTCAGGCTGCAGATTGGTGGTAACACAGAAAAACGCCACAGTTCTTTTTCACAGTTCTCTATCACGGTGTTACAGTTTGGGAGACTGGCTAAAGGAATATACTTTAATAAAACCTTGGTGGCCTCCTTTTAGTATTTATTATGAGGGTGGAAAGAAGTTCAATTTTTATACATGTATATTTGTGCCAAAAATCAAAGCAATGAACATAATGCTATTTTCTTTGCTTTATGATCCTTGCTTTTCCGAGGCCCTTGAAACAGAGAAATGACGAAGACCATCAAACAGGTTAAATACAACAGGAAAACTTTTGTTTTTAAAGCTGTTAAGGTGGAAATAGACATAAAGGTTACGAATCACAGAGCACTGAATTTTCAAGAGTGAAATCATACCAAAACCGTGACAAATTTTCGCTGACGTCATAGGAGAGTAAGTGTTCAGGAAGGTCGCTGATGGTGCCCTGCACTGCCAGCACGTGTGGGGCCAAGGTGAAGGGGACGTCGCTCAGGAGCTCAGTCATTAGCGAGCTGCTCTCCAGAGGCTGGCCTGCCTTATTTTCCGTCTCAGGGCCTGCCACAGTCCCACTGGATGAGTTTTCTTTGCTGGTCTAAAAATACATATATATGGCAAATGTGGCATTAATCTATCAATCTGAATGAGAAATATGAAATATATAAGCATACTTCAAAAAGTTCATGGAAAACTGGATTAAAAGATAAGTTCATTTTGGTGAAGAGAAATTTTGAAATCCATGTATATACAGGGTCTTCAAAAAGTAAATGAAAAATGTGTGTTATGAAAAACTACAGATATAATTCCATTTTCCAAGGCCTTTTCAAAGTATCCCCACGTACATGTTCCAAGATTTGAGTGCAGCTGTTGACTTTACTTGAGAAACACATCATCCAAATGTCTTCTAGGTTGTAATATTGCTCCAAAACTCTATTCTCATTCAGACTGACCCTCACAGCCCCCTTACATACAAACTGACAATCTTGCTGTTTCCCTAGTCCTGATAATGTCTCTGAAGTCCCTGCACGTATTTTCAAATCCCATGTATGCTCTCTGCTGACTGCCCAGATTCCTTGAGAAATCTGTCACCGTCAGAGTCCAAAGTAATCTTGCCCATTCCAATTGCTTGGGGCACAGTGCCTATGGTACGACTTGGCATTCCCTGTCTGTGTTCTTACTAGTTACTGTTGCACATGCAGGTGTCTTATTCTCAATTAGATTCTAGGGTCCTTGAGGGCCATTAATCTAGTTGGTATATCCTTAGAATCCTCATTTTGCACATTTCACTCTTTACCCCTGACGTAGACTTGAGAACTACCTCACCTGTGTACCACAAGTATTGACTAATTGGCTGACTTCACTGGAATTAACATTTATGTCACAAAAGTTACACAAATAAGAATTGATATATGTCGTTTGACTTCTTCAAAATTAGTATACTTGCAAACACTAGTTTACCAACAGATGTGCATAAGGATGTTTACACATGCCCTCATCACAACCCCAAACTGGAAATTACCTACATATCCATCAATAATAGGATGGATAATACACTCAAGTTCATTCACAGCAATAAGAATGACTGAAATGACTGACTTGCAATGACAAGTGGCTGAAGCCGAACTCAAGCCAACACAAGCCAAAACATGACTGCTTCGGCACCTCCCATTTTCATGCAGAACAAAACACCCAAGCTTCTGTGAGGCCTACCAGGTCCTTGGCGATCAGATGCAGGCCTGTCTGACCCTATCCCTCACTGGTCTACCGTTGCTCACTGCTCTCCAGTCCCAGGTCTCCTTCTGCCTCAGACCCTCTGCTCCTATTCCCTCTGCCTAGGAGGTTTCTATTCCAAAATACACAAGACATCTTCCCTCTCCTTCTTCCAGAAGCCAACCTCTCAGTGAGATCTTTCCTTGCTGCTTTATCTGAAACAGGACACTGCACCTCCCCACCCTCACCTGCACTCCTTCCTCTCTGTATTTCTTTCTGCTTCTGCAGGGGACCTAGTTTCATGGTACATGTGATCTAACAGATTCTGATTAGTGGGCCTCAGAAGGTACACATATTCACTGCTGTTTCCCAAATGCCTAGAGCAGTGCCTAGCATTCAATCCATATGTGTTGAGAGGTTGAAAGTGAACAAATTTTCCTCCCAAGTGGAACATATATTCTCTTTATTTTAATGATGTATTTATTTGTTTGAAAGGCAATGTGACAGCAATCCATGTGAGCGCATCCTAAATGAAAAAGTCTTGGAGAAATACTGCTGCAGAGAAGATGTAGGAGAGAGATTCAGAAAGATTGTGGGAAATGAAATTAAAAGGTAAGTTTATTTAGGAGTCCAAAAAATTTTGATGTCTGTATACAGTTTTCCTCTTAGCATGCATTTTCCATGAACTGTTTGAAGATTCTTGTATTCTTCGTGACGTCTTCCAAGAAGCATTCTGTTGCTGTGTTGACAGCAGATAGTGGGGGGGCAGGAAGGGAGGGAAGTGGCAGGAAGAAGACTGGGAATGAGATGACTGCAAAGGAAAAGGTGAAATGAAGGGACTGAATTTTAGAGACTTTGAGGGTAAAACCAACAGGATTTGCTGATGTGATGGATGGCGGCAGATAAGAACAAGTCTGTTCAAGGAGGAAGCCATAGTTCTGGGTCTGAGCAATCGGAAGGATGGAGCCACCATTCACGGGGTGGAGAAAGAGTGTGGGAGGAGGAGGTCTGAGAGGAAGATCGAGAGATCAGTTCTAGATGTGCACAGGGTCTCCGGGACACCAAGCAGAGCTGTGAAAAGGCAAGGATGATTTGAGTCTGGAGATGGATGAGACCTGATGGAGAAAGCAGAGATAACCCTGCGAGCAGACATGTTTTCTAGGTGTTAGGCTGTAGGTGGAAAAGAAGATGTGGGCCAGGAATTGTAAGGATGCGGTGTCAAGAGACGTTTCTTTTGATTTCTGTTTCTCTTTTTAAGCTGGGAGAAATTATGGTGGCTAATAAGACTGAGAAGAAAGCTCATGAGAAAACGAAAAACTCCATGGAAAATCTGTAGAGAAAGATCCATTCTTTTCACAAAGCAACCCCAACTCTTAGAACAAGTGTCCTCCAGACATATTTGTTTAATGAATGATCTCAGATTAATAAACTTGCCATGCACATGGTTATCCAGAGTTGTCGTATAATTGAATAAACTAACAGGCAAGTATTATCTTAGGACTGCAACTAAAATGAATGCAATCACACCCTGTATGGCAGAGCTTACAATAATGATCCTTGTATCCAGTGGACACATCCTGTCTCCTGAAACCTAACTGGGACTTACAGGGCTCTGTATCCTAGGATTGGCGCAGAGCACAGGCTCTAGTGAGCAATGAGATTACTATTGCAGCCTTTTAAATGGGTTTTTCTATGCACTGGCTTGTACAGAAAAACTTAAAAGGAGGCAACATTTATATGCACCATAAGACCTCAAGATTACACATGTACCAGGCCTTTACTCCCCAGGAACAGCTCTGCAGAGTGGTTAAGAGCACTGATTGTAGAGCCAGACTTCTTAGGGGCAAATCCCAGGTCTCCTGTTTATTAATAAGCAAATGGACTTGGGTTATTTAACTTCTCTGAGCCTCAGTGTCCTCAGCTGTATTATGGGATCAATAATGGAACCTGTTTTATAGAATTTTTCTAAGGACCAAATGGTAATGTTGTTAAGTGAACAGTACAGTGCTTAGCACCAGTTAAAGTAAGTGAATTAATAAAAACTTTAGGAATGTCAAATCTCACTAGGTTTTGAAGAAAAATAAAAAAAAAAATACCTCATCTCCTTAGGATTGGCATTCCTTGGTGGCTCATATAATCTTACCCATCTCTCTCCTTTTACTTCTTGCCTTTTCTCTTAATGTCAAGTACAAATGTTCCCTTGATCTATTGCTAGTCTCATCCCCTACCTGAACCTTCTTCTCTGTTTTGCTACTGCATATAATCTTGTTTCATTAGCCAAAGCATCCCCCTTCTTAAACAAAAGCATTCCTGAAATCTCACCTTCTCCACTAAAGAGAAGTACTGCCCATAGCACTTTGCTTTCTTTTTTATTTTTTATTTGAAAGGCAGAGTTACAGAGAGAGAGACAGAGAAAGATCTTCCATCTGCTAGTTCATTCTCCAAATGACTGCAACAGCCAGAACTGGGCTGGTCCAAAGCCAGGAACCAGGAGCCTCTTCCGGGTCTACCACGTGGGTGCACGGGCCCAAGCATTTGGGCCACCCTCTGAGGCTTTCCCAGGCACATTATTAGCAGGGAGCTAGATAGGAAGTGGAGCAGCCAGGACTCACACCGGTGCCCATATTGGATGCTGGCACAGTAGGCTGTGGCTTTTACCCACTATACCACAGCCCTGGCCCCCAACACTTTGCTTATTAAACACAGAACTTGTCTCAGGCTTAGCTTTCTAGCAGAAGTATTTGTTCCTTTGTTCATGTTTTTATTAATCATCTTTCCTCTCTTCCATAAATCATTCTTACCTGTCAGAGCATTAATCCTGGAGGACAAGACTTCATCAACGTATAGCCAGTACCACAAAGGATTAGAGACATGTGGTTTCTTGCTCAAGTCCTCCTGATATACCTGCTCTCTGACCCCAGGAGGGCTGCTTCAGCCATCTTTGCCTCAGCTTTCTATTCTGTAAAATGAGCATTGGGGGACAAAACATGATGATAGTGACGCCTACAATGACAGATACGGCAAATTAGCATATATTGACCAGCTACTTTGAATCAGGCTCTATTTAAGTCATTTAAATGTATTCATTCATTTACATGAATGTTAGGTGTCCTATGTTAAGGACAAGGGGACACTGAGACACAGAAAGGTTAAAGACATTGTTTCAGGTGATGAGACAGAGACCCAAGTCCAGGGACCTTTAATTCTATTCTTAGAATCTGTATGTTTCAGACATGCTTTGTATAGAATGACTGAATGAATAAAGTCTTGAAATTTTATGGTACAATATTATAAAACAGGATAATTATTAAAATAACAAATGGGCTTAATTCAGAAGAAAAAAATTCTGATGCCTTTTGCCTTTATGAAGAAAGTTCTGATAAAATCATTAAGGGAATGTATTTTACAGACAGACTATAGAGAGATGGAAAAGTAACTGTAATTTAAAGTATACATTCCCCTGGAAATGAATCCATCAAAAATCTGAATAGAACCATGAGAAAAACACCATAGGCAGTGAAACACGATTGTCTATGAGTTGATCAGCCCTGAAACAGAGACATAGGAAGGTAGGCAGGAATGCAATACAGTATTCTCTCTGCCTTTGCATAAATTTAAAAATGTTCCATAATTAGGTTTTAAAAAATTAATTTAGCTTAAAATGACCATGGACAAAGTGTTCCAGCGAAAGCCTCCTAGAATGGTCTGAATTTCAGCTGTGCTGTATTACTCCAGCATCTCTTAACAGTTGGCTAAAGTGCAATGTTATAGCCTCCAAGGAGGCTGCCTGCCCCCTTGGCGGCAGGGTGAGTGCCATGGTGCAGCTGCTGTTGGCATGCTGAGAGCGGGAAGAGGACAAATTATAAGCCAAAACAAGAGTAAGTCACAAAGAAAATGCAAGTCAAAATTCAAGGACCCCACCCCCGCTCAACCTGATCACTGTGGCTCTACCCTGGCAGCCAATGGAAGCAGAGCTGGGGGTTGAGAGCCGAAACAGGTGCACAAAGCAGCCTTCTCTCAGACACCAAGTCTTGCGATTTTTTTCATTTGCATAATAAAATGGGTCTTTAACAGGAAGAATTAGTATGTTAACCACAATGGAGCAAGAAGAAAAGAATCACTTAACCTACTGGTTAATAACCAAATTTTAGAAAATTACTTCAAATATTATATTCATAAAGCATATTTGTTATTTTTGTGATTGACACTGTTCACAGAGGTGCTGCTGTGATGTTTCTGAGTATAAGTTTCTTATATTTAATCTAGCTTTAATAAATAGCACTTGTTCCTACATGGTTTAGATACGAGTATACCATGTCAGGATTTTTTTTTTTAATCTAAAAGAGAAAATAAACTTTCCTTATCTACATCACTATGACAAAGTTTACAATGAGCTGTTTTCATGTTTGTATAAAATTATTTCTTGTTTATTAGTTATCCTGTTAAAAAATGTACTGGCTAGATTTACTCTGAGTTCTATACATTCTATTATCTTCCTTTTAAATTACCTCATGAGGTTTATGGGCACTATTCCTCCCTTTCTTTCCGAGGACTGTAAAGATTCATGAGTTTCAAACTGTGAAATCTTCTAAGAGCTAAGGAAAAAACACATTCCAAGACTACCAGGCGTATAACACTTCAGCAAAGGCTTAGTAAAATGGAGTCACTTCCCCAGAGCAACAGAAGGGTGGTGGCATCCTTGTGAACCTCACTCTGGTGTTTGAAAGCAAGGAAATTGAGATTTAAGAACAGACAACTACATTTTTCCTGGCACAAAAGCCCCATCACCACCGTGAGATCTATCAGGAGGTGCCAAAACTTTATAAACTTGCTAACAATTGGAGACCTCGTCAACTTAAGCATACTCAACTAAACTGTGAGTACTTGTTAATATGAAAATTAAACTCCTGTTTTTTTTTCCCTGCAACCCATTCCTTCAAATAGATAAAGAAAACAGTATCCTATAAAAGCAAAATATTTCTAAATATAAAATTTAGAAACCAGTCTTAACCAAATCAGCAACAGAACCTACAGAAAGGACAGGAAAGAAGGAATAAAACACTCATGTAACATGTTCCTTTTACATGCAAAGAAGGTAGCTATCCCAGGCATATTTCTGGGAGATGAGTTATAGAGAGAAGAGGTGATATCAAGCTCTGTCTATGCCTTTAAATCCTAATGTCTATAAATAAAAGACATCCTCTTTGAACAATAGCCTGAACAAGCAGCACTGTCACTTTATCTCCCCAGGTAACTATCCATTCTGTTCTGGCTTTGGCTGGTATCTGCTTGCATTACATCAGCTTCTTGATGGTGGGGTGAGCTGGAGGGGCAAATCTGAATTAGAAGCATCAGGGGACAGAGGTTAGGAGAAGGTGATACAAGCCACAAGCTTTCTATTTTTTTCTAAAAAGCTGGTTGCCAATGTCTTGCTCGCTGTTCAAAACCTGAGGACTGGCATCTTGGAGCAATGTTAAATATTAAGCAATAGACTCCTTTCATTTGGGAGAATTATATTGCAAAACAAAAGTGTTCACCATTTTTCTCCAAATCCCCAGTACCCAGAATGGTCTCTGCATGTGGCAGATGCTACTTAAATAAGTTTGAGTGGCACTGAATCTGATCCCCTTGTTTCTCAGATACTCTAGGCAGCCTAAAGAAACAAACAATCACCCAGAGCACTCTGCCATCAACACAGATCAGCAAGGTGAGAGACGCTGAGTGACAGAAGACCTGTGTTTTCCCTGTGGCCTGTGCGTTGGTTTCCCCTGAAGTGAGAGCTCCTAGCTCAAGGATGATGTATTTGAATGGAAAACGAAGGGGCCGGGTTAGAAAGTGGATATTTTCCATTTCCAGTCATTGACATCATTTTGGTTTATGTTCAGTCTCGTGACATTCTTTCAGTATTTGTTCCCTGTTCTCTTCTTTTTCCTTCATTGCTTCCACCTGCTCGTGCTTCCGCCTCTCATCCTTAAGAGTTCTCCAACTTCCTCTTTGCAGATTGCTAGCTGAATGCATACCAGTGAGGAAGGGGAAGTGAGCACGCTGTCACTTGCTGCTGCAGTGTCTGCTCCACATATTCTTGGAAAAGCAGCTTGTCTGGAGCCGGAAAAACTTGGGCACTGGCTGGCCAGTGGGGGGGGGGGGGTGCAGTGGGAAGAGCACAGAAAAGCATTTTAGGAAAAGGAACCAGGCAAAGACTGATATGTTCAGAGTGGGATCCTGTTGGGTACAAGGTTTGTTTTTTCGATACAGGGTTTGAAACTAAAAACGCTGCCCCAGAAATTTAAAAAAAAAAAAAAACCTACCAGTTTTAAAGTCTGTTTCTAGAAATTCAGGGTCTCTAAACTTTAGTCCCTATAGGCTGTCACTTCTTCACAGCATGTATGTCACCTACCTCTTCTCTCCCCTAGTCCTCCATCACCCATTCCCCCACATAGTGGGCAGCCTCCTACTTCACAGACAAAAGAGGAACCCTCAGGTGATGGTCTGCTCTCTCTACTGCACCCCCAAACTTCATCTGTATCTGTTCCCATCCCCAGCCCAAAGCCAACTGCTCACTGGAACTGCAGACTCATCCTGTCCACATACCCCTCCCCCTTCAAGGACATGGCTTTATCAACTAGGAGATGTCTCTAGCTTGCTAATCTTTCCTGTTAGCAATTACTCAATTTAAAAAATCCCCTTTAGTGCATGCTGCCCACTGGCATATCACCTCCTTAGTTCCCACACTGTCTTTCTACTTTTGTTGCAGCCAGGTTAAGCAGTGGCTGACACTTGCTGTCTGTCATTCACCCCTCACCCACTGCCATCTGCCTTCCCTCTCTGCCTCTCCACTCACAAAGGTTACTAGTAATCACCTCTTGCTAAGTCACAGGGACGTCTACAAGTGCTAATGCTGTATGACCTCTTTGCAGCCCTTCAAGCCAGTGACATCTCTTTAGGCTTTTAACTTGTGGCCTTTGTGCCCATCTTAGTGATGCCTTCTTTTTGTCTAACTGGCAATTCTTTCGCCTGTTTCTGAAATTATGGTGTTCTTCAGGGTTTTACTTCTGCTCCCTTATTCTTCTTAATCACAACACACTTCTTTGGATGAACTTACCCATATCCATGGTGCCTGCTGCCCTACAAAAGTAGAACACCGTGTAGATTTGTGTGTCCCCTTGATCTCAATATCATATTTCCATGCAGAGCTGCTGACCCACACCCCTACCATACACTTCATTCTGCCTATTCCACAGGCCATCTTCTACTCAAACATGTTCTAGAGCTGCTGCCTATCTCTTCCCCACCTTCAGCCCCACCCCAATCTTAATGCTCCTCCAATATTTTCTGTATCAGTGGACATGAATGCACCATCTTCATGGGTGCCCAACACAGAACCTGCATTATCTTTGACTTTCCTCTCCTTCTCACTCCCTCTATGTAGTAGATCACTGAACCTTGCGGATTTTTGCTTTCAATATCTTCCCCCACTCTTTGAGTCCACTGTCATTCGGGCCAGTATAGTTTTCGGCCTTGAATGCTACTAGAGTTTCCAGCATATGGCCTTACCCTCTTATACTATGGTCTCCTCAATACAAGTGAAACCTAAAGCATTATTTTTCTCCCTTAAAACTCCTCAGTACCTTTGAAGAAAAAAAAAAGCAAACTCCTTATGATAGCAAACAAGTAACAACGTGGCCTTGCTTACCCCTCAGATTTCTTTTACCAATATGCCTCAAACACTTTCCTAAATCCACATTCAGCTATCTGCTGTTATCCAAACAAGCCAGGCTCTCCTGCTCTGAGCCATTATCCCTAACTAGAACAACTTTCTCTTCTATTCCCTCCATCTTGCCTGTTTCAACTGGCCCTTTGGGTTTTTCGAATGACTTCCCCAACTAACCTGGGCCAAATGCTTGTCTGCATGTTCCCCTGACAACCTGTGCACATCTCTCTCACAGAACTTACTGCACTGGACTAGAATGTTCTCTTTTACCCCCACAAAACAATAGCTCAAACCTGGGACCATAGCTTTCACCTCTAGCAACCAGAACAATGTATGACTGACAAGTGGCAATCAATACATGTTTACCAAATGACTGAAAAAGCTAAATTTCTTCATAAACATTATATCGAAGCTCACTCAGAATAAGTGAGGAATTATGTTGGGCTTTGATTCCCACATTGTTTGTTTTTCTAACACAATTTTACCAAGTCTGTTTGTCCCATTATCACCTACATAAGAGGTATGGATGATAAAACATGCAGATATAACTTAAATTGGTTTGAGACCCCAGCTCCATTTATTTTCTGTAGAAGCAGATAGTTTACTCTTTGACTCAGCAAATGAACAACTTCACAAATATGTCTCCCAAAGGCAGTTCAATGAGGTGATACCACGTGTTGATGAAATGGCTCAGTGAATGTTTTTACAACAGACCATTTCTCATTGAGTGAGGGGAAGCAGCTGGCTTCATCTACACCCCCCCGCCACCTTTTGTTTTAAAGATTTATTTATTTATTTATTTATTTGAAAGTCAGAGTTTCAGGGAAACAGAGAGAAAAGCCAGAGACAGAGATCTTCCATGTGCTGGTTCACTCCCCAAATGGCTGTAATGGCCAGAGCTAGGCTGGTCCGAAGCCAGGAGCCAGGAGCCAGGAACCTCTTCCAGGTCTCCCATATAGGTACAGGGGCCCAAGCACTTGAGTCATCCTCTGCTGCTTTCCCAGGAACATTAGCAGGTAGCTGGATCAGAACTAGAGCAGCTGGGACTGCATCCCGTATGGGATGCTGGCAACGCAGACAGAAGCTTAACCTGCCGTGCCACAGTGCCAGCGCCTCCAGCTCCCCTTAACCAACCTAATTTTATAGTCCTTCTCAGGAGCCAGTGTTTCTTTCTAGTTTGTGGGACAGTGTGGAGAGCTGCTGTGTAGCCTATGCCTGGGGACAAGAGTCCAGCACCAGCAACAGGGCTGCAAATCTACATAAGCATTGGAGGGGCAGGAAAGCCTCAGTGATGAGAGCCAAGGATAGGAAAGTAGATGAGAGGAAATTCCACTTACCCACTCCCTCTACACCTCTGTTAGAGGGAAACACCTCTTTTCTATTCTGGGGTATCCATAAAGCGAGATTCTTTTCCGCAGGCAACTCTGAAATCCTGCCACTTACTCCTCCCAAAGGAGGTAGACTGGGTTACAAACTCTTACAAACTGGGTTAAAAACTCAGTCTCAAGCCGCTCTCCTTTCTCCAGAAGGCAGTCCAGTGGTGAGGCGGAAGTCTCAAGCCTCTGATCAGATGGTTGGTTCCTCTGGCAAACAGTCCTAATTTCCTGATGTTACCAAAGGACCCTACCAGGAATCATCTTATTAGCATAAACAGGGGCATGGTTGAAAGGGATTTGTGTTATAACTAATCAAAGATGCTCCTCTTACGCCCGTCACTCAGCCAATTCCAAGGCTTGGAGTTTGGTAACTAACTATGGTCACACCACTCCTAACTAGCAGAAGTGTAGACTTTGGACCACATGACTCTCCCATTTATTTTCTGTCCAGACTGTAACAATGTAAATGCAACCTATATAAGCAACTTATAATAACAAGGTAATCCAACCTGGAATCAGTCATATTTCGATTTTATACACTATAGCATAATTTCACACCAGAAAAGTTTCACTAGGTTGGATACAATGGTTAAGTTGCTGGTTGGGATGCCCACATCCCATATCAGATTGCCAGGGACTGATTTCTGGCTCTGCTTCTGATCCAGCCTCCTGCAAATGTTTACCCTGGGAGGCAGCAGATGATTACTCAAATACTTGGCTCCCTGCCACCAATGTAGGAGACTGAGTTCTGAGTTCCTGGCTTAGGACTCAGTACTGGCTGTTGAGAGCATTTGGGGAGTGAACCAGTGGATGGAATATCTCTTTTCTTTTCCCTCCCCTTCCCTTCCCTTCCCTCCCCTTCCCTTCCCTTCCCTTCCCTTCCCTTCCCTTCCCTTCCCTTCCCTTCCCTTCCCTTCCCTTCCCTTCCCTTCCCCCCTCCCCTCCCCTCCTCCCCCATTTCCCCTTCCTTTTTCCCTTTCCTTCTCTCTCTGTCTCCCTTCTTCTCTCTGCCTTTCAAATAAAAATGAAAAAATTTTTTAAAAGTTTTACTGACTTTATTTAGAAATTATAATTTTTTTGCTGAGTTTAAGTCAGCTGAGCTACTTAAAGCCTTCTAGTACAGGTTATTATTAATGGAAATATTAAAGGTTACTTTTTTTTAGAGCTTAAGTTTAGCAATTTCCATATGTACAACTGTTATCTGGGATGGAGAAGAAAGGTTCTAAAATACAGACTGTGCCACTAGAGAAACAGTTTAAAGTAACAGTTCAATTAAGCATCTTATTACTGGGTTAAATCTACCAAGCTGGCTGTAACACAACTGCATTTAGGAAACTAAAGTACCTGATCATGGCCAAGGTTACAAAACAGCTTACGTTTGTGCACCAATTCATCAAGCTTACTACGTGTATCACAGGTCAGAAGAACTTGATATTCCGTATCAGTCACACTAGATTTTACTTATTTATTTCAAATATCTATTGAACTTCTTCATAATGTCAAGCAACAAGATTATATTTTTTCCCAGATAATTTCAAGGGAAAAAATGAAAAATGGTCTTTGACATCTCCATAGCATGCTAATTTTTAATTTCAGCCAAATGAATGCTTTTCATATTATAAAACAATAACGTACCTCAATTGTCTTCATATGCAATAGGAAAGGAAATGGATATTCTATTTTTAAAGCTCAAAAGGAAATATAAATGCATTTTACCAATTTGTTCTTAGATAATGAGATAAATAGATATCACATGATACTGATTGACTACAAATATGTAAGATATAGTGAGATGCATATAAATTATTAAATCTAAAAATATTATAGCTACATTGCTTTTACTTTGATATGTATATTGATAGAATGAACATTTGATAGTCTCATAACCTAACTATTATATGTATTTTAAAACACAAACATTTTAATGAACAAATTTTAATGAGTAAAGAAATGAATTTTAAAAACCAACAAACCATAGGGAATGTAATTATCTAGGGCTGTTTAAGGAAAAAATGCTAATCTGTTTTGCTGCCTTTAGTTTGGAACTAAAAGTTTATGTTTTTTTAAGGTTTCCACTATTAGTTTGCAAAAACATAAAATATACCATTCTGAGTATGTATTTAGAATTGTCATGTCCATAGCTAGAACTTAGAGGCAATTATCAGTAGGATCTCATTTTCACCCTGCATATAAAATTCCCTATAATCTCAGAAGACAAATAATGCTTCAAGAAACAGGAAAATATTGGAGAAGAAAGCCTTATTTTCTTTGTAATTTGAATGTGATGTGTGGAATAGTCCACACAACTTGGTGATATTATAGCTGCTGCATAAACAAGTGTGAATTTTCACAAACATGAAAGTGAAAGGAAATACATCATACCAAACTGAGTACAGAAATTATGAAGGGAGGCCAATTAAATTCTGCTCAGAGAGCATATGAGTGATAGTATTACCCACACTTGCTGCATCTACCCGAGAACTCCACTAGAAAAACAATGTCTGGCAAACTGAAGAGGTGAGCAGAAAGCTGTGTCACTTGACCTTGGCTCTCATTTGCAAAAAGGTTATATTTCAAAATAGAAGATGGGATTGGAAAAGTAAATACAGCTGTGTTTTCTCCACCCTAGCATTGAGAATGAAGGGGCCATTCAGAATGGCAGAAGGCTGGGTCCCATCTTGGTGCACACTCGAAGGGCAGATGAGGGTGCTATTATTTCACCTCAAGGCTAACTCAGGATAGTATTTTTTTTATTGTGGCAAAATATACAAAACATGGAATTTATTATCTTAACTATTATTAAGGCTATAAATCAGTGGCATAAGTGAATGCAGCATGTTGTGTGACCATGACCACTATCCATCTCTGGAGCTCCCCATTATCCCAAACACTGTGCCAATGAAGCAATAGCCGCCATTCATTCCTCCTTTCCCCAAGACCTCGGTATCATTTATTATACTTTTTGTATCTATCAACTGCCTTTAATAAAGAGAATCATATGTTATTTGTCCTTTAGTGTCTGGCTTATCTCATACAATGTTTTCAGCTCCCTGACTCTTCTCCACTCCTGGTAATGCACACCCCCGCAGGCAACGGTGAGGAATCAAGAAGCTGGGTTCCTGAAACCCACTTGGGAGACCTGGATGTGGCCCAGCTCCTGCCTTTGGCCCAGCCCAATCCTACAAAAAAGAAATTATAGCTGCAGCATAAACAAGGGTGAATTTTCACCAAACAGATGAAAGAGAGTACAGAAACTGAGTACAGAAATTATGAAGGGAAGCCAATTAAATCCCGCTCAGCAAGCACATGAGTGATGGTATTACCCACATTGCTGCAGGTATTTTGTAGCAGGTATTGGAACTTTATTTCTATTTAAGGCTGAATAACACTCCTTGTATGTATATTCCACATTTTGTTCATTTATCTGTTGATGGTTTGGGTTGTCTCCACTTTTTGGCCATTACAGCACAATACTTTAAGAAATAATTAAATCAACTGGATGCAAAATATGGGAAGCAGTTCTAACAGGATTCTTAAAGACTCAATGAATATAGGAACTTAGCGTATTAAATGTGTGGAGAACAGGTATCACAAGTGAAGTGAGGGGTTTAAACACTATCTATGGTTGCTGCTTATTTTGAACTGTAAGTTTGGTTAGGTGTAATAAATTCATATACTTTCATAATACACATTTTCTGGCTAACAAAAAATTAAAGTAATTCTTGTCACCTTAATATTTGATGAATTAAAATCTGAGTATAACTGTTATTATTTCAACTTTGTTTGAAACAGCTCATAAAATGTGGGAACTTCCACTAGAACTCTCCACTGGAGTTTTAACAAATAAATTCTTCAAAACTCTATTTATTTGAAAGGTGGAGGGAGCACAGGAGAGGAAACAGAGAGCTCCCATCCGCTGGTTCACTCCCCGAACACTTGCTGTCTGCAATGACCAGGATTGGGCTGGGCCAAAGGCAGGAGCTGGGCCACATCCAGGTCTCCCAAGTGGGTTTCAGGAACCCAGCTTCTTGATTCCTCACCGTTGCCTGCAGGGGTGTGCCTTACCAGGAGTGGAGAGGAGTCAGGGATATGGAATGCAGGCATCTTAACTGCTAGGCTAAACGCCCGCCTTTGCACCAGAATTCTTTTGTGTGTTCTGAGAGTGTAATAAGTCATAACCTGCCCTTGAGGAAGGAAGGTCTCCTCAATAAAATAGAGATTTGATAATGTTAAGAGTGATTTAAAATCAGAAACCACATAGTGTCCAAAAAGAATCATGAGAGGAAAATTTAAAGTTCATACAGCTTAACAAATTTTGAAAATTATAATGCCTCATGGTGATGGCTCAAAGAGTTGGGTCCCTGTCACCTACATGGGAGACCTAGATTACTGAATCCCCTGCTCCCAGATTTGACCTCTAGCCCAAAATTGTGGCCATTTGTGTGGTAACAGTAGATGAAAATCCTCTCTCTCTCTCTCTCTCTCTATCTCTCTCTCTCTCTCTCTCTCTCTCCACCTCTCAAGTAAATGAATTTTTAAAATAAAAAAAAGTCAATTGATTCCTAAAAAAATTGCAAAGCCTCAACGGAGTAACAAATTCTATATAAGTGATCTGGAGTTTCTCAAAGGAAGATATATTCAGATCAGTAAGAGAAAAGCTGATTAATGTACAATCAATTCTTAGGCTAATTCCTTTTAAGAATTCTCAAGTTTTTAGGGGCAAATAAAGTAATTAAAAGGATATATATGGTTACTTCTACATCATATTGAAAATTAATTTGTAAAACTTAGTAAAAAGGGCACTTTTGCCTTTACCCAAACATGTGACCTTAAGCAAATCATTTAACCCTACTGGATTTCAACTTACTCCTCTGAAACATGAGATCATTGCACCAGATGCCCCAGTTGTAAAGCGTCAAAATTCGAAGGAGACCTAGATCTGGGATCTTCTGCACTAGTAAACCTGCTTCAGGAAAGAGCACTTATAGCAATATAAATGATAACTAGAAAGACAGTAATGACTTAGGGGTGTTTATCTTGAGAACATCTTCCTAACTCGGAAAGATACTCCAAGGTTATAAAAAGGATTCTCATGCCAGAAGAATCCCGAGTCTCACACTGCTCTTGATTATGATAAGAAACATAAACACTCAGGAGTCAAGAAAAATACAGGTAGGTGCCAATCTCTCACAAGTCACAGCTTAAAAAGTAACTTTTATAATGACTCAGAATTGAGGACGTATTTTCTCAGGCAAGTGAGCCCACAACAGAGCTGAAATCCTTTGAATTTGTAACACAAAGATGTACAAAATTATCTCAGTAGTATTACAAGCAGAACAGCAACAAATTAGACTACATTTATTAAAATTACCTTGAATGCCAGTGCGCGAGGGAAGCAAATTGGTTTGTAAGAGCTACTTTGGGAGAGAGTCTGAAAGGAACTGAGGAACATTTTCAAGATTGCTGACCTGTCACCAATGGGTATTTCCATTACAAATATCTCCAGAAAATCTGGAGGGCTGTGTTAAGAATTTTTATTTCATTCCCACAAACAGTAAGGTGATGAAACAGAGTTTCCCCGGCATGAGTGGTAAAGTCTGGAGGAGAAGGGGTTTAGCACAGTGTAGGTTTATGGAAGAGAGCAGTTTGCTGCCGACAGAGGTGACTGGTCACCAGAAGCAAGGGTGTTTAGACAGTCCATCTGCTGAAGACAGGGAGTGGCAGTGAAGGGTCTCAACAGTTCTATTTGCGCTCCCAGGGCCTTCACTGTGGGTCAGCTTGTTTTCCACAACAGCTGAGTGGGGAGCAGAGAGGGCTCAGGATGGGTGGGAGGAAGCAGTGAGCTTTGCCCTATTATGTAGGACACAGATGTGAAGGAAACTTGAGTTTGTGGGGTGGTTCTTGTAACCTGAATGCTAATTTTCAGAGGTGTGGTATTTCACAAACATTTCTAGGGAGTCCATTTTGAGAACCTAGTACATATTTCTTTAGCCTTCCAGAAATAACTGCTATGGTTTCAACTGCCAAAGTGACATAATGGTGAACACATGTGATTTCCAAAAACATTGTTAAAATTATAGAACCTACACTCAGAGTCTAGAAGGGCTTTTCTGCTTTCCTTTCCCCTATTTGCTTTGCAGGTGAGCTGATGTTAGGAATTCTCTCAAGACACTGAATAATTTATAGTTCACCCATGAGGGTGGGAATAAGGTGGTTAAGAACATGAGCCCTGATACATACTAATAAGTCAATTTCATGAGCTGTTAGAGATTCCAGTTTCATAAAATGCATCTCTCATCAGTCCTATGGTTCTAATAGTGCACCTATTTCTATTACCACAGATACCAATTCACATCGAAGGAACACTGATTTGCCAGTCATTGTACTAATGTCCTTATCTCTGATTTAAATTTTTCCTTATGAAGTAGGTACTATTTCAATTTCCAGTTAACAGGTGAGGAACACAGAACTGCAAAGAACTTACATAGTCTAACCCTGGGATCAGAAGCTTCACCACTATTCTCTATTGCTTCCACAGTCTGACAGAGTCTAAGGAAACTTCCCTTCATGTCTTTAAAGATGCAGCACAATTGTTTGTAAAGACCAAAATGTATCTTCTGCTTTGGGAAGGGGAGTAGAATACTTTTCTAAAGCTCATACTTTATCTTTCTCTCAAAACAAAATAAACAATCAAAGCCCATAGAATGTGGAAGAAACCAATTTTGTTGGAAAAACACATTGGGTGTTACATTATGTGTCATTTTTTACATCCAGCTGGGTATGTTAATTCTCTGCAGATCTTAGTAACCCTGAAATTACATGCTGTTTTGACTATTTTAATCCGTAAAAAGCACTGCTGTGATCTCTGAATCATGTATGTTTAAAATAACTGTTTTACCTTAACCAAATATATTCTAGTTAAATTTAAGAACTTAAAGTAACAACACACTGTCCTTTGTTCATGAGAATGACTCTTCCTGAGGCACGTTGTCTGTGGCCAATTGTCCAGTAATAGCCACTGACTGATTTAACTGCCTATATCTGTGAGCCTGTAGCACTGGGTAAGCGGTGGCAAAGAAAGTGCCAGATGGCTGGGACTATGCTTCAATCTGTTGTTAGAAATGAAAAGATACCTTGCCTCAAACACATGATCTGGGCTTATTTATGATTCTTGAATTGACTATGATCAGACTAGAAAAGAGACAGAGGGGAGGGCATGTGGCACAGTAGATTAAGTCACTATTTGCAACACCTGTATCCCATATCAGAGTGCCAGTTGGAGTACCAGCCACTCTACTTTCAATCCAGCATTCCTGCTAATGTGCACCTGGGAAGTAGCAGATGATGGCTCCCTGCCACCCATGTGGGAGACCCAGATTGAGTTCCAGGCTCCTGGCTGCAATCTGGCCCGGCCCTGGCTTTTGTCAGCATTTGGAGAGTGACCCAGCAAATGGAAAAACTCTCTCTCTCTCTCTCTCTCTCTCTCTCTCTCTCTCTCCCCCCTCCCCCTTCCCTCTCCCCCTCTCCCCCTCCCTCTCACTGTCTCCCTCCCTACCTCCCTCTCCCCCTCTCCTCCTCTCCCTCTCCTCATCTCTCTCCCTCTCCCTCTCTTTTCTCTTCCCCTACCTCTTACCCTCCCTCCCCTTCTCTCAGCCTTTCAAGTAAATGGAAGTAATAAATAAACATTCAACATATTTTTTAAAAGGAAAAAGAATGAGAACATTTCCAGAACTCAATATAGTTGCAGACCTCTGGGTGCACCCTTAAATGTAGAAAAAACGAGGAAGTACTTCATCATTATTTATGCCTGAAGTAGCACAAATAAAAGCAGTGCTTTTATGCTCAAAGAGAACAGTTGATTTTTAAAAGCCCCATGAGTGCTTCCTATTTATTTAATAGCTTTGAACTAAAACCTAAACAAAAAAAATGATTAAAATGATATACTTCAAGATAGAAAAATCATGGTGATTATTAAGGAAGCCAAATACCTTGGATCACCAATAGAAAAAATTAAGAAATCAAATTTTAAAACAATTAAAATTTTGAGTAGACAGTCACTAAAGAGTGAAAACACAAAGTCATTTCACTTGTGTAAAAATGAGGCCAACTGATGTTATTATTCAGTTTTCCTTCCAAAACCCAAAAGCTAACTTATTTTTGAAAAGAGAGTAGTATGGATAATATATGTAAGGAATATACTCTTTTAACATGAGCTTTGTATGGTTTCCTAGTATGATTTACATGTGTTTAGGGAAATTCAATTAATCTAATAAACCAGATCAACAAAATGAAAAGTAAAAGCTACAAGATCATTTCATATAATCATATCAATAGGCTTAGAAAAGATATGTGAAAAGATCCATTACTCTTTCATGATTAAAAAACACTCAGCAAACTAGGAATATAAGGGAATGAAAACTGCATCTGTGGAAAAACCCAAGCTAACATCATACTTAATGGTGAAGGCTAAATATCAGAAATAAGACAAGTGTATCCACTCTTGCCAACTCCATCAACATTGTATTAGAGGTGCAACTGTCAAGTCAACTCAGCACCTCCCCACCCCCCAAAAAAACGTAAATAAAGTAAAATGCATCCACATTGGAAAGGAAAAAGTCAAACTATATGTGCAGTAGACATGATTTTCTATATAGAAAATTGCTAAGAATCCATTAAAATACATTTAGAACAAGTTCAGCAAGGTTGCAGGATACAAGAACAATATAAAGATATTAGTTGCACAATCATGTGATACACAATGATATTTTGGTAAATGATGGACCACATGTACAATGGTAGGTCCATAAAATTATAGTGAAATAAAATGTTCCACTGCTTAGTCCTTGTAACCATCATAATATTGTAGCACAATGTGGTACTCACATGTCTGTAATGATCATGATGTAAAAAAAACTAGGATAAATTATTATCCTTGAAAATTGAGAAAATAACTTAAATAAATCTGGCAGTAAAATATGAACTACAGGAGTATACATAGCCTTTAGAAATCTTTTATTTCATAAATAATAATTGAAATAATAATCCTAAAAACAGATTTGACTTTCTAGTTGTCGTCTCCTTTAAGTTTGATTACAGAATAATAAAAAAGGCAATCTCAACTTTCATAATAATTTCCTTGCTTCTAAGCATAAGTGGCTTGGATAAGAGCAGCATTCCAACAAAGATTTCACAGATGTCTCCTTTTTTGTTCTTTTAACAGTGCACAGAAAAATAACTTAGAAAATAACTACTACAATAACCAAAAGCATTTCAGAAACAGCAGTTGTAAGCTTTATTCAGTATATCCTCTGCAGACATCTTTTAGAGCACCAGAAGTGGCTTTGATGCTACTCTCACAGGTGGAAGCACTATATTTGATATTGAGCACAATTTTAACCAAATTGTGAATACTTTAGACAATAGATCAACTGTTGATATCGGAACTGGACACTTCCTGTATGAAACCACACATTTGTGTAACTTCAACCCAATTACCATTTTCACTGCAGTGGATAAATTTGCTAAAATATGTTCTCTTTTTGAAAATATCAGTTCTATGCTATTTTATTCTGAATCAGTAAACCGAAACTCAGATTGGTAAGAATAGGTATCTTGGTACACTGAGTGGCATAACAGACTCTGTTATAATCAGTTACTGCGGGAAAGAAAGACTGCCAAATTGAAAGAGACAACCATTTAGTCAGTTAGTAATAACACAAACAAATGTTAAATTAAATGCAAAATTATCATTTTTAAATGCTAGATAATACATTATTGGCTCAAAAGAAATTCTGGAGTTACTTGAAACTTTCAACAATTCCTTTCTTTATTTAGTTAAGTTCAAAAATCCCTCACTGGCCTAATTCATATGGCTCAAGTACATCAAAAGATGAGGGTCAACTGGCAATATCTTAAGAATTTGGTAAGATGTAAAGAAAGCAAGTGGTTTTAAGAAATTTAGCCAAATGGGTATATATAAGCTCTTTTAAAAAAGTGCATGCTAATTATAAAATAGAAAAGGCAGCATAATACAAAGGAAATAAATGAATTACGAATCACATCAACTGCACTTATCCAGTCAAAAAATACTTGAGCCAATATAGTGTAGTACATATTACCACCACATAACATATAAAATAAAAGTAATACCGACTAAAGTACTTTCTAACTGGACATACATCATGTAAGGAGAAAGTAATCAGGCTACTAGACTCCACTGGAAAAATGATTTTGACAAGATTTTTATTCCTCAAAAGCTTTTAGAAAAAATATTTTCTCATAGAATTGGAAGAAAAGTTTGGAATAATAAATTATCCAGACTAAATTTTTGTTAAAGTGTCTAAAAATAACTACTAATATTGGTCAACATTTTTATAAATGTCAATTTTACCTAAAATCTGCTAAGTATAAAACAAATTTCAGAAAGATCTCAAGTATGAAGAAGTAGACTGAAAAACCAAACAGCACTTTCTGAAGAGTGTAGTGTAGTTCCATAGCCACAAAGTTTTTTTCTTTTCTTTAAAGATTTATGTATTCATTTGAAGGGTAGGGTAGAGAGGGAGATATCTTCCATCAATTTGCTAACTCTTCAAACGCCTGCAACAAATAGGACTGGGCCAGGCTAACGCCAAGAGTAGGAACTTCCTCTGGGTCTCCCACATGAGTTGTAGAAACCCAAGTAATTGAGTTATCTTCTGTTGCTTTCCCAAGTGCATTAGCCAGAAACTGAACTGAGGACAGAGTAGGTGGGACTTGAACCAGCACTCTGATATGGGATATAAGCCTCTCAAATCACAGCTTAACCTGCTACGCCATAACACCCACCACATATAGCACAATGTTCAATAATAACTTCCCTGGTTGAAAACTATGTCAAATTTGATTTTAGAATACTGTATAGAACCCAGTATGCTATGCTTTGAGAAATGAAAGGGAAGAATGAAGGCAGCATTGACAATATATTGTTCTGATATGAAACTGTGTTTTTAAAAAATGTATTTTTTTTATTTTTTTTTATTTTTTAATGGTGCCATGGCCAGCACTGTGCTGATCCAAAGCCAGGAGCCAGGTGCTTCCTCCTGGTCTCCCATGCGGGTGCAGGGGCCCAAGCACCTGGGCCATCCTCCACTGCCCTCTTGGGCCACAGCAGAGAGCTGGACTAGAAGAGAAGCAACCAGGACTAGAACCAGTGCCCATATGGGGTGCCGGTGCCGCAGGCGGAGGATTAACCAAGTGAGCCAGCCCCTTAAAAAATGAATTTTTTAGAAAGGCATAGTAACAGAAAGAGCAAGACAAATTGAGGAGGGGGGGGATGGGAGAGAGAGAGAGAGAGAGAGAGAGAGAGAGAGAGAGAATAAATATCTCTCATTTGCTGAATCATTCTCCAAATGTCCACAATAGCTGGGGTTGGGGTTTAGCCAGGCCAAAGTCCAGAGCTGGGAACTCAACCCAAGTCTTCCTTGTTGAGAGCAGGGAACCAATTACTCAGCTGTCACCTGCTACCTCTCAGGGTGCACATTAGCAGGAAGCTAGGATCAGAGTGGAGCTGACTCAAACCCAGGCTCTTCGATACCGATGTGGGTGTCCCAAGTGGCCTATAAAGCAACACACCAAATGCCCCCTCCTCGACCTGTAACAGTATTTAATAATCAGTGCCTAAAAATGTGTCTGCTTCCTTTCACTCAACTCATATTTCTGAGCAGCTACCCTATGCCAGACACTGTTTTCAGCACTGGAAAGGATAAATAATAAACAAAATTAGGTGAAACACATTCTACAGCACTAGATATTAGTGATAAGAACAATAACACAAATAAGCAGAAAGGGTAGACACAAAATGTTGGCGTGGGAAATTACCATTTTTTTTTTTAAAAAAAAAAGCAGTTAGAAAGGCCTTCATGACATGACACGTGAACACCAGGTGCGTGTGTCTGTGTGTGTAGGGGCTTGTTCCAGGCCAGCACAGCAGTGCAAAGGTTCTGAGGCAGCAGAGTGAAGAGCCAGGGAGAGTGTAGCTGCGGCAGTGTGAGAAAAGCAAACGGGAAGAAGAGAGGGCAGACAGCAATAGAAACCAGACTGTGTAGGAACTTGAAGTTAACAAAGACTCTGGCATTTCCTACTTTTGATCTGCCTTATATTTAAAAAGAAGCATTATACCCTTTATACAGCTGAGAATATATGGATGAGGCGTGAAGACAGGAAAAGACGGGTAGAATTTATTTCAGTAATCTAGGTAAGAGCTAATAGCGGCTTGGACCTGGTGGCAGTGAAGGAGGGGAGAAACTGATAGAATTTGGGTAAACCTGAAGATAAAGAGAACAGAATTTGCTGATGGCTTGCCTGTAGATTTCAGAGGTAGAGTGGAGTCAGCATAATTCTAAAGGTTTGGTCTGAACAACTGCAAACATAATTTTATTATTTGAATTTTACAGAAAAGGTAAACAGACATTATTCCAAAGCTCAGTCTTTCCACAATAACCCAGTATCTTAGGGAAAATGAAACTGGAATCATATGGAAAGAGCATCTCCTACATGGATGATATACACTTCACTGTACAACTGAAGGTTAAGAAGACATTTTCTTTAAATAAGTGTTAACAACTCTCTAAATTGTAAACTTCATTGTGCGCTAGACCAAAACTGTCTTTCTCACAAAACAAAGAAACGAACAAATGAAAGCTCATGCTGAAGCTCCAACTTCCAACCTGATGGCATGTGGAGATGGGACCTTAAGAAAGTAACTAGGATCTGATGAAGTCATAGCATGAGGGCCCTTGTGAGGCCAGAAGAAGACAAGAGAGAGACATATTCATTTTTTCCTCTCTCTTTCTCTCTCTCTGTCATCTGCAGACCCAGGAAGAAGGCAGCCATCTGCAAATCTGAAAGGGGGCCCCCACCAGGAACCAACTCGTTGGCATCTTGATCTTGGACTTTCTAGAACTGCATAAGTCACTCATCTATGGCATTTTATTATAATGGATGAACTAAAGCATTGGCCAGTGACATGGCACAGACTGAAAATATTAAAAGGCGGTAACAGGACAAGGAATCTATGGATGACTGAATACTACTTGGTTAGGTAAGGATGTCAGGGACATGGTACATCTCCACACTCTCAGGCTGGTGGCATGATACATTCTCTGTGGAACTTCCCTGGAAACTGGTATGTGATGACGTGACATGGAAAACAGACTTTAAGATTAAACATGAGAATACTGTTTGGCTTTGATTTCCTTTCAAATGTTTCAAATAAAAACTTGAAAAAGTAACCACCATGTTGTAGCTGCTATTCAAAAACTACACTTATTTTTAAGCATACAGAAAGAGCTATGTTTTGTACATTTAATATATATCTGTAGTTTTCCATTAGTTTTTTCTAGAATAAGGGTTAGCAGACTCCAAGAAGTGTATGTTCTGTCTTGCTATCTTTTTCTACTTGTGTAAATGAGCTATGGCGTGCTAACTCCTGGGGGTTATTTCTCGTAAATCTCCCCCTTCCTGACACCCCAATTTCCAAGGAAGCATTTACAGTCTTCTCCCTGGTCATCTTGATCCAGCTCCATCCCCTCCTTCAGCTCTATCAGAACAGTTGCCAACAGTAAGGAATATGAACTCCATAGTAAGCCTTGGGTTGCAACACCTCTGCTTTTCACTCTCAATGCTACCAGTCTGGAGACGACGCTGGTCACAATGTCAGCAGTGCTGCTGAGGGCATCTCTTCTGCAGTCTCTCATTGCAGCTCATCTGACCTGCGGAAGCTACTTCACTTCGTAATACGGCTCTGTTCCTGTCACTCTCTATCAAAATTGCACAGTGGCTTTACAGCAATAGCAGAATTAAGTATGCATTTTTCCATCTAACTTTCAAGGCCTTCCACAATGTGGGCTCATGTAGCCTTTGCAGTCTCATCTCCTACCACTTTCTTTTCAAAGTAACTGTAACACTAGCACAACCAATCACCCTTCCTAAACCTGGTTATGTTTTAATGGCTCTGCACCTTGGCTCACACAAAACCTTTCCCTCTTGTCTGTCAAAAGTCAGCCTTTCCTTTAAGAACTATTTCAAATGCAACTTCTTCTAAGAAGCTTTTCTCCTGAGGTCGCTGATGAATATGATCACTACCTGCAAAGAACCCTGCCAGCCGGCTGCACAGCACTTACTGCAGTCCACAGGCAGGCATCTTTCTCCCATCAGCAGTGGTTTCTAAGCCCCTAGAAAGTCACAGCTGGACTTCTGCTCATCTCGAACTCGCTTGGCAGTGGCACTGGGCCTTAAACACATTAGAACTCGATGCTAAGGAACAGAGGTCTTCACAGAGACTATTCCCACAAGCTACCCCTTTTCACTCAGGATATCAGTGGACACAAATGGCTATTATAGTGTCTTCCTGACCTCTCTTGTTTCTGCTTTTTAGAAGTCATGTTATTGTGATTAAGAATAATCATGATTAACATGGGAAGAGAGGATCCGTCTAGTCTGTTCCTCCCTCACCGCTCAGTGAGTAAGAGCAACATGAGATGTTGTGTTTGAATGCGAAGGAGAAAGGAAATGGAGTTTTCAATGGGGAAAAGCTTCACAAAAGAAAAACCTGTTTCATAAAAGCAGTCTGAAAAATCTTTCAGCTGAACATTGAGATTAAGAAAAATCAATAAAAGCTTTGACATCAGAACCATGTGAAAAGTATTTTAGGCTTGATGGCAAAATATAAGGCTCTTGGCTTTAATACATAAAATCTTCCTCCAGCAACCACAGATGCAGTTCAACATTCAGGAGCCTCTATGGCCCCCAAATATGCTTCACACAAATCGCTTATTGCACAGATAGGGACAGTCAAGATTCAAAGGGCCAGCATTTTCAAAAGGCCTTCTACCAAGGCTGTAATTAGTTGTTCAGGCAAAAACTGCACACACGTCTAATTGCACACACAATTGGCTCATTGTATCTTCAAAACAAAGGGTAAAGGGTTAATTGTATCCACATCTGGTCACAAAGAGAGGTTGTCCTTTGAAAATATGACACTACATTTACAAGAAAATTTGCATTAAACAACCATCCCTATTACTACTAATAATTATAATAATACCACATGCTTACAAATTAATACCTTTCATGCTGATCCTGAAAACACTTTACAAACATTAATTAATCTCACAATACTCCTAGGAGGTATGAAAGGTGATTATCCCAACGGTGTCAATGAAGAAATACAGCAAAGTTGGGCTAATTGTCAAAAAGCCACAAAGGGAATCAGAGCTCCCAAACCCCTGGCTCTCAACACTGGCTCAGGTCACAGGGAGGTTTAGGGGGACCTCAGTTCACATAATCCACAAAAATAAACCTAAACAACACAACCCAGAATAACCCACTTTCAGAACGATGGAAATTGGCCTATGACTTACAGATTACTACAACTTCTTTTACTCAAAGAGACACACAGAGACAGTCATGCAAATGGAGCTACCAAATAGAACTTCTTTGTTCCTTAATTTGATTTTTATGGTCAAGTAGTCCAGATAATTTTAAAAAGTACATTACATGATATATCATCATGAATGAGACTTTCATAAATATGCAAGAACAAGTTTCTGCAGGAGATGTCCTGGAGATAAGAGCTGCGGCATGAGGGCTGAATTTAAAGACGTGAGGTGAGGGCCTGAAACAGAGTGGAATGAGCATGCTCTAAATTCTAACTGCTGTGTATGTCCATCAAATTACTAGTTAGAAGCATGCAGTTTCTACCAGCCCAGACTATCTAACTTAATACAAATAATTTTCCTCCTAAAGGCACAGCACATCTTTAGTATTTTGTGTAACTTTATCTTCTTTTCGAATGAGAGATATGGGAATTACTACCTAAAAACAAAATACACATTTACTGATTTATTTTTATAATAAAAGCAACAGTCTAACAGCCATATGAGGAGAGGTTTGGGTGATCTGCTTATATATCAGAAGGAATGACAAATTCTCTATGCAGATACGGACAAAGATGTGGGGACCTAAACATACGTCATGTGAATCAATTCAGTTCACTTATCCAGTGAAGACACAGTGATGAACAAGACGATGTTCCTGCTTTCATGAAGCTTAAGGTCTTGCAGTTATGTTCACTCAAGCACTACCACATCGCTTCTGACCATGACTTCACAGCAATATCTGACAGAAAATAAAGCACTGAAATTGAAAGTGGGAGAAGAAAAGCAGAACCAAAACATGCTGCAGATAAGAATCAACATGAGGAGGTGTCTATGCTTCAGGGCTGGCTCAATACTTGCCCCTCAGAGCAAAAAAAAAAAAAAAAAAAAAAGATATGTTTAAAGAAGGAGGAAGAAGGCAAAAAGACACCAATATATACACTGTAACATTTTGCCTTACAGAGGTCAAGATCAGTATCATACGGGAGTGCTGACTTCTCATGGGAGAGGCTGGGAAGGCTCCAGGGAAAACAGTCACATGCTGGGCTGGGCTGGACTGGCAGGGCTGACCGCCACAGAGGCTGCTACAAAAGGGTACTCCACACCAACACTCAGCCGGCCACAGCAAGTTCAGGAAAGGCCAGGAGATTCCACCGCAGTGTACACAGTCCCTAAGAGCTGCAGGCCCACTCACAAAGCCTGTGAAGTAACAGATAACACTGAGATTTTTGAGGGAAAGAGGAGACGGTAACACAATGCTCTCCCCCCACTACCTTTTTTTTTTTTTTAAGTAGAAAACTGTAGTTCTGTGTAAAGAAGAGACGAGGAAGGAAGGCCAGGCAGAAGGCTCTTCAATAAATCACTAAGAGAGGATGAGGGCCTGGTCTCTGGTCCTGGCACAGAAGAGGTAAAGGAAAATAGAAGGACTTGGTGAATAATTAGATGTGAGGAAAAGGATGAGTCACGTGACACTTGAGGCTGCCTTGCCTCTAAATCCTACATGGCCAAAAAGATCCAGAAGGCTGATACTGAGTGTTTCTTCAGGTAAAAATAACAGAATAACAGATACTATGCCTTTTTGTCATAAATATTTTCTATTAAAGGGATACAAAACTGTTTTTAAAAATGCTCAAGCATGGTAATTATATCAGAATATGAAATTTACTTATTTATTTGAAAGTCAGAGTTACACAGAGAGAGGAGAGGCAGAGACAGAGAGAGGTCTTCCCACCTGATGGTTCACTCCCCAGTTGGCCGCAATGGCTGGAGCTGCACCGTTCTGAAGCCAGGAGCCAGGAGCCTCTTCTGAGTCTCCCACGTGGGTGCAGGGGCCCAAGGACTTGGACCATCTTGCACTGCTTTCCCAGGCCACAGCAGTGAGCTGGATCGGAAGTGGAGCAGCCGGGTCTTGAACCGGCACCCATATGGGATGCCGGAGCTTCAGGCCAGGGCGTTAACCTGCTGTGCCACAGCACTGGCCCCAAAATGGGTTTTTCTTTAAAATAAAAATAAAATATGGTCCTTCAGCCAGATCCCATGGTGTAAGATCTAAAGCACTTTGGTTATAGTTTTAGCTCAGGTTTCAACACTTTCCTTTTCCTGTTCATTTAAACTTACAAAAAGTAAAATGAGTTTTAATTTTTCCCCAGATATTCAAATGATTTTGCCCTCATGAAGTATCTTATAGCTCCCTCCTACATCGCCAAGGATAGCACAAAACAATGATCAAGCTAGATGTTTAAGAATTACTTGCTGAATGAATAAATTAAAAAATTAAGGGCCAGCAGAAATCAACTTTTTCCTAAACCACTAGACAGCTACTGCCATAGGCACTAGATTATGTTGAATGCAAGCATGCATTGTTATTGACATGATTGTTACTGTTCAACCACAATTCACAATATTCATCAGGAAAGATATATTTCCTAAAAATTTTATTTTTATCATTAAATTTGTTGTTAACCAAGGCCAAGTCCTTGCTAATGCTAAGAACTGCTAGAGAAAGAACATGTATAAGAAAATGCCTGAAGGCTGGTGCTGCAGCTCAATAGGCTAATCCATCGCCTGCAGCGCTGGCACACCGGGTTCTAGTCCCAGTCAGGGCGCTGATTCTGTCCCGGTTGCTCCTCTTCCAGTCCAGCTCTCTGCTGTGACCCGGGAGCGCAGTGGAGGATGGCCCAAATGCTTGGGCCCTGCACCTGCATGGGAGACCAGGAAAAGCACCTGGCTCCTGGTTTCAGATCAGCGCGGTGTGCCAGCCGCAGCATGCTGTCCACAGCGGCCATTGGGGGGTGAACCAACGGAAAAAGGAAGACCTTTCTCTTTGTCTCTCTCTCTCACTGTCCATTCTGCCTGTCAAAAAAAAAAAAAAAATGCCGGAGATATACTGCAGCACACTTATAACATTTCCTTAGAAAGCATCTGACTATATGGTTAATATTACATAATTATAAAAAATTTAAAAATTACATGATTATATAGATAACATTAGAAATGTGTCCTATCTTTATGTTTTGAAGGAAACTTATTGCTTTTCATCTACCTTATATTAAAAGCAGCATCATAAGTGACCTCTGATCATAGACGAAACAGAGGGCAAACTTGCAGATTTGGTATTCAAAGCTTCACAGAGCTTCATGGATAAAAAGAGAAGGAAGGAAAAAACAAAGGCAGGTAGGTAGAAGGCAGGACAGGTCAGAGGCTGTCTTCCCTTTCTCAGGTTTAAAGTCTTTATGGAAGTTCTTATCCCCTGCATGTACAAGGGAGTGTGCGTACACACAGAGGTCAACAGGGATGAGGTCCTTAAGGATGGGTGTAGCCACAGACAGCCCAGGATCAGGGGCTCTGCAAAGCCTGAGGTAGAGCTGAATCCCCCCCCCCCCCCCCCCAGTTATGATGCAGTGACAAGGGAGCTAAGTGCTTTTGCACTGAGTCTGACAGATATGAACTCCAGTTTGAACCAAATCAGGTATATGATCTGTACAAGGCATTTCATGTCGGCATTGGGTTTTTCTCAACTGCAAAATGGGAGTCATACAGAAAGAAATCTTCCATCCACTGTTCTACTCCCCAAATGTCTGCAATAGCCAGGTCTCCCCGGTAGATGGCAGGAACTCCAGTACTTAAGCCATCACTGGCTGCCTCCAAGGATGTACATTAGCAGGAAGATGGATCAGAAGTGGAGAAGCCAGGGCTCAAACCAGCATACTGAAATAAAATCCTTTACACCACAATGAATGGTGGGATCTAAAAGAGAAAAAGCTAGCTGAATTAAGAACTGTTTATCTTTCTTATAGCATTTTGGTTTTAATTTGGCAATAGAGAATGTTATTAGGTACTTATGAAGCACATCAATATAAAAATGTGAGCTTCAAAGATTAGAAAGTTCTAAAAAATTTTCCAGTAACATTGGGATCTCAAATTTTAAATATTATGCCCTGTTTAAAAGGTCAAGGAGGAGGGGTCACTCCTAATTAATAAAACAGAATATTAACACTTTAAAGGAGAAAGAAAAAATGCTCATTGATATGTTCTAAGTACTATAACCTCAAAGGTAAGTATTTCTAAAAATGTAAACAGTCCACAAGAATACAGGGGCATAAAACGTTTCTAAAGTTATACTTTTAAAATATTTTTCAAACAAAGCACTTTCATAAATAAAAGAAAACAACAAAAAACGTTTTTCATGTTCATGGAGGGCTTACTAACATGCCCTCAACTGACAAAGAGGAGCAGTGGCATGCTTGAATCCAGCATAAGGTGGAAAGTCCAAGTGTGCAAACCTGGGAAATGTGCTTTCACACTAGGCACTACGGCTATTTTTAATGTACGTCAGGCTTATTTTTACTACTTGCAGAGCTGCTTCCTCATTAAGGCCCACACAGATATAAACTGTGAGCTCCTTATGGTGGTGGTGGGGGGGGATACAGACCTCCACCTTGCATGCATATCAGCTGAAGAGAAAAGAGCCCTTATTCATCAAATTTAAAAAGCACTCTCTCATTTCATGCTAATTGTATGGTCCTTTGCATGATACACAAAAGATTGCCTACCATGAAAAGGCATTAAAAAGAAACTACCAGTCTCAGGATTTTTTTGGAACAAGATTAGCTTAATACTTTTTCTTAGAGAAAGTAGATGACTAATTCTAGTATTACATTTATCTTCACAGAATGGCCTTTGCAGATTTCACTTTATCAACGTTTATTCAACAGCTTCTCTCTGCGTCATATAATGTGATTTCATTCTACTAATCTCAGTGCTCAACAATTCATAAGTTTTAAATAAAGTATGCACAGATTTTATAATTGTTTTATCCATAATGGAAAACAGTGACAGTCTACTGGAAAAGAAAGGCTGATTGTTAATAAATACTAGCTTCCCAGTTCCCACAATGTGTAGGTTCTGCTTTGATGGGTGTTTTATAAAAACACAGTATCAAAATCTCATTTTTATAATATTACCAGGAATAATATGTAGTAATACAAGTAGTAGAATATTATTCAGGAGTCATGAACCAGATGATAAATTTATGGCATATAATGTATGGTATAACGTATGAGTTGGATCTCTGAAAAACAGTATTAATTTAAGTTTATGTTATCATAAACACCAACTGAATATTAACAACCATGTAAAAGACCATCAGGGAAAGATGTGGAAAGCAGAAAGCAATAGGAATAGTTCACTCATTGTACTGCACAACAACAAAGTGGCACTACGCCTTCCAGAACTTTCTATGGATTACTGTCACTAAACGCAATCAGGGTTAAACTAAATTAAAACTATTACAAGGGCACTGTCCAATAAAACTGTAAAGCAAGACACATGTAATTTTAAATTTTCTCATAATAATATGAAGAAAGTTAACAGAACAGGTAAAATAATTTTAATACTCTATTTTTAATCCAGTAAATAAAAAATATTATTATGGTAGCATCAGTATGATTTACAATTTTGTTTTCATATAAAGTCTTTGAAATCCACTATGTATTTTACCTCTGAATTTAGACTAAACACATTCAATAGCCACATGTGGTAAGCAGCAACTGCTTCCGGTGCAGTTAAAATTTCACACATAGGCACAAAAAGCCAAAAAGCCTTGCTTTAATTACTCCCTAATGTTTTCCTGTGAGTCAGATGTCAAGCCACTAGCGAGGTTACTTGTTCTTTTGTGTTAACAAACACAGCAGGCTAGAAAGCACAGAAAGCTGTATCACTAAAACCAGCTGAATCCAAAAAGAACCATGCTTCATTTTCATTAATAACAAATATTTATATATCAAATTACTTGTTTATCTCTTGGCCATTTTGTGATTCTGCCATGAAATTTAGAAATTTCACTTTCCCTTCTGAGGGTCAAACTACTAGCTACATCACCCAACGTTCACTGAAATATTTACATTTTCACTATTTGGAAAAAATAATGCTTCAAAGTAGTAAAATAAGTAATTCCTAAATCCAAAGTGATTTTAGATTATTTGATAAGAATAGGGGATTTTCCTCATGAAAAGAGTTTGAAAAAAATCAAGGAAAGAATAACAAAATACAAATGAGTAGCAAAATATACTAAATTCCAGGCTAACAAGCTCTCCTTTTCCCTATGGTAACAACAAAAGACACAACTCAAGAGCTTTGCAGCTTAACTGAGACTTGACTGGCCATTCTGAAGAGCTGAAGCATAGGTAGTCATAGGCAAGAAAATCAGTGACACAAGGGAGTCAGATTTAATCCTGAAATATGAATATCCAAATTTTAAAAGATATAGAATTTTTAAAAAAGTGAATGCTAGTTCACTTTTTCCTCTTCATTTGTTGTTAGGAAATTTCAATTTTAAGTTTGGGTTCTGAATGGATTGACCCTTTCAAGCAAAAAGTACAAAACCAAAAAGTTAATACACTAAATATCCAAAAAGCTCTTAATATAAAATACCCAACCATTTACAATGAGATCAGTATAGTTAAACATGTCAGAAAAATGAAATCACTTCTACATCATCATGGTTTAATCTGTAATTTATTTACAGTATAATCTGTAATTCTCATATCATCCTCAGGCCTTATACCCTGGATAACCATCTTTATGAATTACTGACTCCTTAACACTTGATTGAAAAAGATGGTGGCATGGTTAATTGATTCATTTGGCTAATTGATGGTTAGTCCTGTGATGCCCTAAAATTTGTGTGAGTGACAATTCCCCTAAAACTCACAGTAACCTTCAATCCTACAGTTCAACTATGGTCAACTTTCTTGTTTTGGGGCAAGAAAATCCTGCTATCTGGGGACAAAACACATACAAAGTGACCATTATAAATCAATGCTTAAAAAGAAGAAGAAAACATTTGATTTATTTAAAAATAACATTTAAAATGTGTTTCAGTCAAGAACAGATGTCAAAATAATCAAGAATGGGGAAAAAATTCCAAAACACAACTGGGTTTAAGGAATGGCCTAACACCTAATCAATACAAAATCAGTGCAGCAGGTTAAACTGTACAAGAGAGTAAGAGTCACTTTAGGATTTGGATGTAAGCATTATCAATCAGCTAGCATAATGAGAATGATTAAACATAGATTGGAAAACTAAAAAAAACTGTCAGGAACCTTGGAAGAATAATTCAGTTCAAGTAGATGAAACAACTTTACAAATATATTCCCATTACTCTAGCATTGAAAATTAAGTAACTTATACAAAGTTAGACTTCTTCTGGGTTGCAAGAACTAAACAAGTTATTTTGTCTTTGGTCTAATCTAAGCGCGCAGACATTAAACACTTATGGAGTGGCTGACACACACCATGCACAGTGGTAGGCACAAGAACCAGTGATGAGCCAACCCAGATTGGCTTCAGGATGCTGCAGGGCAGGATATAAGAAAGCAGGACACAGTCACATACAAGGTACTAAGGAAACTGAAGAGAGGACTCTACTGTGTCTAAGGGAGGCACAGATGGCATCAAAGATGAAAGGTACTTGGGCAGAGGTTTGAAGGATGAAGATGAATTTGTTAACTGAATATGGAATAAAGAAAGCTCTCCAGGAAAGGGAGAGAAATTATGTTTAAGATATGTTAGAATTCCTGCCTCCAAATAGAATGTAGCCATTACCAATGATGTGTACTTTTCTTGATTTGTCCTCCACTCTACATGGATGTTTACTATTGGAGAAAATGCTTCAAAAAGCAAAACAGATTCATAGCTATTTTAGAGATTACTTGCTGTCTACCCAGTATTCATTCTCCCTCACATTCTGATTTTCTTAGTGTTTATAAAGTACTGAAAACATTTCCCAGGTCACCTTGCCACTGGGTGTGGCCATGCAACACAGTATATGGCTATTCAAACTCTGCTAGATCTGTGAAGGTTTCCAGACCTAGGAACTTTTCTTCGCTGTTTTCCCCCTTTCAGCTTCCTGGAAAAATAGTTGTGATGACTGGAGGTTCAATAACTATCTTGTAGCTATAAGGAAAAGAGATTCATAGGACCTGGGCCTTGACATCCCTGAGCTTCTGAATCAATTCTTTAATTGCCCACCACCACACTGCTCACCATTTTTTTTAGGGAAAAATAAAGCCCCAAGTTAAAGCACTGTGCATCAAAGTCTCTAACTCTCAGATGAGCACAATTCCTATCTATATTAATGCTTTCCATCTTACACTGTATGATTTTTCAAGCAATCAATCATAATTTCCTTACAATTTTAAAAGAAACTAAGTGTCCAGTGTATATCAGATTCTGTGTAAATAGGTATATAAATAATACATATTGATTCACATAATTCTTACAGCAATATTTTGTATGTATTGACATTCCCATATTATAGCAAAAGAACATTAAGTCTAAAGTCTAACTACTTTGTTATCAGACACAATTAGAGCCCGAATCTTGCCTTCTTCATGCTACAGTGTGTGTTCTGTGAATCTGCTACAGTGAGGAATCATCATTACTCCAATATCTCTAAGTTAGGTAGCCACCTTTTCTATATTTCCTGTACTGACAACTAAAATCTGACTGGTAACTCACCTAAAATATATACAGTAGTCCCCCTTTAGGCACAGATTTACATTTATCAGTTACCCAACTGCTGTCCAGAATTACTAAGTGAAAATTTCCAGAAATAAGTATTTCACAAGCTTTAAATAGCTTTTATTATAGAATATTATAAGTATTTTATTTTATTTATTTTTCTTATTTGACAGGTAGAGTTATAGACAGTGAGAGAAAGAGACAGAGAAAGGTCTTCCTTCTGTTGGTTCACTCTCCAAATGGCTGCTGCGGCCGGCGCTGTGCAGATCCTAAGCCAGGAGCCAGGTGCTTTTTCCTGGTCTCCCATGTGGGTGTAGAGGCCCAAGCACTTGGGGCACAGCAGACAGCTGGACTGGAAGAGGGGCAACCGGGACTAGAACCGGAACCCATATGGGATGCTGACGCTGCAGGTGGAAGATTAACCAAGTGAGCCATGGTGCCGGCCCCAGTATTTGATTTTACTATTACTTACTATTGTTAGTCTCTTAATGTAACTAATTTATAAACTATCTTTATTGTAGGTATGCATATGCAGGAAAAATACAGATACATACTACACACACATACATGGAGATGGATGGAGAGAAAGAGAAAGAGAGAGGCTTTGTAAATCTGCTGTTTCAAGTGTCCACTGGGAATGCATCTCCCACATATAGAAGGGGACACTGCTATATCTAGACCATGAAAAGAACAGTGTCCATAGAAGGAAAACCAGGAAGTAGTTGATGTATCAAGTAGTGAGAGCTGCAAATGTGTGGGGCACACCCTGCCTGAGAGCAGCTAGCCCAAGCAGATGACTCAGACAAGTGACTCTTTTTCACTTGCATCCTCCAGTCAATAAAGACCCTGAAGAAATCACATGACAATGGAAGGAGTATGCAAACAAACTTTCATGTCACACCAGAGAAATAGACAGGAGAGGGTAAGTAAGGGGCCCAAAGTCACACATACTCTCACAGCAAAAACCCTTCATGTTACTTTATCTTATATGACTTTTGATTAATAAATTTTATTTATTTTTTCATTTTATTGAAAAGGCAAAGAGACATCTTCCTAAATGCCTCCAAAAGCTTGGGCTGGGCCAGGCTGAAGCTAAGGAGTCCAAACCTTCATCTAGGCCTTTTCCAGGTGGGTGGCAGGGACCCAACTACTTGAGCCATCAACTGCTGCTTCCCTGGCTGAACATCAGCAGGAACTGGACTGGAAGCAGAGGAAGCAAGACTCGAATCAGACACTTTGATATGGGATTCAGGGGTCCCAAGGGGCATCTTTTTTTTTTTTTTTTTTTTTTTTTGGACAGGCAAAGTGGGCAGTGAGAGAGAGAGAGACAGAGGGAGAAAGGTCTTCCTTTTTTCACCCCCCCCCCCCCGCCAATGGCCGCTGCAGCCTGCGCACCGCGCTGATCCTAAGCCAGGAGCCAGGTGCTTTTCCTGGTCTCCCATGCGGGTGCAGGGCCCAAGCAGTTGGGCCATCCTCCACTGCACTCCCGGGCCACAGCAGAGAGCTGGACTGGAAGAGGGGCAACCAGGACAGAACCGGTGCCGCGACCGGGACTAGAACCCAGGGTGCTGGCACTGCAGGTGGAGGATTAGCCTATTGAGCCTCGGCACTGGCCTCCAAATGGCATCTTAACTGCTGGGCCAAATGTCTGCCCCTCACATGACTTTTTCAAAAGCGGAGCAAAATGAGATCTAAATTGGGGGTGATGCATTTAACACCCAATTTATAAAACCTATTAGAATAAAAATATCCTTTATTTAAATACAAATTTATTTTAAGTAACATGTACATATTTTAACCCTTTTCTCTACAAAATGGATCTGAAGCAACTAAGAAGATTCAGAGTAAGTCCTGGAAAAATGAACAAGCCCCCATCAGGTAGGAGGAAAATCAAATACACAGATACGTATTCCATAAGAGTTCTATGTGATTTCTATAACTCAGTTGTAAATATGGATCTGAGCTTCCTCCTGGCCAAGTAAAAATGGAAAAAAACAACAGGTAGAAAAATCACAATGGCCATGGGAGGAGGAGAATACTTATTTTCAGTTAGCATAAAAACCATAAGAAATCAGAAAATCTAAGCAAGCCTCACAAAGAGGAATAATGCAACGTGCTGTACTGTGTCTTGGTAATGCTTCTGTAATAAACGTCAGAGTGTGTCCTACACAACAGTTTCTCACAGTTATTCAACCAAACTGAAAATAGGTCAGGGGAGGCCACCTGTGCAGGACCAAGGCAATGAGGCACAAGTATTCAGCTCTCTGATGGGTAGGTCTAAGTGAAGAGTAAATCTCAGAACATCTTGGTGAACAAACAAACTGCATGTTTTAATTTGTTCATGCAAATATTTTATTTGTTCAATGCAAATATTCTCCTACAGAAAGCAACCTAAGGAGTAGGGTTATGCAACAGTTCACTGATTCTTTTCATTTAAGAAGTGCTGACAGTATTATCATGGCATCTTATTTTTGTTATTATGGATATGGCTTTTCAGTCCACTATCACTTTGCTTCTCTGCACACTTAATGCAAGTCTTTTCTTCCTATTAGTGTGGCATAAAAAGGCAGAGAAAATGTGGGTTATTACTTAAAAACAAAATTATGGCTTTTAGCTTTTATGTGAGGAGGTTCTTGTACATATTTCTGTTATATAACTGATATTAGAGAAAACTTATGAATTCATATCCATAATTTCTTAATTTAAAAGTTGATATGTGGAAGGCATGATTCTAAGCATATGAAATTGTAAGAGTAATGGTCCTTACGCAGCTGAAAATTAATCTCAATTTTTGAACAGGGTAGTAAGGATAAAAGTTCAATGCAAACAAACAAAGCCTGACACAGAGTAAGAAATGGAGTCTGTTAGGTCTGGAAAGAAACATAAATTCAATGTAAATTTAGCTGAATATCACTATAATAAGTTTTTTTCTATGTACTCAATGCTGATGCACAAAGAAAATTCTCCGTAAGCTACAAAGCTGACTATTCAGACAACGTCAGTTAGACCAGGTACATACCTCCTTGCTACTTTTCCATTGCCTGAAGATTCAGATGAAGTTTATCCTGTAGAAGGAATCTCTAGCTGTGTGAAGACACCATAAATATGGTGGTACTTTAACTGAAAACCCCTGCATGGTCTCAAGTATTAACTATAATATGAATCAAAGGTGGACAAAACAAGGACCATTTGCCACTAATTAAAAAACAGGGGATTAGAAAAAAGATGGCTGTGGGAAATACAGAACAGTTGTTCTCTCAACATGGACTTCTCACCCTGCTGATTTTGTGATTTTTAAACCTACAAAAGTGAAAACTAGAAATAATGACAATAAGGTGACAACCAAAATATAAACAAAATATTCTATATGATTTTTAAAATACTGCTTTGTAAATCAGATACATAAAACTAGATGTAGTAAACAAAAAGCATTTTCACATTTTGATTTTGTCTTCTAAACAAATATAATTAATACAAGATTGGATCCAATATAACGTCACTCAATGCAGTAATGAGGTTCTCGTTCTTGGATTCAAACTGCAATCAATCAACAGATGAGGTAGGCAGTCACAGATATTTAACTTTAACAAACTAAAATTGCTAGAGTTAAATAAATATCACCGTGGTCATTTTAAGCTAACTAGCTTCATCAGGCAGAGCTACAAAAGCAGCAGTTAGCGGGTTTCTGGCAGGGACTAATTGGCGCTCAGCAACAGACTGTGTACACGGACAGAAACATTGCGTAAAACTCACATTACCGGCTTGCCCACACCATATGTGCCTTTTGGATGGGAACAGGGGCAGCTCTCATACACCTCACATGGTTTGGCCTACTGGCTGGGATGAATGAATATTATGTTTCAGACTGCTAGTTAACCCCAATAGAAGCCAGAAAAAAGCACCAGAATTATTAGCTTTCAATTATAAGTTTTCCAGCAAAACTGAAATTAGGACACAGAAGAAGTAGTTACAAAAATGTACAAATATGAAGTTACAGAAAGACTTTTAGAAAATTTGATAGAAAAGTCTTAGGTTAATTCAGCTGAGTAATGTTTTGGAAAAATAACATGCTGAACTGAAGCCAAACATGAAAGTCTAGAGCCTATACACTTAAATAATTATTATAAAGTGAATGTTGTTCATTGTTCTTTACCTGTGCTGAATAGACCATTTCAAATGAAGACAGAGTTTACTAGCCATAGCAAGGATCCCTGAAGTGATTTTTGCAATCTGACAATCTACTGCCAGTACTGTTGCACTATTTCTTCCCCAAAAACATAAAGCTTGATTAATCAATGCCTAGAATGTCTTCATTATGCAACAGAGCCCTGGCTCCCCTTCCCTGCCCCCTCCCCCAGTCTTCACCCCACCCTCTACAAAGCAGTAGTATAAAGGTTGGCATTTGGTGGCAAATCCAGTTTACTTTCCAAAAAAGTAAACAGCCGTAACTTCTGGGGATGAAACAATCTCAAACAACACATCTAATCCCCCTCACTCATAGACTACAAGTTGAAATTGAAGAGAAGCTTAGCAACATGTCCTAAGTCAGATACACGGTAAGCAGTGGAGTTCAATTTCTCTAGTCCAGCAACTCAGATGAAAATAAATGTTGGAGAAATCCATTCTACAGAATTTTATTCCCAGAAGCGATCTTGCATAAGAGGACAAATAAATCAAATAGTTAATTTACCATTTAAATGACAGACCGTGTAATAATCTAACTGCACATCACTTCTCAAAGAAATTAGATATTTGAGGTGTTTTATTTTAGAAGAAACAAAGGAGTAAAGATTTGGACATTGTTTTGATAAAACTTCATTTCCATAAAATAATTACAATAAGGCAAAATTAAGATCTTCAAGTTAAGAGTCTCAGCATTATTAGATAAAATGGAAGAAGTGAGATTTTTAAAGAAATACATGTTCCAATCAGTACCCCACAAACTTTTCTGTTATACACATATGTTCTTTATAAGCAATATAATGACATTGACAGCCTGACTAATGAAAAAAGTTTGGCTATGTGATTTCCAATTTGACATGAAGAATAAATTCCAAGTGACTTCACTCCTCTCGCTGCTGGAAAGGTCCCTGGGTGACAGGGGACAGATGTTTTGACAAATAGTGATCAGATGTAGTACGCTGTGATGAACTAATTAAGAGACCTTAAACCAAAATGAGCACGACAAGAAAGTGTCAACTTATCTTCTTAAATATTATCCTCAATAGATTTGACTGTCCCATTGTTCGATATAAAATAGTTCTTCTATGAGGCAAAAACACTTTTATCATAGACAGATTAGAAGACCAGAACACTAGAAAGAATGACTGACCCTCTATATCTATCATCCCAAACACAACTACTCTTTATGATTTTTCTGCACAGCAATCAATTATCTTTTTTTGCATAATTTTACATTGCGGCAATCATACTATAATCCTATATATAATTTTGTATATGTTTTAAGACAAATTATCAAAACCAAGTATCAGAGCCTGCGCTGTGATGCAGTGGGTTAACGCCCTGGCCTGAATCGCCAGCATCCCCCGTGGGCGCCAGACCCAGCTTCTCCACTTTCTATCCAGCTCTCTGCTATGGCCTGGGAAAGCAGTGGAGGATGGCCCAAGTCCTTGAGCCCCTGCACCTACATGGGAGACCCGAAAGAAGCTCCTGGCTTCAGATCAGCATAGTTCTGGCCATTGCAGCCTATTGAGGAGTGAACCAGTGGATGGAGGACCTCTCTCTCTCTCTGCCTCTCTTCTCTCTGTGTAACTCTGACTTTCAAATAACAAATAAAATAAATATTTTTAAAAAACCAAGTATCATTTTATTGACAACTCATCATCAATGCTATTTTTATAAAAGCAGAAAGTAGGGGCCAGCACTGGGGTTTAGTGAATAAAGCCGCTGCCTGCAGTGCTGGCATCCCATATGGGCGCTGGTTTGAGTCCCAGCTGCTCCACTTCCCATCCAGCTCTCTGCTGTGGCCTGGGAAAGCAGTGGAGGATGGTCCAAGTCCTTGGGCCCCTGCATCTGTGTGGGAGACCCAGAGCAAACTCCTGGATCCTGGCTTTGGATCAGTACAGTTCCAGCCATGGCGGCCAATTGGGGAGTGGACCAGCAGATGGAAGATCTCTCTCTCTCTCTCTCTGCTTCTCCTTCTTTCTCTGTGTAACTCTGACTTTCAAATAAATAATCTTTTTTTAAAAAGCAAAAAGTATTCTACTGAGTGCATATGCCATCTTTTTGCACATAAAACTGATGAATTTAAAAGATTATTTTCTTAGAATAGAATCCTAAAAATGGAATTCCTGTCAATGTATATTAACTTCTTTCTGGCTCTTAAAATACTTATTGCCAAAATGCTTTCCAAAAATGGTTATAGCAATTTAAACTTTCTTCAATATCAATATGTATTATATCTGTATTTGGACTGCAAATTATCTTGTGAGAACAAACAGGTTCATAATCACTTTACATTCATATACTCACATAGCATGCTATGTTAAAAAAAATCTTGAGAAAATGCAATTCTTGGCAACTAGTAAATGAACGTTTGCTATATTGAAATTACTCCTTAGAGTCATCCCCTCTAGCCTCCTTTCCCCTATACCATGCAATCCCAATTCTTTCCAAAACAGAATCCAATTTTTAATGGGATAATCTTCGTTTCATCTTTGAGGAATACTAACCAATGTCTATATCATGTAGAACTCACAAAAGCTAAAGAACATTTTCATCATTTTAATAACTACTTGAAGGTTCATATAGCTCTTTTAGGCTGGGGAAGTAGGGTGAGGAAGCAAAGGGGAGATGCTGACCAAAGGAAAAAAAGTTTCAATTCCACAGAAGGAATAAGCTTAAGAAATCTAATACCCAGAAAGACACTAGAAAACACAATAGTGAAATAGGTTATTCAAAATCACTAAAATAGATTTTAAATGTTTTCACCAAAAAATAAAAAAAAAGTACATGAGCTGATAATTAACCTGATTTAATCATTCTGTATTTTAAACATATGGGAACATCACACTCTACCTCATAAATTTATCCAATTGTTATTGGTTCATTTAAAATAGTCTTTTAAAATGAATCAAACTAAACAATCATTTTTTGTTCCTTAAATTACTAAACTATGGAGTCCACATGTAACCCACTCCATACTATCTAGAATAAAAGAATTCAAGCATTTTTCACTACTGAATTCAAATGTGACCACTGTGTAAAGGACTGAAACACACACTTTAAAACACACCTGAATGAACAATAACAAAATACCCCAAATCCTTACTTTACTTTAAAGCGGATTCTGTGTGCTGGGGCTGGCACTGTCATACAGTGGGTTAAAGCCCTGCCTGCAGCACTGACATCCCATATGGGCACTGGTTCCAGTCCCAGGTGCTCCATTTCCAATGCAGCTCCCTGCTAATGTGCCTGGGAAAGCTGTGGAAGATGGCCCAAGTCCTCAGGCCCCTGCACCCACGTGGGACACCTGGAGGAAGCTCCAGGCTCCTGACTTTGTATCAGCTCAGCTCTGGCCACTGTGGCCATTTGGGGAGTGAACCAGCAGATGGAAGATTTTCTCTCTCTCTCTCTGTCTCTCTGTCTCTCTCTTTCATTCTCTGTCTTTACCTCTCATTGTAACTCTTTCAAATAGATAAAATAAATCTTTAAAAAGAAAAAGTGGATTCTAATAGCATGTTCTTAACAATTTCAGCAAAATGTTTTTGTTGCTATTGCTACTGCCTTAATTATTGTTTTTGCAACTGCTGTCTATTAAATTTCCTAATACAAATTGACCATAATACTGTTTAAGGTTTTCATTAAGATATTTACATTAAATAGGCAGTAAGCTACTATGGTTAACAGAAGCTGGGGGGGAGTAGATATTATTGCCACAGTTTATTATTATAAATAATTTTTGCATCTTCTGTCAGTATAACCACAGGAATATCTCAAGCCACCAGCTGATAATAATCTTTATAAATCCTACTTTGCAGCTATACCATCTGTTAGTTATTACATTTTATATGTGCCTCCATATGCATATGTGAATTAGTTATCACTCAAGATAAATACACAAATGGAATTATGGCTTTATGGGGACTTTTTATTGACTTGTTTTTGCATTTTGTTATCTTCAGGCCAGTAAGTAAATAAAAATAATTAAGCAAAGAAAAACATCCCTCAGCCTTGGAAACCAAAAATAAGTGCAAATTTAAAAAAAAAAATCTTGTCTGCAGTTACAAATATAAAAAATTTAAAGTTCAGCAAACACTTAAGCAATCTAAAAATATCTGCTAAAACTAGGTTAAAATTTATAGTCACCAAAGTTGGACAGGGTTATGCTAAAAACTGAAATATATTCACAACTCCCAAAATATACCTACAAAACCAAAAAGAACAGGTCCACTAGTAAATTAGTAGCTAACATGGTTCATTTTCATGCTATAAAACACTTTTCAAGATTACAAATTATGAGGAAATGAAAACTTTCTTACTTGCAATGTTTATTCTCTTCAGAGATGGGTCATAATGGCAGAAACTCAGAACCAGGTCCCTTTTGCGTCTGGGTTTATCCCCAGAGTCATAAGTAACAGGCTCTTAGACTAGCAGAAGGCAATAAGTAACTGTACTATCACTGCAGCTCACCATCAAAATTCTCCCAGAAGGCAATAAGAATAAAAGAAGGAAGAGAATGATAAAGATAATCTTTTAATTGGACAATTAGTTCAAATTATAAGTTTTCCCCTCGAGTACTAGAGTCTAATGACTAATTTTAATAAGCCCAAACATAAGTTTACAGGAGCTCTTACGCTACACACCAAAAACATGGTGGATTCTGTTAGTCACCAATGGCTCTTTACTAAAAAATTATTTATTATTTGCTAGTGAAAGACACACACAGTAAAAGAGAGGGGAGCTCACATCCACTGATTCATCCCCAAGTCCCTTCAAAGTCAGAACTGGGCCAAATAAACCTGGAAGCTGGGAATTTATTCAGGTCTCTAAGTGGGTGACAGGGTTGCTTGAGTCATGACCACTGCCTCCCAGGGTCTGCATTAGTACAAAGCTGGAGTCAGGAGCCAGAGCTGGGAACTGAAGCAGGCACTCTAGTCGTGGGGACACAGGTGTCTTAACCAGCAAACACTTGCTTTGCCAATGGCTCTCAAAACACAGACAAAAGTATCAACTGAGAAAAATCAATGATGTTTCTGTAAGTTACTCTTACCCTTAAGTAATGATTCCTTAGGATCATTGAAAGGGAACTGTAAAGTACAGGAGTAGTTACTGATTTATGCCATTATTGAAAGAAACCCTAAACTAGTTTAGGAAGGGTAGTAAAGAAGAGACAAATACACAAATCTCTTCAGGAAGTAATTAAAAATTTGATTGTTTGGGGGGAACGAACATTGTATGATTTTCAGTTTCATGAAATGCAGTTTCATTAATTACTTAACGCAGACATTAAGTATGATGCTTTTTGTATAAGTGACTTAAAATATTGCATAGTCCAACTATGTAAACATTAACCTATCCAATGCCCAACCAAGTCACCTTTTTCAAACTCTATTCTGTTTACATATTAGAATTTCTATGATGTCAAGAGATGTACTTGGGTAGAGAACATAGTTGTGAAATATACATGGGTAACATGTAGTTGGTCCTCTGTATATAAAATCAAACTAAAAATGAACCATAATGAAGAAGGAGGTGGGAGAGGAAGAGGGAGGTGAGATGGGAGTTGCAGTGCGGAGGGTGGGTATGGGGGAAAGAACCACTATATTCCTAAAGTTTTATCTATGGAAAAATGCACTCATTAAATAAAAACTTTAAAAAAAGAAATATACATGGGCTATAAAGTGTAAGGAAAAATACCACAGATGACTTAACAAAATTGTTTAACAGCCATTAAAACTGTACTGTAGAAGATGCCCAGCCACATTCGTTTAATTTTAAACTGTTTATTATCTATCACGTAGATTCATGTGTATAAACCACTTTTACATTATGATTTCCTTCTGTATTTCTAAATGTCCTTAATGAAACATTTCATTTCCAAGGGACTTAATTATATAAAATTAAGTATAAAGTAACTAGAAAAAAACATTCATGGTTCAATGCATGAAAATCTTTCTCAACTCTTCCTAAAAAATATTTCTTCTTCCATTGAATCCCTTAGTTATTTTTATAGTTATGCAGTATAAACGATCTTTTATTAAATGCTTTACACTACAGTGATGTATTGAACTTTCTAAATTTTCACGAACACTGAGAATCCTTGCATCTGAAAATAAGTCAACAAATCTTACAAAATATCTTGCTATCTTCCCCCATTTCCACATCCAATACCATTCCTTTATTTGAATTCACGTAAACCTCTATTTTGATATTCTGAAAGCCATTTACTCCAAAAGGTGCTGAGAAATGTAAGTTATAGTTTGGCAACTACAAATTTTATCTTTTCAAAACTGTTTATTTTCATCTATTTCAAAGGCAGAGAGAGAAAGAAAGAGAGAGAGAGAGATCTTCCATCTGCTGGTTCACTCCCCAAAAGTCCATAATAGCCAGAACTGGGCCAGGCCAAAGCCAGGAACCTAGAACTCCATCCATGTCTCTCACAAGGGGGGCAGATACTCAGGAACTTGAGCCATCATCTGCTGATCTCAGGACGCGTTAGTAGAAAACTGGATCATAAGCAAAGTAGCAAGACTCAAACAGACACTCCAATATACGGGATGCAGACATCCCAAGTACTGACTCTACACCACCAACCTGTAAATGTTACCTTTAAGTATTCTAGAAACTATACTAATTTTCAAGTACATTCTTATTTAAATATTTCAACACCTGTTGTATGGTCATTAAACTAATGAATTAATCAATCTCTCTTGTACAGTACTAAAAATTTCTTAACAAAATTATTAAACTTTTCCTTGCTAATATATTAAGTGTGTCAAAACAATATCAATTAAAAAGAATTTTCTATAAGTAACTCATAAGAAATGTAAGAATCAGGCTGGCACGGTGGTGTAGCATATAAAGCCACTGCTTGAAGTGCTGGCATCCCATAAGGGTGCCAGTTCAAATCCCAGCTGCTCCACTTCTGATCCAGCTCTCTGCTATGGCCTCGGAAGACAGTAGAAGATGCCCCAAGTCCTTGGGCACCTGCATCCACCTGGGAGATTGGGAAGAAGTTCCTAGCTCCTAGCTTCAAATTGGCCCAGCTCCGGCCATTGCAGTCATTTGGGGAGTGAATCAGAGGATGGAAGACTCTCTCTCTCTGCCTCTGCTTCTCTGTAGCTCTGACTTTCATATAAATAAATGAGTCTTTTTAAAAAAGAAGTGTAAGAATAACAATTTTGTAGTGAGAGAAGATATAACTGTTTAAAATGTCAAATAGAAAATAGAATATAATTAAATTTGAATGTAGCAACAATCAATAAACAGAATTTACTCATATAAACAGGATTTAAGAATAAACAGAATTTACTCATAAGAGGATCACATATTTATTCACTCATTCATCCAGAAATCATTCATAGGACATTTATCAACATCACATGCATCTAACTGGATGACAGCTGCTGAGGCCATAAAGCCAAATAAGATACAGTCTTCACCTTCCAGGAATTCATAGTATAATGAAGTCATGAAAGAGAACCTACATAGTAAGAGGACACTGGGGTTATCTCTGGAGCTTTTTTTTTTTTTAAGATTTATTTATTTGAGAGGCAAAGCCACAGATAGAGGGAGAGATAGAAAGGTCTTCTTCCATCTGCTGCTTCACTCCCCAAATGGCCACAACTGCTGGAGCTGAGCTGATCCAAAGCCGGGAGCCGGGAGCTCCATTCAGGTCTCCCATGTGGGAGCAGGGGCCCAAACACTTGGGCAATCCTCCTCTGATTTCCCATGTCATCAGCAGGGAGCTGGATTGGAAGTGGAGCAGCTGGGAATGGAAACGGCATCCATATGGGATGCTGGTAACGCAGGCAGAGGCTTAACCTACTATGCCACAGTGCCGGACCCAAGAAAAGGGTTCTTAAAGGGGATGATTTTGAATAGAGTTTGGGGTTGGAGTTTTTGGGGTATACAAGTAAGAAAAACTGGCTTTCTTTTTTTAGAAAGGGATTTTGGGAAAAAACTGCCCATCTACTATCAGTCTAGTGAACAGCTGAAGACATAATTGGGGTGGCAAAAAACAGATGTGGAAGATGTCTGATAGAATCAATAGGACTTGATGACAGATTTGATTGGGGGGGGGGGAGGTTGAGAGAATGGACCAAAATGGTATTTCAGCCTCTGACTTGATAGAAGATTGACAGCATGAAATGAAATCTAGATGACCAGTTCACAAATATTTACTATGCACTGTCTATGTACCCAAAAGTATTCCAGGTATAGCAATTCTGTTTTCATTCTAGTCAGAAGAGGCAGACAGGAGACAAAAAAATAACCAGAGACAGTGATAAATGGGATGGAGAAAACAAAACAGGGTTATATGATGGTGACGGGAGAAGGAAGCTTTAGCAGGAGGGTGGCAGTCGTGAAAAGCGATCTTGAATGATAAGGAGGGAGTCAAGTGAAGCTCAAGACAAGAAGAAACAGCGAACATGAAGGATGGGCTGGGAACACACTGAACAGCACCAAAGGACAGCAAGGGAGCTGGTGTATGGGGATGGGTACTGAGGCCCTGCAGAGCAACGAAACTGGAGAGCATGGAACCCCTCATGGCCCACTGGAAGGAGCTCAGCATTTAGGCCAGTGACAGGGAGCAGGCAGCAGACTTAAGCCTCAGTGTGATATGACTATCATCTGACTCAGATTTCTGTCTGAACAGTGGAGGCGGAGAGTGCTCACAGAAGTAGTGGCTTAGCCTTCCTAAGTGACAATGCCAAGAAGCAGCCAGATTCCAGAAAAACAGGTGAAGATGACAGGACTTGCTGATGGATGGGAGGCAGAGTGTTGACACAAAGAGAGAAGCCAAGGGTATCTCAGGGCTTTGGGTCCTAATGCACTAGGTATATGGTGGTAATACTAAACACAGATGAAGAAAGCCTGGACACTCAAGCATCAGGGTAGCAGGGCCAGGAATCAGCAGATCTTCTACAGTTGAGGAAAGACTAGCTAAGAACTTGTCTAAGAGTTGTCTAAGAACTTGGATATGAAGCATCATGTGGCCATACAGATATAAAGTCTGGAGTCTACCAGAGAGGTCTAGATTTAAAACCCTGAGACTAGATAAGGCTCATCAAGGTAGAATATAGAAAATGGGGTATGTTGAGCAATACTTTTGTCCTGAGATTTTTAAGAGTAGTGGGTTCCACATTAGATGCTTAAGATTCAGATAAATGATTATTTCACTTATCTGCAGCAAAACTTATATGAGAGGCCTTCACAGAGTTCATAGAAAATGCATATTCTTAAAAAATTATGCATCGATTACAAAATTTTTACACCAAAGTAAACATATTTAATTCCATTTTACCACAAACATCTTGAGGTACTCTAATATATACCTCCAACCTTATTGATTAATAATTATATTAATGGAGAGATTCAAAAGTAGCACAATAATGATCTAGTTTCAAATCTCCGAGGATCATAATATCAAACAATTCTTCCTTTAAGAATCAATCTTGGAATTATATCAAAGAATCAACTTTGAAAAATACCAACTCCTGGCCTTTTGGAGGTGACTAGGCCATGAAACCCGAACCTTCAACAATGGGATTAGTGTTTCCTTATATGGGCCTGAAAAGATCAAAGTTCTTCCTTTATTAAGTGTCAATATGGCAACAAGGCACCATCTATGAAGCAAAAAGCAGATCCTTTCCAGGCATCAAATGTGACAAGGCTTTCTAGACTCCAGAATTGTGAGAAATATGTTCTGTTGATTATAAGCTACCCAGTTGATGGTATTTATGACTTGAACTAAGGCACTAAGTGTTTAAAATCAAGTAATCATGGGGGATAATCCTGATGGTTATTTCTCAAACCTCAAATATATCCATCTTTATTCCCTATCACAAATGAAACTAATCCTGATCAGCACTCATTACGTGTTTGAATAAATGAAAGAAATCAGGTTATTTCAGTTTATAAGTGAGGTGTTTTTCTTTGTCCTTATATATGCTTCTTTCACTATCATATACCCAGAACCTTGCATGGTGCCTTGAGTACAGTCAGTGTTCAATAAATATTTTTTGCACACATGAATGAAAGAATGAATGCATTGTTGCATAAGAGATGTTTATGATATTTTTTCCTCCTCATGAATTTACTTCCTTTATCGTGTCTTCCAATAAGATATTTCCTTGACTTTAAAACACTTGCTCATTGTGAAAAGTACTAATATAGAAAGTATAATATCTCGGCCGGCACCGCAGCTCACTAGGCTAATCCTCCACCTTGCAGCGCCAGCATACCGGGTTCTAGTCCCAGTCGGGGCGCCGGATTCTGTCCCGGTTGCCCCTCTTCCAGGCCAGCTCTCTGCTGTGGCCAGGGAGTGCAGTGAAGGATGGCCCAAGTGCTTGGGCCCTGCACCCACATGGGAGACCAGGAGAAGCACCTGGCTCCTGCCTTTGGATCAGTGCAGTGCGCTGGCTGCAGCGCGCCACCTGTGCCGGCCATTGGAGGGTGAACCAACGGCAAAGGAAGACCTTTCTCTCTGTCTCTCTGCCTCTCTCCCACTATCCACTCTGCCTGTCAAAAAATAAAAATAAAAAAGAAAAAAAGAAAAAAGAAAGTAAAATATCACTTCTTACAATAAATATTGTCCTCTATTGACATCTCAAGGCCACATCAATTTATTCATCTAACTAATGTTTATTCACTGCATACTCTGCTAGGCCCTGGGGACACCACAGTGAACAGGCCAGGCATCTGAACTAGCTGTATGCAGCAATACCCTGCCATGCTACCAGCTGAATATAAGTGGAAGTGTGTCACCATGCAAAGAGCTTCAAAATTCATGGATATTCCTTAAATTTTGACATTCTCTTTATGTCTTAAAGACAATTATTTCAGTGATTAAATACAGTTAGAACATTGCTACATAGCACATACAAGTAGCCATCCTAACTATAATGTCAAGCACCCTCAAAGAGCAAATAGTTTTCTCATGTGAAAAAGAAAAAATATTCTGGTTTTGCTATAGAACACTTAGAAGGAGAGTACTTTGATTCTAGAAACAGTAAGGGAATATAGAAAATATAGTACTGAATTCATTATTTTCAAACCTTTCTCTATAGGCTCATATATTGTCTATCAACTCAAATACAAGAAAGCTCAGAAAGTTTGTGGAAAACAGAATTAAAAATAAAGATTATTTCAGTGCAAAAATTTTAAAATCCATGCACAGTTTTTTCATAATATGCATGGTCTATAAACTTTTTAAAGATACTTTATAAGCATGTACTTTTGAGGGTGTAATAAAATTAACTTTTAATTCCACTTTCAATAAACTTTTTGAAGTATGCTTATATATTAGAACATAATCAATTAAAAATAGTTTAAACATTTTCATGTAAGGACTCTGCCCTCTATTTTTAACAGAAATTTTCCAACTCCAGCACTAGGAAAAGGGTGGCACTTGGGACGTCACTCCCTGTGCTGCCTGCTACTGACTTCCAGCAAATCTCTGCCTCTTGGTGTCACAGTACCTGTCTGCACAGTGAGAGAAGTCACTGTTGTCAGAGGAGCACATGAGCACTGAAGAATATGGACCACTCATTCAGTTTCACCCCAAAAGAACTCTTATTGTCTTTCACTTACCTCTAAAGGTGGATCACATTCTATACCTGAAGTTTTACTTCTTTGCTCATTTGCTGTGTCTCCTATAAAGAAAAAAAAAAGCCAAAAAACTTTACCATGCTGGTGGGGCCAACTATTTTCTACTCTTTGAACTGCCTTTTGCTAATAATAATTCACATTTCACATCACAGAAGCAATTTCCTTTGTTACAAAATAAATCGGTCAATTTTTAAAGAAATGTAATTTTAGTCAGCCTCATAAATCATCCATAAATATACATATACACAAAACCTAAATTAGAAATGTACTCTGCGGCTGGTGCCCTGGCTCAATAGGCTAATCCTCCACCAGCACACTGGGTTCTAGTCCAGGTCAGGGCGCCGGATTCTGTCCCGGTTGCCCCTCTTCCAGGCCAGCTCTCTCTTATGGCCCGGGAGTACAGTGGAGGATGGCCCAAGTGCTTGGGCCCTGCACCCCATGGGAGACCAGGAGAAGCACCTGGCTCCTGCCATCGGATCAGCGCGGTGCGCCAGCTGCAGCGTGCTGGCCGTGGCAGCCATTGGAGGGTGAACCAATGGCAAAGGAAGACCTTTCTCTCTGTCTCTCTCTCTCACTGTCCACTCTGCCTGTCAAAAATAAAAGAAAGAAATGTACTCTGCTTTGTGTAGGTTGACTCTGGAAAACCCAAATGTATTTATATTTTGCACATTAAATTGTATTTCAAATAGACTAGGGCAGCTTGTGACTTAAAGAAGTTCAATTATTTTGAAACAAAATCCCTTATAATATGATTAATGTTCCTCCAAATTAATTTTTCATTAGGTTTGCCCTTTATAAGTGTATATTGTGTTTCTGCAGATTTGCATTGGAGTAGATATGTATGTTTGTATGTAACAATTAACCAAATGTCAGACAATCATTACAGAAGTTAAGGACAAAGACCAAATACGTAAATTCTTTAGTTAATACATTGATTCCTAAGGCTAATACCTGGGTAGATTATATTACTAAATTAAGCTGGTGACTAGGCTGGCTTGAAGGACACATAGTTGGGTAAGAATAAGTATAATTTATTAATCACCCATCTCAATATATGGTCTGTTAGTAATACATTTGTAGAGTCTACCAATGAGCCTATTTCTTTGCAGCATAATCTGAGGTAAATTTGGCAATCTGTAAATTGTTTGTCCGAAAACATTTAGCCAGTTCAGGAATGTCCAAAGCAGGGACAGTTACCACATCCATAAATGAGGGCTTGATTGACATTAAAGGTTAAGAAATTGTTAATATAAAGAAGTCTACGAGTATTAACTGGACCTAATAGATGAAAATCTTGGGTGAGCTTAACTGTTCCATACAAAACATAGAAGTTTAGTTTACCAATGGCTATGATCAAAGAAGAGTCTAATAAAAATTTTAAAGGAGTAAATATAACCCTGTTAAATTCTAAAATCATGGGCCGGCGCCGTGGCTCAACAGGCTAATCCTCCGCCTTGCGGCGCCGGCACACCGGGTTCTAGTCCCAATCGGGGTGCCGGATTCTGTCCCGGTTGCCCCTCTTCCAGGCCAGCCCTCTGCTGTGGCCCGGGAGTGCAGTGGAGGATGGCCCAGGTGCTTGGGCCCTGCACCCCATGGGGAGACCAGGAAAAGCACCTGGCTCCTGGCTCCTGCCATCGGACGAGCGCGGTGCACCGGCCGCAGCGCGCCGACCGCGGCGGCCATTGGAGGGTGAACCAACGGCAAAAGGAAGCCCTTTCTCTCTGTCTCTCTCTCTCACTGTCCACTCTGCCTGTAAAAAAAAAAAAAAAAAAAAAAAAAAAAAAAAAAAAATCTAAAATCATGAAGAACAAAATTGGTAATGTACTTATTATGTACACTCCCTTATGTAAAATAAAGTAATTTACTTAAATTCTTCTATCGTGAATACCTATTCTAGCCTATCTGCTTTATTCTCAGCTATGTGCAATATTATCATTGGGCAGAGCCCAACACATGATATATGGTCAATAAATATTAGCTGAATAAATAAGTGAACTTATCTGGTTAGTTTATCATCTATAAAACTGTCAGATTAACATTTAACAGAATTTACTAAAAATTGTATTTTAGTATACAGTAGTACCTTCCTACTAAAATATATTTATGAAACTTAAAAGGCAAAATTATTAGCACTTTAACATTATTCCTAGTAATCTGTAATTGTCGCATAATGTGTTGGATTTCTTAGAGAGTCCATGATTTTTTAAGGTTTATTTATTTATTTGAAAGTCAGAGTTACAGAAAGACAAGGAGAGACAGAGAAACAGATCTTCTTTTCCACTGGTTCACTCCTCAATGACAGCAATGGCCAGGGCTGGGCTAGGTCAAAGCTAGGAGCCTGGAGCTTCCTCCAGGTCTCCCACGTGGGTACAGGGACCTAAGGACTTGGGTTATCTTCTGGTGCTTCCCCTGGCATATTAGCAGGCAGCTGGATTGGAAGTGGAACAGCTGGGACTCGCACTGGCACCCATGTAGGACGCTGGCACTGCAGAGGGTGGCTTAACCCCCTTTGCCACAGCACTTCTCTGCCATGATTTTTTTTAAGAAAACAACCACACTAAGGCCAGCACTGTGGCGTAGTGGGTAAAGCTGCTGCCTACATTGCTGGCATCCCATACGAGCACCAGTTCAAATCCCAGTTGCTCCACTTCCAATCTAGCTCCCTGCTAATGCACCTGGAAAAGCAGAGGAAGCTGGTTCTAGTGAGAAAAGTTATCAGTCTTCCTGATATCACATAATACATCTGCCTTGAAGCAATTGTAGAATCATTATTTACCGAAATGTCATGTCTAGCAATGACTATGATAGGAAAATAACAGATTACAAGGAAGACTGCCATCTGCAAGATTATTTTTTTATAAATAGAGGTACAAAATGAAAACTAAACAAACACACAGAAAAGAACAGGTCACAATGAAATATATGTTTTGGAGGGTATTTTTTTCCTACTAAAGAATTACTTTACTATGGTAAAAATTCAATTATTATCTACATTTCTATAATCCCTGTAAAAGTTAGATATTTTAACAATAGATAAATAAAAAGGATGTGAGAAATGTCAAATAAAACACTTTAGTTTTCAAGTATCAATTAACTCTAACTTATATGCAGGGCACATTCATTTGCAAGTAAGCCATTCAAAAAAACCAAAAAAAAAATATATCAGCATTTCATAGGACTCTATCTTTCATAAAGCTTCTTGTTGGGCATCACATGTGGTTACTGTTGAGCAGGTGCAGAAAATTATCCATCTGTCCAGCTGACAGGTAGATGAACTCAAAGAGGGCACTGTACTCAATGACTCCATGACCCAAGGTCTCCCAGGACAGAAGTCACAATGAGGGTAGAACTTTGTCTCTTGACATCCCTGGGGACTCAGTGGTCTGGTGGAAGGTTCCAAGGGATGGGGGCTAGCTGACAGGAATCAAGTCTTTGAGTTAGAGAGCAGGGTATAACAAGAAGAGCAAAAGGCTCCAAAATGCAGCTCTGAAGGCAGGATTTTGTGCTGGTCCAAGACCCGGGCACCCAGATGATTCTCTCTATTATTTTTTGCTTCCAAAGGCCTCACGGATGATCTGTCTTCTTCCCTTTCCATTGGTGATGCCAAATACTTCCAACACAAACATGCCTCTGTCCTTTCTGGTCCTTTAAAGCAAACAGTCTCCTTGATACTTTTATAGAAGCTTGCAGTACTAGAAACAACTTATAAGAAGCAAAACTCCTTTTTACAACAGGCAAAAATTCCACATAACCACACAATTTCCTTTGTCTAAATTCCAGTTTTTATTTAGAGTAAATTATCAAGGCTATATATATATACACTAATGAACAAGTTTCAGAACTTAGTGTGGGATTGTAGTGAAATCTCTCTTTATTTTACATTAGGGGTTGGCAAAACTTTTTCTGCAAAGGTCCAAATAGTAAATGTTTTAGGCTTTGCACGACAACTGGGCTCCATCACAAGTCTGCAATACTACCATCGTGGCCAACAGAAGTGGAGGTCAATATGTCAACTAATGAGCATTGCTGTGTTCCAATAAAATTTTATCTACAAAAACAGGTGGCATGCCATAGTTTCAAATCCCAGTTTTAGTACTCTACCTTTCCTTTGAACAAAAAGTTGATGTTTGAGCTCTATGAGGAGATGAGAAAAGAAGGCATGCTCATTAGAGCAGCATCATGATCCCATTCTTCTGGGTGAAGGGGAGGAAGTGAGTGCCAGGTGGAAGAGAAGGTGGAAAGGAGAGAAATTCCTGGGGATTGGAGGGGAATCCCAAGACCTACTTGGGTGCCCAAGAAAATGCCCATCTGGAAGGGTTGATGGTGGGTGGATGAAGAAACAGACACAGAGGAAGTTCTATCAACATTCACCACAGGCTTCTTTTTGCTCTCCTGTCTGTGGGTTGGGAGTTAGGGACGACTTGGCTGCATGCAGTCCTGACTCTCTAGAACAGAAGGACTGAAGGAATCCAGAGAGCACATCACTCTGTCTGCTCTGATCCTCGCTGCAGGGACTTCCTTCCATTTGGGGAAGCCTGCCATAGCCCGGTGAACTCAATCTGATTCTGGGATTCAGATTAGGTTTCCCTGGAGGGACTTCAAAAAGTTCATGGAAAATGGAATTTAAAAAGCAAGTATATTTCGCTATAAAAAAATTTGAAATTAATGCATGGAATCCTCACAGGGTTCACAGAAAATGTGTATTATGAAATATGTGTGGATTTCAAAATATTTTGCAGCAAAATAATCTTCTCTTTTAATGCCATTTTCCCACAAGCTTTTTGAAATACCCTCATATATGCCCTAGTTTTCAACAGCAGCTTTATAGGCAATAAGGATGAGAATTTTGTTTCCATCTGTTCCATTTCTTTTCCTTCCTCAATTGGCCAGATCTCATTCGAGAAAAGGGATTTTTATGACTGGCATGCCCTTGAACTCAACAGGACTGGGAAGGGGCTGGTGTGGACTGGGTTGGAATCTGCACATAGAAAGCTGTTTTCCTTCTCTTTTCTTTAACTAAAGAAGATTTATCTAGAACTGTCGATCTGTGAATGCAATCAATAAAACCCTGGTTCCAAGAGGTTCACATGGAAAAAACATTTCTATGGGCAAAAGTATGAGAAAAACCTGTACAGCACGTGTTCTCTTCCAGTTGATTGCCAATGTACTTTAGTATCTGAGGATTTCTGCTATACAGAAACTTCTAAAATTTCTTCCCTATGTATTTGACTATGGGGCCATTTTATTAAACCCCTTGCAAAGGTCTATTAACACACTATAGGGAAATGCTGATAAAACATTCCTGAAGGTAAAGTTGACCATAATATATATTTTTAATATGATTCTTAAAGAGGTTTTTCAATATGGCCAAATGAAGGTGTACATTTACATTCATTTTACATAAGGCTCACCTACACTATTTTTCTTGGGATGATTTTTTCATGACTCCCTGTTAACTCATGCAATTGCACTTGGGGCAAACAAGCAGTATGAGATGCATTCTACTACACAGCTCTGATTCCACAATAGTTGATCATCTACAGAGCAGAAAACCATGGCCAGGCGTCTTCAAGACATAGGAGAAAGCCCTCCAACTTAAAAATATCTCCCCTACAAATTCTACCAATTAGAGATTCATTAGGGTTAATGAGCTCCTCTTTTTAAAATGCAAATACCCTTTGGGAGTGTTTGCCTATTAGTCATTCACCAAGTGAAGTGGCAAAGAACAGTGGAATGGCCACGCCACTAATTCCTTTTCATTCTTCAGTGGTACTCATTATCCAAGGCAGTCTGGCACTGAAGAAAGAGACCAGCTTTGAAATCTGACGGAACACTACCCTTACCAAATCTATGACTATGTGCAGTTACCTAGCTTCTCAGAGTCCGCATTTTTTCATCTGAAAAATGGGACTGATACATAAGAAGGCTGTTTAAAAGATTAAAGGAGGGCCTGGCATTGGCATTGTGAAACAGCTGCTTAAAATACCACCCGAGAAGCTGGCATATCATATCGGAGTGCCAGTTTGAGTTCCAGCTGCTCTGCTTCTGATCCAGCTTCCTGGTAACGTGCCTGGGAAGACAGAGGAAGATGGCCCACATGCCCGAGCCCCTGCCACCTGTGTAGGGAACTGGGATGGTGTTCCTGGCTCCTGGCTGTTGGGGTTGTTTGGGGAAAGAACCATTAAATGGATGATTTGTGATTTCCCTCTCTCTCTCTCTGTTGCTCTGCCTTTCAAAATAATAAATAAATCTTTTTGGCTTTTTTCTTACAAAAAAAATTAGAAAGCCTATTAGGTACTAATTGCAAAGAAATCAGGAGGGGAATTCTTTCAGGATAAAAATTTTGTCTTAAGTCTTGACATCAACTGCTGTGCTCTGCCTTTGTCATACAGCTGTTGTCAAATCTTCACAACAGGAGAATCCCTACTCTGAATCCACCGAATTCACAGACTGAAATCTAACCCCCTGTGAGAAGGTACTGGAGGGGGCCCTCTGGCAGGTGATTAGTTCACCAGTGTGGATCCTTCATGACTGGGATTCATGCCTTTTACCCTACTGGATGAAGGAGCAAGTTGTCCCTTCTACCACTAAGAATGCAACAAGAAGGTACCTTCTGTGAACCAGGACGGGGTCCTCAGCAGACTTCAAATCTGCCAGTACTCTGATTGTGGGCATTTCATCCTTCGGTAGTGTGAGAAATAAATGTCTGTTGTTTTTAACACCATTTATGGTATGTTGCTGTAACAGCCTGAATGAACTAAAACAAGGAGGGCAATAGGAGAGGCCGTTACGTGTAATCTTATATAATGCTTTGGTAGCATTGTGAGGTAGGCTTCATTACATCCATTCAACAGAGACAGACCTGGAATTGGAACCAAAGTCGTCTGACGATGCCAAACTATTCCATAATATCTTGCTGCTTCCCATGACTGATGAAAATTTAGTTTTCCAATTCTGTGTACAGTCCCTTAACTCTCTTCCAGTTCAGTTTTCCCTACCACCTTTCCTAATTCTGTCCATTTAATCCCTATCTTGTTTTCCACCACAATGAAGCAAAGAGGAATAGAGAGAAAGCAAAGGCACTAATTGCTTAAGACACAGCCTGCCCAGGAGCCTGGTCAGGATTCTGCTGACAAGTGTTATAACCTCAAAGGAAAATGAGCCAAGGCTTGGAATAGCTACGCCACAGAGGGAAGAATGCAGTTAGCAAACAAATACAGGAAAAAGTTCAAGCTCACCAAGAATTCATGAGAAGCAAATTAAAATGGCACTGAACATGGAATAAATTAGCATACCAAAATTATTAAAGCCCACAACTCGCAAAGCATGGAAGACAAATGGCACACTGGCCTCATTCTGGTAATAAAGTGGATGTCCAATGAGCGAGCATCTGTTGATTGGACTGTGGTAGGAGGGAGACAGTAAGAAAGAGAATTGTGCACACATATTCACTAACAAAAAGAATTATAAACTGCTACTAGAATCTGAACAGAATTTTAAACAGGGTTCAACAGAACAGACAATCTACTTTAAAGGATCTTAGTGTAATTTTAATACATATTTCTATACAAATTCTAGGCACCATGTTAGATTTTAGCCCGTGATTGCTATTAAAATGATACAGCTATAATTTTGATTACTGCTTTCACAGTGTAGAAGTACACTGGATGGTTAAGGACACTCACTTTGGGAAGTAGGAAAACCAGTATATCTGAGATCAGCTATATATTAATCCTACCCTCGTGCTCTTCATTAACTAATAATAGGATTCTACCAATATCTGTACATCAGAATCTTGTTACTTTGTAGCTATGAGACAAAAATGTTTCTGAAGGTTGTGAAGTAAACTAGAAAACATCAATTAAACATTTAACACTATGTTAAAACCAGGTAATGCCAGGCATTCCTATTTTTATGCTGGAAAACCAGAAACCAAAAAGGTCAACTTAATTTTATGCATACATATTTGTGAATACTGTGTTGTACTGTGTCGTTAACATCTTTCTGAGAAAGTAAGTTGGACTAATAATTCCTGAGTGTGGATCCTGAAATGCTGGTGACAGAAAGTTCCACAAAGGGCCACTTCAAGGAATCCACTGATCACAGGCACTACAGTCTACGGGCACCGCTGAGAACGAACAGGGCTGATGCAAATAAAGATTTTTAGTGTCAAGGTGCAGATGCATTGCCATCAAGTCACTCACATACCCAACGAGTACTCTACTCAGTTTCCTTTCCAACCAAAGGAATAAACTTCTTATGGATTAGCATCAGGAGTTTTGCTCTGTTCATTTTTTTTAAGTTTTTTTATTCATTTATTTGAGAGGTAGGGTTAGAGACAGGGGAGGAAGAGATAGAGAGAGAGGTCTTCCATCCGTGGGTTCATTCTCCTAATAGCCACAATGTCTGGAGCTGAGCCAGGAGCTTCTTCCCGGTCTTCCATGCAAGTGCAGGGGCCCAAGTTCTTGGGCCATCTTCTACTGCTTTGCTAGGCCAAGGCCATAGCAGAGAGCTGGATCGGAAGAGCAGAAGCCAGGACTAGGATTGGTGTCCATATGGGATGCCAGTGCCGCGGGCAGAAAATTAACCTACTGTGCCAAAGTGCCAGCACGGTTCTGTCAGTTTTTAACATATAAAAAATAGGCCGGCGCCGTGGCTCAACAGGCTAATCCTCCGCCTTGCGGCGCCGGCACACCGGGTTCTAGTCCTGGTCGGGGCACCGGATTCTGTCCCGGTTGCCCTTCTTCCAGGCCAGCCCTCTGCTGTGGCCCAGGAGTGCAGTGGAGGATGGCCCAAGTGCTTGGACCCTGCACCCCATGGGGAGACCAGGAAAAGCACCTGGCTCCTGGCTCCTGCCATCGGATGAGCGCGGTGCGCCGGCCGCAGCGCGCCGACCGCGGCGGCCATTGGAGGGTGAACCAATGGCAAAGGAAGACCTTTCTCTCTGTCTCTCTCTCACTGTCCACTCTGCCTGTAAAAAAAAAAAAAAAACCATATAAAAAATAACTGACTCTATGAGAGCATATGTGTGATTCAACCTCTTCCTTTTAGCATGAATTTGTCCAATCAGAGATGTTAGTTAGGTAAACCACTCATCCTCCTAAAATTGAGATCTTAAATGGATAAAAGAGATACAGTATAATAAATGACAAAAAAATTGCAGGTGTGAACCATCAAAACAGTATATGAAATATATTAAATTCAGGTTCAGGTTAAGTCTCCTTCATTAAACAAATGTTTGCTAAACATCGATGTGTCAGGTGCCATACTGGGCACCATGTACACTAGGGAAGCACCATTTGTGCCCTCACAAAACTTACACCCAGAGGGGATTTCAGCCAAGCGAATGGGAAATTACAAAAAGTGATTATAGCAATCAGACCCAAACTAAAATAATGGGAATGTCAGGGATAGATGTTCAGTGCAGCAAGTAAGGTGCCCCCTGGGTTGCCCAAATCCCCTACTGAAACGCCTGGGCTTGAATCCTGGCTCTGCTTCTGATTCCAGTCTCCTGCCAGCATGTACCCTGGGGGGCTGCAAGTAATGGCATAGGCACCTACGAGGGTGACTCAGACTGAGTTCTTGGCTCCTGGCTTTGACCGGGCACAGCCCCAGCTGTGGCAGGCATCTAGGGAGTGAACCAGCAGATGTCAGATCTCTCTGCCTGTCTGCTGCTTCTGTCTCTCTGCATTTCAGATAAAATTTTAAAAATTATGGTTATATTAAATGGGTTAAGGAATGGACACTCACATGGAACATGCTGTGACAAAGGTAGGCAGCTACAATAAGAACAAGTTTCCTTTGCTAGGGCTTTGGCTCTCCCTAGCTCTTTTCATTAAAACATAAACTAAAGAACATAAATAAATCAAATAATTATGATCATTACTTTTCCTAAAAGTCAAATATTAAATGTGCCATAACTGTATCACATACAAAAGTTAGAATATTTTCTGAACATATACTGACAATGTTTGAGGAAAAGATATGAAAAAAGTCACTTGCAACTCACAGATCACAGTCAGAAGCAAAACCACGTATGTTAGATGTAACGAGATGGCATGACGTGATTCTTGATGAAGACAGAGTTCAATTTCAAACTGCAACATAAGCTGGTTGGTTTTACTAAAATCTGTCACACCTGTCATTCATATACACAATAGGAACGTGTAAAAATTACTGTCCTAAGGATCACAGTATGCTTTGCCATTCTTAAAATGCTCATAAAAAGAGAGATTTGTCCTCTTTAAAAACTCATAAGAGCCTAAACACCACAAACCCTGAGGGAGGAGTAGAAGCTGTTCAGTGCCCACCAACTGGAAGTGAACAGAAAGCAATTGGGAACCACTAACTGGTAGCCTGAGGAAGGAGGACAGGAATGGGCCCAGACCACAGCTGTGGGTTGCCAAATCAGGCATGCTTTTCTGCTATGGTTATAGGACTTTTGGTTATGCTACAATACATGGATAAAGCAGAAGGAAAAGTGAAATCACTGGGTAGCCTGGGATGGAAGGGAAAGCAAGGGACTGACAGTATCAGGAAAGAGGGATTTCATAGACTTAATAGGAGTTAAAATTTGAGATATCTGGTAGCCAGTGGGGTCCAGGATACAAACTCCTGAGTCTCACAAGAGGTTCAGGTTTGAGAATGCTGGTAAACAGCCTAGAAATTGGAAGTTTCAGCAAACATTCTGTGAGATTCTAAACTAGGTGGTTCATGGACAGTACTATGAGAATATGAACAGATTTAAATAGCCTTAAACACAGCATACAGATTACTCAAATCTACCTGATGTTTAGTGACTGTCCCCTCCCTTCCTCCAGAACTCCCTCCCACACTGTTCAGATATTGAGGGTACACAACTCTGTAGAAAGGTATAGACTCCATAAAATTAAGTATTCCTAAAAGATTTTTAAGCAAGGTCTCAAAGAGATATTTGTATTCCTATGTTCACAGCAGTATTATGCACAATAGGCCAATGGTGGACCCAAATCTAATGCCTATCAACAGATGAATGGATAAATCAGATGTGGTATATAAACACAATATTTCCCTAAAAGGAAAATAAGACACAACATGGATGAACCTCCGAGACACTGCTAAGTAAAATAAGCCAGTCACAAAAAGACAGATACTGTATGATTCCACATTGAAGTCCCTAGAGTAGTCAGATTCATAGAGATGCAAAATTCAAGGGTGGTTGCCAGGGGCTGGGGAGAGGAGAGAATGACAAGCTTTCATTTAATGAATACAGAGTTTGTTTTGCAAGATGTAAAAGTTCTAGAGGTCATTTCTACAAGATTATGAGTATAGCTAACACTACTAAAGTATACACTTAAAACATTTTAAGATGATAAATCTTACACAAGTAAACAGTAAATAAAATTTTTTTTAAAAATAAGTGTTTTCCACTATTTAATACAATACAATTAAGCCGTCCTCCCTTAGAGACACCGGGATGAGCCCCTACTGCTCCACTTCCAATCCAGCTCCCTGCTAATGTGCCTGCAAAAGCAGCAGAAGATGGCCTGAGTCCTTGGGCCCCTGCACGCACTTGGGAGACCTGGAAGAGGCTCCAGGCGTCTGGCTTCCATCTGGCCCAGCCACTGCCACTTCAAACTCTTGAGGAGTGAACAAGCAGATGGAAGATCTCTCTCTATCCCTCCTCCCCCTCTCTGTAATTCTTTCAGTATCATTTAAAAAAAAAAGAATACTACTGGCTAATACCTGTATTTCTTTCAATTTCATTTTATTATAATCGTGCACATATAGATGTTATAGTCTTTAATTCATGTTCTAATTGTTATTTTAACAGGGTATTTAAAGAGAAAAGAAAAAGTCAACAAAAGGAAAATGTGTTTTCTTTCTCAGAATTGGTTCTGGCTCAATAATGGGCCTTACCACCTGGTTACAAGAAAATCTGACTAGCTACCCAGCTACTATGCATTGAAATAAAAAATAATAACAATATCAGATGAACATACCTGGTCACTCTCTAGTACAGTAGTACTTCTTTAGATGTATACCTGCAAGTTTATTTGTATTTATACTATCACTAATAACAGGCTTAATAATATTGAATATCAGTATGCTACAGTTAACTTTTTAAGTATTTAAATTAGGAACCCAAAATATACAGTATTAACTATACAGATGCAACACAAGGATAGATTTTGCAAAACTCTAGGGCAAATGACCCAAGCAAAATGCCAAAACTTCCCCCTGAAGAAGACCATTTTTCAAGCCTCTTAAGTCTCGATGTCACTGGGATGGGGAGAGGAGACTGCTGCTGATGAAATTCAAACGTGAAGGGAGAGGTGCCACAAGAGCAAATATTCTAAGGTCCCCACTGCTGGCCTGCGCTTCTTATAGAAATCACACAACTCTCAGGAGCTGGGTAAGAAAAAGACCAGAAGGGCATCACAAGAGAGGAGGCAATGGAAAAGTTAGCTTTTCTGAGAGCCTGTTACTTGTAGATCTTCGTCTTACAACCTGGGAACTCTGACCTCAAGAACACTAAGATAGGTTGATGCCACAAAATCCAGCTAATGGAGGATGTAAAAGCAAGTGCTCGTTAAGAAGAAAGAAGCACCCCAGTGAGAGTGCTACATCTACACTGTAGGAGAATTTTTTTATTTCAGAGTGAAAAGTGACAATGCAAAGAGCATGGACAATTCTTGGTCTAAACAGTTCCTCAGCCCAGATTTCAACCAATCTTTATGCACTCAATACGCCTCAGTTTCAACCCCACCACCTCAAGATTCCCCCCATAAAATCTATGTCCCCTTCATGTGTTCCCATCCTTTTCCAAATCATTTCCCACATTTGCAGTCATGTAACTTTATGCACTCACTCGTTGAATAGCTGCTTGGTCACTAGACTACCAGTTTCACAGGGAAGATGCCATGTTTATTTTTATTTGCCACAACAGCGCTAACATGGTACAGTTGCTGGCACCCAACAGACACATGGTATACCTTCACTAAAAGGCTGTTTTCTGACTGGTGCATTTCAGCAATTGTGGAAAGGTTAAACAGTGTAACTAACAACCTCAAGAGAACAAAAGCTTCTGATGAGACCACAGGTTAAGTGAAGGTAGCTGAACAGCTTATATTATGATTAGTAACAGGAAGTAAGTTCATTAACAGCACTTTGAACTAGGTGAAGGGCAGAGGCTGTACAAAAGGCTTAGGGAGAAATCAATGATCACAGCTTTAATGTAAAACATGGATAGGGTTTTGCAATCAGGAAGGACAGGATGACCCAGCTGTAAGACTTAGAATCATCTCCCAGCAGTTTGTAAGGGCAGAAGAAAAAGGGTAAGGAGTCAACAGTGACTTTGAAACTGCCTTAGGAAAACTGATAGGTCTTGAAATATGTGAGAGCAATGGAAGAGAGAAAAGATTTCACTGGTTTCTCTGCACTTATAATGAGTTTGGGACAATAACATGAAATATAAAAAGTAGCTGAAACTCCAAAATAATTCTAATGAATATTTTTATTAAAATTCTTTTCTTTTCTTTTCTTTTTTTTTTTTTTGACAGGCAGAGTGGACAGTGAGAGACAGAGAAAGGTCTTCCTTTTCCGTTGGTTCACCCCACAATGGCCACTGCAGCTGGAGCGCTGCGGCCGGCGCACCGCACTGATCCGAAGCCAGGAGCCAGGTGCTTCTCCTGGTCTCCCATGGGGTGCAGGGCCCAAGCACTTGGGCCATCCTCCACTGCACTCCCAGGCCACAGCAGAGAGCTGGCCTGGAAGAGGAGTGACCATCCGGTGCCCGGACCTAGACCAGAATCCAGTGTGCCGGTGCCGCATTTGGAGGATTAGCCTAGTGAGCTGCGGCACCGGCCAAAATTATTGTATTTTCAATGTTGCATTTTTACATGTACTACTCATATAGACCAAACTAATTTTTAAAAACCTCCTTTTAAAAAAAGCATTTTATTAGAAATACATGCCTACAAATTTGATGTTTTTTTTAAAATCCTCCAAATATAAAAAAATATGCAGTATTTCAGTGTGTAAAGAAGAAACTGCTAATTTCAAGATGTGCTAAGCCTTTAAAACATTTGCCAATTTAGAGTTCAGAAAAGTGTATATGGTTTATGTACTTAAACTTGTATTTCTAAAGCACTGATATCAAATTCCATAGTATTGCTTGGTTTCATATATACTCTAAAATTAGAGATATTTTATTAAATTTCCACTATTTTTATAATGTTACACAGTAATTTCAAACAAATTCAGCACTTTTGTAGGGGGCCAGTTGGTAAAATTAGAATTTGCCTGGACATGTGATTGCAAAAACCATTCTAATCACCAATAACTTTTTATTTAAGCTTGGATGACTAGGATGGAAAAGGAGAAACATATTAACTAGCTGGGTTTCCCAAAGTGGTCTATGAGTAACTGCTTCTAACCAACCTATCTCAGTTGAATTCCTTCTCTTCTTGGACCTGCACACATGAACCACGTCCAGAGATAAAACAAAGCAAAACGCATTCCCACGACTGTCAGATTCTCTGTCTTCACCCAGTGCGCAAGCAAATCAATCCTAGTGAGAACAAGCTGCCTGGAAATCAGCACACAGGCAACAAGAGAGGGAAGAGCAAACAGCATTTCAAGCTAGCTGGTCATCTTACGAGCTGGCCTCCATTTCCTTACTCAAGTTCAGTTCCCCACCATCTTTTGTTGTGGTTTCCACAACTGGACACACAACCAGACCACATTCTTCTACTCTTGTTCTGTTTTCTTCAATCCATTTTTTTTTCTTTCTTGAACAAAGATCTGAGCATATCTTCATTTCCAACTATTTTTTGGCTCCCATTGCAATTAAGGTCAAATTCTTTTTACATGGCTCACAGTGCAGGGCCATTTGGTGCCTAATTCTTTCATCTTTTTTCCCACTTTTACCCCAATTCCACAATCCAGATCCAAAGTAGCTTTCAGATCATCCACTGTGCTGCTTTCAGGTATGCCATTCATTCACTCTGCCTTCAACACTTCCCATCTCACCCCTTTCTCATTGAGCACAAAATCAACACTCAAGAAATATGCAGTTTAATAAGGAAAAAGTGATTAAATGAATTTTAGAAGTCTTTATTATATTCAGCCCTCAGCCCCAAACCCTGACAAACACCCACAGAAACAAACCATGCACCTGGACTTTTCTTTTTAAATATATCTTTTATCCTGTAAAACATGTAAAACATAGAATTCTCCATTTCTTCTGTTCCAATTCTACTGTTCCTAAAGATAGTGAATTCTTCTTATTTTGACAAGGTAAAATGTATTTTTATAGCCACCAGTCTTTGTAGTAGACCACTCAGAGCAAGTTACAACTGTCTATGATTGATTTAACCTAGTTTCACTTTACAAATTAGATAACACACATGCAACCAGCCTGTCTCTTACAACAATTAAATGAGACTCTAGACAGTCTCTTCCTAAAAATGAACAAAATTCCCATCTCAAGAGAGGATAATCTGTGGACCAGACTAACCCAGTGAGTTTATGGGTACATACAAGAGTAGATATTCTGCTATTGTAGCTGCTTGTAGGCACAGAAAATCAACAGTGGGGATTAAAGTATTATTTTCTGATTACATTTGTGATTCAGTTTCTAGATAGAGAAAACTATCTCCAAGATTAAACAAAAATATATAATTCAAAATGAATTTAAAAATAGCAATACTAATTTAGAAGTACAAAAAATTAAACAAGAATTAAGAATACAACTTACTTTTATTATTATTATATATATATGCAGGGACATGTATATACATGACTTAAGACATATTTTCTTATCTCTGAGAAGAAGCGGTCATAGATAAGACAGCACATGACAAACACTAGTTCCCACAGGCACACTGTATAAAGATATTCAGAAGAATAAATGGTATAAAGAAGGAATGTTTAGAATGATCCAGAAAAATAGAAAAGTCTATGCGAACAGAGGAGAAAAAATGTAAATCAAAACAGATTTTCATTTTTTCTATTTACTCTAAAGTTTATTTTCCATTAGTATTAAAATAACATTTCTTCCCACCTCATAGGTATGTATAATTTTGATGTACTAGTTCATAAAAAAATTTTCCTAAATTATATTTCTTAAGAGTTGTGGGGGGAGCAGGACAGAGGATAGATAAGGAATAGATGAGAAAGAAAATGATAAATGATATGGTTTTCAAAACTACTTTGCCTAATGCAATGAGATTACTTTCACATTTTAAAATTTCTTCATTAATTTTATATTTAACCTTGTGATTTGTTTAATCATTAAAATATAAGGATAAAGAAAATAGTTTGGATGTGGCAAAGATATGTAGAACCTTAATGCATGAAAAATTGTTTTGCATACCATTTGTATTTTTGAAATATTTTTCCAGGTTACAATTTTTTTTATTATAAAGATTTACTTATTTGAAAGGTGGAGTTACAGAAAGGCAGAGCCAGAAAGGGGGTGGGGGAGAGGGAGAGAGAGAGGTCTTCCATCCGCTGGTTCACTCCCCAAATAGCTGCAACGGCAGGAGCTAGGCCATTCAGAAGCCAGGAGCCAGGAGATTCTTTTGAGTCTCCCATGTGGGTGCAGGGGCCCACACTCTTGAGCCATCTTCTACTGCTTTCTCAAGCCATAGCAGAGAGCCGGATAGGAAGCGGACCAACCAGGACTTGAACCAGCACCAATATGGGATGCTGGCACTGCAGCCAGCAGCCTTACCCACTACACCACAGTGCCGGCCCCTGCATTTTCCTGTATCTTTATTCTAGATATCAATTTCTCTCTTTCTGAACTTAGAATGTAAATGATCCCAGATCCAAAAGCATTATGAGGAAAAAATAACTATTAACATTAACAGGAGTTCAGTAACAAGGATGAATACAAAGTTAATATATAAAAATCATGAACTTTCATATAACTAGTTACAAAATACAATGAAAAGAAATTATCTAACACCCAACACCTACGAAATAAAAAGTAGTCAAAAACAAAAATTTTAAAAATACAGGTCCTATATGAATAAGCCTATAAAGCTTTACTGTGTAGTATTGAATAAATGTATCTGAATGAATGGAGAATCATTCCCAGCTAGGATTATAAACATACAATATGCTAATATCTACCACATAAATGTATAAAAATGCCAGGAACACAATTCCAATAACCCCTCAGTGACTGTTTCTTTTTCTCTTTCAGAATATGGCAATGTATTTTTTAAAAATATATGTTTATATTATTATATTAATATAATTTGTATTTATATTAATAGATTAAAGAAAATATTTAAAAAGAACAATATGATAATTTAAAAATAAGGAAATGCAGAATAATCTGGGCCCTATCCATTTTTGAATTCTTAAAAATCTACCTTCATTAAAACAATGACTTGGAAAGAAAACAGATCACCTACTGGACTCCACTCTGGCCAATGTGGCCATCTGGGGAGTGAACCAGTGCATGAAAGATTTCTCTCTCTCTCTCTCTCTCTCTCTCTGTAACTCTTTAAAAATATCATAAAAAGAAATAACATATGATCCAGCTATCTCTCTACTGGGTGTATAACCAAGGGAAGTGAAATCATGCTAACAAAGAGACATCCACATTCCCATGTTTATTGCAGTACTATTCGAATAACCAAGAAATGGAAACAACCCAAGAGTCCATTAACTGATAAATGGATAAAGAAAATACATTACATATATACAATGGAATACAATTCAGCCATAGAAAAGGATGAAATCTTGTCATTTGCAGCACCATGAATGACCTGGAGGTCATTATACCAAGTGAAATAAGCCAAGCACAGAAAGACAGTATGAACTCATTCATATGTGGGACCTTACAGAAGTCGAGTAGAACAGCGGCAACTAGAGGTCAGATAGAATAAGGCGAAAGGAGTGTTGAGGAATGGCTGATTAATGTGTACTAAGTTATAGTTAGAAATTCTGGGTTCTTTTGTACAGTAGAGTGACTATAGGTAATGATATCTGTATATTTCTAGACTAAAAGAAAGGATTTTGAATATTTTCTCCATTGGAAAATGTCAAATATTTGAGAATATAGATAGGTTTCCCCTAATTAGACAATGTGTACATGTATTAAAATATAACATCATATCCCATAAATATGTTCACTTTTTATGCATCTGTTAAAAATTTTTAAATTCGGGCCACCATTGTGGCATAATGGGTTAAGCCACTGCTTACAATGCTAGCATCCCTTATCAGAGTATTGGCTCAAGTCCCACCTACCCTGCTTCCAACCCAGTTCCCTGCTAATGTGCCTGGGAAGGCAACAGAAGATAGCCCAAATCTTTGGAAACCTGCCCCCAACGTGGGACACCAGGATGCAATTTCTGGCTCTTGGTTTAGATCTGGTCCAGCCTAGGCTGTTGCTACCATATGGAGAATGAACCAGCAGACTGAAGATTCCTTCCTTCCTCCCTCCCTCCCTCCTTCTCTCTTTCTTTCTCTTTCTCTCTTTCTCTTTATCTCTTTCTCTCTCTTTCTCTCTCTCTTTCTCTCTCTCTTTCTTTCTCTCTCGCTCTCTGTCACTCAGCCTTTCAAATACATAAATATTTTTAAATGTTCAAAAATTATAAAAAGTTGAGGCTCATAATAGTTCAACTCATGAAGTTACTGTAAAGATAAACAAATAATACTGGGGAAATATCTAGCTTAAAATATACAAAATAAAATATTTTTTCCTCAAAAAGATATACAGCCCTTATTCTATAAATTAAAGAACAAGATAAGAAAATATCCAGAAGGCAAACAGGTAGGTGGTTGGGGGGCACTTGCTGGGGGTGGCTGGGAGGATTAGAGGAACTAGTGCGCAATAAGACAAAATAGTATCTTTTAAGAGTCCTTTGTTAGGAAAGCTTGGTTTGAAGAACAGATGGAGGGAGCCAAAAGCTGTGTGTAGTTAAAGGAACAGCTCTAAAACAGGAAAAAGCGATGCCCCATAGCAGGGTGGTAAGGAACCAACTCAGAAAAGTGGCTGGCAGGTTTTACTACTAGGTAGGTGTACACAAAGCAGCTCTTGTTCTTAGAGTTTTGCAAATTAAATGCTAAGAAATTTATAAATTTTCTTTTCCATTTATATTTATCTATATTTTTTCCTAAGGCTTTCAGATTATCATATTAACCGGAGTAAGTTAAATTGTCTGAAGAGTTTAATCCAGAGGATAACCAGTCACTTCAACATATGGTATTTCAGGTCAAAATTAAGAACAATTCAAATAAAGTATCGGTGAAGCATGACAACAGTTCTTGTGGCAAATAGCATTTCTCCCACATGCTAGTTGTGTGACATTAGACAGGTTATTTAAGCTATGTTTGAGTGGCTTCATCTGACAATGATGAAGATAATAATATCTTGATAAGAAGCTTAAATGAGATCAACCACTTCCAATTCTTAACCCACATATAGCAACAGAGGAAAGTCTGAATAAGTCCAAACTTTTATTATTAAATTCCAAACTTTATTATTATTTTTATTTGTGACAGAGTTTCTAAGATGTCTTCAGACCTGGAAATATGAAAACACAAATCAAGAACATAATAGTTGACATAGCAGCTCCTATTTCATAGTAAATAATTTCAGTAAAGAATATGCTTTTACCTTTTTTATTTTGATATTTAATTCTATAGACAATTTGAAAGAATAGTATGATAAAGTTGTTATCCATGTCATCCATGTGTGTGTGCTGCAAGTATGGAGGGTATGAAAGCATGAAATTGTTCACCTTCACCCACATTCCCCTCAATACTCGCAACACACACTCACATGAATAACCGTTGTTGGAGGAGCCAAGAGGAGGGTTAGTTGGTGCACTGTGTGGAAGAAGTTACTTTACTTCTCTCCATGGGTAAAAAGGTCTGCCATTTTCAGAGAATCTAACATTGCTGAAGACACAGGCTGTTGTAACACTAAATATGCAACGGTTACAATGGAGAACAAGATGCAATTACACTCAGAATGGCGGAAATTGCAGAATGACCATGCTAAGTGTTGCTGATGGATATATTTATTATGCAGTTTGTAATCATGCCTGCACCTGCACACTGAATGTATTCATCACCCTTAAAAGTTTGCTTTTAGGGCTGTGTTGTAGCATGGTGTATTAAGCAGCTGCTTGCGATGCCAGCATCCCATATTTGAGTGCTGGTTCAAGTCCCAACTCTTCTGGTTCCCAACCAGCTCCCTGATAATGCACCTGGAAAAGCAATGGATGATGATCCAAGTACTTGGGCCCCTGTCATCTGTATGAAGACCAGATGTAGTTCCTGGTTCCTGGCTTTGGCCTGGCCCAGCCTTGGCTATTGTGGCCACTTGGGAGTGAACTCGATCTCTGTCATCGCACATCTTTCTTGGGTAAATACTGAGAAGTAGAATGGCTGGGTAACACAGTAGGTACATTTACCTTTAAAAGAAAAAACAAAAACCGCCAAACTTCCACAAAGGTTGTACCATTTTTACATTCCTACCAGCCATGCAAGTATTAGTTACCCCATGTCCTCAACGACACTCGACACAGTCTGTCATCTTAGTCATTCTAACAGGTACAGTTGCCTTCCATTGTTTCACTTCCCAAATGCCCACAATGGCTGAGACCTAAGTCAGAAGCCAGGAACTCAGGTCTCCCATGTGGGTAGCAGGAACCCAACCACTTGAGCTACCATTGCTATCTCCCTGGGTCTGCATTAGCAGGAAGCTGGAGGAAGAAGTCCACAGCCAGGAACCAAACTCAGGTACTGCAACAGGGGACACAAGCAACCTAACTGGGCACCTTAAGCACTAGGCAAAACACTTGTCCCTGGGGCCTGTACTGTGGCGCAGCGGGTAAACACTCTGGCCTGAAGCGCCAGCATCCCATATAGACCCTGGTTGTAGTCCTGGCTGCTCCTCTTCCCATCCAGCTCTCTGCTGTGGCCTGGGACAGCAGTGGAAGATGGCCCGGTCCAATTGCTTAGGCCCCTGCACCCATGTGGGAGACCCGGAGGAAGCTCCTGGCTTCAGATTGGTGTAGCCCCAGCCATTGCAGCCATCTGGGGAGTGAACCATTAGATGGAAGACCTCTCTCTCTCTCTCTCTCTCTCTCTCTGCCTCTCCTCTCTCTGTGTAACTCTGACTTTCAAATAAATAAATAAATCTTTAAAAAATAAAAACACTTGTCCCTGCTTATTTTGCTTTAAATGGGATTCTTATTATCGACTTTTAACTTTTTTTAATTTTTATTTATTTATTTATTTTTTGACAGAGTGGACAGTGAGAGAGAGAGACAGAGAGAGAGAGAAGGGTCTTCTTTTTCCATTGGTTCACTCTCCAATGGCCGCTGCGGCCGGCGCACTGCGGCCAGCACACTGCGCCAATCCAAAGCCAGGAGCCAGGTGCTTCTCTTGGTCTCCCATGTGGGTGCAGGGCCCAAGCACTTGGGCCATCCTCCACTGCACTCCCGGGCCACAGCAGAGAGCTGGACAGGAAGATGAGCAACTAGGACAGAATCCGGCACCCCGAACAGGACTAGAACCCAGTGAGCTGGTACCAGTACCGCAGGTGGAGGATTAGCCTATGGAGCCATGGCGCCGACCATTATTATCAACTTTTGAGAGTTCTTTACATTCTGCATAAAAATTTACTTTAACTTTTATCAGATATGTGTTTTGTGAATATTTTCTCCTAATCTGGGGCTTTTTAATTTTTCTTTTCAACATCTTTCTAAGAACAAATATTAAATTTTGATGAAATTAAATTTATCAAGTTTTTGCTTCTGTGGATCATGATTTTTATGTTGCATCTAAGATTTTTTTCCTAATTCAAGGCCATAAATATTTTCTTTAAAGTTTTCATTGATCCATGATAGATTTAGATTTTATATTGAGTCTATTGCTCAATTTGTGTCACTTTTTGTATAGTGTGTGAGCCTTTGATAGAACCCTAGGGAACATCTACTTTTAGGGGCTAAAGGAAGGAAAAAGGTAGTCAGTGCCAAATTTGAAAGAGAACAAGCAATGTACTGACAGACATAAACCAAAGAGGTAGAGGGCTTCAATCAGTGGACAGTTTTGGGTATATTCATGGAGGTATTCATGGGGACCAAAGGAAGGCAACACAGAGTAACAGTCATTGGATTTGACAGTGAGGGTAGTAGTGGCCTTTGGGACACAAATTTCAATACCATGAGACAGAGAGAAGCCAGATTAAAATGGATCAGAAGAAAAGGATGGAAGGTGAAGAAGGAAAGAGTTCAAATCATTCTTTAGAAAATACTGGTGAGTGAAAAGGAAAGAAATACATTACAATGGACTTGAAGGGAAGGGTAGAGGAGATTAAAAGAACAGAAAACATGAAATCACTGATGAAGCAAGGCTGACCATGAAGTAGCATGAGAATGTGTCAAGAACACAGGTTTCCTTTTGCAAGGACAAAGAAAGTGAGAAGGAAATTGTATAGATAAACACATTTTGAGATGATGGCCAGGGAAAGCTTAAAGGCCTTGCTCAACCTTCCTGGCAAAGCTGGGGAGCAGTTGATCTGCTGAGACTAAGAAAGATTCACAACCTGTTTGGTACGTACGACAGGTTCCACTCTCTACATGAGCAAACAGAGGCCTACAGAACAGCTTTCCCAGAATGCTTAGCTAACTGGGACTTGAATCCAGACCTTTCGATTCTAATTCTAGTAATTAGAATTTCCAGTAATGAAATCACATTGTTCTCTTTATCTTGTTATTCTTACCTTAAAACCTGGTCTTGGTTTGATTTTCTTCCTTTCCCACAAAAACTCTGTTCCAATCCTCTTTCTAAGCAACTTTGCCCAAGTACTACAAGTAGCAGGAGTCTACAGAGACATCACAGAGTAGCCTCCAAGGACACAGAGCTTCTTGGGAAAGGGGGAAGAGTTTGGCACACAGCAAGGCTCAGTTTGCAAATCAAAAAAGCACCAAGTATCAAACACTATCCAATGATTTGCTGATTAAAATGAACTCATGGTGGGCTGGCACTGTTGCTCAGCAGGCTAAACCACCACCCATGACTGCAGCATCCCAGAGGGCTAGTCTGAGTCTCAGCTGCTCCACTTCCAATGGAGTGCCATGCTAGTGCACCTGGGAAAGCAGAAAGTGCTTGGAACTCTGTCACTCAGGTGGGAGCCCCAAATGGAGTTCTTGGCTCCTGACTTTGGCATGGCCCAGCCCCGGCCATTTGGGGAGTAAACCATTAGATGGTAGACCTCTCCCTTTCTCCAAAACTGCCTTTCAAATAAATAAATAAATCTTTAAAAAGAAAAAGAATGAACCCAAGGCTGCTTTCTTAGTTCTTGAAAACATGCAAGCCAGAGCAGAGCCCTCCTCCTAGAACACCTCACGAGGCAAGGGCTGCAAGGCTGGTAACAGCCAGAGCACTTGAGCTGCAACTCCCCATTCAGCTCCTCCTTTCATCTAGCCTCCCAAATCCCTCAACTGAAAGAAAGCCTAAGAGCAACCCCCTCCCCCAAAATGACGAATATATGATACACAGCAAACCTGAACAGGCACCTTTATTTTGGCCAGGATGAATTTTTTTAACTGTGTTGGGCATTCAGTATAAGAACCTCTAATGGATGAGTGAGGGTAAGTGTCTAGTAAGAATCCTGGTTATTCATGTACACAACAGTTTTTTTTCTTTTCTTTCTTTCCTTTTTGGAAATTCGGCTCCCTCTGACCTTGGAACAGTTATTTTGCTACTGTAGACTGTGATGCAAATTAAGGCATTTCTATTCTTATTTCAAAGTCTGCTGCATAAAATAAGTGTATGCTTTGCAGAATCAGTTGACAGCCTAATGTTGCACATTTAACTCTAACAAATCAACACTTCGTCAGCTTATTTCATTATTATTTGACTATTCATTTTGAAATGTGTCATTAAAAATGTAGTTTTTGACCTTTCATAATTTCTGGTTTTAAAAAGATAGACAATAGTCTAACACTATTCAAAGTTCCCCTAATGTTGCAAATTACATACAGATCTAAAGAGCAGCCTCACAAAATTTTCTTCTATATGGGTAGGTCACTATCTTTTTAATGCATTAAAGTTAACATAATTCTATAATACCTTAATTTTAAATAGTATTTAGAAAGCAGATCTTGCACAAGCTAAATCATTTTAAAACAAGCACTTTCCAGTTTGCACGTGTTACAAAAACAAGCAATTATTCTGCTGCAGAGCATCTCATGTTTCCTAGAGCTCAACGATATTGTGAAATAGCAAAATCCTGCAGACCAGAATGACAGTGATAATTCTGCTTTTAAGCATTAAAGAAAAAAAATGAATAAATTTGAGGTGAAACCTCTCAAATAAAAGGCTTCTTCTGTTATATTTAATCCACTTTCACACAGTTTTTCTTAATTACACTACAGCTGTCTGCTAAGACACAACTGACCACTTCCATCATGAAAACAAACTGTACCCCACCATCTAAAGTTCTCGATTAAAAAGCAAATGTTTTTGTGAGCCCAGGGAAAACGGGTGCAGCTGCTCTATTTCACGAGGCAGGCACCTCCACCCCATTCAGCTGTGAAGAATGGCAATGACTGTAAATTGTTCTTTCCTGATCGGTTCCACAATAAAAACAAACCACACTACTTTCAATTTTTCCAAGCCAATTTTTTTTAAGCCTCCAGTACACTGGAAACAAGAGTTGTGTTCTTCTGATTCATGGCCTTTGATTTCTACATAAACGTCCCTGTATGCATGTAAAAACAGGTCCCTGCAGGATACTCACAGACTGTATATATTAACTTCCCAGATGTACCACAAGATAGAAACGCCATCAGCCTACCTTTTAAAGCAAGATACTATTTAACAGTTTAAACTGCCTGTGACTAAAGGATGATGGCAAAGCGCATCGACTGTATGTGGAGAGGCATTAGGTAGTTCATGAGAAAACTTCAACATGTTCACAAAAAGTACAACAAATGGTTTTGAACTTGTGTTTCAATGGTCTCCATTAAAATCCCAAGTAAGGAATTAGGTTAAGTCACACATCTGCATTTTGGAATTAAACTACTTGAAATCTGGTAACTAAAATGATGGACAAAATTTTATTAAGAAACTCATAAATGCTCACCATTTACTTATACTGCTCAAACAGTAACTACAATTTATACCTAGGATCTCCAATGTATTCTTTTATTCAAACATACACTTGATGATTTTAAAATCTTAACAGCATGCCTCTCTCCTATACTCGAAATTTATGTAAACCAGATATGTTACTTATTTACAGACATGGAACACTGTACTAAATATCTTATGCACATTTAAAAACATACACAAAAACAGATAGGTGTTAAGGATGAGTTAAGAATAACTTACAAATACAAGACCCTATAAAAAGTTCATGGGAAATTACTATTATGAAAAAAACTTCATGATTTCCAAAATTTTTTACACCTAGATAATCTTGAAATCCTATTTTCCATGAACTTCCTGAAGTACCTCCATTGAAGTTTTAAGACTTCTTTGCACACTTCCTATAGGTATCTTTGCACAGCTCCTGAGTTCCTCCCCTTCTCTCAGTTCATGGAGACCCTAAGTAGACGATGAGTAATGTGGGGCCAACCTCTGTCCTTAGCGGCTTTGGATGAGTTCTCTGATTGCTGTAAAATTCTACCCCTGTATTCAAGAAGACTTTTTATGGAAACACAAGGTTGTAATATAGTTTAGAACAGCTCTTAATTCTGACTCACAATGGGTGTGTTGCAATAGAACCTAAATGTGATTGAAATTTATTGAGATAGAACAGAAGAAAATTGTCAGATCTGTGAACCCCCCTTCAGGACCAAAACTGCTGGCATGAAGCTACAAGTGCTTCCTATCTCACACAAGACAGCAATCAAAACCCCCTCACCAGCAGACAGGTTTCTGTGAGAATCACAATCTATGGGTCTACTGCTGCAGGACCTGTACCCTTATCTTCTACTGACACCTAATTTTTCCAAACTGCCAGGCACATATCTATTCCTTTAAGAAACCCTCGCTGTATGAGATTTTAGGCAAAGAGAGTTCTCGGCAAGTGATGACTTTTGAGGTGAGCCAGGCCAATAATGCAACGTAATAGCTACTTACTGAGCACATACAATTTGGCCAAAGAAACTGGCAATGTAAATATCGCTATCCTCAAGGAGCTCAATAAACCCGTACACACACACATACACCTATTCGCATCTTTCTCTCTGGCCCTTGTTTCTCCAGCTCCCTCATGGGTTCCTATTCTTCTACCTCCCGTGAAATTCCAGATTTATCTTGTCATTTCACCAGCAGGATCTTATCCAAAACTATGGCTCAACTATATACCCATATGTCTCTGACTACCACAGTTGTTTTTTTTTTAAGAAAACTTTATTTGAAAGGTAGATTGACAGAGACAGAGGGAGATAGACACACACACACACACACAGAGAGAGAGAGAGAGAGAGAATATTTCCATCCACTGGTTACTGCCCAACTGCCTGTCTACAACCGCTGAGGCTGTCTACAACAGACTGAAGCCAGGAGCCCAGAATTCTACCCATGGGGGTGGCAGGAAATCAAATACTTGGGCCATCATTAGCTGCCTCCCAGGTGCATTAGTAGGAAGCTAGGAGGAGCCTAGACTTATTAAACCGGAACACCAATATGGAATGTGGGCTTTCCAAACAGGGGCTTAACCTACTGCACCCCAAGGCACTCCCCTACCATGGTTATTTCTAAAGAACAAACATCTCTCTTTAAACTAACTAAAGACCACTCACCCTATACTCCCAACTCCTTTCTTGATTTCTCTCACTGGACTTCCCAGGGGCAGTTCACTTCCACATTTCCAAAACAACTCATTATCTTCTCCATAAAACCTGCTCCTGGTTCTGCCTTCACTCCATCAATCCATGGGAGTTGTGGATTCTCTATCTCTCTCCTGGTTCCTAAGTATTTGAGTTCAAAGCCTGGGTAATTCTACCCCCTCAGTGTCTGTCAAACGTTGTCTCCTCGTCAGCATCACCACCTGAATTCAACAGCCTTCTCCCTCAGATTTCTGCCTTCTGTGACTGCCCTCTCAACAACACAGCCAAAGTAATCTTTTAAATACTCAGACCAGCCACATTGTTTCAAGAAGGAAAAACAGGTGATATCTTGATGAAAAAAATGGTCAAAGAATGGAGTTTTTAGCTGGGATGGGGGCAAGAGTTGCAGGCAAGGGCTCTGACAACATTCATAAACTGAATACAAAAAACCTGTGGTAAGAAAGAAATTAAAGTAGAAAACAAATAGACCAAAGTCCCAGAGCACAAGATGGGTTCAAGTGCCCTGGGGGAGAGCCAGCTCTGGTAATGATGGGGGCATGCTTCCCTCTGAGACAGGAAGAACGCCAGTAAAGACGGCTAGGGATGGGGGCTAGGGATGGGGTCAGTTCGCATGTGCAGGGTAGGCGAGCTGAGACAGATATGTCAGATAGTATCTATTTTCTTGGGAAAATGATAGAGGAGGTAGATTACTACTTTAAAATGAGGGAAGGCGAGCATTTTGCAATAGGTTAAACTACCTCTTGCCCTACCCATATCCAGCCACTCTGCTTCTAATTCAGCTTCCTGTCATGTACATCCTGGGAGGCAGTAGATGATGACTCAAGTACCTGTGTCCCTGCTCACCTACATGTTTTCAGATAAATAGAGAAAATGGGGAGATCAGGAGGACTGAATTCCTGAGAACAGTAGTTCCACTTTGGAACAGACTGTGGATAATGAAAACAAGCAGGTGATTAGGAGTAAGTCTGAAAAACTGAAAGAGAAAGGAAAGTCATTCTGAGTACTGAACTAGGGCTGGACATCATAAACATGCTGCAGGAACCATCAGAGGACTAAGGCAAAGGTGATGCAAGCTGGTGGGTGGGAAAAAGGGGAACAGTGTGCTCGTGCGCTGACAGATTCCACGTCACCAACAGGTCTTCACTCCCATAGTTGAACACTTAGCCAAATTTCCCTCAGGCCAGTGGAGCGTTGTTCCACTTGTTCTCATGGAATCTGTTCCAATCACAATGAACATGCAGCTGCATTTCCAGAACAAGCCATGCTGCCAGGACTGTTGCAGATCACACTGCTTCCTCTGTGTAAATGTTACTTCCTTCCATCCCCTTCTACTTCCCTCTACCTTCCTCCACTCTTTATAGATGCCCCCAAAAGGAACACTGCAAAATAAATGTGGTTAGCATGCCACCCAGTCAACAGACACTCCATAAACATTTGGGAGGGATTCATTTGATACATAGCAAAATCCCATCCTGAACACGAGGCAGGCTCTTGAGGCATAAACAGAAGAGGTTATATGGGTGTCTCCAAGTCCCCATGGTGTCTAATAAACCTCTATGCCATCATTCCCAAGCACCTTGTTCCATTAATAATGCAATCAAAAATAAGATAAGCTCCTCTAAGTTTCTCAAGACAGCAGTCATTAAGTCACAGCTATTTTTAAGACTTAGGTGGAAGTTCAGATCATCAAAGCTCCCTGACAGAGGCAGCTTAATGGAGTTTCTACTAAGGGTCCTCACCTCTGTAACTACTTCCCTTCCATGTTGCTGAGAAAGACAAATTAGTACCTGAGACTCAGTTTTACTGAAATGCCCAAATATGCAAATTAGGCACACTAAGACAAAACTTGTGGAGAGATCAGTGAAAGGAGACAGCTGGTCTGGGCCTATCTGTTCCTCCTTTCTTGATTCAGAGTTCATCAATTCAAAATACACTGGTCTTGGTAGTCACTGCTCCTTCTCACCCCCCTTCTTTTGATCATCTCTGTCCATAGATAGAAAGGAACGAATTAGACACCCAGTCATTAAATATTTACTGTCCATCTGATATTACAAATATTTGGTAAAGATTCCAAGAAAACAAAATAGTAAGTTTTCAATCTGAAGAAGAATAAAAATGTGTATAAAAATTATTATATATGGGGGCCTGCATTATGGTGCAACAAGTTAAGCCACCATGTCTGTATCCCATATGGGCACTGGCTGAAGTCCTAGCTGCTCCACTTTTGATTCAGCTCCTTGATAATGTGCCTGGGAAAGCAGCAGATGATGGTCTAAGTACTTGGGTTCCTATCACCCACATGGGAGAACCGGGGAGTCCCTGGCTCATGGCTTTATCCTGGCCCAGCCCTGGGAATGAACCAGTGTATGAAAGATGGATTTCTCTTTCTCTTTTGCTCCTATCCCTATGTCTCTCTCTCTCTCTCTCTCTCTCTCTCTCTCTCTCTGCCTTTCAAATATTTTTTTTGAAAAATTACATACAGTATAATAAGTGCCACACTACAGGTATTCATTCATTCATTGAACAAATGTGAACCACTGATGAGCTTAATTCAAAAGGTTTCTGGAAAAATGGAATTAGAAGATAACTTAATTTGGTGCAAAAAGAAATTTCAAAATCCATGCAAAGTTTTTCATACTACACATTTTCCATGAAAGTTTTAAAGGACCCTTATGTACCTGGCACTGTTTTTAGTTGCTAAGGATTCATCAAGGAAAGGGAAATGAATCCCAACAACAACACATAAGTAAGAAACAAATGAAAGCAGAAGGCAGCAGAAGCCTTCTGGAAGGAGGGAAGGCACTGAGGTGCTCCAGAGAAGCACAGGTGGGTTTGGGGGCTGAGCAGCACCAGACAGGACTGTGGAGGAGGGTGGCCTAGGAACTGGACACAGGAAGCAAACTGCACAGACCTGTGAAAAAACAGGGAGTGGGGAGAGCAACGCAAAACACCCTCGGTGAGGCTGCAGTGAGGAGAGAGGAACTCCCTCTGCAAACACCAGGCCTGCAGCAATATGCTTGGTCTCTTCATGGGAAAACTAAAGCGGCTTCTGTTCCATTGTTTCCCAGAGGTACCCGAACCAAAACTATGTAGGCAATGAGTTTGGCTAAATTTTCATCTTAAATGTGTTAAATCTGCCAGGGTATTTGGTATAAAAAACATTCCTTAATAAAAATAAAGGAAACACAAGGAAGAACTCTTACAAATGAATTTCCAGGTTCCTGCCTGTTGGAATTGCAATGTTTTTAAAATAAAAGTCTTTCTAAGAGAGGATAGTTCCAAACAGAGAAGACTCATAATAAAAATGCCAGCATGTCTGCTTTCAAATTCAGAGTATCCATGAAAATTTACATATCTGAAAGACAGTAAATTAGTGGAACCTGAAAAGACCAGAAAGCAGGCATTGAAGTGAGCGAGGCATTGCAGCGCAGAGCTGCAAGCCTCCTCCAACCTTGCCTCTACTAGCGGTGCAGCCTTGGGAAGCTACTTGCTCACAGCTGCTTTCCGTGTAATAGAAGGTACAATAATACACCTCAAAGGATTATTTTGAGGATTAAATTAGTAAATATGTGTAAAGCTCTTAAAAATGGCATGTGGCCCCTTCCTATAAACTGTGATTGGAAGGGTTATTGTTGCTACTATTATCTGCAGCTGAGTCTTTTACTATAGAAGCCAAATTAGCCATCCATGATCTCCTGGAAAAATGTTTATCCTCCTATTAAACTGTGTGAAATCCTGCTTGCCATCTACTAATACTCTGCCATGAAAACGTAAAATAAACACGTTTAGCAGTGAAGATTATTTAATCCTACTTTTGGTTTTAAGCTTAATTTCTTGGGCTGTTCCTTTTTCACTATAAATAGTAACATCTATCTTGTAAACAACGCTTTCATGGCATCTTTTGAGGGTGAAAGGAGTTTAAAAGACAGAACTTGAACCAGCTGCCTAGATTTCACTAGTCTGGAGACTCTATGAAAGCAGAATTGGCGAGAATGCCTATAAAATCCACTGGAATACAAATTGCATCAGACAATGAGCGTCTGTGAAGGCTGCGACTTGCGTTGTGTTCACCAGTGTGTCATCAACGTCTAGACCTGTGCCTGGAACATGACTGGATCTTGATATTTTTAAATAAATGAATAACATAGTTTAAAATGAACTGTTCGCATTTTAGATAAATGATCACTTGCACATTCATAGGAAATTACACATATATTTAAATGATGAAAAAAATGAATACTAGGTTAGGTTTTCATACAATCGCACCTTTGAGCTTTAAATGAAAGGCTGAGTTTATCCTCAATTCTAATAAACTCACAACTCAGGGGAAAAAATGAAGCACCTTGGAGAACCTACAGATTGCTGAGAGAGCAGTGTGTTTTAAACGAAAGCAGCACCTGCAGCACCATTTAGAAGGATAAATTCAACAAGAGGCAGCTATGGATATATAAATTCTAAGGCTTTGGGAATTTTCATATTGTGTGAGTTACAGCAACTCTTCTCTGGACCTGCAGCTGGTGCACTGTTTCTAAAGTACATGAGAACCTATTTCATTCCCCCACCAGGTCTGAAACCCGAGGCAATAGTGGTTTATTAATCAAATGATCTTTAATGTTAAACAGTAAAAGTTTTACTTTGTAATATAAATTATTGGCCTGCAGATATAAGTAACAAATAGTATGTCAATGGGCATGCCTGCATTAAGTAACAACTTGTAGTAAAAATATTTTTAAAAAATTGACTGAATTAACTACATGTGTACCTTGGGAGAAAAACAGACAAGCAAATTTCCCTGCTTACTGTCAGTGTTGTGCTGTTATAATATTACTTCCTAGCACAGTCACTGCCACAATTTTATTAAAATAAGAAAATTGCTAATTTAGGTTCTAACTATCATATTTGGATTGCAACATAAGGGCCCAGCACATCTGACAGAAATTCATATTCCCTTACTGGATTTACTTGTACCTGAAGAGAACTAATCTCTCATTCTCTGCCTAAGTACTTAGTAAGTATTCAAAAAAAAATCCCAAAAATAACTAAAGGAGGGATAGTAATTATTTCCAAAATTTCAACTAGAAAATTTTACTTCTAGAACTCCAGATGGATTAAAAAAGCCCCAAAACACCCCAGGTGTCCCTCTAGCTACCAGTTTTTGTCTTTCCTCCAACAACTCACCATTCCCCAACCATGTCTGAAGTCAATATACAGCCACCCATCTCCCCTCTGTTGTGTTCTGAGACTCTTCCCAGACTCAATTCTGACTCCTCTCCCAATTCCCATTATTCTGTTTAGTGCCCAAGAGTGTCTATCACCTCTTGACCTCCCCTCTATTAACTGTTTATCAATCTGTCTCCTCATCTGATTGAAAGCCATGTGCGCAAAACTCTGATCTGGATTGCTTCCCATTCCCCAGCATAGTACCTAACACAGTCAGAGTGCAACGAAGTTATTGATCATATGAATGATTTCTCAATCTGCCAAAAGTATTGTGGATAAGAAGAATGTAGGGCCGGCGCTGTGGCACAGTGGGTTAAAGCCCTGGCCTGAAGCGCTGGCATTCCATATGGATGCCGGTTCGAGATCTGGCTGCTCCACTTCGGATCCAGCTCTCTGCTATGGCCTGGGAAAGCAGTAGAAGAAGGCCCAAGTCTGTGGGCCCCTGCACCCTCACGGGAGATGCGGAAGAAGCGCCTGGCTCCTGGCTTCGGATGGGCGAAGCTTCGGCCATCGAGGCCAGTTGGGGAGTGAACCAGTGGATGAACCAGCGAACGGAAGACTTTTCAACTCTCTTTCTCTCTCTGCCGCTCCTCTCTCTGTGAACTCTAACTTTCAAATAAATAAATATATAAATATATAAATTTAAAAAAAGAAGAATATACATCTCTTACAAATACCACCCCTCATTCATAATTCTCCGTGCAAATCTAGCTCAACCAGTGACACACTCAGAACTCAAGAAATGATTAATGGATTAATAAAAGTAAACAAATTAAATGACCTAAGATCAGTTTTTTTAAAAAAAAATTTTTTAATGTTCCATCTGTTTGTTCATTCTCCAAACAGCCGCAACAACTAGGTGGTCACACAGAAACCAGGAGCCCAGAACTCCATCCAGAGGTCTCACATATTTAGCAGTGGCTGGAGTACTAGAGCTGTCCAGCGCATTAGCAGAGAACTGGAACAGAAGTGGAGCAGCCCTGACTTGAAGCGGCACCCATATGGGATGCTTATGTTGCAGGTGTGGCTCAATCATCTGTGCCACAATGCTAGCCCCAAGTTTTCAATTTTAAAAGGCAAAATTCAGGGCTTTAATATTAAACTAATAAAATTACTAAACTTGCTTGATAAATTTAATTCCCATTTTCATAAGATTTTAAATAAGATAGTTAACAGGTATCTAAATTAGAACTTTTTTAACTGACCAACGGTTTCTCAGACATAATTTCATTAAATGTTACTATTATTAAGCTCTGAAGTATTGTACCAGAAACTAGAGGAATATTTTAAGAGAAAGATCTCAAGGCCAAATTAAGAATTTTGCTACTGGAAGAAAAGATACAGATAAATAAAGAGCAAAATGGGGAAAGATGAAGTGTGAATGAGAGTTTAAAAGAATTCAGCTTTTTAATCAGTGAGACGTTACCCTGACCAGCAAAAGTTGAAAGCTGTGTATTTGTTGGATTTGGGAAGGGAAGCCTAAGAAAAGGATCTCAGTAATTTAAGTGGGAGAAGCCGAGATAACATCTGATTTGATCTGTCTTAAAAAATATATTAAGAATTAAAGCACAGAGGAGGAATAAGGAGTGGACACTGTGGTATAGCAAGGTAAGCTGCAGCCTGGGATGCTGGCATGTCAGATCGGAGTACCTGGATCAAGTCCTGAGTCCACTCCCAACCCAGCTTTCTGCTAACACACATCCTGGAGGCAGGAGATGAAGTACTTAGGTCCCTGCCCCCACAAGGGTCAATTCCTAGCTCCTGGCTTTGGGCTGGCCCAGCCCCAGCTTTTGCAGGCATTTGAGAAGTGGACAAAAAAAAACAGTGAATGAAAGATCGATTGTGCACTCTCTCTCTCTCTCTCTCTCTCTCTCTGTTTCTCTCTCTCTCCTCTGTCACTCTGCCTTTCAAATAAATAAAATTTTAAAAATCTTTTTTAAAAAGAGGACACTAATAGTAGACATTGTCAATTGAAGTACAAATATGATCAGAGCAATGACAGAATAGCAGGTATATTCAAGGAAGAAAGTGCTTTCTTAAGAAACAGCAAGCCACTTGCAGAGATAAGAGGTAAAGCAGTCAGGGCCGGAGCCATGGTGCAGTAGGTTAATCCTCCGCCTGTGATGCCGGCATCCCATATGGGTGCCAGCTACCCTTCTTCCAATCCAGCTCTCTGCTATGGCCTGGAAAGCAGTAGAAGATGGCTCAAGTGCTTGGGCCCCTGCACATGGCTCCTGGCTTCGGATCGGCGCAGCTCTGGCCATTGCAGCCATCCGGGGAGTGAGCCAACGGAAGGAAGACCTATCTCTCTCTCTCCCTCTCACAGTCTGTAACTCTCTCTCTCAAATAAATAAATAAGATCTTTAAAAAAAAAAAAAAAAAGGCTGGGGCCATGGCTCAACAGGCTAATCCTCCGCCTTGCGGTGCCTGCACACCGGGTTCTAGTCCCGGTTGGGGTGCCGGATTCTGTCTCGGTTGCCCCTCTTCCAGGCCAGCCCTCTGCTGTGGCTCAGGAGTGCAGTGGAGGATGGCCCAAGTGCTTGGGCCCTGCACCCACATGGGAGACCAGGAAAAAGCACCTAGCACCTGGCTCCTGCCATCGGATGAGCGCGGTGCCCGGCCGCAGTGCGCCGACTGCGGCAGCCATTGGAGGGTGAACCAACGGCAAAGGAAGACCTTTCTCTCTGTCTCTCTCTCTCACTGTCCACTCTGCCTGTCAAAAAAAAAAAAAAAAAAAAAGAGGTAAATCAGTCAAAGAGATTGTAGAAGCCCAGATCAAAAAGAGTGTTAAGAGAAAAGGCAGGGTACACTGGCAAAGACATCTGAATTGTTTTTGAGTATATACACTGAACCACTGATTGTAAACAATGAGGCAGAGTAATTCAACCAGTATGGAAAACAGGAGAAATATGACCTCATTGTTTAAGCATGCTGTTTGCAATCAATTCTGGCACTGCTACCTAGAGCAGTTCTCCATGAAGTTCAAAGTTACCTCGAGTGATTCAGTTCCATACTACTGTCTAAAGATGCTATTTCACAATCTGCAGAATCAGCCCACATACCGAGAACTACCTACCAAACAGTTCACTCTGCTCCCTTCTTCATGGTCTCAGTTTAATCTAAACAAATCTGTCTGCCAACAGGTTGTTTATGTCTGCTATATAAATTCATATTGTTTTATTAGTTTATCAAAGAGAAGACATCTTATTTTTTTAAAAAAGATTTATTTATCTGAAAGGCAGAGATACAGAGAGAAAGAACGGGGGCGGAGGAGAGATTGAGATTATCTTCCAACCACTGGTTCACTCCCCAGATGGTAGTAGCTGCTGGGGTTGGGCCAGGCCAAAGCCAGGAGCTAAAAGCTTCTTCTAAATCTCCTACATTGCTGGCAAGGACAATGCAGGTGGCAGCTTAACCGTCTATGCCACAGCACTGGCCCCAATATCTCATTTTTAAAAATGTTGTTAAAGTCAGGTCAATTCTTCATATCGCAAACACTGTAATTTCTATTTTCATTTACTCAGAATATCGGTGGATATTGGTTTGGAAGTTCTTGGGTTTGTATAAGACACAGTGATCTTAACATTGACAATTTGTAAGCAATTTCTGCTTCTCTACTTGACTGTAACGAGTTTGCAGGATGACCCCCAACCCCTCCCGAAAATGGCAATGACCGTTCCTGACGGCCATATCCAATTGCAATCTGGTATCTATGCTGCTGCCTGGTGTTACCTTGGTTTCCTTTTCAGCGTTACTAGGCATTTTCACCATGACATATCTGGTTCAGATTATTTGCTTTAAGACATCGTCACTTATATTTTCTTAGGCTGAATCACAGTGTTTACTGGGATACTACTGAACATTTTTAGATATCTTTATGATAGTTCTCTTATTTCACTGAGATATTCCCCAATCTACAATCTAAAACTGGTTGAAACACTTCATTTCTGACTTTAGATTTTTAGTGAAAATGCAAAGGATAATATGGTAATATGCTTTCATGAAGTTGTATTTCAACTTGATTATATTTCTTAAGTAAAAGTTGTGAATCACCATCTTATTAAATGAGTAAATTTGAATGGTTTACTCATCACACAATCACACATTCTATCGATTTTGTGACTACTTGATGCAAAAATTAACATTACTTTTCAGTAGCATTTACTTTATATAATGTGTATGCTCGGTTCAATTTCAATCATTCATTTTACGAGATTATGTTAATGAAGAGGTAGTAATACTCTAAAAAAAGTAACAGCATTTGGTTAAATTTCAAAACTTCAATATATTTACACGTTTAAAATGTCATAATTTAAATTATAAATAGCACCTTAATTAACTGTCAGTGATCTATATTTAGGATTTTAAACACTATCTAATTGTATTTATGGGAATTATAGATATATTTTTCCTACTAGGCTGCTTTCAAATTTTGTTTCCTGTGATCAAACATATTTTAAAATAGAATTTGACTAGGGCATTTCAGGATATGTATTTCCTCAATACTGGGTTTACATAAACATAAAACTTCTGCTTTACATCCTCACATTTCTATGCTTTCTTTTGATAGTGCCATCTAACAAACATTTTAAATATCAAACCTGCTCAAATTAGTGTCATTCAACTCATTTTCAATCAAGTTTTGTTAAAGCTTAATTGCATATTGTGATTTGACTCAATAATCCTTTTAAAGAAAGCACCTTGTAATCTCACCAGGGAAAGTTAAGAGTTAAACATGTGCAATTTAGGAAAGAAATATGGCAAATCCATGTCTGTGGCTCAGTGTTGGAGTGATGTTTACACAGGGAATCCTGGCTCTGTCTGTGCTGTATTATGACCCTTGTCATCGCCTGCCCTGGAGCAGTTACATATGTGTCTGTTTCTCCCACTAAGCCAGTCTCTCCTGAAAAGCAGAACAAACTGAAACCGCTGTATCCTCCCTGAGGCTTCCCACAGCACTTTACACAAAGCAGCCACACAATAAATGTCTGTCAAATTATTGGAATAGCAAAGGCTTTGATTTTACCTTGACATACAAGCTTAATGAAAAAAAATGAAAGGAAAAATAACTTAGAGGAAGGAGTAGCAACAGTGATAAGAATGGTAGCAAGAGACCTCAAATGAAAATACATAAATGTGAGGTGACTTTAACTAGTCACCAATGTTCCTGAACATGCTTAAAAGAGGAAAAAAAAAAAAGACATTCGTCATTCTTCCCATGTTAAAAGTTAGGGAAGCGTCATTATTTTGTTTGAAAGTATGTTCTGATTTAGACACACCCATACGACACAGCCAATATAAATAATTTGTTCTCCTGGTGTTGATACTGTTGAACAATGATGAACAGATCAACAATACAGGAACTCCCCAGTAAAGGGTGACCATTGTGTTGAAAACATATCCTAAGACAAGGAACTGTATTTAGGACAGGTTTCTAACCTTCTAAATTCTGGCACACCCCTTGTCTCTGCTTGTGACTCAGTCTTCTGGAAAACCTGAAACTGATCATTCAAAGGTGATGGAACTCAATTCAGCAAACATTTACTGAGCACCACTGCATGCAGAACCAAAGATGCGAAATAAGAGGAGGGAAAAGGGCCTGCAAAGAGACTGAAAAGCAGAAGTGTTCAGAGAAGAGACAGGAGAGAGCAGCCTATGGAATATAAGACAGCATTCTCAAATTTGAATTACTCATTCATAAAAGGTGGAAGTTGAGGCTCTTGAAGACAAAATTTTTACTGAGTAAATATAAGCCACTAGGACCAATAAACAAAATTACTCACTTCTTGGGCTCTACATTCAGAATAACTGTTCTGTTAAATCAATTCCCTAAGAAAATGTGTCATTCTATGTTTCTTCCAACCTTTCTACCATCTAGACTTTACTCTTCTTCCTTCTCCCACTTAAAAACAAATGCCATCAATTATCAAGTCTTATTGCTCTCATCCATATAATTAGGGTCACAGGTATTGCAGAACAAGGTGTACATTGCACAAAGGTGCTCGACCTGAGAGAAGCAGCATTCATACCATACACAGGTACACTGTAATTATTTTAACAATTTCATATAAGAGGGCAGTTAGTTACCTTATCCTAATAATTTATTCACTTATATATATGTATGTGCGTGTAAAATTTCTCCACTCTTCAGTCCATCCCACAAACACCTCAAAAACTTTTTTAAGGACAAATCCCATCAGTACAATTTCACTTCAAAATGTTCTATGTTCCGCGTTATGGAATTTCACCAACCTCGCATTTAAGACTCTCTATAGCATGCCCTTAACCTTCTCCTTTAGTGTACTCTTTTACTATCCCCTAAGAGGGGCCCATCTCCCAGTGAAACTTCATTATTTTCTCTGCCATTCATTCACCCTTACCTTGCTATCTTTACGTCATTTCTCCACCTGGAATTCTCTCCAAACTCAGTTTTCCTGCTAGAAGCCCTGAATCACAGTCAGCAGTGTATCTGGAGGAGAGGTTTTACACAGCCAGATACTGTCTTCAGCAAGCATCCAACAACAGCAGCTCTCCCACTGGCTTTGGCTAGTATTCCGGTTATCTGCTGGCATACAATAAACTGCTTCAAACTTGTAACATAAGACAATGATTCCTTTTTATTATACCTCTCAAGTGTGTAGGTCAGAAATTTGGGCAGAGCTGAGCCCTTCTTTTGTTCTGATGTGGTGATGTCAGAGGTTGTTCTTGGGTACAGTATTTAGCTAACAGATGGTCTGCTCTGGAGGGTCCAAGACAACTTCACAAGAACAGGCAGCATTGGTTAGAAGGCTGGGCTCAGGTCACCTACACTCATGGCCTCTGTAGACTGTTGGCCCCAAGCTGGTTGGACTTCTTAAATGGTGACTCTGGGATCGATGAATGAGTGTTTTAGCCACCATGGCAGAAGTTGTATGATCAACCCTTGCAATCCACTGTGTGTCTTATGCCATATTCTGTTGGCTAACATGGCCATTATCCTGTCCAGATCCAAGAAGTGGGGAGATAGATACCATTTTTCAATGGAAATAAAGAATATGCAGAAATGTTTTACCGTCACCGTCACAGTGAGAGAAGAAAAAGTGGAAGGGGAAGAGTAAGGCAGACTTTCACCCAGAAGGGTCTGAACTCCTTTCATCACTGTTCCTTGAATATGCCACGTTTCACACTGTTTCTGCTCCTGTATCTGCTCAGCCCATTTATTCTATGTGGAAAACCTCCTTGTTCGTCCTCCTTCTCCTCATCCCATTTAATTATCATAGATCTCTAGGGCCCAGCTAAAATTCCCCTTCCTCCAAGAATCCTTTCCAGTTCCTTAGAGTCAGGCTTAAACTCTTACTTCTTCAGATTCCCTGGTACTTTTATCTTGGCACGTTTCCCATTCGTAATCTTACTCATTAGGTTTTCATTGATGTAAGAGGCAAATGAAAGAGAAAGGTGAAGGGAGTAACAGAATGCTATGTCTTGGATCCTGTACATTCCCATGCAAGTTTAAGGACACAAAATGCTCAATGAGAGTGAAACTTACAGAACCAAATAGAGGCACTGAGTTCGAGGGCCAGGGCAACGCCAGTTGAAGCTGACCCAGCACTCACAGACAACATACTTCAAATACATACATAATTATATTTACTTTAAATTATTAGTATTTGAAATTAAAATAAATTCAAGGAAAGATAAACAAAATTGTGGAAGAGGGAAGGCTTATTGTTTTGCCATGCTTTATATTTTCTAACACTGTATATATTTTTGTCCTCAAATGTTCAAAATGCAACTTTCACTTGCCAGAGTAAAATCCATGCCCCACATAACACAATGAAGGGAGACACAAATGGGAAGTTTAAATAACAATGCAAGGAATGCATTTTGGGAAAGGATTTGGTTCAATCTTATGATGATGAAAACTGATTTGTCTGTAAAACATAATGTTGCATAAAGAACAATTGCAGCAGAATACATAGAAAATGGCAGAACTGGTGGGCCACTGTGGCACAGTGGGTTAAGCTTCCACTTGGGACACCATATCCTATGTTGGAATGCCTGGTTTGAGCTACTATGTGCTTCCAATCCAGCTTCCTGCTAATGCACCTGGCAGAAAGCAGATGTTGGCCCAAGTACTTGATTTCCTGGCACCAATGTAAGAGAGCCAGATGGAGTTCTGGGCTCCTGGATATGGCCTGGGCCAGGATCAGCAGTTGTGGGCATTTGGGGAGTGAACAAATGGGTCGGTCTCTCTCTCTCTCTCTCTCTCTCTCTCTCTCTCTCTCTCGCATGCGCACACACTCACTTGCCCTCTCTCTCTAGTTTCTCCTGTCACTCTTCCATTCAAATAAATAAATCTTAAAAAAAAAAAAATAATAATAGCGGGGCCGGCACTTTGGTGCAGCAGGTTAAAGCCCTGGCCTGAAGCGCTGGCATACTATATGGTTCTAGTCCCAGCTGCTCCTCTTCCAATCCAGCTCTCTGCTGTGGCCCGGGAAAGCAGTGGAGGATGGCCCAAGTCCTTGGGCCCCTGCACCCAAGTGGGAGACCCGGAAGAAACTCCTAGTTCCTGGCTTCTGATCGGCACAACTCCGGCCACTGTGGACATCTAGGGAGTGAGCCAGTGGATGGAAGACCTCTCTCTCTCTGTCTCTACCTCTCTCTGTAACTCTTTCAAATAAATAAAATAATAAATCGAAAAAAAAAAACTGAGAATGTGCTTCCTACCTAGTTGATTGAGCATTACAAGCTTGTTTACAATAAAATAAAATAAAATAGCACTAGCATAAAATTTTACAACAAGCAAAGCAATACTGTATGTAGCTTGGAATTATATCCCATATATAACAAAAATGTAAGAGAATAGCACGGGAATGAATAGTTCCTTCTTTTTTTTTTTTTTTTTTTTACAGGCAGAGTGGACAGTGAGAGAGAGAGACAGAGAGAAAGGGCTTCCTTTTTGCCGTTGGTTCACCCTCCAATGGCTGCCGCGGTCGGCGCTGCGGCCGGCGCACCGCGCTCATCCGGTGGCAGGAGCCAGGAGCCAGGTGCTTTTCCTGGTCTCCCCATGGGGTGCAGGGCCCAAGCACCTGGGCCATCCTCCACTGCACTCCTGGGCCACAGCAGAGGGCTGGCCTGGAAGAGGGGCAACCGGGACAGAATCCGGTGCCCCGACCGGGACTAGAACCCGGTGTGCCGGCGCCGCAAGGCGGAGGATTAGCCTGTTGAGCCATGGCGCCGGCCGAATAGTTCCTTCTATGAGAGCTGACAGAGTTCACAGACAGCTTCCTTGGATCTATCCATAATATTTTGTGTCTAAAACTAGGTGCCAGGCTAGGTGGATGCTTACTATATCATACTTTTAAACTTTGTAAAGCTTACTAATTATATAATAAGATTTTAAGAAAAAAATTCTGTAAAATGGCATTTACACTTTTATCTTTTGAGATACTCACTATAAAGATTCATAACAAGCAGAGAAAAAGTCCACATGGGGAATACTTCAAAACAACTCGATTGGGCATGTGAAAGACAGGAAGTAAAGAAGCCACTGGTTCTCAAAAGAAGAGAACAGCCGGCGCTGCAGCTCAATAGGCTAATCCTTCGCCTTGCGGGCTGGCACACCAGGTTCTAGACTCAGTTGGGGTGCCGGATTCTGTCCCAGTTGCCCCTCTTCCAAGCCAGCTCTCTGCTGTGGCCTGGGAGTGCAGTGGAGGATGGCCCAAGTGCTTGGGCCCTGCACCCCATGGGAGATCAAGAGAAGCACCTGGCTCCTGCCATCGGATCAGCGCGGTGCACTGGCCGTGGCGGCCATTGGAGGGTGAACCAACGGCAAAGGAAGACCTTTCTCTCTGTCTCTCTCTCTCACTGTCCACTCTGCCTGTCAAAAAAAAAAAAAAAAAACAAGTACAACAACCATGCAAAGACATTTTAAAAAATGTTGAAGTAAATCATATCCTTGATCCTTCTTTTAACTTCTACATTTCTGCATTATGAATCCCTCTCAATTCTAGGTCTCCCAGGCTACATGAAACTTAGAGAGATAGAACCAAAGTCAGCAGAGAAGCTTGCTGCAGCCTCTGGAATGGCAGTGGAAGTAGATCCAATGGCATAATTAAGCTTTAGTGAACATCTACTATGTGCAGCACCAACAACTTCAAGCTTTTCCTATATTCTGTGCTTAAGAGACACAATACCCTAAGAGGTGGGAATTATAATCATGTTCATTTCGGGAAAGTTAATGGACTTAGAGCTAGCAAGGTCATAGAGGTAGCAAGTGGTAGAGCCAGAATTCTAGCCAGAGCCAGTCAGGTAATCAATGTTATTCTGTCTCATCAGAATTACCAAATACCTTACATTAACTCCCCTTCAAAAAAGTTACCTCATTTACATCCAGTTCCAAAACATGTCTGATTAGCTTAAAGCAGCTTTATTTTGGTGATTTAAGTGTTTCCCCTTCTGTAGCAAAGCACAAAAAATTTTATAGATCATTCTCTTTAAGAAAACCACCTGTACTGCATTCACATGGTTGTCAAGGTTTAAAAATGAATACAAATAATAACAGAAGAAATCCAAGGGGAGTTTTTCTTTTGAGAGACAGGATTAGATGGAAACATCCTAAAAAGTGAAAAAAGGAACATCTGGAATAATTTTATTTTCTCACTTCTTGGACACTTTGTAGCATGCAGCAATGTTTAAAATAAAGGACTGATGAGTCCAGAAGTTGAAGAGTCTGAAGATCCCAGGCTCTAAAAGAACAGCTTGGTTATAAAATATGATTGATAGTTGCTTATGAATCGATACCCTCTCTGGATTGTTCTTTTCCAACCACTAACATATTAGCATTCACATCATTCATTTGTTAATAATCTTCCAAAGATTATCTTCACTTAAAAAAAGAAGTTGCATATTAATTTATCACAGAACAGATCAACATGCAGGTTTCTATCTGACTAGGCATTTCCTCTAAGGTAAGCAGATACCACAACCAAGGCACATCCAGAACTCTCAGGAAAACTCACAGCATCACTGGAGTCAAAAATCCTCAACCATCGGTAACCAGCAGAATCACCCAGAAAGTTTAAAGGAGTTCTGAGCAGACAGCAACTCCAAAAGCAATTATATTAAATGCAATGAAAACAATAACACATCTTGAAGATTACAAAAAGGACTATTTTCTCGATACTGGGGTAGGAAAGTTTGCTTGTGTAGGACTAGAAGGTGCAAATCAAAAAGAGTAAAAGCTTGACAAATTCAACACTAAAATTAAAATCTTTTCAAAATCAAAAGACACACTGCTAAGTGTGAAAGGCAAGTCATGGTGACCAACAAACATTAAAGAACAGCGTCATAAGCCTGGAGCTGCAAAATCCATCTGGTCAGCAGGAGGGGGATAGCTGGTCTGAAGCGGGGGCTCCACACAAAGGGAAAGGAGGCACACCTGACGTGAGGGCAAACGTGAAGTCCGCTGAGCCCCAGGACTGGGTGCCAAGGCAGCCAACAGACATTCCCTTTCATTTAAGCCAGGATAATCTGATTTTCTGTCACTCTCAAATCATTCTCGGTTCAGATCCACTCACACTTTCTCAACCTCTCTGAACATACTGAAAAGTCTCTTTTTGGTCAGTTCACCAGGTGTAAATCCAGCACATGCCCTCATTCTTGATTTAATTACTGTTTCAGGCAAAAATGTCTTGCAAACTCCTAACAGGGATTGCTACCTCCCTGGTCTCACACATAGAGGCTATCTTTCCATTTCTCAATGGTTGTCATCATCCTTCACACCATTCTCAATTTTAGAATTTACTATGTCACTGCCAACACCACATTTAACCCTCCCTGATTTATTTGGGCCCCTGCTCCCAGGGCACAAAGTTCGGCCAAACATCATTTACTGAAAACACTATGGTTTGTTTTATTAATTTGTTCATTCAACAAATTTATTCAGTGACAAATATGTGCCAGTCCACATATTTATATTATTACCCTATCTTGCATCATAATCCCTTCAGTTTTCACATAATCATAAATTCCCTAGAATTCTCTTATTGAATTTTAAGTTTAACTAGGTCAAAGGAGTGTGCCTTAGACAAGTGGCACTGTTGTACTCACATTATATGTGCACTTGGCCAACACGTTTTTAATTTTCATTAATTAACTTTGAAAGGTTCCTTACATTATACCACTCCGTTTTTTTTTTTTTTAATTCTTAAATTTTTATGTGACACCATCCTTCACTTTTGATATTCTTGGAAACCATTTTGGATTGTCCTCGCCAATGCAAAAGGCTATTCCTTAAGCCCAGGATAGGCTGGACCACAGTGAGAGGCAGACAAGCAAGGCACACAGATTTTCCTCCTTTTTGGATCCTGATTTAAATAAAAGTGCCACCAGATGAAGAAGAGAAATTTGGAAATTCAATCTAGCAATGCAGAAGCACCACGTCCTTAAGACACAGTATGCTACCATAACTGGTCCTAACACTGTTTCCTCCTTCCAATGCACTCTTCATTAGACAGGGCCTGCACATTTTTCACTTGGGTCAACAAGATTCACAGTACTGCAGTGCTCACTAATGGTGAGGAGAAATAGGAGGTCTTTGTTTGGAAAGGAGATGGCAATGGTCAGATAAATGAGAAACAACAAAATCCTAAATTATGTAAAAGGAGACATTTCACCTTACTGGTAATGATTTCAAGAGATTTGTTTAAAAGAATTAAGTGTCTATGAATGATTCCCCACATAATAGATTAGTGGAAGTCCATCCTTCCTACATGGAGTGGAACATTGGAGAGGGAATCCACCATGCATGCTGAAGACCTGGGATTTGATTTTCAGAAAGATTTGAAGCCACGGGAGAGTTGTGAACACAGAAAAGACGTGATTTCACTTATATGTTTTAAAAAAATCAATCCAGAGCTGAGTGAAAAAAAGAATGTACAAATTAAATAGAACAGTATGCAACTAATAAGTGAATGGGATAAATCCATAAGTTGCTGTGGAAAGATACATAAACATATTAAAAAAAGATACAAAACAGTATATACACAGTATGATTCTGTTAGCTGAAAAAATGTGAATCTTACACACACACAAGGCACAAAATTTATAGCTGAAAAAGTAAGTTCACATACCTAAGTGTTTTTAAACACAAACTTTTTCTAATAATGGAATTTAATATTAACTTTAAATTTAAATGAATTAGACTTTAGTGAAACTACATTAAAATTTAATAAAACTCAGTACCTTAGTCATATTTCAAATCTTCCATAGCTGTCTGTGGCTAGTACCCACCTTACAGGACAAAGCATATCTTAAAACACAGTAGAGGGGCTGGTGCCGTGGCACAGTGGGTTAATGCCCTGGCCTGCAGCGCCAGCATCCCATATGGGCGCTGGTTTGAGACCTAGCTGCTCCACTTCTGATCCAGCTCTTTGCTGTGGCCTGGGAAAGCAGTAAAGGATGGCCCAAGTCCTTGGGCCCCTCCCTGCACCTCTGTGGGAGACCTGGAGGAAGCTCCTGGCTCCTGGCTTCAGATCAGCATAGCTCTGGCCATGGCGGCCAACTGGGAAGTGAACCATCAGATGGAAGACCTCTCTCTGCCTCTCCTCTCTCTGTGTAACTCTGACTTTCAAATAAATAAATAAATCTTTAAAAAAGGAAAGACTATAGCAATTAGTGCATACATTCAGAAATTGGGAATGTATCATATAAAAGAGGTATCAATGCATTTCAAGGACCAGGAAAAACAACAATAAAGAAAACTCAAAATTAGCAGGAAGTAAGAAATAATTAAAATTAGAGATGAAATAAACAAAAATTTAAAAAATTACAAAAGATCAGTGAAATGCAGAGCTCATTTTTTGGAAAAAAAATGATATACCACTTGCCCATTTAACAAAAAAAAAAAAAAGGAGATGATCCAAATAAATAAAAGGTGAAAAAGAAGATGTAATAATAGAATCCACAAAAATAAAAATAATCATCAAGAATTGCTACAAACAGTTGTATGCCAACAAATTGGAAATCTACAAAAAGTGGATAGATTCTTGGACACATACAACCTACCAAAATTGTCATGAAAACACAGAAAACTTAAACAGACCAATAACAAAGACAGAGATTGAATCAGTAATAAAGACCCTTCCTACAAAGAAAAGTCCAGGACCAGCTGTCTTCCAACCAAATTCTACCAGACTTTTAAAGACAAACTAATTCCAATTCTTCTCAAGCTATTCAAAACAACTTGAATGGAAGAAATCTTCCTAAGCTCTTTATATGAGGCCAGCATCACCTTAATTCTAAAACCTGAAAAACATACAACAAAGAAAAAGAACTATAGAACAATATCCCTGATGAATGTAAATTTAAAAATCCTCAACAAAATACTAGCTAATTGAATCCAACAACTCATTAGAAAGATCATTCACCCAGACCAAGTGGGATTTATCACTGGTAAGCAGGGATGGTTCAACATATACAAATCAATAAGTGTGATACATCACATTAACAAATTAAGGAATAAAAGCCATATGATTATTTCAATGGATGCAGGGAAAACATTCAATAAAATACATGATACAAATCTTAAGCAAACTAGGTATAGAAGGAACATTCCTCAACACAATAAAGGCAATATACTGCAAACCCACAGCCATAATATGGAATGGGAAAAGTTGGAAGCATTTCCACTAAGACCCAGAACCAGAAAAGGATGCAAACTTTCACCACTGTTATTTGATATAGTTCTGGAATTTTAGCCAGAGCCATTAGGCCAAAAAAAAAAAAAAAGAAAGAAATTAAAGAGATATACATTTGAAAGGAGGAAGTCAAATTATCCCTGTCAGCAGATTCTATATATAGGGGAACCAAAAGACTCTATTAAGAGACTATTGAAACTCTTAGAGAGCTTGTTAAAGTTGCAGGGTATAAAATTATACATGTAATAAATGCTCTTTATATACAGAGAGAACATTATGGCTGATAAAGTATTTGTGAGTTCAGTACCATTAACAATTTCAAAAAAAAAAAAACCTTAAATACCTTGGGATACATTTAAACAAAGAGATGAAAGATTTTTACAATGAAAATTACAAAACATTAAATAGCAAAATAGAAGAAGACACAAAAACATAACGGAAAAATCTTCTATGTTCATGGATTAGAACAAGTAATATCATCAAAATGTCCGTACTACTGAAAGCAATTTATAGATTCAATGCAATCCCAATCAAAATACCAACAACATTCTCCTCAGATCTGGAAAAATGATGCTAAAATTCATATGGAAACACAAGAGGCCCCAGATAGCTGAAACAATCTTAAACAACAAAAACATAGCTGAAGGCATCACAATACCAAATTTCAAGACATAATATGGAGCAGTTATAATGAAAACAGCCTGACACTGGCACAAAAATAGACACACAGACCCACAGAAGAGAATAGAAACCCCAGAAATCAATCTACACATCTATAATCAACTACTCTTTGATAAAGCAGCTATAATCAATCCCTGAAGAAAGGACAGTCTCTTTAACAAATGGTGCTGGAAAAATTGGATCACTGTGTGCAGAAGTAGGAAACAAGACCTCTATCTTACACTTTATACAAAAATCAATGCAAAATGGACCAAGGATCTAAATCTACAAAAACCTGATACCATCAAATTTCTAGAGGATAACATTGGGGAAATTCTGCAAGACAAAGGCATAGGCAAAGACTTTTTGGAAAAGACCCCAGAAGCACAGGCAATAAAAGCAAAAATAGACAAACAGGATTACATCAAGCTAAGAAGCTTTTGCACTACAAAGAAAACACTCAACAAAGAGGCAATTAACAGAATGGAAGAAAATATCTATCTGCAAACTATGCAACTGATAAGGGATTAATATCCAGAATCTACAAAGATCTCAAAAAACTCACCAACAACAAAATGAACAATCCAGTTAAGAAATGGGCAAAGGACATGAACAGGCATTTTTTAAAAGATAAAATTCAAATATCCAAAAGACACATGACAAAATGCTCAGGATTGGCCGGCACCACGGCTCAACAGGCTAATCCTCCGCCAGCAGTGCCGGGACTCCGGGTTCTAGTCCCGGTCGGGGTGCTGGATTCTGTCCCAGTCACTCCTCTTCCTGTCCAGCTCTCTGCTGTGGCCCAGGAGTGCAGTGGAGGATGGCCCAAGTCCTTGGGTCCTGCACCCACATGGGAGACCAGGAGAAGCACCTAGCTCCTGGCTTCGGATCAGCACGATGTGTTGGCCATAGCAGCCACTGGGGGGTGAACCAATGGAAAAGGAAGACCTTTCTCTCTGTCTCTATCTCTCACTGTCCACTGTGCCTGTCAAAAAAGAAAAAAAAATGCTCAGGATCACTAGCCACCAGGGAAATGCAAATAAAAACCACAATGAGGTTTCACCTCACCCCAGTTAGAATGGCTCTCATACAAAAATCCAAAGACAACAAATGCTGGTGAGGATGTGGGGGAAAAGGTACCCTAATACACTGCTGATGGGTATGTAAACTAGTATAGCTATTGTGGAAGACAGCCTGGCAATTCCTTAGAAAGCTGAAAATAGGTCTACCATATGACCCAACCATCCCACTACTCGGAATTTACCCAAATGAAATGAAATCACTATATGAAAGAGTTTTCTGTACCCTCATGTTTATTGCCACTTAATTCACAACAGCTAAGACATGATATCAGCCCATGAGTCCATCAATCATAACTGGATAAAGAAAATGTGGTATATATACAATATGGAATACTACTCACCCATAAAAAGAATGAAATCCAGTCTTGTGCAACAAAATGGATGTAACTGGAAACCATTAACATAGTGAAATAAGCCAGTCCCAAACAAATATCTTATGTTTTCCCTGATCTATTATAACTAATAAAGTACAAAAAAAGTAATGTGTATCAGCAAAATTGATATTTTGAGATTTGATTATTATTTATAGCTCTTGTCTCTACTGTTGAGGAAGCATTTTCTTCTTCTTACTATTTGTTGAATACTTAGTTGAAGGTTAAGCTTATAAGTATAAAATAAGTTGAACGTATGTCATTGCTAAAATTAAAAGACTAAGAAAGGAAGATGGAAAGAGGGTGGGGGCATGAGAGGGAGGGTACAGTGGGAAGTATCACTATACTCCTAAATCTGTATATATGAAATACATGGAATTTGTTCAACTTATATAAATAAAAAATTATTTAAAAACATAAAAAGGTTAATTTATTCTTCTGAGCCTGAAAGAGTCTACTACTTATGTGTCTCATATAATAAATACATGTTTTCATATGAAAAACCATTAACTACAGATAATGGTGGATCTAGGTTGTAAAGAGTCTAAAATCTATGCAATTCTTCAATATATTTTAAAGAAAAAGAATATATAATTAGATGAGAAAGTTAAAATGTATCTAAAACAAGAAAAATTGACAAAAATTTAAAGTTGAAAATACCATAATCATGAAATCCAAAACATAGTGTTCTATTTTTGTTAATTTGTCAAGTGTCTATAAACTTAACTAAGATTTTATTATGTATATTCCAACAATTTTGTAATATGACAATTTTGTAATATAATTTTCCATATTTCAATTACCAAGACAAATACTTGTCCTTAAATATAATATTGAAGAATAATTTGGTGTGTATTCAGATTATGATATAGAAACAATTTTGGGGAATTTGTGTTTATGTTAGGAAAACTTTTGATTTCACAAATCATATCAGGTTAAATCTTAGGATGCCTGTAAAATTTAGAGAAATACCCCATGAATTTTTTTCATATATAAACTGCACAATTTCAGAGTATTTCAGTTTCTTATATGGTGACTAACCCTAAATATTCTTTGAACTTTGAAACATTGTATTGGGTGGGGCATTTGGTGCAGGCCCATGTCCTATATTGGAGGGCCTGCATTTGAATCCCAGGTCAGATCCACTCTAGCTTCCTGCTGTTGTGACCTACTGAAGGTAGCAAGTGATGGTTCAAGCTGCCCAGTCCCTGCCAGCCATGTGGGAGCACCAGGCTGAGTTCCAGGTGCCTAACTTCTGCCTGGCCCAGTCCTGGCTGTTGTGGCTACTGGAGGAATGAACCGGAAGATGGAAGATATCTCTCTTTCTCTTTCGGACTCACTATCTTTCTCTCTCTCCTCATTTCAAATTAAATAAATAAATAAATTTAAAAGCTCATTATAGTTAAATAGTATGAAGTTTTATGTTATCTTGCTCTATGTTAGTACGTTGGGTCAAATCAGCAAGAAACATTTTCCTAATGTATTCATACGATTCATTTATTTTCACTAACTGGATCTATCAATCCTATTTATTACTTTTATTTGAAATTTATCTCTTCTGAATGAATTGCTTTTTTATGATCTAATTTTTGCAAAACACTTTTTTTTAAAGATTTATTGATTGATTTGAAAGGAAGAGTTACAGAGAGGCAGAGGCAGAAAGAGAGGTCCTCCATTCACTGGCTCACTCCCCAAATGGCCACAATGGCCAGAGCTGCACCGAAGCCAGGAGCCTGAAGCTTCTTCTGGGTCTCCCAAGCGGATGCATGGTCCCAAACACTTGGGCCATCCTCCCCTGCCCTCTCAGGCTACGGCAGAGAGCTGGATGGGAAGTGGAGCAGCCAGGACTTGAACTGGCACCCATATGGGATGCTGGCACTGCAGGCGGCAGCCCTATCTGCTACGCCACAGCACCAGCACCCACAAAATAGTTTTGATGTTAAAATTTCTCTATATTTCATTGTTCATCTTTATTGCTTTAGTTTTATATTACATCATTTGAGTCTTCTCAGTTAATAAATGCAATGATGAGGAAAAAATTCACCCTTCATATCTGACTAAATTAGGAATCTGTAAATTCTCATTTATCTCATCAAATGACCCAAAACATGCTTCAAATTGCAGTTACAGTGTATTCCCAACTCAATTTCCCTTTAGCCATGTACAAGAGATGTGAGTACTCCAAAGCAATCATACATGAAGAAATGTGATGGTAGGTGGCTCCGAGGAGAAAAGAGACAGTCGTCCTGACTAATTATGGCTTAAATATCTCAAAATTCCTCAAGGTTTACAAAACCTTAGTGCCACATGAACAAATGGCTAGAGGTCCTCCCAGGGCCTGGGTGGTGGCCTTTGTAAGTCATGGGCCCCGAAACATAAGCCCCAGTCAATCAGCTCCTGGTAAACTCGGCTCTGATTGGAGGGACACAGAGGAGTTAGAAGATCCACTGCTTTAGCTGCTTTGTCAAATATTCTCCACCACTACAGCTCTGGTTTCAAACTCCTGTTGGGTACTTTCATAAATAAAACTTACTGAAAGTAAAAAAAAAAAAAAAAAAAAGGTACCATTCATTTAGGAGATTCAGTAGCTGAGGACAATTTCTTCTTTTTTTTTAAGACTGATTTATTTATTTGAAAGTCAGAGTTACACAGAAAGAGGAGAGGCAGAGAGAGAGAGAGAAAGAAAGGTCTTCCATCTGCTGGTTTACTCCCAAAATGGCACCAAAGGCCAGAGCTGAGCTGATCCAAAGCCAGAAGCCAGGAGCTTCTTCCAGGTCTCCCACGTGGGTGCAGGGGCCCAAGGAACTGGGCCATCTTCTACTGCTTTCCTGGGCCATAGCAGAGAGCTGGATCGGAAGTGCAGCAGTCAGGACTTGAACTGGCAACCATATGGGATACCAGTGCTGTAGGTGGTGGCTTTACCCCTACGCCACAGTGCCAGCCCCCATTATTAAATGTTTATACAACTCATATATACTATCATAGAAAAATCAATTTTCTCAGATATGTGCTGTGTGACAGCAGCTTCAGTTCAGAGCACCTTCAGCGAGAGCTCTCTAAGAATCTCAAGATGCACCACTTTACGAATCTCTCCTTCATGTCTGCATGTCAGATCACAGCAAGTGTCAATGCCTGTACTACTGTACGAATCTCTCCTTCATGTCTGCATGTCAGATCACAGCAAGTGTCAATGCCTGTACTACTGTACGAATCTCTCCTTCATATCTGCATGTCAGATCACAGCAAGTATCAATGCCTGTTTTATTTTAGAAAACCATGAGACTGCAGATTTACGACTTTCCTTGCTAACTGTCAAGAAGGGAATTGACACAGTTTCTCACTCTTCGGGAGGAAGCCTTTGCCACCAGTACTGAGACTGCCATAAAATTAAGTATTAGAGGCTAAAATTACTAAACATTCTATAAGCTTATGAAAAAAAAAAACTGCTTACCTACTCCCATTCCTGGAAAATGCATTAAGTAATGTCCCTCAAATATTTTTCCTTGGATTAGATGGAAACAGTTCAAACCCAGAGAAGACACATAGCTTTAACTAGAAATGTTGGCTATTACTGCAGGCAGTGCTGGAAAGCAATTAAACCACACTATGCCCTCACTTAGGTGAGACTACAAAAACTGAGAAAAGTGTCAGAACCATTTAAATTAACTTTGCATGTTAAATTTCACCAGATTAATTGTGGAGTTGTTGCAATTATTTTAACTTTAAAAATAAGTAACTGAGAAATTTAATTTGTCTTGGAATCTCACATAAATTTTCTTTCATCTACTGTAAAATACCAACACCAAGTATGGAAATGTTATGGGAGACAGCACAATCTCACTGATCTGATGAAGGGCAGTCAAAGGTAGAAGGCAATCAAGTATAATGAGATGTCTCCAGTACAGCAGCAATAAAAGGGGGTGGAGGCAGGTGTTAGGATGTGGGAAGTTTGGTAGTCCCCAAATTGATGACCACGTCTGGTTCTAGGTTCAGAAAGCTAAATCACAAAGTATTCTGACAATATTACTCTTTCTCCTGTTTCTAAAAATAGCAAAAAATTTAAATTAGTACTACCAAATGCACTAGTATTTATGAAAGTGCAACATGATATACAGCATCTCAGAAGGTATAAAAAGGTAACAGATGTTTTATAAAATTCAGCAAATGAGTGAACTGGTATTATGATGTTATTAATGTGCCACATTGCAGCAAAATGTTGACTTCCTTTCTGTAAGGTAAATCAAGACAAAATAAGTCTAGCTCTAACAAGAATATTAATTGATTCATCTATAAACCAATTCTTGGAATACCTGTCTTGTTCTATAGCACCAGCAACTTCAAACTATCACCACTAATCTGTTACATTTCCTGTTACATACATCTTTAGTTTAGGAATGGACACTGAACTGATAACATGGCCATAACAGAATTTAGTTTATGAAATTACTCTGTCATATAACTTTATGACAAACACATAATAAAACATATAACCTAATAAAATGAAACATATAATGCATACACACAACATAAAGCTTTATTAGGAGATTATATGGGGTTCTATTCTTTGGTCTAGAAACAATATATTCTCTGGTCTTTAATGGCTTCGATTTAATTTCTACATTGTCTTTGAAAAAAATACAGGGAAACATTTCTTTTCTTGAAGGAAAATTATTTGCTAAATTGCAAATAATGAAGGCTAAGTTTTCTGTTATGTGGAGAAACGGGGCAATTTAGCAAGCAACAATGAAGACTTCCCATTTCCCGAAACCTTGACCAAGTAGGCTGAGCTCTGGAGATGAAAGGACCAAAACCTTCTGTTTCTCTTCTGTTTTGAGCTACTATTCTGACAGCCTTCCTGGCATTTCAACTGGCTAAGAGGCTTATTATTTCTTGGGAACATATATTTCATAATTGCCAAGTGCCCCAATAACATAAAACTTGAAGCTCTCTCAGTAGCAGTACAACAGAAATTAAAGCATCTTCTACTTTATCTCCGGCTGACCTTGACCAAGCCTTGACTACACATCTTGGAACCTCATTTTTCCTCATTCGTGAACAATAAGAATATGTGCCCTGCTTTTTCTACAGATTTTGGAAAGGATCCAAATAAAGTAGCATGTGTGAAAACTTCTGTAACACAGAAAATGTAAAACAAATGGATATTAATAGAAACAAAAGTAACACTGATTACCAATCAGATATTATATATAACTATAATTGGGATTTTAGGACACTCTGGTTTTAGGAATTCTAAGACATATCAAGGCAAAAGGATGAATACATTTTTCCCAAGGGGGAAAAAATGTGAAAAAACATTAGGGCCAACACTGTGGCACAGCGGGTAAAGCTGCTGCCTGGGATGCTAGTTCCCTGCTAAATGGCCGGAGAAGAGCAGTAGAAGATGGCCCAAGTGGTTGGGCCCCTGCTACCCAAGTGGAGACCTGAAATAAGCTCCTGGCCCCCGGCCTCGGTCTGGCCTAGCCCAGGGCCTTTGGGGCCATCTAGGGAGTGAACCAGCAGATGGAAGCTTCTCTGTCTCTGTCTCTCCCTCTCTCTATGTAACTCTGAGTTTCAATAAATAAATTTTTTTAAAAATACAGCAAGAAAAATATCAACACTTCTGAGAAAAACAGGGCTAGCATTTCCCTGCCCTAGAAAAGAAAATCAAATGTCACTGCATAATATGACCTGTTCTAGTGTGGCAACTCTCAAACAACAACAGGATTTATCAATCTCTTTCCTGTCTCTCTTATTTAAGAAAAAGTTCTTACAGTCTGGCTTCTTAAAGTATCTCATTATTATTATTTTCTACCATGCACTTAAAAGCCACTTTGCCTCCTTAACAATTGACATAATTTCTAATTAGATATACGAAGTATCTAAAATAAACATGGTAATAACTTTCAGTGACAATTTACACACATACACACACACATACACACACACTCCTCTCAAAAATTACCAAAAAATTCTTCTAAATCTAAACGACCTTAATACCTGACAATAGCAATAAGGAAGGGAGGATTGTGTAAATTGTACCAAATAATGAGACGTGTCCAAGCTGTGTTTGAAGTTCTTTAAACAAGGTAGCCTTTTTAGTGGCTTGAGATAAGGTTGTAACACATTTTAGGGACAGGGCATTGGGCTGGCATTCTGCCACTTTCCACACCAGATACTTTGAGTTGCTGCTGTTTTCTCATATGTTTTTTTATTCTCCCTCTAGGGAAGTCAAAGCCTTTTCAGTTGCAGGCAAACTTTACTGTAGCTCTGGTAACTACTTTACAAGGTGATAAGCATTCACAAGAGGCTTTTATTAGGCCAGTAGCTAAAACAAAAACTACGTGCACATTTTTAGGCAACATGTGTGAAATGAAAAAGCAATCCTACATGAGTTCCAAGCCAGCACAGGAAAACTGCACAGCCCCTGGAAAATCTGGGACTATGAATTTAGAAGGGACATTTTGTATTTATATATTTACTTTGTCTTCAACTCCACATACCAGCTTGTATAATTAATTATATCAAATCCTGCATTTGTGAACCCATTGCTCTGATTTTGCCTAGAGTATGTCTGCCTCTACCACTTTTGCAGCTTATTTCGCAAATCCAGAACTAAGCACCTTGGCTTTTACCATGTTTTTCTGGTCAATCTCATGAGCAGTGTCCTATAGAAGGAAACAGTCCAAATTGTGTGGTATGCACAAACTATGGGGGACAACAGAAAAGATAAATGTAGGATGATCAGGTAAGACACAATTATGGTTTAAGAGTACCACACTAGTTGGAGAAAAACAGATCATCAGTGATCCAGTCCTGAGATGCTGGCAGGTCTTGGGGCCAGAGAGACCTGGGTAAGTGGAGGGAAATGAAACAGCCTACAGAATGACAGGAATAATGACCCAACATAAGCTTCCAAGGCCAACGACTGAGCAAAGAGCTCAGATGAGGGGCAGTGGAAAATGTGGGGAAACAGAACATTTGTCATGGAACTAGACTAGCTTTTACAGACCATGAAGTGAAATATACTCAGTGATATTTAAGACTCCTTCAACTACTTGCAAATTTATAGCATAAATCTAATAAAATAAACTCCCCTTGGCCTGTAAAGCTACAGTACTTTTCCTGACAACTCCACTCTCTCTGACCTGTCCACTAGACAGCTTACTGAAAATGAGCTCCAGCCTAAATCCCCAGAAGCTGGTCATATTAGCAGACACCAAAATAAATGATTCCTGAACACTACAGCACAGTTAACTGGTAGGAAATGGACTTTTCTAGCACAGAAAGTTTTTTCAGGTTGTCATTGAAAGGCACATCCCATGAAGAGTTCAGAGTTTCCCGAAAATAAAGCCATGATGTCATCAGAAATCAGAAGCAGTAGAACCTCAAAAAGGAAGCATGACAAAAAGCCTACAGAATGGGGAGAATATTTGCAAATCATATATCAGACAAGAGACTTTATCTAGAACAAAGACCTCTTACAACTCAATAATAAAAAGACAAATAACCCAACTTAAAAATAAGCCAATGATCTAAATACATACTGATCCAATGAAAACACACAAATGGAGTGAAGTGTTTGGCACAGCAGTAAGGATGCCACTTGGGATGGTCATGTCTCATATGGGAATGCCTTGGTTCCAGTTCTGATTCTGCATCAAATTCCAGCTTCTTTTGAACATACACCTTGTGAGACAGCAGGTAGTGGTCCAAGTAGTTGGGTATCCATGTGGGAGACCCAAATTGAGTTCCTATCTCCTGGTTTTGGCTTAGGTGAGTCTTGGCTGTTGTAAGCATTTGAAAAGTGAAGTAGTAAATGGAAAATCTCCATTTTTTCTTTCCGTCACTCTTTCAAATAAATATTTTTAAAAAAAATCAAATATACAAAGGGCCAACAAACACATGAATATACTCACCATCACCAAAACCACAATGAGAAACCACCTCACACCCACTAGGATGACGACAGTAAAAACAAAACAAAACAAAAAAAGCAACCAGTAATTATTATTGGCCATGAAGATGTGGAGGTCTCAGACTGCTCACTGGTGAGATGGTAAATGGGGTACTACCTTTGCTAAACAGCCTGGCAACACTGAAATGGTTAAACATAAAGTTACTATGTAATCCAACCTTAATTTCATACCAAAGTAAACAAAACAAGGAAACACATGTTCACACAGAAACCTGCCTGCAAATGATCATAGCAGCATTATTCATGATGATAGTCAAAAAGTGGAAACATCCTAGTTATCCATCAATTGATGCAGATAAAGAAAATGTGGGGTACCATACAAAGGAATATTATTAAGCAATAAAAAGGAGCACAATAATAACCCAAGCTCCAAAATGAAAGAATTTTCTTAAAGATTTATTTGAAAGGCAGAGTTAGAGAGAGAGAGAGAGAGAGAGAGAGAGAGAGAGGAAGGACAGAGAGAAGGTGATTTAACATCCATTGGTTCACTCCCCAGTGGCCACAATGACAGAGGCTGGAAGTCTGGAGCATCTTCTGGGTCTCCATACACAGGGGACCAAGGACACGGGTCATCCTCTGCTGCTTTCCCCAGTGCATTAGCAGGAAACTGGATTGGAAGTGGAGCAGCTGGGACTCGAACTGGCACCCATATAGGATGCCAGTGCTGCAAACCATGGCTTAAATCCCTGCACCACAGTGCCAGCTCTTTGTGTGTGTGTGTGTGTGTGGGGGGGGGGCCTCTTGTTTTTTAATGAATGAATGTTAAAAACAAAAATGTAAAAGAAATCAGATTAGTATGTGACTGGAGATGTGAAGGAAGATTTGGGGAAAACAGTGTGTGATTATTTAATAGGTATAGGATTTCTGTTTGAGTGATGAAAATGTTCTAAAATTGACTAAGGTAATGGCTGTACAACTCTGTGATTAGATTAAAAGCCACCACTTTAGACATTTTAAATGGGTTAATGCTATAGTTTATAAGTTACATTTCAGTGAAGATTTTAAAAAAATAGTTTCTATACAGGTGATAAAAAAAAGTTTTAGAAATAGTGGTGAAGGTTTCAAAACATTACAAACATAATACCTCTAAGGTACACTTAGAATGGATAACTTTATGCTTATATATATATGTATATACATAATACATATACATATATATACATATACATATATATACATAAAAACAAAAAAGTACAGAAAGAGAAATGCATAAATATTAGTTTAATTTATCCAACTTCAATTATGAATAGTTTTTTACTCTAATAGATTTAATTCAAAGTAGGAAAATACCATATTTAAAAGATTTTATAAGCTCATAATAAATCAGAATAACAAAAAATCAGTAAAGGATATCAAAATCAAACACTACTAAACATTGTTTTAGGTTTTATAATTTATAAACTTCATATCTGTGATTCCTTAACCTGCCGTACTGTTCTTGATACATGATGTCTGTTAATTGCTTTGCTATTTCCTGTTGTGAGGAAATTAATTGACTGTTACAATTCTGGTTTTAATAAATAGCATTTCTACTATCCTTTGCTAATTATGTTGTGCCTGGATTTTGTACAATACTTCACACTACATTTAATCTCCTACTTCAATTTTAAAGCAATTTTTATGTATTTGTAAGGATATGAATTTGTATATATTTCATCTTGTTCCACCAGAACAAATCAGATTGGTTTGCTTCTAAACCAATTCTAGACAAATGCTTAAAACAGATATGCAATTTAAAAAATAAGATAATATTAAAGTATATATCACCCTTTCAGGTTTTAACATAAATGTGAATATATATATATATATATACACACACATACAAAATAAACAAACAAAAAACATGGTGCGTGGTATGTATTTAAAAGAAATATTTCCCTTCAAATCTTTTCTAATATTTTTAGAGTTATTAACTCAATATGCCTGTCTTGGTCACCAATGCACATTGAGTACATACAACATTTTGTTGGGTTTAGTTTAAAGCAAGTATATTATGCCAGAAATATTAGTAAATATTATACCACAGTGCCATTTTATATGAAATAAAACATCAATATCAGAAACTGGAAAGATTCAAATGTCAAATAACAGTAACCTCATCAATCAAGCTTATTTTGGAAAAATGATACAGAATTTCAAATCTGTGGTTATTCATATTAACTTCCTTTGTGACTGACAATCATGAAAATCACTTTGCTGAAAAGTTTGGTCTAAATGTCAGTCTCATTAATAAACAAATAATCCTTCTAAGAACTTGCCCTTAGTCCAAGTCAATACCACTGCTCACCTGGATTATTTATTATTGCTTTGGGTTACTTCCTACCCATTCTAACTACCAGTGAGGTATTTCCAAAACAATACACTTCCTCTGCTTAGACATCCTTCAATAATTTCCATTGTATTAAAGAACAAAATTCAAACTACCAATATTTAAATGCTCTGACCTGCACATTCCTCTCCATCCTTATCCCATGTTCTTTGCTCCCTTTTCCATTTTGAGGAACTAGTTGTGTGTATGTGTGTGCGTTTGTGTGCCGTGTGTTTGGGGTTCTTTTGTTTTTTCAGTTTTTCTGTTAAACTAAAATCTTTACTGCCTCAGGGCTTCTGTACATGCTGTTTCTTCCACCTAGAACACTTTCCTCAACTTCTTGTCTGACTCTGACTCACCCTTCAAGTTTCAGCACAAATATCACTTTCTTGATGAGCCTCTGTAACTCTCCAAATAATATCAGTTGTTTCCTATAATATGTAATTCTCCCTCATGGAATCCTTTTCTTTCCTTCATATCACTCAATACTATATGTAAGCAAATAAGTACACACATATGGATGTGTGTGTGTGTGTGTGTGTGTACTAAATGCTTATCCTTCAACTACATTATAAAATTAAAAGAGGAACCATGCCTGTCTTGGTCACCATTGCACATCCAACACTTTGTACAACATCTGGCACATGGTGGGCACTTTAAAAGATCTGCTGAATTAATTAAAGTTCCTATCTTTAAACAACACTACATTCTCAGCTGGAAGTCACTCTTACAATGATTTTCTTTTTATTTTCCTAGATTCAAACGCACATTCTTAGAAGGAAAAGATTTCAAACATGAATATGTTTTAGTTTTCCCTAGACAGCTTACATTTGAATTAGACATAATTAAAAAAAACTTTTAGAAAGGCAATTAAATAGAAGTAGCAGAAGATCTTGATAACTACTAAAACAGAGTAAAATTTGTTGAGAATTTGACTAGGAAAAGTAAAAGTTATAAAGAAAGAGGTTATTGCCATGTAAGCCTTTAACATATCAACAAGGATTGACCTAGTATCTACTGCGTATCAGGCCCTGGACTGTACAATGTTGATGGCTCAAGCCCTCATTACTGTACAAATGACAAATATGATAATCTTTAAGGGGCAGTTGATAAGAATAACTTTAACACTCTAAATATACAGCGGTTAATTTTCTTAGGTTAAAAAACAAAAGTGTTATTTAGGATGGAAACATAACTGTTCAATTTTTAATAAGTTCATCTAAAAACCTTAGAATTTGTCCCATTTCACAGAAGGAAGAAATACAGGTTTTTCTCTAACTTTATCATATAATTTACAATGAAAAGTTCACAGTTGTTTTCAGGACAATGGTTTTAAGTTTGTTCAAGTTAATGTTTGTTCTATAAGCAAGGAAGACCTCAAATATCATTGAAATTATGTTTCAATTCGTTGTTGTAAAAATTTTTTTAAAGAAAGATTACTGTTTCCTTGCACTTAAAATGAATTCAAAGTTTCCCTACAAAGTATGACACCTGCAGAAATTTCATAAAGAGCTATTACCTTACTTGCTGCTTCATTATACAAAAATAGGGATTTTATAACATGAATAAGTTCATGTAACCTGCACAACTGCTCAAACAACTCACAGTGGCAGCAGGAAACATCACCATTATATTAGCTTAATTAAGATTTTCATCAAATGAATTGATTGTCCACCAAAATGTAAAAGTCAGGGTCTACCAGGAATTGAAAAAATGACAATCCCTATTTTGAATATTTTCTAAGAAAATTTTAAACATATACCCACTCTCCAGGTTATCTTTAATTCTGATAGCAACATGTCAAGACATACATAGATGCTGAATAGATTCAAAGAACAGAAATGATTATGGAATTATTGATTCTGTTTGTCACAAACTAGGACAAAGGGATGTAACCCTTCAGTATACAAAAGGAAATGCAAAAGGTATATTAAAAGAGCAGACAATGTCTGAACTGATAGAAAAGGTATGTGCTACCTGAATTTCTTTACCAAATTACAAGATTCTACAATTTTCAGAATTCCAGAAAAATATACAAACTTAGATTTATAATAATTTAGGGCAAGTAAATACTGTTATAAGCAGTTGGTTAAAAAATCAATTTTACCATAAAACATTGTATAACACTAAAATTATAATAGTTTGAAGAAGAATTTAGGTGATTCCTATAGGTTGATGGACCTAATCTTGCAAGTATATTTGGGTAGGGAAAAAAAAACAGGTAGCTTTTAAAATTTATTCTCTTTTAAAGATTAACTGAATGATTTAAAAGGCAGAGTTAAACTGTACTTCACAAGAGCAAGTAATCAATTACTTCAATAAACACTTGCTGAGCTTGCTATACAGAACTGCTTTGTTTTATTGGGAACTACATCAAAAGTATAGATATTAGGAAAGTGGAAAATGACAAATTTTTCACTTGTGATTATGGCAACTGAAAATATAAATTTCACAGGGACCGGGCCAGTTAATGACAGTGACATAAGCCCGACTGCATAATTAAACCCCAAATGTCTGTTGATGCAGCAGTTCATTACTAAGTGTTTATATGTCCTCATCTTGTGTTCTCTCAATGGAAAAATTTGTTTTCACAAACTGCTAGCATCCTACTTAAAATATATTAAGCTATTTAAAGAAAGTTTGTGTAAATAAATAAGTAACATCAAAAACACTTTATTTATTATAAAAGTTTATAGGTTGTTCAGGAATTATGCCTGAATCGCTAATACTAAGAAGTGAAAATAATTTCTCATCTTTTTTATTCCTGAAAAATGTCTGTTCCTTCAGGAATGCAAAATGACTTCTCTAGCTGTCATCTAAATTCTAAGTGCAGTCATCCTGAGGCCTCTGCATAGGGCTGCTATCACTACAGGCTCTTTATGGAGGAGGGTAGAGACACTGCCAGCTTCCTGAATATCACCACCTTCTCAGATGACAGCCCAGGGTTCTGTCCTGCAGAAAATAGGGAAAATACATGAAGAAATGCCTACATGTGATGTCAGTAGGCAGCCACAACCCTACAAGTATCCCAGAAAAAGGGCAAATTAGTGGTAAAGCTGAAAGAAGAAAATTTTTCTGATACACACTATTTGGTTATAAAGAAAAATAAAGTTCTTTGCTATTCCTTGCTTAATGGAATAGTTTTTTTTAACAATCATATTATTTCACAATACCTTAACAGAGATGCAACCATCTAGTGTCAAATGACCTTGAATAACATTCCCCTGAATATCAGTAGTTCCTGCTTGAACTAGTCATTGGTGGCAAATACCACAATGAGGGATCCAACCCAAATAGAAAGGATTTAACTTTTAAGAATTGATGAATGCAACAATGATTATTTTTGGCAGTACTGACATAGGGAGAACAAGACTCCATTTTGTTAGTCTTCAGGTCCAGTGAGACAGATCCTATTATGGAAAAATTTTACACAGGATACTAAATTCTGCCAATGTTGACACCTGTCCTTGGTCTGATTAAACATCAATAAGAAATTAGATTAATTTTTTCAATAACTAACCACTGTTTAATATCCTGTGGATGCTTTATTAATTGAAAATAGTTAAGATACATATAGTATATCAACTGATATTTTTCTATTGAACTAGCTTTAAATTCCATGTTCCAGATTAATAACATGAAAAACTGAATTATGTTGTTGTATTTTAAGGTGACTAATATGATAAGGTTTTATTTTCACTGAACTTTCATAATGATGGCTAATTCCTATTGGCAATGCATATATGAGCTGGACTAACCTTTTCACGTGCATTACTTCATTTAATTGTTAGAAAAATTTAATGAATCAGGCATTATTATCATTACATTTTACAGATGGAAAAATTGAGGCATAATGCTATTGAGTAAAGACCCAAAGCTAACTGATGTCATGGGAAGCAGATGTGAACTCCAGGCTACAGAGCTCCTGAAAAAGTATACAGTCAAACCAAAGAAAAGAAGAGGAAATTAGAAATCCAAAAATTATTGTTGGGAATCTACAGGTTACTATTAAAAAACCCAACATTCAGGTTCTAGGAGTTCCTGAAGGCATGGATAGAGAGAAAGGATTAGAAGGCTTTTTTAGTGAGATACTACCAGAAAACTTTCAAGGTTTGGAGAAAAAGACATCCAAGTAAGCAAACAGAATTCCCAATAAATAATAACCAGAAGAGATCCTCACCATGACACGTTGTAATCAAACTTACCACAGTGAAACATACAGAAAAGATTCTAAAATGTGCAAGAGAGACTTCAAAACTCCACTTTCAGCAATGGACAGATCAACCAGACAGAAGATCGACAAGGAAACAGCAGATTTAATCAACATTATAGACCAAATGGATCTAACAGATATCTACTGAACTTTTCATCATATACACATTCTTCTCAGCACTACACAGAACTTACTCTAGGATTTACCACATACTAGGCCATAAAGCAAGGCTCAGCAAATTCAAAAGAATTGAAATCATACAATGTATTTCTCAGATCACAATGGAATGAAGCTGGAAATTAGCAACTCAGGAATCCCTAGAGCATATGCAAACGCATGGAGACTGAAAAACATGCTCCTGAATGAACAGTGGGTCATAGAAGAAATCAAAAGAGAAATCAAACTTTCTGGAAGTAAATGAGGATAACAACACAACATATCAAAACATATGGGATACAGCAAAAGCAGTGTTAAGAGGAAAGTTTATAGCAACAGGTGCCTGCATCAAGAAACTGGAAAGGTACCAAACAAATAGGCTATCAATGCATCTCAAGATCTAGAAAAACTGCAATAAACCAGACCCAAAACTAGTAGAAGAGAAATAATTAAAATTAGAGAAAAAATTAACAGAATTGAATCAAAAAAAAAAAATTACAAAAAATCAGCCAAATGAAAAGCTGGTTTTTTGGAAAAAAAAAAAAACACAAAATTGACACACCACTGGCCCAACTAACTAAAAAAAGGAAAGAAAAGACCCAAATTAATAAAATCAGAGATGAAAAAGGGAATGTTAACAACAGACACTACAGAAATAAAAAGAATCATCAGAAATTACTACAAAGAGTTGTATACCACCAAACAGGGAAATCTATCAGAAATGGATAGATTCCTGGACACATACAACCTACCTAAACTGAACCACAAAGACAAAGAAAACCTAAACAGACCCATAACTGAGACAGAAATTGAATCAGTATTAAATGCCCTACCAACAAAGAAAAGCCCAGGACCAGATGGATTCACTGCTGAATTCCACCAGACATTTAAAGAACTAACTCCAATTCTTCTCAAACTATTCAAAACAATCGAAAAAGAGGGAATCCTCCCAAATTTTTTCTATGAAGCCAGCATCACCTTAATTCCTAAACCTGAAAAAGATACAGCATTGAAAGAGAATTACAGACCAATATCCCTGATGAACATAGATGCAAAAATCCTCAATAAAATTCTGGCCAGTAGAATGCAACAACACATTAGAAAGATCATCTACCCAGACCAAGTGGGATTTACCCCTGGTATGCAGGGATGGTTTAATGTTCGCAAATCAATCAATGTGATACACAACATTAACAAACTCCAGAAGAAAAAACCAAATGATTATCTCAATAGATGCAGAGAAAGCATTTGATAAAATACAACCTCCTTTCATGGTGAAAACTCTAAGCAAATTGGGTATAGAAGGAGCAATACAATCAAAGCAATTTATGCAAAACCCATGGCCAGCATCCTATTGAATAGGGAAAAGTTGGAAGCATTTCCACTGAGATCTGGTACCAGACAGAGATGCCCACTCTCACCTCTGCTATTCAATTATAGTACTGGAAGTTTTAGCCAGAGCCATTAGGCAAGAAAAAGAAATTAAAGGGATACAAATTGGGAAGGAAGAAGTCAAACTATCCCGCTTTGCAGATAATATGATTCTTTATTTAGGGGATCCAAAGAACTCTACTAAGAGACTATTGGAACTCATAGAAGAGTTTGTCAAAGTAGCAGGATGTAAGATCAATGCACAAAATTCAACAGCCTTTGTACACACAGACAATGCCACGGCTGAGGAAGAACTCCTAAGATCAATCCCATTCACAATAGCTACAAAAACAATCAAATACCTTGGAATAAACTTAACCAAGGATGTTAAAGATCTCTATGATCAGAATTATGAAACCTTAAAGGAAAAAAATCAAAGAGGATGCCAAAAAATGGAAAAATCTTCCACGCTCATGGATTGGAAGAATCAATATCATCAATATGTCCATTCTCCCAAAAGCAATTTATAGATTCAATGTGATACCAATCAAAATATCAAAGACATTCTCCTCAAGTCTGGAAAAAAATGACGCTGACATTCATATGGAGGCACAAGAGACCTCAAATAGCTAAAGCAATCTTGTACAACAGAAACAAAGCCAGAGGCATCACAATACCAGATTTCAAGACATATTACAGGGCAGTTGTAATCAAAACAGCATGGTACTGGTATAGAAGCAGATGGATAGACCAATGGAACAGAATAGAATCACCAGATATCAATCCAAACATCTACAGTCAAATTGTATTTGATCAAGGATCTAAAACCAATTCCTGGAGCAACAGCAGTCTATTCAACAAATGGGGCTGGGAAAATGGATTTCCATGTGTAGAAGCATGAAGCAAGACCCCTACCATTCACCTTATACAAAAATCCACTCAACATGGATTAAAGATCTAAATCTATGACCTAACACCATCAAAGTATTAGAGAACATCGGACAAACCCTGCAAGATATAGGCACAGGCAAAGATTTCTTGGAAAATACCCCAGAGCACAGGCAGTCAAAGCCAAAATTAACAATAGGGAGTACATCAAATTGAGATTTTTCTGCACTGTAAAAGAAAGAAAAGGAAAGTGAAGAGGCAACCCACAGAATGGGTCAAGCAACTATGGAAGACAGTTGGAGATTCCTCATAAACCTGAATATAGCCCTCCCACATGACCAAGCCATTCCATTCCTTGGAATTTACCCAAAGGAAATTAAATTGGCAAATAAAAGAGCTGTGTGTACCTCCATGTTTATTTCAGCTCAATTCAAAATAGCTAAGACATGGAATCAACCTAAATGCCCATCAATAGAAGACTGGATAAAGAAATTATGGGATATGTACTCTATAAAATACTATCCAGCAATAAAAAAATGAAATCTGGTCATTTGCAACAAAATAGAGGAATCTGGAAAACATCATGCTGAGTGAAACAAGCCAGTACCAAAGGGAAATTTATCATATGTTCTCCCTGATCTGTGACAACTAACTGAGCACCTAAAAGGAAACCTGTAGAAGTAAAATGGACACTATGAGAAACAATGACTTGATCAGCCCTTGTCCTGACTGTCGAAGAACAATTTACTAATTTATTACTTTTAGTATTTGTTGTTCTATTTAATATTATTGATTGAACTCTTTAATTAACACACAATTGTTCTTAGGCATTTAAATTTAACTGAAAAGTGATCCCTGTTAAATATAGGAGTGGTAATAAGAGAGGGAGGAGATGTTCAGTTTGGCACATGCTCACTTGGACTTACCCCCAATGGTAGAGCTAGAAATGTGCCAGAGGATTCCAATTCAATCCCATCAAGGTGGCATGTACCAATGCCATCTCACTAGTCAAAGTGATCAGTTTCAGTTCATAATTGATCATAAGGATAGGACTAAGAGTCAAAGGGATCACATAAATAAGACTAGTATCTGCTAATAATAACTGATAGAATTAAAAAGGAGAGAATGATCCAACATAGGAATCAGGATACATGGCAGACTGATAGAATGGCAGATGTCCTAAACAGCACTCTGGCCTCAGAATCAGCCCTTAAGGCATTTGGATCTGTGGTGGAATGAGGTGAAAAGGTCATATCAACATGGCCACTGAGGTGAAAAAGTCATGCCAAGATGGCCACTGACAACAGAAACTGCCTGGCAACAGGCCTTGACTGGATGGCTTCGGAAACCACACGACAACAGAGGAAACAACATGACAACAGAGCCTGACTGACAGCAGGCCGTGGCTGGATGGTTTCAGAAACTGCAGGGCAATGAGAGCCTAACTGGCAACAGGCTATGACTGGATGGCTTTAGGGCCTGCCTGGCAACAGGTTGTGATTGGTTGGGGCATAGACCACCCCTTGACTGGATTGGCTGCCTTGGCTATATAAGCATCTGTAGCAACTGAAATAAATGAGTCTGCGGGCTGCTCACCTCTGGCCCACTTTCACCCGACTTCCAGGGTCTGTGTGGTGACTTTGCACCTCTTGCCCACACCACATTCCTCCTCTCAGAACGAATCCTCTCAGAAGAAATCAACCTCAACATGGATCTGGCTAAAAAGCCCATGAGAGTTTCTCAGGCATGGAAAGCCAAGACACTGTGGCAAAAAAAAATAAAATAAAATAAAATAAAAAATTTAAAAAAAAGACTTAAATGAAAGATCCCAGCAGAAAGAACGGGCCATCAAAGAAGGTACCTTTCTCTGAAGGGAGGAGAGAACTTCCACTTTGACTATGGCCTTGTCTAAGATTGGAGTTGGTGAACTCAAAAGGCTTCCATAGCCTTGGCAGCTCATGACAAGAGCCTCGGGTGATTACTGATGCCATAAATAAGAGTGCCAATTGTTGGAGTCACTGTGCAACTACTCCCCATGTAGGATCTTTGTCCTTAATGTGTTGTACTATGCAAATTAATGGTAAAACTACTACTCAAACAGTAGTTTATATTTAGTGTATCTGTGTGAGTGCAAACTGTTGAAATCTTTTCTTGGTATATACCAAGTTGAACTTCCATATATAAAGATAATTGAAAATGAATCTTGAAGAAGTAGGGATGGGAGAGGGAGTGGCAGATGGGATGGTTGTGGGTGGGAGGGAGGTTATGGGGAGAAAAGTCGCTATAATCCAAAAGTTATACTTTGGAAATTTATATTTACTAAATAAAAGTTGAAAAATCTCCTCAGGCTAAGTCCTGCCACCAGAGTGGACTTCTTTCACCAGGCACACAATGATTTACCATAGATAACTTGCAGGAAATGACTTGGCCCAATTAGCAGAGGGCATTACTCAAGACAGCCTCCTCCCAAGCAGGAAGACCCATTGATGAAGGAAGCACATATTCAACCCCAAGAGCAGCTGTGTAAATCAAATCTGTAGGTGCCTACTCCAAGACAGAGAAAATGCATCCTTGAAAAGAAGCCAATGTACCAACCTTACGTTATGGTGTTTCTCCATTTTAATCTCAAAATTTAGCTAGTATAATTTAGATAACCTGTCCACATCCCACACACTTCCTTAAGTTACTAATACATTTTTAAAAAAAAGTAATGTAGCTTCAAGATACCAATTTATCAAAAACTTAATGGCAAACGAAGCAAAATCAATCATGTGTTGACAGATAGGAAAGCATAAATATCAATATAAATAAAACTGACATATATAAAATAAATCAAGTAATAGTGAGTTTTTCCAACTGATGTGGTTCTTCACCCACACCATGCAAGTACTGTGGGAAATTATCTAATGTACAAAACAACACAAAATCCAAACTTAAGAACTAAGGTAGGTTTGGGCATAAGCCTCCACTCTGCTGAAGAAAGGGAGATAATGCTGGGTGCTGCTGACTGCATGCCATCCTCTGCCCAGTGCTTGGTGCCTGTGTGACCTAATTGATTGCATTGAGCATTACAATAGCCCTCCAGAGACAAACTGAAGTCACCACAGTCCCAGCCGGCAAAGGAGCAGAGCTCTCCTGGATCAATACATACAAATTATACACTTTTTGCAAGCTTAACTCCTTTACTTCAAAAGATCACAGAATTTTCAAAATGTGGCTTAAGAGAGCTGGTGTTCAGAGGTACAGCCAAAACCAAGGACAGAGAGATGTTCCCAGGCCAAGGCAGCTAGGGTAGCTGGAGAAACAGCTGGGTCTTCAGCGACGACAGAGGCCTGGTGACCTCCTGGGAGTAGGGTTGTTTTCAACCTATTGGAGAATGGAAATGGGCCAGCTCTGTGGGCAGCCATTGGAAGCTTGGTTCCAGCCATCATGGATCTACTAGGAAGGGCTGACATTTGCCTTCTGAATTGTGGCACAGCTCAGGGCAGAGACAGGGTGACTTCCTGCTCAAGGCACTGACAAAGGAGTCTATTGCCTCTTTTGTTTTTGGACTTTTATATGTGGAGACATTAAGAAATGACTTTAGGATTCAAAGGGAAAGAGAGGCTGTGTGTGTGTATTCTTTGTTAAAAGAATAAGATTTTTGGAATAAATAGTTATAGGAACATGATAAAACGAAACATGTTCTATAAAATGAAAACAAATAAGGGCTTTCACGCCCATCGGGATCACGCCCATCAGGAGGTCTGCACTGACAGAGATCATTTGAAGAGCACATTGAAATAAATGAATAAAGACAACTAAATCTTTGAAAGTATTGAGTGAACAGATGTCATCTAAATAAGTAGGATTCTAGCCTGTAAGGACAGGGTAGAAACTCAGCACGTGAGAGGCATTTAAATCCATCTTGGTCACATGGGGAGGTAGAAAATGGATTTGTGACTTCAAGATCCATGGTTCAGAACAACAGATGAACTCATGTGGAAGAAATGAAGCAATTTAAAAATACAGCTGCAAAAATCTTAAGGGATCTGTCATAGGATTGGCTCTGGCCAGCAGGTATCTCCAAAGACCAAGCTTTTCATATCATGGGAGGCAACATTCACACTGGGAAATGAAGAAATTGCCTGGGGGCATCCTGAACTACTAAGAACACTAAAAATCCCACCTTCTGGGCTGGTGTTGTGGTATAGCCGGTTAAGCCACTGCTGATAGTGCCAGCATTCCCATTTGGGTGGTGGTTCTAGCCCTGGCTGCTCCACTGCCTATCCAGCTCTCTGCTATAGCCTAGGAAAGCACTGGAAGATGGCCCAAGTCCTTGGGTCCCTGCACCCATGTGGGAGACCTAGAAGAGCTCCTGGCTTCTGGCTTCAGATCAGCCCAGCTCCAGCTGTTGCAGCCATCTGGGGAGTGAATCAGCAGATGGAAGACCTTTCTCTCTCTCTCTCCCTCTCTCTCTCTCTCTCTCTCTCTCTCTCCCTCTCTCTCTCCCTCTCCATCTCTCTATCTCTCCATCTCTCCATCTCTGCCTTTCAAATAAATGGGCAAGTCTTTTAAAAAAAATCCCACATGCAACTAGGAAAGCCTAAACTAAGAAAATGCAAGGAAGACACTGGTAAAGACAACATAAGATTGCATTCATGCAATATACTGCAATGTTTGAGACACTTCTCTCACCAAATGGCAAATCTTACTGTAAGAAATACCACTGCTCCCCTTTACTAGGAGATGTAAAGACTGTATCAAGAAAGGAATTCTCTAATCATCAAGAGATAAAGAGAGACCCATTCCTAATGATGGCACAACTTTCAAGAACACAACTTCTAAGGAAAAAATCTCATGAAAGATCATTGGTAGGTAACTGGTATTCCTAGATCCTCCTAAATTAAGTAAGACAGAAAATGTAAAGTGAAATTTATGGTTATTGCATAACCATAATCAAAATTGCATTTATAGAAGAGTGGGCATTTGGCCTAGCAGTAAAAACATCTGTGCTCTACATCAGAGTACCTGGGTTTGATCCCTGGGTTTGATCCCTGGCTTCTGCTCCTGACTGCAGCTTTCTAGTGAAGTAGAACCTGGGAGGAAGCAGTAATGGACGAACTAATGGGTTCCTGATACCCATGTGGGAGACCTGGATTGGTTTCCCAGCTCCCAGCCTTAGTCAGGCCCAGCCCTGATCATTGGAGCCTTCTGAGGAGTTAACCAGCAGATGAGATCACTTTGTCCCTGACTCTCAAATAAATGATTTTTCAAATTGCCTTTATAGGAATTACTGCTAAGGATATTCATATTGGGGATGAGGATGCCTAGTGGTTCTCCATGAAATGTCTATAACAAAAATTGGTCTTGAGTTAAAAGTTTGCAAATTCTCAGCATGCATGCACCTTTACCTTATAATACCTTTCCTTCTATTTTGATCCTTTCTAAATTGATTTTAGCTGCAATATCTTTGTGCTCCAGAGTGGGGTGTGTGTGTGTTTGTTTTAAAGATTTATTTATTCATTTGAAAGACAGTTACAGACAGAGAAAGGAGAGACAGAGAGAAAGGTCTTCCATCCACTGGTTCATTCCCCAAATGGCTGCAATGGCTGAAGCGTCTTCTGGGTCTCCCAAGAGGGTGTAGGGGCCCAAGGACTTGGGCCATCTTCTACTGCTTGCCCAGGCTATAGCAGAGATCTAGATCAGAAGTGGAGCAACGGGGACTAGAACCGGCACCCATATGGGATGCTGGCACTGCAGGCCGTGGCTTTACCCACTTCACCATAGTGTTAGCCCCCATAGTGGAGTGTTAACAATCACACAAGGGAACCATTCACTTTGAAAGACTTGAAACAATATTCATATAAGGCACAATCACTCTTCATGGATAAATCATTGTCAATTAAACAGTGACTTATTTGATGTGCTCCTTGAAAGTTTTTTAGGCCATTATTTTGCAAGACCCAAACCTACATGAGAGAAACTACTAAAACAGGGAGTCACAATATGGTACAGCATTAAGGCTGCCAATTACAATGTTGGCACACCATATTGGAATGCTGGTTCCAGTCCTGGCTGCCCTGCTTCCAGTCCAGCTTCCTGCTAGTACACCTGTGAAGGCAGTAGAGTATGGCCCAAGTGCTTGGGCTTATCCCACCCATGTGGGAGACCCAAATGGAGTTTCTGAGTCCTGGCTTTGGCCTGGCCCAAACCTGGCCATCACAGCCATTTTGGGAGTGAACCAGCAGATGGAAGATAACTCCCTCCCTACCTCTCTCTCTCCCACTTTCTCTCTCTCTTTCCATTGAACTGCCTTTCAAATATGCAAATGCATCTTTTTTAAAATAAGAAACTACTAAAATAACAGTATATTCATTAAGCATACTTTAGATGTTGTTTATGTAAAATATTTTACAATATATTTACTGCTACATATAAAATCAATTCAAAATGAATGAAACACCTTTTTGGTATAGCAGTCTTAGGACTTGGATCTTTCTTGAGCATTGTGGGAAACTGCAAGGCTTTTTTCAATAATGTATTTGAGGTTAAAATCATCACTTTATGAATGAAAAATAAAGTTAGCTAGAGTAGCACTTTACTTTAAGGACCAAAAGATATATCATAAGGGGTTTAATGGAAATTTATGTAACTATTTCTTTTTAAGGACAGAATGAAAGCCTTTCAGAGTAGGTGTTCGATTTCAGTACAGTGTGAGGAAGAACCTTATTTTAATGATATTCCTTGTGATCTTGAGTATTTACAATGAAACTTTAAAAATACAGTAATGTTTCATACTTTTTCGAATAATGGAGAACAAATTTGTGTGAAAGCTGATAAGGGAGGAAGATTAAACTTTTAAAGTGCCAACATAAATAGGATGATTTCAAACAAGATTCTTACATTCGTGGATACTCAAATTCAAGATTCTTACATTCGTGGATACTCAAGGGCCTTATTTAAATTTAACAAATAAAGGTTAGGTACAACCACAAGGTACAGGAACCAGAGAATTTCTGGGAACCAAGAGAAGACTCACATCCACACTAGGAGAAATCTAACAGTTCAATTTGAACCAGTGTACCCCAAATCATATTACAGGGACACAAAGCTTTAGATTTCAATGAGCCAACAATTTCTCCAGGATTATAGAACTAGGATTACAGAACTAGGAACACTCTCAAAGGCATTTCAGCCTAGTCCCTACACTAACTTAACAGTAACTCTGCTAACAATAAGACTGATTACAGTCATCAAAAGTTTAGAAAGAGAAGGAGAAAATAACTCTATACTTTGGAATTAAAGCATATATTGTTAATACTTATTTAAAATAACAAAATAAAAAGGTCACATTTCTTTGAAAATCCTAATAAATTAAAAGCTTAGAATTACCTAAAAGAAGCAGAAATTACATTAGTATTTTCTTCTCTAAAAAGAGTGATTCATGGTGCCAATACTGTGGTGTAGCATGTAAAGCTGCCGCCTGTAGTGCCAGCATCCCACAGGGGTTGCTGGTTTGAGTCCTGGCTGATGCTCCACTTCCATTACAGCTCTCTTATGGCCTGGGAAAGCAGGATAAGATGGCCCAAGTCCCTGGGCCCCTGTAGCTGTGTGCAAGATCCAGGGGAAGCTCCTGCCTCTTGGCTTTGGACGGGCCAAGCTCTGGCTGTTGTGGCCATTTAAAGAGTGAACCAGGGGATGGAAGACCTCTTTCTGTTTCTGAGTCTGCCTCTCTGTAACTCTGCCTTTCAATTAAATAAATACATCATTTTTTAAAAAGAGTGATTTATATTTTATATGATATACATTTACATTTATAAACATATAAAAAACCAGCTGTGGTACACATTATACATATTCAAGACAGCCCCAAGCTATTAATACAAATGGAGTGTGTTAAACATAAAACAATACACAAATATAAACAACTCAGCTAAAAAGTTGAAAATTAGTAAGAGATATTATCAGAATATAACTTGAGTTGACACAACGGGCTAACATTAAAAACTGCCTTAGGATAAATTCTGGTGACATATGTCTGGTGACATACCAGCCTATACAGTCATAAAAGCCACATACTGCTAATGTTTTCCATGCATCATTCATTCCATGTCATCATATTAATTTCAAAATATAAACAATATCTGTTTTGACAAGTAGGTCATAATTCTTATTTAGGAGTAGGAGATTTAGATTGTTTGGCTTTGTTTTCTAGGATGATCAGTGTCATAGCTTTCTCACTAACCTATAAACAACATCAGCAAAGGAAATGCATCAGTGAAACACCAAATGGGTCAGCTTCCAGCACACACTTACAGCCTAGTGGTCTCTTCGGAACTACCTACCAGGACCACTGGGGTCTTCCTGAGGTTTGACTTGGCACTCAGCTGACTACCCAGAGATTCTGGAGTTTCCTGCCAAATAAAAGACAAGCACACCAACTGGGTTTGGTGTGCTACTTGTTGCTGTTTTAATCAACATTGCCAGATTATAATGCTCTTTGTTCACAAAAATGCCTGACATTTCTGGCTTAAGACCTTTTGGGCCTAATAAATAACTCCATTTCTTATGACAGAGGTTTCTTTCATTGATGGGTTTATTAAATAAATAAGTAGTTCATCAGTTTACAGAATGTGTTATTTCACACAATTTAATATGAAAGAACTAGCAGGTGGCACTATTAAGAGTCATCAGTAGTAGGAATTGTCTCATAGATGACCAGCTTAATCTACCTTTGGAACACTGCCATCCTTCATAAGGTTTTCCATACAGTACATTCAAAGTTTTAGTGCCCATCTACTCTGGGTGTTTATGAAATCCTTGTGCAACTTTAAACTTGACCTATCCCACTGAACTGTATTTTATGGGGCTGTGTTAAAACGGCTGTGTATTCATCCAGACCACATTCTTTAAAGGAACTTCAAGCCAGGATCATGAATGCAATTTATGAAATCACTCGGCAGCAGCTGGAGAATGTTTTCAATGAGGTGGAAAATCAGACTGAATGTTGGATCACCAAAAAATGGTGGTTATGTTGAAGTCTATAAATTTAAACTGCAATGTTCAAGTCCTATGCACACTAATTTAAGTTGTTTTCACTTTTTTTCTGCCACAAAATACAACAAAGATTAAGGCTTAAAGTTAACATGGAAAATTCAAAAATACCCAAAATGCCTATAATGTTTTATAGTGTATCTATTAAAAACTTTTGTTTTCATTTTCCCCATGACGGAAGACTAATAGCAACTCACTAGAAAATGTTGTTACAGCACTTGAAAAAGGCTTAAATATATTTTAGATATCACTGATTCTTAAATTGACCTGGGCAGTAGTTTTAAATCTTTACTATTTATAAACATGCATATTTGAAAGAAAATCATTTCCTAATAGGTTGTGAAAGAGGGAGAAAAATTATCAGTATGAGACAGGAGATTGACTCATTCACATGTAAAAATCTAAGGGGGCAAGATACTATGCAGAATCTTGGACTGCACCTTGGAACAGAAAAAGGGCATTAGTACAAAAACTGCTAAAATTCAAAGAAAGTCTGTGGTTTACCTGGTACTACTGCACCATGTTAAATTCTTAGTACTGACAATGGCTATGTAAGACTTCAACTCCAAGGGGAAGCTGGATGAAGAATAGAAAAAAAAAATGCTCTGTGCCATCACTGTAACTTTTCTATAATCTAAAAGTATTCCAAAACAAAATACTTACTAATTTTTAAAGTGATTAGAATACTGGTTGCTTTTCCAATCAACTTCTTTACCTTTCCTATAGCTACTGATTCTGACAAATTTTATTTTCCAAAGTTGACCAAAATACTAAAATACCAAAATACTCCCTAGCAACATTTCCACATTAGGAGTTGGTATTTCCCTCTGCCCTTGAATTCAGGAACACACAAATGCTACTTAAAAATTTTACTTATTTATTTGAGAGCTAGAGCTACATATGGGGCGTGGAGGGGGGTGGGGGTAGGTCTTCAATCTGCTGGTTCACTCCCCAGATGGCTGCGAGAACCAAAGCTGGGCTGACCCAAAGCCAGGAGCCAGGAGCTTCTTCCAGGTCTCCCACATGGGTGCAGCAGCCCAAGGCCTTGGGCCATCTTCCGCTGCTTTCCTAGGCCATTAGTAGGGAGCTAGATAGGAAGTGGAGTCGCTGGGACTTGAACTGGCACTCATATGGGATGCTGGCACCACAGGCAGAGGCTAAGCCTACTAAACTACAGCGCTGGCCCCTTGAAGCTACTTTTTGAAAAAACTTATTCGAGAGATAAGGAGAGTGAGAGTGAGAGAGATGAAAAGACACACACACAGAGAAAGAGGGAACTTCCATCCACTAGTTCACTCACCAAATGTCTGTAGCAGCCAGAACTGGGCTGGGCTGAAGAAGGAAACTGAGAATTCAATCCAGGTCACCCATGTGGTTGGCAGGAAGCCATCTACTTTAGTCATCCTCACCTACTGCCTTCCAGGGCCTACACTGGCATCAAACTAGAGAGTCAGGAGTCACAGCCAGGAATACAATCCAGGCACTCCAATACAGGACATGGCACCCTAACAGGCATGTTAACCATAAGGCCAAACACCTGCCCCCGCTGCTACTCTCACAAATGGAACGTGGTAGTAAAGATGCTACACAATTCTGGTTTTAGCTCTGAACTGCCCTGGAAGTATTTATGTATTACTTCTCTGAATGCTCCCTCTTTACCTTGGCTACCATTTTATGAGAAATCCAAGCAATACAGGAAGGCTCAGTGTAGGAATTTTTTTCAGTCTTGGCTTCAGCTGACATCAACTGTCAGTCATGTGAGTAAGACAACCTGAATAGCAACCTTAACAGAGTTTATGAAGACAGCAACCCCAGCTGGCACCTGACTATAACCACATGAAAGAGCTTAAGCACGAACTGCACAGTTAAGCCCATTCAACCCACAGAACTATGTGAGGCAATATAAATTGTTATTTGGAGAATTTTCTACAGTATAGAAGACAATTAGGATCCCGGTAATCAATAAAAGGGAAGCTACTGCCCAGATGCATTTACAGAAGAGTTGGATATACAAGGTACAGGAAATATAATAATGGTTTCCCTTTTTACTTTAATGTTTCAACTACTTTCTCTTCACAGAATTCGATTTTAATACGAAAGAACAATGAGTAAGTTTTAGGGAACGAAAACTATTCAACTGGAACTTTATGGAACAATCAACTTTTTTATATTTATTGAATCCAACATATCAGTTGACTAATGCTCAGTCATCAAGGTTTTCTTAAACAGGAAATGAATTGCTCATTTCCTCACTAAATAAGCAAGAATATTTTTGTGAATCTAAATGGCTATAAGTAATCCAAAGGAAAGCTGGAAAACTATTTATGTAACATTGACTATATAACACATAATAATCGCTAATATTCATCTTGGATACTCTTCACAGTCCTATACAATGAACTCTCTTATTGTCTCCACTTTATAGATAAGGAAAAGGCTAACACTGTCAAACCACTGCTCCAGGCCACTTGTCAGTTGGGGTTGGAGATCAGCCTCAATCCCAGTCGGCACCCAGTCCCAGCCCTTAACTACTATACTTGTACTGATTATGGTATTTTATACTCAGGACTTCTTTTATACATTTCAATGGATCATTCTAAACATTTTGAGTCAGTAACCAAAGAGGTCATTTGAAACTTGCACTAACATTGCACTTTATAGGAGAGAATTAGAGACCATATCTGATTTACAATGGTTTGACTTAGGGTTTTTCAATTTTACAATGGTGCAAAACCAGTACAGTCAGTAGAAACTGGACTTTGAATTTGGATCTTTTCCCAAGCTAATGATCTTCTTATAATACTCCCTTATGATGCTGGAAACAGCACAGGCAGGTCCCAGTCCACCACATGACCATGGTGGGATTCCACTGCATCCTTTGCTACTATGATGTTCAGTAGGTTGGATGTATTAATACATTTTCATCTATACTATTTTTCTACTTATGATGAGTCTATCAGAACATAATCTGATCATAAGTCAGCAGCATCTGGATTTTCTTTCAAAAAGTCTTTTTCTAAAAATTTTCTTTTAACTTTTTTCTGAAAAGTTTTTAATTTTTTTAAAGATTTATTTTATGTTTTTGAAAGGCAGAATTAGAGCGAGAGAATGATCTTTTGTCTGCTGGTTCACTCTCTAGATAGCTGCAACAACCAAGGTTGGACCATGCCAAAGCCAGGAGCCAGGAGCCTCATCCAGGTCTCCCACGTGGGTTCAGGGGCCCAAGGACTTAGGCCATCTATTTCTGTTCCCCAGTTGCATTAGCAGGGAGCTGGATTCAAAGTGGAGCAGCTGGGACACAAACTGATACCCACAGGGGAAGCCTGCACTGCAGGTGGCAGCTTGTTACACCACAACACTGGCCCCAGAGAATTTCTGTTCTTATAGCAGCTTACAAATAGTGGGCAACTAGACATGTGTTTTTGGTTAATTATTATGAGCAAATTAACAAATATTTATCAACCTTTGACACAATTCTCAAGAATAGAAAAATTACCTACTCCTCTAGAGTCTATCTCTAAAAACACTTCCAGAGGCTATTTCTTTTCATTCTTACTGGCACTACTCTGGCCCAAATCTTCATCATTATTGCCTAGACAACTGCAGATGGCTCCCAAATGGGCTCCATGTCTCTAAGGACGTGTTTCCTCTATCAAGCACAAGGCCACATGCTGTACGGTTACTACAGGTGTCCCTAAAACACATGTTTGGGGAGCAGGTGTTTGGCATAGCTGTTGACACACCTCTTGGAGCAACCACATCCCATATTAGACTGTCTGGGCCCAAGTCCTGGCTCCTCTTTTGATTCCAGCTTCCGGCTAATGCAGATGGTGATGGCTCAACTATGTGGGAGTCCCCCATGTGGGAGTTCCCAACATGGGAGTTTCAGGCTCAGGCCTTTGACTTGCCCCAGCCCTGGCTGTTGCAAGCATATGGAATGGAAACCAGTGAATGGATGATCTTTCTCTGCCTCCTTTCCTTTCAAATAAATAAAAATAATAAACGAAATAAAACAGTTGTCTTAAAAATACACACATACTTGACCCATTTACTCTTTTCTTCATGAGAAATGAATTGTCAACTTATCTAAAAATCAGACTACAGTAATTTTAGTATAATGTGCAAAGTCCTCCTTGCCCTTCCCACTGCTGTCCCTATCCAGGACCCACCATTTTTCAGTGATCACATTTCAGTATATTTCATCAAATATCATTTGCTTCAAAAATCATTATTTTTCTACTTAATATTGCTTATTTCAGGGTTAGTGGTTTAGGGGATTTTTCCCAGGATTATTTCTCAAGAGAAAACATATGCTAGTCTTTTTTTTTTTTTTTTTTAAGTCTGGCAACTCTGAAGTAAGAAGTGGAGGATTGTCAGTGTATTTTCAAAGGGGTCAAATGTTGGGACACAGGCAATCTCCCCCCACCCTCTGCAAAAACAACAACAACAAAAATGAACTAGGCAAGTACGAATTAAAAGTAAAGTACAATTAAAAGTAAATCTAATGGTAGAAAAAGGAAGAGCAGCTAATGAGGTAAGATCATCTACTTCAAATGAAGGGCAGCAAGAAACTCAAGTAGCAGTAAACATACCCATCAGCCTCTGTAGGCACCTAAGCACAGTGGTTCCTAACCTTGACTGTACATTCCAATCACGTGGGAACTTAATCACGTGGGAACCTGCTGAAAGTGCCTGCCAGGTGTTTGTAAGGCCAATTATATCAAAATCTCTACAGATGGAACACAGACATTGGTATTTTTTAGAGTACTCCATACAATTCCAGTGTATTGCCAAGGTTGAAATCTACTCTATTAAGACAAGGCTGATTAGAAAGGCCTGCAGCTCAGATAACTAAAAAGCTAGTGCTGACAAGCATCCTTAAAGTTTTCTCCAGGAATGCTTAGCAGGTTGGGTGTAGGATTAGTAAAAGGAAAACGTGAAGTTTATGTATAATAGAAAACTGGCAAGGATAAAAATAATGAGAGACCCGATTTCACAGCCTACAAGGATTCACCACAGGCTCGACTGGTTAAGAAAATAAATGAGAAAGTGAGGAGAGACTGAACAAATGGCTGTCAGGTGAAGAAGTACGAATAGCAGCACAAAAGACAACTTGATGTAACAGCGTATGGACTCTGGGTTTGAGATTTGAGATGTCAGAGTAGCACTATTCTTATTACACAGTCTAGATCAAGGCCTTTGTGGTCAAAGTACTGCTGGAATGGGAAAGATGAAAGTCATTGGCCAGGCCAGTGCTGTAGCAGAGCAGGTAAAGATGCCACTTGCAGTGCTGGCATCCCATATGGGTGCAGGCTCAAGTCCCAGCTGTTCCACTTCCCATCCAGCTGTCTGCTATGGCCTGGGAAAGCAGTACAAGATGGCCCAAGTCCTTGGGCTCTTTACCCCAGGTGGGAAACCTGGAAAAAGCTCTTGGTTCCTGGCTTCGTATCAGTGCAGCTCCAGACATTGCAGCCATCTGGGGAGTGAACCAGCAGATGGAAGACATCTCTTTCCTTCTGCCTCTGCCTTTCAAATAAATAAATACATTTTTAAAGAAAAAAAAAGTCACTGATGAAGAACAGAAGATTGAGGTTAAGCTGTTAGCATCATGGATTTCAGAGTTACCCAGACTGTCTACAGGATTTATGAATAGAAACACCAAATCCAAGGGCCTTGTTAAGTCTTGGGCACAAGTGGAGGACAGCAGTGAGCCATGCATATCTGATATACTCAGCTCAGAAGATGGCAACCTTTTTTATAAGAGAAATGGACTGAAGTGGTAGAGTGGCTGCAAGAGATTGACAACCTTAATGACAGAAGAAAGCCCCAAGTTCATGAGGAAGAGCAGTATGTGTCTGAGAAGGCTAAGTCCTCTCAACTAAAGGGGAAAATGGAACGTCTTTTCAAGTCATCCCCTCCTTTAGCTTAATGTTTGTCACTGTTTCCACAGCTCTTGAGATAAACGTAACCAGAGCTCACAAGGTGTACCAAGGCATGCTTCTGCCTAATTCCCCAGCCTCATGTTCCATACTCCTTCTTTGTTATCTCCATGCCAATATAAGGGCTTTTTTTTCCAACTCACCAAATGAGCTATGTTCCCTCCCACCAAAAGGGCATTACACATTGCTATTCCCTGAGTCTTGAACTCTCACCTACCTCTCATAACTACGTATATTAATGAATGAGAACAGCACAGTGAGAAGGCTATTGGAATTGTGACACTATTCATATAGCAGAAAGAATTACCATTTGTGAATGTTTCCTACATGCCAGATATGGCTACTCATTTAACCCATGCATCAATCTCTGAGGTAGGCTTTATAATATAATTAATTTTTAAATTTGTATTTATTCTATTTGATAGAAACATACAAAGATCATTCACCTACTGGTTCACTCCCCAGATGCCTGTGATCCTTGATACGCCTTGGCTTGCAGCTGCATCACTCCAGTCTCTTCATCTGCTCTCACATAACCTCCCCCAATCCTACACATACCCTCTTGTGTGTGTCTATCTATGTCCCAATTTTCCTCTTCTTAAAAGGATACCAGTCTCCAGATGAGGGCTCACTCTAGTGAATGTGGTCTCATCTTAACTGGATTACATATGCAGAGACTCTATTTCCAAATAAGGTCACATGTACAGGTACTGGGTTTTGTTTTTTGTTTTTTTTTTTGGGGGGGGGGGACAAAGTTGAATCTATAATATAAGCCAACAACCCATTATTTCTCCAGGTACTGTAAATGATGATTTTCTATAAGTTCAGACAACTAGAAAACAACAGATTTGCACTCAGTTCATTTAACCATCACTGAATGCTTTTAATTCTTGAGTAAAATGCTCCTTCTTACTAAAAGTTTATAAAAACAGGAAAAAACAAATTGGTTTCTACAAAATCATGATTCTCAATCATTTTTTTCCAAAAAGCCTTTTTATAATTGCCATGAAAAAGCGTATTTCTCACAGGGAAAACTAAGTTTTGGCAACTAGGAAGCATAACAGTCTACAGTATAATACTATATTTATACCAGTAGTTGGGAGTTCCATAACACTATAGTAGTCTGGGTCAGTGTTTCTCACATTTTGACATATATCAAAATCATGGCGGGGGGCAGTTTAGGGAGGGAAATGATGAAAACCACAGGTGCCTGGGACCCACTCCAAACAGACAGAATGAGAAGTGAGAGGGATGGGGCCCAGGCTTACTCACTTCTGACAAACATCCAAAGTCACTGTGCTGAACACCATGCCTGAAGACCACCAGGATAGGGTTTTTCACACCCCATTTCCCCCTTTATTCTCAAAGGTTTATAATTTGCATGTTCCATGTTTTAATTTCTTCTGGAGTTTTAATTTTCTTCTGGAGTTCATGTCCTTTATTGCAAACTACATTGCATCTTTTGGATACTTATAATAATTAAGTTTAAGAAGCAATGGCCAGGTATTCTGTTCTGAACTACCTATTTGAAATAATACTTGTGAATATATTTTAGATGTGGTAGCATTTCTTCCCTCCAAAGGGGACATATATTCTCACCAAGTCCCTCTGTGGCACACACTGGAAAAAGAAACTATTATTCACTTCAAAGACGAAAAATAAAGCCTCAAGTCCAAGTGAACTGAGTATTTGTTCAACACTTTTCATGTTCAAGACACTGTTAAACATCACCTCATCAGGACAGGTAATGGCTTGGGAGGTGCATCTATAATAAGGCAAAGGTTTGAGAACCACTTAAACACTTTAAGGGCACACTGACCATCTCCTCTTTGTACAAAATTAAACAGTCTGGACAATTTCATTATTTCAATTCATCAGTATTAAGTAGTTGTGAACAATTCTGAATCACAACTCTGTATGCTTTCTGCTTCCCACATTTTTTTCTCATCTTCATTTCACATGTGAAAACTAATGAGAGCTTCTGAAACTTAAGATTACAGGGTATTATCAAGTGCTACAGCCTCCAAGATGAAAGAAAACAAATGCTAGTTCCCATGGCCTTCTATAGTTGAAAATATCCAAAAACATATACAGTTGAAGTGTTTTGTGAAATCCCTTGTGAGACTCAATTGTTGCCTGTGCTTAGAATACATTCAAAAGTGTAATCAGATTGCATCACCACCATCACCTGCTCGGAGGCGCGTTGAAGAAACATGTGCTCAGGAGGCTGAGGCTGGCTCATTGTACTCCACTCTCATGTGGGCTTGCCAGAGAGATTAGTCACCATTTTGCAGCTGGTTTCAAATTCAGTTGCTGTGATACAAGTGCAGATGCAATGGCTTACCCTAATTATATTGCTCCAGTTTAATCTTTCCATTTGTAGCATACTATATACTGGATCCAATTCAAGATTCTGGATTGGTTTCAAACAGAAGAGATTTCAAAATCACACACTTGTGATCCTCCCCTCCAGCTTACGGATTGTATTTTAGCACTGTATCTTTTGGATCTTTTCAATCCACTACAGAGGTGTTTTTAGCTCTCTAAGCCTTCGCTTAATTTTATTAAATTAAAAAAAAGGGAAATTTACTCCTCAGGAGAAAAAATATAATAAAAGAGAAGTTATGTCATCTCCTAAACATAATTTTATATTTAAAAAATTCCATTTTCTCCTACTTGGAAGTATACACATTAGCAAATCCTAAAGAAATTAACTGTAATCAATGGTTTCTAAACTTGACTGATTATCAAAATCACTTTGGAAGCTTTAAAAACACATATACTCACACACACATTTCTTTAGACTTACTGAATCTTAATTTAAAGAGGTTTCTTTTTTAAATTTTCTTTTAAAGATTTATTTAGTTATTTGAAAGTCAGTTACTCAGAGGTAGGAGAGGCAGAGAGACAGAGAGACAGAGAGAGATAGAGAGAGAGGTCTTCAATCTAATGGTTTATTCCCCAATTGGCTGCAACGGCCAGAGTGGTGCCGATCTGAAGCCTGGAGCCAGGAGCTTCTTCCAGGTCTCCTACGCCGATGCAGGGGCCCAAGGACTTGGGCCATCTTCTACTGCTTTCCCAGGCCATAGCAGAGAGCTGGATCAGAAGTGGAGCAGCAGGGTCTCGAACCAGCACCCATATGGGATGCCGGAGCTTCACGCCAAGGGATTAACCTGCTGCGCCAGAGCACCGGCCCCCATAAAGAGGTTTCTTTTAAAATAATCTTTGAAATTATATAAAGCTTATACTGATATTGCTGAGAGAAAAGAACATGAATATAAGTTTCTGGTTTCTCAAGGAGGTGCTTATACACTTCTGCTATTGTGCATATTTAGTAACTGCTATGTCTCAAGAATGATGTCTATACAGAGGCAAAATAATTAAAAGACCTTTAAATCCAAAGCAGCAATAAATCCTGGCATCATCAGATACACAGAAGCTAAAGACACAGGAATCTCCAGAAGATTTTTGGACATGAACAATTACAATGAGATATACCACACATCCACAAAATTTCTCAGTTCCTGTTTCAATTTATCAGATGTATGTAGTTTTTTCTTCAAAATAAAAGTGTAATTTTGAAGGTACATATTTTACATTTCAGAATATGCATTTATATATATTGTGTTTCTTCATTCATTCATTCCATGCTAGAAATGCTAGGGCATACAAAAACTGACCCACCTAAGGCTTTACCTGCATACGCTGTCACAGAGGGTATTTACAAAAACAATTAAAATACTTCTAACATTAAGGTATACTATAAAAAATCCATCATATTTCCAAATATCTTTGGGAATAAAGAAAAGACATTCCAGGGCTGGCTCCGCAGCTCAATAGGCTAATCCTCCCCCTTGCGGCGCCAGCACACCGGGTTCTAGTCCCGGTCAGGGCACCGGATTCTGTCTTGGTCGCCCCTCTTCCAGGCCAGCTCTCTGCTGTGGCCCGGGAGTGCAGTGGAGGATGGCCCAGGTGCTTGGGCCCTGCACCCCATGGGAGACCAGGAGAAGCACCTGGCTCCTGCCTTTGGATCAGCGCGGTGCACCAGCCGCGACCACCATTGGAGGGTGAACCAACAGCAAAGGAAGACCTTTCTCTCTCTCTCTCTTTCTCTCTCACTGTCCGCTCTGCCTGTCAAAAAAAAAAAAAAAAGAAAAGAAAAGAAAAAAGACATTCCAGTTAGTTAATATATTATTTGAAAAATATAAACTTCTCAATATTTCTCCTTACTAAATGAATGATGCCAGTTTTGTCTGATTTGCAGTTTATAATATGGGGCAGGTATCTGGCCAATTGTTTAAGATGCTGGTTAAGTTTCTCAAGTCACATGATGAGTATCAGGTTTCAATATCTAGCTCTGGTTCCTGACTCCAACTTTCTGGTGTATACCCCGAGAGGCAGCACTGATGGCTCAAGTAATTAGGGTCCTGTTGCGTGAATTGAGTTCCTGGCTTCTGTTGTACACATCTGGGAAGTGAACCAATGGATGCATTCTCTCTTTCTAGTAAATAAGTAAAATAAAAATAAAAATGTATTATATAAAAATGTGAAGTTAATGAATCAGGTTACTCAATATACTAGTAAAATAACAAATCTCTGTCAAATCTAAAATATTGGTTTCCCTGAAATGTATTATAAAACAATGAGAAATAAAATCCATAGTTCTTTATCATGGTTTAAAATTCTGAAATAACAATTAGATATCAAGTTTAATTAGTGTGGAAGTTTTCTAAGCAGATTTTCTTAGACTATGTTAGTGAATTATCAAAAACCAATCATAAACAACCATAAAACAGTACTGATGATATCTAAACAAAATCTGGAGATCAGATTTTGAAATTAATTCTCACTTCCAAGCCAAAGTTTCTACATCATATGATTACAAAGTACTTAAATTACTTTGCTATTTTTCTTTAAAGTCGTATTTATTTGAAAGAAAGAAAGAGAGAGAGAGAATGTATCAATCTTCCAACTGCTGCTTTACTCCCCAAAATACCCACAACAGCCAGTGCTGGACCTGGGCAAAGTTAAGAGTCTGGGACTCGATCCTGCTCCCCATGGGGGCGGCAGGGGCCCACATTCGTGAACCATCATCTGGTGCCTCTGAGAATGCCCATTAGCAGGAAGCTGGAATTAGAAGCAGAGTTGAACCCAGGCATTCTGATATTGGATATGGATGTCCCAAGCCCGTATCTTTTTTTTTTTCTTAAATTGCAAGTTGTTTTAAAGACATCCCATACAGTTAAGCTCCTTAAGTGAAGAAAAGAATGAATTTAATAAGTAAAGGTAACCTTAGTCCCATTTTTCACTTAACAAAAATTCAGTGAAAGTAAGAAATCATAAAAAATACTACATGCATACCTTAAACATCTTATTTTAATTAAAAATAAATTATTTACATTTAATGAAATGAATAACTTGAAGTCATTTAAAAGAAATGACTCAGCATCATTCCTCCCATGCTAGAATACTATCATAAGGCTGTTATTCAACACAACATGCGATGATCTCCAGGGCATCAGTAACTATGACACAGGCAGTTTCCACATCTGGATTGGTAGTCTGTTTGCTTGTGTGTTGATTACACTTACCATCTCCTCCACTTCACATTTAGATCCATTCATTTCTCTCACAACCTTAATGAGGCCTGTATCATAAATAATATAATTTTTGAAAAAACAAGCGAATCTAATAAGCAAAAGTCTTCTTTCTGACAAATGTCTCCCATTTGTCTTAGATAATTAAAAACAAAACAAACACACAGCAATAACAAACTGTTTTGTACTACACAACAACAACGAATTATGTCTCCTTGTGATTCAGTTATAATTTTCATCCAGGTTTAACAAATGATTTAATGGAAATACTGCTCTATGCTATACTATTTTTAAAATGTTTGACAAATGTTACCTATTCTATATGACTCCTACTTCTGTCATCTTTTTTTCTAAATTAAAACTCAAAATATTTTTCAATATCCCCTTTCTAAATATTCTAGAATCCCCTGACACACAGGTCTGACCAAGAAAATTGCATTCAAAGGTAAAGCTATGCCTTTTAGGTCACTTTTTTCTTCAAGAAACTTGTGGATTTTAATTTTCATTTTGTCAAATGACAATTACTATAAAGGTCTCCAAACTTAATCACACAAAAACAGAGATCATGCTCACATTGTTCATCATCATACATCCAACACCCACCCAGCACCTGGCACATACAAAATATTCAGATTTTATTTGAATGCATGAATAAATTTCAAGGAAGCAGTGATTACTGAAATAAGAGTCTGCTTTTCTAAGTTATTTATTAAGGTACTAGTTCTGGTTGTCAACAGCACTGCACTTCAGATGTAGGAGAAAACTCATCAAGGTAGCTATTCTAACAGTGATAAGTTTAGGACAACTCTTGTACTATCACAGGCACCAAGATCACTGGTGCAGCATCATTGAAAAAATCCAGCGGAAACTTTTCAGTTATTTTATTTGTAGGTCACTTTGCTAAGGTTCTCAAAAGGGGTATAAAAAGAAAATTAACACACATGGAACACAGTCATTTTAGGTAATTTTTTTAACTATATCTATGCTCAAGGGACATATTTGTAGGGAAATAATTCAGAGTCTATCCAATGAAAAATTCTTTTAAAAATATGATGTTCATTTAAGTTCAAGATCTGTGAATTTGCCCATAGCAACAATACCGATGTGGTGCCAGTGTTGTAGCACAGTGAGTTAAGCTGCTGCCTGCAATGCCAGCATCCTATACAGGCATCCATTCAGTCCCAGCTGTTCCACTTCCAACCCAGCTCCTAGCTAATGCACCCAAGGAAGTACTTGGGTCCCTGCACCCATATGGGAGACCCACATGTAGCTTCTGGCTCCAGGCTTTGATTTGATCCAGCCCCAGTGATTGTCGCCATTTGGGGAATGAACTAGTGAATGGAAGATTCTCTCTCTCCCCTTCTCCCTCTTTAACTCTGCCTATCAAATACATAACATAAATCTTATTTTTTAGAGGATTTATTTATTTACTTGCATGTCAGAGTTACACACACACAGAGAGAGAGAGAGGTCTTCCATCCTCTGGTTCACTCCCCAGATGGCCACAGTGGCTAGAGCTGTGCTGATCCAAAGCCAGGAGCCAGGAGCTTCCTCCAGGTCTCCCACATTGGTGCAGGGGCCATCGTCTACTGCTTCCCAGGCCATAGCAGAGAGTTGGACTGGAAGTGGAGCAGCCGGGACTCAAAATGGTTCCTATATGGGATTCTGGCACTGCAGGTGACAGCTTTATCCACTATACCACAGTGCTGGCCCCATAACATAAATCTTTAAAAATGTGATTTCTTAGTTCTGTCTACACTGATAACTATCACAACTGTCATTACTTTAGATTTTTTTCAGATTTTTCTTCTTCAGATTTTTGGCCTATTCTATAGCCACATGCTCTGCTTTTCAGTGTCAACATTTTGAAGAACTGTCTCAAGTACATGGTATAATATATCTGCAATTGTCATTATAAATTTTTTAAAAAGACAATTCATTTTAATATTATGAACAATGGCTTGGTTAGGAAACATAAGCTCTAAGTGCCTAATACCTCAACATCTGACTGCTCCCTGACTTCCAAATCACCTACTACTTGCTCTCATCATCATCTCACATGGAGAAGTTTTTAGGCCAAGGTTTTTATTTGCAGTTAGGGATGTCTGAATAGAACCTTTATGTATACACAATATGTAATAAATACATTCTACACAGTGTCTGTTGTTAAGCAAATAAAAACTTAAAAACATGCAAATCAATCTACTGTGGATTTCTAGAATATTTTGGCAGTCATCTCACCACAACCAAATTGACAGGTCCTTTTTAATTTTAGTAATTAAACTTCATAGATATCAAAAAACAAAACTGTCATGGAAATAAGGCCTCCTTATTCATATATTTGTATTTTTAATTAACCTTTGGATCACAGTAATAAGCACACACACACTTTTTAGGAGGAAACAGCTTGACACATGGAAAAGACACTACTCAACTCTAAGAGCTGCTACAATAGAGAAGAACCAACATTCAGAGCTTGATAGAAAAGTTGAAGAATATTGGTCAATCTGCAAAGTCACATAAGTTGGAGGAAGTTAATACTCCTCTTATACAATTTTCTTAGAGAAAGATGGAACTCTTCTTTTCCAAAGAAGTGGATAAAAGAGGCATTGAAAAGGGAGCAAAGGCATTCAGAGGAAGTAGATACTGTGGTGTAGTAGGTTAAGGCCAACACTTCAAATACCTACTTCCCACAGTGGTGTGCCTACGTTCCAATACCATCTCTCCTTCTGATACAACTACCTGCTAATGTGCACCATAGGAGGTAGAAGATACTCAAGTATTTGGGTGTCTGACATTCACATGGAAGAACTGGGAGGAGATCCCGGCCCCTGGTTCCTGGCTTTACCTGGCCCAATCTCTGTTGTTGGCATTTGAGGAATGAACTAGCAGAGAATCTCGTTGCTCTCTTGCTGTCTTTCAAGTAGATAAAAAGTAAACTTTTTTAAAAAGATAATTTTTATTATACAAAGGAAATGTATTTCCTTCATTTTTTCCCCTCATATTTTACCACTGATTCCTATTTTATAAGAAGCCTAGAGGAGAAAATGCTGGAGGATCTCTCTCTCTCTCTGTCTCTATCTCTGTCTCTGTCTCTGTGTGTGTATGTGTCTATGCGTCACTCTGCCTTTCAAATAAACAAATAAACTTTTTAAAAAAGGTATTTGGGGGCTGGCGCTGTGGCACAGTAGGTTAAGTCTCTGCCTGAAGTTCTGGCTTCCCATATAGATGCTGGTTCGAGTCCTGGCTGCTCCACTTCCAATCCAGCTCTCTGCTATGGCCTGGGAAAGCAGTAGAAGATGGCCCAATTCCTTGGGCCCCTGCACCCACGTGGGAGACCCAGAAGAAGCTCCTGGCTTTGGATCATCTTAGCTCTGGCCGTTGTAGCCATTTGGGAGGTGATCCAGTTGATGAAAGACCTCCCTCTCTGTCTCTCCCTCTCACTGTCTTTAACTCTCTCAAATAAAATAAATAAAATCTTAAAAAAAAGAAATTTAAATTTCATCACGAGTCAGTTCTATAGTTCCAATTCTTATTTCAAACATACACTAATATCACTATATTTTTAAATAGAAGTTTACAAAGATTTGACCAGAATAATAATAAATATCAATCAGGACTTTAAAATAGGTTTATTTAGTAAAAATTTTTCAAGTCATTAAATAAATTTGTCTTCCTTCTTGCTGTACTTTCATTAGTTATAAAGGCTGACAATCAGAACTCTACCAGTTAAACTAAAGCAGTTTAAAAAAATAACCTAAAATAGTTAAAGTTGGCCATACATGAAACAACACAGAAGAACCTGAAAACAGCAATAACACAGAGATTAAAAAAAAACTCCCCAGTTTAATCTAATTGAATTGCTAATCTTAAACAATTACACAAAGGCAGAGAGAGTTATATCTAATGTTTTACTTCAATGAATCAACAATGAAGATGGGAAGAATTTCAGAAACCAATGTTGAAAATCCCTGAATTGAATTACCAGCAGCATTTACAGACATGTTTAACTCAAGATTTGAATAATTCAAAAAGGACTCATGATATAAATACTTTTAAAGATTCTGAAACTTTAGTATTTCCAGGATTTTTCTGAAACTTTAAATAATTAATGATAAGTGTCTGAAACTTGCAGGTTCATTTTGTAATTTGCTCCATGATAAAAGAGTTTTAAGCCACCTTGGAAGTGATTTAACCCATTTTAACATTTTAAAAACACAAACACATATTAAATACAATAATGTTCCTGCAAACATTAAATCACTTTAAACCAAGCACTTCCTAAACTTAATTGAAACATGGTACACCTTTTTATCAACTGGTAACAACCAAAAATGTAGTAAAGGCTAATATTTTCAACTTCACTCAATATTACGAAATCCTCTCTTTTTCTGTTGTCCATGAAAGATTTTAGGACAATTTTATGTTATTTGTGCCTGATGTCTTTTGTTGTCTGCATCACATATAACAATTCTCAACACTAATTCTAGGTAAACCTGTATAAATTACAAGTGGAATTAACAATGGAGTCATCTAAAAATCAATCAAACAAATGTAGGAAGATAACAAGCACATAAAAGTAATACAAATCAAAAATGTCAAAATTTATAAAGTTCTAACAGTAAAACAACCATCTTCTTATCCAAAAAAATAAGAAAGTGAAATGCTTGAGATCTGTCACGTGTCATACAGAGTTATGAAATTGAGACAGAAATACAGAATTACCTTGTCCTTGTTTTTTTTTTTTACAAGAATAATTTTGATCCTGAAATAGAGGGGTCCACAGACAGACTAAAGTCAAGTTCATAAGTGAACTTTTGAAAAATTTAGACTTCTGGAAGCAGATTTTTCTACCAATTCACTCATACCCAATACAAAGATAACAGGATACCAAAAAAATATAAAATTTACACTCTACAAAATTAAAAAACTATCCCTTCCTCTCAGAATTTTTTATAAAGACCATGTAGTTGAACTCATTGCTTAACACAGAAATATTCTTTGGTGTTTAAATCCAATTGAAAATTGAACCCTGTAAAAAATGAATGGGAATAACAGAGGAAGGAGATATACAGTTTGGCACACGTTCACACAGACTTATACCTAAGGGTAAAGCTAAAAATTTGCCATGGGACTCCAAATTCCATTAAGTTGGCAGGTACTAATGCCATCTTACATGTTAAAGTGATCATATTAAGTGTGTAACTGATAGGATTAAGTGTCAAAGGGATCACATAAATAAGACCAAGTGTCTGCTAATAACAATAGATAGAATTGAAAAGGAGAGAATGATCCAACATAGGAAGCAGGCCACACAGCAGACTCACAGAATGACAAATGCCCTAAATAGCACTTTGACCTCAGAATCAGCCCTTAAGGCATTTGAATCTGGCTGAACAGCCCATGAGAGCATTTCAGGCATGGAAAGCCAAGACACTGTGGCAATAAATGACCTATATGAAGGATCTCTGTGAGTGAGACCTCAGTGGAAAGAAAGGGCCATCAAAGGAGATACTTTTCTCTGAAGGGAGGGGAGAACTTCCACTTTGATTATGGCCTTGTCTAAATACTGATGGAGTTTGTGGACTCAAAAGGCTTCCAAAGCCTTGGCAGCTCATGATGAGAGCCTCAGGTGATCACGGACATCATAAATAAGAGTGTCAATTGTTAAATCCACAACAGGAGTCACAGTGCACTTGCTCGATATAGAGGACCTCTATCCTTAATGAGTTGTACTATGAGAATTAATGATAGAACTTGTCTTCAAATAGTACTTTATACTTTGTGTGTCTGTGTGGTTGCAAACTGTTCAAATCTGTATTTAGTAAAGAGTTGATCTTCTGTATATAAAGATAACTAAAAATGAATCTTAATGAAGAATGGTATGGGAGAGGGAGAAGGAGGTGGAATGCTTTGGGTGTGGGAGGGCAGGTATGGGAGGAAGAACTGCTATATTCAAAAGATGTACCTATTAAATTTATATTAAATAAAAGCTTTCTAAAAATAAAATAAAAATGAAGAAAATAAGAGTAGGAGCAGAAACAGTAAAAGAGAATTTGAAAACGTAAAACGTAATACAGAGGAGCAATAAGTACTAAACCTGATCTTTTGAAAACAGTAAGAAAAAAACAGCAAAAGAATAAGCAAATAATTTGAGAGTGGGGGAAGATAAAAATACTAGAGATTAAAAATAAATAAGAAGTGATCATTATTTTTTGTGTGACAAACTTAGTTTAATACTTTGCATATTTTTTAAAGATTTATTTATTTTATTTGAAAGGCAGAGATACAGAGAGGCCGAGACACACACACACACACACACAGAGAGAGAGAGAGAGAGTCTTCGATCAGCTGGTTCACTCCCCAAATGGTCCAGATGGTTGCAACCGCCAGGGCTGCGCCGATCCAAAGCCAGGAGCCAGGAGCTTCCTCCGGGTCTCCCATGTGAGTGCAGGGGTCCAAGGACTTGGGCCATCTTCCACTGCTTTCCCAGGCCATAACAGAGAGCTGGATCAGTAGTGTAGCAGCTGGGACTAGAACCAGCGCCCATATGGGATGCACAGGCACTTCAGGTGGTGGCTTTACCCACTACACCACAGTGCTGGACCCAATAAGAAATTACTGTAAAAAATACTCTACCTGTAAATTCAGAATTTCTTTTACTCTATTTTTTTATCTGAGAGGCACACACACACACAGGGAGGAAGGGAGGTAGGGAGAGAGGGAGGGAGGCGGGCAGATATGCAGACACTCAGGCTGACAGACGGAGATCCTATCTGCTGGTTCACCCCCCAGATGCATACAAGGGCCAGGGCAGGGTTGGGGCCAAAACAGGGAGCTGGGAATGCAACCCAGGTTTCTCATCAGCATCGTCTCCCAGAGTCTGCACTGGCAGAAAGCTGGAATCAAACTCAGGCACATCTGGGATGTAAACCAGCAGATAGTGTCTCTCTGTCTCTCTCTCTGCCTTAGCTTCTGCCTTTCTATAACTCTGCCTTTCAAATAAATTTTTTTAAAAAGATAAAAATATGAAATAAAAGCCATAAGGACTGAAAGGAACAAATTCATTGCTCATAGAAGTTACAATTATCTACTTAGAAAATCCAAGAGAACGTAAGATAAATTCTTAGAAGTGGCATAGCAGGTTAGCCCACCACCTGCAGTGCATCCCACATCTGATCCAACTCCCTACTAATATGTTTGGGAAAGGAGCAGAAGATGGTTCAGATGCTTGGGCCCCTGCACCCACATACGAGAAGAGGATGAAGTTCCTGGCTTCTGGTTTCCACCTGGCCCAGCCTCGGCCTTTGTGGTCATTTGGGGAGTCTCCTCTCTCCTCTACCTCTCTCCTTTTCTCTCTGTATCTCTGCCTTTTGAATAAGTAAATAAATAGAAAGTGTTTTTTTTTTTTTTTTAAAGAAGAACTTCACCAAGATGCTTGTTAAAAATACCAACTACATGTTTCTATACTGACAACAAATAGAAAATGGAATTTTTTTTTTTTTTTGGCAGGCAGAGTGGACAGTGAGCGAGAGACACAGAGAGAAAGATCTTCCTTTTGCCGTTGGTTCACCCTCCAATAACCGCCACGGCCTGTGCGCCGCGCTGATTGCTGATCTGAAGCCAGGAGCCAGGTGCTTCTCCTGGTCTTCCATGGGGTGCAGGGCCCAAGCACTTGGGCCATCCTCCACTGTACTCCCGGGCCGCAGCAGAGAGCTGTCCTGGAAGAGGGGCAACTGGGACAGAATCCGGCGCCCCGACCGGGACTAGAACCCGGTGTGCTGGCACCACAGGGAGAGGATTAGCCTATTGAGCCATGGCGCCGGCCCAGAAAATGGAATTTTTAAGATGAAAATATTTACAGTAACAAGCTAAAAAGCACTATATAACTAAATCTAATATGAAGAGAAATGTGAGCTTTATGGAAAAATTTTAGAAATTTTATAAAAATTCAATAAAGAACCCTAAATAACTGAATAGAAATTTCTTGGACAAGACTAAACACTGAAGATGTATTCTCCCTAAATTAATCTATATGTTTAATAAAATTTCAACACAAAAAAACAGAGTGGGTTGGAGTTTTGATTTTTCATTTATTACTCATTTTTTATTTAATATGAATAAGATGAACTGACTCTAACACTGACAAAGACAACAAAAGAGTAGAGGCAGGTCAAGATAGTTTTGAAGAATAATATTTATGCTCCCTGTATCTGTTCAAACTCTTTTTCTTCACTAATTCTACTCACTCATTTTGGTGAAATCAGTTGAATATTACTGATTAGAAACATTAAGTCATTTTGAAATATTTCTTTTAAATGTTTCAAGTTAAAAGCAATGCTGCTTCCATAAAAGATCCTATTAATTCCTTAATAGAGTGGTAAATGTGATTTCATAATTTCAAAAACAGTAAATGCTGTCTAATAAATATATGAGTGACTGGCTCATGGGCACTATCCCATGGATAACTGTTTAATATGGAAACTATAACACACATATCTTTGCAAAACTAAAGTTGAACAATCAGTATTTTTTTCTTCCTTCATCTATAAGAAACTCATTCATCATTAACTAGCAAATCAAGGGTGAAAAGGAAGGTTGTAAATCATGGAGAAAAGATTCATTTTATTCTTAAGTCCCACTTCAATCTATGTAAAATGTTAAGTTACATACAGTTAAGGAGAAGCTGTTGTTTTTGAATATGTAATTGCTATTTAGATGATAATGGCATGGATGTCACAGTAGAACCATGATCCAAATTTGAATAAGGTCTTAATGAAGGAGGCTAAGAAAAGAATGAGGAATGAAATACAACAGTGTCAGCAACAGACCTTAATGAAGCAAATTACTTTCAGTACCTTTGTAATTCAGGAGGAGCTGCATAAAAAGAGTGACAACTAAAGGATCAAAAGCAGGACCTTTGCAAACTAAACATGCTTAAAACATGACATCACTGTCTGGGCAACAAGGCATTGTGGAGAGAGCCTCAATGTTTGGGTTTTACACTCACATCGCAAAATAACTACATTAAAAGATCTGGCTAGGCAAACCAGTTCCTTAGAAAGCATCTTTATATTTCAAGTTAATGACATTTGTGCACAGAAAAGGAATCTAAATGCCAAGGATATCTTGGCTGATTTTTAAAAAGCATTAGATATTAACATTAAGAATAGCTTTAGGCAAAAATTAAACTGGATTCTGGGACTTAGAAAACATAAGAGGTCTTTTTTAAGTTCTAAAATGTTATCTATCTTTCATTATGTTAGATTTATGAAGGATACAACGCATACTACTTACTACATGATGGGATCACTTTACACACTCATACTTTAAAATCAATTTCACTTTCACAAAATCGCAGTGAAGCAATCTGAGAGCATATGGCATGCCCACTGCCAAATGGAACATACGTTTAACATGCTTAAGTGATTCACCCAAGGTAACAATGATGGTGCTGGCAATTGAACATAAGGCTCTGAGGGAGTCATTCAAGACAAGTAAAAAGTGCCATAGTTATAAACTTCACACCTATAAGGATACTTTCTTAAGTCTTACAAGGTATAGTAATTTGGTGATACATTAATTCCACACCAACACTGCAGGCATGGCAAGAGGTTACACCACGGCAGACACACTTTTTGTTGTACAGAGAAGTAAAAACACAGAGCTGCAGAAACTGATTCTGTTTATCCCAAAGTCTCAAATATGTACATAAACAGCAACCCTGCTAATCGACGAATGCTAGTGCAACAGCTATTTACAATCAGAAAACACTCTCAATCAAAATGAACTAGTGTCCTGACCCACGGGTGTTACTATTTCTAGGAACTGCATAAAAATGTTTTTACTTCAAAGATAAGAAAGGGACAGAATATAAACCTGGCATTAAGAAAGATTTGCTGTCATGTCCCAGGGCCACTGTTAGGACCTTAGCTACCACTGCAAATGTTTTCACTATACTGGATTTTATTTTTAAATCTAAGTGAGTCAAGATGGTCTATCCAAAAACAACAAAATGAACAGATAGGATATATAACACACTGGTTAAGAGCACAGACAGGCAATCTAGTTTTAAAATCCCAGCTCTCTTCACTTAACTGGGTTACTTAAGCTTTGTGTATCATATTTTTCTCCAATTCTAAAAAATACAGGGATAGTGTTGGAGTTAAATTACTGCTTGTGACACCTGCATCCCATATCAGAGAACCAGGTCGAATCCCAGCCATTGTGCTTCTGATTCAGCTCCCTGCTAATGTGTGTGGGAAAGCAGCAGAATACAGTCCAAGTGCTTGGGCCCCTGCCATCCAAGTGAGAGACACAGAAGGAATTCCTGGATACTGGCTTGGGTTTGGCTCAGCTCTGTCCATTGTGGCCATTTCAAGAATGAACCAACAGATGGAAGATCTCTCTGTCTCTTGCTCTCTCAGTCACTCTGACCTTCAAATAAATAAAGAAATCTTCTACAAAATAAAAATAATAATATCTAACATTTTCAAGAATAATACAGATGAGTCTATAGAAACTGCCTATAGGGCTGGGCTGGCACTGTGGCACAGAAGCTTAAGCCACTGCCTGCATCCATATGAGCATCAGTTCAAGTACCAGCTGCTCCACTTCTGATCAAGCTCCCTGATTAACTGCCTAAGAAAGCATCGAAGATGGCCTAAATGCCTGGAACTCTGACACCTCTGTGGGAGACACAGACGGAGTGCCAGGCCCACCCTAGACTGACGTGGGCACTTGGGGAATGAGCCAGCAGATGGAAGGTCTGTTTCTCTGTCTCACTCTCTCTCCTTCTCTCTCTCCCCTCACCGGTGTGTTTGTCTGTGTGTGTATGTGTGTGTGTATGTGTGTATACACCTCTGTAACTCTGCCTTTCAAATAAAAAAAGAAAATCTAAAAAAAGATAAGTAGCCTTAAAACAAAAATTGCCTGGAAAAACCAGAAACATCAGTTATTATTGGCATACTAACATTATATATTTTTCACTTTTATTTTTAGAATCTTGAGTCTAATGTAGTTTCTATGTTCTCTGGTAGTTCTTGAATGTATCCCTCTCTCCTCCATACATTTATACACTTCTAACCAGTAAACCCAGGGTGGGGTGATGACAAGGTCAGGATCAATGCCTCCACCTCTTCTGGACTTCCTTAAATAATAGCAAATATTATATTAATATACTATTATGTGAATAATAAATTTATTATTAATAATGAATTAATTTTAATGTTTAATTTATTTTGTACTTAAAAGATGGTTATCCATCTTGTTCCGATTCAATAGAATTTCACATATTTTCACTGTTCTCTATACTTTTCTCAAGTATCAGTCAACACACAAAAACATTATCAAGGATAACTTGTTAGCATTTGAATGTGCCCCTCAAAGTTTATGTGTTGGAAACTTAATTCCAAATGCAACAATTTTGGGAAGTGGGCACTAATAAGAGGTAATTTGGTTTTGAGGGAATCTATCCTTATGAATGGATTAATGCTGTTATCAGGGGAGTAGGTTAGCTACCAGAGGGTTGGCCTGTTTTAGAAGTAAGCTTAGCTATTTTTTGCTAATGCTCTCTTGCTCTTCCACTTTCCACCATGCGATAATGTAGCATAAAGGCCCTCACCAAATGTACTCCTTCAACCTTGGGCTTCCTAGCCTCAAGAACTGTAAGAAATAAATCCCAGTTCTTTACAAACAACCCAGTTTCAGGTATTCTGAATAACAGCAGAATATTGACAAAGATAATAATCTACTTTGTTTCTAGTACTCTGACTCCATGATAAATCTGAATGGTGACTTTCATGGTTTATTCTAGGAAATAGTGATTTCATCTATGGTTTTCTCCATGCAAAAATAGCAAATATTTCCAAAATAGATTATAGACTACAAATACTTCTTGAAAAATAGATTTCATTTTTAGAACACTTTAGGAATAGAGGAAAATTGAACAGAAGATAAAAGTTCCCATATGCATGCCACCACACTTGTATAACCTCCTCCACATCATTCTCAACTGTGATTAAAAACAATCTATCAGTTAAACCTGCATTTTTGCAGAAAACAGTTAACTAAAGTATCAGTTTTTAAAATCTGTTATCTCAAGACTCCACAGATTTTTATTTTTGTCAGTTACATACTTAGATATTTTCATAATAGAAATCAAACCAGAAAATGTAAATGTATCTAGTTCATTTAAAATTATTTTATATGATAGCATAAATGACATGTTTTTGTCAAAAATATATTTTCCAAAACAAAATAATAAAATGAAAAGAGTGGCATTATATTTTGCAAATCTCCTTAATTTCTGGCTTAAGAAAAGAGAGCTGGCTTCTGTCTTCTCTTATCATCTTCTGCATTCAAGTTGTCATAACACATTGTTTGGTTGAAGTGTACTAAAGAAAACGCAACTTCACACATAGATAAGTAGTTGGAAAAAGAAAGACTTCAGGGACCCGTGACAGAACCTCTTCAGAACTGTTGCTTAAGGTAGATCTGTCCCAGAGTCAGAGTCCCAGAGTCGGAGAAATGACTGAACCTCTCAGTCCCTGAACCAACTAGAACAAAGAGCTGGCAACACCTGCACTGTAGGTACCTACATTTTGAACTTGTTTAAAATACAAGTAAAGACTTCTAGGATCCAAAATAGGATAGAAAAGAAGCTTTTTTAAATTAATAAGAGATTTCTTACTATTGTTATAATATGCAATGCATAAAATTTGTTTTTCTTTTCATTTAATAAATTAGAAATTAGAGTACTAAAAATACTTTTTGTTAAAAAGTAAAGAATACTATAGGAAAAGTAAGTTATAATTTCTTCTCTAGTTTAAGCTTTGATAAAAGATCAGTTTCAATAGCAACCTTAGAGGAACAACATGAGTGTCCATCCACTGACCAATGGATACAGAAAATATGGCACATCTATATAACAGAAAACTATTCAGCCATAAAAGGATGAAATCCTGTCATTTGGATCAACATGGATGAAACTAGAAGTCACTGTGTTAAGTGAAATAAGCCAAGCACACAAAAACAAGGATCACTTGACCTTTCTCATCTGTGGCATCTAATAAAGAAAGGTAATCTCATAGCAACTAAAAGCGTTAACAGTGGTTCTAGAGGTGGGAGGAAAGGAAAGAGGGATAGGGAAAGGTTGATTTAAAGGCACTAAATAATAGTTAGACAGGAATAAACTTCTGGGGTTCTCCTGCATGGTAGGGTGACTACAGATAATGTTAATGCATTGCTTATTGCTTATAAAAACTAAAAGAATGTTAAGTGATAGAGAAGCTAGACATATTTCCCAGATCTGACATTGTACAATGTAAACATGGATTGAAACATCACATGGTGCCCCATAAATATGTTCAATTTTTATGTGTAATTAAATAAACAGCAACCTTAAAGAACATATGATTGCAATTCAAGGAACTACGTTTTGTTGTAGAAGCTTCATTTTAAGCACCTTTTCAAATTCATAGTGAAAAGAATTACAAATGTCAAGTAGATTTTAATCGCCATTTTAGTGGGTTATTGTAATTATTTTTGGCAAATAAAATAAACTACAGCTGTACTCAATTATATGAAGAGTCATTCAATGAAAGCTCAGCAAGGGAGAATTTTCGAAGCAGGCAGTAAATTTAGTGTAGTGCTAACTGCAAAGAGTGGCTGACGGCACTGCCCTGAAATTCTCATGGCAACTTTCGTGGCTTCAAGGAACACATAATGAATTGATATTACAACAGGACTGAAGAAGGATATAAAAAAAACAAACAAAAGAAAAAACAAGTGCTTTCCACCTGTAGTGAGGACAACAAAGTTATACAGTTGAGAGCAGCAATAACTGTTCATCAACAAAAAAAGTCTAGTTAGCTATCCAGTTTTTACAGAAAAATAAAGTACTCATGTTCCTACAGCATAGACTGTCTAACAGCTTGATTTTTACTCAAGGGGACAAATTTCAGAAATGTTATCATAGATGTCAGTAGACAAATAAGATTCAATTGAAAGAAAATCACTTAAAATAATTTATATGAAAATACTAAGAAACACTTGTCTTTTACTTTCATCTTTGAGAGCGGTTCATTTGAAAATAAAAAAAAAATCATAAGAAATATGTGGAGATAAGATTTAAATGAGAATAGCTATTTCAAGTATTAGAAAAAAACAATACCCACATATTAAATGAAAGCTATTTCAGTGTTCCTGGCTCACAGACTAGAATTATCCCATTATATTCCAAAGTCTTCTCCATAAAATGTCAATATAAAATCTAATAAAATATATAAAATTAAACCTGTACTGAACATAGTTTTGTCTTTATTTGAATATCAGTAATTATATTACTACCTTATGAAAAAGCCAGTTAATAAATATTAAAGTTTTTAAAATGTAAAATAGCTTGCTACTACTATACTGGTACTATCAAAAGGCCATATTTTCAAAACCATGTTACGATTAATTATCACATAAAACTGAATTTTTGATCATAAGAATAATGGAAAAGGAGGACCATTAGACAGCTACATAGTAATCACTTCCCTACCGATCTATTACATAAAGTTCAACTACATATAAACATATTTCTGAGTACCTCTGCTACCTGAAATCCAGGTTTACACTTTATAAATCATGACCCCTTCTCACTGGAAAATTCAGAAAAGAAGATGGTAGAGATCAGAAATAGAAAAAGGAGGTATAGCTGAGGGAAAAAGAAAACAACAACAACAACAAAACAAACAGTGGAAAGGGTAAGATAAAGGGAGATGGAGGGAAATAAAGCTGCCTCCAGGCAGCTCCCGAGAGCAGAGCTGTGGGTGGAGGGTTTCGTGAAATAACCACAGGAAAGACCTGCCATGACGGCAGCCTGGAGATGGTGGAGAGGGAGGATAACAGATGGAGAAGTCCACATAGTGGTAAACAACTGATCTTGTTCCACTGATCATCCTAATCATACTTCCCTAAGATCACAACCAGGCAGGACCTAGAAGAACACCTCAGAATCAGAAAACCAGAAAGATATACAGCATTTAAATAGAGGGGAGGCTCAGAAAAACCCTATTTCGTAAACATTTCACCTTCAACAAAGCGGCACAAATGTACAAGCATGGGAAAGTGAGGACTGGGAAAGATTCTAGCAAGCAAGGGACCGTAAATGGAGCAGTAGAGTCTCCAGCGTCACTAATTTAAGACATGTAAAAAGTTACAGAGATTGCATTTAGGGTGTTTTACTGTTTTCTTCCAGCAAATGCAAAACTGTTATAGATATACCTTCATTTTAAGGCTCCCTAAACTTAATTTCCTCATAAGATTTTAAGTTCCCTGGCCACAAATTCACCTTTACATGAGTTTCCAGAACTGTGAGGTTCACACTCAGGGAGGAAACTAAATGGTCCATTCACTGAAAACTAGAGGTGAATACTGAACGGGTGTGATAGATTCCACTCTACCTAACAGTTTTCTCTATGAAGAGACTGAATATATTTATTAAATGCACATACAAACTGAAATACTAACCAAAGCTCTGTAGAGATACAAGTGTGAATTATACTTACATGAATTATTCTTCTAAATTGTTGAGCTCTGGGTAGATTTTGCCCCTATGGGGGACCTCTGTCCCCCCCAGAATTCATGTTGAAATGTTAACCCAAAGTAATGGTATTAGGAGGTCTTTGATAGGTACTCCAGTATTAAAGGTGGAGCCCACATTAGTGAGATTAGAACCCTAATAAAAGAGACCCCAGAACACTGCTAGCCCTCTTTGCACGTGTGAAGACTTGGGAAAGGAGACATCTGTGAACAAAAGAGGGCCCCCAGCAGACACCCAGTTTGCCAAGGCCCTGATCCTGGGCTTTCGATTCCCTAGCACTCCAAAAACAATTTCTGCGGCTTATAAGCCATCCTGTTTATGGAATTTTGTTACAAGAGGCAAATTAAGACACCTCCAAGGTAGTAGTTACTTATTTGAGTGAGCATCTCTAAATACTGAAATGGTTTGTTAGTGGGTATAATATCCCCACATTTACTTCATAAGAAGAAAATACTTCATTACTTTTCACTTCTACTTTACTTCAAGGCTTTATTTTTAAATGTAGTTTTCTGGATATAATCTGATGACAAATAAATAAAAAACATTTCCACTTCAATAAATAGATTTATAACCAAGAGCTCAGTTTAGAGTTCTTACCATGCACATTTATCCACTCATTCTCACTCCACAAATATTTACCGAACACCTAATAATAGTAAGACATTATATGAGCAGTCAGATTACAAATTCTGACAAGTTGTAGTTCCCCCGCAGTTGTGGAACTAAAACACATATCTGCCCTAACTCAATATAGCTTTGGGGCTAAAAATGAAAAATCTTGGGGAAGGAAGTAGTCTTTTCTGGTTCTAAACTTAGAACTCAAGCCATATCCAAGATGACCTTACAGAATGGAACATCACACGCACAGACCACCCTAGGGATTCACTTCTTTAGCACAGTTTCTACAGTGAAACTTCCCAGTGCTGCTGTTTAGTTCAGTCTGGTGCCACGGTCTTTAAACAGTTTAATGACTTTCCTAATTTAATGTAAGCAGAAATTAAACAGATCTGTACCTCTAATTCATAAATTGTGATAAAAGTGTAAGGAATCAAGGATATTATAATTTTAACTTGAGGTCCAAGCTTATGAATGAATTAGGCATAAATTCAACTTCCAAATCATCAGTTGAAAAAAAGAATCTAGGAAACCTAAAAATTAACTGCATTACCTTAAGGATTAGTCCAATAGGAAGGAAAAACATAAAGCCACAAGAAAGACCTGTCATTTCCATCATTAGTAAAATCAGTGCCCCTTGGGAATCAGGGCACACATATCCACAGGACATTATCATCACAGTATCTAGTTTCTGGCTCTAAGTCACTTTGAGATGAATTTATTTTAAGGCAAGGTCACTGCTTATCTTACCGTTAAATAATCATCACTAAGGAAGAAACTAGGTAGTAGACAGCTACAGAAGGGAGGTTGAAAGGTTGCTCCAAACACAACTTACAAAACTGAAGTGCTGGTATCCCAAGTACAGGTAGGCCATGCGAAAGCTTAGAAAGAAAAGGACAAGCAGGTTCTCTAACTGTACACTACCCACAACAAAAGAAAAAGATCTAAGTCTGCAACAATCATTAAACTTCAAATACCTTTTGTTAAATCAGGTGCATCTGATTTGAGAAGTGATTTCCAAGGAAAAAATCAAGTTCTAAAAAAAATACTTAATTTAAAGCAACTTTTCACTACCAAACTTAATCAAATGGCTCACCAATGAAATTAATGGAAAAATGATGGAGAAATGCACTACCACATTATACAGAAGAAAAATAGAAATAGTTCTCTACAGTTATTTATAAAATGAGATTAAAAAACTGATGAAGTATATAATAACTAATAAACAAAACTGTAACAGAAACTGAGGTATCTGTTTATTATTAGTGCCTGTCAGCATAGAGTTTAACTCACGGGCACTTAATAAGTATCTAAGTAAACACTCATTAAATATTTACTGAATAAGTAACTCACTAGAAATCCATGAATAAGTTACAGAGAGTCTGTGGAAATCCTCAAAATTGTAAGAGAAATTTTGGATTGACAAACACTTGTGTATTTTCATCAGATTCTCATATAGTCCATATCCAAAAAAGGATACCACCTGAGTAACAGATGACATGTTTATCTTTTAGTAGTCCACTGTTAATATTATTGCTCATTACTGAGATACAGCACAGAAATTATCTATTCCTAATTAAAAACAGAATTTTATACTTTAACAATCAAATGAACAGAAGGTCTCATAAGAAATCCCAGCGAGGTTACTCCCCATAGTCTTCACAGAGATAGGTAGAAGGAAGAGCAAAATTTTCTTCCAAAAATACCTTGGTTGCATTAAGCACGTGAATCATTAAGCAACTGAAGAACTGACTTCGATTTCCCAAACTGGAAGATGGGTATCCCTAGTAGAACACACAGCACGTGGGAAAATACATACTGACAAAGGATTTGTGTTTGTTCCTACCTAATTTAAAACATTGTATGTGAAAATAACTATAACTATATTACGCGCCAAGTATAAAATCACATGAATTTAAGATAACAACAGCTACATATGAAAATTTTCCCTGAAGCTAGGTGCCCACCATAATGGCCTTTGGGATTCATGGATGTATGGGCTCTCATCACTGAGGAATTTAGAAGCAAGTTTTGAGGACAACCATAGAGAGACAACAAAAACTTCTCAGATTAGATTTTATCTTAGCCATTTTTTAAGGTTTATGATAGGTACTCATAAGATACCTGTTGTAAGCAAAACAACTTTAAGGACATCCTTTAAGATGAAATACACGGGCCGGCACCATGGCTCACTTGGCTAATCCTCCGCCTGTGGTGCCGGCACCCCGGGTTCTAGTCCCAGTTGGGGCAGCAGATTCTGTTCCGGTTGCTCTTCTTCCAGTCCAGCTCTCTGCTGTGGCCCGGGAGGGCAGTGGAGGATGGCCCAAGTGCTTGGGCTCCTGCACCTGCATGGGAGATCAGAAAGAAGCACCTGGCTCCTGGCTTCGGATTAGTGCAGTGCGCCGGAAATAGCAACCATTTCGGGGGTGAAGCGATGGAAAAGAAAGACCTTTCTCTCTGTCTCTAACTCTGCCTGTCAAAAAAAAATATGAAATACATAAGTATCTGCTTCATAGATCTTTTAGAAATAAGCAGATTTGGGACCAGCACTGTGGAACAGCAGGATGAAGCTCTGGCCTGCAGTGCTGGTATCTCATATGGGCACCAGTTCGAGTCCTGGCTACTCCACTTCTGATCTAGCTCTCTACTACGGCCTGGGAAAGCAGTAGAAGATGGTCTCAGGACTGGCGCTGTGGCGTAACAGGTAAAGCCATCGCCTTCAGTGCCAGCATCCCATATGGACGCCGGTTCGAGTCCCAGCTGCTCCACTTCTGATCCAGCTCTCAGTTATGGACTGAGAAAGCAGAAGATGGCCCAAGTCCTTGAGCCCCTGCACCCGCGTGGGAGACCCGGAAGAAGCTCCTGGCTCCTGGCTTCAGATTGGTGCAGCTCCAGCCGTTGTAGCCAATTGGAGAGTAAACCAGCGGATGGAAGACCTCTTTCTTTCTCTCTCTCTCTCTCTCTCTCTCTCTCTCTCTCTCTCTCTCCTCCTCCCCCCCACCCGTAACTCTTTCAAGTAAATACATAAATCTTAAAAAAAAAAAAAAGGAAGAAAGAAAAAGAAGAAGAAGATGGTCCCTGCACCCACATGGGAGATCCAGAAGAAGCACCTGGCTCCTGGCTTCATATCAGCTCAGCCCAAGTCATTGCAGCCATTTGGTGAGTGAACCAGCAGATGGAAGACCTCTCTGTGTATCTACCTCTCTGTAATTCTTTCAAATATATAAAACAAATCTTAAAAAAAAAAAAAAAAGGAAGAATTGGCCAGTGCCATGGCTCAATAGGCTAATCCTCCGCCTGCGGCACCGGCACACTGGGTTCTAGTCCCGGTCTGGGTGCCGGATTCCGTCCCGGTTGCTTCTCTTACAGTCCAGCTCTCTGCTGCGGCCCAGGAAGGCAGTGGAGGATGGCCCAAGTGCTTGGGCCCTGAACCCACATGGGAGACCAGGAGAAGCACCTGGCTCCTGGCTTCGGATCAGTGTGTTGTGCCGGCCGCAGAGGCCATTGGGGGTTGAATCAACAGAAAATGGAAGACCTTTCTCTCTCTCTCTCTCTCTCTGTCCACTCTGCCTGTCAAAAAAAAAAAAAAAGAATGAAGAATCAGATTAAATATTGAATTTTATCTAGTGGCTCCTGGTTTCAGATCGGCGCAGCGCTGGCCATAGTGGCCATTTGGGGAGTGAACCAATGGAAGGAAGACCTTTCTCTTTCTCTCTCTCTCTCTCTCTCTCTCTCTCTCTCTAACTCTGCCTGCCAAAAAAAATAAATAAATAAAAAAGTAGTACTGGACAATGAGGGATCTGTACAAAAAATGAAATAATTATCATTAATGTAGATGTTACTATTTCCCTTCAAAACATCAAAGGGTCAGGTACACAGTTCATTGAGAAGTGGTATGTGCTCATGATGATTAAAAAGTATTTAGTCATAATTAAAATAATTTAATTAAAATTATTTAATAATTTTTAAAATTTTAATTATTAATTGAATGATTGACTGAGGCAAAGAGAGAGCTCCCAGCTACTCCCAAAATGCCGAAAATGGCTGCATCAAGAGCTGCAGCATGCAGTTCATGTGTCCCACATGGATGACTGGAATCCAATTACTTGAACTATCACTGTTATCTCCTAAAAAACAAATGAGCAGGAAGCTGGAATTGAGAAGCCAACATAGGTATCATATCCAGGTATTCTAATGTGGGATGCAGGCTTTTTTAACCAGCACCTTTACTGATAGGTTAAATGCCCACAACCACAAATAAGAATTTTTAATAATAAAAAGAAGAAAACAACCGATTTACCCATGCTGAAACGAGCTGATCTACCTCGAAACCATTCCTGCTGACTCTGCATGTAACATGTACTAAGTTGTGCAGACCTTGGAACAAAAACAGGGTGTTTACTGAGTTAACTAAGCTTAAGTCATAGCTAGTTCTGTGCACACAGTCAAATGTCCAAGAAAAATCAATAAATCAGTGACTAGTCTTACTTTTCTCTTAACAGATTTCAGATGGAATGTCTGAAAAAGGCAGATTTAAAAATAAAAATTAAACGGCCGGCTCCGCAGCTCAATAGGCTAATCCTCCGCTTGCGGCACCGGCACACCAGGTTCTAGTCCCGATCAGGGCGCCGGATTCTGTCCCAGTTGCTCCTCTTCCTGTCCAGCTCTCTGCTGTGGCCCAGCAGTGCAGTGGAGGATGGCCCAAGTGCTTGGGCCCTGCACCCGCATGGGAGATCAGAAAGAAGCACCTGGCTCCTGGCTTCAGATCAGCGTGATGCGCTGGCAGCGGTGGCCATTGGAGGTTGAACCGATGGAAAAGAAAGACCTTTCTCTCTGTCTCTCTCTCTCTCTCTGTCCACTCTGTCAAAAAATATATATATAATTAAAATTAAAAAAGGGAGCATCCACATGTGAGTCTGGCCTGACAGTGCCCTCCCCAAAGAGGTAATAAAGGTAAAACAGTTGCAAAGGTCCAGTGCACCCTCTACAGAGCTAACCTCTAGCAGCTCCAGAGGCAGAAAATCTTTGCAAAGTGCTTTATTTGTGTTGAGCACGTGAGTCATCTGTTCTGTATGAGGGAAAGCTACCAGCAGACAATGAGGAAGGACCCGAGATCACTAACTTTCAGACAGCTGACATCAGTTAACAGCCATGGGGAAATACCCTTCTCCATGACCAAATGGGATCTGAATTTCTCTTACCATACTCATACAATAGGTTATTCTATTCTCAAATTAGGGCATTCGGTCAGTTCCAGTGGCTAAGCTCTATTCCTATAAGAAGTATTTTTTTCCAGAAGATTAGAATTTTATGTGAATATACATCTTAAGATTCCATGTAGGGTAGGGGCTAGTGCTGTGGCATTGTGGGTAAAGTTGCTGCATGCAGTGCCTGCAGTGCCAGCATCCCATAAGAACACCAGTTCGAGTCCCAGTTGCTCCTCTTCCAATCCGACTCTCTGCTATGGCCTGGAAAAGCAGTAGAAGATGGCCCAAGTCCTTGGGTCCCTGCACCTGCGTGGGAGACCTGGAAGAAACTCTGGGCTCCTGACTTTGGATGGGCGGAGCTCCAGCCATTGCAGCCAATTGGGAAGTGAACCAGGGGATGGAAGACCTCTCTGTCTCTGTCTCTGTCTCTCTCTCTCTCTCTCTCTTTCTCTCTGTATAACTCTTTCAAATAAATAAATAAATCTTAAAAAAAGATTCCATGGTCCGGCGCCGTGGCTCAATAGGCTAATCCTCCACCTGCGGCGCCGGCACACCAGGTTCTAGTACCAGTCAGGGTGCGAGATTCTGTCCCGGTTGCTTCTCTTCCAGGCCTGATCTCTGCTGCGGCCCAGGAGTGCAGTGGAGGATGGCCCAAGTGCTTGGGCCCTGCACCCCATGGAGACCAGGAGAAGCACCTGGCTCCTGGCTTCAGATCAGCGATCAGCGTGGCGCACAGGCCGCGGCGGTCATTGGAAGGTGAACCAACGGCAAAAGGAAGATCTTTCTCTCTGTGTCTCTCTCTCACTGTCCACTCTGCCTGCCAAAAAAAAAAAAAAAATTCTGCTGTGGCCTGGGAAGGCAGTAGAGGATGGCCCAAGTGCTTGGGCCCTGCACCCACATGGGAGACCAGGAGAAACACCTGGCTCCTGGCTTTGGATCAGCGGGGTACACCAGCCGCAGCAGCTTTGGGGGTGAACCAACGGAAGGAAGACCTTTCCCTCTGTCTCTCTCACTGTCCACTCTGCCTGTCAAAAAACAAAACAAAACAAAAGATTCCATGAAATTATTAAATGATTTTTTCCATACTCCACAAATGAGATATTTGTTTTTTGGCTTTTTTAACAATCTACCTTATAATTCTTACCACTTTTGGTTCTTAAAGAGTGAATTTTATGTGATCTCAAGTGGAAAACAAAGTAAGACCAGTGACAGTTTATCAGAAACATGGTGACACACATGGTAAGGTTTAAAAGAGACTCATTTAGATAAGTCAACCATCCGTGTCAGTGTTTCACACCGTTGCCCTACTAGATCCAACCATGAATGCATAAAATATAATGTATATAATGCTGCTTAATTTATAATCGATATTCATGATCACAGAAGACAGACGTGGAAAAACAAACAAACAAAACTAAAGATGACAACTGACAGCTAATCTCAGCACACACACATATAAAGGATGATGGATCTTCGTAGAACACAAGTTATTGAGGTCCTTGGTGGGGTGCACATGCCCAGAAGCAGTGTTTCTTTATTCAAGGCCATGGCAGAAGGGGTCAGATTCTGTCAGTAGAAATTCCACTGCCAGAAATTCAGTGTGTTACAGCCATTAATGCCAAAGAACATGAAAAGCTTTAGTGTTCTTGCTCTGAGACTGAACATTTAGGAAGTTCTATGCCTAAAAGTAATAACAGCATGGTTGAGAAGCATGTAACAAAAATTAAGTGGACAGAATCATAATAAAAAGCAATTTATGAGGTCTAGAAAAAGATGTACAAAGTTAGCAGATTTTTCTCTCTTCACAACCCTCTTATCTGATAGAACATATTCCTTCTGTATTATACATGTCTAAAGTTGGCTGAGCTTGGGAATTCTGAGTGAGATAAACTGTGGTGGGGAAAATGTTGACTACAAATAAACAAACTATTGTGTGCTTACCTGGCTGGGAGCATTGGTGCTTTGCTCTCTTGGGAAAACTGCATGTTTAATTCCTTCATCAGAAAGCTCAAACATGACTCACAGATAGTGTTCCTCTACAAATATAGAGGAAAACCAATGGCTTTGCTTTTCTTCTAAAAACAAATATAAAGTTTCTGGTGTGTTTGCTAAAAAAAAGTCCAACAACTCAGCTGCAACAAAGCATTAAAAAACATTCCAGTTAAACTGACAATAATGGCAAAAAAGAGAGATATCTCAATCTGATTAAGGGAGACAGGCAGGAAGACTACTTAGAAGTAAATGACTTGGAAGATTTTCTCACGATTTCTGTACAGTCCTGCACTGAAACTTCATCCCTTAAATGTCAATCCAGTATGCCCACTTTTCCATGATGCAACTGTGTCTCATACGGGACTGGGAAGGAGGATATACCACAATGGCCCCAAGAAAGTTGAACTCCACATGAAGGCACCATAAAACTCCCAGAAAGCATCATATACACTAAACCCTGGCCAAACTCCACCCCGTTTGAATATTAAATTATGGCACTAACCCCTGCCCCTTAAAAGAGACTGTTAGACATCGGAGCAGTCCTTCTGTTCTTTTTAGCTTGTTGCTCTTACTATTGGTCCTACTTGGCCTCCTCCCATGCTCTCTCCTTCTAGGCAACTCTCTGGCCCACTCATGGTGGGTATCTCTCTGTGTAGGGTTGTTTACACTCGTGTGAATGTATATTCACTCTCTCTTTTAAATAAATCCTGCTCTCACTTGTGCACTGTACTTAAGCCTCTGCTTTGAGTTCTTATCTCTGTGGGTGCAAGAAATTGGAAAACAAGAATTAAAATATATATTCCCAAAATAATTCCTTGGAGACATATTTTTAATAATTGTCATGTAAAAATAACATGTAATTTTAACTTTATTAATGAAACAAATCAATACAAATATTCACTGTAAAAGCAAAATTATTACATATATCATGGAAACTTAGACTAATATGGTTAGAGTTTAAAAGTTTAGACTCAAAATTTCAGAGAAACACTTGACAAATAATGCAAGAGGCATATTAAACTTCACATTCATATTACTAAAGTTGCTAAATTAAAATTAGAATAAAATCATAACAAAATATAAAGCATAAATTTATATAATCAATTAAAAGTTTAAATAAACAATTTAAAAAATAAATTGAAGTTTCACTTTAATACTGACCTTAATGACTAAAGCATACCTCATGATACACAAGTTCTGGTGTCATGAAGGCATTTTGGGAATAAAAAAAAGTCAACATCTAGGAGACCATGAAAGAGAAATCCATATAAAGAGTTGATTAACTGGCTTCCCTAAGACACATTTTTCACCCTTGGAAATACTATAAATTATTCAGCTATTACAGAATGAATGAAAAGTTTAAGGTGAGATTTTCCTATGTTATATAATTATTGACATGAAAATTTTGAGAGAAACTAATAGTATTATATTTAACCAGTAGATGTCTGATGAACTGAGCTGTCTACTGATAGTAAGCAGAACAATGCAGGGGCTAGATCTGTGGCACAGCAGGTAAAGTTGTCACCTACAATGATGACATCCCATATGGGCACTGGTCCGTGTCCTGGCTGCCCCATTTCCAATCCAACTTCCTGCTTATGGCCTGGGAAAAGTAGTAGAGGACGGCCCCTGCTATCCATCTGGGAGACCTGGAGATAGCTTCTGGCTCCTGGATTTGATTTGGCTCAGTGCTAACCATTGTGGCCATCTGGGAGCGAACCAACAGATGGAAGCTTTCTCTGTCTCTCTCTGTAACTCTGATTTTCAAAAAAATAAATACTTATTTATTAAAGAAAAAAAGAAGCATAATATACTTTCAATATTTCTTTTTTAAGATTTATCTATTTACTTAAAAGTCAGAGCCACTCAGACAGAGGGAGAGAGACAGAGAGAAAGATCTTCCATCAGCTGGTTCACTCCTCAGATGGCCACAACAGCCAGGATTGGGCAAGGACCAAGCCAGGAGCCAGGAATTTCATCTGGGTCTCCCACGTGGATGGCAGGGGCACAAACACTTGGCCATCCTCTGCTGCTTTTTCCAGGCCACATCAGCAGGAAGCTAGATTAGAATAGTGGAGCAAACACAAACCAGGACCAATATGGGATAACAGCATCAGAGGTGACAGCTTTATGTTCTATGCCATAATACCAGTCCCTGCAATTTCAAAAGTAAAACACACCTCTGCTTTTAGGAGAGAATCAAGCATTCAGGGACAAACACCTTTAGGGCTCCTTTTGACTTTAAGGCTAACAAAGTTATACACGTTCATTATGGACCAAATAAACATAAAGAATCAAAAGGAAACTAAATCACTTACAATCATATGGCTCACAGGTAAACGCATGCTTTTCCTTTCAGAGGTTTTTGGGCACGTAAAATATATCTAACAAAAGGGTTCACGTATACTGTATTTTTTTCTAAAGATTTATTTTTTATTTATTTGAAAGACAGATTTACAGGGAGAGGTAGAGACAGAGAGAGAGGTGTTCCATCCGTTGGTTCACTCCCCAGATGGCCACAATGGCTGGAACTGTGCCGATCCAAAGCCAGGAGTCAGGAGCTTCTTCCGGGCCTCTCACTTGGGTACAGGGGCCCAAGGACCTGGGCCATCTTCTACTGCTTTCCCAGGCCACAGAAGAGAGCTGCATCGGAAGAGGAGCAGCTGGGACTAGAATCGGCACCCATATGGGATGCCTGCGCTTCAGGCCAGGGCTTTAACCTGCTGCGCCACAGCACCAGCCCCACACTGTATTTCTTAATTCCCACTAAAAGTGGAATCCCTAAGTCAATCAAAATCTACATTGCGAAAACTTCTCTACAAACTGTCAATTTGTCTTCGAAAAAGCCTGTATGGATATAAATTCTCACTAGCGAGAGACAGGTGTATAAAGGATTCATTCCATTTGCCTATTTTACCCAGGGTTTTACTCAGTATAAGTTCTCTTTTGGGATGTCTTCTAATTCTTATTTCTACCAGCTGGTCCTCGACAGTACAAGATAACAATCACAATTCACCTCACCACTGCTACCAGACCAATTTTTATGTCTATTTCCGGCTCACGTCATTTTCTTGGTGGGGACTAATATATCTCTCCATTCGTCCTCCATCACCACCTCCTCTCCTTGCTCACCTGAACACCAGCTTTCCAAAATGAGGAAAGATGGTGTCTCAGCCCATCTGTGCTACTGTAACGGAATACCTGCGGCTCAGTGAGACTCATTCCTTACCATTCTGGAGCCTGGGAAGCACCAGTTCAGGGGCTGCAGCTGCTAAGGATGGTCTTGCTATGTCATCCAACAACAGGACAGGCAGGGTGTGGGCCAGCTCACAGCTTTATCAAGAAGCCACTCCCACTCTCCAGATAGGAACACTAGTCCAGGACCTAATCACCTCTTACAGGTTCCACCTCTCAACCCTCTGGCACTGAGGATGAAGTTCCCAACACAGGAACATGAGGGACAGAATCAAGCCACAGCAGATGCTGATGTGTGTGAGGGAACCATAATAGGGAACAAAGCACGCTTTTGTCTTTACATACAGAGTCCAAAGGGCTGAGGGGAATAACTGCCAAGTTCTCTTTATAAGAAATGTGTCTTGGGGCCGGCGCTGTGGTGCAGTGGATTAAAGCCCCAGCCTGCGGTGTTGGTATCCCATATGGGCGCTGGTTTGAGTCCTGGCTGCTCCACTTCCATCCAGCTTTCTGCTATGGCCTGGGATAGCAGTAGAGGATGGCCCAAGTCCTTGAGCCCCTGCACCCACGTGGGAGACCCAGAAGAAGCTCCTGGCTTCGAATCAACGCATCTGAGGAGTGAACCAGCGGATGGAAGACCTCTCTCTCTGTCACTCTTTCAAATAAATAAATCAGAAAGAAAGAAAGAAAGAAAGAAAGAAAGAAAGAAAGAAAGAAAGAAAGAAAGAAAGAAAGAAAGAAAGAAAGAAAGAGAGAGAGAGGAGCAAACACTGGCACAGTAGGTTAATCCTCCACCTGCAGCACAGGCATCTCATATGGGATCTGTTTTAAGGGATTTGTCATAGGAAGAGGCTCTGGCCAGCAGATCTCTTCAAAGACCAAGCTTTTCATATCATGAGAGGCAACATTCACACTGGGAACTTAAGAGAGAAATTGCCTGGGGGCATCCTGAACTACTAAGAACACTAAAAATCCCACCTTCTGGGCTGGCACTGTAGCGGGTAAAGCCACCACTTGCAGTGCTGGCATCTTATATGGGCGCCGGTTCAAGTCCCAGCTACTCCACTTCTGATCCAGCTCTCTGCTATGGCCTGGGAAAGCAATGGAAGATGGCCCAAATTCTTGGGCCCCTGCACCCACGTGGGAGACTGGGAAGAAGTTCCTGGCTTCAGATTGGCTCAGTTCTGGCTGTTGTCGCCATTTGAGGAGTGAACCAGTAGATGCAAGACCTTTCTCTCTGTCTCTTCCTCTCACTGTCTGTACTTCTACCTCTAAAATAAATAAATAAAATCTTAAAAAAAAAATGTGCCTCAACATACTGTACATGTGCAGAAGCTTAGCTACTTTCTCACAGTCTAGCTCCACCCCTAGATTCTAGCAAAATTAAGCTGTAGTTTGCTTTTATGTTTTGACACAGTTTTGATGTTTTTCCTATATATTTTCATGAGTAGGTTTTTTTTTTTTTTGATAGGCAGAATGGACAGTGAGAGAGAGACAGAGAGAAAGGTCTACCTTTGCCGTTGGTTCACCCTCCAATGACCGCCGCTGAGGGTACGCTGCGGCCGGCGCAACGCGCTGAGCCGAAGGCAGGAGCCAAGTGCTTATCCTGGTCTCCCATGTGGGTGCAGGGCCCAAGCACTTGGGCCATCCTCCACTGCACTCCCAGGCCACAGCAGAGAGCTGGCCTGGAAGAGGGGCAACCGGGACAGAATCCCGGTGTGCCGGCGCCGCTAGGCGGAGGATTAGCCTATTGACCCGCAGCGCCGGCCCATGAGTAGTTTTAAAAAAGGTCAGTCAGGGGTTAAATTAGAGCTACTAGCCAGACAAAATTTTAGTGAAAGATCTTTTTCATACGGACTTTTTTGGACAGCTAGTAGACTGTTTCCTGCCATCCTGACAATGAACTCAACCTATCAGAAAACACTGATGTTACCATCAGTACATTCCAAGAGAGATCCGAATAAACTGAGGGATTTGTTGGTTCCTTTAAATAAAGTTATCCTTAGAATGTAAGGCTTTTTTTAAAAAATTTTTTTAGATAAAAATACAACTTACTTCCTCATTCAGTGGGTGAGTAATCTATGGCCCAGTAAAACCATCAAAAGTGTCTCAGATGGGAAATAAAATAAGCAGTGAAGTTCCCATCTTCCCTTTTGAAACTGAATTTCTTTGCATGAGAAATGTTATGAAATGCCTGGAAATCAAAAATGTTCCTTATAGAATATTGTGAAATAAAAGTATTTTAAATTTTATCATATGAAGTATCATTTTAGACAATGTATTTAGATATGCTAAGTTCCAACTGATACTAATATTTGATTTATTATAATTTATAGGTTATAAAACAGAGCATAACATCATAACTAAGCTACAAATGTCTACAGGACTAAACAACTATGCAAGTAAATATTACTGGTGGTGTTACAACTGCTTTAATAACAATTTGCTCATTACTCATACATTTTATCTGCCTAATGTTGAATGTCTCTAGAATGCAAAAAATGTAAGGAAAAACCTGACATTCTATCAGTGTCATTCCACACTGTTCTATTTTGGCAGCCAGCTCCAGGAAGGAGCAAATGGAACACTCAAGAAACACAGGGTGGAGCCACACTGAGCTCTGCGTGCTACAAGGTCCTCTAACCTTAGAGACCTAAAAGACACTGAAAGAAACTGCACTCCTTTAGGGGATGGGAAAAGTTTAATATACCTGACCTGAGACTATTAAAACATATTTGGGTTCATTAGCATATTTTCATAACAGGTATAAGTCATAATTTAATTTCTGTGGTAATAATGCAACTTTAGCAATAAAAAGATGCCTACAGGCTAGACAGGCTTTTATATTTCACTGTGAAGGAAATGATTTTATTATAATTGGTTTTTACCATAATTTGACATTTTAAATAAGATAACTCTAAATCATCTTTACCTTCCTTTCTCCTTTAGCAAACCAAAGAATTTACATGCTTTAGAGTATTTTTGATTTATAATTAGAAAACAAACGTGTAAAAAGAAGATTGGTAGAATGGTTATCATCACCTTTAAAATTCTTTAAAATTTGACATACTGAGCATGACTAATGTGCAACTCCAGCAAAAACCATATAATTAGTTTTAAACATTAAAACATAGATTTAGAACTACAAATTTAAAATGATAAAAGGAAATGCATAAACTCTCATTTTTCCCAGAGTTTCCATGTTTAAAAGAAGTACTATGATTTCATCCAATGTCTTCAGTGTTTTTAGAAATGGCAACAAAACAAATATGAGGGATGTAGGTGGATTGTTAGTTGAAGCCTACATTATTATTAGCAGGACTGCTAACTTAATAAAACACCTGATCCAGGCTAGTACAAGAATCTCCTGTTTAGCACCCCAAAATTGTGTGAAAACCATAATGTGGAGTCTATATTCTATTAAAGTACATGGGAAAAATTACAAGGTACTGCTCATCAGAGTAAAAACGCCTGTGGATAAGCAGCACAGCATTGTGCTAGCAAGTTAAACATGGTTCCTGGTCACTAGACAATAGAGATGGCACTTTTTTTTTTTAAACAGGCAGAGTGGACAGTGAGAGAGAGACAGAGAGAAAGGTCTTCCTTTTGCCGTTGGTTCACCCTCCAATGGCCGCCACAGCCGGCGAGCTGTGGCCAGCGCACTGCGCTGATCCGATGGCAGGAGCCAGGTGCTTCTCCTGGTCTCCCATGGGGTGCAGGGCCCAAGCACTTGGACCATCGTCCACTGCACGCCCAGGCCACAGCAGAAAGCTGGCCTGGAAGAGGGGCAACCGGGACAGAATCTGGTGCCCCGACGGGGACTAGAACCCGGTGTGCCAGCGCCGCTAGGCAGAGGATTAGCCTATTGAGCCACGGCCGAGATGGCACTCTTCATCACTTGCTCTAAGCAGTAACATGGTCTCCCTTGGTACAGCAAGAGCCATGATGCTCATCCTATTGGATGACACCATGTATACCTAAGTATACCTTTACAAGTGACTCATTTAAAATGCAAATCAAGACCATTTCCACACAGTTTTGAGTTTAGGGGAACATAAATACAAGCTTCAACATAGGCAATGAATGAAGAATTTCTCTAAGTTATATGTACATCCCATAAAGCATATATCCCATTAAAAATCAGAAGTGACTCTATCATGAAAAGATAATCCCGGGAGATGTGTTGCAAGCACTCTTGTCAAAGATCCATCTAGATCCTTCAGGTGCAAGCAACAGACACCAAACATAAACATGGCTGAAACTTGCATCAGGATGTTTATTATCTCATCTAACAAAGAGACGACTGCTCCCAGGCTAGTTTAATACATCAGTTCAATTAAATCATCAGGGACCAGACTGCTTCCTCATTTCCCTCTGTCATCTTCAACACAGCACCTCTGTCTTGGTTGGCTCCCCAAAGATGCCAGTGATAGCTGCAATACCAACAGGGGCAGAGGTGGCTGTCTTCTCTAAATCTGCCTCTGACCCTCCTTCCTGTCCAATTAGGCAGAACTGAGAGGTGCCCACTCCTAAACCATTCTCCAGCGAAGCTGCTGGGCCACCAGAATCATTTGGACGATCATATCAGCACTGACCTTCTGGGGCTAGAAGACTGGCTCTCCTGAAGCACATGGTCCTGCGGAGCAGGGTGAAGTCCTTGAGGCATGCAGAAAGGACAATGCAGACCTGCTCTAAATGCTTATGAGTTTGCATAAATATGATGATTTTAAACAGTATAACTGAAGTCCAGGTGGTAAGTGGCATAAGTGACACAAAGATTCATTCTCACTAGAAAATTCTTATTAGAAGATTTACCACATTTTCTAATCCAATATTAAGCAATTTAGAAATCATTCCAAGCCTATTAGCAATGTTTGAGTGGAAGAACTATTTTTTGAAAGTCATTGTACTTATAATTACGTAAAATACAAAGTAAATAAGAAGACCTTTAGGTGGTTACAGTTTTAATTGGCAAAAGCTACAAAAATAAAAGTTTAAATAACATTACAAAATGGCAATATAGGATGTGTTACAAGATACTATGTGATTAAGAAGCAAAAGATGATAGTGATGACCCAAGACTTGGGTCCCTGACATGCATGGGAGACCCAGACTGAGTTCCAGACTCCTGGTTTTGGCCTGGCCTGGCCCAGACCCACTTATTGCAGGCATTTAAAGAGTGAAACAGCAGATGGAAGATTGAGTCCTTCTCTCTCTTTAAAATAATAAATATATATTAAAACAAGATCCTTAACCTTATTAGGGTCTTAGAACTTTGAGGATCTGATACAATAAAGAGTCTTCTTTTCAGAAAAAAAATGCATACTTAAAATGTTGTGTTTCCAAACCATTCTATATAACCCCATAAACTCATCATGGGTCAATACCTAACACAGTGGTGCAACAGGGACAATGACAGGTTATCACTGTTATTAACTGCTTCAAGGGATCCATCAACAGGCCATTTTAAGGGTGACAGTTTACGTTTGGTGCAGCCAAGTATATCTGCAGCTGGTACATCAGGACACAATGGATGTCAGAAATAAAAATGTCCCATCAGTTTCAAGCTAAGCTATTTTACTTAGAATACAGAAAATTCTCAGGGCAAGGACCCCTTTTAAGTCACTAATACAGTATATTTTATACTTACTAACAACATGACTGATGTGTGGGTGTGTATATAAGTGTGTGTATATATATGGCATAAAGGATATATCATTTTTTAAAAAGACTTCCTTATTTACTCAAAAAGCAGTTACAAAGAGGAAGATAAAGACAGAAAGAGATCTTCCATCTACTGGTTTACTTCCCAAATGGCCACAACGAGCAGGGTTGAGCCAAGGCATAGCCAGAAGCCAGGAACTCCATCAGTTTTTCCACATGGGTGCAGGGGCCCAAGTACTTGGTCATCTTCTACTGCTTACCTAGGCACATTAGCAGGGAGCTGGATTAGAAGTGGAACATCCAGGACTGGAACCAGCACCCATACGGGATGCTGCCATTACAGACAACAGCTTAACCTCCTATACCACAATGCTGGCACCAAAGTATGTATCATTTTTGATGGAAACTAACTCTTTTTAAGATTTCACTGATATCCAGAGCTTGGTGGTAATTCTCAAGGTTTTTTTTTTTTTTTTTTTTTTTTTTTTTTGACAGGCAGAGTGGACAGTGAGAGAGACAGAGAGAAAGGTCTTCCTTTTGCCGTTGGTTCACCCTCCAGTGGCCACTGCGGCTGGCGCACCGCGCTCATCCGATGGCAGGAGCCAGGTGCCAGGTGCTTTTCCTGGTCTCTCATGGGGTGCAGGGCCCAAGCACCTGGGCCATCCTCCACTGCACTCCCGGCCACAGCAGAGAGCTGGCCTGGAAGAGGGGCAACCGGGACAGAATCTGGCGCCCCAACCGGGACTAGAACCCAGTGTGCTGGCGCCGCAAGGCGGAGGATTAGCCTGTTGAGCCATGGCGCCGGCCAATTCTCAAGTTTTTATAATGTTCTTCTAGTCAATGTCCACTTCAAATACTTCCACTTTTTGTGGGTTTGAGCAGTTTCTAGAAGACAGATTATACAAAGCATAGAGTCACCTTCCACTCTGAGATCAGGGAAGGTCTGTTATAGGTTATGTTTTTTTCCTCTCCCAAACTCATGTTCAAATTTAATTATCATTGTAACAGTTTTAAGAGGTGGGGACTTTACGAGGTGGTTAGATCATGAAGGTTCCAGCTTCATGAATGGATTAATGCCATTGTCACAGGAATGAGTTCATTAATGTGGGTGTAGGTTCTTCATAAAAAACAAGTTCAGGGGCCAGCATTGTGGCTCAAGGGGGTATGCTACCTCTTGCAGCAGGTATTCCATATCAGAGCACTGGTTCAAGTTCAAGCTGCTCTATTTCCTATCCAGTTCCCTACTAACCAGCCTGTAAAAGCAGAAAATGGTTCAAGTACTTGGGCCCCTGACACACACGTGGGAGACGCAGGATCAGTCCTGGCCATTGTGGCCAACTGGGGAGTGAAACAGAGAGATCTCCCTCTCTCTTTCAAATAAACTAAATATTAAAAAAAGAAGACAAGTTCTATTCCTTCTCCTCTTTCCTGCTCTTTCTCTTGCCCTCTTTGTGCCCTCCCTCAATAGAATGAGACAGCAAGAAGGTGCACGTCAGCTGTTGGCTCCTCAGTCTTGCACTCGCCAGCCTCTAGAACCATGAGTCAATACATCTGTTCTTTGTAACTTACGCAGTCTGTGGCATTCTGCTATAACAGCAATAGATGGACTAAGACAGTTTATGTGGCACTGGCCGGGCATGGGCCATGCCCTTCCATATAACATATAATTAAGGATGGCGATTCCTTCCAGCTAAGCTGGCATGCTGCCTCAGAAGCCTTTCAAGCATTTCCCTGAGGTGACAAGAATAACAAGTGAATTAAAACTTCTCTGCACTCATTTTTGGCAGTTATCCTCACTACACACTCTAGTCCTCACGGTCCAGGATGGCAGCTAGAAACTCAAATCAGAATGAGAGAAATGAAAGCAGAGGGCCAGAGAGGGAAGGTGCTCACCGATCATGGTTTTAGAAATTTTCCCAGAATCTCCAACACAATTTCTTCTTACATCTTCCTGGGCAGAGCCTTCCTCACAATCTCACCCCTAACTGCAAAACAGCCACTTGGCAATACAAAGATGCTATTAGTAAGAAAAGGAAACAGATATTGAGGGACAATTCACAGTTTGTACTTCACATCATAAGGAATCTAAAGGAATCTAAGGAATCTAGCCTACAGTGTTTGACAGAATGACTTGCAACATGATGATTCCAGATTATCAGTTTGTTACTGTGGATTCTCTGGCTTATTGTATCAACCTGGTACCTGCATATTTTGTCAGTGATATATTCAACCTATGATGCAATTAGTTTTTTTTTCATTAAGAAAACTCTTGATCTTGATGAAACTATAAAAATTATGTTTTTACAAATTGTTAATAAATTTCTGATTTCCAAAAACAAAAGACTACTGCTTTAGACTACTCTAATAGCTTCCCCACCTTTCAAGGCTCATTTCTCATCACTGGTCATGACACACCCTCCCCAGACAGCCAAGAACTTTTTACGGTCTTGACTGTATTAGATTCTTCTTACATACCTTATACAGTTTGTCCCAGCACCTGCAAGGTTTGGCTCCCCACCACACCTTATAAAACAATTATGTAACAATTTCCAAACAGCATGAATAAAAATTCCCTCCATTGCTTATCTGAAAGGCTGATTCCCTGGCTTTATCTCCAAAGTTTATGTCACTAGGTGTAGGTTCAGATCAAGGGATTCACAGCAACCTTAACAAGCACCAGAGCACATGGGACTGAGAAGGTGCTAATGTTAACTACAGTAAGAGAAGACTATGTCACATTAATTTACCATGCTTCTCTTTTGGCTTGGTTTATCAGATAACACTCCTCCAAGGTAATGGCATAATTCTATAATGAAGGAAGCAGATGGTTAAATTTCTTGTGTAATTCCAATACATATTACACACTGATGTGTAACCCCAATAATAATTCTTCCTATCATAATATGCTTTGGTTGTGTACAATAGGAAAAAACAGATGCTGAACAAGACAGCGAGTTCAATAAAAAAGAATGTTCAATAAAAAAGTAGTCATTCCTCACTGTCTAGAGGAACTGATTCTAGGACTCCAATAAGCACCCACAGACATGCAAGCCCCTTCCATAAAATAGTGCAATGTTTCTATATTACCTTCCTACATTTTCCTGTATAGTTAAAATCATCTCTAACTTACTTATAATACAGAATACAATGCAAATACCACGGAAATAGTTGTTACACTGTATTATGTAAGGAATAACAACAAGAAAAATTCATCTGTACAGTTTAGTACAGATGTAATATTTAAAAACATTGCCTATTTAAGAGACAGAGAAAGAGAGCTCCCAAATGCCTACAACAACCAGGGCTGGGTCAGGCTGAAGCCAGGAGCCAAAAACTTGATCCAGGTCTCCAGGTGGGAGGCAGAGACCCAACCCCTTGAGCCAATATTTCTCTCTGAGGGTTTGCATTGGCAGGAAACTGCAATTGGGAGTTGGAGCTGGAAATTGAACCCAAGTACTCTGATATGGGATACAATAAGTTTAATCACTGGACTAAATGCCCACCCCAGAAGGCAATTTTCCCCAATTATTTCCAATCCATAGTTAACTGGCACCTCTGATACTGAACCTCCGGGTATGGAGGGCCTATTGTGGTGTTAAGAATGTCGAGAGGACAACTTTGAGGTCTTCCCAATCTACTGTGATCCTACTACAAAGTGCACTGTTCACACTTCTCCACTTAAGAGTCTCATCCTTGTTGATTATTTTCTTGATGGAATGGAATCGAAATAAACTTTAAATAAAAACATCAAAGCTAATTATTGCAACTTTTCAGTTACATGATCTCCATTGTGGAAGTAATAGTATTAGCAAAGCAATCACTAGAAGAAACTCCATTTACATAACATGGTGTTCGTACGTACAACATTTTCTCAGGGCAGAACATTTGGCCCAGAGGCTGCAACACCACTTAGGATACCTCCATCCTATATCAGAGCACCTGGTTTAAGTCCTGGCTCTGCTTCAGATTCCAACTTCTAGGTAATACGCACCTGGGAGGTCTTTGGGTCCCTGACACCCATGTGGGAAACGAAAACTGGGTTCTGTGCTCCTGGCCTTGATTATTTTGGATTATTTGGGGGAATAAACCAGTAGATGGAAGATAGCTTTCTCTCTGCTTTTCAAATAAGATGGAAATAAATAAAAAATTTAAATTAAAAACAAAACTTTCCCCTACCTATAACATACAGAATAAATGTCCTCCAGGAAACAGTACATAGTAAACCAGCCAACTCTCCTCAAATAGCTTTTCTTTTCTTTTCATTTTTTTTTTAAGATCTATTTATTTATTTGAAAGTTAGAGTTAGAGAGGCAGAGGCCTTCCATCTGCTGGTTTACTCCCCAGAAGGCCGCAACTGCCAGAGCTGTGCCAACTTGAAGCCAGGAACCAGGAGCTTCTACCTGGTCTCCCATGTGGGTGCAGGAACCCAAGCATTGGGCCATCTTCCAATACTTTCCCAGGCCAGAGAGCTGGATCGGAAGCAGAACAGCCGGGACTTGAACCAGAGTCTATATAGGATTCTGGCACTGCAGGCGGCGGCTTTACCTGGTATACCACAGTGCCAGCCCCTCCCAAATAGCTTTGCAAAAATGTGACTATTGGAGCCAGTGCCATGGTACAGTGGGTTAAGCCACTGACTCCAATGCCAGCATCCCATATGGGCACTGGTTCAAGTCCCATCTGTTCCACTTCTGATCTAGCTCCCTGCTAATGTGTCTGGGAAGCAGCATATGATGGCCCAAGTGCTTGGGCCCCTGCACCCACATAGAAGAAGCTTCTGGCTTCAGCTTGACCCAAGCCTAGCCACTAAGGCCATTTGGGAAATGAACCAGCAGATAGAATATCTCTCTCCACGCCCCACCCCACTCCACCCCCTCTGTAATCTTGACTTATAAATAAATAAATCTAAAAAAGAAAAGTGCTTGAAGGATTTAAAGCAATAAAAAGCACCTCACATGTTTCTTCAAGAATTTACAGGTGTTAACCTGCCAAAAAAATTTCACCTACAGTCAATATAGATACACAAAAGAGTTACAGACCATTCAGAATTCACATCTGTATAACAAATTCAACAAAAAGCTTCCCAATTATCTCACTGAATTTTTTTAGAAATCTTATATTTCAAACATATTATTTGTAGAAACAGATTTAGTTTCCCAGAATTATGAAGCATTCTGCTGTTTACCTCTTTAATATACTGGGGGAAGAGCATTTGCCAGAAATTTTGTGAACTTGCTTCTTTTTTAAAATTTGTTAATTGTTCAACTAAAGTGAAAGAGAAACTTTAGCTTTCTATTTCATGAGGTCTTTTATTTGATGGTTTCTAATTACTAAATTATAGAGAGTGAAGTACAATGCTCCTCTACCTCATGTGTACTCTATTCTGAGGGAAAAAAAAAAAAAACAACAACAAAAAGAAAAAAAACAAACAAAACAATGAATGAGCCAAACCCCAGGTCCAAGTAACCAGAATCTAGGGATGAGCCCTAGCACCAGTATATTTTCAAAGAGCCCCCTAATACACAGAGGGTTAGGATTTAGGTAGGCAGAGACTTCATTTACATTTTTCAACTCAGTCTACTGAGCCTTCAAAAAAAAGAACGACTTTCTCACAATTAAGTGGGCAACACAGAAGGGTTGGTTCTGCTTCTGAGTACAATCCCACTTCTCCCCAGCCCTACACAATTCCCTCTCACTCCTCACATTCAAGACGTAACAGAGAGCTGTATAACCCACGTGAGGACAGCCTCACCAGACCTCTGGAAAACCAAAATGCTGCTAGTTTAACAGGTAAACCAGAATTAAGTAACAGTGACATGAAAATTCTGTTAATTCAATCCATGAGATATACAACTCCACATTTCTTAACAGGAAAATAAGCAATTTTATTACATAATGAAGTTAATTAAAACATCATGGCATTCTTGCTTTAGAATTTAAAAGTCTAGAGTAAAAACACAAAGATTACCAGGTATATTAACTGTAATTTGAATTTTTCTGGATACTACAATACATGAGTAAAGACATAGTAACCAGCAAAATCATTTTATAAATCCATAAACACTCTATTTTTTAAGGATTTGTTCACTTTTATAAAAACTGGGAGAAAAATAGGAAGCACACGCTGAAAGCATATTTAGTTTTTGTCTTGGTTGTTTCAATGAAAACCTTCAGCCCTAGACAGAATCAAAGTGACTTACTGTCCTTCAGCCTGTGGAATATAAATTTTTATTTTACACAGCAGAATTTCCACTTTTAAATAAAGAGATAAAAAGATTACCTAAAAATTCCCAAATAAAAATGTGATTGCTTAACTGAAGTATGTACACACAGGTTGAATCATTCCTAGAGTGAGGAATTCAGTAGGAGAAATCTAGCAATTCACCCCGCAACACAGAAACAAACTTTTTAAAATCTCATTTATCAATTTAAATTGAAAAGCAAGGTGAAATTAAGTTACATTTTTCAATATTAGTACCTAAAAGATGAAACTCTAGCCACTGAGAACCACTAATCTGGTTCTAAATTCGATGAGTTTTGCAAAATAATTAGCTTAATGGAAACTAGAAGTTCTTGTGCCCTACTTTAAGAAACACCTGCATACTCTGAAAAACATGAATTTCAGTTGTACTGTAACCCAATTCCTTTAATCTCAGTAATTTCATTCTGCCTTCTCCAAGTTAAAGTGAACATCTGGTCAACACTGTTAGTGAATGCTACAACAGGATTCTGAATTATTCCTTTTCGTCTTATATTTCTATTTTTGTTGTTTTTGTTATTTTTCCTTCTTTTGGCTTCAACATAATACACTAATTCATGCCTTTCTTGTAATTTTGGGAGGAATTTTGATGCCAACATCTAGGAGATATCCTTTTTCCTAATTTACAATAACTGTGAGATTGTACACTGCACTAATAAATTTGTAATCAACTTAAAGATAATGTCTTACAAGTACAATTAAACATGTCATAACAGAAGAAAACCCTGGTAATTACAAATAGTGCCATGCTTGCTGAGTTTTTAAACAGCAGTGTTAAGACATGAAAAATCGCCACCCAGTGATACAAATGAAAACTGCAATTTGTTTTTGTGTAAAATGAGTACCCTGGAGGATTACCTCATTACTGAATGAACAAACAGCTATTACCTTCTTATGTGTATAGAAACTGGCTACAGGGAAAGGATGTTTTTCTTCTAGGTCCCCCCCTTATTTTTATTCAGCCCACTCAACATTTTACAAAGGCTAAAAGCTTTGCAAATCTTAACAGGGAAAAAGCCTTGCCACCCAAATGTGAGCTAATTGAATGAGAACAGCCCAGATATTCCTATTACCAACAAAAGTGCGTGGGTTCTGGCCAGTTCCTGAATTTCAAGTCCTAATGTGTTGACTTCATCAGCTCGGCAATGCAGTCTAATAACTGTGACCTAAAAGCTCTTTGTGTTATGCAGGAAAGCTTGCCTAGAGGAAAAGGTATTCTAAGGTGGAAAATGACTATCCATAGCTTCAACAGCAAAATTTACTCTGGCTTTCTTATAAACAGTGATGAAGGCCACAAATTTTGTACAGTCCATTTGATAAGAAAGTGTTGCTCCAAAATAATCATGTTTCTAACACTCGGTCATATCATTTAGAAGTCAGTAGGTAAACACACAAAAACCACAAATACATATTTTCCTGAAATTGACCTTCTGCATGAGGCCAAAACCAAAAAATTATATAATTACATGGTCATCAAAATACATGTATGCACATGTGGGGCCATCTTAATAAAAGTATGAAAAGCATTTCAGATTCATCATTTAACCTGCTTGGCATTTTCCAAAATATTTTTAGATAATTTCCTCTGAGACTAAAGTAGATACTATGTGTGTCCACACAGAACCATATGGTAAAAACAGCAGCTCCACAGAAAAAAAATCAATTTTTAAAAAAAATATTTTACCATCTTCATTTTAAAGACAATCAAACATATTCCTAACAATCTGTCAGGCAGGACCTACCTTTACCAGCCAACTCAGGCAGGTGCTTAATTTTCAAGAATTTTTTTTAACTAACAAAACAATGTATAACATCTTCACATCTCAACTTCAAGTAGATTACTGTTTTCTTCAATATTTTAAAATATTTTTAAATTATTTAAATTATTAGATAGTGAGAAACTTGGGTAAGTCAAAACCACAGCTGAAATTTATGAATAGTAACAGTACACCAACTGTCTCTTATTAAATAAAACAAAACAAAAACCCTGCTTTCTGTCTTTTAAATGGTAGAGAACACAACTAAAATTTAAAAAACTGTGCTGTGCTGTGGCGTGGTAGGTAAAGCTGCCGCCTGCAGTGCTGGCATCCCATATGGGCGCCAGTTCAAGGTCCAGCTGCCCCACTTCCAATCCAGCTCTCTGCTATGGCCTGGGAAAGCAGTAGAGGATGGCCCAAGTGTTTGGGTCCCTGCACCCGCATGCGAGACCCAGATGAAGGTCTAGGCTCCTGGCTTTGGTTCGGCACAGCTTCAGCCATTGCAGCCAACTGGGGAGTGAACCAGCAGACAAAAGACCTCTCTCTCTCTCTCTCTGCCTCTCTTTCTCTCTCTCTGTAACTCTGACTTTCAAATAAATAAATAAATCTTAAAAAAAAAAAAAAAACTTACAGGACAGGGATTGTGGAACAGTGAGTGAAACCACTGCTTGGAGGCCCATATCCCATATTAGAGTGCCTATGGATTGAGTCCCACCTCTGTTTCCAATCCTACTTCCTTCTAATGTGTACCCTGAAAGGCAGCAGATAATGACTCAAGTAGTTGGGTTCCTGCCACCCATGTGGAGACCCAGATACAGTTCCAGGCTCCTGGTGTTGGCCTTCCCCAGCGCCAGCTGTCACAGACATTTGGAAAGTGGGTCTGCAGGTGGAAGCTTGCTCTCTCTCTCTCTCTTGCTCTGCCTTTCCAATAAACAAAAATAAATGAACTTAAAATAGATTGAAAATGATGGTATGACATTAACACAACTGCCACCACACGAATAGGTCAGTACTTAAAAGGATAGGCTATAAAGCCAGCCTGCCTGAGTTAATTCCACATCTGCTTTGTACTAGCTGGAGGAACCTGAAAAAGGTTAAGATTTCATCTGTGGAGGTACAATAGAATCACCTCACTCACAGGGCTGTTTGAAGTGTTTAATACACAGTAACTCATTTAACCTTTTCAATAACCCCATGGAGTGGGTACCGATGTCATACTCAGTTGCACAGTAGCTAAGTGACACTCAAGGAGTCTAAATAACCCGCTCAAGGTAGAAACTCCAGTAAACTGATGAGATAAGATGCCAAACCAGGGGATCTAGCCCCTTTGTTGGCACTCTATGGAGAACCAAAAGATCCTGCTGACACCATCAGAACTACTACATCCATAGAATACCTGGTGCACATGGATTTGTCATAGACAACAGTGCAGGAGTGCAGCTTTGCACCTGCAGGAAAATGGGACTAAATAGAGACATGGATCAGAAGACAGAGAAGCTGAGGGACAAGGAGGCCTCACTGACATCTGGGAACCTGTTTGCTTGGATGAGACAAATGAGGTGGAGCAGTTCAACAACAAATTAAATTGTTATCTGGGAGTTACAACAGAATTGACTTCTAACCAAAATGGGGCAACTGCTAGACATATGCACTGGGTACAACAATCTTGCTCAGTCCAAGATGGCCTGGGGAAAACTACCTCAAAACACAGCATGTCAATCTTCAGGAATATGAGCCATGAGGGCGTAGTTGTAACAGAGGGAGCAGCTGGGACTGAGAACATATTAGAGTAATTAAATCCTGGAAACCCTTATGGAAGAGCAAGCTTGGAAGTATATACGTCTTCTTAGACTAAGTTAAAGACTACCTGTTAAAACCAGAGCTGGCTCTGGGAAAGGAAAGACAAGCTCACAGCTGCTAAACTTCACCTGGTGAGGCACAGTGCCCTGGAAACTGGGCCCCCTCAGAAGACATGGGCAAGGAAGCATCCAGCCAAGAAACAGGAGGAGATCTTAGAAAGACTAGCACTAGCAGCCTTGTGAGTTGTGAACTGGACTCTGAAACAGGACAAAGTTGCTGGCCACAGAGGTATAGACAAGGAAGATGGGTTAAAAAAAAATCTGAGGCCTAGCATTGGAAATTCTAGGTGGGTGCTTGCACAGAAGCATCCAATTCACACCCTGTAAATGGCTATTTGATAACGAGAAGAGTGATGTCAACTTCTAGTCAGGAGAAAACAGAAAAGAGAGAAGGGTCCCTGTATATATGTTAAGACTACAGAGATGTTTGTAAAACGAGGAACACAGGTGAGAGACTGGAAAAGCAGGCTTCAACGGAGCAAAGTTCTGAGAAACATTTAGTGTGAAACAACCTCACAGAGGCATAAGGCGCCCCTGAAACTTCTCCCTTAGTGAGGGGAGAGGAGAGCAACATTGGCAGCTTTCAAGGAACAAGGGGAAGGGCTGACACAGCCGGTTCTGACTTGGAAGACAAAGCACTAATTCCAGACACAGTAAGGAGGAAAGGTCAGAGAAGGTCATTATCCACAGTGCCCCATCTTATCCCCATCAGAAGACTCCCCACAAAAACCACTGTCTCTGGTCAAAGACAAAGTCCCATTATTTTGCCTCAGATTTGCAAGGAATCTGGTCTGAAACAACTAATTCTGACCACAGTACTAACCCTGTGCCAAGCCATATAAGGCAGATTCAGAACACACAACAGGCCTGCCAGAACTGGGCTGTGGAAAGAATGGAACATTCTATAGTCAAGTTTATTCATGAGAAAAACTATTCTGAGCTCCCAAAGAGTAAGGTCAAGAAATAAAAAAGGCTGGGGAGGGGGGCAGCAGCACTGTGGCATAGCGGGTAAAGCCCCTGCCTGCAATGCCGGCATCCCATATGGGCACCAGTTCAAGTCCTGGCTGCTCCACTTCTGATCCAGCTCTCTGCTATGGCCTAGGAAAAAAGTAGAAGATGGCCCAAGTCCTTGGGCCCCGGCACCCACCTGAGAGACCAGGAAGAAGCTCCCAGCTCCAGGCTCTGGATCGGTGCAGCTCCGGCTGTTGTGGCCATTTGGGGAGTAAACCAGAAGATGAAAGACCTCTCTCTGTCTCTGTCTCTGTCTCTCTCTGCCTCTCAAATAAATAAATCAGTCGGAAGGAAGGAAGGAAGGAAGGAAGGAAGGAAGGAAGGAAGGAAGGGAGGGAGGGAGGGAGGGAGGGAGGGAGGGAGGGAGGAAGGGAGGGAGGGAAGCAGGCAGCCAGCTAGGTGAAACCTCTCTATCTTCTCTGCAACAGATGGGATCCTAAAGTGAAATACTGACAAGGCAGAGACCCTACAGACTTCCTCTGAATGTGTGGCACTCAGAGGCACAGGGCAAGCCCTGGCTCTGAGAAGACAGGAGGCTGATGCAGTACATAAGCTGAAAATCCAGGATCACCCTTTAACCCTAAAGAAACCATTCTCCACTTCCCAAGGCATATAGAGCACTTGTCAATGCTGGGGGAACCCAGTCTGAATAGCCTGAAATAAAAGTAGAACCAAGAAACCAGTATACAGAGAGGGAGATGATGAGAAACACCCCAGGGAGCAAGCCAAATGAGTTAACCCACTTCTCAGAGAAGGAGCAATTTGCTGCAGTTAGTTCTAGGCTAGAAGAGGATGAGCCCAAGAGGGCACTGGGTTTTGGCTGTGCCACAGAATCTCTAGGTAGAGAATTTCTGGGTAGAACATATGAAGATGCCCAGTCTCTTCTGTGAGAGGAAGGCACAATTGAATCAAGAAATTTTATTTCATTTTCAGACCTCCCCTTGGGCTGAGTACTAAATTTGGTCAAAAGGAATGTTTATAAAGCCACTAAAATCATTTAAATTAGAAGGCATTTATTCTATGGTAGAAAAAATAAGTAGTTTTAACAAAAGTCTGGTAGATATTATTTAACAAACTTAGATTTAAAAGTCTGCTTTATTTAACAAATATTTACTGGATACCTAATTTAATTTCAGATGCTATTTTAAAAAGCAAGATAGGGGGCGGACACCGTGGCTCACTAGGCTAATCCTCCACCTGCTGTGCCAGCACCCCGGGTTCTAGTCCCAGTTGGGGCGCTGGATTCTGTCCCGTTTGCTCCTCTTCCAGTCCAGCTCTCTACTGTGGCCCAGGAGGGCAGCAGAGGATGGCCCAAGTGCTTGGGCCCTGCACCCGCATGGAAGACCAGGAGGAAGCGCCTGGCTCCTGGCTTTGGATCAGCACAGCACCCCGGCCACAACGCGCTGGCCATGGTGGCCATTTGGGGGGTGAATCAAGGGAAAAAGGAAGTCCTTTCTCTCTGTCTCTCTCTCTCTCACTGTCTAACTCTGCCTGTCAAAAAAAAATTTTTTTTTAATATATCATGTAGGATCTCTGTCCTTAATGTGCTATACATTGTGAATTAATACTATAACTAGTACTCCAACAGTATTTTTCACTTTGTGTTGTCATGTGAGGGCAAACTGTTGAAATCTTTATGTAATATGTACTAAACTGATCTTCTGTATATAAAAAGAATTGAAAATGAATCTTGATGTGAATGGAAGGGGAGAGGGAGCGGGAAAGGGGATGGTTGTGGGTGGGAGGGAAGTTATGGGGGGGGAAGCCATTGTAATCCATAAGCTGTATTTTGGAAATTTATATTCTTTAAATAAAAGCTTCATAATTAAAAAAATTTTTTTGAATAAAAAAATAGAATATAAAAAAAGAAGCAAGATAGGAACTATCAATAAGATAAAACTTGAATTTATCAAAAATTCTTAGCTTCAAAGTTAACTGGACGGAAATAAATGGGGGATGGTTAATCCTACAAATTTAATTTAAAAAATATATTTATTTATTTATTTGAAAAGCATAGTTACAGAGAGGCAGAGAGGCAGAGAGAGAGAGAGAGAAAGAGAAAGAGAGAGAGAAACCTTCCATCTGCTGGTTCAGTTCCCAAATAGCCAAAATGGCTGGAGCTGGGCTGATCCGAAGCCAGGATCCAGAGTTCTTTCAGGTCTCCCACGTGGGTGCAAGGGCCCAAGGACTTGGGCCATCTTCCACTGCTTTCCCAGACACACTAGCAGGGAGCTGGGAGCTGTATTAGAAGTAGAGCAGCCGGGACTCAAACCAGCAGCCCTATGGGATGCCATCACTGCAGGCAGCAGCTTTACCTGCTACCCCACAGTGCTGGCCCCCAAACCAATGTTTTTTAAAAGGGTGTGACTTGATGACAATTTTCTGCATGACTGATGACTTTTATTATTGCCCTTTTAAAATTATACACACAAATTAACTCTGGAATTTTTAAGAAGTAACTTAAAATAACATAAAATCATGCAATTACCAAATAATTTTTAAAGGAAAAATAATTCTTCTAATTGTGGTTCTGTTTCTTAGAAAGACTCACCTAGGTAAACAGCATTCAGTCTAGTGGCTAACACACCCACATCCCACCTCAGCATACATGGGTCTCATTCCCAGCTCCCTCTCTTCAGTCCAGCTTCCAACCAATGCACACCCTGGGAGGCAGCACCAGTGGCTCAAGTGATTGGGTTCCCCTGTCTCAGGCTGGAGACCTGGACTGAGTTCTCAGCTCCAGTTTGAACTCCAGCCCTGCCCAGCCTCCATCACTGCAGACATTAACGTAAAAAACAAGTGGATGGACATTCTGTCTCTCAATGAAGAAACAAAGAAATACAATGACTCACCTACAAGAACGAATCCATCTGCTTCTTCTGTCTCTGGCACTGGGGGCTTTTTAGATTCTGGAGGCTTTCTGAAGAAGTGAAACATTGCTACTGCTGCTGTTGCTGCCTCCACCTAAAACAAAAACACTAAGCAATGTCAAATTCAGATGAAACTGGAAAGCTCTTACCCTATTTAGTTAAAAGCAAACATAAAGATAACGCAAACACTTCTCTTAGAAACCTGTTATTGCCAGACTTAAAAAAGCATGAAACTTCTCTGTCTGAGGACAAAGCTAGAAATTAAGGTACCCAGATTCCCGTTCTACAATCCTGTGTGCATTCAAGTCCATCCTTTCCCAGTTTCCAAAGACTTAGAAAATAATCTAAGAACTTACTATGTACAAAACTAAAATCAGTAGGTAACACCAGACTCTGGAATGATCATTAACCATAAAACAAGCAGGAACGGTGGGTAAAGATTTCATTCAAATGAAAGTCTTCTAGAAACTGGGAGTAATACTAGGATATGTATAAGTGCCCTGACCTGAGCTACAAAATTCAAGAAGGGTATTATCCCCCACCTACACAAGTGGACGGTGCAAGGAACCTGTGCACTGACAGAAAACACTCATATCTGGAAGATCTCACCTTCAAAAGAAATAAAAAATGGTGAACAAAAAACTATGTCATGTGAAAAAAGAAAATATTACAGTAAAGAAAGGAAAGAGTCTCATTTCCTTTTTGACAATTTTCAGTACTCTTTAAAATTGCATACAATGAGCAAATTTTATATTTACAAACTGGAAAAATACCAAAACTTATTCCTAAAATCCATTATTAGCTAGCTGCAACACTTGTGCCTGGCTGTGCTAAGACCTAACCCAGAATGTCTCCTAATACTCAAATAAAGGGAATCTTGGCATTACTTCAATATAAGCAGGAGACAAAGAATTCACCTGCCCAGGACCAGCTCCGTGGCGCAGCAGGTTAATCTGCAGCACCGGCATCCCATATGGGCACTGGTTCTAGTCCCAGCTGCCCCTCTTCCAATCCAGCTCTCTGCCATGGCCTGGGAAAGTAGTAGAAGATGGCCCAAGTGCTTGGGCCCCTGCACCTGCATGGGAGACCAGGAAGAAGCACCTGGCTCCTGGCTACGGATTGGCACAGTTCTGGCCGTTGCGGCCATCTGGGGAGTGGACCAACGGAAGGAAGACTTTCTCTCTGTCTTTCCTTTTCACTTTCTGTAACTCTACCTCTCAAATAAATAAATAAAATCAGAGGCTGAGAGAAATGCCTGCACATTACACATTTGAGGGAGAAAGCATATCTGAAAAATATGAAGAACTTTTCTTAAAACTGACTAATGAGAAAATAACTCAAAAACTGGGCAAAAGATATGAATAGTCACATCACCAAAAAAGATGTATTAGATGATAAACTACCACATGAAAAAATACTCAGCATCATTAGTGAATAAAGAAATGCAGATTAAAATACCAACAAATATCAGTAAATACCTACTGTTTAAGATTAAAAGGACTTATCAGGCCAAGTGTTGGAAAATGTGGAGCCACTGGAATTCTTTCATATTGGTGGTAGGAATGTAATTACAGTACAACCACTCTGGAAAACAGTTTGATGGCCTCTTAAACATGAAAACATATACCTACCACAGGACTCAGCTCTTCTACTTTTAGGTATTTGCCTATGAAAAATGAAAGCCTATGTCTGCACTTGTACACAAATGTCGTAACTGTTTTTGTAATATACAAAACCTGGAAACCACTCAAATGTTTAACAACAGATAAAAAACTGTGCCATATTCATACTACTATTCAACAATGAAAGAGAACAAGGTATTGATATAAGCTACACAGTGCAAAAATTTCAAAAATTTCAGTTGAGTGAAAGAAGCCAGATGAAGAGTTCATACTGTATTGTTGTATTAACATAAACATGTGGAAAATGCGAGCTAATGTATAGTGACAGAAAGCAGATCTGCAGTTGCTTGGGGAGAGGGGAGACAGGAAAGGAGGGAGGTATTACAAAGCACAAGGAAACTTCTAGGGGTGATGGATATGTTCATTAGCTTGATTGTGATAGTGGTTTCAGTGGTATAAACATGTTAAAATTAAACAAATTGTATGCTTTCAATATGCATAATTTATTGATGATAACTAACAAAGTTATGAAAAAAATCATTATTAACATCATATTTAGATGTCTTATAAAACTTTCAGTTAAAAATTATTCAGGAAATTGTCTTAAATGTCTTAAACTTCTTTGTGTGTTACAGATACACGGAGTACAGTCTTTGTATGGAAAACAAAATGCTTCTTTTCTCTATGCATTCACACAAAACTCAGAAATAAAAGGATATTGTATTCCCTTTTAATGGTATACACAAACTGCATATAAACGGGCTTGCTTGACAGTTGGGCAGAGCAAATCCTATTGCTCTGGAGTGGGGAAATGGCAAGGCAAATAATCTATTTCTTTTTTTTTCCTCTTACTCAAAGTCCTCTCTTTTAAGTAATATTACCCATGACAAAAGGATTAAGGCAACAGGGTTTTCTCAATTTGATTATGCCCTTTCAATTGTAACAGACTACTAGTTAAATGTAAATATATCAAAAGAAGTGAAATTCCTCTGTGGCTGATAAACAGCAGCCACATGATACAGAGAGAATCCCTACATACACACAAAATTCAATAAATTCCAAAAATTTCACAATGCTGAAACATTAAAATCCTGAACAATGTTTAATCTTCCTCCTCTTTTGTATAGTGGGCTGTGAAATGCAGGATCATACAAATTTAGATAATGAGTTCACTAATTTCTCTTGATAAGTATGTAAACAGTGTAAGACAATAAGTTCATGTTTTTGATGGCTTGAATTCTGAGGCAAGAATGTATCACCTAAGACAACACAGAATATTCTTTAAAGCTCTCTTTGAAACTCCTCCTCAACTGATGAGGTCAGTAAAGAGTTTGACAGTCTGCATATTCTTGTGAGAGACATAATCTTATTCCTCTTTTAAAATGTATTCTGTAGTATGAGATGACCAAGGAGGTTACCCAAACACTCTCCTCATTTTTCAAACCTACATTTGTAGTGGTATAGGCTTTGCTATTAGTGTAATGGGGATATGTACAGCTGTCTGAGAGGATAAGCAAAAAAAGAGAACTTTAAACCGATTTGCACCTCAAAGAAGAGTCTGGAAACCAGTTAACTAAAGCATTAACAAAAATTCTAGTTTGTTATCTTTGAATTATGCTTAGACCCAACAAACAAAAAATCATATGAGACTAAAGAACAAAAAAACTAAACTTTGGATCTAGCCATTATTCTGTTTAATAAACTCAATTTAGTAGGTTAAGACAAGTTGTTACATGTTTCTGTTTTGTTTTTGTTTTTTTAACAGAATATTTGGGGGGGAGCAAAAAGATTATGTAAGAACATGATATAAGGTAGGTGATGTTCGATGAACTTTTGCTTTTGTGTGTGAGTGCTGGGTCATAATATGAAACACAATTCTTAATATGAGTGGCAGGCAAAGATGATTCAAAGTCATTGATCATACTTGGGTACTCACAAACTGCCTGAAATTTTTTTTAAAAAATTGTTATACCAGCCGGTGCCGTGGCTCAATAGGCTAATCCTCCACCTAGCAGCGCCTGCACACTGGGTTCTAGTCCCGGTCGGGGCGCCGAATTCTGTCCCGGTTGCCCCTCTTCCAGGCCAGCTCTCTGCTGTGGCCCGGGAAGGCAGTGGAGGATGGCCCAAGTGCTTGGGCCCTGTACCCCATGGGAGACCAGGAGAAGCACTTGGCTCCTGCCATCGGATCAGCGCGGTGCGCCGGCCGCAGCGTGCCAGCCGTGGTGGCCATTGGAGGGTGAACCAATGGCAAAGGAAGACCTTTCTCTCTGTCTCTCTCTCTCTCACTGTCCACTCTGCCTGTAAAAAAATAAAAATAAAAATAAATTTAAAAATTTTTTTAAAAGACACTGATTGGGATGCCTGCATATCATACTGAAGCACCTGGATCAAGTCCCAGCTCTTCTACTTCCAATCTAGTTTACGGTTACTGTGCTCCTTGAACTCCAGGTGAGCGCTCAAGCACGTGGGTCCCTGCCACCATGTAAAAGATGGGATGGAGTTCCTGGCTCTTGGATTTAGCTCGATACAGTCCCAGCAGGCATTTGGGGAGTAAACAAGAGGATGGAAGAGCTTTTTATCTCTCCTTCTCCCTCTGTGTAACTCAGCCTTTCAAATAAATAAAATCTTTAAAAAGAATTGCTACCCTCTGAAAATGTAAAAGAAAAAAACAGAACTGCATTTATAATTTGTTATAACTGAAGACAATTTACAGATTTTCTTATCATTCTAACTCTTCTAAGTTACTTACACAATGATAGAATGTGATGTGTTAAAAAAGTTACAAATATAATTTCACATAATGGCTACAAACCAACCATTATGGTTTGGGCATAAGTATCATTCTACCTACCAGTCTGATAATAATTTCTAACTTGTTCATTCAACACTGCAATTCAGGAAAGAGAAAACATCCTGCAAAACACTCCAGAAATCTCTGACAAAAGACTTCTCTACACATAATCAACTTAGGTGAGACAAACACATGGAAACAAAGTCCTGAGGGGGCATGAAGTCATCTGATGTGAGGTCACACCTCTGCAACCCAGGGGAACCTGGAATGATCAAGAAACAAAAGTAAATGCCATTCAGTGTGTCTTTAACTGCTCTTGATATCCTCACTTTAACACTTCAATACACAGCAGGAATCATCATATTCACCTTTCAGGGACTTGGTCCCAAAGCTGTCCACTAGAAATCCTGCATCACTTGGTTTTCATAACTGTATGTTAAAAAGTCTGTACTTCCACCCAAACAACAGTCATCTGTTTACTTTTTAATTCAATAAGCATGATATTTTTAAAAGAGATGCATTTATTTAAAAGGCAGAATGACAGAAAGAGAGAGAGAGAGAGAGAGAGAGAGAGAGAGATCTTCCATTAACTGGATCACTCCCCAAATGGCTGCAACAACTGAGACTAGGCCAGGCCAAAGTGGGGAGCCCACAACTCCATCTGGGTCTCCCATGTGGATGGCAGAGGCCCAAGCACTTGGGCCATCTTCCGCTGCTTTCTCAGGTGCATTAGCAATGAGCTGGATTAAGAAGCAGAGAAGCTGAGACTCAAAACAGCACTCCAACACAGGATAACAATGCACATGTCTTCACAGGTGCCTTAGCTTTCTGTGCCACAATGCCAGCCTTAACACCATGATTTTCTGAGAGCTGAATGTTGGGCAGGCATTATGCTAGGACGTAGAGAAAAAAAGAAACAGGACATTTTTTTCCTCCAAATTCAAAGAATCTACCAATTTACTTGCACCCTCTCATCCTACTTCTTACAACAACTATGAGCAGAAAGCAAGGTACCAGATCCCATGTAACACCAGCCCCAGCTACCTAAGTTGCTAACTCCAGCCTGGTCAAGAAGCATTGCTAGCTGTCTACCAACCTGCTTCAGACTCATCTCAATGAAGAGATAAAAAATGCATTTGAACAAATTTCACACCCATTCAGTTAAAACTCTTTAACAAACTGGGAAAAGGGGGGAAAACTCTCTAAGCTAACATGCAGAATTCCAAGTTGAGAAGGACTTCCAGGAAGGTGCCTTAAAAAGAACTGAATCCGATGGAAGTAAATCTTTCTGGCTGACCACTTCTCTGTTTTCTGGAAGGAGACTTGACAGCTGGAGCGCTAGCACTTATCTTGGCCTATGAGGTAGCCTTACATAGGCAACTAGACACCAATCAAAGAACAGAAAGAGAAACAGAAACTGGGTCCCTGAAACCTTCTTTTTTAAAAAAGAATTATTTATTTATTTGAAAGGCAGAGTTACAGAGAGAGTGGAAGGGAAGGGGAGGGGAGGGAAGGGGAGGGGAGAAGAGGGGAGGGGAAAAGAGGGGAGGGGAGTAGAGGGGAGGGGAGGGGAGGGGAGAGGAGAGAGTGATAGAGTGAGGGAGAGAGAGAATCTTCCATATGCTAGTTCACTCTCCAAATGGCCTCAAACGCCAGGACTGAGCCAGCTCAAAGTCAGGAGCCTGAAATCTCTTCCAGGTCTCCCACGTGAGTGGCAGGGGCCCAAGCACTTGACCATCCTCCACTGCTTTTCCTGTACATTAGCACAGAGCTGAGTCACAAGCAAAGCAGCCAGGACTCGAACTGGTGCTCATATGGGATTGTCAGTGTCTCGGGCAGCAGCCTAACTCATCGCACCACAAAGCCAGTCCCCTTGATAGCTTCCTCAAGTGCTGAATTGCATCTCTGATGCTTGAGAAAAACTGCTGCATATTGAAGATACTTTTAGCTACTCAACCAAACCCCACTAGCACTGAAATACCATTTCTATTGAAAATGGTGCAGAAGGCTCCAACCTGGGAAAAAGGCAATAAAAATAAGTAAAACACAAAATTGTAAAGAAACAAACTGTAATTATTCACCTATGAATAGAAAAATCTAAAGAATCTTATTGAAAATTATTAGAAATAAGAGCTTTATAAGATGGTATAACTATATTCTAGAATGACCAGTTAAAATATTCACGTTAAAAAATACATTTATAATGGTACTAAACAAGTTATTTAGAAATAAATATACCCTAAAATTCAAAACTTTTAGGTAGCAAATCATGGAACTTTCTGGAAAGACTGTAAGAAAACTAAATAGCTCAAGCATTGGAGTTGTCATTATAATGTTACTTCTCCCAAAATACATGGGACTCAATGCAATTTTGATCAAAATCCCTTCACAGTTTTTCATGGAACTTGATGAGCTAAACAAATAGCAAAGAGCCAAGAACAAACAAGATGTTCCTAAGCATATAGTCCCACATATCCAGAGTTATCGTAATACTACAGAAGAAAATGAGTAACGGTACAGAGACAGTAAAATAGAAATAACAGCCCAGGAAGATTCCATAAACATCTGCAAATTTAAGGGGACACCAAAGGTCAGTACAAAAATGTGATATAATCAATAAATGGTAAGACAGCAGAAATGGAAACGAAGAAACTGGACACCTATCTAATAACATACATTAAAAACTCAATTCTAGGGGATGGCATTGTGATGTAGTGAGTTAAGCTGCTGCCTAGACGCCAGCACCCCATATTGGATGTCCATTCATGTCCTGGCTGCTCCACTTTCTATCCAATTCCCTGTTAATGCACCTGAGAAAGCAGCAGAAGGATGGCCCAAGTGCTTAGGCCTCTAAATCCAGGTGAGAGGCCTGGAAGAAGCTTCTGGCCCCTGGTTTTGGCCCAGTTCAGTCCCCACCATTGTGGCCATTTGGGGAATGAACCAGCGGATGTAAGACCTCTCTGTCTCTCCCTCTCTCTGTGTGTAACTCTGCCATTCAAATAAATAAATATTTTTTAAAAAATTCAATTCTAGATGATGGAATATTAAATATCAAAGGCAAAAATACAAATATTTTAGAATACAGAATACATCTGGCCGGCGCCGTGGCTCAACAGGCTAATCCTCTGCCTTGCGGCGCCAGCACTCCGGGTTCTAGTCCTGGTTGGGGCACCGGATTCTGTCCCGGTTGCCCCTCTTCCAGGCCAGCTCTCTGCTGTGGCCCAGGAATACAGTGAAGGATGGCCCAAGTGCTTGGGCCCTGCACCCCATGGGAGACCAGGAGAAGCACTTGGCTCCTGCCATCAGATCAGCGTGGTGCACCGGCTGCAGCACGTCTGCTTCGGTGGCCATTGGAAGGTGAACCAATGGCAAAGGAAGACCTTTCTCTCTCTGTCTCTCTCTCTCTCTCTCACTGTCCACTCTGCCTGTTTAAAAAAAAAAAAAAGACGAATACAGAATACATCTAAGAACATAATGTAAAAAAGATTCTTATATAATTTTTAAAAGTTGGTTTTATTAATTATATTAAGCTTAAGTAAAATATGTATAACTATATTAAAAGAGTTCTTTCCAGTCCAAAAGAGAAAATAAAAAGGAAAGAGGAGCGGAGGGAGGGCGGAAAGAGCAGAACTATAGGTGCTGTGGTCTGGATTTGGTTTGTACCCTAGAGGTCTACATGCTGGAGACTTGGTCACACTGTGGTTGTGTTGAGGTGTTGCAGACTTTTCAGAGGGGGCCTAGTAGAAGGTCTTTGGGTCAATGGAGAAGCTGCACCTGGAGGGGAACATTGGTCTCCAGGAGTGAGTGCCATTTAGAGAAAATTATTATAAAAGCCTGAGTCTGTACCCCTCCCCCCAGTCTCCCTGGCTTCGGAGATGTATGTGACCTCTCTCAGACCACTGCCTCTGCAGTGATGTGACTCAGCAGAGAGGGTCCTCACCACAGCTGCACCAATGCCAGCATCACGTCATCGAATCTCCCCAACAGTGAGCTAAATACACCTCTTTCTCTTCTTAAACAGCCTACCTCAGGCATCTCCTTGTAACAAAATGAACACACAGACAATGCAAATTGAGATCACAACAAAAACCATTTCATATCTATCAGATCAAAAGGGGGAAAAAAATCTTTAAAAGTTGCCATGAATGTAGATTACCTGGAATGCTACGATACCCCTGAAGAGAGTACACTGGCTCTACCATTTGGCCAAATCACTTGTCTTTGCTAACAGAGCTGCAGAGCCACATCCCACACTCCAGCAGTTCTGCTGACCCACGTCTGCACAATGCACCAGCACTGCACACAACAGAAAAGAACAGCAATCAAAAGGTCAAGCAATAATAGAGCTAAGGAGCCAAAAGAACGAATGCCACCTACATTCATCCACATGATTACTCTCAAAAACAAGAAAGAGAAGTCAGAAAATACACAAAGGATATTCGAAAAGTTCATGGAAAATCTATACTATGAAAACCACAAACGATCACAAAATCTTTTTGGCACCTAAATAAACATTTCTTTAAATTCCATTTTTCACAAGCTTTGTGATGCGTCCTTATATACCCTTCCATTTATGTAAAGGTCAAAGATTGCCCTTTGGGGCTGGTGCTGTGGCTTAGCGGGTAAAGCTGCCGCCTGCAGTACCTGCATCTTACATGGGCGCCAGTTCGAGAACTGGCTGTTTCTCTTTCGATCCCGCTCTGTGCTGTGGCCTAGGAAGGCAGTAAGATATGGCACAATTCCTTGGACACCTACACCTTTGTAGGAAATCCAGCAGAAGCTCCTGACTCCTGGCTTCGAACTGGCCCAGCTCCAGCTGTGGCAGCCATTTGGGGAGTGAACCAGCAGAAGATGCAAGATCTTTGTCTCTGCCTCTGCCTCTCTGTAACTCTCCCTTTCAAACAAACAAATCTTTAAAAAAAAAAAAAAAAGATTTTCTTTCTATAATGAAGCAGCATACCCTTTAGAAACGCCCACATGTGAGGCATGCAGTTGACACAGCAGTTAAGTCACTGTTTGGGACACCATATCAGAGTGCCTGGCTCACGATCTGGCTCCTCCAATTCCAATCCAGCTTCCTGCTGACAACCTGGGAGGCATCAGATAATGGCTCAAGTAATTGGATTCCTGCCAATCACATGGAAGATCCAAACAGTCCCTGGCTCCTGGCTTCAGCCTGGCCCAGCCCTGGCTGGTGTGGGTATTTGGGTAGGGTATCTCTGTGTCTCCATTGTCCGTTAACTATTTTTTTTTTTTTTAATTACAGAAAGGCAATAGAAACATAAAGAGAAAGGTTCTCACTTGTTCCACTGGCTCCCTCCACAAATGCCCACATCAGCCAGGGCTGGACCAGGCCAAACTTGGGAGCAGGGAACAACGTGGGTCTTCCATGTGGGTGGCAGGACTCAATCACTTTCGTCATCAGCTGCTGCCTCTCAGGGTGCACATTAGCAGGAAGCTGGAGCTGGGAGCAGAACTGGAACTTAAACCCAGGTACTCCGACACAGGAAGAAGGTGTCCCAAGGGGCATCTTAACCCCTGTGCAGCCACCCACCCCACCACCAACTTATTAAGTACTATTGCATATACTCTTCCCTGCGTATCATGTATTTTATAATAAATTTTTATTTAAAACAGACTTTTGGATATGTTTTGAATCATCTTTTTGGGGTAGGCACTTGTTTATTAAGATACTGGCTAAAACATCAGCATCTCATATTGTAGTGCCTGGGTTCCCAGCCCCAGCTCCCGACTCCAGGTCCCTGAGAGCAGAGCTGATGGTTCAAGTGACTGGGTTCCTACCGCCCATGCAGGAGACCTTGATTGAGTTCCAGGTCTGCCTAGGTTCTTGGAGGCATTTGGAGGGCGAGCCAGTGTAAGGAATGTCTCTCCTTGTGTCTCTCTCTGCCCCTCAAATAAATAAGTATAATTTCTTCTTGGTCATCTACCTATTTTAAATAAGTATTTTGGCTTAAAAGTGTTCTTTTAGCCATAATAAAACAATGATGCCTTAAAGGCTGTCTTCATTTAAATATTGCTATGCTGTGAGGGACATTCAGATGTACGCTACTGTATTTAATGAACATCAACTGTCTTTCCAAAGCATTGCTAGCATACAAAAAACGTTATGGTCTTATGCAGCAATATAAAATAGACTTGACTTACACCAATACAGCCACCACTTTCCTAAACACTCAGCATCCGTTTAACGAAATCCTTCAGACTTGTTTTAGTAACAACAAAAATAAAACTAACATAGTAAGCGCTAAATAAACGCTGGGGGACACTCCCTGCCACAATCTGAAATCGCCTCATGAAGTCTCCAAACGATCTCCTCCGGCTAAGGCACCTGCGGGACCGCTCCCGCCCCTGCCGTCCACACAACCGCAGCAGGCTACGACGCGCTCCGAACCGGCGACGGACCGAGCGTCCCCGAGTGCCCGGGCACACAGGGCTTCCCCCGGCCGCCGGCCCCCAGCTCCCCGCTCCAGGGCCCGGGGCGGTGGACGGCAGGAGCCCGCGGACCCCAGCGCCCAGGGTCGGCTGCAACCCGGCGTTCTGCGGGCAGGGACCGCGCCCCGACCCCGGGGCCCGCAGCCCCCCGGGCTGGCCCCGCGGCCACGGCCCCGCTCCGGGCGAGAGCGCCAACACCGACGCCGGGCCGAGCCGCTCCGGCAGCGCAGGTGTGCGGGCGCCTCTCTCCTGACAGGTGGGGACCGACCCCCTGCCCCTCGGCGCCTGGAAGAGTGACCGCGACCACTGACGACCGCTTCCCGCCTCCGGGAGGACGGGGGTCCAGCAAAGACCCCGATCCCCACGTTCCACTTCACAGCTGGCCCGCGCCTGCCACGCAGAAGAGAAAACGGGGGCGGGTGAGGCTAACAGCCGGCGCGGGAGCCGGCGGCCGGGTCCCGCCTCGCTCTGTCCACTCAGTCCGTGGGGAGGAGACACCCTCCTGCGAGGACAGGTACCTGACGCTGGCGCCGCAGTCCCCCGCCGCCCTGGCACCGGAGCCCGACACCCCACTTCCGGGGTCACGTCGCCGAGGGGAGGCCGGAGTGCCCAGGAGGGGACCGGCCACGCCCCGCCACGCCCCGCCACGCCCCGCCTCCGCTGCCCTTTCCCCCTGGGATCCGGGCCACTTCCGGAACGCGGCGCGTCACTAAGCAGCCGATCCTGCTCTTCCCTGTTCGTCCCGCCCCTTCTCCCGCTAGGCCCGGAGCACGTGATGGCGAAAGCGGTTTCGGCGCGTTTGATTGGCGGAGCTGTCGGGATACTCTTCGCTGATTGGTGCTGAGGATATGCCCCATAGACGCCCGCGGGGCGCCCAGTTTGGATCGTCCGTCGTGTTCCCGCCACCATGGTGGACGTCATGGAGCTGCCCAAGTCGCGCATCAACGCCAGCATGCTCTCTCAGTTCATCGACCGGCCGGTCTGCTTCGTGGGGAGGCTGGAAAAGGTGCGCGGGCTCGCCGCCCTGGGTCGGGACGGAGGGTGGGAGAGCACCCGGGCGCCTCAGAGCATCGCTGCTCACGCAGTGGCTTTGCGGCGCGGATGGCTGCTTGTGGCTCGCTTCTGAGCCGTTGCAGCTGCCTTTTGGAGCCTCGTTAGGGCACGGCATGCGCTGCCTTCCATGCGCCAGCGCCTGTCGCTCTGCCCCGGTCGTTGTGTAAAGAGGGAGCCGTAGACAGTTCTCCCACGTCCACCTGCCAGGCTGGGCTGGCCCCACCGAGGGTAACCTTGTCCTCGCCCCTTTTCCCGTGAAAATTCCCGGGTTGTCCCCGTGGGGCTTCCCTCGGCAGCCGCTTCGCCCACGAGGGAAGCAGAGGCCGGACAGGCTGGTTTCAGTAGCTCCTTTTCCCCGCGCATCAAGGGAGCGGGAAACTGAGTCCGAGCGTGCCCCAGGCCTCGCCCCACGCAGGGGAGCCCACCGTGGCCATCGGCTCTCGGGCGTCCGCTGCTCCTGTGGGGTGGGAACCTTCCGAACCGGGAGTGCTGGCAGCTGGTCCAGGCCTCCTTTAGTTCGTTCTCGGAGTGGGGTTTGCAGATACAGCGAATGGAAAGCACGGGACCCACTTAGACGAAGTGTGGGTTCTTTATCGGAAAGTAGCTGGGGCGTCCCGTGACTAGCTCTGGTAAAAGAAGGTAATATGTGGAAACGAATAAACCTGGTTCAAAAGTCTCTTGTGCTTGCCTAAATTAGGGTCAATCTCAAGTTTCGTCACTTTTTTTTTTTTCATTTTAATGATATTTTAGAGGTTTTGTTTCTGTATAAAGGCCTTTTTTTTTTAATGTTTGTTTTTTAGATTCATCCCAGTGGAAAAATGTTTATTCTTTCAGATGGAGAAGGGAAAACTGGAACTGTTGAGTTGATGGAACCTGTATGTTTAAGTATTAATTCTGTGCATATCAGAGTTGCTTTGTCTCGGTTCGTTGCTGATGTTTCTGCTTTTGGAAGTGCTGTATAAAGGATGAGTTTCTAAAGCCTCCATAGCTCTAAAATTGAATTCTTACCGTCTTTTCTGATATTTTCCTTTATATTTCTAACTGTTGGTTCTTTGGGCTCCATAACTTTTGAAAACATCACTAAATGATGAGTAACAGTTCTCATTCCTTACAATTTTCTTGGCCCTTCATGAAGACAAATCCATGTACTGTTTGGTTAATGTGTACAGAACATACTTTGTGAAGTTATAGAAGTTTCTGCCTCTTCTCGATGGGTCTTTAACAAGTTACTGCTTGTAGAAATCTGGACACTCAGTAAACTGATTGAGAGAGATCTTCCATCCGCTGGTTCACTCCCGATGACTGCAACCACCAAGGCGGGGCCATGCCACAGCCAGGAGCCTGGAACTCCATCTGGGTTTCTCACATGGCTGGTAGGGGTCCTTGGACTTAGGCCATCTGCTGCTTTCCTAGGCACATTAGCGGTGAGTTGGATCAGAAGTGGAGCAGCCAGGACACAAACCAGCAGCCATATGGGATGCAATGCCTTAACCCACCATACCATGACACCTGCCCCTGCGTTAGTAAAGTTTAAAATTACTGTTAAAAGGTTTAAGGTAGGCCAGCACCGCAGCTCCCTAGGCTCATCCTCCGCCTGCGGCGCCAGCACCCGGGTTCTAGTCCCAGTTGGGGTGCCGGGTTCTCTCCCGGTTGCTCCTCTTCCATTCCAGCTCTCTGCTGTGGCCCCAGAAGGCAGTGGAGGATGGCCCAGGTCCTTGGGCCCTGCACCCGCATGGAGACCAGGAGGAAGCACATGGCTCCTGGCTTCAGATCAGTGCAGTGCAGCGCACCAGCTGTAGCAGCCACTTGGGTGAACCAATGGAAAAAGGAAGACCTTTTTTCTCTCTGTCTCTCTCTCTCTGTCTAACTCTTGCCTGTCAAAAAAAAAAAAAAAAAAGGTTTAAGGTATAATAAACTGAGTAACAGTTTTCCAAATTAATCAACTGAAAATGTGATAACACCAAATTGCTATTTTGTTCTGCATCTTAGCTGGATGAAGAAATCTCTGGGATTGTGGAAGTTGTTGGAAGAGTAACAGCCAAGGCAACCATCATGTGTGCATCTTATGTCCAGTTCAAAGAAGATAACAATCCTTTTGGTAATGTAACACATTCTGATATTGAGTGGTTTATGTAATTTGGAGGAAGACAATTTTATTCTTAATTTGATATGTGTTGGTCTAGTCCTATCGTGTTTTCAATTTCTATGGGATTCTCTGATCCCAAGGAAAATGAGAGGACAATTTAATCTGTTTCTAAGTAGTGCTTAAATATGTAGGAAAGAGAAAATTAAATGTTTCCTTAACTGTTTTTTTCAGATCTTGGACTTTACAATGAAGCTGTGAAAATTACCCACGAGTTCCCTCAGTTTTTTCCTTTAGGGGTTACACAACATGATTGATCCTGACTGATTTTCTTAGGATTGCAAGTGAGCTACAGTGAAGAATATTAAAGGAGTCCTCATATGAATGAGGAAGAGATTCTTGTGGTTTCTGTTGTTTTCTCTTTAATATTTCATGTACTAAACTTTAGATATACCTGTCTATAGTTTTTGATAGAATTGGTATATTGACAGTTCTCACCCAAGTCCTCTTACAAGGAATGGTTTCTCTGGAATAAGCTTGGATTAGATGAAAGATCCAAGCAGGTGTGTGAGTTTAGTTTTCTATTTTATTAATAAAAATTAAAATGGAGCATACTGTTGGTCATTTCATTTTTATTCTTATAGTCACATATCCAAATACACACTTGGAATTTCATATCTGAAAGGTCAGAACTTAGACCTTCCAAATGAAACTCTGGGCTAACTGCAAACGATTTTCTCACCATCTCTCAAACTGTCCCAGGTTGATTATTCTTTGATACTCCACTTAAAAACTGATTTTGATGAATTATAAAAGACACGTAACCTGTATCTTCTGGAATTGGTAAAGTATCTCTTTTTCTGGATTTTAAAACTGAGCTTTTAAAACAAAGGATACATAATCTTTTATGAAAAAATTGGTGGAATACTTGATTTTGATTTTTTTCTTTCTTTTCAATTGTCATTATCTTTAGATAATGCAGGAACAAAGTAAACCTTGTATAGAATTTCCAACTAGTGACTGAGGCCTTTCACCATCTAACCTCAGTCTCAAATCCTGTTTTCCCCTCTGAAGCCACCCTGTAATACCCAGTCCTCCGATAGCCTTTAAACACAGGTGCCTTTGAACTGGCTATCTGCTTGGATTGGCCTGTTTCTTTGACCAATTGAAAACATTCCCTGAATTTCCTAATTTAGGCAGCATTAGTCACTTCATGTTACATACCTTTGTTCATACCTCTCATCACATGCAACTTTCTGAAACTTTTTTTTTCAGTTTAAAAATATTCTTGGGATGAGCATTTTGGTTTAGTGAATTAAGCCACCACTTGGAACACCCTAACACCATACCAAAGTGCCGAGTTGGGTCCTGGCTCCTCCACTTCCAACCCCGCTTGTAGCTAACGCATCCTGGGAAGCAGCAATTTATGGCTTCAGTACTAAGATCCCTGCCATGCATGTGGGAGACAACTTTTAAATAATCTGTTGGGCTGCAGGAAGTTGATACTTCAGACCTCATTTACAGGCTTCCCCAGAATTCAGCCCAGGACTTGACTCAAAATATTTGTTGAATGACTTAAAGTGATTAAATCAATACCTTAAAAGGACAACTTCAAAAATGTATAGATTCAGGGCCTGGTGTAGGTGCAAGATAGGATACTGTTTGGGTTGCCCACATTCCATACTGGAGTGCCTGGGTTACAGTCCCAGCTCTGCTTCTGACTCTACTTACTGCTAATGTATGCCCTGGGAGGCAGCAGCTGATGAGTAAACCCTGGTAGCTGGGTTCCTGCCATCTATATGGGAGACTCAGATGGGAGTTCTGGTTTTGTCCTGGCCCAGGCCTGGCGTTGTGGGTATTTGGGCAGTAAGCCAGCAGATGGATACCATAATTAAAAGCTAGTAATTGATATTCTCTCTGTTGCTCATCCTTTCAAGTAGATTGGGAAACAAAAAAAATACATAATTTTGGTTTTTATTTAAACTAAAAAAATATACAATTTTCCCACTGTGTCCCAGAGACGCTGCCATGGTTTAGTATATAGCTTTCCAGAATTTCGTCTACTTTGACAAACTGTAAGACCCCTAAACCATGTTTTGCAACATGAATCTCTCCTGACTATGGCATTCTCTTTCATCATTGCAAAACAGCCCACTGTACCAAATGCTCCTCAGTGTACTTAACCATTTCTCTAATTCGCTTCCCAACCCAGAAGAGATGAGGAAACTGAAAATAAGAAGCCTCTTTGGTATTTCCCAGTGTCTAACAAAGTACACAAATCAGTCAGTTGAGCCTACCTTGAGAAGCCACAAGACCCAGAGGATGGGTAAGGAAGTAACAGTGGCAAGGATGGGAGCTTCGGTTGATCTTTATGAAGAAGATGCTCAGAAGGTGTTTGGAAATGTACAACCTACAACCTTTAAGGTAGAGTTTAATGGGTCTGCCGTCCCTTATCTGCAACTTTAAAATCTAAAATGGGTTGAAAATCATAAAACTTTCCTCTAAATTTAGGGCAAAACCTGAAAAGAATAGTTGTGAAGCTGTTTGTAGTCTCTCTCACTTTGTGAAACACGCATATATTTCACTGCAGAAACATGGGTGTAGAAGACACTCCATGACATACGGTAGGTGTTCCCTGTGACTGCCAAAATCCAAACATTCTAATTCTAAAGTGTGTTTCAAGTAAGGGTTTATGTTCCTAAATCAAGGGACAGAATACAGACAGAGTGAGAAAAATCACAGAGCCAATGACAAAACCTTGGTGGACCTGTGCCCTTGACGGACTGAGAGTAAGTGGGATGAGGAAGAATAATCAAGTGAGGAGAACAAGCAGCAATGCCCAGCATCTAGCAAGTCCTCCATTAATGTTGACCAGGAGAGAATATCATCCAAGGCAAGGAAGGAGAGTTTCAGTGAGTGGTCAGCGTTGTTCAAAACAAAGAATACTTGTAAGTAAGGATTAAGGGTAAAATGCTGATACTGTTAATTTATAATATATAGCACACATTTCCAAAAAGGATTAGGTTGCAAAAATATAAAGGGAGACACTGAAAACAGGAGATAGCAACAAAAATCTAATATAAAAAATACATTTAGGCATTATATTTAATTCCAAGTTTTTCTGGAAAGCATGGAAAAGAGAGGGGCAATCTGCACTTGAGTTTCAATAGCCTTAAATCCACTAGAGCAATCCAGTTTTTTCCTGATATTAAAATATCATGCAGCGTATTATGAACTGTAAAATAGTTGTCTTCAGTAGCAATTTTACAAAGATCCTTCAAATGTTCCCTTTTAGTTGTCATCTGATGATGACAAAATTCAACACAACTACAAAGCATCTTCTATGTGATAAGTGCTTTGAATGATCAACTAGTATTACTAAATCTATAGAACTGTTTTTTAGAAATATGTACTCATTTTAAAATAATTTTTAAACTGAATCCTCAACTTTGAAAGGCGGAGAGACAGAGACAGGGAAATCCATGTGCTGAATCACTCACAGACTGACACCTGGAGACCAAAACTCCCATCAGGGTCTCCCATATGGGTGGCAAGAACCCAGCTACTTTTGTTCAGCCATCACCTGCTGCATCCCAAGGCACACATTAGCAGGAAGTAAGAATCAGAAGCAGAACTGGGACTTGAACCCAGGCACTGCAATATAGAATGTGGTACTCAAACAGTATCCTAATTGTTGCACCCACTCCAGGACCTAAACCTATAGAATTTTGAAGTTGTCCTTTTAAGGTATGAATGTAATCTGCTTTAAGTCATTCAAATATTCTGAGTCAAGTCCTGGACTTACTGCTGGAGAAGGCTTTAAGTGATCTGAAGCATTGGTCTCCTGCAGCCTAACAGAATCTTTCAAGGTGTCTCACTCTTACCAGCTGCTCAGTATTGTGATCTGAGGTTTCAGATCCACTGTGGTAACCACCAGATTCTGTAGGTTCTATTTAATGAAACTCCAATCCGGTTTCTTCCCGTATTTAATCCACATGGTATTTGATTCTGATCTGTTGCTGTCAGTAATCTTGGTACCAGAGGTTATCTTTCCTAAGGAGATGACGCTAAGTCTACAGTACTAAGAAAACATGTGTTTTAAATTACTTTCTAATACTAGGTTGGTTTGAGGTAAGCCATTTAGGTTCTTTCCTGACCCCACTTGACCTTCAGCCATGGGGTTTTGAGATGGCTAATGAAGACCAGAGGTGTAGACTATGAGGAATTTATAGTGTAATTAATCTTGATTGCAGGGATTAAAATTATAGTTACATATTAATGAATCTCAGCAGCACAACACTGTTGTGTAGTGTGCCAGTGTTGTGGCTCAGCAGTGGGGACGTCCTTGTCTTTGTTGGAGACTTCCACTGAAATACAGTGGCTGTTGCATATAAAACGGTGCTGTTTCAAACACTGTTTCTTTAGGGTGGCAAAAAAAAGAACAACAGTGTGGTATTTAGGACACACAGTTAACTCCAAAGCTTTGGAACAATAAGCAAAGAACAGTGACACAAATCAGAGGAAAGGACAATATATGTGATAATTTGAGGCAATCCATAGATGACATTGTGACTTAATTAGTCCCCATTTCTAAGCAACTGTTCATTTTTCACAGGAGTTTGAAATATTATTCCAAAAAATAATCTGATTATTTTGGCTGTGAGAATCCTACATTGCAGAATGTTAGTTGTTTATTTATTTATTTTTATTTTTAAAAGATTTATTTATTTATTTGAAAGGCAGAGTTACAGAGGCAGCAATAGAAAAAGAAAGTGAGTTCCTCCAATCCGCTGCCACTCCCCAGATGGCTGCAATGGCCGGAGTTGGGCCAGAGCTAGGCCAATCTGAAGCCAGGAGTCTGGAGCTTCTTCCAGGTCTCCCATGTGGGTGCAAGGGCCCAAGGACTTGAGCCATCTTCCACTCTTTTCCCAGGCTGCAGCTGAGAGCTGGATTGGAAGACGAACATCCAGGACTCAAACCAGTGTCCATATGGGATGGTGGCACTGCAGGTGGCAGCTTTACCTGCTATGCTACAGCGCTTTCCCCAATAGTGTTTATTTAACCTGGACTTAAATGAATGGATTCAGTGAAAGATCTTGGTATCTTGGCATCTCAATCTAGAAAGTCATCAGGGAGAAATTCTGCTGCTAAATAATCATTAATTAAAAGCTAGATAATTAATATCATTTTAACCTTAAATACTTGTTTAGTATTTAGTATTTAGTATTAGGATATTGACGAGGCCAAGGCCACTTCGGCTGGCTGACAAGGTCACAGCAGAAGGTCTGTCTCAGCAAGGCATGAGGACAGCTACGGTCCTTTTGGTGGTTTTAGGTTTGATGGGAACTACAAGCTGGAGCTTCCTGGTGGTCCTGCTAATGACTGCTATATTCCTAATTTTACAGAAGAGCACTTAGTCTCATAACCTCCAAAATGTCCATTGTCTTGTAGAGTTTTAATCAAGCAGAGTGTTAGTGTAGAAGAAAGGGTTAATGCTTTATGCAAGGTTGAGCTATTTGTGGAAAAGAATTAAAAGGCAACAGGCTCTCTGGTATATACTTCCCACTTGAATAAAGATAGATGTTAATAAAGCTTTAATTCACTAGTTGCTACAAATACTACAATGGTTAGGATGTCAAAACTGTAGAATAGAGCTAAGTGAATCTTTAAATAAGTGCAATAAAAAAAATTTAAAAATTACAGAAAGAACTGCAAAGAGGGGACACATTTTAAAAAGGGTCTATTTTGAACTTGGGGCTTCTAGTAAAGATTAGATAAGGAAGGTACCATTCTAGCTTATGTAGCCCATTTCTGCATAGTTCGGCAGCACTCGAGGCCTTGGCTTGTGGGCAGACTGTTATCTTGCACCTGTCTGTGACTGTAACCCATGCTCTGAGTATGCCCTTGAAAATAAAAAAAAAAATTGTAATTAGAAAATATGGACAACAGGCCTTTCATTGTAAGAAGAAAAAATCATTATGTGGCTTATGATATAAAAATAAAGTCTGGTGCTCGAGAGCCAGAGCCATGCTATCAGCCTTGCTGGGAGTGTCTCATTTCTTCGAGCGCTGACACCTCTCACACCTTGGGGCCCCTGGACTGGCTGGAGCTGGTCTTCAGCAGGATATATTTAGTTTTAGTGTTGACATTTTCATTGATTTAACTTCACCTAATGCACCATGATCATTTAAAGCCAAGTTGTGTTAATTTAGCACAACCATATAGAAAATCAGAAACAGTCCTGATTTCATTGTTTTTCCTTAGCTTCTGAGAGGCTTTAAGTTTTAGGAAAACATTAGGCCCGATGAGTGTGTACTTTTTTTTTCAGGGGTACATCCATGCGCCTAAGCGTCAGGGTCCCAGTTCATCCATTATTTCTTCCATATGGCTCAGAAATGTTACATCTCAGTCGGGCATGTATTTGACCTTCTGTGGGAGTCAGACAGCAGACCAGGGGGTTGCCTCACTTTGGAATCTCCTCAGCACTGACTAAATGTCTTCCAGATGAACATAATGTGGGCCAAGGGAGGAGCGAGGGATCAGAAGTCATTGCCTCCAAACCAGGGAGATGTGTACACTTTCTTTTGGAACCTAGTGACCTAAAGGAATTGACCTACTGGGCAGTTTCCTTCACTCTCAACTTTATGCTATTTAAGTCATAAAAGCAGCTCAGATAAGATACAGTAATTATTTATTATCATCCCGTTTGTTTAAAACAACAGTACAGACAGCTGCAAAGGTTCCTGTCCTCCCCGTTTTCTCATCGGAAATTCCTACAGAGTGACTTTGCCAGATGTGCATGTGGGCTACCAGTGGAGGCAGGGTGAAGCAGTTCATTACTGTCTGTCGCAGGACCACTCACCTGCGAATGTTGGCACCAGTGCCCTGTTTTATCCCTTTTACAGGAAAATAAAAGTAACATTTCTAGAGGAATAAAATAGGCCCCTCTATGTCGCTTTTCTTCCTGTATCTGCTATCTTAAACGTTTTTGAAGTACAAATTTCAAGAATACATTTTAGGCAGTACAGGGAAAATATATAAGTTTACATGTACTCTAAAACTGTATCTATCATAACTTATTTAAACAAAAATAAGGCTCCACTGTTGAATCTTTTGAGTCAAGGTAGACTAAGTTGGCATTTCTTTTCAAGGAAAAATGGACTCTAAAAGGGGAGGGGATAAAAAACGTCTCTATATTTCATCTACAATTGGTAAAGGACACCAACGATCTACACATCTGTAATTTTTAAAAATAGGATCCAGGGGCTGGCACTGTGGTGTAGTAAGCTAGGCTGCCACCTGCCATACAAGCATCCCATATGGGTACTGGTTGTAGCCCTGGGCTGCTCTTCTTCCGATCCAGCTATCTGCTATGGCCTGGGAACGCAGTGGAAGATGGCCAAGTGCCCCTACACTCACTGGGGAGACCCAGAAGAAGCTGGTTGCTAGCTTCAGATCAGCACAGCTCTGGCCGTTGCAGCCATTTGGAAAGTGAACCAGTGGATGGAAGACCTATCTTTCGGTCTCTCCTTCTCTCTGTCTCTTAACTCTACCTCTCAAATGAATAAATAAAATTAAAAAAAAAATAGGATCTAGATAAGTTGTCTGATTGTAAGTGAGGCTAGCAAACTGCAGGAATGTGGTGTGATAAAATAAAGACAGCCATTTGCATCAACAGAACTCTTCAAGGGATTAATCTTAAGTACATTTTAGAAATGTATCATTTGGATTGATGCATTTGAGCTTCTAAAATTTTTGAGATAAAATCATTAAGTCAATGACATTTAGAAACAGCACTGCTGCCTTCTGTGTCCTCAACAGATTCTAAATTCAGCTACATGTGTCTTGTGATCATAAGATATGGCTACAAATAGCAATAAATGTTGCAAAGCAAATTCCATGGTAGCATAGGAAAACATTTCCCCTGCAGCAGGGGAAGGTGGATTACCTCACCCCTATGGCCTGCAGGTTACATCATGGAGTGCAGGCTTAGAAATGAAAAGGGAACACAAGCGAAAGTAGGAAAATGATTTCATGAAAAATAGATGTTCTTTGTTTAGGGAAAAACATCTGAAGTATTGATGAGAAACTTTAGGCACAAATATTTCTGTGTTCATATACTTTGGAACTGTTTCTAAAAAACTAATTTATGCAATTTCATAACTATTCATAAAGAAGCAGTCATGCAAGTCAGTTTTATTCATAAAGGGCTTAAAATATTACTATACTGCAAAATATTTTAACAATAATATACATTTATATATTACCTAATAAATTACATTTGCATATGATATAGTTGTAACAATATAATTATATACAACTTGGAAATTGGTAATTTCTACTTAGCTGGATTCAGTATGCAGAAAAAAATATTACTTCTAGTTCTAACTCACATTTTAGTAGGGGGTAAGAGCATCACACATTCAGATTACTCTGGGATACAAATTCCTATCAGTAACCTCCAGGAAGTTGCCACATACGTGATTATTGCAACAGAGATTCTAAGAACTTGACCAAGGAACCATTTTGTCTGTGGTAGTTGGTTGCTTTAACTCAGGGTTTCTCAATCTTCTTAAACCTTGACAAATACTAAACCTTTTAAATCCCTAATAAATACTAAAATCTCATGGCTGAACTTTCCAGCCCAAGATTCTGAAATAACCTCCTCTCAGAATCTTGAAACCAAATGTGAACACCGAGTATCCTACCAGACTTTATTAGAATTTCTTGTTTTCCTACCTCCCCAATATGCTGCAAACTCCATGAGGAAAGAGTAGGGAAACTGGAAGACAGTGGATGGAGATGACAAGAACACTTTTCCCTTTGTTTCCTTTTAGCCTTCTGGACTTCGGAAGCCTTTAACCTTATGTCAACTTGACTGGGCTGAGTGGTGCCCAGACAGCTAATGTATCTTACTATTTTGGGGTGTCTGTGTGCATCTTTCTGGAAAAGATAAGCAAAATGAATCAGTGAACTAAGTCCAGCCACTCTCACCTATGTGGGCAGGCATCATCTAATCCCCATCAGCTAATCCAGAATTATGATGAAGGGTGAGTCTCTTGTAACTCCTTGAGCTGGGATACCCACCTTCTCCTACCTTCAGACAACAGAAGTTCCTGGTTCAGGCTTTTGGAGTCCAGGGCCTATACCAGCACCTGCCCTCCCCAGACTCTGGATCTGAGTTACATCTGTGGCTGCTCTGGTTTCCAGGCCTTTAGACTTGGACTTGAGTTCAAATACACCACTGACTTTCTTGGTTCTGTTTACCCTAGGAAGTGAGAGTGGCCGATCAGAGCAGTGAAGCATACAGCCTGAAGATCATGGAGCAAAGAACTGCAAACATTGATGCCCACTTCACATTCCTTCTCATTTTTTCCCTTTCTGTTGTGGTAAGATGTACACAAAACTGACCAAATATCAATACCTCCACTATGAATCATCCATTTCCAAACCTCTTGTAAAAGAGAAACTACTCATCAAACAGTAAGCTGTCATTCCCTCCCCTCAGCCCTGGCAATCCCCCTTCTATTTCTGTTTCTGTGATTGACTATTCTAAGTGACTACAAGTAGAACCATAGCGCTTTTCTCATTTTGTGGCTGGCTTACTTCACATAGCATCGTGTTCTTAAGGTTCACCCACACTGTAGCCTATGTCAGGATTTCCTTCCTTTTTCAGGCTCAATCATGTCCCACTGTATGTGCGTACCATGTTTTGCTTATCCATTCATCCATCCACAGACACTTGAGTTGCTTCTACATTTTAACTTCTACATAGTGCTGCTATGAACATGGGCATACAAGTATCTCTTCAAAACTTTGCTTACAATCCTTTTAAGTATATACCCCGAAGTGGAACTGCTGGACCATATGATAATTCTATTTTTAAGTTTTTGAAGAAACACTATTTTCCACCATGGCTGTGCTATAAGCCTGAACTTTTTGTAACAATTGGAAAAAAACAACAACTAGCTTTAAAACTCACTGCAAGTTCATTCAAGACACATCATAGTAACCAAGAAAAATGCATGTGGTCCAGTTCAGTCAAGAAACCAGAGACCTAATTCCAGGTTTCCCACCCAGTAGATCAGCTCCTTGCATGATCCAGCTTCCTTCCAGTTCCAACAATTTATGGTTTTAATATCTTATTAATCATTTTCCAAATTAGTGGTTAAGCTAAAAATGGAAAACAGGTGGACACTGGGCAGTTGACAGTAGCTGCATGGAGCACTACACTGAAAAGGGTTCTGAGAGGAAGGAGGTGATGGATACGCATTTGTGTCATGGTGGCGAAGGGTGTGGTCATTCAGTCCGCACTGCTTCAAGCTTTTAGATTCATTTATTTATTTGAAAGGCAGAGTTACAGAGAGGCAAGAGGTCTTCCATCTGCTGGTTCACTCCTCAAATGGCCGTAACAGCTGGAGCTGGGTCCATCCGATGCCAGGAGCCAGGAGCTTCCTCTGGGTCTCCCACATGGGTACAGGGGCCCAAGAACATGGGCCATCCCCTGCTGCCTTCCCAGGCCACAGCAGGGAGCTGGATCAGAAAGGGAGCAGCTGGGACTCAAACTGGCACCCAAACGGGATGTTGGCACTGCAGGCACCAGTTTTACCCGCTATGCCACAGCGCAGGGCCCAGCCTAACCCCTTTATCTCATGTTAACTGAAGAGCTGGATTTGTCACTGGAGAATTTAAACATAAACAGGAAGTCTGCTATTGGAATACATGTTGAATTCTTTTTCCCATGTGTTTTTCTTATCCTAGCATTCTTACTACTGTGACCATTTCCAGTCTACTTTCCAAAATACAAGTCTCCACAATGTACTCAGTCACTGTTGGCTAATTCCACCCTCTGTTTAGCAGTTTTCAAGGTACTCATTCCTAACTTAAAATGGCCACAAAGACAGGCTGGCGTGGCATAGTGGATAAAGCCGCCTCCTGCAGCACCAGAATCGCATATGGGTGTGTCGGTTCATGTCCAGCTGCTCCACTTCTGACCCAGCTCCCTGCTAATGGCCTGAGAAAGCAGCAGGTGACGGCACAACTATCTGGACCCCTGCCACCCACGTGGGAGACCTGGAAGAAAGCCCCAGCTTCGGCCTGCCCAAGTGCTGGTCACTGCCGCCATCTGGGGGGTGAACCAATGGACAGAAGATCTCTCTCTCTCTCTCTCTCTCTCTCTCTCTCTCTCTCTCTCTCTCTCCCCCCCTCGCACTTTCAATTAAATAAATCTTAAAAAAAAAAAAAAAAAAAACCTAGCCACAAAGAAAAAGATGAAAACTCACAAGACCACCAACAGCCCAACTACTTGGCTTCGGAAAGTATGTTAATCTAGTATACGCAGTTGGACTGAGGAAAAACCTATGATGGCTGCATTTCGCACATGCATTTCAATTCTGTGACTCAGACATCCGGTGGTTCAGGGAGGTGGCTTAATTCCAAGGTATATTAACCAGTGGTCTGAGCAAATTCGGAGTTCAGGCAGAGAGAGGAAACAATGAGGAAGTAGAGGAATATACTAAAGAGTGGAACACTGCAAGACAAAAGTAGATAAGGAGGCGATTTAAATGCAGATACACTGAGGACAGCCATCTCAGGAGCAGAGTGAGGTGCTAAAATAGAAGTTCCAACTCGATGCCTCACTTCACCAAAGCTACAGTCTGTCACTTGTACTGTCGGCCTCTGCAGGCTCACATCATCTGCCATCTGTTTTAGAAAGGCAGCCCGTATCCCCCAACATCTACGTGATGTCCTCATTCTCACATCTGTTCGCTGAAAAAGAAGGGAAGTCTCACTGTGTATGAGCATTCTTTGTCAATCTAGATCCTCTTAACTTCCTTCTTTCTGCATTAATTCCAGACTTTCAAAAAAGTATTTTCTCTTAAGGAGTAATTTGGCAACTCCATGGCACCAAGGCATGCAAGTTGCAGCATTCCATAAATTTGCATTCCACACAATGTGCCAGTGATTAACTTAAAGAATGGAAAATCTGGAAATGGAAATCTTAGGGGATTGAAAATCAATCCCCTAACAACAGAACAACAGAACAATCCCTCTACATTCAACCACAAGTTCTGCGATGCTGGGTGCTAAGTAAGCAAAACAAAACCACCTTACAGGTGTGACAGTCACTCACAGAGACTATTTGGTTATTTTTAATGCTGTAACTGCTTTTATCTAAATGCTAATCAGTCGTCCTGCCACAACCCTGCAGTGGCAGAATCAATTTCAGTAACAATGCTGATGGTCACAATATGATCGACTGAAGTCTCGACTCCTTGGTGCAAAGGAGGTGGAAATGATAGGCAGCTCATTAATCATTTATCCCAGAGATGAATGTGTTCAGTTGCTGCCAGGGGGCTGTAGGTGAATGCTGCCAGAAATGAGAAATGTCAATTGTCAGGCCTCGTGCATAATGGTGGAGCTGATTTAAGCTTCTTTGAAGATTAAAGTTATGCCCTTTTTCCCTACAGTTCCATCACATATGCTTGGCAATTTTGTTCCGTAAGAATTCATTTTCTCTCTGCTCAGATGTCCTTGCTTGAGAACATATACACAGCTCAGAGTCTTCCCTAGCTATCTGCAGAGTGCCACATATTGCGAATGGACTTTAAATGAATAAAGAATAAGTAAAGGAATCATTTTTGGCCAATTTTTCCACAATGGATATGTTGTCTCAACAAGGATGATACACATTTTAAGTTCCCAGGGTCCCACAGGGAACAGACATAGTCTATATTTCGTGTAACATTTTCTGAAGATAGAAAAAACAATTCAATACAGTACACTCAAAAAACTATTATTCACCAAATTATGTGAACATTCCCAAAAGTGTAGTCACTGTCTAGAGGACATTAAGAATCTGCCCCAACTTAATTATTTCCAATCTCTGTCTGATTGTTCCAGTGGAAAATACAAAAGGACTTCAAAAACGGTTGTAGGGAAATGGAATAAAAAGATCAGTTTGTTTTGCTGCAAAAGGTTTTTGAAACCTGCACACAGTCTCCTCATGACACGTGTTTCCCATGAACGTCTGGAGGCCCCTCAGCACGCTCCCACCTGCAGTTCCCTTTGAGAGCCCACAGCGTCTGAGCGTTCACTGCAAGAATCATACTCAGGTTTCCAAAAATAATTTAATGTATCTCAGAAAACTGTCTGTCTTTACTAAATACCAGTTTGTCCTGAGAGTCTCAACTGCTGCTAATTCCATTTTTGAGGACTGGAAGCGAAGGGTCACAGGTGTAAGATGATAAAACAAGCAAGATACGCTTCTCACAGATCTACCACGGTGCTGAATGCTTTTGCTCCATAAACTGTCCATCTTCACCTGTCTTGGGAACACTTACGAACCGCAGATGCACACTTAGCACTGTGCAAATATTAAAGTATACCTGTTAATGCAGAGTACAAATTTCCAAGGTGACAGGAAAATCATTTTACTTCAACACAATTAATATGCAGCACAGGAACTCTGTATCAAATTTTTACCACGAAATAATGTTATATTGCTGCTAAAAAGGAAATTCAGTTCCACCATATGTTTGACAGTGGCAACTTCCTATTTCATTGCTCTCAGCAAAATATGTGCCTACAGTGTGATCCAAATCCGGCTAAGTATGAATTTTACCATTTGCTATTTCAAACTTAGGTGTTCTTGCACACATGTGTCTATGTAAGCATGTTTGTTCATGTGTGTAAGTGGTGCTTTCTTAATAAAAGATCTAAGACCAAGAATTTGCATACATTCTTACATAAATGCCTGTTTCAAGTTTGAGTCATTAATCCCTTCCAATGCTCTTCCAGACTACCCTGTCCTTTTTACTTTATATTTTAAGAACCCAACAAATTAGATTCCAGAATCTGAATTTCCAGTTAAGAAATTATGTTAAGGCAATATGCTTTTCATGAGTTGAATGATGAAAGACTGTGTGTGCTGAATTATTACTATTGCTGCTACTTCTGGCATTATATAAATTAGCCTTTATTCCTGAATTTGCCTTTTTAGCAAAGTATTTTAAGACACTGTACTATTAGATCACTAAGAATGTTACATTTTGGAAAATGCCAGACAACTTCTATTTCCTCAAATTATTTCTAATCAGAATATCTTTAAGTCCAAATTTAAAAAATTCAAGAAAAATTGGGGGGCTTGTAGAAAAACACAAGATGCCAAAATGATCCTCATGTTACACAAATGCCAGCAATTACAAACATGACGAAAGAAAGCTGAATGGATCTGATCTGAAGCCATGGTTAAGGCTACCTCTTCTATGACACAGAGCTCCTCCTAGACAACCGAGGCTCCCTCAGTCCTTACGCATCACGACCCAGAACGTGCGTGCAGCACATGGAGGCCCCGAATGTGCTCTGGTGTTTTTGGAAGCACGGGCAGGCAGGCATGCTCCGAACTCATTACTTAAACATAAACAGCTTGTTATTATCAGAAATGAGCTCAGTAAAATGCACCTCAGATTGGACTGGAAAATAATTCAATTCTGTACCTAGGGAACAAGTTTCCTGTCACAGGCCTAGAGCCAAAATAGAGAAGTCACAAGACTCTAAGAGGAAGAGCTAGCAGAAAGATTAATGGTCCTTACTATGTACCATGAAACTCAGGAACACCAGAGCTATTCACACTATTTCTAAGGATGGTGAAAAATGACAGCGAGAGAGGAGAGCACCTTTTTGTTATTACCTCTGTTACCACTGCAGACTAGGAATCTAAAAAAATGCCTTTGGAACAATTAGATCTCAATGCTCATTTCCAGTATCCTTTGTAGCATGCTTATTTACCTTATAGAAATAATCCTAATATTTGTTCCATTATGCCAAGAAGACACCAGATCTGGATAACCTTCATAAAAGCCAGTAATACATGTGTGATAGACATATACGTTTATATACTCATCAATATTATATAAAAATTCAACAGATGGATTTCCAGAGTACATTCAGGGGCGGCGCTGCGATGTAGCGGGTATAGCTGCTGCCTGCAGCACCGGCATCCCATATGGGCGCCGGTTGGAGTCCTGGCAGTTCCACTTCTGACCCAGCTCTCTGCTATGGCCTTGGAAAGCAGAAGGCCCAAGTCCTTGGGCCCTTGCATCTGCATTGGGAAGACCTGGAGGAAGCTCCTGGCTCCTGGCTTTGGATTAGTGCAGCCAAGTGGGGAGTGAACCAGCAGATGGAAGACCTCTCTGTCTCTCCTTCTCTAACTCTTTCAAGTACATGAATAAATCTTTAAAAAAAAAAAAGTATGTTCCTCCTATCCCATCCTTTAAAGACCACTATTAGTTTCAATATTCAACAGCTCCTCGCTGAAACCTTTTTGCTACACCTATTTGTTCTCTACTTTGCTTTTTCCCCGAATCTCCCTTGTCAATAAAAATGTCTATACCACTTGAGTAGTTTCCTTATATTTCCCTGTAAGTATGTAGCATAACTTTTTCTTACTAGACATTTAAGTTTTTACTATAAATACTACTGTGAAGAACCTCATCGCAGAAATGTGTTTATGCACTTATCCAATCAATCCCTCAGCAAATATTTCCATTATACTATGCTCACCTATCCTAAAGAAACATACTGACCTACGTTTCTGCAAGCTGTTATTTCAGGATATTCCCTTCATGTCTTCAGAGTTCACAGAGGGGGCCGGCATTGTGGCGGAGCAGGTAGAGCCACCATCTGTGGTGCTGACATCCCATATGGGCACCGGTTCCTGCGCTGGCCATTCTACTTCCAATCCAGCTCCCTGCTAGTGGACTGGGAAAGCAGTGGAAGAAGGTCCAAGAAGTGAACCAGCGGATGGAAGACCCTTCTCTCTTTCAAATATATCAATCTTTATTTTTTTAAATATTTATTTACTTGAGAAGTAAAGTTACAGACAGTGAGGGGAACAAAGAGAAAGGTTTTCCATCTGCTGGTTCACTCCCCAAATGGCTGCAACAGTCAGAGCTGAGCAGATCCAAAGCCAGGAGCCAGGAGCTTCTTCTGGGTTTCCCATGCAGGTGCAGGGGCCCAAGCAGCTGGGCCATCTTCTACTGCTTTCCCGGGCTACAGCAGAAAGCCAGATCAGAAGAGGAAAAGCCAGGACTAGAACCAGGGCCCATATGGGAAGTGGCACCGCAGCCAGAGGATTAACCTAGTATATCATAGTGCAGGCCCCAACAAATAAATCTTCAAGAAAAAAAAAAAAAGTTCATGGTAGTATCACATTGTGAAAAAGCTGTGTATTGGGCCGGCGCCGTGGCTCAACAGGCTAATCCTCCGCCTTGCGGCGCCGGCACACCAGGTTCTAGTCCCGGTCGGACTAGAACCAGGAAAAAGCACCTAGCACCTGGCTCCTGCCATTGGATCAGTGTGGTGCGCCGGCCTCGGTGGCCATTGGAGGGTGAACCAACGACCAACGGCAAAGGAAGACCTTTCTCTCTGTCTCTCTGTCCACTCTGCCTGTCAAAAAACAAAACAAAACAAAGAGCTGTGTATTGAATTCAAGTGTTTTCGCACCAAAATGTTATCTTCAAAAAAAACTTTTCTTCTTTAATTTGAGGGAGGGAGGGAGAGAAACTCGAGCGCACTTGTATTCCTATCAATCCCCTGGGCCTTGGCCTAAACCAGGAGCAGGGAATGCTATCCAGGTCTCCCATGTGGGTGCAGAAACCTAACTACTTGAGCCATCACTACTGTCTCCCAGGACCTGCATTAGCAAGAAACTGGAATCAGAAGGCAGAGCTGGGAGCTGGATCTAGGCACTCCTGTGAGGAAGTGTGTGACTTAACCACTAAGCTAAATGCTTGCTGCAAAATAAAGTTCTCTTTTGATTTTCCACAAACTTTTATTCTTTTTCATTTATGTACACATACACTACCCTGCTTTCTTTTCAAACAGCATGTTATGTATTTTACCTGCACAGGTCTCTGATATTATCTACTGGTTGTGTCTTTTCCTTAGGGATATGAGAATGTTCCTCATGAGCTAAGCGTATTAAATTTGTCACACATTGTAGTTTATCAGTTTGGCTTTTAGTTCTTTCTGGTACTTCTGCCATAATCAACTTTACCAACTCGGAAAACAGCAGGCATGTGCGCCTCCCCTTTGCCTCTCCTGCACTGCAATGTGCAGAACCAGTGCCAGCAGCTCCCTTGTCTGTCTATAAGGGGAAGGATTCTATTATTTCTACACCAGGCTTCTTGTGTGACATAAAATAGGGGTGGGATAAAATGAGGGAAAAACATTTCCTTTATATGACAAAAACCTTATTTTAAAAATGTTCATTTTCATCTATGTGAAAGGCAGAGACAGAGAGGAGGGGTTCGGGAGGGAAGAGAGGGGAAGAAAGATAAAAGGAGGGGGAAGGAGAGAAGAGATATCGATCTCCCATCAGCTTCACTCCTCAGCCGCCCACACAGCCAGCACTTGGCCAGGATAAAGCCAGGAGCTGAGCAGGGTACCTGACACATAACAGGCACTAATAGTAACAATCACTATCATTAATGTACTGCTGGACTTGACTGTTTACTTGTGACTCTGTCATGTGCTAAAGTGAAATCAATTCATTGAGGAATCTGTTAATTCAAAATCTAGGTTAAGTTAGCTTTTAAAAACATGTAGGAAGCTTTCTATCCTTAAACTCTGAGACAAGTACTATTTCATAAAAATTAACATTTTTAAAGTGCCTTTTTGTTTTTAGTGCTTTTTATAAGCAGCCAAGCCAACTACAAAATGTTCAGGCAGCAGAGAAAATACGTAGATGAGGAATGGAGGGAGGAAGAGCAGCAGAAAGAGGAGATGCTATCCAGCTAGCCCAACTCTGCCACCACCATGTAAGTCACAAGATTCAGAACACTCAGTGTGTCCAACACTCAGTGTGTCTCTCCCGCCTCTCTGATGCCTCTATCTGAGCAGATGGTAGACATTCACAACTCACTAGTGCCACTCGTTCAATGATGGCTATCCTGTAGAGAGCAATCTCAGTGTGCTTCCTTAAATCACCACCCTAACATTTTAACTTACATGAACATCAAGTGTAAAAGGACTGCAGCAAAGAAAGAATTGCAAGAATAATTCTGGATAACTTCTCCTACAGCTAAATTATGATGTGAATTTAGATATGACAACTTCCAACTTTTCAAGTCACTGGCCAATTATCCAGATTTGCTGTTTTTGTCATTTCTGGGCTCACTCCTACATACTTAATTCCAAGGTAGATATTAGAGAATTATTCCATATAGTAAAAGTAATAATATTCCAAATTACCACATTTTTCTTTTCATAGAACATACCTACTTTTGTTTACCCAATATTTGGAATATTAGTATTCTTGAGGCATTTTTATTCCTGAATCAGATTTTTTGTTGAAACTATACTGTAATCACTGTACTAAACATATAAATAACCGATGAAGACAGAGGATTACTAACCACTACCATTTACAGAACACTTACTTAGCATGTGACAGGGGACACTTCCTATTTACTGCATTACGTAATACTTCCAACCACTCTACAAGATATTTTATTTATTTTTTTTTTAAAGATTTGTTTTATTTACTTGAAAGACAGAGTTACAGAGAGAGGTAGAGCCAGAGAGAGAGAGAGGTCTTCCCTCCGCTGGTTCACTCCCCAAATGACCACAATGGCCAGAGCTGAGCTGATCTGAAGCCAGGAGCCAGGAGCTTCCTCCAGGTCTCCCGTGCGGGTGCAGGAGCCCAAGGACTTGGACCATCTTCTACTACCTTTCCAGCCCATAGCAGAGAGCTCGATTGGAAGTAGAGTAGCCGGGACTCAAACAGGCACCCAGATGGGATGCCAGCACTGCAGGTCAGAGCTTTAACACATTGTGCCACAGCAACGGTCCTGATAGGTATTTCTTTTAACTTTCTTTTCATATGAGGAAATAAAATCTCTAAACGATCAAGTCATTTACCCAAGATACTGGGGACAAGATTATAATTTAAGTTTCAAAGAAAATACTTTTACAATCTACAATAAAATGGGTGGCTGATCTTAAATTTAGTTATCAAATAAAATGCAAAACTATATTCTAGCAATTATGAGATGTCTAATGCTGAAAATGGAAACCTACTTTTTAAAAATATCATTTTAAAAAACAATCACCATTCTTGAAAGTGTACTAAACTAAAAACAGCCTAAAATTTTATTTCTAAGTTACAGAAAACTTGCCATTAAAATGAGTACTAATGGGGCTGGCACTGTGATGCAGTGGGCTAAGCCTTCGCCTATAGCACTGATATCTCACATGGATGCCAGTTCGAATCCTGGCTGCTCCTCTTCCAATCCAGCTCTCTGCTATGGCCTGGGAAAGCAGTAGAAGATGGCCCAAGTACTTAGACCCCTGCACCCACAAGGGAGACCCTGAAGCAGCTCTGGCTCCTGGCTTTGGATTGGCACAGCTCTGGCCATTGCGGCCATCTGGGGAGTGAACCAGCGGATGGAAGATCTCTCTCTCTCTCTCTGTATCTCAGGCTTTCAAATAAATAAATAAATCTTTAAAAAAAAGTACTAATATTACTTGATATAATTATTTTTAGAGGTGTCATAGATAATTTCTAAGATTAGACATGCTGATTTCAACCCAGACTTATTCAATCTTTTACAAATAAAGCACTTTTAATTGAACTCTTCAATTGAACATGGTTTGGTAAAATATCTTGAATTTATAAACCCAAATATCAGTGACCTGGTAACAAAAGAAGGAAAACAATTTGGGTCTATTTTCATCGTCCACACACACTGGAAGCCAAACATAGTGTGTGTCTTATGATCAGAGTGCTTGGGCTTGCAGGAAAACTTCAGGAGGCTGCAGACACCCACAAGCTTAAAAACGTCATCTTACATACTACGATCGCAAATAACAGTATAATTTATAGGACTATTATTTCATGTCTTGTGTTATGATTTCCAAAGATCATAAATAATGCATGTGAATTCAATATTTTATATTTTATTTAAGAAACAACGAAATGCTTCTGATCACTTTGACATTAAAGATACCTATTCACATTCAGGAAACGGTAAATGGGAAAAGAACACTTAAACTGAAGTAGTGAAAAAGGTAAAGTGAATGCTTTAACAAAATGGAATCAGTAAGACGTACTTCAAAGAGGCCTGGAAAAAGTCCCCTTCACAGCAATCTTTGTTTAAAAAAAAATCCACCTGCAATTTTTTCATTCCTTTTTTTTAAAAAAAAGATTTATTTTTTACTTAAAAGTCAGAGTTACACAGAGAGAGGAGAGGCAGAGAGGGAGAGAGGTCTTCCATCCTATGGTTCACTCCCCAAATGGCCACAGTGGCCGGAACAGCGCTGATCCAAAGTCAGCAGCCTGGAGCTTCCTCCAGGTCTCCCACGTGGGTGCAGGGACCCAAGGACTTGGGCCGTCTTCTACTGCTTTCCCAGGCCATAGCAGAGTTGGATCAGAAGTGGAGCAACCAGGACAAGAACCGGCGCCCATATGGGATGCCAGCGCTTCAGACCAGGGTGTTAACCTGCTGTGCCACAGCGCCGGCCCTAATCCTTTCATTCTAAAAAAGATTGTCATCTAGGTGAAACGTTTAGAGTAGATAGAGTCTTTTGTATCAGACGTCTAAGTAAAAAATAAATTTAATTCACTTTTGTTCGATATTTATGTCACTCCTCAAACTAATCATCTAATGAATTTTAGATTTTACCAGGTAAAATTGCTTACAAGAAGGCTCTTAAAAATTCTTCAGCTTAGGATGCTACTTTCTCCAAACTCTATAAAAGTCAGGTTTACTAAGCAACACAGCTGAAACTACAGAACTTCATGCTGGCAGATGGCAGAGAAGTTGTTACAATCCTTTGAATTTTCTCTTGCAACTACCCAGTTACAAAACCGGAAAATCTAAAAAATGAAGTCCCTGAATTAGCTCCAATACATTTACTTTCACAGACTACATCTAACGTAGCCTCTGAAGTGACCTGTTCCTCCCCGTACCCTGTAGTCTACCTTGCCAAAAAACAGGGTATTAAACAACAGGAGGGAATCTGACAACAGGGGACACTACACAGATTACATTGAATGGCTACTCACATATAACCTTGCATAGACTTTATGTTCAGTAAAATGCTCCCAGATGAGAACAGCATGATAAAATAACAGGCAGACAAATCTGTGAGAACAAATGAGAGCAATGGAAAGCGAAAGGTCAAAACCAAGAACGTGAACAGGTTCCTCTGCAACGAGCCTGTTCTTTGGAAGAGAAAAGGCTGAAGGATACATTCTTAACTCTGCTTCCTGGAAGACAACAGCAGTCAGTGCGGAAAGATTTCTTATCTTAAAATCAAAGTCAGGCTGGATCGCTCCTATTCTAAAAGTGAAAATTTACAATTGTAAGTTACCTGAACGGAATCTAAGCATGGATTAGCATAAACTACCATCTGATCACTGGACTGTTCTTTTTGTCTTAGAAGTGCATAGTTTATTGAAAGATACCCAATTTCTGCTTTGAAGATACAGGTTCAAGGTCTATTCTTTACTATTTCAGAAACTCAGCTTGTACAGTGTTCATAATTTCAACATCCTAAAAAGTGCTTCCAATGTGAACTTTTCAACCACTGACGAGAACTCAGGCCCACACTCGGATGTTCACGTCACATGTCAGCAGCAGTCGTCTCTGTGAAGAACACCAAAATTACTCAAACATCAAATTGCTGATCTGATAGAACGATTTATTTTCCCATTACAGGAAAGTCACGAGTGACTTGTTCTGAGGTGTGTGTTTGAGCTGTGAAGGACATCTATCAGAAAGCTCCACGCTTGAAGGTTCTCTTTAGGTGGTAACTTTTTATGGCTGAACAGTCTCTGCCGGCACCAGATTCCCTGTGGTATCCAACTGCATACACTTACACGTGCAGGCAGACACAGGACACTCTGCGTGGTCCCTAAAAAATCAGGTCAAATAACAGTCACAAATCCAAATTAAACATTCATATATCTGTTTTTCTATATCAGAGGCCTATCTGTAATGCAACTTTTCAAAATGGTATTAGGAAAAATACAGGAATTAAAACCTAGAAGAAAAAAATGCATTAAAAGCATCAAATTAGAAAGAACTGCCAAGTCAGATTTGGGAGAGAAAGTTATTGAAAATTCAATAGCTTTACTTTCTACATATATAGCATATGGCATTATGCTATATATGTGACTCACATTATAAATGTGATGGGGATGTACCCAGAGGTTAAATGGAAGCCAGTGAGGCGAACTGGGGCATGAGTACTACAGCAATGAGGAGCACAGGGTCACTGGCATTGTCTGAAGAGAAAGTTAAGTACAGCCCTCACTGCATGAGGCACTAACAGACCTCAAAACTAGTTTAGCTGGAACAGAACCGGTGTAGTGGTTTGAAATATACTCTGTCACTTCATTTGTAATTCAATTATACAATAGATTATAGGAATTTAGTCAGTTATAAAAAACTATAAACACATATCCTTCCCAAGTAAAAAAGGTAAATAATGCTAAGACTCAAACATTTAACTCATATAAAATATTGAAACTACTTCTTATCTAAGTATTGATTTTATGGTTTATGCTTACACAGGAGATATATATACATATATATTGTTAAGTAACAGCAAAAAAAAAAAAAAAAAAAAAAAACCAAAAACACCTCATCCTTTGGATTACAATAGATAAACCTAAACTATCTTATAGATTATGCACATTATCTATCTCCTATAACTCCAAGCTGATGGAAGAAGAAACGCATGGATTACCTGAACCAACTAAGCATGTGTCCAGCATGGCCACCGTGCCTGCAGTTGTGACACCACGTAAACCAGTTGTTAAACTGAGCTAATTTTTTGTCCTTGCTCAAGTCCACTTTTTCATCTGATTTGGATCCTCCTACGGGAAAACAAAGTCACCTTCGTTAACTATGTTAAGTTTCCTAAAAGCTATATCTTCTTTTTTTAAAGATTCACTTATTTACTTGAAAGGCAGAATTACACAGAGGCAGAGACAAAGAGAGGTCTTCCATCTACTGGTTCACTCCCCAAATGGCTGCAATGGCCGGAGCTGGGCTGATCTGAAGCCAGAAGCCAAGAGCTTATTCCAAGCCTCCCACGCAGGTGCAGGGGCCCAAGGACTTGGGCCACCTTCTACTGCTTTCCCAGGCCATAGCAGAGAGCTGGATTGGAAGTGGAGCAGCTGGGACTCGAACCACTGCCCCCATGGAATGCTGGCACTGCACACAGCAGCTTTACCCACTATGTCACAATGCTGGCCCCCCTAAAAGCTATTTCTGGGCCGGCGCCGTGGCTCACTTGGCTAATCCTCCGCCTGTGCACTGGCACCCCAGGTTCTAGTCTGATTGGGGCACCAGATTCTGTCCCAGTCGCTCCTCTTCCAGTCCAGCTCTCTGCTGTGGCCCGGGAAGGCAGTAGAGGATGGCCCAGGTCCTTGGGCCCTGCACCCGCATGGGAGACCAGGAGGAAGCACCTGGCTCCTGGCTCCTGGCTCTTGATCGGAGCGGTGTGCCGGCTGTGGCAGCCCTTTGTGGGGTGAACCAAAGGAAGGAAGACCTTCCTCTCTGTCTCTCTCTCTCACTGTCTAACTCTGCCTGTCAAAAAAAGGTTATTTCTAAAATCACGTTCAAAATATAAATCATGCATATTGGGATATTTATTTTGATGCTAGGATCTAGATTGAATGAATACTGAATGACCGTTCTACATTTTTTTTTAAAGGTTTATTATTTATTTATTTGAAGTCAGAGTTAGAGAGACAGAGATAGAGACAGAGAAAGACCTCCCATCTGCTGGTTCACTACCCAGACAGCTGCCACAGCCAGGAACTGGGCCAGGCCAAAGCCAGGAGTCAGCAGGTTCCTTCAGGTCTCCCAGTCCATCTTCTGCTGCTTTTCCCAGGCCATTATTAGGGAACTGGATGGGAAGTGGGGTAGCCAGGACACAAACCAGTGCCCATATGGGTAGCCAGCATTGCAGGTGGTAGGTTAATGCATTATGCTGCAATGTTGGGCCCTCTCTTATAATTTTTTTTTTTTTTGGTAAAGATTTTATTTATTTATTTGAGAGGTAGAGTTACAGATAGAGAGGGAGACACAGAGAGGTCTTCCATCTGCTGGTTCACTCCCCCAGTGGCCACAATGGCTGGAGCTGGGCCAGTCTGAGGCAGGAGCTTTTTCTGGTCTCCTGTGTGGGTTCAGAAGCCCAAGCACTTGGGCCATCTTCTACTGCTTTCCCAGGCCATAGCAGAGAGCTGGATCAGAAGAAGAGTAGCCGGAACACAAACCAGCACCCATATAGGATGCCAAAACCACAGGCAAAAGCTTAACCTACTATGCCCCAGCACTGGCCCCTCCTACACTGTAAATAGCCAATTAAAAATGGAAAAATATAAATGATCAAAATCCACTAAAAACAATCTGAATCAAAGACTTTAGAGAGAGGCCAGCATTCTGGCGCAGAGGATTGGGCCGCTGCTCGCAATGCTGCATCCATGTCTGAGTACCAGCTGGGGCCCTGGCTGCTCTGCTAATAATCCAGCTCCCTGCTGAAGTGCCCGAAAAAGCAGTAAAGAATGGCTGGAGACAGGGACAGAGTGGGAGAAGGCACGAGTGTGCACGGGCAGGTTCTGAAGATGAAATAGGAGAAAATGTCAAAGTGTGTTGAGACTATGGAAAGCTCCTCGGGCATGCAAAGTGGCAAGGTAACAGAACAGGGTAAACAGACTTTTAAATATCAAACTTGGAAGAATTCTAACAGTGGAAATAGTCATAAGAAAATGGTGTAATTCTAACATTTCATTTAAGATAAAAAAAATGGAATTCTGGGGCTACAACATAAATAATATGAAAAGTCACTATACATGTACTTCATTTTTCAAATTGACCTTCTAATAAATCTTTAACTTCACTGATTACAGGCTGCTATATAAGGAGATCTTCCTTTATGTGGACGATTTTGGAGCATAACTTGTTCATGAGCATCTCCTGGCAGCAGGGCTGACACCCAGAATTAATGCCACTTCTTGTTTTGTCATTTTGGGTTCAAACTCACCTCTTTAGTAGCTACAACCAAAAGCCTACAAATCTTGTAGCAGTAATGGTCAGTCCAACGGCTACCCCTCTAATGGCCCATGGTTCAAGCCCAGCTTCCTTGCCTCAACTGGAAGTACACATCAATCCAGCTTAGAGGCCAAGGCCACCAACTCCACATTTTCACCAGAAACCAGACAATGCCAGCAAGCACCTTCAGCTTTTCTTACAAACTTTAAACGGGTTAGCATTTGTGAGATCACCTGCAGTATCATGGCTACAGCATTTACTCTTATAGTTTACAAATTAGAAAGCTCACAAAAGCCCTCAAGTCAGCAGACTGCCTTACCTTAGCAATAATACAAACTTAACCTACTATACATTTTATCTGCAGCATTATCTCAATTGTGCAGGAACAAAGTATATGCAGAACGATGGCATACCAGGACAGCTGGACACAGGTGTTCCCATATTAATGAGGCAAAGTGCACATCGAGGAAGGGGTTTTCGACAGCCGGGGCAACTCGTGACTTTGGATTTCGTTGGTGAGCCACTCACACCGTACTGACTGAAGCCTCTGCCCTGATGAGGCACGGCTGAGCAGCTGTAGGAGATTGACTTGCCACAGAAGTTGCAACTCACAAACACCTGCAAAACAAATGAAAGGAGGAGTAAACGTAGTGAAAATCATATTGCAATAAATAAATGTTGATTCTAAGAGATTCTTTGTATGTAGTCTTTAAAACTGTATATTATATTGTTTAATGACATACCTGCTCATTGTAAGTGATTTATTTGCTAAGTTTGACAAACTCTCATTTAAAAACTCCATTTAGCAGTTACCTTATGTGGGAGCCTCCTTTCTGTTAGCTTTGTTTAGTTGTAATCTTCCCAATATTAATGATATCATTGGAAAAACTAGGGAACTTTAGGCTGCAATACTTTAGAGATAAGAGACTTTAGAATTCACATTGGGGCATTACAAAATACCCCACTATGATTTCTAAACCAAAACCAAAGCTCAGTGATGTAATCTGGGCAAAATTTTCTTCTAAAGAAAATGTTATGTTCCTAAGACAAAAAGGAGTTAACTATCCTATAATGCTAAATAGCCAAAAACCTGGAGTAACAGCAACAGAAGCTGTTCACTCTGCTTTTACAGTGAACTACTAGTCTCTTAATTCAGAATTCTTGTTGCTTTAACATAAGCACACTGACTTCTCAATTTCCTAAGCTAAGCAAACAGCACCATCCAGTGCCCACACTGAGGATAACCTAATATTTAATGTAAACTAAAAATTCTGTTCTGTCATGTGCCTTATGTGATTTCACATTTTTTAAATTAATACTAACATGAAAAAAAGTCCATATATACTGTTAATTTTTTTGAACCCTCAATTCCTGCCTTATTGCACGTAAATAGTGCAAAAGAATTAAATACACAGATGGGATTTATAAGATCATCATATGTAGATCCTGAAAGGGCTTGAAATATATTAACTTCGGGTGACACTAGGATGATTCAGGTTTCTCTAAGATTCTCTGGGCTGGCTGTGGTTTGTACTAGTGCAGCCACCAAGAAGATGGTTAGAAGTGGCAGAACTAAAGAGCAGGAAGACTGAGGAAAGTGCAGTCTAGGACAGATAAAGATAACAACGGAAGGGTCACGGGGCAGAGGCTGTGGCACAGCAGGTTAAACCATGGCCTGCAGCACCAACATTCCATACAGGCACCAGACTGAGTCCCGGCTACTCCACTTCTGACTCAGCTCCCTGCTAATGTGCCTGGGAAGCAGCAAAAGACGGCCCAAGTGCTTGGGCCCTGGCACCCAGGAGGGAGACCTGGAAGAAGCTCTGGGCTCCTGGCTTCAGCCTGGCTCAGCCCCAGCCATTGCAGCCATTTGGAGAGTCACCCAGTGGATGGAAGATCTCCCCTCTCTCTCTCCTTCTGTAACTGTGCCTTTCAAATGAATAAATAAATCTTTAAAAAAAAAAATACCAATGGGATGTCAATATAGGCCAAAAAATGAGCTAATAATTAAACTGAACTCTAACATGCTATAGTTTTATTCTCTTCAAAACAACACACTCACCTGTGCTAAAGGCTTGGAACTGGGATCCAACTTACTCCTGTGAATATCAAATTCAGCTCGTTTGTGCCAAAATCTCCACGCATCTAATAAATTTCTGTAATTCTCAATCCAGTACTGAACCCTTTCATCTTTAAGAACATCTAACGGTGAACCCTAAAAGCAAAACATAATTACTTCAACTGTTTCCAATTTCCTGGCTAAGGGAGAGAATTGTGGTAACATCTGAGTATGAGTAACACAGAAGAAAATAGGCCTCTTTTTTAAAATTTTTTTGACAAAAGTTGACTTTCAATGATGATACTGATAAAATAACTGATGGAAACTCATTAATTTACCGTAAGTTCACTTGTACTACTGACACAAATATGTACTACATATATCATACTTTTGGCCTGGGAAGTGCAATTCTGTTTGTTAGTACAGTTCAAGGAGGCAAGAGTAAACAATTCACCTTCCTGGTGGAATTCAGTAAGTAACAATGTGAATGTCCTTTGCCCCAACAGTGAGAACCTCTGGGTTCACAAATCCTGTATACTACCCAACCCAAACGCACAACAACATTGCTCAATCATATTTTAAAACTAATTCTGAGCCTAATCCTTGGTGTCTAACAAGGCACTGCGGACTGAGATGCTGCTTTTATATGTACATTTATTCTTGCCTTCAATTAAAACACATTTATTGGCTTAAGAATATTAAGAAAAGAGGAAAATTCTAAACAAAATTTTTTCCTAGTTCTTTTGCCTTGAGGCCACATGGGAAAACAGCAATTTGTGTTATTTAAGTTCACTTTAGAGCTCTGCTCATTAAGAACTTGCAGACAGAAGGCTTTTAGCCCCGAACAGGGTCTCTTCCTTAACTCTGAATGATGGAGAAAATAGAGCTGTCTCCACTCCCAGTGACTCCTGGACCATCAATCTAGAGCCCAGCTTTCTCAGTCCAGGACCAGTCAGAGGGCAAAGTGTTAGAGGACTTGGCAAACAACTTCCTTACAGGAAAAGGGAACCTGTACTAGCTAATACACATAATCTAGCTCTAGCCGTACAATCCAAAAAGAAGCATGTCTCTCACCTATTAATTAGGTGGAAATTTCAATTATCACAGTTAAACGTAGCTGATAGACCATGGGAAAAACCCTTATGTGGACAATTTTATTTCTTAAAATAAAAAGATCTACTAGTCCTAAGTATGCTAACCAGGCAAATTTGACTAATACACTAGCACAGATTCTGTGGTTTAAAAAGAAATATCACAGAAAAATGAGATAACCTCACAGTCCATTCTTTCCCCTTCTATGTCAGTAAGAATAAAATAAGAATTTAGTCAATTCATATTTCATAAATCTTCTCTAGATCTGCTGCGATTGGCAGAGGAAATAATTCAGAGATTGAATATGACTAAGTCAGAAGGCTTTGGGAAATACCTTGGATTTCTAAGAGAATCATAACAAGATTAAAACCAAAAGTGATCAGCAAATAACTAAAGGTCCAAAAGTAATAATAAACATCCTCTGAAAAAGTTTAAAGAAGCCAGTTATCAATACTGAACTGTACACACCCACACACCCACACACACACAATGTTGAATGCCCATATTCAAGGGAAAAAAATCACTAGAAATATAAAGAAATAGGTAAATGTGGTTCAAAGTTAAACAAAAAGGTGGTGAACCAAAACTAAACCTAAAATATCCCATATGTTAGAGTTAGCAGACAATGAATTCAATGTAGCTATTTGAAATAACGTTCAAAGACAATGGAAAACAGCATTTTAATTAGTGAGCAGACAGGGAAAGTGAGCTGAGAAATGCGAATTTTAATAAAGTTGAAATTCTATAATCAAAAAGCACAATCACTGAAATTAAGAATTTCCTGGAAAGTTTATAGCACATAGGAGATTACAGAAGAATCAACAAACTAATCAACAGAAAATATCCAATTTGAAGAACAGAGGCAAACAAAAAAAGATGGCAGGAAAATGAACAGTCTCAGGCAGCTATGGACAGTATCAAATGGATTAGTATATGTGTAGCAAGAGTCCAAAAAGAAAAATAAAACAAGATTGGGACAGAAAAACGTGTTAAAATAAATAATGTCTGAAGACGATTCAAACCTGATGAAAAACATGAGTGACAGATCCAAGATCAGTGAACTACCAGCAGGATGAAAGGAACCAGAGCTGGGCACATCAGAGACACTCTGCTAAAAACCCAAAGACACAACAGTGAAACAGCCATTTTGCAGCTAAAATGAAAAAGTCAAGAGGATCTGTTACCTGTACTACAAAAAGTACTGAAGGAAAATGATACCAAATGAAGCTTTTGATCTACAGGAAGGAAGGACAAGTAAGTGAATAAAAATAAAAGTTCATGTTGTTTTTTCCTCTCACGATTTACATGAATGACAAATGACTGTTCAAAAGAAAGCCACTTACACTCTAAGAGTTTATAATATATCTAGAAATAAATTATACAGCAATAGGACAGTGAGTAGAAGGAGCCGCAGTGTTGTGACATTTTTGCAAAGCATGGCACATGAAACAAAGCAAACTCAGTGTCAGCTATGAAGCGATAAAGGGAAAGGGTGAGTGGAAGTGTGATTCATCAGGTGTGAAATGTGAAGCACAAGGTGGTTATGTTGACCTAGAGAAACCACTTAAAAAAAGATAATGAAAGGAAGTACTGCTAAGAAGCCAACACAGGAAATAAAGTGAAATACAGAAATATTCAACTAACCCAAAATAAGCCTGAAAAAGGACAAAAGGAAAAAGGACAGAAACAGGAGCAAGTAGCAAGGCAGACTTCACCTTGACCACATCAATGCAAACGGAAGAGAAACACTCAAGCTAAAGGGCAGTGATTATCAGACTGGAGTTTTACAAAGATCTGATTACACACTGTCTAAATTATTTTAAATAAATTTCATAAATCTTAAAAAGCCATTATACTCTGTAGCCAAATACAGAGAGTTGAATTTAAGACATAATCTCATTTTAGTAAAGAAAAAAAAATGCTACAGAAGGATGCTTTTCTTCCACAGGCAATGGCTTGACACCTGCTGGTGACTTTTTGTGGTTTGCAGGCCTGAGTGAATGTCACGTGAGTGGGGAGGGGTGTTTAACTGCGCTGACCCACCCAGTGCACAGCACACCGTCGCAGGTTATACAAGGATGGAGGGGGAAAGAAGGCACCACCACCAGGAAAAGGTAAAACAGCTGTAAGGCCACAGGAAGTCTCAGGGAAATATTCCCACTCCCAAGTTTTACTATATTTCCAACACAAAGTAACACAGAAGGCAACTATGGTCAGGAGTCTGTTTTGTAAGCCTGGACAGTTAAAACAGAAAAACAGACTACCCAAATCACCCCCTCTGTTAATAAAATATGGGAAGTGGGAGTTAAGAGAGCTGCAGTATAACTTGCTCTCCGTACTTCCAGGAAGCCTGCAGCTGAGATCATGGAAAGTGGATCTCTGTTGTAGAGGTACAGCTCTGGCATCAACTGGAAAACCACATAGTTGTTCTTGCCTTTCCATCTGAGCTCTATGCAAACTCAGATGCAGTCAAGACTGGTACTTCCCATGATGGAAATGAGGAGACTTGGGGACAGCAACGTAAGGCCCAAGTGTTCAGTAAATCAGCTGATCACATGTAGGCTAAATGCCTACTAAAGATCCTAAGCAAGCAAAACGGCACCTCACTTCCAACTGAGGATGAAAATACACAGTGTCCTTAAGCTGCTTCCAAAATGCACCAACCTGTAACATGCAGTAGCTTGCTGTCTGGACATCTCCAGTTCTGTCGACGTAACTCTCCATTAAATCCACTCCATCTTTAGTTAGGCCTGTAAGCAATATTCCTTCCAAGTTTCCAGCCTCTTTCATTTCATTGGTCAACTTGTCAATGTATCTATTTAGCTGGAAAATCCAAAGTGATTTTTCTACAGCATTGTTTCACTATATAGCTATTTTGCACCTCAAAAACATGTACTACATTTAGAAAAATTTCATTACTGTTGAAAAACATTTTAAAACAAAAGTCCCAACTAAAATCTAGACATATCCTCTCCAAGAAGTCTCTATCTATTTTAATGCTGTATCCACATCATTTAAAATATTTAAAGACATTTGGTATATTTTGATAATTATTCTATAGAAGAACTATAGATGGTGTATAATTTTAAACAGAATTGTCCTCATTGTTTGTCACAGCAGTATATAAAGAACCACAGGATCTGAGTTGGAATTTCAGATCATCAAGAATAACCATTTCAGGATGTGCATTTGGCTTTGCTGGTGGCCCATATCAAAGCACACCGATTCCATGGTTCCAGCTCCTGACCCAGCTTCCTAATTCAGACTGCGTGCTGGTAACAGCTGAAGTAATTAGGTCCCTGCCACTCAGGTGGCACATGACTGAATTTCTAGCTCCCGGCTTTATCACCCACCCAGACCTGGCCAATGTGGGATTTTGAACAATGAATGTGCAGATGGAGCTTCTGTTCCTTTCTCTATCAGATAAATAAATTTAAACAATTTTGAAGCCATTTCCTCTAGGTCTTCGCTGACTATTCTACCCTAAACACTAGACAAGATCCCTCTATACTGCCCCAGAACTTTATCATTATTATAGTACTTGGCAGATCATTTTTACTAATTTTTAAAATTTACTTATTTAATTTGCAGGGCTTATTGACAGAGGGAGAGATCTTTCATATGCCTTTCAAATGGCCGCAATGGCCAGGGCTGGGCACAGCCAAAGCCTAGAGTCCATAATTCCACCATGGTCACCCATGTGGGTAGCAAGGACCCAAGTACTTGGGACATCAACCACTCTCTTCCCAGGCACATTAGCAGGAAGCTGGATCAGAAGCAGGACAGCCAGCACTGGAATGAGCACTGGCTTTTGGGATGTCTGCGTCACAAATGGCTTAACCCACTGTGCCACGACGCCAAGCCCATGCTACTGATTTTTTACACGCTTCTCTCTTTCACTAGGTACAAAGCATGGGCAGTCAGTAACGACTCACTATTTTGAAAGTGAAGGGATCTTTCTAAAGCATTACTTAGAGGGGAATATAATATCTTTATGTGTTAATTTTACTCCCCAAAGCAAAAATGAACTGAATCAGCACTCTAAATAAGTAAATTTAGTTATGCAAGACATGTTCACAATGTCTTGATTTAATAAATGCCCTTGTTAGAAACATCTTTACATTAAATCTCACACATACATAATTACAAAGATTTTTTTTTCTAATTATTTATTTGAAAGTCAGATTTATAGAGAGAAGATACAAAGAGAGAAATCTTCCATCTGCTGGTTCACCCCTCAGATAGCCACAACGCTCAGGGCTGGGCCAGGCAGAAGCCAGGAGCCAGGAGCTTCTGTCAGGTCTCTCACGTAGGTGGCAGGATCCCACACACGTGGGCCATGTTCTGCTGCTTTTTCCCTGCCATTAGCAGGGAGCTGGATCGGGAGAGGCTAGGACACCAACTGGTGCCCATATGGGACGCTGGCATTGCAGGCAACAGCTTAATCCATTATGCCACAATGCTGAAGATTCATTTCTTAAAATAATGATGTGACAGTAAATATTAATCACTTAAAATGCAGAATTGAATTAATTCTTACCTGAGTATCATTAAGGAATTTACATGCAAATGCCACTCTGTCACGAACTGCAACCTTGTTTTCATACTAGAAAGAGAAAGTAGTTAAACTGCACGTGCTATAAGTTCTAAACTTTCACAGACCAAATATTTTATAAACCGAAGTTTATTTTCCAATGTATTAAAAAGGTGTTATGCATTCCGGCAGGGCCACTGATTGTCTAAGACGCCTTTCCTGCTGCCACTCTCAGGGAGTTCAGTGTTAAGGTTGCTGTCCTGGCAATGTAAACACTTACCTCTTAAACTCCGACCAAGTTCAGCTGAAAAAGCATTCAGTTCAATGTTATAGAATTTCAAAATAAAATACAAACAAAAATATACAGTGTATCAAATTTAAGATATCATGGAATCTTCCTATCACAGAAGCTGATTTTGGGGAAACTAAGGAAATATTTCTTTGGCAGTTATGTCAATCAACAATTCTAGGAAATCTGTGAACTGCCTGCACCAGTATAGAATTTCAAAAGGCTTAAGGACATGTCTCTAAATACAAAGTGACAAGGCATATATATAAGTATTTATAAATAAATTTTATAAATTTTCAAGATTTATTTATTTGAAAGGTAGAGTTAGAGAGAGAAGCAGAGACAGAGAGCAGGATCTTCCAACCACTGGTTCACTCCCCAAATGGCCTCAAGGGCTAGGGCTGTGCCAAGATGATGCCAGGAGCTTCTGGGTCTCCCAAGTGGATGCAGGGACCCAGGGACTTGGGCCATCTTCTGCTGCTTTCTCAGGCATATCAGCAGAGAGCTTGATTGAAGTGATGCAGTGGGGACTCAAACCAGCACCCATATAGAATACAGGCACTGCAGGCCACAGCTTAACCCAGTGCACTGTAGCATCAACCCCCAAAATTACATGTTTTAAAGTAGGTAGTTTGTGGCAAAATTTTTAGAAGCTTTATAAAAAACTGCAAAATATTTTTAAAAATTACTATACGTACAGAAAAGTAAAATTAATTTTGTGATTACTAAAAATTAATTTGAAAATGGAAGATCCAATTTCCAATGAAGGCAGTCTTGAAATACTTTTCACCTTAATGTTTCCTCAATTCTAAAAGACAGTTCTGCCCTAAAGAGAGAACATATTTGGTATAAACTAGATTTAATGCTTAGACTCAATTACATGTGTTACAATTCTAACCTGGAAAAGGTTATCAATACTACCTGTTTTACTTTACAAGTGAGAAAACTAAAACCCCCAAAGGTTAACCGAATGCTTAAACTAACTGGCACAGCAGACTTGGGGCTTTATCTTCTGATTTCCCTTTCAAGTCAGTACTTTTTACTATTCTACTGACACTTAACATGTTTTCAAAAAAAAACCACTGGGACAGATATTTGGCCTGCCTGACGGTTAAGGCACCAGTTGAGACACCCACATCCCTTAGGAAAACACTTGACTTTGACCCCCATCTCCAGCTCCTGATTCCGGCTTCTTGCTCATGGAAACCCCTCGGAAGGCAGTGGTAATGGCTCAACAGCTGAGGTCCTGCCACTCACATGGGAGACCTGGACCAAGCTCCTAGCTTCTGGCTTTGGTATCCCTGACCACCGCAGGTATCTGAGGAGTGGATCAGTGGATGGGAGCTCTCTCTAGTTAGTTGTCTCTCTCCATCTCTCAAATGCACATGCACAATACTTCGCTTAAAAGAGCAACATCAATTGAAATTATTCACACATAAAGTATAACTAAACATGGTGCTTGAAACAGCTTGAAAATATGAACTTCCTACTCAGCTATCCCTTTCTTAATAATGCGAATTTAGGTATAAGAAAAGAAGGGTATTTATTATAGGTCATTTCACTCAAACTGTAGAAATTCAGTATTTAAACAATATAATTCTCTGTCAATTCAAAAGTTAAACAAATCACTCCTTCTAGTCTTCATCATTCTCTTTCACCTCTTGAAAGTATCATTTTATGTCTAAGTTGCAACATCTTACAGTTTTCTGCTTAACAAGGAACAGTAAAGAAAAATAAAAAATAAACATTGTATAAATTTTTATTTATTTGACAGAGTTACAGACAGTGAGAGAGAGATAGACAGAGAGAAAGGTCTTCCTTCCGTTGGTTCACTCCCCAAATGGCCACTACAGCCAGCACTGAGCCAATCTGAAGCCAGGAGCCAGGTGCTTCTTCCTGGTCTCCCATGAGGATGCAGGGGCCCAAGCACTTGGGCCATCTTCTACTGCCTTCCCCGGCCACAGCAGAGAGCTGGACTGGAAGAGGAGCAACTGGGACTAGAACCCGGCGCCCATATGGCATGCCCGCACCGCAGGCGGAGGACTAACCAAGTGAGCCACAGCGTCAGCATGAACACTGTAAAATATTAACCAAAGTGCTTAGAAACGTTCAACAGTAATTTAATAAAAGTAATGGGACACTAACATTTATTAAAACTTTTATTAAGATATCCCAGCAAAATACATGTTTCTACAAGTTCTTAGGGACTGATCTTTAAAAAATTATTTGAGCAATATATATTTTATAAGAAATGCTTTAACAGCAAACAGAAGTAAGCTCCAGTGAAGAAAGCTCTTCTTGCAAAGAAATCCCACAATGCAAAGAAAGTTGTGGTACATATGTGAAGCTTATAGCCCACAATTGAAACTGATAAGCAAATCTCACTTCTATCTTCCCCACTTTGTGATAAAGAAGTGATACAGTCATAGTGGACAAAGGAGAGAAAAAAAATAACAGAAATATCAAAATAGGGGTGGCGCTGTGGCATAGCAGGTTAAGCGGCTGCCTACATTGCCAGCATCCCATAAGGGCACTGGTTCAAGACCTGCTGCTCAACTTCTGATCCAGCTCTCTTCTATGGCCTGGGAAAGCAGCAGAAGATGGCTCAAGTCCTTGGGTCCCCTACACCAGTGTGGGAGACCTGGAAGAAGATCCTGGCTCCTGCCTTTGGATCAGCTCAGTTCTGGCTGTTGCAGCCATTTGGGGAAAAAAACAGCGGGTGGAAGACCTCTCTCTCTCTCTCTGCCTCTGCCTCTAACTCTGCCTTTCCAATAAATAAAAATAAGTCCTTAAAAAAAATAAAAAAACGAAAACATCCATTATGAATAGTCTGATCATATAATTTCTCTTTCAATCAGAAATACATCTAAGAATGATAAATGCTAACTCAAACAAAATATTTGGTCACCCTGATGCCAACTGACTGACTGATCATGAACTGGGCATTTGGCACAGTGGTACAACTGCTACTTGGGACACTCACATTCTACACTGGAGTGCCTGATTTCAGGCCTGGCTCCTCGGCTTCTGATTCAGCTCCTACTGATGTGTACCCTGGGGGCAGCAGGTGATGGCTCAAGGCCTTGGGTCTCTGCCCCCCACATGAGAGACCGAGACTGATTTCCAGACTCCTGGCTTCAGCATGGCCCAGTCCTGGCCATTATGGGAACTTAGGGAGTGAGTCAAGAGATGGGAGACCTCGGTCATTCTGCCTTTCTAAAAATCAAACACAGTCTGTACATGTATATACATATTTTAAGATTTATGTATTTATTTATTTGAAAGAGAGAGAGTGAGAGAGAGAGAGATCTTACACTTCAAGGGTTCACTTACAAAACAGTTCGCTCAGCCAGCCAAGGCTAGGTCTGGTAGAAGTGAGAGACCATGAACTCCATCGGGTGTCCCATGTGGTTGACAGGGACTCAGAACTTGAGTCATAATCTGGTGCTTCTCAGGTGCACTAGCAGAGAGCTGCATTGGAAGCAGAGGTGCCAGGACTCCAGTTGGCACCCTGATATGGGAAGTGGGCATCCTAAGCGGTCATTTAACCCACTGCACCACAGCACCCACCCCAACACACACAGCATATTTAAATCGCAAATACAGCTTTCAGCTTCCATAGCTGTATATTTCTAGAGCTCAGATCTTAAGTTGAAGGATACAATTTTTATTCCTTCTATATGTATAAATTTCTAAAACTATAAAATTCAAATCCAGCTTGGTATTAGTTAACCAGGTTGAAATTACACATAAGAAGAGCTACTAAAAATAGCTTAAGACACTTTGTTTAAAATAATATATACTTGGGGCCAGCACTGTGGCGTAGTGGGTAAAGCCACCACCTGCAGTGCTGGAATCCCATATGGGTGCCAGTTCGAGTCCTGGCTGCTCCACTTCTGATCCAGCTCTCTGCTATGGCCTGGGAAGGCAGTAGAAGATGGCCCAAGTCCTTGGGCCCCTGCACCCGCATGGGAGAACTGGAAGAAACTCCTGGCTCCTGGCTTCGATCGGCACAGCTCTGACCCTTGCGGCCAACTGGTGAGCGAAGTAGCGGATGGAAGATCTATCACTCTGTCTCTCCTTCTCTATGTAACTCTTTCAAATAAAAAAAAAAATCTTTAAAAAAATAATATATACTTGGGGCAGGTGTTTAACTTGGTAGTTAGGCACTGTTTACAATACTCATGTCCACTATTAGAGTACTTGGGTTCAATATTTGGCTCCAGCTCCTGATGCCAGCATCCTGAAAAGGCACCCTGGAAGGCAACAGATGACGGCTCAAGTAGCTGGGTGCCTCCCACCCACATGGGAGACCTGGACTGAATTCTCAGCTCATGGTTTCAGCCCAGCCCAGCATTCAGATGTTGTAGTAGGCATTTGGGAAAGATGGGGGCTCTGTCTGTCTGCCTCTCAAATAAATAAGTAAATAAACAATATATTCTCATATGTATTAATACATATAGTACTTTGTGCAACAGACATTTGAAAAGTTAATAAATTAAAATTCCAACTGTAATAAATCATTTATTATTATTTATATTTTAACAAGTATCTTCTGAACCAGAAATTAGCTTACCAAAACTCCATCATAAGATCCTGTTTCACTTGTCAGAAACGCGAACATGACACAAAGATATGGGTTGTTTAGCTGTAATCGTAGAGTGCTGCACATTTCTCTCCAAAGGGAGTTCTTTTCATCCGTGTAGCCTGATAAAGCCATTGCTACCACATTGAGATTCAGGTCTCCTGCATGTTGAAAACACCTGGGTTAATCTAAGTGATCAAAAGCTCAGTATCTTCTATTTCCTCATTTGTTAAATCACAAGCAAACAAAGATCAGAGGGTGACTTCTAACCCCAGAAAAGTAAGCCCACTAGAATAGGGGCTTTGATTTGGAAAGTCTGGTAAGAATCATAAGCAAAAAAATTTTGTATTTGCAAATCCTATACAGGATAAGTATGAATTTTAAATTCTGTGTCTCACTCCAGGCGGGTTTCTATACAGCATGTTATTCCTTCGTACCTACATGAAGAAGAGTGAGATTGCCCTACCTGAATCACTGCTGACTTCATCTACAAGCTCATTTCTGCTATTTCAAAGCACTGATACAACTATTACCCTACCTCAGCACTGTAAATTTCAAAGTAAATTTATCATTCCTAAATCTATAATGCACATACTTATGTATAAATGTCAATTGGGAAGTACAAAAAGCCAGTATTTCAGCATTCCTGCAATGGAATTATACTTTTCATTTCTCTAGGACAAAATGAACTATTAGAATTACCACACAATTGAATTTAGACACATTTGCAACAAAGCATTTGTTCCCAATCACCTTTTACACATTTGTTCTTAGCAGTTTATATGGCTGCTATAAGCTGCCAACTTGGCCATCAGCCCCATATTAATAAGGCCTACTACATAAGCTTACCTGCCAAGGAAAAATCTAAGTGTACCTTTAACTTTCAAGGATTTTCTACATTTATTAAAGTGTTTTATTTTTGAATTTCTGTTTCTTGATTCTAATAATTTTTTTCTTTCTTATGTTTGTGCTTCCCACTTTATGTTCTTAACAGTCTTATTGATTTCCATAAACATTTTCCCAAAATTGGTTTGTGCATGCTTCTTCCACCGGTATCCCTTATGCACACCAGTTCCAGTCCCGGCTGCTGCTCCTCTGATCCAGCTCTCTGCTATGGCCTGGGAAAGCAGTAGAAGATGGTCCAAGCACTTGGGCCCCTGCACCCATGTGGGAGACCCAAAAAAGTTCCAGGCTTTGGATTGGCCCAGCTGTAAGCACTGCAGCCATTTGGAGAGTGAACTAGTGGATGGAAGACCTTGCTGTTTCTCCCTCTTTCTGGTGTGACTATCTCTCAAATAAATATTTTTAAAAATTAAAAAAATAAATAAAAACAGCAAAGGAATATATTGTGCTTCCATATAGAACCAATTATTTCTAAGTGGAAAGCAATGTTTGACTTGGAAGTCTTTTTTTCAAGCTTTCACTAGGTTACAATTACTGCCATGAGGCTTTTCCATGATTTTGAGTATGCATGTGTAAATGTACAACCAAATTTTTCAGGGAAGCATGACATGAAAGTTACGAAGCCTTTAGGTGGCAGCAAAATTAGAATGGGGGGTGGGGGGGCTAGCGCTGTGGCATAGTAGGTTAAGCCTATGCCTGTGGTGCCAGAATCCCACATGGGCACCGGTTTGTGTCCCGGCTGCTCCTCTTCTGATCCAGCTCTCTACTAATGGCCCGAGAAAACACTTGAAGATGGCCCAAGTTCCTGGGCCCCTTTGCTCACACAAGAGACCCAGAAGAAGCTCCTGGCTTAGGAACTGCCCAGCTCTGGCCTTGCAGCCACTTGGGGAATAAACCAGAGGATGGCAGACCTTGCTCTGTGCCTCTCCCTCTCTGTAACTCTGCCTCTCTAATAAGTAAATTAAATCTTCAAAAAAGGTTAGAATGGGATTGTAGAATTTAAATATATATTCTTCTTTCATTACCACCTATTTTCTATTATACTCTCAAATGGGGAAGAACTTTGTTAATGTAAAATAAAAGTAAAGGACAAGATGTCAATCTAGGTGAAACACTATTTTGACTTTTACACTGGATGTAAACATACTACATTTCATTTCATGTATTTCCCTATGGTTCAATGTGACTATAATGGTTTCAAAATGAACCAGAAAATAAGTCAGTATTCTGAATATTCAGAAATAATTCACCAGGTGTATTACTGGGAAGAAAACTTGAAGTTTTGGATTAAGATTTGTTTCTCTGAGGAATCTGGCAAAACACCAGTGTCAAAAAGCTTATCACAGGCCAGCGCCGTGGCTCAATAGGCTAATCCTCTGCCTAGCGGCACCGGCATACCAGGTTCTAGTCCTGGTCAGGGCACCGGATTCTGTCCCGGTTGCCCCTCTTCCAGGCCAGCTCTCTGCTGTGGCCAGGGAGTGCAGTGGAGGATGGCCCAAGTGCTTGGGCCCTGCACCTGCATGGGAGACCAGGAGAAGCACCTGGCTCCTGGCTTTGGATCAGCGCGATGCGCTGGCCACAGCACGCCAGCTGCGGCGGCCATTGAAGGGTGAACCAACAGCAAAAGGAAGATCTTTCTCTCTCTCTCTCTCTCTCTCTCTCTCTCTCTCTCTCTCACTGTCCACTCTGCCTGTCAAAAAAAAAAAAAAAAGCTTATCACACTTCTTTTTAACAAATATTAAACAGAAATTATGTTTTAATTACAGACTCAAGTAGTAGTAGCACTTTTATAAGTCAAACTACGCTTTTTATTAGAATCCATATTTGTTGAAATAAAAGTATCAGAGCTTCCTAAAGGTCAACCAATAACCACCCAAAACACAAAGTATAAATTCAAATAAACCTAAATGTGTGCCAAAAATGTTTGCAAATTGAAGTGTCCTAATCTTTAGGCAAAGCGTTTTATTAAAAAATGTGTAAGAGGGGCTGGCGCTGTGGCATAGCAGGTCAAGCCCCAGCCTGTAGTGCTGGCATCCCATATGGGCACTAGTTCGAGTCCCGGCTGTTCGACTTCCAATCCAGCTCTCAGCTGTGGCCTAGGAAAGTGGTAGAAGATGATGACCCAAGTCCTTGGGTCCTTGCACCTGCATGGGAGACCTGGAAGAAGCTCCTGGCTCCTGGCTTCAGATAGGCCCAGCTCCACCCATTGTGATCATTTGGGGAGTGAACCAGCAGGTGGAAGACGTTTCTGTTTCTCTCTCTCTTTCTCTCACTCTCTCTCTCTCACTCTCTCCACCTCTGCCTTTCAAATAAATAAATATTTTTTTTTAAAAAAAGTGTAAGAGCCATCTTTAAAAAGAAGAAAAAACAGTGAACATGGACATATTTGAACAATACTTATAATAGTAAAGAACATATACTGCACATCTTTGCTTTTAAATACCTAAATGAAGACATAACTGAAAAGAATGGGCTAATATTCACTGTTACTGACATAAAATTGTGCTCTTACAACCAATATTTACATTAAAATAGTAATCAGATATTTGCAAATTAATAGCCTTCTTTACAGAATTCCACACACTGCCAGTGTTTCAGAAGACAACTGAATACCTTTTCCTGAGGATGCCCCTTCATTCAGGATCTGGATTGCTCGCCGAATATCCAGGTTGAATAATGCTATAGCAGCAGCTCTCTCCCATTCCCCTTCTTGTACAAGTGAGTTTAAAAACGGCCCCACATCCACATCTGTTCCCTTCTTTATCCAACCACAAAGCTGTAAAGCTAAGATTCTTTCTTCATTTAAATTCTGAATATCAGTTTGCTTATCCAATCCACTCCAATTGTGTCTGCTGCTCTCCACCACTCCTAAAAACAGAAACATATCTGTTATTGTGAAGTAAATGTGGAAAGTAAATTACTTTTACAAAGAATTATTTCAACAGCATATTTAGAATATGCAGAGGCGCTGTTTGGCTTAGGGACTAAGAAGCCAGTTAAGTGCTGTGTCCCATTGTCAGAGTGCCTGGGACTGATTCCCAGCTCCGGTTCCTGATCCCAGCTTCCCAGCAGCAAAGATCCTGGAAGGTAGCAGGGTTTCTGCCACCCATGTCAGAGATGTAGATTAAGCTCCTGGCCTCAGCCCCAGCCCTGACCTTGTCATTGAAGGCATTTGTAGAGACAATCAATGGATGGGGGCTCTATCTCTCAAATAATTAAAAAATACATGGATTTAATTCGTTAGCCACAATTTTCTTAGTTCAAATACGAAACATGCTACAGATAAAACATTTTTCCATGTTTCTAAGTACACCAGCTCCTCTGCACAGCAGACATGAGCTGATGGAGTGAGCGCAGAGGCTCAGAGGCAGAGTCACTGCTGCACAGAAGCCTCCCGATCTCAACCTAAAATCCACACACCCCTCAGTATCTCAGTCACCACCTGTGGTTTTATTTCTTTTAGCACTAAACATAAATTCCCATATTCATTAATTTATTTTTCAGTCTTATCTCTTCTCTCACTAGAATACAGGCTCCAAATCCCAAGGTATCCCACTGCTCAGGATCCAAGTAGGAGCTTCTCTGTCACTTCCCTCTCCTTCCTCTGTGCAGGTACAAATATACGAAAAAATGAGATCAGAGACCAAAGTATTTGGAAAGTTGAAGATGACTATTAACATTAAAACACAGTGGGATGGGGCTGGTACTGTGGCACAGAAAGTTAAGCCTCCACCTGCAGTACTGGCATCCCATATGGGCGCCAGTTCCAGTTCCAGCTTCTCCACTTCCAATCCAGCTCCATGCTAACGCACCAGAGGAAGGAGCGGAAGACGGCCCAGCATCCACATGGGAGACCCGGATGAAGCTCTGGGCTTCTGGCTGGCTTCTGTCTGGCCAAACCCCAGCAGTTGTGGCCATTTGGCGACTGAACCAACAGATGAAAGCTATCTCTCACTTTCTCTCTCCGTCTTTCAAATAAATAATCTTTTTAAAAAAATACAGTGGGAATCATGTGAAGGGTATTTCTCCCCTCGCTGTATCAGAAAACTTCATATTCTCATTCTTTTCTTACTACAAAGCCATACTATTCTTACAGCATTATTTACACTCCAATCAATCCTAAAGGTAGTGTAATGTAACTAGGATGAAGCCTGGTGGCAAATAAACAAAGATGAAACTTAACGACTCTATTAATTACAACTCAAAACATTCTAGAACACTTTATCATCAAAACTGTCATTATTTAACCATCTGTTACTTTAACCACCTGGATTTTCAAAATAAACTCAATTATGAATTAGGCAACGTGACTGTCCAATATTACCAACTTCCTTTATTATTTTTGCAAAACTTTACATCTGTAACTTAGAGTAATCATACATTTATATAATTATATACAATACTATAATTATATATTTGTGGGTAACTATATCAACAGTAAATAGGTAAGTTTTTAGAATTCTTATTGCAGACGTAACTGCGAGAAGGCTCCATGGCTCCTGCTCCCTGGCAACCACATCCTTGCATAACTCCCTGGGCAGGAGGAATCTGAGATTCTTTTTTTTTTGGACAGATAGAGTTAGTGAGAGAGAGACAGAGAGAAAGGTCTTCCTTCCGTTGGTTCACCCCCCAAAATGGCCGCTATGGCTGGAGCTACGCCGATCCGGAGCCAGGAGCCAGGTGCTTACTCCTGGTCTCCCACATAGATGCAGGATCCCAAGCACTCGGGCCATCCTCCACTGCCCTCCCAAGCCACAGCAGAGAGCTGGACTGGAAGACGAGCAACCAGGACTAGAACCCAGCACCCATATGGGATGCCGGCACTGCCGGCGGAGGATTAACCAAGTGAGCCATGGCGCCAGCCCCTGAGATTCATCTCTAAACAAGATATTTTTATGTGTGGATTTTAGAATCTTTGAACCAAATTAAACTTATCTTTTAATTCTATTCCACCTCTTGCAGTACCCTCCAAGAGCAGAAGTGAGTAAGGTCCTCACTCAGTTGCCTCTGAGTGAATCAGAGGGAGACATGCAATGCAGCCTGCCCAGTCAGATGACTCCTAGGGGTTCTGGGTGCACAGAAGCTGCAGGCTAGAGACCACCTGCTTATTTTAGTCAGTAAAAGCTGCCAAGTCACGAAGATCTACGAGAAAACCACGTGGCAACCACGAGCAGACTCTAGGAATGAGGGTGGCAAGAAAATGGCTACCTCAGTCCTAAATTCTGCCAACAACCACGTGAACCCGAAAGATGACTGAGCTCCAGGGCTGATTTCAGCCTTGTCACACTTTGAGCCGAGGACCACCTAAGCCACGCCCAGACTGCTGGCCCAAGGAAATGATGAAGTAATACACACATGTTACAGTTGTCATTTGCAAGTTACATTATATGAGAAAGTATTTCACGTACACATTCTGTCTAAATACCTGGAAAAAGTAAAGACAGTACATAGCAAAGGTATACTCTCCATCATAGCTACTCCATTCTTTTACATAACCTGTGTGATGATCTGACATTAGGTTATGGGGAGTCTAAAGCAGTAGCCGCATCAGTACATATCAGAAACTATATCTGACTGCTTTATGAAAAGATGAGTTATTTGTAAAAGCTTAGAAATCCAAATAATAGCTAATTATACTTGAAATTTACTTATTTTACTTCTGAAAAGAAATTTTCTAATTTTAATAAGTCTTCCCACCCAGTAAAAAGAAGAAGCAGACTGCTCTATTTGCAACCATGAAAAATCAGCCTAAAGACAAATATCACTTTTAGCTTATGCAAATAAGTTTTTAAAAACCATGAGAAAACTCTGATTAAAGCTAATAAAAAACTCATTTTAAAAATTAAAATATTTGTTCTGAATAACAAATCAAGGTAAAATGTAAATTTCAGCTAAAACAAATTGCAGATGTATGTAAGATATTTATTTTCATAACTCTCCTAAAAATTTTGGGTTCAAAACTGGTATTATTCAATTAATGGTAAAAATAACAATTCAGGGGAACATGTTTGGCATGGTGGTTAAGAGGCCACTTGGGATGCCAGCATCCCAGATAGAAATGCTTTGTTCAAGTCCTGACCCCTCCATGTCTGACGCAGCTTCCTGATAATATGTAGTGGTAATAGCTCAAATATTTGGGTCCATTGCCACCATGTAGGAAACCCAGACTAAGTTCCAGGCTCCTGGGTTAAGCCTGACCCAGCCCTGGCTATTGTGGGCATTTGGAAAATGAACCAGCAGGTGGAAGATCTTTCTCTTTCAAATAAATGAAAATAACTTTTTAAACCACAAACACATTTTAAAAGTTACCTATTAAGATAGGTCAGTAAAAAGCAGAAATCTATTTTTCAAATGATTTCTGACAGTTTAATAATATTCTAATTTTTTTTGAGTCTGCATTTTACAAAAATTTTGTCATGGAAGAGACCAATATATATGAACCGAGTTCATGGCTGGGAGTTGGAATTGCATATCAAGCTCATGAATATTATATCCTGCATTTTGCCTGCTCAGAAACCTAACTATGCCACATGAAATTGGGGTTATCAAGTAAGTACTATGATGCTATCCTGGGTTTTTTTAGGAGGCCTGGGGGGAGGGGGAGACAGGCAGAGAGACAGACACAGCTCCAATTCACTAGTTCACTCCCCAGATGCTGGCAGCGGCCAGGGCTAAAGCCCCAAAGCTGGGATCTGGAAACTGAATCCAGGTCTCCTATGTAGGTGGCAGGAATTCAATCACTTGAGCCATCACCACTGCCTCCCAAGAGACTGCACCAGCAGGAAGCTGGAGTCACGAGTCCATGCAGGGACTCAAACCCAGGTACTCTGATATGGGACGGAGGTGTCTTAAATGCTAGGCTAAATCCCCACTCTTATCATGGACTTTTAATATAACTGTTTTTAACAAAAGTAAATTCTTAAGTGATCTGCGAAGAACCATTAAAGTTATACACACAGACAACACTGTGAACACTACCATACAGGATTACACAAGAGACTCAGAGTGTCTGTTCTGGTCCTGGCTGAATTCCACGTAAGCTCTTCCAGTAAACTTGTCTTTCTGATCTCCAGTGGTCTACACTTCCCAAGACCTGACCTACTCCTTTCATGGCCACAACTCCAAATGAGCCACTTTATGACCAACAACATCTAATCTCTTAGAAATCTCAATTCCTCCACCTCCCTCAACTCCACAGTATCATTCGGCACTCATTTTTATTTACCAGTATCGTTCTGTCTTTGTTATCATCTCTATCCAAACTAACCCCAATGGCCAACAAGTGAATCGCTCTATTGTCAACAGTCTTCATTCCTTGCCCCACTCCCCTGGTAGAGCAGTGTTGTCCTGCAGTCAAACTCTGAGGTTTCCCACAACAGCTCTCCCCTTCCTCTCTTCTCCCCATAACCTCCCTATGCCTCAGCCTCTGGTGGCTGAACCTCTAACAATCCCCATACCCCCATTTCTTCCCCTTTCCCTGGGACTAACACGGAAGAGGTATGCACCCTACTATGTCAAGTGGAACCTGTGATCTAGATCCCACTGCCTCCCACTCTTAGACAACTTTTGGCTCCACCCCTTCTCTCTGTATCTTCAACTTCTTTACAGGCATGGGATTCCTCTCACCAGCATTTACACACTCTTAAATCAATCCCATGTGGAAAATTAAAAAAAAAAAAAAAATCAACAGAGGCCCTACCTTGACCCAGATTTGTCTCCTACTTTGAGTATCTTTTATTTCTTCATATAGTCATCTTGAATTATTTATAACTGATTACTTCATTTCTTCAAACCACTCAAATTTCTACTCCAACTGCAATTTGCCCCCTTCATCTAATTAATCATTAAATCTGTCCCACTCTCCAATTCGCCGTATTTCTCCAGTCCATCACTACTAACCTTGGTAAGGACGCCACCACTTCTTGCCCGATTACTGTAGACTTCTACCAGGTGTCCCTACTATCAATCCTGATCCCTCCTCCATCTACACACAGAAGGACAAATCTAATTCTGTTACAACTCTTTAAAGTTCTCCCTTACTTTATCTCGAAGGTGAAAATCTCCCTACAGCCTTAACAGGATTTTTCAGTCCTTCCTGAATTTCAGGCCCAATGCTTACTTTTCTAGCCTCCATTCTTTCCTTACTCACTGCTTCATGCTCTGTTCCACACTAACAATTCTTGCTCTGGGCTTACTTCCCTTTCTTCCTCTGGGCTTACTGCATATACTCTCCCCAGTCTGCATTTTCTTTTGCCTTTACCTCTTCCAGGGAAGCTCTAATCCTTCCCAGCAGATCAGGAATCCTTCCCGTACGTAACTGTTCTTCTCACACTATAACTGCAGGTTTCCTTGCCCATCTTCTGCACTGGATTATTGACTCCCATGAGCAGGGATGACACTTCAATCTCTGTGAGGTGAAGAAATTCTTCTAGCTCATTGACAGTTATGTCTCCAGATCCTAGGACCATTCCAGGGACACAGTGAGCATGTAATAAATATTGACTGGGTGAGGGAACTTAACTGCATATTGCAGTTATAAAAGTTAAAGTATTAATTTAGCAATTTATTAATCATTTAATAAATACACAGATAGTAACTGTCACAGTAAACGCTGATATATTATTTGTCACCAAAACAAAACTTAGCTCTGTGCTCTAATAAATTTATGCATGAGGTTACTGTGGGCAAGATGATTCAATATGTTTACTATATGCTGAATATTAAACACACAATTTTAAGAAAAGGTTTTGCCAGGGCCGGCGCCGTGGCTCAATAGGCTAATCCTCCACCTTGCGGCGCCGGCACACTGGGTTCTAGTCCCGGTCGGGGTGCCGGATTCTGTCCCGGTTGCCCCTCTTCCAGGCCAGCCCTCTGCTGTGGCCCAGGAGTGCAGTGGAGGATGGCCCAAGCGCTTGGGCCCTGCACCCCATAGGAGACCAGGAAAAAGCACCTAGCACCTGGCTCCTGCCATCGGATGAGCGCGGTGCGCCGGCCGCAGCGTGCCGGCCGAGGCAGCCAATGGAGGGTGAACCAACGGCAAAGGAAGACCTTTCTCTCTGTCTCTCTCACTGTCCACTCTGCCTGTCAAAAAAAAAAAAAAAAAAAAAGAAAAGGTTTTGCCAGGTAAAATACAGAAATGAAACCTTGGAGTGCCATTTTGGACAGCAATTTCTAACTTTCTGCCTTTGGGTAGTAGAAATAAAAACAAATAAGCCAAACAAAAAATAAGCCAAACTGCAAATTGCAGTTGGAGTAGAAATTTGAGTGGTTTGAAGAAATGAAGTAATCAGTTATAAATAATTCAAGATGACTATATGAAGAAATTAAGAAAAAGATACTTAAAGTAGGAGACAAATCTGGGTCAAGGTAGGGGCCTCTGTTGTTTTTTTGTTTTTGTTTTTGTTTTTTAATTTTCCACATGGGATTGATTTAAGAGTGTGTAAATGCTGGTGAGAGGAATCCCATGCCTGTAAAGAAGTTGAAGATACAGAGAGAAGGGGTGGAGCCAAAAGTTGTCTAAGAGTGGGAGAAATGTAGCAATGAGGAAATCCTTCATCAGGAAAACTTTAGCTAATCTGACCTAAGGACAGAATACTCAGCTTGCTTCTACTGCACCAGAAACACAAGGATAGTCCACAATTTGCCTCTTAATTGTCCTCCCAGGGAGTTTAGTATTTCTCTAAAATGTATCAAATTGCAACAAACACAATAACCAACTTCAGAATAACTGAGAATAAGATCTGATTTTAAACAGCTAAAATACTATAAATTCTACACACTTGGTGTTTAAAGTTTCACAGCAGTAGCTGTAAAATCATAACCATGTTTATTCAGGTTGATTTATGGGGTAATTCAGGGTATTCGCCCTTTTACCTATATTAATAACAATGGCAGTTTCTAATTAAACTCATTCATTTTACTACTTATAGTAAAGGTTACCCCCCCCCCCTTTTTTTTTTGGTGGAGAACTAAAGAGAACACCAAAATGAAGTAGATAAGTCTAGGGCGGCGCCGTGGCTCAATAGGCTAATCCTCCACCTTGCAGCACCGGCATACTGGGTTCTAGTCCCGGTCGGGGCACCGGATTCTGTCCCGGTTGCCCCTCTTCCAGGCCAGTCCTCTGCTATGGCCCGAGAATGCAGTGGAGGATGGCTCAAGTCCTTGGGCCCTGCACCCGCATGGGAGACCAGGAGAAGCACCTGGCTCCTGGCTTTGGATCAACGCGATGCGCCAGCCACAGTGCACTGGCTGCGGCGGCCATTGGAGGGTGAACCAACAGCAAAAAGGAAGACCTTTCTCTCTGTCTCTCTCTCTCTGACTGTCCACTCTGCCTGTCAAAAAAAAAATTAAAAAAAAAAAGAAGTCTATTATACCTTCAGCAATGTAGACCAAAGTCATTTGATAACCCTTTAAGAAACCCACACTGTAAGAACATAACAGTTCAACTCAGCTGCTTCATTTACTCTAAGAAGTGTATTTTGTATTATCTGTATATCCGTGTGATTGATCTAAGTCCTGTTCCAAAAAAAAAAAAAAAAAAAAAAAAAACCCAGTTGCATTTACAACTTCTACTGTCCCTTGACTAAATAATGAGAACTATGTTTTAGCATCTTGACTTGGGCCTAAATTGACCACCAAAAGCTAGAGATCAAACCTTTGTTGAGGAGATAATTATAAGAAAATGCATAATTAAATTCTAATAAAAATAGTAACACCTACTATTTAAAGCAGTCAGTGAAAATGTAACTTAAGGGTTTCCATCATTTTAATTTTGTTCTTAAAGATCATTAATTACTTTCTTACATTAATGTATCATTAATTCATTCATTCACTCATTCATCAGAGACTATTTCAGGGATGGCTCCTTCAGGTTAGTCAAGCTACATGTCACAGCTACAGTCCTTGCAATTAAATAGCCAAAAGTATCTGGGCAGCAAATACTCCCTCAACTGGAGACCTTTTTGTTTTTGAAAAGCAAAATGCTGTGATAAAATACTAATTAACAATCAGCATCCTATAAATCATTTAGTGTAAAACCACTAAAAGTGAGTCTTCAAGAAACAGTACTGAATAAATGAACTGACCGAACATTAATGTCACTTCAATCAAGACTCCCTCCCAAAGGTATTTAGGTATAAATATAATTATATTTAACTCAAAAATTCACTAAGATAATAACCAGAAAACCAAAAAGAAAAACGGATATTTATGTACCAAATGTTGAGGGACAAAGTAAAGAATACGAAAGTTAGAAATACATTGGAAAAAACAAAATGGGATTTTCTTACCCAAAGATGATTTTACAATTGACTTTATTCCTGCATAAACCAATGATCCTTTGTTGCCTGGAGATTTCTGATCCATATCTTCCGTATATTGCTTCATAAGTATTTAAATGCATAGGAAATTCTAAGTGATGAAGTTTTAGACAATATTTCAAAGCTAAACATATTTTGATTTGCAGCCAATTCATAACAGGCGTCAGGGCAATGAGAGCACTCCCATTCTACTGTACACTTCTCTTCCTCCTACACAAACTACAAAGCAGTTATTTCAAGTTCAAGAGTTTTTGAATCATTTTACTTTGTAACTTAGTATTATGTAACCTGTACTTAGATATAAAACATTCAGTGTATTTATAACTGACCTTTCAGCAAACTTCAGGGACATCTCTATCTGATTAACTGGACACAATTCAAACACAAAGGATATAGTGCAGAGTATACCAGAGTGACTTGAGCTGTGCATCTTCATTTCCAGCTAAAATGTGATTTCTCCACACCTGCTCTGTATCAAGTCCGTACCTTGATAAAGCCCGAAGGCGCATCTTTGTTGCTATATCTTTTTCTAAAGAATTATCATTTTCTTCTTCTGTGCATTCATACAAATGACGGCCACAAGCCCACATTAAAGACGTAACTGGACTCCAGGCAAGTGATATCCTTTCAAAAACAGTGAAGTCAGACATTGTTCTGTTGGGAGTTACAACTATCATTCGATTTTGACTTGTTGGATGCCACGCAAAGGAAGCAATGTAATTGTCACAAGGTTGCACACTTCTTTCAATTATTGTGGGCTCAGTTTCATCTCCAATAGGAGTGGGTGTATGCTGCATGTCATATAATCTAATAATATTACTATCTCTTGTTAAAGTGGCAAGCAGACCAGTCCTAGTTGGACACCATGCTACTTTTGTTAAGGGTTTTGGTTGCTCAGTCAAAGTCAAAACTGGCTTCTCAAATTTCCTAAGGTCCCATATTGCAACCTGACCTTCATAGAAGGAAGCAACACGATCATGGAAGTATGGATCTACAGTCACCCCTTGAACTGCTTTCGTATTTACAAACATCTTTTGGCTTGTATTCCGAAGATCAAATATGGCTAGGTTACGATGCATACCAGCCAGGAGAAGTTTCTGGTCTCGTGGAAGCCAACAGAGAGAAAGACAAGCATCATTCTGTCCTAATTCATAAAGTGGCTTTGTTACTAATAATGTTGTTTCAGTTTCGCCTGCTGAAAGTCTCACTTTTTCCATGGGAACTATGTCAGGCGTATATTTGCTGCAGATATCCCATATCAGCACTGAAAAGTCAGCTCTGTGTTTATCAAGACCAGCAGCAAGCCAGTTACTATCCAGAGGATTCCATGCAAGGGTATTGCATTGTCGTGCATGCTTTGGAACGAATTCTTTCCCAATCAAATCTTTGAACTTTGAGTTATGATCCTGACCAAGACTTGTAAGGACAACTCGACCATTTGCTTGTCCAACTGCCAGGAGACATTCAGGATCATAATCGAGATACCAGGCAACGCATTTCATGTAAGGTGTATCTGAATTGATGGACAGTAATGTAGCCGCAGAGTCTTCTGATAAACGCAAAGATCCAGCTTTGAGTTCTGAATTCACAGTAGATTCCACATGATAAAGGCTCAGTTCTGAATCACATACAACAAATCTATCAACCTGGTGTGGTGCCCACAGAATGTCAGGTTTGGTACCGCTCATGTTGATGGATGTGCTCACAAAGTCCAGTCAGGCCCATTCACTGAAAGAGTTGTAAACAAAAAGTGGTAAGATATCAACAAAGCACAATTTTGAAAAATCAGAAAACTCTCTATACAAATATCCTCTTTGGCAATATATTTGTTATTTCTTCTATCACTATGAATTCAAGACATTTACTTACTAAAAGGGAGAATGAAAAGCCACCACTTCCTCTAATAAAATGAGCTGGTAAGAACCTGAGAACTCCGTTCTGGTCTTATTTCCCATGATCAATTATCTTAATTGCACTGTTACTGGTATTTCCAATTTAACCTCAGGGTTTTAACAACTTCAGCATGGTGAGCAAATTAATAAGTATCATCAAGCCTTTGAAGGAGGGAGAACTTAAAAGAGCTGTGAACTGTGTTCCTAAGCAATAGTTTAGAGCAGCACTGTCCAAGAGAACTTTCTACAACAACAAAAATCTGCGGTCTAGTAGGGTAGTCACCAGCAACAAGTGCCTACTAAGCATGAGATGCGACTAGTTCATATGTTATCTAATTATAAAATAAATGGTCACCTGTGCCATCATAACGCACAATGTGGATATAAAGCATAATGTGCTCCTAAGACACAGGTTTCTTCCAACTTTCCATGAAAAGCAGTAGCTTTATATGGCAGAGTAACTGTTTAAAGAAGAAACATCATTTCTATCCCAAGCTCTGCTACATACTAGTTCTATTCCTTAAAAAGGAACCACCAATTTCTTTATTTTTTTTAAGATTTATTTTTTATTTATTTTAAAGAGTTACGGAGAGTCAGAGAAAGGTGGGGGCTGGGGGGGGGGATCTTTCATCTGCTAGTTCACTCCCCAACTGGCTGCAACAGGTTGGAGCTGTGCCGATCCGAAGCCAGAAGCCAGGAGCTTCTTCCAGGTCTCCCACGCAGGTGCAGGGGCCCAAGGACTTGAACCATCTTCCACTGGTTTCCCAGGCCAGAGCAGAGAGCTGGATCAAAAGTGGAGCAGCCGGGTCTCAAACCGGTGACCTTATGGGATGTTGGCGCTGCAGGCAGCAGCTTTACCCATTACGCCACAGTGCTGGCCCCAACAATTTCTTTAAAGTGACTCATTTTTAAAATGTGAAAATTGACATTAACCTAATCGTAAGGTCTATGGATGGAGGATATAAAAGACAATTATATTTTTTCTAAGATATGCTAAAATATATGACTATTAAAAATGCTTGTAGAGGGCTGGCGCCACGGCTCAATAGGCTAATCCTCCACCTTGCAGCACCGGCATACTGGGTTCTAGTCCCAGTCGGGGCACCGGATTCTGTCCCGGTTGCCCCTCTTCCAGGTCAGCCCTCCGCTATGGCCCGGGAGTGCAGTGGAGGATGGCTCAAGTCCTTGGGCCCTGCACCCCATGGGAGACCAGGAAAAGCACCTGGCTCCTGCCTTCGGATCAACGCGATGCGCTGGCCGCAGTGTGCCGGCTGTGGCGGCCATTGGAGGGTGAACCAACGGCAAAAGGAAGACCTTTCTCTGTCTCTCTCGCTCTCACTGTCCACTCTGCCTGTCCAAAAATGCTTGTAGGCTTATGTAGAATTCATCCTATTTACAACCAGTGGTACACACATCATAGTTACTAAGAGACTCTTTTGGCTTTTTAAGTCTATAAACTTTTGAATATTGTTGAAATGGGCTTTTTGAGGAGATAACTATTCTTGCAGTTGAAGCACAAACTAAAAATACCTATGGTTAAAAATGATGTTTTTGGGGCCGGCACTGTGGCATAGCAGGTAAAGCCATCGCCTGCAGTACCAAAATCCCATATGCATCCTGGTTCAAGTCCTGGCCACTCCACTTCTGAACCAGCTCTCTACTTTGGCTTGGGAAAGCAGTAGAAGATGGCACAAGTCCTAGGGCCCCTGCACTCACGTGGAGACCTGGAGGAAGCTCTTGGCTTCTGGCTTCAGATCAGTGCAGCTCTGGCCATTGTGGCCAATTGAGGAGTGAACCAGTGGATGGAGGACCTCTTTCTCTCTGCCTCTCCTCTTTCTGTGTAACACTGACTTTCAAATAAATAAATAAATCTTTTAAAAAAATGATGTTTTAATAATAAAGGATGTCTACAAAAACTGAATTTATTAAGAATTTATTTGAGAAGCAGAGAAAGAGACAGAAGTTGCCTACTCTCAGTGAGTCATTTCCCAATTGCCTGCCATAGCCAGGGCTGAGCCAGGTCAAATGTGGGAGTGGGAAATCCAATCTGGGTTCCCATGTGGGTGGCAAGAAACCAAGCATTGTGCCATCACCTGCTGCTTCCCAGGGTGTACATTAGATGAGTGGCACTGTGGCTTGAACTCACACACTCTGAAATGGGACGTGAGAGTCCCAAGCAGCGTCCCAATTGCTATACCAAATGCCCATTCCTGTCTACAAACATTTAAATGTCTAACTGATGTGGGCAACAGGTAATAGTCTAGATTCAAAATGAGTGAACATCTTCATAATAGTCTGAAGTCAAAATGAGCAAACATCTTCATTGCAACTGTACATTTTGTTCTTGGAGGATGAAGCTTTGGTTCATTCAATTCTATATACCCAGCACACACACTTTTAAAAAATATTTTTTGAGCACTGACTGTGCAAGCATGTTAAAAACAACAACAATAATTTACTCTCAGGCTAAGGTGCACACAAAACACAAATGAATTTGTTTAGACATGGAACCTATCCCAGGTGATCTCATTATATATATTTGCAAATGCAACAAAATCTAAAACTCTACTGGTCCCAAACATTTTTGAAAAGAGATCATCAACAAGTACCAAATAATTCAGCTCAAACATAGATGTTTTTCTCTTTGATCTTGCAAAAGCTTCAGTCAGGAATTAGTCTAGAATTTCAGACTCACATAATGGGATGATTAGGAAACACATTTAAGAATTCTTATATTGGCTTTATTTCCTTCCTAACCTTTCAGATCAGTCACTTCATTTATACTCCGACCAGCACCCTCAATTTCCTGGTTGGCTGCCACTTTGTCTCTTTTCTCAATCCTGGATCAGCCTAATTATTTACCATCTCTGTCCTCCACTCAGGCTACCAAGTGCTACTAGGCTGAGGCAGTGGCAACGCTCTGAAGACTGACTGTGAGAAAGCAGGGTGTACGACTTAGCTGCTCTGTGTGGCGCTGACTCGGTAATTCTTCTTTCCTACTTTCCACTCTGGTCCTTTAGAAATCCACCTGTTCTGATGTCAGAATAATCTTTTTATTTTAACTTTTATGTATTCAGAGTTTATTTATTGAGAGGCAGAGAGAGAAAGGAATCTCCTACCCACTGATTCACTCTTCAAATGCTCCCAACAGTCAGGGCGGGGCGAGGCTAAACCCAGGAGCCAGAAACTCAGTCATGTCTCCCACATAGGTGGCAGGGACCCAAGTAGTTGAGTCATCACCTGCTGCCTCCCACGATGTATATCAGCAGAAAGCTGGAATCCGTGGTTGCACAAGGACTCAAACCCAGGCACTCTGACATGGGATGCGGGTGTCCTAAGTGGGATTTTACCTGCTGTGCCAAACACCCACCTGGAGAATAATCTTTTTACAACACAAATTTGACCGGATGAGTCAACCTTGCTTAAAACTTTGTAATGGTTTGCAACTGCTGAATATGCAGAAATCCGAATCTTCAATACAACCTACAAGACTATAGATGGCTTTAGCCTCTACCTGCTCTGGCCTAACGGCACATCATTCTCCTCGCTAACTACACTGTCCTATTCCGTTCCTAGAACAAGCCTACCGCCCCATCATCATACCTTTGCAAATCATGTTCCCTCGGATTGAAGCACTCTTTCCTCATTTCTTTTTTTTATGATTTATTTATTTATTTGAAAGGCAGAGTTACCACGAGCCAGAGGAAGAGAGAGGCTGGTTCACTCCCCAGATGGCCTAAACGTCCAGAGCTACACCGATCCAAACAGGAGCTCCTTCCGGTCCTCCACACTGGTGTAGGGGCCTAAGGACTTGGGTCATCCTCTACTGCTTTCCCAGGCCATAGCAGAGAGCTGGATCAGAAGTGGAGCAGCTGGAACAGGAACCAGTGCCCATATGGGATGCCAGCACTGCAGGCGGCAGCTTTATCCACTATGCCACAGCGCCAGACCCTCTTTCCTCATTTCTTAGGCAAGACAAAATCTGCTCAACTTTGGTATCAACCACTCTCTACACTCTCCCTAGGCAAGACTGGGTTATTTAGACATATACTCTTCACTGAACATATCCTCTCATTTTAAATCACCCATCTCTCTCTTCTACCAGAGTGTAAGCTCCCTAAGTGGAGGCAAAATGTCTCTTGTCCCTCTATACCTCTAGCAGTCAGCACAGCGAAAGGCAATCAGTAGGCAGTGAAATAAGCATTTGTTATACTCATGCATGTGTTGACTATTTCCTCTGACTCTTCTCACAACTGCTCTCTCCAGGTCTTACCAATATCTGTATCCTCTACCCTACACCCTTCCTAGTAGAGGTGAGGTCAAGCCAAGGGCAAGGTATCCACAATCACAACTTGTTCCAGCGACCATGGGCAAGAGCCCCACAGTCAACCATCCTAAGAGAGGATTCATTCTAAATAAGTCATCTTTCATTTACCCTGTAACTATTGATTGGGAAGCTTCCATGTTCTTGGCACTGTTCTAAATGCTTGGAACACAGTAGTGAATGGCGGCAGGTAAGGTCCCTGGCCAAATAACAACTCTGCTTCAGTGATGAAGTGAAATCCAATCTTAATAGTTTAAAATTTTAAGAAGGAAGAAGAAGAGGGGCACCTTACATAGCTACTTCATGTTAAGACAGCAAAGAGGAAACAGATACTGTCACATAGGCATTTATACTCACACCTTCACAAACAGAAAGCCATCTGTTATTGGAGATAGCCTTAGATACGGCCCATCTTCCTATGTCACTGGGAGGTAAAATAAGCATTTTTAAAATCTACAACCTCATTCTTTATAAACAAACGGTCTCTGGTAAAAGTTGATGCCACAAAGAAAAATCATTTTTTAAAAAATTTATGTGAAAGGCAAAATAACAAAGATCAGAGACAGAGAGATCTTCCTTATGCTGCTTCACTCCCCAAATGCCTGAACAGTCAGGACAGGGCTAAGCCAAGGCCAAAAGCCCAGAACTCCAATTGCATCTCCCACGTTGGTGGCAGGGACCCAAGTACTTGAGCCATCACCTCCTGCCTCCAAGTATGCACATTAGCAGGAAGCTGGATGGCAAGCGGAGCAGCCAGGACTTGACCAGGGTACTGTGATATGGGATGCAGGTGTCCCAAGTTTGTAGCTTAACAGCTGTGCCACAATACCCGCCCCAGAAAAATCCATCTTACAAAACACAAATGAAAAGTGTTACTATAATTTGAAAAACTCTTTATTAATAGTCATATAAATCAAGAATCAGCAGCATTTCTTCTGGTGCTGAACACTTATAATATTTATATTATCATCTTCAAAATTTGATTCAAGTAAATTGCACGGAATCATAGGCCTTCAATTAGAAAAAGATTAGCAAATTCTTTTCATTCCATGTGGGACAAAAGTAAAGACTAGATGTTCTGGTTCTTGTCCAAGGTCTCTTAAACCAGCTGCATAATCTGCTAGATATAGACCTGTGCAAGATAAAAATGCAGGGCTCAGAGGCTGCTGCCTACAGCAATGGCATCCCGTATAGGCACTGGTTCAAGTCCCAGCTGCTCCATTTCCAACCTGGCTCACTTGGACTCCTTGAGTCCACATGAGACCCGGAAGAAGCTCCCGGCTTCAGCCTGACCACTGCAGCCATTTGGGGATTGACCCAGTGGATGGCAGACCTCTCTCTCTGTAACTCTGCCTTTCAGATAAATAAAATAAATCTTAAAAAAGAAAAAGAAACTGTAGGGCTCCCTTACTTAAAACACTATTAAGTGTTGAGAGAGTCAAAAAATGTCAAGCCAGTCAGAGCAGAGCTCTCCACTAAGTGCCAATCATCCTAAATGCTGGACCCTGCGCTGCTCCACAGGTCACACACTGCCAAACCGGCCCCCTCGAGAGGGCTGCATTTACAGCACCGGCTTCTGAAGAAATGTGTTTCTTCACAGTTCACTGCACAACCCAGGGGATCCTTACTCATGAACACCCATCGCTAGGAACCTGGTAAAGAGCAAAGGAAATAACCTGGACTCAGAAATCCTCCAGTCACTCACCAGCTCAGACCCTAACAACTCTGGTAATAGTCCCAGTTCAGAAAACCAAAATAGAACCTATCCTATTTCCATCTCCCAAGTCGTGACAACCAAAGGAAACGAGCTCCTTGCATCACAAGGATGGATCACTACTAGCCTCTTAAAGAGCCCAGGAAGTCCTTGAACAACTGAGTCCAAGGGGGAGGGTTTGCAGTCCTCAGCCCTTCTATTAGATCCTCACCTTCAAGCTTAGCGAGTGCTCACTTCCCACCGATGCTTTCTCAGCCAAGGAAAGCCCTGCTGACTTCGCGCTCAGCACCAGAACTCCACGACAGCACTGTCCTACAAAACACGCGTGAAACCAGACGCTGTGAACTCTGCAGAAGCCACACGCACGGGGTCAGAACAGAGGAACTAAATAACCCAAGGAATCAAAGCCAGGGTCCTTTCAACGCAGGAACAATGCAAAAAAAAAAAAAAAAATCATTAATGAGAGTTAAAAAAAAAAAAAAACTGGCATCAAGCCTTGGAGAGCCTACGGGTCCTTAACACTTCACAGCCCATCTCCAGTCCACGCGTGCACTCCCACGGCACTAAGCGTGCAAGGGATGCGAACACAGGCTTCCGGCCGGGGGCTTCTACTTTTCTGAGGGGCAAATCTCGACAGCCGTTTCAAGAAACTGCCCACCGCCACCACCTCCTCGAGCGGCCCTGCACAGCTCCCGGGCCGTCTGAGGAACACGTCCTCACACAGCAGGCTGCTGCGAAGCGGCTGCGCGGAGCGCGGGGCAGCCGGGGCGCCCCGTGCATCCTCAGGCTCGAGTCGCAAAGCGGCGGGGGCGGCCCGGAAAGGCGCTTTAGGAAGCAGTTCACAGGGACCAGCGGACCCGGGCGCGTCGCTATTCCGGGTGAACCAGGAACCCGACGCCACTCCCACGGCCCAGGCTCGCCGCCCGGCCTCCCGATCGCGCCCGGGACGCGGCGGAAGCGGCGCCGTGGCCCCCGCGGCCCCCGCCCAGGCCCCGCCGGCCGCCCAGCGCCGTCACGGTCCCCGCGCCAGGAAGGCGAGGCCCACGCGAGGCTCGGAGGACGCCCCGGGCCCGCCCCCGGCCGGGCCTGACCACCCGGCTCCCACGCGCCCCAAGGCGCCCGGGCCGCACTCACTGACCTGAGGTGGTGGCGCGGCCGCCGCAGAGCCGCTTCCGGCCTGGACGCCGCCCCTCTCGCCGCGGGGGCCGGGACGCGGGCAAGATGGCGGGCGGGCGGGCCGGGGCCCACGACCCCACCACCGCGTCTCCGGGCCCGCGCGGCCGCGCCTCGGCCTCCGAGGGGAGCTCCCCGCCCGCGAGCCCCGCCCTGCCCTCGCCGGAGCCGCCCCGCCCCTGGGCGTGGCCGCTGCCCGAGAGGCCCCGCCCCCCGCCCTAGCGCCCCGGCGCGCCCCGGCGACGCCTTGCAGGCTTGGGCTACTCTGTTCGCAGGCTCCTGTGGCTGTCAGACAGGTGCACTGGCACACGTCAGCCCCGTGGGCCCTTTGTTTCCCCACTAAAAATATACTCTAGGGCTGGCGCTGTAGTGACGCCAGCACCCCATATGGATGGTTTCCTGTCTGGGCTGCTCCACTTCCCATCCAGCTCCCTGCTAATGCGCCTGGGAAAAGCAGCATGATGGTCCAGGTGTTTGCCCCCTGCACCTACATGGGAGACCCAGATGAAGATCCTGGTCCCAACTTGGCCCAGCACTGGCCTTTGCGGCCCCCTGGGAAGTGAACCCATGGGTGGAAGACCTCTCTCTGTCTCTCCCTCTCTGTGTAACTTTTTCTAAAAAAATAATCTTTTAAAAAATTCTTACTCTGGGCATTGTAATAGAAAAATCTCAGGTATTTGGCTCCAGATTTGTTCACTCATTTACTCAGGGCACAAACGTGTGTGAACATCTTTGGGCACCCAATCCCGTGCTGGAATGTGGGGAGCCAGGAGCAAAGCGACAGGGTCTGGGCAGGAAACTGAGCCCAAGCGCGACCTAAGGGCTGCACCACTAAAGCTGAGGCAAGGAGGATGAGCCTGGGGCTAGCCAGGCAGGGGAACAGAGCACAGTGGATTGGCAGGAATTAGCCTGTAGCTGCTGAGAAGAGCAAATGCTAAGTCCCGCAGGAGGCCAGGCTGTGGGTGCATGGACAGGGGAAGTGGGGAGAAGTTAAGACAGACACCGCGTGGGAAAGATGCCGGGAGCCAACTCTGAGATGGATGGGCTTTTTCCTAAAGGCAGTAGTGGAGTCATTGAGTGGTGTGATGGGTTTTTCTGCAGTTGGAGGGTTAGAGAGGGTATTGGGGTGGCGTGGGGGGTATAAGCAAGAGGTGTGCAGAGAGCCACAGGGAGCCTGGGGCATGCATAGAGGGTGAGACCAGGACAGCTTGATAGGCGACCATGTGTGTGACGGGGAGAGAGGATTCTGGGTTTCTGACCCACCCCTGAAGCTAAGTGGACGGGGCTGACACAGGTGTCTCAAAGTCTTTAATTATGTTCTGGCTTAAACACAGGTGGTCTTGGTAATTGGTAAAAACAACAGGAATGAGCCGTGTCCTGGTGGTCTTTGGAGCAAAAGCATCGGGTAAGTGTCACGTGCGGAGCAAGAAAGCGCTGTCTTGCTGGGGCAGGGAGGGCAGAATCCCTCGCTTCTGATGCTATTATGACCCCAAATAGCCACACACACAACCTCAGAGCCATAGAAGTCTCTCCCTCAGGCACTCCTGGTACGAGACAGCCAAGGTCAATATTTTCCCTGTATTTACTCCATAAAGAAAATGTAAAGTCTTAGGTAGGGATTCACACAGCCTCCTGCATTTCCTCCTTCCCTCTACCCCTTCTTCATTCACTCTTTTCTTTTTTCACTTTGTTCGAAAGGCAGACAGGGGAAAAGATTTTTAAGATTTATTCATTTTATTTGAAAGGCAAATTACAGAGATATCAATCTTTCATCCACTGGTCTCCCCAAATGGCTGCAATGGCCGGAGTTGGGCCGATCGGCAGCCAGGAGTCAGGAGCTTCTTTCGGGTCTCCCACACAGGTGCAGGGGCCCAAGGATTTGGGCCATCCTCCATTGCTTTCCCAGGCGTGTTATCAGGGAGCTGGATCAGAGCTGGATCAATGGCGCCCAGATGAGATACTGCTGTCCTTAGCAGCAGTTTAACCCGCTAACCCACACACGCCGGCCTCCACTCTGGTTCTTTTTTTTTTTTTTTTTTTTTGACAGGCAGAGTGGACAGTGAGAGAGAGAGAGACAGACGGTCTTCCTTTGCCGTTGGTTCACCCTCCAATGGCTGCCACGGACAGCGCACTGCGGCCGGCGCACCGCGCTGATCCGATGGCAGAAGCCAGGAGCCAGGTGCTTTTCCTGGTCTCCCATGGGGGTGCAGGGCCCAAGCACCTGGGCCATCCTCCACTGCACTCCTGGGCCACAGCAGAGGGCTGGCCTGGAAGAGGGGCAACCGGGACAGAATCCAGCGCCCCATCCAGGACTAGAACCCGGTGTGCCGGCGCTGCAAGGTGAGGATTAGCCTGTTGAGCCACAGCGCCGGCCGCACTCTGGTTCTTAACTTCTGGCTGACATAGAGGAACAGGACGGAGCCAACATGCTCCTCCTCTTCTGAGATCTGGCACCATTGATTTTCTCCTCTCCTGTGTTGTAGTTGTGGTGGAATGAGAAGGCCATGCCAATTAGGCCGATGGCGAGTGTCAGTTACTCAGAAATGGCTTTAAAACCCTCCAGGCAAGGGAGCCTGCCTGGCAACAGGCTGTGATTGGATGGCTTCAGATACTGCCTGGCAACAGGCTGTGATTGGTTAGGGCATAAACCGCCCCTTGACCAGATTGGCCGCCTTGGCTATATAAACTGTTGTACCACCTGAAATAAATGAGTCTGAGGGCTCGCTTTCACCCGACTTCCGGGGTCTCTGTGGTGACTCCATGCCTCTAGCCCCGACCACGCTCCTCCTCTCAGAATGAATCAATCTCAACACTACGTGTCCTAAAATGGAAGCTGTTTGCCATTTACTACCTCGTCTCTCTTCCTTGCTGTCTGGTAAGTTGAAAAAAATCATCTAGACCAGAAATGGAAGCTCTGTATTAGAAGGTGAAGTTGCTCCGTTAGCCTAAGTCCTAGTTTAATTGATAAGCAACAATACAAATACTACAGTATAAGAAAATATGATTGTTAAAACAATCTTTTTTTTTTGACAGGCAGAGTGGACAGTGAGAGAGAGAGAGAGAGACAGAGAGAAAGGTCTTCCTTTGCCGTTGGTTCACCCTCCAATGGCCGCCGCGGCCGGCACACTGTGCTGATCCGATGGCAGGAGCCAGGTGCTTCTCCTGGTCTCCTGTGGGGTGCAGGGCCCAAGCACTTGGGCCATCCTCCACTGCCTCCCCAGGCCACAGCAGAGAGCTGGACTGGAAGAGGAGCAACCGGGACAGAATCCGGTGCCCTGACCAGGACTAGAACCCGGGTGCCGGCGCCACAGGTGGAGGATTAGCCTGTTGAGCCACGGCGCCTGCCAATTGTTAAAACAATTTTTAAAGAACATCTTAAAATTCAGATGTTCCAGCCGGCGCCGCGGCTCACTAGGCTAAGCCTCCACCGGCACCCGGGTCCAGTGGGAGACTGGGAGGCTTCGGATTTGCGTCTGTCTGGGGACTGAACCAGCAGATGGAAGACCTTTATCTCTGTCTCTCCCTCTCACTCTACCTCTCAAATAAATAACATCTTTAAAAAAAATAGTGTGATGTTATAAGTGACTGAGGCGTACGGTTCTGCAGGTTGGCTATGAAATACCTCAGAGAGGCCAAGTGTATTGCTGTTACTCTGACCGGTGTCAGTCAGCAGGAGTCTCGAGGAAGAGGCTCTTGTCTAAAGGGAATGATGCTGTATCGTGAGGAGCATTCACACGTGATCTGTATATCAAATAAATGCTGAGACTGCTAACAAAATTATCATGGTGATGGGCTGACGCCATGGCTCACTTGGTTAATCCTCCACCTGTGTCAACGGCATCCCATATGGGCGCCGAGTTCTAGTCCCGGCTGTTCCTCTTCCAGTCCAGCTCTCTGCTGTGGCCCGGGAGGGCAGTGGTGGATGACCCAAGTGCTTGGGTCCCTGCACCCACTTGGACGACCAGGGAGAAGCGCCTGGCTCCTGGCTTCGGATCTATGCAGCGCTGGCTGTGGCGGCCAGTAGAGGAGTGAACCAGTGGAAGGAAGACCTTTGTCTCTCACTGCCTAACTCTACCTGTCAAATAAAAAGAAAAATTATGGTAATGTTTACACAGTGAATCAAAATAATCTATCCAGAAAACTTAGCTTTTATTTTTTTTAAAAGCATCTCTAACTTTATTGAGGGTTTAAGAGTTAAAATTCTAGTTTAAAATTTTTTACACATGTTAGCCAAGGAAATAGTTATCTATCATATTTGCTTCCTTATAAGTTTGCCAAAAATAAGGTTATTGGGTATAAAATGAAGATTTTCAAGGGCTTGAATTTAACTGGAAAAAACTTTAAAAGAGGAAGCTGTTTATCTCCTGTGAGAAAGATTGAACTTTTTTACTTTTTGCTTCTATTCTCAGGAACAAGCTAAGGTCATGTTTTGAAAATGAAATTATCTTTTTGGGGCACCTTAGTTTTGGTGTGTGAATTCTGGTACTCCCACATCTAGGTCTCCAAACAGAAGTATACTTCTCTGATTAAAGACTGAAAGAATTCTCTGTTTTTATAGAAATCATTCCTTATACCAGTGCTTATAAATGTTAAATTACAGTAAATACGTGTCTTATTGCCCAAGAGTTTTTTTTTTCTTTCTTGAAACTTCAATGTAAATGTTTGTGAAATAATATTTCATAGCCTATAAAGGATGTTGGCTTATGGGCGGTTCCTTTTGACATTATTTGGTACAAGTAAAACCTGCACTGACTATTAAGTAGAATTGGATAACATTAGTCATTCTCATAAAAACATTGACTCCAGAAGTTTTTTAGTGGTTGAATTCATATTGATGTGTCTACCAGTTCATTAAAATTCTAGTGACTGAAACTATTTCTTTTAACCTGAGTTTTTTTTTTTTTTTTATTTGCACTTAGTGGAGAACATAAGACAAATGAAATAAAATGTGGAGGGAGATGGATGTTAAGGGTGATAATTACAACATTCCTTCTCTGGGTTTGGAGCTAATTAAAAAATTTAAATAGCACTCAGACAGGGAGATCAAACTGCCAGTGTTGTAATCAGAGTGAGTGTGGCTCAGACCTGAGACCTGCACCTGGCTTCCTGATCCCCATCCCTGTGTCCAGGCCTTAAACTTTCACACCCCAGCTTCACAGCTGCAAACGCTGTTCCTCACGTCTGATACCACTGGGTCCCAAACAGTAAATAAGAAGAGGAGGTCACGCATGTGTAGTTTTGTTGTTGTTGAGAAGCAGAACTACAGACCAAGACAGGAAGAGACAGAAGGAGAGGTCTTCTATCCACTGGTTCACTCCACAAATGGCCACAACGGCCATAGCTGGGCAGATTGGAAGCCAGGAGCCAGGAGCTTCTTCCCAGTCTCCCATGTGGGTACGTGGGCCCAAGCACTTGGGCCATCTTCCACTACTTTCCCAGGCCATACCAGAGAGCTGGATCAGAAGTAGAGCACCTAGGACTGGAACTGGTGCCCCATGGAATGCCAGTGCCACAGGCCGAGGCTTAATCTACTCACCACAAAGCTGGCCCCAGTGTGTACTCCTTTCAATACATTTGCTCCACCAGTTCAAGAACCTATGGATGTTAAAGTATCTCCCCTACCGTTCAGGGTAGCCTTAAGTCCTCCTCCATGGAGGATTGGAATGGGGGCAGAGAGACACTAGCAGAAGTATCACAGGAAAATCAAACCAAGGGCACAGGTTTTACATGACATACTTGGTGGAACTTTGCCAGTTTAAGTAATCAAAATCTTTGGAAAGGTAAACTTTAGCAGACACTGGCTGCACAATAGTTTGTTATTCCTCAAATATTTTTGAAGAATGACTGCACATCATATGCGTGTTACAAGAGAAAAACACAAAAGTGATGCCTTTAACTTAGTGGGAGAGAATATTTTATGATATCAAATACTTCCATCTTGGTACAAAATACTAAGTATTGTTAGGTGAATGATAACATAAACACTGGGGGAATTCAGTCAGGAGTTATCTCTAATTAAAACTCCCTTATTTAATTTAAAGAGAAAGAGGCCGGCGCCACGGCTCACTTGGCTAATCCTATGCCTACAGCACTGGCACTCCGGGTTCTAGTCCCAGTTGGGGCGTCGGATTCTGTCCCGGTTACTACTCTTCCAGTCCAGCTCTCTGCTGTAGCCTGGGGAGGCAGTGGAGGATGGCCCAAGTGCTTGGGCCCTGCACCCACATGGGAGACTAGGAGGAAGCTTCTGGCTTCTGGCTTCAGATCGGCGCAGCGCACTGGCTGTAGCGGCCATCTGGGGGGTGAACCAATGGAAAAGAAAGACATTTCTCTTTGTTTCTGTCTCTGTCTCATTGTCTAACTCTGCCTGTCAAAAGAAAGAAAAGGGAGTAGGAAGAAGGATTGCTCCCAGGTCACTCACTCTGGTCAGAGGAATATATACAAAATCATATCTAAATATATCTAAATAGGTATGTATCTAAATAGATTAGAGAGTAGTGAGCCCATGCTATCTTGAAATGGCTGTAATAGGAGTATTTGCATAACAAAAATTTGCTACAAATTAGAGATTAAATTATTTTTTCAATTGCCTAAATAGTTATGAAAAATTATTAATAGTACAGATTAAAATTTAAATTATTTTGTATCTGTAACAACTGAATAACAAAAAGTTGAGGAACTACTCCAGTATTTGAAAATTAATATCTTATTCTGCTGGAACCTTCTTATATCATTGACAGATGAAGTTTCAACATATGTACATCTTTTGCTCTGTTTCACTTTTTAAAAAAATCTTATTGAAATAGACTTCATACCAAGAAAATTAATGTATATGTACAGATAAATTAGAACTTTATCACCTGATCACACTAATAACCAACAACCAAATCAAGAACAAAGTATTGTTAAAACCCCAACAGTCCTCACTATTCCCTCCTTTCATTTATTTTTGATGTGTGTAGTAAGAGTGTATTATGAGGGCCTACGCTGTGGTGCAGTGGATTAAAGCCCTGTCCTGAAGCGCCGGCATCCCATATGGGTGCCAGTTCTAGTCCCAGCTTCTCCTCTTCTGATCCAGCTCTCTGCTATGGCCTGGGAAAGCAGTAGAAGGTGGCCCACGTGCTTGGGCCCCTGGACCCATGTGGGAGACACAGAAGAAGCTCCTGACTTCAGGTCAGCTCAGCTCCGGCTGTTGTGGCCATCTGGGGAGTGAACCAGTGGATGGAAGACCTCTCTGTCTCTACCTCTCTGTAACTCTTTCAAATAAAATAAATCTTTAAAAAAGTGTATTGTCATTTATATGGTGTGATTCATTGAAGCACTATATACTAAATGATAAGACATCCACACAATTTTTATACTCTATATATTAGCTACCACAAATAAATGATAATGTGGTATTTGTCTTTGGGGTCTGGCTTATTTCATTGAGCATAAATCTCCACTTGCATCCATTTTGTTGCAAATGTCAGGATTCATTCTTTAAAATTGATTGATTTGAAAGGCAGATTTACAGAGGGAGGGAGAGGCAGAGGAAGAGCTCTCTCTCATCCACTGGTTCACTCCCCAAATGGCAGCAATACCCAGGGCTGGGCCAGGCCAAATCCAGAAGCCAAGAGCTTCATCCAGATCTTCCATGTGGATGAGAACACTTGGGCTATCTTCTATTGCTTTTCTCAGGTCATTAGCAGGAAGCTGGATCAGAAGTGGAGCAGTCCGGACACACCCACATGGGTTGCTGGCTTCACAGGCCATGGCTTTACCTGCTGTACCCCAATACTGGCCACTAGATGTCATTCTTTTTTATGGCAGAGTAATAATTTTCTTTATCCTTTGGATATATCCCCAGAAGTGTGATAGCTGGTAGATCTATTTTTAGTTTTCTGAGGTATCTCTATACTCTTTTCCATATTGGTTGTAGCAGTCTGTATTCCCATTAATAGTGTGTTATGTACCATTTTCTCCACATCCTCACTGGCACTTGTTATTTATTTATTTTTTTTTTTAGATGCTAGCTGTTCTAAGTGTGGTGAAGTGTTACCTCATTTTTTTTTTTTATATATATTTCCCTGATGGCTAGTGACCCTGAGCATATTTTCATGTGTCTGTTGGACATTTGTGTTTCATCCTTTGTACAAGGCCGGTTCATATCCTTTACCCATTTCTTCACTGGATTGTTTGTTTCATTGTTGTTGAGTTTCTTGAGCTCCTTATATTCTGGCTATTAATCTTTTAGCATCTGCATAGTGTGTGAATATTTTCCCCATCCTGTTGGTTTCCTCTTCACTTGGACAATTATCTAGTTTGCTATGCAGAAGCTTCTTAGCTTGATGTAACCTCATTTGTCTATTTTTACTTTTCTTGCCTGTGCTTCTAGAGTTTTATCCAAGAAGTCTTTTTCAAGGCCAATATTTTGCAGTATTTCCCCTGTTTTCCTCTACTAATTTGAAGGTTTCAGGTCTTAAGTTTAGATCCTTCATCCATTGTGAGGTGATTTTTATACAGGGTTGAAGATAGATGTTGGTCTTGTTTCAGTCTTCTGCATGTGGAAATGCAATTCTCTGAAAACCATTTGTCTTTTCTCCAGGAAATGATTTTAGCTTGTTTGTCAAAGATTATTTGGTTGTAGATGCATGGATTAATTCCCTGCGGTTTCTATCCTGTTCCATTGATGTGCATGTCTGTTTTTGTTCCTGTACCAATATCAGGCTGTTTTGAGTACAACATCCCTGTGGTATGTCTTGAAACCGGTATTGTGATGCTTCCCATGTTGTTTTTATTATTTTTGATGGCTTTGCCTATTCAGGGGCTTTTGTGTTTCCATTTGAATTTGAGGATTTTTTTCTACATCTTTGAAGAATGTCCTTGGTATTTTGAATGGGATTGTACTGAATCTGTAAATTGCTCTGAGGAATATGAGTAGTGTGGACATTTTCCATGAATATAGAATATATTTCCATGTTCATACTATCTTCTATTTATTTCACTGATGTTTTATAATTTTTATTGTAAGGAACTTTCACATCCTTAGTTTATGCCAATATATTTAGTTTTTTGTAGCTATTGTGAATAGTACTGATCTTATAAGTTCTTTATCAGCCAGAGTATTGTTGATGTGTAAGAATGCTACTGGTTTTTGTGTGTTAATTTTATATCTTACAATATATAACTTGGGGAGTGAACCAGCAGATGGAAGACTTCTCTGTCTCTCTCTGCCTATCTGTAACTCCACCTTTCAAATAAATAAATTTTTTTAAAAGTGAAAGAGGGATAATTTGAATTCCTCTTTTTTTAAATTTGTACCCCTGTAATTTCTTTTTCTTGCGTAATGGTTCCAGCTAAAACTTTAATAACTATATTGAATGATGGTGGTAAGAAAGGGCATCCTTGTCTGGTCCTGGGTCTTAGTAGAAATGCTTCCAGCCTTCCTCACCACCATATGATGCTAGCTGTGGGCTTGTCATACATTGCCTTGATTGTGTTGAGATACCTTCCTCCTATACCCAATTTTTAAGGTTTTTTTTTTTTTAAACATGAAATGATATTGTATTTTACCAAATGCTTTCTCTGTGTGTATTGAGGTAGTCATACGGTTTTCATCCTTCATTTTGTTGATGAAATGTGTCATGGTTAATGATTTGTGTATATGAACCATCCCTGCATCCCTGGAGTAAGTTCCACTTTGGGCGCATGATCTTTTTGACACATTGTTGGATTCAAGTAGTATTTTGTTGAGTATTTTTGCATCCATGTCCATCAGGGATGTTGGTCCATAGTTGTTTTTGTTGTTGTAGCTTCCTCTGGTTTTGGAACTGAGGTAACACTGGCCTTCACAGAAAGTTTGGAAGGATTCCCTCCCTTTCAATTGTTTTGAATAGCTTAAGAAGAATTGGAATTGGTTCTTTAAAAATTTGGTTGAAATCAGCAGTGAAACCATCCAGTCCTGGGCTTTTCTTTGTAGGGAAGTTCTTTATTACTGATTCAATTGCAGTCTTATTTATTGATGTATTCAGATTTTCTATATTGTGCCTCAATTTTGGTAAAATTGGTAAAATTTTGGTGTCCAGAAACATATCCATTTTTTCTACATTTTGTAATTTATTGAATATAGCTTTTTTGTAGAAATTCCCAGTTATTCTTTGTATATTTTATTTTTAAAAAAGATTTATTTTATTTGAAAGGCAGAGTTACAGAGAGGGAGAGATAGAGGGTCTTCCATCTGCCAGGAGCTTCTTTCTAGTCTCTTACATGGGTAAGGGGCCCAAGCATTTGGGCTGTCTTCCACTGCTAAATTATCAGGGAGCTGAGTCAAAAGTGGAGCAGTCAGGAATTGAACTACAGCCGACTTGGGATGCTGGCACCACAGGCTGTGCCTTAGCTCACTAAGCCACAGCGCCAGTCCCTCTTCTTTATATTTCTGTGATATCGGTTGTAGCATACATTTTTCATCTCTGAATATATTAACATGGGTTTTCTCCTCTTTTTTGGTTAGCTGGGCCAATGCCTTGTCAATTTTATTTTTCAAAAGACAAGTTCTTCATTTCTCTGCTCTTTGGATAGTTTTATTTCTATTTTGTTTATTTCTTCATGGGTTTTTGTTTTTTGGCCATTCTGTGTTTATATTGACATCACAGGCTCAAGCCTTGACCAGGTACTGCCGCAGAGGGTATGGCTGCTCCTTTGGCTGTTGCTTCTTCGTTTTCAGTTCTCGTGCTTGCTGGGCCCATGGTGCACGGCACGTGACTTCTTAGGCTGCAAGTCCAGGGCTGGTACTTCTTGCCCTTGTTAAATTTCCTGATATTTTCCTTCTGGGTCTGGTGACTGACAGCGACTGACAGCGTGGCCACAGCTGTTCAAGCCCCACCTCCGTGATGCTAGGAGAGAGAGAGCATTTCTTATTAACTTTTATCATTTCTTTCCTCCTAGCTTTGAGTTTGGTTTGTTCTTGTTTCTCCAGATCCTTAAGATTCATTGTTAGATTATTTATTTGATACCTTTCCAATTTTTTGATGTAGGCATTTATTGCTATAAACTTTACTCTTAACACTGCTATAAACTTTACTCTTAAGCACTGCTTAACATTGCTCTATCCCATAAGTTCTTGATATGTTGTGTTTTCATTTTCATTCATTTAAAACTTTAAATTTCCTTTTGGTTTCGTCTATGACCCACTGTTCATTCAGGAGCAGGCTCAGTCTCTGTGTGCGTGTCTGTTTCCTAGAGTTTCCTTTATTAATTTCCAGCTTCATCCCATTGTGGTCAGGAAAGATATATGATTTCATTTTTTTCAATTTGTTGAGGCTTGTTTTATGGCCTAGCATGTGGTCCATCCTACAGAAAGTTCCATGCACCGATGAAAAAATGCATTTGGTAACTGGGGGATGAAATGTTCTGCAGGTCCACTTGGTCTATAGTATAGATTAGTTCTGTTGTTTCATCATTGATTTTTTTTGTGTGGGTGATCTGTCCATTGATGAGAGTGGGGTTTTGAAGACCCCCATTATTACTGTTCTATTCAGGCTTTTATCTCCCTTTACATTCTTTAACATTCGTTTTATAAAACTGGGTGCCCTGGAATTGAGTGTGTGTATGTTTACTATATTCATATATTTTTGTTGTATTGGTTTATTAATCATTATATAACTTTGTCTCTTTTAAGAATTTTTGTCTTACAGCCTTTTTTGTCTGACATGAGAATTGCTACTCCTGCTCATTTTGTATTTCCATTTGCATGTATTATTTCTTTCCAACCTTTCCCTTTCAGTCTGTGTCCATCTTTATTGGTGACGTATGCTTCTTATAGGCAACATATAGATGTGTCTTGCCTTTTTTTTTTTTTTAAAAAATACATTGAGTGGCCTGTATCTTTTAATTAGAAAATTTAGTTCATTTATGTTCAAGGATATTATTGAAAAGTAATTAATTGGTCCTGCCATTTGCCCATAAATATCACTAATGTTTATTTGAATCTCTTATTCTTTTGATAGGAGGTTTTCTACCTTCACCTTCTTTCATTTTGTTGGTTGTCTTTTTCTACTTCTAAGTGTACTACATCCTTAAGTATCATTTGCAAGGCTGATGAAAATTTCTTTTAATCTTTATTTTGAAAGGTCTTTACATCACTTTCATTTACAAATGAGAGCTTTGCTGGGTAAAATAGTCTGGGTTGGTAATTTTTTTTTTCTTTTAGGACTTGTGCTATATCTCTCCATTCTCTCCTGGCCTGTACAGTTTCTGTTGAGAAATCTGCCAGTTTGATGGCAATTCCTCCAAAGGTGATCTGGATTTCTTTCTTGCAAATTTTAGAATAATTTTCTTTTCTGATCATGCCCATTTGGGGTTCTATGTGGTTTCTGTATTTGGATGGCCATATCTTTATCCAAATTGATGACATTTTCTGCTATTTCACTGAACAAGTTTTCTAATCCATTCTTTTCTTCTATACCTTCAGGAATTCCTAAGAATGATATAGTTGGTCATTTGACAGTATTCCTTAGGTCTTGAACATTGTTTTAAGTCTTTCTACATTTCTTCTATTTTTTGACTTAGATATGTCTAAAAACTCTTCTTCTAGATCAATATTCTGTCTTCTGCCTCAGCAAATCCTGTTTTTAAAGCTTTTCACGCTGTTCTTTGACATATTGAATACTTCATTTCCACTGTTTCTTGTTGGTTTTTCTTCAGTATCTATCTCCTTCACTTTCACCTGTGTCATATAATGACTTCCTCATTTCATTTAACATTTCTTGGTATTTTTGAGTAACCTGACAATTATTCATTTGAATTATTTTTCAGTTATTTTGGCAATCTTCCCTGCTTCGTGATCCAATATTAATGAATCATTGTGTTTCTTTTGGGGAGACATATTGCTGTCCTTGTTCATGGTTTTGTGTGTGTGTGTGTGTTTCTGCATTGATTTTGCACATCTGGGAGGCAGCTGGATTTCATTGTGTTTTTGATTGAAAGCTTTATTCTCTGGAAATGCATCTCTGAGACATGGTGGATTGCCAAAGGCTTGTGCTTTAGTTCCAGGGATGTGTGCTGTGTGGGATCCGGGACCTCTGGCTGTCATATGTGAGTGAAGCAAGAGTCCAGAGTGTGTCTCTTTGGGCATGGTGGAGCTCCTCTGGCTACAGTCAGTGTGGGGAGGATATGTTGGAGCCAGCTAGTGTGTTCACAGTCCCAGGCCTTTTGTGTGCCGTGTCAACCAGCTGATTCACAGCCTAGAGTGAACTCACAATGCCAGAACACACCACCTGCCCAGGAATATGCGCTGTGCAGAGTACTGGTCCAGTCTGCAGTCCGTACCTGACACCCTCCACAGCTCCCCCAGGTGTGGAGAGCTGAGTCTGTGCAGTCAGACCTGGTGCATGCACAGGAATCCAGCTGCAATCTGCGACCTTCTCAGTTCTGTAGCCTGTGCCACACCTCCCACATTCACAGGGTGCAAGCAGTTCACTCTCTACCATGCAAGCTGCCCTATCCCAGCTCCTACAGCTTCTGGCATAGGTGAAACTATCCCCTGTCACCCAACTCTGGACACAGTTCAGCAGCAGCTCCACTTCAGATTGAGTCTGGTGCATTGGCAGGGGGAAGGGGAGCAAGGAAATGGAGCCTCACTTCACAGAGAAAAGTAGTCGCCTCAACCCCCACCAGCTCCCCAAGTGGGACTCAAAGCTAGTGGGGACTGTGGAGTTCTTCCTTTGTCCAAGCTCCAGTGCTGGGAGCTATGGCAACCTCTTCTCCCCTTGCCCTGGGAAGATGGTGCTTCCCAGCATGGAGCCAGCCTCGCACGTGCAGAGGTGGTTTGTGGTGATGTGTCTCTTCATGCTCCTTACGGCTCCATGGAGTTTGCATTGTGTACTGTCCATCTTCCATTGAAGAATTTTCTCGACGCGTCCCCCAGGAATGTGCTCTTCCTTTGTTTCCCTGGTATCTTTCTGTAGCTGAGGTCAGTGTAGCCTCTCACTATTCAGCCACCTTGTATCCCATTCTAAGTCATTGTTGGCTCTGTTTCACTTTTATCTTAAAGAAATTGAAAATGTTAATCACCATCCTGTTGGAACCATAATCACACATCCCTTGTAACTGTTACCGGAGAAATTTGCAGGGTTCTTGTCTTCGCGCAAGAAAGAATTCAGGCGTGAGACAGAGAAGAGTGGGAGGTAAAATAGCAAAGTTTATTAGGGAAGGGACATCCGTGAAAACGGATGGACACCTCTCCAGACAGGACCTGAGAGAGAGTGGGGGGGGGGGCAGTAGAGAGAGAGTACACCTGACCAGGTCAGGCGGGCGGCTCAGGGGACAGGCAGAGGGGCTGAGCGCGCCGTCCGGTTTGAGGCCGGGGGTTTTTAAGGAGATGGCTCTTGCTTCCCACCTCTGCTCCTCTTGGAACAAAGGGCTTTTTGGATGTAAATAGAAAAACTCCTATCTGAGTTTTTCCCTGAAGGTATCAGTCAGGAGGAAGGCTAGCTGGCGCCATCCTGGGTTTGGAGGAAGGGTGAGCAAGACCTCCTGGAGAGTGGGGATCCGGAGCGGGGTGTTTGAAGTGCAGATACTGGGCTGTACCTGGGAGAAGGGGCAGGGACCCCCACCAGGCAGGTTATCAGGTAGAAGGGGGCAGGGCAGGATGCGAAGGCGAAGGCCGGGCTGCCCCTGGAATGCTGCCGGGATGACTGAGGTGCAGATGCATACGCTGGACATAGATGTCTTTTCCTTAGGCCTTTATGTCACACACACATAAGCTCATAACTAACTTCCTACCTAACATAACCATAGATTGCAACTGTAAGTTGGCCAAGAATGCAAGAATCTGGTGAAAACTCAACCGAAGCATTCTGTGAGAATCAATTTGCTGTATGGAATTTATAATAAAGAATATTGTCTATTTGGTTGTTATTTATTTATTTATTTGACAGGCAGAGTTGGACAGTAAGAGAGAGAGAGACAGAGAGAATGGTCTTCCTTTTTCTGTTGGTTCACCCCCACAGTGGCTGCTACGGCTGGCGCTGTGCCAATCAGAAGCCAGGAGCCAGGTGCTTCCTCCTGGTCTCCCATGCGGGTGCATGGCCCAAGGACCTGGGCCATCCTTCACTGCCTTCCCAGGGCCACAGCAGAGAGCTGGACTGGAAGAGGAGCCACCAGGACTAGAACCCCGGGTGCCAGCGCCACAGGTGGAGGATTAGCCTAGTGAGCCACTGTGCCGGCCTGGTTGTTATTTATAAATTGCATACTACATATCGTTTGCATCAGTATAATCAACTTAGGTGCATTATATTAGATATATAGATACGTGTGTGTGTATAATTTTTTCTTGAAGGCCAGTTGTTACTTCTCACTGGTTACTGTCTTTTCCTTTCATTTCCTCCACTTTCCTGAGTCTGGAAGCTGCTATGTTCTTCAACTCTTCTTCCTAAATATTAGAATTGTTCACTTCTTTCCATTGCCACAGCTGGGACTTGAGAGCTTTGTCTCTCACTTGTGTTACAGTAATAGTTTCCGAATAGGTCTCAGCCTGCAGGCTTGTTTTCCTGCAATTAATTCTTCATACAGCTACAGTGATTTTGCTAAAATGTGTTAGTGTCACTTCCCCCACCTCTGGTTAAAATTGTCCAGTAGCACGGCCCGGGGCCGGCCCCTCCCACACGACGATGGACCCGCAGAGGGTTTTATTTTGTCGTTGTGCCCCCGCACGCCGGGATCCGTAGCGTTGCCTTCCAGACCACTGTTGGGGACGGTCTGGACTGGGCTGGCCCCTGCGCCTTTACTTCCATTTCTCTGTGTTCTGAAAATAAAGCCCAGTCCAGACTAAAAAAAAAAAAAAAAAAAAATTGTCCAGTAGCTCTTCATTGCTTTCAAGATGAATTCTGCATACTTTAATATGGAATAAAAGACCCCCTGCTTATCCTGTGCTCCCTATGCTTTCTCCTTGTGTATCAGTCTGTAGGGGGCCGCCTTCCAGGTCACTTTTAAGGACATTTTCGCACTATATTGCTATCTTTTTTTTCTGGCCTAACATTTTATTATAAAAATTTGTAAACATTAAGAAAAATTGACAGATTTATATACCAAACCCACTCCTCACCTCATAGATTCCACAATTTTTAAGAAGATTTTATTTATTTGAAAGGCAGAGTTAGAGGGAAAGAGACAGAGAAGTTCCATCTGTAAATTCACTTCCCAGATCGCTGCAATGGCAGGACTGGGCTGGGCCAAAGCCAGGACAGAGAGAGAGAGAGAGAGCTTCCATTCACTGCTTCAGTCCCTAGAGGGCCTCAACAGCCAGGGCTGTGCCAGCCGGAAGCCAGGAGCTTTGTCCAGGTCTCCCATGTGGGTGCAGGAGCCCAAGCACTTGGGCCATCTTCCACTTCTTTCCCAGGCCATAGCAGAGAGCTGGATCAGAAGTAGAGCAACTGTGACTAAAACTGGCACCCGTATGGGATGCTGGCTTTGCAGGTTTGCTTTATCACATATCTACCCATCTCCCCACCCCTTTATCTGTCTCCCTTTATTTAATGATGCAGTTCAAAGTAAATTATAGGTACTGAAGAACCAAAGTGATTCCATTTTAAAACAATAAAAAAAAGCAGCCTCTATTTTCCCATAGCAGACCCGGGACCTTGTAAAAGCAGGCATGCAGGCATTCCGGAGATATCAAAGCTTACCAGGGACAGCTAGCTCAGTAGGCCAAGGACAGCACAGTAGAGATTGCTAAACAGAGTAATTCCCTGCACCCAAAGCTCCTGTGCTGTATGTAACTCTTTTTTTTCTGCTGATGTAGCCCTTTTTTCCTTTAAAAACTCTCCCAAACAAAGACCGGGGCCTCCCTCCTTCCTCTGCTGTGCCAGTAGGTTGGATGGGGTCCCTGTGGCGGCTTGTACTCCCGAATAAACCTTGCTTTTGCAGTTCAGTGTGATCGACTCTCAGGGGGTCTCTGCGAGTATCTAACGATCTGGGCACAACATAATTTGGGGCTCGTCTGGAACTGTGATCCCCAAAAGCCCCCCAGTGAACTTGACCCCGAAGGTTTGCTCCAATCAACTGGGTGAGTTTGTTAGTCTATTTGTTTGTTGTTTAACTGTGTCTAAATCTGAATCTGTAGCATTGGCCATTGCATCTGTATTCTGAATCTGTGGAGGGTCACTGTCAGAGCGGACATGCTCGCAGGGCACACCATGGAGGGAACGGGAGATGTCCCGATTCCTCGGCTGGGACCTGGGAAGGTCCAATCTGTATCTGGGGACGTGGGAAGGTCCAATCTGTATCTGGGGACGAAGAGAAGAGGGACTGCTGCAGAGTTCTCGTCCCATCCGTAAGGTCTTTGGTCTCCTTCAGACTCCCGGAGGTTCGCCCTCGGAGGCTCCTGGAGGTTTGCCCTTGGAGCAGTGGAGACCTTCTGTAATATGACTACCTGAATCTGTCCGCGGAAATTCTGTGCGGGCCCCGTGTTTGTTCGTCTTTTTATTAAGTGGTGTTTGTGTTATTTCTGTTGACAACCGACTTAACTGGACAGAGCATTGGGGCGACTACATCCTCTCCACTGAATCTAACTCTTGCACAGTGAAAAAATATTTAAAAAGTGGCTCATGATAATGTAGGTTGAGGGTTGGGTCTGTCGAGATGGAGCGCGAAGCAGAGTTGGGCGCGTGCAGCAGCTGGACAATGCCCCCCTCCCAGCACCCGGGGAGCAGGTGGCAGGGACTCTGGACGCAAGCTGGGCCCTTCCCATGGATAGCCGAAGCTGCAACGGGAGTTGCAGCTGCCTTCGGGGAGCCTGGCAGGCGCTGCATGTGCGCTTGCATGCGGCGCTCCCGGGGGCCAGGGGCACATGGCCTCTCCCCGCCCCACACCAGGCCCACCCCTGCGGCTCGCCTGGGCCGGTGCCTAGCAGCCCACTTAGAACTGGTGCAGACCAGGGGAATCCAACTGTTGAAGCATCGTGAGGGCCCGTGGTGTGTGTTGACACGATGTGATTTCTGCCCAGTGCTCTAAATGTCAGAGTAAAGAAATTCAGTGAAGTGCAGAAAGCCAGTGGGAGTCCAGGGGTGCCTGAGGCAGCATCCGGTGAGCTCTCGCTGGCCCTTAAAAATACTGGGAAGAGGGTGTAAATCTTGTGCCGGGCTGTACCAATATCTGCAGCAGGTCTCCAAGGTGAATAGCCTCTGGCATGTTGGAACAATGTAAATGTTAAAAAGGACAATTACAATTGGGTTAATTTCTGTAAAGGAGAGACTCCATGTCTATTGCCAGGCTCTGTTGGTGGGTCTCAAAGCAGCAGCGCTGTGCGCAAGATTGGCGCAAAATTCGAATTTGGCCTTAGAGACTGGCGTGGACTGGGTAACTCTCCTGCTTGTCTTATCTCAGAATATGAACTTTACCTTAGAACCAGATCTGCTCCAAAGTCTACTCTCCCTGTCTTATCAATGAAACAAATCTGGTATCCCACCCTTCTGATGGCTCTTCTGTTTTATCTCATGCAAGCCGGAAGATATTGCTTTGTAACTTGCTGAACTTATTTTACAATTTGTTTTAACAAATTTCTGGGTGGTCAGTACTCAATGAAACAGTAATAAGCAATTAACACTTGTTTTAGATAAATACAATTTTAATTTTAGTTAAATTCAGATAGAGATATATAATATCAGGATCTTAAGTCATTTAGGTGTAACTGCTAATTTAAATTGGGTAAAGACAAATGAGGTAAGTGTCTAAATGTAAACTTTGGTACTTTCAACACCTTATCTTCTATAGAAAAACTACTTAAATTTGCTAACGTGTTTTCATAAATTGTCCATATATAAATAGTTCAACATCACTTAAAAGTAATTAATGCTGAAATTTAATGTGTTACCTTGTTTAAAAATGTTGTCTTGACAGATAAAAAACATCACAAGTATAAAAATGTTTCAGATAAGTTAAAGAGGGTATGTAAAAAGTCACAAAGTTATAAAATTTTTTTTTAGACCCAAAAACTATTACTGACTCTGTTAGAGCAATAAGTTAATCTATTATGTTCTCTTGATGTCTGTTAAATTCTAATTGTTTAAAAACAACTGAGTTTTTATTAAGGGCTATGGGTTATTTAAATATGTGCTTATTTTCAAACCTTTAAATAATCACCCTGTAACAATGATCAAATTTGGTCTGTATTATGTCATGATATAAAATGGTATTAATACAAATGTCTGAAAATTATAAAATCTGGTAATCTAGTGTTATTGAACATAATGGTCATCTTGGTGAAGGGGCCCCAGAGGCCTAAAAATGTTAAGTGTGCCTTGTAAAATCCTACAGGTGCTTTCAAAATGCTATGTAAAGTAAACAAGTGTCTCTTGTTGGTTACTGTTGGCTCTGTGTTTAACTGTCCTCCTATGGGTTGCAATGGACTTTTTCCAGCTACATCTATTGTATTCAGTACTTTGGGATGACTCTCTAAACTGATAAAGCCAATAATGTATTACAGGTACCAACTGGGGAAAAAAAGTATAGTTAACTGAGGTTACTAAGATCAGAAAGTAATTCAAATCAATTGCTGATCTATAAAAAAAGGTAAAGATTTTAACAACTATTACTGAAACTGCTTTATTGTTCTGATGTATATAACTCTGTAGTTTGCTGTGAAACTAAATGCATCTATCTAAATGTAGTTAGCCTTTAAATCAACTCCTCTGTATCATTTATGTATGTTTTTCTAATGTCACTCCTGAACTAAATGTTATGTATACAAGAAAGTTATCTCCAGTGTTCATATTGTTGTAGAGCTTGATTATATTGTAATCTGTAACAAAATGTTTCCTGTAAGTTTAAACAGCTGAAGTTAATTGAAAATTCATGTAACCTAAATCTCAATAAACTTGTTAAAAAAAACTGGAAACATTTTATATACTTGTGCTTAAATTTGCTGGTTAAACAAGGTATACCATGTTGGGTATTTAAGAGATGTTTCCAAGTACATGTAATCTTAACATTTGTAAAGGACATTGGACCTTCTGGTAGGTGTTTTCCTAAGTTGTTGTCTAATAATTAAATCTATTTGCTAAATTTTCATTGATATTACTCTTAAAATGTTTGTGCATGGAAGAACTGCCCTACCTTTTTGACCCTATTGCCATATGATTATTCCTTGTGAGATTACTTAATACTTGGATTAAACACTAGCGTAGAAAATTAAAGCCACTGCCAGGCAACACCACGCAGAGTAATGTATCTGTTTTGCTTCTGGTGATGCAAGGTTTTTTAAGCGTGGCTGGTAACTGGTAAGATTTTGTAGTGACAATCTGGCAGTATCCTTGCATAGCTATTTGGGTAAGGACATAAGTCAGTTCTGTTAAAGAACTGTTCAGAAATCAGAGTAACTCAGCCCAGCTAAATATTCATAAGAAACATGCCTATAACTCTAGACTTCTAGTCTATGCAACAAAAATTAGAGGTGGGATTGAGCATGTCCTTGACTTTCATTCTCTGGTCTGATTTAACAAAAACCAGGAGGAAAAGAGAGCTGGGCATCAGAAACAATGTAAAGATAGGTGGCAGGCCTATTACAGGCAGCTCTGTACAGTGACCTGCCCTCAGGGAGACCCAACAGGCCCGTCCACTGCAGTGGCTTTCAGTGTGGTAAGCCTGGGCTTCAGCAAAAGTCAGCTTATAAAGAGCCCTGGGAGCTCTGCCAGCCGAGAGTTGGATCACTGGAAATGGACCTGCCCTGGAGTCGAAGGACTTCAGGTCAGAGCCACAGATCTTCACTCAGCCCAGCCTCCAAAGTGACCACCACTGTTAAGAGGATGGCCAAGTAGGGTCAGTTGCAGACAGAGCTGTAAATTTCCTGTTGGAGATGCCACTTGCCTTTACCTGGCCAGCTCTCCTCCCAGGCCAGGTAAGTAATAAAAGTCAACAGAGTGCCTTCTCCAAGGAGGTTCACACCTCCCTTAAAATGTACCCTATGTAAAGAGATAGATAGGTCTAGGTCCCTTAACTTACAAGACCTAAAGCCACCAGGTTATTATCAAGCCCCTTTTATCAGGTTCTTTCTGCCTCTCAATTGGAAAACTTATTTGTAACTTGGACAACACCTTTCTTGACTCCTCTAATAGCAACTCTGTCCTTTGTTCTGGACCCTGTCTGGCCCACTCCTGGGCCTCATTCCTTTGTAATTTTGTTGCTTATTAAAGTCAGTGGTATACAGACATTCTGCACATATCATGTGGGGGCAGCAGTAGAATCTCTTAAACAGTATTACCTACCATAAGTAGTGTACCTCAAAATGTAAATTACCTTACTTAAAACTGTGACTTTAACATCTGTGTAATTAGTGCATATGGTATCTACTCTCCATTATCAGGATAATTCATTATTAGGTATATTTGGGTAGTAGGGAGTACAGTTCTGTGAGCAGTGTTTCCTATTAAATATCAACTACTGTCTCAGTTACACACAGCAGCAGCAGCTCCGCTTTGTTCAGGAAAAGTAAATGCACAAAGTTAAAAAGTTAAAGACATGCTGCAAATAACTAGTCATTATATTCTATGTATAAAAGTAGAGCAAAATTAAACACTGAGGATTTCTGTAAATTCTTTGTTCTCTATAGTGGATTGCCTTTTATACTCCCAGCATGTGTGTACTAATAATCCTCTCCCACACTAATGAGTGGCTTTTCTCCCAGTTTTGACTGGAATCTGCTTTATTCTCATCCTGTCTCTATACTACAGTGTTTAAGTGTTTACAGTTGGTAGTGGAGTGAACCAAGGTCTTTGGCAACCAGGCGGTCAACCAAATGCTACTACAGGAATGTGCTCGGCTCCCCACCCAGGAGACAGCAGCTTAAGACATCGTCCCAAGGCAGGGAAGAGTGCCTCATTGCTCCAAGTCAGCAGGGGTGACTCTGAAGACGGATTGTCATCTCTCTGCACCTCTTGGACTTCTGGGACTGATGTGGTGGGCTGTGCGCCACTGTGGGAAAGAACACTGCTTTTACGCTGATCACTCGGGCCTAATAAAAGATAACATGGCTGGCTAAAATCAGGGAGGGGCTGGCAAAATGAAAAAGAGAACAGGTGGCCTCTCAGGGGTGGTTTAAGTCTTGGTTCAATTCTTCTCTGTGGCAAGCCACCCTACTATCAGGACTCATAGGGCCCCTTGTTCTCCTGATTTTGATTTTTAACGTTTGGCCCTTATATTGCTAACAAACTTGTACAGTTTATGAAACAGAGATTGGACACAGTTCAATTAATGGTCCAACGGCCCCAATATAAACCTTTAAATGTTTGTAAAACCTATAAAATATCGTCCAAAACCCATGATTGGGTTTTTCAAACATGTAGAAAAACAAGGAGGAATGAAGAACCAAAGTGACTCCATTTTAAAACAATAAAAAAAACCAGCGTCCATTTCCCATAGTAGACCCGGGACCTTGTAAAAGCAGGCATGCAGGCATTCCGGAGATATCAAAGCTTACCAGGGACAGCTAGCTCAGTAGGCCAAGGACAGCACAGTAGAGATTGCTAAACAGAGTAATTCCCTGCACCCAAAGCTCCTGTGCTGTATGTAACTCTTTTTTTTCTGCTGATGTAGCCCTTTTTTCCTTTAAAAACTCTCCCAAACAAAGACTGGGGCCTCCCTCTTTCCTCTGCTGTGCCGGTTGGTTGGATGGGGTCCCTGTGGCGGCTTGTGCTCCCAAATAAACCTTGCTTTTGCAGTTCAGTGTGATCGACTCTCAGGGGGTCTCTGCGAGTATCTAATGATCTGGGCACAACAGAGCCAGTGCATTTTACTCCCAAATAATTCATTGTGGAAACAGTACGGAGAATTTGAGTTTGATTGCTCTTTAAAAATATACATTTTATTTATTTGAAAGGTGGGAAGGGAGGGAGGGAGGGAGAGAGAGAGAATATATCGTATTTGCTAGTTCATTTCATTAAGGCCTGCAACAACCAGGGCTGAGTGAAGCTAAGAGCCAAGAACTCAATCCATGTCTTCCTCTTGAGTTGCAAATACCCAAGTACTTGAGCCATCACCTGCTGCTTCCCAGGGTATGCATGAGCCTGAAGCTAGAATGAAGAGTGTAGCCAGGACTTGAGCCCAGACCCTCCATTCACCGTAGAATGCAGGGGTCTCAAGTAGTGTCTAAACTACCACACCAGTGAATCTGATGACTTCTGAAAACGTTTTGGTAAAAATTTCCATTGTCTTTTACTTGACTCTCTCCTTGATAGGTTGAAGTGACTTTGTTTTGTATCCAGTGCCTCACATACAGTAGAAAGTAAGTTCATATGTTAAGCAAATTTCAGATTTCATCAGAAGTGATGTAGAGAGTTTACTTATACATAAAAGTAATTTTATCAATCCTTTGCTCCACTACCTCATTCCTCTACCCATAAAACTTATAGAAAGCAGCCTATATTCTACCCATTCAGCATCCTGGGTGACTGAGAATTTTAATCTTTTAATGATACTGAATAAACTGTCACTCTGTGTCTTTCTACAAAGCTCCACAAGATGGTGCCCAAATATCTTTTTCAAACCATAGTCCCTAAAGACCAGTGATCTATCCTAATTTGTTGATATTTGTCATTTCTGAATTTGGTCAATTATCATAGAAAAATACATGATTAAGTCAAAGTTAATTACATTGAAAAACTATACATGTGTAATTTCAGAATCTATGGTTCTAGGTATAAACAATGAGTAATTATAATGAGAATTTTTTGTAGGGTTTAGTAGTATTAAAAGATTTTTCTTATGCAAATATTCCAAATATTAATTCACTTGAAGTACCTTTCACTGTGAATTTTGTCCATGAATGATTTATCCTTAGTTAAGAAATTAAGAGTACAGAAGAAGAAACAAACTGTTGTATAGGAGGAAATACAGAATTTAAATATAGCAAAAATCAGATGATTCTGTTACTTTAATTAGGGTTGTGTAATCAAGCCTTGTAAGAGATTGATATTATGTTTGGATAATAGCTATTTAATTTTCTCAAAACATTAGCCCTGGGCTGGTGTTGTGGCATAGTAGGCTAAGCCTCTGTCTACAGTTCCAGCACAAATTAGGGGCCATACAGCCTCCCTTTCCTTCTAGTTTCTCATGCAAAAACCCACAACTTCTTGGGGCGTATAGGGACAATGGAAATTGACCCATTGACACCCAATAGTCTACACTTTATTCTCTCCCTGATTTGTGTTTTCACTTTTCACTGGGTCTCAATACCTGCCCACTGTTTGATCAACTGTTAAATGGAATGATTAAGAAAAGTGATTTCTGTGTTTGCTTCCAGTTCTGAGATTTGATGTTATTGTTTATCCCCAATCCAGAAATGTTGAAATATCAACTAGAGGCCAGCGCTGTGGCTCAATAGGCTAGTCCTCCACCTAGTGGTGCTGGCACACCGGGTTCTAGTCCTGGTCAGGGTGCCGGATTCTGTCCCCTCTTCAAGGCCAGCTCTCTGCTATGGCCCGGGAGTGCAGTGGAGGATGGCCCAAGTGCTTGGGCCCTGCACCCCATGGGAGACCAGGAGAAGCACCTGGCTCCTGCCATCAGATCAGTGCAATGCGCCGGCCGCAGCACGCTGTCCGTGGCGGCCATTGGAGGGTGAACCAACGGCAAAGGAAGACCTTTCTCTCTGGCTCTCTCTCTCTCACTGTCCACTTTGCCTGTTAAAAAAAAATCAACTAGAGGCCGGCGCCGTGGCTCAACAGGCTAATCCTCCGCCTTGCGGCGCCGGCACACCGGGTTCTAGTCCCGGTTGCCCCTCTTCCAGGCCAGCCCTCTGCTGTGGCCCAGGAGTGCAGTGGAGGATGGCCCAGGTGCTTGGGCCCTGCACCCCATGGGGAGACCAGGAAAAAAAGCACCTGGCTCCTGGCTCCTGCCATCGGACGAGCGCGGTGCGCCGGCTGCAGCGCGCCGACCACGGCGGCCATTGGAGGGTGAACCAACGGCAAAAAGGAAGACCTTTCTCTCTGTCTCTCTCTCTCACTGTCCACTCTGCCTGTAAAAAAAAAAAAAAAAAAAAAAAAAATCAACTAGAGGCAAATTGAAGAACTTACCAAGATACAGTACAACATTGTTACAAGTGTGGAAGTGAAAAATAGGATTTATTTTCCCCACTAAAAGTAAGGTGTAAATGGATTTGATCTTTGTCTTTTGTTGGGTTCTGCATGAAATAGTTAAGACTGTTCTATCCATTGACTGAAAGGAGTAATTTAACAAAAACATGGAAGTTCAAACTTATAATTGGGGTAGGTCAATCCACTTTCAGAAAGTCAGAGAGGAAAATTGTAAATATTTTTAGTTAGCACCTGGATTTTTTTAGTATAAAATGATTGCTGCTACTAAGGAATAACCAATATGGAATAAGGAAATACCAATATTAAAGGAAAATTGTAGAGAAATGTTTTGATACAAGATTGGGAGGCCGATGCCGTGGCTCACTTGACTAATCCTCCACCTGCGGCACCGGCATCCCGTATGGGTGCCAGGTTCTAATCCCGGCTGCTCCTCTTCCAGTCCAGCTCTCTGCTGTGACCTGGGAAGGCAGTGGAGGATGGCTCAAGTGCTTGGGCCCTGTACCTGGGTGGGAGACCAGGAGGAGGCACCTGGCTCCTGGCTTTGGATTGGTGTAGCATGCCGGCCGTAGCGGCCATTTTGGGGGTGAACCAACAGAAGGAAGACCTTTCTCTCTGTGTCTCTATCACTGTCTAACTCTGTCAAAAAAAAAAATGATGGGGAAAAGGGAGTTGATGTTTTCACCTTCTCTAGAAGGTTCTATGTGTTGCACATAAGGTACAGTTATTCAAATGGGGAACCAAATGACAAAAAATGAGCAAAACAAAGTAATATAAAGCTAATTGAGCTAATATTTCTATAACTTTATTCATAAAGAATTTTAGAATAATTTTAATCTGTTAAGTAATAAAAATAGAGGGGACTGGCACTGTGGCATAGTAGGCAAACCTCCACCTGCTATACTGGCATCCTATATGGGCACCTGCTCATATCCCAGCTGCCCCACTTCTGATCCAGCTCTCTGCTGTGGCCTGGAAAAGCAGTGGAAGATGACCCAAGTACTTGGGCCCTTGCACCCACATGGGAGACTTGGAAGAAGCTCCTGGTTCCTGGCTTTGGATCAACTTGGCTTCAGCTGTTCTGGCAATTTGGATAGTGAACCAGCAGGTAGAAGACTCCTCTCTCTCTGCCTCTACCTCTCTCTGTAACTCTTTTCTTTTTAAAGAGTTATTAACTGATAGAATCAAAAAGCGAGAGAATGATCCAACATGGGAAGCGAGATACACAGCAGACTCATAGAATGGCAGATGTCCTAAATAGCACTCTGGCCTCAGAATCAGCCCTTAAGGCATTCAGATCTGGCTCAAGAGCCCATGAGACTATTTTAGGCATGGAAAGCCAAGACACTGTGGCAAAAAAAAAGAAGACCTAAATGAAAGATCTCTGCGAGTGAGATCCCAGTGGAAAGAATGGGGCCATCAAAGAAGGAGGTACCTTTCTCTGAAGGGAGGAGAGAACCTCCACTTTGACTATGACCCTGTTGGAATAAGATTGAAGTCAGCAAACCCTAAAGGATTCCATAGCCTCGGCAACTCATGACTAGAGCCTAGGGAGGTTACTGACGCCATAAACAAGAGTGTCAAATTGTTAAATCAACTTCAGGAGTCACTGTGTACTTACATCTCATGTGGTATCTGTCCTTAATGTGTTGTCCAATGTGAAGTAATGCTATAACTAGTACTGAAACAGTATTTTTACACTTTGTGTTTCTGTGTGGGTGCAAACTGATGAAATCTTTACTTAGTATATACTGAATCAATCTTCTGTATATAAATATAATTAAAAATGAAAAAAAATCTTGGTGTTAAATTGGAAATTGCATAGAAAATTAATCAATTTAAAAAAATATATATCATGTAGAATCTCTGTCAATGTGCTATACATTGTGAATTAATACTGTAACTAGTACTCCAACAGTATTTTTCACTTTGTGTTGCTATGTGAGGGCAAACTGTTGAAATCTTTACTTAATATATACTAAACTGATCTTCTGTATATAAAGAGAATTGAAAATGAACCTTGATGTGAATGCAAGGGGAGAGGGAGTGGGAAAGGGGAGGGTTGCGGGTGGGAGGGAAGTTATGGGGGGGGGAAGCCATTATAATCTGTAAGCTGTATTTTGGAAATTTATATTCTTTAAATAAAAGCATTATAAAAAATTTAAAAAAAAAGAAAAAAAGTTATTTATTTTATTTGAAAGTCAGAGTTACATAGAGAAGGAGAGGCAGAGAGAAAGGTCCTCCATCCACTGGTTCACTCCCCAGTTGGCCACAATGGTCAGAGCTGTGCCAATCCAAAGCTAGGAGCCAGGATCCAGGAGCTTATTCTGGGTCTCCCATGTGGGTGCAGGAGCCCAAGGTCTTGGGCCATCTTCTACTTTTTTCCCAGGCCATAGCAGAGAGCTGGATCAGAAGTGGAGCAATGGGACTTGAACCCGCGCCCACATGGGATGCCAACACTGCAGGTGGCAGCTTTACCTACTATGCCACAGCGCCATCCCCCCTCTGTAACTCTTTCAAATAAATAAATCTTCAAAAAAAAAAAAATCGACAGAATGTAGAAAGGTCAACTCAATCAGAATTTGGTTAGGGAACAGGGATTTAAGTAATGCCATATTTCCTGCCTTTTATTACCAATAGGTCATTTTATAGACATGCATTTTCACCCTTTGTTTAAATGATTCTCATTCTCAAAATTGCCTTTGAATGTTTTTATTCTTTCCCTTTGTTGACAGATAGATAGAACCAATACCATTTTGGCGTTCTTTTTCCTTTTGTGCTTTCATATTTATTTTATAACATTTTTCCAACTTAATAATTTATCATTTTTTGATTTAATGTGTTTTTGTTTACTTTATAGTCAAAGGCTGAATGGCTCCACTAAATAAAGAATTCAGCAAATAAAGTAAAAATACTATAATCTAGCAGGAAAATAGGTGAGGGCTATAAACAATAATCAAATGAAAAGACATTCAGCTTCATTCATATAAAGTAAATTTAAAAATAGTCACAAGATCATTAAAACTATAGTAATATATAATATCTATCAATTTGTTTCACAAAAATTTAAAATAAAGTTTGGCAAATCACTGTATTTGCAGTAAAACTAATACATGCATTTTTCTTTTTAAATTTTAGCTGTCACATGAAGGGAGAAAATGTGATATTTGTCTTTCTGTGTCTGCTTTATTTCACTCAACATGATATTCTCCAGCTCCAACCATTTTTGCTGCAAATGATAGAATTTCATTCTTTTTTATAGCTGAATAATATTTCATTGTATATATGCATATGAGAATGTGATTTTTATGTATATATATTTGCTACATTTTTTTTATCCATTCATCTGATGATGGACACCTTTTGGCTATTGGGAACAGTGTTGCTGTGAACATGGTGGTGTAGCTATCTCTGAGTTCATGCTTTTTGGTTATACCCAGTAGTGGGATTGCTGGATCATATGGCAAGTCCATTTCTGTTTTTTTAAGAAATTGCCATACAGTTTTCCACAATGGCTGCACCAATTTGCATTCCCACCAGTAGTGTAGAAGGATTCCCTTTCTCCACACCCTCACCAACAATTGTTGCTCTCTTTTGGGTTATAGTCATTCTGAAAGGGTGAGATTATCTAATTGTGGCTTTGATATGCATTTCCCTGGTGACTAGTGATATTGGGCATTTTTTCTGTATCTATTGACCACTTGTATTTCTCCTTTTAAGAACTGTCTATTCATGTCCTTTGCCCACTTCTTAACTAAATTGACTTTTTGTTGTTGAATTTTGAGTTGCTGATATGTGCTGAATATTAATTATTTGTTGGATAAGTAGCTTATAAATATTTTTCCCATTCTGTTGGATGTCTCTTCGCTATATTGATTGTGTCCTTTGATGTGCAGAAGCTTCTGAGTTTGATATAATCCCATTTGTTTCATTTTGCTTTTGTTTCCTGTGCCTTAATGGTCTTTCCTATATCAGTTGATAATGTATTTTCCTCCTTTGGATCAACATTGTTAGGGATGGTTGACATTACAGGGAAGCTAGTGAAACATCACACAAACCTTATTCTCGGTCCTTTTCAAAGTCAAGAGGCAGAGAAATAGAGATGAAGAGTGAGACAGACACAGAGAAAAAGAGAAAGAGCACTCCTATGTGCTGGTTCATTCCCTTAATACCCATGATGGTTGTGGGAAACCAGGGTTAGAGCCAGGAGCTGAGAACTCAGTCTAAGCATCTCTTTTAGGTAGCAAGGATCCAGCAACTTGGGTCTGCTGTCTCCTAGGGCTTGCATTGACAGGAAACTGGAATTGGCAGCTGGAACTGGGAGTTGAACTCAGGTACTCTAATATGGGACATGGGCATCTTAATTGCCATTCTAACCACTAGGACAAATGCCAACCTCATGGATAGGTAATTTTGATGCAAGTTCAAATTAATTTCTTATCAGCCTCTCTTGTGCAGCTGTAACTAAAATTTCCTAGGTTTATGAGGGGACTTTAAATAGTTCATGAATTGCAAGATAAGTTTATTTTGGTCCAAAATTTCTTGAAATCATGCCTATTTTTCATAATAGACGTTTCAGTGAACCTTTTGAATATCCCTCAGGTGCACAGATTTCAATGTTTTTGCACCAAGATAAACTTTTATGAACTATTCCATGAGATATTTAAAGTACATTCATTTAAGTCATCATAGACTTTGACTTAAGTGATCCTAGAACTCCAACATACTATCAGGGCTTAGACGGAGATTTTGTCACTTATACCAAAACTAATAATTGAATATAGATTGTGCTACAGGAGAATATTTTACAAATTGGAAAAAGATTTTCAAACCAGCAATGCTCTAGAGGGGTGCAGTCTGTTATATCATGGTCCTCAGGCGATGGACAAACATTTAAATATTACTTCTGATAATCATTTATTCAACAGATATTTATTTTGTGCTTATTTTAGGCCATCTACATTAATAATAGTAAAAAATAAAGACTTTCTTTTACAAAGACTTTATTACAGAACAACAGTCAGAAGGGCATGGTCTCCAAGTTGTCTTTCTCCCCATCATCATAGTTACCCACCCATGCTCTCTTATTTGGACTGGTGTGTGTCTAACTGTGCTACAGACCATCAACTTTGTTTTCTATGTACAAAGTTAATTATATGAATGAACAGAACTCAAAATTTCTTTCAAGTCACCTACCCAATCAACTTAGTGCTGATTTTTGTAGCTGGGAATGAGAGGAAGTAAAACACAAGTTCGAGTTTCTCTGACATTTTAGGATAGAGTGGAATGGCAGTAGCACTCCAACTCCTCACTGACTTCAATCACAACAGTTCTAAAGCAGGAGGGCTCTAATCCCTTTCTCCTCTCTAGGAACCACTTGTTTGCTTCTTCGAGGCACCATTATTCTGTGTGTTGTTAATTTGTTCCCAGGAAAAAGAATGTTGACTTTCTGAAAACATCTCACTCCCTAGTACTCATGTCTCACATAGTGAAAAGTGTGACTAATATGCAGGCTATCAGGTAACTATATGGTTGTTTCTGGAAAATCCTATTGTTACCTCTGGATGATACCATTTCTTCTTTATTTTTTAAAAAATTATTAATTTGAAAAGCAGAAAGAGAGAGAAAGATAGCTTCCATCCCACTGGTTCTTCCCAAATGCCTGTTACAGCTGGGCCAGGATGAACCCAGGAGCCAGGAACTAAATATGAATCTCCCTTTGTGAATAGCAGGGACCTAACTAGTTGAGCCACTACTGGCTGCCTCCCAGGGAATGCATTGGCAGGAAGCTAGAATCGAAAGCAGATCCAGGACTCCAGGCCAGGCATTCTGAAAGGGGATACAGGTGTCCCAAGTGGCATCTAAACCGCTGTGCTAAATGCCACCCCCTATTTCTTTTTTTTCTGTTAGTAAAGCCCATGAAACTTCAAACACTGCTTTGTGATGGGGAGAGAATGGAGACGGGAACATTCACATGGATGCTCAACGTAATGATGTAAAAGTTGTTGTAAGTGAGGTACAGGGTTGGATAGAGGATGAGATAAAGTCTCATTCCAGCATTTGATAGACAATGGGGAAGTTTCTGAACTCTCCTTTGCCTCCCCATCTGAAAACCTTGACTTATTCTTGTAGCAACTTCTGTAAGTGGATGGTGTGTTTATGGAGGATTCAGAGAATGTATGTGAGTCCTAGCACTGTGCCTGGAACCTGGTAAATAACTGAGAGAAGGAGGCTGCTTCCTAATGAAATCCATGAATGTTAACATGACTTCCTAAGAAAGCTGATTTGAAACAGTTATGGCATGAATGTTTATTCTGCCTTTTTATTCTTTCAGAGGCAGTCCACAGAGAAGCCCTCCTACACCGTGAATTGTCTGTGGGTCAGTGGGCTTCTTGGAATTACATTTTGCTTTGATAAACATCGACTTAATATGGTTTGAACCCACAGGGTAGAAAATATAAAAAGGTCAATGAAACAGAGATATCAGAAATTGACCACTGTAAACCTACCTCTCATTACAGTGGATCCTAACAATTCTATTCTCTCATTCCCTAAGTGGGAAAACAGGGGCAGAACCAGGACCAAGTTTAGACTACTCTTCTATAAACTGTTTAGATGAAAAGTTTCAAAGACTGAAGAAATAAACATAGTGCAATGATTCTCTATGTACTTATCATCCAATTTCCATAGTTATCAGCATGTTACTTGTCTTGAACAACCGATTTTTAATCTGATTTTGGTGTTGTGTATAACCTCACCGAGCTGCTCAGAATCAGTATCTTGGAGAGCATACCCCAAGCAAAGAAATATAGCAATAAGAAGAGAAGGACACAGCATCTGAAACAAAAGCAGATTGTCAAGAAATGCTCCAAATGTAGAAAATTCACTCAAGTTGTTTTCACAATAGACTGGAAAACACAGACTTGCTCTGAAAGGACTCTGTTCCTTTAAATTACTTACAGTTCCCACCCAGATCTTGCACCCTGGCCAAATGCCTGGCCACTCTTGCTTTAACTTAGCCTAATAAACATGAATTAAAGATAGTGGAAGATCCAAATACAGACAATTTTTGTATCCCACAAAGCAGAGCAATATCAAGTAGCTAATTCCATCCCTGGCAGTAGTCTAATTCCTGACGGTCCTTGTAAGGTAAGGCATCACTGCTTTGTTTCAAACATTTGGGAAGACCAAATGGCTTACATACTTGTTATGTAAAGAAAGCTGTCAAAACTGTATCCTCTGCTACTACCGTAAATCAGTTATTAGAGAGAAACAAATTATTGCTAAGATGTAGACATTTAAAATTTATTTTAAAAATATTTTGAAATTAACTTCTAATTTTTCATTCTACTAAACAGGATTGTAGTGATGTTAATACTCTTTGGGATCTTTTTCTTAATTTGGGATAATATTTTATTCAGTTTTAATTATAGAATATTTGACTAATTTGGCAATTGAAGTAACATCTTTATACAATTATTTTATCTTCATAAAGAAATAATTGGGATGCAAACACTTAACAAAATTGGACAACTCTACTAGAAGATAATTTTATTTCTGAAAAATTATTAAATATAAAGTCTCTTAGATTCACTGATCCTGATGTTTACTCAAGTAAGTTTTAGGCAAAAAAAGTAAAATATTGCATTTAGCTAAAGATCGTCATTGATTCTGCAGTTATCATTAGTAAACCTAGAGATTACATTTATTTAAATAATGGAATCTCATGCCTTGAAATCTGCTTTCTTTGTATGTGACTTCTGAAAGGGAGATAGATTAGAATTATTAAAAAGTGAAGCCAATAAAATATGATAAAAATGATTAGAAATGAAGCAGCTCCCAAGAGGCCAAATAAAGAAGAAAGAGATTTTAGTAAGTAAAAGAGAACAAGAGTAGAAAGGTAGAAGTGTGTACTCTAGCTATGATAGGGAACCAGAATGGAAGGGCAAGACTGGTTTGGGTAGGTTAGATCAAAATTGTCAGAGCAAATAGTAACTAAATATGAGATATTGTGATTATTGTAATGAACGAATTGTGTAATGAACATTATACATACTGGGGTTTGGGTATGATTTCATTATTCTATGCCTATAGAACTACATGAGAGGCCGGCGCCGTAGCTCAACAGGCTAATCCTCCGCCTTGGGACGCCAGCACACCGGGTTCTAGTCCCAGTCAGGGTGCCAGATTCTGTCCCGGTTGCCCCTCTTCCAGGCCAGCTCTCTGCTATGGCCCAGGAAGGCAGTGGAGGATGGCCCAAGTGCTTGGGCCCTGCATCCCATGGGAGACCAGGAGAAGCGCCTGGCTCTTGCCATCAGTTCAGCGTGGTGCTGCGGCATCAGCCGTGGTGGCCATTGGAGGCTGAACCAATGGCAAAAGGAAGACCTTTCTCTCTCTCTCTCTCTCTCTCTCTCTCACTCTCACTCTCTCACTCTCTCACTGTCCACTCTGCCTGTCAAAAAAAAAAAAAAAAAAGAACTACATGAGCAGGTAATTAGTTTTGGGGAAATATAAGTCTCTGTTTAAAGCCAGTATTTCCAAAGCCATAAATGAAGCCTACCAAGGAGAAGAAGATTCTAAGAAGATTCTTAGAATCCAGCATGAAAATCACCTCTGTGTTTTGAAAAGTTGCCTGTGTGCAAAAAATCTCTCTTCCTCTTAGTAAAATTCAATACTCCCAATTGCTGGGATGTTTCTTATGGTACGGACTCAACCAAAGAGAAAACTCATATGTAATACAAGGGACATTTCTCTTTGTAATGCAATAGCAGCTGCATTTTTCTGTATTGCCTTGCCTCTATACCAACCTTCAGACTTAAAGTTGTACATCTTTTGTATTAATCTCCTTGGTTATTAAGGGAATTCCTTAAGGGTGAATGTCCTTAATTTGTTCCTTTTCCGTTGCACATTTTCTTCTTCTTCTTCCCTCTTCTTTTTTAATCCAGCTGTCGTCACATGTTAGTATACCTGAGCTGAAGCGCAGTTGGCATTTGGCCAATTGCACTTGATGCGCCTGCCAGCTGAGTTGCTTGGTCGCACTGATCCAAAGTTCTTTTAATAAACTTCCTGCTAGACAGCGGTATTTGAGGAGCATACTGTGGTATGAAGCCATCTGTTGCTCCATCCCCAACCCAACAGCTTTGCTTCCTTTTGGGTTTACCCATCTGACATGCATGAAAGAAGTCCCATCTCACCCCTCACTGCCTTTACACATGCTTGTATTTCCGTTCTGTGTTCAGAGCCTGGAGAAATTGTGCTTGTCATTTCTCAGTTCACATATCCTAAAGGCAAGATGCCAAAGAAGGTAAATGTGACCCTTTTCCATAACTCCTGAAGTAGGCAAGCATTTCCAGACCAGGTTGAATACTGGCTCAAAATGAGCTTTCTTGTTCCTTGTCTCTTGGACAGACTGAGCTAGTAACACATCATTCTTTTGCCGTGGAAGTATGTGGGTTTAAAAATCATTTGGCATGTAGCTGGACATATTGGCTAATGAAGATGCCTGGGGATTTTAATACAGAATTAGATTTTTCATTGTCAATTTACCCAAGTAGTTTTGCAGTGCAGTTCTAAGGGGATGATTCACGGCTTCAAGTCCTCTTTCTGCCCGTTAGTTCTTCCAGCTAACACTGGAAAAACAATGTTTTTCAGCAAATCTGTTGCTTTTGCTCTCACACTCTCTTGATTCATTGAATGTTCAGCTACAGTCTACCCAGGAACCCTGCTGGAGACAGAGTTTCCAAAACAAGAGCAGAAAAGAGAAATGGGTTTCTATGGGAACAGGAGGGCAATTTGATCTTGACTTGTCTCTGAACTTCTTGAAGTTGTACATGCCACATTAAGACCAAAATGCAGGTGGTTCTCTACAATCCTGCAAAATACTGGTTTGTCAAGAATCAGTTATAATGAATGGAATGGCCACATAGCAATCTGAATTCACCCCGAAGAATCTGGAAATGACAAAGCAGACGCTGTGAACGTAACTCACCAGACAGAGTATGGCTGAAAACCTTTAACTGGCTCCCCTACTCTCTGTTCCTCATCATTATCATGGGAAATTAAGACCCCTTGAATACATTTCTTTGAATAGGAATAAATATTTACTAATAAATGTTTGGTTCTGGTGTCATGATTTCTTTGAATTAACACCATGTAAAATCTTAATGTAAATATTTTCCTAGAAATGTTCATGAAAACCTCTTTCTGTAGTCACATGCAAAAGTTTCAACTCTGCTGGTCTGAAATAAAAATGTTGCGAACACTGTATTTTATTAAGACATTTATAACTGGTTTTTCTGTTAAAGATTCTACAAGGCAGATGACGTTTCACCATCTACCATAATGCGGAACAGCTATTTTGCCTTCTGCCTCCTGCTTTTGCCAGCCTTTCTGAATCAAACAGTGAACAGTCAAAGAAAGAAAGGACCAAAACCGAATCCACTTGCAAGGAAAAATGACTTCCAGGGTAAAAAAAAAAGTTTTGTTTCTGCTTTAAGTATCAGTGTTAACCTATTAAAACACTGATATGAGCTTTTCTGAGTTATGTTCATGTAAAGAGCAAACCACGCACACACACACACACACACACACACACACGGCGTTCTACCTGATATCATTATATTATGATATATTTTCTATAACTTGAGCACATTAGAGTTTTTATCCACTTGTGTGTTTATTGTTTTAGTTGAGCTTTACAGAAACCTTGTAAGTTTTAGGAGGACAGAGATCACCACTTTCATATTACAGATCAAGAATTGGGGTCAAGAGAGATTATGTGACATATTCAAAGCCATAGGCAAAGTAACGAGTAAGGTACAGAGCAAGTATTCAAACCTAAATTCCCTGTTTTTTTTTTTTAAAGATTTGTTTATTTATTTGAAAGAGTTACACAGAGAGTGAAGGAGAGGCAGAGAGAGAGGTCTTCCATCCACTGGTTCACTCCCCAGATGGCTGCAAAGTCTGAAACTGCCCTGATTTGAAGCCAGGAGCTTCCTCCAGGTTTCCCACATGGGTGTAGGAGCCCAAGGACTTTGTCCAACTTCTTCTGTTTTCCCAGGCCACAGCAGAGAGCTGGGTCAGAAGTGGGGCAGCTGGGACTTGAACCGGTGCCCATATGGGATGCAGGCACTTCATGGTGGCTTTTCCCATTATGCCACAGCACTGTTTTAGAGCTAAATTTATTTCCCCGTTACTCTTGCTGCAGTGTATATGTCATATACTCCCTTGATTTCAAGAAAAAACAAAACAGAAAACCAATGTGAGGACTCAGTAATGTTGCTTCTGGGCAACTTCTTCCACTATGTGTTCAGCTTTTGAACTGTGATAGACCCTTCACCCACTTTACGAGAGTTTAAAAGTAAGAAGATGCTTAGAATCTAACATTTTTGTTTTCTCTTTATTTGCATGATTTTACAAGGGGAAAATTTATAGACTTGAAGGAGTTTACTCCTTTACAGCATAAGCCTTATCCCCAAAGTGTGTCTCATGTTTCCTTTCTTCCTCTCTCAAAAGTGTACACGATATACCTCTGGGCTTTCCTTAAGCATAGGTGTTTCATGAGCAGGGATAATTATTTTGCCTAACCCTTTTGTTCTGTTTCAGCCTCTGTTTGCTTCATAGACATTGTCTTCATTGTGGACAGCTCTGAAAGTTCCAAAATTGTCCACTTTGATAAACAGAAAGATTTTGTGGCGCGCTTGAGTGACAAGATTTTCCAGGTGACTCCAGGTCACTCCTTGAAATATGACATCAGACTGGCAGCTCTTCAGTTTAGCAGCACTGTCCAAATTGACCCACCCTTTTCTTCCTGGAAAGACCTGAAGACATTTAAGCAGAGGGCCAAGTCTATGAATTTGATTGGGCAAGGCACCTTTTCTTACTATGCCATCTCCAATGCTACCAGGCTATTTAAGAGGGAAGGGCGCAAAGATGGTGTGCAAGTGGCTTTGCTGATGACTGATGGCATCGACCATCCAAAGAATCCAGATGTTAAAAGTATTTCTGAAGATGCCAGAATTTCAGGGATATCATTTATCACCATCGGACTTTCCACTGATGTCAATGAAACCAAACTTCGTTTGATATCTGGAGATTCATCCAGTGAACCCATTCTACTCTTGAGTGACCCAACCCTTGTGGATAAAATTTGGGATCGCCTGGTAGGTACCAATGGGTTGGTCATCTATTTCTTGCCATATTATTTATAACTTGTTTAGAATTTCTGTAAGGATAGATATTGGGTCAAAAAAACAAAGAAACAAAGTAGAATTATCACTTTGGGAGTGGAAAGAAATCTTTCTGAAGTCTCTCTCCACTTTTTTCATAGTTTACACCAGATAACCTGGGAAACTACCAGATTCATTTCCTGGAATTACATTCCTAACTGAATTACTTGTCAATGCTGAGGATCTGGGGAGGCTTGCTTTCCAGTCATATACCTCTGGCCCCTGTTTGTATACATCCTAAGATGATGAACACTGCTGACTTGCATTGACTTTGTGGTCAACTGGGGGTCTGCTGTTTTTTGGTCTCTCCCCATGCCACACCGGCAGAAGTATTTTTTTGACTGTTTCGTTTATTGTCACATTATTCTACTCAAAGTGTAGAGACTTCAATGTTAAAGTCTTCTCCTATTTCTTAGAAGTTAACAAGTCCATCCAATTTAAAATCACTTGCAGCCCACACTCAACCAACAGCTTCTCCCATGACATTAGTGATTCCCACTCAGCTGGGCTGATTAGCTGTGTTGATGGTTTTCTGGATTTGTTGCTCAGCTACGAGCCTTTCCTTGCTGTTTTGGGAAACACAAGGCAAAACAATCAAAATGAAATCCTTCTTTACAACATTTCTCCAGGAGAAAACTCCGGAGATAAACTGGTTGATTTATTAAGTGTTAAAAATTGATCTTCTTAAAAATACTGACTTTGTGATTTCCTGAGAAGAGGACAAAGCAGATAGATGTGTGTGCTAGGCACTGAGCATTTCACATGGCCGTTTGCTGATGGTTGCAAGTCCAGAGACTGTGTTGCTCCTTTGTCCCTTCCCCCAGTCCTCTTCCCAACTTTACTGTTCCCATTTTACACCCAGTTGTTTTTAGCAGAGACTAGAGTTTTCCTTGTTTAAATAATGTGCAAGTGCACTCCAAATATTAAGCACTACTCGGAGCACTTTATATATCTTATTTTTTCAATGTTCCTCACAATTTTGTGTTGTAGGGAACATTAGTATTCTGATTTAATGGCTTAAAATTTAAGGCCAGCAAAGACCCTGGAGTCTGCATGCTTAACCTTGTAGTGGCGTATTGAGAAGGCAAGTAGTGTCTGGTTTAAGGTTTTCTCTGTTTAGAACTGCCTTCATATGGTTAAGCAACATTCCTCCTCCAAAGCTGCTATGATTTCTGACCTTTCGTACTGGAGGATGGAGGGCTCAAAGGGGAGTTCTGCTGAGATCAGAGAGAGAGATGAGAGGCCTGGTTCCTGGTCCTTGGGACAAATGCTCCTTCTGAGCAACTTTTTTTCAGGAAATGGGGACTTTCAGTTGTGCCTGGCTGACACCTAGCCCTGTGTGTGCTATGGTTTAAGGAGTCCTCAACATTAAGCTTAAAAGATCCCAGCATGAGCAGGGAAAATCCTGGGGATGAGAACTTGTGTTGTCTGTTGCTATCTCCCCATCTCCCTACCAGGGTGAGAAGTTCTCACTGCAGAGGATGGGGCCAGCAGCAAGTTGTTTGGCCAGATGTGTCGGCTCAGGATGCCCCTACTCCCTCCAGACACACCCTGGCGGAGAGCTCCTGCCCACCTGAGAACAAAGGCTCTTAGCAGTAGACTGGAAGGCAAACTGTTTGTTTCTGGAGAAACCAGAAAACAAGCAATGACGCAGCTCTTCCTTGGTTAGCATCCTGTGATTGCAGCCTGTTTTGTTCAGATGGGAGCTCTGTGAATAAGCCCCTTCTTAGAAGGAGATGCTGCTTTCCAAACACTTCCAGGATCCTAAATACTTCCTAGGCTCCTCAGAGAAGGCCGTGCCAGGGTGCAGTGTTCCACACTGTCACCATCTGGGAGGCAGAAATCAATGCTTGTTCAGATCATTGGAAAATTCCCTCATTAAATCCATTTTTTTGCATCTCCTTAAAGTTCCCTGAGTTTTGACAGATGAAACTACCAACAGGATTAGAATGTAGAACATTTCCATCGCTCTCAAATGTTTCCTCATACCTGTCTTGCTCTTGAGCAACTGTTCTTTCAGCTCTCTAGATGTGTGTATAACTTCTAGAATTTGATACAAGTAAATTTACATGGTGTGTACTTTTTTTGTGTCAGGATTGCTTTGCCTAGTATAGTGATTTTGAAATGAATCTGAGTTGTCTTTTGCATTAGAACTTTATTCCTTTTTTTGTTGAGTAGACTTTAGTTGACTTTAATTCGCCTGAGTGTCTACAATGAATAGATTTTACAGGAGCCAAGACAAATAAGGAATCACTGTACATTCCTTAATGCTTGCATAGGAAATATCATGTAGAGGCGGAGCCAAGATGGCGGAATAGTGAGGACGCGCACTAGCAGTCCGCAAAAAGATAGTTTAATAAAAACAGAGTTACTGTAGCCTCAGGAAAAATCTCAGGGAAAAAAATGCAGTGGAAATTCTTCCGGACCCAGTGAATGAGACGCAGAGGACCTAGGGAAAAGTAAGTTTGCGAACGGCAAATCGTGCCATAGTGGCACGGGAGCTGCCGGAAGGGACGGGAACCGGACGGAACACAGTCGCCATTGGAATTGAGCGCTTAAACGGGAGCTGATACAGGGATCCCGAGACACTGGCGGGGGGAAGCAGACCCCAGGGAAACAGCACAATTGAGGCGAGCCCACACGGACACTAGCCTCTCTCGTCACCCACCCTGCTAAGTCCAGCTAGATTAAACGCAGTGGCACAGCGCGAGCCCGCCGGCTGAGTCGGGAGCCGGGCAGAACACAGTCGCCGCAGGATCTGCGTGCGTGAACGGGAGCCGATACAGGGATCCCGAGACACTGGCTGGGGGAAGCAGACCTCCACAGGGGAAACAGCACAGTTGAGGCTAGCCCGCACGGACACTAGCCCCTCTCGCCTCCCACCTTAAGAAGTCGAATTTGATTAAACACAGTGGGACAAAGTGCGCCCGCCCATCACTGAGGCAGACGGAACCAAAAACCCGAGGCTGTAGAAACCTGAAGGGGATCCAAAAACTGGGAACACACCACGCACACAAACTCCGTTACCTTGACAACCCAGAGAAAGAGTGTGGGGGAAAAAAAAAATGCCAAACAAAAACAGATTCCGAGGGAGCAAGATCAAGGAAGACGCTATGATGACCCCAAACGGAAAAGACACCCCAAGTCAGGATTGTGAAGATAATGAGATAGAAGAAATGCAAGAAGCAGATCTCAAAGAATTGATAAGAACATTAAGAAGTTCTCAGAAACAAATTCTTGAACTACAGAAATCTTTAATGGATAAGATAGAAAATCTCTCGCGCGAGAATGAAGCACTACGGAGAAATCAAAACGAAATGAAACAACTAGTAGAACAAGAAGCTACGAGAGTGACAAAAAATCTTAATGAATTGAAGAACTCAATAGATCAAGTGACAAGCAATCTTGAGGGCCTTAAAACCAGAATGGGTGAAGCAGAGGAGAGAATATCGGACCTAGAAGACAGTGAACAGGAGAGGAAACAGTCAAACCAAAGACAAGAAGAGGAAATTAGAAAACTAAAAGATATCGTCGGGAATTTACAGGATACTATTAAAAAACCCAACATTCGGGTTCTAGGTGTTCCTGAAGGTATGGAGAGGGAGAAAGGATTAGAAGGCCTTTTTAGGGAGATACTAGCAGAAAATTTTCCAGGCTTGGAGAAAGACAGAGAAATCCTAATCCAGGAAGCTCATAGAACCCCTAATAAACATGACCAAAAGAGATCCTCTGCACGACATATTGTAATTAAACTCACCACAGTGAAGCAAAAAGAAAAGATCCTAAAATGTGCAAGAGAGAAACGTCAGATTACTCTCAGAGGATCTCCAATTAGACTCACAGCTGACTTCTCAACAGAAACCCTACAAGCTAGAAGGGAATGGCGAGACATAGCCCAGGTACTTAGAGGGAAAAACTGCCAGCCCAGAATATTATACCCTGCAAAGCTCTCATTTGTGAATGAAGGCGAAATAAAGACCTTTCATAACAAACAAAAATTGAAAGAATTTGTTGCCACTCGTCCAGCCCTGCAAAAGATACTTAAAGATGTGTTACACACAGAAACACAGAAACACGACCATCAACATGAAAGAAGGTAAATGAAGGGAACCTCACGGCAAAAGATCACAGGGAATTCAAAGCATACATTAGAAAATATCTGGCAAATGGCAGGGCAAACTTACCACTTATCAATAGTCACATTGAACGTTAAAGGTCTAAACTGTCCTGTTAAAAGACAGAGATTGGCTGACTGGGTTAAGGAACAAAAACCATCTATTTGCTGCCTACAAGAAACACATCTTTCCAACGAAGATCCATACAGACTGAAAATAAAAGGATGGAACAAGATATACCATGCCAACAGAAATGAAAAAAGAGCGGGTGTAACCATCTTAATATCGGACTACATAAACTTTAACACAAAAACTGTTAAGAGAGACAAAGAGGGACACTAATATGATTAAGGGATCAATACTACAGGAAGATATAACAATTCTCAATGTATATGCACCTAATTACAGGCCACAGGTTTATTTAAAAAATTTGTTAAGAAACTTAAAGGGAGACTTAGACCCCAACACAATAGTACTGGGGGACTTCAATACTCCACTCACAGATATTGACAGATCGACAGAACAGAAGATCAACAAGGAGACAGTAGATTTAAACAACCCTATAGCCCAAATGGATCTTACAGATATCTACAGAACTTTTCATCCTACACGTAAAGCATTCACATTCTTCTCAGCAGTACATGGAACCTACTCTAGGATTGACCACATATTAGGCCATAAAGCAAGTCTCAGCAAATTCAAAAGAATTAGAATCATACGATGCAACTTCTCAGACCATAAGGGATTGAAGTTGGAAATTAGCAACTCAGGAATCCCTAGAGCATATGCAAACACATGGAGATTGAACAACATGCTCCTGAATGAACAATGGGTCACTGAAGAAATCAAAAGAGAAATCAAAAATTTTCTGGAAGTAAATGAGGATAACAGCACAACATACCAAAACTTATGGGATACAGCAAAAGCAGTGTTAAGAGGAAAGTTTATATCAATAGGTGCCTACATCAAGAAACTGGAAAGGCACCAAATAGATGAGCTTTCAATGCATCTCAAGGATCTAGAAAATTTGCAGCAAACTAGACCCAAATCTAGTAGAAAAAGAGAAATAATCAAAATCAGAGAAGAAATCAACAGGATTGAATCCAAAAAAACATTACAAAAAATCAGCCAAACGAGGAGCTGGTTTTTTGAGAAAATAAACAAGATTGACACCCCATTGGCCCAACTAACTAAAAAAAGAAGAGAAAAGACCCAAATCAGTAAAATCAGAGATGAAAAAGGAAATATAACAACAGACACCACAGAAATCAAAAGAATCATCAGAAATTACTACAAGGACTTGTATGCCAGTAAACAGGGAAACCTATCAGAAATGGATAGATTCCTGGACACATGCAACCTACCTAAATTGAACCAGGAAGACATTGAAAACCTAAATAGACCAATAACTGAGACAGAAATTGAAACAGTAATAAAGGCCCTCCCAACAAAGAAAAGCCCAGGACCAGATGGATTCACTGCTGAATTCTACCGGACATTTAAAGAAGAACTAACCCCAATTCTTCTCAAACTTTTCAGAACAATCGAAAAAGAGGGAATTCTCCCAAATTCTTTCTATGAAGCCAGCATCACCTTAATTCCTAAGCCAGAAAAAGATGCAGCATTGAAAGAGAATTACAGACCAATATCCCTCATGAACATAGATGCAAAAATCCTCAACAAAATTCTGGCCAATAGACTGCAACAACACATCAGAAAGATCATCCACCCAGACCAAGTGGGATTCATCCCTGGTATGCAGGGATGGTTCAATATTCGCAAAACAATCAACGTGATACACCACATTAACAGACTGCAGAAGAAAAACCATATGATTATCTCACTAGACGCAGAGAAAGCATTCGATAAAATTCAACACCCTTTCATGATGAAAACCCTAAGCAAACTGGGTATAGAAGGCACATTCCTCAATACAATCAAAGCAATTTATGAAAAACCCACGGCCAATATCCTATTGAATGGGGAAAAGTTGGAAGCATTTCCACTGAGATCTGGTACCAGACAGGGATGCCCACTCTCACCACTGCTATTCAATATAGTGCTGGAAGTCTTAGCCAGAGCTATTAGGCAAGAAAAAGAAATTAAAGGGATACAAGTTGGGAAGGAAGAACTCAAACTATCCCTCTTTGCAGACGACATGATTCTTTATTTCGGGGACCCAAAGAACTCTACTAAGAGACTATTGGAACTCATAGAAGAGTTTGGCAAAGTAGCAGGATATAAAATCAATGCACAAAAATCAACAGCCTTTGTATACACAGACAATGCCACGGCTGAGGAAGAACTGCTAAGATCAATCCCATTCACAATAGCTACAAAAACAATCAAATACCTTGGAATAAATTTAACTAAGGACATTAAAGATCTCTACAATGAAAATTACAAAACCTTAAAGAAAGAAATAGAAGAGGATACCAAAAAATGGAGAAATCTCCCATGCTCATGGATTGGAAGAATCAATATCATCAAAATATCCATTCTCCCAAAAGCAATTTACAGATTCAACGCAATACCAATCAAGATACCGAGGACATTCTTCTCAGATCTGGAAAAAATGATGCTGAAATTCATATGGAGACACAGGAGACCTCGAATAGCTAAAGCAATCTTGTACAACAAAAACAAAGCCGGAGGCATCACAATACCAGATTTCAGGACATACTACAGGGCAGTTGTTATTAAAACAGCATGGTACTGGTACAGAAACAGATGGATAGACCAATGGAACAGAATAGAAACTCCAGAAATCAATCCAAACACCTACAGCCAACTTATATTTGATCAACGATCCAAAACCAGTCCCTGGAGTAAGGTCAGTCTGTTTAATAAATGGTGCTGGGAAAACTGGATTTCCACGTGCAGAACCATGAAGCAAGACCCCTACCTTTCACCTTACACAAAAATTCATTCAACATGGATTAAAAATTTAAACCTACGACCTGACACCATCAAATCACTAGAGAGCATAGGAGAAACCCTGCAAGACATAGGTACTGGCAAAGACTTCTTGGAAAAGACCCCAGAAGCACAGGCACTGAAAACCAAAATTAACTACTGGGATTGCATCAAATTGAAAAGTTTCTGTACTGCAAAAGAAACAGTCAGGAAAGTGAATAGGAAACCGACAGAATGGGAAAATATATTTGCAAACTATGCAACAGATAAAGGGTTGATAACCAGAATCTACAAAGAAATTAAGAAACTCCACAACATCAAAACAAACAATCCACTTAAGAGATGGGCCAAGGACCTCAATAGACATTTTTCAAAAGAGGAAATCCAAATGGCCAACAGACACATGAAAAAATGTTCAAGATCCCTAGCAATCAGGGAAATGCAAATCAAAACCACAATGAGGTTTCACCTCACCCCGGTGAGAATGGCTCACATTCAGAAATCCACCAACAATAGATGCTGGAGAGGATGTGGGGAAAAAGGGACACTAATCCACTGTTGGTGGGAATGCAAACTGGTGAAGCCACTATGGAAGTCAGTCTGGAGATTCCTCAGAAACATGAATATAACCCTACCATTCAACCCAGCCATCCCACTCCTTGGAATTTACCCAAAGGAAATTAAATGGGCAAACAAAAAAGCCGTCTGCACAGTAATGTTTATTGCGGCTCAATTCACAATAGCTAAGACTTGGAACCAACCCAAATGCCCATCAACAGTAGACTGGATTAGGAAATTATGGGACATGTACTCTACAGAATACTATACAGCAGTCAAAAACAATGAAATCCGGTCACTTGCAACAAAATGGAGGAATCTGGAAAACATCATGCTGAGTGAATTAAGTCAGTCCCAAAGAGACAAATATCATTTGTTTCCCTTGATTGGCGATGACTAACTGAGCACCAAAGGGGAAACGTGTTGTACTGAAATGGACACTATGAGAAACAGTGACTCGATCAGCTCTTGTGCTGAATGTTGTTGTACAATGTAATACTTTATCCATGGTAGTATTTTTTTTTTTATCCTAGTACTAGTGGTTGAACTCTGTAATTAACACACAATTATTCTTAGGTGTTTAAATTTTAACTGTAAAGTGATCTCTGTGAAATATAAGAGTGGGAATAAGAGAGGGAGGAGATGTAAAATTTGGGACATGCTCAATCGGAACTGCCCCAAATGATGGAGTTAGAATTGTGCCAGGGGATTCCAATACAATCCCATCAAGGTGGCATGTACCAAGGCCATCTCATTAGTTCAAGTGATCAATTTCAGCTCACAATTGATCACACTGATAGGTCTAAGAGTCAAAGGGATCACACAAGCAAGACTAGTGTCTGCTAATACTAACTGATAGAATGAAAAAGGGAGAGAATGATCCAACATGGGAAGCAGGATACACAGCAGACTCATAGAAGGGCAGATGTCCTAAATAGCACTCTGGCCTCAGAATCAGCCCTTAAGGCATTCGGATCTGGCTCAAGAGCCCATGAGAATAGTTTAGGCATGGAAAGCCAAGACATTCTGGAAAAAACAGAAGACCTAAATGAAGGATCTCTGCGAATGAGATCCCAGTGGAAAGAACGGGGCCATCAAAGAAGGAGGTGCCTTTCTCTGAAGGGAGGAGAGAACTTCCACTTTGACTATGACCCTGTCGGAATAAGATCGAAGTCGGCGAACCCTAAAGGCTTCCATAGCCTCGGCAACTCATGACCAGAGCCTAGGGAGATTACTGACGCCATAAACAAGAGTGTCAAATTGTTAAATCAACATCAGGAGTCACTGTGTACTTACATCTCATGAGGGATCTGTCCTTAATGTGTTATCCAATGTGAAATAATGCTATTACTAGTACTGAAACAGTATTTTTACACTTTGTGTTTCTGAGTGGGTGCAAACTGGTGAAATCTTTACATAGTATATATTGAATCGATCTTCTTTATATAAAGATAATTGCAAATGATTAAAAAATCTTGGTGTTAAACTGGAAATTGCATAGACAATCAATTTTTTTAAAAAAAAATCATGTAGGATCTCTGTCCTTAATGTGCTGTACATTGTGAATTAATACTATAACTAGCACTCCAACAGTATTATCATTTTGTGTCTCTATGCGAGGGCAAACCGTTGAAATCTTTACGTAATATGTACTAAATTGATCTTCTGTGTATAAAGAGAATTGAAAATGAATCTTGATGTGGGCGGAGGGCGGGAGGGAGCGGGAGAGGGGAGGGTAGGGGGAGGGAGGGAGGTTGTGGGGGGGGAGCCATTGTGATCCATATGCTGTTCTTTGGAAATTTATATTCTTTAAATAAAAGCTTCATATAAAAAAATAAAAATAAAAAAAAAAAAGGAAATATCATGTAAAAACTCAGTGAAAATACTTGAGTTCTGAACTATACTAGAGAGACCTGATGATTCCAAACTGAAGGGAATATATAAAATATTTTATTATAATTTACATAACAATATTAAAATCTAAGAAATAATTCAACTTCATCTCCTGAATATATTACTTAAAGCTTTAGAAGAGTAGAAGAAGGTATGTGGAAACTTCTAAAAAATTCATTCTTTTAACATCTTTGTAATTAAATATTTATGAGAATAACAATTGTCACAAATTGATCCATTTTTCTAAAAATCCAAATGTATAATATCCTGTCCCTCACGTATGAAGGTATGTCAAAAAATTCATGGAAAAATGGAATTAAAATATATGTTTATTTTGGATAAAAATATTTTGAAGTTCATGCATTTTTTTCCCTGAATATTTTGAAGATCACTCATTTTCATGGATTTCCAAACCATTTGTACCAAAATTCTTTGAATTCCATTTTTCGTGAACTTCTTGAAGCACCCATATGTATAACATCATAAAAACGTGAATCCACAACTTTAGTGTACATTTTTTTGGACCTAATGAAGGCCTTTGTTTCTTTATCCTTTTGCACTGACACTCCAGGATTCCCTTAGACTGCACTGCAACACTCCCTTTCCTCTGGCCTCAGTCCTGTTCTCCCAGCTGTTCTTACAACCTGCTTCTCTGAATGGAAGCCTCACTACTCCCCAAGGCCCCCAGTTCTGGCCTCAAAGGGCCCTTCTGTCACTCTCTTTAAATGTCCCCCATCACTGCTTCCTTTGTCCTCTTGCCTACTCTTGTCTTTGTGACTTTCTTCCTTGTAAACTTTGACATATAGAGCACATACCACCCATGACTTGGTCCTTTGCATTCCTCTCTTCAGAGTCATCCAGAAACCCCACCTATTCCAAGAAACCATCTTGCTAGCAGACCCCAGTCTAAGGCCTCCTTCCTACACTGTTGACGTGTGCTGCCCTCTGTTCCTGGGGCTTACAGGCTGAAAGTGCCCTGAGGGACAGAGCTTTGTTCTTTGTTTGAAACAGTCTTGTCTATTGTGTAGTTTTAGGTCCACTTTTATTTCCATAGAGATATAAATTCCAGCAAATATGAAATCAAATGTGTTCCCAAAATAGCTCCTTGGTTGGGTTGTTATGGTTTTGAGCCTTCTGATACGTATTTTTAAATAGCAATAAGCAAAGCAGAAGTTCAGTCTTCAAAAAGAAGAGATGAAAAAAAGTGTGAATGTATACATCAGGCACAGTGAGAGGTAAATTCATGAATTTAAAAACAGACATGGCTATTGTGTATTGTAAAAAAAATGTTGTCAAGTGACAAAACTGACTTTTTCTTTATTTCAGTAGTTTTTTCAATATTACAATTTGACTTGAATTATTAGCTGTCTTATTATTGCCTCTCCTAAAGTCTGATTCCTTTTCCCTGTCTCCCAGAAGAAACCAAGTTTCTGATGTGTGTTAAGTATTTTCATCATATTGTATGCACCCACCAGCAACTTGCGTTTTCACTCAGTGGTGTTTGGAAGCTTATCTATGATGAAATAGGCAGGCCCAGTGCATTCACTTTAACTTCTGGATAGTATTTCACTTATTGACCCATTCTGCTATTGATGTCTATTTTAACTATTTCCAATTTTAATGATTAAAACTGGCAAATGTTGAAGTATACAAGTGTAAGAATTTCTCTAGGGAAGGTCTCTAAGGGGTGTGAGGATCAAATGAGTGATCCAGCGTTGCCCTGGGCAGCCTAGAGTTAGTGTAGCCGCAGCTTCACTCTTGTGAGCACAGCCAAATGTCCTATGGAGAAATAATACCATTTGACATCTACATGGTCAATGAGTTCACATTTCTCCAGATGGCCCCTTGTCTTTTGAAGATACAAATATCATCTATTTTCAGCCTGGATTTACATTGCCAAGTAATTTGAAGCATTTGGTGGTGGAGGGTAATAGGCAAGACTCTAAATTTTGTAGCTAACATCTGCTGCCTGAGTTTTAAAGCTCCTGAGACCACATGGTCAAATTTCCCCCTTTTCAATATATGGGAAAAACTACCTAGAAGGATCATATAACCTGTCCAAGGGCACGTGGTTAGTTAATAGTTGAAACTGGATGGCAACCCAGGATGACGCTTAATTCCCAGCCTAACTTTTTTCCCTCATTAAACATTAGTATTTAAAACATTTCACTGCCTTGCTCCTCTATGTTGTTAGCTGGTATGGAAATGAAGTGAAAGCAAAACCAAAGGGTTGTAGGATCCTCCAGGAAGTTTCAAACTCTGTTAATTTCCTCCCTAGATTCCTCATTTAAGATATCTTGCAACAGATATTCCAGTGTTTTCTACTTCAATTTCCTGTTTTACAGAATGTAAATCAGTGCTTCAACATCACTCGTAAGGCACTACTCTGGCACAGACTTTCTACTTTAACTCTGCCTATAGCCATAGGTCAGTCTCTTTCCAGTGTTTGACTTCTGAAGTGGCCGTCGATGTACTTGTCAGATAAGACCCAAGTGAGCTGGACTGCAATAGTGAGGCCAAGAAGTTGGACAAAAACCAAATTGTGACATTTCTCTAAAATGATGGATCTGAACTAGTCGTGAAAAATGTGCTGGCTAATTCGTTCTTGTGTGGGTAAGCGTGAAGTGGCTTTGAAGACAGGGATGTAGCTCGAGCAAGCGACCGTGGCCAAGTCACATTACTGGGGAAGCACATTTCCTTAATGCAGAATGAGAAGTTGAGCCTGATAGACATCTCAGAACCATTAGCAAACATTTTTTCATGATGATTTTTCTATATGGGAGAGAGACTATTTTTCCAACATTTAATTTTTTTTTCTGCAAGATGGCAAGTTGAAAATATAGGTCCTTTTTTATAGAAATGATGCATATTTCTATGAACTTTTCAGATTTTCTGGAAAATGTCATTTCTGATACTCTTAAAATCTAAAAACTGAATCACTTTTTCTTTGGCTGAAATTTTACAAATAAGGCACATGTAAAGCTCATAGAATTTCAAAGAGAAACCCTTTCTCTTGAGGATTACTTTAATGCAAATTTTTGTTGTCCCTTAACCTAAAAAAAGGGCACTGGGCTTTCTAAATTTTTTTCTTTTTGAGTTTTAGTATGATTCTATAAGGCCATTAATATTTTGTGAAATTATGCCTCTACAATTAATGATTTAATGCCCTCCAATAAGTGTGTATATGTATAGGGGAAGAAAAAGAAAAATTTATATATTCTGCCTCAGTCTTTTTAGGTAAAAGTGAGAACTTTCTCATTATGGCTCATAATTATGGCCAAATTATGGAGATTATAAAGCTGATAAAGGAAACCAAAGATGAAGCATAGGGTGCAACAGGGTACGTTCCTAGAAAATGTAGAGTAATTTTCAATGTGTGTGCCCTTCATATCTCCCATTCTTCCGTGGCTGCGAGTGCTCCTTGGGTGGCTGGCTGGTCGGCTTTATTGCTTTTACAAGGTTAAAAGGGCTGAATTGCTATTCTTCTTGAAAATTGCATATCCCATAGGGAATAATTAAGACTAATGGGAAGCTGGAAGCAGAACCATGAATTGAATTAATGTCTCATTCTTTTTCCCTCCTAGGATATCCTATTTGAAAAGAAGGTAAGCACCACGTGCTTTGATTACTGTGAATTACTCTAAAAGCTGGCCTTAGCTAATCATCGTGATAATTCACATTAGGAGATAAGGTGTGACTAAATAAAAAAGCTTAATTCCTTTAAAGAAAGGAGCCACTCTGTTTTGAGGCAGACGTCTGGTTTTTTATGCCATCATATCCACTGCAGGTTGGAAAATTGAGAAAAGTAGGAAATATTCAATATGGATTCTGTTTCTCTGTCTCTGACACCTGCTAATCATGTGATCCTCTCCTCTGGGTGGGGGGCATTCCTGGTGCTGGCTACAGTTAGGTGAGGGGTCCTAGCTAACAGACAAACCCAGGAATCCTCTCTTGCCACCTTTTGATTGACTTCAAGCTCACCCTCCTTCCTATTGTGTAGCAAAGAGAATCTGATGATGTCAATCAGACCACCTGGCAAAGGAAGCCGGCCAGTATCGATGAACTGGATAGGACCTAGCACTATAGGGGATCACCAGCTCCTGAAGGCTACTGTACTAGACGTGAATTTCTTAAAGCCAAGAGTTTGGAGCACCTGAACTTTGTTCAATCCATTACTTATTTAGCATCAGGGCTAAGTATTATTGCATTATTATTATTATATAATAGAAACCATCCAAATCTTGTAGAAGTTTCATTGAATTATACATGGTTAGATATATTATTATCTTATGACCCACTACAAAATGAAAAAAACCTTGCCAATTAGACTTGAATATTGTGCCTTATCAATTCTAATTTGCATTTTATACTTAACAGAGTCCTTTTAGAGTTATTTGAATTTGTATCACTTTTTTTTGCATATATATAAGGGAAAATGGATGGTTTCTAAAACTTCATGTCAAAGTCTACACCTTCAGAATCACTTTTTGTCTGAACCGTTGATGCCCTTGTTTTTCTACACAGTGCTGGCCTCACCCAAAGCACTGGTGTTCCGTGGTCCCTAAGTGCACTCGACCTGTTTCCCATTTCATTCTGTACCATCTGAAGGGTATTTGCAGAAAACAATCCCTTCATCATGACTGGGGCTGCTTGGCAGCTAGTTTGAGGTGTACTCTGGTTTAGAAAGGTCCATATGAGGGAAAATGTACATCTTGGAACTGATAAAATATCATAGCTCAAATGTTTTTCCTTGCCAAGAAAATGAGCATTTAATATTTGTATTTGATTGAGTTTCCATGTGTGTTATAAAGAAAAACAGAAATTCTAAGTTACCTGGAAATGTTTGTTTTCCCCTGTCAATTGCTATCTATAAGTTATATATATATATGCATTTTTAAAGCTTTTATTTAATGAATATAAATTTTCAAAGTACAGCTTATGGATTACAATGGCTTCCCCCCATAACTTCCCTCCCACCCGCTACCCTCCCCTTTCCCGCTCCCCCTCCCCTTCCATTCACATCAAGATTCATTTTCAATTCTCTTTATATACAGAAGATCAGTTTAGTGTATATATATATATATATATATATATATATTTAATTTTACTTGAGATGAAAAAAGAGAGCACACTCCTATACACTGGTTCTCCTTCCAAATGCCCACAATGGCTAGCACTGGCCAGGACAGAAGTTGGGAACTGGGAACTCATTCCAGGTCTCCCGTGTGGGTGGCGAGGACTGAACCACTTGACCCATCACTGCTGCCTCTCTAGTGTGCATTAGCAGGAAGCCGGCGTCAAGAGTCAGAGCTGAGAAACGACCCGGATACTCAGGTGTGGGACGCTGGCACCTTAACCGTTTCTTAACTGCTACCATAGTGTCTGCCTCTAAGTTATATATGCATTTTGATGGACTCTCTGTTTTACATAACCATGGTAAAACTGAGTAATATTTGATTAGCTGACTCCAACTAGGCTGAGTCTGCCTAAAATAACTGAAGGAAAAAAATCCTTATAAACTTGCAAAGATAGACTACTTCAGTTACTTATCACTGAATGATACCTGAGTGCTATCTCTCACTGTGTGTTAATATTGTGTTTCTTTGTCAATTCAGTGTGAGCACCAGATGTGTGAGTGCGAGAAGGGGGACCCAGGCGAGCCAGGCCCTCCTGTGAGTATGTTTCTGCTTTGACCTTGCATCCTGTGCTGGGCACAGTCCATTGTCCTGGCAATGACAGCTCTGCTCTCACTTGAAAACTCTGGGGATGTTTCCTGCTGTTGAAAAGCAGTTGTTTGGAAATCACAGCAAAAATGGATAGACTGTTTCTTTCTTCTATTTCTAAAGGGACACATCTGTCCTTAAAAATAGGCCTCAGATTTTGCTGACCTAATGAGAGCAGACTTGGTTTAAAATGATGAGGTTTCTCCACCAAAGACATCTCACTACTTTCATGATCATTAGGAGCAGAATTTCTCAATAATGAAGTGAAAATATAGAAAACGATAACACAGATCATCAGAGCCTTAGGCAAACCTTTATCCCACTGAGGCCATGGCACAGACCGGCCTGGAAGCTTCCTTCACATGCATCTAGAGGAGCGGCCGCAGCAGAGAGGCCTCACAGAGAGCAAGCTGATCTGGACGCTTTGAGGGGGTTGGGGAGAATCTCTGACATAGATGCAACCCCAAATTAAAGCAGGATTGACCATAATGCTTCAGTTCTTTTTAAATAATTCAAAGGCAGAGTTGTTTTTTTGGGGGGGGGTGGAGTGAGGTGTGGTGAGTGGGAGGGCAGAGAGAGAGAGAGAGAGAGAGAGAGAGAACCATCTTCTATCCACTGGTTCACTCCTCAAATGGCCTCAACTGCTGGGGCTGGGCCAGCCCAAAGCCAGGAGTCTGGAAGTCCATGGGGCCTCCTATGTGGGTGGCAGGGGAGCAAGCACTTGGGCCGTCCTCTGCTGCTTTCTCAGGTGCATCAGCAGGGAGCTGGAGCAGAAGTGGAGCAGCTGGGACTTGAACTGGCACCATGTGGGATGCTGGTTTTGCAGGTGGCAGCTTAACCTGCTTACCACAGTGCTGGTCCTGCTGATTCCAAATTTGATAGGATCGTCCTCAAAGAGTCTTCCTTTATCTTCTGGCCTAATATTTGGTAGGTGTCTTGTCTGTTATGGGAAGATATTTGAAGTAACATCGGGATTACTAGAGATGCTGAGCAGTTTTTATTTTATTTTATTATATTTTATGTTGTTATGCTATGTTATTTTTTTTTGTTTTTTTAAAAATTTAATTAAACTTTATTTTTTATTTTTCTATTTTATTTTATTTTATTTTATTTTATTTTATTTTATTTTATTTTATTTTATTTTATTTTATTTTATTTTATTTTAAAGGGAGAGAGAGAGAATCGCCTACCTACTGATTCACTCCCAAGTGTCCATACCAACCAGGGCTAGGCTAGGCTGAAGCCAGGAGCAAGGAACTCAGTCTGGGTCTCCCATTGGAATGCCAGGGACTCAAGTACTTGAGCCCTTACAGCTGCCTCCCAGGCTGTGGATGGTGGAATGGAGAGCAGAGCTGGGACTCGCACCTGGGCTGTGGGCATCCCACGGGGCGGCCCAGCACGCTCAACATTTCTCCAGCACCTGTCAGCAGGAAGCCTCCATGCTGCTTGTTCAGTATTCAGTTTATTCATGTGGTTCCAAACCTTATCCTGAGAGTTCAGAAGCCCAGGGAAAAAGTTTCACAAAATGATTGGATGAAAATGTTGAACTAATGCTTGCATTGGGGGTGGGGAGAATGTGGACCGTGAATATGTTAGACTATAACACATTTTAACTTGACACTCGGGTCTAAGGCCTGTGTTTTTTTTTTTTTTTTAATTTAGGCCTATGTTTTTTAAAACCAGGCTAACAATCAAGGCTTTAAAGAGTGAGGATGTCTGCCCACACTTGTCTTCCTCCCTCCCTTCTCTTTCCTCCCTCCCTCCCTTTCTTTCTCTCTTCTTTTTTCCCATAACAGAGTTAGATACCTACAGGGTAATGGGCCAGCCCTAGAAACTTACTTTTGGTAAAGCACAGGTTGAACTTTCCTGTGTTACAAAGTATTAGTTTCAACTTGTTTCACTAAGAGATTGCTGGGGGAAAGGATGATCAGATGTGTGTGGTTTTTTGTTTTTTTTAAAGATTTTTTATTTATTTGAGAGGTAGAGTTACAGACAGTGAGAGGGAGAGACAGAGAGAAAGGTCCTCTTCCCTCTGTTGGTTCACCCACCAAATGGCCACAAAGGCTGGAGCCGTGCCGATCTGAAGCCAGGAGCCAGGAGCTTCTTCTAGGTCTCCCATGCGGGTACAGGGACCCAAGCACCTGGATCATCTTCTACTGCCTTCCCAGGCCATACCAGAGAGCTGGATCAGAAGAGGAGCAGCCAGGTCTAGAACTAGTGCCCATATGGGATGCCGGCACCACAGGTGGAGGATTAATCCACTGTGCCATGGTGCCAGCCCCATGATGGATTTTTAAAATGAACAGTAAGAAAGCTTACAATTGCTGAGCTAATCTGATAAGTTCAGTCACTTACTAATGTTGTGCTTTAATAAGGATAAGCCATAGAATCATGATATTTAACAGTTATTGAAGACTTTCCAAAATCAGCTCCCAGGAAAGCAACCTTTTTTGATGACTTGAGAACAGGTCTTGCCTTTGTGGGACAGGATTGATGAGCTCCCTTCTCCCATTATTTGAGGTTGCCCCCTCGATGTCAGATTTTGTTTGCAAAATTCCTGAGAAGTAACTGCTTAGGGAAGAAGTAGTTGATGGGAAAGGGAAGCATTAGCTTTACTTAAGCAAATTTAGAAAATCAGTCTATTCAAGACAGTGCAGTTTTCCTTGTGTAATAAGGAGTTGAATTTGCTTGGCAGGTAAAGGTTTTCCAGTTTTCTTTCATTTTATGCAATATGGATAATTAGAAATTATTAGAAAGTATCAGAAACTAATAGAATACCAATTCACAATGATCTTTTTCTTTCTCTTTGCCTTCAGGGTACACATGGAAACCCAGGTGTCAAAGGTGAGCGAGGACCAAAAGGAAACCCGGTAAGTGAATAAACAGCTTTTTTAAAACTTGCTTTTTGTGTGTGTGTATGTATGTATGTATGTATGTATTTATACCTAGAGACCTTTTATTTAAGGCATGCAAACTTCATGCACTTCCTATGTACGAATTTAGGAACACAGTGATTCTTCCCACCCTACCCACCCTGCTGCCTGCACTCCCGCCCTTCTTCCTCTTCCCTTTTCTATTCTCATTTTTTACAAAGCTCCATTTTCAATTAACGTTATACACATGATTAACCCTAAACTAAACAGAGTTTGACAAATAGTATGAAAAATAAAAAATTGTTTCTCAACATTTGAGACAAGGGCTTAAAACAGCTTTTTTTTAATCCAATGTATCTACTTCTTAAATTTATTTAAAGTACAGAGCTAATAAAAAAAATAGAATCAGCAAAAATCTGATATTTTGTGAGAAACGCAGGATGTAGCTCTCCAATGTTATCTGTCTTGTGTTAGCTTGTAGTTACAAATTCTGAATTACATGAACATTTTCATCAGCAAGTTTAGGAAACCTTGGGATATTGAATAAATAGAACTTTGTACTTAAATGATAGTGGCCCAAATCAATTAAGACAATGTTTCATGAACTTCTAATGTATTTTCACGTTGAATGGACATTGACACTTGCCTTTTTTATATTTCTTAAAAGATTTTTTATTTACTTGAAAGAGTTACACAGAGAGAGGAAGAGAAAGAGAGAGAGAGAGAGAGAGTGACCTACCTTAGTGTACTTGTTCACTCTCCAGATGGCCACAATGACTAGGGCTGAGTCAATTAGAAGCCAGAACCAGGAGTTTCATCTGGGTCTCCCATGGGAGCAGGGGCCCATGTACTTGGGGCATCCTCCACTGCTTTCCCAGGTCTTTAGCAAGGAATTGCATAGTGGAGCAGCCAGGGCACAAACCAATGTGAGACAAACTTTTTACAATAAGAAATAATCATTAGAGGTTGTTGTTGCATAGAGCACCAGTCGGAGCCTTGACTGCCTTGCTTCCAATCTAGCTCCCTGCTAATGTACCTGGGAAAGCGGTAGGGGATGGCCCAAGGGCTTGGATTCTTGTGCCCACATGAGAGACCCCAAGGAAGCTCCGGGCTCCAGACTCCTGGCTCCTGGCTTTGGCTTGGCCCAGTCCTGGCTGTTGCAGCCATTTGGGGAGTAAACCAGGATGGAAGACCTCTCTGTCTCTCTCTGTAACTCTGCCTTTCAAATTAATAAGATAAATCTTTTTTAAAAAGAAAAGAAATAATCATTAAAATAAAGAGAAAAATATCTAGTAAATATTTACACCAAATATAACGGATCACCAGTTAATTGCTATTGAATGTAAAACCTTATAAAATAGATGAGGGAATATCAAGTCTCTGATCATGACAAAGAAAACAATTTCAAGAGATCAAATAAAGCTAGTAAAGAAAGAAATAGAAATTCATTTGCTTTCTCTTTTAAAAAAGATTTATTTATTTATTTATTTGAAAGGCAGAGTTACAGAGAGAGATCTGAGATTTTCAATCTTTTCGTTCACTCCCCAAATAGCCACGACAGCCAGGGTTGTACCATTCTGAAGCCAGAAACCAGGAGCTTCTTCCAGGTCTCCCATATGGATGCAAAGGCCCAAGTATTTGGGCTATCTTCTGCTTTTCCTAGGGTATTAGCAAGAAACTGGATTGGAAGTAGAACAGCCAGAACTGAATTAGCAATGAACTGGTACCCATATGAGTTGCCAGCATTGCTTTACCTGCTATGCCACAATTCCAGGCCCTGAATTTGCTTTCTTTAGATAGTGAAAGAAAGTTGAGACAGGATCCCCTTTAACACTAATTCTTTACATTTTTGAAACTTTGGAATCCAGAGGATTATTTTTTTGGGGGGGGGGAGCGGTTTTTTAGTCCACACAGTTTGGTGTGTGCGTGTGTGTGTGTGTGTGTTTTGAACTTTTTTTTTTTTTTTGGACAGTCAGAGTGGACAGTGAGAGAGACAGAGAGAAAGGTCTTCCTTTTGCCATTGGTTCACCCTCCAAAGGCCGCTGCGGCCGGCGCTCCGCGCTGATCCGATGGCAGGAGCCAGGTGCTTCTCCCGGTCTCCCATGGGGTGCAGGGCCCAAGCACTTGGGCTATCCTCCACTGCACTCCCGGACCACAGCAGAGAGCTGGCCTGGAAGAGGGGCAACCGGGACAGAATCCAGTGCCCCAACTGGGACTAGAACCCAGTGTGCTGGCGCCGCAAGGTGGAGGATTAGCCTATTGAGCCGCGGCGCCAGCTGTGTTTTGAACTTTAAAAATTTTTCCTTATAGTAACTAAGGCAATAAAGCTAAAATACTAATGACCAGTGATAGCAATGTATTGGTGAAACTGGTTTGTTCTTCCTTGCAAAGGTAATTTGGCACATGTATTTTGAAAGCAATTAGGCAATAGGTAGAAGTCATTCAAACATTCAAATACTCAAAATTTTAACTTGATAGCTTACTTCTGAGAGTGTTTTCAGGAGATTCTGAACAATATATTCAGTTATCTGCATGAGAGGATTTTGCTTGTCCTAGCATCTTTGGTAGCTATGCAGCATACACACACACATACAACTGTACGGTCACTCCTCTCAGGCAAGTCTGCACTGATGCCATGAGGCCTTTTTCTCTTTGTTGTGTTGATACCTGTCATAAGCTGATGTTCGTATTTCATTTGCTTCGTGTGCAATTTTGTGCCCCACAATAATTTTTCTAAGTCTTGCTGGAATCAAGCAGTCACTTTTGAGGACATTTTGGGGACTGTTCCTCAGCCCCTTGGAGACGTGCCCGAACGGCTGCTCCAAGTGAAGTCCACGTGAAGTGTGCTGCCCACACAGGATGCAGTCTGAGCTCTGAAATGGACCTGGGTTCTGCCCCCACTCCTCTGGCTTCACTCCAGTGGGCCAAGTCTATCTGAGCTGCCATTGCTCCCTGTTATAAGGTGGAAATGTCAATGTCAAGGCTATTGATGTTTCCCTAGTTGGATTACCCTATTAACGTGGGGCCTCTGAAGAACACATTTTACTGAGCAGTCACTTTGCAGGGCTGTTGGATTCTGACTGAGTTTTTTTGTTTGTCATAGGGTAATGCTCAAAAAGGTGAAACTGGAGAACGAGGGCCAGGGGTATGTATACAACTGGAATGGGATCCCAGGTATTCAGAGTCTGATTGACCATTCTGACCCCGGGAGGGCAGAAATGACTTATATCTACCTGTGCTCTTGATGGCTCCAGCAGCCAGATATGATCTGAGAAGTGGAAATGTAGTGACACGCCACCTTGCTCAACAGGACTGATGATGGGACAAGGGGTGTTCAGCACATGATGTTCCCTGATGTTTAATTAGGCATTTTTGAAGGGCTCAGATGGGGAAAGCTGTTTATGTGTTTTCTTATATTTTATGCATGGTGAAGAATTAGAATTCCACAAGCATAATCATTTGTAATCTAATTCTACAGACAAAATAGAATTTATCATTCTGGTTGATTTCTAATCTCGCAAATTAGAAGACAGAAGAGATTTCTTGGGAAATAATTATAGCACATTTTGCATTTTGCATATCTCTGGGCACTGTGGTAAGTGTGGAGAAAAGCAGAGAAGCATACAGGGAATGAAATGGAGGCATGTTATGTTGCCCTTCTCTGCCTTCCCTGTCGATGCGAGCCCTGTCTGAGACAGAGATTGAAAAAGTTGTTCTCTTGGCATTTGTAATCCATTTAGTGAAAATATCTCATAGAAAGCTTGGTCGTGCCAATAGAAATTAATTCAGAATGTTGTGTTATTCATTCAAGACACATCTCTTAGGTATCATCCACATATAAAGTATACTAGTACATGAAAATAAAGCTAATACCACTTTCAGCTTTTAAAGGTTTGTTATTTCACAGGAGAGAGAAGATATCCCAAGCAGCTATAAAAAAGTCTAAATATTGTGAAAAAGGCCTGAGCAAAATATTGGCTTTCAGACATTCCGGCATTCCGACGAGATCAGAGCTACCAGGTTAGGTTTTGTGGGATCACCCTGAAGAAGCACAGGGATGGAGCAGGATGGGGAAGCAGCAGGCACTCCTGATGGACAGGACGCCCTGAGCGGCAAGGGTGGTGGAGCTCTGGCTTGGGGAACGATGAGATAGGGTGCCTGAAGAGACAGAGCATCAGACATGGTCTGCAGGAAGGGCTGAGGTCACAGTTCAGGCTCAAGTCTGGCTGCAAAATCTGTGCTTTGTTGGGTAGCGGGAAGCCCCTGAGATTCTGCGTAAAGTGATCGAAGGCTCCAAAAGAGAGTCTGACATTGGAGCAAGGAAAAAGCATCGCTTAGAAGCATGTTTGAAGCTGCAGACAGCATGAGAGGTGGCAGGAATTGACAAGACCTTCTCTATCCATAACAGGAAAGCCGCTGGCCATATGTGGCTATGGGGCACTGGGAACCCGGCTGGTCGGAACTGAAATGAGCTGTGGGAGCAAAAATACTGAAGTTTAAAGACTTTGTACAAATGAAAGGATGTGAAATATATCATTGATAAATTTTTAATGAAATTTATCCGTGAGATTTTTATCTCATTTTTTAAAGATAAAATTTAATCAACTGCTGAAGTGACAGTTTTTTGAACCTATTGGGATAGCAGAATATATTATTAAAATTGATTTCACTTCTTTGCTCTTTTAAATGTGGTTATGAGAGCATTTTAATTATATATGTGGCTTGCATTTCTGGTTCTATTGTGTTGGACAGTATTGAGCTACAGTGAGGGGAAAAAAAGGCAGAAGGGAACATGATGAGAATTTGGGGAGGGGAGAGAATGATGACATGTGGTGGTTAGGTCATGTATGCAGCAAATATTGACTGAACATTCGCTGAGCACTGGCATTTCTTTTAGAGCTAGGAAATAGGAATGAGCCATGCAGGGGGATACAATAAGCAGACTAAGAAGCATAATTTCAGGCAGTGAGAAGTGTTATGAAGGTGTGAACAAGGTAATGAGGCGTGCTAGGTGGAAGAAGTGGCAGATACAAAGGTCCTGAGGTGAGAACAAACTTGGCAGGCACGAGAAATAGAAAAGCAGGACCTGCTAATGAAGTGTGGTGGAGGATGAGGCTACAGAAGTAGGCAGGGGTTGGATCACGTAGGTCCTAGTAGACAAGGGTAAGAAGAGTGGATTTCAACCAAGTAAGGTGGGAAGCTGTTGGGGAATCTTACACAGGTGAGATGAAAAATACAACAGGTAAGTAAAAGAAAATGAAGACGATTGTAACATTTTGACTCTGATTTGTCATTGTGCCATTACTAGAAACAGGAGAATGTCAAAGACTGATGAGTACAATTTTGGATGCTTTAAAATCATTTTTTTACTTGGAGGAGGGGTGGGGGGAAGAGGGAAAAGGAGAGGAGAGATCCTCCTCCCATCTGCTGGCTCATTTCCCAAATGCCTGCAACAGCTGGGGCTGAGGGGAGGTTGAAGCTGGGTGCTGGGAGCTCATAAATCATTCCAGATCTCCCACGTGAGTAGCAGGAACCCAATTCTTTAGCCATCAGCTCTGCCTTCCAGGGTCCACATTAGCAGGAAGCTGGAGTCAGGACGCAGAGTGGGTATCAAACACAGGATGGGACCCAGTTCACCTTTACCTGACATCTTAATGGCTTGGCCAAATGCCATTCCTAAATGTTTTAAAACTAGTAATTAAGAAGCACTGAAAGAAAGAGAGAAGAAAGAGTTGATAGCAGCCAAACAGTAACCTTATCAGTGATTTCAGAAAGAGTAGGAAAGGAAGAAACTAATATAAAAAGTAATATATCTTTGTTTTTTATTAAACTACAGTTGGCTTCTTTGAAAATACAAACTTAATAGTTTAATACAAAGTAATTAGAGAAGCTTAAACATGGTCGTGTGTTTTAAGGGGCAGAATATGCCCTAAAATTCCCGAGATTGGATGTCCTGTCTCTCTCTACATTGTAGCTGTGATTGTTTTAACAGAGGTCCGACTTCACTGATTCTGGGTTCATCTTCTGTTCAGTGATCGCTCATCAGCAGAGAAGGGCTCTTCCTTTCATGATGGTCTCTTCTGATTAAAAAAAAATAAGAATGGAAAGAAAATCCATGCACAGGACAACCTTGTGCAGTCGTCCTTACCTATAACTGCAGCAATGGCTTGCTTATTCCATTGCTTTCACCAGCTCACTTTATGTGTTGCAATTCTGTTTTCATACTTGAGAATACAGTTTTATGGGGAAAATGTGCAATCACAGTTGAAGAAGACTTGCTGTGGCTTAGGGTTGGTTGACATTCTCCTATTTCTAGTAATGGCACAATGACAAATCAGAGTCAAAATGTTACAATCGTCTTCATTTTCTTTCTTTTACTTACCTGTTGTATTTTTCATCTTACCTGTGTAAGATTCCCCAACAGCTTCCCACCTTACTTGGTTGAAATTACTTAGAGGGTTTTGGGAAGAAACACAGCAGAGGTAGCTGTGCAGGATCCCCCAAATGGCTCTGAAGACAGCAGAGGTGTGGGCCCCCTTATTAAGTATGAGATAAAAGACAATAACATAAAGGTCGCTGTCTCATTAGTGTTGATAAAGGAACCATTCATTTCCTTGATGTTATAGATTCCTGACCAAATTTGAAAGGAGGACCCTAAGTGATACAGATGTTTATGTACATTTTAAAGGTCATTATCTCAGCTCCTGTTCAAACCAATTTCTCTAAGAAATTTCTATGAAACAGTCTCTGCTGCCACAGTTCATGGTTTAAAAGATAACTTTGAAAGGACCCTTAAATGTGGTTGCTTTAATGGCTTTGGGGAGACATTCTGTCCTCTGTTTGGGGCCAAAAGGGAAAGAATTGGGTTGAAAAAAGTACCTGGGACTGAAAATAGAAAGTAAAAAAGAAAAATTAGGTTCTTTTCTTCTCCCTAGTAAATGTACATTTGCCAAGCACAAAGAACAATGAAATACCTTACGTCTATATGATCTTCTTATCCAAGATTGTACAGATGTGTTTTTGTTATACCTTATAAGTGAAAAACATCTAATACTTTCTCTAACTGTGCCTGGTAATATCACATTTTACTTTTGTTCTCTCTTCTAATTAGGGACATCCTGGGTACAAAGGTGACAAGGTAAGTTGGTTAATAACATATAGGTTGAAATTTCAGAAAGAAAAGTAGGAGCATAAGTATGCTTACGAATTTGGTAAAATTGTTTTTTGTCTAAGATATCTTCATTCTAAGTGCATCCTTAACTTTGCTAATGTCGTAATGGAACTAGAAGATATAAGTGTATCTTGTTAGGAGTGGAAGTACTCTAGGATTCCTGAGATTAGAATCCAGCCTCTCTCAGCTCTGGAAAATGAATACTTTCAATGGAGACCCCCAGTTTAGCATCAATGCAAACAGATGCTGGAATACCATGAGTATGTTGTTCCCTGGGATTTAACACCTGCCCTCCCCTCTCGCCCCATGACAACCTAGGCACTAAATCCTCTTCCAGGGAACCTGGGGATTTAGCCTGGCTAATCAGGAAAGAACCAATGACTCCAGGGAATTAGGCATCTGGGTAAAGTTTGCAGGTGAGAGGGGTAACATTTGCAAGCAAGCAAACAGAAGGTAAGAATAGCCAGCCCATGGCTGCAGGCTGTGGGCAAGGGCTTGGTCTGCCACCAACTTCTGAGAAATCCCCTAATTCTTTATTCCATTTGAAGATCCATTTGCCAAGAAAGGAAATCAGAAGAGTCTTAGTTTATGAGTCTGATTTATAACCTCCAACCAGTTAGACATGTAGTATATGGGACTCTACTTGTTCCTCTTTCCCTTCACTCTGCAAATATTATGGGTGAACCTGTGAACCTGCACACAGTTCTCTAAATACATCCCTAGGAGGGGAAGAGGTAAAAATTCACATGATTTTGCATTTAGTTGTCATAGGAATTCAGAGTGTCTACTTCATCCATGTAGAACTGGATTAATACAAACCTGATGGATTTAGAAGGTGGACAATGAATGAAAAACTGTTTGCTGGTCTGTAAATGTAAGGGGTATCATGAAGGGGCAAGGAACAAATATTCTTATGGGAAAGTTAAAAAGTGTCAAGATTGTAAAATCCTCTGTATGTAGTTGGTGATAATTTTGGATGACACCTTGCCCCATCTTGAATTCCACAATAAGCTAGTTGTCAACAATAGGGACATTTATAGATGATTGTTCTTCAAAATGTTCATGAGAAATGGAATTAAAATATAAGCTTCTATAGGTACACAATTATTTTTTGAGAGCTTGTTTGGAGGTTCTAACAGGGGAGTGCAGCTACTCGTATACCCTTGACCGAAGACCGGTCCTCCTCTAGCGGGGAAGGTCGTCCTCTTTTACTGAGCGCACAGCTTCGGGAGGGACGCACATGGAGCGGCAAGGGAGGAAGGGGACTCCTGCCTAGCCAGCCAGATCAGCCAAATCAACCCTGCCGATCAATGGGGTGATAGATGTCGCAGCCAGATCACCCTCACATCCCCCATTTTTTTTTTTTTTGAAATCCATGTATTTGAAGGGTCTCCAAAAAGTCCATGGAAATATGCATTATAAAGAAACTGCATGGACTTCCATTTTTGTTACCAAAATAAACTGATCTCATATTTTTTAAAGATTTTATGTATTTGAAGGCAGGATGACAGAGAGATGGAGAGACAGAGAGAACAAACTCTTCTCTCCATTGGTCCACTCCCCAAATGGCTGTAAAGCCAATAGCCCAGAACTTCATCTGGTCTCCTATGTGGGTGGCAGGGGAGCAAATACCTTCCCAGGTGCATTAGCAGAGAGCTGGATGGGAAGCAGAACAGCTGAGACTGAAACAGGTGCCCCCGTATTTGATGCCAGCATCACAGGCAGAGATCTCACCTACTGCATCACAATACCTGCCCCAATAAAGTTATCTTTTCATCCCATTTTCCATGAACTGTTAGAAGTACCCTCATGTATATTTTTACAAATATTCACCTAAGCTTCTGGAGAATTGCAGATTCCTTGGAAGAGTTCTTGCTTGGAAAAGAGAAGGTCTCGGAGCAAAGTGACCCTGAAGCATCAGCATTCACAGCAGAATTTCAGTAGAAGCACACAGCATCAGAAGTCAGAGGCTGGGAACAGCGCTAATCTGTTCATGGCCTTCTAAGGCACTTATCTCTGGAGCTATGCAATTGTGGCCATTCCTCAGGGATTAATGGGCCCACCAAAAAGGAAAAACGCCTTTGCAGAGGCAAATAGCATGAGTACAATATTTTCATTGATGGAAATCTGCCCCCAAAACAAATGCTGTTCCTCAGAACCCTATAGCTAACAAATCTGTCTGGACAAATGGAATGTGAATTCTGGCCAAAAGAATTTTGAGTGTATTTATGGTGCTTTCTATTTGATATTTTGGTGGTTGACTCATTTTATTCCCATCCAACATTAGCAAATTAATTGCTTTCTAATTGAGTCTTTAAGAGTGATTTTCCATTTGCATTCAGAAATAAATGTTCAACTTGTTCTGTGGGAAAAGTCAGTTTTTCCTGGGTCAGTTTGACTCACAAAATGATGAGAGAGAACAGATTGCTTTTGAACAGAGGCATAGCTGGTTCTAAAGAACTGCCCCTCCTTCTTTCCTGCTCTTGATGCCAACAAGAGCCTAGACAGTATTCTCGGTCAAGTGTCAGGTTAGTGGGAAGTGACTTGCCGCCCAGGACGGTGTGTTCAGCTATCGGTAACTGGTGAGAACTTGAACTTGGGAATCTATCAAACATAAACTTGTAGTCATGGGAAAGCTACTCAATCTCTCTGAGCCTTAGATTCCTTATCTATTAGAGATCTATCTATCCATCCATCCATCCTTCTATCAACCTACTCCTCTATTCTCTCTATCTAGTTTACCTTTTGCAAGCCGGTTGTGGGGCCCAGCAATAATGCAGAGGTCTGGCACACACTTGGCCTCCGTAAGCGGTGGATAGAGTTGTGATTTCCTTCCTGAGGGCAGTGCTGGTGAAGGTGTGGTCATCGGGCTGGCTGGCAGGCTGTTGACTGTTGCTGTTCTGCAATCTGAGATAAGCTTGCAGCAGATTATAAATCCACTTATTCCAGCTGTGCTGTTAAGTGCAGCTGATATTTATTTTTCGTAGCAAGACTTCCACAGTGAAAGGAAGTAATGCATTGCTTTCTATTCCAGTGCAGTGTTCTTCTATCACTGTGTAGAGCAGCATGCCCAAGATCAGCTTAGAGACAAGGCAGAAGCAGGAACTGGTACTGAGGGCAGCAGACAGGGAGCCATTGACTACCATATACATTTAGGTAAATCATTTATCTCTCCAATTGGATTTCCTTATCATAAAAATAAGAATTGATTTGGGACTCAGAATAAATACATACATAAAAGCATTTAGAAATTTCTAAAATGATTTATAAATAAGATGGTATTATACTAGTAAGACATAATTTTTCTAGTTGACTATTATGTTTTAGTTTAACTATTAGAAGTCTTGAAAATCTGCTATAATGATCTTGTATTCACATCTCCATTCTCATTCTACTTGAGAAAACTATCATTTAAAAAAATTTTTTTTTTTTTTTTTGACAGGCAGAGTGGACAGTGAGAGAGAGACAGAGAGAAAGGTCTTCCTTTTGCCGTTGGTTCACCCTCCAATGGCCGCTGCGGTCGGCGCGCTGCGGCCGGCGCACCGCGCTTGTCCGATGGCAGGAGCCAGGAGCCAGGTGCTTTTCCTGGTCTCCCCATGGGGTGCAGGGCCCAAGCACCTGGGCCATCCTCCACTGCACTCCAGGGCCACAGCAGAGGGCTGGCCTGGAAGAGGGGCAACCGGGACAGAATCCAGCGCCCCGACCGGGACTAGAACCCGGTGTGCCGGCGCCGCAAGGCGAAGGATTAGCCTGTTGAGCCACGGCGCCGGCCTAAAAAAATATTTATTTAAAAAAAACTTTTCTTTAAAAAGTTGCATTTTAAAAATATTTATTTATTTATTTGAAAGTCAGAGTTAGCAGAGAGGGAGAAAGAGAGAGAGAGGGAGAGATCTTCCACTGCCAGTTCACTCCCCAGGTGGCCGCAGTGGCCAGGGCTGGGCCAGGCCAAAGCCTGGAGCCAGGAGCCTCTTTCAGGTCTCCCACGTGGGTGCAGGGGCCCAGGCACTTGGGTGTCTTCCATTGCTTTTTGAAGGCCATTAGCAGGGAGTTGGAATGGAAGTGGAGCAGCTGGGCTATGAACTGGCGCCCACATGGGATGCTGGCATTAAAGGCGGCAGCTTTACCTCTGTGTCATAACACCAGCTCCTTAAAAAACTTTTAATTAACAAAAATTGCATGTATTTATCATGTATAACACGATGTTTTCAAATATGAACACACTGTGAAATGCCTAAATCAAACTAATTAACATCCTGCATCTCACATACCTGTCATTTGTGTGTGTGTGTTTAGAGCATATAATCACTCTATCAGTGTCTTTCAAGAATATAAACTATTATTAGTCCCTGTGTTGTACAATAGATCTCTTGAGTTTATTGTGCCCATCTAACTGAAGTTTTGTATCTCTTAACCAACATCTGCCCAGCCTCCCACCTGCTACCTCTGGTGACCCTCATTCTCCTGAATCTATGACTTCAATCTTTTGGGGCTCCATATATAAATGAGATCATGCAGTATTTCTTTCTGTGCTTGGTTTGTTTCACTTAACGTAATGGCCTCCGGGTTCACCCGTGGTGCCACAAATGATAAAATTCCCTTCCTATATGCTGAATTATATTCCATTGGGTATTTACAAAGAGCCTTCAAAAAGTTTGTGGAAAGTGGATTGAAAAGTTTACTTTGGTACAAAAACTATGTATAGTTTTTTCATAGTGTCTGTTTTCCATGAACTTTCTGAATATCCCTCATAATCTCTCTGAACCACAAATTTTCAGTCTGTGAGACTGGGTTAATAATATCTATCTCAGATGGTTCATGTCAAGGTAACTGAAATAAGTGTAAAATGTTGTCTTTCTAAACTCTAAACATGATTCAAATGTTAGAGTTTTTCTTCCAGTAATAGTCAAAGGCATATAAATGAATAGAGTTTGATCATGGACCCTATGTAAGGTGCTTGGCATGGAGCCCACACTTTCCCACCGCACAGACCTTGTGGAAGCCTGATGGTACCCTCCCCTCTCCCCCCTTCCCCTCCCCTTCCCTCCATTCCCCCTCTTCTCTCCCCTCCCTTCCCCTCCCATCGCCCTCTACCTCCCCCCCCACTCCATCACACATATTTGTCCCAGAACCTTCCTTCCGCACTTCTCTCAGCAGATGCTAGTAATTGGCCAACGTTGACACACTGGAGCCGAGTGTTGTGGAAATGGGGACTCTGAGTTAGAGTAGAGCTGGGTTCAGACCTAATCCTTCGACTTACTAGATGTGTGATCCAGGGAAGTCATTTCACCGAATTTCAATTTTCTCAATTACAATAAGAATTGTGAAGCTGATCTCATTGGGCTATCAGTAAATCACATCGACAAAAGTTATCTAATATGTGGTAGATGTTCAGTTTCTTTCCTGTTATTTCATCCTTTGCTTGAAAATGTCAAATCTCATTTGGTGGCATCACTGATTTGTTCCTGTCAGGTAATGGTGACTGATAGGTAGAAATTTTCAAGTTCAGTGCCCATTCAACTCACAATATTGAGGTTAAAACTGTGTAAAAATTAACAATGCTTGTGTGATAAGTTAATGGTAATGTTAAAAAAAGAGTCCTAACAAATTTTCTCATATTTATTTTTTAGGGTGAACGTGGAGAATGTGGTAAACCAGGAATAAAAGGTGACAAAGTAAGGAACATTTAAAAAATTATGTATGTATTTATTTGAGGAAAGGAGAGAGGGAGGGAGGGAGGGAGGATGGGGAGAGTTCTCCCGTCTGCTGGTTTACTCCCCAGATGCCTGTAAAAGCCAGCCAGATGGGGCAGAAATTAGAAGTTAGGAAAGCAATTCAGGTCTCCCACTTGGGTGGCAAAAAACCAATGACTTGAGCCATCACTGGTGCTTCCCAGGGTCTACACTGGCAGAAAGATGGAGCTGGGAACCAGACCTGGAAGTTGGACCCAGCTACTCTGCTGTGGGACTTGTGTGTTGTAACTGCTGGTCTCACCCCCACTACAGGAACACGTTTCTAAAATGCAAACGCTGACTGTAGAAGGTGAAGCCGCTGCTGGCGGCACTGGCATCCCAGGGGGGCACCCTTTCAGGTCGTGGCTGCTCCACTTCCAACCCAGCTCCCTGCTAATGCACCTGGGGAAGCAGCAGAGGATGGCCCAAGTAGTTGTGCACCTGTACCCACATGGGAGACCCAGAAGAAGCTCTTGGCTCCTGGCTTCGGCCTGGCCCAGCTCCAGCCATTGCAGCCATTTGGGGAGTAAACCAGGGGATGGAAGATGTTTCTCGCTCTCTCCCTTTCTCTATCTGTATCTTTGCCTTTCAAATAAATAAATAAATCTTTAAAAAAATGCTAACAGCTGTGATCTGCTTTGGGCTGTTTTCTTATTGGGATGAATTTTGTGGGTCTCACTATTAGGATTGGAAAGTCAGTGGCTGGATTTTCACATCTGTGAAAGATGAGATACCAAACAAAGCAATTCCTAACCTAGTTAATGGAGTCCTCACATACCTTTCTTATGGACCATTAAGATCTTGGTTTGTGTCACCCTAACCTGTGAGGCTAGGTCTGCTCAATGTTACATTAAGAATAATTCAACCAGTGAAATCTTAAATAAGTTAATGAAATAATCATAAATAACGCTTGAAATTTTGAAAGTGCAACAAGAAACATACCTTTTTTTTTTTACTTTTAGTTAAAAAACAAATATGAAATAGTACTAAGACTGGAAACAACATTAAATGTATTAAAAAGTTCTTTCATAGGCCAAAAACTGGGGAAATATATCTGGGATTTAATAACTGGCCCCAAAAATATAGGGTAAAAATAGCTTCATTATAGTAAAGAAATGTTTTTTGTTTAAATTTATTTATTTTGTTTGAAGGGGTGGGAAGAGAGACAGAGATCTTCCATCTACCAGTTAACTCCCCCAATGCCTGCAACAGCTGGGACTTGGGCCACAATGAAGCCAAGAGCCAAAACTTCCACATGGATGGCAGGGAGCCAAGTATTGGGCCATCACCTACTGCCTGATTTTGAATTGAAATCAAGAGCAGATCAGGGACTCAAACCCCAGCACGTGAATGTGGATGGGGCAACCCAAGTGTCGTCTTTACCGCTAGGCCAAAAATCCACCCTACACAGAGTTACTAGCAAAATGCCACCAAGAGATACTAAACTCTTTCAAAACAAATATTGTAATGATGGGTGGGAATCAAGATGAGAAAATGAGGCAGAAGTTTAAAAGAAGAGAATAACATAATGACATTGAAACTGGGATGGGGAGGCTGGCCCAGAGGCTAAGCCTCTGCCTGTGGTGTCAGCATCCCACATGGGTGCTGGTTTGTCTCCTGGCTGCTCCTTTTCCAATCCAGCTCCCTACGGAAGGCCTGAGAAAGCAGCAGAAGATGGTCCAAGTATTTAGGCCTCTGAGCCCATGTGGGAGACCCAGAAGAAGCTCCTGGCTCCTGGCTTCATATTGGCTCAGTGCTGGCTGTTGTGACCATTTGGGGAGTGAACCAGCAGATGGAAGACCTTTCTCTCTCTCTCTCTGAAACTCTACCCCTCAAATAAATAAATAGAATATTTAAAAAAAAAAAGCAGCAGCTTGGATGGAACTGAACACTTTAAAGAGCCTGAGGCTTTCTGAGAACTCTTCAACCACTGTGGAGTTTAAGGTGAGGTAGGTCTGCACAGGGTGTGCTTGGTAATTATCTCTGGGCATAATGAAAACTTGACAATAAATAGTTTCTCCTGGAGGGTAATTGAAATGGAGGGTGGATGTACAGAAGGGACAGCCATAGAATACAACAGAAATAAAAGTCAAACATTGCCTAAGGAAACTTCATAAAATAAAAGCTGTTAACACAGCATCGATATATGGTATTTTTCGACTGAAATGCCAGGAAATGCTAAAGGCATCATTTTCTGTGTCAAGAGAAAGGAAAAGGAAACACTGCTAATTATAAGATGCAACAGAGGAGACTATGTTTAGTGGAGGATTAGGATGCTGCTCCTGACACCCACATCCCACATCAGAGTGCCTGGATCTGGCTCAGACTCTGCTCCTAGTCCCAGCTTCCTGCTAACCCAGACCCTGGGAGGCAGCAGGTGATGATATAGTAGATGTGTCCTTGTTATCCACATTGTGGACCCAGATTGAGTTCCTAGCTCTTGACATTGACCTGGCACAGACCCAACTGTTACAGGCATTTGAGGGAGTGAACCAGCAAATGGGAGAGGTCAGTTTGTCTCTCTGTTTTTGAAATAAATATGTGATTGAGTATAAGACATACCCCAATGTTGGAGATGTAAACATTTGAAAAAAAATTGTTTATCTTATAAGAGTCAATGAAATAGTGTTCTTGTTATGAGAATACACACAAATTTATAAGAAAAAAATCAAGACATAAATAACCAATAAATGCAAAAAATACCCCAATATGCTAGCGACCAGACAAATGGAACAAAGACATTAAGATACTACTTCCCCTGTCAGATTAGCAAACACTATATTGCACTTAATATTGACAGAGATTCTAGAAGATGAAGATATGTTCTCATACTAAGTTGTAGTAATGGGCAATGATCAAGCTCCATGGTAGACCTCTCTCTCTGTGTGTGTATAACTGGCACAGAAGAGCAAGAATGGGAGCCTTAAATGTGCTCTCATCCCTGCATTATCAGCCTCACCTACGAAGCTATCTTAGCAGTGAATCAGAAGTTGGACAAGATGTACTCTATAAAAGTATGCAAGTTTACATAAAAAACTTAGAGTCAGAATTAGAGAAAGATTTGTGCACAAAGATACTCATTATTTTAAAAATCAGTAATACTTTAATGTCAAACAGTGGGACATGAATGATAAATTAAAAGTCCCTCTCCTTGACTGTGAGCCTTTTTACCAAGAGTTTTCAGTGATGTGCAGCAATATTTCTGAGACAATGTAGGGTTAAGCAGGGCTTCAAATTAGATATACATTTTTTTTGACAGGCAGAGTTAGACAGTGAGAAAGAGAGAGAAAGGTCTTCCTTCCGTTGGTTCACCCCCAAAATGGCTGCCACAGCCGGTGCGCTGCGCCCATCTGAAGCCAGGAGCCAGGTGCTTCTCCTGGTCTCCCAAGGGGTGCAGAGCCCAAGCACTTGGGCCATCCTCCACTGCACTCCCGGGCCATAGCAGAGAGCTGGACTGGAAGAGGACCAACCGGGACAGAATCCGGAGCCCCAACCGGGACTAGAACCTGGGGTGCTGGCGCTGCAGGCGGAGGATTAGCCTAGTGAGACACGGTGCTGGCCTAGATATACATTTTGATCAAATTATTTGAAGAAAAATATTGGGAATAAAACTGGATGAAAATATGTTAAAATTTTAACAATATTTGTGTGATTCTTAAAATAGTATCTTTACCTCTTTTCATATTTACCAAAATTTGTCAAAAAGGAGCAGATTATACTTTGGTAAGAAAAAAAAAGTTGAAATCTAGAAAAGAGAAACTAGACTATATTATATACTCATAAAACTAATTTTAAGTGTGTTTCCTATTTAGGTAACATACTGAAATGTTTTTTATTAGAAGAGTGTTGAGTATAAATAGTGTTTTGCTCAGTTCCATAGGCTAATGATCTAGATACAGAAACTCACTAAATTGCTGATTTAACAGACCCTGTCTTTTTGGAGGAAAACATTCTGCCAAGGTGACTGCCTTGTAAGAAATATCAAGAAGTAATTCTTTCACTCTTATTAAAATGTCAGTACAGGGGCTGGCATGGTGGCAGAGCAGGTCACGTTGCTGCCTGCCGCACAAGCATCCCAGTTCAGAGCATTGAATTCCCCGCCGCTTCGCTGCTCATTCAATGCTCAACTACTGTGCCTGGGAAGGCAGTGCAGGATGACTCAAATCCTCGCACCCCTGCCACTCACGTAGGAGACCAGGATAGAGGTCCTGCTTCCTGGCTGCAGCCTGGCCCAGCTCTGACGATTGTGACCATTTGGGAAGATGTCTCTGTTTCTTCCTCTCTCTCTGTCGATCTGCCTTTCAAATAAATAAATTCTTAAAAAGTCAGTATTGTAGGCCAAGCATTTACATCTAAAATTATATTTGCATGGAATCTTTTTAGTAAAGGCAAGTGTGGACCGTCATTGGTTCATTAATTGGGATAATTTCAATTTGCTGGCTGAGCTGCATGGATAACCATGGAAGACTGGGTATTACCCAGAGCAGATTTCCTACCCTCCCTCCTAAAGTCACTGTGTTCATCAGTGGGTACTTGGAGACACTGACCACCCATTTATGCCACAGGGATCTCCAGGACCATATGGACCGAAGGGACCAAGAGGACTTCAGGTGAGGAGTCTGCAACCAAAGCTGTCTGGATTATAGTCCCCGGCATAGTTTTTAGAAATCCCTTTGCCTACTTGTACTCTCTGTCAATGGAGTTAGAATGTCTGGGGATTGGAGCCAGGTATCAATAGTTTTAAAGACCCTCCCCCCCATGATTCCACTGTGCACCCAAGTTTGGACACCATTTTTGTAATGTTTTGATTAACTCAGGCTCCCTAAAATTACCCTTCCTAAAAGGTGCCAGCAGGTAAGTCAGCTTGCTTGGTGAGTAGTTGAGAAGATGAAAAAACTCACTGTCTAGAGAGGTGAAGAAAGTCAGTAGTTAAAAGCAGGAGGTAACTTTTTTGCATTGCCGATGGAAGAGAGATGGAATAACCTATGCATTTTATCTAAATTATGAAATTTGTGTTGTTCCATCACTATCAGTAGTGAACACTTTATAATATGGAGTGATTCTTTACAGCACTTATTTAAGTTATACATGTTCTATGGATTTCAGGAGATAATTTGGACACATTTTTTTTCCAGTCTAGTAATTGCTGATTCTAAAGGTGTAGTAGAGGGTGACTGTGAAGGGTTAATTACAAATACTTTCCAGCAGTTTACTGAAAATTATACTTGTACCCAAGATTTCTTAGATAACATCTAGCTAACTGTCAACTCCTTTGCTTTGGCCTGGAGTTGTCCTGGCAGGGCAGTAATTAATCATCACATGGTCATTGGAAACTCTTTCAAGAACATAAGCTTTAGACACTTAAGAACTCATTGAATATTTAAAATCATTCAAAAATGGGATTCAGCACAGGAATAAGTTTGGGAATACAGGTTTAGAAAATAAAAACCTCTTTATGAAAATATTTGCTGTCAGTTTAATGGCCATTTTAGAAGCATCTTATTTGACGTGCGGGATTTTATCTCATCCCATTTCTCAATTGGATGTAATCTCAATTTAGCTCTCAGTTATATAGTCTGACTTCTAACATCCAGGATCTCTAAGGATCCTAAAGGATTGGTTCATTCCAATCCTTTTGTACTCTTGTACTCAGAACTAATTCTTGGTTTTTATCTCGGGACAGGGCATCAGTGGACCTCCAGGGGATCCAGGCCCGAAGGGATTTCAAGGCAATAAGGTAATTTTCCCTATTGATTACCTTCCTCCAGTGCACTGTGGCCATGCAGGTTTTTGCTAGGCAGAAGTCAATGGACTGTGAAGAAGCACCTTTGGAAATACATAATAAACTGCAGGTATGTACACAGAATCAAGTTCAAGTACAAGTCAGCACCATAGGTTTTCCGGTTCTTATTCCCTCATTCGAGAGAATGATTGAATATAAGGCATTATCTACACTCTTTGCTATATTTCTTTCTTATTCCTGACCATTCGTCATTTTATGGCTCCTGGAAACTGAGGAGCAATAACAAATAGTGCAGTTCAAATCACTGTTTCCCACAGGTGATGCCAACTCCATGGATTATTTATAGGGAAAGTGAATTTACAACTTCTGTACCAACAGATGTCGAGCCATTAAAAAAATTACAAGGCAATTGCAACCATCAGTCCTGACTTCTAATGTCTTTCAACAGACAGCCAGGCAAGACAGAAAGGTAGCAGTTGAATAGGTGCCAAATAGAACCCAAAGACGCTGGTAAGAGGATCCTTACAAGTTGTGGTTATAAGGCTCTTGTTCTCCCAAGGAGAATAGCCATGAATTTGCTAAAAATTAGATTTTTAATCTCCTTTTAAATTCTTCTCAATTCTTGATAAATTTCATGAATATAGTAAATATGCAAGAAATGATGCTGATTTAGTGACTAGAGCTGTGTGGAATTGGTGACTGCAGAGAATGTTGTCCCAAGTGTTAGCACCTACTTTCAAGGGTGATAAGAAATTTTAGTTGTAGGGAGTAGTTGGGCTACTTGAGTGTTCATTTTCCCAGAGAGAGGAAAGGGAGTGACAAGTACAGTATTTTTACTGAGATAATGACAGCCTGTGATTTCCCAGGCCACTTTTAATTGGCAAATTAAAATCGAATGGGCTTCTCCGCAGGCGTTGCTTAAGCTTCATCTGGGGAAATGGTCTTTTCCAGTCCTTGCCTGTGATTAATCCTCCCTGGGGGGAAAGAGAGGGTCCTGTTGCATACAGAGTAGAAATGCTCATAAAATTGCATTGGCTATAGGTAGAAGTCTTACAGCAGGAAAAAAATGTATTTTGACAAGATACACATGTTTCTAGGATTCTTTTGTTACTTACAAAGATGGTTTTCACACATTGGTGAAAAAGAGGCTTAAAATCAGGCATCAAAACTGGAGCTTGCAACAGGGATAGAATCACAGTATTGGTGCCACCGAGCATGTTAGAGACCATACTGGCCAACATTTTCATATTGGAAATGAACCTGGAGGTCGGAGACCCAGCCAGCTCCCCTCATCAGCTCCCAGGGCAGTGGAGAGGTGGTGGGCTGGGAGCAGTGTGTGCGTCTTAAGTGACAGTGCCATGGCAGTGGGCTGGGGGAGGGACAGATCCATGAGAAGGTGCTGTTGCACGATCACTTCTCTGTACAGCCAGGAAAATTACTACTTAAGCTATTTTAAAAGTTAAATTTTTCTCCATAAAATGTATCTTTGAATTCTAACAATGCATGAATTCTTATTAAGTAATGAATCGAGTGTTTTCTTGGGTGGGAGGAGTGATGGCTGTAATTTTTCTGACATATTAGAGATTTGTATTGACTTTTTTTTTTAAATGTAGGATTTGGTGATGCTTAGACTTTTTTTAAAAAAATTATTTTTTATTTGAAAGGCAAAGTTACAGAGATACAGAGGCAGAGGTGGAGAGAGGTCTGGGGACGGCGCCGTGGCTCACTTAGGTAATCCTCTGCCTGCAGTACTGGCATCCCATCTGGGCGCCGGGTTCTAGTCCCGGTTGCCCCTTTTCCAGGCCAGCTCTCTGCTGTGGCCTGGGAGGGCAGTGGAGGATGGCCCAAGTGCTTAGGCTTCTGCACCCACCTGGGAGACCAGGAGAAGCACCTGGCTCCTGGCTTCGGATCGGCACAGTGCCAGCCATAGCGGTCATTTGGGGAGTGAACCAGAGGAAGGAAGACCTTTCTCTCTCTCTCTCTCTCTCTCTCTCTCTCTCTCTCTCTCACTGTCTATATATCTCTACTTGTCAAATAAAAGAGAGAGCGAGAGCGAGAGAAGTCTTCTATCTGCTGGTTCACTCCCCAATTGGCCACAGCAGCCAGAACTGGGCCAATCGAAAGTGAGGAGCTAGGAACTTCTTCCCTGTCTTGCATGCAGGTGCAGGGGCCCAAGGACTTGGGCCATCTTCTATTGCTTTCCCAGGCCATAGCAGAGAGCTGGATTGGCAGTGGAGCAGCCAGGACTCTAACCAGCACCCATATGGGATGCAGGCACTTAGGCAGCAGCTTTATATGCTACACCACAGCGCTGGCCCCCATATTGACTTTCATAATATAATCAGAAGAGGAGGCATTTTTCTGAAAGTATTTGAGGAGTTGACCAATGTCCTAAGTGCCTCTCTTTAAAAAAAACTTTTAATTTAAAAAACAAAATAATTGTAAAATATACATGATATGAAATTTCCACTTAGATTTCAATCACAAAGTTCACTGCCAAGTGAACACAGAAAGTGTATTACTAATTTTCTAGGGAGTGTTGAGGGTTGATGGGAGGTGGTGAGGTGGGCACAAGTGTCCCATTTTCCTGCTAGATGTATTTCTGGTTTAAGGTCACAAATATAGTGATCTCTTGGCTCTTGCTTTGAGATTATTGCTAACCTAGGTATAATTTCTATTTCTTGCCTCTGTTAGCCAGAGAACTATAACACATTAATCATTAGGGTTTTGTGTGTGTGTGTGTGTGTGTGTTGTGTTTTGTTTTCTTCTTACCCATTTGTTAGTGTACTGTTCAAAAAGTTACATTTCAGGGAATAATTTCATCGTGCCTCCCAGAATGTACTTTTTTAAAAAAATATTTATTTATTTGAGAGGTAGAGTTAAAGAGAGAAAGTGGGAGAGAGAGAGAGAAAGATCTTCCATCCACTGGTTCAGTTCCAAAATGGCCACAATAGCCAGAGCTGTGCCAATCTGAAGCCAGGAGCTTCTTCTGAGCCTCCCATGTGGGTTAGGGGCTCAAGGACTTGGACCATCTTCCACTGCTTTCCTAGGCCATAGCAGAGAGCTGGATCAGAAGTGGAACAGCTGGGACTTGAACCAGCACCCATATGGCATGCCGGCACTGCAGGTGGAGGATTACCCTACTATGTCACAGCGCTGACCCCAGTCCCAGAATGTGCTCTTAAATTTTGAAGATGCCACAAACATTTTTCCCTCATTCTGGACATAATAACATATGTTATAGCAACATTTCTTTTTGTCCATTATAGTTTTATTAGAAAATGAACTGCCTGTTCAGTTTATGGCAAAAGAATCTTTAAAATCTAGTAATTCTATGTTTTCTAAGGGGCAACCTCTATACCATAGCTAACATTTATTTATTAAATATTATGTGGATATACAGTCTAAATATTCATTTCACACTAATACTACCTTTTGTAGCAAGACCTTTTCTCATCCACATTATAGAGATTAGGCTTATAAAGGTTTAAGCAGTGCATGCAAATCTACAGAGCTAGAAAGGGACAGAATCAAGATTCAAACCCAAAAGTCTGCTTGTAACTACCATATTGTATTCATCTACTTATGAAAAATAGCAGTGTTTCCTGAATATCTGGCCTGAGATACATGCATTTCTTCAGGGTGCTGTGGCACCCCCCTCTGTCTCCCTCCTAGGGCCCTCTGGCTGGGACAGCAGCGTGTTGAAAGGTGCATTTCTACTCCATTGCAATGCTCATCTGAAGGTTCAGGGCGGGGGGGAGGGAGTCGCTAGGGGAAAAGAAAACAGAATGCTAACTGAGCATTTTCAAATGTTGTGTCTCCTATTAGACTTTAAAATAGAAACCTTTGGACATGGAACATTCACAAAGATTCCCTGAGAGCTTCTAGATGGGTCTGCCTGTGTCTCTGCATTTGTGAATGGCCTCTCTCACAAATCACTTTATGTTGCTGGAGGGCTTGGAATTTCTCAAGCAAGGAGTTTTCCAGAAAGGGTGGCCAAAGAACAAAAGGGAAAAAATAGTACGTGTTAAATCAAGAAAACATGTGCTTCTGGCCCAGTGTCTCAAATCCCTTCTGTCATTAATATTGTCCACACCTAAGGTAGCTCTGTGCCCTGAAAGTCCTTGTTGCCTTAGCAACAAAATCTAGAAGTTTCTCAGAATAAAGCCTTGTCTTGGAGGCTACTCAGCCTCCCCTTCACATGAGGGTCACAGAGTGTCATTCATAAGAATGTCCCAGGGCTCTCTGAAAGCAGCAACAACAATAATAACCCAAGTGTCCAAGAAGTCGTATCCCTGGGATCACAGTGAGGGTGGAACGCCGGTGGGAGCATGCACGCGTGCCCAGGTGCCTCAGGTGGAGGTCCCATAAGAGTGAGAAAGAGTGGCTCGTGATTGGCAGGCCTTTCAAGTCACAGAGAGCAAGTCACCAAATTTAATTCTGAACAGATACGCACAGTGGAACACTGGGTGGGGCAAGCCCATGTTAGGTCATTTTTGCCATTTCTTGATGTCTGTCTGAGGTTATTGCTGAGGGACATTTCCTTCTCAGACCTTAGTGATTTGCTGCTGCTAAGACTCTCTTTGTGCTCGGGGTAGTGGCTGGGGGAGGGATGGCACCGTGGCATGTACAGGAGCCAGCTTGTGACACTTTCAGGGTCTCAGCATCAGAGCTCAGGGGGCGGGCCAGCAGACCCTAGGAGAGAACCCAAAACCTCTTCCCAAGGCAGAGTATGGTATTTTGCTCTGCGACAATGGAAAAAAATGCTGTCACATTAGCTTACACGATGGTTTATCTTGATGGAGAGATGCCCTTATTCTAACCCCTTCCATCGCTCTCCTCTCCCACAATCATACTATTTCCTGTGGGGTTTTCCCCTGAAATGTCTTACTCTTACTCCACACTCAAGTGTAAAAAACTCAAAGTCCTTTGACCTGAGACTTGATCACACTTTATATTCACCTTAGATTCTAAGATGCTAAGGAAACCCATGGAGACATAGCATCAGTCTGTTCCAGTTTAATCAATGGATATGGATACTGGTCAATCTCCAGTGAATCAAACATCCATCACGTTGGACGAAGACCTAATGTTAATGAATGGGCTGAATCTGTGATTCAAACAGAGTAGGAACATTTAGCTTGCTCTACACCAAACCACAGTTCTTGTGCACCTTCCTTCTCCTAATCCCGCTCAATCAAGCATCTGTTCTAGTTTTTGAAGTTCCTAAGAAAAGGAGGTGTATTTTTTTAAGTAAATGACATACTAATGAGGATATTATATAAACTGTAGTAAGATATGTAGACTCTCAGATTAACACTGTAAGCCTGGCAGACACAACATCTTATTTTCTTCAGAACACTTTGAAATGAGGTTGATTTTAGCCAGAAGACCAGCTGTCAGTCTTTAATGTCAGTGCTAGGAATGCACATTACAGATTCTTCCAACAGTGGGGAGTCACGTTTCCATCCTTTTCCCAACAACTTGTTGCTTATACCTTTAAAATATTATTTCTGTATTTGTTTATTTGTTATTTATATATTTTTATTTGGAAGGAGAGAGAGAGATCGATCTTCCATCTGCTGATTCACTCCCAAATGGCCACAACAGCCTGAGCTGGGTGATCTGAAGCCAAGAGCTTCTTCGGGGTCTCCCTCGTGGGTACAGAGCCCAGACTTGGCTCACCTTCTGCTGCTTTCCCAGGCCTTTTGAAGGGAGTTGGATTGGAAGTAGAGGAACCGGGACTCAAACTGGCACCCATATGGGATGCCAGCAGTGCAGGTGGCGGCTTTACTCGCTACACCACAGCACTGGCCCCAACACGAATATTTCTTGAATGAGTGAATACTTGAAAGAGAATTAACGGTTTTACAGTAGTCCATGTTATCCACAGGAGAAGATTCCTAGTAGATTCCTGGAACCGTGTATAATACTATATATCCATTCCTATGACAATGCTTAATTTATAACAGAAACACAATAAGGGACTAAAGTATAACCTAAAACAAAAAATTATAAAAATATTCTGTAAAACATTCTAAATTTATGAATTGCTTCATTATGGAAATTCTCATTTGACATCTTCAGAATATGATTTGCCATGGGTATCTGAAACCAGGAACAGTGAAACCACAGGTGAGGGGTGCCACCATAGATGGGAAGAGTGGCCAGCTACACCGTACAGGAAACAGAGTAGACAACAGCCTGAGTTATCACTTGATGTGGCCGTGTTGAGGTCATTGGAAACCTTTGCAATGGCGGTTTCAACAGCAATGGGAGGGAGATGGCGAGGGGGTTGACAGAATTGGAGAACACGACACAGTGGTCTGGAATGTTGACCCTTCTTTGGACACGCTGGTAATAAAGAGCGCTCTGTGTAGACAAAACCCATCAACAGCTTCTGGGCTTTAAACACTAATGTGCTATTTATACTTTTGTTTCAAAGTGGTGTGAAGACTTGTGAGTTGAACTTAATTTTTACAGTTCCATATCTATTCATACAACTTAGGGTCTCTTGCTTTCTATAATACCAGTATCTTTATTAGAATGGAAAAATCACTACTAAGTGTTCTGGTTCAGTAGATTTAAACATACATTTTTTGTTTTGGTCATTTTCTCAAAACTTGGTTTGGCTCAGAGCTTTGTAGCTTTAGTAGGTCAATCGATTAAACATAAATAATATTTCCAGTTATAGTTTGGAAATAGTGTAACACCAGAAATATGAACAACTATGACGGATTTTAAACTTTTTCCTCAAACAAACATGTTGCATAGATCTCAGACAACTCAAAATCATGTTGTTTTCAACCACTAAAAGAAATCACGGTGGTGGGCCCAGCAGTTAAAGATGCCAGTTAGGATGCTCATGTCCCACATCATTAGACTAGATTCTTAGCCCTAGCTTCCAGCTAATGTTCACCTGGGAGGCAGTGGTGATGGATCAAATAGTTGGATACCTGACAGCCATGTGGGAGGTCTGGATTGAACTCCTGGCTTTAGCCTGGTCCAACTTTAGTCATTATGGGCATTTGGGATGGTGAAACGGGATAGGAATGCTCTCTCATGGTCTCTGTCATGCTGCCTTTCAAATAAGTAAGTGATTATAAAGTCATGATTTTAACAGGATATAATTACATCTAACTTCATGTGAAATAAATCAGGAAAACATAGGTAGACATCTGTAATTCCTAATAAAGAATAATCAAACAAAAAAAGGTTTTAGGTTCACAGCTCTCTTAACAGAATGACTGTATTTTTGGATTCCTGTAAAATGGTTTAACTATAGGGTTCTTGACTGCGTCAGCTTTTCTGGTTGTCAAAAAGCAATAATGTGCTGTCTGGTTCTTCCGGCAGGCTAGCAACTATGAATAAGGTTGTGACTGCTCAGCATAAAGGAAGAATTGGTTTACACTTTTAATTATAAATATCTGTTAAATGAAGAACAAGGGCCAACCTGCCAAACTATGTGCATGTTTTTCCTTCAGAGATGTCAGAGTCTGAATGCTATTTCTGTTCTGGGCCTAATTAAAGGGAAAGAATCATTAGACATCCAGCAATTCTTGCTGTGGAAAGAGCTTTGACCTACACGCACATCTGCCCACCAGGACTCTAAATGAGCTTATTAGCTCACTTGACATGAGACAAGTGATAGTGACAACTGGAAGTGGCTGCCAGAACATGTGGATGTCAGCCAGTGGCTTCAAGGTAGATGATTTCCATTCCCAAATCTCCAATGCATACAGCTCTTGGCAGATGGGATGCATGGTGTGTGTGCGTGTGTGTGTGTCTGCCAAGATAAAGGCTTTGGCAAACCAAGGAACCCAAAATTCTGCCAACATTTCCCACAAAGTTGTTGCCTCTCACCTGCATGCTGTGTTAAACCGGGCCCTAATGTGGAGCAGGATCAGTGACCATAGTATCTTCAGAGGGATGTCACATTTTAAAATGTCCTTTACTCTTTCAAGTAAGTTGTGATAACAACTTTGCAACAGAAAATTAATGTTATCTCAAGGTTAAGACTTTTTAAAATTGTGATAAAATGTACCTGATACAGTATGCATCATCTGAATCACTCAAAGGTGGTAAATATATTCCCAGTGTTGTGTAACCATTAGCACTATTTGTACCCAACAGAAACTCTATACCCATTGAATGGTCACTCCTCATTTCTCCCTTCTCACAGATTCTGAGGGCAAGCGTTTAAGAAACGTGTCACGTGGGCCTCCTCTCGTTGTCGATGTGCTGTTGTCACGTTAGGGGAGAGTGTCCACTCTAACATTTCCCAGCAGCTCCTTTTTGTGCTATGATTCTCAAAAGCTCTCTTGATAGGCTGCTGACTTGTCCTTGTTTTCAGCAAAAATGTCACATATTTCCTTAGATTTTGTTATGTATGATGATGTCCAGTTTTCTCCTCGATTGTTAGAACACTATGAATAACCATTTTTGTTGGCCAAACATGGTCAAGTATTGTCAATGTCTTGTGGCTTGACCTGACAGCAATCTAGAAAGAGAGATGAGTTACAAAAATCTAATTCTATAGTTTTCATTCTGTTCTTCACTAATTGTTTGTCTTGTGGAGTTTTTCTGCTTCTGAAGGCACAAATGATAGCGTGTGTGTAGTGTAACTTTTTTTCCATATGCAGGTGGATAATTAAAGCAAAAGAATTTAACTAGAGATTTGAAATAATGGTAGTTCCAACCTTAGTGCCATTTGCTAATCACTGTTTATGTGTAAGGTTACATATGTGATCAGTGTTGCCAGGCGTTGGTTAGTCCAACTTGACCACTAATTCGGTGACCAGAGTGATCCTGGTAGACATGTTGTACTGAAATGGTATGTGAGTCAGCTTGTGTACGTTCTGTTTCCTCTTGGCCTGTGTGTTGTTTTAGACTGTTCATCCTCATGTGATGGATCTTTCATTATGGATAGAATGCTAGTATTTGATTTTTCTGTTTTTCATCCTATAAACAAAGATATGAGTTTAGTCTGATTTTAAAAAAATATTTGTTTTGAAAGTTAGAGGAAGGGATGTGAGACATAACGGTAGAGAAAGATAGAGATACGTAGATTTTTCAAACTTTGGTTCACTCTTCAGATGGCTACAATGGGCAGAGCTGGGTCAGACTGAAGCTAGGAGCCAGGAGCCTCGTCCAGGACTCCCATGTGGATGGCAGGAGCGCAAGCACTTAGGCCATCTTCCGCTGTTTCCTCCAGTCCATTAGCAGAGAGCTGGATTGGAAGTGGAGCAACCAGAACATGAACTGGTGCCCATCTGGGATTCTGGCATTGCACGTGCAGCTTGACCCACTGTGCCACAATACAGACCCCCTAGTTTGATTTTTGAAATACTTTAAGAAAAGACTTAAAAATTCTTAAGAGCCACTTTGGTACAGTGGTTGGCAGCCAGACTACAGGGATTGAAACCCAGCACTGTATTTTTTTACTGTGTGATTTGTGAAAGTCATTTTACCTCCCTATGACTCAGCATTCTCATCCATGTGGTGTGTTAAGACTGGAACTACCTCTTACAGTTTTGTGAAAATTAAATGAATGTAAAATTCTTACAACATCACTTGTTAAATTTTTAGTTCCATATGGATTGATAATTTTTATTAAGCTATTAGGTATTTTGACAAGTTTATATCAATCAAACCAAATCTACCCTGATGTTTTCTAAAAAAACAAGCTTTTTATTAAATACAATGCTTTCTGTAATACAAGATAAATCAGATGCAAAATGGGGCTCGATTTAACGAGTACATGACAAATATCAGCTGTATCCATCCCTCAGTCCCTCACCTCCTTCCTTCCCTTCCAAATAAAATGTTTATTCCTCCTTCTCTTCCATTTGGAAGGTAGAAGAATATTAGCCATGAGACTTAAAATATTAAAGTTGTTGCCACATGTATATGGGAAATGATTAAAATAAGTCACTGAAATGTTTTCTAATATTTATAAGAGCCTAAAGTGTGACTGAAATGTTCCTAATTATATTATCCAAGAAAAGCTAAAGTTCTGGCCTCAAACAATTCTAGATCTTAGAGAGCCATTTGCTGTTTGTTATTGTAGGAAAGGAAGGCTTTGCTTTTGGTTAGTGCCTGTGTCATGTATAGAGAATGTTGGCTTTTCTCTCGCTGAGCTTTCCTCAGGCTGTTTAATTTTTTGGTGCCATTACCAATTCAGCTGAAAACAAAAAAGATAGTTAATTGCGTTTGAGTAAGTTTTTAGGAGAAACCGTGTAATAGGTTCTTCATATTTATGCAATTTGTATATAGTTGCTTCTGGTTGAAAACTCAAGTAAACTAGAAGGAACTCCACAGAGGCATTTTCAGGCCCATAGCTTCCCTCAGTCTAGAACCGATTTTCTGTTTGTTTATCTCCCACAGCTAGCACAGACCTGGTGCCCTGGTAACTGCTCACCAGTAATTGTTTGTTACATGAGTAGCTAAGGAAATGATAGTAATTAGCTAAGCATTGAAAATGCAAAGCTGAGAAAAATCACATGCATCCTTTCTAGTGGGTAACCCATTAACATGCCTACAAATGCAAAGTTGCAACTGTAGTGAATGCTCAGAAAAACAAGAAAATTGTGCTACCAAAACTGTAGTGGCAACAATAGGGATTCCACCTGATCCTTATATTGCTCTGGCAGCAATATAAGGAATGATTTGGAGTGAAGTAGAGTGGATGCAGGTTGAGTGGTAAGGATTTTGGTGTAGTATAAATAAGAGGGGATATTAATTTGGTGGAGAGTATGGAGGTGTGGTAGACAGTTGGAGAAGAAGAGATGGATTTAAGAGAGATTTAGGAATCATATTGATAGATATTTGACTCAGGAGGGATTCTGGTATCTTTCCCAAAGATAAACAGCACTAGAAGATGACCAGGTCTGGGTGTGAATGATTATGTGTTTGACTTTGGAAATGATGACCCCCTTTTGAAATCTTAGTTTCCACCAACTCCAGCAAGCCATGTCTGGATTCTTTTATTCCCCGCCCACTTAAATGTTGGCACTGTCCATGGTTCTGACCTGAATCTCTGTTGTCCAACAGAGTAGCCACATGGGGCTATTGAGCACTTGAAATGTGGCTAGTCCAAATAGAAATGTGCTGTAAGTGTGCTCACATTGGCTCTCAAAGACTTAGCATGAAAAATAGCAAGAATGCAATCAGTAATGCTCTAAAATTATTGATTACATGTTGAAATGATAGTACTTTACATGTATCAGGTTAAGTAAAATACAGTATTATTTGTTATTCACTTGGTTCTTTTTACTTTCTTAATGTGGCTACTAGGAAATTTCAAATTACACATGTGGCTCACTGTACATTCCCAGTGGAAGGCACTGCTGCAGTGACCCTCTATTGTGACTTCATTCCTGACCTTTGGGCCCACAGGAATGCTCACTGTCCCCGGGACATTGTACCTCATTTTATGCCTTATTCTCTTCTCTTCCTGAACTTTCGCTCCTTTTCTTTCCTACCAGATTTGCTATGACTTCTACTTCTTTGTTCAAATGAGAAAAGCCCTCTATAATGAAACTTTCCCAATTCCTTAAGGCATAATTAAACATTTCTGCTTCAGAAACTTATGTGCTCTGTTAATACTTTTATTATAGGTAATTCACATGCTTGTATTTGTTTTATATTCATTTATCTCTCTAGCCAGATTGTGTAAGCTTCTGCAAAGTGCAGGTGCAATCTGATTTATGTCTCTAATTATGTAACCTGATACTCAATTCTAGGCATAAATTGTTATGTACCAGAATGTTATTGACCACCAACCTGGTACAATTGAATCTACTCACATTAAACAGCTACTGTGTGACTGGTTATGACTTAGATATTTTATCAGCAGCATTTTTAATGTCCTCAACAATGCTGCAAGGTAGATATCATTATCTTCATTTTGCAGATGAGGATCTTACAAATGTTTGAGCTGTTAGTAAATGTATGGAGCCAGTATTCCACTGGACTGAATGACTGAGCCATGTTTCTTTCCCCTCTGATTGAACATGGGTTAAAATATGGAGATTGTATTTCTATACTATAAAATGGAAAGAACACTTATTTCCTAGGATTGTTAGAAGATTGAGATAAAGTATATAAAGTATCAGGGCAATACCTTTTTATAATCATGCTATTCAAGCAGTATAAGTTTTTAATTAAAAATATTTAACATACATACAAAATAGTGCATATTTATGTGGTACAATCTGATGTTTCATTACATACACATATTGTGTAATATCCAACAGGGTAGATGGATTTATTGTTTTAAGCACTTAGCATTCCTTGATAGTGAAAACTTTCAAAATCCTGTCTGCAAGGTATTTTAATAGAAAAATATATAATATACTACTTTATCTATAGTCACATTGCTGTGTAATAGAATTCCAGGACTTCTCACTCCTATCTAGCTATAACCTAGTACCTCTTACTGAATCTTCCCCCACCCTTTCTATCTACTTCCTGCCCCAGTCTTATGAGAACACATACTTTTTCAGAATCCACATATCAATGAAATGTGATACTTGTCTTTCTCTATTTGGCTTATTTCATTTAATATAATGAATTCCAGTTTTATCTATATTGTTAGAAATGGCAAGATTTCATTCTTTTTTTGTGGCTTATACATATACCCAATGGAATATTTCCTTTGGATATATAACCAGAAGTGGGATTGCTGGATGATATGACAGTTCTACTTTTGTTTTCCACAGTGGCTGTATGAATTTATATTCCCATCATCAGTGTGCAAGTGTTCTCTTTCTTCTACATCCTCACCAACATTTGTTATCTTTCATCTTTTTGATGAAAGCCAATCTTACTGGAGTGCGGTGATATATCATTGTAGTTTGATTTGCATTTCCCTGATGATTAGTGATGTTGAGAATTTTTTCCATGTACTTAATGGCCATTTGTATGTCTTCCTCTGAGAAATGTCTGTTTATATCTATGGTCCATTATAAAATTGGATTATTTGGTTATTGTGCTATTGAGTTGTTTGAGTTCCTTATATATTCTCAACATTAACCCCTTGTCAGATGTGTAGCTTACAAATGTTTCTCCCCATTCTGTAGATTGTCTCTTCACTGTTGTGGTTGGCAGTGATAGGACAATGAGTCCCACCAACTGGAGCCCATGTTTCCTCCTGATGCTGGGCAAGCCTAGAGGCCCAGTCTGAGCTGAGGTCTTGGGCTTTTGGATTTTGAGTCTGATTTCCTCCCTGTCCCAGCCTCTCTGTGTGGTTAGAGTTTAGTTTTTCTGCTCGTGGTTGGAGGAGGCCAGTTGGCTGAGGAGGTTCCAAATAGTCACTCTACAACTATGGACCTGTCACTGGGAGAGGAGTGCTCAGTCCAGCTGAACTTTTCACAGCAGGCCTGGCACTGGGATTCAGTTTATTCTCCCTCTCTCCAGCAGGAGGTGCTCTCCAGGCTATATCCCTTGGAACTGGAAAGGGGTGATGTGGGCAACTCATTCCATATTGCTTTCTTCAATGTGGCTTTTCTTGTGATTATATCAAGATAAGGTACTATTGGGGCTGGCACTGTGATGCAGTGGGTTAAAGCCCTGGCCTGCAGAGCCAGCATCCCATAGGGGCACTGGTTCAAGTCCCAGCTGCTCCACTTCTGATCCAGCTCCCTGTATTGTGCCTGGGAAAGCAGCAAAAGATGGCCAAATGCTTGGGCCCTTGTACCCATGTGGGAGACCTGGAAGAATCTGCTGGCTGCTGACTTTGGACTGTCTCAGCTCTGACTGTTGCAACCATTTGGGGAGTGAATTAGTGGATGGAAGACCTCTTTCTTACTGCTTTTCTCTGTAACTATTTCAAATAAATAAAATATATCTTAAAAAAATTAAAATGAGGCACTGATTTTTCACTTGACTACCACAGCTCTTGTGAAGGTAACTTGGTATATGGATTTTTGTATAGCTGTTCACATTGGTATCTTTTCTGGGAAGTAGTTGTTGATACCTCTTACACAGCCACCGTCTTGGTTTCATTCCCCTATGAAATTTAAGAGCCAATATCATTAACTCAAACACAAGAATATTCAAAAACCTTCTTTATTATGAAAACTAAAAGCACATGTGTGGACATTTAAAAAAAAAAGGAAGAAAATAAACCCCAAATTAATAGTAGTTACAGATGAGTAATTTAAAATATTCTTTGAATAGTTTTAGTATATGGCAATTTTCTGCCATGAAGATCTATTATTCTGATAAACAATAAATTCATATTATAAGAAAAACAGTTAATCAGTAACCACCCTCTTTTCCCCATCATGACATCATAGGGTCCAAAGCCTGAGAGATCTGAAGAGCCTTATCTGTGTGAATCACATTGAAGCATGAGTTTGGGCAGGCCATGTAGCCTCTCTTGGGTTCCCTGTGAAATGAAAGGGTTTGAGTGCCATGGTCTCATCCAGTTCTGGGATAGCTGAATTCTACTATGTGCCTGCCACATGGTAGACTGTTATTAATCAAGAATGATCTGGCTTGGATAATAATAATGTTGACTAAGAAAGTTTTAAGCCACAATAACTCTGTTGAGGACATGGAATGTTGACAGTAGGTTGTCTAGGACAGGATCAGTAGCTCAACAGGGGCAATTGGATCTCCACAATTTTCCCTGTGTTGTCCTCTTCAACCATTGGCTTTCATTCTAGAGACTGTTGCTTCATGGTCACAAGATAGTTATCACACCTCCATGCAGGAAAAGAGGCAAAGAGTTTGTCATTTATAAGCAGAAAGCTCTCTCCTATCTCATTTGTCAGAAATGAGCACAGGTACAACCATACTAATCAATGGCAAAGGGAAAGGTGGCTCTAACCTACATTAGACTGATGATCATCCATCCTCCATCCAAGTGCAAAGAATAGCTGCAGATTGGCTTCACAGATCAGGGCAGATCAGGGTTCTATCAGTAGGAAGAAAAGTAAGGTTGAGAACAGCCGTTGAGCAGGAAGCAGAATGGGTGTGCTGGAGCACTCAACTACAGATTTGCTGGATGAATGAGTGAGGGCTTCTTTATGACTTTCATGAATCCTAAAGTATTTTGCCCTGTGGGACCCTTCCTCCATTAAAAATATTTTGTTGTATTTTATGACTGAGTTAATATAAAGACAAATATAATACAGGATGGATTCATTGTTATATATTCCTTATTATTAGGGTTATATTTTGTTCTGGTTTAAGAAATTAAAACATTTTCATGGACCCCTAAAGTACTGTGTGTGGGCTAGATGCTGTCTGTGTCAATAGTGTCAAGTGGATAATTTGACTCTAGATCTTTGTTGCTTTTCCAAATGGATTATAAATAATTGAAGGATTCTCTACCAGGTTTTGTTGTTACCCTCAGAATCCCTATTGCAACACTGAACAGCTATGCGCTGCTACTATTAGGTTGACCTAACCCATCACTGTTTCTTCCTCTAGGGTGAGCCAGGACCTCCTGGTCCTTATGGTCCTCCAGGAGCCCCTGGAATTGGACAGCAAGGTATTAAGGTAAGAATACTTGTCTCTTTGCCCATTGATGATCATTGAATTTACAGCAGGGCACAGGGCAGTGTGATTTAAGCTCTGTTCAGCCTAACCTTAATAGTCTGAAGGAAGCTTCTTGCAGAAGCTACTTAGATTCTGTATGCTTAGACAGTGAAATGCCCCGGTCAGGGGCAAGTACCATAATCATGACTTTTGTTTTTATTTGGTTGGAATGAAAATGTCTGCAAATACACACTCTCTTGCCAGTCTTCATGTACTTCTGTTGATATTTTATGGTGTTTAAACACGAGCATGTGAATATGTCTTAGTAATTATCACACCTTAGCCATCAGCTATCACCTTTATCACATTAAATAAGCATGGAAGAACACAGGCCAGTTGGCCCATGACACTAAATAAATGTTGACAGAAGGTTTGTAGGGAACTAAAAAGGGACACTTCCTTTTCTGGGGTACTTTGTATCATCGAGGCCATGATAGAGCATAAGAGCTTATTTAAATGGTCTTTCCATGTGGAAAATTGCTGAGCAATAAGCCTTTGAAGTAGTACTAAAATAGAGATCAGTAGAAAAGAGTGTACTTTCAATGTAATTAAATGTCATCATGGACTTCAAAAAGTTTGTGGAAAATGGGATTAAAGGATAAGATGATTTAGTGCAAAACATTTGAAATCCATGCATAATTCTTTCATACTATGTATTCATGAAAATGTTGAAGGCCCATTGGCTAGCATTTCAACAATAAGTACATTGAGACTCCAGGAAGGTGGAGTTTATATTGGCAGAACTTTTGGAGAAGAATTCCAAAGGAGATGAGTCATGAAATAGCGTAAAGGATTGGTGAAATAGGACACAGAGGGGATACGGACGGGAAACATTCCAGGAGGGTGGCTCAGGGGCAGGAGACAGCACAAGCATTGTCAGCTTGATCATCTCAGTCACCAGAAAATGAGTGGGTGCACAGTCCATCCTGCCAGTTCTGCACAGTGGTTCCTGATAGTTGAAAACATTGCATTGCATCTAGACAGGAAGAGATGATAAACATGGAGGGTGATTTGCTCACTTAAATCAAGATATTTCTCCTTGATGAATCTTTATTGTGATGAATACAAAAATCTTTATTGTGATGCTGCTGTTTGTTCTTGTTGAAATTTCAGCAGCATTTTGTGCTATATCTCTTTTTATTTTAAAACTCAAGCTTTCATTCCATTCTCTTTCCCCCAGGGAGAAAGAGGTCAAGAAGGAAGAACAGGAGCTCCTGGAGCAATGGGAGTTGGTGAACCTGGGCAGCCAGTAAGTCGTGAAAATTCTAAATGGAGTAAGAGGGGAAAATATAGATCCCAAGTGTTCTGTTTTTTTTTTTCCTTAAGGTTTATGTATTTATCTGAAAGAGTTACACAAATGGGGAGGGACACAGAGAGAGATATCTTAAATCTGTTGGCTCACTCCCCAGATGGCTGCAATGGCCAAGGCTGAGCCAGGCCAAATACAGGAATCAGGAACTCCATCTAGTTCTATGTGGGTGCCAGGGGCCCAAGTACTGGGGACATCTTTCACTGCATTCTCAGGTGCACTAGAAGGAGCTGGATCAGAAGTGGAACAGTCAGGACTCTAACTGGTGTTCTTGTGAGATAGCAGAGTCGCAAGCAATGATTTTACCTGTTGTGCCACAACACTTGCTCCTCAATGTGTTCTTGTGCTTAGAATAAATGGCCAAATTAATCCATTTTGTTCTTTTTGAATAGCAGAAGACAGTGAGTATACAAGGGCAAGATTTAATATTTTTTGTATTATTTTAGAAATAGGGCCACTTATATGAGGGTACTTCAAAAAGGTCTTGGAAAAAGGGAATAAAAGATAAGTGTATTTTAGTGCAAAATTTTTGAAATCCATGTATACAGTGGGTCTTCAGAAAGTTCATAGAATGTGCATATTGTGAAAAAGCTATGCATGGATTTCAGTTTTTGTACCAGTTTACACTCATCCTTTAATTCCATTTTTTCATGAGTTTTTAAAAGTCCCCTCCTATCTCTCTCTCTACTCACATATGTGAGCTTGCTCTTACTGTAATTTCTTACAAGATTAATCAGCTTGTCCAAGAAGAAAAGGGTTCTCATTTGTTAACATTTCCTAGGAGATAAAAGATCTGGATTAAGGCCTAATATCTATACTTTCTAATTGACTTTCCTGTAATCATAGAGAAAAAAAAAAAAAACACAGAGAATGAGGACCTTGTGCATTATCTAACCCATGAGTACCTCAAAGGCTAGGATTGATGATGGTAGAAAGAAAAAAAAAAAAAACAAGTTATTGAGTGTCTGGCTAAGTAGCTTTGAAGTTTAACGTTTTTGGAGAGGAAAATATTTTTCTATCAAAAGAGATCTGGAGAAGTCATGAATAAAACATGATAACTATGGTATTATAAGAATCTTAACTTTTCAACTTACTGTTTCCTAGCTTAGAACAGCTGTTGGCTCACCAAAGTATGAGTAAAAACAACTGATTGTAGACAGTTGGCCTCCCAACTTGGTTTTGGCATTGCATGGTTACTCACATGTAAATATTAACAGAAATGTGTTTCCGTTTTGTAAAGTATGAATGAAATGGCAGCTTATTGTTAAAGTATTGGGCTTTCACTAACGCCTGAATGTTAAAAAACCAGAACATCATGTGGATGATACCTAATCATTTAGCTCTAATCATTTAGAGATCAGTGATCCAATCTGTTTCTGTGAGCTATATAATGCTTTTGAACCTACCTTCTTTGAGACTTATATACCTGTTTAACAACAAGCTCAAAACCTAATGTCTTCAAACAGTGACTTGTAATTTCTCATGATTCGGTGGGTCAGCTGGGGAGTCCTACATCATGTGAACTTGACTGGAGTCCCAGAATGGTGGGAATGTTAAACGTGGCCACACTTAGATGATTGACAGTCGACTGCTGGTTGTTGTCTGAGCGCTCCGCTGGAGCTGCTGTCCAGGCCCCTCAGCTCTCCTCCACCTGAGCCTCTGCATGTGGCTTCCCCAGGCTCTCTTACATGGAGGCTTAGATGCAAGCAGGAGTTTTCCAGAAACCACTCATTTTGTAAGCCCTGGCCTCAGAAATCATGGCCCAATTTCTGTAGTGCACTTGGCTAAGTGCACTTGACCAGCTACTGAGTGGAGTGGAAGAAGACCCCACTTCCCTAAGACGAATGTCAAAGTACTGGGACATCCATAACTCACTATAGCCTCGGATTTTAACCTTTATAAAATTAAAATCCTGGGTTCTTCCTGACTCTTTGATTTTCAGAACTGGAAATACTGAATTAGAGTTCAGAAAATATGAAGAGAACAAGTATAAATTTAGTATAAGTTGATATTGATGGTATTTTCTTCAAATAGCTTTATTCTTTGCTACTATTATTCCAAACTCAGCAATAAAATTATCACATTTTTATTTTTAACTATTGAAATACTTTAAGCATATTGAGAAATATAGAGAGGATTATTTAGTATACCTCTGGGAAGAAAAATTTAGTTGGTAAATTTGCAACCCTTGCTTTAGATTTTCTTTAAAAATCATAAAAAATTCTGAATAAAGTTTTCATAGTCTCTTCCAAAAAACTGAAGAGGAAGGAGCATTTACCAATTTATTTGATGAGCCAAATGTTTCCCTGATACCAAACAAAATACTAACAATATATCAGAAGAAAATTACAAACCAATATTCTCTGTGAATGAAGATACCAAAATCCATAATAAAACATTGACAATGTAGTTCATAAATACATAAAAAATTATACTAAAGAATGAAATGGGACATATTCTATGGATGTAAGGTTTGTTTAATAATTGAGAATGAATATAACACATATTAATAGGCTAAAGGAGAAATATCTTATGATCAAATCAAAAGACACAGAAAAGCATTTGACAAAATTCAAAACTCTTATGAGCCTGATTAAAAACTCCCAAAAAATAGAAATAGAGGGAAACTTTCTCAACTTCTACCCAAAACCTGCAGTTAATATACCTAGTGTAGAAAGATTAGGTGCTTCCCACTGACATCAGGAAGAGACATGGATGTCCACTCACTGCAGTATTATTTAGTGCCATACTGAAAGTCCTAGCCAGTACAATCAGACAAAAAATAAAATGAGAAACATGAAAACAAAAAAGAACAAAGAGAACTGTAACTGTCCCTATTTGCAGTTGACAGCCATGGTTGTAGTGAAGAGTTGGGGAATAAAATAGTGCATAGATCTCTCTGTGTGCCTGTCTTTGTCTCGCTGTCTTTGAAATAGAATGAGACTAAATAAATGAAAACTTAAAAAAGAAGTTGCTCCCAGTAAAAGTATGTTAGCACTAAACTTGAAGTTTTTGGCTCAATTTTGTAATTGGTTTTCTTTAAGAATATTTAAGCTGGTATGGAGATCTGGATTGTATACCAACTCCACATTCTGCTGACAACCATTGCTCCTTTGAGCTGTTTGCAGTCTGTAATTTCTTAGAAATTTGTTCCTTTAACTTAGGCTGACTGTGCAATTTTTTTATGCCCATTCTTCTGTACAGTCATTATGCACATAAAAACTGATATACTCTCATCTGTGTTGCCATTTTATGAACCTAAGAATTCAACAGATTTTGGAAGTTTTTAGCTATTATCTCTTCAAATATTTTCCTTTTTGATTTCCTCTACTGATTTAGAAATCCTACTATATTTGGATACATTTTGGGTAACTTTTTCACATCTCACTTATAATCCATAAATTTATCTTGATCTGATGATAAAATGCTTTCAAATAATTCCATTGTATTTTTAATATTAGAATATTTTTAACATTTTTTTAAAAAAGATTTTATTTATTTGAGAGGCAGAGTTACAGACAGTGAGAGGGAAAGACAAGAGAGAAAGGTCCTCCATTCACTGGTTACTCCCCAAATGGCCACTGTGCCAGGAGCCAGGAGCTTCTTCTGGGTCTACCACATGGATGCAGGGGCCCAAGCACTTGCGCCATCTTCCATTGCTTTCCCAGGCCATAGCAGAGACTGGATGGGAAGAGGAGTAGCCAGGACTAGAACTGGTCCCTATATGGGATGCCAGTGCTACAGGCGGAGGATTAACCTACTGCATTGCAGCACCAGCCCCTATTCTTAACATTCTTGAAATTATTTCTTGATCTGCCTTTTAAACTATTATTAGCTTTAGTTTTTGATTCTTATACTTTATTTTTTTCTTTAAGTTATTAAGCATTTATAGTATATTTTTGGGTCTCTATTTTTTGAAAGTCTGGGTGAATTTTGCTCACTTTTATTAATTATGAATTATTTCTTTGAATGTTTCATATTTTAGAATCTGAATTGATTTTCAACAGGTCTTTCATGGTGAAAATCCCAAGTGCTCTGTATGGAGGGTGTTTGAGAGGAATTTGGGATTGCATCTCTTACGTTCTCTAGGGATTTCCTTGATATTAAAGTCTAAAGATGTTCATAGACCATCTAGGTGATGTCAGTCAAAGCCACAAGCCCATTCACAGCACAGGGCCATGCTGGGAATTTTCAGGATGATTCAGAGCCCACGGCAAGACATGCAAGATTCTTGTCATCCATATTGCTGTGTTGGTCAGGTGGCATTTTCCTACTCTGCCTTCTCAGTGTATGTAACTGTGAAGTGTCTAGCTTTTTGTGGGAATCTTGGCTCTAATTCTCATGTTCCCTGTGTGAGCCAGATTTCTGCTACTGTCTGTCCCTTTGGATTTCCTAGATGTCTTGCCAGCACACAAACACATTGTTCTACCCAGGACACTTAAGTTTTCAGCTCTTGTTTTTGCACCCTGTGATGTGCTATGTTGTCTTTGGGCTCAGTTACACCTATACAATCTATTTTTATTTTATTTTATAATTAAAAAAAATGTATTTCAAAGCAGAGTTAGAGAGAAAGAAAGAAAGGAAGAAAGAAAGGGAGAGATGGGGAGGGAGGGAGGGAGAGGGAGAGGGAGAAATATTCTATCCTCTGGTTCACTCCACAAATGATAGCAATGGCTGGGGCTGGTCAAGGACGAAGCCAGGAGCCAGGAACTCTGCCTGGGTCTCCCATGCATGTGCAGGGACTCAAGCACTTGGCCACCTTCTGCTGCCTTCCCAAGCACATTAGCAGGGAGCTGAATTGGAAGTGGAGCATCTGGGTTTGGAACCAGCAACCATAGTGGATGGCAGTTCCGCAGGTGGTGGGTTTACCTCTATGCTACAATACCAGCCCCTACAATTTATTTTAAGGCAAATTTTATATTGTCTTTCTAATTGTTTGTAACTAGAGAATTTTCACAGTATTGACAGCATATGAAATTCTTGTTTGTTTGCTTTCTTTTCAAGCTACACTCTCAAAGTGATGCTATGAACTTTTGGGATTTATTTGGAGATGAAAATCATAACAAAAGATGAAAAAGATTTCAAATAATGTGTCCAAATGTTGCTGCTAAGTGTCATGCAGTCCCCTATTTTCTTTCTTTGCCTGAGTCAATTAAAGTGATTTCACATTTAGTGCCAGTTTTCCCCCCAATATTGTACTAATATAAGTCTACTAATAAGTTGAATTAATAATCCAGCTCTAAAACCTAACTTTGAACTGTCAAATATCATCTTACCTCAGTTTTGGTAGATCTGGTAGATATAACTGTTTCGTGAAAAATAAATTACGACCCTGAAGGTAATCTATTTTTGTGTGTGTGCAAGGTTATTGAGGGCACTCTCAGTAGGAAAAAATACCCTTAAAGTAGAACTAAAATTACTTTGGGGTTAAAATAGATGACACTGATGACAAAGGACAATTTCTCCTTTTTTTTCGCATTTTTATCTTAATGCTTATCGCTTCTCAGCCTTTTGGCTAAGATCAAGTGTAGTATCTGTCCTTATCAGTTTAATATCTTAATGCTTACAATGTATATTGAAACTACTTTTATGGATTGCTAACACTATTGAGATTAAGAAAAATAAGGGCTGGCGCCACGGCTCACTAGGCTAATCCTCCACCTGCGGCGCTGGCACACCGGGTTCTAGTCCCAGTCAGGGCGCTGGATTCTGTCCCGGTTGCTCCTCTTCCAGTCCAGCTCTCTGCTGTGGCCTGGGAAGGCAGTGAAGGATGGCCCAAGTGCTTGGGCCTGCACCCGTGTGGGAGACCATGAGGAAACACCTGGCTCCTGCCTTTGGATTGACGTAGCGTGCCAGCCATAGTAGCCATTAGGGGGGTGAACCAACGGAAAGGAAGACCTTTCTCTCTGTCTCTCTCTCTCACTGTCCAACTCTGCCTGTCAAAAAAAAAAAAAAAAAAGATAAATATGGGAAATTACATTTTATCTAATTGTTAATTTCTCAAATTTGGTTTTGCACTGATTAGACTGTTAACTGATAGAGTCTTTTTTTTTAAAGAGGAATTTGTTAGAATTCAAATAAATAGAACTTTTTATAACAGAATTTTTATGACATAAAGAATTCATAGTTGTAGTTGGTTCTCATGGCCTTTAAAAAGGGTACTGAGGGTTTTTTCCTAAAAAAAAAAAAATTATTTATTTATTTATTTATTTGAAAGGCAGAGTTAGAGAGAAAATCTTGTATCTGCTGCTTCATTCCCCACATGGCCGCAACACCAGAGCCAGGCCTGTCTGAAGCCCGGAACCAGGAGCTTCTTCTGTCTCCCATGGGGGTTCAGGGCCCGGGGACTTGCGTGTTCTCTGCTGCTTCTCAGAGGACATTAGCAGGGAGCTAGATCGGACGTGAAATGGTGCCCCTTCAAGATGCCGGCACCACGGGTGGCGACTTTACCAGCTACACCACAGCGCTGGCTCCAGCACTGAGTGTTTTTATAGAAGCATTTCTGTCCTTTAAAAACGATCCCTCGGTACTGCCTAATGAATTCAAAGTGTAGTTCACCTAACGCAAGTGATTGCTATTTTTCTTCTGGTAATAATCGCCTTCCATGCTGTTTAACTGGAAGACCTGGTGTGGAATGTTATTTTGACAGTTCGCAGTAATTTGACCTTGGACTACTGATTTTTAAACTCCTCTAAGTGCCTGCGAGGATTAAATACTCTCAGCAGCTTCAACTACACGATTCTTGAGCGTTTCCAGCATTTTCTCCTCACCTGCGCCAATCCATCCCAGAGATGCGGACGAGGAAGGGAGATGTGGTGTTTATTGTGTGGAACAAGCCTCTCTCTGCATCGCTGAGTTTAAGCCATTCTCTCTGAGATTGCCTTATTCATATAAACTTCCTTAAAATGACCTTCTTAACAACCGTGGGGCTCAAGTAATGTTGACAGTATTAGCAGAGGATTTCCAAGTGCTCCGTAGGTAAGAGCTTTGCATCTGACTGATGCCAACCCTACACTAACAGTGACATTTGTGAAAGAGTAAGATACGGTGTTTAACCATTTTGTGTTTGATGCTGGGCTTTGAGAAGTGGAACGCCTGTTTAAGGTCACACTGCTAAGATGTGGCAGAGTCTAGACTTGAACTTGGGTCTGAATGACACCAAGAACTACTTTTCATTTTCGTGTGAGACTGTAATCTTCATGAGACAGCAGCAGATCTGTCTGTGGCTCTGCCTCCTAGACGTTTGATAAGCAGTTGTTGAATAATGAAACATGGACTCAAGAAAGACTTCCTTTAAAAAAAAAAAAGATTTATTTTATTTATTTGAAAGGCACAATTACACAGAGAGAGGGGGAGAGATAGAGAGATCTTCCATCCACTGGTTCACTCCACAAATTACCTCAACAGCCAGGGCTGGGCCAGGACGAAGCCAGGAGCCAGGAGCTCCATCTGGGTCTCCCACGAATATGCAGGGGCCCAAGCACGTGGGCCATCTTCCACTGCTTTCCCAGGTGCCTTCGTGGGGAGCTGGATCTGAAGTGAGGCAGCTGGGACTTGAACTGGTGCCCATATGGGATGGCAGCATTACAGGCAACAGCTTTACCTGCTGTGCCACAATGCCGGCCCTGACTCCATATGTTTAATGTAAATTGTGATTTTTTTTAATTTTTCATCTCATAAGGAGGAAGGAGAATAGTTGGTTACTATTTTCCTTGCTGAAATATGTGTTGTTGGTTAGGCACTTCTCAGTTTAGTTTGCAATCTAGTTTTCATGCTCCTTTCAATTTTCCCCCCAGCGAATTGCTCTGCCTTTAGAGTAAGCTGTCATGGATATTAGCACTTTGATTAAGGTTTTGGAGTGTAAAGAGTGAGATTTCCCAAAAGCATTGCAATTTAAATTGAATTAGATGTTGCTGTTTTTTTTTCTTGTAATTAAAGTCTTTGCTAAAAAGACTAGGCATAAATACTAAAGACTGTTTCTTAAAATATACAATACTAGGATAGTGCAGAAAATTAAACACTGACACAAAGCTAGTTTTCTTTCATACAAATCTGTAACTCTGCTTCATTACTGGTGAGCAAAATACTGCATCCTCGTTCTGCTACCAGGCTTGAGCAGAGAGTACCTTTTAGATCACCGTGGATCCCAGGCCCAAGATCACCCAGAGCCTGCAGTGTGCTGGCTTTGGAGCTTGTGGGAAATGTGGTAGATTTCGATCCATCATAGGTGTGTGTTCCCAGCAAGCAAACTCAAATGATTTGTTTAGGTCCATTACAGTACAAGCTCCAGGGTGTGCTTCTTAAATTTTTGCTTTTGCTGGTTCTTTTTCTATCTTTTTGTCTTCTGGCCAAGTAGGGGGAGGGGACATAAAGAAGGACAATGTGCAGCCTTTGAAAATGCCCAGCTTCTGTAAAAATCTGGCTCTGGACTTGGTTTTTCCAGTTGGTATGTTTCTTACTTGTCCGCTTCAAAGCCTGGGGCTGTGTTGGTTTTCTTTGTGAGAAGCTCTCTCCTTTCCTAGTGCTTTCTGAGAAGTATTACATGGACCTCTGAATTTTAATCGAGAGAGAAAACCATGGTTCTCCTTAATGATCCTATCAAGAGATCGAATTTGCACGTAAAACTGTCAATGGGTTCAACCCATTCCAGAAATAATGCAAATTACAAACCGAATTTATCAGGTCGGAAATTGAAACGCACGTGAGAAGTACTCATTGCTTTGTAGCAGCCATGCAGTCGTTGCTTCACAGGACCCCCTGGTACTTTGCTAAGTTACGGCATCCCTCTGTGTCCTCTTCCAGGCACTCAGTCCTGGGTCTTCAGCTTTTCCTCAGAGGATTAACTCCTGGTTCTTATCTAAAGCCTGACAATATCTTCCATTTTCCTTTCATTTCAGGATTCTAAAAAGCCTTATGCAGTCAAATGGAATGAGTATTTCATGCAGTGGGGATATTATTTGTTACAGCTCTACAGTTCTATTGATCAGTATGGAGCCTACTAGAAAAATTTTCAACAAACACTTAAATAGGATGAATGCATTGTCATGTCCGTGTGAACTGATGTGTAACCATCCTCTCTCTCTTCCCCCTCCCTTCCCATCTCTTCTCATCCCATTCTGTCTTTCTCTGCCTATTTCTCTTTCCTCTTCTCCCACCCAGGGTCCCCGTGGTCCTGAGGGAGCTCCAGGAGAGAGGGGCTTACCTGGAGAAGGACTTCCAGGACCAAAGGTAACACCACTTTCTGTAGCAGGAAAAGCTTCTTTGCCTCACGTGCTCATGAATTCAAAATCTAAAACATTTGTCCTGGCCAGTTACTCAAGCCAAGTGCTTTTCTGCCTGCCCTCACCCTAGCACACATTTCCCCTTAACATGAAAGTACAATGAAATCTGTGATTATAAATAAGTAATTGATGAAATTCAACATCATGCAAATTCCATATGTAACATTAGGAAAATCTTTTAGTGTGTAGTCATTAAGGCTACAGTATATATATATTCCCAAAAGTTAAGCTACTGAGTGTAGCTATGGAAAGACTTTGCTCATAGCTTTGTTTTGTGAAACAGAGATAAGATACTTAATCTAACAAACCAATTTATAATCATATTGCCTCCAATGCAATAAGAAAGGAAATTTTACCACCAGAACACAAGGTACGAAAGCCCTGCCTTCCACCTGGAAGATGGAAATTTGAACTCTTCTACTGCTTCCCACATGATTTTCAGAGCTCAGTTTCCTCTATACCAGAGGTTGGCACCTGTTCTCTGCCAAGGGCCAGAGAGCAAATATTTTAGTCTTAGTGAGTCATTTGGTATCCGTAGCAACTGCTTAACTCTGCTGAGGTAGCTGGCAAGCAGCTGCAGACAAGGACAGATGATTGCGTGTGGTTATTCCGATAAAATCAAGTTTCCAGAAAACAGCAGTGGGCTGCATTTGACCAGTGGGTCAGCATTTGCTGTCCCCCAGTCTAGGCAGTTTACTCATAGTGTCTGGCACATTTGCTAAAGGCCACATAGGAAATAGTTTTCCAAAAAAATCTCTGGGCAGCATCAACAGAATTCCAGAGCGAGTAAAGGTAGGTTTTGAAGTTGTTTCTTCATTATTTATTTATTTATTTATTTATTGACAGGCAGAGTGGATAGTGAGAGAGAAAGAGAGAGATAGAGAGAAAGGTCTTCCTTTGCCTTTGGTTCACCCTCCAATGGCCACTGTGGCTGGCGCACTGCACTGATCCAAAGCCAGGAGCCAGGAGCCAGGTGCTTCTCCTGGTCTCCCATGGGGTGCAGGGCCCAAGGACTTGGGCCATCCTCCACTGCAGAGAGCTGGCCTGGAAGAGGGGCAACTGGGACAGAATCCGGCGCCCCGACTGGGACTAGAACCCAGTGTGCCAGCGCCGGAGGCGGAGGATTAGCCTAGTGAGCTGTGGTACCAGCCCTGTTTCTTCATTTCTAAAATCTGTCTTCCAAGCACATCCTGTGATCATGCACACGTGCCCTGCCCAATCACGTGCTGCTGTGAAGTGTTCAAGACTGTCCACATCGTCCTTCCATGAGGCCACTAGGATCTGACTGTCCCATTGAGGCCTCCTGCTCTCAAACTGCATCTTGTCCACAGCATCTCCCACTATGATCAATATTCAATTACCTATGAGAAACCCAAATCTCAACTAGAGGGCCAGCAATTTGCTGAAAACAAATCATTTGGTCTCAGTCATGGGTGACTGCTGTGTTGAATTGCAAAAGAGGCCTCTGTTAACAAATTTCAGTTTGTTATAATAGTGAAATAATTTGTTGCATAAAGGAGACATTACTAATGACCTTGCCATTCATAAAGTATGACTATCAGAAGATAGAGGTCAACAATTTGGAAGTACATTTCAGTTTCTTAATATTTTTTGTCACATGGTATATTTCCATTTATGCACAGCCCAAACCATCTGGAGAATTATTTCTCTTGTAATCTGTGGATTTTTTTTTAAGATAAAGAAGCCAATGAAAAATGATTGTGTGAAACACCATGAAGAATATTCCAGGCATGTCTTAGTGGCATCTTCAATGTACTTTTATATCATCTGAAGTATTATAAAATAAAACACTCTTGACTATCACAACCCAAGGGCTCTGCACTGCCTTATTTCTTACCAAAAAAAGAATAATTAATCTTTAGGTTGCTTAAGGGTCAAATACATGTAGTAATGATCAGAAGAACCAATTAGTCAGAAGACTTCATTCCTATATCAGTCAAATATATGGGAGTTTTCTATATGAGTAACTTGTGGCTAATTTACAATAATGTAGCTAATTTGCCATGATGGGGTAAAAATTATGGATATAGAAAGCCATATAGTTATGTTCTCCTAGGTTTCCTGCAATTGCTATTTGATTTACTCTTGGTTCCATTAAATTCATTAAATGAATGCCATTTCTGACTAGTTACATGGCTTATTTTTCATTACAAAGGCACAAAGTGATACAGTTTCACCAATGTTACTTTAAGACCAGAACCATCCACCTAGGTCATGTGAACACAGAAGCACAGCCAAGAACATTTCCCATGAATTCTTTAAACCTAATTTTTAATGACTTTTTATAAATTTAGGTACAAAACATTTAATAAATCATCCAATCCTTACAAGTATTAGTTCATATACTTACATGACAGACAACATTTCCTGTGTGATGGATTCATTTTAAGCAATATTAAGGAAAAGGAGGCTTTATCCAGTTGGTAGTACTATGTGATGTTGAGTTCTCCCCCCTCCAGAAATTTCTGTGGAGATCAAGGATTGAGCGCCTTTCTACCTTCTGCAATACTACATGTGTGTTTGTGTGGACAGACTCCTTCCTGTTTAAGGATTAGGACAAAATTTTTTTTTGCAAATTGCCATTATTAGAGTTCATTAGAATTACCCATTTGTAGTGAGCAGAGAATTTAGATGTTTGATTTACAAAATCAGCTTGCAGCATAATTCATATGAAGTATAAGGGAAACTCTTTTAAAATCCTGATTGTTATTGTTGGACTGATGTGCCTCCATGTTTCACTTTCAGGGTGAAAAGGGTTCTGAAGGACCAATCGGCCCACCTGGATTACAAGGCCTGTCAATCAAAGGGGACAAGGTATTGTGCATAGGGTACAGCGTAGAAAAAATGTCAATGCACTCTTTTTTAAATGGGTATATTTTTGAACTATATACAACATAACAACCATGTCACATATGTATCCAGTTAACTATAAATCTAGTTTATGCAAGGTTTTTTTTTTTAAATTTTTTTAAAAAATTTTTTGACAGGCAGAGTGGACAGTGAGAGAGAGAGACAGAGAGAAAGGTCTTCCTTTGCCATTGGTTCACCCTCCAATGGCTGCCGTAGTCGGCGCACTGCGGCCGGTGCATCGCGCTCATCTGATGGCAGGAGCCAAGTGCCAGGTGCTTTTCCTGGTCTCCCATGTGGTGCAGGGCCCAAGCACTTGGGCCATCCTCCACCGCACTCCTTGGCCACAGCAGAGAGCTGGCCTGGAAGAGGGGCAACTGGGACAGAATCCGGCGCCCCAACCGGGACTAGAACCCGGTGTGCCGGCGCCGCAAGGCGGAGGATTAGCCTGTTGAGCCATGGCGCCAGCCTGCAAGGTTTTTAATTATATAGAGCAAACTATGATCTGGGAGGTAATCATTATTTATATTTTATGTCTCAGTTATTTGGGTTCTCTCTTCCAGTGATTCCTACCATCAACAAAGCAGCTTTGAAAGCTAAACAAATGCACTCCTAGCTTAAAAAATAGTTAGAAATACTGACCTGACCTCATCACAGCAGTGCATGTCTGTTCGTAGGCTCTCACTCAAAGGCATTATTTGAAAATGACATTAAACTAAGGGCACTCATCTAAGAAGACTAGTGCTTGTGCCCTCTAGCATGCACAGGACAGCACCGATGGTTGAACAACAGTTACCTGATTCATTTCAGTGAGGGGAACACATGCCATGAGAAACCATAAAAGAAGTCAGGAAGAGACTGGATGTAAGGTTTTCATGAAGTTTGAGCTTGTGTTAGGTGATTTTAGAAAGATTCAAAGAAGCTCTGGTTTGGATGCAGTCAGGAAGCACAGATAATTTTAAGATTGAGTGTTCTAATGAATCTCACACTGAAGTTGGGGAAAATTCCTTCATTTTAGCTAGCATAGGGGGGTGGTTCTGAGGCACTTGGACAGTGCTTGTTTCTGTCTGGGGCCAGGCCTGATTCGGGGGAGGTCTTGTTTTGTCTTGGGCCAGCCCAGTGGGGCAGCAGCCTTGTCTGGTGCTGACGATCTGTACCACTGTGTGATTTCAGCACCACCGCCTGGCTCCTGGCTCTCAGGCATTGCTTCTCTCTTTTGCACTAATTGTTTTCATTAAAACAGGTGCCTCTTACAGCCAGATTAGAAGTTGGGGTGAGGTTTAGGATAGCAGGTATTGGAGGTTGAGAAGACCCAAAGAGCAGAGGGTGGGATAGGGGGAGGTGGCTTAGGAAGTACACAGGACCAAAGACCTCCTGTCAGTTGGGGGTCAGAATGCCAATCTCTGAGCATATCAATCATAGGCGATATATTAGAATAATGATTGATAATCACAATTCGCTCAAGTGTTACGTTCAGTCTTAAATGACTTATTTATTAGCAGTTGTCTCTTTTTGCTATCTATTTAAATAGCTGAAATAGTGATAAATAGTGAATCAGATACATTTTAACATGTAACATTTTTTTCGTTTACATAGCTCAGCTCTGTTCCTAACTGCAGCTCCAAAATACTCCAAAAATATGCCAGATGCTCCTTCTTCCTTAGGAGCAGTGAGAACTGAATACAAGAGAACCATTCTTTTACGAGTTCTGTAAATCAACTTTTTCCAGTGTTGCTGTGACATGGTATTTGTGTTTTCCCATCTGGAGCTCAGGCAAAGAAAACACTTGGAAATATCAGCACATGATCACATAGCAAAGCTTTTGTCTGCTGTTCCCTTATGAGTGAAATCCCCCCTCCCCTTCTTTCTTTGCTATCCTTTGATGTACAACATTACATTCAGAGACTCTGGTCTCTGTGACTCAAGTGATAATGTAAGTATCCCTATGATAAAAGCTCTCAAGTACATACATAATATATTTATTTATAAAATTAGAACAAAACAAAGAAGAACTGATGACACTGATATTTAATTGCAAATAACACTGCACAAAAGGGATTCTTTCTTATGTGTTACTGAGTATTTGCAGAATAGTGGGGTCTGGAGTCAGAGTGGAGTTGAAATTCACCTAACAGTCATGTGACCTGGGGTGGAGACGGAAAATGGGGGTGCTCGGTCCAGACCGTCGCTGTGAGGATTAAATGAGATAAAGCACGAGAACCATTCAGCCCACTGTGCCACAGCGCCAGCCCCTTGTGCAAGATCTCTGCGGCCACTTCCCTAGGAGTGGAGATGGAGGGTTCTGAGCAGAGAGCGGTGCAGCTCGGGCGTGCAGGCTCCACCTGGGGCTGAGGAGAGAGCAAGATGAAGGGAGGTTGGTGAGAGGTGACAGGCAGCTGGGCCAGGGTGTCACCGACAGAGGCCGTGGGGAAGCACTCAGAGCCTGGGCATGCTTTGAAGGTAGATACGACAGGATTTTCTGTGCATTGAGAGGATGTCTCTGAGCTTCTCTGAAGAATGTAGTTATGGTTTACCCAGAAGCAGCAGCCTAAAAGACAAGCAAGGCTGGGGTGGGGGTGAGATATCCAGAGCTGAGTCTTCGCTAGGCTAGATTTGTGATGCCAAAAATAGACAATCTAGGGGGGTGGGAGGAGAGGGCCAGGCTGTGTACAGGTGGGATTTAGGGCCGTGACTCAGTGAATTTACAAGTAGATGGAATAAAAGCGAAGGTTCGAGGAGTGAGTCCTTTGTGTAGGGCAATCCTTAGAGGTCAAATAGATGAAGAAGCGGCAGCAGCAGAGACTGGGAGTGAGCGGCCGGAGACCAAGCAAAGGGAGCTCTCAGGAAGGTGAGGGAGGATCTAGCAAATGCCACTGACAGGTCAAGTGAGTGGACGGCTGGCAGTGGACCCTGGGTAAACAGGCTTCTTTCAGCAGCAATTATACTTGGAATACACGGGGTCAGCAAACTTTTCCTGAAACAGCTGGGTAGTAAATATTTTTGACTTGAGGGCCATAATAAGGTCTCTCTATAAGAGACGTTTTATACAGTTACCTTTATAACAAAGGAACTGGTCAGCACTGCTTGGTAGTGCAAGAGCAGCCTCTAGCATTACATAAATGGACAGGTGCGCCTGGGTCCCAGCAACATTTTACCTACAGAAACAGCCAGCCCCATGGGAGGCCAATGTTTGGGCTAAAAATACTGTGTTTTCAAGAACAAAACTGGATCACTTGATCCTACTTTGTGTGCTATTAAAGTGCATTGAGCCCGCACTAAGACATACCCTGGAATGTGCTTCATAGTGTTTTGCTTTGCATCAGCCCTGATCAAAATAAATCTCATGGAAAGAAAATGCAATAGCACCAAGTTCAGATTAAGGGTTGGAATCTTTTGACACAGAACTTGGCTACTTTATTACTTAGAATTCACAGGGCTTTTATTCTAAAGACTTTCAAACAAACAAATAAATAGTATACACCACCCTGTAAAGAAACCTTTGATTTTTTTTTTTTTTTTAATGATCCTGTTCATTCTTCTGCCTGATCCCCTGCATCCTTCTTGGACTCACTGAGTTTCACCTTCTTGCTGTTGCTGGAATGTGCCAAGCCTCCTCTGGGGACTATTCGCTCTGGCTACCACACTTTTCCTCCAGGTTTTTAATATGCATCATTCGCTCTTATCAGTGAAGCCATCTTGAGCCACCTTGTCCAAACTGATTTATTTTTTTCCTTAGCACATATCACTAGTCAACAAACTACCTTATCTGTCCTGTGTATTATTTTCTATTGCCCCTACTGCAATGCAAACTCCACTGAGGGAAGATAGTTGGGTCTGTTTGGGCCACCGTTGTTGCCCCGGTATTTGGAATAATTTCTGCATATGATGGGAACTCAGCAGTATTTGTAGAAAGACACAACAAATGAATGGCATTGTTCTTACTCATAATTCTCACTGTTTTCCCAAATTATTTCTTGGAAGGAGACAGTAAATTTCTTTAATATTAGTTTATTGACCTTAGATCATTTCTTAATTTTTAAAATATATTTTCATAAGATTTGAAAGGAAAAGTTAGAGAACTTAAAAAATATTTTTCTTCTATTTATCTCTCAAATTTCAGTTTTCTTGTACCCAGTACATTTTATACTTTTGAGTATTTCTATCATGATTCTAAAAGGAAGTGTGTATGTCACAACATATGGAAAAGAGGAATTTTTTGAGAAAAATGATAAACATAAGCTGATGCAGTTCTTCACTAATATAGACTAGATAGCAAAACATGTCATTTATTATGTTGGTGAACTTGAAGTATAAACTGCTTAAAAGGAATGAAGTTCTGTGATTTTTTCCCCTTGAATTTTTGTATAGTGTCAATATAGATTTGATGTAGTGGAATTCCTGGTGAGCAGAGTGTGGAAGAATGAGATTTTGTTTTCTTGTCCTGTTTCTGACTGTACAGGGAGACTTGGGACCTGTGGGACCCCAAGGACCGATGGGCATCCCTGGAGTTGGAAGCCAAGGGGAACAGGTAATCCACGTCCTCTTCCTTTCTCCTCAGGAAAGAACGTACCAGAACGTTCTGGCCCAATCTGCATTTAACAGTGTCCCCTGCAGGCCAGACCTGCGTGCATCTCTGAGTGGATTCGGTGGTCAAGCTGCAGAGGTGAACACAGGCAAAGACCAGATGGTCCTAGGATGCGATTTCAATTCTTAGAACCCCCGAAGACTTAAAAAACAAACTGTATGTTTCTGGGTCTTTGCCTATTAACAGGGTAAGAGCTTTGGGGTAATATTTCATATGTTTAGCTTCCCTTGGTGATATCAGAATTTGGGTCCCCTAAAACATATATGAAATGTAGCCCCCTAAAGTTCCCCAGATGTACCATCTGGGGTGCCACATACGTTATCGGAATTTGGGGTGCCATATGATATCACCATATGCTTATTAATAAATCCCCAATATTAATAAGCCCGAGTGAGTTCGTACCGAGCAGCAGGAACCAGCCACGTGGATATGCATCTAGGCCAGGAAGCCTAGGGCGGGTGGCGCAGGGCTACAGCCAGCCCCCTATTGGCAAGAGGCCAGGGGGAGGAAAAAGAAGGCAAGGGCCGGACACACCCTGTCCCAGGCTTTTAATCCACTTTCAAAGGGGAGTGGTTAATTAACCTGATTGGCCAGCGGATGCTCAGGTGTGGCCAGGGAGGGGCATGAGGTCACACCGAGGTGTGGTGAAGGCGTGGTCTTCCAGCTCACAAACCTAATCAATTTTAACCTGTATACCTGCCTACTTCATTAGGAGTAATAGTTTTACCTATTGGTTTGTGTGGGGTTTATTTCCCCTTGAAGTTCAGTGAGTGATAAAATTCCTCTCTCTCATGCCTATAGAATAATATTTCCCACACCACTGACCACATACCGACCTAAAAAGGGTATTGAAGATAAGAGCCAGCTACTTCAGAGGTAACTGAAGTCAAAGGGCACTTAATTGAGAGGGCCTCCTCCCTGCGTGGACACCAACCACAGAAGAAAGCTAAGATCTCTGAGGATGTCTCGACAGGCGTGGCTGGAACGAGACCGAAATCTGACGATTTTGAGACAGCTCGTCAATGTTGTTAAACTACATAAAATAGACATAGTGTACAGTACTATTAATTATTGTGTACAAGCTTTTTTTACATAGTTTCATTTAACATAAGTGTCCAGCAAATCCAGATTTATGTTGAATATCCTGCTCATTAGAAAATGACAAATCAGTTTGATTAAAATTTATGATTAAGGTCTAAATTATCTTTTGTCTAGAGAATGAATAATGTGTCCTTTATCTGAAGTAAGAATTTTAAAAATGAGATAATTCCAAATCTATTGTTGACACTTAAGTTTTACTTTATTTCAGACCATCTGCTAGTTTGTTATGAGCTCTATACTTTATTAACTAGCCCAGGCACAGCGAAGTTGGCTGTTACTCCTTGTTGCGTTTCTTTGCCCTTGGCAGAGGTCCTAGAGTGCTACATTAGGAGGATTAAAGAGCGGAAGCAGCCAAGATAAATCTGTAAATAAATATTTAGATAACAATCTCGGACTGGATATTTCAGCTACTCAGGGATCATGGGTTGACTCTCCTGCCAGGCATGCTCAAGCTCTGTGGTTTGTTTGCTGGCTTCAGCAGGGCTCATGGTCTGATCCCAGACGCGGCTGGATGGGGCTGTCACATCCTGGGTCTCTGGGGCCGAGAAGAGGTTGAAAGAAAGGGTGCAGATGGCCGGTGGACTCTGGACCTCCCAGCCCCGGGCTTCCTCGTGCCTTTAATGCTGGCCCTTGACGGGTTCTTTAGCTTAAAAATAAACTCTTCTTCTTTTGTTTTCTCATCCTCTTTTCTTCTTTTCCAAAAGGAAGAACTGTGAGGCGGATGTAACCTTGTAGAACTGATGCCTCTTGGTTAGGAGGGTGAAGGGACGCGGTTCTGAACAGGAAAATGATTACTTAGCCTTTTTCAGAACTCCCCATTCAATTGTCTTCTCATCCTGAATTTAATGATTTAATGTGTTCATCCACTAAATTCTTTTTGTTATTAGATCTTCCCATTTCTCCTATAGAAATGACATTTCCCACTCATCTGTTCATGAGAGAATTTTTCTTTCCAGCACTATGTTTAAAATAGCTCTGATCACTTCAGATGTTTTGCAAAATGAAATAAATATAAGCATGTGTACACATGCCTGTGAGCTTCTTGGGGGCTGTCCCATTGTCTGCTACTGGTGACCCAGTGGAAAAGTCAAAGCTTCTTAAAGCAACTCAGTATTTATGGTGTAGCTACCTGAGCTTCCCTTAATTCTTTGGGCTGCTTCAGTGTTAGCAACCAGGGGAAGGGGAATCATACATGTAAATTAAAAGTGAACAATCAGTTGTATCATCTAACTGGAGAAAATGCGCTGTTTGGTAGGTTACATCAAAGCATACTGCTAGCACACGGGTGAAGGGCTCTCTTCCTCCAGCTCTAGCTGTGTGTCTCTCTCTCAGCATCTGCTTTTCTGGGGTTACTCCACAACCACTCTCACCGTTGGGTTCAAAGTCATTCCAGGCCAGCTGCAGTTGCTCCTGGAATACACCTGGTCTATGAGAAACCTCATGTGGTTCTGTCCTGACAAACCCTGGATGTGTGGGCTGACCGCATCCCAGCCATGTTCTGGCTGCCAAAGGCCATCTGGCTGTCCCAGACATGAGTCTTGTGTCCTGAAAACCAAAGTCAAAGTCTTCAAGTGGTTTCATTGAAATCACCCTTTGAGACTAGAGTAAGGAGAGAAGCAATCCAAATACCATTCATCTCTACAAGGAAACTCTAGAGTCTAGGCCACTTTCTCCATAGAAGAAATTCCCATCTCCCTCCTTGTTTCTCTGCCCGCAGTGTGAAGGAGGGAATCAGGTGTCTGAGTTTGGTGGCTGCTGGCTAGCTATTTGCTTCTTAGAGCCTACAACAAAACTTCACGATAATAACCTGATACACATGCCGATTGGCATAACCAGGATACAGTTTTGCCTGCATATGATGGAGATGTGATATGGGTTGACAGGGGGGAGTTTTATTTTTCCTATTTAAAATCAAGCTGGATGTGATCACTCCATTCATCAGTGTCACCAGGGATTGAGGCTGCATCACGACTGTGATTCTCCCATCCTGACCACATGATCCAGGGTAGCCATGTGCCTTTATTGCAGCCACCAGGGAATGGGAAAAGGGAAGGAGCAGGCATTTTGCTTCCTTTGTATTAACCAAAAATGGCCCACATAACTCCATTCACATCCATGGGGGCAGAATCGAGTCCACTCTTGGCTACAGTAGGGCCTGGGAAATGTGATCTTTATCCCAGGCTGCTGTGTGGACCTAATGAAGTTTCTCTGACTATGAAAGAAGTGGGAGAATGCGTATTATAGCTCATGTAGCAGCTTCTACCGATGTGAATTGGAGATGAGTAATCTATGACGGGGTGTGGACTAACCTTTCACTTTAGAGAAGTGGAAACTGCTCTTATCGAAGTATTTTCTTAATTTTACTGATACCATTTGTTTTTTATTTCCAAGGGAATTCAAGGTCCTATTGGTCCACCAGGCCCACAAGGGCCCCCAGGACAAGGCTCACCTGGTCCCAAGGTAATCTCTAACTGAGATCAGAGTTCAATATCTCTGGGTAATTGTTTTCTGGTCAACGATGATGCATTTGGAAGAGAGCAGATAGAATGCACGTCTCTCTGGTGGGCTAATTCTCATGCCCACCAGCAGTCTCACCGTTAAGTCCAACTGCCAAACACTTAAAGCAGTGGACTCCGAAGTGACCTGACGGTAATTTTCTTCTATGAACTTGAGAATCAAATGATGTCCTAAATTGGAACTATTATTTATCCCTTAAGGATAAGCATGGTGCTAATTATTTTAGTGTTGTTTCAAAGAACGAGTCATCATTGTTGCTGCATAAAATATTCCTCTGAGACGACTCAGCTGAGAGCACGCGCCCCCGAGCAGCCCAGGTGCCAGCAGCCCTCTCCAGCCCTGTGACTGTGTGTCCTTGAGAGTGCATCAGTGACAGCTGAGACGGCTCTCTGCCAGTCACATTGCTCCTGATCAGCAGTCACCTGGGCTTCTCTCGTGTCAATTTCAGCTGCTCTGGATTGTAACTGTCAAACTCTTCTCCATGCCCTCCCTAGGGGCTCCTTAAAATCAGTTTTGAATACACTCTGAGGCCTGTACTTTAATTCATGCCACATATATAATTCATCTGGTGAGAATCCAACCATCTGAAGGCATTTCAAGCTGTCTATCAATATTTAGAAATCTAGGCAGTTTTTTCACTATGTACATTTTCTTGAACTTTTTAAAGACCCCCTCATATATGGATATTTCAAAAAATTGTTAAAGATTTATTTATTTGAAAGGCAGAGTAACAGAGAGAGAGAGGGGAGGCAGAAAGACACAGGAGCTCTGGGTCTCCTACATAGGCCCAAGCACTTGGATCATCTCCCCAGCCTTCCCAGGTGTGTTATCAGGAAGGTGGATGGAAAGTGGAGCAGCTGGAACTCACATCTATTCTTCAATATGAGATGCTACCCCAAGAAGCTGTTTTGTATTAATTTTCTGGTGTAAGATACTTTTAGGGGATGAAAGGAAGGAATATATTATTTTTATGTGTTTCTATCCTCTCTTCTTACTAGGGAGAAATAGGCCAGATGGGGCCTACAGGCCCTAGAGGACCAATAGGAATCGGAGTACAAGGTCCAAAGGTGAGTTGACTATGCTGCTTGGAGACAAACAATTCAGGTAATCTTAGTTAGGTCTCCTTTATAGTGAAGTGCAGTACAGACCACATGTGTGTCATATGACTCCGTAGAGCCTGTTTCTCTCACCTTTTTAACTGTGGTTGCTGGAAAAGTCATAATTGCCTGTGTAGCTTGTGTCGTATTTCTACCTGACGGTGCTGCTCTAAACCACAGACTCCACTGGGGCAGGGCCTTTGCTCGTCTTCTCTGTTGGAGGACATGACAGGTACTCAGGAAGCATTGTTCCTATAATTCATCCTGAAGGTGTGTAAGGGCTGCTGAGTCACGCTGGGCCCCAGTCCTTACTATTGATCATTCTGCTGTCCTTGGCATTAGTCTTACAAACATTTGGGTATCAGAAGAATATGCAAGATGTAGGTCTGAGAAGATTATCCATAATTTTATCCAAATGCATAAAATATTTAATTACATAGGTTGAACATGTATGCATATAGTTATAGTAGCTGCCATTTTTTGCATTTTAAAAATATTTATTTATTTATTTGAAAGTCGTAGTTAACAGAGGGAGAGAACAGAGAGAGAGAGATATTCCATCCACTGGTTCACTCCCTAGATGGCTGCAACAGCCAAGGCTGAGCCAGGCTGAGGCCAGAAGCCAAGAGCTTCATCCTGGTCTCCCATGTGGATGCAGGGACACAAACACTTGGGCCATCTTGTGCTGCTTTTTCCCAGGCCATAGCAGGGAGCTGGGTTTGAAGTGGAATAGTTGGGAATTGAACTGGAGCCCAAATGAGATGCCGGGTGGCAACTTTACCTGCTATGCCACAATACTAGCCCAACATTGCATGATTTTGATGTGCTGCACAATATGCTAAATGCTAAGTATGATTCATATGTGTGTACACAGAAACATAAATATGTATACACATGTATGTATGGGCATACACATACATTATGCCATTTTCATGTCAATTTCAGAGCAGTAATGTATGTATAATAAGACTCAGCAGTTAGACTATCTAAATTCAAATCCAGATTTTACCACTTACTAGATATACAATCTTTCACTTTAAAAAATAAAATGTTTCACATATCTTGATGAGTATAGAGAATAATACAAAGAGCACCCATTTTTCCAAAGCCAAATGTTAATATTCTGTCATATTGACCCCCAAAATCTTGTCAGAAACATCACAAATCCGACCAGAGGTCCCTGCCTGTCCTCCCCACTATCATTGTTGTCTTCTCCTGTCTCAGATGTAATCCTCATGAATTTGGTGTTGAGCACTTTGTCAAAGTTTTATAATTTCCCGTGTTTTAATTCATCAGCCATATGGATAAAAGAGCTTGTCTTTTCTGTGCGTTTTTGTGTGCCTCTAACTCTTTCATTGTAACTGATCTTTAGTATTGCACTGGATGAGCATACCTTGTTTAGTATTTATTCAGCTTCCTGTTGATGACTAAGTGGCCTCTAGTGTTTTGCTTTTGCCGACTGTGCTGGCATGAGCCTTCTGTGTTTCCTTTTGTGCAAGAGTGCAGATTTCCCTGGCTTTTAGAACACAGATAGCTAAAGGTAGAATGAGAAGATCCCAGAGTTCATATGCTTTCCATTTTGGCACGGGGGAGTCCTGTCCCAATGGTTGTGCCATGTTCCCTCCTCCCAGCAATAGGTAATGGTGTTCCTTCTCTACCTTTCTGATGCAAAGTGTGTAAAAAATCTATCTAAAAATCTATCTCATTGTTTCTGTGGGTATTCCCTGGTAACGAGATGTTTGAATGATTTTTCATGTGCTATTTTATTTTTTTGTGCCATTTTATTTTTTTTTGTGCCATTTTACTTTATTCTATTTTTTTGAGACCAGATTATTTTCTAACTAGAGTTCATTTTAATCTGGATATTAACCCTTTCTTGTATGGGCTATAAATATTGCCTCCTGGAGATACCTTTTAGTATCTAGGCATTTTATATTTTGATATATTCCTGTCTTTGAATGGTTTGTGCTTTTAGAATATTATCTCTAAAATGTGTTGGCCTTAAAGTCATAAAGACATTCTTTTTAATGATATTTTTAGCATTTTGCTTTTAAAATGTAGGTCTTTACATTGAATTTATTTTTGTGTATGGGCAATGTAGGTCTCTGTTTTGCCCCCACATATATAACCAGGTGTCCATCATCAGTTATTGAGAGTACACACTGATCTGTATTACCCTGAATGACTGATGTCAATTTTCTGTGTTTGTCCCTGTGATAGTGAGCTTTTTGGTACAGTAACTGAAATACCTGAGAGAAGCTACTCAGGGAGGGGAAAGGTTTGTGTCAGCTCACAGTTTGGAGCCCCAGAGAGCGTGATGGGCTCAGGTCCCTGGGGAGGCTGCAGGATGGAGGAGGGCAGATCACAGCCAGGAAGCAGAGAGCACACTCATCCCGGCTGGTCTACTTGGACTCACATGCTAATTCACACTGGAAGTACCCCCACAGACACGCCAGGAATACTGCTTTTCCAGTTTCTAGGTGTTACTTAACCCGAACAAGTTGACACCATAAAATTAGTCACAAAGATGACAGGAACCTGAGCTCTCTGCCTGGTCCATTTGTCCATTCTCATCTCTCAGTGCTGTTACCTCCCTACCTTATGACTGATTTAGAATAAGTTTGTTATCTGATAGGGAAAAGCCTTATCTTCTTCCTGGTGTTATTATTGATTCTAACATATGCATTTCAGAATTTCTTTTTAAATTTAACAAATTATCCCATTGTGATTGAATCAAATCTACAGATTAAATATTGAATCTTTCAAACGACGGAGTAAAATGCTCTAATTTTTCAGAAAGTAGTTATCATGTTGTCCATTAAAAATCTTGTACATTTATTGAATTTATTATGAGTAACTTGGAGAAATTTTTGCAAAGTGAATTTTTCTCTTTTGTAAATCTTTTTATTTTATTTTTTAGAAGATTTATTGTATTTATTTGAAAGAGTTACAGAGAGATAGAGACAGAGAGAGAGATCTTCTATCCGCTGGTTCACTCCCCAGATAGCCCCAATGGCCAGAGGTACGCCGATCCAAAGCCAGGAGCCAGGAGCTTCCAATGGGTCTCCCACATGGGTGCAGGGGTCCAAGGGCTTGGTCCATCTTCCGTTGCTTTCCCAGGCCACAGCAGAGAGCTAGATCGGAAAAGGAGCAGGTGGGACCAGAACTGGCACCCATATGGGATGCCGGAGCTTCAGGCCAGGGCGTTAATCTGCTGCGCCACAGTGCTGGCCCCTCTTTTGTACTTCTTCTAACTAGCTGTTACAGGTCTGTAGGATAGGTATGTTTTATTTGTCTGTTTTTTTTTTTTTTAAATAAAGATTTATTTAGGTAGAGTTACAGAGAGAGAGAGAGAGAGAGAGAGAGAGAGAGAGAGAGAGAGAAAGGTCTTCCACCAGCTGATTCATTCCCCAAATGGCTGCAATGGCCAGAGCTTGGCCAATCCAAAGCCAGGAACCAGGAGTTTCTTCTGAGTTGCCCATGTGGGTGCAGGCAACCAAGCACTTGGTCATCTTCCACTGCCTTCCCAGGCCACACCTGAGCGCTGGATTGGAAGAGGAGCAGCAGGAACTTGAGCCAGCGTCCATATGGGATTCTGGCACCGTAGGCAGCTTTACCCTCTGTGCCACAGTGCCGGCTTCTTGTTTTGGTTTTGATATGTTTATTTTTTATATTCAGCCACCCTGTGAAATTTTACTATTTCTAATCGTTTGTAGAGTCTCTTACATTTTTATACCCTGTGCACTTACTTATCTCAAAATAAAAATAGTTTTACCTATTGTTTCTTAGGGTCCCCCCCCCATTTACTTTTATAATTTTGCGCTGCTGGGATCACCAGTACAATGTTTAAAGAAGTGACTTCAAAGGAAGTCCTTCTACAATTTTGCTGTTAAATGTGACATTTGCTGTAGGTTTTTGAGAAATAGTATCTATTAGGTGAGTGAAATTCTCTTCTATTTCAATTGTAACAAACACTGCTTACTAAGGATAAATGAGTATTGGAGTTTACCAACATCTGCTTATACTAATTGTATTTTTGTTCCTTTTAACCTGTTACTATATTTTTAGATATTGAACCATCCTTGCTTTTTTGAGATAAACCCAACTGATCATTATGTATGCTTTCTATGAGAATAGTTGAACTAATATTTCATGCAAGATTTCATGTCCACTTCTATAACTGTTATATGATTGACATATAACAAATATGCACACACGTGTTCAAACTTAATATAAGATTTGGTAATGTGTATGTTCTTGAAACCATTGCCACAACAAAGTAATAAAGAGATCTATCACTCCCAAGAGCTACCATGTGTTCTCTCATAATATTTTCTTTCCATCTCTCCCTAACTTCTCTCATCTCTACTGATATGCTTTCAAATGATCTGGTACCTATCAATCTGCTTTTTGTCAGTACAGATTAGTTTTAATTTCCTAAAATGGAGTCAGATGCTATGTATGTTTTTTATGAAGTAGGGGTCTGGCTTCTTTTCACTCAGCAAAATTATTTTGAGATCCATGTTGTAACACATTTGAAGAATGTATTCCTTCATATTGCTGAATGGTGCTCCAATGTTTGTTCATATGTATGTCCATAGTCTGTCTCCATTCATGTGTTCATTGACATTTTGGTTACTTGCAGGTTTTTGATATTACAAATAAAATTGTTATGAACATATATATATATATATATATATATTTGTATTTGCATGGACATACATTTCCATTTTTCTTAGGTGAACACCCAGGAGTAAAATGACTAGGTCATATTGTATTGGGTAGATTTCATTCATTCCCTATTTTTTGCAAATCTTATTGTAAATAGGGAATGTGTATTCCTTAAAGGCAAAATGGTTTGGTAATATATGATCATTAAACCAACCAAACCTGCTACCCTCAGGAGAGAGGAGGTTAAACATTTCAGCACTGATTCAATTGGTGTAATAGGTTGGTTTACTGAGCTTGCTCATTCTTTCTATTTTTGTTATTTGTATTTCTCTTGAAAAATATGCACTTTTTAATGTTTTCCAATACATGGGTTGGAAATTACGTAAATTTTGATGATTTTTAAGCATATCTACTATGTGTGTAGTTGGATCTGCCTTTCATTTATAAAAGTGCTTGTTGTGCATTTTGTTTTTATATATTGATCATTTCTGCTGGAGATTTATTTATTTTTATGAGTTTTAAAAAGTATTTTAGGACTGGTGCCATGGCTCAATAGGCTAATCCTCCGCCTGTGGCGCTGGCATTCCAGGTTCTAGTCCTGGTCAGGGCTCCGGATTCTGTCCCGGTTGCCCCTCTTCCAGGCCAGCTCTCTGCTGTGGCCAGGATTGCAGTGGAGGATGGCCCAAGTCCTTGGGCCCTGCACCCCATGGGAGACCAGGAGAAGCACCTGGCTCCTGCCTTCGGATCAGTGCAGTGCGCCAACCGCAGCGGCCATTGTGGGGTGAACCAATGGAAGAGGAAGACCTTTCTCTCTGTCTCTCTCACTGTCCACTTTGCCTGTCAAAAAAAAAAAAAAAAGTATTTTAGGTATCTGGAGCACTTAACTTTTTGTTTTCAAGTTTTTCCTCTGCTTTTGTTTTATTCTTCAACTTATTTGTAAGTTTACTATGCTTTTTATTTTCCACTAGCTTTTTTAGGTTAGCAGAGATGACTTTCAAGCAATTCAAAGCATTTTGCTCTTATAAACGCAGTAAGAACACTTTAAAAAAAAAAGATTTAGTTATTTATTTGAAAGTCAGAGTTACACAGAGAGAGAAGGAGAAGCAGAGAAAGAGAGAGAGAGAGAGGTCTTTCATCCGCTGGTTCACTCCCCGATGGCCTCAATGGCTGGAGCTGTGCCGATAGGAAGGCAAGAACCAGGAGCTTCTTCCGGGTCTCCCACGTGGGTGCAGGGGCCCAAGGACTTGGGCCACCTTCCACTGTTTCCCCAGGCCATAGCAGAGAGCTGGATTGGAAGTGGAGCAGTTGGGTCTCGAACCTGCGCCCATATAGGATGCCAGCACTGCAGGCAGTGGCTTTATGTGTTACACCACAGCGCTGGCCCCAAGAACACTGTTTGAAAGTGGCATGTGATTTCTTTAGATTTCAAAAGACTTTTTATCATAGATTAACTAGAAAGCGTACATAATTGTTGAATACTAGAGCCGGAAGTAGTGTTTGAGCCCCGATTTTTTATTTTATTAGTTTGCTGGAGCTGATGTAATAAAGCACCACATACCGCAGCTTCAAAAGCACAGAAAATTATCGTCTCAGTCGTGGAGGTTGGAAGTTAAAAATCCAAGTGTCTACGGGGCGTGCTGTCTCTAAAACCTGTGCAGGAGGCTCTAGCCTGACCTCTCCTGCATGCCCTGGCTTCCTTAGCCTGTAGCTGTTCCCTCTTAGCTTTGCTTCTTCCCCCACGTGGTGCATTCCCTGTGCCTGTCTCCACCTGCCGCTTCCCCCCTCTCAGAAGGACAGTGGCCACACTGAGTTAGGGTCCACCCTCGTGAGGCATCCTAACTTGATCGTATCCGCATGGGCTCTATTTCCAACTACAGTCACACTCACAGGTCCCAGGAATTAGGGGTCAACACATCTTTGGGGAGATCACAGTTCAACTCAACAACAGAAAAAGAGCCCAGAGAGGACAAGCGTCTTGCTCGATCAAATAATTGAATTATAATTACTTAATAATCAATGTCTCAGTTCAGAGGCTTTTGTTAGACATTATATTGTATGTCCAGTTGCGAGTCCCTCCCAATACAGGTACACGCTAAGTATCAACTTTCGGGAAATAACATCTCTGTTCGTCCACCAGGGGGAGCCAGGTTCGATAGGGTTGCCAGGACAGCCCGGAGTACCAGGAGAAGATGGAGCTGCAGGGAAGAAGGTGATGCCTAGTTTTTTCTATTACTAGAGTGAGAACTACAGAGTCAGATTGATATCTTGGTCCTGCAGGAGCTCAGATGAAACCGTGCAGGACAAACTGAGTTCCCTTAAGAAGAAATAGCACTCACAGTTCTAAATTTTCCCTTTTACTTGCCCTAGACGGAAAGAGCGCGAAGTGACACTGAAGTAACATCACGTCCTTTGCTGTCTCTGGCCTCTGGCTGTGGCATTCTCCAGTAAATTCTAGAAATTCTCTTAGAATTTCTAGAAAGCACAATAATTTAAACTCTGTATCTCCAAAAGGAGAGCTTGAAAATGCAGTCAGTAAGGCCACTGTAAAGATTTCCTGAATTATTTTGAGTTGACATTTTAAATCCTCATTTTTCAATAAAAGTAGTGAAAAACAGCAGATGGAGAGGCTGAAGGTCTTTCTTGTTTTTCAAAAAAAATCCACAAAATGTGAATGAAGAGCCAAAGGAAAGTGAGCTTATTGCTTTGGAAATTGGCTAAGAAACTGCACTTTTTCATGATATTTCATCTGCTCCAGTTAAACTGGAGTTTAATGTTAATTTATTCGAGCTGACAAACTTCCAGATTAGTTTTGAGATGACAGTGAAGTTCTAGTCTCTTTTGGAGGGTCTCAGCTGAGTCCACTGGCAGAAAGAGGAGACAAGGTGGGATTTCGCATGCTGTCTGTGGAGAGTCAACTTCGATGCCGGTGTCTTTCCCTCCAGGGAGAAGCAGGACTTCCAGGAACCAGAGGCCCAGAAGGACCACCTGGGAAAGGACAACCTGGCTCCAAGGTATGCAAACGACAGAGTCTGGGGCAAGCCCCCTGCCTTCTGGTGCTGATCCAAAGAAGCCAACGCTGGAAAATTTGACTGTTACTCTTGCTATGTCAGTGTGTTCCCATCTGGCTCAAAATCATGGACTCTGTCTTGTGAGCTTTTGAAAGACAGAAAGTGTGGATTCATTTTTATTTTCCTAATGGTTATGATGAGACTCAGCAAACAGAGAAGAGCCCAGCATGTTTCTCAATAGGTGATCAGACTGACATTGAAAACACATAGGAGGGAAAAGAAGGAAAAGACACATCATTGAGACTTGAAGTTCATACATTTTCTTCAAATATTTATAGACTCTCACATAGTAGGAAACATCACTTTATTAAATGCAGTATCACCTTAGCATTGTCATAAATTTATTTTACACGCTGCAGAAATGCTGGATAAATGATCTCTTCATATGTCAAGATGAAAATATGCAAGTTCATCAATAGGATGACATAACCTCCAGCTTCTAAGTGTCCAGATGTTTCTGTAATTTTATATACACTTATCAATGCCCGTATATTCTTATCTTTATAGATCAATGAAGTAAAAATTTGTTTATTAGCACTTTAGAATTATCTTAAAATAGTAATTGATAGATTAAGCGGTCTATATCTTATGAAAGTATTAGCTAAATGACTCCTTACTCTTAAATGTGAGAATTTGACATTTAAATGTATTTCAAACATTTTAATTTATGACTTACCAGATTATGGAGTCCTTTCTTGAGGCATGAGGGTAGGGAGCTGGGAATATCTTTTTAACATCATGCCAAATATAAATTTAGAAATATCAGCCTATTTACATTCAGTAGAATTGAAGTTTTCTAGACTATACTTCTGGGAAATAAACAGTAGAAGTTAATCATTGACACTGTAGGAATGTGAATGATGTCTGAGAAAGAGAGGTGGGGTTCAGGCCCTGTATAGGGAGGTCACTGGAGAAAGAGCACTCAGAACCACATAAGCACAATGTTAGGAAACCCAGGGGGAAAGGGAGGGTTTCAGGATGGAAGCATAAATGCTATCAAATGCCACCAATAGAACAAGGAGACCGTGCCTTGGAGAGAAAGCCGCTAGATTGGTGGCTTGGAAGAGGGGTAGGAATATGCCACATAGCCCCGGCAGGACATGGTTGAGCATTGACACATTGTTACACTTAACCTGGCTTCTCTTGTCTTCTGGGGTTGATTTAGAACAGTAAGTTAAATCTGGTAGCGATCTTGGGCCCAATGCAGAACCACTAAATCAGGCCCTGTACTGTAGGGCCCAGCTGTGTGTGTTTGCACATGCTCGCCTGGTGATTCTGATGCTCAAGTTTAAAAGCGAGGGGATAGTCGTGGATATTAAGACATGGGAGCGCCTCAGCTGCAATGCCCAAGGAACTCTTCCTCTGTGGAACGCAGCACACAGCTGGAGAGAGGGCCTTGCCACTGGGGAGCTGCAAGGTGGTTTGGCAAGGCCACGAGACTTCTGGCTGGAGGTAACAGCACTCCTCTGGGGAGCCCTGTCATACACAGCACAAAGGGGAATGGCCAGAGACAGTTGTTAGCTCTGTCCCAAGTTGATGCTCAAACATCTTCCTACCGATCTAACTATCGACTTCCTTGGGGGGAAGAACTAGACTCCTGCCTAGGAAGAAATGGGGCTGTGCTTTGGAAAATGTCTCATTTTATGTTTCAAAACTGAAAGCAGTGTGAAAAAGCATAGATAGCTCTCTTCTGAACCATGAACGTCTCACAACCATCTGTGAGTAGACCAAGAGTGTGCAGAAATGTCCATGCAAAGCAAAGCTCCCAAAGGAAGTTGTGGAACTTGGGTTTGATGCAATATTAACTCATACTGAGTCAGTGGCGAAGCCTGAACAGTTGTGAAGTTAGCCGGTCTTCTCTTCTCGGGAACACTGGCAGACCCCACGCTGTGCCTGGGGCACGTGCTGGTGTCACTTGAGAACCTGGGCCATCGTCAGGTTGGGGAGTGACTGTTAATGTTACATCTATCTTTTTATAACTGCTTTGTCAGGGGGATGAAGGGAAGAAAGGGAGCAAAGGAAACCCAGGACAGAGGGGATTCCCAGGGCCAGAGGGGCCGAAGGTATGTTTGTTATTTCCTCATTTATGCTTTGGGGAGGTGGTAACTGTGTCGGATTTCAGTAGACGATTTGATTTCCATTGCAAGTTTGATTCCTCATTTCCTTCCCCACAAATGCAAAACGCCTCCCTCCCAAATAGTGCAGTTCCCAGACCATCACAGAATAAAGAGGTTGTACAAGTGTGTAATCTTCATGCAAATACTTAGGCTTCTCAGAGAGAATCCATAGGCCAGGATCCTCCAGCGACAGCCAATCAGAAGCTGGCAGAGGGTTCGGCCAGGAGATGCCAGTTCTCTATGGTCTGGATTTGCTGAACAGCAGCCACAGCGGCCACAGCCCGGGAGGGAGCGCAGTGGTGAGGCAGGGTGGCCTTCCGAGGGCGCTGCTTGCCTGGGGCCTCTCAGAGCTGGTCACTTCCTGATGGAAAGGGAACGACTGGGTCACTCTCCCAGGGCTGTGGGGAAGAGAGATGAGTTCGTGAAGCCTGTGTCTCAGGTCCCGGCACACAGTGCGTTCTCAGTCCGTGTGGTCTTTGGAGAGGTAGCTCAGCAGCACGGTGACATGGCAAGTGGAGAATCCACGTCCTGGTCAGCTGTCCAGCCCGGCGCTGAGCAAGACGTGGGGAGATGGTGAGGCGGGGCGTGGTGTGTGTCCTGACCTCATGGGCAGCAGCAGTGAGACCCTCGGACTGTCTCGGGATGCAGAAACTGCAAACTGGCGTTGGTAAGAAGGCAATAAGGACTATATTGAAGGATTAGATGATCAGATTTTTAAAAAACGACACTGGAAAGAGCAGGTACAAAAAAAAAAAAAAAAAACGGAATATAACCTGTAGTGATTCGTAGCCTTTAGTGTCAATCAACCTGGAAGGCTGTTACCAATCCAGACTTCATGCCATCCACAGAAATAGGGACTCCATAGGTGGTGAGCCCCTGAAATCGAGATTTCTTCAATAGGTGCCCTGTGCTGCAGGCAGTTCAAGAAGCCCACTAGGAAAGATGTCACTGCACTCGAGTGCTCGGGGTTGGGATTAACGGTGACTGCTCTTTATGTCTTGGTTTCTCTTAATACACCTTTTCACTAGGTCATTGTATACAAGACAAGTGTATACTTTCTAAAAACAAATGTAGAACAAATTAAATCTAGAAGTGTCATTTTGTGTTATCCCTGGTTTCAGAGAAGAATTTTAAGAGGTTACTGTTTTGTTCCTACGTCGTTATATTGGAGAGGGTGTTTCTCTGTTGCCAGGTTCTGACTGTGCCACGTGCTCCTGCCTCCCACATGTGGATTTAAGGATTGGCACACACATGCCCTGGCCTGGGCTGCCTCCGGCTGTGTGCTCAGCTTGTTTGCACTGGGTGATCAGCATGGCAGGAGGTCTCAGCTGGGAAGATGAACGTGGCTCTTCCTGGTGACTGATGGCTGAGTCCCTCCTGGAGGGAGAGGCTGGCAGAGTGGGCAGCTCGCACTACTGTATTTTCAGAGGACAGGAGCTAGGCAGAGGCAGCGTTAGCTCAGTGTGAGATTCTGGAGAGCAGAGTTGAAATACAGCATGAGCACATTCATTCCACCTAAGATAGGTGCCCACAAGTGTTTTTCTTTGAATTTTTGTTTATTTTTATTTATTTAAAAGCAATGAGAGGCCAGCACCATGGCTCAACAGGCTAATCCTCCGCCTTGCGGCACCGGCACACCAGGTTCTAGTCCAGGTCAGGGCACCGGATTCTGTCCCGGTTGCCCCTCTTCCAGGCCAGCTCTCTGCTGTGGCCCGGGAGTGCAGTGGAGGATGGCCCAAGTGCTTGGGCCCTGCACCCCATGGGGAGACCAGGATAAGCACCTGGCTCCTGCCTTCGGATCAGCGCAGTGCGCCAGCCGCAGCGGCCATTGGAGGGTGAACCAACTCCAAAAGGAAGACCTTTCTCTCTCTGTCTCTCTCTCACTGTTCACTCTGCCTGTCAAAAAAAAAAAAAAAAAAAAAAAGCAAAGAGAGACAGACATCTCACATCCACTGTTGCATTTCCTAAATGTCCACAACAGCTGGGGCTGGACCGGGCCAAAGCCAGGACCCCCAACTCCATCTGTATCTTCCATATGGATGGCAGAGACCCAAGCCCTTGAGGCAATACCTGCCACCTCCCACGATGTACATTAACAGGAAACTCATACCGGAAGTGGAGCCAAGACCCAAACTCAGGTGCTTGGATATGGCGCAGCTGTCCCAAGCGGCCTCTTATTCATTCTCTCTATAACTTTTTTTATGAAGGGCTAGATAAGCATTTTTAGCTACCTAGGCCAAGATGGAAAATTGAGGAGATTACACAGGTACTGGAATTACAGCCATCTGAGAATGGAAGCAAACATTCTTTGCCTGGGGCTATATGAGCTGGGGCAGGCTGGGTGTGCCCCAAGGGTTGGATGTTGCTGATGCCCACTCTAGAGTGGTAGCTTCTGAGCTGCTTTGATTATAAGCCTCTGTCATTAAAATTTTGACCACACCCCAACATAGGTTTGCTTTTTATTTGTAAATTGTATTTATTAACTATCATACTATTGTATGCTATGACATTTACATAAATAACTGAAATTTTATTTATTTATTTATTTATTTATTTATTTATTTATTTTGACAGGCAGAGTTAGACAGTGAGAGAGACAGAGTTATAGACAGTTAGAGAGAGAGAAAGGTCTTCCTTCCGTTGGTTCACTCCCCTATGGCCACCACAGCCGGCGCTGCACCTATCCGAAGCCAGGAGCCAGGTGCTTCCTCCTGGCGTCCCATGCTTCCTCCATGTCTTCCATGAAATAACTGAAATTTTAAAAGGTGAAGTTTAAATATATAGAGAAGTCCTGATATTTTCTTCTGATATCCCAGCGGGAGTGGTATCTGCATCAGTCACCAGGCTTCTTTAATAAAATTCACATTCTGGGCCAATGCCGGGGCTCTCTAGGCTAATCCTCTGCCTGTGGCGCTGGCACCCCAGGTTCTAGTCCCAGTCGGGGCACCGGATTCTGTCCTGGTCACTCCTCTTCCTGTCCAGCTCTCTGCTGTGGCCGGGAGTGCAGTGGAGGATGAGCCAAGTCCTTAGGCCCTGCATCTGCATGGGAGACCAGGAGAAGCACCTGGCTCCTGACTTCGGACAGGCGCAGCACGGGCTGCAGCAGCCACTGGGGGGTGAACCAACTCCAAAAGGAAGACCTTTCTCTCTGTCTCTCTCTCACTGTCCACTCTGCCTGTCAAAAATAAATAAATAAAATTCACATTCCGGGGGCCCAGCCTCTAGGTCTGTTGAACGAGAATCTTTGAGGCTTGAAACACAGAACTATACATTTACCAAGCTCTTAGGATAATCCGTCTATGTTCTCAAGTTTGAGAATCCTTGCTCTACATTCAGGTGGGACAGAGGTATTGCCTGTTGCTCCGGATCAAGTGTTTGAGACTTAATAATAATACTATACAAATGTTTTTACTTTTCTACTTGAATGTTTTAACAACGAACTCTACTTTAAAAAAAAAAATGACATGCAATGGAAGACTTATATACCATGGACTATTAAATAAAAGCAATAAAGGAAAAAAAATTGTAAGCTAGAATGTACCCCAAAGCTTAAACTGAAGATAGGTGTTATCATTAGGCAAAAAAATTTGCCTCTGAGTTCCCGGCATGCAACACCTAAGGGAAGAACTATGAATTGCGTAATTCTTACTAGTTAATAAGAGGATGCACAATAGACAAAATTTTCCTAACATTCAGGAATTAGTTGAATGTATTTATTTAAAGGCATGGAAATCTTGCTTATCAAAAGCTTCAGTAGTGGTTTATAAAAATGCTCAAGTTGTTTTTTTGCTGGTCTTTGAAATAGAGATGATGCTATCACTTAAAAATCTCCAGATTACCTTCTGCTTCATGTATTTCTCTGCTTAAAAAGTAATGTGTTTGTTTTCTCTTCTCCAGGGTGAGCCGGGCATCATGGGTCCTTTTGGGATGCCTGGAGCATCAATTCCTGGACCACCTGGACCCAAGGTAGCTTTTCCTGGGAATCTTTGTCTTTCTTCTCTTTGGATCTATGGTAGTTGCAGGAATATGCATGCATGTATATTTAGAGATATAGGTGTGTATCGGGATATCGGTGAACTAGAATTTTCATTTTGGAAGTGCCCCAAGAAATGACCCCATTCAATCCTGATATTTCATAAATAAGAAAACGAAAAGCCAGCAACAGAGTTAGGGCTAGAACCCACATCCCCTGTTCCTGGTGCCAAGCTTGTGACCACGCCCTGCACTGCCTCTCCCAGAGCCTAGACCTCAATGCAGGTGGGAACTCATTGCACTGATTCAGAAGAACCTGAGATTTATAACTGAAAACTTCGGCAGAGAAGAAATCCAGTCAGTTGTAAAAGCATTAGCAGGCTTTCTTAGTCTAAATATTTAAGTCTAAATTGTCAAATCCCCTCTGAATGGGCCTTTTCGAAACAGCTGTGATAGTTGTAACGGAGGATTTGAAAGTCGTCCTCAGCTGTTAGAGGAATGTGTTGTCTCCTTGTCTGAGTCTCATGGATTCAGCATGTTACAGATTAGCTGATCTCTTCTTGACCACCTCACATCCTTGTGGTTTCTCATGCCATCTACAGCTTGTAAATGTTCTTTGAAATGCGCAGGGCGATAGGGGAGGACCGGGGCTGCCTGGATTTAAAGGAGAACCTGGACTTTCTATCCGAGGACCAAAGGTAGGCTAATTCACATTCCGTTCCTTTTTCTGCTTATGAGAGAAATGAAGGTAGACTTAATGCAGGATAAGTTGATTGTTCTATTTGCAGAGTGTCTATGTTGGTGAATTAGAAGGCAATAATATAGCTGGTCCATTTTTGTTTTTAAAAAAGGCAATCAGATAGCTTACTTTTCATACATGGTGGGGCGGGGGTAGTAGTTCCTATGGTTAAATTTTTGCTCACTTGACAGTTGTCTGAAAGTGCTGTTTCAGCCAGGTGTGTGATATACGGGATTAAAATGGCCTCTGGTCTCTTCCATTTATTTTTCAATGGCTAAATGATCTATTTTGCCAAAACACTGCCCCAAAATTTCAAATTTGGAAGATTTCCCCTACTCTGTCCATCTTTCTGAATAATTTCAAAAGAAAGGAAAATAATTACAGGAGAAACCAACTGTAAGTCGTCATGCTTGGTTTTCCATGGCAACAAAGCATCATTTCCCTCCTCACTCTGCCCCACAGCACAGCAAAATTCTGCATCCATCACACTCCTCCGTGTCACGTAGGGCACCTGTGTGCTCCAGCACAGGCATAGGGGCCTGTCGTCAGCACTTACTGAACTAACAGCAGATTTATGTGGCTCTGAAGGCGGCTCGTGTGTTTTCTTAACAGTCTCCTCCAAATAAAAGACTGCACATACCTAAACCAATGACTTTCAACTTGAAAACTTGGAGTCATATCTTCAATGAAATATAATGCAAAATCTCTTATATAAAATGGATACAAATTGAAGTGGTTCTTATGGAAGGTAGAGTTAGGATCCTGAGCCAACACCGTCCTGACCACTCACAGCCCTCACCATTACCCTTGTTTTCCCAGGACTGGGGTTCCCTAGGGTGCAGGGATTTCAGGGCTACAGTTGGGAAAGCCTTGTTGATCCTACTTTCCAGCCCCTAAGGTCCGTGGAGCCCAGATATGCACGCGCCTTATGGCAACCTGAGCTACATAGATGACTCAATAAGTAAATGCCAAGTTTTTTAATGTGAGAACTGGAAATATGATATTGATCAATTGCATTTGTGTGACAATTTCATATTCTTTGATAACTGTATTATAACCCACGGTTATTTATACTTACTTCTCTCTATGGGTACTCACACTTTGCAATAGTTCTAAGATGCCACTACAGTGCATAGACCCTGGTCAGTTCTGAGCATTGCATGAGATGATATTAAAGATACCTCCTTTTCACACACACATGTTGCTAATCTCTTAGGCTCCAATAATACTGTTGCTGCCATTCTGGTCTAATTCATTTTTAATTTCATTTTAATAACACTTTTAAGTGTTGGGAGGCTCAGCTACCTCTTTGAATGTCTGGTGGAGGTTCCAGGGTATTAATTCAGCTTTTTTTTTTTTTCTTTTTTTTTTTTTTTACAGGCAGAGTTAGAGAGAGAGAAATAGAGAGAAAGATCTTCCTTTTTCCGTTGGTTCACCCTCCAAGTGGCCTCCATGGCCAGCGTGCCGCGCCAATCTGAAGCTAGGAACCAGGTGCTTCCTCCTGGTCTCCCATGGAGTGCAGGGCCCAAGGACTTGGGCCATCCTCCACTGCACTCCCGGGCCACAGTAGAGAGCTGGACTGGAAGAGGGGCAACCAGGACAGAATCCAGTGCCCTAACTGGGACTAGAACCCGGTGTGCTGGCGCCACAGGCGGAGGATTAGCCTAGTGAACCACGGCACTGGCATTAATTCAGTTTTGTATACTACTTTAGTGAGCTTGTCAGACCTACAACCCAAACCACACTTCAAAATACCAGCCTTCACTTTCCCCACTCATTTCTATGAGCAATAGAACTGAACTTGGAAGTGGGTGACTTGTAGGACATTTCCTTCAGTCCAGTGCAGAAAAGCTGAATGGTAAAAGTTCTGTCTATAGAAATCTCATGAGGGATCCTTGATGCAAATCTGCCTGTTGATAGCCCCCCATTGACAGTAGAAGTAACACGCCAAGGGGATTCTTTGTGAGAGAGCGGGAAGATCTTTAGGAAACAAGTTTGTAAACTGTGAGTTTCATGTTTTTTCCCCCTCTGCTGTAGGTGCCAGAGGTTAAGCTCTGACAGCGGCTGATAATTTGTTATGGGCTTGGAAGTTAAACAGAAAAACAGACGTGAATTAGGATTCCAATTTTCCTTTTCCTAACTGGGGAGCGATTGCTGCTTTATTTTGTTGTTGGCCCTTCCTTATACAAGCAGGGAGAGAAATTGTGCCTCTTATTTTGGGATGGATCTCAGCTGTGAACATTTAGAGTTTTAATCTTTTTTCATAATTAATTTATTTGAAAGGCAGGGTTACAGAAAGGTAGAGGCAGAGAGAGAGGGGGGAGAGAGAGGTCTTCCATCTACTGGTTCACTCCCCAGATGGCCACAATGGCTGGAGCTGTGCTGATCTGAAGCCAGGAGCTTCTTCCAGGTCTCCCACATGGAAGCAGGAGCCCAAGCACTTGAACTATCTTCCACTGCTTTCCCAGGCCACAGCGGAGAGCTGGATCAGAAGTGGAGCAGCCAAGACTTAAATTGGCACCCATATAGGATGCTGGCACTGCAGGCGATGGCTTTACCTGCTATGGCGCAGCACCAGCCCCATAGTTTTAATCTTAAATGTAGGTGGAATAGCAGAAAAAAATTGCTTTTGTTAGGTGGCCAGTTCCCGTTAGTTGGGAATGTACCAAAATTCACCTTCCTAAAGACCTTGTTCTTATTCTCTATCATACAACTTTAAGAAATCCTCTTGGAGTTCTGTTGCTGAAAAGTAGCATATGAAGATTTTCTAAGTGACCATATACTTTCTAAAGATGATCATTTAAAAAAAAAGATTTATTTATTTATTTGAAAGGCAGAGTTAGAGAAAGTGGTGGTGGTGGGGAAAGTGAGAACATCAGGGAAAGTCAGAGAGCTAGTGAGAGCTATCTTTAATGTCCTGGTTTACTCTCCAAATGGTCCCAGTGGCCAGGACTGGGCCAAGCCGAAGCCAGTGGCCTGGGAATCCATCTGGGTCTCCTACGTGGGTGTCTGCCATCTTCCGCTGCTTTCCCAGCATATTAGCAGGGAGCTAGATTGGAAGTGGATCAGCATGGACTTGAACCAGTGCTCATAAGGGATGCTGGCATCAGAGGTGGCGGCTCAACCCACTGCACTACAGCACTAGCCCAAAGATGATGGTTCTTATGCAGCTAACCACACAAAACAAGTCCGTTAGACTGAATAAGAAAAACCAACTATTGGATTTGGCTTTTAAGGTGAAAAAAAAATGTTGATTGCTTAAAGTGTATTAGGTCTTTTTTTTTTTTTTTTCTTTCCTAAGCAATTACTCATTCATAGTAGTAAAATTAGGAGCAGCTTTGGGGAGCTGGATTTGGGACAGCATTTTGGCCTAGAATAATGGCAACTGGATCTCAGAATTTGCTTGTATGTAAGGCAAGTACTTGAAACAAAGATCTGTTAGGGGAGTTTTCTCCTGATGTACAAAACCATGAATATTTAAAAATACGTACAGCTCTTTATTAAAGCAAACAATGTGAGTTGGCAAGGGCTGTTCATAGAGCTATAGTAACAGAATGAAATGTGGTGTAACAAAGATACTGTAAGTTTTAGAAGTGTAATGGAGTCCAAGGCAATACATCTTCATCTAAATGATCTTTTTTGTTCCTCTCTCCCCATTTTACTTTAGCCAGGCACTGCTTTCGTTTCTACGTGTAAGAGAGTTACACCTCTGGGAAAACTGTTGCCCAAAAGATACCAACTACCACTTCCTGCTCTCTTTGCAGGGGGCTGATGGCTGCCCCTAAATGTTTTTGATGCCTTAGATGATTGCTATACAGGAATATTTATAACTATTTCCCTGGGTCCCAAGATAGGAACCACAATCTCTTGGTATCTCTTCCCCCCAAAACTTGTTTTTTTAAAAAAAGTAATCTGTTTTGTTTTGGGTTTACTTACTGCCTGTGTAATTTTGGGCCCCATTATTGAAGACAATACACTTAACAGTAAGTAGGAAACAGTTACCTTATTGCACACTCAGCATATTGTATTATATTCTCTTCTTTTGTCATGGTGCTTGTTAAATTTTCCCACTTAATACTTCTCCCTAGTTTATTATGTAACAGTTGTACTTTCAAAATTAAAATATTAGCAGCAGACATTTCTCAGTCCTATGGAGTATGTCCTACAGAGGACTTTGTTATGGTTCATATATGTATATTTCCTACCTTTATTCCATGCATTCATTGCCACTGAATTCAGGTAAATAAGAGATACATGCAGATAACAAGCTGCCTTAAGTGGTGGGATTTCTTCTCAGTGTGTTTGAAATCGATCCTTCGTACTGATCAGCCCCACCTTTGGTGTATGAAGTGGTGCTGTGCTATGTCTCATTGTCTCATACATCACTTGTTGGAATTTACTCAGGGTGCTCAAGGCCCTCAGGGACCAGTGGGTGCTCCAGGACTCAAAGGAGATGGCTATCCTGGTGTGGCAGTAAGTGTGGACCTTCCTTCCCACCCCTCCCCTCGCTCTCTCCTCCCTTTCTGAGCATTGCACAGTACAATGATACTCCCTGTCATCCTTATTATATTGTCCCAGGGACCCCGAGGATTACCAGGACCCCCAGGACCAATGGGTTTACGAGGAGTGGGAGATACTGGAGCAAAGGTAAGATTTTAAAGTGGGCAGTGTACTAGCTTGAAAAAAAGTACAAACAAGTAAGTGACTTACGTAATGAATTTTTTTTTCTATCAGGTGTGATAGAAGAATAGAGCTGTCTGAAACAATTGATGAGATTATTTATCCTGTTTTATGGACTTCCTGGGGGAACTTGCGTTAATATGAACATGCAGATTAACTTTATGGTTTTTCTCCTGGAAGCAATGCTCTCACTTCTTGGCTGTTTCCTCCTTCCCCTGAGCCAGGATCATGGTTCAGGTTGGAGCCCTCCTCTCTGAGGTAGCCATGCTCTATCCCTGGTGCTCCCGTCTAGAACCATGCCTTTAACCGTGACCCATGTACTCACAGAGTCCAAATTCCCATCTTCCTTCCTGCAAGCTCTGGTCTCGCAAATCTAGTTTCTAAGTAGATATTTCCTCTTGAATTTCTCACAGATATCTCTACCCTAAAGTCCAAAATACAATCTGTGATTCTCACCTGACGAGTCTGTAACTGGCTCTGCCGTCACCCATTGCTCAAGTTGGAAGATCTGAGTCACCTTGCTTTCTGCCTGTCCCCTTTCCTTTCCCATGTCTAGTCCTTTGGGAAATCCCTTAGTTCTGCCTCCCAATTGAGAACGCATCTGGCTCAGGCTTCTTTTCTCCTCGCTTCTTGCCAAGGACCACTTTCGTTGCTTGCCTGGGCTCCCTTCTGCCTCTGCCTTCCTATAATGTAGCAAGCAGAATGGGCTTTGGAAACCATACTTCAGATCTTATCCCATTCTGAAACACACCAGAGGCTTCTCTCTGTACTCAGAACAAGCTGCAACCTCTTTGCATGCCCCATGATACCCGACCACAGCCTCCATCTATTTCTCCCTCGCTGCTATGTTCGGCCGTGCTGGCCCGTTCCACTTCAGCTCATTTCTGCTTCAGGACCTCGGCTCTACTAGGATGGCCAGTCCCTAAGGCCTCAGCTCAAATTTCGCATCCCTGACCACTCATTCAAAAATCATCACTGTCCCACCCTGCTGTGCACTTCCCGTGTAGCATGGATCACTCTCTGACATGGTCTTGCTCATTCGTGGTTCTGCATATTCTAGGGGAGTGTTGACTTCTCTGGAGTAAGTCTGCCCCTCCCTCCCTCAATATTCCCTCCCCCCTTCCCTCCCTTCCCTCATCCCTCCCTCCTTCCCTCCTCCTTCTTTCTCCACTCCTAATTTCCTGGCAACAGAACTAGGTATACCACTCAATAGCAGCTCTTTAACCTGTTGAATGCTTGGGGAATAACTGATTACAAACACCTTAAAGAGAAAATGTTTCCTTACAATTGTACCTATTCACATAGTTTTTCTTATGCTTCCAGGTCATTAGAGAGAGCAATTGTATATGCTCAATGCTCAGTTCTTGTCTTGTCAAAGCATTTAGGAGTGACAATGCCCTGATACTGCTCCTGGACAATTGGGCAGGTGCCCTTTTATCCTCTCCTAGGTAGAATGAAAGTCAGATGGGGACCATGGCACTCAATACTGTCTCTAAGAGAGATCTTGACACCTGCCCTGTCTGTGTTTCTTGGGGGTAATTGCGATTTCAGGGAGATGTGTCTGAAAGTTCTTGGTAACCTGTACGGCAGAGACAAACCCAAGGTCGTTGCTGCAGGTTCTGGCTTGTTCTGACTCAGAACTAAATCAGATCCTTGAGTAAAGCCCAACAGTGTCGCTAAACCACACTGAATTTGGGGATTGAGGTATTCTTTCTTTTTCAAGGCATAATATTTTTCAAAATATTACAATGATTAAAAAAATATATTGAATAGGAAACCTTATTATTTTCAATTGTGTGTGAAACATTTGTGAAAATGTTTTTATGGTAAATATCTCCTTAGGGAAGTAGAAGCTTATTCCTGTGTAAAATGAGGCCTGAAAGAAACTCTGTGTGTTCTGGAATCTGGTGGCCTTCCAGTGGAACCAGATGGTCATTTGTTTTCAGAGTAGATTATTATGATTTTAATCTAAGTGTGTGTTATATCCTGTTAACTTATACTATTACATTGCTGTTTTCCGTTTAGCAATAACATGGGCAGACATTTAGACACAGAGGAAGAACATTTGAAAATTTGATCTTTGTGAGTATTCTGATTCAGATTATTCAAGATACAGACTTAAACCAGGTACTAAACGGTTTTGGATACCCTTCCAAAAGCCCCTTGTAATTGCTTTTACACGCATTTGAGAGGGAAACATTTTAAAAAGATGTTCCTTGGAAAAAAACTCAGCTTGCTTGGTTTTTCTTGTAAGAGCCAGCATGTTCCAGCTGAAGCTCCCCTTGTCTTTGCCCACACAGGAGGCTGGGTGGAAGCAGCAGGCCAGAGTTAGACGTTGGCTGGGACCCCCTCTGCCAGTCGCCTCCCACTCAGCTGCCTGCAACGCTCCTTTGTTGCTCGTGTCTCTTTCTCGGTGAAGTTTGGCACATGCATTTCCAGGATAACTCATGCCCTAAAGTTGATGTTCAGGGAGGAAGCTGGTCAAAGGGACTTGGATCATCAACTTGAAAATAAAGAAAATCCCAAAAGGAAACATCCATTTGTAAATAACTTTCACAATCATTTCCCAAAGTCTCTGTGTGGACTTTCTGGAGAAAATGTTTAAACATGCACACACACACACACACACACACACACACACTTCCATGAGTGTGCACACATTTAGATACACATAGACAAAACTGGGGGAGAAAGACATTTTGAAAAGCTTTTGTCCAGTTAATTTTGTTTGGCAAAGTGGAGGTGAGACTCTCAAAATACGAAAAACTATCAGTGACAGCAGAAGCCTAAGACCCAAATGTGTGCAAAATTCCTTCCTTCCATTTTGAGTTAAAATGACAGAGAAACTGTAGGTATGTGGTAGTGAGGCTGTTTAGACGTATATACCTTGGTATGTTTTTCATTTAAACTCTATGTAGTCACCTTAAAATCTTGGCCTTAAGGCATTAAATTGCAAAGCAAATGTATTCTGAAATGAGGAAACCATTAAAGTTGACAATTAATTTATGATGGATTTTTCTGATATTTAGTTAAGGTCACATGTGTTTAGCATATGAGACAGACATTAGAATCAAAGCTTCTGTGTTCCAAACATATCAAAGCCGTTCTTGACAGCTCTCCCCTTGTAATGCTCTGGCTTTTTCTCAAGTGCAAGAATTCCATATAACATTGCTGGCTAGCATTTGTCTATCTTTGATGACTTTGAATTTAATTCAAATTTTGGCAAGATCTTCTGAGATGTTTCCAGTATTTCTTTTTTTAAAAAAAGGGAAAAAACCCTCCAGGCACATAATAGATATGTGAAGACTTCAAACAGTTCATGGAAAAATGGAACTAAGAGATAAGTTTATTTTGGTGCAAAAAAATTGAAATATATGCATAGTTTTCCATAATTGGCAATTTCCATCAACTTTTTGAGGATACAAATTATAGCTTTATAATCTGTTTTTTGGAACCATGGTGGGAAGAGGAATGGACAGTTTGGTCTTTTGCTAAGTGGGAAATAACTCATCCAATGTCATTACTCCTGGCTCAGTGATGGGAGGGGAAGGCAAGCCCAAAGCCCCTGCCTGTAACTCCCTGCATTTCTTCACTAAGACTGGGAGGACGCCTTGTAATGTGAGTAGGATCATGCTGTAAAATCTTGTCATCCTTTGAGAAGCTGCAGATAACTCTTGCTGCTACATTTTCATTCCTAAAAGCTTACGAAGCTCAAGAACTGGCCACCTGCTGTCCCAGCGTCTGAGTTGGTTCTGACATTGCAGAAGAGACATACAAGGTGTGTCTCTCCTGCGCTCCACAAGAGCAGGTCCATCCTGCCTGGAGCCTCTCTTAGCTCTTCCAGCCTCTTCAGTGTGTTGGTTCATCACGGGGAGAGCCATGGCCCTCCCCAAGCCTTGTAATGATGGGACTTGCTCCATTCATTGCATAGGGGAAACTTAATCTAGATTTGGAGTTCTTCAAAGCCTCCAAGGTTGGAATAAAGTGTTTGGGCAGGAAAGACATTAGATTCTTGTTGTAAATATTACTTAACTGCTTCCAGAATACAATGGCTTCACAAGAAATCAAGGACCAGAAAACTTGAACAATTTGCCTTGTTACAATTTTTTTTTTAATGGGGCCAGCGGTGTGGTGCTGCAGGTGGGGCTGCTGCCTGCGGTGCCAGCATCCCATATGGGTGCCAGTTCAAGTCCCGGGAGCTCCACTTCTGATCCAGCTCTCTGCTGTGGCCTGGGAAAGCAGTGGAAGATGCTCCAGGTCCTTGGGCCCCTGAACCCACGTGGGAAGACAGGAGGAAGCTCCTGGGTCCTGGGTCCTGGCTCCTGGCTCCAGATCAGCGCAGCTCCAGCTCTTGTGTCCAATTGGAAATTGAAACAGCTGACGGAAGACCTCTCTTTCTCTCTCTACGCCTCTCCTTCTCTCTGTGTGTAACTCTGACTTTCAAACAAATATTTTTTAAAGATTTATTTATGTATTGGAAAGGCAAAATTACAGAGAGAGAGACAGAGAGATCCATCTTCCATCTGCTGGTTCACTCCCCAAATGGCTGCAACTGCCCAGAGCTGGGCTGATCCGAAGCCAGAATCTAGGAGCTTCTTCCAGGTCTCCCATGTGGGTGCAGGGGCCCAAGCACTTGGACCATCCTCTGCTGCTTTCCCAGGCCATAGCAGAGAGCTGGATCAGAGGAGGAGCAGGCGGGACTCGAACTGGCACCCATATGGGATGCTGGCACTGCAGGTGGAGGCTTAGCCTATTATGCCACAGCGCCAGCTCAAATATGAACATTTATGATCCCATATTTGTTTTATATATGAGAGGGAGACTATGAATATGGGTGAAAGAATGAAACAGTAAATGGATGAATAAATCAGAGCAGAAAGAATGACATACTCTCATTTATAGGTGCTTTGTCTGCAACACATCATTTTGGGTATGGTAGGGCTGTTTGTCTTTCCATTCTAGCTTTTCCACTGTCAAAACTCAAGTTACATCATCCTTAAAAAGAAGCATAAACCAAACCCAGAAGAGTTAAATATTTTTAAAAAACAGTAAATGTTTGACTATTGTAAACGCATGCTTTATTTGACAAAAGCGGCCCGTAGTCATAAATTAGAATGCACGTCTCTGTGAAATTCCACCGAGTATCATTATTCCAAAAATGTTCCCAGCCCCTGAATCGCTGCTGTGTTCTCTGCAATGGCTCACATATGTGCGCACCACCACCAGGCAGGGGCAGAACAGAGGGCCGATTCACAAAGAGATGCCTTAGGAATTCTTGGATTTCTCTAACAGACATGGACTGAGCAAGGAACTCCGTTTTGGACAGCACCCAACCAGGAGGGCTGGCCTAGGACATGGACTTCTCAATAATGAAGTTAAGAGTCCATGTGTTCAAAATGAACTTGAAACCCATCTTCCCATAACATGATGGCAAAATTGCTGTAGGCTGGACAGTCAGCTCAAAACGGTGCTGATTAAAACCAGAGCCATATAAAGTTTGAATGCCAGGTGCTTTGAACTGTATGCTTTAGAAAAACATGAAAATGTGACAAGATGATTTTGCAAGTTAGTCTTCATTTCAGTTCTATGCGTAAGCTCTCAAATCAACTAGACCGCAGCCCTCCTTGGGACTTTAAATGCTGCCTTCATCTCTCTCTGCTGTTTTCCTACCATTGTGCTTCTTCCCCAGAGGGACCTAAGACTTTCCCTTCAGGGCCGGAGATACACAGAACATCCCCACATCACTATCAACACATTGTGATTTTTCTTTGAAGATCAGCATACTTTGTGTGTGTGTGCGTGTGTGTGTGTGTGTGAAGCAGAAAGATGGTGTAGGGGGAGAGAGTGCGAGTGAGCACTCTCTTCTGTTGGTTCAGTCTCCAGATGACCACATAACTGTGGCTGGGTCAGGAAGAAGCCAGAAGCTGGGAACTGAATCTACATCTCCCACATAGGTTGCTGGGGCCCAAGTATTTCAGCCACCATCTGCCCTCCAGGTTACGCATTAGCAGGAAGCTGGAGATGAAAGTGGAGCCAGGATTAGAACCCACGCACTTTGATATAGGGTGTGAGTATCTCCACCAGCAATGTAACTACTGGGTCGGAACCAGCCCCAACACATTTGTATTTTTAATCATACAGACCAGAGGCTCTTAACTTACAGACTTCTATCAAACTAAGTACAAGAGCCTCCTCCTCTCCCTCTCATCATGATGGTATCAACGTCTCTACTTTCAAGGTTTCTAACTGAGCTCTGTGAAGAAGCTTCCCTCTGTCTCTACAGTGGGTTCTTGGCACAGGGCAGTGGTTGGCTCATTTTCAATGAATTGATTTTGAGAAAAGGAAGAAATAATAACAAATCTCCCGAAATCCTACAGCAAGATTTTAAATTGTCAGGGGGCCCTGAGGTATAGCTGTTTGGGAGTGAATATAAAAGTTATAGGGGTGAAAGTGTTTCAAAGAGTTGAAATTTAATATGTTGAGATTTAGATCTGGGAAAATACTTGAAATGTCACAGCAATGTAAGTGTGCTTAGTTTACTAAGATCCTCCTAATTATGTTCCCATCGCTATGCTGATGGAATTGGTAGTGGTCACGGTTTCTTTTCATATTGAAGTGTATCAGTGAGAAATGACTGAGGGATGAACCAATGGTCAGTCAATAATCAATATATTTGTCTATCCATGAGCTTAGCATAGAGCCTCTAAAATGTGCTTTCACATAGTGGCAACCATAAGTGAGGTATAGAAGGGTTAGCAAACCATGACCTATGCTGAATCACCTAATTGATTCCAGAGCGGTGCTTATGTTGGTGGTAGTTGAAGACTTGGTAGTTACATATATCTTAATTTTACTTAAAAGCCAGAAAGAAAGAAAGATTAAGCAGGTGCTAATAATCACTTTGACTTCTCCTAACTATTTTTAAAAAAAAGATTTTTATTTTATTTCAAAGTTAGAATTATGAAGGTGTGACAGGGAGAGAGAGAGAGAGAAACAGAGAAAGAGAAAGAAAGAGAGAGAGAGATCCTCATTCGCTGGTTCACCTCCCAGTTAGCTGCAAAGGCCAGGGCTGGGCTAGGCTGAAGCCAGGAGCCAGGTGCTTCCTCCAAGTCTCTCATGTGGATAGCAGGGGCCCAAGCACTTGGGCCATCCTCCACTGCTTTCCCACACACATTAGCAGGGAGCTGGATCAGAAGTGGAGCAGTGGGGACACAAACCAACACCCATATGGGATGTGAGTATTGCAGGCAGTGGCTTTACTCACTATGCCACAAGGTCAACCCCTCCTAACTTTTTTAAAAACTCAGTCATTTTTTGGTTCATCATTGAGGATCTTCAGAGTTCCATTCTTCAGAGAATTCTTGGAGGCTGATTCTTTTTATCATGAATTCACTTTGATTTTTATTGTCCCCAAAGTGGTAAAACATAATGTCACTATCAAAACAACCGAGTTACTCCCACAGTTCTCTTTAAAGAATGGTAGGGACATCCTTAGTACAAAAGGAGAGATAGTGATTAAAGTCTTGTTATGTGGATGTGGAGCAGAGGTGGGGGAGAGGAAATAGAGATCATTTTCCAAATATTATATATGTTTTATAAAATGTGTGAGTGCGATGGGCTTTTCCTTATTACTGGTCCACCTTGAAACCTCTGTCACTTATTAGCTATGTGACCTCAGCAAGTCATTTAGTCTCTGAGTTTTAGCATCTTCATCTGTAATTTCAAATAATAGTGGCCACTTCCCAGGTTATTCTGAGAAATTAATTGAATTACACACAGACATTTTAATGAATTATATACAACATATTTAAATATATATTAATATTTAAATAACATATTTAAATATTAGTAGTAGTCATAGCATACATTATTCTGTCAAACCTAGTACCATGTGTGATAGATGAGAAGACATATTAAGAGCTTATGAACATTGAGACCAATTTGTGGTGTAGTGGATTAAACTGCCCCCTGCACACCAACATCCCATACGGTCACTGGTTCAAGTCCCGGCTGCTCTACTCTCAATCCAGCTGTCTGCTAATATGCCTGAGAAAGCAGAGGGTGGCCCAAGTACTTGGGTCCTTGCACACACGTGGGAGACCTGAGTGGAGCTGCAGTTCTACTTCAGCCTGACCTAGCCTTGGCCATTATAGCCATTGGGGAGTGAGCTAGTGGATGAAAGATCTGTTTCTCTCTCTCCTTCTCTCACCCTCCCTCCCTTCCTCCCTCTCTATAACTCTGCCTTTCATATAAATAAATAAGTCTTTAAAAATGTTGTGTAGGCAGAGAAATGGGTAAGTGTTTAAGGAACTGGAAATGCTAACTACCCTGATTTGATTATTATATTGAATTATCACACTGTATCCCATAAATATGTCAATGAGAAGTATGCATTTGGGTAGCAGATCTGGAATTAGACCAAGGAAAACATTGTGGTAAACCACAAAACTGAGGAAGGGAGTGGGAGGAAGAGGGAAAAGGAAGCTTTAGGCAGCTGGGTTCTTGTACAGGTGTGGGTTCTGTGGGCCTCTTGGAGTCTAACTTGAGTGGCTGCCATCTAGGATGTTTTCTTTTCTCCTTGAGAGGGTGTGATTGACAACGTAGGGGAAGGAAATTCACAGCCGCACAGCCATGGTCTGGGCATGAAAAGGCAGCTGGAGGGAAGTCTACGAAGTTGCCTTTTGCATTAGTCCCAGGCAACATCAAAATGGGAGGCAGATTCTGGATCAGGCGTGGTTAAAATTGCTTTAGGCTACAAGTTTTGGCAAGTCAGGGGTCCTCTCTATCTTCAGTTTCCTTATCTATAAAACGGAGTGTGCTGATGTTGATAGGATTGGGTAAGAAAATGAAGTGTACCTGCTCTATAACAGAGTTAATAAATGCTAGTTATTATTTATCATAATTGTGTTAATGTTAGCCAAAGCAATGATTTACTACTGAGAAAATGTGGTAGTGTGGGTGCCCTTTTTCTTTCTTCTTTTGTTGAAAAAGTGACAGCTTCAACGTGAGATTACTAGGACCATCATAAGATGTTTCTAAAGGGTTCAGCATGAGCTGGTCGGCAAGGCTATGGACTAGGCGAAGCCTTCACTGAGTTGCTCGCTCACATGTTCTGCAGACGATCCTGTGCTTGGTCATGTCCTATAAAATGAAAGGAATATTTGCCAGCTGGAGTCTCTTGTGGGCCAAGAGGAAGCAGTAGACCCATGAAACAGTTATTTATTTTGGAGGTGGAGGCGGATAAGAGTAGGGCTAAGGCTCTGGTTTTATGAAATTGATGGGAAGTAGTATTTACTCTGTGGTCGGTTCATAGCTCTTGATGCAAGGGCTCCCCCTGCAGGTTTCCACAACTGTAAGATGTTATGTGGGAAGCTAAGTCCAGCCATGTGAGAAATGTTCTAATGCCCTTCATTTGTGAATGTCACACCTTCCACTGACTGTAAGCTTTAGCAGGTAATACATATCTTAACTACTGATGATGTGCTATGGGGTAGCCAAACCAGATTTCCCAATGCCCTGTTGCTTACAGTCACCAGGTGTAGTGGCCTAACAGGGACACATGGCCTGTGGAACAAAAAATCATACATTTGGAAAGATCCCATGATGGTGGGGAGGTAGTGTGTCAGTGTATTTGCTGCTCATTTGGTGCCTGATAGCTCCATACTTGGGAAGTATTGTGTGTGTGTGTGTGTGTGTGTGTGTGTGTTTGATTAATACTAATTGAAAAGGAACTTCTTAACTGAAATCGTGAATTAAACAAGAGTGTCAACTTCTTTCTTAAAAGAGACCCTACTTTATTTAAAAAAAAAACTTATTTTCCTTAATTTAAAAAAACTCACATGACATTTGTGGCATACCAAGAACACATGAAGCATATGTGAGTTCTACTCATGATGTTGAATCCACCTGTGTGCTCTTTGCCCATTTTTAAAACCTTTTAAATCATGTATTAGGTTTTTTTTAAAAAAGATTTATTTATTTATTTGAAAGTCAGAGTTACACAGAGAAAAGGAGAGGCAGAGAGAGAGAGAGAGAATCTTCCAATCATTGGTTCACTGCCCAGGATGGCCACAATGGCCAGAGCTGTGCCAATCCAAAGCCAGGAGCCAGGTGCTTCTTCCAGCTCTCCCACATGGGTGTAGGAGCCCAAGGACTTGGGCCATTTTCTACTGCTTTCCCAGGCCATACCAGAGAGCTGGATCATAAGTGGAGCAGCTGGGACTTGAACCAATGTCCATATGGGATGCTGGCACTGCAAGCGGCGGCTTTACCCGCTATGCCACAGCGCCAGCCCCTAAATCATGTATTATTAATATCAGTGAACATTACAGTGACGCTTCCTCACATTCACTGGTGAGATTTTTGTTGTGTACTATTCCTGGGTTTTTAAGAATGTTATTGAAAATATTTTGTGAAAAGTATTAAGCATATTCAAAAGTAGGAAGACTAGTGGTATGAGCTCTCATTTACTTATAATTCTTTAGCAACTTGTAAATCTTTTGTTATCTATATTCCTCATTCCTCCTCTTACTGCTTTTTTCTGAAGCAATTTTCAGACATCACAGAAATAAAACTTTAATACTCATGTCTCAAATGCAATAACTCTTTTAAAACATAACTGTGGTAAATTATCAAACCTGAAAAATATTAACAACAATGTCTTACTACAGCAAATATCCAGCATTCAAATTTTCCAGCTTGTGTCATAAATTTGTTACAGTTGGTTTGCTTGGATTGGGAGCCAAATGTTGCTCATGTGTTGTATTTGATTGAGATATCTCTGGAATCTTTCTGAACCACAGTGACTTCTCTCTTTTTTCCCTTGTACTTTTTTGTGGATGTATTATTGTATTTTAGGATTTTTTTTTATTTTTGGCTTATTGATTTGATAGGAAAGGTGGAGATAGAGAGCAAGAAAGTGTCCCCATCCACCGTTAACCCCCAGTTGTCCACAGTGGCTGAGAACCAAGAAGCCAGTCCAGGTTTCCCACATGGGTGGCAGGAACCTAATGACTGCTGCCTTCCAGGGTCTACATTAGCAGGAAGCTGGACTCAGGAGCTGGAGTCAGAGGTCAACCCAGGTGCTCTGAGAGGGAGCATGGGTGTGCTAACTGGTGTCTAAACTGCTAGGCCCAAGGCCGGTCCTGTATTTTGATAGTATAGCTTAGTGCTGTTTATTGTACCTCTCCATCATCTACTTTTGTAAACTGATCGATCTAGAGATCTGTTCAGATCCAGGTCCAGTTTCCTTTACCAGAAGATTCTCAGGTGGGGTTGTGCATTCCTTAGGCATCACAGCGAGAGGCACAAGGTGGTCGGCCACATCCTTTCTAACCTCATCAGGGAAGGGCAGAGGTGAATAGAAACCCGAGCAATGAAGCCGTCACATCTGGGATGGCCTTGGAGTAGGCAGGTGAAGCAAACAATTATAAATTGTTGATAAAACATCAAACAATTCTTGGTGCCAAGAATTGTACCCGCATGGGAGACCCGGAAGAAGCTTCTGGCTCCTGACTCCAGATTGGCTCAGCTCCAGCTATTGTGGCCATCTGGAGAGTGAACCGGCAGATGGAAAAATCTCTCTCTCTCTCTCTCTCTCTCTGCCTCTCTATAATTCTGCCTTTCAAATAAATAAGTAAATCTTTTTTTAAAAAAGAATTCATTCAGTATTAAATATAGTTTAAAAGTTTTACTCATTTTTGTAGTTTTACCTAGAAGTCCAAAAATCATGGAAGATGTAGATTCAAAACTTGGCTCTGGGGTTTGGTGTTCTGGTACAGTGGGTTAAGCTACCACTTGCAATACTAGCATCCCACATGGGTACCTGTTCAAGTCCTGGCTGCTCCACTTCTAATCCAGCTTCCTGCTAATGGCCTGGGGAGAGCAGCAGAAGATGGCCCAAGTCCTTGGACCGCTGCACTCAAATGGGAGACCCGGATGAAATTACTGGCTTCAGCCTGGTCTAGCCCTGGCCACAGCAACCATCTGGGGTGTGAACTGGTGGATGGAAGATCTGTCTCTCTCTCTTTCTGTAACTGTGTCTTTCAAATAAATAAATAAATCTTTAAAAAGAAACCCAGCTCTGTTTTATTTTTGTATAACTTTACTGAGGCATATTTTTTATATTGTAGGAATCACCTATTTCAAATAGACTACTTAATGTTTTTTGAGTAAATTTGTCCAGCTCTATGGCCATTACTTTAAATCAGTTATTTTCACCCCTCCAGTGAGATTCCCCCTGCTCATTTGTAGTTAATCTGTGTTCCGGTCTCTGGCCCCAGCAGCCACTACTCTGTTTTCTCTCTGTGTAGATTTAGCTTGTCTGAACATCTCATCTGAATGGAGTCATAACACATCTGGCTGCCTTCATTGTTTCTGAGGTTCCTCTAGGTTGTGGCACGTATCTGTAGTTTCTGCCTTCTTAATGCTGACTGTACCACATTCTGTCTCTCTGTTCACCGGCTGATGGATATTAGACTATTTCCTGTTTGGGGTTATTATGAATAACACTGTTAAGGACATTGCTATGCAAGATGCTGTGTTGACACATGTTTTTATTTTCCTTGGATATGTGCCTAGTAGTGAAATTGCTGGATCATGTGGCAAATTTATGTTGAACTTTTAGGGAAACCATGGAACTGTTTTCCAAAGGGCCTGCCCCAGCCATGGTGAAGGTTCTTGTTTTACCACATCCGCTTAGCTCTGCCTCTTACTAGCCGTGCAGGCGTGGCCAAACTTCAGTTTCCTCTGTAATGAAACGGTGGGCGGGGATCTGCTGTTTACCAAGTGCCTACTCGGTGTCAGAGGACTTGATAGGAGTGCTCCTTCCCTTTGTCCCACTTCATTTCTTGTCTCTGTGAAGTGTGTATCTATTTTTGACATATTGTGATGATTTTGCTGAAGTTCAGGGAAGTTAGATAAACTAGTCCTCGTTGTAGCACTGCGGGATTATTGTGAATGCTGTGTTATGCCAAACAACATACATGAACATGCTAAGCAAGGACTGGGGCATACAGAAGGTGGCTAGCAAAGAGATTCTTCTTCCTCTGGTCTGTTTTTAATCATTAGCATCTTTTCAGTTTTTATTTCTTTGCTTCTTGCCATCATTAGCGTTGGGTTCCCCCACTTTTCTGTTGCTGGTGCCTGCTAGGAGACTGCCATGCTTTGGAGAAATGGAAAAGTCCTTACAGCATTTACCCTGAGCTCAACTACTCTAGTGGCAGAAATATCAAGGGTCAGTCCCTGATTCAAATAGCATCATCATGTTGCATAAAACTATAGAAGCAACTAGTTCAGGATGTAGTTATAGCTGTTAATGGTTATTCTAATTCTCTTCTTTTGCACTCTGTTCACAATAGGGGTAGTTACTCTTCTTAATTCTAGAGAGAGGAGTTCTGAAAAATGTATACAATGTATAGGTTCATGTTGCAAGAAATTAGGTAAGCCATGCCAGTTGGTTTGAAACAGGCACAAGTGACAATAAAAAATTCCAGATCCGTAGAAGAATAAATTTCGGGGTCAAATTCAAGAGACTTCAAACTTAAAATACATTTTTGAGAATATGTTTGAATGTGAAATACACAACAAAAAGTTTTTCAAAAATCAGTAAATTGTCATTCATTGTGTCTTTTCAGGGAGAGCCCGGAGTCAGAGGCCCTCCTGGCCCCTCGGGGCCTCGGGGCATAGGAATCCAAGGGCCAAAGGTGAGTCCACTGTTCTGTGCTCTGTGAGGGTCCGAGAGCATCTGTAACAACCGGATCAACATCACTTTATAGGAAGTGTTCGCTCGGGTGCTGACTTGTGTTGTATTATTATTATTGGTGAAGGGTCTTATTTTTCCATATCGTGTGACCGTTCAGTAAAATAGAACATTTATGTTGATTCAGCCATTTGCTACCCCAAAGAAATTGGAAAGACAGCTTCTGCTAAGCAGGTGCAGAGTACCCAGAATGTTTACAAAAACACTGCTTTGAATGGAGTATGAGCTAGCTAAAGGGCGGCTGAGGGCTCATCAGACAGGGGTGAGCAGTGATCCTTAGCGTTTGTGCCTCCCTCTTCTTACTCTTTGTCTCCCCGCATCTTCCACCAGGGTGACGTTGGGCAGAAAGGCTTGCCTGGACCCCCGGGACCCCCTGGCTATGGATCCCAAGGAATTAAAGTAAGTGAATATCATTGTGATGGGGTCACCTCCCGATTCCCTGGGGTGGGGAGGAGAAGGGTAAATCATGGCAAACGTGGCTTTGATGAGCTGGGTCTAATGTGAGCCTCGCAGTTAAAAAGGCAGTGGGCGTTCAGGAACCTCATCGGGGTGACGTCTAAGTGCAGAAGTTTCACGAATGCTGACATCACACAAGCTGGGGCAGATTGCACTTGTCCATGCTTTGCTGTTCTCCCTGAATTCCAAACCGAGTAGGGGATGTACGTCTGCTGCCTGCTCTTCCGATGTTACCTTCCTCACCCGTAGCTTCCATTCATAGCCCCAGGCTTCCCAGTCTTAGCTCAGGATAGAATCAGCTGGCGCACGCTTTCAAATACCTGGAGGAATGGCACAGGACTCTCAGGGGTGCGGTGTGAGGACGCGGCTCTCAGCCCTGCCAGGTGACGGCCCGGGGTGCGTCAGGCTAGGAACACTGCTCTGAGCTCTGAGTCTGCGCAGAGGGAATTCACAGCCGTCTGCATTTTGCTTTAGTTCTGCCCAGCAGCCGCAGGGTGGTCTCTCATATCTCAGTAGACAAAACTTTGGCATCTAAAGATGACTTTGTCATTTCAAATCATTCCCTTTCCTACTTCAAATATGCTGAAAGAAAACAAAACCGGCTCACTTGTCTACCCCCCCTCCCTGAAACGGACTGCTATTTATTTTTGCCAAATTAAGCTTTGAGACTGAGTGACTGATATCTGATAACCGTGGATAATCCACATGGACTCTAAGAAAGTAGCAACAGTCAAAGTACACTTTTTGGAATAGCAGAATTCCTTAGGAGACGTAGGAGCTCAAGGTCAAAAATATGAAAGTCCTGTGTTGACATTAAACCCTGTACTCCTGGGTAGAGAGAGTGAGCTTAGAGTGAAGAGCAAAACTCATAGCATCTGTATGAAGACTCCAATCTATCACGCAACATCCAAGGGCTCCCTCGGCAGGGGTTTGCTGTCACAGGGGTTCACCTGCTGGGCTGAGAGTCCAGGCACAGGCCAGGCAGCACGTTGATAAAACAGGAACAAAGGAAAACACAGCAAACCCTGGCTTCCTTATAGGCAACATTGCCCTTAAGTTCTGCAGTCCAAGGTGGCAGTGCTCGGCACATGGCTTTGCATACGTTTACTTAAGAAATGAACCTGCGTCAGTGTGCCGGTCTTGTCACCCGCATGAGCTCAGCTCAACATGGGCTGCTAGGTCATTTCCCCCACCTCTTTCAGTCCAGTTTTTCTCCCCTCAGTTATCTGGGAAATACTTCCTCATTCACCCTGCGGTGCCCTGGGTTCCATTTAATTAAGCCTTACCGACTGTGACTCACCTGGCTCCCAGCCCTTTCTTGTGCCCTCGAGGTGATGCCATATGCAAACTCCATCCTGGGTGAAATCAGGTCATGGGGCTTGTCCACACAGGGCAAGAACCAAATTTGGAACTGCCACGTCTTAGCAGAGACGAGATAAGCTCTTCTGCGACCCGGGTCTGCGGCCATCAGGCGCCAGGCTACCTGGAGGTGAACCTTGACTCAGGAAACCGCCATGACCTGTGACATTGTGGGGATCCAGCAGGCAGAAGAGCGAAAGTGTTCCCCACAGGACTCCGGGCCCTCTCACTGCAAACGGGGCTGCTGGGGGTCCCTCGGAGTGCTTTGAGATCCTCTTGAGCAGTGACGTTTCATCACTTGCATTCATTTGTTGACGTTGTTCCCGCCCCTTCTTGAGGCCACGTGGAGTCGTGGAAACTGCCTCTGTGCCCGTGTCTCTCAGTGAGGAGGCTTTGATGGAAGCCATCCTTGCTGGTAACCTTTGCCACCGGGCCCCTGCCTGTGTCCCTGCCTCTCTTTGCCATCCCAACCGTGGGGAAAGTAAAGGCTGGGGAGGTGGACACGGAAGGGATTTGCCTCCGCACCACCTGATTTTGTTGCCAAAATAGTGCCTCAGTTAGTCTTTCAACCAACCAACAAAAGCAGGATCTGTGTCAGGGCAATCAACTAATTTTTTTTAAAAGATTTATTTACTTGAAAGTCAGAGTTACACACAGAAAGAAGGAGAGGCAGAGAGAGAGAGGTCTTCCACCCACTGGTTCACTCCCCAGATGGCCACAACTCCCCAGATGGCTGGAGCTGTGCCAATCCAAAGCCAGAAGCCAGGAGCTTCTTCTGGGTCTCCTACGCGGGTGCAGGGGCCCAAGGACATGGGCCATCTTCTACTGTTTTCCCAGGCTGCAGCAGAGAGCTATAATCAGCTAATTTTGTCAAATGGTGAGTGCAAAGCGGTGAACTTAGTCCCCATCTAGTTTATAGGTTGTAAGGTCTTCAGATTCGAGCTCCAGAGAGCGAGGCGGGCTGGCATGATGTGATGAATTGGCTGGCAGAGGGCTGCGGGGCCCCACATCAAGAGTTGGATCTCCACGCTAAGGTCACAGGAGGGCCATGATCAGGTTCCAGAAGATGCATTCTGCTCCTTCCTTATAACGGGGCGGGGGGCATGATTAGAAGAAATGGGGACGTGTAGAGTGCCTCTGCCCACGCCCCTTCCCTTTCTCCCCGTGGAAGTGTGTGGCCGTCTGGGAACCCCTTCTCCCTGCCTTTCCTGGGGCTCTGGGACGACCCTGGGTTGCTGCTGTGGCAGCCCTGATCCCACGCAACCCTGGCTGGCGGATCTGCCGGCCAATCTGAAGAAAACTCAACACAGCATTATCAAAGAAGGCATTTACTTAGAGTTTTGAAAGAGTTACATTTGTAATCGAAAGGAAGGACAATTTGGGAATGCTAATCTAGTTCAAAAAACCATACTGAACTCCAAAAAAAGAAAACATTCAGATGGAAGAGGGCTTTTGAGGGGGGGGGAGGATGACAGGAAATCCCGGGCTGCTGGCACAGGTGTCACCAGGGACGGTGACTGACACGGACGGGCTCTCTGGGCTTGGTTGCTATGGCTGTCTCTAGGTGGAAGTCCATTGTGGCAGTCACAGCTGTGGCTTTAGGATGCTTATGGCTTTTGCAGACGTGCAGATTTAGAAGTGTTCACTGATTCTGGGTGGCGATGCCCATGACTTCCTTCTCTGCAGGCCTCCCTCACTCCGTTGTTGGAAGGTGCTCCTGGGACTGCGGCTCCCTCTTTGAAGCTGGTCTCCCGAGCCCTTGCTGCCCCCTGCTGCTCCCCTACTGTCCCCCTGTGGCCCTGCTGTCTCTGCAGTGCTCAGGAGCTACCAGTCTGTTAGGCCTCTGTGCTTTGATTGGCTAAGTGCATGAGAGGGGTTGCGGCTCATTCATCCCTGATGGCCTTGTCTTTCAAGTTCACAGCATAGGACAGGAGGTTCGTATCAGATGCCACCCTTGTGTCTCACTGTGAGTGTCCAGTTCTAACCGCTTCCCTGCGAGCGTAGTTACGTCACCGATGCCAGAGGTTAAGTCAGGCTGGAGAAGAGATCAAATTGGGTCTCGGGGGATTCCTTGATATAACAACAGCTAAGTGAGGCCGGCCCTTACAGAGACCACCAGGAGGGACGTAATGAGGTGGTGGACCATCCAGGTGGAAAAGCCAAGGACAGACAGAGATGGGTCTTCCTTTCTACTGAGGAGTTGCGCCCACCTTTCTCCCCCCTTGTGCAAGACAGCTCCCACGTCCTGGTCAGCCCAGACATTCCCCTAGTCGTTTTTCCCTAAGACATAGGAAGTCCTCCAATAAACAAGGTTCCTGGTGGCCTTCCTCAACTTCACGGAGTTTCTGAGAAAGATCTGTGCACGGGGCTTTCCTATAACTCTTGCTACTCCCAAACCCTGCGTCCACTGAAAGAACCAGTCCCATGCACTGGCTTGCTTTCTTCCTTGAAACCTGGACAGGGCTGACAGCACTGAGCATGCCATCAGGCTGTGGTGAGGGTTGGGCCATTACAGGGTGGCCATTTTGTTACCAGTGTCAAGAAACAAATAGGCTAGTGCTGTGGTGTAGCAGGTAAAGCCTCTACCTGTGGTGCCGGCATCCCATATGGGCACTGGTTTGGTCCCAGCTGCTCCACTTCCAATCCAGCTCCATGCTCATATGCCTGGGAAAGCGGCAGACATGCTGGGCCCTTGCTACCCATGTGGAAGACCCAGAAGAAGCTCCTGGCTCCTGGCTTCTGATTGGTCCAGCTTTGGCCATTGGGGCCATTTGTGGACTGAACCAACAGTTGGAAGATCTCTCTCTCTCTCTCTCTCTCTCTCTTTCTCTTTCTCTGTAACTCTACTTCTCAAATAAATAAATAAATATTTTTAAAAAATAGCCTTCATGACATTCAGGGGAAACTAGTGAGCATATCTAATAACAGTCCTAGTGACTTCCAAGGTGACAAATAGTAATAATGGCTATGATTATGTGGCCAGACAGCTACAGATCAGTCTAGACATCTTGCTCCTGTACAAGGGAGGAAAGTTGGTTTTATGACCTCTCTCTGCTTTGTTCTGATCCCAGTGGTGTAAATGAAGGAGAATGAGTCTGGGAGCTGCCCAGACCTTAGCCTTGGCCTTGGCCTGAATCTGAGTTGTGATTCTTTCTAGTTGTGTAACCTTGGAAAAATTAGTTTCCAAGTAATCTCAGGCCACTTGTCTTTTTTTTTTTTAAAGATGTTATTTATTTATTTGATATGAGAGTTACAGAGATAGAGAAGGAGAGACAGAGAGAAAGGTCTTCCATCCACTGGTTCACTGCCTAAATGGCTGCAATGGCCAGACCTGAGCTGATCTGAGGCCGGGAGCTTCTTCCACGTCTCCTACGTGGGTACAGGGCCCAAGCAGGTGGGCCATCTTCCACCACCTTCCCAGGCCAGAAGCAGAGCATTGGATTGGAAGAGGAGCAGCCGGAACATGAACCGGTGCCATGCACCACAGGCAGAGGCTTAGCCTGCTGTGCCACAGCTCAGGCTACTCATCTTTAACACAGGGATAACAAGGCCCATTGTACAAACTGCTGTGAAGCTGAAGTTGTCAAAAGTGTCTAGCCCACAGTTGTGGATACTCAACCTGAGCTTGGGCTTAGGAAAAAAGGGATTTGAATCAAGACTTTTCTGTTTCTGAGGTCTGTAGCTATGCCCCAGTTTCCACATCTGAGTATTGGCAATAATAACAGTACCGTTTCCTAAAGTTGTTGTGAGGAATAATTGAAATTAGGTGAGAAAGTATTGCAATGCGTTTAATACATGTGTGCCAAATGTTTGCAGTTATTCTCATTATTATTCCTTCCTATTTCCCTTCCCTTTCCTTAGTTCTTATTGTATTTTATAGATATAAGCCCTATAATTTTGACATCTAAGGGACATAATACTTTAAAGCATAATATTTTGTTTGTGTTACTTGTGGAGGTCTGGTTTCAGTACCAAATGTGAGTTGTCTGCATTATCTTTTATCTTTTATTTTTTATTTATTTGAGAGGTAGAGTTATAGACAGAGGGAGAGACACAGAGAAAGGTCTTCCTTCTGCTGGTTCACTCCCCAAAAGGCTGCAACAGCTGGAGCTGAGCCAGTCCAAAGCCAGGAGCCAGGAGCTTCTTCTAGGTCTCCCACAAGGGTACAGGGGCCCAAGAACCTGGGCCATCTTCAATGACTTTGCCATGCATAAGCAGAGAGCAGGATTGGAAGAGGAGCAGCTGGGAACGTGAACCGGCACCCATATAGGATCCTGGAACCGCAGACGGAGGCTTAGCCCACTATGCCACAGTGTTGGCCCTTGCATTATCTTTTAATTCCACGTTTCCATGAACTTTCTGAAGCTCCCTCATAGAACCCCAAAGGTGTAAAAAAACTCACTAGAATTCTTTGCTCTATAATAGTGCAGGATGGGTGTTCCTTGTTGGTGGGTAGTTTTCTTCCACACGGAATTACAGAGAACCTTGTTGTCCATTGATGGTTCCTTCCCTCTGTGGGGCGTCTTTGCTACTTGCACTTAGCGTCAGGGAGGGAGTGTGCAGGAGGGGCACACCTGCTTCTTCAAGTCTTGACCACTCACTGAATCAATGAGAAGTAGCTGCAAGGTACTACTTAATTGCAAGGAAGGCTGGGAAATGTAGTCTGACTGTGGGCCCAGGAAGTAAACAGCTTGGGCTGGGGAAGAACTGGTAAATATGCCACACTTGACAGAGTTCGTTTCTAGCAAAGACGGAGAAATGAACGTTGTTTCTTTGAAGTATGCTGGTGCTTTGGGAAGAGTCAAAAACTTAGGTGGTTTCCGTGGCAGCTTCCAGACTACCCCGTCTTTCTCCTGACGCTATGGGGTAGAGCTGTCTGGCGCTATAAGCACGGTGTTCAGCCCTGTCATTGCGTTCATCCTATCCTAAAAGAACACTCGAAGGCCCTTCACAGTCGTACTTATTTCAAGCAGTTTCAAGAGTACCAGTGGATAATTGAGAAGCTACGTGAGTAGGTAGGCTAAGTCCCAGCCAAAGAACTGGAGGAGGCATGGGGTTCAAAGGGCCAGGAAATGCTCATTGGTGTCTATGACAAAGCCAGGCTCAGGGCAGGAGGGACACTGACCATCCGGCTGGAGCCCTGTGGTTCCAAGGCGTGTGCACACAGAGAGGAGGGGCGAGGAGGGGAGGGAGGGAGGGAGGGAGGACACCCAGGAGGGAGCAAAGCTGGCAGAAAAGGCAGGCTTCAGGAGACAAAGAGGGAGAGGAGGCAGCAGTCAGTGTCAGGTGGGGAATGGCGAAGTGCTGGCGTCTTAGGGGGCTGCTGCCTTTGAAGCCCGCAGGGGTGTGACGGTGGGCGGGGTACCCCCACTTGCTGGGTCTAACGTGGTAGCGCTAGACAACGACTGTTCTCTCCAAAGCACTCTGATCTACGGATTCAGGGCAGACCCGGAAGTTTGTAACATTCTTGGTTCAAAGTCTTCATGTAATGTCATTTCTTAAGTAGATCTGTGCTAAAATCACCATGCTTCCGTAAACTCCGAGAGCTTTTTTCGTTGAATCGGGCATTTTTGCGACCTCTGGTGTCCATCCACCGGAAAGGCTACGGCTTGGACAGCCAGGATTCTGTAGCAGGGCTCTCACACAGAGCCTGCCAGCCTTCTCCTACCTGTGGCCTGATTGCTTTGAAAGCGTTTGCAGAATCCATTTGACTAGATTTGTGGTTAGAATGGACCCATTACAGCATGGAAAATTACACCCTTAAAGGCCACATGGAAATGATTCATTTAGTAATGTAATTGCCTTAAAGGGAAAAAATGTCACGGTAGTTTGATGTATACTAAGTTGCAAACACTGCAAAGGGGTTAAGAAGCATGGACATTGGGACTTTTTAGTCCCAATTCCTAAATTCATAACTGTGCCAGATGATGATATTGAGGGAGTAGCACACACATGTGCATACACACACACACACACACACACACACTAATATTACAGGTTCCTGGTATTCGAATTGAACATTTTCTTTCTTCTCTTGGCTGCAAGCAAGCACCAACACAAAAAATTAAAACAAAGCTAACTTTGGTAATAGCACAATCACTGCATTCAATTTGAACACACCTCGGAAATTAAATAGAAATGCTAAGTCATGTAGCTAATAGCATAGCAAGTAGATCGCGTGTGTGCTTATGCCAGAAACTTGGTTTGAGTGAGTGTTTGATACTTATCTCTTATTATAATTGTCAAGTGCACACACAATTGCTGTACCTGGAGACGTCAAAACCACATGAGAGGTTTCAACGTTTAAAGTTTGGTGCTTTGGGATTACACCTGCCGAAATGACTGTGACAGATGAAGGCTGGGGCTAAACACTGATCCTGCCCAGTTTACAACAGAAGGCATCCCTAAGTCTTTACGCCTTTTATTCTCTTTAACATCGAATTGAAGACAAAGCGCTGAGTCCACGGTATTCTGTGCGCAGGTTACGCCCATCGGGAATTACTTGCATTTATTAAGTGGGGCTGGTGGGAGGCTGCTGTCTTGCTTTCATTTTCCTCCTGGGTTGAGATACTTTGATCCCTTCATGCCAGTTAGGAAAAAGAAGGGTTCTTGCTTTTGTAAATTTCTGAATCTCATATTATGGCAGGGTGCTCTCCTCTCTCAATGTTAAATTTTCCTTTTTTTAAAAAAAATGTGTTTTTCATTTTTTATTTGAAAGGCAGAGAGAGAGAGTGATTGTCCATCTATTGGTTCACTTCCCAAACGCCTACAACAGCTGGGGCTGGGCCAGGCTGGAGCCAGGAACTCAATCCAAGTCTTCCATGTGCATGGCAGGCACCCCACTTCTTGAGCCTTCATCTCAGGGTATGACATTAGCAGGAAGCAGGTTGGAAGTGGAGTAGCTGGGACTTGAACAAGGCATGCCAATCTGGGATGTGGGCAACTCAAGTGGTAACTTACCCACGCACGTGACCCCAAAGTTTCCTTTTTAATTAGCCAATGCTGGGGCAGGAGCTGTGACATTGGGTTAAGCTACTACGGAGACATCTGCATTCCATATGGGAGTGCTGGTTTGCATCCCAGCTCCTCAGCCTCTGATCTAGCTCCCTTATGCCTGGGAAGCAGCAGGTGATACTTCAAGTCCTGAGGCCCTGCACCATGTGGGAGACCTGCAAGGAATTTCTGGCCCCTGGCTTCATTCTGCAGGTCCTGGCTGTTGCAGTCGTTTGAGTAGTGAATCAGTGGACAGAAGATCTTTCCCTCTCTTCCTCCTCCCCCCTTTCCTCTCTCCCCTCTCTGTCACTGTGTCTTTCAAATAGCCAGTTCCCCACATCAGAATTGGAATGAAAACTTTAGGTTCTCCACTGGGTGGGGCTTAAGTCACCATTATTAGCAGCTTTTAATTCTTGCCTGTGTGCTGTGAACACTGTTCCCTGCCATGACCAGTGGCTGCCACAGATTTCTCTTCACTTCTACACACTCCTTACACTGCTGGGAACCTAAAAGGAAAGACATATTTTGACATCACATTTACTGAAGTAAATACATGACCCTACTGCAAGCTTTTACTATTTTCCATCAATTTGAAAGGTCAAAATGAGTACTGAGTTGGTAGCAAACACATTGTCAATGTCATGTGTTGATACTGAATATTTAAATATCACCAAAAGTTAGAAAAATATATGAAGGATTGCAGTAGAATGACAATATACTACATCAAGTCATCATAATAGAAAGTGTATAATTTACAATTATAGTAGGCATGCTGCTGGTTTAAATTGGCCTTTTCCTCCCCCTTTTATTCCTGAATTTCTTCTCTTCTCTCCCCCTTCCTCCTACCCACCCACTCCTCTGTATAATATAGAAAATTGTAGATACTATGTATTTATTCTTTCTCATTCTTGAAACAGATGGTGTCCATATAAAACCAAGTCCAGTGAAAGACATGGAAAAATTACTCTTGGCTGCCTCTACCATCTTTGTATCCCATGAATTTCACTGCTGAAAACACATAAAAGGAGTATTATCTTTCTCCCATCCATAAATGGTGACTTGGAAGTTAAGACACTAATACAAGGGATCTTTTAAAAAAGTTTATGGAAAATACAAGTAATGACATAACTATGTACAGATTCAATTTTTTTTCTCCAAAATGTGCATATATTTTAATTCCATTTTCCCATAAACTGTTTGTAGCACCCTCTTAGCATTCCTCTCTTTAGCAAGATAAGAGGTTCCTTTATTACTCATACCTTTGAACTCCTGGAGAGAGATAGGGCCATAGGTGGGAGCTTCAAAGGAATAAAATTATGCATTTATTATGAAAAAAACTGTGCTTGGATTTTGGATTTTGGATTTTCTTTGGTATCAGAATGAATTCATACTTTTAATTCAGTTTGCCATGAACTTTGTGATGCACTCCTGCATCGTGTTATTTTGTTCAGGTCTTGTCACCCTATCCAGTAGGTTCTGGGAAGCTGAAGTACAGAGATGAGGATATGCTGGGGTCACCCATTACCACCCTTGTCCGTGGCCTCCCGCAGGAAACTGAGTTAGGTAGGAATCGTATGAGGGCTGATTTCAGAGGGAAGGAGCTGATCCACTTGGCCCTTTCACAGGTAAAGGTCACTGGGAATGTTAATTTGCATCTTGAAATTAAAAGTTGACACTTCAAGATGTGAGTTCCATGCAGGCCGAAGAATTAAAAAGCATTGAGTTTTCCCAAGTGCAGTTCTGTGAAAATCTAAGGGCAGGAGTTAATGAACTTGCAGAAGCCAAGCTGGACTTAACCAGGAGTGACAGCAGGATCTGGGCGGCGTGAGAAGCCTTTGGGTGGGGCTGCATCATTGCACACTTGTTGCATACTGCAAGGCTTATCGCCTTCCTTCCGGTCAGCTCCGGGAAAGACATACTTTCCTGAAGTTCAGAGCTCTGTGACAAATCGATGAGGAGGAGTCCAGTAATCTGAGCTGATTTTTATTGTTCTTGGAAACTTCTTAACAACTTCAGATTGTTGACTTTTCATTACTATCCTCCTTTTCCTTGTCTAGTTGCAAAGAAGTGAAAGCAAATGAAGTCAATTGCCTGTTTAGGGTCACTCAGAGCATCTGGAACACAATGGAGCTTATACAGCTTTCTAAGTAGTTGTAAATGGCAGACCATAAAAATAGACCCACATCATCTTTCTTTCATCTTGTGAGAAATTCTTCAAAAGCAATTATTTAGAAAAAAATTTTTAAGTTTATTTTTATTTATTTGAAAGAGCCAGAGAAAGAGAGAGAGAGAAAGACTTGAGAGAGTGAGAGTGAAAGAGAGAGACTTCCAACTGCTGGTTCACTCCCTGGCCGGCCGTGCCTGGACCAGTTCAAAACCAGGAACCAGGAGATTCATCTGGGTCTCCCACGTGGGTACAGGGGCCCAAGCACTTGGGCCATCCTCTACTGCTTTCCCAGGTGCGTTTTCAGGGAGCTAGATGAGAAGTGGAGTAGCCGGGACTTGAACCAGCACCCGTGTGGGATGCTGACATTGCAGGTGTTGGCTTTACCTGCTCTGCGACAGCACTGGCCCCTCCAAAGCAATTCTTCAGAACTGCCCTTCCCCTCTTGGAGGCAGGAATCATAGGCTCAGCTGCAGGACCTGGGGCCCGACTTCCTTATCCATTCACGAAGAAAGGTGACAGAAACAGAGTGTTCTGCCCCTGAGACAGAGAGAGGGAATTAGGGTGAAAAAGGAGGAAGAGTGTTTTTTTAAATTAATTTTTAACTATGGAGTTTTTCCCTTCAGTAGCTGGGAAGTTACATATTACTTTTTCTTTTTTTTTTTTTTTTAGTATTTACTCTTTTTAAATTTTTTTATTTTATTTGAGAGAAAGTGAGAGAGAGAGGGAGAGAACATGCAGTCCATCCCCTGCTTCACTCCCTAATGTCCCCAACAGCTGGCCAGACCAGAACTGGGCTCCAGGAAGTGAATCCTGGGCTCCCACGTGGGTGGCAGGCATCCAAGTACTTGATCCAGCACCACTTCCCTCAGTGACTGTGTCAACAGGAGCCTCGAATTGGGAGCAAAGGTGGCAGGCACTCCAGTGTGGGACGTGGGCATCCTTAGTAGCATCTTTTTTTTTTTTTTTTTTTTTGACAGGCAGAGTTAGAGAAAGAGAAAAAAGTCTTCCTTCTGTAGGTTCACCCCCCAAATGGCTGCTATGGCTGTTGCATCACGCTGATCCGATGGTAGGAGCCAGGTGCTTCTCCTGGTCTCCCATGGGGTGCAGGGCCCAAGCACTTGGGCCATCCTCCACTGCACTCCCGGGCCACAGCAGAGAGCTGGCCTGGAAGAGGGGCAACCTGGACAGAATCCGGCACCCTGACTGGGACTAGAACCGGGTGTGCCGGTGCCGCAAGGCGGAGGATTAGCCTATTGAGCCGTGGCACCGGCCCCTTAGTAGCATCTTAACCACTGGACCAGATGTCAATCCTTCATTCTGTGTGCTAAATTAAAGTCATTACATTGACCATACCAACTTTCTGGTTGCACAATAATTCAGAACATTTTAATTCCATTTACTCACCCTGGTGCTATTGTTTGATATTTTAATCAAAATTTTTTTTTGACAGGCAGAGTTAGACAATGAGAGAGAGACACAGAGAGAAAGGTCTTCCTTCCATTGGTTTACCCCCCAAATGGCTGCCATGGCCAGCGAGTGCACTGTGCTGATCCGAAGCTAGGAGCCAGGTGCTTCCTCCTGGTCTCCCATGAGGGTGCAGGGCTCAAGTGCTTGGGCCATCCTCCACTGCCCTCCTGGACCACAGCAGAGAGCTGGACTGGAAGAGGAGCAACCGGGACAGAACCGGCGCCCCAACTGGGATTAGAATCTAGGGTGCCGGCGCCGCAGGCAGAGGATTAGCCTAGTGAGCCACGGTGCCAGTATTTTACTCAATTTTTGACCCCTCAAGATTTTATTTTTTATGCAGTCACTGTATAACTAGATTTATCCATTTTCTGATTCCTTATTAATCCATCTTGCATCTCAGATCAGAACCACTCTCCTTTCTTGTGCAACTGCATTCTTCAGAATATTTCTTTGTGGAGTTCACAATAGCAACTTCTCTCCATTTCTGTTTCCTCAATATCTTCTTAAAATGTTTTTTTTATGAGAACAGAATTCTAGATGCACTAGTGCATGGAATGCTTTCTTGCCATTGGCCTCCCTTATTGCTCTTGGGAAGTCTCCTGAAATCTATTCCTCTCATTAGTAATTTATTCGTTTCCAAGGGCGTCTGAAGATTTCTCTCTCTCATTCCCTTTCTTTTGTTTCTGTTTTTTTTGCAGTCTTATGTGTTTAGGTACAGATTTCTTTTTATTTTTACTCCTTAAGATTCATTCGAATTCCTGATTCTGTAGACTAACTTCTAGCATTTCTGAAGAATTCTCTGCCTTTTTAAAATTTTTTTATTTTTATTTTTCCCCAGAAACTTTTTATTTAAGGAATACAAATTTCATACATTTCATAATTACAACTTTAAGAACAAGTGATTCTTCCCACTGTACCCGCCCTCCCACCCCTCTTCCTCCTCCCTCTCCTATTCCTGTTCTTAATTTTTACTAAGATCTATTTTCAATTAACTTTATACACATATAATTAAATTTATGTTAAGTAAAGAGTTCAACAAATAGTATGAAAAAAAGTCATTGCTCTCAAAGTGTAAATTTCACTTCTGTAGATTGCCTTTCAGGTGCTCTATTAGCTAGCACAGGTCAGGGAGAACATATGGTATTTGTCCCTTTGGCACTGGTTTATTTCACTAATTATGTTTTCTAGTTTCATCCATTTTATTACAAATGACTGGATTTTTTTTTTACCACTGTGTAGTATTCCAAGGTGTACATATCCCATAATTTCTTTATCCAGTCTTCAGTTGACGGGCATTTGGGTTGATTCCATATCTTAACTATTGTGAATTGAGCTACAGTGAACATGGGGGTACAAATAACTCTTTATATGCTGATTTCATTCCCCTTGGGTAAATTCCCAAGAGTAGGATGGCTGGTTCATATGGTAGGTCTATATTCAGGTTTCTGAGGTATCTCCATACTATCTTCCATAGTGGTTTTACCAGATTACATTCCTACCAACAGCGGATTAGTATACCTTTTCCCCCACATCCTCACCAGCATTTATTGTTTGTTGATTTCTGTATGAAATTCTAATGGGGGTGAAATGAAACCTTATTGTGGTTTGGATTTGCATTTCCTTGATGGCTAGTGATTCTGAGCATTTTTTCATGTGTCTGTTGGTCATTTGAATTTTTGCTTTTGAAAAATGCCTGTTTAAGTCCTTTGCCCATTTCTTAATTGGGTTGTTTGTCTTGTTGTTGAGTTTCTTGATCTCTTTATATATTCTGGTGATTAATTCTTTATCAGTTGCATAGTTTGCAAATAACTTCTCCCATTCTGTGGGCTGCCTTTTCACTTTGCTGAGTGTTTCTTTTGCAGTACAGAAGCTTCTCAATTTAATGTAAAATCATTTGTCAATTTTGGCTTTGATTGCCTGTGCCTCTGGTGTCTTTTCTAAGAACTTGGCCTTATCTTTTCAAAGTTGCTTCTGATTTAGTCTCCCCATCCATCTTTCTGCATCTTTGATTGGTTAGACTTTTTCATCCTTTTCTCTCTACATATATATATCCTTTCATATTTTCCATCTTACTTTCTGAACCACATTATGATTCTTATTTCTCTAGTTTACTTTCCAGTTCACTAGATCTTTCTTCAGCTGTATCAAATCTATTATTTAACCAATCCACTGAACTTTTAACCTCACTACATTTTAAAAAAATATTTATTTATCTGAAAGTCAGAGTTACACAGTGAGAGGAAGAGACAGACATAGAGATAAAGATCATTCATCTGCTAGTTCACTTCCCAAATGGCCGCAATGGTGGGGGCGAGCCAGGATGAAGCCAGGAGCCAGTAGCTTCTCCCAGGTCTCCCACATGGATGCAGGGCCCAAGCACTTTGGTCATCATCTGCTGTGTTCCCAGACACATTAGCAGGGAGCTGGATCAGAAGTGGAGCAGCCATATCTCAAACCAGCACCCATATGGGATGCCAGCTCTGTGTGCACTGGCTTTACCCACTATGCTAGAGCGCCAGCAACTTCACTACATTTTTTATTCCCAGAAATTCTATTTGAATTTTAATATCTATATAGTCATTCTGTATAAAAGCAGAGCATGGTTTTAGGAAATGGACTGAAGCCATATCACTTCCTTTCTTCAAATCTTCTAAAGTTTCCTTGTCTTGAAAGAAGGCAAGACACTGCAAAGCTATTGATCTGAATGCTGTGCACTTCTGTGACTTTATCTTGTGCATCTCTTCATCTCACTAAGTACAAGCAACGCACCTTGTGCACATTGGCTTTTGTCTTTTTTTAAAATTTTTTTACAAAGTTCTCTCCATCAGTGGGGCTTGTGCGCTGTGGTGTCTTCTGCCTTGTCATTTCACATGGCTGGCTCCTTGTCTTTATGTAAGTCATAGCTCAGATGTCATCTCCTTAGACCATCTCTGTCTGTACTGTTGTGTCCATTGTCTCAGCCATTGTATTATCCTGTCTTATTGTCCTAGCACTAGCACTGTCAGAAACTGTTTTTTCTTTGTTTGCTTCTTACCTGTCTTCTCCAAGTTAGTGGACACTCCTTTAAGGGACTCATTTCTTTCATCTGTCTCTAATTCTCTAGGACCTAGCATAGTATCTGGCATCCAGTAAAAACTTTGTGTTTGTTCAAAGAGCAGAGTAATGAATACTGCTTACATGGTGGGTGATGGAGGTTACCTGATTAGTGACTGCAGCCATCAACTGTACTACTCACAAAGTGATTCATCTGGGGCCAAGGGCCATTTAGATATTTCTCATTTATGGTTCATGCAAAATTATCAGCTTAAAAATTAGGCTGCTGTAGATTTATTGAATTTTGAGCCCTGCCTGCCTCTGCAGGCCCAGAGCAATGACTGCACAGGCCTTAGATGGCCTGTGGGCCAGGCGCTCCCTTCTTTAATTCAGTCAGTAATTATTGAATTCTGTCACTAACGTGCACCCTAGACCTGTGAAATGATGAATGCTTTTCTAATGATAGTGGAATTACTTTACTCACAGTTTGGTGTATTTAGTTGTTCTAACCGGTAGCCATTTGCTTTAAAGAGCTAAAGTTGGCTTTCTGGAATACGATTCTACAATGCGATGTGATCACAAGGAATGCAACAGAAGTGGATGTATTTTTTTTTTTAAGATTTATTTATTTATTTGAAAGGCAAAGTTACAGAGAGGCAGAGTCAGAGAGAGAGGTCTTCCATCTACTGGTTCACTCCCCAAATGGCTGCAAGGGCCAGAGCAGTGCCAATCTGAAGATAGGGGCCAGGAGCTTCTTTCCGGTCTCCCATGTGGGTGCAGGGGCCCAGGGACTGGACCATCTTCCACTACTTTCCCCAGCCATAGCAGAGAGCTGGATTGGAAGTGGAGCAGCTGGGACTCGAACTGGCCCCAATATGGAATGCTGTCACAGTGGCTTTACCCTGCTATGCCACAGTGCTGGCCCGAATGTATTTGTTGAATGTGAACATACCTAAGGTTATTTTCCTGTTGGTTCTTTTGTATGCTCAGTGGGTTCTGCCATGATAGGGTACATATTCAGTAAATTATTGATTAATTTAAGCTAGATCCTACTTTTAATGACTCAGATTATCTATATTTAATCTATTACTAATAGATTAAAATGCTAGCGTGGAGAAAACTTAATACATCACTGCCTATCAGTAGATCAGCCAAGCATTACGCATGTTGTTATACTTTCTACATCCTCTTAGATTAATAAATTAGAAATAAGTGATATACCTGGTGCTATCCAGCTGCTACATTTTTGACAACTTTGCAGTTTCTACCAGGGATTTTAAGCCTTGGAAATAAACAGATTTTCCTGTGAATTCGTATTTGTAGAGACGATATTTAGACTGGTGCTAACGCATCCATTACAATTTCTTTTTGTTGGCATAAGGACAGAGAGCTTTTATAGGACTTTTTTTTGGCATTTGCAATCATGCCTTTAAATGGTGCCTCTTAAATTTCAAAGCAGAAAATAGGTTTTTAATCCATGAGAATATGAGTTTTCTGAAGGCTCTCCAAGTGGTTCCTGTTGAGTTAGAAAAATGAAATTTGATGAGTTAATAGTTTCCTTTGTGATCATCATGCCAATTTTACAAAGAAATTAATTGTCCACAGACCACAGTCTTCAATTAGATTACTGTGGTGATTTTTTTTGTAAAGTTAACCATCATATTTGCTGTGCTTTCCTGCTATGTCTATACCTCAGTATAGTGTACACCTGCTCTTTGCCAGTCTTATGAGATGAATAAGGTTAATATGCCCTTTAAAATATGAGTAAAATCTGCTTTTGTTTTGCACACAAGGAAAATAAGTTTATATACAAGTTTTAAAATCAGATCTTCTTTTCAGCTTAAAATAGAGGATACTGACTCCATTAGTCAGTCCTAGGTCAGTGATTCTGTCAACAAATTCTTATTGACCACATGTTAATACACAAGGCTGTGTTCTAGGTCTTGGGATATAGTACAAGCGAAAGAAACAAGGATTTCTGACTTCATGGAAATTATGTTCTGTTGGCAATAAACATAATGGCATCCAGAAGTTATACAGTGGGGCAGGCATTTGGCACAGCAGTTACATGGCCACTTGGTACTCCCACATGCCTTATCAGAGTGCCTGAGTTAGCTCCTAGCGTCCTCTAGGGCACAGCCTGGGAAGCAATAGGTGGCGGCTCAAGTACCTGGGTCCATGCCACTCTCAGAGGAGACCCGGACTGAGTTCCAGGCTCCTGGCTTCAGCCTGGCCAAGCCCTGGTTATGGTAGGCATTTGACAGTGAACCAGCAGATGGAAGACCTCTCTCTCTCTGTCCATCTCTGTCTTTCTGCCTTTCATATAAAATGAGAATAAATAAAAATATAAAAAGCGAGACAATGTATTGAAAGAGGAAACAGGAATGGCAAAAGAAGCGGAGAGAAGGGATAGGGGGGTGTGATGAAGTTTTAAGTCAGCGTCCTTGTGGGAGGGAAGCACCTGAGCACGGAGCTGAGGAGTGGCGCGAGGAGCCTGTCTGTGTCTGGGGGGAAGAGCAGCCCAGGGAGAGCGTGTGGAACTAGTGCAAGTGCTCCACGAAGAGCAGCAAGTCCAGCAGGGCTGCAGATGGGGTCAGCGAGGAACAGCAGTGAGGGTGGGCGAGGACCCGGAACCATGTGAACTTGGAAGGTGCTCAGCTGTCCCCCACAGTGACGAGCTGTTTGCGCGCTTTGACCAACAGTGTGATGTGGTCTGACGTTGCCTTTGAGACCGAGGCTGTGACAGGGCCAGCAGTGTGCCCTGGGCTATTGCAGGATTCCAGGACATTACAAGTGCTATGTTAAAGTCTAGTTCACAAAAAGATAACTTCTTAGGAAGTAAACTTAATAGAAGGCATTCTACTATGACAAAGTTGGTGCTAGATGTGTAATCCCAATGGCAAATCTATCCACTGAATTTTTTACTATTGAGTCCTACTGAACTGCATGAATTTTATATCTAGACTGTAGCATAAAGGAAAACAAAGACTCCTAGCTATAGAAGCATCTTCTCATTGCCTAGCTGACAAGCACCAAGTAGAATCCGTCCTTTCTTCCTCTTTGCTGACTCTACGCTGTTTCCAGGCTGACACACAGTAGGGGAGGCTACTAGCTTTCAAGCGCACACATGACAGGGACAGCGCGCCACCTGAACTGCCTTCCTTGCCACAGCCCAGGAAGGAGCTGTCAGTCTTCTGGGCATCAACACTTCCTGGGATGATGTCTCCATAAACCGAGCCTTCATCCATAGTAAGATGTGAGCGTGAACGCTTAACCCAAGGCCCATTTTATAACATGGAACGTCTTCACAGACTGATTCACGAAGAAACAGGTCTGAAGCACTTTTAACGTGTGCCCAAAGAGGCCAGCTTCCACATCAGAAAGGCTCGTGACCTGGGCAGCCGTCTCAAGTCTTCACACTTGCAGTTCTCAGAGGTCAGCACACTGCAAGTCCTCCGGTTCCCTGTGGAAGCCAGGCTGGCTGCTCCCAGGGCTTCTGCATATGAGGCTCTGTCTTGAAGAAATTCCCTTTGTGTGTACTTCAACAGGTTGATCTTTTTTTTTTTTTCTAAAAAACCAATTTATTTATTTGAAAGTCAGAGTTACAGAGAGAGAAGGAGAGGCGGGGTGGGGGGGGGAGGGAAGGGCTTCCATCCACTGGTTCACTCCCCAATTGGCCACAATGGCTGGAGTGGTGCTCATCTGGAGCCAGGAGCCAGGAGCTTCTTCCAGGTCTCCCACGTGGGTGCAAGGGCCCAAGCACTTGGGCCATCTTCTTCTGCTTTCTCAGGCCATAGCAGAGAGCTGGATCGGAAGTGGAGCAGCCAGGACTTGAACTGGCACCCACATGGGATGCTGGCATAGCAGGCAGAGGCTTTACCCACTACGCTACAGTGCCAGCCCCAACAGGTTGACTCTTACTCGTATATCAGGACTCATATATCAGGTAGCACTTTTTGAAGAAGCCACCCCTTGTCTCCATAATCCTGTGTCCCGAGGATACACTTGATAATCCCACTTCTCACAATATAAATTCTTGTTCTCTTGTCTAACCACCAGACCATGAGATAGTAGATATCTTATTTTTTGTTACATACCAAGCACCTAACATGAACCTGGTACTTAGTGGGTATCCAGTGAAGAAAAGTTGAGTCTGATCTGTAGCTTCCCTTAACGTTTTTTAAGAAAGACTTATTTATTTAAAAGGAAGAGTTACAGAGAGGTAGAGAGAGAGAGAGGTCTTCCATCCACTGGTTCACTCCCCAGATGGCCACAATGGCCGGAGCTGAGCCAATCCGAAGCCAGGGGCCAGGGGCCAGGAGCTTCTTCTGGGTTTCCTGTGTGGGTGCAGGGACCCAAGGACTTGGGCCATCTTTTAGTGCTTTCCTAGGCCATAGCAGAGAGCTGGATGGGAAGTAGAGCTGCCAGGACTTGATTCGGCGCCCATATGGAATGCTGGCACTGCGGGCCATGGCTTTACCTGCCTCGCCATGGAGCCGGCCCCTTCCCTTAACATTTTTAACCTTGCCGATCTTCCAGAGCATTTATTTAACATTAACAAGTACCTACTGTGTTCTAGGCACTGAGTGCTGGGGATAGAAGTGACTATGACAATGAAAGCGCCTATGCATATTAGATCTGACGGAGTCTCCAATTGTGTTCTCTTATATCCATTAGGTTATAAAAACTTAAAACGGGCAGTGGAAGAGAAGAGAATCAGGACATGTGGATTGAGTCTTGGCCCTTGACCTTACAAAGCGTAAGGTGGCCTTGTCTAGTGTTTTGACTTGATATTTAACATCCTGATAGAATCAGTTGTGACGTCTTCAGCTCATAGTGAGAACTAGAATTCGACACAGTCTGAATCTAAGCATCTGAACTGAGCAGTCTTCTTCCTATCTGAGACATTTGCTGTCTGCATCCTCCCATATGCTTATTGACAATGATGGTGTTTATGATGAAAGTGTTCAGGAGAGGCTTAGAAGGTGAGGTTGGGAACTAGTAAGAATGAACCCTTGTGTCGCACTCTATAATAAGCCACTTCCTTCTGAGCCCTAGAGAACAGATATATACCATTGACCGCCTCTCCTTGCAGAAGAGAACGACATTGCAACCAGCTTTATCAAGAGGAAGCCAAATGTTCTGTAGTTTAACCTTGCTATTTGATGATGAAATCATGAACTGGAACTAATTCTAATAATGTCAGCCAGTGTGCAAAATAAACAGTTTCCCAGAATGATAGCAGCTGTATTGTTGGTAGATTTTCAGGTATGAATGAAAGGAACAAGGACTCAGGCCAGCACCTTACCCATTGTGAGATTGCTTTATCACCTGCTTTTGCTTATTTTGTCAGAAACACTTCCTTATTGGGCATATTCTTTGTCCTTCATCGCTCTGCATTGCTGGCCCTTGACATTCATTACTGCAAGGTTAGGGCAGAAGCCCAGGTCATGGGTGGGAGAAATGTGGGGAGTTCTGACTTAGAGATTTAAAATAAGAACCTACAGCTAGTGGCAGATGCTGCTTGTGACACCCATATACCGTGTTGTAGTGCCTGCGACCAATTCCTAGCCTTGGTCTTGATTTCAGCTTCCTGCTAATGTGCACTCTGGGAGGCAAAAGTAATGGTTCCAATACTTGGGTCCTTGCCATGCACTCAAAAGAGCTAGCATTTCCCAGCTCCTGACTTTGACCTGGGCCACCCCAGGGGCCATTGTAGGCATCTGGGGAGAGAAACAGAGGATTGGAGCTTTCTTCTCTGTCTCTCTGCCTGGCAAATAAAACAGTTAGAAAAGTGTTACTTTAGAAAAGAATCTGCCTGGCATATTCCAGGAACATCCATGTCAGTTTAAGTGGAATGCAGTAAACCCCGGGTGACAGGAGAAGCTCTGGAAGGGCTTTGCATGGGGACTGACCTGACAGTACTCATGTGAGGGGACAAAGACAAAGAAGAGATGAGATGGGAAGCTGTTGCCACAGTACAGGGGAGGGGTGGTGCAGGCTTAGCTGAATGTGGCAGTGGAGGACTTGGTAAGGGGCGATTGGATTCTAGATTGGACAGGTGGCATAGCATAAGCCAAGGAGCCCAAGATGACTGAGATTTGGGGCCTGAGACACTAGAAGGGTGGAGCTGCCCTTCTCTGAGATGAGAGATGTTACAGGAAGAATGGGGATACAGAAGAGTAGGTGTAGAAAATTTAAAAAAATTAAATTTTGGTATATAAAGATAAACCTTCCAGTGGAGATGTTAAGTAGATATTTGGGGTTAAAATTCAAGAGCTCAGGAGGAAAGATCTGTACAAGAGGTAAAAAAATAGAGGCAACAATCTATAGATGTTCTTCAAGTTGGACTTGAACATGTAGAAGAGCGAGTGTAGATCGAGAAGGGAAGAGATCAAGGTCTGGGCCCCATACTCTCCAGTATTTGGAAGTTTCTGTGATGAGGACCTAGCCAAGGAGGCTGAAAGGAGTGGACAGTGGAGTGGGAAGGACCAAGGTGCAGTGGTGTCCTGGAGCCAGGAGAAGCAGGCTCTCAGGGAGGACTGGTTTCAGTGCAGCTGATTGGGTGAGAACTGAAGCAGGCTGGTTAGGTTTCACAGCATTGAAGTCACTGGAAACCTTGACAAGAGGGAGAACCGTGTATACCCTCCCCTCTGCCACACACACACACACACACACACACACACACTCACACACCCCAAGAGAAACAAATATGAAAATCTTAATGATGGATGAACCTGGGTAAAGGGAATAGAGGAAGTATTTGTGATGTCCTTGCATTTCCCCCTATAATTTGAACTTAACTATTTAAGAAGTTTACAAAAGAAATAAGAATGAGAAAGAAAGTAAAGACATTATACAGGCAGCACTTTGAAAAGGGGAGCATTGGGGGGAGTGAGTTGCACGACTAAGGAAGTTTACCTGGATGATGGGAATTTATGGTATGCTGAAGGTCCATGGGAGCCACGTAGCGAGCAAAGAAAAATCCATGATGCCAAGGGGAAGGGAGTTGCCAGTCATGTCCTTGACCTTTCGAACTGGAAATGGTTTCTTTTCATCCCCTCCTACCCAATACAGATCTGTTCTGTAACATTCTGAGGGGCACAAGGCCACCCAGGCTCTGCTTGTATGTTCCTGGGAATGGAAGCATCCTCCTTTTAGCAAATACTTTCCAGTGTCCTTGTAGCAAATTCAAGAAGCTTTGTGACTTCCTAAAATGAAAATACTGCATACTGTATTAAATCTGAGTTGCTCATAATCATGCAAAGTTCTGAAAATCTCCCTCTCTCCTTCGGTCCCACCCTATGGACGTTGTCGCTGTAGTTTGGTGTGTGGTGCTTCCTACTGTCCACACACAAGTCACATAACAACCTTTCAAGTCATTTTAGACCTAGTCTTCTCAACTTTCCTTTTTCTAACGTAGCACAGACACCCTTTCAATCAATACATAATTTGTAAGTATTATACTTTAAGACAGTTGGATGGTAGTATATTTTTGACATGTTCCCTACCTTAAATAACATTGGAGAGAATTTGCCATATCACACTCTACTAATATTTCCATTTCATTGGGTTTTGAAAGGGTTATGCTGTACTCATAATTGGTAGATTTTTCTCTCTTAAATGGCTCTGCAATCTGCCTACTTGCAAAGTGTGCTGCTGCTGCTAAGCCTTTGATGTGGTTTTCTACTTCACTTTGAGCACGAATCTGAGCTTTCTAAACATTTGTGAACACAGTTTCATTGCGTATATATTTGTGTCTTTCACTATTACACCTCCCATCAGGCATTCTCGTGCTTTGTCCTGGAAGCATGCAAGGCACAGTAGAAACGTGAGTTAACCCAGGGACTGTGACTTTGTGGGTCTCTTCGTAGCTCCCTCTGTTTCTTGGCCTCAGCTATGCTCCCTGCATGGGGGCCTCTGCGGTGCAGTGAGGCCAACAACTTGACTGTCATCAAGTAGTTTTGAGGAAAATCTCAGAGTGGTCAGCTTTAGCCCCCTGAACCCTGGTCTGGGTTGTTCTTGTGTTAGGTGGAAGCAATGGAAAAGGAAAACAGGGCATATAAGTGGTGGAAGTTGAGGGCTGTCTACAGGAAGTGCTAACCATGGACTTGATAAATGCTACCTCTTTAATCCTTGTAAATATCCAAAAATAGGACTGAAGTCAGAACGATTTTCTGGGAGGGCTGTTGTTGGTCCTCTCTGTGCTGCGCATTCCTGGTAGACAACAACCAGTTTATAGAATGTTATATTTCAGATGCTTTTTGACAGGTGGTAAAACTGTAAGAGCATTACAGAGGCATTGTACCCTGTAAGTCACATCTCAAACACAAGAATGTAAAAGTACGATATTTCCATTGTGACCTTTTGATGTGCCTGACAGTGGTGCCTCAAGGATTTCTGCATGAAACAGGCCAGATCTAAGTGCCCAGATGGCTGGGAGCCTGACCCAGAAGCTGAGTTGGCCTTGCAGACCCTCTGCATGCAGTGGGCTGGAGGTCCCGGGGTGAGGTGTGAGCGCAGCCCACCCTTTGGCCTGCTGTTTGGTGTATCACCCAGGAGCCTACTGATGGGGAGCAGCTAAGGAATACGGGCAGAGCTGGCTGAGCGTCACATTGGACCGTGTTTTGGGTATTTATATGATGAACCACGTGACACGTGAGCTGAACAGTTGCCCTCTTCCCAGGATCATCGGGTGATGATAAAGTAAACATCATTTTTTACCAGCCTTCACACCTCAAAGAGTGACAGTTGAGACACTTCCGTCTTGACAGCTGGCACTGCTACCTTCCGCTTACCTATAAAGCTGCCTGCTGTATTCTCTGTTCATCATTAAGTATACACCAGACTCTCACCGTGCATTTACTGCTGGCAGTTCTGAAGTTTATGGTTACTGGGGCTAGTTAACTCTTAATTAGAATCTTCCCTCTGGCTACGTGCCCACATACTCATGGCTTGTGGATTTTGTACTATTTGTAATTTTTGAGTTTAGAGATTATGTATATTATTTGGCTTTTTTTTTCTTTTTTTAAGGTTTATTTTATTTATTTGAAAGACAAAGTTACAGAGAGAGGTTGAGACAGATAGAGAGGTCTTCCATCCTCTAGGTCACTCCCCAGATGGTCACAATGGCCCGAGCTGCGCTAATCCGAACCCAGGAGCCAGGAGCTTCCTCCAGGTCTCCCACGCGGGTGCAGGGGCCCAAGGACTTGGGTCATCTTCCACTGCTATCCCAGGACATAACAGAGAACTAGATCAGAAGAGGAGCAGCCGGATCTTGAACTGGTGCCCATGTGGGATGCCAGTGCTTCAGGCCAGGGCGTTAACCCGCTGTGCCACAGCGGCGGCCCCTCTATTTCTTTTTCTTTATGACCCCTATTCCAGGGGATTTGGACAAGCACTAGCTTTAGGAAGTAGTAGTTAGTGGTTTGTGTGAGATAAGGTGCTAGAGTGGCCTGGGCCCCATCCCTGGATCAGAAACATTAATTCAGCCTTGGCATAGACATTAGAGGTACATAAGTGTCTAACAGAGGACCAGAAAGTATCAGTCAACTAGAAATATATCTATGTAAATTGGGGTTAAGAAGAGACAAAAGAGGCTGCAGAAACAGAGCCAGGTGTGTGAAGGACCTTCATGGCTAGACTAGAGTCCCTCCTGAATCCTGCCCATCAGCAAGGTTGCCAATCTGCTCTCCCAGTGTCACCTAGGGACGTGTTAGAAATACAGGATCTGGGGCTCTACCTCTAACCAGAGAAGCCATAACTCTGAGAGTACAGCCCAGTAGTCCCTGTTTCAATAGGCTCTGATGAACAGTATTCTTATGAGCATCAAAGTCTGAGAACCACTAACTGATGAAAAGGAATCCTGGGGCCAGCGTCGTAGCTCAACAGGCTAATCCTCCGCCTTGTGGCACCAGCACACTGGGTTCTAGTCCTGGTCAGGGTGCCGGATTCTGTCCCGGTTGCCCCTCTTCCAGGCCAGCTCTCTGCTGTGGCCCAGGAAGGCAGTGGAGGATGGCCCAAGTGCTTGGGCCTGCACCCCATGGGAGACTAAGAGAAGCACCTGGCTCCTGCCTTCAGATCAACGCGATGCGCCGGCCGCGGCGGCCATTGGAGGGTGAACCAACGGCAAAGGAAGACCTTTCTCTCTGTCTCTCTCTCTCACTGTCCACTCTGCCTGTCAAAAAAAAAAAAAAAAGAAAGAAAGAAAGAAAAAATGAATCCTGGAAGGGTTTGTTTGTCTTTAATTTTATTGAGATATGATTCACACACCATATAATTCACCCAGTAAAAAATCCATTTCAATAACTTTTAGCATTTTTCACAGAATTTCAGCATCGTTTTCTCCCTGGAAGGGAGCAAATCCCAGAAGAGCATCATTCTCTGGAGTCATTTCCCTGTAAAACCCTCAGCCACGCAGGACACTGCCCGTGGCCCCCTCCTTTTACATGTCGTAATTTTCACTGTGTGGTACTTGAAACAGAGGTGAGCCAAATTACCTCTTTTGACAATCTGCTGCAAAGCATGCTGTTATGGTCTGATCTGCTATAGTGGTGGGGGAAGGCGGTAGATGACGGATCTGTTTATTTCCTGTGGTTGCTGTAACAAATGACCACAAGTTCAGTCCGCTGGTTCAGAACAACTCACATTTGTCCTCACAGTTCTGGAGCCAGAAAGTCTGCCGTGGACCCTGCAGAGTCAGCCGGAAGGCGTTGGCAGGAAATCCAGAGGCTCTCAGGAAGAACCCACTTCCTAGCCCCGCCTCGTCCAGGGCCTGGGGTCCCACTCCTTGTGTTCTTTCACTCGTGGTACCTTCCTCTATCTGCAGAGTCGAGGGTTTACGTCTTGTCTCTCTGACTCAGCTTCACTCTGTTGCTGTCCTATGGTCCCTTCTCTTCTGCTGCGAAGTCTCCCTCTGCTTCCATCTTAGAAGAGTTCTTGGGGTGGAGGTAGAGGTTTGGCACTCTGCATCCCACGCCAGAGAACCTGGGTGTGAGTCCTGCCTCCTCTTTCTATATCCAGCTCCCTGCTAATGGCACAACCTGGGAGGCAGCAGGTGATGGCTCAAATACTTGGGTCCCTGTCACCCAGAGGGAGACCTGGATTGAGTTCACACTTCCTGGCTTTGGCCTGCCAGCCCCAGCTGTTGTAGACATTGAGGAAGTGAACTAGTGGATGGGAGATTTCTCTGTCTTTCAAATGAAATTTAATAATACGTGAATACATGTTAGACCTACCCAGATAATCCAGGATGTTCTCCTTATGTTGAGATTTTTCAGTTAATCATGCCTGCAAAGGCCCTGTCCATAGAAACTAACATTCAGGTGTTCTGGGCTAGGCCCTAGATGTCCTTGGGGACCATTATTCAGTCCAGTCTAGCATTAAATCAGGACGAAGGGGGCTTTACTGTTCTGATTGCCTCTGGACCCATGCTTGTCTCTTAATGGACTGGCGTATGGCAAAGAGAAGAGTAGTTTGAAGACCATACAACACTTCATGGAATGTTTCCATGCAGCAAACATACAGGGTTTGAATGTTGTGCTAGGAGGCCCCATTTCCTGCCGCCGTGGGGGGAGCAGTGCCTGCATGGGGCGGTGATTTCTGCTGTCTTTGCTCCCTTGCAGCTCTGCTGAAATAGACATGCAGCCAGCAGGATGCTGCCAGGGTGGGTCACAGTGGTTCTCTTACTGCTACGTTCAGCTGCCCTAGAGGCCAGTGTCATAGATGCTATTAGGAAAGTGGCCTTGGAGTTCAGATTCCAGGATCAGAGAACGTGGTTGCAACACTTCCTTTGGTGGACTCCCATAGTCAGTTCTCTGCTGGTACTTTTCCATGGATGACTACACTTCTATCTTTTCCACACATCCCCAAAGTTTATCATGAAATTTGCCTTGTGCTAACCTCAGAGGCACATAGGCCCTTAGAGGATTTGTGAGGCTAAGCAAGACAGAGTGTAGGATGCAGGGTCTCTAAGCAACTTCTGCCAGAAGATGGTCGGCGTCCATGTGTGTTCTCCCAAATGCTGTGTGCCATGCAGGCCTCAGACGTCGGTGCCTCTGGGGGCAGGTGGACAAGACGATGTGTCTCCACTTCAGGAGCGGACAGCAGGCTGTGAGCACCCAATGTGTTATGAGATGCGTGCCACAAGACAGGTGCAGGTTGATGTGGAGAATATGGCTGGGATGAGGGTGGATCAGGAAAGGCTTCTTGGACAAAGAGGTGAGACCAGACACCAGAGAGTTGGTGATAAGCCCTCTAGGGTCTGTACCTAAAAGTCATTGACATGGACAAGATTACTAAGGACAATACGAAGGAAAAGTAAGTGCCCTGACAGACAACTCTGTTAAGGAGTCAGGGAGCACCAAGAGAGGCATCAGAGAAATAAAAACCAAACCTGCAAACCACGAGAAACCCAGGAGGAGAACCAAGAGACTGCATGGGCAGATAGCAGGCAAAGAGCTTTCCACAGGGGACGTTCTTGTTCCTAGCACAGTCACTTGTCTCTGTATTTTTCACTTGGGATGCAAGCATATTCAAATGCCTGTGAGATATTCATGAGTTTTCCCAGGGGCAGGAGGGCAGGACAAGTTATTGTGTGAAGTGAGTCCAGCTGATAATGCACCCTAAGACATGGTGCTTTTTGCACTTGAACCTCTCAAGGTATTTAAATGCAGGATTAAAACTGAGCAATCTGATTATCAGAAAGCAGGATGAAATTCTGTGAATTGGATAGAGAACGGGGAGCACAGGGTCATGAGGCAATCCAACAGTCTAGTTAAGTGGCTTGACTGTTGTTGTGATTGTTTGTACGTATTCATTTGCTCCTTGTTCAATCACTTTATTATCTGCTAGTAGTAATAAACAAGAAAAAGGGAAGCACAGGTTCAATGTTTAAGAAAACTGGCTGGGGGCCGGCACTGTGGCCTAACCAGTAAAGCTACCACCTGCAGCGCCAGCATCCCTTATGGTCACTGGTTCAAGTCCCAGTGGCTCCCTCCACTTCCAATCCAGCTCCTTGCTAATATATTTGGGACAGCAGTGGAAGATGGCCCAAGAGCTTGGGCCCCTGCACCCATGTGGGAGACCTGGGAGAAGCTCCTGACTCCTGGCTTTGGCCTGGCCCACACTGGGCTATTGCAGCCATTTGAGGAGTGAACCAGCAGATGGAAGATAGCTTGCTCGCTCATTCGCGCACTCTCTCTCTCTCTCTGCCTCTACTTCTCTGTAACTCTGACTTTTAACTACATAAATAAAAAAAAACAGGAAAATGGCTAGGGAGAGGGAAACAGGAAATAGCATTTCTAAAATGAGAACATTTGGATCTAACTATTGGGAGCTTAGCTAGGTCAATTTGAGTATTTACAATTGGCTGGATTCTTTCTGATGATAGTCAGTGGCCTCTGGCAGTGAGAGCTACCTGCTTCTCCTTGACAACCTTGCTTCAATTAAAACCAGTTTGAGACAGAATGCTACCCTATGTTTAGCTGTCCATTAACAAGCAGACACGAAAGCATGTACCAAAAAAAGTACCGAAAGATCAAAGATCCAATTCTACATTTTTTTCAAGCACTTTAATGAATGCTTTGCATAGAATGATCACTCTGAGGCAAATGCAGCAATATTCTCAGGACAAATTAACCTTTTAGTCAGCTCACGAGAAGGGATTCTGCGTTACGAGATGAGGGTAGGAGGCACCTGTTTGGCACGGAGTTGTAGAATTAGGGTGCTGTACTAAAAGTGTTTGGCTCATGGGCTCCTCAGATGCTCATGCCCCATTCGTACGAGCAGCGAGGTACCTGCACAATATTTTGAGCTACCATATGCGTTGAGTACCCTTCTTTTCATCAAAGATAAATTATTTTTTCTTTTCCTTCTGGAGAAAATCCAGCTAACTGTCGTTGAAGTGCCTACTACATTTCCAGCCACCATATGTCTTAAGTACCACGTACTTGGTCAAAGAGAAACGATTGCTTCTTTTCCCTCTGGAGGAAGTACCCAGAGCCGTAGCTGGAGCACATGGACTGCTGATGACGATACAGTCATGCTTTGCGCAACAGTGGGGATGTATTCTGAGAAATGTGTCATTAGGTAATCTCACCACTGTGCAAACATCGCAGTGTACACTTATACAAACCTGGACGGAACAGAGCAGTCACTTGACGTGGGCTCTTGATGCAGTTAAGAGTCATGGTAAACACAGAGTGTATGAGGTTCTTGCTGACAAAATACAGTGTATTGTTGAATAGTATACACTTTTTAAATAAGTAGAATGAGTACACTGTAAAACAATGATAAAGAGTATAGTGTAGAGAGTACATAAAACCGTAATGTAGTTTATTATCATCATCTAGTATCATACATTGTACGTAATTGTATATGCTCTACTTTTACGTAACTGATAGCACAGTAGATATGTTTACGCCACTAACACCACAAACACACGAGAAATATGTTGTGTGATGACTTTCACATGGCTTCAATGTCACTCAGTGATTGAAATTTTTCAACTCCATTATAATATTAATAGACCACTGTTGTAAATACAGTCCATGTTGACCAAAAGATCATATACAACACGTGATTGCGTTTCAGCTGTTAACTCAGCACCCTTAGAGTGTAAATTAACTCACATATACACATATTTGGGATATTTTCTAAGCAGAAGGATATGAAGGTAAATTACAGGCAGTCTAACAATTGTGTTACCTTTTTTGCACAAAGAAAGCAAAAGTCACTGCAGGAGGTGGAATAATGGCTCCCGAAGATGGCCACATGTCCTCATACCCAACCTTGTGAGAATTACCTTGCGTGGCAGAAGGAATTCTGAGACGGAGAGCAGCTTGGATTATGTGGGTGGGCCCTAAGTATAGTGACAAGCAAGGGGGAGGCAGAAAGAGCCTGTCAAAGAGGCCGGGTGATGGTGAAAACATTCAGCGGAGTGGAGGGAGGTGGAGGAGAGCGAGAGCCCTTGGCAGCCACTAACAACTGAAAGTTCGGGGAAGCAGTCATTCTCCTCCCAGACTCCAGGGGACCCAGGCCTGTCAACACCTTGACTGTGACCCAGCAAGACTGATTTCAGACTTCCAAATTCCAGAACTGTAAGAGAATAAATTGGTGGTGTTTGTAGCCACTAAACCTAGAGTAATTCATTACGGCAGCAACCAGATATGAATATGGCCATCAGTATTCGTGTCAGCAGTATCTTGGTCAGCTCCTGGAAGTCTCCATGGAGGTTATTCTGCAAACTCTTGCTGTCCCTGGCTCACCATTCTCGGGTTTTGTTTTTGTTTTGACAGGCAGAGTGTACAGTGAGAGAGAGTGACAGAGAGAAAGGTTTTCCTTTTTTTTCCCATTGGTTCACCCCCCCAAATGGCCGCTGCAGCCGGTGCACCATGCTGATCCGAAGCCAGGAGCCAGGTGCTTCTCCTGGTCTCCCATGTGGGTGCAGGACCCAAGGCCTTGGGCCATCCTCCACTACACTCCTGGGCCACAGCAGAGAGCTGGACTGGAAGAGGGGCAACCCGGACAGAATCCGGCGCCCCAACTGGGACTAGAACCTGGGATGCCTGCACCGCAAGGCAGAGGATTAGCCTAGTGAGCTGTGGCGCCGATCTGTTCTCGGGTTGTTAACAAAGGCCCTGCACTGAGGGCCACGGAGAGAGGAGAAAAGCAACACATGGTACAGATTTCCAGGAACGGACCTCAGATCAGCCCAGAAATCTATGAAGAGTAAATCCCCGCCTCTCACTAGACACAAGGGGACTAGATCCCCATTGGAATGAAAATCAAATAGAAAGAAGCCATGTTTTTGTTCCATTAAGTCCTTTTAGGACAATATCTGGCCAGGTACCAGACGAGCCAGCTGCACTCCAGCAAAAAGTCACCCGATAACAAGTGACTTACTCATTGATTCTGCTCCTATACCAAAGGCACTGCTGTATTGAGCAAGCGTTAGGCTGCCTTAGTCCCCATTACAGAACATTAACTCATCAAATGGGACATGAAGTTAGAAGCATTCAGTTCCACAAAGAAAAGGATTTTCAGAGGCTGGACACTGTCAAGTTGAAGAGCAGAAACCACTCAGCTTCTGCTTCATACCAGGATAGTGCTGAAGAAATGTTATGAGCCAGGACTGTGTTGGGAGGGACTGTCAGCTTTGGGCTTGCAAAGAGGAGTAGTGTTTAAAATAATGGTTGTGAAATGAATTATATTCCAAGTTGATAAGCAAGAGTTAATTACAAAAGCCTTGGTTTTATCATTTACACACTTTAATAAGAACAGTCACACACACAGACACAATATATGGCAGTTGATAGGTGATTGCTTCAATCAGAACCTCAGGGACATCAATGCCCAAGTGGGAGACGCTTGGGCCGATCCAGACGTCTGTCGATGTGGATGATTTTATGTACCACAGAGGCCTCCGAGAAAGTCCATTTTCATTCTCAAATGAACTAGCTGTGCCCACAGTGCAGAAAATAATCCCTTTCAACACAAATTACTTCCTGGATTCCAGGCCAAACGCTGTGCAGGCAGGTCACCGAGTCCTTCTCACTCTGCCTTTGCCCATAAGTCAACATCTTGGTACAATACTGGCTCCTTTATTCAAGCTGGCACAGGGCCTTCTCTCTTCACTCTCAAAATGACAACTCCCTTGGCCCCTAATTAGCAATACTGTAATCACCATCAGAAGGGACGGAAGACAAACAGGAAGAGAATCAGAGGGAAAGAAAAGACATCCAGAGGTTTTGGGGACCCCTACAAATTGATGGTTAAAGGTTTAAACTATTAATATGGTTGTACAATTGCATCCTAGCAAAGAAAATTCTAGACCTTGGTTGAACATCTCTCGCCAGAGCTTCTACGCCAAGTGCTGCAAACCCTGGAATGTTTCAGTTAACTTATAGCTGAAGGGGAGCCAGGGGATTCATTTGTTTTCCATCTGCAATGAGGTCTTTGCGGTTTCTCACACAGGACTGCAAATCTCCTTGGAGGAGAAACGCAAGCTTCTATTTGAGCTGGGAATCCTGGCCATTGACACCTTCTATGATGATTGACTTTAAGCCACCCTCCCCCTTTTTAAAATAAGGAATGGAAAACAATGAAGAAAGCAACTTTACAGTAAACTGGAAAAGTTATAGGCATGAAACATATAATATGGCCAAATGTGCTCGCTAAATTGAGCCTGGATTTGGGCTAAAATCCCATTCAAGCACCATAGCTGGCTTTTGTCCCCCCTTACCTTCCAGTGGGTGAGTGCTGAAATCCTAGAGTATCCCATTTCTTTTTCCCTTTGATAGAGGACCTCCTGGTACCCTCTGGTCAACGTGAAGTCAGCATCTCTTCTTAGAAATCAGTGACTGAGTTATAAATAATTACTCCCTGTTACTACCTGTGAGAGGATGAAGGGAGCTTGGGAGATGTGAATCCTAACGAGAATGGTAGTGGGAGAGGGCCGGTCCTGCTGTGCGCCCTGGGCTGTCACTTCTGTGCTAGCGTTTATGTTAACACTATAGAGGCAACAGTCACAGGCTGGTTGTCCATAGCCAGTATCAAGCTTAGGAACTGGCCATGCTGCTGGTGGTTGAAAAGATTAGGCTGGATTTGGCTCGGATACAAGGGCTAGGTAATGCCGTGGTTTCTGGTACCGGTGGATGTTTCTGGAATGTAAGCAGCAAAGTTGTCTCTGCAGGCAGAAATCCACACTTGGGACTTCGCTTTAGGTTTCTGGTGGTGGTGTTTAGCTTCAGCGCTCCTGACGTTTGGAGAGTCTATCAACACACTTCAGCTGCTATGGTGTTGATACATGACATCTTTTGCAGCCAGTTAGGGTATTCATTCATTCACTCATTCATTTCATAACTTATTTTCATTTTAACTTCCATTCTGAAATAATTTCAAACTTCCAAAGAGTTGTAAAGATAGTTTGAAACACTCCCATACATCTTCTACCCAGATGCCTTAAATGTTAACATTACCACATTTGCTTTATCAAACTGTGTGTGTGTGTGTGTGTACACATGCATATTATTTTCCTCAAACACTTCAGGGTCGGTTGTAGCCATGGTACTCCTTTACCTCTAAATTCTTTAGGATCTTTGCAACAAACATCAAATTCTCTTACATAACACAGAACAATGATACACATCAGAAAATTATCATTGACATGACACTATTTAATCTGCAAGTATAGAACTTTCTCAAATGTTGCCAAGCGTTCTTTTAGTTATTTTTCATTTTTTAAAGAATGTTTCTCACTCTTTAGTAAATAGCTTCTACACAGTTCACCCTTTTTTCAGGTACAGTTCTCTGAGTTCCAGCAACCCCCTAGGAGACCCCTACTGTTCTGGGTTGGGCATGATTTCCTGACCCTCCCCAAGCAGTCGTGGGTCTCCCAAGGTCTGGGCCCAGGATTCCCTTCTTGCCCCTAGTGGCCATGGGTCATCATCTGTGCCCCAAAGATGGCTGGGCTTGCTACTCTTCTTCCAGCAGCCTAAAGTTGTTCCAGTGGGGGCTACATGCCTTTCCTGGGGGGTCATGGTCTGAATGTTTCCACCTAAAATTCCTCTGTTGAAATTCAAATCCCCACGGAGATGGCATCGGGAAGTGGGCCCTCTTGGGGGGCACCTCTGCCATCAGGAACAGGGAGGTGGTCCTTTCGGAAGAGGCCCAGAGAGCTCCCCCACCCCTTGTGCCCTGTGAGGATGCAGCAGAAGGCGCCACCTGTGAGCCAGGAACCGAGCCCCCACCAGACACCGCTCCTGCCAGTGCCCTGGTCTTGGGCCCCTTGGGGAATAGCTTGCCGTTCTTTAGGAACTGTTCATCTCTGGCAGCCCGAACAGTCAGACACACAGGGATTGCTGCTTCCAGGCCTACAGCACAGGAAAGTGTTCCCAGATGCTTGCTGGCTCCCAAACCCAAGGGCTCCTGTCCTCTCACACTAGGCCACACTTGGCTTTGAGCAACTGGTTGAAAATTTTAGCTGAATTCCTCTTACCTGCTTACGGGACGGCTGGCGTCCCCACCAGGCAAGCAAGTGCCCATGTCCTGCGTCTCCTGACAGAATCTTGTGTCTCCACGGAGGCTGAGTTAACTGGCTGCCCTGACCCACACTGTGTGATGCAGTCATACAGGCCGTGACCTTACAGATCAGTGAGCGTTTTTCGGTTGTTGTCTTAGGGATGAGAGTAGCATTTTTCTACTTTTCTGCTCTCAGCAGAAGCTAGATTTCATTTTACGTTTTTGATCATCTGTGAATTTGAGACTTTTTTCCTAATGCAATTTACTGAGAAAACATTTGGGGGAAAAAATCCTGTTTCCTGACATACCAGTGATGCGAAAAAAAATCAACAAAAACCATAGCTCCACGTCGATGAGAGCTTTCAGGTGGCTGTTCGTTGTTTTTGGAAATTTCTCTTCCAGAGAACAAATCCTCATCGGGAAAATGAAAACCATCACATTTTAGCAGGACAGGTCTAAGACTAGAATATAATGATTCAGTGATTAAGAAGCTAGGGTTGGAATTGGGGTTTAATTATGCCTTCCAGTAGACAGGTTCTCTCTTGCAGCTGCTTCTGACACGTACTGAAATAATCATTCATTTTCCTGAGTCTTCTAACGAAAGCAATCTGATTGGCTAGCAGTTGCCTCTGCCAAGCTGAGGCACGGATTTGCCTGCTGGCTTGCGAAAAGCTATATAGTCTACCCTGAAAGTTATAAGAACCTTCAAGTATTTGAAGGGAAACTGGTAATTAAAATGAAAGAATGTGTTTATTACAGGGAAGTGCAGCTTCCTGGAATAGCTACAGTGTGCTATGATATTGAAAATATTTAATATTATGAAGCAACACAAAATAAATTCCTGAACATGGAACGATCCCAACATGATAATTGGCTGCTCTGAGGTGTTGCCCCCAGGACATGGCAATTAAGCCACAGTAGCTTTTAACCTTGTTGGGAAATTGTATCTTTTTTTTTTAAAGATTTATTTATTTATTCGAAAGAGTTACACAGAGGAGAGGCAGAGAGAGAGCGGGAGAGAGGGGTGGGGAGAGAGAGAGAGGTCTTCCATCTGATGGTTCACTCCCCAGATGACCGCAACGGCTGGAGCTGCGCCAATCCAAAGCCAGGAGCCCCACGAGGGTGCAGGAGCCCAAGGACTTGGGCCATCTTCTACTGCTTTCCCAGGCCACAGCAGAGAGCTGAATCGGAAGAGGAGCAGCTGGGACTAGAACCAGCGGCCCATATGGGATGCCGGTGCTTCAGGCCAGGGCGTTAACCTGCTGAGCCACAGCGCCGGCCCCGAAATTGTATCATTTCTTCCAGACAGCCATTTACTCACAAACATGGATGGGATTTCCTCTGTGTTTGCTGCTGCGGGAATGTGAAATGTTGTAAAGGAAATTATTCTGAATAATTATCAGCAGGCTATGGGCTCTTTCTTGTCCCACTTTGCTGAAATACAGAATTCCCAGCAGCGAGTCCCCCATTGTACCAAAATCCTAGCTCCTGTGTCTGACTCTGGGTGTCAGGGTAAAGCCACCCATAGATTTCTTTTCCATCTTCCCTGTACACTGAACCTCAGTGTCCCATATACTCGGCCAGGTGCCTTCCTTGACCCGTAGCTTCAGGTACAAGGGTCTGAAGCATCTCCCTGACAACCCAAAGCTCCTGTCCGTCAGGTACCTCGTTGAATGAAGATGTCCTTATTCGCCTCCACAAAAGCCTGAGAAAAATGTACACCAGTGTCCTTCACTAACACACCTCTGGGTAGAGGGTAACTTTCTTATGCTATTTGGGTGTGTTTTCTTTTAAATTAAAACAAAGGATGGGACAATCTCAAGCAGCCATCTCCCAGAGTACTTGGTCCCACTGTGTGGGCTGGCCGCCTTGTCTGCACCAGGCTGGACATTTTAACCTTCCTAATCTCAGGGAGGCTACAGATCCATTTTCCCGAGAGCAGGTTTTCCATGAGAGGAACGAAGGGATTGGTCTGTGGGTCTACACGTTCCCATCAGTTCCTCCTCATAGCACCTGTGTAGGTGTGCTCAATTTGCAAACACAACAGATTTTTCTCCTTTCTGCTGCTTGAACACTGTGCCTGGCATCCAAGTATTGGTTTAATATTTTGGACAGATTTAACTGGACAAAATCCTGTCCAAGTTTCTGGAACTCCCAGTGCCACCAGGTTCCCTATTAGGAAAAAATTTTCTCTATTGACTGTAAACTGAAAAAGGAAGACCAAAAATCCCTGTGTGTCCCCTCCAACTGAGTGAGTAACCAGGATGCTCCTCTTCTACAGGCCATTGTCCTTAGCGTGACAAGGACACCCTCCCCATGGGGGGCCCATGGTGTTATGGTGTGGGGCTTAGCTAAAGAGATACCAGGGCGAAATACATTGTATGACCATTGTATGGAAGCTGTTGTAAGTCCTCTGATGTTGAGGAGGCGAGATTGCCATCCCATACTTGCGATCCATCTGGAAACACAACCTGTCAGAAGATAAAAGCAACCTCAGAGTTCAGTTAAGCCGCTCTGTGGAGAGAAGTTCAGAGTTGGGTTCATGAAGAATTGATTATTTCAGTTCAACTTTAAAGAAGTTTTACTTGTATTCATTTTGTTTCGTACTCGTCTGTATTTGTTTTGATATCAGCGGTCCTTCCTAGGGATTATACAAGTCTGCGAAAATATCCATAAAAAAGTATTCACTGAGGCATTCTGTATCTTCACTTTTTCTTAAAGATTTATTTATTTGAAAGTCAGAGTTACACATAGAGAGAAGGAGAGGCAGAGAGAAAGAGAGGTCTTCCATCCACTGGTTCACTTCCCAAATGGCTGCAACTGCCAGAGCTGTGCCGATCCAAAGCCAGGAGCCAGGAGCCTCCTCCAGGTCTTCCCACAAGGGTGCAGGGGCTCGAGGACCTTGGCCATCTTCTACTGCCTTCCCAGGCCATAGCAGAGAGCTGGATTGAAAGTGGAGCAGCCGGGACTTGAACAGGTGCCCATATGGGATGCTGGCGCTTCAGGCCAGGGCATTAACCCACTACACCACAGTGCCAGCCTCTATCTTCAGTTTTTATGGGGTATCGTGATATTTTGATTCATGCACACACTGTGTAATGTCTAAGCATTTCCTCATACATTCAACATTTCTGTATGGTGAAAACGCTAGAAAACCCATCTTCTAGTTTTTTAAATAGGGTAATATACAATACATTAATGTTACTCTATGGTGAAATAGAAACCCAAAGCATCTAACTCCTGTCTGACTATAACTCAGTCCCCACTCACCAAGCTTTACCTTCCCCCTCGTGCCCCTGGTAACCACCATTACACTTCTAACTTCTGGAAGACCACCTTTTTTAAGACACTGCTCATGAATGAGATCATGTGTGACTTCCCTGTGTGTGCTTGTGTTATTGTTCCTAATGGCCTTAGTTCCATCTATGAAGCATTATTTTTAATAAATATTGGGAATAACCTAACTGTCCCTCAATAGAATAATTATTTGTATACTAGTTGATGCATTCACAGCTTGATATCAGCCAGGGTAGGAGTGCTTACACCACCGAACCAAGCAAATACTATAAGTCAGGGGCATCATTCCTCACCCAGATTTAGTTGTTCAACATTTGATAGCCATTGAGTACATTTTGAGATATGTGTGTCTCAGAACACACAGAACACTATAATAGAGTTTTGAATCTACAATTATGTTTCTGACCCAGAAAAAAATCTGAATTGTCTTGAGAAATAAACAGAACATCCTTTTCTTGTGTCTTTTGTAGGGAGAACAGGGACCTCAAGGCCTTCCAGGCCCAAAAGGCACAATGGGCCTTGGTCTCCCAGGCCAGAAGGTAAGTATTCTAGGGTTGTAGAGACATGCTTAGGTTTAAGATTTTATAGCTTAATCCCAGGAGAGTTCTCGTTTCTGTGTGTGCATTGGTGTGTGTGTGTGTGTGTGTGTGTGTGTGTGTGTGTAAGTAATGCTTCTCCTTACAACTCTTACAGGGAAGAAAATCCCATTGAAATTGAATGCATATTTTATGTCTATACACAATTTCACTTTATAAATTCTCCTTTTTTGCATTGTTAAAAGCTGGATAATGAAGGAATACATCATTACCACATACCATGTAGGCGATACAGCTAGTTCAGGCACCTGGTAAATTATGTAGTAGTTCAATTTCCTGAAGGCAATGAGCTGATCAGAAGGTATCTCAGGTCTCCTGACTTTGGGATTTCTGGTTCATCCTGGTTTAGATTATGGGACCTCAGGGCATGAAAATGACCTGTCCTCTATTTTCTTAATATGGTGTATTTTCATCAACAAGAACTGCACGTCTTCAAGAGATTCCAGTTGCCAGTTAGCCAAATTGTAGAGGTTTTTCTTAGTTGGCTTTAATGATCACTTTCTGAACTTGTCTTCTTACCATGTTTTACAGGGAGAGCATGGAGAACAGGGTGACGTGGGAAGGAAAGGTGACAAAGGGGAAATTGGAGAGCCCGGATCTCCAGGAAGGCAGGCAAGAAGCCAGTTTCAAAGTCCCACCATGATTTTGTATTCTAACTGCTTCCAGTTTGTACTGACTGTTACTCTTCTCCTGATACGTAGGGGTTACAAGGACCCAAAGGAGACCTGGGACTTACAGTGAGTATCTAACATAGAGGGTCATTGAGGGTTTTGTGCTTGCAAAATTATTACATGCGTGTTTTGACTTTAGAATTCTGAATACTTTGGATGCAGTTTCTGTTTAAATGATAGCAACTGCTACCATCCCAGCACTGATGCATGAGGTCATTGAATCTGAATGCGAAAGGAAGAGTGACAGCAGCAGCCTCGTGTGGCCTCGTGGTGGATGCACGTGACCACTCCCCTCTGAGCACTGTAGAAATGACCACGCTGCTATTCTTGATAACAAGGACTTAGGCTGTTTAAAAAGAGCCAGATGACTTTATTTAATGTGTTCCTTCTCACTTTGACCGAGGGCTCTTTCTCCCTGAACTAGTTCCTTTAGGTGGTGGTCTACGGAGAATAGCAGTCAAAAAATTGGAATTGCGTTGAGGGGACAATGGAATCTTTTCCTTTTTTGGCTTCTTCCATGGTTCATGATCCAGAGATACTCATCTTATGCACATTCTGTCAAGTGTGAGCTGCTAGGAGCTCAGGAGGTAAAGGCACGAGCAGACTCAGCCTGTGATGAAGAGATCCGTGTGTGTGTTGATGACCTATCTTCCTTTCCTCTTTGTTCCCCACCACGAATGAGACCCCACAGTTGCCTTCAGCAGGGAGGCTTGTAGCAATTCCTTCCCTAAAGTAGCAGGGAAAGTATAAGCACGTGACCCCTGGAATATTCCCTGTAGGTGTGCACCTGCCTTTTCCTTCACCCATTCACTAGTCTATTTAGTCATTAGTGCATCAACGTTTGTTGGGGTTGGGCTCAGAGATAGACACTAGGGAGATAGTAGAGAATAAGAGACAACTTCCCGGGATTCAAGGAACTCACAGTTTAATGGAGAAAAGCCACAAATGATGTTGACTTCATAATGTGATAAATGCTATGATAGCAGAAATGGTTATAGGGGTTCAAGGCAGAAAAATTGATGTATGATGATGTTTGGGTCAAGAGAGTTTCTATTTCTTGAACAGAAACTTTTTAGCCAAGATGAAGAGACTGTACAAATGGAGACACTATTTTGTTGACCTTGGCTTTCTAGAGTATAGAAGAAGGGACTAGCATGAAGGGAAGAACAAGGGACAGGAGAATTTGCATCAGCTGAGAATCTAGTTTGTGGTGGGTACCCTGCTAGCCCCCTTCCCATCAATACCACTGCTTCCCAGTACTGCAAGCGCTTGGGGGACCCTGCTTAATAAAGCTGCACTTTGGACTCCCAGTCCTTCTCCTGTTGCAGTCCTTCCTCTGGGCAAGGAGTCCCCAGAGCCTAGGGTGTCACCACCCTGGGCATGTGCCCCTCCAAGTCACACTTTAGATATCCAGGATTCCAGAATTCCTGGCCCAAATGACCCTAGATTTGGAGAACTGATGAACTTGTCCTTGATACATGGGCTCATCTAGGAGGTAGCCAAAGGGTAATGTTTCAGGAGATACTGCTGGAGCATGGAACTGAGGACTGTGTTAATCAATGTTGGCCAAGGCTCCATGCAGCTCAGGGAGTGTTAGGGATAGGGTACAAAAAGAATGGGGCAGTATGATAGACACAGTCTTCTGTTGCCTAAGATCCCACATGTAATCAATGTGACAGCTCCGTGGGCTCCATAGCATTCTCTCTCCTTCAAATGAAAGCATGTCAAGTCAGACAGAAATATGGAACAGTAGGCCCCAAGCTAGTAAGTAGCAGAGCCCTTCTGGCTAGCATGGGGCTTACATTAAAGTTGATCCAAGTCCAGGCTGTCCCCCTGTGAAAGCTGTTCTTGGAATGCCTCTTTTGGCTGAGCAAACGAATCCCCAGGTGACTATCAATCTCAGGTTCATTCCAGACTATGAACTTTTCCTCAGAGAGGCAAATACACTGGGAGAGTTAGATGCTTTCCTAATTCCTGCCAAATGACTTCAAGAGACCCAGATTCTGTACCTGTCCTTTCTCTGTTAGCAGTTGCCGCTGTCAACCCTCAATTTTCTCTTCTCTGTCTTCAAACCAGGAGGGAGGAGAGCCAGTCAAAGCAAGGTGGGGGTGGGGAGTGTGCACTTTATAAAGATTAGTTAAATAGCATCATGAAATCATATAATTAAAAAGTATCATTTCACATATAAAAATGGAAAGAATATATTTATCAAAAGAGTTAGGGAAGAGTGGCCGGCACACTGGCTAACACAGGCCGAAAAGCCCTGCTCCGCATAATCTCCTTTGCAGTCCCTGCTTGCACAGTCAACTGTAAGTTTCTAAGATCTGCTTCCAGCATTTACTGTGCCCTAAAACACCAGATCGTGTGTGTTATCACCCACGAGACATCTCCAGCTGGACGTCCTATAGGGGCAGCAAACTGCCTGGCCCAAGCCAGGCCCCGTCATCTTCATGAGCCTGCCCCTATCACACGCCTCCTTATTTCAGAGCAGTCATCTATCTCTTCTTAATATTTGACAAATTATACTTATTTGAAAAACAGGGAAGTTGGAGGAGAAGGAGGAGGAGGAGGAAAAAGAGCGAGAGAGCAAGCGAGCAAGAGAGGTAGCGAGATCAATCTTCCATTCACTGATTGACTTCCCAAATGCCTACAATAGCTGGGGCTGAGTCAGGCCAAAAGCAGGAGCCAGGAACTTCATCTGTGTCTCCCACGTGGGCGGTAGGAGCCCATGTCCTTGAGTGATCAGCTGCTGCCTCCCAGGGTGCGCATTAGCAGGAAGGTGGATCAGAAATGGAGCTGGGACTCACACCCAGGGACTCTGATGTGGGATGTGGGTCTCCCAGGGTGCACAGTAGCAGGAAGGTGGATCAGAAGTGGAGCTGGGACTCACACCCAGGGACTCTGATGTGGGATGTGGGTCTCCCAGGGTGCGCATTAGCAGGAAGGTGGATCAGAAGTGGAGCTGGGACTCACACCCAGGGACTCTGGTGTGGGATATGGGTCTCCCAAGCAGCATCTTTACCACTGCACCAGACATCACCCTATAATCTGCTTCCTCTTGGACTCCTCTCTCCCTCATCCTTTCTTCCAGCTACTCACCAGCCCCCTTCACTCTCCCTCTACTCTGCCACTCTACCACTACCACCACAGTTTTCTGGTCTCATTTTCTTCTCCAGAACTACTTAGAAACCTTAACCCTCCCAGTTAGCCTTGATTATTTCTGTTAAATAAAGCTACCAGCACTCTTTTCTGGAGTATCCCCTGTCCAGGATCAATTCGTACCTTCTTCATGACACCAAGGCCTTGTAGATTCCTTCTCTCGTCTCCATTTCTTATTTTTTTTTCTGAGTCATAAATTTACTCAAATACTGTATAGCAGTGTGTGTTGTGTGAATGCTGTTCCCCTTGGCTGGAATGCTCCTCCTCTCCCCTGTCCTCTGCCGCCTGCCCTGATGCTGGGAGAATCCACCTCTGTGGACCACAGTCCCACTCCATCCTCCCGCCCCTGGGATTTCCAGCAGATCAGTACATTTCCTTGGCTCTTCCAAGCTCTTGCAAGTCTGTCTACTTCCTACTACTACTTTGTGAATCCTTTGATTCATTTTTCAGCATTGGTACCAAGTTTAAGTGGAAAGACTGAATTATTCCAGTCACTTAAAAGAATGTGAGGAAAATATTGATATATGTGACTACTTAAAGCATTTTAAACCTCTTTATACAATAAAAACATGTTGAAAAGAAATAAAATCCATTGCCAATGTATATACCTTGCTCTTACGAATCAACAAGAGGCAAACATTCCGTTAGGAAGCATAGACAAAGGGCATGAAAAGAGTATACAATAATAGACAGTACAACTTGGAAATCAGCACATGGAACAAAATTTAGCCTCGAAATGAAATAAATGCAATTTAAAACAATGAGATAGTTTGTTCTGACAAGTGGCAAAGATTATATAATAACTAGTATTTTATATCTAAAATAAAACAAGTTTTCTTAGATACTACTGTTGGAGGTTTCTGTTCCTACGACTCTCTGAAGTCTAGTTTGGTAATGGGCTTCAAAGAGCTTTAAAGTGGTCATGCATTTGACTTTAGTGATGTAGTTTCCAGACTACTTAATGCGAGAAAGTAATTATGATCTGAGTGACAAGCTAGTCATAAAGCTTGTAATATATCTCCAAGTACAAAATGTTAAACAGAAATACATGGATATTTCTACATGCAGTTAATATAAATGTATAAATACATATACTCTTTCTATACATGTTCTAGTTTTAGATTTATTAAAGGTCTCTCTCAATTTGAAAAAGAATGATAAGGCCTAACAAACAGCTGTTGAATTCTCATTTTACATAATTCTATTAATGTAATTCAGCATCATATTGAGAATTCTTCTTAAATAGCAACTTGGAGTCATTTGGCTATATTCAGCTTATAATAAAAGTATTAAATTATATTGAAATGTCCTAGGGAGTCCCCATATACACCACCAGTAAACCATGTCAACAGCTATGTCGCCTCTACTCCAGTTCTGTCATTGCTCTTAAACTTTTTGAAAAACTAAGGTATACAGACTTCATGCATTTCATATATACAGACTTAGGAACATAATGATTCTTCCCACCCTACCCTCCTCCTGCCAGTGCTCCCACCCTTCTTCCTTCTCTCTCTCCTATTCCCACTCTTAATTTTTACAAAGATCTATTTTCTATTTACTTTATGCTCATAAGATTAACCTTACAGTTAGTAAAGAGTTCAACAAATAGCATGAGGAAAAAAAACACTATTCCTCAACAGTGGAGACAGGGGCTGTAAATAATCATTGAATCTCAAAGTGTCAATTTCAGACTTTATTATTGCACTGTTAAGCTTTATTTTCTTAGACTGGGCCCGCTGCGCCTTTCTGCTGAGATCTGCATCTCCATGACTTGTCCCTTTTGGCTGCACGTCTTTGGTAAATGTAGCATCTTGCCTTGTGTAGTCTCATCCTAGTGGCTAGTAAACATGCTGCACAGGGTAGGTGTCCCTGTGGTTCCCAGGAGGCTTCTAAGGGAGCCGATGGCAGCAGGACAAGGGAAGAGCATTTGGGAACACAGGAGCGTTTTCTAGAAGAGCCCAAGTGAGAGGATTCAGAAGCTGAGGAGGGAGCTTGCTTAACTGGGGCATAGTACAGTGATGGGGAGGCAGGGATATACCATAGAGTGGGTTCTCATTAGGCCCTGGTGCAAGTCTTGATTGCTCTGCACACACTGTTTAAATCGTAAAACTGACTGCACATGCTGCACCATGCCATTGGAGGGAGTGCTTAGTGGGGCTCTGTGTGCGTTCGCCTCACTTAATCTACACCACAGCCCTGGGTCACAGACACTGTTAGGTCACCTGATGGCCAAGGTCACACAGCTGATAAATGCTAGAGCTGCAGTTTGAATTCCAAAAGTCTGAGCTGTTAACTTTTATAGCTCATACCCATTTCAGTTATGACGTATTACATCCGACTTCTAACTTCCATGCTATATTATTTTCTGCAGTGCAAGGAGTAAGTCAAATGACCCAATACTGATTGTAATAAGACATATCTCTTATGACTAAAAGAAAACATATTACAGTCATATCTTCAATGCTAATATGGTTTTCTTATTTTCCTCCAGAGAGAAGAAATCATCAAACTTATTATTGAAATATGCGGTAAGATTTGACTACCAAAATCCACCCATCGCTTTAAAGTAGCCGCTCACTATGGTGAGATGGTGTGCTCATCCAGAAGATGTGTGATAATTTAGCTGGTGGAAAGTGTGAAGCTCATTTCCAAAGTCAGTGAGAAACAGAAAGGTAGCAGCCAGAGGCCATGGGATTCCTGGAGCTTGGTCTTCCCAGGCTGGTTAAAGAGTGTGAAGGTACCAGCCTTGGGGATGTGGGCAGCTGGATGTTTGGTAAACACCATGGCTATTTGCACACAGTGGCATTTACCTGCGCTTGGGAAGAAAAACCCCACAAAGCAAATATGACTGCCAGAGCCCAGCTAGTATCTGAGTTGGCCTGATTGGTGACTCTGATATTCATGTTTTTTCTGAAGCCAAGAAGTCTTTCTGAATCTCCAGGGTTGCACTTGTCGGAGCAGGAAAGCAGAGGCAGGGGTCACCATGATTTGCAACTATGTCTAAATGCTTCAGGCTGAACGATTTAGACTTTCAATGGAGGAAGTCAGGAAAAGAAATTAGTCAATAGGCAGGAGATGAACAGAATAACAATGAAGGAAACATTGTTTTTTTTTTTAAAAAGATTTATTTATTTATTTATTTGAAAGAGTTACACAGGAGAGGAAAGGGGAGGGAAGGGAGGGAAGGAGAGAGAGAGAGAGAGAGAGAGAGAGAGAGAGGTCTTCCATCCACTGGTTCACTCCCCAGATGGTCACAATGGCCAGAGCTGTTCCAATCCAGAGCCAGGAGCCAGGAGCCTCCTCCAGGTCTCCCTCGTGGGTGCAAGGGCCCAAGGACTTGGGCCATCTTCTACTGCTTTCCCAGGCCATAGCAGAGAGCTGGATGGGAAGAGGAGTAGCCAGGACTAGAACCGGTGCCCATATGGGATGCCTGCACTTCAGGCCAGGATGTTAACATGATGAGCCACAGCGCCAGCCCCAACATTAGTGTTTAAAGTGGGAGGGATGGGGCTGGCGCCGTGACTCACTTGGTTAATCCTCCGCCTGTGGCGCCGGCATCCCATATGGGCGCGGGGTTCTAGTCCCAGTTGCTCCTCTTCCAGTTAGCTCTCTGCTGTGGCCCAGGAAAGTAATAGAAGATGGCCCAAGTCCTTGGACCTTGCACCTGCATGGGAGACCAGGAAGAAGCACCTGGCTCATGGCTTCGGATTAGCACAGTGCCGGCCATTTGGGGTGTGAACCAATGGAAAGAAGACCTTTCTCTCTGTCTCTCTCTCACTGTCTATAACTCTGTCAAATAAATTTTTAAAAAAATGGGAGGGACATTACTGTCCTTCTGTACACAGGGTCCTAGAATTGGTTTGCCCCCCGCCCCCTTTCTGAACTTCAGAATAGCCTGGCTGTCTGTGGCTTCTGGCATCTGGAAGCCCCGGGAAAACAGCACGTGGTTTCCCGATGACTTTCTACAGCAGGTTGTTGGGCAACATGAGTACAAATCAAGAAACAGTGCCTGATCATTTGTGTTTCCTGCTCACTCTGGCGCTGGTTTTGAATGGTTGTTTGTTGACCTAAGAAGAAATTGACCAGTGACCAGTTCTGTGTAGGGCGACTCCCCTCAAAACTTTCATAATCTGGACAAAGTACAAGGCTCCCTGAGAAGTCTCCATAATTGTCATTGTGGAGGACAGGGACATGACCCACAGCAGTTAGGGCAAGGTGTGTCTGTGCACAGTGAACACTGTCATCCCATTACTTCATCTATTGGCCATGCCAGTGAGCCACTCTCCATTTCCATGCAGTAATATGGTAGAAGGCTAGGACATCAACTTTCAGATTTAGATTAAATCCATATGGAGGAATGATGAAAAACAAATTTAGGGTGGTGGTTACCTTTTGAGAGAAGGAGAGGAATGTATTTAAGAAGGCCTACATAGGGCATGCTCACTCTTTCAAAGTATTTTATATTTTTATCTAAGAAATGAGCCTGTAGATATTTGTTATTTTATCAAAGACAGTATGTTTTTTCCTAGGATGTTATGTTTGAAAAAGAGTCAAGTCTAGGAACCAGAAGGGAGGCAATTTGTCAGTTATTTTTATTTTTTTAAAAGATTTATTTATTTATTTGAAAGGCAGAGCTACAGAGAGAGGGAGAGACAGAGAGAAATGTCTTTTGTCTACTGGTTCATTCCCCAAATGGCCACAGTGGCTGGAGTTGGACCGATCTGAAGCCAGGAGAAGGAGCCTCCTCCAGGCTTCCAACACAGGTGCAGGGGCCCAAGCATTTGGGCCAACTTCTACTGCTTTCCCAGGCCATAGTAGAGAGCTGGATAAGAAGAGGAGCAGCCAGGACATGTATTGGCACACATATGGGATGCCAGTGCCACAAGTGGAGGCTTAGTCCACTACACCACAATACCAGTCCCATTTGTCAGCTATTTTTACAGTCACAGAAAAGAAAAGGTGATATTCAGGCCTCAGGTGGATCCTTTCTCTTCTCACTCCTCCCCTGCCACTACGATGCACTCAGCCTGCAATGCTTTGATTTTTTCATTTATCGTTTAGGTTGTGGGCGCAAATGCCGGGATCTCCCCGTAGAGCTGGTGTTTGTGATTGACAGCTCAGAAAGTGTGGGGCTACAGAACTTCCGGATCATCAAAAATTTTGTGAAGACTCTGGCTGACCGGGTTGCTGTAGACCTTGCCATAGTGCGCATCGGCATAATCAACTATAGCCATCAGGTGGAGGAGGTGGCCAAGTTGAAGCATTTCTCCAGCAAGGATGACTTCAAGCTGGCCGTGGACAACATGCAGTACCTGGGGGAAGGCACCTACATAGCCACAGCTCTCCAAGCAGCCAACGACATGTTCAAGCATGCAAGGCCAGGCATACAGAAGGTGGCCTTGGTCATCACCGATGGGCAGACAGATTCCCGAGATCCAAAGAACCTGACTGAGGTGGTGAAGGAGGCCCAGAACATCAGTGTAGAGACATTCGTATTTGGGGTGCTGAAGAAAAATGACCCCAACTTTAACATGTTCCACCAGGAAATGATTTTGATTGCTACTGACCCGCAACATGTCTATCTGTTTGACGACTTCCTTGCCCTGCAAGGTAAGCCTGGCTGCCGCGGGAGAAGGAATTGATGCTGTCCTTCCGGGTGTCCCATCACTGGACCTGCTGGACCACAGCGGGAAATCGAAAGGCTCCCGAGGTTCATGCCAGGGTTCAATTGTAGCGCACAAACTCCGGAAGGCATCTTCTGATTTAGAGGGTACAATCCCTTGTCTTTATTCACACGCAGCAAATGCTGAGTCGGCCTCGGAGTTGTTCACCTCCAGTGTCCCCGCTCCATGGACAAGGATTGAAGAGAGAGAACAGGACTTGGAGGGACTGCTAGGATTGGTTCACATCCAGCAAGTTATCTAACTGGAGTGAATGGTAGAGCAAGCCAGCAGCAAGACCAAACACAACCCTAGAATTAAAATAAATCATTGAATGAGGTGTTATGGTAATGGAAAGAGATGAGAAACACAAGTACCTGGGATTTTCTATTCTGTTTTAGTGAAACACAGAAAGCAGTGAGTAGATAGGTTGATGTCAGAAATTTATCACAAAGAATAACCTTTAGCTCATCCCCATGCAGTCAGTGTTAATCCATGAGCTCCATATGCTAATTTTACCCTTTCACCGTAACTGGTATTTACTAATGAGGCAGCCCAAGATGCTGACTCATCTGCAATTAAATCATTGATCAGTGTCGGTTCACAGGAAATATACTCCAGTTATTTGGAAACTGATGACTCATCCTGATAGGGCCCGTACCTGGCAAGCGTGTGAAGGGAGAGGTTTCAGCGGGGCTCCGCTGTGCCTTCCAGCCTCCCGATGCGATGAGCACAGACGCTTGAGGCTTCAGGCGCTGCCTGCCCCAGGGCGGCACAGCCCGCTCAGGAGCTTCCATGTCCACCTCGCCTCCTTCCCCAGGGCTTTCTAACCTGGGGTTCTAACTCCTCGTCACCCACCCATGTAGGTGACCGGCAGGTTTATTGGCTACAATCCATCCCACTGGGCTGTTCATGTGGTGGAATGGCCAGAATTACACATTCCCGGGAAAAATTATATTTTAATGACTGAAGAACTGTATTACCTTATTTGAAGGCATTAATAATTTGTTAGAAGCAAGAACCAGTGAGGAATGTATTTTTAAAGTGCCTGGCCTTTTGCTAGTGCTAAAATCAGAAATATAGCCTATTCAGCTTCTTTTTTGAAAAAAAATTTCATCTGTGTATTTTCCTTTTATTTGAAAAGGTGGAGGAAAAAGAGATCTTGCCCAAATGCCTGCCACAGCCAGGGCCAGGCCAGGCTGAAGCAAGGATGCTGGACCTCCAGCTGGGTTTCCCACAGGGGTGGCAGGAACCCCAGTATGGGTGTCAACTCCTGCTGCTTCCCAGGGTGTACAATTAAGGAAGCTGGATGGGGGGGGCGGGCTGCAGGACTCAAACAAGCCCTTTGATATGGAATGCAGGTGTGCTAAGCAGTGTCTTAACCACTGTGCCAAACACCCACCCCTCTGTTCAACTTCTTATGGATGAGGTTAGCTTTTGGCATAGAGTAATTCACAGTTAAGTGATTTGTTGGGCAAACAATAAGATAATTCTGTTGCCTCTTTGTGCACATATTATTAAATTATTTTAGGTGATCTCTTACAGAGGATGTAGAAATTCTAAGTTCAAGACTGTAGCTCTCTAGATTTTAAGTAATTTTTCATTTCATCTCCCTTTTTTACTTCTAAGAAAAGCTGAAGCAAAAATTGTCTCAAAAAATTTGTGAAGACTTTGGTTCCTACTTTACTCAAGTTTTTGGTTCACCTGCTCTTCAACCTGGACTTGGGATGTCAGGGGGAAAACTCAATGAATCCACTCCGGAGCCGTGGAAGGAGGTTTTGGCGTCGGTAGGTGGCTGCCTTGTCTACTCTGTGGGCTGACAGTGGTGCGTTCTGTCTGTATCATGAGAGATCCTCTGGCCTGGTGTGGTCAAGGATCAGTTGGGGAATTCTCAGGCTCTTGATTCTCAGTGTTAGCACCTCAAATCCAGACTTCCAGTTGAGACAGCTCTGGAATAAACATGAAACTGGGATTTTAAAAAAGGCCCTATTTTATAGATCTTTTAAAATTCAGTATTGAAAATGCTAGTTTATATCATACCACTGCCAAGGCCACATTATCACGTGCACTGGAACAGCGAACGCAACACTGCTTGTCTTCACCTGCTTATGCTTTTCAGGCTCCTTGGTACCAGACTATAGCTCTCTCTCCCATCTGTGTACCTGCTCCCCACTCTATACTCTCTTGAGGGTTTTTCAAGCATTCACACACCCAAGTGACACCCTCCCAGCCTGCGAACCATGGTGTGCTCAGAGTGGGGACTGGAAGGGAGGCTGTGTGTCCATGCTCCCAGTCATGTTGCTCGAGAAGAACTACCTCCCGCACGAACTGAGCCGAATGTGTCTGTCCTCATAGCAAGTTTCTGGGGCTGGACCTGGGCCAATCAGATCATGAGCAACTGTTAGGTTCTTTTGGGTAAAAACCAGGGAGCCTCTAATAGTTATCGCTAACTGAGTGCTGTAGCCCCTTGCCCACGAAGTTATAACTAAAGCAAGTCTAGGTTGATTTCTGTTGCACATATGGATGTCACCTGGCAAGCCTGCACACAGCTGTCGTGCCCTATCCCCTAGTTCAGTGAAGTTCCTGCACAGTCCTTTCGTGAAGGCTTCCTGTGCACGGAGGAGTCAGGAGCACACGCAGCAGTATGCGAACATCCGGTTTCAGCTAACTGTAGTTAGTCAGAGGCCCGGAGCACACCCAGCTTAGTAGCTGGACGCAGGACCATCGAGGAATCAGGACTGGGATGCCATACTGAAGGGCACAGACTACAGGAGTCACTCATCAGACTTCAATTTCTTTTTAGTCAACTCCATTGACTTCCGTAGGAAAAGAACAATGGTGAATAACAGATGTGAACACTACAAATGTTGATGAGTGCTGCCTCGTAAGGGATCTAGTGAAGATACTTCTCACTTCCCATTATTTTGTAGCTTTCAGGCCCTCCACCTCAGTGTCATAACCTAGAAAGTTATTATATATTACCTCCTCATTCCACTTGTGTACCTGTTCTGGGGAACCTAGTAAAAATAATACACATGGGACTGTATTTGTTTATATTTGTGCTCACTGTATATCTTCCCATCGATTTATATAGCCAGATTGGAAACCCATATTTCAAGCCAAATAAATAATCCAGTGCCAAGCAAAGTCCAGTTTCTAATCCAATATTGAGCAAGTGTATTAATCTCACTTAAGTTAAAATATTTTCAACCAAAATACAGTAGGGCTTCAGAGGGTTCAGAAAATATGCAGTTTCTTTTAATTCCAATTTTCCATGAATTTCGATGCCCCTCACTGCTTGTATTTAACTTATGACCTCTATCGCTTATTTAAAGTGCTCAGCTGAGTATGTGTGCATGAATTAAGGATGAGGTCATAATCAATTTATCTTGTGGTAATATTTGCACTTTCCAGGGAGAATAGTATTTGTCCATCCTAAGCCATGGATGTAGAAGATCTTCTGAACCAATGCATAATTAATTGCATAAACTTCATCTAGAACACTTCAGCATCTCTTTTTGGTTCTTTAGGTTTAACTCCTTTGCATTAGTCCTGCTGCAAGCAAGCAGTTGGCATTAATTGCAGGGCCATCAATGAAGTCTAAATCCATTTGCAAGATGAAGCAATTGATAATTATATCCAGATTTTTACCAATTGCTCTGACTCCTTGCTGTTCCTCAGCTATTCTTCCTTCATGCCCTGACTACCGCTGACTTCAAGGTTACCACGAGGCTGGGTCCCTTTGCTGGGCAACCTAAGAAATGCTCTATTCAGGATTTAGTTTTCTGACATAAAGCAAAGCCATTCACAACATTTATTTTTTGACCAGTCTGGCATGAGATTTAAAAAAAAAATAAAATTTGACAAAATGCTATATTAGCAGTAAAATTGATATACACAGGCATTTCTTTTTTTGTTTTTGTTTTTTAATTAACACTGTTTGTGCTCCCACACATGAGGGAGAACCTGTGTCCGGCTTGCTTCACTCAACACGATGCTCTGCAGTTGCGTCCATTCTGATTAGGGTTCCGTTCTTTTTTATAGCTGAACAGTGCTCCATTGTATATGTGTGTGTATGTATTTTTCTTTCTTTATTCATTCAGCTGATGGATACTTGACTGAGTCCACATTTTGCCTATTATAATCAGTGCTTCTACAAAGGGTGCCATGGGTGTCTCTTTGATACCATGTGTCTTTGGGTATATACCCAGTAGTGGGATTGCTGGGGCATATGGCAGGTCTATTTCTAGTTTTTAAAAAAATCTCCATGCTGTTTTCCACAGTGGCTGGACTCACTCACATTCCCACCAACTGTGTATTGTAAGAGTTCCCCTTTTTACATATTCTTGCCAGCATCTGTTATTCCCTGTCTTTTGGATAATAGCCATTCTGAGAGGAGTGAGGTGATATCTATCTCATTGTGGTTTTGATTTGCATTTCCCTAGTGATGTTGGGCATTTTATCATGTATTTGTTGGCCACTTGTATGTCTTTCTGAGAACTGTCTATTGAGGTCCTTTGCCCATTTGTTAGCTGGGCTGTTTTTTGTTGTTGTTTCTTGAGTTGCTGATATATTCCGGATATTAATCCTCTGTCTCATAGGTAGATTGCAAATATTTTTCTCATTCTGTCGGCTGTCTCTACACTCTGTGGATTATTCCCTTTGGTGTGCAGAAGTTTCTGAGTTTGATATAATCCCACTAGCATGGTTTTGCTTTGGTTGCTTATGCTTTGGTGTCTTATCCAAGAATTTATCACTACACCTGTGTCTTGAAGTGTTTTCCCTATATTTTCTTCTAGCAATTTCATAGTCTCAGGTCTGAAATTTAGGTCTTTGATCCATCTTGAGTTGGTTTTTGTATATGGTTCAAGGTAGGGATCTATTTTCATTATTCTACATAAATACATTGTTTTTTCAGCACTATTTATGAAGAGATTATCCTTTTTCCAATGTACAGTCTGGGCACTTCTGTCAAAAATCAGTTGACCATATGCCCAAGGGTTAATTCTGGGCCCTCTATTCTCTTCCATTGATCTATGTTTCAGATTTTATGCCTGTACCATTCTGTTTTAATTAATACAGCTTTGTAGTGTGCTTTGAAGTCAGGTATTGTGATACCTCCAGATTGAATTTTTTTCCTCAGCATTACTTAGGATATTCTAGATCTTTTCTGATTCTATATGAATTTTAGGATTGTTTTTCTAATTCTGTAAACAACATCATTGGTGTTTTGATAGGCATTGCATCAAGTCTGTAGATTGCTTTAACAGGGGTAGAAATTTTAGTATTCTTAATTTTTCCAATACATGAGCAAGGTATATCTTTCCAATTTTTGGTGTCCTTGATGATTTATTTTACCAATGTTTTACAATTTTAATTTAGAGATCTTTCACTTCTTTGGTTAAATTTATTCCTAAATATTTGAAATTTTTGTGGCTACTATAAATGGGATTTCTTTTTTGGTTTCTCTTTCAAGGAATTCATCATTATTGTATAAAAAAGCTACCTCTTTTGGATATGTTTATTTTATAACCTGTAACTGTATTGAATTCATTTATCAGTTGAGCATCTTTTTAGTAGTGTTTAGGTTTTTCCACGTACAACATCATGCTGTCTGCAGACATGGGTACTTCGACTTCCTCCTTTCCAATTTTGATGCCCTTTGTTTCTTTCTCTTCCCTAACTGCTTTTGCCAGTTTTGCCACCGGAGCAACTGGGACATAAACTGGCACTGCAAGTTGTGGCTTTACCTGCTTTGCCACAATGCCAGACCTAGACTTCAAATTACTTAATTTTTTAAAAAATTTCAGAGACAGAGTGACACACATAGGGGAGGGAAGGAAGAAGAGAGAGAGTGAGCAAGAGAGCACCCCCATTCATTGGTTCTGTCCCCAAATGCTTGCAAGAGCTGGGCCTGTCCCAAGTCAAAGACGGGAACTGGGAATGCAAACCAGGTCTCTCACACAGGTGCCAGGGACTCCACCTGCGTAACTAAGTTACCTCCTACAGCCGCACCTCCAAATGCCTTCACCCTTGGGATTCAGGTTTTAATGTATGTGTGATGGAAGGACAGGAACACAATGGAGAACTTCACAGAGGAGGTGGCATTAGTGGAGGGAACGTTTGTAGCAGGGGGAGCATGTGGGCAATGGGACGTTCCAAACTGCATGGCTCTGAAGAAGGACGGGCAGCTCAGGCTAATTGCAGCCCAGGGTGTGTGTGCGGAACGGTAAGAGTTAAAGCTGGGTAGATAATCTGAGGACTAATTGTGATCGCTTCATGTGTTCAGCTGCGGAGCATAAACTTGGTTCATAGCCAGGCAGCCGAGAGCCAACAAAGGTGGTTTTTAAAAATTATTTGTGTTTATTTGAAAGGCGGAGAGAGGGGGAGGGAGATTGATTGAGTGCCTATCCATTGGTTTATTCTTTTTGTTTGTTTGTTTTTAAGATTTATTTGTTTACTTGAAAGGCAGAGTTAGACAGAGAGAGGTCGAGACAGAGAGAGGTCTTCCATTCACAGGTTCACTCCCCACATGGCCGGAACAGCCGGGGATGGCACAGGCCGAAGTCAGCAGCCAGGAGCTTCTTCCTGGTTTCCCACAGAGATGCAGATTCCCAAGGACTTGGGCCATCTTGCACTGCTTTCCCAGGCCATAGCAGAGAGCTGGATTGGAAGTGGAGCAGCTGGGACTAGAACCAGTGCCCATATGAGATGCCGGCACTGCCGGCGGCGGCTTCACCTGCCATGCCACAGTGCCAATCCCCAAAGAGGCATTCTTAAAGGAAGGGTTGCATTTGGTTCACAGAAGCCAAAACCACTGGGCACAGTGTCAGGATAACTAGGAGAGCTGGGGAGACCAGAGGCTGGGTTCAAGGTGTGGTAGTCCAAGTGGGAAACAATGAGGCCCTGAAAGAGGGAATAAAATCGAGGTGTAGCAGTTCTGAAAGTCGATCATAGGGTAGAACTAGAAGGATTTAGCAGTTTTGGTGTGACTATTGGATTTCTGGCTTTAGGGTGGGATGGATTAAAACACCAAATGGAGGAACAGTAGGACTTCTGCAAGGAAAATAGTTGAGTTTGCACCCTATCAAGAGCCTGAGGGATGCAGAATGGACATGCCTCTGGTCTCATGTCCCAGGGCATCTGACAGCCCCTTGAGACAAGTGACACTAGCAGGCTATGACAGAGGAAGCATTCTAGTGGCTGGTGAGGGAAGAGCATAAGAAAAGTGATGGATAAATAGTGTCGCTTGGTAGCTAAGAGTCACATGGAGGAGGAAGCTGTGCAGCAGCTAGGTCTTTCTAGGGGTGCTGATGATTAAGATGGTAAGAGCTCACCATGAACTTGAACCTGGATAATGCATCTTGTCTCTAGGCTTTCTTACTCTGGCTGTCTGCACCAAGGCAAAACTGAAGTTTTAAATAATTAATTTCCTAGTATTTAGCCTGAAGATACATTAATGTATTTATGGCCACATCTAAATCTCTGAGGGTATCCCAGAGTTTAGAGGAAAATGAGATTAAAAGATAAGGTTATTTTGATGCAAAGCCAATTTTTTCCTGATTTTGAAGATACTGCAATTTTTATATAGTTCAGTGACTTCTCAACATTATGCAGCTGTTTGGCCATAATGCACATTTTCCATGAACTGTTAGATTTCATTTATTTTTGCTTATTTGAAAGGCAGAGACAAAGACAGAGATGGATAGACAGAGATTTTTTATCGGGTTCACTTATCACATGCCCACAACAGCCAGGGGTAGGCTGGGCCAAAGCCTAGAGCCAGAAACTTACTCTGGATCTTGCACTTGGGTGGCAGGGGCACAAACACTTAAGCCATCACCTGCTGCCTCGTTTGGTGTGTGTTAGCCAGAATCTGGAATCCAAAGCAGAGCCAAGACTTGAACCTAGACGCTCCGCTCTGGGATGTGGACATGCCAAGTGGTGTCTTACTCACTGTGCCAAATGCCCATTCCCCTTATAAAGTTTTTAAAGACTCCCATTCATGAATTGCAAAAAACTTTTGCACCAAAATACACTTGTATTTCAATTTTGTTTTCCATGAGCTTTGTGAAATACCCTAGTGTAAATATGCACTAAATGCACTCACAAATACAAAAACATATTTATGTCTCTCTGCATTCACTACTGCCTCTAATAAATGTAATTGCAGTATCCAAACATCTAAAATGAAGGGAATCTGTCAAAACTTTCATTTCTTAGATTGCTCCCAAGTACACTCTAAGTAATATTGCAAAACAAGAAAATAATTCTCTTAGAAGTCCCATTTTCCTTTCCGTGTCTCTCTTTTATTTTTCTTAATTTTTTTTTTCATTTCTTTGAAAGGTAGAGTTACAGACACAGAGACAGAGGAACAGAGAGACAGGTCTTCCACCTGCAGGTTCATTCCCCAGATGGCTGCAGTGGCTGGAGCTGGTCCAATCTGAAGCCAGGAGCCAGGAGCCAGGAGCTTCATTTGGGTCTCCCACGCAGGTACAAGGGCCCAAGGACTTGGGCCATCCTCTGCTGCTTCCCCAGGCCATAGCAGAGAGCTGGATTGGAAGATGAGCAGCTGGGACAGAAATGCGCGTCCATGTGAGATGCCTATGCTGCAGGCAGAGACTTTAGCCTATAGCATCAGCCCCTATGTCTCTCTTTTTTACTGTCCATTTTATCTTTCCCTTAACAAACCTACATCTTTCCTCTCTTCTTTCTAAAAAATCCATTGTTGGGGGGAAAATCTCATATCAATTATTTACACGTCAGTGTCAAAATCTAAGTCAATGAATTTCCACCTTGAAGGACTTACGTGGTAAGCAGTCTATCTAATTGTGCAGTGATACTTGATTCTGACTCACACGTTCTCTAAATATATGGGAGCAGAGGTGTTGGGAAGTATAGAAAGTAGAGGATGTCCCCAGGTTTAATAACTTCATAACACTTGAGGGGCTGACACTGGCATAGGGGGTAAAGCCACTACCTGCAGTGCCGGCATCCCATGTGGGTGCCAGTTCGGGTCCCAGCTGCTCCACTTCCGATCCAGCTCTCTGCTATGGCCTGGGAAAGCAGCAGAAGATGGTCCAACTGCTTGGGCCCCTGCACCAACGTGGAAGACCCAGAAGAAACTCCTGGCTCTTGGCTTCAGATCCGTGCAGCTCTGACAGGAAACCTGGATGTGGCCTCCCCATTCTCAATTGACCATTCACACCCATGAGTGCTGTCATTTTGTGCTCTGAACACCCCTCCATCCACCCCACCAACTCATTTGATCATCCATGCCTCTCTTCTCTTAGATCAGGATCTCTTCACTTTTTGTCTGTATTAATGATGTTATCATAAAGTCATAATCCATGTCCTGTCCTGTCTCTTTTTTGTGTCCTCTCCAGTTTATCCTGTTGATTGTGTCATTTTATTTATTTTATGTATATATACATATATATATTTCATTTTGGATGAATTTTCTCAAAACTCCCATATGTAAAATGATGGCATTTTTTTAAAAGATTTATTTATTTATTTGAAAGTCAGAGTTGCCAGAGAGAGGAGAGGCAGAGAGAGAGAGAGGTCTTCCATCTGATGGGTCACTCCCCAGATGGTCATAACAGCCAGAGCTGTGCCGATCTGAAGCCAGGAGCTTCTTCCGGGTCTCCCATGTGGGTGCAGGGGCCCAAGGACTTGGGCCGTCTTCTACTGCTTTCCCGGGCCAAAGCAGAGAGCTGAATTGGAAGAGGAGCAGCCAGGACTAGAACCGGTGCCCATATGGGATGCCAGCGCTTCAGGCTAGGGCACTAACCCACTGCACCACAGCGCTGGCCCCAATGGCATATATTTTTAACTTGGTGCCAAGCCTCTGGGATAGTGCAGCTGGAAAAATAACGTGTTTGAGTGCATCTATATTTTCTTCTAATGTTCTATGCAAGGAACATTATCTAGGTTGCTCAATCATATCACATTGAGTGATAAGTGAAGTAGCTGAATCAAAGGCTATAATCAATGCTTTTGAAACTTTCAGCACCTAGTGTTTAGTTTATTTCAATTTCTTCACTGATGGGAAAATTATGTTGCTTTCCTGCTGTCAGATTTGGTATTTTATAAGTGGCCTTGACAAATCACCTATCCAGGTATGTTTGTATTGATCAATACCACCATTTGACTTATTTATGAAATAAAATTAATAATCTCATTGTGGAGGTCAAAAAATTCAAATTCTTTGATACAACCTTGTGTATCAACAAATTGTTAGTGTTACTGTCATGTGCAGGTGCTCGGGCACCCTTGTATAATGTTAATAATAGGCGTACTGTCCTTAGGATAGGAAATGCTCCTGTCCCAGTGAAGAGAAAACAGGCTGCCCCATCCTGGGAGCTGGGACACGGCCTTGTGGTCTCGACGCTGAACAACACACTTGTGTTTTCCCTGCTTTGTTATTTCAAAAACTGGGATACATGTTTGATGCAGGTGATCTTGAAATGCTGTCTTTTACACCTGGGGTTAGTCGCATGACGAGTGATTCCTTAGAAGTGAAGCCTGACATAGGAGAGTCCCCCGTTTTCTTGAGGTCTCAGCTGCCTGTCTGTCAAGGCAGGGGGTCACCCCCACAGTGCCAGTCCTCCGCTGTGAGGATACATTACAGCAGCCAGTACGTCCGCTGAACAGTGCCAGAACGGGAGCATCACCCTAGTGCGGGAGGAAGTTACACACGAGCAAATCCTGCGCTCTACCCTCCGTGAGAGCGGGAAGCCTGGAGCAGTCTGGGGATGAGCAGCCCCAGCTCCAGGTGTCCCGAAGGTGCTCAGCACCCATGGAAGGAGCTGAAGAGCCTTCGATCTGTGTGCATGCGATTGCTGAGCCACCTGGCAAAGACAAGCTATCCCTGGTCAGCTCCTCTCAGGAGCTCCAAGTCCCTGGCTGCGGAGCCAGCGGGCAGAGACCAGATCCCTGCGGCTGAATGGGGGAGACTCGGACCCCCACTGCTGGGAGACTACTAGGTCTGAACACAGAGGCCAGTGCAGGTGATCATTAGTATTCATCCAGGGCAGACATGAGTTCGGAAGCGTTTGTGTGTAATCTGTGAAAGGCCCTGGGCCGTAAATTACGAGGAGAAACCAGAAACCAAGAGACCTGCAGGAATCTCCTGGTGCCTGCTCAGTCCGGATCCCCCTCAGCTCCTGCGTGCTTGCTTCGTCCTCTTACAGACAAGCCGGAAGGCTGAAGGCAGTGACGTCAGCACATCTGCTAGTCCAGCTGCATGGAGCAGTCCCAAACTCCAGTTGTCGGTCCCCACCCCCTAGGCTCTTTTGCATCTTTGACTGTGGTGGGCCCCTGCGTGAAGCTGAGGCTGGCCCTGTCCTCCAGGACCAGGCAGGCGGCAGGAAGAGTTTGGCACCTTGCTGAGACAGGTGTTTAGTGTACTGTAGGTGGTTAAGACACTGGGCATGGCTGTTCCACTTCTGATCCAGCTCTCTGCTATGGCCTGGGAAAGCAGTGGAGGATGGTCCCAGTACTTGGGCCCCTGCACCTGCAGGGGAGACCAGGTGGAAACTCCTGGCTCCTGGCTTCAGATCAGCCCAACTCTGGCCGTTGCAGCCATCTGGGGAGTGAAGCAGTGGATGGAGGACCTTTCTCTTTCTCTCTCTCTGCCTCTGCCTCTCTGTAATTCTTAACTGTAACTTTTAAACACATAAATATGGGGCCAGCGCTGTGGTGCAGTGGGTTAACGCCTTGACCTTGGGTGCCGATTCTAGTCCCAGCTGCTCCTCTTCCAGTCTAGCTCTCTGCTATGGCCTGGGAAAGCAGTAGAAGATGGCCCAAGTCCTTGGGCCCCTGCATGCTCGTGGGAGACCTGGAAGAAACTCCTGGCTCCTGGCTCCTGGCTTCGGATTGGTGCAGCTCTGGCCATTGTGGCCGTCTGGGGAGTGAACCATCGGACAGAAGACTTCTTTCTCTCTGCCTGTCCTCTCACTGTGTAACTCTGACTTTCAAATTAATCTTTTAAAAAATACATAAATAAAAAATCTTTAAAAAAAAGACTGGGGACACCCTCATTCCCATATCAAAATGCTTGGGTTTAGGTCTTGCCTCTGTCCCTTATTCACGCTTCCTGTTAAGGCCGATGCTAGGAGACAGCAGGTGATAGCTCAAGCGGTTAGGTCCCTACCACCTATGTGAGAGACCCAGAATGTTTTCCCAGTTCCTGGCTTTGCCTGGCAGAGCCCTGGCTTTTGTGGGCATTTGGAGAGTGAACAGGTAGATGGGAGAGCTCTCTGCTTCTCAAATTAGAAAAGGAAAACAAAAGAGGGAAGGGGTGGGAAGGGGAGGAGAGGGCAGGGCAAGGCAGGGCAGGGCAGCGAGTTCCTTAGGTAGCCAACACTCCTCAGAACTTCTTGGAAGCCAAGTCTTTTCGGCCTTTGGCCCTGGCTGGCATCTGGGTAATGAGAAGGGCAGGCAGGGGCATGTCCGGCTGAGGCTTGTGTATGCAGTCCAATAGATGGCAGGAGATGTTCCTGGTTTTATTTTACCTGCTTTATTGTCCCCCAAGTCTTAAAACTGATTAGGCCCACGGCAGATGTTTTGGAATATATTGTTAAGTTCCCCAGTGTTAAGAAATGGAAAGGGCCATGGCCAAAAAAAGTAAAAAAATTAGTGATTGTTTCCCTTCCTCATAGCAGTGGCTAAGAAGAGAATGAAGACAAAGGGCTCCCAAGCTCAAACCTCTCATACCCTGTGTGCAGATCTCCACCTGGGGGTTCAGGAATGCGTGATACAGAGGGGAAGGGGTTATTTCCTGAGCTTTGACTTGAAATAGTTCCTACCAGGGACTTGGGGAGATGCAGGAATGCTGAACTTTTCCTTAAATGTTCTGCAAAGCAAGGTGGCTTTTTAAACGCGGTATTTTTATAAACAAAAATGTGACTCTGTGTGTGTGTGTGTGTGTGTGTGTGTGTGTGTGTGTGTCTGTGTGTAGTTCAGTGTCCCTGGAGTTCTGGACGAGGAGAAGGAGACTTCAGAGCCTACACAGGCAGACGGCTTGGTTGCCACTACTCCACTGGAGGCTGCCACCCGCCAGGAGCCATTGCTCAGCCCTGCTCTGCATGGGGCAGAGGCTGTGGAGACCAGAACTCCAAGCCCTACACTGATTTTACAGCCAGGAAGTCTGGTGCACAAAGGTAAGAGATACCTGCTAATCAGCTGCTGTGGCTACAAAGTGAGGACAGCAGCAGAAGGGTGGTCTCTAGAATCTCACCCAGAGAGAAAATACTGTAACTCCAAATAGGAGAGGAAGAAGATTCTTCCCCCGCTGGGTTGTATCCAGAATTTGAAAACTGGATAGCTGGGCAATAAATATGGTCTATAGAAATTTTTGAAGCTCTTAAGGTATTTATTATTATTTTAATATAAATGCCCTTAGGGTTGTGTTCTCGTTTGCCATGGACCCTACTGCTCCCTATTGTCTCACCTGTACTCTTTTACACTTGTAGGCATTTGCGTTTTTGATTCCTTGATTAAACAAAAAGAGAAAAGAAAAAGCCAAAACCTAAATTCTGATCGATCAACCTATTTTTATGGAGTTAATATCTACAGAAAATCTGCTCTCAAGTGTGTATTTTCTATAGAACACACGAAAGCGACAATATCCTTGCTCAAAGGAAGCTTAGATCATCTTGAAAACAAGTTACACAGAATACAGTATTTGGTTTTAATAACAGATATACTGCAAATCTGCTGCTTTCCACTTGGTCCAAGGAGTCTTCACTGGACAGGGAGATTTATATGTTCGTTTTAGAAAAGAAATGAACCAAGACAGTCTCCAAATCTGGGCAAGTGATTGAAGGTGATGGAGAGAGGGCTGGTTTTACTGTAGAGAAAAGCAGCTTTTGACATTTGAACCTTTTCTCAGAATTCAAGAACCAGAGAGCAGTTGCCTACTTGGCCTTTTCTTTTGGCTTCTCCCACCTAGGAACGACGATCCCACAATGAAAGGGATCCAACCACTGGGCAGCTCTGGTTCGATGGCCGCCTCCGCACGGTGGCTTCCTTGTTTGGTCCCTGCTTTGCTTTCTTGCAGTGGATGCATTTCTGAAATTCATCTGTGAACTGACACTTGGAAGTCCTATCATGTTTTTTAGTTGTTGGAAGAGCTGCTCTTTGAAAAAGAGAATTGGGAGTAAAGAGAACCCCCTGTTTGGCTTCTTTTGAAACAAAGAATGTTCATTTTTTCAGTAGGCACAACGACATGTGGTCATAGTGATGCTCTCTGTGAACAAACTGGGAGGGAATGTCCACAGAGGCTGAAGTCATTTCATCCCAAATATTCATTTACTTTTAGAACAAATCCAAAGTAAACGAAAGGAGTCCCATCTTTTCCTGTAGACACATCTCCATGAAACTGTTAGCCCGTGAACGCACACCTGTGCTCTCAGGGAAATGGGCATTTCAGGGATGTTTCGAGAAGATCGAAACCTTTTCTAAGGTGCTGAATGTCTAGTGGTGGAGTTTCAGGTGGTGAAGGTGTATTTCCGGCATTCGCCAGCTCTTCTTTGGCTAGCTTGAAGCCATGCTTTCTCAGTCTGTTAGTGTGCACCGAGAATAAATATTTTAATAACTCTATAAAGCCGTTATTCTTTTAATTCTTTGGTTCAAACCCCTATTCTAACACAGGATCCTTTTCGCCCCACAGATCCCAGGTGTGGGGAGGCCCTGCAGCCTGGCACCTGTAGGGACTTTGTGGTCCGCTGGTACTACGACGAGCAGGTCAACTCTTGCGCCCGCTTTTGGTTCAGTGGCTGCAACGGCTCGGGAAACAGGTTCAACAGTGAAAAGGAATGCCAAGAGATCTGCATTCGGGATTGAGCAAGGGAATCGTCTCCACCAAGAGCCTAGAAAGAGCCTCTGTAACGTCTCAGTACTCACCCAGTACAAATAAAGCACCACCTCCCAGCATGTGCTGAATCTTTAGAGCTTGCGAACGCGAGCCAACCCTCGCAGCAGCCTGGGATGCAGGATTCTCAGGCACACTTGCGGATGAGGACCCTGAGACTGTGAGGTTTGGTAACCGGACACCCCAATAACGATGGCAGAGCAGGGGATGTGCGCTTGGGGCTGTGTAATTCTGATGCCCATCTGCTTCCCAGCAGGCATTGCAGTTTGGATGCCTGTGAATTCCCGTTGCACGAATTGTCTCAGATTAACTCTCCAACCCCACCCACACCCATCCCCCACCCTCCCCCAGCTCTGCTAGTAGGGAAAGGTAGGTGGTGACAGAAGATCACTGGCTGGGGATGGGATGGGAACAGGTTTGTGTAGGCGTGCTGGGCAGGAGTGGGAATGAGGAAGTCGTTCCAGTTTTGCCACACATGCCTTGAAAATGGTAACAGAAACCAATCTGAGATAAAATTACTTAACACCAACGATCACAGCCCATTCCTCCGACATATTTTTATAACAAAGCTTTATTGGGTGTTTGAACTATGTATTTAAACAAAGGAACATTTCACCTGCTTCCTTTCAGTTTTATGGGGATAGAATGAGGAGGCATTCGGCAGGCATGATCCACCTGGAGCTCACATCTAGTCTTTAAAAAAAAATTATGTATTCATTTGAGAGGCAGAAACACGGATGGATGTCAGGTCAAAGCCAGGAACTCAGTGCAGGTCTCTCCACGGGGGTGGCAGGCACCCACGTACTTGAACTATCACTGCTGCCTCCCAGGGTGCACCGGAGCAGGAAGTGGGAGTCAGAATCCAGAGCTGGGAGTTGGACCAAGGCCCCCCAATTCACCATGCAAGTGTCATAGCCACTAGGCCTGATGCCCACCCCTTGTATCTGCTTTTGAGCAGGGTTTTTCAAAGATAGGATTCACACTGAAAAATGAGCCACCAAATTAAAATGTAAGTAATGGAGAGTTAGAATTGGCTCTGTCGTTTTGTGAAAGTTTGTGAGGTTGAGTCTGGGGAGACCATGACTTCTGAGCTGAGCTCAGAGAGCGTTTGTGTGGATTATCTCACAACACACCTCTTCTCAGAACTGTGACCTTCCCTCCAGTTCAACAGTCCAAAAAAGAGCCATCATAGCAACACTAATATTAGTTTGAGGGACTTAAATAATAATTGACAAAAGAATACAGGCAACACACTTGTAAGTTACAAACACACCAGTGAGGTGAATACCAGTGAACACTTGGAGAATGAACCAGATATTCACATTGCTATTGAGGCCACCTGGCTGCCCTCCGCTATCCCAGCTGCCTGTTCCATGCCAGGGGTATCGCATCTTGGACTTCAGTGTTTACGCTGTCAGGTCACGGTTAGTGTGTTCTGTGTATCTCCAAACAATGCCTTTTCAGTTTGCAGACTTTAGAGCTTTCGCAAAGTGGTGCTATGTGCCAGCCTGCAGCAATTGCTGTGTCAGTCAACGTGATAATTGATCCATGTATCTTATCATATATAAAATGCATGCCTAAATAATTTAGTGTTTTAAACTTTAGAACATTTGTATCATAACATATGATTCTCCCAACTTGCCAGATTATTCACATGTTCATTTACTTTCACAGTTATGTAGTATCTATGAGAATATAGCACAATATATTTAACCATTATCGTCTCTGTGATCAATTTAATTGCTTCTATTCCAGATTTTTCACTATTCCACCATTGTTGCTGTGAATGCTTTTATTTATATCTCTGGGTGCAAATATGCCGGTGTTTTTCTAGGGTATAGGCTCCAGAGTTGAATTGCTAAACTTCAAGGTATGTAAATGTTCAAAACTAGTCAATCATATCAAATTTTTTGATGTGTTTGTGTCAAATTATTATAAATTTTCACCAGTCATTTGAGAGATTTTCCATAGCTTGATAACTTTGTCAGCACTTGGTGTTATCAGATATCTTAATTTTGTTGATATAGATGTAAAATGGCATTTTATTTTAATTTATCATTTCTCTGATAGCAATCCTACTATATGTGTTTGCTGTCTGTGCTCTGCTGCTTTGAAATGCCTGTATGCAAGTGGAGAGGACTTTTTTCTATTGTTGTCTTTTATTGAATTCTTAGAGTTCTTATGTATTCGGAGAATATATTCTTTGCTTACTATTCACGTTGCTAACATCTTTGTAACTTGTTTTTTTGCTGTTTGTTTTAATGAATGGAAGTTCTTAATTTTTAAAAAAGTTCATGGAATACTCACACTATCTTTTAAAAGAATTATTCAGTTGAAAGAGAAACAGACGGTGGTAGGCAGGAGAGAGAGGAGAGAAGGAGGGAAGGAATATTAATATCACCCCTAATTCAGTCTCCAAATGCCTGGAACATCTGGAGCTCGGACAGAAACTCAGTTCAGGTCTCCAGTGGGTAGCAGACGCCCCGTAACCTGAGCCTTCACCATGGCTCCCAGAGTCTGATTAGCAGGAAGCTGGAGTCCAGTGCCAGCACTGGTAACCAAGTGCAGATGCTCCGATGCAAGACATGGGCACCAGAACCACTAGGCTAAACGCCTGTCCCTGAAATGCTTACTATAAATGCAGTCAAGTCTGCCCATCTTTACCCCTAACTCGGGCCTGGGCTGAGGGCAGGGAGCATGTGTGTTTGTAAACAGCCGTGGGCGATTCTGCTCAGAAACACCAGGGTTATGTCTGAATCGTACTGATCTTGGGAGAGGTCTAACAGCTGACTTGCATTGTTAAGTGACAAGCTGTTTCTGTGCTTTCCCCCCTGGTCTGTAATTCAGTGTCTTTAGTGAATAGCAATGCAAAGATAGAGTCATGTTCATGTGTCCAAAATCTTTTCCCCTCCTTATTAGTATCTCTAAGTCAACTGCCATTAAAAGTATGTTTTAGAATAAACTGGAAATGTTTGAGTGACTGCTAAAACAAGAATAGCTCCAAATTATTTCACATATATATTTATGACATTTTCATCTTTAATTTTTTTAAAACATCAGGCTGATTTTATTTCTAAAAGTAGTCATGTTATATAAATTGGTAATCTTTGAAAATGTCCTTCTATTTAAATTAATTAAAGGTCATATTTGGCACTAAAAATTAGGAATTTTTAAATCCTGCTTTAATCAAATTAAGAAAATATTGTCTTAGGCTAGCATTGTGGTGTAGTGGTTTAAGCAAGGGCCTGTGATACTAGCATCTCATATGAGCGCTGGTTTGAGTCCCGGCTACTCCGCCTTTGATCCAGCTCCCTGCTAATGTGCTGGGAAGGCAGTAGAAGATGACCCAAGTACCTGGTTCTTCTGCTTCTCATGTAAGAGACCCGGATGGAATTCCAGGATCCTGGGTTTGGCCTGGCCCAGTCTTGGCTGTTGTGTCCATTTGGGGAGGAAACCAGTGGATGGAAGATCTGTCTCTGTCTGTGCCTCTGTGACTCTGCCTTTCAAATAGGCAAATCAATCTTTACAAAAAGAAGAAGAAGAAACGAAAACATGAGCTGTGAAGGGTGTCATAGAGCAGTGGCCAAGCTGCCACTCAGGATGCCTGCACCCCTAATCAAGTGCCTGGGACTGAGTCCCAGCATCCTCATCCAATCCGGATTCCTGATAATGCACCTGGGAGAGACCAGGTGATGGTCCAAGTACTTGGGATTGTGTTGCCGACCACACACACACACACACACACACACACACAATATGGGAGACCCTGGTGGAATGCCTGGCTCTTAGTTTTAGCCTGGCCTAGCTCTGGCTGTACTAGGCATTTGTGGAGTGAACCAGCAGGTGAAAGATTCTGTGTGTGTGTGTGTGTGTGTGTGTGTGTGTGTATCCCCTCCAGCCCTCTGATGCCCTGTCTTTCAAATAAATAAATAAATAAAACTTAAAAAGTAAAAAGAGTTTTTCTAGAGAAAATTGACTTTAAAATTAATTAGTTAATACTTTTAAAACAGAAAACATGGGCTCTTAGAAGCAGCAAGAATCTTTTGAGCCTTCTAGTCCTGTGTCGCTACTGCTTTTCACCTTCGGACAAGCACCCTAAGAGGTGGGACATTCCTGGGGTTTCTGGTAAGCCATTGTCTCCTCCTGGGGTGGCGCCTTCTTAGATAATACTGACTCCCACTGTGGGAGCTGGAGCTGGGGGTCTCCCGTGCCTTCTGCTTTGACGCTTGCAAACTCCTGCTCTGACCTTGTGGAGCTGTGCCCAGTGACTGTGTTACTCAGGACAGCCATCATGTCTCCTCCACTCTACAGCTTCTCCTATCTCCGTGGCTTTTTGACCATCCTTCCCTCCGATTCTGAACGTGTCCTCCCGTTTGTAAGGATGCTCTTGTGACGGGAATCAGAGAAGGAGCAAACCTACACATCTCATCTCTCGTTCTACATATACTGTTCCTGTGCTCTTCCTTCCAGGGGGCTATTGCATAACTGGAAAACATAGGTAAGCGTCTCTCCATCTCAGAAGCAGAAGGAACCAGAGGACCTGATTCCTAGGATCCTAAATAGCAATTTAGGGCTTAGGGATTACGAAAATAGCAAAGCAAAGGACTTCTCTCCCCATCTCTTTTTGAAATGGATTGGAGCCTTCATTTTATTTTTCCCATCCTTCAAATCTGCCCTTGAACACCATGCTGTTTTTGGACATTATCTTAAAACATAATGGCATTCTCCAGTGATTTCTTCCCTGGCACGTCAGTGGGTGTTAGGTTGAATCTGTCATTCAGCCATCTTTCCTCTCTTGCATCTTGATGAGGAGGGCTATGATTTGCCTGTGTTTGCAACTTGGGATTTTTCTCAGACTCATTCTCTGACAAATAAATCACTGCTTAGACTTACCTTTAGCTGTGTGAGAAAACAGATGGACATAGGCATGCTGGAAACAAAACAAAGGCAAATCTTGCCTTTATGTCGTCATCTCACCTCTAAATGCCTAAGAAATAAATATTGAATTGGCATAGATTCTATGGTGTGTTACATGCTTTGTTATTGGAAAAATATTGACAAATGTAGAAAAAATGGGCTAAAATCAAGCTTCTCAAAAATTTTGAGTGTTAGCTGAGCCTTTCCCGTTAAATTTGCTTTGTGTGAACCTCCATAGTCACTGCCAAGCGGCAGCTTCTCCGCGTGAGTTTCTGTGGATGGCGCCGTCCCCAGCCCATGGCCTTAGCTGCACTGAGAAGGGGTCCCAGATCCCTTCCTCCCCCGTCTCCTCGTATCCGATTGCTCAGAGGATCTGCCCGTCTTCCTTATTCCTACTCCTTTCCAACCTGAGTCCTTCGTCACTCCTGGCTTCCCTGCTGGCCTCCTCATCCCCAGTATTATCTCTTTATCTCCCATCTTTATCCATCCAGTGCTGTGCCATTTTAGCGACTTTGACCCAATCATTTTTCTCCTTAGAATTCATTAGGGGTTCTCCATTTGCTTCCAGGTGCAGTGCGAGCCTGGTAGCACAGTAGTCCAGGTTCTCAGGGCCCCACTGCTGTTTACTTTTCCAGTCTCTCTCTCCCCATGTCCTCACACATGGTCTGCAACTCAGCTGTACTCAACCATCTGAGAACAGCGCTCCTGTCTCTTTGAGATTTTCCCTTCTTTGCTCCCTCTCTTCCCATCCCCTCCCCTCTTCTCTCCCTTCTTTTTTTAATTTACTCAGCATTAGAGAATACTTTCTAATCAGTGGACAAGCAGCTGTCTTATTCTTTTTAACATTGTTGTATCCCTTCCTTTAGTTTAATGGCCATCTTTTCTGGTCATGTTCCCAGCCTTTTGCTATTATGACCAAATTTTAACAACTATCTTGTATACACTAGTGTTTGGGTAAGTGTATCTGCAGGGTGTATCTGTAGAAAAAAATTGTAAGGACAAAGAAGTGTACTTTTTTTTGAAATTTTTTTCTTTTTTTCTTTGAAAGAATTACAGAGAGAGAGAAGGAGAGATAGAGAGACATCTCCCATCTGTTGGGTCACTCCCCAAATGGCCACAAGAGCCAGGGCTGAGCCAGGCCAAAGCCAGGAGCCAGGAATTTCATCCGGATCTCCCCCATGGGTGGGAGGCTTGAATACTTGGACTATCTGCCGCTGCTTTTCCTAGCCCGTTATCAAGGAGCTGGATCTCGGATGTGGAGCAGCCAGGACATGAACCAGCGCCCCTTTGGGATGGCAGGGATGCAGGTGCTGGCTTACTGTGCTACAGCACAACGCTGGCTCCAAAGCGATGTCCTTTCTGACAGGTTTGCCAAGTCGCCTTCCAAAGAAGCTCCCAGTTTATACCCCCAACTATTGAGCCTGCCTGCTCTTCCCGTCCTCCTCATCACTGAATGTTATCAGTTATTTAATTTTTGCCTGTTTGATAGGTGACAATGGGTTCTATTAAATGGTCATCTGTGTTTCTTCCATTTTCCCATTTTTGATTTTGTGAAGTATTTTATATATACAAAAGACTATGCTACATAGAAGCAAGTTTATAGTAAACTAAGCATACAAATACTTGGGGATCTACTGCCCAACTTAAGAAAGAGGTTATTACCAACTCACTGGAGCCCCTCTAAGTTTGCCTCAAATGGATAAAGCCAATCTCAACTTAAAAATAAGTGCTCATACGATTTGTGATGTCCAATAATGTGCTACATGAATCCCCAGAGCACATATAGGCAGCCATGTGCTATGTGGACCCTGAGGTTACTGTGTCCAAAGTTATCTTGTGTGGCTTCCCAGAGGCCACTCTTTTCTAAAGAAATAATCAAAGATTGATTGGTTGATTTGAAAGACAGAGGTACAGAACAAGAAGGAGAGACAGAGGGAGAAAGGTATCTTCCATTCACTGGGTTGGACCATGCCAAAGCCAGGAGCAAGGAGTTTCATCTGGTTCTCCACTTGGGTGCAGGGGCATACATACTTGGACCATCTCCCATGTCCCAAGTGCATTAACAGGGAGCTGGATGAGAAGTAGGGCAGCTGGGATTCCATCTGGCGCCCACATGGGATGCCAGTATCACAGGTGGTAGCTTAACCCTCTACATCACAGCGCCATCTCTTAGAGGCCACTCTTGAGTGTAGTTCTAAACAGTATGTGGGTACTTAAAATGTTCATGGAAAATGAAATTAAAAGACAAGTTTAGGCGGTAGATGGTTGGTGCAGTGGTTAAGCTGCTGGTTGGGATTCCTGCACTGTAATTTTGGAACAAATGGATTCAAGTTCTAGCTCTTAACATGATTCCAACTTCCTACCAGTGTGAACCCTGGAAGGCAGCAGTTTTATGCTTTCGAGTTCACTTTTTTTTTTTTTTTTTTTTGGACAGGCAGAGTTAGACAGTGACAGAGAGAAAGGTCTCCTTCCGTTGGTTCACCCCCCAAATGGCTGCTATGGCCGGCGTAATGCGCCCATCTGAAGCCAGGAGCCAGGTGCTTCCTACTGGTCTCCCATGCAAGTGCAGGGCCCACACACCTGGGCCATCCTCCACTACCTTCCCAGGCCACAGCAGAGAGCTGGCCTGGAAAAGGAGCAACCGGGACAGAATCCAGCAACCCAACTGGGACTAGAACCCGGGGTGCCGGTGCCGCAGACGGAGGATTAGCCAAGTGAGCCATGGTGCTGGCCTCAAGTTCATTTGTTTTAACTCTGGTCTTGACTATTCCCTTTCTTCTACTTATTTACACTTCCTTTATAGTTTCTTGAGGTGGATGTATATGTCAATGATTTGAGTCCTATCTTCCAGTGATATTGTGTGCTACAAATTTTCAAGTTCTCCTTTAGCAGCATCCCACGAGAATTTATATGTTGCATATTTATTTTCACTCAATTCAGAACATTTTCTAATACCTTCTTTGATTTATTTTTAATCTATGTTTTATGTAGTATAGAAATGGTTGAGAATTCTCCAAATATATTGTGTTAATTATTCCTAGGTTAATTCCATTGTGACAAGAGAACATACGATATGGGATTTGAACTCTTTAGAATTTATTGATACTGACACAGGACCTAGAATTTGTACTCTCCCCAATATCTTGTGAATTTTGAGGTCTCCAGTCTGGCTGGTGTGATGAGTACTATTCCTAGTCCGGTACTAGCATCTGCTCCTTCTAGTCCTTTCTGTTGCTTCTGTTTGTGGGTTTCACTGGTTTAGCACGAGCGCTTAACTAAATATTTCCAAGTCCTCAGCTGTGCATTTCTCGCTCTTGTAGTACTGTGCTCTCAGAACTCTAGCTGCCTCGGTCTTCCTTGAACTCTCGGTTCTTTTGTCTCAATCCAGGGATCTGTCTGGCCATGCTTTGGTGTTCTTTCTCTGTCCTGCAGCCTGGAAACTCTTGAAGCAGTAATCCGGGGTCTGTCTCACTCTTCCCACTGCCTCTTGGGTATCACTATTATCCCTTGCCTGATTTACAGTGTCTTGTAAGCCATCTTTCTGTGTGTTTTGTCTGTTTTTGGTTATTTTGAGCATAAAGTAAATATAGTCCCTGTCATTCCATCTTGGTTGGACTCCAAGTTGTCCACCTCTCTCTTATTCCAAGAAGGTCATAGTGTAGGAGCTGATTCCTATGTGGGCAGAGAACTAACCAAATCTTAATCCCCACGCTTGTCTCACATCAGCCAGATCAGGGACTGTCGTCTCCCAACCACACACTAGACAAACTCTAGCAGTAGGAATTTGTGTTTGTCAGCTTTCACCATGGCAACGACCCCAAATCTAAGTTGCTTACAAAAGCGAACATTTGTTTCTTGCTCACATTACTTGAGGGTAGCAGTTGGCGCCAGCTCTGCTGGGCTCAGCTAGGTTCGCTTGGTTCAGCTGGACTTCCCTGGTAAGTTCAGCTCTATCTGCCTTCTCATTTGGAACTGAAGACAGGAGCGTGCTGTTTGCTCAGTTGAGGTCCAACACAAGAGACCCCTGGCAAAGACAGGCAAACGCTGCGCATTTGTGGAGAATTTCACGTCTGTGCACTTGCATTGGCCAGAGCAGAGCAATAGAGGGCCCAAAGTCAAATGCGTGGGGGAGGATGAAGTCTTTCCCTACAGGGAGATGGCAAGAACAGAGGAAGAATACTCAGGACAGCTGTGGTCTCCTGCCGCCATGGAGACTCGTCGTCTCGTGCCGTGTTTTCTCAACTCTGTTTTACCAGCACAATGGACATTTCTTCATAATACCACATCATAGTATTTCCAAGAGTAAATTTAATTGAAAGATTATTTGTGGGATTGTCTTTCTTCCACCAGAAAATAGACTTCATGAAGGCTGAAGCAGTGCCAGCACGATGGAGTGCCAGGGACTGTATCTACTCCATGCCAGGGCTGGGGTTTGGAGCAACACTCAGGCAGGCCCGTGTTCTTGGCATAATTCCAGATGAATCCATCCATAGCCACACCTAATTCCAATAGCTGGCATCAAGGGAAGTCGAGCGCCAGGTGAGAAGTTCAAGGTTCCTGTGTTGGTCATGGGTAGTGGTTTAGAGCTTAATATTGTATTCCCGTGTGTCACAGGGCTGGGCAGGCTCCAGCGGAGCTGCAGTTGGATCCTTTATCAGGGTGCCTGAGTTCCATTCCCAGCTCTGTCTCCTGACTCCAGCTTCCTGCTTATTTATACCCTCGGAGGGAGTGGTGACAGCTTAAGAAATTGGGTTCCTACAACTCCCATGGGAGACCTGGATTGTGTTCCAAGCGCCTACTAGTCCAGTCCTGGCTGTTATGGTCATTCAGGGAGTGAACCAGTTGTTTGGAGCACTATCTCCCTCCTTCTCTCTTATTCTGTCCCTTAAATTAAAAAAATACAAAAAAGTGGAATTGAAATACAAGTTTATTTTAGTGCCAAAAATATTAAAATCCATTCATACAAGTGGTCCTCAGAAATTTCCTGGAAAATCTGTATCATGAAAAAACTGTCCATGGATTTCAATATTTTTTGCACCTCTCTCTCTCTGTCTCTCTCCCCCTTTGCTTTTCAAATAAAAAAATGCTTATTTTAGTGCAAGCTGCAACTTAACTACCTTGCCAAACACCCATCCCCAAACTGTGTACTTTAAATACATGCCGTTTGTTGTACTGCACTCATGTCTCCACAATGCTGCTCAGTATCTCATAGCACCTTGGAGGGAGGAGGAGTGAGAAAGAGAAAAGAGAATGAGCTGATCTTTCCGCAGTCTGGGTGAGAAAGAAAACGGCGTCTCCAGGGAAGAGAGCTCCTGCACGTGGTGGGCAATTAGCTCCCTCTGCCCACCCCCGCCCCGCCCCAGAGGTAACAGTGACCTGAGTCTGATCGCATGGCCTTTCCTGCATGTTAGGGGAGTTCAGGGCGTCTGAGCCACGGGTGGGGATCACAACCTCCCCCTCCTACGTAACTCAGAAAGCAGGAGGAGTAGTTGCAATAAGAGCCCCAAGTCCTCTGGACCCAGCTTTGTCCTGTTGTCTCCGTCTCAGCTGACTGCACCACCGTGTAGCCCATCTCCCAAGCTCACCTTCAGCTCTTGCATTCTATAAGTCCCCAAGTCCTACCAATTCAATTCCAGAAATTTCTATCAAAGCTGTCCTCCCCTCTCTATGCTAATGGTGGCTCCCTCTGAATGTTCTACTGCCAGTTCTTCCTAGATTCATCATAACTATTATAAGATGCAAATCATATTATTTTCAAAGTACCCCCAACACCTCCATAGTGAGGTCATAGGGTGCCTTGTGGGCAGGACTTTCTCCACAACCCAGTTTTTGCTTGCTCTCATCACTCCCCCACACACACACAAGGTGCTCCAGCTCCAGCCATTCTGCCCCATAATCCCGACATGGAAGTTGGGTCTGTTTTTGGTGCTGTTGCCTTCGTGTCTTCACACCTATTTTTTCCTTTAGCTCTTTTCCACAAGACAGCCTTTTACTTTTTCTCAAGACTTCATTAAAAAATCCTATTTTTGACGAAGCCTTCCCCAACTCCCTTAAAAAATGACACCCTTTGGCTTCACCCCCAGATAGTTTTGTCCTAGTGGCATCTACTAAGGGTACAGATGCTAACAGCACCTGAGGTGGTGAAGCTGGGTTCCTACAGTGGTCTGGGCTGGGAGGAGTGACCATGAAGTTAGCATAATGCAAAAGGAAGAGAAAGAACTGCTTAGGTTTACGATTTCAGTATATTCCTTTCTTGGAACTATGGGGAGACTAAGATCATTTTTAGAAATGTAGCATTATGGGGCAGTTATTTGGCAAAGTAGGACATAATTGGGATGCCTGCATCCCATATCAGACTGCCTGGGTTCAAGTCCCAGCTCTGTTCACAGTCTAGTTTCCTACTAATGTGCACCCTGGGAGGCAGCAGGTGATGACTCAAATATGTGGGTCCCTGCTTCCCAAGAGGGAGACCTGGAGTGAGTTCCAGGTTTCCAGCTTCAGTCCGGTCCAGCCTTGGCTGTGGCAGGCATTTGGAAAGTAAACCAATGAATGAGAGAATTCTGCTGTCCCCTCCCCTCCCCTCCTTCCTCCCCTCCTTCCTCCCCTCCTTCTCCTCCTTGCCCTTCTCTCCCCTCTCCTCCCTTCCCGCCTCTTACCCACCCCTGTCCCCTTCCAGATAAATGATATAATAAAGATTTTTAAAAGAAATGTAGCAATAAAATATGAAGAAAAGTCATTTTTCTTAGAATAGATGTAAGAAACAGCTATGTTCTGGTCCTTTAGAAGCTGGCAGTTATTAACGCCACTCACTGGGGAAACAAAAGGCGCTGTGCCCCTTAAAGGAGGCCGTAAGCAGGTGTTTCAAACGGGGGTTCATGCACCACACTCAGGGAGGACAGGGAGGTGCACCACACTGGCTGGTGTTTTGTTTTTGGCTAGTGTGCACGTTATGATTCATTTTAATCAAGACCTATCCTTTATGGGGAGAGCAACTTGGTAGAAGGAAGCAGCTCCCTGGAGACATTTTCTTAATTCATTTCTGCTGAAATATTGTGACTGTTTTATCTCATCTGATAAAGGAAACAAATTTAAATATCATGAGATAATAATGCTTTTAAACTGAACCCTATGGATAACATTTATATTTCCACTATCAGGAGGCTCTGGCAAATAATTTTAATTGGAAATTTGGCACAAAGAGAAGGAAAGTTTTGCCCCTGATATGTTTGTTATCTGCCTTCCCCCAGAACTGTTAGTTTCAAATGAATGGATATCTCTCCTAAACCCATTTTACCAGCCAAACACTGCCCCTCCTTTGTAATGTCTGTTTTGCACTCAGTTTAAATGAGCTTTCAAAAAGAATAGATTTTTCATTAATTTATTTTGAGAAAAGCCTCCCAAATCAACTACTACAGGAAATTTAGTGATACCATTTGATTTCCTGAACCATCAGCTACAGAATAAACATGAACATATCTGAAAAACTTGAGTATATTTCCAGAACATTCTGTATGTTTTATTTAGTATCCACTTCCACAGTGGAAAATAATCTTTCTTTCCAATTCAAACAACATTGTACAGCCTCTAATAGGGCTTTTTGATTCTCTAAATTTTCTTATTTTAGGAAGAATGTATATTTCTCTGGAAGAGTTCTTTCATGAGTGTAGATTCAGATTTATTAGTCAAAAATTTCTAGCTTACTTAAAATTGGAGTTGTGGCTGGCATTGTGGTGCAGTGGTCAACTTGTTGTAGCAGCACCTGCATCCCATGTCGGAGCTGCAGTTCAAGTCCAGGCTGCTCTACTTCTGATCCAGCTCCCTGCCACTGTGCCTGGGAAGGTAGTGGGTAATGGTGCACGTACATAGGTCCCTGCCACTCTGTGGGATATCCAGATGGAGTTCCTGGCTCCTGGCTTCTGCCTGGCCCAGACCTGGCTCTTGTAAACATTTGTGGAATAAGCCAGGGGATGGGAGATTCTCTCTGTCTCTGTCTGTCTCTCTCTTTCCACCTCCCCATTCTGCCTTTTAAATAAATAAATTCTTTTAAAAAGATAAAATCAGGGACTTCTATCTGTTATCAGGGCAAATCTTTGTGTTGAAAAGCAACTCATCTCTTGAAGATAGTAGAATACATGTCTTAAAAGATCTTTTAAATCTTAAAAAAAAAAAGATTTCCTTAAAATTAGCTAATGAGAAATAAGGGATTGCAAAGAATTAACCATTCAGAGTCAGTATTTAGTCAAATAGAAGTATGTTACAGGACTCTGCCCTTTTTGGAACAGGATATAAAACCTGGTGGGTCTGGGGGTGGCCGTTTGGCCTGTGTGGGTGAGGCCCTGGCTGGAATGCCTGTCTCCCAAGTGCCTGGGCTCTAAACCAGCTCCACCGCTGCTTCCGACTTCAGACTAAAGCAGACCCCGGACGTCAGAAGCGATGGCTCAAGTAGTTGGGTTCCTGGCACCTGTGTGAGAGGTCTGGTTTGCATTTCCGGTTCCTAACTTTGACTTGGGCCAGGCCCAGCTCTTGCAAGCTTTTGGGGACAGAACCAGAGAATGGGAGTGCTCTCTTGCTCACTCTCTCTCTCCCTTCTTCCTTCTCTCCTCTATGTGTGTCTCTCTGCCTCTGAAATTTAATTTTTTTTTTAAATTTGAAGTCTAGGTCTGTCTGGCATTGAGGCATAGCTGGTAAAGCTACCACTGTGATACCAACATCCCTTATGGGTGCTGGTTCATGTCCCTGATGCTCCACTTCCAATCCAGCTCCTTGCTAATGGCCTGGGAAAAAGCAGTGGAATATGGCCCAAGTATCTGGGACCCTGTCACCCATGTGGGGGATCCAGATGAAGCTCCAGGCTCCTGTGACCTGGCCCAGTCTTGGTTGTCGCGGCCATTTGGGGAGCGAACAAGCAGATAGAAGATTCCCACCCACCCACAAACTCCCTTCCTCTCTAACTCTGTCTACCAAAAAAATATTTGCCCAGATTTATACCTTTGTACCAAAATTGTCCATTGACCTGAACAATAGGACAGTCATGGAGATCTTGGTAAAAGCATCTCAGAAAAGTGTCAGGGCCGGTGCAAGACTGAGGGGCCCAGGGAGTGAATTGGAAGAAAGGAAGGGGAGACAGCAAGTACAGTCAGTGTGTTCTTCGAAGAAATTTGGCTTTAAGAGGAAAAAGACTGAGTAGTAGCTAAAAGGGGACCTGGAGTGTTTTGGTTAGGTATTGCTGTGTAATAAGCAACCCTAAAACTCTGGTTTTAAGCAATAAGCATTTAGGATAACAAGTATCTATGACTAAGTCAGATTTTTTTTGACTTATTTATTTGAAAGGCAGAGTTATGGGGGAAGAGGGGTGCAGAGAGGGAGAGAGAGAGAGAGAGAGAGAGAGGTCTTCCATCTGCTAGTTTCACAGCACAGATGGCCACAACAGCTGGGGCTGGGCCAGGTCTCCAACTGGGTGCAGGGGCCTAAGGAGTTGAGTTGGGCCATCTTTTGCTGCTTTCCCAGGTGCATTAACAGGGAGCTGGATCGGAAATGGAATAGCTGGGACTCAAACTGACACCCATGTGGGATGCCAGCACTGCAGGCAACAGCTTAGCAATGCTGACTCCAAGTCGGATGTTTTGATCTGAGCTTTGCTGGGCTCACCTGTGCATCTGTGGTCACTTGCTGACTGGCTTAGGTAAGAGGATCCTGCTCCCAGTTTTGAAAGTTGATTTTCTGTTGTCTGGATTGATAGAGGTGACTGGGGCAAATGTCTCTCATCATCCAGCAAGATGGTTGACGTGGCCATGGCAGAGCTCTGAGAGCCGTGGTCTGCAAGGTCTGTTGAGTCCTAATCATGAGCTGACTTGCCACGCTGTCTGTCACAAAGCCACCAAAGTTTAAGGTATTGGGGAAGAGATTGACCTTTCCATGGGGTAACTCCAAGGTTTCATTGCACAGTGCATCAGTAGGAATACAAATTGGGTCTACCTTTTGTAATCAATTGACTACATGAAATGAAGTCTGATTTTTTACAGTTGTTTTGTTTTTAGTGTTAACAGACTTGCTTGTGATTAAATGATGCTGGAAGGGAGTCGTCTAGAGGGACAGGTTGATGATATGAGAGAGATCTCTGAAAGAAGGAAGTTTCTGACGTGGAGGGAGAACCTGTGATCCACAGCACAAATGGAAGTTAGCTGGAGTTCACCGCTTCCATTACAACAGGTGGGAAGGGGGCAGTTGGGTGCAGGGCAGAGACATGTGTTGACTGGGTAGTGGGATGTGGAATAAATTGTCTGGTTCCTTTTCACTGAGAAGAAAGAGGCAACGTACATTGTCAAGGGTGAGAGGAGAGTTAGAAGGGTTGGATGTCTATGAATACAGAAACCATCCTAGCCAGGGAAATAGGTTTGGATGAGATTCTGAAGATGACTTTAAGATTCTGCTGCTGTTTTCCCCAGCCACATTCAGCTGCTGCTTTACAGGCGTGGATGAACTAGACTGTTCATCTAAGGGTAAAACTTGGCTGGGCCAGTGGACTGGCAGGACAGTGAAGTAACGAAGGAGAAAGAGTGGTGGGTGGCTCGTGGAATACCCAGCAGACTGACAGAGAAGCAAGAATGGAAGGTGGCATGAATTCATTTCCTAGGCCTGCTCTAAGAAGTTCAAAATCAAGGTGTCAGCCAGTCTGGCTTCCTCTCCAGCTTCCCTCCGTGCCTGGCAGATGGCTGCCTTTCTGTGTCCTCCCACAGTCCTCCCTCTGTGCACATGCGCAGCTGTGTGCTAATACCCTCTTCTTGGACACCAGTCACAATGGAGGAAGACCCACCCACGTGACTTCATTTTATCTTTATGTTTAAGTGTGTCTTTCATTAAATATTTTGAAATTTATTTTTATTCTATTTGAAAGGCAGAGAGAAAGGGCGGGAGGTGGGGAGGGATCTTCCATCTGTCGGTTCATTCCCCAAACGCCCTCTATAGCTAAGACTGGACCTTGTTGAAGCCAGGAGCTTGTACTCCATCTAGTTGCCCAACATGGGTGGCAGGGACTCACATACTTGAGTCATCCTCTGCTGTCTCCCAGGATGCACTTCAGCAGCAAGCTGGAGTCAGAGGTGGAGCTGGGACTAGAGTAGGCACCCTCGTGTGGGAGGTGGCACCCCAAGAGGCAGCTGAACTGCTGCATCAAGTACCTGTGCCTTCATTTTATCTTAATTAACCTCCCAAAAGGCTCTGTTTCCAAACACAGTCACGTTCAAAGGCCTGGGAGTTAAGACTTTTGACCATATGCATTTTGGAGTGACACAGTGCAGCCCAGAACAGTGGTGATAACTGGGAAATGAAAGGATTAAGTCCAAGAGCCAGTGTCTTGGGAGTGGATAAGAGAGAATTAGAACCCACATTGGTGTTCAGACAGTGGGACACCTGCATTTATTACTTCAGAGGAGTCTCTGCCCCTCAGGCTTTGGCCAAGTTTAAAGCAAGGCTTGGAGAGAGGGGGACCGGACAGGAAAAGGGGGACTGTGCGCCCAGGAGGCCAGCATTCTGGGGGAGTTTTCCCTGGAAGTGGCAGCCACTCAAGCTGAAGCAGGATTGGGGTCCAGGGACCTGTGGTCACGAGGCCCTCTGCGTTGCTCTTTGAACTGAAGTCAGATAACCCTGAAGCATCGGGAAAATGAATGTGAGTCTCCCCGTCACTAAATCACGAATTTCGAATTCTGTTCCACAAATTTGCCTTCCTAGTGCCTCATCACTATGGTTACCATGTTTTCCAAACCAAAAACCTGAGACACATAAGCTGGCCATGGGATGTAAATTCAAAACCTGAGGGTCCCAGGCCTTCACTCTTAGTTAATGATGGTAGTAGGGTATGCCAAGTGAGCCCATGTTGCAGTAATAACAGTAATAGCATAAACCAAGTGAATGCCCATTATGTGCCAAATCATGCACTAAGCCTTTAACATTTTTTTAAGATTTATTTATTTGGAAGGCAACATGACAGAGAAAGAGGGAGAGTGTATGCCCTGCCCAAGGCTTAGGGCCCAGGACAACCAGAGCTGGATTCTGGACAGGTTGAGAACAACTTAGAGTCATTTAAGGGTTTACATCTCCTTTACTCACAGTGGCAGTGAGAAAGGCACAAGGAACAGCTACTTGCCTCCACAGTGGAGAGACCACAGAAGATAGCTGCCTTTGTGTCCATGGCAACAGCCAGACACAGACACACAGGCACATACACACACAGCCACTCAGCCACAAACTAACTATAAAGGCAACCGTGAACATGTCCATATCCAAGCACAGGCAGCCATGCCTAGCTTGCATATATGAGTTTACAGACAAAAGTGGTCCAGAGCCAATCCATTAGGTAACAGATTTGTGGGCAGCTGGCCAAGCAGGTGAGCCTGTCGGTTACCATGACACCAGTTAGCATAGATAGAGATATGGGAGCAAAGAGATATGGGGGGATGGGCAAAAGGCATAGACTGGAAAAGCACCATAGTCCCAACCTCATCTCCGAGAGAGAGAGAGAGAGAGAGAGAGAGAGAGAGAGAATCTTCCACCTGTTGGCACACTCCTCAAAAGGCTGCAACAGCAAAGGTTGGGCCAGGCCAAAGCCAGGAGCCAGCAACTCCCACACCTGTGGCAAGGGCCCAAGTACTTGTTCCATCTTCCGCTGCCTTCCCAAGTGGATGAGCGAGGAGCTGGATTGGAAGTTGGAAGAAGAGCATGTGGGACTGGAAGCAGCATTCTGATACAGGGGGAGGCTTAAGCCACTGCACCACAGTGCTGGCCTTGTTCTAGCAATACTGGGCAAAAATCAAGTCAGGCGCTTGTATACCACGTTGAAATCTTCAATCCATTTGGAATTACCCTTGAGGTATGTTGTAGAGAGGAAGGCGTCTCTGCTACATGGCTCTCAGTTCACTGGTGGAAGTGATCATCCTTTTCCCCACGGCGCTGCACTGTCACCTTTGTCACAAGTCAGGTGAGCAGACGTGGTGGTTATGTTTCCGGGGTCTCTAACCTGTTCCATTACTTTATTTATTGTTGCAAGGTTACTGTATCATGATCCTAGTTTTACAGACAAGCAAAGGTGGACACAGGAAGGTTAAGTCACCTTGCCCCAGGTCACAAAGCTGCCAAGGCCACCCTGTTACCCCCATAATGCAAGTTGAGTATTCCTGATCAGAAAAGCTTGAGGACAGAAGCATTGTGCATTTTGGATTTTTTTTCATATTTTTGGAGTATTTGCATATACAAAATGAGATATCTTGGGGTAGGATCTGAATCTGTGAAACCTGGAATTCAGGCGCCTCCTGTACACTACATACCTACCCTGCAGATGAGTCTGTGTGATGTTTGGAGTGCATCTGTGTTTTGACTGTGACCTGTAAAGAGTTTAGGTGTGGAATTTTCCACTTGTGATGTCATGTTGGCATTCAAAAATCTTCATATTTTGGAGCATGTTGGGTTTTGGATTTTCGGGTTAGAGATGTCAACACATATGTGTATCTGAAGAGCACATTTAACAGAAGTTACCACCTTTTCCAAAGAGGTGAACAGCATTAAGAATGAATGGAACAAGTTCAAGTGAGACAGATGTGGATTTGTCATCATTCCAACGTTCATTAAGATTGCCAGCCATCAAACCCTCCAAAATGTGTCTTTAATGTTGAAATGAGCTAAGCAACATCTATCTAGGAAGGTTGGACAAAAGCCAAATCAGACCACACACGTAAACCTAGCATATAGCACTTACTACTGTAATTTGTTTTCTAAGTCCCTTGACAAAACCGTTTCAACTTGAAGATACTCATCAATGAATTATCTGACAGTATATGTTCTGAGCAACCTTGATGGTTTTAGTTGGTTATTGGTTGGTTTGTTTTGGGGATTAACTCTTATAGGACATCAAATTTGGTTCTTCCTAGGAAAAATAAATTGATAGTTGTCAATGCTAATGACAAAGAAACGGAGGAGAGCATCACTGAGAAGAGAAAAAAATAAGAATTTTGGCTGCATAGCCAAATAATAATTTGGGCTAGTAATTTTTATTTATTTATTTGACAGGTAGAATTATAGACAGAGAGAGAGACAGAAAGGTCTTCCTTCTGTTGGTTCACCTGTGCTGTGCTGATCCGAAGCCAGGAGCCAGGTACTTCCTCCTGGTCTCCCATGCGGGTGCAGGGCCCAAGCACCTGGGCCATCCTCCACTGCCCTCCCGGGCCACAGCAGAGGGCTGGACTGGAAGAGGAGCAACCAGGACTAGAACCTGGTACCCATATGGGATGCCAGCACCGCAGGCGGAGGATTAACCAAGTGAGCCACGGTGCTGGCTTTTGGCTAGTAATTATAACTAGCCATCAAATCCCAGTCTTTACTTTCATTCTACTTGGCAAATACTAGCTACCCTGGGATTATGAAGGAAAAATACACAGAAAGGTAGCAACTTGACTAAAGCATGACGAGGAGATTAAATCGGGATTAGGATGCACTGCTCGTTCCTTAGCTCAGACGCTTGCATTTCCTGACTTGCTGCCAGGAATCTATAAATGGTGGAAGCAGGTTTTGCAGGCAATTTATATCTCCAGCAAGAACGGGTCCTCCAAAAATTATTTTTTCTTCTCTCTCCTGTCTCTCACCTTCTTCCACTTCTGTTTTTTCTCCACCTCAATTTTTTCACTTCACCTTTCTTTTCTTGTTATGGTTTAAACCCAACTGCTTGTGCTACTTCCTGGAGCATTTCCCTGCAGCCTCGTGGAAGGCTGAGCACCACGCAGTGTCTGGGAAGTGAACCAGTCCTGCACTTGAGTCGCTCTCAAGTGCAACCCAGCCTGCTCACTGTGGCTGTGCAAGGTTACCTTCATTCCAGAGACGGTTCGATTATTTGCAAAGTGATTTTAAATTTACCCTACAGCTACGTTTGGGGAAGTGGGCGGTTGGCATAATGGTTAAGAAGCCTCTTGAGAGTCTAGCTCTAGTCCCAGCTCCACGCCTGAGTCCAGCTTCCTCTTCATGTGCACCCCAGCAGGCAGCAGGTGCTGGCTCAGTCCTTGGATGCTTGCCACCCATGGGAGACCTGGATGGAGTTCCAGGCACTGATTTCTGTGTCGCTCAGCCCTGTTTGCTGTAGGCATTTGGGAAATGAGCCAGCAGGTGGGAAACCAAACCTCTCTTGGTCTTTCAAAACAAAACAACCACCCCACCCCCCCAACCCCCCCACCGCCCCCCCCACCCCCCCCACCCCCGCCGCCCTGAATACAGTGGGTCTATCCTGTCCTAGCTACAGCGTGTGGTGCATACCAGCTCATAGCCGGATGTGGTGCCCAGGTCTGCCCCTGAGGACAGATGCCTCAGCTGTCACTCAATGAGGTTGCAGGCACTGGCATCATCTGCCGAGTCCCTTTGCTCTGATTCAAGGCTCCGGAAGCAGCAGTTATGATTCCCATGTGTTGTGCCTGATCAGCTATGTTTTATTTGGGTCCTAAAGAATAGGAGAGACTGGAATTTAACATCAGTCCTTTTTTTAAAGACCTGAGCTCATGCAATTCCTCTGGGGAGCTGAGAGAAGAAAACATAGGGAAAGAAGCCCAAAATTCTCTCTGGAGGCACATTTCACACTAATGCTTAATATGCAGAAGTCATTTAAATGGAATAAAGCTTTTAATTTCAGGATGCAGAAGGAATGCCTGAAGACCATTTTTAAAAGCAGAAATAACCATTTTTCCTCCGCTTGCAGAATCTGAGGCTGTTTTTTAGCTTTATTAAATGCTATATGCCTCGGGCTTTGCTTTTTAGTAATTCCATTTTCCCTGGAACTGTAACTTGGAGCCATTCTGGCATCGAATAGTGCCCTGGAATTTTAAGCATGTGAGGAGGATAATTGAGAAACTCCATTATGTTTGCCTCCCCCAGTTCCTCAGAGAGCAGTTACAGACGTGTCTGGCACCATCTAAAACCCAGAGCCCTTCACACTTTGGGCAGAGTCCAAGATTTCTAAACCTCTGTGTCCTGGTCACAGACCATGAATGCGGCTTGTGTCTGGGAGCAAAGTAGCGTGGAAAGAGAAGTGAGGGTGGGGTGGGGGCTTTGAGTCGGTTGACGGGAGCCCCCCACCCGAGACCTGAAAGGGGCAAAAACAATGACCGCTCTCTTCATGCCCCAGATTTCTGGAATTCAGGTGCAGAAAACCAAGATGCTCTCTATGGTCTAGAACTGGATTCTTCCGCTTGTTCCGGGTCTCCGCCCCTCCCCTCGGGCCACCCCCAGCTCCTCTGTCCCCTCCCTAATGCTAACGTCCAAGGGAGGAGTGGAGTCCGCTGGAACCCGTGTCCTGCGCTCCGAATTCCAGGAGGTGCATTTGCGGGCGTGCCCGTTCCTAGAATCCACTGCCTGCTGGCGTGGGCTGGAGGATGGAGGCTTCGTTCATTAAAAGTCCGGGCTCGTGTAACGAATCCGTCGCTCTAAGGAGCCGAAGCCCGAGCTGCATGATAAAAATCCCCCAGCTGCTGCGAGACGAGGTTTTGCCGTGGTCTCTGGGACGCAGGACAGCTGTCTTGTCCGCTTCGTCCCCACACACAGCCCCATCCGCTGCCGATAGGACTCTGCAGAGCCCATTTCAACATCAAATTGGAAGGGAATGGAAAGTTGTAAGCAGAAATGAAGAGAAACTCCACTGGAATTAATTTCGTTTTCTCTGGCAGCTTGCTTTGCGGAGGCTAAATTTATTCAGCTGAGGGTGTTGAGGCAGTGGGTGGGGGTGGGGTGATGTTTACCAGCCCTCCTCGGTCACAGCCCTCCGACTCCTCTAAAGGGGAAATCAAACGGCCAGCCATTGTGTAATTGAAGTGTACTGCACGGGGAAAACAGGGCTGGCGCACACCCGCTTCACTCTGCTAATTTACTCACCCGGCTTTGTGTTGCCTGCTGTCCTGGTGCAGCCCGAGCCCAGCCGCAAACTCACTGCAACGCAATAGCTTGTATGTTCTTCTCTTACACGTCGTAGGAGCCAGATTCATGCTTGCTTCTGTGTATCCTGAGCCCCAGTGCAGAACAGTTATGGAGAGCGTGAACAAACTCCCAGGCACAATTCCCAGGGACAAGGCAGTAGAACATCAGAGAAAGTGTTTTCGAAAATTAGCAAAATCGTGCACGTGAGAAGTCCTTGTTCATTGCAGAATATTTCAAATAGTGAAGGAAATCAGAATTTTCAGAGGACCGTTTGCATGGTCGAAAATCCCTTTTTTTCTGCTTTTATTTGTGTGAGGCTGAGTTTTGGGTCAACTTGCCCCGGCTTCAGTGCCCACTTGTTGGGTCAAATACCAGTGAAGGTGTGGCTGTAAAGGCGTTTTGAAGACACGTGTGATTAATACTTAAGCGAGTAGACTGAGTAGAGCACATTGTCTTCTACCGGGCTGGGCCTTGTCCAAACGGCTCGAAGCCTTAAGAGCAACACCTGACGCCCTGTGCGGAAGCAGAGGCTCTGCCTCCGGCTGCCTCTGGACAGGAGCAGTGCCATCAGCTCTTCCCTGGGAGGCTCTCCACCCTGCAGACTTCAAGCTTACCAGCGACCGGTGAGCTACGCCTTCAAATCTCTTTCTCTATCCATCCTACTGGTTCAGTTGCTTTGGAAAAACACTGATATAAAAAGTAACATTTACCTTGTTTGAGAATATCATTAACGTAATTGGGAATTGACAATGAGTGTGTTGGCTGTTCTGGCTACTCTTGAAATGTTAACACTGTTTAAAAAAATTATTTGAAATATAGAATTAGCGTGCGAGAGAGAGTGAGTGCGAGTGATTACATCCGCTGGTTCACTCCCCAAATGGCTGCAACGGCTGGAGTTGGGCAGATCCGAAGCCAGGAACCAGGAGTTTCTTCCAGGTCTTCCACGGGGTGCAGGGGCTCAAGCACTCTGGCCGTGTTCCACTGCTTTCCAAGGCACATTAGCAGGGTGCTAGATTGGAAGAGGAGCAGTCAGGACTGGGACTGACGTCCACAGGGGATGCCAGTGCCGCGGCAATGCTGCTACACCTCTGCCCCAGAAATGTTAACACTTTAACAAGGAGTCCTGCAGGGAAATACAGGAGACACCTGGACATCTGCTCCGCCCAAGGAGCGCACGTGAACATTTTTCTAGTCTGATCACTCGGGCCTCGTTTTCAGCCACAGATAATCTTCAAGGGGAAGGGTGACACCAGCACTATGCATGGGTTATTGACTGATTAGCTAGCAAGGCAAAGTGGCATCAGATCTGAGGGGCAAATAACAGCGTCCTTCATCCTCCCCAACCATCTATATGGAGTCAATAACTAATTTCCTATTGAATGCTGACTCTTTAGAGTGCTGAATTACCTCTTACTGGAACTGGAAAACAAGTTGAAGAGCTTATTATACCCTCACTACAAAAGCACGCTCCTACAAAAGGAGTCCAATGAAACCCACATGTGGACTGCAGAGCCATGCTGGGGAATGATACCTACTAGGTAAATGAAGTTTCTGACAATCTTAGCTTTTCATCCAGTTCTGAAATTTTATTCTAACGTAAAACAAATAGTATTTGGAGTTTTATGAAGCAAAAATATTGCCTATTATTAAGGAAATACAAAAAGGATACTATATCAAATAGCATCTTTTTTTTTTTAATTTTTTTTTGACAGAGTGGACAGTGAGAGAGAGAGAGACAGAGAGAAAGGTCTTCCTTTTCTGTTGGTTCACCCCCCTCAATGGCTGCTGCGGCTGGCGCACTGCAGCTGGCGCACCGCGCTGATCCAAAGCCAGGAGCCAGGTGCTTCTCCTGGTCTCCCATGGGGGTGCAGGGCCCAAGGACCTGGGCCATCCTCCACTGCCTTCCTAGGCCACAGCAGAGAGCTGGCCTGGAAGAGGGGCAACTGGGACAGAATCCGGCACCCCAAGCCATGGCGCCAGCCCTCAAATAGCATCTTTATAAATCCAAGAATGACTTAATGAAATCATTGGGGAAATATCTTAGGCATATCTAAATGACACAGACTTAGACTGTTTAACAACAACAACAATGAAAAGATTTATTTATTTGAAAGGCAGAGCAAACAGACACACAAACAGGGAGAGAGAGAAGAACCTTCCATCTGCTGGTTCACTCCCCAGATGGCTGCAATAGTGAGAGCTGGGCCAGGCTGCAGCCGGGAGCTTGGGTCTCCATCTGGGTCTCCCCTGTGGGTGGCAGGGACCCAACCACCAGGGCCATCATCTGCTTCTTCCAGGTACACTAGCAGGCAGCAGGCTGGGAAGCGGAGGAGCTAGGACTTGAGCTAGCAGTCTCATACGGGATGCAGCTAACCAAGTAGCTGAGTCAAGGCCTTCATTTTACAGAGTGCAGACCTCATCCTGGAGGTAGGATGCTTTGCCCAGTCATTTAGCCAGGGACTTTGATGAGTTGATCTATCTAGTGCCACAGCTAGCTATATGGTAAGATTACTACCTAAAAACAGCTCTCGCTACCAGGTTTCTGCTCTGGGTGTTTGGAAATGGGGTAAATGACCCACTAGGTGTCTGGTTCTGGCCTCAGAGTCTGATAGTGAAGAAACTGCAATTACAGCCTCTGGCTCTGGGCTGCTCCCAGGTTGCAGGTGCGCAGGGGGGCAGCTCAGCTCTGAGTCACACCTGTGAAGCTGGTGGGCTCCGGACAGATTCCTGAAGCAGAACCTTAGCTGGTTTCGCAGGGGAAAGAGGCTAGAGCCGGGAGGTGGGCACAGCTGTAGCTACTGCATAGCTGGGCTATGCACAGAGCAGCTCTGAAAGTGGAGCTGGAACTGAAGAGCGTTCAAGGGGTCTCCTGAGCGTGTACCTTGGGCCTAGAGCCTGGCCTACACTCAGTGTGTTAGAATTTCAAATCCACACGACCAAACTGTGACTCACAGTCTCAAGGTCCCGCTAGGCCCTGTCCAGTCCACTGTTCTCTGGAAGCAGGTTGTAATTTAGACAGCCCCAGGGCAAGTTTGATTAGGATGTCCATCCACTTCTAGGCATTGCACTCTGAGCATTGTTTAACAGTCATCATTGACTTGCTCGTAAAACACCAATTCTCCTTTACATACTACTGAGTCTCAGCTGTAATTTTCACAATGCAGTTTCTTCTAATTCAGGTTTCATTCCAGAGCTTGCTTTTTTTTTTAAAGTATTTATTTATTTGAAAGGCAGAGTGAGAGAGAAAGAGAGAGACAGAGAAACTTGCCATCTACTGGTTGGCTCCCCCAAATGACCGCATCAGTCAGGTCTAGTCTGCCTGAAGCCAGGAGCCAAGAACTCCATCTGGGTCTCCCACATGGGTAGCAGGGGCCCAAGCATTGGGGCCGTCATCCACTGCCTTTCCAGGTTCATCAACAGGAGGCTGGATCAGAAGCAGAGCAGACAGGACTAGAAACCACACTCCGATGGGAAATGCGGCATCCCAAGCAGTGGCTTAACCCACAGGGCCACAACACTGGCTCCTCCATCTCTCTTCGGGATTAGGTTAGAAGGTAACCATGGTCAGTGATGCAAGGGCAATGGATCTATCTCAGAACAGAACCCAGTGGCTGAGTAGGTGTTGAGACAGTCGGTGGAGGTAAGCAAGGTGACCACTGTTTTGCCCTTTCCACCTGGATGCAGGGTGAGGCAGCAAACGCCTGCTCAGCGGGGGAGTGGGCTGCCTGTGCCCTGAGAAGCCGTGTCCGAACACCAGCTTTGGTCCCCCGTGGATCACAAGGTTAGCAGTGTTCACCTGTTTGAAGCAGTACTCCACGTGAGTCCTCGCACTGGTTTTGTTGATTGACCACTGCACAGAACGCTGCCCAGCCCCAGGTCTTTGTCCTTCCGTGGTGCAAAATCCAGGTCTTCCTGCCTTGGCTCAGTGCCCTTCATGTGTGCACCTCACTGCTACTCACAGGCAGTGCCTTCAGTGATCCAAAAGCAAAGAGAACAGAGTGATTCCTAACACCCCAAGTGTCTGTACAACATCACGCGTAAGCAATATACTGAAACGCTTTCTATGGCAAAAAGCCATCCATGTTTCTTTTTTTATTTTCCTAATTTGTTTAAAGAGACTTAGTTCTTTATTTCAAAGAGTTCCAGGGGGGGGGGGGTCTTCCGTCAGCTGGTTCACTCCCCAGATGGTCACAACAGCCAATGTTGAGCCAGGACACAGCCAGGAGCTTCATCCAGGTCTCCCACAGGGTGACAGGGACCCAAAGACTTGGGCCACATTCCACTGCTTTTCCCAGATCATTATCAGGGAGCTGGAATGAAAGTGGAGCAGCTGGGCCACAAACTGGCGCCCATGTGGGATGCTGGCATCACAGGCCGCAGCTTAACCTGCTGCACCACAACCCTGGCCCCATCCGTGTTTCTTTGGGGGATTTTGAGTTTGGTTTGCTGTCAGCTCTGTGTTTTTGCATTCATCTTCCTCATATCCCTGCCAATGACAAGATCATAAACATTGTGTTCTTTAACACTCCTAAGAGCCAAACCAAAAACTCTGAGAGGACTTCAAAGAGCTCACAGGAAATACATATTATGAAAAAACCAGGCATGAATTTGAAGAACTGTTGTGCTACAATAGATTTATCTTGGAGTTACATTCCCCATGAACTCTGAAGTCCCCTCATGCTTCCATGCTTCCTCTTGCACCCTGTGAAGGTCTAACCTGTTGGGGTCATAATTTCCATTCTCTCCCCACGTGTAGGAAAGTCTGCTAACCATTGCCCATGTAATTAGCAAGACATTCATGCTTGCTTCTGCTGTATCTGGTTCTTGTAAATCAAATTATTAGACTCCGATAACAAGGAAGAGGCTCACTGGTGTAACTCACGACAGTAATCCCCAGGGAGGGCAGACAGTGAGGAGACAGTGAGGAGAAAGGGTTTCTCTGTCCAGGGCCTGCTTCCATCCCAGCACTGTCAAGGCTAGGATGGCCAGATAGCCAGGGGGAGAGCAGACCAGAGACGCTGTCATTCAACACAGGAGCTGCACCGATGGCCCAGATGCGGTACTGTCTACTCATTCCTTTATTTTCCATATATATATATATATATATATATATATATATATATATTTGAAAGGCAGAGTGACACAGAGAGGGAGAGACAGAGATCTTTTATCCACTGTGTACTTCTCAAATGGCCACAATGGCCAGGGCTGGGACAGGCTAAAGCCAGGAGCTCAGAACTCCATCTGGGTCTCCCACATGAGTGGCAGGGTCCTATGTAAATGATCCACCTTCCCCTGCCTTCCCAGGTACATTAGCAGGGGGCTGGATTGGAAGTGGAGTGGCCAGGATTCAAACCAGCACTCTTGTGGGAAGCTGGTGTGGCAGGTGTACCACAATGCTGGCCCTTCTCATTCCTTTCTCTGGCTTATTGAGAACTGCTTTTTGTTCAGGTTGAAAGCTTAAAGCAATTAGTAGTATTTGAACAATGATTGAAGAGCTCTTCTTCCCTGGCCTCTTGCCAGGACAGGGTGCAGGGCCTTCGGGCCATGTGCTCTAGGCTTCCTGGCCTAGATGCTCATCCACAGCTGGTTCCTGGTGCTCGGTATGAACCCCTATTCACCTCTCTCTTAAATAAAGCTCTCACTCTCCTATGCATCTTTCTCACTAAATAAAAGCCTAAAACGTACCATGCTGCCTCATTTATCTGTGCCGATATTTAGAATTCTTCTCTAAATATTAGGCAAGAACCCTCTTGGGCTTATTAATATCAGGGATTTAGTAATAAGCCCGTGGTGAAATTGTAAGGCACCCCAAACTCTGGTAGCGCATGTGGCACCCTGAATAGCATTTCTAGAGAACTTTAAGGGGCCACATTTCAGGGTAAATTTTAGGGGGTCTTTCCCGATTTCATATGGTGACCACGAAGGGACATAAAATATGAAATTTTAAGGGATTTATAATTTTTAAGAAGGGACTGATTGTTAAGAAATTTTAAAACTAGGCAGCATGGTGGCTTCCTGTGGCTTCTGACCCTATTTCTCTGTCTGTACCCTCTCCTACCCCCATCTGGGTTGGTGCTTCCCCTGCACAGTGGTTCAAAGCGCCTACCTGAGTGGGTATGCGCGCACTGCCTTTGTGGGAGAAAGATTTGCTTTGTTATATTGTGTGATGGTATGCATCGTAAGTTCTAGTTATGTCTAAGTGTCAGACTCCATTGCCTGTGTTTTTAGGTATTTATTTAAAGTTTAGTAAGTGCCTTAAATGGGAAATCTTGCATACATGTCTCTGTGAAATTCCTATCTCGTATGTTTTAACATAGGGTCAGATATTTAAAGACAGCCGAGGAGATTTCTGAGAATGGCAAAGTCCTATGCACTTTGGATTCCAGGCTTTTGTGTATAACTTTAAAGACGCCCTGATGCAGTCTTCGTGCTGAAAAGGGTAGCTACAAGAGTTATGGATTCCAGGATCTGCATTCTAAGCCTTGTGTTTGCTTAAAAGCCTCTGAAACAGACACTTTGCTGGACAGGGGAGCTAACAAAGGTTTTCCAAGGAACCGAGGAGTTTTTAACAAAAACTCCAACATTAGAAATTCCTGAGCAAGCGATTCATAAGAAGATCCTCTTCAGATCAGTTTCAGCTTAGATGAAGGGACCTGACCAGGTGCTAGTGAACATGACTACTTCCGTGAAATTAGGACTGGACTTCTACCTCTTAAGTCTTCACAGGGGACTATGAAAGACATTCCTGACTGTTCCTATAAGCCAATCAGAAACCTTAGAACTCGACTTCTGGGCGTAACTGACCATGCAGGGACACAGACCTTGACAATGACTGACTGAGACTGCACCAGCTCACAACACAAATTTGTTAGAATAGGCAGAGACCTCCAGACCCTGGATAGGCAGGGCCTGCACTACACCCCTCATAAGCAGGAAGCAGTTACAGAAGAGATGATTTGACGTCCATCAACTTCCCTTAGGATTAAGGGATGGAGTCTCTGAGGGGGGAATGAAGTGGGCAGGCATATAGGTTAAAATCGATTAGGTTTGTGAGCAGGAAGACCATGCCTTTGCCACGCCCCTGTGTGTCCTCATCCCCCTACCTGGCCATACCTGGGTGCCCACCAACCAATCAGGTTAATTAACCACTCCCCTTTGGAAGTGGGTTAAAAGCCTAGGGCACAGCCTAGGGCCCTGCTCTTCTTCCCTGGCGTCTTGCCAGGACAGGGCTTGCTGTAGCCCTGCGCCTCCAGGGCGCATGGCCTTTGGGGCTTCCTGGCCTAGATGCTCATCCACATGGCTGGTTCCTGGTACTTGGTATGAACCTCTATTCACCTCTCTCTCCTAAATAAAGTTCTCACTCTCCTATGCACCTTTCTTACTAAATAAAAGCTTAAAACGTTAAAAAAAAAAAAGAAAGAAAGAAAAATGATTGAAGAAATGTGGCTGCTTTTATGAGCCAGAGGTCCTCAGCAACAACATGCAATTTTTATATGTATGAAATGAAGGGCATAGCTTAGATGTAAGTTTCATGTCTGCCTTGGGAATTCTAGAATAACAGAGACGGCTGTGAGTCCGGTTTCTGTAAGAACATTCTCAGACTCCGGGGAGAAGAGGCAAAAGCAACTTCAGGTCTGATAGATTGCTGAGGGAGGGGCCCCTCCACTGGGCAGAGATCTTTCCCCATGAGAACACAGGGAGAGCTGGGCTGGCTGTAGCTCACCGGTGGCAGAGCAAGTCCGGGCCGATGGGAGAAGTTGTTGTTCATATTCTTAGCAACGCCGTCCACAGATGGTCCTCACCGGGGACAAAAGTCAGGTCCGCAAAGGCTAAGGACAGAATCACGCTGGCCCAGATTGAGAGCAGGATGGGACTGTGTGAGGGCAACACAGTTGTTGCTGAGGTAACGCCAGAATGTTGGTTGTTAGAACAAAGTAGGAGGTGGCTTGATTGGAGCCACAGAAACAGACGCAAATCAAGCTGTTGGCAGAACTGAATTATCTGTATGCTGTGTGGCAACCAGCGGTGACCTTCATACGCCCTCTGGATGGAGGCCAAGACCTTCTTTTCTTCCTAACACTTAAAAAATTTAATTGACATACAATTACTTTTATTTAAGGCAGGGAGTGTGATCTTAATACATGTGTTCACATATCATGTGTAATGATCAGATCAGGGTAATTAGCATATTCATTACCTCAAACATTTGTCATTTGTGTTGGGAACATTTGAAATTCTCTCAACTAGCCATTTTGAAATATTTAATCAACTATTGTCAACCACAGTTACCTGTTGTACTATAGAATAGTAGAAGTTATTCCTTCATTGTATGGTACCCCAAACCCGTTAATTATCCTCTCTCTGTCTTCCCTTACTGGTCTCCAGAATCCATGTTCTACTCTCTCTTTCTGTTAAGTCAACTTGTTGAGCTTCCACACATAAGTGAGAATATGTGGCATTTGTCTTTCTGTGCCTGGCCCATTTCTCTTGACAGAAGTCATCCAGTTCCATCCATGTTGCCACAAACGACTGAATTCATTTGTTTCACATCTAAATAGTATTCCACAGTGTGTATACACCACAATCCCTTATCCATTCCTCTGAGGATGGACACGCAGGCCGATTCATCTCTTGGCTATCATGAATCATGCTGCAGTAAACATGGGAGTGCAGATAGTCCTTTGACACACTGATTCCCAGCAGTGGGACTGCTGGATGATACAGTGGTTCTGCTGTTTTCTGAGGAATCTCAAAGCTGTTTTACATAATGGCTGTACTAATTGACATTCTCATCAACACCATAGGAGAGTTTCCTTTTCTCTTCCTCTTTGCAGGCATTTGCTATTTTTTATGTTTTTCATAATAGTCATTCTAACTGGGATGAGGTGATATCTTTTTGTGATTTTAACTTTTCATTTTCTCTGATTAGGGATATCGAGTGTTTTTGTCTCTATAAATTTGTCATTCTTTTGAGAAATGTCTATCATATTATTTGCATAATTTTAAATCAGATTGTCTTTTTGCTGCTGTTTGAGGTTTTTTAAAAATTCTTAATAGTTTGCAAATATATCCTTCCATCCTGTAGGTTGACTCTTTTTTTTTTTTTTTTTTTTTTTTTGGACAGGCAGAGTGGACAGTGAGAGAGAGAGACAGAGAGAAAGGTCTTCCTTTGCTGTTGGTTCACCCTCCAATGGTGCACGACGCTGATCCAATGGCAGGAGCTAGGTGCTTCTCCTGGTCTCCCATGGGGGTGCAGGGCCCAAGCACTTGGGCCATCCTCCACTGTACTCCTGGGCCACAGCAGAGAGCTGGACTGGAAGAGGGGCAACCGGGACAGAATCTGGCGCCCTGACCGGGACTAGAACCCAGTGTGCCAGCACCGCAGGCGGAGGATTGGCCTAGCGAGCCGCGGTGCCGGCCTGTAGGTTGACTCTTAACCTTGGTGACTGTTTGAAGAAAACATAGGGAAAATGCTTCATAACATTGGTCTGGGCATAGAGTGTTTGGGCTTGATCCCTAAAAGCACAGGCAAAAAGAATTTGAAAAATAGGACATGGGTCAAGCGAAATTTCTTGGACCGTGGGATGAGAGCCATCCTGTTCTCTTCTTCCCTGGACCAGCTTTGCAGGAGCTGGAGCGCAGGGGAGCCCTGGCAGCAGGGGAGCCCACGTGTCCAGGTGGCAGCAGATGTAGCCACGTGATCAGCACTGCCCAGACCATGGCCACGTGCCCCCTGCAGAACAGACACAGAGGGCCCCAGAGGAAGAGAAAACACCACCGGGGTCTTTGGGACTGGGGAGGGTTCTGGGTGAGGAAAGTACAATGTGTGATTCCCCAGGCTTTGCTTCCCGCCTCAGCTGTGGAAATCCTGCAGAACGAGGCTGGGACAGGAACTCCTCTGCTCCTCACAGTCGCCATCAAGCTTCCTCCTCGCAACACACAACGTAAGCATAATTCAAAAGGTTCATGCAAATTAAGAGGCATTTATTTTGGCACAAAATGTTGGAATCCACGGTTCTTTCATGATATACAATTTCTGTGAACTTCTTAACATTCTTCTCATGCATTTTGTAATTTTTTCCATCAAGTAAATGTGTCTTCTAATTCTGTTTTCCATGAACTTTTGGAGTCTGCTCGTACGTTGTCCCATGGCTGTGCGTTAGTCTTTGTGCATCTGAATGGCACTGAGCCATCCTCCCACAGTGAGCTCTCAGTGGCCTCTCATGAAACCTACAGGGCAGTGCGCAGACTGACGTGGCTCCTGCTGCCACCTGCATCTCTCACAGCTCTCCTCCTCTGCGTGCCCTCATTGCCAGCCACACTGGCATCCTTTCCGCCCTCCAACTCATGGTTTGCACTTGCCCTTCCCTCTTCCCGGAAGGCTCTTCCCAGTTCTGGACAGCAGCTCATTTGACCTTGATCTCTAAGTCCCTGCTCCAGGGTTATGGCCTGCCCTGACCTCTCTGTTTTTCACCTGCCATGTCGTTTATTGGTTCACTTTTTCTTGCCTCATCTGAGAGCAGGTGCCTTGGGTGTCATGCTCACTCTCTCTGTAGGACCTCGCATGCTGTTTTGTGCATAATGGGTGCTCCAGTGAAGTTGTGTTGTTTGAATGGATAAATGGAAAAGTCCTCAGGAAAGCAAGGTTGGGAGGAGAGGGTGAGAGAAGGAACAGGCCCCACAGATGTATGCCTTGTTGAAGGGTTTCTGAGTCATTGCAACATCAACCCATTCCCCCCATCCTCCCCACTGTGTGGCCATCGTTAATCCCTTCCCCCCATCCTCCCCACTGTGTGGCCATCGTTCTCTCTCAGGCTCTTATCCCTTGACCCAAATCAGGGGTGGCAGCTGCAGACATTGCAGATTTTGATCATACAGGAGGTAGGTTCCAAGGTCCTGTATGAAGGAAAAAGATCTTTATTCTCTACACGTTCAAGTTCATTGCTGAGGCTTGATGAGAAAAGACAATTTAGCATGGGGAAAGCATACACATTTATTTAAGAGACGTTTTCACTGAGATGGAGACCTTCATCAGGAAATGCACCTAGGGGAAGAAGGTTGAGCAGTTCTTCTTATAGGGTTTCTGAGGAGTCGCTAGTGGCCAGCAGCAATAGGACTCAGCAAACCGAGTGAAAGGCAGCAAGATTATTCTGGGTGTCCCTGTGTCCTTGGCTCCTTTCCTCTGGTATAGGGAGGGCAACTCTCACGGGAGGGCTTGTAACTCACTCCTTGGGCAGGTGAGCAAATGTCTCAGAGGTTTTATGACCTGCTTCAGGGGACAAGGGCAGAGGGTGGGGCAGGAAACGTGAGAGGCGACTTCCCCATTTCATCTGGTTTTTCCAAGGGGTCATATTGTGGGGGTAGTGTTGATATGGGCAATGAATATATTAATTTCTGATGCAGGTTCTTGTCTCTGCCATAAATAGAAATACTAAGTGGAGACTAGTATTGTGTGCAAATAGGAATAGAAGAATCTGTTTAACATCGAGGGAAGAAACGTACATTCACATGTGAGTATAGGCTGCCCCACAGAAACAAATACCCATAATGAGTAGGCCAGAGGGTTGTCTGTGAACAAGACAGAAAATGAGAACAGTATCTGTAAGCAGAAACGAGCAATATTTTGTTTTTTCAAATGTCATTATAGTAGTTTTTATTTGCCAAAGTATGAAAGTGCTTAAATTAAAAGGCAATTTTCATTGGTCAAGTAAAGAGCTAACTAGTACAATCAGTTCTATAATTTCTGGGTTATTGCATGTTTTCTGGCTTTGAATGTTTCCTATCTACTTTTTTAAAAGATTTATTTTTTGAAAGGCAGAGTCAGTCCCTATCTACTTTGACCTGGTTTTAGGTATATAGCATATTTTTAAAAATCATCACATTTATGAAGAGACAAGTACGATTTGAGATGCATGACTTTCTAACTGAAATTAAGTACCGAAACCTCTCTCTCTCTCCTTGTTTCTCTCTCAGAGCAGTACTTCTAAGTGCAGTCTACAGTAAAAAGAGAGCTCTCACAATGCCTTCTACTCCTTTTTGTAAAGTAGGGGATGCTGCTTAATAGGATATACAAATGAGGTGGGGTCTTAGCATGTGTGCTGGTCCCAGATGTGAGAGGTGCATCCTGGAGGTGGGGATATCAAGCCCACAGCTAAAGAAATAGGGTGACCCTGCAGGGCTCCAGGGATTCCGGATCACCTAAACCTTAACTGCCTAGGCATGCTGTATCAGTGTGCCCTGGCCTCGGCCGTTCTGTGACACGAAGAGCTTGGCAAATCCTGTGTCGTCTTAGAACATCTATTCCGTCTGCTCGCCACAGTGTCTGAAGTCCTTCCATGAGCCCTGCTCAGTCACGCCTTTGAATTTTAAAACGTTGCCTCCTGGGGCCTCTCCAGTGTAAGCAGTTCTGGGCAGGGGAACAGGGGTGATTGTCACCAACCACACAGAGCAAGCCTCCTGCTGCCCAGTCCCAGGGGCTGAAACAAACCAGGGGAGTCTATTGCCAGACATAAAAAGAACCCAGTGACCACCACTCCTACCCTCATGGCAAAAAGCAAACCCGTTAAGAAACAGAAGCGTCATTTTTAAAAAGTGTTTGAAATTTAGAGGAAAATAATAACTCCCCAAAAGATTCTTAGGGGAGACAGACCACTGTGACAAAAGACAGGGAAAACAAACGGACGTTTATTAATACACGTATTTCATATGTACGTGGAGCTATCCAAAGAATGAGCAGTTCAAAGAGGAGAATTTAAGTTCCATCACATATGATCTTCAAAAAGAACAGTGCGTTTTTCCAGGGAAGTGACCAGACAAAAGAAAAGGACTTTGAGTCCTTGTAAGTGACGACTTGGGGAAAGGTAAACAAATGGCGGATAAAAGTTGCTTAGGAAAGCTGGTTAATATAAATTCCTCTGGTACCACTGCCAGCTGATAAGGGGCAAAGCTGTCTTCAGTGGGTGGCCTTTGTTCTCTCTGATAGGGGAGTTTTTGTAAATCTGTGTCCTGCTTTTAGGCAAACAGAAGGAAGGCAGAGAGTTCTCCTGTGTCCCATTCTTTTCATTTGCCTACAGCTCAGCCATTCCCCATCTTTTAGGGAAGTGTGGGCCGTCCTCCCATAGAAGCAAGTGATGGTGGAATCCAGAAAGGCCACACGCAGCCTGGTGCTCAGTGGCTCAGTGGCACAGATCAGATTGATGGGGGCTTTCTGTGGCTCCACCGAAGCTGTCACTCAGCTCAGAGGGCGTAGCCTCCCCTGACTGCTTTTGGAGGCCCCTCTTCCACAAGTGTGAAATTGACAGGGTTGGACAGATGATGGCCCTGAACCTGCCCAGCCTGCCTGATGAGGTAATTGTGAGGTTAGGAGGTGATCAAAGTTAAGCTCTACCCTAAGCTATGCAAATGTAGGCATTGCCATCCACTGGAGCAGTGCTGCCCTGGGCTGGGGCTGCCCCGCCCTCTGCCTCTCTAATTACTTGGGAGAGTTTCCAACAAGAAAATCATTTGATCCTGGCGCATTCTGTGCTGTAACTGTCAGTGCTTGTAGATGTCTTAGCCAGTTTTCTGTTGCTAATAACACAATATCACAGACTAGGTTTTTGTTTGTTTGTTTGTTTTCCTTTTCAAAGAGGCTTCCTTGGCTCATCATTCTGGTGGCTAGAAAGTCCAAACAGCATGGGCCTGGCGTCTGGTGAGCTCCCTGGCTGTGTCCCAACACGGCATCACATGGCAGAAGCACATGTGAGAGAGCTCACAGGCAAAGGAGTGAACCAAGGAAGCCAAACTCTCTGTTACTACCCATTCTTGCAGGAACTAATCCAGTTCCATGAGACCTGGTGCGCTCTCTCAAGATAGCCTTAATCCATGCATCAGAGTGGCAGTCCCAAAATCTAATTACTCCACATTAGGACATACCACTGAGAGATCTGCCTCCTCCCAACACCATTACCCTGGGGGCCAGCCTGCAGCACGTAAACCAAGTGCAGACCATAGCGGTGTATGACACCTTGAAAGGGAACACCTTTCCCTCTTCCACTCTTACATTTTTCATTTTTCTCTTGTATCACTTCAACCCCATACATAGGCACACTTCCAAAGTCAGCCCCCCTGACCTTACACTTGTCTTCAGCCAGGAAGTTACATCCCATTGACGTTGACTTCTGTGACCCCACCCATTCTCTGGAGGGCTGGTGGACTCTACCAGCATCTCTGGCAGTCATTGCCAAAGTCCTCTGCAAACCCACCTGCTCCGACTTAGCTAGACCTTTGATGGAGGTTTCTGACTTTGTGATTCACACGTAGGCCCTTGAATACATCAAGTCTTACCTTCTTTTACAACTGAAATGTTGGCTCTTGTGTTTGCTTTGCTTACCAGGCAGTCACTGAAGCACAAAGCTTTCTATTTCAGTGGCTCAGGCTTTGTTCGAGTTATTTGCATTGTAGCTCATGGATTCTTTCCCACAACCTTGGTTTAATCCAGGCCCCAGAGGTGTACTGCATTCACCTTTCCTTCAAGTAGTATAACCAAAGCAGCTCACAGATAACCAAGAAAGAATTAAATCTGAAAGTGTTAGGGAAAGAGGCACAGAACAGAGAGGAGGCAGAAATACAAATCTACAGGCAGACCAAATTTATCCAGAGAAAATGAATCCGCAGAGGTGACTAACTGCCACCATGCTCACAGACCAAATACATGGCAGAGGCCCCGACCCCAGCAGGCTGGGCTTTATATATCTTAGGGGAGCTAGGGGTGGGAGTCAGGGCAGTAGGAGGAGTTGAGCTTCTCCATACTGGTTCTTCCTGTTTGGCCCATTGGCTTCTGAACCTGGGGAAGAATGCAAGGGGTGGGGTGGGGAATAATACAGGGTGTGAGAAGAAACTGAACTCTTGAAAGAAGGCAGGAGAATCAAGAACCTGAAATGGCTGAGGTTTCTGTCCTTGTTCCATTAGTCCTGACTCTGAGTATAGATAAGGAGATGGCGTGGTGAATTCTTCCTGGCTACTTCCTGCCAATATGGGGCGTAGATGTGGGAGAGGATCTGTACTCTGGATCACATCATTCCTGCAAGAACCTTTGGAATAAGTTAACTACACTTGGCAGAAATAGCACTATAATTATGAGGATAAGAGGAGACATTAGAGACATTGATATTAGGAGATATTAGAACCTAGGGAGGACATGATGGCTGAAGTGAGGAAGACAAAGAGGAAAATCTGAAAGCAAGAGTCCTGTCCAGTTAGCAGGGAGACAGGTGTATGCATGGATGCCACCGGAAAAGATGCTCCCACTTTGTTTAGTGTGCACCTGCCGGCAAGGAGCTGTGGCATGGAGTCAGTCTGGCCTGTTTCTAGTCCTGGGCTCCCTCATTTCCTCCCTCTGCTTATGGAAACCCTGGCTGCTGTCAGGGGTTTGGGCAAGGATGAAGCTAAGTTCTTCAGGCTGAGTAGGGGCAGAGTAGGGACCCATGGTCCAGACAGGGTCCCAGCAAGTGGCCTCTTGAGGTGGCTGCAGCACCAGCTCATAGAAATGGTCTCTGGGCCGGTGCTGTGGCTCAACAGGCTAATCCTCCGCCTGTGGCGCCGGCACACCGGGTTCTAGTCCCGGTTGGGGCGCCGGATTCTGTCCCGGTTGCCCCTCTTCCAGTCCAGCTCTCTGCTGTGGCCCGGGAGTGCAGTGGAGGATGGCACAGGTGCTTGGGCCCTGCACCCCATGGGAGACCAGGAAAAAGCACCTGGCTCCTGCCATCGGATGAGCTCGGTGCGCTGGCCGCAGAGCGCCGGCCGCGGCGGCCATTGGAGGGTGAACCAACGGCAAAGGAAGACCTTTCTCTCTGACTCTCTCTCTCACTGTCCACTCTGCCTGTCAAAAATTAAAAAAAAAAAAAAAGAAAAGAAAAGAAAAGAAAAGAAATGGTCTCTCTTCAAGGTTTCAAGTGCATGGCCGTCTAGAATTTTATTGCATGGAATAAATGAATCTAACAAGCAGATTAAATATACAGGGTCCAAAACAAAGGACAATCATTGGAGAATCTAAGAAAGGTGCTGTCCAGGCCAGGAGGGAGTTTTCCCATTGCTAGGCAAACAGAAACTGACAGAAGAAAAAAGGTAAAGTCATAAAGGAAGGTCAAGGTTGATTCTTCTAACACACCTAATTTTTTAGACAAAAGCTTGAAGATTGCTCAAGCAACTTGACCAAATGCATATCTATAGACTGTATTAGTCTGGAACCATGGCCTGCTGCTTCCAGCCCCACCTGGTTTCTGGAAAGACAGGGAGTGCTTTGGTAAGGAGAGCCAAGGCAAACCCCACCCAACTAGCATACTGCTTGGGGTTAGCTTCAGTTGGCCTGTAACAAAGTGAGTGCGTGGCCGTGTTCTGAACAAACATCTACCTACATATCTATATTATGCAAGTTTTTTTATGAAAAAGAAATCACAAGGTAAACAGTCCCTGAATAGCTTGTGACCTCTAGAGTGTCATTGAGTATTCTGGGCTGCTCCTAGATTCACCACGAACCTTCTGCAAAAGGTGTCCACAGCCCTTCCATCGCCGGGTTGGATTTCCAGCACCACATCCATGTTTCAGGCAGGAAGATGGAGATGAGCAACAGGCATTTGTGCCAGCTGAGTTAGTCCCTGTTGGAGGAGAACTCTTCAGAATTCCCCTATTTTTTTTTTTTTTTTTTTTTTTTTTTTTTTTTTTTTTTACAGGCAGAGTGGACAGTGAGAGACAGAGAGAAAGGTCTTCCTTTTGCCGTTGGTTCACCCTCCAATGGCCGCCGCGGTCGGCGCGCTGCGGCCAGCGCACCGCGCTCGTCCGATGGCAGGAGCCAGGAGCCAGGTGCTTTTCCTGGTCTCCCCATGGGGTGCAGGGCCCAAGCACCTGGGCCATCCTCCACTGCACTCCCGGGCCACAGCAGAGGGCTGGCCTGGAAGAGGGGCAACCGGGACAGAATCCGGTGCCCCGACCGGGACTAGAACCCGGTGTGCCGGCGCCGCAAGGCGGAGGATTAGCCTGTTGAGCCACGGCGCCGGCTAGAATTCCCCTATTCTATGCCTTCTGTCTACATCTCATTGCCTAGATGTGTGCTATCTGATTATTTTCAGCTTCGGAAGAGGTAGGTCCATGAGCACTCTGGAGAAAACTGGCACTCTGTGAATAAGGAAGAAGAGGAAAAATCCAATAGGCAGTAAGCAGTCTCCCCACACTGGGGAAGGTTTGCTGTCGGTGCCAACAGGGAAAAATATACCTGGGGAGAAACATGGAGAAGAAGAGCCAAGTCTAGTGGAAAAGCCCTCCTTTCACATAATCCCCTGGCAGCCTTTCGAACAGTTGATTGCTCCCTCCCTCTTAAGCACCTGTGAGGGAAAGGCGAGCAGAACAGAGAGAAGACAGGATACGAACTCAAAGCCAAGACAAATTTATTCAAGAAGAAAAATAAATTTGCAGAAGTGGCCAGCTGTCAGTGTACACAGAGACGGAACACGTGGCAGAGGGCACGGTCGTCCTGCGGGCTGGGTGGGTCTTGTACATCTTAGTGGGGGTTAAGGGCCTGGAGGGAGGATGGGGGCAGTCATCACAGGTGAATTTCTCCATGCAGGTTTTCTCGGGCTTTCACACTTGGAAAAGAACGCAGGGGGTGAGATGGGCTGAGCTGGTCTCTTGAAAGAAGGCAAGGGGAAAGGGTGAGAGGGAATTTGTCTACTTTCAGGCAAGGAACTGAAATGGCCGAGTCTAATGTCCTTGTTCCATTGTTCCATCAGCACCCACTTCTCCCTTGGCTTCTAGGAAATCCCCTGGTTTTCTCCTCTAACGTTCGCCTTTTCTTCTCGGTCTTGTGGTCAGGTGGCCCTGCGTCTCAAGCCAAGGACTTCTCCCTGGAGGGTTCACCCAGCCCCGGGCTTTGTGTGTTCCTTATATGCTGAGGACTCCCCAGTTTTATCTCTGCCCCTGCCCTACCTTATAGTCTCCCACATCTGTCTGCCTGAATCCCCCATTTAGGTGTTTAATGGGCCTGTCCATTCTAACACACCAAAGCCAAATTTTTTTCAGCCCCTGTCCTAGTTGCCTTTTTGTGTTGCTGTAACAGAATACCCCAGACTGAGTAATTTATAAAAAAAAAAGAAATTAATTTTTCAAAAATCTGGTATTGTGGCCTAACAGGTCAAGCTGCCACCTGTGATACCAGCACTTCATATGGGCACCACTTCCAGTCTTGGCTGCACTTCTAATCCAGCTCCTGCTCTGGCCTGGGAAAAGCAGCAGCAGATGGCCCAAGTGCTTTGGCCCCTGCACCCACATGGGAGGCCTGGGAGAAACTCCTGGCTCCTGGCTTCGGCCTGGCCCAACCTTGGCCATTGTGGTCATCTGGGGAGTGAACCAACCAGTGGATGGAAGATCTCTCTCTCTCTCTCTCCCCCTCTCTCTCTTTGTAATTCTGACTTTAAAATAATAATAAAAATTTTTAAAAAAATCTGGAGACTGGAAAGTCCCATATCAGGAGGCCAGTATCTGGTAAAGGCCTTATTACTGCATAATAACATGCTAGCAGATATAGCACGGAGAGAGGGAGAGGGAAAGAGGGGGAGGGAGAGGTAGAGAGAGGGAGAGAGAGGGAGGCATAGGGAAAGAGAGGGAGGGAGAGAGAGGGAGAGGGAAAGAGGGGGAGGGAGAGGGGAAGAGAGGAGGGGAGGGGAGGGAGAGGGAAAGAGGGGGAGGGAGAGGGAGAGAGGGAGGGAGAGAAAGAAGAGAAGAGGAGGGGAGGGTCCAGAAAAGAAGGGGATCAAAGTCACTTTTACAGTAAACCCTCTCTTGCAATTACAAACCTCCTGCAATAATGACATCAAGTCATTCTTAATGGACTCACCACATTGTGCAGGTCTTCTCAACACTACTGTATTGAGAGTTAACTTTCTAGCACGCGAGCTCTGGGGGGCATGTTTAAACTGCAGCAGCCTCCGTAGCAGGTTTCTCCCGTCATGTTCTGCATTTGCATAACCACCGTTCACACACTCAAGCCGAAAGCCCAGTGTCATCCTCCACCTCTCATATTTTCTCCTTTTCCAAGGCAAGTCCTTCTAAGCGAATGCGCAATCTGAGCCCCTGCCACCAAGTCCAGCCCTATGTTCCTGGCCCAAGCCTCTTCCATGTGAGTTCTTGGCAGGCCTATCCCTCTTCAGTACTGTCCTCATTCCAACCCTGCTCTTCCATGGTCACGTCTTCACACTGCAGCTGGAGTCGGTCTTCTAAATGTGAATGGCATATGTCCTTGCTATGTGGCTTTGAATTGTTTTAAACACAGTTTACTATGTGAGTGACATGCATATGTTTTGTGATAAGAAAACGAAATGTAATCCTCCTGCTCCTGGGAATATTAGGCCCACCATACAAGTGAGTTAGTCGCCTCAACTATTGGACTCTAAAATACACACATGCCTAAGATGTCGGCAGACACTTTGAGAGCTAAGTGTTTGAAGGCTGCTTTCTGCTAGCCTGGGAGCTGTTCTCTGAAACCTGTCCCACTAACCACGGGCATCAGCACGGCTCCCTAGCACGGTGGGATCTTGTTTATTGTTGTGGATCTCTGCTGTTTTGGTCAGGGATCTCTCTCAAGGATGTCTTGTAGGAGAGATCCCTCAAAACTTGACATAGTCTTAATGGAGGTCTGCTTCTGTATTAATTGAGCAACTAGTCTTTAATAATTGGACTCAATGCTAAATTGAAATTCAGCAGCTTCCATCCTAAGTGAACAACTAAACTTCAATAATTGGACTCTAGTTGGAGCTCACCTCCTGTGTGGTTAATAGGCCTTGTCTGCTAAATGTATTTCCTATGAGATTTGTTCTCATTATTTCCCCTGTTTAAGCATTGAAACGAAAGACCCGTGCCCAACACCCAACTCTTAGCATGGCAATAATCTATGTGATTTGTGAAATCAGACTTTGATCCTCTCTTTTTTAACCATACAAAGTGGTCCTCTTGGAAATTGGCGAATGGCTTCTAGAACCTTCTTTAGTCTCTATAACCACTTCTGTTGCCTCCATTGTTCATACTTCTCTAGTACTGGCCTGCTTGCTGCTTCTTGAACACCAAGCATGTTCCTGCTACAGAGTCTTTGCACTTGGTTGTTCCCCACGCAGGAATTCTTTGCCTCCAGAGTGCCATTGCCCATTCCTTCTGCTGAGTAAGTCACAGCCGTCGCTTCTTCAGAGAGGTCATCTCTGCCATCATGGTGCCCGCTGTTCTTCATGTGCTTACTTGGCATTATTTCACGTTCATAGCATCTATAAGGGTACTGCAAAGAGTTTGTTGAAATTGGAATTAGATGATTAGCTCATTTAGGAGCAAAATGGTTGGAAAATATGCATAGTTGCTTTTTTCCATAATATACATTTCTGTAAACTTTTTGAAATGGGGCTAGCACTGTGGCACAGTGGGTTAACACCCTGGCCTGAAGCGCTGGCATCCCATATGGGCACTGGTTCAAGACCTGGCTGCTCTACTTCCGATCCAGCTCTCTTCTGTGGCCTGGGAAAGCGATAGAAGATGGCCCAAGTCCTTGGGCCCCTGCACCCAAGTGAGAGACCCAGAAGAAGCTCCTGGCTCCTGGCTTTGGATTGGTGCAGCTCTGGCTGTTGTAGCCAATTAGGGAGTGAACCTTCAGATGGAAGACCTCTCTCTCTCTCTGCCTTTCCTCTCTCTGTGTAACTCTGACTTGCAAATAAATGAATTAATTAAAAAAAACTTTTTGAAGTAACCTCATATAGCCATATAACACTATGTCTATACTGATTGGCTTATTTGCATTTTCTGTCTGTCTGCTCCAGGAATCTAGTGTTGTTCAACTTTATCTCCAGTGCCTGTTCAGTGGTGAGCCAGTGAATGAACAAGTGAATTTGTAACAGAGAAAACAATATTTAGGGCATTATTAAATGTAATAAGCCTTTTGTGTCTTTATTAGGGAGGCTTATATAGGGCTTTTGAAAATCATTCTTTATCCTAGAGAAAACTCCCAAGAAACAGGTGAATCCAGCGGGCAACAGCCTACCAGGTGTCTTCTGACAGAGGGCAGGATGTTTAGGTTATGTTTACGTTACTACCAATTCCTTCTGTCTGGTAATGACCACTGCTGACTTCCAACCCAGAATCCCTATCCAGCAGGCAATGAGAATCCTGGACAGTAGAACATCAAGACATTGCTTCATCTTCAAGATGGCACTGAAGCTATAACCCAATCTAAGCCCTAGAATCAGGGGAAAAGATGACGTTCTGGACCATGGGGATTGCTACTGACCTCGAATTTTAGGAACTGACGGGGTCCCTACCATCAAAGTGGATCTTGTGGACAGAGTAAGAATACAATGGGGTTTCTTTTTTCTTTTTTAATATTTTATTTATTTGAGAGGTAAAGTCACAGACAGTGAGAGGGAGCGACAGAGAGAAAGGTCTTCCATCTGCTGGTTTACTCTCCAAACCATCAGAGCTGCACCCATCTGAAGCCAGGAGCTTCTTGAAGATCTCCCACATGGATGCACGGGCCCAAGCACTTAGGCCACCTTCTGCTGCTTTCCCAAGCCACAGCAGAGAGCAAGATCGGAAGAGGAGCAGTTGGGACTCAAATCAGTGCCCATAGAGGATGCTGGTGCTGCAGGCAGAAGATTATTAACCTCCTGTGGCACAGTACTGGCCCATGCTCGAGTTTCTGATCAAGCCACTCCTTGAACTGAGATTCAGTGAGAATAGCACATACTTAGAGTAAGGAATCAGGTATTCATGTGACCAAGAAAGAATAAGAGCAACAAGCAATGAGATGGAATTGTTTCAAGAAAACCTTGAGAAGTCAGTGAGCCACAGCCAGTCAGGAGACCACCAAAGGGGAGAAGAATACCCAGGTATGAGTGCACGAGTGCTAGAAGGGCAAGGTGCCAAAGCAGCAGTAGATGTTCTGTCTTAAAGGCTAGTTCAGATTTATCAGGACAGCATGATAAACAGAAGAGGAAAGTCCCAGAAGAAATGGCGAAACAACTGCTTTTGCTATTATTCTGGGAAAAGGAAAGCTTTTCTTAGCAAGCCACAAAACTCAGACTCCACAAAGGAAAACCACGTCAAATTAATTATATAAAAATATCGCAACAAAACATCATTAATGATGAATGACGCACAAATGACAAACTTGGGAAAATATTTATCTAGCCTATGCCAACTACTAATTTCCTTAGGATGTAATTAATCAATAGGTACTGATGACAAACCAATGGAAATCCAGACCAATGACAACAAAGACATTAAATTGCTTAGAAATATAATTCTGAACAAGCAAGCTCCACTCACTGCTATTTAAACAAAACATAATTTTCGTTTTCCTAAAAGCTTTCTCTCTTCAGCTACTCTCCCTCTCCCCCCACCCCCACCAGCATCCTTTAAAAATAAAGATTTATTTATTTATTTGAAAGGCAGAATGAGAAAGAGAGAGAGAGATTTCTTCCATCTACTGATTCACTACTCAAATGTCTGCAACAACCAGATGTGGGGCAGGAGGACGCCCAGAACCGGGAACTCCATCTGAGTCTTCCATCATATGTGATAGGGGAGCAAGCACTTAGACCATATTCCACTGCCTTTCTGGGCCCGTCAGCAGGAAGCCAAATTGGAAGCGGAGTAGCTGGGACTCATACCAGCACTCCACTATAGGATGCCAGTGTTGCCAGCATTGAGGATGGTAGCTTAATATGCCATATCACAACACTGCCCCCTCACCTGTATCCTTCAAAAGTCAGGTAGTTTAATGTATCAATCCAGTTTCATGAGTTTTCAGTCATTAAAACATCTTGTCTCAGTTCTTACATTTTCATCATGTTCATAAATGAATCCTCAATCTCCTATTCAATAAAACTTCAATGTCACGTTCAGTCCCCCTGTTCCCCTCCAGCACAGGCTAGAAAGGGACTGTTCTGCCCCCAACCCCTCCTTCTCTGTGAATGATAGGGAGGAAGGGAGCAGCACCCTTGCCTAGGCCAACACTGGCCCCTTCTCTTGGTCATCACCATCTCTCTCTCTCTAACACTGATTGATTGTGGTTTCCACAGGTGGGGATGGTGGCCAAGGCCAGCCCTCCAGGACAAAGAAGCTCCTATCAGGGGCTCATTCTCCTGTCATGGCCCCAGGAGCTCTGGCTGCAGCCTGACCTCTTTCTTATCCCTGCATCCCCAGGTCAATCTCGGGGACAGTAGGGCCATCACACCTGTCTTTCCTGATGACGCCTCCTGTCTCTGCACCCTCCTTTCCCCATTCCAAGTGGACTTTTCTTGCAGTGAGATGGGAGGTGAGAAATCCTACCTGCTGTGGTTGCTATCTTGTTCATGGCATGCATTTTGAAGCTTAGGTCTTTAAGGCAAGAAGCGAGTGTGTTAGTATGCATTAGCAGGTTTGAGGCACGGGGTAAGAGGGGGTGAACGTGTGTGATAGGGGGAGGCTCCCTCCCATGCTGCATCCAGTCACGACAGTGGGGTTACTACCTTCTCCAGAGGAAGCACAGCCTTAAAGTGCAAGTGCTGTTTTAGTTGGCTGGCGACTGGCCTTGACAATAATACTGTGATTGTCACCTGCCTCCTTCCCTTTCTGTTAGCCTTTTGTCCAATGGGACACCCACAGGATTCCCACAGCCTCACTTCCAGCTTGTGTTTACAGAGGAATCTGTGTGCACACTCGCGTCAAGCTCAGTGCACAAACATGAGGATGCGAGAAAGCCCGTCCCTGCCTAGAAACTTAGTTTTTATGCAGAGACCCAGGAGACTAACCTGGGAGGAAATTCTACCTCAGGTGCACTTGGGCAATAGGGCACTTCCTACAGGTGTTCAGGCCTTGAGGTTGTCAGCCCTCTAGGGCTGACCACAGTGCTGAGGGGGCTGGGTGAACTGTGGCCATCAGTTTCATATCCTACAGAGCGCTGTCCATTGTCCCCAGGGGCGTGGCACCTTGGGCCTGGCCCTGCTCTTTACCTCCCTTTGACTCTGAGACCATGGAAATCTTTTTGGTACTATGGCTTAGAATACCAGGGACTAAGACTGCTTCCCCTGGGACCTGGCCCTGAGCCCTGTGTCCCTGGGGCTCCATCCCCTCCTCACTCAGTTCAGCCAGGGCCCTGCTCTGCCCCACCCCATAGCCTTCTCCTGGAGCCAGGGGCTATCTCTCCTCACCTTATTCTTTTCAGTCTTTCTGAGAATGATCCCCTACAGTTACCCTACCCTTGTCTCTCTGCAAGCTTCTGTGTAGGTCTGCCTTCCACATTTGGACAAAGCTGCCTCCAAGACAGTGGGGCAGCCAGGATGCCATGAGCTGGGATGGGGGTTGCAGAGGAGATAAGATGGAGAGAATATGAGTTAGACACTTAATACAAAGGAGTATTTCGCACAAGTCTTGTCCCTGTGCCACGCTTCCTCCAGGCTAGAATTCCCATCCCACTGGGAGTGTCTTCTCACACTGGGATGTAAAGGTGAGTTTCCCAGAACTAGGGCCTGCCGGCCTGACATCACAGGGGGCTTTCTGCATGTCAGTCTCAATATGAGTCAGGTTCCAGACTCATCCTGGTGGGGAGGAAGGGAGTCTTATTTCAAAGTCACCTACTCCTGAGGTGGTTGAGTTCATCTGCAAACCCATGTCCTCTTTGGTTGGACACATAGGTGTGCGATGGTCAAATAACTGGACGTGAATAACTTGCCTAAGCACACAGTGGGTTCAAATGCTCCTTTTATGCGACCCTTTCAGCTTGCAGCCTCGCTCTATCCTTGATTCAGGATGGAACTTTTCTATGAGTAGGCAAGTTACAGCATTATCTATTTCTGCAATCTAAAGGGTTCAAAAATCTCACCCCAAAGAACCAGAAATCGTCTCTATCAACCTAACACTCCTATCTGAAATTCTACTGGTTCACTGTTTGTTTATTTCCAACTGGCAATGTCTCTGGGATAGTGAATGTATCTGTTTAAAAACGCAAGTATCATCCTTGGGCAAGGGAATGCTTTTATGTGACATGATTTTATCTGATTGCATCTAATTGGAAAGGAGCAGCTAATGTCCTGACTCTGCTAATGTTCTGAGGAATGTGCAGAATAATGACTGGGAAACTGGGGTATAAATGTTATACCCCCCGTCTTGTGCTTATGGCTATCAAATGAGGCCTGATATCATTTTTTTTAAAGGAGCCATGATTGAACAACACAGAATCGTCCTTCATTGATGAAAATCCGCTCTTCCCCCATGTCCACTCCTCAGTGAGGAGTCTCTCCCTGGTCTGCAGGGATCTGTCACCTCTGCCACACTCTGAGACGCAGCTGCAGCAGGGCTCAGAAGTCACATCTTGACATCTTGTAGTAGGCATCACACTTCGCTGAGTGGTTTGGTTTTTAACCACTTTGCTCGATGTGTAGGCCCTTTGCTGACTCCCCTGAATAGTAGTAAAGCCAAAAACAGAGAGGGTTTAAAAGCCCTTACTGGAGGCTTGATGACAGCAGTGAAGAAGCGCATTCCAGGCAAGAAAACTGAGCACTGTATCTGGGCTACTGTGGCTCCTGCGGTGCGAGACCTCACGTCTCCAGGGTTTCAACAGTAGCCTTATCCACCTCTGTGGCAAAGGCTGCCCACCTTGTCTCACCTGGGTCACACCTCACCACCCACACAAGATCACCTGCAACAGTCCAGTTCTGCCCTTTTGAAAAGAACCTACCAAACTGTTAGATGCAGCAGTTCAGCATCTCACTTCTTAGATGAAACGGACAAATTCATAGAGTACTACAAACTTCCCAATCTGGCTCAAGAAGAAACAGAATAGCTGAGTAGACCTGTGAAAAGCCAAAAAAAAAAAATGCCATTAAGATTTTTTTAACAAACAGAAGCTGAGGCTCAGATAGCTACACTGTTGATTTTTAGCAAATATTTAAGAAAGAAGCACTCTCAATGCTACAAAGCAAAGCAAAACAGAAAGAAAACTCTCCTCTTGGAAAGTAGAGGAGGGTGGGGCGAATGCTGAGCTTAGTGGTTAGGGTACCCTATTGGAGTGCCAGCTCTAGCTCCTGACTCCAACCTCGTGCAAATGTGGACCCTGGGGGCCAGCGGCGATGGGCTCCAGTGAGTAGGTTCCAGCCACTCACATGGGAGACCTGGATGGTGTGCCTCGCTCCCAACTGTGGTCCAGAGCAAGGGACCCCTGGGACATTTGCTGAATGAATTAGCAGACAGGAATCTCTCTCTCTCTCTCTCTCTCTCTCTCTCTCTCTCTCTCTTTCTCTTTCTCTCTTTCTTCCCCCTCCCCACCTCCATGTCCCACATCAGTTCCCTTTGCCTAAAAGTTCTAGAAAAGACAAAGTGATAGAGACAGAGAGTGGATGGGGTTGGGGACTGACTACAGATGAGCATGAGGGGATTTTGAGGGTTACAGATGAGTTCTAAGGCCCAATGGTGATGGCAGTACAAGCGTATGCATTTCATCGAGTGTACAAGTTTTACTGTAAATAGTCTAGTGGCGTACAGTCTGAGGTTCCCTGCCCATTAACCCTGAATGGAAGAGTCTATAGCTACATTCCACACTCTCTGCCCGCTACCCCACCTCCTCCATCTGAGTCACTCGCTGGGCCTCTCATCCTGCAAGGTCACGCTGACTCAGCAAGTCTTTCATTCACAGCTCTGGCCAGTGCCCGTCTAAGCCTGGGAGCGAGGCCTGTCCCAGGTCCCAACAGGTTGTTTCAGGCCTGTGTGTGCCTGCTTGGCCATTAGATAATATTGCAATCTAGCAGGTTTCAGTCTGCGATTTGTCTTTTGCTCTCTTATAGTCAGGGTTCTGGTTGACTTAGTGACTCTGAAATGCCTCTACCTGATCCTACAGATAACCTCTACAAAGAGATTGACGTCTGCAAGTTGGCCTAGGTGTGTCATACAGAGGTCGCCTCTGAAGCCTAGCACCGGCCTGGAGAGCTTCCACAGTCCCTGCTTCAGGTCACTTCTGGCCCAGGAGGTTTGGGCACTGCCCCATTGAAGGATCTCTCCCTCTGCTTCTCCACCCTTCTCTCCTGGTAGAGAAGCACTGGGGGAATGCTCACTCTCCCCACCTGTTCTTAGTTGTCTTTCCCCTTCTATGTTACAGGAATTTTTTCAACGTCTAACCCTCCTGGGTAATTGGGAGCTATGGAGGAATACCATGAGCGGTTTTGTCGTAGTGGACACCTGTCCTGTATCCTAGGTATCTCTAATGCATCAAGAAGAAATAATTATTAAAATCTGACCAATATTATTAACCAGTCATCTTGGTGAAGGGTAGCACAAATGAAAATGGACAAAGTGAAAACACTATTTAAAACAATTTTATTGTTCCAGGTCGTAGGGAATGAATACTAAAATAGTTATCAGGGACATTTTAGAGGTGGAAAATTTGAGAACTTAGTAGAAAGGGAGAAAAAATACTCCCAAAATATCAATAGCCACCATTAAAATTGGAGAGCACAGTGGCATGCTTGGTGACATGGCAGGTGGGAGTAGTGAGGGAGGAGGCTTACCGGTAGATTTGGTTTTAAGTGACCCTAGCTTGAGTAACCATGGGCACCTCAGGCAAAAGTAGCCAGAATGTGTTCAGGAGAGAAGTCAGTGACTTGAGAGTCAAGGAAAGAAAGCACCGAAAGAGATGCTAAAGGGGAAAGAGGCCAGGGGGACAGCACTGGCCCCTCATGCAACTTTTAAGCCCTTGGGCTACAGATCTTTCTTTGTCTTGACCTCACTTGGCATGAACTTTGGCCCTATTCAATCTTCTGCGTGAGACCATTAGTTCACCCTCAGATATTGTTGCCTCGGGCTGTGTCAGATAAACATGCCTTCAAGGTCAGACCAGAGCCATCTGGCCTCCTGTGGCTGCCTGGTGTGGGTGGCACTGCCACAGGGCCCACTTGTGAGCTAGAGCAGCTATGGACAGCAACCAGCACACCTCCTGTTTGTAGAAACTCACCCTGGGGAACCACAGGTGGGAAGATAACTCCTATTAAAAACAGTGCTTTGGCAAACAAAAACATGAACAAAATGAATTCCTTAGGCTGGAATGCAGCCAGCCAGAGATGGCATCAACGCTGGGCAGTGTGTGTCTTTAAAAAGGAAAGATGATTTAGAAGTCATCTCATTGGTAAAGGGGAGATCAGAGGGAGCAACACCCACCTACTCCGCTGCCTCCTTCTAAGAGACGCCCCCACCCCCACCCCTCCCGCTGCTCTGCTGCCTCGGTGGCCGTGAGTGGATGATGTCACTTTGACTCCCTTGGCTGATGTGTCTGGGCAAACAACAGGTGTCTGACCCAAGGTGATCCAGTTTCCAGGTTTGCCAAAGATAAGCTGTGGGTATTCACTTCCGCAGGCTGCTGTAGCAACAGGGAAGGGGCAGGGGGACTTAAAACCAGGGAAAACTGTCTTCTCCAACAGCCCTGGGGCTGAGTCTGCAGCCAAGGAGGTGGCGGCGCTGGGCTCTCTCTAAAGGCCCTCGGGAAGACTTCTTGCTCTTCTGCCTGCCGTCGCTGCCTCTGCCACCCGCGGCCTGCTCCTTGGGTGTCTTTTGTTTCTGTGCCGAAGTGGGACCTCTTTGTCTGAGGATCCCGGTCACGGTCTCAGGATCATCTAAGGCTATCGGTCATGGTCATGTTGCATTTGGGGCCCACTCCCACCTAGTGTGACTCCACCATCATCTAATGACATCTTATAGGTCACACCTATAAGGAGTAAGAGTCAGGATTTGGACACGTCTTTCTCTGAGACACAGTTCTACCCCCAGCGCTGCGTCAACATTTTCCTCTTGAGAATGTGAATGAAGAAACACGCTAGGAACTAAACAGCTGGCTGTGGGGTTGATGGTACAACGGTGTGATAACCCGAGTCTGGGCCGTGCCGCTGAGAGTCCTGTGCAAGCCGGGGTTACTCAGGGGCGGAAGAGAGGCAGCGTGGAAATCAAGGATGCTGGGAGGGTCGGGGAGACTGGAGCAGCCACGGGGCGGGGGGCAGGGGCCCCAGCGGGGTGACGATGCTTCTGAAGCTGATCTGCTCTCTCCCGACTCCCCACCTCCAGTCCCCCCACAAGCAGCTTTCAGAAAATGGTGCTAAAAGTTCAGTTTGTGTTGGTGCAACGGAAAGAAAAGAAACCCACGTCCATGAAGGATCTTCACGGAAATGCATGTTATTAAACTGCTAAGGATTGCAAAAAGTTTTGCTCCAAAACAAACTATCTCTTCGTGCCATTTTCCACAAAATGTCAATGTCCCCTGCATGGCAAATCTCCCCTTCTTAACAGCTCTAACAACTGGTTCCTTACGATGACAGGAGCTAAAGTGAAAGAGTCCAAACATAGTCTTTGTGTAAGCCAGGAAGGATGGAAGGCCTGGAGACACACAGAGACCCCAGCAGGGCCCCTGTTCCTCCTTGTCTGGCCGCAGGCAGTGGGAGACGACATTTCCATCAGCATACCTACCCGGAAGGGCTGCAGCGGCACAAGCCCACGTAGTCAGGAGCTGCCTGCCCCGGTCTCCCCCTCAGCCAGCACAGAACTACACACTTCTGGTTTCCTGCGCAGGGTGAACGTGCAGCCATCAGAGCCCCCGAAAGGTGGGGAGGGGCTCATTTTGGAATTATTTTATACCCCATTCCCACTTGCTTCTCCCTTCCTGCTACCCCGCAAAGAGAAGTTTTGTGTAAATAAAAAAATAATTTGTCATTCCCGAGCCAATACAGTCGAGGCTTATTGAGAACTTCCTTATAAAATTCTCCTTCACTGTGAACACTTCAAGGACTGAGAAATTAATGCTATTTCGAATTGAAGAGGAGAAAATGCATAGAAAATGCAGGCCTCTGGTTGTGCTGCTCAGCCTCGGAGCCCCAGCAAGGTTTGATGAGACAGGGAGAACGCAGAAGGTGGCCTCGTGCAGCGCCCCCGGCTGTCCCCTGTATGTGAGCGCCCTGCTGGACCTGGCCGGAGCGCCTACCAGCTGAAGTGTTAGAGAATCGGAGGACAATAGACCGGGGAGTGCTGGCCATTCACTGCAGATGATCTCAGTTAATCCTCAGGACTGCGATAAGCAGGCTTAACGAGTGGGGAACCGGGACGAGAGGTTAAGGGGATTTCTGGCACTTGAATTTCAGGTTGAGCAGAAGCTCCGGGGAGATCAATAGCACTGTTTGTTTGCCTCAGCTTCTTCCTTTTGAAGGGCGGAGAAGCTTAAAACAGTCAGTGCAGGCTTGAGATACAAAAAGTTAGGCAGCAGCCACGAAATGCTTACAAAGACTTTATCGGAGTGTAGAAAACACTTTCCGTCAAAGCGCTAGCCCGGAAAAGCCAGGTGCCCAAACATGATAACATCTCTGGGTCACGGTCTTCCGTAAAGGGGCAAACCTAAGCCAACCAAAATGGAGCTGCTTTCTACATCTGGAGATAAACACATACCAAAATATCACACGGCAGTGGAGCTAACTACAGCCAAACCTACTTCTCTATATTTTCCTTGTTTTATGTGTCAACAATTAATATTTATAATGAAAAATGCATTACAATTATTTTAAGGTAAGCAATTACCCCCAAGGTTGGGCTTTAGATAATCATGTCTTGGGCTCAGTCAAGGTCACAGGGCTGTCCTGATTCACCTTCCAATTAAAAAATTTTTTTATTTGTTTGAAAGGCAGAGTTACAAAGAGAAAAGGAGAGAGACAGAACTCTATCTTGCACCTGCTGGTTCACTCCCCAAATGGCTGCAAAGGCCAGTGTTGGGCCAGGCCAAAGCCAGGAGCCAGGAGCTTCATCCAGGTCTCCCATGTGAGTGCAGGAGCCCAAACACTTGAGCCATCGGTCGATGCTTTCCCAGGCCATTAGCAGGAAGCTGGGTTGGAAGTGGAGCAGCAGGGTCTCAAACCAGGGCCCATACGGGATGCCAGAGTGGCAGGTGGCAAATTTACCCTCTGCACCACAGCCCCGGCCCCACCCTCAAGTGTTAAAGTCCAAGAAACTGGGGCACGGGGGTGACCTCGAGTTCTCAACACTGCCCACCCACAGGAAGTCAAGTGCCCTTGCTACTTGGAAGGGGCCTGCGGAAACATCTCCCCCCGCTAGGCATCCATCCATAAGAACACTGACTGTGTCCCAGGCGCTGGAAATACAAGGTAGGTCAGGCAGCACGGCTGAGCTGCAGGAGCCACTGTCCACTGGAGGAGATGGTCAATTTCAGAACCGCGCGAGGAGGGCTGACAGACAAGCGCAAGGTGCACAGGTGGCTGCTGCCTGGGCCAGTGGCTTCTCCGTCACAGCAGTAAGTGCTGTCACCCATCCTACCCTCCCCTCTCAACACCTAAGGGCACAAGCGAGTGGATGTGGGCTTGGTGTGGTGAGAGGGGAAGAAAAAGGCAGCTGACCCTGAGCCCCAGGCGCAGCACGTGCAGAGAACCAGTGACCAAGGGAGTCGATTTAGGGAAATTATACAAGGTGTGTGGTTGGAACGTAGCCAGGTTCCGTTCTGAAGGCTTAAAGGAGCTGCTGAAGCATTTAGGGCAGAGTGACAGGAAGGGCCAGTGTGAGTTTCAGGACCATAGCTGCAGGACAAGGCCCAGAGGCCGGGGAAGAGATGGCTCTGTGGCCTGGTCGTGGGGCACGGGAATGGTGGGTTGTGCCTTGGCCAAGGAGGCCGAAGATTTCTCTTCATGCCACCAGCACACCATCGCTGTCCCAGGGCCCGACCCTCGATCCAGGGTCACTCACTGTACGGGCAGGCCTGTGTGTGTGCTCTGAGCAGGGTTCCCAGGGTGCAGAAGAGTGCTTCCCCACGAGAGCTGCTCACGCGGAGGAGAGTGTCCTGCTGGAGGCCCTGGCCACCCCCGAGGCGGCCTCCCTGAGCCCCCCGGGCCCTCGCTCCACAGCTGAGCTTTCTACACGTCTCTTCCAGTCCCTTCCTCAAGCTACCTCGCTCTGTAAGAAAGGATGCTCCGTCCATTGGTGTCTGGCCCTTTCAGAAGCATTCTTAGGTTTCTGTTGGGAGGGGGAGGGAGTACCTAGCACTAGAGGAAAAGCTGGGGTGGAGAGGTTCTTTGTGATGAACAGTGTCCACTCCAAAAGATACATGCAAGTCCCTCCCCCTCCCCCGGCCCCCAGGACTGTGACTGTGCTCTTACGGGAAATTGATCTTTGCAAATCTGATCAAGTTGAGGATCTCCAGATGAGGCCCCTTTGGGCCCTCTGTGACCTTGCACGAGACAGGAGAGGGAGATTTTGAACTAAAAGAGACACACAGAAGAGGCAGCCATGTGAAGAGAGCACAGGGATTGGAGTGAGGCATTTACAAGACAAAGAATGCAGAGGCCACAGAGCCACTGTGGACTGGGGGGGGGGGGGTGTCCAGACCAACTGTCCCTCAGAGCCTCGGGAAGCAAACGACGCTGCAGATGCCTTGATTTCAGGCTGCAGAACTGGGGGAATTTGTTCCAGCAAGAGCAGGAAACAAGCACACGGATATCCCAGGGACAACTTGGTGAGCGCATAGGGAGGGCTGACTCCTGGCACTGATTGCTCACCTGCGGGTTAGACTTCTGCTCTGGCCAAGGACAGGGAGGAAGAGTAGGTGCTGGGAGGATGGAGAGGAGCGAGGCGGTTAAGCAACGTGGGTTTCCTTCCTCGAGGGCAGATTCTTCCCTTGCAGATGCTGAGATCCCGGAGTGGGCACACATCTCAGTGATGGTCAGACCCGAGGCGCCCCGCGGCTCCTCTCTCCTGTCACATGGAAACTTACTGAACTGGTGCTTTCAAAGACGGCATTGTAGAGCCGCGAGCATGAAGAGTGACAAGGTCCCGAAACCTGCTCGTCTGTCTTGAAACCAGCAGACAGCCAAGTTTCAAGAATAAGGTGGTGAGTGCTAGGCACTCTGGGCGAGGCGGCAGATTGCCTGTGCGGCACGGGTGGCAGCAGTCAGGAAGGGAGGAGCCAATCTGAGCCCATCAGCTACCCGCCGACTATCAGGGAGAGGGTGAACAGGTGGGAGGTTGGAGAGCTTTTGAGGACGTCTTTTCAGGGACACGGAGGTGTGTTGTGTTTCTCAAAATAGGGCGGTGGCGGGGAATGTTTGCCCCTTGCTTACAGCTCATTGGAGGGGCTTAGAGAAAACCACCTTTGGAGAGCTTGAATTTGTACCCCCACCCCCACCCCCAGGTTTGCGGGTCAGTAGAACCAGTGCCTGCCTCCAGCCTCAGGTTGAGCAGCATGGTAGCAGCTGGCCACCTCTGGCGGCGGCGGGAGGAGAGATGGTTGTGCAGGGACGGCTGGGGACATGACTGTCCTGTGAGTCTTACACTGCATTTACGTCTCCGTCTCCATCCTTCTCATGATGTATACACCTCAGAAACAAGCTTGGAAATACGGGCCGTTCCCTGCACGCCAACGAGAAGCAGGTTTGACCAGCGTTCTGTTCTGAACACTTTCTGATGGTCTGGATGACTTGACGTGAGAAGCTTGGTTTCACCCACCATGAAAGGCTACTTCCTGCCCAGGTGTCTTCCCATTGTCCCCAGGATGTTGACAGGCTGTGGCTCTCAGCTAAGTGGGTTCTGTGTTTAAAGGGCAGTGATGCCCAAAGGACTTCTCCCCCCCCGCAAGGGAGGGTGGGTGGCAGCCACGGCTGTGACTGGGGACCCCGACTGTCCACAAAGACAGTTAGAGAACTGTCTTTGTTAGAGAACTCTCCTGCCATTTCTTCCCGAGCTGGTGCAGTGCAGACCCACAGGGCAGGTTTGAGAGGGGGCGGGGAGGTGAGACAGGAAAACGTTGCTCTCTGCTTTTCCGACTGTGTCCATCACCCAGGAAGCTCACTGTGCAGAGTTAGTAGGAATAAGGGGATGATTGCTACATGGCACACACGATGGCTCTTTTTGTGGCCACCTCTTTACCTGTGGCAGGGTCAGGACTCCACAGTGCCATGGAACATGAGTCTAGCAAGAGGCGCCAGGGACCAAGCAGTGGGCTGGTCGTCAGGGGAGACATAGCTGGAAGTCTCCATTCCCCCCGCATCCCACAGTGAAGTGTCCTGGGCAGGGGGCCATCTTGGATGCGCAGTGTGGGGCCGTGTTCCGATGGCGGGAACTGCCCCCTGGACGCCTTTTCTTTGTCCATGGCGGAGGTGGACAGCAGCAGCATATCGCCATGGGAGGCTGCTCTTTGCAGAACTCCTCTGACAGTACCGGTCACCCAGAGTGTGGAAACCTTGTGCCCACGTGAGGCTGCCCGGGGTAGGAGAGACAGGTGTGGGAATGGTGTGAGTCCAGCCACCTGCTGCTGTGAGAAGCAGCCTCCCCTCCCAGCTGGCCAATGTCGGAGCAGCTAAGGACTAGCGCCTGGGGTAATGGCCGGCTCTTCGGACCTTTGCACCATGATGCAGGGGTGGTGGGGTGGGGCTGTGGGTGGGGGGAGAGGGGAGAGGGGAGAGGGGAGAGGGGAGAGGGGAGAGGGGAGAGGGGAGAGGGAGGAAGGGGGACGTGTGAGGAGCAGACGGGAAAGTCTGTGGATGACAGCCCCCAGTGTTTCTTTGCTTGGGCAGCCCAATGAGGACGCGTCAAGCACCAGACTAAGAAGCCTACCAAGCTCCAATCATGGCGCCAGCTGTCTCCTGCTGAAGTAGGAGATGAAGACCAGTTGGTTTATTTAAGGGGAGAAACAAAGCGATGGTGTTCTTTCTCCAGAGTGGTAGAAAAGGAAACCGCCGTTCCAGCCCCGACATAGATTTGTTCTGTGTCACTGCTGTCCTGACACCCGTTTTTTGGCCTGGCACAGTTACCTGAAATCCACTCGTATCTGTCACCTTCGGCCTGGTTAAAACGTCCCCTCCCTGGGTGGTGGTTTGGGTTGGAGTCCATTTGTTTCTCATCCCACAAACTCAAACCCAGCACAGCTGCTGACCATGATGAACCTACCGGCCCAAACCAGAGCTTGGAAAGCGCCAGCCCGGCTTCGCAGGTGTTTCTTTTCAGGCAGCCACGCCTCCGCCCCTCGTGACAGTGAACCTGGACCTCTGTAAAGGCGTGGCCCCACACCCTTCCTGGCGCTCGCTCTGCACCCCCGCCTCGCTGGCCTGTGTCGTCTCCCAGCGGCCTCTCTGGAACAGGTAAGTGACACTGTGTTTCTTCTGTGTCCTGCATTTTGGTTTTACTTCCCGGTGTGTTGGACCCGACTCATCCCAACCCAGCTGTCCCCCAGCCAGGACGCGCACAGAGAGTTACCTGGGGTTCTCTCCGTTCTCAGCAGAGACCTCAACCAGCAAACGCACAACGCGCTGCTCACCGTGGCTTTGATTTGGAGCCAGGAAGTGCTGTAGGCCTTAACCCTCTGGGAAGCACTTTCATTGGGAAATGATGTGTGGACAGTTTCTCATCCCAGCATTTTGTTTTGAAATAAGCAAGGGTGGAAAAGGGCTGACACGTGTATGAAAAGGCCGCTCGTTACATCCGCTCTGCCGTAGAATTCACTGGAATTAGTGCAGCCGGAGAAACAAGACTCCTTAACGCACGGGTGCTTGTGACATCCCGAAGCATTCTCGGGTGAAGAAGCGAGGTGCTAGACGTGCAATTTCGTGCCGTCAGTGGCGTGAGGGGAAAGGTGTTGCCGGGGTCCCTGTGTGATGGTCTTGTACCTGGATAAAGTGTTTCTGGACAGTACGCAGGAAACCGAGTGTGGCCCCGTGCGTGACAGCTGGGGCAGAGCCGAGAGATCCCACTGCTGTGTCCACGTGAACGCACGTCCACCCGGAAAGGAAATCCGACTTAAGACGGCAAACAAAACCTTTCACTCTTTCAAGCAAAGCCTGTGTTGGCTCCTGGCCTTTTGCGAGGATGTTGGTTCTGTCCTTTTGCCTTTTTTTTTTTTTTTTGGCGTGTTTTCAGCTGTGTGGGAGCGTGGGCTTTGGAGGAAGACTTAGTTTGGGAGCTGGCTGCGCCGCCCCTGATTGCCAGTAGGAAAGAAGTTGCTTTATAAGACCGAGTCCCTGCTTAGAAAACGGGGAGAGGGGCGCGTTCCTAGGACTTCCTGGGAGGGGGGCATCCCATGAACCGGGGAAAGCCCTGAGCAAGGTGTCCGGTGGAGACTGACTGTCCAGCAAGTGGCAACTACTAACTACTATTGCTAGTTAATTTTTTATCAGCTGTGCTGATAGGCCTGTTGTGTCCAAGACCCTTTCTCTAAGGAAATGTGTGTGTTCATTTGTCAGGCCTCTCTAGGGTAAACAAACCAATACAGCTTCCAGATATGAATTGGGAAAAAGCTATTAGGTAGTTACCTTAAATAATAACCACTGCTGCGAAGTTAGTTAATGCAGCAACGCAAGTGTTTCCATCCATGCACAATGCCTGAGAATCGGGAATCAGAGTGGCTGAGCCTGGCGGTGCCGCCCGAGTCTGTCCTGCAGCTTTCCTTAAGCTGTCAGCTGAGCCAAGAGTCTGAAGGGTTGAAGGGGGCTTGAAGATCCTCTTGGGGATGACCTGCTGCCTTGGCTCTAGGTGGAAGGTCTCAGTTCCTTGCTATTTGTGTTTTCTCTTTTTTGTCATCTTGTTTCTAAAGACTTATTTGAAAAGCAGAGCTGCAGAGAGAGAGAGAGAGAGAGGTCTTCCATCTGCTGGTTCCCTCCCCAGATGGCCACACCAGCCCAGGCTGAAGCCAGGAGCTTCTTCTGAGTCTCCCACGTGGGTACAGGGGCCTACATACTTGAGCTATCTTCTGCTTTCCTAGGGGCATTAGCATGGAGCTAGATCAGAAGTAGAGCAGCCAGGACTTGAACCGGTGCTCACGTGGGATGCCAGGGTTGCAGATGGCAGCTTATCTTGTCAGGACACATTGCCGGCCCCTGCTGTGTGTTTTCTTCTCGGGGTTGAGCATCCTCACAACAGGGCAGCCAGCTTCCCTTAAGTGAGTGGCCCAAAAGAAAGCAAGACCACCACCTTCTACGGCATAGACCAGAGTCATGCGTCATCACTCTGCCCTAGTCCAGTCCTTAAAAGCCTGTCACTAAAGCTGATTCATAATCCAGGGGTGGGAAATGAGGCTCCATGTCTTGAAGGGAAAAAATTTATAGACATGTTTAAAATTCCCCAAGAGAATAACCATGTGACTTACCATTCAAACTTGCACTTGTGGGATTGAAAGATGTTGTTAGTAGCCAAGATGGAAGAAAAAGTATAAGCTTGGGACCTTTTGGGGAACCCAGGTGTCTGCCACTTAGGTAGAGCTATCCCTGCGAGCTCTCAAGCCGCTAAGTCTGAGACCAAGACATGCACAAATATCTATGACAAGCGGACTTCCAAGCAATCGTCTTTGCCTTCTGTGAGCTCAGTGAATCCTAGCACCCCGGTCATTTCAGGAACTCCAGTAGCCACCTGGCCTGAAAGGCTGATTGCCAGGCAAAATAAGAAAGTGTTTTGACGGAAAGACCAGCTTGCTTGCTCCCTGTCTGGGACAGGAGCGCCCTCCCCCAGGGGAGGAATGCAGGCTGGGATTCTGCCTTTGAGGGGTCTGCCCAAGGCATTGGGCTGCAGGCTCGTCAACTTCTCATATTTAAGTTCAGCTGCAGAGGCACGCCATTCGTTTCATGATTGGAAATGATCTTTCCCTGTCTCTTCTAAAACCCCTAGTGCAGGTTCGGATAGTGATCTCCGAAGCTCCTCTAGAATTCTCATCCAGAGAACAGCCTTCATGCGCAACCTACCTTCCAAGTGTCAGTTGGCAACTGGAGAACGCTGGGTGTTCACATCTCCTTGGGTGTGGATCAGAGCTAACTGAAGCACCCGTCTCTCATACTATCTGTGCTGAAATGCTTAAAGTAAGTCTCAGACAGTCTAAAAAGTTCAGTAACAGGGCTTCTAAGCAACCTTCAGGGTTTAACAATTACATTAAAGAACTATCATTTCAAAAGGAAAATGCAAGTTACAGGCCAGAGAGATTGAGTAAGAACTTGTGTAGAAATTCCTAGATAAAGCATTTCCCTAACACTATGGCTGTAAACTATTTCATTCATCCATGTTTGTAAACAAACATGGTACATACTTAGCTCTTGATTTAGGTAAGCATCATGACAGGGTTTACCTCAATCAAGCTAATTAATTATTCACCAATCCGTAGAGTTACCTTTTTTTCCCTGAGGACACACGAATTTCTCAGAGCACATCTCAGGTCTGCATTGTTAACTGTAATCGCCAGGCTATACATCAGGTTTCCAGAACGTCTTTAAATTCTGTCAGGAAGTTTGTACCCTTTGACCACCATCTACCTTGCCCCGTGTACCTCTCAGTCCCTGAAAACCATGATCATACTCTGGTTCTCAAAGTTTGACGTTAGATTCCACTATTTTACATTTGTGAGTTTTTAGATTCCGTGCTTCTAGCCACTGGTCTATTCTGAGTTCAATTTTTCATTTCATTTTTTAGACTAAGTGTGATCATGCAGTATTTGGCTTATTTCAATTAGGATCATGTCTTCTAGGTTCATCTATGTGGTTGCAAATGTCAAGATTTCCTTTTCAAGGGCAGAATAATCTATTGTGTACATATACTACTTTGCTTATCTATTCATCAACTGATACTTAGGTTATTTCCATATATTAGCTATTGTGAATAATGCTGCAATGAATGTGAGAGTGAAGATAGTCTTTGAGATACTGATTCCATGTCTTCTGGGTGTATGTACGGAGGAGGGATTATTGTATAAGATGATAGTTGTAGTTTTAGCTTTTCTGAGGAGCCACCGTATTCTTGTAATAATGGTAATACTAATTTACAATCCCATCAAAAGCTTGGCTTCTTCTACATATTTTTCAGCACTTTTTTTTTGACATTTTGATTATAATCATTCACATGTATAAGGTGATGTTAAAATTTTGATTAACATATTTCTGATGTTCTGTGTCCTAATTCATTTTCTGTTGGTATAAATGAATGGTATAGACTGAGTACAGATGGTGTCCTTTAAAAAGAATAATTTTTTAAGAGAGACATGGAAAAAGAGCTTTAATCTGCTGGTTCACCCCGTAAATGGCCACAATGCCTGAGGCTAGGCCAGGCTGAAGCCGAGAGCGAGGAATTCCATCAGGTCTCCCCTGTGCTGGCGCTGCTTTTCCAGGTGCATTAGCTGGGAGCTGGTGAGAAGCTGAGTAGCTGAGACGCGAACCAATGCTCTGAAATGGAATGTCGGCATTGCATAGAGGCTTAACCTGCCGTACCTCGCCCCTGAACCCCAGGTCAAATGTTTAGCTGGTTTTGAAGACTGGAAAGTTCACGATGGGACTGCTGTATCTGTCTAGGTCTTGCTGGTACAGACTCCCTGCAGAGTGCCACGGTGCCAAAGGGCATCATATGATTAGAAAGGACATTCTAGCGCAGGTGTCTCCTCTTCTTAAGCCACCATCCCACCACAGGAGGGTCCCACTATTGTGGCTTCACTTAGCTTTCATTACCTCCCAAAGGTGCCACCTCCAAACGCTACCCAGCATTCAGTGTCTACACTACCTCACCATAGGGATGACATTCCAACAGGAGTTGAAACCAGAACGATGAGTACTTCTTCTTACACCTGTTTGCCTTTTGAATGTGTTACGTGGGGAAGATATCAGCTCCTGTGCCAAAGCAAAGGTAAGTTGAAAGAGGGTATTTCAAAAAGGTTGAAAAAATTCACTAAAAGACAAGTTCAGGAGTGGGCACTGGGTGCTCTGGTCCCTAGCTGGGACGCCTGCCTCCCCAGTTGGAGTGCCTGGTTTGAGTCCTGGCTACTTTGCTTCTCATCCCGCTTCGTGTTAATGCACACCCCCTGGAGGAGGCTGGAAATGGCTCGAGTGCTTAGGCACCTGCCACCCACATGGGAGACGGGGATTGAGTTCTGGCCCTGGCTGCAGCCCTGGATGTGTAGGCACTTCAGGAGTAAACCAGCAAGGTGAAAAATCTGCATCTGTGTCTCTGCCTTTCAGCTGAAGTGATGGTGAAGAAAACTAGACATTGACTTTAGTTCAAAAATACTTGATCCATGCACAAGTTCTTCATAAAGAAATTTACCATGAACTTTATAATGTATCCTTAGGAATTTCTTATATTTTTTATATTATCCCCTTATTGGATATATAATTTATAAAAATTCTCTGCATTCCATGGGATATCATCTTACTTTGACTGTGTTTTGCTGTATAGAAACTTTGCTTTGAAGTGGGTCCATTGGCTTTTGTTTTCTTACCTGCGCTTTTGGTGTGATATCAAAAGTCACTACCAGGTCTAACACCAAGAAACTTTTCCTCGATAATTTCTTCTGGAAATTTTACAGTTCAGGCCTTGGATTTAAGACTTTGAGTTGGTTTTGCGTATGGTAAAAGAGGAGCCCGATTTCATGCTTTTGCTTCCAGATGTCTAGTTTTCCCAACACCATTTACTGGAGAGACAATAACTATTCCATTGTGTGTGCCTGGCACCTTTGTCCAAGATGGCTTGACAGTATGTGCATGAGTTTGTTGCTAGACTCTGCATTCTGTTCCATTGGTCTCTGTGTATTTCTATGCAAGTAGCACATTATTTTGATTGCTAAAATTTTGTAATAAAACTTAAAGCTGGAGGCATCACACTACCTGATTTTATTTCCCAAATTGACTTCAGTTACCTTGGATCTACCCTAGTTCCATGTGAATTTCAAAGTTTTTCTGTTTCTCTAAAATAAGTCATTGGAATTTTGATATGTGTTGCAGTGATCTATAAATTGCTTTGTATAATATGGACATTTAAACGGCCAATGTATGAACATGTCCTCTTTCCTTTTATTTGTGTCATCTTTGTTTCTTTCACCAATGTTTCATAGTTTGTCAACTCATTGATTAAATTCACTCCCAAGTGTTCTTTTTGATATTTCTGTAAATGGAAATGGTTTTGTTAATTTGTTAGGTCAATCCCAATGCTTTTTGGTTGATTCTTTACCTAGATGATTTACCCATTGTTAAACTGAGGTGTAGGCCGGTGCTGCGGCTCAATAGGCTAAATCCTCTGCCTAGCGGCGCCGGCACCCTGGGTTCTAGTCCCAGTCAGGGCGCCGGATTCTGTCCCAGTTGCCCTTCTCCCAGACCAGCCCTCTGCTATGGCCCAGGGGTGCAGTGGAGGATGGCTCAAGTGCTTGGGCCCTGTACCCCATGGGAGACCAGGAGAAGCTCCTGGCTTCCGCCATCGGATCAGCGTGGTGCACCGGCCGCGGCGGCCATTGGAGGGTGAACCAACGGCAAAGGAAGACCTTTCTCTCTGTCTCTCTCTCTCTCTCACTGTCCACTCTGCCTGTCCAAAAAAAAAAAAAAAAAAAAAACTGAGGTGTAGAATCCCCTTATTATGTTTCCCTCCAGATGTGTTCATTTGTTTTATATGTTCAGGTACACTGGCGTGGGGTGTACATATTTACAATTGTGTGTCCTCTTGATTTATTGACAGCTTTATCATTATGCAATGGCCTCTTTATCTCTTATGACAATTTTTGGCTTAAAGTCTATTTTGGCTGAAATTAATACAGCCACCTCTGTTCTCTTTAGGTTACTGTTTGCATGGAATGTCTTTCTCCACCCCTTTGGTTTCAATCTGCATGTGTCCTTCAGCTGAAGTGAGTCCATTGTAGACAGCATGTATTTGGATCTTGTTTTTTAAATCAATTCAGCCACTCTGTTTTTTATTTGAAAATACATTTATATTGAAAGTAATTTCTAATAGGTAAGAACATATTTTCATTACATTGTTTTCTTTCAGTCTCTTTGTTCCTTTTTCTCTTGCTGTCTTCATGATTTTTTTTGTAATAGTATACTTTGATTATCTTATTCTTGTATATGTGTCTATATGCTAAAGGATTTTTGCCTTGATTACCATGAGAATTATATAATGTGTCTTAAAAGTATATTTTAAGCTGATAACAACTTAAATTCAAGAGCATGAAAAAACACTATGCTTCTCCCTCCAACACACTCATCCTGTTTTTTGATTTCTATATCATCCTGCATTTTTCCATTAATAAAATATTATAGCTAGTTATTTCTAATTCATCTTTAACTTTGATATCATAATTGAAACTGATTTGCACCAGCCATCAAGTATTACAGTATCTTGGGTTTTTCTATGTATTTATCTTTGGCAAAGAATTTTAGACTTAAGTTCTCATATTGCAAAATAGTATTCTTTGATTTATTTAAAGAACTCCCTTTAGCATTTCTTATAAGAGAGGTTTGAGGTGATGAATTCCCTTGATTTTGTTGGTTTTGGAAAATATTCTCTTTTTTCTGAAGAGCAGTTTTGCCAGATAAAATATTTGTGTTTGGTAGGAGTTGTTGTTGTAGTTGTTACATCATTTGGAATATAGCTTTCTATTTTCTCCTGGCATGTACGTTTTCTGCTGAGAAATCTACGGACAGCTATGTAGATACATATAATATGATAAATGACACTTTTTTGCAGCTTTCAAACTTTGAATTTTAACAATTTGAACAAAGTGTGTATCCCTTTATCAAGTCATCTTGATAAAGAATTGTTTGAAAACTGCACTCCATAGATTTGGAAGTCTGTATTTCTCTGAATATTTGGGAGATCTTTCCTTGATTTACTAATAAGTTTCCTCTTCTTCCTCCTGCACACCTGTGCGTGCATTTTCTTGCTCTAGCTCACTTGCTCTCCTAAAACAGCTATGATGGGTATATTGGTTCCCTTAACAATGTCTCATATGTCCTGTAGACTCTCTTATGCTTTATTTTTTCCTTTCTTAATTTCTATCTCTTCCTTTAAACTATCATTTTACTTAGGTGTCTTCCTAAATTTTAAGGGAAAAAGTTCCTTACTATTATGTTGACTCCCTTTTCAGGCAATTCATATACCTCCACTTCAGAGGCAGTTGGTTGCTGAATAAATCTTTTGTTCTTTGGAGATGTTGTTTGCTTGATGTGTGTGTGTGTGTGTGTGTGTGTGTGTGTGTTTATGGCCTTGCCTAGGTATCTGCACACTTGATGGAATAGTAACCTTGGAGTGAGTGCAAGGGTGCTGGCTGGTGAGGTGGACACTCCAGTTGTAGGGTGAATTCAGTGGTATAATCTCTCTAGCTCTGTCAGTTGAGGCCACTGTCAGCAACGATTACATAAGTCCTCGGTGGCCCAAGCTGTGGCAGTGTGGTGGAAGTAGCAGAGGTAAATATTATTGAGGACCTTGATGATGAAGTCTGGTAGTGTCCTCCCCTTCTCCCTTTACCCTGAAGGGTAAGTCATGCCCAGAGGTATCCCTTTGGGCACCAAGGCTGGGTATGCAGGTGTGCAGGCATGCCTGCCTCAGTGATCCTGTTGGGTTCTAGGGCACAGGTATATTTACAGCAGTGATGACCCTGGCATTTTTGTGCAGGTTCTGAGAGCAGCTGCAGAGACAGGGTCCTGGACTCAGGGGTGCATGGAGATACTGTGGGGCCTGTATTCGGGGCCATGGGCACGTTTGGTCTGGTAGTGTGTATGTGGTAAGATGAGTGAGAGTGGATTACTTGGAGCTGGGGTTCAGCTCTCTGGTGTGAGCTACAGAGGAGACCCCAGGAAGACATGATACAGTGGTATCCCAGGTCCCTTGTCAGCATAACACTGACAGCTCCGTTCACCGTCTTTGATGGTGCAGTGCCACAGGAGAGGTGGCTTTGCCCCTGGGAATTGTGTAGTGCTGTGGTGGTTTGATCCCTGGGGAATGGACGCAGGCGTGCCTCCTCCTCTGAGAGCAGCACAGCGGTGTAGACCGGTGTAGACCAGTCGGGTCCATCAGCATCAACTACAATTGTAGGGGGTCCTTGGCTCCTATGACTGCAATGGTCCAAGATGATGATGATGACGTTTGCTGGATGCTCCTGCTCTCCATTTTCCCATGGGAGAAATCTCACAAAGGGACTCCCTCTTGTCCTTGGGCTGCTCCAGACTAGGGTGTGATGTCGAACAGGTAAAACATCCCCTGTGACTTTTTTTTTTTCTTAAGATTTATTTATTTACTTGAAAGTCAGAGTTATACAGAAGAGGAGTAGGAGGGAGAGGTCGGGAGAGGTCGGGAGAGGTCGGGAGAGGTCGGGAGAGGTCGGGAGAGGTCGGGAGAGGTCGGGAGATTCTTTTGGGTCTCCCATGTGGGTACAGGGGCCCAAGGACTTGGGCCATCTTCCACTGCTTTCCCAGGCCACAGCAGAGAGCTGGATAGGAAGTGGAGTAGCTGGGACTCAAACCAGCACTCCTATGGGATTCTAGCACTGCAGGCAGTGGCTTTACCTAATACTCCACAGCACCGGCCCCTCCTGTGATTTTCTGTGCAGCCATTGTCACCATTGCACTCTGCAGAGTTGATGAGGCTGCCATTTCCTGGTAGTACTCTGATCCCCCAGAGCTGTTTTCCTGAGTATGTTTGTTGACTTTTTTTTTTTTTGGTCTTTGTGGGGCACTTGAGAGTTTTGACCTCCTTGCCTGCTACTGATGGTGATAAAGACTGAATAAGGAAATCTGATCCTGAATGAGGGTGGGTGTGTATGTGTAGATGACTGTTCCTTGTTTTACTTATAACTACAGCACTTCTATCACCTTTATGACATCTTCATCTTTGTCATTGATTTCTATCATGAATAAAACCTACAAACCACCCGTTCAAACAGCCCTTCCCAGCACTTGGCCCTTCCTCTTGATTGCGATGGTGTTACACAATAGCAGCAGGTGCTGTCCTAACTACCTCACTTTGCCAATATCCAGAACTGAGGGAGAAGTGCCTTTCAAACATGGGTCATGGGTCTGATACTCAAGTCAGGCCAGAATTTGGCCCAGCACTATCCTGTAGAAAAAGGAGCCACAAGCGTAACCTGAGATTTTGCGGTAGCTACATTTAAAAAGCAGAAATTATTAATAGTAATAATCTACTTAAGTCCAATCCACCAAAATTACTTTCAACACATAATCGGTATTAAATATTAGAAATAGTTGAATTAACTTTGGAAAACCATGCGTATTTCACATTCACAGCAAGTTTCTCTTGACCACCATTGGAGTGCTGCGTAGCCACCTGCAGCTGATGGCTCCTGTATGGGAGGACACAGACTGGTTCTAGTCCACCCCATCCTTCACACTCCTGTCAGATACATCACTCACTCCTCCTTGAAAACATCTGCTGCAGTCCGAATGCATCCACCCAAAGTTAGGGTGAAATGCTTCTCCCCAAAGCTATTGGGAGGTGGGGCCTGTTAGTGGTCCTGAGCTGCCAAGGACTCCACTCTCCAGTGTAACTGCCCCGAGAAAAGATGCAGAAGGCGAGCTCCTTCCACGTGGGGGAATGAGACGGTGCCCTCAGGGAACCTAGCAGTGGGCGCTTGCTACACGCCTTATTGGTTGGCACTTTAATTCTGCCCTTGCCTATATCTAGAACTGTCTGAAATGCAGGATTCTCTGCCTTGTATTTTGATAGGCACTGTTCTCTTCACTTAGAAATTCCTGCCCTTTTCTCAGTTGTTAAACTCTTGCCCACCTTCTAGTGTCATCTCAAATATATAGAAAGGGGAGTGTGTAGAATTCATTGCAAATAAAAACAAACTTGTCTATGGATCATCAGGCAACCAGGAACAAGTGAAATAGCTGTGAAGGTCAAGTTTTCTGCCTAGCGTGAAGCCAGAAGGTTGCTGTCTTAGTCACTGTGACCCTGCACAACAACTGATTGTACAGAGGGGCCCATGTTGTGGCACAGAAGGCTAAGTTGCCATTTGTGACTCTGGCATTCCCTTACTGGAGCGCCGGTTCGAGCCCTGGCTGCTCTGGTTATGACCTAACGCCCTGATACTGCACCTGGGAAAGCAGCAGATGATGGCCCAAGTAGCTGAGTCCTTACAACCCACATGGGATACCTGGGTGGAGTTCCTGCCCCTGGCTTCAGCCTGACCCAGCCCTGGCTGTTGCACTCATCTGGGGAGAGAACCGAGGGATGGAAGATGACTCTTATCTCTCCCTCTCTAGTTTTCTCTGTCACTTTGCCTGTCAAATATTTTTTATAACAAATGTAAAAAAAAGCCTCATTATATGGAAATAGCTCACATTGTGTGGTAGCTCACTGGTTCAAGGATTGGCTGTTCCACTTCCTACCCAGCTCCTTGCTGATGCACTAGGGAAGTCAGCAGAAAATGGCCTAAGTACTTGATCAGTGCTGCCCATGTTGGAGGCTGGGATGGAGTGCCAGCTCCCAGCTTAGGCTTGGCCCATCCCTGGCCATTGCCACCATTTGGGGAGTGAACCAGTAGATGGAAGGCCTCACCTCTCTATATATAACTCTGCCTTTCAAATTAATCTTTGAACAACAACGAAAGTTGGATTTTTTTATTCTGTTTTCAGGAAAAATGATAGGGTATAAAACTTATTTTTCTTGATGTCTGTGATTTCTTAATTGCCTTCAAGTTAAGATAATCCTTTGCCAAACTGACATATTTGGGGTGGCATATTCTAAACCTCTGAAGGTGTGGGGAAACTTTTTGCCAAGGGCCATTTGATATTTAAAAACTCCATCCAGATCTCCCACATGGTGAGAGGCCAAGCACTTGGGCCATTTTTCACTGCTTTCCCGGGTGCATTAGCAGGGAGCTAGATGGAAGTAGAGAAGCTGGGATTCGAACTGTGCAAGGGAGAGAAATTGGAAAAATTAAGGCTACCTAACTCGTAGCTCATCAGCAGTGATATTGGGTTCTGCAGTCTGAATGTGCTCCCATTAAATGCATGTGTTAATGTAGCGAACAGTGTGATTGTGGTAAGAGGTAGGACCTTGAAGAGGTAGCAATGAGGGCAGAGTCTTCCTGGATGAGATGAGCACCTTACAAGAGGATGGGGGGATCCAGCTGGGCCCTTGTGCCCTTCACCCCATGCTGTGTGAGCACACAGCAACAGATCTGTGTTCTGGAGAGACTGAGCCATTAGACACTGGTCCTGCTGCTGCCTTTACCTTGAACTTCAGCCCCAAGAACTGTGCAAAATAGATGAGTGTCTCCAGGTTGATAAATCACTCAACCTGGAGTGTTTTCTCATAGCAATAGGGGTGGTCTAAGATATGGAGCCAGAATCTTCAGGAATCCTGAAAACATTTGGTCAAGTCAACATGTTTGGTGTAATTGTCAATTATTTTTTATAATAATTCTCGAACTATAGATTTGTGTGTGCTTATAAGAGATAATAGAAGCAGAGGGAGAATTGGTATAACCAATTCTCCACACAGTAACATCTTGCAAATCTACAGCTCACGTTCACATGTAGGGTATTTGTGGTGGTATAGGCAAGAGACCAAGCATCTCTGTTACAAGGATTGCTCGTGGTGCCCCTTTGCAGTCACACCCACTTGCCTCCTGCCTCAACTCCCTCTGTAGCCCCTGGAGACCATTAACTTGGTCTTCAACTCTAAAGTTTTGCCATTTTAAACATATTATGTAAATGGAATCCTATGGCTTTCTTGTTGCTATGGACAGAAGATGTGAAGCAAAGCATATGTGTTCTTTGAGTTACAAAAGTGAGTGTAGGCTATATGCACAGAAATCGAAAGGTTATGCAGCTGGACAGGTGGCCAAGGGCTAGCTCCATGTGCCAAATGGAATAATGAGGGTATCATTCTATAAGCCATAGGAAGCTATTTATGGATTTTACTTGGGAAAGTAACAATTTTGGGTATGTGATTTTACTTTATTTTATTTTTCAAGTCAGAGAGGTCCTCCATCCTATGGTTCACTCCCCAGTTGGCCACAGTGGCCAGAGCTGCACTGATCAGGAGCTCTCTCCAGGTCTCCAGGTACAGTGGCCCAAGCATTCGGGCCATCTTCTGTTTTCCCAGGCCATAGCGGAGAGCTGGATCAGAAGTGGGCACAGGTCTCGAACCGGCACCCATATGGGATGCCGGCATTGCAGGCCAGGGCATTAACCTGCTGTGCCACAGCGCCGGCCCCTTGGTGTGTGATCTTAAAAGTCACTCTGACAGCTGGGTACCAGATGAGTCCAGGCCGCGAGCAAGAAGAACAATAGGGACCGAAGTCCAGAGTCCAGAGAGCTTTGGAAGAGCTGAAGCAGTGACAGGAAGGGAAGGTGGGACTCGGAGAAGGCACTGAAGAGGCGTCAGGGAGGCAGAGGGCTGCAGGTCAGGACCCTGGCTCGTCCACCTGTTTGGGTGCACGGAGTCCAGCCTGGAATAAATGAGGTCAAGGTCAGAGTTTGCAGATGAGTTTGGTTTTAAATACCAATTTCAAGGTACTTGTGAGACATTATGGAATGTCCAGGAGAATATATGGTGTTGCTGTTCTAAAGAGGACTAGTTTAAAAATGATTTGTCAGTCTCGCCCTTATACATAAGGAGTGATGGAACCCTTAGGGATGGGGGGATTCTGCAGAGACAACAGTGCAGAGATGACACTGAACAGGGCAAATGACTTTGCTTCTGTTTTGGTCAGCAAATTAGAATACCCATCAAACTGGCCACATATTTCTATGGGAGAAAGTATGCATAACAAGGGTTAAAACATTAAAGAACTCTAAAGATTCAAAGGATTACTACTGCAATAAAGATCATCTTAAAACATAGAACGACGGAGCTGGCATTGTGGCAGGTTAAGCTGTGCCTGCAACACCAACATCCCATGTGGACACCAGTTCAAGTCCCAGCTGCTCAGTTCTGGATCCAGCTCCCTGCTAATGCACCTGGGAAAGCCATGGAAGCTGGCTTCTGCCACCCTTGTGGGAGAACTGGAGGAAGCTCCTGGCTTTGGCCTGGCTCCACCCTGACCACTGTTACCATCTGGGGAGTGAACAAGCAGACAGAAGACACCTCAGTCTTTCTCTGTCACTCTGCCTGTCACATAAATCTTTAAAAATAAACATAGAACTATAACAAGATACTGGTGAGTTTTTAGCCTATTTTCCTTTTAGCACTGAGCTTCTTCAACCTTTTCTAAACATACAAGTCATGTCCTATTTTCGCAGAACTCGGAAGGGCAGATGGATAATTACAGTGATCTGAGTGGTTGTTCCGGCAAAAACAGCAGCTTCACCAGCCAGGATGTTATAATTAGGGTCAAATCCTTAACCACGTTTTCCCAAAAAAAGTAGAAGATTGGGACTCAGTAAAAGGCTTGGGTCCTCGTGGGAAGAATGAAAAGGCCACGTTCACAGGGATCTTGTCTCCCAATGATGCATTCAGTTTTTAGTTTTCTGCTCATACAATGTTCTGAGTACTTTTTGCCATCAGAGTGGATGTGGCGGAGGACAGCCAGTTACCTGGGAGAGAATCCAAAGGTACCTATTCATCCCGAGGGGACTCCCTCCTCTCCTCCACTCCCTCCTCTATCCCAGCCTCATCATGGAGATGACCTATCTCCTTGCCTTTCTTTCCATCTCTTTTCCTTAATAGAATCCATGGCAAAAAGCTCAGGGGACAAAGACTAAGACGAAGTTAAAGACGAGGTACTCACATATCTATCTACATAACATTCCATGTTGGAACCGTAAATTCTGTGTCTGGGAGATGAAATCACAGACCGCTGAATATTCAAGAGAACTCACAAATCCTATCAGCCTGTTGCTCGGTCTGCTTCCCCCCTGATAGGGAGAAATGGGAATCATTTATCCCAATTCTTGATGTCACATTGATTAATGAGTGCCTTACTCATGTAATGAGTATCTGTCCAGGAAGGCTGTGAGCAAGTCACTATGTTGGACTCAGGATGAGGCTTGAGACCTGGGGAGAGAATTGCTTGAAAAAATCATTTATTTTGGTGGATGCTGGTGATTTAATAGGATCTTGATTGTGATGTTATTAAAGTTTACCTGGAACTTTAAAAAATTTGGTTTCATCTAACGGCTGTCAGGAAGCCAAAGGCACGCACACTCTGAATCCCTCATATTTTCGCATTCTCTCCCTGAATATAGCTGTAAACAGAAAATTACCTTATTTATCACTGCCAAAGATTTTGAGGCAGCGGGTGAGGGTTTCCAGTTCCAAGCTGAAAACGAGAGATCGGTACAGTGCAGTAAAGAATCCCATGGAACCCTGTGTTGCATGGAGGCTTCCTCTGTCCTTGGAAAACCTGAACGTCAGGGGGTCTCTGTGTGCCGTTTGGAAGCTTTGCTGAATCCAGCAATGCAGCAAGTGAAGGCGTTCAATCGCTAGGGCTGGCTTAGTAATGGGTTTAATAGTGGATGAAATTCGGGCAGTCACCATCCACTCCTTGCCTATGTGTCCCTCTACTTTGTGGCTTGGTTTTATCAGTAGTATGGAAAATTGTTCCCACCTCCTGGTTACCTTAGGGATGCTGCTAAAAGCTCCCTGCACAGAGGGGTCAGCACAAGGCCCCACCCTGTGGTGCAACAGAGTTGGGGTGGGGGTTGGGCCTCAACATGGACAAAACAGATCTTTCACAGGTCACAGCAAACAAAGGATTTGGGGGACAGGGAGAAGTAGAGAAGGGAAGGAACAAAGGGATTTATTGCTTTTTACCTGAATGTGTGGCTGCTTATTGCTTCTAAATCCAGAATGTGTTTTATAGGCTGGCTGGCTGTTCATCTCCCCAGTAATAAAAGTGAGCTGAAATACTAGCCAATTTAATTCATCACTCACTCAATGAATATTTATTGTGCACCTGCTCTGTGGGGAGCTCTCCAGGCACAGGGAGACAGATGTGAGCAAGACAAGGAACTCCTATTCTTGGGTTGGGTGTTGGGGGGAGAAGCCTTATAATAGCAACATCCTGCCCTTGAGTAGCCAATGTTCTGTCTGCCTGTCGTTGGTCTCCCGTCCCCATGCTATGTCTGTACTGGACACGACAGCAGCTACACACTCTGACACTCAGTTTTGGCTGTTATACCTTTGAGCTTATTCTTCCTCGTGGCCTCACTTTCTGCCTCATCCACTCATACGCTGGCAGGAACAGAAGCACAAGAAGCGGTTTTTAGGATTAAACAAGACCCGAGGTCCCACCCTACCCACTTGGCAGTCTCTGAGGCTTTCTGGGTCGGCCATACCCCTCCTTGGCTCAAGCTGTGCCACAAGCTCTCAGCCTTAGGAAGGGTGAATGGTTACCCACACTGCTCCCTGCACCTGCTGGCACACACAGCTCTGGTGCCCAGGACATGCCTGTGCTGGGAGATGGAGTCCATTTTCCTGGTCATGCCTGCACACTTCAGTAGGAGTGATGCCCACGCACCGTGCTCCAAAGTATCACTCAGCCCATTGGAGCAGTCCTTGTTGAACAATTGCCATCTTTGAAATTCAGAATAAGCATAGCTCCCTGAGACCTGAGCCTGGACACCCCAAGGAGGGTGGGAGAAGGGAAGCCAAAGCCCTCGCCCTCTGCTCTTGGGCACAGCCGCACTGGATTAAGCCTGAGATTGCTCCCTCCTGGGACTTTTGAGGCGCCTTCCCCAAACGCAGCTCGAATCGGTTACTGGCATCTGAGAATATTGTTAGGGCATCATGTTTTGTGATGAGAATTGTTAGATTTTGTGTATGTAGTTTACCCCAAGGTAAAAGCCAGCGGTTGCCATTGGTTGAGATGTAGGCTCCCCTTGGAGGTGACAGCGGAAGTCCGGCTTCCCTGCCCAGCATACACCGTGTTTGGGGACAGGTATTGTGACTTTGCATCCCCTCTTCTTCCCCCGCTTGGTAACGTCGGGCATTTGCCAGTCTGAGAGTTTCCATGGAAAGTGTCCTTACCGGCTATGGAATCGATCAAAGGCGTGGTGTCCAGGAGCTTCTCTGTGTCAAAGAGAATTGGATCCTGCAGGTACTCTGATCTGCCATGGAGATCAGACATGGACTCGTGAAACAGAGAAAGGAGATGTCATACAACGTAACAAAATGCCAATTGAAACTGTACTCATACAACTATAAATTCTAGTGAGGCTTGGAATAGAGATGTTTTACAGGGCTGACAGTAGAAGACCTTGCTGGAAACAATTCTCGAAGGATCATGGGTATCGTGCCTCTTGGCAGTCTGCATCCTCGAAGCCGCCAGAATGGATGAAAACCAGCCAGGATGCTAGGGAAAAAATCCAATGTCTGTGACAAGCTGTCAGACGGCCATTAGCATTCCCCTGACCACAGAGCAGCTCAGATCTGGAGGTTTCGCCTGATCAAACACACTTGCTCAGTAATGAAGTATTGAGCCAACTCTTGAAATAAACCTAGAAGTCTCCTTGGAACTATACTTCCATTTGGAACATGTTCATCCCCTGATGTGGGCATGTCCCCACTGGGACTGTTTACCCTCTTAAATTTCAACTAAAATGGAAAAAATGACTGGGTTCATTTAAGGTGGAACTGGGATCTGATCCTGTTCTTTCAAACTAAGTGTTGCAGCTGTTGGTAGTTGTGCTGTATTAAGTAGTATGTAAGTTGGCCTCTAAGACATTTTTGAATAAGAGACTAAAGAAATTCTGAAAGAATATGAATAGGATTAGTAATATTTGCCTTCTGATGAATTCACCCACTTGTACATTACATATATTTTAAAAATGCTTTTATTCAATGAACAAAAACATCACCTTTTTCTATTTTCTACATTTTAGAAAATATATTCCTTTTACCACATATTAATATGAAACATAAACTCAAATTTTCTAAGAGGCCATGGGAAGTGCATCCTCTGTCCATACTTAATGCATTAACAATAAATACGTAGTTTATCTAAGGTGGGTTCAACTTATGAAGCATGATGATTCAGAAATTGGAGTGACTGGGCTACCCTCCCATGCTTAGATTCCTGTGACTCTGTAGTTAATCCTCCATCACTCACCCTGGGTGTGTAACGTTAGGATTTGCCCTGACAACAAAGCATGTGTTAGGCAAACTGTGGGGTGAACAGCTTTTTGGAGGTGTTTCTTCCTTATCCGGCTAATAACTTGGCTTCAATGGGGTTATAGCCAAATCCAAAAAGCTGCAAGGAGAACAGACTGAGTGCTTGTAAGGCTGTGATTACTGAGATGTGTGTATGCCTGGGCTCAAGGTCTTAGAGAATCATAACACAGTAGTCCACGCCCTACCAGCTGTGTTCCTGAAAACACCTGAGGAAGTACTGTTTGGAGATGAAACCTCACGCAGAAAAATTAGAAACACTTCAAACTCAATTTGTATGTAAGTTTAGGAAATCTCTTGCTCGTAGGTTTACTAAAATAGAAGAAAGGCAGAACCCAAAATAGAAATTAGTCGTACTATTTTATTCATTTTATATGAATGATGATGAGTAATTCACAGTTAATTTCCAGTTATCAGTTACTGGAAGTTAATCCCTCCCTCACCATTGCAGGGAGAGGTATCTAATGGGGTTTTGTTTTGCTAAGGAAACCTTTGCAGGACTCCTTTTCTGGGTGTGTCTGTGCTCAAATATCCTATGCTCTGGCAGAAATGCACCAGTCATAGAAAACGTGGTAGGCCAGGGTGTTGTAGGGAGCCACACTCCGGCCGCCCTGCAGCGCTCAGCCTCTGGGCGTAGCCTTTGTTTCCTGGGAGATGAAAGGCGGCATGGCAGGTGCAAACACCAGGACCACTCTCGGTGAGGGAAGAAAGAGCAGGAGCAGCGTTCTCTCCTTCCTGAGGCTCCCTCACTTACTGCACAGAGGCGCTTGCAGTGATAGACGCCTCTGTCTCGTTGGTGTCGCAGCAGACTGTTAGCTGCAAGGGAGTCCAGTAGGGGCAGTGTCTTGTGATGACATTTCTGCCCTAAACAAGTGAGAATTCTGTTCAGAAGAGGAAAGTGGAACCAGCAGACGATTGGCCATCTTGGCTACGAATGTTTTTCTGAGTTTGTAACTCTGGGATTCTGGGTTTCCGTCTCCACCTCCCAGCTTCTCAGCCCCCAGTGCTTCTTTCTGTTCATACTACCCAGCAGGCCTGGGTCATCTTGAATTCTCTTTGATCTTGCCAGCAAGGTGGGCTTCTTGTATCCATGGGTTCTGCATAAGCAGAGTAATCCAACTGTGGATGGACAATACTTGGGAAAACATTGTACCTGTACTGAATATGTATAGAATATTTTCCTTGCATTAATCTCTAAATGATTCAGTGTAACAACTACTTACATAACATGTGTGATATGAGGTGTCATAACTAATCTAGAGATGTTTAAAAGTGAGTAGATGATACATGAATATGATATTTTATATAAGGAACTTGAGTGTCATATTTTGCTAGACATGGTGTCATGGAATCAATCCCCTGTGGATACCAAGGGACAGCAGTGTTTGATTGGCAGGAAAGGAATGGAAAGTTGTACAATTTCCCTGCTTCCTTTTGTCTGTCTAATTACTTCATTTCTTCTACGTACCCCAGCAGCAGCTTCTCCTGATCTCCCCAGTAGATCCCTTGGGACCTGGAGATGTGCCTGCATGGGACAGAGTTTCTTCTGGGGAGCAGAATTCCTTGGCAATAACAATAACCAAATCCAGACAGCCTTTCTAATTGTTAGCCAATTTTGTTAGCCAAGAATATACCCGAAAATAAATTCGTGTGTGTCCTTTTCTAAATCTCAGTAAGGAGCAGGCATTAGTCAGCTATTTTAATGTCTGTAAAGATATATATCCATAATATTGACGTGAGATTACTGGGAGTTCTTCTCAATGGAGCTGGGTCTTTGGTTCTGAATTGAAGGACCAGGGGCTCAGGTGCCCCAAGGACATGTTACTGGGCCAAGAGGAAGAGTTAGTCAAGTATAAAGTCTCCTGATATATACGGGACTTCTTTGCAAGCATGTGAGAGTGCTTTAAAAGATTCATGGAAAATGGAAAAGATAAGCTTGTTTTTAGTGTAAAAATCTTTTGAAATCCATGTCTAAAGGAGTCTTTATAGGAAAAACAACTATGAAAATATCATACATGAACTTCAAAATTTTTGTACCCAAATAAACTTGTCTTTTATTTTTTTATTTTTTGACAGGCAGAGTGGACAGTGAGAGAGAGAAAGGTCTTCCTTTGCTGTTGGTTCACCCTCCAATGGCTGCTGTGGACGGCGCGCTGCGGCTGGCGCACCGCGCTCATCCAATGGCAGGAGCCAGGTGCTAGGTGCTTTTTCCTGGTCTCCCATGGGGTGCAGGGCCCAAGCACTTGGGCCATCCTCCACTGCACTCCCGGGCCACAGCAGAGGGCTGGCCTGGAAGAGGGGCAACCGGGACAGAATCCGGTGCCCCGACCGGGACTAGAACCCGGTGTGCCGGCGCCGCAAGGCGGAGGATTAGCCTGTTGAGCCACAGCGCCGGCCTAAACTTGTCTTTTAATTCCATTTTCTCCCACCAACTTTTTGAAGTCCCCTTGTGTTGATGAAGCTATGAAGAGAATGTACATGCACCCAAACGGAATCTACTTTGAGGTAGGGAGGGGTGGGTGGCTGAGATGCTAAAGTGGCAGCCAGACTCCTTCAAACACCAAGTGAAGTGAAAACATCAAGTCCACAAGGGAGAGACTCCCAGCCATGCGCAGCAGCTGGGGCACCTTGGGAAAGCTCTACTCTGCTTCGTTCCCAAGAAGCAAACTCGCACAGCCTCAGTGTACTCCCCGAGACCTGGGGACATGACTACGTGGGACAAACTTTCTTGGGAGAGCAGAATTATTTGGCAGCAGAACTAACTGAATCCAGACCGTCTTTTTCATGGCCCCACTCTAACCAACGCTTGCTTATTAAAATGCTGCACATGTAAGAACTTTCCATGCTGTGTCTTTGCGTGATGGGGTCCTTGAATATCAATCTGATGTCCCACTGGTATGTGAGAAGATAAAATACCTAGACATGAATAGTGAGAGTAAGGAAGGGACAGGCCCAGAGATACAGAATGCTGGCAGCCCCAGTTTCAAATAAGACCAGTTGCTGCTGCTGAAGGGAGTGAGCTGCAGTGGTGAGTGGTGGTACTGTGAGTGGTGGTACGGTGAGTGCCAACTGGAAGAGCCCAGGAGGCAGGTGCATGCTCACTGGGCTGACATACTGGAGGACACAGACACACAGAGCCTTGAAGAGCCAGCAGCTCATGAGGACCCCTATTTAAAATGATTTAATGTTCAACAAGTGCTCTTGCAATTTATACAACGTTATACATTTGTTTTCTATCAACAAGAATGATTATATAATGCTCCAGGTTTTCAGATGGCCGCTTAACAGTCTATCAGAACCTGTAAGGCATGGTGGAACACGACCGCTGACCCAGTGTCTCCGTTCGGGTTAGTTACATCTGGATCAGAGCTTGCTGTAGAGTTGCTGCTGGTAGAACTCGGGTCCCAGATCTGTGGAAAGCTGTCCTGATAGGGAATTCTGCATCTTGATCCCTAAATCTATGGGAACTGGCTTGCTTGCTTTCTCAAATCCTTACCGTCTAAAGAGCCTCTGAGAGCAGATGATACTTTTTAGACCATTACAACTATAGAACAAAAAGGTAGTTTATTTATAATCTTGAGTTAAGGATGCTTAAACTATAGCAATAAGATACACATACTCCTATAGCTTTTGTTCAGAGATATTGTAGAAATAAGGATATTTTATTTGTAGGTGATTATGCCAATAATTTCTAGTCCTTAGAGTATAAAAATGATAAATCTAAAATCACATGATCTATACTGTTGTCTATCATTTGTAGGATATGCTAATCAAGTGTGTCAAATTCCCAAGCCTTTTTGGCTAAATATATTCATGAAATCATAATTAGATAACATAATCTTTCATATGGAAGGCTACCACTGGTGGGATTGAGTTTTCTTAATAGCTAGGGTAGTCTCAGCTTATTTTTGTTCTAAAGGAAATTCATAGTGGTAAAGTATCCTTGAAAAGAGTCCCTTAACTGTTGCAGATATGTTGTCCCATCAGTTGTGATGGTCATTTTTTTTTTTATTTGACAGGTAGAGTTATAGACAGAAAGGTCTTCCTTCCATTGATTCACTCCCCCAATGGGTGCCACGGCCAGTGCTGTGCCGATCCGAAGAGCTGGGTGCTTCCTCCAGGTCTCCCATGCTGGTGCAGGGCCCAAGCACTTGGCCCATCCTCCACTGCACTCCCGGGCCACAGCAGAGAGCTGGACTGGGAGAAGAGCAACCGGCACTAGCACCCAGCACCTCAACCGGGACTAGAACCCAGGGTGCTGGTGCTGCAGGTGGAGGATTAGCCAAGTGAGCCATGGGACCGGCCCATTTCTTCACTTTCTAAACCTGGTTCTTCCAGAAAAGCAAAGTAATTTCAGTGTGTTTTATTCCAACTCGGATTTTCTCATGAGAGCAAATTTCTCTGACTTGTGTGTTCTTATTAGACCAATAGATGAAGTGTGTTCATCTTCATGTTTCAATATAGCTATTAAATATGATAGGAAAATTATCTGATTTTTATTATATTAATTTCTTGGAACCGGCGCTGTGGTGTAACAGGTAAAGCTGCCACCTACAGTGCCAGCATCCCATATGGGCACCGGTTCGAGCAGTAGAAGATGGCTCAAGTCCTTGGATCCCTGCACCCACATGGGAGACCCAGAGGAAGCTCCTGGCTCCTGGCTTTGAATCTGCGCAGCTCTGGTCGTTGCAGCCATCTGGGGAGTGAACCATTGTATGGAAGATCCCTCCCTCCCTCCCTCCCTCTCTCTCTCTCTGCCTCTCTCTCTCTCTCTCTCTGCTTCTCTTTCTAACTCTGACTTACAAGACTTTTAAAAAATATTTGTAATTTTATTGAGAGGCAGAGAGACACAAGAAAGAGCATTAGAGAGCCAACTCCCAGCCACAGGTTCACTTCCAAAATGCCTGCAGCAGCTAAGGCCAGAGCCAAGAGCTGAGAACTCGGAGTCTCTCACATGGGTGGAGGCAATCCAGTTACTCGGGCCGTCACTGCTGCCTCCCTGGGTCGGCGTGAGCAGGAAGCTGCAGTAAGGAGCTGGAATTGGGAGAGCAAGCAGGTGCTCGGCTGTGGGACACAGACATCTCGGCTGCTAAGCTAAATATCCGCTACACACTTTCTTTTGAAGTCCTGTTACTTTGGCTGTAAATGAGCAGACTTGTGTTCCTTGTGACTTTCAATGACAAAAGAGTTGCCAATGCTCCTTACCCGCAATGGAGATGTGCTCCTTGAAGAGTCTCCAAGTGTCTGTGGAAGATGTGTAACAGGAAAACCCTACGTGTGCACCCAAATAAACCTATCTTCTAATTCAACGTTTCTGTAAGATTTTTGAAATGCCCTCATATTTTTTATCTACAAATACTGTAGGCTTCTCCTTGACTTCAGTAGAAGAAAAAAAATCACCTTTTAGCTCTAGTAAAGCAAACATTTAAGATAATGTCCAAATCTTAAAGGTGGGAAAAGCAACAAAAACGGGACTTTGATATTTCTTACCAGGGGTGCCCCATCAGTACCCCTCCAAGATGGCTTCGGTGGCTTATGTGGGGACAGGTGTGGGTTTTATGACGTCTGGGGCGCAGTGTCTGAGGACGGTGGGCCTAGCCTACTTGGTGCTAGCCCAGCTGATGGTGGTGGCTCAGGTCTGTGGTTGTGGCAACAGTACTGTGCCTAAGAAGTCTGCACAGTGCCCTCTGTTCCTCATATGGATTTCAACCTCGCACGTGCACTTCGGGATATCCGCTCCAATGCAATGGTTAGGAAGGCGTACGGCAGCCCCCGACGGCTGTTCTCATGTCTCCAGGTGGTTAGGGCGAGTCTGTGGCCACTCTGTCATTTGGTTTCTCCAGTGCTATCACCCTTTGGATTCCTAGGAGTGGGCACCTGCTCTGTAACTGTCTCTACCAGCAACCCCCTGACTACTGCAACAGTTCCTACTGGGAAACTGCCCCAAAGCCCCAGTAGCCACAGGATCCTCCATGTATATGTGCGTGGGAACTGGGGCCATTTGGGAAACGGTAGCCGGCTCCTGACCTGCACTGTCGAGTGCCGTGGGAGCCTCTCCAACTTGGTGCAGGTCAGCTGGTCCCTCCAGCAGTCCCAAGTGGAGGGCTGGGCCGGGAGCCACCCTTGTACTCCTGAACTCTCATCAGTTATCTGAGCTGGAGGAGCAGGTGCTCAGTGCACCCATCACTTCTGCCCTTCACTTTCCTGTTCTCCCTCCTCCAGCCAGTCCCCGGGAAGAAGAGTGGGTGCAGTGTCTGTTACCCTGTGATGCTGTTTTCTACCTCAAAAGAGCAGGTCTGGGAGCTCTACTAGCATGGATGGCAGAAGTTTCTTCTCTCCTCCACTGGAGGACTTGGTCATCTGGGTCCTCCAGGCTGTGACTGGGATAGGTTAAAGGGCAGAGGTGAGAGTGTTGTGTTAAAACCCTTTCTCAAGGCAACAGCCTGACTTGGAAGTGTTTTCTTTTTTTAATGCATAATCTAATTTCTTTAAGCTAGAATACCAACACTTCAAGTTTTTCTGTTTCCTTATAATAGAGTGGAATCTGCCACTGTACACTCAGCGTTCAATGTCATTGGTACCCAGGCCAAGTGGGAGAGGACTGAGAGAGACACTTCAGTAATTGACAGTTTACCCTGTCACAAGATATGCCGCAGTGTGAAGTTGCCTCATTTCTAAGGGGATGATATTCTGGCTACCAATTCCTATACAAAAATCATGGGAGAGGCAGAGATTGGGTGTAGGATTTCTCCTGGTGGAGGCTTTGTTATTCTACAAACAAGACAGCATATTTCTTCACTTTTTCAGACAAACTTCTTGCAACAAGTCCACGAGAGCATGTTATTCAAATAGCTTCTCTCTCTCTCTCCCTTCCCCTCTCTCCTTCCCTCCCTCTCTATTTTTTTTTAATTTTATTTATTTTGAGAGGTAGAGTTATAGAGAGGCAGAGAGAAAGGTCTTCCATCCACTGGTTCACTCCCCAAATGGCCACAATGGCCCAAGCTGAGCCGATCAAAGCCAGGAGCCAGGAGCTTCTTCCGGGTCTCCCACACGGGTGCAGGGCCCAAGCACTTGGGCCATCTTTCACTGCTTTCCCAGGCCATAAGCAGAGAGCTGGATCAGAAGAGGAGCAGCCTGGATACAAAATGGTGTCCATGTGGGATGCCACCCTGCAGGCAGAGACTTAGCCTACTATGCCACAGCCTCTCTTGTTAAAGATGGGGCAAAATAGAGGGGACACCATCAGCACCAATTGATCACTACACGTGAAGTGTCAGCTTAAGGTTTAAAAAGAAATCTCAGGAGATTGAATTCATTGATTTCTTTCAAAGGTAACTGAAGCAGTTGACAAAGACACACTCTACCTACTCTCCCCAAGATGCTGCACACAGAACAGCTGACCACGGCCATTAGCGTCACTGCGCTCAACAGGCTGAGTGGCTGCTTTAAGAGGGATAAGGTTTGCATCCTTTGTAACTCGCTTCTAGATATCCTGTGTTTCCATAGAAATTTTAAAACATCTCATTAGATAAGGGTATGTGCTGAAGCTGCTTTGGTACATTTTTCAATACAGTTTGTAAAATAGAGAGCACGAACTCCTATCCAGTGATTCGCCCAAGAAATTCCTGCCACGGCTGGGCCAGACAGGAGCTGGGAAGTCGGTGCGGGATTCTCACGTGGGTGGTAGGAGCTCAGTCACTTGTGCCCTCACTGCGTCGTCCCTGAGATCACATTAGCAGGAAGCTGGAGTCGGGAGCCTGGTCGAAAGCTTGCACCCAGGTGCTCTGATACAGGACATGGGTCTCTTCACTGCCGGGCCACTCTCTCACACCTTGATAGAATCAAGAATATTCCAATGCTTGGCAGCGTACCTGTTCTTTGGGCATTTTATCCCTCAGCAGGTGGATTTGCCATTTGATCCGATGTGTCCAGTGCTTCTCAAGTCGCACAAATGCACATGTACTCAAGCTGTGTTGTGATTGAATCACTTCCATGTACCTGCATGATAGCAAGTGTATCTTCTGTATAGTTTCAAATCAGGGTTCGAACATCAGAAATAACAAGGTGACTGGGGCCAGTGTTGTGGCATAATGTGTAAAGCTGCCATCTGTGAAGTTGGCATCCTATACAGGAGTCGGTTCAAGTCCCAGCTATTCCACTTCCAATCCAGCTCCCTGTTAATGGCCTAGAAAAAGTATTAGCAGATGGCCCATGTGCTTGGGCCCTTGCCACCCATGTGGGAGACCCAGATGAAGCTCCTGGCTCAGCTCTAGCCATTGTGGCCACTTGGGGAGTGAACCAGCAGATGGAAGATGCCTATATCTGTCTCTCCCTCTCTCTGTAATACTGACTTTCAGAAAAACAAATCTTAAAGTTAATGACCAACAACTCAAACTACCTATCTAGGCTTCTGACAAGTCATTATCTGTGCTTGCATTGAGAAGTACCCCCCATGTGACAAGCTAGATGATGCATTGACAGATAGCTCTCTGTAAGTAACTTAACTCACCACCACACATGTTGACTGGCGTTGTCTTTCTATATGTTCATTGATAGAGAGTCATGGTTGACTTGGTTGTCTGTAGCAAGGTGAGAGGCCTAGCAATCCTCCCAAGATGACGAATCTGTGTCTGTGCTACTGAATGGAGCACACCCGCCTTTCAGAAGGGGAGGTGCTGCCTCCCCTGAGTGACGTTCAGTGCAGAGGGGTCAGGTGGAGCATTCAACACCAAGACGTGGTGTAAACTCCATGTGCGTCATCCCCGGTGAGCTTTGGAAATAGTTTATAAACTGAGGCCCGTGGGAGCCTTTGAATTTTACCTCCAGATATTTCTTCAGCGCTTCTTTCTAGGGGAGACTGGTGCAGAAGCCAGCTCAGGCTTCCATCCTTTGTACTCCAATGGTGAGGGCGGTCGTGCTCCGTCCACTGCATCCACACTTGCTCAGCAAACATTTGGTACTGCTCTGAAAGGCTCCTGGGGGCCTTGGCACTCATCTTGAGCAGGACAGCAAGATAGTCCTGTTTTGGCCAACAGATTGCTTAATCTGTGCTTCTAGAAGTGTCTTTATCATTTATAGTCCAGTGCTTCTGCTCAGTTGAACTTCCCTTTTAATCTGGTTTTGAAAAATCTAAACCCTGGAGAAGTTTTTCCCTAGATCTGAGTGGCCACAAGTTGATGGTATTGATTGGAGAGGGGGCGGTAAGAATGTGGTAAACCAGCCCATAGAAGCTGCAGACTCAGACCTACTATTTCATGGCACTGTGGAGTGCATGAGGGCTGTAAGCCTTAGTTACACAATCAGGAATCGCAGATGTGAAATGAAAACAGAGGGCCTCTTTCTTCATCCCCCTCCCTAAATTGGTAATATGTAAGTAGATGTCTTTGTAACTTGATCACAACTCATGGGGTGTAATAGAAATGTCAGTGGCATGCAAGTGTACTTTGAAGAGTTGGTGGAAAAATGGAATTAAAAGTGAGGTTTATTTTTCTGGAAAATATTAAAAATTCATGCATAGTTTTTTTTTTTAATAATACACATTTTCCAAGACCTTTTTGGAGACTTCTGTAATCACTTATGGTGGCAGATGAGATTCTTGGGCTCTATTTTCCTCTCTGAGATAGAAAATGTTGGTCATTTAGGATAAGGACTGAAAGGGTCAGAGTTCGATCTTAGGAACAAGAATACAAGAAACCAGAATCGGCTCCATCGATTGTCTGTTCTCCAGCATACATGCAATTGGTTAAAGTATACAGCTTAAGGATATCAAAAGGATTTTTAAGTCCTTGCATATCTCAGACACTGGCTAAGTGAGATATCTACTTGCTAAAAACATTGCTTATGCTTATTTTATGGATGAGGAAAGTGAGGCTCGAAACTTTGATAAATTGACTTAAGATTCCTATTCAAGAAAGTTATTGAATCACTGCTTCATTAGTACATTTGGATAATGTACTTGGATAGAGATTGGGAGGATTCATGGCAAATACATGGCAGGTGCCTGGCACCTAGAACTAGGTGTTGAGATGTACATAGGATCTGCCAATAAACTTTGCTCCCCCAAGTGTCTCCTGTACAGAATGAGTTTTGGCTTCTATCTCTTCCAGTTTTTTTTTCTTTACATCCATAGATTAAAACTCATTGACTAGTGTTCTGTTTTATTCTTCTGTTAAAGTACTATAGTGTAGTAATGTCCATTGCACCACGCATCTCCCAATGGAGTCATGTTTTAAACTCAAAGCAAGATGAGGGAAGGTATATATTTCTTACTGTACTTTTTTAGTTTGCATTTTGTACTGTGTACACATATTTTTCAGAAAGTACAGATATTTATAACATGCACTCAAGGAAAGTATGTTAGAAACATACCTTATCAATTAAATGATTGTCTTGTCATATTTATCAAAATGCCACCCTTGAAATATAGACGTTGGCTCAGGAGAGACAATGTCATTGGTTCCAGACCACCCTAGTAAAGAAAATATTGCAATACAGTGAGTCACATAAAATTTTTGTTTGTATATAAAATGTATGTTGGCACTATGCTATAGTTTATTTGTGAAATATCTACAGTGTGGTGGCATGAGAAGGCCATGCCAAGGTGACCACTGGCAAGCGAGCGTCAGTTACTCAGGCATGGCTTTGAAACCCACCTGGCAACAGAGCCTGCCTGGCAACAGGCTGTGATTGGTTGGGGCATAGACCGCCCCTTGACCAGATTGGCTGGTCTTGGCTATATAAGATGTTATACCAACTGAAATAAAATAGTCTGCGGGCTGCTTGCCTCAAGCCCACTTTCACCGGACTCCCGGGGTCTGTGTGGTGACTCCACGCCTCTTGCCCCTACCAAGTTCCTCCTCTCCGAAACGAATCCACTGCAACATTGTTGAGAAATCAACTGCAACATCACAATATGTATTACGTCTAATAACACAATGAACATACCTCAATTTAAAAATATTGCTTGAAAACCCAATCACCTGTGCCTTCAGTGAGCTGCAATAGGTTTGCTGGTGGACATTGCTGATGGTGGGGGTGACTGTGCAATTGCTGAAAATCAGACAACAATGAGTTTGCCACATCAACGATTCTTCAGCTCAGGTTTTCTTGTAGTAGGCAATGCTGGTTGGTAGCTTTTCATTCACAGAAATTGTTTAAAATTTGGATACAGTGTCTCAAACCCTGCCATAACTTTACCAGGTTGATGGAATATCTTCAATTCTCTGTTGGCATATCGACAATATTTCTAGCATCTTCACCCTAAGTCACTTCTGTATCGAGAAACTACTCTCATTTCAGGCATGGAAAGCCAAGACACTGTGGCAAAAAAAAATGACCTAAATGAAAGATCTCTGTGAGTGAGATCCCAGTGGAAAGAACAGGTCATCAAAGAAGGAGGTACCTTTCTCTGAAGGGAGGAGAGAACTTCCACTTTGACTATGACCTTGTCTACATAAGATCAAAGTCGGCGAGCTCAAAAAGCTTCCATAGCCTTGGCAACTCATGACAAAAGCCTAGGGTGATTACTGATGCCATAAATAAGAGTGTCAATTATTAACAACAGGAGTCACTGTGCACTTACTCCCCATGTAGGATCTCTGTCCTTAATGTGTTGTCCAATGTGAATTAATGCTATAACTAGTACTCAAACAGTACTTTACACTTTGTGTTTCTGTGTGGGTTCAAACTGTTGAAATCTTTATATACAGAAGATCAATTTAGTATATATTAAGATAATTGGAAATGAATCTTGATGTGAATGGGATGGGAGAGGGAGTGGGAGGTGGGAGGGTGGTTATGGGGGGGGGGAGCCGCTATAATCCAAAAGTTGTACTTTGGAAATTTATATTTATTAAATAAAAGTTAAAAAGAGAGAAACTACTCTCAATGCGCCTTCACAAGAAAGAACACTTTAACTCTTCCCTTGTTGAACGTTTGTACCCTGAGATTGCATCAGTTGAGTCACATCTTCAGGCCCCACTTCAACTCCAGTTCTTTTGCTATTTCCGCCTCATCTGCAGGTGCTTCCTCACTTCAGTCTTGTTCTCCTCAAAGTCATTCGTGAGGGTTGGAATTGATTTCTTCTGAACTGTTACTGCTATTCTAACATCCTCCCATTAGTCATGAGTGTTCTCAATGGCGAATCTTTTCCCAAGGCTTTTTTTGTCTTTCTCTTTTTATTAACTTTTATTTAGTGAATATAAATTTCCAAAGTACAGCTTATGGATTACAATGGCTTTCCCCCCCTCTATAACCACCTGCAACCCTCCCAACTCCCGCTCCCTCTCCCATTCCATTCACATCAAGCTTCATTTCCAATTATCTTTATATACAGAAGATCAATTTAGTATATATTAAGTAAAGATTTTAACAGTTTGCACCCACACAGATTACTTAGCCAACATCCTTTACTTTGCCAAGAATCGCCACCTATGACAGCTAGCGTCTTACAAAATGTATTTTTAAAAATAAAACATGTAATTCCTCCTCGCACCATGAGCTTCAGAATGGATATTGTGTTAGCAGGGTTGAAAACACGACTCTCGTGTGTCTCCAGCAGAACTCGGGAGTGACCAGGTGTGTTGCCAGTGAACAGTCACATGTTGAAATGAGTTTCTTTTTTCTGGCCTCAACAAGTGGACTTAAAATACTCAGCCATGCTGTGAACAGACGTGCTGTCATCCAGGCTCTGGGGTTCCAGTTAACAGACCATGGATAGGGTAGACTCGGCACGATCCTAAAGGGCCTGGGGGTTTTCAGACTGGGGGCTGGGCACTGCCCGCTGCATTAGTCTCTAAGAGCCAGTCTGTCCTCTGAACCTCTGCCTGGCAGGGACTTCTCTCCAGCTATGAAAGCCCCGGGTGACCTCTTCTGCCTGGGCGGATCTGTCGCTGCCTTCCTTGCCTGCCCCAGGTGGATCCGGTGGATCACTTCCTGCAGCTCCTACCTCAGCCCTTGCTCCTGCCCGCTGCCCTTGTGTAGCTTACGTCGGCGGCCTCTTTTCTTAAGCCTCCCGAAGCAACCTGTACTGGCGTCAGACTTTTCCTCTGCAGGTGTCTCGCCTTTCTCAACCTTCACAGAATTGGAGAGTCAGGGCTTGGCTCTGGATTAGGTTTTGGCTAAGGGAAATGTGTGGCTGCTTTGATCTTCTATCCAGACCACTAAAACAGTTTCCTTATCGGCCATGAGCTGTTTGACTTTCTTATCATTGGTGTGTTTATTGGAGTAGCACTTTTAATTTCCTTCAAGAGATTTATTTTTCATTCAAGACTTGGATAACTGGAGTAAGGAGCTGAGCTTTTGGTCTTTCGCATCAACTTTCAACCTAGGCTTTCTTCACTAAGCTTAGTCATTTCTAGCTTTTGATTTAAAATGGGACACAAGGGACTCCTCCTTATACTTGAACACTTAGAGACCATGGTAAGGTTATCAACGGGCCTCAATTCAATGCTGTTGCATCTCGGGGAAAAGGGTAGGCCCTGGGATAAGGAGAGGGAGGGAGGGAGGGAAAACAGCCAGCTGGTGAAGCTGTCAGGACACATTTGTGTAAAGCTATTATTTATTTTATTTGAAAGAGACAGAAATAGAGATGGTCCATTCACTCCCGTGTGTGCACAGGAGCCAAGGCCGGAGGAAGTCGAAGCGAGGAGCCTTGCAGAGTGCACATTGGCAGGAAGCGGGAGTGGAGGGCTGCTCTGGGACTGGAACGCCAGCACTGTGACGTGGGTGTGGACACCCCGAGTTGCTGTCTTTACCACTGCCAAACAGCCCCCCCTCCAGCAACTTTTTTTTTTTTTTTGGTATCTTAAAGATTTATTTATTCATTTCAAAGAGCTACAGAGAGACAAGGAAAGACAGACGGAGATCTTCCATCTGTTGGTTTACTCGGCTGCAATGGTCAGGGCTGAGCCAGACCAAAGCCAGGAGCTTCCTTCAGGCCTCCCACGTGGGTGGCAGGGACCCAAACACTGGGGCCATCTTTTGCTGCTTTTCGCAGGCCATTAGCAGGGAGCTGGATTGGAAGCGGAGCATCCAGGACACAAATGGGCCTGCATGTGGGATGCAGCTTTACTTGCTATGCCACAATGCTGGCCCCAGGCAACATGTATCTGACGTTCACCTTTATATATGAGTGCAGTTTGTGGTATCTCAAAAACAATTAGAACAGCAACATCAAAGATCACAGGTCACCGTAACAGGTATAATAAGTTTTAAATATTGTCCTAATTACCAAAATGTGACTCAGAGACATGAAGTGAATGTATGTTGTTCAAAGTGGCAGTGCCGGACCTCCTTGATGCGTGGTTGTCACAGTCCTTCAATTTGTAAGAAAAAAAATGCAATATCTGGAAAGCTCAGTAAAGGAAAGCATACAAAAAGAGGAGGCATTTACAGTATTTTAGGGTTGGTAAGCTCCTTTGCAGTTAGGCTGATGTCCTGTGACATATTTAGCACTTATATTTTTATCTGAGGAGTTTTTGTGCAATAAACTATCACCAGCAAAAGACTTTCTGCGGACACCAGCAGGCACCCCCACCCCAAAAAAAAGTCTCAGGCACCCAGACCCAAAAAACCCACTTGCCACTTGGTATATAGCCAAGTGTATCCTTAACTAAGATACAGTTGATTTAATGATGAAACAAAATTTCAGACCTGTCCATCAAAAGCTAATACCCTGTTCAGGAAACTTGGACTTGGAAAAACTACCAGTTTCTGGACTGACTGCATTTCTCATGCCAGAGCTAGTGGGTCCCTAAGCCGCCCAAGGAAGCCTGTTCTTTGAGTGCCATTTTGCCCTTCCTCCTGGCTGTGCCAACAGTGGAGATCCAATCGCTGATAAGATTTAAAGAGCACACAGATCCTGAGAGGGTGCATTTTTTTTTTTTTTTTTGGACAGGCAGAGTTATACAGAGAGAAAGGTCGTCCTTCCGTTGGTTCACTCCCCCCCCCCAAATGGCTGGTACGGCCACTCACTGTGCCGATCCGAAGCCAGGAGCCAGGTGCTTCCTCCTGGTCTCCCATGCAGGTGCAGGGCCCAAGGACTTGGGCCATCCTCCACTGCACTCCCGGGCCACAGCAGAGAGCTGGACTGGAAGAGGGGCAACCAGGACAGAATCCGGCGCCCCCACCGGGACTAGAACCCCGGGTGCCGGCGCCGCAGGCGGAGGATTAGCCTAGTGAGCCGTGGCAACGTCCCCCAAGAGGGTGATTTTAATCTGCCCTGGGTCAGGTTTCCTGTTACCTTTCTGTTTATTTGCCCTTCATTCCAGGAAGTCTCAGCCCACACAGACCTTCTTCCATGGCTGGTTCCCCACGCAGCCCTGACCTTGACACTCCTTCATTCAACAAATGACTTCATCTTAGACTTTTTGGTAGCTAGAGCCTCACTCACTGGCAATAAAGTTTAACATTCCAATAATGGGGGAAATCAATTCCAACCATTCTGCACCATACTGATGTTTTAGAGAGATGCTAATGGGTAATAACAAGGGCTTGGGCAGTTGGGAGCAGTGGGCAAGTTGCTCGGGACGGTGCCTGCGGAGGGCTTGGCCTGCCCTGTCACAGTTCCGGTTCACTTTGCTGCTTCTGGAGCCGTATGGGAAGGAGCCCCTTCCTACAGAGAGAAGGCCCGTCCCGCCACTTTGGGTCAGATAATCACTGAGACCACCAACGTCTTTGGATATCGTAGGAAATCCAGACTGAGTCCCTGCTTTCTAGAATGCCAGTCCGTTTATTAAAAGTACAAGAGTTGCACTCCGTGGTTGGAACACAAGCTTCCAGAGAGGAGCTGCCTGCGCTTCGGCAGCCTGAGATGACGGAGAGGAGAACCGGGAGGGTGCACAGTGACCGTGGACTCAGATCGGCTAGCTCGTCACCCGTGCCTTGTGGGTTCTCCCCAGTGTGGGGCCAAGGAACCCCCACTGCTGACACTCCCTCCACCACCTCCTCCTCGGTGGGTGGGAGGAATCCACAAAGCCAGCGATGGGGGATTAGCGTAGTAAGTTCATTTCCCACAGATTGCCCCAACAAAGGGGAAGCATGGCAGTCTGAGTGGAGATGACCCAGGTTGAAGAGAACGAGTCTTCGGCTCGGTACAGGAGACTTTTCCTCCCAGGTGAGCAGCTGGCCCTTTGCATGTCAGAGCAGTTAGAGGAAAGCGGAATCCAGAGACCTTTGTTTTTCAGTTTATCAAAAGCTCCCCCTAACGCAGCTCAATCACTAGGCTAATCCGCTGCCTGCGGTGCAGGCACCCCGGGTTCTAGTCCCGGTCGGGGCGCCGGATTCTGTCCCGGTCGCTCCTCTTCTAGTCCAGCTCTCTGCTGTGGCCAGGGAGTGCAGTGGAGGATGGCCCAGGTCCTTAGGCCCCACACCTGCATGGGAGACCAGGAGGAAGCACCTGGCTCCTGGCTTCGGTTCAGTGCAGCGCACCGGCCACAACACACTAGCCGTAGCGGCCACTTGAGGGGTGAACCAACGGAAAAGGGAAGACCTTTCTCTTTCTCTCTCTCACTGTTCACTCTGCCTGTCAAAAAAAGAAAAAGAAACATCTGCTACGTGAATCTGGGGACAGTATACTTTTATTTCATTATGCGCTGAGTGAGCTGTGAATTCCTGCTGCAGAATGGGACAGGGACATGAAGGGATGGTGAAGGAGACAGGGCAGAAATCTGGTGCTTGGGTGTTTGGAGATTTCACATGCATTCACTGTGAGCAAACTGGTCATTTTGCTGTCTATAAAAGGATAAATATATATTTTTATTTGACAGAAAGGTCTTTCTTCCGTTGGTTCACCCCCAAAATGGCCGCTATGGCCAGTGCGCTGCATGGATCTGAAGCCAGGAGCCAGGTGCGTCCTCCTATGCAGGTGCAGGGCCCAAGCACTTGGGCCATCCTCCACTGCCTTCCTGGGCCACAGCAGAGAGCTGGACTGGAAGAGGAGCAACCAGGACTAGAACCTGTCGCCCATATGGGATGCCGGTGCCGCAGGTGGAGGATTAACCAGTGAGCCACGGCGCCAGCCCCTATAAAAGGGTATTTTAAGAAGGTCATGAAATTGTAATTGTTTATTTTGGTGCAAAAAATTTTGAAATCCATGGTTGATTTTTTTTTTCACGTTCCATATTTTTCACAAGGTTGTAAAGACCCTCCCACCCCTCCACATGCATGGACTTAAAATTCTGTGCATCAAAATAAACCAACCTTACAATTCAACTTCCTGCAAACTTAAAATTTTTTAAAATATTCATTTATTAACTTGAAAGTCAGTTACGCAGAGAGACAGAGACAGAGAGAAAGGTCTTCCATCTGCTGGTTCACTCCTCAGATGGCCTCAATGGCTGGAGTTGTGCTGATCCAAAGCCAGTAGCCAGGAGCTTCTTCTGGGTCTCCAAGGCAGGTGCAGGGGCCCAAAGACTGGGCCATCTTTTACTGCTTTCCCAGGCTATAGCAGAGAGCTGGATCAGAAGTGGAGCAACCGGGACACAGGCCAGCACCCATGTGGGATGCTGACACTACAGGTGGCAGATTCACCCGCTACACCACAGTGCTGGCCACCTCCTGCAGACTTCTAGAAGTGCTCTCATAGGGTCCGATAGAAGTCACAGGTCACCAATAAGGACACTGAATTCTGATTCTACGGGAGGACTCCACGATATCCACATTTCCTTTCAAATGGCAGAGTGGCTTTTGTTGAGGATAAGTAATGACCATTCTCTTTCATTTAACCTCATAGAGCAGATGTTTGCAGCTGCTTTCAAAGAAAAGTCAAACAGGCACGACAGGGAATAAACCCAAGAGAAGGCGCACAGGGGTAAACCTGGAGAGTGCTGCTGAGCCCTCCGATCTTTCCAGGTGCACGTCACGTCCCAGTGTCCTGGGTTCCGTCTGCGACAATGAGCTGGCAGTTTATTCCAGCTGCCTCAGAAAACACACACCCCCAAAGCGGATAATGGGATCCAGCCGTCCACATCAGTTGAACACTCCCTACCATGTTCAAGGCATTGTTCTTTTCTTTCAAAGATGTGTTTATTTGAAAGGCAGAGCAATAGAGAAGAGAGAGAGATGTTCCATCCTCTGACTCACTCCCCAAATATCTGCAAAAGTCAAGGTTTGGCCAGGCCGCACTCAGGAGCCTGGAACTCCATCTGGGTCTCCCACAGGGGTGGCAAGGGTCCAAGGCACCTGCTGCTGCCTTCCCAGGCACATTAGTGCAGAGCTGGATCAGAAGCGGAGCAGCTACGTCTTGAACCAGTGCTCTGTTAAGCTGCAGCACGTGACACCAGTATCCCTTAACAGGCTGTGCCACAAAGCAGGCCCCCAGGGCATTGTTCTGTGGGCTCTGGATGGGACAGCGAACCAAAGGGGCATGGCTACTCTCTTTAGGAAGTTTGCACACAATTTACTATGCAGTGGAATCTTTAAGATACCAGCAATGACGGCAGGGGTTCCGATGAAAATAACACATGCAAATAGGATGCCTAGAAGATTCTGGGCAAAGAGATGATGTCTGTACAAACCTCTAGGCTAATAAGATATGTTCTGCTAGGTAGAGTGAACATACGTCTTTGTGAAACCCGGTGCACCCTGATAACGGCATCTCAGCAGCCCTGGGAGCACCCATCCTCCAGCAGGGACTTCGCAATTCCTACGAAAAGTCAGCACTACCCGGTGTCCCCTGCCCCACTCCCCACTCCCCTTGCATACCTCCTAATTCCAGATTCATTTGCAAATTCGGGGTTTTCGGATTGGGTTTCCTTTTTGCTTTTCAACAAAAAGGCTGCAGAAATGTTCTTTTTTTCCCCCCAAGTTCTCACCATTTTCAGATAGGTCTGACGCCAAGGGAGCAAGGCAGATGTCTCCCTGCTCGTCTGCAGAGCTGGGAAGTGGGAGATGACACGGGGCAGTTAGAAGCATCTTCCTTTTCTGGATAGGTGGCCTTGGGACATAGCACCTAGGCTTCAGTGCACAGAGAACTGGGTGGTGGCTAATAATGCAAATAACCCAGGCCCTCCACCAGCAGTTCTTACTTGCATTCTGAATCATTCTGGCCTGCGCTTAGACATGCTCTCAGCTGCAGGTCACACGTGCCCAATAGGAACTTAAGTATCCCACATAAGAAGCCGTCTCCTCATGGTTTCTGGGTTACTGCAGCTTGGTGGTGTCCGCAGGGCCCCAGGCTCTCCTCTGCCTTCTTGGCATTTTAGCATTTCCTCTAGACACATCTCTGCTAGCAGTCGCAGATGCTGGGCTGCAGGAGCCGGTCCTCTCACCGTGCTGCTTGACGATGGCACCAGGCAGCGTTCCCTGTCCGCCTGTAGCTTCGATGGCACCAGGCAGCGCTCCCTGTCCGCCTGTAGCTTCGTCTTGTATTCAGAAACAGCCGCTCTCCGGGTACTCCCCACTCCCCAGAGTCACGTTATGCGTTTTGGCCAGAACTGTGTCCCAAGGAGGTGGGGCGTGTATTAGGGTCCTCCAGAGGAACCAGTAGAAAGGGTTAATGTGTGTGTGTGCACGTGTGTGTGCATGCACTTATTTGTGTGTCTATGGGCTTCAAAAGGCACGGGGAAAGTGTGTATTATGAAGAAACTATGCAGGGACTTCAAAGTGTTTTGTGTCAGAACTCTTTGAATTCTAACTTGGGTAAATGTCCTTGAAGTGCCCTCGTGCACATATGCATATGGACAGATATAACGGGTGTTTGATCAGTGGTTAAGACACCGTTTGTGTTGCCTGCGTCCGGGGTCAGAGTGCCTGGTCTCCAGTCCTGGCTCTGTCTCCGATTCCATCCTGCTACTCACATGCACTCTGGAGGCGGCAAGTGCTCGAGCCAAGTGTTTGTGTCCCTACCACCCAGCAACAACTGGGAAACTCCTGCCGAAGTGACACACAGCACCAACACGGGAAGGTGACTGGGGACAGTGAGATGGACTAACTTGACCAGAATCTGCACCTGAGACAGCCGTGACCCATCCCCTAGGGCCGTGCTGCTGCATGGCCGAGCAGAGGGTGGTGGTTAGACTGACAACCACTGGTGTCTGCCCCGACCCCGAGAGGATTCCCATGTAGGTGTCCAAGAACCACATGTCAGGGGTTGTCCACAGCATCGGGGTTCTACCAGGGGATCAAGAGGCTTTAGCAGTTGTCAGTGGCCAGGACCTCACTGAAGCAGTTGGTCAGAGTTGAGGCCTGAGTGTGAAGATCTTTGCAGAGCTGACTAAGTGATTGCAATGGGCAGCTGCGATTGAAAATTCATGGGACCAGTGGTTTGATTTCTCTGAACACAAGTCTGTGGAGATAATGTTAGTGCGATGCCAGTGTTTATCAATAGAGTTCGGGTCAGATGCAGGTGGGCTGGTATGCGGTAAGGTGAAGCCAAGCTTTGACAGGTGCAAAGTTTTGAATCTCAATTCCCCCTTCTCTTAAGCTAGATGGTTTCAGGGGCTGATTGACAGTTTCTCCAGAGAAATAGTGCTTTCCAAACCTGTGAGGAGTAGGCTGCCCTCAGCTGCTCTGCTAATTCTATATTGCTACAGAAACCAATGACCACAAACGTAGCAGCTGAAAATACCACCAATTTACTACCTTCCAGTTCTGTAGCAGTCCAGGCAGGCTAGGCTGGGTTCCACACTTGCTTGGTCTCTCCAGGCACTGGCTAGGCTGGGCTCCTCTCTGGAGGCTTGGGTAACCCACCTCCAAGGTGACTGAGGTTGCTGGTGTGAATCAGTCTCTTGTCGGATGTAGGACTGAGGTCCCTGGGCTTTGTGTTGGTGGTGGATGTCAGCTGTGGGCCCCTCTCTACTCCTGAAGGCCATCACAGTTCTCTCCACATTCAAAGCAGCCACAGTACGTCAAGTCCTCAAACCGCAGCTCTCTTGGACTTTATTCTGGCCCCCTTGGAAAAACTATCTGCACAGGTTGATGTGATGACCCTGAGCCTGAGGGAATAAGCCAAGATAATCTCCTTGTTTATTAAAGATTATTTATTCACCTTCCTTGTAGGGTTAGAGACCCAAGTTACCACTACCTTGCAATATAGCATAATCGTGGAAGTGACACTGTATTTCCAGGTCCTGTGCCCAGGATGGGACATCTTTGAGAGGCTGCTTCAGAAATTCTTCCCCCACAGCTGTCCTTCCAGCTCCCTGTCCCACATCCCTTCACCCCAGGTGCTCTTATCCATCCTTGAATATTTTTTATTTATTTGAAAGAGAGCTGAGACGTGATTCTTGTCCTCTGTGAGTCTGAAATGTCATCTAAGTTTCAACTAAACACAGAAAGATTGTCTCCTGGAAGTCATTTAATACAACGGCCATGAGATTCCAACTAGTGATTTTATTTTATTTTTTTTGTCTTGAACTCATCTCCTCACTCTTAAGATCAAGACCAGGGTGTTCCATGGGTCGGTTGGTGAATAGGAAAATAACAATAGACTCTGTTGTGAAGCCCGAAACCAGCTTGGGCATGTGGCTTTAATGCAGAGACTTCTCTGCAATACGTGTGTTCGTGTGTTGGTTCCGAGTTTGTGCAGAGGCTCTCCACGCCGCGCTCCCCTGCCTCTCTGACAGGATGATGTCCCAGGCCCTTAACTGTTTCAGAGCTCTTTGATCCAAGAGCTTAATAAGTTTTAGCCTCAGGAGCAGCTCAGACCTGATCTTTGTTCTATATTTTAAGACCTGACTGTAAAGATCAAGAACTTGCAGAGAGCTAAGAGTGTGTTTAACTTTCTAAACTCCGCAGAGACGGAGCAGCTGTTGGCTGTGCTGTCTAGGCGAAGCCGTGGAGCTTTCTTCCAAATGCGGATTTTAATTAGTCTAGGTCAGCTAAACAGACAGGGTATGGCTTACTTCTGAGACGTAACAATGCTGAAGGAAGGAGAGAGACTCCTTCAGCACTTGTTCTTGAAATTTAAGTTTGGAGCCACACTGAAACCTCACTGCTAATCGATTGAGGACAAGCTTTTTCTTGCTCTTAAGACCATATGGAGGCCGGTGCTGTGACATAGCAGGTAAAACTGCTGCCTGTGGCGCAGGCATCCCATATGGGCGCCGGTTTGACTCTCGGCTGTTCCACTTCCGATCCAGCTCTCTCCTAATGTGCCTGGGAGAGCAGTGGAAGATGGTCCAAGTTCCTGGAGCCCTGTACCCATGTGGGAGACTTGGATGAAGCTCCTGAATCCTGGCTTAGGCCTTGCCCAGCTCTGGCTGTTGTGGCCATTTGGGGAGTGAATCAGCAGATGGAAGACTTCTCTGTTTCAAACTGAAAGGAGGGAAGGAAGGGAGGAAAGAAGAAAGTAGGGAGGGAGGAAAGGAAGGAAGGAAGGAAGAACCACACAGGTCAGTTTTTTCTTTAATTCGGAGAGAATCTTCCATTTTCTGATTCACTCCCCAAATGCCTACAACAGTTGGGGCTGCCCAGGCAGAAACTGGGAACCCAGAACTGCACGTGAACGTCCTACATGCGAGGAAGGGACCCAAGTCTTGCGTATGACCTGCTGCCTCCCAGGGTGCACTCTAGCTGGAAGCCAGATGGTGAGCAGAGGCGGGACTCAAAACTCTGGGACATATGGAGAGTGGGCATCCTAAGCAGTGGCTATACTGCTGCACCCCAAGGCCTGCCCCAGCTGGGTCCATCCTTGATTGTCTGAAATGAGAGAATTTTCATTAGGTTGAATGCCGGTCAATACAACATGTGTGTTGTACACGCTGCAGCAGTCAGGGTGGGGCCTTCTCTCCTTTGGTTTTCCGAGGACACCTCCAGGTGGAGGTCTGTGTGACTTCCCCAGGAAGTGCGTCAGCAGGAGCGCAGTGACACACACACCATGGCCACTGGAGGACTTGGGGCAGCACACATTGGATGCTTCCATCTCAGGTTCATTCGTCCTAATCAAAAGGCTGTGCAGTGTGTCATGTTCCTGCCAAGGATGGGGTTCAACCAATACTAGCAAGCCACGAAAGTGTAAACAAACACCAAAAGACATAGTAGGCAACAGAGGCTGACCAAATGGCAACTCGGATAACGCTATTTACAACATGGATTCGCTAATGATGCTTAATACATGAAAGGAAGTTAAGGTTGAACACATTGGGAGGCACCTGGACACTGGTTTAAACAATGAACAACTGGGAATGGCAGAATTGAAGTTTGAGTGAAACCAAGAACTCAGTAGATGGAATGTCTACCAACAAAACTTTTTAATTTTTTTGACAGGCAGAGTGGATAGTGAGAGAGAGAGAGAGAAAGGTCTTCCTTTGCCGTTGGTTCACCCTCCAATGGCTGCCGCGGCCGGTGCGCTATGGCCGGCGCACCGCGCTCATCCGATGGCAGGAGCCAGGTGCTTCTCCTGGTCTCCCATGCGGGTGCAGGGCCCAAGCACTTGGGCCATCCTCCACTGCACTCCCAGGCCACAGCAGAGTTGGCCTGGAAGAGGGGTAACCGGGACAGAATCCGGCACCCTGACCGGTGTGCCGGCGCCGCAAGGCGGAGGATTAGCCTAGTGAGCCACGGCGCCAGCCCGACAAAACATTTTATGGTAGAGGTTCTGGGTGACCTCTCCAAACTATATTCCCAGGAAATGCGCGGCCTCCAGGAGGCAACCTCATCTGCCCTGCAAAGCTTGGTAGGGCCTTTCTTGGGAGAAAGGGCCTTCGGCATCTTCAAGTTTTGCTTGAACTCTAAATGCTCACTTTGGTTAGTATGTGTGAAGGATGATGTCATTGGTCCTAGAGGACCAGTACCTGTTGGCTGGAGGAGCTACCTCTAGACTTCTAAGTTCCTAGAGGCAGGACTCCCCTTCTCTCTGCAATCCCACGAGCAGGAAAGTATCTAGGGGCAAGGATAGTCATGTATACAAATGCAATACTTGGACTTGAAGAGCAGAGGGAAACTGAGGGCATGATTAATGGGAAAGACTTTGGAAAAAAAAAAAACCCTAGGTGAAGGCTGAATGAAGCATATTTGGAAGCTGCTTCACCTCTCCTCTGCCTCCCCTACTCCACATCAGTCTCCACTGGGCCATTCTCACTTCATAATGACAGCTCATCCACTGGGCCATCCACCTTCATGGTGATGGCTCACCCTGCCACTACTGACAGACCCTGAGAGTCGGAGGAAGTACTCACTGCTGAGATTCTCAGGGTAACAATCACTAATCAGTGGGAGAGTCTGCCAAAGACCTGATTGCTGGTGACAGAGCGGGGATGTTGGCCCCCACTTTCTCAGTGGTATCAGTTTCTCCCATATGACCCATTTAGAGTGAGCTCAAGTGGACACACATACATATTCCTTGGGAAAAAAAAACAAAAGGTAAATAAAGCCCCAGCATACAAGGGTACCTTCAAGTATTCATGGAAAATATGTATTATTTTTAAACTGTACATGGATTTCAAAGCCTTCTGGCGCTAAAATAAACTTCTAATTACATTTTCCATGAACTTTTTGAAATACCCGTGTACAACTAAATTTCCTCTGCTTGAGTACTTCAGTCTTGAGTCAAGGTAACAATTGTGTGCTGAAGACAAAGGAGGTTGTGGGGCTCCCGATACATGGCTGAAGTTCCTTTAAGTTCCCTTAAGACTAAAACACCAATGCAGAAACACAGTCAAGTTGCTGACCTAATCCTGGTGTGCAAGACAGGTGGAAATTGGGGCTTCTGTGTCTGGGTTCCCTCAAGATAAATCCCCCCATTTCCATTCACACTGAATAGTAAGGGCCTCGAGATATATTTTGTCCTGTTGGCTCAACGCGGTGGATGAGTCTTCCCAAGAGTGCTCCATACTGTTGGCAGGGACCATTCGAAGTTCACTGCTCCCATCCTTGGCTCCAGGAGCCTAACTGTTGGCTTTCAAATTGTTTGTGTCTTTCTCACAACAAAGAGAGTGTTGATGGAGTCTACTCATTAGGGTATCAGAGGATTTAAAGTCTCTTACCACACCCCAGCTTGTTGGGTGTGACTCTGACTTGTATTGAAGTTAGCAGAAGGAGCTACCTCTAGACTTCTAACTGCATGCTAGCTTACTGTGTGCGCATCCGTGGGTTGAATCTTGCATAGAATGACCACTAGGAGAGGTGCAAATGGAAGTAACTGGAACAACTCCTGATTTTCCTAACCATGCTATAGGTGAAGGGTGAAGTTAATTTTTAACTTTTAGAGAGGGAATCCCCACTAACCTATAATACAGAATCTAATGGAAACCAATGTCGGTTCACAGGAAATCCCTAGTTTAACTTCAATGAGAACACAATTGAGCTCCCTGAAGCTAAGAACAGCACTGCTGGGTCAAGTCACTGGTGCCTATTTTCATTGGTTCAGTTTTCCTTGTCTGTTTCCTAGCAACAGAAGTTTTGGTTAATTCTACACCGAGTTTCATATACAGAGTAAAAATGAACTCTTTAAAAAGACATGATGAACCAGTTTCAGGTAACTCTATGCAGTGACCTAGAGTCATAATCTCTGCATTTAGCTAGGATTTGTAAAGACGACTGAATTAGTAAGAGGCCACATATATTTCTACTGCCTAATAGATAGCAAAAGTTATATATTAAACCATTAATTTATACTACTAGGAGATTATCAGCCCTAAAATTAGCCCATTTATGACTGAGGGAAGATTTATGGGCACACAGCAGTTTTTCTTCTTTCCACCAAGTCTGCATATTATTCACATACAAAGACAATCTCGATGTGGCTCAGGTGAAATTTCACTGCTCTGTTCTGCTTTTCTTGTTCATCCTCCGAGTCACTTGGCAGCTGGATGCCAGTTTTCCATTTGACACATTCGTCCAAGTAGCCTGAGAGGGTCTAAGTGTAGTAAGACATGGGATAAAGGGCTTGCCTGGTGAAGACCGTGAGATATTCAGGAAGAAAAACCATGACTTCCATGAGGACCACAGGGGCTAGCTGCTCAGTGTCTACCTTAGGCTAAGAAAACCCAGGTGATTTCACATATGTCCCCAACCCTTTCCCATTTCCACTTCCAAAATCTCAGTATTTAGAGGAAGATGGATTTGGAAGTCACTGGCTTAAAAAAAGGACAATGATGAGTGACTTCCTAAAGTAATATTCTGTTCAATTTTGAGCCAGTTCGTAGAGCAAAGTGACCACGTGAAGACTAGATCTCAAGATCTGAAACCCTTAATGCACTGAGACAAACAGAGCAGAATTCAGCCTATATTTGGCTATTGATGCCCTACTTGCGCAAGGAACACAGGACTCTGAAATACACTTGCTGGCACCAGGTCACTGGACAATCTTACTGGGGCCACAAACCACACTGCCTGTACATCACACTCCCCCCAGGTAAACATGGGATTCTCTGAGAGCCAGTGTTTTCATTGTCAGTTTCCCAGCAAGAGGTCACTTTTCCAGCTATATGAGGTTGGGGAAAAAAATCATTTCTCTGAGTGCAGATGTCAGTCTGGCTCTCATTCTACAGTTGTGATGGTACCTGGAATGCCTCTACTGGGGCGGCTGGGTTACTTGTCATGCCTTGGAAACACATGGCAGAGAAGACACGGAGGAGGCTTGTGAGAGGAAAGAAGACCTCTCTGGAGTCAGTGGCTCTCGTAAATTATTCTTTGAACTTTTCCTTACAATTAAGCTTTCTGGTCTCTTGAGTGCTACGGGCAATAAGGACAAGTCTTCACACAGGACACTAGCAGGGGCATCCCCAGAGTAAGACAGCACTGCCCACCACATTAGATGGTAAAGGAGTTGACAGCTAGGGAAAGGCGGCCTGGGAGTTGGGTGACAGAGTAATGCATTTCTGGGTACAAGAGATACTTGGGAATCTCTTGGGATCGTTGTAAGGGAGGCGACTGATGGCAATGATGATAGACAGGGTTCACGGGAAAATGCATAACATACAGCAGAGTTGACTATAGTGTCTATACAAAATGTTATCTAAATTGATTTTTTTTGAAGACTTGATTTATTGATTTGAAAGAGTTACACAGAGAGGTAGAGACAGAGGTCTTCCATCCGCTGGTTCACTCCTCAGATGGCTACAATGGCCGGAGCTGCACTGATCTGAAGCCAGGAGCCAGGAACTTCTGGGTCTCCCACGTGGGTGCAGGGGCCCAAGGACTTGGGCCATCTTCCACTGCTTTCCCAGGATCAGAAGAGAGGCTAGGGCTCGAACTAGCACCCATATGGGATGCTGGCACCTCAGGCCAGGACTTTAACCCGCGGTACCACAACACCAGCCCCAATCTAAACTGATTCTATCAGTTATTATGAATCGAAAATCAATAAAACAGTAAATACTGCAGAGAACTAAGAAGATGAGCAAACTAGAATAGAATGTTCACACAAAAACTCAAAATACCAGAATTCAGTGGAGCAAGCATGTACCCTAGCAGTTAGAGCACTGGTATGCCACGTTGGAGTACTGGGTTTGATGGGGGAATCTGGGGGGCAGCAGTGATGGGCTCAAGTAATCAGATTCCTGGCTCACCTATGGGAGACTGAGATTGTGTCCCAGTTCCTGACTTTGGTCTGGAACAGATGGTATGGGCCTTTGGGGAGTGAGTCAGCAGATGGGGGTATTCTGTTTCTCAATTTTTTTTAAAAAAGGATTCTCAAAATGTATTGGGGCAATTAGACAGTCATCCTATAGTTATTTTCCTACATGACTAAGCACAATAAAAGAATATTGAGAGGAATCAAAAAAAAGTATACAAAAATTAAAGTATAAAACAGAGGAACAACATTTTTAAAAAATTAAAATTAGCATTTACTATAACAGGTTACTTAAAAGGTAACAGAAAAACAAAACTGAAAGTTTTTTTCTGCAAAGGGTAGTTTCTCTCACTAAAATTAGAAGGTATGGATATTTTCATCTTATAAGAGATGCTCATTTTTTTTAAGATTTATTTATTTGAAAGGGTTACACAGAAGAGAGAGGAGAGGTCTTCCATTCGCTGGTTCACTCCTCAATTGGCCACAATGGCTGGAGCTGGGCCCATCTGAAGCCAGGAGTCAGGATCTTTCCAGGTCTCCCACGCAGGTGCAGTGGCCAAAGGACTTGGGTCATCCTCCACTGCTTTCCCAGGGCACAGCAGAGAGCTGGATTTGAAGTGGAGCAGCTGGGACTAGAACCTGCACCCATATGGGATGCCGGCACTGCAGGCAGCAGCCCCAAGAGATGCTTCATTCTATGAACTATACTTCCTGTTCTCCCTTCTGCTTGTCAGCTCTGACAGTCCTGAACAGTACATAACCTTGTTCTTGGACATCAGAGGTCCAGTCCCTTTAGTTGAGACCACTGTTGATCTGAACAAGGCTAAGAATATGCTATTGATCAGGATCAGTTATATCAACACATATTTCCCGGAAGTCACTGCTTGTGATCAGGTTTGAATCTAATTTTTTAAATGTTGGAAGGCATCAGTCCTGGCCCCTACTCATGAATTATTTCTACATAACCTCATCACCTGTGGAATCAGGTAACAAGGCTTGTGTACACTTAGCACAGGGAGCTGAGTGCCTTTTAAGTTTTCTTCCTCCACCTCCACTTGAAGAAGCTATTCTTGCATTCAATTACGTTTCCCACATCAGCAGAACTTCTGGGTGCCAAGGACTACTAGCAGGGGCAAGACATGCTGCCTTTATTATGTAACATCTATATAACTCCCTGTGGTCTGAACCTCACCTCTACCAAACCAGAGACTCCCCCCACTCTTGTTTCAAATAAGGGGGAAACACCTTCTAATTCTGTTCCTAATAACTCCTTGGTCACGAGTGCCATTCAAAATCTCCAGGACCACTTTGGCACACGATGACATCAGCTGGGATTAAGGACGTTGAGGGCAGGCTCTGAATGGCTTTCAAGTGTTGAGTCCCCCCACCCATTTCACTGTGGAGGTCGCAGAGAAAACACTTCCTAGGGTTGGAGAAACTCTAGGATTGTGCTGGTGTGCGTTCTGTGTGCTGCCTCTCCCTCCTCCTAAGTGACGTCTCAAAGCTTCTTAAATTGGTTAGAGGGAAGGGAAGTTTATAAAAGAACATCATTAACATAAAGTGGGGGCAATGGTAAAAAGTCTTCATAAAAAACTGCTGCCAATGACAAGGGAGATGACAGGTTCAAACAGCCAGAAAAAAGGAGGGGAAGTTGGAGTTTACCTTCAACCCATCAAAGAAAACAGCTTATTATAAACATCAGTATCTAAAAGAAAGTATTCATGTAACCATAACCAAGCCATTCTGTACCTGGTACACACACACACACACACACACACACACATACATACACACACACACACACATCATTCCAGCAAACAATACAAAATCAAGAAAGACAGTCCAGGGTAGAACTAAAGGAAAAGCTGAATCATTACTTCTATCCCAAACTACTTTTTCTTCCCGACCTAACAAAGACAGCGAAGATAGTGGAAAGTGAAATTCAGTCTACATGCTCCCGACAGCATGATTCTGCTGTCATGGGAAACGCAGCAGGGAAACAGTGCAGTTTGGAAAAAAGTTCTGTGGGGAACAACTCACTAAAGTTAAAGCCTGATCAGCTGTTAGGACACTATCCAAATCAGTATTAAGATGGTACAGGATATAGCAGTTGTACAAATGAGAAAATACTGTTAATGTTTCATCAGGCACTCATTAGAAAACTCAAGGTTAAGTTCTAGGGTGGAATCTCATTTAAAAAGACAGTTTTTTGATACTGCAAAGTAAGCTGCTGCATTAAGATAAACGATACAGAGGCAACGTATGTGAGAACTCGAAAAGGTTCATGGAAAAATGGAATTTAAAAATATATCTTGGTGTAAAACACTATGGGTAATTTTTTCATAATACACATTTCCCAGAAACTTTATGAAGGCCCCACTTACTGAAAAGTGTTTCCATGTCCTAGATGAGATTTTAGTCCTGTCAACGGAAACATCAAGAACAGACTGCAGAAGCACCAGGTTTGGCATCAGAGATGATGCAACACAGGCAGCTGACGTTCTAGGCAGCAATACTAAATGCATGAGTTACTAACAAATCACTCATGACAAAGTTCACGTCTCACTAACAGACTTACTGGAGAATGCCAATGCTGCTGACCTTGATCCACTTTATCTGTTAAGTGTTCGTTCAGTCTTAACTAACCACTGAAAGGATTTCTCTGGGACAGCTGATACTGTCAGCATTATTAGATCTGATGAAAAAGAAATCTGAAGCTGAACCCTTCCCTCAAGCAAGAAAATAAATTCACATAATTCTCCTGTATCTTTTCCAGTATTATGAGGTTATACTTTGGAAAACTTAAATTTGTGTGTTTAGTAAAAATCTCCTTTCCAATGACATAAATTAACAGCACAACTAAACAGCTAACTGGAAAACATTTGGTTAGCTAAATACGTGAGAGCCTACAGCTGTGCTGCTCCAGCAAGCGTGGCGTTACCTACTCCAAAGAACTGTACACACCCCGTACACACCAGTTAGTGAATCTAATGGATATATGGGGTTACTGAAAATTGAGGCATGCTGGCTAGACTCAAGGGCCTTATGAACACTTGATAATAACTTGCCTAGAATAATGTAGAATATAGAGCCGGCACCGTGGCGTAGCTGGTAAAGCCACTGCCTACAGTGCCAGTATCCCATATGGTCACCGGTTCAAGTCCCGGCTGCCTAGCTCCAGGCTCCTGCCTTCAGACTGGCCCAGCTCTGGCCACTGCGGCCATTTGGGGAGTGAAACAGTAGATGAAAATCTCTCTCTGCCTCTGCTTCTCTGTAACTCTGCTTTTCAAATAAATCTTAAAAATGTAGAATACTAGGTAAATCTTTATGCATACACCAGAAGTCCTAGACACACTTAATATTAATGGACCTCAGCTCTGCAAGAAATATGCCTTAAACAAGTTTTATGTTCAGTGCATTGCCTTTCAGTCAGCGTTCACATAGGCCCAGAGCATGATTCAGCCAAGCTGTGAACAGTCTTTACTACTAGGTGTGAAGAACTGCCTAGATGTAAGTAACGCCTCAGCACGTAAAAGTCCATCATTCAGGTCTTGGCTCAAATGCTGTTCTCTGAGGTGTTCCCTGATGCCCTATGCAGGAATCTGCTCTACCTGCTCTCTGAAATATCTTGTTCACTCCTCTTTCTCTCTCACACACAGACACACACACAACAGAGACGGTGCTTCTGTTTTAAGGTATACTGTTCTAAGTCAGAGGTGGAATGTTTTGTTACTTTAAGGTAAGTAATAGATATTGCTATAAAATTATATAAACCTATTCAAGCTGAAGAACTATAATTGCAAAACTATTTAAAATTTTTGGAAAAATAACCCAGAAACTACCCATAAGATATTTATCTCAACTGTTATAGTTTACAAATAACCAGATGAAACAACTTTGAACATGGTAATTTATTTTATGCAGTTGTTTAAATCTGTTGCTTAAAAATTTTCAAAAGGCACTTTAAAAAACATTTAAAAATACATTTTTCTGACTTAATGGTGATCACTTAAAATAAGCAAGTCACCAGACATTTTCAAACCATTCATGACACTATTACCTTAAATAATTTTAAAATTCCAAAACACAGACATTCACTATGTAGTACAACACACTGCTTAGCAGTAAGATTAGTTTCCCTCTAACAATATACTCCACATAGATTATTACTTGGCAGGGCCCTGCAAAGTTATTCAAACTTAGCTAATATCAACTGAAGACTAGAGGTAAAGGAGCTGAAAAATAGAGCAGTTCTCTCTCGAGTTTGTAAAATTTCTTCTTCCCATCTGTGTTAAAATTTTTTTCAACTCAGATATAAATAACTCCTTTTTTTAATCAATAGAACTTACATTTAGCATAAAATATACCACAGCTTGTCCCCCAGATTTCTTAAGTACAGTTCTGTCGGGTCTACTGTAAGGAAATAGAGAAATGAAGCAGGGTTTTGCTGTTTGTTTCTGAGAAAAGGGTGAGTGGTGACGGGATCAATAATTGTAGATGTAGAAATAGTTTAAAAACTACAGGCTTTTAAACAACACAAGCATCCTGAGAGCCAGCAGGCATTATTCTTAGATGTTTACTTTCAATCTCATAGGGAAACCTATAGGTAATTAAGCCAAATTAACCTTGTAAAGGCAGCTTTAAGAGTAGCTAGAAAACAGAAGTTAGTTTTAAAAGAAAGAAGGGCGTTAACACAAATTTTCAAAGACAGAACAATGGTCTAACAAGCTGAAACTTTAAGAAGAAAAGGTTAGATGGGAGCTAACACACTGAGGATTCTTTCAAGTACAGTAGCGCCTCAATCTGGTAACAATGGTTTGATAGGCGCAAGGAAGTGCAAAATTGATACTCAAACAATTATGGAAAGTAACCAGTTAGCAAATCCAATGCCCAATTTCAATTCAAAAAATATTAAAAACTGGTTAGTGATTTATTTGTGAAGCTTTTTACAGTAATAAAACCACCTCTGAAGTTTTAGGATTTGGAAGGAAACTCTGGGACAAAAATTTGCCTTGTATCTATGAACTTGCCATTAGAGAATATAAGAATACTGCTGTAAGAGAACCTAAGACATCAAAGCCTTATGTTCTGAGAGCACATCAAAAGTATTCGCTCAAATAACGAAGATCTTAATCTAAGATGATAACTCATTATCATGAAATCTGGTTTGATGTACTCTATCAAATACTAGAAGAATTTTTTTTTTACTTATGTCACCTAAGACAAATAATTCTTAAAAGTGATGAAATTTTAAATTGATATTATGAATTAGCAGCAAAATGCTCTGCATATTATAAAATAGCATTTTGCTACCCCTATTTAAACTCTAGTTGCAACAGTGGACACTTTTGATTACATTTATGTATGCTTTTAATGAAGCAGTATGTACTTATTAATACTTAAGAAACCCTGCCTGCCCTACTGTGAAATTGCTGAACTTCAGAGAATTACAGATTTTACCGTGGGCTTTGATATTAATCAGTCTGGAGGAGTTAAAGAATTTTGCTAAAAGGAATGATCCAGTGACCCTTGAAATTGTATTTGAAGTATTTTACACTGAATATAGTATAATCCTGGTCTATAATGATTTAACACATTAGTTATTTAAGTGTTTGAAAAATATGTACAGCACAGTAACCTTTGGTGTGTGCCTGATGTCGGCACCAGAACCATGTTAAGTAGCTGGGTAATGGTTCTCAAACTAGGGTGAAAATGATTCACCTCTAGTGCTTGTTTAAACACAAATGCTGGGCTCACCTGCGAAGTGTCTGAGGCAGTGGGTGTAGGGTGAGGCCCAAGAGAGGCTGCATCTTGGACAAGTCTCCAGGTGGTACTGATGCGGTTTGTTGGGACCACACCTTGGTGGCCACTGCCCTAGGACGTCTAGTAAGAATGCAGACTCCTGGGCAACATGCTAAAGTTAGAAATCTGGTGGACTAGGGTTTTGAGATCTGTACTTCAACAGTTCCCAGGCAAGAGTGAGAGACTCAAAATAAGATCACTATGACAACAATTTGGCTGGTTAATCTAGCACTGGTTGATGTACTGTCACATACTATAAATTAAAATGGAAATAATGCTACATGACTAACACAGGACTTGAACGTAAATCCTAGCTCTGTTAGCTCTTAACTTTGTGACAGTGGAAAAGTGATCTTAACTCTCTGAACTTCAGTTTCCTCATCTATAAAATGAGATTATCACCCAAGCGGTGAGGATTCACGCTGATATACACAGAGCATCTAAGCACAGTACCTGTCAAATAGTAGGCACTAGATAAATACCAGCTATTACTTATAAGTAATGTATGAAATACTTCAGTGTCTCATTTAATCATCTATTTAAATATTTACACACAAAGCTAAGAGAATAATAATAAAATCTTATTGCTCCCTGTTCTGGGCCAGTGTTCTGAGCCTTAACATACATGCACTTATTTAATCCTCATGTAAATCCTGTGAGGTAGCTAGTAGTATTATCTAACTTACAGACAAGGAAACTGAGGCACAGAGAAATTAAGTAAATTGCTCAAGGTAGCAAAAACAGTGATGGAGCAAGACTTTCAACCCAGGCTGTCCAACGACAGAGCCCAGGATTCTCCTCGACATTTATGAGTAAATTTTAGGGTTTCTGAATGTTTATGATAAAGAATTTATACTTCCAGTAAAGAAAAGAAGCATATATGGATCACAAAAAGTTTCATGTCCCTATCATGGCGAAGAGCTGTTCAAAGAACAGAATGAATACCTTGAATTCTTGGCAGATGATATTATCATGAAAACAAACAACTGAACAGATAACAAGTGGTACATGTTTTCATTATGCTTAGAGAGTACTCCACAACCAGCCACTGAAATGAACATCTTCTCAACAGACCATCCAGGGAGGTCATGGTTTTGACATGTTTTGGCACAATAAATATATTTAGGGAAGCAGCACAGTCAATGGTGTGACAGCCAAGTAAAGTTAGCATAATGACATGAAAAATGCAAATAATTTGTAACATAAAAAGTAATCTGATAAAGTCTAATATATTCTGTTACAATACACTCAGCACTTAGATTACTAAAGATAACAAAAATTGAGAATTTTCTTTCCTTCCAGAAACTCTTTAGGGAGTCACTACAATGAAAATGGAATTATTTGTGACTATTTTTGACGATAGTATTGGATGGGTATTCTGCTGTCCACTGGCAAGACAATTACCCCACAATCGTAAGTCAGCATCAAACTTTCCATTGTGACCCATAAAGTATTTGGTTTTTTAATAGGTGACAGTTTAGCTTGTTTAAGCATTCTGCATTTTCTAATGTTGTTAATTAACAAAATCTCCCATTCAAAATATCTTGCCAGAGTAATAGCCACCTGCGATCCTAAAAGTGCTTTACAAACTTTGCTTTAAACAAGTTATGAAAGGCACAAACAAGTTATCTCTCAACAGAAAAATAAAAGGAAATATAATTATGTAGTTGGAAAAAGTTTTAAATAATCAATTTAAAATGTCACTTAATGATTCCTGAGAGTGGCACTGATACAAAAGAATGCCTAAACGGCATGAAGTTTACTTATTCGTTACCTAAAAGTAACAAGGAATCTGGGAACCAAGTAACTTAAAATGCATGTTTACAGAAAGCTATTAATGCTGTGAGTAAATAAATATTAAAAGTGGAGAATAGTATTCAAGAGTGGTTAAACATACTTAGAAAAGAAACAACCAGGAACTGGGGGGTTAACTGCTAATTAGAACCCAGGATACAATATAGTCAAGGCCCAGGATAATTTCAAAATGTGGTTTTATTAATGCACTTTAGGATAAGTGCCAATTCTTACTCTACGTTCTTCTGGAAGAAATACTGCCAATTATAAATAATCTCAGCCAAACTTTCACTTGACAAAAATGCTGTTTGTTGGGGTTTGGTTCATTTATATCATACTGCAAATATAAACTCATTTTTTGAGTTTATAAACAACACTGAGCAACAATATTTCCTTCTAGAATTTTCTTTAAGGCAGATCAGTTTAGCATCATGTGTGTTACTAACAGTGCAGTACTGTTCTAGCAAATTAACTATTTGAGTTTCTCAGTGACAATAATACACATGGTCAGGAACAGGCAACAAAATCTTTCCTGGTTCCTCTCCCTGGCCACCATTTTAAAAACACAAATTATTCATATATATATATTTATATATTACTGTATCAAAACACATTTTAACAGACTTCACAGCTCATTTAAAGCTTCAGTTTACAGTCATTTATATGTCAAAAATCTCTATTATGGAATGTTCACTTAGAATTGCTCACTGAGATTCCAGGGTTCTTCTGTATGTCAAAAATGCAGAAGTCCTCCTTCAATGCAATGACAGACATTTTATCTCTGTTAATTCATGGTTTCTTTCAAGGGTTTCCTAATTTTACTTTTGAATCTTCATTTTTGTTTGCTTGACCTATTTCCTTTAATATATTTTCAGGTAAGTCAGGTTGATATCTGTATAAATAACCATATGGACGAAGATGATAAACGAGGTATTCTAATTCATACATAGTTGTAGAATCAACATAATGAAAAGAAACTGCAAGATCAGAACAGCAACCAGGACCCTAAAAAAAAAAAAAACAGTGGAAACACACATTGTTAATAAAGCACATTGCTAACATACTAAATAGCTACTTATCAAGGAAATACACAGTTTAAAAGAATCTAAGCATGAAAGCTGGCAAGGTAAAGCAGAGGCACCGGACTTGCTACAGTCGTCATTTTCATTATTTATTTATTTAACTTATTAGAAGAAAATGAGAATCCTTCAGAATTCCTGATGATTTAAAAACAAGAACAAATGCCAAAGTATTTCTAACTAACACTACCACATTCTTCAGTCTTGCAGACAAAATTCTTGAGACTTCTTCAAGTGAAAGGGGCAGCTACACAGGATGAAGCTTTATTTCTCCAACTTCTGCTTTCTCTTCCTGACTCTCACTGCACTTTCTGCTCGGTTTGGTCTTGAAGGGACAACTACTTGAGCATCCAAAGACTATAAAGCCTTGCCCCACTGTGTATCCACAACCTAATACTTGATAATCTCTGTAAGCTTCTCTTTCCTCATCTGCAAAAAGTGGTTGCTTAAAGGAAACAATGTGTATAACAATTTGGGATTATGCTTCCTTATGATAAATTCTCAATATTATCTATTATTGATAAAATAATCACATTCAGGTCCCATCAGGATGGTCAGTTAGGTTTAAAACAGTTCAGTTATCCAGTTCTCATAGATTGTTTATTGGGTTGGCATGAGAAAAATTTATAATAAGTGAGAAAGCAAGAAAACAGAAAAAGAAACCGATTCAGAATCAAACAGTCATAAGGTCAGTCCTGGGACGTGGCACATGTTTCACCCAGCTGACCCCCAACTACAGATCCGGATGACTTGGCAAGGACCAAGGGAGATAATCTGGCAAGTTCTCAGAGAAGATTCATAGTCAAGCAGCCTGAATTTCCTGAGTGGTATGTCATCTGTTAAATGGAGAATCACTGTAAGGATTAGCTATCCTGTCTATGTATGTCACAAGGAAAACTGGTGGTGGACAGCAGAAGCAGCAGCGATTAGCTTTAGCATTTCTTTTTACAGCTAATTACCCACAGCCAAGGTCAAATGTCCTAGATCTCAGCACTACTGACATGTTGGGTCACATAATTCTTTGTTAAGGGGGGGCTGTCCTGTGCCTTGTAGGATGCTAAACATCTAGTGGGTTTATAATCCAGTGAGTTTCTATCCACTAGATATCACTAGTAACCTCCTAGTTGAGACAGTGAAAAAATCCAACATCACATGGCATCCCATACATAATGCACAATTTTTATGCATCAGTTAATTTTTTTAATGTCTCCAGACCTTGGCAAATGTCCCTGCAGAAACAAAGCTGCCTCTGGTTGCAAACCACTGTTCTAGCTGATGATTTGAAAGCACTGGCTTGTGCAGAACAGAGTGGCACCATGAAGTGTTCTTCTTTGCATGTTAAGGGTCACAGCAAACAAGGCAGAGATAACTAGTGACTCGCCTAAAGGCATTATTAATAACAGAATTGAGTCTAAAAGCTTACTTTCATGGTTTCTGGCTTCAAGACAGCAATGCTTACAACAATAAAAAGTTTATACATTCTTCTGATACTTGTTTAGTAAATTATAGTACATTCATAGATTAGTCAACCATTTAATAAAGCAGATACATATATTAATGCTGATGAATCGCAATGTTGTATGAAAAGGGCAACTTGTACAAAGATGCATATGATATAGTTAAATGTATTTTAAAAACCCATAAAACAATACTGCATTGTATTTGTGAATACATAGAACAAGTAGGAAGATATTAAAATGTGCATGGTAATAAGCAATACTAATTTCATGATAGTGTTAACTTTAGGGAATAAGGTAAGTTAATCAGATTGGGGAAAGCATGTAGTCCTCAACCATACAACATGTTTTTCTTTCAAAAATTAAGCAAACGTGGCAAAGGATTAATATTTAGTAAAGCTGGCTGCTGAGTACACAGTATTATACTATTCTCAAATATCTGTACTTTTAGAATTTTCATAAAAAGGGATCAGTCCATAGCTTGTTTCCGAAGTCTCCCTTTAAGATTTATCTTATTTCTTTGAAAGAGAAGTAGAGAGAGAAAGGTCTTCCATCCACTGGTTCACTCCCCAAATGGCTGCACCGATCTGAAGCCAGGAGCTTCTTCCGGGTCTCCCAGGTGGGTGCAGGGGCCCAAGGACTTGGGCCATCTTCTGCTTTCCCAGGCCACAGCAGAGAGCTGGATCGGAAGAGCAGCAGCCGGGACTAGAACTGGCACCCATATGGGATGCCTGCGCCACAACACCAGCCCCTAAGAGGCCTGCCTTAATCAAACCAGAGTACTCCATCCCCTTGTTGGCTTTCTTTTTCTAAAAGGCTCTTAACATTCCCTGAATTCATATTAAATCCTTAGCTAGTTTGGCTGTGTTCACTCACTTCTCCGTTTTCAATGGCTGACACACATAGGACCCAAAGATAGTAATTAAATGATTACTGCTGATGCCCCTGGTCTCATCTGTTTAATTATACTATCACTCTCTATAAAAAGGAACAAGGGAGATTCCTAGTTATTGGCACTAAAGACAATATACTATTTTTTCTTTTTAATCAATGAAAGTCAACCATAGAGACCAGCATTATGGCACAGCAGTTAAGCCAATGCCTGCAAACCACATGGGTGCCAGTTCCGAGTCCTGGATGTTCCACTTCCGATCCAGTTCACTGCTGATGTGCCTGGAAAATGGCCCAAGTGATTGGGTCCCTACGTTCACGTGAAAAACCCATATGAAGCTTCAGACTCTCGGCTTCAGCCTGTCCTAGCCCTGACCATTGCAGCAGCCACTGTGGGAGTGAACCAGCGGCTGGAAGATCTAACTCTGCCTTTTGAATCTTAAAAAAAAAAAAGGGGGGGGGAGGAGATAACCAGCACACGTATTTATACTAATAACATTTCTAAACTTACCTCTATAGGAGGATAATAGTTATAATTCCAGTACCAAAAGGTTCTGGGGAGATAGCCTTTGATTAAGTGGTGTTCTGGTACAAAGGGATGAAAAGTTTCTTTTCCAGTGGTATCTCTGGAATCTCCTGCTTGGACATTTAGAATTTCCATGCATCTTCCCAGTGCTAAGTCTTCAATGGAGGAACTATGTGTACATTTGTCTGTTTTGAATGCATCAACAAATCTCCGTAGGGCTTCTTTGCTTAGTACATATCCCGCTCCTCCACTCATGTAGCCTTGCTTTACATAGGGCTTAAATCTTCTCCCGAAGTAAATGGGTTCTTCAGGGTCATATTTTGAAAGAAGCCATCTCAAGTTGTCTAGTATGACATATGTATCATCGTCAGCTTTCAGAAACCAATCGGCATCTTCTAAATGATGTTCATGGACATACTGAAAAGCTTTAATTGTTTTCCAGTATAGCTGATCTCTGCCTTCTTTGGTTTTTAATCCCACAGTAGGGAAGTCTTTATTTTCTTCCGAACTCATAAACAGCACTTTATTACAACGCTGGGCCCATGTTACTTTGACGTGTCTGGCCTTTTTCTCTAGATTTTGAGGGCCTGTCATAACCCAGCAAAGAATTTTAACTTTCTGATAGAGGTTTTCAGCGATGTCTGTGTTCTCATCTATTAAACAAATATTTTTAGAGTTATATTTACATAGACAGAAAATCCAAATAACTTGCATTGAAAACATTTTGTAACAATTTCAAAGACCTTCCTATCAGTAAGGATTCAGCTGAAGGAAAGCAAAACTCAACCAAATGTGAACTGACATTCTGATTGACTGGTTTAATGTCAACCTTACTGAGATCACTGTAGCTAATAAGAGTTGTCACTATGACCTAAGTTGTTAATCAAACTGGTTTGGGAACTTGCCAGGAATGCAGATCTCAGGCCCCAACTTGGACTGGATCAGATTTTTTTGTCTTACAAGTTGTTCTAGTAATTCAAACATGTTACATTAAGTATTGCTTTCAGTAGTCTCTGCTTGGCATTTCATGCTACAAAGCAAGCTCCAGCAGGTTTTCAATAGAACACCGACAGGAATTTCTCAGTTGCTGAAGGGACACCTGAAGGGGCAGTTCACTTGTGAAGCTTGCAAAGTCCACTGTTAATTTCCTTTTTCCAAAAGTTTTATTTGAGATATAAAAAGATTTATTAGAGTCAAAGAACTCCAGCCAGTGCAGCATGGAGAGGGACTTCCAAGAGAGGAAAAACCCAAAGGGCTCCATAGCACTGGGGTTTTCACATACAATTTTGAAGGAAAAAAACTTGACAAAAGTTGTATTTTTACTGTTGAAAGGCAGAGTGACAGAGAACTCCCATCTGTTGATTCACTACCCGAATGCCCATAACAGCATGAGCTGGGGAACCCCATCAAGGTCTCCCACATGGGTGGCAGGGACCTGAACACTTGAGCCATCACCTGCTGTCTCCCAGTGGGCACATGAGCAAGAAGCTGGACTGGAAGTAGAGCAGAGATTGAATCTCAGGCAATCCAATACGGCATGTGGTGTCCCAAAGCCGAACCTTTAACTGCTTGAGCATGCCCACTCCACTGAGAAGAATGTCTACAAGGACCCTGAGGTAACCGTGAAGGCTTTCAGGAGACCCCAGTTCAAAGCAGAGGAGTTAATGCATGGCCAAACTTAGTCCTGATGCTAATACACTTCAGTCCAAAATACAAATCAGAAACAGAGCAAGGGGTACAAGTGGAATTTCCAAGACTGTCTTAAAGCTTTATTTTAAAAAATTATCACTTTGTAAAGATATGAAAGGAGGACCTGGCAGTTGGCATTGCGGTGCTTGTGATACCAGCATCCCACAGGAGAATGCTGGTTCAGTCCCAGCTGCTTTGCTTCAGATCAAGCTTCCTGCTCATGTGCCTGGAAGGAAGGTAGTAGATAATGGCCCAAGTGCTTTGGGCTCTTGCCATCCACATGGGAGACCCAGATGGAGTTCCTGGCTCTGGCAGCCATTTGGAGAGTGAATCAGTGAGTGGAAATCAATCTGTCGCTTTCCTTTAAATAAATAAATCTTTAAAAAATAGGGACCTTATGCCAGAATACAAAGCAATGTATAGCTCCTTTCATCAGGAATGTCTTACACCTACTCCCCACCCCCTGCCGCCGCCACCACAAGAGTAACTCAGCAAGCAGTGAACTGAAGGACTTAAACTGACTCATGTTCTAGTACAAACTTTTCTGGGTGTAAACAATTCAAAGTGATCAGGCCAGAACCCCACAATCTGAGTAGCACTGCTGTGGAGAAAGAGCTTGATGATGAGATTCTAGACCAGTGCTTCTCAAATTATCTGTGGGAAAGGACCAAGCTTTATTCCTTACAATTAGACCTATACTTTGGTGAAAATGCATCACTTGAAAAAGGAAAACACAAGCCCTAAGTTTTTAGACTCAGATGAAATTACTGTGTCAAATTCCTATGAAAGTTTAGTTTCAAGGATAATATTTAGTTGACCAGTGTGAGTCTTGCAACCCACAGTTTGAACAATTCTTGAGGCTGTACCCACAGGAAGTATATCCTTAAGGTCAAATAAGGAGTTAAAGGCTTGGACCTGGAAAAAATAAGGGTATAATCCACAAGTAACTGAGCGGGAGTTGGAAGACAAAGGGTGGGGTTATCATGAAATTATTCACATACCCCTCCAAATTCCAAGAATTCCATCTAAAAGGACAAAACTACGTAATTGTGTCAGAAGACATTCACACTGCATATACTTGCGGAGCCAACCTTTTAGCTCCGCAAGTGTACCAATCACTGAATGGACACAATGGTGCATACCAGGATCCCCAATACGTTTCACTTAAGACAGCTGTTGGGGCTGGCATTTTCGTGTACTGGGTGATGCCACCACTTGCAACACTGGAACCCCATATGGATGCCAGTTTATGTCCTGGTTGTCCCACTTTCAACCCAGCTCTGCTAATGGCCTGGGAAAAGTAGTTGAAGATGGAACAAGTATTTGGGCCCCTGCCATTCATATGGGAGGCCTGGATGAAGCACCTGGCTTAGTTTTGGCCACTGGGGCCATCTGGAGAGTGAACCAGTGAATGGAAGATCTGTCTCTCCCTCTCATATTTTTGTTTAAAACTTTTTCCTTACTGCTGAGGTCTAGCAGATTATTTCATTCTTCCAACTACTCATTAACTGTAAGGATACTTTAAAAAGTTCATGGGAAAAATGGAAATTAAAGTTGATTTTCCTGTAAAAAAAAATTTGAAGTCATCTAATTTTTTCCCAATTCACATTTTCCATGAACTTTTTGAAGGCCTCTCCTATTTGTACACAGGCATGTGCTGGCAGCGGAGATGAAAGATGAGCAAGACGCATCTCCTACCAGAGAGATTCACTGTCTCGTGGGAGACTTGCTGGGCATCCAAACCAGTGACTGCTACCTACTGAGACACACCATCATAGAGGTATTTACCAAGGGTTCAGTGTGCTGAGCGGAAAGCAGTGGGAGATAAACAGCAATGGGTTGAAGAGAGAAAAGCAACAAACAGTAGGAAAAATAAATGATGCAAAAAAAAATATTTAAATGAGTAGGTCACCAAAATAAAGGACAAAAAGCAAGGTAAAGCTGGACATGAGTCCAGCTGCAGCCTAAATTTAGGGAGACTGTACTGTGAATGGGAAGAAAGATATTGTAAAAGTAAGAAATGGGATTGGTATGTGGAAAAAAATACCTACCATGATTTCATAGTTTTTGACTTAGGCAGATGATACTGAGCTATATAAAATTAGGAATATAAGAAGAACAACAAGTTTTAGGAGTTAAAAGGAAAAACCTGTTCAATGAGAGAACTAGGCACACTTAAACTCACATTATGAATCATTCAAGGACAAATATGAAGGTACTTCAATAAAGTTCAAGGAATTGGAATAAAAAGGTAAGTTTATAGTGGTGCAAAATTGTTTGAGCTCATGCACAGTTTCAAAAAGTTCATGGATAATACATGAAAAAATTACACATGGATTTCAATTACTTTCGCACAAAACAAACATTCCATTTTTCAAAACCTTTTTGAAGTACCCTTGTATGATGTGTCTAACATGTGTCCTTAGTGCAGCCTGGCAGTGCTAGGGAAGCCTGGCTCCAAAGGATCATGTGAAGACAGGATGCTGCACCACAGAGCCAGTGCACAACGGTCAAACTTCTGTGCTAAGGACACAGAGCACCTGTTCAGAACTGAATCACGGTTGTTCAAACAACCACATAACACAGCAGTGTGTGCTTGCCAGCTGCTGAAACTGGATCAGGCTTTGATACTGATCCTTCAATCTCTTCTTGAGAGGTAGGGAGAAGTCACTTACTACCGGAAAAATAAGAAAAATAACTCTTAATGGGGGAACCTCTGCATCCCAGGATTCTAATTGTTTTATTTTTTTTAAGGTTTATTAATTTTCAAAGAGCTACAGAGAGGGAGAGAGATCCTTCATCTGCTGGTTCACTCCACCCAAATGACTGCAACAGCCAGTGCCAGGAGCCAGGACCTCATCCAGGTCTCCCAATTGGGTGACAGGGTCCCAAACACTTGGGCCATCTTCTGCGGCTTTGATCAGGCCATTAGCAAGAACTAGATCGGAAGCAGAGCAGCCAGGACATGAACCAGCACCCATATGGGATGGCAGGCAGCAGCTTTACCTGCTTTACCACAACGGCAGCCCCTCCAATTGTTCTCAAGCTCCCTGGGTATTCTTTTTTGTCAAATCACAATTTGCAGAGATCTTTGTATTGTATAAATGTTTTCCCACATTGTCTAGAACTGGGCTAAGGTTAAAGATAGTAAGAAATAGATGAAAACTAAGAGTATGAGAGTTGATAGCATCTTATGATTTAATAAAATACTCTAATTTCTTTTTTTTTTTTTTTTTTTTTTTTTTTTTTACAGGCAGAGTGGACAGTGAGAGAGAGACAGAGAGAAAGGTCTTCCTTTTGCCGTTGGTTCACCCTCCAATGGCTGCCGCGGAGGGCGCACTGCGGCCGGCGCACCGCGCTCGTCCGATGGCAGGAGCCAGGTACTAGGTGCTTTTTTCCTGGTCTCCCATGGGGTGCAGGGCCCAAGCACCTGGGCCATCCTCCTCTGCACTCCCGGGCCACAGCAGAGGGCTGGCCTGGAAGAGGGGCAACTGGGACAGAATCCGGCACCCCGACCGGGACTAGAACCCGGTGTGCCGGCGCCGCAAGGCGGAGGATTAGCCTGTTGAGCCACAGCGCCAGCCAAAATACTCTAATTTCTACAGTTCTTTAAAAACTTAGAAATACTGCTTATGTTATTCTTTAAGAAATCATACCTTTATGTTGGCTGGAATCTGCATTGAAGTTCATTTGTCCTTCCAGATGATTCTGTCCATTATCATCGGAATGCCTAGCATGAGGGTCGTTATGAAGAATGTTAGGCTGGGTGTCACTGTGTTCTCCCAGCAAAATACTAAACAGTTGAGAACATAAAAAAAATCCTATTGCTGATCCACAGAGAAAGATTAAAAAATTCAGCCAAGATTTAGAGGCCATTTCCCGAAAGTTTATTTCTGTAAGAAAAAAAATAAGCAAGTGTTATAAAATTATAAAGCAGTATACATATGAAGAGTAAAAACTGATAATGCTTAGCTATAATGAAATGTTAAATCCTTCCATATAAGAGAACATTCCTAATAGTATTTATTTTTTTATTACCTATAACTTTATCCCTCTATTTGCCACTAAAACAGCACATTATGGACAATTTAATAAAATCAATGAGTAAGGATGTGCTACTCACAGTAACAGAAACATGGTCATCACTATGAAACAAGATGAAGGCAGAAAATATCCTAGTAAATGTACAAAGGAAACCCAAAGTAAACAACAGGAATGCTTATGGAAAAAGGCAAGGCCAAGTCATTACTTATCAAGAGTCACCTTAATTGTAAATAGCTTCAACTTTCCAGTTAAAAGACTGGCTGAATGGACTAAAAAACAAAACTCATTTATTTGATGCCTACAAGAAACACATCTCACCAACAAAGATACAGGCAGACTGAAAGTAAAAGGATGGAAAAAGATATTCCATGCAAACAGAAACCAAAAAAAGAGGTGGTGTAGCCATTTTAATATCAGACAAAATAGACTTTAACACAAAAAAGAGACAAAGAAGGGCACTAAGTAATGATTAAGGGATCAATTCAACAGGAAGATGGAACTATTATATACACACGTAATTACAGGGCGCCTGGCTCTTTAAAAGAAATGTTATAGATCTAGAAAAAATGATGCTGAAATTCATATGGAGGCACAGGAGACCTCGAATAGCTGAAGCAATCTTGTACAACAAAAACAAAGCCAGAGGCATCACAATACCAGATTTCAGGACATACTACAAGGCAGTTGTAATCAAAACAGCATGGTACTTGTACAGAAACAGATGGATAGACCAGTGGAACAGAATAGAAACACTACAGAAATCAACCCAAACATCTACAGCCAACTTATATTTGATCAGGATCTAAAACCAATTCCTGGAGCAAGGACAGTCTATTTAACAAATGGTGCTGGGAAAACTGTATTTCCACATGCAGAAGCATGAAGCAAGACCCCTACCTTACACCTTTCACAAAAATCCACTCAACATGGATTAAAGATCTAAATCTACGACCCAACATCATCAAATGATTAGAGAGCATTGGAGAAACCCTGCAAGATATAGGTACTGGCAAAGACTTCTTGGAAAAGACCCCAGAGGCACAAGCAGTCAAAGCCAAAATTAACTATTGGGATTGCATCAAATTGAGAAGTTTCTGTACTGCAAAAGAAACAGTGAGGAGAGTGAAGAGGCAACTGACAGAATGGGAAAAAATACTTGCAAACTATGCAACAGATAAAGGATTAATGACCAGAATCTACAAAGAGATCAAGAAACTCCACGACAACGAAACAACCCACTTAAGAGACGGGCCAAGGACCTCAATAGACATTTTTCCAAAGAGGAAATCCAAATGGCCAACAGACACATGAAAAAATGTTTGGGATCACTAGCAATCAAGGAAATACAAATCAAAACCACAATGAGATTTCACCTCACCCTGGTTAGAATGGCTCACATGCAGAAATATACCAACAATAGATGCTGGCGTGGATGTGGGGAAAAAGGGACACTAACCCACTGCTGGTGGGAATGCAAACTGGTAAAGCCAATTATGGAAGTCAGTCTGGAGATTCCTCAGAAACCTGAATATAACTCTACCATACAACCCAGCCATCCCACTCCTTGGAATTTACCCAAAGGAAATTAAATTGGCAAACAAAAAAGCTGTCTGCCATTAATGTTCACTGCAGCTCAATTCACAATAGCTAAGACCTGATATCAACCCAAATGCCCATCAACAGTAAACTGGATGAAGAAATTATGGGATATATACTCTATAGAATACTATACAGCAGTAAAAAAAAAAAAAAATGAAATCCGGTCATCTGCAACAAAATGGAGGAATCTGGAAAACATCATGCTGAGTGAAATATGCCAGTCCCAAAGGGACAAATATCATATGTTCTCCCTGATCAGTGACAACTGAGCACCAAAAAGGAAACTTGTTGAAGTGAAATGGACACTATGAGAAACAGTGACTTGATCAGCCCTTTTCCTGACTGTTGATGAACAGCTTAAAAAAATACTAAAAGGGATAAAGTATTATCTACTTAATACTATTGGTTGAACTCTTTAATTAACACACAATTATTCTTAGGTGTTTAAATTTAACTGAAAAGTGATCCCTGTTAAATGTAAGAGTGGCAATAAGAGAGGGAGGAGATGTACAGTTTGGCACATGCTCAATCAGACTTGCCCTAAACGGTAGAGTTAGAAACGTGCCAGGGGATTCCAATTCAATCCCATCAAGGTGGCATGTACCAATGCCATCTCACTAATCAAAGTCATCAGTTTCAGTTCACAATTGATCATAATGATAGGTCTAAGAGTCAAAGAGATCACATAAACAAGACTAGTGTCTGCTAATACTAACTGATAGAATTAAAAAGGAGAGAATGCCATTGGAGGGTGAACCAACAGCAAAAGAAGACCTTTCTCTCTCTCTCTCACTGTCCACTCTGCCTGTCAAAAAAAAAAAAAAAAAGAGAGAGAGAGAGAGAGAGAGAGAGAGAGAGAGAGAGAGAGAGAGAGAGAGAGATTGATCCATCGTGGGAAGCTGGATACACAGCAGACCCATAGAATGGCAGATGTCCTAAACAGCACTCTGGCTTCAGATTCAGCCCTTAACGCATTCGGGTCTGGCTGAAGAGCCCATGAGAGTATTTTAGGCATGGAAAGCCAAGACACTCTGGCAAAAACAACAACAACAACAACAAAGGGGGGGCCTAAATGAAAGATCTCTGCGAGTGAGATCCCAGTGGAAAGAACAGGTCATCAAAGAAGGAGGTACCTTTCTCTGAAGGGAGGAGAGAACTTCCACTTTGACTATGACCTTGTCTAAATAAGATCGAAGTCAGCAAACTCAAAAGGTTTCCATAACCTTGGCAACTCATGACAAGAGCCTAGGGTGATTACTGATGCCATAAATAAGAGTGTCAATTGTTAACAACAGGAGTCACTGTGCACTTACTCCCCGTGTAGGATCTCTGTCCTTAATGTGTTGTCCAAAGTGAATTAATGCTATAACTAGTACTCAAACAGTACTTTACACTTTGTGTTTCTGTGTGGGTTCAAACTGTTGAAATCTTTACTAAATATATACTAAATTGATCTTCTGTATATAAAGATAATTGAAAATGAATCTTGATGTGAATGGAATGGGAGAGGGAGCAGGAGATGGGAGGGTTGCGGGTGGGAGGTAAGTTATGGGGGGGGAGCCACTGTAACCCAAAAGCTGTACTTTGGAAATTTATATTTATTAAATAAAAGTTTTTTAAAAAAAGATAAATGTTATGGCATCAGAAGGTAGACATAGACTCAAAACCAGTAGTAATGGGGGACTTCAATACCTCACTTTCAGCAATGGACAGATCAACGAGACAGAAAACCAGCAAAGCAACAACAGAGTTAATCAATAATATAGACCAAATGGACCCGAAAGACATCTACAGAATTTTTCAACATACAGTTGCAGAAGACATTCTTCTCACCAAGGCATAGAACTCTAGGATAGACCAAATGCTAGGCCATAAAGCAAGTCTCAGCAAATTCAAAAAAATCAAAATCTTTTTTTTAAAGATTTTATTTATTTATTTGAGAGTTACAGACAGTGAGAGGGAGAGACAGAAAGAAAGGTCTTCTATCCATTGGTTTACTCCCCAGTGGCCACAATGGCCAGCACTGCGCTGATCCAAAGCCAGGAGCCAGGTGCTTCTTCCAGGTCTCCCATGCGGGTGCAGGGGACCAAGGACTTGGGCCATCCTATACTGCTTTCGCAGGCCACAGTAGATAATTGGATTGGAAGAGGAGCAGCCGAGACTAGAACCAGTGCCCATGTGGGATGCCGGCGCCACAGGTGGAGGATTAACCTACAGCACTGGCCCCCAAAATCAAAATCTTACCATGCATATTTTCTCAGACCACAATGGAATGAAGCTAGAAATCAACAACTGAATATTCTCTAGAATTTATGAAAACACATGGAGACTGAACAACATGCTCCTGAATGAACAGTGGGTCACAGAAGAAATCAAGAGAAATCAAAAAATTTTCGGAAACAAATGAAGACGACAGCACAACATATCAAAACTTATGGAATACAGCAAAAGCAGTGTGAAGAGGAAAGTTTATAGCAATTGGTGCCTACATCAAGAAACTGAAAAGTAACAGCAAACAAAATCCAAAACTAGGAGGAGAAAATAAAAGATCAAATTAGAGAATGAGCAAAATTCATTTAAAAAATACAAAAGATCAGCAAAACGAGAGCTGGGTTTTTGTTTTTGTTTTTGTTTTTGTTTTTTGACAGGCAGAGTGGACAGTGAGAGAGAGAGAGAGAGAAAGGTCTTCCTTTTTTTTTTTTCACTGTTTAAGGAATTTTTATTAAAGCAAGAATTTTATAATCCAAATTACGTTTCCTCGCTCAGTTATCAATTCTGTTCCTTAAAACAGAGCTACATTCTGAGCTATTCCACCGTTGGTTCACCCTCCAATGGCCTCGGCGACCAGTGCGCTGTGGCTGGCGCAGCGCGCTGATCCGATGGTAGGAGCCAGGTGCTTCTCCTGGTCTCCCATGGGGTGCAGGGCCCAAGCACTTGGGCCATCCTCCACTGCACTCCCTGGCCACAGCAGAGAGCTGGCCTGGAAGAGGGGCAACCAGGACAGAATCCGGCACCCTGACCGGGACTAGAACCCGGTGTGCCAGCACCAAAAGGCGGAGGATTAGCCTAGTGAGCCACGGCACCGGCCGAGAGCTGGGTTTTTGAAAAAATAAACAAAATTGACACACCATTGGCTCAACTAACCAAAAAAAGAAGGAAGAGGACCCAAAAAATAAAGTCAGAGATGAAAAATGGAAATTTAACGACACCACAGAAATAAAAAGAATCATCAGAAATTACTACAAAAAGCTGTAAGCCAACAAACCAGTAAACCTAGAAGAAATGGACAGATTCCTGTTCACATACAACCTACCTAAATTGAGCTGTGAAGACATAGAAAAATCTAAACAGAACAATAACCAAGATGCAAATTGAATCAGTAACAAAGACCCTCCCAAATAAGAAAAGCCCAGGGCCAGATGGCTTCACTGCTGAATTCTACCAGACATTTAAAGAACTAGCTCCAAAATTTCTCCAACTATTCAAACAGTTGAAATGGTGGGAATCTTTCCAAACTCCTCTTATGAAGCCAGCATCACCTTAATTCCTAAACCTGAAAAAGATATAGCCGAGAAAGAGAACTACACACCAATTTTCCTGATGAACACAGACACAAAAATCCTCAACAAAATACTAGCCAATCAAACCCAACAACACATCAGAAAGGTCATTCACCTGGATCAAGTGGGATTTATCCCAGGTATGCAGGAATGGCTCAATATTCACAAATCAATCAATATGATACATCATGTTAACATATTGAAGAACAAAAACTACATGATTATCTCAATAGGTGCAGAGAAAGCAATTTGGGTATAGAAGGAACTTTCCTCAACACAGTCAAGGCAATTTATGACAAACCCATGGCCAGCATCTTGTTGAATGGAGAAAAGTTGGAAGCACTCTAACTGAGATCTGGAACCAGACAAGGATGCCCTCTATCACCATTGCTATTCAATATAGTCCTGGAAGTTTTAGCCAGAGTGATTAGACACAAAAAAGAAATCACAGGTATACAAATTGTGAAAGAGGAAGTCAACTATCTCTACTTGTAGATGACATGATTCTATATATAGGCGATGCAAAAGACTCCACTAAGAGACAACTGGAACTCATAGAAGAGTTTGTTAAAGTGGCAGGATATAAAATTAACACACAAAAATCAACAGTTTTTATATATACAGACAATGCCATGGCTGAGAAAGAGCTTCTAATATCAATCCCATTCACAATAGCTACAAAAAATATATCAGATACCTTAGAATAAATTTAATCAAGATGTCACAGATCTCTATGATGAGAATTACAAAATATTAAAGAAATAGAAAATACAAAAAAATTCAAAAATCTTCCATGTTCATGGAATGGAAGAATTACTATCATCAAAATGTCCATACTACCAAAAGCAATTTACATATTCAATGTGGTATCAATCAAAATACCACGGATATTCTTCTCAGATATAGAAAAAAATGATGCTGGAATTCATATGGAAACACAGGAGACCCCAAATAGCTAAAGCAATCTTATATAACAAAAACAAAGCCGGAGGTATCACAATAAGAGATTTCAAGACATGCTACAGGGCAGTTATAATCAAAGCAGCCTGGTACTTGTACAGAAACAGATGAATAGACCAATGGAACAGAATAGAAACACCAGAAATCAACCCACACATATACAACCAAGTTATCTTTGACAAAGGAGTTAAAATCAATCCCTGGAGCAAGGACATTCTTGTCAACAAAGGATGCTGGCAAAACTGGATCTCCATATGCAGAATTATAAGGCAAGACACCTACCTTACACCTTATACAAAAATCCACTCAAAATGGATCAAAGACCTAAATCTACAACTCAATACCATCAAATTATTAGTGAACACTGGGGAAGCCCTGCAAGATATTGGCATAGGCAAAGACTTCTTGGAAAAGACTCCAGAGGCACAGGCAATCAAAGCCAAAATTGACACATGGGATTACACAGAATTGAGAAGCTTCTGCACTGCAGAAGAAACTCAGCAAAGTGAAGAGGCAACTGACAGAATGGGAGAAAATATTTGCAAACTATGCAACTGATAAAGAATTAATTTGCTTTAACTATAAAGAGCTCAAGAAACTCAACAAGAACAAAATGAGCAAAGCAGTTAAGAAATGGGCAAAGGACATACACACACAGGCATTTTTCAAAAGAGGAAATCCGAATGGCCAACAGACACATGAAAAAATGCTCAGGATTACTAGCCATCAGGGAAATGCAAATCAAAAACCACAAACGGAGGTTTCACCTCATCCCTGTCTAAATAACTTTCATATGGAAATCAACGAACAACAAGTGCTGCCAAGAATGTGGGGAAAAAGGTACCCAAATGCACTGTTGTAAACTGGTAAAGCCACTTTGAAAGACAGGATGGAGGTACCTCAGAAATCTGAATATGGACCTACCATATGACCCAGCCATCCCATTCCTGGGAAACTACCCAAGAGAAATTAAATCAGCACATGACAGAATTATCTGTACCCCCATGCTTACTGCAGCTCAATTCACAATAGCTAAGATATGGAATCAACCCAAATGTCCTTCATCTGAAGACTGGATAAAGAATTTATGTGCTTTGTACACCAAGGAATACTACACAGTGGTTAAAAAAATGAAATTCTATTGTTTGCAACAAAATGGATGAAAATTGAAAACATCATACTTAGTGAAATAAGCCAGTCCCAAAAGGACAAATACCATGTGTTCTGACCTGTGTAACAGAGTACCTAAAAGGAAATCTATGGAAGTGAAATTGACACTGAGACGCAAAGACTTTGAACAGCCTTTGTCTCAACTGTTGAAGAGCAGTTTTTTCCATACTATTTGTTGAACTCTTTACTCGTTACAGAGTTAATGTATGTATATAAAGTTAATTGAAAATACATCTTAGTAATAAATAAGAATGGGAATAGGAGAGGGATGAGAAGAGGGGTGGGAGGGCGGGTATGATGGGAAGAAGCACCATGTTTCTAAAATTGTATTTATGAAATGCATGATATTTGTATTCCTTAAAAGGTTTCGGCGGGGAGGGGAGTCAATGAGTAATGCTTTGCTTTGGATGTGGCTGATTCCCCAAGGGTTCATGTGCTGGAGGCCTCGTCCCCAGAGTGGCAGTATTAAGAGGTGGTGCAATCTTTAAGAGATGGCGCCTAGGAGAAGGTGATTAGGTCATTTGGGGCACAGCGTTCAGAAGGGAATTAATGCTGGTATCCTGGAGTTAGTTCCTATGAAAGTGAGTTGTCAAAGAGCAAACTGGCCCCTCCATCTCTCTGCCTTCCTGCCTCACCATGGGATTACTTCTGCACTGTCAAAGCATGAGGCCCTTACCAGAGGCCAAACCAATGGGGGAACTAATTATAGATTTTTCAAACCTAAAACTGTAAGCAACAGGAAATGGGCTAACACAAGTAATAAGTAGCATAATCATTGTTCAGGTGCTAATAAATATATCAGAATTTGCCCACAGAATTTTCTATTCTTTCTACCAGGATCCCTCACAGACCCACACTTACTATGATCTTTCTTCCTGGTAGCAATTACCACTTCCTCTATTCGCCAACCCAGCAATCAGGAAACTTTTTCTACAGAGTACCAAAGTAAAATACTAAGTTTCTCTGGGGTACATAGTTTCTGTTGCTGCTGCTGCTGCTTTTTAAACAACCCTTTAAAAATGTGAAAATTTAGGATGAAGAAGGTTGGGCTCAGCATAGTTTGGGGACCTATGGGCCTGCATCTATTTTTGTAAATGACACTTCATTTGAATACACATCAATGCCTCGTCTCTTATGTACTGACCATAGCTGCTTTTGCACCACAACAGCAGAGATGAGTAGTTGCAACACAGGCAATCATCCCACAAAGCCTTACCTGGACCCCTACTGTAAAAATCTAATCTCTGCTCTAAACCCCCGGCTTCACTGCAGTGCTGGATGTAGCTTCCCCTGTTCACTTCTTTTATTGTTATCCCACTGGACTGCAAGATCCAGGGCAGGGTCTTCAGGAATAGGCAGGATACCTGAGACATAATGGCTGCTCAACACAGGCTTAACTGCTGAGCAGATAATTACCATGTGGTAAAATTTTTAAGTTCCTATTAAATTTCCATGAATGATCCTAAATCTGTAGTTTCCAATTCCCCAAGGTACTTTAAAAATTGTCTGCTAGGGGCGGTGCTGTGGCCCAGCGAGTTAAAGTACTTGCCTGCAGCGCTGGCAGCCCAGCTCCTTGCTAATGGCCTGGGGAAGATGGTCCAAGTCCTTGGGGCCCTGCACCTGAGCGGGAGACCCAGAAGAAGCTGCTGGCTTCTGATGGGCTCAGCTGTAGCCACTGTGGTCATTTGAGGAGTGAACCAGTGGATGGAAGACCTCTCTCTCTGTAACTCTTTCAAATTAATAAAATCTTAAAAAAAATTGCTAAACCTCCATCACCTACCAAATGCTGTCCACATACTATTTTAGGTAAAATTTAATTTCAATTGAGTACTTCATTTAAAAAGTTAACAGATAATCTGCACATTGGCACAATCCAAGAGAAAGCCTGTGTTCTTTCCATTACATGTCTTAAAACTCTCCACCAACCACCAGTGGAGCACAATGGACAGTGTAGGGGCCTGGGAGACATGAGCCCCCAAATCAAAACTGTGATGAAATATTTTATAAAGACAAAATCCACAAGATAACAATCACTACCACCACAATGAACCAAAATAACTTCACACTGTTGTTATTTCCTAAATGGTTGACTGGATTCTATTGACATTTAATCAGGAAAACTGAACAAAATGTGGGAAAAAAATATTTGAAGACCCTGTAAATATAAGAAGGCAGTGACAATTAATGGGGCCAAAACCTTTAAGAGGCAAGTCAAGAGAGGGGAACTTGACTCAGCACAGCTCTGTGCAAGACAATTACTGATTGCAAAAGAGCAAAGAGGAGCTGAGCAGCAATGAAGCTGACCAGAAATACAAATTAAAACAGAGACTGGGTCCTGACAGCACCCAGGTTTTTAACTGAGGACCCTGAAAGGTTACAACCTATGAATAAGGGTGAAATAAAAACTGATGAACCCTCTCAACAGGTTAAGCTTAGGAAAGAAACATCTCAACAACTGACTGATTACTGGGATGGCGTGCTCTAACCCAGCTGCAAAAATATTCTCCAGGAGAAATATACAGAACAGGAGTGAGGAACGTCCAGCCTGGGGGCCATGTGAGGCCCTTGAGATCGCTCTGTCTGGCCCTGACTAGCCCTGCCAGGCGACCACAGGCAGGACTCAAAATTCAATAACTCTACAGCAGGCCCATTTTTAAGCTGATGATTTTGTGTGGCCCACAAATGATATAAGTATCTAAATGGCTGTTGGCAGAAAAAAAGATCCCCTCCCCTGATTAGAACTTCAAATTATCACTATAATTTTTGTGTATTGATAAAAAATAACCAGGCATCAATTATGACTGAAAACAGCGAAAAAAGTTGCCGATAGAAAAAGTCAAGGGCGACTCAGGATAAAATCTTTTCCTGTCACTAGTCTTGAAATAATTGTTCTTATGGCCTGAGTTGTGACAAAGCGCGGTAAGTCTCCACCCGTGATGCCAGCATCCCATGAGAGCACGCACCCAGTTCCATGCTAATGTGCCTGAAAAAGCAGAAGACGGCCCAAATGCTTGGGTCCCTGCCACGAGGGAGACCTAATCCTGGCTTCAGTCTGGCACAGCCCTGGCAGTTGAGGCCATTTGGGAAATAAACCAGTGGATGGAAGATCGATCACATTTTTCTCCCTCACTCCCTTTCTTCTAATTCTGCCTTGCAAATAAATAAATAAATAAATAAATCTTAGATAATCACTCTTATCTTGGCCATTCAAAATTGTTTGATTAAATTAAGAAGTAGGCACAGGATGCGTAGCTCAAAGAAAATACCACAATGAAAACCAAAAACCCTAGGTATCCCATACGCAAACAGTTGAAAAGACGAAGGTCTAACCCTACAAAATAGAATCAAGACCTCAGTAGAATATAGTATTTTTAGTACTGGAAGAAAAAAATGACCAATATAGCAAGCACTTCTTCACCCAGCAAAAATATCTTCCAAAAATGAACCGGAAACACATTTTTCAGAAAAATAAAATTTGAGACAATTCATCACTAGCAGACTTATCCTAAAAGGAATACCAAGAAAAGAGGCAGAGGAAATTTCAGAGGTATGAAGAAAGACAGCTATAAAAAGGATATATGAATAAATACAAATGAATCCTGGTTATATAAAACATTTTTAAAAGGCCCATAATATTAACTTTAAAGTCAATAACAACTAAAATGGATCATACCCATAAATGTTAAAAAATATACAAGGACAAAAGTTTTAGAAAAAATTTAAAATAATTGGTATCTATAGCTAGGAAAAAGTTCTGAGTTGATGCCAAAAGGAGAATTCATAAAACGGAAAAAAATTTTTTTTTAAAGATTTATTTTATTGATTTGAAAGAGTTACACAGAGAGAGAGGCAAGAGAGAGGTCATCCATCGAGCCAGGAGCCAGAAGCTTTCTCTTGGTCTCCCATGTGGGTGCAGGGGCCCAAGGACTTGGCCACCTTCCACTGCTTTCCCAGGCCATAGCAGAGAGCTGGATCGGAAGTGAAGCAGCTGGGTCTCAAACCAGTGCCCAAATGGGATGCCGGGGCTTTAGGCCCTGGGAAAAATTTCTAAACTACAGTTTTATCAAAATTAAAATCCTTGCTTTTGTGAAAGATCCTGGTAATAGGATGAACAATCTATAGATTGGAAGAACAATGTACAAACCACATACTCAAAAGAGAACTAGCTTTTAAAAAGCAAATGGGCATTTAACCTAGTGATTAACATGCCAGTTAAAATGCGCAAGTCCAGTTCCTTCTCCTGACTCAGCTTCCTGCCAGCAGACTATTGGAGGCGCAATTGGGTTGGCAGACCTGGATTGAGTTCCTGGTTCCCAGCTTCAGCCTTGCCAGGCCATTGTGGGTATCTGGGTAGTGAACCAGCAAGTGGGAGCTCTCCCTTCAAATAAATAAAACCAAAACAAACAAACAAACCTACCTCAAAAGCAAAACCAAAACAAAACCCCAAGAAAAATGCAACTAAAAAGTGGCAAAAATATTTCCTGACATTTTACCAGGTATATACAGATGACAAATAAGCACACAAAAAAATTCAGCTTCATTCTTCACCATTAAGAAAATGCAAATTACAACTATGAGATACCTGACATACATGTAACGATGGCTAAAGTAAAAATTTGTGACACCATCAAAAGTTGGGGAGGACAGTGAAAATGGGTGAACAAACATTGTTAATGGAAATGTGAAATGGTGTGTAGTCACTGTGGATCAAAGTAAGCACCCAAATAAAAAATGTTTTAACCCATTAAACAAACTTAATTTCTTATCAAAGTGGGGAAAATATTAAACAAATTTGAAGGCTATGACCCTAATTTGTTGAAGCTCTCCACACCTACCTATCCCTAATCTGAATAGTGGTCTTGGAGACTGAGTCACAATTTTAAAAAATTAACAGATCATTTATCCTCTCAACTGATTACAATATTTTAATGCACATTGCAGACATCAAGTCATATTATCCCCACATACTTCTATATTCCTCCCTGCAGACATGAACATCTTATAAGCCACAATGCCATGAACAAATTCCTAACATAATTAATGCTTTAAACTCATCCTACCTGATCTGAAATCTAATTTTTCCAACAGTCTTCAATAATCAACAGTCCCAATAAGCTCACAAATCCTTTTACAGTTAGTTTGTTCAAATCAGAATTCAAACTGTATTTGCTTTCAGAGATAAAATGAAAAATAAGGTAAAACTTTAAATAACAAATAGGTATTAAAAATGAAAAGCTAAATGAAACATATTCCTCTGGGAAAAAAAAAAAACTATCAAAGCTGACTCAAAAAGTAAAACTTAAGTAAGTAAGTAACTTAGAAATTAAAAATTTTAAATGCTGTAATAGAGCCAGATTTCTAAAGTCCAGATTTTTCTTGGATGGAATCTAGCTTTTCAAAATAATTTTTAGGGGCCAGCGCCATGGCTCACTTGGTTAATCCTCCATCTGCAGCACCGGCATCCGATATGGGCGCCAGTTCTAGTCCCAGTTGCTCCTCTTCCAGTCCAGCTCTCTGCTGTGGCCCAGGAAGGCAGTGGAGGATGGCCCAAGTGCTTGGTCCCTGCACCCACATGGGAGACCAGGAGGAAGCACTTGGCTCCTGGCTTTGGATTGGCACAGTGCTGGCCGTAGTGGCCATTTGGGGAGTGAACCAACGGAAGGAAGACCCTTCTCTCTGTCTCTTTGTCTGTCTATAACTCTACCTATCAAATAAAAAAATAATTTTTAAACCAAATTATTCTAGAAAAGTAAGGAAAACTCAATGAATTCTTTTCAAGTTTGATTCTAACATCTAACAAACAGGACCGTTCCCCAAAACTCAGCATTGAAAACCTCAATCTAAATCTCACTCCAAAATATCAAGACTATCAAAGAGAATGCAGGGCAATTATTAGTAATTTTCTTAGGCTGGCTTCTCTGGAAACACACTCATGGTGAGGCACTCGTGTGGCAGTGATTGATTAGCAAGTATTCCTTGGAAAAACTTGGAGGCAAACAGGACAGGAAAGGCAACGTGATGATCAGCAAGGGTAAGAGTTCAGTGAGGGTCCAAGGAGGGTACTTCTGGCTCAGTCCCTCAGGGGAGCTCTCAGAGTTTTACTCACGCAGTCACTGGTTAAGGGCTGCCCTTAGGAAACAAATTTCCCATACATTTCCACAGACTGTACACTGGCAATGCAGGCTCTGGATTTGTAAGCATGGTCATCCAACAGAGAATCTTAGAAACCATATGTTACATATGAGCACAAATCAGGAAGGAGCCTGAGAATGTGAAGCAAATAGAGGCCTGGAACAGAGAAATGACATAATTTGCTGCAGTGAGTTTAGTATAAAGTGAAAGTTAAAAGAAAAAAATCTATCTGGGGAATAGGCATTTCCAGTAGTGGTTAAGAGGCCTACATCCCACCAGAGTGCCTGCATGTGATTTCTGGTTCTGGCTCTGGTTCCTGACCCGAGCCTCCTGACAACACAAACCCTGAAAGGAAGCAAGCAATGGCTTAAACAGTAGGACCCTGCCACCCATGTGGGACCCACTGAGTTCTGGCTCCTGGCTCTGCCCCAGCTCAGCCCCAGGCACTGAGAGCATCTGGGGTGTGAACTAGCAGATGGAAGTACGTTCTTTCTTTGCTTACTAAATAAAAAGAAAACCAAATCTTTAAAAACAGGGGGAAAAAAAAAGCAGATCTGAACTAGAATAGAGGCTAGGAAAGGTAGGCAGAGGTACCAAAACCATGACAGAAGGACTAAGTTCTAATACTCCACAGCACAGTGGGGTGACTATTCCAAAATCATTTATTATGTACTGTAGGGAAGAACTAGAAGAGAGGTGTTCAGAGGCTCCAAACATAGAGAAATGGAAAAGCTAATTACCCAATTTGATCAGTTTATGCTGTATACAGTCACTGAGTTATTGCTTTCCACCAGATAAAAATGTTCAATTACATGTTAATCAAAAATTAAAGGGAAAAAACCATGGTTTGGATTTGCACAATGGAACCCCCAAAAGATTGAGCAATGAAACACTCAAGTAGATCATCCTACAGTTGAAGATCACCAGTGATCAGCCCCAGCGACATGGGTTGAGATTAGTTTTTCAGGATCTACTCTGAATTATGAATAGCCATCTAAGAATCATCACTTTAAGAAAAAGCCATTAGGGGCTGGCACCATGGCGCAGTGGATAAAAGTCCTGGCCTGAGGTGCTGGCATCCATATGGGCGCCGGTTCTAGTCCAGGCTGCCCCTCTTCCGATCCAGCTCTCTGCTACGGCCTGGGAAAGCAGCAGAAGTTCGCCCAAGTCCTTGGGCCTCTGCACCCACATGGGAGACCTAGAGGAAGCTGCTGGCTCCTGGCTTCAGATTAGTGCAGCTCCAGCCATTGCGGCCATCTGGGGAGTGAATCAGCTGATGGAAGACCCCCCCCCCTCTGTCTCTCTAACTCTTTCAAATAAATAAAATAAATCTTTATATATATATAAAAAAAGAAAAGCCATTAACAAGAATAACATGGTCCATTTAAAGCAACTTGGAAGAGTCTGCACAATGTCACACAAACTTAAGCAAAAGCTACCATTAATATCATGACTGAGATGCAAGATGACATACAATCACATTCATAAAATGATACTAATTTTCTAAATATCAGAGAACAAAAGCAACTCACACAAATTAAAATATAATGAAATTTAAAATGGCAATAGAATTTTTATAGTTCAGATAAAGAAATCTCCCTGAAACCAAAAAGATAATGGAAAATTTAAGAAAATTTATGTTAAGATCAGTTTAGACATCTAGATGAAAGAGAGGAGAGGCCGGCGCTGTGGCACTGGCACCCCATACCGGTATCAGTTCAAGTCCTGGCTGCTCCACTTCTAATCCAGCTGCCTGCTAATTTGCCTAGGAAAGAAGCAAAAAGCCCAACTGCTTGGACCCCTGCACCCACATGGGGAACCTGGAAGAAGCTCCTGGCTTCTGGCTTCAGAATGGTCCTGCTCTGGCTGTTGCAGCCATTTGAGGAGTGAACCAGATGATAAAAGATCTCTCTCTTTCTCTAACTCTTTAAAATAAATAAATAAATCTTAAAAGAGAGAGAGACAGAGAGCAGGAGGAAATCAATAACCAAATATTTCAAAGATGTTCCCACATTAAAAGAATCCCATGAAACACAGCACAGCAAATAAGGACACCCATAACACATTATAACGAAATTTTGGAACACATCAGTCCAAAGAATTATCCTATAAGCATTCAGAGAAAGAGACAAAAGGTCACATACAAGAAATAAGGAATTAAATGGTGTTGAGCTTTTGCACAACACAAAACAATGGAGGAGGTGCCAGCGTTGTGGTCAGCAGGTTAAGCCGCTGCCTACGCTGCCAGCATCCCCTGTGAGTGTCAGTTTGTGTCTCACCTGCTCCATTTTGGATCCAACTCCCTGCCAATGAGCCTGGGAAAGCAATGGAACACAGCAAAAGTACTTGGGCCTCTGCCATTCATGTGGGAGACCTAGATGGGGATCCAGGCTCTTGGATTCTGTCTGGCCTAGTGCTGGCCACTGCAGCCAGTTGAGGAGTCAATCAGCAGATGGAAGGTATCTTTCTCTGTGTCTCTCCCTTTACGCTAACTCTACCTTTTAAATAAATAAATCTTTTTTAAAAATGTAATGAAGGAACCCTTCAAAATGCTGAGGAAAATTATTTCCAATCTAGAATTTAATACCCAGCTAAACTATTAAACAAGTGTGAGGAAAGAATAAAGATATTTTAAAGACATTATTCAATGTATCTTTTTTAAAGCAACCCTAGACATTCAAAAGTCTGGAGGTTGAAAAAACATTCAGAATGCTATCTGTATATATGAATTATAAAATTTAAAATAGTCAAATCTAACAATTTAGCACATAAAATTGGTAACACTGAGAAAATTACTAGTCAGGATATCCTTTTAAATTATTTATTTCCATCTTTTCTTCAACCTTCTGCAAGCTGTTACCTAAATTTCTAAAATTTTATTGTTAAAAAAATATTTACTTATTTATTTGAAAGGCAGAGTTACAAAGATGCAGAGGCAGAGAGAGAGAGGTCTTCCATCCACGGGTCTACTCCCTAGATGGCCCAATGGTTGGAGCTACACTGATCTGAAGCCAGGCGCTTGGAGCTTTTTCTGGGTCTCCCACATGGGTGCAGGGGCCCAAGGACTTGGGCAAACTTCTACTGTTTCCCAGGCCAAGGCAGAGTGCTGGATCGGAAGTGGAGCAGCTGGAACTCGAACAGGTGCCCATATGAGATGCCAGCACTGCAGGCAGCAGCTTTACCCACTATCCCACAGCACTGACCCCTCTAATAATCTTAATAGCTTTCTATATGACTTGCTACTGTTTAAAAAAAGCATAACTGAAAAGAGTAAATATTCTCTATAAGCATGTTCCCTTCTTTGTCTTCAAAATGCAGGTGGCTTTTACTCACCAACTCTTAATCTAAGGAACTCTTAATAAAAACTAAATTATGAACAGTGTCTACATATAATATGCCTTCAAGTATTTGCTAAATAGAAGATTCATAGCCAGAAGTTATAATCCTAAAAATAAAAATGAAAATTATACAAACTAAAATATACCCACTAAGGAGATGATATAATCACTAAAATTTTTTTGATAATTGTAATATGGAACATAGCTAGAACATAGCAAAATCTTATACATAATATTATTTCAACTATGTGCATTTAACAAAGCTATCCTGGGGCTAGTGCTGGGGTGCAGTGGGTTAAGCCAACACCTACGGTGTCAGTATCCCATATGGGCATCAATTCAAGTCCTGGCTGATCCATTATGGGTGTCAACTCAAGTCCCGGCTGCTCCACTTCCGATCCAGCTCCTTCCAGCTCCTAGAAGATGGCCCAAGTCTTTGGGCCCCTGCCTCCCAAGTGGGAGACCCAGAAGCTCCCGGCTCCTGACCTTTACCTGGTCCAGTCCCAGTCACTGCAGCCATTTGGGGAGTGAACCAGAAGATGGAAGATCTGTTTCTCTTCCCTCTGTAACTCTGCCTTTCAGATAAATCTTAAAATAATAATAAAAGCCAACCTAAAAAATATATCAAAATGTTAGTGTTTCTAAATTCAGTGGCAAGATTAGGGGCAACTAGGATTATTTTTTCTTTCCCTATTTTTCCAAATTAAGCTTAACAAGTACATCTTACTTGAGCAGCTCTCAAAAATTAATATAAGGTGGAGCTGGCACTGTGGTATAGTGATTAAAGCTGACGCCTGCTGTGCCGGCATCCCATATGGGCACTGGTTCAAAACCCGGCTGTTTCACTTCCAATCCAGCTCTCTGCTGTGGCCTGGGAAAGCAGTAGAAGATGGCCCAAGTCCTTGGGCCCCTACACCCACCTGGGAGTCCTGGAAGAAGCTCCTGGCTTCAGTCAGTGCAGCTCCGGCCATTGCGGCCATCTGGAGAGTGAACCAGCGGATAGAAGACCTCTCTCTCCCCCTCTCTCTCTGCCTCTCCTTCTCTCTGTGTGTAACTCTGACTTTCAAATAAATAAATAAATCTTTAAAAAAATTAATCTAAGGTGCCAACACTGTGGCACAGCAGTTAATGCCACCACCCGCAGTGCAGGCATCCCATATGGGTGTTGGTTCGAGTCCCAGGTGCTCCACTTCCAATCCAGCTCCCTGCTAATGTTCCTGGGAAAGCAGCAGAAGATGGCCCAAGTGCTTGGGCCCCTGCACCCATGTGGGAGACTCGAAAAAAGCTCCTGGCTCCTGGCTTTGGATCCGCTGGGCTCCTGTTTTGTGGTCATTTGGGGAGTGAACCAGCAGATGGAAGATCTCTTTCTGTGTCCTTCTCTCTTTTTAAAAAAAATATTTATTTATTTGAAAGTCAGAGTTACACAGAGAGAGGAGAGGAGAGGGGAGGGGAGGGGAGGGGAGGGGAGGGGAGGGGAGGGGAGGGGAGGGGAGGGGATAGGAGGGGACAGAGAGATCAATCTTCCATCTGATGGATCACTCCCCAGATGGCCAGAGCTACGCGGATCCGAAGCCAGGAGCCAGGAGCCTAGAGCCTCCTCCAGGTCTCCCACATGGGTACAGGGGCCCAAGGACTTGGGCCATCTTCCACTGCTTCCCCAGGCCATAGCAGAGAGCTGCATTGGAAGAGGAGTAGCCGGGACTAGAACCAGTGCCCATATGGGATGCAGAGGAGTAACCTACTGCGCCACAGCGCTGGCCCCATGTGTCCTTCTCTCTCTCTCTCTCTCTGTAACTCTGCCTTTCAAATAAATAAATTTTAAGAAAAAAGAGAGATGCTATTCTTTAAAAAAAGATTTAAGAATCCCTTTAAATTCTTAATGAATAAGGACATCAAACAGCTTTTGTTTCTGTGGGTTATTTCTATTGATTAGATATTTTAAAGAAATTAAAATGGAGGATTTTTAAGGTTTTACTTTCTTGGGAAGCAGTTTAGATTTGCAACAAAATTAAGAGGAAGATTTCCTATAGCCTCTGGCCCACCCCCAGGCACAACTCTCTTTATTATGAAGATCCCTCATCAGAAGGCACATTAGCTACAACCAACAGACCTACATGGATACACCATTATCACCCCAAACCCAGAGTTCACACTGAGTTCACTCCTGCTGTTGCATATTCCATGGGTTTGGACAAATGCATGATGACATGCCTTTAATACTACAGTATCACAGTATTTTCACTGACTCTAAATACCTCTGTGCTTAAACCTCAGACGCTCCTCAATCATGACAGAGTTTTCCCAACAATCCCACTGTAAACTGAAAATATAAGCTAAAAAATGCATTTAAGTATCTACCAAACATCACAGCTTGGCCACAAAGTAAACCGCTGAGGACTAGTTTACTCTCATGATCACCTGGCTGACTGGGAGCTGTGGCTCACTGCTGCTACCAGCATAACAGGACAGCGACCTACCACATAACACCAACCCAGGAGCTAGTAACTTCAAAGTCTGAAGCACAGTTTCTGCTGTATGTGTATCCCCTTCATACTAGGATGAATTAAAAAAAAAAATCCTAGGTTGAACCACTGTAAATCAGGGACACTGTTTATTCATAAAACTGGAATGATTGACCATCACCCATTTCCACAACAGATTTTATGGGAACTAACTATACTTTAAAAATTACCTTTCTCTCCATCTCTTCTTCTGTCTGCAACTCTACTTCTCAAATAAATAAAATCTTTAAAAAAAACGGGGGGGGGGGGCGCGGGAATGGCACCATGGCGCAGTAGTATGCATCCCATATGGGCGCCTGTTCTAGTCCCAGCTGCTCCTCTTCCAATCCAGCTCTCTGCTATGGCCTGGGAAAGCAATAGAAGATGGCCCAAGTCCTTGGGCCCCTACACCCGCGTGGGAAGACCGGAAAGAAGCTCCTGGCTTCGGATCAGCGCAGCTCCGGCCACTGCAGCCATTTGGGGAGTGAACCAACAGAAGGAAGACCTTTCTCTCTGTCTATTCTTCTTACTGTCGGTAACTCTACCTCTCAAATAAATGAAATCTTTAAAAAAAGAAATAAAAGGATTGGGGCCAGTGATGTGGCGTAGGTAAAGCTGCCTACTGCAGTGTCAGCATCCCATATGGACGCCACTTCTGATCCAGCTCTCTGCTATGGACTGAGAAAGCAAGTTCTTGGGCCCCTGCATCCGCATGGGAAACTTGGAAGAAGCTCCTGGCTTCAGAAGGGCGCAGCTCCTGCTATTGTGGCCATCTGGGGAGCGACCCAGATGGAGACCTCTCTCTTTCCCTCTCTCTGCCTTTCTGTAACTCTGTTTTCCAAATAAATAAATAATCTTAAAAAAGGAATCAAAGGAGTGTCACCGCTTTAGGTTTTTCAAATCTCAATGTTTGGCTTAACAGAAAACAGCTGGATCTAGAATTCTATATCTCCTCTTGCATTCAATTTGTTGGATATCACATAGCATGTAGTTTCTAGAAAACCTGACAGTATACTTGTGAGAGAATGAGTGAAAAAAATCAAATGACATCTTGATATTAGTATGAGTAGTTCTGACTTTATGAACCTACAATTGTCTCACAGAGACCTAGGTTTCTCTGGACTGCAATTGAAAATCATTTCATTAATACGACCCCAAAATTTCCCATCCAAAATACTGAATGGTGACTGCTAGCCTGAGGATCATGAAATTAAACAGAATGGAAACTTGAGAATTCTTTGGAAACATTTTATATTCAACTTTCATGTCCCACAGAAATAAGGGAGCATGTTTTTGTTTCATTCAATTTATATTCAATTTATTAGCGTAAGCTGTAACCAGGCATGGAAATCCAGTCTGAGTGTTGGCTACTAAGCAGTACATGTGAAATGAAATCTGTATGTCACTTTCTACTCTCCCCTGTCTTCATTTTGATATCACTAACTTTGGATATCACAGAAGCAAAAAGTATCTGCGGACTCATGGCACACTAGTAAGCCATTCTCAAGTTTTGATCTTCTGAACTTGGTATTGGTGGGAATATTGGTATTTTTTTTTAAATGCAATCACAGTTTGAGATTTATACCCTTGATTTTAAACTTGACTGCAAGCCTTTTGGGAATCTTTTTGAAGGAAGGTGTTCCTGTGCTGTTGGTTGAGTACTTTTTCACATGTCAAATACAGATGCTCTTCCTCGTACATTGGAATTCCCTCCCAATCCTAAGTCAGAAAAGCACATTTAATACCCCCAACACACCACTGCAAAGTCAGAAAACCATAAAACTCGACCACTGTTAAGTCCAGATGCTCCATGACTTCCTATCAAACTCCTATCAAGCTTTCTGTCAAAGTCAGAGTCAACTGGGGACCATCTGTACTGTACTAGGGAATAAGGAAATACTTATTGGTGCATTTTCTTGTTTATAGGATAAGCTCCCAGAAGGCAAAATATAATATCTGCATAGTAACATTCAAGAATATTATAACTGAAAAATATTAAATGTGATGCCCTGATAATGAAAGAAAATAGCTATAGAGAAGGAAATGAGACCTTAAGGCAGGAAGTGGGAAGAAAACAGCTAGAGAACACAGAAAGCAAATAGCAAAATGACAGAAGGGCTTCCCTATTAGTAATTACATTAAATGTAAATGGAATAACCTCTCTATTCAAAAGGCAGATATTGGTCGAATGGAAAAATATCCACCTACATATGCTTTCATTGGTTTCTAAGGACATTCTAATTTGTCCTTTGATCCATTGGTTTTCTTTAAAAAAAAAAAAAAAAAACCTGTATATCAGTCTAGAATATTGCCTTCTATTTTTTTCTTTAAAATTTATTTATTTCAAAGGCAGAGTTAGTGAAAGAAAGGGGGAGGGAGGGAGAAAGGGAGGGAGACAGAAACCGATCTTCAATCCATTGGTTCATCTCCAAATGGTTGCAGTAGCTGGGGATGCGTCAGGCCAGAGACAGGAACCAAGAGCCCCATCTGGATCTCCCACATGGGTGCAGGGACCTCAAACACTTGGGCCATCCCTCTGCTGTTTTTCCCAGGTGCATTAGCAGGGAGCTGGATCAGAAGTGGAGCAGTCAGGACTTGAAACGTACTGCAGGCGGAGGTTCAGCCTTCTATGCCACAGGGCCAACTCCGGTTGTTTAATTTTCACAAATTTCTGTATTTTCCAGTTTTCCTACTGTTACTGATTTCTAACTTCATCATGTTGTGATCAGAGAAGACACTTTGTAGCCTAGCCTTTGAAATCTATTCAGACTTTGAAGACTAACTTAGTTTATCCTGGGAAATGTTCTCTGTGTACCTGAGAAGCATATGTACAACACTTAGTGGGTAGAATTTTCTGCATTTGTCTGTTAGGTTTAGCTGATGTACTGTGCTATTCAGATCCTCTATTTCCTTCTAACTATTCATTACTGAAAGTGAGGTACTGAAATCTGCAAGTATTATTACATAACTATCTTTGAGTATGCGATAAAGTATTAGTATCCAAAATATACAGAGAATTCCTAAAATTCAAAACATCAACTGATTCAAAAATGGGCAAAGGACTTCAATAAATATGTCTCCAAAGAAGATATGAAATGACCAGTAGCATAAGCAAACATGTTCAATACCACTGCTCATTAAAAATACAAATTAAAACTACAATGAGATGCCACCACGTACCCACTATGATGGCCACTTTCAAAAATCAGAAAATAAAGTGTGAGAGGATTTAGAAAAACTGGAACCCTTGTGCAGCGTTAGTGGGAATGTAAAATGTTTCAGCTACTGTGAAAAACAGTACGGCAATTTCTCAAAAAATTAAAAATAAAATTACCATATGATCCAGCAATTCTACTTCTGGGGGTATACCCCCAAACTTGAAAGCAGGGTCTCAAAGAGATATTTGTACAACCACATTCATAGCAGTTGTATTCACAGTAGCCAAAAAATGGAAGCAAAACAAGTGGGCAGACAGAATGGAACATCTACATGTAAATAATGAGCTATCTTGGGGATGAGACTTAAGTCTAAACACAAAATTCATTTATCTTTTTTAAAATTTTCAATTACTAATTTTTCATTTTTTTGAAAGGTACATAGAGATCTTCCAATCTTCCATTGCTACTTCACCTCCTAAATGGCTGCAACAGCCAGAGTTAGGTCAGGCTAAACCCAGGAGCCCAGAACTCAATCCAGGTCTCCCATGTTGGTGGCAGGGAACCGAGTACTCAGCCATAATCTGCTGCCTCCTAGGGCATGCAGGCAGCAGTAGGAAGCTAGATCAGAAGCAAAGGAGCTGGGACCTGAACCTGGTACTCCAATACGAGATGCAGGCTTCTAACCCACTGTGTCGCATGCCCACTCCCCGTTTATATTTCCTACACACACAGGTTGAAGGTAACTTTATTCAGTATTTCTAGTGCACCTGCATTCTGACTGCGACCCTTCACCATGAGGTCAGGTATGGAATTTTCCACTTGAAGCATCATGTCAGTGCTCAAATGTTTCAGATTTGTGAGCATTTCAGACTCTGGATTTCAAATTCAGAGATGTTTAACTTGTAACATCTCCAAATGTTTCTAAGATTTTAATGTTTTTAAAATGAAACAAAAACTGGAAAACATCTTTTTGTATTTCTGTTATCACGAACTGAGATTTTCCAAAAACTAAGAAGCTAAGACTACTATAAAAACTAAATTTATTCTTTGGATAAATTTCTGGCAATGATACTGTTGGCTCAAAGGTATGTTTCTACATAAAATGAGTGTATAAAAATACTAAAAACTGCTATAAATAAAAAGACGAATGATCGACCCAATATAAAAATGGATAAAGAAAATAAGATTCACAGAAACAAAATGCAATGGTCAAGAATGTTCAAATTTCCCATTTAATCCAAGAAAAGTATATAAAATGAAGAGATTTTTGAACCTTTTTAATAGCCACATTGACACAGGTATGAGAAAACTAGCACTTAAGCACTCTTTCTCACAGCATTCACTTTCATTCTCTTTTGGAAGGGTGGTTGCAAGACCTTCAATTTTTAACCCAATTTATCTCAATTATTTCATAATCAAAAGTGTATGGACACAATCAGAGGTATGCCCACATATTTATGACATCCATAATCATTGAGATGTTTGTTGATGATGAACTAGTGAAAAAACAAAAATGCATCTATACACTTGAATGTTCTGTAAAACAACGCAGGGCCAACACTGTGGCATAATGAGTAGAGCCGCTGCCCAAATGCCAGCATCCCATACGGGTGCCAGTTTCTGTCCTGGTTGTTCGACTTCCGGTCCAGCTCCCTGCTAGTGATCTGGGAAGGCAAGAAGATGGCCCAAGTATTTGGGCCCCTGCCACACATGCAGGAAACCTGGAAGAAGCTCCTGGCTTCAGCCAGGCCCAGTGCTGGCCATGTGGCTATCTGGGTAGTGAACCAGCAGACAGAAGATCTCTCTCTCTCCCCCCTCTTTTTTTTTTTCTTTTTAAAATGTTTATTAACAAAGAGTCTCTCTTTCTTTGTAACTCCAACTTTCAAAATAAAAAAGTGGTTTTTGCTTTACTTTTTTTGTTTTAAAGATTTATTTATTAATTTGAAAGTCAGAGTAACACACAGAGAGGTAGAGAGAGGTAGAGAGAGAGAGAGAGAGAGAGAGGGGTCTTCCGTTTGCAGGTTCACTTCCCAGTTGGCCACAACAGCAGGAGCTGTGCAGATCAGAAGCCAGGAGCCAGGTGCTTCTCCTGGTCTCCCATGCGGGTGCAGGGCCCAAGCACTTGGGCCATCCTTCACTGCCCTCCAGGGCCACAGCAGAGAGCTGGACTGGAAGAGGAGCAGCCAGGACTAGAACCAGTGCCCTTATGGGATGCCGGCATTGCAGGTGCTGGCTTCACCTACTGCACCATAGTGCCCCCCCCCCAAAAAAAAAAAAACTTAAAAAAAAAAAAAAAAAAAAAAAGCAATGATCTATGCTGACCAGGAAAATATTTGCGAACATATTTGGTATTTTTCAATACAACCTCTAAAAACTAGACTAAGCAGCAAGGGCAGGAAGGACAAAAACTTTTTTCATTTTATAACCTGATGTTTTAGTTTTTTTTTTTTAAATCAAGTATATATCAACTGTTTTCCTGAAAGAAATTAAAGATAAGCTATTTTGTCTGGCAAGTGAAATAACATAATAAAATCTAAAGTGCACTAATTTCCCCATGTTAGTTACCCAGAAAGATCCCTTACCCTTTCTGGAGTTCTCCAAGCTCCTGGTTCACAAACACAAACGCCCAAACATCTCCACCTGGACCACAGGTAACTCAACTTCAACAAGTCCAAACTGAGTCAGTACCTCTCTCCCTGAAACCTGCTTATCATCTTAATTACTTAATTACCTATTTTATTCTGAGCCACCTCACTGCTAAACCAGAAATTAAGGACACAGTTCTAATGCTTCCCCTACCCTGACCCCAAATCCAGTTACCAAGTCTTGCTAATTTTATTTCCTAAATATTATTTCAAATCCATCATCTCCTCCTCCATTTGTCTGGCCCACTTCAGACCCTCCTCATTCCCCTAAGCTACTTATCCAACCTGCCTCCCTAACCCAAGTGCTATCTCTCTTCCAACTGCTCCCGCTACCAGAACTACCTTTCTGGCATGAAAAACTAGCTGTATCACTCCAAAATCCTACATGGAACCCTGCTGGCTTTAAGACAAACATTAAGGATCTGTGATTGACACGACCACAACACAGCTAAGTTTCCAGCCTCACCTTCTACTACTCCATACCTTCTAATTTACGCTTCAGCAATCCTGAACTAACAACAGTCGCTTCAGCACACTGACCCAGTCAGCTTGTCCATGGCTACTGTCTCTTCCCTCCACTTCCCTCAGCCTCCTCAAATCTCTTCACCTTGGCAACCACTGATATCGCGAGTTGGAAAATTCTGTTTTCTGGGCTGTCCTGCTCACTTTCAGACGTTTATCAGCAGCGCTGCTGGCCTCTACTTGCCAGATGCCAGTAGCAGTCCCCTCATTATGTGCAAGAATATTTCTAGACTGCTAAATGTGTCCCATGGAGAGAATCGGCCCCAGTCAGGAATCACTCCGTCAACATGCTAAACTTAAGTTTCTCATTTGTACATAAACCTTCTCAACAAGAATATACAAGGGCCGGCACTGTGGCATTGCGGTTCGAGTCCCAGCTGTTCCACTTCCTATCCAGCTCTCTGCTAATGTACCTGGGAAAACAGAGGAAGATGGCCCAAGTCCTTTGGCCCCTAGCTCCTGGCTTCAGATCAGCCCAGCTCTGGCCATTGCAGCCATTTGGGCAGTGAACCAGTGGATGGAAAATCTTGGGCGTGAGAGCTAATTCTGCCTTTGAAATAAATCAATAAATCTTAAAAAAAAAAAAAAAGAATATATAAAGACTTCTTGTACAACTAGTTGATTTTCAGGAGACCAACTGAGTGAGCTAACTACAGTAGGAGGAAAAAGCTTAGCTTTCCCCACACTCTGTATATTTTAGTCTATACCTTTCCTCACCTCTCCACTACTAGCACCTTGGTCTGAGCCATCCTCTATTTATTTATTTTTGAACTACTACAACTTCCTTCTTCCTCTACCCTCAGTCCATTTTCACCAGTGGCCAGAATGATCCCTTTAAAACTGAAATCAGATCTTGTTATTCATTTGCTCAAAACCCTCCATTGTCTTCCTAACCTCACTCAGAAAGCCAAAACCTTAAAATGACCTTCAAGCAACCATCAAACTACTCCATCCTTTTCTTTCTGGTCTCTTCCAGCATCTGCTGGTTTTGTAGGTCAAAAAAGGACAAATGGCAGCAACTTCTTTAGACGGAAAAGCAACCTGTTTCCCACATTATATTTTAATGCAGGACTCCCTGCTATGCCTTAAACACACTTTCTGTTCCCTGCTGGGAACACAACCCAGACAGTCACAGGGGTCACTCCCTATTTCAGTTCATTTACCTCTCAAAGGGTCTTCCCTGTCACCCTTTCCATACCCACAGCACCTATTACCATCTAATATCACTTATTTATTAATCTCGTGTACTGTCTTTCCCATCTTCTTCAGTGGTTCTCCAACCTGAAAATGCCTCAGAATTACCTGGAAGGATAGTTACAACAGCTTCCTAATCAAGAGATCGGGACAGCGTCTGAAAATTGGCATTTCTCATACATTCCCAAATGACAGTGATGCTGTGGATCCAGAGACCACATTTTGATACCAGTATTTCCAAACATAGGCTTGATGAGGCCACTGTTTTATCGCTAAGACAGGGCACACAATGGGTACTAGCATATCTAAGTGGATACTGGTATTTCCTTTGTTCCCACTGTATCCTCTAATTCAGTCTGTCACATGGTGCTACACACTACACTTACTGAACACTGTAAAAGATAAATTATATAGTTGTTATGGGTTACATTGTGAGATTTTTAAATTTTATTTTCTACTTGAAAGCAGCAAGACAGAGAGAGAATCTTCCATCTGCTGGTTCACTCTCCAAATGCCCCCAAAAGCCAGGGCGAGGCCAACCTGAAGGAGCCTGGAACTCAACCAGGTCTCCCACATGGATGGCAGGGACCCAAGTACTCTACTACCTACTGGCTCCCAGGGTGTGCATTAATTAGCAGGAAGCTGGGGTAAAGTGGAGGAGCTATGACTGGAGCCAAACACTCCAATATGCGACGTGGCATTTAAACCACTGCACCAAAGGCCTGCCCCTGTGGGCTACACAGTACCGCCCACGTTGAAGTCCTAACCCCAGTACCTGATGCATATAACCTTATTTGAAAATAGACTATCTACAGACATAATCAGGTTAAGCCAAGGTCACCAGGGTGAACCTTAATTCAAAATGACGGATGTCCTTAGAAGCAGAAAGCAGCCTAAGAAGACAGCCACACAGAGAGAATTCTCCATGAGACAAGAGAGGCAGGGAATGAAGTGACACAGCTGCAAGGCAAGGGATAAGGAGGAATGCCAGGCAGTGACACCGGAAACTAGGAGGCACGGCACACATTCTCCACCAGAGCCTTGAGAGCTGGGCCTGCTCAACCTCCTGCTTCCAGACATCCAGCCTCCAGAACTGACACAAAGTCCTGTTGTTTTAAACGGCCCAGTTTGTAGAATTTTATTAACAGCACTTGAGAAAACAAGAACCAAGAATGCAAAAGACTACATCAAGCTATATAATTTCAAATTATCCAACTTCTACAAGTTTAAACACCATTTAATACAAATATGGGCATATAGCTCTCATTGTTAACTAATCAGATCTGTTTCCAAACCAATGTGCCCCAAGGGGCCGGCGCAACAGCAGCATCCTATATGGGCGCCAGTTCTAGTCCTGGCTGCTCCTCTCCCAGTCCAGCTCTCTGCTGTGGCCCTGGAGGGCAGTGAAGGATGGCCCAAGTGCTTGGGCCCTGCACCCGCATGGGAGACCAGGAGAAGCACCTGGCTCCTGGCTTCGGATTGTAGCGGCCATTTGGGGAGTAACCAATAGAAGGAAGACGGAAGACCTTTCCCTCTGTCTCTCTCTCTCACTGTCTATCTGTCAAAAAAAAAAAAAAACAAAAAAAAAACAAATCAATGTGTCCCTTAAATGTGCAAAGCAGCTCTTACTACAGGTGCCAGATGACTTATTCAGATTGTTTTCTTCCACTTTCTTATAGGCATCTTTACATCATAAATACCACTTTATTTATACATATTTTTTCCTCCAAGATATACTTCTTAACTTCATACTTTACAGATTCTGGTGTGCTTTCCCTCTAGACACTTGAATTAGGTGCAAAATAAAAAGGTAAGCACACACTGGACAAGACTAAGATAAAATGCTAATTTCTCCCTTCACAGGACATTTTTTTTTTTTACTTTTTTTAAAAGAATGACCTTAATCCCACTAATTTTGGGTAAAAAAAAAAGTGTCATTCCTTTCTTTCAACCTTGCGGTAAGATGTGCACTAGCGTTTCAAGTGTGTTTTAAAAGAAAAGATAGTTGTATTCAGAAGCTTCAGCTTTTAGGCGTATCTGAACTGAATTGCAGCATGAAGCTGTTTATTTGCTATTTAAAGTTGACTTATAACTGCATTGTCACAAAAATTCCAATGATTTTACCACAAAAACTCTAACTTACCATGGTTTATAAAGCTAAGCTATACTCACAATGCAATTTTATTTTTTATAAAAATGAACAAATAGTATATAGCATATACCCAGTGATACACTTTTGTATTTCTATGATTAGGCAAACATTTAATTCATTACATGCACATCTATGTAAGTTTATGATAAAAACTAAGAATTTCTGGATGGTGACTTGACTTAAAAATATAAATAATAAAATGTTAAAAAGCCTAATTCTGAAAAACTTTAATGGCGACTGGCATTGTGACAGGGCAGGTTAGGCCACTGCGTTTGATGCTGGCGTCTGGTGTTGAAGTGCCGGCCAGCTGGGAGTCCCGGCTTCCAGCTCTGTGCCTGGGAAAGCACCAGACAGCCGGAGCACTCAGGCCCCTGCCACCCACGTGGGAGACCTGAACAGAGTTCTGGTCCCGGCTTCTGCCGGGTCTGGCCCTCCCTGTCGCTGTTGCATTGATCTGGAGAGTGAGCCTGCAGGTGGAAGACATCACTCTCTCTCTTTGTGCCTCTCTCTCTCTGTGGCTCTGCCTTTCACAGAAATAAACAAATTTATACTTCATATAAATAAATAAAACAAAAAACCTTAATGGCTAATAACCACAACATATTTTTAAATGACACAGAAGCACAAATTCTGGACAAACTTTAAGAGGCATTTAATTGTTCCCCACTAGTACTGAAAAATCATTTTCTTTCCCTATGAAGAATTCTCAGTGAGTCATAGCTTCCTTAGTAAATCACTGTTTTACTTAACATATGGTGAAGAGAGTTAACTGTTTGGTAACTTGAAACTTGATATTCACTTAAATTGTACATCAATATACACCAAGGCTGGCAGAAAATAAGTCTGGTTTACTACATACAATGCTTAGAACACACAGCCCTCCCGTGCCTAAGGCTCCTTACACATTTATCTGATCAGAGCGTGCCAAGCTGTCACCTGAACACCTTCCACAAACTCCCATTGCCACCTTCCAAACTCACACCAGAATTCCACAACTTGAAGTTACGGACGACACTTCCCGGCATCTGGACAGAGCTAACGGTGTCCCACGGCCAACGGTCACAAATCAGTATATTCCTGTCCCTCACACACTGGCCTAATTATTCAGTGCCACATTACCGTCCTGACTTCACACCTATCGTTCAAACTCAGAACGCAATCAGTGCACCGCCGGCGTTAGAGCGTACTCTTACAAGGAAACACGGTGACACCCACCAGTTACTCGGAGACCAAGGTTGCACATCGAATCGACTTTTTCCAGAACGCGTGTTTTTTTTTTTTTGGCGCTGAAGTTGTTTTCAATGACTGGGGGGGTGGGGGTGTATACAGAATAAACGGGTGTATTAAGAATCCCCATCCCTAAGTTAAAGTCATCATTAAAAGCACGCATTTATGGAGACTCAGCTGTGTGCACAACTTCCATCAGCTGCGAATCCCATCACACTTGGCCGGGGGAAAGGGAGATAGTAATAATACTAGTAATAGTAACAGTAATAGTAACAGTAATAGTAACAGTAACAGTAACAGTAATAGTAACAGTAACAGTAACAGTAATAACCCCCTCCCGCTCCCCGCCGAAGGGCCCCCAGACACACCGGCCCCGCTCACCGGCTCAGCGCCGGGGAAACTTCGGGCGCACACCTGCGGCTGGCAAACCCGACGCTGCCCACGCGCCCGGGCACTCGCGGCGGGCGGCGGCTCCGGCCCGAGGGCTCCGCACCTGAGCCCGCGTCCGCCGCCCGCCCGGGCCCGGGGGCAGGACCGCTAGGCGGCCCGGCGCGGGCGGGAAGGACCCGGCCGGGGAGGCTCCGCCGCGGCCCCGGGAGCAGGAAGTGCCCGCGCCGCCCTCCGGAGCCCGGCGACCCCCGGCCGCGGCCGCCACCCGAGACACCTGTTTGGCGCGCCCGGGCTTCGGTCCCCGCGCCCCGACACACACGCACCCCGAGCCGGGAAGGCGAGGCGAGCCCAGCCCTCGCACCCGCAGCCTGAGGGCGCCTCCGCCGGCCGTACCTGACAGCAGCCGCAGCTCCCGCGCGCCCCTCCCGGGGCCGGAGAGCGGGACGGCACGGGCCCCGCGCCCTCCGCGGCTCCGGGCAGCCGCACAAGTGGCTCGTGGCCGCTAGCCGGGGCCGCCCGCTGCCGCCCAGATCAGTCCCGCCGGCGGCGGCGGCGGCGCGGCGGCGGGGGCCGAGGCGGGCCCGGCGCGCGCTCCCGCCCGCTCGCTCCGCCCCTCCCCGCAGCGCGTCCAGGCCGCGGCCCGCCTACGGCGCAGCCGCCACCCAGGGGTCTGCGAGCGCTGACGTCGCGGCCGCCGCACCAGCCCCGGGGAAGGGCGGAGCGGGAGGGGGCAGGGCGAGGCGGGGCGCCGGCGACGTGCGCAGGCGGGGATTGGCCGCCGCGCGCGCGCTCCGCCCTCTGCGAAGGGGTCTGGGAAGTCGGGGCTTTCGGGAGCTGTGGGTGGGTTGTGGGCCCCCTGGGGCCCCGCTGTTGCCGGCGTCCACGTCTCTGAGTGTGCTGTGGTGCGGGGTCCTGAGCTGGCCTCGCGGCGGGGGACTGAGACTGGGGATGCCCGAGCGACCTCTGAGGAAGGGCAGACGGACCCCCGGAGGACGCGCTCGGGCTGTCTCCGGCCCTTAACCCTGTTCCTGCCCCCGCGCTGTGCCTCAGCGAGAGGCGGCGTGGCCGCTGAGGCGCGCACACGGGCCCTGGGCAGCCAGACGTGGGAGCCGGGCGACGCCGGGGCGCGAGCGGGCCCTGCGGTTCCGTCGGGCGGTGTCATCACCGCTTTCCTGGGCACTGGGCTGGGATCCGGAACCTTCTCTGGGGTGGAGTTAGGGGGCCGGCCCCAGGGCTGGGATCGGGAACCTTCTCTAGGGTGGAGTTAGGGGGCCGGCCCCCGGGCTGGGATCGGGAACCTTCTCTGGGGTGGAGTTAGGGGGCCGGCCCCAGGGCTGGGGTCGGGGACCTTCTCTAGGTTAGAGTTAGGGGGCCGGCCCCAGGGCTGGGATCGGGAACCTTCTCTAGGGTAGAGTTAGGGGGCCGGCCCCAGGGCTGGGATCGGGAACCTTCTCTGGGGTGGAGTTAGGGTGCCGGCCCCAGGGCTGGGATCGGGAACCTTCTCTGGGGTGCAGTTAGGGGGCCGGCCCCAGGGCTGGGGATCGGGAACCTTCTCTAGGGTGGAGTTAGGGCGCCGGCCCCAGGGCTGGGATCGGGAACCTTCTCTGGGGTGGAGTTAGGGGGCCGGCCCCAGGGCTGGGGTCGGGGACCTTCTCTAGGGTAGAGTTAGGGGGCCGGCCCCAGGGCTGGGATCGGGAACCTTCTCTAGGGTAGAGTTAGGGGGCCGGCCCCAGGGCTGGGGTCGGGAACCTTCTCTAGGGTAGAGTTAGGGGGCCGGCCCCAGGGCTGGGATCGGGAACCTTCTCTAGGGTAGAGTTAGGGGGCCGGCCTCAGGGCTGGGGTTGGGAACCTTCTCTAGGGTAGAGTTAGGGGGCCGGCCCCAGGGCTGGGGTCGGGAACCTTCTCTGGGGTGGAGTTAGGGGGCCGGCCCCAGGGCTGGGGATCGGGAACCTTCTCTAGGGTGGAGTTAGGGGCCGGCCCCAGGTCTGGGATCGGGGACCTTCTCTGGGGTAGAGTTAGGGGGCCGGCCCCAGGGCTGGGATCGGGGACCTTCTCTGGGGTAGAGTTAGGGGGCCGGCCCCCGGGCTGGGGATCGGGAACCTTCTCTGGGGTGGAGTTAGGGGGCCGGCCCCAGGGCTGGGGATTGGGAACCTTCTCTAGGGTGGAGTTAGGGGCCGGCCCCAGGTCTGGGATCGGGAACCTTCTCTGGGGTAGAGTTAGGGGGCCGGCCCCAGGGCTGGGGTCCAGGAACCTTCTCTGGGGTAGAGTTAGGGTGCCGGCCCCAGGGCTGGGATCGGGGACCTTCTCTGGGGTAGAGTTAGGGGGCCGGCCCCAGGGCTGGGATCGGGAACCTTCTCTGGGGTGGAGTTAGGGGGCCGGCCTCAGGGCTGGGATCGGGAACCTTCTCTGGGGTGGAGTTAGGGGGCCGGCCCCAGGGCTGGGATCGGGAACCTTCTCTAGGGTAGAGTTAGGGGGCCGGCCCCAGGGCTGGGAACCTTCTCTAGGGTAGAGTTAGGGGGCCGGCCCCAGGGCTGGGATCGGGAACCTTCTCTGGGGTGGAGTTAGGGGGCCAACCCCAGGGCTGGGAACCTTCTCTAGGGTAGAGTTAGGGGGCCGGCCCCAGGGTTGGGGTCGGGAACCTTCTCTGGGGTGGAGTTAGGGGGCCGGCCCCAGGGCTGGGATCGGAAACCTTCTCTAGGGTGGAGTTAGGGGGCCAACCCCAGGGCTGGGATCGGGGACCTTCTCTAGGGTAGAGTTAGGGGGCCGGTCCCAGGGCTGGGAACCTTCTCTAGGGTAGAGTTAGGGGGCCGGCCCCAGGGCTGGGATCGGGAACCTTCTCTGGGGTAGAGTTAGGGGGCCGGCCCCAGGGCTGGGATCGGGAACCTTCTCTGGGGTAGAGTTAGGGGGCCGGCCCCAGGGCTGGGATCGGGAACCTTCTCTGGGGTGGAGTTAGGGGGCCGGCCCCAGGGCTGGGATCGGGAACCTTCTCTAGGGTGGAGTTAGGGGCCGGCCCCAGGGCTGGGATCGGGAACCTTCTCTGGGGTGGAGTTAGGGGGCCGGCCCCCGGGCTGGGGATCGGGAACCTTCTCTAGGGTGGAGTTAGGGGGCCGGCCCCAGGGCTGGGGTTCGGGAACCTTCTCTAGGGTAGAGTTAGGGGGCCGGCCCCAGGGCTGGGATCGGGAACCTTCTCTGGGGTAGAGTTAGGGGGCCGGCCCCAGGGCTGGGATCGGGAACCTTCTCTGGGGTGGAGTTAGGGGGCCGGCCCCAGGGCTGGGATCGGGAACCTTCTCTAGGGTGGAGTTAGGGGCCGGCCCCAGGGCTGGGATCGGGAACCTTCTCTGGGGTAGAGTTAGGGGGCCGGCCCCCGGGCTGGGGATCGGGAACCTTCTCTAGGGTGGAGTTAGGGGGCCGGCCCCAGGGCTGGGGTTCGGGAACCTTCTCTAGGGTAGAGTTAGGGGGCCGGCCCCAGGGCTGGGGACCTTCTCTAGGTTAGAGTTAGGGGGCCAGCCCCCTCAGGGAGGAGGTGGGAGCGGAGTGCCTGCCCGGAGCCCGGCTCCCGCTTCCTATAAACTTCCTACTTGGTGCGCGGGGCGCAACGGCTGTGGGGGAATGTGGGCTCAGAAGCCGCACCGTCGGGCTCCCGGCCTGCGTTCTGGTGCTCGGAGCCCGGACGTCCAGAATTACAAACATTTGGCTGTGGATTCTGGTCCAAGGTCAGAGGGCCGGCCCTGGTCATGGCCGCCTTCTCTAGTCCAGAGGCAGCACAGGGTGTCACAAGACAGGAGCCCTAGCCAAGGGGGGTGGTGTAGCACACTCACTCCCCGCAAGCAGGTTAATCCACCGTGGTTTAAAGGTGATCAGTCCACTGGGGAGGGCAGAGCCCTGTCACCCCGTGGAGGCTACACCTGGTCACACCTGTGCGTGTACTAAATTTCGACATCAGTTTCAGGGAGAAGAAGCCACGTTCACGTCAGAGCAGGCTGGAATCTTGGATCCTCCACCTGTTAGTGCCGATGGCGAGTTACTTAACAGCAGACCTGGAACACTGTACAACGTACGTTAGCTATTACGGTTGTAATTTTTCCTTTCATTTGGTGAAATTCAGCTCGGGCATAGTTTACCCAGATGTGCCCTCAACAGACTCCAAAGTGGTTTTAAAATGTAAAGCCTATCTAGTCATTCTCATCCAATTGTCCCATTTTTCAGATGAGAAAACAGAGGCCAGCAAGATACACTGATAGGCCCACGCTGGAGGCACGGGTATTCTGATGTGGGTCAGCCTCGTTCTTCCTTCCCTTGCCTCTCCATCCCCCTCAGCTGCTGTGGCTGCTGCCCAGCCACACCCCCTTCCAGAGCTTTCCACAGCATCCTTCCACATGGTGAAACAAGTCAAGGAGAGGCATAGAGAGGGCACAGTGTTCCAAGTAGAAAATAAAACTCAGGACTTTTTAATCTCATTTTTATTGTATGGAAAGTTGTAATGGAGGAGGAATAGCCCAGTGAGCAAAGATAAGAAACCCTTCCCAGGGTAAGCTCAGCCACGGCCATATTTAGGAAAATCGCTGGCAAAAAGAAATACTGATAGGAATAAGACTGTGTTAAATTACCCCCACCTCATACACACACTTTGTGGTGTGTATTTTTAAATAGCTATTGTATGAACACAGTACATGCTCTTTCAAATAAAATCAAAGAGTTTAAGCAAAAATGCAGGGAAATTATTATTTGTCCAAACCCCATAATCTAGACATGATCATTTTAAAAATTTTGTGTTACCTTCTTCCAGACCTCTGGAATGAAAAATACATAAAGACATATAAATACAACATTTTTATAATTTGAATCTTGGACATACAGTTCTTTTCTCCCTGTACAATGTGTCACAACATCATTTTTAAAAATAGCATAGCAAGAGTCAGCTTGATGTACAGCAGGTCAGGCTGACACCTACAATACTGGCATCTCATATGAGCACTGGCTTGAGTCCTGGCTGCTCCCCTTCCCATCCAGCTTCCTGCTAATGTGCCTGGGAAAGCAGTGGAAGCTGGCCCAAGTGTTTGGGCCTCTGCCATCCACGTGGGAGACCCGGACGAAGGCTCAGGCCTGGCCAAGTTCTTGCCTCTGCAGCTATTTGGGGAGTGAACCAGTCAGAGGATGAAGAATCTCTCTCCCTCACTCTTTAAAACTCTCATTCAAATAAATAAAATAAGTCTTTTTTTAAAAAGATGGAATAGTATCTATTAAGCAGATGTACCATCATTTATCTGGCCAGTATTCTACTGATTGACATTTGTGGGTGTTTTCCAAATGTTTCTGTTGTAAATAACTCTTTAGTGAATTGCTATATATATATACACCCTTGCCCAGCTGCACAATTATCTCCTTGGACGTATTTGACATTTTTATGAACCAATTCTTCATTGTTACCAACTAGACAAAAGATTGAAAAATACATTTTCTATATGAGACTCTCAACTGACCACAATATCCCATTTGAAACACATTTGAAACTCAGGTAAGCTTTGGACAGTTTTGCTGTGTCTGGTGTCTAGTGTTTTAATAAAGAGTGTCAGACTTCCTGGGAGTGGAGAGGTAAACATTGCTAGTTGTCTAAACCAATATCCTTTCTTTCTTACTGGAGAGAAAACCTGATTTTTTTTTTTTTCGGAGTGAGAATGTGTCCTGTTAAAACTTTTTACTTCTCCAGTTTCCTTTAAGTTACGGCTGGCCAAGTGACCCATCAATGAAATTAAATCATTGTCTTGAAAAGGAACTCAAGGAAAGTTTTATAGAAGCAATGTCACCTTAGCCATTCTGCCTGTCCCCATCTTTTTTGTTTCCTGGAACAGACATGATACTGAAGGTAGAGCAGCTATTTGAGGGTACTTCAAAAAGTTCTTGGAAAAAAGTTCTTGGGTTTAAAAGATAAATTTATTTTATGAAATCCTTGTGTAGTTTTTTTTCATAATATACATTTTCCAGTAACTTTTTGAAGAGTATGCATGTGTTTCAAATTGATTTGGTGCCAAAATAAACTTAGTTCTATTTTCTAAGGATTTTTTTGAAGTACATTCTTATTTAACCATAGTTACTGGAGCCACACACAAGGTAAATAGCATAGGAAGCTGGAGGTGCCTGGGTTCATGGTTGTGTTGGGTGACTGGCTTTTCAGCTGCACTGTGCATTTCTGGATTGTTGTTGCATGAGAAAAATTAGTCCCTTCTAAAAAAAGGTTTTGTCCTTTGAGTTTTGTGCTATAATGTGATACCAATTGCTGCAAAAGATAGGTCCTGTCATTTATTTAACTGTCCATAGAGAATGCTTTCATAGGGTGAGATGAAAACAGACAAAAAATTCAAAGCAATAGCAATACAACATTCTCATCTGTAACAGACTTTGTTTCCCTGTAAGTACCTAATTCTCACAAATAGGTTAACAACTGATTTCATAATAATTAAGCTAACTTTTGTAAATTAAGTTATATTTACCTGTATGGTGATTTATAAAACATACCCACAAATGCTTTGGTGCCTCTTAAAGGGTAGCACTTGCTCCCCCTTAGCTTAAGCTGAATGTAGTGACTTATTCTGATGGAGAGGATGCAGTGGAAATAACGTAGTGTGACTTCTAGGGAGTTTACCAAACACACCAGCTTGCTTCTTGTTCTCTTTCCAGGATTCCTGACTGTATGGCAGCTTTCGTGTCATAGTCATACAGTTGCTGAGGCCACTTATGGAGAGGCCTGTGTGAATCGGTGAGGTTTCTGGACCACAGCCAGGGAGGAGGAGACCTTTTAGTCCCAGTCAAGCCCTCTAATGGCTGCATAAATCTTTGGTCAGCATGTTTTTATTTTCTTTTTTTAAAGATTTATTTATTTACTTGAAAGGCAGGGGGGTGGGAAGAGAGAGAGAGAGACAGAGAGAGAGAGAGAGAGAGATCCTTCCATCCACTGGTTCACACTGCACACAAATGTTTGCAACAGCCAGGTCTGGACCAGACTGAAGCCAAGAACCAGGAACTCCATCCTGGTCTCCCACTGTGAGTGACAGAGGACCAAGTATTTGGGCCATCTGCTGCTGCCTTCCCTGGTGCGCTAGGAGGAAGCTGGAACAGAAGCGGAGTAATGTAAGCCCATGAGTGCAGCTTAACCTGTTGTACCACAATACTCCCCTACCCCCATCAACATATTGACTCTAGCCTCAAGAGACTGACACAGAACCGCTCACCTAAGCTGCTCCTGAATTCCTGGTCCACAGAAACTGTGAGATAAAAATTTAAAGGATTATAAACCACTAAATCTGGAGATAGGGGCCGGCACTGTGGTGTAGCAGGTAAAGCCACCACCTGCAGTGCTGGCATCCCATATGGATGCTGGTTTGTGTCCTAGTTGCTCCTCTTCTGATCCATAGCTCTCTGCTATGGCCTGGGAAAGCTCCTCTTCCGATCCACAGCTCTCTGCTATGACCTGGGAAAGCAGTAGAAGATGGCCCAGGCACTTGGGCCCCTGCACCTGTGTGGAAGACCCTGAAGAATCCTGGCTTCTGAATTCAGATCGCTGCAGCTCTGGCCATTGTGCCATTGGTAATGAGCCAGCAGATGGAAGACCTCTTTCTCTCACTGTTGATAACTCTACTTCTCAAATAAATAAAATCTTAAAAAAAAAAAAAAAAAAAGCTTGGATTCTGCTCCCAGTTTTACCACTGATGAGCTGAATGATTTATGGCAGGTCACCTAACTAAATCTCAGTTTCCTTCTCCATTAACTGGAGACAATAATCCCAATGTGCTTCAAAAAGAAGTCATGAGATTATATATACTAGGAAACTTTGAAACCTTAATGTAAAAGTGAAATTCAAAGTTTATTTTGGTGCAAAAAAATTGAGACCCATGCATGCATAGATTTTTCATCATGCTCATTTTCCCTGAACTTTCTGAAGACCTTATACTTATGGACTTTCAAGATTTTTATATTACAATAAACTTATCTTTCCTTTAAAAAAGATTTACTTATTTATTTGAGAGGCAGAGTTACAGAAAGAGAGAGGGAGAGACAGAGAGAAAGGTCTTTCATCTGCTGGTTCACTCCCTAAATGGCTGCAAGGGCCAGAGCTAGGCTGATCTGAGGCCAGAACCCAGGAGCTTCTTCTGGGTCTTCATGTGGATGCAGGGCCCAAGTGCTTTCCATTTTCCACTGCTTTCCCAAGCCATAAGTAGAGAGCTCTATCAGAAGAGGAACAGACAGGACACAAACTAGTACCCATATAGGATGTCAGCACTGCAGGTGCAGGCTTAGCTTACTGTGTCACAGTGCCAGCCCAGACAATAAACTTATCATTTAATTCCTCTTTTTCATGAACATTTTAAAGTGTCCTTGTATGTGACAGTAACTCCAAAGCATTAATGAGTGTTAAATTCAATTAGGCTAATGACATCTACTTATTTTATTTTTAAATAATTGTGCATTAAAATTTTCATCTGTAAACACTGAGGACTTTTCCTTCAAGAGCTGGCAATTTATTTAGTGATTTTACTGTGTACCTTTTAAAAATAGTGGCATTATTCATAGCAAGCAGTTTGGATTTAAGAGTATAACAGAATGGTAGCTTATTAAATGTCAGATCCCATTTTAATAGCCTGTTGAAAATTTATTGCACTTTAAAAAGCGTATGTAATTATGACTGGCTCCTTTTTCTTTTCATGAGTTAATTTGTGACTGTGGCAGAGTATCTGCCCTCTTTATAGTAACAGTGGTACTTAAACATTCTTAGTAATAAACTTGTATCTAACCAATAATTTGGTCTCAGAGTTTATCCTAGAACAAAATTGCACTGAACAGCAAGAAAATGAATGATAGAATATACGTCTTTCTCTTCCAAAGTACAGACGTGGGCCACACAGGGGAAGGCTTTATACACTGGAACACCAGAGGTAGATTCTGCAATTATTGACAATACACAAATTGGCATAAGTAAGCTAAGAGGTAAGTGAGAAAGACGGAGCTTAGTGCAAGATTCAATCCCGATTGTGTAGTGAGTGAACTATGCAAACTCCCTGGTTTGGTTGTGTTCTTGTTGCTTCTTGCTTTCTGCTATCCCACTGTGACCCCAAACTGTTGGCTTAACTAGACATCAGATTATTTGTAGTTATAGATGTCTCCAGATAAGAAAAGGAAGAATTTTAGGGGGAAAGAGGACAAAGCTTCATGTACGACATTTCCATTATGAAACAGGGAAGTACATGAGAAACAGACGGCAGGGGAATGGGCTGAGGGACAGCCTTCTGGTGACAGTGTGTTTTCCTACCCTCAGACCTCATTGTGCAGTCTTCATGCCCTACAGCTACAGCTCCACAAAATCCACCAAGATTCTGAGACTCTTGGAAAGGCTGGGAGGTTTTCTGAAATGACTGACACAGGAATGGGGTAAAGATGGAGACCAGAGCAGAAGAGGAGATAAGGACAACAAAATAAATAAATAAAAAGTCTAGGAAATACTTTTAACCTCGAGGGAAGATGACTCAGCATGACTCACAACATAGTAGCTTGAGAGCAGGCACTGCTACGTGTGCACCAAGAAACTGGTGTCATCTCGGAAACGGTCTCAATTTAAGAGGTTGGGTGCCTCTGATTCCCTGCAACAGCATCAGAATATTTCTTAATTGTCTGCCCTTGTGGCTCACCAAAAAGTAGAAAATTTTTGTTATAAATGGAATGGGTGAAGTTTGCTTTAGTTTGAAATCCCAAAGGGGTAAATTATTTATAAGTGCATTTTCTGCCTCTATTATTGTAATGAACTAACTAACTGACTTACAAATTTTAGCTGCATAATTTTTCTCATTTCTTTTAAGTTGTATTTCTTTATTAAATTTTATTTAAGATGCGCAAATTTCATGTATTTCCTATATACATATTTAGGAACATAGTGATAACTTCCTACCCTACCCTCCCTCCTGCCCACAATCCCTCCCTTCCCTCTAACTCTAAGTAGGGACCATGGTAGATACTTTGTAGGGTTTTCGGCACTCTTTTCTCATCCTTTTTCTCTAATGGCCATATACTGGTTGAGTCCCCGGAGCCATGTTTGTGTCAGAGGACCTTCCTGCCTCCCTGACCATAGCTGAATGCATAGGGCTAGGTCTGAAAGCAATCACAGTCCCCCAGGTCCTCTCTGCTGGGAATGTGGAATTAGGACAAAGAGTTCTTATTCCCTATTGAACACAAATGGGGCTAAAACGTGAGTTGTAACCCGATCATGTAACCCTCAAATAAGGGGAAGTCGCTCTGCAGGGACAGGGAGAGAAATACAGTAGACTGAGACCCTGGGCTATGGAGCTCCTCCAGCGCAAGAGAAAGACAGAAGAGTTTTCTGGATGCCCAGAGATTTCCCCTGGCCGTGGTCCTACAGATGGCCTGACTGTTCTTGAGTTCCCTGAATTCCTACCCTATATTCTTATATTGCGTTACATTACGCGGGCTTTGTTGCTGTTGTTAAATTAGCTGGCATGAACAATTTTTCCCATCTTTAAAATACATTTGATCACTTCATTTAAGAGAGATAAAAAGTTCTCCTCATTTATATGAAGTACAAAAGTGTGTTTGAAAGCTTTTGTCTGAAGGAATAACATAAGGCATGTGAATATATGCAAATATTATATACAAATATTATAATCTTTTGAGTAAAGAGAGCAAGATGGCAGAGTAAGAAGCTCTAAGCTCTTGTCCTCCCACAGAAACAATGCAAAACAAACAGAAACTCCCAGCACTGATTTGTGAGAACTATGGAAACACTCCAAAGCCTGCAGCAATCAACACAGCCCTCAATCAAAAAAAAAGACACTCCAAAACAATGGGCTTGGTGATTTTACTCATCCTCCCCCTACTCACCCTCCTGCGTGCGGAAGTTTTCAAACGTCCATCATCTTAAGGTGGCCCCAGAGAGGCAGCTGTTTTAAAAATGGCAGCAGTCTGCAAGCACTAGCAGCTCGGAACTGTTTCCCTAGACCCAGGAAGGAGCAAAACAAACCATGTTTGCAAATTACTGTGTATGTCTGTTCTAACCAGTCTAGAGATGCTCCCTCTACCCCACCAAATTCATATGCTGAAGCCGTATTCTCCAACAAGACCACGTTTAGAGATGGGGCCCGTGAGCAGGTGAGAAGGCTAAGTGTGGGCATAGGGAAGAGCCTGTCAGAGCTGGTGCCCTTTAAGAAGGGGAAGAGAGGGGCCAGCGCTGTGGTGCAGCGGGTTAAAGCCCTGGCCTGAAGTGCGGGCATCTCGTATGGGTGCCAGTTTAGTTCCAGCTGCTCTCTGTTATGGCATGGGATAGCAGTAGAAGATGGCCCAAGCCCTTGGGCCCCTGCACCCATGTGGGAGACCTGGAAGAAGCTCCTGGCTCCTCATAGCCAGTGAGGTCATCTGGGGAGTGAACCAGCAGATGGAAGACCTCTCTCTGTGTCTCTACCTGTCTCTCTAACTCTGTCTTACAAATAAATAAAACAAATCTTTAATAAAAAGAAAAAAAAAGAAGAGACCCCAGGGTTCCACCCTGCGTCCCTCCATCCTGTGTGGACCAGGGAGCAAGTGGCCATCTGGAAGCCAGGGTGAGAGCCCTCATCAGGCCCTGGGTCAGCCAGAAGCTCGGTCTTGGAGTCTTCAGCCTCCTGGACTATGAATAATAAATGCCTGCTTTGGAAGGCACTCAGCCTGCGGTGCTGTGTTGCAGCAGCCCAAGCAGACTGCGCCCCTGGTCGCCTCAGGCCTGAGGAGAGGTGCTCCTTTCTGTTTTGCCCAGGTCAGAACTTCCTCTGGAAAATACTGCAAAGAATCAACATCCTTCAGACACCTGGGTGCAAAGATAACAGTTGAGACACACAGAAGGCTGCCTAAGGCCAAAGCTGGAAAGGGTTCCCTCAGCAAAGTGGGACGCTCAGAAGCAACCGCATGCGCAGGGGAATTCAGAAAGTCTTGCACGTGTCCAGAGCATGACACATTGTCTAAAAACACCGGAGGAAGCCCTAAACTTTCACCCGGGGCTGATCCCTCGGCACACTGCACGTCCAGCTAAGACGTGAAGGAGGCTCTGGCTCAGAGCCAGTTTGTTAAGACTGGGAGAATTCCTGGAATTCAAGAAACTTCTTGTCAAAATTCAGGGGTGGGGCAACTTATTTTCTGCCAAGGGCAACTGGATATTTATAAAATCATCTTGGTCCATACAAACTTATCAAATTAAGAATTATTCTTCTGTAGATTGAACTTTGAGTCCTGCCTGTGGTTATTTTGGCAAGGCCAGATCAGATGATTTTGGGGGTCTTAACATTCCCCACCCCATTAGCTGAACACAAATTAAGGAAAAGCCACTTCAGTGACTACAGTGACAAAGAATGGAGTCTTTACAATAATAGTTTGTGAAAGGCATTAAATAAACGGATCGCCACATCCTTTAACAACCAGAAAATAATAAATTCCAGGAAAGGGGGGAAAACCTGCTTTTCAGTTACGACATTATGAGAGTCTGATGTTCAGTTTCCTTCCCACCCCCGAAAACACAAGGCATACAAAGAAACAAGAAAATGTGGCCCACTTAAAGGAACAAAATAAATTTATAGAAACTGTTCCCAAGGAAGACTAGACATTGCATTACCACACAGTGACTGTATTGTTTTTGTTTTTTAAAACTTTTATTTATTTTCATTTTGTTTAAGAGGTAGAGAGACAGAGGGAGAATGAAAGGCACACTCAGGGAGATCTATCTGCTGGATCACTCCCCAAATGTCTACAAAAGCCAAGGCTGGGCCAGGCCAAAGCCAGGAGCCTGGAACTTCATCTGGGTCTCTTGTGTGAATGGCAGGGACCCAGCTACATTCACCTTCATTTGTGCCTCCCAGGGTGTGCATTAACAGGAAGCTGGATGTGAATCAAAGTAGCTGGGATTCAAACTGGGCGCTCTGATGTGAGATGCAGGTGTCCAAAGCAGTGATTTATCCACTGTGCCAAATGCCTGCCCCAGTAGAGACTTGAAAACAACCATCTTCAATATGCTCAAGAGCTAAAGGAAAACATGAACAAAGAACAAAAGGAAACCAGGAAAATAATATGTAGATAAAATGAGAATGTCATTAAAGAGATAGAAACTAAAATGAACCAAACAAATTTGGCTCAACAATTTTTTAAAAAAAAAGTACAGTTAAATATTTAAAAAATCTAGGGGAGTTCAGTAGCAGAATTGCACAAGCAGAAGAAAGAAGTTGAATATAAGTCAATTGAAATGATCAAGTCTGAGGAGAATAAAGGAAAAAGAATAAAGAAATTCTCACTCATTGTCAAAATGCAAATAGCACAGCCACTTTGGAAGAGTTTGTTTCCTTACAAAAATACTGTTTGCATATGATCCAGCAATTGTGCATACTCAAATATGGACACATGAAGTGAAAGCTTATGTCCCACAAAAACCTGCATACGAATGTTTTTGGCAATATAAAACGAGGCAAGAAGGACACATGTAGAGCAGGAAAGAACTGAAGGAGGGAAAGAGCATGGGGAAATTTAAACCATTTTGCTTCTTGTATTCAAATGGCCTCTTGAGGTGTTGCTGCCTCTTATCTTTGATGTGCAGACTTTCCCCACCTTAGGCACCTGGGGGGAGCTGGGAGGGAGGGCTCTCTAGGGTGTGAGGGAGGAAAAGAGATGCTCTGCTCCAGTTTACTAAGATTCCTGCTAATAGGGGAGAGGTCGGTTCCTTTTCCTTCTATTATACCTTAAGTGTGTTTTAATGAACCGTTTGTGACAATTTCTATAGAAAATTATATCCTTCAGATTGGATCACCTTAAAATGAATTTTTGGAATTTAGCTAACATTATCTAAATGTTGCAAATAAAGACAACAAAGGTGGAAAAATTGTGACTTTGCCAAAGGCACTGCAGTCAAATTAAGCTAAAATTGAGATTATGTGCACCTTTATTCAGTCTGCAAAATTTCCTTTTCTCTTGGATCTCTGGTGAGGTTAGCCTTGAAAAGATTATTGTGGGGTGAGGGTGAGGGGATGGGGGCTGGGCAAAAAGGACAGAGACAACCAGCACCATCCAACAAACATCTCTCTTCCTCCCTCCTTCCCTTTCTTCACTCCTTCCTCCCCTCCCTCCTTCCTTCCCCTCTCTCAGCTTCTAATTTCCATTTCTATTTCTGTTCCAATCTTTCTTTCCCCTCTCTTCTGTGTGTTTCTTTTGCATCCTGGGCTTATACTGCTCTCTGACCTGCCTCCTTTTATTTTTCAGTTCTAGTTTTTAAACCCGCTCCTTCTAGTAGAGAAAAGAATGTTATTATTACTGTTATTTTTTTTTGAAGTTCTTAACTCTTTCTGGCTCTGTGCCAAGCATTGTAAAAGGGAAATTACATAGAGAGAATTTAATCTCCAAAGGCATACAACTTATATTGAGTGCCGGCTGTGGTTTTATAACACTCTTATCATTCCTGATTTTTTTTTCTGTTTTTCAAAACAGTTAAAAATCTGGTGATAGCAATGAATTGCCTACTTCAAAAAATGCATAAATTGCAGACATAACCTATCTACATGCAATTTCAGAAGATTCTCAACCTCCCTGCATCCCTTAGGAGTCTATGATCACAAATCAAGAACCCTGATGATTACTCAATGTATTTCACAAATGGGAAAAAAAGGAATAGTGTTTTAAAACAATATATTTTAATTCATTTCATGAAGAAAACCAATGGGCTGTATCATAGCCATTTTGTGCGAGTGGGGAAGGAAAAGAAGAAATGTTGTTAAATTACAAATAGTTCATAACATCTAAAAGGAACATACAATACATCTACATATATGTATATATATTTATGATACCCATGTGATACAACTGTTAAAAAATTATAGATAAAAATATATACATGTAAGTGTGTATATAAAGTATAAGTGCATATAACATGTCAATTATATATAATACAGTACATATAAAATTTTTGTAAGAGAGGTATCATGAAGAAATTATTACACTTAGATATGGAAATTGAGTATTAGGGCACTAATGAACACCTGAGTCAGAATTCTAACCCACCTCTAATTCCAATGCCCCCTGGAGAATAACATCTTACTTATCTTTCTACTTAGCACAAAAGTTGTACCCATGGAATATTCAAATGTTGACTGAGTTAAAATGGACAGAGTCAAGTAAGGAGCCCAGCAGTAGAACATGGAGACTAGAGAACATGCTCTCCACTCGACCCCACCTCCCACTGAATTTATTTTCTTTAGAGAAAAGGGAGGGGTGTCCTAACCTGTTCTAAGAGTAGGGGGACTGTACAAAATTTCAGGGAAATACGGTAGCTTTGCCATATTTCATCAGAGAACTAGGTGGGCTCCAAGCCTGTGAGAGGAACAAACTCAAATACACCAGTTCTCAACTGGTCTGGCGCTGCAGTCTCAAGGTGGAGTAGCTTGAGGAAACCATTTTCCATCTAGCAAATCCTCTGCATGCTAACAGAGGCGTCCTGAGGTCCCTGAAATACATAGAGCAATGGGAAACCTGCCTGGGAGGGAAATACAGCAAGTTGAGTGTGAAGATAGTTCTTAAGTGAACTCTGATTGTAGGGGAAAGGACTCAATGACTGAAGACATTGTTCAGAGTACACACGTACAGACTGTAACGGAGGCCAGCCAATGAAGGACAGTGAAATTTGAAGAGCAACAGTGAAAAAAATGGACACAGTATCAGAATGTGGGCAAGGCTGAGCTAGACGCTGATTTTACTTCAAAGCAGTGTCTCTAGAGAATCTAACAAACTGGACGCCGGTGTCATCTTAGACTTAAGACAAAATGCGTGACTGTGCTGCCGTGGTTGATAGGGTCATGATTTAAAAATACGCCCATCTCAACTTCAGGTCAGAGCAAGTTCAGAATGCAAAATTTTTGAATTTCTCAAATCCTTTCCTAAGAACAAGCTAATCAGTGGGGAACAGTGATAGAAAAGGTCTGCTGGACCCAAGACCCTGAGAAACAACTGAGATAACACTCCCATGAGTCCCAGGACACTGGTGAGCCTTGGCCCACCTACCCAGGACCCATCCAGGGCAAGCATGAGTCTAGCAGCTATGCAGAGGCAGTGGAAGGGGAGAGAACAGGAGTTCTGATGATACAGAAATGGCCTCCAAACACTCAGGAAGAGAGCATCTCACCCTGGTGGAGCTCTCAGCGAGTGAATATTGTGAGAATAGCAGTGAAAAAGAGAAGGTTCCAGTCTTCAGTTTCTGGGTCAGTAGAATAACAAGATGTCAGCTACCCACTAAGGGACCTGGAGAGATCAGAAGGTTTTGGAGTGGCTTAAGCACTCAACTCCAAAACAGTGGACAAAACTTCTTTCCTGTGAAAAATCCTTCCATGAAGAGAATTTGGATTGAGAGAGTGAGTCAGAAGGTAAAGGGCCATGAGGCTTTGAACAGTGGGAGGCAAAGGGACAGTTGAGAGGAGACAGAACCCGGACAGCGACATGACGAGGCTACCTACATCTACACGCATCTACTTTTCTCTCTTTCTAGTACCTCTACCTGACACTCTGGGTCCCTATCTGTCTATCATCTGTCCATCGCTGGCCTGCCTATCCATCATGTGCTAATAATAGGGGAAGAAACCCTCAGCAGTGAAGCTACTAAAGCATCCCAGTCCCCTGCAGGGGAACCGCTTTGGAAAGTCATGGAACACTTGACTTTACACAACACAGAAGAATAGTCTAACACCGAACAAATATATTACCGTAGAAACTGAAAAAATGATAAAACAATGGATAATTAATGTATAACAGAAAATACATAGTCAAAAAGAGATAAAAGGGGTTGGTGCTGTGGTGTAGCAGGTAAAGCCACCGCCTGCAGTGGCAGCATCCCATATGGGCACCAGTTCGAGTCCTGGCTGCTCCACTTCCTATCCAGCTCTCTGCTATGGCCTGGGAAAGCAGTAGAAGATGGCCCAAGTCCTTGGGCCCTTGCACCCATGTGGGAGACCCAGAAGTTCCTGGCTCCTGGCTTTAGATCGGCCCAGCTCTGGCCACTGTGGCCATTTGGAGAGTGAACCAGCAGATGGAAGAACTTTCTCTCTGTTTCTCCCTCAATCTGTCTGTGACTCTCCCTCTCAATTAAATAAATAAATCTGGGGGGGGGGGGAGGAGAGGGGGAGAGGGAGGGAGAAACTAAATAGTAAAGCAAAGTTATCTAAGTGAAATCAAGGGAGCAGTAACAACTGTCAAAGAACAGCATCTGTTAGGATGAAGACACTGAGAAATGAGATGGCTATCCATCAACTGGGGATTGATAGAATTCGTAATTAGACCTAAGTCACTGACCTGTGAGGGCTGGCCATTTCCAGTTTACCTTTACTCATACGCATGTTCTCTTTTGGTTCTAGTTGAAAGCCTATGGTGTTTTACAGCTCACTCATCCCTGATATCCCTCAACCCCTTAAATCTACCAGACGTCTTGCTCCAGTGCCCATCCTTCAGCTGTTTTTCTCGGGCAAATGCCTCAAGGCTAAAAGTAATGGCACATACCAGGCTCAGATCTTGGGATTCTCCACCTGAGTGACTTTTTAATACCATGAACTTGTTCTGAAACGACCCAATTTACCATAATCCAAAATAGAACTTGCTAAATACAGTTAACAAAGAAAGGGGAAAAAGACAAGAGATAAAAAGTGTTCAAGAGGAAAATGATAGTTACAGAAGACAGGAAAAGAAGACCCAACAGAAGTAGAACTTATGTTAGAAAAGGAAAATAGGCACCGGCACACCGGGTTCTAGTCCAGGTTGGGACGCCGGATTCTGTCCTGGTTGCCCCTCTTCCAATCTGGCTCTCTGCTGTGGCCCAGGAAGGCAGTGGAGGATGGCCCAAGTGCTTGGGCCCTGTACCCTCTGGGAGACTAGGAGAAGCACCTGGCTCTTGCCATCGGATCAGCACGGTGCCCTGGCCACAGTGCGCCGGCCATGGTGGCCATTGGAGGGTGAACTAATGGCAAAGGAAGACCTTTCTCTCTGTCTCTCTCTCACTTTCCACTCTGTCAAAAAATAAATAAAATAAAAAGAAAAGGAAAATTGGAACAATGGAAGAAAACAAATAAAATGTCCTTAGCACAAGAAGATTCTCTTGAAACAAAAAAAGAACACCTCCATTCAAAGATCACACTATTAACCTTGAAAAAGAGAATGCAGAATTGTCAATACCAAAACATATTCCAGTAAAATTGGGCAAATAAAAACTTTTTGGATATCTAGGCATGAAGACTAAGTCATTCATAAAGGGATATAAAATCACATCCACTTCAGATTTTTCGTTACCATAAAATAATTGAACAACATATTTAAGATACTGAAGGAAAATATGAATCAAGGATTTTATATACATGCAAACTTACTTTAAAATATCAGAGCTATAGTCAAACAAATTATAAGCATGCAAGAAATCATGGATTATTTATTTTTAAAAAAGATTTACTTAGGTGAAAGGCAGAGTTACGAGAGAGGAGGGGAGAGAGACAGAGACAAGGAGATCTTCCATCTGCTGGTTCATTCTCCAAATGGCCACAACGACTGGAGCTGGGCCAAGCCAAGTCCAGGAGGCAGGAACTCCATCCAGGTCTCTCAAATGGTGACAGGGGTCCAAACTCTTGGGCCATCTTCTGCTGCTTTCCCAGGCACATTAGCAGGGAGCTGGCAAAGAGGTAGAGCCTCTGGGACTCAAGCCAGTGCTCGCCAGCTTACCCTGCCACACCATGACACTGGCCCCTCAAGGAGTACTTATTAATCCCTGAGAATCTACCTAGAAAATGAGCCTCAACAAAAAATGTATAGGCAATACTTCAGCTGAGTTACAGATGCACAATAGCTTGCCAGTAAATGCTACTGGGACAAATGGGTGAATGTATGGACACCGGGAAAGAGGAATAAAGTAGAAGAATTTCAGGATGTACCTGGGTAGGAAAAGGAAAGACTTGCCCACATTACTGGTTATTACAAAACCAAGAACATGAAGTCAAATAATGCTAGTTCTGGGAAAAAAATTTTAGATGAGTGCTTTCACATTCTTGTTTTTTTAAATAAATAAACTGTCTCAGTGATTTGTACAAAATGCACAGATGGTTCATGGCTGAGCCAGGAAATGGATTCAGGGTTTTCTGATGCTTGGTGAAGTTTTCTTTAAAACTGTGTTCACTGCCATTAAATATCATTACTCATTTTCCCTATCAAGTAAACAAATTCTGTTTCATATATCCCATAATAAAATGTTTCTTAAGGACTAGGCCATGATTTTTTAAATTATCTTTATTTTTAATTTGTTTTTTCTTAAAAATTTTTTAAAAAAGATTTATTTACTTGAGAGCAGAATTGCAGAAAGAGAAAGGAATATAGTGAGAGACAGAGAGAGAAAGATCGATATCTATCTGCCGGTTCCCTCCCCAAGTAGCCACAATTGCTGGGGCTGGACCACATGGACACCAGGAGCCTGGAACTCCACCCAGGTCTCCCATGTGGGTGGCAGGGGCCCAAGGACATGGACCATCCTCTGCTGCTTTTCAGAGGCACATTAACAGGGAGCTGGACAGGAAGTAGAGCAGCCGGGACTCAGCCCGGAGCTCATAGTGATACCAGCATCACAGGTGGCAGCTTAACTCTCTGTGCCACAACACTGGCCCCTTTTTCTTCATTACTTTTAAAATTTTTAATCAATTTATGTTTATTATAGAAAAATTATAAAAACCCTTAACTTATAATCGTACCACCCAATGTATTATTAATTATAAATATTTTTGTATTCATCTTTTTAGACTTTCTGCTCTGAACAAATCCATACTTACACGTTTAAAAGAAAACTGGGATCATATCATCTATTGTTTTATAGTCTTTTTAACTATATATAATCATGATCATGCTTCATTAACAACATATATAGAACTAAATCACCAAAAAACACTAAAGTGGATTTTACATCAAGAAAAAGAGATTTTAATATTACCTTATATTTTATTTTCATAAGCATTTTATGAAGTTGATACATTCAGTGTCATTATAAATAGTTTAACTGTTATCTGTCTCCCTTTATATTTGGTTGACTTAAGTCTTTGTTTTAAAAGATTAATTTGGGCCGGCGCCGTGGCTCAACAGGCTAATCCTCCGCCTTGCGGCGCCGGCACACCGGGTTCTAGTCCCAGTCGGGGCACCGGATTCTGTCCCGGTTGCCCCTCTTCCAGGCCAGCCCTCTGCTGTGGCCCAGGAGTGCAGTGGAGGATGGCCCAGGTGCTTGGGCCCTGCACCCCATGGGGCGACCAGGAAAAGCACCTGGCTCCTGGCTCCTGCCATCGGACGAGTGTGGTGCGCCGGCCGCGGCGGCCATTGGAGGGTGAACCAACGGCAACGGAGGACCTTTCTCTCTGTCTCTCTCTCTCACTGTCCACTCTGCCTGTAAAAAAAAAAATAATAAAATAAAAAAATAAAAAATTAATTTGTTTATTTGAAAGGCAGAGTTATGGGCCGGCGCCACGGCTCACTAGGCTAATCCTCTGTCTGCGGCTCCAGTACCCTGGGTTCTAGTCCCAGTTGCTCCTCTTCCAGTCCAGCTCTCTGCTGTGGCCTGGGAAAGCAGTGGAGGATGGCACAAGTGCTTGGGCCCTGCACCTGCATGGGAGACCAGGAAAGCACCTGGCTCCTGGCTTCGGGTCAGCGCGTTGCGCTGGCCGCCGTGCGCCGGCCACAGCGGCCATTGGAGGGTGACCCAACGGTAAAGGAAGACCTTTCTCCCTGTCTCTCTCTCTCTCATTGTCTAACTCTACCTGTCAAAAAAAGAAAAAAGAAAAAAAAAAAGAAAATGAAAGGTAGAGTTACAGAGAGGCTGAGGCGGGGGGAGGGGGGTATCCTCCATTCACTGATTCACTCCCTAAAGCCAGGAGCCAGGAGCTTCTTCCAGGTCTCCCACAGGGGTGCAGGGTCCCAAGGACTTGGGCCATCCTCTACTGCTTTCCAGGCCACAGCAGAGAGCTGGATCAGAAGTGCAGCAGCGGGAACCTGCACCCCTATGGGATGCCGGCACTGCAGGCGGTGGTTTTACCCACTACACCACAGCATTGGCCCCTACATAAGTCTTCCACTTGCCAAGGTGATAGTGAGAGCTCTTTGGTGCCTCCAACAACCCAGAGGCAGTATCACTAGAAAGAGTTTTTGCCCAGGCAGGAGAGAAAATGAGAAGGGGAAAGAATTGCTGTGTGCTGAGGGGGAAGCTGTGAGTATGTTTGGTTCTGTTCGCCAGGCCTCTGAGGGAGATGCCATCAACAGTTCAGGGGCTGGAGCTGAAGAAGCCCAGGCAGGTGGTGGGGGTGGGGCTGGGGGCGGAGCCACAGGAAGCAGCACAGTCTGGCCTCTGGAGCTGAGCAGGGGGAGCACCAGGCAGCACGCCTCAGCCCCTGCATTGCACCATGCGTCCCAGAAGGCAGCCTTCCGTACAACCAAGGGGAGAGCTAGCTGCAGCTGGTCTCTTGACCTAGGACACTGTCCTTTATAGACATTTGATATTTGCTAATTCGATTTTTTGTATTTGTGAACAAAATGATTTATTTCTTTTAATTCATCAAACCATTTTTCAGGCCCTGGAAATTCATGTAGACCTGAACACTTTGTCTAGATTGCCCAAAGCATTGGGTAGGAAGAGTCTGCAACCAATACTTGGGTCCTTGTCTACTACATAGTACCTGCTGTCATCCTGTCTTGTAGGCAATATAACGGGCAGGGCCCTCATCTCTCTTGATCATGGCAATACCATGTGTAGCAAAATCAAACAGAATCCCAGCTACGGGGACTTCTGCTGGTAGATCGAATTTTCTGGCTTTCTTGCCTCAAACATACCCCTAATGCTGAGTAAATCCTTTGGGGAGAAAACAATAGCACCCTCGTATATGCCCTAAAGAGATAGGGGCAGAGTTATTCAGTCTGGATAGTCATGTATGTTGTATAGAATTTACTTGCAATGTTATCCATAGCCAAATGATTTGGATTCAAGGACCAGATCAGCTACTAGCAACTACGTCGTTCAAGAAGATGATTTCGCCTTTCTGAGCCTCAGTTTTGCCATTCGAAATAGGAGAAGAATAACAGTACTTGCCTCAGAGGACTGTTGTATGGACAATATGAGGCAGCACAGAGAAGTCATTTCAGTACACAGCCTGGCACGCATCACTCTCTTTGATAATGTTAGCTATTTCTCTAGTAATGCCACTTCCAGAACAGCCGTGTTGTAACAGAGCCACGCCAACAGTGGATGTTTGCACGTTAGAAGTCTGTCTCTCTCTCTCATACACTGAATATGTATGAATAACTGTCATCAATAGTCACGGTCTTTGCTTCAAATAAGGGGCTGGCAAACTCCAGCCCACTGTATGTTCTTTTGTGGCCTATAGGGGGTAAAAACGATTGTCAGTAGTTGGGAAAATCTGGAGATTGAGAGACGTTAAGCCTTGGCATAATGTGACTAGGGCATTAGTTGTTACAAAGTGCAAAGTTATTTTAGAAGTAGAAATTTCCCTGCTGAGGAGAGAATATTTCTATATGCAGTTAGGATCCATAATGTGATTAAGACTTCTGCCGGCCAGATTTCTCCACAAGGCTTCTGTTTCCTTGTTTGTAAAATGGGAATATTAAGAGCTTCCACCTTGGAGAGATATTATGATCACATCAGGCAACGTTTGCAAAGTGCTTAATGTAGTTCTTGAGGTCTCCATGAGTGTTAGCTGCTGCTGCTGTTATTGTTGAGGGTATTATTATTATTATTATTACTATCATCATCCATCATCATCTCAGGAGAAATGCAGAGACCCAATCTAGTCCCTACCCTGGCTTTCTGTGGGCATTTGTATAACAGGTTTCAGCTCTGCCAGCTTGTACCCACTTACAGGTGGCAGTGGCTTTTCCACGTGCACCCTCTGCACGTGAAAGACTCCACCCTTTCTTCAGGGAGTTTTTGCAAGCAGGGTGTCTAACAAGTAGCCAGTTCCTCTGGAAATGGTGGGTCATATCTTTTTGACAGAGTTTTTGCACTGTCTTCGTGGCTCTCTATTCTAGTTTGATGTCAGCAGTATATGATGGGGAGTTCAAATAATTCTTGGAAAATGGAATTGATAAGTTTATTTTGGTGCAAAAATTTTTTGAAGTCCATATGTTTCTTTTTCACAATATATTTTTTTTTGTGAAATTTTTAAAGACTTGATGGGGCTGGCACTGTGGTGTAGTGGGTAAAGCTGCCACCTGTAGTGCTGGCAATCATATGGGCACCAGTTTGAGTTCCGGCTGCTCCACTTCCAATCCAGCTCTCTGCTAATGGCCGGAGAAAGCCGTGGAAGATGGCCCAAGTCCTTGGGCCCCTGCACCCAGTTGGGAGACCCAGATGAAGCTCCTAGCCTCGGATCAACTCAGCTCCAGCTGTTGCGGCCATTTGGGGAGTGAACCAGTGGGTAGAAGATTCTCTCTCTCTCTCTCTCTCTCTCTCTGTCTCTGTCTCTCTGCCTCTGCCTCTCTGTATCTCTGCCTTTCAAATAAGTAAATAAATCTTTAAAAAACAATAAAGACTCCTCATATGCCCAGATTTCACAAATTCTTGCACCTCTTTTGACTTGGTTTTTTCCATGAACTTTGTGAAGTCCAGGTGTTGCTGTTATTGGTAGCCTTGTGACCTGGTGTCCCCAGCCTTGACTTCAGCCCAGCCGTCATCCTGCTCCACCCCACACCCAGGATCCCAGCCCTGTTGCCGGAATTTCCATTGCTAGTGCTCGTTTCATCGGGGTCAGAAAATTGATGGACTGAACCGTGGTATTCAGCAAGTCTTCTGGATCTGGGCAGACCTAGGTTCAAATCCCAGTGCCATTATTTGCTGGTTTCCTGAACTGAATCCATCACAAGAGTTTTCTGTGAGATAGCTTCTATCAGTAGTAACATCGGTAAGATAATCTACATCCCAGTGGGTTTGGGGAAGATGAAATAGAGTAGTGGATGTGATTGGCCTAAAGAAAGACCCCCAAATGTTAGTTTCCACTTAAATTGTATATAGTCAAATTTGCACGAGCTTAGATGTAAATATTCCTTCTTTTTCTTTTATATTGCGGTACAAAGGTTGCAACAGATATATGCAAATAATGATTTCAAATTTGTTTTCCTGCCATATTTGAATAGTAGAGATGATCACGTTCTAGCTAATAATATACTGCCATTATGTAGGTAAGCCTCTGCTACTACTCTTCAGGCAATTGCTTTTCTTGGAACCATCTGTATCTTTGTACTTGACCTTGGCTTACTTTCTGATTTTATTACTTAACACAACCATTAGCTTGTGTGATTACCTTTAATTAACTTGTATTTGCACCATAACCTTGTATCTTGGTGGGCCAGGTTTCTCCTTTGCAAATTATGACAATTCAGTCAACTCATTTTTCCCTTTGTAACTAAATTTGGAATTTCTGTCCCAATATTTCTCTCAGAGGAAATACCAACCAAAACATGTTTAATAATAGAACATATTTTAAAAAGGAGAAGTTATTGACTTTTTAAAATTAATAAAAATACACATCTCATTTCTCTTGTAGGTTGCAACTAACTCTCACTTTCAAGAAACAGCATACTGGATGTATCATTGCAGGCTACCATCTATCTAGCTGTACACACTGTGACGCCATAGCTATATAATTTATAATTGATTAAATGTGGCCTTCCTGATCATCCTCTAGGGCTTCAGTCAAAGATCAAATCTCCTCGCAGTGTTGTTTTTTTGAAAAATTGGTTTTAATTATGTTGCTTTGATTTGTAGCACTATTTTAATTTTCCCTAATGTTCAAATAACAGGATTAGCTGGGTAGTAGCCTATGGAAGAAGGGAGGGGCAGGTGGCTAGGAGAGACATGGTGGGTACACACACACACACTTACAGGCACAGAGTATTGACAAAGAGTGCAAAGAGTTCTTTGTTCTTCAAAGTGTCTAAATTCCCGGTTCTTTTCTCCTCCAGGGAGGATAAATCAGCTTTTCTAAATTCTGGGATCTTTCTCGAAGGTTTTGAGCGAAGCCCTGTGCCCCAGGGCCTAAGCAGAGGGAGCCAGGTCCTGAGGATTAACGTGAGACTCAGGTGGGGTCAGGGTACATGGGAAAGAACCTGCGAGTGAGCCCTGTCGCATGTGCCACACGGTGGCCAGATGAGCAGCCCTCCCAGCCCTGTGTCCTTGGGAGTGAATCAAAGTCTCCAGCAGGCAGGCTGCCATTCTCCTTTCCCTAAACTCCCAGGCATAGCTTAAGGAGAACTCAGAGATTTTATACTTCCTTGGTTGGCTCTACTTTGATTCTAAGGATCCCTAGGACCAGACTCACCCTACTGTGCTCACCAGCAAATGCACTGGAGACTCGTGCTCACCCAGGACCTCTGACCACCTCGGTAGTCATGCAGCACACATTTATCGAGTGCTGACTAGATGTTCAGTTCTAGACCTGCAGTTAGACTTTGGAAGGAGATAGGACAGAGATCCCTCCCTTTGTAAAACTTACTTAAATTTTACTAGGTAGAGAGCATCACACCACAAGCAAACAAACAAAATGTCTAGGATGTCAGAGTGATATGAGCAGTGGGAAAAAATCAGAGAAGGGGGAGTAGAGAGTGTGTGAAGTGATCATTGCGATATTAAACAGGATGATCAGAGAGAAGCGGGCATTTTAAGAGAGACCTAAAGAAGTCTGTGATGATTTCAAGGACAAGCAATTCATGGCACAGGTAGTAGTGTATGCAAAGGCCCTGGGGTGGGAGCATGCCATGTGTTTTTGGGAAGAGCATAGTAACTGAGACTAAGTTGAATGAGAGAAGAAGGACTTAGGAGGAAATGCAGTACCTGAGGCTACACAGGGCATCACAGGCCTATTAAAGAACTCTGCCTCTGAGTTCAGGACCACTGGACAATTTGGGGCTGCGGAGTGATATGATCTGGCTCTGTACGTAGAGGAGCAAGAATGGATATACTGGTATCCGCTGAGGGGCTATTGCAAAAGGCAAGACAGCTTGGAGTAGGTCGCTCCCGAGGAGGTGATGAGAAGTCTCTGAGTTCTACTCCATTTTGCAAGCAGAGTCAACAGACTTGCTGATACATACTGCATGCGGGGTGCGTGAGAGCGGGCACATCAAACACAACTCCAAGACTTTGAACCTGAACAACTAGAAGGATGAAATTTCATGTCTTACTGGGATGGGGAACTGAGGAAGGAACATTTTTGCCAGAAGATCCCAGGTTTGTGTAGGGCATGTTAACTCGCATTGCCTGCTAGTTGAAGATGTTACATAGGTAGCTGAATTTCTAAGTCTGGGGTTCAAGGAAGAAGCCTGTGCTAGAGTCACACATTGGGGGTCACTGGTGAAGAGATGGTAGTTAAAGCTGCATGGATGGCGGAAGCTCCTGCTCTTGTGATCCTAATGTTCTCGTGGGACTTTGGGGGCAGAGTAGGGTACACTGGTACACATCAGACAGGGTCAGCACTGAACAGTTCTCATCAGAGAACCAAGGGGATTAACCAAAATAATGCTGGATAGGAGGAGAGGAGAGGAGAGAGAATTTTTGCAATTATACCTTAGCAGTTTGTGCAGAGTCCCTGTGCAGAAGTAATGGGAAATCCAGAAGTTTCTGTGATCCCTGTGTAAACGAGAATGACCGTGTGCACTGCTGCCCAAAATAGCAGTTGTCTGGGTCATGGGAGGGACCCATGGAGAGCAGCTCGGTGGCAACAGCCAGTCTGCAAGTGGGAGTGGAGGTCTGGGAGTTACAAGGCCGGCCCAGCTCTTCCCACTGCTGAGAACCTGCACGGGGTCCCCACCAAAGCCAAGAACATGAATATCTTTAAAATGCCACCATGAAGTGGGGGAAGATGCTCACAACTGGATAGTAGTGTGGACTTGAAACCATGGTTGGCAAAAGGCTAACAAAACTGGCAAAAGGCAAGTATGTTTTAGAAAAGCATTTTTAAGTTGTGAACTAGGTATAGCCAGGGCCAATGAAGAAATCAATGAGATGCCTACTGGCCTCAGTGGGAGCACAGTAGTAGTTTTATGAAGGCTACTTATGTTATGAAGCCATGTGACATTTTGAAATCAAACAGTAGTTTTAAGCCAATGGCCATGTCTACTCCCACTTCACAGCCAAACTGGCTATGTGACTTTTATGTTGGGGCCGGCACTGTGGTGTAGCAGGTAAAGCTGTTGCCTGCAGTGCTGGCATCCTAAATGGGTACCAGTTCGTCTCAGCTGCTCCACTTCCCATCCAGCTCTCTGCTATGGCCTGGAAAAACAGTAGAAGATGGCCCAAGTTCTCGGGCCCCTGCACACACATGGGAGACCTGGAAGAATCTCCTGGCTCCTGGCTTCGGATCAGCGCAGCTTTGGCCATTGTGGCCAAATGGGGAGTGAACCAGTGGATGGAAGATTTTTCTCTCTCTCTCTCTCTCTGTAACTCTGATTTCAAATATATAAATAAATCCTTAAAAAAAAAAACCTTTTTATGCTCTAGTGCAAAACAAAATCATGGGGACTCTTGCTTAGCAACTAGTGAGATTTTCAAGACAGTGACTGCTGAGTCTCAGAGAAAGCATGGGTCCATTCTGAAAGCAAGGCCCTGCTTAACTGCACTGGCCACACACCTTGCCTCATGGCCTTTGAACTTAGCATCTCCTCTACCTGGTGCCCTCCCTGAACCCCTGACCTATGGAGATTCATAAACTAAGCTCTCTTCTCCTTTATTTACCCTGAATTATCTTTCTTCATGGGACCCTATTATTTTTACAAAGATTAATTTATTTGAAAGGCAAAAAGAGGCAAGAGAGAGAATGAATGAATGAATGAGGGAGGGAGATCTTCCATCTGCTGGTTCAATCCCCAAGTAGCCACAAGAGCCAGGTCTGGGCCAGGCTGAAGCCAGAAGCCAGGAACTCCTTCCTGGTCTCCTATGTGTGTGGCAGGGAACCAAGCACCTGGACTGTCTTCTGCTGTCTTCCCAAGAGTGTCAGCAGGGAGCTGAATTAAAGCAGAGTAGCTGGGACTAGAACCAGCCCTCTAGTATGGGATACTGGCTTCCTGAGCAGTGGCTCAGCCCACTGTGCCATTACACCAGTCCCCCAGACCCTACCATTTTTATATGTTTTTGTTGTAGTTTAGTTTCCTTCCACTTGAATGCAAAACTCAAGGAAGCAGGAACTTTGTCCCCAGCTCCTGAACAGACACAATGAATTTCACAAATATTTACTGAATGGATGATTCAATGAAACCCATGGCTTTAGTCAAGGAACGCCACGTAGCCTTGTATGATATTTTATTGTCCCGATTTCAAATGCTCTTAAGCTTTATATACCTAAATTAAATATTGCCTTTCCTGCCTCTTTCCAAAAAGTGCTTATGGTGTTGCTGCGGCTTTTATAGGCTACAGCTCTGCATCAAGTACAAAAGGAATGCTGTGAACCTTGTGGAGTCTCTGGTCTCCCTGAGCCTGTAGGGACAATTCTGTTAAGAAAGTCTGCTTTTGAAAAATTTGTAAAGCTCCAGAATCTTCTGCTTCAATTTCCGTTTATAATTTGAAGCCCCCAAAGGAAAAAATGTCCAACTTGTCCACGTGAAAAGCAAACCTGACCTTGGGGTTGTTCCTTGTGAATGTGTGATGAGGACAAGGAGGCCATGGCCACCCCCTGCTGTCACGGGGCTGCTTCTTCCCACTCCTGTCCCCCACCTTGGGGGAGGGAAGAGAGAAGGGCAAATCACAGTCGATTGAGGAGAGATTGCAGAAATTTATCTTAAGATGCCTCATCTTCTAGTTCTGTAAAGGTTATTTGCTAATTTTCTAATAAAGCCTTTATTGTCAACCCCCCACCCCCACCCCACCCTGTAAAGTCATTACTTAGAAAGTCCCTGTGACTATGGCCATGACCTGTCTGTCGTCAGATAGCAGTCACAGCCCGCTTCAACTTCTCTAGCGTGATTGCCTTTAATAACACCCAAGTCGTCAGTCTCAGAGCTCTCATCACTTGGCGTTTGCAGACTAATTTCTTTACAGTGTTCTTGACTCTTAAACTGAGGACTGGCATTAGATTTTTAGCTCACTGGTCTTCTCTTTTCCTTTCTTAGCACAAGCATTTTCTGTGTTTTGTTTGTGAGGAGTCCTTTGTCTCTTGAGATTTATAATTTTTTTAAGATTATTTATTTGAAAGGGAGAGTTACAGAGAAGCAGAGGCAGAGAGAGAGAGAGAGGTCTTCTATCCACTGGTTCACTCCCCAATTGGCCACATGGCCAGTGCCGTGCTGACCTGAAGCCAGGAGCCAGGAGCTTCCTCCACGTCTCCCATGCATGTGCAGGGGCCCAAGGATTTGGGCCGTCTTCTACTGCTTTTCCAGGACATAGCAGAGAGCTGGATGGGAAGTAGAGCAGTTGGGGACTCGAACCAGTCCGATTTTACCCTCTTGCCCAGCCTTACTTTTTTTGCCTTTAAAATCAATTTTGCTGTAATCCCACAGATTAACATTGCATTTATGATAGAAGACCAAGACATTTTTCACGTTCAAGCTTCTCTTGAGTTCCTAATGAAAAGTTTGTTTTTCCTTTACTGATTTAGGTTTTTTTTTTTTTTTTTTTTTTTTTTATTTAAAAACAGGTCGTGATGGTGGTGGTGAGGATTTGGCACAGCAGTTAAGATGATGCTTGGGATGCCTGACGCATGAGAGACCTGGAAATAGCTCCTGGCTCCTGGCTTCAGATCAGCGCAGCTCCAGCCATTGCAGCCCTTGGGGAGTGAACCAGCAGATGGAAGATCTTTCTGTCTCTCTCTCTGCCTCTCTGAAATGTTGCCTTTCAAATAAATAAATAAATCTTTGAAGCACCAAAATTAGCATCCTATGTTGGAGTGCCTGGTTCCATTCCTGGCTCAGCTTCCAACTCTTCCCAATTCCAGCTTCCTGCTAACGCACACCTGGGGAGGCAGCAGTGCTGGCTCAAGTCCTTAGGTTCCCACTACCCACGTAGGGAGCTGGAATGAGTTCTGGGCTCTGCCTTTGGCTTGGCCCAGCCCTGAACATTATGGACATTTGGGGAGTGAACCAGCAGATGGAGGATCTCTGTTTCTCTGCCTTTCAAATGAAACGAAAATAAGTAAATAACAATTAAGAAAAAAGCAAATATGCACAGTTTTGGAAGAAATTTTAGCATGCACAGTGTAACATACTTAAATCTGACCCCTGTCTTTTTCTTTTAAGCATCGCGTTGCCATTTCAGCCCTAGTTCTCATCTGTGTGACTAGCGGTGAGTGCTCACGGAGCATTCACTCGTGGATGAAGCACCAAGATTAGCACTGTACTTGTCCTGTTCGGAGTCTCAGCCTAGGCCCTAGAGATACACGCTACTCTTCAGTTACCTTTCAGGTGAGGAAACAGAGGACATCCCACCCAAAGTAATAACGTAGAACATGGCCAAGCTGAAATGCACACGATGTCACTCAAGAGTCTGTGCTTCTGTATGAGTCACACCTTGGACAATCATCCCTCCCCAAGTCTATTATTTCTTCAGTTGTCAATCCTACCTTCCCTACAATTGTTCACACTTTTGCAAAGTCTGTAGTTCGGAGCACAGGCTCTGGAGCCGGATGCCATGGATCCTAATCCGGGGCCACCTACGAGGTGTTTCATCTTGGGCAAACTATTTGGCCTTTTGTGTCTCAGCTTCCTAATCTGCAAGTGGGGAATAATAGTGCCTACCTAATAGGGTTGTCATCGTTAACTGAATCAATACTTCTAAGGTCATTTTGAACAGTCTCTGGTATGTGGGAGTGCCCCATAAATAGTGAATATTGCTACTAATTTACTAATTAAACACAGAGAATTACTGAGTGCTTCACCCCATTACTAAGTGCCTGGTACCACACTGAATTCTGAATTTTGAGGGAAGACTTAAGTCTTTCTCTTTGGATGTTCTGCTCTACTGGGAGTCCTAAACGACAGGGCCCCCGAGGAGAAATCCTCATGCTTAGAAAGGCAGTGCTGGCCGGCGCCGTGGCTCAACAGGCTAATTCTCCGCCTTGTGGCGCCGGCACACCGGGTTCTAGTCCCAGTCGGGGCACCGGATTCTGTCCCGGTTGCCCCTCTTCCAGGCCAGCCCTCTGCTGTGGCCCAGGAGTGCAGTGGAGGATGGCCCAGGTGCTTGGGCCCTGCACCTCATGGGAGACCAGGAAAAGCACCTGGCACCTGGCTCCTGCCATTGGACGAGCGCGGTGCGCCGGCCGCAGCGCGCCGACCGCGGCAGCCATTGGAGGGTGAACCAACGGCAAAGGAAGACCTTTCTCTCTGTCTCTCTCTCTCACTGTCCACTCTGCCTGTAAAAAAAAAAAAAAAGAAAGGCAGTGCTGATACTGGGTTCACCACGTTAGGGAGGAACTCTTCAAGGAGCAGGTGAAGGCGGGGCTGTGGTCTGTAGATCTCTCAGACAGGTGCTTTCTCACCAGGCTGGTTCATCTCCCAGGGCAGTCTCCTTCAATCCTTATCAACCTGCTTGATTTTACGGAAATGAGGAGAAACTATGTGGGCAGTGTGCAATCCCAGCTTCTAGCTATCCCTACCATGGCCCCAGTGGTGGGAACGAAGCCACTATTTCAGAACTCCTGACACAACCTACCCACCAGCTGAAAGCAGCCACACAAGAGAAGCCCCAGTAGGACCAGCAAAGAATCACGTAGACCACCTGCACACTCATGAGGTGTGATTTGGGGGCGATTTGCTACGTAGCAATAGAGAACTGAAACCCCCAGTGTGCACCACTGCTTCTCAGAAATGAGAGTAGCAGGTTCTTGCTTTCTGGTGTTTAGGAAATGCTAGCTTTTACCACTAATCAAGAACGTCCTGTGTGCCCAGCACTTTCCATGTGCTGTTTTGTTGAATCCTCATGATAACTACAGGAGGCAAGTACAGTGGTAGGTGAGTCATCCAAGCTCTGGAGATGCTACGTAATTTCTGGGTGGCCTGGAAGGTTGCACAGTCACAGAAGGGGGAGGTGTAATGTGAATGCCTCACTTCAGGCTGTCCGTCTCCAGCTGTTTAGTAGCCCTGACAGTGGTCTCCTGTGCATCCCAGTGCGTGGTCTCCCACCCCTCCAGTAGGTCCCACCGTCTTTGCAACTGAAGGCAGTGGTAACACACAAATGTCCATGGGATCCTTTGACTCCTACTTTCTGCCCTTATGAAGGAGGCATCCATCGGTACTCTGATTCGCTCTTATCAATCCCCACTGCCGGGATAAATTCCAAGGCACCCAAGGCCTCTCTTGTTTTTCTAGCTGCAGTTCTGAGCATCCCCTTTCCTTATCTTTTTCCCAAGAGGAATCACGGGGGGAGGGGGTTTCCCTCCAGCCACCCCTCCATGTCTGCACACAAAGTCCTTGGCCAGAAAATGCCCCCCTCGCCTCCCCCGCCTCGCAGTGAGTCCACTCGCCTCTTCAGACTTAGCTCAATCTTTGCCTTGACGCTGGAGACGCCTTCCCTGGTCTCCCCAGCCTCAGCTGACCACTTCCAACTTGAGCCCCTGCTGAGACTGAACCCTTACCTACCACGTCATTCCTAACACCTTGTTGTTTGGAGTCAGCTTTTGTCCACCCGACTGTGAGCTCTCTAGGCTTACATTCATCCTGTGCCCCCAGTACCCAGCCCGAGTTGGTCCTCAGAGAGAGAAGGGATGCAGGCCAGCAGACCAGTGAGACGCAGTGAGGGTTGGGCTTGGTGTGCCACCAGGATCCTGAGTCCTTCCATCCTTCAGGGCCACCCTTTTTTTTTTTTTTTTTTTTTTGCCATGCAGAGTTAGAGAAAGACAGACAAAGAGCCATTTGGTTCACCCCCCCCACCCAAAAAAAAAAAAAAAATGGCTGCTACGCCAATCCGAAGCCAGGAGCCAGGTGCTTCTTCCTGGTCTCCCATGCAGGTGCAGGGCCCAAGCACCTGGGTCATCCTCCACTGCCTTCCCAGGCCACAGCAGAGAGCTGGACTGGAAGAGGAGCAACCAGGACAGAATCCAGCGCCCCAGCCGGGACTAGAACCTGGAGTGCCGGTGATGCAGGCAGAGGATTAACCTAGTGAGCTGTGCGTTGCCCTCTACCCTTTCATCCAACATCCACACCTTTAGTCTACAGCTCTCATCCCACATTCTGTGGGAAGCCCAGCCTCACGCTCCCCTCCTTGGCCTCGCCTACTCGACATCTCAGGAGCTGCTAGGAGCAGGTGTGGAGGGGCTCTCCGTCCCTTTGGTCAGCTCTCCTCCATTCCTTGCTTTTCCTGACATCGCCATCCTCTGGTGGCTTCGGCCTTCTCTATATTGCTTTGTTCTTGATGGATTCCATCCCACTCATTTGTTCTCCCCCAGACAGCTTGAACACAAGCCTGTAATAGTTGGAAGATTTGATTTTTTTCCCAAGGCTTTCAAAGTTTTGAGTGGATCATATATTCCTATAATTCAAATCTCTGATAATATAAAAGGGTGCAAAGTAAAAATTCTCATTCCTGCTTATTCCCTCCTCTGTCTTATTTCCCTACTTTGCTCAGCCTAGGTAGCTACTTGATTAGCTTCTTTGCTACTCTCTAGGTTTATTTATGCAAAGACAAGACAGTGAAAATACAGAAACATTTTCCCGTTTGTGCTGAACATTGTTGGTAAAAGCTATGAAAAGAGGCTGGCTGAACCCACTTTCAAATCTGTGCTATTGTCTGTTTTCCCTGTTTCCCCACAGGGATGATTTCCACTGGGACAGTGTTTTTCAGAAAAATGTAGGACGCAATGTCTGAGACGTGAATTCTTGGACAACACGGCAGCAGGTAGTGCGCTTGTCCTGGGAGATGTGGGAGCAAGGTCTCTGCAGGCGCTGCCCCAGACTTCCAGTACTGTTCCAGCTGACAGGAGCACCGGCCAGGAGAGAACGGACGGTGATCTCCATATCAGACGTCACTGTCCAGCACCATCCCATTGCTGTCGGGCTGGGCCTCTGCTGACCCCTCGCCTCCGTCTTTTTACTCCTGGCACTCTCCCACGGCTGCCCTGCTGTCCCCAGGTGTTGCTGAAGATTCCTTATTCTTTTTTGTTTTACACAAGGAGCAGTTTAGCTTTGGGGAGGTCCTATGTGAGGCAATCCTTTGGGAATTCCCAGAATAAATGGGGGTTTCTTGACTGTCATTTAATGTTAGCAATCAAGCTCTGCTGTTGTAATTTGCATATATAATTTGCATATAGATAGGAAGGCATCAAAGCACCCCCTCCTTAAGATTAATGAGATAAGAGTCTCATTGCACTTATTATCTAACACGCATCTCACTTTGGGGTTAATGTGCTCTCTCCACTTATTCCCGGTATTCTTTTTACAGCAAGGACAACTAGTCTTCCCCAAATATTCCAGGGGTTCTCCCACATTCCTCAGTGACTTATTTAGCCAATGAACTGTGAAGAGAAGTGGCTTTGTGTCTCCTGGCCTGAGGCAGTTAAGAGCCAGTGTGCCTTCATCCGTCCCTTTAGTGGAGGCAAGGGTTCCACTTGACATAACCTGATCCACATTGGACTGTGCCATGAATGAAAAACAAGCTGTTGACATTTTTTTACATTGATTGATTGATTAATTGAATTTCATAGCTGTGCTACTGGAGCCAATGCTTTTGGAAACTGATTACACTTAAAATCTCTAGAACAATAGTGTATAAATGTATGTCTTGGTAGGACACACTCCACGTGATTCACAGCTTGCAAATCCTTAGACATTTGGAGGTCCTCTGGATATATAAGTGAATTCTATTGAAAGTGTTCTAGTATTTTACCACTCCTATTCTCAAAGCTAGCAGGGATGTTAAATATTCAATACATCCTAGTTCTTATATCGCCTTCAGAGTTACGCCTGTTTCTGTATAGGCACATGCGGGTACAACATTCTATATGACCCACTTCCAAATTTCTTGAGACCTTCCCAAAAATAATTATGCAAATTCTGGCTTGAGCTCTTTTTGTTTGTTTTTTCAAGATAAATTTGGTAACTTTCGGAGAGTGGAATCAACTTGGAGTCATTCTACTTAACAGTCTACCCACTGTCCCTAATGGCCGACTCCGTTTTCTGTTATGCAGCGCAGAGTAGCTGTGTTCTACTCTGCCCTACTTTGGCCCTACTCTGGCTACTCGAATACCTCAGGAGTCCAGGCAGCAGACATTTCCGTCCTATTTCCATTTCATTGGTTTCTGGCATTGCCACAGAAGGCACACACTGGGCAGCACTGAAGTCACAGCCTGGGGTCTCCAGTGTTGAGATCCAGGTGTCTGTCTGCAACGCCATTTGCCCTCCAAAACACTAGCGATGGTTGGGTGCCAGGGCTCTCTGCAGCCCTCGTCGTTCCTGGGCTTGGCTTGTGGAAGTGTGCCTGCAGTTTCCAGGAGGGCTCTCCCTGGGTGTGTGTGCCTGTGTTCAAGTGTCCTTGTCCTACGAATGGTGGAGTAGGGGGTCACACTGCAGTGGCTTCAGTATTTCCAAGTAAGGCCACATTCTAAGTGCCTGGGTCTTACAACTAAAACGTGAATTTTGGGGAACATGAACTTACAGCATTGCTAGTGTTTGCAAAGTCAATCATACAAATATAATAGTTAATAGCTAAGATCTCATAATCAGACTCATTTGTGTTGAAATTCCATTTCCTGCCACTTTTTTTTTTGAAAGGCAGAGATCAGAGACAGATAGAGAAAATAAACCCAAAGATATTTTCCATGTGTTTATTTGCTCCCCAAAGTTCCCCAACAGCCAGGGCTGGGCCAAGCTGAAGCCAGGAGCCAGGAACTCAATCTGGGTCACACACACACACACACACACACACACGGAAGACAGGGGCCCAAGTACTTCCAGCCTCATTTGCTGCCTGCCAGGCTGTGCATTAGCTGGAAGATGAAATCAGAAGCAGAGCTGGGGCTTGAACTCAAACACTCTGATATGGGAGCAGGCATCCTAGGAGGCATCCTGGTAACAAAACGCCTACCCCCAACGTTTTCTGCCACTCAAACCTCAGTTTCCTAAAACAAGGTCACTGGACATGACCTTGTAAAGTTATTGGAATAATTAAATAATAGGTTTGCAGCATGATGTTAGGTGGGGCTCCTTCTGTCTCCATTTTGGCCATGGCTTCAAAAACCAAACCAAAGTGATTCATTGCACAGCACTGCCACATTCCAAAGCGAGTTGCCGGACCACTAATGCAGGATGTGCTTAGAGAGTGTTCAGTGATCTGGGCTGGTGTGTGCAATCACTTGGCTCTGCTGATGAAGTCTGACGAGCCAGCAAATCTCCCAAGAGAGAGTGTTCTTCTTGTTACCCATATGGGAGGAGAGAGCATCGCTTCCCCTCACCTCAGGTCAAGTGACAGGGACACTTGAGAGCACTTGATGGGGAGTCGCCAGTGCTGTGTGACACAAGGCTGTGAGAGGAACCGTGGAAGGATTTGGCTGGAGTCACCTGCCTGGTGGCTGCCAGCTCAGCTGCTTTCCCATTGAGGGCAGAACATTAAGGGCAGAGAAAGTTGATTTTGAGCTGTTCAGCCTCCGCAGTACAGGAAGAAGTCACTGAAGGAGACTGGAAGGGATGCTAAGAGTCCGTGTTTCCTGTCCACCATGATGATCCCACACACGTGAAAAGGATGCATTCTGTGGGTGTTCCCAGCCTCTGACTGAAGTACCAAATACTGGATTCAGCTAGGCTTCTCGAAAATCAAATTTTGTGAGGTGTTATTTGCATACAATAAAATGCACCTATTTTAAGCGCCCTGCTCCATGAGTTTGGATGAGGATAGGTAATCACCAACACAATCGGGATAAAACATCTTTCCATCACTCCCCAAAGTCCCTCTGTGTCCCTCACTCCCTGCCCTCGAGAAAACACTGATCTACTTCCTATCCCTATAGCCTAGTTTGCTTGTTCTAGAATTTCCTATAGATAAAAGCATGCAGCAAGCTACCACTATTTTTAATATTCGCAAATCGTTATTTTCTTCTTGCCAAAAACCCAGCACGGCATAGTGAAACAGGAAGCGTCTCTGAAGTAAGACACACTCAGTTCTGAGACTCAGCTTTCCTGTCCACCCACTTTGACCTCGTGCAGCTTGAGTGTGCTGATCTTAGATGGCTTCTCTGTAAAATGGTAATTAGAAAAAACACCCGCGACAGAACTAATGTATGAAAAACGCGCTTTTGGCTCTGCAGGAGTGTAACTATCATTCTTCTTCCTGATGCTGGCCTATCATTTTCTGCTTATGCTAAATTCACCTGCACCACAGTGCTCCTGGGGCAGGTGTTACTCAGGGCCTCCCCGTGGGACTGCGGAGGCAGTGGTGAGAACATTCTCTGGAGTTTCAGATGACTGGGGTTCACTTCCGGGTCTTGCCACTTACTCGGTGACCTCATGCGAATTCTGAACCTTGCTATGCCTCAGTTTTCCCTTCTAGAAAATAGGAATACAACATTACCTAGTCTGGCTGGGGGGATTAAGTGAGACAATGTGCAGTACTGAGCAATGTGAATGCTCAGTAAGGGTTAGCTATGACTAGTAGCATTATTATTTCACGTCGCCATCTCTCGGAGTAGATACCATGCCTGTACCTTCGTGCTAGCTCCTTATCCCAAGAGGAGTGTCTCTCCCATCTCTAAGTTTTCCTATTTTAGACTCTAGGGCCTGCTTCTTCCTACAAAATGCACTTATCCCACACTTCCTATTAACATTGAACCATAGGATGTGTGGCTCATACTCTCTCTTCTCTAACTCTGCCTTTTCTTTTCTTTTTTAAAATTTATATAAATTTATTAGAAAGACAGAGTTACAGAGAAAGGTAGAGACAGAGAGAGGTCTTCCATCCGATGGTTCACTAGTCAGATGACTGCAATGGCTGGAGCTGTGCTGATCTGAAGCCAGAAGCCAGGAGCTTCTTGGGCCATCTTCTGCTATCCCAGGCCATAGCAGAGAGCTGGATTGGAAAAGGAGCAGCCGGGACTAGAACCAGCACCAATATGGGATGCTGGCACTTCAGGCCAGGGCTTTAACCCACTGTGCCACAGTGCCCGGGCCCCTAACTCTGCCATTAAAAAAAAAATCTCTGTCTGTCTCTGTCACTCTGCCTTTCAAATATATATTTGTGGTTCACTCACACCTTTCATTCTATAGCTAGCATGATGGAAGCCTGAAAAGGATAAATTGCTTTCTCAGTGCCATATCTTTAAAACATAGAATAGGTTAGAACTCTTGGCCCTATGTCTACCGCACAGTCTAAAGTGCATAGCAGGGATCCTGCGCATCACACTCTGGAGTTTACTTGGTTATTAAATGAACAGCCATACTATACTCAGTTGATTTCTAGAGCCAAATCTAAGAGCTTTGCTTGTCATAATGCATAAGCCCTCATTATTCTCCAAGATCAAAAAAATATAATTACAAAGCTTACCAGGAAAGCCATCTGAAAATAAGTTATGTATATAACACAGTGTGAGGTGGGTATGCTGTGTGGCAGAGTATCCTGTTTAGATTTTTATATGGAGAATTTAGATCCCTGCTAATGTCTCATTTTCAGGTTTTTTATTGACAAGCCATAAATTTAAGAAATCCTGCCATGTAATTGCAAAGTAAATACTATATCATCAAATCAGCCTTTGGGTAAATACTTTATAAGGAAATTTCAATATCTTTAGTCTAATAAGATAAAAGCCTTTATACTACATCCACGTAAGGCAAACACACGGGCTAGAAACCGTGAAATATAGGTGAACGACTGTGGCGCTGGTAGCAAGGTAGCTGTTATACAGCTCCTCTATCATTGGGGAGCCAGAAGTGTCACCTCAGACACCCACGCTCGTGTCCACAGGCCATACACTTTGGTTGGAAATGACTAAGAAAATTCAGTACACCTGTCTTGGGGGGGGAGGAAAAGCATGGAGGCAGCAAGTTTGCAGGGAATCTTCCTTTGATGGGAAGAGAGTTGAAGAGCTGTCTCTCCTCTCACAGTGCCTGAAGACTTGTGCACCAAGGATTCCGAAGACCAGCCTTCAGAACCAGTGGTTTGAGAGAAGGAGTCACAGGACTCAGCATCTCCTTGTACTCAGGGCTAGGATTTCAGACCATGAAAAGACACAAAGTCAGATCAGAAAAGGGAAAAGGAGTAGGGATAAAGCAGGGGGAAACCAGGCCCAAGTTCCCAAGAGTTCTCTTACAGTGGACTGGCTTAATTCCGTCAATCATGAGTTGTGATGACACATGCAGGGTGTTAGCTACTTGGGTAGTTCATTACAGAGTTGGTGGCCAAGGTTTCCTTTCACTTCTATTCTTATCGAGGACTGGCCAAACAGGAACCTTCTACCTAAAATTCCATACTCCAGAATGAAAGCAGGTATTCCCTAGCACACTGTTGCACAAATGGTCTAGCCATAGTAACACATGATTGTTGTTAAGGGAGCATTTCCTTGTATGGGAAACTTTTTACCAGCAGGTTCTTGGGGGCCAGCCCCGGGAATCTCCTGCCAGCAGCCCTCTCTACAGATAGCAATCTCGAGCCTGCTCTCTTCTCCCTGATGCATGCCCTGTTGTCCTCATCTCAGCATGCATACAGACATGGAATGATGACTATCATAGCCCCAGCTGAGATAACTCATCTGCAGCATAGACAAGTTAACTAGCCTGTCTGAAGTTACATCAATTTAGTTTGCTAGGATGGTTCAGCCGAGGCCAGAGGTGTGGGAAACAGGTTCTTCTCCATTTCGTGTTTGCTAGGCTATTGAGATGCTACTTCTTGACACGTTTGCTGCCCGGACTGGTACAGCTGGAACAGCCAGGTCTACGGCTATGTCCATGCAGATTCAGCAGTTGGACATCTTGGGCTTTCTGACAGCATCATGACCCCCATACTTGGACTTCAATAAAATGCCTGGCTGCCCCCCTTCCTTCTGGAGACAGAGTGGAAGCCCTGGAGCATCACTTCTGTCACCTTCCATTAGTTAAGCGAATCACTAAGACCAATCAAATTCCAAGTGAGGGGAATTAGACTTAATGCCAGGAATAGCAACATACTAGCCATTTTCAGTACTGTATTCATCACACGTTCATTACTTTAACTAGAATACCTGAGGGAAGCTTCTGAGGAAGGACCCGGGTTTGCTTAGGCTATGGTTTCGGAGATTCACAGTCCTAGGTTATGTGGCCTTATTGCATCAGGCCTTTGGAAAGACTGGCAGAAGGTGGAGGGATCCTAGCAAGCCAGGATGCAGAGACTCATGGAACACACACTCATCTTCCCTCTGCGTGGTCTCTCCTTACAATGGCATCACGATTTGATCGTGAGCTACACCCTAGCAACTTAATGCAACTCAGTCACTTCCCAAAGGCCTCACCTTCAGACGCCATAATTGGATCTAGCCTCCACCCTAGTCCATCAACCATTAATCAAATGTTTTCAACATAAAACTTTGGGTTTAAACATCTACATGAGTTTGAGGAGCCAAATCCTGTTCAAACTGAAACAAACAATAAAACTTTTATTGGATTAACATAACATATGTCCATCTCTACTGTAAATATCCACTTTATATGTTTTATTTCTTCTACAAGATGTCCAACCTTAAGAGTAGGAACCCAGTTAACCTCACTTCCAATTTCCAACAGCATTATGTATTACTTTGCTTACAGCACACATTGAGTGACTAGTTTGAATATCAAATGCTTACTTCATGTCAAATACTGTATTAAGCTCTTAACGTTTATTGTCTTATTTAATCCTGACAACTACCTTGTAAGGTAAGCATTATTAGAATTCTTAGTTTTTAAACTTTTTATTTATTTATTTGAAAGACAGAGGGAGAGAGGTACAGAGACAGAGAGATAGTGGGAGAGAGACCTTCCATCTACTAGTTCACTCCCCAACTCCCCATAACAGCCAGTGTTGGCTCAGGACAATGCCAGGAGCCTGAAACTTCATTTAGGTCCCCCATGAGGGTGTCAGGGACCCAAGTACCTGAGCCACCATCTGCTGCCTCCCAGGGTGCACATTAGCAGGAAGCTTGTTCTAAATCGGAGCAGCCAGGATTCCAGGTTGGCACTCTCGTAGGGGATGCAGGGTTCCCAGGAGGCATCGTAGGTACTGCCTAGATACCCATTCCCATTCATCCTGTTTTTCAAGGAGGAGACTGTGGCCCAGAGCTGTTAAGTAATTTGCCTTGAGACGGATAGCTGCTACTGTGGCTTGAACTCCTGTTGACCCTAGAACACTTACTACATCATTATCTTCTGCTGTTCTTCATGAGCTGGACTTTGCATGAAGAGGAAACCCTCAAAGATCCAAACTGCAGTCCTGAACTATACAGAAAGTTGGACAGAGCCTGGATGTGCGAGGCCTTTTATCTGGCTCCTTTCTGCTTTACTGGAAAAGGAAGGAAGGAGCCAGGACAGGAAGGTTGAAGATGGTGATGGACTTGAGAGGCATCCTACCCAGCAGTCATGGTTCACAACCTTGACTATTGCACAAACCTGAGGCATTTGTAATCTTGAAAAGCTGCTTTTTGTTTTGTTTTTATTTTTATATTTTTTATAAAGGTCTTCCTTTGCCGTTGGTTCACCCTCCAATGGCCGCAGCGCACGGTGCACCACGCTGATCTGATGGCAGGAGCCAGGTGCTTCTCCTGGTCTCCCATGGGGAGCAGGGCCCAAGCACTTGGGCCATCCTCCACTGCACTCCCGGGCCACAGCAGAGAGCTGGCCTGGAAGAGGGGCAACCGGGACAGAATCCGGCGCCCCGACCGGGACTAGAACCTGGTGTGCCGGCGCCGCTAGGTGGAGAATTAGCCTATTGAGCCACGGCGCTGGCCGAAAAGCTGCCTTTTAAAACAGAGAACACGAAGGGTGAGATAAAGAAAATAACTGAAAAACATGACTATTGCAGATCATGTTATGTGGGCTTTGGCTTATATTTGATCCTGAACAATAAGTCTCATGTGGTAAGGTAGAGTCTAAGGACAAAACGTCTGACTCCGGATGTATCTGTTGTTGGAACATGGTTAAAATCAGAAATCGGTTCCTTGAAATACAAAGGTGAGTGATTAAGTCGCCACCTAGGGAGCTCCTGGCGGAGTAGGCTTTCTGATGGGAAGGGGTGCCAGGGGAGTGCAGAGTGTCTGAGAGAGCCGGGTCCACGGGCCAGGAGAGCATCCTCAACCACAGGTGAGGACCAGCCTGAGGCAGGGAGGGTAAGCCATGGAAGCTGTCCATGAGACGGTCACTGGGGCATCAGAACTCTAAGAGTAAGCTCTGCTGTGGGTAACAGAGAACTCAAGATGGTAATGACTGACACAGTGGGAAATTTATTTCTCACCGAGTCAAAATGCATCTGGAGGAGAGCAGGCGAGACATCTATGGAGGCTCCGCCGGCTTCAGGAGATCCAGCCTCTGGGTCTCCAGCTGCTCTGTGCTGTGCACTCAGTTTGTTCCTACCTGGATCTTAGGAATTTTTTCTGGCAGCAAACAGGAGATTGGAGGTGAATGTGTTAGCTGCTTTGCACCCTTTGCTACTGAGTTATACAGAAAGTGACTCTCAGAACAAACTGGCTCAGAATTTGTAACAAAGCATTGGTTTGTCAAAATACAAATAGTCTATTTTTTCAATTCAACAAGGTCTCCATTTTCACTCCTCCAAACTCCAATCTCATTGGCACAAAATATTCAACCAAGGCAGGAATGACAGTACTCCAGAAGCGAACTGGTTGTCTATGGGGTCAGAATCCAGAAACCAAATGAACCTCTGAACTCAAAGGCTGAATTAAGGCACAGGTGTGGCTCCTAAAGGTGCAGGCCACAGGCCTCACTGGATTGTCTATTTACACCAGGGTAGGAAGTGTCTCTAAAACATTTTAGGGCACCTTATACCAGGACAGCTTAAATTAGCCAATGAGAGCTCCTTGTAGCATTCATGGTGCTAATTGGTAGCCTGCAACTTTCATTCACCCTTAAAAATCTGTTTCTGAAATTCATGATTAGCAGAGTCCCATGTTGATCCTGATATGAATGACAGGAACAGAGTGTTTCTTCGTTCTTAGCATAGCCACTTAGAGTAGCAGACACTGAGTCACTTCTAGGATCCGGGCTTTTTGACTGTGACATCCTCTGGAACACGAACTTCCTGTTTAAATCTTTGCAGACTATACCTGGGTTGTAACTTAACCAAGATAAATACAATATCTTAATTTAATGTAATTGTCATCCTCAACTGACGGCTTGTTGATGTCTTTTGCTTCGATCCTATTGGCTGGAACTTGGTGACTTGGCCATATCCCGATCCTACAGCCTTTGTCCTCGGAAGCCAGGTGCCCAGTTAAGAGAGGTGTTACCATTGCAGGAGAAAAGATGAACAGATGGTTTGTGAACCCTGGAAGGCTTCCTGTGCAAAGAAGAGACTCATCCTAGTTGCTCAATATTTTCACTTGTGTTGCAGTAAGTAAGTGTTACTCCACCCTTGGGCTGTGGGAACTTTTCCAGGTATGAGAAGCAGTTCTATGTCTTCCCAGAAACCGGGTCAGTTCTGTGGCAGTGGTTGAACAGTAGGTAGATGTGTGAAGGCAAAAATGTCTTCCCTAAGTTCCCTATGTTGTAGGTCATGTCATGATCTTGCTATTAAATAAGTGTCTGTAGATGGCCAGTTTCAACGTCATCTAGAAACCTATGAAAATGCCAACCCTGCACTTCAACAAACTCAGCAGAGGAGTTGTGTGCCCAGTAAAGTTTGAGAAGTGCTGTTTTCAGAACACACATGTGCCGGAACATTCTGTTCCTTCAACACACATGTACGAGAACAGTTTGTAAGTGGAATCAAAGTGTTCCTCCCAACAGAGGAGCTGACTGACAGCTCGAAGGAAAGTGTGGGAGAGTTCATGAGCAGGCAGCACATTGTAATGTAGACATTGCTCCACTCAGCATTTAATGCAGGCTAACTTCTGATGCAAAAGCAATTAATCAAATTTTTTTTGTCTGTGATAACAACCAGAAGAATGTATTAAACATGGGTTCGGTTGGAGGAAGGAAGTATAAATCATTTCTTTTTCCAACTTTGTCATACTTTTCAAATTTTTCTTTGCTGAACATAAACTATTTTAAAGTGGAAAATATTGTTGTTTGAAGATGATATGAAAATATATTTGTTTTAGCTTAAGAAATCAGTTAGATAGCCGAACAAAAAAACCAATCTCCACTGATCTGGGAGAGAACAGTTATGGTATGGGATCATTATGAAGCCACCCAAGACAAACTCCAGCAGCTGCCAAAGTAAACCGCTTATTCACAGGAGACGGGTCAGGCTTATTTTGGAATATTACTCTTAATTGCTTACTTTTGCAAGTTGAAAATTTTAGTGTCACTTGTACACTTTGCTTTGGAAGTATTTTCATATTGGAACTTGGCACAAAAGTTTAATAAAATTTTCTCCTAATTGGAATGATTCAATGCAACCACATTTGTTGGACACTTGAAGGTTACACAGCTCTGAATTTTTTTTTTTTTTTGGAGGGGACAGGCAAATTAAAAGACACAGTGCCTGCCTTTGAGAACTTGCTTTGTAGGACTATTGCAAAATTGTAACTCTTTCCCCAAAATAGGGCTTTTTAAAGGATGTTTAAATCATTTTCATTCTGGTTGAATGTTCTTATAATTCTATGCTTTCTTTCCAGAACCTATGATCCATTTGACATAAAACCAAGAAGAAACTCTAGGACAGGGTTTCCTAACAGCAAGTTGGAAACACCGTGAAAGCATCGGCGACCTCCGACCGCCTCCTGCAGCATGCTGAGGGGCGCTGAAGGCGGCGCGGGGCCTGCGCTTCCTTCATCTGGCGCTGGCAGCAACACAAGAGCGCCTGCCGTGGAGACATCATGCCTGATCCTGGAGTCTTGAAAACAAATTTCCCCAGGAGAAATTTTCACTCTCGTGGTGGGATCGCATTAAACTCGCTGGAGACAGCCAAGAATTGGTGAGAAAGATTCCACATTCAGATTGTTTCTAACTCTGTGGGCATTTTAATTTGTGTACTAATTAGTTTGGACGTTCATTTTCATGCATTGTCTTGCTAGTAAAGAAGACTTCTTTAAAAAAGAGAAACCAAAACCAGAATGCTAAAATAATAAAGATAAGGCTTTTTTTTTTTTTTTGGCAAGGTATAGAAACCTGCTTGTCAGAAGGGAAGACTTAGGGGCTGGTGCTGTGGCACAATAGGTTAAATCCCTGCTGCTCCTCTTCCCAACCAGCTCTCTGCTATGGCCTGGGAAAGCAGTGGAAGATGGCCCACGTCCTTGGGCTCTTGTACCCACGTGGGAGACCTGGAAAAAGCTCGTGGCTCCTGATTATGAATAAGAGAGGAAAGCATTTTTGTTCATAATTATGGGATAATTTCTTTTTTTTTTTTTTTTTTTTTTTTTTTTTTTTTAACTTTTATTTAGGATATAAATTTCCAAGGTATGATTTATGGATTACAATGGGTTTCCCCCCATATTTTCCCTCTCCCCCCACAACCCTCCCCCCTTGCCCGCCCCCTCCACCCTTTTGTTCACATCCAGATTCGTTTTCAATTCTTTTTGTATACATGTGATCAATTTAGTATGTGTTAAGTTATGAATTCGTCCCTTTGCCCTCATATAGTAACACAAAGTGAAATATAGTCTTTGAGTTCTCATTTTAGCATTGAGTCACTTTGTATAGCACATTAAAGACAGAGATCCTACATGAGATATATATATATATATATATATATTTGAGACTGATAAATTTTTTTTTGATGCAGTTTCCAATGTAACACTGAGTTTTTTTTTTTTTTTCTCCCTTTTCGATTATCTTTATATAGCGTAGGTCGGTTCAGTATGTATTAAGTAGGAATTTTCATCAGTTTGCATCTAAACAGAAACACAAAGTGTAAAAATACTGTTTCGGCACTAGTTACAGCGTTACCTCACATTAGATAACATGTTAAGGACAGATCCCACATGGGATATAGGTACACAGTGACTCCTGGTGTTGATTTAACAATTTGACACTCTTATTTATGGCGTCAGGAATCTCCCTAGGCTCTAGTCATGAGTTGCTGAGGCCATGGAAGCCTTTAGGGTTCGCCGATTTTGCTTCTATTCCGACAGGGTCACAGTCAAAGTGGAGGTCCCTTCCTCCCTTTGGAGAAAGGTGCCTTCTTCCTTGGTAGCCCCGTTCCTTCCACTGGGATCTCGCTCGCTGAGGTCTTCCCTTTAGGTCTTCTTTTTTTCCTTTTTCAGAGTGTCTTGGCTTTCCATGCCTATAATAATCTCATGGGCTCTTGAGCCAGATCTGAGTGCCCTAAGGGCTGATTCTGAGGCCAGAGTGTTATTTAGGACTTCTGTCATTTTATGAGTCTTCTGTGACTCTGCTTCCCATGCTGGATCGTCCTCTCCCTTTCTGGTCCTATCTGTTTATATTGGTAGAAACTAGTCTTGTTTGTATATTCCCTTTGACTCTTAGCCCTTTCAGTGTGATCGGTTGTGAACTGAAATTGTTTACTTGGGCCGTTGAGATGGCATTGGTATATGCCATCTTGATGGGGTTTTATTGGGATCCCCTGGTGTGTTTCTAGCTCCATCATTTGGTGCAAGTCCAATTGAGTTTGTCTCAAATTGTACCTATCTTCCCTTTCTTTTTCCCTCTCTCAAAGTTGACTTTTCAGTTAAACTTTAAACACCCAAGGCTAACTGTGTGTTAGTTGCAGAGTTCAATCATTAGTACTATCACTAAAACGAGCATCAAAGAGAGATACTAAGATGGGTAAAGATTTACATTGTACATCAACAGTCCAGACAAGAGCTGGTCAAGTCTTATTTTCTCATAGTGTTCATTTCATTTCAACAGGTTTCCCTTTTGGTGTTGAATTAGTCGTCGCCGATCAGGGAAAACAGATGGTACTTGTCTCTTTGGGACTGGCTTAGTTCACTCAGCATGATGTTCTCCAGATTCCTCCATTTTGTCGCAAATGACAGGATTTCATTGTTTTTGACTGCTGTATAGTATTCTATAGAGTACATATCCCATAATTTCCTGATCCAGTCTACTATTGATGGGCATTTAGGTTGGTTCCAGGTCTTAGCTATTGTGAATTGGGCTGCAATAAACATTAGTGTGCAGATGGCTTTTTCGTTTGCCAGTTTGATTTCTTTTGGGTAAATTCCAAGGAGTGGGATGGTTGGGTTGTATGGTAGGGTTATATTCATGTTTCTGAGGAATCTCCAGACTGACTTCCATAGTGGTTTAACCAGTTTGCATTCCCACCAACAGTGGGTGAGTGTCCCTTTTTCCCCACATCCTCTCCAGCATCTATTATTGGTAGATTTCTGAATGTAAGCCATTCTCACTGGGGTGAGGTGAAACCTCATTGTGGTCTTGATTTGCATTTCCCTGATTGCAAGTGATCTTGAACATTTTCTCATGTGTCTGTTGGCCATTTGGATTTCCTCTTTGGAGAGATGTCTATTGAGGTCCTTGGCCCATCTCTTAAGTGGGTTGTTTGTTTTGATGTTGTGGCGTTTCTTGATTTCTTTGTATATTCTGGTTATCAGCCCTTTATCTGTTGCGTAGTTTCCAAATATTTTTTCCCATTCTGTCGGTTTCCTATTCACTTTCCTGACTGTTTCTTTTGCAGTACAGAAACTTCTCAATTTGATGCAGTCCCAGTAGTTAATTTTTGTTTTGAGTGCCTGTGCCTTTGGGGTATTTTCCAAGAAGTCTTTGCCAGTACCTATATCTTGCAGGGTTTCTCCTATGCTCTCTAATAATTTGATGGTGTCGGGTCGTAGGTTTAGGTTTTTAATCCATGTTGAGTGAATTTTTGTGTAAGGTGTAAGGTAGGGATCTTGCTTCATGTTTCTGCATGTGGAAATCCAGTTTTCCCAGCACCATTTATTAAATAGACTGTCTTTGCTCCAGGGGTTGGTTTTGGATCCTTGATCAAAAATAAGTTGGCTGTAGATGTTCGGATTGATTTCAGGTGTTTCTATTCTGTTCCATTGGTCTATCCATCTGTTTCTGTACCAGTACCATGCTGTTTTGATAACAACTGCCTTGTAGTATGTCCTGAAATCTGGTATTGTGATTCCTCCAGCTTTGTTTTTGTTGTACAAGATTGCTTTCGCTATTCGAGGTCTCTTATTCCTCCATATGAATTTCAGCATCATTTTTTCCAGATCTGAGAAGAATGTCTTTGGTATCTTGATTGGTATTGCATTGAACCTGTAAATTGCCTTTGGGAGAATGGACATTTTGATGATATTGATTCTTCCAATCCATGAGCATGGAAGATTTTTCCATTTTTTGGTATCCTCTTCTATTTCTTTCTTTAAGGTTTTGTAATTTTGATCATAGAGATCTTTAACATCCTTAGTTAGGTTTATTCCAAGGTATTTGATTGTTTTTGAAGCTATTGTGAATGGGGTTGATCTTAGAATTTCTTCCTCAGCCGTAACATTGCTTGTGTATACAAAGGCTGTTGATTTTTGTGCATTGATTTTATATCCTGCTACTTTGCCAAACTCTTCTATCAGTTCCAATAGTCTTTTAGTAGAGTTCTTTGGATCCCCTAAATAAAGTATCATATCGTCTGCAAAGAGGGATAGTTTGAGTTCTTCTTTCCCTATTTGTATCCCTTTGATTTCTTTTTCCTGCCTAATAGCTCTGGCTAAGACTTCCAGCACTATGTTGAATAACAGTGGTGAGAGTGGGCATCCCTGTCTGGTGCCCGATCTCAGTGGGAATGCTTCCAGCTTTTCCCCATTCAGTAGGATACTGGCTGTAGGTTTTTCATAAATTGCTTTGATTATATTGAGGAATGTGCCTTCTATACCCAGTTTGCTTAGGGTTTTCATCATGAAAGGGTGTTGTATTTTGTCAAATGCTTTCTCTGCGTCTAGTGAGATGATCATGTGGTTTTTCTTCTGCTGTCTGTTAATGTGGTGTATCACGTTGATTGTTTTGCGCACATTGAACCATCCCTGCATCCCAGGGATAAATCCCACTTGGTCTGGGTGGATGATCTTTCTGATGTGTTGTTGGATTCTATTGGCCAAGATTTTATTGAGGATTTTTGCATCTATGTTCATCAGGGATATTGGTCTGTAATTCTCTTTCAATGCTGCATCTTTTTCTGGCTTAGGAATTAAGGTGATGCTGGCTTCGTAGAAGGAATTTGGGAGGATTCCCTCTTTTTCGATTGTTCTGAATAGTTTGAAAAGGATTGGAGTTAGTTGCTCTTTGAATGTCTGGTAGAATTCGGCAGTGAATCCATCTGGTCCTGGGCTTTTCTTTGTTGGGAGGGCCTTTATTACTGTTTCAATTTCTATTTCAGTTATGGGTCTGTTTAGGTTTTCGATGTCTTCCTGGTTCAGTTTAGGTAGGTTGTATGTGTCCAGGAATCTATCCATTTCTGATAGGTTTCCCTGTTTACTGGCATACAAGTCCTTGTAGTAATTTCTGATGATTCTTTTGATTTCTGTGATGTCTGTTGTTATGTTTCCTTTTTCATCTGTGATTTTACTGATTTGCGTCTTTTCTCTTCTTTTTTTTGTTAGCTGAGCCAGTGGGGTGTCAATCTTGTTTATTTTTTCAAAAAACCAGCTCCTCGTTTGGCTGATTTTTTGTAATGTTTTTTTGGATTCAATCCTGTTGATTTCTTCTCTGGTTTTAATTATTTCTTTTCTCCTACTAGCTTTGGGTTTGGTTTGCTGTTGGTTTTCTAGATCTTTGAGATGTACTGTGAGCTCATCTATTTGGTGTCTTTCCAGTTTCTTGATGTAGGCACCTATTGCTATAAACTTTCCTCTTAGTACTGCTTTTGCTGTATCCCACAAATTTTGGTATGATGTGCTGTTATCCTCATTTACTTCCAGGAAATTTTTGATTTCTCTTTTAATTTCTTCTATGACCCATTGTTCGTTCAGGAGCATGTTGTTCAGTCTCCATGATTTTACATGTGTTTTAGGGATTCCTGAGTTGCTAATTTCCAACTTCATTCCTTTATGGTCTGAGAAGTTGCATCGTATGATTCTAATTCTTTTGAATTTGCTGAGACTTGCTTTATGGCCTAGTATGTGGTCAATCCTAGAGAAGGTTCCATGTACTGCTGAGAAGAATGTAAATTGTTTCTCTGTAGGATGGAAAGTTCTGTAAATATCTGTTAGGTCCATTTGGTCTATGGTGTCATTTAAATCTACTGTATCCTTGTTGATCCTCTGTCTTGGTGATCTGTCTATCTCTGAGAGTGGAGTATTGAAGTCCCCCAGTACTATTGTATTGGGGTCTAAGTCTCCCTTTAAGTCCCTTAGCAAATTTTTCAAGTAAACCGGCGCCTTGTAGTTAGGTGCATATACATTGATAATTGTTATATCTTCCTGTTGAATGGATCCCTTAATCATTATATAGTGTCCCTCTTTGTCTCTCCTAATAGATTTTGTGGTAAAATTTATGTTATCTGATATTAAGATGGCTACGCCCGCTTTTTTTTCGTTTCTGCTGGCGTGGTATATCTTTTTCCAACCTTTCACTTTCAGTTTGTATGGATCTTTGCTAGAAAGATGAGTTTCTTGTAAGCAGCAAATATATGGGTTTTGTTTCCTGACCCAGTCTTCTAAACGGTGTCTTTTGACTGGGCAATTCAAACCATTCACGTTCAATGTGACTATTGATAAGTAGTCATTTTGCCCTGCCATTTGCCAAAGATAGTTTCTTATATATACTTTGAGTTTCCTGTGGTCTTTTGCTGTGAGGTTTCCTTCCTTTAGCTTCTTTCAGATTGTTGACCGTGTTTCTGTGTTTCTGTGTGTAGTACATCTTTCAGGATCCTTTGTAAGGCTGGACGGGTGGCTACAAATTCTTTCAGTTTCTGTTTGCTGTGAAAGGTCTTTAGTTCACCCTCAATCACAAATGAGAGCTTTGCAGGATATAATATTCTGGGCTGACAGTTTTTCTCTCTTAGTACCTGGGCTATGTCTCGCCATTCTCTCCTAGCTTGCAGGGTTTCTGATGAGAAGTCAGCTGTGAGCCTAATTGGAGATCCTCTGAAAGTAATCTGACGTTTCTCTCTTGCGCATTTTAGGATCTTTTCTTTTTGTTTCACTGTGGTGAATTTTATTACAACATGTCGTGGTGAGGTTCTCTTTTGGTCATGCCTATTAGGGGTTCTATGGGCTTCCTGTACTAGGATTTCTCTGTCCTTCTCCAAACCTGGAAAGTTCTCTGCTAGTATCTCTCTAAAAATGCCTTCTAATCCTTTCTCTCTCTCCATGCCTTCAGGGATTCCTAGAACTCTAATGTTGGTTTTTTTAATAGTATCCTGTAGATTTCCAACAATGTTTTTTAGATTTCTAATTTCCTCTTCTTTTCTTTGGTTTGACTGTATATTTTCCTGTGCTTTGTCCTCTAAGTCCGATATTCTCTCTTCTGTTTCGCTGACTCTGTTTCTAAGGGATTCCAAAGTGTTAGTCACTTGATCTATGGAGTTCTTCAGTTCTGGTTGGTTTCTCTTCACTATTATACTTTCCTGTTCTACTAATTCCTGCATCGTATTCTGGTTCTTCCTTAAAGTTTCATTTTCCCGGGAGAGATTTTCTATCTTGTCCAGTAAGGATTTCTGTAGTTCAAGAATTTGCTTTTGAAGACTTCTAAATGATCTTATCATAAATTTTTTGAAATCCATATCTTGCATTTCCTCTATCTCATCATCTTCATATTCTTGACTTCGGGTGTTTTGTTCATTTGGAGGTATCATTAGGTGTTCATTAATCTTGTTTCCTTGACTTCTGTGTTTGTTGTTTCGCATTTTGGAGGGATTCTTTTAATTCTTCTTCCCTTACTGTGATTTTTTTTTTTTTCTTGATATACTATGGCTTTGTTAAGCGGGCTGCCTGCTGTTGGTGGGGCCTTGGAGGTTTGGGATGGGTGTAGCCTGAGGATTCTGCTTGTTTCTTCAGGGTTAGTTGTGATAGATCTCAATTTATTTATTAATTTTTATTATTTTTTGTTCTTTTCTCCGGAGGGAAGTAATACCATCCAGTTGTGCAGAGTTGATGATAGTTAGCTTCTAATCTCTAGCTTCTATGTGTATAGCGTCGCAGGCGCTTTTCAGGAAAATTTTTTTTTTTTTTTTTTTTCCTCCCCTGGATTTATCGTGTATGGATGCACCACTCTCGGTTAGCGCTAGGTGGCAGCAGCGTGCCGCTGCTCGCCGCCGCCGCGCACTGTCGCCGCGCGTCCCCGCCGCCGCTCGCCCCCACCGCCGCGCGCCGCCGCGCGCCGCTGCGAGCAGCGCCGTGCAAGATGTTGGTGCTCCTTATGTCCGAGTGTAAACAAAAAAAGAGACGGCCGCTTCCCGCCCTCTGCAGCTCCGACAGCCGCTGCGAGCAGCCGTGCAAGATGCTGGCGCTCCCTAGGTCCGAGTGTAAACAAAAAAGGAGATGGCCGCTTCCCGCCCTCTGCCGCTCCGACAGCCGCCGCGAGCAGCCAGTTCAAGATGTTGGCGCTCTTCAGGTCCGAATGTAAACAAAAAAGATGGCCGCTTCCCGCCTTCTGCCGCTCCGATATGGGGGGGGTGGAGGTGTCGTGGGGTCCCGTCTTATTTAGACTTCTAGATTCCCCCCCGTAGCGCTCTCTTCCCGCGGGGTGTCCCACGCCCTGTTCCCCTTCTCATTTCTCTCCCGCTCAGCCGTGCACGTCTATGGGATAATTTCAAAACAGAGAATGAATATTGATATCATCCAGTCACCCAGTCCTGCAACACATAGCTGGTTTAATCAATGACTGATCACTTACAGGCTAGTGATCCTGTAATAGCACAATGTCACTGGCCAACCCCCACTGCCCAGGGATGTAGTCATCTGTGGGACCTGACATCACAGCGCAGTGCTTAATTCACGTGGTCCAGGTGATGCCATTGTCAGCAAACCTCCTGCACCATCAGTGGGTGAAGGTGTAGCACATGCAGTAAGTACAGGATGTAAGGCCTGAAACTGGTCGTGAACAGCCGTGACTGCTTCATGTGTTTACTACACTACGCCTATGTCATTGCTTTGGCATGAATACCTCTCCTCTATTTTTAAAACACTGATTGCATTGATTCCATCAAGAAACCACACACAATGATTGACCTACATAGCTGAGGTTTGTGCTCATACACTGTCATGTTTGCATGCTAACCATGTATTTCTCAGAATGTATTCCAGTTGTTATGTGACACGTGGCTGTCATATTATTATCTAATTATGCTTGTGGCTTCAGAGTTAGTCAATAAGTTTTAAAAAATCCAGAGTATGTTGCATCCGGCTGTCTCACTTCTAGTCTCTTAAAGCAGACCAGTCTCCTGGTCTTTGAGTTTCATGGTATTGAGATCTGAGGCTGCCGGTCAATTATGTTGTAGAACGTCTTCAGTTTGCATTTACCTGATGTTTCTTCAACATCAAGTTCAGGTTATGCATGCTTGGCAGAAACATCACAGAACTTGTGTTTTTCTCAGTGTTTTATCAAAGGCATGTGATGATGTGAATGTGTTCTGTTAGTGTCTCACACAGACAGCATCAAGGATCAATAAATACCAGATGAGAATCTCCAACATGAAAAGGAAAACACAATAAACCAAGCGAGAAACAAGAGTGACATCAAAGGACACAAATCATTTAGGGAACAGATTCAAAATAGGAGAGGCTTTTCCAAGTGGTGGCTTCTGAGATTTCAAAGCTATTGCATCCACAAGACAAGAAAGCTCATAATATTAAAAGAAATAACTTTTAGAGCATAAAGTTGTAACTGCAGAAATTAAAAACAATTTTAAAGATGAAACCAAGAAGGTCACTTGGAGAACAGAACCAAGAGACAGGGAGGCTGGCCAGGTAAGAGATAAAAGATAAAAGACACAGTGCATCAGTGCAAGAAGTCTGTTACAATCAGATTTCACTGCCTACAAAAGAATATCGCGCAATAACTGAAACTTGGTGAGACAGAAGTTCCTCATTCACACACAGAAGGCATTGCCAAGGAGATTTGGTGACTGCAGTGAGTCACTAGGAAACTCACTCTCTTACCTTTCTAGTCTACCAACCACTAAATACTTTCCATTTGCACAGCTACCTCATGGTCCAAAATGGCTGCTAGAGCAACAACCACTGTGTCTGAATTCAGGCCAGAAAAATACAGTCAGAAGGACAATAACAAAAACCACCCCTCAAAGCTGAGTAATACTTTTAAACAGCTTTCCAAGAATCCGACTTACATCTTGCTGGTTAGACACAGCTGCAAGGAGAGCTGGGAAAGGTAGTCCTTTATTCCCAGCCATGAAATGACTGGTTAAAAGATAAGGAGACTTACTAAGGGGTTGGTGTCCAGTTAGGCAGCTGTCAGAGTTTGATGCTTGCTTTAATATGCAAAATAACTTCCAGTGAAGTCAGAAAATACAAGTAACTAAATTCAATTTATCTAACAAATACCTGACAGGATATATATATATATATATATATATGAAAGCTTTTATTTAATAAATACAAATTTTATAGGATTACAGTTGTACTTCCTCCCATACCCGCCCTCCCACCCCCACTCCCGTCCCACCTCCTACTCCCTCTCCCATCCCATTCTTCATTAAGATTCATTTTTAATTAACTTTACATGCAGAAGACCAACTCTATACTAAGTAAAGATTTCAACAGTTTGCACCCACCCACCAAGTATGAGTACCGGTTGAATAGTAGTTTTACCGTTAATTCGCATAGTACAACACATTAAGGACAGATATCCTATGTGGGGAGCAAGTGCACAGTGACTCCTGTTGTTGATTTAACAATTGACACTCTTATTTATGATGTCAGTAATCACCCGAGGCTCTTGTCATGAGCTGCCAAGGTTATGGAAACCTTTGGAACCCACAAACTCCATCAGTATTTAGACAAGGCCACAGTCAAAGTGGAAGTTCTCTCCTCCCTTAAGAGAAAGGTACCTCCTCCTTTGATGGCCCCTTCTTTCCACTGGGATCTCACTCACAGAGATCTTTCATGTGGGTCATTTTTTGCCACAGTGTCTTGGCTTTCCCTGCTTGAAATGCTCTCATGGGCTTTTCAGCCAGATGACAGGATATTTTTTTTTTTAAAGGCAGAGTTAGAGATAGACAGAGAGAAAGGTCTTCCTTCCGTTGGTTCACCCCCCAAATGGTCGCTATGGCTGGTGCGCTGCGCCGATCCAAAGCCAGGACCCAGGTGCTTCCTCCTGGTCTCCCATGCGGGTGCAGGGCCCAAGCACTTGGGCCATCCTGCACTGCACTCCCGGGCCACAGCGGAGAGCTGGACTGGAAGAGGGGCAACCGGGACAGAACTGGCGCCCCAACCAGGACTAGAACCTGGGGTGCTGGCGCTGCAGACGGAGGATTAGCCTAGTGAGCTGCGGCACTGGCCCTGCAGGATATATTTCTAACACACAGTCCTAACAATTGGAAGTTTTAGAAATCTGTATAGAAAAAAAAGTGTGATTTTAAACAAAATAGAACATGTTTAACAAATATATAAAAGATGCTCAATTTTGTTTTAAAAAAATTAGAGGACTATAAATGAAAGCAACATCAAATATTTTCCAGGACAAGCTTGGAAGAATTAAGATATTGAAAATTACCCATGTCTGTGTAGAAAGTTTAAGAAAGAGTTTTCTCAGCAACTGCTGGTATACAAGTGTAAGGAAAATGATTTGGGGGTAAAGTTTTGGCATTATTGATTAAAACATAAATGTACTCATTGTCTATTGCTGCTAAAACAAATGTCTGTGAACTTAGCGACTTAAAAGGACACATAGATACATGTACCCCTATTTATTAGCCTAAGTTCCAGAGATCAGAACTGGGCACAGTTCTCACTGGATCAGAATCGCAGCATCTTCAGAGCTGCGTTCCTGCCTGGGAGCTCCTGTGATCCCTCTCTAGGTTCTAGGATTCTCGCCTCTGGAATCCATTTCCCCTTTGTTCCCACTGTTTGTGGAATTCAGCACTGTGCACATGTCCTCCAACGTTCAGCCTCCCTACTGCCCATATAGGGAGGTCCAGCCTCCTAGATCCACTGAATTCTCTGGTCTGTGTTCCTCTTCATCCATCTTCATGCTTGGTACAGTGGCCCACGTCCCTGTCCCACTTCCAATCTCCTCTTTCCTCTGTGTCCCCTCTGCCCCAGTCAGGGAAGCTTCCCTCTAAGGAGACTGGCCCACTTCGGCAGTGCAGAACAATCTCCCCTATGACGGGCAGGGGCTAGAACCACACAGTCAGAGCGCCTGGAAGTGAGCTAACACAGCCACAGGTGGTGAGGACTGGGCCCGGGACCTACTGGAGTAGGGAAGGGAGCTTGATTCTGCAGATCACAGGACAATGCACCGGTCCCTTTCCTCTGACAATAGCACACATGGACACAGCTCACATACCATGGAGCCCGAGCTGGGCAGGTACCGGGTAGAGATAGAGAGAGAGAACTTTGATTACCAAGTGTTGAACTCTTCATCAGCATCGTGAGCTACTAAGAAAAAATACAGGGCAACGCTTCTATGGTTCTGGGGACATTTTAAACCCAGATATCTATGCTGTGGCCAAATTATCAATGATGGTGTGAGGATGCAGTGTGGGCATTTCAAATACTAAGGATGAGACATTTTATCTTCAATCCAGCCTTTCTTAAAGAGATACCTTGGGGATGGACTTCAGCAATGAGGGGGCCAGGGAAGAACAGGAGAGCTGGGAGACACAGGGAGAGGTCACTAACCCAGGAGCCCCGCCCAGCCTCCCCCCCCCCCCCCCAGCCTGGAGATGCTGCCTGCAATCAATCATAGCAGAGTGTGAGGACCCCAGAAACAGCTGGGTTGGGTTGCACTTGTCATTGAGCTTGCAAAGCCCAAGGATATCGTAAGGGCAGAACACGTGGCCCAAAGCGACAGGACATAACCTGTTGGAAGCAACTGGTGACGTGGAGAACAAATACCAACAAAACAAAACAAAACAAAACAAAACCCTCTGAGGTTTTGCACCTGGGCCAGGAAGCGTCTCGTTTGCATAAGACTGCCAGCATGAAGAGTGACATGGCCACAGCCTGGTCCCAACTGGGACGTGCAGCGAAAATATGCGGAAAAGGTCTCAAAAGCGGTATAGACGGAGGCATGAGGACTGCCTTCAGAGATGGGGTCTGGAGGGATTGCGTTCTGTCTGTCTGTAGTCTCTCAGTTTTCAGAAGCTATCCCATATTTATTGTCATGCAACTTAGGGTTGATGAATTTTAAAACCACACAAGGAAAACTGTGACATTAGCAAGAAGGGAAAACCACAGGCTTTTGAGATAGGAGCTGGCTTCTTGTTCTGACTCTAGGACTTAGGAGCACTCTCCCGACAGTCAGTCACCTGACATCCCTCTGTGAGCCAGCAGGGCGAGCCAGGAGGCAGACAGCAATAAAGAGACCCTCCGGGCTCCCATTCGGCTCTGCTGTGCCCTGTGTGGGAAGCACTGTGCCAGGCACTGGAGACTGAGATGTGCTAAAGAAGATGGTGTGGGTCAGAGCAGGAGGTGATCAGCAAGCCCCAAGCCACAGAGGGTCAGGGTCGTGCTTAGGGTCAACCAGGTAGTGTCCTGTTCACCCCCTAGGGAGATGAGCAGCCCCTTCAGCCTAGGGAGGGCCCAGTGAGGCATCTCCTAAGAGAGGTCCTCAGAGGGATTGTGCAAGACGGGCAGAAGCCAGACAAAGGGCACAGCAGGCAGAGTAATCGGTGGTGTGCAAGGTCTCGATATCGTGGCCCTGAGAGGGTGGAACCCTACAGGGATGCGATCCTGATTGAGAGGGGCTTGGGAGCCCTACGCAGGGCTCCAGATTTCACAAAAATGGCTCTGGTGATTGCCCAGGGCGTAGGGCAGACACCAAGGGAACCGAGCTTGCTGGTGGTGCTGAGTTTAGCAGGGAATGGGTTGACCCTCCTAGAAGTGTCTCTGCCTTCGCTGCCCAATCCGTTCCTCCACTCCCCTTCACTGCACTGGTCTCCCTCAGCATCTGCTGGTACAATTACAACCTCTCTGTCCATTCACTCGACGTGCTCTCCCCCGGACAGCCAGCACCCTGGGTTGTGTTCAGCATTCTAGAGCCCAGGAGGCATGGCTCCTGTCTGCGGCTTCACTCTCCAGTTTCAGTTACCTGTGATCAACCGTAATCCAAAAAGGTTAGATAGAAAATTCCAGAAATAAACAGTTCATAAGTTTAAATAACCTTCACCACAGTGGCTTATAATTGTTGTAATATTAGTCCCTGTTGCTACTCTCTCACTGTGCCTGGTATGTAAATTCAACTTTAGCATAGGCATGTACTATAGAAAAAGCCATACATGGTCATACATGGTTTGGTATGATCCATGGTTTCAGGCATCCCCTGGGGGCCTTGGCATATCTCAGAAACGGGCGCACTGTTGTATATGCCCTGTAGCTGCGGAGTAGCACGCTCTCAGGAATGACTTGTTCAGTAAACAAATGTCCAGAATAAAGCAGTAACTATGGAGACAGAATGGAGAGGCAGATTTAGGAGCTATTACAATATGGAGAAGACAGAACTTGCTAATAGGTTAACAGAGCAGTTCTAGAGTGAGAGGTGGAGTTAAGGGTGGCACAGAATCTTCCAGAGTGTGACATGGAGAACATCAAAGCCACGATGGCTCAAGTAATTCTTGGGTCCCTCCCACCCCCATGGGGACCAGGATTGAGTTCACAATTCCTGGCTTCGGCCTTGCCAAGACCCAGCTGTTGTAAGCATTGTGAGAGTAGATGGGGGGTGGTAGCAGCTCTGTCTCCCTTTGCCCTTCTGCCTGTCAAATAAAGATTATTTAAAAGTCAGCTGATCTTTGGCAAGTGAGTGTGGGTCGGGCGAGGCGAGATGGGGGAATGGGGAAAGGATCGATTGTAGCAGGGATGTTACGCTGCCTCACCTTTCTGCACAGGTGTTACCTCCGCTGCCACCTACTTCTTACAGTGATTTGGAACCTGCACTGCACCCTGGACTCCACAGTAGTTTCAGGGAAATCTGCAGACCGGTCCTCTCCCTAGAACAATCCAATCCAGAGAGCGGGCTCAGTGCAGGATTAACTGTTGAGCTGCAGAACTCACAGCCAAGCTCTTTGATCTCCAGGCTTTCAGAGGAATGGCTCCCTTCCAGTCTCTTCTTTGGATTTCGCCTGGGGCCTCTCTTGCCCCACCTGCTGCAGGAAGATCAACTACTTCACATGCTTCCTCTTTGTCAGGGCAGGGCTCTGGCACGGAAGCCCCACTGCAAATATTTGTCTCTCTCATTTACACTGCTTTGCATGTGTGTCACCTTGGTCAATGTTTGCATTTGTAGAAGGCTGCACTTAACAATGCTTAATTATATGTTTTGCTTAGAAGGTGTAAAGGCTCATGGATTACTTGAGCTTTCCTGTTTCCTTTTGAACCTTGGAAAATATCCAGACAATCTTCTTCATGCATTGAGCAACGTGGGTCTACAAGAATAACTCAGATGGAGCAATATCCAATGTCTAACTTCTGGCAGCAACCAGGAGCACCTTGCAGTCAGTAGTATGGATGGGGGAGGCACACCTGCTGTGCACCAAAACAAAATCAGGGCTGGGGTTAAAACCAGAGGTGACCCCTGTATATTCCTGTGGTGATTGAGACCCCATTTACTCAAAGTGATGAGAGGCTCAGCAGTGCTGAGAAACTATAAGGAAACCTGGCTGTTCATGAATGAAGCTGTTAAAAATTAGTGTCTTTTCCTTCCTAGTTTGTGCAGCATTTGACAATAAAGGCTGCTTGCCTCTTAAGTTTGCTCATTTGGTTTGTATTCATACTCTTCATGCCTACCAATCCTGAAGGCGAGTTTTGTGTTTTGCAAGCTTTGCCCTACTGTGTGGCAAAAGTCCTAGGAGCACAGGAGAGGGGAAGTTGTCTCTTTCCAGGTCAAGCCTAGTGACCTTTGGTGAGAACGAACCCGGGCGCAAGGCTGAGAGGGACTGGTTGGGCAGAGTGGTTGGCTGACTGATTTGCTGAGAGATGGGATGAGGGATGACCACAGGGGTCTTGTGTACTCCTTGTGTGTGGTCCCATCCAATCTCCAGTCTCTCCTTCCTCCGCTGTAGCCTGTACGTCGGTCTTCCCAGTCTAGAGCATTTTGCTTCTCACTTAAAAACTTGGCACTAGCTCCTCCTGTCCAAAGAATGAAGACCACATTTTTAGGGCCTAAGGGAGTATCAACTAATGAGGACCCCTGACTGTAGTCCTATCCCAGCGATCAATGTAGAAAGGGAATTTAGGTGAATGTGTTTGCAGAATCAATTTTTGCCAGCTGGGGAGTAGATCAGTGATTGAAGGCAGCCCAGACTGGAAGTTCTCAGAGAAGCAAACTTATCACAGACAAATCCAGAAGTCTCAAAAAATGACACAGTACAGGGCTTTGTTATTGTTTGTCTTAAAGCAATACTGCCACCTCTTGGTGGAATGAGAACTTTCTCTCAGCATTTTAATTTCAGGTTCTAAGGATGGAGCAAGTTGCAATCAACCATGGCCAAAAACAAAGGTGAGGTTAATTCAACACTCACACCCCACTGGCCCCCACAAGTCTCCCCCCCCCCCCGAGACACAGCTCACTGGATTATCAACAGTATGCCATAAATCCAACAGGAGAGAGGGTGTTTTCACCACTCAGGAAGCTGGAAACTTTGCCTTCGACATTTGCTTACAAGAAATGTGCACTATCCTTGTCTCAATCTTCATTTTCATTCCACATGACAAGAGTTTTAGGTTAAGATATGACTCTTTCCTGTTCTTTGTGGTAGAAAATTGTCCTCATAGATCTCACACTTGGAGATGTGTAGCCACTGTTTAGCTTAATGTTTTTGGCAAATTCTACTGTATTCATTAACTTTTATCATTCAATGTTAGTATTTTTATTGATTGATGCAATAAAATTTACTTTAGCATACAGGAACAAGCTTTTGAAATAAAATTAAGGTAATATGTTGTTTGAGAAGATACTAAAACGTATGTTAACGTTAACCAGGGTCCTGTTACACAACAGAGATCATGAGTATTCTGCAGACGGAAAACAAGATAATTTTCTTTTCAGCACAACTGTCTCTTACTTGCTTATTAATTTGTCAAGCATTTAATAGGATCTGACCAAATGCCTGCCTGATGCTGGGAGTTGGAATCAGAAAACTAACAAGACACAGTCCCTGCTCACTGAGACGTCACGCTTAGGGAGGTAGCCATGGACACAATGATCAATTGTCATAACACTTTGCAGAAAGTAATCAAAATATTCTGAGGACCCAAGGAGAGGCACCCAACCGTGATGGCAAGATAAGGGGACAGCAGGGTGGCTGGGGGAAGCTGAGTCCTATGTAATGTGTAGGCCTTGGCTTGGCTCAGGGTAGGGGTTGGTTGGTGTGGCCTCTGCAGTGTCTGGGATTTCCAACCAGCAGGGATGGGAACCGGGATCAGAAGCAGAGACACAGAGTTAGGTTGTCACCAGAGACACAGTGCTGCAGGGGCTCGGGGCAAACACCTGAGTAAGCAGAGGGACGTGGACTCATAGAGACCCTCTGGATGCCAGATCCAGAGATTCTGCCAGCCAGAATATGCAGGCTTGGGATCCTGGAGCACCGTGTGCAGCCCTTCTCCCATCTCATTTTGTGCCCTTCACCAGTGTTTATAACACTTTTTGTGCAGTTGCCAGCGTTTTGGAGTTGAGATAAAATCCGTACCCCCTAGCCTCCCTGGAGGGCTGGAGAATGGGGCTGCCTGGGGCGGGCAGAGGCTGCAGTCGCAGCTCCCTGGAGGCTGGTTAGGAGGATGCTTACGTGCTAATGGGCCTGCCTTCATGAACTGACGTGGCTCCTCTGGGGACTGGTGTCGAAACCTCACCTTGGAAGCATGTGAGTAACAAGCATCCGTGTGGCAGGGGGGGTCTCCTAAGAATGAGAAATTTCCCCTGCTTTGAACTAGGGATTGAGAGTGACCCGAGGGAGCCCAGGAAGGGAAGAGTAAGACAGCGGTAAGGGTGCGGGGCACTCATACACCCGGGTGCCTGGACCACTTCCCAGCTCTGCTTCCTGACCCCCACCCTTCCTGCTAATGCAAATCAGAAAGAGCGGTGATGGTGCAAATTATTTCATTCTGGGCACCCCTGTGGGAGTCAGGAGCCACTGCAGGCATTTGGAGAGTGAACCAGAGGACGGAGTTCTCTCTTGATATCAGACTCTCATATATAATTTTTTCTTTTTTAAAAAAGGTGATGAGGTGCAGCAGTCACTTGACAGCGAGGGGTTGGACAGTGCCCAGGAGGAAGGGAGGTGTAGGGTGGACAGGGGTCAGCCGCCCCGCTCCATCTCATCTTCAGAACTCTGGGCTTGTCGCAGGAAAGCAGCCCTAGACGCCGCGTAAACCACAGAGCACAGCTGCCTCCCAACACAACAGTCTTTACAAAGCCAGGCTCGCTGTGGACCACAGCTCGCCAAACCCCAGAGCGGGGTGTCCCGGGAGGAGACGCGTGTGAGTAGTCCACGGACGCCAGGGGAGGGGCGCGCGGGGCAGGCAAGCTTGCAAGTAAAGAAAGGCTGATGGAGCTGTTTCCAGAGTGAGCCGCAGGCAGCAGGCCCCTGGTGGTGGGAGGGGACCAAGACCTTGCCCACGGGGGCCAAGCCCAGGAGGCGACAAGGTCATGGCGCACATGGGGATGAACCTGGATGTTGGTGGTGCTGCTGCAACCAACTCCATGGATACAGAAGGAGGTGAGCAGTCCTCTGAGAGCCATGGAGAAGATGGGATAAAGGAGCAGGTGCAAGGCACAAGGCCGACACACAGTGCTGGGCACTCGGCGTCTGAGAAGCTAGGTCAGAAGCCAGATCGTGGGCTCTGGTTTTCCTGGGGAGATGGTTGTGTAGCACAGAGTGGGTCTGGGCTGGGTGGTGCAAGCAGAGAGGCACAGAGTCATCTTGGACAAGTCAGGGGGTCCCGGGCTCTGGGAACAGACACTGCGGGGTTGCAGGTGGAGCTGTGGGATCCGGGAGGTGGTCTGAGAATCAGCACTGGGGTGAGCATGTCTGAGTCGGGGCATATCTAGGAGGTTATGACTGCTGATGGGCTCCTTGGATTTGGGGTGCTCAAAGGCAGTGAAACAAGGGGATACAGGGTCATGAAAGAACATGGCTTCCAGCTCTCTGTGGGGAAGTTGAAGTCTCTCAGGGTGGGGGATGGGGGAGATTTTAAGCAGTGCGGGTGACCGAGGGCAGATGATGACAGTAAGGAAGAGGCATGAGAGGAGATAAATGTAGGTGCAGGGGCGGGGCAGGGCAGGGCAGGGCAGGGCAGGAGCAGCCACTGCATGCCCCACAGCCCTGCAGGGAAAGTGTACCTCCTGTTGCCAAGGAGACGCCTTGGGGCCATCTGCAGGCCCAGGGCAGGCCAGGCCGGCTGTTCGAGATAGGAAGCAGTCAGCAGTCTGCCGTTTATCTGCAGCCCCTCCCCTGATGCAGGCAAGCCCTGCTGTGCGTCGTCCTGGGACACGCACACATCAGAGAGCCTATCTGCCTCCCAACCTGCCCAGCGGCTGCCTGCTGCTCTCTGCCCGGCCTGGTCTCTGTTCAAGTTGCAGCTCCAGCTAAAAACATTCTGTTCCATCTGCTCTCTCTCCTGTCTCAGCATGCTCACAGAGAAGAGTGGACATCTTAAATGACTGTCATTTAAGCAGGTTAAATGCCCCAGCCTGCAGTGCTGGCATCTCATATGGGCACCAGTTCAATTCCCGGCTGCTCCGCTTCTGATCCAGTTCCCTGCTAATGTACCTGGGAAAGCAGCAGAGGACGGCCCAATCGCCCATATGGGAGATCTAGAATAAGCTCCTGGCTCCTGGCTTTGGATCCGTTCAGCTCCAGCTATTGAGGCCTTTTGGGGAATGAATCAGCAGATGAAAGACCTCTCTCTATTTCTCTCTGCTTCTGCCTCTCTGTGACTTCAAATATATAAATCTTAAAACAAAATAAAAATAGAAAACGACGGTGCCACATTCTACAGGGGCTGTAAGAGCTGGCTTGGGGCAAAACCCACTTAGAATTGTGTGGTGGGAACAGGGCCAGTGGAGACAGTTGGTGGCCGCTCTGTCCCGAGGCAGACCTGGGAGCAGGGCTGTGCAGGGGGAGGGGTCCGAGGACTGAACAGCGGAAACCCCAGGGACTGGCTCAATGGGACACAGGCGACAGCTGGCGTTTGCTGATTTAAATGACACACAGGTCATGTCTTCTGTTTTCTTACCATTTTGTTCACTATAGTACTCCCCCCTCTTCTCCCAGAAACCCAAGCGTTGCTTTTGGTGCCAAGTATGAGCTGCCCTTCTGGTCTAGAGAGCGTGACAAGCAGCACCCAGGAGCGGAGGCTGAAGATGCCAGCGCGCGGGGCCGGGCTGTGCCTTCATCTCTCAAGCCTAGAAGCAGAAGCTGAGTCCACGCTACTTCTCAGCGCTGGTGCCTGCGAGGGGAGCGTCCCTGCCAGGCGTCCGCTGGGACAGCTCGGGAAGGAAGGGGGTGCTTTCTGGGTTCCGACAACCACCTGACCTCAGGGCTGGCATTGGTTCACTCCATTAAGACCCAAGTCCTGGGGCCCAGTGCTGGGGCACTGCAGGTTAAGCCTCGGCTTGCAGAGCTGGCTTCCCTTGTCAGATGCTGGTTCAAGTCCCGGCTGCTCCACTTCCAACCCAACTCCCTGCTAACATTCCTGGGAAAGCAGCAGCAGATGGCCCAAGTACTTGGGCTTCTGCCATGCATGTGGGAGACCCAGATGGCGTTCCATGCTTCTGGCTTCGGCCTGGCCCAGCCCTGGCTGTTGCAGCCTTTTGGGGAAACTAAATCAGCAGGTAGAAGACCTCTTTTCTGTCTCTCTATCTCTCTCTTCCTGCTCTGCCCTTCAAATAAATAAATAACAAATCCATCTTTTTGGAAAACAGCCAAGAGCCCTATCTCTCCGACAGGCTTCTCTCAAAATAGCCAATGCCTGGCGACAGCTGCGAGGCGGCATGCCCCTCAGAGCTCAAAGTGCTTCCCGACCCTGTGAGAGTGAGCTGGGAGACAGACAGCTGTCAGCCTCCTGTTAAGACGGGAAACTGGGGAGAACGTCCTCACTTTGGAGGTCAGAATCAATGATCGGGGCACGAGCACTCTAGATGCCATGTCTGAGCAAGTCTTCACCTATCCACCCAACACATCGGTCCACAAATGAGAAAGAGGAAGAGACGAGAACCATCTGTATCTCTGTAGCTCAGGAACCCATTTGTTTTCTAGGCGTTCGTGTGAGAAGCATGGCTACTTCCTTTTGAATAAGCTCAGGTCTGGGTCTCCCTCTCCAATACTTCATGCAGAACAAGCAGGTGTAAAGCAAGCTTATTTCTCTGCTGACCATCATGCCATCACCTGGCGGGGAAGTCACCATGGAATGTTCATAGCTTGTCTTGGTTGTTTCTTACTTTGTGGCTCAATGGTTGGGAGCCAGCTACGGGCTGATCTGCAGAACTCAACAGAGATACCCACCGCCCTGGACGCGACTGGGAGACACGCTCTCTGTCCACATCAGAGATGTGTTCACTTTGAGTATGTAAATGAGTATATAGGAATTTGGCTTTCTGATCCTAAGCTGTGGATACTGAGGTTAGAGATTAGATGAGAGAGAATGCGTGGACATGACCTCCTTGACTCGAGGCCAGGGCCCTGGTCTTGTCATGAGCTCTCTAATGAGCAGCAGCAACTTGTTTTCTGGGAGAAGCTGCACAGTCCAGCGGATGTGCAGAGGTGAGCCGGGGAGAGGCAGTGCTCCTATGGCTCATGAGGCCATGCTGTGAAGGGTCTCCTTATCCTTTTATATTTTCCCCCAAATTCTTGTGTCTTCAAATACTTTTCATTTTCTTTTCTTTTTTTGCAGAGTTTTATTTATTTATTTGAAAAGTAGAGTTACAGACAGAGGGAGTGCGAGAGAAAGAGAAAGGTTTTCCATCCGCTGGTTCATTCCCCAAATGGCTGGAGCTGGACCAGTCTGTATCCAGGAGCCAGGAGCTTCTTCTGGGTTTCCCATGTGGATGTAGGGGCCCAAGGACTTGGGCCATCTTCCACAGCTTTCCCAGGCCATAGCAGAGAATCGTATAGGGGGTGGAGCAGCCAGGACTTGAACCAGCACCCATATGGGATGCTGGCACTGCAGGTAGTGGCTTTACCCACTAAGCTACAGTGCTGGCCCCATGCAGTTTTCAAAGTATCCCTCTCCTATGGCTTTTTCCTGTGTCACTCTCCTTCCTTGGACAAAGTTGCTCCAGCTGCATTTATGACACAATCGAAGGCCCTTCTGGTCTCTTTGGGGCATCTTCCATGGCTGGGTTGTACTGAGGGCAGGCAGGGCTGCTTTGGGTCCAGGGAACGCCTTTGTGTGTACTTGTAATGGGCGCCCCCACTGCTCGGGCACTAAGGGCCACACCAGCTCACTGGAAATGGTGAGCAGAACAGAGGTTGAATCCCAGCCACTCTTGCTTCTTGCCCAGCCACCCCTGGCAGGTGTAATCCTGACAATCACATGCAGCGACCCTGAGTCGTGAACCCATGTGCATCCTCCAGGTCATTGAGGAAGAAAACATGTCAGAGAAAGAGTGATCCCAGGAGAACATAAGCTGTCTGAGAAGCCGGCCTAACAGGAAGCTGGGAAAACATTGTCGTTCTTACCCTAAGTGCTTTGATGGGTGGCCCTTAAAAAGGAGCTTTGTGGCCAGCGCCACGGTTCACTAGGCTAATCCTCCGCCTGCAGTGCTGGCACACTGGGTTCTAGTCCCGGTCAGGGTGCCGGATTCTGTCCCGGTTGCCCCTCTTCCAAGCCAGTTCTCTGCTGTGGCCCAGGAGTGCAGTGGAGGATGGCCCAAATGCTTGGGCCCTGCACCCTCATGAGAGACCAGGAGGAAGCACATGGCTCCTGGCTTTGGATCAATGCAGTGTGCTGGCTGCAGCGGCCATTGTGGGGTGAACCAATGGCAAAGGAAGACCTTTCTCTGTCTCTCTCTCTCACTGTCCACTCTGCCTGTCCAAAAAAAAGAAGAAGAAGAAGAAGAAGAAGAAGAAGAAGAAAGGAGCTTTGCTTTCTGTTCCAGCAAACATTTTCTGGGGAGGATTTATTTATCTGTTTGAAGGACAGTCATACAGAGAGAGAGAGGTAGACACACACACACACACACACACACACACACACAAATGGCCTCAACGGCCTGGGCTGGGCCAGCATGAAGCCAGGAACAGGAGCTTCTTCTGTGTCTCCCACATGGTTGCAGGGGCCCAAGCACTTGGACCATCTTCCACTGCTTTCCCAGGCCATTAGCAGGGAGCTGGATCAGAAGTGGAGCAGCCAGGACTAGAACCGGCACCCATATGGGATTCTGGTACTGCAGATGGTGGCTTAACCTGCCATGCCACAGCGCCAGCCCCAAAGACATTTTTTTAAGTACAGAAAGGAAGAAGAGTTACCTGCAGACCCCCAGGTCCAGGGCAGCCCATTCCAGAGGGAGGTGGAGCCTGCAGGGCTGATCTGTTTACCCAGAATCACTGCTTCGGGTCCACTGAGAGAGAAGGGGGTGTTCCTACCGCTTGCAGCTCTTGTCTATTCAATAAAGTTAGCATCAGCAGGTAAGCAGCGAGGAGATTTGATTCAAGGACATCATAATCCAAGCTGGGACTTTTCTAGATACTGGAGAGAGGACAGCCAAGGAAGGAGAGCATCCTGCTAATTTGGTAGGCAGGGTCTCCGATCACCGCAATTATTGTGTTAAAGGAAATGGAGCAAGCACAGTGAGATGGTCCTTGGGAAACAGCTTATGTAGGACAAAGGACTCGTGTTACATAAACAGTCCTCCCTTAACATATGTTGAAATTAGGACAAGACATAAAACACAGACCTGCACATGGACAAATGTATAAGCAGATGGCCACACACAAGCAACTCTAGGAGGAGTGAGCACTTAGCAGGGCAGTCCAGAGGCCCACATCTGGGACTGGCATTGTGCTGCAGTGCGTTCAGCTGCCACTGGCAACGCTGGCATCCCATGTCAGAATCCCAGCTGCTCTGCTTCCAACCCCTGGCAAATGCACCCAGGAGGGCAGCAGAAAATGGCCCAAGTGCTTGGCCCCCGGCCATCCATCTCTGGATGGAGTTCCTGGCTCCCAGCTTTGGCATGGCCTAGACCTGGCTGTTGCAGCCGCCTGGGGAGTGAACCGGGGGTGGAAGATCTCTCTTTCTCCCCCCATTCTCCTGTCTTTCAAATTAATACGTGAAAAACAAATAAGTTGTTAAGGTGTCCATATCCCACATCAGAGAGCCTGGGTTTGATTTCCGTCTCTGGTTACTGACTCCCATTTCCCAATAACTCAGATCCTGTGGGACAATCATGATGGCTGAAGTGGCTGGGTCCCTGCCACTCACGTGGGAGACCCTGATCGGGCTCCCAGCTCCCAGGCTTGGCCTGGCCCAGCCCTGACCATTGTAGGCATCTGGGGAGTGAGCCAGCTGATGGGAACTATCTCTGTCTGTATCTCAAATTAATGAACAAAAGCAACTCTAGGAATATGTTCATTTCTTCTTTATAACTTTTGAAATATTCATTATCTTAGAAACAAAGATTATAGAGAATAGTACAAAGAATGAAATAGTACAAATAACACTAATTACACAGCTTTATGAAAGCTCATGTGTAAACATCTTTTAATATTAAAGATTTATTTTATTTATTTGAGAGGCTGAGTTCTATATAGAGAGGAAGAGATAGAGACAGAAAAATCTTCCATCTGCTGAGTCACCCTCCAAAAGATCTCAACAGCCCGGGCTGGGCCCGGCCAAAGCCAGGAGCTAGGAGCTTCATCTCGGTCCCCTATGTGGGTGGCAGAGACTAAGCACTTAGGCCAGCCTCTGCTACTTTCCCAAGCACATTAGCAGGAGCTGGATCAGAAGAGGAGCAGGCGGAACTCAAACCAACACCTGTAAGAGATGCTGGTATTGCAAGTGGTGGCTTAGCTCACCGTATCGCAACACTGGCCCCTAAATATAATTTACATACTAAAGGAAACTTTTAGAAATTCCAAAGCATCTATCATGACTTTAAGCACAGCTAGACAATTGATGCACCTCCTGACACTCACTGGGGGATTGTGAGACAAGCCCAGTGACTCCTGCCTGCTGGCATTGCAGTGTGGTGTCAATTTCTCATTTTCAGAGTACACTGAGTCTAATGTCTCACTGGTAACGAGTGGGCTGTGGCAAAAACAAAGGGAAGGTCACGTCTGATACTGGTGACCAAGAGTCAATGCTTCTCTTAGGGACTCCCTCTTGGTCTCTGGCTCACTTGCTCTGAAGGAAGCCAGTGGTCATGTTGTGACTGCTCCATTCATGACAAATGCCAAGGCAGACCCCGGCCTGGCACATGGAGAGGAACAGCATCCTGCCAGCAACCACACCAGTGATCTGGGAAGCAGGTGCTCCCACAGTGGAGCCTGCGGGTGAGACCACCACTGCGGAGAGCACTTGGGCTATCACCTGGTGAGGAACCCCCGAGACGGAGCCACACAGTGAGCTCTACCCGGAAACTGTGAGATAATAAATGGCTGTTGCTTTAAGTCGCAGGTTTGGGGGTAATTTGCTGTTGAGGATATCATACACAATATGGTATAGCCAGAGAGCTGTAGCCCAAAGACTTGGTGACAGCGATATCCCAGCAAGGGGATAGTCCTGAGCTGTCCATTTCAGCAGGCTCTGGACACTGTGTTAAGAGGGGATAATAACTCCCTTTTGTGATGATTAATGAGAAAATTCTGTAAGGTATTTTCTTACTCAGCACATGGTAAACTCTCAAAAATAAGTCATCATGATCCAGTATCCTGAGAAGTTTATTTAAGAGTTGGATTCTGAATGAGTTGGAGGGTGTGAACGGAAGATGGTAGTGTGCAGAAACCAGCGGAGAAGCAAGAAAGAAGCAAGGCTTTGGCTGGTTAGGGGAGCAGGCAGACTGGGACAGATGATCAGGGAGCATCTCACGAGAGTCCCGTGCGCATTCCTACGCCAGAGGCAATCCTCTAAGGAAGCCGGGACAGGCCACCTGATCCCACCAGCTTGTTCAAATCTATTTTTTCAAGTTTTCAGAGATCTCCCCTCTTCCTCTAGACTATATTGAGTGAAAGTATGTGCTTGCCCACATCCCTTAGTGATCACTTCCTGCCTTGGTTTTCTCCTGCTTTCTTCTTCCTCAAATAATGATCCTACATCTTTCAAATACATCACCTCTCTGCCCCAGTAAACTTAGGTGCAGTCGCCACATGAGTGCTGTGGCCCCTCGCCTGTGCCCGTTTCCCTGACACCTCCTTGGGCACATCCTCCCTGCCTCCTGCTCGGATTACTGATCGGTTTCGCAGCAGGACTTCCCCTGCGGCTGCCAGAGAGGAGTCTGGGCTCCCAGAGGGTGCTTTTCTAATCCTCGTTGACAGTGAAGCCGAGAGATAAACTGAGTGTGACAAGGCCGATGAGAAGGCAATGGCCTGGGCAGAAGCGAGCTGGCTGAGAAGCAAAGGGATAGAGATGCTGGGGATCAGCGGGACACACAGCGTGGGCTGCTGCGGCAGTGACACTTACCAGGCCAATTGAAGGCTTAAAGAGGTGGCAGATTTGCTGGGAGCAATTGCACAGAGGCCAGACGGCCTGAGGAGCCAGGAGGCTAAATTAGGTCATCAAGTTTTAGACATGGAGCAAGCCGAGCTGCTTGGGCCCAGCATTTGTGTCTGGAATCAGTAATGTGGGGAGTGACTCCCCCAGCCACCCTCAACCAGGGGTATAGTCAGGATGAAAAGAAGGCAACCATTTACACCCTGGCTCAAGGACTCAACAAAGAAGAGGTTGGTTTTTGACAGTTCCTCCCAGTGCTGTGAAATCCTCCCACCAGCCCAATCTGTCCCAGTGGCTTCCCCATGGCCACCTCTCTCTTAACCATCTCAGCAGGAGCCTAGAAATCGAGCATGGCCTTCAGTCCCAGGAAGGGTCTCGGCCCTGGGTTAAAGAGATGTAGACAATGTGCACAATCCCCTGTCCTTCTCCCTAGGTACCCAGGAACTGTGTCCGACAGGGCACACAGCTCTTCCTACAGGCCTGCCCCTGCCCAAGTGAAACTTTGGGGTCTGGGCCAGAATTTGCAATGACCATATTGATCTTTAGCAGGTTCTTTCTGTGTAGCAAAAATAGAAGATCTGAAAATGGAGCTCCGGGTGGCTTCCCACATTAAAGACATTTAGACCCTGCAGAGACGTGGAGAAACAAGCGTCCTCACAGCTGCACACAGGAGGGTGCCTGGCCTTGGGTGGGGCCATCAGCATGGTCTTGCTTACCTCTCTCAGCTTCCTCACAAAAGATAATCAATGACAATTTACTTAAAATCGTTGCATGTTTTTAATTTCCATACACCATAATGGTAATAAAACAGAGATTGGCCCAGACACCCACACCAGTGAATCAGCTGCTGTAATTTTCCATTTGTCTGGGCCGGCACCATGGCTCACTAGGCTAATCCTCCGCCTAAGGCGCCGGCACACCAGGTTCTAGTCCCGGTTGGGGCACCAGATTCTGTCCCGGTTGCCCCTCTTCCAGGCCAGCTCTCTGCTGTGGCCTGGGAGTGCAGTGGAGGATGGCCCAAGTGCTTGGGCCCTGCACCCACACGGGAGACCAGGAGAAGCACCTGGCTCCTGCCATCGGATCAGCGTGGTGCGCCGGCTGCAGCGCGGCAGTTGCAGCGGCCATTGGAGGGTGAACCAACAGCAAAGGAAGACCTTTCTCTCTGTCTCTCTCTCACTGTCCACTCTGCCTGTCAAAGAGAGAAAAAAAAAGAAATACACATGCGTGCTCCCCCTTTGACCCTGGTGAACCAGGCTCACCAAGACTGAGGCCTCCACTGGCACTTTGTCACTTAAGGCTCCACGAGGAGCCCTTGCCTACATGGAAACCTGTGTTGTGAGGACTGATATCCAGTTACCTACTGCAGCCATGCATGAACTCGCCATGTAGAACCTGAGTACTTCCTCTTCCTCGCAAATCTCCTGCTCATGCAATATTCCCAGTAAGACAAGGACACAGCAAACCTCATATGCAAAGGATTTTGGTGAGCAGTGACTTCAAGTTAGATCTCATTAAATAGGAGACTTAAGGTTTCCAGTGCTGTCTCTACCCCGTCTCCCACCATAGAAGCATCAGAATCATCCTGCACCTGTCTCTTCTGTTAGTCCTTCCTTCTTACTGCCTGCTTAGAGTGTGCATCAGTCCCTCTGCCTTCCACCCTGCATGCTGCTTCCAGAGCTGTATCGTCAGCGGACACAGTGCCACACTTCCTGTGTCACAATGTGGTATCATTCAGCCATCGAGTTGAAGGAAATCCTGTCGTTTGCAGCAACATTGATGGGACTGAAGGACATCCTGTTAAGTGAAATGAACCAGACACAGAAAGACAAACACCACCAATTCTCCCTTGTCTTCGGAAGCTAAGAAACAAACAAAACCAAAGAAAAGCCAATATGAACGCTGAACAGCAATTACTACAGGCTGGGAGGGGTGGAGGGGTGAACAGAGGGAGTTTGGGTAGTGAGTATCAAATGAGAGCTGGATTGAGGGAAGAGTTCCGAGTGTCCCACAGCATGGAGGGGAGACTAGAGTCCGTGATGACCAGGCACACACTGCCTGAGCAGTAAGAAAGGAGCTCCAAGCCTCCAGTCATTCCTAAAGCAATGTCGGAAACGGCGAAACGTTAACTGTCCTGCTCTGAGCAGTACATGTTGAATGCTTGCATTGACATGCCGCTCTGCAGCCTGTAAATATGTGCAATTATTTCCAATTTGCATTTAAAAACCTGTGTTAGCCATGTTCTCTCACAAAGGAAGAGAGCTCTCAGCATTGCTTCCCAGGACTTCTAAAGGCGACTCCACTGCATCTACCCAGCCCCAGCTTGCACCCGGCCTTCACACCCCTGCGCTCTGGTGGGTGGCCGCTCCTGCACCCACCCTGTCCTGTGTGCCCCTCCCTTCTCTGACTTCACCGCTACTACCCACCAAGCCGCAGTGCCGTGCTCCCCACGCCTGCCTGGCTATGAAAATCATCGGTGCTCACTTTTAAACGCACGCACACATCACGCACTCACGTTTAGTTCACAGACCTGGAGAGTCTAGAAGCTGTATTTTATAAATCCTTCCAAAGTAAACCTTGGGGTCTGCTGCATATTTAAAACTACTATGGACTGGAAGTCATGTGGGATTATGCTTGTTTGGTCCTGGGTTTGAATCCCATCCCGGCAATTCAGTTCAGTTATACCCTAGTTATGGGATGTTTGGCAAATAACTTCTGAACTAATATGTAGGGATAAAAACACCTATTTTTCAGTGTTAGTATAACTACTTTTTTTTCAATTACGGGATATTGAAAATATAATATACATCATGTGGAATTCTGTAATTTTTATTTTTTAATTTTTTTTTACCTTAAGGGCTTCCCTTAAGTTTTGTTTTGTGTTTTTGTTGTTTGTTTTCTGAATGGCTGGGAACTGCTGATCCAGATAGAATGTATGGGCCAGGATTTTCCTAAGGAGACGTGAATTTACTGCATTTAAATGTGTAATCGTTTCCTGAATGCACTGCTCGGGCCAGACACAAGTGCTTTCCAGGAATGAGCACATTTAGTCATCACAGCACCATGCATCACGGTCACAATAGACAGAGCTCTAGTTACATGCAGGCTTAGAACCCAGTTATATTAACATATTATATTACTATATAAATATAATATACATTATATATCATAAGTATATAGTATGTAAGATATTGATATTTAAATATTTATTTAATTGAGAGGCAGAGTAAGAAAAAGAAGGAGGGAGAGATCTTCCATCTGCTGGTTCACTCCCCAGATGGCCTCACTGGCTGTAGCTGGAGTGATCCCAAGCCAGGAGCCAGGAGCTTCTTCCAGGTCTCCCACGCAGATGCAGGGAGGGGCCCAAGCACTTGGTCCATCTTCTACTGCTTTCCCAGAAGATAACAGGGAGCTGGATCAGAAGAGGAGCAGCCAGGACTAGATCTGGTGCCCATATGGGACACCAGCACCACAAGCACCTGCTATACACAGCACCAGCCCCAAAGTATATTAATTTGATTTAAAAATAAAAATAATTTATTAGCTTTTGCCAAAGCGAGCTTTTTAAACTTTAAAAAACAAAGGTTGTTTTCTCTCGTGATAGTTTTTTGGAAAACAAAGCAAGAAAAGGAAAAGACAGTTTTTTTAAAAAATTATACCTCAAAAAACCAACCAAACAAAATCAAGCACACTTTAAATTTGTATAGAAGGGGATGGGGCATGGGCCAGTGCTGTGGTGCAGCGGGTTAAAGCCCTGGCCTGCAGCATGGCATCCCATATGGGTGCTGGTTTGAGTCCTGGATGCTCCACTTCCAACCTAGCTCCCAGCTAATGTGCCTGGGAAAGCAGCCGAAGTTGGCCCAAGTCCTTGCACCCCTGCAGTCATGTGGGAGACCTGGATAAAGCTCCTGGCTCCTGGCTTTGGATTGGCTCAGCCACAGCCTTTGCAGCCATTTGAGGAGTGAACCAGCAGGCAGAAGATCTGTCTCTGTGTCTTTCTTTTAACTCGGTCTTTCAAATAAATAAAAGGGGGAGGGGGGTAGGATGTGCATCTGGCATAGTGGTTAAGACAACGTTAGGGATGCCTGCAACCCAGATCAGAGTGCCTGGGTTCGAATACTGGCTCTGCTCCCAATTCCAGCTTCTTGCTAATATGCAAACTGGAAGACAGTGGTGGTGGTGATGCGAGTACTTGGGTCCCTGCCACCCACATGGCAGACCCGATGGAGTCCCAGATTCCTGGCTTTGGACTGGTGCAGCCCTGGCTGCTGCAAACATTTGAGGAGTGAAGACACAGATTTAAGATCTCACTCTGTGTGTGTGTGTGTGTGTGTGTGTGTGTCTTTCTGCTTTGCAAATAAACTAAAACTAAAAACCTTAGTACATATTTTGTGAGCAAAAATGTTTAACAACAGGAAAGTCCCCTGAAGTCACAGAAGAGGAAGCCTGTCTGCCATGAGCTATGGGAGGCAGTTGACACATTGATTCTTACTGGGGTTCTGCTTTTACTTAATTAATCTGGCTTTGATTTAATTTCCATTTACTCATCTTCTTGAAATACAGACTTTTGCGTCAATGGTGTAGTTTTAATTTTTCTGCAAGAAAAGGAAAGAGTGCTTTTAGACTCTCCAAGAGTTACTGATATTAATTTTTTTTTTTAAGGAAGAAAGGAAGTGAGACGAGAGGAGGCCGAGAACCTCGCGGAGAGTCAGAGTCACACAGGGGCAGAAATCAGAGCAGTCTCTTCACGACCCTGCCCTGCAGCTTACCATGCACTTGGGGATTTTATTCTGAACTCTTGAAGATTCAGTTATGATTTGTTTTAAAGACTTATTTATTTGAAAGCAAGAGAAAGGGAGAGACAGAGGGAGAGATCATCCATCTGCTGGCTCATTCCCCAGATGGCTGCAACGGCCAGGGCCAGACTGGAGCCGAGAGCCAGGAACTCCATCCAGATCTCCCAAGTGGGTGGCAGGGGAACCGAGGACTTGGGACGCTCTCTGCTGCTTTCCCGGGTGCATTAGCAGGGAGCTGAACCAGAAATGGAGCTTCTGGGACTTGAAAATATGCTCATATGGGATGTTAGTGCAGCAAGTGGCGTCTTAAGCTGCAGCCCCACAGCACCGGCCCCAGCTGAGAGATTTTTAAATGCTACCAATGGAGCTTCAGCGCTGGGGTGGATATGAAGTCAAGAAGTATTTTGTAATAATTGGCTCAACTGACATAAAATTGCAACCGCATCCTGCAGTATATGTAGAGTGCGCGAATTATCATCCAGCCTCTTGCTGGTGACTTGTTCTCCCTTGCTCCTTCCTAGCTGGCCATCCTGTATAGCTTGGGTGACTTCTGCAGAAGCAGGGTGTTGTGGAGAGAACACAGGCTCTGGATCCAGGTAGATGTGGTGGTGGGTTGGAGACGGGGAGCCATGATTATTATTCATGTATCAGTTACAAGTGATTCACTAGCATCTGCTTTTTTTTTTATTTGTAATATAGGGGGAAATGCCTATTCTAGAAAAGTCCTTGAAGTTTAAATGAGACTGTGTTTCTGAATATTAACACTTATTTCCTTTCCTGTAGTGCTGTACTCCAACATAGCCCATGCTTGCTATGTAATAGTACCTTAAATGTGTGTACCATGTTGTGTGTACGAGTGTGTCGTGGGAAGTATTTTTTTCCATCCTTCATACTACATATGTCCTTCAAGAACCATTGGCTTAGTGCAAAGAACTTGAGGGGTTGAAATATTAGGGTGAATCATATGAAATAGCTTCTCCATGACAGCTATTTTTGGACCACACAAATGCTGTTTTCATAAGACTCAACATTATACCTTCTGGAAACACAAAAGAGGGAAGCTGCAGGGTCAGAGGTCATATTAATAGTTCAATTGTAGAACTTCACAGAAAATGCAACGCTCCTGGCTTCTAACAAATGTTTCCGCCATTTTCTAGGGATGGCAGATGTTGCAGTGAATAGTCGCCAGCCTGCTCATCCCTTGGCCCTGGACTAGGTGCCAGGAAACAAAAAGGTGAAGAATAACTTGAGGATCTGTGGCAGTCACAGACCCAGGCACTGTAGTTCAAGGCTGATCAGCTCTACCAGATGTTTTAAGAGCTATGCATGCATCCAAAATGAAGGGTTTAATTTCCCGCAGAACAAATGGCAAGGGTTGGTCCAGCCCACTTCCCTTGTGGTAGCATAAGCCCATCTCTCTTCTTACTGTGCTGATCATGCATCTCACTGAGCACACATTCACGCAGCACCAAGTATGTGGCCAACATTATGAATATTGGTAGTGAGACCCACCAATGACCCCTTGCAGAATACTTTGTGCCAGCTACTGCTCCATGACCTTCACAGGTATTAACTCATTTAATTTTTACTTTAAAGAGATAATTTCTTATCTGTGAAAATGATAGGATTGCAGTAATGATACTAAGTTTGAGTACTTTATGCAATACATACAGCTAGTATCTAACCCTAGCTTGGTACTTAAAGAGGCAAATGATATCATTCTCAAAGTATTGGCAGTTAAGTATGGCCAAGAGAAATAGCAACCATGATGATGAAACTTTCCGTTAGAAGGTCAAAGTGAAGAAACTTTTTTTAGATTTATTTATTTGAAAGGCAGAGTTAGAGGCAGAGACTGAGGCAGAGGCAGATAGAAAGGGAGAGAGAGAGGTCTTCCATCTGCTGGTTCACTCCTCAAATGGCTGCAATGGCTGGAGCTGTGCCGATCTGAAGCCAGGAGCCAGGAGTTTCTTCCAGGTCTCCCACTCAGGTGCAGGGGCCCAAGGACTTGGGCAATCTTCTACTGCTTTCCCAAGCCATCGCAGAAAGCTAGATCAAAAGTGGAGCAGCCAGGACTCAAACCTGTGCCCATAGGGGATGCCGGCACTGCAAGCCACCGCTTTACCAGCTATGCCATAGTGCCAACCCTGAAACCTCCCTTTTTGTAAAACACAGGAACTCCTCAAACACCTGAGCTGGAGATCAGCCCTCCCAAGGGGTGGCAGAGGGACCCCAGGAGCCAGAGCCTCTTCCTTCAGGGGCCTCCTTCCGTCTGACCGTTCTGATCACAGCTTCCTTATTACAACTCAATGAGGGTCCCCTCTCTCAGTACACCCCGAGCTAGAATAAAGTCTATTCTCTACAATGCCCAGAAATTCATATTTCTGGGGCTGGAACTGTGCTATAGCAGGTTAAGCCACTTCCTGCAGCGCTGTCATCTCATAAGGGCACCGGTTCCATTCCCAGCTGCTCCACTTCTGATCCAGCTCCTTGCTAATGCGCCTGGGAAAGCAGCAGCAGATGGCCCAAGTGCTTGGGCTCCTGCACCCTGGCTTCAGTTTGCCCGGCTCTAGCCATTATGACCTTTTGGGCAGTGAACCAGCAGATGGAAGAACTTTCTCCCTGTCTCTCCTTCTCTCTCTGTTTTTCTGACTTTCAAACAAATAAATCTTAAAAGAATAACAAGAAATCTGTATTTCTTTTCTCCCAGGTGCTCTGAAGACAGGCTTTGCCAAGTGGGGTCTGTGCCCCCCTCTCTTCTCCACGCAGAGGCAAGGAAGGCACTTGGCTGACAGCTGGGGCTGTGCAGAGCTGGGAGAAGAGGGAGAGAGGTCCCAGCAGAGACATCCTTGGGCTACCCCGTCTTTGCCAGGCTATTTGTGGCTCTTTCCCCTGGACCCTTGGGTTCCCCGCTTCCCTTCCACTCACCCCCTCCTTCTTTTTACCAGACCTCTGTTCAGAGGGTTTTCCTCCTCCAAAGCCACATTAATGAACGATCACAAAATATACTATTCCCATTTTCTGAATTCAGTGCCCTAAAATTTAAAAATTAAAATCACTACCCCAAATCTTAAGAAGTCAACTGTAGTCATTTTTTGTTTTTATTTTTCTATTGTGCCTTCTCATCTGTAGCCATGTTGACATAGCTTTGCAATGAGAGAATTAATCCATAGTTCTTCCTCATGACTGTCCTCTAGAAAGTATAGAGGGGTTTAAAAATACCCAGATGACTAGCTTCCTGCACAACGTAGGGTTCCCACACAGCTCCAAACTCACACTCCTAGGTGTATAACCAAGAGAAACAGAAACATACATCTACACAAAAACCTACACATAAATATTCACAGCAGCATTATTCATGAGAGTAAGACAAGTGGAAGAAACTCAAATGTCTGTTGGCTGATGAACAGATAAACAAAACACAGTATTTGCACACACTGGCATATTATTCAGCAATCAAAAGAAGTGAAGGCTTGACACATTCTACGGCAAGGATAAACTTTGAAAGTATTATGCTACATGAAAGAAACGCATTACACACATTACATGATTCCGTTTGTATGCAATGTCCAGCTTAGGCCAGTTCAAAGAGACAGAAAGTAGAGGATGGGGGGAGGGGCAAGGATGGGAACAGGAAGTGGGAAGTGAATGCTAAAGTGTGTGGTTGTCTTTTCTGGAGTGTTGACAATGTGTTAAAATCGAACTGTAATGATGGCTGCCCAATTCTGAGTACACTAAAACCTGCCCAGTTTGCACACTTTGAATGGGTGAATTGGATGGTATATGAAGTAGACATCAATAAAACTTCTAAAAAAGTGATGATAGCAATTCACACACACACACGCACACACACTATCCAGATGCCTGGGCCACGCTGCAGAGCTGTGGTTTCTAATGTATGGAAGTGCATTTGAGAATCATTTCCAGCATGAGAACCACAAAAGTGAGCCACATTGTTACTCATGAAGTCTTCATCCAAAGGTCCATTTTTGAATTTCCACAATTAAAACTAGTAAGCATGTTGTGTGGTAAATACTGGCAGTAGTAAAAAAAAACCCTTTTAAATGTTTGTAAGCACTCTTCGACCAATTCAAACTGTATCCTTGTCGAGCCCTGTGAGGTTAGAATGGTGGGGACCTCTGGGGTGGGGGGCAGGAAACATGTGACCCTCAGGTGCTCAGACCTCAGGTGCAGAGAGCCAGATTAATTATATTTCTCAGTTCACACAGCCTGTCACCATTTTATGTCCACGCAAGGCCCTCTTGTTCTATCTACTTCTGTTTATTCCCTGAACCCCCACAAGTGACCATTCTCAAGTGTTTCATGTCTATTTGCATGTGTTCTTATAGAATGTATGTTGTTTTGTGTGTATAAGTTCTAATTTATGGAAATTTACATAAAGGTTATCAAGTTATCCATCTCCCCTTGATTTTCACACCTGGCTTGACATTTTGAAAGGAATGGGGTGGCTCACAGCCCTGGAGTGAACGTTCATCTACTCTGCTGTTTAGGGATGGCTGCTACATGCATTTCTCCAATAAGGAGGCGATAAAGCGACAGCCTGAGAGCTTCGGCTCTGGGTTCTAAATGCCAGGGTTCCGAGTCTAGCTCCTTCACTTAGCACCTGCACGCTCTTAGAGGAGGGTGTTTGCACAAGTTTACGGAAAGTGGAATTGTAAGATATGCTTGAGGAGGTAGACATTGGCCTAGTGGGTAAGATGCTAAGATGCGTGCACCTCACGTGCGAGTGCCTGCTTTCACGTCCCAGCCCCATTCCTGATTCCAGTTTCCTGCTAATGTGCATTCTGGGAAGCAGTAGCTGACGGCTCAAATGATTGAGTTCCTGCCACCCATGTGAGACCTGAACTGAGTTCCTGGCTCCCCGCGGGCTGGCCCAGTCCAGGCGGTTTTGGGCATTTGCAGAGTAAACCAGCAGATGGGAGCTTCCTGTCTCTCTCTGTGTGTGTGTGTGTGTGTGTGTGTGTGTGTGTGTGTGCCTCTCTAACAAATTATTAAAATGTTTAAAAGTGAGAGAAGCTTCTTCTGGTGAGAAAAATTTTGAAATCCATGCCTAGCTTTTTTCTAAATATACATTTTCCAAGAACTCTTTGAAGAGCCTGCATAGATTCTGGAACCCCCTTGGCTTTCATTTCTGCTCACTTGTAATGCGGGGGGAGTGTCGGGGGCACTGCTGCAGACATCTGAGGCTGGAGGACTGATCTGAGCACACCGGGCTGTCTCCGGCGCTGCCGAGAAGTCACACCGCACATCACTCCATGAGCCGTTCGGGCCTCCTATCCGTGTCTGGAAGCCGGTGGTGCTCAGTGGGCGCCTTTGCTAACGGCGGGTTAAATCCCACTTATGCCCTGGGTTCGCACTCAGCAGACAAACCCGCCTCCCAATTTTGAAAGAAAACAGAAAGCTTGAAGTACAATCTTGGGTGCCTCTTTTGTTACTCCAGGAAGAGTACCTTACCCACTTGCTGCTTTCCTGTTTCAGAGTAGTAGAAATCCTGCCTCTCCAAGCTTAAATCCCTACCACGGGGAAGTAGGTAACAAAGTGGGGCACAGGAAACATGCAAATAATCCACATCTCAACTGGCAGGGCACGCTTTGGGGCTAACGAAGTAGGAGACGTTGATTTGGATGCTAAGGGAAGGCCTTTGGGTGGGGGCTGATGTTGACGCTAAGACAAGCCTGTCCCATGGAGACCACCAGCAGCAAAATCTGCATGCAGAGAATAAGCTGAGCAAAGGTCCCTGGGGAGAAGGAACTTGGCCTTGGGGATGAGAAGAAGGGCAGCTCAGGATGCCCATGATGGAGTAAGCAGGAGAGAGCGAGCGAGTGAGCGAGCGTGTGCAACAGCAACACCAGGTCTGAGCATGGCCATTGAGTGGAGCTTCCTGCAATGGTGGAGGTGTTCTACACCTGCTGTACAAGAAAGTACCTGCCGGCCCCAGGCAGTGATTTATGCTTACTACAAATTAAATAAAATCTCAAATCCAGCTTTCCAATCACACGGTCTGTATTATTGGATGGTGAGGAAGTCGCTGGTGGCCTGGAAAATGGTGACATGAATGGAGTTGTGAAGGTTGAGGCAAAGATCTGCTGACAACATCAAACAGTCCTGGAATGCTCCCAGTGTAGTAACCGGGATGCACTGATAAGTGGAATTCACCTTAACAGGAAGAGCCTCATTAATTACACTAAAATGTTAATAATACTAATTATTATTAGCCAGCAGCTACCATACCGGGTAAGAAGAGGTTGACGGGGGAAGTAGGAACCAGCGAGTTGGGGCTTCATCCCCCGGGACAGCAGTTTGGATTATTTGCCCAGAGCAGAAAGAAGCCGTTGGGAAGCTGGAAGCAGGGGACTGCTGTGCTCGATGGACATGATGAAGCTCTCTGAGGCTGCTGACAGCAGAGGCGTGGGGCTGTGCAGAAAGCAAACTGGGAAACCAGTGGTAGTCCTTGCGGGTGCTTGGAGAGAGAGGACAGCTTGGACCTGAGCGGTAGTGGCACAGTGGTGTAGATCCAACAGAAGTGGATGATTTCGATGTGAGACACAAAGGAAAGGCAAGAAATAATGACGACTCAGACCACGGATTTGAGAAAAGTTCCATTACCCACATTAGCATAATTAATTAGTGTTATTAATATATTAGTGTAATTAATGAGGCTCTTCCCGTTAAGGTGAATTCCACTTACCAGTGCATCCCGGTTACTACACTGGGAGCATTCCAGGACTATTTGATGTTGTCAGCAGATCTTTGCCTCAACCTTCACAACTCCATTCATGTCACCATTTTCCAGGCCACCAGTGACATCCTCACCATCCAATAAAATGGTCCATTGCTTGTTCCAATCCAGCATAATCACAACAACACGAGCAGCTGGTGATTCACTGTTTTCCTCACCGGCTCCCACACCACTCGCCCCTGAGTCTCTTTCTGCCTCTCACCTGTGCTTCCCAGTGGTCCCCTTGCCTGCCCCTCTCCAGCCGCCTCAGTGCGGCATCCTCAGGCTCCATCCCTTCCTCGCATACACAACCAAGGTCACCAGCTTCACTCTGCTGTCTACATTTCCTCTCTGTAGTCTGCAGGCTCACAAATCTGTACAGCAATACAGCAGCCATTCTATGATTCAGGAGCCTGGATAGTTGATTAATACATGTACATTATCTCCTTTAATCCCTCTTGGGACTCTGAGGAGTAGGTATGGTTATTCTAGCTGTCAGATGAAGAAGTGACGTCTCAGTGATGTAAGAAGTTTCCCACGCTCCAACATTTCAAAATGGCAGAACTTGAACTTGAGCAAGGTCCACGTGGCTCCTTAGCTGTGGTTACTGCCGTCTGTAGCCCCAGCTCAGGCCTCACATGTCCAGGCTGATGCTCTGGGCCTCCTACTGGATAATCTGTGCATTTAGCTCTGACACTGGGAAACAGGCAGAACAAAACTTTATCGCCTGTCCCTACTCACCACAAACAATAACAAAACCAAAACACCTGCTTCCTTGTATTCATGACTTGATCTCACGATCAACAATCCATCAAGTTTCTAAAATTAGAAGCACATTTATTGTTTCCTTCTCTATCTTCCTGCATTTAACTGGTCTCCAGGTCTTGCAGGGTGTGCCTCAGAGATGCACTTTATCTAGGGAAACTTAACCTTCCTCGAGTTTGGGATCCATTCTAGCCTGCACTGGGATCACCTGGACAACTCAGTAAACTCCCGCTTGTTGGGCCCCATGCTCAGAGAATCTAACTCTGAGCTGGGGCATGAGAATGTGCATATCTAAAATTTCTAGGGGATGCTTCTGCTCCAAGGACAACACTCAGAACCAGTGGGCTAGAGTGAGCCACGGCTCTCAGCCGCTGAGCGCAAAGCAGGTTCTCTGGAATAGCAGCCGCGTGGAAGAGCCAGGTGCATACCGAAGTTCCCGGGTCAAGTTGCTCTGCTACTGACTCAGCTTCCTGCTAATGCAGACTCCGGGAGGCAGCAGCTGATGGCTCATGCACTTGGGCTCCTGCCACCTATGTAGGAGACCTGGATGGAGTTCTGACCTCCTGGTTTCAGCCTGGCCCAACCTTGGTTGTTTCAGGCATTTGGGAAATGAATCAGTGGGTGGAAGAACTCTGTCTGCCCATCTCTCTCTCTCTGCCTTTAAAATAAAATGAAAAAATTTTTAAAAAAAAGACATGCCAGTTGTAGCAGATGCAAAAGGAGGGAGAGATTTATTTTGTGTGGGGCTCACAAGTCGTGTCCCTGGAAACCAGCTGTGTATATGATGAGCACCTTCTACTCTCCCAGCCCTTTGCCTCGGCCTTGAACGTGGTACATTCAACTTGTAGTGCAAAAATTATTACTCCGCACTGCGAACACAACCCATGGTTTAAAATGAAGAGAGTGGGAGGAAATCAGATGCAGAAGGGGATGGCTTGGTTGGTGTCTCCTTGAAAGAGATGCCTTCTAGCTTCCTAGAGGGAAAAATCAAGCCGCCACCAAGGGCTGGGGGTGGGGCTCTGTGGAAGTCTGAACAGGTCCCGTTAGTGAACACCTCCTTCCCCGTGTGACGTCTCCTTCCCCACGCCCCAGTCTCCAACCTAAACCAGAATCCGCCAGGCTGCGCCCCTGCCTGCGTGATGATGAAATGTCTGGTGTGCATTCAAATTGCCAGACGGGCAGGGCACAAGAGGGCAGAGAGAAAGGAGGGAGCCGCTGCTGGCAGCTTCCTCAGCTTCCGTGTCTCCACTCCGCAAGAGCGCACTCCCCTCCAGGGACTCGCAGAAGCCCCCCGGATCTCGGGCTGTGCCCTCCAGGGAAGTGTGTCACCACCGTGCCCACAACTGGTCAGGGTCGGAACCCATGAGAGGAGCACCAACGGGGAAAGCCAGTGCTGTGAGCGTGCTGTTTATTTTCTCACTTCCTCCCTCTCATCACACTGTTAGGGCTGCAAGCCAACGCTTCCTTTTAGAAAACGAAGGGAGCAAATGAGAGCCCTGAGGAGTATAATTCACACGATTTTAGTCCTTGCACAGGACAACATCCTAAGGGCACAGCAGCGACGGTCAAGAACAGAGCAGCTTCACAGTCCCACTCTCCAATATAACTGATGAGCCACACAGCCCTGGGGCAAGAGACAGGGGGCTCTAGTCCTCCAGACTCCGCACAGATGTTTGGGAACAGTGTAGTTATCAGGGGTCCCAGCCCTGCCTGCTACTGAATCGCTGGGACACAGACATCCAGGAACACACACCTCTGTTCTTGTTACTGATGTAGATATGCATCATAAATGTAAACTGAGTTTTCACACACTGAACAAACCAGCACCAGATCCAGAACCGGAACGCGCCATCCCCACAAACCACAGCCATTGAGGCCCCTTTCCTGCCACTGGGGCCCAGTGAGGGCTGTCAACATCTTGACCTCTAGCATCAGGAATTACTTTTGTTGTGTTTTTGAAATTAAAAAACAAAATTAGAGGCTGGCACTGTGGTGCTACCTGTGGCTCTGGCCTCTGATATGGATGCCGGTTTGCATCCACGCTGCTCCACATCCCATCCAGCTCCCTGCTGATGCGCTTGGGAAAGCAGCGGTAGATGGCCCAAGTCTGGGTCCCTGTACCCACAAAGGAGACCCAGAAGAAGCTCCTGGCTTCAGACTGGCCTAGCTCTGGCTGTTGCAGCTATTTAGGGAGTGAACCAGCAGATGGAAGCTCTTTCTGTCTCTTTCTCTGGAACTCTGCCTTTCAAATAAATAAGTAAATCTAAAAAATATTAGAATGAGAACAATACATGCTCTCATGATTCACCCCATGGTTATACATTGCTGCGATCTGTGCATTTTCATTGCTATATCCTATTTCACTAAATGCTTAAACCACAATTTATTTATTCATTTTACTATTGATGAACACCTAGGTAGTTAATTTCTAAATTGAGATATACTAATATCAGAAACATCTATCCACTAAGTCACCGTAAAGAGAATGGTATGGCCAGTGCCGTGGCTCCCTAGGCTAATCCTCCACCTGAGGTGCTGGTACCCCAGGTTCTAGTGCTGGTTGGTGCTGGATTCTGTCCCGGTTGCCCCTCTTCCAGGCCAGCTCTCTGCTGTGGCCCGGGAGTGCAGTGGAGGATGCCCCGAGTCCTCGGGCCCGGCACCCACATTAAAGACCAGAAAGAAGCTCCTGGCTCCTGGCTTTGGATCTGCGCAGTGTGCCGGCCGTAGCGGCCATTTGGGGGGTGAACCAATGGAAGGAAGACCTTCCTGTCTCTCTAACTCTGCCTGTCAAAAAATAAATAAGAGAATGGTATGTGAAAAAAAGAATGATGTGTAAAGGAAAATATTACTACAAATAGTTAAAACAAAGGACCTGTACCCTGGGGAAATGGAAATGCATATATTCTACATAAGAAAAGCTCAGTTTTAAAAATACTTAACACTTCTCAGAAAATGTGCAAATGATCATGCTCCATTTCATTACTTGACACAGGAAATGAAAGCAAAAACACCCACCGGAATAATTGCAATAAAAAAAAGACAAAATTCCCATCCGGCATTGTGGTGCAGTGAGCAAAGAATGCTGTCTGCAACACCAAGTGCAAGTGCTGGCTGCTCTGCTCCCAATGCAGCTCCCTGCGATTGTGCCTGGAAGGCACTAGAGGATGGCCCAAGTGCTTAGGCCCCTCCTCTCCCATGGGAGACCTGGATGGAGTTCCAGGCTCCTGGCTTTGGGTGGGCATAGTCCTGGCTATTGTACCCACTTGAGGAGGGAACCAGTGGATGGAAGATTTCTCTCTTGCTCCCTCTGTACCTCTGCCTCATGGCATCACTCTGCCTTTCAAACAAATGAATAAAACTTAAATACAAAATTCCAAACAATGATATTGGATATAGATCAGTAGGAATTCTCTTAAATTGTTGGTGTGAGTGTTAATTTATACAACCGCTTTGAAAACCTGTCTGGTTTCTTAGAATAGGCATGTGGTCAGCTTTCAAAGATTTAGCAATTCTGTTCTCAGATACACACCCTACCAGGAAGGGTACATTTTAGCTAAAAATTGTATGTGGTGGTTGAGAAGAAATCCTCAAGCTTTTCTAAGAGCTTAGATGGCATGTATGATAATCATTTATTTATAATACTAAGATTTTTGTTGTTGAAATATTAAACATTTTAAAGATGAAGTCTGTCTTTTTAAGATTTATTTGAAAGTCAGTTTCACAGGGGGAGGGAATAAGGAAGGGAGAGAGAGAGGGGAGGGTGAAAGAGTGGGAAGCTGAGAGGGGGAGAGGGGGAGAGGGAGAGAGAGAGAACTTCCACCAACTGGTGCACTCCCCGGATGGCCACAAAGGCTGCAGCTGCGCCAGGCCGAAGCCAGGATCCAGGCGCTTCAAGATCTCCCACGTGGGTGAGGGGACCAAACACTTGGGCCATCTTTCACTGCTTTTCTCAGGCCATTAGCAGGGAGGTGGATTGGAAGTAGAGCAGCCAGGATTTGAACCAGTGTGTATATGGGATGCCAGTGTTGCTGTTGGTAGCTTAACCCACTATGCCATGATGTGGGCCCTGATAACTTTTATTCTTGAATATATTTAGAGATTTTATTTTTCTACATTTTAAGTCAACTATGCTTCTTAATCCTTTTTATCAGTTTTTCTTTTTTTTTAAAAAAAAAGATTTATTTGAAATGCAAAGTTACAGAGAGGCAGAGGCAGAGGCAGAGAGAGGTCTTCCATCCAGTGGTTCACTCCCCAAATACCACAATGGCTGGAGTTAGGCTGATCCAAAGCCAGGAGCCAGGAGATTCTTCCAGGACTCCCAAGGGGGGGCAGTGGCCCAAGGACTTGGGTCATCTTCTACTGCTTTCCCAGGTGCACTAGCAGAGAGCTGGGTGGGAAATGGAGCAGCTGGGACTTGAACCAGTGCCCATATGGGATGCTGGCACTGCAGGCGGCAGCTTTACCTCTACACCAGCCCACCCTATTACTTTTTCTTACACTATTTTGTGTTTTTAAGAATTCTTTAAATTTCATACTACATTTACTGTATTTTGTCTTTCTTGCTGAATAATGAAAACATTTAAGACTATGGATATTTGATATAAATTTGGCCTCATCCTATAGGAGGCTAATAAAGCGGCCTCCCAAGAAAGTTTGTAATGACTTCAGCTGGAGGAAGGAGCAGACGGGAAGTAGAAGAGAAAAGCACAGATTGGATTTGGATTGACTTCGGATGGCAGGTGTTCATGGATTAGATTTGATAAATGAAAAGGGATGATGAAAAGAATGATTACTTCATATTTTTAGTTTAAACAAAGCTTTCTTTTGGTTTGTTAATATGGTTCATCATATTCTTCCTAATCCAGATTGCTTTTTGTCTCTTGCCATTATGTAATTTTTAGACACTCAACCTCTCAGGGGTCCAGAAGTACATGCATATTGTCCTTGTGTATTAACATCAATCCTGCATTACTCTTCAGTCTACCATGTGACTCTCATTGCCAAATCCAAGTGGACCTTTTTGTCTCAGTTCTCCTCAATCACAGCAAGTTATCATGCATTGACTCATGTTCTACTTGTCGAAACCCAAGAGGTCACAGGTGTCTGGGGGAAAAGCAGGTTTTCTCAATCCTAGTTACAGTGGACTGCCTTTTTCCCAGATCTCCCCTTGAAGCCCCAAACACAAAAGCCTCTTATATACTTTAACACTTTTCCTGAAAGTGTCCCTATCTTATGCCTTAACAATGGGTCTGATCGTATTTTTTTAAGTTTCTGCTTTTTAGGCCATGGGCAAACGTGCTTGGTGAAACCAGAGTAGAGAACAACACATTGTGTAACCTAGGCATGCACACAAGAAGGAAAATTAACAGGCAGTATATCAAGCTAAGAGGCTTCTGCACAAAGGAAGTTCAACAAAGTGAAGAGACTACTGACAGAATGGAAGAAAATATTTGTAAATCACACATCTGATAAAGGATTAATATCCAGGATATATAAGGAGCTCAACAATAATCCAATTAAGAAATGGGCAAAGGCATGGAAACGCATTTTTCAAAGGATGAAATACAAATGGCCAACAGACACATGAAAAAAAAAAATGGTTAGGCTCACTAGCCATCAAGGGAATGCAAATTAAAAAACACAATGAAGTTCAACTTCACCTCAGTTAAAACAGTCATCTCCAAAAGTCAAATAACAAATGCTGGAGAGGACCCTAACATGCTGTTGGCAGGAATGTAAACCTGTACAACCATTATGGGAGGCAGTATGGAGATTTTCCAGAAACCTAAAAATAGATCTACTATTGACCTGGCCTTCTGCCTAGGAATCAACCAAGGGAAATGAAATCAGTGTGTGAGTTACCTATACCCCCATGTTTATAGCAGCTCAATTCACAATAGCCCAAGATATGGAATCAACTCAGATTTTCATCAACTGATGCCTGGATAAACAAAACGAATGGTATATGTATATATGGAATACTACTCAGCCATAAAAAAGAATGAAATCCTGTCTTTTGCAACAAAATGGAGCAACTGGAGACCATTGTGCTTAGTGAAATAAACCCAGACTCCAAAAGACAAATACCACATATTTTCTGATTTGTGGCAGCTAATATTTAAAAGTACAAAAAATTTAATGTATATATGTATGAAATGACATCTTAGGATTTGATTATTGTTTATAGTTTTGTCTATAATAATGTCTTTTGTAAATACTCTACACTTTGTCTATACTCCTACGGGACAGTGGTCTTTCTACATTTTACTTGTTGAACTATTTAGTGGAGGATAAAGCCTGTAATTATAAAGTAAATTTAAAATATGCTTTCACAAAAATTAAAAGAAAATAAGGCGGAGGAAGGGACAGAGGAAGGGCAGTATCATTGTAAGAATTGTACAGGAAATCTGTTCTCTTTATATTAATTTTAAAAAAAAGATTAACAGGCAGAAGCCAGCGCAACAGTGGAGCTGGGCACACTGGGGACCTTCAGAAGGGGGAGTTTCCTTAAGCACAGAAATCTGGAGATAAAAGTCCAATGCACCCTGCTGGCTGATTCTAAACCTCTCCAATCAAAATTTGCCTTCCTGGGCATTTCCACATACTAGCGTTCTCCTACTTACTCCTTAAGACCTCCCTTCCACCCCAGTCAGGGCAGACTGGAGTTATATTCCGGAATAGGACTTTGAGGGAACGTTAGGGAAGGAAATCCCAGAACCCGTGATGCACTGTGGTATTCTTCTCTAAGGGTTAGGAAGGAGAGGGAGAAATGTTATCTCTGGCCCACTTGGGGTGGTTTAGTTGGAGACTGGATCACTAGATAGGTAGGTCTTACACAGCAAATCCACTTCACAGACCAATTTCCCCAAGTCTTTGTCAGCACACCAGGAAGCTTACAAAACATCCAATCATTCATGGAAACTACTTTTAACTCATGATTTCAGTAACCAACCAAGCACTGTGAGAGCTCTTTCATCCCCTTGAGTGTACACTCTGCTTCCAGAATCGCTGCTTAGTGCTCCCAAATCAGCCAGTTCCCATGGATCCAACATTATGCTTCTTTGAGCCAACAGGATCGAGTCCAGCACACATTACTAAGGTGTAAACTGACAAAATCTTAGAATTTTTTTATGGTGTACGCTGACTTCTTATGAGTCACATTGTATCGCTTACCTCCTGGGCCTTGAGCCTGGTCACAGGTCTAGAAGTAGTGAGAGGCCTGAGGGTAGCTCTGGAAGACGATCAGCTGTCCCAGGTAGAGCAGCTACCTCAGGGAAAGACTGTATCCTTCGGGCTGGGAAAGATCAATCTCTTTAGATGATGCCTCTATTGGCAAAGAAAGCTCAGTAGAATTTAGGGGCTTAAGGCCCCCAGTCTCACTGCAATTTGCTTACATATTTACAGCCCTATTTTTACATCCTAATCCTTCCTAACCTTACTATAAGAGACACTGCAAAAGTAGAATTTTTTTTTTTTTGACAGGCAGAGAGAGAGAGAGAGAGAGAGAGAGAGAAAGGTCTTCCTTCCATTGGTTCACCCCCCAAAATGGCTGCTATGGCCGGCACTCTGTGCCTATCTGAAACCAGGAGCCAGATGCCTCCTCCTGGTCTCCCATGCGGGTGCAGGGCCCAAGCACTTGGCCCATCCTCCACTGCACTCCTGGGCCACAGCAGAGAGCTGGACTAGAAGAGGAGCCACTGGGACAGAATTGGTACCAACTGGGACTAGAACCCGGAGTGCTGACACCGCAGGCAGAGGATTAGCCTAGTGAGCCGCAGCAACAGCCAAAGGTAGAGTGTTTGACTTGTGTTACAGTTTGGCCACACTGGATGTCATACTTGGTTTTGCAAAACCGTAGCTTTGTAGTACAGAGTACCCTCACCCTGCAGCACAGCCATGTGTCCTGAAGCTCACCATTTTCTTCCCTCACACCCTGTAGTGCACTTAGAGCCAACAACTGTATCCCATACTCTTTCTTTATGGTCACTAAAATCATTGATAGCGATTGTTCCACCCACATTCCCACCTTCCACAGACACGTGGTTACAATACGTAAACAGGTGATAATTTAAGTAATTCTTTTGCATGCCATGAACCAGCAGTGTCCTCTTTCCCACTGGCTAGTTACATCGGGAAGCCAAGTCCAGCTAACATAAAACCAGCCCTAAGATTCTCTTCCCGTGGAATCACTCTGCTGTCAATTTCTGTATCAATCAGGATTCAATCAAGGAAGCGACCACGACAAGTGGTATGAAGCACTAGATTTATAATGGGGTGTAAACTTACCTATGAGATGAAGTCTGCAGAAAGCTGCCTCAGTGTCTCCCGGCAGGCGTAATGTCAGTGAAGTTAGTAGCTCCAGGAGTTAGGAGGAAAACCTGAGTGTGAAACAGCGTTAAATACGGGCAACCTGGATCTGCACCTGTCTCAGTGCCTTAATGGTGCAGGTGATTCCGCCCCCCCCCCCCCCCCCCGCTGTTACTCAAGTTCTGACCCAGGACTTGGAGAGGAGAGAAGGATTTTGGGCCCAGTTACTGTCCCACTCCAACAAGGGGAGCCAATAGATCTGTGAGTGACCACAGGACACCCCACACTAAAGAGGGGATCCTAGTTAGTAGTTCCAATGAGCTAGATCAACAGTGGGAAAGCAACAGAGGAAGGGTTGTATATCTGATTGGCTTTGGAAATTAATCTAACATTATTTGCTGATGGCTGGACTTCATAGAGAGGGGAAGAGTAACTCGTATAGTTTAATTTGAACAAAACCCTCCAGCCCCCGTTTTAGAGCCTTTTTTCTTACTTTTGGTGTAAAGCAAACTCTATGGTTGACAAGATTGCTTCTGGCTTGCAAAAACTACCCCCTCTTCCCCAGCATTGTAACTCAATCCCCCACTCAATTTTGACTGCCAAAACAGGATAGAAAGTCCAAGGACACTTTATTCCTGAAGGGACCAGTTAAACCCAGCGTCACAGGCTGTGAGAGAACTCACCAGAGCGGCTTGACAGAGAGCGAGGCGGCAGGACGAAGGAGAGCCAGAGACTGTCTCCTGCGACGGAGCTGCAGCCTGAGGAGTTTCCTTGACAGCAGTCCCGTCTTAAGCCAGGATGAGTATTTCCCGTGAGCCAGCAGGTTTTCCCAGGTGGGTGATTGGCATCTGAGTGGGGCTGGGGAGCCTGCTGCACCCTTAGGTTTGGGACTTCCCCAGTGCCCTGGGGCAACCCTCCTGGCTAGCCACAGACATTAAGTATTCCTGTCTTTAGGAATGCAATCCACTTGCTGCTTCTCGAAACTCTTTGCTCTGGTGACGGCCAGGTCACCATCTTTTCCTGGTTCTCTTTCTTTCCCAGGGTTCTGCCTCTTCCTCTTTCAGTGGTGTCTCCAGTAGCACACCCCCAGGGCTCTGCCTTTTATTTTTTTCTCTTTTTTCTAAGTAGGATAAATTTCATTACCTAAGGGAATGGAACCAACACCTTGCACATTCCTAATACATAGAATCTCTAATTAAAAAACCGACTGGAATGTTTTTGAAAGATCATATATATCGGGAATGCACAAGGCCTGTGGTGGGAGCACATCAACTGGCAGGTGCTACTATGACGTCGATTTCAAATCCCTGGGGTGATGGTGAAAAATAGCTAACACTAGTTCTCAAATGAAGAAACTAAAGTTCTGTAAAGTTTAGAGTTTTGCTCTAGACAATTGGTAGATAGATTTGCACTAAGGACCTACTGACTTGTAAGCTATTGTCAAACATAACTATGGTTTATTGCTAACCAAAGATCTCGTTCAGACTTAAATACCCAGGGGCATGCCAAGGGTCACCACCTGGGTGCACCGTCTCACTTCCAGCTTAATCCACAGAAATCCATGTTAGTGTTGTCAGTCTCACCCATCTTTCCACCACTCCAGCCCCTCATCCTACCCCAAACATGCAACTCAACAAAACACATGTCTTTCGGTGTTTCTTATTCTTTTCAAAGCAATGTTCTTCCAACATTTCCAAGCCAAGAAATGTTTGCAGGCTTTAGCACCTGCACTGTGGTGTCTGACTGTTCACCAAGCGCTTCCCTGCTGGGGTCAAGGTGTCTCTGTAAGGCTGTGGCTGCTGCATTGTGCCTCGTCTCCATCTGGGCTTCTGCCTCTATTACTGCACTAGATTTGGTTCTCCACGCTGCTGCCAAATTATTCTCTGGGAAAAAAATCAATCTAATTCTGCCAGTTTGATTTAAAATCTCTCTTGATTTCGTTTGGCCTACAGAATAAGTCTCAATCTCTTTGGTACACTACCCAAGGCTAGTGTACCAATTGGCCTAGCCTGCCTCTCAGTGAGCTATTTTTCACGCATATATAAGTGCTTATTTTTTAGATGGACACAAACGCTGTTGAGGTATTGAAAGCGTGACAAGGCATGCTACTTTTTCCCACGTGTTTTCTCAATCAAAATTTACTGAGAAAGCACAACAATTGTCACGTGGAGTTGCAGTTCTCTGGTGGGAAGGGGATTTCAGAGTATATTGAGAACCAACTAGATCAGCTATTCAGCAAGTATTTAAATTTCAGAGTTTCAATGATTCAAAATAACTTTTTTAGTCAAAACCAGTTGGAAGAGTATGGATTGCGAGGTCAAAGGTGTGTCTGTACGGATAAATTCAGTTAAATTTGGTATTCAGGGAGTGCACTAGTCCATTTTCTCTCGCTATACAAAAATGCTTTAGACTGAGTAATGTCTCAACAAAAGAGTTTTCTCAGCTCGTGGTTTCAGAGGCTGAACGTCCATGATGCCGCAGCCTCGGGGACCAGGGCTGCTGGTGGATAGCATCGTGGGGGGAGCGTGAGAGGGAGACATCACACGGTAAAACCTTGACTCTTAGCTCAGGCTCTCCCAGACGCAGACCCAGCCCAAGGTTTTGCTTGTTATTCATTAACGACAGGTTGCAAAGAGAGACCAGTCAGGGAATCAGGCGGCGAAGAGTGGGTGGAGACAAAGGAAGCCCCTGGCTTGGCCTGACCCCACTGCAAGTTGTGGAGCAGAAATCATCTCTGGGTGTGCCTTGCCTGAAGGGAAAAGGGGAAGTCAGTCACTGGGAGGAACCGAAATTCTGGCCACGTCTTGCAATGCAACTCCATCGCCCAGAGTCAGTCCTCTGAAGAGGGCCGAGTTGACAGCAGTTAGCAGCAGAGCCCTCAAAAGCTGGAAGATCACAGCCCAGCTGCCACAAGGCATCCAAGGGGGATTTTAATGGGGCCCTAAGAGTCTCGAGCTACATAAGTGGTTACTGTTGCTATTTCTAGGTCTGCCTGACATGTTAGTGGTCTGAACAAAGCCATTAGGGATCCTGTTATATAGTTTCTGCTCAAGGATTGAAAAGCAATCTTTATAATTAATAATACTTGCCAAGCGGCATGAAGTGTAAAGGGTCTGAGATTTTCACCCAGCGTTCAAATGAACAAGTTAATGTGACAGTTTCATGGATGCTGGCAGAGGAGATGGACCCCTGAGTCAGACAAAGGATTTAGCTTTAGGAATGGTGGTAGCGGGAACATTTTTTTGGTGATGGTTCCAATGTGAAGAGGGCCATGCACTGAGCAGATGGGGTTACGGAGAGACACCTGTGCTTAGAGAATCTTAATTGTTTCTCATGAGCAGTAAGCCAAAGTTCTCCTTGTTCCAGAGGGAGAATTAGTTATCTTCTAAGCTATCTGCTCCACAAGCATTCTTGAAACTGTAGTAAGTGACAAAAGCAGTCATGGGGCAGCCCTGCGGCGCAGCGGGTTAATGCCCTGGCTTGAAGCGCCAGCATCCTATGTGGGTGCCTGTTCGAGACCCGTCTGCTCCTCTTCTGATCCAGTCTCTGCTATGGCCTGGGAAAGCAGTGGAGGATAGCCCAAGTCCTTGGGCCCTGCACTCGCATGGGAGATGAGGAGAAGCACTTGGCTCCTGGCTTCGGATTGGACAGCTCCAGCCGTTGCAGCCAACTGGGGAGTGAACCATCAGATGGAAGACCTCTCTCTCTCTGCCTCTCCTCTCTCTATGTAACTCTGGCTTTCAAATAAATAAATCAATTATTATTATTATTTTTTAAAACAGTCAATACCTCTGTTTGCAAGACGTGCAGACATGAGGCACCCGTGGAGAACTGTCTCCCAATAGCAAGTAGGTGAAGGGGCAGAGCCTTTGGTAGACAAACCTGGTGATGATACCCCGCCCCACCCTACTACCCAATGTTCCTGGGGACCTTGGCTTTAAAGCGTAGAACTGGGCTACATCAGAGTTGACCAGGGCTGTGCAAGAGATGCACAGATTCCTCAGCTGCTATAGTCAGATGGACAGAGGACACCCCCCTTACCCTTCTTTGGGAGGTCACCATCAGGACCACCAGGTGGTGAAGTCAGAGATGGATTGGTCATCTCCAACAAGATTCAGACCTCATTGCATGTACATACGTGATGGAGTCTTTCACGAGGGAAGCTCCTGACCCTTTGCTGACATCTGTGAGCATCTTCACACATAATTTCCAAGACAGCAGCAGATCTGAAGATGGCTCATCACTGATTCTTTAATAGTGTCATAAAAGCTTGGGTGCATTGCAGTTTGCGGTTCTCTCATTCAATGCTCTTAAAATCATAAATACTGTCTTTCTCCAAATCTTCATTTCGCATCTAGTGTTCCACTGCCTTACCTACCTCACCTTGCCTAACATGTTGAAATCATGTTGTCTCATTCTCCATGCTCTCCGCCTGCCAACCTGCCTGTGGTTTTGGTTCTATTTTTCAGATAACATCTTGTCTCTCCAGATCTTTTATTTTTCTTACCCATTCATTTTTCCTGATAGGTACAATGATCTCCAAACTTGAATCAGCTGGATACTCTCTTCCTTCATTTCTGCTTCTGAGTATTTTTTGGGAAAAAAGTCCCTCCATGGTACACATTTGTTTATACCTTTGCTGAATTTGGTGTTAGCAACCATCTCAAAGGAGTTTTATTTTCCTTTTTGGTTATCCTACATTCTACCACTTTGTGATACAATGACAGGAAACCTGCAAGTCTTCTTTGGGTTTTCACATGTGCGAACTATGTAGGTGCTCTAAGTATGCTCAAAGGATCCTTCCAGACACAAGAGTTGAGGTCTTCAATACATATGAGGTATTTGGGAGACGGCACATTTACTAATAGTAACAAATAAAGAAAAATTACAGTAATACCCACAAGAACAACTCAACTTGATTTAAAGTCACTATAATGTTGCCATATGCATCAGGTATTCTGATCATAAGAAAATGGAATCTCAAAGAATGACTTGTTCAGTGTTACACAGTTATCACTAGAGGTGCTAGGATTTGAACCCAGGCTACTCCCTGTAATTACCATAATCTGACTCTGTGATGGGAGATGGTATTCTGTTGATGCTACCTGGTGTCTTCACTAAGGAAGAAACTTGTATACCTTTGTTATTGCAGGACATGTTAGAAGCCTAAAATATATGATGAATTGTGTTTCATTACTCTAATTTTCTATTAAAGCCTACCTAAGCCAGAGTTGCCTCTCAGTTAAATTGCTGAGAATAAAGTAGAGCATCTTAACCTATTTCCACAAGCCCTACACTAATCTATTATTGACCAGTCACCGTCACACACTTTATACACTCATGCTCCCTCTAATATAAAGCTAACTTATTTTTGGCGAGATACGCCATGGTTTTTAAGCTTGATCCTTTGAACAACCCTGCCTAGAACAGTAACAGAATGAATTAATGTTGAAAGCTCAAAGAGGACTTCGAAAAAGTTTAAATACAGATTAAGACACTCTACCAAGTGATATAAAGCAACACAGGAGGACAAATGCTGCCCAATTACACTTTACCTGAGATGTCTAAAGTAGTCCGACAGAAATAGAGTAGAATCTGGTTGCCAGGGGCTGGGGGAAAGGAGAAGTGAGGAGCTGGTAGAAAACAAGCTCAAAATTCCAGTTATGCAAGGTGAAGAAACTCCAGAGATATGCTCTACATCACCACGATGGGTAACAACATCATATTTTACACCTAACATGTGTTAAGAGAACAGATGTTGTGTTGAATATTCTTGCCATATTTTTTTTTCAGAAAAAGAATGGTATCCCAGCTTTTTAAGGATCAGAATCCCTTTCTTAACATCAAAAATTGCAGCTGCACATTATTATAGTTATACTTTTTAAATATGCTCCATGGATTGAAAAAATACATGAATGAAGTCAGTATGAATTCAGTGAATCTTTGAAACAAATTTAATTTTCTGTGCTGCAGCAGTATCAATATCTACCTGTAAAATAATCATTCATGCATGTGTGAGGAATAGCTGACTGCAAGGAGGCAGGACCTATATAGTCCAGGGCCTTGGGAGATAAACCTAGAAGATTGAAATGTATTCCCTAGGCAAAATGAAGTCAAATGAGATTTCAAAGCAAAACGACAGAATTCAGTTGATTGCGTTTTCTGAATGATAATTTTGTCAGCAGTGTGGAGACTCAAATGCTAGCTGGAAAGACCAGTGGCAGAAGGTCCATGCTGAGGTAGATGATATCAGGAGCTCCAGTGAGACAGAGACACCTTGAGTCCCACCTGGACTGGGGCATGCCAGAGAAGGCATGGCTATTTCCATGGAGAATGCACTGGTGGACCATGGGAAGAGTGGGAATACGAGAGAGAGCAACATACTGACTTATTCTGGTATGGAAGGAAATAAGAATAGCTCAGGGCATAGATAACATTAAGTTTGATTTTATATATATGTATCATTGTTACATACACACATATGTTACATACATACATATGTGAAGTATTTCTACAAGGTAGTGTCCACCAAGCAGAAACTGAGGCCATATGAATTAGAGCTTCAGGTAGCACTAAACCCAGTTGGCCTGAGCATAGAGATTTAGGGGAGGTTTGTTTTTAACCCCAGTGCAAGTGTTTAGTCCTGACTTCTCTTGAAAGGAGAGCAAACTTATGTTCACCTTGACCCTTGTCAAAGGAGTTGAAATTTCTGGTGATTCCATATGTTGTTCCAAGCATATCTTTACCCCAGGTGATAAACAGCAAAGGTACATAGGAGGTGTGATTTTATTTATTTCAGGAACATCAGGTGGTAGCTCAAGTAGTTGAGTCCTTGCTACCCACATAGGAGACCTGGACAAGGTTCCTAGCTTCTGGTTTGGCCTGGCTCAGCCCTAGTGGTTGTGGGCATTTCAGGGAGTAAACCAGTGGATAGATGGAAAATCACTCTCTCTCTCTCTCTTTTTTCCCTCTCCCCATTTCAAATAAATAAATTTAAATGTTTTAGAATTTAAAAAATGGACTTGGCTGTGTTCCAATAAAACTTCATTTATTGATGCAGAAATTTGAATTTTATATAGTTTTCATCTGTAATGAAATATCTTTTTTGGTATTTTTTTCAACCATTTAAAATGTAAAATCAATTCTTAATTCAAGGCTGCAGAAAAACAGGAACTAGGTCAGGTTTGGTTTCTGGTCACAATTTGCTGGTGTCAGTCACGGAAATGGAGCTGGATGAAGGCCTCCACCTGTGCTGATGTGGGGCTTTGGTCATTTCCTGCACGGTGAGAGAGTCAGTGTCCAGGCGACAGTGTCCTGTACAACTTTGCCTCATTGGGTCTCGGCCACCCAGAGGGCTGCACTCTCTTCATCTAACCAGAGGGGGTTTCATTTTTCCCATTTTTATATAGATTTTACAACTTTTTTGTTAAGTCCCTATTTTTTATATGATATAATTCATATATAGCAATGTTCACCATGTACACCCTTTTAAGGTGTGGAATTTGGTGGTTTGTTTTTTTTTTTTTTTTTACAGGCAGAGTGGACAGTGAGAGAGAGACAGAGAGAAAGGTCTTCCTTTTGCCGTTGGTTCACCCTCCAATGGCCGCCGCGGTCGGCGCGCTGCGGCCGGCGCACCGCGCTTGTCCGATGGCAGGAGCCAGGAGCCAGGTGCTTCTCCTGGTCTCCCATGGGGTGCAGGGCCCAAGCACCTGGGCCATCCTCCACTGCACTCCCGGGCCACAGCAGAGGGCTGGCCTGGAAGAGGGGCAACCGGGACAGGATCCGGTGCCCCGACCGGGACTAGAACCCGGTGTGCCGGCGCCGCAAGGCGGAGGATTAGCCTGTTGAGCCACGGCGCCGGCCGAATTTGGTGATTTTGAATACACTCATGAAGTCATACAATCATCACCATGTAATCCTAGGATAGTTTTTCATTGCTCTAAGAAGGAACTCCATACCATGGGTAGTCACTTCTTGTTACCCCCTTCTCTCAATCTCTGGCAACCACTGACTGCATCTCAATGGATTTGCCTGTTCTAGACAATTCAAACTATAGATTCACATGTGTAGATGTTTGCACCTAGCTTGTTTCATTTATCATATTTCAGTGGTCACCCATATTACTATCATTTCTTTTTATGGCTAGTTATGAGCCCATTATGTTCATATACCACATTTTGTTCATCCATTCATCAGCTGATGAACATCCAATTTGTGCTTGTGGCTCTTATAAATAATGCTGCTATGAACACCCAGCTACAAGTTTTTGTGTTTATGTGTTTTCAGTTTTGTTGGATACACATCCAGGACTGGAGTTGCTAGATCAAACAGTAACTCTATATTTAACTTTTTGAGGAACTGCCAAACCAACAGAAGATTTAAATCTACTATACGATGGTTGCCACCTGGCTGATGGTGACTGTACAACATAGGCACTTATGAGATGCCTTATGGTTTCAGAGACATTAAAATGTGAAGAAAAAACAAAAAGGTATTTTAGGATTGTTGGAAAAGGTTATAAGGACATGTCTTCTGTTGTACTGTAACAATTGAGAAAGAAAAGCAGTAGCAAATCTTGGGGGCATAGGCATCTAAAACCATAATCAGTGATTTTTCTTATAAATTATAATTTTGGAATGCCAGCTTACATGTTTGTCTAAGTGAATTGGACCACGAGTCTACTTATGGTTTATATTACCCCTAGGTCCTGGAAAGATATGATTTTTGGATGTAAATGTATAACTTTGAGATTGTGTTATCTTCAAAAAATAACACATTCTTCTAAGACTGCTTGGGCAGCTGTCCAGATAAGTTAGCCTAGACTTGACTGTGTTCTTTAGAATGTCTCAAACTCAGACAGTTTGAGCAACAAGGAGGGAGCAATGAAGGAGAGATGTACAGCGATTTCCCCTTATAGATTTGGAGGTGAGGCAGATACAGACATCTGATGACCATGGCTCCAGGACGAAAGGGAAGCTGAGGGTTGGGGCAGGGATGATACAGGCAGTCACCAGCATTAATGGACGAGATGGTCTGCATGGGCATCCTAGGCTGTTCATGCTGTTCATGTTTAATAACAAAACACCTACGGCTGGGGAGTTTAGAAAGCACAGAAATGTATTACTCTGAGTTCTGGAAGCTGAGAAGTCAACATCAAGGTGCCAGGAGACGTGGTGGCTGGTGAAGGCTGCTCTCTGCCTCCACGATGTGACCTCACCTTTCTGTATTTCTTTGTGGCTACTTCACATGGCTTCACAGTACAGCATCACCAATCTCATTTGTCAGTGTAGGTTTCCCAAGTGCAATCCTAGGATGGAGAGCAAGCTGGAAGCCGTATCTCCTTTTATGACCCACACTGAGAAGTTGCGCAGTATCACTTCTGCCACATGTTGTTTGTTGAGGCAGTTACAATTGTCTGCTTGATTAAGAGAAGGGAACACAGATCCTACTGCCCAGTCACGTTGTTAGAAGAACAGATGGAATGGGATACACGCAACCATCTTTGATTCCATCAAAGGCCATCCTCCATGAGTGTAAGTTCCATATTGCTTCCAGTTGTAAATGGCTTTTCTTAACAATGTCCTCCCAATTTATCTTCCCCTGAGCTGTGTTAGAACATCTGTATCCCAACCATTTGCTTCTGAGAAGTGGTCCTTTCTCCTGCTACGTACACTGGAACAGATCATCTGTGATATTTCCCAGGAATAAGTCTGCCTTTGTCTTTCCACTTATTCCAGCTTCAAAGTTAGGGTGCCTTCCTTGTAGTTTTATTTAGCTCCTGGAGAGTGAACAAATTACAAAAGTCCATGTTGGGGTGCTGGCATTATGGGGAGTGTGAAACTGCCATCTGCGAAGTTGCTCAATCAGTACTCCATGCCCAGGGATAACAATGCTGATTTCTATCACCTCCTATTTTATTTGTAACCTATTACCTGAATTACTGTTTAAAATCTGAATTAAGCCGCCAGCATCCCACATGGGCACCAGGTTGAGTCCTGGCTGCTCCACTTCCAACCTAGTTCCCTGCTAATTTACCTGGGAAAGCAGCAGAAGATGCACCAAGGGTTTGGGACCCTGCACTTATGTGGTAGATCCAGACAAACCTCCTGTCTCTGGCTTTGGCCTGGCCCAGCCCTGGCCAATGAGGCTATTTAGGAAGTGAACCAGCAGATGGAAGATCTCTATCTCTCTATGTCTCTCTCCTCTTCTCTCTGTAACTCTGACTTTCAAATAAAAAAGAAAGCTTTAAAAAAAAAGCCCATTTTTGATAAGGACTTCTTGTGGCTCTGGTAAATTCACTTAATCAATGTTTACTGAGTATCTATTATTTGGCAGGCACTATAACATAGAGAAAAGGTTAATGTGATGGTGACAGGCTGTGGAGCAATGGTGGCTTCAGTTTCATGAGTCCCAAGGCTTAAGTCACTACGCAGCCCCTTTTAAAACGTACAAGAAAAGAAGCAAGAGCATTACAGTTGCAAAGTAAAAAGCGAGGGATGTGTGGGATGGAGAAGGTCAGGGAGAGTGTCTATGCCAAGGCCATGCTGGACCACGCTCATCCCACCAAACTCCTTGGTTTGGATTTTAGTCTACGTGTAAGTGTGGATCTCTGGCAGGTTTAAAATGGTAGTTTCATACGATCTGGTTCATCGGATGTGTGTGTTAAAATAGTACTGTGGCAGCTGGCATGGATTTGTAGGAGCAAGAGGGGAGGCGGAAGATAGGGGAGGTGTGGTGCAGGGAGGAGAGACGGTGATAGCTGGACATGGAAGAGGTGTGCATGCATCGAGCTTTGTTTTTGACATGGAGTCAAAAAGAGCTTACATGTATTTAATTAGAAGATAAGCCAAAAAAAAAAAATTAAAGACGACTCCCAGGTTTTTAGATTGAGCCAAGTTATGGCTTTAAACGTGCTGCTCCTTTAAATTGCGCTCGTCCTACTTGAGGTCCAGATCGCAGTCTGTCTTCTGATTATGCGCCTGTTTTAGTGATTAAGATTTCAGAGTCCTGGAAGCGCTGACCAATGTGTCTGTGGACTTCCTCCATCCTCCCTGAGCTCTCCAGACTGCTGTTTTTCAGGCCACATCTTGCCAAATCCCGAGGTGAAATTGCGTCCCATTCGCCCTGATTTCTGTGCAGTGGGATGTAGCTGTCCCATTCCCCTGCTTCTGAACAAGCGCTCCCTGTCTGTCAGCAGGGCACCACCCTCTCCTGCCTCTCCGCTGGTGTCTGGCGGCTCTGTCCACGTCTCTGCCCACCTGCTCTCACGTTGGAGTCCCTGCGCTCTGGCCTTTGCTTCTCCTTCCCTGGGAGTCTTCCTACTCCCTACCCTGTCTTGAGAGGATCATTGCCTCTCTGTGATAGTCATGGCATCTGGCGCAGTTGCTGCCTGACCCTTTGCTGAGTGCTGTGCAAGTTATCTCATCTAACCCAATCCCCAATCCCTGTGAGCAATGTGTTCCTGATGCTATTTTCAAATGAGGAAACGGATTCAGTAAGATTGAAGGTTGTGGCCGGGCTCTCAGTTTTTACCTGTTGAACTGGGGTTTAAACCCCGGCCTGGATGACTCATGGGCTGTTGTTGTGACCACTCTGGCTTACTTTCCCTAGGCTGCATGGCCAGAGACAAGTTGGGAGTCAAGAATTCCTCCCTAATTAAGAAAATGCAAAGATTGAAAAGGGGTAACGTGGACCATAGTCCCTGAGGAACAAGGGGCGGCAAGGCTTGATTGAGGGAGGGGAAGCAACATGGATGTCTATAGTTTTTAAAACCAGCTGTAAGGCAGTAGGATTCTCTTACTTCTGTAAGTCAACAAATCAAAACTTGGTGTAAACACCCTCTTTGGGCTTCAGAGAACAGCAGCCGCTTCACTTCCCAAATATCCCTCAACAGGTGGGACTAAGCCAGGCCTAAGTCAGGAGACCACAACTCAATACAGGTCTCCCATGTGGGTGACAGGGACACAAGTACTTCGCTCACCATCTGCCGTCTCTCTTGGATTTACATTAGCAGGAAGCTGGATTGAAAGTGGAGGAGCCAGGATTTGAACCAGATATTCCAATTTGGAATGTGGAGTGCCAGGCAGCAACTCACCACTACTGCACCAAACATATGCCCCAGCTTTCTGATTTTTTGAATAGGAATGCTCAAACAAAATCTGAAATGTGGAATGCTTCTAGCCCCAAGTATTTTGGATAAGGGGCACTGAGTCTGTAATGCAGTTTATTCTTCCATTGTGTTCTGTAACAAACCAAAGGGTGAAACTGTTTCTATCCTTGGCAAGCTACCTGTGTCAGTCAGTCCCTACTACACGAGCACCACATTTGATGTAGAATCAAACAGATTTGGATTCAGATGCTGGATTAACAGTGGCCAACCCTTTGACTTTGGAAAAGTTGAATCTTTGAATCCAAAGTCCTACCATTCTCCCCATAATAAGAGAATCAAATACTTTTTAAGAAGACATTCTCAGGTTTCTACATGTTTGTTCTTTTGGAGATGAACAAAGTATTTTCTCTATGGAAGAGTGCCATCCTCCACTAGCTCACATCTGTGGAGTGCTCAGAATTCCAGGGCTACCAGGCATGCTAAGTCTGTTAGCGACTTTCACAATCCAGCAGACGTGAAACCTCAAGAGAGAGTGCTTACATTCACATCCTAAGCACCCTTGTGCCTGAGCTCAGGGTTCTATCTCACACATCCTGGCTGTTGCTCTACTGTGTGGGTAGAGCAATTATCCAGTAACCAAAGACAGGTGAAACATTGTGAATGAATTTTGAGAGTTCTCTTAGTGCTGGTGAATGCGTGGTTCTTACGTGAGTTTCTCAGTCATAAAATGCTGCCAATCTATAGAGACCATGACCTCAACTCAACCAGCCTTGCTGTAGTTGGGCTGGGATAGCAGCGGAGATGGAACACTGAGATGGGAAAGAAAGAAAAATTAGTTTTGCTTGTGGACCAAAGAGAGAGAGAGCTCCACTAATCTGCATAATGAGAGTTGTCTACTATTGCAGACATTTTTTGGGAGTCTCCATGCATCAGTTCAACAGACACGTAAGGAACAAGTCTTTGCCAGTACTATGTTTATTTTGATAAGGGGAAGAGCAAGAGCCATGTGCCAGTTTCCACTAAAGATAGGAGTGGTGAGGTTAATGGAAGAGCCCCGATAGGTGGTAACTTTCTATTAGCGCTGTCAATCTACTAGGCAGACTGTTTGTTTTGTCTGCTGCTGTGTCCCCACCCAGAGCTGCACAACAGTCTTGTTTTTATTTTTAGAAAAAAAAATTTATTTAGTTTTTTGAAATACAAAGTGATAGAGAGGGGGAAAAACAAACATCTTCCATTCACTGCTTTGCTTCCTAACTGACCGTAACAGCCAGGGCTGGACCATGCCACAGCCAGGAGCTGGGAACGAAGAATCCCATCTCGGTCTTAGGAAGCAGGGACTCATGTACTTGAACTCTCAACTGCTGCCTTCCCAGGCAGTTGGGTCAGAGGCTGAGGAGCCAGAACTCGAACTCGGCAGCCCAGTACAGAATGCAGGTATCCCGAGTGGTGGCTTACTTGGCTGAGCCACAGGCCCACCCCTCAGAACAGTTCTTGATCCATGGTAAGATACCAAAAACATTTGCACATTAAACCAGGCAGTCACCGAATACTAGGAGACAAGCATGCCGTCCTTCCTCTGCAAACAAGAGCCCGCTGTCTGCATGATTCAGGGTTCCACACGTTTTCCGATGATCAGGCTCACAGGCCTGTAACTGTTTCCACCCCTCTTTTCTCCTCGTATTTAGTTAGGGTGGAAGTTTGGGGCAGCAAAAGATTTTCACAGCCTTGCACAGCCCTGGTAGGGCCTTGCCCAATCGCTGTAATCTCCAGCCTCATTAAAGCATCCATACATGGGAGTGTGGGAAGAGCTGTGGGCAGCGCGCCGTCTCTGGAGCCTGCAGCAAGTCCATGCTCTAAGCACCAGCGGACAGTCGGACACACGGAAACTTGCCTGTAGCTTGCAGCCAGGCAGCGTGGGGTGAGGTGGAGGGCGACCAGGGAGCACCTTCTGCTAGCTCCTACCTCTTGCGCTTCCCCTTGCAGCCTTCACAGACTTCCAAGGAGATGTTTCTTTCTAGAAGCAAATGACCCACAGAGCCACAGTAGGATTTTGCATATTTTATAAATAATCATATTATACCACAATCATGAAATCCACTACCTTAACAAGTTAGCAGCTGCCGTTGTCCAACATCCTCGCTGCCCTTTCAACACATTTGCTTGATATTGAGATATTTGTTTTCGGACAGAGGTCAGCAGGTGTCCACTCCGGTTGGTCACAACGATCACAAGGGCAGCTTTAGAATTGCGGCAGCACACCACACTCACCCACTCATCTTTTCTGGGTGAGGGTCAGGCATCTATATTTTAAAAATATTCAGGTATTTATTTGGAAGAGAGACAGAGGGAGAGGAGAGAAGAAGAGAGGGTAGAAAAAAAGAATCTCCCTCCTATTGGTTCACTTTCTAAATGCCTGCACTAGCCAGACTGCACCGAATTCAGGAGCCTGGAACTCAGTTCAAGTCTCCCAAGGAAGTTGAGCTTCCTAGAGTGTGCATTAGCAGGAAGTCGGATTAGAAGCAGAGACAGGACTTGAAGCAGGCACTTCCATGTGGGAAACAGGCATCTCTAGAGGCATCTTAACCATTGCCCCAAACACCTGCCCCCATACGGGGTCTTTGAAAATCTCTAAGAAGGACAAGAGCCTCGGGTGATTACTGTGTCAATTGTTAAATCAACAATGGGAGTCACTGTGCACCTGCTCCCCATGTAGGATCTCTGTCCTTAATGTGTTGTACTGTGAGAATAAACAGTAAAACTACACGAACAGTATTCTGTATCTCATGTGTCTGTGTGGGTGCAGTCTGCTGAAATCTTTACTTAGTATATACTAAGTTGATCTTCTGTATATAAAGATAATTGAAAATGAATCTCAATGAAGAATGGGATGGGAGAGGGAGTGGGAGGTGGGATGGTTGCGAGTGAGAGGGAGGATATATGGGGAAAGGCCACAACAATGCAAAAGTTGTACTTTGTAAATTTATATTTATTAAATAAAAGAAAGAAAGAAAGAAAGAAAGAAAGAAAGAAAGAAAGAAAGAAAGAAAGAAAGAAAGAAAGAAAGATCTCCAAGAAGACTTCCATCTGTAGGTGGGGCTGAGATTCCTTGGGGGGTAGACTCAGTTTTATGAAGCATTTAGAGTTAGAAGTTCCTTTTCTGTGCTTCTGGTATGTAGTATCTTTGCCCTTCAGGAGTTTATGAGATAATCCTTAAATAATGGAATGGGAAAACACCTGCCCTCCAAAAGTAGCTCCTTTTTCTTAGTTTTGCACATGATGCTGGGAGGTAGGGTTGCAGGAAACGCTAGGTGATGGAGGGAATGGGATTGCTGTTCACAGGCCTGGGTTGATGGACAGGGCTGTGACAAGACCAGGAGCAGGCCTGTAATTGGCCACTGTGCTGTGGAGCTGGGGGCATGGCCACACCAGGCCCCACGTTGCTCTGGCAGAGGCCGTGTCGGGGAGCTCCCTTGTGTGTGAAGCACCATGTGAAGCATCTCTAATCTTCCAGTTCCCTCTCATTTTCCCAGCTGGAGCTAGAACGTTGTTTTTCTACTTTCAACTGACAGGAGAAAGAAGCAAAACCCAATGAACTAAAGCAATGTTCTCAACATCACACAGCTGGCGGGGGATTTACCTAGAATCCCAGCACTTATCTGTTGTCTGATTCTAAAGCCAGATTCTCCTGCAGGTTCCCAGTGTGAGCATCCACCCTGCGCTGCCCAGGGCACTCTTGGCTTATTCTTCCTGTCTCGTGACTTGAAAAAGCACTCCCTTTGCTTCTCAGAGGTCCTGCGTTACACTACAGCTTGTAATGGTCACCCTACCCAAGTTTGAAGGAGAGTGCCACAGAAACCAGGCTTTAAGCCCAGCGAAGGGGTGTCAGTTGATCCGGGAGGAGCAGGGGAGGGCACAGCCTGGAACATTCTTCTCCATGGTCTGCAGGTGACCGACTGATCATGCAACTGTAGACTTCTGAGTTGATTGAAGAGTAAACAGTGGCCGGTGCCGCGACTCAGTAGGCTAATCCTCTGCCTGAGGCAATGGCACACCGGGTTCTAGTCCTGGTTGGGGCACCGGATTCTGTCCCAGTTGCTCCTCTTCCAGGCCAGCTCTCTGCTGTATCCTGGGAGTGCAGTGGAGGATGGCCCAAGTGCTTGGGCCCTGCACCCACATGGGAGACCAGGAGAAGCAACTGGCTCCTGGCTTCAGATCAGCGCGGTGCACCAGCCACAGTGGCCATTGGGGGGTGATCCAATGGTAAAGGAAGACCTTTCTCTCTGTCTCTCTCTCTCTCACTGTCCACTCTGCCTGTCCAAAAAAAAAAAAAAAAATAGAGTAAACAGTAAAGTGGAGTGAAAGTGAGGTGTGTAGGAGGCTATGTGCTGTGCTGGGCAAACAGTCCATAAGGCAGGGTGGGCAGAGAAGCACTGTATCTGTAGCAGGTAAGGCAGATAAACACACAGCTGCTTCTCCCACTTGGGTGTTATTGGCATTTGCTTTGATGTGAATATCTCCTCTCTGAAATTCATGCTGATAATTTATCCCCGTTGTGGTGGCAGGAAGAGCTGGGGTCTTTGGGGAAGTGACTCAGTCATGAGGCTCCATTCTCAATCAGTGCCTTAGACAAGGGCTAGAGGGAACTGGGTTGGGCCCAGCTAGAAGGCAGCCACCAGACCCCAAGTGCACCTTGATCTTGAACTTTCCAGCCTCAAGAATTGCTAGAAACAATACTCTATTATTTATAAGTTATCCGGTCTCTGGTATTTTGCCATGGCTGCACAGACAGACAACTCATTAGGATTCTTACTGTAGAAGGAGAAATGTTCTCCCTTTGTTTTCCCAGCTTCTCCATCCGGGGGCCTATAAATTAGATGGATGAGACATGCTAAAAAGGGAAAGCCAACACGTTATTAACACAGTGGAGGGCACATCCCAGGGAGCATGCAGTGATGAGTAATGTGAAGGGGTGTGCCTCTGTTCGTTTTCTGTTGCTGTAGCAGGATACAGAGGCTGAGGAATGTGTAGAGAACAGAAATGCGTTTCTCAGCTCTGGGGCTGGAAGTCCACTATGAAGGTGCCGGCACCTGTAAGGGCCTTCCTGCTATGTCACGATGGAGACAGAGCAAGCATGCAAACAGGGGTCTCTCTCATTCTTCTCGTAAAACCACTGATCCCGTATAACCCCAATTACCTACCAAAACCCCGCCTCCAAAGACCATCAACATATAATTTGGTGATTAAATTTTCAACACCTGTGGTTTTTAAGAACACCCTTAAACCATAGCAGGGTGGTTAGCACTTGGATTTATATAGCACCTTAGCAAGTTACATCACGTTTGCAGAGAAGTGTCAAGACTAAGGGAAGGGTAGTGGGCTTCCAAGGGTGGCAAAGCAGGGGAAGGAAGGTGTGTACATGGGGAACTACGGCAGACAAGGGTTGTTCTCATAGGCTTTGTTGTGCAGATCCCCCTTGGTGCTGTCTTTTGTATCCTCTTCGGTAGTGAGGTTGTATCCTCTCCTGGAGTGGTGTGTGTGTGTGTGTGTGTGTATGTGTGTGTGTGGTGAGAGAGGACACCTTCACCAGGGGAACTGGTGATGAGCATTTGGGATATGGAGCAGGGCAGAGAGCCCATCCCATGTCTGTGTTTTTTCTTCTTTTTTTAATTTATTTTTTATTAGACAGGCAGAGTTAGACAGTGAGAGACAGAGAGAGAAAAGTCTTCCTTCCGTTGGTTCACTCCCCAAATGGCCACCACGGCCGGCATGGTGCACCAATCTGAAGCCAGGAGCCAGGTGCTTCCTCCTGGTCTCCCATGTTTGTGCAGCGGCCCAAGCACTTGGGCCATCCTCTGCTGCCTTCTCAGGCCACAGCAGAGAGCTGGACTGGAAGAGGAGCAACCAGGACTAGAACCGGTGCCCATATGGGATGGTGGTGCTGCAGGTGGAGGATTAACCAAGTGAGCCATGGCGCTGGCCCCTGTGTTTTTTCTTAATTGCTTTCAGCTCCAAAGGACCCTTATGTCAGAATTCTGAACGCCCTCACATTAGAGGCATGAAAATGAATGTTTGCTTAACCCACGGAGGGAATTAGGCAGATGTCATAACGTACACAGGAAAGGTCAAAAAGCACAAATGCATACATATAGGGAGAGGGGTGTTGCATTAAAGGGGAAAATGGGGGTACATTTTGTTACACAGGTTGGCAGAGAAGACAAGCACCCTCCTCAAGACAACATAAAATTTGCATATGTATCAGTGCCCATAACCTGCAGAGCTCAGAGGCAACAGAGGGGCTGGAAGACAAGAACCTGGAGGGCCGTCTTCTACGCAAGGTGTGGTTTTCCCTGGAAGCGCACATTCTTTGCTTCATTAGACACATGGCAGGAGGATAACATGGAGATCTCTGGATTGAATTCAGTGAAGCAGAGCTGTGACCATGGGTTGAGTCGGGAACACTAGGATGAATGTGACAGAGGCTGGGGAGGCACCCAGACTAGAGGCTGAGGTCAGGTTTCCAGCGAGGTACTGAGGGAGGGTGGTTGTCCCTCGTGCTGCCAGCTTGTCCTTTCCCAGGGTTGGCATAAGACCAAGTGCTCAATAAGCCTCTTGCCAGTCTCTCAACCACCTGTAATCACCAAGGAAGGTAACTTATCTTCCAGTGTCAGGAGCAGAGGGCCTAATTTCAGCTCTTACCAAATTGGAAACCACTTTGGTCCTAATGATATGGCCCAGCCTTGTGGCACAGGGGGTAAAGTTGCTTCCAACACCAGCGTTCCATATGGGTGCTGATTTGTGTCCCAGTTGCTCCACTTCCAATCCAGATCCCTGCTAATGGCCTGGAGAAAAGCACTGGAAGATGACCCAAGTGTTTGGGCCCCTGTCACCCATGTGGGAAACCCAGATAAAACTCCTGGCTTTGGCATGGCCCAGTGCTGGCAGTTGTAGCCATCTGGGTAGTGAACCAGTGGACAGAAGATCTTTTCTTCTGTCTTTTCTTCTCTCTCTCTGTAACTCTAACTTTCAAACATAAATAAATCTTTTTTAAAAAGATATGGTAAATTTAGCTACTTTTTCTTGAAAACACGAATACACTTAGCTATATAAACTAATAAATTTATATTTTCTTTTATTTATTTTTAAAGGCAGAATAATAGAGAAGAACAGAGAGCGGGAAAGACATCTTCCATCCATTGTTTCACTCCCCAAGTGGTGGCAACACCCTGGGTTGGGCCAGGCTGAAGGCAGAAGCCCATAACTCCATCCTGGTCTTCCAGGTGAGTGGCAGATGCCCAAGAGCTTGAACTGTCCTCTCCTGTCTTCCCAGACACATTATCAGGGGTCTCAGTCAGAAACAGAGCATCAGGACTCAAACTGGCAGTCCCACATGCATGGGATGCTGGAATTGAAGGCAACAGCTTAGCCCACAATGGCACAATTATGGCCACAGGGGTAAAGTTGCTGTCATTACAATCCGTTTAGTAGGTTGCCTGTGATAGGAATCAGATTCTGATTTAATGCTTATTCAATCATAACATTATTTTCCTTCTCTTTCACTGTTGTGGAGAGGTTTGCTGGGTTGGGAGGAGATGGTTTCTCTCACCCTTCCCCAGCAGTAGGCTGGGGGTAAGATCAAACAGAATAGAATTTTTGAGTGTTCCACCACCAAGGCCCCCTTGGCTGGGTGCAACCTGGAGAGCTCTGCTGAAGAGGGGCCCACAAGTGCACCTAGCTACTGGGAGTGGCACACTGGCTTGGTGGCACCCTCTTGGCTTTATTTCCCCAGAAGTGGACTGCTGCCTCCAGCCACCCACCCTGGGCACCTCCCGGGGTCTCTTGAGGAGAGATGTCCTGGTTCTGCCTAAATTGTGGCCTCATCCTTTGGCTGCATTTTCCAAGACTGGGAGCTTTCTTGGAGGTGCAGCCTCCTGTCCCTGGGATCCCAGCTTTGCAGACAGGATGGCTAACTGGCATTTGACTATTGGACACTTAGTGAATTGTGGAATTAAACCATAAAAAGGTGGCAGGGTTCAGTACATTACATCTATTATTGTGACTGTTGTGATTTCAGGATTCCAGTTGTCTTTAGTTGCTATAGACAGAGGTGTGAGAACTAAAACCAGTGTGCAGTTGTACCAACCTAGACTCTTTTAAAATAAAGTTTGAAAGGGAGAGAGAGAGAGAGAGAGAGAGAGAGAGAGAGAGAATCTTCTAACTATTGGTTTACTCTCCAAATGCCTGAAACAGTTGGGGCTGGGCCAGTCTAAAGTCAGGAAGCTTGAACTCAATCCAGGTCAGGTCCCAGTGACAGAGACCCAACTACTCTATTCATCACCTGCTTACCACTATGGTGTGCGTTATCAGGAAGCTGGTGAGAAGCAGAGGCGGGACTCAAACCCAGGCAACTCCAATACAGAAGGCAGGTGAAACAACCCAGAAATTAAACACCCACCTCTGCCTGGATTCTTAAGAACCACATTGTCTTGCCTATGTTAATGTTACTTTGCTAGTCTTCTGTGATTGTTAGTGTTAATTTAGTTTTCTCATCTCCTATCCAGGTGGATAGCTGGTTCATTTTAGGAGATTCCTGAAAGACAGAATAATGGCTCCCTAAAGATGTCTGTGTGCTTATGCCTACGCCTATATAGGAAAGGAACTCTATTATTTCCCCCTCTACCTTCTTAGATCCTACTGCTGGGGCCCTAAGAGAGATGAACAGGAAATAAACAAATTCATTAAAATGAGCATCATGTATAAACATTCAGTGATGAGAAGCTCAAAGGAGTGGTTAGTATTTGGGCTTATATTGCATCTTAAGAAAAGAGCAATTGATCAATAGAGAAATGCTAAGACAAAGGAAAAGGAATTAAGTTTCTAAGGTGGCAAAATGTGGGAAGGTAAAGCTATTGGGGAACAAGCAGGAGAGAAAGGTTAGTCTATGGGGTTTGTTCCTTAGACTGCTTTAGTGCCATCTAGGCTGATACAAGTATAGCATTATCCCAGGTGATTAACTCCTGCCCTTCCTGGCAGAGAGGAGGGGCAGGGTACCGTCACAAACTTATGTTCTTGGCAAACAGGGAGAAGGCAGAGAGTTTTCCTTTTATCTGTTCCTTTCCCATTGTTTTCATCTCAAAAAATAATCTTTGGGTGAAAGTGGTTTATATTGAGGTGGCATATTCTGCTACACTGTACCTGTGAATGTATTAATTTACATGGCAGAAAGAACTTTGCAAGCACGATTAAGCTAAAGATCTTGGCATGGAAGGGTTATCTTGGCATATCTGGGTGTGCCCAATGTGATTCCAGGAAACCTTATGAGAGAGAGCAGGAGAGTCAGAGTCAGGGAGGATGTGGTAACGGAAGCAAAGGCCCATGAATGCAGGTCACCTCTAGAAGCTGGAAGACCACGGGAATGGCTTCTCTGCTTGAGCCTCCAGGAGCAGTGTGTTTCTGCTGGTGCCTTGACTCTAGGACTTCTGATCTAATAAATAACGGTTTGTGGGGTTTAAGCCACTAAGTTTGTGCTCATCGGTTACAGCAGCAACGGGAAACTAATACAGACCCATCAGATCCTCAGTGGGAAGCATCAACAGAGGTCTGGACCATGAGATCCTTTTTTTTTTTTAAAAAAAGATTTATTTATTTATTTGAAAGTCAGAGTTACACAGAGAGAGGAGAGGCAGAGAGAGAGAGAAGTCTCCCATCTGATGGGTCACTCCCCAGTTGGCTGCAATGGCTGGAGCTGTGTCGATCCGAAGCCAGGAGCCAGGAGTTTCTTCTGGGTCTCCCACACAGGTGCAGGGCCCAAAGACTTGGGCCACCTTCCACTGCTTTCCCAGGTCATAGCAGAGAGCTGGATCAGAAGTGGAGCAGCCGGGACTCGAACTGGCGCCCATATGAGATGCCGGCATGGCAGGCGCCAGCTCTACCTGCTATGCTACAGTGCCAGCCCCTAGTTCCTTTTAATCTCATGCCCCAGATCGATCACTTTGCTGTTTTCACTCATCCTGCACTTGCATCATGACCCTTTTCCAATCTTAATCAAGCCCCTGCCAGCTGCCTTGGAAAACCGCACCTGAAATCAAACTTCTAATCTATAAATGTTGACCTTGCTGTGTATTCCTCTCTCTTCCATTAAGACACTGTCAAGACACTGTAAGACATTGTTTGCTTACCTCAGTAACAATGAACTCAGCTTTGTCTTATCAATAAGCTGTGTTTGGTGATATTTGGGGAGCCAGTGTTTGACAGTTGTCTGAGGAAAGCCATTACCACTGCCTGGTCTCTTAAATTACCACTTGTTGGGCTGAGCAGGGCTTTGGCTAGCAGCAGTCCCTAATTCCAGCTTCCCGCTCAGTAGGTACAGTGACCAGAGATCATTAACACTGCATCCAGCCAGCATATGCCAGACTTTCCTGGATTGGATGTTTGTTTTGTCTTTCTTGGAGGGCTAGGATTTGAGCAGAGGTGAATGGGGCAGGGGTTCCCATGGCCCACCCTTGTGGTGGGATCCAGCTTGGATAAGGATTCCCATCGGGATAGGCAGAACAGGGGAGTCCGACGGGGATTGGTAGCACTCAACAACCTCAAGCATCGCTGGCTGTCTCCATCCCAGGGTCTCTCAACCAGAATTCCCAACCAGACACCTGGAACTTGTGACCACCCTGGCCCAGAACTTCCCAAGGAGAGTAGCTCACAGAGCTTTCATTCCACATGGGGGGCCCATCTGGGAAAGGTTTTGACAAGACCCTAGCTTTGGCTCTGTAGGTCCCATTAATGTCAAAACCCCACTTTGCTGTCCTCATCACCCTCGATATCCCCATTTAATTAATACGTTGACTTCCCCCACTCCATATTCTCCTATTCTGTAAACCTACTTATGGCTCCCCCCACCTCGCCTTCTCAGTATCACACCTAGATTGCATCATATCAGCCTGACTTTCTTGCCCTGTCAGACTGTCCCCTCTGTCCCAGTCTGGAGCAGATGACTCCATGTTAGCCTATTCTCTGCTGTCTGCTTCCCTGGTTCTGGCTACAGCTTTTTGTCTCCTCCCTGACTGCACTAGAAGTGGTTCCTGGCCGCTTTGTGAGCTCAGTGGTATTCATCCTCCCTATGCTCAGTCAAAATAAAGGAAAGATTGCTATGCAGGTGGAAGGGCTGGCCACAAAATGATCTCAAAGGAGTGTGCCAAGTCCTAAGGTCATTCGAATGGCTTTTGGATCTCAGCCTTCCCACCCACCAGTGACATGTTCCGAGTGTCCTAGTAGTGACAAAGTAGACAGATTCACAGTGACCAAATCCCTAGTGATCTGACATGAGACCAGGGAGCAGCATACCACTTTTGCAACTGGAAACATTTCTACCCTAAGGACCAGAATTCTTTCTCAATATTGCGCAAGAAGACAAATTATGTACAGAAATTTATTTGTGAGCCAGCATTTCATGCAATGAGTTTGATGACATTAGTTTGATATTTAAATGGCTCATGGTTTCAATCTTATTCCACATGGTGGTAACAATTTTTAGAAGGTTGGCATTTGGAGAGAGGGCCTGGACAAGTTTGTAGCTTGGAATTATCAGAGGCCAGGGCTGTGCTGAACAGACAAATTGCGTTTCTTTGAGCATATTTGTGTTTCCCATGTTGACCAGTTTATCTTTATGTTAGGATCATTAATTTAGCTTGAGTGAAATCTTCTCTCCTTGCTTAGTCTTATGCTTATTAGAATTACCTATTGCTGGGGCCGGTGCCGTGGCTCACTTGGTTAATCCTCCACCTGCGGCGCTGGCATCCCATAGGGGTACCGGGTTCTAGTCCCAGCTGCTCCTCTTCCAGTCCAGCTCTCTGCTGTGGCCCAGGAGGGCAGTGGAGGATGGCCCAGGTGCTTGGGCCCTGCACCCGCATGGGAGACCAGGCAGAATCTGGCTCCTGGCTTTGGATCGGTGCAGCGCGCCAGCCATGGCGGCCATTCGGGGGGTGAACCAAGAGAAGGAAGACCTTTCTCTGTCTCTCTCTCACCGTCTGTAACTCTGTCAAATAAAAAACAATCCCTATTGCTTATACTCAAAGGATCTCAGAACTCTGATCTCATGGTTCTAGATCATCAGTGACTTCGTCACTGCCAAACCCAGTAGCCAAGTTTCATGGCCAATCTTCCTTAAACGTCTTGGCAAGCTTCCTTGTCGTCCTGCCATATTATTTGCTGGCTCCTTGATCCTTCCCTTCAGGATTCTCTTCTTGACCCTGCTGGTGCTTCTTGACATCAAAGGGATCAGCCTATGCCGCCCCAAACAGGCCACTTTGGTGTGAGGATTATTTTGAGCTGAACATAAATGATGAATAGTAGAGGCAGGAAACCCTCTCTTTTCTCCAGCTGTCTAGAAGTGGGGCCTGCATATCCCTTTGTGAAGATGTCCCCTTGTCTCATGCCAAGAAAGGAAGGGCAGCTTTTATCACTGGAGAGGAAGATGGCACTGAGAAGGGGCCGCATAAACAGAGCCTCTCTAAATAACCCATCAGCTTTGAAGCCCCAGCTTTGCCTTCCCCCCACTTTCCACCCTTGGGAGCACAACTCCTCCCCTTTGTCTGGTCATATCTCTACAGGTCAGCATCCTTTGTGAAAACAGAATAAAGCATGCCAGGTCCAGCTCCCTCTTTGAGTCTCTGCTTCTTTTTTTTTTCTGAAGAAAAAAGCAACCAGCTTATGCTTTTTTCCTTGTGAGTAGGTCTTGTGTCGGTTCAGTTTGCAGATCTCAGCTCTAAACTATCCGCTTTCCAAAAGGTTCAGGAGAAACGTGAATTGTGAAAAGACTATGCCTGGATTTCAAATTTTTTTGTGAATTTGTCTTCTAATTTCACTTCCCACAAACATTTTGAAGTACCCTCATGTAAGAGGGTAGAGGAGGCCGGTGCCACAGCTCAATAGGCTAATCCCTCGCCTGCGGCGCCGGCACACCGGGTTCTAGTTCCGGTTGCCCCTCTTCCAGGCCAGCTCCCTGCTGTGGCCCGGGAGTGCAGTGGAGGATGGCCCAGGTGCTTGGGCCCTACAGCCAATGGGAGACCAGGAGAAGCACCTGGCTCCTGGCTTCGCATCAGCGCAGTGCGCCAGCTGCAACGGCCATTGGAGGGTGAACCAACAGCAAAAGGAAGACCTTTCTCTCTGTCTCTCTCTCTCACTGTCCACTCTGCCTGTCAATATAAAAAAAAAAAGAGGGTAGAGGAAAAGTTGTGTTTTAGGCTGTTCATCTTCCATGTTTCAAATACAGATATTTTGTATTCAATTCAGCTCTCTCTGGCTCTCTCAGGCCAATTGATTCTGCTCCTTAAATATGCTGGTGCTTCAATCTGTGCCGTTTACTCACCCAACTTATATTTTTTTCGCACCTACATTGGTGTCACCCTGAGGAGCAACTGTGATTGGAAGAAATTCCCTGCTTTCTTGAAGGGCAGCTTATAAAATAAGAATATAAATACACAGTGTTATGCATGTTTGATAAGTGAAATGCAAAAAAAAGCAGACTCAAAACATGAAAACATTTATCCATTATTCCTAAAATATTACGATATGAAGACTGATGAGAACCATTTTGCTTATTTTCATCTAATTTAATCTTTACAATTTAAATAGCTTATTATGGCTTCCCACAATTTGTATAAGATGTTTATCATAATTGAAAGCTACCAGTAATAGAAGGCAAAACTGGGATGTAACCCAAGTTTAATCTAACTACAAAACTATTTTCCTGGGCAGGCATTGTTCTAGCAATTAAAATGCCTCTTGAGACATCGGGATCCCATTTCACAGTGGCTGGCTTTAAGTCAAAACTCCCCTCCTGATTCCTGTTTCCTGCTAGTGTACATCCTGCAGCAGATGATCGCTCAAGACTGGGGGTCCCTGCCATGTGTATGGGAGACGCGGCTGGAGTTCCTGGTCCCTTGTTCTGGCCCGGCCCAGCCTCAGCTGATGCAGGCACTGGCAGAGGAAACAAGCAGTGAGAGTTCTGGCCCTGTCTCTGGTTCTCAAATGAATAAAAGAAACAATTTTTAAATCCGTTTCAAAACCGTGCCATGTATTGCCAAGTGCAAGGGTAGTTCAAAAATTTGTAGTAAAAGTGGCATAAAATGGCATTAAGTCCATTTGTGTGCCCACACTTTGAAATCCATGCATAGTGGTTTCCTAATGCACATTCCCATGAACTTTTTGATGACTCCACGTATGTGCCTGCTGCCACACATGAAGATCGTCTGTGAAGGCTGAGAAAAGAGACGTACAGGTGTCTCTGCTCCCACGCAGATCTGCGTTTCCATGGACACCTCAGTGGGCAGAGTTAGACATCAATTTCAGAAAAGCACCGGATAATATGAAAGCCTGAATACCCAGGCCCCAAATGTCTGTCAAGGACCTCGATCAGACATACGCAAACCAGACCATGTTGTTTTCTCTTCTGATCTCCTCTTCTCTGTCTTTTTTATATTTATTTGTAATGTCACCATCCTTGCGAATTGAGGAGCCAGGTGTATCAGTCTGGACCCAGTCAGGAGACAGAAACCACACAATAATGGGAAATTTCAATATTAAAAAACTTTATTAATTGTAAAAGGTGATAGAAGCAACCCAAGATTGGCCAGGAAGTGAAGTGGAAAGAATCTGGGAGCCGCAGCTCCATGGGGCAGCTCCTGCCCCAGGGCTGAGATAGTGGGCACAGGTGGGACCCCGCCCTGCCAGGCTGGGCCCTAGAGTTTGTTGGAGAGGGTGGCAGGGAGGTCGCAGTGGTGCTGTGTGGGCAAAATCTGCCAGAAATCAGCCCTGGAGGGTGCGAAGCAAAGCCGCTCACAGAACGGATCTCACTGGAGGAGGCGTTCTGCAATGAGACCGTGTGAGGAGGCGCCTCGCTGGTGACTGCTGGCTGCCGGCTGCCAGCACCTGGGAATGCTTCCAGGGCTCCAGGAGCAGGTGCAGGGGAGAGATATGCATGCCTGAGCACCCCCGAACAGGAAGTGAAGCCCTGCCTCTTCTCCCTCTACTGACAAAGCTTAACCTTATGCCAGCTGGCCTCAAGAAAATATTTAGAGGGACCCAGATCCAATTTCACAGAGAAGGCTTTGGGTAAATTTGGAGCTGGGAGGCAATAAACTGCTCCCAGGCACATGGGGCCCTCATCCTAGACTCACTCCCGGGTCCGGCCGGCACCACGTCCTGCAGAGCTTGCTCTGGGCGCGCTCGGTATCTCCGTGACTGTGTCACTGTCTCTGTCTCTTGCACCCCTGACTCCTAAGTCTACACACCCCAGCTCTCCTTCCCACTGCTTTCAGAGGCATTTCGTTCTTTTTTAAGAATTTATTTATTTATTTGAAAAATCAGAGTTACAGAGAGAGGGAGAAACACACAGAGAGAGACAGAGAGCTTCCATCTGCTGGTTCGCTCCATGTGGATGGCAGGAGTCCAAACACCTGGGCCATCTTGAGCTGCTTTCCCATGACACTAGAAGGGAGCTGGGTAGGAAGTGGAGCAGCCAGGACACGAACCACCCCCCATATGGGATACTGGTATCACAGGCTGCAGCTTCACCCCTACACCACAGTGCCAATCCCCAAGAGATTTTTTTTTCTTGAAGCCAAATACATCTAGCAATGGACTAAGATAATTCCTCTTCTGAGATGACCCTGTGGCACAGTGGATTAGGCCAGCATCCCAGATAGGAGTGCAGGTCTGAGTCCTGGCTGCTCTGTTTCTGATCTAGCTCTCTGCTAATGTGCCTGGCAAATCAGCAGAAGATGGCCTGAGAGCTTGGGTCCCTGCTACCCATATCAGAGACCTGGATGGAGTTCTTGAGTTCCAACTTCAACGTGGCCCAACCCAGCTGTTTCAGCCATTTAGGGAGTGAACAGCATATGGAAGACCTATCTCTCCCTCTCTGTGTCACTCTACTTTTCCAATAAATAAAGTAAAACTTTTAAAAATAATTCCTCTGGGTCCAGTGCTATGATGTAGCTGGTAAAGCCGTCTGCAGTGTAGGCATCCCATATGGGCGCTGGCAAGTCCTGGCTACTCCACTTCCAATACAGCTCCTCTTAACATGCCTGGGAAAGCAGTGAAAGATGGTCCAAGTCCTTGGGCCCCTGCACTCACCTGGAAGAAACTCCTGGCTTCTGGCTTTGGATGGACCCAGCTCTGGCAGTTGTGGCCATTGGGGAGTGAACTAGTGCATGGAAAATCTGTCTCTCTCTCCCTCTCCCTCTTCCTCTGCCTCTCTGCAACTCTTTCAAATAAATAAAGTAAAATTTAACAAAAATTCCTCTGTACAAAATGCTAACAAAACTAAGAGATATGATGTGACCAGATCTAAAATGATATAGTAAACAGGTATGGCAATGTGGTACATATGGAAATGGAAAATTCTCTTCTTGAACTTTCCATCCTGTGTTTTAATATATTGAATTGTGGGTTGGGATAGGTAGGCATAAAGAATTTTAAGAGACAATGAACAGGATAGGTTCCGAAGTTTTGCTTTCTCAAGTCTGTATTTCAAGTGCCCTTCCTGTGGGCTACTGGTTGATACACAACTTAACGAGTGAGCCCTAAATCCACTCCCTGAAAGGTACTTTGTAGACAGGGTAAGTTCTCCATCAGGCACAGGATTGAGGTACAACATGAAACCGCTTTCATGTCCTTGAAAACCAGGGGAGAAAACAAACGTTTAGAGCAAGGAAAAGACTTTACTATGTGATATCAGCATAATTGTCTGAAGACTATCACAGTCATAATGTAATTTTTAATAATTTTTAATAGAGGAGAGACCCAGGGAGGCAGGGTGCTTGGGGCCCATGAGAGTCCCAGTGTGGTCCTGTGTTGGGGGCTCACACAGAAGCTGGGGGCTGTGTAGCATTTTCTAACATGTTAGCTGTGGACTCAAAGTGACAGCAGGGCTTGGTGAATCTGAACACTCTTGTGGTATTGTTCTTAAGCGGAATGAATAGATTCCAGAAAAACAATTATTAAACATATCCTTGATATGGGTTAGACTACATACATATTTTAAAGATTTATTTATTTATTTATTTGAAAGGCAGAATTACAGAGAGGCGCAGAGAGAGAGAGACAGAGAGAGAGAGAGAAAGAGGTCTTCCATCTGCTGGTTCACTCCCCAAGTGGCTGCAATAGCTGGAGCTGGGCCAATCTGAAGGCAGGAGCCAGAAGCCTCTTCTGGGTCTCCCATGTGGGTTCAGGGGCCCAAGGACTTGGGCAATCTTCTGCTTTCCCAGGTGCATTAGCAAGGAGCTGGATCAAAAGTGGAGCAGCCAGGACTTGAACCAGAGCCCATATGGGATGCCAGCACTGCAGGCTGTGGCTTTACTCGCTATGCCAGAGTGCTAACCATTAGGATATATTTTAAAGTGTCTCTAAATTCATTCTTTCATACATATTCTCAGCAATGATTACCAAGAAAAAAGATGCCATGATATTTATACAGTGAAGGTCTATGTAATTTTATAAGAAAAGTGATTCAAAAATTAGAATGAGAGGCACTGATTAGTAGATATCAACCCAGCAACTGTATCAGCATTTGGAAACCTGTAATTATTATGACTAATATACTCTAGACTGAGCTAGAATGTCTTCTTGGCCAAGGGTGTACATGTACCATACATAAATCTGAGACGTATGGCACCCTGTTGCTACTAGTAGACAATAACTAGGACCTAGTGCCTTTACTTGGAAGGGGAGGATTTTATTCTAGTTTTTTATGGTCTTATTTGAGGTGAGGACATTGGAGATGGGAGTTCATGATGCAATGCAACTGGCCATGCCTAGATCTGAGGGTACAGGGGTACAGGTGAAGGACACAGCATGAGCAAAGTGCTGAGGCACAGATGACCTTGGGACACGTGAGGAAGAGAGTCGTGTAGTGTGTCTGGTATCTGGTCAGCAAGGGACTGGTGTGAGAGGAGGCCAGAGAGGAACCAGCTCACCTAAGGCTTGAGGAGCGAAGGCAACGCCTTCAAGTGCTCTGAATGGGAGTACCCAGGACATCTTGTGTGTCTTTGTGCAATCAGTGGCTGTTGTGTTGAGCTAAGGGGGAATTAGGCGGAAGAGGCAGTCTCCGCTTTGGGAGCTCAGGTGCTTCCAAGATCAACCCTCACTCACTGTTCCCACTGCCTTCCCAGCTAGCGCTGGCACTGAGCACTCTAGTGGGGGGCGTGGCTCCCACTCCAGACTGGAGCCTCAGTCATACGTGCCATTCCCTTTTTTGGGGTCATTATTTACTACTCCCCAGATCACTGCCAGCACCTTTGCTCTCAGCACAGAAAGATCCTTGGAGGAAACAGGGCATTGGAGGCAACCCTTTTGAAGTCAGTATTCCTCACCAGTGTTCCCTTCCTAGACTTGGGCATGGCCAGGGCATACTGAATCCCCTTCAGGCTATTTTCAGCAAAGCAGAATCTGGGCCTGTCCCAAGTAATCCCTTCACATGAGTCCCATGAGCTAAATACTAGTGTCCAGGAAGTTCACATTCCGGGAGTGGGAGATGAACACTAAATAAATGAGTAGCTTTTTGTTGCATGTATACAAGAGAAAACGAGGCAGGGGAGGGACTGAATATTTGGTTAAAATATCACAAAAATGAAAATAGCATGATGTTATGGCAAACTGGGTATTTATGAATTTCCCCGTCTGCTACTTAACCTTTCGAATTGTGGTTAGGAGGTGAACAGATGGAACAGGGCCTTTAGGAAATCACGAGAGGATTGACAGCGGACTGGAGAATGTACTAGGAGAATTTCTGTTTTCTTCATTCAGATGTGTGGAGACAGAATCCCTGTAATGGATCTAAATGAAGAGAAACAACGATCAGTCATTACTGTAATCATCTTCTCACGTAGCGTTTACACGGTGGCGAGGCTTAAAGACACAAACATGCAAATTCGCTGGCAATCTAGTTGTGTTTTTCAACCTATGTGGCCTTGCTTTTGGGATGCTGGTGAGTGTGGATGTTCCTGCCTCACTGTCTACAGATTTAAAAAAAAAAAATGTAATGGATGCACCAGTAAAAATTGTTTTGGAAATGTGTGTGATAGTGAATGAAATACAAACTTCAATTATGACTAAAGTCATAAAATGAATTTTAAATAGAAAGGTTGAGATGAAGGCATACATAGTAGTTTGGGATTTCTGGAAAGTCCAGGCTTAAAATATAAATTTCGGAGTCACCAACATGCAAGTATTTTTCTGCAGGGTCTGAGTCCACCCGTACAAGGATCGACTGGGTCCGAGGAAAGGTGAGTGCGCTGCTTGCCCGTTCCCCAGCCTCCCGATCCTGGAGACAATCAGACGCAGCAGGGAGCCAAGTCTAGCAAGGACTCATTTACTCCGTGCGTAACCGAACCTTTTATAGCACAAAACTGCAGAGTCATTGGTGCAGGGCTAAGGACCAACCTATCACTTAAAAGACCACTTTACGGGGGGATTTCTATAGGACTAGCCATATGTCTATACACTTGTTACTAGTCTTGTTACCTCCCCTGATGTTGCGTAGCCAATTAGCTTTTGAGTTCCACCCATCTTACTTCCTCTGGGCGCCATCTTCTTTGCCCCTCCTTGGCGCCGCCCTGTCTGGGGGCCACGTGCGTGCACGCCAGGCCCCTCCCTGCGCTGCCATCCCCGGAACACCTGCCGGCTGGCTCCGCGGGCCCTGGCTTGGGTTAGTTCGCAGGCTGGGCTCCGCCCGGCTCCGTTCCGTGCAGCTCGGGTGGGGGCACCCGGGGGCAGCTGTGCATGCGGAGCCCCTGGGCCTCCCTGGCCGCGCCATGGCCGTGCTCATGCCCCACATTTTTCTGAACTCCTGAGTCTGGATGAGGCTGCTGAGTGGTGAGTGTAGATTTTAAAAAGAACAGAAGTCCAAGGACCAGGCTGTAGGGGGCTCCACTATTAAGAGATCAAGAAGATAATAAAGAACAAACAAAGGGAACTGAGTGACTGGTGAGAAGAAAGGAGGAAAGTCAGGAGAAGGTGTATCCTGGAAGCCAAGCGAAGAAAGCATTGAAAGGAAAGAGGGGGATGAACTGTATCGAGTGTTGCTGATCAGTCAGCTAAGGTGAGGACCGAGAACTGGCCACAGGCCCTTGAAATGCAGATGTCACTGGTGAGTCTGAGAAGTGCAGTTTTGGGGGAATGTGGGGGAGAAACCCATCTGAATAGACATAGGAGAGAACCAAGGAGAATTGGGAATGGATTTAGAGCAAACGCTGGCAGAGTTTCTCTGTGAAGGGGAGGAGGGACGTGGAGCAATCCATGCAGGAAAGAAGAAACAGCATTGTAGAGTCAGCAGGTTGTTTGTACGTGTGGGGGTTTTTACACTCCTGTTTTTTAAGAGAGGAGAAATAAGAGTACCGTCACACATTGAGGGAAGATTCCCAGTATGAGCCTCTTCGCTGTTCTATACCATTCCTTTCTGTTTTTAGCTGGATTCTGTTCTGTTTCTTAGGACGATGTTGCCAGTTTTAACAATGAAGCTTTCACACTTCGGGGCACCGCCTCTCCCTTGCTTTTATTCAAACTACTGTTTGTTCAGGTCAACAAAGACCTCAGTGACAGCTCTAATATTAACGTTTGCTCCTTATCTGGGAAACTTGGTGATCCCAGTCCATCCCCCAACAGGTCAAGTTCTCCTTTCATTGACTTTTATCCAATCCTAGTTCTTCTTTTCCCCTTGCTCTGTGCTCTCTCAGTCTGTTCTGTCTGTTCCTGTTCTGCCAGCCCCCCTCCCCCAGCCTCCAGTGGCATCTTAACTGCTATGCCAAATGCCCACCCCAGTGGCAGAACTTTGATGAAACCCATTGTCTGTCTCAAAAACTGTTGCTATCACTACTACAGTTTATTATCTTCTAACCCTGCAACTCAAAACTCCTTCGTTTTGGATTAAGACATCCAACTGCCTGATGAGTATGGCTTGGGCATTTCTACCTGGTGGGCATCAAAATAAATTCATAATATCTTCCCCTCAGGCCAAGGCCTTCCCCACCTCCTGAATGGTCCTGTTTCAGCAGCTCCATCTCTGATATCTCTTATTTATTATCATAGTTTCTCCTTTACTTTATTCCCTACGTGTCAGAACACTGTAGATGTTCTCTTTCCTCCATCCTGCGTCCATTGGTTTCTGAGTCACTGCCAAGGCGTCTTTGGATTCCACTGCAGCTGATCTTCTCGGCTTGCTGAGTGAGCCCCTGCTGCTAGGCTGTCCACTGCAGTTGCTTCAACTCTCGCTGCCGAGATTAGCTTTTGAAAATGTCACTCTGATCGCTGTACTGCACTCAGAAACCTCTTGTGGCCTACGTCGCCTACACAAGCATTTCTGCTCCCCCTAGACCATGACTCTGTTAATGGCCGTGCCCTCCTTGCCTGTGAGTCATTATGAACAACTGTGAGGGTTATATTTTAAGAAACACGTAGATGCCTCTTATGCTGAGGAAATCAAAATGAGTTTCAAAATCTTTACTGCATTTTAAATAAATGAACTAAATGAAAAGCAAATTACCACTTATTTTTCTCAATGCTAAATAAATTTACTCAATGTATTGCTTTTTCTCATGTAAGTCTGAAATTTTTGATGCTTAAAAGACACTGTTTCACATCCATGTAGCAACTGGATTATTTTCATGTAAGAGCTCTCAGTTTAACTAATATTCCCAGGTAGACGCGTTTTCTGGCCACGAATCCTGGAACAGGGCAGAGTAAGTTTACATAAGAAACTCGGATGGAGTATGGCCGACTAATGGAATGGGTATGAGTAGGCAGGAGTAGGGGAGGCTGGGGATAGTAACACCAGGGGCTTGTCTTTTATTTTTTTAAAGATTTGTTTATTTCATTTGAAATGCGTAGTTACAGAGAGCCAGGCAGAGACAGACAGGTCTTCCATCCACTGGTTCACTCCACAGATGGCCACAACAGCCCAGTGCTGGGTCAGGCCAAGGCCAGGAGCCAGAAGCGCTTCCAAGTCTCTCACATGGATGGCCAGGGGCCCACGCACTTGGGCCATCTTGTGCTACTTTTCCCAAGCCATTTAGCAGGGAGCAGGATCGGACGTGAAGCAACTGGAACTCATACTGGTGTCCATATTGGGTGCCTGGGTTGCAGGTGGCAGCTTAACCCTCTATGCCACAATGGCGGCCCCACCCCAAGATCTTTTCAAAACAGGAAGTTCAATTAAATAATAGTAATAGTTCAATTAAAATCATAAAGAATTCCTCCTGCTCCCGCTAGCATCCAAAAAGAATTCAGAGGAAGTCTGAAGAGCAGATTACAGGAAGTAATACTCTAAACACATCTGGGGTTAGACCGCGATTTCTATTCTAGCCTTGCCCTGTTAGCACGAATCATGGGGCTGGCAGCAGCTCCCTGTGTCACCCGCCCCACACTGTGAGCCGGCTTCCTGGTGAGTTCTATGAAAGGCACCAGAGGGAGATCCTATGCAAGTTACTTTATTTGCAACAAATATAAAGACCACAGGAAATAATTTCTATGAGCAGGGGAAATGGGCATCTTTTATTTTAGAGAGAAATGAGTCTTGTAGAATAGCAGTGCTTAATATCACATATGGGGTTCAGTACAATCCATGCAGGTGCAGTTTAGAAACACGGTTTAGGGGCCGGTGCTGTGGCGTGGCAGGTAAGGCTGCCACCTGCAGTGCCAGCATCTCATGTGGGTACTGGATTGAGTCCAGGCTGCTCCACTTCCAATCCAGCTTTCTGCTGTGGCCTGGAAAAGCAGTGGAGGATGGCCCGAGTCCTTGGGCCCCTGTACCCATGTGGGAGACTGAGAGGAAGCTCCTGGCTCCTGGCTTTGGATCAGCCCAGCACTGGCCATTGCAGCCATTTGGGGAGTGAACTAGCAGATGAAAGACCCCCCCCCTTCTCTCTCTCTCTCCCTCTGCCTCTGTGTAGCTCTGCCTTTAGAATTAATAACATGAATCCTTAAAAAAAAAGAAACACAGTTTACCATAGGCTGTATGTTAAGGTAATAAGGCTTAAGGTCCTCCTGGGAAGTACTAACATCTGGTACTAACATCAGCACTAAAATGAAGTAGAGGGTGACTTGTGATACTTGCTGACCCATCCGTGCGGGTGTTGCCCCTGCAGTTGAGTTTGGAACAGTGCAGGGTGGCTGGTGACAGTGGTGCCTTGACTCAGACAGCAACTCCAACGTGATGTGGGTCCCGCTGCGGTTCCACTCCAGCCAGTGTCAGGTCATCCCGCCAGACTGGTGGGCAGGTGGACAGCTCTTGATGTTTTTGGAGAATTTCACTCTCCTCTATAGCAACTCTCTCTCTCTCTCTTTTTTTTTTTTTTTCAAAAAACACCAGGTCCCTGTCAGCCAGTTAAAAATGATTATCCTGGCTGTGGACTTAAGACTCAGGGGCTAGGCTCGCTGATTAAGGCCTGAGCAATCCCCTGGAGCTGACACTCTATTCTAACCCTTCTCTTCTCCGGTGTGGGTCGGGCCTTCGCATGGGATGGGGAGAAGGCCTCAGGACAACTGATGGATCCTGGCTGGGGCCACACACCAGTTCTCCCAGAAGGTCTCGTGGCCGGGCACTGGACCCCAACACCCAAAATGCAGATGGTCTGGGAAATGCACTTTCCAGTGGGGAGACAGTCCCCTGATCTGTCGGGGTCCTCATGGGCTGGAAAGCCAGAGGCTCCACTCTTCATACTTGTGGGAATGTTGGCCTGGTCCAACTCAGCTTCCCTTCATGGGGATCAGCCGACACGTGGGACTGGGAGAAGGGCTTGGCGTAACCTTGAAATTCAGGCCTGGGCCACTCTGCTGGTTTTCAAGTCTCTCACTGGACATCAGGCCCCAATGGCCTGTTAGGGCATCGGCCAAAAACTGCATTCTGTTCTTCCTTCCTCAGAGATGAGTTTGTCCCCAAGACTCAGTGCAGCTTGGGGCGAGGCCATGGGCTTCCAGGCCCCTCAATGAGTTTTTCCTTTACCCCAGACCCTGACAAGATCTCCGTCTCTCTCTGCTCCCCTAAATGCTTTCTGTACCTTACCAGGTCTCTTCAATTCCTACAAACTCGAATTCCTGGTTCCATTAGTGGGTATTCTCTAGATATTTCATTTGTTCATTCTGGGTTAAAGTCTAATTATCCCATTTTCAGACAGGTGGCTTTTGGATCTAGACTCCCGTTAGATGCAGCTCCCCACATGACCTGAACCTGTAGACCAGTCTCAGCATGTCTCTGGTGTCCCCTACCTTCCTTCTTGGGTCACTTCTGTCTGGCCCTTCCTATGTAGTACACACCTCAGAGGAGATGACTGGAGGGGAATTTTATTTCCCCACTCTGCTTTTCTGTAATTCACCTGCCTAGTCACAACCTCGCAGGATTGGCACACTCTAACTCAAAACCCCTTTGTTTGCTAAGGCTCTCGCCATGAAGTCTCATTGTTGAAATCAGGCCTATTAGATAAGACTCATGGCTAAGAGGCGTAGAATGACTAGTTTTCTTCGTGAAGGGGAACAAACCGACAGTGTGCATTTGACCAGGCAGAGGCCCAATCTAGCACATCGCTGGTAAAGGGAACTGAGCATTCCATGTGTGTGCTATTCTGATAAGTACATACCCAAGGTCACAGGCAGAGACCTCTGAGTGAACATGGACAGTACGTGCTAACCCCACCCTCACCCTCCTCCCTTCCCTGTGGGCATCAGTGCAGTCTGGACGCCACAGGCATCAAGAGAGCTTTGAGAGACGTCACAAACTCAGGAGACGTGAGTCCTGAAGTAGGCTTCCTCCAGCCAGGAGGCAAACCATCTTCTTTGAGATTTCTTTGATCCCTGAGCTTAAAGAAAAATTCCTCATCTTTTTCGGCACCACTATCTGGCCTGCTTACAAGCAAGAGCATGGAGAAGTTAGCCTAGGTGAGTTATGAGAAGTGCCAGCCCCTCTACTCTGACTCCCCATCTCAGAACTCCGTCTCCTAACTGGCCTCTTGCCTCTGTCTCCCTACATGTGCTCTGACATGCACTGCGTTCTTTTCCAGAGTGTCACAGGGTCCTTGGGTCTGTTTTTAGTGATCCACCAGGGTCCCTCTGTTTTAGTGTCTGACTACTGAGGCTTTGGATCCCCAGTGGAGGAGAGCTTTTTAATCAGGTGACCATTGCCCCCATTGTTTTAATTTTGCCTGGGGGTTTCTAGGCAAGAATCTAGGCCCAATAACCTCATACGCTGTTTGTACATAGGGATTAATATATATGATGAGGTCTTGGACTTTTTGAGACAGCTCTTGACCTGACTCCTCATCACTGAGGCTGGTTTGATGGACAGCCCCACAGTCAGGCACTTCCTGGAGTGTAAAGTTATTGTCTCTTTGTGGGGCCTCCAGTTTGTGGCATGGTAAATAGAAAACTAGACTCCAATTCAGTTAGAATCTAAAAAGATATCTTTGGTAAGTAGCAACCTCATGCATGAGAATTTGGTTCCACTGTAACTGAACACTAGGTTTAAAGGAATTTCTCTCTCTTTTTTATCTGGGAATATCACTGCCTTTAAAAAATATTGCTTTGTGGGGCCATGCTGTGGTGCAGCGGGTTAACAGCCTGGCCTGAAATGCTGGCATCCTGTATGGGCACCAGTTCTAGTCCAGGCTATTCCTCTTCCGATTCAGCTCTCTGCTATGGCCTGGGAAAGCAGCAGAAGATGGCCCAAGTCCTTGGGTCTTTGTACCCACGTGGGAGACCTGGCTCCATGTGGAGCTCCTGGCTCCTGGCTTCGAATTGGCGAAGCTCCAGCTGTTGTGGCCACATGGGGAGTGAACTAGCAGATGGAAGACCTCTCTCTCTGTCTCTACCTTTCTCTGTAACTCTGTCTTTCAAATAAATAAAATAATAAATCCTTAAAAAAATATTGCTTTGTGGGACTCGCACTGTGGCATAGCTGGTACAACCACTGCCTGCAGTACTGCCATCCCATATGGGCACTGGTTTGAGTCCCTGCTCCACTTCTGACCTAGCTCTCTGCTGTGGCCTGGGAAAGCAATAGAAGATGGCCCAAGTCCTTTGGCCACTGCACCTGTGTGGGAGACCCAGAAGAAGCTCCTGGCTCCTGGCTCTGGATCAGCGCAGCTCCCACTGTTGCAGCCAATGGGGGAGTGAACCAACAGTTGGAAGACACCTCTCTCTTTCTCCCCTCCACCTCTGTGCCTCTGCCTCTCTGTAACTCTGCCTTTCAAATAAATAAATAAATAAATCTTTTTTTTTTTTTTTAAATCTCTTTACAACTTGCTGAACTGGTTTTGCAACTTGGTTTAACAGGTTTCTGATGAAATAGCAATGTGTAATCAGTGCTTGGGAGATCCCTGTAAGGTGGATTTTGCAATCTTGGATTTAATGTCACTGATTTATAGCTAGAGTTTTACAAAAAGGAATATAATTCCATATAAATGTAATATGACCTTAATTCAGATAGAGGTATGATAATATCAGCGTGTTCAGCCATCTAGGTATAATTGTAAATGTAAATTGGGTAAAGGCAACTGAGACAAATGTGTCTAACTGTAAATTTTGGTACTCTTAGCACCTTATGTTCTATGGGAAAACTACTTGGGTTTGCTAACATATGTTTTTATAAATTGTCCATATGAAAAAAGTTCAACAGTACTTGAAACTTAGAATTAGAATCTGATCCTCTGTTAAAGCCATGAAGGTTTTTGTTTTGCAAAATTTTATTTAAAAACTCTAGCATCTCTTTTTATAGCTTTTGTTTAATTGGTGACTGTTAGGTTTCTAGCCAGCTCCAGTAAGGTATTTTCTCTTCCCTAGTCCTGACTCTGTTAAAATTGTTCCAATTATGTGATGATTTCATGTGCTAACTCTTATATTTAAGGTTTTATTTCCGACTCTTGGGATAACCAAAGAGACATAGATTTTACGTTCTGTTGAAGCAATCTATTGTGTTCTCTTAATGTCTCTGTTAAGTTCTGATTGTTAAAAACAGCTGAGTTTTGTTTTATTAAGAGCTATGGTTTGTTTGAGTATGTACACTCATCCTAAAGCATTTGAGTAATTACTTTGTGGCCAGGATCCAATCTGGTATATTATATCATGATGTAAAGGGATCCTATTTCCTCTTTTTTCCCTCAAAAACCATTTATTTAAAGAATACAAACTTCATATGTTTCATAATTACAACTTTAGGAACATGGTGATTCTTCCCACTGTACCTGCCCTCCCACCCACTGTCTGACCCCTCTTCCTCCCCTCTTCCTCCTTCCTCTCCTATTACCACTCTTATTTTTTATTAAAATCTATTTTCAATTAACTTTATACACATATAATTAACTCTATGTTAAATAAAATGTTCAATAAATTGTATTAAAAAAATTTTCCTGCCATTGCCGTAGCTCAATAGGCTAATCCTCCACCTTGTGGTGCCAGCACCCCGGGTTCTAGTCCCGGTTGGGGCGCCGGATTCTGTCCCGGTTGCCCCTCTTCCAGGCCAGCTCTCTGCTGTGGCCAGGGAGTGCAGTGGAGGATGGCCCACGTGCTTGGGCCCTGCACCCCATGGGGAGACCAGGAGAAGCACCTGGCTCCTGCCATTGGATCAGCGTGTTGTGCCGGCCGCGGCAGCCATTGGAGGGTGAACCAACGGCAAAAGGAAGACCTTTCTCTCTGTCTCTCTCTCTCACTGTCCACTCTGTCTGTCAAAATAAATAAATAAATAAATAATAATAAAAAAAGAAGAGCCTCTGCAGCTAGATCTCTAAGGCTGGGAAAGTGATTCTTGGCCTTTAAAAAAAAAAATGTTCCTCAGCAGTCGAGAAAATGGCTCAAAGTGTCAATTTCAATTCTACAGATTGCCTTTTAGATGCTCTATTAGTTATCACAGGTAAGGAAGGTATTTGACATTTGTCCCTTTGAGATTGGCCTATTTCACTAAGAATGATATTACCCATTTCATCCATTTTGTTGCAAATGACCAGATTTTTTTTTTACCACTGTGTAGTATTCCATGGTATACATATCCCATCCTTTTTTATCCAGACTTCAGTTGACAGCACTTGGATTGATTCCATGTCTTAGCTATTGTGAATTGAGCAGCAGTAAATCTGTGGGTACAGATAATTCTCTCATATGCTGATCTGAGTTCCCTTGGGTAAATTCCCAGCAGTGGGATAGCTAGGTCATATGATAGGTCCATATTCAGATTTCTGAGGTATCTCTGTACTGTCTTCCATAGTGGCTTTACCAGTTTGCATTCCCACCAACAGTGCATGAGAGTACCTTTTTCCCCACATCCTTGCCAGAATTTGTTGTTTGTTGATTTCTGTATGAGGGTCATTCTAACTGTGGTGAGGTGAAACTTCATTGTGGTTTTGATTTTCATTTCCCTGACTGCTAGTGATCCTGAGCATCTTTTCATGTGTCTGTTGGCCATTTGTATTTCCTCTTTTGAAACATTTCTATTTAAGTCCTTTGCCCATTTCTTAACTACATTGTTTGTTTTGTTGTTGTTGAATTTCTTGATCTCGTTATATTTTCTGGTTATTAATCCTTTATTAGTTACATAGTTTGCAAATAATTTCTCCCATTCTGTCAGTTGCCTCTTCACTTTGCTGAGTTTCTTCTGCAGTGCAGAAGCTTCTCAATTCTGTGTAATCCCATGTGTCAATTTTGGCTTTGATTGCCTGTGCCTCTGGAGTCTTTTCCAAGAAGTCTTTGCCTATGCCAATGTCTTGCAGGTTTTCCCCAATGTTCTCTAATGATTTGATGGTATTGGGTCATAGATTTAGGTCTTTGATTCATTTTGAGTGGATTTTTGTGTAAGGTGTAAGGTAGGGGTCTTGCTTCATACTTCTGCATGTGGAGATCCAGTTTTCCCAGCACCATTTGTTGAAGAGAGCAACTGTCTTTGCTCCAGGGATTGATTTTAACTCCTTTGTCAAAGATAAGTTGGTTGTAGAGGCATGGTTGATTTCTGGGATTTCTATTCTGTTCCATTGGTCTATGCATCTGTTTTTGTACCAGTACCAGGCTATTTCAATTATGACTGCCCTGTAGTGTGTCTTGAAATCTGGTATTGTGATGCCTCCATTTTTGTTGTATAAGATTATGTTAGAGGGGCTGGCACTGTGGTGCAGTAGGTTAATCCTCTGCCAGCGGCACTGGCATCCCCTATGGGCACTGGTTATAGTCCTGGCTGCTCTTCTCATCCACCTCTCTGCTATGGTCTGGGAAAGCAGTAGATGATGGTCCAAGTCCTTGGGCCCCTACATCCACATGGGAAACCGGGAGAAGACACCTGGCTCCTGGCTTCGGATTGGCACAGCTCCAGCTATTGCAGCCATTTGGGGAGTAAACTCTACCTCTCAAATAAAAATAAATAAAATCTTTTAAAAAAGATTGCTTTAGAAATTGGGGTCTCCTGTGTTTCCATATGAATTTCAGCATCATTTTTTCTATATCTGAGAAGAATGTCCTTGGCATTTTGATTGGTATTGCATTGAATTTGTAAATTGCTTTCAGTAGCATGGACACTTTGATGATACTGATTCTTGAAATCACGAATGTGGAAGACTTTTTCATTTTTTTGTATCTCCTTCTATTTCTTTCTTTAATGATTTGTAATTGTCATCGTAGAGATCTTTTACATCCTTCATTAAATTTATTTCAGGGTATTTGATCACATTTATTGATTTGTGAATGTTGAACCATCCCTGCATACCAGGGATAAATCCGACTTGGTCTGGGTGAATGATCTTTCTGATGTGTTGTTGGATTCAATTGGCTAGTATTTTGTTGAGGATTTTTGCATCTATGTTCATCAGGGAAATTGGTCTGTAGTTCCCTTCCTCTGTTGCATCTTTGTCAGGTTTAGGAATTAAGGTGATGCTGGCTTCATAGAAACAATTTGGAAGGATTTCTTCCCTTTCAATTATTTTGAATAGCTTGAGAAGAATTGGAGTTAGTTCTTTAAATGTCTGGTAGAGTTCAGCAGTGAAGCCATCCAGTTTCAGGCTTTTCTTTGTTGGGATGGTCTTTATTACTGATTCAATTTCTGGCATGTTTATGGGTCTTTTTAGGTTTTCTATGTCTTCATGGCTCAATTGAGGCAGGTTGTATATGTCTAGGAATCTAGAAATCTATCCATTTCTTCTAGGTTTACTAGTTTGTTGGCTTATGGCTCTTTGTAGTAATTTCCAACGATCCTTTTTATTTCTGTGGGGTCTTTTATTACATTCCTTTTTCATCACTAGTTTTGTTGATTTGGGTTTTCTCCCTACTTTTTTTCATTAGTTGGGCCACTGGTATGTCAATTTTGTTTATTTTTTCAAAAAACCTTTTCATTTTGCTGATCTTTTGTGTTGTTTTTTTGTTTTCCATTTTTAAAATATCTTTTCTAAATTATTTATTTCTCATACTAGTTTTGGGCATTGTTTGCTGCTGTTTTTCTAGATCCTTGAGATGCATTGACAGCTCATTTATTTGGTGTCTTTTCAATTTCTTGATGTAGGTACCAATTGCTATAAACTTTCCTCTTAAAGGTGCTTTTCCATATCCCATAGGTTTTGATATGTTGTATTGTCATATTTATTTATTTCCAGAAACTTTTTTATTTCTCCTATAACCCACTGGTCATTCAGGAGCATATTGTCCAGTCTCCATGTGTTTGTATATGTTCTAGAGATTCCTGAGTTGTTGATTTCCAGCTTTATCCCATTGTGGTCAGAGAAGATACATGGTATGATTGCAATTTGCTGAGACTTGCTTTATGGCCTAGCATGTTGTCTATCCTACAGAAAGTTCCATGCACTGCTGAGAAGAATGTGTATTCTACACCTGTAGGATGGAAAGTTAAACAGATATCTGTTAGGTCCATTTGGTCTATACTCTCTATTAACTCTGCTGTTTCCTTGCTGATTTTCTGTCTGGTTGGTCTCTCCATTGCCAAAAGTGGAGTATTGAAGTCCCCCATTACTACTGGATTGGAGTCCGTGTCTCCCTTTAGATTCATTAACATTTATTTTAAATAGCCAAATTCCCTGCATTTAGGTGCATATACGTTTATAATAGTTATATCTTCCTGTTGAATCAATCCCTTAATCATTACATAGTGTCCTTCTTTGTCTCTTTTAAAAGTCTTTGTGTTAAAGTCTATTTTGTCTTATTTTAGGATGCCCACATCAGCTCCTTTTTGGTTTCTGTTAGCATGGAATATCTTTTTCCATTCTTTCACTTTCAGTCTGCCTGTATCTTTGTTGGTGAGATGTGTTTCTTGTAGGCAAGAAATAGATTTTTTTAAATCTATGCTGCCAGTCTATCTTTTAAATGAAGAGTTGAGGCCATCTACATTCAATGTGACTATTGATGAGTTGGGATTTTGTCCTGCAGTTTTTCCATAACCATTCCTCTTGTTTACTTTGGGTTTCCTTTGTACTTTCACTGGGAGATTTTCTGCCTTCACCTTTTATAGTGATGACCATGTTTCTGTGTTACTGTGTATAGCACATCCTTGAGCATCTTTTTTGTTTTAAAAATTTTTACTTATTTATTTGAAAGTCAGAGTTACAGAGAGAGAGAGAGAGAGAGAGAGAGAGAGAGAGGTCTTCCATCCAATGGTTCACTCCCCAATTGGCCACAATGGCTGGAGCTGTGCTGATATGAAGCCAGGAGCCAGAAGCTTCTTCCAGGTCTCCTACATGGGTGCAGGGGCCCAAGGACTTGGGCCATCCTCTACTGCTTTCTCAGGCCATAGCAGAGAGTTGGATTAGAAGAGGAGCAGCTGGGACTCGAACCGGCACCTATATGGGATGCTGGTGCTTCAGACTAGGGCGTTAACCTGCTGCGCCACAGCACCAGCCCGTCTTGAGCATCTTTTGTAAGGCTGAATTGTGGTGATTTATTTGAAAGGTAGAGTTAAAAGAGAGGCAGAGAGAGAGAGAGAGAGAATCTTCCATCTGCTGGTTCATTCCCCAAATTGTCGCAATGGCTTGAGCTGTGCTGATCCGAAGCCAGGAACCAGAGCTTTTTCCGGATCCCCTGCATGGATGCAGGGGCCCAAGGACTTGGGCCATCTTCTACTGCTTTCCCAGGCTATACCAGAGACCTGGATCAGAAGTGGAGCAGTTGAGACTTGAACCGGAATCCATATGGGATGCCAGCACCACAGGCAGTGGCTTTACCCACTATGCCACAGCACCAGTCCTGGAAGGTCTTTATCTCACCTTCATTCATAAATGAGAGCTTTGCAGGGTACAGTATTCTGGGTTGACAGTTTTTTTCCCCTTAAGACAATTTCGTCATTTGCTCCTAGTCTGCAAGGTTTCTGATGAGAATCAGCTGTGAGTCTGATTGGAGATCTTCTGAAAGTAATCTGGTATTTCTCTCCTGCACATTTTAGAATCTTTTTTTAGGTTTTACTGTGGAGAGTTTGACTACAATGTATAGTGGTGAGGATCTTCTCTGGTCATGTCTGTTAGGTGTTCATGTGCCTCCTGTTCTTGGAGGTCCCTTTCTTTCTCCAAACTAGGGAAGTTTTCTGTAAATATTTTGCTACAAAGACCTTAACCTATGGACCATTAGCATGGGATTTGGGGGGGGGGTCAATCCCCAATACCTCGGGGCCTTTGGAGGACTTCTAAACTATGACCCCAACCACAGCATGGTGCATCCTGCCCATTTTCTGTGGCAGCTTCTCAGGCCTGATCCCTTTCCTCTTGCACTTTTACAAGGGAATTGCTTTCTCCTTATTGGCTTCTTCTACCCTGCGCCTCAGGGTCTGTTCTTGGCAGGGCTTCGTTTATCCAAGCTGCCTGTGGAGCAGCTTCTTGGGGAGTCACTCTTGAGTCACAGCACTGGGTTTGAAGCCCTGGCTCCGTCACTTCTGTAGCTGTTCAGTATTGTGACGCTAACTTATCTTTTTGAGCCACCTGCTACTTCTTTAACTGTCAAAAGAGAAAATAAGGGGAGGGCTTTTGGCACAGCTGTGGCTTGGGACGCCCACACTCCCTATCAGAGTGTGGAGTTAGAGTGCCTTCCTGCTAATGTGCCTCCTGGAGGGTGGCAGGTCTTGGCTCAAGTACTTGTCCTCCTGCTGCCCATTCAGGAGACCTGGATGAAGTTCTGTGCCTCTGGCTTCAGGCTGGCCCAGCCCTGACTGCTGTGGACATTTGGAAGATTTCTGTGTGTCTGTTTTTCTTTGTCTCTTTGCCTTTGAAATAAACTTAAATAACTAAACAACTTAAAAAGAGAAAATAATGATTGTTTCCTGTGTAGAAGAGAGATGACTTGTACAGGATGCATTGCAAATAAATAAATGGAGGCGACCTTGATCCTGACCATCAGCCTCAGTCCAGACGTCGTGACTCTGGGAGCTCCACACTTACAATTCTCTCTGTTCATACTAATAATTATTCTAATTGTAGCCACTGTTCTTCCCCAATAAAATTTTTTTTTGACAGGCAAAGTGGACAGTGAGAGAGAGAGACAGAGAAAAAGGTCTTCCTTTTGCTGTTGGTTCACCCTCCAATGGCTGCCGCCGTACACCACGCTAATCCGAAGCCAGGAGCCAGGTGCTTATCTTGGTCTCCCATGGGGTGCAGGGCCCAAGCACTTGGGCCATCCTCCACTGCACTCCTGGGCCACAGCAGAGAGCTGGCCTGGAAGAGGGGCAACCGGGACTAGAAACCCATGTGTCGGCACCGAAGGTGGAGGATTAGCCTATTGAGCCACGGCGCCGGCCCCCAGTAAAATTTCAATCTCTTATATTGAGATTTTTCTTTCTCTTTTTTATGAGCTTTGCCGATATTTTCTTACATTTAGCCAGGCTAAATTGCTGGCTCTGTTTTATTTGGGACCAAGTAACTGATTGGAAGAGTTAAGTAATTCCCAGTTCTGTGACATTTATAGCTGTACAAAATGAATGTGTCCATAATCCATGTTAATGTGCCACTTTTTGCTTTTACCAAGAATCAGTAGATGTCTTCATAGAGTGATCTGTGGGGAATTTGAGCTTCCTGGATTTTCCACATTGCTCTTTAACTTGCTGTTTTAAACGCAGGCATCAGGGAGATTGTTCTCGAACTGAAGAGAAGTAGGGGCCATGGGAGTAAAGGTCAGGAGTGCTATAGCCAACGGAATTCCAGTGCCTGATTCAAAGGGTCCTACATGTTGGACCGAGCAGAGGCCGCAGCTGCAGAAGCGTGCGTTGCCTTGCGCGGGATGGGCAGGAGACACGTGGAGGCTTCAACTCCGTTTGCATCGCGCTGTCTCACTGTGGCTCCATCCTGCATCTTGAGAGCTCATCTCTCCAGGAGGCTTCTGGAAGTCCTCCCCGAGTGAGCAAGTTCCTGGTGAGAGGGAAGTTCAAGAGTGAGTGCAGGGCAAGGGCTCAGGTTCCTGGAATGCAAAGGTGATACGATTGCTGACATGCAGCCCACCCAGCGTCTGGGAAACCATGCACCCTGCCCTGAAAGCACTTTGATTTTGGCTGGTGGAGTGGATGAGTTTATAAACCAGGCGACACTCTAATAATGCAGTGTTATCTGGAGAGGGGATCACAGACTCTGGGTTACAGCTTTAGGGTTACTGCTAACAGCTGGCAAGTCTGAAGGCTTTCACAGAACTTTCGATAGACTTAGTAAATATGAATTACTTATCAGCAAATACTAACTTCACAGAGGTCGATTATGTTGAATAAAATGCAACTTTATTTAAAGACATCATTAATCTCAGTGAAACTTTTCTTACCCACATTTTTATTGATGCATTCCAAAAAGTACCTACTTCTATCCTTTTAGTCTTTTAAATTATCATATAACTTTTTAAGGAAATGGATCTACCTACCAAAATACTATTGAGAGGAACTGATTTAGTTGATTTTTTTGACATTGTCTTAAAACAAATTCTCCTTTAAGGAATGCTTATTTATCTTCATCTACTTGAAAGGCAGAACGGGAGAGAGAGAGAGAGAGAGAGAGAGAGAGAGAATCTTCCACCTGCTGGTTCACTCCCCAAACCAGCAACAATCTGGGCCAGGCTGAAGCCAGGAGCCTGGAATTCCATCCAGGTCCCTCCCGTGGGTGACTGGAGTCCAAACACTTTAGCCTTCATCTGCTGCCTGCCACGTGCATCAGCAGGAAGCTGGATCTGAAGCTGAGTATACAGGACTCAAACCACCCCCAATAAAACTCTAAAGACTTCATGTGAATTAACACTCAGGGTGGAAGAGGTGTAATCTGGCATTGCAGATTCCTTTTGGGGATGGGGACTAGACTTGACAGTCTTGACTAGACTTGACTTCATGTGAATTAACACTCAGGGTGGAAGAGGTGTAATCTGGCATTGCAGATTCCTTTTGGGGATGGGGACTTAGCGTGACCAGAGGGGCGACTGTGCACGTGACCAAGCCCGGCTTTGCACTCTTGAGAGTAGGAGGCCGGGGTGGGGGGTGGGGGGGAATCTGGACAACTGACTTCTAACTGGGGCTGATGCACAAACAGTCCTGTTACAAGGTTATTTTTACTTTCGACAAGATAGCTCCACATTGTAGGGATGGAAACATGCCATGGTTCCAAGAAGTCTCATTACAGAATGGCAGGACTGGAAGACTCTGCTGCAGTCTGAATTTCTTTTCAAGAATCTTCCATCCGGTGGTTCACTCCCCAGATGGCCACAGTGCGCAGTGGCCAGGGCTGGGCCAGGCCAAGTCCAGGCCTGGACCTCCACCCAGGTCTCCCAGGCAGGTGGCGGGGCCCAAACTCTTGGGCCATCTTGGCTGCTCTGCACAGAGACCTGAATCTGCTCTTTGGGGCTCCGCTCTCGGCTGCGGCGTAACCCTGTGCCACAAGGCGGCCCCACGGGTTTTTACTTTAAAGCTGGAAGCCTAAAGAGGCGATTGGACCCCCGGGCAGCCACACAAGTCGTGGTAAAATTCGGACCCTAACTCAGTCGGGCGAGAACACACGTTCGCCACCCTAGGGAGAGTGAAGCCAGCAGGCCGCGGTCTGGGCTCTGGGGACCCACCTCAGAACGCATGCCCTGAGCTGCGACCCACGGAGGAGGGCGAGGGCTGACCCTGCCCGGCGGCAGGACATGTACTTAGCACAAGGAGGCCACCCTACCAGGTAGGCCTGACGGCCTCACCGTGGAATAGTTTAGCAAATTATCCGGGTCTCCACCTCTGCGTAGGAGCCGCTCTCCCAGGGAGGCGCAACGGCAGACTTTAAAATCCAGGGAGAGGCGGGGATCTGCATTGGTGGGGGGCACTGCCCCCAAGCCGGTTACCAAGCTGAGAACAAGCCAAGCCCTTAAGCGCAGCCCAGCAGCCAAGGTCACCCCGGGTCTGCGCGCTGGTCCTGCTCAGCCACCCGCAGGCAGGCGCCCAGAGCTGGGGGCCGCCTCCCTCCGCAGCGCGCTCTCGCTCGCCCCCGCGCCCCCGCCCGCGCCCGCGCCCCGCCCCGGCCTGCGCAGGCCCCGCCCCGCGCGCCGGTTGGCGCTCGCGGACATGATGAAACCGTGCGCACGCTTTACGCGAGCCGGCGAGCCCCGAGCGCGCCGCAGCCCGAGCCCTCGCGCGCAGGTGAGCCGGGCCCTCCGCGGCACCGGGGAGCGGGGCGGAGGATGCGCGGCCCACGCCGGGCGCGCGGAGCGGGGCGCACCTGCCGGCCGGGGTGCCCGGGGGACCGCGCGGCCGCAGCCGGGAGCCCGAGGCGCCCCGCACAGGAGGTGCGGGAGGCCGGCCCCTGGAGACGCGGTGCTGTCGTTAGCTGATGGTGCCGAAGTCCGGGGCGCTTCTCGCACCCGAGGGCTCTGCGGCCGGCTGGCTGCAGCGCGCACGTGGCCACGCGGTCGCTCTTCCCGGGCCGGGAGGGAGGGTGCTGTCGTTGACAGCTGGCAGTCAGAGCCCGCTGTGCGCGCTCCCCGGCCGGCTCCGGGACCGGCCCAGCAGAGCGAGCTGCTCCCGGCGGTGGGAAGGCCAAGGGGGCCGGCGTTGCTGTCTCGGTGGCTGGCTCCGGGTGGACGTTACAGTTTCAAATAAAGGGGCGGTTTCTTCGCGGCCCGTGGTCTACGTTATCTTTTCAGGGTCGGGTGCCCCGGGTGCCGGATCGGTTCATGTTTTGGAAGCAACGACCGCTGCTTTTGCAGGGATCAATCGCAGTCATCAGAAATAGAGCGGGCCTTGCACCTGTCCAGGAGTGGGTCAGTGAGGCCGTACCGTGAAAATGAGATGCTAGGCGGGGCTTCGGGACTTGCTGCAGAACTGAACTGTGCCGAAGCGGCGCTGTCCAGTTCCGGAGGCGCTAATTGCACACTTGCGAATTGATGGCTGCTGCAGGGGTAAAATATACTGGATTTTGACTGTCTTAGGAAGAGTTGCAGCTCCTGTCATGGTTTTATGTTGGTTATGTGCTGTAGCAATACTGTTTTTTGTACATTGTGTTAAATTGTTTAAAACTGATTTGTTTTTTAATGGGGGCTACGAATAGACTTGACATTGCATAGGTGGCTCCCGATTCTGTTGGATAGCACTGTGGTAGGAGTTAATGAGGAAGTGCGGAAATTGTTGGAACAGGCGACAGCAGTGGGGACGAGCATTGCAAGCAGGGGGGGCTTTGTGCTCCTCTAAGAGTGATCCCTGTAACAGCGATAGGTTGTCGTTTTAATTTGCTTTCTTCTTGCTGAGAAACAGGTGCAGGTCACGAACTTGTTCGAAGTCTTCCCCTCAGTTCCGTGTAGCGGTTAGTGTGCGTTTCCTCTCACCAAGCAGTGGGAAGACTTTGGTTGATGGTTCCCCGACGGCCAACTTCATTTTCAAAGCACTTCCCCAGCCCATATTTCGTTGGAGTAGCTCAGAGGTAGATTGCTTGTTAGTAGTCACTTTGTTACCGCTGATGGAACCCCGGGGACTTGTTCCCTTAGTGAGCAGATGAGAAGGTCATGTTAGCCTAGCTGATTGGGGAAAGTGAAGAGACAGAAATTCCTACACCTGATAGACCCTGCCGCGTCTCAGAAGAGGGCTGGGGACCCAGTCTGCTGCATTCAGCCTGGGCTTTTATGGACATGAGGATGAGTCCCCCATGCCCTCTCCCCTCCTCCGTCTTCTGGGAGAGTCTGGGTGTGAGAATTTGGATGTGGAATTCCCCTAGACAGATCCCTGTGGGCAGTACTGGCCGCCAGGGGTCTTACCCATTGGAGAGGCACAGGACTCCTGCAGTCCAGTAGGGCCAGTTGCTTCACTCCCTCAACTCGGCAAACTCCCGTTGCTAAAGGATGGGCAAGGGCACCTTGGGCAGGGAGACGGACAGCAGGCTGGGTCCTGCTTTAAGGACTTGTGTCCTCACTCCATTGCAATTCAGTTTATTTTCTTCTCATTGTCTTCAGCCCCTCTTACACACATAGGCTAATATTTACTGGCTGCTTTAACAGCCTCACTTAATTTGCATTTTCTTGCCAGCTCTTAAAGTCAGTCTTCATTGTAGGCTTTTGGGCAGGTGTGTGGAAGAGGCTGCCTAAGGCTTCGTTTCCAAGTTACTTGAAATGCCACAATTTTCCATAACTTCAGCTTGGTCTTAGTGAAAGGCCAGCCAGAGCATTGGTTCATTTAGATAACAAAAATGAAATCGCTTCCAAGGATTGCTTCTAGTGACATATCTATATATAGATTTTTTTTTTTTTTTGACAGGCAGAGTGGACAGTGGTTCACCCTCTAATGGCTGCCGCCATGCTGTGGCCGGCACACCACACTGATCCGAAGGCAGGAGCCAGGTGCTTCTCCTGGTCTCCCATGGGGTGCAGGGCCCAAGCACTTGGGCCATCCTCCACTGCACTCCCGGGCCATTGCAGAGAGCTGGACTGGAAGAGGGGCAACCGGGACAGAATCCAGCGCCCCGACCGGGACTAGAACCCAGTGTGCCAGCGCTGCAGGCGGATTAGCCTATTGAGCCGCGGTGCCGGCCTTCTATATATAGATTTAAATCTATAAATCAATTAATCTTTTTAGAGTTTCCCCAGATTATCTAGGCATTTGATGAAGACTTGGCAATTTTTGAAAATGCCCGAATAGTTACTTTCCAAGGCATGGATTTTAGTAAAATAGCTGATAGCATCCAAATACAGTCGCTTCTTATTTCACAGCTTAGAATTTGAAATTGAAAGGAATTAATGTTTGTGGAGATTTGTTGTTTGCTTCTTGGCCTACAGGGATGAGCCGAGTTGCTTTTTAAGGCTGCTGCATCTGTGTATGTCCTGCCTACCTTGATTTTTTTTTTTTTTTTTGCTGCTTTCTGAATATTCTTTTTTTTCAGATTTCTTTTACTTTATTAAATAATTTTACATTTATGTGCTGGAGCTCCCTTGATTTCTTACTGAGCAAGCTAACTTTGAGACAGACATTTTTATCATTTTATCATTTTATCATTTTATCATTTATCATGTATTTGTTTCGTTTTAAAGATTTATATTGATTTGGAAGGCAGAGTGATAGAGAGAAAGAGGGAAACAGGGAAAGAGATCTTCTGTCTTCTGGTTCACTGCCCACGTGGCCACAACAGTGAGGATTGGGCCAGGCCAAAGCCAGGAGCCTAGAACTCCATTCAGGTCTTCCACGTGGGTGGCAGAGGCCTGAGTACTTAGGCTGTTATTCATTGCCTTCTCCAATGTTAGCAGGGAGCTGGATTGGAAGTGGAGCAGCTGGGACTTGAACCAGTGCTCTGATATGGGATGCCGATGTCGTAGGCAGCAGCTTAAACTGCTGGGCCACCATGCTGGTCCTGGGACGAGAACATTTTTAATAATTACTATTTATTTATTTGAAAAGCAGGGAGATATTTCTCATCTGATGGTTCAGTCCAGATGGCCACAATGGGCCAGGCCAAAGCCAGGAGCCAGGATCTCCATCTGGGTGGCAGGGACCCCAAGTACTTGAGCCATCACCTGCTGCCTCCCAGAGTGTGCATATAGCAGGAAGCTGGTATGTGAAGCAGGGCCAGGGCTCAAACCCAGGCACTCTGAATTGGGATGTGGGTGTCCAAAGCTGCATCTTTGTATTATTATTATCATTATTTTAAAAGGATTCATTCCTTTATTTGAAAGGCAGAGTTAGAGAGGGGGGAGGCAGAGAGAGAGAGAGAGAGAGTGAGATCATCCATGTGCTGGTTTACTCCCCAAATGGCTGCACTGGCCATGGATGGGCCAGGCTAAACCAGGAGCCTGGAACTCCTCTGGGTCTCCCACATGGATGGCAAGGGGCCCAAACACTTGGGCCATCCTCTGTTGCTTTCCCAGACACATTGGCAGAGAGCTGGATCAGAAGCAGAGTAGCCGGGACTAGAACCGGCACTCATATGGGATGCCAGCCTCGCAGGCAGCGGCTTAACCCACTGCACCACAGCGCAGGCCCTCACAGCTACGTCTTAACCACTGCACCAAATGCCCACGCCAGGACATTTGCATACCCAACATTTTGTATGTTCTATCAACATGTTTTGTTTGTTACAAACATTTCATTACATTGCTTTCTTTTTCTCTTTAGACTTTGGATCGTCACAGTTGAACAGATCACTTGGAGGTAAGCTACACATTGCAAAATGCTTATAAGAGCTTTGTATCTTAATATTCCTCTTCAGCAGTATGTATGACCTTCTTGTCTGCCTACTATATTCTGCCTACGCTTTGTCCAGGGAAAGATAGGGCATATTACATTGTCAAAGAGACCCAAGAGAAGACAAGTAAAGTGCAGAGTCTCCTCCACCTTTGAAAGATTTTGAGATTTTGGGGTGGGAAAAGTTGAATCTGGGCTCCGGTTGGAGTCAGCTGCAGGTTGACCTGTGCCCTTCGGGGCAAACTCAGGATGCAGAACGTGAACAGCCTGCATGCTGCCTGTTCTAACCAACCAGCAAGTCCCCACATGGGGGAGATAGAGGCTGTGGTGGCTGCCAAGCTGTTGTGTAGCTGGTTGGATGTAAAGGTTAGTCATCTTTTCTAAATACTTGTGAGTAAATTAAGTCATTCTCTACTCTTGTGCACCTGCCACCCTAATGGAAAAGTCACTATAGATAAGGTGGCTTGTCTCAGTGTTGGGAGTGTTATGCAAGTTTCTGGCATCAGGGCTTAATGCAGACTCAGACTGGATGTTGAACATTTGTCCTGCTCTTCTCTCCGTAGAGAGCCCGTAGCTCCGTGGCACCATGTGTGGCATTTGGGCCCTCTTTGGCAGTGACGACTGCCTGTCCGTGCAGTGTCTGAGTGCCATGAAAATCGCACACAGGGGTCCAGATGCATTTCGTTTCGAGAATGTCAATGGATACACCAACTGCTGCTTTGGATTTCATCGGTTGGCAGTGGTTGACCAGTTGTTTGGAATGCAGCCAATTCGAGTGAAGAAATACCCTTATTTGTGGCTTTGTTACAACGGAGAAATCTACAACCACAAGGCGGTAAGCGAGTTGAAAGCAGGTGATGTCTGGAGGGGATGTAACCTCAGAGCTAGTTGGTCGTAATGTATTGCACGCTCCGTGTGATGCCTTCTACTTTCAAAGCCCTTTTCTTGTCCATTATCCCATTTGTTTCAGTTATACAGATAGACAAGGCACTGATACACCAAGAGAGAGAACTCGGTCACACAAACACACACAGAATAAAAGTCACAAAAACAAGTTACCATTTGGGTCTTTGACTCTCGGAATATGTTTTTCTGTTAGGAATATAAATATTCCCTAAGGGCCGTGCTAGGCTCACTGTCCTCTGCTCTGGGCTGGGCATGGCGGGGCGAATGAGAGCTGTCAGTTGCCGGAGGAGATTATTCTATCCGGGACAGAGGGAGATTCGTAGCTCATGCCACGGGTGTTCTAGAAGAATGAATGCAGAATTGCTGAGCAGGGGGGTCCACCATGAGGAACGGTGGTCAGAAGCCTCCTGGAGAAGCGACGCTTGGCTGAGACCTAGCAGTCAAGGATCAGCTGGTGAGGCCGGGAGGCACTTCCTGTAGCAGGAAGAGCGTGTGTCAAAGCCCCGATGTGGGCGGCAGCCCTGGGAGTGCAGTGAGCAGCCGGCAGGTGGGAAGGCTGAGTGTAAGTGGAGGCAGGGCCACTAAGCAGCTCTTTTTTTTTTTTTTTTTAAGATTTATTTGTTGGGGCCAACGCTGTGGTGTAGTGGGTAAAGCTGCCACCTGCAGTGTCTGCATCCCATTTGGGCTCTGGTTCAAGTCCCAGCTGCTCCACTTCCAATCCAGCTCTCTGCGATGTCCTGGGAAAGCAGTATAGGATGACCCAAGTCCTTGGGCCCCTGTACCCGTGTGGGAGACCCAGGAGAAGCTTCTGGCTCCTGGCTTCACATTGGTGCAGCTCCAGCCATTGTGGCCATTTGGGGAGTAAACCAGCAGATGGAAGACCTTTCTCTCTCTCTTCTCTCTCTCTTTCTCTCTTTCTCTGCCTCTCAGTAACTCTGCCTCTCAAATAAATAAATAAAATCTTAAAAAATATTTATTTGTTAATTTGAGAGGCAGAGTTACAGAGAGGCAATGGCGGGGGGGGGGGGGTGTGGAGAGAGGAGAAAGAGATCCACTGGTTCACTCCACAAATGGGTGCAATGGCCCGAGCTGGGCTGATCTGAAGCCAGGAGCCAGGAGCTTCTTCCCAGTCTCCCATGTGGGTGCAGGGGCCCAAGGATTTGGACCGTCCTATACTGCTTTCCCAGGCACATTAGCAGGGAGCTAGATCGGAAGTGGAGCAGCCAGGACATGAACCAGCGCCTGATGTGGCACTGCAGGCAGCAGCTGTGTCTGCTACACCAGAGTGCTGGCCCCCTAAGCAAGTCTTTGTAGCCATGGTCAGCAATGGGAATACCATCTAAGAGCGGTGGCAGTGGAGGACTTTAAGGGAGCTATTGGAGATGATCATGCTTATAGCTTTTATATAATGCTGCCACCGAGATCCCCCGGCATCTGCCTACCTCACCGATCAGAGCCAGAGGGCAGAAAGGTGGCCTGCAGCAAGTTAGACTCGCAGCAGCACTGGGATCACAGCCGCCTTCCATCTGGCGAAAGCTTCCGCTTAAAGTGTGGGTGGTGGGTAAAGGAAATTCTGACCCTAGGAACCAAAGGACCTTCCAATCTGGGATTATTTGGCTAGTGTTTCATGAGAAAAAAAAATTAAATCTGTGGCTGACAGTTTCCTTTTTGTTTATCACCACTGTCCAACTTTCAATGTGGAAATCCTTTCAGACGTAAAGAACAGAGCAGTGAATTCCTGGATTGACCAATCCTAGATGTTTTGCCGTATTTGCTTTTTCTCTGTGTCTGTGTGCACACTTTCAGTCTTGGGCTGAATCGCTTGAGAGTATGTTGCGGGTATTATGATACTTTTTCCTTCAACATGTAAGCATTTATCTTCAAAGAACAAGCACATTTTTTCCTCCCTAAGCAATACTATTATTAAACCTAAGAACTATAATACCTTCCAATATCCAGTTCATATTTAAATTTTCCCAAGTGTCCCAAGAATTTTTTAATTTTTTTTTTTAAGATGTCAGTTAATTTATTTGGCAGACTTACACAGGGAGTGAGAGAGAGAAATCTTCCATCCACTGGTTCACTCCCCAAATGGCTGCAAGCAGGAGCTGGACCAATCCAAAGCCAGGAGCCAGGAGCTTCTTCCAGGTCTCCTGTGTGGGTGCAGGGGCCCAAGCACTTGGGCCATCCTCTGTTACCCTCCTAGGTGCATTAGCAGGGAGCTGGATCAGAAGTGGAGCAGCCCGTATGGGATGCTGGTGCTGCAGGCAGAGGCTCAGCCTCATGCAGGATTTTCAGCTGGTTTTACATTAACTTCTTTTCTCTGCAGCCTCAACTGAAAACGTTGAGTGCAAGTACGAAGAGGACGAGGGAGGCCTTGGCTTCTCTGGGTTGGCAGGGGTAGGGGAGAGCCAGAGTCTTGGGTGCAGCTTCCTGGGCCCTGCTCTGCGTGTGGCGTCAGCCACAGCCTCTGCGGTCCCAAGCTGGGGCTTGGGCAGAAAAAGCTTCACTAGGAGTTTGTCCGTGAGAAGTGGGGGTGGAAGGACCTCCCCCTGATGACCCGCACGTTTGTCTTGGACTGCGTGTCTGCCATTGTGCTGGGACATTTATTTTTCAGGGAATGTTGCCAAGTTCTCTTTATCCCTGTGTCTGTATTTTCATGGGTAGGTGTTTGAGGCTGAATTGGCAGAACCTTGGCTTATGCTGTTTCCCAAACCAGAAGTTTACAGTCGCAGAAAACACCTTTTGAGTGGCTTGGCAACCAGGCAGCCTATGTTCTTAACACACATTTATATGTGGGTCATGTTACCTGCCTAGTATGGACGTGTATGGTAGGCACGTGCTTCCCTCCACGTGTCACTCTCCTGGTATGCTACCACGTATTCTCCTTTTCAGAATGCAACTGAAAGTTTCACCATTCGGCTTTGTGTTGTGAGAAATGAAACAAGCTCTGTTTTGATAATGCCTTGATTCTTCCAAATCACCAAAGTGCATAAAAGGCCTACTGAGCTCGGAAGTCACTGAGGTTACTTCGGCATAAAACGTCTTCAGCGAATGCACGAGGATTCTAACGTTTTGTTTTGCTGTTGCCTCCCCAAGATGCAGCATCACTTTGAATTTGAATACCAGACCAAAGTGGATGGAGAGATCATCCTGCATCTTTATGACAAAGGAGGAATTGAGCAGACAATTTGTATGCTGGACGGGGTGTTCGCATTTATTTTACTGGATACGGCAAATAAGAAAGTGTTCCTGGGTCGAGACACTTATGGCGTCAGACCTTTGTTTAAAGCCATGACTGAAGATGGATTTTTGGCTGTGTGTTCAGAAGCTAAAGGTACTGGTAGCATTTGTCTACAGCTCCTCATTGTTGTCATAGCCTTGTGTTTTCTTCGAGAGCATAGCTGTAAATTCCATGCGGGCAGTTGGAAACTTTACGAGTGACTGTGTAAATGCTGGATCCTCTGAGCTTGGCTTTTTGTACAAAACCAAGGCGTTGGGTCCGCGCTTCGCCACTCAGACTTTGACTCCTTGAGGGATGATGAGCCTGTGTAGGCTCACCTCCTTTCTGTTGGGCTAACAGCTTTGCATCTGATTGGATCCTGTATCTCTTCAGTTTACCCGTGTCGTTGTGTAACAGGGGGATTGGGTCTGCAGTTACTACACTGTGATACCTTGCTGCACTTAGATCCCAAGCGAACAGGAGCATTTTAAAAACAGCTGTATGGATCTGTAATTCACATACCAAGTATTTCACCCTCTTAAAGTATATGATTTAATGGCTTTTAGTATATTCACAAACATCTGTAAGCCCAATCCATTTTAGATTTTTTTTTAAAGATTTATTTTTATTTATTTGAAAGAGTTACAGAGAGAGGTAGAGTTAGAGAGAGAGGTCTTCCATCTGCTGGTTCACTCCCCAGATGGCTGCAACGGCCGGAGCTGCGCCGATCGAAGCCAGGAGCCAGGAGCTTCTTCCCGGTCTCCCACATGGGTACAGGGGCCTAGGGATCTGGGCCAATTTCTACTGCCTTCCCAGGCCACAGCAGAGAGCTGGATTGGAAGTGGAGCAGCCAGGACTAGACCTGGAGTCCCTATGGGATGCCGGTGCTTCAGGCCAGGGCTTTAACCCACAGCACCACAGTGCCAACCCCCATTTTAGATTTTTTAACAATCATTTCACAAAGGCATACTGTGCCCCTTAGCCATCACTCCCACCCTTCCTGGTTTATCTTGTATGTCTCCTACCCTCCCCATTAGCCTCCCGCAGTCACCAGGTCACCTTCTGACACTGTGGTTCCCCATTCTGCATGTTTCATATGAATGAAACCATATCATAAGCGTGGACCATTGTGACCAGATTCTCTCGCTTAGCATAACATTTCCAATATTTGCCTATGCTGTAAAATGTTTTAGTAATTATTTTTTAAAAATTAATTTTTTTGAGAGGCAGAAAGAGAAAGAGCGCTCCCATCTGTAGGTTCACTCCCAAACACCCGCTACAGCTGCATCTGGGCCAGGTGGAAGCCAGGGGCTAGAAACTCGACCCAGGTCTCCTGCATGGGTGCCTGGGACCCGTTTACAAGAGCCATCGCCTGCCCTCTTACAGGAAGCTGGGGTTGGCAGGAGAGCTGGGAGTCGAACCCAGACACGCTGATACGGGATGCTGGCCTCCTGAGCGGCATCTTGGTGGTCAAGCCAAACGCCACTCCCATACTTACTCTAAAGGCCAAATGCTGTCCCACTGCCTGGGCAGAGCACGCTTTGTGGTTCTGCCAGTTGGTGGGCTTTGGTGCGCCTTCCCCCTTTTTGGCTATTATGAATGATGCCGTTGGTGTGTGGGCACATGTTTTCTTTGTCTTGGATGTGTACCTAGGTGTGGAGTTGCTGAGGCATAGCTAAGTTTGTTTGGCAGAGTGGCTGCCTCCGTTTGTGTTCCCTCCGGCAGTACAGAGAGGGTGCAGTTTTCCGGCACCCTCCTGCTCACCTGACTTTGAGTAGCCAGCCTCCTGTGTGCAGTGCTATCTCATTATGGCTTTGATGGCATTTCCCTGGTGACTGCAGCGTCAAGCATCTTTTCCATTGTGGACTGGCCATTTTCATTTCTTCTTGAAGAACTGTCTCTCCAGAGACTTCAAATCCACCCCCCCCCCCTTCCTGGAGGTCATTTATTTAAAATAAAAACGAATGGAATACTTGGGCAGAGCAGTTTTAGGTTTCAAGAAAATTGAGCAGAAAGGGCAGAGAGCTCCCATGTGCTCGCTCTGCTTGGCCAGTGTTCCTACCATAGATGCTTTGCATTACTGTGCTACTTTTGTTAGAATTGATGGATTGATATTGATATATTGGTGTTAACTAAGTCCATAGTTTTATCATGTAGCCACCATTCCAGTATTATATGCAATAGTTTCCTTGTCCTAAAAATCTCCCATGATCCACTTACTCATTCCCCACCCCTTTCCTTGTCCTGTATGCCTGTCAGTCACTGATTATTTCCTGCCACTATGATGTTGCCTTTCCTAGGATATCATATACATGGAATCACACAGGAGGTAGTCTTTGCAGACTGGCTTCTTTCACTTATTAATATGCATTTAAAATTCCTCCAATATCTTCTCATGGCTTAATCATTCATTTCATTTTATCACTGAATAACATCCACTGTATAGCTGTGCCAATTTGTTTATCCATTTTTGAATTGTTCATCTTTTAGTTGTTGATCTTTTTACGATTTAATTGCAGTGGCCCCTTATGTATTCTAGACGCCCTCAGCAGGATGGTCCGCAGGGTTGCAGGATATAAGCTCAGTGTACAACAGCAGCTGTACTAGATACAGCAAGCACTCCCCACTAGCAGTGAACAAACAGCTGCATTTGTAATAGCAATCAAAAAGGATAGAATTTAACAACACAAGTGGAAGACTTGTACTCTGGAAATTCTAAAACAGGGTTAAAAGAGAAAAGAGAAAAGGTCTAAATAAATGGAAAAGTGTCCTATGAATCACAGAAACTTGGCTATAACTCAGCAATTCCAATCCAGCTCCCTGCTGCGGCCTGGGAAAGCAATGGAAGATGGTCCGAGTGCCTGGGTGCCTGCACCCATGTGGGAGACCCAGAAGAAGCTACTGGCTCCTGGATTTGGATTGGTCCAGCTTTGGCTTTTGTGGCCATTTGGGGAGTGTAGCAGCGGATGGAAGACTTTCTCTGCCTCTCCCTCTCTGTAACTCTACCTCTTAAAAAAAAAAATGTTACTATGATGTGAGTTTGGTTACTACCTATAAGGACTTACTGAGGAAATTATAAATATCTAGTGTTATACATAGCGGATTTCAGCTTTGACTTCTAAAGATCAGGTGTTAAAGCTCCTGACAGCAAATCATTTTGCTTGCTAAAGAATTAGAGCCAGGCAATTTTTTAAAAACACCTCAGTGATGACCAAAAAAACAAAAACCAAACCGAACCAAAACAAAAAAACACAAAACCCAGCTAGTTTTTATATGCTTGCTTTATTACAGAACATAGATTTTCTTTTCTTTTTTAATGTGTGTACGCAAGAGGAAAGAAGTAGACAGAGAGCCCCCATCTGCTCTCAATCTGCACATACCCATGAAGGCCAGAGCTTTGCCGGAGCAAGGCCGCCCTCCGAGAACTCAGCCCAGTCCTCCCACGTGGGAGGCCAAGACCCAAGTATCTCAGACATCACTGCCGCGTCCCAGGTTCCAACCTCGCAGGAAGCTGGAGTCAGGAGCCAGAAGTGGATGCTGAACCCAGGCAGTCCTGTGGGTGGTGTGGGCGTGCAGCTGTCATCTTTTTTTTTTTTTTTTGACAGGCAGAGAAAGAGAAAAAAGTCTTCCTTCTGTTGGTTCACCCCCCAAATGGCTGCTATGGCTGTTGCATCGCGCTGATCCGAAGCCAGGAGCCAGGTGCTTCTCCTGGTCTCCCATGCGGGTGCAGGGCCCAAGCACTTGGGCCATCCTCCTCTGCATTCCCGGGCCACAGCAGAGAGCTGGCCTGGAAGAGGGGCAACCAGGACAGAATCCGGTGCCCCAACCGGGACTAGAACCTGGTGTGCCGGCGCCGCAGCGGGAGGATTAGGCTATTGAGCCGCGGCGACGGCCCAGCTGTCATCTTAATCGCTAGGCCAAATGCCCGCCCCTGTCTTCATCAGAAATGCCAGCTGGGGGGAAGGAACTGAATCCAGGAGAGTGCCTGTAGCTTTGAGTAGCAGTGTAACGTGGCGTGTGTTTCTGTGCCGCTCTCCTCTCGCGGGTGGGTAGATGGCAGGGCTTTGGGTAATTGAAAGTGTTTCCCTCTTTTGCATATATAGCGGGCATGTGTTGGTACTGGAGAAAGTACATTGGCGTTTAGAGGCTGTCACCTACCCGCGTTATCTGAATAAAGCCCACTCTGACCCCGCAGGTCTGGTCACGCTGAAGCACTCCACAACCCCCTTTCTGAAGGTGGAGCCTTTTCTTCCCGGCCACTACGAAGTGTTGGACTTAAAGCCGAACGGCAAGGTGGCGTCGGTGGAGATGGTCAAATACCATCACTGCAGGGACGAGCCCCTGCACGCCCTCTACGACAGCGTGGAGAAGCTCTTCCCAGGTAGCAGAGCCCGCCCCCTGCTCCCACCCCGCGGGAGTGGCTGCCTCTGGTCACAGCGCACCTGGCTGTGGCAGCCTCTGTGGCTGCACGGACGCGGCAGGTGTCTGTGGCCGTGGCCGTGGCCGTGGCTGTGGCCGTGGCGGGCGCGCACCTCGAGCCACGAGCCCAGTCTGCCCCGCTCTGCTGGAGCTGTGTCCTGTGCTTGCTGTTCGTAGGCTTCGAGATAGAGACGGTAAAGAGCAACCTGCGGATCCTGTTTGAGAACGCGATTAGGAAGCGGTTGATGACAGACAGAAGGATTGGCTGCCTTTTATCAGGTGAGGCCGATTAAGACAGGCTAGTAACTGGGAAAGAAGGGATTTGTAGCTGTCCCTGAGGTTTCAACTATGCAATATTGGCTGTAGGATTAATCTCATTGTAAGATGAAAACCTGTTTTGTAAGTTGTATTTGCTATTCTTAGTTATACTACAGCATATTTGTGCATATGTGTGTTACTGATATAAGGATGAGCTACTACATTTCTTTAGAATACTGTGTAGTTTTTAAATTCACTTATTTATTGGAAAGACAGAGAGAGACAGAGATCTTCCTGCATTAATTCACTCCCCAAACAGCCACAACAGCCCGAGCTGGCCTGGCCAAAGCCAAGAGCCAGGAACTCCATGGGGTCTCCCATGTGGGGAGCAGGGCCCAGGTGCTTGGGCCGTACTGTGCTGTCTTCCAGGGGAAGGATGCTGGATCGGAAGCATAGTAGCTGGGACTTGGGCCAGGCACTGTGTTATAGGACGGAGGTGTCCCAGACAGTGGCTTTACCTGCCTCACTTCATGGTGCACCCCCATGTAGTGCTTAGTAAGCCAACTCAAATACACTTACCATCTTCACAGGTTATTCAGTTTTCCCCTTGTCAAAATTGATTTTCAGTTTACAAAACTTGAGGGTCTTCAAGGATCAAACCGCCATGGATGTTTAGCCGGAATGTGAGTTGTGTGTGTCCCTGTGTTATGCACGGCTCCTGGGTAACCAGCACACTTGCTCTCTTCCCTGTAGGGGGCTTGGACTCCAGCTTGGTCGCTGCATCACTGTTGAGGCAGCTGAAGGAGGCCCAGGTGCAGTACCCTCTGCAGACGTTTGCCATTGGCATGGAAGATAGCCCCGACTTACTGGCTGCGAGAAAGGTGGGGACCACTCCACCTGTGGTGTACTTAGGGTGGCCTTGAGGCAGGAGTAAGAACCGGGTCTGTAGCCAATGATTCCTTTGCTGCTGCTGTAGTGACTCAGGTCATTTTATTTTAAGATTTATTTTATTTATTTGAAAGGCAGAGTTAGAGCACGTGAGAGAGACACGGAGAGGTCTTATCTGTTGGTTCACTCCCCAAATGGCAGCAAGAGCTGGGGTGGGGCCAGGCAGAAGCCAGGAGCAAGAAGCTTCCTCTGGGTCTCTCACATGGGCGCAGGGGCCCATGCACTTGGGCCATCTTCCACTGCTTTCCCAGGCCATTGCAGAGAGCTGAATAGGAAGTGAGGCAGCTGGGACTCGAACCAGCAGCCATATGGAATGCAGTGGCTTAACCTGCCATGCCACAACACCGGCTCCAGGGTGATTTTTTTTTTTTAATTAACTAATAAAATGAGTGGGATGTCTGAATCTCCACTGTGCTGTACACTGGACTCGGCTTTTTTCTCTGCCTTGACCCAATCGGTCCTCCTTGGGAAAGTGCGCACCCGGAGTGGTGGGAAGGCTGAGGCATTAGAGTCTGGTTGCCGGCTCCTGGCTGTGCCACCGGTCCTCACATGGTGGCAGTAGCTTGTCCAGGATGGTGCAGTTTTGAAGGGAAAATGATATCTTTCGTACAAAGTACATAGGGTGGAACCTAGCATGTATCATATACCAAGCGAATGTTAGCTGTTTTTGTTATTTTTTGTTGTCTGTAAGCACCATGGGCAGAGGGGACCTTGTACCCATTCAGTGTGCAGGAGACTGAGCCCTACTCTGGAAGAACTGAGAAGGGAGGAGAAAGATCTTAGGTACAGGTCCAGGGCAAGTGATCAATACGGGAGAATCCAGGAGAGCCCCAGACAGCAGAATGAGAGGAGGGGCTGTTCCATGTGGCGTTAACGTTGTAGATGTCAGGGAGGCACAAGGAGACCATGTTTAGCAGGGCACTGTGTTGGACCAGAGAGGCGGGGCAGGCTAGGTGAATGGGCGGGGAGGAGGGGGCACCAAGTGCCTGTTGGTGGAAGCCTGGGGGTGGGAAGAGCTGGTAGGGGTTGGCTTCCTGTGGCTGAGCACGGGGCGGAGATATTGGCAGGCACGGGCCCCTGGCTGGCAGTTGCTTGAGTGTCCTGGCGAATCGTTTCCGCTTGTTTTCTGCTATTGTTAATGCACAGTGCTTTCTGAACTACTGTCTTGTTTCTTCTTCTTTTCTTTTTTTTTTCCCTTTCATTATTGATTTGAGAGGTAGAGAGGGAAGAGAGACAAGCAGTTGCACAGAGTTCCCGTCTGTTGGTTCACTTCCCAAATGCCCCCAAAGAGCTGGGGCTGGGCCAGGCCAAAGCCAGGAGCTGGGAACTCAGTCTGGTTCTCCCTTGTGGATTACTTGAGCCATCACCTGCTGCCCTCTAGGGTGCGCAGTAGCAGGAAGCTGGACTTGGGAGTGTAGCCAGGACTCCAACCCCGCCATTCTGGAACAGGATTCTAGCGTCCTCAACAGTGCCTTAGCCACTGTGCCAAACGCCTGCCCCCTGTGTAATCTTCAGAGGGCGTTCTTTCATAACAAGTGTATGGGTGTTTATTTAACCAGGTAGCAAATCACATTGGAAGTGAGCACCATGAAGTCCTCTTTAACTCCGAGGAGGGCATTCAGGCCCTGGATGAAGTCATATTTTCCTTGGAAACTTACGACATCACAACCGTTCGTGCTTCAGTGGGTAAGGTATTTTATGGTACTCAAAAAGATTTTTTTTTTTTATACTGGAGAAGAATTAGGCTTTAACAAAATAATATTTCAAGCAGCAGTTTTAGAACTATTATTGACGAACAAATACAGATAAGATTCCTGTGTGACTAATTAATTGTTCAAGACCATTTGAGAAGACCTTGATGTCTTTTTAGTGAACAGAACAATACCTGGTTCAGCCTCCACATCTCGGGGGTCAATGTCTGTGCTCCCTGGTGTGGACACCTGTTTCCTGCCCCTCCCTTCCCTTCCCAGTTTCTTTCTGTAACATTTCTTGGGCTGAAGTCTGAGTGAGATGGGGAAGTGGTTCAGTAAGGACTCCTTATTTTAGACGTATTTTGGTAAATACCCCATCACACAACCTTTTAGTCACTAGCTAGCACTCCCTGCAAACAGTACTGGTTTTATCCTGGGGACTCCTGCGGACACTGGAGTAGACCCCAAGTCAGATGGGGCCCATGTTGGTGAGCCTCTAATGTCATTTTCATTTTTAAAACTTATTTGAGAGGTGGAGAAAGAGGGAGAGGGAAGGAGAGAAAGAGAACAAGAACATGTGCCCAAGTGCTGGACTATCCCCAATGCTTCAGAGAGCTGAAGCCGGGCTGGGCCTGAAGCTGGGAGCCAGGGACTCCATCCAAGAATCCCAAATGGATGGCAAGGAACCTAAATATTTGAACCATCCCGGCTGCCCCCCGGGGCCTGTGTTGACAGGCAGATGGGGTCGGAGCCAGAGCTGGGGACTGAAGTGGAATGGAGGCATCTTAACCACTAGACTATTGGGGGCTCCCACACCCCCCGATATGCCTGTCTTTCAAAAGACTTGAAACGGAGGGCAAAAAAGTCTTAGATATGACAAAGGTTTTAGGTCCTGCAAAGCATCACAGTAAATAACAGACATATCCTAGATCTGCGTTGCTGCAGTTTCATAACGTGGGGTGGGATTAGGAAAAACACATTTTGAAAGCTCCTTAGGGGGGGGTGATAGTAAAACAGAGTTGAGAAGAAATACTTGTTTAGAGGAATGTAGGGTAGGGACCCAGCAGGCAGGGCATAATTAAGTAGTCTCCTCAACTTCATGTGAAATTTGGGAAATGAGAAGCAGCGATAGGAAATAAAAACAAAGTTAACAATTACCCAAGTCCCCCATATCTTTGTGTAGTCACACCAGGGTGAGAGGCAGGATATTTAGGTGTGAGAGTCATTGTTCAGTTTATCCAGATTTCTGGGTGCACCATCTTGGTCTAAAACACTAGAATTTTAAAACTTGTTCCGAATTACAGAATGGTTCTGGGTTATGCTACTGCAACAGGGCAGCGTAGCTTACAAGGTCATATTCTGGGTTATGCTACTGCAGCAGGGCAGGGTAGCTTACAAGGTCATTATTCTGGAAACCGCGAAGGTCAGTGCAGTTGTAAAACTTGCAGTTGCTTCTGAAAACCGATTCATAAAAGGGAGGGGCTTATGTTGACATTGATTTCTCTCGTCTAAGGCATGTATTTAATTTCCAAGTACATTCGGAAGAACACAGACAGCGTGGTGATCTTCTCTGGGGAGGGATCCGATGAGCTTACGCAGGGTTACATATATTTCCACAAGGTAAGGCCGCTGCACGGATGGCTCTTTGGGCTCCACGAAGGAAAGCGTGAACTGCTATCTGTGCTTTTGGCGTGGCAGTCAGATTTCTGAGTATCCCGCGAGCTTGGATGGGGAGCTCTGAATGCCTGCTTTGTGTTTCCTTTGGGAAGCAAGAAGTCACGGAATTTCCATTCTTTAGTGAGGTGGGGTGGGCGCTGCATGTAGCCGCCACTTGTGACTCCGGCATCCCCTACTGCAGTGCCGCCTTGGGTCCTGGCTGCTCTGCTTGCGTTCTGGCTCTCTGCTGATGCGCCTGGGAAGGCAGCAAAAGGTGGCCCAAATACTCGGGCCCCTGCCACCCCGGTGGGAGACCTGCATGTGGCCCCTGACTCCTGGCTTCTGCCTGGCTCTGCCCTGGCTGCTGCATCCACTGGACAGTGAACAAGCAGATGGGAGATCTGTCTCTGTCTCTCTCTCCTTTTCCTTCTGTCACTGTGCCTTGTAAATAAATAAGTAAATAAATTCAGTAAATACTAACAACACAGCTAGTTAAGCATGGGAATCACCATTCTGTCATTCCTAGGCCCCTGTGGCATTATGGCTGCTGCACAGGGTGTCTGCTTTAAGATTTATTTACTTATTTGAAAGGCAGACAGACAGGGAGAGGCAGAGATCTTCCACCTGCTGGTTCACTCCCCAGAAACATTCTTCCACCCCTGTGGCAGAGACCCAAGCACCCGGGCCGTCCTCCGCTGCCTTCGCAGGTGCGGTAGCTGGGGGCTGGGTCAGAAGCAGAGGAGCCTGGCCTGGGACGCGCTCCGATGCAGGATGTGGGTGACCCAGGCCGTGGCGTGGCCCTCTGCGCTAACGCTGGTTCCGGTGCCGCCTGTTCTGATGTTCGCAGCTGTGGGCAGAGGGAAGGGGTGGAGCCTCGCTTGCGCCTGTGCGTCCCTAGCCTTCGGGAAACCTCTCGTCTCTGCACGACCTGTGGGTGTTTCCGTGACCTGAGCTGTCTGTGTGTCTTAGGCCCCTTCTCCCGAGGAGGCCGAGGAGGAGAGCGAGAGGCTGCTGAAGGAGCTCTACCTGTTTGACGTGCTCCGTGCAGACCGAACCACCGCCGCGCACGGGTAACGCGGGCTTCTCGAAGCCGTTGCAAACGGGAAGGAAACAAAAGCAAAAATGAAAAACAAACTCCGAAGCCAACAGCTCAGTAGCTGATTTTTTTTATTCAGTTGGCTAAATGCTGTGTGTATGGCATCTATAGAGAAAACAAAGCTGTCTCTTAACACGGCCCGACAGGCTGAGGCCGATGGCAAAGCGCTGCTGTGCGGAAGGGCAGAGGTGTTGTGTGGGTTTAGATGCAGTGCCCATTTTTGGTTACTTTTTAGACTTGGGATTTATTTGAAAGGTAGAGAGATGGAAAGACAGAGGGACAGGAATCGCCCATCAGCTGCGGCAGTGGCCATGAGAAGAGGCAGTGAGAGGTTTGACTCAGTTGTAAACCCATGGTTCTTTGGGTTTAAAGTTTTCACATCTTCGCTGGTTATGTTGAGAATTGAGGATTCTTACTATTCACGATCAGCAGCGGATATTCCATGTTTCAGTGGCTTCCATGGAATCACTGATAGAATAGGACATGATTGAATATGGGGCTGAGGAATGAACTGAACTTGTCGCTCAATATGGGCTCTGGTTCAAGTCCCGGCTGCTGTACTTCTGAACCAACCCCCTGCTAATGGCCTGGGAAAACAGTGGAAGAAGGCCCAAGTGCTTGGCCCCTACACACATGCTTTGGTCTGGTCCAGCCCTGGCCTTTGCAACCATCTGAAAGACCTCTCTCTATGCCTCTGCCTATCTCTCTCTGTAACTGTGCCTTTCAAATAAATAAAATGAATCTTAAAAAAGAGTCACTAGGATTCAGGGGACAACCAAGGTGGCATTTGATGCCAATGATGCAATACTGTGGAATGCTGGTTTATATTGCTTACTGTGCGAATTATTCACCACTTAGTAGTAGAAGTGGAGAATTGTTACTGCAGTTAATAGGAGATGGGCTCTTCTAGAGAAACCTCTGAGTTGGAAGAGTTTGGGCAAGGTGCATTCTTAACGATCAGACTTGTGTTTAAGTGTTCAGGGCAAGAGAAGTGAAACTCGCCACGTCCAGTGGTTGATTTCATGGCCCGGCTGGGTTAATATGCATTGTTTTGAATGAAGATTTTTGGATTTCTCCATCAGTGTAGGGCAGCCATGAAGAGGGCTGTGAGCTGACCCTGTAGTGTTAGCATCACTGTGAATCTGGTTGAATTACGGGCAGCTCCACTTCTGAAGGCAGAGTGACAGGCGCTGCACACCCATTCTGACGCAGACTTTTCTTCTCTCTCCTGGAAGCCTTGAACTGAGAGTCCCATTTCTGGATCACCGCTTCTGCTCCTATTACTTGTCTCTGCCCCCGGAAATGCGGATTCCTAAGGTAGGTAAACCAGCTCTGGGGCCACGCCGTCCCTGCTGTCAGGTTACCCTGGCAACTTGGATGTTCCTTTTGTTTTCGCTTCAGAATGGGATAGAAAAACATCTCCTGCGAGAGGCCTTCGAGGACTCCAACCTGATTCCCAAGGAGATTCTCTGGCGACCAAAAGAAGCCTTCAGTGATGGGATAACCTCCGAAAAGAACTCCTGGTTTCGGATTTTGCAGGAATATGTTGAACATCAGGTAAAATGGCCTGAAAAGATGTTTTCAGTAGGACATTTTGGAAAGAGCTAGAACCGTTTATCCATTTTGCCTTTAGTTTGGGCATTTTATATAGGCAGGCATGAGTCGTAGTTCCTAAAGCCGGTTTTATAAGAACTATGTAAGAGTTAAATGGCGTGGAAAACTACAGAGTAGTGCCCAGAATCTAAGGAGGGAGGGCTCCCTGATTAGTCCCCCCTGACCTTCCTCTGACACCTGGGGCACGTCTGCTGGTCTCGGTATCATTAGACACCACTGACTCCAACGCTCAGCGCCTCCAAGCATGAGAACTGTGCACGTGAAGGTCCCCTCATGCCCTGCGGCTGTTTCAGCATTTTCCAAGTGATGGGTGATTCAGAGGCCGTGTGTGAACTCCAGAGACCTGCTGTGCCTTCCGTCTCCGGCTCCGTGAAGCCAGCTCGAGTGTACAGGGATTCGCGTGCCTTTCCTTTAACGCCCATCTGGCTCTTGCGCTCTCTCTCCTGCAGGTTGATGATGCTATGATGGAGGCAGCAGCCCAGAGATTCCCCTTCAATACTCCGAAAACCAAAGAGGGTTACTACTACCGGCAGATCTTTGAACGCCACTACCCGGGCCGGGCTGACTGGCTCACCCATTACTGGATGCCCAAGTGGATCAGTGCCACGGACCCTTCCGCCCGCACTCTCTCCCATTACAAGTCCGCCGCCAAAGCTTAGCTGCTTTCCCTGATGTCCAGGGAGACTAACCGTTCCTTTTGGTGTGAGGGTAAGGGGCTGGGGACGGGTATGGGGACAGTGAGGGCCAAGCACTGAGGCTTGCCTGAGCGGCAACAAAATAAACATCTTACATCTACAATGTCGTGCTAGTCGTCTCTCTTCATTCAGACCCTGACTTAGAGGTCACTGAGTTGGCAGCTTTTCCTGTGTCAGGGGGAGGCTGTGGGCGAGCCAGTTCCTGCCAGAGCTGCTCAAGATATCTGGGTCTGGGGCCAGTGTTGGGGTGAAGCCACCACTTCCCAGATGAGCACCGCTGGTTCACGTCCCGGCTGCTCCACTTCCAATCCAGCTCCCAGCTGATGTGCCTGGGAAGGGACTAGAAGATGGCCCAAGCACTCGGGCCCCTGCACCCATGTGGGAGACCCGGATGGAATTCCTGGCTCCTGGCTTCTGTTGCATTTGGGGTGTTGAACCAGCAGATGGAAGATCTCTCAAAGTCAGTCTTAAAGAAGCCTGTATCTCTCTCACACACATTCTCCTTCCAGGCCTGCCCCCTCTTTGTCTGCCTTGGTTCCAGCCTCATCCCTAACAGCTGACTAGGTCGACCCTGGAGCCCAGAGTCCTTCAGGGCTGCATTCCAAGATAGCTCAGTTTTTCTTTCTTTAGGCTGAGCCAGCATCTCTCTGGAGACTGCTATCTAGGGCAAGGTCTGAGCTGTATTTAATTATTGGACATGTTTGAATTTTGCTAGTCATAACATAATCAGAAATTAAGTGTTATAAATAGTGGCAATTGTCACATGTGAAAACAGCAAAATAAGATAAACATGGAAATTCTTTTAGGTGTACAAAGTGTTCCCAATTCTACAGAAAGTAAAAACAGCAGTGAGTGACAGCAGTGACATTTTAATGTATTTAAATTGTAAATAAGACTTTTATAAAACAAGACTCATATTTGTGTACAGTCACTTTCTGTATTTATACTAAAAAGCTATTTCTTACCTCAAGTATATTGAAAATTTCCCTTAACTAAAATGAACCTGTAGAATATTATGTAAACTAGGTCACCAAGAAAATGATAAAACAACCTCAGATCACATCATTTCTCATCTGCACTTGAACTACAATAAGTTCATCCTAACTTGTTTGGGATTTGATACTACTGGATCAAGTTTGTGGCCTGATTACAAAAGTTTAAGCACCAAGCTGATTGAAGAGAATTGTGATTAGTGTCTTTTTATTTTTCATTGAAAAATTCAAAGTTGTATCCAAATAGATCCTTTTATGTATGAAGCCAGCATTTACTATGCCAGCGACTTCGCTAATGAAATGTGTGCTTGCCCTGTTCCTAAAATACTTAACCAAATTTTGTTTTGTAACTCTTTTAGGCTCTTGGACCTCCGCTGGAAGCAACAGCTCTACCGTTGGGGTACAAAAGCAGTTGCTTGGATAATATGCCAACAAATGGGCATGCCTGTGTTCTGTTAAAACTATAAAAACATGTAGAAGTGGGGCAGGTGTTTGGCTGAGCATAGACCCCACTTGGAGAGTCTGTACCCATATCAGAGTGCCTGGGTCCCAGCTCAGCTCCCAATCCAGCTTTCTGCTAATTTGTACTCTGGGAGGCAACGGTGATGACTCAAGTGGTTGGGTCCTTACCATCCACATGGGAGACCTGGATTGTGTCCTGGGATCCTGGTGTGGGCCTGACCCAGCACTGGCTGGTAGACGCATTTGTGGAGTAAACCAGTGAACGGAAGCTCTCTTCCTGCCCATTCTCTTTGCCTCTCAAGTAAAAATAATGCAAACTAATGAACAGAAAAACTGGTTAATTCAGATATGGTCCCTGAGCTGTAGTTTGTTGACTTCTGCCCTATAAGAGCCCACACTAAGCATTTCGGGTACAAGGAGAGTCATCTAAACTTGACTTGGGGAAGTAGATTTTCATTTGAATGCTCATTGGTGATTCAGGGACAATATATGGAAACACATTGTGAATTTAGTTATTAGGAACTTTTGAAAAAGGAACAAGTAGCACACAAACAGAAGAATGCTTGGTTGGAAAGGCGAGTAGGACAGGGATGAATGTACTTGGCAAGTGGAAAATCAAGAGTGTTGGAGGCAAGGCGTGGGCCATCACCTACAATTTATTTATTTATTTATTTAAAGATTTATTTTATTTATTTGAAAGAGTTACAGAGAGAGGGAGAGACACAGAGAAGGGTCTTCCATCTGCTGATTCACTTCCCAGATGGCCGCAATGGCCGGAGCTGAGCCTATCTGAAGCCAGGAGCTAATTCTGGGTCTCCCATGCTGATGCAGGGGCCCAAGCATGTGGGCCATCTTCTACTGCTACCCAGGCCATAGCAGAGAGCTGGATGGGAAGAGAAGCAGCTGGGACTAGAACCGGAGCCCATATGGGATGCCGGAGCTTCAGGCCAGGGCTTTAACCCACTGTGCCACAGCGCTGGCCCCCATCACCTACAATTTAAAAACATTTCCCCAAAACTCTGGAGACGCTACTCATGGCTTGGTTCCCGGCATACCCACTCTGGGTAAAACCTCCCCCTGCCAAGCTACAAGACGCCAAAAACACTTTGGGAATGTGGTTGATGGTGATTACCCAGCATGCAGTGCAGGACTGAGGGATGACATCAGCAGGAACTGCCAGTGTGCAGTGGCAGGGGCTCCAGGTGTTTAAGCTCCATTGACCGTGGTCTCCTGTCCCATTTAGATACCTCCCAGAAATCCTGACAGTAGATACTGAAGCCAATTTTATAGCAGCAAAGTGCAGGCCCATCTCAATGGCAGCCACTTGCTGGATTTCTGATCACACACAAGACCTACGTAAGGGGCAGGTGTTTCTCCTGATGGTTAAGGTGCTGGTTGAGGCACCTGCATCCTATTTTGAGGCACCCGAGGCTCCTCAGTGTGCGGCTCTGGCTCCCAATTCCAGCTCGGTGATGGCTCAAGTGTTAGGTCCCTGCCACCCATGAGGGAGACTGGACTCAGGTGCCTGGCTCCTGACTTTGGCCTGGCCACCGCTGGCCACTGCAGGCATTTAGGGAGGGAACCACCATGGAACTCTGTGTCTAGTTGTCTGCCCCTACATAAGGTTCAGTGTAACATTAGGCTTTCCTCTGTGACTTCCATAGTGGAAGCTTTGGGAGATGGTGGCCCTGGGATAATTCCGCGCCGATGAGCAGGTGGTGTCTAATCCACACAGCACGCTAACAGACAACCGGTGCTTTCACGCAGGACTTGGAAGGTGATTAGCCGACAGTGTCCCGTATGGGTCTGAGCGCACTCCCCGGGGAGGCCTGCCCTTTGAAAGTCCTACTTGCCTTTAATATCTGCTATAATGATAGACTTTTATTTAAAAACGACAGGCAAAAGCCACCCAGAATCGCAACGCCCTTTTAAACAGGCTTGGCATTTTCATGCAACCCCCTCACTGCAAGGCCTCAGTAGGCAGACTGTTGGTTGCCAGGCCTCGGAGCTTGTTAAGTCCTGTAGAAGGAGCGAATGGAAAGGCACGAGGCTAGGCCCCACACGCTCCGAGATGGGCGCGTGGGTCCCCCGAGACGGCCAAGCCAGCGCATGCTCTGCGTGGGGGGTGCTTTCGTTTGGTCTGGGGTCCGCGACCCGGGATCCTTGGGTCCCCTGGCCGTGAGGCAGCAGGACAGAGGCTGGGCAGGACGCCCGCAGCGTGTGGCTGCAGATCTAGGCAGTGCACGAATCTCTAGCGCCTGCGCTCTGCGCTTGGCTGCGTTAGCTCGCGCCGCCTGCAGGGGGCGGAGTGTGGCCAGGGCAGCGTTGCCGGCTCCACGCACAAGCGAGCCCTGGCGGCTGCCCCAGCTTCCTGGAGCCGGGCAGTGTGTTCTGGTTGCTGCGTGACTTCTGAGGCCAGGTCACAAAAGGTGCTTTCGCTTTAAAAATTTGCTTCTCTTCATTTGATAGGCGGGGCCAGAGAGACAGGCGGGAGTTGGGAAGAGACTGTCCATCCACTGTTTCACTCCCAAATGCCTGCAGCAGCCAAGGCTGGGCCAGGCCAAAGCAGGAGACGGGAACTCCATCCAGGTCGCCTACCCGGGTGGCAGGAGCCATCATCCGCGGCCTCCCGGCGCGTTAGCAGGAAGCTGGTGCCCGGCATTCCGCTATGGGATGTGGGCATCCGCGTGGCAGCTCGCCCTGCTGTGCCCGGACACCCAGGCTGGCTCGCTCTCCTGAGGCCCCGTCTACACGGAGGAGCTGTGTGGGAGTCTGGGCTCTGCCGTGAGAGCCACCCTGAGTCGCCGGGCACGTGCGGGAGGGAGCCGCAGGGTTCCGGCTCCCAGCCCCAGTCCTCCAGCGAGGCCCCAGGCCGGCGCACAGAGAGGCTTCCCTGCCCAAGCTCTGCACCCAGGAGCCTGTGAGTATCAGACACGGCTGTGTGTCAGCGTCGGGTGGGGGGTGGCTTCGTGAGCAAGGAGCGTCGCGGAGACGGGGAGACTCGACCCCTGCTTTGCCCAGGTTAAATAAATCGCCAGCACCAGGTGGTTTTCAGTTAATTGCTTAGAGCTGCAGCCAGAGGCGCTGGCTCAGGCCCGAGGGTGCTTGCAGGGCGCTGGTGCTGGCTGCGGACGTGCAGCCCGGGTCTCGGCTGGGAATCGGGGGCTGGGGCAGCGTCTCCTCCTGCCTTCTGTTGAGAGCGGGAGTGGGGGAGCGAGCGGGCCACCGGGCCACCTCCCGGACAAGCGCACCGCGCTGAGCCTCTCCTGCCACGCACTGGCTGCAAGACGCTGAGACGAGAGGCCTCGCATTTCGCTGTCTTGCCACGTGGCAGTCATTCATGCTCAGACCGGAAGTCCATCCTGGCCTGTGGAGGCCGCTGCTGGCTGCAGAGGGGGCCGGGGCCGCCAGACGCCTTCTAGACCACAGGTGTCTGCCATCAGCAAGGCAGCGGGTGGGGAAGGTGGTGAATGGCGCGCCCAAACCTGCAGCTCCTGCTGCAGGTCCCTCGCGTTCCATACAAGTCACACGGCTGCACCTCACTCAGCCGGGCCCGCTCCAGAAAGGAGAACCAAACACTTGCGGAGCAGCAGCGAGACCCCAGTCCATTCCCGTCACCCAGGAACTCGGGCCCACCCTGTGTTTCCTGCGTACGAGACACACTCAGCCCCTCGTGGGCAGCCAGGTGAAGATTCCACCCCGTTGTGGGCGCCCACCCAGAGGCTGGCCAGGACCCGGGAGGGGCCCTGATGTGGGAGCTGGTTCCGGGGCTGGAGCTGGCCCTTCTGCCGCGTCTGTTGCCCACGTCATAGGGCAGAGCAGAGTGACTGCAACGCCAAAGCTCATTCTGGTGCCCCGGGGGACAGCAGTGCGTCTCTGGCAGAAAGCTGCCCTCAGACGGCACCCCAGCTGACGGGTGTGTGGGCGGAAGCGGTCAGGAGTGGAAGAGCTGGGAAATCGGTGCCTGGGCAGCGGTGAGAAACGAGGAACACGTGGGGTTGGGTGGGGCTTCAGGGGCTGATTGCTAGCAATAAAGTGATGGCTCCTGGCAACCTCGTTTTGGTTACACAATGGGAGTCACTGTTTACTGATCATCCTGGTGGCCCAGGACCCCTCTAAAAGCTATACTCGATTTTTTTTAATTTAAAGATTTATCTATGTATTTATTTGAAAGAGTGGCAGAGAGAAAGACAAAGATCAGTTTTCCATCTGGTGCTTCATTCCCCACAGTGGCTGCAACAGCCAGGTCTGTGCCAGGCCACAGCCAGGAGCCTGGGACTCCATCCTGGTCCCCTACGTGAGAGGCAGGGCTCAAGTACCTGTGCCATCTTCTGTTGCCTTCTCAGGAGCATTGGATGGAGCTGGGGCGGAGGCAGATTAGCCTGGACTTGAACTGGTGCTCCCAAATGGGATGCTGGCATTGCAGATGGCGGCACGTGCTGGCTCTTGCTGTGACCCGTCCTCAGAGTCGCCCTGTGCGGGATGCACCCTTGAAGTCATCCACATTTTGTGGGTGAGGGGTGTGATGTGCAGGGGCTGGTGCTGCACTCGAGCACACAGAGCTGATACTGGGAGTGGACTTTGTCTTTAACCTCTACTCTTTGTGACCTTTCCAAGGGATAGAAGTATCAAATATGATGGCATTTGTGGAAAAACAAAATTGCACAATTTTTTCTAATTCATTTTAATGGGGACATATTTCATTTACGGGTAGCTCATGTTAGCACATGTACTAATTTAAGATACATGACTACTTTTAAAATTCATAATGTACCCATCTATGCATGTATTCTTTCTGTGGTTTGGGTCTTCTGTGACCTCTTCCCTGATTTCCGGCTCCATCTGGTCAGGAAGTGAATGCTGTTGACTTATGGTCCTCTGCAACTTGGAGAATGTTTAGTGCTGCTCAGAAAACAAGCCGCTCTCATGAATTGTCAGTGGCTTTCAGAACCTGGTTTTGCAGCAAAGGTATTTGATTTCTGAGTGTTTGGATGATAATGCACAAAACCACAAGGTGGCACCCATGGCATGTTTGTCCTGTTCAGGCTCGTTTGTGCATTTCTAGAAGGCAGGGAGAGAAGAAACTCGTTTGTGCCAAAGCGTGGAGATGACATGTCCATTCACAGAATCATCTCCAGCACAGAACCTCCTCAGGTGCCCCGAGGTCCTTAGGGAACAGCTCTAACCTGCGAAGAGCTTAGGAAATTAAGTGAGGGGGCTTTGCAAGTTCACAGGAAATTCTCGCGATCTTCTTCCATTTCTCCACAAACTGAGCCTTATATCCCCCTCTCCTTTGACTTTCCATCCTAACCACATCTGCAGAAAGCACTTCCTAAGAAAAGTGAGATCCCTTACACCCCAGAGGGTAGGAAGGATGTGAACAACCCCAGATCGGCTTTGATTTGCTTTTTGAATGCACTCAAAAATCCACATGGGCTCATTTTCATAATCACCCATTCTGCCTACCCTGACTCATCCATTGAAATGCTGCTGCTAACAGATCGAATATGTATTAAATTCTCTGTACGGAATCCCAGCTACCACGTCCTGATGACTTGCTGTGCCCCTGACATGGTCTAGGATCCTTCTCAGTCTCCAGCAGTCTTGACAGGGACCCACTATTGCTGCTATTCCCAAGCAGCCCAAGTATTGAAGAAGAAAATGGCCAGCTCGTGGCCAGTGGAGTTGTCTGTTGATGATAAGAGGTGCCACAGGAAAGAGTCCTGTATATGAGGGCAAATTTCATAGGTGGTCCAATGACCCATGGCCACTGGGTAGGTCTCCCCAGCCTTTGCAAAAAGGGTCGTTTTTAGTTCTTTCCAATAAAGTGGTGGCTTCTCCCCATTAACAGTACTTGATGAGGTTGAGCTCATGGACCAAGGCTTTCGTGGGATTGCTAGCCGTTAGGAGCAGGAGGTTTGAAGGTGGAGGGGCAGGGAAGGCCCCGGTGGATGTTGGTCTGTTTCAGGCATGAGCAGAAAACACAGCTGAAAGGAATGATTCCTTGGGTCAAATGGCAGGATGTGTGGGGCTGTGCATCCAGCAGCAACCAGATAAAATTCCATGAGCTGCTGGCTTGGGATCTTCATGAATACACTGAAGGCAACGTGATCTTAAACCAACCAGGTCCCATTCTGTGGTAGCTGGCGCTGGGGTTCTCTGGGTTGTGGAGTTCTCAAATGACCACAAGGTGGAGCTAGAGGATATTTGATGGACTGGCTCACACGTGTGATGGGAGTTTTGCTGTCAAATTCGACATTGGAATCTCGAAAGCATGTGTGCATTTGCAGTTGAATAGTTTCCGTGGCCTTAGAGATTTGAAAAGCTACAACCCCAGGTGGTGATCTTGTCACCTTTGCCGTGTTGGGTCACGTGACAGTGATGTCACAGAGGGTGGCTTGCTTTGCAAAGCCAGCTCTCTCCCACCATCCTGACCTTGGAGTGCACCCACCATGTGCTTCTCCCTAAATCCGTGACTCACCTTGACAGGTGGAGGGCGAAGGTGGTCTCCCCAACTCAGATCCCCACTGAGACGGGGGATGAAAGAGGAAGTGGGGGTGGGGAGACATGAGCTCTGTGTTGTGTGGACAGCAGCAGACAGGTGAGCATGTGTCAGCACCCACACACCCCGATGCTGAGAGGAGGCAGCCTGGGGAGCTGCGGCCAGTAGTAGGAAGCGCAGCTCCTGAGACCCGGCCCTTCCACACCGAGCGCCAGCACTGCTGTTCTTTGTAGGAGAATCCAGAAATCCAGAGCTTTGTGGAAAATCTCCTGATTTAAAAATATTGATTAAAATGTGAATTTTCGTATCAAAGAAAACATGTCCTACATGCTAACAATAACCTGTGTAAATTAACCTGTACAGTTCCCACGGCTCAGTAACCCACCCTGACTCCTGTTCTTAATATAAAGGCCGAGAAGCACATTAGTAACTACAAGTAAGACTATTTTTAATAGAAAACTTTTATTTAATAAATTTCAAAAGTACAACTTTTGGATTATAATGGTTCTTCCCCCCCATAATCACCCTCCCACCAGCAAACCATCCCATCTCCTATTCCCTCTCCCATCTCATTCTTCATTAAGATTAATTTTTAATTATCTTCATATTGCAAGTAAGAATATTTAAAAAAAATCATTTTATTTGAAAGGGGGAGAGAGACAAAGACACACAGAGAGATCTTCCAGCCATTGGTTTTCTCCCCAGATCCCTTCAACAACAGCCGGGGCTGGGCCAGGCTGAAGCCAGGAGCCCAGAACTCGGTCTGGGTCTCGCATGTGGGTGGCAGGGACCTAAGCACTTGAGCCATCACCCTGTCTCCCAGCGTGTGCACGAGCAGGACCAGAGTGGAGGAGCTGGGACATGAGCCAGACATCACCAGACGACATGCAGTGTTGCATGTGGCAAATGCCCTGCCCAAGAACGGGTTTGGGGCGGTTCTGTTCTCTCCTTCAGCACACCTGCGCTGAGAGCCTTTGTGGCCAGGACGCTGCTCTCCTTAGAGAACAACCGAGTGTGTGTGTGCAGGGGGAGCATGCTTTTCTCCACCATCTTTGCTCATGGCCAAGGCACCTATGACAAAAGGCTGGCTAACAAGAAAGGCATACACGTGCGTTTACGTCTTATGTGACGCAGGTGTCCTAATCGGAAACGAAGCCGTGCAGAAACACTGAGGGTGGGTGAGTGTTCAGGGTTTGGGGAATGGTGGAACATGCTGTAAGGCAAAAGGACTTGGTCTAATAGTAATCCGCAGAGACAAGCTTAGCAAATCTGTGTGTTCAGCTCTCTGGGTGTAGCGAGGGCCCATGTCACACCAGGGTCTTGTGAACTGCTTCCGGAAAGACCCGGAAATCCCCCCTAGTTTTTATGACCTGCTTTGGGAAAGGCCAGAGAGAGCGTCTTGGTTCTGTGGCTCATCAAGATGCCGAAGTGGCGTATCTTGGGGTGGCATGTCCTGAGACCCATCTATATGCATGCCTCATTCTGTTTGGTATTTTGGTTCTCTTGTCTCTTGCTGTCAAGTCTTAATTCCCCATGATCATGCATCAGAGCTCTTTAGCCTGAAATGTGGTGTGGAGATTAATTTAGGATTGTGGTAATAACCAACTCTTAATAAAGATGTTGATTGAGTTACTTACCATGTTGTGCGCATTCAAAAGACATCTATAATGTCTCTATTTTGCAGATAGAGACATAAAGTTTTTAAAATTATTTTAAAGATTACTTATTTATTTGAGAGGTAGAGGTAGATCTGGGCTGATCTGAAGCCAGGAGCCAGGAGCTTCTTCCAGGTCTCCCATGTGGGTGCAGGGGCCCAAGGACTTGGGCCATCTTCTACGGCTTTCTCAGGTCATAGCAGAGAGCTGGACTGGAAGAGGAGCAGCTGGGATGTGAACTGGTGCCCATATGGGATGCCGGTGCTACAGGTGGAGGCTTAGCCTACTGTGCCACAGCAGCAGCCCCTGAAGTTGTTTGTATGTTTGTTCTAAGATTTATTTGAAAGGAAGAGCAATGCGGGGGTGGGGGGTGGGAGGGAGGAAGAGAGGGAGACAGAGAGAAAGAGAGAGAGAGAGAGAGAGAGAGAGACTCCCCAAATGGCTGCCATGGTCAGGGAGGGGCAGGCTGAAGTGAGGAGCATGGAATCCATCCGGGTCTGTCCCATGGGTGACAGGGACCCAGGGACACCGGCTATCATGTGCTGTCTCCCCAGGTGCATTAGCAGGAAGTTGGAGCTGCAGTGCAGTAGCCAGGACTTGACCAGCCCTCCAATGTGGGCTGTGGCCTCCCAAGCAGCAGCTTAACCCACTGAGCCCCAAGGCCGGCCCCAGCCTCGAAGCCTGTGGAGCAACCATCAGAGCAAGAGAAACGGTGCATCTCCTCCTCCGAGCCTTTCTCCTACTTGCTCTGAAACGAAAGCCTCATCGGGGGTGTGGCTCTCAGTGACAACAGCGTCAGCACTATGGACTCTGGACTCAGGCCGACTTCCCCATGGGCACCCCGGACCTCTGCTGTCATCTCAAGCTTTCTGGGACTCACACCCCCACCCCACTTTATGTTCCACTCCCTAGCTCAGTGGGGGATCTGAGTTGGGAGGCTGCCTCCCCCATGGCCAAGGTGAGGCACAGCAGGGGAGGGAACAGTGGGTGAGGCCGAGAGGAGGGGGCCGGCTTTGCAGCGAAACCCAAAGTCTGAGGAAGATGCAGAGGCTGGGCCCTCCTGAGTGCGGCCCATAGGGCTCGCTCAGACTTTCCGGATGCTGCGATGGTGGATTGTCAGGGCAGGAGGACAACCTGTTCTCTTAGCGGTTGTGCCTAGGTTATCTGCTGCTTATGTGGGCGCAGGTACGTGGGACTCCGTTTGGGCTTTTGTTCCGACCCCTGCAAATGTTAGCAAGGTTAGAGTGATGCTCCCGTGGAGGCGACAGTCTCCTGACTTTTTCTTTATTTTAGCCTCCAAGTCTGGCTTTGCACCTGGATTCTTTTCTTTTCTTTTCTTTTCTTTTCTTTTCTTTTCTTTTCTTTTCTTTTCTTTTCTTTTCTTTAAGATTTAATTATTTGAAAGAGTTTCAGAGAGAGAAAGAGAGAGAGAGAGAGAGAGAGAGATTTCTTTCATTCCCTAAATGGCTGCAATGGCCAGAACTGTGCCAGGCTGAAACCAGGAGCTGCTTCTGGGTCTCCCATGTGGGTGCAGGGACCCAAGCACTTGGGCCATCCTCCATTGCTTTCCTGGGTGCATTAGCAGGGAGCAGGATCAGAAGTGGAGCAGCAAGGACTCGAACCGGCGTCCCTATGGGATGCCAGCCTCCTTTCCAGCTTTGAGACCAGCTTACTCAGACATCAGTTTCTCTGGGAAGTCCATGTGATCCTTTTAAAGCTGGGAGTTTCCTGCTACTCAGTCTCATAAAACCAGACAGACTGCCCCCCTCAAAGCAGGGCAGTGCAAGAGAGCCGTCTCACCTCGCGTCTGCAACACTCAGAGTCTCGCCAGGTGAACCACTTCGTGCACTCTGGGCATAAAGGGTTTGCTCCGAGGAATTAGGGGCTGGCTTACCTAGGCGGAGAGCTGGGGAGTCATGAAGGCCAGGGAACCCAACTGTGACCGCTCTGTAGTCTGTTCGCTTTTGTCCACCTGGGAGACCTGGACTGGCTCAGTCATGGCCATTGCAGGCATTTGGAGAGGGACCAGCAAATGGGAGGTCTCTTGGGAGAAACGAAGTTGGAGCGTCTCCCACTGTGCGCCCAGTCTCAAGGTGTCCCGGGATGCACGCTGGTTCTCCAGAGCTTGCCAGGGAGCTGCTGGGAGCCTCATTGGCTTTGCAGGCTGGGGGTGGTTGCCGTGGGCAGTGCAGCTGCTTTCTTCCACAGTCCCACGGCCTCCCACGGCTTCCCACGGCCTCCCACGGCCGCGCCCCCTTCCGGGAAAGGGAGCTGTGGGAGCAGACTTTCAGGGGTTGTTGGTTTTGCCCAGTTACCAACAGAACATCTCATCTCTGCCAAGACAACCTCTCCGCTGACTTAGTTCAGTGATCTAATTGGGATTGTTTTCAGCATGTGAGCCAAGTGGCATTTCACCTAGACAGCCAAGCAATCCACTGGACCTCGCCAAGCTGCCGTTTCTTAGTGCAGCTGGAGCAGTAACCAGGAAACAGCATGGTAGGGAAAGCGAATCCCCTAGCACCTGGTCACTGCAGGTTCCTTCCCAGGTGAGCACTATGCAGCACTCGCTTTTCCTGCACGCTAAAACCGGCCGGTCTGGGGATTCGGCCTCTCCCTGTCCCTCTCCCCTCCCCTCCCCTCCCCCTCCCCTCCCCCTCCCTTCCCCCTCCCTTCCCCCTCCCTTCCCCTTCCACTCTCCTCCCCTCCTCCTTCTCCTCCCCCTCCCCTCCTCCTTCTCCTCCCCCTCCCTTTCTCCTTCTCCTACCCCTCCCCCTCCCCTCCCCTTCCCTCCCCTCCCCCTCCCCCCCTCCCTTTCCCTCCCTCCCTTTCTCCTGATTTCTCAGAAAGCACAGACAACTTAGCTTCAGTTTGGTGATGTATGACTTGAGCTTAATTGACTTTTATTTTTAAAAATTATATTTTTACACTTTTTAAAGATTGACTTTTACCTATTAGAAAGGCAGAGATCATCTACCTGCTGATTTGCTCCCCAAATGGCCACCATGGCCTGGGCTGCAGGCAGAAGCCTAGAACTCCATCCAGGTCTCCCACATGAGTGGCAGGGGCCCAAGCACTTGCTTACCTTCCTCAGGCTCATCAGAACTTTCACATTCTTGAAATCTAAAATTCTAGGTAGGAGGGAAGCTTTGCAAGTCAGGCCACTGGACCTGGTGAGGCCAGAGGGCCAAGTCTCCAATGTTAGTTCACTGGATGACTATTCCAAGGCACTGTGCCTATTAAGTGACCTGCCACTAGGTGGTGCTCTTGCTTGTTTGTTGTGCTAAGATCCCTGCCTTTTTCAAAGAGGATTGATTTAAACCAAGTCAGGAAGGTTACAACTCTTTTAAAGCAAATGAACTGTCCCTCAATAAGGGCGGGGGGGGGGGGGGGGGGGGGGGGGAGGGGGAAGGGAGGGAGGGAGGGAATATCATTATGTCCTTAGAATTGTATCTACAAATCACATTGAATCTGCTAAAAACTAATTAAAAATTAAAATTAAAAAATTAAATAACTGTTGGCCTGAAGTACACATGTTGTTTCAAACAAGAACCTACGGAGGAAGAGCATTGTTAGGCTTCATTACAAATTATACTTGAGAATTATCGTCTTTGTATCTTTTTAAAAGAGTTTTATCTTTTTATTTGAAAGATAGAGTGACAGAGTGACAGAGGCAAGGAGGGAAGGAGAATATCTTCCATCCACTGGTACACTCCCCAGATGGGCCCTACAGCCAGGCCTGGGCTAGGCTGAAGCCAGGAGCCTGGAACTCCATCAGGGTCTCCCACAGGGCTGGCTGGGGTCCAAGCACTGGGGCCAGCTTGGCTGCTCTCCCAGGTGCATTAGCAGGGATCTAGATGGGGAGTGGAGCAGCTGGTACACAGATGAGCACGCATATGGGATACTGGCATGGCGGCTTCGCGTGCTGAGCCACTGGCTCCTCTCCATTGTATCTCTGATTTAGAATTTCTTGAAAGAATCCTTAACCACACAATTAGGAAATTACCTATGAAATTCTTCAACTCCTTTTGGGAAACCTTACAAAAGGCTTTTAATTTGGAAAGAGGCCAGCACCATTTCCCTAGGGGCTATTTTGAAATGTATGGGAGCACTGTTGGTGGTCACAAGACTGGGAGAATCCACTTGTACTTGGAGGATGGGGGCCAGATGCTGAACATCACGGAATGGGAGGCATTGTCCCTCCTGAATGCCAGTCGCAGCTCCTTTGGGAACCACCGAGTCACACGTCATCCAGGGACATCTTATAAAGCCCATTTCTTGAAAGCCTTGTATCAAAAAGGGTTTCTAGTTGGGATATAGTAGTAGTTTTTCTACACTCTATATGTGCCAACTTAATGGACTGCGGCACTCCAAACCTTTGCTTTAATAATAGACAACTTTAGCCTTCTGCTAGGCACGAACTCTGACAGCCCAACCAGTATCAGTTTGATTTATCAAGTGAGTTAAATTAGTAATTTGCTCAGCAAGGTTGCACTGGGAGTTGAAATCAATTAATTAGGTTTGTGAACAGAGTAGTTAGTGGTGCTCCGAGAGAAATACCACTGGGGACACATCTATCTCCCATTCTCATCGGGGGGCTCCCCTCTGGGTCCTCCAGCAGAGACAGTGACCCCAGGGCCGCCAGCATTTGCCGCAGTATTTGCTCAGTGTTACTCTGTGTGCTTTGGTGCAGTTTGTTCTGTGGCAAATGTGGAGGGCAGGAAGTAGCCAAGTCTGTTTTCATCTGTGAGTGCATTGCTCCTGGAAATATAATTATTCTGTTCATTTGCAATTGCCTGTCACCTAACAACACATTAGTCTACGCCGAAGGATTTTTCTTGTTGGCTGCAAATGGCCATGATCATTAACTTGTCACTCTAAACACACCGTGTCGGTTTTCCCCAGGAGTTCCAGGGTGCCGTATTAATGGTAGGGTTTATCGTGTTCTACACAAATTAGTGAGACTCACACGCTGCTTTAGGAGGACAGGGCTGAATTTCTTTGCTTAACATGATGCCATTTAAAATATTAGGTGGCCAGAGCGGAACACAGAAGACTTATTTAACATATTTCACCTGATTATGCAAAATACTGAATAGTGACAAAAGAGCTTGAGAACAGGATTTGATTATTGTGGCCAAGCTCTTGTAATGTTTTCTGGGGAAATTGGCTTCCAAAGCATAGCTAATGTGTTGTAAACTTTGTGCTCTAAGTTTTAGCTCCAGAGCAGGACGTGGTGAAGGTTGGCTGCCCTTCGCAGACGCTGGAGAGAGGCATTCTGGGATGCAGACAACACACACCTCTATGCACGGAAGCAGTCATCAGAGAGGTAGTGGAAATCCAACCACAATACCATCTTCCTCTTGTGTGCAGGACAGTACCCACAATGCTTCAATAGTGAGGGTGAACTGACAAGCTAAGTCTCCAGCAAGATGAGGAAGGGGGAGTGGACATGTAATCAGAATCTTTTTTTTTTTAATGGTCATTGGAACTTGCTTGGTCTTTGAAGGGAGTTAACGTGGGTCCCATGTGGAGGAGTTCTGCTTTCCGATGTGTACGTTCTGTGTGTTGAGAGTGTGTAGAAGATAAAAACGCACACGTGGTTAACCAAGGTGATGTGCTCAAATATGGTACTTGGTTAAAGTTTTAAAAGGGAGGAAATGGAAGTTTTGTGGGTAAATCGCTGGTCTTCTGAGGAGGTAGCTGGGTGAGCACAGGCTCTGCCTTTGTCCTCTCTGGGGACAGCCCACTTGAGCTGGGAGGACTTGAAGTTCAACTCCATGCCAGTGCTTACATTCCTGTTGTCACGGGGGTTAGAAATCAGTCTGGAAACAAACATCCAAAATGACCTACTAGCAGGAATCTGCAGTCACTGACGTATTGGACAGTCTCACTGGGGAAGCTCAGGGGAGGCCGGATACGATCTTGTTGGAGATGCCGGAGGACATTCGTGCATTAGACATGGCCAGATTAGATTTGTAATTCAATGACTTACTTTTTCAGTTGGTCTTTTAAGAGAGTACAGTAGAATCAAGATTATGGAATGCTTTGATTTGTAATAGACAATGGAGCTTCCGACTCTTTTCATTTCCTTATTTCCCTCTCTCCTAACTGAACCTCATTTACTTACTCACTTGATGCCAGCGTTATAGGCCAACAGTAATTTTTGAATGCTTATTTGTTTAGCATGTAAATTATGATAACTAGTAGTAAGACAAAAAGATTAAACCAGTTTCCTTCCTCACATGGGCAGAAAGAAAATAATGAAAAAAAAGGGACAGAATTGCAAAGTTGAGATATAGATCTCTTAAGGAAATTACCATAATAACACTACACGTGATTTTTCCCAAGTGCTACTTTAGCATCATTGCATAGATTTTGAAATACCTTGTTCTTATTTTCATCTGTTCAAAATATTTTCTGATTTCCCTTTCGGTTGCTTCTTTGACCTGTAGATTTCCTAAAAGTGTGCTATTTAGTGTTCAAGCATTTGAAGATTTTCCAGATTTCTTTCTGTTGCTTATTTGCCAATTTAATTCCATTGGGGTCAGAAAGAATACTTTGTATGATTTGAATATTGGTTTTATTTATTTTTAATGCCTGCACAGAATGGAACTCTTTGGACTTGAGTAGTGGATTGTCAGATTAAATGAAATGAGCTGCCGTAAGAAACTCACAAATCTTTGTGGCTTCACGCAATAAATGTTTTCGTATTCTTCCCAGCCCAGAGAGTCTTTGCTGGGCGACCTTTCTAGTGACGATTCATGCAATTAACGGCTTCATTTAGTGGTGCGGTCACTGTCTCTTCCCATCTCTTCACTGGCGCCTCTGTACCTAGGTGCCCAGTGAGTGCAGAGAAAGAGCAGGGAGCTTACACAGGAAGCTCTAGAAGCTGAGGTTGGAAGCTCCTTCCGCCACTTCTGCTCGCTTTCCACTGGCTGTCACCCCATCAGGTGGCTCAGCCTCCCAATCAGGAGGGGAGATGATGTCTCTAGGTGTTCTCAGAAATAGGAGGCCACAGATATGGAAGACGCTGGCATCCTGTGCTGAAGTACGTTCCTGATCATCTGGAACGAGGCTACCTTGGGTAAGGTGTATTCTTACATTCTTTGATCTTACAGAGTTTTGGAAGTTATTGATTATTTTTATCTCTAAAATCTCTCAAGCGTTCTTCCTGTAAAACTGCAGAAAAGGGCAGTGAGTCCTCGTAGGCTTGCTGCTCTCTGCTCACAAGCCCAGTGGCTGTTCTGGCTTTGGATGTTTCATTTATGCAACTGCAGGTTGCCCCCTTCATCGGACCTGGGTTGTGGCTCCTTTCTTCATCATCTATGAACACAATTCAGAGACAGACGCTGGGTGGTAGTGAAGACCTAGCTGGATAGGCAAGGGGGATTCCAACATGGAAAAGACAGACCCTTGCATTGCATCTGATGTTCCTGCAACCAGGCTCTAGTACGTAAGGTTCCACTGGTCCTTACCAGATGGTGGGATTGGGCCTCCTGGCATGAATGTCAAAACAACTCTAAGGCCATCCCCCACCTCCCAGATTTTCTGTGTCTTTCCCCAAAGCACTTACATAAACAAACAATCCAAACAACTGTTTCTCAACTGCCAGAAGAATTCAACAAAATGTTCCCTTGATACAACCAAAACCACTGGCCAACTTAGCAACCAAAGAACAAAACCAACAGGGAGCAACCTCTTTGTGCCAGAGGGGAGCATCTTCTTCCTAATTGTGCTGAACGGTTTCAGCCCTGTGAAGACTCAACATTTGCTATGCAACACCCTTTGGTTATTGATTTGTCCCTGAAAAAAGCTTTTAAGCAATTCCCGCAAGTAACAGCTTTATCCTCTCACTTCCTTAAAAAAAGCCACTTTTCCTGTCTTTGCATTTGTTGTTTGATTCCCTTTGTCATTTCCCCCTGTTACTCCAGTATTATGTCTAATAAGGATTGCAGAATTTTCAGACGTTGTTTGCAAAGTGAAGGAAATCTGAGTTTTCATCTTCAACTCTGGCAGATTCTCAACCTGCTCTGCATGTTAGAATCATTTGGGGAGCTTCTCAAACCCTTGGCCCTTGGCCCACACTCCAGGCCAATAAGATTTGCTTGGGAGCTGGGACAGGAGGTAGATATAAAGGTCTTCATGTGACTTCAAGGTATTGCCAAGATGGGAGGTTTACAGAATTGGGCAGATCCATCTTCAATTTTGAGGCATTAACTTTTAGATTATGGTTAGATTGCAATAAGATATATGTGCTTTGCAGAGCAGAGTGTACCTTGAGAGCCATTTCTCTTGGGAAATAGCCTGCAGTTCTCTTGGATTGGCACTGCCTGGAGATGCTGACACTGGGATATGAAGTATTGACTTCCAGAGGGAGTTAGACTTCTGCTTTGTCTGCAAGCAAACGCATCAACCACAGTAATAACTTGACTGTCAGATCTGCACCCTTCCAACCTGGGGCTGAATCCCCTTACCAGGTGAATTTTGTCTGGTAATTAAAACACTTCACAGTACATACAACTTAAAGACAAGGCTATTTTAGTGAATTTCACCTGGCTAAGATGATTAGCGAGTTGATAAAGCTTAGAATCCTTGATAGGAAGGAAATACAAGAATGATGAAATAACTGCCTAGATACCTAAACTCTCAGCCCACCCAGTGTAGTCTTAGTCAAGCCCACTCAGTGCTATTAGTTAGTTAATTCCAACACTGCTTTTCTGAGCCCCAGGTTATCTGCTCAAAACAGTGCAAGTTGTCTGAATTCCATGAATTTCACCTTTTGCATAATTCAGTATTTACAAAGGAATTGGAGAGTGCCATGATAATGCCTTTGGATGTCTTTCTTACCCAAGAGGTACTTCCAGTTCCTACCTGTCAGGGACTGGTAGAGGGGTTGTCTTCCTCCTGTTGTGGCTCCCAGTCTGTTCTTTCTTATCTGTTTGGAATCAGCTCATCTTAGTTCCCCAATCAGACATTTTCAAATTATCTTTGACCTTTTATTCTGCTCAAACTCTAGTGCCATTAACATAACCTGCTTCTCACTTTGGAATATCATTCAGGTGTTTTGCCTCCTCTGCCGTTCAACTGCCACTCTTAAAAAAAAATAAAACACTATTTTTTTTTGAAAGGCAGTGACAGCGAGGATGAGACAGGGAGAAAGAGATTGTCCATTTGCTAGTTCAAAAGGCCATGATGATAGGGGCTGGGCCATCCTGGTCTCCCAGGATGCAGGGCCCCAAGTACTTAGGCCATCTTCTGCTGCCTTCCCAAGCACATCAGCAGGGAGCTGGCTTGGAAGCAGAGCAGGGGCACTGGAACTGATGCTATGATGTGGGATGTCAACATCACAGGCTGTGGCTTAACCTGATACACACAATATTGGCACCTCGACTGCCACTTGGTGTGGATCAGGCCTTTGCCCCTGAACTGCTTAGCTGATGTCCCAGCTCTGTCAGACTCTGTCTTGTTCATTAGCCCTACTTGTCTACTTGACTACTTGTTTACTTGTCTACTTGAATTTTAACTTCTTGGACATTTCTAACACAGCCACAAATTTCATATTCCTAAGCTGGCTTCCTAAAGCCTTTCATAAGCAGAGCTTCTAATTCTCTGACATATTTCCTACTGTACCAGCCTCCAGGTTTTTCCATAGGAAAGTCTTACATTTATTTTATTTTTTATTTATACAAAGGGAACACATTTCATGTATTTCATATATACAGGTTTAAAAGCATAATGATCCTTCTCATCCCACCCTCTTTCCCTCACTTTCACTCTCTCTCCTCCTGTCTTATTTTCTTTTAATTTTTACAATGGCACACTTTCAATTTATTTTATAATTACAAGCTTAACCCTCCACTAAATAAATAACTCAACAAGTGGTAAGTAGAGAAACAACTGCTGTTTCTCAAGTATCCTCAAGATATTATATAGACAATAATCAAATCTCAAAATGTCAATTTCACTCATATACATTACATTTTTTGTACTTTGTATATTAGTTATCAGAAATTGGGGAAAATATGTGAAGCTTGTCTTTTTGAAACTGACTTTTTTCATTAAGCATAATAGTTTCCAGTTGCATCCATTTTGTTTTGAAAGACAGGATTTCATTCATTTTATGGCTGGGTAGTATTCTATTGTCTATATATACCACAATTTCTTTGTCTAGTCATTAGGTGCTAGACATCTGTGTTGATTCCATATCTAGCTCCTGTGAATTGAGCTGCTATAAACATGGGCATGCAGATAACTCTTTCATATGCTGGTTTCATTTCCTTTGGGTAAATTTCCAGAAATGGAATAGCTGGGTCATATGGTAGATCTATTTTCAGATTTCTGAGAAATCCCCTTACTATCTTCCATAATATTTGTACTGGTTTACATTCCCACCAGTAGTGTTTTGGGGTACCTTTTCCTCCATATCCTCACCAGTATTCACTATTTTTTGATTGTTGGATGATAGCTATTCTATCTGAGGTGAGGTGAAACCACATTGTGGTTTTTGTTCACATTTCCCTGATGGCTGGTGATCCTGAGTATCTTTTCATGTGTCTGTTCATATCCTTAGCCCATTTCTTTTTTTTAAGTTTTTATTTAATGAATGCATTTTTCATAGGTACAACTTTAGGAATACAGTGGTTCTTTCCCCCATACCCACTCTCCCACCCTGATTCCCATCCCACCTCCCTCTCCCATCTCCTTCATTATGGTTCATTTTTAGTTTGATTTTTTATATACAGAGGACAAACTCCATGTTAAGCACAGATTTCAACAGTTTGTGCCCACACATAGAGAGTACACTTTGAGAATAAGAGTTGTAGTCAATTCTCATAGTACAACTCGTTAAGGATGAAGGTCCTACATGGGAAGTAAGTGCACAGTAACTTCTGTTGTTCCTTTAACAATTAAAACTCTAATTTATGACGTTGGTGATCACCTGAGGCTCTTGCCATTGGCTGCCAAGGCTATGGAAGCCTTTTGTGACCATAGACTCCATCAGTATTTGGAGATGGCTAGAAGCAAAGTGGAAGCTCTCTCCTCCTTCAGAGAAAAGTATATCCTTCTTTGAAAGCCCTTTCTTTACACTGATGTCTCATAGAGATCCTTTGTGTAGGATATTTTTTTGCCACAGAGTCTTGACCTTAGCCCGTTTCTTAACTGCATTATTTATTTTATTGTTGTTGAGTTTCTTGAGCTCCTTCTTTGTGCTGGTATTAATCTTTAATCAGATGTATAATTTGCAAATATTTTTTCCCATTCTGTCAGTTGCCTCTTCAATTTGTTGAGTGTTTCCTTTTCTGTACAGAAGCCTCCTGGCTTGATGTGATCTCATTTTCTATTTTTGCCTGTGTTGCCTGTACTTCTGGGGTTTTGTCCAAGAAGTCTTTGACTATGCCAGTGTTTTGCACTGTTTCTCCTATGTTTTCCTCTAGAAATTTGATGGTTTCAGAACTTAGATTTAGGTCCCTGATCCATTGTGAGTTGATTTTTGTATAGAATGTAAGGCAGGGTTTTTTTTTTTTTTTTAAAGAGTTATTTATTTATTTGGAAGGCAGAGTTACAGAGAGGAAGAGGCAAAGAGAGAGAGAGAGATTTTATATCTGCTGGTTCACTCCCCAAATGGCCGCAACAGCTGGAGCTGCACCAATCTGAAGATGGGAGCCAGGAGCTTCTTCCGGGTCTCCCACATGGGTGCAGAGGCCCAGGGACTTGGGGCATCTTCTACTGCTTTCCCATGCCATAGCAGAGAGCTGGATCAGAAGTGGAGCAGCCGGGACTTGAACCGGTGCGCATTAGGGTTGCAGGCACTACAGGTGGTGCTTTCACCTGCTGAGTCACAGCGCTGGCCCCGGTAGGGGTTTTGTCTCATACTTCTGTATTCACAGATACAGTTTTCCTAACACCATTTGTTGAAGAGACTGTCCTATATCCAGGGATTGATTTTAGCTCCTTTGTGAAAGATTAGTTGGTTGTAGATGTGTGGATTAATTTCTGGGGTCTCTAATCTGCTTTGATTGATCCACATGTCTATTCTTGTGCCAGTACTAGGCTGTTTTGATTATAACTGCCTTGTAATATGTCTTGAAATCTGGTGTTGTGATACCTTGAGTTTTATTTTTTATTGTTTATGATTGCTTTTGCTATTCAGGGTCTCTTGCAATTACATATGAATTTTAGGATGAAAATCATATATTTTCTTTCTTTTTTTTTAAGATTTATTTATTTATTTGAAAGAGTTACACAGAGAGAGGAGGGGCAGAGAGAGAGAGAGAGAGAGAAAGTGTCTTCCATCTGCTGGTTCACTCCCCAATTGGCCGCAACAGCTCGAGCTGCGCCGATCCAAAGCCAGGAGCCAGGAGCCTCCTCTGGGTCTTCCCATGTGGGTGTAGGGGCCCAAGGACTTGGGCCATCTTCTACTGCTTTCCCAGTCCATAGCAGAGAGCTGGATTAGAAGAGGAGCAGCCAGGTCTTGAACCGGTGCCCATATGGGATACCGGCACTCCAGGCAGCAGCTTTACCCGCTTTGCCACAGCGCTGGCCACAAAAGTCATATATTTTCAAAAGAGGGAATGTGATACTTAATGATAACTGTTAGTTATCTTGAACATTGCTTTCAGTGCAGTGAAATTCTCTGAAGATTAAGTCTAGTTGATTTATTAAAATACAATTCATCCATTTCCCCTGGAACTGATTGCTCTTGCCTTGGGTAAATCACTTTGTCACTTGTCTGGCTACAAAGGTATGATGGTAACTCCTCATTTCCATTCTGTCCTTGCAACAGTGAGCAGTCCAGGGAGATACAGACAAGTAGGTTTCTCAACAGTGATGAAGAGAAGATGCTATCGTTTTTGAGATGCACGTACAGCTGATTGAATGGATAACAGCTCCTCCCACCCCAGAAAACAGCACTAGGGTCCCTGTCTAGTGTGTCTGCCTCTCAGTCCTCCATCTCCAGGGATGTGGCCAGTTCTCAACTCCACTGAGGGGGCAGGCTCAGGTGATCAAGTCTTCTACTTTATAAGCTACTCTTCCCCGCTCTTTGGACCCAGGGTGAGTAGATTGCATCCTAGTCCACTTGGGACGCTGTAACAAAATGCCATAGGTTGGATGGCTTCTTAACACATTTATTTCTCATAGTCCTGCAAAGCCCAAGATCAAGGTGCTGGCAGATTTGGTGTCTGGCAAGGGCTTGCGTTCTGGGATACAAGGCTTCTAGCTGTGTCATCACACGGTGGAAGGGGATTTCTCTGGTCTTGTCTGGCCCTTGTAAGTGCACTAATCCCAATCTCAAGGGCTCCACTTTGATCATCTAATCACCTCCTAATCTGATCACACTGGGGATTAGTTTCAACACAGGAATTGAGGTTGGGGGGAACCACAGGCAGTCAGGCCACAGCAGACCATCAACCCAAATATCGGGAAGAAACCACAGAGCCGGGCAAGTGGCCTACAGCTGGGTGGAGTCAATTATATTTACTCATCAAGGCATCTGCGCTAAGTTATACGGCTGCCTGTTAATGGTAGTAACAGAAGGTACAAAGGAAAGGCACAATTCCCTCAGCATTTTGCACAGTTTGCTTTAACTATAACGTTCATCACCATCTTCTTCTCTTCCTTCTTTTTCTGTCTTCAATATTTGTTTATTTACTTGAAAAGCAGAGTGACATAAAGGGAGAGACAAAGAGAGAAATATTTCATCCACTGGTTCAACAGCCAGGGCTAGGCCAGGCCAAACCCAGGAGCCAGGGACTCCATCTGTCTCGTGCAAGGGTGGCAGAAACTCAAGGATTTGAGCCAACATCCTCACCCAGCACAGTGCTGAATAAGAAGTGGAGCAGCTGGAACTCAAACCGACACCCTGAAGGGAAGGTAGTGTTGCAGGGGGTGGCTTAGTCCACTGTGCCACAACACAGGCCCTATCTTCCATTAAGTTTCTAAAGCAAATCCTGTATATCATGTTATTTCATCAGTTTTTCTCTAAATGCTTCATTATTTAACAACATTTTTATATAATTAATAGTGATTTTTAAGTATAATCTTATACCCGGTACATATTCAAGTTGTCTCAACAACATCTTTATTTTAACTTGAGTCTGACTGCCTATTGTATTCAGTTATTCTGTAACAAGCGCCCTTTGGTTATTTGTCCCGTAGATTCTCCCATTCTACCTTTGTCTGGTTGCTTCTGCGGCTGCTGCTGCTTCAAGATTTATTTATTTGAAAGGCAGAGTGACAGAGATAGGGGGAGAGAGAGAAAGAGAGGTTTTTCATCTACTGGTTCACTCCCCAAATGGCCACAACAGCTGGGGCTGGGCTGGGCTATTTTGAAACCAGAAGCCAAGAACTTCTGGGTCTCCCATGTAGGCGCAACACTGGGCCATCCTCCCCTGCTTTCTCAGGTGCATTAGCAGGGAGCTGGATTGGAAGAGGAGCAGCTGGGACTTGAACTGCCACCCATTTGGGATGTTTGGCGTCACAGGTGGGGACTTTACCTGCTGTGCCATGTTGTTGGTCCCCATCTCGTAGCTTCTTTAACCTTTTAAGGGTTAAACTTTTTCTTCTAATTCTTACATTTTCTAAGGAGGGAGAGTTAGAGGCTTGATTGAATATTCAGGCATTATTTTGGGGCAAGATTACATGAAAGCTGCTGTTGTAGGTTTTGTGTTGGGTCATATTCTGCAGCATATCCTGGGGTTGTCCTGCTTGTAGAAATGCAGAGGCAAGTTAGATATGGCCACATACTGTCTGCCCCTCTCCCTGTGGACAGGTGAACACCCTCTCCTCCCTTCAGTCTGGTCACGTCTTGTGTCCTACTGGGCCATAGAACCCCACACTGGTAGCCACAGGGACAGGTTCTAAGAAACTTGGCTAAAGCTGCTTTGGGGAAGCTGTTCTGTCTATGGTTCCCCCATCCTCTTTTTCTACTCCTACTCTCAGAGAGCATTTTTACTAACTCTTGATTTACCCTCCCATTGCCTATTTATGAATATCTACACATATAAACATATATAATCGTCTTTATCCCTTTTAAAATATAAAATATAATACTATCTATAGTATATCATACATTGCTTTTTTTTCACTTTGCAGTATAACCCAAGCATCATTCCATGTCAGTAAACAATTTTCTCCTTTCTGTGGCTGTGCAGTCCTATATTGTGTGGCTGTCTGAGAGTCTGCTCCACCAGTCCCCTTTTGCTGGAAGTTGGGTTGTTCTCTGCTTTAACCTTGTACAGATGATGCCACGATGGATCTCCTGGTATGGCTACCACTTGGTGCTTTTGCCAGCATGTCTTTGAGCTAGGTTTCCAGGAGAGAGATCGATGTGTTTTCAGAAGGGCATGTGTGTGTGTAATGCTGCTGGCTGTGGTCAGGAAACTGAGGAAAGCAAAAGGAGACTTACAGGACAATTGACAAGGCAACGGAAGTTTGGAAATGACAACAAACGTGGAGACCCAGAGGAAGCTTGTGGTGGTCCCCCAGAGGGCCATGGAAGGCAGGCAGTTCCCAGAGCTATCCGAGTATCCCATGGGGGCCAGGTCCCTACTTGGAGTCCAGAACACCTGCATCCTTATAAAATAATCCCTCCTTCCCTCCCCCCCTTCCTCCCTCCCTTTCTTCCCTCCTTCCTTCTGCCTGCCCATCCGTCCGTCCATCTTTCTGTCTTTCTCTTTCTTGTGACCTAATTGGGTCTGTGGTCCTTGGCACCAAGAGTCTCACTGGAACACTCACACAGTAACCTTCTTTGAAAAGGTTCTGCCATGATTGTGGAAACTTCACCCAGTCTCCAATATTTTCTGATGAAAAATTTCACACAGCAAAATCGAAACAATAGTGCAACAAGTGTTTCTGTGTCCATGACTCAAATTCAACAATTACAAATCTTTTTCATATGTACTTTTTTTTTCTGTGAGAGTATTTGAAACAGAGCTTTAGATATGATATTTCAGTCCCTGAGTACTTCAGTATGCATTTCCTAAGAATAAGAACATTTGCCTTAACAGGCACTATTATCAGAATTAACAAAATCAGCAATAACTTCCTAATATCCCCTGATAGCTCATCCATATTAAAGTTTTCCCATTATTTGCAGAATTTTGTAGCTCCCTTTTTGTTCAAGGCATACCAGAATAATGTACTACATTTGCTAAATGTATATATGAAATATCTAATTATTATATCTATATTCTATCATGTGAGTATACATCAGAATGTTCATGGAAAATAGAATTAAAAGATAAGTTTATTTTGGTACAAAATTTGTGAAATCCATTTTTTTCTTTTTTCTTTTTCTTTTTTGTTTTTTGACAGGCAAAGTTAGACAGTGAGAGAGGGAGAGACAGAAAGAAAGGTCTTCCTTTTCCCTTGGTTCATCCCCCAAATGGCTGCTATGGCCAGCGCGCTGCGCTCATCTGGAGCCAGGAGCCTGCTTCCTCCTGGTCTCCCATGCGGGTGCAGGGCCCAAGCACTTGGGTCATCCTCCACTGTCTTCCCAGGCCACAGCAGAGAGCTGGACTGAAAGAGGAGCAACTGGGACAGAACTCGGCACCCCAACCGGGACTAGAAGCCGGGGTGCCGGAGCCGCAGGCGGAGGATCAGCCTACCGCGGCACCAGCCCGAAATCCACATTTATTTGCAGTTTGCATGAACCTCATAAAGGCACCCTCACATAGATAAGCCATGAATTCATGTTAAGGAAATATGTTTAATATGCATCAAGTGGGACATGTCCACAGGGAACGTGCGGTAGGATATAAAATCAATGCACAAAAATCAACAGCCTTTGTATACACAGGCAATGCCACAGCTGAGAAAGAACTTCTAAGATCAATCCCATTCACAATAGCCACAAAAACAATCAAATACCTTGGAATAAACTTAACCAAGGATGTTAAAGATCTCTACAATGAGAATTACAAAATCTTAACGAAAGAAATAGAAGAGGATACCAAAAATTGGAAAAATCTTCCATGCTCATGGATTGGAAGAATCAATATCATCAAAATGTCCATTCTCCCAAAAGCAATTTATAGATTCAATGTGATACCAATCAAAATACCAAAGACATTTCTTCTCAGATCTGGCAAAATGATGCTGAAATTCATATGGAGACACTGGAGACCTCGAATAGCTAAAGCAATCTTGTACAACAAAAACAAAGCCGGAGGCATCACAATACCAGATTTCAGGACATACTACAGGGCAGTAGTTATCAAAACAGCATGGTACTGGTACAGAAACAGATGGATAGAGCAATGGAACAGAATAGAAACACCAGAAATCAATCCAAACATCTACAGCCAACTTATATTTGATCAAGGATCCAAAACCAATCCCTGGAGTAAGGACAGTCTATTCAATAAATGGTGCTGGGAAAATTGGATTTCCACGTGCAGAATCATGAAGCAAGACCCCTACCTTTCACCTTACACAAAAATCCACTCAACATGGATTAAAGACCCAACTTTATTAAGTTTTATTAAAAAAAGTTTTAAATTTCTAGTGAATAATTTTTATCATCTATGGAGAAGACCAAATGATTTTTCTCCCTTTATATCTTAATGTGAGTATAACAAATTTTATATTAATATATTTCCAACATAAACTATTTCCTTTCAAGTCCACTTGGTCATGCTATGTTTTGATAAGGTTGCTGTTGGGTTTTGTTTGCTAATATTCTACTTAAGATTTTTTTCATTGCTGGGAGTGTGAGTGGTTCCTGGTTTTCTCTGTGTGTGTATGTGTGTGCATGCATATGTGTGTATAGACATATGTTTATGTGTGTAGTGTTTATTAGATTTTTGTTAAAACATTACACTCATGTCAAACTCTTGGAGTTTTCTTCAATATCTGTGTTTTGGAACATTCTAAATAAATTGGTATTAGTCACATTTTGGGTATTGGTGTGTTTCCTCTGTGGTGGTTTTGTACACCTGGTATTTTCAAGGGAGTAGGAATAAACTTGATTATTGTTGCTGTTTCTTCTATTAAAAAGTGACATATTTAAACATATTTTAAAAAATATTTCTGGGGTTTTGCTATATGAAGTTTTATTAAGAGATCACCAATTTCATTGCAGTTTTCCATGTGTTCATTTTTTGACATACATGCAAATAATGTCTTGATTCTTAATTTCTCCTGTGAAGAGTTACTTCCTCATTGCAATTTAATATTTTGAGTCTATGTGATTTGGAGGTTCCCATTCTCTTGATGAGGTGACTAGTTGTTTTTTTTTCAAATCCTTTCAAATATCTTTTAAATTTTAAATTATTTTTAATAATATTAAGTTATGCTTTCATTTATTCCTTCTGAGTTTTGAGTTGATTACTTATTTTTCTAACTTTTTGAGTTGAGTGTTTAATTGATTTTCATCTCATATATATTTAATACGACTGATTTTCCTCTAGTCATTGCTTTAATTATACTCTATAGATTCTGATTTGTGATATTTATATAGAAATTTTTTAGAAATTTTAGTATGCATTTCTACTTCAACCCATGTGAAATATTGAGTTTTAAAATTCCCAAGTGGAAGGGCCTTTAAAACATTTATTATGAATTTCTGGTTTATTGCACTGATGATTATATAATATTTTTGACTGTCTTTACTCTGAAAATATTTAGGAAGATTTTCTTTGTGACTAAATATATGGTCAATTTTTATTAGTATCCTGTGTTTACTTGGAAACCAAAGTGATGTTATCTAAGTTTAGTCTATTCTTGCTTCTCCCATAGCTTCTGAGTTTTTTTTTTTCCAGTATTTAGTCATTTATTTTCATTTTATTTAGAAAGAGACAGTGACAAAAGATACACAGAGAGACAGACATATGGAGGGAAAGAGTTCAATCCATCCATCCCTTGGTGCAGCCCCCCAAAAATGCTTGCAACAGACAGGGCTGGGCCAAGCTGCAGCCAGGAGCCTGGAACTCAGTCTAAGTCTCTCCAGTATAGGTGGCAGGACCCTAGGACCTCTCTCATCACCTGCTGCCCCCCAGGGTACATTAGCAGGAGCTGGACTGGGACTCAAAACAGGCACTCTGATGTGGGATGCGGGTATCTGAAGTGGTGCTTTAATTTCTAGGGCAAATTCTTGTCCTGCATTTGCGTTTTGAAGCTTGCTGTTAATGTCCCTTGGGAACACTAGATATATTATATAAATCATGCTCTGAAACATTAAACCTTGTCCTTGTCTTGCTTCATACCTTTTGGGTTGAAGTTTACACTGCCAGATACCCAGATCTCCAGATTTTGTTTGTACTTTCCTACACTGTAATCATCCATTTAGCTTTAGCCTCTCTGAGTGCTTTTAAATGTGTCTCAAATTTTACAATTACGTTTTTTTGTGAGTCAGTCTGAACATTTAAAAAAGTCTTCTTATTATGAAAGTAATGAGTGATTACTGTAAAACAATTGGGAGCTACAGCAAATATAAAGGAGAAAAAACCAGGCACTTCTAATTCTCTACTCCAAGGACAACTACTATAGGCATTTGGTTGTATTTCATTTCATTGCTTTTCTGTTCTTTATTAAATATTTGTTATGAAGCATTTCTGTTTGGTGTGGTGCCTGTTTTAAGAGAGTGCTATTTTTTTTAGGATGCAAATTGCATTTCCATTTGTTTATGGAACCATTGAGTGCAATGCACTCACTTTTTCTGTGCTCTCACATTCAAGTACTCAGAATGGCCACTGATAGATTTATCCTGAAGTTCTCATATGAGTTAAAAAAAAAAAAAAACTACCATTGGCTTTCTCATGAAACATTTGAGTGCTGCACATTTTGTGGTTAGGTGGAGTGTACCCTGTGCTCTGCTGGCCTTTTGACTGGTAGGTCAAGATTAGTAGAGGGAGCATGTAATACATCTCCACGCTGGGACTATATTGAAGGGAAGGGTGCTATTAAGATTTAGCTCAGGATGAGAGGCATAAGCTGTCTGCACCTTAATGTTTATTGCAGCTCAATTCACAATAACTAAGACCTGAAATCAACCTAAAGGCCCATCAACAGTAGACTGGATAAAGAAATTATGGGATATGTACTCTATAGAATACTATACAGCAGTAAAAAACAATGAAATCTGGTCATTTGCAACAAAATGGAGGAATCTGGAAAACATCATGCTGAGTGAAATAAGCCAGTCCCAAAGAGACAAATATCATATATTCTCCCTGATCGGTGACAACTAACCGAGCACCAAAGGGGAAACCTGTTGATATGAAATGGACACTATGAGAAACGGTGACTTGATCGGCCCTTGCTCTGACTGTTGATGAACAACTTAATACTTTGTCCCTCCTAGTATTTTTGTTTGTTTGTTCTACTTAATACTATTGGTTGAATTCTGTAATTAATACACAGTTATTCTTAACTGTTGATACTTAACTAAAAAATGATCCCTGTTAAATATAAGAGAGGGAATAAGAGAGGGAAGAGATGTACAATTTGGGACATTCTCAAGCTGACTTGCCCAAAATGATAGAGTTAGAAACATACCAGGGGATTCCAATTCAATCCCATCAAGGTGGCATGTACCAATGCCATCTCACTAGTCCAAGTGATCAATTTCTGTTCACAATTGATGATAATGATAGGACTAAGAGTCAAAGGGATCACATGAACAAGACTAGTGTTTGAAAATACTAACCTATAGAATAAAAAAGGGAGAGAACGATCTAACATGGGAAGCGGGATACACAGCAGACTCAGAATGGCAGATGTCCTAAATAGCACTCTGGTCTCAGAATCAGCCCTTAAGGCATGTGGATCTGGCTGAAAAGCCCATGAGAGTATTTCAGGAATGGAAAGCCAAGACACTCTGTCAAAAAAAAAAAAAATGACCTAAATGAAAGATCTCTGTGAGCGAGATCCCTTTGGAAAGAACAGGTCATCAAAGAAGGAGGTACCTTTCTCTGAAGGGAGGAGAGAACTTCCACTTTGACTATGGCCTTGTCTAAATATGATCAGAGTCAGTGAACTGAAAAGGCCTCCATAGCCTTGGCAACTCATGACAAGAGCCGAGGGTGATTTCTGATGCCATAAACAAGAGTGTCAATTTGCTAAGTCAACAGCAGGAGTCATGTGCACTTACTCCTCATGTAGGATCTCTGTCCTTAATGTGTTGTATACATTGTGATTTAATGCTATAACTAGTACTCAAACAGTCTTTTACACTTTGTGTTTTTGTGTGGGTGCAAACTGTTGAAATCTTTACTCAATATATACTAAACTGATCTTCTGTATATAAAGAGAATTGAAAATGAATCTTGGTGTGAATGGAATGGGAGTGGGAGAGGGGAGAGGGAGGGAAGTTATGGGGGGGGGGGAAGCCATTGTAATCCATAAGCTGTACTTTGGAAATTTATATTCATTAAATAAAAGTTTAAAAAAAAAGAGGCATAAACTGAGACGATCCTGGACATACTGGGTTCTCCTAATAATGATGGAGATGAGAAGCTCCACGCTGGGGTTACCACCCCATGCTCCTTCTGCTGGGCTGCCTGCATTCTCATACAGCTGAGAAAAATGGGGTTTTGGATCTTCTCCATCTCTCTCTCACTCTTGCACTCGTCACTCTCTCTCTCTCGCTCTTTTGATGCACACATTCTTCTCTTTCAGACAGAGTTGTTTTTTTTTAAATTTTTTATTTTTTTGACAGGCAGAGTGGACAGTGAGAGAGAGACATAGACAAAGGTCTTCCTTTGCCGTTGGTTCACCCTCCAATGGCCACCGTGGCCAGCACACTGCGGCCGGCGCACCACGCTGATCCGATGGCAGGAGAGTTGACATTGTCATAAGTCAACGCGATGTAGCACCAGTCGAGAATCTCTGGTTGTGATCATTACTGATCTTGTTTTTCAACTTCTGTTCTGGTCTTCATGATGAGGGCGTAGTGTCAGAGAGTTCCTGGAAATCAGCTTGTGTCTCTGCTCCTCATCTTGCTGGCTATAAACTCGATCTCTTCTTTGCTCCTGTGGCCTTTGTCAGAATCTTATGCTCTTGCACTGTGCCCTGGCACTCAGCAGACACTGCAGGCATCCACACCAGGTTCCTGAATCTGAGCAGCATCTGCGAGCTCAAACACATCGTTACTGTTGGTTACTGCACATTCAACTTTATAAGCCCCAATAGGCACACCAGGCTGATCATTAAAGTAGATAATGATGACTTGTGCCTACTTGGCATAATGTTGGTACCAGCAATTACAAAACAAAGGAAAGGCAAAGAACTAAAAAGAGTAATAAATACTAGATATGGTCAGATTTTTCTGCAGCTAAGATGGTTATCGAGATAGCTGTACCATAAGCAACAGCTGTGTCAGTGTTGATTCTCTTGTTTAAATTTTTAGCATTGAGGAAGTCCTGAAGAAGCTGCTGACGCTTGATGGTGTGGGCAGGGCCACCGAGCAGACAGCCATGGACCTATGATTTGTCCTTGTTGACTTGATGTAGGGTCTCTTCACCGGATTCAGCAAGCCACAAAACAGCTTGGATTTCAGTTTCACATTGATTAAACACTTGATGTAGATACCTCCAGTGTCTGCTAAACACAAAGGTATTTTGAAAGAGGATAAGGTTATGACAAAGGGCACTCATGTGATGAAGAGATTGAAGTAGAAGTGGAAAAATACAAAGAGAAAATTAATCTGTGCTTTGTCCTGAAGAGCATTGGTTTAGCTTGTTTATCAGCCTTCTCATTCTAATGTCCTTTTTTTATGTTACCCTTGACCTTGCCACTGAAATGGTTGATCTTTTATTAAGGAAATCTTTTCCACCCAAGCAGATGTCTCTAGCTGAAGAGTGCACATCAAGGATTCTGTCTTCAGGGGGGAGCATGGCTACATCGAACGTGCTGCTCCTGTGCCCGGGATCAACACGTTTTGTTTGACAGTGAATGTTCTGTCAAAGCCATAAGCAATGGTGCTGGCAGTTGGCTTGTTGACAACACAGAGACCAGTGATGTTTCTAGCATTGTTTGTGCTCTAGCACTGGGAGTCATTAAAACTCTGCTACTGTGAAAATCCCCCAATTTGACAAAGTTGGCTTCTGTAATTTCATTTATCTTCTTCACACCAAAGTTTAGGTAGAAGTTTTCAACCCCTTTCTTTTGTATTCCATTACAACCTTTGGCCTGCTTATCTTTTGGAGAATGAATAATCACATTGGTGTCCAGTCATGTGCTTAGCACCAAAAGTCATATTGTGGGGTTCATGATAACTTGTTGACTTGATTGATCAATGATCAATCATTTTATTGTCTGTAAAGGTGACATAGCATGGATGATCTTCCTTTCTGTAAGCCCTGGAATGGTCTGAACCTCCTCTTCCTGGGAGACACCCTCTTAGTAACAGGTTGTATAATAATGGCTGGAGTGGGAATAGTGCCAGCTGCAGGTGTCTTCAATATGATGCTGTGGGGATTGATGGAACTGTTCAGGGACAGACAGCAGAGATGCTGTGTGCCATAGCGTGAAGATACGAGTACGCACAAAGAACCGAATGATGAACCTGACTCTCGAATTCAGCATCTTCTCATAATACTTTCTGCCAAGTCATTTAAAATGTTGGGTTCTTGCTTGTTGTCATCTTTGACTTTTGTTTCTAACTTTTTGTTTCTAACTCAGCATTTGTGGGATTTGTAGGCTGCCATGTATATATTGCTAATTCCTGTACTGTTGTAAATCCTTCCATTGTTTGACTATATTTGAATTTATTTATTCATTTTCCATGTTCCTGGTTATTTGTTATTAGGATGCATCCATTTTTTATTATTAAAAACAATGCTGTTGTGATTATGAAAGCAAGGATCAACAGATTCAATTATATTAAAATAGACATTGTATCAAAAACGTCTTAAGGAGATAGAAAAGACAGTGTGTGGAATATATTTGAGGCACATAAAACCACCAGCAGAGTGTTAGTGTTCAGGTTTCATAAGGAACTCCTACAGATCAAAATGAAGAATATAAAAGTCTCAGTAAAAATGGGAAAAAGTTATGAGACACTTTACAGAAGAGCAGAAGAGTAAACCTGAGTGACCAATAAAATGCTGAAAGATGTGCTCTCTCACTTACAAACAAGAAGAATGCAAATAAAACCCACAATAACTGTACTCCTCACACTAAAATTTAGACATGAAGCCCAAGTGCTAGTGAAGATATAGATTGATAAAAACCCATTTTGCCTGTCTCAAGGATGTTGAAATTTGTACATTGATGAGGAGAGTGAACTGGCATTACCTAGTAAGACCAATTCTAAGAATACCACTTGGGGCTGGCACTGTGGCATAATAGTTTGAGACTCTGCCTGTGGCGCTGGCATCCCATATGGGGGCCCATTCATATCCCAGCTGCTCCTCTTCTGATCCAGCTCTCTGCTGTGGCCTGGAAAAGCAGTGGAAGATGGCCCAAGTCTTGGGTCCCTGCAACCACATGGGAGACCTGGAAGAAGCTCCTGGCTCCTGGCTTTGGATCAGCTTAACTCCAGCCATTGTGGACATTTTGGGAGTGAACCAGCAGATGGAAGACCTCCCTCTCTGTCTCTTTCTGTCTGTCTGTCTGTCTCTCTCTGTCTCTCTGTCTCTGTGTGTGTGTGTCTGTAATGCTGCCTCTCAAATAAATAAATATCTTTTAAAAATACCACTTTCCCAGTACTTCTATGCTAAGGATGTACCTGAGAGAAACTCTTACCCAGGCATTCAGAGAGAGGTTTTCAAATGCCCTTGATGATGTTTGGTTTTAATGAGCATTTTTAGGTTAGCAAAATTTACATCATTCAGCTCATACTAACTTTTAAACTAGAATGATTATTTTCATCTTTAATTCAGTGAATGTGTGTTAATATAAAAATTGATCAAAAATACTCAGTGGTTCTAACTGGTCATTTTCTTTTAAATGTATTATATATTTAATGTATATTAAATTATATATATGTTATATATATTATATATATATAAATTAATTATATATTTAAATGTATTATATATTATAGAGCTGCCACATGTTAGGTGTTAGGTGCTGGAGTGAGTAAGGCAGAGTAGCCACTGATTGTTACTTCTAAGTTTTTGAAATTTACTCAGATACTCCTATTTCTGTTCATATAAACACCTCTGTCCCAGAAGGCGATTTCTGGCTCTTGAGGGCGTGGGGCGTTATCTGGATTACGCTGCCCTTGTTTCCTGTCATGAGCATTGAGGATGCTCTGTGATCGTTGCTGGTGAGCAGCGATGCAGCTCTGTCTGCCTGTCCTCTGGGCTCTTGTCTGTGAAGATACATTAAAGACATCCATCTCGTCACTCGCAGGAAATGAACAAACAGACGCAGAATGGCTCGTGGAATTATGAGGCTCAGACGAGAAGCGTTCCCTGAAGTTCCATCTTTTGGAGCTGTTCCATTCCCAGCTGCTAAGATGCAGGGGAAATAAGAATAATAAAACACAATGAAGGAGGAAGAGAAGAGGAAGCATTTCTGTATGCTCTTAAGTGCACCAGCTAATGCAGTGCCTTTCGCAGGGAACATGAAATGCATTTTTAAAAGATTTTTCTTTAAATCAAAGAAGGATGTTGACATCATTTACATCCTGGGTATCAAAAACGGTATTCGATGTGTGTCAGAGAAACTCATTTTTCCGTTCTACTTATTCACCAAATTTGTGAACACTTCTCTCTCAGTTGGCGAAGTGGATTTTAATTTTATAAATCTGATTTCAGAGCTGTCAGTGTCGATCTCATCAAACTCACTAGAATGGCAGAAATACTGCAGGCAAGTAATGTCTTCTATTATTACATATATTCTATTGATCCATTATTTAAGAATAATTTTGTGTGAACTTTTAAGCAAAATCTCCTCGGTGTCCAGGCAGTATAAACTCCCTTCAGTGACAAAGTGATCACTGGTCTGTGGCGTGCCTGTCCCGCTGAGCCCTTCTGGATTTTTCCTGTTCTGAGATGTAGTAATGAGGCGCAAGAACACATCTTGATTTTCCTCCATACAAACTGGTGAGACTCGAGGGATGGGCACCAGTACCCAGAGCGAGACTTTGTTCATTTCACAGCAACCATGTGTGGCAGAGAGAGAGCCAGTAAACACTCAGCATGTTACACCTTCCCTGACCTTTTTAGAACACTTTGGTAGAACGTGTGCTGTCCACCATGGCCTCTTCGCCCTATTGCTGCTGAACTTGGACTACGTCTGGGGGTCATGGGGTGAGAAGGTGTCTCTCCTGTCCTGATACACTGTATGTCATTCCCACCCTGCAGAAGCAGGATTCGCTATCTGGATCAGTGATACACACACACACGCACACACACACGCATGCACGCACGCACAGCAGGAAATGGTTGCTATAGAACGAGGCTTTCTCCACAGGCGAGCAAGGCTTAAGAGAGGAAAAAAAGGAGAGTGACTTGGGGTTCTTGTGGTGGGAAGTGTTTGGGCCTGGGTTGAGAGTTCCTGCACCTAAGCAGATATTTAGGTATCTTGCATTTCCTGCTAGAGCCAAAGGAGGGAGCCCTAGAGATTGGTTATGGGCTTGTGCAGATGTGGGGCATGGCGGGAGGTGTAAAAGATGTCATCCATCAATAGGGGGAATCTGTTACACTGTGTGTGCCCCTGCTTCTTCTTCTTCTTTTTTTTTTTTAAGGGAACGGGTTTATTGGGAACACCCTACAGACCAGAGTGAAGGGGCGGTGAAGGAAAAAGAGAGAAAGAGAATATAAGAGAGAAACAGAGAGGAGAGGAGCCGAGAGAGAGCCAAGAGAGCACGTGTTCAGGAACAGGCCCTTTTAAAACTTCACCTGAGGGCGGGCAGGGAAGCAGGAGCAGCGAATCCCATTAGGATGAGGGTGGAGCCTGGCTCAGGTAGCTGGGCCACGTGGCCACCTGGCTACAACTGCACCAGTTTCCTAACATTCCCCCATTTGTTTTTTATAAAGCAGGGTTTATATGGGATTATATTAGTCCCCAAAGTCCAAGAGGGGTAGAGGGACGATGATCTGTCTTTAGAGCTACTTCCTGCTGACATGGGATGATGAGGCACTCTTCGCTGGCATGGGACGATGTCTCAAGCCACTGTCTCCTGGGTGGTGAGCTGAGTATATCCCTGTAGCAGCATTTGGTTGACCACTGGGTTGCTGAAGGCCTTCGTTTGTTCCATTATAACCTGCTGGAAACACTTAGACACTGTAGTATAAAAGACAAGGTGAGAATAGTAACCAATGATCCTAAGAGTAGCATTAACCAAGTAATGAGAGGATTTCATAGAGGAGAGGAAGTGTAGGGGGGTCTCTGGACCCTTGTGAGGACAGTTTGATGGATGTGGCTTAAAGCTGATTCCAGCCAAGATTGGGAGAAAGGTCACTCATCTTTTGTAGGTAGAGGGGTTTGTCTGTAGAGACATTCTGAACAATCATACGTGCCCCTGCTTCTAAGACGCACATCACAGTCCTCACATACATCAGGTTGCTCAGAAATCGCTGTGCCCTTGATGTTCAGTGTGAGGAAGTCATTGCTTCTTTCACAAAGGCTACTTGTCTCTATTTCTTGGTGACGTCATGCATCATAGTAAACTTTCTCTAAATTCGACCTTTCCATGTTTTCAATCGCCTGAGCTCTCCAGTACTTACCGAGTTCAAGTGAAGCAATAAAATACATACTTCTTAACCCAATCTGGTGAAGCCATTGAAAAATGCTTTCAATCCTAGGCTGAGCAGGACATCTGGTTCTAAGCCCCACACTACTCCCAGAATCCCTGAGGGGCAGACGGTGTAGGCAGAAGAAAGCAGAGAGGAAAGAGGGCTGTGTTACCTCCTGGGGCTTTGCAGGAAAACTCAAGTGGAAAAACAAAGCATTACAGTAGCAGAGAAGGACGTCTTTCTTCCTCTCCTTGGCGAGGAGGAAGGGTTTGTAGACAGGTGGAGGAAGGGAACCAGAGGAGGACCCTGGGGCTCATGGCAGCTGTGATTGGGAAGCCATTGTACACAGAGAGACAGATGGACGTGTCCAGACTTGCCATAGGCAAAGCTCTGCCCTGGGACTGGACCGGGCTCTTCGTCCTGGGAATAGAGTGGCTCAGCTCCGACACCAGGGGCTTTGCTGGACCATGGCTTAGCAGAAAGATGATGAGAAGCTAACAAAGGCTTTTAGGAAGCTCATGAGGCTAGGGAAGAAGATGATGGACAGGAGACTCACAGACAAGTACGTTAACTAGAAATATAAGGAAAGGGGAAAACTTGCTAGGGAAAAAGCATGGAATGGATACTTTGTGGAGTCATGCTTGATGTCAGCTACTGATGGATGCATAGAAGTGGAGAAGATGGGGCACACGCAGGCAAGCCACTGCTTGCGATGGCAGCATCCCATCCTGGAGTGCCAGTCTGAGTCCCAGTTCGAGTCCTGGCTGCTCTGCCTTCAATCCAGTTCTCTGCTAATGTGCCTGGAAAAGCAGTGAATGATGGTCCTAGTGCTTGGACCCCTGTCATCAACACGGGAGACCTGGATGAAATTCCAGAATCCTGGCTTCTGGCTGGCCCAGCCCCAGCCAATGTGGCCATTTGGGGAGTGAATCATCAGATGGAAGATTTTTCTCTCCCATCTATCCTCCTCTCTCTCTTTCTCTGTCATTGTGCCTTTCAACTAACTAACTAAATAAATAAATCTATCTATCTATCTATCTTTTTGAAAAGATACCAAGTAATTCTCAGGAGAAAAATAGCAAGATAGTTGGGCACAAAATTCTAAATTATATTCATTTATATACTCATTCATTCAAAAAAATTTTTATTGAGTGCTTATTATGTTTGATGCCTTGTTTTAGGCACAAAGAATAAAATGGGAAAGATGACACATCTACCTTCCAGAAGTTTACGGTTGAGTTTAGTGCCTGGAAGAATGGAGGGTTGAAAATTACACAGGGGCACACCTAGGAGAATGCAGGGATAGAACAAAACTGATTTGCCTACACTTTATGAAAGGGAATGCATTTTCTTTTTTGAAATTTATAGCTTACTCTGGATATATTTTTCTAGAAACCAAATATACTTTTTAGAAGTCTTTATAGCCATGAGTCACTTGATGATAGGGATGCAGTCTGAGAATGTGTTGCTGATTTCATTGTCAAGGGAGCATCAGAAATTGTACTTATAAAAACCGTGGATGACGTCACTCTGTCATGTAACCCTATGGGACTTCCACCGTATATGTAGCCTGTTATTGTCTGAAAAGTCACTACATAGCACAGGACTGCATAGCAATGCAACGTAAACCTCAGTGAGGAGCTTCCCTCTAGCCCCTCGAGGCCAAGGTAGCAAGGATGTGGAGCTCAGTTCTACATGGACATCCAGAGGTGGGAAAGGGGCAGAGCTGATGCATGATCTGAGTCACCCTTCTCTGGAGTGCGGCTGATATACTGATATCATGTATCAACTGTTCTTTACCTTGAAGTACGGTTCTGACAATGGCATGGTCTGGTGGGAGGATTGTGGCATGGATCTTGAGTATAGAGAAGCACTGGTCCAGGGTCACCCTGTTGGGCTACTTAGGAGGGAACCATTCCACTGTGTCTTGTCAACAGCACCCTGTGTGCATTCTGTGTGAATGGCACTCCTGAGAAATGTCCAGTAGTTACCTATCCAATACACAGCTGCCCTTCTGTCTGCCATGGGAGACCCAGGCACTGAGGTGTCGTGAGGGCTAGCCCAGACACAACTGCAGATTCATCTGCAGTGTCCTCAGCCTTCCATGTCAATACGTCTCGGCTTTCTGCCCTCCAGTTTCCTTGCACCTACTGCCCTCCTGACAGCGACAAATTTCTCTGTTAGCAAATGTCCACTGTGAATTACTGTCGTGGGTCTGAGGGCCCCTGATAAAGGACTGAATTTCTAAGGGTGGAAACGCTGACCCTATCACAGCTGGTAGTAGTGACAATGATAGTATTTGTTAGCTCAGCAACTACTTACTGTATGCCAGTTTCTTTGCTAGAAATGTGTGCTTCATTTAGGATTAACTGTTGTTTTAGGAGGTTAGTGTGGTCATCATTCCCACAGAGCTGTGCTAAGTAGCCAACAGCTTACGGATGTGGTGATGGAACTTCTCACATCATAGGATGTATGTCCTCATGGTGCCGGTACCCACTTCTGTACTGGGTCTAAGTCTAGCCTTGCCCATTCTGATCACTAAGACAGAGAGAGGGAACCAAAGTTGCACCTATGCTCACTTTCAGGGGTCAAGGTTGGGGCTTGGGGAAACTGGGGGAAATCACCAGCTAGCTGACCATGGAGCTGCCTCAAAGTCAGACTCCAGGCAGAAGGCATGTTACTCGGGCAGCTAGAAATTGAATCAGGGTGGAGGGTGAGGCCAGAGTGTGCCTGGGGTGGGGAGAATAGAAGCCCTGAGGGGGCTAAAGTCTCCAACCGGAAGCTAAGAAGATCCAAAGGCAGATGTGGAAATGAGGTGCAGTGTGACCTAGGATGTGGTTCTGTGTTCAGGTCACCAGAGAGCTCGTTGCTGCCTGTCTCGGCAGCTGGCTGTGCTGGGAGAGTAGGCCTGACTGAGTCACAGGGAGGGGATTGGGCCAACCCCACCTGTTCACTCCATCCTGTTCCATGGGCAGATCACGTAATTCAAGTCTCCACAAAACTAGACAAAGAAGTAGGACCTGGGCCAATTCACTGTATAATCTCAGAGGGAGATGGAATGATCAATTATTCAATAGGGCAACCAAAATAGTGTCTTTAGTTCTCAAAATTCCTCTCTTTGTGCAATAAAATTTCACCATGGAAGATTGATTTATTTGGGTTAGAGCTGATGTACATGTCTGGGGAAACTACAGTGAAGAGAACCTCATTTTCCATTAAGATCTGAAGAGAGGATGAGTTCCCATCATGAAGACAGAACGAGTGCTAATGAAAGGGTTGCAGAGCAGGTGGTATTTTGTTTTTTTGTTTTTGAAGGGCAGAGAGAGAGCTTCTATCCATTGGTTCACTCCTCAAATACCAGTAGTGGCTGGGGCTTGGCTGGGACCAAAGCCCTGAACTGGGAACTCCATCCAGATCTCCAGGGAGGGTGGCAGGAACCCAAATACTTGAGCCACCACCTGCTGCCCCCCAGGGTGCACATTAGCAGGAAGCTGGAGTCAGGAGCCAGAGCCAGGGAATCAAACCCAGGCACTTCCATAGGGGACACAGGCGTCTTAGATGCTAAACCAAATTCCCACTCCAGAATGGATGAGTTTGATGCTGGCTTGCGAGAGAAAAATGGAATCTGGATATTAGAAAATGCCCAGTGAGAGCCAGACAAGGAGGGCACAGCTGGACCGCTTCGTTTTTGTAGGAGGCAGACTGGAGGAGTTAGAGCAGGGGGCTGGTGACACATCAGACCTTGACTAGATAGTGATCCCAGCATTTGAAGATCCCAACTCTTTGACTATGTTCTTTTCCGTCATTGAACTTCATTTGTATTATTTTTCTCCACTGATTTTTTTTTTTTTTTACTATGTTACATCTTTCTTTGTCATTTTAGGTTAACCTCTGGGTGTGGCAATATCACTTAGTTTCAGTAACTAGGACCAAACATTTTCCTGTAAAATGTCCTTGCGAATTGCCAGGAAATCCAAATTTTTTCAGAAATTCAAAATGTCCTTTGGTAGAAATTGAGGAGGGATGTGCAGCAAAACCTTCTCAAAGATGAAGGACTGTGGCATCATTTCACCAAATGCTAGCTCAGCTCTGGATTCTGTGCGCAAGGACTACAGGAAATAGTTCCGATGGTGGCAGTAAAATCCCAGAGCATTTTTGCACTTAACTATTAAACATAGAATTATAGATATTTAGGCAGAATACCAAATGGAAAAGCTCGCTTTGTATGTGAACAAGGACTATTTAAGAATACAAGTCACTCTACAGACACCATCTGAGGTTCAGTAATGAGAACATTTCATAAATGCTCATAGTGGGAGGAATGTTTTATTAATACCACACCACTGGTAGTTTCAGAAATGTCTCTCAAAGTTTCTCCTGAAGCATTCCATGAAGTCGATTTGTTGCGTAGACAATGGAAATAACAGATGTGGTCTGTGGGCTGTTCTGCAGGAAGATGCCGAAGGGTGGGAGTGGCTGGGTAGGGGCAGAGGACAAGGCACACAGGGGAGGGGGTGTTTCCCAAGGACAGATATGAGGAAGGAGGAGCAGGGTTCCTGGGTAAGAGAATGAGTGCTGCAGTGGGAGGCAGGAGCCTGTCCCCTGGGAAAGGGTCTCTACTCGGTGTACATTGTGCACTCGGAGGTGGGGGTGTCTTGTCCAGGGCTTCAAAGAACACTCTTGGGACTGGCACTGTGGGTAGTAGGTTAAGCCTCTGTCTGCAGCGCCAGCATCCCATGTAGGCTCTGGTTCACATCCTGAGTGTTCCTCTTTTGAACCAGCTCTCTGCTGATGGCCTGGGAAGGCAGTAGAAGATGACCTAAGTGCTTGGGCTCCTGCACCCATGTAGGAGACCTGAAAAAGCTCCTGGCTCCTGGCTTTGGATCAACCCAGCTCTGGCCATTGGGGCTATTTGGGGAGTGAAACAATGGATGGAAGACCTCTCCCTCTCTCTCTCTAACTCTGCCTCTTAAATAAATAAATAAATCATTTTTTTTAAAGAGCAGTCTTTTCATTAGAATGCTCTGTCCATACTACTCCATTTTAGATCTATGTAATTTTTAAAACCATGGATTTAAAAGACAATATGAGAGAGAGCTAGTGAATGAGATTCTCTGGTTCACTATCCAAACGCCTACAATGGCCAGTGAGGCTGAAGCCTGGAGCCAGGAACTCTAATACAGGTCTCCCATGTGAGTGGATAAACCCAATTTCTTGAGCCCTCACCACTGCCTCCCAGGGTAAGAATTAGCAGAAAGTGGGAGTCGGGAACTGTAACTTTAATGTGTGATGTGGGAGTCCTAACTGGTGGTTCAGTTGCTAGGCCCAAATCCAACTGTTTTAAATAGATTTTTAACCTTAAATATGAACTATTGCATGTATACAAATAGGGATTAAGAGGCTAATGAACACGCATATTTGAATTTCCCAACTTTAGAAATAACACAGTGCACATATTGTTCAGGCCTATCTCCAAAGAAGCAAAGCATAGCCAAGTGTGTAACACGGACATTCTACTACTAAGTGGGTATTCTTGGGAAACTTTGCCCTTCATGGACGAGGAGACAGCTACTGAATATTGACAGGAGCGTTGTTCATAATGAGGAAGAAACTGGAAAACCCAAGTGTGCATGAACAGCAAGATACATGCACAAGTAAGGACCGAGCCTATGGTAAAGCACAATACCTCAGGGAAAAGGAGTCACTTGCAGTGTGCATATCAACACGGATCTCAAAGGCATCAACAGCGGAAGAAGGAAGTCACGGGATAAGAGAGAGCATGATTCCATCATAAGTCTTCACACAGAGCGTATAACCGGAGCAGACAGCAGACAGTTGCAGAGTAGAAGTTCTCTCTGGGCACTGAGGGGCCATGCAATCAGGCAGCGGCTGCTGGCCCTGCTAAGGTTCTGTTATTGGCCTGGGTAGTGGGCCCGTGGGGGTTTACTTATTGTTGCTCTGTAAACTGTGCAAACACTCTACATACTTGCATGTCGGTTGTGTTTTATAATTCTCACACAAGGAACCTATGGACAAGGCAATAACCTCCTTCAAGTTTAAGGTCAGTTTCCCTTGCTCCTGATGCCGTTGATTTGGCTATTTCAGCCGAGCCCTCCCCTGTTCACTCTGTAGGCTCCTGATGCTTTTAGTTTCCCAGTCCTCCATCGTCCTGGGTCTCCCGGACTCCTTAGTACCCTGCTCACCTGCCACACCCTGTGAACCCATCACAGGGGTTCCCTCCCTTGTCTAGGCCAGAAGTAGCATATGGTGCTCCATGAGGCAAGAACCAGTTCACACTTAAGAACAGAACTATGGAAAGTGATCAATGAATTACCGAAGCTCCTTTCCATCAGAGACCTGCTGTGTAGCGAGTGGTGTGCTAGCTAAGTGTTGGGATACAGCCCTTGTGTGCAGCCGGGACCCCAGCCTCTTATGAGCTGGCAGGCAGGCTTACCCTGGCTCGCCAACACCGGTCACTTGGCAGTGGCAGCTGCTGCCAGACCTCTCTTGGTGAGGATTTCCATCTGCCACAGGGGAAGAGGCAGCATCTGTGTAATATGAGATTTGGTATCCCTGGTTCTAAAGTCTAAACACATGAAAGGAAGGTGAGGACAGGGTCACTTCTCTAAATGCTGTTTGATGCATCAACATGCACGAACACGTTACCTACAGGTGCTTGGACATCATGTGGACAAAGTCAACGTGTGCCCAGTAAACCCTGTGGAATCTTTATCCTGCAAGCTTCCCGGGTGCTGTTTGTGCTTCCCATTTATTCATGAATTTACCATGGACCCTTTTGTCTTTACTCCATGTTTGCATTGTCTGTTCAACTCGGGCATCAGTTTTGTAAAGGATAGCGAAGCTGCATTTGGGACACATTTGTGTCCCACACTGAGATGAACAGACACTCTTGTCTAGGAGGGGACCTGTAAAAGCTCATACAAAATGCAACTGTCTTTTTTTTTTTTTTTTGAAAGATTTATTTATTTATTTATTTGAAAGGCAGAGTTATGGAGAGGCAGAGGCAGAGAGAAAAATAGAGAGAGGTCTTCCATCTGCTGGTTCACTCACCAAATGGCTGATCTGAAGCCAGGAGCCAGAAGCTTCTTCTAGGTCTCCCATGTGAATGAAGGGGCCCAAGGACTTGGGCTATCCTCCACTGCTTTCCCAGGCTATCTGGAAGCTAGATTGGAAGTGGAGCAGCAGGTACTTGAACTGGCATCCACATGGGATGCCTGCACTGTGCACTGCAGGTTGTGGCTTTACCTGCTATACCACAGTGCTGGCCCCACAGCTGTCTTTTAATTCTGTCTTTCCACAAACTTATTGAACTAACCTCATATTAGATTTGTAAATGAGCTTTTATGATTTCAACACCAGGACTGAGGCAATGTTAAGTACCGTTTAGCTATAATGGGTCACGACGGACCCAATTCACCTTGCTGGGTTAGTTTCCTAAGGGATGGCTTACATTTCCTGGAGATGAAGCAGCCTTGAAACTTGAGATTCTAACTTGTAAACCAATGATAAAGTTAATAGCATATAGGAAAACTGATACTTAGTATTTTGATTGTTGCTTCCTTAAAGAAGTGTTTTTAAAGGTTGAAATAGTGTTAACACTGTACTTTTAAAATAGCATCCCACCTATACAGTATAATTTAAGGTAAGTACCTTATAGCATACTTAAAATACAGGCTGTTATTTTAAATATATGCCCTTTATTTTGTTGCTGAAAGTTGGGGGTTTGTGCATTGCAGAACATAACGTGTTCCTTTGGACAGAACAATGTAAATAGTAGAAAATGGAAATCAGCTGTAGACAAAGCTGGGGCACACAATATAGCTTAAATATGCTGTACCATGTTTCTGGTGGGACAGTGAGGTTTGGGAAAGATAGCTTAGAGTCAATGGGGAAGAGGAAAAACAAGTAAGGTAACATATTGAGAACCTGAGCTACTTAACATTTTAATGAAAGAAAAGCAAGAGATTTTTATTTTTAGAGACCACTTGAGTTCCAAAGATGGACTTGATGGAGTACTGGTCTCATCGATCTACTTTTGTTGTAATTTCAGGTACACATGCGATTCCAAAGCAGGCCCATCTGATGGCTGATTCTGTAAAGACAGCAGGTGACCCAGGCATTCCACCTTGGGTTTAAGGTGAAAGTGAAGGCGTCCTGGGAGGAAACACCACAGCCAGGCCTCTGTTACTGATAACCGATTATTATTATGGTGGAAGGGAAGCAAGGAGAGTGTAGGAAGGATCATGTGAATTATGGGAAATCCAAACTGGAAACATATCTATCCATTGTAATTTCCTAAGCAAATTCAATCGACAGCTATTTCTCTTCTCAAATGTCTGTGTCGAAGTAAAATTCTAAAGTGCACATGTGTGTGCACAAGTGTGCATGTACTTATGGGTTGTGTGAAATATGTCCTCACCTTCCTTTCACGTGCTTAGACTTTAGAACCAGGGATTAACTGTTTAGAATTGACAACTGTAAGGCCGGCGCCGTGGCTCAACAGGCTAATCCTCCGCCTTGCGGCGCCGGCACACCGGGTTCTAGTCCCGGTCGGGGCGCCGGATTCTGTCCTGGTTGCCCCTCTTCCAGGCCAGCCCTCTGCTGTGGCCCGGGAGTGCAGTGGAGGATGGCCCAGGTGCTTGGGCCCTGCACCCCATGGGGAGACCAGGAAAAGCACCTAGCTCCTGGCTCCTGCCATCGGATGATCGCGGTGCGCCGGCTGCAGCGCGGCGGCCATTGGAGGGTGAACCAACGGCAAAAGGAAGACCTTTCTCTCTGTCTCTCTCTCACTGTCCACTCTGCCTGTCAAAAAAAAAAAAAAAAAAAAGAAATGACAACTGTTTCTACATTGACTGTACCTAGGCCCCTGTAACTACTGAGTTCCTTATCACATTCCAATCCCAGGAAGAATGCTGGGAACAAGATGCTTTTTAAGAAACACAGAACACAGTCTCCCTCTTCTACATGCCTATGCCATGGGACGCAGGTGGAAATCTGCTGCTTTCTCCCTTGGAAGCTCTGTTGGGGGGTGAGTCAGTGTTTTCCTTACAAATTTTGTTATAACTCTTCCTGTGTGTATGTGTACATATATAGTCAGTATAATATAATTTTTCATTTTAGTATATTTCTCATAATTGATATGATAAAATTAACATCTGATAAATGAGAAATGCTTTATCATTTGTATGACAGACAGTTAGTAAAATGCTAGTTAAGGCTGGCGCCAAGGTTCAATAGGCTAATCCTCCGCCTGTGGCGCCAGCACCCCGGGTTCTAGACCTGGTTGGGGTGCCAGATCTGACCTGGTTGCTCCTCTTCCAGTCCAGCTCTCTGCTGTGGCCCGGGAGTGCAGTGGAGGATGGCCCAGGTCCTTGGGCCCTGCACCCGCATGGGAGACCAGGAAGAAGCACCTGGCTCCTGGCTTTGGATTAGCGTGGTGCGCCAGCTGCAGTGCACCAGCTGCAGTGGCCATTGTGGGGTGAACCAACGGCAAAGGAAGACCTTTCTCTCTGTCTCTCTCACTGTCCACTCTGCCTGTCAAAAAAAATGCTAGTTAAAAATTGAGGATATTAAAAATAAAACTTGAGTTTTCTGTTGCAGACAGAAAACCAACCTAAGTTTTGTCTGGCTTATAGATAGCCAGTTTTAGAATATATGTTCCAGACAAAATCCATTGAGTGGGTCAGGGCAGTTCAACTGCATGTTGTGAGCAGATATTTTTCCTGACTATTCAGATTTTGAGAGAAATTTCTCTTTATCAAGTAAGCAATGATTTGGCTACAGGAAAAAAAAAAAGGAAATACTGTTAAATTTCCTGCAGAGGGGAATTAAAGTTGGAAATTAGTGACATGCTGAAAATTAAAATTTGGAGAAAGCCCATGAGCTAAAAACACCTGACAACTCAGATTTGGACATGGTTGCGTGAAACCAGGGTGTTGGGGAAATGACCGTGGAGCAGCCCCTGGTGTTTCAGAGCTCCTACACCTGTTGTAAACCCAGGGTGGCTGCAGGGGTCTTGGCTTACCCAGGGAATGGCTCTGTCTTTGGTCCTGAATATATGGTTGAAAGGATACACGCTCATAGTGCTTCCCAAAATATTATTGTTATCTAAGTCGGTAATACAGTTTTTGTTTAGGAAGCAAGTAAAGAGTGAACTCAGTGTGGGTTAATGTTTTAGGAGAAATTTCTTATTAGGATAATAGACAGAAAAGGAGTTACAAAAATTCAACTCAAATGTTTTACAAATTTATCTAAAATAAATAGTAAACATCAGCAATCATATCAAAATTAAGTATAATCTAATACAATTGGCCACCATCAATGAAACTTGGCAAGATTCTTGTATTCACATGTATGGAGAACAGTAGAAGAAGGTAAATTCTTAATTTCCACTATCCAGAAAGCATTCTGGTGAGTCTGATGTATCTTGGCAATATTTACTACCAAGAAAAAATAGCAAATGGGTTAAAAAAAAAAAGTGAGAGGAAAAACCAGACAATAGTTGAGTTGTCCCTTCCATATGAGCTCTACTTTTCACTGTCTTCGAGCTACTTTACAAGCCTGTAATTTGTAGGAAATTGATAAGAATGTAAATTGTTCTTGTCAGTAGGGATATAACTTATATCTAATGTAATGCAACTGGTTATCGCTCAGTGGACTTAACAGTTTTGCTAGTTTCTTATCTACTTAGATTGATCTTAGCATTCCTTATGAGTTTATGTGTATAGAGGTACTCCAAAAAATTCACGAAAAAATAGAATTAAAAGATATGTTTATTTTGATGCCTCCAATTTTTGAAATCCATGATTAGTTTTTTCATAATACATATTTTCCATGAACTTTGTGAAGATCCCTCATTTGCATTGATTTCAAACATTTTGGGTACCAAAATAAACACGGTTAGTTCCGCTTTCCATGAACATGTTGAAGTGTGCCAGTATGTGATATTTTGAATTCTTCTCCAATTCAAATGGGTTGTAACATGTTACAGGGTCCTTCATTAACTGAGTTAAATTGGACCTTTGGCATGTATTTATTTTGTATTGATACACGAATCATGATTATAACCTCTGTTGAGAATTATCCTTTAATATGACCAAATTCTCAATCCGGAAAAGAAGACACTGAGCGGGTATCCTGGGGTTTTTCTTCTACTGACTGATGAGTCGTAGAAACTTCTGCCAGAACAAGTAGATGCGATGCATAAAATGGACCATGGAACTGATTCTTGGTGGCGATAGAAATGAAGGCTCCAAGGTGGGGTGTTGAACTGGAGCTCAGTGTCTCCTCCACTCTTCCTTTCCTGCCCCGCGTTTCTCTACCCCTGCCTCAGGGCTAGTTGTCAACCCTCACATTTAGAATTCAGTGAAGTGAAACCTAAGAAAATTCCTGAAGGATGCCAAGGTCTTCTAGTAAAGTAGTAGTACAAGAGTGCTTGAAAAAGTTCATGGAAAATAGAGTTAAAAGATCAGTTGATTTGGTGTAAAAATAATATTGAAATATTGTTGTTGTCCAATGCAATTTTTGTTTTGGAAGCAAGTAAAGGGTGAAGTCAGTATGAGTTAGCATTTTCATAAACATTTCAACATTGGCTTTTATTTATATAAAAGGCAGAGAAACAGAGATCTTTCATCCACTGTTTTACTCCCCAAATGGTTGCAACAAGAGCCAGTATCTCCTTCTGACCCAAGTACTTGAGCTATTACCTGCTGCCTCCCAGGATGTGCATTAGCGGGAAGCTGAATTGGAAGCAGAGCCAGGACTCAAAGCAGACCCTCGAATGTGAGATGTCGGCACTCCAAGCTGTAGCAAATGCACAGCCATGGATGAATGCTTTTCAGGCCACATTAGTCACAGTCTCCTTCCTGTATCCTCTGCCTTATCACAGCCATTCTTTCAATTACAGAAAAGTGGTTAGAATTAAAATATCAAATGTCTAGACTGTGTCTCTGGAAGAGAAACTGGTCTCGGATATTTAGAATGAGTTGCAGCAAGCTAGTGTACTTTCTCTTCCTATGCTGCTCTACCCATCTCCTTCACAGCGCAGCCAGACCACCAGCTCCCTGAATCTCCTCCTTACCATTTTCTCTGAATCTAGAGGAGGCTTCTCCATCAGGTGGGGATGACTGAACACGGCTCAGAGCAAGCCTCGGCTGAATGACAGATGGCAGCTGATGTGTAAAGACACCAGTGGCTTTATCCCTCAGTTTTGAGATACACACATATACACACACATATTTATATATAATTATTTTCAAATGTTGGGTTGACGTGTAATACTTGTATGTTTGTAAGGAGTAATGTGCAGTATTTCAGTATATGTACACACACACACACACACACACAATATAGACTAAACTACCAGGAAATTAGCCTTTCAACTTCCTTACCTTTATTTTAATGTTTAGAGCCTACCAACTCCTCAGTTCAATTCTTTGCACAGAATCTAATAATTTGTCATGACCTATCACCAGCCCACTGTGTTGCAAAACACAAGTACCTGTTAGATTTAAGGCATGTACTCGGAATTACTGCCCATATCTTGCACAAGGTGTTATGGCTGACGTTGCCCATAGTTGTGCCTGGTTTCACAGTCACAGTATTTGCTGAGTGACTTTCCTTCCAGCTTCTTCCTCTACTCTCTGTTGGATTTCTGTACCTCTCCAATAAATTATTTGCTATCGAACACTTGCCTCAGGATGTACTTCACAGGAACCCAAATTAAGACAAGCATCAAGAAATCATTCACCCTATTCCAGAGCAAATAGAGTGCTTGGGCCAGGCTGCTTGACTTCATCAGTCAGAATTTTAGAGGAATGATAGCAAAGTCGATAGTTTTAACTGAAGAGCGTCTTGTGAAGGAACTGTTTACCAAGATGTGAATCGTGGCAAGGAAACCAGCCAAGTATGGTAAAGCATCCTCGGACAAGCAGTGCCAGAAAGCCTTTTCTGAAAGGGAGGAGGGGCAGGAGTTGTGTTAGCAGACTCACATGGCAGGGGCCCACCTGGCAGATGACAGTAAATGAATGTAGCAATCCAGTGCCATAGCAGAGGAAGGAAGGAGTTGGGAGAATGAGGACCATTCTCTTTCTTCCAGCAAAGTAAAAAAAGAGGAAATAAAAATACAGCTAAGTGAGGACAGCAAATCCACTCTGTCATAAAACCTAAACTGAGGGATATGTGCTTGACACATTGAATCACTTAGTAACAACTTGAATCTAAGAAAGAGCTCAAAGGTGCTAAAGATGGAAAGGAAACTTGTAAACCTGAGAGAATAATTTCAGGATCAAGTTCTGATAATCAAAGAATTAGTAACTGTTTAGAAAAGCCCATAAACATACTTGGTACAGATGATAGAATTCATGACAATGAGAAATGAATAACAGGTAATATTAATGAAAAGCTTATAAAGATTAAAACTATTAGGATACCAATAGATATTAACAACAAATCCTCATGGAAATTAGAGATATATTTTAAGTAAAGCACAAGAAACTAAAATATTTAAAAATTAATATGAAAAAATATTCTAGAAATAAAAGAAGGAAATATTCAAAATGAAAATGCATAATCATGAACTGGCGCTGTGGCTCAGCAGGTTAAAGCCCTGGCCTGGCATCCCATACGGGCGCCAGTTCTAGTCCCAGATGCTCCTCTTCTGATGTGCTATGGCCTGGGAAAGCAGTAGAAGATGGCCCAAGTCCTTGGGTCCTTGTACCCATGTGGGAGACCTGGAAGAAACCCCTGGCTCTTGGCTTCAGATCAGTGCAGCTCCGTCTGTTGTAACCATCTGGAGAGTGAATCAGCAGATGGAAGACCCCTCTCTCTGTAACTCTGTCTTTCAAATAAATAAAATCAATCTTAAAAAAAAAGAAAATAAAGAATCACAAATTTCATCCAGAATACTCAACATTGAGACATATTCTAGTTACACTGTTATACCTTAAGGAGGAAGAACATGCCAAGCATCTACATAGGACAATCTAATCCTCATCAAAGAGAAAAAAACGAAAAAAAGTAGGATATGAAATTTCTCAACTGGAAATTGCAAACTGGAGAAGATTGGAGCCATTGCTGTGATACAGGAAGTCTAGTGTAACTCAAGGATATTTTACTGAGCAGGATGTTGTTCAAGGGGAAATACAGTAGGTGAATGTTCTCAAGCATTGCTAGTAAAGGGTCCTAAAAGAGCTGGTCTTTGAGAACATCTTGATGGTAGACTTCAAACGGCTTTAAAAGGAATAAAGAGACTTTTGAGGGAATAAAAATTATTATTAACATTATTATTAATAAAAATTTATTAATAATATATAATTATTAATATACGGGGAGGGAGACTCTTAACACAACATTCAAACCATGGCTGGAATTGAGATATGTATGAGGTAGCACGGTTAGATAAGACAGGGACAAATCATGGAAGATCTTTAAAGTTAGGGGGAAAATGACATGTTTTATTGGGTTAAGAATGGATCAATGAAGAATCCTGAGATGACAGCTGATAAATCAACCTTGCAATGCTGGTGGGTATTTGTAGTTGCCATGTTTTGGAGAGCTTGGGACTCTCATCACTTCACTAAGTACCATGTTATCACATTAATATTACTACTATCAGTTCTCAGTATATTAGTTTCCTTAAGTGCTCAGGTCAACCAATGCAATTATAGCCCTGCTTGTAAACTTGATGTCTAGAAATATTTGTGGACTCTTTCAGTTTATTGGATAAATCACTGTTTTTTTCTTATTGAACTTTTTTTTTTGGACAGGCAAAGTGGACAGTGAGAGAGAGAGACAGAGAGAAAGGTCTTCCTTTAGCCTTTGGTTCAGCCTCCAATGGCCGCCGCAGCCAGTGCGCTGTGGCCGGCGCACCATGCTGATCCGAAGCCAGGAGCCAGGTGCTTCTCCTGGTCTCTCATGCGAGTGCAGGGCCCAAGCACTTGGGCCATCCTTTACTACACTCCCGGGCCACAGCAGAGAGCTAGCCTGGAAGAGGGGCAACCGGGACAGAATCCGGTGCCCCGACCAAGACTAGAACCTGGTGTGCCGGCGCCGCAGGCGGAGGATTAGCCTATTGAGCACAGCTCCAGCTTCTTATTGAACTCTTATATGCATCACCATTCCATGAATGTTTTACTTACAGGATGCTGCATGACATCTCAATGACCAGCATGCTAATTCATCTCTAGCGCTGACTTGCTACCAAAGAGATGACCATGCACTTGATTAGATATCTTCTCCGTTAGCCAACTTATCATAAAGTCGCTTGCTTGAGTGGATTTCAGTACTTGTCTTCTTTCATCCCTAACAAGAAAAAGTCAGTATTCTGTTAGGATCACCTATCAAAAAAGTAGAATGAAAAGCCTGTCCCTTCACTCAACAGATACATACAAACAGAATTCACTATGTAAAAATCGTGGTGGATGAATAGGACAATCTGCCTCTTGGGTAGTTGCTACCTAGTGCGTTTGCAGGAAAAGAAGAGATGATGAGGTCGGTGGGATCAAGAAGTGGTGTTGTACAAAGAGGCGAGGTGTAGTGCTTCTGAGAGGCTGAAGAACAGACAGGGTTTTCACACCCTCAGATTAGGCAGAGGAGCCGCGTTGCAGGAATCAAATTTGCCAAGTATGTGCAGGGTGGGCTGAAGAGGGAAATGGGCCTGGGCATGGTGAGGGCCAGGAGAAAGCTATGAGAATACCAGCATTAGAGTGGTAGCTGTGGAAATGGACAGATGGGCCAGCTGCCAGCTGGCCTGTATAATGAATGCGTCTTTTACTGAGTTACTTCCAAAATCAGGCTTCAGATCGTCCTAACTGGAACATTGTTTTTACAATATACAAAGCCATCATCTGCCACCCCTTTTATTTTCATGATGAAGTGGAGAATCAGAACACAGCTCTTTCACAAGAAGAGCGTAATTTTGTGTAGTTTGAAATATATAATCTCAAACCAGAAATTATAACGTATTCCTGGGTCCCTCAATAACTGGATGTTATTTAGTTTTGATATCTTTCCCTTACATGAAGCTTTGTAAACCTCTCGAATTTTTGTTTAGAATCTGGTGAGTGAGCAAGAAGTTCTGCTGTTCATTGATCTCCATGTCCACAAACCCCATGGCACTGCCCTCCCGAGTGGGCTGAGTCCCCGTGTGCCTTCTGCCTCAACTCAGTAGAGCTCCCTGCCGGGCCAGTGTCACGGCAGCCTGCTGAGCTGCCTGAGCTCCATGGCAGGCAGATCCTAAGAGGATCGCCAGCCCCTGCAGTAGGAGGGACCTGCATTTATCAAGGGTTGTCATTCTCGTGACCAGGTGATGCGAGATGGGATAGTTGCCTTTCAAAGAGGGATATGATTCTGGGTGGACTGACGTCATTAGGTGAGCCCTCAAAAGGGACTGGACTCTTCTTGAAGACACATTGAAAGTCTGGGATGAGCAGCATTAAGCAGTATTAAGTCTTCTACTTTGTATCCAGCTTAAAAAAAGTCTGGGAAACTGGAAGCGTGAGAGCTTGGGTCTGACGAATGCTCTCCATTGCTGGCTGTGAATATTAGGGGACCACACGGCAAGGAGTAAGGACGGCCTTTAGGAGGGGCGTGCACCCCCCCACCCCGTGACAGCCTGCAGGGAAACAGACTATAGTCCTTAAACTATAGGGAGCGGAATTCTGCTACCAACCCACACGTGAGCTCCTGCTGAGAATCAGCTGTCCGAGACCTTGACTTCACCCCAGGAGAACTGATGGAGGGAGGCAGATAGCACAGCAAGGAGAATCTGAAGTTTTGCCCTCAACACCCTACCCTGCCCCCTGCAGCATGGCAGCCTGGCCTGCACTGTCCCGCGCCCTCCTAACTCTGCCTTCCCTGCCTCTGTGCACCATCCAAACCCCTCCCACCTGCACTACCCAAACCGCCGTTTTGTGCGCTGCCCAGCAGCCCCTTTTGATGTACCATGTACCACCAGCGCCTTCCATGTTTTTGCCATTTCGACCTGGTACCAGCTCAAAATAACCGCTATGGCTGCAGGCTGTGTCCTGTGATGGGCTTGAGTTAAATGTAATACAATAACCATGGCAGACACCCCTATTGCCATCATGTACCTGATGCAATGCCACCTCTGAGACTTCCAGGCAAGGGCAAGAAAGGGGACAGTACTCAAACCCTACTCCAAATGCCACCCTCTGTGTATTCAATTACACCCCACTCCAGACACCTCCCCATATGCCTCCAGATCATATAAAGGGACAGCCCTGAACCTTTGCATATAGAATTTGTTGCATATAGAATTTCTCCCCCAAGCTTGCCTGTACTCATTCCCTGGTGTGCACTTTTACTTTGCCTGCAAATGAATTTTACTTCTCTGCTGACTTTGATCTACATCATCTCCTTAAATTCCTTCTGGCGATAGAGAAAAGAACCTAGACCCAAGCTGCCCACAGCAGAACCTGAGCCAAGAACTCCTCCACACCGTGCTTCGGCTTCTGACCTACCGTTCTATCAGCTCATAAATGAGAGTTGTTTTGAGCCATTAAGTTTGTGGTAATTGGTTATGCAACAGTACAATCTAAGTCAGATTTTAACCCTGAAATTTACCTCATTTTAAGGAGAATCAACAAATGCTGCTCACGATGTTAGCACAGCTATAACCAAATAACTATCTCAGAGGCCAAGACGGTCCTGTCCTGGCTGAGCCAATGGTGTTGAGAGGTGGCTGGCTCTTCTGGGTCACAGCGTCCTCATCCATAAACGCAGCTCTTAGGGCAGAAGCTATCTGGTTTCTGTAGCCCTGGATTCTCTGATCATCTTCTGGTCGTGTCTTCCTGTAACAGACAATGAAAGCGCTTACCATAAGAGTGATTCTATTCTCTGCTCGCAGCTCTGAGTGGGGAGAGGAAGTGCGATTGCTGGGAATAACGCTCTCATGGTTTTGTTTTTCTGTCCCTACTTCCTGGCTCACGCACTGGTCCCACACTCCTGAGACAAGCGTGGAGACCTATGGGCTCAGCACCCTGGGCAAGCGTTAAAACCTGTGTGATGGCTTGATCCTTGTGGCGAGGTTGAGGACTACAAAATCTTTAACAAGTTAAAAGTGTCTTGCTACAAGTCTCATCTCAAGCAGCCTCATTTTTACATGAGTTTATTTAAAGCAATACATACACAGCCGTATTACACAAAGCAAAAAGATAAAAACAGGCCAGTTATCCGATCAGGATATTTTGTGTCTTCTTCGTGGCAGGTGGAACGTACAATTTTCAGCATTGCAATACTTCCCCATGCTATGGGCATTGAAATGTGTGGCTACTCCACACACTAACCCAGTGCCAGGAAAGAAAAATGGGGTCATGGTATAACGCCAAGCTAGACATCCTGACCACCGGGAAACTGGGTTTGCAGCAACTTAATGACTGATTTAAACTTTCCTATAAAGCTTAAATAGAGCGCTAAGTTGTATTGTCTCCATACTTCCCTCACTGTAATTTGGGCCCCTGTTAAACAATATTCTTAAGGAGAGTCTGGGATTGATTCTAGTTATTCCTCTTGTTATATTTTTGCAGACCAAGATACATTTTTTTTCTCTTAAAATTATGGGATAACTTCAGATTCTTTGTAGAGATCTTAATAATGTAGAAAAGTAAAAAAAAAATCCACATTCTTAATCATGAAAAAAATCATTGTGAAATTCTTGATGTCTCCTTTCATACTTTTTTCTTTGCTTTGCTTTTTTTTTTTTTTTTTTTTTTTAAGACTTACGTATCTATTTGAAAGGCAGAGTGGCAGAGAGGAAGAGACAGAAAGAGAGCTTTATCCACTGTTTCACTTCCCAAATGCCCACAACAGCTGGGGCTGGGCCAAGTGACAGCCAGGAGCCAGAATTCCATTGGAGTTACTCACTGCCTTTTTTTTTTTTTTTTTGGACTTCCTTGGCAGGAACCCAAGCATTTGGGTCAACAGCCTCTGCCTTCTGGGCCCATTAGCAGGCAGCTGAATCTAAGGCAGAACAGCTGAGACTCAAACCAGCACTCTGATGTTGGGTGTCCCAAGTGGCTGCTTAACCCACTGTGCCACTTCGCCAGCCCCTCCCTCTGTTAATATACATACATTTATTTGAATGTGGTGGGATAAGAAGGATTCAGGACCTGTCTGTGCCAAGGGACTAAATCACACCTCTTCCACCTTCCACCTGCTCTAGCCTGACTTGTTCCTGGCGCTTCTGACCGAGATCAGCATTCACTGGAATTTTTTTCCCAGCTGAAGCCCTGCTGCATCCACCCACCTTGCTCCCAAGCCGCAAGTAGCCAGACTTAGAGCTTTCTTTTCTCAATCCACTCTGTTTGGAAGGTATCAGTGCATGTCTGTCAATCAGGATCTTTATGTTTAATTTATGTTCGCCTATTATTTCTTGAGACACCTGTAACATGCTTTAGCCAATCCTATGTTGTTAAACAGATGTAGTTTTTCACTGTCATAAAATCATTGTGATAAATATTGTATTTGTCAATGTTTCTTTGCCCATTTAATTTCTTGGGTAAAAGACTAGAAGTAGGGTGTCTGAGCAAATTGCTGTGATGGACATGTGTTCTTTTTCTGGCTCCTCTCACTCTCTTGTTTGGAGACAGAACAAAATGCTGCGATTCCACAGAGGCGCCACAGCCTCCACTCTGGGTGTTGTCTTGGGTCTCGGTGAGACTTTCACACACATTGTCCTGACCGCCCTATCAAACCAGTCCAAGCAATGCGTCTGTGTCTTCAGGTTGTAGTTCTGGAGTGGAGTGATCTAAACGCATAAAAATGGTGAACTCTCTTTGATTTATTTTTTTGTTCCAGTGAGCATGATTTGAGAACTTAAATGATTCTAGGTTTTTTTGTTATTTATTTTGGACATGGTTCTGAACTTTCTCTTGATTCTGTGAAGTATTTAACATCCTTCCAACAAATGTATTTATCTTTGCTCAAGTTAGACACTAATGCTTAGCATCTCTTGTTGCAACCCTAGTGGAAACAAATGAATCTGCCATTTTAATGTTTTTAAATATAAATGATCAGAGTGACTTTCCAAAGTGTATCAGGTCACGTTTCTATCAACAGGGTGTTAAAGTGTCATTTCTTCCATACTCTTTTCAAAACAGAACATTCTGAAGCATTTTCCTCTCTGCCAGGCTGGAGGACACTTTTTTCACTTTGCTGTCAATCTTTTATTTTAAGTATTTATCTCTTGGTATACCTGTAAAAAGGCCTTTTTTTTGGTCTCAGGATTACAAAAGTATTTTCTCTTTAAAAAATTTTTTTTTTTAGCAATCTATATAAATCTTGAACTTGTTGAGTACTTTTTGAATTTGGTGTTAGACATGAGGGAGAACTCTAGTTTTTGGCCATGTGAGTAAAGAAAGTTTTTTTTTTTAATTAATGTATTTAAAAGGCAAAGAAACAGAGATCCTACCCCCATCTGATCACGCCCCCAAATACCTGCAGGAGCCAGGGCTAGACTTGGCCCACGCCCGGAGCCTGGCACTCAATCTAGTTCTCCCACAAGCATGGCAAGGACTCTAATACTTGAGCCGTTATGTATTGCTTTCCAATGTGTGCATTAGCAGGAAGCTGGAATCAGGAGTGGAGCTGGGACTTGGGCCCAGGAACTCTAGTACTGGCTGCCATTATACCAGCCAACACTTAACTGTGCCAAATGCCTACCCCATGTAGTTTTTAAAATAAAAGATCTCCATTCAAGTTATTTCCATTGTAGAGTATACATTCTTTGGTCCATTAAATATTGGGTTTTATTGTTTTGAGTATTGTTTTACTTTAAAATTTTTAGAAGATTTTTAAAATGTATTTGAAAGACAGTTACAGGAGGGAGGGAGAGAGGGAGAGAGAGAGAGCACTTTCATCCATCAGTTCACTTCCTAAATTGCTGCAACCTCTTGGGGCTGGGCCAGGCTGAAGCCTTGATCCAGGAACTCCATCTGCGTCTCCCATGTGGGTGCAGGGGCCCAAGCACTTGGACCATCTGCTGCTGCTTTCCTGGGGGTATTAGAAGGGAGATGGATTTGAAGAGGAACAGCCAGGACTCAAACCTACACTGTAGTGCCAGCACCTTTTTTGTTACCTTTGCTTATGTTTCTTTTTCTTTTTTAAAGATTTATTTATTTATTTATTTATTTGAAAGAGTTACACAGAGAGAGGGGATGAAGGGAGAGGGAGAGGGAGAGGGAGAGGTCTTCCATCTGCTGGTTCACTCCCCAGTTGGCCACAATGGCTGGAGCTATGCCAATCTGAAGCCAGGAGTCAGGAGCTTCTTCTGGGTCTCCCATGTGGGTGCAGGGGCCCAAGGTCTTGAGCCATCTTCTACTATTTTCCCAGGCCATAGCACAGAGCTGGATCGGAAGAGGAGCAGCTGGGACTAGAACCAGTGACCATATGGGATGGTGGTGCTTCAGGCCAGGGCGTTAACCCACTGTGCTACAGCAACAGCCCCAAACTCTTGTTTCTTATTTTTCCTCTTTCTTGATACACACACATACACACATGCAGGTTTTTTTTCTCTTTTGATATGTAGACTCTGATTTCTTCATTTTTTCCCCTCCCCTTTCTCTACTCCTTTTTTCCATCCTTTTGACAATTTCCTCTGCATCTTTCAAATAAATTTTTAAATCTGTGTTTTCCTGTCTATCACCTTTGGAAGTAAAACTGTATTTCTTCCAGTCTATTATCCTCAAATTGTTCTGTTTTTACACTATGTAGCTTTCTCCCCAGGGATTATAGCAAGTATGTTTTGTTCTGTACCTCTTGTCAGCACAGTAATTTAGATGTAATTGAGTGGTCATCAAGAGTCTTTTCATATCCTGTCTTCTGCAAGACGCGTTCTTTGTTTTGTTTTATCCTTCAGTTGGCTAAGTGATGTTTTTAAATAGATTTTTCAAGAGATCATGAGTTTTACAATTTTTGATCTTTTACTTCGTGAGAATGTCTTTCTTTTCCTTTCCAGATGGATGACCTAGGAATACCACATCCTGGTTAAAATCTTTTTGTCCTCAACACTTAGTGGACATTGCTCCTACTAGCATAATTAATTGCTAATTAGTTAATTAGTTGCTTATATAATGCTATAGAAATACTAATTTCTACATCTTTATGGTTCTACCTTGTTTTTCCTAGGGAGCTGTCTTGGATTGCAACCAATTATTGTCATTGTGAAATGTGGTTTTACATACCTTCTTATATAAGGTTTGACATTTTCTCTAAGTTATGCTGATCCATAATTTAAAAACTTACAGTGACTCCTTCCTTAAGAACATTTTCTAACTTGTGAGTTATGGAAATGAAAAATGAAGCTGCATTTCCACATTCACAGATATTCACTATCTTGATCATGAAGAGACGAAGCTGAGTTCAAGACTCTCATCTGTCTTTCTAATGCCTGTGCCCACCAGAGAGCCTGACATCCAGCAGATGCTCAATCAGGCTGCAGCAGGTGAACAGTGTTTGAAGGAAACAGCCAAGGATTGGGCATGGAATAAAGCCATGCTGGCCTGTGCGAATCAGATGAGAGTTGGATCACAGGAATTTAGTTACAAGAATAGTCAAAATCCTAAGGTGTTGAAACTTAGAAAGGACAGAAAAAAGGAAAGGTATAAAAAATAGCATTAATTCTATTCCATTTCATTGCTTTAAGTTTTCTTAAATCTTAAAGTCTTTTGAGTATAGCATTAATGAGAACCATTTATGATCGTCAAGAGTGTCTTGTTTTTTCTACAGCCTTCCATATAATAAGCATTCAGGTGTTGGGTCACGTGTTTTGTGAATATCATGGTCCCATGGTGGAATCCTCTCTTGAGAACAAGTGAAATAGACTACTCCAATGATATATTACACCATTTATAATGAGTGGAGAGGGAAGTTTCAATGCCATACTTAAAAGAACTGATTCGAGTGATCACAATGCTTCAATCGCCTTGTGTATTTTCTGATGATCAGCTTCTTCTGTCCCCCAGGCCCAGTTCATGGGTCACTTCTTTTTCATTCACACCTCCCCGCCCCCAACCCCCCACCAATGAATGAATGTGAGCACCTACTAGGAGCCAGTGCTCTTCCAAGTGCAAGAAGGAATGTTCTCTACTATCCTTCCTCTTCTTTGACAATTAGTATGATGTATTTAGTGAGTCTGGGTGTATCTCATTCTCCTGTTAGATACTGAACATTTTAATGTAAGCCCCATCATCTAATTTATGAATGTACATTTATTGCATTATCTTTTTTAAAGATTTACTTATTTGAAAGGTAGAGTTATGAGAGTAAGAGAGAGAGGTAGAGATGATAGAGAGATTTTGCATCCTCTGGTTTACTACCAAAATGACTAGGGCTGGGCCAGACTGAAGCCAGGAGCCAGGAGCTTCTTCTGGGTCTCCCATGTGGGTGCAGGGACCCAAAGACTGGGGCCATCTTCTACTGCTTTCCCAGGCCATAGCAGGGAGCTGGATCAGAAGTGGAGCAGCTGAGACTTGAACCGGCGCCCATATGGGATGCTGGCACTGCAGGTGGCAGCTTTACCCACTATACCATAGTGCCGGCCCCTGGAATTATAGAATTTTTACTGTAGTTCAACATATCTGAATCAGGAATTTTAAAAAAAGGCTGTAATGATGTATATATTGAACAGGCTTAGTTGTCTATGTAAAAGACATCATTAATATGTATTAAGAAAGAATAGCATTTTATGAAATTGCAGTAGGGGAAGTTTTTTAACCTACCTAAATATTGCTTTATGCCTAATAATGATTCACTGAGCAAAGATTCAAAATTATTTGATTTTATTCTAGAAAAGGACTTTCTTTGGTGTGTATAAACTAGCTTTGAAGAAGCAGATTGCACAGGTAAATACTTCTAACATTGAGACTTACCAATACAGAAGAGGAAAGGAAACAGCTGGTGGAAATGTCTTCTTTTGGGGAGCCTTTCCTCCTGAGGAGGAATTCGGGTTGAGCTTATTCCTCTCTGCTTCCACCCCCACCACCATTTGTTACAAGTTTGGGAGCAAGAGCAAGAGCAGGAGCGCGAGAGAGTAGTTCTGTCTCCTGCTGCCTCTCAGCGTGCGCATCGGCGGGAAGCTGGGGTCAGGAGCTGGTGTCCACCCAGACTGCCTGCCCTGGGCTGTGGGCACCGTAGCTGAAGTCTTAATCGTTGAGTTGGACGTTCACACCCTTTCCCTTCCTCAGCTCTTAATTTCTTCCCATACTTCTTGCCCCAATGCTGTCTTTCTATCTTTTCTTTCTTACAAAGCTAAACAGTTTGAATATGTTATTTTGCTTCGTGATCAGATCCATTTACAAGATTATTTTTATTGATAACATTTTTAAATATAAGGTAATTTTGTATATAAGGCATTTCATTTAGCTCTTGACTCTGTAAAATGTGGTTCATTTGGAGTTGATTTTTGTGTATGGTGAAAGGAAGGAGTCCTACTTCATTCTTATGTGTGTACCCTGTTGCCCTACACCACTTAACGAAAAGATTGGTTTTTCCTCATTGAATTATTGGGATGCAATTGCTGAAGATCAACAGGCTGTAAACGTGCAGCTGTATTTCTGGATTCTCCATCCCTTGCACGGATCTGTATCCCTAGCCTTACGCCAGTGTCACGTTGTGTCAATTTCTGTGGCTCAGTACTAAGTTTGGATGTGTGAGTCCTCTAAGTATGTTTTCCAAGATCGTTTTGGCTATTTTGGATCCAGTGCACTTTCACATACATTTTGGGAGCTGTTTGTCAGCATCTTCCAAAAGGCAACTGAGAGAGAGCAGGTATAAGCCAAAAGAGTGCGAGACCAGATTTTATCATTAGTGCGTTATTGAAGTACAGTTAACATTGCTAAGCTTTTTGATGTTGCACTTCTAGGAAAGCTTTATTTAAATATTATATATGTTTAATATAAGTATCTATTAAATATATATAATATATATTTTATAGTATATGTAGTATATATGTTATATAACCATATGTATTAACCATTGTGCTATATGCAATTCACATAGCACATATAATAGCAAAGAGCATTCATACTGTTTAAATATAGAGTCATAAATGGATATAACCCATACTTTTCTAGAGTTCTTTTGATTTTACTTCTAATTAAATTGTTTTTTAAAAGGATTTATTTATTTATTTGGAAGTCAGAGTTATACAGAGGAGAGGCAGAGAGAGAGAGGTCTTCCATCTGCTGGCTCACTCCACAACTGGCTGCAATGGCCAGAGCTGCGCTGATCCGAAGCCAGAAGCCAGGAGCTTCTTCCGGGTCTCCCACACAGGTGCAGGGGCCAAAGGACTTGGGCCATCTTGGGCTTTCCCAGGCCATAGCAGAGCTGGATCAGAAGTGGAACAGCCGGGTCTTGAACCGGCACCCATATGGGATGCTGGCACTTCAGGCCAGGGCTGGATTGGAAGTGGAGCAGCCGGGACTTAAATGGGTGCCCATTGCTGGCACTGCAGGTGACGGCTTTATCCACCAAGCCACAGCACCAGCCCTGTTTTGATTTTCTGAAACTTGTACTTTGCCTGATAGAAGCATTGTTGTAGAATCATCATGTTAGTGTTTAGCAAGGATTTTTTTAAATTAAAATTTATATTCTTTATTTTGAGTAGTCCTTCATTTATTTTTCTGGAGTATCTCTGATAAATAACAGATAGCTGGACTTTATTTTTTAATGGATATGATATCTGACTTTTAGTAGGTCTAATAAAACTGCTCACATTTATTGTAAGTACAGATAAGTTTTCATTAGTATTTTTTTTTTGTTTTCTATTTAACAAGATTTTTTTTCATGCTTTCTTGCCTTGTGTTGATTACTTTGTGTTTGGAACATTTCCCCCTCTGCTCTGATGGGTATATATTCATCTGTTCTTTAATCTTTAGCCTCTGTGCATTTTGGGGTCACATACAGAGACTTACACTTTGTTTTTAAATTCTAGAATATCAATATCTTGTGCTTTTCAATAAGACAAGAAATTAGCATGCGTTTATTCTCTTTTCCACTGTCCTTCATCATCCCCTAACGCACTCTCAAGTTCATGTCTTTTGGAATTTTATTTCCAGGTTCTTTACTTAATACACATATACATAAATACCAACTTTAACTTAGTAATATTTTAAAAATGATTACTTTGTTCACAGTGTTTCTTGTCAATTATTTCCTCCCCAATTTAGTTTTCTTCTTACTGAAACACATCCTTTAGTCATTCTTTCAGAGAAGGTAGGTATATTTTATGAGGTTTTGGTTTTCATGGAAAGTGTGTATTATGAAAAACTTACACATAGCTTTCAAATTTTTTGCAACCAAATAAACTTATAATTTAACTAAAATTTCCAAACTTTTGAAGTACCTGTATTTTTGGAAAATGCCCTTAATTGTGAAAGAAGCTCAGTGGTTGAATTTCTTTCACTGGCCTTAGGAAGATACCCCCCACCCTTCTTCGTCTCCCTTCCTAATAAAGTCATACTTACTGCAGTTGTAAAACCTTGGATCCATTGTTGCAGTACACAAATCCTGTCTCATGGCTCATGCAGCCTAAGTTCCTCAGACCTGCAAACTGGAGCAGTGGACAAGTCTCAGGATAAGGCAGAACACTGCCCGATGATTATCAGTCTAATGGAAAAATTCTTTAGTCCATCAGCTCTCCAGCAGTGGAGTGTTCCGGAGCTGATCTCAGAATGTGACGGTTTTGATAGACTTAAGCTAACAGCTTTTAGTTGGTTTTTCTTCTTCTGTTCATCCTCACTATTAAATAATAGTTTGGCTACATATTATTTTCCTGGAGAATTTTGAATATTTCCTGCCCAGTCTTATAACCCTGACATTGCCAATGACGTTTATTTTCTGCGTTGGTCAGATCTGCATTCTGGGGTTGGCAGCTTCCCCTGCAGCGTATGGCTGTGATTTCCTGTGGACTTCCATTTTCAGGGATCTGTATAATTTCTGGTCTCATAAAAATCCTTCCTCTTTCTCACAAATCCCAATATTCTTATTACTTTGTTTGAAAACATATCTTTTTCAAAAACCATTCCCAATGACTTTACATTAAAAAGGGAGACATCCACTTGTGTTTAAATTGAAATATGATACTCTTACTGTGGTTCATTTGGGTCCATATAAAACTAAATCCTTGGAGAGTGGCACTGAGTAATTTTTACTCCCTACCTTTATTTATTTGATTTTCTGCTTGTTAATTTCTTTTTGGTTCAAGATAATGGAGCACACAATATCTTGCTGAATGTCTTCCTTTCTCCCTCCCAATGTACCTGCCTGCTCCAGTGCCCTACAAGTGCTACTTACCTGTGTGGGCAGCATCCCGGACTCCTAGTCCTGTTTTCCGGTTGGGTTTGTCCAGTGGGCGTCACCATTCGGTCAGATGGCCAGACAAGGGGGAGGTCAGGATGTTTGTTCCCTTCCTCCCTGCAGGCATACCCATCACTTTGTTTTGCTCTGCCCCCTGCTGAAGACAACAGCTATCAGTCAGCTCTATGCATGCAGTGCTGCTGAGTCCTCCCTCATCTTGAATCTTCTGGCCTAGAGGCAACAGTGGCTCCCAAGGGTGTGAGTGTTGCTAAGCATATTCCCTTGCTGACTTCACCACACCCTGCCCACATCTTTGTAATAAATTCCTTTATGCAACCCTCTTGGTATTACTCAGCTTGAGTATCATCTGTGTTTGTCCTGACCCAGACCATGCAAAAATGAAACCAAAACAAAGAAAAAACAAAACAAAAACCTGAGCAGTATGGTATAGGGATAGTTAAATGCCATAGCTGAGTCTTTCTGCTGTTTCATAACAGAATAAAATATTTAGGAACAAATATAGAAAACTTACTTTCGTTCAAGAAAATATGTCACCGAGGGAAAGTCTAATAGTTGTTTTACGGGTACAGACTCAAAGGGGACGTTTCTTTCCTCTGCTGGGATCAGGCCGTTGCTTGGTTTCTGGGCCTTGAGGGAAGCCAGGCACATGGGGTCTCACCGGTGCCACTCTGCAGGTTGCACCGAGGGATCTTGGGACCAGCAGGGGCCGGGTGACTGCAGTGTAGCCATGAATGCACAAAGCACTGCACAATTTCGGATGCAGTCTTAGCTTTAATTTGGGAGGAAAGTATTTCTAAAGCACCCCATCCTGCTGCTGCTTCTATGTGCCTATAAAGCCATTTTAGCAGCTAAAACATGGGACTAATTCTCTAGTTGACAATCAGAGAGGAGCTAGCAGCGTCAGCAGGTGTGTGCACAGAGCACTGCTGTGTGTGGGAGATGGTGCTTGCTGTGTGACACGCATCATTTCACTCCACCCTTACCTGCCCTGCAAAGAGGGGAGACCGTGGCCATGCTGATGTACTGATGAGGAAAATAAGGCAAAGAAAATGCAGGCAAATGCCAATCATTGCAAGGTCGCTCACTGCTGGGGCCAGGGTTCACACTGAGTAGTCCGACTCTGAAACACACACTCTGCGACATTGCTACTCTTGTTACCACACCTGCAGACATAGATATGTGTAATAGGGAAATACTACTTTGTGTCTAACAGCAAATCACATTATGTTGTCCCATGTCACTGCATGCTCACAATTCTGAAAGATAGTATAATAATCTGTTATTTCAATACACCAGTCTGATAATCACTTTGTTAGATATTCAATTGCTCTACTACTTCTCCCTCAATAATTCTTTTCTAATCTTGACTCTTCTTGTATTGTAATCTCTAACTCCAACATTTCCTTAAACTTCATACTCCCATCTATAAAATGGAATATTATTATTATTATTATATTTTATATTATTATAATAATAACATTTGCCTCATGGAGTAGTTAAATATATATATATAATTTTAGCTATTGTAATCATTATTTTTTTAAAATTATTTATTTGAAAGTCATAGTTAGAAAGAGAGAGATATCTTCTCTCTGCTGGTTCAATTCCCAGGTGTCTACAATGGCCAGGGTCTCCCACATGGGTGGCAAGGGTCCAAACACTTGGGTCACCATCCACTACCTTTCCCAGGCCACTAGCAGTGTGCCAGAGCAAAAGTGGAGCAGCCAGGACATGATCTGGCATCAATATGGGATGCCAGCATCACAGGTGGTGATTTACCCACTACACCACAGTGCCAGTCCCATGATAATTATTTATTACAATTATTATTCATTGTTAAATGTCGCTGTTTGAATCTCCAGATGACTGGCTTTCTCTCTTTTCTTTACCTTTATATAACTTGCTAATACTTAAATGTATTGTGCCATAAGGAAAATGAGTTGAGGCTTTTTAAAAAAGCAAACTACTCAATTAAAGATAGAAAAGTTTAAATACACTTTAGCTCTCCTTTCCACCAACTAGTTCCATTGATCAACAGCAGTCACCAGTCCAGAGTAAATTCACGGAGTTTTACTTCTCTGAATAGCCCTTGGCCTGAGTTACTTGTTGGTGTTGTGTATCCTCCGCAGTTCGAAAGGTATTCTAAGGAACTTATCAATCCTTCCCCTTAAGTAAATATACCTGAGCCTCCATTCATTGTATCCTGAGGCATGCACTTCGGCTGGACAGTGTCAAGGGTGTTAGCGCTGCACAGGAACTCCTCAGAGAGGCTGTCAGTGAGTTCTTGTCTTCATTATGAGGGCGATGCCGAATCATCAGTCCCTCAACTTCCGGAAGTGTCAAGTTGACACTTTGTCAGAGTGCGGTTTGACACTAATGCCTCTGAGCATTTAGACGTGGGCTCCAAACAGGGCTGGAATGACAAGGAGCTGGTGTGATACTTTACCCAACAAGGAAATAACCAGTGAAATGCGCCTATAAAATAGTTTATTTTCCTATTTGTAAAAGGAAATCATAGAGATATACCCAGAACTTACTCTGTGAATTCCGAAATTCATTTATTTTCTCCATGAATGAGGTCATATGTCATACAGGTTGGCAAAGAAAGTATGTGTGTGAAAGATAGATTGCATTTTAGCCAAATCAGCTTTGAACATATTTCATCCACTGAAAGAAAGCCCACTGATCTAACACAGGTGTTAATGAAAGAATAGGACAACATTCGCAAGATAGTTTTTTCTTTTATTTAAAATCTTAGCTATCACAACACATGATACAGTGAAATGGAGACCCTGGGATCACATGAAAACTTGTAAAACATCTCTATGGAACCACAAACCGTGAAACATGCTGCAGGGTACAAACACAGTTTGACACCAAGACTCAGTACGTTTCAGCCCTGAGACACACAGGGCAAGCGTGTGACTGCACAAGAGCTCCTGCCCTTTCCAGACATGACTGCTTCGAAGCCATGCTTTCTTCCGGCGATGATATTTTAACACGATTTTACCATTTCATTGAACACTGTGCTTTGTTGAGAGGTTTGCACTGATTTCTACCTCTGAGGGCGTCTTCATATTAGAATTACAACATGTTTACAACACATTTTGGCACAATAGGAAAAATAAACACTTTTCTTTAACATTTTCAACTAAAACAACAAGTTATTAAATAAATAATCATTCCTCATAGTGCACATCACGTTTTACCTTTCACTGCCCATTGACATAAATGAAGCAGCATGAATAATACTGTAGGCAGTTTATTTACGTCTTCTCTCGTAATTCTGCATGGCGCTCCGTTCATAAGCCACTGGAAACAGAGGAGGTAAAGTGTTCTTTAAGAGAATTCGGCGAGGGAGTTAAAGCTCAAGACATCACAGTAATTGATTTTAAATTCGTAAAGATTTCTCTCTCCACACAAGTTTTTCTGAGGATGTTATTTGCACATTTCCCACTCCTGCCTCTTTCTTATCATTCTTATCCTGACTAGAAGTTATCTAGCTGCAGAATTCTGTTTTTTTTTTGTTTGTTTGTTTTTTTTTTTTTTGGTCAACCATCATCCTAAAAGCTTATTTCCACAATACATTGCAGCATCAATTCTCAGCAGCTTTGTCAAGCAGGGGCAGATACTATGGGGAGTTCACAGCAGAGATGATGTCTATAGTAACCAGGAACAGTAGTAGGATGAAAACAAAACTTATTCTAGGACGTGACCCATAAGCCACAGGCCACACACTGAATCTGGCCCACCATCTGTTCTTGCACATAAAGTTTTATTGGAGCACACACCTATTGTCTAGGGCTGCGCTCTTGAAAATGGCAGCTTTGAGTCTGTTGCAGAGACAACACGATTCACAGAGCCTGAAATATTTATGATCTGCTTCTTTTCAGAAAATTGTTGTTTATCTCTGTTCTAGGAGCCCCTAATGGCATGTCTGTATCTCCCTCCCTCCTCCCTCCCTCCCTCTCTCTCTCTCTCTCTCTCTCTCTCTCTCTCTCTCTCTGTGTGTGTGTGTGTGTGTGTCTTTCTGTTATGAATTCTTCACTGTGATGTATGATCCTAGAGACTAAAAGCAACCTAATTTGCTGGCAGGAGGTCAATTGAGCCTTCTGGATACAACACAGTTTAACTCATCTCCAGGGCACCCTAATGGTCCGTGAAAGATTAAAGGATCTCTAACCACAAAAGGGTATAGATAAGACTGTTGTGATCAAAATACCTGATTTTTTTTTTATCACTTTAGCCAGTGCTTTACACACTAGATTTACGTTACAGACAAACAAGTGCTTTCTGAAATTGTTTGACTACCAATAGCCCTAGGCATCCCAGACCCTCCTCTAAACACTCTCCTGGGTGAGGATTTGCAGAGTGAGCCGGTGGTCCCCAGTGGTAACTGTAGCCAGCCATGCCTTCCGAAAGGAGAGCAACCAAGAAGCAGAATGTTTCACATCCACTGTGTCCCAGGTGGAACAGTGTGAGCCCCTGCCTGCAGAGTTCAGAGGGAGGCGAAGTGTTCACCTCTCATTCTGCCTTGTTTATCTGAGGAGGAGGAGGACTGGCCCAGGTTCGGTACCTGACAAGCCTCAGGAGCCATGACTGTTTTCAGAGAAGTGATAGGGATGTTCCTTTAAGCCAATGGAAGACAGCTCTGCGAGTGGGCTGGAGCTTAGTCCTGCTCCAGGGTGCAGCGTTTCCTACCTGGTCCCAGAACTCGCTGAAACCCTGTGTGAACTTTGCGGGCAGCAGCTCATGAGGGTTTCTCTGGGGGAGGGCTCCTGAATTTCCCAGATCCTCAGAGGGTCTGTGCCCACCCAAACGTAAGTGTCAGGTGGCTGTGGAACAGACTAGAGCCGTCTTGCCCTTACTGAGCACCTGCAAGGATTCCTGTGGGACCAGTGACTGCTTGTCTGCCCAAGTTTTTCCTTTTATATCTAACTAAGCTGGAAGGACAAAGATTTCGTTATAAATTGATCTTGAGTCATTTTAATGATTATTTATTATCTATAATTTACTTATTCAAATGCATTTAGTGTGTTTTAAATCACATGATACCTGCATTATGTGCCAAGTTAAACATATTAAAAGTCTGTATCAATTCTGGCATGGAGAGTTAATGACTAACATGATTATCCGGGAAAACACGGTTATGTGAGGACTAGTATGCATTGATTCAGAAAACTCACTGTGTTTTACATTTGTATTCCATTTTCAAAAGCTGGACGATAATACCTATTAATAAAACGATTACAAGGTTTCCCTAAGGCACACTGATACCTTCATTAAATTCAACAAGGAGCCCTAAAACAGCCTGTGAGTATAAAAGTCGTGTCTAAATTTAGAAAGTGGGGACTCAATAAAAATACTAGGATAATTATTTTTGCATGAATTCAGAAAGTTAACAACTAAGCTAGCATTTTTTAGTTACAGATTTTCTAGAAACTAGCAACATTCTAAATTACAATTGCTGACTACTTTCTAATTAATCAGATGATTGGTATTTTATAGAAAAATAGAGACTTTGACTAGCTTTTCAAAGGAACCTAAGCTAGGAGTTACAAAGCCTGAAATGCTTAATAAGTCAGCTACTAAGAAAATTAGAGAAGAAAGAAATATTCAGCCTTTTGATCAGCTGACAGAGTTGTTCAAAGTTAAAATTGGTTTGGAGAATTGTGGCAGCCTTCTCTCTCTGTGGGTTTTAATAAGCTTTACTGACCCGCGACACTCTAGGCTCCTCTTAGAAGGTTCTGGAATAGGCCCTGTCCCTCTCATCCTCTCCAGCACCCGTCAGGACTGTTATATTCTGAGCATCTATAGCTTCATAAAGAGCAAATGGCTTGAAGACAAGGTTTGGTTTGTTTTGCTTGCTTGGGAAGCTGTGGCGTCTTGTGTAGTGCTCAGATTACATTGGTAATAAGCGAAAATCATTCTCATCGCGCTATGCACTGCCTTCCCCTCTTAGCTCTGTAAGGTGAACTACGAGTTACTTAACAGATCAGTGGGGAGGAATATTAGAGCAGCTCAAAAATTCAGGCTGGATAATGGTCACGCGGGGCAGACGCAGGTAAGGCTGGTGGTGTGGGAGAAACAGGCTGAAACTGCGGCGATACCAGCTCCAATAGCTGGGAATCCTTCTCACAAGCACTAAGATTTCTTTTCACACGAGTACTCATTTTTACCTCTTGTCACTCTCATTTTTCATACTTTGAAAATTGTCTAATAAAAATAATAAAAGTAAATTTGAGACACTGTCTATTTTCAGGTAGGATTTTATACATACCAGAATTTAAAGCTCTTTTGCCCATTAGTCCAACAAAGGAATCTGTTTTATGCCCTGGAAAAATACATGTAGGGGTATTTTAATATGTATGTCTTTGAGGAAATATATCACTAAAACTAGCAAAAAAAAATTAAAAAGCACCTAAGTATATTAGCCTACATAATAAATACATCTATTTCAAATTTTAGTGAGCCTGAAGCAATGAAAATTCCTTGTAAATCTTGCAAATTACCCTAAGACAATACCATGAAAGAATTTTTCTCAATTCTGTATCTAAAATTAGCAAGTACTCTTTATTCATGTTATATTTGATCTATCATTTGCAATACTGACTTTTAGGGAGTCAATTTCAGGTTTGTATGAGAGACAGATAACCAAGGTTGTTTCCTCGTGAGACTAAATGTTTTATTTCTCAGAAAGCGAGTCTTAGTTAAGTCAGATTCAAGCCCTTGATGATTCACTATCTCTATGTTATTAGATCTTTAAAATAGTCTACTCTTGTTGGAAGAGTGCATTTGTTTTGACTTTAATAGAGTACATTTATTTCTATCACATAGAATTTCATTATATATAATTCTCTTGATAGACAAGTCCTTAGAAAGTAAATATGTATAGCGTTTATTTTCAAAGATAAAAATCTTTAGAAAAGATTTGTTACTTTAATTCTAGTGGGAGAATTTCTCTTGGTTTTTGCAGTATTCCTTGGGACTAGGGCTGTTAGCTTAATGCGATCTACTTTGCCATCCAGGCAGTCCAATTTAAGACAAGGCACATAGATCCACTGTGTGATTAACGTGGACCCTGGGACTTCCTGTCAATTCGGCTCCAGTCACTGGGACACTAGAATCTAAGGACCCTCAAGTGTCATAACTCTGCCATCTTCTGCACTCCAACAAATGCTCCCTGTGTGTTGACCGGCAAAAGCTGCCCTCTGCATTATGGAACCAAAGATCTTCATGCCCATCATTATCTTTATATGGATTCTACTTAGCTATTCACTCCCTCACTCACTCAATTGCCTGCTGGATGACCCCAAAAGATGATCTTCTAGGAGACTCAGCATATTAAGATAAGTGAGAAGGAGCCCATAAATACTTGGATTTGGGTACTAGGGGAGGCTGGAGAGGAGTGTGTGAGATGGGTCACAATCCTGTGATTTGACTTCTTACCAAAAACTAGCAATTTACAGGGGCTAAAGGACAGCTTCCTTTCCTTTTTAAAACATCAAGTGTCTTTTTGGTAAGAACCATTTTTCTAAGGAACAGAGCTTGACACAATCATATTCTATATATAATAGGAGTCTCCTCCACTCTTATATGGTCTTCATTGACATATTAAGTCTATGCTAAGATCGGAATTAAGGTCATCTATTGCATAAAGTAGTATTCAGTCTTATTAACATTTGCACTTGAGAAATGCCAAAATAATCTTGAACTTACTTTTGTGAGAAATCTGGCCGTGTCCTGGCAGAAAGAAAGGTAACAATTAACCAACACGTACAAGATCTGTGCAGAGCTCTATCACATCTCTTAAAAGAGGCTGCTAAAATACATCGATTTTCAAAATATGCAACATTTTCCACTCCTGTCCCACCCTCAGAAGTATAGCGGGACCATAAAGGCTAACCAGATTATTCATAATAAAAAGCAAACTGGTTTACAGCCCAAAGGAACCATCAGCAAGGGCTTTCTCTAGACCAAAGCTTCACACCCAAGATGCTGGGACACCTGATCTGGCATTAACTGTCAGGCTGTGCCACCTCCCATCTTCAAGGCCTGACACCCCACCCATGTGTAAGAGAGGGAGAGAGAGACAGAGAGAGAGGGAGAGACAGAGACAGAGAGAGACAGAGACAGACAAACCCATCTCTACCAAACAGCATAACCAAGATACTGTGTTCAAGCCCTACAAGGTTTCCTTCGCTTTTCTAATGAGCATTCACGATGGATGGTCAAAGATTGATAGAGTGTTTACCATAAAGAGCCTTTAACAGGGCCACTTGTTTTTCAATTGAGGAATCTGACAAGAGAGGAGTTGGCATTAACTATTTACGTCCCACTGATGTCACCATCAACCCAGGGAAACTGCGTGTTTCCATCTGGAGCCGGGGCACAGCCAAGTCTCGCCTAACCCGGGGGGGGGGGGGTGTTGTCAGCTTCCACGTGCACCACGACCCTGCGGACGCCTCCCCAAGAACGCCCCTGCCCGCCCCTCCCTTGCTAATTGGTATCTTTAGTAAGGAGCGCGCTGAGCTAAGGCTGGGTCATGGATTTGGCAGTTTTGTGCACGCGAGTGCCGGCGAAGCCCTCCCTCTGTGGGCAAGTGCGCACAGCGCATTAGCGAGGTCCCGAGTCCCACCGCTCTTAGGATGGACTTATCTACTCATGGAGCAGGCGGGGAGGGTTGCCCATCTCACCAGCATCCCGTTTGCCCATTAATCCAAAGAACTGCTGAGGCTTCGGTCTCCGGGCGATTCTCTGCAGCAGGTGCTCGAAGGGCTCGGGCAGCTCCTCCTGGAAGACAAGACGCGCGGACACACGGGCGTGTGGGCCACAGAGCCAGGTGCAGGGTGGCCCGTGCCATTCCCAAAGCGCGCCCCAGCCCTGGCGAGCCCCAGCGCCCGCCAAGGCCGGGGCGGGGAAGCCAGCTCCGCTGAGAGGGGAGGGGGGGCTGCCCCAAGTCGGGCACGGTCTGCCACTCCCGCACCACTCCAGCCCACTCCGTGTCCTCAGACCCGGCGCCCTGCTCTTCTCTCTGCTTCCGTGGACCCCGCTCATCTGCAGAGCCGCCCTCCCTCGAGCCCCTCCACCCCTCCGTCGTGACTTTGTCTCTCTCTGGTGCGGGCTCCGGCGACCTCTCGCTGCCCTAAACGTACACAGGTGTGTGTGCGTTTGCAGGGGTGGGGGGGGGTGCTTTCCCCGCAACCCGCACCGTAGGCTCCCTGGCGCCAACACCTGCGAGTCACCGAAAGCGAAACTCACAGGTCCGCAAAATGAACTCCCAAGGACCAGTGAGTCCACGCTGAGCGCCTCTGTCCCCGGGGACCCCGTGCGTTTGCCAGCTCGAGGACAGAGCAGCGGACTGCACCTGCGTGAGCAGCGTCGCTCACGGATGAAACCTTGCGAGGTTTCCAGCCTTCTGGCAACCCAGGGCTCGTAGGGGCGGACTGGACTCTCTTGGAGAGATCCCAGACCCGGCGCTGCAGCCCCAGGGAGAAAAGTTGGGTCCTGGGTGCAGAACCAGGGCGGGAGCGAGGGGGCGGGGTGGGGGGGGTGGAGCCGCTTCCCTGCGCTGCGCGCCCGCCCGCACTGCTGTGGCCACGGCAGGGCGGACCCGCAGACTTCGCGGGAACCCAGTCCCGGAGGAGCGGCGCGGGCTGTTCCCGGACCCGGGCTCACCTTGATCTGGTCGCTGTCGGACCAGTCGGACCAATAATTTAGATCATCGTTGGCTCGGATGTCTTCCGCAGACAATTGGGTGGAGACGAGAGCCAGGACTGCCAGTGCCACGAGGATTTTCATGTTGGCTTTCTGGGGGGCAGTGGGAGAGAAGGGGACGGGAGGTGGGGTGGAGGAGCCCGTTGATCAGAGTGGCTGTCAGCGAGTTGGGGCAGCGGCATTTTCGGCCCCCAGACGGCACCCGGGATGAGTTGAACCAGGATGAGAAGCGCGCCCGGGTCCTGGGCCTCTGCTCCCCAAATCCCAGCAGCCCCAGGCTCCCCCAGCCCCCAACCACCAAATCGCACTTCCCTTCCCGCGGGACAAAGAAGAGGGTCGGTCTCCCACCCGGCCACGCGGGACGGCTGCGCTGTGGCCCAGCGCGGGCACTTACCGACGGCAGGCCCGCGGGTCCCTGGGCTGCTCGGAGCGCACGCCGCGCGCGGTGCGGGAGGAGGTGAGCGCGCGCTGTGGCCCGCTCGGAGCCGCGCGGTTTTTATCCCCGGCTCGCGGAGCCTCCGGACCCACGTGACCTGCCCCCCCCACGACTTTCTGCTCAATATTTAATTAGCCGCCTCTTCCTTCTCCGCTAGCGTGATTGAGAGTTTCCGAGACGGCAACCCGTCGGTGCCCATCACATCTGGACCCCACTGGGCCCGCAGTGACGCAGTGTTAGGCAAGTCGAGGCTTCCGCATCCGTCCGCGGAGCTGACGCCCCCTCCCCTCGCCTTGACACCTGAGATTACTCATCAACCTCCAGCAAAGTGACTCATTCCTTGGACTGGGCCGACTTTGGAGAAGCGGTAGTTTTGAAGCCGGCTGGCCGGGTACCTGCGGGCAGCAGGACCAGGTCGAGGGCCAGCGGGCCACGGAGGAGGCGCGTCTGTGGGCCTTCCCGCCTTCACCTCTCCTAAATCCCCTGCAGCACCCACATTTCCCCGGCGTTGAGAAAGGGGTGTCTTGGGCTCATAGTGCTTCCGGGGAGGGAAGAGGATTTATTTTACGTTTTAGGGAAACTGCACCCAGAGTTGCCCCGAGGTGGCTCCTGTCCCCCAAATCCTCCTCGTCCTGCACAGGAGGGCGTTTTTGCTTCTCTCCCACCCTGTCTTGCACGTGCCCGGCACTCTTAGCTGGTGTCACCCAAGGCATCCGCGGAGACTTCGCCTGTGCATCAAAGTCGGTGCAGTGAGCATGCAGATCCGGCAGCCGTGCATCGTCCGCAGCACAGAATTGTTAGGAAACAGGTCAGCGCCTGCCGGAGACCACAGCTTCCCAGGAGCGCACGCTTGCCTTGAAGACACATTTCCGTTACCTGAAGAGCAGAATTACAGGTGTGTGTGTGTGTGTGTGTGTGTGTGTGTGTGTTGGGGGAGACAGAGAAAAAGTTCTGTGGGCTGGTTCACTCCCCAGATGGCCTCTATGTTCCGACCTGGGATAGACCAGAAGCCGGGAGCCAGGAGCTCCATCTGGGTCTCCCACGAGGGTGCAGGGACCCAAGCACTTGTGCTATCTTCTGCTGTCTTCCCAGGAGCTGGATTGGAAGTGGAGCTGCTGGGGCTTGGGCCTGGCCTCCACTATGGGATCTGACGTTGCAAGCAGCCGCTTAGTCCACTGGGCCACAATGCTGCTGGAGACTCGTTTCTTACATCTTTATGAAAATTGAATGACATTGTATTTTGGGTAGAATAGTTTTCTCTTTTATACTTAGTATTAAAAACTTCAGGTAGTTATAATTTTAAGTATAATGCGTGATGGAAATAAGTTTTCGGAACTTAAGTATACCAGTAATACTTTTCCTCTAATATTTGTTCTTAAATGGCAGTGAATTTTGAAATCTTCATGTGTCTCTCAATTTTTTTTTTACCTAGCCTCACAGTGTTTTAGTTTTCAAAACATTTTAAATGGCAAATTATAAACATACAAAAGTGGAACAAATCATTGATTTGAAGCAATTTGCTTGTTTCAAATACAATGTTTCCTATTTCTCCTCCACTCTGATTATTTTGGGTCAAATCCCAGACATCTGCAAGCATTTTAGTGTGTCTATCTAAAAGGTAAGGATTCTAAAAACAAAAAGGTGAGGACAGCGCTGTGGAGTAGCTGTTAAAGCTGCTGCCTGCAGTGCCGGCATCCCATATGGGGAGCTGGTTCGAGACCCAGCTTCTCCACTTCCGATCCAGCTCTCTGCTTATGGCCTGGGAAAGCATTGGAAGATGGCCCAAGTCCTTGGACCCCTGCACCTACATGGGAGACCTGGAAGAAGCTCCTGCCTCCTGGCTTCAGATCGGCTCAGCTCCAGCCATTGTGGCCATTTGGGGAGTGAACCAGCAGATGGAAGACCCTTCTCCCTCTCTCTGCCTTTCAAATAGACAAACACAAATTAAAAAAAAATAAAAACATAATCACATGATTATCGATCAAAAAGCAAAATAATTTCTATGATATTAAATAATCAGTCAAGGGTCAGATATTCCTCATTGTCTCATACTTCCTAACTGCCCCATACAATTTCATAGTTAGAACCAGGACGGCAGTGATGTCTCTTTGGCACTTACCTTTCTTGTCTCAGTTCAGGCTGCTAGAACCAAGAATCCTAGACTTGGCGATTTAGAGCAATGGAAATTTATTTCTATAAAAGCTGGGAGTCTGATGTCCATCCTAGGTCTGGTTAGAGAATTTTTTTTAAGGATCATTGTGACCTCAAAAGTTAAAACACATTTGAAATATTTCATTTTTCAATTGATGTTCAATTATATATCATTCTTCTAAGGGGCAGGCATTTGGTGCCCATTTAGTATTGGAGTACCTGGAATGGAGTCCCCGTTCTGCTTCCTAGTCCAGCTTTCTTTTGATATGTACCATGGAAGCAGTAAAAGGTGGCTTAAGTACTGGGGTCCCTGCTACCCACATGGGAAACCTGGGTTGAGTTCTGGTTTCTGGCTTTGTACTGGCCCAGCACTGACTTTACTGGCATTTGGGGAGTGAACCAGTAGATGGAAGTTTTCTCTCTCTCTGTCTCTTTCAAATAAAAATGAAAACAAATGAGTGTTTTGAAAAAGTACACACTTTACATATTTTACTATAAATGTTTTTTAACATATTTATTATATAATTGATATTTTATATATTTGTGAATATATATAATTTTATATATTGAATATATATATATAGGCCAACAGTTGATCATTCACTTGAAACTTTTGATAAGCCTTTTTAAAAAAATTTTTAAAGATTCATTTATTTATTTGAAAGGCAGAGTTACAGAGACAGAGATCTTCCATCTACTGGTTCACTCCCCAAATGGCTGCATTGGCTGGAGCTGGCCCAATCCAAAGCCAAGATCCGAGAGCTTCCTCTGGGTCTCCTACATAAGTGCAAGGGCCCAAGGACTTGGGCCATCTTCCACTGGCTTCCCAGGGCACAGCAGAGAGCTGAATCGGAAGCAGAGCAGCCAGCACTCTAACCGGTGCCCATAAGGTATGCTGGCACTGCAGGTGGTGGCTTTACCCACTATGCCACAGTGCTGCCCCTTGATATGCCTTTACTTGGCTTTGATAGCTGCCTTGTTTGTGGTATGTAAAGTGTTTCGGTTCTAAGTTGTGTATTTTCTGCCCCAGAACTGGAATCTGCCTTTAAGGTGCTCTCTTCTTTCAGTTAGAAATGGCAGTTAGAGATCATAACCTTAGCATTATGGGTGCACAGTGCTATTATGTTCTTTGCTGCCTGAAGACATTTTCAGGGGCTGGAATTGTGCAGAGAGTTAATCTGCCACCTGTGACACTGACTGCCCTTGTGGGTGCCGGTTCAGGTCCTGGCGGCTCCACTTCTGATCCAGCTCCCTGCTAATGATCTGGGAAAGCAGTAGAAGATGGGCCAAGTGTTTGGTCCCCTGACACCCACATGGGAGACCTGGATGAAGCTCTTGGCTTCTGGCTTTGGCCTGGCCCAGCTGTGGCCATTGTGGCCATTTGGGGAATGAAGATGGAAGATCTCTCTGTAACTGTGACTTTCAAACAGATAAATAAATAAATAAGTCTTTTTTAAAAAATATCTGTTCAATGCAGAGAACTAAGACAGGTGTGTGTGTTTGTTTTTATTTTTCGAAGATTTATGTATTTATTTGAAAGGCGGAGTTACAGAAAGGGAAAGAGAGAGACAGAGAGAGAGAGACAGACAGGCAGACAAAGAGAGGAGAGAAAGTAAGAGAGAGAGAGAGGTGTCTTCCATCCACTGGTTCACTCTCCAAATGGCTACAATGGCTGGAGTTGTGCCTATCTGCTTTCTCTGGGTCTCTCATCTAGGTGCAGAATCCAAGGACTTGGGCCATTCTTCTCTGCTTTCCCAGGCACATTAGCAGAGAGCTAGATTGGAAGTGGAATAGCCAGGACTAGAACTGGCACCCATATGGGATGCTGGCACTGTGGGTGGCGGCTTTACCCACCAAGCCACAGTGCCAGCCACGTGTGTGTGTCTAAAATCATGAACACACTCTGACACCTTCTGTTAAAATCAGATATCATAGAGACATTTTGCATTTTTGTTCCTTACTCAAAACTTCAGTTCCAAGTACACTGAATAATTCCTCATTTATTGTATCACAATCTGCAAAGCCAGTATAATTAACAAGAGTGTTGTTGGAGACAGACTTAGAGTTTTTGTTGGTAGGGTTTTTTTTGTTTGTTTGTTTTGTTTTGTTTTTTCATCACAATAGGGACCTTCAATCAAATTATTATGTTTAAGGTCACTTTAAAAGTTCTTTTGTATATGGCTAATCTGGCATTCTTTTTTTATGATTTATTTATTTATTTGAAAGTCAGAGTTACACAGAGAGAGAGAAAGATAGAGAGAGAGAGAGGTCTTCCATTCACTGGTTCACCCCTAGATGGCTGCAATGGTCGGAGCAGCACCGATCTGAAGCCAGGAGCCAGGAGCCAGGAGCCAGGAGCCAGGAGCCAGGAGCCAGGAGCCTCTTTCTAAGTCTTCCATGTGGGTGCAGGGGCCCAAGGGTTTGGGCCGTCTTCTACTGCCTTCCCAGGCCATAGCAGAGAGCTGGATTGGAAGTGGAGCAGCTGGGACTTGAACCAGTACCCATACAGGATGATGGCACTGCAGATGGTGGCTTTATCTGCTATGCCACAGTTCCAGTCCCAATTTGTTGTTCTTAATCCAGGAAAGTTCATTTGCTCCAGAGTTTTAGGAATAGCTTTTGAAATTTGATTTTAGAATTGTATAAAATACAAGGTTCCAAAATGCATGGTTTATAATAGCCAAATATTAATAGCAGTATTCTCAGAGGAAGCTTCACTCCCTATCTCACGGTTCTCTTCCCTCTAGTAACCATTTCTTTCTAGGTTTTCCATTTTTCCTTCTATTGTTCTTGTTATTTTAATGTAAGAAAATATGTATTCATGTTCTCTTCCACCTAATATAATTCCATGTCTAGCTGGGCATTGTAGATTAATTTTTTTTTGTTTCTCATTTACTGATGGATGTGGTGTATTCAGTAACAAAAACACAGCAGTTTTAACTTTTCCCATTAGTGCAATGTAACCTATATGTTTCTTTTTTTAAAAGATTTATTTTATTTATTTGAAAGAGTTACAGGGAGGTAGAGACAGAGAGAGAGGTCTTCCATCCGCTGGTTTACTCCCCAGATGGCCGCAATGGCCAGAGTTGCGCTGATCCGAAGCCAGGAGTCAGGAGCTTCTTCCGGGTCTCCCATGTGGTACAGGGGCCTAAGGACTTGGGCCATCTTCTGCTTCTTTCCCAGGCCATAGCAGAGAGCTGGATCAGAAAAAGGAGCAGTTGGGACTCGAACTGGAGCCCATATGGGATGTCAGTGCTTCAGACCAGGCTTTAATCTGCTGTGCCACAGCACCAGCCCTTCAACATTTCTAACTTTATTCAGATGCCATAGCTTGCAAATGTGCCACAGTACTTAAAATACTCTTTCATAGTAGTGAGTGGCAGAAAATAGTAAGATAACAAATTGATCCAAGAAAGCATTTCCCACTCTTCTCTTATTATCATTTATTGCTAACTTTGTGTTCTTAGTGAGATCATGCACTTGCTGACACACTTTTCTTTGAGCTTTGCAGGCTTTGGGATATTTATAGTCTTTATTACTTGATTTCCTAAAATATAAAATTTATGAAGCTATTCATGAGTAAAATATACATGTTTCTAATGCATGCTAAGTCCACGAGCAGTTGAATGGTGAGCAAAGTAGTTAAGACTCTTTTTTTTTGTTGTTGTTGGCAAATTAAAATCAAGCAGAAAAGTACAAAGAAAAATTATCGTTGCTCATTTACTGATAACTTAAAATGAACCACTGTTTTTTTTTTTAAGATTTATTTATTTATTTGAAAGTTTGGAGTTACAGAGAGAGAGAAGGAGAGGCAGAGACAGAGAGAGAAGTCTTCCGTCTGCTGGTTCACTCCCCAGTTGGCCGCCACGGCTGGAGCTGTGCTGATCCGAAGCCAGGAGCTGGGAGCTTCTTCCGGGTCTTCCAAGCGGGTGCAGGGGCCCAAGGACTTAGGCCATCTTCTACTGCTATCCCAGGCCGTAGCAGAGAGCTGGATCTGAAGTGGAGCAGCTGGGACAGGAACCAGCACCCATAGAGGATGCTGGCACTGCAGGCGGTGGCTTTACCTGCTACGCCACATTGCTGACCCCGAATCACTGTTAATGCCATAGCATGCTGCTCATAACTTTTATTTGTTTAAAGGTTTATTTATTTGAAAGAGTTGCAGAAAAAGAGAAAGGGAATAAGGGAGGGCAGAAGGGAGAGAGGGAGGGAAGGAGAGAAAGAGAAAAAGAGGGAGAGAGAGGTGGAGGGATCTTCCATGGGCTGGCGTACCCCCCAGATGCTCATAATGGCCCAGAGTAGGCCAGGCTGGAAGCCAGGAGCCAGGAACTCCATCCAGGTCTTCCACATGGGTGTCAGGAACTCAAGTTCGTGATCCACCATCTGCTGTTTCCCTGGCACATAACAAGCAGCTGAACCTGAAGCAGAGGGGCCAGGACTCAGAATTGCACTCTGATCTGGGATGCAGGCTTCCAGGCTGCAGCTTAACCTGCTGTGCCACAATGGAGCAAAAGTTACTGGATTATTTTTGTAAAATAAGACATACTGTTTATAAAAACATCAAGAACTGCAAAAAAGTACAATAATGTATTTTAAAAAATAATTACTTCCAACTCAGAAATGGCCACCCTTAACATTAAATAGACATGATTATGAAGAGTTTTCTATGTGTATTATGCAATTAAAAGGTAAGAGCAATAGACAGATAACTAAAAATGATGAAAATAGAATGAAATCCTAGAAAATATTTTGATTTAATTATTTATTGGAGAATCAGAGACAGAGATATAGAGTGAAAAAGTGAGGTAGAGAGAGAGAGAGAGATAACCTATCCTCTGGCCCATTCCCCAAATACCTGTAACAGTGAGGGGGTGCCGAAGCCAGGGGCCAGGAATTCTGTCCAGGTCTCTCATGAGTGGCAGGGACCCCAGTGCTTGGGTCACCCCTGCTGCCCCCCAAGGTTTGCAGAAAACTGGAATCAGGAGCTGGAGCCAGGCAGCAAAGCTGGGTCCTCCAACATGCGACACGGGTGTGTTAACCAGGGTCCTAATGGCTGGGCCAAACACCTGAGCTCAGGAAGTACTTTAGTGAAAGGCAGTATTACATCTTATATGACTTTACTGGAACAGAGTAAAAACTAGGGTGAGAATGTTTATTCAACACAAGACATTTTTTCCACAAAAGAACCAAATGTTAGAAAAAAAGGAAGGTTTTGTGGGTGGGCGTCTGGCTTAGGAGTTGGGACACCCCTGCCCCATAGTGGAGTGCCTTTGGCTGAAGGCCGTCTCTGCTCCTGGTGCCAGCTTCCTCTCCACGTCCCATAATGGAGCGCCTCAGCCCCACTTTTGATTCCTGCTAATGTGTACGCTGGGAGGCAAGAGGTGCTGGCGCAGGCGTTGGGTCCCAACCCACCAGATGGGAGACCTGGATGGAGTTCCTGGCTCCTGATGTTGGTTTGGCCCAGCCCTGGCTGTTGTGGGCATTTGGGGTGTAAGACCAGCACTTGGGAACTTTCTGTCTACCTGTCTGTCTCTGCTTCTCAAATATAAGACTTAGGAATAAAAATTAAGAAGCTAGTGTATAACCTTTTAAAAACCAGATATGTATGTGCTGTCTGTTAATTCACTACTGTAAAGGCTGAGTACCTTGCTACATTGAACCTCTGCTTATCTCCCTTTGTCTCCACTCCCAAGTTTTGCAGTTACTTTGACATCATTTGGGCTTCTATTATGCACAAGCTGTTTTGCTGCGATGCCTTCATTGGTTGTCGACTCCTCATTCTGTGTGTAAATGGGTTCATTGTTCACCAGGAGTCCTTTAACCCAGCCTTGGCAAGCTCATATTGATTTTTAATCATCTTTTATTTGGCTGGATGTCATTGTCAAGCAAATTTTTCTTCCCCGAGAAGACTCATACATATTGTATTCCCTGAGTTCTTTCATGTTAGTGAATGTTGATAGCTTCTAAGTACAAATGACATCTTGATTAGTCGTAATATTTTTGTGTTCAATTTCATTTTATCAGAACTTTATGGACATAACTCCATTGTCTTGTGGAGTTGAGGGTTATTTAGACTTCTTTGATATGTTTCCTCCCCCCATCTTGCTTTTGTGTTGTTTTCTGCTTGAGTATTTGAGAAATTCTTTCTTTATCCTTGACATTCAATAGTTCAACCAGGATATATCTCATTGAATATTCCTGCATTTAATTTTCTTGGAGTATCATGAACTCTTTTTGTTTTTCATGAGTTTTGCTCTTTAATATATCAAGTTATTCTTTTTCTTAATTTTAGAGAAATTCTACTTTAGTAAGCCTTTGAATATATCTTGAGCTAGAGTCTCTACTTCAAGAATATTGTGGTCTTTCTCTTTGGAATATCATCACCATATACATGCATATAATACTGTAGTGTATTTTATTTTATTTTATTTTTTTTATTTTATTTTATTTTATTTTTTTACAGGCAGAGTGGACAGTGAGAGAGAGAGACAGAGAGAAAGGTCTTCCTTTGCCGTTGGTTCACCCTCCAATGGCCGCCGCGGCCGGCGCGCTACGGCCGGCGCACCGCGCTCGACCGATGGCAGGAGCCAGGAGCCAGGTGCTTTTCCTGGTCTCCCCATGGGGTGCAGGGCCCAAGCACCTGGGCCATCCTCCACTGCACTCCCGGGCCACAGCAGAGGGCTGGCCTGGAAGAGGGGCAACCGGGACAGAATCCGGTGCCCCGACCGGGACTAGAACCCGGTGTGCCGGCGCTGCAAGGCGGAGGATTAGCCTGTTGAGCCACGGCGCCGGCCTGTAGTGTATTTTATATCTTATATCTTCAGTATTTCCCAAATTGCAGGTTTTTTTTTTTTTTTCGCTCCTTTTTCATCTGCCTTCACTCAGATTGTGTCAACTCTACTCTGTGACAGTAATTTACCTTTTTTTAATAAAGCTTTTATTTAAAGAATATAAATTTCCAAAGTACAGCTTATGGATTACAATGGCTCCCCCCCATAACTTCCCTCCCACCCACAACCCTCCCTTTTCCTGCTCCCTCTCCCCTTCCATGCACATCAATATTCCTTTTCAGTTCTCTTTATATACAGAAGATCAGTTTAGTACATATTACGTAAAGATTTCAACAGTTTGCCCTCACATAGGGACACAAAGTGAAAAGTAATTTACCTTTATCTGTTCTGCACCTTGCTGTTTCTAATGCACCTATTTTTCCTTAGTCATAGTGTGAAGACCCCAATTTGTTCTCAAAGACTAGTAAGTCCTCCTTTTATCCCTGTAATTGTTTTACTATTTTATTGAATTTATATTCTTATCAAGATATTCTTAGTGTGAAGTGATGGAAGGAATGACATCCATTTCCTGATATATATTTTCTTCCTCTTCAGTGGTAAAATGTGTAAGTTTTGAGCAAACTACCAATTTTAATACTGGCTTAGCCATTTACTGTCACATAGGCTTGGTAAGTTACTTAAGCAGTTTTTTTGGGCTGTTAAATAGAAAAATAAATAGGAATTAAATATACACAGAGTGAAAAAAAACCAGTGCCTACCTTGTGAAATTGTTAACTATTGTTATTATTCTACATGGCTTTTTGTGTGTATGCATGTTTATGTTTGTGTATAATGGTTCGTTTTATGTGTCATCTTGGCTAGCTATGGTGCCCTGTTGTTTGATCAAACAGTAGTCTAGGTGTTGCTATGAAGGTACTTTTTAAAGACATGATTAATATTTTAATCAGTATGTTATGAGTAAAATTCTTACCCTTCATAATGTTTGTAGTGGGGGGTTCATCCATAGCTGAAGATCTTGGTAGAGAATCTTCTGCCTCCAGAGTGCCTGTGCACCCAGGACCTCAGGACACCAACTCCTTGCTCGACACCACCCTGCAGATTTTAGGCTTTGCAGCCCCGTGATTAAATGAGCCAATTTCTTAAAATCCATCTCCTCCTCGCTGTCTGTCTCTCTACACATCCTTTTGGATGCATTCCTCTGAAGAGCCTCACTACAGCATGTGATATGCATAGTTCTTGAGCCGTCCCAGCCATCTTGCTGTTGCTTGGGAGGCTCTGGGTAGATAGCTGGGATGACTGCTCGACTCACTTTCTGTAATATCTGAGATTCTCTCCTGCCTCCCTGGGCTAGGAATGTTGCGATCAGACCACTTCCTTGGCCTGAAGCAATGACAAAGGATGAGGGGAACTTGAGGGAGATACCGTGATCTGAATACCTAGACTTTGCTCTTTGCTCTCTGATTTTGTGTGATGTCTTATTCCACATCAATGCCCTTGTAGGAGGCTCTATACCTGTCCTGTCACTGCACTCTGAACTCTGTGTGGCTTTGGAGCCCATTCCATCACCCGTTCCAGCACTAGAGTTCCCTTCCCTGGTGTCATCAATTTGCCCCTGTACCCATTTGCCTTTGGAGAGAAAATGACCTGCCCCTCGGTTCCTGCGCTCCATGTGTGCCATCATTCCCAGCCTTCAGAGTTTTCCCGGCTCACCAACAGAACTTGCACAGAATGCTGGCAGGAGCTGAAAACAGGTGGGCATGGGACTCTCTGCTTTCCTCCATAGTTTTCTAATTTTTTCTATAGCTACCAGTTTTTGAAGATTAATGCATTAATTAGCCATAACTGTTGGTTTGTTTGGTAATAACGGATTTTAAATTTTTCCTGGAATTAATAATTTTAGCTTTAGTTTGTAATTATTGGAGAAAGAGAATATGTGTTTATATTTTCTGACTCATAAGTGTGTGTTAAATTGTGGGATATAACTTATACCAACTTAAGGAATCAATTTTCACTGTTTTGTTGTCCCAGACTAAAGTTTTAGAAAATATCACACTGATAGGTCTAAGAGTCGAAGGGATCACACAAACAAGACTAGTGTCTGAAAATACTAACTGATAGAATAAAAAAGGGAGAGAACGATCTAACATGGGAAGCAGGATACACAGCAGACTCATAGAATGGCAGATGTCCTAAATAGCACTCTGGCCTCAGAATCAGCCCTTAAGGCATGCGGATCTGGCTCAACAGCCCATGAGAGTATTTCAGGCATGGAAAGACAAGACACTGTCAAAAAAACAAAAAAAAAAAAAGAGAGAAGACCTAAATGAAAGATCTCTGGGAGTGAGATCCCAGTGGAAAGAACGGGGCCATCAAAGAAGGAGGTACCTTTCTCTGAAGGGAGGAGAGAACTTCCACTTTGACTATGACCCTGTCGTAATAAGATCAAGGTTGGAACTCAAAAGGCTTCCATAGCCTTGGCAACTCATGACTAGAGCTTAGGGAGATTACTGATGCCATAAACAAGAGTGTTACATTGTTAAGTCAACAACAGGAGTCACTGTGTACTTACTTCTCATGTGGGATTTGTCCTTAATGTGTTGTCCAATGTGAAGTAATGCTATAACTAGTACTGAAACAGTATTTTTCACTTCATGTTTCTGTGTGGGTGCAATCTGATGAAATCTTTACTTAATATATACTAAATCAATCTTCTGTATATAAAGATAATTGAAAATGAATCTTGATGTGAATGGAATGGGAGAGTGAGTGGGAGATGGGGGGGTGTGGATGAGAGGGAAGTTATGGGGGGGGAAGCCATTGTAATCCAAAAACTGTACTTTGGAAATTTGTATTTACTAAATAAAAAATAAATAAATAATAAATAAAAAAGAAAATATTCTGAAATAGAGGGATTCTGCAATTTATTTTTAAAGATTTATTTATTTTATTTGAAAGGCAGAGCCACAGAGAGGCAGAGGCAGATGTAGAAAAAGAGAAAGAGGTCTTCCATCCATGGTTCTCTCCCCAAATGGGTGTAACGGCCAGAGCTGCGCTGATTCAGAACCGGGAGCTTCTTCTAGGTCTCCTACTTAGGTGCAGAGGCCCAAACTCTTGGGCCATCCTCCACTGCCTTCCCAGGCCAAAAGCAGGAAGCTGGATTGGAAGAAGAGCAGCCGGTATGGGAACCAGCGCCCATATGGGATGCCAGCGCCACAGGTGGAGGTTTAACCGACCACACCACAGTGCTGGACCCTGGTGAAAATGTTACATTGGGAGAACATACTATTTGCAAGGTGAAGAACTGTCTATCCCCTGTAAGAGACTGCCTTATCTTTTACGTGTTCTCTACCTGAGAAATCTCGCTGCTTAGGATAGTCTCTGTTTCTTGATGCCTCATGGAGATTTTTTCTTTACTAATTTAGTCAAATGTATATTTGTAAATTTCAATTTTTTTATTGTAAAAACAATGTGTTAAGAGAAATTTATTGATATTCACCCTTTGAAAACATCCAATTCAGTGGTAGGAAGTGCATTCATATCACTGTGTAGCCATCACCACCATCCACCTCTAGTACCCCTTTCATCTTGCAATCCTGAAACATAACTCCCCATAATGTCCTTGCAAAGTCCATGGCAACCACCCTTCTCCTTGCTATTCTATGATTTTGACAGCTTGCATTTGGTATCTTGTATACATGGAATTATATGGTGTTTGTCTTTTTGTGACTGGCTTATAAAGTTAGCATAGTGTCCTCAAGGTTCATCCATGTCAGAATTTCCTTCCTTTTCAAGGTTAAATAATACTCCAATGTACATGTATACTGCATTTTGTTGTTCATTCGTCTGTCAGTGATGTGAATATGGGCTGCTGCCATGTTTCACCTGTTGTGAATAACGCTGTGAATATGGATAGGAACTCTTCCAATGCCAGCTTTCAATTCCCTTTACACATGCAAAACTGGGCTTACTTGAGCATACAGTAACTCTACTGTTAATTTTTGAGGAACTATTATACTGTTTTCCACAGTGGCTGTGCCATTTTACATTCCCACCATCAGTACACAAGGGTCCCAGTTTTTCCACATCCCTGTCAGCACTTGTTATCTTCTGCTTAATTTTATTCTTTTCTCAATAGCTGTCCTAATGTGTATGAGGTGGTATCTCATTACAGTTGTGATTTGCATTTCCTTGATGATTAGGGATGTTGAGGATCTTCTCATGTGCCTCTTGGCCATTTTTTTTTTTTCATTGTTGCCTGTGACTTTTTTGGTCACATCCGAGAAATCACTGGCAAATCTAGTGTGAAGTCTTGACCATGTTCTCTTCTAAGAATTTTATAGCTTTAGGTCTTATGGTTAGGTATTTTATCCATTCTGAGCTACTCATTATTTATCATGTTAGATAAGGGTCCAACTCCATTCTTCTGAGTGCCATCTGTTGAAAAGACTGTCTCTTCCTCATTGAGTGGTCTTGGTGTGCTCACCAATGCTCACTTGCCCGCACGCCAGGTATGAAGGTGTATGTCCTCCCCAAACACACATGGTGACCACCCAGGTGACAGGAGCAGGAGGTGAGGCCTCTAGGAGGGAAATATGTCACAAGAGTTGAGCCTTCACGAATGGGATTAGTGTTTTTGTAAAAGAATGCTTAGATCCCTTGAGCCTTCCACCAAGTGGGGACACAGCCAAAACGTGGCCATCTGTGAGGCAGGAAGAGAACTCTCCCCTGATGTGGGCACCTGTGTGTTGGAGTTTCCAGTCTCCAGGACTGTGAGGAACAAATTTCTGTTGCTTATAAACCACCTAGTCATGGGACTTTTTCCTCATGACCCAACCAACTAAGACATTGTGGATGTGAGGGCTGACTCTGGGCTTTCTAGTCTATTCCATTTTCTATAACCTGCTGGTTCCACACACTGGTATTGCTTCCATTAATGTCTTTAGACGTGGGTTTGCACTCTGGCTTCTGTTTTCAGAGTCCAGGCGAATACCTCTTAGTCACTGCTTTGTCTGTACTGCCGCAGGGTGGATGTCACTCATGAGCTCAGTGTTTGGGTGAGGATTTGCATTAAGATAGCTTTGTGGTGAGTTTTAAAATCAGCAGGTGTGCATCCTCCAACTTTGTTTATTCTTCATTCTGCACATGTGGTTTGTTCCATTGATGAATCTTTTTTAGGCTGAACCAACCCACTTGGTTGTGGTGTTTAATCCATTTAACAGGCTACTGAAATAATTTTGCTTGCATTTTAAAATCATGTTTCTGAGAATAATTGTTGGTAGCTTTCCTCAGATGTCTTTGTCTGGCTTTGGTATCAGGCATTTCTGGTTTCTTAGAATGAATTAGGAAATACTCTGTCTTAATCTTTGTATAACTTTGAGAAGGGTTGTTACTAGTTCTTTTTTTTTTTTTTTATAAAAGGTTTATTTATTTACTTGAAAGTCAGAGTTACAGAGAGAAGGAGAAACAGAGAGAGAATGGATCTTCTATCAGCTGGTTCACTTTCCAGATGGCTGCAATGGCCATGACTGGGCCAGGCATGAGCCAGGAGGTTACTCTGGGTCTTCTACGTTGGTGGCAGGGGCCCAAGTACCCAGGGCATTCTCCACCACCCCTCCCAGGCCACCAGCAGCAGCTGTATCAGAAGTGGAGCAGCCAAGACACCAACCAGTGTCCACGTGGGATGCTGCCACTAGAGGCAGCAGCTTTATCATGTATGCCACAATGCCAGCCCCAGTTCTTTCATCAGTGTTTGGTAGGATTCATCAATGAAGCCATTGAGTCCAGTGTTTTTCTTTTATTGGGACATTTCTTGTTGCTGATTCACTTTCCTTATTAGTTATATATCTATTCAGATTTTCAATTTATTTGTGATTCAGTCCTAGTAGATTGTATGTTTCTAGGAATTTTTAAAATTTCATCTAGGTTATCCAATTTGTTATCCAACAATTATTCATAGTACTTTCTTATGATTGTTCTTATTTTTATGGAATCAGTGTAACTCTCCCCACTCTGACTTCTGATTTTGGTAATTTGAGTCTTTATTCTTTGTCCCTTGGTCAATCTAATTAAAGTTGTGGCCGGTGCCGTGGCTCACTTGGCCTATCCTCCGCCTGTGGTGCCGGCACCCCAGGTTCTAGTCCTGGTTGCTCCTCTTCCAATCCAGCTCTCTTCTGTGGCCTGGGAGGGCAGTGGAGGATGGCCCAAATGCTTGGGTTCCTGCACCCGCATGGGAGACAGGGAAGAAGTACCCGGGTCCTGGCTTCGGATCCACGCAGCAACGGCCATAGCGGCCATTAGAGGAGTGAACCAACAGAAGGAAGACCTTTCTCTTTGGTCTCTCTCTCACTGTCTGTAACTCTCTGTCTCTCTCTCTCTCACTGTCTAACTCTACCTGGCAAAAAATAAAAACAACAAAAAAAGAAAAATTGTGACAATTTTGTCAGTAGTTTTTGCAAGGCAATCTTTAAATTTCATTGCTGTAATTAGCCATTTTTCTGGTCTCTATTTTGTCTCTGCCTTATTCTTTATTATTCCTGAATTCTGCTAATTTTGTGTTTATTTTTATTTTTCTAGCGCCTTAAGTTGTAAGTTAGTTGTTTATTTGAGATCTTACCTTTTTTAATGTAAGCATTTATAACTTTATATTTCTTCCTTATACCTGTTTCTGCTGTTCCAACAGTACTGATATTCTTTATTTTTGTTTTAATTCATCCCTAAGTAATTTCTAATTTTCCTTGTGGTTAATTCTTTAACTCATTGGTGGTTAAACAGCATGTTGATTCATTTCCAGAAATGGGTGAATTTTCCAGTTTTCCTTCTGTCATTGATTTCTAACTTCATTCCATCGTGGTTGCAGATGACATGTTCATGATATGTATCTTTAAAAAAATCTTACTTAATTTGGATCTCCTATGTGTTCTATTCTAGAAAATGCGACAGGTACACTTGAGAAGAATATGTATTCTGTTGTTGAGTAGACTGTTCAGAAAATGCCTATTAGATGGTATCAGTTACTTTGATATTCAAGTCTTCTATTTCCTTCCTCATTTCTGTCTGATCTATTTATTATTGAGATTGGATATTTATGTCTCAAACTAGCTTGTAGAACTGTGTATTTATTCCTTCATTTCTGTCAATTTTTGCTTTGTGTATTTTGATGTAATATTAGGTGAATAAATGTTTATAATTATTTTCTTAGTGTACTGAATTTTATTAATATATACTACTATTTGAGTTTAAAGTCTATTATGTCTGATATTAACACAGCCACCCATATTTACTTTTGGTTACTATTAGCATAGATATTTTTTCTTTTCTTTTTTTTAATTTATTTATTGAGAGGCAGAGTTACAGAGAGTGAGAGAGAGAGACAGAGAGAAAGGTCTTCCATCTGTTGGTTCACTCCCCAAATGGCCACAACAGCCAGAGCTGCACCAATCCGAATCCTGGAGCCAGCTTCTTCCTGGTCTCCAACATGGGTGCAGGCTCAAGGTCTTGGGCCATCTTCTATTGCTTTTCCAGGCCATAGCAGAGAGCTGGATTGGAAGAGGAGCAGCCAGGACTAGAACTGGCGCCCATATGGGATGCAGAGGATTAACCTGCTGCGCCACAGTGCCAACAGCCCCAATATTTTTTCTTTTTTTAAAAAAGATTAATTTTATTTATTTGAAAGGCAGAGTTACACTCACCAAATGTCCACGATAGTCAAGCTTGGCCAGGCCAAAGCCAGGAGCCAGGAGTTTCTTCCAGGTCTCCCACATGGGTGCAGAGGCCCAAGCAGTTGGACAGTCTTCTGCTGCTTTCCCAGGCCATTAACAAGGAGCTGGACTGGAAGTGGATGGAAGACCTCTCTCTGTCTCTATCATTCTTTGTAACACTGCCTTTCAAATAACTAAAAATAGATCTTTAAAAAATAATTACTGATGGCCGGCGCCGTGGCTCAACAGGCTAATCCTCCGCCTTGCGGCGCCGGCACACCGGGTTCTAGTCCCGGTCGGGGCACCGGATTCTGTCCCGGTTGCCCCTCTTCCAGGCCAGCCCTCTGCTGTGGCCCAGGAGTGCAGTGGAGGATGGCCCAGGTGCTTGGGCCCTGCACCCCATGGGGAGACCAGGAGAAGCACCTAGCACCTGGCTCCTGCCATCGGACGAGCGCGGTGCGCCGGCCGCAGCGCGCCGGCTGCGGCGGCCATTGGAGGGTGAACCAACGGCAAAAGGAAGACCTTTCTCTCTGTCTCTCTCTCTCACTGTCCACTCTGCCTGTAAAATAAATAAATAAATAAATAAATAAATAAATAAAAATTAAAAAAAATAATTACTGATAAGATGGGACTTAGTCCTATCATTGTACCATTTTGGGGGCATGTTTCTATATGCCTTATGGCTTTCCTTGTTTCCATTTAATGGATTACTATGTTCTTTTATGTTTATATGATTGTTAAGTGAAACATTTCAATTCCTTTTTCATTTGTGAATATTCCTTAGTCATATATTTTTATTCCAGCATGCTTGTGTCAATCATTTTTTAGATCTTTCCAGTTCACGTTGGTACCAGGCTGTGAGTTATTTGCTGCATTTCCTGTGGCATGAGAAGAGGCAGCATTATAAAGGTAATGGCCAGGCTGCAGGATCTGAATCATCTGAAGCTAGATTTTAAGCAAAACTACTCAGAACCAGGTCATGTGGTCATAGTCTTATCATAGAATACTAATCCCCACGCATGAACCTAATTTCTCATCTAATAATTGTTTCATGATGCTGTTTCTTCACGTGTTTAAACCTTGTGTTGCTGTCCCTAGGTCCAGAGAACCATTTCTTATGGGACGCTCTTTCTAGTTCCTGATGTTGTAAAGTCAGAAGTGGCCGGGCTATTGGAAAAAGGCACAATATTCCAACCCTCCTGTCCTCAACATATGCCATAAGGGGATTAATTCAATAAACATTTATTTAATGTTTGCTATTTGCTGAGTAAATATAGTTCTGGGAAAACAGAGATGAATGAGTCATAGCTTTTCCCCAGCAGGGCTCAAGCCAGAGACACAGGAAATATGGCAGAGGCCGTAATAGAAGTGTGAGCGTTGTACTATGGGAGCAGGAGTGGATTTCCCTACTTGGAAGTCATGGGTTAAAAATCATTCCAGCTTAGGACAAGGCAAGGAGGTAAGAATATGCATTGGATTTTTACTGGAGAAGCCAGAACGCAGGTAGCAAATGTTGGAGGGAGAAAGTGATTTGGAAGAATAAAACAAGATAAAGTCAACTATCATCCATTCTTTGTTTAGGTCCAATGGCAACTTGAATATCAAGCAAAAATAACTTGCTCAGGGGAAAAAGCCAAGCTCACAGCTGGTTTTTTTTTTTTTTTAACCTATATTATAAATTCCTGATCACTGGTGTTGGTTCAACCAGAAAATTAGGAATCTGGTAGTTTCCTAAACTATGTGCAGATAGTCGAGGTGTAGTAGTCATTAAAAATCTTTAGCAAATGTGTTTTGCTTCTATTGCTTCTGGGTGCAATTAAGAAATACACATTGTATACACACACTTGCCAAGAGACTAAAGATAATCTCCTTATTCAACATGATGTTGCTATCTTAATAAGCCAGGCTAATATGTCTAGTGAAAATATTCTTAATCAGATATTGGTTTGGCCAAACTGATTCTTAAAGGTCAAAAATTCAATTAAAATTAGGTATAGCCAGTTGTCTTTGCAAAATGGCAAACACTGGCTAAAAATTGGAAAATAAATCGTTTTGAGCCAGATTCATAGGGAGAGTGGTCACAGTCACCTTCATTACATTTCCCTACGACAGAGAAGCATTGTTTTCAGGGTCAAACCAAGAAGCCCCATTGTGAGTATAATCACATGTGGGCCATATCTTACTTCTTTCTCTGGGCATTAGTTTAATAGTTAATATAGCTGACAAATGACTTCAGCTTGCCACCATCAGTGCTTTCCGGGTCCACAGCCACTCTGCCGACACTGCGCCCATTCTTGTCTCCAGCAAATAGATCCTGAGCCGAGGCTGTGTGTTTCCTCCAGCTTTGCCTCCGTGTTGTCTGTACTGCTGTAGAGCTGGTGTTGCCAATGTGCAGGGAGTTCGGGCTGGGGAGATATCGAAGGGAACTACTAATTATCTATTCCTATTTTCTAAGTTTTATTTTTGAATCAAATTGAGTCACTGTAAGACACATTATCTGGACTTCATTGCTCTTACTTTCCCCAAAAATACCATCATGCATCCATGGTATAATGTCTTAGGCTTTTTTTTTTCTTCAATTTTATTTGAAAGGCAGAGTTACACAGGAGAGAGAAAGAAAGGGAAAGAGAGAGAGAGAGAGAGGGAGAGGAAGAGGGAGAATATCTTCTATCCACTGATCCACTCCCTAAATGGCCACAATAACCAAGGCCAGGCCAGGCCAAAATCAGGAGCCAGGAGCTGCTTCTGGGTCTCCCATGTGTGTGTGTAGGGGCCCAAGAATTTGGGCCATCTTTTTTCTGCTTTCTTAGGTGCATTAGCAGGGAGCTGGATCGGAAATGGAGCAACCAGGACTCTAACCAGTGCCCACATGGGATGCTGGCATTCCAGGCAGAGGTTTAACCTGCTATCCACAGTGCCGGTCCCATGTCGTCGACTTTAATCAGGTGTTTGGATATGAGACTTTTTGGTAAGAAATTGCTTATGAAGAGGGCAAGGGCTCACGCTGTAGTATAGTGTATAAAACCACCACCTGCAGTGCCAGCATCCCATGTGGGCACTAGTTTGAGTCCCGGTTGCTCCTCTTCTGATTCAGCTCTCTGCTGTGGCCTAGGACAGCAGTAGAAGATGGCTCAAGTCCTTATACCCCTGCACCTGCATGGGAGATGCAGAAGAAGCTTCTGGATCCTGGCTTTGGATTGGTGCAGTTCTGACCATTGTGGCCATTTAGGGAGTGAACCAGAGGATGGAAGACCTCTCTCTCTCTCTTTCTCTCTCTCTTTGCCTCTGCTTCTCTGTGACCCTGCCTTTAAAATAAATAAATAAATCTTTTTTAAAAAGACAGTGCATATATTTTTATTCAATGATGATCATGATTTTAAGGTTACTTATTGAAGACTGTGAGGTTTCTTTCTCTTATAACTCAGTGTGTATTTCCTGAACAAGTGATAGATCTGCTTATATTAGATGGGAGCTTTTTAATCTGACATTGTTGGTTCATCTCCCTTGTCATAATTTCCTTTTGTTTTTCTAGGTTTTTGGAGAACTTTGATTTGATTTTTGGATTTGCTTGTACTAACTTTCTAGCCTTTTTAAATTTTGTTTTTATTCCTCTTGTGCTTTAATTTTTACAAATTAATCTCTTGCTTCCTTATTGCAAGGAGCCTTAATTGTGCATATTCCAATCAAAAGTCCTATTGAGTTTACATTTCTTACCATTCCCAACACTAATGCCATGGATCAAGAGTCTTCATGATCTCTTTTCTATGTGATTTCAATAATTCTTTATATATATATATATATATATATATATATATATATATTTTTTTTTTTTACAGGCAGAGTGGACAGTGAGAGAGAGAGACAGAGAGAAAGGTCTTCCTTTGCCGTTGGTTCACCCTCCAATGGCCGCCGCGGTCAGCGCGCTGCGGCCGGTGCACCGCGCTCCTCCGATGGCAGGAGCCAGGAGCTAGGTGCTTTTCCTGGTCTCCCCATGGGGTGCAGGGCCCAAGCACCTGGGCCATCCTCCACTGCACTCCCGGGCCACAGCAGAGGGCTGGCCTGGAAGAGGGGCAACCGGGACAGAATCCGGTGCCCCGACCGGGACTAGAACCCGGTGTGCCAGCGCCGCAAGGCGGAGGATTAGCCTGTTGAGCCACGGCGCCGGCCTCAATAATTCTTTAAAGAATTTTTCCTGAGTCTTGACACATCTTTCCCTAATATACCCAGCAAACATTAGTAGTACAACTTAGATTATGTTATTCTGCTTTTAAAAAAATCTTCAATAACTTCTTTTTCACTAGAACAAATTTGATCTACTTAGCTCTTTACTTGAGATATTACCTAGTATAAATCCATCCTAACTTTCTAGGCCTTTCTACCTCCAGTGTCCTCTTTGAAATTTGTGATGTTCCCCAACCTGACTACTTTCCATCAATCCAACTGCTCCAGCCAGAAATCTGAGTATCGAAGTTAATTTTTACTTCTCTTCATTGTCATCCTTGCCCCATTCATTTATTCAATTAGGATTCTCACCTTTAAATGTATCCCAAATATATCTACTTCTCCCCATGTTCATGGCTACCATTTGGATCCATGCCATGATGATAGCTCCAGAACTACCTCAATCGTTTTCTTTCTATTTATTTATTTATTTATTTTGACAGGCAGAGTGGACAGTGAGAGAGAGATACAGAGAGAAAGGTCTTCCTTTTCTGTTGGTTCACCTCCCAATGGCTGCCGCAGGTGGCGCCCTGCGGCCGGCGCACCGCGCTGATCCAAAGGCGCCTTCTCCTGGTCTCCCATGCGGGTGCAGGGCCCAAGGACCTGGGCCATCCTCCACTGCACTCCTGGGCCACAGCAGAGAGCTGGACTAGAAGAGGAGCAACCAGGACAGAATCCGGCACCCCAATCAGGACTAGAACCTAGGGTGCCAGCACCGCAGGTGGAAGATTAGCCTATTGGGCCGCGGCGCCAGCCAGAACTACCGCAATAGTTTTCTTCTCCACTTGCTGTTTAGGAAACATAATTTGCTTTTAAAGCCTATTTCATGCCTCTCTTCCCACTTGCTCTAATTTATCTGTTCCAGCCTCTCATTGGTTCCTTGGATGCAATAATGCCTGTCCTGTCTCAGAATCTTTGCCCAGGCTAAATCTCTTGTTACAACAGTAGTTGGCAAACGAATAGCTCATAAACCAAATCTGGACTCTGCCTGTTTTTTCCAATAAAGTTTAATTGGAACAGAGGCCATGCCCTTGCGTTCAGATATTGTCAGTGGCTGCTTCCGTTCTCCAATGACAGAACTGATGAGTTGCAACAGAGAACAAATGACCTAAAAAGCATATTTACTGTGTCTCCTAGTAGAATATCTGATGGCTACTGGTTTAGAGTATCCAAGCCCTTGCTGTTTGCATGGCTGGGCTTTTCCCATTTACAGTCTTAAGTCAAATGTCTTCCTTTTAAAGCTGGAAGGACCACCACATCTAAGCAGGCTACCTTCCAGAATTTCTGTCATTACACCAAGGTTTGGATTCCTTTACATTCACCATGGCTTGTAATTAAATATTATTTGTTTACTTATGACTGTATATTTCATGGGACTATATATTCCTTAAGGGCAGGAAACATGCCAGTCTTGTTCTTCATTTTTGTTTTTTATTCTGAGTTCCTAAAATAATACCTGGTCATACTAGGCAATAGTAGATAATAAATGATAGCTAAACAAATAAGTGAATAAGCCCCAATTTTCCAGTTCCATTAAGAAAATCATTTTTGTTTTGCTTGATGAGTGTTTTGAGATCTTTTAAGTGCTCCTTCCCAATTTAACCTTAGTGAGAAAAACTTTCCTAAATATTCTGACTGTGGGCCCCCAGTGTGGTTTAATTTATATCACAGTGGAATCTGGCAGTAGTCCTTAAATCTTTATTCTGTACTGGGTTGGTGTAACACCACATTTACCTGAGCAGAATAAAATGGGGGTCTAGAAAAACATTACCCTATTGAATAGTTATATCAAAAGGAAACGAAGATAACTGATAGACATGGTAAAATGATGAAGAATTGCATCAGAGCCATACAGTAAGATGAAGACATATTGGCTTAGAGATCATTCTTTTAATAAAAATTAAATAAGCATCCAACCTTTAAAACAATGTGAAATACATGTATGGACAAATGTTCTTGGGAATGAAATTAATTAACTATTCTCTAGAGTGTCTCCTCTGATCATCATATTAATTTAGAAGAAGATGCACATACTTTACCTATAATTACTACAATTTTTAAACATATTTCCTTCATTTAACAAATTTTAATTAAATTTTTACTTTTTTATTTATATTTATTTATTTGAAAGGCAGAATGGGAGACATAGAGAAAGAGAGAGGGAGAGGGAGAGGGAGAGGGAGAGGGAGAGGGAGATGAGAGGAAGAGGGAGAGAGAGAGAGAGAGAGAGAGAGAGAGAGAGAGAGAGAAAGAGATTTTCTACCTGCTGGTTAACTCCCCAATGTCTGCAACAGTTGGGGCTGGGCCATACTGGAGCCAGCAGCCAAGAACCCCATCTGGGTCTCCCACATGGGTGTCAGAGAAGTAAGTACTTGAGCCATTATCTGAACTGGATCCCAAGCGGAGGCAAGACTCAGTCTTAGGCACACCAATGTGGGATGCAGGCAAATGGAATGCAGATATTGCAAGTGGTGGCTCACCTGCGTCAAAAGCCTTCCCCTAATTATTACAATTTAATCAGAACAGTTTTATACATAGACTCCTGGGACATTTAATTGCTTTATAATCACAAGTTCACAACCACAAAGCTGATAGTTCGGATGTGCTAAGAACCAACATGAAGCTAATAAATTGATTAGTTGTGAAATCTTATTTAAAATGAGTCATCTCCCATGATATTTTTAGTGTACTGTATGAAAGGGGTAATGAGCAAGGGATGAAGAGAGGTCGATCTTCCAGGATATCCTGTAGAAGTAACCAGTGACATTTTTAGTCAAAAAGAGAGTTGAGGGATTTGAGGAGACCCAGTTAAATGTGCTAGTGGGAAGGAGTTTTATCCAGAACCCTGGGCACAGTGGATCAGGTTCACATGGAGAGGGAGGGGTGGCTTTCTGAGAGACTTCACTAAGGCAACATGAAGGGTGACCTGTAACCTAGAATTTAAAAGAAGTCATAAGTTCTTGTCTTGAGAAATATCTGGCACTGCACAGTTGGGCTCATCTTCCAAGTTTAAGGAAAGCCTGAAGCCACTCCTGCATGAAGCACGGAGAAATTTTATGTTTCAGTGGAGACAATTATTCTGTAAACAGAAAAGGGAAGACCTGCAGTCTCCCACTGTATTTATCTTCTTGAGGCCATGAATCATTGTCAGTGATGTACAGATATCAGTCACAAAGCCATGCTGGTAATAGAGTTATCCTCCATGCAATTATCTGGATTAACAATTTTATATAAAATAGCATTTGATATTCTACATCTATGTTAGCCAGAAGAGGGATCAGTAGCATTAAGAGTAAATGGATTATAAGGAACTAATTTTAGTAGAAATCCAGTGATTCCTCTTCTAACCTACTAGGATTTGAGATATTAGAGATTCTTTCTTCCTAACTTAATAAAAAGCATTACTGGTGACTGGGAATTGAGAGCGAGCTTTGAAAGCTTACTGCCAATCTCTTTCTACTTTCTCCAGTTCAGATTCGCCCATCATCTTTCCAGGGTAAGTTATCAGTTACAGGAAGACTTCATAGAGGAAGGAAAGTCCAGTAATTTCTTATTTTTAAATTTGTTCCAAGGAAGATTTATTTAAACTTTCATTCATTATGATTTCTTAAATATACACTAGACATGTCAAGAGGAAAGTAATCATTAATCATTTAAATCACTTCATTCCTCTGTGTGAATGAGATTTTGAAACTTTAAGTCATAAAATGTGTAGTTATTATTTTTAAAGATTTTATTTATTTGAGAGGCAGAGCTAAACACACAAAGAGATCTTCCATCTGCTGGTTCTCTCCCCAAATGGCTGCAGTGGCCAAAGCTGGGCCGATCTGAAGCCAGGAGCCAGGAGCTTCTTTCGGGTCTCCTATGTGGGTGCAGGAACCCAAGGACTTGGACATCTCCCATTGCTTTCCCAGGCCATAAGCAGAGACCTGAGTTGGAAGAGAAGCAGCCAGGACTGAACCAGCACCCATATGGGATGGTGGAGCCACATGCAGAAACCTAGTCTATTATGCCGCAGTGCCGGAACCAATGTGTAACTATCTTAAAACTTGGAGAGTCAGAGGCGATTAATAAACACTATTTAGGATAAATTAGAAGTTATAAGAACATAGGTAATATAATAAAACACAGATGTGCCAAGAAGATGAACATGTTTTATAGTCTAGTTTCTATCATTTACTATGATCTGTTTGACCTTGGGCATACAGCTAACATCTGACTCATATTTCTCTCTCTCTCTCTCTCTCTCTTTGTGTGTGTGTGTGTGTGTGTGTGTGTATGTGTATGTCTGCAACCTAAGTTTGTTGTATCAATAATCTGAAATTACATTATAAAACACATACTATAGTGCCTGGAGAGCAATAGGCACTAGGAAGTTGCAGGCATGATTTTATATCATTGTTATTCACTTTAAATAGTACCAGGGTATGTTTTAGGGGAACAATACTCCATAGACAGACATACCTTGGTTTGAAGAATATTTCTCGAGAGGAGTTAACTCTATATGCATAAATGAAACTGGCTTACTTGACACTCAATTTCTATAAATGAAACCATGCCCAGTGTATCTTTACTTTTCTTGATTACATTTCCAAGCTTGTGGCACTCTGGCCTATATTTCGTGAATACAAGCTTTTTGAGTTTAGATAACATCATTAAGACACAGCTCACTGAAAACAAGTGGATTTGAAAGATAGCTTGCAAGTCATTTGAAAGAGATTTGCTTTAATATTGGTTTCTTGTGTGTATAGAAAGATCTATGATGGAATTTCACAATCAGAAAGTATATTAGAAATAATCTTGTCAAATATGTTTTTCAGACAATGGAACTGATAACCAAAAGGATATTTCTAAGGTCATAAAGGTCAGTTATCAGCAGAATCTGAACTCCTGACTTCCAATCAGCTCTTCTTATGCCTGTTTCCATTTACATAGGAAATTTCGTAGGAGAGATGACAATTCAATTGGTAATGGATCAAAGGGTTTTCCATATGTCCAAAATATGATATTATTTACACAAATTGGTCCTTGTTATACTTTTTTTGGGAACATTAGCCTTGGTGATGAGGAAATATGGGGTGAGGCAGGGAGAACTCCTCCCTCCCTCCCAGGCATATCAATAATTGATACAGCTCAGAGGTGAGGTAATTGCTGAAACTTCATGCTGCCACAGGGGAGCAGGTACGGGGTATGTGAGCTCTGGGTAAGAGATGCAGTTCTGGGGAAAACAAGCTTCCCTATATAATGTGAGAAACAAGCTCTCTTCCCTGTAATAACACAGAATCTTTGGTAAAATGTGTATTTCTCATATTGCATTTGTACCTATGATTCAGTTGGGTATTTCAGGAGCTCAAATTCTTTAATCCTTCATCAAGATGAGCATAGACAACAGTGGTGATTGTTTAACGAGGCTGGCGCATGTAAGAATAATGATAATTAATTCTCATTGAATGCTTGCCAAGTGGCAGCTTACGCCAGGTGCTTTAACATGCCTTATTTCATTTAATTATCTTGGTGACCCTATAACGTGAATACTATTATTATCTATGATTTATTGACAAGGCAACTGAGGCTTTGAGAGATTAGTTTAAGCAGAACTCACAGAGGCAATCGATAGAGATAAGATCCAGCTAAGACCAATTTATGCCCTACAACGTGCCATCTTGCAGACTCTGGAACTACAGCTAAGTCTGTGCTATTATGTTGCCAACAATGATGATTCTTTGCATCAATAGCAATTCTTTTATTAAATTTTTAATTAACACATGATAATGGCACATGTCTCTGGGGCACAATGTGACATCCCAATATAATACTAGTACATACCTTGTGCTGGTCAAATCAGGCACTCAACATCTCTGCATTACAGCTCCACATACAGTAGCTTTGAGCTCCTTCTACAGTGGGATACTAGGTCATTTGACTTTTTTTTTCAAATGTTAGAATTTTTAAGTTGCATGCTTAACACACTTGTGCATGCAATAATTAAAATAATTTGAACAACAAATGGCACTCTTACTAAATTGCTTTCTATAGCCTGTAGGACATCATGGTTCAGCTTAACTTTTACTCTCCATTCACTGTGATTTCACATGCTTTTTCCTTTACTAAGATGCACTTTTACTGCACTGCTACCTGGCTAGGAAGATGGGGGAGCAGAAGAGGGCTTTATTGTCAGTAATCCTCAATTATTTTATTTTTTATTCATCTGAAAGAGTTACACAGAGAGAGGAGAGACATAGAACAGAGAGAGAGAGAGAGAGAGAGAGAGAGAGAGGTCCTCCATCCGATGGTTCACTCCCCAATTGGCCGCAATGGAAGGTAGGAACCAGAAGCTTCATCCGGGCCTCCCATGCGGATGCAGGGTCCCAAGGACTCAGGCCACCTTCCACTGCTTTGCCAGGCCATAGCAGAGAACTAGATTGGAAGTGTAGCAGCCAGGTCTTGAACCAGCACCCATATGGGTTGCTGGTGCTTCAGGCTAGGGCATTAACCCACTGTGCCACAGCGACGGCCCAGTAGTTCTCTATTCTTTCACATGAAAAGGACCAGCATCATCTTAGAATAAATTCGGCAGCTAAAAGAAGTATAATAAGTCCGGCACTGCGGCTCACTAGGCTAATCCTCCGCCTTGTGGCGCCGGCACACCAGGTTCTAGTCCCGGTTGGGGCGCCGGATTCTGTCCCGGTTGCCCCTCTTCCAGGCCAGCTCTCTGCTGTGGCCCGGGAGTGCAGTGGAGGATGGTCCAAGTGCTTGGGCCCTGCACCTGCATGGGAGACCAGGAGAAGCACCTGGCTCCTGCCATCGGATCAGCGTGGTGCGCCAGCTGCAATGCGCCGGCCGCAGCAGCCATTGGAGGGTGAACCAACGGCAAAAAGGAAGACCTTTCTCTGTATCTCTCTCTCACTGTCCACTCTGCCTGTCAAAAAAAAAAAAAAAAAGAAGCATAATAAGAAGGCCGTGTTGGTGAAATATGTATGTCGGCAGCACTTGCCTCATTACAGTTCCCCTGTTTGCTTCTCCAGTTTCTTGCTTCTTTTGAAAGCAGTGGATTTTTCTTTTGCATTTCTGACTTCTTGCATTTCTGCTTAGCAGATTTCTCAGTCCCAGCTCTGTCGGGTTTGACAGACACAGTTGCAGAGAGAGCAGAGTGAGAGTGGAGAAGTGTGTGCATCAGGCACCGCAGTGACTGCTGTCTGCCACAGCTCCTTTGACTTCTAAGAACTTGCTGCTCAGCTGAAAAGTTGGAGAGAATAGGTATCACCAGTCTTAGGCATTTTAAGATAATGAATCCTATTTTCTGTCATCCTTGCTATTACTCTGTATGTGGTAAAGTATGTATGAAGGTGTGAGGGTGCTTGAAAAATTTCATAGAAAAATGAAATTAAAAGATAAAGTGAATTTTCCATGAATTTTTTTGAAATCCCTTCCTGTGTCTCCTCTGTTCTCAACATATTCTTGGAGTTGTTTTTTTCAACTGTACTTCCCATCATATAGTTCATATGAATGAAATGATGTTGGAAAATCAGACATGGAAAACCCTTCTCTAGATCCTTTTAGCCCTTAGACAAGAAGACCAAGAGTCCATCAATTGTTCTGCAGAATAGGGTAAGAAAACTTGAGATATTGCAAGGAAAATAAAGATGGTAAAGCCTAGAAAGGTAGCTTACACTGTATAATAAAGGGGAAAGAATGCAAGGGAATGGAATCCAATCCTAATGATAGATAACAGAGACTTAATGAAGGTAGAAGATGGCCAAGTAACTCAAGGAGGGACGCCATAGAACCTTGAAAGACAGGAATGTCAAATACTCATTGTTATTGCTGCCACATAAAAGCTTTATCTCCTCACACAACTGCCTTTGAAAACATGGATTGTCTCCTTTTCTTTTCATGGAAATCAGGAATCATACCTAGAATTATCATGAATATGCATCTGAGTTGACACCTTTCAGAGAAGTGAGAATTTGAAGTATGGACCAAAATCTAACCATGAAAATATCGAATCCCTTCTTGGTAGTGGCAAGAATCATAACCACCATTCATGAAGATGTGAGGCAAGTTTGCCCAGTTCCCTAGGAACAAGCTCCCTCAGTTGAGAGACATGTAGCACCAATAGTACTTTACTTTCGAAATTTTAGACCTATTTAATTTTTTAAAAAAAGATTTATTCACTTATTTGAAAGAGTTACAGAGAGAGAGACAACACACACACACACACACACAGAGACAGAGAGAGAGAGAGAAATCTTTCATCCTTTGGTTCACTCTCCAAATGATCTCAATGGCCAGGGCTGGGTGCTCTCCCAAGTGAGTGCAGGGTCCCAACTACTTGGGCCATTTTTCACTGCTTTCCCAGGCACATTTGCAGGAACTGGAAAGGAAGTAGAGTAGCCTGGATTCAAACCTGTGGTATTCAGGTGGGATCCCAACATTGCAGGTGACAGTTTGGTTATAGACCCTTGCAAAGCTTTGGCAAATAGGGTAACCCTTTAATCAGCATCAAACAGCTGAGCTGATCTGAAGCTGGAGCCCGGAGCTTCTTCCAGGTCTCCCATGTGGGTGCAGGGGCCCAAGGACTTGGGTCATCTTCTACTTTCCCAGGCCTTAGCAGAGAGCTGGATTGGAAGTGGAGCAGCCAGGACTGAAGCTGGAGCCCATACGGGATGCTGGCACTGTAGCCTGGGGCTTTAACCTGTTGCATCACTGGGCTGGCCCCTTAAGTAGTAATTTTAACTAATTTAGTGTGCCCTTGTCTTGTTAATTAGCTTCATCTGTTATTTAAATAGATTTAGTTTTTGAAGATCTGCTAAAATAGATATGTATAATAAGATGCCTGGCTAGTGATTTCTATTTTCCATTGTTTCTTCCCACTAAAAGAATACTTTGAGCCACTATAATGTACTAGGCCCTAGGGATGTTTTAAGCAGACAAATGGACATGACTCTTATGGGGCTTATATTTTAGTGGAGAGGCAAAAAACAAATAAAATAGATAAACAGATGGGACAGAAATAATCACAGATCATGTGAAGGACTTTTTAAGAAATAAAGTTTCATCATGGTTCTGTGTTTTAGGTTTCTGACTGATGTCTGAGGAATTACATGAGGGGTCATCCAGATAGACTAGACAGCAGGTTCAAAGGCCCTGGGGCTGGGGAGCCACTAGTTCACAGAGAACAAGGGAGTGGTGGCATAGGATGTGGCTGCATGGTTAGCAAGAGCTTGACCATGTGACATCATAGGCCTGGAATTAGGGCATGATTTTGCTTATTACGACACACTGATGGTCCAGTGTAACAAACAGTGTGGTTCCTCCCTCACCCCTTCCACACACCCTCCTGCCCTGTGGTGTGTTTACCCTTTCAACACCCAGGTTTCAACCCCTCGCTGCTGTCAGGCTCCTGGAGAACCTTTGTCGCTAGGCATGGGGAGCCTGAGGAAGCCAGCCTCACCTTTCCCAGCTCCTGCCCAGCACTGCCCAGCACTGCCGTGGGAGAAAGCCCAACGCCCTCGCATCGTGGCTTCTCTGAGTTGAGGTGTGACTGACCCCACGGTGCTGCCCTGGTGACCAGGGAGAAGCCACAGTCCTCAGGACTCTGCCTGAGCTCTCACCCTTGCTTAGCTGTCTCCCCTCCCTGACAGGGGTTTCCTGGCAACATTTACCTAACAAACCCCTTGTGCAGGAATCCTGGCAACAGAATCCGCCTCAAAGATTGAACCTTAGACAGTCTGCTGCTGTTTATGGGATGAATTGGGAAGAGATGGTTTACATCCCACATCCGTCTCCTACGAGCCATGTGTCCTTGGACAAATTATTTATTTAAAGATTTATTTTATTTATTTGAAAGAGTTGTAGAGAGAAGGAGAGAGAAAAGTCTTCTATCTGTTGATTCACTCCCCAGATGGCCACAATGGCTGGAGCTGAGCCTGGAGTTTCTTCTGGGTCTCCCACGTGGGCGCAGGAGCCCAAGCACCTCTTCCACTACTTTCCCGACACATTCCTAGGGAGCTGGTCTGGAAGTGGAGTCGAATTGGCACCCATATGGAATGCTGGTGCTGCCGGCTGGGGCTTTAGCTTGCTTTGCCACAGCACTGTTCCCAGACAAATTATTTAACTTCTCTGTATCTCTGTTTCTTTCATACAATCATTCAGGGAGTATTTTCTGACTGCCTCTTATGTTTCATGTATTGTTCTAAAACTAGAAATTCAAGTGAACAAAATAGACAAAAGTGCTTGCTGAGCTCACATTGTAGAGTGGTAAGCAAAATGATAATCAAAATATAATAAGTTAATCAACAAACAATGAAATATTTGAGAAGATGCTAACTGTTAGGGAGAAACAGTAAGGAAACAGGGAAAGGCCTAACAAGTTAAGCAGCCACCTGTAGCCTACAATGCTGGCATCCTATATGGGCACCTGTTTGAGTCCTGGCTTCTCCACTTCCAGTCTAGCCCTCTGCTCATGCATCTGGGGAAGTGGCAGAACGTGGCCCAAGACCTTAGGGCCTGTACCCACATGGGAGACTTGGATGGGTCTCTTGGCTCCTGGCTCTGGCCTGGCCCTGCGCCAGCCATGGTGGCCATTTAGGGAGTGAACCAGTGGATGGAAGATATCTCTCTGTCTCCTCCTCTGTCTCTGTGACTCTGTCTTTCAGATAAATAAAATAAATCTTTTTTTTTTTTTTCTTTTTAAAGAAAGAAACAGGGAATACACTTGGAGCAGGGATGACTGTTGGAATTTTTGAATGGTCTCTTTCGGCAATGTCATTGGAGCAGGCGGAACAGTACAAAGACCCTGAGGGCTGGGAAGGGCCATGCCTGCCACATTGAAAGATCAGTGAGGTGGCCTGGGTGGTTTGAGTGAATTAGAGAAGAGAAATAGACCAGCAGGTGGAGTCTGAAGGGTGAGGGCCAGAAAGCAAGATCCAAGAGGATCTTCTAGAGCATTGCAATGACTTTGAGTTTTATTCTCAAACAGCTTAGGTGTCAGTGAGGGATTTTTAACAGAGCAATGACTTAATCTGAATTAGGGTTTAAAAAATCACCCTGGCTACTGTGTTCCAAATTGACTGGGTTCTGTGTGGGATGGGTATGTAGGAATTAAAAGTAGCATCTACATAAATGCATTGAGAGGATTAAATGACTCAAAACATGCAACTCTCCAATACTCTGAGCTATTATTGTTCCTTAATGCTCTTTTCAGTAGAAAATTGACTGATTTTTATTGAAAACCCCTTCTGCCTAATGTAGAGATCTGAATAGTTACTCTTCCAGAAAAAAATCTAATCATTTTAGGGCCTTGCAAAGGAAAGAGAATCTCCCCTGACCCATGGCTCAAGGCTGCATTCAGTGCAGTGGATTAAGTTTATGAGATTCTGACAGCAGGTATTTATTTCTGCTTTAAGATCATTGGGAAGAAAGTGACCTGGAATGTAGGTTAAAAAGGAAAAGTGTGGTGTGTTGTGGGCAAACATTGCTGCTTTCCTAGGACAAGTCCAGTTTGTATACCTGGAACAAAGACAAATTATCTAGAACAGGATGGAGGACCTTTTACCTCTTGGACTGAGCATTTCCTATTGGGTTCTAAAGTCAGAATTAAAACAGAAGGTGGAGAAAACTGGGCATGTATAGTGAAAATATGAAGACTTTTACTGTCCTTCTAAAACAGGCCTATGTATTGGGTCACGTGTGTCTGTGCTATTGCATTGCATTAATTGGTGGAAGAATCCCTTTCCGCTGAAGAACAGAGCCGGCAATAGGCAGACACAGTGCTGCAGGTGTTCGGAGTGCTGGAGGAATCATTGTTAACCAGAGCAGACCCTAGCCACAGGGCCACAGCAGTGATGTTTGAGTTGACCTTGAAGGAAGGACTGGCTGTGAAATTGGGAGTGTGGTGAGGGTCATGTCACTTCAAATGAAGGGAACAACACAGGAAAAGGAGAGGTGGGGATGGGGCAGTCCTTGTTGAGGTCAAGGCACCGCATTAGAGCTTTGAAAGGTACAGTTGGAGAACTGGAACCCAGCTGCAACTAAGAGGTGAACGTGTGTCTAGACATGTCACTGCTACTGTTTCCAGCTTTCACTGCTAGAACCTCAGGAATCCAGGGATACCTGTGATGCTTTTGGCCCTAGATTTTTATCTTCACTTAGTAGACAAAGTCTGAGGGATAAGCTCATTGACATTTACAACAAGCTCTCAATAGAATTGAAAAAGGATGGACGGGAAATCAACTTGGAAGGCCTTTGAGGAAGCTACGATGGCCTGGAGGACTGTAAAGCATATTCTTGGTTTTGCTTATTTATGATTTTTAGAAGACTTTCTCAGGTTTTCATTTAAAATATAAGATCCCTAGAGACAGAAAGCGGAAGTCGGCTGTTCTCTGTCATCATCAACATCATGTGAATCATTTGAATGATCGGCTGGGTTCTCTGTATACTTTTTAGTTTAAGAAAAGATTTTTACAATTCTGGAAGGTTTTTTCCACCCTTTTCAGCTACAGAATGGGTGTCAAATATTTATGAAGGAGGCCACTTGCAATTAGTGGCAGAATACTCTGCTGCAACTTCTGTTTTTTGCCAACCCAGTGGCACCAGGACAGGTTGATCTGGTGTCTACAGCACTCTGTGTGTTTAATAACAAGAGCAAGATACATGATTTCTCCATAATCCCTCCTGGAACAAAAGCCAAACACTACAATCCAATGAAAATGTGTGCCCAGTGACTGAGTTTGCTTTATTTCCAGGACTGGATATGGAGAGGACTTTCCACAAACACTTGACATGGAGGATAGATACATGGGTCAACAATGAGGGAGTAAGAGTGTGGGTGGATACCTTTCCTGTTAATTGGCTCTTCCACATCTCTGTTTGATGGACCTGTTTTCTTATGTAAAGCATCAAGTTGTACTCACTTTCTTTCAACCACAGAGCTTTTCTAAGATCTTTTCTCTGTTAACATCCTCTGTTTTGAGGTTTTCTGGAACACTTGATATTTATGGGCAGACTGGAATCTTCTGAGTGTCTCTTGCACCTTGTAGTCCAGTAGGGAAGCTGCTCATCTTTACAGCATTATCAGAGCAGGAGATTTGCTCTTTCCATAGATGCAGATTAAACATAAAAGTTGATAATATTTTCTAGGAGGAATTAAATCAGGTCTGAATTGTTATTAATATGTCAGACATGTGTAAAAGGCATGGATTCTTGCTCCTATAATTATTTTAACTGCGTCAAGATACTCCTAGGCATTTCTTTTCTCCTCTTCTCTCCCCTGCTCTTCTCTTCTCTCCCTTCCCCTTAACCTCCCCCTTATTTATGCAATTTACTACCAATAAAGCTTTCATCTTGTCACTCAATCTGATAGCTTTAATTTTAGAATGTGAATGTTTTCCTCCAAAACACTTGCTTGAATGGAAAGAAATATATCTCTTAATAATGGGATTTCTTTAGCATGTCAGCAGTCCCTTCTTCATATTAATGTGATATGATTTGTCATGCTATTAGAATGTTGTGAATTTTCTTTTCCTGAGTTAAGTGACTGGCCAGCTCTTTGGGAGCTCTTTCTTATCACTCTTTCTTCACAGCCAGGAAATTCCATGACTCAATAGCCTCTTGGACATGGCCTTGCCAAACAATGTAAGAATGATGATGAATGATGGGGTAATTTTTATAGCATTTGTTTTTTCACTTTACTTAATGTCATTTCCAATAGATTCCTAGAGGTAGAAAGGTTGTGGGATACAGCCTGTCTTCACCCTCTCCTCTCTGCCCTGAGATTTTTTTCTGTAGGCCTTTTCAGGACCTTACTCTTTGATGTCTTCTCTCCTTCACTGCCTTCCCCTAAATCATCCCAACATTGTGAAGAAAAGAAAGGGACAGAGCAGTCCAACTGCCTAATTCCAGTGGGTTTTGTGTGGAGCTAGAATTTGAGGCATCCTATGTAGTGTTGACTTGAGTGCTCTGGAAAACCTGCTTCTTGCCAGACTTAGAATCTTCTATCAGGTTTATGTGTAAGATAGACTCAATTCCATGAAGTGAGTGCTGTATTTTAAGGATACAGGACCAGTTGTAGTTGACTCCTCATATCTTAAAATCTAAGAGTGGAGATGGATGTCAACCTGTAACATAAGGCAGAAGAGTGTCACAGTTGAGTACTGAATAGAGATAATAGGTGAAGTGTGTTCACCATGATAAAGAGGGAAGACCGTAGGTTCAGGTATCCCCTATCAGCACATGTTCTCCTAGAGGAGTAATTTACCAGGGCCAATGTTAAGTTACCCATCATTAGTGCCTTAACTTTTTTTTTTTTTTTTTGACAGGCAGAGTTAGACAGTGAGAAAGATAGACACAGAGAGAGTTATAGACAGTGAGAGAGAAACAGAGAGAAAGGTCTTCCCTCTGTTGGTTCACTCCCCTAACGGCCGCCACGGCCAGTGCTGTGCCAATCCAAAACCAGGAGCCAGGTACTTCCTCCTGGTCTCCCATGTGGGTGCAGGGACCCAAGCACTTGGGCCATCCTCCACTTCCTTCCTTCCCGGGCCACAGCAGAGAGCTGGACTGGAAGAGGAGCAACCAGGACTAGTACCTGGCGCCCCAACTGGGACTAGAACCCGGGGTGCTGGCACCGCAGGTGGAGGATTAGCCTAGTGAGCCACGGTGCCGCCCATGCCTTAACTTTCTAGAGGAATGGACAGCAACCCTGTAAAGGAGCAGTTCTAAAGACAGAAAAGTTCGGATGGTGGGAGGTGGGAGGGTCGGATGTTGCTGAATGAACCGGCCAGGGAGTCAGGATTTAGCGTGGCACTCTGGAGGTGAGGGATCTGGGGAGGTCGGGGGGGTCACACGGGTTGGAACTGGGGAGAAGGGATGATCGTGGTAAGAAGTCAGATGTGAAAAGACTTGGGCATCTCAGTTCAGTTGAGGTTGTAGTTTCTTCACAAGCTGTGGGATCGAGTGTTCTATAGCCATACATAGAATTATTTCTCTGAGGAGCAGAGCAAACGCATGTACCTTTTGTCGCTTTATGTAGCTTCTTGAATTATCTTGGTTGCTCCTTCCCCCACCCCCCAGAAAGCAGATTACCATGAGCAATACTTGACATATTTTCAATTTATATGATGTCTCAATGTCTTTTTCAGTCATTTTTAAAATGTCTTAGAAACCTTTGTTTTGAATTAATATATTAGCATAGATATGAAAACATTTTACTGTAGATGAAAGTCTCCCTGATTTTTAAATATAAGCTCTGTAATAAATAAATTATTACATGAAGGGAATTATGGTTCCTGTTGAGAAGAAGTTGATTGAGGTTTGGTTTGATTAAGTGTGACTGAATAGTGTATTTCTTGAGACCTTAAAATAAAATGTGCATTTTCATGATTTTGATCTATTGTCATGATTTTGATCTCTTTCTTTCTCTAGTTAGTATATGTATATTTATACATATAAATACCCAAGCATTTAAGTTCTTCTGTGTTTTTTTTTTTCTGAGAGGATATGACTTTTTCCTTAATATTTGAGTCACCAATTGCAAAGATATGCTAAAACTTAGAATGATCTTCCATGTCTAATACCTCATTTGGAGCTGATTTCCATTAATGTGGTTTGAGGAGAACATGAACACGTGATAATATGTTAGACTTTAAGTTATGCCCTGACAAGTCATTGAAGCCTATATTTAGATCAACATTTTGGAAAGTGTAGAGGAATAGAAATCATCATGCGGAGGAGAGAGAACCTTAATTTCCTTTACAAGAGCATGTGGGTTGCTGTATTTCTGTCTTATTTTTTCTCTTTCATTCTGTGACAATGTAGGTGAATGTTAATGAAGGAAACATACATCACATATTCCTATGTGTTATGTAAATTAAAGACAGGAGACTCATTCTATAAAATTAGGATATAAATATGAATGATGTGGACTCTAGAAATTATATAAGAACACATTCACTGTTTAAGATAATATTGGCAAGAATTATTACTGCTAATATCTCATGTCTATTACTGCAAGTGGGCACGACAATGTATTATGTGCTATCAAATGCTTTTGACACTTTTTCAGGCTATTCAACATTTTGAGTGCCCTTCTGATATTTGATTCTAACTCCAATGGTCCTCTACCTCTCATTATAGAAATAGAAACCTTTTTCCCATCTTCTATGCCATTAGAGTGCAGGAGTTTGACCATGTGACTTTGGCTGTGCAGTGGGAGCTGTCAATGAAAGAGAGGTGCCACATAAAATCCATTCTTTTTTGCATGGCAGTCAATGCTGTTGCTTCTGTGCTTTCTAGGGTAGGGGTAGCAGAGGGTTTAGTGGTAAATCTCAGTGCCCCACATTGGTATCTGCCCAGTGGGGATGAAAGTTGTATTTTTTCACATTGAAGAAACAGCATGATGTGGTGGTTAAAGGCATTACTCTTTGGAATCAAAAGTCTACTTGGGATGGAATCTCAGTTTGGCCACTTACTAATTGTGTTGATTTTAGGCCAATGACTTAACCTCTCCATGACTTGGTTCATCATCTCTAAAGTTGAAATATAATAGTAGGTATGACCTTAGGTTATGAAGATTGAATCAGTTAATATTTATAACATGCTTAGGACAGTATCTGAATCATAGTGAACATGGACAGCAGGAGAAAATTCCTCCAAGTATGTAAACTTAAACAGTGAGAGAGAACAAGATTTATTTGTGTTTATACCTCCGAGATTAGCCTAGTCTATGTATTAGTCATGTTCATAGCTCCTAAACTGGGTGTCCAGGTCTCCTGAGCCATGGAGGCATGGAAGGATAGTTTAAATTTTGTAAGTAAAACCACTGATACTTGATGTCTGTTAGGCACATGGAGAACTACTAGGTCAAGGTAGTTCAGAGTTTCATTAGTTTGTGGTTTATTTTTTATAATGTTATAACTTTGAAAATCTGCATTTTTAGCAGTTGATATGATAAAAACAAGTACTCTGTGACAAGTTAATATAGGGTAGGAAATGAGAATGATACCTTCTAATCTCATTCCAAAGCTTGAGAAGTTGCTCAGTGTCCTAGAATCCACACATCCCATTAGTAAGGATTTTTTTTTGAAATTCAAAAATAAAATGTTTCTTTGAATATAGTGTATTTTCTTTTCCAAGCACTTTTAAAAAAAAGATTTATCTATTTGAAAGGCAGAGTTACAGAGAGGCAGAGGCAGAGAGAGAGAGAGGTCTTCCATCTGCTGGTTCACTCCCCAGATGGCCTCAATGGCTGGGACCCAGGAGCTTCTTCCCAGTCTCCCACATGGTGCAGGGGCCCAAGGACTTGGGCCATCTTCTACTGCTTTCCCAGGCCATAGCAGAGAGCTGGATTGCAAGTGGAGCAGCCAAAGGTTGAACTGGTGCCCATATGGGATGCCAGAGCTTCAGGCCAGGGTGTTAACCTGCTGTGCCACAGAGCCGGCCCCTTTCAAACAGCTTACAGCTTCTAACTTGCTAAGACACAAATTCTTATTGAGTTGCTTCAGCTTAACTACTTAATCAATAGAAATGTTAAATATTTCTTTTGATCTGAGGACCCTACACAAAAATTACTATGACATTAAGGACACTGTACACCAGAAATGTGAAATCCAGTCTCCACCAAGAGGATGCTTAGCTAACGCAAGTAGCATAAAGTTAGATGAAGATCCCTGAGAATCACTGAGAAGCCTGGCTTGACATTAGAAATTCTCAGAAAGTTTATTTTTTGCTCTGCCCAGCACTCCCACTGAGATGGGAAAATTTCCTTGCTGTGTTGAATTGATGGTTGTCATGTTGGCACCACTATCTCATCACTATCAAGTACCTTTTACATGATGGGTGAAAGCTTACCAGTGAGAATAACTTAGAAAAAAATCTGGATGAGGTAGAAGTGTGAGGTGAGCACATGCTGCAGCTTCAGGGTTCATGGGCTTAGATAAAGAATGCAGCTTCCATGGGTCTCGCTCTGAGGTTCGTGGTGGGCGATCCTGCAGACACCTGGAGTCTAGCATCCCAGGGCTGGCGAACTCTCAACCTGCCGGCAAGTGCTGCTCTGTGTCTGATTCTGCTGGCTGGAGGCGTGAGACTCCTTAGACGTCCCCGTCACCTCTGGCTTCCCCACCAATGCCAGTACTCCAGGCTAACATCCTTAGTACCCATTTCTCTCATCAAAATTCTTCCTTGCAGACCTTCTTTTTTCTAGCACCTCCCACATTGGGTTAAGCCATAATTCCTAGACTTAAATTATTATTCCAGAAATACTGATACTGACCCTATTTCATGGCAAATGGAATTTCATGAAAGTCTGGAGTTAGTTCTCTGATCTGAGTCAATGGAAAGGCATCAATGACTGCACTGCTGGTGACAAGGGAGGTCTGATACTCTGTGACGTAGACATTTAAGTGATCACTATGGGCACCCGTTGATAGAACACTAAGCTAACAGGATATTTTCTGGAATAGAAAACTACAGAGGGAATAAAGAACATAAGATGTATCTAGGGTAACTGTTACTCAATGTAGGCAGAAAGGAAGGGCAGAGTATGGGGGTGACCCCAGGAAGCCCTGGAGAGAGGTGTAGCACTGCCCTGTGCTGTGGTGATTGATGGCCAACTAGGCAGCTTTGTGCAGGCTGGACTCAGATCCTTTAGGAATAAAGTTTTGAGTGACTCATTAGGTAAAATCAGCAACCAGCTGTATCTCTGGCTTAGCAATAAAAAAATGCAATGTTTATTGTAAAGGAAAACTCATAAATGTCAAACTATAGCTCTATGACTTGAAGAAAAATGGACAGATGTGACAAATAAATTTGGCCTTAAATATTCCGTTTTCTTCTTCTTCCCCTCTCCTCCTCCTCTGTAATTTTATATAGAAAAATGCTGCTATGAATTTTTAAATTCCTAAGTTACATTTTATTCAAGAAGGGATTGTGAAAAGAAGAAGCAATAAACTTTCTCCAGAGATCCAGGATGTGGCGCTGAATCCAAAAGCGAATGCCTTTGTTTGAAGTTGATGTGAGGGAGGAGAACACAGGAGGAGGCTGAGATGCCAGACTCGGGTGCAGTGGATATTCCCCACTGTTTCTGGCTTCTCCTTTGTGTGTCCTTGTTTAGCCTGAGGGAATTTCCACCTAATGAATAGACCTCCCAGCAGGAGACACCTGTATTGAAGGCTTCCTTGTGGCTCAGTACAAATTTGTGACTCAGGCTCTGCCAGTTGGAGCCACCCATGCCTGTGTATGATGCTGATGCTATGTGAGAAGGAAGTGCCAGGAAACGCCCACTCTGGCTTGGCTGGCAGGAGGTGTATCCAGCTCCTAGGGTCGTGGTGGCAGAGGTTCCACAGCAGCATCCTGCAACCAATGAATGGCATTGGTGTTGTCAGTGCACAGCACTGTGTCCCCCGCCCACTGGGAGTGGCAATGCTGACCCCCAAGTGCTGCTCTCCCGTCTGATTTAGAGCGCTGGTTTTGCTGTGCAGCCCATAAGCTTGTTGCTCTGGTCTTCCTGTAGCTCATGTAGCCTCCTAAAAGACTGGATGAATTATTTTTCTGCTTAAACTAGTTAGAGTTGGTTAGTGGATTTTTATGACTGAGAGTCTTGCAACCAGACACTTTTGATGTATTGCTTTAATTTTGACCATGGTATAATGGAGACTTTATCATCCCCCTGATATAGGTGGCAAACTGCTCCAAATCACAATGCTTATTAATACTATTGAGGATTTAACTCATATCTAGTTTTTATCATTTATATTTATTAATTTTCACTTATAATTGGTTATAGGAATATTATATATATAAAATTGTTCAGTCATAAACAATAGTGAGAATATCAACATCTTAACAGCATTTTATATCTTGGTTTAGTTTTCTAGTTATCTTTACTTATCCAACTTTTGTGTAGTTGTGAGTCATAAAAGATAATTATGTTGGTTTTATTGTATTTAATGTATTTTGTTCTCTGGGGCTTGAAATGTACTCAAAACTCTCAGTACTATCTTAATGCAAATATTCAATTCACTGGTGTTTTGTGCCATTCAATTTCTTTTAACCAGGATTCCTTTTTATATATGTTCCATTTACCTCCTTTTTCTTCTCAGACAGAATTTATTTTTTACTTAGGCCACAGAACTTTGAAATGGAACACATTTGGGTGCACAGCTGCCTTTGTGTACCAGGAGGCAATGAGGAAGTGTTAAAAATATGTGGAAACCAAGTGGAAAGCAAAGTGACAGATGTGCCGGTACTAAATCAGACGCTGTGACTTCATCCACAGCCAGTTGTTTAGAAAATGGACATGTTCTCAAAATTTAACATCCCATTTTGCTCTTTTCGTTGTAATGGAAACCATTTATAAAGGCATAAAGAAGGTAATGAATATATCCTTGGAAGGGAAGAGAACTTGTAATCAAGGAAATTATAATACTTCATTAATATTTATGCTTATGCTTATATATCCAAAATTTTGTTGAATATTTCAAATGCATAAATCCATATTATGTATAGATATACATTTGTGATGAGGGCATAAGGGAATTCAAATGTTCTTTTAAAAGCCCGGTATATCAGAACAGTTCTTAATTTTCACAACCTTTCCTACAATTATGTTAAGCTATATACTGGTAAGGAAAAAAAAAACTCTATTTGAAATAAAAGGTCCTCTTAATAACACATTCTCTTACTGTTGTTTATTTTTTCTAGTTTAAACCGGTGTGTGATGGAAGAACTGTGCAGATTGAACCACTATTTAATTCATCATTCAAAGATACTTTTAAAATTCATTAGATGACTGCAAAGACCAGTAATTCTTCAGATTCATCATTCATTCAGCACCCTGTGTACTCAAGACATGTGTCAATCAGCTACTGAGCAAATCAGAATGACAATAACTCATGGCAGGAATTTAGACTCCGCCATCAGTAGGGGCACACACAGAGCTGGAAACTTTCCCTACTAAGTCAGTCCAACAAGTGAAAGGTACCTAGACACCACGGGCTGGAAGTCAGGGAAATAGCCACTCAGATTTGGCTTCCATTTCTTATTGCACCTGGTTGAAGACATTCATTATATGCTACCATCCGCTCAAAGGCAGGGCCAGGCATGGGCGTTTTTTTCTTTGATAGAATTTGTCCTGACCTGGAGTGTGCACTAGAAACCAGACTACCTTAGTGCTGTGAGCCAACACAAGCCCTGATATTAACCTTTTACTGAAGCATGAGTGAAGGGGATGCTCACCTCCACTCAGAGTGACCGCAGCCATCCCCGGGTAGATGAATACTGCATTTACATTCTTCTACCTTTGGTCTCTCTGTTGAGCTCCTACCCCTAGGTATATCCAACAACTCTAGTAGACCTCTCTGTTGAGCTGTGCCTTCATAATACTACCCTGGGAGGGAGGAGATTGGATCAAAGCCGGGGAGATTAGTGAGTGGTAGGAGAAAGAAAGGTCAATCTGTTTTATGATGAACAATTTCATTTCTTCATTAACAACACTCGGGTGCTCAGTGAGCAGCTGCACGTTAGAAGGCAATAATAAGCTTTAATGACAAACATGGAACAAAGGCATTCCTGGATTAGGAATAAATTTGTGAATGACATAGGCCATCTCCATGGTTGTGGTTTGAGGGCCTGCAATTCTGCACTTGGCTGAGAGTAGTGATAGAGTTTGAGAAGTTTCTAAAAGCTTCAGCTGGGGTTAGCATAGTAGCAGAGTGGGTTAAGACACCCCCTTCAGTATGGCCTGTCATGTGGGAGCCTGTTCAAGTCCTGCTGCTCTACTTCCAACCCTGTGTGTATCTCCCTCTCTTTCTGTAACTCTGTCTTTCAAATAAATAAAATTTTAAAAAATCTAAAAAGAAAGCTTTGATAAGATGGAGTACTGTTACATAAGCCTCAAGGTCCAGGTGGGCCAGTGTGGGAGTGAAACCAAACTGAATGTAGGAGAGCAGAGGGGCAGCCTAAAATATATGTGATTATCTCATAACTTCAGCTAACTGCAACTCACCTGTGCCATAACCAAGGGTGTGATACTTCTGCAAAGGTACCTTAAAAAGGTCACGGAAAATGTATGTTCTGAAAAACACTGTGCATGGAGTGAAACCAAATTTTGTACCAAAATAAATTCCATTTTTCTGTGAACTTTTCGAAGTTCTTTCATATCCATTGAATCCCTTTACTTCAGTTTACAGCGAGAGTTTGGGCATGTGCTGCTCTGCAATCTGCTGCCTTGTCTCCTTGCTTTCTGCTACAGCTGTTTTTGCACACCTGTCACATTCCTGTTTAAGCTCTTTGTCCTCTCATAATCTCTATTTTTTGCCCAAGATTTCAGTAAGTGTCGTGGAAGGCACTTCCTTCTCGGATTCACCTTCTCTGAATCTACCTCTGAGATTTCTCTTTCCCAAATTCTCTTTAAGTACATTACCCATCATCGCATGGTGGTGGTGGTGCTGGTAGGAACTTTTCCCTCTGATCTTATCACAGGGGATGTGGGAGGAATTTGTCCTAGGAAGGAGTCAGAATTTAGCGGGTAGAAATTATCTATGGGATACCAATGGATCAACTTTAGAGGGCTATATAGAAGTGATATGCCTAGATAGGAGCATTACCTAAAATACATCACCACTGTAAACATAATTGATCAATTCAATTCAGTGAGAACTTAGGGTCGGGAAACTGTTGAAGAAGTAATTGAGGAAACTGAGGCTTTGGGAAGGTTAGACCAGCTATCCAGGATCAACCAAAGAGTCTAAGAGTCAAAGGGATCACACAAACAAGACTAGTGTCTGCTAATACTAACTGATAGAATCAAAAAGGGAGAGAATGATCCAACATAGGAAGCGAGATACACAGCAGACTCATAGAATGGCAGATGTCCTAAATAGCACTCTGGCCTCAGAATCAGCCCTTAAAGCATTCAGATCTGGCTCAAGAGCCCATGAGAATATTCTAGGCAAGGAAAGCCCAGACACTCTGGAAAAAACAGAAGACCTAAATGAAAGATCTCTGTGAGTGAGATCCCAGTGGAACGAATGGGGCCATCAAAGAAGGAGGTACCTTTCTCTGAAGGGAGGAGAGAACCTCCACTTTGACTATGACCCTGTCGGAATAAGATTGAAGTCGGCGAACCCTAAAGGCTTCCATAGCCTTGGCAACTCATGACTAGAGCCTAGGGAGATTACTGATGCCATAAACAAGAGTGTCAAATAGTTAAATCAAATTCAGGAGTCACTGTGTACTTACTTCTCATGTGGGATCTGTCCTTAATGTGTTGTCCAATGTGAAGTAATGCTATAACTAGCACTGAAACAGTATTTTACACTTTGTTTTTCTGTGTGGGTGCAAACTGATGAAATCTTTACTTAGTATATACTGAATCAATCTTCTGTATATAGATAATTAAAAATGAAAAAAAAATCTTGGTGTTAAATTGGAAATTGCCTAGAAAATTAATCAATTTTTTTAAAAAAATATATCATGTAGGATCTCTGTCCTTAATGTGCTATACATTGTGAATTAATACTATAACTAGTACTCCAACAGTATTTTTCACTTTGTGTTGCTATGTGAGGGCAAACTGTTGAAATCTTTACTTAATATATAGTAAACTGATCTTCTGTATATAAAGAGAATTGAAAATGAATCTTGATCTGAAGCAAGAGGAGAGGGAGTGGGAAAGGGGAGGGTTGCGGGTGGGGGGGAAGTTATGGGGGGGGAGCCATTGTCATCTATAAGCTGTATTTTGGAAATTTATATTCTTTAAATAAAAGCGTTATATATATATATAAAAAAAGAAATTATCTATGGGATACCAATGGATCAACTTTAGAGGGCTATATAGAAGTGATATGCCTAGATAGGAGCATTACCTAAAATACATCACCACTGTAAACATAATTGATCAATTCAATTCAGTGAGAACTTAGGGTCGGGAAACTGTTGAAGAAGTAATTGAGGAAACTGAGGCTTTGGGAAGGTTAGACCAGCTATCCAGGATCAACCAAAGAGCCAGGAAGTGGTGAAGGTAAGATTGCAGCCTGGGTAACAACTGTACAACTCACATATATTAGTCAGCTTCTTATTACTTCAAATAAAATGTCTGAGAGGAGCTTTTTGGGAAGGAAAGAATTATTTCAGGTTATGTGTTAGAGGTTCACAGTTCCCGATACAGTAGCCCATTAGTCTGACAGCTGCTGCAGGCAGGCAGTGGCTCAGTGTGTGCACAGTGGCAATCACGTGTTGAGCCAGGAAGCGGAGAGGGATACAGGAAGCATGCCTGGCTTATAGAGCCAACGCTCTCTTTGAGAACTACCTTCTTTATCTTGTTTTATTTTATTTTAAAAGATTTATTTATTTATTTGAAAGGTAGAATTACAGAGAGGCAGAGAGAGAGAGAGAGAGAGAGAGAGAGAGAGAGAGAGAGAGGGGTCTTCCATCTGCTGGTTCATTCCCCCAAATGGCTGCAGCAGAGCTGGGCTGATCTGAAACCAGCAGTTTCTTCCAGGTCTTCCACTTGGGTAGAGGGGCCCATCTCCCACTGCTTTCCCAGGGGCGTTAGCAAAGAGCTGGATCATAAGTGGGGCAGCCAAGACTTGAGCAGGCACCCATATGGGATGCTGGCACTGCTTACCAGCCTCGCCAGAACGCCAGCCCTGGGAGAGACCTTCTGAGAGCTAAAGACCTCCCACCAGTGACCTAAAGACCTCCCACAAGACCCCCCCTCTTAGACACCATAGCTGAATCAAATTTCTACCTTTGATCCATGAAACATGAGCATAAAATGGGGTTTAAGTCTCCGGGAGTTTAGGTAGCCAAGTTCTGTTCAATCTATCACAGAAACTTTTAATTCTTGTTCTGTGTCTATTTCTCTTTGAACACAGAGATGTTGGGCAGCTGATTATAATGGCTGTGAGCAACTGCAGGGAGCTGGGCACGTCTGCCCTTCACTCTGCTCTTCTTTCTTAGTTCTGGTCCTGTGCCGTACATGGTTGTGCATCTGCACTGCGCACTGAGTAAATGCTGAATGGAAGAGGGGCAGAGAACACGATAGCCAGCATCATGTGGAATTCCTCTCTTAACACAAGTCCCACCTCGAGCTGCGGGGGTGAGAGCGCTCAGATCAGAGGGGGACACTCATCAAATGCTCTTGAGACTTCATGCAAATGTGACCAAAATGAGGATAAGTCATGCCCTCATTGAGTGAGCTTTAAAGTCTGGCACCTTAAAAAACCACGTATGAGAAATTTTTTCTTACATGGACATGTATATATATTTACAGGTGATTGCCTCAAGAAAAATCTCTAGATTTTTTTTTGAAAGTCTCTTGGTTCAGCACATTTATTTTGCAGAGGAGAAAGCAAAGAAGTTAATTCCAATGCAACACAATTTCCCTGCCTTCGCAGGTTAATTTGCAAGATATTAGAGCTTAAAGCACAGTTCAGAGTAGTAGTCTTGTATGTCAGAAGGCCGGAAAAGCAGAGATGAGTATAAATAGCTTTGTTATCCATCAACTTTGTGTGAAAACATTTGGAAAGAAAATATTCTACAGCCAAAGAACTCTGTTTTCTCCCAATGATTTGAAACAGAGAGTTAAGAACAGAAAATCCACCTAGAGGGAAAGAAGAATGCTACTTTATTGCTGCTGAATTCACGAATCTATTAGGGAAACACATTTCCATCTTCAGGTTTAGTAGATCCTTTTTGTTGAGAATGAGACTTTTCTTGGTGTCGACAATAGAAAAATGGCACCAATTTAGTTCTGTACTTCGCCAACCCCCGCTTGTCACGTTGTTGTTTTTGAATTATCACAGTTGTCCATCAACTGTGTCATGGCAGAATAGAAAATTGGGCTGTGGGTTGGGTCCTTTTAAGGATTTATACAGATTTCTATAAAACATTCACAAGGATATTGTTCTGTGAGTCTTTCTGTGGGATGAGGGCTCTCTCTCTCTCTCTCTGTCTCTATCTCTCTCTCTGTGTGTGTATCTTTAACTTTTGGGGCAATATAAACAATTTTAAGTCATGATGACCTTTTAGAACACTCTTTCAGAGCTTTTTTGATCTTGGAATGTGGCAGTGTTCTACTGAGAATTTGGTTTGTATTTCTGGAGCTGAAATAACTGTCTGAGGTCATAGGAGCCTGTTGATGGTTTTGCATATAAAAGTGGCTATTCTGGATGCTACCCAATGTAATGGATCAAAATATTTAGTTAATTTGAGGTCTTAAAAATTAATGTAATCTGCAATTTTAATGTAGAAGGACATTTGAAGGTCTCTTGGTTCAACACATTTATTTTGCAGGGGAGAAAGCAAAGGTCTAGAGAATTCTGAGGTTTTCTTGGGGGTCACAATTGGTTAATGGCAGAGCAGGTATCAGAAGCAGGTCTTTGGCCTCCATCTTCAAAGCTCATTCTTTTTTAAAACTATGAAATGTTAAGTTTTCATGAAAAGCCCTTAGAATAACAAAACTCAGAGCTGTATATCTAATATCCAGCTTTGTCAGATCTTATCATTTTGCAATATATGCTTCTTTCGTCTTTTAAAGAAATCAGTTTGATAAAGCGCCTTGTATGATTTTTGCTGATAATATTCCCCACACTACCTTTTACATTAGCTATTGTTATGTGAAGTTGCAAACCCAGCATCTATTGTTATGATATATGCTATCATCTTAATGGTTTAGAACAGGATATATGTGGGACCATTGGGTATATAATTTTTTTTTCTGAAACTTGTTATTTCTGAAACTTGTTATTCCATGTAATTTACAATTTTTAAAAAGTTTATTTTAAAGGCAGAGAGAGAAGCAAAGAGATATTTTTCAAAATGGTCTGTACCAGCCAGGGCTGGGGCAATCCAAAACCAGGAGCCCAGAATTCAAATCAGGTCCCTCATGTAGGTGACAAGGACCCAGTTATTTCTACCCTCATCTGCTGTCTCCCTGTATGCACATTAGCAAGAAGCTGGGATTCAAAGCAGGCACTCTGCTGTTGGATGTAGGCATCCCCAGAGGCCTATTAACTTTCCTGTCAAATGCCACCTCTGTTTGCAAGATTTTTAAAAAGTTGAAATGCATAGCTATAATCCATTCATTTTTTTTGCTACTTTCCATACTGTGAACATATTATGATATGTTTATCCACTTTCCTTGTTGATGGATATAATTTTTTAAAATTATTTTACACAGTTCTGTAACAAGCATTCTTTATGTGTATCTCCTTGTACACAAGTTCAAGAATTTCTTGGCTATGTATTTAGAAGCTGTAATACTTCAACATTATACATTACTGCCAAATTACTCTCCAAAGTGTTGTACAGCAGTGTTAGGCAATGCCAATCCAATAGATAGGAAATATTCATCACTGTGGCTTCATCTGTATTATTAATAATGAAGTTGATTATATTTTCACATGACATCAACCAACTACTGCTGGAACAATATTGGTAACCAGTCGCTCCAAAACTTGGAGACAACCATTTACTTTTTCAGATCTGCAGGCCAACGGCTCTGCTTACACCGCAGGTCTGTGGTTCCAGGTCTGTTCCAGGTGTCTTTTGGCCTCTTTGAGTCAATGGCTCAGCTGTCCATGCTCTTCCTGCAGCAAAGGAATCACACAAGAGTCCAAGCTGCATCCCTCAGGGACATTTCCAGTCCCTGTTTGTAACATGTTTGCTTATGTCCCACTGATTGAAGGTAGGCAGTTAATAGAGTCCAACATCCTTCAATTGGGGAAATTTTCCACTCCTTAGTAAAGACATGAGCATGTAGGCTGGCGCCACAGCTCAATAGGCTAATCCTCCGCCTGCGGCGCCGGCACACCAGGTTCTAGTCCCGGTCAGGGTGCTGGATTCTGTCCTGGTTGCCCCTCTTCCAGGCCAGCTCTCTGCTGTGGCCCGGGAGTGCAGTGGAGGATGGCCCAGGTGCTTGGACCCTGAACCTGCATGGGAGACCAGGAGAGGCGCCTGGCTCCTGGCTTCAGATCAGCACAATGCACCGGCCATAGTGCGCCGGCCGTGGTGGCCATTGGAGGGTGAACCAACGGCAGAGGAAGACCTTTCTCTCTGTCTCTCTCTCTCACTGTCTACTCTGTCTGTCCAAAAAAAAAAGACATGGGCATATAACTTCTATAAGGAAGGGAAGAATGGCCACCAGTAATTTAACCCACCAGCACACATTACTTGCTATCTTGGTTTCATCTATTGTGACTTGCTAGTTCATAGTCTTTGTTCCTTATACTCTTAGATTGCTTGTTGTTTGCTTATTTTTTGTAGATATGGTTTATATAGTATGAATTCTAATTTTTAGCAGTAATAAGATTATACAGATTAGTCTGTGGCTTGTTGTTTCAGTTTATGATTTTTTCCTTGTACAAAACTTAAAAATGTGTTTGCTTTTAATACTTCCTTATCTTTTTCTTTATAGTTTGTGCCTGCTGTGTCTTGTTCTCTATCATGAGTTCATTAATATATTTTCCAATGCTTTCACTGCAGTTTGTTAAAGATTAGGTCAATGATTTGTTTGGAACTTTTTTATCTAAATGAAATAGAAATCTCCTTTTCTGTCTTCATAAACAATCATAACAATGCTATGTATTGAAAATCCCATGATTTTCTCACTCTCGTAATGCATTGTTTATTATACATCATTTGGCTAGATAGGTAGATAGATAATCTTGAATCACTTTTCTGTTCCATTAGACTGTGAAACTTAGCATTAAACAGCAGCAGTTCTTAATCAGTCTAATTTGTGAAATTTCATATGGAATGTTCTCTGTTTTATTCTTCTTCATGATTGTGGTGGATATTCTTGTCTCTCTTCTTACCATATTTTTAAAAAATTTTATTTAAGTTATGCAAGTTTCATGTTATATATGTACAGATTTAGGAACATAGTGATGCTTCCCATCCTACTCTCCCTTCTGCCCATGCTCCAACCCTCCTTCCTCCTCCCTCCCCTATTCCCACTCTCATATATTTTAACTTGAAAAGCTTCACTCGTAAGAAAATCATTGTTTCGGTGTGAGCCTTAGAACTAAGTGGTTAAGATGCTGTTTGGGATGCCTTCATCCCAGATTGAAGAGCCTGGGTATGAATTCTGGCTCTGACCCTGATTTCAGCTTCCTGTTAATGTGTACCCTCAGAGGCAGCAGGTGGAGGCTGAAGTAGTCCAGTCCCTGCTACCCATCTTGGAGAACTTGATTGAGTTCCTAGACACTGTGGGTGTTGAACGTGTGAAGCAGCAGATTAGAAATTTGTCTCTCTGCCTCTCAAATAAATAACAATTTAGAAATATATTTAAGTAATTCTTTTGATTTTGGTTAAAATTACATTTCACATAGATACTTATTAGTATAGAAATTTTTAAATTTTTATTTATTTGGGTGACAGGGAGATAAACGAAGAAAGAGAGAAAGCTCCCATAAACTGGTTCACTTCCCCAGTACCCACAACAGCTCCTAGCTGGGGCCAAAGTCAGGAGCCTGGGGTTTCACTCCAGGTTTCCCTCATAGAGGCAGGAACCCAATTACTTGAGTCATCACTGTTAGAGTCTGCATTGGCAGGAAGCTAGAGTCAGGTATGGACTCAAAGCCGGACATTGTGATATAGGATACAGACATCTTGTTGCTCCCTCCACCCAACCCCTATGCTTTCAGTGTGCTCCTACTTGTGCTCTGACCTTACTTTTGACTTAGAGTGTCTTCTAATCCTTTTATCCTTTATCCTTCAATTTTCTTCCAATTTGTCAGTCTTGTCTGATCTTAGCAACCTAGTTAGCTCCAGGTCTCTCATCCAGTGCTTTATTTATTTAGGCTCCCACTTCAAAAAATAAAATAGCACCCCTTTACATTCTTCTCTTTCTGTTATTCAGTCTGATAGCACTTGTGAACCCATTGAATGGTTTAATTCCTCCATATCTAAACCTTGATAGCTCAATCAGCTGCTATAGGAAACCATGCAGCCATGAAGATTGGAACTGCATTGAGGTAGTGATTCTGGGATAGATACTTTGCATTTGTCCTTTACATCTGTGCTCCATCCTTCTCCACTCAGCCCTGTTCCTGGGAAGTCTGACCTTTATCAAAGGCCCCAGTAGGTCTCCTTGTCTTCTTGCTTCCACTTGGGTTCAACCATGGGAGGCCCAGTAGGGAATCAAAGTGCCTTTCTCTTTGGTCCTAGGTTGGCTGCATTCCCTGACTAGGGACCACAGCCCCTGACAGGGAGCTCTCCTCCTCCAACCTTCTCCCCCAGCTATAGTGGGGTTTGGATTATTACTTCTCTCTTAACCCCTTCAGGCCTAGAAATGGTAATGGCTCTCGTTGCTACCCTTGGGGGCATTTCATTCATTATCCTTGTTCATTTCCTTTTCCCTAGATCTTATAAAAAGCTGTATTAGTCAGTTTTTCAGAGAAACAGAACCAATAGGATACATATTTATATGGAGATAGTTCAAAAAGTTCACAGGAAAATGGAATTAATAAGTTTAGTTGGGTGCAAAAGTTTTTGAGATCCATGCAGACAATGAGTTTTCAATGGCTTATGGAAAATGTATGTTATGAAAAAGCTGTGTACAATGAATATCAAAAACTTTTAGCATCAAAATAAACTTATATTTTACTTCCATTTCTCCCTAGAATTTTTGAAGGGCCCTTGTAGAGAATCTTTATCAAAAGGAATTTTCTTACATGGCTATGGAGGCTGGTACGACTGGATACCCAGGAAAGCCGGTGGTTTTGTTCTAGTTCAGGTTGGAGGCCCTGAGAACAGGAGGGCTGATGGTGTAATTCCATTCCAAAGACTGGCAAGCTCAGTACCCCAAAACAGCACTAGTTCAGTTCAAGGCCAAAGGCAGAAAAAAGCTGATGTTGCAGTTTGTGAAGGCAGTCAGACAGGAAAATTTGTGACTCAGGAAGGGTGCAGGCTTTTGTTTGTTTGTTTTTTTAATTTTGTAGAACAGTCGAGCTTCACTTGATTGGATGAGGCTCACTGACATTGTGGAAGGCCATCTGCTTTACTCAGTCTCCCGAATGTTAATCTCATCGTAAACATAGAAACCCATAGAAAACACAAGAGTGACTGTGTTTCCCAGCCAGGCTTTGTCACGTGATAGGCTCCATTTCCAAGTCTGGGTGCATGACCACGGGGTAATCCTGTAGCCACTCTGAGCTTTGACTTCTGGTCAACGATCCTAACTTGCACATGGGTAGGCAGATTAGGAAAAAGATTCACAGGGGCTGGCGTTGTGGTGCAGCAGGTTAAGCTGCTACCTACATTAATGGCATCCCCTTTGGGCATTGGTTCACTTCCTGGCTGCTCCACTTCTGATCCAGTTCCTTGCTAAGGCAGCTGGCAAGCAACAGAAGATGACCCAAAGTACTTGGGCCCCGGCCACTCTTGTAAGAGACCCAGGCAGAGTTTTGGGCTCCTGGATTCAGCCTAGCTCAACTCTGGCCAGTGGAGAGAAGATTCTCTCTCTCTCTCTCTCTCTCTCTCTCTCTCTCCCTCTCCCTCTCCCTCTCCCTCTCCCTCTCCCTCTCCCTCTCCCTCTCCCTCTCCCTCTCCCTCTCCCTCTCCCTCTCCCTCTCCCTCTCCCTCTCCCTCTCCCTCCCTCCCCCCTTGTGTAACTCTGCTTTTCAAATAAGTAAATGAAATAAGTAAATTAATCTTTTTTAAAAAAAATGTCCACAAAGTAATGAAAACATGTGTCTACTTTTATGTTACTTATTTGTTTTCGTTTTATTTGGAGTGGGGGAAAGAGATCTTTCATCTACTGGTTCACTTCTCAAATGCCTGAAACAGCCAGGGCAGGGCCAGGCTGAAGCCTGGAGCCAACCTCCATTTGTTTCCCACATGAGTGTCAGGGACCCAAGCACTGGAGCCATGATCTGCCACCTCCCAGGATACGTGTTAATAGGAAGCCGGAATCAGAAGAGAAGCTGATGCTTGAGCCCGGGCACTCTAACATGAGATGAGAGCATTGAAGAGGCACCTTAAGCCATTGCACAGTGTCCACCCCACTTTCTGTCCATTTATACATTTCTTATCTATAATGGTGTGTCATATATCTTAGTGTGATTGTGCTGCTACAACAGAACACCCCAGTCTGATCATTTATATTATTGGTATTGGCGCCAAACCTGCCTACAAAGGTGGAGCTCTCTGCCATAAACACCTTTTGAAGTTCCTGCCTCTTACTTCTATTACAATAGCGATGAACTTCAACTTGAGTTTTGGAGGGAACAAACCTTGAAACCATAGCAATCTGCTTAGCAGCATTTGTTCCTGCTCCTCAGAATTTTTTTTTTTTTGACACTTCCTTTCCTGGTTAGCTGTTACTCTTCCTCAAGATTCAATTTAATATTTATGTAGGGCAAGGGGCCTTCTTGAAATACCAAACGGGACCTAATGGATCATCTTAATTCTTTCAAGGCGTTTAGTCAGCCTCTTCACAGGTTGGACAAGCATTAACAAGAAATGCTGTGAACAAGTTAAAATTATCCTGTGGATGTTTGCTTCTTTTGCTTAAATGCTTTTTTCCCCGGCGTGCTACATCATCCACTACTGTGAATATCACATCCAACAGACAATATGTTCTTGGGACATTTACTGGGCTGAAACGTGAAACTGGAAAACAAACACACAAACAATGAACTATTGAATTAAATGACAGGATAGGTATTTTACACATAGGAAAAAATAAAGGTAGAAACATAACCCCATACAGTTTGCAACTGGTAAATGTTACAGGTGAGGGGGTATTAATTTTGTTCTCTAGGCTCTTGTCATGCACAAAGATACACATTGTAAGTGCTGACTCAAATAAGGTATACAAGGTGATACTGCTGATCTAAGAGATGAGAAAGTGAATACACACACACACACACACACACACACGAGCATGAGCATGGGTTGCCCCACACCAAGAAATATGTGTCATGAGTGGACAGTGGGCTGGCAGATTGGCCCAAAAGGAGATGGGCTGTGGGAAGTGAGACAGAGTGGGTGCCTTGAGTCCCTCCAGCCGTGCTCTGTGGCGGAAGAGGAGCCCCTCCCAGTTGTTAGTCTACTGTATGAGCTCGGGACAGTGCCTCTCCAGTGAAGCCACCTGGGAATTACATTGCACCTCCAGAAGTTCCCATGTGGAGCTCAATGTCCATATTTTCATAGGGTCTTCTTAGGTCCCAGATGAAGAGGGGCTTCTTGTAGTATGGGGTGATCTAACTGACAGGTAGGAAGATAGAATTATACCTGGGGGCTTGTGACTCCCAGCTCAGTAATCATGAACTATTCCTGCCTGTTTATCCCACATCACAAATACTTACAAATTGTTTCAAAAGATTTAGGTTTGATATGGTGCGACAACATATTCATATTTTTATCTCAACTTCAAAACAGTGTAAGAAAGTCCACTGGCTGCTGTCTAGGGACCAGATGTTGGAATAGAACCAGAGATGTGTAGATTCCTGTGTTTTTAAGAAATAATCATTTATTTTACAGATGCTAAATGAAATAGCTACAAATTATTTTATGGTTACTCTATTTGAAATACAGCAATATTGGGGTCATATTTTGAGTAGGGTCTTCTTTTTCTCTATATTTCCGACATTATCCCCACTTCCAAATAAGAAAAAAAAAATGTGAAAGAAGGATGGGAGTCATTTGTTTTGCATGTGGGATTCTGTGATGTGATTTTATTTTTGTATCTTTATTGATTGATAACTATACAGAATACTGATAGCAATTGGAAAAGCTAATTCTTTTTTTTTTTTTTGACAGGCAGAGTGGACAGTGAGAGAGAGAGACAGAGAGAAAGGTCTTCCTTTGCCGTTGGTCACCCTGCAATGGCCGCTGAGGCCGGCGCACCACGCTCATCTGATGGCAGGAGCCAGGTGCTTCTCCTGGTCTCCCATGGGGTGCAGGGCCCAAGCACCTGGGCCATCCTCCACTGCACTCCCGGGCCACAGCAGAGGGCTGGCCTGGAAGAGGGGCAACGGGGACAGAATCCAGTGCCCTGACCAGGACTAGAACCTGGTGTGCTGGCGCCTCAAGGCGGAGGATTAGCCTGTTGAGCCACGGCACTGGCTGGAAAAGCTAATTCTTTTTTCAATTTCTAACAGGCTTCTTTATGGCTCTCACTGTCTCCAAAGAGTTCCTCCTCCTCCTCCTTTTCTTCTTCTTCTTTTAAAAATTTATTTATTTGGAAGTTGGAGTTACAGGGAGGGTGAAGTAGAGGCAGAGAGAGAGAAGTCTTCCATCCATTGTTCACTCCCCAAATGGCCACAATGTCCAAGGCTAGGCCAGGACAAAGCCAGGAGCCAGAAGCTTCATCTGGGTCTCCCATGTGGGTGCAGGGACCCAAGGATTTGGACCATCTTCCGCTACTTTCCAAGGTATATTAGCAGGAAACTGTATTGGAAGTGGAGCATCTGGGACTCCAACGGGCACCCATGTGGTATGCTGGTGCTGCAGGCAGAGGCTTTACCTGCTACAACACAGTGCCGGCCACTGTGCCAGCCCTGATGAGTGCCATTTTTAAAGCTTAATATGCCACTTTGAATGCATAATTGTAGGGGAGTTGTAATAGGATGGGTCAGATTTATTGGGTTATACCCATCACTTTCGAAAGAGTAACTGGGCTGTTTTTTGTTTCCTAATCGATAATCACTTCCATTAAGTGACATAGTATTTAATTGCTGTTTTGTGAGTTAAAGGGAGACATATGAAGGATAGCTATCCCATGCTTGGGGAGCACATGACCCACTGCGTTCCAGCATGGAAATCATCCACCGTGATAGATGACACTACGCTATGTTAATGTGCAAACCTTGCTCAGAGCTTTCCTTGCAGTTTCTTCTAAGTATCCTTGCCAAAACGTGAGAGTACAATGCACTTACAGTGGCTTGCCATTTGTATACCTTGTTGGAAGTATGATTTGTTCTAAGTACATGTCTTAGAAAGATGGTGTAGCAGTAGACTGACTTTTCTTAGCCAAGCATTTTTGGTTATTAGCCAAACACTTCAGATTATAGAATTGATGAGAGGCTGTATCATGTGGCCTGTTTATGCTCCAGGCGGGCCTGTTATTTTTTTTTTTGGGGGGGGGGGGCGTAATGTGTTACATAAATCAAAGGATCAATGGACATTCCATTTGGAAACTTAAGAAACATGACAATGCTATCATCGCAGAAAAGATAATCTCACCTCTCCAAATGGACTGCAGGGGATTTTCTACAGGGAGACAGAAATCTTTGTCAAGAAGCATCTGCAAGTGTGCCTTAGCACTTTGTCTAATGTTTGATAGTTTATAGGATTCTGTACTGTCAAAATCATAACTTCGTCCTGGAGAATTTTCCAAGGAGTTGTGACTACGATAGAGAAAGAAATGCCTCAATTGTGTCCCTCTAAGGATTGTCTGGTTTTGGACTGTGGGGCACAATTGTGTGCTCCGCCCCTTGAGTCACCTGCAAAATGCATCCCTGTGCAGCCAAGCATGATGATCTGCCTTGGATAGCTGCTCTTGTTATCCAGTTGCATTTGCCAAACGTTTTCCTAAGTCAGTAATTTCACATATGCTCTAAGATGCTATTTATTTTCAAACTTTCCTCAATTAACTGTTTAAATTCAAAAATCTGTTTTGGAAAGTAAGTAAATATGATAAAATTGTCATTTGTCAGGGCCAGCGTTGTGGCGTGGTAGATTAAGCTGCCACTTGTGATGCTGGACTCCCATATGGTTGCTGGTTTGAGTCCTAGCCACTCTACTTCCAATCCAGCTTCCTGCTAATGGGCCTGGGAAAGCAGCGAAAGTTGGCCCAAGTCCTTGTGTCCCTGCATCCACATGGGAGACCTGGAAGAAACTCCTGGCTCCTGGCTTCAACCTGGCCCAGTCCTGGCTGTTGTAGCCATTTGGGGAGTGAACCAGCAGATAGAAGACCAATCTCTCTCTCTCTCTCTCTCTCTCTCTCTCTCTCTCTCTCTCTCTCTCTCTCTCTCTCATATCTCCCCTCCCTTCCTCCCTCAATTTCTGCCTCTGCCTCTCTCTAACTCAGTCTTTCAAATAAATAAATCTGTAAAAAATTTTCATTAGTTTATTTTATTACTTAGTTAATTTTTGTCAGTAGAGGTTGAAGACAAGACAACTAGTCTACAATATTTTCATGGAGAGTTCATAGAAGGAAGACCAATTTCTTTGCAAACTGTGAAACAGTTAACGAAGTGAGTTTAAGTGGCAAATTCCTTGTTTCCTCTTGCTTGTTATAATATTCAGTTTAGGTGTTTTGACTTCTATAACAGTGGTTCCACTTTGTTTGCTGACCTAATATACATCCAGAGTTCTTATTTCTCTGTATTACAGTAATAAAAACCTCAAGATAATTTGGAGTAAGAAATGACAGATGATACATGACATAAATCACACAAGCGTAGTTAATGAACCGTCTTTCACCTTGAGTTTGACATAGTGCAGGACAGCCAATGGGTTTACCCAGAACAGAGATGCAATTTGAGCTACCTTTCCCAAGATGAATTGAGAGAAGGAAAAGTTGTAGAAATAAGGAGAGACATAATTTCATCATATCACTTAATCAACAAGAACTATTTTAAACCTGAAGCAGTGGCAGAGAATGAAAGAAGATATCCAGGCTCATCACCCAGCATTGACAAACCTTAGCATTTTGCCACTCTGACACAAAGCTGTGTGAGCGTGTATGTTTGCATGGCAATTTGATTGATGCCCCCTGCTGCATCCCTGTTTTCTTTCCCAAATCCGTGCCCCATCCTTGCAGGCCTGACTCTGACTGTAACAGGTGACAATGCTCTTCCTTTTGGTTGGAAGCCCAACGGGTGGTGGTGCGGTCCTCAGTCCCAGAGCTGTGGGTGTCCACACAGCAAATCAACTGAGGTGTGAAAGAGGTGGTGGGGCAGTTACCCAGCAGCCTTTCTCCACCCCGGGACGAGGCCTTCCTCTTCTCGGCGCTGGTTTAGCGTCCCGGCATCATATCTGCCCGGTGCTTCTCGGGAAGACGCAGAGCCGAACAAGAGCTCCCTCGCTTGCATTTCCCCTCTCTCCAGCACCCACACCCTTTAAGTTCTCGCTGACAAATTGATGGTATGCTGCCTTCAAGTACATTTTTCAAAGTACTTGAATACCATAGCACCAAAAATCCCAGCTAGTTATACAAAGTGATTTTTTTTCCCTTTTCATTTCTTTCTTCAACATAGAAAAAGTTGATTTTCTATCTTCACTTTCCTACCGATGTAAATTGAAAAGTCACATCTATTCTGGGAAAGTCATCATATTTATGTTACATTAACTTTAACATTGAGCAACAACAATAAATCAGGGCTATCTGTTCTTCCACTAGTTATACATCTCCGTTCCTTTATTACAACTGAATAAATCTCACAAGAATGCTGTTGACTTCAGAAATGATGACAGCATAAGCACTATCCTAAAAAGACCAAGAGGCCTGGAAGAAAGCTCATGGAGGCATGGAAGCTCCATCAGCACCAATGTTGAGGAAAAGTCCAAGTATACCCAGGAAATGCGGGGAAGATGTTGTGGCTCCAGCCAACGGCAGCCAGGAAGGAACTAGAAAGATCTTCCTAACTCTGTCTTCCAACTGTTTTATTTTTAAAAATCTTCAGAACTTTTTTCCTTTGGCTGATGAAATCTGGAGACACTGATATAATTAGATTCTGTCAGCTCCTTGTGTAGTTATTAGATATTAGAGAGTACATTCGTAGTGTGATTAACTTCCCATCCCTCCTCACGCGCTTACTCTTTCTAAACTTAGTGCCTTGAAGTCGAGATTGTCTAAATTTAGTTGGTATCCGGCATTGAGATTCACTTTCCCTTTCACAGTACCTGGAGAATGTGCAGGCTTGTTCTGTTAACTGCAAAACCTTCTTCATGTGCCCGGACCAAAATAATAGGCAGCAAAAACCAGAATGAACTAATTTCTCTAATAAAAAAGGTGGAATGAATCTGTCCGCTGTCATGAGAGACTTAGCTGACTCTTTCCTTACGGCCCCCAGGGATGTCATACCAAATCACCCAGCCCCACCTCCTAATTCCCTTTTCTATGGAAACTCTCCTGCGTCACACAAACAGATGTTCCCAATAAAACATCTTTGCTCATCAAAGGTTATTATCCCAGGTCTGCTCTATTTATTATGGTAAGAAAATGTCTAGTACATTATATAAATTAAAGTAAATTAACTAGAACAACCTTCATACATATTGTGTTTAACAACTTCCCTCTTGCTTATTAGGATATAATCATTCAGAAATGTGAACAACAATGCTGTAATACACACACACACACACACACACACACAAGTACATACACAAGGGAACTTCAGAATGTTCATAGAAAAGGCACATTATCCTTTTTTTCATTTTCCATGAACTTTTTTAGTCACCTTTATATATAGTTCCTGGGTGCATCCCCAAAGTATGTCAGGCAGTTTAAAACAGGTGGCAAATTTTGCAACTTAAGATATGGTCAGGGCCAGCATTGTGATACAGAGGGTTAAGCTGCCATCTGTAATGCTGGCATCCCATATGAATACTATTTTGAGTCCCAGCTGCTCCATTTCCAATCTAGCTCCCTGCTGATGCACCTGGGAAAGCGGTGGAAGATGATCCAAGTGCTTGTGATCTTGCCCCCCATGTGGGAGACCCAGATGGAGTTCCAGGATCCTGGTTTCAGCCTGGCCCACATCCTTGGGATGTGAACCAATGGATGGGAGATATTCTCTCTCTCTCTCTCTTTCTCTCTCACTTTGCCTTTCAAATAAATAAATTTCTTAAAAAATGATAGGCACAAACAGCACAGGTCATTTTGCTAAATAATAATAGCAACAGCTCATTTATTTGAATCTACTGAATAGTAGTTTTCTTCAGAAAAAAGTTAAAATGTGATTAAAAAAAAAAGTCCTTATAGGTGAAAATAGGTCCCACAGAGTTCTGACACCATGGAAGTGTTTTGCTCCTGAGCTCATGCTGTGTGTTTGTGGTGAGTCCCTCAGCTTCCATCTCGATTTTAAATCTATGCAGAACTCGAATCCAGTCGGCTGTCAGGCTCTCCCACCTAGCTCAGATTAGGGGCTCCAAGATGGATCTTGTTGGAGTGAGGTTCATTTTCAAAAGCAGGGCTCAGAAAAGCACAAGACACAGGGACTGCGTATGACAGTAGGGTAGGACGTAGGGACTCTGCAAAAAGACTCAAGACTGCAAAAATATTCCACCTGCTCCCTTCTCCCGCCCCTCAGGATATCGCCAGAGTAGAGCTCCCTTAGATTTGAGATGGTAAAAGCAACGTTTTACTTTTCAAATGTGGTTAAGGATGAATGCCAGATAATTGGGAAATTAACTGATTCCACAACAATGCTGGATAAACCAGTATTATTTTATTTGGCTAGGACTCTGGACCTATGAATATTTCAGAAGATCTTACTTTACTCTTCTGCTACTTATTAGGCACCTTTGAAAGTCAGTGAATGGGTTACAATGGATAATTTCCAGAAGGAAATATAACAAGTATATTTTAATTTGGGTTGTTTTAGCCAACTCTGTTTTAATTATGGGAAACAGATCTGTCAGAATTATTTCAAGCAAAAAGAAGTTTTTGTTGTTGTTTTTAAATTGCAGCAGAGTGAGCTGCAAACCCCTAAGCTGTCCAGGTGCTGTCAATGTCAGGGTGAAGTCTAATGATTACAGAAGAGACATCGGGGACATATACTGAAAGAAAGAAAAATGGAAACTTGTGTTGCACAGTCTGCAACAGGAAAAGGAGATGTTGGTAGCAAAGTAAGAGCAAGGTTCTACTTTGCAAGGATGTTTACAGGAAAATGGCCCAGTTCTCATGTGCGCCATCTGGAAATAAGGGGAAGGTGATGTCTTCTCAGGATGGTGAAATGATGTTGTTTTTTAAAATGCTCTGTTAGCCTAGGAGTAGCCACAGACCTGAGTGTGATGCTCTCCTTTTCCCATCATAACATCCTTGAGGCCAGAGCTCTCTCATCCTTTCCTGCTCCCAAAGAGATCCAGGAGACACTGAGAGCGAGCACAGGAAAGTCAGCAACACAGAGGGCTCCCAAGCATAGGAAATGTCCAAGCCTGAAGATGGCTCTGGGGGCGGGCATTTGGCCAAGCAGCTAAGATGCCTGTGACCCACATCAAGGTGCTTGGGTTTTGCAGCCATCTCCAGCTCTGGCCTCCATCCTCCTGCTAACGCTGTCCCTGAGAGGCAGCAAAGATAGCTCTAGGTATTTGGTTCTTGCCACCCGTGTGGCAGATCTGGATTGGAATCCCAGCTCCTGGCCTTGGCCTCAGCTCAGCCTTGGCCACTGTGGGCATCCGGGGAGTGAATTAGCAGATGGGATCTCTCTATAGACATATTTATCTCTCTTTATCTCTCTGCCTTGCAAATAAATCACTAGATAAATAAAGATGACTCTGCAACAGAGATAATCAATAGGAGAGCAGAATTCTAGAGGACATAAAATAGGGACAGGATGTGAGAAAGGGAAAGGATCAAGGAAGAGAGTTTTGGGAAATAAACAACTAAGTGTCCCATACTCAGGGAGAAAAGTAGTTAAGTCCTCCATTCTTCCCTTCTCATTCCCACCCCAAACACCTCATAAATATTATAGGACGGTGAAGGGGAGTCACCTTCATCCCAACTCCTACCTCCCACGGAGGGTAGTTCTCTCTGCTGCCAGAGAGGATGGAACTGCTACACGGGGCTATGTGAAGATATACACACGATTAGGTTGTCTAAAATAGCTGCGTCAGGTTGGAGTTGGTGGACTTCAAGCTTCTGGTTCACCTCTGGCCAGAGTTGGGACTTTGGAGGATAATGGAAGGGTGGGATTTCTGCAGTGGGACTTTTTAGTTATCAGTGTAGGCCCAATTCAATAGGCACATATTCTTTTTGGAATCTCAACAGGATTATGAACATGCAGAGAAAATTCTGGTGCTTTGTGCTGTAAAAGCTTTTCAAAGGAAAAGAAATTCCAGAACTCTGGCCTTCCTAATCAAGTGGATCTGTTTGCTGCTCAAAGCTGACCTCACATGCTTCTTTCCCTTCCCCTCCCAACCCCACTTGGGAGAAAAGTGGCTCAGAGTAAATGTTAAAATCCATCAGTTCTCTGTGACCATGAAAACACTCGTAGGTCCCTCTGAAAGGTAGCTTTGTTAGGTGTCAGGTGATGTGGAACACCCTGTGACGGAGAGCAGATAATACAAGGCAGTACTGTGCTGTATGGTGGCACTACCATGTGTGAGCACTTGAAATGTATTAGTCTGAGCTGAGATGTTCTGTTAGCACAGAGATATATATACCAGATTTCAAGAATTTGATAAAAAAATATAAAACATACTTAATACATTTTTATATTGATTACATGTTGAAGTGTTAATATTTTGGATGCATTGGGTTCAATAAAATTTAATGTTAAAATTCATCACCAGTTTCTTTAAAAATTTTTTTAAAAATTTATTTTATTTATTTGAAAGCTAGAGTTACTTAGAGAGGGATATATATATATATAATATCTATATATCTATATCTATATCTATAACTATATCTATAGAGAGAGAATCGATTTTCTGTCTGCTGGTTCACTCCCCAGATGGCTGCAATGGCTAGGGCTGGGCCAGACAGCAGTCAGGAGCAAGAAGTCTCTTTGGGTCTCCCACATGAGTGCAGGGGTCCAAGCACTTGGACCTCTTCCACTGCTTTCCCAGATGCATTAACCGGGAATTGAATCAAAGTGGAGTATCCGGGAGTGGAACCGGTGCCCACGTGGGATGCTGGCATCACAGACAGTGCCTTTACTTGCTGCAGCACAATGCCACCCCCCCTTCTTTTTATTTTTTTTATTTTTTTATTTTATTTTTTTTATTTTTGACAGGCAGAGTGGACAGTGAGAAAGAGAGAGAGAGAAAGGTCTTCCTTTGCCGTTGGTTCACCCTCCAATGGCTTCCGTGGACGGCGCACTGCGGCCGGCGCACCGCGCTCATCTGATGGCAGGAGCCAGGTACTAGGTGCTTTTTCCTGGTCTCCCATGGGGTGCAGGGCCCAAGCACCTGGGCCATCCTCCACTGCACTCCTGAGCCACAGTAGAGGGCTGGCCTGGAAGAGGGGCAACCGGGACAGAATCCGGCGCCCTGACCAGGACTAGAACCCGGTGTGCTGGCGCCGCAAGGCGGAGGATTAGCCTGTTGAGCCACGGCGCCGGCCCCCCCCCCCTTCTTTTTAAAAATCATAACGTGACTAATGGAAAACCTTAAATTACAAGTGCAACTTGCATTTTATTTCTACTAGATAACATTGTTCTAGAAACTACAGCTTTCTCACTAAACCCCCATCAATGAGAAAAATAAAACGGAGGCATTAATTTTTCTAAGCATCATTTAACATAATTTGATTGTATTTTCTTGGCAAGTTTTAGTTAGTCTTTGAGAAGAAACTTCAAGTGATGTACTTGGAGTTTGAACTTATGAAAGGATCTACAATGTCATTGTTACTGCAAAAATATTTTCTCTAAAAAAGGTTTTTGTAAAGAATTTACAAAGATTATTGTTTTCTAAGATTCAATAGATGTCCTTATTCCTGACAGCCTTTGAGAGCTTGCCCTTCTTAGTATTGGAGGAACTTTGTGATCTGCCAAGACCTCCATAGCCAACTCCTCCTACTGTACCTGTCACAGAGCTAGCTCCACTAGTCCCCCTGTGCCACATGTAAAAGCACTCGGAGAATTATTATAACCTGCACTTTGGGTAATGGCCCAGCTATACCAGGATGCTAAATAGTCTAACCCTGGAAAAGTAAACCGTAACCAAGTTGAAGTTTTTCAAATAAGCTAATAAAGACCATGACCTTAGAAAGGGCCTGTGTTGGTACTGGAAGCAACGGCAAGGAGAAGCAGAAAGACTGACTTTAATGTGGTCATCCTTGACCACTCTAGGGAGGAGGTGGCACGTTAGGACAACGGGAATGTGCAGTGGCCCTGCTGGAGAGCTGGATGCTTCAGGCCACACAAGTGATGCTTTTTCAAAATATTTTCACTAGCTGACCTTGCTCTGACTTCTGGTATCCCAGGCACCTTTCCATGGGAGAGCTTTCCATTTAGCTTGCTTCTGGGGAAAGAAAGTGGACTGGTCAGGCCATATGGACATCCGCTCCTGCCGGCAGTTATAATTCTTACTGTAAAGTTATAAATTGGCAGCTTGATTTATATTCTTTAGACTTTTGGGAGTTGGTCCATGTGAGTCATCGTCTCTGAATCTGATAAACTTTGAGGCATTGATAAAATCAAATTCTCCAGCTGCAAGGTGAGGGGCTGGTCCCGGACTGTTTTAAATTAATCATGTTTGCCAAGGGAGACCTCAGCTCCCCAGCATGCTGGTTGTACTATTTGCCACTTGTCTGATGCTAGCTTGCATTGGTATCAGTTGTGTATATGTCTATCTTCTTTTCCTGTTAGATTGTAAACACCCCAATGGTAGAACTGTGTATTGGTCTCTGTATTTGTAATTAGCACAAGTACAGTGACTGCTGCTCAGAAGGTGTGAGAAAAACAAAAGCTTGCCATGTGTGGTAGATGGTGGTGTTTCTGTGGTTTTTAAATGAAGCATATTTTTTTCCTTCTGCTGTTGAAGATATAATATCCTGGTCCGCTTGGAAGGATATCTTCCAACAACTTTGGGGTAAAAGTTTTTTCAGAGGCAAAATTGCTGTGAAGTGTCCACTCAGGGAAAAACATCTATCTCCTCAAATGTTTATTACTTTATGGTGAAAACATTCAAAATCCTCTCTTCTAGTTTTTTTTCAGAGAAGCATACAGTACAGTATCACTAGCTATCGTTATTGTACTTCACGATAGAATCCCAGAATGCCTTCCCCTTATCTAACTGTACCTTGGTAGCTGGTGGTCAACCTTTCCCTATTCCTCAGTCCCACTTTTGCCCCTGGCTCTACTCTTAACTTGTATGAGATCAACTTTTCCAGATTGCACATAATAGTCATGTGGTAACTGCTTTCTGTGCTTGGCTTATTTCACTTACTAGTGGCCTCCAGTTCCACAGATACTGCTTCAAATGGCAAGATGCCTTCTACTTTCAGTGACTGAATACTATGCCACTCTGTATCCTTATAGTGTTTTCTTCGTCCATGTATTTGCTGGTGGACCCTTAGGTTGCTTCTACTCGTTGGTTGTTACAAATTGTGCTGCAATAAAATATGAGAGTGCAGATGTCTCTTCATTTTCTTTTGAGATCTTAATCGATAAATAGAGAGATATATAGACAGATACATATATACATACATACTTACATACACAGTTACTTACCTATATACATTCAGTAATAGCATTGCTAAATCATTCAGTAGTTGTCTTTTTAGTCTTTTGAGGAGCCACCGTACTATCTTCCACGATGGTTGCACTAACTGACTTTCCCATAAGCAGCTCTGGGTTCCTCTTTTCTCCACATCTTCTGTAGAACTTGTCTTTTTTGTAATAGCCAATCTAGCTGGAGTGAGCTTATCTCATTGTAGTTTTGACTTGCATTTCCTGGATGATTAGTGATGCTGAGCGCTTTTTCCACATACTTGTTGGCCATTTATGTGTCTTCCTTTGAGAAATTCCTAAATAAGCCTACCGTCCATTCAACATGTAATTATTTATGTTCATTTTATTGGAAAGGCAGAAACCCAGGTAGAGACACACACAGAGACAGAGATTTTTCCTCTGCTGATTCACTGCCCAGATGTCTAGAAGAGTCAGGATTGCACAAGGCTACATCCAGGAACCAGGAACCCATTTCGGTCTCCCACAAGAGTGGCAGGGACTCAAATACTTAAACCATCATATGCTGCCTCTCATGATGTACATTAGCAGGAAACTGCACAAGAAGCAGAGACCTGGGGTTTGGACCCAAGCACTCCAATATGGAATGCAGGCATCCCAAGTGCCAACTTAAATCACTCTACCAAACACCTGCCCACTCTACTGCCCATTTACAAATTGAATTATTTGTGGTTTTGCTGTTGAGTCGTTTGACTTTATTATATATTCTGATTATTAACCCATTGCCAGATGTATAACCTGCCAGTATCTTCTCCCATTCTTTGGGTTGTCTTGTCACACTATTGGTTGTTTCCTTTGTTGTGCAGAAGTTCTTTAGTTTTATGAAAAGCCACTGGTCTATGCTTACTTTTCTTTTCTGACTGCTAGGGCTTTTGTACATGGTAAAAACTGGTCTGATTTTATTCTTCTGCATGTGGATATCCAGTTTTCCCAGCACCATTATTAAAAAAAGATTGTCTTTTTTCCAGTGCGTGATCTTGGCATACCTGTTAAGTCCTATTGGCTATAGATATGAGTTTATTCTAGGCTGTGTCTTCTTCTCCACTGGTACATTTTTCTTAAAAACACCTTTAGGGGGCTTGTGTTGTGCTGTAGTGGGTGAGGACACCCGTGATGCCAGTGTCCAATATAGGCAATGGTTCAATTCCTGGCTGCTCAACTTCTCATCAGTTCTCTGTTATGAGTCTGGGAAAGCCGTGGGGGATGACCCAAGTCCTTAGGACCCTCCACTTATGTGGGAGCCTGGAGGAACCCTGGCTCCTGACTTCTGCCTGGACAGCCATGGTCATTGCAGCCATTTGGGGGAGAGAGCCAGTGGATGGAAGATCTCCCTCTCTTTCTCTGTCTCTCCCTCTCTCTCTATTGTCATTCTATTGATCGTTTCCTTTGTTGCACAGAAGTTCTCTGCCTTTCAAATAAATTTTAAAAAAAACTTTCAAATAAATTAAAAAAAAAACTTTAAACAAACAAACCAAAAAACACCTTTAAACCTAAGGTACCCCAGTTGGGTATATTATTGTAAGGTGTAAAATTTGTTTAGTTTCTTTTTTAAAAATATGGAATCCATGCTTAACCTTTAAGAAGGATCATTAATTTATTAAATTACTCATAATTTTTAATGGGTTATTTGGACGTGCATCTTAAATCCCGGCCCATGGGACAGCCATCCATTCTGGAAGCATAGTAAAGAGGAATTCATGACAGTAATGGGTTTCAGTAACCTGCTTCAAAAGGGAGCATTTTAATGGCTCTGTGGGCCATCCCTGTGTTATTTTGAAAGTACAGTAATGGAAATACATGGTGCTAAAGGGCTGTGGTTAGAGACATTAGTCTCCTTGAAAAGGGCTGCCAGCCATTAAAAATGTACCTCAATTGGAGTCTGTTGCTTTCTATGTTATGCCCAGAAATTAAATAAAATTGGTTTAAGACTTTGAAGCAGCAAAGTCTATTGCACTTCAAAGAAGGCTTTGTTTAGAGGGAATTGTTGACTTTTACTAATGCATTTACACAGCACCTTGTAAATTTTAAAGAACAGTGAAATCTAGAGTTGGAAGGAAAAGGTCTCAGAATCACATGTCGGGTAAAGTGGTGCATGGGACCAGAATTATGCTCTCTAGAGCCACTCTCGCCTAGCCCAGCATCTAGAGATGATGAATTTGTGACATTTTAAGCAAATTGAATTTCATAACTTACAGATTCATGGTCACGCTTCAGGAGTTTTATCTGTGTAATTCTTTTGATTTGTAAGACCTTTGGACTATAATTGTCCTTTACCGTGCATATGACTCATTATTAAAAATGATTTGTGTGTGTAGAAATAAAATGGATTGTACCACGAGCAATGACATTTGGAAAAGGATACTTGGGTTGAATTGAACTTCCTGAAGTCCGGCAGTGTCCTATTCGTGGATTGTGCTGTCTGCCTGATGTTTCCGTCCAGATGTGGAGGACAGGCCCTCATTCTTACACTTAACTTATGCTCAGCTTACTTTGACTTGTCGCATGGCAAGCTTTGGGAATGAAAAGATTAACACCTGCAGTTATAAAACTGAAACCGAAATTTGATGTTTTGTGGTAATTCTTCCTTCAAAACTCCAAGTTAGTGTGATTGTTTTACCCAGTGAAATGAAGACTACTACTGTCTGCTTTTTAACACGGATGCTTCTAGATTCTGTAAAGCCAAACTTTTTTTTTTCACTTAATATTTATTTATTTATTTATTTGAAAGTCAGAGTTACAGAGAGGCAGAGAGAGAGAGAGAGAAAGGTCTTCCATCTTCTGGTTCACTCCCCAATTGGCCACAATGGCTGGAGCTATGCCAATCCAAAGCCAGGAGCCAGGAGCTTCTTCCAGGTCTCTCATGTGGGTACAGGGGTCCCAGCACTTGGACCATCTTCCACTGCTTTTCCAGGCCATGGCAGAGAGCTGGATTGGAAATAGAGCAGCTGGGACTCAAACTGGTGTCCATATGGTATGCCAGCACTGCAGGTAGCAGCTTTAGCTGCTAGGCCACAGTGCCGGCCCCAAGCCAAATTCTTTTTGTTTTTAAAGATTCATTTTATTTAAAAGAGTAACAGAGAGAGGTCTTCCCTCTGCTAGTTCACTCTCTAAATGGCTGCAATGGCTGGAGTTGAGCCAATTCAAAGCCAGGAACCAGGAGCTTCTTCTGGGTCTCCCACATGGGTGCAGGGGTCCTAGGGCTTGGACCATCCTCTGCAACTTTCCCAGGCACATTAGCAGGAAACTGAATCAGAAGTGGAGCATCCGGGACTTGAACCAGTGCCCAAATGGGATGTTGGGTGCTGTAGGCTGGAGCTTTAACCTGCTGAGCCATAGTGCCAGTCCCAAGCCCCACATTCATTCTTTTTTTTTTTTTTTTAGGCATTATTAGCACAATTTTATTTTGAGGAAACCAAAACTAAAATGATAGAGCCAGTATTGCAGAGCAAGGACTACAGTGAGAATTTTTTTGGATTCATAGCTAGCATTATTAACCACTTTTTTATATATAGAAAGCTTTTATTTAATAAATATAAATTTCAAAAGTATAACTTTTATATTATACCAATTCTTCCCCCCATACCCGCCCTCCTACCCCCAAACTATCCCACCTCCTACTCCTCCCATCCCATTCTTCATTAAGATTCATTTTTAATTATCTTTATATACAGAAGATCAACTCTCTACTAGGTAAAGATTTCAACAGCTTGCACCTGCACAGACACAAAATGTATAAAGTACTGTTTGAAGCCAGATTCTTTAAGCCAAAAGCTTTGTTTGAGATTTTCATATGTGCTATCTGTGGAGAAGTATATACATATTGGAAAAGGGAAATATAGCCCATGTTCCCTGAATTCAAGGAACATTCAGGGGGATAAAAAGCTAAAGTGAGGAGTAGATTACAGAATAGTAATAGTAATATTGGCTGGGACAGGTGTTGGTGCAGCAGTTAAGATGCTCCTGGTGATACCTGTACATATACAGAGTGCCTGGATTTGAGTCCTGGCTCCACTCCCCATTCTGTCTTCCTGCTAATGCACACATGAGAGGTAGCAGGTGATGTCTCAAGTAGCTAAGGTCCCTGCCACCCATGTAGGAGACCAGGATTGAGTTCCTAGCATCCCAGGTTTGACCTGGTCCAGCCCCAACTCTTGTGGGCATTTGGGATGTGAACTAGTGAACGGGAGATCTCTCTGTGTCTGTCTCAGTCTTTCTACCTTGAAATAAAATTAAGGAAGGAGTTAAAGGAGGGAGAGAGAAAGGGAGGGAAGAAGAGAGGAAGGGAGGAAGGGAGGAAGGGAGGAAGGGAGGGAGGAAGGAGGAATGTTTTTGGCAACTACCAGAGTGATATGAGTTGGGCTAACAGCTGGTGTGCAGCCCAGTAGAGCCAGGACAGCTTATCCTGAACAGCTTGGATGTCACTCCTGCTTGCCCTGGTTAGAGCCTCTCCTTCTGCTAATAATATTGTAATTAGAAAAGCCACATGCAAATGAGAAAGCCAGTAGTTCAGCAACAAACAGCTCCGAAACTATGGGTCTCTCACGATGTGGTGGTCATCAGTGAATAAACCGGTCTCTTGAGTAGGCCTGTGGCCCCGGCAGTTCTCATGGTGGCATTGCTGGTAGTTGGTAACCTCAGGACTAGGAAATAGTAGAACTTGCTAGTCTGGTCTGGTAACTCCTGTGAATTAGATTGGATCCCTGGTCTTAGGATCAGGTTATTGCTACAGTGAAAGGGGTTAGGATGGAGGGAGCCTGTGTGCTCTTTCTCCACACTTCCCTGGCCCTTCTCCAGGCTCAAGGGCCACTTCCTCTCTTCCTAAATGGCTTCTCATCTACCTATCATTTCTAATAAAAGTACTTGGTCCTTTACTATCCAGAGCCTTCTTGACTATTCAAGAATTTACTTTTCTGGAACATATCACAACTTGACCGAGGGGTGTGTTTGTATACTGTCTACTTCATTACGGGAGGTGAGCCAACGAGGGCCATAGCTGAGCCAGTTTCAGCTACTGCAGAATCCACAGCATGCGGCCTAATGGCTGTAACACAGTACATACGTAATAGTGAGAAAATGGATAAGCAGATTCAGCTTATGTACGAATGTTTCATTTGCAGATGACGGAAAAACCCAGCTCAAGTTGGTTAAAGCACATGCGAGAATTTAGACAATCAACGTTCTTTGTCCAGGACTTGCCTTTATGGGCTTGAAGTATGTGGCTAATGAATGCTGTGTCCTGACTGAAAGGAACGGAATCTTAATTGGTAATAACTACATGTGTTGTGTGCCAGGATTTGAGTGTCTGTTATTAAATAGTTACATTTTCTAGGAGTAATTGTGACATTAGACAGGAAGTAAGAGCCTAGAAGAACAAGCGACAGTCATACACCCTAAGCTTTGCTTAATGTGGGGGCTCAGCATTGAATTATTTTTATAACCTGACTATGACTGTTGTTTTTACCTATGAGGACTGGATATATACCTCCTTCTCAGGTCGTAGTTCTGAATTTTATGTTCCTATTGTGGTAACTGCTCTTTATGTCTTGCCTCTGTGCTGAGATTTTATTTTCATTTATTTTTAATTGACAAAAGACAGGCCATATGTATTTATGGCATAAAATGTGATACTTTGACTTTATGCATGTGTTGTGGGATGATGAATCAAGTGAATTGACATATCTATCACCTCACATATCGTTTTGGTAATGACATACAAAATCTTCTTTCTTATCACTTCTCAAGTACACTGCCCAAGGTTGTTAGCTGTGGTTACTATGCTGTACGATAGATTTCCAGAACTCATTCCTCCTACCTACAAGTTGACATTTTGTACTCTTTAGTGAACATCTCATCATTCCCCACGTCTGCCCCTGGTAACTACCATTCTACTTTCTGTTTAGATGCCACAGGTACGTGAGATCATACAATAGTTGTCTTTGTGTGCTTGACTTCTTTCTTTTTTTAAGGTTTATTTATTTATTTGAAAGTCAGAGTTACACAGAGAGAGGAGAGGCAGAGAGAGAGAGAGAGAGAGAAGTCTTCCATCCGCTGGTTCACTCCCCAATGGGTCGCAACTGTCATAACTGTGCCAGTCCGAAGCCAGGAGCCAGGAGCTTCCTCTGGATCTCCCACACGGGTGTAGGGGCCCAAGGACTTGGGGCATCCTCTACTGCTATCCCAGGCCATAGCAGAGAGCTGGATCTTAAGTGGAGCAGCCAGGTCTCAAACCGGTGCCCATATAGAATGTGGCGCTTCAGGCCAGGGTGTTAAACCACTGCGCCACAGCGCCGGCCCCAACTTATATCAATGAGTGTAATGTCCTCCAGGTTCATCCATGTTTTAGAAAGACTACAGATGGTGTCCAACTTATAACGGTTCTACATACAATTCTTTCACTTGCTGATGGGACAAAATTCATTTGCATTCTTGAGAAATTGTACTTTGAATTTTGATCTTTTCCTGGGCTAGTGACATATGGTACAATAATTCTTGCTGTGGCCCACAACAGCAGCAAGCTGCAGCTCCTAGTCAGGTGGGATAGTAAACAACTACAGTCCATGTGGTTAGCACTGTGCAAGGCTAAGTGAATTAAGTGTACTTTTAATTTCTAATATGTTCACATTTATGGGGGTTTATTGGGAGTGTAACCCCATTGTAAGGCAAGGAGTAACTATACGGCAATGCATACATTATATTTCCTTTATCAGCCAATGAACCCTTAGGTTGATTCCATAGATTGGCTGTTCTGTGAGTAATGCTGCAATGAATATGGGAATGCAGATATCTCTTTGAAAAACTGATTTCATTTTCTATCTGTCTGTATGTCTGTCTATCTATCTATCCATCCCAAGTAGTAGTATTGTTGGACCCTATAGGAATTCTTATTTTAAGTTTTTGAGGAACTTGCACAGTGTTTTGTGTAGTGGCTTTACTAATTAACGTTATCAGCAACAGTGGAACTTGTCTCTTCATCCTCACCAACACTGTCTTCTGCCTTTTTGCTAATAACCATTCCAATAAGCGTGAGGTGATGCCTCATGAAATCGCTAGTTCGCATTCCCCTGATAATCAGTAATATTGTGTACTTTCTTAGTCACCTGTTGGCTATTTTTATATCTTCTTTTCAGATATGCTTATTCAGGTCTTTTGCTTATTTTAAAATTGGGTATTTGTCTTCTTGCTACTAGTTGTTTGAATCCCTTATATATTTGTTGAAGTTGATACCTTATCACGTATATGACAGTGAATAATCCGTTTTGTGTTTCTACCCTTTCAGTCATTTCCTTTGCTGTAGAGAAGCTTTCCAGTGTGATTAAATCATATTATCTATTTTTTAGATTCTGTGTTTTCCTATACTTTTTGAATCTATCTAAAAAGTCATTGCCAAGACCAATGTCATGGAGTTTTTCTCATGTTTTCTTCTAGAAGTTCTTCAGTTTCTAGTCTTATGCTAAGTTTTAATGCATTTGAGTTGACTTTTGAATATAGGGTGAGAAAATGATCCAATTTAATTCCTCTTCATGTAAATATCAATTTTCCCAATGTCTTTTATTTATTTTTAAGAATTCTTTATTTATTTGAAAGCCCGAATAATGGTGGAGGGGAGATACAGACAATGGGAAGGGGGGAAGGGAGGGGGAGAGAGAGAGAGAAAGAGAGAGAGAGGGAGGGAGAGAGGGAGAGGGAGAGAAGGAGAGAGAGAGAGGGAGAGAGAGAGAGAGAATCTTCCATCCACTGGCTCACTTCCCAAATGTCTGCAATGCACAAGGGCCAGGGCTGGTCTGGGCTGAAACCAGGAGTCCAGAACTTTGTTAAGTTCTTCCAAGTTGGTAGCAGAGGCCCAAGTAATTCTGACATCTTCCGTTGCTCTCCCAGTCATGTTAGGGAACTGGATTGGAAGCAAAGCAACTGGGACTCAGATTAGCCAATATGGGATGTACAATGCCAATATGGTATTGTAAGCTGTATCCTAGCTTGCTTTGCCACAGTGCCAGCCCCTCCAATGTCTTTTATTGAAGAGACCGTCCTTTCTCCATTATATATTCTTGGCTTCTTTGTCAAATATCAGTTGACCATAAAAAGCCATTTGACTGCACATGTGTAGTTTATTGCTGGCATTCTATTCTCCTCTATTGGTCTATATGATAATTTTTGTGGCAGTAACATGGCTGTTTTGATTACTATAGCTTTTTAGTAAATTTTGAGATTGGATAGTAATTATGACTCCAACTCTGTTCTCTACACTCAATACTGCTTTGATTATTTGGAGACTTTCATAACTCAATACTGCTTTGATTATTTGGAGACTTTCATATTTCTATACAAATTTTTGAATTGTTTTTCTTCTTCTTTTTTTTTTTTTTTTTGACAAGCAGAGTGGACAGAGAGAGAGAGAGACACAGAGAAAGGTCTTCCTTTTGCTGTTGGTTCACCCTCCAATGGCCGCTGCGGCCGGCGCACCATGCTGATCCAAAGCCAGGAGCCAGGTGCCTCTCCTGGTCTCCCATGTGGGTGCAGGGCCCAAGCACTTGGGCAATCTTCCACTGCCTTCCCGGGCCACAGCTGAGAGCTGGACTGGAAGAGGAGCGACCGGGACAGAATCCGGCGCTCTGACCGGGACTAGAACCCGGGTGCCAGTGCCGCAGGCAGAGGATTAGCCTGTTGAGCCACGGCGCCGGCCGTGTTTTTCTTATTTCTATGAGAAAGAAATCATTGGAAGTTTGGTATGGATTACATTGAATCTGTAGATTTATTTAGGTACTATGAGCATTTTTATGATATTTAATCTATGAACATGGGATATTTTTCCATTTATTTCTCTTTTCTTCCATTTCCTTTCTTTATGTTTTATTTATTTGAAAGGCGGATGCGCACACACACACACACACACACACAGGCAGACGAGATCTTCCATACCTGGATCACTCACCTAATGCTTGCAATAATTGGGCCTGAGCCAAGATGAAGCCAGGAGCCTGGAAATCAGTCCAGTTCTTGCACATAGGTGGTCGGGATCCAAATACTTGAGCCGTCACCAATTGCCTCCCAGCAAACACAGTGGCAGGAGCTGGTATTGGAAATGGAGCTGAGGATCAAACCCAGGTACTTTGATGAGGTATGTGGACATCCCAGGTGGTATTTTGTTTTTGTTTGTTTTGTTGTGTTTTTTAATTTATGTGAGATTTAGAGTTATAGACAGAGAGAGGAACAGAGAGAAAGGTCTTCTATCCTCTGGTTCATTCTCCAAATGGCTGTGATGGCAAGAGCTGGGCCAGTCAGAAGCCAGGAGCTTATTCCAAGTCTCCCATGTGGGTGCAAGGGACCAAGCACTTGGGCCATCTTCCACTGCTTTCTCAGTCCATTAGCAGGGAGATGGATTGGAAGAGGAGCAACCAGGATACAAACCAGTGCCCATATGGGATACCAGCACTGCAGGTGGAGGCCCAAACTACTACGTCACACCATTGGCCTCTCAAGTGGTGCTTTTATCATTGTATCAAAGGCCTATCCTCTCTTCATTTTATTAATTTATTTTGTTAATGATTGTCAGTTTTCAGTGTATATGTTTTTCACTTTTCTGCCAAGTTTATGATGTTTGATGCTGTCATAGATGGGATTGCTTTCTTACATCCTTTATCAGGTAGTTCATTGCTAAGGTATAGAAATGCTGAGCGTATTCTCTAGCAATCTTCTAGAACTGGAGTTCCCCTTTGCTGAGTGCTTTCTACCAAGTGATACAGAAATGCGGATTTTGAGCCTAAAATAGAAGTTTCAGCTTGACCAGACAACTGTATATCACAATGGTGTTTATGAGAGATCTTGGGAGGTAAAGGATCTGTTGATAGTTTTAGTAAGATAAGCAAAAGGCAGGTGTGACATCTATGTTCCAGGCGTCTCTAGAGGGTATCAACAAGGAGCACCATAGGAAAGGAAGTTCACTACTAAAATATGACACCTTGCTCACCCATGCTGACTGCTTGCCTATTGGTCTATCTGTATCTCCAATAGTTCCTACTTGCTGTGTCCTGGCACTGGACTTTATTACATACCTAGATACCCACTCTTCTTCCATTTGCTTCGTGTACTTTGCTCTGTAGTGTTCCTGCTAAGCTGCACTCTCTCCTCCCGGTTCTCATCCAACCCCAGGTACCAGCCTCTCCTTGTACTTCATCTCAGCACTGAAATGAATGGGAGGGAGTAAGTCTAATTATATAAGTAACAAAGATATATTTCCTTTATTTCCTTTTCTAAAGAACTAAAACCGTAACTAAGCTCATCATTTGTATCTGAATGGCTTATGATTGTTAACTGATACTCTTTTGTGGGTCAGAACAAATTTAATTTAGAAGCTGCTCAATTGAAACATTTTTACAAAACCTTATTCAGGAACTGACAATCTGTGGGTCACAAACCCTTAAGTATCTGAAGGCACAGATTCACCTGAGAATTTATTGAAATTCGGAGCTCTCTCCACTGACAAGAATAGGTCTCTCCAATGGCTATGAGAGCTTCCTTCTGAATAAACTTCCCTGTTGCAGGTGGCCTGGAGCACACACACTGAGATATATTACTTTGATGAACAAGAGAAATGTACTAAAACTCTTTCTGGTCTTTAAGGTAAAAAAGGATGTGATATGGAGAGTCTCCATTTTTGATTGATCAAAGACTGATTAAGGGAGAGAAGAGCATCTTTGTAGAGATGCCAGGCATTGTTTGTTTGGTACCATAACGACTGGTACAATCCAATGTTTAGTTGTTAAGAAAAATTTTCAGTTTGTTTATCTCCTGATAAGATGTCCCAGTCTCATTTTCCATAATGGGAAACAAAGATTTTACTTCCCCATTCACTCCATTAACTCTTGATATAACTTGGCTTGATACTTAACTAAAGGCCAAAAAAATCCTTAAAAAGAAAGGTAATTTCCTACTTTAATTCTAACTTAAATTCATTCTTTGAGGTTTCTTGGATATATTCCAGCTTGATGTTTATGAAAATGATACTTAGGAGTGCTACACTGTTCATTTATCAGTGATAGATTTAGGACAAACACTCTACTGAATATATAGGGGGAAATAGGCATTAAATGACAATTTTTTAAAAAATTTATACACTTTAAAAACAGATTTTATTTATTTATTTGAGAACTAGAGTTAGTTACAGACAGAGAGGGAGAGACAGAGAGAAAGGTCTTCCATTCGCTGCTTCATTCCCCAAATGGCCACAAAGGCCAGAGCTGGGTTGATCCAAAGCCAGGAGCTAGGAGCTTCTTCCCAATCTCCCATAAAGGTGTAGGGATTCAAACACTTGGGTCATCTTGCACTGCTTTCCCAGGCCATGGCAGACAGCTGGATCAGAAGAGGAGCAGCCAGGACATGAACTGACACCCATGAGTGATGCTAGTACCACAGGCAGAGGCTTAGAATCCTATGGCACAGCACCAGCCCCGACAATGTAATTTTAAAAAAATATATTAGGGAGGTAGGAAGAAGGAAAGAAAGAGGGAGAGTAAGAGAGAGAGAACTTGCATCTACTGGTTCCCTCCCCAAAAGCCCACAATGGCCAAGAGTGAAGCTAGGAACTCACTCCATGTCTCCCATTTGGGTAGTAGGAACCCAGATACTTGAACCATCATAATCACCTCCTAAAGTCTGCAATAACAGGAAGCTGGATTCAGGAGCTGTTGCCAGGAACTGAATCAGGGAATCCTATGTGGAAAGCAGACAGCTTAACTGCTAGGCTAAACCCTACTCCTTGATAATGTAACTTTGATGAGCACAAGAAAGAAAAACAGAAAGGATTTCAAAAGCAAGATCTCATGGGAGACTAGGAGAAGCACCTGGCTCCAGGCTTCAGATCGGTGTGGTGCAGCGGCCATTGGAGGGTGAACCAACAGAAAAGGGAAGATTTTTCTCTCTGTCTTTCTCTCTCTCACTGTCCACTCTGCCTGTCAAAAAAAAAAAAAAAAAAAAAAAGCAAGCTCTAACTTAGAATGAAGGGATGAAGTGGGGGAGTGAAGATCAGGAAGTAATTTTGAAGGATTGCCAGATGAAATAGTATTCAAGCTAAAGACTGAGGTTGAAATTGTCCCATATGTGTTCAATGTGTGAAGAAGCTAGCCTGCTCAAGTACCTGAGAAAAGAAAGTCACCAAGGGAATTAAGAGCGAGTCAGTCTGAAGACGCTGAAGTGGTATATGGGACAGCTCATCAGAGCCCTGTGTGTTTTGACCCCATGCATGAGCCATGAAAGAGCCCAGAGTTGGCTTATGGTGAGGAGTGGTAGGATGATGTTTTCTTTCAAAAAGGGAAGATATGCTTCCGTGTGGAGAATGGATTGTCAAGAGAAGAGTAGATAAAATGAGTCCTAGGCATGACTTGGAAAGGAAATACAGTAGTCCAGGTGAGCAATGGCTGTGGATTGTTACATGGTGATGATAACTGATTTGGAGAGAGTAGATATAAGACTTAATTTGGGAGGGGTGTGCTTGCATTGTGGTACAGCAGGTAAAGCTGTCACCTGTGACACCGACATCCCGTATGGGTGCTGGTTTGAGACCCAGCTACTACACTCCAATCCAGCTCCCTGATAATGCTCCTGGGAAATCAGCAGAGGATGACCCATGTGCCTGGACCTCTGAACCATATGTGAGACCCGGAAGAAGCTCTAGGCTCCTGGCATCAGCTTGGCCCAGCCCTGGCCTTTGTGGCTACTTGGGGAGTGAACCAGTGGAGAAAAAAATCTCTGTCTCTCCCACTAGCTCTGTAACTCTGCTTTTCAACTAAAATAAAAACAAATCTTTAACAAACAAAAACATTTAATTAGGGACTTTGCAATTTGTTAGCTGTGGAGTCCAGAGCCAAGGAGGTGTGAGAGAATTTTCCATGTTACTCACTCTAGGAAGTGAGTTAAAGGCTGTGCGTTTGACTGAGGATAGAGACACCAATGGGAAAGACATTTCTGTAGGGAATTTACATATTTAGCTCCTAATGAGGGTGGATCATTTGAGTTGAGATTAGGAGAAAAGTCCTGCACACCAACACAAACTTGGAAGTAGTCCGTGACTAAATGGTTTCCAAAGTTGTGGGACTGGATGCATCCACCTTGAAAGTAAGCTGATAATCCTCCGCCTAGCGGCGCCTGTACACCAGGTTCTAGTCCTGGTAGGGGCACCGGATTCTGTCCCAGTTGCCCCTCTTCCAGGCCAACTCTCTGCTATGGCCTGGGAGTGCAGTGGAGGATGGCCCAGGTGCTTGGGCCCTGCACCCACATGGGAGACCAGGAGAAGCACCTGCCAGTGTGGTGCGCCGGCCATGGCGGCCATTGGAGGGTGAAGCAATGGCAAAGGAAGACCTTTCTCTCTGTCTCTCTCTCTCTCACTATCCACTCTGCCTGTTAAAAAAAAAAAAGTAAGCTGAGATGGAAAGGGCGTTAGGTGTACTGCTGAGCTCAGAGGTCCAGGGAGGGCCTGGGCTCTGGAAGAAGGGCTGTGCAGCTAAAATGGAAAAGGAAGTGGGGAGAGGATGCATGCAGATGCAGACATATTTAGGGGAGCTTGGGGGAGGTGGGAAGCTACGGGCTGCTTCATGGATCTGTTTTCTCTGAAAAGTCAGAGGCAAAGTTATCAACTGAGAGGGAGACGGAGAGAGACTGGTGGTCTGAGGGCTGGAATGGAGTGCTTTGAGGATGCATGCCAGCACTCCCATTTTGCCTTCCTGTGGATTGCTGCCATTCCCTCCTGGGGGTGGCCCGGCATGAAGACAGCAGATGCTAATAGCAATATTGTACCTAAGTATTCAAAAAGGCTCATGTTGGGTTAGTTTAATATTCTCAGGGTTTTCTTAATGTGACATGTTTTTTAAAAGAAGCTCTAAATACACTGCTTCTTCAGTGCCTAGAATGCTTTCTGCGAAGCTTCAACTTCAAGTTTAAGGGGCTGAGAACTGTCCTGTCAGAGGGTGCCACACAGCTGTGGCTCTCGCTGGATGCACCTACCCCAGAGCTCCGACCACGTGAGAGGGAGTCCCTGCAAGAGAAAAGGGACTGTGAAGGTTTTGAAATAGATAAATAATCTGACACATTAAAAAATAGCTGGTGGAGAATTCCATAAAGGGCTTCCCTCAGGTGTAAATTTTACCAACAACTGGTGCTGATGATCATGCTCTAGTAATATACTCTAACCGAGTATTTTTTTCAAAACCTTGTCAAGCTGAAGAGACTTAGGAGGAAACCTTCAGTAGTTATGTTCCTAACTAGCCATGATGTGAGCTGGCATGTAGCCAAACATCGCAAGTGGGATTAATGTCCCCGTCTGTTTTTCCATCCCTCGTGGATATTTAACCAAATTATCTTTGTCTGTCTTGATTTTATTTACTCATTAGCTGTGTTGTAATGAAGATTTCATGGTGACTAATTCTGCAGGCTCACAAGGGGGTGCACTGGGTCAGTTCCAGTACAAGGGTGAAGTACAAAACAGGCCACCCCAGAGTGGTCCAGGGTTGCCATCTGCCATTGAGATGTAAGGAGAAGCCCCCTGACGGTTTGTATCGTGAAAGAGACATGGAGGAGAACGCTGATGCAGTTTTTAGGACCGTGAGCTCTACAGTAGTTCTGAAGAGATACAACAGAACTTAATTTACCGAAGGTGAATTCATAGAAAACCACTCAGGGGCTGGCGCCACGGCTCAATAGGCTAATCCTCCGCCTGTGGCGCTGGCACCCTGGGTTCTAGTCCTGGTCCGGGCGCCAGATTCTGTCCTGGTTGCCCCTCTTCCAGGCTAGCTCTCTGCTGTGGCCCGGGAGTACAGTGGAGGATGGCCCAAGTCTTTGGGCCCTGCACCCCATGGGAGACCAGGAGAAGCACCTGGCTCCTGCCTTCGCATCAGCGCAGTGCACCGGCAGCAGCGTGCTGGCCATGGTGGCCATTGGAGGGTGAACCAACAGCAAAAGGAAGACCTTTCTCTCTGTCTCTCACTGTCCACTCTGCCTGTCAAAAAACAAACAAACAAAAAACCACTCAGGGAGGGTGAAGATGCCTTCTTTAGCTCTTCTTTTGCTCTTCTTTTCCTACAGTTTTCTTCTGTTTGTTTATTCCACCAACCTCCTAGAAGAGAGGAGATCTTAATTTGTGTGCATTTTTTTCTTCTGGTATAATTTCCCTTGATTTTTTCATTGCAGAGTCAGCAAAATTACTTCAATCTGTTTTCTGAAATTTTCAGTGTTTGCTTCATTTTTTATTTTAAGACATTGTAAAGGCAGAATGACAGAGAGAAAGCAAGGCAGAAAGAGAACGAGAAATAAAAAAATCTCCCATCTGCTGGTTCAATCTCCCTGTGGAGGCAGAGCTGGGCCAGGCTGAAGCTAGGAGCCAGCAGCGCCATCCTGGTCTCCCATGTGGGTGGCAGGAACCCAAGGACTTGAGCCATCATTTCCTGCTTCCCAGATTCCTTAGGAGGGGGCTGGATTGGAAGCCAAGTAGTTGGAACTTAAAGTGGCACTTGGATATGGGATGTGGGTGTCCCATAGCGACAACAAGTGACACTGCAATGCCCGCCCTTCTTTTCTTAATATCTTCAGATCATGTATTCGTCTCCATGCACTACTTCCTTTACTTGCTGTTTTTTCACTGCTTTTTATTATTGACAAAGGTCTTGAAACAAGCCAATCTTTTCACAGTATTTTCACCAAGTTTCCCAGAGAGGGAAATTCACCTTAGAACATCTGTAGGCCGGCACCATGGCTCACTAGGCTAATCCTCTGCCTGTGGCACCGGCACCCTGGGTTCTAATCCCGGTTGGGATGCCAGATTCTGTGCTGGTTGCTCCTCTTCCAGTCCAGCTCTCTGCTGTGGCCTGGGAAGGCAGTGGAGGATGGCCCAAGTGCTTGGGCCCTGCACCCACATGGGAGACCAGGAGGAAGTACCTGGCTCCTGGCTTCAGATCAGCACATTGCACCAGCCATAGCAGCCATTTGGGGGGTGAACCAACAGAAGGAAGACCTTTCTCTCTGTCTCTTTCTCTAACTCTGCCTGTAAAAAAAAAGAACATTTGTATATTAATAAACTTAATCTGTGAGCATATGAGGAACTCTTGCCTTTTAAAAGAGAACCGTATTAAAAGGAACTCACAGCAATAAATATTGGTGGAATTGTATGTCTTTGGGGCCTAAAATTTGCATCAGGGGATCTTATAGGACTGCATGCTCAGTCACATTTAAGGTCAAACTTGGCTGTGTTCAGAGATTGGTCCCTAGTCTCTTAGCTACCAGAGAAGCCAACTCAAGCCTATTTGGCCACGTTGTCCATGGGCAAGCCATCTGAACCCTGGTTAACATGTATACTCATGGAGGGCAGAAGGAATGGAGTCTGTAATTCTCACAGCCCTGTTCTAGTCCCTGACCCACCGCAGTGCCACGTGACCTCTGTTAGCCTCAACATCATTCCTGTTCCATAGGGATAGCACCTGCTGCTCTTCTCACACAGATGGCTGCAAGGTACCCTTGGTACTTTCTGCTCCTCTCTCTCATAGAATTTAGGAGACTCTGTTGTAAACTTTTTTCAAAAGTGTGGCTGTCTTTAACCTTTGTTCAGCATTGTCATGCGTTTTTCCCAATGCTTATGATGGGAGAAGCATACTGTAAGGATTCAAAACATTCTTCTCAATAAATAATGTTCAATTTAATAGCATCTCTGTAGATCCACACATAAAGTTTGTTTTCTAGATGCCAAGGGGATACATAAATGAATAAAAACCCTTTAGATCAACTTGAGAACAGGAAACCAACTCAGTGCACAGATAGACATCAAAGGGAGATGGTGGGGCTGCTGAGGAACCATAGGAGGGGGAGAATCACAGGGGAGGAACCTGACAGATGTTTTGCAAGGAAATCTTGGAAGACGGGGTGGCCTGGGGCAGGCAGAAGCCCACAAGTAGGGTCAGGAGCCGCGTGAGCCAATTTTAGAGGAGGGTTAGCCTCCCTGTCCACTGCTATGCAAAGAATCAAGTGGAATTAGCTCAATGTGTAACAAATTATCCTGCGAGCAGAAAGCCTGAAGATTTGTCATTCATAATTAATAGAATAAGTATCACAAATTTCTCTCTGGTCAGATTTCAGAGTTCAAGCAAAGATCTAATGAATAATTCACTGTCCCTAAGTATTATCTTCATCTGTAAGTTCTCCTTAGGTTTTATAACACATAATGGAACAATAACCATTATGTTCTTTTAGTGATTTTAACAAGGATGGTAAAGCAGGCTAGGATGAGCTTTTTCCTCAAATTAAGAAAAAAAATACATGATTTGGATGATTGTTCTAAAAGACAAAGCAGACCATAAGGATGAAACATGTCAGAGTGTGTCTAAGAAGCCGACACCCCTGGGTCTCTTCCATCCACCAGGGACTTATGGATCCTGGTAGTGCAGGAAGGGAGAAGCGTCACTCCAGCTTCAGGTCTGTCCTCCTGTCTTTTCACAAGCCTGTGCCAATCCAGATGCTAAGCTGTGGCTCTGAGAGTTATGCAGAGAACTGTCTGTGAGAGCGTCCCGAAGCTGCCTGTCTTCTCTGCCAATAGCAATGCACAAGACTGAAGTGGGGATGTGAAAAGTCCTGCTCCACCACCTCCAGATGGAGCAACCGCGAGCTATCATTTGTGTTGGAGAGCTCCCTGCAGGATCAGGCTGGGCCAGGGGCTCCTCCAGCACACACACACACTTGCTTGCCTTGGCTGCCTTCTCGATTCTGCTCCTCCCACCCTCTGCCAGTGTCTTCTGACTTTAATGCACCACTTGAATCTGAACCTGAGACTCAGAATCAGCTTAAGAGAGAAACTGATTTGAGAAATCACTCATATAAACTGGAAAGAAACATTCTTTTCACTTTGGTTGCAAGAAATAAAGAGGTTTCGTTGTTAGCAAGATAGATTGTTCTGGGAGACAGAATTATAATTCTGCTTATGTCTGCCACTCCATGGGAATAAATCAAAGGACCGATAGCAATGCCACCCAGCAGATATAAAGACATAGCGGGTATTAGTGATGACAGTTTTGAAGCAGGATTTCAGAGAACAAATGTATCCTCCTTCCCATCTTATTGATTGAGCACAGCGTCAGGTTTCTCTAGGTTACTTTAAGTTGGGAAATGAGCTCAGGGGGATAGAAGATGGTCTTTCACCCCAGGTAAATAACGGGAATATATCTTCTGTTGAGTTTTGACAGGCTGATCTCTATGCATATCCCGCCAATAATCCATCTAAAATTGGTCTATGTGCATGTTTCTATTGCCCACACAACCACAACCGTAAGCACCACCGTAACCCACATGGATCTTGTGACTCTGCAGGAGATTACGGGCAGTCGTGTGTCAGAATGGATACAAGGCAAGCCCTGGATCACTGTCAGCAACCAGGAAACAAGACGAGTGAGTGAGTCAAGGTGTCCACAGGTGGTGGCTGAGGCTGAATCAGTCTCAAGGCACTGAGTCTTGAATGGTGATCAATGGATTCAGGTCTTAGCCGTGGATGCTGAAATGCACACATTTACCCAAGACTCTCAGCACTCTCTCTGAACATCTCTTCTTGTCCCACAGGCTAATACACATTGTCCATCAGCATTTGCTTGTGAATCTGTCTGTGGACAGCAGGTCCGTTTGCTGTGCGTTTCATCACGTCTGTGTCTTACTGACCAGGGAGTTTGCTTTTCCTTTCCAATCTTTCCCCACAGAGTATGCACCTGGGAGTGCTCTAATCTCTCGTGAAGTGGATGGTTGCTATGAAATGATTTTTGCTTTGAGGTTTAGAACTTGAGTGCGTTCTTACTTACTCAAGAACATTTTGATATTTAAACAAAACCCTGCAGTGAGTTACTATTTTTTATCTGAAACAAATATCTTATTGAATTATGTACAGCAGTTTCCTGGGTTTGTTTCTTGAGTAGTAATTCAGTCTTTTTCTTTTTCTTTCTTTTTTTTTTTTTTTGCATAGCCTGAATTCTTGCCAATTTGATTTTAGAGGTTCTGCAAACAAACATTGATTTAGTGCAAGCTATGTATTACCTGCAGCCTCTCCTGTTTGCCTCTAGAGACATAAGGATAATTGTCCAGGGCCCTGCCACATTTCTTACTGTGAAAGCTGCAGGCTGTATATCAACTCCAACAACATACCAGGAGGATGGAAATGTCCAGGGGGATGCCTTTGATCCCCTGCGTACAACTCATAAGTTGAGCATCATTTGGCGTCTTCAGATCCTTCCCTCTTTGTTCTCCCATAATGAAAGCTGTGCCTCTCACCTGGTTGTGATTGCCTGGGATTATGATCATCTCTGGCTTCTACTTTACAATCCTTAACATTTTACAGTATTTACTTTTGTTCAAAACATCTAGGATAAGTGTAGGGCCAGGTGTCAGATCTGTTATGACAACGCATTTATAGAATGGCATTAGGCCCTTTGTCTCTCTCTGTAAGATGACCCTCGCTGGTTTTCAGTCTGTAGGGCAAGGCTTCGTAATTGGTTAAAACAGGGGTAAATTAAGGTTTCTTAAGTGGCTTCTTGCTGTTTAGGTACAAGGGGCAGAGATAAGGATTCAAGACTACCTGAACTTGAAATTCCTTTTCTTGGCCTGTTTCCCAGGGCACGTTAACAGGTTCATCACAGCTAAAATTGGGAGACTGCCAGTGCTTGCAGTGGCTTCTATGGCCTCTTGGAAGCTACCACTTTCTGGTGTTGCACACTTTGTTCTTGGTTGCTTTACAGCACTGTGCTTTTCAGCTTCTAGTACTCCAAAACCGATTCTCCATCTATGCTAAACAGTTACTGAAAGGCTTAGGATCCTTGGATGAATATTCAAGATGTTCTTCTGGTGAGTGTGGCAGGTTGACAAATACATTTATTGCTTCTGCCTCAATAATCATGACTTGTTTAATATAGGAGAAAATAGCACATGAGAAATGTCAAGGGAAATTTGGAGGACTGAGAATTTGTCCCATGCTGTGCAACAAGGTGATTCCCTTAGAGGAGAGGTTGGACCAAGCCAGACGTGGTCTCAGAATAACCTGGTGCAGCTGAGGACAGGGTAGGGTATATCCAGAAAACAGGATACTGAGTTAGAATCTGCATACGGCATGAGGAATGTCTTAGCTCCCTCACTACTTACTACCTACCTTTGCAGATGCGAGGTTAGTACTTCTCAAACAGAAGATGTAAAGAAAGAAATGGGTCCGATACAAAGGTCTTCAGACTTACCTGTGCAATATTCCTATGGAATGGTCAGTTTCCCGTTTGGTCAGCTTGCAGTGAAGCCCACACCTCAAAGACTCTGCCCCCACTCCTGGAATTTCCAATCAGCAACCTGAAATATGTATGGATCTCCCAAGGATCACCAGTCATTACAGAGAGTCCCCACCATGAAAAATATAGGCCCCAACAAGCATGGGTGTTGTGATGTGTGCTTGACCTAGCAGTTAAGATGCTACAGTTGGGACAGCCACGTCCCATATGGCAGGATCTGGGATTGAGTTCTGGCTCTGCCCGATTCCAGCTTCCTGCTGATGTACACTTTGGGAGGCAGTGGCGATGGCTCAGATGTTTGGGTGCCTGCTACTCACTTGGGAGACCTGGATGGATTTACACCTGCAGACTTTAGCCAAGTCCAGACCCTGCTGCTGTGGGCATTTGGGGAGTGAACCAGTAGATAGGAACTCTTTCTGTCGCTCTCTGATTCTCCACTTCTCAAATACATTAAAAAGGAGGTAAGGTAAATATTGCAAGAAATAGAAAAATTTAGGGAGCATTAAGAAAACTTTTTTTTTTTTTAAAGATTTACTGCTATGTTTGAAAGGCAGAGTTAGAAGGAGAGACAGAGGCAGAGGCAGAGGCAGAGGCAGAGAGAGAAAAGTCTTCCATCTACTGGTTCACTCCCCAAATGGCTGCAATGGCCAGGTTGGGGCCAGACCAAAGCCAGGAGCCAGCAGCTTCTATTGGGTCTATCATGTGGATGCAGGGGCCCAAGGATTTGAGCCATCTTCTGCTGCTTTCCCAGGTGAATTAGCAGGAAGCTGGATGGGAAATGGAGCAGCCAGGACTTGAACCTGTGCCCACATGGGATGCCAGCACTGCAGGCAGTGGCTTAACCCACTATGCCACAGCACCGGCTCCAAGAAAACATTTTTGAAAAACTAAAATGTCAGAGAGATAAACAATTATATTTGTGAAAGAAGAGCAAGATGAGGTGAAAACTAAACTATCCAGAGAAGAAGTACCTAGGAACTTAAGTTGTGAGTCAGATAAAGCAGAGGAAGTCTCCTGGAAACAGAACTAATGACATTGTCAACAGTGTGATGAAAGCAGGAAAGGGTGTAGTCTTGGTTTGCTAGGGAGAGAAATGTGTCATTTGTTTTTTCCCCCATGGGATTATTTTTCTTAACAGTTTTTCTTGTCTCATCCAGTTGCCCTGAGCTTGCAGTACAACCCTGAAGAGTGAGTGTCCTTGCTTAGCCCCGGACTTGACCAAGATTCACCCCTTAGCTGGCTTCTGGTGACTCCTTATATTCCTGGCTGACTTACAGATGTGGCTTCCCTCTGTTACCGCCACACAGATGTTGCCAATGCGGCAGTGTCAAGAGGCGGGGAAGAGAGGACCTTGGCAGAGGTGTGCGGGCCATGAGGGCGCTTTCCTCATTAATGTGATAAAGGCCCTTCCTGCAGCACTGGGTTCGCCCACCCTTGCTCTTCTGCCACCTGCCCTGTGAGGACACAGCACGAAGGCCGTCACCAAGTCCCAGGACCTTAACTTGGAACTCCCCAGCCTCCAGAACTGGAGAAACAATCTCTGCTCTTTGCAAATTACCCAGGCCCAGGTTTTCTGTTATATTGACACAAGCAGATCGACACGTTTACCATTGTAATTCATTTACAAAGTAGAGATTTGTAAGCCTCCGTTCAGAATGCTATTATTATTTTTTTCCCTTTAAAACATTAAAACAGTAAGGGACTGAGAGTCCAGGTGGAATAAACACACTCGTGCACATTTTACTGAAAATGGCTCAGTCACAGTGTACTTAAAATCAAAATTTTAGGTGCCAGTGCTGTGGCGCAGTGGGTTAATGCCCTGGCCTGAAGCTCTGGCATCCGATACGGGCACCGGTTCTAGTCCCAGCTGCTCCTCTTCTGATCCAGCTCTTTGCTATGGCCTGGGGTAGCAGTAGAAGATGCCCCAAGTCTTTGGGCCCTTAAACCCATGTGGGAGACCCAGAAGAAGCTCCTGGCTCCTGGCTTCAGATCGGCGCAGCTCTGGCCATTGTGGCCAATTGGGGAGTGAACCAGGGACTGGAATACCTCTCTATCGCTGCCTCTCCTCTCTCTGTGTAATTCTGACTTTCAAATAAATAAATATTTTTAAAAAATTTAAAAGAAGCATACATTGATGATGGACCAAGAACAACCATTTTTATTATGACTTGTTCTTAGCATCACTGAGGGCTGAGCCAGTTGGATAAAGGAGAAACGGTTTTCTTACACCACATTTGTCCATGTGATTCATTTGCATCAGTTCGTATTTTGGCAATCAGCAAAAGCACTTTAAGACAAAGTTACAAAAGATGTTAGAAGGCCGATCAGTAACTTTAGTTATATAAGAAAGGATCACATTTGTCTTACGGTCCACTGTGCAGGTCTGGTAACCTGCTGATTGTGTGTTTCTAGTTGTGTGGCCAAACGTGGATACCAGCCACCCACTGAGAGCTGGGGAACAGTTCTCGAACATTCTGGAACACAATAGACTTCAGCTTCTTTTCTGAGGTAAAATGGGAAGGAAGTGGTGCGTTTGTAGCATCATGTCTGCTTGGAGGATCCCAGAAAGGAAACACATGAAGGCGGTGCAAACTCTTAACCCTGGAGCCCTCACCTGAGCTGGAATCCGAGCTCTATCTTTGCTGGCTGTGTGGCCGTAGGAAATTGCTTGAACTCTCAAGATTTAGTTTTCTCCTCTTTAAACAGGACTTATCGGTTGCCTCATAGGGATGCTCTGAGAATGAAATGAATTAATGCATGCATGAAACAATGCTTGAGCCTTGAGATATTTATTAATGTCAGCTGTTATGATCACTTATTTTTTATTTATTTATTTTTCTTATGATTTATTTATTTATTTGAAAGTCAGAATTACACAGAGAGGGGAGAGGCAGAGGGAGAGAGAGGTCTTCCATTTGCTGGTTCACTCCCCAATTGGCTGCAAAGGCTGGAGCTGTGCCAATCCGATGCCAGGAGCCAGGAGCTCCTTCCAGGTCTTCCACATGGGTTCAGGGGCTCAAGGACTTGGGCCATCTTCCACTGCTTTCCCAGACCACAGCAGAGAGCTGGATTGGAAGTGGATCAGCCGGGACTAGAACTGGTGCCCGTAATGCCAGCACTTCAGGCCAGGGCATTAACTCGCTGCACCACAGCGCCGGCCCTATCACATATTATTTTTAAGCTCAACAAATACATATATTATTCTTTGTATTACCAGTCAGGACCAGTTGTCATCTCTGCTTCTTCTCCTTAGGGATTAGTATGTGTGTGTTGTGCGCCTGCATGTGTGTGTGCTCGTGGTGCACTCCGTGTTAGCAGAAATGACTCCATGAGTCACAATAGCAGAGCCCGATGCTGACAGTCCCCTCTCTGTAATAAAACCTGGGGAGATTGCATTATGTTGTCATTGAGCAGTTCCCTGTGCTTCCTACAACATCAAGTTTTCCACATACTGGCAAACCCCTCTGTTTGCATGTTCTAGAACATGTGAGAACATGCCAGAGCCTCCTTGCTCTGAATTCACCTCCTGCCCTGAGCTGGCTTCAGGATTCGGCTTTAATTTTGAGGGTGTATTTAAGATTTTATAGGCACAATCACACTGATACCCAATTTCTTTGCATTTCTAGAAAACAGGCTCTTACTAAGCCACATGTCCATGAGAGAGATATACTTTCTTCTTGAACCTAATCAAGTGGCAACAACATCTTTTTCTGAACACTAAGAATATTCCGGTTCCCCTTTTGTAGATGGTTTTGACATTGGTCCCTCTAATGAACTCAGATTTCTGAATTTAGAAACAATGGAAATAGAAAACTTTGGAATTTGGACAGAGAAGGAGATTTTCTTAAAATATTTATTTTATTTATTTGAAAGAGTTACAGAGAGAGGTAGAGACAGAGAGAGGTCTTCTATTCACTGGTTCACTCCCTACATGGTCACAACGCCCAGAGCTACACCGACCCAAACCCAGGAGACAGGAGCTTCTTCCAGGTCTCCCACATGGGTGAAGGGGCCCAGGGATTTGGGTCATCTTCTACTGCTTTCCTAGGCCATAGCAGAGAGCTGGATTGGAGGAGGAGCAGCCGGGACTAGAACTGGTACCCATGTGGGATGCCAGTGCTTCAGGCCAGGGCTTTAATCTGCTGTGCCACAGCGCCGGCCCTGAAGGAGATTGTTTTGAACGCATCCTGTGTCTTCTAAAAATAAAAAAATGATGTGCCACCAGGGTGATTACGAGTTAAGCACTTCCACCACTCCTTTTCTACCTGACCTCAGCGCAGGGCTAGCCCTGAAAAGAACCTGGTAGTAGACCTTGTGCTGCCTTGCGTGCAAATCCTGCTATCTCCTCCTTCCTCCTACCAAAGAGTTGAGGGAGTCCATCACCTCCTTAAACTCCACACATTCCCCAGCATAGAGCTGACAGAGGCTAAGCCCAGTCTCCTTAAGTCGGACACGATGCTAACGTGTTCATCACCCAGAGCATTTCCAATTACAGGAGATAAGGACTCAGTCTCTGGTAATGAGGCTTTTGCCCACTGGGAAGCGACACAGGAATTTGACAAGAGGTGTGCTAAGCTCTTGGGAAGCATGCCTAATGAGCAATTGCTCTACTGGTCTGGGGCTTGATGGCTGTGAAGCACTTTAAAAAGCATTTAATTTTTTATATTTCATTTAATTCCTGTAACAACCTTGTGAGGTAAGCATTGTTAATATCCTCACTTTATAGATGAAGGAATTGAGTCCCAGAGTACATAAATGCTTTGATCAAATTACAAAGCCAAAGCTTTGCTGAGACCTCTGGGAGGTTACCTGTCTCCCTAAGTGGGTGTGCTCACTTCCTTTGTGTGGATGGGACAAGTAGACTTTCTGGGTATCTTATCCTACCTGTAAGGACAGATACAAATTAAAAATAAGAGGCTTAATTTTCCCCGTTGTGAACAAGGGAAGATCAGATGGGCATTTGGTGTTGTGGCTGGGATGTCTTGTATGACATCATTTAGGCATCCAAGCGTCCCAGTTTGGAATGTCTGGATTCCAGTCTGGTTCTGTTTCCTTTTCCAGATTCCTGCTCCTGTGCACCTCAGAGGCAGCAGATGCTGGATAAAGTACTCGGGTCTCCCTTTGGGAGACCAGGATTGGATTTTGGGCTCCTTGCTCAGCCCCAGCTGTTGTGGACATTTGGCAAGTGAATCGGCTGATGGGAAATCCTCTCTCTGTGGTGTGTGTGTGTGCGCCTGTGTCTTTTCTCTCTGTCTACCTGACTTTCAAGTTAATTTTTGAAATTTAATTTTTAAAATTTTTAAAAAAGAAAATAGGAAAGAGATGTCTTCCTGACATTTTCCTCCTATGTACTTTAGAAATGCTTTAGAAAACGTGTAAGTCCTTTCTCCTCTCTTTGAAAGGTATCTTTTGTTGTCTTGGTGACCTAGCAGTGTCCTTCTCTGGAAACTGGGCACCATCGCCATGAAGTGAGAATCGAGGGACATAGGACCACTTCCTCCCAGCTTCTGTGGGAGGATTGGAGCTGAAGCTCCAATTCAGCAGAAGCCTAGAACTGATGGTGCCTTGGTCCAAGCTACAAAAGCATCTCCTGATGGGGTAACTTAGTTTTTCCTTTGGATAAGGCAAATTAGCTTTAAAGCATCACTTCATTTACCAGAGAAATGAGGATGAATAATTTGTGACCCAAGTAGTCTTGTGTGAGTATTAGCTATTACATATCTTGAAAACATGTCTGTAATGGGTATGTCTGCTTAGCTATATAAAAGGTGGGGTCCCTTTTTGTCCTTCCAATCTCTTTGTGGATTTCTGTGGTAGGTGTCACATTTGAATTTAGTGGTTATTCCATAATAAGAATTCACTTTCTCTACTACTTTTGAGGAGAGATTTTTCTGGGTTATGAAAGATGTTATTTATTTATTTTTTTTGACAGGCAGAATGGACAGTGAGAGAGAGTGAGAGAGAGAGACAGAGAGAAAGGTCTTCCTTTTTGCCGTTGGTTCACCCTCCAATGGCCGCTGCGACCGGCGCACTGCGGCTGGCGCACTGCGCTGATCCGATGGCAGAAGCCAGGTGCTTCTCCTGGCCTCCCATGGGGTGCAGGGCCCAAGCACTTGGGCCATCTTCCACTGCACTCCCTGGCCACAGCAGAGAGCTGGCCTGGAAGAGGGGCAACCGGGACAGAATCCGGTGCCCCGACCAGGACTAGAACCTGGTGTGCCGGCGCCGCAAGGCGGAGGATTAGCCTATTGAGCCGCGGTGCCAGCCAAAGATGTTATTTTTCCCAACATACCCATGTTAGTTAACTGATAATGTTACCTTTGTGTTTGTAAATGGAAAGTCAGGTATTTCTTAGATATCCAAAATATGTTTCTCATCGCAGGTTTGTGTGTGTGTGTGTGTGTATGTGTGTGTGTACAAGAGTGTTACTGTTGGATGAATTGTCATCTTGTCCACCTTCCACCTTAGCAAGAGTACTGTCTTTACTGGACAGTGGGAACTGTTACACATTCGGCCCCTTGTCAGATAGGACCACTTATTTGTGCGCTTTTTCTTATTCTTCAGCTTTTAAGTAATACTTTTTGACTTCTCGGCCACATACAAAATTAAAACGATGTGGTGACAGCTGAACAGAAATGCCAAATTCAATCAACTCTTCAACAGGCTTAATTTACCATGGAAATTTACCATAATTTACCATACCTTAGACTGTGGTCTAAGGTGGGCTTTGGGGATTTGATATTAAATTATTTGTGTTCACTTTGCTGTAATTCTCTTGTAATATTTTTAGTATAGCTGGATATTTGTGCAGCCAGCTAGGTCCAACCACGCTGGAAATACATAACTTCTGTGCTGCGTGTATGGTCTACTATGGCTTCCTCTACTAGCAATGAACAAAGGCTGATTTCACTTGGCTAGGACAGCAGCTATTTCCAAGCAAAACTGCTGTGTCCACGTCCAAAGTCCAACACAGCAGAGTTCAGTGGGGAGAAGCTTTGCAATTGGAAGAGCTATACCATGGGGATGAATTGTGCGAGTCTGTATTTATTAACTGAATTTCATCTGAAGTTTAATCTTCAAAGTAAGGAGATAGATTAAATGCCATCTGCTTATGATCGATGGTGCAAAGTTTTTCCGTCTCTGACTTTCTACTTTGGCACTTGTTCAGGGAAGACAGGAGCCACTTAGAAGCTCCTCAGTCCACATCTGCACTTTGTGTATGAAAAGCCCCACCCTGTTTCGTATGAACTGTTTTTATTAATGTTTAATTGCACTTTGAACAAAAAGTCCCTCTTGGCTGCACTTAAGGGTCTGAAAGTTTCACTGCAAGATTTGTGAATGTACTGATAGATCAAATTACTGTACAGACTAAAACTGCACCTGTGTGTGTGTGTGTGTGTGTGTGTGTGTGTTTGAAAGCCTTATGGAGTATTATTCAACTGTTCCCTCTTTAGTATAACTATATATTACATAGGTTTCAATGACTGTACCTTTAAAGATTATTTAAATCTCTTTTTCAGTGATTTCTTGAAAGTGCATTAAGTACTCTGCCATTAGCAGCATTACAGTTATGACAAGCATTGAAAAGCCAATGGAGTATAGTAAGATAACCGAGTTTTTAATCAGAGATGAATTTAAATTTTAGTTTTGTGGTTTATCAGCTGTAAGACTCTAGGACTCATCAGGAAATGGGGAGAAAAAGATCACCTACTTCTTTGGAGCTGTTATGAAAATAATGTAGATACGGCATTGAGAGTGCAGCACGGGAACTGATAATAAAGGTGGGACCAAAGCACTGGGATGTGAGCCATTTATGAGTGTCTGTAAAACAAATCATTAGATTTCTTTTTTTGAAGATTTATTTACTTATTTGAAAGGCAGAGTTACAGAGAGGAGAGAGAGAGACAGGGAGAGGGAGAGGGAGAGAGGGAGAGAGAGGGAGAGAGAGGGAGAGAGAGGGAGAGAGAGGGAGAGAGGGAGAGAGAGGGAGAGAGAGGGAGAGAGAGGGAGAGAGAGGGAGAGAGAGGGAGAGAGAGGGAGAGAGAGAATGAGAATGAGAATGAGAATGAGAATGAGAATGAGAATGAGAATGAGAATGAGAATGAGAATGAATCCTCCAATCCTCCATCTGCTAGCAGCCCCAAATGGCTGCCGTGGTTCTGGGGCTGAGCCAGGCTGAGTCCAGGAGTCTGGAACTCCATATGAGGTTCCCACATGGGCAGTAGGGGCCCAAGTACTTGGGCCATCTTTTGGCTTCCCTTGCATAAGCAGGAAACTGGATCAGAAGCAGAGTGGCTGGAACGCAAACCTGCTCTCTGATGTGGGATGCAGGGGCTATAAGCAGTGGCTCGACCACTGCCCTGCAATATCAACTCCAGGCCGTTCAATTTCGTGATAATTAAGTATGTAGTTACTGTCAGTAAGGCAGGATGCATCTGGCCAGGGAGGTCTCAACGATGTCAAACTCTTCTGGGAACTCACATGGAGCTTTTAAAGCTTTACTGTTTGTGAATCACCTGGAGCTCTTGGAGGATGCTGGTTCTGACTTAACAGATCTGTCAGGGGCTGGAAATTCTGCATGTCCAGTGGATGCCCAGTACAGGCAATAATGGGTCTGGCCCGTGAGCCGCTTTCTGATTCAGGGATTTCAGAGCTAGATAAGATCTTGGTGCACCTGCTATCACTTAGAAAGGTAGATTCATTTTATGAAGAAGCAGGAACCACTGTAACTATTATTTTTTAGTAACCTATTGCAAATAATATATCCATGTATTATCCAACACTCTTTATTTAAAAATACTGTTTGCATTTGTCATCCACAAATTGCACAGTTACAGAAAGGCTCAAATATACCAGACCTTTGGATCTTTGTCTCATGGCCTAAATTTTTCTCAAGCACCTCACATTTATTTTGCACACACTGGGCAGGGTGCCTGGAACATGGTTGGTACTCACAGTGGGTGATCAAGAAACACTTGGTACCATGTGTTAACACATCTGGAAATAAGCTAGATTTAACCATTCCCATTTCAAAAAACATGATGTTGTACGTAATAGACACACATAATATTGTGTATCAGCTGGAGACCAAGAGTCTGTTGATTATCCTGAGGATTTTTGGTACCGGTTTGGATTTCTTTGTTTTAACTCTGGATACATACGAATTACCTGTGGGTGTTTTAGAACATACTCAGGCTCGGTCCTTCCCAAGACCAATTAAATCAGAGTGCCTGTGAGCAGCTCTTGGTATATTTTTAAACCTCCTCAGGTGATTCTAACAACAGCTAGAACCGAGCCACCCGGGTGAGAATGAGCAACCATCCTGACACTTTCTCTGAACAGCCTGCCTGTGGCCTCCTCCAGGTCGTGTGTGGGATTCTCTCTGCTCTGCTCAATGCCTGCACTGCACAGAAGTGTCCATCACGTCTAAGGAACTTTCTGCTGCGAGCTCTGAGCATAACATGCTCCGGGGAGATTTTGTTTCTTAACTATCTCTTGCTATCCTGAACTCTTTTTCTTGTTTCTCTCTGTTGAATAGCTTTTAAGGATCATTTTAATTTGTTTTATTTTCATTACAAAAGTAATGCATTCTCGTAAATTTTTTAAATCAAGCAATACAAAAGGACAAGGACATCAAAGTAAAACACTTCTCCCCTGCATGTCACTCACCCCCACTCCACTTAATAAAACCACCTATAATTGGTTTCTGTGCATCTTCTGGACATTTTCTGTACATACATCGTCTCAGGTGTTCTTACATAAATGCAACCACGTATACACTGAGACGAACACACACACGAGAGCAGCCATCTGATATTATGTTGACAACTTGCTTTTTATTTAATAATAAAACTTGTAGACATTTTCATTAACACATATGTTTTTGTAAAGAACATATACAATTCTATCAAGTGGCTATCCCATAATTTATTTAACTGGCCTTTATGAAGACACATGTGGACTGTTTACAGTTTGGGACTAGTGAATTAAAACCAGCATCATGAAAACCATCTTTGTGCATATTCACATGACTTTGGCACTATATGAAAAGTTTTTCTTCATGTGAAAGTCCATTTCTACTCTCCCCAGCTGTTATTGGCCATATCTCCCTTCTGCCTTCTTGAATGAGCTGAACCTGTCAGTCCTTGCTTCTGTCCTTCTCAGAGTTTCCACTGCAGACTGTTGATCTACTGAATCTGGACTCAGCTGCAACTTACTTCTTGGATGTATCTTGGAAAAAGAAGAAAAGTAGAAAAGGAAGGAAAGATTGGTTGTATTCTAGCTATTGCCAGATTCAGTAGTCATCAGAGGAATTATGAAAAGTGAACCAGTGAGTGTTTGGTAGTTCAGCAGCTTCCATTACTGACTTGGATGCCCACACTTTATATCACAGACCCTGGTTCAAGTCCCTGTTATTCTGCTTTGGATCCAGCTCCCTGGATCATGCGTATCCTAGAAGGCAGTGGATGATGGCTCAAGTACCTGAACCTTTGCCACCCAATGAGGGACCTGCAGGGAGTTCCAGTCTCCTGGCTTCAGCTTGGTTGCACCATGGCTGTTGTGGGCATTTAGAGTGAATTAGCAGGAAGATCTCACTCTGTCTCTATCTCTGCCTTTCAAATGAACCTAAACATAAATAAAGTCATCCAAAATTGTGGTTATTATGACCTAGGTTTTATAGATGATAAATATGACCAGCAGAAACTAACTTATTCATGCAAGTAGATGGGGGTTAATGTTCAAAATGCAACTCTCTGTGGTTCCAAGTTCTTAACAGTTCAAGTTTTTCCTGTATTCCTTCTCTCCAGTTCTCTTGGGGACTACTCGCTGTGAATGGGACCTGGGCACCACGGAGATCATTTGCTGAATTGCTGTCCTTCCCCTTACCTTGGAGTCTCTATTCTGGGACCTGGGCACTATAGGCTACTTCCTGCTTCTGCCTTGCTCCTCTATCCAAATTTCTCACCCAGCACTTCATTGGGTATTCTAAGACAGAGGCATGCCTTCTGGATCCATGTGTTTTAGGGCAAGAAGTTAGTGGTTTTGCAGGAGTGCATGATGGGAGACAGCATGTTTGCTGTGTTCACAGGGAGTGATTTAACACCTGGGTCTCACTTGGGGGTCTGTACTCAGCTTAGGTTACCAGCAGGAAGTTACTTTACCAATAAGGGCATGTACTAGAAAGGGCCTTCCTTGCAAAAAGGAAGAACAGAAGTCATAGTAAGTCATAGGCGTAGATGTAAGGAACTGAGACAGATGGTCAAGCCAACAGAGAAGGAAGCAGTTCTCCAGTCATAAATACCAGCAGTGGGCATTTTGCCAACCGTCCTCCAGGGGAGATCTGCTTCCTTGGCAGCCCCAAAAGTGAACCTTGAACAAGCTCATTGGAAAAACTAGGAATTTTCACAAACAATGAAATCATCGGTACCAAGAAAACAATATCCCAGCACAAAATGCCTTTGAGTAAGACTGGCTGAAGGCACACAGATGAAAAATCCATAAAGTAACAAAACTAAGAAATTTTATTTTTCATATTCATCAAAAAGGTTTCACCACTTTGGGGGGAGGAAATTTGGAACTAAAAGCTAAGCTCTTGTGCACCATTTCCCTTTTGCTGAGAAGGTTGCCTCTTTGGATTGTTACCATATTATCACACACATAAAGCCCTGAGAATGATGGGCCATGCAGCAGAGCAACCTGAGTTTGCAGTGAAACAGCTCAGCATTCTACTGCCCGATTGGCATTTAACCATCTGTGTCGGATTGTATTGTCAAAGATGGCTGCAAAAATCGCCCTTGTCAGCCATGTTCTAGAACTTCACTCCTCCCACTGCAACAGGTGGAGTTCAGTTGCCCTCCGCCTCAAATTGAGTGGATTTGTGACTTTCTTGTAGCCAAAAGAATGTGGGAGAAATGGCACTAGGTGACTTCAGAAGCTGGCTTAGGAAAGATGATGGTGCTCCCATTTTTCTTGAAGGAACTTGTGCTGAAAACTTGAACCACCATGTAGGCAAGGCAGTCATCCTGAGGCCACCATACTGTGAGGCTGCCCAACCCCCATCCCAACACACACACACACAGAGACTACATGGAAGAGCTCTGAGACAATGTGAAGACACACACACACACACACACACACACACACACACATAGAGAGACTACATGGAAGAGCTCTGAGACAATGTGAAGACACACACACACACACACAGAGACTACATTGAAGAGCTCTGAGACAATGTGAAGACAGACAGACACACACACACACACACACACACACAGAAAGAGGATCCTGGATGCTCTAGTTCCCAGGTATTCCACTTTTGCCCCTTATTTTTCCAAAAACCAGGACCGCAGGACATAGGGCCTAGTAACATGGCTGTTGTATGCTGCAGTTTTGAGGTGTATTGTTATGCTATAACAAGAACTGGATCAATGTCTGTTGAGCAACTTAATTTAATGTCTATGAACCTTGGCTTCCTTATGTGTAAGACAGAGGTCAGGATAAATAACAGGTGACCACCACCCTAGCCCACCTGAAGAAGTAGATCTCATAATGAGGCCGCCCCACTGGTAGGAGTGCTACTTGCCAGCCGGCCCACGCTGCACCACTTGGTTATGAGTAAGCCACCAGTTTTTGTTGGCACCATGAGAAGATCTGTAAGCTTCTAGACATGTAGGGACCATACGATAAAACAAAATGTGTTTCCAGTGAAGTCAGATGGACTTTTACCCATCAGTCTGTAGAGAAAAGCTGGGACCAAACATGATCACAGTTTGGAAGCGTCTTCTGCACACAAAATGTATTGCTGAAGAGAAATAATACATTGATGCCCTGTCGACCAGCAGAATAATTAGCAAGCAGGATTACAACAACCTACGACCTACATAGCAGTTGTGGTTTCAGATGTAGAAGACAAGGGGTAGGCAACAGACATTTAAGCCATACTGTGTCTTGAGAGTAAAGTCAGGAGGGATCAAGGTGCCATCTCCCTCTGCCACCTTGCCCAGTTGATCCTCTGACTTCGCAAATGCTACTTCAGTTATTAAAATCCCACATTGATTACTGGTATACACAGACCCTCAGAACTCTAGGAGAGGCCATGTTTTAGTTCTCTCATTTATAGATATGCCAGGTTCCATCCATCATTACAGATTTTCCTCTTCCTACAAAACCACATTAACCTTTCACAGATCATTCATGGCACATGACCTCATCTATGTCTGACTACTTCTCTTTCAGTGAACTGCATTTTTCAAAATGCATTTTTCTTGTGAAGTTAACACATGTTTATTACTTTCTCAAAAACAGATGTACATGTATATAGATATAAAAACTCAATCAGTCATTACAGTCATTACACTAACAAAATACACATGCTGTTAAACTTGTTTGCTTTCATTTCCAATGTTTTCCTTTTCTGTGAATACTTTTGCAAAGTTTTTTTTTTCTTTTTTAAGAGGCAAAAAGGAGAGAGACAGATAGACTGATAGAGAGCACCCATCTTCTGGTTTCCAAGTGCCTACAAAAGTAGGAATGGGGTTGAACCAAAACTGGGATTTGGGAACTCATTCCAAGTCTTCCATGTGGCTAACATGGACTCCATTGCATCTGGTCCAGATTCTTTCTAAAGCCAAAGGCAGCTCGGATGTGGGTCTCACGTTTGTCTGAGGATGAGAGAACAAGGCAAGTGAGAAATGGTATCTAGGAGCTGGACGTGTCTGTTTAACGACTAGCTCTCTGGTTGGTGGCAAGTGATGATTTGCAGCATCTGCTGATTTTGGGGGTAAATGCTCTTCCCATAGCCAGCTTTAAGCTGCCCATGTGGCATCACTGGACCAAAGTTAGCAAGAGCTAAGTAGTGTGGTACACCATTGTGTTGTGTTCCCACCACATACATAACAATTGCATCAAGAATCTCCAAAGATTAGTTAACAAAAAAAACAATAAATTATACCATAGTAAAATGTGATTTGCAGAGAATTTATTATATTGGTTTTGAATGCATTTACTTCATTTGCATAGTTTAATTTTTATGATGGCCCTATTTAACAACAGTCTGGGGAAATTCAAAAAAATTTGACAACCAGTTCATAGGAGGCTTGCCTGGCACTTCACCAGGTTGGTTACTAATGCCCCATGAGCAGATACTTCAGACTTCAGAGAAGGCTTTTCAAGGAGTTATGCTACAAATGTGCTAAAATGGCATGGAGATGTTATCTCCTACGTGGCGTGGCAAGGCCTGAGTCACAGATCCAGAGCCCTCAGTCAGCCACCTCTGACTCCAAGCAGCCTCACTCATTCAGCCCTTGCACTGCTAGGGACCGCCTCCTGTTATGCCATGACATGAACAAGATTGAGAAGTCCTGCTTTAGATTACCTAGTGCCTCATTTCAAGCCACCATCCAACCACATATTGCCTAAAATGCTATCTTTTCTTGTATTTTATGTGTATGATCATTTAAAAGTACAACCAGACAAATAACGTGTGAGTGCTATAGATTCTGGGAGCTCTTAAGGGAATAATATAATAAAATTCTTGTCCTGCAGGAATGTATAATCTAGTTAAAGACATAAGACTAACGCTTCTAACAAACACAAAAGCAATAAAAGATAGTAGATGTGTGTAATAAAAGACTAAGTGCTATAGCTTAGCCCATAACTGTCATCGGACTCCAGAGGAGTAGAGAGAGTGGAAGGAAAGCCATCTGACTTTACCCTCTCCATTTCTAAATACTGGATTCCAAGTGGTTAATAGCCAGCTGAGCAGGAAGCGAGACAGGGCCCAACCAGCCTAGTTTCCAGGCCCGTGCTCGCTCATGCACTCATTCTGCTCAATAATTGAGCACCTATCCCACCCCAGGCTCTGTTCCCAGGGGAGGTCCGATGCCAAGGGCCCACAAACACACATTTCCGTCTTTGAAATCAGAAAAGAAAAAAAATGCACTTGATGTCCAGGGCAGTTTTAATATGTGGAATTAATATGGTTTCCTTTATACCAGATGCAATCATAAAATCTAATTTTTAATATCTTTTTATGAAGCAAGGAGCCCAGGAAAATGAAAGCGCCTGAGGACCATGAAAGTCATGGTGAGGCCGTAACAACCACAGGCGCTGGGGGACAATGACGGGACCGCCACAGACCAGACCCCGCCTTCGTGGAGATTAATCCACCCTGGGGGACAGAACAGGGAGGAGCCACTACGTTCATCAATATGTGAGGCCGTTTCAGACAGGGAGAAAGGCTGTGGGCCAGCGAGGCGTCATGGGTGTGTTCGCACAGAACACGGAGGTGTCAGAGCAGGGAAGTCAGTCCCGCATACAGACCCCCGGGAAGTGCTTCTCTAACCGAGTCAGGAATGGGGGGGGGGGGGTCGAAGCAGCTGGAGTGTGGAGAGGAAGGGGCGGTGAGGCAGAGAGGAAGGTCTCGGGCTCAGGCTGCGGGCCCTCCTGGACTTGATTCCCTGTGGAGCCCGGTGGGGTGGGGGAGGCTTCGGAGGGCTGTAACCAGGAGGGCAGGACCTAGCAGGCAGATCACACGACGGCTCTGGGCTCCCTGTGTAGAATGACGGGGCAGTGGGGCGGTCGGTGGGAACCAGGTCTAAAGCCCGTGCGTTAAGGCAGGTGAGCGATGATGACGAGGAAGCGTAGGTCAGCGTGGGAGCACGGGGATGTGCGAGGATGCTCAGCGGCGGTCATGGGTGTGCAAGGGGCAGAAAGGGGACACAGGACAGTCAGCGGCCAGCGGAATCTTCCTGCAAGGGAGGGCGGTGCAATCCACAGACTGCACCCTTTCACAAAGAAAACGCAACTGTGCTTTCGCCAGCTGGAGAAAGCTGCCTTTGCATCATCAGACTATGCACATAGACCAGCATGACAGGGATAAGAGCCTGCACACCTTACCCACACTCATCTGTAGTGCTGTGGTGTTCGAAAGCTGTTACGGGTGGAAAAAATCTTAATCTTAATTCAGATCATGGATGGAGCAGAAGACACATTGCACTGTAGTAGCTAATTGTTCTGCAATAGAGCTCATTAAAAATATTTTGTGGATGAGTGAACCAGCAGATGGAAAATCAGTCTCTCTCCCGCCCTTCCTTCTCCCCTCCTGCTGTCATTTTGTCTTTCAAATAAATAACATAAATCTTCTTAAAAAATGAGAGATTGATCTAAGGCTATCAATTGTTATTTACTTGTATTAGAAGATAAAGATATCAGCTACTACAGTCTATACTAAGTTAAGTTCTTAAAGGGCTTTTTATTGTATCTTTTTAAAATCCCACTGTATTAATATTTTATAATTATGAAATATTTTTGATATTGTCATGAACCAATTGGCAATGGCTAATGTCTATCCCCACCATTAGCAGGTGAAAATTCAACCTGTGCACAAATTTCTCAAAAGACTGTAAGCTGACCAAGAAGAAATTACTGGATGATACATCAAACAGAAAAACAATGATAATCAGGATAAGTTTGCTTAAGATAGTAAAATTTACCATGAAATTCCTTACATAGTGAGATTTCTGAAAATTCTTCTTGAAAGTATGGCCTCATAAAAACATGGATTCCACTGATATAACTTTTAAACATGCAAATATGCCAGGTACAAACTGTTTGACTTGTTAAGTGTAGAAAGACCTCTTAGCTCATATTATGCTGTGTATATAAAGATGCTAGACTTACTTTTTAAGAATCTGTAGATTTTTCCAGAATTCAGATTAGCCTCTTTCCACTAGCATATTTTTTATTCGATTATTCTTCTAGCAAGCATTAATCCGTGTTATTCTATTTCTCCTGGGCTACCCCAGGCTGACATAATGAATCACTGGTGCAGGAGCAGATTCAGGAAGCAAAACGAGGCTGCCCAGAGGGCCAGGATCAGCGAGCGAGATGAGATTATCATGGGCACCACAAAATAAAACTGAAGGTGGCATTTTATCCAGATGCAAGAGAAAACATTTTGACAATGGTGTTAATAGTTAAACTCCCATAATGAAGGCACTGGCAATAATGAGGTCATGGGAGCAGAGGCTTCTGGGAAAGGATTTGAAGGGAACAACCCAACTCCTTATTATGATAAGGTCAAACAAAAAAGATATTCTGCACCCTGATTTTTCTTTCTCTACCCTCATTCTTGCTGCTGCTGCTGCTTCTCAGCTCACTTCAGTTGAGAAAAATGCATTGGTCCCTGATACACATTTCAGAGTTGCCAAGGGAATTGTACAGACCTTGACTGCTCTAAAGAATCTATGTGAAACCTTGCAAAGTGGCAGGAAATTAAATAAGAAACATGTTAAAATATTGACTCAAGTATTTGAGGGCCTGACATCAACATAGGAGACCTGGATGGAGTTCCTCGCTTCTGTCTTCAGCCTAGTGAAGCCTCACATTTTGCAGGCATTTGAGGAATGACTCAGTGGATGGAAGATTTTCCTCTTTTTCTCTCTCTCTTTTTTTCTTGCACGATGTTACAGATTAAAAAAGATGAGATTTTGATGGTTTATTGGCAATGTAAAGTAGAATAGTATTTAAAAGTTTCATGGAAAATCAAATCAAAAGATAAGTGTATTTTGGTGCAAAAATGTTTTGAGAGTCAAACATGAAAAATCTTCACAAGTCATGTAAAGAAATGCACATTATAAAAATCTATGGAGCATGGGGCTGGAGCCATGGCACAGTGGGTTAACCCTCTGCCTGCAGCACTGGCATCCCATATGGAAACCGGTTCTAGTCCCAGCTGCTCCTCTTCCGATCCAGCTCTCTGCTATGGCCTGGGAAAGCAGTCAAAAATGGTCCAAGTGCTTGGGCCTCTGAACCCATGTGGGAGACGTGGAAAAAGATTCTGGCTCCTGGCTTTGGATCAGCTGGGCTCTGGCCATTGCGGCCATTTGGGAAGTGAACCATCGGATGGAAGACCTCTGTCTGTCTCTCCCTCTTAATGTCTGTAACTCGAACTTTTATTTAATGAATATAAATTTCCAAAGTACAGCTTATGGATTACAATGGCTTCCCCCCCCCCCCAATTTCCCTCCCACCCGCAACCCTCCCCTTTCCCGCTCCCTTTCCCCTTCCATTCACATCAAGATTCATTTTCAATTCTCTTTATATACGGAAGATCAGTTTAGTATATATTAAGTAAAGATTTCAACAGTTTGCCCTCACATAGGGACACAAAGTGAAAAATACTGTTCGAGTACTAGTTATAGTATTAAATCACAATGTACAGCACATTAAGGACAGAGATCCTACATGATACTTTTTTAAAAATTGATTAATTTTCTATGCAATTTCCAATTTAATACCAAGTTTTTTTTTTCATTTTCAATTATCTTTATATACAGAAGATCGATTCAGTATATACTAAGTAAAGATTTCATCAGTTTGCACCCACACAGAAACACAAAGTGTAAAGTACCGCTTGAAGACTCGTTTGTGTAGGGAAAAACACAGTGAAAACTCAATGATCTCAGATTGAAAGGTCGAGAAAAAGTAATCCTACGTGCCGGAAACATGCGTGGCGATTCTGCACAGAGCAGGCTGATCTCAGAACCAAACCCAGAGGACTTTACCCAGGTGGCAGGTCGCACAGCCTGGATTCCTGCGACAAGCTAATTATTTCACCTGTGACCCTGTCGTCCTAAGGACTGTGCTAGGTGGAAATTTAAGAGTATTAGATTATTGCATCTTCAACTCACAAAATGTCAAAACCAGTAGAGTCTACAGAGAAACTTGTGTTAATGTTTTGTGATCAATAACATGATTGTGACTGTAGACATTAATATTCACATTAAGAAGTGTGACTTTGTGCAGTCGTTTTATTTTACTTACTCTGCTGCAGGATCCCAAGTGATAGGTACATCTTTTGTCTTTGTTTATACATGAGAAATCTGAGACTCAGAGAACTGACTTGGCAAGGTCCCACTGGGCGATAGAGGCAAAGCCAGGATCTTAACTTTGGTGGAACTGACTCTAAATTTCATGGTTTTTTTTTCCTCTGGTGTCTTCTTTATAGATTGAGCCTCAAATTGACTTTCCCTTGCTGAACACACAGTTCTGGGTGGATGACTACATGCTTAGATGGACTAAAAAGCTGCAGATCGGAACTGGTGTTTGGCTTGGCACTTAGGCTGCCTGTTGGGACCCCTGCATCCATTTCAGTGCGTGGGTTTGAGTCCTAGCTCTGCTCTGCTCCTGATTACAGTTTCCCGCTAATGTACTTGCAGTGAGTCAGCAGATGGCTCAAGGAGTTGAGTTCTTGTCGTCTTCATGGGAGACGTGGCTTTGAGTTGTAGGCACTTGGAAAGTGAACCATCAGATGGGAGCTCTTGCTCTCCTTTTGTCTGTCCCTTTCTCTCAGTCTCTCAAATGCATAAATAAAAAGAATCTGCAGATATGACAGAGTGCCTGACGTCTTCCCCAATTCAGAGGAATCTAATTTCAACCCTGTCTTCTGTATTTCATCCTTTTCCCTAGGACTATTTTTATTTTATTTCCTTCCAATTACAAAAGAGCAAATATATGCACATGTGTTTCTCTCCCTTTCTTTCATCAACAGGAGAATAATCTACTACTATACACTTTCCTTTTTACTTAGCCGCACTTTCTAGAAATCACTCCAAGGACATACATGGATATAATGCCTATTCCCTTTATAATTCCACAGGACTTTGCTGTTCTCTGTGTGCCACAATGCCTTAGGGCAGCTCCAGTGCATAGATATTTGGCTTCTTTTGTTATAAATGTTATTGCAAAGAATAGTTTTGAGTGCTTTTGTGTATTTGAGTTTTCAGCCTAGAGTCTTTATATTTTTGTCTATATATCTTTGGGTTGGTTTTGTTGTGGTATTCCTAGGTCAAAAGATAAATGCATTACTACATGTTGTCAAATTCTACTGTTTAACATTTGTATTATCCTAATTCAAGAATGTCTTTCCCCACAGCTTTGCTAATGAACATTCATCAAATTTCATTTTTAAAAAATGATTTATTTGTCTTCATTTTGTTTGTTAGATAGAGGGAGAGAGAATGATAGAGATCATCCATCCACTCTTTGAATCCCCAAATGCCCTCAACAGCTAGGGTTGGGCTAGACTAAAGCAGAGGGTGAACTCTATCTGGGTCTGCCACGTGAGTGCCAGCGACCCAGCACTTGAGCCATCACCTGCTCTCTCTCAAGATCCACATTAGCAGGAAGCTAGATCTGAAATAGAGAACTGGGACTCAAACCCGACACTTCAGCAATGGATGCAGGTATCCCAATGGTGGCTTAACCCCTGTTTCACACACTCCTCAAATTTTTACTTTTGTCAAACTGATAAATGAGAAAAGGATATCACAGTGTAGTTTTAACACACATTTTTCTTTCTTATTATGAACAAATTTCAGTGGAGTCTCATATGGTTAAGAGCTATTTGTGGTTTATTTGCAATATTTCTTCATTTTTCTCATATGTTCCCATATTGATCTTTTTCATCTCAATTTTTCAGAGTTCTTTATATTTCAAGAATACCATTTTTTACTATGATAATTACAAGTATACCTCTCCTAGGTATTTACCCAAGAGAAATAAAATGTCTATATTTTTTCATAAATATTTATCACATCTTTGAGGCTGGCATTGTGGCACAACAGGTAGAGCTGCTATCTGCAGTGCTGGTATCCCATATGGGTGCCGGTTCGAGTCCCCTCTGCTCCACTTCTAATCCAGCTCCCTGCTAATGCACCTGAGAAAACATTGGAAGATGGCCCAAGTCCTTGAGCCCCTGTACCCATGTGAGAGATCCAGATGACGCTCCTGGCTCCTGGCTTCAGCCTGGTCCAGCCCCAGACATTGCAACCATTTGGGGAGTGAACCAGTGGCTAGAAGATTCTCTCTTCTCTCTCTCTCTCTCTCTCTCTCTCTCTTCTCTCTTCTCTCTTCTCTCTTCTCTCTTCTCTCCTCTCTCTTCTCTCTTCTCTCTTCTCTCTCTTTCAGCTTCTGTCTTTCTGTAACTCTGGCTTTCAAATAACATAACATAGCAACATAATACCTTCATCCATGAAAGCAAAAACCTCAAACTGTTGATAAGTGAATGGGCAGACAGAAGGTAATTTATTCACAGCATGTAACCATTCTTGACAAACAAAAAGGAGCAAGCTCCCGATATGGGAAATAAAATGGCTGCTTTTCAGAGACATTTAGCACAAGATGCCATTCTTAGAAAATTCTAGAATCAAAACCCTTAAGCTATTTGGAAGAAAATGGGCAGGTGCTCAGCTGGGGAGCTAGGTTGCAATGGGCCTTGTGGGAACATTTGGGGGGATGACTGGCATGATGTTTATAGGGTGTGTACTATAGTCAGATGTCACCAATATGTATCCTTAAAGCATGTGATATTTTTATTGTAAGGATATTAGACCTGAATAGAGTTTAAAAATAGCCCTTTCCTGTAGCTCTGTCACCTCTCAGTACTGAATATTCATTCCAGTATTGTTTAAAACAGTGAAAAAAAAAGGAACCAAGTTAATAATCCAACAACAGGGGAAGAGTTCAATAACCAATGACCAAAAGACCAAAAGCATGAATAATAGAAATTACTGCGAAACGGCAGAAATATTTACTCAGTGTGCAACCTGTGGTGTGACACTTACTCACCTGTGGACACACGTTGTGTGCTGGTCATTCCACATTTGCTCACCACAGCCTCATGCTCAGTCCTTGCATTCTGTACACATTGGTCTACGTGGCAGACCCCTAGGTGACACACTCTGCAGGTTCCCTTGAGTTTATCCAGTGAAACCCATCACCAGGTGATAGAGCGAGAAAGGAAATAGGGATGCTTCCTTTTCCTTTTTTAAGATTTTTTTTTTAATTTGGAAGGCAGAGATTGAAGTCTCCTGAGAGAGAGAAAGAGAGAGAGAGAGAGAGAGAGAGAGAGAGAGAGAGAGCGCGCGCGCGCGCGCGAGAGAGAGCTCACGCTTCTATCCACTGGTTCACTCCTCAAATGGCTGCAATAGCTAGGGCAGGGCCAGGTTGAGGCCAGGAGCCTAAACTCCATCTAGGACTCCTGTGCAGGTGACAGGGACCCAAGTACATGAGCCATCCTCTGCTACCTTCCCAGGAGCGTTAGCGGGGAGCTGGATTGGAAATGGAGCAGCCAGGACTGGACTTATGCTCACATGGGCTGCTGGCATTGCAGGTAGCCGCTGAACCTGCTGCATCAAAGGCGCATTTCTTTACTGTTACTTCTCTCTTTCATCCCGGGTTGCTGCCTGTGGCTGGGCGACCCGAGGACTTCAGCTTCCTGTGGATCAGCTCTTGTGCGTGACTCCAGGTCTTCCTGGGCTCTGATAACGTTATTTACACCCTTCCTTCTTCCCAGCTTCAGCTGGTAACAGCTTCCTGATCTGCTCTCTTTCAGGACGTCACCATCTCTTACCATTTTCATTAACTTTTCCCACAACTGTAAATAGTCTCTTTATTAAAGCCTCTTGAATTGCTTCATCCTAATGAAATTCTGTTTCCTGCTAGGACAAATCCACCCTGGTCCCATTGCAAAGCTCTCAATTACATATGACAGCGCTGCCTTACTAATATTAAGGCAACCCAGAGAAAGAGGAATAAGGCAAATGCAAAGCTGAAAATATTATTTTTCGGTTGCTATGCTTTGAACATTTTCCATCAGCTGATTTATATGGACTTGCTACTAGATTTTACTTTTTTTTTTTTCTTTTTAAGGATAGGTTTAGAGTGCTAAACATATTTCTAATATTGAATAGAATTTAAATAATTCACATATATTTTACATAATTTTGAACCTATTTCAATTATACATTTGTCTTTTCATTATTTATTTCCCCTACTTTAGTAAGTGTATCAGAGGACTCTGTTTTGTCCTCTCTAGGTCTGTTAACACTTGTGTAAAAATCACATTGGCGAGTGTTAGAAGTATTGCAAAAAACTGGTGGCACACAACTTTCTTGAATGTATTTACTGGCTATACATCTGGCTTCTATGATTTGAGCAGATTTCCTTCAGCCCTTCTCAGGGAATTCTGCACTGCTGAAACCCCTTGTAGTCAGTCAACAATTCATTTAGACATTGTTAAAACATGAAACCAACCAGTCGCATTCTCTTCCTCCTTTACTGAATAACATAGTTACATGTTTGTTGTTCACTGTTAGCTCTTCGATAAAATGCAGGAGGAAGCATTGCCAGGAACTGTAATCAGTGATTCAAAACGAAGCGGCTCCTCTCGAAAAACATCTCTTCCTTGATCAGGGAGGACAAGAAGTCAGTCCTGTTTCCTGTGGTCTCTCTGGTGATGCTTCCCTGGGTAATGAAAAATTACACTGAATTTGGAGTCAGAGCAACTACCAGTATGAATAGAAATCTTCCTAGGACAGAAGCTTGTAGCAACCTTCAGGAATTGCACGGTGTTATCCCTTGTGCACATGTTGACAGTGTGGTCAAAGCTGACTGGCATTTACGAAAATCAAAGCCAGTCTCCGACTAGACCTGTGAAGCCTGTGAAGGCTGATGTCTTTCAATTAGCTATAACACGAGCTTTGCGAATACGGGAGGTGCCTGGCTGTGCTCATGGAAGGCAAATTCCTATTGTGAAAGGACAAGAAATCTTTCCCCTTCTGACAGGGACACCAATCAGCTCTAATGTGAACTGTAATTCTTCAGTGCCCTGTAATTTTCCTAAAAGCTTCCAGATTGGAAAATGCTGCTCAAATTGATGGCTTCTTTCTCTCTCTGTATACTTGCACAGCAGGCAGATGTAGAGGTGACAGAAATGTGTCCTGTTTCATCACTTAATCTTTGTGATGGATATCACGCTACAAGATCCTATCTCTTTATTGCACAGAGCTGGAGAAAAGCCCTCCTCGCTGTCATGGTTACAGCATGTCAGTATTGGAATTTTCAATGGCAATACATTGTAGCTGGCAAGAGCCCTTCTACAATTTCCATCTAACATTGTCACTATCACTGATAACTCTAGAGAATGAAGTCTGTGTCTATCTCAAAGTGTCTAATCCAGTTTTCTTAAAGTGATTATGAAGTCTCTCGATGATCAAGACCGGTATAAAATTCAATCATTTCAGAATGAAATTGTCTTCGCTGGTTCTCTTTAGCAAGTACCACATTTTCTTTGTTATTCTTCAGAAAACATTCACTATTTCAGTAAATATTTCCCCTGGGAGCTCAGTTGATTCACAATCATTATTTTAAATGTTAAGATTCTTTTACAAAAAATGTAACATTCACTGATATGGGGTTTTATCCGTTGTTAAAGATTTGCTCCCTCTACTTTTTGTTGTTTTGTTACAACATCTCTTAGATGACAGATGCTTGCTCCAGCTATCTGAAATTCAGGAATGTTTATCTCCTTGGGGTGTTTAATAGCTATACAAAACACCAATCAATTTTGAGATGAGGAGTCCAACTGTAGTTCTGTTTAGGTGAGAATGTTTTAATTCACCCAAAAGCTTGGATTATACAAAAAAATTATCTTGAAGTATCTCTAGAAAGTTACATTTATTACCTCTCCCATGCTTCTATTCAGCATTTATAGACTCTAAGCAGTCGCATTATTCTTTCTGACTTTGAATACTGCCTATCATGTCCCATTGGAAATGAACACATTAATGCAATGTTTGAAAGAGGAGAAGACTTAAAAAGTTGGTTTTTCATTTTTCTCTGTATTTTCAGCATACTGATTATAGTATTTTATTTTAAAAATTGAAATTTCTGAAAGGAGAACATAGTATCGGCCAAACTATAATCACTGTTCATTTGCAAACAGACCATATAGCTATTTTATGTTATGTCTATTGCAATATTAAGAATTTATAATTTTGCCTGAGCCACATAAAAAACAGTTAAAAATTTTACTTGGGCAATGTGATTAAAAAAAAACTTTCTAAATTTAAAGGTATATAAATATACTTTCTTTTCTGAAACTTACACATGGAGTGGAATTTGTCATAGTGGTTAAGCTGCCACTTGGGACAGTGGCATCCCACATCAGTGTGCCTGGGTTGGAGTTCTGGCTTGGTTCTCGACTCTGTCTTCATGCTAATGTGTACCCCAGGAGGCAGTAGGTGACAGCTGACGTAGTTACCTGTCACCCATGTGAGAGACCCTGAATGAGTTCCTGGCCCCTGCCTTCAGCCTGTCTCTACTGTGGTTGATGCAGACATTTGAGGATGAACCTTCAGATGGTAGATCTCTGTCCACCTCTCTCTTTCTGTCTTTCAATAAAACAAGTATATAAAGATGTAAAATGTAAAACAAATGTTCATTTTCACTGCCATTTTTGTTTTTAATTTTTTTAAAGATTTGTTTATTTGAAAGGCAGCAACACACAGAGAGAAGGGGAGACACACACACACACACACACACACACACACACACAGCTTTCACTCAGTGTTTCACTCACTCTACCAAATGGCCGCAACAGCTGAGGCTGGGCCAAGCCAAAGTCAGGAGCTTAGAACTTCTCGATCTCCCTCATGGTTGCAGGGGCCCAAGCACTGGGGCCATCTTCCATTGCTTTCCCAGCACATTAGCAGGGAGCTGGATCAGAAATGGAGCAGCCAGGACTCCAACTGGCACCCATACAGGATGCCGGCAATGCAGGCAGAAGCTTCACCTTCTACGCCACAGAGCCGGCCCCTGTTTTTAACTCTTAAAGGCCATGCTATATTCTGGCACTTTGAGACAACTTTTTTTCTGTGAAATATCTATCCTGACCAAACCGGGCAGTCATTACATAATTAAGCTTGTTTTTCCCCTATGTGTTTCCCTCTCTCTGTAACTCTGTCTTTTTATTATTATTATTATTATTATTATTATTATTTGACAGGCAGAGTGGACAGTGAGAGAGAGACAGAGAGAAAGGTCTTCCTTTGCCGTTGGTTCACCCTCCAATGGCCGCTGCCGCTGGCGTGCTGCGGCCGGTGCACCGCGCTCATCCGATGGCAGGAGCCAGGTGCTTCTCTTGGTCTCCCATGGGGTGAGGGCCCAAGCACTTGGGCCATCCTCCACTGCACTCCCGGGCCACAGCAGAGAGCTGGTCTGGAAGAGGGGCAACCGGGATAGAATCCAGCGCCCCAACCAGGACTAGAACCCGGTGTGCCGGCGCCGCAAGGCGGAGGATTAGCCTGTTGAGCCACAGCGCCGGCCAACTCTGTCTTTTATATAAAATAAATAAATCTTTTTTTAAAAAAAATAAAATGAAATACCAATAGATAAGGAAAGGCCATGTCCCACCCCTGAGGAAGAGGCTCCCTATCACTTTCTGTGTCTGTAGCATCTGCTTGCAGGAGGCAATGAAAAGTAGTTTTTATCCTTCCATTAAATGCTCCCCAACACATCTTATTTTTGGCAAAGACTAGTGTGAATATGTTCTGTTACTTGTAATTTAAATAATTTTCATCGGAGCAAGACCACTTCCTGAATTTACTTTTTGGTTATTCCATTTCTTTTTTATCTCTCCCTGCACGAGTGACTGAAAGTTTATTACATCTTATTTTTGGTCTCCAAAATGAAACAAAATACTTGGGTCCATAATTCATTATGTTTCAGGCAATCCTTCCCAAACAAATGCTATGTGACAATTTTTTTTCCAATTGTAAACTTACAAATCGAAGCCCCAATAAGGCAATATAAGAGGTCTTTGAAAAATCCCACAGAAATAGAGCATACTAGGTTTGTTGAGACCCTTGATTCATGCTACATTGTGGTCATCCACACAAGAAACAGAGCCATGGGGTCCTTAATGGAATCCTCTTGGAAGAGCACTTCACAGACTGTCTCACTAAGGAACTTAGAGATCTCAAAACCAGTTTCCTGTGACTTGTAAAAATGTAGTAGAACTTCACAATATTGGGAGATGTTATTTTAGTTTAAATGTATACAGAATAAATCAGTTGTACTTTTAAAAACACATTTCTTAAAAATAATATGATTCATGTAGCAAGTTTAAAGATTTATTTATTTATTCAAGAGGTGGAGTTACAGAGAGGCAAAGACAGAGACAGAAAGAGAGAGTGAATGAAAGAGGTCTTCCATCTGCTGATTCACTGCCCAAATGGACTCAACAGCTGGAGCTGGGCCCATCTGAAGCCAGGAACCAGGAGCTTCTTCCAGGTCTCCCATACAAGTTCAAGGTCCCAAGGACCTGGGCCATCTTCTACTGCTTTCACACTCCATAGCAGAGAACTCTTTGTGTATATTTTCATCTGTCAACTAAATAAATCTTTAAAATAAAAAAACATTCATGTCATCTTTCCTCTATTCTTACAACTTCTGTACAACTTTGATTTTGTTGGTAGCATTTTAACTTCATGCTCTGGGATATAACTAGATCACTCTCCTTGCTGCTCTGTGGAAAATCTGATGAGAAAACTCAATAATACTTTCAATACGGATGTAATTGGGCTTACAAGTCAGCACTCAACGTGGGGAAAATCCATGTCATGTTATTCTGTCTGTAAAATGGAAATGGTATGCGACATTGTCAAAGAATGTTGAGTAGTCTCTTCTGTAGAGAGCACAGTGTGAGGCTGGCTGGTCATCTTTTGTGTTAACTTCTACTATGATCTTTGGTTTAATTATTCATAGTGATGCTGAAAAGGATTTGGGCTCAAGGACTTTCAAACTATCTCCTACTAAGATTGGCTTTTAGATAGTGCACAGCGTCTGTGTTCTAGGGGAAAATCACGCAGTGTGAGGACAATCCAAAATGTCGCATGGGACACACTATATTTGAGATGAGGAAATGCATTGAAATGAACCGAATGCTGTATTTTGTCTTTTACTGGGACTCATGTTTGTATGTGTCTATCTACGAGTATAGGTTCTCTGCTGGGTAGCAGGAGGTCAGGGCCACACGTTTTCTCCTCTAAATGCTTCTACTAGAAAGCATGTTACAACACAAGCGGGTTGTACGCCCATCATCTCACAGTACAGATGCTTGTTAGCCAAGAATCAGCATTGCCTTCAAGGTCTGTGAGTTGCAGTCATGAGGCATTTTCAGAACGCTGGGGACTTTGCCCGAGATATTCTCTCTGATGCCAAACTGATGGTGATTTTAAGAAGGTTCTGGTGACATTTGACTCAGGCAGAAGAACACTTTGTTGAAGGGGTGGACATAGGCCTGCCTGGAATTCTGGGTCCAGAGAGTTACTCGTAAGGTGCAAGACTTGTGGACCCGTCCATTTCGCATTTCTAACGCTCCCTTCATGCAGTGATGGGCCATTAGCACTGTATTCATTCCAGTCCACACATTCTCAGTGCAGTTCATTGCATCAATGCAATACAGTTCTATGTTTAAGCTTGGTAATGAAGATCCATATTGCAATACTTATAGTACTTATGGTAGTTAGATTAAGAGTGTAGAATTTAAATTTTTTTAAATGTATTTATTTGAAAGGCAGAGAGAGAGAGTTCCAGAGCAAAGAGCCAAGAACTCAATCCAGGTCTCCTACATGGGTGGCAGGGACCCAAGTGCTTGAGCCATTTCCTGCTGCCTCCCAGGGTCTGAAATAGCAGGAAGCCAGGACTGAGAGTAAAATCAGAGCTTGAACTCAGGTACTCCCATGTGTGATGCAAATATCTTAAGTGGCATCTCAACTGCTGCACCATGGGCCAACTCCTCATTTTTAAGTTTTGGTTTATTTATTTAAGAGACAACAGAGAACAGAGACAGAGTGAGAGCTCCTATCTGCCAATTCACTCCTGAAAACCCACAACAGCCAGCACTGGCACCAAGCTGAAGCTGGCAGTCAGAAATACAGTCCAAATCTCTCGTGTGGGTGGCAGACACCCAATTACTTAGCGCATCATCACTGCCTCTCAGAGTTGGTGTTTGTAGGAAACTGGATTCAGGAGTTGGAGCTGGGAATGAAGGTGTACTTAGGTCCCCGCCACCCGTGTGGGAAACCTGCATTGAGTTCCTGGCAGAGTTTTGGCCTGATCCAGCCCCTGCTGGGCATTCAGGGAGTCAACCAGCAGTTGGGAGAGATCTCTCTCTCTCTCTGTCTCTGTAGCTCTGCCTTTCAAATAAAATCAATAAATAGTGAATAGAATTTTTAAAAGTGAAATAAAAAAGAACTTTGGTCTGGCACAGAATATAAGCTTTGCTCCCCTGCCAGGGAGAAGCCTTTGGAGGCTCTGGACCATGTGGGTCGGCTCCCTCCCGGAAGCTGGGAGTCCATCAGTATTGAGACACTCAGATATGCCCCCTGGCATCAGCCTAGATGCTTGCCACAGTCTCTTGCCAATTGATCCAAAATCGTGGTAGTGTTGTTCTGTTCTGCTTTGCTTTCAAATAGCAGCAAACCAGGCAATATTTTTCTCTTAAAGGTAGCATTCTCTATTGTCTCTAAAGTGTTTACTGAAAACAGCTTGGGGAGAGGAGGAAAATGTAGGTGGGTGGAGAAGCAGCTGGGCAGCTGGGAGCGTACCCGTCCTGGTCATTCACCTGTGGCCTGTCCCGAGATGCTAAATCTTCTCAGAATCTATTTGCTTCTGCATGGCCAGCTCCTGAACCAGCTGACAGAGTTTCATCAGCACCCCTTCTATACATAGGCAATCAAGTGTGCATCAGAGCCTTCTAAAGTCATAGCTAACTTAAAGGCTCTCTTTCAGGGAAAAAGACCATTACAGATTTCAGAAAGTACATCGTGCCAATAAAACATGGAACAAACTCATAATAATTGAGCTTATTTTCCTGAATTGCCACACAGGACTGTAATGTTAAGCCTGCCTCATGAAGATCTCCGAAGATTATGTGAACAGTCTGGGATTGTCACCCAAGCATATTTTGTTTGCTATATGTATATTTTTTGGGAAGATATTTCTGTTGTATCCTTATATTTTCTTTCCCCAGTTGTGTTGACATCTAGTAGCCCACATGGGAGTATCTGGGTTTGATGCCTGGCTCTGACTCCTGACTCCAGCTTCCTGCTCACATACACCCTGGGAGGCCATAGTGATGGCTCAAGTAATGGAGTTCCTGCCACCCAGGTGGGAGACCAGGACTGAGCTCCTACTTTCTGGCTCCCAGCTTTAGCCTCAACCCAGCCCTAGCTATTATATTTGGGAAGTGTATGGGATCCCTCGATCCCTCTTTCTCTCTCTCACTCTCTCACTCTCTGCCTATCTCTCAAGTAAATAAAATTTAAAATGTGCATTATCTTTTATGTCTGTTTTCCCACACACTTTTGGAAGTATTGTTGTGTATGTGTGTGTCTGTGCATGCATGTACATCACAGTAGGGTTTTTGGACTATATGACTGTATAACTTATATTTGTGTCATGTATTTCCAAACAGCAACAAACCTGGCTGGGGAGGGATAGAATAAAATTCCTTGGGAGCCTTTCCTGATAGAGATGGTAGGTAGAAAGAGGAACGTTACCTAATATTTTTATCTGAGGCTCGCTAGCACAAATCTCTGAAGACAAAGCTTCTCTGTGTTCTTTGTGTTATTAACAGTGAGCCTGCCTGTTAAAAGCTTTTTGGTTTAAGAAAAATCCTTAAGTGGTTCTTTTCTTTCTGCAGAAATGGATTTACCTGGAATAGAAGCAGAAGAGTTAGATCGGTCTACAAAAGAAAGTAATTGGAAACTTCAATTGCCCTGACAGGCATCAAAGTGTGGAAATCAGGGATATTGTGCCCAGATGAGAGTTAGGATGAGGAGATGGATCTGAGGGTTGAAGGTTATCTCGTGTTCCATCCCCACCCATACATCTTAGACAGGAGGAAGATAGCTCAGGGAGAACTGGAGTAAGGCCAAGCATGCGGGAGTGACCAGCGCTCATGTGCACATTGGTTTGAATGCTCAATACATTTCCCTTTCCCATTTGCCTGAGTGCAACCTGAATTCCTCTGTGGATTGCCTGTTCTTCCTTGGGCACTGGGTGGGGGTTCACTACAGATTATGCCCTGCATTCAGGACGGATTGTGTCCTGTTCTGACTTAATCAAAGGCAAGCGTGTGACCAAGTTAGACAACTGGAATGGTGATTAGAGTAGAGAGATAAAGATGGAAAATCGTCGGGGTTTATTTGTCTTGGCACCAGCCCCAATCCAGATGCTGTTTGTAATTTGCTTCACAGCCCCATGGAACCTGCCTGTTTCCATGTCTGGTTGCCAGCTTTCTCTTCAGTGTTGAGAGCTCCTGATGCTTTTCTAAAATATTCCATTGGAAACCAGCACATTATTAGGGAGTAGGAGTGTCATATACCCTTATTTAATATTGAATCCTGATGTTAAAACCTTGAGGTTTATGTTTTTGTCTGTAAAATGGCAATTATAATACTTCCTACATTATAGTGTTGTTTTGAGAATTAAATGGAAAGCTACACGAAAGGGCTTAGAGCAGTATCTGCTACAGATTATTTTCAACATATTTTAGGTAAAGAATGATATTAAATTAATTGCAAGATTTCTGTGGTTTACAGATGTATAACATCACAATGCTACAATGGTTATTCTTGATATTGAAGTGCAAGTTGTATTTTATGTTGTGAGTTTCCACAATACCTCTTGGTGAGTTCCGGAACATTCAGAAAATTTCTCCTACATTCAGTAGCTTCAACTAACAGTTAGAGGGTTGAGCAGATGTCTCACAACCTTGCATGAAACTGTGCAGAGCTGCTGTCAGCAGCTGCAAGAAACGGGAGAGCAACAGGAAGGGTGACAGGTAAACACAGGCAGCTTGCCCTCCTCCGAGTCAGGGATCTTATGGAAGGCACAGGACTTCCCTGATAGGAACCTGAGAGACCTGAGGAAAATTACGCTCTCTTGAGTTTTGTGTCTTCCCTTTCTCTCTTGTCATTCAATATGCAAAAATGCAACTTGTGACAGAAAATGCAAGTTAGCTACCACTGTCCATTCTCTTCTCCACGCTGAAGAGCAGAAACACTGTATATGTAAATATGTATCATATATATCATATATCATGTATGTAAGAGGACTCCCATGTGGGCAGCAGGGACCCAGCTGAGCTATCCACCTTCTACCTCCTAGAATGTGCATTAGCTAGAAGCTGGATTGGAAAAGGAGATGGTTCCCCAACTTGGGTACTCCAATATGGGATATGGGTGTCCCAAGCAACATCTTAACTCTTTATATCATACGCTGACCCCTTGGTTTTGGTTTTTGTTTTAGGGGGAGTTGGTACTATAAGCCTCCTCCCCTTACAGTTGGGTGTGAGCAGTGCCTACATTTCTACTAGTTACAAATAAGTGCTGGAGGGGATTTCAGATGGCTGGTTCCTAAAAGGAATAGGCTGTATGTAGTTCAAGGAAAGGGAAGCTAGACTGCACCTGTTAATGAGAAGGGCCAAAAGTTTTTTGTAAAATTTTTTTAAATTTACAAGTTTCATATATTTGATATATACAAATTTAGGAACATAGTGACATTTCTCCCACCCTCCCTTCTGCCCATGCTCCAACCCTTCTTCCTCATTGCTCTCACATTCCCACTTTAAATTTTTGCAAAGATCTATTTTCAATTTACTTAACCCTGTTGAACTATGTAAAAGAGAGTTCAACAAAAGTGTGAAGAGAAAAAATCATTCCTCAACAGAAAAAACAAGGGCTGTAAACAATCATTGAATCTCAAAAGTGCCCTTTTCACTCCAATAAATTACATTTCAGGTACTCTATTATTTACCTTGGCTAAGGGAAAACACATGATATCTGTCTTTTTGGGACTGGCTTATTTCACTAAGCATAATGGTTTCCAGTTGCGACCATCTTGTTGCAAAAGAAAGGATTTCTTTTTTTTTCTTTTTTTTTTTTTTTACAGCTGAGTAGTACTCCAGTGTATATATACCATAATTTCTTTATCCAGTCAACAGTTGATGGACATCTGGGTTGATTCCATATCTTAGCTATTGTGAATTGTCCTGAAATGAACATGGGGGTACAGATAACTCTTTCAGATGCTGATTTCTTTTGGTTTGTGTAAATTCCCAGGAATGGAATGGCTGGATCATATAGTAGGTTTGTATTCAGATTTCTGAGGTATCTCCATACTGTCTTCCACAGTGGCTGCACCAGTTTACAATCCCACTAACAGTGGACCAGGACGCCTTTTGGGGGCCATGCAGAGGGTATGGTGGGTGGTGTCAGTGACAATGAAAGGGAGGCTCAAATCTGAATGACAGGAAGTGGCTGCTCTCAGATTATCCCCTGGGATCTGCACTGCAGAGTGAACTGGAAGTCAGTCACCAGCTTGCCTAAAATCTCTGTAGGACACCTGCTCTGTGGCCTGTGGCCTCTGAGAGGAAAACTTGACAAATGGGATTACAGCAAGCTGGGGAGCTTCTGCACTGCAAAAGAAACACTCAGCAAAGTGAAGAGGCAACCGACAGAATAGGGGGAAATAGTTGCAAACCATGCAACTGATAGAGGGTTAACATCCAGAGCCAAAGTTTTAGAACACGTTTAAGACCGCAAATTGTTGCTGTGGATTCGTTCTGAGAGGAGGATCGTGGTGGGGGCAAGAGGCGTGGAGTCACCACACAGACCCTGGGAGTCGGGTGAAAGCAGGTCAGAGGCCAGCAGCCCGCAGACTCATTTATTTCAGTTGGTACAGCAGCTTATATACCAAGGCAGCCAATCTGGTCAAGGGGTGGTCTATGCCCTAACCAATCACAGCCTGTTGCCAGGCAGTTTCCGAAGCCATCCAATCACAATCTGTTGCCAGTCTGGCTCCATTGTCATGTGGTTTCTGAAACCATCCAATCACAGCCTGTTGCCAGGCAGTTTCCATTGCCAGTGGCCATCTTGGCATGGCCTTCTCATTCCACCATAGCAAATATCATTTGGCTGTTGTGGAAAACAGTGTCTTCCATAAATTTCATCAGATATATCAATGCGATTGAAGTGGTTGTGTTCTGATTCCCCTGTAACTTACTGATGTGGTATACTGTATTAATTGATCCCCCAATTTTAAGCCACCTTGTTTCCTTGGATTAAGTTCTGTTTAGTCCTGTAGGGCAATTTTTTAAGCAAGTATTGAGTTCAGTTTGCCCATCTTTCAATTAAGCATTTTGCATTTCTAGGTCACTCAGTGAATTCCCCCTTTATTCTTGAAATCTGAGTGGAATACCTGCTGACTCCTAATGTCACAGCTCAGAGCAGTCCAAAGCCCTTCTCACATGTGTGCTTATCCCCAGCCGTCTGGATTCTTGGCCTCTGACTTCTCTGGTGGCTCCTGCTGTCCTTTTGGCCCCAATGAGAGGCTCCTCTCCCCTTTCAGTTTCCACAACAAATTCCCTCACACTAAACACTGATGAAGTTGGTAGATGCTGTTGAAGGTGTATGTAGTGGTCATGATGGGAGATGCCTCATTGGGCATGGCTGCTCCATCTCACCCATGCCTTGGTCCCCTTGCTGTCGTCATCACAGCCTTTCTTCTTCACAATACAGAGTCCCTTGGGTTACTCTCTCCACCAAAGGGAGCAGCTTAGCCACCCTTGGACACTTCTAGTCAAACAGCATCCTTGTTCCAGAGGTAGGGTTGGGAGATGCCTACTGCCTCCAGCCCATATAAAAATGCTTCCATTGGACTCAAACTGATGCCTTAGAAATACAAGTTCTGGAGCCAATGTTTTGGTATATGTGTGACCCAGATGAGCTTAGATTTCATCAGAAAACAAATGTGGCTTGCCTTAGCAGCTAGACCAGGAGTTTCTCCATGATAGCATCTCTGAATGTCTCCAGGATCCTCTTTGAATCTGTCTGGGCTGCTCCTGCTTTCTCTCCCGTTCTTCTTTGGCCCAGTGACATACTCTGAAAGGAGGGAAGCAGGGAACGCAGTTAGATACAGGCATCTCAGCCGCACCTCCACGCCAGAGCTGTGGGACCTGGATGTGGGTGTGAGGACCCCACACTCTGGCTTGCATGGGGCTGCTCCAAGGAGCCACAGCTATCCTCAGCCCACCTCTGCTTCTATGTTCAGATACATCAGGGACATAGTTCACATCTGGCTCAAGGCCTTAGCCAGTGCCTCTGTCTTCAGGTCTATGTCAGAGCCATACCTGTTGCCATGTTCAGGAATCGGTTCAGATCATTAAAGAGCTTGAAACTGGAGCATTGTGAATATATCTTTTCTTTATTGTGTTCCCTTTGTAATCATAGAAACCTACATTTTGTCCTTCACAGAATTATCCACAACTAAAAATTAATAAATATCTTATTACATAGTGCTTTCCTGTTTTCAGAGGACTTTCACGTTGGTTGCCATTTTTAAATCTTTTGGACACTTGAGTTAGGTAGGATATAAATTTCCTTCATTTTTCTGGATGAGAAGACTTTCTAAGGTTAAGAAATCATATGTGAAATCCTTTCTAGTCAGTTGGTGGTAGACTGGAGACTGAATACAATCTGAAATTAGGACTATTTTCTCACTACTATGGTCCTTCTTAGGTTTCTAGCAGTGATGGTAACATCCTCAAGGGGATGACAGGAGCACTGCCATTATGTACACCCAAGGTGGGGGTTGATTTGAATGTTTCTCTTCCTCTCTCTCCCCTTCATGCATACACACACACACACACAAAAAAACACACAAACACTTCTCACACACATACACACACACACATACACACACACTTCTCACACACATACTCACACACACAAACACACACATACATACACACACACGTATACTTCACACACACTTTGGGTGGTTTTGTGATTTTCATTATCCTCCTTTTTGTATTCTTTGAATATCATAAACATTCTAGTTTTTAATTATTTGTAATTTATTTTTAAATCAGTTTTAGATTTACAGCAAAATTGAGCAGAAGGTACAGAGATTTCCTATATATCTGCCCTACACATGCATAGCTTCCCCCATGAACAACCCCACAAGAGTAGTATATTTAGTATAGTTGATAAGACTGCATTGACAGAGTATTATCACCCAGAGTTCACAGTTTGCATGAGGGCTCATTCCTGACCTTGTACGTTCTATGGGATTGGAAAAATGTATGACACCGTTATGTATCAGGCAGTGTAACTGCACTTCCCTAAACATCCTCTGTGCTCCTTCTATGTTCATCCCTTATTCCTCGCCAGCCCCTGGTGACCACTGATCATTTTACTGCTCCCCAATTTTGCCTTCTCTAGAGTGTCATGTGGTTTGAATCATATGACACATGGCTTTTTCAGACTGGCTTCTTTCAGTTTTAGTAATATTCAAATATGTTTCCTCCATGACTTTTCATGATTTGATAGCTCATTTCTGTTTAGTGCAGAACAATCCATTGTCTACATGTACCAAATTTATCCACTCGCCAATGAAGAACATTTCCAAGTTTTAGCAGTTACCAAGAAGGCTGCTCTAAGTATTCATGTGCAAGTTTTTGTGCAGATGTGAGTTTTAAGTTCATTTGAGTAAAGATGGAGGACTATGATTTTTGGATCAAAGGGTAAATATATTTAATTTTGTCAGAAACTGTCAAACTGTCTTCCGAAGTGCTTGTATCATTTGCCTCCCCACCAGCGATGAGCGAGAGTTCCTGTCGCTCCACATCTTTTCCAGCATTTGGTATTGTCAGTGTTGTGGGTTTGGCTGTTCCAGTAGATGCGTGGTGATGTTTCATTGCTGTTTTAATTTACTGATAGCACAATGATGTGGAGCACTTTTTCATATCTTCGTTGTCAGCTGTATAACTTCTTTGGTGAGATATCTGATAGAGTCTTTAGCCCATTTTTTAATTGGATTGTTTGTTTACTTCTTATTGAGATTTGATTTTTTTTTTAACATATTTTGGATGAGATTCTTTTAGCAGACATTTGTTTTGCAAATATTTTCTCCCATGCTTGTCCTGTCTTTTAATTTTCTTGTAGTATTTTTATGCAGAGCAGAAATAATTTTTTAGTTTTAATGAAGTCCAACTTATCATTTTTTTCTTTTATAGATTGTGACTTTGGTGTCATGCTTGTATGGAAATCAATATTTTCTCCTATGATATCTTCTAGGAGTTTTATAGTTTTGTATTTTACATTTATGTCTCTGATCTATTTTCAGTTAATTTTCATGTCACCTCCTTTATGAAGAGTCTTATAGGTACATGTATTAAAATCTGGTGTTTGCCAAAGAAGCACTTGGTTAGCCTGCTGCACTACTGGTTCCTGCCCTACACGTTATGTTGGGTTCCATGAAGATTTCATGCAATTTTCAAACATGCATTGATTTATATCCATTGGTTTTGCAAGAGCCCTAGGTGATTCCTGTAACAAAATCATGATAGTTAAGATGGTATTTTTGCCAGGATTTCAGATCAAAAGCCAGTTGACTAGAGGTTCTTAGAAATTAGATTCTAATTACACATGGTTCTAATCATACATCAGATTCTAATTATACATTCTAATTGCACATATACTGCTGGAGACCATGATCTGAGAATGTACATTAACTTCATAAAGGATAAAACAAATGCCTTCCCAATGTTTCCTCTCACAAATGATGTTTTCTCTCAATTGCATATGTTAATTTACCTGAGATGACTTAAGTTTAAATACAAAATGTTGGAGTGGGCATTTAGCCTAGTTATTAAGATATTTCATGTCCCACATCAGAGCACCTGGGTTCAATTCCCAGCTTCGGCTTCTGATTCCAGTTTCCTGGGAGGCAGTGGTGATGGCTGAGTCTCTTCCACCCAAATGGGAGACCCAGGTTGAGCTTCTGGCTTTGGTCAGCCCCTGTCTCTTCCTGGGCTAGTTTTGGCCACTGGAAGAATTTGGGGAGTAAACCAATGAATAAAAGTTCTCAATGTCTTTATCTCTCTGTCTTTCAAGTAAATAAATTTTATAAAATAATTGCAAAGTATCACAAAATGCAAATAGTTTTTGAATGCTTTTTATATCATATATTTTAATTTATCGTTTAGGTTATTAAGTCTTTACAAATGTTATTAATCAAATGAAAATAACAGTTTTATTTAAAAATATTGATTGATTGATTGATTGGTTGATTTGAAAGAGTGAGAGACAGAGAGACTTTCCATCTGCCAGTTTACTTTCCAGATGGCTGCAATGGCTGCCAGGAAGCAGGAACTCCATTGGTGTCTCCCACATGGAGTTCCATGATGGCCAAAGTCCTTGGGCCATCTTCCATGGCTTTCCCAGGTGCATTAGCAGGAAGCTAGATCAGAAGTGGAGCAGGTAAGACCAGGACCGGCATTCTAATATGGGATGTTGGTGTCACAAGGTGTAGCTTAACCTGCTGTGCCACAACATCTGCCCCGGAAATAACAGGGATAATAATGGCTTAAAAAACACACACAGATTTCTTTCTTTCTTTGAAAGGTAGAGTTAGAGAGAGAGGGAGAGACAGAGGAAAACTTTCTATTGTTTCATTCCCCAGATGGCCACAAAGGCCTGGGCTGGGCCAGGCTGAAGCCAAGAGCCAGGAGCTAGGAGCTTCATTTGGATCTCCAACATGTGTAGCAAGGGATGACCAGCACTTGGGTCATCTTCCCTACTAGCAGGGAGTTGAATCAGAAGTGGAGCAGCTGGGACTTGAACTGGCCACCAGTGTTGCAAGCAGTGGCTTAACTCACTATACCACAGTGCTGCCCCTTTATAATGGCTTTTAGGAACTGTAGTGAGAAGACACTTAGAATGATGCTTCAGTGCAGTGGTTAATATCCTTTAACATACTGACAAAATAAAACATGTATTGGGTAATGAGTTTTGGAAGAAATCAAGCAAATCACTTGAATAGTAATAATAACAATAATAATACATTAGCATTCTTCTTCAAGCTAATTTTCATAACCCAGTGCTTATTTCTAAAAATTCTCAGCTTTTTTCCTTTTTTATTTTTTAGATTTAATTATCTAAAATAAAATTATTTTTAAATGTACTTTTTAATGTACCTTCTATTTTTTTTTAAAGATTTATTTATTTATTTGAAAGATCAAATGACAGAGAGAGGGAGATATATTCCAACTGTTGGGTTATTTTTTATTCCTTCCTCTTCCTCTCCCACCTTTATCTTTTAGGGGTCTTTGTCTTCAGGGGAGATTAGAAATATCTCTGATTATTTTAATAACACAGAATGTGGAGCAGTGTCAAAAAGTACGATGAAAGCCACTGGATAGTCCCAGAATTTGTGAAGTCTCTGAACATCCTGGTACAAGGAAGGCCCAGTGCAGCCTGGGATGTCAGCTGCAGAAACTCCTGGTTTCCGTAGGATGGACCGGATAAACTAGCTCTGGTTCCAGCGTCTTGGTGCTCCAGGCCACAGCAGCTCTGGCTCCGGTGGCAGCTCAGCCAGGCTTTCCAGTGCACCAGGAATCACCTGTGTCAGGACTTCCCAGCTTCTTTACTCTCTTCTGCCACATTTGCTCCTCAGGCGGCTCCCTCAGCCGCAGGTGGACATCCGTCCATCTCCGATGGAGTAAGTGCTTCAGGGATCAAGCCCTATCTGTGGACAATGCCCAGTATCCCTTCTTCAGAGGGATGGCTCCCAGGCATGTACCATGTGGCTTCCCCGAGGACCACAGGGGCAAACAGTTACGCACCTACCAGTGGACTTTCTAGAAGCTTCTGTCTCCGTCTTGTTGGGTCTTCAATGCTGACTCCTGGTACAAACTACTCACTCCTGCTTCCTTGCCTCATACTTTCCTTTGTGAGCTCCAAACTTAGATCTGTGGGAACAGAGACTGCAATTTCCAGAGTTTTTACATAGTTAAAGCAACTTGAGCTGTCTTTAACTAAAAACTCAAGAATCCATAAAAAAGAAAAGTGACTTTTAAGGATCTACGGAGTTCTTTCTTCTAAGTGAGGTGATGTGAGAAATTCTTAGAATGCAACGACTGAGTGGAATCCGGACAGACATTGAAGTCTGGACGTTCAATTTCAGTTGTTCAGTTGAACCTGCTGGCAATTCTCCCTAATGGTCCTCAGAGAGATTTCTTTTTACCAGGAAGAATTGCAGTATTGCTGATGATGGATCATGGTCATGTGCTCGTAGCCTTATAGGCAATAGCCAAGATAAGAAGAACGGAATTAAGTAGCTATTCATGTGAATTTACATGCTTAAGAATGGAGGGAAAAAGAGGCCAATTTAAATGCCTGGTGGATGGTAAAGTATACATTCTGCACAGAAGCCAGTACGTACTGTTTATGCATTGATGATGGCATTTTAAGTGAGAGTATTACAAGACAGATCTGGAGGTTACATTGGTGCTGTTGACTAGTCTATTCTGCTTGGAACATTGTTCTTGGTTTGAGGTACTTTTGGAATGTATTGAGCCAATGTATTAGCCATCCACATGTAGAACAATTAGCCCCATTAAACACATTCCCCTCCACACCCCTACAAAATCAGATGGCACTCAACTGCATGGAATCCACAGCCTGCTCACGCATCACTGGGGAGTGGCTTTTGTCCCCTTGGCCACTAGATGGCTGCTGCATCTCTACACATTGCATCTGTGTTTCAGGCGGTAAAACTGCATTGATGACGTTGGTGATGAGGCCCCAAAGGACAGGCTAGCTCTGTCCCTTTTAAACAATGGGTGGGGGGGAGCTTTTCTCTCTGCTCTACTCAATAGGTATTTGTTTAAATCTCATTGCTAGAATTAAGGAAACTTAGGAAAATTAACTGTCCAGATTTTACTATGAGTCCTGACTCAATCTGCAAGGAGAGGTGTGGAGGGGACTGTGTTTATGGGGCTAATTGTTTGTCCTGTTAAAAAAAAAATCAGAGCTCTGATAACAATGAAATAAGAGAGTGCTCAGTGGGTAGGTCACTCATTCTAAGTGCCACAGTAAGAAACCAAGGAGAGAACTGGGGAATTTAACCCCAGCAGGGTCAAACAACAGAAAGTGACATTTGAGGTTATCATGAGAAATCGATTTCTGGGGATAGCTTGCTTTCTCCAGCTCCCTATGTCTTTTCCTTCTGTCCTTTACTTTATGCCTCGACTTCTGCATCTACTCCTAAAAAGGACAGACAGGAGAAGACAGAAGATTAAAAGAGGAAATGCAAAATAGTTTTCTAATAGTTGCTGGACTAATCCCACCTAGCTGTATCTGGTTTTAGGTCTCATTTATTGGTGTCATGTTTATACAACAATCGTCATAGGTATAATGTCTTGAGCACCTCTTACCTGCCTTAGATGTTACTGTTCCTCTTTTGTTGATTAAGAAATTAGTTTATAGAGGACAAGTCCCAGCTGTGGCATATAAGGTAAAAAGAAGTCTAGGATTTGACCTTGCATTTGATCTATTTTGGATACCCCAAAAAGACTCATAATGAATACCCCATGCTTAGCGGGGCATTTTAGACTGCCTGAAAGCTATGATTGGAGTGTCCTGTCAAAGCAACATTTTTAGAAGGCTCTTGTCCTCTTAACCTGTTGCTCTCCTATTAGTTTCTTTGCTTTCTTTTGTTTTTCTGTGATTTATGGAAGGACTAGGTATTTAGCACAGTGGTTAGGATGCTTCTTGGAACATACTACATCCTATATGGGAGTGCCTGGATTCAAGTCTTGGCTGTGCTTCAGATGTGCAACCTAGGAGGCAGCAGGTGATAACTCAGGGACTTGGGTCTCTACCACTCATGTGGGAAAGCTGCGTTGAGTTCCAGGCTCCAGGTTTTGCCTGACCCAGTTCTGGCTATTGCGGGCATTTGAGAATAAACCAGCATATGAAAGGTTGAGCTCAACCTCTCTTTTCTCTTTCTCTCTCCTTTCTGCCTTTCAAATAAATGAAAATTAATTAACTTTAAAATGAAAATCTATGGCAATCTTATATTTACCTTGTGATAAGACCACAGAGGTGATGTGGCATTTTCTTTCTGATACAAATTTCACCAATTTTATCTGATAAAAGTACTAATGACCAGAAATTTTCAATTATATTTCATCATCTAATTTAGGATGGAGAGTCAAAGTATTGTTATCTAATCAGTGTAATTATCAAGTTGGAGAAAGAATATTTTGAAACTTGGGACACCTGAGGAAAATAATGAAGACAGTGTGGGCAGTATAAAGCTTGGGGGTGTCTTAACAATGACACGCTAAAACCATGTTGACATCTGAGTAGGTTTCTCTTTGGTGTATCATAAGGCAACATGAGTCACTCAGAGTCTAAAGTTCATCTCTCTCTTTTTATCATCTTTTTCCCACCAAGTTCTCTGCCACCAGACAGCATCTCTCTCTCTGGCTTTTTGGAACTATGCCTAGACCACCTCCATCCTAACCAGGATGTGATTGGTGGCTGCCACAAAACCCAGCCAGTGGCCAGCTTGCTCTCCCTCATCCCCTGCAGATGGGAGCATCTGCTGATGGTTTTCTAAAATAACTTAGAGTATTTTTAAAAAGAGGTCAACAAGGTAGAAGCAGATCATGCGGATTGTAGCAACAGGATGCTCAGCAGTGTTTTTCTTGCATTCAGTTTTTCAAAGGTGCCATCATTTCCCTGTGATCAGAACTGAAATTGCTTTGTTGATATAGTGAAGAAAACAAGAAGCGAGTGACTCCCATGTGGATTCTATGTAGGGATGTGTGTCTCAAGGGGTAGCTTCATGTTGTACAAAGTCTATAGTTTGATTTTGCCTTCCTGTGCAGGCTCGTATTTCAGTTTTCAATACCTACAACTATGCTATTCCCCTGTAGGCAGATGGTGAACTGAAGACAGGGCTTCATGTTCCTGATAGGGGGTGGAGAGCAACCTGGGGATGAAACCCAAGGTAGCAGAGAAGGAGCTGATGCAGGAAGGGTGCTGGAGTCCTAAGAATTTGCCATTGTTTTCATTTCTATTGGATGTAGAATCTAAATATAAAAGGAAGAGGTTGCAACTGCAGAGCGTGGCTGCTGCAAGATCCTCTAAGAGATCTATAACCTGTCTTGTGTTACAGTGGAAGCACAGAGACCCAGAGAGTAAATGCAAGGGGCCCCAGACCCCATTGCTGCTCTGTGGCTGCACCAGCCTCTGCCAGTGTGGACCAAGTTTCACAGGCTACACAGGAAATCCATCACTCCTTGGAAAAGAATCAAGGTGAACACTTTAGGCATTACCCAGTGTGGGAAAAATGTTTTATCAAGATTTGGTAAGGATCCTAAAAAGGTTTGGTGACCAGCTGGCCCTCAGGCCTTGCAAGGCCTCAAAATCACCTGCTCAGGCCCTCCCAAGGCAACCACAGGCAGGACTAACAATTCAACTTAGCTATAGCAGCTAATTCTTTATCAAAGAATATTTATTCATTTGAAAGGCAGAGTTACAGACAGAGAGGGGAGACAGAGATCTTCCTTCTGTTGATTCACTCCCCAAGTGTCCACAATGGTCAGGACTGGGTCAGGCCAAAGCCAAGAGCCTAGAACTCCATCCAGGTGTCCCATGTGGGTGCCAGGGGCCCAAGCATTGGGCCTTCCCAGTGCTTTAGCAAGGAACTGGATTTGAAGTGGAGCAGCCGGGACTCAAATTGGCATTCATATGGGACCCCAGCATCATTTGTGGAGGCCTAACCTTGTGCCTTGTGTGCCATAACCCCAACCCTCAGCAGGCTAACTTTTCAGTTGATAGTTTTGTGTGGCCTGCAAATTAAGTTACAATATCCAAATGGCCCTTGGCTGAATAAAAGTTCTTCACTCCTACAGAGACGAGTTAGTGCAATCTCTGCTCTTACTATTCCTTAAAGGCTTAGTGTTTCTATAATTATTAATTAAATTTTTATTTTAGGGTAATTATAGATTCATGTTGTAAGAAATAATCCCAAGGGATCCTGGGCGTCCTCTGTCTGCTTTCCCTTGATGGTCATCTCTTGTGAAACTACAGTACAAGACCATAGCCAGGATGCTGACAGACACAATGAAGTTAAAGAGCAGTTCCATCTCCTCGTGGGTCACCCTGGAACCCCACTGGTCACATCCCTCCTCCTTCCCCACCCCCACTCCTAAGGCCTACCCCTGGCAACTGTCAGTCTGCACCCCAAAACCCTAGTTTTGTCATTTCTTTTTATTTCACAGATAGAGTTAGTCAGTGAGAGAGACAGAGACAGAGACAGAGAGAAAGGTCTTCTTTTTCCCATTGGTTCACCCCCCCAAATGGCCACTGCAGCTGGAGCTACGCCAATCTGAAGCCAGGAGCCAGGTGCTTCTTCCTGGTCTCCCATGCGGGTGCAGGGGCCCAAACACTTGGGCCATCCTCCACTGCCCTCCCCGGGGCCAAAGCAGAGAGCTGGATTGGAAGGAGAGCAACTGGGACCAGAACCCGGCACCCATTTGGGATGGCAGCGCTGCAGGCGGAGGATGAACCAAGTGAGCCACAGTGCTGGCCCTTCCTAGTTTTGTCATTTCAAGAAGCTTAGATACTATAAATAGGATCAGAAAACACTTTTCAGATGCACTTTTTTTTCCCAGTAAAATATTTATTTATTTTGTTTTATTTTTTATATTCCTTTGATTTTTAAAATTTTATTTAAGGAATATAAACTTCATGCATTTCATATATACAAATTTAGGAGCATAGTGATTCTTCCTACCCCACCTCACTCCCACCCGTACTCTCACCATTTGTCCTCCTCCCTCTCCCATTGCTATTCTTACTTGTTACAAAGATCTCTTTTCAGTTAACTTCATACTCATAAGATTAACTCTACACTAAGTAGAGAGTTCAACAAATAGTTTGAAGAAAAAAGAAAAAAAAATAACAAAAAAATTGTACTTCAACAGTCAAGACAAAGACTGTTCAAAATTATTGAATCACAAGTATCAATAATTAATCTTATAGATTAACTTTTAGGTATTTTATTAGTTACCACAGAAACAGAGAGAACATATCTTATTTATCTTTTTTGGAACTGGCTTATTTCATTAAGTTTAATTGTTTACAGTTACACCAGTTTTGTCACAAATGACAGGATTTCATTTTTATATACTGCTGTGTAGTATTCCATAGTGTATATATACCATATTTTTTTTTATCCAGTCTTCAGTTGATGGACATCTGAGTTGATTCTATATCTTAGCTATTGTAAATTGAGCTGTAATGAAAATGGGGATACAGATAACTCTTAATATATGCTGATTTCAGTTCCTTTGGGTAACTTTCCAGGAGTGGGATGGCTGGGTCCTATGGTAGGTCTATATTCAGAATTATGAAATATCTCCATTCTGTCTTCCACAGTGGCTGCACCAGTTTACATTCCCACCAACAGTGGGTTAGAGCACCTTTCCCCCTGCATCTTAGCCAGCATTTGTTGTTTGTTGATTTCTGTGTGATATCCATTCTAATCGGAGTGAGGTGAAACTTCACTGTGGTTTTGATTTGCATTTCCCTGATGGCTAGTGAAAATGAACATTTTTTTTCATGTGTCTTTTAGCCATTTAAATTTCCTCTCTTGAAAATAATACCTGTTCAGGTTCATTGCCCATTTCTTAACTGTATTGTTCATTTTGTTGTTGTTGAGTTTCTTGAACTCTTTATAAATTCTGGAAATTAATCCTTTATCAGTTGCACAGTCTGCAAAAATTCTCTCCCATTCTGTTGGTTGACTCTTCACTTTGCTGAGTTTCTTATGCAGTGCAGACGCTTCTCAGTTTGTATAATACCAGATTCACTTTTTTCAAACTCAGCATGGTTCTCACAAGATTTATTGATGATATGTGTTAACAATTTGTTCCTTTTTATTGCTGAAGAGTCTTCTATGGTATGAGTGTAGCAGCAATCACTTCATTATTCACTTTTCAAAGATGTCGAGGTGTTTGTACTTCTTGGTTGTCATAAATAAAGCTGCTATGAATGCTCACAGACAGGTTTTGTGTGAATTTCATTTCTTTGGGGTAAATGTGCAGGAGTCCAATTGCTGGATCATATGGAGTTGCATGTTTAGATTTATAACCAACTGCCAACAGTTTTTTCCAGAGTGGTTGTACTGCTTTACATTCCCATCAGCAATGTATTAATGATCTATTTTCTCTGCATCATCACTAGCATTTGATGTTGCTACTGATTTTTTGTAGTCAATCCAATAACGTATAGCAGTACTTCATTGTGATTTTAAGCTGCTTTTCCCTATCCCTAATGATATTAATGATGCTTATTTTCCATCTCTGTATCTTTTTTGAAGAAATGTCTTTTTATATCTTTTGCCTAAATTCTGAGTTTTTTTTCTTTTTTGCTTTAAGTTTGGAAGTTCTTTATGTACTTCGATATTAGTTTTTTGTTGGCTGTATAGTTGACAAAGATAGTCTATGCCTTGTAGAAACTGGAAGAAATATTTTTTGTGTGTTTCTTTTTCACAGAGTATTTTACAGGACAAAAATTGTAAATCTTGATCAGATCCAATGTATTATTGTTTTTTTTTTTTTTTTTAGTGTGTTATGTTTTGGGGGTGAAGCTAATGAACTCTCTCAACTTAGTCCTCTGTAGTTCAATGTCCTGAAGACTTTCTTTTGTGTTTTTTCCTGTTTTATGTTTCACATTTGAGTTGACTTTTATATAAGGTGAAAATTTTATGTTGTTTTCATCTTTTTAATTTCATTATTATTAATTTTACCTAATAATATCTATTTGTTTCATCACCATATATTAAAAAGTCTATCATTCATCTTTTTTTTAATCTTTGTCAAAAATCTGCTGGATATATTTGTGTAGATCTGTCTCTGGATTCTCTGTTCTATTCCACTGATCTATATGTCTAACACTCTGCCAACACTAAACACTTGATCCTATAACTATATAATCCTATAACTATATAATGTCTTGAAGTTGAACAAAGTGATTCTCTTGTTTTATTCTTTTCTTAAGAGTATTTCAACTATTTTAGGGCCTCTGCCTTCCAAATAGACCTTAGAATAAACTTATTTTTATCTATAGAATATCTGGTTGGAATTTTGATGAGAATTGTATTAAACCTGTGGAGTAATTGGAGAATAAATATAACTACCATGTTGAGTCTTGTAATTTGTAAACCTGGTATGTCTCTACATTTACCTAAGTGAGTGTGTATGTGTGTATATTTCTTTTTGACAGGCAGAGTTAGACAGTGAGAGAGAGAGATAGAGACAGAGAGAAAAGTCTTCCTTCCATTGGTTCACCCCCCAAATGGCCGCTACGGCCAGCACGCTGCACCGATCCGAAGGCAGGAGCCAGGTGCTTCCTCCTGGCCTTCCATGCGGGTGCAGGGCCCAAGCACTTGGGCCATCCTCCACTGCACTCCCAGGCCACAGCAGAGAGCTGGACTGGAAGAGGGGCAACCGGGACAGAATCCGGCACCCGATCCGGACTACAACCCGGGGTGCCGGCACTGCAGGTGGAGGATTAGCCAAGTGAGCTGCAGTGCTGGCCGTATGTGTATGTTTTAATCATCATTTTGTCCAATATACAGATCCCATACATATTTTGTTAAGCTTATACGTTCCTAAGTATTTTACTTTATTTGGAGTGATTACAAGTGGAAGTATGTTTTTACTTCAGTCTCCATCAAAAAATTAGGGAGCTTGTGCTGTGGCATAGTGGGTTAAGCCTCTGCCTGTGGTGTTGGCATCCCATATGGGTGCCTGTTTGAGTCCAGGCTGCTATAGTTCAAATTCAGCTCTCTGCTAAGGGTCTGGGGAAGCAGTGGAAGATGGCACAATTTCTTGGACCCCTGCACCTACACCAGAGATCCGGAAGAAGCTCTTGGCTCCTTGCTTTGGATAGGCCCAGCTCCAGCCATTGTGGTCATTTGGGGAGTGAACCAGCAGATGGAAGCTCTCTCTCTATCTCTTTATCGACTCCCCCATTCTAAATCTTTAGAATAAATAAATAAAAAATTAGGATATTGAAAGTTTTTTAGTATATCAAGATATTGTTGCTTCTTAAATATTGATCATATGCTCTGAGACCTTGCTGATCTCATCTATAAATTCTAGGATATTTTTTGGGACATTATTTGAGATTTCCTACATGGAAATCATGTCTTATGTGAATAGAGGTAATTCCATCTCTCTTCTTTCATACTTGATAACTTTTCTTTTTCTCTTTCTTTTCTTATTTCAGTTGCCAGAATATGCAGTATTGCGTTGATAAGAGCAGTGGAAATGGACACTCTTGCATTGTTCTTAATTTAAGGGAGAAACATTGAGCTGTTCACTATTGAGTATTGTGTTAGCTGCACATTTTTTTAGCTGCTACTTATTAAGTTGAATGGTTGCCCTCCCTCTATTTCTCACTTCTCAGGAGTTTTTCTGTGAATGATGCCAAGTGTTCCTGTGTCAATTGATAGGATCATAATTTTTTTCTTTTCATCTAGCAGATATGATAGTTTGTGCTGATTGATTTTCTCAAGTGTTTAATCAACTTTGCATACCTGAAATAAATTCTACTTGGTCATGGTATATAAATCTTCTTATATATGGTTGGATTCAATTTGCTAATATTTGTAAAGGAATTTTCTTCTAACTTCATGAGAGATATGTTTTATTTTTGTATGACTATTGTCTGGTTTGAGTAGCAGAATAATGCTAGCTTCATAGAATGGACTTATTTTCTATAAGACATTGTATAAAATTAATTCTTTATGTGTTTTATACAATTTTGCAGTGAAATCATCTGGACCTGGATTATTTTTTCAGCAGATTTTAAGCTACAGATTAAAATACTTTAATGGTTACAGGACCATTCAGTTTTTATCTTGCCTGATATTTGGTAGTTTGTGGTTTTGCAGAATTTTTCTACTTTTTCTAAGCTATTGAATCATGAACATAAAGTTATTAGTAGTCTTCCAGTTCATGGTCACAGATATTACAGGTAGTGATACCTGTGATTAATTCTCAATATCAATGACTTGTGTCCTCGCTTCATATTTGTTAGTGTTGCTGGAAGAGTGTCTACTGTTCTGATTTTTTTTGAGAAATCAGCTTTTTTTCAGTTGATTTTCCCTATTAATTTCCTGTTTTCAAGTTGGTTTATTTAATTTCTTATTCCTTCTGTTTGTGCTGGATTAAACTCACTCCACAGCTACCTAGTCCTTGAGATGGTGACTTAGATGAGTGAAATTAGACCTTTTCTAAATGAAATAGTTAATATTACAAATTGCCCTCTCTGCACTGCTTTAGGTATGTCCCATATGTGTTGATATGGCATGCATTCTCATATTCAATCACATTTTTATTTTCTTTCAGACTCCTTTGACTTGGGGTTGATTTAGAAACGTTTATCCAAGAGTTTCAAGATTCTCCTCCTGTCCTTCCATTGCCCATTTCCTGTTTGATTTCACTTTCATCAGAGAATATACACTGTCTGATTTCAACGATTTTAAACTTTCAGAGATTTATTTGTGTCCCAGGATATGGATATGTTTCTACCTTGGGAAATAGTCCAAGGGTGTTGGAAAAAAAATAGTATTTTCTGCTGTTTTGAGGTGACATATTCTGTCGTTTAGATCCTGCTTGTTGATCGTGTTATTGATTGTTAGAATAGCAGTTCTAGCAATTTCTGAGGAAGGAGTCTGTTACAATTGTGTGTTTGTGGGGCCAGCACTGTGGCATAGCAAGTAAAGCCACCGCCTGCAGTGCCAGCATCCCAGCTGCTCCACTTCTGATCCAGCTCTCTGCTATGGCCATGGAAAGCAGTAGAAGATGGCCCAAGTGCTTGGACCCTGTACCCACGTGGGAGACCCTGAGGAAGCTCCTGGCTCCTGGCTTTGGATCAGCACAGCTCTGGCCATTGTGGCCAGTTGGGGAGTGAACCAGCGGATGGAAGACTGCTTTTTCTCTCTCTCTGCCTCTCCTTCTTTCTGTGTAACTCTGACTTTCAAATGAATAAATCTTTTTAAAAAATTGTGTATTTGTCTATTTCTTCTTTCAGATATATTATCAGCTTTTGCACATGTATTTTGAGACTTGGCCTTGCGCTCACTTCAACAGCACATATACTAAAATTGGAACGAGACTTTGCCTTTTGGTACACCCAGAATAGGTGTATCTTCCTGGTAGATTGGTCCTTTTATTATTGTATGATGCTACTCTTTGCCTAAGTAGTTTTCTTTCTTCTGAAGTCTACCGTATTTGATATGAACAGATTCACTCTTGCTTTTTCCATTTGTTTTTGTTTTGGTAAATATTTGCACGGAATATCTTTTTTCATTCTTTTGTTTTCGATCTAGTTTTTCATTGATTTTCTTATAAGAAGTGTATAGTTGAATTGTGCTTTTATTCACCTTTATAATCTCTTCTTTTTTAGTACTGGGTATATTAAAGACATTTATTTTTAAATTAGTTATTGATGTGACAGGGCTTAAGTCTACCATTTTATTATTTGTATTTGGCTTCCTCTACTTCTTGATCCTCTCCCTCTCTCTTGCCTTTATGTAGGGTACCAAAATGATTTTAGCATTTAATTTTATTTTTAAAAATGATTTATTTATTTATTTATTTGAAAGAGCTACACAGAGAGAAGGAGAGGCAGAGAGAGAGAAAGGTCTTCTATCCACTGGTTCACTCCCCAGATGGTCGCAATGGCCAGAGCTGTACCGATCTGAGCCAGGAGCCAGGAGCTTCCTCTGGGTCTCCCACATGTGTGCAGGAGCCCAAGGACTTGGGTCATCTTCTAGTGCTTTCCCAGGCCACAGCAGAGAGCTGGATCAGAAGTGGAGCAGCCCGGTCCTGAACCGACGCCCATATGGGATGCCGGTGCTTCAGGCCAGCATTAACCCGTTCGCCACAGTGCCGGCCCCTGATTTTAGCATTTTATATCAATTTATTTCTGATGCTGTTAAATGTATTTCTTTGTATAAATTTATTAGTGGTTACTCAGGTATTACAATATACATACATGACTTATCTCAGCCTGCTGATAATAATTTAATTCCCGACTATTTATAATGCAGACTAGAAACCTGATTTCATTGAGGCTTCTCACCTTTCACATGATTGGGTATTGTTTTGAGTATAAGAGTGGGTTAAAGTTTTGTTTCCATTGCTACGTAGGATTTAGAACACTCAACATAAGCAGTTTATTGCATGTGCCCACATTCGTGCTATTACCACTAGTTTTTCCTTTCTGATTCTCCAACTTCCCTTCTTTTATCATATCCTTTTTGAAAAACTTCGAAGAGTGTGGTTCTGTTAGTGACCAATTTGTTTTTCCTCCATCTGAGACTGTCTTTAGTTCCCTTGAACCCTGAATGATAATTTTGATGAAGATAGAAGTCATCATTAACAGTTCCATTTTAGATATTGAAAACATCATGCCACTTCTGAATTTCAGATAAGAAATTCACTGTCATGTGGGTTCGTGTCTATCTATCTATAGGTAATGTGCCACTTCTCTGGAGCCATTTTCAAGTCCTTTCTTCACATGCAGTTTTTACAAGTTCAATTGGTGTCTTGATGTGTGTGTGTGTGTGTGTGTGTGTGTGTGTGTGTGTATTTCTGGGTTTATCGTATTTGGGATTTATTCAGCATCTTATTCAGCATCTTGAATCTCTGATTTTATATCTTTCACCAATTTGGAAAGTTTCAGCCATTACTTATTCTGCATTACTTTTTCATTTTCGCTTTTTCCCTCCTGTCTTCCAAGCACATCAATGCTATGAATGTTGGGTATTTTGTTATTGTCCCACGGGTTCTCGAGGCTTTGTTCATTGATTTTTTCTGTCCATTTTTTCTCTTTTGTTCCGATTAGGTAAATTCTATTTATCTGTCTTCAAGTTCACTAATTCTGTCTTCCGTCATTTCCTCCCCACTGTCCAGTCTGTACAGAAGGAATCAAGTCATTGTCTGTTCCTGTATTTATCAGCAGAAGTGACCGACTGAGGCCAGTATCACAGGTGGGGAAGGAGTTCACCAGAGCACTCAGCTGGAGTGAGCAGAGTTAGATTTATTGAATGTATTGCAAGGGAGTGGGCAGGTGGGCCAGTTAGGGGCCAGCTGGCAGCTGGGAAACACGAGCTATAATTGCTGTGAAAATCCAGTGAGAAGAGTTTGAGTGGGTGTCCAGGTGTCAGTGACAATCTACGAGACTGGACACAACGGTGAAAGCAGAAGAAGTGAAGTTGTATTTAAGTAAGAAGAAGAGAAGCTCCAAACAGGGGCTGGTAGAAAGAGAGAGAGATCACAGGGGCTGGTGCCGTGGCATAGTGGGTAAAGCCGCCACCTATAGCGCAAGCATCCATTTAGGTGCTGGTTCAAGTCCCAGGTGCTCCAGTTCAGATCCGGCTCCCTGTTAATGCACCTGGAAAAGAAGCAGAAGATGGCCCAAGTCCTTGAGCACCTGCGCCTGTGTGGGAGAACTGGAGGAAGCTCCTGGCTCCTGGCTTCAGATCAGCCCAGCTTTGGCCATTGCTGCCATTTGGGGAGTGAACCAGTGGATGGAATATCTCTCCCTCTGTCTCTCTCTATAACTCTGCCTTTCAAATAAATAAATCTTAAACAAAAAAAAAAAAAGAGAAAGAGATCATACCACTACAATCTCACAGTCTAGGTATATATGTATGTCCTTAGCATGTTATCTCCAAGGAACAAAGGTGAACAAAGGTAGTGGTTATACATTAATTACTGTGAAAGCCTGGGACAGTTCTAGCTGTTTTTATATAAACCTAGATCTGGTCGTTGAAACCTAGATTTTGTTGTGGTTGATAAATATTGTTACAGGGGCTTCCATCCAGTTCTGTGGATTGTTGGGAAGGCTCTGCAGCTTATATGAGCTGGCAAGGCGTTGTGGGGTGGCGCTGGCTGGGCTACCTTTAGTCCCCAGGTCCCTCATCCGCAGGAGAATAAGCCACTGGCTAGGGACTTTCCCACCACAGCAGGTGGCTTCCTTATTGTTGGGCTTCCTATCTCGTCACCTCCTGCTACCAGGTGCCCAGGGGATGGCCACAGTTTTTCTGCTCTATATGTGATTTTTTACAACTTCCATATCTATGTAGTGTGTTTTTTTGTATTTTCATTTATCTTAAGAGGATTTATAATTGCTAATTGGATCATTTTTATGAGGGTTGCTTTAATGTTGTCAGATAATTCCGGTATCTGATTCACATTGGTGTCAAGGTTGTAGTTTCTCAATTGCCTCTTCACATTCAGGCTATGATTTTCCAGGCTTTGGCATAAGAGACGAGGAGGAGGAGGAGGAGGATATCATGGACATTTGAGCTATTATGTTGGGACACTCCGAGCTCTATTTAAAATGTTTATGCTATCGAGGAGTCCCCTGTCCAGCTTTTCCTGTGGGCCTTGGCCTGTGGTTGCAGTCTGTGATCCAACAGCGGTCTGGTTCTCACAGTCTGCACGGTGCTGTTTGGCTGGACCCGGTGTGTGTATCCTGTGCTGTGGGGTTCCTGCTGCTCCCTGCTGGATTGAGAGGAACTTCCTCAGACCAGGCTTTCCTAACTGGGGAAAGGATTCCTAGCACACAGGAATGCAAAGTGCTTTTCTCTCGGTTGTCTGGGGTCCTCCTTGCTGTTGTCCCCAGCTGTGTGGTATCTCTGGGTGGGGGCGCTGAGTCTCAGCCACAGCAGGGAAGAGAGGAGAAGGCTCTCCAGGTGTCAGGGGCTGCTTGCTAGGGTATTATCCATATACATATTCATATCTGATTGTATCCATTCACTATGCCTATCCAACCTACTAAGCACCTGAGCGTGGTTATGTGTGGATGAGGCACCGTCATAGATGCTGGGAGCATTCAGAGATGAATGAGGTTACAATCTCTCTACATTTCAGAGCCACGTTTTCTGGTTGTGTCTCCTGCCCCCCAACACCCCCTGCACAGTAGCTCCCAATCTTTCCTTCTTTTCATAGGTCTAGGTTTTGGCCTAGATTGTTTTTTCTTTGTAGAATGTCTTTCTTCCCATTGTTTGCCTGGCAGCATCTTTTCCTCATTTCAAATCGTACTGCCTCTCAGAAAAATCTTCACCATCCCTAGGCAGATTTAGTCTATACTTTGACTGCATGGAGGAATACTCAGAGGGCTGGTAAAGCATTGTTTCTGAGTATATCTGTGAGCAGTCTCAGGAAGAGATGGATGTTAGAATAAGAAAGATACACCCTCATATGGTATGAGCAGGCACTGTCCAATGCTATGAGGACCCAGATGGAGCAACACAGCAGACGAGAGGTGACTTCTGGGTGTGTGTGTCTCCATCTGTGTGAGTGTGTATTTTGTGTGAGTGTGTAGGAGGATCTCCCCCTCTGTCTGTCCCTCTGTCTCCCTAGTGGAGCTGAGATACTCACCTTCTTCCGCCCTTGGATTCAGGACCACTCTGGCCTTTGGGCTCTGGGATTTGTACCGACACCCCCCACCCCAACTTCCACCCCCTGATTCTTGAGACTTCAGCCTTAGGCCAAGAGTTATGCCATTAATGTCCTTGGCACTGAGTTCATCAGACTTGGGCTGAGCCATACCATCAGCTTCCCAGCTTCTCCAGGTCTTCGCAGACGATTTATCATAGAATTTCTTAATCTCCATAACCAAGTAGTGCAATTCCCCTAATAAATCCCTGTCTGTCTATCTTTCCTTCCATCCATCCGGTCTATTGATTTGTTTCTCTGGAGATCCTTGACTAATAAATAGGTGTGACATTCTATTATACTCTATTAGTCTTTCTCTGTTGATTAATCTTAAGCTGAAAGATGGCCTTGCTCCTTTTACTTGTCAGTTTTTGGTATAAGATTGACAGATGATAGACCCTCACCATATTTCATTCATCCATTCATGCAATAAATAATTTTCAGGGCCACTAACTTGGGCCACACAGGTTAAATACAACTATAAAATGTACCATTCACATAAACTGTAATGTACTTCAGCATCACACAAACACGTGGGAAACTCTGTTTATTGAGAGTCCATACTGTGATAAGTACTATCTAGGAATACAGAACTGAAAAACAGCATCAAAAAACCCACATCAAATGTGTCTTGAGCTTAAGAGTTAGCCATTGTTTTGAATCTGGGTCATTAAAACAAAGAACCCATTCTAATTCTGTCATTTTTTTCTGAACAAGTGATGGCTCCTTGATAACTGAATAAACTTGTAAAAATTTGTGTTGTGCAGTATCTAGTGGTTAAGCTGCCACTTGGTATGCCCATGCTCCTAACGAGAGTGCGAAGGTTTGAGTCCCTGCAGCGTTCCTGAGCCTGGTTTACTGCTAATGTAGTCCTTGGGAGGAGCTGGTGATGGCTGAAGTGGTTAGGTCCCTGGAGCCCTGGGGAAGACCCAGATAGTGACTTCTCCTTTGCCCAGCCCTGGCTGTTCTGGGATTTGGCTCGTGACTCAGCAGTTAGGAACTCTGGCTATCTGTCTCTACATTTCTGTCTTTGTCTCTCTCAAATAAAGAGTGTTTAAAAGTTTTTGTTCTGAGGGGGGTTAAAGCTGCAGTACAGTGGGTTAAGCCAGTGTCTGCAGCTTCAGATCCTCTAAGACCTATGGTTTGAGTCCCAGCTGCTCCACTTCCAGTCCAGCTCCTTGCTAATGCACCTGGGAAAACAGTGGAAAATGGCCCAAGTGCTTGGGCCCCTGCACACATGTGGGAGACCCAGAAGAAGCTCCTGGCTCCTGGCTTTGGTCTGGCCCAGCTCAGGCTGTTGCTGCCAGTTGGAGAGTAAACTAGTGGATGGAAGATCTCTCTCTGTCTATCTCTTACCCTCGCTCTTATAACTCTGCCTTTCAGATAAAATAAATAAAACTTAAAAAAAGCAGTTTTTGTTCTGGCTTTAAATTATATCAACTCAATGTGAAAATATATTCTCATGCTATCAGGTATTTTTATCAAGTAAATGATAATGAGTTATGCTTTCTAGAATTAAAAATAGAACAAATGACTTGGTTTCTAGTAGCAGGTAGCTCCTACTTGCAGGTTTCTTCTTTGTGTATTTTCCAAGTCACTCATTGGTAGAGACCAGAAATGTGCTCTGATAATAAACAAACGTGGCTGATCTGAGCCAGCCAACAGCATTGGCTCTCCTGCTAGTACTGTGTTGCTGGAACAGGCCAGTCACATTTCAAACAAGTAGCCATTCATTATCGTGAATATGAAATTAAACCTAAATATTTGTTTCAAAATAGAAACAAAAGCATTCACAAATATATATTTACTACCTACGTCTATGCATGATTTATGTTCTTAAAGATTACCCTTTGCACTATATAATTCCCACACTCCTAAAACCCTCTGTGGGTCTGTTTCAAGGGCAGTAATTACTTTCCAATTCAAACAGGAGCCTTAGACTGTTCTTGTGATTTGATTTTATTAATTTCATTTTCTTCAACAGCCACACATTTGAAAGACAAAGGCATCAATTAGCCATTTCCACCAGGCATGGAATAGGAAACAGGCTCTGATTGTGATTTGAGAAATGAGGGGAGCTCTTAGGACTTGTGTATTCTCTTCCTATGCCAGGACCAATGTAAGCTCCAAGGGACCCAACCTTTATACAATTTGATACATCTTTCTTAGAAGAAATGGTACAAAGTCAGATACAAGCATGAATATTTAGAATGAGAAGAAAATAACAAAATACTATTTTTTAAAAGATTTTATTTATTTGAGAGGTAGTGTTACATACAGTGAAAGGGAGACAGAAAGAAAGGTCTTCTGTCCGTTGGTTCACTCCCCACATGGCCACAACAGCTGGAAGTGTGCCAATCTGAAGCCAGGAGTCAGATGCTTCTTCCTGGTCTCCCACATGGGTGCAGGGGCCCAAAGACTTGGGCCATCTTCTACTGCTTTCCCAGGCCACAGCAGAGAACTGGATCGGAAGAGGAGCAGCTGGAACTAGTTCCAGCGCCCATATGGGATGCCAGCACTGCAGGTGGAGGTTTAACCTACTGCACCATTGCGTCAGCCCCACAAAATACTATCTTAGAATAAAAAACAATAGCAGCAATAAAGTAATGAAGCAAAAAATCCAAAATAAAATTCACTGCTCAGCATTTCTCTGTAATGTCCCTACATTTTAAGTCACCTTGTCTTTTTTTTTTCTTTTTAAAGATTTTATTTATTTATTTGAAAATCAGAATTACACAGAGAGAAGGAAAGGCAGAGAGAGAGAGGGAGAGAGGGACAGAGAGAGAGAGAAAGAGAATCTTCCTTCTGCTGGTTCACTCCCCAGATGGCTGCAATGGCTGGAGTTGCACTGATCTGAAGCCAGGAGCCCAAAGCCAGGAATTTCTTCAGGATCTCCCACGTGGATGCAGAGGCCCAAAGACTTGGGCCATCTTCTACTGATTTTTCAGGCCATAGCAGAGAGCTGGATTGGAAGTGGAGCAGCCAGGACTTGAACTGGCGCCCACGTGGGATGCCGGCACTGCAGGCGGTGGCTTTACCCACTATGCCACAACACTTGCCCCAAATCACCTTGTCATATGATAGTGATTTGCAATATTAATCCAGAGCAAACAAAAATATAATTTCATCACCCATTTTCATAGACTGTGTTTTTAAATTATTGGTAATTAAGGTCCATAAAGGATGTGGGCATTTGGCACAGCAGTGAAATCACTGGTTAAAATGCACATATCCCATATCAGTACCTGGATTTGAGTCCCAGCGCCACTTCCTGATCCAGCTTCCTGCAAATACTCACTTTGGGAGGCAGCAGATGATGATGATGGCTCAAGTACTTGGGTCCCTGTCACCCATATGAGTTCCTAGCTCCTGGCTTCAGGCTAGCCTAGCCCTGGCTGTGGTAGACATTTAGGGAGTGAACCAGCAGTGGGAAGATTCTCTCTCTCTCTCTCTCTCTCTCTCTCTCTCTCTCACTTGCTCACTTTCTTTCTCTCTCTCAAATAAAATGGAAAAAAAAAATCTTGATTTGGTTCCTGATGAATCAACTTCCTGGCTTGCTGACAGCTGCAAGAATTCTTGCTAAGTCCTCGTGTGATAATGGTGAGGGCTCTGGTCTCTTATGGGAATGCTAGTTCCATCGTGAGGACCTGACGCTCATGACCTTATCTAAACCTAATTATCTCCCAAAGGTCCCCTCTCCAAACCCCATCATCATCCTGGGACTGAAGCTTCACCATGTCAATCAGTTTGGGGTTCGGGGAGGGCCTGGTTCAGTCCATAGCACAGAGTAACTGTTTTATCTGTGGCTCAGATTAATGTTGCTCCTGCGCTCATCTCTGCCAATATCAGGAAAGTTTATCTTGAAAACTCAGTGGAATCCAGTTATTTCTTTTTTCAGGCTGAATGTCCTTTGAGGAATTGTCCAGCCCCAACTCAGGATTCTGCCTGATCATCCCCTTCTCCTAGGGAAGATGGCAGTCAGAGGAGACGGTAGGGAGGCAAGGGAGCTTTAGTCTTCAGACACGGTGGGTGAGTCAGTGCCAGCACTCACCTGTCCTTGCTGACCTCTGCCGGGTGTTGGTCATGTTCTTACTTACAGCAGAGGCTTCCAGGTCCCATTTATCAGATCTGTGACACCAAAGTGCAGGCTGTCTTTTGTCTGCAGTTCGCTCTCTGCCTTTCTTAACTCTTTCATAGATTTCTGGAACTCAAGGCTGTTTTCACTTCATGGTGCTGGAACTGGTACGACTCTTTAAGGCTCTTTCTGTCCCCATCAGCCAGATGCTGGTTTTGGACATTGATTCTCTACTGCACAGGATACATGTTAAAAAAAAAAAAAAAAAAAAAAAAACTTCCTGGCTGCTCCACTTCTGATCCAACTCTTTGCTAATGTACCTGGGAAAACAGCAGAGGATGGGCCAAGTCTTTGGGCTCTTGCACCTATGTGGGAGACCCTGAAGAAATTCCTGGCTCCTGGTTTTAGATCAGCCCATCTCCAGCTGTTTTGGCCTTTTGGGGAGTGAATCAACAGATGAAAGACCTCTCTCTCTCTCTCTCTCTCTCTCTCTCTCTCTCTCTCTGTAAATCTTTCAAGTAAATGCAAGAAAGTTAAAAAAAAAAAAAAGCAAATTCCCCTTGGTTTTGCCACCTCGCAGCACTTCTGTTAGCCTGAGGCTTCTGTCCAGCTTACTTAGGTATTCCTTCTCAGAAGCCCATCCCAGAGGGGAGAACAGAGAATGCTAGGTTTCTTACACCTGCGTTAACTTCTGAATTTTCCTTCCCTCCTTACCCCTTGGGTGAGAAATGAGTCCTACACTACCAGGTACTCTCCCCAGTTCAGTAATCATGGCACAAACACTGAGTGCTGTGGCCTTCAAGAGTTTCCCATATAGGAAGAGCTAAGTTGTTGGTATCCCCAACATCTTTTCTCTCTCAAAAGCCTGGCTTTTGCAGTTAATGGAGGAAATTATGCCCCCTACTTACTCCTTTTGGGTAGAACCTGAGTTTGCTTAGATTTTTGCTTTTCCCCCTGTGTAGTTCAGGTGCCCCATGTAAGGTTGGCCTGTTCACAGCAGAGGGATGATCATAGTTGGCTGCAGTTCCTCCAGATCTAATCCCCAGGATAAGTCCCTTGTTCCACACTGTGCAGGGCATGTCTGTCCTCCTGATGAGACTCTAAATGATATGGGCATTGGCTGCTCCCTTTTATTTTTCATATGCACTGACATATAAATAGAAAGCAAGATGTTACTCCTTCCACAAGTACTGTATTTTAACTGATATTTCATATAGTAAACATACAATTTTTAAAAATTGATTGAAATGAGGAATATACATGTAAGTGGAGTTTTACTTGGTTCTGCCCAAAATCACAGAATTGTCTTGATCAGATCTCTTAACTTTTTTGTACTTTGGATTTAGTTCTTTTGTATATGAAATGAGAATAAATAGGATATGGGAAAGAAACTGATTGAAAGACAGGAAAGTTGGGTTCTAGTCTCAATTGTCCCACAAGGGAACTGTAGAGTGCTGAACACATCGCTTAATTTCTATGGGCTTCTGCTTCTTCATTTTAAAATTGTGCACTAAATTAGTGGTCTTCAAACTGGTATATTTATACCTCTAGAGGTATACAGAGACTTCCTAAGGGATATATAGGCTCTATAGCTTCAAATAAACATATTTTCTTATCCTCAACTTCCATTTAAATACTTTCCCAAGTTCATGTTTTTCCATCTCCTATTGCACACTTGCTTTTTCTTCTCTCTGTATATGAAAAAGGCATGCACCTCACTTACCCTTCATCTTAGGATATTTTGCTGTGTTGGAGTATAAAGTTGTCCAGGGCCCCAGCAATGAACTCTATGGAATTACTGGGTTAGTATTTGGGCAGAAGCTCCTTTATTGACTTTATGCCTGTCATGTGGCATCTGGTTTATTAGCCTGGAAGTTTTTCTTACAGTAGTGAAAGTGTTTGGGTTCTTATCAGGAGGTTGTGAAAGATAACACCCTGTGGGGAGTGAGCAGCCAGTGCAAGGCAAACTCCCTTAGAAACCTTACCCCTGCCATCCCCTGACCACTGCTACAGGATGTGGCACTTCGGGCAGTATCTGGTGGAAGCAATAATGAGAACATTGATAAAATATTAAATTCTAGAATTGAATCTTCCATGTATTTAAATGCAAATAGTTTGTTGAAGAGATGAACTTTGAGAAAGCGACCATGTTAAGTTCTCACGGCTTTTGCCTGTATCCACTTATCTCTATGCTCTTATATCTCTGTGTCTCTATGGTAACTGGCATCATAGAAACTGACAGGACCACCTGCTTGGCCAGCCCCAAGAGTCTGTTATGTAACAGTTTTGCTCTGGACCACTTTTGTCTGTAAACCTTTATAAGCAGAGTGGCTGCTTGTGGATTGGTGTGGACATGTGTATGTGGCTGTATGTAGATGTATGTAGATGTCGATATCCCCTGTGTGGACATCCCCTGTGGCCTCTCTACCCTAGGGGACAAGTGGCCATGCCTTGGGTATTTCTCCTCATCACTGAGAAGTAAACCCACAAATGACTCCAAGTTGTTCTCTGACCTGTCAGAATCTGAACCTGCTTGTCCTGGACCCTAGGCCCCAGGCATACAAGTTTTATTTCACATTTTTAAGTATACCTGTGCCTCATTTACTAACTAGAAAGAAAATCAGCTTGAAACTGCTGACCAGTCCAGGTGAAGGATGCTCTTCCCTGCACCTGTAATGGTTCACTAACTATCAGATTCTTCAACTGTTTTGTGTGAAACCTCAGATCCAGATCATGTGAGTTATTCAGCAAGGCACTACAACCCACTTTATCAAACCTTATTGTGAAATATTTATATCAATTTCAGCCAGTCTTCTGATATCACCTTAAAAATGCTTAATATTTACTATTTCCTGTTAACACATAGTAAGTGTAACACTGGCTAGTTTTTAGTAACCTTTATCTTACTTTTGCATGAACATATAGGTAACCATTTATCATTCATTTCTAAAATTAATAAAATCATCTCTGAATTATTTTTAAAAGTTGAATTCATTCACTGAGGGACAGGCAGGCTTGTTACTGTTCACTTTGCTCCTGTGTAAGTTATATTTTAGCTACCCAGTATCTGCATTTAATACATGAAATGAGAAATCAAGGACATTACTTCAAAGACGGCCTGTTTGTAGTCTGACACAGAAAGAGCTTAGAAGTTCTTACAATAAGAAAAAAAGCAGCCATTTTCCTTAGAGGAAGCAGAAAATTGAGACCCAGGACTGAGTGCTGCCCCCAAACTGGGTGGACAGACAGGGGAGCACAGAGTCACAGGCTGCAGGCAGCAGAAGCTCAGTGGAGCCAGGATCAACAGGAACACTTTCAACTGCAGCTGATGAACGTCTAGAGGCTGGACTAGCTTGATGGTCAAACACTCCGAGGAGCCCAGTCACATGGGAGTCCCACAGTTGTGTGAGCTTCACCCCCAGAAACCCTCCCGAGTTCTCACAGTGAAGATCGGGGCGGAGGAAGGGAGCAGCAGCCATAATGAAAATACTCAGAGCCATCTGTTCTTCTTAACAAGGCCTGCCACCAGGGGAAGTTGTTTTGCCAGGGTATAACTGAACAAGCTTTCACCAAAGTGTAACTGATGCAGGGACAGAATTGCCGCACTCGGGCTCATCACAAGACAAGACCTCCCCTCTCCTGACCCCCTAATAGAGCAGTGGAGCTCAGTATGATGATAGGAGATTACAGCTGTAAGAACTCCGAGCATCCGAGCCTGTTTGAAGACTCCAGGACAATGCTAACACAACAAAGAAGCAGGAGGAGATTTTAGCCTCTGACAGCATTGCTAAAACAAAAACTCACAGCCTAACCCCTGACCAGACAAACATGAAACCTTGCACTGAGGGCCTGTCTCAGTTCATTTAAGATTTACTGTATACTTATATATACTTATATGTACTTATATATATTTACTTATATTTGAAAGTCAGAGTTGCAGAGAGAAAGAGGGAGGGAGAGACACACACACAGAGATGTTCCATCTGTTGGTTCACTCCCCAGATGGCCGTGATGGCCAGGGCTGGGCCAACCCAAAGCCAAGAGCTTCTTTCAGGTCTCCCACATGGGTAACAGAGACCCAAGCACTTGGGCCATCTTCCGCTGCTTTTTCCAGGCCATTAGCAGGGACCTGGTTCAGAAGTGGAGCAGCTGGGATGAGAATTGGCACCCATATGGGATGCCAGCATCACAGGCAGCTGCTTTACCCACTATGCCACAATGCCGACCCCTATCTCAGTTCTGTTACTTGATGCATCATGTCTTATTTTCAATAAAAAATTATGAAGCATACTAATAGACAACACAGTTTGAAGACCTGAAGCAAGAATCAGAACCAAACTCAGATACTACTGAAATGCTGAATTTATTAGAACAGGTGTTAATTAATTAATTTTAAAGCTAGAAAGACAGAAAGAGAACAAGAGGGAGAGACCTTCCATCTGCTGGTTCATACCAGGACTGGGCCAGGCCATAGTCTGGATCCTGTAACTGAATCCAGGGCTCCCAAGTGGGTGATAGGGTCCAGCCACTTGACTCTATCAGCTGTTAATAGGAAGGTGGGTCAGAAGTGGAACTGAGACTGGAAGCCAGCCACTCCAATATGGGATGTGGGCACACCAAACATCAGATCAAGAATTTAATACAACCACCACTAACATATGAAAAAAGTTATGAAAATAGTGGACAACATGCAAGAACAAATGGATAACATAGGCAAAAACATAGAAATGCTAAGAATCAAAGCAAAAAAAAATCTGACTAAAAAGTGCAAAAATGATGTGTTTGATGAGTTTCTCACTCATCCATGGCTGAGAAAAGAATCTGTAAGTCTGCAGATGAGGAGAGTACCAGGGAGCAGAGGAGGGGGCGGGGCCCCTGGGGGATGTTGGCCAAAGGTCAGTTTTAAGATGAAGGAAGTTCAGGGATCCTCGATCCATATCGAGTATAGTTCATATTAGTGTGCACCGAGAATTTGCCAAGACAGTGGATCTTAAGTGTTCTCATCATCAACACAAAAAGCAGTAACTCTGCGAGGTGATGGAGGTGTTAATGCGCTTGATTGTGGTTATTATTTCACTGTACGTATGCATATTGAATTACCTTGTATGCCTTACGTGATTACAGTTTTTTCTTATCAATTAAACTGTAGTAAAGCAGTGAGCTGAATTGGAAGTGGGGCAGCCGGAACTCAAATCAGTGCCCATGTGGGATGCCAGCACTGCAGACAGCATAGTAACCTGCTATGCCACAGTGCCAGACCCTGTTCTGGTGTTTTTAAACTGCTGTCTAGTTATTTGGTGACTAGTTGTAGCCAATTAAGCAGGAGAAAGCATGATACAAGGAGAAGCTTGGTAAGTGCTTACACAGAAAGGTTTGTCTTCTCGGATGTTCCTTCTGGGAACAGCTTTGCTATGAGAAGACACATGGAGAACCCCACGCAGGGAACTGACGCCCCTGGCCAATAGCTGTCTCCGAGCTCCCAGGCTGCTACCAGCACCAATGGCCAACCGTGTGGCTGAGGCTGCTCTGGATTTTTCAGCTACACAGTGTCTCCTGGGAAGCAAAATAGCTGTGTGTGATCAGTGCAAAGATTTGTGAAAAATATTAATTGCTTTTAAGTCATTATGATTTTTCTAAGATTTATTTATTTTTACTTTGAAAGGCTGAGTGAGAGAGAGCGAGAGAGAGAGATCTTCCATTCACTGGTTCCCTCTCCAAATGCCTGTATCAGCTGGGAGTGAGCCAGGAACTTAATCTGGGTCTCCCACATGGGTGGCAAGGACCCAAGTGCTTGGGCCATCACCTGCTGCCTTCTCAGGTGCATTAGCAGGAAGCTGGAATGGCAGCAGTGTAGCTGGGACTCAGACCAGGCACTGTGATATGGGATGCAGGTATTCCAAGCCAAGGGCTAACTGCTGCACCACACCACTGACCTCTAAGCCATTAACCTTTGAGGTAATCTGATATGCAGCCATCAATAACAAAAACAAATGCTTTTTATGACTTCTTCTTTTATAATTCCTTTTTCTTTAATGCTTGGTTAACATATAATATCTTTCTGGGGCACAATGCAACCTTTCTAGACATACATCCAGCTAAATTGATCCCATCAGGTACTTAGCATAATTAGCATATCCAAAGCATCATCCTTTCTGTGTCTGGAGCCATCTGTGAATGACAGATCCTTGTAAACTTCAGCCCCTGGGCTGTGGAACACCAGAACTGACAACTTCTTTCCAACTCTTTTGGTGTCTATCATCAGCCTCCCCTTCTGCCCACTCCTCACCCTTCCCAGCCAATCGTAATCTCTATTTTAAGTTCAGATTGACTTTCCTTTAACTTCCACAAAAGAAAGAGAACACGTACTTATCTTTCTGTTTCTGGGTCATTTCACTGAACAGAATGACCTTCACTCCCATCCGTGTTGCTGCAGATGACAAGATACCATTTTTACTCATGCCTGAAAAACACGCCATTGTGTAGATATGCCACATTTTCTTCACTTCCTGGTAGTTTTATAATATTCTTTGAATTGTGTTTTAAGGTCAACTTTTCTAAAGAGGCTGTAAGTCTAATTTGGCTAACTGGCTTGACTATAAAGACTAGCTTGTGTTTAAACTGAAGTAAAAAGTATAATTAATGATCATTTCATCAGTATCTCTGGTGATTTTCCGGGAAGTTCAGAAGATGAAAGTCTCACATGAATAAGAGGATTCTTTTGAAAGTCTACCAACTCCTAATTCTTCGCTGTCAATAAAATTGAAGGAAGATAGGATTAACTTATTTCTAGAAAAAGTATAATTTTGTGATTGTTAGCTTTAATTCAGAAGGAATTCACTTAATTAGATGACTTTATCCATTTTCACCTAGTAATAAATGTGAACAAGATTGCTTATTTGTAAAAACAAAATAGAAATTGAAATATTAAGTGCTAGCCTCTGCATTCTGGTAACAAGTGATATTCATCCATGAATATGACTTAAAGGAGGAAAAAGGAGCAGCTTATTTATCTCAGTAAATTCATTTCTAGAAAATTTTACATTTTTGTTTTGACCAATTATATCCTAATAATGATTTTTATGATAACTAAATTTTAACAAATATTATTAGGCATATTATTTTTTATCACAAAAAAGATTTTTTTACAAGCATGTTTTGGAGAAAAATGTGATAAATGAATAATTAAATATATAGATCATAAAATCAAAACACCTCAGGAAAGATTTACATAGGGAAATGAAAGGGAAGCACAAGTTCAGAAAGACAAAGGGGTAACACACAATTTCCCAGTTTACACTTTGCTCATGTTTGTCTAATTTTCCCCCATTTCTTAATTACAGATTTTCAAACCTCCAGAAACATTTTTACAGAGTTTAAAGAGTATCTTAAATAAATATACAAGTAGTTGAAATTTTACTATGCTTGTTTTTTGCTTTCTATTTTTATATGTGCATATATGTACACATTTCTATATCTGTTTCATTTTAATGTAAGTTGCAGACATTTCATTTTCAAATATTTCAACATGGTCAATGTCATTATCACATTTAAGAACACCAGAAAATTAATAATTTTTCATAATATCCCCTATTACATGTTCTATAGTCAAACATCTAGGTGTCTGAGAAAGATTTTTATAGCAATAAATTTTTTATTTTAGTTAAGGATCCACTGCATTGCATTTGCTTGTTATATTTGAATTTAGTCTTTGCATATAGTATAAAGTAAGGTCCCAATTCCATTCTTTTGCATGTGAATACTGAGTGTTCCCAGCACTGTTCAGTGAAGAGGCTACTTTTCCCCATTGGGTAGTCTTGGCTTTTGTCTCAACGGGTCAACTGATAGCATTTATATGAGTTTATTATTGAGATTTTTGTTCTGTGAAAGGTCTCTGTACTATACTGTTTTGATTACTGAATCTTGATGATATGCTCTAAAATTAGAAAGTGTGAGCTTTCCGGCTTTGTTCTTTCTTAGATGACTTCGGCTATTCAGCGTCCCTTATGGTTGCATATGAATTTTAGGATTGTTTTCCCTAAATGTATAAAAACGCTATTGGGATTTTGGTAGGAATTGTATTGAATCAACAAATTACTTTGAAAACTGTGACAGTAATAAGTCTTCTGATTTGTGAGCACAGTTGTACTTCCATTTATTTGTGTCTTTAATTTGTTACCACAATGATTTCTAGTTTTAGTATCAAAACTTTTATGTCCTTTGTTAAGTTTATTCCTAAGCGTTTTATTTTTTGATGCTATTATAGTTGAGATTATTTTTGGAATTTTCTTTTCAGACTATTCGTTGTTAGTATATAGAAGCACACTTATTATTTATGTTAATTTTGCATCCTGAAGTTTTATTGAATTTACATGTTAGTTCTAACAGTGTGTGTGCATGCACTCACATGTAGTCTTCAGAGTTTTCTGTACCAATATATGACCTGCAAACAGAGACAGACTTATTTTTCCTTTGTAATTTGGCTTCTTTTTATCACTCTCTTGTCTAATTGTTTATATTTAGAATAATTACAGACTATTGTCACATTTGGAATTGTTTTCTGTCTTATAGCTTATTTTTCTCTCTCCTCTTTTGATGCTTCCTTTGTACTTATTTTCCTTTGTTTGTAGTGACATGCTTTGATTCTTTTCTCATTTTCTTTTCACTGTCATCTATGGGTATTTTCTTTGTGTTTACCAGGAGTTTGTATAAAACATCCTATAGTTATGACTTTCTATTTTAAACTGATAACAACAGCATATAACAATTCTACCCTTTAATCATCCCTCCCACTTTATGCTATTGATGTCATAAATTACATCTATTTTATTTATGTATACATGAATATATTTATGATTTTAGTTTTTCATACGTTTGTCCATTAACTTCCGTACTGGAGTTGAAGGTGATTTGCACATTGCCATTACAACATTACAGTGTTCTCTGTTTGTTTTTACCTGGTCTGTGAGCTTTCACATGATTTTGTGTTGCTCTTAGTATTCTTTCCTTTCAAGTTCAAGTATATCCTTTAACATTCCTTGTAGGGCAGGTCTAGTGGTGATGGACTTCCTCAGCTTTGTTTATCTGGGCTGTTCTTCTCAGCTTCACTTTTGCAGGATGATTTTGCTAGAGATATTGGTCTTCATTGGTTGGTTTTTCTTTTTCCTTTTAGCACTTTGAATATTTCATCTCACTCCCTTCTATCTGCAGGGTTTCTGCTGAGAAAACTGCTGATAATGTTAGGGAGATTCCTCTGTACTTGATGAGTCATTTTTCTCTTGCTGTTTTCAAAATTCTCTTTTCCTTGGACTTCTAAAAATTTGGTTATGTGTTTCACTGTGGTTTGCTTTGTGTTCATACAATTTGGATTCTGTTGGGCCTCTAGAATTGGAGTGATTATTCCCTTCTCCAGCTTTGGTAAGTTTTTAGCCTTAATGTCTTCAATAATCTTTATGCCTTTTTCTTTCCCTGTTCCCCAAATGACACTCTCATTAGCCAAATGCAGTGGGCTCAGTGGTGTTCCATAAGCCACTTAGGGTTTTGGCTGGGTTTTTTTTTTTTTCTTCTCTACCACTACCACTTTCTCAAAGTTTCAATATGCTCACGCATCATTTTCCTGAATTTACTTAGCATTGTAATGGCTATTTTGAATTCCTTGTCAATTAACCCACATAGTACTTGGTTGGGGCATACGCACCCATTTCTCAGTGCTCCTTTTTGGTTTTGTTGATGTCTTTGTATCTGAAAAAGCAGGGACCTCTCCCCGTCTTCACAGGCGGGCTCTACACAGGAAACGGCTTTCATCAACCAGCCTGGTTGAGATTCTTCTTGCCTTCCAACTTTGTGTGGTGTGTGTGTGTGTTCGTGCGCGTGTGCTTTTGTGAATACATCTCTGAAGCTTTTAATGCAAATACTTAGCAGGAATGCTTTATGAGGCTTGTGACTTCCTGCGCCCTCTGACCTCAGCCTGCTCCGGTGTGGATCCCTTGGAGCAGCACTTTGCCCAGATCTGGAGTCTCCCAGGTTCTGTCATCACTTCAGACAGGTGGAGCAAAGTCTTCACCTTAGGACGCCCCTCCTCTCAAATCGTCAGAATATTGGATGCACACTCAGTTCTCCTCTTCCTCTCCCGGGGGACTTCAGGTGCTGTGGTTTCCTCCTGTTTTAACAGGACATTTTGCTGGGGGGACAGGGAGGCTCAGTTATGGCAGAAGGTGCCCATGTTCTCCTACTGGCTCTGCTGTAGTTGTTTTTTGTTGTTGTTGTTGTTTCTGTCTGGGATGCAGGAGCCTTTCCAATAGTCTCTGATTATCAAAAAGGGAATCGGTGGATTTGTTCTTTGATCATTTTGTCCATAGAGGAAAGCAGGTTGCAGGCTTCCCCTTCTGCCATACTGTGATGTCCTTCCCTAGCCTTACTTCTTGTAAAATATCTGCGCCCTATTTTTATGAGATTCCCTTAAGGGAGTGAATGATTCTAATGATGGTGGCCTGCAGGTGACACTAGTGGAGAGAGACTCGGATTTGGGCCTCAAGTCACATCATACAGGTGCCGTGCTCTGCCACCATTTTGATCCTTTATAGTTAGTCTGTGAGGGCAGCCAGTGGAGTATCTCATGGTAATATCTAGATTTTGATTCAGTTATGGCAAGGAATGGGGAATTGATTCTGTGAATATGAAACTTAAATGTAATGACACTCTGACTAAAGTCTATTTTTGTTGTTAAATCTGTTACACTGTGCATTCTTTTTTTTTTTTTTTTTTTTTTTGACAGGCAGAGTGGACACTGAGAGAGAGAGAGAGACAGAAAGGTCTTCCTTTTCCATTGGTTCACCCCCTAATGGCCGCTGCGGCTGCCGCACTGTGACTGGCACACCGTGCTGATCCGAAGCCAGGAGCCAGGTGCTTCTCCTGGTCTCCCATGGGGTGCAGGGCCCAAGCACTTGGGCCATCCTCCGCTGCACTCCCAGGCCACAGCAGAGAGCTGGCCTGGAAGAGGGGCAACCGGGACAGAATCTGGTGCCCCGACCGGGACTAGAACCCCGTGTGCCGGCGCCGCAGGTGGAGGATTAACCTATTGAGCTGCGGCACCAGCCACACTGTGCATTCTATCAGTACACTAAGAGAATTCCAGATACAAAGGAAAATATCTTTGAGCAATAAAAGGAGGGACAGATACCTTCAAGCTGGCATCCTGTGATGAAATACCAGCTACTTCAGAGTTCTAGCAACCACATACCCCTGGGAAAACATTCTCTAGCGAGCCCAATGATGTGATGCTTTATCCATTTAGATGTTGGGGCATAGTATGTGCTAAGTTTCTATTCTGCATTTAGCATCCATCCTTAGGTGCACTGGGTTGTCAGAGAAATACTCTGGACTATAGTTGTAGCAATGCTTTATGACTTTAATTTAAGTATGTTATAAATAGGGGCTGCCTGCTTGCTTATCCCCCTGTGGCTGGTGTAATATTCTCTCCTGCAATCCCACAAATTCTAGCTCATTGATCATCTTCTCCTTTGCACTATCACTGCTGCCCTCTATTTTTACACAATTTCAAAATCCTGCAGCTGATTAATTCCTTCGTGTGTATTTGTTGAATTTATCCCTTAGGACTGAATTCCCAGTGCTTATATTTTAAAAATTATTTTCTTCCTTATTGGGTCATAATAATCTTTTTGAGACTGCTAGTGCATTTTTCGTCTATATTAGCACCTGTATCAGTGATATACAGAGAGTAGAGCTCTATAAAAGTTTCAAAATGAAGCCGTTATGAAGAAATCCATACTGACTTGCTTGTTGTCAAAGACATACAGAGAAGCCTTACCAATCAGCAAAGGCTAAGCCTTCTGAGATGAGAAATACTGTTCCTGGTCTTTTTCTTCATCAAAAAGTAGTTATTGCAAGTCTGGGTACATTGTGCTGTGTGTGCTACAAATCAAGAAACATAGATTCCATCTAAAGTCCTGAAACATGACTTTATGACCATTACAGCCTGGAATATAATATAGAATGGATTCTTTAGCTTTAGGGCTTTAGGTTTGAGCCATTCACAGAACTATCTAGTTAGGATAGCTATGAGGAAATCCAGTAGACAAAAGTAATTGTTAACACTGGAATACCGTCCACAAATGCTTGTACTCTGTCAGCAACCAAATGATCAATAAAACAGATTTTATTACAGACTGTAAGAGAGAAACCAAGCTTTTAAGTATCAATTGCTATTGTTTTCAGAACTTCTGAGTGTCTAACACTCATTAATTCATATCCTCCTGAAAATCGCTTCAGTCCTTCCTGATTTCTCATCGTGACAGCTATGGCTACAGGAGATTATGGTTATCAGTCAATACCTGATTAACAGTGTGAAGCTCTTTCATGATCTCCACAAGGTGATTGAATTCCTCAGATGCTCTGTTAGACTTCTGCGTGTGCTTTCCAGGCTGCACTTCTTGGGCACGAGGGATCAGTGCTCTTTTTCCTTAGTATCAGAATGGGAAGAAGAGGCTGCCTGTCAGGAAGATGAGTTACTGTGGAATAACTGTCGATCACTTGTCTGCACGTTGAGTGATGGCTTCTGGCTTCGCCTTCCCTACTCTATGCACACATGCACACACCTATTTGTTTGAACACCTGGTTCATCAGCCATTTGCATACATTGGATAGCTAAAGAGTTTTATTTTCCAAAAGGTTTTTGAAAGACTATATTGTTGAATAAGCAGGAGAAAGAGTGGATGCCTTGTATGATGTAACAAATAGCTGTCTTCCGGACAAAGTTACTTTCTGATTATCAGTGGTAAAGGTTATGTGAATAAAAAAAATTGAATATTGCAAACAATAGAACAGTATTGCATTGAAATTCAATATATTTCATTAATATTCAGTTCATTGACCTTCTGTATTCCCTCTAATGAACAAGCTTATAATCAGTCAGTGAAGATAGCCAGAGGTATAATAGGCAGAGAGAAAACTGATAAATAAAAGACATGGATAATTTGCATTTGAATAACAATCAATTAACTATTAATCAAAGTTTTGAACCTAAAATGCAATGAATGAAACCACTTTGTAGGACTGGCTCGTCTGCATAATGGAGAAAACATAGAAATCAGGTGTAAAGATTTTGTTCTATTTCTTGAAATCTGATGAATGTCAATAACCTCTGGATTGATGACATTTTTGTAAATCTAATAAAAACTATGGATCCTTTTTCTATAAAAATGCACAACCAAGGGCCGGCGCCGTGGCTCAACAGGCTAATCCTCCGCCTTGCGGCGCCAGCACACCGGGTTCTAGTCCCGGTTGGGGCGCCGGATTCTGTCCCGGTTGCCCCTCTTCCAGGCCAGCTCTCTTATGTGGCCCGGGAGTGCAGTGGAGGATGGCCCAAGTGCTTGGGCCCTGCACCCCATGGAAGACCAGGAAAAGCACCTGGCACCTGGCTCCTGCCATCGAATGAGCGCGGTGCGCCGGCCGCAGCGCGCCGGCTGTGGCGGCCATTGGAGGGTGAAGCAATGGCAAAGGAAGACCTTTCTCTCTGTCTCTCTCTCTCACTGTCCACTCTGCCTGTCAAAAAAAAAAAAATGCACAACCAAAGGACATCTACATGAATAGCAGGGCATTCTATATGATTGGTGCACCCAAGAGTTGTGCAGTGCTGACATATACATCGTATGTTCCTAGCAGCAACTGCAGATAGTACCTGAAATGTAATGTGTTGGAGTGAATTAGACATTTTGAGGTTTGATGATTGTTTATAACCCTTGTCTCTTCCATTGAGGAACAGTGGTTTTTTTTTTTTTTTCCTCTTCATATCATTGAACTCTTTAACTTAGTGTAGGGAAATAACTATGCAATATTTAAATAAAATGCAAACAGATCTTTGTAAAAATTAAGAGTGCGAATGTGAGAAGGAGGAGGAGAAAGGGTTGGAGGGATCATGTATATATGAAATACATGAAACTTGTATAACTTAAATAAAACTTACAAAAAATATTTTCTATGAAAAAAATAAAAGAAATACTGCCATGCTTACTCTGTACTGCTATCTTTGGCAGAACTAAACTGGAAGTTAAGTGATCTTTAACTCCTACTCAGGCTCATATATCCACTGCTCCTTTTAGCCAGTGTAAATCAGTCAAGTAGCAGGATCTGAAGGTGGTCCTGATCCTAGATGAAATCCAGTGGCTTCACCCAGAATATCACGTATACTTATAGAAGGAACATATAAAAACACCTCTGTTAAATACTGTTGCCATAAGTAACCATTGCAAGCAAATAAACCTCTTGTGTCCTGATATGACTTTGAGCTGACTCTCAGTCTTCTGCAGCTGGCTTTATTGAACACTCTAAATTTTCCTGCATATGAAATGTTTTGAAAATGTAATTCAATTGCCACTAGCACGGGAAAGAAAAGAAATAAGCAAATGGCTCTTCACTGAGTTTTGGTTTTCTCTTGATTCGACGAGCAGCTGTTGAACAATAAGTCTACCAAAATGGAAGTTTGAGCCAAATAAAACTCAATTAAATAAGACTGTTAACACCAGTCAAGCTTCTTGGAGTACTTTACACACAGTGTCAGGAACAAGAGGCATCCTAAAAGTGTTATTGTTTCCCAGTGGATAATTCCCATTCTTTTCTTTTCTTCTCTTTTACTTCCCACCTAGCCCCATATGCGCACAATTTTCCAAACCTTTGAAATGACTTATTCTATGCAATGATGTGTAAATTTAGGCACTACTGAAAGGAGTGTGGGAGAACGTTGTTGATACATGCACAGATGGAGAAAACATTAAACATATTCATTACAATCTATATTTCTTTTTTTTTTTTTTTGACAGGCAGAGTGGACAGTGAGAGAGAGAGAGAGAAAGGTCTTCCTTTGCCATTGGTTCACCCTCCAATGGCCGCCACAGCCAGCGCACCACGCTGATCCGAAGCCAGGAGCCAGGTGCTTCTCCTGGTCTCCCATGGGGTGCAGGACCCAAGCACTTGGGCCATCCTCCACTGCACTCCCAGGCCACAGCAGAGAGCTGGCCTGGAAGAGGGGCAACCAGGACAGAATCCGGCACCCGGACCGGGACTAGAACCCGGTGTGCTGGCGCCGCAAGGCGGAGGATTCGCCTATTGAGCCATGGTGCCGGCCCAACAATCTATATTTCTTTCACTGAAACATTTTTTAAAGCCTACTAAAAACAAGATACCTAATCTTTATTGGTGTCTCATTTCCCGTTTTTCTTTGAAGCCTTAAAGTAACCCGTTGGGATGTATGGGCCACTTCATGACAAAGGGGCTTAATAAAGTTCTAGAAGTAGTTGAAAGTTGGCCTTGACTAGAAGTCTCTTGGTTTTCACTAAAATGCACCTTTCCCCATCACATGTAGCCTCTTTCAAAGACTCTGAAATTTCTATTGGGAAACATAAAATAATGCCTGAAATAATTTTGAAGGGAAAAACAAAAAAAAACCTTAATATGACTAAACTTGTGAAGAAAAAACTTTCAAATTCCAGTTCACATCAAGGCAGAAAATACTGTAAGGAGAGTGTATTAACAGAATACTCAGATTTTCCATATGGGCAGAGCACAATGATCTGATTTCTGATTCCTAATTGAGTTCCTTTGTTCTGAATACCCATAAGCATTACTTTCCACCTTCACACAATGTAATGAGGAAGAAGAAACACCCAGAGACCATGTCCTTGGTTTTATTTAACCTATTGCAGACAGCAATGCTTTCTTTATTGAATAGCTTTGCTGATGTTTTGGGGAACCTGGTAGCTCTTTAAAAGGGAATATGAAAGTTTGAATTAAGTTGTGGGCCATGTATATTTAGTCTGAATCAAAGAGCTCTATTTTTTTCCTACCCACTATTGCATTGTCTCATGTGGTAATATCAAGGTTTTTTTTCCCTTTAACCTTGAACTCAGAAAATTCCCAAGTTATGAATTTCTTGGCATGAAAAATGCTTTCATAAAATAGCAACTCATTTGATAGAATTTTTCAGGCAATCAACTCTATTGAAGAATAAGGACACACATAGAGCATGGAGTGGCCAAGGCCACTATTTTGAAAGCATGGGAGGATTTAGAAAATGGAATGTAGTTTTGTTTTGCTTTGGTTTTTTAGAATTTTTTTTTTAGTTTAAGGCTGTCTCCAGTCACCCCAGAGCATGTCTTGCATTTGGGGAATAGTTGATTACTTCATTATCCTCTTGTTAGCATGAACTCACAACGAGAGCACAATCCTAACTCCCAGTCTTTAGACACTCAGATTAGTCTATGATGTGCTACTATAGCAGATTACCTGAGACTAATAATTTATAAAGAACTGAAATTTACTTCTTCCAGATCTAGAGCCTAGAACTCCTAAGACCAAAGCATCGGTAGTCTTGGTGTCTGGTGAGAGTCGGACTCCCCTTCCAAGATAGCGCTTTCATCCTCCAGGGAGGGTAGGAACACTGCTCCTCACGTGGCAGATGTGAGAGATGAGAGAAGCCATGGGAAGAAGCCCCCTTTCAAAGGCATTAACCTTCATGTCTTGATCACTCCTTAAAGGCCCCAATTTCAATGACCATAACATTGGCAATTAATTGTCTTCCTCTTTAAAGATCTATTTATTTTAAAGACTTAAGGTGGGGGGGACATAGAGGGAGAGATTTTCCATCTGCTGGTTTATTAGATGGCCACAATGACCAGAGCTGAACTAGGCTGAAGCCAAGAGCTTCTTCCAGGTCTCCAACATGGGTATAGGGGTCCATGCAGTTAGGCCATCCTCTACTGTTTTCCCAGGCCATTAGCAGGGGACAGTCAGGCCATAGCAGTCTGTAGTCGATGTTTCCCCCACGAGCTTCTGTCCACTGTGCAGAAGGAAGACAATACTTAGTCTTCAGTGTGAGCTAAACTGTGTCCCCCCCCCCCAATCCATATGTTGAATCCCAGTCTCCAATGGGTCTGTATTTGGGGAGAGGGCCTGAGCGGAGGTGAGATCATAAGACCGGGGATCTTCTATAAAAGGGCTGGTGCTCCTACGTGAAGAGGAAGAGACCCCAGAGCTCTTTCCTCCATGTAAGGACACAGCAAGGCAGGAGAAGGGCTCTCTGTAGCGAGGAGCCATTGTGGCTGGCATCTTGATGTTGGAGCTCTCAGCCTCAAGAACCATGAGGAATGGTTCTCTCATATCTAAGCCTCCCATTCTATTACCTTTGGTATGGCACTCTGCGATGACTGATACCACGCTAAGTTTACGCTACTTAAACCCTGAACTCACAATATCTGCCAATTCTCTAGGCAAATGGATGCAGGGTTTTCTCTCCTCTGCACTCCAACTTCTCTCTCTTCAGTAGTCCTCGGATAAAATGTCTGCAACAATGCAACCTCATGATGGACAGAAAGGGTTTGAGTCCTTGGGGATGGTGCCCTCGGGCACCTTGCAGCTCTGGTCCATTTTGTGTCCACCAGAGGACCGGCCCTACTCTGTGTCCAGCACGACTCAGTATCCTGTTTCTCGTAGGTTGGCCCTCCATGTTGACCCAGCCTCACCTCAGTTTGCACGGTGCTCTCGTCTCTCCCCACAATCCGCTGACCCCTTGTGATGGTGAACCCCACTCCAGGCCTAGAGCTCTCAGCTCAGCCTCACTGCTTCTGCCCTGGAGCGACAGCCACTTCTAGGTTCCAGCCTTGTTACACATAAGCCATGAGTGGGGCAGGAACTCAAATGCCCGGGCCTCCTTTGTCTGCCAAACCACACCACACCATGTGCTTTACTTTGATTTGATTTTTCTCCTGGCTGTCAGGCCCATCTTTAAATACTGAGCAGAGTCAAGACCACAGTTTCCCACTTTCTTCAGTTTTTCCTCACTTCTGAGGACAGGTGACTAGTCACTTCCTCCTCTTATCTCATTCACTGTCTTATCATATCATCTTTTTTTTCTAAGTTTCTCAAACTCCTCAGAATAGAAAAAAAAAAAAAACAGACTTTCTCTCTTGTTCTGCTCATTGCTTTCCCTTTTTATTAGAGAGAAGCAAATTTTATGGCTGAGAGGTGGGATTTGAGAGAGATATTTTCTCTACACTCTGGGCAAATTCTGTGAGTTGAGCCCTAAATCTTGACAAGTTAAAAGAGTTTATAAAATAAATTGCAAGTCCACTCTCTCTGACTTTCTCCCATCCCACCGTGTCTCTTTGCCTGTGGCCAAAAACTTCACAAACAGAAAGTTGGAAATGGATAAAAACTTACAGGAAAGAAGAAGATGAGTAGCTTTGTATTGCAAAGATATTCCCTGTCTATGCATAGGTTTGTCTATTTTTCTGTGGACTGTTGCTTGCATTCTGTGCACTATTGCACGATTTCATCATAGATGAACCTTGCTCCTTGAGGCAGATGTTGGAGGTCTAAACAAATACCAGCAACATTGACAGTAAACACACCTTGAGCGTGAGTTTAGGATTTTGGAGTGTTTTCTTCATCTTCTGAGATGTCTCTCACCAGATTGTCCAAACTGATCATTTGGTCATTTGCTACCCGTCTTGGTAAAGTGAGCACTGTGGAGACTCCTAGGATTCAATGTTGTGTAACTAGCCTGTTCTTTGCACTTTTGAAAGAATCATTAGCTAATCAAAGCATCCCTGTTTTGTCCTTCCAGGGTGCTGCGTATTGAATCCTGCTGGGCCAATGAGCATCTTGTTGGCCATTTCTTAAGTAAAGCTTCCTGTCATTGCACTTCTAGTTCTTATCCGCATCCTGGAGTGCAGAGCTGCTTTTGACAAATCTGTATTTTCCCCTGTTATTCAATCACTGCTTCCATGGCAAATTCAAGGGTTCTGAGAAGATTTCTTCAGTCCTCAGCCATTAATGCATACAAATTTCAGATGTTTAGATGATCATTTTAGTGATTTAGAACTTGAATGAACAAGAAATATCTTTGTTCTTATACTTCTTGCCTTGCATTCCTTTATTTAATTATAGGTATTATGCAGTTCTTTTCAGGCTGAACTGAAAAATGGAAGCAAAGAATTTATTTTAAAATTTATAACCTTGAATATGTAAACAAAATGGATTTCATTTATTCAGATGCTTATAGTTTTCTTCTTTTTTTTTTTTTTTACAGTTTTCTTCTTTAAGACCAATTTTGCCATCAACGATCAAAGTGATGAAAAGTGATAATACATAGATATGTGCTTCTAGACAGTCATTTGGGGTGCCATCATGCAGCAGTGACAGGAAATCCCATATAAAGTTGCAAGTGAAAAATGGTGCCTGACTGATGGATTTGGGGGGTAGGCTGATTGGCACTGTAAGGAGAGGACTGTTTTGTTCCTTGATGGGAGATTAGTACAGAAATAGACGTGTGAGTCAAACCTCGACACAGTAATGACTTCCTGACAAGCGCTCTTTCCAAACCCAAAGTGCATTAAGTTTAAATCCAGAGAGCCATTATACATTAAATATTTTTCTCAATTTTTTGATATATTAAAAGAAAAAGGAATTTATACTTATAAGTCAAAACCACAATAATTGGTTTGATATTGTATATACTTCAGACTGGGACAGAAGTTACATTAGAAGGACAAGCCAATTGATTGGCTCAAGGCAGAGTGCTGTGTGATTGACTCCAAGAAGAATGCCTCAGAGCTATGCCTTAGCTTGCAAGGGGTGAGGAGTGGGGCCTAATGCAATTTGGAAAAATTCCCAGCACAAATAAATAGCAATGTACATCTGTCCTTTCAGTAAGTGAATCAGGATTGTCCTTGATACAGTACACATTTCCTCCAACTTTTAATACTTTTATCTTTTCTAAATCATGGAGAAAAAAATTTTTTGATCCCAACAGATATCAAGCTTTTGAAGTAGAATAGAATGAACTGATTTCAAGTATATAGTTATAGGCACAAGTCTTAAGTATACAATGTCAGCCATAGCCTAGATACTGTCTGGCTAGCATCCAGTCGTATTTGAATCTCTGCTCCAAAGGAAAGGACAAGCCGTATCTTTGAATATCCAATATGTGTGAGATGTCTTGAATATTTTCCTATCTGATTAAATCCTCATAGCTTCTTGGACGCCTTATTTTCTGACTGATTTTCCCAGAGATTTCCATGTGCTCACTTCACAATGGACCTTGCTAGCACTTGGCAGAGCCACTGCCTAAGCCACTAACAATCGATAGCATTAGATGGTTTCCCCTTGCGTTTTGCATGGTGCTTTATCCACAGCCCAACCTGATGAAGAACCTGCTGTACAGGGTAAATATGATGCTTCCAGTGCCAGATCTTATTTTGAGTTTTACTTTTAACCTTAGTTGAGACTTGCAAATCAAGTGAACCTTTCTCTTGGGATGGGTCTTTACTTATGATAAGTTGAACTGGTACAAGTGTATTTAGATTCCTGCAGATACAATACTGCCTTGGGGTTTTCCAGTTCCCCACTGAAGATGTATTATCTACTTAGCATTAGTATAGCAATGAACATAGATCCCTCTCTATGGGAGAAAAGATCAAAGTTGTGTAAGTGAGCACCAAAGAGATCAGGGAGAGCCTTACCAAGCCCAAGAGAGGAGACAAACTGGCTAGCACTTGTTAAATTATCCTGGGAGCTTAGAGGAGTGGCCACAGGAAGGTAGCAAGACAGGCAGAGTGAGACAATTGTAAGGCATTAAGGAGTCATGCTGTGGCAGTTTGGACTCAACCGTGAAGGGATTTTGGCACTAGACCTTGAATGCTGAAGGGACTGACCATGATCAAAATAGCAAAACAATAAACAGAACAGTAATTGCAATAGGTAGTCATATTGCACACATACCAAGTGCTTGGCTTACGGGGCTGTATGTTATGTCTTCTGAAGGTTTTCCCAGAACTTGCATGATATCAACTATCTTTCTTCCTTGCTTCTGTGTGGGTCTCATGACCCAAGATATCCATCTCCTTCCCATTGGAAACCTCCTCCCTACCTGCTCTCCTTTAAATACCCACTGAGTGTTCTCATTCTCCATTCCAGCAGGCTCGGACTCAGCTGATTTCTGGGAAGAACATGTAAGAATCTTCATCAGGCTTTGGGATTTCTTCCAGACTTGATTTCTGCTTTAGTGAGACCAGGAGGGAAAAAAACATTCTTGATACCGTGAGACAGAAGATGGGAAAGGGCCATAAATACATGATTTGAAACAAGCAAATGAACAAACTGAAACTTGAACTTTTATCTCAACAACTGGTCCTTCATTGTTTGTTCCCTGCAGCTGCAGTGTGAGTTCATTTTGAGCAGATACCTTCTTTTTCCGTGCTCACAACTCCAGCACTAACATGGGCAACCAAGAAATATTTGTTGCAAAAATGAGCTATGTAAAATTTTAATAGGTGATGGAATGGAAATTGGCATTCTTTTTGGTGGTCACTGTTGCAACTTTGCTAAATGTCCTGGACTACTTTCGTGTATGTTGTTGCTCAAAAGTACAGGCTTAGAGGCCTGTAGAAGTCTTTAGTTTACAGCATATCACCCCCACAACAGAGCCATATCCAAAGACATCAAGGATGTTGAACGTAAGCCCTTTGAAATACTAGGCTTGCTTTCATTCAAACTAGTTCTTTCAACAGGTACTCCCATGCAAGCAAAAGCCAAATATTGGCTTCTTCTGTGAGGTGTATTGAATTGAAGAAGAGTTTTGAAAGCTAAATTTCATCATTTTTCTGGCTTAATTTTTCAGGAATGCATTAAGATCAGCAGCAAATATGACAGTCTTTGGGTCATTGGTCTGGAGCACTCTGCTTGTAAAATCAGAATGCAGAGGCTGCATCCAGCCGTGAGTTCCCATCCCAGCTCCTTACCTGACACCTGCCGGGTCTCGGCAAGCTGTATAACTTTTCTCACCCTGTTTCCTCGTCTGTAAAACGAGGGCCATCATACTGCCTGCCTCACAGTGCCTCAGGGAAGCAGATGAGGGAGACATGTGAAACGCTTCGAATGCAGCTTGGTACAGAGAACTGCAGTGCAAGTCTCAGCTCTGTTTCTGTAATAGAATGAGGAATCCTTTGCTTATTGCTCGATGAAAACATGCTTATTGAAGTACCTGCTAGGTACTTTATACTACTAGGCATGCAATATGGAAGGCAGAAGACAAATGGTCTTAATAAATCTGCATGCTGGTAGTAGACTGGATATTTTAAGCATATTATCTCATTTAATCTTCATGTCATTCCCATTACAAAATGAGATCTAAAACAAACCCATCTTATGTTAAATATATGTGCTAAGTTTTCTCTGCTAGCAAATGCCAGAGACAGATTTTAGTCCCTTTTTAAAAACTTTCTTGGAGAGACAGAGATAGGCAGGCAAATACACACACACACACACAAACACACACACACAGACATACAGAAAGAGAGAGAGAGAGAAAGAGTCTAAGTACAGAACCATTAAGAGAAACTTGAAACTTAGAGAATGTTCAGCTATAGGGTTCTGTTCTGAAAAATATTAAAATGGCTATAGAACACCTAATTTGGTTCCTAAAACAAATGAATTATCTCTCTGAGAAAAGGACTAATTTCCACTGTATATATTATAAAATCTTAATTTTTAGAGAGGCAGGTAGAGGCCTAAAATACAGATACAATATAATTTTTATTTTAAGACACTTTAAATTTGTAGAGAAATGATTTGGTGCTCCAGAATGATATCAACTATGACTTTAAATTCATATAGCTTACTGTCCTTTCTGCCTATAGTTAAAAAAAGGAATCTTGTTTTTTTCAAGTGTTCTATGGGCATATGATGGAAGATAAGCTCTCCACTGTATCATCTATGATGGACTGACTGTATTTCTCAGTCTCAAAGTATCATCTCATTTAATTCATACAGGAATCTTGGATTTGTGATATGCTTTTTTTAAGATTTATTTGTTTGAAAGTCAGAGTTACACAGAAAGAGAAGGAGAGAGAGAGGGAGAGAGAGAGGTCTTCCATCTGCTGGCTCACTCCCCAGTTGGCCACAATGGCTGGAGCTGCGCTGATCCAAAGCCAGGAGCCAGGAGCTTCCTCCAGATCCTCCCTGACGGGTGCAGGGGCCCATGGACTTAGGCCATCTTCTACTGCTTTCCAAGCTCACAGCAGAGAGCTGGATCCAAAGTGGAGCAGCCGGGACTCCAGCTGGTGCCCATCTGGGATGCCGGCACTGCAGGAAGCGGCTTTCCTCGCTGTACCACAGAGCCGGCCCCACGTGATATAGTTTAATGTGCAGGTATATGTGGTGCATAGGTGTGTGTTTTTCCTATCTTGTGCCTTAGTCTCTCTTAATTAATATCAATGCCTGTTTCTCTCTCCTGACTTTCACTTTGTTTCTCATAGGCCTCTCTTCTTTCACCACACCAGAGACCTGGAGTCTATTTTACATATATCTGACAAGCTAACGTGTTTTCCCTTCTTCACCTATGTAAAGAATAATTGATACTGCTCTTTAAAAGGCCGACATGTGCAGGGGCAGGCATTTGGTGCCTGGAACAACTGCATCCTGTATCAAAGTGCCTGGGTTTGAGTCCTGGCTCTGCTACTAATTCTACCTTCCTGCCAGTGTGCACCTTAGGAGGTCAAGGTGATGGTGCAAGTACTTAGGGCCCTGCCACTCAAGTGGGAGATCTGGATGAGCTTCTGAGCTGCTGGCTTTGGCTTCATTCAGTCTTGGGGGTTACCGGCACTGGGGAAGGGAACCAGTAAATGGAAAATCTTTCTCCTTCCTTCTCTCCTCTTTCTTTTTTAAAATTTTTAAATTTTTAATTTTTTAGACAGGCAGAGTTAGACAGTGAGAGAGAGAGACAGAGAAAGGTCTTCTTTCTGTTGGTTCACCCCTCCTACCCCCCAAATGGCCGCTATGGCTGGCGCGCTGTGCCGATCTGAAGCCAGGAGCAAGGTGCTTCTCCTGGTCCCCCAAGGGTTGCAGAGCCCAAGCACCTGGGCCATCCTCCACTGCACTCCCTGGCCACAGCAGAGAGCTGGACTGGAAGAGGAGCAACCGGGACAGAATCCGGTGCCCCAACCGGGACTAGAACCCAGGGTGCTGGCGCCGCAGGCGGAGGACTAGCCAAGTGAGCTGCAGCGTCAGCCTCTCCTCTTTCTATCTCTGTTTCCATTTCTTTCAAATAAAATGAAAACAAACAATTTTTTACAATAAAAAAAGGCTGACACATGTGGACTGAATTTAATTTTTCCCCTAATGGCATAAACTGATTTTATACAAATATCGAAGTAATTTGGTAAGCCATATAAAGTAGTAGCACTGAAAATATAATGGAATTAAAATAGCTAGCCCAAACAATGGTTATATCTTAAAAGGCGTGCAGATGAAACCCTGCCATATGGAAAGTGCACATTGTTTAAATAATCTAGAGCAGATATTGGAATCTATCCTTAGGACAAACCCTCTTTGGTAACATCTACTAGTCATGTAGGCATAGGAACTATTTACCACTGTTCTTGGAAATTAACCTAAAAGCAGATGCTCCACACAGCATTTGGTATTCTATTTAGCAAGGGGTTGAGTTCACCACAACAATGAGCCCATAATATTCATAGAATTTGAAATCACCCTGAGCCTCAAATGGACTGTGTGTTCCTGGGAGGAGTGAATGAACAGTGTTTGGCTCATCTTTCCCTTCTCTCAGAAGCCGAGACTTGACTCTAGGAAGTGGCATAGACAATTCTTACCTTCTCTTCTGTTCATGGTAGAGAAAATACCATGCGAAGGAGCCTGGGTTGACACAACGCCACCCTCACTGGGTTGTCAGGTGCCCTACTCACTTAACATTGAGCCAGTCCCAAGTTGGGAAATGTGTTCAGGGCCAGGCCACTTTGCAGTAAACATGGAAGCAGACTATTTTTTATCCATGGGTTTGGACCATTTTCCCCTAAGGAGTAGCAGCCCCAGTGTCACTCATCCCAAAACAGGAAGTAAGATGAGCTTTAGAAACGGAAGAGCGTCCCTGCTGGTATAGGACTCAGTTGGACCTAAGACATTCAGGTACGGAAGTGCTGCACGCATCGGGTTGGGAAGCCTGGAGCTGACGTTGGAGGCCTGCCAGGAACCACAGGGAAGTTCAAGGTCTCTTGACGACTCTAGCAGTTGCCTAAGTTATGTTTCTGTTCTATACTTTGAGTCAACTCTTCTTTTATTCATTTTAAAATTTTTTATTAATATAAGGTTAACAAATTTCAGGTATTTCATATATACAGCTCTAGGAGCATAGTGATACTTGTCATCCTACCTCCCCTCCCCCGCCGCCCACAATCTCACCCTCCCTCCTCTTTCCTTTCTTATTTGTTTCTTTTTATAGTGACATACTGTCAGTTTAGCTTATAATCACAAGCTTAGCCCTCCACTAGGTAAACAATTCAACAAATAGTAAGAAGAAAAAAAATTCACTGTTTCTCAACAGTAGAGACAAAGACTGTAAATAATAATCAAATCTCAAAATGTTAATTTCACTCACATACATTACATTTTTTGTACTCTATTAGATACCACAGATCAGGGAAAACATGCTATTTGTCTTTTGGGGACTGGCTTATTTCACTAAATACAGTGGTCTTCACTTGCATCCATTTTGTTGTGAAAGACAGGATTTCATTCTTTTTTACGGCTGAGTAGTATTCCATAGTGTATACATATCACATTTTCTTTATCCAGTCATTGGTTGATTGACATCTGGGTTGACTCCATATCTTAGCTATTGTGAGTTGAGCTGTAATAAACATGAGGGTGTAGGATCTCTTTCATATACTGATTTCAATTTGTTTGGGTAAATTTCTAGGAGTGGGATGGCTGGGTCATATAAGATCTCTTTTCAAATTTCTGAGAAATCTCTATATTGTCTTTGACAATGGCAGTACTAGTTTACCTTCCCATCAACCGTGGATTAGGGTACCTTTTCCCCATATCCTTGCCAGCATTTTTTAAAGTATTTATTTATTTATTTATTTGAAAGTCAGAGAGGAGAGGCGGCGGGGGGGGGGGGGGTGTCTTCCATCCACTGCTTCACTCCCCAATTGGCCACAACTGCTGGAGCTGCGCCAATCCGAAGCCAGGATCCAGGAACTTTCTCCAGGTCTCCCACGTGGGTGCAGGGGCCCAAGGACTTGGGCCATCTTCTCTGCTTTCCCAGGCCATAGCAGAGAGCCGGATCAAAGTGAAGCAACTGGATCTCAAACTGGCACCCATATGGGATGCCAGCACTTCAGGCCAGGGTGTTAACCTACTGCGCCACAGTGCCGGCCCCAACCAGCATTTTTTATCTTTTGATTTCTCTATGAGAGCCATTCTAACTAGGGTGAGGGAAACCTCATTGCAGTTTTGATTTGCCGTTTCCTGGTGGCTAGTGATCCTAAACATCTTTTCATGCATCTGCTGGCCATTTGAATTTCCTCTCTTGAAAAATTCCTGTTCAAATCCTTTGCCCATTTCTTAACTGGATGGTTTGTTTTGCTGTTGTTAAATTTCTTAAGCTCTTTAAGAAGTGATACTAAAATTCATATGGAAATACAAAAGACCCCAAATAATTAAAGTAAACTTAAACAACAAAAACAAAGCTGGAAGCAACACAATATCGGATTTTAAGATGTAATACAGAGCAGTTATAATCAAAACAGCCTGATACTGGCACAAAAATAGACATGTAGACCAATGAAATAGAATAGAAACCCCAGAAATCAATCCATGAATCTACAACCAACTAATCTTTGACAAAAGAGCCAATATCAATCCCTGGGAAAATGACAGTGTCTTCAACAAATGGTGCTGGAAAAATTGTATCTCCACATGCAGAAGTATGAAACAAGATCCCTACCTTACACCTTATACAAAAATCAACTCAAAATGCATCACATATCTAAATATCCAACCTGATACCATCAAATTACTAGAGGAAAACATTGGGGTAATGATACAAGACATTGGCATGGGCAAAGATTCCTTGGAAAAGATCTCAGAAGCACAAGGCAATGAAAGCAAAAATGGAAAAATGAGATTGCACCAAGCTAAGAAGCTTCTACACTGTGAAGGAAACACTCAAGGAAGTAAGGAAACAACCAGCAGAATAAGAAAATATTCGCAAACTATGCAACTGATAATGGACTAATGTTCAGAATCTTAAAGACTCAGTCAACTCTTATTAGCAGTATAGTTGGGTCTGTCTCATTTGTATGGGAGTCCTGGCAATGCTAACTGTAAGTGGTGGTATCAAGGAAAGATGACCATATCTGGAGTGTAGGGATAATGTAAGGACCACCTGCCCCAGAGCAGGTGGCCTGGCAGCAGGAGGAGAAACCAGAGCAGAAGAACAACCAGGGAGTTTCTGGGCAGTGCCCTAGGAAACTTCGGGAAATTAATAGACGAAGAGAGAACAGTGGAGAAAACTAATTCCTTCCAGGAAGTCAGTGAGGACTCACACAGTTACTGTACTTTGCCTATGGTAAGGAAGGGTAAGCTTACTTGGGAGTCACTGGCAAGGAGGCCAACAATATATAGGGTCTATAATAAAATATTCTGGGGGCCGGTGCCATGGCTCACTTGGTTAATCCTCTGCCTGCAGCACCGGCATCCCATATGAGCACCGGATTCTGTCCCGGTTGCCCTCTTCCAGTCTAGCTCTCTGCTGTGGCCCAGGAAGGCAGTGGAGGATGGCCCAAGTGCTTGGGCTCCTGCGCCCACATGGGAGACCAGGAGGAGGCAACTGTCTCCTGACTTCCGATCGGCACAGCGCTGGCCGATTTGGGGGGTGAACCAACTGAAGGAAGACCTTTCTCTCTGTCTCTCTCTCACTGTCTATTGTTCTACCTGTCAAATAAAAAAATAATAAAATAAAATATTTTAAACTCTTGCTCACTTAATACAAGCACAGATAAACATAAATTAACAAAGAGCAGATTTCAGCTCATGCTATTAATAGGATTTGTATCCATGTGTTGCTTAGTTTGAAGCCATGGATTATTTTTGTTTGAGGCTGCCACCTTTTTTGACAAATTGCTATTTTAATGTTATTATTTGGTGTAATTAATCAGTGAGTCAGCGGAGCAGGCATTTTCCACCTAAATTAAATATGCTGGCAGAATGATTATTTCTTTAATATATTTACTATGAGTTTATTTTACATTTTTAACAAAGAAATTGGTGAGAACCATGTTATCTTGTCTCAGTGTCAGCATTCTGCTCTGCAAAGTCCTGTTGTTTGCCAAAATGTTTGATGAGGTCCTTCTGAATGTGGACTACAAAGAGAAAAACCTTTACAACAAGCTAAAGTCCATGTGATGCAGACGAAGCTTCACAAGAACATGCTGAAAGAACAGCTGTGTTTGAGTTCCTGGCTCCGTCTCTAAGAGTGGAAGTTAGTCCCTTACGTGACTTCAAGCCTCAGCTTCTCCCCCCGCAATCCCACAGGCTCCTGAGAAAATTCAGAAGGAAGGTGTAAGTGGGAAATGTTATCCAGGTAGCACATAAAATAGGTGTTCAGCATCTTGTTTTCTCCCTGCCCTTGGTTTCAGCTGGAGGCTACGTAGTCAGGACAACTCTTTGATTATAAGGTATAATGGGAATAAATCCAAGCAAAATTTTGCCCAAATCTTAGTGACGTTGAGCTTATTAAGTAGCTTGTTGAGTTAGAAACCTTGCTGTGATTCAGAATAAAAATTCAGAACCCTGAATCCTACCTCTTAGAGGAGACGCTAAATTAAAAGCAAAGGAATGGATTTCCTTATCTTTCTCATCAGTACTCCACTAACACTGGATAGCCTGATTGTCTTTGAAACTTTGAGATACCAAAGCTGAATACTGAGAATTGCTGAGTAGATCCACTGTATCAGATCTCGCACGAACACTCTGGACCCATTTAGGGTACTTTGGTGCAGTTGCGGGGGCAGGGAACCTTCTTTCTGCCAAGGTGCTACTTGCATATTTATAACATCATTCATAGGCCATACAAAATTATCAACTGAAAAATTAACTTTCTCTAGATGTATTGGGGGCCTTATATGGTCTGCCGGCCAGATGTTCCCCACCTCTGCCACAGGAAAGTTTTAAATGAACAGGGAACATGAAAAGTTTCTGAAAGTTTATGAAAATAGCTTACATGACTCTCAAATAATAGTACTCTTGGTGACATCAGAATTGTTTTATCTGAGTAAGTATTTCGGGGGAAAACGGTTCATAAAGTAGGAGAAAGGACTTCATGTTTTTGGCCAGCTACTCTCTGCTTAGGCACTATGTTAGGCATGCAGTAGGCTTTGGACAAGAGGGTTATACTGTTGATATCATTTGCTTTCCATCAGAGTCCCATAAAGAAACTATAAATATTACTGTGCTACAGATGAGAAACTGGAGACAGGTGAACTAAATAGCTTTAAGAGTGTATTGTCGATAAGTGGTACAACAGAGACTTGGAATCAGGTCGGTCTGCCTCTGAAGTTCATGATCTGTACACAATACTGCACCACCTTTGCTTGTCTTCTAGCTCTTGAATGGTTTCGTGCTGTAGGGACTGTCTTAATATTTCCGATTCTGATGATCTAATCCTACCACACTGCATTGAGCTGAATAGCACCAACTCTAGTTGCAACAGATGCATTTTGCACCTGGCATTCCATTGCCATTCCTCTGTCCACCCTGACTTCATCTGTTATCAAAAGGTGTGAGTGGTTCAGGATGGCAATGATATTCAAAAGCAAATGACATTGCCTGCTCCTATTGCTTGAGGAAGAGAAGAGAAGCCAGGAAGAGAAAGATGCTGCAAGTAAGAAGGGGAGGAAAGCACGAAAAAGTAAAAACAGCCAGCGTGGAAATCACTCATGTGAAATGCTACTGGGAGGCCAAGTAAGACAAGGCCCAGACAGACCATGGATTTGACCATGTGGTGGTGACTTATGACCTAGTGCAAAAGAAGAGAGCAGAGATGGGACAGGGATTCTGGAAGCAAAGACAGAAGGGCCAAATCTTTCCTGCAAGGGGAATTTTGCTGCCAAGGGGAATAGTGTGGTGAAGTGCATGCAGGGTCATAGAGGGCTTTTAAAAAAAGACAGAAGCTTTTATAACATATTTATTTAGTGGATGGTGAAGATCTATTAGAGAAGAATTCCTAGAATTTACAATCCTAGACAGAGCTCACACACCTCCCAGAGGACTTTGGCACAGAACTTGTCCAGCATTCCCCGATGGCCAGCCGATGAGCAGGTACCAGCTTCTCGTCCCCATCCAGCCAACCTGCCCAACCCCAGTGCCCTTATCATGCATATATAATTGTCTAGACAAATGCACAAAATGCACAGACACTGGGGATGCTGAAGTAAGCTCTGTGTCACTGCATTCCACTCAGAAAGGCATATTCTAAAGGCTTAGAAACATAACAGACCAGCAAAAGACAATAGGACCAACAGGGTAACTTTTCATAGTTTGAAAAGGAGCTTCCCATGACAGAAGTACCAACAGGATCTGGAAACCTGTTTGAAATGCGAGTTCTCAGACTCTATCCAGCACCACTGAGCCAGAAGTCACCAGGTGATGCTGATACACAGGCAGGTTGCAGAATCACTGCTTCCAACATGTGCTGCAGGGGAAACTCAGTTTTCCTGAGCTTCATTCTGCTTCAGATTCTCCATCTGTTTCTGAGCCAATTTTATGGTATTTCAAGGGAAATTTTTGATGAAGCAGTTTCAAGTAGTATTTGCTTAGGCTTATGCTTTATATCATACTCATTACGAGGACAAACAAAGGTAATGCTTTTATAGTCGATTTCCTTCTATAAAATAATTGTCAGTTTTTTGTCCTTTTAGCTTTTCTGGTTCTTTGTGTGTCTGGGGCAGAGAAAATACAAGATGGCTTGGAGAAGTTTGTGCCAGAAAGCTAGAAGGTTATGCAGGACAGACAGGCTTGAAAAGGACAGCCCGGCCCAAATTAGAGACGACAAAGCATCAGAAAGGAAAGTGACCACAGGACACTGCTTTATGCATTCCCCTTTTCCCTGTAAAGTTACATAGTATCTGGCTCTGGGGATTAGGGCGTAGACATCTTTGGGGAACATTATTCTGCCTATCACGAGAGGAGATGATGCAAATAGCTCAAGGTGGAATATTTTGCTTTCCCTCGTGTTTCCAGACAGGTTTTTCTTTTTAATCAAGAACGTTTCAGTGACTCACTAGTACCTGAGGAAATACACAGAACACTAGCTTGTCTTGTTGAATTCTCCTGCTTTGGGCAAAATTCCGTTGTATGTTATTTATATAATTACAACCCATCCACCTTGGACTATGTATTCAGGATTCTCATGGGTTCTTATCTACACTTCTTTCAGGCCATCCTTCCTTTCTGGAATGTCTTTATATCTTTTTTTAAATCATTCTTTTACTTGAAAGGCAGAGAGAATGAGACAGACAGAGAGGCTGGAGAAAGAAATATTTCCATTTTCCATTATTCTTCAAATGTCTGCATTGGCCCAGGCAGGGGGCTGAAGCCTAGAGCCAAACACTCAATCCAGGTCTCCTGTGTGAGTGGCAGGAACATGACTGCTTGAAAAACACTGCTGCCTCTCAGGATCTGCATTAGCAGGAAGCTCGAGTCAGGAGCCGGACCCAGGGATTGCACGAGAGCATTCTGGTGTGGCACGTCAGCAACGTGAGCAGTGTCATACTTGCTAGGCTGCATGCCCAGCCCACCACTCTCTGTAATAGTCCAGCTATCCTGTGTGTCTCTCTCCTCCCTACTCACACTTACACTTACCCCAGCACGTGCTTACACACACACACACACACACGCTTCCAACCCGAGACGCATGACATTCTGGCTTGCATGCAGTTAGTGTGTTTTTCTCATTCTTCCTATTATATTATCAGCTTCTTAGTATTTTTAAAGTCATCCCTGGCACTGGCTACCTCTCATCTCTGTGTCCACAGAGCATCCACACGCACCCTCACCTGTTCCCCCTCACAACAGAGTAAATAAATTATTCCTGACAAATTTTATCTTGTTGGTTTCCAGCTCATCAAGATCTTTGTAAATTTCTAGTCTAGCAAGTAATACACTGGTTATGACTTCCACATTTGTTTTCTGATATACTTTTAATGGGATTTCAAATGCTAGACTTTATCACTATTTCCTGCAAATATCTTATGAGGACACTTCAAAAAGTTATGGAAATGGAATTAAAAAACTGATTGATTTTGGTGTGAAAATTTTGAAATTTATACTTAGTTCTCTTTCATAAAATGCATTTTCATGAACTTTTTGAAGACCCCTCCTATGCGTGGATTTGAAAAACTTTTTGTAGCAAAAGAAACATCTTTTAATTCTATCTTCCACAAACTGTTTTGATGTCTCCTTGTACCATATGCTGTACATTGCACATATTTCTTCTCTTCATTTTTCACCAGAATCAAAAACACATGACAGAATTAAAAACCAAACAAAGCAACCACGCTGGTTTTGTTGCCTTAAACATATGTGTTTAGTGCCATGCTAGGCTCACTCTTAGCATCAATTTTCCTGACTCTCGACAGCTTATGTCATTCTTCTCTTTTTATTCCTCCACATGCACACCTCCTGGAGCTTGATATATGTGAGCGTTGAGAACACAGGCTCATCCGTGGTCCTTCCAGCTTCTGATACGTGTGAGTGTTGAGAACATGGGTGTCGAGAACCCTCACCAGCGAAGGTCCAACCCACGGAGTCACGAACGACACGACCACTGTTGATCATCGGTTCTCAAGGAACTTTTATTTTTAGTGATAGAAGAAGGAAAGGAGAGAAAGAGAAGCAGCCGAGAGAGAAAGAAGGAGAAAGACTGAAGAGACTGCCCCACTTCCCGCCCCTATCCCCGTCTTGTCTTTTATCCATCCTCGTCTCCTAGGGCTAGGGCGAGCAGTCCATCAATCAGATCAATCAGATCAAAAGGCACGCATAGCCTCAGGTCAAGGTGTATCTCATCCCATCAGGTTGTTTGCAAGTCTTTTGTTCAGCACTTCCTTGACCTTGTTCTGCTCTGCAGGATGAGGCAGTGCAATGAGGAGGTCCCAACAGGTAGCCCGCCTGTGGTTCCCCACACACGGGCTCATCCGTGGTCCTCCCAGCTTTTGCACTCCCTTCTCTCTAGCATTCCTCCCTTTCCTTTGTTCTCCTTACTCCTATTTGGCTTCTACATCTTTTTACATTTGGAAATTTGAAAATCTCAGAATAAAATGAAGGCTAATGTAACCATCATCTCTAATCCAACCACACAGGGAAATTGTTATAAGCATCTGAGCTGTGTGATTCCCAACTTTTCAGTGTCATTTCTAATCCTGCTGGATTTGAATCTTTTTGGTTCTTTAGATTAAGATATGCCTTATTCCCTTGAAAATCATGTCATTGTTTTAACAAAGCAAATCTGTTGTATCAATGGCATCATACTTTATATATCATCTACAATTTGATGTTTCTTCCCATGTTGTTTTCAATCTATCCGTACAGACTAGCTCATGCTTCAGGCAACAGCAGTATTTTGACATGTGTCATTTATCCAACACCCATTGTGGACATTTGTTTTGTCTCCAAGTTGTCTCATTCAAAACACGCCTGTACCAATGCGTGTTTGGCACCGGTGGTTAGGGCACCTGTGTGCTGTATCAGAGTGACTGGATTCTTTGCCTTGCTCTGCTGCTGATTCCAGCTTCCTGCTAATGCAGAACTTGGAAATCAGGTTGATGACTCAAGTAATTACATTCCTGCCACCCACCTGGGAGTCCTGGATTGTGTTCCCAGGCTCAGTTTTGGCCCCAGCCCAGGCCTGGCCATTGCAGACATTTAGGAAATGGATCAGTGGCTGGATCAGGTCTCCCTTTCCCCCAACAATGCTACCTCTCTAATGAACAGAACTAAAGTTAAAAAAAAAAAAAAAAAACTCTAAAAATATTTTGGTCCACGTGACTTGTAGGAATGAATTACTGTTGCTTCGGAGGGGCAATAGCAGGAGTGGTTGAAAGTCAAGCTATTGGGTTTTAAGTACCAGGTGACCATGGCCAAGCGTTTTACCACTCTGTGCCTCTCCTTCCCCATTCATAAAATGAGAATATCAATGGTTCCCATGTCAAAAGTTAGGGAGTCAGATTCACTCACATACAGAAAGGATCTAGTTCAGCTCCTCTCCAAGGAAAGTGCTCTAGGCTGTGGGCTGTCGTTGCTGCTGTGGATCTGTGTTATAAATGACACCTGTCCAGGTTCAGAGAAAGCTGCCAAATTGTTGCTGGAATGGGCTGCAATCGCTTTCTGATAACTCTTCCGATATTTGATATTTAATTTGTTGTCCATTTGACATTTTGTAGTTCAGAAGGATTTTTAAAAAGAATAAAATCTTTTTGCTATAATTTGAACTTTTCTGATGACTGGTGAAACTGATTCCCTTTCAAATGTTTGCAAGCCATTTGCATTTCATCTTCTCTGAGTTATCTATTCAAGTTTTCTGCTTATTTTTCTATTGAGTAAACTTTTTTCTTGTTAATAGGAGTTCACCTCATTTTCTGGATTCTATACTATAGCTGGTTGTTAAGGCTACAGAGGTGAGGGGAGTCAACATCTTCCATTGGGAGTCATTCCACCTCCGCATACAGTGCGTCTATGTTACCAAGTCATTCTCAATGCCTTCAGTGAAGCTATAAAATCTTTTCATAAAGATCTTCCTCTCTTCTCTTTTTTCATGGTTTGGACTTTTTTGGGTGGATCTCAAGAAGGGTGATTTTTTAAGGTCTTTGTTTATGAATTTTGCTGCATTATGATCATGCAAGCTGGCGCCATGGCTCAATAGGCTAATCCTCCGCCTTGCGGCGCTGGCACACCAGGTTCTAGTCCCAGTGGGGGCACCGGATTCTGTCCCGGTTGCCCCTCTTCCAGGCCAGCTCTCTGCCATGGCCCGGGAGTGCAGTGGAGGATGGCCCAAGTGCTTGGGCCCTGCACCCCATGGGAGACCAGGAGAAGCACCTGCCTCTTGCCTTCAGATCAGCGCAGTGCGCTGGCCTCAGAGCGCCGGGTGCAGTGGCCATTGAAGGGTGAACCAACGGCAAAGGAAGACCTTTCTCTCTATCTCTCTCTCTCTCACTGTCCACTCTGCCTGTTTAAAAAAAAAAAATCATGCAAAGTATTCTTTGAAATTCAGTAATTCTTTGAATTCTTTGAAATGATTCAAGACTTCCCTTGTGGGATCATTTTTTATAAATTTCCATTGTGTGTTTAAGGGCTGGCATTGTGTCATAGTGGATAAAGCCACTGCCTGTGACATGGATATCCCATAAGGGCACCAGTTCATGTACCAGCTGCTCTGCTTCCAATCCAGCTCCCTCCTAATGGCCTGGGAAAAGCAGAAGAGGATGGCCCAATTGTTTGGAGCCCTGCCATGCACATGGGAGACCTGGATGAAGGTCCTGGCTCCTGGCTTCAGCCTGGCCCAGCACTGGGCATTGTGGCCACCTGCAAAGTGAAATAACAGATAGAGGATCTCTGTGTGTGTGTGTGTGTGTGTGTGTCCCTGTCTGTAACTTTGCCTTTCAAAGCAAATAAATCTTTTTTTTTAAAAAAAGAGGAAATTGTGTATTTACAGTCATTTAGTTATAGAATTCAATAGACACTTATATTCTGAGCTTATGTTAATTATTTATACCTAATGATTTTTATGTATTGAATTTAGTTAAAGTCACTCATTACATGCATTTTGTCAGCTTTTTAAAAATGCTGTCCTTTGCTAGGTTGTTAGAATTCTCATCCTTGAGTGGTTGATATGCCATTTCTTGGAACTTCTTTATTTCTTTGATAATTTTAAATTTGCCGTCCTCAAGTATGAATCCACCTTGCATTCTCTTCCTTTGCTTTACAAACTTCACGGTAACTGGCTATTCCTGTTCCCACCCCAAATCCCCACTGAGCCCACTCCATTAGGTGGGTTTTGTCCCTTAGCACCTTATCCTTATCATTAGTTTTCCTAGATGTTTTCCTACCTGCAGAATGTAATTTTAATCAGTGAAGCAGATATTTAATCAGATGCTCTGCTTTTTTTAGAGTTAAACTTTCTTTAGGAAATCTATTAACAACATAGAGGACTTATGGTGTTTGGTAGAAGGGTGGGAAGAAAAAAAGAAAGATAAAATGATTTTCCTGCCATATAGGGGCTCTCTAACTTAAGTATAAAGTGTGTTTTATGATATAAACTACAAATTGTCAACTGGAATTTAGAGGATGCTTGTTCTCCCAAGCCATAAACACATTATTTGTTGTTTTCAGTTGACAAATATAATTCCCTTCTCCTCTGTGTTATTACTTTTTCATTGGTGCCTATTTTGCCTGGATATTATTCTTTCATTTCTCATAAATTATTCTCTGTAAATTGTTCAGAGATTGGTGATGATGAATTCATTTGAAAGCTCTATGAGGTTGCAGAGTTCTGGCTGCGCACACTTTTTCTCTTTCATTTCGCTCTACCTTTGCAAGAAGACTGGGTTTTTGTTTTGTTTTGTTTTGTTTTGTTTTGTTTTTCTGAAAAAACTTTTATTTCTATTTGGCCCAAGGTTTCCTCCCTCTCTTATTCCCACTCTTATTTTTTACTGAGATCTATTTTCAATTGACTTTATACACATATGTTTAACTCTATGTTAAGTAATGTGTTCAACAAACAGTATGATGAAAAAAAAACTGTTCTTCAATCAAGATCAGGGCTGTTCAAGTCATTGCTTCTCAAAGTGTCGATGTCACTTCTACAGACTGGCTTTCAGGTACTCTATTAGTTCTCACAGGTCAGGGAGAACATGTGGTATTTGTCATTTTGTGACTGGCTTATTTCACCAAGTATGATATTATGTTTTCCAGATTCATCCATTTCTTCATAAATGACCAGATTTCATTTTTTACTGCTGTGCAGTATCCCACAGTGTACATATCCCATAAATTCTTTATCCAGTATTCAGTTGATGGACATTTGGGTTGAGTCCATGTCTTAGCTATTGAGCTGCAATAAACATGGGGGTGCAGATATCTCTTTCATATGCTGATTTCATTTCCTTTGGGTAAATTCCCAGGAGTGGGATAGCTGGATCACCTCCAATGAGGTTTCACTTCACCCCAGTTAGAATGACTTTCATACAGAAATCAACAAAAAACAAATACTGACAAGGATGTGAGGAAAAGGGTACCCTGATCCACTGTTGGTGGTAATGTAAACTGGTGAAGCCATTATGGAAGACAGTATGGAGATATCCCAGAAATCTAAATATAGAGCTACCATATGAAGTCTATTTTCTCAATATTTATTTATTCATTAGAGAGGCAGAGTTTCAGAGTGAGAGAGGGAGAGACAGAGAGAGCGATCTTCTATCTGCTGGTTCACTCCCTAAATGACTGCAAAACCAGAGCTGGGCTGATTCAAAGGCAGGAGCCAGGAGCTTCTTCTGGGTCTCCTACATGAGTACAGGGGCCCAAGAACTTGGGCCATCTTTCACTGCTTTCCCAGGCACATTAGCAGGCAGCTGGATCAGAAGTGGAGTGGTCAGGACCTGAACTGGTGCCCACTAGGATGCCAACATTGCAGGCAGAGGCTTAACATACTGTACCACAGGAAGCCCATTGTTTTTACATAACCAGAGTCTAGGTCAACACATCTGCCTCTTCGGTACCAACAGAATGGATAGCTCTTCATTTACAATCCTTCTTTCCCTTCCAAGGGAGGCACTGAAGTCTAAAGATATAGATATATGAAGAAGTGCAATCACACTCATTTGGAACTTCAGAGAAAATATTGTATGTGCTACCTACATCTTCACCTCCATATGGAGAACGTTCAAGACTTTGGAAATAGTTAAGTATCTTCTGACTCTGTCAGTGACTGACACATGAATCAGACTTACTGAGTTGCAATTGTCAACTTTAATGGGTGTGGACAGTGTTTCTGTACATACAGAGAAGCGTTGTAAGGCAGTGTTCTGTGTGTTAGGGTTGGCCTCTGCACAGACATTTCTGTAAGGGTTCCATAGCATTCTCATCCAGCATAACTGAGTGCTTACAAGAAGTGAAGGGATAATCCTAAACCTGTGGAGTTCCTTTAGAATTTACTAATTTTTGTGAATCGTTTCTGATGCTATGTAACATGGTGATTATTACTTTAGCTGGTAGGCTCTTGTGACAAAATACCTGGATGGCTTACGCAGCAGATAGTCTCATGGTTCAGGAGGGTAGTTGTTTAGGATCAAACTATTGGCAGGGTTGATTCCTGCTGAGGTCTCTGTTTAAAAAAAAAAACAGATTTATTTATTTATTTATTTAAAAATTAGAGTTACAGAGAAATAATTTGTTGGTTCACTCCCCAGATGTCTGCAACAACCAGGGTAGGACCAAACTAAAGCCAGGAGCCAGGAACTTCATCCAGGTCCCCCATGTGGGTGACAAGGGCCCAAACCATTGCTTTTCCTGTCTTCTGCTGATTTTCCCAGACCATTAGCAGGGAGCTGGATCTCAAGAGAGCAGCTAGGACATGAACCAACACCCATATGGGATGCCAGTATTGCAGGCTGCAGCTTTACCCACTATGCCCCATAGCTCTCTTCTTGCTTGCCCATGGCTGTCTTCTTGTTGCATGCTTGTATGGTTGGTCCTCTGTTCCCACATATTACCTGGTGTCTGTGTGTGCACAGATTTCTTCTTCTAAGACACAAGACACTTTGCACCAGGGCCTAGCCTAATGGAATAGTTTAAGCTCAAACACCTCTTAAAAGGCTCATTCTGAAGCAATAGTGAAAAAAGCTTCAACAAATGAATTTTGAGGGACATAGTTCAGTTCCTGGAAATGACTGTGAGGGATGACAGCAAAATGGCCCCGTAAGGAACCATGACAAAGGAAGGAGAGCTGCTCACATCACCAGGCCCCAGGCATGTCTTTATGTGTTTGAAGCACGTGGGCTCAACCAACATGATCCTTACTCAGTCTTACACTTGCTCTGGCCCCCTGTTAAAATCCAGCTCTTGACTATGCCCGGCCTTGACCTTCTCACTCTAACTCATCACCAGCTTTGCATTTGGAGTCCACACTTGGAACCAGGTTTATCTCTGCAGCTCTTTATCTCTTGTTTTCTGCTCAGATTCTTGGTAACTTCAGCTGCCAAGCTGCAGTTTCAGCCATCCTTGCTCCGATACATCATGTTCCCCTACCGCTCATTGAGCCCTTGAACTTCTGCTTGCAGTCTAGCCCCCTTCAACTGTAGGTACTTAGGCTTCTTCTCCCCCAACATTCTATAGAACTCAACTCCAGACTCAGGGTGGCTCTCCCTCATCATTCTCGTTTGCAGTGGGAAGCTACAGTACCTGCTGCAGATGCCTGTGAGAAGTGTGGGAATTCATGAGTTATTTTTGCATGAATAAGCATTGAAAAGGACCAAATCCATGCTATACAGTTGAAAGTGACTTCTATAATTAACTTTAATATGACTCGTTTTTTAAAAGGAAATTTGGCTGTTAAAAGTGTCCTTAGGAGAGTGAACCTTCTCTGTCAGACTTCACTCACTAAACCAACTCATGACAGCAAGAGATGGAACCAAGCCCGGGATGTAATGTTATATAAGGGTTGTCCTTGTTTAAATCATTACACTTTTCAAGGCACAGAACTCTCTGTCCCTAAAACCATGACCACCAATAAGTGTAATTTGCCTTTTAGGTTTCCGAAACTTGTGCTTTAAAAGATGATAATTTTGAAGCCAGAAAGTAGAATGCATCGAAAATTTCAATTAGAAAATAAACTTTACCCATGCCATAGTACAGTGTTGCCTGGAGAAACCTGATAGAACAAGAGGAAATGATATGAGCAAGGGTGCATATTGCAAGCATATGTGTATTAACAGAAGTACGTGGTATGTGTGTGTTTATCTTGTGACATAATGGGCAGATTTAAGATTAAATTACTTACCTGTTAATTTTTGTACTGTGTGAATATTCTAGCAATGGTTACTTTTATATATACTTGAAGATAGGAATATAAAATATGAACAGATATTCTGGGTGATATAGATAGCCATCTTGAAATTGAAAACAACAATTGATAGCTAAATAGATGAAATTCAAGTTGTTTCACTTGGTGAGATTTATTAAATAAGCAAAATAAAATAGTTGTAAAAGTATGTAGTGACTTAATCACATCCTAATTGAAAAGCAAATCAGTTGTGACTTGTTCTTGTATATGTCAAAGCTTTGGTATGGAGGAAAGAACTAATTTTGAAAACTAGACTTAGTCTTGCCTTTTCAAGAAAAATATAATAAAAAGCACTACTGTGCTGCTATAAAGGTAGTTCAGAAAGTTTAATTTCTTTTTGGTAGAGCAGAACTGAAAAAAGCATTCTATTCTCCTGAGAAGTGAGTGCTAATTCTCAAGGAATATTAAAAGCTCACACTCCAATGGAATGGTAATTTCTTCCATTCTGATGACAAAGGGCCAAGCTCCTAATAATTCTGAAGTTGAGTGTGAATAGCTTGTACGTGAGGTTTGGGTCATCAAAATCTGAAAAAACAGTTTTCCTCACATACTCGTGCAATCATGTTTGATAGGTGGCACTAAAGGTGATTCGAAGTTACTAATAGAGGCAAATAAAGATGACAAAGATGAATTGTAATTAGTTACTTATACTTGTAGTATTTTGATTAAGTTGGTATTTCAAATTCATGTTCTCATTTTAAACAGTAAAGCAGTCTTTGAAACAAGTATATCGCATCTTAATTTTACCTACAGATGCCCATCTCCTCCAGAGAGAATTTGTTTCTTTTACAGCACAAAGGATCAAGTTTCAAAGCCTGTGGGTTTATTGCAGACAGGTAGAAGTGAAGCCTCTGGGAACAGCCCTGGAGACAGGAGGGTGTTGGGAAGTCCTCCTGCCCTTGGTGTGTTTGAGGAGGAGCTGGTACCCTCCAGAAGCCTGCAGTGGAAGCTGGGTCCTGGGAGTAAAGGAGACAAAGGGAGAAAGATTCAGGTAAGATAATTATTCTGAGACTTTGGAGACAAGGCACCTGCTCATATTGCAATGAATATGTTTAAAGGCTACATAAACAAAAAGTTTCATGTTAATAGCTTCATATTGTTATTAATGTCTGTGTGTATGTAAATATGCAACTTAGTATATATGTAATTAACACCTCAAACCTACTGCTCAGGACAAGACTAAAGGAATTTCTTAAAATTCTCAGTTCAATTGCTGTATTCATAATGACCCAAACCTAAAACAATCCAAATTACATGCTGAGGAATGGATGCAAAGAAATAGTGATACGCTCATAATGGAATACTTCTCAATAAGAAAGAGGAAGGAATGATCCACACAGTATGGATTACTCTCAAAGTGTAATTCTGGATTAAATAAGCCCAGTAAGAAAGGCAACGTGGAATGGAGTTCCATTCATGTGCCATTATGAAAAGGCAAAGGCATTTCTATAGGAGATCAGATCTGTGGTTGCCCAGAGCTGCAGGTGGGGTAGGATAGGGGTTGACTGAAAGTGGAAGTGAGCGAAGTCTGGGAGGTGGATGATCAAAATAGTCTATCTCAATCGTGGCAGTAGTTACAGGAGTGTATATATATATATTTAAAACACATACAGTGGTAAGCCTCAAGAGGACATATAAAGCATACTTCAAAAGAACTAATTAAAACTAAATTTATTTAAGAAAAAAATCCTAAGTTCATGCCCATAGATAACATTCTACCCTAAACTCTGAATCTTGGAGCGTGACCAATTGACCAACTGAGTCTTTGGAGTGATTTTTTTAAATTTTATTTAAGTTTTACAAGTTTCATGAATTTCATATATACAGATTTAGGAACATAGTAATACTTCCCTCTCTACCCTCCCTCCTGCCCACACTCCAACCCTTATTGCTCCTCCCTCTCCCATTCCCATTTTTAATTTTTACAAAGATATATTTTCAGGTTAGTTAATGATCATAAAGTTAACCTACACTCAGAAAATGAGTTCAACAAACAGTATGAAGAAAAAAAAAAACCACATTGTTTCTCAATGGAAGCAACAAGGACTGTAAACAATCACAAAATTTCAGAAAGTCGATTTCATTACAATATATTACATTTTAGGTACTCTGTCACTTCACATCAGGGAAAACATATTGTGTCTGTCTTTTTGGGACTGGCTTATTTCACTAAATATAGTGGTTTCCAGTTGCATCCATCTTGTTGTAAAAGACAGGATTTCATTTTTTTTACAGGTGAGTAGTACTCCATAGTGTATATATACCATAATTCTTTTTTTATTTATTTGAAAGTCTGAATTAGATAGAGAAGTGGAGAGAGAGAGAGAATGAGAATATGAATATGAATATGAATATGAATCTTCTATCCACTGGTTCACTCCCCAGTTGGCCACAACAGCCAGAGCTGCACCCATCCGAAGCCACGAGCCAAGAGCTTCTTCCAGGTGTCCCACGTGGGTGCAGGGGCCCAAGGACTTGGACCATCTTCTACTGCTTTCCCAGGCCATAGCAGAGAGCTGGATCAGTAATGGAGCAGCCAGGACTGGAACTGGCACCCATATGGGATGCCAGCACTGCAGACAGCAGCTTTACCCACTGTGCCACAGTGCCAGCCCCAGTACTGTAATTTCTTTATCCACTCAGCAGTTGATGCACAGCTGGGGTGATTCCATAACTTAGCTATTGTGAATTCTGCTGCAATGAACATGGGGGTACAGACAACTCCTTCACATGCTGATTTCATTTCTCTTGGGTGAATTCCCAGGAGAGGGATGGCTGGATCATATGCTAGGTCTATATTCAGATTTTGGAGGTATCTCCATACTAACTTCCAGAGTGGCTGCACCAGTTTACAATCCCACCCACAGTGGACTAGGGTACCTTTTCCCCTAGTGACTTTTATTTTGGAAGTGATTTTTATTTTGGAGCCTTTTTGGCTCTGATTTTTGATGAGCTCTGTGTGTCTGTGCAGCCATGGACACCAAGCTTTAAAAGGTCTCTGGAGAGTGCTCAAACGCAAAAAATACAGTGTGAGGGAAAGGTGTGAACTCAGCGAAATAAGACAGCAACTATTTCTTCTGCCCCCAGCATAATCATTTTCTTTCCATACCTCCTGCCCTTGGACCAGTCCATCACCTCTTCAGGACACTTGTATATTGCAAAGACTTTCTTTCCCTTGTAGTCCAGAACACATGGCGATTCAATGAGTAAAGTTTAACTAACTCCACACTTGCTTCAAAGGGAAAGCTTTTTTCTCTGCCATCCTGGTCTGCTTTAGACAGGAAGTCTAGAGCAGGGGAGGGAGTGAGGCTGGGGTCCTGTCCTCCCCCAGCTGCCTCTGGGCTCTTCTCCTGTTCCTATTCCACACCACGCTGCCTCTGACTCCACCCAGATTTTTTTGGAAGGCTGTGGGGAGTAGAGAGACAGATGGCAGATAAAGGTGGTATCCGAGGAGCAGGCATTAATCTAATAGCAGTGCCCTGTAGCTTTCGCAGGTCTGAGGGAGAGGTGTTATCAGGAGGAGCTTTCAAGGTTTCCCTAAAGTTCCCTCGTGAAGGAAGACGTGTCTGTGGCTTCCTTCCTAAAGGCAGGAACCCTCCTATTTCTGCCCTTCCCTTATGATGTTGAGCCTCAGTTTGTCCTTCTAGTAGCACATTTTCCATCTCTTTCTACCAGCTCTCCTGATGGAGGCAAAATGACCTCTTATCACACTGGGCTCAACCTTTTATCCCCTTGAAGAAAGTGAGGACTAAGAATGGATGAACTCATTTAAAAATATCCTGTTTGTCTTTGAAATCTAAGTTCTTGGCCCCATGGCTTCATTCCATTTGTGACTCTTTCTGCCAGTTCCTCACCTGAAACCAAGACAGAGAGAGTTCTATGTTAACACACACACACACACACATGCACCTAGCTTATAGATATAGCAACATCATGGGAGTTCAGTGGTCAAAGATTGGGAAACACTCATCAAGGTAAGAAGGAGCCAGTGTGTAGGCAAGTGGTTATGATGCCCACATCCCACAGTGGAGTGCGTGGGTTCAATCCCTGGCACCAGCTTCCTGCTAACACAGACACACAGACCCTGGGAGGCGGCAGGAGATGGCTCAGCTCCTCATGTTTGGCTGCCAGCCTGGGGCCTTTGCAGGCATTTGAGGATTGAATCAGCAGATGAGGGAATCAGTCTCTCTCTCTCTGTGTGTGTGTGTGTGTGGTCTGTCTCTTCCTCCCTCTCTTCCTCTGTTTCAAATGAAAAAAAAAAATGAGGCAGGTATTGTAGTCAGCATATTAAGCAGGCACTTGAGACATAGACATCCCATGTACGAGGGCCAGATCAATTTCTTGCCACTCCGCTTCTAACCCTGCTTCCTGCTAATTCATCCTGGGAGGCAGCAGATGATGGCTCAAGAGCCTGGGTCCCTGCCATCCATGTGGGAGACCTGAGTGGAGTCTGTATGTCTGTCATTCATTCAACTAGATAAAAATCAAGAGCATTAAAAAATGACAAGAGCAGCAGGAGGAAGCACTTTATAGGAAGGCTTCGAGACTACTGAGAATGTGTTTGCAAAGCATTTGGTGGAACACTTGGAGGGGGGTTGGTAATAAGATGAAAATGCCAGGAGAAGATGGGCAGAGCAGTGGGGGGCTAAGAGGCAACGGGAAGCCCAGGGGCCGGACAAGTTGTTGTGTAGATCATCTTTTTAAATGAGAGAAAGTGCTCTTGGGGTGCAGAGGGAGGAGTAGCACCAGGGTATACAGAGCTTCAGTCCTGCACAGGATTGCCTAAGGTTGTCTATTCTTTGGGCAGTCCTAGGCGATCCTAGGCGATAGTACAGACTTGCATTTTGATCTAGTGACAAGGAGGGCAATGGGAGAATATACATAATGGAGGTGGGTCAACATTGCAAAAAAATTGGGTCAAAATGATTTTTCAGGTGAAGCTGAAGAGTTGAAGACTGCAGGTCTCAGTTAAAGCCCCCACTGTGTTCTGAGACCCAAAAAAGACCCCCATGCAAGATTTGCCTGGGCATGTGGAGGAGTCCACAGCCAAGTCCCTTCAAGTGGAGCAGAGTGGAGGTGGCCATCTTGGAGTGAAGAGGGGCTGGAAAGCCCACAAGGTCCCCTCTGCCTATGCGTCCTGGGATTAACGTACTCCTGCGCCCATGCTCTTGTATTTTCTAACAATTCTGAAAATCTCTGCTCATGGAGAAACATTTTACAAAGAGATTGAAAGTAATTACAGTGTGTTTTTCCCCCAGAATATATAATCAATTTCATTTATTTCCCTAGTAAAACATTCACTGCAGGTTCAATCTTTGAAAGACAACTTGATTATCTGTTCCACAGAGCAAGTCAGGAGATATCATTCTCAGTCCTCAGTCATAACTTCCTATTATGAAATGTTTATGCCCTAATCATTTTCATATTGAACAAGGGTCTGATTAACACATAACATTTAATGTGTGTTTCTTGAAAAACAATTGGAATAGGCAGCATGTAATGTCATTGGAAGGAGATTGCTGTACTTAGCAACTTGCTCAAAAAAATCATTTTCTCTTGTAGAATGGCATAATGTCCTCAACATTTTAAATAAAGTGTATTGTTCTACATTTCAAATCTAAATTATAAATGCTCTCTGATGGCAAGTTAAATAACTTCCCTTATATAGTTAATGTCATGGTACTCTTGAAAAAAGAGAGAAAAGAGGACTAAGGAAGGGATATAAAAATGCACACTCCTGCCTGAAAAGTCAACTGTAATTAACTTTCCACGAAAAACAACAAAGCACAAAGACTTGAGTTTTGTGCATATAAGAGTTATTTTGTAAAAGACTTCTCACTAAATTAAAATCAATGTGTAGGACCTTCATTTACATCGGGATAATAATAACAGTTACCAAACCCAAAATCACCGCATTTATCTATTCTCCCACCCCCTGCACGTGCACACATGCTCGCATGCACAGACACACACACACACACACATACACACACACACAGCTACCGTCATCACCAATAAAACTGCTGGAACATCTATCTACGGATTGCTTACTTTGGATCAAAGTTTCTCATGAAAAGTTGTGAAATGGTCAATTTGCCTTTATTGTTTGTAACATTTTTGTGCAAATTAAGAAAGGGTATCTTTTCTCCTGGCAATTACAGTCTGGCTTAAAGAGTGGGTTTAGGGCTGGATCCAGTCATGCTTTGACCCCCTTAGCTGGACATCCTTGTGCAGTGAGTAACTGGCCCAACTGCACATGGCAGTTCTGCCACCTCCCCTCTTCCTTCACTCAGGGGCTCCAGCACTCCCTCTAACCCTCCTGTACTTTTCCATTTGTTGCTGAATGGCTCTTGGTGGTGACTGCTTCTTACCACCTCCTGCTTTTCCCCACTGTGGCCATCGTAGCTGCTCTCTTATTCGATATTAATAATCTCCATGCTAGAAATATAGAAGAATAAGTCCCCATAATTCATGTGATACATGTTCCCAGCCTGTCCACCAGAACAAACCTGCATCTTGGGTATCTTCATGGGATTCAGCTGCTTTGGGGGAATCAGTGCATTTGTTTTGTAAGAAACTGCAAGGGGCTGGCGCTGCGGCTCAACAGGCTAATCCTCCGCCTAGCGGCACCGGCACACCGGGTTCTAGTCCCGGTCGGGGCACCGGATTCTATCCCGGTTGCCCCTCTTCCAGGCCAGCTCTCTGCTGTGGCCAGGGAGTGCAGTGGAGGATGGCCCAAGTGCTTGGGCCCTGCACCCCATGGGAGACCAGGAGAAGCACCTGGCTTCTGCCTTTGGATCAGCGCAGTGCGCCGGCCGCAGCGCGCAGGCCACCGTGGCCGGCGCACGGCAGCCATTGGAGGGTGAACCAACGGCAAAGGAAGACCTTTCTCTCTGTCTCTCTCTCTCACTGTCCACTCTGCCTGTAAAAAAAATAAATTAAATAAATTTTTAAAAAAAACTGCCAAATGGTTGCCACGTGGCTGCACTGTTCTGCATCCCACCAGCAGTGAATGAGAGTTCCCATTGCAACACCTCTGATTAGCAGCTGCTGTTGTCAGTATGTTGGGTTTTAGCCTTCCTAATGGGTATGTAGTGCTATATCATTGTTGGTTTAATCTGAAATTCCCTAAAGACATATGGAGTTGGACATGTTAATTTGCCATCTGTTTATCTTTTCTGGTGAGGTACCTGGTTCGAGTCTTTTGCCCTTTGAAAACTAGCAGGCTGCTTTTAGTCTTACTGTTGGATTTTATGTGTCCTTTGTATATATTAGATGACAATCTGGTTTACCTTTTGTAAATATTTTATCTCAATCCATACTCATCTCTTCATTCTCTTGATAGGTGCCATTTGGTATAGCTCTATCACTTAAAGAAACCAACCTCTGCTCCTTAGGCCCAGTAGAGAGCCAATCCAAGTGAACACAGTGCTTTAATTGAACTGTGTCCCCTTCTGGACTCCGTGTTGGGGTGGGGGAAGGTGGCTTGTCCTTCTCCCTCACTGGTTTGGGGACCCTAGTCCCAGATATCAGGAATCTCCACTTGTCCAGTCATTATCTTTCCAGGAAGTTCCTGAGGTCCCCAGGCAGTGAGAACCCTTTTCCACTATACTGAAATTAGAGGAAAAACAGGTTGGCTTTCTGCTTAAGGACACTTACTGCACTTGCTAAGACTTTAGACGGGCAAACACGCAGAGAGAGCTGCACGATATGTGACTGTGCATTGCCCAGTTAGGAGGTGAGGCTACGGGGGACTGGAAGGCCAAAAGTAAATGGGCTTCATCCTCCTGCTGCATGGTCTGAGCTAATCCGAGTTCTGATCAGCTTCTGGCACTTGTGTGCTTGTGGTCACTCTGCTGCCTGACTTCTCAGTCTAGTGTGTTTTGTGTGCTGTGTTTCTCCCCACATCAAGCTAGATGTGAAAATCAGCATTGTCACTGGTTGCTGGCCAAAATTGAAACCACTTATAGTAAGATTTTCCTTTTATTTATTTATTTTTTGACAGGCAGAGTAGACAGTGACAGAGAGAGAGAGAAAGGTCTTCCTTTGCCATTGCTTCACCCTCCAATGGCCGCCGTGGCCGGTGCACTGCGGCCAGCGCACCGCGCTGATCTGATGGCAGGAGCCAGGTGCTTCTCCTGGTCTCCCATGGGGTGCAGGGCCCAAGCACTTGGGCCATCCTCCACTGCACTCCCGGGCCACAGCAGAGAGCTGGCCTGGAAGAGGGGCAACCGGGACAAAATCCGGTGCCCCGACCGGGACTTGAACCTGGTGTGCCGGCGCCGCAAGGTGGAGGATTAGCTTGTTGAGCCGCGGCACCGGCAAGATTTTCCTTTTTGCTTTCACATTTTAATTTCTAAGCCAGCTGTTTGTTCTTGAGATGTTCCTGTCCCATCCCTATCATTTTTAATCACACTCTTGGACAAATGCAGATTTTCATGTCTGTCAGAAAACACTAATGAATGCTCAAAACAAATTAATACTTAAAACCTTTGACTGGGACTGCAGCATACTTACAGCATGTTCATGTTTCCTATTTGTTTTACAGTTTTCTGTTTCCATGTTCATTGTCAAGTGTGGCACTCAGAGGCTGATTGAAAGCTGTACCAACAGGAGATCAACAATAGCAGGAGAGGCAGAGGGGGCTTCCTATTCTATTCACTCTGCCCAGCCATTGTTCTGTGACTGGCTCTGTTCCTCCATTGCAGGATTCCGTAACCTTGACCCTGTTGACATGGGGAGGCTGAACATTGTTTATTGTGGGGTCTGTACTGGGCATTACAGATTGTTTAGTGGTATCACTAGGCTATTTCTTCTAGATGCCAGTAGCACCCAATTCCCCCCAATGTCTTTTCAACCAGAAATGTGTTCAGACCTTGCCAGTGCCTCCTGTGGGGAGAATTGTCCCTGGCTGATAAAAATCGTTCTGTTGCTGTGGCCAGAGGAGGCCCTCTCGCATTACTCCATCTCTGGTAACACTGTTCTCTCCTCCCCTTTCCAGTCTCCCCAGCCATACTTAGCCCTGCACCGAGCACCAGTCTTTTCTGATGGCTGTCGATCTCCCCACTCCTAAGCATTCCCTTCATTAACGTCTCTGCAGTGAAACCTCTTGGCATACGTCACCTGCTTTCGGCTGCGACTTCATTGCTCCAGGAGTTCTGTGCACATGCATGTGACCTTCACTGGAGGGTGACCCAGGTGAGCCGTGCCGTGGGAACCCACCCCTTCGTATCTGTAGACATTTGTGAGGAGCGTGGCAGGTCCTTGTACACTTTTCTGATCTCAGTGTTCTGAAAGCAAAGGAAACAGAAGACTAAAGTTCTCAACACCTGGTCAGGAACCTTTCACTTTATTGATGTCTAATATTCTCCCTGTGACCTGTGCCTGGGCTTTTCAAGTCCACAGACCCTCTGTTTTCACTGTCACCAGGCAGCAGAGTTCAAGTCTTCCACCCCAATCTTTGCTCCTTTAGTCCTGCCTTTATGCACACTTCAGAGACACCAAGGCTTACCAGTCCTGACTAGCTCCTTTGGGACTTCGTTCAGAGATCTCTCCTCTTAGAGCTCATCCTGACCCTCGAAGGCTGTGCCGGGCTCCCCCTTTGCTCTTGGAAGACCCTCGGCTTACCTTTTCTGTGTGTTCTCTACCCCCATGGACACACACACACAGTTGCAACAACTGAAAACACAGGAACATGTCACATTTCTCAGGCTTTTAGGCAGAAAAACAATGGGGATCCTCTTCTCTATGTAGTACTTAGAACAATGTATTGTTGTGGACAGTTTTATTTGTCCGCTTCAATAAATTGAGTCTCCTTCAGAGCAGGGACTAGGTTGTGGTCACTACTGGATCCCCAGAGATTGGCACAGCACCTGTCACATAAATACATGTGAATGACTGAATGTTTTACTACTGACTTCATGCCGATCACTCAGTAACCTTCAGTGGACTCTGTTCATTTGATGTGGCTCCCTGAGAAGTCAGACTCTCCCTGGCTTGGTCTGATGCCTTAGGGCCAAAGTGAGAGCAGCTCGCATTGCCAAGCCCACTGCCAAATGGAACCCAGAAGTTAGAGCCTTTCCTTCTTCCTCTGTCGCCTTTCCTGATTTTCTGTGGACTGCTCCATGCATTGGAGATAATTGCTTGGATGTTTGGATTAAAAAATTAGAAAAGAAATCCACATAGCAGGCAACAATTTATTGGCCTTTATCACTCTATTTTGCTAGCTTTTGCTAAGGAATAATTATGATAAATCTGTTTTGAGGTAGTTTTGTGTCTTCACAACTAAGGGTAAATGAAGGCCTATATAGGTCATCAGTTTCTGTGAATGAGGTCATCAGGAGAGATTAGTCAATTTATTCACATCAAACCCAGATTAACATTGACTACTGTAGTTGGAAAGCCGCATGTTAGCATTCAGTCAATGCATCTGACTCCGAAAGAGGAGCTTGAAGCCTTTTCCCTACTTGTCCTCAGCTGGACACCATTTGTCAGGGAGATTTGCTGCCATGTGCTGCCTGGGGTCAGAGGGCATATACTACCTTCCAGACTGTAGATTTCTTAAACTGCTACCCCCAAACTACTCATTTTTTAAAAGGAAATTTTCACTCTCTGCCTTCTAACCCTTGAAATTCTGAGCTTATGCCAGGAATAAACCCAACCCCAATCGTCATCCTGCCCTCTGGGCCCTCACGGGGCAATCTCATCCATGGTACAAGCAGGACACAGGGCTGTCCTCCCTTTAACCAGGGGCCCTCCACCATATCTTCCAGCACCCTGGCTAGAACTCCCCTGAAAATGTCTGTGGGGAAGCTTCTCGATGACATGTCTACCTCTGCGTCTGAGAATGTATGCGAGAGCCTTGGAGAGGGAACACTTTGTGTTCAGAATTAACACTCTCAGCCGTACTGCCAGGGATTTCCCAGGCAGATGGTCCACTCACAAGAGATTGACATTCCACTGTCAAGTCCTGTCTTGCCACAGACAGGAAGCCCATCTGGATTCTTCAGTGGCTTCTCCCCACTGCTGTGCTGCTTGCCCCAGCTGAGTCACTTATGTATCTTACCTTTACACAAGCTGTTACTGTCCACGTGGCGCCTCCTGAGAGAATCCACAGCAACACAGCCAGCTTGAGCTTGCTGTTTCTCTGGTTGGGATGAGCTCCCTCAACGTGAGCTCCATATGGCTTCTCTCTCTGCTCTGCCTTGCCTAGGTTCCACTGACCACAGACACAGTTGGCAAACCCATTCTAGGGACCTCCTTGGAAGGCTGAGAGAGGAATTTAAAATGAAAGAAATTTAAAAGTATAATTATCTTTGGCCATAGATTCCCTAAAACTTACACAGAAAATAAAAGAAGGAAACTAAAGAATTTTAACTAAAAAATGATCACGCCCTGCAACTACCACTCAACTGAGCCAGCAGTCATGGCTCCAGGGCACCATGACAAAACGATATTTCCAGAGCCAGAAAAACAATTTCTTTGCAAGCATGTTTGAGTTCACCACTCTGGATAGCATAAACTGTAAACCTAGAGTTGATAAAATATAAGTCAGGTGCAAACTCATTACAAGGCCATTACCGCCCAACTCTCTACTGTTAATGCAGAACTTCACAAACTGGGTACTGAACTGAGGTTCAGAGTTCAGAACTGACTGTAAGGGAGACTCTTTAATGGCTCAGTACTACTATTTGAGGTGAACCCAGGGTTTACTTCATACCAAGAACATGTAAGCATTGCTCTTTGCTGTGGCCCTGCCTAAAGAGAACTCAGAGGCAAGTGAAATTGCCAAGAATACAAGACACAGCTCCCTTGAGAAGCAGTGGATTCAATTGCAGTCTTTCTTCAGTGCAAACAGCAACATTTCAAAGGCAGAAGTTCTCACAACTCAGGAATAAGTGCAAAAATAGACCCTATTTTTAAAGGGTGATGCAATTTATTAATTGTGCTGCTAACATTCTCTTGTTCTGCAAAGTGTTCTTATGTCAAATGCCACCCCCACAGCTGAGCGAGTGTAACTGCTCGTGGCAACCTGTGAGGTCACACAGGATCCCTCTGAGCTGCAAACTGAGGCACTTGGTTCCAAGGAGCAAGAGAAGTCATCGCTTCCTGCCCATGGTGAGTGTCAGTCACCTTCAGAGCAGCCCATCAATAATTCACAATTTCTCTGGACCCAGTGCCGGGAACTCATGATTGATTGAGCCTCTTCCCTAGTCCTGTTATCGTAGAAGGACAGCAGTGATTACCAGGTTTAATATCCTGTAAGAGGAAAGTTCCCAGCCAAGAAACATGAAAGAAAAAAAAGTCAGGGCTGCATTGGCATTAAGATAGTCTGAAAGGAATACTGGCATTTGGACCAAATGACAAGGCAGGTGTTTTGTTTTTATTCCCTTTGGTTTTTCCTGAAATAGAGAATCAGGAAACTCAGTTTATTTGGCTGATATTATCTACCTTAGATAGCAAAGATGACCGAAAGGCAGCTGGCATTGATATCATCAGCGTTGTGGCCCAAATACTGTAGGGAAAGTATTCCCAGGAGAGAGTTCACTTGACTCTGTTTGCTAGAATTCCAAGATTATCTTCTGTCTCTGGAACTTAGGTACTTCTGGTGAGTACCAAGACTCTTCTGTTACTGGGTTGTACTGCTAGGGTCAGGCTCCGTCCAAGTAGAGCAGTGGAGGTAATGGTGATCAGGCCCAGAAGTGGCTGGGAGGGCAGATCTGCAGTCTCCCTCTCTGGGCTTAATCTCATGCTGCTGTCAATCTACGTGTGTGACATTGAACAACGTATTCAAGACTCCATTTTCTCATGGATAACATGGTACCTATCGCAGTACCTATCTTGTAGAGTTGTACAGATTATTTTTGTCTTCACAGATCCACAGCCCCCACATTTTCCTCTATCTTAGCAGATGACGTGCATTAAGTTATTCAAACCAGAGGCTGGGGAGTCACTCAGGATCATTCTATTGTTCACAGTCGCTGGCCAGCTTGTGACTGTGTCAATTTTACCTCCACAACAAATCCAACATCTGCCCACGGCTCTTGCACCTTAGCCAGTGATGTTTGTGCTGGGCCACACTTGCTCCTCTGCAGCTCCTCCATGGCTGCCCTAGTCCAGGCTCTGCTATCTCTGGCCTGGTCTATGCAGAGCCATTCATACCTGCCTGCCTGCCTGCCTGCCTTTGTCTACCTTGCCCTCTGTTAGCTCCTCTCCATAAAGCAGCCAGAGCTGCAGTTTGGAAATGGAGAGAACACCTTTGTCCTGCCTAGGATCTGTCAATGCCTCCTCTGAACTGAAAACACATGTCCACCTCTTCAGCCTGTCCCTCACCCTCGCTCTAACCATATCTCGCTCGCAAGCCTTCCCTGGAGCATCCAGGGGTTATTCCCCTCTTCAGGCCTTCATACCAATGTTTCCCTCTGCCTTGAAATTCGGTTCTTTGGGCCTTGCGTGTCACTGTATAATTCCCACCTCAACTCAAATACCGCTTTCTAAGAGAGGCTTGTCTTCCCCACAGGAGCCAACATAAAACATCATCATTTCACTTTGTTTTTGGCTTCACACTGTTTATCGGAGTTAATTTACTTCCTTTTCTGACTGTGACCCATTGTCTGCTACCCAGTGGAAACAGGTGCTCCAGGAGAACAGAAACCTACTGTTCAGTAACATTCCTTCAAGAATCCAGAACACTGACCGGGGGCCCTCAGTACATATTCATGGAAGGAGCAGGTACAAAGTGGCTGAAACCAGAAGTATGTCACAAATGTGAGTTAATTATATGATGATTAGAAACAAAAACTTGTTTCATCCATGTCATTTGTGTTTCCCGGCCTTCCATCTCAAATCTGTTTTGCATTGTTTCCTAATAATCACTTGAGCTGCTTGGAGGGAAGAGGAGGCAAAGTGGAGCCCACTGGGAGAAGTGGTGTGCAGCAGGCCCTGGACCTTCAGGGTCACTATTTTTCAGAGACCTGTCACTTGAGAAATAGGGCATGGGCGAGGGTGGCATGCACCAGTCAGAAGTCCAGCCAGTGTTGGCCTAACTTTTAAAAGCAATAACAGCAGCTTTCCTGTTTGTAACTGTTCATCTGGCTGAGCGACTCGTTGATGTGCAGCCACAGTCCTGGCTACCAACTTGAGATTTGCTTTACTTCTGCAGCTCAAGCCACTTAAATGCCTTTTGGAGTTCTAGTTTACTCTTCACATTTAGATTTTTTCCTGTTTTTTAACTTGTATTTAATAAATATAAATTTCCAAAGTATAACTTTTGGATTATAGCAGCTTTTTCCCCCCATAATCTCTCTCCCACCCACAACCATCCCATCTCCCACTGCCTCTCCCATCCCATTCTTCATCAAGATTCATTTTCAATTATCTTTATATACAGAAGATCTAATTAGTATTTAGTAAGTAAAGATTTCAACAGACTGCACCCACATAGACACACAAAGTACAGAGTACTGTTTGAGTAGTAGTTTTACCGTTAATTCACATAGTACAGCACATTAAGGACAGAGATCCTACATGGGGAGTAAGTGCACAGTGACTCCTGTTGTTGGTTTAACAATTGACACTCTTATTTATGACATCAGTAATCACCTGAGACTCTTGTTAAAAAGGAAAACATTGGAGAGGTTTTGTGTAGTTTTTTACCAGACAAGCATTGTGTCTGTCTTGCTCCAAACCACCACCTCTTGTTCCTTTACGTGGGCCTGCAGGCCCTGCAAGGCACGGATTCTCCCCCTTGAACTTTGTCTTCACAGGGTTGGGTAGAGGTAGTCGTATTGATGGGCACCCCAGGCTTTGTGCACCTTCGTAGCCTCTGTCTGTTATTTGGCTTCATTGGCACAGATGGATGTCTGAGCTCTTGCTCTCATCCTGGCCTTGTGCTTGATGGTGCTTGCCTCTCATCATTCTATGCTGTGCCTGGAACATCACTGGTGTCCAGCATGGCTGCCTTTGGGGGATCAGCTCTTATGCCACACACTGTGCCGTGTGCTCTTTGTGTGTCAGCGTTAGTCCTCCAAACAGCTTTCCAATCTGTTGATTACCAGTCTTTCTTTGCGACAAAGGGTCCGAGTTCTGCTGCTGTTTTTCTGGCATTGGCTGACTCTCCTCTAATTCCCTCTCATCCCAGGTTTGGTTATAATCCTTCCCTCTTGCAAAACAACATACTTCACATTCTTCCTTGGAGATTCCGGAAATTTGACCTGTTCAAACTCAAATGAGGTAGGAATCATTAACCAATTTTTCTAGAAAATAATAAAATGAGGTTTCATTTTCAAGTTAACCAAATTCTTTAATTTGTATACTTGATTAACTTAAAAGTAACTTCTTTTATAGCAAAATAACTTTTCACTAGAGATTAAAGATAAGAATGCTGATTCCAACGTCATTGCTATTATCACGTTTTGTTTACAACCTTCCAGATTATTCTCTGTAAATCCTAGAACAGAAATTTTAATAGTTCAATTGTATGGCATGTTGGAGTAGAATACAATTGTATTGTAGGTTTTTCCATATACTATTCAAGATTTCAAAGAGAGTCACACAGGTGAGCAAAAGGGAGAGAGAATTCCAACTTTTTTGGTCACTACATCCAACAGTAAGAAAAGGCCAACAGGAGGTAACCTTTCAAGTGATGGATGGGATTTAGCATTTGTGAACTGATGCCTTACATTTTCCTTCTCTATTATCAGGTAGTTTGCTTTTCATGCTAAGAGACATTCTCCTTATCTCCAAAGTTCCTGTGCACTAATTTCTAAATTTATTTAAACACTACAGTACAACATAGAATATATAGGTCACTGTCTTTTGAGAAGATGCAGAATATATTATGAAATTTTGGTTTCCTGCATCAGACACCCCCTAAAATCCAGCTGGATTCCAGCAATGTGATTATGAAAGAGTTACCTTCCTTTTCTGAGCCTCATCTCTCTCATGTGGAAATGGAGACAAGAGCACCCATCTTGAGGAGGATCTGTGGAGCTTAGGTGGCAGAGTGCATGAAAGGCAGCTATTATTTTTATACAATTTCATGTATTTCAAATTAAAGAGAAAATGCCCAATTAAATGTGGGCAGCATGGTTCAATCATTCAAGCACTTAAATTCTGGGTATATCCAAATTCCTAGAGTATAAAGAAAGTCAGCATTAACCCCACTTTCTTGAGTGTCTAATGAATCCTGATTTATCAGTGTTAGCCATAGAAATATCATTCCTTAGAGACAAGGCCTTAACCAAGCTTTCTTGGAGAGCAAAGCTGATATTTTCATTAAGTTAAACGCAGTGGTTCTCCAAAAATAGGGAAACAATTTGAATGAATAAACGTAATAGAGAATTGAACACTGCCCATTGTTTTATCTGGAAACTTCCAGCCAAATTCCTTTGCATGACCACTACAGTAAGTTTTATTCATATAAAACTTGATAAATTATTGGACACTTAATGATCTAGCTGATCTCTCTACCTCAATGTGACCTTGCTGGAAATAATTATAGTTTACAATAAAAATATTTCTACCCTGTCTTCAGGGTCCAATATTGATATTACGTAAGTGACCACGGTAGCATATTAGATGAATTGTACCTTACTAATTCCTAAGAAAGAACAATCCATTTTTAAAAGAATTCTGAGGAAACTTGGATATTTCACAACATTTTATGATGTGTGACAAGTCCATTCTTTGAATTTAAAAATATACACATATATAATATATAAATGTGTGTGTGGGTTTGCATACAAATACATGCAGACACAGAAATAAAGCATGTTCTTACCATCAACTGAGAGACAAGTATGCCCAAAAATGACAAAAAATGACAAAAACAAAACTGTTATTTAAAATCGATCCATCCGAGTGTAACTCCTGGTGTTGGAGAAGAGTAGACATTAAAGTTAGTTCAGTGAACTTTTCAGAGAAACGGTGGAACTGATCCTTGAATGGTAAGTGGCAGGGCAGGGGCAGCGAGAGAGGTCGTTTTCCAGAAACTGACCAGTGTTGTCTGAGGAAGGGCGACACTAAACCAAGTGATGAGAGCCAGAACATAAAGGATTTATACCACCTAGGAAAGGGAGTAGGTTTCCTGTTAGGCAAATACGAGCAAAAGCATGATCAGATTATTTCCATTTAAGAACATGGCTGCCCAACAGCACTTTGTGTGATGACAGAAATGTTCTGTGTCTGCACTGTACCATATGGTGGCCACCAGACACAGTAGCTTTTGAGTGCATGAAATATGACTAGTGAGACTCAGCAAATGAGTTTTTAGTATTAATTAAATGTGTGTTTCCCTAGCCACGTGTGGCTATCATATTGTGCAGTGGCATTTTGAATTATGTATACCTTTGCCATATTTCAGGATAGATCGGAGCTATGACCTAAGCAGAGAAAGCCCTACGAAGGCCATTTTAAAGACTATGGAAGGCTGGAAAAAGGGTCATGGCAGCTGAGAAAAAAAGGAGAGATGCCCATAAAATGTAACCCTGAGCCCTCAGTGACTGGGTCAACAACCAATTCAGTTGCTATAAGAAACTGTGGTTGAATGGCTTGATTGGAAATGGCCAAAACAATCACTCAGAGTTCAGTCTGTCTTCTGCTGGTTAACATCACATTTTCTTCTCTATGACGTATTCCATTAAGGGAGAGGAAAAGGTCAAGTGCTCATCAAAGGTTTGCCCACTTGGTCTGCAAGGTTGGAAGAGGTAGAAAAGGGAGCCCACTAGAAGAAGAGAGCAGCCAATAGCTTCCTCCGAGACCATGGAGGGAGCAAGGATAGGGGATGTAGCATTCCCATCAAGAACGATCTAGCATATTGGTCATCCACTGTGCCCTGAAGGGCTGCAGGGCCTCAGGAGGGGAGATGCCAAGTGTGCCCAAGGTTGCATATCAGGTCCTAGTACTCTCAGACTCAATAAAACCCTATTCCCAGCTTTGGCATGGAAATCTAAAATGAGTTGTCAGAGATATATTCTTTCAATACACAGGGCATCCTTGCTTGCTTGCTTATTTGCTTTCTCTAAAGATTTATTTATTTATTTGAAAGAATTACAGAGGGGGGGGTACTTCTCTCTGATGATTCACTTCTCAGAGAGATGCAACAGTTGGACCTGAGCCAGAAGGAAGCCAGGAGCCTCATCTGAGTCCCCCACATGGATGGCAGGGGATCAAACACTCGGGCCACCTTCTGCTGCTTTTCCTAGACCATTAGCAGGGATCTGGATTGGATATGGAGCAACCAGGACTCAAATGAGCACCCGTATTGGATGCCAGTGTTGCAGGCAGTGGTTTTACCCACTCTGCCACAAGGCCAGCCCCAGGGATACATTCTTTGTAGAATAAATTTTCTTGTTTTTAGAAGTTACCTACATTCCTTGGTTTGTGGCTCCTTCTTCCATTTTATAAACCAGAGTCAGGTGCTGGCTCACTTGATCCCTATGTCTATCTGCCTCCACCCCCACTTCTATTCTAGTCATATTTCCACTTGTGACCTCTCTGCTTATCCTGCCCTCTTGTATAAAGACACCTGTGATTATATTGGACACACCTAGAAAATTCAGAATAACTTCCATTCCTCAAAATCCTTAACATAATCACCTTTGCAAAAATCCTTTTTAGCATTTAAGGTAATATATTCACAGGGTCTGGTGTCAACATGTAAATATCTTTAGGCGGCTATTATTCTTGTTTTAAATTATTTATTTAAGAGAAAGCAAGGGCCGGTGACACGGCTCACTAGGCTAATCCTCCGCCTTGCGGCGCCAGCACATCAGGTTCTAGTCCCGGTCGGGGCGCCAGATTCTGTCCCGGTTGCCCCTCTTCCAGGCCAGCTCTCTGCTGTGGCCAGGGAGTGCAGTGGAGGATGGTCCAAGTCCTTGGGCCCTGCACCCCATGGGAGACCAGGAGAAGCACCTGGCTCCTGCCATCAGATCAGCGCGGTGCACCTGCCGCAGCGTGCCAGCCATTGGAGGGTGAAGCAATGGCAAAGGAAGACCTTTCTCTCTGTCTCTCTCTTTCTCACTATCCACTCTGCCTGTCGAAAGAAAGAAAGAAAGAAAGAAAGAAAGAAAGAAAGAAAGAAAGAAAGAAAGAAAGAAAGAAAGAAAGAAAGAAAGAAAGAAAGAAAGAAAGATGCACACACAGGGAGGGAGGGAGGGAGAGAGAGAAATCCCCCATCTTCTGGGTCATTCCCTAAATACTCGCACTAGGGGTGTATCCGGTTGAAGTTGGGAGCCAGACATAACCCAGATTTCCCATATGGGTGACAGGAACTCAATTACCTGAGCTATCACCATCACCTTCCATATGAGTTGGCAGGAAACTGGAGTCAAAAACTTGAGCCTAGGATAGGACCCAGGTACTCCGATATGGTATGGAGGCTTTTTACCTCTAGCCTGGACACCCACGCCTGGGAGCTATTATCCTGTCTACCAGGCCCATCTGCAAGATACCATCTTATTTAATGACCTATAACTTTTGTATTAAATTAAATTATAACCAGATAAGACTTGAGGTAGAGAAGCCCATTTTCTGGGACTTAGATACTGTTCAAGAGAAAAGTTCTCATTTCATCGGTATTTATTTGCTTTCCCTTCATTTTTTCACAATGAGTTGGAAGAACCCTGGAGAGGTCAGACTTCTCTGAGCCTGTTTCCTCACTTGCAAGATCTAAACAAGGGGTCTGAAGTCCCAGTGAGCTGGAAGTTTGTCTATAACTCTCAATTATTCTATTTCGTATTCAGAAGCATATTTCAAAAGCCAGCAGCAGTTCTGACTTCTCCCCAGAGCTGCAAAACACAGACTCTGTTTTTGATTTGGTTTTGCTATATTTTGTGTGCCTAAAGCCTAGCAAAGTTTGCGGTGTGAGACTAGGAAAACAATGGATAATTCAATTTTAATCTTCTGCTCTCATAAATAATTTGTACAGTCTTTATAACTGGACTAATAAGTAACAGCTCTCAAGGCCTTTTCTCTGCAGCTAACAATGTTACACCTATCACTAGCAGTGGAGAATAAGAGACACCATATTTGCATACATCCTAAGGATATGAATTATCATCCAAGATGTTTTATTCTGTCCCAGTTTTCCATACTATCATATATCATTGGAAATAATGAGTTCAAAGTCAATGTTCAGTATTATACACTTCATGGAAATCATTTTAAGTGAAGTACTGAAGGAAGTAAGTTTTTTAAATGTAGGGTTTTTTTTTAGTTGGCCAAGGAATCCAAGTGGAGAAAAATTCCATTATGAGACACTTGCTGTTTGAAATCTCTATACTGTTAGTCTAAAACCAGCAAGGAGAATGCATAATGTCCACTAAATTAATTGTTTTTATTATATTGTGCACTATTTTCAGTATAACTATATTTGAGGTATGTCTCACATGCCCTGATATATATTATATACAATCTATAGTGTATATTTTTCTTTAAAAAAAAAACTAGAAGATAGCGCTTTGGATGTTTTCATCATAAGGAAGAAAGAAATTTTAAATGTTTGAGGAGATATATAGATACACATACCCTGACTGGTCATTACACAATGTATACAAGTATTGAAATATCACAAGGTAACCCACAAATACATAGAATTCTAAATATGTTAAAAAATTTTGAATAAAAAGTAATTGTTACAAGGAAATCTATTGATGATTTTTTTAAAAGATTTATTTGTGTATTTATTTATTTGAAAGCAGAGAAACAGGGCAAGAAAGAGAAATCTTCTATCTACTGGTTCACTCCCTCAAAATGGCCACAATGGCAGGGGCTGGTCCAGGCCAAAGCCAGAAACCCAGAACCTCCTCTAGTGGTATCCTCTGTGGGTAGCAGGCACTCAGGTACTTGGGCCATCTTCCATTGCTTTCCAAGGAGCATTAGCAGGGAGCAGGATTAGAAATGGAGTATTGGGGACTCCAACCACACTCCAGTATGGGATGCCAGCATTGCAAGTCCCAGCTTAACCTCCTGCACTACAATGCTGAGCCCTGATGACGAATTTAACCAGCTGCCCTAAGCACTCACTGGCATGGATATGTTGATGTTGTACTGCATCTTCCTTACCACTTGCCTTCTTTTTTTTATAGAAAGCTTTTATTTAATACATATAAATTTTGAAAGTACAACTTTTGGATTATAGCGGTTCTTCCCCCCACACCTGCCCTCACACCCCCATTCCTGTCCCACCTCCTACTCCCTCTCCATCCTATTCTTCATTAAGATTCATTTTTAATTACCTTCATATACAGAAGATCAACTCTATACTAAGAGTTCAACAGTTTGCACCCACACAGACACACAAAGTATAAAGTACTGTTTGAAGACTAGTTTTACCATTAATTCTCATTGTCACTGCCTTTTGGCAACTGTGGGCTATGAACCTCTTTCCAAGAAAAGACACTATGTTGACATAGAATTTAAGCAGCCAAATTGTGACAGTTCTCTGTCTGGCAAGATCCAACATGAGGTCTCTTGTTGGAGGAAAGGAAAGGGGGAGGGGGAAAGTAGGAGCAGGTGGCTGGATTGCTGCTCAAACATCCCCACACAGTTAGAGCAGCGTTTCATTATAAATTATCAGTTCGTATTACTAGTTAGTATCTTCAACATTTCTTTGCTCTCATCTTCAGGTTCTCATTCTAAATGCGATAAATAGGTATTGAATACCCACTTTATGTCAAGTATTATACTAAGCTTTGGGAATATCATAGCAGGCAAACTGGAAGGAGCCCTATTCTCATAGTTCCTATATGGAGAAAAGACAGAAATTTAAATCCTGGAATCACACAATTGCATTTAAAATGTCATTAGCTTGCCAAGAGCACTGTATTGAACAAAGAAAACTAAGGAAGCAGGATTTTTAGAATATATCATTTTATGTAAGTAACACAACACACTCTGTACATGTTTTACATGGATATCCACAGGATTTTACTGATAGTTCTGCTCTAAATTATTTAATTGCAAAGCAAATTTGCCATTGCTGGAAGAATTCACCAGCTTTAGACAACAAAGCAAAATAATGATTAGTCAAGTGACCTTTGCCCAAGATTTCAGATCCATTAAGTAGTAATGTGTGGCACCATCTAATTAACACTCTGAAATGAAAACTTCTAATGAGCATCAGGTATAATAGACTAGGAAATGTTAGACTCTGCCAGGCTTTTTATGGTACCTACAGGGCAATTACTGAGATGTCTCATTTTCCTCCCCACAAGCTTGTTTAATATAAAGTATTATCTGTTGCCAAAGAGGCCTTTATCTAAATTCATTTGCTTGCAGTGGGCAGTATGGCCAATTGTATTTGTTGGGACAGCTTCTTTCTCTCTGCATGTCAGGAGATTAAAAAGGTAAATGAGTTGCTGATAGGACATTGGCAAACTTGAAGATATTGATAGGACTTCCTGTGTTGCAAGGGGAAAACCACTGTGTTTGGACAAGAAGTCCAAACTAAATTATCAGGACTTCTTGTACATAAATATGGAGCAGGTAGAGTTTTTATATTCGTTATAAGTTCGTTCTTGGTCTAAGATTCCAGCAGATTAAGTACTCAGATCACAAATGCCCAACCCCTCGCCTTTGTTCTCAAACTTGAGCATCTATTGCAGTCACCAGCAGGGCTCCTTAACCAGAGCGCTGCGTTCCCCCCAGCCCCCACCCCCTGCCCCAGACCCTGATACGGTGGGTGTGGGTGGGGCCTGAGGATCTGCAGCTCTAGCGGTGCCCAGGTGATGGGTTGCTGGCCCCTGAGCTGCACTTGCCCCGCCTTCGCAGGTCCCGACTTCTACTGAGACAAGAAGGTGGGAAAGAACGAGACCAGAAAACGAAAATGGAGCTTCCCAAGAACGGTCATGCCAAGCACCCGAGGTTAAGCAGGTACTACAAAGAAGGCCGCCAGACCTCCTGTCTGTCAACTCAACTCCTATTCCACTCCGTACCATAAACATTTTCCCACCACTCCACGCACGGCGCCGTCTGCTGAAGCACTGTATCATTCCTTGTTCGTCCCTTGCTCTGCTGCACCCTAAGTGCTTGCCTATTTTTTCTTTTTTAAACACTATTATCACAAGTAATAAAAAGATACACATAGCTAAGCTATAGGTCCATGTCTTAGGTATCTTTAAGCATCAATCGATTCTTCCTTTTTCCCCTCCTCCCGTTGTGTCTTCCCTGAGAACATCCTCAGCTGGTGGAGTTAATGACCACCGTGGTGCAATCTCAGAAGCACATTAAAATGCTATGGAAACCTCAACTCTGCCCAGCCTTCACACCCCGCCCCCGTTCTCCACCCACGTGCTGTCATTAGTTAAAAGCTATCACTTGGAGAGGATGATGGTGCTGAGAGCAGAGGGGTTTCAAACCCTGGTTGCACATCCAGATCACCTGGGGAGCTTTTTAAATGCCAGTTGCCCACGTCTGACTCTGAAAGCCCCGAGGCTGATGCCCTGTGCAGACAAGGCTGCGAACTGGAGGAAGAGGGAAGGATGTCTCAGACTCACAGAGAACCTAGTGTAGGTCAGTAAGACCTGGATGTCGCCGTGGTGACCGTCTGCAGTCCTGGAGCCAGGCTGTGGCTTGTCTGTGAGTCTACCATTGTGCAAATATCTGTCTTCCATGTCTTCGTGATTTGACTTCTTTCTTAGGTTCATTTCCCACCCAGTTTGTGCTTCTCATTCTTTTCAGAAACGTCTCCAATATCAAAATTGGCCCCACTTATTTTTCAGATGCAGGATCGTTGCTTCATGCAAGGTTCAACCCTCATTAAATGGGGAGTGCCTGTGATAATGTAGTTCCAAAGGATATACTAAGGAAAGAATCTAAATAAGTAACTGTGGTGGAAAAACCTGACCAACTCTGCGTCTGCCAGGTGATCAAGGTTAACTTACTCATAATAAATACCTACCCCAATATGATATGATATGATATGACAAGAATGCCACACTACCTCTCTGATTTTCCTCTGCAAATTCTATAAAAACCCAGTCTAATCATGGGAAAAAAAGATATACCAATTGGGTGACACTTTGTTAAATATACAACTAGTAGTTTCATCCCTTCAAGGGCATCAAAACCAAGTAAAACCAGAAAGATGACAGCCAAGAAATACCCCAGGAGACATAATGGTTAAATACAGTATGATATCCAGGATGAGATCTTCAATAGAAAAAGGGTATTAGACAAAAACTAAGGAAGTCTGAGTTGAATACAGGCTTTAGTTAATAATATTGTCTCCATATTGGATCATTCATTGTGACAAATGGAAGATGTTAATAGAAGAAATTAAGTATAGGTATATATGGCAATTTTCTATACAATATTTGCAACACATCTGCAAACCGAAAGCTACTTTAAGATACAAATTTCATTTAAAAGCTTTGATGCAGTTTTGAAAGTCATGTAATGCTACCACTTTTAAGGGTAAATGTTTCCATTTAATTTCAGGCCAGTACTGTTACCGACCATTCTCAAATATGAGGTTTATTACAATCACCAGCAGTGCTTGTTAACCAGATTGCTGGGTCCCCACCCACTCCCAGAAGTCCTGATTTAACGGGCCTGGGGATCTGCGTCTCTAACAAGTTCTGCTGGCCCACAAACCAAACCCACAGCCACAACAGCACACACAGTAAGCCTTGGGCTTCAAAAACAAGACTTGGATTTCAAAAGCAAACCTTCATTCCTGCATCTTCATCAATGAATAAGGTAATCGGGCTTTATTTTAATGTGTTTGCTCCTTTGGTAACCAAAGAACTGATGCTGTAATAACTAGTATATAAGAATTTTAGCATAATTACAGTTGATTTTTTTTATTACCCTCTGCACATTTTTAGCAGACAGTAAATGCTACTGTTAATATCTGGTTTGGTTTCCAGAAAGGTTATTTATGACAGGTATGTGGGAACCATCAAATGAAGTGTAGCTTCACCTGCAAATCAACAAAAATTCAATCAAAAACGTAGAGGAAATTTGGAATTTGCCATGGGGTTTCTCTTCTGAAGAATGCATGCCCTTAAAGTAGAAATAAAGAAAGTCCATGTTTGGATGTTTTTGCCTGCGGTTTTTGTCTTTTGAGAGGAATTCAGAAAGAGGTGGGTGGGGATGGCTTATCAGTTTGACAGACATGGAAATTTCACAGCTAAGAGCAGAATTTGCCTCCTTAGTGATTGGGCTTGTGTTGGAGCCAAGGTGCATACTGTGGGACAAAGCTAGCATGAAGTTGGAGCTATCCTCATTTGAAGTGTCTTCCAGAGCTATTTAAAGACTTAGAGGAGAATTGTATCTTCCATATCATTTTTAAAAATGGATTATAGAGCTGGGGGGAGATAGTTTCAAAGGGGAATATATTGTATTAAATTTGAAAATCTGGGTTATTCACATGGAAAATTAAATCAATCTGGAGAGGGTAGGTCATTGAAAACCTTTGATGGGTCAGCAACTGTGTTCAACTTAATTTCAAGTCTTTACTAAAAGGTTTTTGAAATTCAGTGAAGCTTAGTGACTTTAGTCATTAGAAGGCAGAGCCCAGGACTCACTTGTTATTGGGTTGATCCACAGCACCTGCAAAACCTTCTAAGCTGTTTGAAGCCCACAACGCAGGTGCTAACCCTTACTCCCCAAACCAAGGCAATAGATGGCTCCCACTCCATTTGTTTGCACCTAGGGGGTTGTTGCCAATTTCTGTGATAATTATCGCCCTGATCTTTGCACTCCAGCCTGCCAGGGCTGCTCATGCCACAGGAAGGTTCAGATGACCCCAGCTACCTCTATAGGATGTGTGGTTTCCTCCCAAGAACTGCAGTGCAGGGGTGAGGCGGGAGCAGCCTGCACTGTGGGGGTGGACTTGCTCAGCTCATTCACCCCTGAGATGAAGGGAGACGCAGGGAAGAAATGAAGCGGCAGTAGGGGAAAAAATAGCAACTGACAGAGGGACTGACAGCGAGGATTGTCAAGAATCCTCCCCCAGCCCTTCAGACTCAGGTTTATTTAATGATAACACGGAAGGCAGTGGAGAAATACGCCCATCGTTCAGCAGCTTCTCCTTCACGCGGAATTCTCCCTGTCTTGGTGAGCGCTTGGGATTCAGCTCTCCCTCTTTTCCCTCTCCCGGTGCTCTCTGCTCCTGTTCCTTCTTTTCACATCGGGTGACACATTCCCAGGCTAAGAGAGTGACAGCATAATACAGTGCATCTGGTTAGTGACTTCTTTTCCTCACGTGCTCATTACTGCCAGTGATGAATGACTCCGATGCATTTTTGTTTTGTAACTTCGGTTCCTTGTGAGTTGTCTTTTTTTATATGATGTGCACTTTTGCATGTCTACCCCTTTGTGCTCCCCCCCATGACATTGATCAATGCAGATGTAGCATTTAACTGTTGCCAGGGGACCCTGATGCACCCCTCCACCCCACTCCCACTCACCCCCACTTTGCTTCCTTTCTAATTCTCTTCCTACCCTGTCTACTTTTCATTACAGCATAGAATTGCTGTCTTTACCTGGTATCGTGTAGTCACATTTCCCACTTGGTCTGTTTTACATTCATTTTTTAGGGTGTGCTGATTGCTATGAAATAGGAGTGTGGCAGTGATAAATGCCACCTCTCAGGAAACCGAGGTGACAACATGAAAGCTCAAAGGGAATTTGTTGTAGATCTGTTAAATGACCAACACACGATGAATCGTTCTGATAGAGTAAATGTTTGCACTTGGAATCAAAAACAAGCAAAAAGAGATTCCTCGTCCCACTTTTTCATTAACTAGCTTTGTAACCGCTTTTCCTACCCTTTTTGAAATGTGATGGCTTTTCTTTTGAACAATGGAAATGGTACCAGTCTTGTTGTCCTGAGATTCCTCTCTTCTCGTCCGGAGACCCAAAGAGACAGTGCATGGTGAAACAACTTGTAAATGGTTAGTGCTTCCATCAATGCAAGCTACAGGTGAAACCTGATTCCTCATTCATGGAGAGCTAGCTAGCACACCTTTGAACAGGGTCTGGTGTCCTGGCATTTTTCATGGCACCTGCTTTCTCCACTGCTGTGATACCAGGATATCCAGCTGTGTCTCTGAGCATGCACACACACTGGGGTCACACTGGGGGAAATTGCACAGCAGTGAGCAGACTCCTCAAAACTCTCTTCATGTCTCCATACGGGCACAGGCTTTGGGCCCAGACACACCTGGGCTTGGAGCCCAACTCACTCTAGCTGTGTGTTCTTGGGCAAGTTTCCCAACTTCTCAACACTGGCACTCTCTCATCTGCAAAACTGGGACAATTATTCCATTAGGGTTCTTGTGGCCAAGTCCTCGTAATTGTCCCATAGTCCTAACAGTGAATAAACAATAACAATGTTGCTGCATTAAATACATAGCAACAAGAAGGCAAATAACATTGACAACATTGACAGGGGATAAGATGGGCAGGCAGGCAGAGAGCTGCTTGCTATAGATCTTGTTCCATTGATCAGAGAAGGTATTACATCTTCAGAGCCCTCACCGTCTCAGGCTAACTATCTGGCCCCCTGCCCAAAGATGGACATTGCTGAGCCTTCAGCTTGTGGTACCTGCTTGAAGAAGGCAGGAAAGACACATCTCATGGCATCAAACAGTCCTGGGGTTTGGAGATGGGGTGTCCAGTGTGTCTCTGCAGAGGGGACTGTAAGCTCCGCTAATGCCGACAGTTGCTGTCAGCAAAGAAAGCGCTAAGCCTGCTTTGTCATAGCAGAGTGGAACTGTGAATTCTCGCTCCGTGAAACAAAGAAAGGGTTGAGGTGACAATTGTAGAGGCGCTGAGCTCTGCTGTGTTCTGAATCGACAAGGACTGAAGGCCAAATGACTAAATCTTCTTAGGGGGAGACTGATAGTGCCAGATAATCCTCTTTGAGTCTTGCTCTGTCAGTTTTAGACAAATTAGCAAGTTCAAATAGATGGCAAGGGTGCCTGTCTTTCCAACCATGGAGCCTCTCGGGCTCAGTGTGATACCTTTAACTGCTTGCCTGATCAAAATGCCTGAGAGTCGTGTCCATGCCTCCAGGGTACCATTAAAAGGAAATGGAAGTATATCCTCTGGTGCCTGCCAATCTTACCCATCAAATGCCATGCTTGACTGACAGGTGATGTTCTCCTTCACAATCAGTAGGAAGTCAAGAGCTCCCCTTTGGTCCTTGTAGGAGATGTGAAGAGACCAAGTCGTGTTAAAACGAAGCAATTTTTCTAAATGAGAAGCCTGCTGATGATTGTCTTCTCAGTTTCTTGTGTTTCTGGAACACTCAGTGTCACGGACCTTCTGACACTTCAGACTTGCTGATGATGTAGGTATCCTATGATGCCTCTGCCTTGAGTCCCTCCGCGGCTGAGGTTACAGAAAGAAAACACGCAGAATTGAGTTCCTTTCTGGAAACCTTGGCTCTTACTGCTGGTAACTCGATGACTGAGACATACGCTTGGGTTTATCCATTATCTCATTATTTCTTCTTTGGATATCAGCCAACTTATGATTGCTTGTCTCAGGAATACAGGGCTTGGATTTCTATGCTGACAAGAATAAAGTGAGCTGGGCAATGAGACTTGTGAGTTGAAAGAAAAGAAAACCTCCTTTTTGGGGTGTTAAATTCTTGCCAGTATACTAGTCAACATAATGGCTTGACCTTCCTTGTACTTAGGTTGTACAACACAGGCTAAAAAAAAAAAAAAGAAAGAACTAGTTAAATCTCAAATTAGTACTTTTGTAGAGCTCCTCTTTGGTCCAAGCATGATTGATTGTCCCTGCTAAAAATCCAGACAGCCTCTCTGGGTATTTGCATACCCAGGTGATCCCATGTTCTTTAAGATGTCTCCATTTTTTTCTGTCTTCCACTTGAATTACATTCTTTTTAAAAATTTATATTTATTTTATCTGAAATGCAGGAGACAGACTTACATATTTTCTACCTGCTAGTTCACTCCCTAAATGCCCACAATGGCCAGGTTGGGCCAGGCTGAAGCTAGAAGTTGGGATCTCCATCCAGGTTTCCCACATGGTTGGCAGGGACCCACATACTTGAGTCATTGCTGCTGCTTCCCACAGTGCTCATTAAGGAAGCTGGAATTGAGGGTGGGGCTGGTACTCAAACCCAGACACTCTGATCTGGGCTTCCAGAGTTCTGTGTGACATCTTAATCAGTATACCCAATGCCCACCCATCCACTACGTTTCTTGGCAGACAAATTACTTTGTTACTTTACCTTACTTTTATTTCAATCATGTATCTTACTGTATTTCTTCTTCCTGTTGCTTCTCTAAAATAGTATGAATAGATGGTAGCTCATGGACCAAATCTGGCCTGACACTCCTTCCTACATATTCATTCCAGCGTTGCCTGTGTCTTGTTTTCACAACACAGTAGTAGAGATGACTAGTTGGAACAGAGAGCATGTGGTTGGCAAAGCTTAAAATATTTACCATCTGGCCCCTGACAGAATCACCGTGCCAAGCCCTGCTCTCATGAGGTAGCACTCCCAGTCTAGCTCCCCCGACTGCTCTGTTACTGTTTGCTTCAATCCCTGATCTTCTATTCATGTTCTTCTTCTCCAGTCAATCATCTTCCAGTGTTCAATCTATTTGCTTTTATTAAAAATGATTCAATTCGGCCGGCGCTGTGGCTCAACAGGCTAATCCTCCGCCTTGCAGCACCGGCACACCGGGTTCTAGTCCCGGTCGGGGCACCGGATTCTGTCCCGGTTGCCCCTCTTCCAGGCCAGCCCTTTGCTGTGGCCCAGGAATGCAGTGGAGGATGGCCCAAGTGCTTGGGCCCTGCACCCCATGGGAGACCAGGAGAAGCACCTGGCACCTGGCTCCTGCCATCGGACGAGCGCGGTGCGCAGACTGCGGCAGCCATTGGAGGGTGAACCAACGGCAAAGGAAGACCTTTCTGTCTCTCTCTCTCACTGTCCACTCTGCCTGTCAAAAATAAAAATTAAAAAAAAAATGATTCAATTCATCACTGGGAACATAAAAATTCCTGGTGAAACAGGGCTTGCAGAGTAAAGAATCACAGCAGTGTGTCCCTAAGGGCCTCTCCTGTCCAGATGTTCAGTTGTGCCCTCCCTCAAGCCAAGCTGGACAGTTTCCCAACCCCACCATGTGTTCTCATGCCAGTCACCGGGAAAGGACTCTTCCCACCTACCCAGTGGCTGTCATAACCCTGTCTTTCAAAATTGAGCTGAAATAACACCTTTTTCTACTCAAAATATTTTATTTCCCCAGATCTAATCTCTCTCCTTCCAAACACAGCTACCTCCAACTATTTTGTTGATACCTCTTAAATGATATTTATCACCATCTACTTTATTTTTTTTAAACTTAATGAATATAAATTTCCAAAGTACAGCTTACGGATTACATGTGGTTATCAAAACAGCATGGTACTGGTACAGAAACAGATGGATAGACCAATGGAACAAAATAGAAACACCAGAAATCAATCCAAACATCTACAGCCAACTTATATTTGATCAAAGATCCAAAACCAATCCCTGGAGTAAGGACAGTCTATTCAATAAATGGTGCTGGGAAAATTGGATTTCCACGTGCAGAATCATGAAGCAAGACCCCTACCCTTCACCTTACACAAAAATTCACTCAACATGGATTAAAGACTTAAATCTACGACCCAACACCATCAAATTATTAGAGAGCATTGGAGAAACCCTGCAAGATATAGGTACTGGCAAAGACTTCTTGGAAAAGACCCCAGAAGCACAGGCAGTCAAAGCCAAAATTAACATTTGGGATTGCATCAAATTGAGAAGTTTCTGTACTTCAAAAGATACAGTCAGGAAAGTGAATAGGCAACTGACAGAATGGGAAAAAAAATATTTGCAAACTATGCAACAGATAAAGGGTTGATAACCAGAATCTACAATGAGATCAAGAAACTCCACAACATCAAAACAAACAACCCACTTAAGAGATGGGCCAAGGACCTCAATAGATGTTTTTCCAAAGAGGAAATCCAAATGGCCAAGAGACACATGAAAAAATGTTCAAGATCACTAGTAATCAGGGGAATGCAAATCAAGACCACAGTGAGGTTTCACCCCCCCACACACACACACCACACCACACCACCCCCCACCCCCACCCCTGGTGAGAATGGCTCACATTCAGAAATCTACCAACAATAGATGCTGGAGAGGATGTGGGGAGAAAGGACACTAACCCACTCTTGGGAATGCAACCTGGTCAAGCCACTATGGAAGTCAGTCTGGAGATTCCTCAGAAACCTGAATATAACCCTACCATACAACCCAGCCATCCCACTCCTTGGAATTTACCCAAAGGAAATTAAATTGGCAAACAAAAAAGCTGTATGCACATTAATGTTTATTGTAGCTCAATTCACAATAGCTAAGACCATCTACTTTATATTTCAGTTGTATGTTCCCTCTTCCCTGACCTCACTGTACCAATGGCAGAATCTTGGCCCTATCTACCTTTGATGTCTTTATAGCCCAGGAAGTTATTTAGCTCCTATTCAAACGCAATGGTTTAGGTGTGGTTTGTCTCCCTAAGGGTTGCTTTGCTAGAAGCTCAGTCTCCAGGGCAGCAGTGTTAGGATAGTGGAATGTTTCAAAGATGGGACTCTGGGGAAAGAAAGAGTTCATGGGGACCCACCGTTCATGAATAGAGCAGTTCTGTTCTTTGGACTAAGTCAGGTCTCATGGGGTTGAATGTCTGCCCATAAGACCAAGACTGGGTTATCATAAAAGAGCAAGCTGGCCCCTCTCTTGTCTCTGGCTTCCAGTCTCACTAAATGACACCTCCCTTTTGCATGAGGTCCTGCGGTGTGATGCAGTTCACCATGTTGTGACATAGCCACAAGGCCCTTAGCAGAGGTGGAACAGGGAGAGTTGCCTAATCTTAGACTTTCAGCCTCTGAGACTGTGAGCTAAATAAACCTCTTTTCTTTAGACATTACCCAGCATCAGGTATTTTATTATAGCAGCACACAATGGACTGGGACACTAGATTCCATTGAATGGATTTGAATGTCCTCTATCAGGAATGTGGAGTCCTTATCAATAAAGGGTTTGGGAGTTTGCTAAGCCAGTTTCCCTGACATAATATGTATGGGAAGCTGAGGAATGTATGCCTTAGGTTATGTCTGTTGGATATCAGATCAGCTTTTCAAAATTCCATTCCCCATTTATGGCATTTAAAAAATACACGTTAGCCTTTCCTGCTTTTTCCTAAGTCGGTCCTGTTATTTCATACATCTGTGTCTTCCGTGAAATGCCAAGGTGGTGACATACAACTGAACGTTTTTACAACTGAGGAGCTTTAAGACAAAATTTGCATGACAATGTCTATGGAATTTCATGTATCCTTCCTGGTGAGTGCATCCATTTAAATGTTGAATTGATAATGAGCATTGCCTTTTCCAGGGAATTAGTTGGAGAAAATACAAATGCATTTCAAGATTTCTTTTTATGATTTCAGAGAGATGGTTATAAATGCCCTGTAGAGATTATTTGTGAAATCATATTTGTATGAAACGTAGCTCATCAGCTTAAGTCTTTTCTGAAATCTAGCTTTTTGCCATTGGGTTGTTAAGTAATTTAATTCCTCTTAATGGGTCAGCTTTAGCCTAGGAGGTAGGGATATGGTGCTCAGAGGCAGAGTCTCCAGTCAAACAGGCCAGCACACTCCTGTTTCATGGCTACAGTCCACAGCCATCTCCCCAACCAGCTGTCTGGAAACAGGGGCAGTTGGCAACAAGAAAAACTGCTCAGCAGTGTGGCTGGGTCTTTTATAAACTATGTTTTTGGGGAAAAATGCAAAGGTGTGTTTATCATTGCCTACATTAAAGAAGATAGAAGACAAAGATATGGTATCTTAAGAGAAATATGTGTCAAATCCTATCTTTGTGTGTCAATTGGTCCTTTTCTCCTGGATTCTTTGTTTTCCTGGTTTACAATACACTGTCAGATCATATAAGTATGGTTAAATCAGTCTAGATCATTTAAACAAGAGAAAGGGAGAAGCACCAGTACTCAGAGTGAACATTTTTTCAACCTTAATAGGCATCTAGTCAATAAACAGTGTTATAAGCACTATACGGGCATCAGATCCTAACGTCAAACCAGAAGCAACCCATTAACAAACTCTCCCTTTTAAACCATAGTTCACTTGATCCCGGGTCACAGAACTGGTAACAACACAGGACTTAAACCTTTGATATCTTTCCTCCAACTGCAGTGCTCTCTCTATTGTGCTGCATAATTCTTCATTCTCCTATCATTTGAGACTTAGTGTCCCATTCAAATGAATTCCAACCCACAAATTGAAGTCATGACTCTACCATGCTTCCACGGAATCTTCCTTTAAATATCTGTTAAACATACTGAAATCATCATCATTCTTGGATATTTACTCAATACCCTCAATCCAAAATAGCTGACATTTACAGAGCACTGACTATGGGACAGGAAACCCTGTTCTGAGGTCTTATGCATACCAAATCATTTAATCCTCACAAAAGCCAATGCCATAGCCATTGTTATTATTTCTGTCTTATAATGAAAGAAGATGTGTCAGACTCTGTCAGTCTGACTATGAGTCACTGCTCTGAACACTGGACCCACACTCTCTTGCCCCTGAAGCAATAGCAGGTGCACCTATTTCATCAGGAGCCATATAGAATTGTGTGGGCTAATCTCACACACTACTTGGCTACAGATTTTTCTCTATCAGGTCCTAGTGACCAATGTATGAAAGCTTAAAAGCAATGTGAAGCTACTAGTACAAGAAGATTCAAGAATCTGGAGTATGTCTTTGCAGAACTCTCAGAGAGTTTACCTGCTTCATAGTTATCTCTGTCTGAACTGACTAGGGTCAAATGAATGATCTGGGCATTTAAGATACATTGGATGTCTCTGAATAATGTTGCCATGACCTAAACCAGTAAGTTGCTTGGACACCAGGAGGGTGATTTTCGGTAGTTTTTTTTTTAACCTGGTGGTACAGTTCTAGCTAGGGCAAGGTGTCTGACCATGGAGACAGATGCTGTGTGGGAGTCTGTAAGAGAAATGATGTGTAGGCTGGGAGAGACAGCAGGAGTGTAAATGGCAGAAGCAGGTTACACACTTTTCAGTAGTTGTGATAGAACCCAAGGCCCCCACCTGTAGTGAGTGGTTGTCAGCATAACCCTGGGGCAGAACCCCCTAAGCAGGGAGGATGTGGTGGTATGCCTGGCAGCTAGGCTTATACTGTGAGAGCTGGGCAATTCACAGAGGTTGATAAACTGTTTTAATTTTCACTGAATTACTTCTGTTTATTAATTCTTAAATCAAGCTGGATTTGTGTGTTTTGTTTATCGTCTGAAAATGTATGTTTCAAGACCCATTCAAGTAAATATCCTGCACTACCATCCTTCCTGGGAAACAAATGTAATATTATTTGGATGCGTGTTTTGCTTCCATTCCATTTGTTTATAAACCTGCTTGTTAGTGTTTTTGCCAGGCCAGTTGCTTGCAGAAATCCCCACTGGGCTGTGCTCATCCTGAGTGTTTTCCCTTCCTTCCACCTCCCACAAACCCCAAATTTCTCAATTGAAAGAAACTTTAATGATGAGTTCCAGTGTGGAGGGGATTGAAGTCTCCAAATGATGAACTGTCAGACAGGAAACAGCTTCAGAGATCACCTTCTCATGTCAAAGCTGGTGAGACTCTTCAGGAAATGGTCCATTTAGTGGTCAGCTGGCATAGCCCACTATGCCAGCTGAATAACTATGTTGCTTATGCTCTTAGTGTTCTCAGATTTATCATGAGAGCAGTCCTACATATGTATGTGTATTGGGAGGGAGAAGGGAGAGTCACAGAGAGAGGGGGAAAGAAAAGGAGAAAGAAGAATGAGAATACATATTTGGGAAATTGTGAGGTTTGGGGCAGTTAGAATGGGGTTCCCAAGCTCACTTCTGAGAAAGAGCCATCTTTGTTGATTTGTCTTATAAGGCCACTTAGGTCAAAGGCTGTGCCTCAAGGTCTGTGATATGAAATGTTACTCAGATTAAGAGACCCTAGTTGAATTGCACAGCGAGAGAAGAGAAATAGATTTAAAAATCTAATGAGAGGAGTAGATCCTATAAGTGGAGGGCAATGGTGGGAGAAGGGGAGAAGTGAAAATCCATGAGATGTGAAGAGGGAGGAGCCTGGGCCAAGAGAAGTCTCTAAGGACAATTTTACAAATACTTTTATAAGGAAAATGTCAACTAATGGGAAGAATAGCTTAATGTACCCCATTGGAAGCCATCACCTGGCTTCAGCCATTAATAGCACATAGTCAATATAAACTCCCAGCTATACTCACCCTCCCAGATAGAAACATTGTTAAAGCAAATCTCAAGTGTCACATTTCACCCATATATATTTCAGTATTTATTTCTAAACTGAGACCTTTTTTTTTTTTCACAAAATCTCAACATCATCTAAACAAAGTAACCTGAGAAATTCCTTATCAAATGCCAGCATTCAAATTGTCTCATGAATGTTAGAAAACATTTTATTTTATAATAGAGACATCTGCATAAATCGTAAGTTGATCGTTTGACAAATATTCACAAACAAATGTGTCAACATAGCCGGGACTCTGATAAAGAGGTAGATTCTCACCAGCACCTTGGAAGCTACCTGCTCCAGTGAGTATCCCACTCAAAGGTAGCCATTAAATGGGTTTTGTACTTTATACAGGTAGGCTCATGTAATATACACTGTTTCACTGAACATTTTGTTGTAAGACACAAATTGGTAAAGTACATTTGAAAGAAGATCCATGTACTGTGATAATTTCATAGATTTCTTAAATTTCTCTTTGCTTATGTGTCTTCTCATTTTTTTTAAAACTTTGTTTCAAAGAAACTAAAACATCTGCCTGTTAGAGTTTTTTACATGCTAGAATTGACTGATTCCTTCCCTGGTATTGGCAATGTTTCTCTGTCTCTGTATTTTATGAAAACTGTGAATTAGAACCTGAGGCTTGATCAAAATCAAGTTTGATTTTGTTTTGTTTTGTTTTTTAACTAAGACTCTACAGAGGATTTTAAGAGGAGTTCATTGTATCCACTTTACAAAATCATCAGTAACATTCACATTATTCTTTAATCTAGTGATCAAGTGGGCACTTTACTTAGGGGATGTCCAAAAAGAAAATGGAAATACTGAAAAGCTGCTCTCTGGAGTATGGGGATACATAAGAAGAGATGGGAAATATATATCAGAACTTTATAGCATAAATGAGTTCAAATGAAGAGGTTATATAGCAATAGAATTCTTTCATATGGTTATATCTTCTATAGGAAATATTAAAACATAAATACAAAGCCTGCATGCCTAACAAAGTTCTCTGGCTTGCTCTTCCTTGTACCATATTCCCAGAGTTGGGAGAGGGAATGGGTAGGCAGAGTGTGCTAGTCTGCCTGTCAGCACACTCTAATCTTCAAGGTGTGGTCCATGCAGGTTTCTGGTGTTCACTTGGTTCCTCAAGTTGGCTCTTGTTGGAAGATTACACAGCTGGCATTCTAATCCACTTGACAGATACATTTCAGCATTCTGTGATGGAGTCATCTGCCTTTCTGAGATGTATGATTAATCTCCCAGGGTCTCACATTCTTGTACAATCAGATAAAAGCATCTTTCTGAAACTCTGCCCTGAAGACCAAACTCTGAGCCATGGGTTCCAAAGCAAAGTGCCAATAGGCTGAAAGTTGCTTTGAAAATGTCAACCAGCCTTTCTCTGTTTTATCTCTACACTAAAAGAAAGCCTTAAGTTCAGTCTACGAGTCGTATGATAAAAGACACCATGGTTCCTGCCTGACTTCAAGGAGACATCACTGGTAGCATCCAAATGAAATATTAGTACAGCTTTTCCTAAACCAGAAACTTTGGACAAGAATCCACAAAACAACAGCTCTTTGTTTCTGGGAATTTCTATAAAGAGGAAATGCCTGCTATGAACGTAGGTGAATAAGGTATTCAACTAAGTAAGGGAGTTTAAAATTTACATTTGCTTTCATTGTGTTTTTCTCTATTGTTTTGAGGGAAACCAGGGTATTCTGTAGATAAGAGTCCTTAACTAGGGTGGCTCAGGGAGTTGATGCTGACATGAAAAGTCTCCAAAATTTTGTATGGATATACATATTTTCTGGGAAAATATAAAGACATTTCCTCATATTTTCAAAAAGTCCATGATTTTTTAAACAGAAGAACACAGCAATTGCAAATGTCCTAGGCTAATACTATATAAAATGGGTATGGAAAACAGAAGGCGACTCTGGATGAGGTGGAGAAATCAATGAATCCATATTCTTTCCAAGTTTCAGTCTACAAGAAGACTTGGATTAGAGCTGTAGATACATAAACTTGACCTATAGGCCACTTGATAATGGGAATAGAGTAAGTGAACTCAACCTCACCTATAAAAATTATACCTTCAGAACCTTCCTTCCAGCTTTCTCCCCAAATGATCACCAGATCCTGCTGCCTTGATGTGTTGTTGGTGGACATTTTTCTCATCTCTTTTTATTAGGATGATAACCTGCGTTCTTCTTGGAAGAGAAGACCATTCATTGCCTCCCAACTGTAACAGTAGTGTACAAGAAATGGAACACAGAGAAAGACGTCAAGAGCTCTACTGAAGGTAAGGATTTTGTGATAAAACTTAAAGGCTAATTTAACATACAACAGGAGGAAAATGGATTAATAGAATGGGAGCAAAGCAAAAGTTAGTTTTCTGATTTCTCTTGGTTTAGGTCCTAGTGATCTGTATTCATTGTCTGTTTTAACTAGCTATGAAATCCCTCGACATCAGACCTACTCAGATGGGATCAGGGCTGTGTCTGAAACAGAATGCAAAGTAGTCACCGCTAGACTAGGTACAGTCCACAAACTTGATTAATACAGTGTTTTCATGTTTAATTAAAATTCTGAGAGCACATCAATTCAGTGTATTCTGAATAATGGAAGAGATAATAGCATTGATAGGATGAAGTATAATGAGAGCAGGAAATGGCCCCACACTTTCCACAGGGCATGTACAATCCAATGTACCCCAATCTCCATCATTCTCATCCAGCCCACACCTCTCATTTTGTGAGATTTAAATTAAAAATCTGGTACCATGGGGAACGCTGTGTGCTAAACTTAGATTTTATTTTGAAAGCAATGGGGAGTCATTTTTATCCAATGAGTAGATAATAGAATGTGGAATCTATACACAATGGAATAATACTCAGCTACAAAGAAGAATGGAATCCTGCCATTTGCAAAATGGATGGAACTGCAGGACATTGTCACGTGAAACATACCAGACAGAGAAAGACATATAAAACATGCCTTCTCTCCTGTGTGAAAGCTGAAGGAAAAAAGTCGACCTGAATGTAGAATAGTGACTGTTAGAGATTGGGGAGGGTGAGTGGGAGGGAGTAGGAAGTGGGATAAGGATACCAGAGCACAGAGGGAAGGACTGCATTCTGGAGTCAGCGTCAGTGGGGTGAGTTTATAATCTATTACAAATATTATGAAGAATTAGTGGAGAGAAGTCTCAATACATAGTGTTGAGGAGATGGAAATGCTGGCTACTGTGATTTGACAAGTGTATATTATATACACATGCACTTGTATCTTGAAATATCACATTGTTCCACATAAATATGTGTTGATAAAAAATGTATAGCATCCTTGTGTAATATAAAAAATTAAAGGTGCAAAAATGGGATATTTTATTTGGGAAAAGCAGAAAAATCAGAATTGTGGCAAATGGACTAGAGGGAAGTAAAGCAGGAAGTAGGATAGATAATTGAGCAGACTGCTATAATAAACCAGATAGGAAACCAAGAGAGCCTGAAGCAAGCCCACCTACTGGAGCTAGCTAGCCGGAGACAAAACTGAAAGTGGGTAAGCCGGCAGAAGGAGCAGGTCTTGGTACCAGATGGAGCATGAGGAAGCAACGGAGTTGAGTTCAGGCAGATTGGGATGAAACATGAGTGAGGTCACTCACATTATAGGCAGCAGAAAGGGGGACATGGCTTAAAGACATTAATACTCATACATTCTGGCTTTGTAATTGGAAAACAAGACAATATTCCAAATGAATGTAGCCCAGGGGCAAGCCATGGCACTGACCTACATCAGCACTCAGGCTGGCCTGTGACCCCCTCACAGCCCACAAAAGGCTGAAGTGGCCAAGTTATCGTTTCTGTCTTAGTCCCTTTGAGTGGCTTTAGCAAAACGTCATAGACTGTGTGTCTCGGAAACAACAGCTTTATTCCTCCCAGTTGCAGAGGCTGGAAGTCTGAAATCAAGTCACTGGCATGTCCAGTAGCTGGTGAGGGCCTGCTTCCTGCTTCGTAGATGGCACCTTCCTCCCAATGAGCTCTTCAGGGATTCTTTTATAAGGACATTAACTCCGCCTAATTATCCACCAAAGGCCCCAGCTCATGTTGCCATCACTTGGGTGGTCGGGAGTACAGCATGTGCATTTTGTGGGGACAAGAAAGGTCGATCCAGAATGATTCCCTTCATTATCTTTCAAACTAAGAAATGTTCTGTCCGGGGATCTTGGAGCAGGGTTATCTAACAGAGGAGTGAGTCAGACTCAGACATGCTTTTGAAATCGGGGCCACTTAAACTGCAGCCCAGAAATCCCTCTATGCCGGCATCTGCAGAGCGGGCCTGGGTTAGTGCATCGCCAAAGGGAGAGAGGGGATTTTCACTCCTGCACTTAACCCCAGTAACTCTTTATTCCACCTGCTATTTCCTATGTTTGTTGCTGTCTGGTTATTAGTACTGAGTGCTGCTCATGGTCAGCTTAGGACACCTTCCTCCCCGACCCCCACTTCAAACATTTTCATTCTCATTATCCTTCTCGTGTACTATTTTTTCTGTTTGTGGAATAATACCTCTCCCCAAGAAAAGAATCAAACGTGTGCTTTACCGTTTTTGTCATTGCACACCAATGAGTAATTGGATAAATGTTGCCAAAGAATCAGATCTGCAGAAGAGAAACCTATTGGTAAGATCAATTTCACACTGATCCTCTGGGAATTCTTCCGGGTACATTTCTTTCCTGTGCTTCTCAATCTAAGCAGAAGAATTTGTAATAGAAGAAACACGACTCACTGCTAATACGATTTCAAACGGAATAGAAAAGGGGAAGAGAGCTCCTCTTTTATTTCAGTTCGGATACAGCTCCCAGAACATCTTCCTACCACTACCGATTATGGTGTAGGTAAAGAGACACCTTGTGATGTTTTAATCCAGGCTTAATACTTGGATTGAAAGCAGAAAGATGGCAAAAGTACCTGCTGGCATGATGTCTTTGTCCCTGAGAAAGCGAATCTTTGATGTCTCACAAAATCATTGGTGACCACACAGCGGGTAATGTGATGGGTTTGCTTGTGGGTCCAGCTTGTCCTGGATTAGTAAGAGTGCCTTAGTCAAGTAAAGAGAAAACTTGGCTTTTGGTGTTTATCAGACTCTGACACATATTTGAGGCATTGTGTACTGAAACTTGTTTTCCACATCTTTTGGAGTGCTTACCTAGAAGAAAACGGCTAGTCTGCGAGTCCCTCCATACTTTTAATGGCATAATTTAAAGAGTTTATAGCTACAACTACTTGAAGGAAAAATACACAGATAGTCTTTCCAGATCTTCTAAAATGCCAACCCAAACACTCTTGACTTCTCTCTGGAGAAAGAAAAGTGATATTCATTCAGAAAGGAGTTGTCTAGCTTCTGAAGGTGTAAACCTACTGAAACACTGGAGGGTTCCTGGTTGATGGCTTCTTGCTCTCTGAAAGAATCATTACTGTCTGGGGCCAGTGCTGTGGCATAATGGGTAAAGCTGCTGCCTGCAGTGCCAGCATCCCATATAAGTGCTGGTCCAAGACCCAGCTGATCCACTTCCGATGCAGCTCTCTGCTATGGCCTGGCAAAGCAGTAGAAGATGGCCCAAGTCTCTAGACCCCTGCATGCATGTGAGAGACCCAAAAGAAGCTCCTGGCTTCGGATTGGCACAGCTATGGCATTGTGGCCATCTGGGGAGTGAACCAGTGGATGAAAGACCTCTCCTCTCTCTCTTTCTCTCTCTCTCTCTGTTTAACTCTATTAAATAAATAAATCTTTAAAAAAAAAAAAGAATCTATGGTGTCTGTGAAGAGAGAAGTAAAGACCAGGCTGAGCTCAATTTTTGTGCTTCTGAGAAAGGATGCCACAGTTACTGATGAGTAAAAGAAATGCTTTTGTTCCCTAGTGGGAAAGAGACTCTGGATATGAGAGAAATTGTGAGTATTCACTGTTCTCTGCTTTGATGTCCCATTGGGTCTGGTACAATTCTCTCCTTTACATGGGTGCGTTCTCTGCTGGGATGCATGATCTAAATAGAATGGTATGCCACTGTGGGCTAAAAGATTTTGTAGGGAAATAAAAAGTGAATTTGGGTTCATCCAGTATACCTTATTTGGCTTTTAAAAAATGTTTCTTATTTTAGCTGCCATATAAAAACTGTACAAGTTTATGGGGTACCCTGTGGTATTTCTGTACAAGCATGTACTACTTAATAGCCCATCAAGGTGAATGTATCTATCTCCTCAAACATTAACATTTCTTTGTGGTGAAGCCATTCAGAATTCGTTCTTGTAGCCTTTTTTTTTTTTTTTGCAAATATATATTACATCAACACCTATAGTCATCTATAGAACAGAACTTTTTTCTCTTTTAGGACTACAATTTAATGTCTATTAATATCTCATCATCCTCACCTGCCTCTATTCTCGCCAGCATATAGCAGCAACCCCCATTATATTCTTAGCTCTCATTCAATCAGCATTTTTAGATTCCACATATGAGTGAGACCATACGGTTCCTGTCTCTCTCTGCTTGACTTACTCTACTTAACGTAATACCTCTAGTTCCAAGACTTCAATGATGTTTAGCGCCGAGTAGTATTCAATTATCTTTATATACTGTATTTTCTATTTCCATTCATCAGTTGATGGACATGTGGGTTGTTTCCATATCCTGGATAATGTGAATAGTGCTGCACTAAGCAAGCGAGTGTAAATCTCTCTTCAACAGAGGTTTCTTGCTCTTGGATGGATACTCAAAGTTGAAATACTGGAACATATGTTTATTTTTGTAAGGAACTCCCATACTTTTTAACAATGGCTGCATTAATTTTCATTCCAATCAGCAGTGTGCAAGGGTTCCCTTGACCACACTTCCTCAACAGGCACTTGTTACCTTTCATTCTTTTGATAACAGCAGATCTAATTGGAAGGGAGCAGTACCTCCTCGTGGTTTTGATTTGCTTACCCTTGATGATTAGTGATGCTGAGCATCTTTCCTGTACCTGCTGGCCATGTGTATGTGTTACTTTGAGAAATATCTGTTTAAACCTTTCACCTGCTTTCACTGGGTCATATGAATTTTTGCTGTTGAGTTCTTTGAGTTCCTTATACTTTCTAGTTATCAACTCCTTGCCAGATATATAAGCTTCAAATATTTTCTCCCATTCTATAGGTTGTCTATTAAGTTGACTTTTTTCTATTTCGAAATTCTTTAGTTTTAAGAAATCTCATTTGTCTGTTTTTTGTTTCCTGTAATTTTGAGTACCTTGAAGTTCCAGTGTTCTGAAATGTCTCCCTTGTTTTGTCCCAGTGTTAACAGAGAATCAAAGGGTCCTTGTCTTCATGCAAGAAAGAATTCAGATGTGAGACAGAGAGTAGTGGAAAGCAAAATATCAAGGTTTATTAATGGTAGGGACATCCGTAAGAACAAATGGGCACCTCCTAGACAGAACCTGAGAGAGAGTGCACAGTTCACATTTAGGCTGGGGTTTTTAAGGGGATGGGTCTTGTCTTTCCACCTTTTCCCTCCCCCTCTCTTTCTCCTCCCGGAACAAAGGACTTGTTGTTTCTGAGTTTTTCCCCCTGAAGTTGTCAGACAGGGGAAGCCTGGCTGGCAAGACCCTGCCTTAGAGGAGGGATGTTTATCAGGCCAGGTAGAAGGGGCAGGACCCGCTGGAATGTCATCAGGATCCCTGCAGGACTTTGAAGTGCAGCTACTAGGCTGCACCTGGAAGGTTATCGGGATGACTTTGAGATGCGGATGCTGGACCTAGATGTTAATTCCTTAGGCTTTTTTTTTTTTTTTTTTTACAGGCAGAGTGGACAATGAGAGAGAGAGAGACAGAGAAAAAGGTCTTCCTTTTCCATTGGTTCACCCCCCACTGGCTGCAGAAGCCAGGAGCCAGGTGCTTCTCCTGGTCTCCCATGCAGGTGCAGGGCCCAAGCACTTGGGCCATTCTTCACTGCACTCCCGGGCCACAGCAGAGGGCTGGCCTGGAAGAGGGGCAACCGGAACAGAAGCCATTGCCCTGACTGGGACTAGAACCCTGTGTGCCGCTGCCGCAGACAGAGGATTAGCCTATTGAGCTGCTGCGCCGGCCAATTCCTTAGGCCTTTGTCACACTCACATAAGCTCATTTCTGACTTGCTAGCTAACATTAGTAGTTTCAAGGTTTCAGGTCTTGTGTTTAGGTCTTATATTCATTTTGAGCTGATTTTTGTACATGGTGACAGATAGGGGCCTATTTTCATTATTCTGTATGTAGACACACAATTCCCAGGTTTATTTCTAGGGTCCTTTCTGTTCAGTTTGTTCTGATGTCAGTTTTTAAGCCAATACCATGCTATTCTAATCAATGTAGTTTTGTATTATGTTCTAAAGTCAGGTGTGTATTGCCTTCTGCTTTGTTCTTTTTTATTCAAGATTGCTTTGGTTATGCATGGTCTTTTGTGATTCAACACAAATATTAGTAATGTTTTCTCTAGTTTGGTGAGTGTATTTAGTTTTTTGACAGGGATTGCATTAAATCTGTAAATGGCATTGGTTAGTACAGATGTTCTAACAATGTTGATTCTTTGAAGCCAGGAACATAGAATATCTTTCTATTTCTTTGTGTGCTCTTTAATTTCTTTCATCAGTGTTCTGTAATTTTCACTACAGAGATCTTTATCTCTTTGGGTCAGTTTATTCCTAAGTATTTTCACAGCTATTGGAAATGGAAATGCCCCTGGATTTTTGCATTGTGGTCAAAAATGACATTTGATATATGTTCTATTTTTTTTTAATGTACTAAGACTTATTTTGTGACCTACTGTATGACCTGCCCTGATGTGCTGATGTTCCTGATGTCTAATGTGCTTTAAAGGATGATGTGGATTCTGAAATTGTTGCATGGAATCTTCTCGGTGTCTTTCGGTTACAATTGATCTAGGTTCAGTTTAACTGTCGATTTTTTATTTCAATGATGCATCCCCTTTCTGAAAGCAGGATGTTAGAGTCTCCCACTATGATTATATTGGAGTATCTTTCCCTTTAGGCATATTAATATGGGCTTTATGCATAATCCAATATTAGGTTAATATATATTTGCAGTTATTTCCTCTTGCTGAATTGAATTCTTGATTGTTATGTTACCTTCTTTGTCCACTGCTGATTTAAAATTTATTTTATATCCTATAAAATAATCATTTCTGCATTCCTTTGGTTTTATTCATGTGGCATACCTTATTCCATATTTCCACTTCAGTTTGTATGTGTCCTTAGAGGTGAAATGGATTTTTCTTAAGGAGCGTAGGGTAAGATCTTGTTCCTCCTTTGTTCAGGCTGTCATTCAGTCACTCTGTGCCTTTTAACTGGAGAATTTCATCCATTTGCATTTAAGACAACTATTGCTAAGTAAGGTCTTACTGTTGCCATTTTGACCCTCATTTTTCTAGTTTTATTGTAGTTCTTTATTTTTCTTTCTCTTACAACCTTGCTTTATGGTTACATGATTTTTGTGTAGTAGTGTAGTTTGGTTCCTTGCATACTGTTTTTCTCAAGTCTCTAATAGACTTGTGCTTTGTAGTTCCCATGAGGCTTACAAAGAAACTTCTTTTGGTTATAACAGGGTATTTTTAAATGAGAGCAACTTGACATTAATTATGAAAATAACAAAAGAAACAAAAGGAGAAAGAGACAAGAAATCTAATAAAGAGCTCTACACTTATACTCCATTCCTCCCTGCATTTTGAATTTTTTTACATCCCATTTTACATCTTTCTATATTGCTTGTCTCCTAACACAGTAACATATTCATTGTTTCTTCAGTCTCCCTACTAAAGATCTGAATGGGTTTTGTGCCATGTTTCCTATACTAAAGTGTTCTGAATTTGTACAGCTACAATTAGTTACCAATACGATTTCTGTCTTCTGATATTCCCTTCTGATTCATTAGTGTTTCTTTCAGTTTGAAACACTCCCTTTGGTATTTATGAACCTAGTCTGGTGGTGATTTTCTTTCAGGCTCTTTGTGAATACCTTTGTCTCCTCTTGGTTAAAGGATAGCTTTGCTGCATACAGTCTTTTTGGCAAGCATCTTCCCTGCTTTAATGCTGTGAAAGTCTCACCCTCTCCTGGCCTGTGAGATTTCTGCTGAGGAGTCTGCAGTCAGGCAAATTGGAACCCTTTGATGCGTGACGTTTTCTTTTCTCTTGTAGCTGTGAGGGTCTTAAGCTTGGAAAGCTTCTTTATAATATTTCTTGAAGTAGACTTGGTGGAGTTGCCAATGACTGATGGCCTCTGACCTTTCTGAGCCTGAATAGTTGTGTCTTTCTCTGAGTTTGGGAAGTGTCATTGTCTTTTTCAACATGCTTTCTACATCTTTGGCATCCTTAAGTACTTCTTGAACTGCAATTACGCAGATATTTGCTGTTTTCATGCTGTCCCAAAGTTTCTATACTCTTTCTTCATTCCTCTAGCTTCATTTTTTTTGTTCTCCTTTGCTATGTATTTTCAAATAGCCTGTCTTTGTTTTTTTTTAAAAAATATTTGTTTATTTGAAATTCAGTTACAAAGACACACACACACACACACACACACACAAATCTTCCATATGCTGGTTTTCTCCACAATAGCAAGGTCTGGGCCAGCCTAAAACCAGGAGCTAGGAGTTACAGCTCAGTCTTCCACATGGGTGGCAGTGGCTCAAGCACTTGGGCCATCTTCAGTTGCCTTCCCAGGTCATCAGCAGGGAGCAGGATGGGAACTGGAGCAGCGAGGACACAAACCAGTGCCTGTATGGGATGCCAGTGTTACAGGTGACAGCTTTACCCACTATGCCACAATGCCAATCCCTCAAATAGACTGTCTTTGAACTCATCTATTCTTTATTTTTTATATATTCTGCTATGGATACTTTCCGTCACATTTTTAATTTCACTTAGTATACTTGTCAGGTGAAGCGTTTATGTTTGATTTCCTTTAATTACTTCCATTTCTCTGTCAAGTCTCTGTTAGAATATTAACTTGTTTCTGTGTGTTCACTTGAAGTTCATTCTACTCTAAAATTTTCATCTGAATATTTGAAATGTCAGAGCCTCACTTTCTGGCACCTTACTTTATTTCTTAGGTGAAGTTCATTCCCTCAGCATTCGTGATGCCTCTTGGCAAATGACATTATGTGTGCCTTAACAAATGAGTAATTGTTCCAGGCTTCATAATCTGGCATTGTTTGTGGCTGTTCTGAAAATTCTAAGCAATCTGTTTGCTTTCACTGAGCCTGTGCCGATTCGGCAGTAGATGGCACCCTACATTGAGTTTTGCTGCAAGTCCGGTATGCCATTACTGCCTCAGTCCAAAAGGAGATCCTGAGCTTAGATTTGATCAAATGTGTGTTGGTGTGCTACTTAGAATAAACTAAGGAGATGCCCAAGAAGGAGCATCCTGTCCCTACATGTCACCCCACAGAGCCAGGACAGACCAAGATGACCAGTCTTGTGGCCACCCATGTCACAGTGCCAGATCACACCAGTAGAACAGAGCCTACAAAGATAAGTGCAGAACAGGGATAGAACCACAGCCCACACTGCAACTGTCTGTCTGCTACTGAGATGGGCTCACTAACCACAAGCAAGCTGATTCTAAAGTAAGGCTCATCGACTGAGGATATAAGATTCCACTTGATACTGGGGAAGCTCCACAGTGCTTCACCTACAGGTATCAACCTGGGGATAGGGATCTTTTGTATCTGTCAGATGTTGTGTTTTATGAATTTGGCACTGAGTACCAGGACATAGTCCTGTGGGTCCTTGCTATCTGCCCAAGGTTAGGTGAAGGAGTGATAAAGACAGCCCCTTGGTGGCCACACCTGGGTCTCATAGTCACGAGGCCTGCACCATCTTGGTATGAGCCAGGTTACACTCCAACATAGGATGCAGGCATCCCACACCATGACTTAACTGCTGGCAGTGACACACACAGAACAAATCCATGCTGCTGGGGCACAGATCTCTGCCTAAGGCAAGGGCAACTTCAGAGGTGTTGTCCACAAGCCCTGGCTTGGGGACACGGGACTTTGAACTTGATCAGGCACTGACTCTTAAAGCAGTGGATCCAGATCTGGGTTCCAAGGCAAGGTCCTAAGTTCCCTTTCCTGCCCTACCCTGCAGTGATTTGAGTCTTTTACCACTGTCAGCCAAATGCTGGGGGAGTGGTGGTGGATTTGATCCCTTGGCCTCCTGGCTATGGAGGGTCCAAAGAATCAATTTGCAGGTGTGGGCTTGGGGCAGGCACCATGGGACCCTGTCAAACACTTTTTTTTCATGGTAGGTCTGGTACTCAGTATCAAGTCAAAATCTGGACCCAGTTCCTTCTCCCTCTCCTAAGTGTAGAGGAATTGTCCCTCTCCATGATGTACTACATAGAGCTAGGGGAAGGGTGATGGCTCTTTTCTTTGTACTTTGCTCAATGAATTTCTTCTTATTGATAGCTCAGTTGACTTCTATATCTGTGTGTGAATACCTGTTGTCTTGGTTGTCTTGGTGGGGAGATGCTCACTGGAACACCTTACCCAGCTGCCATCTTCCTCTATCCTCCTGATATGCTTGAAATAATAATCCTAATTTTCCCATCTTATTTCTTAAATTTTTATCACTTATTTTCATTTTAGTTGAAAGGCAGAACGACAAACAAGGCTCTTCTATTCATGGGTTCCATCCCCAAATGCCCACAAAACGCAGGGCTGGGCCAAGTGGAAACCGGGAGACAGGAACTCAATCCAGATCTCCCACATGGGGAGCAAGGTCGCATTTACTTGAGCCGTTACCTGCTGCCTCCCAGACTGTGAATTTGGCAGAAGCTGTAATGTGGACTTACACCAGGCACTCCAATATAAGATGCAGGTATCCCACACCACGACTTAACTGTTGGACCATCCACTTAACTTTGAAACTTGAAAACATTTCTTACAATCTGGTTGAACACATATGGAATGGATATTGGTTTTAAGAGCTTGGTTTTAAATCAAACTTCCTGTTTTAGAATTGGGCTTTGCGACCTATTACCTCTGTGGCCTTGGGCAGGTTAAGCACCATCTGTTTTGCTTTTGTTCTTTACCAATGAAACAGATAAGTACAAACCCCATAGAGCTCTTGTGGTGAGTACTGTATAAATTACTACATGCACTAAAAGGCATTTCATCGGCAAATGGTGAATTCTCAATAAAATTTGGCTTTCATTATAGTTTAATAAAAATTAGGGGCAGAATTCATTCATAAATCATGAACAGAGATGAAAACTTGATGACTTTTACATGAAAATGCTTAAGTTTATGGATTCTAAAACTGAAGTAGTATAAGATGTTTGGCAGGTTGTATTTAAATCAAGCAGCTTAAAATGCTTTTAGAATCACATGGAAAAGTCCATGGAAATCATCTACCCCACTGCTTTCATTTTAGTGCTAAGAATCATTGAGAGGTAAAATAACGGGACAAATAACAACATGAACACCCAAGAATCTCTTTCAAGAGATGACTGAACAAAAGATGGGAGAGTGAAATTATGAACTCAGCAACTTTTTAGCTCACATCAAAACTGTTCAGGACATGGTCTGCATATAACCAGAGCCAGCAGACCTAGGATGGGGTATCTAGCCAGGAAGAGAGAGGGGCTGAAGTATGTTTGTTACACAAACGGTTATTAGCCACTTGATGACCATGCTGTGCTTTGGTGAGGAAGCACAAGATTATCTATTTCTTAAGTGGTAACACCTGAGTCTCAGGTTCCTCTGACTTATTTCATGTCCTAGGACATGGCCATAGCTGTAGTCACAGATTAATGGGATTTTTCTGCACCAGGGAATACATAGGCTTTAGAATGCCCGGGTAGAAGTCTTGACTCTGCCATGTCTCAGCTATATGATCTTGACTTAAGCCTGATCATTCCATATTCTTTCCTTACACACTGGGGGTCTGGTTGGTTGGGCTTTCAAAGGATGATGTGGAGTTGAGGTGAGATACTCTGAGAACATATTTCAAGGTATTCTACAACGTTATGTGTTTGCCATCCCCTGAACTCTGCCCTCACTGAGAATCACTGTGAATATCTGACCACAGATATTCTGTGTCTGGGGCACTCTCCTCTCCATTTTCTCTGTGTGTTTGTAAAATTGTGTGCAATGAGGGCATAGGTCTCAGAGATTTTGGCTGTGTGGACCACGTGTACCTCCCATGCTCCTCTCAGTTGGGATATTACACAGCAGCAGACAACTGTGGAGTTGAGGTTCAGAAATCCTCAGAACCAAACTTTCAAAAGTGCCCGGAGTCATCTGGGGACATCCATGATGCTGGCTATCCAGACATCTGTGCAAGAGGCACAGATAGAAAAGGGTAGCAGATGGGACCATGTGAGAGAAAAGCCACAAACTTTCCTTCCTCTCTCTTAAGAATATCCCGACTGTTTTAGGTATTTGGCAACAAGAGCAGAAATTGGAAAAAATAATGAAAAGATAAACTTCAGAAAAAATTACCTTGGAAATATAATTTATAGAAATCAGTCAGAAGTATAGATAATAACAGCCCAGGACCTTGGATTGACACCTGAGAGAAGCGGAAGTCTTTTGAAGCTGAGTTCTCAATCTTTGGGACCTGACATTGCTTCAGGCAACAGCATCAGACCTGAACTGTTAGTGAGCCCATCTCACTAGCAAACAGTTGCAGCGTGGGCTGTGGTCCTATCCCTATGATGCACTTATCTTTGTAGGCTCTGTTCTACTGGTGTGATCTGGCATTGTGACACACAAGCCGGTATCTGCTGGAAACCATGGTGTCACAAGTGAGAGGAAGAAAACCACTTTGGTTTCTATCCTTTTCCAAATATGTAAAGTAACTTACAAGTTATACTTGTAGAAGTTTATTAAGTTGTAGTTGTTTCAATTTCTAAATTTCTGTTATGTGGTCAGTGATTCATCAATTTATGTGTGAAGACATGATTTAATCATTTTGACGTATTTCTTGCTACGCTTATTTGAGAACATGCTCATCAAGGCTGAACTAATTTTTTGCTGATTGGAATTCTACCTCATACATGTTTATTTTATTATTTTCCTGTTGGACACATTACCTAACTTGGTCCCTGTAAGAATTTATGAGATTCCCCCAGGGAAAACAGCATCATCCCCAGTTTGCTAGCAAGAAAATCAAAGTTCAGAAAGAATTGAGGTATGGGTCACTTGGCCAGCATTGGAGGAGTTCAGAAGAAGTAGAGTTAGAATTTACATGCTGACTTTCTGAGTCCAAATTCAGAATTCTTTCTGCTATACGATGCTCTTCTTGGTGCCAAGTTGGTTAATAAAACTTTTATGACTTCTGGGTTATACAAGATAAAGCATTTGAATGAAACTGAGTTGACTGGCATTCTATAATTCTGAATCTGTGCTGTTTATGTATGATTTAAAACGTTGTCACTGTTGTCTTTAAATGCACAGTATAAGAAAAAAAAAGCACTCACTTTCCAGCAAATATCAAGTGATAGAATTGCAAGAGAATATTAACTTCTCTAGAGCAGAATGGTGATCCCATGATTCTCAAAGTGTGGTGCCCAGGCCAACAGCATCAGGTTGTTGGAAGTGCAGGTTCTCAGGCCCTACACTCAGAGCTGCTGAATCTGAGGCTTTAAGCCATGTTCCTTCACGTCGCATTTCCCAAGCCCTCCAGATGATTCTTGCATACCCTCAAGGCTGCGAATTGCTTCCATAGTGGATGTCAGGGAAGACATGGCATCCTGTCACTAAGGAAATGGGGCCCTGGTATTTCTACCACTAGTTAAGCTTTGGATGTAAATGTATTCTCTCCAGGCTCAGTAATAAGTGAACACTGAGTGGGGGCCAGAAATGCAATGTGATACCCATATTTAGCTGGAAAAGCACTATGTTTTTCTACTTCATGTAAAAAGTTACATATACATACACACACACATATATATGATGGTTTCTATGTTAGAGAGTATATGGTTATGCTTTGTAAAAGGCCTTTCTTTTTTAAAAAAATATTTGAGAAGTAGAGTTACAAACAGAAAGGGAGAGACAGAGATCTTCCATCCACTGGTTCACTCCCCAAATGGCCTCAACGACCAGAGCTGAGTCAATCTGAAGCCTAGAGCCAGGAGCTTCTTCCGGGTCTCCCACGCAGGTGCAAGGGCCCAAGCACTTGGGTCATCTTCTATTGCTTTCCCAGGTCGTTAGCAGGGAGCTAGATTAGAAAAGGAAAAGCCAGGACATGAACCAGCACCCATATGGGATGCCAGCACCACAGGGAAGGCTTAGCCTACTACCCCATGGCACCGGCCCCTTCCTTTATTCTTAAAAGATTCTTTCTATTCACTTTAAACTCTGGAAACAATAGACTCTCCAGAATCTACCTTAAATCTGCAAAGAAAATCACAGATTTTCAGAGTAAGTCTACTTCATGCTTCTCCTTTGGGAAGTGAGGCTGCTTGCTAGGATGGAATTAGCAGTAACTTCACAGTTGGGGTTGATGACCATCCCTCCCGGAAACGCCTTTCTCAACAGCAGAAGCACAGTAGAGAGCACCAAGAAAGGCGTTTGAAAGCAGCCTGCAGCCAGGACTCCAGGTCGGCTTTGCTCGGTGATTTGCCCCACAGAGCAGCCAGCAGGGCCTTTACGTGGCCTTATATTAGTTTTCTTGGAAACTATTGTCTTCAGGAGTTTTGAAAAGAATCCTTTAATATTTATAGTCTTCTTTTTGAAAAAGTGGCAAAATAGCCTTAACCTTAGTCAACTTCATTGTGAAATTATTTCCTTTACTCCTGTGTGATTTGGACTGCAAAAAATGTGAGTTCTTCTTTGCTAATTCATATATAAATATTAGTAGCTGTGCATAACTTCCTAACATTGAGAACAGAAATCTCACTCATTGGACGTGTGTATGAAGAAAACACCATGGTTAATTTAAAAAAAAAATTAGTTATTTGAAAGTCAGAGTTACACAGAGAGGAGAGTCAGAGAGAGAGAGGTCTTCCATTTGATGGTTCACTACCAAATTGGCCACAACAGCTGGAGCTGTGCCCATCTGAAGCCAGGAGCTTCCTCTGGGTCTCCTCAGGGGTACAGGGGCCCAAGGGCTTGGGTCATCTTCCACTGCTTTCCCAGGCCACAGCAGAGAGCTGGATTGGAAGTGGAGTAGCCGGGACTCAAACCAGCTCCCATATGGGATGCCAGCACTGCAGGCAGCGGCTTTAACCCGCTGTGCCACAGCGCCGGTCCCCATGGTTAAATTTTAATAAGGAACAAAACTTGAATCACATCTACTATTAAGCTTTATTCCTGGGAAAATGAGGCCTGGTTCTGGGCTCTGCTGTTGAGAAGGGAGTTTGGCTTATCAGCCCCAACGCTGAAGAGTCCCCCCTTACTCCAGAAGCTAGGCTGAGTGTCGTGATCATCTCGGACCATGAATGGCAGCAGATTCATGGTGATTTTTGCTGTGCAATTAGCATTATGTTCCACTGCAAAAGGAATGTTACAGTTTTAGTATCTACAAATATCATCTCAGAGCCTTATGTATTTCTGGCCTCATGAGCTAAGCTGTGACGGAAGATTTCTTAAGAAAGAAAAGTATACCATGTGGAGATGAACAGTTGGGGTGGGGGCTGACCGTGCACATGTGTAAGGTGCCTATAGTTATCCAAGCTGTGCCACAACCTAGGTAGTAAGGAGTTGAATGACTTCCACACTCAGAGACAGAAAATATAGATTCAGATCCCAAGTTTTCCATTTCCTAAGTGTGTAACCTTTGGGCAGCTTTTGTTTTAACATTCTGGCACCCTGAGTGTGTCAGTGGGATGGAAATCTGAGCTTCTTAGAGATATATTAAGAGGATACTAGCTCAGGGACAGCAATGACCATTCCCAGTTGTCCAGGAACTCAGCAGCATGTACCAGATTCTGCTCCCCTCCAGCCCCTCTTCCAATGGTTCTATAACATGTTAGAAATGAGAGTGCGGCCAGTGCTGCGGCTCAATAGGCTAATCATCTGCCTTGCGACGCTGGCACACCGGGTTCTAGTCCTGGTTGGGGCTCCGGATTCTGTCCCGGTTGCCCCTCTTCCAGACCAGCTCTCTGCTGTGGCCAGGGAGTACAGTGGAGGATGGCCCAAGTACTTGGGCCCTGGACCCATGGGAGACCAGGAGAAGCACCTGGCTCCTGCCTTCAGATCAGCGTGGTGCACTGGCCGTGGTGGCCATTGGAGGGTGAACCAACGGCAAAGAAAGACCTTTCTGTCTGTCTCTCTCAATGTCCACTCTGCCTGTAAAAAAAAAAAAAAGAGTGCTTGAGGCACTTCCCCACACTTCCTTCCAGTTCTGGCCCTCCAAGTGAGCCATTCTACTGGGAGCTGCACCTGCATACGGTCAGGAGAGCAGAAGACGGAAGTCCATCTGTTGCTGCTGCTTCCCTTCCTGCTGCCAAGACTTCCAGGAAGGCAGATAGGTTTTCTCCAGAAGCCGTAACATCAATGCCAGCATCCAGACCCCAGTTTCCAGGGCACAGTAAATGAGTCATTTTGTTAGCACAGATCACACAAATGCTCATCTTGAGGCCAGCAGTTCGAGCAGATTCCCTGGCTCCCTGATAATAGCAGAGGCCGCGGTCCTTTGGTGGACCACTCATGTGGCTGTACTTACTTCTGAAAGCTGACCTGAGAGTTGCCTTCTAACTATCCCAGTGATTATGTAAGCTCTTCATCTTGGAGCTAAGACTCACCTGCTTTAACTAGCCAGAGAGATTTCTGTTTTCCACAGTTAAGCTCTGAGCAATGACAGACAGGAAGGTTTTAAGGAAAACAAGTTTAACAACAAGTACAAGGTGAACATCCCTCATCTGAAGACCTAAAACCAGAAACACTCCAAAAACTAAAGCTTTCTGAGCTCCGACGTAAGGCCACAAGTGGAAGATTCTATGCCTGACCTCATGGGATGGGTCACAATCAAAATACAGGTGCACAGCACAGTTCATCCAGCTTCTCCAGGGGAAAAACGCTCCAGTTTTCTTCTGCTGTGATTTCTCTTTTCCATGAATGCCCAAAGTCCCCCACACAAGCACACCCACGATGAGTAAGAAAATGGCCCGTGTGCATGCCATCATGTTCCACATGGGGTTAGGACCTGTGTGCGTCACTCACTGTGTGTTTCTAGATATTGTCCATTCTATGGTGTGAAGAGGTTGTTAGAGATGTCAAAGCAGCCTGCAGATATCCTTGTGGGTAACAGGGATAATAGGAAGAGGGAGCAAGTATATTTCTCTGTAGCCCAGAAAGTCAAGCTATTGGAGAAATTGGACAATTGGTTTACACGTGAAACATTTTACAAGAATGCATATTTGGGATGGCCATCACATATGACCTGAAGAAACAGAAGGCTAAGCGATTGAAATTCTATGCTGAAAGTGATGAACAGAAGTTAATTAAAAATACAAAAATACTCCCAAAGCTAAAAAATAAAGATTTCAATCACTCATTAAAGGGTGGGTCCATCAGTGTCGCAGTGAACACGTGCCACTTAGTGGTATGCTGATCATGAGCCAAGCAAAGAGCTCTCTGAGAATTGAAGGGACATCTTTCCTGAATCATTTCACTAAGATTGGGGAGCGGTGAGTCATCCTCACTGCCGCGAAGCTGAACCGGATGAAGGCTGCAAAACCTTGTGATTTCTTGAGAACTATTCTGCTCACCCTCAAGCTAGAGTTGTCATCAAAAATCATGTTTGTGCCATGTGCTTTCTCCCAAATGTGTCTGTCTGCTTTCAGCCACGTGACCAGGGTCTCCTTGGATGAATGAAGATTAAATGTGAAAACTCTCTCGTGAAGAGCACGCCAGCAGCAGTGTACTGGGGTGTGAGTGTGAAGCTTCTCAAGAGGAGTTTAGCATGAAATGAAAGGAACCAGAGGAGCTGTAGCCAGTGCTTGGAATGCAGTGACCTGCCTGGCCCAACCCCTATCCTTTGATTCGGTTTAGCAATGGTGATGGGCAAGGTATTGACTGTGGAAGATTCTGCATGTCAAGTGAGAAAAAAATGCCATCCGGCCCCCTCACATATGTGAAAAATGTACCTTCAGAGTCAGCCTGTAACTTGCAGGAAGTGGACATTGACAGAGTTGTTAATGGACAATGAGGTTCCAGTCGGTCCTTAATTTGCCCATCCGTGAAATAAGCCAGGGGCTTGTGATAATAGTGACGCTGAAGATGATGTTCATAATCCTGAAAAATGCCTACAGAGGACGTGATGGAAATGTGGGATGCGCTTACCCATGGACTAGAGCAGCGTGGACTCAAGTAACCATGTCAGCTTACAAAGTCAAGAGAAGCCCTAGGTAGAATGGCCGTGAATGAGGCAGATGGCTCTGGAGAGATTATTTTTTTCAAGTCCCCCAAGCAGTGGCTTATTTCAAGAGGATCCACTTCCTGGTCCCCCAACTGCTTCTGAGGTTTCTTCTCCACTGAATAGATAATAAGTAAAGGTGGTGTATAGTAGCCTTTTTCTTTTTAATTTTCACCTGCTTAGAAGGCAGAGTGACAAAGACAAAGAGAGAGACAAAGAATGAGATCTTTCATCTGCTGGTTCACTCCCCAAATGTTTGCAACAGCCAGCGCTAAGCCAGGCTGAGGCCCGGAATCCAAAACTCCATCTGGGTCTCCCACAAGGGTGGCAGGGGCCCAACCACTTGAGCCATCATCCACTGCTTTCCCATATGCATTAGCAGGAAACTGGACCTGAAGCCAAATAACCAGGAGTCGAACTGGCACTCAGACAAGGGGTACTGGCCTCCCGCGTGGAGACTTAGCCTGCTGTGCCACAATGCCCACCCCTGTATAACCTTTTATTCAAAACCCAGCTTCTCAGGTGGAGGCATACAGCCTGCCAGGGCTTGTGTGGTACTGTTAACAGTTGATGCAGATGTCCTGGTGATGTTATTCTGTGGCTTCGTGACCCTGAACACGTGATTTTTTTCACTACGTTAGTGGTACTTATATATGTCACTGTTAAGTACTGAGATTCCAGAAAGAGTAAGAAAATGACTGTTTGTCAGTAGCACATAAATTCAGAGCAAGAGTGAGAGCAATGCCAAACTATCGCAGATTATCCACGGGGGTGACTGAGACAGCGATGCTGGATGCTTTTGCTTTCTGAAACTTTGTTTCATGTACAAAATTATGAAAAATGTATAAATTGCCTCCAAGTTATGTGTGTAAGGTATAGGTGAGTATAAGTGAGTTTTGTATTTAGGCATGGGTCCTCTCTATATGATATCTTCTTTATGTATATACAAATATTCAAAAATCCATAAAAGTCCAAAATCCAAAGCACTTCTGGTCCCAAGCATTTGGGATAGGGATGCTCAACCTGTACCAGAACCACTTGCTAGAGGATATATGAGATTTGTTATTCAGAAATAACATTTCCAGATACTTGTCTTGTGTCTGTTCTCTTTTGATTATCTTCTCCACATTTTTATATATTCCCACATTGTGAATTTTCCTTCTCAGGGGGGGACTGAAAGCAAAATATTTGCCCTAGGATATCCTGTGGTGAAGGTTGCAAGTATGCAGTGTATGCTCCAGTAATTAAATGTACCTGCATGCAGCTTGGATGCAAACAAGAGCCAGAGCAGGTGGCCGAGCCCAGAGAAATCAATCACTGGGTAAGCCTGGAAGCGTCAGTTCTTCAGGGGCTTACAATGGCCTATGCAGAGCATGATCTGCATCCACAGGCAGGCAGAGTGTGTAGTCTATAGAATGGGTTTTTTTTCTGGCTGTGTTTTCTCTGCCAAGTAGCATCTACAGCTGTGTTTCAGGCTATCTTGGAGATAGATTCTTTGAGTGACCTAATATTCTTTGATAAATCTCTGTGAAACTCCTGATCAGTAAAAAGGTAATCACATCTCGTCAACTGGTCTTGTGCTTCTCACTCAGCTTAGCTCTGTAATATTCTCTGATTCCACGGATTATAGAATCATAAGGTTTTGAACCAGAAGAACTCTTAGGAAAACCAGCCAGTAACTATCCTGCCACCTGCCATGTTATCAGTGTAGAGTCTTAAGTCCAGAAAAACTGAGTCGGCTTGAAAAAAAGATCTGACATTAGAGCCAAACCCCAGATCTCATTAGTATGGGCCTGGTGGTCATTCCACTTTCCAACACTTCTACCTAGGGAATGTGCCAAGTTTCAAAACATTAGAAATGATATATGCCAGAGGACTTGACACAAGAGGCATTTTAAGTATGCTTTAAAGAGAGTACGTATTCTTATAAAGGAATATACAATTGCACTCTCTTGGTCCAGTGATACACAACTTCAACACTTTAATAAGCACGTCAAAAGAACATTCTACCTAGAGCTCTCAAAATGTTGAATCAGAAACCCATCCCTTTAACAATGGCATGTGATGGCTTATAAAGTGTAGCAGCCTGCAATCATCTCTGAAGTGACTCACGGTTTTCCAAATTAAACTCTGTTTTGCATTCATACTATGTGCAAAGAATATATCTTGATTGACTGATAAATTTATGGTGGCAAATCTTAATTGTAGGCTCATTCCAAGTTAATAGTTAAGCTACTTAACTCCTTAGCAATTTGCATAGTACACACCTCAAAATTCTCCTATTTACACTTTGAAAAGACTTTTATTGGGAAAGTATTGCACTCTCATTGTTACACATTACAGAAGTGGATAAAGCAGAAACGTTAAGGCCGCGCTGCTGTATAATCTCCCATCTCAGGCCAGCGGAGTCTTTCCTGCATCTGTAGCCTCCACCACCTGACTCTTCCCTCACTGGTGGGTGGCAGCCTCTCCCGAGCCTCTCTGAAGGTTACTCCTCTATCATTTTCAGGGCATCCAGTTTACTTCCCTTTTTAGAACTTCTTTGGTGTTCCACTCAGTCCTTACATTGTCTTGCTTTCTTCGCCCCGGCCCTCCATTCAGTTTGCTCACAGGTACATTTTAGGATTTGGGGACCCTACCCTCCTTGACCTAGAAGTGGCCGCTGCCCTTCTGGCCTCAGAGAAGTAGATCAGGGGAAGCCACACTATCCTATCCTTGAATTCCTATCCTAACCTTGAATTCCAAGGATGTTGTAGATGGCCGACTTTTTGAAAGCTTGGGAATAACTCAAAAGGGGTTACATTATAGGGAAAGAAACTCAAAACTATTCTAAATGATGGCTTCCAGAGCCTGCAAAGACATAAACTTCATAAAAGGACCATCTTATGGATGTTGCAGTGTTGCTTTTTGTCACCCATGGCAGCTGGCTTGCCTAAATTCCTTTTAGCTGATAGAGTAATGAATTATAGCTCAGGAAGATAAAATAGGGATAGTAAAGCAAAAGTTTATTGCAGTACATTCCAGGGGAGGAACGGGCCAGTTGGGAGAGCACGTGGCACCCTTTCTTCCTGGTTCAGGACTTCTACCCATGAAATATGAGGGGTGTCACTGGTGATGTGACCACGATGCTCAGGATTGGCATCTGTGACTGACGTCTAGGAGTCAGGTACCTTTGGGCTTTCTGCATGTGGCTACACACTGGACTTTTCTAGTTTTGCTGAGCTCCCATTTTATGAGGATAATTTAACCACAAGTTAAACTGCAAAGCGAGTCGTGCTGGGTGGGTCCTGGAGGAGAGCAGGGCCCCTGGATCCGTCCATGGGAGAGAATCTGTGGCCCTTCCCAGTCACTCGGGTAGAACTACCTGTGTGCTGTTTTCTCTCTGGATTCATGTTCCCTTCTCTTCTCCCTTCTCCCTTCCTGAGAAAGCTGCTCTGTCTTTATTCCTTCCTAATGCTACTCTAGTCTTCCTTTATGGAAGCCCTATGCCCCACAAAAAGGGTTGCCATTGCCCAGTTATACCCACCTCTCAGTCATACCCCCTCTCTCACACAAACATGCACAAATACATTCATGTCTTTTCTGAGAATGCCAGTACCAGTGCTATGTGGCAATGGGTTAAGCCACTAAAATTTGTATTTAAAATAAGGTCTGCCTGGACTTGAAAATGGAAGGATAGGTCCAAAGGATTATTTGCTTCAAAAGAAAGGCTAATTTCTGCTTCTTTCCCAAGGTATTTCATGATTATAGTAGAAAATTTCAAGGAAAAATGGACAAGTAAGAATAGCCATTAATCTCATTTCAGAGGAAACCCTGAATAATGTCTCTAAATTTTTAGCACACATGCATACACATGAGCTGAAAACACCTTTTTAACATCCTTGGCAATGAAAAATAGAAGAGCTAATTGTAAAGGCAACATGATATATGAGTGTGTGGGTTTGTTAACCTAAACTTTCCCTTAACAAACTATCATGAATATCTATTATGTCACTTAAAATTAGAATTCTGATTCTACAGTAGTTCATTGAATAAATGAACCAGAGTTCATGTAATGAATCTTCAGTTATTGTACTTTCCCTGTTATCACTATATCACTTCAGGGACATCCTTGTTACCCTAGGATCTCTGATCAATTCCTTAAACTAAATTACTAACAGTGGAACTGATGAGTCTAGAGATCATTATGCTAAGTGAAATTTTATATAGAGAGAAAATAAAATGTATGATGAAATATTATTCATTATATGATAGTTACAAATGTTTTCACTAAATTATATCCTCTTTGTAATAATATACCTTTCTATATAATTTTGTCATGAATTACATGTCATATGACACTAATATTTGTGCTTTAAAGACAAATAGTATTATGTGTTTTATATAACATTTATATGTGTGTTTGTATATGATATTTACATATGAAATGAATGGAAAAATACTAAAAATTAAATCTGAAAATTATATTAAAAATAAAGTTTGCCTATTTCTTATTAAGCAGCCATTTTGTCGTAAAATATTGATAACGAGTTGGCCATATTAACCATATTTAAGTGTAATTAAGTATATTCACATTGTTGTACACTTTTATCAATATCCATCTCTAATATTTTTATCACCCGAAGAGAAACTGGACCCATGAATCCACTTCCCTTTCCCAACTCTCCTCGGCCACTGTTGGCCTGTATCCTACTGTCTCTCTCTATCAATTTGTTGCAGGGACTTCATGTAAATGGACTCACACAATATTTGGCCTTTCATATCTGGTTTATCTCACTTAGCATAATGTTTTCAAGGTCATCCCATACTGTAGAATGTATCATAGCATTATTCCTTTTAAGGCCAATGATGTTTCATTGTATGGATATGCTCATTTTATCTGTTCCTCTCTCTGAGGACTGTTGTATTGTCCAACAGCCACTGAGCTGACAGACAAGGCCTACTTTTGCAGTCTCATGTGTTTCACCGTAGCCCATCTCATCTGTATTAGGATAAAATCAAAAAGAGTAATCAAGATTTTAGTAGGAAAGTATCCAATTTCTTCAAATCAGGATATGAAGTAATTTTTTAACAATCAACCTGACCAAATAAATCTAGCTTACTTTATAGTCAGGAAAGCAGCCTATTCAAGAAAATATTATTAATACTTTATAATTGAATTAGGGAAACTATATTGATCTTTATAAGAAGAATGACGTGGATCTGGGTAGACTTTAGATATTCTGTTTCATAGATATTATAAGAACCTAATCAATTTTGATAGGACACAAATTTAGCTTGAATCATAAGAACCAATGAAATCTTTTGAGCTAGAGATCCTAGAAATGTTTGGGTTGTATAATGAACCTCCTTCAAAAGCCTTCAGTTGGGAATGCTGGTAGAATATTTATAATTGTCACCTATTGCATATGTGGGGGCTCACTGAACTATTCACTCTACATTTGTATGTGTTTGAAAAGTTTCATTATTAAAGTAGAAACAGACTATAAAATGTGCATGGCCCTGGGCAAAGTACCAATATCATGTTGGACGAAAAACAGCGCAGGGTGTTGGGTTTGGGGGTGGGGGGAGCAGTGCTTTGCAGTAGAATATTTAACATGACAGGGGACTTTGATGTAATTTTAGTTTGTTATCCAAGTCTCTTTCATCTCTTTGGGCAGAGATCTGTATAAAAAATAGCTGCGGCTGGCGCCGCGGCTCACTAGGCTAATCCTCCTCCTGCGGCAATGGCAACCCGGGTTCTAGTCCCAGTTGGGGCGCTGGATTCTGTCCGGTTGCTCCTCTTCCAGTCCAGCTCTCTGCTATGGCCCAGGAGTACAGTGGAGGATGGCCCAAGTCCTTGGACCCTGCACCCGCATGGGAGACCAGGAAGAAGCCCCTGGCTCCTGGCTTCAGATCGTCACAGCACGCCAGCCATAGCGGCCATTTGGGGGGTGAACCAACGAAAGGAAGACCTTTCTTTCTCTCTCTTTCTTTCTCTCCCTCTCTCTCTCTCTCTCCCTCCCTTTCTCCCTCCCTCCCTCACTGTCTAACTCTGCCTGTCAAATAAATAAATAAATAAATAGCTGCTCTCCAGGGCCATGACAGGTGTGTTCAGAGATGGCCCTTGGATACTGGAACTTAGCCTGTTTTCAAAGCACCTTGCAGTAGAGTCTCAAATAAATCATCCATCCAGCATACTTTGGGAACCCAGAGAGGGCTTGCAAGCATGTCTGTGAACCAAGTAAACACCACCCAATTGTTCAAAATAGAATCCTAGGGTATCCATTATATATAATTTTGAGCATCCTTGCCTTTTAAATGTTTAACAACTTGAAAGGTTGGCAGGTTTGAAAACTGATGTTCTTCATCCCAGGGCCAGCGGTGTAAAATGGTTTTGAGTAACTCTTTTTTCCCCCTCATCAATTCCTCCCCTAGTTAATACCTTAAATTATACTCTATTACATGAGAGATGAAAGTGCTAATTTTAAGGACATAACAACAAGCAACTAAAATTATGAGTGATTCTGGCTTCTGGTAATATTTAGAGCACAATAGATAGAAGTGATGGGTGAAGAAAATGTTGGCCTTTTGTTCAGTGATGTGGTGGACTTAAAAATAGGATGAGGCTAGAATTAATGATTCCCGAAAAGGTGAGTGGACAAAAGGTGAGCCTTGGCGGGTATGGGGCCAACTAGATGGATTGGTTTGTTAGGTGGAAGACAATATCAAAGCCAAGGAAAATGCTGAAAAATAGAGATGCCCCTTTTTTGGAGAAATTCATCAAGATATTCATGTAGTGGGTACAGGGAGTTAGGAAATTTATGACCAAATTGTTCTTTGTATTGCACTAAGGACTCATTTTACATGAAACATTAGCGCATTGTGTTAGGGCTTAAGGCATTAGGTCAAAAAAAGGATATAGTCTCTGCCTTCAAATTAATCTGCAAGTAGATAAATAATGTCTGAAAGGATGAGCCCCTCAGTGTGAAATAGACTCACACATACACAAGGTTGTCTTTGAACTTGGGTCTATATAAATTATGTGTAGATTGTCTTTAGAGCTGTGTTAGACCTCCAGGTTTCAAGTGATGGAAATCCAACTTAAACTAGTCTAGTAGGAAAAGCCTTCCCCTCATCCTTTCCCTCTCCTCCCCTTCCCCACACACTCTCCTACCCCCTGCCCCTTTCCCCCATCTTTTTCTCCTCTCTCTCTCTCTCTCTCTCACACTCTCTCACCAGGAAGTCTAGTGTTTTTATTGTGGTAAAATTTACATAATGGAAAATTCAACATTTAATCTGTTTTTAAGTATATAATTAAATGCTATTAAGTATTCTTACAATCTTATCCAATCCACCATTTCCAGCCCTTTTTCACCATCCAGAAAAGAAACTCTGTACCCATTAAGAATGGCTTCCCATCCTTTCCTTCTCTCAGTCCCTGGTGACTTTTACTATACTTTATGTCTCCACCAATTTGTGTCTTCTAGCACATCATATACATGGAGTCATAAAATCTTTGTCTTTTTGTGCCAGGCTGATTTCACTTAGCATAACATTTTCAAGGTCCATTCATGTTATAGTATATAAGAGTTTCAGTCCTCTCTGGCTAAGCAATATTCCATTGTGTGTCTATTTCTCCTTTTATTTTCCCATGTTCATCTGTTGGTAGACATTCGGGTTGCCTCTTCCTATCAGCCATTGTGAAAAATATTGCTATGAATACTGGTACACAAGTATCTCAAGTGTCTGAGCCCCTCCTTCCATTTCCTTTTGGTTTCAAGCAAACAGTAGAATTGCTGGGTCACATGGCAATTCTATGTTAGCTTGTTGATTCATTCCACCTTTTCCACATTTTCCTCCTTCTCTCGGAAGAACATCACCACAAGGATACAAGCCTTGTTTCTAGCATCTCAAGTTTAGAGAGGAGAGATGAACTAAGGTCCAAGAATATGGGAAGCGACTCTAATTCATTAAATTGCCTTTCTAACTCTTATCTGCAACAATCATCGTTGAAAGGCAAGAGTGCCATGTGGAGATAGAATTACTGAACATTTCTGGGCTTGGACTGATTGGACTAGGTGGAGTCAGATTACCACCCTATTGTCTGCAGAAATGGAATTACGTAAGAAAGTGACAGCTCCCATCTGAGACACATGCTTAAATCTTGGAGGAAGGAGCATGTAACTTGAATGTAGCTACTAAAGAAACCCCAGTCATCCAAGCGACCATCGCAAATCTGCAGACATCAAAATTGTTTTGTTTTCTACTGTGTTTGCTGTTCGTATAGCCAGTCAAGGTAAGTTAACATACACACAGCATGCATGCACGCACGCACACACGCAATTAAGGGAACCTTTCTGAATAAGACTATGTGAGACATTTCATGTAATAGTAAGTCTCTTTGAGCACTTGTTTAACATGTGCAGTGACATTTTTCAGAAGGAAACCCTGTGAAAATAGATTCACACCAGTAAATAGTTGAAGGTTGCATTTTAAAAATCTATGCTTCCAGTATGAGTTGTTTTTCACCTTTAGTGCTCTCATGGATACATTTCCAAACTATATTAAAGCAGCAGAGAATAAAGTGTTGACTTTCATCTGCTTCTTTCATTTCCACTCTTAGCTGTGCCTTAGATTCAAATTATGTCAAAATGACAGCAACTGCCTGTAAATCTCCATCAAGAATTGCATTACAAGCAGCAACTTCTTACTCCTACTGGGTCTGGAACACAATGCCAGGAGTTGGTGTCAATTATTTATTTATTTTGTCAAATAAAATTTAGTAAGCTGTTACTTGGATGTCAGGATTTATGGGGGTCTCCAATGCTTTTAATACTTTTTTATTTATACTTTAGCAAAGGACTATTTTTTCTAAGAAGGATGATATAATGCAAGCCCAAGGATATATCTATTTCTTATTTATTCTCTAGCACCTCTTTCTGATTAATTGTTGTTTCCTTTTATAATGATGGTGCTATATACTTCCTATTTTTCATTTCTTTATTCAGCCTGCATCTTGCATTTTCTATTTTAGGCTTTCATTCCATCATCATCTGTTTCACATTGCTTATTTCTCTCATGGGCCATTCTCTGTGTATCTTGGTTATCGCACATAAAGAGCATAATGTTCAAAGGAATGTCCTGGACACGCACTTCTTGGTGTGCTTGATCACTGTGTTTTTATAAGGGATGGGGCACAAATACAGCACAAAGAAGGAAAACTAAGAGGCATAAGTTGATCATGGACATATTTCCTCTTTTTTTTTTTAAAGAATTTTTTATTTTACTTGAAAGAGTTACACATAGAGAGAAGGAAAGGCAGACAGAGGGAGGGAGAGAGGTCTTCCATCCAATGGTTCACTCCGCAATTGGCCACAGTGGCCAGAGCTGCGCTGATCCAAAGCCAGGAGCCAGGAGCTTCTTCCTGGTTTCCCATGTGGGTTCAGGGGCTCAAGGACTTGGGCCGTCTTCTACTGCTTTCCCAGGCCACAGCAGAGAGCAGGATTGGAAGAGGAGCAGCCAGGTCTCGAACCTGCGCCCAAATGGGATACCGACACTTCAGGTGGCAGCTTTACTCACTACATCATAGCACCAACCCCATATATTTCCTCTTAAAAACATACATATCTGTTACAAATTGACTTATAATATTAAGTTTTCATGTAACACAGCCCTTCTGTTTTTCTCTTTTCTCCCTCTCATTCTCCCTCTACCTCTCCTTGTTTCCCTCTTCTTTCTCCTCCTCACTCTTCCTCCCTCTCCCCATCTGCCAGTCTACCTGCCTGTTTGTCTCTCTCCCTTCTTCCACCTTTCCCTATCCCATTCCTTCCCTCTGCTCCATTGCTTGCTACCCCTCCCCCAAATACAAACACGTTCTCTAGGAGAAGAAAACTTCCCTTGCTAAGATGATTGTTTAAGTCTCTTCTATTGAACAGGACAGACACCAAGGAAAGGAGTGATTCTGTGCATTCCCCTTGGAGGCATTCCTGCCAAGGAGATGTGCTTTGTGTCTCTGGATTTGCCTAGGAAACCACAGACTCACCCCCCATCTTTCCAGATAGACTGTGGGGAAGTCTTGGGAACTAGATGCACAAGGAAATGAAGGATCTGTGCAGCGGGGAGGCAGGCATTGGAGAAGGAGCAAGACTTTCAGAATTTTCAAGCACTATGATAACATTCTGTCTCTGTGTCAGGGGTTTTGCTGTATTTTCAGGTAATCAACTGAATGTCGGCAACTAATCCCCGTTGCTTCTCTTTGCTCCCTTCTTCTCGTGTTAGTCACTATTTCTCCTCCCTTAGTTGACCTCGCTGCTCCTGCTGGTTTTTGTTTCCAAACTAATTACAATGATAATTTTGAGCTACACATTCAAAGTTGCCATCCTGACCCATCTGTTTTTCAATTACGGCAAGCTTCCTATAATTCCTTTTCATACAAGAGACCCATCTTGGATTTCACTTCTTTTTCTTTTAAGATTTATTTATTATTTGAAAGGCAGCATTACAGAGAATACCGAGAGAGATCTTCCATCCACTGGTCCACTCCCCAGATGGCTACAATAGCCAGGACTGGGCCAGGAGAAGCAAGGAGCCAGGAGCTTCATCCAGGTCTCCCACATGAGTGCAGAGACCCAAGCACTTATACCATCTTATGCTGCTTTCCCGGCTGCATTGGCAAGAAGTTGGATCAGAAGTGGAGCATCTTGGACTTGAGCAGGCACCTATGTAGGATGCCAGCACCATGGGTGGCAGATTAGTCCACTGCACCACCACAGCAGCCTCCTGTGTTTCATTTCTGAAGTTTTGCTCCTCCTGTGTTGAAGACAGATGAACTGCTTGGTACCCAGTGCACTGAAAGTTCCCGTGATCTTAGGCCCATCCTTCCTTTGCAAAACTGGAACGAAAACAACCCAATACTAGTTTTTCACAGATTGGATGGAAACTTTGAACTTCAGGCCTTTCTTGCCAATTTAATCCCAGGCTTTTAACATAGTGAATTCATTTCCTGCTCTTTTAATTATTTTTGTTTCATTCCTTTAAGTCTCCTTGTTTTTCAAGACAAAGAGCTGAAGCCAGACACATCATTCAAATGAGACTTGGCCAATGAGGGTATAATGAGAATCTTCCCATAATGCCTAAGTGCTCATCTGTTACTGTATCCTTTCATAATGCTTTTTAAAATGTTACAGGAAGCCTGGCCTTGTGGTTTCCAGTACTCCCTCTTACACGACTCCTGGAATCCCCAGTCATTAACTTCCAGAGAGACTGTCGGCCTTTGTGTGCTCTCCTCGGGCTTCTTTGGGATCTCTCCACAACAGTGATACCTGCAGTTGAGCCGAGAGAATAGAACAAAGCCTTCCTCTCCCCTCCCCTCACCCATCACAGTGGGCTTAGAAGGCTGGTCAGCAGGACCAGCACCAAAGGAAAATGTGGATTCCTTATTTGAAAGCCACTAAGAATTTCAGAATAGGAACAACAGGCACTCGACCAGGCATGCGAATCTTTAAGCACCGAGCCCTATGTGACTCCATGACGTGAGGAGTGAGAGTCCCCCTGAAGAGGACCAGGTGTCGTGTTTTATGTTCTCCTTCTGGTTCTCCAGAAAGACTCATTCTTACCGGGCATACACATGCATGAGCAACACTTCCTGCTCATTAGTATAGTAAAATGTGTTCTCCCATTTGTAAGTCTTGTTTACTGTTCCCTTGCTAATTCTTGTCAAAGTGCTGTTCTCTTTCTCCTTGCCATAGCCAGTCTGTTTTCCACCTGTGCTTATGTATTAAACTGAAGGTATTTTTGCCGAACTTTCTTTTTTAAACTTTTATTTAATAAATATAAATTTCAAAAGTACAACTTTTCGATTATCATGGCTTTTCCCCACATAACCTCCCTCCCACCCACAACCATCCCATCTCCCACTCCATCTCCCATCCCATTCTTCATCAAGATTCATTTTCAATTATCTTTATATACAGAAGATCAATTTAGTATATACTAAGTAAAGATTTCAACAGTTTGCACCCACACAGAAACACAAAGTATGAAGTACTGTTTGAGTAGTAGTTTCACCATTAATTCGCATCATACAACACATTAAGGACAGAGATCCTACATGGGGAGCAGGTGTACAGTGACTCCCGTTGTTGATTTAACAATTGACACTCTTATTTATGATGTCAGTAATCACCTGAGGCTCTTGCCATGAACTGCCAAGGCTATGGAAGCCTCTTGAATTCACAGACTCTGAACTTATTTATACAAGGCTGTAGTCAAAATGGAAGTTCTCTCCTCCCTTCAGGGAAAGGTACCTCCTTCTTTGATGGCCCATTCTTTCCACTGGGATCTCACTCACAGAGAGCTTTCATTTTGGTCATTTTGTTTTTTGCCACAGTATCTTGGCTTTCCATACCTGACATACTCTCATGGGCTTTTTAGCCAGATCCGAATGCCTTAAGGGCTGATTCTGAGGCCAGAGTGCTGTTTAGAACATCTGCCATTCTTTGAGTCTGTTGTGTATCCCACTTCCCATGTTGGATTCTTCTCTCCTTTTAATTCCATCAGTTATTATTAGCAGACACTAGTCTTGATGTGATCCCTTTGACACTTAACCCTATCATTATGATCAGTTATGAACTGAAACTGCTCACTTTGACTAGTAAGATGGCATTGGTACATGCCACCTTGATGGGGATTGATTTGGAATCCCCTGGCACGTTTCTAACTCTACCATTAGGGGTAAGTCTGAGTGAGCATGTGCTGAACTGTACATCTCCTCCCTCTCTTATTCCCACTCTTATATTTAACAGGGATCACTTTTCAGTTAAATTTAAACCCTAAGAGTAATTGTGTGTCAAAGAGTTTAACCAATGGTATTAAATAGAACAAAAAAATACTAACAGGAATAAAATAGTAAGTTGTTCCTCAACAGTCAGGACAAGGGCTGATCAAGTCCTTGTTTCTCATGTTGTCCATTTCACTTCAACAGGTTTCCTTTTATGTGCTCAGTTAGTTGTCACAAATCAGGGAGAACATATATTTGTCCCTTTAACTTTCTTTTAAAATGCAGTTCTTTCTGATAAACGTACATAACTAAATAGCCAAAGGGCACAAAACACATGTAGTCTCTTTATTGCAGAAAAGTCTTTTAGATACAATGTGTATAAAATATAGCCATTGCCTTAAAGGGCCTTCTTGTTTGAGGAGACAAAGCAAAGTGAAGGAAGAGCTAAATAAGTAGTAGTTTTGAAAATCACCACAAAGAACAACTCTCTAGCATGTAGAAATAGTGGTGCAACATTGATTCTCTCCAGTGCTGCTTCAATCCTCAGCTGTGCCTGACTGGGCTAGGGTGAAGCCAGCCTCTTCCCAGGCACTACATTGTGTCTCTTATTCCTTTGTTCCCAAGAAGGTAGCAGATAACCAGGGATCACTCCTTTCATTCAGTTGGTATCTCTACCGGTTCTGTAGCATGAGGCTATAATGGAGGGTAGAGTCATTAAGCCGAAGGATCCCTAGATGAGGGATCTAAACCAAGTGTTTAGTCTGCTACCCCAGATGATGGAGCTTAAGATTCACCCCTGCCACCTTCTACAAGCCTTATCGTCCTCCTCTGCTCAAGTAAGACTAGGAATACCTGCCCGTCTGGGTTAACAAATTCACCCTGAGTATCAGATAGAATGAATTTGGTGAGCACAAGTTTCCCTTCAATGAGTGGTACTCTGAGAGATACAAATACCTGAGACAGGGATCCCTGCCCCCAGAGTCCTTATAGTCTATAAAGGAAGTGAGACCAAGTATAGAAAAGAGAGCCTATGAAAGAAGCAGGAAATTATAAATCCCAGAACAGAGTAGACATTGGCTAATGAGCACTGAGTGTGTCAGGCAGGTGATGAGAAGACATACTCTAAGCAATACTTTGTTTCTGACTGAAAGAGTAGTAGCAAAGTCAGGGAAATGCAACAATCTGCATTGGGAGAACCCAAAAGAAGATCATTGTGACTAGAATCTAAGAATTGTGAAGGGAAGAAAAAGTTATCCACCAAGTGTCCTAGTTAAGAGATTGTTAGCATGTCGTGTACAGCCTTTGGAAAAATTTGGAAGGGAGGAATATGATAGTACTTCAAAAATGTCATAAAGACATGAAATTAAAATGAAAGTTTATTTTGGTGCATACATATTTTCCATGAACTTTTGACTATCCTCAAATTATCAGGTCAAATATGATGTTGTATGTGAAAAGAATTTTAAAACAAGTAAGACTGTGGTATATCAGGCATTTAATAAATTCTACCCTACCATATGGATTAAATGCCTGGCGATCATATCAGTGCACCTGCTGCCAGTACCAATCTAGACTTCTCTGAGGTAGTTTCCTTCTGCCAAACAAGGTGGCATTTAATTGTGCCTCCCAAGGGACTGGAAAAGTCAATCTCATCTGTTATTTTCAATTATTCAAGTGATGGAAAATAACCTGTAGGTGTAAAAGTTTTACAGACACTAGGAGCTTAGAAATTTAGAAGTTTGTAATGATCTTGCGAAGATGATTGAGCCAAAGTTAGCAGTGAAGTTGTGGAGATCAATAGCATAAGGATAATCATGGAAACAACTGCTTTGTATGGGGCACTTGTTATTTTCTAGGAATTCTGTAACTGTCTTAACTACACTAAAAAATTTAGTGCCCATGCCAATCCTGTAATACTGACTTCTGTATTCTCTTTATAAGTAAGGAAAATTATATTGAGAAATATTGATTAACTTGACCAGGACCACATAGGTATACATAGAAGGTATTGGTGCAGATTTCCCAGTCCACGTGTTATAGTTCAGAACCTAAAGTTTTGATCCACTATTCCTTTTCACTTTGATTCTCTGTGTTTTCTAACTTTTCTACAGTGGCCATATGTCACTCATGGCATTGAGAAGCCTCTCTTCAAGGGATCTCCTGGTGCAGGTGGCCGTCTTGTCACATTGTTGTTAGGAAAATGACCATCACACCCTTGTGATCTGCCATTCTGGTGGTAGGGCTCTGCATCTCCTTTCTGACTATGCCCATTAAAAGTGGTGTCATCAACTTACCTGGGAGATGTAGCACTCTAGTCAGGCATGTGGTTTGTTCATGCAATGCTCAGTAAAATCTCATTTTAATTGGAAGAAGTAGAAACTTTTCTACTGGACATACTAGGGAAACAGATGTGGAAACTGTAGGTAGCAGCTTTTGGAAAAGGATAAAATTTGGCAGCATTGTACATGCAAAGAATGGTTGAAGCTTGAAAGTACTTTGGCTCTCCAACTGGTTCCTAACTCATTATTGATATTCTTTGATCCTGAAGAATGATCAACTACTAATTTGAAAATCAGCAAACACTTCTCAAATTTATATAAAAACATTCTTATGAAATTGAGCTTTAAATATCTTGAGTTCTTTCTCAAGTAAAAATTAAACTCAGTGGGGCTGGCATTGTGGCACAGTGGGCTTAACCACTTCTCACAATGATGCATCCCTTATTGGAGTGTCAGTTCGAATCCCAGCCACTCTACATATGATCCAGCTTTCTGATAATGCACCTGGGAAAGCAACAGAAGGTGCCCCATGTGCTTAGGCCCCTACTCCATGTGGGAGTTCCTGGTTTCATCCTTACCCAGAGCTAGTTGTTGCTGTTATTTGGAGAGTGAACCAGTTTATAGAAGATTCGCTCTCGCTCTCACTCTCATGTGTTCTCTCTCTCTCTTTCTCTTGTTCTTGCTCAGCTCTCTCTACCTTTCTAATAGATAAAAAAAAACTTTGAAGTAGCTAAATTATTTTTTTAATTAGTTATTGCTACTGTTGTCAAGAACAAGACAGACTATCTAGGACTGCATGGGTAGGGCCACTTGCTACTTGGCCTAGAGTATCTCCTACCACATTCCAATAATCCAAATGACCTAAAATCCCAAACTTAACAAGAAAGCATTCTACTTGTAGGTAATCTGTGTATGTTTAACCCCAAAATGTAACAAACTGGCAAGTCAACTTTCATTATAATTGCATATTTATTTAAAATTATAGATTCATCAAAATACAGATTACATCATATACACACTGCCTGTTTGGAGACTGGCTATGTCTCTGAACTTGAGAAGAAAAACCAGGGCCTTGTTTTATGATAATATAATAATAAATGATTTTTCCAGAAAAGAAAATAACACAAATTAATGCAGCAAATTAGGAGATGTTGCTTCCAAAGCCCAGTTGTATGCAGTGGTTCTCACTCAAATTTTTATGGCTAGGAAAGCAATGTAATTCAAACAGGAAGAAAATATTTTTCTTCCTTTGATCATCTATATGGCTGTTGTTTCTGATGTAATCAGTGCACCCCTGAAAAGCACACCACAGCCAAACTCCACAGCTTCTGTGGTTACTATTATCTTTTTCATTGTGAATATTTTTGATTCCACCATTTGATGAACTTAAGGGATTTTTTCTCCTTATTACACTCGTTTAGTTTATGAACATGCTTCCAAATGTGCATAGAAAAAATAGAATTGAAATATGTTTATTTTGCTTCAAAAAATTTTGAAACCTATGAATTTTTTTTTATAATATGTATTTCTGTGAACTTTTTGGAGATTCCTCATTGCATGGATTTCAAATGTTTTCAAACAAAAATAAACAGGTCTTTTAATTATGTTCCTCCACCAACTTTTAGAAGTCCTCTTATATAATTATTTTTATGATACCAAGGATAACATGTAGACATTTTTCCTTAGTGAGAGAGAAACCAGTTTCTGAAATTGAAAATATTGAGAGTATAGATTATTTCTTACAAATTCATCTATAGCACTGAAACTTTATATGCATCCTAATCATAAAATTTGTGTCACAATGGTGCTTCTCTTGCTGAACAGACTTCTCGATGGCAGGGTCCGTGTCTCATTGATTTCTGAATCTCTAGTTTCATCTTTGAATTCCTCCAGGTTGTCTCCATGGCATTACATGTTATGAGTACATTTGCCCCATGGTTCAATCTATTAATCTCTTGCTATTCTAGTTATCATGATACTGATTCTCCTGTATAGAGAGAACTTTCTTGTTACATCTTCAAGAGAATGGAAAGTGATAGATGAGAAAATCTGCCTGTTCTGATTATTGAAGTTTATAGGGGAAAAAAAGCTTCATAGGATTTCTGCTAGTCCAAAATGGGGCTGTGATCTGTGCTATAGGCAAACCTCCCGCTCTCCTAGCTGAGAGCTTTGGGATGGGGAGGCCTGACTCAGCGGAGTCCTGATGCCATTCTGATCTGTCAGCACTACTACTCCAACCTGCAATTTATCTAGCTCTGTTTTTCCAAGACTGTAGTTGCGTTTGCTATGTGTCTAGGATCATTGCGGAGTTGAAAAAACACAAGCACTCTTAATGCTAAATCCTGGTGTGTTAAAACAGAAATAGTCTTGGCTTCTGTAGGATTCAATCATCACTGATGGTTTACTAGGAGAAAATTTTAAAGAAGCAATTTTACTTTTGCTTTCTTAAGTTTGCCAACTTTTCCTTGTTTTCTTTTCCCAGAAACTTAACTGTTATTACTATTCCCCACAATGGGCATGCTTTGGCTCAAAGCGGGCATGAGCTGAATAATACATGGGTCTGTGGCAGGATGAGTTGGAAGTAGACTGAAAAAGAATGGCAGTAGCTGCAAAGAATTTTAAATCTTAGATGAAAGCTCAGAAGAATTTCCAGAAAGGATTGGGTAGGATTTAAAGACAATCTCTTCTTGGTTTAGTAAACTATTTTGTTGGATTTTCTGTTTACATATTCTGAGCCTGACTATAAATTATCCTTATGGGATTTTAATATTCAATTTTATTGTAGCTGTGCAGTTTGGGAACCAATGAAGAGGTCTTTTCACCCAAAGAGACCCAATTACCCGGACTCTGACAATAACTTCTGTTTTTCTTTGAGACAACAGAAATTAGTTTCAAACACACTTTCCCAATTCTCTCATGCTGGCTCAATGTGCATAGAAGTCTCCTGTTTCTAACTGCTTGTGCAGAGATCTCCTTTCACTTGTCACTGCTTTACCATTGAGAGGTTTTGTAGAAGTGACTTGAACAAAAAGAACAGCCATTCATTTTCTACTATGAGAACAAAGGCATGAGGTGGCCTTGCTTCTAGTAAATCTATACCTGGAGGGAACATATCAATGATAAAGAGAAAAAAGAAGGTTTGGCAAAGCTCTTACAATAGCTCAGATCAGCAGCTTATGAGCAAAACCCTTCTTTGTAAAGTGTGAATAATATTTCTATTCAGTTATTGAAAATTAAATAACATAAGAAATAGAGTATCAGACATAGCACCTATATGGTGGTAAGACAGCAGCAGCCTGCACTCCCTGAGGACAAGCCAAATACTGTATTGAAACCTGGATGCATGACTTCATTAGGAAAAAGCAAAATAGCACAAGGGAAAGTAAGAGGCCAGGTTTGTGATCACAGATGTGAGTTGTGACCAACTGTGGGACCTCAGACGTGACTCACCATGGCTGGACGCGGTTTTCTTGTTCTAAACAATATGAGGTCATGATAGATGATCCCCAAGTTCCCTTAGAGTTCTACCATCCTACATTGAGTCCTTGTCCTTATGGTGTCACTAATAACCAAAGGGACCATGCATCTAGAAGAAGTCAGTGCCAATCAAGACCTTAGTCTTGATTAGTCTACAGGAAATAATGGCACAGCACGTAGTCTTCCCGCTTAGTGGAGTGAGGACATCCGAGGCCAAAGCCTGTGCTGCATTCCTCTGAATGTGTGAGGACATTAGTCCTCATGGTCCTCCCAACAGACATGCACTGAGTGCCCACTATTTCCCAAGCATGCTACCAGGCCCAGGATACAATGATTAATAGCACAACTCCCTCTGAAAGCCACTTCCAGGCTGGGGGAATCCAGTCATCACAGGACAGTGTCATCAGACTGGGGTAGACCTATCTCGGAACAGAAATAAGGGAAACTTTTGGAAACATCCTGGACGACGTGGTAGGTCGTGGTGAGTAGGTTTAAGGGGTGAGCAGGAATCAGATTCCTGGTGCTTTCAAAAGCATCCGCATTCTGCCCAGGAGTCCTGACGGGGGCTGGGGTGATGCCCTCAAAGAGATTGGGGCTCAGTGGGGCCCTCAGTGTCCTCGCAGGTCTAACTCTAGAGCATCTTCTTCTGGCATCAACCTCCCCACAGTATTTCTGCATCAAAGACAATCATTTTGACCCTTTGGCAGCGAGGTTTCGGTTACTAAAAATAACAATAATTCAGGCCACCTTAAAGAAAATAAAACATGCTTTGGACTATTGGGTAGCTTCTGGAAGCAATGAGGATTCATGGGAAGCATGGTGAAGCAGTAGGTGCTGAGAGAGAAAGCCACAGACAAGATGAGTCTGTGTTGAGAACCAGCTCTGTGGGATACTTGTGGCCACACCCTGGCCTCTGCTGCCCCCAGGCTTCTTCACTTACTCCTGGATTCTCACTGACGCCAAGATAATAGGAATACTCTGTCCTCAGACCTTGGTTTCACTCCCATGCCAGCACCACGGTTTGCACAGAGCATAAAGGGAAACATCTGCCCACATCTGCCTCATCTATTTACAGCTGTTGGATAACCAGGGAGACACACACAGATGCACACACACACACATACACACACGTCCAGTAAATGCTGTCTCCTACCTGCTTCATGGAGATGTTTTAAACATTTGAGATGATAGTCATTAAATACACTGAAGCAAAGTGTTATATAAGAAAAAAGTATCAACATCAGTGATTAACTTTAGTCAGTAAAAATTATAAATTATCTAATTCATGCTCTTTGTAACAAGGGAAAAGTTGTCATTTTCTCTGAAATGATCTAAATTAGCTACATTTTGAAGTAAGGCTGAATGTCATTACAATATAATACACTAAACCTCTCCTTCAAAAGGGACATTTGCATATTTAAATTTAAATGAAGTATGAATAGACTTATTATATCAATGTCCCAAGTGATAAGAGCATTATTATTATATAATATGCCTTCTACTGTTTATAGACATTATGCTAAGTATTTTGAATAATATAGTTGAAAATTTCTCAATTTTTAATATAATATCTGGAAATAACCCTAAGGATAAAAAGATTATACCCTGTGATTTGTAGGATTTACATAAATCAGGTGTTCTACTACCTCAAACAGTGCTTATGGTGTCAAGTTATCATGAAAACTGAAATGCATATTGTATTGAAGTAAGTTAGGTCAGCTGCCGTACCCAACCCCAAATCCCAATGGTTTTAAATGTGAAAGGAAAAAGTTCTGCATCACAGTCTGACACGGACCAGTAGGGTTGTCTTGGCCCCATGGACATCCACGGACATGCGGTCCTTCCATACAGTGGCTCCGTTTTTCCAGGAGACCTCACAGTCCACTGGATATGACGTGCAGACTCAAGACAGGAGAGAGAGAATTGAAGGAAGCACTGGGTGGTTTGAAGTGTCTATGTTTAATATTTGGTGTGCCAAAGCAAACACAAGACTTGTGAGGTCAGAGCAGTCACTGAGCTAGACCTTTCCTCCCTGGAGAGTCACGTCATGAGGGCAGCCAGACCTGGAAATGAAAACAAGGGTTGTTGTATACAGAAGGAGAACCCCCAAAGTATAAAAATGGGAGCTTCTGTTGGAGCTACACATCTTCCCCCGCCCATGCTCCCCAAAGAAAGAGAGAGGAGCTTTCTAATATAAGCAAATCTCCTTCCTCCAGAGGATTTATTTGTGTTTTAAAGATAAGGTTGGGGGGCCAGTGCTGTGGCTTTCTTGGTTGGTCCTCCTCCTGTGGTACCAGCATCCCGTGTGGGCACCGGGTGCTAGTCCCGGTTGCTCTTCTTCCTGTCCAGCTCTCTGCTGCAGCCCAGGAGGGCAGTGGAGGCTGGCCTAGGTGCTCAGGCCCCTGCACCCACGTGGGAGACCAGGAAGAAGCACCTGGCTTCGGATGGGTGCAGTGGTGGCCATTTGGCCATTTGGGTGAGCCAACGGAGGGAATCTTTCTCTCTCTCTCTCTCACTGTCTATAACTCTACCTGTCAAAAAAAAAAAAAAAGATAAGGTTGGTTTTGTTTGCTGTTTGGTTCCTTTGCTTTTACCTTGGTGGAGTTTTCTTTACAGACAAGCTTTCTTTATCTTGGCTTGGGAATGTCATCCATCACTCGATTCCACTTTCTATTGGTCAGATCTGTCACATGACCACATCCAACCAAAAATAGCCTGGAAAGCCACCCCATGTCCTTAAGAAGAAAATTGCATCAGATTTGATAAATACATATAAAAACTTTTCTGTTTGTGTGGGAGCTTGAAGGTGGAGACATAGTGTTTAGCACAATTGAGAAATGCTACAAGTTCTAAGCTGCTCCTTGGTTACCAGGCACCATATTTACTAAAGTAGGAAATGCAACAGATAAGTGGTAACAGACGTTGTTCTGGAGAACAAAAGTAAGAGAAATAGCCCAAATCAACAAGGGGGTGGGGGAGGGGCAATTAGTCATCCACTGGTTCACTCCTCAAATGGCTGCAACAGCTGGAGCTGGGCCAGGCCAAAGCCAGGAGCCAGGATCCAGGATCTCCTTCTGATCTCCCACTTAGGTGGTGGGGAGCCAAGAATTTTGGGCTGCCTTGCAGGCACATTCACAGGAGCTAGATTGGAAATGAGGCGGCCGGGACTTGAACCAGGCACTCTGATATGGAATGTGAATGTCCCATGCTTATCTCCTTTCTCAACAAAGCTTCTAGAAGAGCTAGAAAATCAAAGTCCTCCAGGGTCTGACAGGCAACCCGTGGTGGGTACACCAACACACGCCTTGGCTTGCTCTGAAATCTTTTGACCTGCTTGCGTCAGAAATCAGGAATTTAGAAAGTCATCAAGATACGGAATTGGAATCTGTAGCACATATGTCTCTCACCCCATGCAAAACATGACCCCTATGTGAATAAATGCCTCTGTGCTTCCAACCCCAGAAGCTCCCAGTTTTCTGCCCCCTAAACCGCTTCCTGAGCAAGTATGCCTTTTCTCTTGTGTTTCACAGCCTCATTTCTTCTCGCTGTGCACAGTCTTCATCTAGACATCAAAGTGTTCCACTGCCTCTTCCGGGGGAAAAGCTTTAGCAGGCTCCACAGATCTGGTGCCCTGGGATAACACTGCCTGGATGCAGCCCAGAGCATTAGCAGTGGTTTTTAATCAGTGTCGAACTTCTGGAAAAACAGTGCCTGGCAAATGAAGAGAGAGAATATACAAATATATTCTGGTATAATAGTGCAAATGATTATAAACTAGAATTAAGAGTGAAAAGTTATAGAATGTATTTGAAATTCTTTTATGTTTTTTCTTGAAAATTAATAAGATCATGGAGAACTAAATTATTAGTCTGTTGTACTGTAGTCATCTTTCAAATTGACAGAATATCCTAATTTTTCACAAATATCTTGATACCTTGATATGTTTAGAATTGAACTTAATTCCTTCCAGAACTAATGAACAGTGCAGTGAAGAGGAAAACTCTTCCAGGCAAAGTTGAGCCTAGTTTCTGTGCAAGAATGTTCACATCTAAAGAGCTAACTCACAGCCAAAAGATCATCTGCTTGTCTTTCGTGAATTTCATGTATTTAATTCCCAGAAGACTTTGTCTTGAGGCAATGGTACCACATTGGTACCTTTGGTGAAAAATTTCTTTGGGGCATAAAATAGGGTGATAGTCAATGTTTGCAACATAGTCCATTTGAATTAAAAGTTATTCTGCCAAACCTTAAGTAATTAATTTCAATATCAGGTGCTAAGGGCATGCATATAAGAAATGATAGTAAAACCAATATTGAAAATAGTTAACTTTTCCAATTTTATGGCACCTTTTCAACAAAAATTGTAAAGTTCCTCCAGCATCAGAAAAAGGTGGGAGACCTCATTGGTGGATTTGTAGAAAGTGATGCTGATGCAGAGAAAACACAACAGCAGAGCAGGTCCACTTGATTCTTGCAGTCCTAATAGAACATTAGAGGCTTTTCTTGATGTTCTTCGGAAACCAGTCCCATTCCATCTGTATGTGTGTGTTCAGTTTCCCATTAATTCACGACACATCTGCCAGAGAGGTGGGAAAGACATGGTCATTACAAGTCATCTCATATCTTAAAGCCCGCATCTGTGAAATCACGGAAACACTAGTCATTCGAATTTATTCCTTCCTGGTCAGAAACCCAGACCTGGCCACCATCTTCATCGTGAGCCTGCAGAGGACCCGTCTAAACCATGTCCAGATTTGTGACCACTGAAACTGCGAGATTGTGAGTGTGGATTGTCTGAGCTCTTAGGTCTACAGTAAACCCATGAGCCAGCAATTGGGAACTAGTTCACTGGGAACGAAGGAGCAGATGAGGTCTCAAAATCTTAGAGGCACCACTCCAGCTGTGCACTGCCTAGTTCTGGATTTCATTCAATGACATAGAGACCCCTATGTACTTAGGTTGCTTCCTGTGTCAAGTTTTCTATGGCTGCAAGTTAAAGGTTGGTTCGAGGTGGCTTATAGTACTGGTTGCTTTCCCTCTCCCAGAACCTCCTTCCCCTTATTTATAACTCTCTGGCTGGAAAAGGTGTAGCTTCTGTGTCCACAGCTGTCTCCACACGTACCCCTAAATAATACAGTTCTAAATGTTTGTTTAGGTGAGTTCAAGGAGGGGCTCCCCTTCATCCAGTGTTAAAGAAGGAGATGGAAATGAGAAGAAAAAAGCAAGCTGCTTTGTTTTGGCAGCACACTGTGGGTCACCTGATAAATGACGGTGACATCTAACACATTGCAGTGCTAAGCAGGCTGTATAGATCCTGTGGCTTGCAGTGGTTCTACTTAGGACTTTCTGACTTCATGATTGTGTAAAGTGGCATGTATTCAGAGGAAACTGCACTTTGAATTTTGAATTTTAATCTTTGCTCAGCCTGATCATGTGCTACGTGATTTTCTTCCGTATCCAGCAATGCTGGACAGCATCAGCCCACTCAGCTCCCAGTCAGTCACAAAATAAAAAGAGTGAGCAGCCAAGACTCTCCAATGTACTGTGCTTCTAAGCTGTAAGGTTTGGTAAATGAGTTGTGTTTAATGCCATTTTTACATGGCATTTTCCACTTATTATTTCAATTAATCCCATTAGAAGTCGAGGAACATCTGTGGCCTGTGTGTGTAAGAGTGTGTGTGTGTGTGTGTAAGTGAGTGTGTGTAAGTGTGTGTGTGTGTACTGGAAAGGCAGAGAGAAGGAAAGCGCTCCCATCCAGCATTTCACTCTCCAAATGTTTGTAGTTGTCCTGAGGTAGGCAGGGACTGGAGCTAGGATCTGGAAGCTCAATGCAGGTCTCCAATGTGGACGGCAGGACCTGAGTTGCTTGAGCCGTCACCTCTGCCTCTCAGAACCTGCATGAGCAAGAAGCTAGAATCAGGAACGAATGGGGTCCAGAATGGGACCCTGGCATCTCAGCCAATATCTTTACTGCTAAGCCAATGTCCACCACATAGATATTTTTAGGAAAGATATTTTTTACATCTATCCTTAGTGCATTTTGAGTTGCTGTAACAAAATATCTGAGTAAGCAACAGACTGGGAAGGGGCAGGGCTCACTGTTTTTACATCAAACAATCCAACCCTTCCAGGCCTGACATACTCATCCAAAACCAGCATTGATCCATGCATTATGGTAGAGCTCCACAACCTACTTATCTCTCACTAAGTTCCACTTAGTGGCCATCACACTGGGTACTAAACTTCTAGCAGGTTGAACTCTTGGTGATAAAACATATCCAACCACAGCATACTCCAGTATCAAAACTGAATACTAAGTCCCCATAGATTATTCTTTTCTGTCCACCTACTTCCTATTGAAATATGCGTCACTCCTAACATAAGTGTTTTCTGAGTCTTTATTTATTTATTAGAAAGGCATAGTTAGAAAGAAAGAAAGGTTTTCCATTTGCTGTTTCACTCCTCAATGCTGCAGTAGTCTGAACTGGAACAAAGCAAAGTCAGAAGCCTAGAACTCCATGCTGGTCCACATGGGTACAGGAGCCCAAGCACTCAGGCCATCTTCCCACTGCTTTCCCAGGTGCATTAGCAGGGAACTGGACTGGAAGCAGAGGCTTAGTTCTGAACATTTCCCAGCAGCCCTTCAGTCCCCTGGGTCTTGTCCAGCTCTTTGGAAACTGAATTATTTAGGCTAGGAGTAGCCCTTCTCTTCACACTTGGCACTCTGACCACTCAAGTAAGCTATTTTCATGAGTAAGCATATATATAGCATCCAGTCATGTATGCCTACTAGTTGTTAGCTCTATTACAGAGGTTAGGGAGCAGGTATTTGGCCTGGCAGTGAAAATGCCATTTGGGAAACCTACATCCCATACCAGAGTGCCTGGGTTCAAGTCTGTCCAAGCTCCACTCCCATTTCCAGCTTCCTGCTGATACACAGTATAGGAGGCAGTAGGTGATGGCTCAAGTGCTTAGCTCCCTACCACCCATACTGGGAGCCTGGATCGAGTTCCCAGCTCCAGACTTTGGCCTGGCCATACCCTACGACTTTCAGCAATTTGGGAAGTGAACCAGCATATGTTAATGTGCTTGCTCACTTGCTCTCTCTACTTTTCTATCTTTCAAACAATAATAACACTGGGCATGAATTTTATTTACAAACTCTTTTATCCAAAATATACATCAAGAATATATGATATTTTAGTAGTGGGATAATTTCTCACATATCAAATATTTTGAAATACAAAGAAAGTTACAAAGAAGATAGCCTGAGACTAATTTATAAACAATAGATAAAAACAAAAGACTTCTAATGTTCATTTGTCTTCCCTTAGGCTCTATTCTAAAAAGGGATTCCTGAAGATATTTGATATATTTTATCACTATAATGATTTACTTCTCTGGATGTTTTATCAACAACACAGGCAAACATGAGGAAAAACTTCTAAAATTCCTTCAAGAATATTTGGTGACTTTATTATTTAAAAAAATTTTATTTATATAAAGGGAACAAATTTCGTGTACTTCTTATATTCAGCTTTAAGAACGTAGCACTTCCCACCGTGTACTCCCTCCTTCCCTTCAATCCTCTCTTCTTTCCTTCCTTCCTTAGTTTTATTTCAATTTTTGCAATGAAACTTTAAATTTACTCTATAATCACAAGATTAACCTTCCACTAAATAAAGAATTCAACAAATAGAAAGTAGAAAAAACACTGACCCTCAGATGTATACACAAGGGCTATTAAAAATAATCAGATCTCAAAAAGAAATTTTACTCGTTATATTTTTGTTGAAAACATGCGATGTTTGTCTTTTGGGGACTGGCTTATTTCAGTAGGCATAATGGTCTTCAACTGCATCTATTTTGTTATGAAAGGCAGGATTTTCTTTTTATGGCTGAGTAGTATTTCATCATGTATATATCACATTTTAATGTTTTTTGAAGAGTTACTTATTTACTTATTTATTTGAAAGGCAGAGTTACAGAGAGGCAAAGGCAGAGAGAGAGGTCTTCCATTAGGTGGTCCATTCCCCAAATGGCTGCAATGCCTGGAGATGGGGGTATCCAAAGCCAGGAGCCAGGAACTTACTCCAGGTCTCCCACATGGCTATAAGGGCCCTAGGACTTGGCCCTCCCTCTGTTGCCTTCTCAGGCACATTAGCAGGGAGCTGGATCAGAAGTGAAGCAGCTGGACTTGAACCAGTGCTCATATGGGATGCTGGCACTGCAGGCAGTGGCTTTACCCACTGCACCACAGTGCTGGCCCCATATCACATTTTCTTTATCTAGTCATCAGTTGATGGACATCTAGGTTGATTCCATATTTTAGCAATTATGAGTTGGGCAGCTATAAACATGGGGATGCAGATAGTTCATTCATATGCTGATTCCATCTCCTTTGGGTAAATTCTCAGGAGTGTGATGGCTGTGTCATATGGTAGATCTATTTTCAGCTTTCTGATGAATCTGGTTGGGCCAATTTACATTCCTACCAACAGTGGATTAGGGTACCTTTTCCCCTACATCCTTACCAGTAATTTGTTATTTTTGGATTTTTGGATGATTGCCATCCAGACTGGGTTGGGGTAAAACTTCCTTGTGGTTTTTATGTGTATTTCCCTGATGGCTAGTGATCCAGAACATGTTTTCACGTGTCTGTTGACCATTTTTATTTCATCTTTTGAAAAATGTCTGTTCATATCCTTAGCCAATTTCTTAAATAGTTTGTTTTGTTGTTGCTGAGTTCTTGAGCTCCTTACATATTTTGCATATTAACCCTTTATCAGATGTGTCATTTGCAAATATTCCTCCCATTCTCTATTGCCTCTTTACTTTGTCGAGTGTGTCCTTTGCAGTGCAAAAGCTTCTTAGCTTCCTGTAATACCATTTGTTTATTTTTACCTTTATTGCCTGTATGTCTGGGATCTTATCCAAAAAGTCCATGCCTATGCCAAAGTCTTGCAGTATTTCCTCTATGCTTTCCTTTCATAATTTGATGGTTTCAGGTCTTAGTTTAGATCCTTGATCCATTGTGAATTCATTTTTGTATAGGGTGTTAAGTAGAGTTCTTGTTTCATGCTTCTGCAGAAAGAAATATAATTTTCCCAACACAGTTTGTTGGAGAGACTGTCCTTATCCAGGTAGTGATTTTAATCCATCTGTCAAGATCAGTTGGTTGTAGGTCCATGGATTAATGTATGGAGTCTCTGTTCATTCTGTTGATCTATGTCTATTTTCATGATGGTACCAGGCTGTTTTGATTCTAACTTCCCCATAATATGTCTTCAAATCTAGTATTGTGATGCCTCCAGCTTTATATTTACTGTTTAGGATTGCTTCAGCCATCCATGGTCTCCTGTGATTCCATATAAATTTTAGGGTTTTCTTTTCTAGATATGAAAAGACCATCTTTGGTATTTTGGCTGGGATCTCATTGAATCTGTAAATTGCTTTGGGTAGTATGGATATTTTGATATTCTTCTAATACATGAACATCGAAGATTTTTCAATTATTTTGTGTATCTTTGTCTATTTCTTTCCTTAATATTTTATAATTTTTATTGTAGAGAGCTTTCACATCCTTGATTAAATTTATCCCAAGATATTTAATTAGTTTTGTAGCTATTATGAGTGGGACTGATCTTACAAGTTCTTTCTCAGCCATGGCATTGTCTGTGTATACAAATGCTGTTGATTTGTGTGTGTGTGTTTTGTATCTTGCAACATTACCAAATTCTTTTATGAGTTACAATAATCTCTTAGTGGAATCTTTTGGTTCTCCTATATATAGAATCATGGCATCTGCAAACAGGGATAATTTCCTTCTTCCTTTCCCATTTATATCCCCTTGATTTATTTTTCTTGTATCATAGCCCTGGTTAAAACCTCAGGAAATATACTGAATTGTAATGGTGAGAGTGGGCATCCTTGTCTGGGTCTGGATCTTAGTGGAAATGCTTCCATCTTCTCCTCATTCAATACATCCAACAGTGCTGGCTATGGGTTCGTAATATATTGCCTTGATTGTGTTGAGGTATGTTCCTTCTATACCCAATGTGCTTGAGGTTTTCAACGTTTTAAGGAACTTTGTATGCTATCAAATACCTTCTCTGTTTCTACTGAGATAATCATACGGTGTTTGTTCTTCAGTTTGTTAATGTGCTATATCACATTTATTGATTTGTGTATGTTAAACCATGCCTGTATGCCAGGGATTAATTCCACTTGGTCTGGGTTAATGATCTTTCTGATATGTTGTTGGATTTGATTAGCTGACATTTTGTGAGGATTTTTTGCATCTGTGTTTATCAGGAATATTGGCCTACAGTCCTTAGTTTTTTCTTTTTCTGGTTTTGGAATTAATGTGATGCTGGCCTCTTAGAGGAGTATGGGAAGATTCTTTCCTTTTCAATTGTTTTGAATAGCTTGAGAAGAACTCAAAGTATTTCTTCTTTAAAAGTTTAGTAGAATTCAGCCGTGAAGCCATCTAGTCCTAGGCTTTGTTTGTTGGAAGAGTATTTATTACTGATTCAATCTCCATCTTGGTTATTGATCTATTTAGTTTTTTGTGTCATCATGCCTCAATTTTGATCAAATGCATGTGTCCAGAAATCTTTCCATTTCTTCTAGATTTTCCAATTTGTTGGCATATAGCTTTTATAGTAATTCCTGATAAGTCTTTTTATGTCCATGCTATCTGTAGTAACATCTCCTTTTTTGTCTCTGATTTTATTAATTGGATATTCTTTCTTTTTTATTTTTTATTTAGTTGGGTTAGTGATTATCAATGTTGGTTTTTTGTTTTCAAAAAAAAAAAGCTCTTTATTTCACTGATCTTTTGTATCACTTTTGGTTTTAATTTTGTTTATTTCTTCTCTAATTTTTATTATTTCTTTCTTTCTAAAAATCCGAAATCCTTTTGGATTTGTTTTGTTCTAGTTTTTCTATGTTCTTCTGATGCATTGTTAGATTATTTATTTGATGCTTTTCTAATTTCTTGATATTGGGACTAATTGCTATAAACTTTCCTCCTGATACAGCTTTTGCTGTGTATCATAAGTTTCAATTTGTTGTAATCTTCATTTGTCTCTGGGAATTTTTTTATTCTTTTTTTTTTTGACAGGCAGAGTGAACAGTGAGAGAGAGAGAGACAGAGAGAAAGGTCTAACCCCCCAATGGCTGCTGCAGCCAGCGCACTGCGGCCGGCACACCACACTGATCTGAAGCCAGGAGCCAGGTGCTTCTCCTGGTCTCCCATGCGGGTGCAGGGCCCAAGCGCTTGGGCCGTCCTCCACTGCCTTTCCGGGCCACAGCAGAGAGCTGGACAGGAAGAGGAACAACCGGGACTAGAACCTGGTGTGCAGGTGCTGCAGGCAGAGGATTAGCCTGTTGAGCCACGGCACCGGCCTTTTTATTTTCTTCTATGATCCATTGTAATTCAAGAGCATGTTGTTCAGTCTCCTGTGTTCACATCTATTCTAGAGATTCTTGAGTTGTTGATTTTGAGCTTCATTCCATTGTGATCAGAAAAGATACATGGTATGATTTATATTTTTTTTAATTTGCTGAGACTTGATTTATCACCTAGCTTATGGTCAGTCTATCCTAGAGAAAGTTCCATGCACTGATGAGAAAAATGTGTATTCTGCGCTGTGAGATTAAATGTTCTGAAGATATAAATTAGGTGCATTTGGTCAATAGTGTAGATTAGCTCTGTTGTTTCTTTGTTGATTTTCCGTCCAGTTTTTCTGTCCCTTGGTGAAAGTGGGGTGTTGAAGTCCCCCATTATTATTGTATTGGAGCTTATATCTCCTTTTAGTTCCATTAACATTTATTTGAAATAGCCAGGTACCCTAGTGTTAGGTGCATATGCCTTTATTATAGTAACATCATCCTGTTGAATTGATCCCATAATCATCACATAGTGCGCTAATTTGTTTCATTTAAATTTTTGTGTTAAAGTCTATTTTGTCAACTTTCAGTCTGTGTGTATTTTTCTTGGTGGGTTGTATTTCTTGTAGCTGCCTCTATTATAAAAAAAAATAAAAGCAAGGTTTTGTTTCCTATCAGTCACCATGAGGTAAACCAAAACATGAGCTGAAATTTATTTTCTAAACATTGTATCAGTACAGGGATGTTTATGGTCCTCTCCTCTCAATAGCTCATCTTCCAATAAGCAAAACAAATGTAAACTCTCCACTACTGTGCTGGACTCTGAAGCCATCTTTCTCTTTCTATTTTAATAATTGCTAATATCTTTTTTGTTGACTGTGTGTGTGTATATACAGGAATGGAGAAGGAAGTACAAATAGTTCACAAAAATTTGTAATTTGTCTCCTGGTTCCCCAAAATTCTCCTAAAATCCATAAGTGGACATCACTACACCTCCACAGTGGTAACTTGTTCACCATGAAATGTTAACCTCAGAAGCAACAGTGCATAAATCCTAGAGAAATGTTTGCCCATGGTTCTGCGATCCTGCTGACCATGATGAGAGCCTATCTGATAGAGGTGCAGTCCCATAGACCGTCTTTCTCCCAGTGCCCGGGTGCTGGGGTACTACTACATCTTCTCTGGCTCTTCCTATCTCTTTAATTTGTTTCTATCTGCCAGGAGATGCTGTTTGATTTAATATTGGATCAAAGTGTTGAAAATGTGAAAAATAAGGGCATCAGATAGATAATTACGTAAGATCAACATGTAAAGTAATTGAAATAGTCTCTATCACATTAAGCACTCAGTGCATTTTAATGGTTCCAGGATTTTGTAAGGATGAGACCAGCATTTCTCTTAAACCATCCTGACTGTTTTATCTTCATTTAAAGTTGTTTGGCACGCAGACCATGGCACAATTATTTCCAAAATCAATAGATGTAGACATTTTGCCTGCTACTTTTTAATCTGAAGCCCAGCACAAGTCCTTACCATGGATTTACACAGGGCCATTTGCCTACCCACTAAAAATGAGATCAATAACTGTTAAATGTCTACCTGTTTAAAAATGCAGACTGTTAAAAGTACAATCTCAATGATGTTCCTGAGTAGCGATTTTATCTGGCATTTAATTATTGAGATTGTGACATGTAATTTGAGATGGCAGTAGAGGACTTCTACCCTGTCCTAAAATACTGGATATTTACCCAGAAAATAGTACAAAGATCATACACTCTTCAGAGATACCAATAACTCAGAGAGTTCTGTGAGTACTAACCTGAAACCGATCATTATTAGAAATCAAAAAAAAAAAAAACCTCAGCCCTGCATTCATTTTTCATAATGTTCACAAAACAAGAGGTGTTGGTTACAGGCCACGGGGTTTTTAAGGACATTCTGCCTGTTTGTCTACTTGGGGCTGATCCGGGCCAACAGCTATAACTTTTGTCTTGGTGATCTCATTTCTCATGTGAGCATAGATCCTTGCAATTACTATTGCTTTCCTAAGACTAATTCATATTCTCTCCTTTCTGATTCTTCCTTGATTTCAAATATAATTCACATGTCAATACTCTCTCTTTGAGAAAGATGATTAGTATATATATTTCTATTGGATTCTTGGTGGGAAAAAAATAAGAACTTATAATGAAATGAGGCCGGCGCCGTGGCTCAACAGGCTAATCCTCCGCCTTGCGGCGCCGGCACACCGGGTTCTAGTCCCAGTCGGGGTGCCGGATTCTGTCCCGGTTGCCCCTCTTCCAGGCCAGCCCTCTGCTGTGGCCCAGGAGTGCAGTGGAGGATGGCCCAAGTGCTTGGGCCCTGCACCCCATGGGAGACCAGGAAAAAGCACCTAGCACCTGGCTCCTGCCATCAGATGAGCGCGGTGCACCGGCCGCAGCGCGCCATCCGCGGCAGCCATTGGAGGGTGAACCAACGGCAAAAAGGAAGACCTTTCTCTCTGTCTCTCTCTCTCACTATCCACTCTGCCTGTCAAAAAAAAAAATAAAATAAAATAAAATATAATGAAATGAAACATGAGTTAAGATAATTGAAAGTAGAATTTTAACATCCTTTATGGCTAATATAGAGGATATTGTTATATTTATTCATGACTAAAAATTGCTGTGATATTTGGCTAGGTATACAGACTAGAAGAAAGTTTAGTTGGGAAAGTACTTGTTTTTTCCAAATTCTTGTGTTTCATTAACATCAAAGAGAAGAAATGGAAGATTTTTTCCCCACTCAGACTCTAATATATTTTAGATTTGTTTCTGGTTTATACAGATAACTCAACATTCCCACATGGGTGGTTTTGTATTTCATGAATTTAATAAAAAACTAAGTTTTATTTTTGTCTTCTGTTGTTAAAATTTACCGAAGTGCCTTTCTGGTTTGTTTGTTTGATTTTACTATGAGGCTTTGCCTTTTCCTAGAAATATTTTTCATTTAACAACTTTCTTAAGAGTCAGAGGCCACTTTGATCTGCATAATTATTGTTTTTAGATATCGATTTGTATGTGTTTGTCTCTAAAGGTATTAGTGAAATTTCAGATTTTATATTCAGCATTAAAGGGGAGTAAATAGCAGAAAACACACACATACACAAAGTTGCTAGAGAAAAAGAGAGGCCCTTGTCTTAGGGCAGAAAATTGTCCCAGAGAAAAGTCTACTCCTCATAAAACTTTGAGCACTGATGTGCCAGACAGGTCAAATCCAAGAAACCTGTGTTTTCATGTTGATGTCAAAACTCCTATTTTAAACATTGTTTAAAATACAAGATAGCAAGAAATAAGCTCTTTCAGAGGAAAAGTGGTTGTAAAAACTGTAAACACGGGCTGGTGTTGTGGAGTAGCAGGTTAACCTGCCACCTGCAGCACTGGTATCCCATATGGGTGCTGGGTGGCATGCAGGCTGCTCCGTTTTCAATCCATCTCCCTACTAATGCACCTGGGAAAGCAGCAGAAGGCATCCTAAGACCCTAAGTCCCTGCATCCATGTGTGGCACCTGGATGAAGCTCTTGACTTCAGCCTGGCCCAGCCCTGGCCACTGTGGCCATCTGGGGAGTAAACCAGCAAATGGAAGATGTTCTCTCAAAACAGGTATCATGAAATTGGGTACCTATGCCAAGTGGGAGACAGCTGCCTGGGATACACAGCAGGAGTTCTGTTCCCTCCGGGAGTCAGCGTCTAGAGGAGATACTGGCTTATTCTTTTGTAAAAGGCCACAAAGAAAATATTTCTGACTTTGTGAGCCATATGATCTCTGTAGCAAGAGCCCAAAACTGCTTTTATATTTTGTAGTACAAAAGCTTGCATAGACGATAGATACATTAGAGAGTGTGTCTGTGTTCCAGTGATGTTTTATTTATGGAAACCGAAATTTGAATTTCCTATCGTTCTTGCTTATTATGAAATATCCTTTTGATTTTTTCAATCACTTAAAAATGTAAAAACCTTTCTTATCTCACAGAATGAACAAAACATGTAACTGATCATAATTTGTCAGCCTCCTGGTCTAGGAAGATGGAAAAGACCCTTTTTTTCATAATCAGATGTCAGGGCTAAAATTACCATTGGAATTGTAATGCTTCTCTAAGTGTGGAGAATGATTTTCCCTTATGATACTTGAAAACTTGTTGCAAATGTTTTTGGTACTGTCACCTGCAGATGGTCTATAGAATAGGGTTATTTCTGTGTTGTTCAGGATGTGGGGGAATAGGAGAAAACACGGCAGATGATCCCAGCTGAGGGAGGAGCCAGGTGGGCTTTCCTCCAGTGGCTGTACGAGGAACAGCTTCTCTGTATGTAACATGGAGAAAAGCTGGCAGTGACCATGAGATTGAAGCGGAGTGATGGGCAGGAACATTTTAAATTTCAGATCTGCTTTCAGAGCTTCCTGAGATTCCACAGCTGAGGGCCAGTCCTGGAAAGGGCTGCTTCCAAAATCCATATCCCCAGTGTATTACAGAGTGAGGCTCCAATCAAAGCTGGTAGGTAACTAGGGCTAAATTTAACACTGAATAATAATAGAATTGGGAAGAAAGGAACTTTTTTACTCTAAACATTCTTTTAAAACTTGCTGTTAATATAAATTCTTAAAGCCTAGTTCTGAAAGTGGTGTTAAATACAGGTGCATCAGTTTAGCATTTGACTTAGAAAGTTGTTTCATCGTCCGTCCCTCCCTTTGCCTTCTTCCTTTATCCCTCTCCTTTTCCCCATCCTCCATCCCCTCCTCTTCTCTCCTTCCCTACTCCTTCTCCTTCCTTTCTCTTCCCTTCTCCTCTTCTCTTGTCCCCACCCCCTTATAAATCATAGAATCTGATAACTTATAAAATGCTTCCAAAACCCAGATAAACAATGAAGTCATCTAGAGGCATAATAAAAACAAATTTTTTTTAAAGCCAAGAGACAATAAGAGAGCTCCCACCCACTCAGTGGTTCTCCAAAATGCTCACTGTAGCTGGAGCTGGACCAGGCTGAAGCCCAGAGGCCAGAACTCAGTCTGGGTCTTCCACTTAGGTGGCAGGGACCCAGGTACTTAGTTCTTTACCTGCTCCTTCCAGGATGTGCATTAGTAGAAAGGTGGAACCTGCGGTACAGCCAGGACCCAAATCTATGCACACTGATGGATGCAGGCATCCCAGCTGGTGTCTTGACTGCTGGACCAAACACTTCATCTTAGACATATCTTGTTTGAAGATGAAGATGTATTTATTTATTTATTTGAAATGCAGAGTTACAGAGAGGTAGAGGTAGAGAAAGAGAGGTCTTCCATCCACTGGTTCACTCCCTAAATGGCCATGATGGCTAGAGATGGGCCAATCCAAAGCCAGGGGCTTCTTCCGGGTCTCCCAGATGGGCTTGGGTCATCTTCGACTGCTTTCCCAGTCCATAGCAGAGAGCAGGATCAGAAGAGCGGCAGCCAGGACTTGGACCAGTGCCCATATGGGATGCTGGCACTGCAGGTGGTGGCTTTATGTACTGTACCACAGTGCTGGCTCTCTAGAGGCATCTTTTAAAAAGATAAATCTCTGATCCCAAACCAACTGAATCAGAAACTGGAGGGGTAGCACAAGCCCATCTGATGGTTCATTTATTCTTGTTGTATGTAAGCTCTCCAGATGAGTCTTCTGGACTCTTGGGATTAGGAAGCACTGCATTAAGCAGTGAGGCTTAAACTTGAATAGATGTTGGAACAATCTAGAGAGTTTATTAAAACACTGATAGCTGTACCCACCCCTAGAGTTTCTACTCTGTGGTTCTGGGAGGAGCCTTAGGGTATGTGTGTCTAAATAAATTCCCAGGCGCTATAACTTCTGCTTGTCTACACAGCACTCATTTGGGAGAAGTATCTGTCTATGCCATAGATGACCAAGACTCCAACTCTCTCCAGTTGGCCACATATGGGCAGACTCAAGTTTTGAGCCACTTCTTGAAAGTGACATCTTCAGTCCTAAGCATATAAGACATTATACCAAGCCTCTAATCCACTAAATAGTCCCTATGACAGGCATTAAAAGCTTGACCTTTGTTGTTTAATGTTCAGTTAACAATAAAATCCATTTAGCGAAGTGTCCCAGTGCTATGTAAATTTATCTGGAGCTAAGGTGTTTCTATTTGCTTCTGCTGGGACCAAAAGGGTCACCACACCTCTTAAACAGGGCATTGAGGTTTTTCAGAGTCAAAGTATTGTGAGACAGGTGGAGTCTGAATTCCTATTGCAAGCTCTTGCCCCTTACTTAGAGAAGCATTCTATGAACAGGCACTAATACAGTGTTCAAGGGAAATATGGTAGAGTTAGAAATGTGCCAGGGGATTCTAATTCAATCCCATCAAGATGGCATGTACCAATGCCATCTCACTAGTCAAAGTGAGCAGTTTCAGTTCACAATTGATCATAATGATAGGATTAAGAGTCAAAGGGATCACATAAACAAGACTAGGGTCTGAAAATACTAACTGATAGAATAAAAAAGGGAAAGAATGATCCAACATGGGAAGCAAGATACACAGCAGACTCATAGAATGGCAGATGTCCTAAACAGTACTCTGGCCTCAGAATCAGCCCTTAAGGCATTTGGATCCAGCTGAAGAGCCCATGAGAGTATGTCAGGCATGGAAAACCAAGACACTGGCAACAAAAAAAGAGGACCTAAATGAAAGATCTCTGTGAGTGAGATCCCAGTGGAAAGAACAGGTCATCAAAGAAGGAAGTACCTTTCTCTGAAGGGAGGAGAGAACTTCCACTTTGACTATGACCTTGTCTAAATTAGATTGGAGTTGGCGAACTCAAAAGGCATCCATAGCCTTGGCAACTCATGACAAGAGCCTAGGGTGAGTACTGATGCCATAAACAAGAGTGTCAAATTGTTAAGTCAACAATAGGAGTCACTGTGCACTTACTCCTCATGTAAAATCTCTGTCCTTAATGTGTTGTTCAATGTGAATTAATGCTATAACATAGCATTAATGCTATAACAATAGGAGTCACTGTGCACCTACTCCCCATGTAGGATCTCTGTCCTTAATGTGTTGTACAATGTGAATTAATGCTATAACTAGTACTCAAACAGTATTTTTCACTTTATGTTCTGTGTGGGTGCAAACTGTTGAAATCTTTACTTAATATATACTAAATTGATCTTCTGTATATAAAGATCATTGAAAATGAAAAAAAAGGGGGGGGGGAAGGAAGAGAGATTTCAGTACCCTGCTTGCTCTGGGTCCAGAAAAAGAGAGAGAAAGAGAGAGAGAGAGAGAGAGAGAGAGAGAGAGAGCGAGTGAGCCCCTCCCCTTGCCAGGCTTATTATGAGCTTGGAATGGGGAGTGGTTGCATGGTACCACCCCCAGGCCTGGGGAGGTACATCCTGAGGAAGAGGTCATTTGATTGACAACTGGGTAGATAGGATTACATGTGTGGGTAAGGTGTGGCTTCCAGCTGGTGACCCTAATCTAGCTACCTACCTTATCCTATATCAAAAGGATGGTGGCATTTCATTTCTGAAATGCAAGATCAAAATCACAGAATATCTCCAGCAAAGAGCACAGCTCAGTATGGGTCATTATTTTTAGGTACTTTGGTGGGGCTCTGGAATCAATAAGCTCTCTCCCCCTGCTTGCCCCTCTATTTGAATTAAATATTGTTAACAAGCTCAAGAATTTTGATCAGGGTGGCTTCTTTTTGTACCTGGTTTGTCTCCATGTCAAACATAGGAAATGTGTTGCCAGCAGAAGCCAGGGGATGAAGCAGGAACATGACATCAGAGTTACTCAGTCTTTTTTTTTTTTTAAGAATTATTTATTTATTTGAAAGGCAGCACTACAGAGAGACAGAGAGACAGAGAGAGAGAGGTCTTCCATCTGCTGGTTCATCCCTAGATGACTGCAATGCAGATCTGAAGCCAGGAGCCAGGAGCGTCTTCTGGGTTTCCCACACAGGTGCAGGGGCCCAAGGACTCGGGCCATCCTCTTCTACTTTCCCAGGACACAGCAGAGAGCTGAATTGGAAGTGGAGCAGGTGGTGGCTTCACCTGCTATGCCGCAGTGCCAGGCCCATTATCCAGTCTTTATCTCAGTTGACTTGAATAACAGCTGCACCAGAAAAATGGGTCAAAGCCCCGGCACAGAGGGTTAACTATCCACGGACACATTGCCATCAGTGCTAGGTCCAGATCCATACACTGTTCGGCTCTGGGGGTCTCACTGGCACATAGACTAAGTTCTCGACAGACAAAATCTGAAAATAGTTTAACAAGCCAAAATAGCATCAAAAAGGGACTCAAATTGCTCTCAGTATTTCTCACAACTTCACTTTATTTAAATTACCTTGATATAAAAAGTACATAGATTTTTTAATGACTATTTTACGAATGGATTCCATTTTCAATTCGTTCTTTAGGTGGGTAAAGCTTCCTGCATAGACAGTGGAGAAAATCATTGCACTCTGCAGAAATGTCTTCAGAGAACATCCTCGGGTTTTCTCTGCCCAGGTAAGCTGTGTTTACCACGGACAGATGCTTCTGTGAATGTCAGGATCCAAAGAGTCAGCCTTATCCGCCGCATCCCAAAGTTCACAACACTGGGATACACTGAAAAGACAGGGTCAGGAACAGGCGCAGGTGGGAAGGGAGGCAGCCAGAGGGCTGTGTCCAGGAAGGGGGGCAGGTGGCGTGAGGAGGAGGAGGCACCATGGCCCAAAAGGGACTCCTAGAAGGAAGAGGTGGAGCCGTGGTCAGGTGGTCCACATGCCCCCACTGATACAGGCAGTGCAGCAGTGAACGGATGTTTTCATTTTATGTCTTCCATGAGAGGATACCTAAGTAACTGACGATAATAAAATACCTCCTTTTAATTGACAGCTTCTAGAGTTTGTAGCCAAGCCCCATTTGCTGGGAACACAACTCTGGGTACCAACGGATTTGTCTTGCTTGGAATTAAACCATTCACATTTGCCTATAACTATGACTATAGATCAGCTGTTGCCTTTTTCTTTGGGAGATTTTGAATTGATAGATGTGTATACTTACTTGGTATGTGATTTTTGATCTATTCATACATTACAGAAAGACTCATTCTAGCTATTTAACATATCCATCACCGCTAGTGAGAACGTTAAAAATCCCTTGCAGCAGTTGTGAAACACATAATAGATTAGTATTATCTGTGGCCACCATGCAGTGAGCAGAGGACTGAACCTTAATCCTCCAGTCTAAATGAAACTTCCTAGGTTTTGATCAACATCTTCCCCATGCCCACCTCTTCCCTCCTCCACTACCTCTACCCCCAGCCTCCTGTACCCCTCTTTCTTTTCTCTGTTCTTAGGGCATCAGCATTTTATGATTACATGCAGGTGAGATCATCCAGTGTTTTTCTTTCTGTTCCTGGTTTGTTTCTTTGCTCATAATGTCCTCTGGCTTCATCCATTCATCTCATCCCAAGTCAGAGTATTTCCTTCTTGTGTATATCCCTCCGTTGTACGTATACCAAAATTCTTTTACCCTTTCATCTCTGATGGACATTTAGATTGCTTCTGTATCTTGGGTATTTATGAATATGGCTTCTGAGATGAATATGAAAGTGCAAATATCCTCAAGAGGTCTTTGGGGTTTTTTTGTTTTAAAAATGGAGATGTATTACTTATTTATTTGAAAGACAGAGTGAGGCTGAGGGATCCTTTGTCTCCTGCTCACTGCCCATACGCCCACACAGCTGTGACGAGGTTGAAGCCAGCAGCCAGGAACTCCGTCCAATTCTCCTACATGGGTGATAGGAACTCAAGTACTTGGGTCATAATATGCTGCCTCCCAGGTGAATTAAGTGGGAGGTGGATCAAAAGCAGAGTAGCTGGGACTTGACCTGGTACTCCAACATGGGATGCAAGGATCCCGAGTGACAGCTTAACCAGCCGCACCACAGTGCCTGACCTAAGATTTGTGTCTTAATGTTTTATCTCCTCATGAACTTTTACTTTGAAAAAATTAAGTTTAACACAGGGATGCTGTGCCAGATGCTTCAAATGTACCATTTCATTTAATCCTCACAGCAAGACTCCAGGTAATTTCCACTATTATCTTCCCCATGTGACACAAGCGGACGTGTAGGCTTAGCTTGGCTCAGTAATTTCTCCAAGGTCAGACAGAAAGTGCTTAAACTGGGCTTCAAACCCAGGCCATGTGATTCCAGGGTTCATGTCCTGAATAACCACATCAAGCAGTAGTTCTCAGCCCCAGGTGCACCTTAGAATTAGAATCACCTGACATATGTTATACTTGGAAGGAAAAAACGCTGATGGATAGATCCCGCATTAAGCGTTCTGATTGAAGCGATAGAAAGTGGATCCAGGGATTCCAATACACAGCCGGTACTCAGGCTTCCAAGTGTACTGAAGCCCATGTCCCACACCTAAGACTCCAATTTAATTGAATCTGGCTTGAACTTTGGGATTTGGAAAAGATACCCCCTTCCACCCCACTTCCAATGGATCCAGGCTCCAGTGGATCTCAAACTCTAATGTGCATCAGAATCATCTGCAGAGCTGGTTAAATGCCAGTTTCCTGGGTAGTAGCTCCAAGAATCTGATTCACTAGGTCAGGGCGGCACAAAATATGCATTTTTAAAATGTTCATTCATTTGAGAGGTAGAGTTACAGAGAGAGAGAGAGGGAGAGAGACTGAGAGAAAGATCTTTTATCCACTGATTCACTCTTCAAATGGCCGCAATGGCTGGGGATGGGCCAATCCAAAGCCAGGAGCCAGGATCTTCTTCCAAGTCTCCCACATGGGTACAAGGTCTCAAGTACTTGGGCCATCTTCCATTGCTTTCCCAGGCCATTAGCAGAGAGCTGGATCAGAAGAGGAGCAGCCGGGACTCAAACCGGTGCCCGTATGAAATGCTGGCACAGCAGGTGGAGGGTTAAAATACTATGCTACAGAGCTGGCCCCCAATAAATGTACATTTTTAATAAACTCACGGGTGATGCTTTTGTTGCTGCTATGGGGATCACAGACATGGAATTTTCTCTACAAGAACATTTTTGTCAGTGTCAATAGTCACTATTGGTTGTCCCAGATTAGAGGAAGGTACTACTGACATCTAGTGAGTACAGCCCAGTGGTGCTGCTGAACATCTCGGAACAAGAATCTCCCCATACTCTTCCCCAGCACATACCCCAAAACCATGGGAAATACATTGTCTAAAGTGTTGGAGAAGGCCTATTCTAGTCTAGATTCTAGAGAAAATTAGAATAAAGACTAGGAACAATAATGCAGAACTCTTGAATTAATGCTGTCTTTAATTGTTGAGCTATAGAGTGAATTGATAAGCCTTTGTCCTGACTGTTGATGAACAACTTAATACTTTATCCCTTTTAGTATTTTTTTGTTCTACTTACTACTATTGGTTGAACTCTTTAATTAACACACAATTATTCTTAGGTGTTTAAGTTTAACTGAAAAGTGATCCTGTTAAATATGAGAGTGGGAATAAGAGAGGGAGGAGATGTACAATTTGGGACAAGCTCAATCAGACTTGCCTCAAATGGTAGAGTTAGAAACATGCCAGGGGATTCCAATTCAGTCCCATCAAGGTGCCATGTACCAATGCCATCTCACTAGTCAAAGTGAGCAGTTTCAGTTCACAATTGATCATAATGATAGGATTAAGAGTCAAAGGGATCACATAAACAAGACTAGTGTCTGCTAATACTAACTGGTAGAATTAAAAAGGATAGAACAATCCAACATGGGAAGCAGGATACACAGCAGACTCATAGAATGGCAGATGTCCTAAACAGCACTCTGACTTCAGAATCAGCCCTTAAGGCATTTGGATCCAGCTGAAGAGCCCATGAGAGTATGTCAGGTATGGAAAGCCAAGACACTCTGGCAAAAAAAAAAAAAAAAAAAAAAACCTAAATGAAAGATCTCTGTTAGTGAAATCCCAGTGGAAAGAACAGGTCATCAAAGAAGAAGGTACCTCTCTCTGAAGGGAGGAGAGAACTTCCATTTTGACTATAACCTTGTCTAAATAAGATCAGAGTTAGCAAACTTAAAAGGCTTTCATGTAGAGGTTGTTAAAACAATGTGGTGCTATTTCTAAACAGAGAACTGACAGTTTTTCACACAGGTAAGGAAACTTGTTCTGGGGCACAATTTCTACCAGAGAACGAGTCATTATTCTAGCATTTGGCATGTTCTAGAAGATTCCAGATCTCCTGTGAGTTTGACTTGAAATTATGTATAAAAGTCTGAACCTACCAAGGAAATTCTTACAGCATAACTCGTCTGTTTACAAAAGGAATCAACATAGGATGACGTGGAAAAGGTAGTGTTCATGGTATGTTTTATTTTTTCCCTCAAATTTTGTTTAGTATCATTTTAAAATTTTTTACTGAAAAATTTTCAAATATGTAAGAAATGATAAAATAGTATAGTAAACTCCCCAAATAGTATAATAAACCACTCACCCATGGCCCCAATAAATATCACATTTGATTCGTTTTATCTGTAATTGGTATGTCATTGTTCTGGTTTGATATTTAAAAATACATCCAGGACAGGCAGTTCGCTTAACAGGATATGGGAGCACCTGAGTTCAGTACTGAGCTGTAGCTCCTGACTCCAGCTTCCGACTAGTGCAGAACCTGGGAGGCAGTGGTGACCACACGAGTACGTGGGATCCTGCTACTCACGCTGGAAAGTTGGATTGAATTCCTGGCTACTAACCCTGGCCCCATCTCAGGACTTTTTTTTTTTTTTTTTTTTTTTTTTGGACAGGCAGAGTGGACAGTGAGAGAGAGAGACAGAGAGAAAGGTCTTCTTTTGCCATTGGTTCACCCCCCCAATGGCTGCTGTGGCCGGCGCGCTGTGGCCGGAGCACCGCGCTGATCCAAAAGCAGGAGCCAGGTGCTTCTCCTGGTCTCCCACACAGGTGCAGGGCCCAAGCATTTGGGCCACCCTCCACTGCACTCCTGGGCCACAACAGAGAGCTGGACTGGAAGAGGAACAACCGGGACAGAACCCGGTGTGCTGGCACTGCAGGCGGAGGATTAGCCTATTGAGCCACGGCGCCAGCCAGGACTTTTGAATTTCTCTAGTCTATCTTTTTTTCTCTCTCTCAAATACATAAATATTTTAAAATAAAACTGAAATGTTAAAGTTTAAAAAAGGTAAATCCAACACAATTATTCTTTTTCTTTTTTTTAGAAGCATTTATTTATTTATTTGAAAGTCAGAGTTAGAGAAGGAAGACAGAGAGTCCCCTGGTTCACTCCCCACATGGCTGCAGGAGCCAGGAGCTTCTTCCAGGTCTCCCACATTGGTGGCAGGGTCAGACGCCTGCATCATCTCCTGCTGCTCTCCCAGGCCATCAGCAGAGAGCTGTATCAGAAGTGAAGCAGCCAAGATATGAACCAGTGCCCATATGGGACCGCAGTGTTGCAGGCAGCTGCTTTATCCATTAACACCATGACGCCAGCTCCTTACCTTTCATTCTTAGGTTCATGGTATATTTTAAATGAAAACTACAATACTCTTAGAAAGATCTGAGTATTTATCTAATAATTATTAAGTTGCTTTATGTCTAAGAGAGTCACTGGATGGTAAGAATATAGGAATTTTAGGAAAACACAGTTCTGACTTCAGTGGGTTTAAAAGTAAAGCATGTAGGGGTGATTGGTGTAGAGGTTACAAACAGCTGCATCACTCATCAGAGTGCCCATGTTGAATTCCTATCTGCTCCCAATTCGAGCTTCCCAGAATACAGCAGGGAGTGGATTAGCAGTCGGCACCCTATCACCCACATGTAGACCCTGGTTGGGTTTCCAGCTCCTGGTTTGGCCTGGCCCAACCCCAGAAATCATAGGTGTTTGGAGAGTGAACCAATAGATGGGAGATCTTTGTCTCTCTAACTCTCTCTCTGTATTTCAAGTAAACTTTCTCAAAAAAAAAAAAAAAAAGCTAAGATATGTGTGAGTGTCTGGAGATGGTGGAAGAAGGCTACCAACAGGCTGCCTAATTTTAACTTGAAATCTTGGCCAAGTCAATGAGCTTGCATTTTATTTCGAGGGCATAGTAGCCTGGGCTTCCCAAATACAGACGTGAGCTCCCAGCTCACTTCATTGCACCCCCTCAGTGGTTGCCTCCGTTGAAATGCACAATGAAGTTCACAGTCAAGTGACCCCCAGGATCAATTAAACACCAATGTTAGTGATAGCAAATGCCAGCAAACACATATTTTTCCAGGAGTTTTCTGCTTCTCCATCTCTTTGTTAAACTCTTTTCCATGTTTATGCAATCGTTTAGATACTGCATGGGTAAGGAAATATTAGCTGTAACACACTTGGTTCTCATGAAACCAAAGGGAAAGATATAAAAATGGAGTCTATTGTCATCACTGTCTGGCCAGGGTGAGCAGACAGGGTGCTCGCCTCCTGCACTGAGCAGCTTCCGTATTTCAAATAAATGATACTTAGCATGTCATGGCAGCCAGGTCCCCTCCTCTCATTATGATGCATTTCTTAAATATCTATTGATTGTTTCAAGATGATTGCCTGCATAAATTCCCTTATTCTTCTGATAAGGTGAGACAGACTAGAGGACCATTTTTATTCACTGTCAATTATTGCTTGTGAATAGGAATTTCCAGCCAACAACTCCTGTTCAAAATTTATTCTTGCTTTCTCTGAGGCTAAAATGTTACATAAATCTGCATTCTTTGAAGTCTGCTGGCAATGTTCTGACACATACTTGACTTATGGAATCTCAGAAGCTTTTGTTTTAAAACTAACAAAGGACTTAAGCTATTCATCTGGAAACTCATAAACATCTCCTGCCTCTCCGTGGGAACTGGTCTTCCGACCCTCTCTGCCTCATAGACAAGCCCTCCTGCTTTGTTGCTTCCGTCCAAGCTGACGCCACAGGAAGTGGTTTTCACCGTGAGGAGGAATCTATTGCAGACTGTGCTTTGTGCCTCAACCTCCCTTCTCTCCCTTCCTCTAAGTACTTACTGAGCGAGAAGACACTGCACTAGACTGGGTGGAGACACACGGGTAAACTAGATACTTCAGGGAGCTCAGCAGTCTTTGGGGAAAGCAGTCACACTTACTTTAGGTAGTTGACAAGAGCTTGGTTAACTTCCTTCTCTAGAAAGAATGAGCCCCTTAAAAATAGTGAGGGGTGGACGTTTGTCGTCAAGGTTAAAATGCTGCTTGGGACTCCTGCATCCCAGGTTGCCTGCCAGGGTTCGAGTCCTTGTTCCATTTCTGATTCTTGTCGCCTGCTATTGCAAACCCTTGTAGCAGTGGTGACAGCTCAGGTACTTGGGTCCCTGAAACCCATGTGGGAGACCCAGGTTGTGTCCTAAGCTCTTGGCTTTAGCATGACCCAGCTCTGACTTCTGAGCATTTGGGAAGTGAAACAGTGTATGAAAGATTCTCTCTCTCTCTCTCCCTCCCTCCCTCCAATAAATGCATAGAAAATTTAAAAAATAATCAGTGAGGCACACATTTCTAAACATAGAAACCAAAGTGTTTTCTAATTATTCCTTGTCTTCTGTTCAGAATAATGCCGCACAAAATTTAAGTTTACTTCCCAAATGGCTGCACTAGCCAGTGCTGGGCCAGGCTACAGCCAGGAGCCAGAGGCTTCATCCAGGTCTTTCACATGAGTGCAGGGACCCAAGCACGTGGGCCACCTGCTACTGCTTTTCCCCAGCCACTAACCGGGAGCTGGATCAGAAGTAGAGCAGCCAGGCTATGAACGTGTGCCCATATAGGATGCTGGTGTCTCAGGTGGTAGCTTTACCCGCTACAGCACAACTCTGGTCCTGAGAGAGATATCTTCTATCTGCGGTTTCACTCTCCAGATACCCACAACAGCTAAGGTTGTCACTGGCTGAAGCCAAGAGTGCAGAACTCTATCCAGGTCTCCCAGAAGAATGGCAGGAAAGTACTTGGACCCTCACCTCTGCCTTCCCAGGCATATTAGCAGGAAGCTGGATTGGAAGTAGAGTGGCTAGGATTCAAAGCAGTGGTCATATACGATGTGTGGGTACCAAGTGGCAGCTTAACCCCCCACTATTTAATGTTTCTTTCATACCAAGTTTCTGATAAAGCATCACAGAAAATCAAAATTCAAACCACCAGCACCTCTGTTAGTAACACAACTTGTTTCCAAACCATTGTGAGTTAGTTGAAGAGTCTAGAAACTTAAGAATTTTAGGAATATGTTTGTTTATGGTTATTTAAGGAAATAGGGTTTTTAATATATTAAAATATGTAGTATTTCTTATAAAAGGACTGTGATAGGAAGGTTTTTGCTTGGCAATAGTGAGTTGATATAAATTAATTTGCTTTGCTACATCACATCCCTCCCTGGTCATGCTGTGTGAGTCTGAAGCATTGCTTCCATGTCTGGGTAATAGAAAATGAGACTTCCTTTCTCATGCACATACATTCTATTTATGAAATACATAACAAACTCCTTTGTAGTTCCTTGACAGCATGGTCTGGGTAAGAGCTAAGGGACCTGGCGCTTATTTCTTCCAGTTCCCCTTGTTTACCAGGAAGCCCTATTTGTGGATTTGGGTGCTTGTGCTGAGTCCCCACAAGGCCATGGTGGTGGTGGTGGTGGTGGAGTGTGTGTACCTAGGTATGCATCTTGTTTGAGATTTTAAAATCAGCTGTCTTCTCTGGAATCATCATAGTACAAATACTGTAGCTTTCGATTGCTGTCATTTGTTCTTGACCAAAAAGCATTAAGGAGGGCTAGAGGACTAGAAAGGTCAGATTTTGTTAAACACCTTAGTAGTTACCTAAGCTTCAATCAATTCCGGGAAGGGTTTCCATCATCCTGTGGGAACATTTGAAGTTTTATCCTAGTCTTGAAGAGTGAAGCATGGCATGATGATAAGGAACACATAGGATGAGGTAGGTCACTACAAGGTTGTGTAGAAAGCTTATTAAATCTCTTGTTAAGAATGTCTGTGTTGGAGAGAAATGGGCAAACATTCTAATTTTTGTTTTTCAAATATTTTGTTGAAATACAATATACATACCAAAAATGCATGTAAGTATACAGATAAATGAGGGCTTTAAAAATGTATTTTATTTATTTGAAAGAGTAAGAGAGAAATCTTGTATCTGCTGGTTCACTCCCCAAGTGACCACACTTCTTCTGGGTCTCCCACTTGAGTGCAGAGGCCTAAGCACTTGGACCATCCTCTGCTGCTTTCCCAGGCTATTGGCAGGGAGCTGGATTGGAAGTGGAGCAGCCATGAATCAAACTGGGAGCCCATCTGCGATGCTGGCATTGCAGGCAGGAACTCAACTGGTTATGCCACAGCTCCTGCCCCAATAAATGAGTTTTTATCCTCTGATCACACGTATAACCAACACCCAAGTTCAGAACAAAGTATTGCTATTACCCCAAGAGTCCTCACTATTCCCCAACTCCATTCTTTTGGAACCATGGGAAAGAAGAGCATTTTGTCATTATATGGTATGACTCAGTGAAGCACTATGTGTAACTAGATCCCAAAAGATATGGCAGCCACACCATAATTTTCTACCTTTTTTTTCCTGCAGATACAACCCTAGTCATAGCTCTCTCCACAAATATACTGGTCATGTTCATTTCATTTTATTTTTTAAAACTACAGGTGTATATAAGGTCACTGTATCTTCTAAAAATCTAACTTTTCCTAACAAGTTAAAAAATGTAGGACCAGGGCAGAGCAGAATTTTCATCAGCCGTGTGACTGCAGGTCCATGGAGTTGCATCTGTGAGGTTTCTGCTGCTCTCTCTCCCATTAAGTCTTCTTTCCTAAGTGTCGGGAGCTGCACTACAGAGCTTTTCCTCACTCAGTCTTTAGGTAGAACTCGCATTACATTATAAAAGAAGGTAAAAAAAAAGTTCAGCTAATAAAACATTCTTTAAGTGTATTGATCTAATGAATTAAGTTTAAATCGTTCATTCAATAGATTAATAGCAAAAAAAGAGAAAAATAACAACGAGATTAAGTTAAAAGTGGCCAGTGATCTCCCTGTCCTTGATTAGAACTTGTGAGAACCCAGGCTAATGTGATGAGAAGTAGCTGTCAGGATTGCTAAAGCAATTTTTGAGTCATTGCTGGTTATTTTTTTCCCCTTAGAATTTTCTTTGGAGAGAAAGATTTGACCTTCAGTCCCACCGTCTGAATATATTAAAACTTAAATTCAAATTATTTTACTTTATTAACACATTTGCATTTATCAAGCATAAATAAAACATTGACCATGTATTTTAACTTGTTAAACCTCTTGTGTCACAAATTTACATAGAAATCAGGCACTAATACTTTGTGTGTATTCACTTATAAAACAAAGGGCTGCCCAGGATTACCAGTTCCTTTTAAGTGACTAAGACCAGAATAAGGACATAACTTTCCTGCATTATGACAGATGGGGAAGCAGCATCAGTGTGGGCGGTAATAGCCACACTTGTCACCGCACACCCTTTCTTTCTGTTGATCTTTTTACCACTGGTTCTTGTAGAAGATCCAGTCTTGGGCAAGCAATTGTCAGGCACATAAGTGGGATGTACAGAGCACATGAAAGAGCCTCAGAACTTCAGTCAGGAGCTACGTGGCCTTGCGTTACCCATTCAACAACTCTGCCCGTGTTCTCTTCTGTTATTCCACCTGTCAACCTTAGAGATGAACTGGGAGTAGTAGGTGAGATGAGGTTTTGATCCAGATGTTCAGAGATGCCCTCCTGACACTCTGCCACTGGGTCACATAACTTTTAAATAGTTAATAACATATAAGAAAAATCAGTGACTGTTTTGGAGGCTGCAACCATGAAGACCCTCAGTCATACATGTTGGTGCAAGCAGTAGGAGACACAGGCTGGGTCCAAGTTTGATAGGAGAGTTTGAACCAGAGCTCTCTTCCCCCAAAGAGCCCTGGAAGGAGATCTTAGTGAACAAAGACACACAGCCTCATACTCAAAAATGCTTCCTGAAATGAGGTGATAGCTAAGATATGAGCATTAGCTCTGGGTACAAGGGATAAAAAGAAAAATTTCCCCTAGAAATTTCTAACCACAGACCTACCTTTATGCAGGTTTGGAACTCAAATTCATTCAACCTGGATGGATTTAAAAAACCTCTAGGACAATATGCAGTTTAAAGCCCCAAGCACTTAACAGAAGTAAATGTAAACCTGCTCTGAAGAAATGGACCCTAAACCCCGGCCTCAGGACCCCACAGATAAAATTCCTTGAACCATGAGCTCAAAATCACAGTTCCCTAAATATACAAGGGAGAACCCTGAGCAGGAAGGAGTCACAGCAAGCTACTGAACGTAACTCCAAGATACTAGAAAAACTCAAACCATGATATACAGAATTAGAGTATCTAATATATGGCTCCCAGTTTACAATGGCTCAAATAACAATTATTTGATGCTGTGATGTACAAAGCAGTATGTATTCAGTTGAAACCATAATTCAAATTTTGAATTCTGGTATTTGCCCAGACTAGCAATATACCACATGATAGGCTCTCAGGAGGATAGGCAATTGTAGGGAGATACAGCTGGCTGGCAGCCACAGAGGGAAGCAGCAGTGGAAACAGACAGTACTCTGTAGTCCTCTACTCTCTCATCCTCTCCCTCCCCTAACCTCCCTCCTTCCTTCCCTGGTTATCTTTTCATTAATTTCTACAAAGACATCATTTTAATCCATTCTATAACCCAAGATTAATTCACCACTAACCATAATATTCTAAAAGTAAAAAGTAATAAGACCACAGTCCCACAGAAGTGCAAACAAGGGTTAAAAACAACAATCACATCCCAAGTTGTCCATTTCCTTCCTATATATTTTTTGTATTCTGTATTAACTACCACAACCAGAGAAAACATGTGATTTTTGGAGAGTGGCTTATTTCACTAAACATAATAGTTTCCAGTTGCATCCATTTAGTCGCAAATGACAGGATTTCATTATTTTTTATGGTCGAGTAGTATTCCATGGTGTATATATACCACATTTTCTTTTGAAAGATAAGTATAATATAAATATATTTTAGAGGAATACCAATTGAAAAAATTTGGAGCTAAAAGACTCTTGGTAAAGGAAGAGCTTAGTTAGTTCAGGCTGCTATACGAAAAATGCCATAGACTCGAAAACTTACAGACTACAGTAGTTTATTTCTCACATACCTGGAGGTTGGGAAAGTCCAAGAGTAAGGCACCAACAGATTTGCTGTGGGGGTCTTGCTTCCCAGTTCGCCTATGGCTGCCTTCTTGCTGTGTCCCCTCATGGTACAGGGACTGAGGAGGCTCTGGGGTTCATTTTACATGGTTTGAATGTAGTCATGAGCCCTCATGGCTTGATCACCTCCTACTTCCCAATACCATCACACCAGAGCTTGGGATTCACAGATGTGTTGGGCTACCCACAACTTGGACATCCCAACATTCCGTCCATAGCAGGGAACCAAGGAGAAAGAAAATGATCCCAACATACATGTTGGGAATAGGATGAAGTTAAATATTCTAGAGTCTTCAAAATGTTCAGAAAAATAATAGTTATACCAATGAACTCTTTAAATAGCTTAGACTAGCTTCCCAAAAGAGCAGAAATAAATTGAAACTTCCAAACTAGGGGAAGAAACAGTTTGATAAAGGGAGAAAGACCTTCAGTCTCAGAGAAGACAAAAGATGAAAGTAAACACAGAAGAAATGTTACTAAATAAGAGAAGATAAGTGAGTGTGAATATGCCAGTCATCACACTCATGTAAACAGACAAAGACTCCAGGTAAAAGAGAAAGAACTTTTTAAAAAAAAAAAAAGATTTATATATTTATTTGAAAGGCAAAGAGAGAGAGAGAGAGAGGTCTTCCATCTGCTGGTTCACTCCCCAAATGGTTGCAACAGCCAGAGCTGTGCTGATCCAAAGCCAGGAGCCAGGAGTTCCTTCCAGGTCTCCCATGTGGGTGCAGGGGCCCAAGGACGTGAGCCATCTTCTACTGCTTTCCTAGGCCATACCAGAGAGGTGGATCGGAAGTAGATCAGCTGGAACTGGAACCAGTGCCCATATGAGATGCCTTACCTGCTATGCCACAGCGCTGGCCCTGAAAAAGAACTTTAGATTAGCTTTAGAAGATTGCTATATACTGTTTACCAGTATCCACTTTAAAAAAAAAGACATTAAAAGGTGCTGAATGAAAAGATAGGAAAATACACACTAGCGAAATAGCAACTAAAGCAAATTTGTGATAGCCAAAGTATTGTCACACAGAACAGATGTTGAAGCATAAACAACCACGAAGATCACAGGTCACGGGTATATAGAGCTCTCAGCTCACCAAGAAGCTACACAAATTCCAGAGTTTTCTATGCCCTATAACAGATTTAAAATAGAGCAACGTTTGGTGAATTACAGGGATGACACAGTGCACCAGTGCAATGATAGGTTAGATCTGACCTGTTTCATAATTAATATAAAAGGTAGACAGCAAAAAAAAAAAAAAAAAAAACCACGAAGGATGAGGGAGATTCGAGCAACACAGCTTAAAAGCTTGATCTGATGTACATTTATAGGATGCTGCACTTCCTTTTAGAAAGTTCATTTTATTTTCAAGCACACATGAAGTATTTTTTAAAAAATACATCATGCACTGTACTTAAAGCAAATGTTACCTAATTTCAAAAACTTGTATCATATGCATCCTAATATCTCAAGTTAAGAAAAGTGTTAGATAATTACCAGAAGAGGATCTAAAATATACCAAATCATATGTCCATACATTTGAAATATAAACATGTTCCTTAATTTCCCATGCATGAAAGAAGAAATCACATGGAAATATAGGTATTTAGAACCAAATCTGATTGAAATAACTACATATACAAACTCGTAGCATGCAGCTGAAGCACCTTTGTATTAAGAGACTAGCTTTGGGGCAGCTGTGGTTAGGTCACCCCTCTGGAGCCTGCACCCCGTATGGAAGTGTGTGGGTTCAAGTCCAGGCTCTGCTTCCAATTTCATTTTCTTGATCATGTAAGCCCTGGGAGGCAGCAGATGATGGCTTTAGCACTTGGGTCCCTACCACCCATGTGGGAGACCCAGACTGAGTTTTGGGTTCCTAGCTTTGGCCTGGCCCAGTCCCAGCTGTTATGGGCATTTGAGGAGTGAGCCAGCAGATGGAAGGGCTCTCTCTGTCTTTCAAATAAAACAAACAATTTGCTTAAATTATAGTCTGTAACCTTGGAAAAGAAGAAAGTCTATCCAAGCAAATGCTGTTGTGAATGCCTATCAGGAAGTAAGTTTGAACCAGGTGAAATGATTCAAGACCTAAAATAATACAAACTGCTAAAACTGGCTTGCAAAGAAATGGTAAACCCAAATAATCTCTGACTGTGTCAGGTCCCATTTAGAGAAACGCAGTTTTAGTACCGTTATTAATGAAGGAGGCTTTGGCTGATGGGAAGAGCAAAGGGCAACTGCTAAGGCCACACAGAGATGTAGCTGTAGGCAGCATCTGCTGCTCCTGGCACTCAGGGAGAAGAGGCCTGGTTCCCAGAGGCCAGTGTTCTGGGAAGAACCTGCAGGCTGAGACCTGACCTTGGGTCAGGGCAAAATTTCTAGGACTCAGACCTCAGAGGCAGTCAGCGCTCGCCAGCTGGTCCTGATGTCTCTGGAAAGACACAGTTGGCCTGGTTCTGGGCTTCTACTGGAAACCACAACCAGATGTCACTGCCAAAGTGGAGAGAGGGTGGGTGCTGCTAACAGGAATGAGAAACAAAACCAGCCAGAGAAGCTTCCTTCTCCTCACTCCTGTCTTCATTCAGCAGCCTCTGGGAAAACTAACAGAGCTAGGTGGGAAAAGAGAGATGTGGTTTGAAGAATGTCAGTCTCAGCATCATAAAGCAAAGCAGAGAGGGTGGTGTGCAGGCTGAGAGATGGTAGTGTAACAGCCCTGATCGCGTGTACCAGGAAAGAGAAAAATGTGTGGATAAATAAGATAGAGATCAAACTTGAAATAAATTAGAAAGAGGAAAACAAAATAAATGTAAAGATACTAGGTACACAGAACTGATAAACATAAAAATTAGTGAAGTAGAAAATAAAGGTTCAGTAGGTTCAACACAGCCAAAATGTAATTCTTCAATTAAAACACTAAGAAAATCGATCAACTGAGAAGGAAATGAGAAAAGGAAAAATAAAGACTTAAGAAAAGGAAAAAAGAAGATATGACTGTAGATGCTGCAGAAATCGGTCATAAATAATTGTATGACAGAATATGAAATGCTCAAATCACTAAAATAGAGTCACGAATAAGTAAAAACTATAGTCTGTAGTCAGTGGAGAACTAAACTGGTCCTCAGATTTTCTCTCATAAGTCATTAGGCTCAGATGGTCCTACCTGTTAAAAGTTCATTCAAATTTTAAATAAACTCCTTAAAAGAGGAAATAATATACTCTTGATTTTATAACCTAATCCCAGAACTAGGAAAGAAAAAAGGAGGATACCAATCCAAATCTGTTCATCGATGCATTTTAAAAGAGTATGCACATTATGGAAGCAAAATGCTGAGAGCATTCTCTTTGAAGTAAAGACAGTGCAAAGACATCAGGATCACGACTGGGGAGTCCTGGAATAATCTGGCAAGCAGAAAATGTTTCAAGAACAGGAAAGAGTAGGAAGAGGGGGTCATCCACTGACGAAATGTCAGCATTTATAGACAACACAGAGAGACATATACGTTATAGAAATTATAGGAATTTGTCGAGATAGATAGAAGGTTAACATACATAAGACCTAGTTGTATTTGTGTACACCAGGAAGAAAGAGAAAATTCAGCTTGTGTTCTTAAAGTACTGTTTACAAAAGCCACTGAGACAGAAAGAAGTGGGTATCAGAGAAGGAGGTACTTTTCTCTGAAGGGAGGAGAGAACTTCCACTTTCCTTTGGCCTTGTCCAAATACTGAAGGAGTTTGTGGACTCAGAAGGCTTCCATAGCCTTGGCAGCTCATGTCAGGAGGCTTGGGATCAATGACATCATACATAAGACTGCTAATTGTTAACTTAACAACAGGAGTCACGGTGCACTAACTCCCCAAGCAGGACCTCTGTCCTTAATGAGTTGTATTGTGAGACTTAATAGTAAATCTTGATCTCAAAGGTTTACTTTGTTTTAGAGTATTAAGTCTCATAATAACTAAATGATTAAGTGCTCACAAAAGACGTATAATTCTTGGGTTCTAGTTTAAATATAATTAAGTTTCTTAAAAAAAGTGAATTTATCTTTGAGATGCAATAACTTTGAACAACCCTTGTCTGAACTGTTGAGGAACAGTTTTTTGTTTGTTTATTTTTGTTTGTTTTTCTTTATCTTTTTCTTTCTCGTATGAAGTGTTGAACTTTTTACCTAGAACAGAGTTAATCTTCTGTGTATAAAGTTGAATGAAAATAGATCTTAGTAAAAAATAAGACTGAAAACAGGAGAGGGAAGTGGAAGAAGGGTGGGAGTGTGGGTGGGAGGGCAGGTAGAGTGGAAAGAATCACTATGTTCCTAAAGTTGTATTTATAAAATGCATGCAAATAAATTAATCAAAAAATTTTAAAAAGCCACTGAGAATAGATAATATTCAAGAATATATATATCAAAAGGTAGGCAAGACTTCTACAGAGAGAATAATATAAGTAGATCCAAAGACATTAAAGAAGATCTAAATAAATGGACATTTTTCTATATTCATATATTGGAAGAGTTAATGTTATAGATATGTTTCCCTGGATTAATCTATATATTCATTGCAATTAAAGATTTAAACAAACAACCTAGATTTGAAAAATGAAATGGGAAAGAATCAAGACAATCTTGATGATAAAAAAAATAGTAGAATTTTCTCACCAGAAAAACTATATAATTGGTGTAGATTTATATAAATAGAACAATGAAAAAGAATTGAAAAACAAAATTATCCATGCAGATCTGAACACTGGAAATAAAGCACAACTGAATTCAGAGTTAGCAGAAAAGGGTAGATTATTTAATATATAGTTGTAGTAAAATTAGTTGTTTATAAGAAAAAATTAGAAATCGATCCTTAAGTGGTACCTTTCACAAAATTCAACTCCTGATATATTGTCTTGACTATGAGAGAAGAAACACTAAGAAAAATAAGTGAATTATCTCCATTTCCTTAGAGATTTCATAAAAAAGCAAAAATAATGTACTTAAAATATTAACAAATTCAGTCTCATTGCAATTAATAATAGTTCACTAAAAAACATGAAGAATGCTAACAACTACAAACTGGGAAAATATATTTGAGATTCAAATGAAACATAAAAAGCACTAGTGTCAACAGTATAATAGAAACTTCACGTGTCAATGGGACAGTAAAAATGCTCAATTTATTTTGTACTGAGTGGTGACATCTGTGGGGTCAAATGGATGGCCAATAAATATGAAATGATACTTCATCTCATTTCTATCAGTGAACATTGACATCTCAATGATACACTATTTCACAGCCCCCAGACTAGAAAAGTGACGTCTGAGAATCAAGTGATGAGGAGAACACAGAGCAGTGGAATCTCACAGAAGGAGCAGGTTGGAGTATAAATTGGTTCAGCTGTCATGGGGAGCAATTTATCTTCCAGTCAAGCTGAACCCTTGCCCTAGCAATTTTATTCCAGGGAATATGCCTTAGAAATATCCCTGTAGAAATGTAGCACACACAAAAATGTAAAAGAATGTTGACTGCATCATTGTTCATAATAATAGCAAACACTAGAAACAGCCCATTTGTCCACTGCAAGTATAATGAATAAATAAATCGTAATGTGATCACATAATTAAATACTGTGCAATGGTAAAAATGAACCAATCAACAGCTATATGCATCCACGTGAATGACTCTCAGGCAAGCAATAATTTTGAGCTCAGAAAGCAAACTGAAGAAGCCAGAAGTATAATTCTATTTATATAAAGTTCCCAAGTGGGCAAATATAAATAATGCATTTTGCTCAGGAAAGCTTCCATCTGAGCAATACATAAAGCAGAAGAGTGGAGAGATTCTCACAAAATCCAGGATGGTCATTGCCTCTGGAAAGAGAATGGGATAGGCTTCCATGGAGAGACACAAAGGAGTCTGGAAATACCAGTAATGGTCTCGTTCTCAAGCTAACGCATGCAAGGTTGTTCCTTTTATTTCATACATTTTATTTTTATTTCATGAACTTTTATTTACACTATGGGGGAGGCAAGACTTTACCCTCTTTAGGTGTACAGTATGCCTGAGAATGAAATCAATATAGATTAACCAAAGAAAAGCATCCGCAGTTTACACATAGTGAGAATCTCTATATGAAGATGAAAACCCAAAAAATTACAAAACATTAAGTGTTTATATACTGGGTTGGAAAAAGAGAGGTGATTGTGGAAAAGTAACTGGTTTATGCGGGGAGACAATATGATCAGAGTTACTCACAAAGTCTGTTTGTGCAGAATTCCCTTGGCCTCAGCTCCACATCTCTGGCAGCAAGAATGGTTCCTCTGCCTGGTACAGGAGGAGCATCTTCTGCGTGAGAATTTTCTTCCTGCTTTCACTAAGACAAGGGGAGGTCAGAATGCCCCTCCTGCCCCTGCTGGTTTTCCAGCACCTTTAACTCAAAGCCATCCTCATGCCAAAGCAGCAAGGTCTGGGGTTGCATATTCTGCCACCCTTCAACACAAGAGCCTTTACCGCGAATGATACACTCACGATAAAATGCTGTAGGGTCAACTTAAAACAATAATTTACTTCTCCATTAAGTACCAATTTTGGCTTCTATGAATGAACTGACATACTAGTTTAATATTTTTCCTTGTCACAGTTTAACAATTCTCCTGCCACCTTGGGTGAAAAATTCTGTATTTTGGCACTAACCCACCCTTCCCCCAAAAAAAGTCTAAAATATATATCCTTGATTGAACCATTTTGGGCTTTTTATATTTGTTTTTGGCAAACAAATATGTTCATGTATGTAGATTTTAAGATAACACATATGAAAAGTTTTAAGAATATGTGAGTACGTGTATATACAAATGCAAGGTATTATACACCTGCTACAGGCTTTAAAGAGTGGCAGAATTGCTGTTTTTGACTATAACTTGACTAGAGGTCAAATTAGAAGTGATTATCCTCTTAAATCTCAGATATACCTACTTCTTTTGTTTGGTTGGCTTTCTTTTAACAATACCATGGCAAAACAGTCCTGAGGAGCCAAGGTGACGATAGAATATCGTGTGTCTTTGCAGGACAAACTTGAGATTTCTGTTACGTGACAAAAGTGCTGGAGAAGGTGGAGAAGAGAAACAGTTTTCACCCAAAGATACAAAGTAATTAAAGCACATTGCACTAAGCTAAAAAGTCAAGAGTTCACCCACATTTAGTATCTGCCACCTCCCCATCAAGAATGAGATTCAAGGGCTGGGTGGATGAGAGTTCAGGAGACAGCTCCAGGAAAAAGCACCGAACTTTGCTGAAAAGCGGCGTCTCCTGTGGGGTACGCAATGTGTTCAGTAATTAGGTCCGTGCAGGACCCATCAGTATGCATCTAGGATGCGTCAGTACATCTGAGGAATAAACCAGTGTTTCCAACCTTTTGTTTTACAGAGATTTCAGGTATACTTGTTTTGCTTGTTTTATCCGAGAGCACAATGGTTGCTCAGTATTTGTTGTGTGAATGAATAGCATGTTTAAGGTGTAAAGAGCAGAGAATTTAAGCTAAAAGCTGTGGTTTAAGGCAGAGCAATTATCTATAAGAGCATTTCATGTAGGCTGAGGATAGCTCAGCTGGAGATGAAAAGACAAGAAATTAGGTGCCCCAGGGAGCCAAGTAGAGCGACCGCAGTGGGCATGGAGTTGGGCCTAAAAGATGTGAGTTCAAAAGTCATCTCTCTGGTTACCGGCTACAGATTTCCCAAATTTCTCTGCACAGTTTTAAAATCTCGGTCTTTGGTCTTCAGCAGCCTCTCTGTGATGTGTTCAGGTTTCTGTCCTGCTCGGGGTTTGTACTTTCTGAGCATGAAGATTTTGCCCTTGATCAGTTCTGGAAACTCGGAGCTGCTATTTCTTTGAATACTGACCATTCTTTCCAACCACCATTCATTTTAGAAACACAGATTTTTTATTTTCCCTTTTTATCTCCCTCTGCTCAATTTCCTGTCCAGTTGTGGCTGATCTTCCATTTGCCTTTCCCACTGAGACTTTACTTTCAGTGAGCATAGATTTCCGGTCTAGAAGTTCTATTTGTTCTTTTGAAAATCATTTTTTGCCTGTCTTATTATTATTTTTCTATCCATGATCAGTTGGACTTTATCTATGGGAACCTTTTGTAGCCACAGTTTAAAAGGTTTTTTTCTAAAGTGGTTTTGTGTTTGCTTCTGATAGCTGAATCAAGTGGTTTTTTTTTTAAATTTTTTTTGTTTATTTGAAAGGGTTACCAAGAGAAGGAGGGAGGAAGGGAGGAGAGAGAGAGAGAGAGAGAGAGAGAGAGAGAGAGAGAGAGAGAGAGAGAGAGGAGAGAGAGAAATATCTTCCATCTGCTGTTTCATTTCCCAAATGGCCACAACATCCTGAGGCTGGACCAAGCCAAGGTCAGGAGACAGGAACCGCCTCTGAGCCCCCCATCAGGGTGACAGGGACTCTCCCTCCTGGCACATTATCAGGGAGCTGGATCGGAAGGAGAGCAGCCAGGGCCAGTGGTATAGTGCAATAGGATCCCACATGGATGCTTGTTCAAGTCCCAGCTGCTCCACTTCCAGTTCGGCTCCCTACTAGTGTGCCTGGGAAAGCAGCAAAATCTGAGCTGAGTGCCTTGGCCCCTGCCACCATGTGGAAGATGCAGGTGGAATTCCAGGCTCCTGACCTTTGCATGACCTAGCCCCAACGTTAACGACCATTTGGGGAGTGAACCACCAGATGGAAGGTCTTCTCTCTCTGTCTCTCTCTCCCCTCTTTCTATGTAGTGTGTCTGTCTGTCTCCCTCTTTCTGTGTAACTCTGCCTTTCAAATAAATTAATTAATTAACAAAAGCAAGCTGAGCCATGGGTTCTCGAACCGGCACCCATTCATGATGCTGGCCTTGCAGGCCATAGCTTAGCCCACTGCGCCACATCACTGGCCCCTGAATCAAGTATTTTGCTATCCCTCAACCTCCTTTGCAGAGCTTTCTTAGCCGGATCTCTCATTCCTGTGAGTGGCATAGATCTGAACCTCAAACTCCTGGAGAAAATGCCCCTAAGGTCATGAATTCTCAGGGAAACCTTTTTTGTCCCCTCCACCTGCAGCTGAGGCCAAAAAAGAGAAATTTCTTGCTGCCTATTAGTCCTGAAGGGCTGATGTTTCTCCCGGACTTCCCTTTACTTAGGGCCTGGTTATGCAAAGCCCGGAGCTATGTGTGAGGTCTCCTGTTCCAGCTGCTGCCCCTAGGAGGACCAGGCCCTGGTCTTCTGTGGATGTTACCTTCCCTCCTTTGCAGGGGGTTCTGCCGGATTGCGTTTCCCAGGTTGAATGTGTCTCCTGGGGCTTCTCTTACTTCCTTGCAGGCTCAGTTCTGTGGACTGGGGTGTTTATATAGAGGATACCTTCCTCGGGCTCTTCCTCACTTCAGAATTCTTCCTCTTACCTGGTGTGACTTGCTGACATTTGGCCACTTTGGAACTATAAAGTTCCACATATTTCATGTGGTGCTTAAAATAGTTCATGTCAAGGTATGTCAAAAAGTTCACACAAGATGGAATTAAAAGGTAAGTTTATTTTGGTGCGAACTTTTTTTTTAATGTAGGCATATTTTTTTCATAATATTTCCCCTGAATTTTTCCAAAACCCTTCATATGTTTCTAAAATTTTCTTTATTTTTAATGATCTAGTTGTCCATATTTATGGGCCACAGCACAGCATTTCAATACACGTGTAGAGTGTACACCGATCAAATCAAGGTAGTTAACAGTCCCACTTCCTTACATGACTCTGTTCACAGCTCTGTTCAGAGCTCTGGGCTCGCCTCCTCCACTAGCCCATAAAACACATGGCAAGGTATGGTGAACTGGAGTCACCACGCTGTGCTGTGTGACACCAGGACCTTTTCCCTTCACTCTAACACCGATTTGGTACCCGTTATCTAAATCGCTGCAGCCCCCTCTACCCTTCCTAGTCTCTAGAAATCACTCTTATATCCAGACTAAGGATTTTTTAGCTTCTACATATAAATAATGTAGTTACTTGTCTTTGTGTGTCTGACTCATTAAATATTTAATCTAATTTGAATATTATCTAACCCTCAGAGCTGATATGAGGATCAAATGAGATGATGTTCATAAAGTTCTTAGCATGTTGGATATATAATAATAAATTATAGCCTAATACTGCATACATGTTTCCATTCGTAAATGTATGAAATATTATGAGAAGAACCCATGACACATATATGTAATCTGGTGACTGAATTTGTCTATAGAGAGGGGTCTGAACTGCTGGAAATAGGAAAGAGAGGAGACTTAATTTTTCCTGTAAACTCTTGGGTAACTGTTGAATTTTGAATCATATACACGTATTTCTTATTCAAAACCTATTTTAAAATTAAAAATGGAGGATTATAAACACATCAAACAACTAATGTAGCTTCTGATGAGACAGAGCATCAGATTAGGGATTATTTCCCACTTTTTATGCTTTGTATTTCTGTTTGCTTGAAAATTTTATAATGTGTTCACATTCTTTGTTTACCATATAGAAATTGAAGTCCTAAACATCAATTGGACATATGTGGGAATTAAAACCATCAATACTTTATTTTTGTCCAAGGTTAAAATATTAACTCAACCAAGGTTAAAATATTAGCTTAAAGACAATCAGTAAGTGGTCTAATTTGGTGTGAACAGCAACCAATAAAAAAAAATGAAAAGGAGACAGTTTCCAAGGCTGACCCTTCAGGATACCAGAGATATTTTCCAGCTACAAGTTACACACTATGCTTTGAATATTTTAGAGAAGACATTCAGCCTCAGAGTCGAGGAAAATAATGGTCAAAACACAATAGAAAAATGAGACATCGTGTTGTTGTGTTTTCTCATAAAGCAAAGCAGCTACTGCTTTTAAAAATAGGCTCGCGCCGTGATTCCTCTGTGTAGTGTGACGCTGAAGAAATTAACAATAAAGAGCCTAATGGATTCTTAAAATTGCACCCTTGTTGGGATACTTCCGTATGAAATATGTGGCCATTAAAAGGAGTTATCACAGGAGACTATTTGCCCAGCGAGTGAGGAATCATCCTAATTGCCAGCGAGAAGCCAGCTGTCCATTTCTGGACTACTGGAATTTTTCTTAAATGTGTTGTCCCGGAGGTGTTTGAGTTCAGGTGGTATCTGCCCCCCCACCCCACCCCATTCAGTCTGTATCAAGCGTCTTCAGCCTCTGCACTGTTGACAGCCGGCCTGGGTGGCTCTTTCTGAGGTGAGGCGGCATCTCTGGTCCCCATCGGCTGTGGTAACTAGGACTGTCTCTGTGGGCTAGGAAATATCCCTGGGGCGACAACACTGCTCTGAATTGGGAGCCAAGGTTCTACATCTCGGTACATCATTTGCTGTAAGTCTGGATTGGTGGAGAAAGTTTCGAGTTTGAGAAAAGACACTGCTGTGGTTTGAACAGAATGTGTTCCCCAGAGGTTCGTGTGCTGGAGGCTTGGTCCCCAGTGGCCAGGTCGAGGTGGTGGAACATTTAAGAAGTAGGGCCTATGGGAGGTAATTGGATCTTGAGGCTCCAACCTCATGAATGGATTAATGCTGACCTTACAGGGGTGAGTCAGGTCTAGCGGGAGTGAATTGTTTCCCTGGATAGCGGGTTGTTATCAAAACAGTGAGCCTGCTCCCTCCCGGGTCTCTTGCTTCCTTGCTCACTCACACACCCCTTACCTGTGTGAATAGTTCCCTCTCCACGTCTCCGCCACGCCATCCCTCACCAAGATGCCAGTGTCGGCTGTTCAGTCCCTTCACTACCAGAAGCTTGAGCCAAATATAATTCTTTTTTTTAAAAGATGTATTTTATTTATTTGAAAGACAGAGTTGCAGAGAGAAGTAGGAACAGAGAGAGAGAGAGGTCTTCTATCTGCTGGTTCACTCCCCAGATGGCTGTAACAGCTAGAGGTGAGCCAATCCGAAGTCAGGAGCCAGGAGCTTCTTCCGGGTCTTCCATGCAGGTGCAGGGGCCCAAGGACTTGGGCCATCTTCTACTGCTTTCCCAGGCAGTAGAAGAGAGGGATCGGCACCCATATGGGATGCTGGCGCTTCAGGCCAGGGCTTTAACCCGCTGCACCACAGTGCTGGCCCTGAGCCAAATATGTCTTCATAAAGTTCCAGCCTTGGTGTTTTGTTAGCCCAACACAAAATAGACTAAGACAGATACCTCGGGGTATCTTTTGTGCCTTACTGTGGGGGAGGAAAAGACTTTTTTGGAAGGAGACGAGTGGCTCAGCCTGGTTCTCTTGAGACAACATGGAGGAAAGCAGTGCCTACATCCCAGTGGACTTTCTACGCTGAGACTTATGACGGTCCCCCTGGGAAGTGCTCCTCTGTGACTCATACAAAGTCCATTTGTGAATAGGACCTGGACATTCATTTGCAGACAAGCACATAAACTAACTGGGGAGCACAAGAAAGGGCTGGGAAAAGGTCACTGTGCTGGGTTGCATGCTTTGGCTCAGTAAGAAGATTCACATTAGCTGCTTTGCCTCAGACAAACCTGCACACCAGCACAAATTAGCTTCTCTTTTAATTCCATTTTCCACCAACTTTTTAAAATACTCTCATAAGTGATGGGACTTTTAAAAAATGTGTTTGTTTAAAAGGCAGAGCAAGAGAGAGGGAGGGAGGGAAGGAGAGAGGGAGAGAGAGAGAGAGAGAGAAACATCTTCTATCTGCTGGTTCATTCCTCAAATAGCTACACAGCCAGGACTCAGCCAGGGCTGAAGCCAGGAGCCAGGAACTCCATCCTGGTCTCCCACATGGGTGGCAGGGCACAAGCACTTGGGCCATCTCCCCTTGCCTTCCCAGGTGCATTATTAGAGAGCTGGATCTGACGCGGAGCAGCCAGGACTCAAACCAGCACTTTGATATGGAATGATGGTGTCAGAAGCAGCAGCTTAGTCCACTGCAGCACAATGCCAGCCCCTACACCTGCACAGAACACAGCCTAGAGAGCTTTGCTTGCTCTTAATTCAGCTAGTGTCTTTTACATACCTTAACAGTTTTGGTTTCTATTTAAAACATTGCCGTAAGTCCTACATTATTTAAAACTTTACACGTAAGCAATTTGACAATGTAAAGATCTAACTGGGCTTATAGAGAAAATTTGAAAAAACTTATCTTTTAATGAAATGAACTAGATGTCCACAGAGAAGTAAGCTACTTTTCTTCCTTTTGTCTAACTTCTTTAAAGAATGATAAACATATTTATGCAATATTGAGTTTCCTGAATGACCAAGCTCAGTGAATAAACTAAAAGGATAATTTAAAAATTCATTGAGATAAATGAAATGGAAAGACAACATCCCAGAGCTTATGTGACACAGAAATAGCTGTACTAAGAGAGAAATTTATAACTACCTCCATCAAAAAAAAATGAAGAATGATATCAAATAAACAACTTAATGATGCATATCAAGAACCTAGAAAAGCAAAAACTAACCAAACCCAAAGTTAATATAAAGGGGAAGAAAAACAAAGATCACAACAAAAATAAATGAAATAGTGACAAAAAATGACTCAGAACATCAATGAAATGAAGAGCTGGGTTTTATGGAAAGATAAACAAGAGCAACAAACCTTTAGAAGAAAGAATACTCAAAGTATATATTACAACAATACTACAGAATACAAAGGATCATTAGGATTATTAGAGCTACACATTAATGGATTGGAAACTAAGGAAATGGATAACCTTTTGGATCCATTCAAATTTACCAAGATTGAACCACCAACACACAGAAAACTCAACAGACTGATAACGAGCAATGAGACTGAAACAGTAACAAAATGGCTCCCAACAAAGAAAAGCCCAGGACTACAGGGCTGCCCTGCCGAATCCTGCCAGGCTTTTAAGGACTGACACCCATTCTCCTCAAATTACTTCAAAAAGCTGAAAGGGAGGGAATCTTTGCCAACTCATTCCATGAGGCCAGCACTACCTTGATTCCAAGACCAGACAAGGACAGAAGAACAAGGAACTATAGAGCAACATCCCTGATGAAGGTAGATGTGAAAATTCTCAACAAAATACTAGCAGATCAGACCCTAGAGCACATCAGGATGATGTTTATCATAACCAAGTGGGATTTACCTCAGGGATACAACGAGAGTTCAGTCTACATAAAGCAATACACATAATCACATCAACAGAATGAAGGACAAGAAGCATCTCTATGAATACAGAAAAGATAGCTACTCTGTCTTGATTTTAAAACATATTTTAAAAATAAAATTTTAAAATATTTTCTTTTATGATTTTTTTTAGTTTGGGCATTGGAAGCTAAGTATATTTTACAAATTTGGTTGTTCAAAATCACTATTCAGAAGCAAATAATCTTAGTTGACAAAATGAAAAAATTTATTAAATTCCATCAAGTATACTTAAATGGGTGTAAATATGTTAAATTAAAATGCTTTGAATCATTCAGGGTTATTTTCAAAGTACATATAATTTTTTGTGAAAATAAATAGCTTTGAAAAACATTAATGTACCTTAGGATTAATTTACAAAGCATTTGGCTTATTTAAAAAACATAATAACTCATATAAATATCTTAAAATTCACCACTACGTTTTGCATAGTTTCATGAATATGCAAAATGACTTAAGACTTCACTAACCACTTGAAGATAAGAGAGTTTTATCTTCCAATTAAATTAAAAAAAAAACTTTTAGTCATCATCTATAAATGCATTGATTAGTATGCTTCTGTATCCCATATTCTACATCTTTCTGCATTATAGTCTTGGAATACTGCTTGATTTATAATTTGTGAAAAAAAATAACTGTTTATTTGTAAATGATTAGCCCTGTAGTTCTTTTCCAGAGACAACTATTGCTTATCAGACTAGAACCCAGGAAATGATCTTGGGTGCCTAAAGAAGAGACACGTTTGTTCCTGTTTCTTTCTGAAAACTTCCTTCTTCTTCCTCCTGGCTACAGAAGAGACGCTCACCTCTCTCCTCATAATCTGTGACCAAGAGGCAACGAGGAAAGGATGTGTTCTAAGGGTCACACACTTATTTTGAGTTAAGCTGTCTGTGCTCTCCTTGTATCTTCTGTGCTAGTACAGAAAGTAGGCTGTGGTAATCAGACAATGCTTTCTAGGATGTGACATGGTAGCAAAAAAGGAGACAACCCCATGCCCACTTTGGTCTAGAAAAGGCTGGGAAGAGTTGCTTTTCAAGGGGCAAGTTGCATATGATGCTTGTGTGTATATAAAACAGGCAAGTTATACAGGAGGTGTGCACATGTGTTTGTGTATAAAACAGGCAAGTTATAGACAATGGTGACGTGTGTACCTGAAGTGACCACTGTGTACTTCCCAAAAAGTGGCCAGGAGCCCTGGTGTCATCTTCTTTGGCTGATGACCTAAAGAGAGTATGTACATTTGCCATCTGATTCCACAAAGCACTTCCTGAATGAACAGCAGTGTGACCCTGAGTAATCTCCTTAGCCTCCTGAGTCCCAGTTTCACTTCCTGGGGTGTTTAGGGACTGAATGATGGAACCCCAGTCCCACAGAGTAGAGGGATTACAGTTAAGTCTATAACAAACAGGGACAAGAGATGCATCTGTCAGTGACTCCTCTTCATTCTGGTTCCCCTTCCCATCATTCCTATCACTCATGCGTAGAAGAAAAATGAAGTAGAAACAGAAACAGAGATCTATTGAAAAAAATCAAAATTGATTGTCCAGCCGCACGTTGCTGATGTGATTGTTCTAATTTCTGCATAAAGTCTCTGAGGCTCTGTGCCCATAACTGCTCTTCTTTCCTCCTTTGTGATCAGGGGTTGTTTATCAGTGTCAACATGTGAGGGGTTAGATCTTCTAGGAAACTGAACCCTAACGATGTGTTTCCAAAAGGAATTTTGCCGGCTTTCTGTATAGAGGCTGGACCTTTCACACCCTAATACTGAGACTCTACGTGATGGACTCTTCCCATTCCTTCCCTGTGCTTGCCGCTGGTGAGAACTTAGCTTGCTGGTGGCAGTGCTGCTCTGTGCCATCAGGACAGCCCCAGCAGAGCTACAGGAGCAGCCAGGCCCTCGCTCTGCTGTGAGCACCCGAGGCCACACTTGGACATTGCCACCTTCTCGCTGGACTCTCGGCAAAGCTGCCAATTTCCTCATTTCTGGCCATGTCTCAGTTTTCACATGTTTTTCAGTACTGCTTTCTAGTTTACAGCTGTCTCGTCCCTATCCATCTGGAAATGTTCACTTTGGTTCAACTTGCTGGAAATTTTTCACATTGATATTTTATGCTTCATTTTCTACTTTCTCCAAGTAAGAGAACTTATGATCAATTTCCAAAAGAAATTTTAGTCTTTTGCCTCCAGAATCACATTCATAAGAGTTCTTCCATCCTTTTGCCATATCAGTACTTTACAATCAATTGGTTTGATTGTAGTGTAGAGTTTTCAGCAGTCTTGAAATTGTCATTTTCTAAGGAAGACTGAGTACAAGGGAAGGAATAGAAAATTCACAGATCAAAATAAAATTTCTGGGATTCACCAATTGATAAGCAATTATTAAGCTGATTCATGGTATAATTTTTAAAGTCTGAGTTCCAAGAGTTTCCCATGAAGATTTGCTTTTAGCATAAGTCAGATTTCATGAATATGTAATGAATTTTGGTTTACCATTAGTTCTGCCATTGAATAAAACATCACTGACTCAGAAGGCAACGTCTTTTAAGACCCCAAGAGAAGTCTGTGAAAGCAGCCTCCTTTCCTAACTAACCACTTGTGAGAACCAATTCACTACTGTGAGACCAGCATTCATCCACTCCTGACCCCATTATCTTCCACTGCTCCCTAGCTCTTAAGCTTCCTACACCTCCACATGGCTACCCTGGGAACCACGTTTCCAGTACATCATCTCTTGTAGGACAAACCACATCTAACTAGAGCAACCTCAAAACAGTCTACCAAGGCTTTTAAGTAGCAGTAATTGCATCATCTGTATAGTTAAATAAAATACTATAAACCAGTGGTAATTACATTTCTGCTCCCAAATAACGAAACTTTCACCTTATTTAGGGAACCTTAGCCTAGGGAGGAGGATCAAGAGGAAACAAAGGTTTTGAGTGTAGTAAACTCAGAGATATTTTCCTCATCTCCCTGTGTCCCTGATACCCAAATGTGTTCCTTTGCCAGGAACTGAATCCATTCATCAGCAGACTCTTGGCAAAAAGCCAGGATGTGTACAGTTCCCGTGAGGACCATGAACTGATATGTATAAGAAACCTAGAGGGGTCTCTCTTTTCTGCTAGTAGTCGTTCTGTTGTTCCCACATCTCATCATGTTCTAAGTCAATTTTATAGTTAGGAATTTTTAGGAAAATAGAAAAATTAGCTGTTATATGTTCAACCTGGGATCTTTTCCTTTTCACATAAGAATGAATTTGGAAAACATAAAGTGTTCTCCATCAAGGAATGAGAAACGGCTAGATGATTCCCAGTCCAGTGGGAAAGGAAAACCAGAACATAACTTTGTGCAGCACCAGGAGGTCACTTTGGGTAAACAGTGATGGGTCTTGCCTAAGCTTCTTCCCACCGTGCATTATAGTTTTGTTCCAGCTACTTGGTTTCAGAGAAATGATTTTTTTTTCATTACAGCAATGCTTAATTATATATGTCTTGAGGATACCACTAGTTGTCTCTGTAAGTTCATTGTAAATTGTGTTGGCATTTAATAAGGTGTGGCACGAGGCAGGGGGAAGCCACAAATCCCAGAGATGTCAGAGTTAATCTGTCAAAGTCGAAATTCAAGTGCTTGCTGCAGGCTCTCTCAACCAAGTCACAGTCACACTTTGTTTAGAAGAGCGACTGGGCCCCAAACTGCAGGGTGGCTGAGTGCACTGTCAAGATATTTGCAGTCAACTCACCAATCTCAGTGTAGGTAAATGCCTTAGATAAGTAGGTGAATAATTGTTAACCTTCAAAAGATAATTATCCTGAATATATGTAAATCTTAAGAATAGAAAATGAGAAAAGTATAAACCAGAAATTTTATCTAGTTTCTGAGGCAAAATATTGTTTGTATTACTGTGTTACAGCACAGAGGTGATTTTTTTTACCTAAAAAATAATATAGACTATAAAATTGTTTAAAAGATATACTTAGCTATCATTTATCAATATTTTCAGACATTTAAAATATTTAGTTCATTTGCATAATGTATGTGTTGGGAGAAAATGTTCCATATTCCATTGTAAAATTCAACATCATTTTTCCCGCTGCCAACAATGAAAACAGAGTTTGCTTTCCTACTGCAGCAACCACATTCTAATCTCACTCCATCAGAGGCCAAACTTGAGAATTCTGCATCCAAAGGAGGAAATTTCCTTTCATTTATTTAAAACATGCTTTAGTGGGTGGGCGTGGGCTGCCTGGATAATGTTACAGCTTCCGCTGCTTTGTGAGATGTGATTTCTTTAAAAGCGGGCATCCTTCTAGAATGACCCACACGTTGAATGCCTGTCAGGGAGGGTTTCCCCATAAAATGGAGGCAACCCACGGGAGAAACCCAAGAAGAAACGAGCAGAAATACAATAGCAAGATGCCATGAAGGCTTTTGTTTTCTTTTTCCCGCGGTGACTTTATCGATGGCAACTTTATCGTCTGAAGCTTGGCTACATTCTAGTCTCATTGAAGAGAAGGCCATGAAGGAGAAGCCCTTCACTGGGAAGGGAAGCTTGGGCTGCTGTCAGTCACACTGCTGTTCCGCCTCCTGTGTGCACACTAACAGACTTCCTAGGGAGAGGTCTGCTCCTGTGCTATCTACTGCATCAGGAGAGCATAAGAGAGAGAGAGAGAGAGAATCTTTGGAAAAATAATTGTCCACCCATGTCATAAACACTTCTGCCGTCCGGACTGCTCCCGTGTCTAAGCTCACACTTCCCCAAGGGTAGCATACGGGACACTGTGTGTTATTCCAAGTGTTCATTTGCCTGCCTTTCCTAGCAGCCGTTAGGCCTCTTAAGGGATCATCTGCATCCAGTTCCTGATCTTCTCTTCCACACCTGGAAAAGTGCACACAGTAGTCGCTTACCGTGAAGTGGATCAATGGATGAAGAGCGGAGTCATCACTGTCTCCCTCCCTAGTCTCAGAACACGGTGCAATCCCTCACTAGCAGGCCTTGGTATAAACTGGTGGGTAGGAAAGATCCAGGACTGTGACGAAATTCAGACCGAGTTGAACCTCAGCTCCGCCGCATACGAACTGTGTGAGCTGAAACAAACTGTTTTACTCTGTGCTGCAGTTTTCTCGTCTGTAAGCTGCAGCTAAGGATCGAGTAACCAGATAACACACACTACAGAGTTTTCAAACCATACCCGGCAGGAACAAGACTTCATTTAAATATCAACAGATCTTACAGCAGAGACTATAAGACTGATATTAAGTAAGTTTAGCTCTCTATTTAGCTCGAATGTTTTAATTTTTAAGGTCCAAAATTCCATGAAAGAAAGGTGAATGTGATAAAAAAAAAAAAACCTTTGTGACATGGAATTGCCCCAAAATAATGGGGCTATAATTGGCACAAGGCAGCCTTCTTGACACCAGTTAAGTCCATGCGTTCAACAGTAGTTAGCTCCACCCTTCAAAGGGTCCCTGCACATTGCATCACTTTCAACTCAGCCGTGGATTCCAGTGAGGTGACAGAGCCATGTGCAATCGTGTCTTACGCTGAGTTTATTTGCCACGTTTTATTCCAGAGCTTCAAATACAGGAGATTTAGTTTCAAAACAGTCTTGTATCTGATGGAGGAAATGTGCTTCTTGTTTTGCAGAACTGAGATAGCTGAAGTTTTAAGTAATCTGGCCTAAGACAGTAAATATCCTGTACAGCAAAATACAACTTGCAGTTGAATCATTCTAACCCAGGGTCTAGGCCTACCTTGCTGAGTTGGGGGCACTGGGACCCAACTTCTATAAACTACAATGTCTTTACATATAAAATGTGGGTAGTAGTCTCCACTCCTCTTAACTCGCATGACTTTTGTGAAGATCAAAAGCTACCATAAGCCTGAAACACTTTTGGAATGTATAAAACAAGTAACAAGTGTTAAATCTTGCATCTAAGCATCTCATAATTTGTTGGCCCCCTTCCCTCCTCTCTCTCTTTATCTCCCTCCCTCTTTGTCTCCCTCCCTCTCCTTTAAGATTTATTTATTTATTAGAAAGGCAGAGTTACAGAGTCAAAAGTAGACACATGGGGGGAGAGAGAGAGAGTGCGCCAGCACTCTTCCATTCGCTGATTCATGTGCTGCAGTACCTACCAAGTGCCTGGTCGAATTAAGCCAGACAGGAGCTCCCTGCTCCCTGCTCCCTGCTCCCTGAGATTTCCCCACTGAGAAGTCACAAACTCCTCCTAAACCAGAGGAGGAGATGACACAGAAGCAAAATATATCCCAGCAAAAACTGAAAAAAAAAAAAACCTGATGAGTCAGGGATCAATCAGCATAAAATAAATGCAAATGGAAAGAAAAGAAAAACACTGGACTCTAAGAAGGCATGAAAGATGAGCCATTAGGATATAGGGAGAAAGTTTTAGAATTACTGTTTTTATTTGCTTTTAATCTAAAATAAATGATGCATAAGTCATCCTCAACACAGTGATTTACAGGCTGACACAGAGACACTCACTCTGACTGTATGCACGTCCCGGGAGGTGTGCTGAAGTCTTCCATCACAGGGAAGACTTAGGCGTTTATTAAATGTTACATTCAACAAATACTCAGAGTGCCTTCTGTGCACCAGACCCCATGCTGGGCCAAGTGGGACACCACCACCTTCCTGCCGTTGAGGAAAGTGCACTCTCACGAGGTCAATGGACTCCGCTAAGCGGATGTAGCAATTCCAGTGCTTCATGTTAATGGATCTGATTAATCCTCACACAACAGGCACAGCATTTAAAACATTCTCGTGAAGTACATCTTAAAGATGCTACTAACAACAAAATGGCAAGTTTTTCCTTGAGAAAAAGAGATTGCTGTGGAGTCTGCTGCAAGTGTACAGCCTTTATCATTTCATCTTCACAAGCAGATGTCACAAGAAAACAGACCCCCAAGTTCCCAAATGAACAGGATTTACATCCGCTTTCATTAACAGTGAACTTCCTCGCAAGTGTGTGTTATACTTGAGGCAAAAATTAGTAAGATCTAAAAGCAAGCATCAAAAAATTTTTACATTTTTCACCAAGGCTTAAAAAACCTGCAATCTTATGTTATTTACATAAAATGTAGTTCTTTCTAAATTATTTGTACGAATAGATGACTGATCCAATAAAAATGAAGTTTTATCAGCCACACTGTATTAAAATACTGAGCACAGTTAGAGGATAAGAGGGAAACACTAGTGTGTGAATGAATTTCAACACAAAGGCCATTGTCACCCTACTGCCAGTGCTGGCCATTGTCACCCTACTGCCAGTGCTGGCCAGTGCTGTTTGGTTCCCTTCAGATCTTTGGGAGAAGATCTTTTCAGCTTGGATGTCTCTAAAACCAAACACCAAAATAAACTAAATTTACAGTCAGCAAGTTTTTCAAGGTACAGTTTAAAACATGTAAAACTAAGGTGTTCATTTATAACAAAACACATTGCATCATTTTATTCTTACTAATAACATTATAGTGAGACGTGTGGGTTTTCTGTACTACTAATGAATAAAATATTTCTTTAATTTTTTCATCATTAGTTTATCATTTGGCCTATTTTGTTTGTTTTGTAATGGGCCTAATATATTAATCATAATAGTCCTTGCACGTAATTTACAAACATAACTAAGAGAACATCTATTGAAAATGCATGGTTTGTTCTTTTAGTTTGCAGCCACAAAGTTGGAAAGGCCCAGTCTCTCTAGCATCCACAGTGATAGGTTGTGTATTGCAGTGATAGGTTGTGTATCACAGTGATAGGCTGTGTATTGCAGTGATAGGCTGTGTATCACAGTAAAAGGTTGTGTGTCACAGTGAGAGGTTGTGTATCGCAGTGATAAGTTTGTGTATCGCAGTGATAGGTTGTGTATCGCAGTGATAAGTTGTGTATCACAGTGATAGGTTTGTGTATCGCAGTGATAGGTTGTGTATCACAGTGATAGGTTTGTGTATCGCAGTGATAGGTTGTGTATCACAGTGATAGGCTGTGTATTGCAGTGATAGGCTGTGTATCACAGTGAGAGGTTGTGTGTCACAGTGATAGGTTGTCTATCAGGACAGATCAGCTGGATATTTGGTTCCCAAGGGACCTCATCTAGTGCCAAGGCATGGAATTTTATGATCCCAGAATCAGCCCCAAAATTTCTCCTCCTCCAGATCCATATCTGCTTCCAACTGCTCTCTTGAGAAAGCCAACTGCCTAGAAGGGAACTGGTGATTACTTCCCGTAACTCTGTTTTATACCTGCACTGTTCCTCCCCCACCCAGTCACTCAGGCTGAAAGCCTCATGGTGCCTTAAGTTCCCCCTTCCCTCATCTCTCCTCTCCCGTCCATTCATAAATTATTTTGGTTCCACTCTCAAAATAAATTAAAAATCTGGCTCCTTCCTCCCAACTGTCCTGCTGGTGCCCTGGTACAGCCACCTTCATCGCTCACCAGGGCTAAGGCAGCACCTCCTAGAGGTTCTCTCTGTTGTTCTTTCTTTTTTTTTTAAGATTTTATTTATGTATTTATTTGAGAGGTAGAGTTACAGCCAGTGAGGAGGGAGACAGAGAGAAAGGTCCTCCAGCCAGTGGTTCACTCCCCAAATGGCTGCAACAGGCAGAGCTGCACTGATCCGAAGCCAGGAGCCAGGTGCTTCCTCCTGGTCTCCCATGTGGGTGCAGAGCCCAAGCACTTGGGCCATCCACTGCCTTCCCAGGCCACAGCAGAGAGCTGGACTGGAAGAGGAGCAGCCAGGACTAGAACCGGCGCCCATGTGGAATGCCAGCGCCGCAGGCAGAGGATTAACCTACTGTGCCACGGCGCCAGCCCCTGTTGTTCCTTCTGTTACCCCTCCTCTGTCCTCTGATGTCACCACTCCTCCAACCCTCCTTCAGCTTAGTCCATAGACCCCTATGTGCACAGGGTCCCTGAACACAGAGGGAACTAGTCTCCGAAAAAGAATCCTGATGGTTTGCTCCAGTTTCCTGCTGTTTTCATGCCCATGAAAATGTATAAAACAACATTCTGAATTTCAAAATAGTTAAGAGCTTAGAAGGTAGGTTTTCTACCCACAGGCCACATTCTTTCTCTCCATATGTCTGCTGAATATTAGAAATATTTAAGATGTTGAATCCCATGCCCATAAGGATGGCTATATACAGCAAAAAAAAAAAACAGTAAGTCTTGGTGAGGATGTAGAGAAGTTGGAACTTTTGGTGTTGCTAATGGGAAAGTCAAGTAGTACAGACTGTGGGAGACCGTGCGTGTGGTACTTCCTCAAAAAATTGAAAATAGAGTAACATGACTCAGCGATCTTACTTCTACCCATATATCCGAGATAGTTGGAAGCAAGGATAGAACATATATTTCATTTTTTAAAAGATTCATTTTATTTATTTGAAAGACAAAGTTACAGAGGGAGGTAGAGACCGAGAGAAAGGTCTTCCATCCACTGGTTCATTCCCCAACTGGCCACAATGGCCAGAGCTGCATGGATCCAAAGCCAGGAGCCAGGAGATTCTTCCAGGTCTCCACGTGGGTGCAGGGGCCCAAGGACTTGGGCCCTCTTCTACTGCTTTCCCAGGCCATAGCAGAGAGCTGGATGGGAAGAGGAGCAGCTGGGACTAGAACCGGCACCCATATGGGATGCCAGTGCTTCAGGCTAGGGCGTTAACCCACTGTGCCACAGCACCAGCCCATAGAACAGATATTTCTACACCAACGTTCATAGACTCATTACTTACAATAACTGAAAGATGAAGAAACCCAAATCCCCACTGGTAGATGAATGAATGAACCAAATAGGATATATCCATGTTATGTGATGTTAATCAACTTTTTAAAAGGGTTAAATTCCAATATGGGCTGCAATGTGGATGAACCTTGCAAACATTACTAGAAATGAAACAAGCCAGCCACACAAGGACAAATATACAATTCCCTTTTATGAAATACACAGCATAGTCAAATTCATACTGAAAAAAAAAAAAATGGACCAATGGTTACCAGTGGATGGATGGAAGAGCAAATAGGGACTCAATGTTCCATTGGGACAGTTTATGTTTGGGTGAAGGGAAAGTTCTGAAGTGATGATGGTTGCACAAAAATATGATAGTACTTAAATTACAATTTTCCTCAAATCCAACAAGTTGAACCTGTGTTCTATTTCCACAACATCCTCGTGCTCATTCTCCGTGGAGCAGGCAATGTTAAAATAAACATAGGCCATGTCTCTGGTATTCTATTACATTTAAAATGAAATCTCTCCCATTTCCAGGGACCTTGGCTCTCAAGACTTGTTTCTCTGCCCCCACTTCTTCCTCTTCACTCTCACTCGCTGGTCTTGCTGCTTCTAAGTGGCAAGCCCAGGCTTGAGGTCATTGCACGTCCTTTCTTCTGACTGAAATACAGACTCCCTTCCCCAACTAGAAGTCTGTGTTACCTGTGGCCAACTGTGGTCTGAAAATATTACATGGAAAATTCCAGAAATACACAATTCATGAGTTTTAAATAACTTTATACTATATGGCTGTAATTATTCTATTTAATTATTAGTCTTTGTTAATCTCTTAGTTACCTAATTTATAAATTAAACTTTATCATAAGTATTTATGTATAGGAAAATAGCAGAACATATAGGATTTTGTTCTATCAGTGGGCTCAGGCATCCACTGGGATCTTAAAAATATGGCTGTTGGATAAGGGGGGACAGTGTACTCAGGCTCATAAGTCCACTCACTTGCCCTGCCTGTCAATCAAGCCTCTAAATCTCAGGATTTCCCTGACCATCAACCTAAACCAGCACCTGCTCCACACCTTCCTGGTCATTTCTGTCCTCTCACTCTGCTTTAGTTTCTTTAAGAAATTATGTTATTTGTGTTATTTATAGGTTTACCTTTTTATTATCTGTCTCACTAGATTAAAAGCAGAGGGTTTAGACCATGCTCTCATCAACACCTACAGCCATTCCTGGGACAGCATAGGTATGTCATGAATATTGTTGAAATGAATCAGTGGATAGTTTGCCTCCAGTCCTTTCTTAAAAGATTCCTGTGTCCTATCATCGTTATTCACATGCAGGGTTTACCAGCTCCCTCCAGCTATTTGGATTCAGGTAATTCATATGCCCCTTGAGTTTGTAGGTTTGTTTTGATCCTGAATCATCGGATTATTGGACTTCATCATAGCAGTTTGCTTTTACTGTTTCATTGACTTTCCTCTGGAATTTTATCTTTTAGTTCATTTTCCTCCTTTTTCTCTTGGAGACATTCTTATCTTTTACTTTTAAAGAGGAAAAACTAGCACAAGGGAGAGGCTCAAGCAGAGCCTTCCATGAACAAGGAATGCAGTTCTGTTACCCAGTTTTCTTTTCAGTGGTTCTTGCAATGTAGCAAGCAGAACTGCCTGGTTAGTAGCACGGATTCCATTAGGTGTAAAATCATGTTTCCAAAAAAGCCTCATTTTCCAAAAGGGAGCAAAGGAAAGAAATTAGGGAGGCAATACGCACACATACACATGTATGCATGTACATACACACACACACCCTAGAATGCATTTCCAAGCATTTCCTGGGGCACCAGGATAATGAACAACTTTCCCTTGACCCCTATTTCTAATAGCTAGCTCTTTGTGAAACCAAGATGCCCGATAGACCAGTGATGAAGACAAGAATATGCAACTCCCTGGTGTCTGACTTCCTGCCAGCACTGACCCTAATCAACGGACAAACCAGTCAGCCATGCCCAGAAACTCACTAGAGAAAGTCCTATGGCCAGGTCAACCCCATTAAATTGATTTTATCCTTTGCCCACCCAACGTTATCTTTGATGTTTGGCCTGAACCCTGGTCAGACTCCCATACCATCTCCTGCAGTCCACCTAACTGGAGACTGTAGCTGCCTTTCTGTGTTTCACTATTTCTCTGTTTGTGTGGGGTTTTGTTGACTACAAAGTCATTACCATACACAGGGGTCCCACAGCTGGAGCCCTGGGGGAAAGAATTATGCAGATTGTTGGGTTTACCCAGGGTTTTAGTCTAGTTGGTCGAGTCTCCTCATTTTTTGTGTCCTAACATTTGTAGTTTTCAAAAAAAAATGAGCCACTTCTTGGTGGTTATCTTCCCTTGTCTTAGTGCACTTTAAAGATTTTGTTGATTTCACCTACATTAATTAAACTTTATGCTACACCCCTCCTCATGTTAACAATAAAAAAAAAAAAAGGCCAGCGCCGTGGAACACTAGGCTAATCCTTCGCCTGCGGCGCCAGCACCCTGGATTCTGTCCCGGTTGCTCCTCTTCCAAACCAGCTCTCTGCTGTGGCCCAGGAGTACAGTGGAGGATGGCCCAAGTGCTTGGGCCCTGCTCCCCATGGGAGACCAGGAGAAACACCTGGCTCCTGGCTTCGAATCAGTGCAGCGTGCTGGCCCTAGTGGCTATTTGGGGGGTGAACCAATGGAAAAGGAAGACCTTTCTCTGTCTCTGTCTCTCTCTCTCTCTCTCACTAACTCTGCCTGTCAAAAAAATAAAATAAAATAAAGCATTATAATTCTTCCACTGAAAAACTGATAAATGCTTCCCACAAAACATGTGTCATTGTGAATGCATAGAGAAATATCTGGAATATTATACACCCCACTGGCTTGGAAAAGAGTAAGATTGAGAAATGGAGCATAGTGGTGAAGAGTTTTCACTTTTTAGTCAAATACTTCTGAATTGTCCTAATTTATTAAAGTGACAATGTCTTGGGCTATATTCCTAAAGGAAGAAAATTAGAGACTTTTTTTTTCATATTCTGCATTACTCCCTCAATGCTTTTGATTTAGATTTTTGAGAAAGATTATTTTGTCATTGTTTGGTTGGTCTTTTTTTCCATTTTTGGTGGTTTGTTGTAGCTAACTGTGGATTACCTTCAAGTGATCACAAACAAAGAAAAAGAGACTAAGAGCTCCAATTTATGTTTGGAATCTGACACCCCACAAGCTTGCACTTCTCTAATTAAATCACTACAGACTTGGGGGGGGGGAGGGACACACCCTTACCATGCCTGAAAATGTGAACAGCTTAGGAAACAAGAAGAAAGAAATCAAGCTGACGCAAGTTGTGATGGTCCTTGGCATCCAAACCAGAGAGAAATTGCAGAAATTGAGCCTTTGAAGAAAACGCGATTTGTGACTAGTTGTTTCAGACAGCCAGGGAAACTCCACGTTCTGTGAATTCAAATGGAAAACATCAGTAAACTCCACAGAGGTGCAGACTACAGGGTGGCTTCCAAGGCTGCCTGCGTTGTGTTTCTGTGCACAGTCCTATCTGAATGAGGAGAGGCTGCTGACCATGTGCTGTGAATGCTTGATTACCTTTGCTCTACCTTCAGCAAAAGAAGATCCATTCAGATAACCTGGGCAAGCCTGGGGTCTCGTGCCCACATGCAGGTGGGCAGGCCTCTGAATTCCTCCCCCAGCACTTGCTCAGGGCTTCCTCTCTTGCAGAATTCTGGGCACTTTTGCTCCATGTTTCTGCTTTCCATCTCTTCACAGTGGACTCCTTCCTCTCATTGCTCTGTTGTTACTCTGCAAAGGCTGGTCACAGTCTACACGCAGGATATTGCTAAGAGACTGGGTGAGGCTCAACCTTCCCATAGTGCTGGGAGGTAAAGAGACTGCCCTCATTCCTTTCTTGTGTCCTGGTGGACAAGAGAAGGCCTAGCGTAGACCAGAAGGAGAAATGGAAAGTTCTCGTGGTGCAGACAACTTTGTTGGCTTTTGAGGCAACTAGAAACAACATTGATAGGAGGAGATGCATTGTCTCCCATTTTCTGCTTTTTTGCATCCTTGTTCTATGAATTAAAATGTACAGGACCAAAGAGCATTTCTCTCTCATTCCCTCTGAAGGTTCAATGTTTAAGCCTGTTGAAATCAGTTGGCAATACACAGATAAACAGGAGAAAAAATATAAATTTATTCAGCACACACATGTCACGGGAGCCATATTAAATATGAAACTCAAAGAGCCTCGTAGTTGAAGCTGAAAATACACCCTTCAAAGAGGAGAAGAGAGTGGGGACATGTGGCCGTAGGCACTTCTAGAGGGATGGTAAATGACTTTTAGGTGAAATGAATGGACCAGACAATAGTCTGAGACAAACTTCTCCTGGGCTCTAGGTGTGATGGTTGATTTTCAGTCTCTCCTCTGGTGGTTAATCCTTCCTGGTTAATGTGATTTCACAATTAGATTCCTTCTGGTTAGGAAATTCCCTTAGTCAGATGAGGAAGCTTTGAGAAGCTTCTCCCTGTGCATCAGTAGAGAAAGAGAACCAAATACGACAGCTACAGAGAGGCAGAGGAGTGTCAGACAGCCCTTAGTTCTGAGACTGGTTGACCAGCTCAGAGTGTCAACATTCTCTGAGCCCCAGCAGGTGCTTTCTTCTGTAATAAGAGAAAGCCTGCACTCACCTTCAACAACAAGAAAATGTATTTTCTTTCATAGCAAGGGAGCCCAAGGATAGATGGTTCTTCTGTGGTTGGCTGAGCCGGCGGTTCGGTGACCACATCAGGAAGGTGAGCTCCTCCCATCTGCTCCTGACAGCCTGGGCATGTCAGCTCTCCTCCTAGAAGCAGCTCCCCTCGTGGTCAAGGGAAGCTACGGTAGTTCCAAACTTTAGGTACAATGCATGAGAGGTTATTTTGTCCCATGGGTCTCTTTAGAAATAATGAAAATTTTCCTTTCAGGGCTGGAGCTGTGGCACAGTAGGTTAAAGCCCTGGCCTGAAGCACTGGCATCCCACACGGGCACCAGTTCTAATCCTAACTGCTCCTCTTCCAGTCCAGCTCTCTGCTATGGCCTGGGAAAGCAGTAGGAGAGGGCCCAAGTTCTTGGGCCCCTGAACCCGCACAGGAGACCCAGAGGAAGCTCCTGGCTCCTGGCTTCAGATCGACACGGCTCCTGCCATTGCAGCCATCTGGGGAGTGAATCTCTCTCTGTAACTCTGTCTTCCAATAAATGAAATCAATCTTTTTAAAAAAAAAAAAAAAGAAAAGAAAAGAAAACTTTCTCTTCTGCCTCCGTGGGAGACCTCCCTTGTCATTGGCAGAAACATGTCACCTGCCCAGGTCTAGCACAATTATTGGCACAGGGGATGATATCATTAGAATTAGCTCCGATTTGTCAGGAGTGAGTCTTGAACTCGAGACAGAGTCACCCTGCCTGAGGAATCACATCTGTACAAAATGGTCATTCCTTTAAAAAAAAAAAACATAAAAAGACTATGGATATTGGGGAAGCAAATATGAGCTTCTGCTGCAATGGCTAATTGGAAGGAAATAATAGCATTTTTATTGATCCTGTACAAAGTGCTCACCACATAGATATCCAAGTGCTTTCTATGAAATATCTTTAGAACAAAGTTATGAGATGGTGTGTTAATATCAACTCTAGGGACTGGCGCTGTGGCACAGTGGGTTAAAGCCCTGGCTTGAAGTGCGATCATCCCATATGGGCACCAGTTCTAGTCCCGTCTGTGCCACTTCCCATCCAGTTCTCTGCTATGGCCTGGGAAGGCAGTAGAAGATGACCCAAGTCCTTGGGCCCCTCTACCTGTGTGGGAGACCTGGAAGAAGTTTCTGGCTCCTGGCTTTGGATCGGTGCAGTTCCGGCCATTGTAGCCATCTGGGGAGTGACCCAGAGGATGGAAGACCTCTCTCTGTCTCTACCTCTCTCTGCAACTCTGTCTAAAAAAATTTTTTTTAAATTCAACTCTACTTTATATGTGAGGAAATAAGCTTAGAGAGTGTCAATAACATATCCAACAAATGGGAACAGGTAGAAGTGAGCAGAATTTGGGATTTTAATTATATTACATTGTTATAAATGATATCTCACATACTTTTTCCCTGAGTTTATTTACTATAAGGGTGCTTGCTCTTTTGATTCTATTCAGATGGAAGTTAGTGAAGTTGCATGTAATTGTCTATGGCAAAAACTGTAATGGACATAAGGGCCTGGATAGGTTAGATTTTGAGAAAGAAAACACGATAGGGGGAGATAATGAAATCCCTTTTCTATTGTATTCTCCTGAAGTTCCCAGTGCCACTCCCTAGTTTCCAGAGCCTTTTCCTCTACAACCTTTTCACTCCATTCTCATCTTCTCTAGTGCTTATACTTCCAACATAAAGAGCTAGACATAGAGAACTCCGTATTTTAGTAATCATTCACCTATGCTCGTCACTTACATCACCAGCTGCACATGATGGGCCGCTTTTCCACTTAAATATAGTGACAAAATACATGCTATACAGCACAACAGTGTCCTAGCAAACCCAGGGTCTCAGCAGAGGATGCTGCCTGAAATGTAACTGACATCCTTCTGTGGCTAAAGCTCCTGCGGGGCACCTGCTTCAGATACAGTCATGGAGGTCAGAGGTCATACTTCTGGGTAGGGGTAATGAGAGTATAACATCCACTATGTCTAACTTTTTGTTGTCAGAGTCTTGCTACAGTTTATTAAAGCCCAGAAGTGGATGACAAGGATGCAGTTTCAGAAGGACAGAATTTATTTCACACTTACATTTATAATTTTTTTTTATTTTTCCTACTGTGTTTACTCTGATTTGTATAAATTTGAAACACTGAACAAATGCAATATCAAATTTAACAGAGAATGAAGACTCAAAAATGTACACTCTGCTGACAGCAGTGAGAGGATTCTAATTTATAACATCAAATATTTCATCTCCGTCCACTTGAAAACCAAAGCCAGTCAAGTCTGCATCATGCTTGTAATGCTATGTGGAGGCTTTTTCTTTTTTGTTTCTTTTTTTATTCATATAAAGAGAACAGATTTCATGTATTGCATAGGTACAGTTCCAAGAAGACAACCACACTTGCCTAATACCACTATTTCCCCCAACCCCCCTCCCTTCCTCCCTTTTCTTCCACAGTTTTTGCAAAGACATAATTATAATTCATTCTAAATTCACAGGCTTAATTTGCCACGAATCATAATATTCAACAAGTAAAAAGTAGGAAGATTACAATTCCACAGGAGTATAAACAAGGGCTAAAAATGGCAATCATATCCCAAAATAGCCATTTTATTGCTATACATTTTTGGGTATTCTATATTAACTGCCACATTATCAGAGAAAACATATGTTATTTGTCTTGTTGAGACTGGCTTATTTCACTAAGCATAATGGTTTCCAGTTGCATCCTTTTTTGTTGCAAAAGACAGGATTTCATTCTTTTTCACTGATGAGTAGTATCCCATAGTGTATATATACCACATTTTTTTTGTCCAGGTATCAACAGATAGACATCTGGGTTGATTCCATAGCTTTGCTATTGTGAATTGAGCTGCAATAAACATGAGGGTACAGATAACTCTTTCATATGCTGAATTCAGTTCACTTGGGTAATTTTCCAGGAATAGGATGGCTGGGTCATACGGTAGGTCTATATTCAGATTTCTGAGGCATCTCCATGCTGTCTTCCATAATGGTTGTACTAGTTTACATTCCCACCAGCAGTGGATTAGAGTACTTTTTCTCCCATATCCTCATCAGCATTTATTTTTTTTTATTTTTGGATAATACCCATTCTAACTAGAGTGAGGTAAAAATTCAGTGTGGTTTTTATTTTTATTTCCTGATCCTGAGAATTTTTTCATATGTCTGTTTTTTTCATGAGTCTGAAATTTATATTTCATCCTTTGAAAAATGCCTGTTAATATCCTTTGCCTACTTCTTAACTGGATTATTTGTTTTGTTGTTGTTGAATTAAGTTCTTCATGGATTCTGGGTATTAATCCTTTATCAGTTGCATAGTTTGCAAATATTTTCTCCTATTCTGTCAGTTGCCTCTTCGCTTTGTTCAGTGTTTCCTTCACAGTGCAGAAGCTTCTTATCTTGTGTAATCCCGTTAGTCTATTTCTGTCTGTATTGCCTGTGCTTCTGGAACCTTTTCCAAGAAGTCTTTGCCTATGTCAGTGTCTTGAAGAGGTCCCTGATGTTTTCCTCTAGTAATCTGATGATAACAGCGGACACTCAGACTGGGTTTGGTGCGCCTGGCATCAGCCTGCCCCAGCCCCACCTATCACAAGCATCTGGGGAATGTACTAACAGATGGAAGATCTGTCATCCATCTATCTATCCATCTATCTATCTGCTATATTTATATCTATACATCTTTAAAATAAAATGAAAATAAATAAATATTTAAAATTATATCAAGTCTTCTAATTCCCAAGGATCAAATACTTAAATTTTTTACTGTGGAATTCTCTTATTTGTTAATGGGCAAAGCTTATCAGGTCCAAAATACTTGCCCTAACATATGACAAGGCTGGAAATCTTGAAGAGGCTGCCCCAAGGACAGGCTGGTAATTAGTATCAGAACTGAGGCAGGATACTAGAGTTCCTACTTCCTGGGCCAAGGCATTATCCCCTTTCCCACACCACCCATTCCTCCTGGCTCAGACAGCTCCCACACTTGGGAATTAATGCTATGCAGCCCCCATCTTGAAATTTTTGATAACTGTACTCTGGATTTGTAAGTGAAGACAAATCACACAAAGAGCATGGACCATGGCTCATAGACAGTAGTGCTTCCCTAGGAAGAAGTGTCAGTCACCTTGTCCCCCATCACATGAAGTCACAGAAAGCAGATCACTGGAACTGAGACCCTCACATAGTTTCCTTAGAACTGTGGAAGAGCTGTATAGTCACTGAAAAGATGGATTAGGAAAAAAATTACCAATAAAACCCAGAAAATCACAAGAAACCTTGTTAGGGTTGAGAGTATTTTCTCTAGGAATTATGGTTATGCTTATACACAAATTTAGATTTTCAAATATTAATATTTCCAATACGATTTGAAAAAGTGCCAGGTCAAAAGTTTAAAGTATGGCCAGTGCCATGGCTCACTAGGCTAATCCTCCACCTGTGGCTCCAGCACTCTGGGTTCTAGTCCCAGTTGGGGTGCCCGTTCTGTCCCAGTTGCCCCTCTTCCAGTCCAGCTCTCTGCTGTAGCTCGGGAAGGCAGTGGAGGATGTCCCAGGTGCTTGGGCCCTGCACCCCATGGGAGACCAGGAGGAAGCACCTGGCTCCTGGCTTCAGATCGGTGCAGCACTGGCCATTGCGGCCATTTAAGGGGTGAACCAACAGAAAAGGAAGACCTTTCTGTCTCTCTCTCTCAGTGTCTATAACTCTATCTGTCAAATAAAAAAAATGGGGCAAAATAACAGTTTCTTCAGCAGAGAAACAACCTTGTGGCAGGCCAGCCAATATATGAGTTTTCCTAACCCATGGTGGCTTATAGACTTGCATTTTGCTTACAGATCCTAAGACCCTGTGCAACTTGAATGAGTATCTTTGTTATAGACCTTGTTGAGCAGTGTTTGGGGAAGTTCCACCCTGAGACTCCATGAATCTCTGGGATCTCAGCTTATACTGGGAAAACTTAATAAAGTCGCATTTGTCACTCCTCTAGAGAAGCAACATGCACAGGCTCTCCCAGGCTCTGCGTGAGACTGCTGTGTATTCCACCTGCACCAGCTTTCAGCTCTTTTCTCTTCAGTGTGCTGGTTTCTTCCTATTTACCTTCAATTTAAAAAGACTTCCACCATTTGGGAAAGGAAACAAAATCACTCCTATCTTTTTATTTTCCATAGCTCAGTTCTATTCTCCAGGCACTACGGATTTCTCCTCCTAACAGATGGAACTGTTCAGTCTTTGAACATTATGAAAGCACAAAGAGTGTCCAGGTGTTCTTTCTGGAATTCCCCAAAGCCTGTCTTGCCTATAATACTCTGTCTGCATATCCTTTTTCTTCAGTCTCTTGATGTCCATCCACAGTGCCCACTTGAGTACACAAGGAAAGCTCTGGTTGGAACTATTTGTTTAAAACATGAACTCTAGCTGTTGATACATGCAATCTCACATTCTGTTGACTAGCTAAAGTAAATTCTATATTTTCTGAATACAGTATAATTTGTATAATGTTCCTGCCCAGGAGGAAGTGTATTCCACTTTAGTCATTCCCAGTATAGATGGAATGTGGGGGTGTCTTTTTATCACTTATGTTGAACTGTAACCAATGTTTCATGATCAAATAAAACCACAAGAACACGTTTCTTCTGCATAGTTCACACAATTTTTTAAAGATTTACTTATTTATTTTTAAAGAGTTACAGAGAGAGGGAAAGAGACAAAGAGAAATCTTCCATCTACTGGTTCACTCCCCCAGATAGCTGGGCTAGACCAAAGTCTGGAGCCAGGAACTTCTTCTGGGCCTCCCACATGGGTGGCAGGTGCTCAGGTCCTTGGGGCATCCTCAAGTCATATGCCACCACAGTCATATGCAGAAGAGTTCCAGCCTAAGGGTCCTTTGCTCTACCATGTCATTAGCCATAACTACCTGCTTCCTACCCTCACTTCCTGTCTGCCAGCCATTACTCTGTCCCATCACAAGTTTGCCCTTCCATCTTGCAGTATTTAATATTTTGCGATAGACTTTTTCACTCAGTGTAATCTGGCCTGGCTTTCCCAGGCCATGGGCAAGGAGCTAGATCAGCAGTGGAGCAACTGGGACATGAACCAGTGCCCATATGGGATGCCAGCATCACAGGCAGCAGTTTTACCTACTATGCCACAATGTCAGCGCCCTCAGAGTTATAAAACTGAAGATTCACAATACTGCACCTGTGAGTTCCAGGGACAAGATGTATTTTGCTAAAACTAGCAGCCTTCCATGATATATACCCTGGGACCTGAAGAAGAACCAGTTCTAGACCTGGAGAGGAAGTTTGTAGAAATATTGATACAGTAAGTGATGAGTAGTTTCCACTTAATAATCACGCTAGGTTAAAATGACCTTGTAAGTCAGTCAATAAACATTTATTGAGCATGTAAAGGAAACTATAGCACACCTACTCTGTTAGCTGGGAATTTCACACACATCACAAAGGGCTCTTCCTGGCTGTCATAAATTTTATGGGATGGAGAATCAACTCATAAAAATTGAGCACGCATTTGTGAGAGCACCCAGGAAAGTACTTAGATCTCCAGGGAACACAAAAATGGTACCCAAGTTTTATGCTAAAAAAATCACAGAATTATCTAGCCAACTGTCTGGCCCAATGTGCATGACCAGGTGTAGGAGAGTTTTTCCTAAGCATCTTAGATCTAATTTCAGTCTGGAAAGCCAGAAGTCACATGGCACATCACCTTCAATATCTCTGAGGGCTCTGAGTTCCAGAGTCAGCGCTTAACAGGCTTAGTCATGCATAACTAGTGGTGAAATCATCAAAGATGATCTTAGGTGTCGTCCCCTGTTTCATTCATCCACATTCTTCCAGGCCTGCCCTGCTTGCATTCCATCCCTTCTCTAGAGAACTAGCTAAGTCTCTCCATAAATAACTAACAACCTATACCAGTATATCCCTTCTGATTGTGAACGTCCTCAGAAAGGCTTGGTAAGATTGATGCCACTTCAGGAAGTATAAAATAATTAAAAAGAGGCATAGATTTGGAGCCAGAGAACTTGAGTCTAGATTCAATCCCTTCACTTTGTATTTTATGACTTTAGGCAAGATACCCAACATATCTGAGAAATAATATCAATTTATTTCATTTAAGACAGTTTAAACAAGAGTATTTTAACTATTTTGAGATCACTATAGATTTACATGCAGATGTAATACAAAGAGATTCCATGAAGCCTTCACTCAGTTTTCCCCCTAATAGTAGTATTTTGAATAACTATATAAGATTGCACAACCAGGAAACTGATAGTGATAGAATCAACAAACCTTACTCAGATTTCAACAACTTTTTGTTTATTTGTGTGTGCATATGAGAGTTTAATTCCCTGCAATTTTGTCCTATATGGAGATTTGTACAACTGCCACCACAGTCATATGCAGAAGAGTTCCAGCCTAAGGGTCCTTTGCTCTACCATGTCATTAGCCATAACTACCTGCTTCCTACCCTCACTTCCTGTCTGCCAGCCATTACTCTGTCCCATCACAAGTTTGCCCTTCCATCTTGCAGTGTTTAATATTTTGCGATAGACTTTTTCACTCAGTGTAATCTGGAGATCTATCTAGCCTGTTGCATATATCCAGATTTCCTTTTGATTGCTGAGAAGTATTGTATGGCATTGATGTGCATAGGTTCTCTAACCATTCACTCGTTTTTAGGCAGTCGTTGTCTAGTGTTTGGGTGTTATGAATGAAGCCTCTACAAGCACTTACGTACTGGTTTTTGTGTGAATATTGGCTTTCATTTCTTTGGTATAAATGCCCAGAAGTGCCAGTGCTGAGCCATATGTTAAGCACACATAAGGCTTTTGGAAGAAACTGCCATATTGTTTTCCAGAGTAGCTACCAGCCACGTAGGAGTGTTCTAGTATCTCTACACCTTCACCCACATTTGGTGTTGTAATGAATGTAATATTTCACTGTGGCTTTATGTTGTAATTTCAAATTAAAAATGATATCCAACAGCTTTCCATGGGCTTATATGCAATCAGTGTATCCTCTTTGATGAAATGTCTCTTCATGTATTTTTCCCATTTTTAAAGACTTATTTTTCTGAAAGAGCAATGCAGGGGGGAGAGAGAGAGATTGAGAGAGATATTCTAACTGTTGGTTCACTCCCCACATGTCTGCAAAAGCCAGGGCTGAGACAGGGCAAAGCCAGGAGCTAGAGACATCATCTGGGTCTTCCACGTGAGTGGCAGGGGCCCAGACACTTGGGCCACCTTCCACTGCCTTCCCACATGAATTAGCAGGAGGCTACATCAAAAGTAGAACAGCTGGGACTGCACCCAACAGTCTGGTATGAGATGCAGGCATCCCCAGTGGCAGCTTAGCCAACTCTACAGCGATGCCCATCTTACTGTTAAGACAGAACTTTAGATATTCTAATATTAGACCTTTGTCAATACGTGGTTTGAAAATATTTTCCCAGTCTATGGCTTGTTTCTTTATTACCTTCACAAGGTCTTCTGCAGAGAAAAGGTTTTGAATTTTTATGAGGTCCAAATTATCAGTTTTCCTTTTACAGATTTTGCTTTAGTTGTCAAGTCTAAAATCTTTTCTCCTATCCCTAAATCCTGCAGATTTCCTCTTATATAAATAAGTATTTTTAAAACAAAAAGCTGCTGCCCAGGTGTCAGTCATCCCATATTCTTAATAGCTTTTTTGTCCAGGTTGCCCTGTCCTTACAGAGGCTCCCAGAGCTAAGCTTGGTTTATCAAGAAAACTCTAAACTAGTTCCATTCTGCCCTAGCGTTTTAAGCAAAAAAGCAAACAAGCAAGCAGCAAAAAGACCAGCTTATGTTCTAAAGACATGATCTGTGGAGGTGATGTGCTAACATTTAAGTAACTAACAAATGCATATTTACTGCCTATGTGTTAGCTAGTTTTTGGCTCAAGGAAAGAAAAAAAAATTAAAACTGGATCTCTGCTTTCCAGAAGCTCAAAATCAAGTTCATCAACTGGTGCCAGGAAGCACAGATACTCACCCCTGTGGCACTTAACCATACATGAGTTTCCAAGGAGAGGTGTTGGGCTTGTTGGGTTGAGCCACTGCTTGGGACTGCTACAGGCGTTTGGGGAGTGAATCGGTGGTTGGGAGATAGTGCTCTCTTGCTCTCTCGCCCTGTCCTCCTCTATCTTTAGCTTTAAAATATGAGTTAAGTAAATCAACAGACACTTTCTTAAAGCAGTGGTTTCCTCAGCTTCAGCAAGCGCTCATTGAGCCCAAGGTACAAAAGATCACAGCCAGGAAAACTAAGATGAGCAATACCTAGGCTCTTCCTCCAAGAAGCTTGTTTTCCATAAAAGACAAGGAAAGATGTGGAAGAAACACCTGCAATGCAAAACACAGTGGTGCAGTAGGAAAAGCGAAGAAGTTTGAGCCTGACAAATCTCAGTTGTGACATCTGCTAGCTGTGTGAACTCGAGCAAATTAGTGTCTGTGAGCCTCAGAGTTCTTTCTTTCAAAAATGGAGATACTAACACACAATTTGCCATTTTGTTATGAGTATCAAGCTAGAACTTACAAAGGCACTTCAAAAAGTTTGTGGAATTAAAAGAGAAGTTTATGTTAGTGCAAAAAAATTTTAAACCCATGCATACTTTTTCCATAATGTGCATTTGCCATGAACTCTTTGAAGATCATGCATATGTAGAGCGCCTTCCCTCTACATAGTCAGCAGAATTTGGTAACAGATGAGGTGTGTTTTGGAGTAGCGGGGAGAAAGAAAAAGTGTAGGGTGGCTTCCAAACTTCCGGTCTCTCACAGGACAGCTGAAGTGCTGTAAATCCATGAATTTCTCCTGGGTTTCCTTCATGCTAATGGAGCCACCTACAGCCAAAATACAGGCTAATGAGAGGAGCAACTTTGGCTGTTTTGTTTAGGAGGATGGACATATTCAGTCAGGGGTTGGGGGGAGATCAGAAGAAGGCGTGGACGAAGATGGAGACTTTGGGGCTAGGTAGCTTCCAGATGGAGATGCCTTGCATGTGGCTGAAAAGCAAACTGAGCCTAAGTTAAAAGCCTAGTCTGAAAGTCATCACTAGCAAGTGGTCAGTCATCTTCAGGATATAAATTACAACAACCTTGAATGCCGTCTGTCTCCATAAGCAGGCAGTTCTGGAAATCAGAACCTTTCTAGCCTCTGGGCCCAATTTCTCAGGCTCAATCTGGACTCAAAAAAAAAAAAATTCTCTACAGGTGAGTGTTTGATGCAGCAGTATGTGAACACTTGGGATACTGCGTCGTATCAGAGTGCTTGGGTCCAAGTTCCAGCTCTGCTCACTATTGCAGCCTCTGGCTGATGCACACCCCAGCAGACAGGAGGTAAAGGTTCAAGCGCTTGGGACCCTGCCACCCACAGGGAAGTCTATGCTTAGGATTGGTATCTGGGCTCCTGGGTTTGGCCTGGCCCAGCCCAGCTGTTACAGGCTTTTGGAGAATGAACCAGTGGATAGAAAAAAAATGAATCAATCTCTCCCCTCTCTCTCTCTCTGTCATTAAAGTAAAAGTAAAAAGTAAAATGGAAATAAATATCTTTAGCATTTTAAAATTCTCTTTAATTCTGTTTCCACTTCCTTTTGCCCTACCATGGGTGTCCTTTAGAAACGTTTGGTTGCATCTAAATATATGTGCAGTCAGCCTTTTTCATATCTGTGAGTTCCAGTTCTGGGATGCAATCAACTGCATCAAGAATAATTTTTAGTTGTGTCTATACTGAAAACGTTCAGAGGTTTTTTATTATTATTATTCCATAAATAATATGATATAACCTCTACTCACATGACAGTTACATTCTATTAGCTATTGTAAGTAATTTAGAGATGTTTTAAAGTGTTCAGGAGTATTATACAGGGTATATGTAAATTCAATACTATTTTTCATAAGAGATTTGAGCATCGTCAGATTTGGGTTTCTACAGGGCATGATCCTAGAACCAGTTCACTGGGAAAATTCCTGTTATGGGTCATGCTTTTCCGAACTTTCTTCAACACACCACCATGTATCCGGACGGCACACTGTGCTTGGCCAGCCCTTTACTCTGTGTGCCTCAAGCCATCAGATCCTTTCCAAAGCTCAGAATGAGCAAACTTAAGTTCAGATTGCTGAGGACTGGACCAAAAACCCAGCTGGTTAGTGGAAGTCCCAGGACTCAGGTCCACTTCCCCTAACTTCTACACCAGAAGCCCTCACCACGTGGTAACTAGGGAAGCTCCTTCCTGTCCTGACATCACCACATCAGCACCCCAGAAATCACACTGTGTGACCATTTTAGTGTTTCAAAAGAAGTGCAAACTCTACCTAAATGGTGAGGTTCTGGATAATGGAAATTCCCTGCAGTCTACTTCCATGTTCAGTATGAGGGTGGCCTAAGTACTGGCTTGTGTCCCAAAAAGGCCAACATGGCACGGAGAAATTCTTTCATTCCTTCCTGATTTGATTGATCAGTATTTTGTCTCATGCATGTGAGAAAAGCAGTGCCTAAGCAAGCGTAATCATTTTTATTCATTTGTTGTCTCTCTCCACTAAAGGTCAGAGTTAATCAAAGAAGGTGCTATCTATGATCAGCCTGAAATTATTAAGGACCTCAGAGACATCAGGCTGTGTGATCCCTGAGCTGAAAAGCCTCCATTTGTTCTCCAGGAACAAAGCAAAGCTGAGTCAATTGACACCGTATACAGCTTCGATTGTTGTTGTGGAGAACAGTTTATTATTATCTCTTGTCTCGGGGAGCTGTCATCTATCTGGGGACTTGATGAATAGACTATATAAAAGTGTGGGCATCAGTGAATTAGCCAGTGATTCAGGCCTATTGAAAGGTCACATCTCATTTTTCATGCCTAGTTGAAAATATGAAATGTTAACAATGTAGGAAACCCAAAACACAAATTACATTTTCCATCAGGAATTTAATACAAAATTTATTATTCAATAATAAATGTATTCAAAACTCAAAACAGTAGCTATTTCTTAAAATTTTAGGATCTTTGTAAAGCTTATTATGTTATAAACCTAGTAAAGTTTAAAAATAAATTTGAGAGGTTTTTGATAGATTGGTACCAATTATAAACTAATTTAGTTAGATCCTTTTATTTTTAACTTGCATTTGTAGCTGTAACATTTGATTGCCTTACACACAATACTTTTGTTCCTATTCCATGGGCCATGCCCGTTGAAGGAGACCTAGCGTCTCTGCGTAGGTGGCTCTCTACCCAGCTAAAACATGAGAGATTCTGTTTTAAAAGGAAAGAAGACTGGGCACTAAGAGGCATCTGCAGTTTCAGGCACATTCCTGTTGCTTCTGATGAGCTGGGTCCATAGCTGACTCTTCCCTCACAGATTTTTTCCCAGCAGCCTCATGGGGCCCAGTACTTCTTCTGTAATTACTGTGGAGGCCTTGAGCATATAGACTTTCATATACACTCAGAGAATGGCACTGTTCTCAGGACAAGTTTGCTAAGTGGTTGTATCTTTTTGATTGGATTTTTATGTAGAGATTAGAGCTCATATGGAAATGCCACTAAGGACGCACTTCTATCAGGGATACCAGCCAGTGTAATGACTCTGTCCATAGTCATTATTTTCGGAACTACCTCTCTATATATCCTTGATTGTGGAGGATTTTCAAACTTGTCCCTTTGTAGTCATAACCTTGGTTTAAAGGCATTAAGGAGATGGAAATTAAAAATCAATGATGTGAGGTCAAAATTCATCATTTCAAAAACAAACAAAAGTCTGCATGAAACCATTTTTGATGTGGGTTATTTCTAACTCCTGGACGAGGAAAGTTTACAGAGATGTCGCTGAGTTTGCTTCATGGCTACATACCTTTATCAGCACATCACATTTAAACCGGGACAATCAGCATATTTTGTTAACGGTCTTCAGTATTTTCTAAAAGACCACATCTCCAAGCTACTATTTCATTTGGGTTTTTCCCCTACTTTGCTTGCCATTTGCAAGTTATTTCTTTTTGATAGCTTAGTAAATCTTTAGCCTTTCATACACCAACAACCTGAGCTCAGATGAAGGAAGGAAATGCAAGGATGATTGAGAAACGCAAGAAGGAATAGCAGAGGGCAAAGGATAATGGAACCAGCGAGTTTCACTTCCTTTATCACACATAAACCTTTATGCTCAAAATCCACATCATTTTCACTGTTTCCCAACATCCCTACAAATTTTTGAATCTATCTACTGTGTGCAAATTCCTTATATTTAAAACAAAATTTCCTGTCCACATTGAGATAGGTATTTTGAATTACATTACTTTGAGATTTTGCTACTACTTTAGGATTTTAAATGTTGCAATAATTTACATTTTCAGCCTTCTCTATCTGAAAAAAAAAAAAAAAACAGGAAATCACTTATTTCTGTATCAAATGAGGGAAAGACAGAGAGCGAGGGAGAGTGAACACATTACTTTTTACGCCTTATTACTTCTCTTTCTGACTGAGCACTAACATTCTGGAGTACATTTCTTGAGTCTGCACCTGCTAGGAGCTGTCTCATTCTTTGATGTAGTTGGCAGTATTAGGGGAAGCCAATCACTGCTGGGAAGAGAGGGATTCAGCTATTCTCCTGGCTGAGCCTTGGGGAGTCTGTATGAACATATTGCAATTTTCTGAAGAGAGATTCAGGTTTTCATTTAATTCTCAAAAGTATCTGCAACTCCAAGTAGGTCATAAACCGTGGCTTCTTCTCTGAATTCCTTGTTTAATGTTCTTAATTTATTTTCATTTTATTTGAAAGGTGGGTTTGGGGAGGGAGACAGGGAGGGAGGGAGAGAGAGAGAAAGGAAAAGAAAGAGAGAGAAAGAGAAAGTCTTCCATCCAGCAATTCATTCTACAAATGCCCACAATAGCCAGAGCTGTGCTAGCCAAAGTGGGGAGACTGGAATTCAGTGTGGTCTCTCACGTGGGCGGTAGGGACTTAAGAATCTGAGTCCTGCTGCCCCCCAGGGTGCATATCAGCAGGACTTGACCCTAGGCACTCAGATATGGCATGAGCCTGGCTCGTGTGGTCCCAACCATGGTGCCAAACACGTTCCCTTCCTTGAGGTCCTTGGGGGCAAGTTTCCTTCCTCTACCTGGGGGAATGTGGTGGAAGTTGAGGGCAACCGTTACAGGAATGTGGGTTTGGAAAGAGGAGTGATGCTCTAAGTGGGAGTGGTCCCACCTTAGGGGTGCCCACCATTCTCGGCCAGGCTCAGTCACCACACTCCACACTCGGCCCTCAGATTCTCTGTTGTGAAGCGTTGTGTTTCTGGCGGGATCACACTGCCCAGCCCTTCACGCAATGAAGTGTGTGTTTTAGACAGCACTGCACCAGCAGGGGTTGTGTTAGCTCCCTGGAGACAGGAGCCATCTTTCCACTTTCCTGGCTCACATCGTAGAGTACCTCCCCTGTAAAGCTGTATTGAATTGAGTTACCCTGTGTTAAGTTTAGCGAGTCACTTAGGACTTATATAAAATTCTGCTTCTTTGAGTTATTAAATAAGCAAAATTCCCCGTGGGCTTCAGTATTGTACAAAATAACAAATTCAATTGAATCTAGCAGGGAAATTCTCCATAGCCAAAAAAAGCACATTTGTACCCACTAGGGAATTCGTTTCACTTAATATGGGAATTAACCCCATACATGCTAGATCTGCCTTCTCATCTTCTGTGAACCTCAATGTGCAGACCTGCCCAGAAAAATAAATAAATAGAACCTGGCTAGCCTTTGGCCAAGATTTAAATCAAGGAAGTCCAACGTTCTTTGTTAGATGTAGTTGATGTTTGACACAGTACGTCCACCTCGTGTTACGTATGTAATTATTGGCTTTCGGTCTTGTAGCATCTCCCCTCTTCGGAGTACAAAGACTTTGAATAAATAAGCTTTAAATTAAACATCCCAGCCCTGAGTAACTGATAGGGACACGGAAATGACAGACAGTGAGGAAGAATGAGAAAACAGAAGGAAATTAAAAGGGAAGGAAATCTGTGGTCCGATTGCTTCATCTTATCTCCTGGGCCTTCATTTATTCTGTTTGATGTTAGCACAAATGTTTGCTGAGCACCCAAGTCTGGCTAAGTGCAGGCACAAGAGCCCAGCTATGAACAAGGCAAGGATCATGCTCTAAACTACCAGGAATCACAAACAACTCCCTTTTTATAACACAAGGCAAAAGAAAATGAATTTTAGAGAACTGTAACAAAGTGGGTTTGCCATGAAAGATGAGTTAGTTTCAGCAAAAGTGGTGGGATCCAATATTTCAGAGACCACGGAAGTTTCTGGAGCCTTGACCCAGACACAAGAATGTCTGGGCTTAGTGTAACAAGTTGACCTTGGTCTGGACAAGGAAGCAGGTGCTTTGACAAGTGCCAGCGGTGAGTGAGTCAGGGGCAAATGTTAAGTGCAGGCACAAAGATGGCCTGTCCATCGGTCAGTCAGGATTTATCCAGCTCACTTTCAACCTCAACATGTTAATTCTGTTGAATACATCACATTTGCCACCTGCTATCCCACCCCATCCCACTTGCCAAAGACACACACACACACACACACCCCACACCCTGGAATTCAGCTACTGATAGCTTTGACTTCTAAATGTTTCAAGAATTACAATTTTAATTCTGTGACTAACTGTTAATGTGACCCATCCTTACCCCCTACCTCACTAAATAACCCTGCTCCCACTATCTGCCTCCTGAAGACCATTTGCTCAAATGTGCAAACAACCAAAAAAGGTTGCTGCTTTGAAGCGACAGTCAAGGGACATTTCCAAAGCGTAGTGAGCCAAGGTCCTAGGAAATTAAAATTTTACTTAAAAAGGCATAGGCTGTTTTCTTCCTATTTAAAAATTAAAGCAATATTTATATTATACTAGAAAGAAACTTAACTTTCTAACAATAGAAGAGCCTGTATATGTTAAAATACTATTTAGAAAAACAATGACGTGGGGCCAGAGCTGTGGCATAGCTGGTAAAGACACCACCTGCAGTGCCAGCATCCCATATGGGTCCAAGTTTGAGTCCTGGCTGCTCCACTTTCTGATCCAGCTCTCTGCTATGGCCTGGGAAAGCAGTGGAAGATGGCCCAAGTTCTCGGGCCCCTGCATCCGTGTGGGAGACCCAGAAGAAGCCCCTGGCTCCTGGCTTCAGATTGGCACAGCTCCAGCTGTTGTGGCCATCTGGGGAGTGAACCAGCAGATGGGAGACCTCTCTCTCTCTCTCTCTCTCTGCCTCTGCCTCTGCTTCTCTGTAACTCTGCCTTTCAAATAAATAAATAAATAAAAAGATCTTAAAAAGAAAAAAAGAGATGCATTTTTAAAAAAAGAAAGAAAAAAGAATAACTGATGTAGGCAATACACAGCACATGATAAATTAAAGAAGCAAATCACAAAATAGGATATGCAGCATAACAGCATCATTTTTTAAAGTGTGCATATTAATGGAAAAGCTTATAAGGATAAAGTTCCAAATATGTAATGAAATTATGAATTATTTTTAATTATTTTATTTATTTGAAAAAGGAGAGAGGGAGAGAGATTAATTTGCCATCTGCTAGTTCACTCCCTAAGTGCCCACAAGAGCTGGAGTTGGGTTAGGCTGAAGCCAGGAGCCAAGAACTCAGTCTAGGTCTCCCACCAGGGTGGCAGGAACCCAATACTTAAGTGCTCACCTGCTGCCTCCTAGGGCGTGCAGGTGCGGGAAGCTGGACTAGAAACAGACCCAGGCCTTGAACCCAGCGCTCTGACATGCAGGTACAGGCAGTCCGAGCAGCGTCTCTACCATTGCTCCAACTGCCCACCCGTGTGAGTGATTTTTATTTCTTCTATACTTGCCTGCACTGTCCAAATTTTCAAGGGTGGATATGTGTGACTTTTTAAGTAATTATAAAGGTCAGCATTACTTTAAAAACGTAATGGAAAAAAGCTTTTCTACAGCTACTCACCTATCAGTTGTCTTGGAAACTTACTGGTTTTGAAACTCTCATTTGGCTAAGAAATATGTCGAGTGGCTGTTGGTTGAGGTATTTCAAAATATCTTTCCTCTTTTTTGGGGGGAGGGAGCAAAATCCATTATCCTGCAGGAACATCTTTGTTCCCCAATGTGTCCCCTTACCCTGCCCCTTCCAATCTGCAGGTGGGAGAGAGAGAGCCCCCTTCAAAGTTCTGCCTCCAAAGAACTTATTAACATGGTTGGCTGCACCTATACCCAAGAGCCCAATTTCCAGCTATGCCTCCATAGTCCCAGATCGCACATGGAGCAGCCTCTTTTAGTTTAGAGACAAAGACATGTGTCTTCCAGAGGGAAAAAAAATTTAAAAAAACAAAAACCACAGAAGCCCGTGGGAGCTACATGTGCCTCATAGAAGTAAACAGTTATAGGAGTTTGAAAGAAAAACGAAACAGAAAACTCCCATGTACCATTGATTGAGTTTACCTTGCCTTGTTTTCTTACTTCTTCCTATCTGGGGATCCAGGCTTAAAAGTGTGTCCCAATACAAAATGTGTGAAAAGGCTACTCTGTCATTTGATTATCAAAATATGACTTCAGCGGGAAGGGCTACCTCCCCCATAGGGCCCCTTGGATTGGATGAATGCCTGTGATACCGTCTGGTACAGAAATACTTCTTTGGGTGTGAGTTTCCTTATATTATTCCAGGATAACTTGCCTCTTGATTTTGTCCTCCAACTACCTCCTCTGCTTGGTCGATTATCAGTTTCGGGAACCTTACTGAAAGCTGGCTACTTAGGATGGACATTCCCCTAAAGCATTGTTTATGTAGTTTCTGCTCAGGGCACGAGAGCGTGGCAAGATGATACTCTTCCAAACAAAGAAAAACTCCCAGTCTAATAAGGGTGGATACCTGATGGCAGAATTCTGGCAGCTAGGCAAGGGGACATGGAAGGAATGTTTTTAAAGCAAGGTTCTCCTGTACTTTCTTGAAACGTTCCCCTCCTAAGACTTCCCGATCAGCCAACAAGTCATGGCAGCTCTTCCCCAGAGTTGGAATCAGAAAACCTGAGAACTGAATGTGAACTGAGTCATCTTCTTTGATGGGCCAGCGTGTGATTAGCCATAGTCATCTGCAAGACCTAAAGTACACACTGTGGTCTCCTTTATCAGCAGGTGTGTGTTCCATAATTTCATTACCTGCTGTCAACTTTGGTCCAAAGATATTAATATTTGTCTTCACTCTTTTGAGACAGAGACACATTCACATAATTATTATAGTATATTTATTATATTTTATCATTGTTCATCTTTTACCATGCATAATATACAAATTAATTCTATCAAAGGTATGTATGTATGTGTGGGAAAAATATAGTCTATATAGGTTTTGGTCCTATCTGAGGTTTGAGTCATTGACTGGAGGTCTTGGAAAATCTCTCTCATTGGATAAAGGGAGTCTTTAACTCCATCTCCTTGAGAGATTCAGTGATGCTCTTGTATTTTCCAAGGAAAATCCAAAATTCTCTCAGTGCACTTTTCTGATCATCACAACATAAACTACATTTTTAGCCCCTTAGTTCAATCCCGGTATCACCACACTCCTTGTTACATAAACTGCCCTACCGTGGACATTGCAGGCTAGCCAACAGAAGATGCAGCCATCAACTGGGTGCCCAGCAGCTTCTAGTAAAGATTGAGACTGTATCCTTCAATAAATTATTTATTCATCAAACAAATATTGATTAAATGCTTCCCATGTGTCAAGCATTGTTCTAGCTGCTAAGGAATTCAGGGCAGGAATGAGAGGGGAAAAAATGTCTCTCCTGTAATGGAATCTCTCTGTAATGAGGGGAAACAGATGTTAACAAAGTGAGTGAGTAAAATCTGTCACAGGCTGGTTGATAATCACTGCTCTGAAGAATAAGAAGGCAGGGAGGGTCGAGATTCCCACCTTGGAAAGGAAGAGACTGTGGCCCTGCAAAGCCCTTCCGAGAAGGAGATCTTTGAATAAGACCTGAAGAGCCTTGTATCTGGGCAGAGAGCATTCCACAAGCGAGCGCAGCGGGGAAAGCGCTCTAAGGCAGGAAGGTTGGCCAGGAGGCCGGGGTGCCTAGGACTGATGGAGTGAGCGAGAAGAGAGAAGTCCAAGAGGAGGTAGGAGAGGTCCGGGCACACTGACTACACAGAGACTTGAGTTTTGCTCTGAGAGATGTAGGAAGCCACTGAAGGAGTCGGAGCAGATTCATGGTGACAACACAGACTGCAAGAAGCAGAGGAAGAGGCAAGCGATCAGATAGGAAGTGTGTGCCCCAAACCACGTCATGTCAGTAGTGACTTGGGCCAGGATGGTGGCAGTGGAAGTCGCAAAAAGTTTTATTCAATTAACCTTGCCACTTATTTTTAATTATGCTATAATTATACAGAGAAGAAGGTGTTCTCCACCCCTGCTCCCCAGCTGCAAGAGAATCTGGAGAGGCTGTTAGACTGATTGAGTTCATTATGATGTGATCAGTAATGCAAGAGCCAATGGATTAACTACCAAAAGGTCCACACGTACATCTAAAGGTAATTTCTCACAGCAAACACACGAAAAGTAACTGTAATTTCCTACACCCAGTAAGGAAACAAGCATCGCAAACTCAAGGTTCGGGGCCATATAGCAATAAACCGCTGCCATGAAAGTGAAGCCTCTTGGGAAATTCCTTGCAAATAAGCAAGCCAGCACCTGTTTTCTGGTGACAAGATACAGAAAATAAAAGTGCTTCATTTCCAGTACACCGACATGTACACCCTGCGTGTCTGTAAGGCAGCTGACTTTTGAATGAATTTGACTTCCTCCCAGATATTCAAGGTTCTGCAAGAGCTGATAGAATGTCCATGCTACATCCAGCCGCAGGAAGTCTGCCTGAAACAGGGATAATGATCCATAGACCAACTGCATCGCTCTTTGGGAATTTGAAATGGGCAGGTCATAAAGTGGCAGCTGCAGAAGGAAGAGCAGGACACGGCAGCTGGGCCTCAGCGGTGGCTCCAGAGGCAGGAGTGTGTGCAGCAGCCCCAGGGCTAGTCTCTGGGAGGGTTCCAGCTTTCAGGATCCTCCCCCTCCTGAGGCCTTAAGAATCCTGGCTTGAGATAACCTGAAGGCCCCAGCTCCTTGCAACTAAAAGCATTGCTTCAGGGGCAGGCATTTGGTGCAGTGGTTAAGTTGCTTCTTGCGATTCCCACATCCCATATCAAAATGCCTGGTTCAAATCCTGGCTCATCCACTTCCAATCCAGCTTCCTACTAATGTACACCCTGGAAAGTAGCCTGGCTTCAGATCAGGCCACCCTCCAGCTGTTGTGGGCATTCCCTTCCCTTCCTTTCCCTTCCCTCCCCTCCTCTCCTCTCCTCCCCTCCCCACCCTCCCCTTCCCTTCCTTTCCCTTCCCTTCCCCTTCCCCTCCCCTCCCTTTCCTCCCCTCCCCTCCTGTCCCATTCCCTTCCCTTCTCTCCCCTCCCTTTCCTCCCCTCCCCTCCTGTCCCATTCCCTTCCCTTCTCTCCCCTCCCTTCCCTCCCCTCCCCTCCTCTCCCATTCCCTTCCCTTCCCTCCCCTCCCTTCCCCTCCCCTCCCTTCCCTTCCCATCTGTTCTCTTCCCCTTTCCTCCCCCCTCCCTTCTGTTCCCTCCTCTCCCCTCCCCTTAATTTCCCTTCCCTTCCCTTCCCTTCCCTTCCCTTCCCTTCCCTTCCCTTCCCTTCCCTTCCCTTCCCTTCCCTTCCCTTCCCTTCCCTTCCCTTCCCTTCCCTTCCCTTCCCTTCCCTTCCCCTCCCCTCCCCTCCCCTCCCCTCCCCTCCCCTCCCCTCCCCTCCCCTCCCCTCCCCTCCCCTCCCCTTCCCTTCCCTTCCCTTCCCTTCCCTTCCTTTCCTCTTCCCTCACTTCCCCCTCCTCCTCTCTCTCCCCCTTTTAAATAAAGAAATAAATAACCTGACATTGGCCCCCAGGGCACTAAGAAGAAGAGCCCTGGTCTATGTGAGTAGCGAGCTGACACAAGAGCTCTGAGGAGCTAGCATGCCCCACTTGCCCTCTGTCCTTGTTGTCCTTCTGCCACAGGAGGGCATGGCATTCACCCCTTGAGAAGGACAAAGCCACCTTGCTGGATGCAGCATCCACTGACTCCTTGATCTTAGCCTTCCCCGCCTCCAGAGCTGTAGGGAATGAACCTCTATTGTTTAGAAAGGATACAATCTCAGCAAGGTGTTACCACAATGGGAACAACCAGAGATCTGCTTCCGATGTTTGAGGATCAGAGATTTTTGGAACAGACAATGTTCCTCTCCAAAACCTACCTCGCTAACCAACCGACTGTATATGAGGAATACTGTTTTTCTAGGAAAGGTATAGACTGGCTGTCAGACATCAGTGCTTATCAACACGGAGCCTGTCCCAGTGTCTGGCCGGTCTGCAGTCACCGTGGCAGAGAAAAATAGGCAACCCCATCCTTCTTGTCCTGGCAAGCAATGTAACCAATTAAACCCCAGTCTAGAAGTAATCTGTTTTGTGAACTACATGGCCCTCTGAGTAACGGTTTGCTAATAGCCCATCCATATCATACATGATATAAATAATAGGCTTGTTAGCCACTATTCACCAGCACTTGGTATATGCCAGGTCCTGTACCAAGGGCTATCTGTATGTTATTGAAATTCATCCCCATAAAGAGTCCTATGGGGCCATATGTATCCATTTTTGCATAAGAGACACGATGGCTTAAAGACATGTGAGCCGACAGAGTGACACAGCCGGTGAGTAACAGTCAGGATTTCAATCCACCTATGTCTGTGAGCCACATCCGTGCTCCCCGCCCACCCCACAAGGCTGGAGGACATTGACAGTAGTTGTGTGGGAGGGTAGGGTCGAGCTTCAAGGAGCATGAGTGAGCAAGTGTCTTACAGGCGCAGAGCCAGGAGGAGCTAGGACGCTACATCCACCTGCTGCCAGGCAGTAGATAGCCTCAGGACACCTCAGTGCCTCCCGATGACCAGGCAGGGAAACACGGAAGGCAGCTAGCTGGTTAGGGCCAGGGGTACTCAGGCACACGCTCGGGTCTCCCAGTGGCTTCTGTGCACAAGCAGGCAACTAAGACTCATCCAGGAGACTGTCCTTAACCTAAGGGACCATTTTCTCTTCCGACTACAAAAGCATTCAGAATGAATACCAGCTCCTACACCGACATTCCTTCTCTAAACTTTCTATTTTGTAGTCAATTCCACCTCTAAATATCTTTTGCCTCTCAGACACATCTATGCAAAAGCCCACATGGAGTATCATAAAATGTGGCTAAAGGAGTTTGTTCTTGAAAACTGTCTAACAGGATTATGCTTTTCTAAAAATAGCATGAATGACACAAAAGCTCCTTGGCTCTGGGTGGCTCATTAGTAGCCCATGGTCTTCATTTTCAGGTAACTTTCCAAAATAGTAAATTATTCATGGATAGTTCTCCAGATTCAAAGGCCAAGTGCAATCCCAGATGACTTCTGGAGAGCCCACAACTTGTTCTCTGTACTTTTGGCTTAATTAACTGAGAAAATGTGTTCTACATTTGCTCAGAAAAGCTATTTTGTCAGGCAGAAGTTCACCAAGTAATGTAATTTGCTGCTTCTATTGTCTGGGTCTCACAACCATTCCCCTACCCCAGACACACAGGGCAGACTGTTCATGCCAAAAACAAACTGAATTCTGGACGAACAAAAGAAAAAAGTGAATAACCTGTAAGTTATGCTGTGCATAACGCAGAAGTGAAGACAACATAGAGGCTGAGAGGGAAAGGAGCCTAGGGTTTGTGTTACAACAGAGAAGCCCCTCAGCCTGGGGGAGTTCATCAAAACCACAAGAGCTCCCCCTCCCTGTGGTATCCCCCCCTCTTCACACCCCAGTGCCTTCTTGGTGAGCATGCAAATTAGCAAAGAGGACCACGGCTTTTCATAGAGAAGGTTGCCACTTTCTATGGGTTTAAGTCATCTCCCTGAAGGCTCTCTCCATTGTAGCAGCCACTTCTGTGCCCTCTATTCCATCTCTACTCCACCTGGGTCTACTACCATTCAGTTCCATTAAACTACCTGGAGATAGCACCAGACTTCACAGGTTCAAGGACAAACTCTTCAGCAAGACTTTCCTGATTTCGGATGCCAACTGTAAGCTCTGGGGGTCTCCAGGCACCCACACTTGACTGACATGACTACAAACTCAGGTGTTCCCAAGACCCTCTCCATCAGACTCAGCAACTTGCTAGAGCAATTCTCAGGACTCGAGGAAGAACTACACAATTACATTTTGTTGCAAAAGACAAAAGAGGGAAAGTTCTGGAAGAGTCCAGAAGGGGTAGCTTTGCCCTTGAGATCATCTTCCAAGCATACCAGTGATTCAGCCTCCAGTGTTCAAAACTTTATTGGGGTTTCATCATATGGGGAAAATTAATTAAATCATTGGCCATGAGATTGAACTCTATCTCCAATCCTCCTCCCCTGTTGGAGGTTTGCTTGGTCCAAGTTTCCAACTTTGGGTTGGGTTCATGGTTGGTCTTCTTGGGGACCAGCCACTTTCCTAAAGCTACTTGGAAGTCCACCAGGAGCCTCTGCAATTAGAGAAATGAAAATATCCTAGCATTCAAGAAATTCCTCTTTTTGAGGCTCTGTACCAGGAACTGGACAACAGAAAGAAGGTACATAATTATTTCACAGCCTTCACCATTATCTGCATTGTAATGACTCCTGAATTTGTGTAAACTTTGTTCCCCAGACTTGAATATCCATCTCCATATTTGGTATCTCACTTTGGCCGTTCAAATTCATTATGGAGCAAGCGAAACTACTGTGCCTCTAACACAGTGTACCAGTAGGGCTGAATCAGAGTAAATGAAACCACTCAACATGACAGATAATGAGAGATCTATGACACAGACTTCACCTGATGAAGTTGTAGAAATAAAGAAACTGGTTAAACCATCTGTGTGAGGTTGCTGTCTTTTGTATCTAGTGCTGGAGCCTGAACTTTGCAAGAAAGAAAAATGGATATGTCACAGGGAAGAGCCAGGAGAACAGAGGTGCATCACAATGAGCTGGAACACAGGAGGACAGAATGGAACCCACACTGGAGTCTCACACCTCCAAACCTCCAACTTGCATGATACAAGTGACCTGCAAGAGACACTGGCCCTCTCCATCATGGAGCTACATGTTCATCTCGACCAGGAGCTAGAGAAGGTAAAGTGAAGATGTGCAGGAGCTGACAGAGCTGTCCCCAGGCCAACATGGAGGCCTATAGATACATGACACGTGGGTGAGCCGGAATAGCCACTGGTACCTCCACGCCCAGAATAGCCACTGGTACCTCCACGCCCATTCTACAGCATGAAATCATATAGCTGCTGCTCTACTTCTGTCTTCCAAATCTCATGGAAGATAGCTCTTTTTGTCTCTGCTAATTTAGAACTGTTCAGAAAAGAGTATTCTAAGTAATTCAGCTCAGCTAAGTTGATACAGTCCCAATCAGCAACACACAACCCCCCAAAAATTATTCCTCCTGCCATTGTTCATATTTCATGAAATAGCCCCATCCTCTACTTGAATTTTTAAGTCGTAGATGTTGGAGAGTTATCCTCAACCTCTCCCTTTCCCACACAATCTATACCCAATCAATCAGAAGCTCTTTCTGTTATACTTTCTAACAGTTTGGTCCCTTGATAGCAACAGGTCCAAGTAACTAACACTTAGGTTTCCATTTCTACAATAGCTTCTTCAATGGATTCCCTATTCCAAATGAAAAAGTCTAAAATCATTTCCAAAGCTTATAAGGCTTTGCACAGTCTGAGAGCGGCTATCTTTATTGCCTCACTGACTCCTGTGGCTTTGTTAAGATTTATTTACTTACTTACTTACTTGAAAGGCAGAGTTATAGAAAAAGAGATATCTTTCATTCACTGGTTCACTCTCCACATGGCTGCAAAGAAGCCAGGAGGCCAGCACTTCATCCTTGTCTCCCACATGGTCGGCAAGGGCCCAGGCATGTGGACCCTCTGCTGCTGCTTTCCCAAGGTGCATTAGCAGGGAGCTGGACCGGAGTGATGCAGCCGGGACTTGAACCAGCACTCACGTGGGATGCTGGCCTCGCAGGTGGCAGCTTCACCTGCTACTCTACAATGCAGGCCTCCGACCCCAGCTTTGAATACCTGTGCAGCTCTTCCTCCAGGGTCTTGGCGCGGACTTCTCCCTTGCATGGGCGGTTCTTTGCACTCCTGGCCTAAGGCCTGACAGTGATCAGAGAGATGGAATGTCATTGTATTTGCAACTGAAAACACACAAACTTCTGATGCTTCTTGTTTGAAAGAGAATACCCATGCACAATTCACATAATACCTTCTAAAAAAGAGTCAGTCCTCCGCCCTACTGAAGAGTCAACTGACAATGGGAAAAGTTGAATAGTAAATTAATCTACTTCAAAGGGCCTAAGCTAAACAGGTAGAGAAGAGAGTGAGAAAACTGGGGACTAAGTGTGAGAACTATTCTTTTGGGCACTTGCATGTGGAAGATAGAAGAGAAAACAGAAGCTAGATTTTTAAGAGATAGTACTTTCTACCTTGTAATACAACGTAGTGGTGAAGAGTGACAATATTTGGTGGTTTTTTTAATTTTATTTAAGTCCTACAAGTTTCATGTATTTCATATATACCGATTTAGGAACATAGTGATACTTCCTACCCTATCCTCCCTCCCAATATTCGAGTGTAAATCCAATTTCCATAATTACTAGTTATGTCACTTAGTTACTTAATGTCCCTGTGATTTGGTGTCTTTATCTGTAAGACAGGAGCATTAACACTTTCAATACCATAAGGGTGTTAACTTCACATATATTATGTGCTTAGTAAATGTTACTCGTGTCATATAGAAGATTCCTCCTTGACATTGTCAAGAAACTCCACTAAACTGCAAATAACAGTGGTAAGACAGTGTTGTGATCTAAGCCTTCAAATGCCAGCTCAAAGATGACGTGGGGGCAGGCCTTGGTCTGGTGGTTAAGATACCCGCCCCCCGTATTACAGTACCTAAGTTTGAATCCCCGCTGTGGCTGCCAATTGCAGCTTCCTGCTAATGCAGACTCTGGGAGGCCACAGATGGTGGCCCACATGGTTGGGTCCCAGTACTCACATAGGAGACTTGTACTGTACTTCTGATTCACAGCCACAGCGTAACCTAGTCCTGTGTCAGAGGGCATTTAGGGAGGGAACCAGTGAATGGGAGCACTCTGGCTTGCTCGCTCACTCTCTTTAAAAAAAAAAAAAAATTATTTGGTTGCCAGTCCCTCTGTTACAGAATCTAACTTCCTCTTCTAGGATCTCAGCAATAGTCTCCTTAGGTGCTGTGTCCTTGTTTTGTGTCTAAATTCCCACTAGAGCATAAGGAAAGAACCATGTGTCTCTTGTTCGTGGCCGTATCTCCAGTGGCTATCAAGAGGGCCTAGAATTTGGGTAAGGGTTCCACGTACATTTGTTGAATGAATGAATGAATGAATGAACCCATAGCTAAAGGCATCACAGGGAGTGTGAAGCACTGGTAGGTACTATCCCTCAAGAATAGAAAGCACGACTTACAGCTAAAGTGATACAGGGGCTGGTGTCATGGCACAGTGGGTTGTTGCCCTGGCCTGAAGCATCCCATATGGGTGCTGGTTCAAGACCCGGCTTTTCCACTTCCACTCCAGCTCTCTTCTATGGCCTGGGAAAGTAGTAGAAGATCACCCAACTGCTTGGGCCCCTGCACCCATGTGGGAGACCCGGAAGAAGTTCCTGGCTCCTGGCTTCAGATCAGCGCAGCTCCAGCCGTTGCGGCCAATTGGGAAGTGAACCAGCGGATGGAAGGTCTCTCTCTCTCTCTCTCCTCTCTCTCTCCCTCTCTGCCTCTCCTCTCTCTGTGTAACTCTGACTTTCAAATAAATGAAATCTTTAAAAACAATAAAGTGATAGAACACTGGAGTAAGAAAATAATGTTTTACTTTCCTAATTTACCAATTTTGGGGCAAGCCACTCAGTTCATTTCCACACTTTTTAATGCAGCTAGCCTCCCAGTGTGTGTGTGTGTGGGGGGGGGGGGGGGGGTAAAAGGATTACTTACCATTACTTACCATAGGTAAAATCCCCTAACTCTGCATGGTTGATACGTGTCTGTCCACTGACTGGCATCACGTAACACTGACTTCACCCCTTGTTATTACATTGGAGGCAGCTCAGGTATCAGGTTAAGGGAGCCTAACGAGGCCACTCCCAGTTTGTGACTGTTCCTTGAACTGGCCAAGCCAGGATACTTATCCATTAATCTAAGTATCAGAATTTGTATTAATGGGCAAAAGACTGAAGGCCTTGAAAATTATCTTTAGGGGCCGGCACTGTGTCACACAAGGTTAATCCTCTGCCTGCGGCGCCAGCATCCCATATGGCCGCCGGTTCTAGTCCCAGTTGTTCCTCTTCCAGTCCAGCTCTCTGCTGTGGCCTGGGAAAGCAGTGGAGGATGGCACAAGTGCTTGGGCCCTGCACCCACATGGGAGACCAGGAGGAAGCACCTGGCTGCTGGCTTCAGATTGGCGCAGCTCCAGCCGTTGCGGCCATTTGGGGAGTGAACCAATGGAAAGAAGACCTTTCTCTCTGTCTCTCTCTCTCACTGTCTGTAACTCTAGCTGTCAAATAAATAAAATAATAAAAAAGAAAATTATCTTTAAATAGTATGTGTCTCTGTCAATATGATATAATATGGGGATGTAGAGAAGAACTGAGTGAATTATAGCTTATCTAAAGACCAAGAGCATAAAAGGATAAAAATTGGTGATAATTATGTCAAACCCAGAGAACTGAATTTATTTAGAACAGATTCTATGAGTTGATTTTGATGGTGACTATGTGAAGATATTACTAAAAATGACCCCCAACTGGTAAATTCAAGACAGGAAGTTTAACAACTGTGATATTCAAAACTTCTATAATATGGAAAGCACTATAATTATTAAACTAAGGAACATTATCATTGTCTGGCAAGTACTACAGTCATGATAACGATCAGAAATGATGCATTTGTCATGATTGCAACTGACAATATAAGTGTCACATACTCTTAATTAATTATATCATTGAACTTTAACCCTGGGTGTATTATCATATAAATTCTATAAGGCCATTTTATTCTTGATGATTCCTGCAATGAACTTGCTCAAATAGATTAAGAGTTGTTATTCCATAACATTGCCCTTAAAGCACGAACATGATTAGCCAGGAAATGTTAGTCACAGCTGAATCAGTATTTTGGATGTTGAGTGCACGATCTGTCAAAATATAGTCTAACGACCATTGACAAGGAATCTTGATTGACAGACTTGGAGCTACATATTGGCAACTTGTAAATATGTGTTGAATAATACGAAAGGACTAAACGTGGCCCATCCTTGTGAGTAGTGCTAATTCACTGTGAATTTGACAGTCTCCTTTGCTTGGGCTTTCTGTTTCCTTGGGAGATAGTAATCACTCACCAGGTGCGCACACTGCTCGCTGAGCGCCTGCTCAAGGCAGTCTGGCTACTTCTGTAAACCACTTTCCGTCTTTTCCATTTGACAATTCCTGCTCACAGAAAGTTCACCTCGGTGCTGAGATTGGTTCTGGTCCAGGAAGGCTCCCCAAGGGGAGGGATTTGCCTTCCTAAACTCCTCCAAAATCTGCCTAGCACACGGCTGGCACTGGGGAAGGCAGAACGCTGGGCTCTGCTGCACTGCTGTAGCCTGCTGCCCAGGGCAGACGAGGGCGAGCTGTGCCCTTCTCAGGGTGTACATGGGCAACACGTGACCTTCACCCAGACGCAGCTCGAGAGACTTGGGGCTGCCTTTCCCCTTTCGAGTTCGTCGTGCAATGCCAGACACGTTGCCAGGGGTCACCCTCTGTCTTGTGCTACCTTAGCAGAATAACACAGTCTGGGTAATTTGTAAAGAACATATTTAACTTCCCTTCTAGACTCTGCCAAGTCCAAGGTCATGGGCGGAGGGTTCTCCTGCTGTGTCCTGACACTGGAGAAGGCAGAGGACCCAAAAAGGAGTGAACTCTGTGTCCCCACATAGCAGAAGAGCAGACAAGAAGGGAACCACTCCCACAAGTCCTATTTAGTCTTTTGAGAATGTAATTTTATTTTATAGCAAAATTTTTGGTTCTCTCAGTGTAATAATTTTTGAAATAACCTTTTTATTTTCATTGTAATCAAAGGCCTAATGTCCCCACTAAGTAAAATTTCAACAAATGAAAGAAAAAGCCATAGTTTAGCAAGAATATAGCAAGGGCTATAAAAAAATCATCAAATGAAAAATGATCAACTTCATTCATATACAGTAAATTTTTTAAAAGTCACAGAATCATTAAAACTATGATAGTACACAATTCCTATCTATTTGTTTGACAAAGGTTTAAGACAAAGTTCAGCGAGTCCTTTTTATAATCATATTAAGTATTCATGAGGCAGAGCACTGATGACCCAGTCATGCTCCAGAAGGTCATACCTCTCAGTGCTATTGCATTCCAGCCCGTGAGTGTTGAAGGACACAAAAGCATTCAGACCACAGCACTAGGCAATTCAAGTACTTTCAGATTTCACTGTGCCACAACCCTCTGAGAGAGGCACTGTTATGTCTAGTTTACGGATGTGTTTACTGTGGCAGAGAGAGTCCAAATAATTTGCTCAAGATATTGTGGAAGTAACACTCAAAGCCAAGTCTCCGCTCTCAAGCACTATGCCATGTTCCAGTTCCATGTAATACTGAAAATAAGTCCCACAGTGCTAAATGTTTGAGTTACTGGGCTCTGTGCTCCTATGTAAGCCACTACCTCTCCCCACTCAACGACATCATTCCAGCAATCGTACCTTCTCTCTTCTGCATCATAAATGTTTCCCTTCCCACTAATTCAGCCACAATCATACAAATATACTACTGCTTCTTCCATCTTGAAATAATCACTTCCTGATTCTGCATTCCCTTATACCTGCCGTCCTTCGGAGCGAATCCTGCCAGATGAATCGTGTATTCTCAGTAGTTACAAGAGACTCGTATTCCTTCCGTATTCTGTATCAGAAACTGAACTTCAGAATCATCCAAAGACTGTTAGCATCTTTTACGTTGGGTCCTTTCTTTTACCACACTGAGCCCTAGATTGTGTTTTTCATTTGAAATTTGGCAAAGCTTGTTTTCACTAAGTTAGAACTTAGTAACAAGGAAATAGGGATTTAGACTGGGAAGGGACAGTAGAAGTTTGCTGGCCCTCTGTCATTTTGTCATCATTCCGTGACACCAGAGTTGGGAATATGGAGTAATCAAAGGAACTCCATTGGCACAACTGAAAGCTCTTGATGAAAGTCCCCTCTTAGTGATGTCTGGGAAATGCTTTTTTCTCCACAGATAGGGTCCATTCGATGCAGTGTTTTGCTATAAAACGTACATATAAATATTTTCTATAAATAAAATTATTCAAGGCATAAAATGGGAGTTTGCATAAAAAAGCACAATAAACAAGATGAACAGAGAGGCACAAGAGAGGGGACTGTGTGAGTTGTTGTGGATCCTTTCGTAATGCAGAGAACACCCTTGTAGTGAAAAGCATTTATCTTTAGTGTAGCTCTACATGTTCATGTATCAGCGGTGTACACCGAGCAGCATTATTCCTTATTCTGTGTCTTGTCAATGTTCTTTTTGTAGTACATGCTCCTCTTATCTATAGTGAACACAGATCCGTGAGTCTCTATCCCTCTTTCTCTCTCTCTCTCTCTCTCATGGTGTACGTAAACAATAAGAACAAAGGAATTATTGCTATATGCAGCATCACGGGTGAATCACAGAAATAAAACACTGGGCAAAAGAAGGCAGGCCAACAGGAGAATAAATATGTACAATTCTGGTTATATGAAGTTCAAAAGAAAGAAACCAGTCTTCAGAGACAGAATTCAAGATGGAGGAAGACAGCGGAAATGAATGAGACGAGACATGAGCTGACCCCATGGGTGCTAAAGTTACCCACTTTTTACCTGGGTGCGGGTCCATGGGTCTTTTCTCGCCATGAGTGTTCATCAACCTGAACTGTATGCCTTGAGCTATTTTCCATACAGATATTCCAGTTAGGAAGTATTGTGTGAGCAGTGGTTACGTCACCATTTGGGACCCCTGCATCCACATCGGAGTGCCTGGTTTGAGTCCCAGCTCCTCTACTTCCCACCCAGCTTCCTGATAATGCACACCGCTAGAGGCAGCAGATGATGGTTCAAGCACTTAGGTTCCTGCCTCCAGTGTAGGGACCCAAATCTGGTTACAGTCTCCTGGCTTGGGTCTGGGATGGCCCTGCCTGTTGCAGGTCTTGGAGGGGTGCATCAGAAGTTAGAAGAACTCTGTCTCTCAAGAAAAAACAAAAATTAAAAAAAAAAGAAAACATGGGGCCAGTGTTGTGGTGTAACAGGTTAAGCCACCGCCTCTGGTGCCAGCATCTTATATGGACACCAGTTTGAGTTCTGGCTGCCCCACTTCTGATCCAGCTCCCTGCTAATACACCTGAGAAAGCAGCAGAAGGTGACGCAGGTGTTTAGGCCTGAACCTACATGGGACACCCAGATGAAACTCCAAGCTCCTGGCTTCAGCCTGGCCCAACTCTGGCTATTGCAGCCATTTGAGGAGTGAACCAGTAGATGGAAGATTCTCTCTCTCTCTCTCTCTCTCTCCCTCCCTCTCTCCCTCCCTCCCTCCCTCTCTCCCTCTCTCTCTCCCTCTCTCTCTCCCTCTCTTTCTCTCTCTCTTTCTCTCTCTCTCTCTCTTTCTTTCTCTTTTTTCTCTTTCTCTTCCTCTTCCTCTCTCACTGTCTCCTTACCCCCAATCCATAAATGTGCCGTTCAAATAAATAAATATTTTTTTAAAAATACAATAAAATCATTATGTTTTTAAAAAGAAAGAAAATGTTGGGAAACACAAGCAATGTTTTCTTTAATCCTCAGTTCTCAACTGGAAAAGAGCCCTATAACAGGAGAAAGACTAATAGAAATGTGTTAGCTGTAAATATCACCCAAACATGACACACAGGGAGTGAGTAGCTCTCCCAGAGGTGGCTTTGAATTCCAGCCTCTATAGCGTCGTCAGCAAAGAATGGCAAAGTTTACAGACTTGTCAAGACAAAGGAAGGGCTGTGGCATTCTAACAACAGCAACTTGGAGGAAAACAGATAAATGACAAATAAAGGCTTGGTTATGCTTGGTGAGGAGGCTCTCTCTGCCACCATCTTCATACCAATAAGCGTCCCAAGCTGTGTCCAGCCATTAAGTTCTCTTCTCCCTGGCAGCATTAGGGCAGATACACAGGGCAAGACACCATTCATCGTAGTAAGTACATCTCCTGTTTTCAGGCAAATAGATAAAGCACAGACAGCTTTTCTGCATGTGTTTCCTCTTCTTCTTTGCCTTCCAATTGCCTTCTGTATTTTGGTGTAGCATCCTCTGGTCTCCCCAGGAAGTTAATGTAAACAGGAGGAGCAATGATGAGACAGACAGCTGTGTGTGGTGTGGTGCACAGTTGGAACACGTCTCCCATGACTGGGACGTAGGCAAAGTCCATCTTCACTTTTCCTTTTTCAGTGCCTTTTTGGCATTTCCTGGGTCACTTCTTTGCTGTGACCTCTGAGTGTCTCTCGTGGTCTCTCCTGAGTCCCCTACCCATGGGCTGCACTCCCCGCCCCCATGTGGCCATGCTCAGAACTTGCATTCTCCTTAGAGCACATCCTGCGAGAAGGATGTCCCCCCAGCTGCCTGGGTTCCAATCTCTTCCCTGCCTCTTTGGATCGGTGCGACCTCAGGAAATGGATTTAAACTAGGTTCTTTGCAAAGTTTGTTTTGAGAATTACGTGATTTAATTCAAGTCAACCCAAAGGGCAACCTCCATCAATAAATACAAGCTGGTGCTACTGTTAGAGCAGTGATCAGGAGTCACCTTACGCAGAGCTATGCCTTGGTGAGAGTTTGGATTTTATTTAGAGTATATCATAAGAATTATGGCAATAAGCCCAGAGTGAAAACTCTATACAAGCAAAAAAGCAAATGTGGTGATGTAACTCTGCTTCCTGTTGAATTTAGGAGTCAAGAAATAGGGAGTGACTTGTGTGCTTGGATAAGGAGACTTCTGAATGGTTTCCTAAATGCACCATACCCCTTGGCAACACCAGGGTAAAATACACAGCTCCAGGCCTCCCTGGGATACTGCCCCATAAATACATGGCATCCCATCCTCATTCTCTTGTCTCAGATTGGACCACTGTCTTGCTAGGAATGTCCCTTAGAGAACATAAAATACTCGCAGAAGAGATGACCGTAGGGAGATCCAAGAAGAGGCAAGGAGAGCCACTGGATGCCAAGGGTTGGGACAAGGTCCTTGAGAGGCAAGAGGAGAAGAGTCAGTGACACACATGCAGATCATGCCTGACAAAGTGTTAGCAGCAGAGGCATCAAGCACTCAAAGAGTGCTCAGTAACTGCACCTTCGTGCAGACAATTCTCCGCTATGTCAACACAGATTTTGAGGCATGGTAAATTTAGAAGCAACACAGCTTGGAAGAGCATATATCCACTTCAGGCTCAGATTAACCAAACACACTCTTCTACCTTGTAAAATATCTTCATTTTCCCCAAATAGCAATTATAACTTGAGCATAATAATAAATGTTTGAACACTATCAAAGTAGGGAATGATCCCTATTTTGAGAACATCTGGGACAAACATCAAGTTGGATGTTTTATACAGAATCTTATTTATCATTATAGCATCACAGTAAGCAGTGGTACTCACAAGAGCCCACTGTTAAATTGTCAAGAATTTTGTTAGCCAGCTCTGAGATAACTTGAAATTTGCTATGATGGTAATAGTTATACTTGCGAAACTGGCAGGTGCCACAAATCGGCTCCTACCCCATCCAAAGAGGTGGCTATTATGCATTTGTCAACACACCATTTCTTGAGTTATTATTCTCATTAATGAGGAAGCGTGGGCCTGGATGAGTTTTATGTCCTCCCCAAGGTTATCCACCCACACTGCAATGTCAGGGTGTCCAGCTTCAAAGCCCACAGTCTATCCCTTAAGCCTGGCTTTATAATTTGAAGTCATCACTAATAATCCACTTCATTAGAGGTATGATTTAAATTTAATTGAGGAGCGTAGCTCGTAATTTAAACAATCATTTTCCTAATTTGTTATATTAGTACTTTACTATTAATAATTATAAGAATGCTTAAAATGGCACGGCTGAAGGAAACTCAATCAATTATATTTTCATTAATTTTTCTGAGCCACTCTAATGCCAATGGCTGTGTAATTTGGACCCAGAAGCAAAATCACTTAGAATGCAGGACTTGCTCAGTAAGAGATCGCAGCTATATAATGAGAACAAAACAATTTCCAAATAACAGTCACACTGTTTTCCTCAGCACCAGTAACCTTGGAGAGCTGACTCAACCCCAGTGCAGGCACCAGTGAAGGACAGAGCTGTGACATTCATGACACCAAATCCCTGCGTTCAAGGTCCATGGGGGTAGATCTTAGGATGAGTTCTCAACCTTGGCTACACTTCACTTTTTGTAAGTCTCTAGGTGGGCGTTTGGCACAGCTGTTGCAATGTCACTTGGGATGCCACATTCCCTATCAGAGTGCCTGAGCTCCAGTCCTGTCTGTCTCCATGTCCAATCCCAGCTTCCCACTAATGCTCAGCCTGGGAGGCAGCAGGCAGGGCCTTAAGTCCTTGGGTCCCTGCTACCCACATGCAGAGCCTTTGCCTCAGCTTCCCCTTCAGATCACAGTCAGGCAAACTGACAGCTCAGTGGTGGCTGTGACCTTGGCCACATGGTCTTGTTCTACAAGCACTCCAACTCCAGGAGGAAGAGATTGTTGACTGTGTCGGTTCTGGGTCGGTTTCATAGGCCACAGGTTCATGCCACCCTCCAATTCCACAGAATCGTAAACTACTAATAGCTCTACTCCTAACCTCAGCCCTGGGAACCGAGTATCAGTTAGCAGAACGAAGAGTTCAGTGAAACGCTCTCTCCAGGACACATTTAAATGGGCCTACTGAGCAACTTAAAATCTCCATTGGGAGCAGACTTTGACTTAGCGCCTAAGATGCTGCTCGGGCTGTCCACACCCCATCTCAGAGTCCTTGGGTTCCAGTCACAGCTGCACTCTCATTCCAGCTCTCTGCTAGTGTGACTCTGGAAGGCACCCCCATGGGAGACCTGCACTGAGTTCCAACTCCCAGCTTCAGCTTGGCCTAATCCTGGCTGGTGTAGGCATTTAGGCAATGAACCAGCAGATGGGGGCTCTCTCTGTTTCTCTCTCTCTCTCTCTCTCTCTCTCTCTCTAACTCTAACTCTAATTCTCTCTGTATCTCAAATAAAATAAAATAAATTTTAAAAATAATATAAAACTATGTTCTTTCCTAGTACATGATAATGGTCCCTTCAAAGCAGATACTATGAAAAAAGTAGATACTGTGCCTTTTGAATAACTACATTATTCTATATTTATTCTTTTCACATATACATGATTCACTAATATCAGGCCAGAAAACATATTCTGTAATTCCAAGGAAGAACTTTTAAGGCTGACTTTTGTATTGTTAGCCCTTTTTAATTGTTTCTGTGGTGCCAACCTCTTATTATGACTTCAAGACATAATAATCAAGCTTGCTTTCACCAATTTAGCCAGAGAAAAGCTACACTGCTTTCCTCTGACAAGGTATTCTGGGAAGTCACTTATTTGTTGACTCAACATACAGTATAGAGCATCTGTGCCTCTTAAGCACTGAAATAGGATCCACCAATAAATTATAAACGAGGCTGAGATGAACCAAATCACTATCTAGTCAGAGAACGAAATGCTCAGGAATGACAAAAACATAGTCGATTACCAAGAGGGAAATTTAGATCAAAGAGGACACACTCTGTGCACACACACATCCATTCTGCTCTCTGCTGGATCGTGTATACCAGGAAGGTGCCGAGTGGTTACCAGATGTTCCGAGGGGAAGAGGGAAAGAGGTGGCATTTGACCTGGGATTGAAAAATGAAATGATACATGCAGAAGATGCTAAAGGAAGCACATTTTTAAAAATCAAAGTTATACTGGTGGGTCTTATTTCACTAATTCAGTTGTTTTCCACTTGCAGTAAATAACACAGTGTGGTTTCAAACCTCATTTTCCCTTCTCGGAAGTCCAGCAAATTATCAATAGGTGCAAGGATCAATATCAATATCAGTAGGCAAGACAAGGATGAGTCAAGGCTGATTCATCCAATGAGTGTTGGTTTTTCTGAAGGAGTCACTGACATACACTTAGCTCAATGATGCCACCATTACTCAGGAAAACACTTGAATCACCACCTGTATCAGCTGCTGTTTTAAAAAGATTTATTTATTTATTTATTTATTTGAAAGTTACAGAGAGAAGGAGAGGCAGAGAGAGAGACAGAGAGAGAAAGAGGTCTTCCATCTGATGGTTCACTCCTCAATTGGCCGCAATGGCCAGAGATGCACTGATCCAAAGCCAGGAGCCAGGAGCTTCTTCCAGGTCTCCCATGGGGTGCAGGGGTCCAAGGACCATCTTTTACTGCTTTCCCAGGCCATAGCAGAGAGCTGGATCAGAAGTGAAGCAGCTGGGACTAGAACAAGTGCCCATCTGGAACGCCGGCACAGCAGGCAGCAGCTTTACCTGCTATGCCACAGCGCCGGCCCCTCAGGTACTTTTAAACAACCTTATCATCCTTGGTGCTCAGAAAGGATCAGACATCAGAATGGTCTCCAACAGTGACATCTGTAAAATCCGAAGGAAGTAGACTGTGTGACATACTTACTGTCTCTATTATTGGTTTCCAAATCATTTTAATCTTTCCAAAATTTGTATGATGAAATATGCTAGTATTTGAGAAGAAAACAAAAATAAGAAGGAAAAAAAATCTGTGCCTTTCTCCCACTGTACATCACAATGCTTTTCCTGAGTATAAATTCCAGCAGAGTTTCTACTTCTGCTTCAGTAAAAATGCATCCTGCCTTATTGCTTCTTTTGAAAAAATCTTGCAAAAACTCATATGAAAAGCTATAAAGATTATACTTCTGAATACCTGCAGGTGTGGCATAAAAGTGTCCATAAAAGTGAAGTAAGTTTCTTAAAAGCAGCACAAAGTTCGGACTTGTTTTTCATCTATGCATTCACTCTATGTCTTTTAATTGGAGAATTTAATCCATTTATATTTAAGGTAATTTTTGACAGGTAAGTTCCTACTACTGTTATTTTGATACTTGTTTTCCAGCTTTGTATAGTTTATTTCTTTCCTTCTCCCTCCCTTACAATCTTCCTTTGTGGTTAACTGATCTTATCTAGTAATGTGTTTTACTTACATCATTATTTTTGTTAATTCTCCTATAGGTTTTAGCTTTGTGCTTACCATGAGGCTTACAAAAACATCTTTTGCTTATGATAAGCTATTTTGAACTTATAGCGACTTAACATAGATTTAGCAAACAAGAAAAGAACCTACAGGAAAGAGATAAGAAATACTAGTAAAGAACACACTTGCACCCCACATTTTGAATTTTTGATGTCCCATTTAAATCTTTTATATTATCTGTCTCAACATATTTATATGGTTATTTTAAATTGTTTGGGATTTTAGTCTTCACACTAAAGAATGGTTTGTGCTGCATGCTTATAACATAGAGCATTCTGGATGTTTCTGCATAATTCCATCAGTGAGTTTTCTGCCCTCTGATATTTTCTTCTCATTCACTGGTGAATTTTCAGTCTGAAAAACTCTTATTAGCATTTCTGGAAGATGATCTGCTAAGAATTCTCTCAGCTTTTTTGGTCTGGGAATGTCTTTGTCTGAAGGACAGCTTTGCTAGCTATAGCGCACTTGGCTGGCAATTTTTTTCCTTCAGTCCTGTGCAAGTCGTAGCCACTTCTGGTGGCTTTTCAGCTTTCTAGAGAAGTCTGCATTCAGGCAAACTGGACGGTATGTGTCACCTGCTGCTTTTCTCTTGAAGCTTTGAGAACTCTCTCTTTATCTTAACTGTGGTGAGCTTGATTATGGTATACCTTGAGGTAGGCTTGGTTGCAATCACTCTAACTGGTGACCTTTGACCTTCTTTACTGAGTAATTGTATTTTTCCCTGAGGTTGGATGTTTTCTGTCCTTGTCTCTTTTAACAGGCTTTCTTGCCCTTTGGCAGCCTGAATTCCCCTTGAACCACACCGACTTGGATATTTGCTCTGCCAGGCTTTCCCGAAGCTTCTGTGAGCTTTCTCCATTCCTCCTGATTCTCTCTTCTTCTTTCTCCTGCAACCTGTGTATTTTCAGGTAGCCCAACTGCCAGCTCATGTATTCTGTCTCCTATTTGATCTATTCTGCTGCCTTCCGTCATTTCTCATATTTAGCTTAGTATACTTTTCAGTTGAAGAATTTATGTTGGATTGATTTTAATTCCAGTATCTCTGTCAAGTCTCTCTGTAAGACTACTAAATCTTGTTCTCTTGAAGCTCATTGAGTTTTCTTAAAACATCTACTTTGGGGACTGGCACTGTGGTGAGTTCGAAACTCAGTTGCTCCAATTCCAATCCAGCTCTCTGCTGTGGCCTGGGAAAGCAGTAGAAGATGGCCCAAGTCCTTGGGCCCCTGCACCTGCATGCAGGTGCAGACCCAGAGGAAGCTCCTGGCTTCTGGCTTCAGATCAGCACAGCTCCGGCCACTGCAGCTGTGGTGGACTGAGACGGCCATGCCAAGATGGCGGCTGGCAAGTGAGCATCAGTTACTCAGGAATGGCCTCAGAAACCACCTGGGAAACCACTTGGCAATGGAGCCTGCCTGGCAATAGGCTGTGATTGGTTAGGGCATAAACCGCCCCTTGACTGGATTGACTGCCTCAGCTATATAAGCTGCTGGACCAGCTGAAATAAACGAGTCTGTGGGCTGCTCACCTCTGGCCTGCTTTCATCCGACTCTGGGGTCTGTGTGGTGACTCCATGCCTCTTGCCCCCACTGCACTCCTCCTCTCAGAATGAATCCAAAGCGACATGCAGCCAACTGGGTAGTGAACAAGCAGATGGAAGACCTCTCTCTCTCTCTGCCTCACCTTCTCTCTCTGTGTAACTCTAACTTTCAAATAAATAAATAAATCTTTAAAAATAATAATTAAAAAATAAAAACCATCTATTTTGAAATGTTCATCTGAGCATTTGAAATTCATTTTTTTCTGGTGGGGTTTTGGCACCTTATGTTGTTTGTTAGGTGAGATCATGGTTCCCTAGTAATTCTTGACACTTTTGGGGCACAAGGTTGTCTGTGCATTGAAGGAGTACTAGTGGCAAATGGCATCATTTGTGGCTGTGCTTTTCAGAAATTCTATGCAGGCTGTTCGTTTACTCTGAGGCTCTGACACTTCTGCTGTTTAGCACTAGATGGGACCCCCAATCAAGGTGTGCCGCAGGTGTGCTCTTGGTGAGTTTTCACTGTTTTGGTCTCACCATACTCCCCAAGCCCATACTGGTCCCTGACCTACAGTTGCTGTGTTGTTTGGAGTGGACCAGGGAAGTATCTGGAGTAGTCCATCCCTACAGGCCTCCCCCTGGAGCTGAGGCAGGCACCGGGCCCTCCTCCTGTAGCCCCCAGCCCTTGATGCTTGATCACATCCAGCACCTGCAGCCCACTGAGACCACTGCAGTGGCACTGAAGTGCTGTGTTGCCACCATGCTTTTCTTCCCCTTCTGCTTTTCTGCTGAGTCATGTGTTTGTTGTTTTTTTGATTAGTCGAAGCTCCTCATATATACTGGATACTAAACTTACATATGTTGCAAATAGGCTTCTGCTAGTCTATGTTTTTAGTCATAAATATTCTTTTTGTGTTAAGGTTTTTCTTTTTTGTTTAAACTAATTTAGTCTTTAATTTAGTCTCTAATACATCTTTTGTATGTGGCGTCAAGTAGGGATTCAATTTTCCACTTTGGCACTTAATGGTCTGCCTCCTTTTGCTGGATATGTCATCTTTTCTGACTGTGCTCCAAGTTCATCTCCATCAGATAACAAGTTTCTCTATATTTCCGTCTGGGCCTTCCATTCTGCATTGTTGGTTTCTGTCAATAACCACATCAACATCATATTTTATTAATTACTATGGCTTTTTAAAAATAAGTTTTGATGTCTAGTAGGGCATATCTTTTTTTTTCTTTTTTTAAAAGTTTTATTTGCAGGTAGAGTTATAGACAGTGAGAGAGAAAGACAGAGAGAAAGGTTTTCCTTCCGTTGGTTCACTCCCCAAATGGCCACTACGGCCAGCACTGTGCCCATCCGAAGCCAGGAGCCAGGTTCTTCTTCCTGGTCTCCCATGGGGTGCAGGGCCCAAGCACTTGGGCCATCCTCCACTGCACTCCCTGGCCACAGCAGAGAGCTGGCCTGGAAGAGGGGCAACCGGGACAGAATCCGGCACCCCGACCGGGACTAGAACCCAGGGTGCCGGCGCCACAAGGCGGAGGATTAGCCTACTGAGCTGCGGCGCTGGCTGAGAAAATATTTTTAAGCAGTTGAAACTAAAAATATGAAGTGCTGCTTATCATTGAGCTTAATATGCTTTGAACTCTTCTGGACTAAGAAACTGTTGTTGTTGTTACAGCTGCTAAGAGATAGCAGTTCTGGGATCAGCTTTTAGTGCATTTGGTGCCACTGTCCATCTGCTGCTGGAGACACCCACATCCCACACCTGAGAACCTGGTTCGAGCCCAGGTTACTCTGTCTGACTATGCATCTGCATAACGTGTACCTGAGAGGCACCAATGATGCTTCCTCCCACCCACGTGGGAGATCCGGACTGACTGCCAGGCTCCTGGCTTCTGCCTGGCCCTCCTCGGCCATTACAGCATTTGAGGAATGAGTCAGCAGATAGAAACTCTCTCTCTCTCCATGTCTCTCTCTCTCTCTCTCCCTCTCTTTCTGTCTACCTCCTCTCTCCCTCTTTCTCTCTCATATAAAACAAAAAACAATTGTTTAATTAAGATATATGTTTTAACCTTTTTAATTGTGAGAACTCTTATTTTATATGTAAACCTCTTATTTTTTCATTTTGAGAGGAGTAAAATTTTTTGCCCAGAACTGGGGTTTACATAGTATGTGCAATCAATGCTAAGCAAACATGTGATAGCCAGCACTGCCATGTGTTTTCTGCCACTGCAAGCTAACACTTATTTACTTAGATGAACAGCAATACAAGCATGAATAAGCCAGCATGCGGGGGCTGAAGTATGTAACAGCATAATTACAGTCTGACTCTGCTGTGTGTGTGTATTGGTGGGTTACACAATGGGAGAACGGGGAGATCTAAGTAATTTGCACAATAAGTTAGAGAGCAACTGAGCTGAAAAACTAAAATAAAAACACACAGATATGTTAATTAGCTTGATTATTGAGGTGATTATTTCATAATATACATATATTTCAAAACACCACACTGTATACTTGAAATATATGCAATTTTGTCAATTAAACTACAATGAGGCTGCAAAAATATATGAAATTAATAATAAAAGTAGAATAAAAGAGGCATAAAACAATAAAAAATTAAAAGAGCAAAAACATTGTTATCCAAGATACTATATTTAGAGTAGTTACTATACCGTTTTTTATCAAGAATTCCAAGCAAATTTCATCTCTCTCATTCTCGTGTCCTTCCAGCCCACTTTGTCAATCTACCTTGTTGCTATGTGTTATAAAATGTATGACTGGCTTTTCCCTGTGTTCTCGCTCTACTATGTCTTTCATTTTCTTCTAATAGCTTCACATTTAATTAACTACTGATTAGTCCTGGAGATATGCTAAGACAAAGGCTTCCAGAACTTTGTGGTGCAGCTGGCTAAATGAATGAGAACTAACTGTTATAGTTCCTGGGTTACTAAGAAACCTTACAAGCTTTTAAATCACGGGTATACTGGTAGTCAATATTTTTGAGCCAAGATCATGTGCCAACTATTATTTGATACCTTTACATGTAGTATCTGCATTTTCTTAACACTTATATGAAAGTTTTACATATGAGGCTTAGAAGAATTAAGTAACAAGCCCAATTTCACCCAGCCACTCAATGTCAGTTGTCAGAGTCAAAATCAGAGATGCCTAGTTCTTAAGTTTGCAATCTTAAACACAAATACTTTTTCATCATCTCTTACTATTGCTGTAGCACACAATTTACTAGTCTGATGAAACATAAAATATGTTCTATTTTATGTTGTTAATTTCAGCTGAACCAACACTTTTGCATGTATTACAGAACAGAGAGAACTTCAAGCCATAAAAAACTCCCTCCTCCCCAGCATTATCACCTGACACTGTTCTCCCATCATCCAGTTTCCTTATGCTCTTGTTTGGCTACACCTGTCCGTAGGCTTGCTCAGGTGATTGCCAGAATTCCAAAATTCCACCACTAAACCTTTTATAATATTTAGGAAGGAGACAGAGGATAATATCTTTACCTATTCAGATTGCTCTAACAAAATATCATAAACTGGGTGACTCATATACAACATTATTTCTTAGTTATTAAGTGCAAAAAGCAAGATATAGTCCAATACATGTAGTGTATATATTTAGAATAATCATATCTATGATAACATTTATACATATGTTGGTATCTGAATGTATAACTCTATGTGTGTCTATGTTACATAATAGCAAATTATTATAGCATTATTTATTATTATTATGAATAATAGATTGGCTAGCTTGACAAGCAGACAGGTATGATTTTCTTCATCTCCCACGTTTTCCCTTCCCCACTTCCTGGTGGAGAGCAGGTGTTTGGAAAGGCTGAGGAGTCAAAAAGAGTTGCTAGGATGGTGCTACTTGCAAGTTGCATTGTGAAAGACAGTAACTAGCAGCAAGAGAAACCTATCGAATAGCCACACCCTTGGGACTCATCGCAAAGACTTTCCTTGTTCCCAGGACAGACCTTCCAGAGACCTTCCAGAAGGGGCCCTGGCACCAGTGTTACAACCTTGAGAACCTGCCCATGGAACTGCAGCCTCCCTAGCCAAAGACAGATAGGGCACCTAGAGCAGGGCGTGCAGTAAGGAGGAAACTGGAGGGAGAAGACAGGACTTTCAAAGTCCCCTACATCACTAAAAGCAGCAGCTTGAGAAAAATGAACAACTACTTTGCCCCTTTTTGTTTTGTATTCTAGAGAAGTCTTCAAACTATTCATAGAAAATGCACATTTTCTTGAATCCGTTTTTCTGCAAACTGAAGCGTCCTTGTATGTGTCTTATCAATGGAGTGTACCTGCACACTTTTGCAGATGTTGCAGGCTGTGCTGCACACATCTCTATTTATCAATGGATTCTCGGATGATGTACTGAAGTGCTGACATCCTAGGAAGCAGGATGGGAAAGAGTAGAGGATTTTTTTCCACTGCTCTGATTTCTAGGTTTTTCAGTCTTTTAGAATTACAACGTAAATTAATGGGAAAAATGATCACCTGTCCTTTTTTCCAGATTCTGTGTTTTCTTAGGTGAAGCATCTCATAAAGATTTGATTTTTCACCACTTAGTTTTCACCCATTTTGAGTGGAACGTGTAGCAATCAAAACGTATTTATAAAATGAGTACTATGTGAGTAGCACAGTGCTCCAGAACACACCACACACACACACACACACGTGTTGAAGTTTGATTTGGAGAAAAGACTGCACATGAAAGGTAATTGATATCAAGCGGAGAGTACAGGCCTGTAGCGTAAGCTTCACAGGTGCTGAGACGTGAAATCAACAAGGTGACTGCCCACAGAGAGAGCAGAGTCACCAGGGGAAAGATAGTTGGGTCACTCGCTGTAGGGCAAAGTCCACTGCACACAGTGTCCGCAGTACATGTGCAAGTTCTCTATGGGATGGTGCAAGAATGAAAAGAAATCCCAGTAGAGAGAACAGAGTCTGAGTTGAGAGCATGGGAAATACAGAGGAAGCCCCTCTCTTCACAGACTCATAGAACTTTAAGGCTGATAGACATAGATAACGCCTTCCTTCACTATCCACGCATGAAAATAGGGCCCGGCGAAGCTCAGATGAGCAGTACAAGGCCACGTGGCCGGGGAGTTGAGGCTGGAATCCAGACTGATGGACTTCTTAGCATCCACAAGAACCACATATTTTAAATTAAACTCTTGGTTTGTTTTATTTATTAATGAAATCAATGTGCAAATATGGATCTTTTTAAAATGTGGAATAGTTTTGAGGGCTTATCTAAGAGATCCAGAAATTCATAGGAGATAATTCTAAGTCCTCAGTAACAAATATACTGAGAACGCAACTGAATTCAGAAAGTACCAGCCACCATGCAAGTTACTAAGGCACCTGTCCCAGTAACACTGGGATATTCTAGAATGTCTCAGCCATCACTAGCACCCGACCCTGCTCCAGGGAAGATCTTAGCCCCAGGTAGGCAAAGATCCCCAAAATGATAGTGTGAATTTGAGACAAGCCATTTTTATCCATCAGGCAATTTTTCCAGGAGATTAAAATGGATCCTTGTCCCTGGTTTTAATGATATGGATTTCAAACCTTTCAGAAATTCTTCAGCTGAAGCACTGCAAAATTGGTGACATTATCAACTTTTCTTCCCATCTCACATATAAAACCTTGGAGAGTTTAGAGAAATGCATTGTTTTTGTAAAAATTAAATGGCTTAATATAAAATGTAGATGAGAAACATTACTTCAAGTTATCTTTCTTAAGAGTTCAGAAACAATTAGGAAAAAAATGACCTACTTGTCAGATTGTTAAAAGGTGATTTTTTTTTCATAATTATGCTCTGGGGCATGGGGTTAAAAATTACTACTTAATGGCTATGTTAGGTGGGGCCCAACCACAAGACAGAAACCACAGAGTAATTGAGCAGGCAGCGTTTAATATAAAGTCTAATATAAAGAATTAGTAACTGTGGTTGAAGAAATAGGACGTTCACTCGTAAGCAGCAAAGAGAATGCTAGCAAACTTTAAGAGCAACTACTGTCCATTAAGGCTGAGATGGAGCCTAATAGAGTCCAATCTGGAAAAGGAACCTCTGTAGTACCCCATCACCTGCTGCCTCCATGTGACTTCCCCTCCCTGTGTGGTTATTTGCAACAGAGACCACTTGTTCCTCATTCCTCCGAAGGCAAACAAACATCCCACAGCTGCCGACCATGCTAGAGCTCACGCCAACACCGGAACCTTGTAAGTTAGTGCGCACGGCACAGGTGCTGCCTTTAAACCAGCCAGTCCATGACCCCTGGGAGAAAGCCGCGGCTGACGCCCCCACACCTTACTGAAGGCTCAGCCCCCACGTCCTCTTCCTTCCCCCATCTCTGCCTGCTGCTGGAGCTCCCTGCCACCTCCAGACTTCCCATCGGCCTCCCCAGCACCCCGACCTGCCTGGGACCTGTGAGTGACACATTTCTTGATTTATGCATTTTGGTTTCACTTGTTTTACTGTGTCTTACTGGAACCTTACCTCCCCTGCATCAATCTCTCTCGGAAAGCATCTTGGCTTTTGGGCATTCTCAATAGAGAGACCTTATGAGGAAACTGGAAAGAAACCATAAAAATAAAAATCCTAACAGTAACTTTTGCTATTAATCAGCCTAATTTGCTACTAAAGATAATACAACAGGAACAGTTGTATCTCTAAGATGATGCCTCTAACCTGAACAGGCTCATGTCATACCAGGCAGCCCTCTGAACGTCTCAAAAATTAAGATACTTATTTGGTGAAATTCTTAAGACAACTCACATAAGCTATACATTCATGTATTCTGAGCAGACAGGGGCCCTTTATATCAACAAAAGATGAAGGTGAATAAAGATATTTAGGGAAAAAAGAACCTGGAAAAGTTAGCCTGTCTTCAACCCAATTGGTGAAGCATGCAGTCCTACTGTGAGTTGGGGGAGGAGGGAGAGGAGGGAGAAAGCTTGATTCAAGAAATCGGTGGTTGCTGCAACCCCAAACAGCCCAGAGCAGGGGTCTTGGTCTCTGCAGCAAGCCTAGAAGGCAGCAGATTCAGAGGTTCCCCAAAGGAGAGAGGGGTTCCAGAGAAATGGAGACCCCAGGCAATCGCTGAAACGTTCACAGTGTAAATCCCCCAGGTCATGAGATGGAAACTTCTCCTTGGGATATGGCTCATGTGGGGCTGGCGACCTTAGATCGGGGAAGTAACCCACACCGCCTTCTCTGAGCTGGAAGTGCAGGTGTGCTAAGTGAATGTCTTTGCTTACGCTGCTGCAATTGGGAATCCTGCATGATCCAGAATGGGTCGCAAGGAGAGATGACTGGGAGACTGACTGTGGCTTTTCCTCTTTGTGTCTCTTACCATTAACTCCATGCCATGGATGCAACTCATTTGACTTTGCAGCGTTTAGAGTAAGACAGAAATTACAAGGGATAATGTTATTTTTAATGGGATTACCATATCCTAGTATCCTAGCTTCTCTCTGAAGCTCTCAGTGGGTTTTTCCAACATTAGTTGCATTCATATTAAATCAGTTTCCTGGGAAAAGTTATTTTAGCTTTTTAAAGGAATTGTCTTTGGTTTCTGAGCTGAATATGAGGCACTGATTACCGAGTCTCTTCTCAGGAACTATGTAGAATGCCTTAAGTAATCATAGCTGTTTTCCCCTAGATTATGTTGGAAACCTGGTCAGACTCAGCCAGGTGTGGGGCATTAGATTGTATCCTGTATACTGATGTCTCCCAGTTGAAACCTCCATCCCAGCTGATATCTTCGGTGTATGTTACAATGAAAATGCACGTCCTGAATTCATAATCAACCCTTTCAAAATTCTGTCTGTTTCCAGTTTCAGCCAAGGGCACCTTTTCCCTCAGTCCTGTGCGAAGTCTCCAGAGGGTATTACATTTTGGCTTGCTCATTCTCCTTCAACCTTGCTTCTAGTATGATTCTTACAAAAATAACTAAAAGCTTGGAAAACTCCAACTATATTTGTCAATTCCTTTGCAACCATGGCTCATAATTCAATTAGGTTTTGCTGATGGCAGGTGCTCGCCAGTTTGGGAAGGTGGCATTTCTGTTAGTTTGCGAATCAAGGGTGTGGAGAGATGAGTTCCTGCAGCTGTTACTTCCATTACTGCTCCAGCTTCCGAGGTATTGAGAAGGAACTGGGGTGGTTGCTGTGAACTGACTCCACACTTTGGCACCCTGTAACAGCTGAAGACCTAGCACTGGCATGAACTTCATCCATGTGCTGGAATGTCTTTGAACTTTGGCCTTTGTACTAATAAAGCCCCCTCTAGCAGGTCAGACCTAGGAGCTGGGAATTACTTCTGGAGACCAGGGCTGGATGCTACTCGCGCTCCCCCCTGATTTTCCTAAGCAGTGACTCCAGCTATTAAATCTCTGCTTGTTTAAACTGAGGACAGTTGCTGCTCCCTGCAGAGAACTCCAAAGTCATGTTCTGCTTCTCCCATCGTTACATCCCAATCTTGGCAGTAAGCAAGTTCTGTCAGTCTATCAGTTGTTTTTCTAGATTTGTACTGTATCCATTTTTTTTCTTTCCATCATTGAGGCTTTTAGGATATAAAGAGAAGAACATGACTTTTGCATCCTGGAATCAGTTGATGACCCTGCTATTCCCAAAATGTGCTTCCTCGGATAAATCTCTTCATGTCACAGTCTTCTATTCTGTATCTATCAAAGGAGACTGCCAGCTGGTTGACGGGCTTCCAGCGGGTTAGACATCACGTGGTACTCTGTGGAGACTGAGCCTACTGCCTCAGACCCAGTCTTGGGGATTCATTCTTAGCCACACTGTTACCATCGTCGTGAGACTACTACCTAGTTTTCTTGCTCTTGGATTTTTTACAAGCCACTTATAGAAACAGTGCCCCAAGTGTGTTTGGGATCACGGTAGAAAGCAGCTTGGAGTTTAGAGAATAAACTTAGTTTTCTGGAAAGCATGTCCAAGATTTGAAAATAGAAGGGCCACAATTTGTTTGGGGTTCCAGACCAAAAACCTTGGCAATGATGTCTTCAGAGGAAATGTTAGTGTTTCGTCGGGTCCTTCCTCCAGTGCTGTACCTCTCTGACCAGCAGTGACTGAATTCTCCTCATTTTGTGGCTGAGAGCACATGGTTAGCTTCAGGAGCAAGCATTTAGCCTCTCAATTAGACACATGCCATTTCAGAGTGCCTGGGTTCAAGTCTTGGCTCTCCTCTCAATTCTAGCTTCCTGCTAATGTGCACCCCGGGAGATGGCAGGTGGTGGCTGGTCTAGCTGGGTCCATGCCACCTGCACAGGAGCCTTGGATGGAGTTCCTGGCCCCTGATGGTTGCAGGCATTTAGGGAGTGAACCAGAAGATGGGCACTGTCTGCCTTCCCTCTTCTCTTGCTCATTCACATTCTCTCTCCCAACCTAACAAATGTTTTAAAATATGATTAACACACCGGGTTCTAGTCCCGGTCGGGGTGCCGGATTCTGTCCCGGTTGCCCCTCTTCCAGGCCAGCCCTCTGCTGTGGCCCGGGAGTGCAGTGGAGGATGGCCCAGGTGCTTGGGCCCTGCACCCCATGGGGAGACCAGGAAAAGCACCTGGCTCCTGGCTCCTGCCATCGGACGAGCGCGGTGCGCCGGCCGCAGCGCGCCGGCCGCGGCGGCCATTGGAGGGTGAACCAACGGCAAAAGGAAGACCTTTCTCTCTGTCTCTCTCTCACTGTCCACTCTGCCTGTAAAAAAAAAAAAAATATATGATTAACTTCAAAAGTCCAAAATCCAATTTACTTCTGAGAAAACAGAAGATACACTTTTCCCTGTTCCTTCCAGGAAATACAATTAAAATTCTGGAAACCACAGACAAAGCAAATTCTTCTGAAATGGAGAAAGAACAGTAGAACCCCCAGAACACAGGGGACCCCGAGATTGACATGGCGATGAGGTCCCTGGGTTTTCTTTAGGCCACGTGTACCCCAGAGGGAGATGAGAGAGGCGCAGAGTCACTGGACAGGGTTCAGATTGCCCCCACTGCTGTGGGCCTGGTGCAGTAGCTTAGTGGCCCAACAAGAACCTGAAGGCTGAGGCACAAGTCGGAGAGCATCTCTTCTGCCTGTCAACCTGGCCCCTGGGTTAGGCCTGGTGTTTGGTTTATGTTCTGCCCAGATCTAAAGCCTGCTGGCTTTGAGACTGGAGCTGCCCCATGTGGGTCCCTGGGTTCTCAGGTCTCTGGATGGAGAGTGAACTCTAGGAGAAGAAGGAACACAGTGAGCTGTGTTGAAGCATGGCTGAATATATGAGCCATTCCTACTCTTCTGGAGCTTTCTAAGCTGCATTTGGTGATGGAAGCAAAAAGTACAATCCTAGCTGTGATCCTGAGTGTATGTAAAGGAAATGTTTAAGCTGACTTCCTGCAAAGGGGCTTAAAAGGAGCAAAATGTTCTGTCATTTCCTTGAACTGGTAAAATACATGATAATGCTAGAGGATTGTGATATTATGGATGATTCCTTCAGCAACCGTTAAAAAGGCATCGCCCTTTTGGCACGGTGCCTCGGGGTGCAAGGCCTTCTGGCCTCCGCCCTGCCTCTGCTCTCCTGCCTGCATGCTTGCTTCATGTGGCCCCTGTCCTGCTCTCTGCCTGGTATGGACCCAGCTTAGCTTCTTGACTTCTTTCTCTCCTAATTAAAAACCCCACTTTCCTGTGCATTTCTCTCACTGAAAATCCTTTAAAAACTTTAAAAAAAAAAAAACTCTACAAGATGCATTCAAAAGCAAAGGTGATGCAGTGATTCAAGTTTTAAGCTTTTCTTTATTTTTTATGTGAAAGGCAGAGTTACAGAGAGAAAGACAGAGAGGTCTTCCATCCACTGGTTTACTCCCTAGACTTTATCAACTGCCAGAGCTGGGCTGGTCTGAAACCAGGAGCTAGATGCTGCTTCTGGATCTCCCATATGGGTACAGGAGCCCAAGTCCTTGTGTCATCTTCCATGGCTTTCCCGGGCTCATTAGCAGGGAGGTGGATCTTAAGCGGAGCAGCCGTGATTTGAATAGGAGCCCACTTGGGATGCTGGTGCCACAGGCGGCTCCTTTACCCACTGCATCACACCACTGGCCCTAAGCTTTATTTTTATCTAAGATTTGCATAGCTCTCCTTTTTCCATTTGAGCCTATGCTTCCTTCTGTGTTAAATTTTATACAAGATTTGAGGTTCCAGGCACTTTGCTTTTCCCCTTTGTTTAGAGGTGTTCAGGTGTCCCAGCATCACTTGCGGAAAAGGACGTGGCTCTTTCACTGCATCGCCTTTGCTTTTAAAGTAACAGCAACAGAAGGGAACAGAGCATCAATACAGGGAACCACCCACCTGGATCTGCAGAGAATTAGGGTTGAATTGTCCGCCTCCATGTCCTGGTTGCTGTCCTGTTCTGTAGTTTGACAAGCTGTTGCAGTTGTGCCAAAGGCTACTTGGGATTGTTCTGTGTGTCCTACAAAAACAAGTGAATCTATCAAAATAAAAAGTCTAATTAAGTAAAAAGCCTAATCCAAGCAAATCACTGACCTGAGATGAAGAATCCCACAGGAATCCTTGCCTGCTTGTAGCCAGGCCACTTGCTTCATTTTGGCAAAACCTTCACGAAATTCTCAAACATTCCCAGTTTCTCCAGAGTTGGAGTGCAGTGTTGTGAAAGCTATTTCAGGAGGTAGTAGCTCTTCAAGTAAAATCATAGCATTTTAAAAGGAGGCAGCCTAAGACTGACACTTCTGATGAGTGGGGCCTTATTATTTAAAGTTACATTCTAATGACAAGTGGTGCACTTACTTTCTTAGGATGAAGACTTCATCAATTTATCGTACTAGCATTTTTTTAATCCCGCCTCTTCTCTGGCTTTCTTCACCCTCACCCCATGAATAACTAGTATTTTGACTTTTATAGTTGCAATTTTGTTACTCTTTAGGCTTTCCTCGGGCTAAGTATGATTTGCTAAGCATTATAACTTAGAGGTCCAGGTTTTTAAACTTTGCATAAATGCAATAATCCTTCACATTTTGTGCAGTATCATTTTAGAGATTCATCCACGTTTCATCTGGGTGGTTTTATGTGTCTGTAATTTGTTCACTTTTTTGTCTCTAGAGTATTCCAATGCATGTCTGTCCTTCAGGTTATTTTTATGTCACAAAATCACTGCTAATGGTAGACAATGTGTTGTTTTGATACATATGCACCTTGTAGGACAGGTAAATATCTTACCAGGACTTTCTTTCCTTGCTGTTACTATGGTAAGGACACCCTCCCAGGGACACCATCATGCTACAGCAACCGCACCTCCTGAGCTACAATGAGAAACTTTTATTAATAGAAAACGTCTATTTAATATAAATTTCAAAAGTACAATTTTTGGATTATAGCAGTTCTTCCCCCCATAACCACCCTCCCGCCCACAACCATCCCATCTCCCACTCCCTCTCCCATCCCGTTCTTCAAGATTCATGTTTAATTATATACAGAAGATCAACTCTATACTAAAAACTTCAACAATTTGCTCTGACAGAGACACACAAAGTATAATGTACTGTTTGAGAACTAGTTTTACCATTACTTTGCATATTACAACACATTTAGGACAGGAGCCTACATGGGGAGTAGGTGCACAGTGACTCCTATTGTTGATTTAACAATTGACACTCTTATATATGACATCAGTAATCACCCAAGGCTCTTGTCATGAGCTGCCAAGGCTATGGAAGCCTCTTGAGTTCACCAACTCTGATCTTACTTCGACAAGGTCATAGTCAAAGTGGAAGTTCTCTCCTCCCTTCAGAGAAAGGTCCCTCCTTCTTTGATGGCCCCTTCTTTCCACCAGGATCTCACTCACAGAGATCTTTCATGTAGGTCATTTTTTGTCACAATGTTTTGGCTTTCCATGCCTGAGAAACTCTCATGGGCTTTTTAGCTAGATCCGAATGCCTTAAGGGCTGATTCTGAGGCCAGAGTGCTGTTTAGGGCGTTTGTCATTCTGAGACAATGAGAAACTTTTAAACTATGTGTCCACACCACACCCTTAGAAAGGCTGAAGTCTTCTCCAACTCCTTTTCTCCAGGGGTCTTGTCGCCCCTTGAAATCTTTCTATTTGCCCACATCATCCACCTTCCAAAGCCACAGTCCAGTGTGGCTTCCCTTTCGAGGCTTTGTGTCAGCAGGAGGAGAAGGCCCTAGGTTGTGCTGGGGAAAACAGTGCAGCCTGAATAAGGCGCCAGAGTTCTTCTTTGGCGCTCTTAGATTTCCATCTGTCTCCTGCCAACACCCTTTCATTCACAGAGGTGCCCATATGGTCTCTGCCTCTGGACTTCGCTTGCTTGCTTGCTGCTTTCCCTTCCTTTTCCCTTTGAAGACTATTTCACACTGCCCCAAAGCTAGTTCAGAAGCTCTAGGGACTTCCTATGCAAATACAGCTGTAAAGCTCTTTGAAGTCTAGAGAGAATTTTCCATAGATCCAGGCAGGAGTGCTCTTACCCAGTCCCTAAAGGAGCATTCAGATGATGAAGGTTTTGATTGACTTCTCCTTGGCAACGTGAGTGCTGAAAGTTCTAGTAGGGGAGGGCTCTGCAGTGCTTGGTAATTCACCAAGTACAGAAGCAAGGGACTTTGTCTTGAAATGAATAATAGTTTATTTGCATAGGTTAATAGCTAAGCACAGGTTAATATGCTCTAGTATCGACACAATAATTCACAGTTCAAATTCTTGAACTGCTTCTCTGCCACTGATCCATACTTCCTCTGCTAATATGTGTCCAGGCCCAGCCACTCATCTATCTTTCCTTCAAAAGAACCCTGTCAACTGTTGTATTGCTAATAGTGAAACCACAGGTATTACTCAGTCCTTGTTTTTTAGCTGTATGAGACTGAGCCAGGGTTGGCACTGTCGTACAGTGGGTTAAGCCACCTCCTACAGTGCTGGCATCCCATGTGGGTGCTGGTTCAAGTCTCAGCTGTTCTACTTCCTTTTCAGCTCCCTGCTGAATATCTGGGAAAGCAGATGGCCTAAGTGTTCAGGCCCCTGCACCCACAAGGGAGAACCAGATGAAGCTCTGGGCTCCTGCCCCTCCCACTTCCCCCTTCCCTTCCCGTGCCTCTCCCTCTCTCCCTGTGCCTCTCTGTCTCTGTAACTCTTTCAAATAAAAAGCCTTTTAAAAAAAATTGTGCCATAAAATTAAGTCTTTTATTTCCTTTCCTATGTGATAAATATGCACTTATACATGTCTTTATATTTACTTTTAATTAAAAATTAACTCAGACACTACATGTTAAATAAACTTCTATTTGGTACAATGTGTCGTGGGTAGCTTCCCAAGTTGACCTTTTTGGAAAAATTATTTGAAAGAATTACGAAAGAGAAGGAGAGGTATAGAGAAACAGAGAGGTCTTCAATCTGCTGGTTCACTCCCTAGTTGGCCACAATAGTAGAGGCTGGGTTGAACCAAAGCCAGGAGCTTAGAGCTTGTTCTAGGTCTCCCGTGCAGGTGCCAGGGCCCAAGGACTTGGGCCATCTTCTACTGCTTTCCCAGGCCATAGCAGAGACCTGGATCGGAAGTGGAGCAGCCAGGACTCGAACCAGTGCCCAAATGGGCTGCCTGCACTGTAGGTGGCAGCTTTACCTGCTACGCCACAGTGCCACGCCCCCCCCAAGTTGATCTTGATTTCTTTTGAGCATATATCATAAATTCACTTAGCCCATTCTATGGGTAAAATGTGAATTCTGTACCCAAAAACGTCTTGAGGCTTGGTCTCCAGTGGCATTGGGAGACAGGACATGATGGGAGGTGCTCGGATCATGAGGGGTAAGCCTGCAGAGCTGGGTTAATTAATGCTTTTCTTCTGTGAGTGTGTTCTCCCTCTGGCAGGGCTGGGTTAGTGACCAGGAGGGTGAGCCGTTGGAAAGCTGGTCCGCCTGTCCCGCCTGGTGTCCATGGATCCTGCTGCTCCAACTCCAGGCAGAATGCCCATGGGGAACAGAGACACACCAAGGACACCAGGCATTTTCCTGCTTACTAGTGAGATGGAACCTTTCTTAGGATCATGGACCATGCTAGCACTTCTGTACGTTGTTCACCCAAACTAGTGTTGCCATTTTCCTGGATACTGATGTAGCTGCTCATGGATAGAGTCCACTGTTAACTTTAGAACCCCCAGAATGCCATTATGTGATGGAAAATCCATACACAAATCATAAAACTTTCCATTTCTCAGATAACTTACTTAATTTCTCTAGAGAAATCCTCTCAGATTTTTGGCCTGGGAATATATTCTTGATCATATGTACCTTGATAGATTGTGGGTAGGGTTCTATAGGAAGACACCCTTCTTGGTAACTTGTTCTATCAAACTCAAATTCTACCCCTCACATCTGATACACCTGCTGAATCTGAACCAGAACCAATCTGAGGGCTTGAGATGCACAGAAGAAAGAAGGAGAATCCGCCTGAGTGTATTTACTGTTGATGAAATTCCAGATCCATCACTACCAGTATCCGGTGTTGCTCCTTGGGATGCAGCCTCTGCAGAGGATACACGGTGGGGGTGCAAGTTTGGCTGAAGAGCCTGGAGAACGTGTCTGTCTCCGTGCGTCCATCCCAGCACGGCTTGAGTGGAGACACCAGCGGCCCCAGCTCTTTCTCTATCCTTCCTCTTGGCATTGCTGCTCCCAGCACAAGACCAGGATAGTCAGCAATGGGATCTGAGGATGTGGTGGTATATGTCAAGTTGTCACACTGGGAAGATAGATGCTTCGTATGGTTCTGTCACGGGTTAGGGTTTCCCGATCGGAACAATTCCTGGTGGTTCAAGACATGAGTTTAGCTGTAGATTTCCTCAACACAAATCCTAGTTCTTTGATTCAGCAATTATGGACCCTTGGTCAACTTAATCTATACACATAAGTGCCCAGTTCAGAGGACAGCTATCATGATTCCTATCTCGCACTGTACGTGAAGAGCAAATGATACAATGTGCTTGTCTTTGCTACAGCCCTTGCCAGCTGGAAACCTCTTACCAAGTCGTAGCAGTTGTTGCTGTTAATACTGCTGCCTAACATCATGATCTGGTTTTCTCATCTTATATTGCAGTGGGTAGGAGTTAATTTAATTGCTGTCTCCTTGGAGATGTGCATATGCAGGTTTCCTTTGCCAGCCTTCGTGGCTTAGGTTTATTTAAATCCATTTTAAGCATGGAAGATGTATAGTTCTGGTTGTCTGACATGGCGTTGGTTTCAGCCCGTTATCAGCTCCCTGGGGTGCCTGATGCTTAGCGCTTAGTAATTACTGTAGCCCACCTGACGCTTGGAACATCACTGCTGTACCTCGGCTCTCCCAGCAGCTACAGAGAGGCTTACATTGCGTTGCTGGCTCCTGAGGCACTGGGAAATGCTGGGGGAGCCACACTTTGGTTTGTGCTGAAACAAAATGAGAACTGAAGCCGAATTCTGAACGTAGCAATAATCCCATATGAGCACCCTGGGAAGCTAATGATCTTCCTAAGGAGGTAGAAAACCAGATTCGGATATTGACGAGAGATGAACATGAAGCACTTCAAATGCTAAAGATGAGTATGAGTGGAAGTTTATGGAGAATGGAATGAGAATCCCACCACCCCAAGACAAGTGACAGCAAAAATAACAAGGGTTGAACTTTACACGAATGCTGTTTGTAGGGACAAGTCACCTGTTTGCTTCTCTTAAAACAAGCTCGTACGGATGTCTAATACATATTTTCAGATTGGATCTGCAAGGTGCGCGTGTCTGCTCGCCGTTTAGTGCAGTATGCAGTAGCTATCAATTGTGGTTAGGCTTTGTAGAGCCCAGGATAAAGGCTTCAGTCACAAAGGGAGAGCAGCAGGCTGGTGGGGGAGGGGGGCTGTGCAGTGCAAGGGAGAATGCCGATCTGGGGGTCGGGGCTGCCTCTGAAATCTGCCCCAGACTCGTACTCTGTGTGCCCATGGGCCTGCTTCTTCTTTGAACTCGCTTCCTACCTTCAAAGATTGCTGCAGCAGTTGCAGCTGATGCTCAGGAATGGCCTAGAATACACATGCTACTGAGTCGGTAGCTGTTAGAGCCAAAGCACCCCGTGCCGACCCTATCGACATGCAGTATATGTAAACGTGCATTAAGATCTAGGCACACTAACCCTGCTTGCAGGGGGCTTGGGCCCCAGCCCTGGGCTCCGGGAGGTCATCTTCAAGCCCTTGGAATGTTCTGCCTGATACACATGCCTCTCCTTCCCTGGAGCCTCTGGTCACACGGTGTGATCTTACAGCGTTGTCCAGCAGAGGACACAGGGTCATGCACATCACCTTGCTGTCCTGAGATGCTGGTGGCTGTGCCCTCTGTTTTCGGAAGAGTCTGAGAAGGATTAGAAGTAGTCATTCTTGAAATACTTGGAGAATTCTTCCAATAGTCCACAGGCCCATTTTATTGTGGGAGACTGTTTATTACTGATTCAATCTCTGTACTCACTATTGGCTTGCTCAGACCTTTTGTTCTTTCTTCAGTGTTGGTAGGCTATGTGTCTAGATATTTTTTTCTGGGTTGTCCAGATTGTTGGCATACAATTATTAATCTCTTAGGATCCTTTGTATTTCTGTGGTATCATTTCTAATGCTTCCTCCTTCATTTTTTGTTTAGAATCTTCTCATTTTTTAGTTTAGGTAAAGGCTTAAGTATTTGACTTTTTTGAAAGATGTTTATTTGACAGGTGGAGTTACAGAGAGTGAGAGGGAGAGACAGAAAGGTCTTCCTTCCATTGGTTCACCCCCCAAATGGCTGCTACAGCTGGCACCACGTCGATCTGAAGCCAGGAGCTTCCTCCTGGTCTCCCACACAGGCGCAGCGCCCAAGCACTTGGGCCATCCTCCACTGCCTTCCCGGGCCACAGCAGAGAGCTGGACTGGACGAGAAGCAACCGGGACTAGAACCCAGGGCCCATATGGGATTCCGGTGCCGCAGGTAGAGGACTAGCCAAGTGAGCCACGGCACCAGCCCCTGACTTATCTTTTTTTATAAAAGACAACTCTTGGTTTCTTTTTTGTCCATTGTTCTAATCTGTATTTCATTAACTTCTGCTCTATTTATTTTAAAGTCCCAGAGTTAGTGTGATCTTCCATCGGCTAGTTCACTCCCCAGATGGCCACAGCAGCCAGGGCTGGGCCAGTCAGAAGCCAGGAGCCAGGAAATTTACCTGGGTCTCCCATGTTGGTCTCAGGGCCTCAGACACTTGAGTCAGCTTCTGCTTTTCCCAGGTCATTAGCAGAGAGCTGGGTCAGAGGTGGAGTAGCCAGGACACAGCAGGAGCCCACACAGGGTGCTAGTGCCACGGGGAGCAGCTTTCCCTGCTCGACCACTGTGCCAGCCCCTCTGCTCTGGTCTTTGTTTCCTTCCCTTCACTAACTTGGCTCATAGATGGTTCTTCCATCCCCAGGTCCTTGAGCTGTCATGGTAGCTCATTCCTTCTTTTGCCACAGGAATTCGTTGCTATGGATTTTCCCCCTTAGAGCTGCTTCTGGTGCATCCCATTGGTTTTAGTGTGCTGTTTGCCTTTCAGTTTATCTCAAGATACATCTCTCTTTTTAATTTCTTCTTTGACTCATTGGCTGTTCAGTAGCACATTGTTTAATTCCACATTTATGAAATTTCTAAGATTTCATGTTACTGAATTATGATTTCATATCATTGTGATAAGAAAGGATATTAGATACAATTGTCCTCCTCTTAAACTTGTTCAGACTTGTTTTGTTACCTAACATAGATGCTATCCCCCAGAAAGTTCCATGTGTGCTTAATGCATATTCTATCCAATGGCATCTTCTTATCTGTTAGATCCATTTAGTCTACAATTTAGTTTTTGCCAACATTTCCTTACTAATTTTCTGTCTGATTATCTGTCCATTGTTGAAAATGGAGTGGTGAATTCTTCAATTATTACTTGATAATCTCATCTTTCCCTTCAGATCTACTTTTCATAATGACTTCAAAAGCCTGATGTTATTTATCTGTCTGATTCTGTAGCAATGCAGCTTGTGGCAAAGATAAACAATTCAATTCAAATAAAATACTATTCCTTAACTATTTATTATGTCCAGTACATGGTAGATAGTGGAGACATAGGTAAAATATGGAAGAAGGAGTCAGATACATAAACAAGTAGTTAGAGAACAAGAGGCAGGCAACAGAAGTACACTCACAATGGAGAGGCAGGGCAAAGTAATAGCCATGTAGGGAAGACCCTACACATAGGAGACAAAATAGACAGATGGGGATTCAAAGGATAATTCCACAAAGTAGAGAAAGAAATCGGCACATTTTTTAAAAATTCTAACAAAGTTTCAGTTAGACATGAATAAGTTTTGGAGATCAATGGTACAGCAAGATGACTATAGTTAAAATCTTGGATGCTTGAAAATTGTTTAGGTACTAGGTCTTTTTTTTTTTTAAGAAGATGTATTTTATTTATTTGAAAGAGTTACAGAGAGAGGTCTTCCATCTGCTGGTTCACTCCCCAGATGGCCACAATGACCAGAGCTGATACAAAGCCAGGAGCCAGGTGCTTCTTAAAGGTCTCTTGCTTAGATGCAGGGGCCCAAGGGCTTGGGCCATCCTCTGCTGCTTTCCCAGGCATATTATTGGGGAGCTAGATTGAAAGTGGAGCAGCCAGGACTCACATTGGTACCCATATGGGATGCTGGTACTGCAGATCAGGGCTTTAACCCGCTGTGCCACAGTGCCAGCCCAAGGTGTACTGGGTCTTAAATATTCCAAACCCATAAATATGACAAGCATGTAAGGTGATGGATCTGTGAGTCAGTTTGATTGTGCTAATCATTGAACAGTATGTACATCTATCAAAATGTCACTGTCAGTATGTACTATGTCATATACTATGTCATATATACACTATGTCAATACATGTATCCAAACATTAAACAATATGTATATCAATATATATAATTTTTGTCAATTACATCTCAAAGCCAAGGAAAATACGTAAAATGCATACAACCTTGTGCATATAAATGCATATACTGAATATATTGTGATGGTAAAGTGATGAAGTAGCACAACCATCAAAATCTGGAATCCTGAACAACACGTTGGAGACCTAGCCGGCCCGGCCCCCACCCTCCACCTGCTCAGGAAGTTACACTCACAGTCCCCACATATCTCCCACCCCTGGTGTCTACATAGCTTTGTCTGCACAGGGGATGAGCCAGAGCTCCCAGGTTGCCTGTGGGCTCAAACAGTGAGAGGAGGTGTTGGTGAGAAAACACTCCTGGTGCTCTCAACACTCAATTCTCCGGTTTTCCTCACCTTTTTTTTTTTTTAATAAAGCTTTTATTTAAAGAATATAAATTTCCAAAGTATAGCTTATGGATTACGATGGCTCCCCCCCATAACTTCCCTCCCACCCGCTACCCTCCCCTTTCCTGCTCCCTCTCTACTTGCATTCACATTAAGATTCCTTTTCAATTCTCTTTATACACAGAAGATCAGTTTAGTACATATTACGTAAAGATTTCAAGAGTTTGCCCTCACATAGCAACACAAAGTGAAAATACTGTTGGAGTACTAGTTATAGTATTAATTCACAATGTACAGCACATTAAGGACAGATCCTACATGATTTTTTTTTAAATTATGCAATTTCCAATTTAACACCAAGATTTTTAAATCATTTCAATTATCTTTATTTACAGAAGATCGATTCAGTGTATACCAAGTAAAGATTTCATCAGTTTGCACCCACACAGAAACACCAAGTGTAAAAATACTGTTTCAGTACTAGTTATAGCATTACTTCACATTGGACAACACATTAAGGACAGATCCCACATGAGACGTAAGTACACAGTGACTCCTGATGTTGATTTAACAATTTGACACTCTTGTTTATGGCATCAGTAATCTCCCTAGGCTCTAGTCATGAGTTGCTGAGGCTATGGAAGCCTTTAGGGTTTGCTTTTTTTTTTTTTTTTTTTTTTTTTTGACAGGTAGAGTTAGACAGTGAGAGACAGAGACCCAGAGACCGTGAGAAAGGTCTTCCTTCCATTGGTTCACTCCCCAAATGGCTGCTATGGCCAGCGCACTGCGCCAATCCGAAGCCAGGAGCCAGGTGCTACCTCCTGGTCTCCCATGGGGTGCAGGGCCCAAGGACTTGGGCCATCCTCCACTGCTTTCCCGGGCCACAGCAGAGAGATGGACTGGAAGAGGAGCAATCGGGACTAGAACCCGGGGTGCTGGCGTGGCAGGTGGAGGGTTAGCCAAGTGAGCCGCGGTGCTGGCCCCTCACCTTCTTTAGAGGGCTCTAGCAGACAGGGTCCAGCTGCCCACAGCAGGGACCCTTCACTGAGACAGCTTGAGGGGCTTCCTTTCTTCCTGGCTCAATTTTCCGTCCCCTCCCTGTGCTCCAAAATACGTTCTGCCCAAATCTGTGCCCAAGGTCTGAGATGCTGATCTCTTACAGGTATTTTAGTCAGCTCGGAAAAAATTGTAAGTCTAATATCGTGTTTAATAGAACTAAATTTTCTATTTTCATCCACTATAGATGCTAAGAGTTAAGAATCCCAATTTGCAGAGATTTGGACAAAGGACTGTAGTTGAATTATCAGGATACACGCGGTCATTGACCAGCACTGTGTTGCTCTTTGGGGATAGACTCATTGGCTGTTCTCACTCCTGAGATTCCTCTCACGTTCCTGAGGCACTGGCCCTACACTTGCAGGAAACAGATTTTGGTGTCAGTTACAGCAGGTTCCACCACCACCTGCCCTGGACTCTAGGACTCTTTCAGTCTCACACTTGCTTTGCTGACTTCTTCCTGTGGGCTCAACTGGAGCAAAAATAGGTTTACACATGGATCAGAGTTTGACACCTTTGATCGATAAAGGTGAGTGAATTACCAACCAGCTTTAAGTCCTAGGGAGTCCTTGAATGGCTTTTAACAAGCCAAAGACAACTCTGTATTTTACAAAGATCACACTGGAAGACAGAGTGAAATTAAAAGTGAGGAGGGGGCCGGCGCCGTGGCTCAATAGGCTAATCCTCCGCCTTGCGGCGCCGGCACACCAGGTTCTAGTCCCGGTCGGGGCCCCGGATTCTGTCCCGGTTGCCCCTCTTCCAGGCCAGCCCTCTGCTGTGGCCCGGGAGTGCAGTGGAGGATGGCCCAAGTGCTTGGGCCCTCCACCCCCTGGGAGACCAGGAAAAAGCACCTAGCACCTGGCTCCTGCCATCGGACGAGCACGGTGCGCCGGCCGCAGCGCACCATCCGCGGCGGCCATTGGAGGGTGAACCAACGGCAAAGGAAGACCTTTCTCTCTGTCTCTCTCTCTCACTGTCCACTCTGCCTGTCAAAAATAAATAAATAAATAAATAAATAAATAAATAAATAAATAAAGTGAGGACGGATAAGAATTGGGATTTTAAGAGGCCACTGGTAACAAATGAGTTAATATAATTAAGGCCTGAATTCAGCCAATGAATTTGGATTCCAGGGGTAAAGAGAAATCTTAGGGCTTTTTCAAAGCAGTGGCAGCAAGCACAGATGCCACTAGCCAGTGTAAGCATTTGATGACGTGATGTTTCTACTTTCATGTGAGAGTGTGAATTATACAAACAGAAAACTAATCGCAATATACAACATACAGGAGTGTACAGCCACCTTGAATGGTCTATGGAGCTGCTATTTCAACTTCTTAGGGAGTGCTATGAATGAATTGTACAGAGTGCATGTGGTTGTGTGCATTTTCATGGGAAGATGGCCATGGATTTACAAATATTCATATGGATCCAAGTCCCCAAAGAGAAAGCCTTAGTCTGAGAAAGACAAATGAGGCCTTCCGATATCGCTCTGTTTTGGGAAGCACAGAAGCCAAATGTGGGTGAATGTGATGTGTGCACGGTGAAGGTTCTACTCAGCGGCAGGTGTCAAGACAGGAAAAAACACTTGGCAGTAACTGATGGGAGAATGAGACACACAGTGTGAAGGCTTTCCCAAGTTTGTGTCAGACATCTCCATCAAAGCTAGTTGAGAAAACACGCGGGCTCTGGGCTTCACAGAATGAATGGGAGTGGACAGACACGAGTTGTTTCCAATATGGCAGGCCGAGAAGGAAGCAGCATTACTGGCTCAGGTGCCAAACAAGAGTGGAGAAAACGGTATTGGCCAAGGCTACACAAGCCCAAGAAGTATTGGTGAATTTTCAAAAGCCTCCCCCTTCCCCATGGGGATGCCCTCCCGAAAGAGGTCTCACGGCTCCATGTGAGGCATCCAGACCCCACACACCAGCTCAGTCGGCTGCCCTAGCACGCCTCCTCCCTACAAAGCAGCGCACAACAGTCTGGCCTCCACACCTGCACAGACGCTGGGCTGCCAACAGCCTTCCTGCCCATCTTTGCAATCTGCCCTACCTGTCTGCTTTTGGATACCCGGCTTTCGGACAACTAGTGCCTCTCCCAGCCCCTACTTCCTCAGTCACACTAGACAGTCCTCACACCATCCCTACCTTCTAGACAAAAAATTACTTAGCCAACTTCACCTGTTTCCTACCAGCTTCTTGAGAAACATCCAAACATCTCCCCTACGTCGGTCTTCACAAGACCTTTGCGGCCACGTTTGGCCTCTCCTGTGGAATCCACCCTAATCATGTGTTAAGTCTCCCTGATTTCCCTGGGAACTTCCCTTCCTGCTTCTCATCCTCTCGGCATCTGCCTTTAACACTTCTCTCCTGTGGTGGTGTTTGCATTTTTTTTTGTCGTTGTTGTTGTTCCTTTAGGTTTGGTGATCTCTGTTGTTAGCTTTCCTTAGCAAATCATGAACTTGGAGCCTGTTCAACCAGGAGATGAGACCAGGTCATCATGAACGTCACCATGAATCAGCGACCTCGGTCAATTTCAAAGTGTCTGCACAGTGTTCTGACAATTCCAGAATGCCTGTCTCATCTAATTCCTCCCAGATGATTCTGGTACCTGAACAGGGCATCTGAGGTGGGTTATGTCAAGGCCTCTTTGCTGCCAGTTGGCATCTGCCTTTTCTTCCTCCACTGTCAGTCTGGCATGGTATTGCTGGGACCCCCACAGATGCCAGAGTTGGCCAGACTCCCTGTTCCTCCAGCGTGGGGCTGGGCTGCCAATTACCAGCATCAGTGGTGTTGATGGCAGCCCAGAGAATGCTGGCAGCCATTGCTGACAATACTTCCATCACCTGCTAAAATCTTAGGTTTTCAGCATTTCGTCGTTCTTTTCATGCTAGCCTCAGGAATTGATTAATCTGCTTTTCACTTGTTATTCACTGAAGTTATCAGAATATGGGCTACCAGCAAGCTTGCTAATTTTCAAAGAAATTTTAGTTAACAGGTCTGACCCAGGTATTAGATTTCTAGATGCTTACTCTTATCCTATGTAAACAGTAATAGTATTGGCCAGCGCCACGGCTCAATAGGCTAATCCTCCGCCTGTGGCGCCGGCACACCGGGTTCTAGTCCCATTCGGGGTGCTGGATTCTGTCCCGGTTGCCCCTCTTCCAGGCCAGCTCTCTGCTGTGGCCCAGAGTGCAGTAGAGGATGGCCCAAGTGCTTGGGCTCTGCACCTGCAAGGGAGACCAGGAGAAGCACCTGGCTCCTGGCTTCGGATCAGCACGGTACGCCGGCCACAGCGGCCATTGTAGGGTGAACCAATGGAAAAGGAAGACCTTTCTCTCTGTCTCTCTCTCTCTCACTGTCCACTCTGCCTGTCAAAAAAAAAAAAAAAAGAGTAATAGTACTTCATCCTACTGACAATTATAAACTGTGTTTAACTATTATTCAGTAAGCGAATATCAAAATTCTAGGTGAGCAATACTTTCATATTCCTCATATTTACTATTATCATACTTTGACTTTTTTCCCTAATGTTCTATTTATTGGGTTACCTGTGATTCTCTTTTTAGAAACTTTTTTATTTAATGAGTAGAAGTTTCATAAATCAACTTGAGGAATATATTGGTTCTTCCTGCCATATCCACCCTCCCACCCCTACTCCTATCCCACCTTCTCCTCCCTCTCCCATCCCATTCTTCATTAAGATTCATTTTTAATTAACACTATATACAGAAGACCAACTCCTATATTAAGTAAACATTTGAACACTTTTTATCCATACCCATACACACAAACTACAAAGAATTGTTTGAAAACAAGTTTTACAGTTAATTAACATAGAACAACTCAATAAGGACATAGGTCCTGCATGGGGAGTAAGTGCACAGTAACTCCTGTTAATTTAATAATTAACACTCTTAGGTATGACATCAATGATCACCTGAGGCTCTTGACATAAGCTGCCAAGGCTATGGAAGTTTTTTGAATCCAGTCTCTGACAGTATTTAGAAAGGGCCATAAGCAAAGTAGAAGTTCTCTCCTCCCTTCAGAGAAAAGTACCTCCTTCTCTGATGGTCCTTATATTTCCCCTGGGGTCTCACAGAGATCCTTCATGCAGGATTTTTTTCTTTTCCCCACAGTGTCTTGACTTTCCATGCCTGAAATGCTCTCATGGGCTTTTCAGCCAGATCAGAATGCCTTAGGGGCTGATTCTGAGGTCAGAGTGCTGTTTAGGGTATTTGTCATTCTATGAGTTGGCTGTGTGGACTACTTCCCATGTTGGAACATTCTCTCCTTCTTAATTATGTCAATTATTATTATCAGACACTTGATCTTATTTATATTATCCCTTTAACATTTAGTACTATCTATATGATCAAATAAACACTTAATATGATCACTTTAACATGTAAGATGGCATTATTACCACCCAGTTTAATGGGATTTGGAGTCCCATGATAAGTTTTAGAAGTAAGTCTTTTGGAATGTATGCAGAGTAACACAACTTCTCCCTCTTATTCCCACTCTTATTTTTTACTGGGATCTATTTTCAATTGACTTTATACACATATTATTTCTGGGTTAAGTAAAGAATTCAACTAGTAGTATTAAGAAGGAAAAAATAAAAATAAAAAAAAACTGTTCCTCAAGAGTCAAGACAAGGGATGTTAAAGTCATTGCTTCTCAAGGTGTCAATTTCACTTCTACAGGTTTTCATTTAGGTACTCTATTATCACAGATCAAGGAAAACATAGCATTTGTCCCTTTGGGACTAGTTTATTTCACTAAATATAATGTTCTCCAATTCATCTATTTTGTTCCAAATGACTGAATTTCATTTTTACTGCTGTGTAGTATTCCAAATAGTACATATCCCATAATTTCTTAATCCAGTCTTGAGTTGATGGGCATTTAGGTTGATTCCATGTCTTAGCTGTTGTTAATTGAGCTGCAATATATATGGGGGTGCAGATAACTCACTTACGTGCTGATTTCATTTCCTTTGGGTAAATTTCCAGGAGTGAGATGGCTGGGTCATACGGTAGGTCTATACTTAGATTTTAGAGGTATCTGCATACTGTCATCCATAGTGGCTTTAGCAGTTTACTTTCCCACCAATAGTAGATTAGGGTGCCTTTTTCCCCCAAATCCCCACCAGCATTTGTCGTTTGTTGATTTCTGTATGAAAGCCATTGTAACTGGGGTGAGGTGAAACCTCATGGTGGTTTTGATTTGCATTTCCCTGTTGAATACTGATCCTGAGCATTTTTTCATGTCTGTTGGGCCATTTGGATTTCCTCTTCTGAAAAATGTTTAAGTCCTTTGCCCATTATTTAACTAGGTTGGTTGTTTTGTTGTTGTGGAGTTTCTTGATCTCTTTATATATCTTGGTTATTAGTCCTTTATCAGTTGCATGGTTTGCAAATAAATTCTCCCAATCTGTCAGTTGCCTCTTCACTTTCCTATTTCCTTTGTGGTACAGAAGCTTCTCATTTTGATGTAATCCCACTTGCCAGTTTTAGCTTTTATTGTCTGTGCCTCTGGGGTCTTTTCTGGAAATCCTTTACCTGTGCTAATGTTTTGCAGGGTTTCTCTAATGCTTTCTAATAATTGGTGGTATTAGATCATAGATTTAGATCTTTAATCCATTTTGAATGGATTTTTGTCTGATATAAGGTAGGCACCCTGCTTCATACCTCTGCATGTGGAAATCCAGTTTTCCCACCAATGTTGAAGAGACTGTCCTTGCTCAGGGATTGGCTTTGGCTATTTGTTTGAATATAAGTTGGATGTAGATGCTTGGATTGATTTCTGGCATTTATATTCTGTTTCATTGGTCTGCCCATCTGGTATTGTACCAGTACCATGCTGTTTTAATTATAACTGCACTGTAGTGTGTCTTGAAATCTGCTATTGTGATGCCTCCAGCTTTTTGTAGTATAAGATTGCTTTAGCTATTTGAGGTCTCCTGGGTTTACAAATGAATTTCAGCATAATTTTTTCTAGATCTGAGAAGAATGTCTTTGGTATTTTGGTATTGCATTGAATCTGTAAATTGCTTTTGGTAGTATGAACATTTTGATGATATTGATTATTTCAATCCATGAACATGAAACTTTTTTCCATTTTTTGTGTCTGCTATTTCTTTATGTTTTATAACTCTCATTATAGAGATCTTTGACATCCTTGATTAAATTTAATCCAAGGTATTTTATTTTTCCTTGTAGCTATTGTGAATGGAATTAATCTTTTTTTAACTTTTATTTAGTAAATATAAATTTCCAAAGTACAGTTTATGGATTACAATGGTTTCACCCCACCATAACTTCCCTCCCACTCACACCCCTCCCATCTCCTGCTCCCTCTCCCATTCCATTCACATCAAGAATCATTTTCAATTATCTTTATATACAGTAGATCGATTTAGTATATATTAAGTAAAGATTTCATCAGTTTGCATCCACACAGAAACAGAGTGTAAAATACTGTTTCAGTACTAGTTATAGCATTACTTCACATTGGACAACACATTAAGGACAGATCCCACATGAGGAGTAAGTACACAGTGACTCCTGTTGTTGACTTAACAATGTGACACTCTTGTTTAGGCTCTAGTCATGAGTTGCCAAGGCTATGGAAGCCTTTTGAGTTTGCTGACTTCGATCTTATTCTGACAGGGTAATAGTCAATGTGGAAGTTCTTTCCTCCCTTCAGAGAAAGGTACCTCCTTCTTTGGCCCTGTTCTTTCCACTGGGATCTCACTCATAGAGATCTTTCATTTAGGTCTCCTTTTTTTTTTCCCCAGAGTTTCTTGGCTTTCCATGCCTAAAATACTCTCATGGGCTCTTGAGCCAGATCTGAATGCCTTAAGGGCTGATTCTGAGGCCAGAGTGCTATTTAGGACATCTGTCATTCTATGAGTCTGCTGTGTATCTTGCTTCCCATGTTGGATCATTCTCTCCCTTTTTGATTCTATCAGTTAGTATTAGCAGACACTAGTCTTGTTTGTGTGATCCCTTTGACTCTTAATCCTATCAGTGTGATCAATTGTGAACTGAAATTGATCACTTTGACTAGTGAAATGGCATTGGTACATGCCACCTTGATGGGATTGAATTGGAATCCCCTGGCATGTTTCTAACTCCATCATTTGGGGCAAGTCTGATTCAACATGTCCCAAACTGTACATCTCCTCCCTCTCTTATTTCCACACTTATATTTAACAGGGATCACTTTTCAGTTAAAATTTAAACACCTAAGAATAATTGTGTGTTAATTACAGAGTTCAACCAATAGTACTAGAATAAAAAAATACTAAAATGGATAAAGTATTACATTGTACATCAACAGTCAGGACAAGAGCTGATCAAGTCATTGTTTCTCACAGTGTCCATTTCACTTCAACAGGTTTCCCCTTTGGTGCTCAGTTAGTTGTTGCTGATCAGGGAGAACATATGATATTTTACACCTTTGGGATTGGCTTAATTCATTCAGCATAATATTTTCCAGATTCCTCCATCTTGTTGCAAATGACCGGGTTTCATTGTTTTTGACTGCTGTATAGTATTCTATAGAGTACATGTCCCATAATACTTTTTCCAGTCTACTGTTAATGGGCATTTGGGTTGGTTACAGGTCTTAGCTATTGTGAATTGAGCTGCAATAAACTTTAATGTGCAGACGGCTTTTTTGTTTGCCAATTTAATTTCCTTTGGGTAAATTCCAAGGAGTGGGATGGCTGGGTTGTATGGTAGGGTTATATTCAGGTTTCTGAGGAATCTCCAGACTGACTTCCATAGTGGCTTAACCAGGTTGCATTCCCACCAAAGGTGGGTTAGTGTCCCTTTTTCCCCACATCCTCTCCAGCATCTATTGTTGGTAGATTTCTGAATATGAGCCATTCTCACCGGAGTGAGGTGAAACCTCATTGTGGTTTTGATTTGCATTTCCCTGATTGCTAGTGATCTTGAACCTTTTTTCATGTGTTTGTTGGCCATTTGGATTTCCTCTTTGGAAAAATGTCTATTGAGGTCCTTGGCCCATCTCTTAAGTGGGTTGTTTGTTTTGATGTTATGGAGTTTCTTGATTTCTTTGTAGATTCTGGTTATCAACCCTTTATCTGTTGCGTAGTTTGCAAATATTTTTTCCCATTCTGTTGGTTGCCTCTTCACTTTCCTGACTGTATCTTTTGAAGTACAGAAACTTCTCAATTTGATGCAATCCCAAATGTTAATTTTGGATTTGACTGCCTGTGCTTCTGGGGTCTTTTCCAAGAAGTCTTTGCCGGTACCTATATTTGCAGGGTTTCTCCAGTACTCTCTAATTTGATGGTGTTGGGTCGTAGATTTAAGTCTTTAATCCATGTTGAGTGAATTTTTGTGTAAGGTGAAAGGTAGGGATCTTGCTTCATGATTCTGCATGTGGAAATCCAATTTTCCCAGCACCATTTTTTGAATGGACTGTCCTTACTCCAGGGATTGGTTTTGGATCCTTGATCAAATATAAGCTGGCTGTAGATGTTTGGATTGATATCCGGTGTTTCTATTCTGTTCCATTGGTCTATCCATCTGTTTCTGTACCAGTACCATGTTGTTTTGATAACAACTGCCCTGTAGTATGTCCTGAAATCTGGTATTGTGATGCCTCCGGCTTTGTTTTTGTTGTACAAGATTGCTTTAGCTATTCGAGGTCTCCTGTGTCTCCATATGAATTTCAGCATCATTTTGCCAGATCTGAGAAGAAATGTCTTTGGTATTTTGATTGGTATCACATTGAATCTATAAATTGCTTTTGGGAGAATGGACATTTTGATGATATTGATTCTTCCAATCCATGAGCATGGAAGATTTTTCCAATTTTTGGTATCCTCTTCTATTTCTTTAAGGTTTTGTAATTTTCATCATAGAGATCTTTAACGTCCTTGGTTAAGTTTATCCCAAGGTATTTGATTGTTTTTGTAGCTATTGTGAATGGGATTGATCTTAGAAATTCTTTCTCAGCCATGGTATTGTCTGCAAGGTTGGTGTTTTTTGTGTGTTGATTTTATATCCTTATTTTACCAAACTCTCCTATGAATTCCAAATGTCTCCTGGTGGAGTCTCTTAGATTCCCTTTTGGAATCATGTAATTTCAAATAGGGATAGTTTGACTTCTTCTTTCCTGATTTGTATCTCTTTGATTTTTTTTTCCTTGCCTAATGACTCAGGCTAAAACTTCTAGGACTATACTAAATAGCAATGGTGAGAGTGGGCATCCTTGTCCAGTTTCAGATCTCAGTGGGAATGCTTCCAACTTTTCCCGATTAATTAGGATGCTGGTCATGGATTTGTCATAAATTGCCTTGGTTGTGTTGAGAAATGTTCCTTCTATACCCGATTTGCTTAGCATTTTCATCATGAAATGGTGTTGTATTTTATCAAATGCTTTCTATGCATCTGTTGATAGTCATATAGTTTTTGTTCTGCAGTTTCTAAATGCATTGATTGGTTTGTGAATGTTGAATCATTCCTGCATACAATGTATAAATCCCACTTGGTCTAGGTTAATGATCTTTCTGATACATTGTTGGATTCGATTGGCCAGAATTTTGTTGAGGATTTTTGCATCTATATTCATCAGAGAAATTGGTCTGTAATTCTTCCTCTGTTGCATCTTTTTTGGGTTTAGGAATTAAGGTGTTGCTGGCTTCTAGAAAGAATTTGGGAGGATTCCCTCCCTTTCAATTGTTTTGGATCACTAGAAAAGTTCTCATTAAATGTCTGGTACAATTCAAGTGAAGCCATCCAGTCCTGGACTTTTCCTTGTGGAAGGGTCTTTATTACTGATTAAATTTCCATCTTGTTTATGGGTCTGATTAGGTTTTTTGTGTCTTCATGGCTCAACTTAGGTAGGTTGTATGTGTCCAAGAATCTATCCATTTCTTCTAGGTTTCCCAGTTTGTTGACATCAGAAATCAAAGAGCTGTATTATTCTTTTTATTTCTCTAATTTTGTTGATTTGAGTCTTCTCTCCTATTTTTGGGTTAGTTGGGGTAATGGTGTGTCAACTTTACTTAGTTTTTCAAAAACCCAACTCTTCATTTTGCTGATCTTTTGTATTTTGTGTCAATTTTATTGATTTTTTTCTCTAATTTTAATTTTTCCTACTAGTTTTCAATTTGGTTTGCTATTTTTCTAGATCTTTGAGGTGCATTGATAGGTCACTTATTTGGTGCCTTTCCAATTTCTTGATGTAGGCACCAATTGCTATGAACTTTCCTCTTAACACTTTTTGTTGTATCCCATAAGTTTTAAGATTTATTTATTTATTTATTTGAAAGTCAGAGTTACACAGAGAGGAGAGGCAGAAAGAGAGGTCTTCCATGCGATGGTTCACTTCCCAATTGGCCACAACGGCTACAGCTGTGCCAATCTGAAGCCAGGAGCCAGGAGCTTCTTCTGGGTCTCCCATGCAGGTAAGGGGCCCAAGGACTTGGGCCATCTTCTACTGCTTTCCCAGGTCATAACAGAGAGCTGGATCAGAAGTGGAGCAGCTGGGTCTCTAACTAGCGCCCATATGGGATGCGGGCACTTCAGGCCAGGGCATTAACCTGCTGTACCACAGCACTGGCCCCAATCCCTTAAGTTTTGATATGTGATGTTGTCATCTTCATTTGTTTCTAGAAATTTTTTTCTTTCTTTGATCTCTTCTGTTACTCACTGTTCATTCAGGAGCATGTTGTTCATTTTCCATGTGTTTGCATATGTTCTGGAGTTTCCCGAGTTGCTGATTTCCATCTTCATTGCATTGTGGCCTGAGAAAATGGTATGATTTTGACTTTTTTGAATTTGCTGAGACTTGCTTTATGCCCTAGCATGTGGTTAGTCCTAGAGAAATTTCCATGTGCTGAAGAGTAAAATATGTGGCTGTAGGGTGGAAGACTCTAGGTATCTGCTAGGTCTATTTGGTCTATGGTGTCAATTATCTCTGGTTTCCTTGCTGGTTTTCTGTCTGGTTGATCTGTCCATTGCTGAAAATGGGGTATTGAAGTCCCCCATTTCTACTGTATTTGAGTCTATATCTCCCTTTAAATCCATTAACATTTTTAAATAGCCAGGTACCCTTTAATTAGGTGCATATACATTTATAATAGTCACATCTTCCTGTTAAATTGAACCTTTTAATCATTATATAGTGTCTTTCTTTGTCTCTCTTTTTTTTTTTTTTTTTTTTTTTTTTACAGGCAGAGTGGACAGTGAGAGAGAGAGAGAGAGAGAGAGAGAGAGAGAAAGGTCTTCCTTTTGCCGTTGGTTCACCCTCCAATGGCCGCCGCGGATGGCGCGCTGCGGCCGGCGCACCGCGCTCATCCGATGGCAGGAGCCAGGAGCCAGGTGCTTTTCCTGGTCTCCCCATGGGGTGCAGGGCCCAAGCACCTGGGCCATCCTCCACTGCACTCCCGGGCCACAGCAGAGGGCTGGCCTGGAAGAGGGGCAACCGGGACAGAATCCGGCGCCCCGACCGGGACTAGAACCCGGTGTGCCGGCGCCGCAAGGCGGAGGATTAGCCTGTTGAGCCACTTTGTCTCTTTTAATAGCTTTTGTGTTAGTCTATTTTGTCTGATATTTGGATGGCAACATCAGCTCTGTTTTGGTTTCTGTTAGGGTGGATTATCTTTTCCCATCCTTTCACTTAGAGTCTGCATCTTTGTTGGTAAGTTGTGTTTCTTGTAGGCAGCAATAGTTGGATTTTCTCCTTTAATCCAATCAGTTAGTCTGTCTTTTAACTGGGTAATTGATACTGTTTGCATTCAGGGTGACTATTGTTATAAAGTATAGACTTTGCCCTGCTGTGTTTCAAAAAAAAAGTCTAGTTTTTGTATTTTGGGTTTCTTTTGTTCTTTTCTGGAGTCATTTTCTGCTTTTGAAGTGATGTTCCTGTTTCTGTGATTCTGTGTGTAGCACATCCTTGAGCATCTTTTATAGGGCTGGGCAAGTAGTTACAAATTGTTTCAATTTCTGTTTGTTGTAGAAGATCCTTATTTCTCCTTCATTGGTAAAGGAGAGCTTTGCAAGGCACAGTATTCTGGGTTGACAAATTTTTCTCTTTGGACTTGGAATATATCTCACCATTCTCTTCTTGCCTATAGAGTTTCTGATGAGAAGTTGGCAGTGAGTCTAATTGTGTTTCCTCTGAATGTGATTTGGCATTCCTCTCGTGCATATTTTAAGATATTTTCTTCATGTTTATTGTGGAGAGTTTTACTACAATGTGTCATGGTGCAGATCTTCTCTGGTTTTGTCTATTGAGAGTTCTAGGTACTTTTATGCTTCGATGTCTTTTTCTTGAGATTGGGGAAGTTTTCTGTTATTCTTTCATTAAGAAGGCCTTCTAATCCTTTGTCTTTTTCCATACCTTTCAGAATTCCTAGGATCCAGATGTTGGGTTGTTTGATAGAATCTTTTTTCAACTTTTAATAAATATAAATTTCCAAAGTACAACTTTTGAATTAGAGCGGCTTTTTCCCTCATAACCTCCCTCACACCCATAACCATCCCTCTCCCACTGCTTCTCCCATCCCATTCTTCATCAAGATTCATTTTCAATTATCTTTATATACAGAAGATCAACTTAGTATATAAAGATTTCAACAGACTGCACCCACACAGACACACAAAGTATAGAGTACTGTTTGAGTAGTAGTTTTACCATTAATTTGCATAGTACCACACATTAAGGACAGAACTCCTACATGGGGAGCAGGTGCACAGTGACTCCTGTTGTTGATTTAACAGTTGACACTCCTGTTTATGGCATCAGTAATCTCCCTAGGCTCTTGTCATGAGTTCCCAAGGCTATAGAAGCCTCTTGAGTTCACCAACTCTGATCTTATTTAGACAAGGCCATAGTCAAACTGGAAGTTCTCTCTTCCCTTCAGGGAAAGGTACCTCCTTTGGCCCGTTTTTTCCACTGAGATCTCAGATCTTTCGTTTAGGTGGTGTGTTTTTGTTTTTGTTTTTGTTTTGCCAGACTGTCTTGGCTTTCCATGCCTGAAATGCTCTCATGGACTTTTTAGCCAGATCCAAATGCCTTGAGAGCTAATTCTGAGGCCAGAGAGCTGTTTAGGGCATTTACCATTCTGTGAGTCTGCTGTGTATCCCACTTCCCATGTTGGATTGTTGTCTCCTTTTTAATTCTATCAGTTAGTATTAGCAGACACTAGGCTTGTTTATGTGATCCCTTTGACTCTTAATGCTATCATTATGATCAATTATGAACTGAAACTGATCACTTTGACTAGTGAGATGGCATTGGTACATGCCACCTTGATGGGATTGAATTGGAATCCCCTGGCATGTTTCTAACTCTACCATTAGGGGTAAGTCCAAGTGATCATGTGCTGAAGTGTACATCTCCTCCCTCTTATTCCCACTCTTATATTTAACAGGGATCACCTTTCAGTTAATTTTAAATGCCTAAGAATAATTGTGTGTGAATTAAAGAATTCAACCAATGATACTAAGAATCTTGTAGATCTCCAACCATGTTTTTTAGTTTTCTAATTTTTTTTGATCTGACTATAATATTTCCAGAAATTTGTCTTCTAGTTCTGATATTCTTTCTTTGTCTCACTTATTCTGTTGTTAAGGCTTTCCATGGCATTATTTTATTTGATCTATTGAATTCTTCATTTCTAGTATTTCATTCTGACTTCTCTTTAATATCTCTTTCTTGGGAGCACTTTTCATTTAGATTGTGAATTAGCTTCTGATTGCTTCTAAGTAATCTGATTTTTTGAATTCCATTTCTGGAATATTCTCAATCTCCATCTTCACCCTCTATTATTGAATAGATGTAATGTTCCTTGGGGGGGGGGGGCTCATAGTGTTATTAAGTTTTTTTCCTTTTTTTTTTTTTTTTTTTGGCTTTTCTGTATTTTTTCTTATTTTTCCTGGTTGCCTTTCTCTTTGTCTTTGCTTGTGATGAGGTTTCTCTCTGCAATGAGCTGCTAGGTGTTTGTGCATTACAAGTGGAAGCATGCAGCACCCCCTTCTGGAGTCCAGCTCAGTTCTCAATCGTGATGGGGGTGGGTACGAGCTCTGGTGCTCTAAGCCCCGCCTACTGGGGGGGCGCAGAGCTCACTTCTCACTGGAGGGTGTAACATGCTCAAGTTGTTGACATTCAGGACTTCTCCTTGTTGTATAGCTTGTGTGGTGGGGAAAAAATTACTCTGAAATGTTGTGGTCCTTATTCCTGGATGAGAGAGGAGGGTTGTGGTGAGGTTCCTCCCAAAATTGATGGGTGTGTGCACATAAGGTAAATTCAGTAGCCCCCTGTTTGTTAAAAAATGTAAACACTCAGTATGGCTTCTCCAAGCCAGATGCAGGTCCAGCTGGGGGGGAGGGGGAAGATAAAGATGGGCAGGATTGTGCCTGACCTCTGTAATTATTTCCCTATACCTTTTCTTTCTTCCTGTGCGGAACTTCAAACGCAGTTCACCAAGCTCCCCTTCCTGCTGCTAAGCAGTTCCTTAGACCCATGATTTCCTGTCTAACCTGGTCCACTGGGGGAGGGGGACCCACTCTCCCCATTCCGCATTTCCACTGTGCCTCTGCCACTTCGCTTATTTGCTCCTTCAGCGTGGACCTGCCCAGTCTCTGTTAGACTCCTGGGCTTCCTGTCATGAATTTCCCATGGCTCTCTCTGGCCTGTATCTGCTCTTTCTAACTATCTTTTTTGTCCTGAGTGACTTGGATCATCCTGTAGCTGTACCACCATCTTGAGCTTCCCACTGTGATTTTAATTCTAAGTTAGAGTACACCGGTGCAAAGATGGAGTGGAAGGCATAGGCCATGCCACTGTAGAACTCCCCATAATATCCTTTTGGTAAGGATTGAACTATGCCCCCAGAACAATGTGTTGATGCCCTAAACCCCAATATCTCAGAATCCTTAAGTAGGGTCACTGCAGGTGTAATTAGTTAAGATGAGGTCATATTAGAGAAGGTTGGGTCACTCATCTACCATGACCGAACCTTAGAGGAAGAGGAAAATTTGGGGAGACAGACACAGAGGGAAGAGGACCATGTGAAGACTGAGGCCGACTGGAGTTTTGCTGCCACAAAGCCAGGGAACACTCAGAGCTCTCAGGGGCTGAAAGAGGCCATGATGGATCCTTGGCTTTGATTTCAGACTTGCAGCCTGCAGAACTGCGGGAGAGTTGATCTCTGTTTAAACCACTCGGCCTGTCATACTCTGTTATGACAGCTTTGGGCAACTAATACATGTCCACTGCTGGCTCTGTACAGGTTTAATCAGTGCTAGAATACAGAGACAGGTGACATGGTCCCATTATCTGGGTACTCGCCATTCCAGAGAAGGAAGCAGTGGGCAATGGACAGAATAACACCCACCCTAACCAGAGAGATGCTTGGTGTTTGAGAAGCAAGTACGAGATGCAGTAAAAGCAAACCTTGCTTAAGGTAATTGGAGAAGGCATCACAGGGGTGACATTTAGGCTGCATCCAAGGAATAAGTGGAAATTGTATAGAAACTGAAGGAACAAGATGTTTAGAGACAGGGAACAGCATTAGGAAAGGAACATACAACAAAATGATGCTGGCATGGCCAATTGGATTTTCATCCACATTCAAATCCATAGGAGGCCGGTGCCATGGCTCACTAAGCTAATCCTCCACCTTGCAGCGCCGCACACCGGGTTCTAGTCCCAATTGGGGCGCCAGATTCTGTCCCGGTTGCCCCTCTTCCAGGCCAGCTCTCTGCTGTGGCCAGGGAGTGCAGTGGAGGATGGCCCAGGTGCTTGGGCCCTGCACCCCATGGGAGACCAGGAGAAGCACCTGGCTCCTGCCTTCCGATCTGCGCGGTGCACTGGCCACAACGCGCTGGCCGTGGCAGCCATTGGAGGGTGAACCAATGGTAAAAGGAAGACCTTTCTCTCTCTCTCTCTCTCTCTCTCTCTCTCTCTCTCTCTCTCTCTCTCTCCACTCTACCTGTCAAAAACAAAAAAAATCCATAGGAATGACCTCCCATCCTGGCCTCATGAAAACAAACCCCGTGGCTTATAACTCCTGATATCACAGGGAGTCACCCTCAAATATCCCCCTATTGGACTTTGTAAGACAACTCAGCTGTCATATCATACAGCTCTTCAAAAACACCTTTTTTAGGCTCCACCTGTGTCACCGGCATCCCATATGGGCACCAGGTTCTAGTCCCAGTTGCTCCTCTTCCAGTCCAGCTCTCTGCTGTGGCCTGGGAAGGCAGTGGAGGATGGCCCAAGTGCTTGGGCCCCCGAACCCGCATGGGAGACCAGGAGGAAGCACCTGGCTCTTGGCTTCAGTTGGGCGCAGCACTGGCCATAGCAGCCACTTGGGGGGTGAACCAATGGAAGGAAGACCTTTCTCTCTGTGTCTGTCTCTAACTCTGCCTGTCAAATTAAAAAAAAGAAGAAAAAAACCTCTTAGTCCAGTTTAGATGAGGTGCAATTTCACTCCCCATGCTCCAGACCCTTCTTGAAGACAGTACAGCCGTTGCGTGTGGTCTACACAATCCTCTTGTGTAGCTGAAATCATTGCTAGGTCACTTACAATACCTAATACCATGTAAACTCCATGTAAATAGTTGTTAGCATTGTTTGGGGAATAATGAGAAGAAAAAAATCTGTATATTCAGTAGAACACAGCTTTAAAAAACTTCAATCCACAGTAGAATAAATCTGAGTGAAGATACTATTGTGTATCTATAACAATTAGAAACATTATAGAATTTTAAAAAATTCTAATATATTTTAGGTGCTTGTTATAAGTCAAAATAATTCTAGGGTAAAAATTCTCCGTAGTTCTGTCATACAGAAAATAAGAATCTGCATATAGAAGTGTTTTCCACAATTTAATGTATGTTATCATTGATAATATTGGAATAAAGTATTTCCTTTTATCCAAAAATGTCAGTAGGGGAGTGACATATCTAACAAATGTAGTAAAGAATATTTGGGTTGTAAATAGAATATAAATGATAGTTGTTTATTATTCAAGTTACTCTTATCACAAAAAAACTTTGTCTAACTTCAAACTACATAAATTTCCACAACTTACTACTTAGGGATTCAGGCCAAAAAACATGCTATATTTTCATTATTTCACTTTTTTTTAAGATTGATTTATTTATTCAAAAGGCAGCGTTACAGAGGGGCAGAAGCAGAGAGGGAGGGAGAGAGAGGTCTTCCATCTGCTGATTCACTCCCCAAATGGCCACAACAGCCAGAGCTGCACCAGTTGGGAGCCAGGAGCCAGGAGCTTCCTCCAGGTCTTCCACGTGGGTGCAGGGGCCCAAGGACTTGGGCCATCTTCTTCTGCTTTCCCAGGCCTTAGCAGAGAGCTGGACAAGTTCCAACTTTGAGACACACTGGCACTTCTGCTGTTGCTGGGCTAGAAGATCTTTGCATTTCTTTGTGTCCCATGGAGTGGCTGACTACCCAGGAGTCGCTGGACTGAATGAGAGCTACGTGAGTTCATCCACGTGGTGTCAGGCTGAGGCAGGAGGATGCACTGGGTGTTTATGCAGAGCTCCAAGAGGAATGCCAATTATTTCCTCAAATAGAAAGGAACTGTCCAGCTCTCTGAGGGATGATTTGAGCTTGCCTGTGGCTTTAGGGAACAGGACCTTTCTTTCCTGTGTCCTTTCTTCCTCCCCATCCTCCTCCCTCCCTCCTTCCTTCCTCTCTTCTTTAGAGAGCAAGTATCCTGGAAGTGAAAAAGGTAAAACTCTCACATTGGGAGTTCATGTTCTTGGATTTTTGGCTACCTTTGACGTTGGTAGGGATTTTAATCTTTCACACTGGATAATTTTATCTTCCAAGCACATGCTTGGAGTTCCCTCGGTTCATCCTCCCTTTCATACCCTTTGAAATGGTCTTCTCACTTGCCTCCTGTTGCTGATAAGCAAATGGCAGCTTTGTGATGTTATGGAACTTGCTCCTGGTGGCACAGCTAGAATAAGCAAGACGCCCAAGACTCAAATCCAAGTCTGGCATCGTGAGCCATGTTCCTGACTGTGACTGTGCACAGACCCAGCCTGAGGCTCTTGGCATACTGCAGGAGGGGCCGAGGGCTCTGCATTTCTAACAAGCTCCAGCTGATGTGGGTCTGCCAGAGATCTTTACTGGCAAAGGGCGCTCCTCTTTCAGGAAAACAGAATCTGATTCCAGGATGTGGTAAATCAGCATGAAGAGTGGAGTTAGGTGTTGAGTTTCAAATCTTGAAATAGTGTTGATTCCTCTGTGGTCTGCCGATTTACCCCACCTTTCCCCCAAGCTCCTGCAGCCACTGATCTCTGCCTCTGTAACTGTCACTTCCTGAAAGTCACATTGGTTGGAATCATATAAGATGTAGCCTTTGCAGACTGGCTGCTCTCACTTAGCAACATGTAGTTAAGGTTCTTCCCATCTTTTCATGGATTGATAGCTAACTTGTTTTTAGCAAAGACTGAAATATTTTCCAATTTTGGGCTTTTTTTTTTTTTTGGGTAACAGATAATCACACAAAACTTGCTGGGCATAATGTAGCGTTTTGGTATATGCATAAGCAGAACAATGGTTACCAGAGGTGGGAAGGGGAAGGGAGAGGAGGGCTACAGACGTGGTCAGTCGATCTAAAGTTAGCCAGGGCTGTGTTCTGATGAGCTGGTGCACAGAAGCCTGGCTGCAGTTCATCATATTCGTCCATTCGCCTATGGAGGAGCATCTAGGTTGCTTCCGCACTTTGGAAACCAGGAATAAAGCTGTTAGCAAAACTCATTTTCCACCAGAAATTTCACATGACTTTGTCAGAGTGCTAGGAACTGAACTGCTTTGACTGAAGACTCGCCTGGAGCCTTGCTCATCTCTGTGCCTCAGAGTGATGCTTACTGTGACGTAGGAAACTCTGCTGGGGTTTTATTTATACCTCAAAAAAACCACAGTGAGTAAGGACTGTCTAATATAAGCATCCCATGTTACAAATGACACACTGAGATTTTCAAAAAGCTAATTAATTTTCTAAAGTCACCCAGACAGTAAGAGAAAGGGTTGCTACATTTAGTATATATGTAGGTAGGTTTGTACATGTGTATATACATATGTATTCATTTAGTATGTCCACCAGGACATACGAACAGTATCCACACACTTCATACTACCACTTTTAATTCTATATAAATACAAATTTGATTTGAAATTCCAATGTAGCTGGTATCCTGATTTTGTTTCTGTGTGTGTGTTTTAATTAAATCTGGCAAGCATCCCTGCCTCTGAGATATCATACTTGCTCCAGAATCACCCCCAGAGACTGCTGCTCCTCTCTCTGGGACTTGCTCAGTGTTCCTTCCCGATGGAACCCACGCTCATGAGTCACTGTCCTTATTGTCTCTCTAACCCATAGTTGACAATGCAATGTCCTGTCACATGCTATCTGACCTCTGTACTAACTTTCAGCCCTTTTGTGTCCTTTCCCTGTGACCAGAGCACACATCATTACGGTTACCAAACAATCAAAATAAACTAGCAGAGGAAGGTTCTCCCAGATCCCTCCTTGGACCACCAACTTCTCAGATACGACCTCACAGTTCAAGTCTGCACTTTGATGTCTACCCCATCTTTTATTTATGTTCCCACTTTTATTTTCCACTACTCAACCCACTCTTTGTGTTTTATTCATTCCTTCAATGCTCCTTGGAATCCTTCTCTATTTTATTATGGACAAGGTGCTTCCTAAGTACAAAGCTGCCATTAGGTTCATTTTTGTGATGAAACTCATTTAAAGCCAAAGCCATGGAATAGGAAATACTTATGAGCCCCAGACGTCCTGCAGCCCTCCCTGCCGGAGCTCAAGTGAAAAGGGAGTAGACCCGAGGGTCTTGGGTAGGCCTGATGACGTCATTGAGGTCAACAAACGAAGGGACCCCTTTTGTCATTGCTCTCCCCAGAGGCTGACAGGGTTACAGACAGCTCCTCTGGCCTCTCCGTGCTCCCTCTACTCCTGGTTGACAAAGGTTGTCAGACTTCCTCGGGTGAAGGGGAGCGTTGCTCTCTTGTATCATGGCAGGGCTATGCAACCTAGCCAAAGGCCAGCAGATCCGCAGGCCATTTTGAGAAGTAAATAATTCAAGATCTGTCACTGGGTCATTAGGTTCAGATCTGAGAGAGCTGGGAATTTGAGGCACATGAGCACTGTGAAAGCAAAAATCTGAACGCAAACCTTTCTGTGCACCACCCGTTTCCACTGCTCTCATCATTAACATTGTGCATAAGCGGCACACGCATCAGATCAATCAGTGTTTGTCGGATTTGATTGTCCAAAACCAAACCCACCTCCCAAGCAAGAAGATAAACGGCCCCTGAGAAATATTCAGAGCAAATTAGCCAAAATATACTCGTGTTTTTAATGCCTGCTTAGTTAGTGCTGTAATCAGAACTAAATGACTCGACACAATTAGGTCAGGGTCCATTAAGATTGTAAAATTACCCTGAGCCAAATGGAGTTTGGGGCAAACAGCAGTTGTCACTGAGGATTTTCATCCCCAGGTGGATGGAAGCGCACTCCCAGCATCACTTCATCTTAAAGAGACAGTGCACATGCACCTGCCCATTCCTAAGCAAGGGCCTTTAGGAAGCAAATCCATGCGGAAGCTAAGCCCGAGCCAAGAATTTCAAGGCAGCAGAGCCACATCACTGATATTCAACCACTGGTGTGATCTGGTTTGGTGAGGTCTCGTTCAGAGCAAGGATGTGAAACTTCTCTCCGATGTGCGGTTTAGCTCCCATCGAGGCCGTGTTAGGGACTGAATTGTGCTGGGTCCCACAAAAACTCAAATGCTGAAGCCATAACCTGCAATATTTCTGTATTTGGAGAGGTTCTTGAGGAGGTAAGGTTAAATGAGGTCACTAGGGTGCTAGCAACTTGATCTTGGACCTGAAGTTTCCAGAACTGTGAAAGTGGATTTCTGCCGTACGAGCCAGCCCTGTGCTGTGTTAGTAGGTACTGTTAACTCAGCCAGGGCAGACCAATAGAGGCAGGTCCATTTTTGCCTCCAAAGTGGATGAAATGCCACCTGGCACACTTCTTTATGTGTAGTTCTATGTTCCAGATAAAATTCTTTTTTCCAGAGATATGTCTGAGATAATTTACAGTGTGCTTCAAGCTTTAAGCTTATAAAATTGAACATTATAAAATGGGAATTGAAGCAAGCTGACTTGTACACAGGCCCATTGGCACAAACGCAGGCAGACTGTTTCTTTTTTTTTTTTTTTGGACAGGCAGTGTGGATAGTGAGAGAGAGAGAAAGGTCTTCCTTTGCCATTGGTTCACCCTCCAATGGCTTCCACGGCTGGTGCGCCACGCAGATCGGAAGGCAGGAGCCAGGTGCTTCTCCTGGTCTCCCATGGGGTGCAGGGCCCAAGCACTTGGGCCATCCTCCACTGCACTCCCTGGCCACAGCAGAGAGCTGGCCTGGAAGGGGGGCAACCGGGACAGAATCCGGCGCCCCGACTGGGACTAGAACCCGGTGTGCTGGCGCCGCAGGCGGAGGATTAGCCTAGTGAGCCGCGGCGCTGGCCCAGACTGTTTGGCAAATCTTAAACAGCTTGGCAAAGTAGAGGAGCTGAGGTTCTCGCACAGGGTGGATTTGGAGTTCAAAGACATCAATCGCGCACAGGCTCTCTGGTCGCAGGTCCTCCGAGGTGCGGAGGCTCAGCAGTGTGGAATGGATTCACTGTGAATGACGGGATCATCCACTAAGGCGACACAGCCCCAGTCGCTCTTGTGGCGGCTGAGGAGGCAGGAACCAAAGTGAGTCTGTGGTCTGTCCCAGGTCCCCACACTCCCGTCCCAGGGATTCTTCAGGTTACCTGCTTTTGCTTAGAACCAGTGGACTGTGGTGCAGACTCTGTTCTGGGCCACACAGCATCTGTCCAGACCTCTTTCTTGATGGGCTTCCTGCACTCTCTGGAGCTACAGCTGTCATTCCCAGACCTGCTTTCATCCAGGAGTGCACACTGGACCCAGGGAAAGGAAAACGCTAGCAGCCGGACTGTGTCTGAGTCCAGGGCCCCTAAGGCCACTGGGCGCTAAAACTGAAGAGGCAGCATTTGAGAGAAGAGAAAGGAGGCAGAAGGGCCATCTAAGTGGTAGACGATGGGCTGAACAAGAAACAGGAAACAGGAGACTGGTGAGATGATCACACAGACAAAGCAGAGAAATAACTTTGGAACCGAAAGAGAAGGGGCTTGTTGAAGAGGGTCACCATCTTTCATTCCACGTTTGGCCTGCTTGTCCTCAAATAGAGAACAGCAACAAAGCAGCAGGTAGGGAGGGTCTTTTCATGGGGCAGCTGCGTCCCCTCTGCCCGCTGAACCTAGGACTCCCAGTGTGGCTGCAGGTAGTCATAGGTAAGCATGATCTATGGGCTTTCAGTGAGTTGAGTGACTGCAGGCCAGTTCCAATCCTGACACATGCCATATGCAAATGTATTAGCATTGATTGCCCAGTGACACCTGCTTGTTAATTACAACAGCATTTCCCTGCACCTGATGGAATGCATTCATGTGCGTGGCACAGGTAATGATGTCCGCTTCCCAGGATCTGGGGTTTCACGGAGCATCTCTTGTCCTGGGTGACAATGCACTCAGCTTGAAGACCGCACATCGCAGGCTTGTTTGTGGATGTAGGTGTGTGACTGGTCCCGGAGTGGAGCAGGTGAATGTGGGCCTTCTGGGACAGCTGCTCTGAGGGGACTCAGCCTGTGACCTTCCTCCTCGCCTCTGCCTGAATCACGGGTATGCCAGCACCGCTTGGCCTGCTGCTCTGAGCATGAGGATGAGAACCACGCCCTTCCGGTGGACCGGGAAGCCGCAGCAAGCCTGGGTGTCCAATGGCCTCGAGATGTAGCCATCCTAGACCGTCCACGTCCACCTCTCCTTGTGAAATAGTCTAAAATTAAACGCTTGCTCCTTCAAACTGACCGTAGCCCCTGGTACCTTATCTTACATAGTCCTGATGACCTCATGGCTTTAAAATACTGAAGAGCAGAAAGAACCCATTGCCAACAAAGAAGCAAATAGCAACAAACTGCACTATCTGCAGGCTAAGCTAACTCATGGAATCCAAGGAAAAAGCATTGTCATTTGTCACTTCACAGTGGGTGCGTGGGTGCTTCTGTGAGCATGAGCACACACCAATCTCCCTTTTTCTTTCCTTCTTTACCCAAGGTCTCTCTCTTTCCCTGTATTCCTTCCAGGACCCGTCTCCCCTGCTCAAGGCCCCCAGTGCTCAGTCTCTGTGCTGTCTGCTTTGCCCCTGTGGACCTGTAATGAGGTAGACAAGGGTCAGGTCTGGGGACAAAGGGGGTTGGACGAAGGGCCCTATGTGCGGAGGAGAACTGGACTGAAGGGAAGGGGGGAGGGAGCTGTGAGGACCTGTTGGCTGGAAGGATTGACCCAGAGGAAGGGGGAAGTGGAAAACAGAGGAAAGGGCTCAAGCAGACTCTGGAGATGCTGGGTCTAGGAGGATCACACTGAAGAAAGAAATCGGTCCTTACGGCTTGGTTAAGATGTTTATTCCCAGGATAAACCTTCAGTTCTCACAGATCCCACCTTTGTACAATCTATTGCATTATTTGGTTAGCAGCTTATTTTCCATTTTCCCACCTGACCAAAGATCCCCTCTTGATATCCTGGTCAATGATGGCTCCCAGGTTCAAATAATGTGCTGAAGTCTGAACTGGTCAGTGGCAAAAGGAGAACTTGAGCATGGGTCTACCTCCACCGCCTCCTTCAGTGTCTGGAGCTGTGTGGGTGCTGGAGGGACCAGACTGAGTGGAAGTTGGTCCTTGCCCTAGGGGATTATTGGATGTAGCCAGTAGCCTATAGCATGGCACAGAATATTCCACAGAGCAGGAAGAGATCTGCTCGGCCATGTTCATGGTCTTGAAGCAGGTTCTCCATGAAATTGTCTTTCTTCTCTTTAATGATCCTATTTCTAGTGTTTAGTTGGAAACTGGTGCTTTCTGAAAAGCTGTATCCTTCTGAATTTGTTTACTTGTAACACTTCAATACTCATCGAATGCCTTCTCTGTGTAAAGCGCCATGCTCTGACTCTCCACCCGTTTGACAAACGAATAAGAAATGCTACAGGTCTTCAGGAAGCTTGCCGTTGTTGGAAGAAAAAAGCATATGTAGCATTATGCAAAGGGAGTAAAGATCGTGCCTGGCTAATCCTGTAAGGGTGACTCAAAGGTGACAGGCAGTAGGAGCATCCGTCGGCGTGCATCTGTGGTCTTCAATCTCCTTCGACGGCTGTTTCGTCCACTTACCCCTTGTGCTGTCCTTCTTTGAGCAAGCAGAGCTATTTCTCTATGTTCCTGAATTTGCAAGACATTATCGTCTGTGTCCAGACCTGGGGACTATTTGTGTGACATCGGGAAACGCGCCTGGCAATCTCCTCCTTTTAAAATCATAGCTTTCACGTAGTGTTCACTGCCAAGCCTGCGGTAGCACCCTGCACGGGGAGCTCCCCCAGGGCCGATCTCTGCTGGTAGTCTGACGTCAGGCTGAGCAGAACGAGGTGCTTATTGATAAGGAATTGGTGCAGAGGTGCCTGAAGAAACGCTGAGGGCCCCATGGGCAACAAGAGAAACACAGCATGGGCAGGGCCACTGGAAAGCAAGTGCCGAAGGCCAGCAAATAGGGATGCATCCAGTAATGCTAGCCCAGCAGGTCACCCTTGCCAATTCAGCTAGGTTTTCCTTTGGGAGCAAGTGTAAATGAATAGCGGTAAAAGGCAGAGATGCTATGCTAATGAAAAGCGTTGCAACCCCAACCGCTGGACTTAGCAACTGTTGGGCCTTTAACAAGTGATTTCATTCCTCTAAGTTTGAGATGATTCATCTGTGCAATGGAGAATGAAATAGCAACCCAAGTTCATAGGGAAGTTGAGGTTTAAATGACTTATGTAAAGTCATCTACATAGATTAATAACTAAATCTATTATATAATGTGCATGTGTGTTTAACATATAACGTATATTAATCCCGGTGCCTGGCACATAGACATTCTGCGTCAGCTGTCTGCTGGATACCAGCTGACAGCCGCTCCTCTCAAGTCACCCTTCTGTACCAGCTTTGTCATCATGGAGACCGGCGTGTTTCTCCTCTGCAGTGAGCAACAACTAGGTTTGGTCAGTGGTGAGTGCCGGAGGGACAGTGCGAGCCCAGGGATTCCTCTCCCTGATTCAATGTGCCGCCATTATTGCTGCAGTCTTGCTCCTGCTGCTTGGCCATCAGCACATGTGTTAAGGCCCTGGGGCAGGGTGTGGGGCATCTATCCCAGCTGCATGCTGGGGAACCCAGGGCCTGTGGTCTCTGGTCAAGCTTGTCACCTACCCTGCATTAGTGATCGCCTCCATGGAGCCGCTGACACACCCCCCAAGCACCCCAGGCTGCCTGGCCTTCCACCCACAAGTAGGCTCCTGCTGCCCTGGCTACCAGCCTCTGTCCATCTGCACCCCAGATGGGCTCCTGGTGTCCCTACCGACGCGGGGACCACACACTCCAAGCCCAGAGCGCCTGAGGCCTCACTCAGTGTGGCTGCTGCCAACCTCAGCCTGTTGGAACTGCCGCAGTTGCTTCCCAAGGCCCTGCAGACCGGCACACTGCCTCAGCCGTGAGCAGGATCCCAGAACCCACCTCGCACTGGGAAGCCTGCCGACCAGCGTCACCACAACCACCAGGGGGCAGTGTTCTGCTTACTCAGCAACCAGGAAGTGGCTCTGGCTTGCATCTCTGCCAGCCAGTGGGCTCGGAGTCCAAGCCCGGCTCTCCCCCAGGCTGCTGTATGCCCCACACAACCCTGGACAGCCTTTGGAGTTCTTACACCTATAGTTGCTTCCCTATTTAATTCTTCTACATTGAGCTTTTCACATTCACGTTAAACAGTCTTATCTCCAGAATGAACTCTGGGTGATGACACTATTTTAAGTATTACTTATTTCAAAAATGTTGTGTTACTGAATTGGGAAACATCAGGGAATGAGACAGAACTCCTGCCCTTGGGGAAGCGGCATTGTCCGTAGGGAGACTGAGTTTGCCCAGTGAGATGTCTCTGGCTCTGAAACACGCGCTCTCAAGGCTAAGCGTTCAGATCCCATTCACATCTTCTCCCTATCTCACAAAACTTGGTTTACAATATCAAGTGATCCAGATTCAAATTATTCAAGTGTTTTTACCATAATCTTGCTTGGTCATATTTTAAAATCTAATTGCTTTTGAGTGAGCTCATCTTTCAACTTCATTATGTATACATTTCTGAAGGTTTTTATTTAATGAACATAAGTCTTCATACCTACAGCTTTTGGGGATATAGTGTTTCTTCTCCCCACTCCCACCCCTCAGCCTCCCATCTCACCTCCTATTCCCTCTCTCATTCCATTTTCCATTAAATTTATTTTTAATTGACTTTATATACAGAAGACCAACTCTTTACGAAGTAGAGATTTCAACGTCTACACCCACATAGAGTATAAAGTATTGTTTGAAGACAAGTTTTACAGTTAATTTTCATAGTACAACTCATTAAGGACAGAGGCCCAACATGGGGAGTTAGTGCACAGTGACTCCTATTGTTGATTTAATAATTGACACTCTTATTTTTGATGTTAGTGACCACCCAAGGCTCTTGATATGAGCTGCCAAGGCTATGAAAGCCTTTGAATCCACAAATTCCGTCTGTATTTAGACAGGGCCATAAGCAAAGTGGAAGTCCTCTCCTCCCTTCAGAGAAAAGTATTCCTTCTTTGGCCCCTTCTTTCCACTGGGGTCTCACTCAGAGATCTTTCATGCAGAACCATTTTTGCCACAATGTCTTGGCTTTCCATGCCTGAAATGTTTTCATGGGATTTTCAGTTAGATCCGAATGCCTTAGGAGCTGGTTCAAAGGTCAGAGTATGTTTAGGGCGTTTGTAATTCTATGAGTCTGCTGCGTGGACTGCTTCCCATGTTGGAACTTTGTCTCCTTTGTAATTCTGTTGTTACTACCAGACACTTGGTCTTATTTATGTGATCCCTTTGACTGATGGCCCTATGTATATGATCAATTCCACACTTAATATGATCACTTTATCACGTAAGATGGGATTAGTGCCACCCAGCTAAATGGGATTTGGAGTCCCATGGCAAGTTTTTAGCTTCACCCTTATGGATAAGTCTGTGAGAATGTGTGCCAATCTATATAGCTCCTCCCTCTCTGATTCCCACTCTTATTTTTAACTAGGATCTATTTTCAATTGACTTAATACATCTATGAATAATTCTGTTAAGTAAAGAGTACAACCAATGATGTTAAATAGAGAAAAAAGAATAAAAGATAAATGAAATAATAAACTGTTCCACAACAGTCAAGACAAGGGCTGTTCAAGTCATTGCTTCTTGTAGCATCAGTTTCACTTCTACAGGCTACCTTTTAGGTACTCTGCTGGTTATCACAGATCAGGGAGAACATATGGTATTTGTCCCTTTGGGACTGGCTTATTTCACTAAGTATGATGTTTTCTGGATTCATCCATTTAGTTACAAATGACCGATTTCATGTTTTTTAACCATTGTGTAGTATTCCATAAAGTACATATTCCCTCATTTCTTTATCCAGTCTTCTGTTGATGGGCATTTAGGTTGATTCCAGGTCTTAGCTGTTGTGAATTGAGCTCTTTTATTTGCCAATTTAATTTCCTTTGGGTAAATTCCAAGGAGTGGGATGGCTGGGTTATGGTAGGGTTATATTCAGGTTTCTGAGGAATCTCCAAACTGACTTCCATAGTGACTTGACCCGTTTGCATTCCCACCAACAGTGGGTTAGGGTACCTTTTTCCCCACATCTTCAGCAGCATTTGTTGTTTGTTGATTTGTGTATGAAAGCCATTCTAACCGGGGTGAGGTGAAACCTCATGGTGGTTTTGATTTGCATCTCCCTGATGGCTGGTGATCCAGAGCATTTTTTCATGTGTCTGAGTATGTACACGCTTTAAGTGTAGGATTTACTCTTCGTATAGTCTGTGCTTGGCTGTCTGTTCCATCGGCCACGGTGAGTGGCAGAGCTCCCTAGGCTCCCTGTTACTGTGCAGACAGTGATCCTCTTAAGGTTGCTTAGCAACAGTTATTCAACATTCAGCTCCTCTCAGCTTTTACACTAAGGCAATTTGAAACCTTGAAAAGGGTGTACTATTTCAGGTATCAAGCTTTAAACTGTATTTCTTCACTAAAACAGCCCAAGTTAATCTTATAATTTGTACAAAAATAACCAATTTCTTGAAGCTCATAATACTTACATTTGAGGCCAGCATGTCTATGTTTCTGTAAGTCAGATCTGGAGCTATCCGAAGCACAAAACTAGTAAGAATAGGTGACTCTGTGTTTCAGAGTCAAGACACCCTTTTTAAGATTTTATTTGAGAGGTAGAGTTAGTGAGAGGGAGAGAGGCAGAGAGAAAGGTCTTCTTTCCGTTGGTTCATTCCCCAAATGGCCACTATGGCCAGAGCTGTGCCCATCTGAAGCCAGGAGCTTCTTAGTCTCCCATACAGCTGCAGGGGCCCAAGGACTTGTGCCATCTTCTGCTTTCCCAGGGCACAGCAGAGAGCTGGGTAGGAAGAAGAACAGCCGGGACTAGAACCGGTGCCCATATGGGATGCTGGTGCCACAGCTGGAGGATTAACCTGCGCCACAGCGCCGGCCCAAGACACCCTTCTTGATCAAAGAAATTCTTAAAAGCATGGAAAGTGTTGTTAGTTGAACTTATGATTCAATAATTTTTTAAAAAAATATTCATTTGAGAGGTAGAATTAGAGAGGGACAAAAACGGAGGTCTTCCATCTATTCACTCCCCAAATGGCCACAACAGCCAGAGCTGGGCTAATCTGAAGCAAGGAGCCAGGAACTACTTCTGGGTCTCCCATGTGAGTGCAAGGGCCCAAGCACTTGGGTCATCTTCCACTGCCTTCCTAGGCCATTAGCAGAGAATTGGAAGTGGAGCAGCCAGGACGTGAACCAGTGCCCATATGGGATGCTGGCGCTGCAGATGGCGGCTTTACCCACTGCGCCGGGCCCCAGAGAGTCCATTTAACTGTTCCATTTCATCTCTGTTTCCCCATGTCCCTTCCTTGAGCAGTTATCTTTTGCACTTCATAAGTTTTCACCAGCTTAAAACTAGAAGTTGATGGGGAACGTGGATAATTTGAAGAGAAAACACACACATAAAATCGGCCAGTTTGGAGTCTACAACATTGCTCCCAGGACCCCGAGGCCTGCGGGTACCCGTTTCCAGCCACAACTGGCCGACTGTCATTTGCTTACTTTTCTTCATACTATCCCACTCATGTGTGCAGGTTGCAATATTCTCATTGTCTGCTTTTCAACTTTGTACAAGTGGACTCGCACCACCTGTATCTCTTTGGGTTCTTTCAGCCAGTAGTATGTTTCAAAAAATGGTAGCTCATGCAGGTTAATGGCTGTAGGACTATTCCATAAGTTTTTATAATTCTATGGTTCAGGGCCGTTCACACTGTTTATAGCTCGAAGCTGCTGAACCAATTCTGACACAAACATTCCTGTGTTGTGTCCTGGTCCGAGGGCTCGTGTGAGAGTGTTTAGGACTGGGTTTTATGGCTGGTAATAAAATATTAATAATAGCAGTAACAACGCCAGCAAATGCTTTATAGTGTTTATTAAGTTCAGGTATTGTCCTCAGCACTTCATATAGATTCATCTTATCCTCACAACAACACCATAAAAGCAGAAAGTGTTTCTTGGGGTGGTGAGGGAGCAAGAGAGGCAAAATCTTACCTGTTTTATGTAGAAAGCCATAGGCTCAAGGTCACAGAGCAAGGCCGATGGAATTCCAATCCAAGTCATTGGCAGCAATGTCTGTACTCAGCATTAATGCACTAAGATCAAAATAATGCATTAGCATTCTGCAGAAGCATCTTCAAATGTAGCGTAAATTGTTAAGGTGTTTTCCGTCAACACTCCCACCAGCAAGGTAAGTTTCTATTGACAGACTTTGTTCCTTTGCTCACTCTGGAAGTTGCGTAGTACAAACACTTCATGATTCACATTGGCATTGCTCTACTACAAAGAAAGCCAAGGGTTTTCTTTTATGTTTACTGACCATGTAAGTTTCCTTGGGTGTGAATGTCTTCAGGTTTCCTGCCTGATTTCTCTTGGCTTTGGCCTCTTTCTCGCTGATATGAGTTCTTTAGATGTTCTGTTGGCCATTCTTCGTGTTGCAACTCTCTCTCCATACTCTAAGGCTCGTGTTTGCATTCTTCACTGCCTTTGAAACAAATATGTAATGTTGGGGCCAGCATGGTGGTGTAGTGGGCAAAGCTGTCACTTGCAATGCAGGTATCCCATATGGGCGCCAGTTTGTGTCCTGGCTGCTCCACCTCCCATCCAGGGCCACCTGAGCTGGTTCCTGGCTTCTGCCTGGCCCAGCACTGGTCGTTGTGGCCATCTCGGGAGTGACCCAGTGGATGTAAGAACTCTCTCTCCCTGTAATCCTTTCAAAATAATCTTTTTTTAAAAAGTAATATTAATGTATTCGTATATTCATTTTTTCTATAACATTAGAGCTTATTTTAAAGTCCTATTCCAGTATTTGAAGATATTCTTCATAATATGTTCAAGTATTAGTTTTGCCTTTCATAATTTGATGCCTAATAAACCTATAAAAATGTCAAGCACCTAAGTTTCTTTCCCACAAAAATACCCAACTGTATCAGAACCGTTGATGGAAGAGCAATATTTCCTCCACTTCTGTGCACTAAACCATTGCCAGGAATCAAAGTTCCATATTATAAAATTCTACATCGTCTAAACAATTAAAACTGTGATATTTTTTTGTCTGGTAGAATAAGTCCAGTCACTATGTTCTTAAAGAATGCCATAGTATTCTGGTCCTTTGTTCTTAAAGTAAATTTTTAAATGAGCTTGTCAATTAAAAACATGCGATTCTGATGAAGGCTGCAATTGGAAGTAGAAACCATTTGGGGCAATTACAATATTTCCAAAACCCTGAGCGTGAAGTGCCACTTCATTTATCTAAATCTTCTTTGGTGTCTTTAAGCCAAATTTTATAATTTCCTCCAGCTTTGAGCATCTTTTGCTAAATTGGCTTCTAAAGTACTTAATAGTTGTTGATAAAATACTTTCAGAAATTTTCATACTATTTATTGCTGCCATTTAGAAATGTGATTGATTCTTCTATAGCAATTTTTGCATCAAGAAAACTCATTAATTTCTCTTCAATAGTAAGTACATTCTTCTAGATTCCCCACACACAGTCGTGTTGGTGGAGACTCTCTTCACGCTTGCTGTTTTCTTAGTCGCAGAAGCACGGTTGTCAGCAACTCCTGTTTGCTGCAGGTGTTTGGCGGAAACGCTTTGATCAGCTGATGTAGTGCACTTGGCACCTAGTCTGAGCGCGTGTTCCTCGCAAATGGATGTTGAATGGTCGGCAAAGCTTTCTCCATCTAATGAGATGATCGTGGTGAAACCTGGCTTGATTCGATGTGGTGGATCATAGTCATTGACTGTCTAATGCAAACACAGCTGTGGATTCCTGCCATAAACCCTACCAGATCAGGATGAGTCGTCCCTTGCTGGGTAGCCTTGCTTATCCCTGGTGCAGGGTTTTCCATCTGTGTCCTAAGTGGAGCTTAGTCTGGTCTGCTTAGACTTCGGATGGAGTCAGGAAACTGCTATTGTCATAAAATGGGGTAGGGAGTACTCCTCTTTTTTTAGTCTCTGCAAAGGCTTGTTCAAGTCTAGAATTACTTGGTTTCTGAATGTTTGGTAGTACTCACAAAGGAGCTCCTTAGGCTTAAAATTCTCTTGGAATATCTTTAACTGCTGATTCAGTTGCTTTTAATTTGTATGCAATTTTTCCTATATTGAAAAAGTATGTGTTTTGCAAAATGACCATTTCTTATCTGCTACATGTTTACTGGCTTTATGTGGTGCATAGGACTGGCATTGTGGCACAAAGGGTCAAGCTACTACCAACAATGCACATATCCCTTATGGGGGCTTGTTCAAGCCCGGCTGCTCCACTTCTGATCCAGCTCCCTGCTAATGCACTTGGGAAAGCAGCAGATGGCCCAAGTCCTGGGAACCCTGCCACCCATGTGGGAGACCCAGATGGCATTCTAAGCTCCTGGCTTTTGCCTGGCCCAGCCCTGTCTGTTAGAGCCATCTGGGGTGTGAACCAGTGGATGGAAGATCTCTCTCACTCTCTCTGTAACTGCCTTTCAAAGAAATGTCATTTTTTTTTAAAGTGGGGCACATCACCTATTAAAAGTGACAATACACTTGTGTCCTCTCTTCCATTCCTGATACAGGTTACATGTGCCTGTTTTCTTTCTTAACCTTGCCAGAGGTTTATCACCAATAAGAGTGTTTCCAAAGAATTAACTTGATTTTAAAAATTTATTCTCTAATCTTTATTTCTTTCTACTTTTTAAGATTGTTTTGGTTTTTAATTTATTAAGACAGGTGTTTCTCTAATAGTCATCCTTTCTTTGTTACTGCTAGACACATCGGTTCTACCAACTTCTTTCAAGTAATTTTAGCTGCAACCCATACATTTCATATAAAGCATTTTCTTTTTAAAAAATACTTATGGGGCCAGCACTGTGCAGGTAAAGCCACCACCTGCAGTGCTGGCATCCCATATGGGTGCCAGTTCGAGTCCCAGCTGCTCCACTTCTGATCCAGCTCTCTGCCATGGCCTGGGAAAGCAACAGAGGATGGTCCAAGTACTTGGGCCCCTGAACCTGTGTGGGAGTTCGAGAAGCTTCTGGCTTCTGGCTTTGGATCATCCCAGCTCCGGCCGTTGCAGCCATTTGGGGAGTGAACCAGAGATGGAAGATTTCTCTCTGCTCTGCCTCTCTGTAACTCTGCTTTTCAAATAAGTAAATTTTAAATTTCCATACAGGACCTCTGTCCTCAAAGTGTTGTATTATAACTACATCTAAGTGCTCCCAAAAGATGTGTCATTCTTGGGTGCTTTGTTAATTAAGTTTCTTTTTAAAAAAGTGAAATAAAAATGAAATTGACTGCAAAATGCAATGACTCTGAACAGCCCCTGTCTTGACTACTGAGGAAGTTTTTGTTTTGTTGTATGTTTTCTGTTGTTGAACTTTACTTAGTATAGAGTTGGTCTTCTGTGTATAAAGTTAACTGAAAACAGATCTTAGTGGATAATGGGACTAGGAATTGAAAAGAGGAGGAGGGGTGGGAGAGTGTGTAGGAGGGCAGGTATGGCGGGAAGAATAACTATATCCCTAAAGTTGTACTTACGAAATGCATGAAGTCTGTATTCCTTAAATAAAAGACTTCTCTGGGGGAGATAAACTGTATGAGATACATGAACTTTATTAATTTTTTATTTATATAAATGAAACAAAGTTTATTTGAAAGGCAGAAATTGAGGGGAGAGAGGGAGAAATCTTCCATCCACTGGTTCACTCCGTAAATGGCTGCAATGGCTGGGGTTGGGCCAGGCTGAAGCCAGGAGCCTGGAGTTTGTTCTGGATCTCCCACATGGATGCAGGGACCCAACTACTTGGACCATCTTCTGCCTTCCCAGGCTCATTAGCAGGGAACTGGATTAGAAGTGGAGCAGCTAGGTCTCAAACAGGTGCCCGTAAGGATGCCAGAGTCACAGGTTGAGGCTTACCCTGTCATTTTAAAATAAAACATTGTTATTCCATATAGACTCACCATACCTACAAACTTCGTTGTCTTTTATTCATTCTTTAATCCTTGTACTACGTAAAGCATATCATTTAGAATTAACTTTAGTAAGAACCTAAGTGGCAACTATGCTCACGCTTTGTTCTCTGAAATGACCTTAGCCCATTGTCATTCTTGAAATACTTTCTGGGGATAAAACTTTAAGTTGGAAACTTCTTTTATCAACCCACTAGAGTCACCCAGCGGGTTTCTGACTTCCATTGTTGTTAGAAGCCAGGGAAGGCCCGGCTGCGAGGAAGAATCGCCAGGCACCTGTCACCACTTGGGCCCCGCATCTTGCACTGCAGCAGGAGTACCGAGATGGGAAATTCACACCACGGAGTCTATCAAGCAGCTTTATCGCTGCTGATAGGCTGCTGCTGTCCTGTGCTGCCTGGATACACGACCAGCCCATCCTCCAGGGGTCAGAAAAGCTGGCCGGAGCGGACAGTCTCATCTGTGCACACCCCGCTTGCACGGCAGCTGAAGGTCCCTAGAGAGCAGGCCATCGTGGGCTCCGTATCCCCAGGTGAGGATGTCCTGACCTACAGGGCACAGGAATGGAGCCCAGGCTGTCCTGGACAGTTCCTCATGATCCCAGGATGTTGCATTCCCAACACATTTTTTTTTTTTTCTGAGAATTACATTGAGAAATAGGCAAAGAATGGAGTCACCGAAACTTCCCAAGGACTTCTCCTTTCCACTTGCTCGTGTTCCTTTTAAGGTTATTGTGACTTCTGTTTTGGCTTCTTCTGCCAGTTTTTGGGGTTTTTTAATTTAATTATTAGAAAGTCAGAGTTACACAGAGAGAGGTCTTCCATCCACTGGATCACTCCCCAAATGGCCACCACAGCTGGAGCTGCACCAATCCGGAGCTAGGAGCTTCCTCCGGGTCTTCCCACAGAGGTGCAGGAGACTATTTTCCCAGGCCACAGCATGGATCGGAAGTGGAGCAGTCAGGACACGAACCAGTGCCCATATGGGATGCGACACTGAAGGCAGCAGCTTTACCCACTATGTCACAGCACTGGCCCCTCAACCAGTTTTTGTCTTGGGCATGCTATTAATTCTCCAAGGTGTGTCTAGGGGACCATTCCTTATCTATCCTGCTTTGGATAAATCTGTAGATTGGTGTTTCTCATCCATATAAATAACATTTGCTGAGTTTTATCAAATATTGCTTCTGCCCTACTACCTATTTGAAACTATGAGCTCTATATACTACAGATGCTTTAGCTTTTCCTCTCCAGTCTCCTACCTTCAAGCTCCTCTTCTGTGCCTAATTCTGGAAAATTTCTTCTGTCCTAAATGGTAGTCACTCATGCTCATTCCAGGTCCACCCAACCCTCTGTTAAACCTGTCTTGTGAGATTTATGTTTAATTTTTCCTACATCAGTTTCTTTGGTTCTTCCAAACCTGGTCAGATTTTATAACTTTTTCTTATAGATATGTTAAAGCAATTTATTTTTAAATACACAAAGATATAAATCTTAGACCACACATGTGCTAATTTCAGTATCTCAGTGCCTGGTGGGTCTGTCTTCACTCCTTAGTCACTGCTACCTTTCATCGTGGAATTAGCTTATCTATTGAAACTTGAGGCAACTCCCTTTCCCAGGAGAACTGTGACCCTTCCTCCAAACGTGTGTGTCCATCTGCCATTCACTCACCCTTGAGCCACGCTGTGCTGCGTTCACAGCCGAAGCTGTCTCGGCACACAGAGGGCTCAGGGCAGGGCAGGCCGGCCACTGCACAAGGTGGCGGCAGGTTTCCGCCCGGCCCATCCCACCCCTGGGTGCAGTCCTCAGGGTCCCATCTCCCAGGGCTCCCTGCTGTGCCTCTGCCCACTGCGTGTCAAAGGAGCCTCAAAACCGGAGCTGAAATTCACCCTCAGAGGTTCACCTAGTAATACCAACTAGTAATTATTTAACCTCTTAGGGTATCGCAAGCTCCTAGATGCTTCTCTAAAATTCTCCTAAGTTTCAGTCCCCGGCTGGAAACTGCCCGGATTAGTATAGTCTGTCACATTACTGAAAAAAACGTGTGAACAAACCTTGTATTTTGTAGCCTCTTTTTTTCACTTACTAGTATTAGGCAATTGCCTATTTCATTACAAATTATTTGGAAACCTAAATTTATTTAATTATGCATGTTATCACAACTCATTTCACCTTCCTGATGTTGGAGGCTTGGCTGTTCTCAAATTATCACTCTCAAGTATCATTCTTAATAACATGTTCACATGAAAGATTTTTGTCCACATTTCTGAGTATTTTTTCCAGATGACAGAATCTTAGAACAGGTTCCAAAGTAATGATCATTTCAACGTTAATACATGATGTCTAGTTGATTTTTCCATTAGCTATGTAAGATTCTTCTCAACTACCACCAATGATAAAATGCCAGTTGTAACTGTGACCTGGATTACACCGACTTAAATTCAGCTTTGGACTGGCAACTTGGACTAGGGTTGGCCAGGCACTTCTGTTGTGGTGGGGCTTAATCTTGTGTCAGCAGGTGGCTCACGGCTGGCTGGTCTCTGGTGGCTTCGGCTGGGTTGGTTCACTCTGCTCCCCATGATCTCTCTTGTAAACCAGTACAAGCTGGTGGGTGGGTGGGCAGGTTCCCAACAGTGTGAGTGTGCTAAGCTCTGAGGCCCAAACCCTAAGTTTGCAGAATGTCACTGTCGCTCTTTTGAGTCAATGAAGTCACAAGGTGAGAGGAGAGCTGCAGAGCTGGAAAACGGATGGGTGACGGAGTCGCTGGCGCGGCACCCTGAGAAGGGCTGGGGCACAGATGGGTGACAGAGTCACTGGCGCGGCACCCTGAGAAGGGGCAGGGCCGGAAGCAGTACAGAACGGTGTATTCTACAGCCCACCACACTGTGTTGTCAGAATTAGTGAAAAGTGAGTGGTCTGTAGCAATCTGGCGAAATTTCAGTTGAATCACTTAATTCAGAACTCGTGAACTGGGTACGTGTTAATACCATTCACCACTGAGAAGGAAGAAAGGGAAGTTTGATTTCAGATACGAGTTGAAAATACCAGTTCAATCTGAATTTCTAACATAGATCTGAATTCAGAAATGAGATTTAGGCTGATGTTAGATTTGGATATGAAGTTAGTATTTTGAAGTAATGGATATGTAATGCAGGAATCCAAAGGATGGAAACTCAGAAAACATTATTGCAAAAACTGGAAAGCTTACAGGAGAATTAGGCAATATAAAAAGCAGTAGTGGTTTAAAGGCAGTAGAAACTAATGAATGCTATCAAGCCTTGGCAGACTGCGTGAGTCTCAGCTTGGCTAGCATCCCCGAGTTTGGCAAGTGAATGATTGCTTAGGAAATGCAGAGGAGCGAAAAGCAAAGAGAGCACGGTTCACTCGGGGCTGGCAGAGGTGACAGGGCCCAGAAACCAGGGCAGACTGCGATGGGAATGAGAGCAATAGAAGGACGTTAGACAAATCAAGGGACCCAAGGCTGTGACCAATGCCTGACACTCCCTAGTCCAGCAGTTCACAAGCTTTCTCAGCTTACACATGTCAGTGTGTTCACAGCACATCACAGAAAAGGCAACAAAAGCCTGTTTTGCTCCTAAAGCCACGCAAACAGCTTCTAAGGATTCATGCCTTAACCACTAGGACCTGCTGGACACACCAGTTCCGTTTGTAATCCTGTTGAACACCAATTCATTCTCTGCTGTGATTTCTGTTACTCGCCTCACCACAGCCACCACTGAGGGCTGCTCAGCTTCATGAAGACGCATGTGCCTTAGCTAGCAATCTGTCCGATGTCCAACACGTTACCAGCCACGAGGGGGGGCCGCTTGCCGGAGCGAGTCTCATGGGTTCTTTTCCTCAGCTTAGTGTAGAAATAAAAAGCCAGGAAACAATTTACAAAGAGGCAGGAACTTTTATTTGATTGGCAAGTGACAGAGAAAGCGTCTGGACCCAGGGGAGAGCAGGCGGAGTGCCCGAGCGGGACACTGGCTTTGAGGACGTGTCCTGGGTTTTTAAGGCATTACTGTTGTTGTCACTCTGCGGGGGGGAGGGGGGTACCCACTGGATGGGGGTTTCACATACTGTATGCTGATGGGCTTGGGGCTCATGGAGACAGCAGGAGTCTCCTGGAGACTGTATCTTCTTAGGGTTTCAGCCCCCTCGTCTGCTAGCTCTGGGAGAAAGACTGCAACCAACTTGAAGGCATGGTTTAAAACTGCAAGGTCCCACAAGAGAGACAGGGTCTCTTGAGCCCGTCTGACTCTCCCCAGGTGCTCAGCCCCTTCCCCTGCGAGCTGTGAGTGAAGATGCCACCACCCTGAAGGAGTGATTAAAGCCACAAGGAGCTGTTAGTGGGGGAGATGCCAGTCGGCCTGGGGACAGGCTTTCCAGCCACAGCGGACAGCTTGCCTGTGAAGGACATCCCACCTCTGTCTGAAGGGGCACAGACCCCCAGCACCACTGGCCGGCCTCACAACACACGACTGATTACTTAAGAACACAAGATGCGCTTCAGCACCCCTGGTTCTCTGCGGTGCACAGTGCATCTCGGCTCGATTCGGGAACCACAGCGCACCCCCTCTCCTGGCTGCTTGTTTCTCTCACCCTACACCTTTCCTCCATCTCATTCCCTTCTCTGAGTGCAGGTTGCACAAGGATGTGTGTTTTGCCTTTGATACCTACTCTATCCCCAGCACTAGGATTGTGTCTGGCACACTGAGGTTTTGAGTAGGCATCCGTTGAGTGAATGACAAGATGTTGTGGGAGTAAGAAGCAGACCACACGGTACAGGCGAAGAGAATGACAAAAGCCTGGCATGTTCGGATTCTCCATTTCAGATGCCGAACCCTTCTGTACAGGGTGAAGGTTCAAGTGCAGACATGACACAGGCGGCTCAACGAGGAAAGTGATTCCACACCCCTAGTAAGCTACTGGTAAGTCAGCCACATAGAGAGTAAGGTCACCACAACGATGGGAAGACCGGAGACGGGGAGGCAGGAGTCAGGGGCCAAAGAACAGAAGGAAAAGGCACGTGGAGCCCAGGTGAAAAACCCAGGAGGGAAAGGGACCTCGCACGAATCTGCAGGAGGAAGCAGGCAGCAGCTCTTCGTAAAGAAACCACAACTCCCACTTCCCAGGCTGCAGAAGAGTGGTGTCTTCACAAGCGTTAGGCTTTGTTTTGTTTTTGTTTTTTTAATATGCTTACTTTATTTGACAGAGTTAGAGAGTGGGAGAGACAGAGATCCAGGAGCTTTATCTGTGTCTTCCACATCGGTACAGGGGCCCTGGGATTTGGCCCATCTTCCACTGCTTTCTCAGGTGCATTAGCAGAGAGCTGGACAGGAAGCAGAGAAGCCGGGACTTGAACCGGCACCTATATGGGATGTCAGCATTGCAGGCGGAGGCTTAGCCTGCTGTGCCACAGTACTGGCCCACGTTAGGTTTCTACTAGGCAAGAAAAAGAACACTGTAAGGAGTTTCAGGATATAAAATTTGCAGACATATATGAATGAGTTTACCATTTGAGAGTTTTTTAATTTTAAAGATTTACTTAATTATTTGAAACACAGAGTTACAGAGACAGAAGGAGTTGGGGGTGGGGTGGGTGTCTTCCATCCACTGGTTCACTCCCCAAAGGCCTGCAACAGCCAGGCCAGAGCCAGGTGCTGCTTCTGGGTTGCCCACATGGGCAGCTTCTGCTGCTTTTCACAGGCAATTAGCAGGGAGTTGGATCAGAAGTGCAGTAGCTGGGACTTGAACCAGTGCTCAAACTGGATGCTGGCATTGCAGACGGCAACTCAACCCACTATGCCACACTGCCAGCCCCACCATCTGAGTTTTTAAATCTATGTCAAGTTTAAGAAAACTTCATGAAAACGTTTTTAATCTATTAGGCAATAAATGAGATTCTCAAGGTAACTGCAAATTATTTAAGGTGTTACTTGTTATAAATAAGCACTATCAAAATATATTTTATATAGTCCATCATACAATGATAGTGTAATACTGAATCTTAGTGCTTCTCTTTAACCTTTCATTATGAACAGATAATGACTTGAAGGGTAGAATAGTTACCTTGTGTGTATAATTAAAGTAGAAACGATGAACTTTGAGAATGATGCATTTCAATAATACTCTTGTTAGAATTCCACCATCTATCATTATCATGAAACACCCAACTGATGAAGCCAAAGAAAAGCCAGACTGAGGCATGAGAAGCATTTATAACAAACTGACACAGAAAAAAATTTCAGTGCAATTCCAGAAGCGTGTCCATTTTCTTTCTTGTTTAGGATGAAAATCAAAAGCTACCCGGCAACTCCTATTATTCCAATAATATCAGTTTTTCAGTGGTTTATTAGGGGTCCTGATCTAAATATTCAAAACATCAAAAAATAGAAGTGCCAACCACTCTCAAGGCTGAAATAAGCAATGTGTAAAACGTCTTACTCTTATTTATTTGAATGGCAGAGAAAACAATTTCATGCATTCAGCTTTCTCATCTAGACTACAACTTCGGCTTTGCAGAGTCAGTAATGCTAAACTGCCTGTTGGGTTTCGTGGCTTCTTGCATCAGCTCTTGCAACTGTCCAATCTGCTCGTCACGAAAGTCATTAAGCTTTTCTTCTGGGAGAAAGGTGCCGAAACATGCTTTTTCAGTTGGATTTTGTCTGTTGTTGTTGGCTTGTTGCCATAACACTGTCGCATACACCTAGGAAGAGAAGAACGAACGAGGGTTACAGGTGCAGAACTCAAATGAGACACCTGCTCACTCACTCGGTGTTAGAGGACTGAAGAGGCCTAAACCCAAGTCGCCTATTTTTCTCCAACACCAACCCTTCTGCATTTGGTTAGCAGAATATAGAAAGTATAGCTGTCTTTACTGTTCAGCGGTAACTTCAAATATCTCATTTTCAGGACTCCGGGAAAGTGCTTACCCCGGAAGTCAGTGTGGGGCAGGGCCCTTAGCGGGCCCCCAGAGCACGTACAAGCCACGCAACGCCATTTGCAAAGCTGTGCCTTTGGAGCCAGCCCTTCTCAGATTTCTGAAGGGGAGCCATGGGTCTCAGCGGCTATAAAGGTAGGTCTCAAAATTCATTAAGTTCATTTCTCTCTTGAATTAAATTTTAATTAAAAAGTTTCTCTGTAATATATTTTAAATCTTTAAGCCTTCAGTACCTTTGTCAGGAGAAAACACTACTTTTTCAAAGTAATTTTGCTCTTATTCAGTTGGCATATTCGGCTTAATATTCAACCGTCATTGTCCACACAAGTGCTACTTTATGAAACAGACCAACTCTAGAATTTTTTAAGATTTTGTTTGGGAGGTAGAGTTACAGGCAGCGAGAGGGAGAGATAGAGAGAAAGGGCTTCCATGCACTGGGCTCATCCAAAGCCAGGAGCTTGTTCCTGTTCTCCCACATGAGTGCAGGGGCCCAAGCACTTGGGCTATCTTCCACTGCTTTCCCAGGCCATTAGCAGAAAGCGGACTGGAAGAGGAGCAGCCGGGATACAAACTGGCACCCGTATGGGATGTTGGTGCCACAGGCAGAAGCTTAGCCCACTACACCACAGCAACAGCCCCAATCGGACCAGCAGTTCCAATGCGTTTCACTTCATGAAGTTAAAGAACACACGCATACTCCGGGTAAGTGAACGATATGGCCAACTCTAGACAACACTGTCAATCCACTACCCCAGAGAAGCTTTCATATGTGTTGAAGTGTTTTTTTTTTTTAAAGATTTGAGGCAGAGAGAAAGGTCTTCCATCTGCTGGTTCGCTCCCCAGATGGCTGCGAAGGCTGGCCCGAGCTGCACCAATCCAAAGACGGGAGCTGCTGCACATCTGACAATGCAAGAACAGATTCCCACCCACTGAAGAGAATGACCCAAGTACTGTAAAATCCTAACAGTGTTAACCCTGCTGTGAGGCAGGACTGATGGAGCTCATGTTGTATGCAGTTTTGTTTAAGATTTTTATTTGAAGCCAGGAGCTTCTTCTGGGTCTCCCACACAGGTGCAGGGGCTCAGGGATTTGGGGCATCTTCCACTGCTTTCCCAGGCCATAGTAGAAGCTGGATTGGAAGAGGAGCAGCTGGGACTCAAACTGGCACTGCAGGCAACAGCTTTACCCGCTACTCCACAGCACCAGCCCCAGAAATGCTTTACAGAAACCCATTTCACATAATACCAAAGCAAAAAACTACAGCCAGCGCTGTGGTACAGTGGGTTAAAGCCCCAGCCTGTAGTACCGGCATCCCATAGGGGCGCCAGTTCAAGTCTAGCTGCTCTACTTCTGATTCAACTCTCAGCAATAGAAGATGGCCCAAATACTTGAGCCCCTGCACTTGCGAGGGAGACTTGGAATAAGCTCCTGGCTTCAAATAAAAATCTTAAACAAAACTGCATACAACATGAGCTCCATCAGTCCTGCCTCACAGCAGGGTTAACACTGTTAGGATTTTACAGTGCTTGGGTCATTCTCTTCGGTGGGTGGGAATCTCTTCTTGCATTGTGCAGCAGCGTCTGTGGCCTTTTGATTACTAGATGCCAGTAGCAGCACTACCTCACAGAGACTTCAAGCATGTGAACACGGAGCATGTGCTAGAATGTTCACTGGGGTAGTTTGCTAAAACTAAAAATTGGAAATAATCTTAATTGTATGTCGAAGAAAGGACAAATTCATTTAAGTTATTCAGACAGTAAGAGCATATTAGTGAAATGTCTATGTACCAACATGGGTGAATCTTTTGAAAAAAATTGAAAAAGCAGGCTTAAACTTCACTTGAGTCATAAGGTCCCCTGAATAGCGAGAGAATGTGAAGAACAAACCTGTAAGACTCGCACTTCCCGACTTCAGAACTTACTAAAGGCACCAGTCACCACAACACAGCATGGTGTCATCAGGACAGACGTGTGCGGCCTGCATGGAGCCCAGAAACAAACTCTTGTCTACAGCTAACTAATGTCTGACAGTGGTGTCAAGTCCATTCAACTGGATAAACAACAGTCTCTTCGACAAATGGTACTGTGAAACTTTATTTCCACATGTAACAAATGAGGATGAACCTCTAACTCCCATCACATATAATACTTAATACAAAGGGATCAAAGGGAGAGGGGTGTATAGCCTAGTAAACACCCGCATCCCCTATCAGAGTAACAACCTAGCTCCTAACTGCAGCTTCCTTATACTGCGACCCTCGGAGGCAATCTGGGGTGGCTCAAGGAACTGAGTTCCTGCCACCCACGTGGAGACGCGGATTAAGATCTCACGCCTGCCTCAGCCCAGCCATCATAGGCATTTGGGTAGTGAATGGAAACTCACTTGTACTCAAATATTGTCAGAAACATGGACTGATACCTAATCTTAAGACCTAAAATCATGAGTAAATATTCATGACTTTTGATATGGCAATAGATTCTAAGATATGACAATTAAAAGCCCTAGAAACAAAACTAGATTGGATTTGATCAAAACAAACTGCAGAATAAAAAAGATAGTTGCAAATCTGGTGAGGGTTTGCTCTACAGCACTGTGGCATAGTAGGTTAAGCCTCTGCCTGTGCCAGCATCCCATATGGGTGCCAGTTCAAGTCCCTGGTGCTCCACTTCTGATCCAGCTCCCTGCTGGTGGCCTGGGAGCGCAGTACAGGATGGCCCAGGTGGTTGGGCCTCTGTACCCATGTGAAAGATCCGGACAGCTCCAGCCTCCTGACCGGCCATTTGGGGAATGAACCAACAGATGGAGGATCTGTCTCTCGTCTATGTAATTCTGCCTTTCAAAATAAATATTTTCTAAAAAACATTTATTCATCTATTAGAAAGTCAGAATTAGAGAGGGAGAGACAGATCCTCCCCTCCTACTACTGGTTTACTCCCCAGATGGTCACAGCGGCCAGGACTGAAACAGGAGCTTCTTCCAGGTCTCCCATGTGGGTGCAGGGGCCCAAACACTTGGGCCATCATCTGCTGCTTTCCCAAGTGCACCAGCAGGGAGCTGGATTGCAAGCAGGGTAATGAACTAGCACCCATATGGGATGTCAGCCCTGCTGGCGGCAGTGGCTTAATCCACTTTGCCACAATCCTGGCCCCCTAAAAGTTCTTAAAAATAAGAAAAATAGTTAGGAGAAGACTATTAATGACGTGGGAAAATGTATGCGTTACCAGTGTAGATTTTTGAACAATTTACCAATTTCTGTATAATATGATCTCAAATATCTGAGTATATTACAGGTACTTCAAAGAGGTCCTGGAAAAATGGAATTCAGATAAATTTTGGTGCAAAAAATTTTTGAAATCCATGCATATTAGGGAGTCTTCAAAAATTCATGAAAATGTATGTTATGAAAAACTATGCAAGGATCTCAATTTTTGCACCAAAGTAAACTTATCTTTGAATTCCATTGTCCAAACTTTTTGAAATATCCTCCTGTGGAGATACAAGAATGGAAAAAGAAATTTCAGTGAAAGGCACCCTGAAAAGATAGAATCTCTTCTATCCTGCAGCCAGAGATCAGCCCAACCAGCTTTTTAAATAAATATATCTTTAACAAGAATAACAAAGAAAATAAACTAGGGCAACTCACCAACAAAGAGACAACCTAATTTAAAAGTGGGCAAAGGACTTGAGTACACATTTCTTCAAAGAAGGTAAATACTCAATGTCATGTCCTTAGGAAAAGGCAAATCAATACCACAATGAGATAAAGGTTCACACACCCTAGCATGGCTACTACAATAATTTAACAAAAAATAAGCATTGTTAAGGATATGAAGAAAATTGAGCCCTGCACTCATTGACGATGTGAATCTGAAGCAGTATATGCATTCTATATGGTATAGAAAACAGTGGTAACGCAGGTATGTATACACGCATGTCTGAAGCAGCATCATTCACAGCAGCCAATATGCAGAAACAACCCAAGTGTCCACCAAGACACAGATACTGTGGTCTAAGCATAGAATAGAATGTTGTTTCTTAAAAAGGAAGCTCTGATACATGCTAACACAATAATGAATCTTGAAAACATTATGCTAAGTGAAATAAGCCAGACCAAAAAGTTAAATATTGCCTAATTCCATGTATATGAAATACCCAGAATTGGTAAATTCATAGACAGTTTACAAAGGGCTGGGAAGAGGTTGAATATGGTGATACTGCTTAACCTACAGCGTTCCTGTTTGAGAAAAAAATCAGGATACGTATATAGACAGTGGTGACAGACATACAACAGTGAAGATGTAATTAATGTCCCTGAATTACACATTTAGAAACAGCGTATAAATAAAGGTATGGATATTATATATACATCTTCTATATGCATATAAAGGTATGCAAAGAGTTTGGCAGAAAGGTGGGATAGATTTTACTAGACCACCTTCCTCCTGCAGGTCACATTCTAAACTGAGCAAAAAGCCCAGGTCTGGAGAGCCACCAGAACTTGATAGCAACTGGCAGTGTTGTTCTATGCTATATATACTAAACTAAACCTGCTACTGCAATTACAACTGAAATTTCTCACTAAAAAGTAAACCGAGTGTAACTTGCTAATTCTGTTTCCCAATTGTGTTTGAAAAGGCAGAGGATCTATACAGTACAAATTTATCAGGACAATTAGAAATATTTTGAGTCTAGCTGTTTTTACTGTACTAATTCTTTTTATTAACCTGGTTATTGGTCTGAATCTAACTGATGCCAGTAAATTTCCAGTAACAAGGTGGTGAGAATGTGTTAGAACATTAAAGTATAAAAATAATTTAAATTATTCATGGAAGTTATCAGCCAACTGGTTTCTCTATTATACAGATTATTTTATTTACCTGAAAGGCCAAGAGAGATGGTCTATCCGCTGATTCACTCCCCAAATGCCTACTCTATATGGGCGGCCAGGAGCCTGGAATTCAATCCAGGTCTCACGTGGGTGACAAGGACTGAGTCATTTGAGCCACCACTGCCTCCCAGGGTTCACCTTAGCAGGAGGCTGGAATTGGGAACAGAGCTGGGACTCGAACCTAGGTCCTCCACTGTGGCAGGCAGGCGTCCCAAGCAGCATCTCCATCAACACACCACACGCCTGCCCCTTTAAGGATTATTGTTTAAGAATGAAAATGAACGGTTTTAGATTGCTTTTACTGGCTTTTGTAATTAAAAAGCCTGAAGCATTTCAAAGAATAACATAGTGGGTCAAAGAGCCATATACTCTAAGTCTCCAAGTAGAAGCATATAGTGCCTGTATCAACATGCATCAAATAAGCCTCTACCACTATGAATTTGCAGGAGACAGCATTCCCGTGGTAACTTTTTTCTATCAGCAAAATCCAGTCTATGAAAAACCACACGAGAGCCCCCAATCTCGGAATAATGGAAAAACGGCAGCTTCATAGGGCAGAAACCTGGCAAAGACCACCTTAATGATGATCGAGGTAGACGTCCCCAGCAGTAAGTCGTATGGCCCCTGAAACTTTGACAAAGGCGCGATGCACTTCTCTGTTGAGTTCTCAGTAATGCAGAACCTCCATCTAATCACAGGAGGACGTCCGGCAGACAGGCAGTGGGGCACCGTGGATTAAGCCACTGCTGTGGCGCCCAACGTCTCGGCTCCTCTGCGCTTCTGATCCAGCGGGTGATGGCCTGAGTACTTGGGCTGCCACCACCCACATCGGAGACCCTAAAGGATTCCCTGGCCTGGGATCTAGGCCCTGGACAGAAGAACCCGAGCATAAACACAGGTGAGACTGCACCTACTCAGTAGTTTCATCAGTAACACTGCATCAACGCTAGGTTTCAGTGACTGCACTGTGATCATGTAAGACGTTACTGTGGAGAGAAGCAGGTAAAAGTAAACTGTTCTCCCAAGAAGTTTTTGGATGATTTTATAGATATTAACTAATTACAATGTATCAATTTCTCAAATACTATGAACAAAAAATGTATTTGATAGTATTAAGAATTATTGATAATTTTGGAGCTGTAACAACGGCATTAGTCGTGACTTTTTAAAATCTCTTTAAGGGACAGATATTGAAGTATTTGTGATTTGCTTTAAAATACTGAGGGAAAGCAGGAGGTGGGTACAGAGGAAACAAGGATGGCCACGTAATGTTTCCAAACTGAGTTATGGATACACAGTAGTTCATTATGTTCTCTCCGCATGGCACATGTTTGAAATTTTCCCCTTTAACTAGAGAATTTATATACATGACCATGTATATATAAAATGCACACATAAGCTAAAATTAGAAACAATGTCAGTGAAATAGAACTGTGTGCAAACACCAACTAAAACTTTCAGTCACCTCTCAATTTCAGTTCTGGCTTTGGAATGTCTTGTCTACAAAGCTGCTCAAATACCGAAGAGCTAACCTCGAACCGGTCTAAACCGTGAGCCTGGAACTCGACAAAACTTTCTCACGTTGCTTCATCAACTGAAAATCACATCCCTTACTTCTTTTTGCCTCAAGGAATGAGGGACGCAAACGTCTTCAGCTCTAAGTTTAAATTATTGTGGGAAAAAAAAACCAAACTAAGTTATACTCAGAATCAAGTATTGTCTCTGCTTTGTCCTCTCAACTTGTCAACTCTCCCCCTTTTTTTCTTGTGGAAAACTAGTTACCTGTGAGGTGTTTCTCAATCCCGGGACCTTCATATTCCAGTGAGGCCACAAGGAGCGCCTTGGCAGCTTACGCAACTCTCACCAACCATTTCCCAGAGCTCGTTTCTCGCTAGGAAGAGTTCCCTAGCGGACACACTCGAGGCTTTCATGAGGAAAGCCCACCTTTATCAGCGTTTCTGGAAAAAATTCTTAAAACATCTCGGCATTACTGTAATTTTCATTATGCATGTATTTTAAACCTAAGCTATATCCAAATCATTTTTAAATAAGTATCACACGAATTTCCTCACCAACAGAATGGGATTTTAGGATTGGCACTTGAGCAGATGGCTGGTGAACCTTGATTTAATTTATTTTGTATATCATTAAATTTGCATTTGTATTCATAATGATTCACTGGTTTTTGCTACTTTCCACAGTTTAGAATTAGTAATATAAAATTCCTTCCTGGTACACGTGGCAAACAAAAGACTGAGCCTGGGGACAGGCGTTGTGATGCTGCTGCATAGAACACGACCTCCACCATCACACTGCCGGGGGTCAGGCCCTGCGCCCACTGCCCCAGCTTCCTGCTTCAAATGGAAGATGTGGCACTCAACAAACGTTTTCTAAACATACAAAATGCCTTGAGATAAAATTCAGACTGGTTGGTTCTTATGAAGAAACCTGGGCTACCATGGTTTAAGATGCCAGAAAGGAAAAGAGTTGGGAAAAAAGAGAATGGGATTTGAACACAGGAAAGTAACAAAGTCAGAGTCGGGATGCTACATATGAGGAACAAGATGAGTGAGGAAAAGCCACTGGAGGTGAGGGAACTCACATGTCCATAGGAAGAGGCATAAGGATTGTAAAACTACCTTGAGCACATTTATACTAGAGAATACCCAACAGTTAAACAGAACACCCAAATAGGCACTGACACAAAGCTTCCCAAGACAAGATATACAGAATATGTAAACAGTGACATTCCTATGTCTTAGATATTTACAGATTTACATATTTGTTTTCATATTTAAATATTATATAACAGCTTGTTCCTAACACCTCACCTCTATTGTTTTTTATAATAAATGCCTATTATAATTAAATGGTAGAGAAAGAAAACAGGAGTGAAGCTATAAGAGAAATTTCGGAATAAGGATGTTATAGCTCTGATTTTTTTCATCATTTATCCTAACCACAGAGACTATGGTCAATTAATTACAATAGGTAAAAATTGATTTAAAGAATGAGAAAAGAAAACTCAAGTTCTCCTCAACCATCTAGTATTTCCTTTTTTTTTTTTTTTGTTCTTTGAAACAAAATTGCAACTAAATAACCCAAAAGTAAAGTTAGACACATTTTCATTGTAAGAATTCATGGTCTAAGAAAATCCAAACTGTCAAATACTGTAAATATAGCAAGTTCTCAAAAGGATATTCATATTTAGAAGCATTAGTATTTAGCAAAACCTCCTAAGGCTTAAAACATTTTATGAACATGGCAGTTTTAAGACATTTATCAGCTGTATAAGCATAATTCAAAAAAATAACTATATACAAAATATAAAACAAAAATATTGGGTTTTATATATAGAATAGATGTTATAGATTCCTTAATAGCATAAAAAGAGTTGACATTGTCATAAAAATGCTACAATTTTTTCCCACAAGATCAGAAATAATCTGAAGAAGCTTCCTCCCTATTATAAACAGCCTTACAAGACAGGCATAAACTGTGTTGCTATTGTCAGGAATTCTTTGTACTCTTTCAATGTGAACTCCCACAGAGAGGGGCAACTATTACAGCTATAAGGGAAAAGTTAACCTTTCTCACAAACTTTATCCAATTATTATAAGATTCTTTTTAACAACATCGAAAGCAGTTAGTCACTCTTTCCTTGAGAACTGATTAAAATGCCATGTCTCCTTAAGGAACAAAAACACCGATATACCCTGCTTCCGAGAAACCCGGAAGTTATTTGAATTTCAGTAACAGAACTCAAAGCTACCCTGGAGATCTGAAGCACCTGTGCCCAAGTCATAACACATAGCAAGAAAGGAATCTGTCAGCAATGAAAATCAATGTGGTTTCTTGGCTCATTTTGACAGGTGTTATGACTTCTAGGTTAGTGATGAATAATGACCTAGGCTCGCTCTTAGCCCCCAAGCATTTACACCACACTGAACCATAGAACATAAGCAATGGAGAACAGAAAGCATCAGTGTCTCTAGTGAGTGCATTCCTCAGGCAGCCGTGAAGCTGGGCCGCCCCGGAGCCAACCTGCACAGGCTCCTCTACCCGGGAACTCCAAGGATGAAAAAAAAAAACAATGAAACCAAGAATACAGACGGTTCTTGGCTAAAAAACTGGTAAGGAAATACTGGGTAAGAGCTGGTTCATAAATACTTTTTATGCCTGTCTGGTGTGAATTGTGTGTGTCCTTGACATTAGACCTGTACAAATTCAGGATGTCACAACATCATATAAGAAAAGTCTAAGTACACTGCTACTTCTGAAATTCATCCAAAAGTTCCTAAATGCTTAGTCACAGCATTGTACTTAATTATAAACTTTTTATATTAGTAACAATTAAATACTTTTAATTAAAAATTAAAGAGAATAGATTCCATGCATTTCATAGATATAGAATTCTAACTTAGAATCCCCAGGCTCACAATAAAAATAAAGCCCAGAACCTTGTAATGTGGAACTGGTATTTGAAAAGATTATTTATTTAAAAGGCAGAGTAACAGCAAAGGAGATGTGTCTTCCTTCTGCTGTTCACTCCCCATACACCCATAACAGCCAGAGTTGAGCCACAGGAACTGCATCCTGGTTTCCCATGTGGGTGGCAAGAATGCATGTACATAAGGTCAAGACATCTAAAAATATAAAACTAATCTTAAAAATTACATTTTCAGGGCCGGCACTGTGGTATAGCAGTTAAGTCACTGCCTGCAGTGCTGGCATCCTATACAGGCGCTGGTTCAAGTCCCAGCTGATCCACTTTCAATCTAGCTCTCTGTTATGGCCTGGAAAAGCAGTGGAGGGTGGCCAAATTACTTGGGCCCCTGCACTCACATGGGAGACCTGGAAGAAGCTCTTGGCTTTGGACTGGCCCAGCTCCAGCCATTGCAGCCATTTGGGGAGTGAACCAGCAGATAGAAGATCTCGATCTCTCTCTCTCTCTCTCTGCCTCTCCCTTTCTGTAACTTCACCTTTCAAGTAATCTCTCTCAAAAAAAAAAAAATTACACCAGAGCCAGTGCTGTGACATAGTGTGTAAAGCCCCACCTGTAGTGCCAGCATCCCATATGGCACTGGTTTGAGACGCAGCTGCTCCACTTCCACTCCAGCTCTCTATTATGGCCTGGGAAAGCAGTAGAAGATGGCCCAAGTCCTTGGGCCCCTGCACCTGTGTGGGAGACCCAGAAGAAGCTCCTGGCTTCGGATCAGCACAGCTCCAGACATTCTGGGGAGTGAAACAGTGGATGGAAGACCTCTCTCTGCAACCTTGCCTTTCAAACAAATAAGTAAATATTTAAATAAAATTTTAAAAAGACTTTAAAACTTACATTTTCATGGAAGTCAGTAAGATTTCTGACTAGAGGTGCCTTGTGCATTTCCCCTGGAACGCAGGATAAAATAAGGAAAAAGCAACAGCAGTATCAATGGGCTATTTAAGATACAACACTGGCGTGCGGCAGGGGTGTGGCAGAGACGTTGTACAGCAACTGCCTGATGAGCACACAGTATCCATGACTGGTGTCTCGAGATCAACCCTGAACCAAGAGGGACCACCTAGCAGGGAAGGGTGCCAGGAGGCCCGGCAACCTCCACACGTGCCGTGACACCTCAGGCAGATACTGCTAGAGAAACCTGCAGCCCTTGTGTGATCGGAGCCTAGTCTGGGGAGCTCCTGGATCATCGCACCATGCACTGGCCCAGAGAGAACCTAGCCCGTGATGTACCTTCCCCAACCAAGGTTTCTGCTACAGGACAGCACCTCGAGACGCTGTCTACATAGGATTCTGTATGGGGCAGCTGCCCCCACAAACCCTCCCTTAGCCCAGCAAGAATCTAGGCAGCACACCCTGAACAGCTTGTCCTACAGAGGCCCCTAGGAAACAACCAGGGAACCCTGTGTACACTCCCACTACCCCAGAATCATCAGAAACCCAGCCCTGAGCAGCTCCGTCCACAGAGGCCCGGGGAAGCGGACAGCAGTCACACCCACCCACTCAAGAACCGGGAAGCAGCCAAAAAGGCTTCCCTGAGTGGCAGGGACCACACAGACCCCCAGAAAGCAGCTAAGTGGCTGTGCCCATCATCCCACAGCCTCAAGAGGCAGTTGAGCAGCCAGTTCTAGGAAGCTTAGCCTACAAGAGCCACACAACACACATGGCAGCCCTGTTCACACACTTTGATTCCCAAAAAGCAGCGGAGTAGACTGCCCTGCGCAGCTCGGCTACGAGAAGCCCGCCAACACTGCCAGGCACCAAACCACCCTGGGTGCACTGGAGTGACACCCCGACATGACCCATAGGATCCACAGAGAGCTGCAGCCGAGCTGACCGTGTAACCCCCAAGTGCCGCTGTGATATTTGCACCATCACCAACACTGAATCAGGGCTGCGGACCCTTTTCTCTGCCAAGGGCTGTTTAGATATTTGTAACATCATTTGCAGGCCATACAAAATTATCTTTTTTTTTTTTTTTTTTGACAGGCAGAGTGGACAGTGAGAGAGAGAGAGAGACAGAGAGAAAGGTCTTCCTTTGCTATTGGTTCACCCTCCAATGGTCGCCGTGGCCAGTGCACTACAGCTGGCGCACTGCTCTGATCCAATGGCAGGAACCAGGTGATTCCTCTTGGTCTCCCCTGCGGGTGCAGGGCCCAAGGACCTGGGCCATCTTCCACTGCACTCCTGCAGCGACGGCCTAGCAGAGTAATTTTTTTTTTTTTATTTTTGACAGGCAGAGTGGACAGTGAGAGAGAGAGAGAGAGAGAAAGGTCTTCCTTTGCCATGGCAGGAACCAGGTGCCAGGTGCTTTTCCTGGTCTCCCATGGGGTGCAGGGCCCAAGCACTTGGCCATCCTCCACTGCACTCCCGGGCCACAGCAGAGAGCTGGCCTGGAAGAGGGGCAACTGGGACAGAATCCGGCGCCCCAGCAGAGTAATTTTTAAGATGATAATTTTGGCCGGCGCCACGGCTCACTAGGCTAATCCTCCACCTGTAGCACCAGCACCCCGGGTTCTAGTCCTGGTCGGGGTGCCGGATTCTGTCCCGGTTGCCACTCTTCCAGGCCAGCTCTCTGCTGTGGCCCGGGAGTGCAGTGGAAGATGGCCCAGGTCCTTGGGCCCTGCACCCCATGGGAGACCAGGAGAAAGCACCTGGCTCCTGCCATCAGATCAGCGCAGTGCGCCAGCTGTAGCGGCCATTTGGGGTGAACCTTTCCCCTCTCTCTCTGTCTAGCTCTGCCTGTCAAAAAGAAAAAGAAAAAAAAAAAAAAGTACAGCAGATACACAAAAGAAAAAAACAGGAAAAAAACAGAATAAAAACCCTATCAATATAGAAAACTACCAAACAACAAAGATGAAAAAAGAAAGAAAATACAGACAATTTAACAAAATGCCAAGAGTATGTTTTTACTTCTCAACAAGAACCCAGAATGTAAATGGATTAAATTCCCCAATCCAAAGATATATAATGGCTGAACTTATAAAAATACTCAATAATGTGATGCCTCAAAAAAAAAAAAATTCACCAATACAAACACACATAGACTGAAAGTGAAGGGATTAAAAAAGATATACCAAATGTGAAAAGGAAACCAAAAGTGAAAAGGAGCAACAATACTTGTATCAGACAAAATAGACTTTAAATCAGAAAAGGTTACTATCCAACAGTCAATGGACCAACTCACTAAGAAGTACTAATTGCAGATTTGCATGCACTAGTGCTGGAGCACTCGCACACTGTAACATCAAAGGGAGAGGTGGGCTCTAAAACAGCCAGCTAGGGACTTCACTACCCTGCTTCCATCAATGACAGACCACAGGAAACCAAAAAAGAAATGTCAGGATTCATCTATACTACACAGCAAATGGGCATAAAAGATGTTTATAGAACATTTCATTCAACAAAACTTTAGCCCAAACAAGAATTAAAAAGATCCAAGTAACTAAAATCAAGAGATAACAAAGGAAACATTACAACTGATACTACAGAAATATAAAGGATCATTACAGATTATTATGAACAACTATACACCAAAAAATTGGAAATTTGTTGAAAACAGAAACATTTGTGGATGCATGTATCCTAACAAAATGGAACTGAGAGTACCTATAAAATCTGAACAAACAAGTAGCCAGACTGGATGGGTAATAAACAGGCTCCCCATAAAGAAAAGTCCATGGTGTCACTGATGATTTTTACCAACCCTTTAAAGAAGAAATGCCAATTTTCCTCAAATTATCCCAAACTATTGAATGAGAGGACAACCTTCCAACCTCATTCTATGATACTGCAATTATAACAAACCAGACAATAACAACAAAAAATAAAACTACAGATCAATATCCCTAATGAACACAGATGCAAAATTTCTTGACAAAATACTAACAAATCAAATCAATAGCACATCAAAAAGGTTAGACATTATGATGAAGTGGGATTTATCCCATGGATGCAAGGGTAGTCCAACATATGTAAATCAAGAAATGTAATACAGCAATAGACTGGAGGACAAAAATCCATAGTTTATTTCTGTGGGTGCATAAAAAACATTCGGTAAAATTTCACATGATGACCCTCAATAAAGGAGGTACGTAAAAATATAGCTCAACATAATAAAGGCCATACGTAAGCCCACAGGCAAAATCGGACTGAGCAGGAAAAGCAGAAATTGTTTCTGGTAAGGTAAGTACAAGACGGTGTATAGCATTGGAAGTCGTAGTGAAAGAAAAAAGGGCATCCAAACAGAAATGGAGGGGGTCAAATAATCTCTATGTGCAGACAACATAATTTCAGATTCAGAAAAACCTAGACACCACCAAAAAAACTGTTGGTACTAACAAATTCAGCAATGTCACTGCATACAAAAGCAACACACACACAAAAGTACTCTTGTACGATAACAAAATTTCTGAGAAAGGAATTAAAGTAATCCCGGCCGGCTCTGTGGCTCAACAGGCTAATCCTCCGCCTTGCGGTGCCGGCACACCGGGTTCTAGTCCCGGTCGGGGCGCCGGATTCTGTCCCGGTTTCCCCTCTTCCAGGCCAGCCCTCTGCTGTGGCCCGGGAGTGCAGTGGAGGATGGCCCAGGTGCTTGGGCCCTGCACCCCACAGGAGACCAGGATAAGCACCTAGCACCTGGCTCCTGCCATCGGATGAGCGCAGTGCGCCGTCCACGGCGGCCATTGGAGGGTGAACCAACAGCAACGGAAGACCTTTCTCTCTGTCTCTCTCTCTCTCACAGTCCACTCTGCCTGTCAAAAAAAAAAAAAAAAAAAAGGAATTAAAGTAATCCCAATCAAAAGAGCTACAAAAATACAGAAAATACAATCTCACATCAATAAGATAGTTGGAAAAGGCAAAAAGTGCCAAGCCAAAGTGCAAATCCACCCTGAACACACTCTCCTCCAACTGCTGTGGCCTGAAAGCAGCACCAGAGATGAGATGCTACCAAGCATTTTCCAGTGACAAAGTGTCAAGATCTGGCACATGTATGTCTAGATCTGCTAAGCAAGACACAGTAGTGGAGAAAGGTTTAACACTGTCAAAGTTTAGCCATGAAATCCCTTATACATCACCCAGTCTAAGCTTATCAAATAACTTCTAGACATGTGTGTGACTCTTCAAATTGCAAGGATGGTGACTACTATTTCTCCTGTTCTCCAAGACTCTTCACCACTTGGTTCCTCAGTCACAGAGTTTCCAAACATCCGTGTTCATCCACGCATCTGCAGGCATACCCTCTCTAGTGGGACGTCCTTATTACTGCCTGGCCTACAACGAACTCAGCTCAAATGTCATTTCCTCCATGATGCCTGTATATCCTGGCCCTGCGTCCACCTCTGTACTCCCCTCGCACTCTGTACCCAAGCATCTTTATGCATAATTCTCATTCTTTATGTTATATACATTATATTTTGAAGGCAAAGTTCATGCCTAGACACTCACATGCCTTTAGCATCTGGCAGTACCTGGTGTTAACGTGCACACACCGAAGAGAAGCAGGGAAGGAAAAGGAGAGGAAATGTGATCGACACAATTCCAGATTCGCAGTCCACCTGCCAAATTCCATTTCACAACAAGAACCGCCAGTTTAGCAGTCTGTATCTTAACTGCCTCAATTTCTCAAAAACACACAGAACTTGACAATTTGGATGAACGTGCCGAGAAAAAAATCTTTTAGTATCCTAATATGAAGTCAAGAAATGTGTTTTTGCCAGAAGAGAACAAGTATAACCTTGTTTTTGAAACGTTTAACCTAAAAGGAATTCTGAGTATGTCCTTGCCTGTTCCTTCCCTGAAACATGGAAAACCTGTCAGTAAAATTAATATTCTCTGCAGTAAAACACACCTGCTTCCTCTAGCTTTTATTTTTATTGAGAGGATAACATGCAGATATTTTTTATATGTGAAAACCAATGCTTAGTTTGTCAAACCCATATATTTGCTTGAAAACTGAAACCTCAAGTGGTGGAGCCGGCGCTGTGGCACAGCAAGTGAAGCCACCACCTGCGGTGCCAGCATCCCATATGGGCGCTGGTTCGAGTCTCGGCTGCTTCACCTCCAATCCAGCTCTCTACTATGGCCCAGGAAAGCAGTAGAAAATGGCCCAGGTCCTTGGGCCCCTGCACCCACGTGGGAGACCAGGAAGAAGCTCCTGGTTCCTGGCTTCAGATCTGGCCAGCTCCAGCCACAGCAGCCATTTGGGGAGTGAACCAGCAAATGGAAGACTTCTCTTTCTTTCTCTTTGCCTCTGCTTCTCTGTAGCTCTGCCTTTCAAATAAATAGATGAATCTTAAACAAACAAACAAACAAACAAAAAAAACTCAAAAGGCACATTTCTGTTTTTGAAACTGAAACTGGCAAAGTTAAATAATCAACTAGATTATTTGTCCAAGGGTATTACCATGGCCCTATGAAAATCAGATCCACCCCTACCAGAAAATACAAATTCACTCCTTATTAAACAGTTCCTTGGAGACCTATGACTCTAACAGAACCTATTGCACTCCTGCCCTTATGAACTGACATAACTCAGTGTTGCAAGACTTTGATGCATTGTGGCAAAGAACATGTTCATCAAGTAAAAGAATCATCCTGAGGCCGGTGCTGTGGCTCACTTGGCTAATCCTCCGCCTGAGGCACCACCATCCCATATGGGCACCGTGTTCAAGTCCCGGCTGCTCCTCTTCCAGTCCAGCTCTCTGCTGTGGCCTGGGAGGACAGTGGAGGATGGCCCAAGTGCTTGGGCACCTGCACCTGTGTGGGAGACCAGGCAGAAGCACCTGGCTCCTGACTTCGGATCGGCATAGTTCTGGCCATAGTGGCCATTAGGGGAGTGAACCAATGGAAGGAAGACCTTTCTCTCTGTTTCTCTCTCTCACGGTCTGTAACTCTACCTCTCAAATAAATAAATAAATAAATATTTAAATTAAAAAAAAAAAAAAGAATCATCCCATGACTTACAAAGTCATGACAACCTGGATATTCACCATCTAGCACCCAGAGATTAGGTCACAGACTGTCCTTGAACCCCAATGGGAGGGACCCCATTAAATTCTTCTACTCACCACCCAACTGCAGCAAACCTTCTGAGGCACTGGGACTTGAGTCTACATCCCTCAACGTGAAACTCTCGGGACTGGCCGGCCACCACTGGAGCGCTGACGTAAAACTTCCAGGAAGGTTTCCCCACAAAAGCAGATGACCTACTGGATGCAGACTGCTTTCTCCACATCACCAACAGGGCTTCCCTCCTCCGTCCTTGTGAACCCTCTGCCCACGCGCTCCCTTCTCTGTGCCTTCCTTCTGTTTATGCATGGCAAGAAAATGCTATAATCAGGATTTCACAATTGATAGTTTCTACAGGAGCCTGGATTGAAGACTAGATATGTCATGTTAAACCCACTACACAATCTTAGCCTCTCATTAGATCAACTTCTGTTCTTCTTTATGCTTCCTATAAACTACTATGCAGCTACTCTGTCCATCTGAAATGCCTCCCTCCCGTCTTCTTACTGATCGAATAATTTACAGGGAATAGAAAGACCCAGATGAAAACTGAAGTGATAAAACTCCTTACATTTTGGGATATTAAAAAAAAGTCTAGACATCAGACTAACAATAGAATTATTTTATATATCTTAAATCATAGCAATGTATTCAATTCTACTCATTTGTAAACTGCAAAAATGTAATGTGTTTCCTTTTCTGTACTTCAATCAGATGCTTATGAATTTATTTTGTTTTATTCCAGGGAATAAGCAAATACCAAAAAGGCATCCTGTGTATGTCTCATCTATCAGCTCAACCTCCAATCACATGACTTAAAACAAAACTGGGGCCGGCACTGTGGTGCAGTGTGTTAAAGCCACGCCCTGCAGCACCAGCATCCCATGTGGTGCCAGTACGAGTCCCCGCTACTCAGCTTCCGATCCAGCTCTCTGCTATGGCCTGGGAAAGCAGTGGAGGATGGCCCAAGTCCTTGGGCCCCTGCACCCATGTGGGAGACCCGGAAGAACTCCTGGCTCCTGGCTTTGGATCAGCTCAGTTCATTTGGAGAGTAAACCAGTGGAGCGAAGACCTCTCTCTGTCTGACTCTACCTCTCTAACTCTGACTTTCAAATAAATAAAAAACAAATCTTAAAAAAAAAAAAATGGGGCCGGCGCCGTGGCTCAACAGGCTAATCCTCCGCCTTGCGGCACCGGCACACCGGGTTCTAGTCCCGGTCGGGGCGCCGGATTCTGTCCCGGTTGCCCCTCTTCCAGGCCAGCCCTCTGCTGTGGCCCAGGAGTGCAGTGGAGGATGGCCCAGGTGCTTGGGCCCTGCACCCCATGGGGAGACCAGGAAAAGCACCTGGCTCCTGGCTCCTGCCATCGGACGAGCGCGGTGCGCCGGCCGCAGTGCGCCGACCGCGGCGGCCATTGGAGGGTGAACCAACGGCAAAGGAAGACCTTTCTCTCTGTCTCTCTCTCTCACTGTCCACTCTGCCTGTAAAAAAAAAAAAAAAAAAAAAAAAAAGATTGCCTCTAGGAAGCAAATACATAGGAATGAGGAGGGATGGGATATGACAAAGTTTTTTTTTAAAATAAATGCTTTGGTACCACTTGATTTTGGAGATAAAAACAGAGAAAGTTTTTAAAGACAATTCTGTCTCTTAGGAGCTCATGAACTAGCTCCAGTTTTCCCAGGTCTTCCTTCCTAGCTGCTGCTTTGATTTCCACTCTGCCTTCAGATCCTGGAGTCTCTGTTCTGATTTTCTTGGCTCGTTCTTATCTTGCTTTAAGTCTCTAAGACAGAAAAGAGAAAGCATCAGCCTCGTCTGAGAACTTGCCAGGAGTGCACACTCTGAGGCAAAGTCCGAGATCTACCAATCGGAAACTGCGTGGGATCGGTCATCTGCTGAGGAGCCCTCCCCATCACGCTGGTATACTCAAGTCTGGGCACCACTGCTGCATATGAGGCGCCCCCTTACCGGGCTGCATTTTCCAAACTCAGTTATACAAGGTTAACTGCAGTCTGAAAATATTAAAGGAAAGACTCCAGAAATAAACAGTTCCTAAATTTTAACTTGCATGCCACTATGAGTAGCATGATGAAATCACACTAATCCATTCTATCCCTCCTGGGACACAAATCACCCCATTCTAGTGGATCCACACTGTATACTGTCAGTTTCCACAAAAACATTCAGTTGTCCTCAGCATCTCTGAGGAACTGACTCCAGGAACCCCCTCGCCCTGCATATACCAAAATCCCAAAATGTTCAAGGCCCTGAATAAAAGGGCATAACATTTGCATGGAATCTATGCATGTCCTGTCTTAAGGGAATCTATGAATGTCCTGTATACCTTAAATCACCTCTAGTTTACTTGAGTTATAATACTATATGGTTAGGGAAGGGTGATGAGAAACAGAAGTCTGTTCATATTTAGAAAAAATGCAATTTTGGGGTATTTTCTATCTGTGGTTCGTTGACTGTGTATGCAGAACCTACGGACACTGAGGACGGAGTGTTTGTAAGTGCACAACCTATGTAGAAAATGGGTTCTACTGAACATGAATGCCATAAGCAGGTTGAGAAGAGGGGCCAACTGTTAACAAGTGCTGTAGCACTAAAACACATTCGCGTGTCAGAGTATGCTTTCGACCACTTTGCCTCATGCTCTCTTAATTCTTACAAACAACAATGGAAGGTATTCTATGGCACAGGTCCATAAGTGCTGATAAGCCAAAATACAGCTCCAAGAATTCATTTCAAATCAAATTTTAGACAGCTTTATCATAGCCCAGGAAGACAGTCTGAAATTTAATAAAGGATTCAAATCAAAATCCCAATGCTCTTAAATGTCACATCATCACGTGTGTTAAATACTTCACTTCAGTAAATACTTGGAAAATTCAATTTCTACTTTAAAGATAAAAAGTTAACATGGGCCCTGGTATCTAGTGTCTACTGAAAAGAGAGAGTAATATAGTTTAATGAAACTTTGCTTAGTACCAAAGTAAAGTTCAACAGGGATAATCATGATTTGTGGGGAGCTTGAGTTTCTAAAAAATTACCAGCTTAAAACTGAAAACAACCATAAAGATAAGAGTTTAACTTAGCAAGATCTTCTGAAATTGTATTCTTCTTTGGACATAAGATAGCCATTATATTAAAAATGGAAATTCAATGCATTTGATATAGCCTCGGGATGAAAATAATAGAAGTATACTTTTCTTATCAACATAAGAAAAATGTTCTATAATAGGAAGTTGTAATATTTAGCATACTCAAGTTTCTAGGACATTCACGCACCTTAACCTGTTAGACTAGATTTACTAGAAATAAGTACACATTATGCTATAGTAAATAATTTCATCATTATAAATAGAAACTCTAGACTTTAAGTATAGAAAAACCTAACATATTTCCATGATGGCTAACCTGTAAAATGCAAAATGACTCAGAATGAAAATTAAACATAACTTCTGATCACTTAAAATTCATCTACCTGTATCGAAGGCTTCCAGCCTGGTTATAAACTTCCGGATTATTTCTCATAGACGTTACACAACACTGAAGGATAATCAACCTAAGAAAATGGATTCTCTTTTACAAAATAAATTTGCCATTTCATTTGTTCTGGTATTTCTTAAAAAGACTTATTTATTTATTTGAAATTCAGAAATAGAGAGTAGATAGCGAGATAGCGAGATAGCAAGAGAGTGAGTGAGCGAGAGAGTGAGAGAGAGAAAGAAAGAAAGAGAAATCTTCCATTCACTGGTTCCAGGCCAAAGCCAGGAGCTTCTTCCAGGTCTCCCACATGGGTGCAGGGGCCCAAGTACTTGGGCCAACCTTCACTGTTTTCCCAGGCACATCAGCAGGGAGCTGGATCAGAAATGCAGCAGTCAGGACTTGAACCGGCACCATATGGGATGCCAGTATTGCAGGTGGAGGCTTAACCTTCTACGCCACAGTGCTGGCCCCATCTTATCCAGTATTTTTAAATCTAAATTTTCAAACAGAATTAGGAACATATTTTTAAAAGGTTCTTAGAATTTTACTATAAAATCCCTTGAAATAAAGGTAGATCTTATTGATTTCTGTAACAATTACTGTAACAATGTAGACACCCAGGTCGCACATGGTTAATCTTGCTTCCTGGTAAGAACACATGAGATCTACAATGTTCAAGCACGCAGTCCAGCACTGTTAACCAGTCAACAAGGCTGTGCACTCACTCATCCTGCACCTTTGGCACAGCAACTCTCTTCTTCCCACAGCCACAGCCCATGCCAAACACCATTCTACCTTCTGCTCCTCTGAGACTGGCCATTTTAGATACCTCATATAAGAGGCATGTGGCACCTGTCATCCTATGGCTGGCTTCTTTCACTAGGCACAATGTCCTCCATTTTGTCTTTGTGGAATTTCTTTTTAAAGGCTAAATAGTACTCAACTGTCTGCATATACCATAATTTTTTTTTAAATCTACTCATCTGCTGATGGAAATTTAGATTGCTTCCATGTTTTAATTATCCTGAACAGCACTACAGTGCTCATTTAGCACTACCAGTGCTAATCTATCTTCAAGATTCTGACTTCAATTTTTTGGGGGTACTAGATATCCAAAAATAAACTTGCAGGACAAATGGTAGTTCTATTTTCAATTCGGGGTGGGGCGCCCCCTAGTGTTTTCCATAGAGGCTGCACCATTTACAACAGCATGCAAGGCTTCGTATCTCTTCACATCCTCACCAGCATTTGTTATCTAATGGCCATGGGAACACGCACGAGGTGATGTCTCACTGCAGTTTAGGTTTAAGTTCCCTGATGACCAGGGAAGTTGAGTTTCTTTTCATACACCTGTTTGTCGTTTCTATGTCTTCTCTGGAGAAATGTCTATTCAAGCCTTCTGCCCATTTTTTTAATTGGGTTACTTGACTTTGCTTATTGCTACTGTCTATGCTTTTGGTATCATATCCAAAAATTTCATTACCAAGATCAACGTTGTGACACTTTTCCTGTTTTCTTTTAAGAGTTTAATAGTAAAGGTCTTATGTTTAAGTCTTCAATCCATTTTGAGTGATGTTTTTCTATGGTGTAAGATAAAAATCCAGTCTCATTCTTTTGCATGTGGATATCCAGTTTTCCCAAAACTTCTCGTTTAAAAGATTTTCCTTTCCTCATTTGCATATTTTTGGCACTCTGTCAAATATCAATTTACCATATATTCATAGATTTATTTCTGGCCCATCTACTCCTGTCTTTATGATAGAATCATTTGTTTTGAGGATTGTGCTGTGGTGTAGCAAGTAAAGCCACCGCCTGCAGTACCAGCATCCTATATTGGCTCCAGTTCTACTCCCAGCTGCTCCACTTCTGATCCAGCTCTCTGCTATGGCCTAGAAAGCAGCAGAAGATGGCCCAAGTCCTTGCTCCTGGCTCCCGGCTTCAGATCATTGTAACTCCGGTCGATGCGGCCAGTTGGGGAGTGAACCAGCGGATGGAATACCTCTCTTTCTCTCTCCTCCTCTCTCTCTGCCTCTCTGTAAGTCTGCCTTTCAAATAAATAAATATTTAAAAATAAAAATTTAAACATAAATTACAAAAAGAATGTTTTAACTATCATAACTTTGTAATGCATTTTTTATTTTTAATTTTATTTATATGAGAGGATACTAGCATCCCTCAGACAGGCAAAAAGACAGAGAGACTTAACTCGTATCCACAAGTTCATGCCCAAATACAGGGAAGTTGACTGCCTGGAATTCAATCCAGGTCTCCCACAGGGTGGCAGAGACCCAACCACGTGAGCCATTGTCTGCTGCCTCCCAGGATCTGCATTAGCACTGCGATCAGGAGCAAAGCTAGGACTAAAACACAGGTGCTCTGATACAGGATATGGGAACTCCAACTGTCACCTTAACCCTAGGCAAAGTGCCTGCTCTTATAATAATTTTAAAATCAAGAAGTATGGAGCTGGTGCTGGCAAAGCAGGCAACGTCGCAGCCTGCAACGTGGGTATTCCATATGGGTACTGGTTCGTGTCCTGTCTGCTCCACTTCTGATCCAGCTCCCTGTTAATGTGTCAGGAAGGTGGCAGAAGATAGCCAAGTGTTTAGACCCCTGCATCCACATAGGAGACATGTATGAATCTCCTGGCTTTGGCCTGGCCCAGCCCTGGCCATTCCAATCAGAGAGAGCTCTCTCTCTCTCCCTCTATAACCCTTTAAAATATATATATATATATATATATATATATATATATATATACTTTTTAAAAAAAAAGAGTAATACTTTCAGCTGTACATATTTGAAAAATACATGAAAAAATGTATTTTGCTTTAAGAAGGACCACAACGAGTAGGCATTTGGCACACAGCTAAGATACTGCCTGGAACATCTGCAGCCCTACAGGAGCACCAGAGTTCAACTCTCAGCTCCACTTTCCAGTCCAGCTCCTCCTGACACACACCCTGGGAGGCGGCAAATGACAGCCCAAGTAGCTGTATCCCTGACACTAATATGAATTACTGGTATCTAAGTCATTATCCGAAAAATAGTAGTCATTTAATATTTACTGAATGAATAAATTTTTAAAGAATACTTAAGACCTCACAGTGACAAGAAAGAAGGCAAGAATCAAAACACGGTTTAGAGATGGTTATTCCAACAGATAGAATTTAAAAGGAGAGAATGATCCAACTGGGAAGCAGTCCACACAGCAGACTCTTAGAATGGCAAATGCCCTAAACAGCACTCTGGCCTCAGAATTAGCCCTTAAGGCATTAAATCTGGCTGAAAAGCCCATGAGAGCATTTCAGGCATGGAAAGCCAAGACACTCTGGAAAAACATGATCTCCATGAAGGATCTCTATGAATGAGATCCCAGTGGAAAGAAGGGGCCATGAGAGAAGGATGTACTTTTCTCTGGAGGAGGAGAAAACTTCCATTTTGCTTATGGCCCTGTCGAAATACTGACAGTGTGGACTCAAAAGGCTTCCATAGCCTTGGCAGCGCATGACAAGAGCCTCAGGTGGTCACTGACATCATAACTAAGTGTCAACTGTTAAATCAACAACAGGAGTCATGTGCACTCACTCCCCATTTAGTACCTCTGTCTTTAATGAATTGTACAATGAGAATTAACTGGAAAACTTGGCTTCAAACAGTACTTTTTACTTTGTGTGTCTGTGTGGGTATAAACTGTTAAAACCTTTACTTAGTAAAGAGTTGGTCTTCTGCATTTAATGATAATTAAAAATGAATCTTGGGGCCAGCACTGTGGCGCAGTGGGTTAATGCCCTGGCCTGAAGTGCCGGCATCCCGTATGGGCGCTGGTTTGAGACCCGGCTGCTCCACTTCTTGTCCAGCTCTCTGCTATGGCCTGGGAAAGCATTAGAGGATGGCCCAAGTCCTTGGGCCCGTGCACCTACATGGGAGACCCAGAAGAAGCTCCTGACTCCTGGCTTCGGATCGGCACAGCTCCAGCCGTTGCGGCCATCTGGGGAGTGAACCAGAGGATGGAACACTTCTCCCCCCCTGCCCCTGCATCGCCTCTCTGTAACTCTGACTTTCAAATAAATAAATAAATCTTTAAAAAAATGAATCTTAGCCGGCGCCACGGCTCAATAGGCTAATCCTTTGCCTGCGGCGCTGACATCCCAGGTTCTAGTCCTGGTCGGAGCACCAGATTCTGTCCCGGTTGCTCCTCTTCCAGCCCAGCTGTCTGCTGTGGCCTGGGAGTGCAGTGGAAGATGGCCAAGTCCTTGGGCCCTGCACCTGCATGGGAGACCAGGAGAAGCACCTGTCTCCTGGCTTCTGACCAGCATGGTGCGCCAGCCGTGGTGGCCATTTGAAGGGTTGAACCAATAGAAAAGGAAGACCTTTCTCTCTGTCTCTCTCACTGTCCACTCTGCCTGTCAAAAATTAAAAAAAAAAAAATCTTAATGAAGAATGGATGGGAGGGACTAGGAGGTGGGATGGGAGTGGGGGTGGGAGGGTGGATATGGGGGGAAGAACCACTATATTCCTAAAGCTGTACCTATGAAATTTGTATTCATTAAATAAAAGCTTTCAAAAAAAATCAGATGGTTATTCAAAATTCCAAAGTTAACATAAAAGAATGTATGTTGAATCAATCCCATTATGTAAAATTTTCTAATAAAGTCAAATAAAATTTTACATAATGGGTTTCATATGCATATATTTACTTACAAATAGGAAATATTTAACTTTCCTCATTCCTCCTAAACAGACTAAGAAAAAAGACATTTGCCAAAGCAAAATACTGAAAATAGTGTTCAGTAATTATTCATGAAACCTTAAAAAATGCATTAAACTATATATAACAGAAAAAAATGTTGATTCCACTTTAAAGTTAGTGAATACATTTAAAATATTTAAAATGGTAACAACATATATATACCAGAAAATACAGACATGGAAATTACTTGTTGGAAAACAAAAGGAAAGATCCTCTTTCAGATAAAATGCAAAGTTTTCTGAGTCTCAGACAACAGTCTCCAGATATAAGGCTCTTCTGCCACCATGTGGAAACTGTTGAAATTACACATACAACACAAGATGACTTGGACTCGCCTGTTAGGATAATCCAAGAGTTTCCAATACTCCAAAAGGTTACTCTGGTAGTAAACAAAGAACATATTCTTAGAAGCGCGTAGGGAAAATGAGGATGCAGAGTTGTGCCTCTCAGAAAAGACAGTGATCTGCTGTGGCATAAGCAACCTCCCTGGCAAACAATCTCATCTTGATTGCCAAGACAGCAATGACAGCTCTCCCAGGTCTTTTCCAGTTCATGATCTTAAGTCCTTTCAATACTCTCTCCTCTTCTCTCCCTCACCTTAGGCACTGACAATACTAGATTAAACATTAAAAGAAACAGGAATACTAAGCTACTTTAATTTGTCCTGATAATCAGGAACCACAGATGCCTAATACCAGTTTTATTATTCACAGTATTGTGAGTTTTATTCACGATAGCTAAAACACGGAATCAACCCAAATGCCCTCGACTGAAGACTGGATAAAGAAATTATGGGAGAGCTTGGTGGACCGTTTTTGACAGCAGAGGCGGGGAGAGAAAATAAATAAATAAATAAATGAGGAGGTGGCACACCTCTTTCCCCTTCCCACTCCCTGCTACAGTAGAAACCTGCACCCAACCAGGAGAAGGGTCACGCCATTTTTTTTTTTTTTTTGGATGCAGGCAAGTGGCTACAGCCCCTACTTCCCGTGCACGCCCAGTGCCTCATCCCCTACCCAAACAGTAAGGGCCTCAACAATGCCGAATTTCTTCCCTGCCCATGCAAGCTGTACTGCTCCTACTGTTGAGTGCCAGTTGCCCAGCAATGGGAGGGGAGAGGAAGTCTCGCCTATAGAAATCTCCTACCTACCCTCCACCATCGAGAAGTGAGTGGGGTTCCAGTGGGTAGGGGCTCTGCATGCCCACGATCCACAGATGTAACCAGAGAGAAAAAACCCACCCTGTGAGCTGAGTCTGAGAAAACAGTGACTGCATAAGAGGAGACAAAGTGTGGCAAGACCCTGAGTTACCTATAGCGGCTCCTAACAGACGGAACCCTGCTCACAGGAAAGACTCCACAGGTCAAACGTGCAGTTCATTAAGCACTGCGAATGAGAGCAGAGCACACCAGAGACTGACATCAGGACACACCGCCCCTGTGAGGAGAAGGGCAGGTCACACCAACAGAGGTGGTTGACCATTCTCCTCCATCCAGATAACCAGAGGGGAGCTACCAAGCACAAGGGGGATCTTACTTTGGATACTTGCTGCACCCTGGAATACTGAACAGAGCACTCTGGCCATACCCAGGGCACACCTCTTCCTATTCAGTAAAAGTAGACATCCCACTAAGCCATAGAGACACAGACCAAAAATAAAAGCCACCAGAAAATGAAAATAAATAAATAAAATGCACAAATGCCAAACAGCAAAGGAAAAAACTTGAACAAGTATAAGGAAGACACTTTGAGCCCCCCAAAGGAACACTACAACATTTCAATATTAGAAGGTGAAGATGAAGAGATGGGAGGAAATGCCAGAAACGGAATTCAGAAAACTAAACAGCAGATTATGTGGAAGCAATCAGAAGCAAATTCATGATCTAAAGGAAACTACACATGATAGGAATGAAAATTTTTCCTGTGAAATTCAGAATGAAATACTAGAAATGAAATATTTAACAGATCAAATAAAAAATGCAGTGGAAAGTCTTAACAGCAGAGTAGGTGAGGCAGAAGAAAGAATATTCAAACTAGAAGACAAATGTCTAGAAATTTTACAATCAGACCAAAAACAAGAAGAAATTAGACAATTAAAAAACAATGTTGGAAATCTACAAGATACTAACAAACAACTCAATGTATGGATCCTAGGAGTTCTTGAATGTGTGGAAAGAGAGAATGGATTAGAAGGCCTTTTTAAAGAAATAAGAGAAAACTTCCCCAGTTTGGAGAAAGAAGGGACATCCAAGTACAGGAAGCACACAGGACTCCCAACAGACGGACCAGAGAAGATATTCACCACAACACACTGTAGTCAGACTTTTCACAGTAAAACATAAAGAGGGCCAGCACTGTGGCACAGCGGGTAAAGCCACTGCCTGCAGTGCCAGCATCCCATATGGGTGCTGGCTCAGTCTTGGCTGCTCCACTTTCTATCCAGCTCTCTGCTATGGCCTAGAAGACAGTATGGAGATTCCTCAGAAATCTGAAAATAGATCTACTATATAACCCAGAAATCTCACTCCTAGAAATTAACCCAAATGAAATCAAATCAGCATATGAAAGTTACCTGTACCCTCATGTTTATACCAGCTCAACTCATAACAGCTAATATATGAAATCAACCCAGATATCCATTAACTGATGACTGGATAAAGGAATTGTGGTATACAGACATAATGAAATACTGGCTGTAACCGGAAACCACGATGCTTAGTGAAATAAGCCCATCCCAAAAAGGCAAATGTTTCCCTGATTTGTGATAATATACAATGTGCAAAAAAATTAAATACACAAAACTGACATTCTGAGATTTGATTACTGTTTTTAGCCCTTGTCTATAATCTTGAGGAACAGTGGTTTTTCTACTTATTGTTGCATTCTTTGTTTAGTTGAGAATTAAAATACATTATTATGAAATAAACTGAAACTATGTCATTTTAAAAATTAAAGAAGGAAAAGGGAGGGTGGAAGCAAGGTGGGGAGGGTCTAGTGGGAAGTATCATTATGCTCTTAAAACTGTATAAGTGAAATACTTTCTAAAATATGTATTTATTTATTTGAAAAGCAGAGTTAGAGAAACAGGCAGAAGCAGAGATTGATCTCCCATCTGCTGGTTCATTCTCCAAATGGCCACAATGGCCAGGGCAAGGCCAAAGCCAGGAGCTTGATCTGGATCTCCCACGTGGGTATTAGGGGCCCAAAGTCTTGGACCATCTTCCATTGCTTTCCCAGGTGCATTAGAAGGGAGCTCAATCAGAAGTGAAGCAGCCAGGACTCAAACCAGTGCCCATATGGGATACAGGCACGGCAGACAGCAGCTTAACCTGCCTTTGCCACAGCACCAGCCCCAATTTTTCTCCTTATATAAAAAAAAAAATATTTTTAAAAAGAGATGGTAAAATTAGCTTGACTCAAGGACAGATCTGGAGGTACTGGAGTCCAAGGAGAGGAGCTGATGAGCCTAACCCCCCTCTGGTGCATGCAGGAGAAAGCAGAGCCTTCGCAGACCCCGGGACCACTGGGCAATGACCAGGGCTGCACAGGTTTGTCTCAGCTGAGCTTTTGAGAGGCAGACAAAACCTGCTGCAGGGCCAATTACACACAGGAAGTTGCATGTACAGGGACTCTGTTTTACTAAAAAAATGTTTAAATTCTCTAGTAAATGAAACCATAAAGTACAAGAAAACTATAGGTGAAATCTTACAACTGTGGAGAAGAGAAACCTTTTTACACCATAACTCACAATCCAATAAAAATACTCTCTCAAAAAAAAAAAATTTTAAAAAAAAAGGTATCAAGCTTCAAAAACTCTTGACTGGGGCCTGGTTTGTGGCACAGAGGGTTAAGCCACCCCCTGCAATGCCACACCCCATGAGCACCACATGAGGTCCAGCTGCTCTGCTCCCCATCCTGCTCCCTTCTAATGCACCTGGGAAAGCAACAGAGGATGGCTCAAGAACCTGACCCCCTTCCACCCACATGGGAGACCCGGATGGAGTCCTGGCTCCTGGCTTCCCAGCCACTGAGGCCATTTGGAGAGTGAACCAGCAGATTAAAGATACCCCCTCACTCTTTCTCTTTCAAATAAATAAATAAATCTTTAAAAGAGTGTGTTCAATGCTGTGACACAGTACGTTAAGCCTCCACCTGTGGTATCATCATCCCACATGGGCACCAGTTCCAATCCTGGCTGCTCCACTTCCCATCCAGCTCCCCGCTAATAGCCTAGGAAAACAGTGAATGATGGCCCAAGTGCTTGAGCCCCTGAACCCACATGGGAGACCCAGAAGAACCTCCTAGCTCCTGGCTTCAGTTTGCCCCGGCTCCAGCCGCTGTGGCCATTTGGGGAGTAAACTAGTAAATGAAAGATTCTCTCTTATATGTCTATAATTCTGTCTCTCAAATAAACAAATCTTTAAAAAAAAACATTACAAATAAAAACGAGAAAGAAAAGCCACTTTGTCTAATTTGTACAAGCAAGACAGAAATAGAAAAAAGGAAAATCCACAGACTTCCATTAGCATCCTCATTTACTGACAAGTGCTCCGAGAGGTAGAACACAACGTCTTGGAACAGGAAATCCAAGCTGCAAAAATGAAGCATTTTGGAGCAGCCGAGAGGCAGGAAGAGATTCCCAATGCTCCCACCTGCCGCCACAGCTGGCCTCTTCCTATGACGTTCAGAGTCCACCCTGACAACAAACCCACCAACCAGTGCATCTCCACTGAGGACAAAGAGCCAGGGGAGATGTGGAAGAGTGAGTGAAAGCGAAAAACGGCCTTATGGTTACCAGGGAATGAATCCGAAAGACAAATACTGCAAGGATGCAACCCCGCAGGAAGATGACGGTACAACAGGGGCCTGCAGAACTGAACGGAAGAAGGATGAGAGAGTGACAGAGAGGGAGAAAGGGATAAACTGCATTAGTCAGGCACATTTTGCTTTATGTGTGATTCTTTCGAAAGGCCCCCTTGAGTCTCCATATTCTCGACAGGAAAAAATGTGATTTTGCCTGACATTAGAGATGGACCAAAAAGGTGTTTTGTTTGTTTTTTTGACAGGCAGAGTGGACAGAGAGAGAGAGAGAGAGAGACAGAGAGAAAGGTCTTCCTTTTCCGTTGGTTCACCCCACAATGGCCACTGTGGCCGGTGCACTGTGCTGATCTGAAGCCAGGAGCCAGGTGCTTCTCCTGGTCTCCCATGGGGTGCAGGGCCCAACCACTTGGGCCATCCTCCACTGCCCTCCTGGGCCACAGCAGAGAGCTGGACTGGAAGAGGAGCAACCAGGACAGAATCCGGTGCCCCGACTGGGACTAGAACCCGGGGTGCCAGTGCCGCAGACAGAGGATTAGCCTATTGGGCCAAGGCACCAGCCCCAAAAAGTTCTATTTTATTATCAGATATGATTATATTGTGACACAAATTAAATGACTGAAACAAATCTTAACCTACTTTATACTTTTATTTGGCATCACTGATTTTTCTGTTGCTTTCTGTTAGTTTTAGGGCTATGTTTTAATATCACAATAGAATGAGTAATAAAAATCATGTTTTATTTCTTTGAAGTATTGCCAACTTCACATAAAATTATTAATTCCTGTATTTACAGTTAAAAAGGCAAATGGAATATATCTGTGATTAATATGATTGACAGCATGAACAAAAAAAGCTTATTTAGCTTGATAGGAAAAACACTAACAGCTTTTTAAAAATGGGCAAAAGGGACTTTAATAGATTGTCCTATTATTTCTGTACAAAGATGTAAATTGTTGTGTTGCATGTATGTAAAAGTGAGAAATTTAAAGTGCTGGAGATACCAGTGATAAAAGAATGAAATTATAACACAGCCATCCACTAGATGGACTAGTATGCAGTCACTACAAACAGTGTTTTAGAAGAATGAATGACACAGAAAACTGCTGAACAGTATCGCTTTGGTGGGAAGACACAGGGTGACTATAATTTTCTTCTTCATACTTCACATTTTCCAGATTATCTGCAAAGATCATGTTCTTTTATTTCTCATAAGTCAGTGACTGTTATTTTAAAAATGCAATTGGGGGACCAGCATTGTGGCACAAAGGATTAAGCCACTGCCTGCAATGCTGGCATCCCACACAGGCACCAGTACAAGTACCAGGTGCTCCACTTCCAATCCAGCTCCCTGATGGCCCAAATCCTTGGGCCCCGGTACCTAGGTGGGAGACCTGGAAGAAGCTCCTGGCTCCTGGATTCCTTGTGGCACAGCCCTGACCATTGCAGTCACGTGAGGAGTGAACCAGACAATGGAAGATATCTCTCATTCACTCATTGTAGCTCTTGCCTTTCAAATAAAATAAATATTAAAAAAAAAAAAACTGTAATTGGATGTACTCAGTATTTTGGATACCTGTCTTGTCTTACAAAGGACTTGAGACAAACACATTCGATGAGTCAAATACTGGCACTTTGTATTTCCTAATCTTGCCCTTTAACTTTTGTGGATTGGGGCAGGCATTTGGCATAGTGGTTAAGATACCACCTGGGAGACCCATATACCATATCAGAGAACCTGGGTTTAAGTCTCAGCTCCAGTCCCGACTCCAGCTTCCATTAACATGTTCTCCATTAACATGCAGACACTGAGAGGCAGCAGTTGATGGCTCAAGCAGTTGGGTCTCTGCCACCCACATGGGAGACCTGGATTGAGTTCCCAGCTCTGGCTATTGTAGGAATTTGGGGAGTCAGGCAGGAGATGTCTATCTTTTAAAATAAATATTGAATTCTGTAGGCTTAACCTGGACTTTAACATTTTTTTTTTGACAGGCAGATTCAGACAGTGGGAGACAGAGAGAAAGGTCTTCCTTTCCATTGGTTCACCCCCCCAAACGGCTGCTGTAGCCGGCACACTGCGCCGATCTGAAGCCAGGAGCCAGGTGCTTCTCCTGGTCTCCCACTCAGGTGCAGGTGCCCAAGTACCTGGGCCATCCTCCACTGTACTCCCGGGCCACAGCAGAGAGCTGGACTGGAAGAGGAGCAACGGGGACAGAACCGGCGCCCCAACCAGGACTAGAACACGGGGTGCCGGTGCCACAGGAAGAGGACTAGCCAAGTGAGCCTCGGCGCCGGCAACACGGTTCTTTAATATTAAAGTCAACTATATATTTTAGATTCCTTGCAGTTTTGTAAATGAAATGAAAGAAAATCTAAACATGTATACACTCAGAATTAAACTTTAATAACTGTTTTATTTAACCATTGGAATATATGGAGTCTTGAGTGTTCTCACTGAGATCAGAAAGCAATCACCTTGACCTGGCAGGATCAAGGTCACCTAGCTGGTACTTTGTTAGGTCTTTCTAAGCAACACAAAGAATCTTCTCGTGTTCACTTTGAGATCACATTCAATATTCAGTGATTCTCTAGTGACAAAAGTTACGTTGCTACTTAATAACTGTATTCTATTGTAATTTAAATCTTACTTTCTCTAACTTCTGTAGAAGGCTGAATGACGTCTAACAATGAAGTAGCATTAGGAAGGGAGATAGGTTAACTCTAGGCTTAGTCAGAGAGGATGGAAGACAAGGAAACGGACTTCCTTTACGGCCTGGGAATGAGCAAGCTATCCTGAATGTAATTGTAACGCTTGATAATCACTCTTGTAGTCCAGATTTGAACATTATCAACACCTGTAGGGTTGATCAGCTTCATGGCATCAGGCTTACAGTAATGAAATCTACGTAACACTGAGCTATAAATCCATTCTTTCTGCTGGTAGGGGAGTGGAGGCTGGTGAAGAGGGCTCTCGCTTCCCAAAAGTCACAATACTTACACTGGGGCCAGCACTGCAAAGCAGCAGGTTAAACTACCACTTTCAATGCCAACATCCTATATTGGGAGGGGAGGGGAGGGGAGGGGAGGGGAGGGGAGGGGAGGGGAGGGAATCCCTGTATTGCAATGCCAATTCAAATTCTGGCTGCCCTGCTTATGATCCAGCTTCCTGCTAATACACCTGGGAAGGCAACAGATGATGGCCCAAGGGCTTGGGTCCCTGTGACAAATGTGGGAGACCCAGATGGGAGTTTCTGGCCAGGGAGTCTCAGAGTCTCAGTCTCTCAGTCTCTCAGTCTCTCTCTCTCTCTCTCTCCTCTCTCTCTCTCCCCTCTATCTCCCTCTGGTACTCTGCCTTTCAAATAAATAAATAAAAATACATATTTACTTATTTGAAATGCAGAGTTAGAAAGAGAGAGAGAGAAAGTCTTCCATCCACTGGTTCACTCCCCAGATGGCCGTAACAGCTGCAGCCTGGAGTTTTTTTCTAGGTCTCCCACGTGGGTGCAGAGGCCCAAGGACTTGGACTATCTTCCACTCCTTTCCCAGGCCACAGCAGAGAGCTGGATTGGAAATGGAGCAGCAGGGTCTCAAACTGGCACCACATGGGATACTGGCACTGCAGGCAGCAGCTTTACCCCTTACACCACAGCGCTGGCCCTGAATTTTTTAAAAAGGAATATTTAATTTCCAGGGCACTTTTTTCAGATGTCTCAGAACTCGGTACTCTTTTAGATCATAGAAAGGTAGCAAGGAGCACAAGTGAACTTTAGGATAACCCCAGTGTATACTATAATCAAAAACATTAATGTCTGCAGAAAAAAATGTAACTGTTCACATTAAGTGAAGTAAAGACTTTATGTCTATTTAGTTCACAATTTCCTGTGAGATACATTCTGAAAGAGCTTTTGCTTTTCAGAACTTCTTTGACTTTGAAAATTGCAAATAAAGGATTGTGGACCTCTACTAAGCTTTCTGAGAAACAGGATTAGTGTTCAGAAGGTCGCCTGGTGAGCATGGCACTAATGGCACAGGAAGCGGGGAGGCCTCAGTGCCTCTGCACCAGAAAGCCACCCTCCGGCGATCACTCCGTGGGCCCCTCGGCATCATGGCAGTTTTCCTGGAGAGCACTGAACACAGATTGGCAAATCTGCCCTCCGTCCCTTACAGCATGAGGACAATGATCAAAGATGAACACCACTAACATCCCCCATTTAAGAAAATGAAAACAGTCGGGCGGGACTGTCTTATGGTTTTTTGTTTTCTGTCATTACTGCACTTAGTTGTTCCTAGCTGATCCTGCAAAGGAACACAGTATTCCTTGATTGCCTTTATGCTTTAGACCCGTGTGACAGTTTAGATACCATCACCCCCACACGTGCGTTTTCATCTTGCTGCATGTTTGGGAAAGGAAGAGAAGCCTCTGAGTGCACGTAGCTGTCTGTTTGTAACTCATGAATATTTTCCCCTCATTTATGACTTTGAAGTGGGTCAGCCGATAAAAACGTATGATTAAGTTGCATGTTACCACTATTTAAAGTTTCCTTAGTATAATTAGAGTTGGAAGGGTACGTCGCTAGTTTTTCTAATTGCATGCCTCTCTTACCCAGTTTGGGGCCATTGTTATGTTGCTGATTTGCAGTTTGCCTTAGCTTGTGGACTGACTCCCTGTGTAGTGAATGGCCACACCCACCAGGGATGCGTGGGGTCACCTGGGCACCAGTCGTTCGTTCTGCATGTTACCCATTCTGGCTCCTCTTCTGGTGCTTTACTGAAAGGTAAAGTGTCACGTCTATGTTTTCTACACCAAGCCCAGCCTTCCTGAAAATTCTGGCCACACATGGACCTCAGGTTATGATCTGAAAAGGGATAAAAGAGAAGACATGAAACGGTATATCCTTGCATTTCGATTCACACCTTCGGACTGCCAACTTCAGATACTGGACTCCCTACTGGACTCCCAATCCGTAGTTCCAGCCACAGTCTGTGCTACATCCCAGACTGATACATATCTCCGAACGTCTCCAGAATTTCTAACATGAAATACACCACACTGAGCTTTCCTCACCAGCTCCGCCTATACTGGCATCATGTTCCCACACCTGGGAGTTACCCACTATGTCGCCTCCTGTCTCACTAACACCTTGACCACGCCACATCCCAGCTTACACAGGATCACTCCCGAATCTCTACTCTCCCTTCTCGACACCTCCATCTTGTTTCAGGCATATACATATCTGAGATCACGACATCCAGCTCTTCAATTAAAAAAAAAAAAAAAAAAGACGAAGAAGAAGGGAGCCACTGGCAGTCCTTTAACAATGGGCTATGGGCCTGAGCTGAGGCCGGTGCTTTGCGGCCAACTGTCCGCAGCATGAACAGTGCCGGAAGCCCCGGCTGGGCTGCCCCATCAGGCTGGGCGCGCCACTAGGTCCCATGGGGCTGGAGGGGCAGTGGTGGCAGGGGCGGCTGGTTGCGGATAGTCACCACACACTTTGGTACAAGGTGTTCAAGTCGCCCTCCTACAAGGGCCGGTCCCCTCCAGCAAGTCTCAGACGGTATTCTGCTGACCCGACTGCCATTGTGAGCAACCGCTTCCCACTCTGCCCTTCTGCCCGACACTCTGCTGTCTACTTGCTGGACCTGTTCATGGATCACTAGGACATCTCCACCCAGCGGCTGCATCTACCTGCTCTTTCTTGTCTGCGTCCAGCAAGTAAACGCGAAGGAAGAGAGAGAGTGCCTAGGCTGGAACAGCTCAGCAGCCTGGGTTGTATGACTGACATGAATCTAGTTTCAACAAAACAGAACCTGCTACATATGAACTGTTACTATGAGACACCTCTCAGCAGAACCTCTGCCTTCTGACAGCTGCTCATTTCATCCCTATTATCTTTCTGACGCTGTACATGAAACCCATCTTTATGACAGCTGGCCGATGCTTTGCTTGGAAAACAACTTACAGGGCCAAATGTGCAGATTACTTCCTAGAAATATCTTTGTGAGGTTATGCCTTTCTAAATTATGCACCTACTTTAACAGCTGCTGCGGGTGTGGCTTCTGCAAGGATCATACTTCATCTTTCTCCAACATGGCCTACACGACTGCATCGTCTTACTGCTTACTCCTGGGATGTCTTAGTGCAGTGTACTGAGCGGCTGATGATTGTTCACTGTAATGATGTGAAAGAAATAAACAGAGAGGACAGGCAGGACCTCAGCACAGCTGTGTTCCCAACAGCCTCCCGGCCCACACGGCCAGGTCACTTTCAGCAACCCAGTATCTCTATCAGACACATCAGACCTCATTGCAGTATCACCATCCTGTATCAGAACAACCAATCAGACCAGACTGTGTCTACCACACACACCTCATCTTACATGCTACAGACGTGTCCTGCGGGCTTCCAAGCTGGTGTTCACAGCCTTGGGCACGTGCAGACCAGTGCTGGGATGTCACTGGCAAAACCAGTACAAGTTAAGCCTTGTCGGACTGTCTCATAACCGGACTTATAAGATAAATGAACACTACCCTTGGCTTACTCCATGCTTTGAGAGGTGATTCTATGCAAAGTTAGAAACTGGCCCATGCTGTTTTGTGACTTGAAGCTCTGGGGCAAGCTTTCTGTAAACATCTGTTCAAAAGAAAGGGGTCCCAGTGACCCCGGAACTCTCACCCCTTCCAGTGCACCCGGAGCACCTGGGAGGACCCAGCAAACACTGCAGCAGTGTAACACAGTGTCAAATCCTGTCACAGCGAATCCCTGCACGACAGACGGCCAAGCCCTGGCTGACGGTCCAAGTATTTCAAAAATACCCAGTACAACAGAAAATCTGGACAGACTCTAATTTACTCTGTTGAAACTTGACCTGTGGTGGGTGGGCTCTGGGCCTAAATTTGGCTTCTATGTCAAAGACTAATGTTTATCTACGGACTTGCCTGCCAGTCTTTTACAAAGGAAAGTGACCATATTAATTTTTGAAGGGGTCTTTATTATTATACAGTTTTGAGTTCTGAAGTTAATCTACAAATGAACTTTTGACTAAATTTAAACTCATTGAATTGTTACACTATACCAACCAGTGAAGCAAAACAAAAAATTTTTTGGGTGATTCCATATAATGTCCTGTCATAAACAGTAAAGGTATCTAGATTTATGTGCTAAAATTAAGGGTGGAGTAGATCTCTTAACATCATGCTCATAACTTTTTGTTATTCTTTTTCCCCTAAGTGATCAACCTCAAATCTCTAAAGTCAAAACACATTTAGGGGTCAGCACTGTGGCGTAGTGGGTAAAGCTGCCGCCTATAGTGCCGGTATCGCATATGGGCACCAGTTAGAGTCCCAGCTGCTCCACTTCCAATCAAGCTCTCTGCTGTGGCCTGGGAAAGTAGCAAAACATGGCTCAAGTCCTTGGGCTCCTGCACCCATGTGAGAGACCCAGAGGAAGCTCCTGGCTCGGGATCAGCACAGCTCTGGTCGTTGCAGCCATCTGGGGAGTGAACCAGCAGATGGAAGACCTCTCTGTCTTCCTCTCCACTCTCTGTGTAACTCTGACATTCAAATAAATAAATAAATCTTTTAAAAAATACACACACATTTCATTCAAGGAATCTGTACTACTTGGAAACACTTAACGGTCATGCAACATGCTTTAGAAATGTTATATGAACTACCTTTATAACAGATTAAAATACTATTAAGATGTGGCTGGCGCCACAGCTCAATAGGCTAATCTTCCCCCTTGCGGCACCGGCAAACCGGGTTCTAGTCCCAGTTGGGGCGCCGGATTCTGTCCCGGTTGCCCCTCTTCCAGGCCAGCTCTCTGCTGTGGCCCGGGAATGCAGTGGAGGATGGCCCAAGTGCTTGGGCCCTGCACCCCATGGGAGACCAGCAGAAGCACCTGGCTCCTGCCTTCAGATCAGCGCAGTGCGCCAGCCGCTGCACGCCAGCAGCGGCGGCCATTGGAGGGTGAACCAACGGCAAAAGGAAGACCTTTCTCTCTCTCTCTCTCACTGTCCACTCTGCCTGTCAAAAAAAAAAAAATAATAATACTATTAAGATGTGTTCTTAAATGAGAACGTATTATTGTGGCACAGAACAGATGAAGTGGTGATGCTTACGATGTACACTACACACATGGTTTGCGTTTCTTGATACAATTAATGATGCACACTCGGATTTGACATTGCTCTAAAGGAACGGTTTTCCAAGGGAAGGCCTAACTGTAAAAGGGTCGTTACTAGAGCAGAGCTCCAAGGCTTAGGCTGAGGTGCAGAGCGGCCAGGGCGGTTCCCAGGCTGCACCACAGCAGCACTTTGTTATGAGAAATACAGGTTTCATTGCGGAAATCTTTACTCTAAGTTACAGAGTTGGTCTTCGTATATAAAGATCATTAAAAATGGACCTTAAAGAAGAATGGGATGAGGGAGGGAGTAGGAGGTGGGACGTGAGGGCGGGTGGGAGGGCGGGAGGAGAACCACTATATTCCTAAAGCTGTACCTATGAATCTGTATTTATTAAATAAAAGCTTTCTAAAAAAATAAAATAAAAACATAATATTTGCCAATCATTGGGAAAAAAGCAAAGAAATACAAGTTTCATAAGCAGCTTTTGAATCCAGCTCGTCAGCCTGAGCAGGCAAGGGCACTGCTTTCACTGGCTTAGCCCACAGCCGCCTGGGCCACTTCACTGCGCTGGTCACCAGTGACCACGGCACAGCAGTCAAGGCAGCAATGGCAGTTTGCCTGTAAAGCATTTTGGGAGAATAAACTTAAAAAGAAAATCATCGTGATAACTGAAACTAAGCTCTCTGGTTTAAAAATTAGTAAGGTGTGCCTCTGGTTTTTTTAGACAGCTCTTGAGTAGAAGGGACTCTGCACGCGGGGTGCGCCTGCCACGAGGTGCACTGGTAAACTTCCCACAAAGACGCAGTGGGTAGCAGCAGCAGCAGCCGCAGGCATCAAGCCCAGGGCCTTTGTTAGGAAGGGAAGCGGCTCACCACATGAACGGTGACCCAAAGGCTCCAGTGGGTGTGGGTGAGTGGCTTCTGCCAGCATGAATTCCTAGAGAAATGCCCTTTTCTGTAAAGGAAAATAATTATTTTTAGAGTATATTGGGATTAATATGGATTTATTAGTCTGGTAGATAAAAACACTCAGGTAAGAACACTCACTCACAACGGTTTTCAAGCATGAAAACTGCTTTCTGAAAGAATCATCACTTTTGCTCTTCTTTGAAAGAAGGCTGCTAATTGGATTTCGGTAGTTCTTACCTTAAGAACACTTGAGTTATTTAGGAAAAGTGGGTTCAAGAGAGAATATATCTTTAACATTCACAATCAGAACCCAGCAACCTGGAGTCCCTATTTTCAGTATTTTAATAACCTCAGTAATACTGTGAATGTAAAATAGCAGGAGAGCAATGCTGACTTGAACCAACAACCAGTGCCTGTGGTCATTTAATAATGTCTTTTCAAATGCTTTTATTGATTGGTTTATGTCATTCTTGTTATAGAAGAACATGCCTTTTTAAAAAGCTTATTAACACTTTCCCAATTTATACTGAAAAACTAAAGAACACTGGGTTAATCTTTATTGGGGCGAGCAGAATAAATGAATTGATTACTATTGCTGCCTACCCACAGTGGGGTAGGGTAGTTGTACAATCAAAACTATTTTTAAAACATTTAGGTTTCATTATAAATACAGCTGCTAGCTTTGGGGGTGGGAGAGGTATTATATAGGTCTTCTTTAATGTATTGATTAGCCTTTAAAGTTGGGTGGTTGTTTTGTTTTGTTTTTGGCTGAGATCACTGGACCATCACTAAGTGTGTACTGTGAAGGTAGTAATGATATATATAAAGGGCTTTGCCAAAGTCCACTAAATAAACACTGTCAAGTACAGACTGCAAACCAAAACGTATCTGTGCTGACATGAATTTCAAATTGCAAGTATGGTGATAAGGTCCACACCAATGGAATACTAGATGAGTGCTATGCACTTAATTTTAAAATGTAATTATTTTTCTGTTAAAAGATTTATTTATTTGAAAGGCTGAGTTAGAGAGAGAGAGACAGACAGACAGACAGACAGAGATCGATCCTCCACCTGCTGGTTCGTTCTTCCAACGGCCGCACCAGCCTGTGCTATATTAGGCCAAAGCTGGGACTCCATGAACACTCCTAGGGGATGACAGCATCACACATGGTGGTTTAACCTGCTGCACAACACTGGCCTTTACTTAAAACTTTTCCATGATTCAAAATCAAAGTGTAAAATCCTCAGCTGATACTCTTGTCTCCTTCCACCTCTACCTTTATCTCTTCCTGTTCTGTGTCAAGTCACTAAAATCCACACATCCTCACAGCTCCTGTAAAAGGTGACGCTGCTTCTTAGCTCAGTGCCCGCAGTTATTCCCCCTAGAAAGCCCTGTTCTCCTCACGCTAACTCTGGCTGGCTCACCAGTCAGCTCAACCCTGCCTCTCAATCTCCTCCATTCCTCTTCGCTCCCACAACATTGAACAGATTCTCTTTCTAATTAGAATTCTCCATTCTCGTCTACTCCGTTTGGAGCACTATGAAGTAAAATACATTATCATTCTGTGTCCCCCAAGGCCCAGCCCACCGCCTGCAACAGCTGGTGATCCCAACTATTTATGTGAGGTTCATGCCTTTTTGCTTTCTCCACTCACAGATATGGCCCCACTGCAAACAACAACGCTGTTATTTAGGGAAAAATAAAAACAATGCAGGACAGTTGGGGAAAAATGGGGGGGATTAACAAGATTCTTTACAAAGTAGCTCCTAAGAACACTGTTACTAGTTGTCTCACCTTCACTCACCAACATGGCTGACTTGCTATTTCATCTTTAATGCTTATTCTGACTTCCCAGGACAAAAGTTGCAGGCATGGAGAAAAAAATGGAAACCATTACCTAAATCAACTATTCTTTAAAAAATAAGCATACTCAGGAGCTGGTGTTGTGGCACAGCAAGTTAAGCCAACCCCATCAACACCAGCATCCTACAAAACCCCAAGTTCGAGTCCCAGCAGCTCTGCTTCCAAACCAGCTCCCTGCTAATGTGCCTGGGAAAGCAATGGAGGAGGCCCAAGTGGTTGGGCCCCTGCCACCCATGTGGCAGAACCTGATGGAGCTCAGGGCTCCTGGCTTCAGCCTGGATCAGCCCCAGTTGTGTTTATTTGGGGAGTGAATCAGCAGATGGAAAAATCTCTATCTCACCCCTCCCCCTATTTCTGTAACTATGCCTTTCAAATAAATAAATAATTTCTTTTTAAATAATAAGCATAGTTAGAACTTTAAAAACGCTGTAAGTTCCTGATCTACCACTTCCAATTTCACTTCAGACAGCTGCCTCCTACAAGCTTGGAGGATTGTACCAGGTAATTACCAAACACTGCCCCTAACAGACAGCCACATCACTGCCTGAACTCACACAGTTTCAGCTATCCCGAGAAGCTGCACAAAATCGCTCCTTAGTCTGTAGACATGCATCTACATCGCTATGCTAAAGGTGAAACTGACTTATTTTCCCTCCCGCCTTCCCCCCGCTGGTCCATCAACAGAAACTTCTCCAGCTGTCTCTCTGCTGTCTGTGGGTTTTCTGTGGGCACAACTGGAGCCAATGAAGAGCACTCTTCCGAACACTGGGGTTCTAACATTCTTAATTCTCCTTTTTTCGTCTCTCCAGTGGAACCTACACCCAACTTTGTCCAAAGACACAAATTCAAAATCCATTCACGTCTATTACTAATTTTAGAAGTGTGTAAAAATCCCAGAGCCCTAACTCCACAAAGCAGAACAGAAGTCCCCAACAGCGTTACTCTGTTAGCCCGATAGAAACCAAAGCATCCACACGTGTGGGCTCTGGAATAATCCCGACCAAACAGAGCAAAGATGTCTAAGTCCATGCCAGGCTGGTAGCTCCTGGTATAACCAGGATACGGGATCTGTTCTGAAAAGCACGTGGGGAAGTAACCAAGACGAAAGGCAGATGGGCATCCCTCTCCAGTGACAGCTCCCCTGCTGGGTGTTTCTCCCCTGCAAGTCGCTCCAGCTGTACCAGTCACCGCTCAGTACTTCCGCTGAAATACCGGAGAGGAAGGGAGGGAGAACTAGTTCAGCTTAGTTTTGGTGGTTCACAGCCCTGCTGCCTTGGGCATCTAGTGAGAGGGGACGATCACAGGTGAGCCAAGACAGGCGGCTGCTCAGCTTACATAACCAGCCCTCTCCCAGGAACTACCGCCCAGGGTAAGCCCCCAGGGACCTAAAGCCCGCCCACCTGGCCCTCCCTCCAGACACCATAAGTAGGCTAGATCCCCCCTCCATCCATCAACCACTTCCAGGACTAGCCAGGAAGATAACACCGTGGAGCTGAAATGTCTGCAAGACTCTGGAAAGCCAAATCCTGTCCAAACTTTCCCATCTTCTCCAGCCTTTCTCTCTGAGAAAGGGCAACCAACTGGCAGGACCCGGCCACTCCTCTAACTCCCAGGTTTACAATGAGCTTCCTTGCACCTGGGAAAATTACTGGTTTCTCCAAACAGATCACTAGGCTTAAACTTGACCCAGCTGCCCATTCATTAACGCTGGGGGCCCAGTACCACGACTTCTTTTATTCCTAAAACCTGAGTGAGAATGCTTAGCTCCACAAAGGAGAGGAAGGGACAAGTGCTCCCCAACAGTCTTCCAGTTAATAAATTCAGAAGAAATCAGGGAAATAGAGAAGCATGACTGCAACACAGGGGCTACAACCATCAATGACCGCAAAATCAGCCGGCAAAATGTAAAGAGAAACAGGGTCTCTGCATGGCCTCTGAGCACCTGCCCCCAGACATGTACCAATTTCCAAAGCGAACAGTAACTTCACAGGGGAGGCACCTGGCATGTATCACCTTAACCGACTTCTCATGGCTAGCAGCCCCAATAGGGAGTCGCACTGATCTCTGGCTCCCGGATACCACGTGTACAGAAGGACACTCTGCCCCTGTGTAGTCTTGTCAGTAACACGCAGCAGCCATCCAGTCAGGAGAGAACACCCCACGGAGTGGCCAGTACTTCTTAAATACCCAAGCAGGTCTTCACGGATGAGACCCAGACTGGATGTTGGGGCAGCACAAGGACATTCGGGGAAGTCTTGGCAGAATTAAGAATACAGCCTCCAGTGAATAACATTACAGCGATGTTCATTTCTCAGTACCGACAACTGAACCCTGGTTCTCTGGGATGTTCACAGCGGGGAAGCTGAATGCAGGCTGCATGGGAACCCCATGCAGTTAAAAGAGCAGCTACAGTCCTAGTAACAAGCCCGTTCTGTCAAACATCACTTCTAATGTACTCAGTTCTTTTTAACACCCTTCCCCTCTCTCTCACTTATCAACGTATTCTGAGTTCCTACTCATTCCCACTTTTTTCTCCTTTAAAAAGCTTCCAACCTCTATACTTTAGCATTTTTCAGAGTGGCCATTTTTCTCGCCGACACAGAGAAAGCTGAGTTTTCCTATCCAACCACACACTGACCTAACTTAAAAGAAGTCAGTTAACGAGCACTTTACTGTCTCAGAATTTCACTGCCATTAACAAGAAACAGTGGGCCTTTAAACACACTTGTAAACACTCCACTCGAAACGCGTAAGGAAGGCCGGAAAAATCAAGCCACCTAACAAAGTCACAGCCCGACTGTGAATCCAGTCCTTCTGGCTCCAAGACCAAATTACTTCCCAAAAACCGTGCTGGTCTGCGTTTTAAGATGCAACTTCCAGCGCTCCAGAAGGGCAAATCCGCTGTGATTTTTAGAAACTTCTAACTTCGCATTGTAAGTGTCGAGGGATTCTGCAGCTAAGGCTTCTGAAACTCAAAGAAAAAGTGGTGTTCACCTAATCCGAACTTTTATGAACTGTTAAAGAGACTTCAGTCACCTCCTCTTTAGCCACCCTGGGGGCAGGACTCCCCCAAGAATCTGAGATGTGCAACCGCCATTCACTTGGTGTCTGCAAGTCACCCCAGCCCCACAGAATTATCTACAGTCCCAGCCGACGCCTAACGGGAGTCTGTCGGGGCACCGCCGGAGCGGACGGCGCTGGGCGCGGCGCCGTGACCGAGACCCGGGAGGGACCGACCTCCCCGGCGCTGCGCGGCCGGGCTCCGCTCTTCCTCGCGGGGAGCCCCACACAGCCTCCGCACGCTACCCGACGGCCCAGCGGCAAACTGAGCAGGGCGTCAGGCCAACCAGGAGCGCGGCCCGCGGAGAGCGGACCCCAGGTCGCGGCTGCAAGAGCCGCGCGAGGACCCTCGCTTCACGCGTGGGCTCTGGCTGCGTGCAAAGGCATGGGACACGCCGGTGGCCTCCCGTCCCCGGCTCGGGGAAGTGACGTCGGAACAGCTCTACGCCCCGGGCGGGCCGCCCTCCGTCCTGCAGGAGGTGCTGGGCACGAGCCGGACGCCGCCGCGGACCCCCGACACCCTGGGGCACTTGCCTCCCATTCCTGCAGGAAACGCCGGGCCTCGTCAGAACCAACGGCCTTGTGCCTCCTAAACTCGTCCTTCACGTACTGGTCGCCCAAGGCTTTGAGGTCCGGGGGCAGAACCCGGTGCAGCTGCAAGATGCGTCTGTACAAGCCTCGGACCTTGCTACCGTGCGACCCGGCCATCGAGCCCGGCGCGACCCGCACGCGGCGCCTGCGCACTGGGCCGGCGCGGCCCCGCCCCCCTGAGAAGTCGCGAGTTGGAGCACCGGAAATCGGGCGGAAGACGGCGCGCCGCCTGGTTCCGGCTCGGTACGCTCTAGAATTCAGTCCCCCCGGAAACGCGAGCTGTGCGGCGAGCGGGGGAAATGGGCCGGCCTCTCCCCAGCCCGGCCCTGAAGGGGGCGTGGCCTTCGCGGAGCCGCGCCTGCTGCGTCCCGCCGCGGCCGGGCCACGTGCGGCCTCTCCGCCTCCATCAGAGCGGAGCGACGCCCCCATTCACACTCCCGCAGTGCACCCAGCAGGTGCCCTGACGGCGTCCTCCGAGCGAGGCCTGGGCCGGTTCTGCACCGGCTCAGCGGGAAGCCGGGCAGCCCCGCTCCCGGGACCCTCCTCGGTCGCCGTGGTCCCGCTCAGCCTCCATGGGATCGTGCGGGTCCTCCGCTCGCCCCAGTGGCTTTCATGAGTGACCCGGGCCCTCCCGACCCCTGGTCGTGTCCAGTCGGGGCCCCTGGCCTCCTCTGTTTGAGACCCTGCTTCCACGCGCGGCATCCCCCAGGCCCTCCCGGCTGCTGTTTCCTCCGTGGCGCACTGTGTCCCCTCTGCAGGACGAATTCCACGCAGCAGGGTGGCCGGACCCGGGACGAGGGGAGTGACCACCGGCTGAGTTCAGGTGGGCAGCGCCTCACTGGCCGGCTGCTGAGAGGCTGGGCCTGTGCCTGGTTCTGCGCGCACTGCCCCGGTGCAGAATCCTCAGGGCCCACCACAGCACCGACAGATACAAGCACTCCAATATTCACTGCCGTGAAGGGAGTTTTTTTTTTTTTTTCCTTGTGCTTAAAGTTAAGGGAAATGTTTGTTTCAAGGGACACAGAACACTTTTTAAACTGGACTTAATTTGGAATTGTGAAAACCACACGGATGGCAAGGATCGGATGCAATGTGGTTATTTTATTTCAGGAAATTTCTCGTAACCAGACTTCATCTGTTAATATCCCTGTAAATTGAAAATTAATTTCTTGTTCCAGCTTACTTTCTTTTCTGGTTTCCTTTGGGGTTAAAGTACATGTACAAGAAATACTTCTTGCAGAGCCAAAGCTCTTATGAAAATGTGGAAAAAGACATTCTGCCAATGAATTAATAAAATATTTTTTAAAAATTAATTCAGCGTAAAAGGAGCAGAGAAGGTCCACAAAGCATTGGGAAATAAATACTTGGAAATGGAGATGATGGGAGAGACAGCAGCCAAGACACGGTGGTGTGGTGAGGCCTTGCGGAGCCGAATCAGCCATGACAGTGAAGAAAATGACAGATGACCTCTGTTTATTTTTACAATGAGCTGGACAGTGGGTTATGTTTTGAGGACAAAACTTTCCTTGATGCCTGACCTTCCAGTTTTCATTCTGTAGTCAAAACAACCACAAACTCAAAGTCAGATCTGAGTGATATTCCTGGCCACTGACTCACAAGAGTACAGTGCCTGCAACTTTTCCTCAACCATCCTGCCCATGTCTCTCTATCCCGCGTGTGCTGTTCAGCAAGTCTCGGAAGCACTCTGGGCCTGGGTTTTCAAGAAGTCAAACGAGCTGGGGCACGTCGTTCTCAGCATGAGCATGATAAATCTGATTCCCTCCCGGGACCACCTACCACACATACAGGGAGGGAAAGATGCAGCTAAAGGATGTTGTAGAGAATTTCTCATACAGAAATCAACAGACAACAAATGCTGGTGAGGATGTGGGGAAGGGTACCCTCATCCATTGTTGATGAGAATGTAAACTGGTACAGCCACTGTGGAAGACAGTATGGAGATACCTCAGAAAGCTGCATGTAGACCTAGCATATGATCGAATCATCCCACTCCTGGGAATTTACCCAAGGGAAATGAAATCAGCATATGAAAGAGTTATCTGTACCCTATGTTTATTGCAGCTCAATTCATAACAGCTAAGATGGATTCAACCCAAATGTCCTTCATCTGAAGACTGGATGAGGAAATAATGGGGGAGAGGGCTGGCATTGTGGTGTGGTGGGTGAGGCCACCACCTGCAGTGCCTGCATCCCATGTGGGCACTGGTTCAAGTACCAGCTGCTCCACTTCTGATCCAGCTCCCTGCTGTGTCCTGGGAGGGTAGCGGAGGATGACCCAGAAGCTTGGGCCCCTGTGCCCATGCGGGAGACATGGAGGGGTCTCCGAGTTCCTGGCTTTGGATTGGCCCGGCTCTTGGCATTGTGGCCATTTGGGAAGTGAGCCAGTGGATAGAGGACCTTGCTCTCTCTCTGCCTCTGCCTCTGCCTCTCTAGCTCTGCCTTTCAAATAAATCATTAAAAGAAAGGAAAAAATAAATAAATAATGGGATATGTACCCCATGGAATACTACACAGTGGTTAAAAAAAATGAAATTCTGTCATTTGCAACAAAATGGATGCAATTGGAAAACGTTATACTTAGGGAAATAAGCCAGCCCCAAAAAGACAAGTACCATATGTTCTCCCTTATCTGTGATAACTAATAAAGCGCCTAAAAATAATCTATAGAAGTAAAACTGACACTTTGTAATATGATGACTTTTAACAGCCCTTGTCTCAATGTTGAGGAACATTTTTTCGAACTATTTGTTGAACTCTTTACTTAGTACACAATTGATCTTATGTAGATAAAGTTAATTGAAAATAGGGGCCGGCACTGTGGCGCATCGAGTTACAGCCCTAGCCTGAAGCACCGGCATCCCATATGGGCGCCAGTTCTAGTCCCGGCTACTCTTCTTCCAATCCAGCTCCCTGCTATGGCCTGGGAAGGCAGTGGAAGATGGCTCAAGTCCTCGGGCCCCTGCACCTGCGTGGGAGACCTGGAAGAAGATCCTGGCTCCTTGCTTTGGATTGGTGCAGCTCCGGCTGTTGTGACCATCTGGGGAGTGAACCAGCGGATGGAAGACCTCTCTCTCTGTCTCTACCGCTCACTGTAACTCTGTCTTTAAATAAAGATAAAAAATTAGAAAATAGATCTTAGTCCAAAAAAAAAAAAAAAGAAGAAAGAAAGAAGAATTGGGAATAGGACAGGGAGGAGGAAGAAGGGTGGGAGTGTGGGTTGAGGGTGGGTAGGGTGGGAAGAATCACAATGTTCCTAAATTTGTATTTATGAAGCTTGTGTACCTTAAATAAAAAGTTAAAAGTTAAAAAATAAAATAGAGAATTTTGACATCAAAATAGATAGGGAAAATGATGAATAAAGAGAAATAAACCCAGAGAAAGGGAATGCCTACATGGCACACTCTGAGTAGTCACTTTGGGTTAGATCTTAGTCTTGACCCTAAAATGTTGTAAATAATTCTTCCTTACAAATAATGTTAAAGTTTTTTTCTCTATAGCAAGAGTAACAAAGGATTAGGGAGAGGTAGAGGCTGGTATTAAATGATTTAGAGGGGCCACCACTGTGGCATAGCGGGTAAAGCCACCACCTGCAGCGCTGGCATCCCATATGGGCACTGGTTCTAGTTCTGGCTGCTCCTCTTCTGACCCAGCTCTCTGCTATGGCCTGGTAAAGCAGTAGAAGATGGCCAAAGTCCTGGGTGCCTGCACCCACATGGGAGACCCAGAAGAAGCTCCTGGCTCCTGGCTTCAGATTGGCCCAGCTCCAGCTGTTGCAGCCATTAGGGGAGTGAACCAGTGAATGGAAGACCTCTCTCATTCTCTCTGCCTTTGCCTCTGCCTCTCTGTAACCCTGCCTTTTAAATAAATTTTTAAAAAGCTTTAAAAATAAATAAATAAAATAAATTATTTATAAATAACTTCATATTATTAGATAACAAAACAAAATATTCACAGGCTTGTATTTGGTTCTACAAGTAAATCACTTTTGAATTAATGGTTATTGAAATTTGAAATTCAAAATCATTGAGAATAATGAAAAATCTGCGGCAAGACACCCAAATAACCTTCATGTGCTTAGAGGCCTAGAAGATGAAGAGTAAGTTTGGTCTCACCATGGAAACTATCAACAAGTTCCTCAACCAACACCAGAAATGATCCCTTATTTCCCACCTAACCTTGGGGTCCCAAAGTTAGGTATAACACTAAATGGAGATGACAATATCAAATGGGAAGATTCTTTACAACACCTTTACTTATATCTGAATATTTCTAATTACTGAAATGCAGTAGTAACAAAGTAGATAGTCTTGAATCAAGTTTATACATACAGGTCAAGAAATGGGAGAAGCAAATATATTTATAGAAATCCTACTCTCTGAAAGTCAGATTAGAAAATTGAATGACAGAGTGATTCCCCAAATGGCCGCAATGATCAGGGCTGGTCCATGCTGAAGCCAGGAGCCCAGAATTCCATCCCAGTCTCCCACGTGGGTAGCAGGGACCCACGCATGTGGACCATTCTCTGCTGCTGCTTCAGGTGTATTAGCAAAGAGGTGGATCAGAAGCAGAAGAGTGGAGATGCAAATCAGCGTTCTGATATGAGACAGCAGCATGGCACGTGGTGGTTACCACCAGGCTCCGCTCTTGCATTTGGAACATGTATCCACAATATTAAATTGTTCAAATAATACCTGAAGTAAATCAATCCTCCTCTGCCTATGTTCTGCAGTGTCCCGTGAGGATGTCACTTGGAACTGTAGGTCCAGATTATTGCTTTAAAATGTTTGTCTTAGGGACACATATTTAACATCAATTTTTACAGATTTCTTGTGTCACATCTTTTTTTTTTTTTGTACCCCATTTCTTTCTCCAGAATTCATTTTAGGATCTAATAGGAGAATTTTGGTGGCTTGGGTTTATTTAGTTTGGTTTGGTTTGCTTCTCATCTATCTCAAACCAAGGGCATGTAACTCCTCAGGTGTGGAATATTCCACTCTTTTTTTAAATTTGATGTTTTGTTATGCTATCCCTACTGGACGTTCTATTCGATGGATGCTAGAACTTCAAGTCCATTGCTAATGCCTCTACTTTCCATGTTTGTAGCCCTTGGTACTTTGTAACAGAAGAATCCCCTGACTTTACAGATGTGTTCGTTCTGCCAGTCAGCCCATCCATTAAGTCTCTAATATCATCCAATTCCGTTTTCCCTTTCCTAGTGATGATGCACTGTCTCCTCTTTGTGGATATTCCTGTACTTACCCAAAAGTCCCATTTTGCTTGCTCTGTTAACTGTCCAGCTGACATGCCAGTACTTCTGTTTGCTCAGTGTATTATCTTCTCTGATACTGGTTTTCCTCAAATGCAGGTGATGCTAACTAGGTATTTAACTTTCACATTTCAGATGACCAATCAGTGCACCCATCTATTCTCTCTGCCTCGTTCAAGAGAGAGCCAATGCAGGCTGCTAGGAATTGCACGGCCATCTGTTTTGGGTAAGAGCAGGGGAGCAGAGAGGATGTGCCACCAGGATATCAAGTCAACCTGGGTATCTTAGTGGAGAAACCTGGAGAAACGCCCGTCCCCTTGTGCCTTTGTCAGCCTCTGTAGGGCGCTCTTCCATCTTTCTGACCGAGGTTCCAAAACCCACTGCGCCCCCTAGAGACAGCCACCTGCTGCTCCTGCCTCGTACCCTGACACATCCCCTGGTGGTGCGGAGACCCCCTCTATTGTTCGAGTTCTGTCTTCTGCATCGTAGGTGTCACTCTCTCCTGCTGCTGGCTGTGCTGTTCTGCTGACCTCTGAGCTGGATTTTCTATTTCAAGCAGTTTCCATTTACCATCCATTTCTTAGGGATTCTTCACGGTTTCCGGACCATCGTGAATTCTCCTTATTTTCCAGCCTAGGGGGGGCAGATACATACATACATACCTTGGGGGGCAGATATTCGGCCTATCAGTGAAGATGTTGCTTAGGACGCCTGCATCCACATCAGAGATTCAAGAACTGGCTCTGCTTCTGAGTCGAGCTTCCTTCTTTTTTTTAAGACTGATTTGTTTTATTGGAAAGGCAAAGTGACAGAGAAGGAGAGAGAGAGAGAGAGAGAGAGAGAGAGAGAGAGAGAGAGAGAGAGAGAGATCTTCCATCAACTGGTTCACTCCCCAGATGCCACAACATCCTGAGCTAGGTCGGCCCATAGCCAGAAACTCCTTCTGGGTCTCCACACGAATGGCAGGGGGCCAAGCACTTGGGCATCCTCTGCTGCCTCCCAGGCACATCAGCAGGGAGCTGGATCTGAGGTGGAGAGAAGCTCAGACCATCGCTCCCATGCAGCAGCCCCAGCAGACGACCTAACCTGCCCTTCCCCAAACTTCTTGAAGCACCCTTGGGCACTGTGTGTATGCATGTGTGTCCATGATGCCTTTAGAGTTGGTAAAACTGGAACCAGGGGAGTTAAATAACTTCCTAAATTGAGGGGTGCAGATCACAGGGAGCCTCAAAGGCCCACAAAGCAGTTCATCATTTACAGGATAATAATGAGGATTTCAGCCAGGAGGACATGATGAGAACAATCTTCTATAACAAAAAATCTGAGTGGCACTCGGCATAGTGGCTAGGATGCCACTTTGGACACTCACATCCCGTATCAGAGAGCCTGGATTCCAGTCCCAGCTCTGCTCCCAGTTCCATGCTCCTGCTGGTGTGCACCCAGCAGGTGAAGACTCAAGGACATGGGTGGAGACCTTTGACTTGGCCTTGCCTGGCTTCTGTGGGTGTTTGACCAGCAGATGGAAGATATCTCTCTATCTGTCTTTGTGTCTCTGGCTTTCAAATACATTAAATTTCAAGCACATTAAATTGGTAACAGGAAAAGATAAAGAGTAATCTGGCATTCTGTGCAAAAGATACACTATTGAGAGAATAAATGAACTCATACTTCCACACATACAAAGACCCGTAACAAACACATGCCAGGCCCTGAAGAATCTGGTGAGTGCAACAGTCTACACTTACGTCACGAAAGATTTCCAGGATGGCAAAGCTCTGCAAGAGCAGAAATAAGGCCATCGTGGACACTGGATTTAGGGGCTAATCAGATATGGAGAAATGAAGAAGCAATGGTTGAGACTAAGAGGTCTCCACATTTTCCTTGATTCAGGTTAAAGAGAAGTCAGGAGGGGCCAGCACCATGGCTCACTAGGCTAATCCTCTGCCTGCGGCACCCCGGGTTCTAGTCCCGGTCGGGGTGCCGGATTCTGTCCCGGTTGCCCCTCTTCCAGGCCAGCTCTCTGCTGTGGCCAGGGAGTGCAGTGGAGGATGGCCCAGGTCCTTGGGCCCTGCACCTCATGGGAGACCAGGAGAAGCACCTGGCTCCTGGCTTCGGATCAGTGGGGTGATCCGGCTGCAGCGCGCCAGCCACAGCGGCCACTTGGGTGGTGAACCAACGGCAAAAGGAAGACCTTTCTCTCTGTCTCTCTCTCTCTCTCACTGTCCACTCCGCCTGTCAAAAAAGAAGAAGAAGAAGAAGTCAGGAGGGAGAACTGCTTGTGGAAACACACTTTGGGGCAGCCTTCCCTAAATGATGCATTGAAAAGTTGCCTAATTGTGTCAGGGCAATTGCCTCGTGGTCTAAGTCAGTGGTTCTCAGCTTGCACTGTGTATTACCATCACCTAGGAAACTGTTAAAAAAAAATAGTGATTCGTGGGCCTCCCTCCAAACCACTTGAATTAGGAATCACTCTAAACGTCAATGGGTATGAACTTGGCAATGATATTGCTTGGATGCTCCCTTAAGGTGAATCTGATGTGCAGCCAGCAGTAAGAACGGTCAAAATCTCATCCTGGAGACACTGTGTTCAGGAAAAATTTTCTTTTTCTTTTTTTTTTTTGACAGGCAGAGTGGACAGTGAGAGAGAGAGACAGAGAGAAAGGTCTTCCTTTTGCCGTTGGTTCACCCTCCAATGGCTGTCACGGACAGCGCGCTGCAGCTGGCGCACTGCGCTCATCCGATGGCAGGAGCCAGGTACTAGGTGCTTATCCTGGTCTCCCATTGGGAAAATTTTCAAGATGTTAAAGCTACTGTGTCAACAGCTAGTTACTAAATGTTCAGTCTTTTCAACACTTACGAGTCCTGGCAACAAAGAGAACAAAGATTTTAATATAATTAACAATACTTTAAGCCATAAAAGTAGAACCTGTCTCTGAGGAAAAGCATATAAGGCAAAAAGAGCAAAAAAAACATAACTGAGTTAATTCCCCAGTTATAAAGCAGGAGGTGATCAGACCATAAGGGTTGTCTGAGCTGCTCCCCCCAGAATCTGCCCAGAGGCCACACCCCCAAAACCACATTTCTCTAGGAAAATGACTTAGACATTCCAAATAACTGACACACATTTGGAACACAGCTTAAATACACAACACTGACGCTCTTGACCTTGATCCCCACTCTCCTCCAGTTCCCGCCTTCTCCCAGGCCTCTCCACGCTATCCCAACTCACCGGGGAGGTATCTTCACAATTGGCCTTTTGTTCTTTCTCTCACTGCCATCCTCAGTCTTCCCAGTAGTACTCTGTTGAGCACATGAACACTCAGATGACTAGTTCTAGTACACACACACACACACACACACACACCCCTCCACGTATTCCACCTTCTCCCTTGAACTACCACCTATTACTCTGCTTCTTTTCATCAACAGACTCGAAAACACATATTCCCACATTCTCCATCTCCTTACCATTTCCTACTTCATCCCTTTTAATTTTGGGTTGACCCCACTTCTCCCCTAAACTTTTTCTCCACACTCTACACACTTAGACCCTTGCTTGTCTTCCCCCATCTCCCCCCTCCTGACTTTCTAGAAACCTTTGCATTTAGGGCTTCCATACATTCGTACTGCCAGAGTGACCTCACTCCCAGGGCCCACTGCGCTGCCTCCTTGGCTGACTGTAGTTCTTCCAGCCCCTGTGCGAAGGCTCAATGCAAACAGCTCCTTGACTGCTCTTGGCTTGTCCAGCTGTCCCCAGCAATTGGCAATGCTCTGCTGCCCCCACCTGGCCAAGCCCACGCTCATCACTTCAGAGGTCTTGGCTGGATTCTTACCTGGAAAACTGGACCAGAAAAGCTTTTCCAAATCTCGCCTGCACCTCTGACCTCTCCAACAGGTTCATCCTTCCTCTCTTTCAACCCCCAGATGAGTCCCAACTGCAGGTCCTGTCATCCCTTCAGGGACTTTGTCCAAATTGAATTCACCGTTTTTTTTCCAAAGACCTTTCCCTCTCCACCCTTCTTCAATTTACCTAAACTCAAAACTTCGGTGGCATTTTGACACTTTTCCTTTTCTCGATATATCTTGTTGTCGAGGATTCCTTGTTGAAACTTCTTTCATAAAACAGGCACTTTTGGGGCTGGCGCTGTGGTGCAGCGGGTTAATGCCCTGGCCTGAAGCACCAGCATCCCATATGGGCACTGGTTCAAGACCTGGCTGCTCCTCTTCCAATCCAGCTCTCTGCTGTGGTCTGGGAAAGCAGCAGAAGATGGCCCAAATCTTTGGGCCCCTGCACCTGCATGGGAGACCTGGAGGAAGCTCCTGGTTCCTGGCTTCGGATCGGTGCAGCTCAGGCCGTTGCAGCCAATTGGGGAGTGAAGCAGTGGACGGAAGGCCTCTCCTCTCTCTGTGTAACTCTGACTTTCAAATAAATAAATAAATCTTTGGGAAAAAAAGGCACTTTTTCTCTTGTGCAACCTACACTCTTTATCTCTTGATTTAAGAATTGCAATCATCTTCTAATTGGATCCCCTTTCTTTACTTTTTTCCCACCTCAAATCAATTGGACACAAAATGCTCAGGTTTGTCTTTTTAAAATATGGCCTCATTCAGATCCCTACCATAGCTCACACACTTCCTAAGCTTTCCCACTGTTTCCAGGGCAAAATCTTTGCCTCAAGGATACAGCGGGATAGAAAGTCAGGCCTCAACCAAAGACAAAAGTTGCAGCTGAACTATTGTTGACCCACTTTTGAAATTATATTGTGCATGGCACGCTTAAAATTGAAGAAAAAAGGCCGGCGCCGCGGCTCACTTAGCTAATCCTCCACCTGCGGTGCCGGCAGACCGGGTTCTAGTCCCGGATGGGGCGCCAGATTCTGTCCTGGTTGCTCCTCTTCCAGTCCAGCTCTCTGCTGTGGCCCGGGAAGGCAGTGGAGGATGGCCAAAGTGCTTGGGCCCTGCACCCGCCTGGGAGACCAAGAGGAAGCACCTGGCTCCTGGCTTCGGATTGGCCATTTGGGGGGTGAACCAACAGAAAAGGAAGACCTTTCTCTCTGTCTCTCTCTCAAACTGTCTAACTCTGCCTGTCCAAAAAAAAAAAAAAAAAAAAAAAAAGGAAGGAAAAAAATTCTAAACAATAATTCAAACATTGCAACTTGAAAATGCTATTGAACTTTTAGCCTTCAGAAAATGAAAGTAAATATATAAGCAAACACAAAATATGATGGAGAAAATTATTCCTCTTCTCACTCCAACCTCAACTTAGAATAAATTCACATTTTCACAATTGTAATGTGACTAAATAATGTTCAACTAGCTCTGCCACCTTTAGGCTGCCTGAACTCGGACTGGTTGTTTAACCTTGCTGTATCTCAGCTTCCTTCTCATAAAAGGAGAATGACTTTCTGTTCCCCAAAAGCTTCTTGAGGGGAAAGGCGTTGCAGCACGGTGGGTAGGCTGCTGCGTGGGTCACCCACATCCCACATCGCAGTGCCAAGGTTCAAGTCCTGGCTCCACCGTGGTTCCAACTTCCTGCTAACATGCACCCTGGGAAGTAGCAAGTGATGGCTCAAGTACTTGGGTTCCTGGCACCCGTGTGGTTGATGCAATGGATATCCAGGCTCCTGGATGTGGCCTGTTCCAGCCCTGGCTGTTACAGGCATTTGGGAGGTAAACCAATAGATGGAAGATCTGTCTCTGTCTCTCTGCCTTTCAAATAAATAAATAGTAAAATTTCAAATAAAATAAATAATATTTTAAAAACATTTGAACTTCCTGTGTAATTTAAAGATTTAATTTGTAGAAAGCATTTAGACTGTTAGTGCCTGACACGTAGGAAGTAATGATGAGAGTTAGATGATGATTGATGACAACGATGATTATGATGTAAATTATCAGTAGAAACTACACTGCCTATTTTAGAAATACGATTTTTGACTAATTCTCATACTAGATCATAATATTACTGTTAGAGACATGAAATTTAAATTATCTAGACTATTGATATAGTATAATCAGACTATAATTATCTAAATATTTAAATTATTTGTCCAATTTTATTGGTTTATAATTGGCAAATAAAAATTACATATATTTAAGGTACACAATGTGTTATTTGACATACAAGGATATTTCAAAAAAAAGTAGGAGGAAATGAAATTAATGCAAAGGTTCTAAAACTTTTTTTTAAAGATTTATTTATTTATTTGAGGGGTAGAGTTACAGACAGAGAAGGGAGAGACAGAGAGAGAGGTCTTCCATCTGCTGATTCACTCCTCAGTTGGCTGCAACAGCCGGAGCTGCGCCAATCTGAAGCCAGGAACCAGGAGCTCATTCTGGGTCCCCCAAATGGGTTCAGGGGCCTAAGCCCTTAGGGCATCTTCTGCTGCTTTCCCAGGCCATAGCAGAGAGCTGGATGGGAAGTGGAGCAGCAGGGACTCGAACTGGCGCCCATATGAGATGCCAGTGCCACAGGTAGCGGCTTAGCCTACTATGCCACAGCGCCAGCCCCATCACAAACATTTTGAAGTAGCTTTTTATATGTACACATTGTTAAATGATTACCAGAATTAATATATCTATCATCTCCTTAGTAACTTGTGTTTGTGTCCCCTTGCAAGATCTACTTTTAAAGCAAATTTCAAGTAGAAAATACATTACTATCCATTAGCAATATTCTCTATACTGTACAGTAGGACCCAGAACTTATTTATGCCATGAGTGAGGTGTGTACCCACTGGCTGGCATCTCCCCACTTATACCACACCTGGGTCCCTCATCACCTTCCTTCTGCTTTGCTTTTATGAGGCTGATTTTTTAAATGATATAGAACACTTTTTATTTATTCATTTGTTGACACACCCTATAACTGTTTTCATATCTTGACTACTGAGAATAATCCTGCACTGAACATGGGAGTGCAGCTGTCTCTCCAAAATAACGATTCCCTATCCTCAGGATTAATACTCAGAAGTAAAATTGCTAGACCCTATGGTAGTTACTCCCTCCCTCCTTCCTTCCCTCCCTCCTTTCCTTCCTTCCTTCCTTCCTTCCTCCCTACCTCCCTCCTTTCCCTCCCCACTCCACTCCCCCTCCCTCCTCCCTCCCTTCTCTTCCTCCCTCCCTCCCTCATTTCCTTCCTTCCCTTCTCCCTCCCTCCCTCCCTTCCATTTTCTAGGAGCAGAGATAGATTAGACAAGTCAGACTTCTCATTGCTTCATTTTGGCTCTGATTTGCATTTTCCTTTTATTAGTATTGTTGAGCAGCTGTCATAAGCCTGTTGAGAAGGTTTCATAAACCTTTGGCCATTTGTGGGTCTTTGAAAAAAATATATATTCAGGTCCTTTGCCCATTTTGTAATTGAGTTATGGGGAGGTTGCCACTGTATAACTTCCTTATATATTTCAGATATGTTAACTCTATATGATACAAGGCTTGCAAATATTTTCTCCCACTCTGTATGTTGCCTTTTCACTTTAGTGGTCGCTTCTTTTGCCATGCAGACCTTTAGGTTAATGTAATCCCACTTGTTTATTTTTGCTTTTGTTGCCCATGCTTTTGGTACCATATCTTAAAAAAATCATTGTCAAGACTAATGTCATGGGACCAGGGCTGTGGCACAGTGGGTAAAGCTGCCATCTGCAGGGGCATCCCATATGACCACCAGTTTCTTTTTTTTTTTTTTAATAGGAATCAAGCTTTATTATCGATGATTAAGGAGCACAGCAGAGTGAAGCCCTCATGAGTGGAGGGCCCACCACTTGTCCAAGGGACCACGACTGGGGATGTATTTGACTCCGCAGCCGTCTGGGATGAACTGCTTCTCCACCACCATGTCTTCAAATTCATCCGCGTTAAACTTGATAAAGCCCCACTTCTTTGAGATGTGGATCTTCTGGTGGCCAGGGAACTTGAACTTGGCCCTGCGTAGGGCCTCAAGCACATGTTCCTTGTTCTGCAGCTTGTTGAGGATGGACATGATGACCTGGCCAATGTGAACTCTGGCTACTATGCCCTGGGGCTTTCCAAAAGCACCCCGCACACCTGTCTGCAGCCTGTCAGCACCAGCACAGGACAACATCTTGTTGATTCGGATGACATGGAAGGGGTGGAGCCGCACTCGGATATGAAAGTCATCTTTGCCACAGCTTTTTACCATGTATTTGTTGGAACAAATACGGGGAACCTCCAGGGCTTCAGAAGATAGCTGCTCATACTCATCCGACACCATGTGGCCACACAGTGGAAACTCATCCACTTTCGCCTTCTTCCGGCCCAGATCAAAGATACGGATCAGGGCATCAGGGACACCTTGGCAGAAGCGAGACTCAGGGTTTTTTTTTTTTTTTTTTTTTTTGACAGGCAGAGTGGACAGTGAGAAAGAGAGACAGAGAGAAAGGTCTTCCTTTGCGGTTGGTTCACCCTCCAATGGCTGTCGCGCATGGCGCGCTGCGGCCGGCGCACCGCGCTCATCCGATGGCAGGAGCCAGGTGCTAGGTGCTTTTTCCTGGTCTCCCATGGGGTGCAGGGCCCAAGCACTTGGGCCATCCTCCACTGCACTCCTGGGCCACAGCAGAGGGCTGGCCTGGAAGAGGGGCAACCGGGACAGAATCCGGCGCCCCGACCAGGACCAGAACCCGGTGTGCCAGCGCCGCAAGGCGGAGGATTAGCCTGTTGAGCCACGGCGCCGGCCAAACTCAGGGTTCTTACAATACTGGTAACGCCAGGCAGGGCGGCAGCCCATGGCGACACCAGGGTCTTTGGGGCCACCAGTTTCTATCATGGCTGCTCTACTTCTGATCCAGCTCCCTGCTAATGCACCTGGGAAACCAGCAGAAGATGGCCTAAGTCCTTGGGCCCCTGCACCCACATAAGAGACCTGGAAGAAGCTCCTGGCTCCTGGCTTCAGCCTGGCCCAGCTCTGGCCACTGCAGCCACATGGGGAGTGAACCAGCAGATGGAAATTCTCTCTCTCTCTCTCTCTCTCTCTCTCTCTCTTTCTCTCTCTAACTCTGCCTTTCAAATAAATAAATAAATCTTAAAAAAAAAAAAAAAGACCAATGTCATGAACAATGTCCTGAAGCCTTTCCTTTATGCTTTCTTCTATGGGTCTGACCGTGTCATCTTTTATTTAAAACTAAATTCATTTGAGTTGAGTTGACTTTATTTTACATATGGATATCCTATTTTCCCATTACATATTCTTGCAACTCTCCATTTACTGAAGAATCTATCATTTTCCCATTTCGTATTCCTGGCACTCTATCCAAAATCACGGGTTTACATCTGCAGTTTCTCATCTGTTCTAACGGCCAAACAGTTAATAGAGGCAATTAAAAGATAAGTTTATTTTAATGCAAAAAAATTGAAACATCCACATGGCCTTCCAAAAATTCATGAAAAATACATATTTTGGAAAACTATGCAGGAATTTCAAAAATTAGTTGTACCAAAAAAAACTTATCTTTTTCCACAAACCTTTTGATATACCCTTGTATGTGTTTATTTTTATGGTAGTACCACACTGGGTTGATTACTGTGGCTTTGTAATATAATTTGAAATCAGGAAATGTGATACCTCCAACTGCATTCTTTTTGTTCAAGATTGCTTTGACTATATGGTGTCTTTTGTGGTCCCATACAAATCGTAGAAATTTTCCTTTGTTTCTGAAAACCTGTTTGCTGGGTAAAGTAATTTTGACTGACAAGTTTGCTTTTTCTTTCTTTACTTTGACTATATCACCTTTCTCTCTCCTAGACTGCAAATTTGGGAGAAACTCTGTAAGACATTGGCATAGGCAAAAACATCTTGGAAAAGACTCCAGAAGTACAGACAATCCAAACCAAAATTGACAAATGGGATTACATCAAGCTAGAAGCTTCTGTACTGAAAAAGAAACACTCAACAAAGTTGAAGAGGCAACCGACAGAATGGGAGAAAATATTTGTAAACTATGCAACTGATAAACAGTTAATATCCAGAATCTATAAAGAGCTCAAGAAATTCAACAACAACAAGATAAACAATCGAGTTAAGAAAAGGGCAAAGGACTTGAACAGGCATTTTTCAAAGGAGAAAATTCAAATGACCAACAGACACATGAAGAAATGCTCAGAATCACTAGTCATCAGAGAAATGCAGATCAATGATGTTTCACTTCATTCCAGTTAGAATGGCTACAACAAATGCTGGTGAGGAAACAGGGGAAAAGGTCCCCTAACCCACTGCTAGTAGGAATGTAAACTGGTGCAGCCACTGTGGAAGACAGTATAGAGATACCTCAGAATCTGCATATACATCTACCATATGATCCAGCTATCCCACTCCTGGGAAGTTACCCAAACCAAAAGAAATCAGCATATGAAAAAGTTATCTGTACCCTAAGTTTATTGCAGTTCAATCCACAATAGCTAAGAAATGGAATCATCCCAGATGTCTATCAACTGCTAACTGGATAAAGAAATTATGGTATATAAACACTATAGAGTACAACTCAGCTACAAAGTACAATGAAATCTTATCTTTTGCAACAAAGTGGATACAACTGGAAACCATTATACTTAGTGAAATAAGTCAGTCCCCAAAATACAGATATCATATATTTTCCTTGATTGAGGGTAACTAATAGAGTTGTAAATATAATATATTGAGTTATATAATAATAGAGGTATAAATATAATATATATATATGGCTATTTTCAAGTAATCTGTCTTCAACTTCACATGTTCTTCCTACTGCTTGGTCAGGTCTGCTGTTAATGCTTTTTCATTTCACTCATTGTATTCCTTAGTTGCAGAATTTCTGTTTGGTTCTTTTTTATGATTTCTACCTCCTTGTTGAATTTATTTTGTTTATTATTGTTTTTCTGATTTTGTTGTTTCTTACCTGTATTCTCTTGCAGCTCACTAAGCTTTATAAAACAATCATTTATTCTTTCTCAGCCAATTTGTACATCTCCATTTCTTTCGGGTCAGTTACTGGAATATTTTCATATTCCTTTGGTGGTTTGATGTCAGATTTTTCATGTCCCTTGAATTTGGCATTATTTTTAAAGAAACAGTCACCTCCTCCAGCCCTTACTGACGAGATGCTTTCACCACCAAACAGTCCATGGATGGCTCCTCAAGAAGCTAGCCTGCGGAAGAGAGATAAGTCATGTGAGCCAGCTGGAGGGCTTCCACAGACAAGCATCTCAAGTGGATTATGGACTGTCTTCCCAAAGGAATCCACAGAGCGGTTTGTGGAGTCCACAGCCTATCTTCTCTGCTCCTACTCTCTCTCAACCACTCAGCTGTACCTATCATCTCAGTGTTCCGAGTTGGTGAGAAAGAAGTGAGCCTCTTAGGCAGCATCCTATGTGTTAGGGGTAGCTGACTGCCCTCTACTATATAGAAGCCTCACGGCTTTGCATTCAGTAACAAGAAGAATTGTTCTTGAACTGGTAGGTTCTTAGATGAGTAAATCTTGGCCGAGTTTACTGATCAAGATAAATCTTGCAGTATCTGAAAAATCCCTCAAGCATAAATGATGAGAACAGAACTTTTTTTGTCTTGGACATGTTTTGTGAAATTATTTGAATTGTTATTACTCATGCTGGCTAAGAATGAACAAAACTGGGGGCCAGCACTGTGGCATAGTAGGTTAAGCTTCCACCTGTGACACCAGCATCCCATATGGGCACTGGTTTGAGTTCCAGCTGCTCACCTTCTGATCCAGCTCCCTGCTGATGGCCTGAGAAAACAGTGGAAGATGGCCCAAGTGCTTGGGCCGCTGCACCTGTGTGGGAGACCTGGATGAAGCTCCTGGCTCCTGGCTTTAGATCAGCTTAGCTCCAGCCATTGCAGCCATCTGGGGGGTGAACTAGCAGATGGAAGGTCTCTCTCTCTTTGTGTCTCTCCCTCTGCCTCTCTGTATCTCTGCCTTTCAAATGAATAAATAAATAAATAAATAAGTAAATAAATAAATAAATAAATAAATAAATAACTTTTTTAATGTTAGGTCAAATAGAATCTGTATTAACAAAAATAAAAAGGAAGAAGAACACAGATGTACTTCTCCTTTGTGGATCTTCGATAGAATTATAGCCATCTCATGATCTCAGGCAGAATACACATTCTATAAATTTATTTTATATATATCAGGAAAAGTTCATGGAAAATGTATAACATGAAAAATTATGCATGTATTTCAAAAAAATTTGCACCAAAATAAACTTAACTTTTAATTCCTTTTTTTCTGTGAACTTTTGAAGTACCCTCATATATATATATATATATATACACACACACACATTAAAGAAATATATATACATTAAAGAAATTCGTTGGGACCAGCACTGTTGTGTAGAAGGTTGGGCCTCTGCCTGTAGTGTTGGTATTCCATATGGGCACTGGTTCATGTCTCAGCTGTGCCACTTGCAATACGCTCCCTGCTGATATGCCTCGGGAAGCAGCAGAGGATGACTCAAGTCCTTGGGCCCCTGCATCTATGTGGGAGACCTGGAAGAAGCTCCTGGCTCCTGGCTTCAGCCTGGCCCAGACCCAGCTGTTGTGACCACTTGGGGAGTGAAACAGTGGACAGAAGACCTCTCTCCCTCTCTCTGTATCTCTGCCTTTTGAATGGATGGATGAATCTTTGAAAAAGAAATTCTTTGTTCACAGGAACCCATCTTAAATGTTTTCATAAATGTAAAACTGACTCAATTTATAAAAACGATTTACTTATTTATTTGAAAGTCAGAGTTTCACACAGAGAGAAGAAGAGGCAGAGAGGCAGAGAGAGAGAGAGAGAGAGGTCTTCCATCTGCTGGTTCAGTCCCCAATTGGCCACAACTGCTAGAGCTGTGCTGATCCGAAGCCAGGGGCCAGGAGCTTCTCCTGGGTCTCCCACACAGGTGCAGGGGCCCAAGGACCTGGACCGTCTTCTACTGCTTTCCCAGGCCTTAGCAGAGAGCTGGATCAGAAGTGGAGCAGCCAGGACTCAAACCAGTGCCCATATGGGATGCTGGCACTGGAGGCAGCAGCTCTACCCACTACGCCACAGCGCCAGCCCCATATTGACTCAGTTTTTAAGATAGCCTGTTTTAAGCCAGAACAGTCATAAATTAAATTTAGACATAATTAAAGAGGAGGTTAAAATTTTCTGCTGTGCTTCTTCATTTTTATTCCACAGAGCAGGCTCCTTTAGTGACTCACCAGATCATAAACAGCTGCTCAAGGGTCCCAAGAAAAATCAAACTTGAACACACAGACCTTTTCCCATAGTGCGCCTATTGGAGAACCCTCATAACAGCTCAAGATGGGCCTGAGGGGGTGATTTTTGTCCTGAAAGCCTTTATCCTATACGAATGCTGCCCAAACTAATGTGCTTGCTGTCACTGGGGCCTCTTGCTAAAGCACAGGTGCAGACTCAGTGGATCAAAGGCAGGGTCTGAGATTCTGCATTTCTAACCAGCACCCAGGTGATGCTGGCGCTGCCAGGCCATTGGCTGTACTTGAAGACACACAGTCTTCAAGCAGCATCCTAAGTTTTCTGCAACTTAACTTCTTTTTCAGATTTGTAGAAAGCGGATATTGCTGGTGACTCGTAAGCAGTTGTGATTTCTCCATCGATATGATGTCATGAGATGGACGCTGCAGCCTGGGGAGAGGCTCCTCCACAGCCTGCCTCCCAGGTCTGGCCATGATGAAAGCAGACAAACCCGCCCTGACAGACCATCTGCAGTACTGCTGGAGACCGTCACGGTCAGGACACAAGCAAAGACAGAGAAATGAGGACAGAGAGGAGACAGGGTCACTGAATGCAATACAGCCTCCTGGGACACCTTCTGGAACTGAAAAGGGACAATGGTGGAAAAACAGAAAAATCCAAAGTCAGTCTGCAGGTGAATGACAGTCGTGCCCCAGGGTTGTTGCATCACCGTCATATTCCATGCAAACGCGAAGGGGATCTGAAACTAGGTGAGTGATATGTAGGGAGCCTCTATTTTTGTGGCTTTACTGTAAAGAAAATATAGGAGGAAAAAACACTACAGGCAGAACAGAGACTAGGAAGAAACAGCAAAGTGTTAGTGGTCATCCTATTTGGGTGGTGGGAAAAGAATGCTTTCTTCAGCGTGGCGTTGCGGTGCAGTGGGTAAGCTGCCACCTGGGACACCACATCCCGTATCAGAGCAGTATCAGGGCATCCTGGGAGGCCCACATGATGGCTCAAGTGTTTGGGCCCCTGCACCCCTTGCAGGAAACCCAGATGAAGTCCTGCTTCCTGGCAACCACTGACCCAGCCCCAGCGGTGATGGACGCTGGGGAAGTGAACCACTGATGGAGGATCTTTTTCTGTCTGTCTTTCCCTCTCTCTTTCTCTCTGTCATTCTTTTAGTGTGACAGATAAAAAAAAAAAAAAAAAACACCTTTTTTGTTAGATGTTCTTATCTTTTTACTTTTTTTTACAAGATTTATTTTATTTATTTGAAAGAGTTACAGAGAGAGGCAGAGACAGAGAGAGAGGTCTTCCATCCGCTGGTTCACTCCCCAGAGGGCCACAATGGCAGGAGCTGCACCGACCTGAAGCCAGGAGCCAGGAGCTTCTTCTGGGTCTCCCTTGTGGGTGCAGGGGCCCAAGCACTTGGGCCATCTTCCACTGCTTTCCCAGGCCATTGCAGAGAGCTGGATCAGAAGAGGAGCAGCTGGGACTAGAACCGGTACCCATATGGAATGCCGGCGCTTCAGGCCAGGGTATTAACCCACTGAGCCACAGCGCCGGCCCCCTCCTTTTATTTTAAAGTTTTAAGCTCTGATTAGAAGTTTCCCAATACTTTATAATGAAAAAAATGCTAAATAAAACATTTTGCACAATGAAAATGTGTTCAAATCGAACTCTAACTGAAAAGCATGGCAGAAAGGCAGGCATCGTGGCAGGGGAGGTTGAGCCACCGGACACCCACATCCTATATGGGAACAGATTGAAACAAGTTCCGTCTCCACTTCCAATCCTGCTTCCTACTAATGCACATGGGAGACAGCAAATGAAGCTGTCCCGCAACCCACATGGGAAACCTGGATGGAGTCCCAACCTCCTGTCTTTACCCTGCCCCAGCCCTGGCTGTTGGGAAGTAAACCAGTGGACAGAGGACCACTCCCCTTCTCTGTCTCTCTTCCTCTCACCACACTTCCTTTCAAATAAGGAAATTTTTTTGAAAAGTCTTTAAAAAAAAACTATTAAAAATCATTACTGAGAAGAACAGACATAAAGCTCAAGCATGATGTTTGAGAAAAAGAGCTAAAGCAGGAGAGAGAAAGGACACACAAAGGGCAAACCCTAGCAGTCTGGCCTTGGCAGCGCTGTCTTCGGGTCTGGGTCTTTGCCCAGCCTGCATAGACAGCTTTTCTCTGAAGAATGGTCCAGCCATTGATTCTTACATACTTAAGGCTAAAAGAACCCAGGGACGCCTACAGCTGCCTAATCAGATTGCTTTTATGCCTTTGGATCTCCATTACATTACCCCAAAGGGAATTTAAATGCAACGTAAACATGTATTTAAATGAACTTAGAAGAAAGCATGCTGTCCTGTCTTCTGTTTTAATTAGATAGGTCTTATAGAAGAAACATACAAATGCACCCTGTGGTTTCCCTTGGCGAGGCTACGCACGAAGTAAATCCACGATAGTATTATTTTGTTTGCTTTTTTCCCCTTAATTAAGTTTTTAAAGTTTCCTTAGCTCTCTGTGTGGCTGCTTCAGCCTTGGCAGCTGGATTTGTGGTGAAGGGTTAGGGGGGAGAGCATCCAGCCCTCCCTCCCCGCTCCTAATCTTTCTTCCTGTGCAGCAAGGTAGGAAAATAAAGGAAATGGGGGGGGGGGGGGTGGACGTATCCCAGTGCACAATAGATACCTTTCAGGTAGATTCCCTTATGTCTTGCTTAAGAACAGCCCATTATTTTACCTAGCATGTTCACAGGAGATACTCGAAACCCTTAGCATAACCAAGAATGTGGATGGCCTTCCAAGGCTGATGGAAAACAAGGATAGTGCCCAATTATACGATGCCAATGTATTACAATATTTTGCTGGCCCAAGTACTATCTTCACCAAACATCTGCCAATGGGAGACCCCTCCAGAAGCCAATTTCAATGGTTGCAAAATAACCAATGTGGGGGCACAGAGAGGTCTCCCACTTCTCTGCTTCTTTTGTTAAAGGCTCAGTGGAGAAAGCCAGGGCTGATAAATGGCACACACTGATGAATGGCTATTTATACTAAAAAGTTGCGGCTAGTGTTGTGGCACAGTGGGTTGAGCCATGGCTTGCAAAGCTAACATTCCATATGGGAGTACTGGTTCAAGTCCCCGCTGCTCTGCTTCCAATCTAGCTCCCCGCTACTGTACCTGGGAAAGCAGCAAAAGATGGTCCAAACACCTAGGCTCTTGCAGCAGTGTAGGGACCAGAACAGAGATCCTAGCTCCTGGCTTTAGTCTGGACCAGCCCCTATTGTTGCAGCCACTTGGGGAGTGAGCCAGTGGATGGAAGATTCATTCTTTCTGTCTCTGTCTCTGTCACTCTGCCTTTCAAATAAATACATAAATAGTTAGAAAGTTGGATGGGTTAAAAACTGTTTTTATCTGTCCTTCAGGATTTTCTTCTTGTGGTTGTTGTTTTATACTGTTAGACCTCCATTGAATGCTGCTAAAATTCAGAGCAAGAAGAAGTGCGTGCATGGAATGAAGTGGTGGGTTGACACAGCAGGCTCTGAATGTGTGTGATGAAATTAATGGTGACTCACCTACGACAGGGGTTTATATGTGCACATCTCACACATGTTTTAAAATGACAGCAGGAATAAAAACTTAGTAAATCCACATAGCATAACCTATGTGTCTCTGTTTCAGGTTATACACTTAAATGCATTGAGATTTATGTATAAATAAAGATGTACAGAGAGGAAAGACAAAGAAATACGTGTTATTGATGAGTATCTCTAAAGAAAGTAAAATTGGAGATAGTTTTCATTTTTTTCTTGATACTTTTCTTGTCCCCTTCACCCTTCAAATTTTCTAAGCCTTTTAAAACAAAAGCAGGGGCCGGTGCCATGGCGCACTACGTTAATCCTCCGCTGTGGTGCCAGCATCCCATATGGGTGCTGGTTCTAGTCCCGGCTGCTCCTCTTCCAGTCCAGCTCTCTGCTGTGGCCCAGGAGGGCAGTGGAGGATGGCCCAGGTGCTTGGTCTCCTGCACCCGCATGGGAGACCAGGAAGAAGCACCTGGCTCCTGGCTTCAGATTGGTGCAGCGTGCCGGCCGAGCAGCCATTTGGGAGTGAACCAAAGGAAGGAAGACCTTTCTTTCTGTCTCTCTCTCTCACTGTCTATAAAACTCTACCTGTCAAATAAATAAATAAATCTTAAAAAAAAAAAAAGCAAACAAGAGGCCTATGCTGCAAGTAGGAGTATAGTAATAATTTTTCTGTGATGGTTGTTTCACAACTAGTTGACACCGAACACCTGATTTAGTCATTTAACACAGTTTAGCGAGGGTCTTCCAGGTACCAGGTGCTCGGCACTGGGAATGCACTGATAAACATGCATGACGTGTTTTTATCCAACCAGCATCTCACCAAATGCTCCCTACCGGCCTCTGGAAGGAACCTGGGCATACAGGCACGACACAGCAGCGCTGCTCTTCTATAATCCACTTCTCATTCCCCTCCTCGCCTTCATGTCACTCAAAGCAGGATTCCTCCAAGAAGCCTTGCTCGCTTCGCTTTGATCTTCAGTGGAAGAAATGTCACCTGATGGTGCATTAGGGCTAACTGCTTCCAGTCACGGAAACACAAAAGTGCAAGCTTGGTGTCCATCTTCTCAGGGCCTTCTGGTGGAGCAGTCCCCACACTCTGCCAGGGCCGGGACACGCCCGGGAGGTGGCAGGGAACCCTTGCTCTAGCCCACCTAAAGGCACTTTTGTTTAGGAAGTCCCGAAGAAAGCTGTGTGAGACCAGGCTCATCAAACAGAGTAAACAGAGCTGATCAAACACTCAAAGACCAAAGTCTGTACAAGATGGAGAGCCAGTTAAATACAGCTCTTCAACATAGAATTCTGTGGATGCCCAGGTTCCAGAAGAACCCACTGTGATCAGCAACTTTCATCTAACATTTAAATTCTAAAGAAGCTAAGTGTCTAGGTGCAGTGTGTTATTTAAAAACATCTGCAGCCAAGCCCACCCTGTCGCTTTCCACAATAGGCAGAACATTCTAAAGGCTTCTTGGCTGGGTACTGCAGGTCCTTTAAAAAGTGTTTAGGCCCCTGTTCCTCCCACTGCATTCTTGTACAGACTTTTTTTTTTTTTTTTTTTGACATGCAGAGTGGACAGTGAGAGAGAGAGACAGAGAGAAAGGTCTTCCTTTACCGTTGGTTCACCCTCCAATGGCCACTGCGGCCAGCACACCATGCTGATCCGAAGCCAGGAGCCAGGTGCTTCTCCTGCTCTCCCATGCGGGTGCAGGGCCCAAGGACTTGGGCCATCCTCCGCTGCCCTCCCGGGCCACAGCAGAGAGCTGGCCTGGAAGAGGGGCAACCGGGACAGAATCCAGTGCCCCGACCGGGACTAGAACCTGGTGTGCCAGTGCCACAAGGCGGAGGATTAGCCTGTTGAGCTGCGGCGCTGGCCCTGAGCCTTGCTTCTAGCACCTAGCCTGCAGGCGGCTTGTCATGGGACTCCTTTGCTGTCATGATCACGTGATCCAAACCCCTTCATATCTCTATATGAGTATCCTACCCAATTCTGTATCTCCAGAGAGCTCTAATACAGGAGATAAGGATCATCCCATCCCTGCTTGTCTTTCATCTCAAGGCTTCCAAGACAGTGCTTTGCCCAGGTTAGGTACTCAGTTAAGGATGTATCTGCTGGTTTCTTTCCTGCTCAACACTACCAATAGCAAAGTGCTCCCACAAAAATACCTCCAGGCAAAAAAAAATGTGCCTTACAAATCTGGAGCCAGTCAGCTCTCTAAACCCATCCCCCTTGGGCTCTAGGCCAGACCCCTTTTAGTCTGGGTCTTCTCCAGCGAGCCCCACCTGCTTGCCGTTGCTCAGACTCAGATGAGAAAGAAAGAGCAAGGGAAACACAGTGACTTCAGCATCATTATCCCTTCAGCCAGCAACTCTCTCTAGAGCTCCATAGCCGTTTTGTGACAGGCACTGTTTATTGTCCCAGGATACCATCCTCACTTCTTCCACGTAGACACAGAAGTCCCCCGTGTTAATGGGATTCATGACTGCCATGCTAGGGAGTATGTTTTCCAGTCTTTGTTGCATATAGGCAGATGCATACAACTAAAACCTTGCCAACGGAGGGCGGATGGAAAGTTATCAGGCAAATTCTTCTAAAAAGAACTTACTCAACCTCCTTTCCATCCAGCCTCTTTCCCTTGCACAGCAAAAGCCAGTGAGCTGGTTTTGAAGATAGCAACACCCTACAGAACGATAGCAACAAGATAGAAGGAGCTCAACTCCCTGAATTACTTCACAGGGCAGATCCACGTGCCTGTGCTGTATTGCCCATCAATCCTCGGTGTTTATATGAGAGATGTAACATCCCATCTCACTTGAACCACCTCTCATCCTTGATTATCTATATTGTATACATTTTCACAAGCTTATGCAGTGGATCTGGCTTCTGTCTGCATTTATTTCAACACTTGAAACTGCTTACAGTGTCTGATAACATGAGACATGGGATGGCGTCTTCATCATCCATTGACTTGTTGGTATCATAGTTTGCAGGAATGGAGAACTGCTTTTCTACCAGGGGTCACTTGGGTATTTATCACATCATTCACCAGCCATATAAAATCATCAATTCTTTCTTTCTTTTCTTTTCTTTTCTTTTCTTTCCTTTTCTTTTCTTTTCTTTTCTTTTCTTTTCTTTTCTTTCGACAGGCAGAGTGGACAGTGAGAGAGAGAGACAGAGAGAAAGGACTTCCTTTTACCGTTGGTTCACCCTCCAATGGCCGCTGCGGCCAGCACACCATGCTGATCCGAAGCCAGGAGCCAGGTTCTTCTCCCGGTCTCCCATTCAGGTGCAGGGCCCAAGGACTTGGGCCATCCTCCACTGCACTCCCTGGCCACAGCAGAGAGCTGGCCTGGAAGAGGGGCAACCGGGACAGAATCCAGCACCCCGACCGGGACTAGAACCTGGTGTGCCGGTGCCGCAGGCGGAGGATTAGCCTATTGAGCTGCGGCGCTGGCCAAAATTATCAAATTAAAAATTAGCCTGCTATAGATCTGTTGAACATTGCATCCTGCCTGAGGTTGCCTTAGCAGGGCCAGACCAAACAATTTCATAGACCTTCTATGGCCCACAGGCTAGATATTCCCCACCTCTCCTGGGGCAAGCATCACAGAATTTTGCCTTTTGGGGGCCAGGATTGTGGCATAGTGGGTAAAGCCGTCACCTGCAGTGCCAGCATCTCATAAGGGTGCCGGTTCAAATCCCGGCTGCTCCACTTCTGATCCAGCTCTCTGCTATGGCCTGGGAAAGCAGTGGAAGATGCTCCAGGTCCTTGGGCCCCTACACCCATGTGGGAGACTCAGAGGAAGCTCCTGGCTCCTGGCTTTGGAATGGTGCAGCTCCAGCCATTGCAGCCATTTGGGGAGTGAACCAGAGGATGAAAGACCTCTCTCTCTCTCTCTCTCTCTCTCTCTCTCTCTTTCTCTCTGCTCTCTGTAATCTGCCTTTCAAATAAATAAATAAATGTTTAACAATTTTTTTGTCTTTTCTCATTTTGTCCTGCCTGTGCCAGACACAGTCCTAAATGTTACTTATTTCCACATGATTATATACCTACGCTGGTTTTCACTCAGGTCCCAGTAGTCCAAACATCCACTTGTGTGCCAAGGTCTGCCATAGGCCACATTCTCTGAGAACACGGTGTGTCTGCAAACTGGAATCCACCAAAGCAGGATTCACTGCATTAGTTGTTTCCTGTGTGGCTGTTATTTAGGGCACAGCAGGAACACGGCTCAGACCCAACCACGGCAGTAAACCTAACAACTCACATGTGCCTGACTTGTTAGATAGAAGCTGACGTTGCAGACGATGGCCATGATTCACTAACTCGACTCACCTCTAGCACGCCTCCAACAGTGTAGACTCCCACAAGTCTCAGGTCCCTCTGCATTGCTCGGTTCCGGATGTCAAGACTGGCTTCCTGCCTTTGCAGGAAATGCTGCTTCCCAGTCTCACCCTCTATGCTGGAACTGCACAGGGCCAGACCCGGTTACTCTCCAGCGAGAGGAGCAGCATGGAAATCCTTGCAAGGCCTCTTTTTATGAGCTCTGCTCTCTGGGACACCGCGGGGAACATATGTGGTCAGAATCATTTCTTGCAGCACCACAGCCCTTTTCAAAATCCCTCCTTTGGCAGCCAGCGAGTCTCATATAAGCCCTTTGGAAATAGCTGTTCCCAGAGAACACTCACCCTGGCAGTGAGGCAGGGAAGAACACAGGGAAGCCATGTCTGAGGTCTTCGTTCAGTGCCAATCCTAGCACAGTATGGCGACGACGGAAGGCAAACTTGACCGTAGTATAGAAAGTAGGGTCTGTGGCTGCTCAGCGTGGGTGGCCGCCCACCAGGTGGGAAGCAACTGCGGAGACAGCTCTCCATCTCGGTTACTCCCAGTGCCCAACCATCAGAGGAAGTGTTAGTAATTAATACAACTAGTTTACTATCTATGCAGATATCTATCCTGCCTCGAAGCCAATGGAAGAATCTGAAATAGCTGTTAATCTCAAAAATCATATATGTAAATTATATTTTTTTCCAAAAAATCATATATATACTTTTACATTTAAGCAGCATGAATCATTCAATCATCATGAATTCTGGGGGAAAACCTTGAGCAGGTTATTTTTTAATCGGAAAGTCAATTTTTTTAAAGACATTTATTTATTTGCAAGAGTTACACAGAGAAAGGGAGACACACACACACACACACACAGAGAGAGAGAGAGAGAGAGAGAGAGAGAGAGAGAGAGAGAGATCTTCCATCTACTGGTTTACTCCCCAAGTGGCTGCAACATCCAGGGCTGAGCCAGGCTGAAGCCAGGAGCCAGGAGCTTCCTCCAGGTCTCCCACATGGGTGGCAGGGGCCCAAGCACTTCGGCCATCTTTCTCTGCTTTTCCCAGGCCATTAGCAGAGAACTGGATTGCAAGCAGAACAGCTGAGACACGAACCAGCACCCATAAGGGATGCCGGCATTGCAGGCGGTGGTTTTATCCACTACGCCACCATGAAAGCCCCAAGGAAGGCCAATGCTTTTAAAGAAAAAAAATGGAGGGTGGAGGGGCGTTGCTGTGGCATAGTGGATAAAGCCGCCACCTGCAGTGCCAGCATCCCTTATGGGCACCGGTTCGAGTCCCGGCCGCATGACTTCCAATTCAGTTCTCTGCTATAGCCTGGGAAGACAGTAGAAGATGGCCCAAGTCCTTGGGCCTCTGCACCCACTTGGGAGACCCGGAAGAAGATCCTGGCTCCTAGATTTAGATTGGTGTAGCTCCAGCCATTGCAGCCATTTGGGGAGTGAATCAGTGGATGTAAGACCTCTCTCTCTGCCTGTCCTTCTCTCTCTCTGTAACTCTGACTTTCAAATAAATAAATAAATCTTAAAAAAAAATCCTTGTCCTATATTAAAAGAAAGAGAGAGAGAGAGAGAACAGTGGGCTAAGATGGTGATTTTATACTAATGAGGATTCTGAACATTTAATTAAATAGGTTGAATTTGGTTCAATTCATTTTGATTGCACCAAAATAACAGGTAACATCCCAAACAAAGAAATAAATGTAGAAGAATGAGTTGTATTTCACAGGCTATGTTTTTGGGGATATTTTCCTCATTTTACAATGTTTCCACAACCTTATTTTCACTATAATCAGAACACAAAGACATTTTGTTTCTGACTTGCAAAGGGTCCCGTCATGTTTAAAAAAATCTAACGTGAAACAAAACTTGAATTCTAAAGGCTACCTGACTCATAATTTTAAAGATATTAGAAATATTAATTTGGGGATATATGGAAATAAAAGCATTTTTTACTATTAGCGATTTTTAAATCAACATTTTATTTTGACTATTATAATTTTTAAGTCTTTCAGGTCTCTTTTAATGAAAGCTTTCAGGGCTTTATCCTGAGTCGTTTAATTTCTGTTAACAGATCTGTCCTGGGCTCTTGCTGGCATTTATTCCTATGCCACCCACGTTGAGCTCCAAATGTGGATCCAAGGACTGCTGAGCTGTGAACACTCTATTTGTGTAATTTTGCCAGTGACCACCCGAAAACCTCAAAAGAATCAAAGGAAAGCAAAGATATGCTGAAATGTTTTTTAAAAAGAAAGAAAGAAAGGAAACCTTGAGGACACTACAAGAATGTGAGTTCTGCTGTCCTGGACGCAGTCAAACCTGGAGGGAGGGGCCAGGACCACCTAAGCACAGCTCTCTGCTGCTCAGGGTCTGAGCGTGAGCTGTGGCTAGGCTGTGGGTGCCTGTGTACAGCCGACCCAGAGCTCCACGGAGAAACCAAGACTAACCACAGCCTGCAAGAGGAAACTCTCATTTGGTGCAAAGAGTAGACGAATTGTGAGCACTGGGTCCAAATACCCTCTTCTCCCTTCCTGCATGCTTAATTCGGATTTGTGTGTGTGAGTGTGTGTGCCCATGTGTCCCCGAACTACGCACCTCAAAGAGGAGTTAAAAGACATAGACATTAGGGCTTCTCCATCCAGGAACTATGGATTGGGCAAACAGTAAACAAAAGGAATATATAACAGTCACTTGAACCTTAACTACTGACTTTCTGGCCAACATCACCAACACTAAAAGCTTTGTTTCATCTTGATTTCAATTTGTAATTTCAATTTCATTCAGTTTTCTGAATTAAAGTGAGGGGAGCATCAGCTAATTATAAAGTTAATTTTGCCATATCTGGAATAAATTAGATGATTGCTTAGTTCACATAAATATGTTGTAATCACAAATTGGAATTTGAGACTTCGAAGGGAGCTTTGAAATTACTTCCCATCCAAGCCTCTCATTTCAGAAATGAAGAAAATGGGAATCTAGTGTGATTAAATGACCTGCCCAAGGTCGTACAGCTAATTAAAAGCTAAACAAGAACTGCTTCCCCATCCGGGTGTCTAGCTTTCTTTCTATTACACCTCAGTTTCTGATTAGTCATAATAAGAGGTAGCAGCAGCCTGGACTGAGCTAAATAGTAAATAGGTTTCCAGGCCCTTCTTCCTTGGCTCCTTGCAAAGGGTGCTGCTGTGTTTGGTGTTTACTCACTCTCCCCTCCCCATGCATCTTCCTCACTGTGTGGGTTTTCAGCTACAATGCGGTGAGTTAACTGTAAGGAGAGGTGGGTGGGGAAAGCAACAGTTACCTTGGGAGAAAGCTCAGAGTAACATCAAGACAGGCAGCTGGAGGGCGAACGTGGGCAGGGGCGCGGGAGCTGCTGGCTTGGACGTCCATTTTCCATTTCTACACCACAAAGAATAAACCACATGGGGACCTTTTTTTTTTTTTTTCAACAACAACAGAAAATACCAACAGCCGTATTATTCACATCTTGTGAATAAGCCATTCCTTTTTCTCATTATCCTTCTCCAGTTGCTAATGAATCATACCCCGGCTAGAAATCGCTTTTCTTCTCAGCTAGAACTGACATCATTTCTCCACTGAGTAGTACAACCCGCTCCGAGCTTAGGAGACTTCGAAACTGGTGGCTGGTTAAACTTTTGGCAGAAGTACTATCCTATAGTAAGAAGAACATTTGAACTGAGAGTTAAGAGACGTGGTTTCCAGTGCTGGACCCAACAAAAAATAAACTGTATGATCTTGGACCAGTGCCACAAAGCCACAGGTGACTTCCCACCTCCCTCCCAGTCCTAAAAGCATGAGACAGGAACACCTTCTTCAATGAAATCATGCTGATTGAACACTACCTAGGTGCACATTCGTCTAAAGAAGGGAGTGATCTCATTTGGAAGGACCAAAGGTAACACACCATGTCTGCTTTCTGCTGCTATAACAGGATAGCACAGATTGGGAAGGAGGGAAGGGAGGGAGGGAGAAGGGAGGGAAGGAGAGAGAAGGGAGGGAGAGGAGGGAGGTTCTGCAGGCTGGAAGTTGCAGAGCGTGGTGCAGTCTTCGTGCTGCATCGTAACAAGGCTGACTGCACAGGGAGCCCCTGGAGACAGAGAGAGCTGCACGTGACAGCAACGCCACTGTTGCCGGAAGTGGGCCCTTCTGCAGTGAGCATTCATGGCTTCATGGCCTCATCTCCTCTGACAGGTCCCAACTCCCAACACCCGCGCAGGGACAGTTACATCTCCAGGGGAATTTGGAGGGGGCTGTTCAATCACAGTTCCAGTTTATCAGCAACACAAAAAGAAGACTCAGTTGCCAGGAGCCGAGACGGCCAAAGGAGTACAAGGGAAGGCAAGCGGCTGGGGAGATAGCGCCACGCCCCAGAGGGTCAGCATCGCCCCTTCTAAGGGTCTGATGGCTGTCTGGTTGCTTTTATTTGGGCAATCCCTTACTAACAATTCCTAAATTAGGAAATATGACTTTAAACTCCACATACAGAGTGGGAGAAACTTGATGTCATTTAGAACCACATACACCTGCTGACACTGGGTGCCCATAGCCAGATTAGCCAGCCAGGTGCCTCCTGCACGAGGACAGGCAGGAAAACCGGCACAGTCACCAGGGCCACACACCTGCAGCTGGAAACTCGGCAGATGCTGTCTTTGATATTTTGTGAGCGAAGTCCAGTAGGCCTAGGGGACACACACCTGGATCTTGGAGCCTCAGCTCCCACGGGGCCCCGCCTCCCTCCGTCTCCCCAGGGCTGGTTTTCAGCAACCTGCTCCTCCACCTCCCTGACCTACAGTGACTGCTGCCCTCCTGGAAGGAGTCTGGGTGCGACACAGAGGGGGAGGGCTCAGAATAGAGCACGGTGGCAGTACCAACACACATCTGTCCTATCAGAGGCTACATCTGACAAGGGAGAGCCTCTCTCCTCCCCTATCCCTACTGCCACTCGGATCCCAAGCATATTCCAACCCTGAGCTCTACATTTCCTTGGGCACCACCCACGTCCTGTGGACTATGCCAGTACTCCCATCTTCCCTGGATGCCACACCAACCACGTTGCCTGGGCTCCGTGGCTGACAGGCCCCAGTGCGCATGCCCCATGAGCTGTACAGCTCACTCCCACTCCCTGTCGGGACAAACTAGCTTCCTCCTTCCAGCTTCTTGCGTAGGGCTTGTATTCCTCTCTTCTCGCCTACTGCGTGTAGGAAATTTCCCACTTATTTTATTAACTGTACTCTGATATTTGAAATTTCTTAACCAAAAAGAAAAGTTATTTATTTTCATTTGAAAGGCAAAGAGGGAGAAATCTTCCCTACTGTCTTACTCCCCAAATGCCCACAATAGCCAGGGCTGGGCCAGACAGAAGTCAGGAGCCTGGGACTCCATCTCCATCTCCCATGTGGATGACAAGGACCCAAGTCTGCTGCCTCCCAGGGTACAGTGGCAGGAAGTGAGGAGCTGGAACCTGAACCAGGCACTGTGATATGGAACACTGGCATCCTAACCACTGTGACACATGTCCATCCCTGCCATCTGCATTTAAAACCAGCACTGCCCTTTATAAACAAAACACACAGGGAGGGTATGCAAACATTTAAAATCTAAATTTTTCCTTATATTAAGTAGTGATTTAAAAATACCATGACAGGGTCAAGAGAGAAACACATACACATCGAGGAAGAAAGAAAGACATTTCATATGTGCCTTTTATTTAAATTAATTAATTTATTTGAAAGGCAAAACATCAGACAGAAGGAGAGAAAGAAATAAAGGGAGAGATCTCTTCCATCTGCTGGTTCCCTCTCAAAAGGACTGGATGAAGATGAAGCCAGGAGCCAGGAATTCCACTGGGTCTCCCACCTGTGTGGCAGGTGCATTAGCAGGAAGCTGGATCAGAAACAGGGAGCAGGACTCCAGCCAGCACTCCAATATAGGACACCAGTATGGCACTGGTTGTTTAACCCACTATGTCACAACACCATTCCCACAATTTTCTTATTTTAAAAAAGTTATTTTGGGGAGGTCAGCGCTGTGGCATAGTGGGTAAAGCCGCTGCCTCTAGTGCAAGCATCCCCTATGGGCGCCAGTTCAAGTCCCAGCTGCTCCACTTCTGATCCAGCTCCCTGCTAACGCGCCTGGGAAAGCAGCAGAGGATGGTTCAAGTGACTGGGTCCCTGCACCCATGTAGGAGATGTGGAAGATGCTCCTGGCTTCGGATAAGCTCAGCTCTAGCGGTTGCAGCCATCTGGGGAGTGAACCAGCAGATGGAAGATCTCTTTCTCTGTCTCTCCCTCTCTCTCTGTCATTCTTTCAAATCAATAAAATAAATCTTAAAAATAAAATAAAGATGGGGGCCGGTGCTATGGCACAGCAGGTTAACGCCCTGGCCTGAAGTACCAGCATCCCATATGGGCTACGGTTCTAGTCCTGGCTGCTCCTCTTCTGATCCAGCTCTGTGCTATGGTCTGGGAAAGCAGTAGAAGATGGCCCAAGTCCTTGGGCCCCTGCACCCGCGTGGGAGACCTGGCAGAAGCTCCTGGCTCCTGGCTTCGGATCGGCGCAGCTCTGGCCGTCGCAGCCGTCTGGGGAGTGAACCAGCGCATGGAAGACCTCTCTCTCTCTAACTCTGTCTTTCAAATAAATAAATCTTTAAAAAATAAGTTAATTTTAAAAATAAAATAAAGATGGAGGCTCCGTCTAAAAGCAGGAGGATGGGGGAGGAAGTGCTCTTCCAGGTGCAGATTGGTACCTTGGTGAGAATGAATGGGCCATGGGGCAATAGGGACACTATTAGGGCTCCCATCCTACCAGCACAGCAGTGCCAGCGGAAAGAACCTCACTTCCTCAGTGACTGGGATAGCAGAGTCCTGAGCCAGTCACCACGAGTAAGGGATCATGTTCAAGACCGAGGTCATGAGCCAATCCCCGATGCAAGGCATGCAGTCAATCTGAGTGGGGCTGGAAGCAACAAATAACACTGCCCAATACAAATTCCTGACCAGGCTCAGGAAAATGACACTGTCCCCTCCTTTAGGCATCATAGCATATTGTGTTTGATGTATTTACACGGCTTCCACTGGATGCAAATGCTAAAGAGAACCCAGGAACACATCTTCAAAAGGTCCATTTATAAAAGGTAAAATGTACTTGCAGGTGACGACTTTTCAAGTACTTATCTTTCCACACCCAAAAACAAATGCCACCTCCCATCCCTTAGAACTAGGCATCTGTCCACAGGAAGTATTGGAGATCTAGTGTGTACAGTAGTGTACAAAAACATCAAGTGGATGTGATACCTGCACACCCAAACAAGACTTAATCAGGCACATCAGCCACGCTCATCTTTCCCTCTTTGTAAAATGTTTCTGGAGTGAATTAGGACAGTACAGACCTTTGTTTGGGGGGCTGGTGTTAGGGCACAGAGAATGAAGCCACCCCATGGGATGCTGGCATCCCACATCACACTGCCTGGCTTAGAGTCCCACCTCCACTTCCAATCCAGCTTCCTGCTAATGCACGCTTAGAGGCAGTAGGTGATGCCTCAAGTACTTGAGTCCCTGTCACCCATGTGGGAGATCCAGATGGAGTTCCTCACTCCTGGCTTCTGTCTGGCCCAACCCCAGCTATTGAAGACATCTGGAAAGTGAACCAGCATATAAAGGAGATCTCTCTCTCTCTCTCTCCCTCTTCTTCTCCCTCTCCCTTTCCCTCTCCCTCTCTTCTTCTGTTGCTCCACCTTTCAAATAGTAAACTTTAAAAATAATAATATTGGGCCGGCACCGTGGCTCAACAGGCTAATCCTCCGCCTTGCGGCGCCGGCACACCGGGTTCTAGTCCCGGTCAGGGCGCCGGATTCTGTCCCGGTTGCCCCTCTTCCAGGCCAGCCCTCTGCTGTGGCCCGGAGTGCAGAGGAGGATGGCCCAAAGTGCTTGGGCCCTGCACCCCATGGGAGACCAGGAAAAAGCACCTAGTACCTGGCTCCTGCCATCGGATGAGCGCGGTGCGCCGGCCACAGCGCGCCGCCCGCAGTAGCCATTGGAGGGTGAACCAAAGGCAAAGGAAGACCTTTCTCTCTGTCTCTCTCTCTCACTGTCCACTCTGCCTGTCAAAAAAAAGATACTTTCCCAATATTATTATTTTTTTTTTGACAGGCAGAGAGAGAGAGACAAAGAGAAAGGACTTCCTTTGCCATTGGTTCACCCTCCAATGGCTGCCGCTACCGCCGGCGCACCACGTTCATCCCATGGCAGGAGCCAGGTGCTTTTCCTGGTCTCCCATGGGGTGCAGGGCCCAAGGACTTGGGCCATCCTCCACTGCACTCCCGGGCCACAGCAGAGAGCTGGCCTGGAAGAGGGGCAACCAGGACAGAATCCGGCGCCCCGACCGGGACTAGAACCTGGTGTGCCGGCACCGCAGGCGGAGGATTAGCCTGTTGAGCCACGGCGCCGGCCAGGAAAGTATCATTTTAAAGGTTTATGCTTCCAGCTTCTAGGGCTCAGAGAGGGCCATAAGAAGTTGATTGAAATGAATTTGAAATCTTGAAGTTCAACAATGCAGGGAAGTACACAATCAAAGACCTGAATGTATAAATAAAAGACGCATAGTACACAAGAGTGCCTCTTGGTTTTCTAAATGATCCTCTTTCCCATGCATATGTAATTCACAAGGAGACCAAGATCATGAAGCATCAGGTCAGTTACCTAAGCTGGCCCTGAAATGTGCGTTAGTATTATATACTTCTCCTCTGTGTTTCACTGCTCCTTTCAAAGTTGACGGAAGCAAAGATACAGTAGGGGGAAGCCCGCAGAAGCTAAGCAAGTTGTCTGCAGTCACACAACCACTAAGAGAGCCAGAACGCAAACCCTGCTTCCTCCTGTCCAAAGCACCGAATCCCTGCAGCAGGCATCAGAGCCTCGGCCGCTGGCTTCCTCCAGTGGATAGAAAGCAGGCAAGCTGTAAAGGCAGCAGTGAGTGCTCCGTACGAACCAGTGAGCGCCTGGGGCTCGCCCCACGTCCCAGCTCCTCACTTGGCAGCCAACCTGTGTCTCACATATTTTCCTGAGTTCTCCTGGATATTATTATAGCCCTGGAAAGAGAGCTGGTTGGAAAACTTGGCATCAGCTGTGCAAATAAAAAGAAATGAATAAGTTTTTCTTTTAAAGGAGCTTACTTCTTGCAAACATTGGTTCAGAAGCTGTGGAAGCAGCCGTATTTAATTAAACAAACGCTAAGAAAGCTCATATTTTCAGTGGGGCAGGCATGGTTTCTGCCATCTGTCTTATTGCCATTGTACAGTCTCCCGTGGTCGATGTGGGAAAAGAAACCATGATTGGTTTCTTCCCTAACAAACGTTCTGCATGAAAATTGTCAGCGTCTTAACTACCATCAGAGTGAAGAGAATACGACAACACAGAGAGAAAAGGAGTAGCATTTCCAAGTAGGTTTTTGAAAAGGTCCTGATTTCAGTGCTATGCTGTCCGATTCCTCATGCAAAATGCACAAATCCAGTGCTGCCCCTTTCCAAAATGAACGTCATTTTAAAAATGGAGGCTTTCAGGCGGATGGATGAACACGCGTTCCTTGATTTCGAAGACAGATACTAGAGTAACTGGAAGTGCCTTGAAAGCCTATGTTTAAGAAAAGTGCAGAAAATGAGATGCCATGTGTGCTACAATACAGTATAGAGCAGAAAAGTGATGGGATTTGTTTATCATCCTGGATAAATCAGAAATATATGCAAGTCTTCTTTTTGTATTTGCAGAGTTGGAATAACAATGTTACTCATACTTGGACAGACATTTCACCGTAACCAGGTAAGAGAATTTTAAAAGCAACACTTAGCAGTATTATTATAGACATTTCATGCCTTCCCCTAAAATTATTGACAATATGGAATCATATAAATGCCACTTGCAAGACATCTTACAGATACATACCTTTCTCTCTCTCACACACACATACTTTCTCTCTCTCTCACACACACACACACACACTCTCCCCCCCTCCCCATTTCCATGGTCACTTTCCTAATCTAAAATGACATGACTTCCAGGAGGGCATTTGGCACAGGGGTTACCATGCTGCTCCCGTATCAGAGTGTCCAGGCTCAGCTTCCAGTTCCAGCTTCCTGCAAGTGCAGAGCCCGGGAGGCAACAGGTGACAGCTCAAGGAGCTGAGTCTCTGCAAAGGAGCTGAGTCTCTGCAAAGGAGCTGAGTCTCTGCCTGAACTCGGTACCCAGCTCCCGGCTTCAGCCTGTCCTAGCCCAGCTGTTGTGTGCATTTGGGGAATGAACCAGCACACGGGAGCATGCATTCCCTCTCTCTCTGTCTCTCTCTGTCTCTCTCTCTCCCTCCCTCCCTCCCCTCCAAATAAATAAAAAACAAAATAAATAACAATCTCACAACCAGATGGCTGCACTGGTCTACTGTGTCATTTCACTGTTACTGCCTCCCTTCTTGATAAGGACTGGTTTAGAAATTACAAGTCACGAGAAGGTAACACTTCCCTCTCCCAACCCTGCACACAGTTTGAATAAAACTGTGCTTTATACTTTTGAAAGATGTTGCCATGTAGTTTTGGAAACTGTTTTTGTTTTTTTGTTTTGGGGGGGTGGTTTTTTGTTTTCAAGGTAGACTGGTTTCATCTACACAGTACTATAATTTGATATAAAAGTGCCTCTTTGGGTGCTTGGGTTTCTAGATTATATTAATTATAATCTAGGGGCTGACGCTGTGGCACAGCGGGTTAAAGGTCTGGCCTGCAGTGCCAGTATCCCATATGGGCGCCAGTTCAAGTCCCGACTGCTCCACTTCCAATCCAGCTCCCTGCTAATGTGCCTGGGAAAGCCGTGGGAGATGGCCCAAATCCTTGGGCCCCTGCACCAGCGTTGGAGACTGGGAAGAAGCTCTTGGCTTCTGGCTTTGGATCTACTCAACTCTGGCCATTGCAGTCATTTGGGGAGTGAACCAGTGGATGGAAGACCTCTTTCTTAGTCTCTACCTCTCTCTGTAACTCTGCCTTTCAAACAAAGTAAAATAAATCTAAAAAAAAAAAAATACAATCCAGCACTAAGTTCTTATGGACAAAATACCCATGGATGTCACAGCTTTACATTCAAGAATCTTGGTCAAAATTTTGAAATTAAAAATCCCTGAGCACAATACACTGGCAATGCTACTTGCATGGCACTTTATGTTTTTGCAAAGGAAAATGCCCTGGAGAAGCGCACCGCTGTTACTTCTGCCTATAGAGCATCCAAGCTTGGTCCTCAGCGAGAGCCATGCCTCACCCATCGGGATCGCCCTGGGGAGGACCTGGGGCACGGCAACGGGCACATGATCCCCGCTCAGCCAATACGAAGCTCTCCTCCTAGGATCTGAATCAGAGGGGAATAGCAAAGACCCGAGAAATGAAAGTGTATTCCTCTTGATGGCAGCGACACAGGCTCTTGCTACCTATATCCCCGGCACTGTTCATTTTTATTAATTAAACTCTTGTTTCCTGTGTGATGGGTTGTTTAGAAACAATTCATCATTGAGTTAGAAACCGACAAATCTGCCTGTGCTGAGATAGATTTGAGCTTTGTCAAATCAGCCTACACGTTCGTGCACTGAAGTCCCAATTATCTGAATGCCCCTGTTAAAAAGACATTTTTTTAAAGATGTTAGTCATTTTTGTTTTTTAGGTTTTATTTTTAACTGACACAGTAATTGTACATAGTTATGAAATACAATATGATGTTTTGAAACATGTATAGATCATGAGAATTAGTACATTGCCTCAAACATTTATAAATTCTGTATTTTGAGAACATTCAAAAATTCATTCTCTCTCTCTCTCTCTCTCTCTCTCTCTGGCTATTTTGAAATATACAATAAGGACCAGCATTGTGGTGCAGCAGGTTAAGCCATCGCTTGTTAGGCCGGCACCTGACATCAAAGCACCAGTTCAAGTCCCAGTTGCTCTACTTCCAATCCAGCTCCCTGCTAATGTGCCTGGCAAGCAGCAGATGATGGCTCGATGGGTGTATGGGTCCCTGCACCCATGGGAGAGACCCAGATGGAGCTCCTGGCTCCCGGCTTCAGCTTGGCCCGGGCCAAGCTGTTATGGCCATCTGGGGAGTGAACCAGTATATAGAAGCTGTTTTTCCTTATCAGTCTGCCTTTCAAATAAATAAATCTTTTTTACAAAAAAAGAAAATACAATGTTAACTGTGCCCTAGGACACCAGACTGCATTCAATGATATTTACTGAAGCATGGATTGGCTGACTTCATTCAGGATCATGGAGGCAGGTGCAGGACCCCCTGTGATGGGACAGTGTAGCCAGAGTCAGAGAGAGATGTAACTCTGCACTCAGCAAGGGCAAGGTGAATTCTACAGCCAAGAAGCAGGTGGGGTCTGCGGGTGGAATATGACTAGGAGGGGGCCTCTGAGGTGAGGGGGGCTCTAGCTAACCCCACCAAACAGGAATCTTGCTGAAGACAGGAAGGGTAAGCACACACCCCCTGGTGGGGGGGGAGGCTGAGGAAGGATCTGGATCAGCTATTGGGAGGAGCGGGGCACTGTTGTTAAATTGACTTCGCCAGCCCTCTTGCTATAGCTGTGTTTTCCAAGGAAGTTCACAGAGGGGCCTAGCAGAAGGCTCAGTAATCTAACGTGTAGCCAACCAAGGCCTCTCTGGGAAAAGACAGGTGTGTGAAAGATTCGCTCATTCATCCAACAGTGAGCTGCCAAGCACCAACTCTGCCAGACTCTGCGAGGCTCTTGCATCTGGGCAGGGCCAAGCAGGCTGAAATCCTGCCTCTGGGGCCTCCAGCCTCCTCTGGTCCTCGGTCAGGCCCCAGTCGCACAGGGCTCCACAAACAACTGTGCAACGAGGGAATGAGCACTTCTTTTTATTTTTTTTTTTAATTTTTATTCGTGTATTTTCATTTTATTAAAGAGAGAGAGCAGAGTGACAGAGAGAGAAAGCAGAGAGAGAGAGAGAGAGAGATCTTCCATTGGCTGGTCCACCTCCTCCAAGGGTCCCAATGGCCAGTGCTGGGCCAGGCTGAAGCCAGGAACCAGGAACTCCTCTCTGGTCTCCCACACGGGTGGCAGGGACCCAATTGCTTGAACCATCAGGGCTGCCTTCCAGGGTGTGCACTAGCAGGGAGCTGGAGTCAGGACCAGGACCAGAACTCAAGCCTGGGTGCTCTAATGTAGCATGTGGGCATCTGAACCACTAAGCTAAACGCCTCCTCCTAGGATGGGGCGACTCTTACAAATTATAAGAAGCTGCATAGAAGCAGTTGCTGTCTAATCACACTTTTTAAAGATATGTCTTTGTCAAACTGTACACTCCATGAGGGCAGGGCTATGTACACCTTGTCCTGGGTTCTAGCCAGAGTCCATCAGGTGCTCAGGATATGGAGGGCATTCAATACAGACACATTCAAATGACTCAAATACTTGGGTCCCTGCCACCCACCTGGAGACCTGGATTGAGTTCTCGGCTCCTGGCTTTGGCCTGGATAAGCGCTGGCGTATGCATGCATTCAGAGAGTGAACTAGTGGATGAAAGATATTCTCTCTCTCTCCCTCTCTCTCTCTCTGTGTCTCTGTCTCTGTCTCTCTCTCTCTCTGCCTTTCAAATAAATACAAACATGTTCTTTTAGAAAGCACTGGAGCTGGGTGGCTTTCACCTTCTCAGTGCAGAAGGGGCTAAGGAGACAGAGAGTCAGTGGCACGAAGGAAGTCACGGGTGTTGACTGGGATCTGGTCTATTTCCCTCCACTCCAGCATCGTGGCATTCAGGCGCGACGTTTCTGTCACTTCCAGTCCATCAGTCCGACTGTGTTTGAATAGGATTATTCTACTCAACCCAGGAACGAAGGGCACTGGTATTGTGACATTCTATGATGAAGCCTACTTGTGTGCATGAAGCCTGTGAGAGAGCGAGCCCAGATGCTCCAGGCATGGGTAATTAACGTTCTGTCTCCATTTGTTTGTGATGTGGGTGTGTCTGCATCTTCATATGTGCGTGTCTGTGTGCACGTTACAGCTTTGGGTGAAAATAACCAGTTCACTAGGCTGGAGGGGTGAGCACTATGCAAATTTTAAAAGTAACATCAAAATCGACTGAGTAGCAAGGTTTCCTGTGGCAACTCCCTGACAGGCCCCTGCCATCCCAGCTGGGCTCGTTTCTTCAGCCCTAACTCATAGGCCCAGCCTTGAAATGAAGGTTTTCATAATATTTAATCTTTTTTTCATCTTCCCTGGCTGCAGCTTAAGGCCCATTACTCCTGGTCCTGTCCCTGCTGACTAATGAGCATAATTGGCCCCTTTTATGTGTTTTGGAGACGCTATTATGGCCCTTCTCAGCCCTCTCTTCCCCAGAGCAGCACAGACCTGGTTCTCTGAACCTTTCCTCACAGGGCTGATTTTCCAAACCTTTGATCATTTTTGCTCTTCCCCTCTGAACTCTCTCCAATTTGTCTGTCTCTTTCAAAACGCAGTGCCCAGGAGAGAACTCAATCCTTCAGTTGAATCTCAACCAATATGGTATTAAACTCGCCAGTGCTTAGTGGATGTGTAATCGAATCTTAAATATTATTTAGCCAAACTCTGGCACAGAGGTTCCTTTTATTTGAAAACATAATAGAAATTAGGAATTTTAATGTGATACTCAGTGCTCCTCAGATAATCCACATGGTAGTGCACCAGAGCGAGCTGCTAAACCGCCGTGAACACAACTTGAGTCGGAGACAGACGACAGCATTTCGGCAACCAGTGAGCTTCCTGAAGGAAGACAATTAGAGCTATTCAAATGTGCAGAAAGATCTCCACGCCATTCTGTAATGTTTTGCTCTGTTGTGTAGTAGTTAATGTTTGTAAAAGGATTCACTCGAAGTTTAGGTTGCCTTGAAAATCTCCTGGGAATAAGTGTTTACAGCAGCCACAGCTAAAGCAATGCTTATTTACTGCTTTGCATCCCAGGCTTCACAGGATACGAGCAGTTACCAAAAACTGTCGCCCACCGAACGTCAGACAAGACGACACAGAGCTTTTCCACGGAAACTGGAGGACATGCTAAGGAGCAGCTTGAAAGGAATATTTCACATATTTTACACCATTTAAAGTCTCTGGAAATACAGACAGACATCCAACAGATCAAGCCTCGATGTTGAGGGAATTAAACACTCACAGATGAGACAAGATCAAGAAGCGTGAGCTGCTAGCGAAGCGGTTTAATGCTCACTGTGTGGCAGCAAGAATGAATAAAGGGATCGCTCAGAGCAAAGCGAGACGGGCAGAGACTGAGGAGGAGAAGACGTGACTTCACAGAAGAGACGGCCCCAGACAAGCCTTGAAGTGGGCGTCAGAGAAGAAGGGGGAGGAGCAGGTGTTTGCTGAAGTGGCTAAGTCAGGAGCGTCTGGTTTGAATCCTGGCTGCCCTGTGCTTCCGATCCCACTTCCTGCTAACGCACCTGGGAAGCAGCAGATGAGGCCCAAGGACTTGGGTTCCTGCCTCCCACATGGGAGACCCGGATGGAGTTCCTGATTCCTGACTTCATCTGACCCAACCCTGGTTGTCGCCGGTATTTGGGGAGTGAGCCAGTGGGTGGAAGATATCTGTCTCTTGCTCTGCTTCTCAAATAAAATGAAAATAAAAAAATGAATAATAGAGGGAAGAGGAGGAACAAAAGCAAGAAAGGAGAAACAAATATGATGGTCCGCAGAGAGAGGCTGACATGGCTGGACAGAGAAATCAGAGGAAATACTCTGAGTAAGTCAGGAACACCCATCTCAGGAGCAGCATGGAAGCTGGGCAGGCCCGTGTGAATCCTGCCCAGTGGGCCATGGGGACAGCCACAGGACACAGCCCGGTTACTCTGCATGCAGCTCAGTCTGCTGGGGCAGTGGGAGCAGGAGAGCACTGAAGAAAAGGGGGCCCCCCGGGAGTACTCTACCCACCACCCAGCTCTCTGGGCTGTCAGCCATGTCCTTTAAAATGTTTGAGCCCAGGCAGGCGCCACAGCTCAATAGGCTAATCCTCCGCCTGCGGCGCCGGCATACCAGGTTCTAGTCCCGGTCAGGGCACAAGATTCTGTCCTGATTGCTGCTCTTCTAGTCCTGCTCTCTGCTATGGCCCGAGAGGGCAGTGGAGGATGGCCCAGGTCCTTGGGCCCTGCACCCGCATGGGAGACCAGGAGAAGCACCTGGCTCCTGGCTTTGGATCAGCGTGGTGCACCGGTCGCAGCATGCTGCCGGAGCGGCCATTGGTGGGTGAACCAATGGAAAAGGAAGACCTTTCTCTCTGTCTCTCTCTCTCACTGTCCACTCTGCCTGTCAAAAAAAAAAAAAAAAAAAAAAAAAAAAAAAAAAAACTTTGAGCCCAATCATTCCCCTTTGGCTGTATCACAAGGTGACTTTCATACAAGTCAAAGAAATACTCAGACTCAACCACTTCAGCCTTGATCAATCAACACACAAATCTGAAGCTCCCCAGGGACCCAGAAAGATCAGTTAAGACATTTAAGGGTGGACACCAGCAGAGGTTCAATACCAAACACTTAGATCTAAGGCTCTTTGGAGAGACTGAAGAATCAGTGTGACCACTAGATGTCACTGTTGCCAGGCTACCACAAGGTTAGAAGTACAGCAGTATTTTTGGTAGAAAATCAACTGAGTTTTCAGTGCAAGAGAAAATTTTTAAAAGACTATTTTATATGAAAGGCAGAGTGATGAGGGGAAGAGAGGGAGAGAGAGAGAGAGAGAGAGAGAGAGAGAGAGAGAGAGAGAGAGAGAGAGAGATTGAGATTCTCTAGTTCACTCCCCAAGGGGCCACAACTACTGGAGCTGGGCCAGGCCAAAGACCGAAGCCCAGAGCCCCGAGCTCCATCCAGGTCTCCCACATGGGTGGCAGGGACCCAAAGGCCATCCATCCTCCACTGCCTTCCCAGGTGCAATGGCAGGGAACTGGATCAGGAGCAGAAAAGCTGGGACATGGGATGCCTGCATGGCAAGGGAAGGCTTAAATGCCCAAATGCTGCCCAGCCCAGCTCTCCCCCTCCCCAAAAGCAAATCGAAGCTCCCTAGCTGGGGGCACTGAACTCTTGCAAAACAAGCCAGCTGAAATCCTGCCTTCCCCGCGTCCTTCGTGTGAACACAGCTTCCTTCCCCAGCAACTGCTGCACGAGTGGCCGCCTGTCGCTTCCTATGTAGTGCACCTGGCCGTGCTGTCTGGACGCATGAGCTGCTTCTCAAGTGATTCATTAACACTTCCATCCACGAACGTCGGCCTCGGAGTGCTCCAGTCAGTCCCAGCTCTGGTGGGTGCGTTGCTCAGCAGAATCCCTGACTTGGGGTCACTGTTTCGTTAGGCGGATTTCAATACAGCGGATAATCTGGATGCCTAAAGCACACTTCTTATATATTTACGCAGCCCTAGTGACTGTAGCTTTAAAAATATTTGGGGATACTTTAATTATTTTACATGTTTAGGCTACAGCATGAGGTCTGAACATAGCATCCCATAACAACGTGCTTTGTGTACCCAATAAAGGCTGTTAAATAGCACTGTGTGTACTGCTGTAAATAGATACTTCATAAAATACCTTGTGAAATAGCTAAAGACTTTCTCCCATACTAACCAAGATGCATTTAACCAACATTCCTGGGTTGGCTTTTTCTGCTCCTTAAAGATACTATTTACATTGAAGGATGGGAATTAGCCACACACTGGAGGGGAGGCAAGGATTTTATAAGGCTGAACTCTTGAGCATCTGGATTCTTTTCCATGTCCTGCTTTCTGGGGGTAACGGAAGCGATCCAGCTTCTGTGCTATCTCTGATGACAGTTCCCTGAGGGAGCTGAAGATGGGGACACCGTGAAACGCTATTTCACTGAAGTAAGAAGATTAAAGAAAAGGATTCAAAGTTGCTCCTCAAGCTCATTAAAGTGGGTATAGGTTTTCCTATTGGAAAGTTTTTGTTTTCAATGTTTGGATGCTTGACTTTTACAAAAGAGAGATTTATTTGCTCAAAAGGCAGAATGACAGAGATGGGGAGACAGAAATACCTTCTATCCACTCTTCACTCCCCAAATGGCTGGAACAGCCAGAGCCCAAAAGTCCATCGAGATCTCCCAGGTAGGTGGCAGGGATCCGAGTACTTGAGCTGCATTCCACTGCCTCCAAGGTGTGCGTTAGCAGGAGGCTGGGTTGCAAGGAGAGGAGCTGGACACAAACCCGGGCACTCAGATATTGGATTCAGGCGTCCCAAACTGGTGACTTAACAACTGCACAAATGCATGGCCTCATAAAGTACGCTTTCTTATGTGTTCACACAATCCTAGCTGCTATACCATTAGCAATAGTGAAGATGTCAAAACTAGCATCCATTAGGGTCAGCGCTACAGCACAGCGGGTTAAGATGCTGCTTGCAGTGTGTCCCATATAGGAGTGTTGTTTCAAGTCCCTGATATCAGATCCAGCCCCTGCTAATGCACACGGGAGGAAGCAGAAGATGGCCCAAGTCCTCGGGCCCCTGTACCCAGGGGCTCTTCCTAGTTCCTGGCTTTGGTCTGGCCTGGCCCCAGTCATTGCAACCATTTGGGGAATGAATCAGCGGATGGAAGACTTCTCTCTCTGTCTCTCCCTCTCTTTCTCTGTAACTCTGCCTTTCAAATCAATAAATAAATCCTTTTTAAAATAAAGAGACAGTAGAGGCCATTGTTTAAGGCAGCATGTTAAGCTGCCACCTGTGACACTGGCATCACTTTTAAATACCAGTTTGAATCTTGGCTGTGCCACTTCCAATCCAGCTCCTTGCTAATGCACCTGAGAAAGCCGTGGGAGATGGCCCAAGTCCTTGGGCCCTACCATCCCCGTGGGAGATCCAGATGGAGTTCCATGCTCCTGGCTTTGGCCTAGCTCAGCCTTGGCCAGTTGAGGAGTGAACCAGTGGATGGAAAATCTTTCTCTCTCTCTGTAATTCTGCCTTTTAAATAAATAAATAAATCTTTGAAAGAGGGAGGAAGGGAGGGAAGGAGTGGGGGAAAGAGAAAGAAGAAAAAAGTAGAAAGATGTTAATGACAGAATAAAATGAGACTTCATAACAATATGGATAATTTTAAAAAATTTTTGATACAAAAAAAGAATTTTTGATACTGAAGGAAAAAAATGAAAGGATTGTCCTGCTTGTTAGGAAATATAAATCATAATCTTAAAACTTTCAGATTATGCACCTAATCTGTCAGCTGTCTTCTCTAAATCTTCTGCCAGAAAGTTTAAGCAACTTGAAACAATGGATGCTGAGACCCATATTTTTAAAATTTTGTGACCCATATTTAAACATTAAAATGTTTACTAATATTTTACAATATGTTTTTTAAAGAAAAAACTGACGTATTTTCCACTAAGTCATGTCAGCAATATCTGGGGCGTTGATAAGGCATTTGCAGGATACTTCAGAGCAACCCAAAAGATACTGCTGGGATTCCTCTCCTCTGCTACAAGCCAGACAAGCCTTTCCCAGTCCGTGTGCTGCCAGGATGTGTGCAGCGTAGACGGCTGTTTCCATCTGAGGTCAGAATGCAGTAGCAACAGAAGATCTGACATTTGGCAGTAGGCCCCACTTTAAGCTTTATGACGCAAAAGAACTTTGTGATCACTGGTAACTTGCAGGGGGAGAGAAAAATTTGTGTTTAGTTTTATGAAAACATCTTTTCAAATTAACACTTGGTCATCGGTAGTAAAGAGAGGTGGAAATTTTTAATCTGAACTACAATTTCCTAGCTGAGATGGAAAGCCCGGATTAGAGAGGAAGCAGCTCAAGGTCTGGGCGAAGCGTCCCGGGAGAGATGTGTTCTCAGCCGTGACTTGTCTGCATTCGCTTTGGAAACTCACTCTCTCCGGATGCTCCCACACCCCAACGTGGGAGCTGTGCCAGCCGCACACCACATCCGAGCAGAGAGAAGGGAGGGTCTTTCCCAAATCCACACCCTCACAGTTAAGCAAGGGGAAAGGAACTTGGGGCCACACAGGGCTCTGGCTCATGAGCAGTTTCACAGTATTTAAAATATTTTTAATTCATTAAGATACTCAATTCTTTTTCTATTTATTTGCAAGGCAGAGCAACAGAGAGACAGAGACAGAGACGGAGATCGTCTCATCTGCTGCTTCACTCCACAAATGCCCACAACAGCAAGGGCTGGGCCAGGCACCTGGATCTCAGTCTCCAGCAGAGATCCAGTACTTAGTCATCCGTGCTACACCCCGGGGTGCACATCAGCGGGATGCTGGGTCAGAAGTGGAAGAGCCAAGACACCAACCAAGCACTCCGATAAGGGATGCAGCTGTCCCTGGCGGCTTAACCACCATGCCACAATGCCCACCTAAAACTTATTTTTACATATATTAACTCCTGCATTATGTATTTGGCTATTCTAGGCACCTCATACAAGTGGAATCATACAGTGTGAGGTCTTTTTAGAAAAGTCTGAGGCTAGTACTGTGACACAGTGGGTTAAGCCGCTGCTTAAGACTCCCACATTCCAAATCTGCATACCTGGTTCGAGTCTTGGCAACTCTGCTTTCAATTTAGCTTCCTGTTAACATGACTGGGAGGGCAGCAGAAGACCCAAGTCCTTGGGTCATCCTTGGGTCCCTGCCACCCAGGTGGCAGATCGGATGGAGTTCCAGCCTCCTGGCCTTGGCCTAACCCAGCCCTGCTGGCTGTTGTAGGTATTTGGGGAGAATCAGCAGACAGAAAATCTTTCTCACACTCTTTCTCTCTCTTTCTCTCTCTGTCTCTCCCTCTGAGTCACTCTACTTTTCAAATACATTTTTTAAAACTGTTTTCAACACTGTCTTGTACATTTTAGTTATTTTATCTATTTAAGAGACAGAGACAGAGACAATGAACAAGAGAAAGACAGAGACACAGAGACCACCCAGTCACTGGCTCACTCCCCAAACTCTCACGAGCTGGGAACTCAGTGCAGGTCTCCCAACTGTTGCCTCCCGGGGTACACAACAGCAGAGCAGTGGCATTGGAACTCACACCCAGGCACCTGGAGGCCGGATGTGGGCATTCCAAGCCCACACTGCTCCACTCACCTACCCACTATGTGGTCTTTTGTGTCTGACTTGTTCCACTGAGCAGTCTCCAAGGTTCATCCGTGCTATGGCATGCATCAGGATTTTGTTCCTTTTGAAGGCTGAATATATCCCATTCTAGCCCATCTTCTCTTCTTGTTGTTTCCTAGCAAATTGGAGCTGTGAGACTAAAAGTCTCAGCACCACGGAAAGCCTTTAGAGCACTATTAGCATGAAGGGAGCAGATTACCCGAGGTTAGCTGCAGGTTCTGCACAGCCCGTGCAACTAAGGGTCAATGTCAAGAGCATCAGGGCAACTCCCCCCAGCCACAGGAGTGGTCAAGGGTGATGCAGAGCAGAACACACAGGACACACCAGACCTGCCACCTGCAGCCCAGGCCTCTCAGCTGGGGAAGCTGCTTCCAGGCCACGAAGTGTTAGGAACTGCAGCAGAGAGGAGTAGAATTATCCTGGGAAGTAAAATCAGGGTGAGACTTGCTGTCGCGTCCCACTGTGAAAGACCTGTGCAGAAGGCTTGGTCTTCTTGGACTCCCTCTGTGCCTGTGTGTCTCTCTCTTGCTAGCTTTCAAATAAATAAAACAAGAAAAATTTAAAAATATTTACAAATTATGTGTGCTAGGAAAAAAAATCTGTTTCCCTATTTTCTGCAGCCAATCATCTTTTTCTTGAGCCCTCACTACCCTAAGTATGGAACTAGCATCAACAACGTTTTAAAATTCCTACTGTCCTAGTCTCTCTTGTGAAGTCACTTTGCAATGAGTTCTCATTCTCTCTCTTTCAAAAGATTGATTGATTGATTGATTGATTGATTGATTTGAAAGACACAGAAACAGAGAAAGAAAGATCTTCCACCCACTGGTTCACTTCCCATGGTCACAGCTCGGCTACGCCAAAGCCAGGAGCCTGGAAAGCTACTTAATCCTTGGGATTTCGCCTTTCTCCCCAGCTCTTCTCCAGGTGGCGTTTCCTAATCGAGGTGCGCATGGCAAGGAGGCAGGGATGGAGCCGGAGCTGTGCGTGGTCCGCCCATCCCTGCAGCTCCTTGCAGAGGTGTGGCTGGCAGAGCCTGGCGCCCATGCCCTCACACCTGCTAGCAGTGGCCCAGGAACTTGCCGTCTGGGCCCTTCCTTGCTCCCTGCTCCACTGTGACTGCAGCCCACTGTGCCATCCTCTGTGGAGGATTGTCTAATTCTGCCTACCCGCTCCCTACAACAGTCTCCAAGCAAGACCCAGCTCCCCAGTCGGCCAGCATTCACACCCTTCTGGGGAGCATGCGGGATCTCTGGGTCCCTTCTTCTCCTCAAACTGCCCCCCTCTTTGTCACCCTGTCTTTCAAAGACATAAATAAATCTTTTGAAAAACTTTTAAGAGCCCTTGCCTGAGGACCTCAGAGTTCGCCGCTGGCTCTGAAGGAGGCGCACTGGGGGCTGCAGTGACCCCCCTGGCCAGGGATCAGGCCATCATCAGCTTTGCCACATTCCACGGTGAGAATTTAGTCATGTGGCCCCATGTGGCTGCAATGCAGCCCCAGAAATGCACGGAGCTCTTCCAGGAAAGAAAGCAAGTCGGGTGCGCTCCCAGCCAGCCCTGCTGGGGGGCACGGGATCTGCTTCCTTGGCTTCCCCGAGCAGGGCTGCAGCGCAAGGATATCCACGCTGGCCCCTCCTCCCAGCCTCTTCCCCTTCTCTCTCGCTCAGCTTGAACTCTCCATGCACCATGTCCCCTCCACCCTGGGGCAGGGAACAAAGGCAAATGAGAGAAGTTGGCCAGGCTCCTCTTGTTAACTTGAGACATCTCTGCTGCCTACGCGAGGGAGCGGGCAGAGCGGATGGTGACTGTCTCCCTCTTTGTGAGCGGGAGAATGCGGGAGGACTCCTTGGAGAGAGGAAGGTCTGAGGCACTAAGGGTGAATTCGTCCTGACTGCGGGGTTCACGGAATAAAAGCAACGTCCACTTGCAGACGTGACCCTGGAATTCAGGAGAGAAGACGGAAGGGGAGAAGCAGACCCTGGGGTCCTGTGCAGAGAGAGGCTCCCATGCAGAAAATCTCAGCACTGGGGTGTGCCTTGTGGCACAGTGGGCTAAGCCCCTGCTTGGGGTGCTCACATCCCGTATCAGAGTGCCTGGGACAGATCCCACCTCTGCCTCCAGGGCTGACTAGCTCCCTGCTAATGCACCTGGGCCGGCAGATGACGGCCCAAGTCCTTGGGTCCTGCAACTCACATCGGAGACCTGGATAGAATTCCTGAGTCCTGGCTTCAGCCTGGCCCAGCCCTGGCTCTTGCAGGCATTTGGGGAGTGAACCAGCAGATGAAGATACATCTCTCTCCCCCTCTGCCTTTCGAAGAAATAAAAACAAACTCTAAAATAAAGAAAATAGCAATAAGGAGAAAGACTCAACTACTAAGGTTATATTTTATATACCATGATTAAAGTCCAACAATGAAGAAGTATAGAAATTTGGAAAAGCAGGTTCATTTATAATTCTGTCTTGAAATATAATATTTTACCATCAGATAAACTTCTGTATTTTGTCTATGAATCTCAGATATTTGCTCAATTTCTCTGGGCCTAAATTTATGAATTTGTAAGCTTTTATTTATTTATTTTCATTTTATTTAAAAGGTGGAGAGACAGACAGAGATCTCCCCTCTGCTGGCTCACTCCTCAAATGCCTACAACAATCAGGCCAGGGCCAGACCAAAGCCACGAGCCCAGAACTCAACCCAGGTCTCCCATATTGGTGGCAGGGATCCAACTATTTGAGCCATCACCTGCTGTCCCATGGGGTCGTGTCAGCAGGAAGCTGTATCGAAGCACAGGACTGGAACCAGGTGCTCCAATTTGGAATGTGGATATTCCTCGCAGTATTTCAACTCTATGTCAAACGCCGGCCCTGGCTCATTCATTTTTAAACCCAGGTATAATACTTTTCCTGCCTACAGAGAGCTGCACTAGGTTATTTCCTGAAACCCCTTTCAGTCTGGAGTCTCTGAGTTGGGGATGAGCGTCTCTCCCCCACTCATCCACAGGTATCCTGCTGCAGACCGTCTCATGTCACCAACAGGGAACAATGACGGCAGGGAACTGCAACCTAACAACCAAAGGCCTGTGGCATAGACATCGGAGATGGAAAACCAGGTCCCTCCGCAGCACAACCTCTTATCGATCAATAACGGCTGACTTGAGTAGAAGGATTCTGCAGATGCTGGCACTGTGGCGCAGTGGGGAAAGCCGCCACCTGCAGCGCTGGCATCCCATATGGGTGCCGGTTCAAGTACCAGCTGCTCCACTTCCAATCCTGCTATGGCCTGGGAAAACAGTGGAAGATGGCCCAAGCCCTTGGGCCCTTGCACCTGCGTGGGAGACCCAGAAGAAGCTCCTGGCTCCGGTTCAGCACAGCTCCAGCCATAGAGGCCATTTGAGGAGTGAACCAGTGGATGGAAGGCTTCTCTCTCTCTCTCTGTCTCTCTCTCTCTGTCTCTCTGCCCCTGCTTCTCTGTAACTCTGCCTTTCAAATAAATAAAGACAACTGTCTGAAGACAACTCCAGGAGAAGCAAACCCTGTGCTTTGGTCTTGCAGTTCAAGTGGGATGACTGGCAGGGGTGTGGGAAGGTAGGTGTGGCTATGTGAACAGCGTTTTTATCATGTGGGTCAGAGATGCTCAGGAAGTGTAAGGATCCGCCACTGACTTGCTTGCTATTTCCTGGAGGAGGAGACATTCTAAATGAGCCTCGAAATGGGTCCAAAGAGTTTTTGGCAGACAGAGGAGGAGGAGGGGAGGTGAGCAGGGCCTGGTGTTCAAACCATGGACCGATTCTTTCAAACAGCATCCGCCTTGTGTCTGGTTGGTGTCAGGTACACCGCGACTCCTCTGCAACCAGGATTCTGCAGTGCAGAAAAGATGTCTGGCACTGCAGTCAAGGTGGAGGAACAGGGGAAGGAGACGCCCTCGTCGTGCCCCTTTGACTCTTCAATGCTACGGACCCGCAGGGAGATAGGAAGGTTCATGTTCTCCGCCCCATGTGGACGGTTGTGTTTTCTCTGGCTTCTTTGGCTGAAAGGCAGCTGCAGGCAGTGGTGAAGGCAGCAGCTTCCGACACCAGGGCCATCGCCACAGCATCGTGTTCTGCATTCCCTCTGCCTGCCACCACCATCCCTGGTGCCCCAGGAGTCACCCCTGGAAGCCCACCTACTCTTCCTCTAGCTCCAGTCGTAGCATAAGCACCCATGGCTGCCTACACCATCCAGAACGACGCCTGCTCCCCGAATCCTTATGTAGGCAGGGGCAGAACAGCCAGCGATGCAGAGGTAGAAAAGTGTTTGGGAGGAGCAGGGAGGAGCAGGACATCACGAAGCAGTGAGACTGTCTGGGGCGCTCAGAGATGGAGGTGGACTGATAAGGCTGCAGCAGGCTCTGGAAGCCATTTGTGCCACTGTCATTCCTGAAGCGGCTGCAGCGGGCCTGGAGAGACCGCAGGTAGGCAGACAACCGGGGCGACTGCCGGGAGCTAACCTGAGACTTGGGTAGGATTAGGTGGCAGGGCTGCGAGTGAAGAAGCAAACAAACCCCAAGGTACAAGGAAAGAAGACTGAAAGTTGTGCCTGCTATGTACAAGATGCAACAGTCCTGAGCCCACAGTTTCATTTGCTTGACAGTCACAAAACAGCTACGACTATAAAGAGGCCAAGACACATGAACATGGGTGTCACCTCAGGTGTGGCGACTTTGTCCAACTACAGCGAAATGCTGCATTCTCACTTGGTGTCGTCCTCTTGCAGGTGGGTGGGAGAAGATAAAATATTATTAACCCAAGTCAGACAAACTGGTTCTGCTCTGCCTACAGCTCTGTCTGCTGGCACCACGGTCCTTCCCTGCTGAATCACTGCGGAAAGCAGCCAAGGGGAAGAGTGATCCCTGAGACTGGACCGCTGCCCAATCCTGGCAGGGTAAATCCAGCAAAGGACAGGCTGAGAGTGCACAAATGTCCCCGAGACGTCTCACGACCAGCCACCACACTTTCTTAACTGGCTCTTGGGCCAGTCTTGAATTATGGGAATCAGCTCTCTTTATTGAAATTCTACTATCCTCTAGCACTGAGCCAAGAGTTCGACACCTATCACCCATTTTATGCTCATGATATATCTACCATAGATATTTACTTCACAACTGTGCAAATGAGAAAAATCAAAAGTCAGCAAGTTTACAAAATTTGAGGAATCCATACCTATTTCATCACCTTCAAATTGAAAATCAGAGTGTGGGGCCCGCGCTGTGGTATAGGGGGCAAAGCTGCCACCTGCAGTGCCGGCATCCCATTTGGGCACTGGTTCTAGTCCCGGCTCCTCCATTTCCCATCCAGCTCTCTGCTATGGCCTGGAATAACAGTAGAAGATGGCTGAAGTCCTTGGACCCCTGCACTACACATGGGAGACTGGGAGGAAGCTCCTGCTTCTTGGCTTCGGATCAGTGCAGCTCCAACCATTGCAGCCAACTGGAGAGTGATCCAGCAGATGGAAGACCTCTCTCTCTCTCTCTCTCTCTCTCTCTCTCTCTCTCTCTCTTCCTCTCCTCTCTCTGTGTAACTCTGAATTTCAAATAAATAAATAAATCTTTAAAAAGAAATAAGAAAAGCAGAATTCCCAAGTTAAGTGGAATTTTCTCACATGTCTAGCACTTCAACGCAGTGATTATTTACTATAAATCTTTACACCAAACTATCTTGGGCTTTAAAAAAGCCAAAGAAATTAACCTGTTCAGCTTGGTGCTGTAATATCCTAAGTTACCTTTTTCATTCTCCTACTTGATTTAAAAAAAAAAAAAAGTTAAGTTTGACTGGGTCCCAGGTGCATTGGGCAGACTAATTAATAGCTAGAAAACGCTTTCAAATGCCGAATGCTATATCTGTCCGTGCTAACTTTCTCTTCGGCAATCACACTGATACCCTGTTCATTTCCCTGGTAACTGTATAGTGCCATCATAATGTAATGATGTGCACCAGGCAGAAGCCAGGTGAGATGATTGGATGATGTCAAGATGGAATGCTGTCAGTGCAAGTCTAGAAAGATAGGATAACACTGTCAAAAACGAAAGGAAATTATGGCATCGTAAGTTCTACTGCCATTAAGAAAAGTTAGAAGGAGAGGGCTCCGTGATCCGGGGCAATGTGTGTTATGACAGATCTGCTCAGGCAACGGAAAAGACAAACTGGCAGGCCTCATCTAATTTGCTTCATCGGAAGAGTTTTTATTAAAATGCTGCTAATATCCTGCAGAAATGTCTTCCAGCCCTGGGTAGGACTCTGATTCTCCAAAGCTCTTTGTGTTTCCAACATTCATTGTCTCAGGGTCCAAGGTCCAACATTGATTGCACCAGACAGTGATTTCTCTGGAAGGCTAGGGTGTGCATTTAAGTTCTCTGAAAGGTAACAGTCCTCAAAGTTTCACTCTTTGAAGACATCTTGGCAGTAAGAAAAATCTTTTTTTTTTTTTTTACAGGCAGAGTTAGACAGTGAAAGAGAGATAGAGAGAAAGGTCTTCCTTCCATTGCTTCACCCCCAAATGGCCACTACGGCCGGCATGCTGATCCGAAGCCAGGAGCCAGGTGCTTCCTCTTGGTCTCCCATGCGAGTGCAGGGCCCAAGCACTTGGGTCATCTTCCACTGCCTTTCCCAGCCACAGCAGAGAGCTGGACTGGAAAAGGAGCAACCGGGACAGAATCCGGTGCCCCAACTGGGACTAGAACCCAGGGTGCTGACACCACAGGTGGAGGATTAGCCTAGTGAGCCACGGCGCTGGCCAGAAAAATCTTGTTCATACCCATGACACACCGCACGGAAGAAAAGAAATGCAGCCCCTTAGTGCGCGGCGGGTTTAGGCAGCAGCGTTTATCCTCTCCGTGCACCAGGCTGTGTAAAGCCTCAGGAAAGTTCAGGCCAAAAAGAAAAGAACAGCTTTCAGCAGGCTCTTGTGTGCTTGGAAGCCTCAGGTTTCAATGCTCTGAAGTTTGCTATTATGTGAGGGATTCAGATTAAGTGATTTAAAAAATAGAGAGACATGCTTTCTGCCAAGCCTATTAAAAAGATAACAGTCAGGGGCAGCCATTTGGCATGAAGGTTGGGACACCCACATCCCATTCCGGAGGACCTGGGTTCGAGTCCCAACTCAGCTTCTGCTCCTAGCTTCCTGCTGATGGTGCCCTGGGAGGCTGCAGGTGATGGCTCATGTACTTGCTTGGGTCCCTGCTACCCATGTGGGAGGCCTGGATGGAGTTCCAGGTGCCCAGCACAGCCCCAGCTGTTGCAGGCATTTGGGGAGTGAAAGAGCATATGAAGCGTTCTCTCTCTCTCTCTCTCTCTCTCTCTCTCTCTCTCTCTGCCTTTCAAATAATTTAAAATAAATTTAAAAATTTTAAAAAGATAACCATCAAAGGAAAGTCAGGGATAGAGAGTCAATACTTGACAAAGAACTGAACTTTGTTGCACCCAGAGATTCCACCAACCCATGCGTGCCTCTCTAAGAGACAGAAACAGATGCAGTCCCCCACCTGGGCATGTCTTGAGCAAGTATCCCGCACGCTGGATTTCAGCTCCTGTTCCTCCTTCGTGGTGACACACTTGTGCAGTGCTCAACTTGCACAACCACAGGTGCTGGCCCTGATCATGCCTAACCTGCTAGGTGTAGGCGATGTAGGTCAACCCTAGGCATCCAGAAAACCTTCATCTTGACAACCAGGAAAACGTATATGATGCCAGGATCCTGGGAAGGGCTTCCCGAGATGGTCTCCTGCAGGTCTTTGGGAAGTGTTAGAAAACTCAAGATGTGGCCGGCACCACGGCTCACTAGGCTAATCCTCCGCCTGCGGTGCCGGCACACCGGGTTCTAGTCCCAGCTGGGGTGCTGGATTCTGTCCCGGTTGCCCCTCTTCCAGTCCAGCTCTCTGCTGTGGCCCAGGAGTGCAGTGGAGGATGGCCCAGGTCCTTGGGCCCTGCACCTGCATGGGAGACCAGGAAAAGCACCTGGCTCCTGGCTTCGGATCAGTGCGATGCTCCGGCCACAGCACGCCGGCCGCAGTGGCCATTGGTGGGTGAACCAATGGCAAAGGAAGACCTTTCTCTCTGTCTCTCTCTCTCACTGTCCACTCTGCCTGTCAAAAAAAAATAATAAAATAAAAGAAAAAGAAAAATCAAGATGTGGCCAGGACCATATTCAAGTTTACTGCTATTACTATTACTTCTATTATCCTAGTACGATTGTTACCATCTCCTTCTCACTTTTAAAAATTGATGATAAAGTATATGGTCTTCTTATTTAGACAAGAAATGATGTGGAAAGCAGTGGAAGATGGCCCAACTCCTTGGGCCCCTGCACCCACATGGGAGACCTGGAAGAAGCTCTTGGCTCCTGGCTTCGGATCCACCCAGCTCCAGCCATTGGGGGCATTTAAGGTGTGGACCAGCAGGTGGAAGACCCTTCTTTAAAAAAAAAAAAAAAAGATTTAATTTATTTATTTGAAAGACAGAGTTACAGAGAGAAAGAGACAGAGAGAGGTCTTCCATCTGCTGGTTCACTCTCTAGATGGCCCCAACGGCCAGAGCTGCGCCGATCTGAAGCCAGGAGCCAGTAGCTTCTTCCAGGTCTCCCACATGGGTGCAGGGGCCCAAGGACTTAGACCATCTTCTACTGCTTTCCCAGGCCATAACTGAGAGCTGGATCAGCAGAAGAGCAGCTAGGACTAGAACGAGTACCCATATGGGATGCCGGGACTGCAAGCCAGGGCCTTAACCCACTGTACCACAACACTGGCCCCAGACCCTTCTTTCTGTCTCTCTGTCTCTGTCTGTAACTCCACCACTCAAATAAATAAATAAAATATTTTTTTAAAAAAAGAAATGATGCAAAAATTTTTCCAGAATATTCTACCTTCAGATGTATAACAGCCATACATAAACATAAAGGAAGGGAAAGAGTGGAGGCAGATGCTGGGACAGGACTCTGCTCAGTTTTTTGGGTTGTTTTTAATGTTTGTAGAATGTTCCTGGGTTCTGTCCTGGCCTTTCCTTGGCACGAGAGAGAGAGAGCACTTCCATCCACTGGTTCACTCCCCAAGCCTACCTTAGCTGGACTGGACCAGGCTGAAGCTGGAAGCTGGAAATTCAGTCTAGGTTTGCCCCACGGATGGCAGGAACACAACTCCTTTAGCCATTACCTGCTGTCTCCCAGGTGCATTAGCAGGAAGCTGGCATCAGGAGCCGGGGTCAGGACTTGAAATCAGCATCTCAACTGCTAGTCTGAACAGCCAGTCTACGGGGTATCAGCTAGCTCCGGGCACCAGCTGCTCATGGACACGTAACAGCACTGTGAAATGAGGCATTCTTATGGCAACTCTCCCTGAAGTCTTCCTGTACCAGTGCTGAAGACCCTGCATGCCAGATCACGGTACATCTCAACTCAGTTTCAAAGATGTGATGCCAGGATCCCACAGCTGGATTCCAGAGAAAAGTGAGACTCCATAAAGAGAGAGAAAATGGTGGGTAGAAGCAGTAGACTAAAAGACACAGTTTACTGCAGGTGCCTTTAAGCCTTCTAATAATTTTTTAAGGAGAAACAGAAATGTTATTGTAGCATCGAAGCTTCGACTCTTTGCCTTCCTCCCCAGCAGGGTATACGACTTCTGGCTAGAGAGCCACGCAGCACCGTCATGAAGTGTTCCCTTAAAACACGGTTTCATGTTCCCTTAAAACAGGGATTAAATGCACTAGCACACATAAAAGCATTTTGCAGATGGTACATGCCTACCACAGTTCTCTTTATATTTGAAAAATCCAGTTGGCTTCCACCTATGTACGGCCAACTCTTTGTGTGTATGTGTGTGTATACAGTTGGCATTTTGACAACAGGCAATTTTGATTACTCCTAAGTAGCGACACAGTTGCACAGGGTGTACATCAAACAGAAGGTTAGGAAATCGGGCTTTTTCCTGCCTTACATACCTCTAAAGCATATTGTGAGGGTGAATATAAAATCATGGCATGAGAATGCTCTCCAGTTTAAAAAACTTTGGGGGGGGGGGGCAACGCTGTGGCGTAGCAGGTAAAGCCACTGCCTGTGGTGTCTGCATTCCACGTGGGCGCCAGTTCAAGTCCCAGCTGTTCTACTTCTGATCCAGCTCTCTGCTGTGGCCTGGGAAAGCAGTAGAAGATGGCCCATGTCCTTGGGCCCCTGCACCCGCATGGGGGACCTGGAAGAGGCTCCTGGCTCCCTCCTGGCTTTGGATCAGCTCAGCGTTAGCTGTTGCGGCCATCTGGGGAGTGAACCAGCAGATGGAGGACCTCTCTCTCTCTCTCTCTCTCTCTCTGCCTCTCCTTCTCTCTGTATAACTCTGAGTCTCAAATAAGTAAATAAAATCTTTACAAAAAAAGAAAAAAAAAACTTCAGGAATGGGCATCTGACCTAGCAGTTAATACGCTGCTTTGGGATGCCTGCATCCCTTAACAGAGAGCTGGTTCAAGTCCTGGCTACTCTGCTTCTGAGCCAGCTTCCTGCTGATGGACACCCTGAGAGACAGCAGGTGGTGGCTCAAGGCCTTGGGTCTCTGCCTTGCACATGGGAGACCCAGATTGAGTTCCAGACTCCTGGCTTCAGCCTGACTCTGGCTGTTGAGGGCATTTGGGAAGTGACAAGTGGGTGGGAGATCTCTCCCTCTCTCCTTTCAAATAAAATAATAAACAAACAAAAAGTTTTTATAGTGTAAAACTCTATGTAAGCTGTTACTGTTATTAAAGTGGCTCCTTGGGGCCTCAGTATATTAAATCTGTCAAATAAAGATTTGATGAGTGCCTTTTACCCAATGAATACATCTGAAAGTGGAGACACATTTCCAAAAAGCAAAGCAAATACAAAACGCACAGCTGTTGTTCCTGTCAGTACTCTCTCCCTCTGCTCAGCGACTTGGAGGGCAGGCAAGGTGGCCACTCATGTTCTGGGGACACGGGGGAGCTCACCTTCTCAGGAGCACGGGGCCTACAGGGAGTGGGGCTCCGGGTAGGCAGGCGAGCCACATGTCTTGCTTTTGTGCCCATGGAGGACTGAGAATTGCAAGGACAGCAGTAGGGAGGAAGGAGGGGTTACACCCGGTCTGGGGGGACGGCAGGCCTGCTCAGAGCAGCAGTTCTTCACCCGGCTGCTCCTCCACCTGGCGTGGGTAGAGAGGACACACACTAGCATTTCATGGCACTCGACTCCCAGTAGCAGTGGCTGCAGCTGTGCCGCCACATCCCTGCTCAAACCCACCAGTAGAAAGTAAGCCAGGAGCGCCAGGATGGAACATGAGCAAGTTCAAGTTAAACGAAAGGCAAATGCATAAAAGCGGAGGACCACCCGTAACAGCCTGACATAGCGACTTCTCAAGGCTACTGTGAAAACCAGAGGTGAATGACACATGAGATCCCTTTGGGAAAAGCCATTCAAAGGTCTATAAAATTTGCAAAAGACATACCAAATGTTCACCACAAGACTGCGAAGAGGAATGCAGCCCAATAATGCCATAGACAATGTGAGAGAATATTTTTGCTACACTATGATATTTAGAGCCACTTTGGACTTAAATGACCCTACCAAAAGAAAATCACGAAGAAGGGAACTGGCAGTAATAACACCTGCTGCCCAATTCATCCCCACTTCTCTAAGAGACATGGCCCGGAAGATAATCCTGGGGTGCACAAGAGCTTTTTCCTAAATGTTTATGCCCCACGTGATTATTCCAATCAGAGAGAGCAGGGTGGGCTCTGCTGCTATCTTTCACTTTCTGTTCTTCTGTTTCTCTTCATCTCTTCCACTGTTCTTACACATTCAGAAAAACTACCAGCAAGTTTAATTGTCAGGTTCTTTCCCTGTTTAGTTTCATGCCGAACCAGCAGGCTTCAAAAATAATTCTGTTAACAGCATTTTCACCATAGCAAAGATGAGCTCATTGGTTCATCTATGTTTCTCAGCGCTCCAGAGTTCCGCTGTCCTCTCCCAGTTTACTATGTGGGTTAACTGCCAGTGACCTGACACAGTCACTCTATAACGTGACCCTGGAAGTGTCTGAAGCTCTTAAACGCAAGTGTGAAAAGGCTGTAAAACCCTACACCCCTGGAGCAGCAGAACAAACAACAAGGAAGGCGAAGCAAGCACAGGAGAAGACGGAGCGGCCAATTGGAACTACCTGAATTTCTCCACGGGTGACTGCAGCTACCCCGACCCTATCTGCTACTCTTTTACGTGATTTGTTGATTTCCACCTGGACTTTTTTTTCATCTGGGAAAGGACTGACTGCATTCACAGGCATTCTGTGGCTAGCTGAGGTTCAGTGTTTCATAAGAAGGCTCTTTCTCCTCTGCTACTCCAAGAATTCCAGGAACTTGTAAGAAAAATCCCAGGCATTTGTAAGCCCCATTTTGGGTGAACAGTAGTGCATGAAGACACATAGTAGGTTGCCTGCAAACTAAGGTCTGTTAAAATGGCCCAGCAGGTGGGGCTGGCGCTGTGGTGCAGTGTGTTAATGCCCTGGCCTGCAGGCGCCAGCATCCTATATGAACGCTGGTTCTAGTCCCGGCTGCTCCTCTTCTGATCCAGCTCTCTGCTGTGGCCTGGAATAGCAGTGGAAGATGGCCCAAGCTCTTGGGCCCCTGCACCTGCATGGGAGACCAGGAGGAAACTTCTGCCTCCTGCCTTCGGATTGGCGCAGCTCTGGCAGTTGCAGCCATCTGGGGAGTGAACCAGAGGATGGGAGATCTCTCTCTCCATCCCTCCTTCTTTCAAATAAAATAATAAATAAGCAAAAAGTTTTTATAGTGTGAAACTCTATGTAAGCTGTTATTGTTATTAAAGTGGCTTCCTCTCTCTCTCTCTTTCAAATAAAAATAAATCTTTTTCAAAAATGGTGCAGCAAAGTGATGTAACCTGTTGAAATGCTTGCATCCATGGGGAGTGTGGAGGGAGCTCTGAAAAAAAGCACACAAATCAATAAGCATACGTAGTTGTAGGCCCAAAATTGTGGACCAGGATGCATCAATAAATTATAGGAATGTGTATGTTGATTTCATTTTGCTAAATGCTCTTGGGCAAGAGCCTATTATATTAAGACAGTGAAACAAAATAAACCTGAAGACCTAATGTTGAAAAACTAAATTCTGCTTAACTGGCCATAGACTACACAAGTTGAACATTACTAAGATTCCAGCTTCAAGTAGTGTTTCTGTTCTTTCTTTTTTTCTTTAACTTATTTTCATCTTGTTAGAAAGGCAAAGGGAGAGAGACAGAAAGATGGAGCTCTTCCATATGCCAGTTCACTCTCCAAATGCCCACAGCATCTGGGTCTTGGTCAGGCTGGAGCCAGGAGCTCAGAACTGCACCCAGGCCTCCCACATGGGTGGCAGGGACCCGTACCTGAGCCGTCACCTGCAGCCTCCCAGGATGCGCATTAGCAGGAAGCTGGATCAGAAGTGGGAGAGGCGAGGCTCCAATCAGGCACCCCAACGTGGGACATGGGTGTCCCAAGCCACGACTTAAGCAAGTAGCGTATTTTTTCTGTCCCAAATTTTAAAAATGCCTCCATTGTGGCGTCAGCCACACTTCACTGGGAAAGCGATTGACTTTTCCTTCCTATTGCCTTAATTCTCTCCCGCAGGAGCGCAGAGGGGTGTGAGTCCGGGTGGGCACCGCGCCTCACACTGATTGTGCTGAGCTGCACAGCAGGAAACCCCTTATCTCAGGCTGGGGCTGCTTGCTTAAGAATTTCTTTTCTTTAGAAAACGTGTAAGGTAGTAAACACAGCTGTAGAAAGAGGTCCTGTATTTTCTCACTGTGTGTTGTCATCTATTAAAATGATATAATTAAAGCAGATGGCAAAAATGCCTATCAAATTATACCATCTGCTCATGTGCATATACGTTGTGGGCCAGCTTCTACCTGGTTCTCAGCACTCGGATAATCTGAATGGATTTGACTTTCGAAGTCGTTTTCTACATCTTCGCCTACAGTGTTGTCAGATCATCAAATACAGTGGCTTAGGATCAATGAACTCTAAAATTCTAAATTGATCTTGGAATTAGGAGGTTATTAAAGATGCCTGCAGCTTCACTCCTGCCATTTCCTTGCCAGAGCTGGATCACGGCCCTGAATTCCTGCCTGCCAATTACCTTTCTTTTAACTCCACAAGGGGTATTTTTTAATTGGAATATGTCTATATCTTTAAGAAGAAGAAAGGCTTTATAAATAGTACCACAGCCAAGGCTTCCTTTCAAGAGGACGGAATCGGAGTTCAGGATGAAGCCTCTGACTCAATTTCAGTTTGCAAAGACATATAATAATATAATCCCATTGCTTCCTACTCAGATGAACTTGAAGTGTTTTCAGCTGTGGTATATGTAATCTGTCTCATAGAGAATAGATTTGAGTGGATACTTAAGGCCTTTTCCGAGTGAGTTATGTTTAAGTCAAATGAATAAACATATTTTAATGTCTTAATTATAAAAACAAAACGTGTAAGAGTCTATGATCTGCACTATCATTTGGAAATAAACTGAAAAATCCTATTAGGTTGGAATTAAGTGGAAAAGAGTTTTCGTCTCTGGGGATTCTTAATTTATTCAGAATATTTATATAATTGCCGACCAGTGAATCCTTTGAGACTGCTTTCCTGGAGCTGCTCTTTAACTGCAAACATGTTTCTGGAGGACAAGGGGGCATTGTAATTAATGTCGAGATAGGAGGAGTCTTTCCTTCCACTTATCCATTCCATCACTTGCCTCCTTTCCACTGCTTTTCCCTCCCTGGATGAGTTCATCGTCAGTTCACACAACCCCTGAGCATTTGGCCTGGGCCAAGTTAGTTCAGCCTCAGAGAGCAGTGGGAAGAACTGGAACCAAGAGGGGCATTCAACAGTTTTGCCAACAGGTACCACCTCTGCATGCCAGCTGCAAGCCAGTGAATCTGGCTCTCCCCTGGGAGATAAAAGCCATTCAGCTGCACTGGCAAAACCAGTGACCTGCATCTGGTGACATTTTTAAAGCCGTTGCTTGGGATGGGTGTTTGCACAGTGGTTAAGATGCCAGCTGGGGCCGGCACCACTGTTCACTGGGCTAATCCTCCACCTGCGGCGCCAGCACACCGGGTTCTAGTCCCAGCTGGGGTGTCGGATTCTGTCCCAGTTGCCCCTCTTCCAGTCCAGCTCTCTGCTGTGGCCCGGGAGGGCAGTGGAGGATGGCCCAGGTCCTTGGGCCCTGCACCCGCATGGGAGACTGGGAGGAAGCACCTGGCTTCTGGCTTTGGATCGGTGCAGCATGCCGGCCATGGTGGCCATTTCGGGGGTGAACCAACGGAAAAAGGAAGACCTTTCTCTCTGTCTCTCTCTCTCACTGTCCACTCTGTCAAAAAAAAAAAAAAAGATGCCAGCTGGGATGCCTACATCCTATTAGCAGAGGGCCTGGGAATGAGTCCTGGCTCCTAGGCACAATCCAGCTTCCTGCTAATGTGTATCCCGGGAGGCAGCAGGTGATGGCTTTAGAACCAGGGTCCCTGTTGCCTCTGTGGGGGACCTAGATTGAGCTCCAGGCTCCTATCTTTGGCTTGGCCCAATCCTAACTGTTGTGGGTATCTGGGGAGTGAACCAGCAGATGGACAATCTCTCTGGAGCCAGCATCACAGCATAGTGGGTTAAGCCACTGCCTGCCATGCTGGCATCCCATGTGGGCGCTGGTTCCAGTCCCAGCTGCTCCTCTTCTGATCTAGCTCCCGGCTAATGTGCCTGGGAAAGCAGCAGCAGATGGCCCAAGTGCTTGGGCCTCTGCACCCATGTAAGAGATCCAGATGAAGCTCCAGTCTCCTGACTTTGGCCTGGCCCAGCCTTGGCCATTGTGGCTATTTGGGGAATGTACCAACAGATGGAAGCTCTCTCTTTCTCAGTCTCTCTCTCTCTCTCTCTCTCTCTCTCTCTGTAGCTCTGTCTTCCAATAAATAAATACATCTCTAAAAAAATAATAATAATAAAGAAAATCCTTCTGTGTCTGCCCATGTTTCTGTCTCTCTACCTTTCAAATAAATTTTATTTTATTTTATTTTGACAGGCAGAGTGGACAGTGAGAGAGAGAGACACAGAGAGAAAGGTCTTCCTTTTCCGTTGGTTCACCCCCCAGTGGCCACTGCGGCCAGCGCGCTGAGGCCAGTGCACCATGCTAATCCAAAGCCAGGAGCCAGGTGCTTCTCCTGGTCTCCCAAGCGGATGCAGGGCCCAAGCACTTGGGCCATCCTCCACTGCACTCCCGGGCCACAGCAGAGAGCTGGACTGGAAAAGGAGTAACTGGGACAAAATCCGGCGCCCTGACAGGACTAGAACCCAGAGTGCCGGTGCCACAGGCAGAGGATTAGCCTAGTGAGCCGCTGTGTCAGCCTTTCAAATAAATTTTAAAGAAAAAGTTGTAGAGAAAATAAGAAAAACAAAGAAAGAAAGGGAAAGGAAAAACCTCACTGTTTGCAATCATCATTCCTGTCTCTTCACCCTGATTCATGGAAATGTGTCTTCTATGCAACCATCAAACTGATCACTCCAGGGCTGTTACCTTAAGCTGTTAAATGGTCTTGGTGCCCCGGCTCAAAGATAATTACAGCTCCACTGTAAATAAAATGATTATTCGAATCTACATCCACAAATGTACGAGCTAACCACTTTTGTTTGTGTTCAAGGTATCTGGATGAAGAGCACCGTAGAAGGATCAGGATCAGTAAAGCTACAATAGCAGGGAACTGTCGGAGAGCATTTTTCTAAGGATAAAGAAAAGTGATGGATTGCAATGCCCTGGATAAAAGTGCAAATATAAAGTTAAAGAAGCCTGAGTCCCAGAACAGGACTTTTCAAAGATACACCTTCCCCCAGTAGGAATTCTAGAGCCAACACGCACTGCTTGTATCACATGGACACACACAATTGCCACCATCCTATCACCAGGCCTCCTACCTGAAGTATGTGCATCTGAGTGCATGTACAACGTTTCAAACAGATAAAGGTTTCCAAATTAGAGGCCCTTACATTTGCAGGGGCCATGTAGCCTAGTGGGTACACCGGAGTACACGGCTTCCACAACCAACCCCGCTCCATCTCCAGCTTCCCGTGGGAACAGACCCCCGCTGGCAGCCGTGGTGGCTCGAGTAAGTGGGTTCCCATCACCTACATGGGAGATTTGGATGGTGCAGCCACTGAGACTGCTCTGCAGGCATTTGGAGAGTGAACCAGCGAGTGCTCTTTCTCTCTGCCTTTCAAATGCATAAATCAGTGGGCAAATATATATTCCTTTAAGAAAGTGCTTCCTCCAGCCAGAAGCGAACACCCCTTTTCAAAAATACCTTAAATTCATAAATTAAATAACTTCAAGTGCATTGAATTGTCTGAGCTTCAAGCTCAGAGGAAAGGGTGTTCTCTGTTGCTGAGTGGATTTCCAGACGGGCCAGAAGAAGATAATTTCAAGCTGCTTTTAAAATCACCTGCCCACAGCCCCTACCTGCCTCTCGCTGCCTTTGCCCCCCCCCCCCGGGGGGGGGCAGAAGCACGAAGCCCAGCACAGAGGGGCCTACTCCTTCATAGTCGTCTGGGAAACGTGGGCCTCCCCAGTTAGGGAGATCAAACAGTAGAGGAAGCTGAAAGCCACACGCCGAAACCAGAAGAGAGCGAGGCGGCGGGAAGGCGGGCGAAACGCACGAATGGATAAGGAGTCCAGGAGAAGACAAGGGTATGGGAGTGGAAGAAGGGCAGGCCAGCCACCTGGTGCGGGCCGAGGCTCCGAGCGCGCTGCTCCTCGGCGACACTGGGTGGCGCTCGTGGTAAAGACTTGCGCCTCTCCCCGGGCTGCTCGCTCCCCTGCCCCCTTGCACCGCCCAGGCACGCTCCGGCCACTAAAAGACGGAATTACTCACATTCTTCTCCGCGGCTCGGGACCCGGGGAGCGCGCTCCTCCACGACTGGCTCGGTGCTGGTTCTGGGTCCCGAGCGACAGCAGGGTGTCGGGACCACCCCAGCTCACCGCTCGTACCAAAGGCCTGCGAGGCCGGGTGCGCAGCGCACATGCGCCCTGAGTGCCAACTGAGACGGGAGTGCGTGGTGCGCCCCCGGGAGTCGCGCCCAGCTGCCCCCAGTCGGCGCGCGCTCCCTCCCAGCTGCCTTTAGGCGAGGAGTTGGGGCTGGGGGTGGGATGGCCGACAGAGCAGCCTGGAAAGCCGAGCCTCGGGTCCTCCAGGGACACCTCCAGGCTTGGGCTCCTTGGGGACTGACGCTGCAGCTCTTCGGGGGTTCAGACGCAGGGGTTCGAGGCTTCCCTCCCGTCCCACAACTTCCTGCCTCTTATTAAAATGTGGAACTGGGATCAGAGGTGGGGGATGAAATTGCGCAAGACCTAGAACTCCGTTTTTCACTCTGGGCTCAGCAGGACTCCGAACTCCCAAATGTCGTCCCCGTTCTGCGGCTCCCAGCTCCATCGCCTCGCTGGGAGCAAGCTGCTTAGCCGAACCTCCTGGCCCCTCGTGTTCGGGCGCTGACTCCTGGGCCTCTGTCTCGCCAGGGGCTGAGCTTGGGGGAGGGGACACAGAGAAAGGCGCCCAGCTCCCCGAGCCGCTCGTCTTCGCCTGGGGCCCCTAGAACTGTCCCCGGCATTGATCGCGGGAGATTCGTGTACTTAAAGGGCGGGCTGTGCGAACGGGGGCGCCGAGAGCCCAGGGCCGCAGCCCTTCTAGGGTCGCCCTTGCGTCCCCGCCGGCCCCCGGAACGCCTCGCGGCCTACATCTAGGAACCGCCGCGCGCAAATCCACCCAACCCCGGCCAGGCGCGCGGGCAGGGGCGCCCCAGCTGATCCCCACGGCCTGCTCGGGGGAGAAGCCTGGGGCCCGACAGGCCGCACCCGCGCTGGAGTGCCCCCGACCTCGACCCCGGGGCAGGGCGACAGGAGCTGTAGTTTTCGGCGCCCAGACGGCCGAGGCTGGGAGCTGGCGCGCCTGTGGGCTGCTCCGCTTTGGAGTTTCGGAGGGGACCGGCATCCGGCGCCGAGGTCCAGACACCCCAGCTCTCCCGGGGGGGCCCGGTCGTTCCACAGCCGAAGTCGGCCCCCACTAACCCTGGACACACAGCTCGCGCCGACGCTTGCTTCTCGGGCTGGGGGAGCAGAGGAGGCGAGGCCAGGCCATCCCGCCCTGGAACCCGCGTCCTGGGCCCCTTGGGGGAAGAGGCAGGGAGGGAGCAAGAAGGAGTCCGCGCCTGGAGATGCATGTTTGAGGAGAAAAGGAGCGGGAGGGACTCAATGTCTCAGCTCCCAGCTGGATCACGACTGGAGCACGTCACGAGAAATCAACTTCAGGCCGCGTGCACCGCGCGTGCGGCTCGAGCGCTTTCTCCCTTCGCCTAGCAACAAATGGTGGGGAAGGGGTGCAGGAACCCGGACGGGGAGGGGGGGGATTGGAGGGGCGGGGCCTCTGTGCCACGACCGCAGAGCCAGGAAGCGAGTTGGTGGGCATCCCCGGCTTCCCCACAGGCCTTTGATCTGGCATCCGCGTGCCCACCCCGGGCACCCCAGGCCATGCATGGACACTCTGGGGAGGAGTGCTGGCCACTGAGAAGTCACAGACCCTCCGTGCCCGTGGCTCCCAGATACAAGACAAAAACGTTGCACAGCGATGCAGCCGCCCCGCTCTTTTTGGACGCCAGCAGCGACGACGTGGGTGTCATTAAGTGATTTCTGCTTAAGACCAGGATTTTTAAGTGGCGGGCAGGACTGGGGCTGCAAGAGCTTTCTCTTGTGAGCTGCGCCATGGGCGGCCCGCGGCCTGAGCGCCTCTGTTCAGCCCGGGACATCCCGGGCTCCACGTTTGGGTCTTCTCCCCAAATCAGGGATTTTCAGCACGCCTGAGTTACAACTTGCCTCCCAACACCAAAACAAAGTACCGTTTTCCGTTCCTTCTCGCCGTCATGCTACGGCCCTCCCCTAGACAACCCACTTCAGCATCAGGGTTCAAGTGTCGCCCTTAGTGGAGCCCACGAAGCGGGAAAGAAGTCGGTGGCCGCCCCCCACCCCAAACCCGCGCATAGTGAGGCTGCTGATTGGAACACGCTGTCTCCGGACCTCACAGAGCTGGGTGCTGGGGTTTGCGCGTTGTCTTTGGTATTCACTAAAAACAGATTGCCAGAGCCCCCCCCCCCCCCGCGCGCGCTCGTATGTGCGCGCGCGCGCACACACACACACACACACGTCCCCCCTTTCCTTCTCTCTCTCTCTCTCTCTCTCTCTCTCTCTCTCTCTCTCTCTCTCTCTCTCTGCAATGCTTTGTTGTGCTAAAACTAGTTGGACGAGTTAGGGTGTTGCTGCTGCTCCCGAGGCCCTGGCCAATGGAACCGGATCCACCCTGCTGTGCGTAAGCGCGCAATTAAGGATTTAACCACGGCTGTGCTGCGCCTCAGCCAGCAGTCAGCGGGCGGGAGACGGAGCCTCCACGACTCCCAGCCTCCTCCTCGCCGCCGCCGCCGCCGCCTCGCCTCCTCCTCTTCCTCCTCCTCCCTCGCGCCCACAGCCATGTCTGCTTAGACCAGCGCAGCCCCAGAGCCAGCCCCGGCTGCCGCCGCCGCCACAGCAGCAGGGACAGCCGCCGCCGGGGAGCGATGACAGGCGTGTTTGACAGAAGGGTCCCCAGCATCCGATCCGGCGACTTCCAAGCTCCGTTCCAGACGTCCGCAGCCATGCACCATCCGTCTCAGGAATCGCCCACGTTGCCCGAGTCGTCGGCCACCGATTCCGACTACTACAACGCCGCGGGGGGAGCCCCGCACGGCTACTGCTCTCCTACCTCGGCTTCCTACGGCAAAGCGCTCAACCCCTATCAGTACCAGTACCACGGCGTGAACGGCTCCGCCAGTAGCTACCCCGCCAAAGCTTACGCCGACTACAGCTACGCCAGCCCCTACCACCAGTACGGCGGCGCCTACAACCGTGTCCCGAGCGCCACCAACCAGCCAGGTACGGGGCGTGGGGTGCGCTGAGAAGTTGCGGGCCATGCCGGGCCCTGCCATCCGGGCACACCTAGCAGAAGGGCGTTCGGGCCGGGGCTCGTCGACCTAGGGAGTTTCTCTCGGGCCAGCATTGTAGGGATTCTCCGTGGAAGAATCCCGAGGGAGCTCAATCTCGCGCCTCCTGGGCCCTTGACCCTCTGGACTCCCAGCTCGCCTGGCCAAGGAGCCAGCCGGGCTGGAAAGGGAGTGAGGGGTGGAGAGAAGAAAGAATCAAGCAGCCATGGTGGCGTTTGCGTAACTGAAGGGAGGTTGGTCGGGACTTTGGGTCGGTGGTGCGAGGGCGAGCGGGTAGCTGCCTTCGAGACCCAGTTGGGATTGGGCTGGAAGCGGCCGGCGGCGAGCGCGATGCGGGTGCCCGGGGCGCGCGCGGCAGGCAGGGTGGGGGCCTGGGGAGCCCGGCAGGGAAGAGCGCACCAAGCGCCCTGCGGTCTCTCCATGGCATTTCCAAAAACAAAAAGGCTTTGAAAAGTGGAGAAGGGTTGCCGAGGGGTCACGTTGTCGGAGAGATTCATTCTCTCACTCTCTCTCTCTCCCCTTGAGTGCCTAAAATGTGCTCTCCTCCTCCTCCTCTTCCCCAACCCCTCCTCTTAGGTCCACCTTGGGACTGGCTTGGCGAGATCTCGCGGGCGGGGGGCGCGAGAGGCCTGAGGTCTCCCAGGAGGGGTTGTACTGGTCGGGTTTGATCTCCTCCCGCCGGCACATTAATAATCCTGCTAATATTAGCATCCCCTACTCTGGCGGCGCGGAGACCGCATCCCTCACCCTCCACCCTTCCTCTCTCGGAGGCCACACACGGACAGGCTCCGAACTGCTGGGGACAGGGGCTTGTGGCCCCAGGGCACGTCTGCCCCTCCCCCTCGTCCAGACTCCGACCTGCCTCCCCTTTGCTACGAAAAGACCCCACGGCCGATTCCTTTCCAACGAGTGGCTCCGGCTGAACCCTGAGACAGAGAACCCACGGGCGGGATGTCTCCTTCCTTTCACTGTCTCTGCATTTCGTGCCTAAGTGGAAGATTTCTCCCCCCTCCTTGGCCAAGAACATATTAAGCCTATTTGTAAAAGAAACCAGACACATGTGCGCCCTCGCAGATCTGCAGCGAGATTATGGGGCTGCATAATCGGCCCTCTGTCTGCGCCGCCCCGACCGCTCGCCGCTGAAGTGCTCGAGCCTAGTTTGCTTGTGGGCCTTTGAACTTTGGAGACCTCGGTCAGCGTCCTCGCTGCCCATCCGTCTGGCCTCTGCGGGCGCCCGAACAGACGCCAACAGAACCCGGGTCACAGCCGGCCCCAGGGCCTCCGTGCTGGACGGCCAGGGAGGGGTTGCTTCGGGGCGCCCCCAGGGAGCACAGCGCAGGCGGAGAAACAAGCCCGGGAGAAAGGCGAGCCTCCTCGAGGGCCGCGTCCGGGCGCTAAGAAGCGCTCGCGGGGCGCAAACCCACCTTGAGGGAACCGGGTAGGCTTGGATCCGGGCCGAGCAGGCTTTTCCGTGCCGTGGGGCGTGCGCTTCCTTCTCTGGGGTCTGCCGAGCAGAGGTGGGGATGAGGGCGAGCGCGGGCGAAGCCCACACGGTAAGAAACTCTAGGACCGTCTGCAAAAGGGCCTCTTTCTGCCCGCCAGCTCTAACCGAGTCTGCTCTGATTATTTAGAGAAAGAAGTGGCCGAGCCCGAGGTGAGGATGGTGAACGGCAAGCCAAAGAAAGTTCGTAAACCCCGGACTATTTATTCCAGCTTTCAGCTGGCTGCGCTGCAACGCAGGTTTCAGAAGACTCAGTACCTCGCCCTGCCCGAACGCGCCGAGCTGGCCGCCTCTCTCGGACTGACGCAAACACAGGTAAATCCGGCCGCGGCCCGGCGCAGGCCCCGCCTGGGCGGCCAGCCTCGCCTGGGCCCCGCCGTTGGGTCCCCACCGGCCGCAGCCTCCTCCTGATAGAACCTGCAAGCAGCTCACAGACAGAAAGCGCCAGCCCTGCGCGCGCGCCCTGCGCCCTTAGAGAGCGGCCGGCTGGCGCCGACCCGCGGCAGAGGGGACGGGATTCGTTGTGCGTCCCGAGGCGGCCCCTGCATTGGGCCTGCGGGGCCGGGGTGGCCGGTTTCCTGGGTTGGGGACAAGGAGACAGGCGTTTCTGGGACAATCTTGAGGAACGCGGAGCCTTCCCCCGGGGCGTGCGCACACCGACTGGAGGCCTCGCAGTCACCCCAGGCCACTTAAAGGCCGGGAGCCTGAAGGGTCGTGGGCCGTTCCCGCAGGAGCTCTGAGGGTCACGAGGCTGGGGGCGCTGTTGCACGGCGCCTGCCCGTTCTTTCACTTCACTCCCCCCCCCCACACACACACCCCTACACACACAGGGCTGTGGCCTAAGGAAGCATAAAGAATCCGAGTCGCCGCCCAGAGCTGCAGGCGGGCTCAGGCCCCCCAGGGCTAGCAGGGAGTGAAGGAGGTCGAGCGGGAGCTCAGGAGATCTCTGGCACCCGCAGCCCATCGCCAGTGCGCACGCACGCTCGCCCAGGCCGCCCCATGCCCCTTCCCCGCCTGCCGGCCCCGCCATTGTTCCAGGCACCCCCGCTGCGATGAGCGCCAGCGGCAGCCGGTGACGCAGGAACGCACCCCCACTGCGCTCGCACCCCGGCCCCCAGCCCAAACAAAAGACAAAAGCGTTGGGGTCGTGCCCTTGCTGCGGCCCCAGGAGCCGCAGCCCTGGCCGGGCGCCCCCTGGGGCCCCCTGCGCTCCACGCTGCCTTGGGCCCAGCCCCTAGGCGCCGAGCTGCAGGGAGACGCGGAGGCCGCGCGCCGCCACCGAGGGGCCAGACCTCCAGTCGCCGCCTGCCCGCCCCCGGGGAAGGCGCGGGCGACCTCTGTGTGTCCCGGTAACGTGTGCCTTTGTTCCCCTACCCAGGTGAAAATCTGGTTTCAGAACAAAAGATCCAAGATCAAGAAGATCATGAAAAACGGGGAGATGCCCCCGGAGCACAGCCCCAGCTCCAGCGACCCCATGGCGTGTAACTCACCGCAGTCCCCGGCGGTGTGGGAGCCTCAGGGCTCCTCCCGCTCGCTCAGCCACCACCCTCATGCCCACCCTCCGACCTCCAACCAGTCCCCCGCATCCAGCTACCTGGAGAACTCGGCTTCCTGGTACCCAAGCGCAGCCAACTCCATCAATTCCCACCTGCCGCCGCCCGGTTCCTTACAACACCCGCTGGCGCTGGCCTCGGGGACGCTGTACTAGACGCGCGGCGCTCTCTTGCTTTCTGTTTGGGGACTACTGTGTTTGGCTGTTTTAGAGAAACCTAAACGAGAGGAATCCAAATGGGCACGTTTGGAAAACGGAAACGAAAGAGATTCATGTGTAAAGCTTTTTTGTGCATGTAAGTTATTGCCTTTCCGGAGGACCCGCCCCCTTTTTTTACAGATGAACTTTTTTGCGCAACTGTGGACACTATCAATGGTGCCTTGAAATCTATGACCTCAACTTTTCAAAAGACTTTTTTCAATGTTATTTTAACCATGTACATAAGTGTAGATAGAGGAATTAAACTGTATATTCTGGATAAATAAAATTATTTCGACCATGAAAACAATGTTTCCAAAAAGTACCCCACCCCCTGTTGCCCCCCCTCCGCCCCTGTGACTGGCTAGTGATGCAGGCAATCAGAAAAAAGACCAGCTCTGCAGAGATGCAACAAGGCAAAAAAGAAAACCAGACGAAGGGCTGCATGGATGCAGAACTGCCTGTGTATACATGTTGCATGCCTTATATGTCTATATGCATATGTGGCCTGTTTACAGTACTGCTTCGTAATATGTATTTAGGTGTTTTTTGGCCTAACCACAAAAGCGTTTAGATGATTTTGTCTAACCCCGAATTGTTTCAGGTAGATAGTCATGTTGGAATTTAAGTGCATCCCTTCCACCCTGGAAGTAAGAGTGTAACAAAAATCCTGAACAACCCCTCTGAATTCTAAGTTCAAAGCAATTATGGTGGAGCTGCCCCCCCCACACCCCAGCTTCTGGGTATTGCCAGAGCAATTAGACAAATTACACTCCCCTCAGAAGGAGCTTCCAGAAGTGAGAAAAGGAAAAAAAAAAAAGGACATCTCCCCCTCTCCGTTGTGTGTGGGTTTTTTTTTTTTTTTTTTTTTCAAATCTGAAAGGGTAGGGCCTTGGACTCCTTGGGAGTGTGATGCTGCATTTGTGTGAGCTTTTTGAGAGAATGGAAATTGGCAGGCGGTGAGAGCCAGGATGCGCCTGAGCAGTGGGCCAGGAAGGGCGTGGGGTGGAGGGGAGGAATGAGCCCAGCAAGGCCCGCTTGGATTTCTTTCCCGTGCCGGCGCTCCCAGCAGAGCTTTGCTCCACTTTCTTTACCACTGCCTAGTGTTTTGTTTTGTTTTTGTTTTTTTGTTTTTTTTAACATAAAACAGTGGCAGAGTAGACTCCAAGCAGGGAGACCTGGAATCTGTTGGCGGGCATTTCTCCTTTGTAAGCCGCCTTGGGGCAGCCACGGCGGCCTGGGTCGTTCTCCGCCCCCTGCCGCCAACCCCGAGGAGTCTCGGAGCCTGAGAGCTGAGCTGCAGCCGGGCTAGAGCTGCCCCGCAGGCCTCCGTGGGAGGCGTCGCTCTGGCTGTCGGGCCTTTAGTCCGCCCGACTCTATTTCCTTAGGATACCAAAGCAAAGCGTGCGTTGGAAATTATAAGATGCATGTGAAATATTTTACAGCTAGGAAGTCGGCAGCAATAAATGTGACAAAAAAGCCTTCTTAAAGGATGGGGGTGGGGTGGGGATTAGAACATAAAAAATTACATTCTGTCATCTGAGGATTCTGAGTAGGCTCTCGCAGGGCTGAGACGGCTGGCTGGGTGCCTGCAGGGGAATTTACCTGTGTTCTCTCTCTCTCCACGCCCCTCCTCCCCTTCTCCCTCCAACACCCACCCCCAGCCCCGATTTCTTCTCTTCTTCCTCCCTTTCTTTCCAGAAGGAACTCCAAGCCGGCCAGTTTGGAACCGCTTGGGTCTTGGGAGATGGTACTGGCTTGGCAGATCTCTAGACGCCCACCCTGCCTGGCCCCGGGCAGCAGCACGGGCGGCGACCCGGGCCCTGGCGCCCTCCTGCTCCCCGCCCCCGGGGCCGGAGCGGCGGCTCCGCGGTCTATGCGTCTCCCAGCTGCCGCTGCAGCCGCTCCTGCCCAGAGGCAGCGCCCAGAGGCAGCGCCCAGAGACTCCGGCGCATGGGTCGGGTGGACGGCGGGGTCCGGTGCCCATTGCCTTTTCTGACCTGGCAGAGATTCGGACCTCCTGCTTTTCTCTCTTTGCTTATTAAAACAAACGGCAAGTTCACAGCGCTTCGAAAGCCGGCACTTTTAATTTCTGGCGACTCAGGCTGCCAGAAACCCCGAGAGCACCTTGTGCTCACCCCGCCCCGGAGCGCGAGTTTGGGGAGGGGGCGCCCACGGCACACACCCATAGGTTCCCTGAGAGTGGCGAGAATGTGCTCGGGACCTGCTCTCCGTTTCTACCCGGGAGAGAGATGTCCCCACCCGTGTCCCTGGCGGACCAGGGGGGCTCGCTTCCACATTGCCCCCCCCCCCAGCCGGTGCTGGGAAGGGCACGCTTGGCCCGCACTCGGGGGAGCAGGGCACCTCCTGGTTGGTGCTCGGCCCTGCACCCCTGGCCTTGGCACGGCGGGCTGTTTGGGCTTCCCAGGCCGTGCGCACGCGGCCTCGGCTTCAGGATCCCTTCTCTTGTGCTAACCCCTCGCTCGGCCCTCTTCTCGCGCGCGGTGGTGATGGTGGTGGGGTGTGTGTGTGTGTGTGTGTGTGTGTGTGTGTGTGTGTGTGTGTATGCGCCCGTTAACTTGGTCTGGGAGCTGTGAACAAAAATATTCCGGCAAACCAGTGTGCAGCGGGCTTTCCCTGGAACGGTGGGGATGCTCCTTCGAGAATTTAACTCCCTGCAGCCCCGTGCCCAAGATGTAAAAATAGCAGATCCTCAGCAAAGTCTAAAAATACCTGCGTGCAGTTCTCTCCCTCGCCCTCCTCCCACCTTCCCGGTCCCCGCCATTGTTTCTTCTTCTTGGGTCCGTGCCACCCTCAGCAGCCTCCCTAACCCGCAGCCTCTGCTCTCCCGGACTTCGCACGGGCATACCCTCCGCCCGCACCTCCCAGGCCCCTCTTGGTGTCCCCGAGATGAGTGGAGCCCACCTCAAGGTTCATCTTCCTTTTCCGGGGGCCTCTTCACATACACCCCTCCCCCCGCCCTCCACACTTCCACTTCCACACCCGCTGCCTCTCCTCCCCCGTCTTCAGACCTCGCAAAGCCCAGGAGGCCTGGGGCGGGCAGACAGGGCCACGGCGATTCCTCGGTGCCCTGCCTGCCTCCCCCCCCCCCCCCCAAGAGATCAGATAAATTGGCCTTTGTCTGAGGCTCGGGTTGGGCTAGGCGGCTTTCTTCCCTTCCCCCTCCCTTCCCTGGCGGCCACCTCCTTGTGGGACAGGGGGCGGCCTGGGGATCCGAGAGAAGCCGCATTCCTGTGGGTGCCAGGCGGCTCCAGTGCAGAGCCACAGGGCCTGAGTCGCGCACACAGAGGAACCCGCAGACTCGCTGCCCTCGTTCTCGCTCTCCCCTCTCCCCCCTTCCCCCGTCGGGGCACCCACCCGGGAGCCTGTCCACCCGCACTCGGGTGCGCCCGAGGCTGGGGCCCGGGCAGGAGCACGCTGACCCGCACAAAGACGCACACACCCGCTCCGGGCGACACAGGCGCGGCCAGCATCTCTCCGCCCCTGCCAGTCCTCTCTCTCCCGCCCCGGAGCCCACAATCCCAGACGCGCCGGCTGGCCTCCTCTGGCTCCTTTGATCCCACCGGACGCCCCACAGCTCGCGGCGTCCCGGTCGCGCCGTCCTGGGAGTCACCCACCGCGCGCCAAGGCCGGGCGACTCTCGCCTCCGCCCTGGAGCTCACTGTGGCCTTGACACCGCTCGGGCTCCTGAGCTCCCGAGCCCCGCGTGCCCGGGGTGCCAGGCTGGAATCCTGCCCTCGCCCTGTCCTCGGCGCTTCCTTGTGTTCCGGGCGGGGGGCTTTTAGGGGCTGCCCGAACACCCCACTGCCCGCCCTGTCCCCGCAACCCCTTGGATCGCGCGCCTCCCACTGGCCACTGGGACCCCGCCAACCTAGCGCTCGGCAGCCTCCCCGGAGGCACACCCTGAGGGCAGAAGCCGTCGGGCACCTCTGGGAAGCGCGCCACGCCGGCGGATCCGCCTGCGGTCACCCCGCTCCTCCGCCCTTACGCACCCCCTCCCGCAGCGGCTGGGCGGAGGCCCCCGCCGCCGGGAGCTCGGGGAGGGGGCCCTGCGGCTCGCAGCAGCCCTCGGCTTGCCTTCCCTGGTTGCCTGCGGTCCTGGCACACAGAGCTTGGCCCGGTCACGGCGAACTCCGGGCCTCGAAAATAGCCCAAAGAGCGGCGCCACACGTGGGGCTGGTTAACTACTCGCTGTGCACCCCTGTCTCTGTCCCCCCCCCCCCGCCCCATGTATCTACTGCTGGGGGACGAGGGGTGTGTGCTGCCGGCCGTAACGCAATAACCTGCTTTATGGGTCCAGCGCTGACCGTGAAGATACGAGCTGGGGGAATTTACTTGAATCTCTCTTTAAAGGAGATCTGTTTTGTAGCAATTAACGTTTCTGCTCTTTTGTTCGCTCTGACTTCTTATTTCCTTCTGATTTATGGGGATCCGAAAGAGTCTCTTTGCCAAAAGCGCATGTATTATTTGAGTCTGTTCCACATCCTAAACCGAGATTTATATAAAACCGTGAAATACCACACATTACGACCTTTCACCACAGGAAGGGGAAAAAAATGACTTCATAACATCATTCTACACACACGCACGGTTTCCTACGATTCTCCAGGAGCCTCCACCAGGCACAATCTAGTTTTTTTTTTTTTTTTAAGAAGTGGGTGGGGGTGGAGGGCGGTAAACAGTTCGCAAGCTATGATTTATTTTAAAGCTTTTTTTTCCTTGCAAGGCAAGAAGACAAACTGCCACTGGAAGCTTATAGTCATCCAAAGACTATTTCTGCCACTTGCCATTTGCAAGGTGGAAGAAGGGGGGCGGCGGGAAGAGGCAGGATATGGACTCAACTTTCATCTATAAACAGGGGTCACTAAACAGGGGACATTTCATTATTGCCCTTAAATTCACAGGAACTAGCAAGTCAGCTTGCCACCCTGCAGGGTGGCCCTGGCTGGGCAGCTCCCAGGTCTCCGAGGTGGTGGGTGGAGGGGGAATCAACAGGGCCAGGGCTCAGTGGCTGGAAAAGATGCCCACCAGACTCGGCAGCTCTGGTGTGAAAATTGAGCTCCCAGGGCTAGAAGGGCCTTAGGCATCCCCGACCAGGAGGTCCTCACCAGGACCCAGAACTGAATGCCTGGAAGCACCAGCTGGAATCCCCAGAGGGCTTTACCTCTAAGACCTGCACTGGTCCCCAGCCTCCCTCCATCCTCTCTGGCTCTCCCCCTCCCTCCCTGTGGCCTCCCCATGTTTGGAAAAGACAGACCTAGCTTTTCCAGGTATCTGGGTGATGTGTAGCAAAAGAAGCGGCTGGACTGGTTTATATGGGGGAGGGGGTGGCAGTGTTCATTAATAAAAGTTAATGATGGGATTAAAACCAATACCAGCGAAGCTGACTGGAGAAGATCGCTTCTCAGCCAGCTATATTTAATTAACAGCAATTAATGCATTTTCTGTTAATATCCTCTAGGACTCTCCATGACTTGTCTGCCCTGAAAGCAGAGTGAAGATGGAGTGCAGGAACATTCATGAGCACGGGGGGTGTTTGGCTCTGATGACATGAGAGATTGCACATTTATTTAGGAAAAATGTTCATAAACAAGTGACAGGCAGCTCTGAGGGCTTCGGTGGAAACAATGGTGAAACTGACAAATGTTCTTTACTTTGGGGGAGGGGTAACTTTTTTTAAAGCAAGGAAATGCTTTGAGAGAAGAAGAAAAAAAAATAGGAGGTTAAAAAAAGAAGAAGAAAAGAAAAATTATTTCAGACTCCAGGCAGCAGCAGACGCAGCAGCCCTTGCAAACACATCAGTCCTGCACTATTGAAGATTTGGACACGTAATGCTTCAGACCACTGATTTGCTATTTTCTTAATTCCCGCTCTTCTTTTTCCATATGAATCAAACAGTCTTTTGTCCTTCAGGGTTTGATTTGATCGCTACTGTTCACATTTCACTTTTGTATTTTCCTCTTCCTATACCATTACTCATTGAGTGCCCCGTGAAATTACAATCGTACATTTTCAACTCAGCAACCCATTTGCAGTGCAAAAATAGGGTCTAAATAATGGCTGAATTAGCCCTACTGGACAGTTTCAGATGTAACACTCTGTAATAATTATATTGCAGGCTGGATTAGGATGCTATTATCATAATCTGGCCGTTTACAATTATCTGTAATTTGCAAAGATGCGCCAGGTCTTGATTACAGCAGTTTTTTTTTTTTTTTTTTGTATCACGCTAACCATCACTAAACAGTGACAGTAATAACAGCTAATTTTGCTGGCAATATAAGAGGTGCTGGGGTGTGCAAACAATTTCACACCTGGATGTGCTCACTCAACCAAGAATATAGAGAAAGAGCTTCTGTCCTGAGACTCAGAAAAATATTCTCTGCCTCGGTTCAGTATAGATTCTAGACCCTGGTCATTGCCCGAGAGATATTCACTGGGGTAAGTTTTTATTTCTTGCCTACTTCAAGGCATAGTTCCGATTTCTCTGCTCACACTCTCCAAGCTATATGTGTTGCTGTTGCAGTGTATGGGGGCTGCGACCTCGCCTCATAGATTTTTTTCAATTCTGACCTTCTATCCCCCTTTCGCCGCGAAAGGGTGCTTGCTCTGGTGAGTAACCGATGTGGGTGCGAGCGGGGTCCTTGCGGAGCGCATTTGTCTCTCTTGCTTTCTGTGCCGCGGCTGTGTTTGGGGGCAGTTAGTGACCAGGGGCGAGCAAAGGACCCGGTGTCTGTAAGGCGTCGGGGGAGCCGGCCAGGGATTCCAAGCTAAAATCTATTTGAACGTTGTTACTCACAGGTAATCCTAGGTGAATCCACAGAGGGCTGTGTGTATGGCCCTGATTTCAGGTGCTGATGCATCAAGTGATCGATCCACGGGGCTCCTGACAATTGCTGGTCTGCGGGCCTTGGCAAGAGACAGGGGCAGGGGCAGTTCGAATCTCTCCACCTCGAAGCCCCCTCGACATCTCTCCTCCGCGTGGGGGGAGTCACTGGCCTCCGAAGCCCTTCGGGACTCCCCCTCGGGGCCTGCGCCTCCAGCGGAGGGGGCTGCGATGGGCTGGGGGAGGGCGTGCGGGTCTGGGGAGCGGGTGGCCCGGGGAGCGCCCGCGCCGCGACCCTGGCGCTCCAGGGGCATGATTGGCTGAGACGCGGCGCCGGGCCGCGGAACCCAGAAACCCGAGTGGCTCAGGGGCGCACCGAGGAAGACCGCGCCGTCTGTAGATGACGCTGTCTCCCGACCCCGTGGGCGATGTAAGCAGCTAGAGGTGGGGCGCACGGAAGCCTGAGAGCGCTCTGGCTTCCTCACCCTGGTGCAGAAAGGCCTCTGTCGGCTGGCTGGGAGCTCGGGACTGGTTGTGTCAAAAGATAATGAGATGCTTATTGGCGCCACGGAGAAACCATGCCCTTCACCCCTACCCCCTGCAGCTGCTGCCCCCCCACCCACCCCTGTGAAACTCCGAACTCTGCAGCCACGGGAATGGCGAACGTGGGGAGGCGCAGTGGGCGCCGCAGCGACTGGGCGCTGCCTCTGCCCACGCCCCTCCTACCAGCCCCTTCCTCGGCGACCGGCTTACTGTGGGGCCAGTCCTTCTTCGAGAGCGCGAGAATATTAACCCTTGCGGCCCAGAGCACCCAAAGGAAGCCCGGTCGAGGGAGAGTTCCAGGGGCACTGTTTGGCAGAATTCCTTACTCGATTACACTCGCGTTAAAGAGATACAGGGATCGATACAGATGCGTCACGGCCACACCTCCGTAGAATACGTTAGCGTGCATTTGATGGGTTTCAGAGGCCCCTGCACTCGCAGTGGTTTGGCGTGTATTTTGGTGAAAAAAAATTTTTAAAGAAAAATTAGTGTTGGTTTCGATGGATGGTAGCTTTTCTCTCTAACGTAATCTGAATAATTCAGCAAAGCCCCACTACCAGCTGTACTTCCACAGCCTCTTCCATTCTTTCCAGCATTATAATTTTGGTTAATTTTCAATTTTAGGTCCTACGTCTCTGCAATTTGTGTATGAATAACAGAATAATTTCCCTCTTTTGTTTCGCCTTTCCTGTTCCTGAATCTAAATAAAGATGGCTTTTTAGTATTAAAAGTGGAAGAAAATTACAGGTAATTATCTTTGACGGTAAAAACGCTGTAATCAGCGGGCTACATGAAAAATTACTCTAATTATGGCTGCATTTAAGAGAATGGAAAAAAACCTTCTTGTGGATAAAAACCTTAAATTGTCCCCAATGTCTGCTTCAAATTGGATGGCACTGCAGCTGGAGGCTTTGTTCAGAATTGATCCTGGGGAGCTGCGAACCCAAAGTTTCACAGTAGGAAGGGAGAAAAAAGAAAAGAAAACATTTTTCCTAATGTAACAATGCGAATGCTAGAAAATGACAAGACTGATCGGTTTTAAACCATTCTGAAGACTGACTGAGCGTGGAAGTTGCTCAACAAAAAAAGGAACGGGTATATTGGTAAGTAGTCTTTGCTTTGTGTCTAATTATAGTGACTGTCCTTTTGCACGACTGTATGTCGCTGTCATTATATGGAGCACTCCGAGTATCTCTATTGACTTCTGATAAATGGCTCAGTGGTTTCAAGGTTCATAATTTGAAGGATGCCCAGGTCTGTAGCCATTAATTCTCGCAGTATGGGGCTTCCTGCTTGTATGACGAAAAGACTTTTCATTTTCATTATTTCTGTGCTTTCCACAAGATCGAAAGGATGCATTTCATCCAGGATAGTGCATTTCTCTACCTAGCTAGCTTGCAATGGGGTTTAAGCATTAAGTAGGCATAATTGTGCACTTTACTTTCTGTTGTTTTTCTCTTTTATTCTTTTCTCCTTTTATTTTAAAAAAAAAAAATGTTTCCAAAGACAAATACAGCTGGATTAATTTGGCTGAGAAAATGGAAAGAATGTTCAGTTTCAACACTAGAGACTACTGGATGTCTAGAGCTTAACCTCAGGATAGGTCATTCTGGTGTTGTGAGAGAGAGAGAAAGAGAGAGAGAGAGAGAGAGAGAGAGAGAGAGAGAGAGAGAGAGAGAGAGAGAGAGAACTGTATAGAGGTGACAATAAAGACCTAAAACATAGAGGCAGCTGAGAGAACAACCAGAGTTGATATTAAAGTACAGAAGACAAGGGCTAGTGGTGCAAACCGACATCCTCGCAGGCACTTGATGTTTATATATGGGGCTTCCCATATTAGGAAACAGGAATTCTTTGAAGAGTGATAGAAAATATAACGGGGAGGGCAGGAGAGGGATGGGGAGACAGAAACAGACCAGACACTCCCAGCATTTTGTGGCTTTTACTCCATATATGAAAGAAGACAAAAACATACAAAGTATATGTACAACTAAAATTCAACAATATATACAGAAATGTTTCTCAATATAAACGTCCCTATTAGCTTACTCAATGCCACCAGTTCAACTAGCAAAGATGTCAGAGCAATCGGATGGTGACTTCGGTTGCTTCCTCTGTCTTTCCTGGTTCCAGCTCAGGGTTTGGGGATAGGGTGGGAAAAGTGGTTGTTCTTATTTTCTCTTTTGAAAATCAATCCTCGTTCCTGGTTGTTGCATTTGGATAAAACATGCAGCGCTCCCTTGGTGGCAACCTTCTAACAGCTGGGTTTTTCCTTTCCCTTTAGAGAGGGGCTGTTATGTGAGGGTTTTTGTTTTTTCTTTTCTTTTCTTTCTTTTTCTCTCTTTCTTTTAAAAACCAGTCTGGGGTTGGTAAATAAAAACACAGGAGTCCAAAATGCTTCTCTTTCCCCATGTAATGTCTTAAGCTCATTAAACAAGTAAAAATGCTGCCATGTTTGTGCAGATTCTTGTGGTGGTGGGGGGAAGTGTGTGTAAAAAAAAAAAGTCACTTTGATGGATACCAAAGAGAAGAGGAGGCTCAGAGCCTGGATCCCAGGGGTAAGGGGAAATATCCTTACAGTGAGGGGCTTCAGGAGTGCTGGCATAGAGACCAGTTGCATGCTCGCTTGCTCTCTCTCTCTCTCTCTCTCCTCCCCCCACCCCCCGCCGTGTGTGTGTGTGTGTGTGTGTGTGTGTGTGTGTGTGTGATGCAAGATCAATTACTGAGGCTGCTCAGGGTTACAAGGTTGATGAGCAAAGGAAAGGAAAAAAGAAAGGAGGAAAGGTAAAGAGGAATGAAAAGAAAGTAAAGAAAGAGAGAGGGAGAGAGAGAGAGGGAGAGAGAGAGACAGCGCACACAAGCGCCCCGCTGGCTTCTCGCCACACCTACGAGTTCTCCCGAGCCTGCTCCTTTGGCTCCGTCTGGCAGAGGCCAGCAGGTCCCGGATCCTGCTTGCCTGGGGCGTTCCTCGGACAGCTCACATCATCTGTGGTCTCTGCATGGTGTCCTGGTGTGGAGAGGAGTACCAGTGCGAGTAGCCGGGCATGTAGCTGTTGGGGGGCATACTGACGCCCTTGGCTGAGGCCGAAACGTCCCACACCGGGGGCAGTGCCGGTGAGCGCGGTGACAGAGCCGCTGAGCCGGGGAGGGGGTCGCTCTCGTGAGGGTTGCTCCCTTGCTTCAGCAGTTTCTTAAACTTGGAGCGCTTGTTCTGAAACCAAATCTTCACCTGGAATGAATGCAGCAATGATTAGTCCCGATAAACAGCCACCCGGTGCCTCCAGTGTCACTGGAGGCTTTCAAAGTAATATTTAAAAAAAAAAAATCTGCGCAAAAGCTGAGCCAAGTCCCGCCTCCTTCCACCTCCTTCTAGCCTCTCCCGTCCATCCCCACCTCCTAGCCTACAGGGTATCTTGTCTGGTTACCTAAAGTCACTGTAATTCTTGAGTTGGATGCTAACCTGGTATAAGTGAGAATAAAAGAAGAAAGAACGTGAATGAGATAACAGAGTCTAAAAAGTCTAAAGAAGGGTCCTTTCTTTTTTTAAGGAGTACTTTTTGGATCAAAACCATACAATTGAATGCACCTCTTCTGTAGTCTGTTTTGGTGTTTACCAACCTCAAAAGCTGGCATCTCCATATGTGAGCAGGGAGCAAATGGCTAGGCGCAGCTCACAGCCAATGCATTCCCAACCAAATGCCTTGAATCTATTTCCACTATACAGCTCTTCATGGAGCATCTTCCTCCAGATGTACATATATCCCCATAAGCCTGCAGGGATTAAGGATTGCACTTCCCTCATTCCCTGCTTTGTAGGTTGCTTAGACCAGCGTGGGCAGCAACGCTCGCACGGTTGCTAGTGCAGTCACTGCAAAGCAGAGGAATCTGGGACGGCAGCATGAACAGACCAGCCCTGCAGACCCACTTGGTGTGAAGAAGGGAACCCACAGCGCAGCTTCCTTTCACTTGAAAACTCCTTAGCCAGGGGTTCTGCTTTTCACAGAGGAATACAAGTCACTGAGTACCTGGAATCCTTTCATATCAAACCCCAAATATTCTCAGGGACAACAGAGCAGAGAAAGCAGGCTACAATGAAAAAAGATATTCAGGGATGACAGAATTAGTCCCCGGCAACCGCCTCATAACACCTGAAGTCCCCTTGCTAAAGGAGGGTCTCCCGCCACTGCTGGGGCCTACCATGGCATGAAGCTAAATTAATCAACAAGAACAAAAAGTTCAGGTGCCAGCAGCCTGGCTTTGTAAGTGAGGTCCACCTAAAGCCCCTTCCTGGGAATCTGAAATGCCCTCCCTCCCCATCGTGTCCTTCAGGTTACTCGGACTGAGAGCCCCAGGAGCTGTATTTCACCGTGGCTTCACTGCTATAGCCTGGAGAGCACCTCTCTTCCATCTCCACCTCTGCCATTTGCCTCCTGCATGATTGAACCCCCAGCCAACGGCCAGCTGCTCAAAGACCCACCCTCCATCCTAACAGGAGCAGTTGGCTGGCGCTGACTTCCCTGTGCCCACCTGCCTCCCCCACCCCTTACTCCACTGCACAATTTTTCTTCCTTCTTAGTTCCTAGGGCCTACAAAAGCATCCTTAAGAGAGGTGGGCCTGGTTTTGCCCGCCGGTCTGCACATCTTTTCCTCCCACACGTTTGTTCTCTTTCATGGTGTTGTGTTCTGGAATAGCACTCAATGGAACTAAGTTTGGTCACCAAAGGACACTAGGTTGGGGCTGGGTCGCCGAGGGCTGTGGGGGGATGTGCAACTCCAATGTAGCATTCAACACCAGGTCATTTATTCCGTGCGTGTTGTCCCGGGGAAAGTGGCAACTGGAGTAAAGGCATTTGTCACTACGCTGGTTTGGCCAGGCCAAGAATTGCTCCGGGCGCGCTCCCTGCCGGATCTGCAAACGGGCCCGCATTTCCAGGCCACGCGGCTTCCTGGGAATTACCTGCGTCTGGGTCAGTCCTAAAGAAGCTGCCAGTTCGGCTCTCTCGGGCAGGGCCAGGTACTGAGTCTGCTGAAAGCGGTGGTTTAAAGCCTGGAGCTGCAGGCTGGAATAAATGGTCCGAGGTTTCCGAATCTTTTTCCCTTTTCCATTGAACCTGATTTCCCCGTTTTCGATCACTGTCGTTTTTTGTTGATCTGCAAGCAAATGACACAGGAGCGGTCACTCGTGAGGCCACTGGCGCCGCTTCCGCTTGCTTGGGCCTGGCCTGCGCTGGGTCCCCTCCCCACCCCCAAATCCCAAAAGGGTTTCCTCCAGGCGTCCCCAGGCCGCCCTGACCTCGGTGCCCATGTGCTGCGGGAGGCTGTGTCAGCTTCTCCCCGCCCGGGGCCCTGGCCCTGGCCCTGGCCCTGGCCCTCACGGCGGGCAGCCGGCTGCACCGTGGGAGCGCCCAAACCACTCGGCGGTCAGCCGTGCTCCGCGGCGGCCGAGGCGGCGCTGGGAGGCCCAGGGCTCTTCGAAGGGCCTGGCTCCTTAGCGCCCGAGGCTGAGTCCCTGGGGCTGCTTACCCGTCCTGTTGGCTTGATAGCACCAGCTCCAAGCTCAGTGCATCAAGCCCCCTCGGCGCGTCTGAAAGCCTTTCTGCCGAGAAGGACCAGACCCGCAAAGCAAACGCGAGCAGCCGCTCAGGCCAGCCCCCCTCTCCCCTAAGGCTGAGCGGGTCGCTGCAACCTCATCCCCTTGGGCGCTGAGAACCAGTGGCCGAGGCCCTCGGCTCCGACTCCACGAACAAAGGGCGGCCAACCCGGTATGGAAAACCCGGAGAGGGAGGGGGCCTGGCCTGGGGTGCAGGCGGGGGTTACCCCAAAGTCCCCAGGAAAGAGCCCAATTGTCACTAGTTGAACCGGAGCCACAGGCCGCGCCAGCTTGCCTGCAAGCCACCGAGGCGCCCCGGGCAAAGTAGGCCACCGCCTGCCCAGCGCGCGCGGTGCAGCAAAACCCGCTCCCCAGTTCCGGCCCAGGGACGTCCCCCGCCGTGGCACTCGCTCAGCGACGCCTTAGGGCCCGCAGCGCCGCGAAGCAGCGGGCAAAGGGCGCGCGGCAAGAGCGCGCTGCGGCCCGACGGGTGAAGCCGGCGCCGAGCGGGGCGCGCAGCCCCGGCGGCTCGCTGGAGGCGGGGGAGCCGCGCGGGCCGCGCCGCCAGGAGGCCCGGGGGTCCGCGGCGGCGGCCAAGGGGCCCGGCCGGGAGAGGCCGGCAGGCAGGCGCCAGGCGAGCGGGCGCGCACGGGGGCCCGGCCGGGGGCGCGCCGCGGCCGCCGCGGGGAGGGGGCCGGCCGCGGCGCGGGCGCCGGGGCGGTGAGCGGGGCGGGCGGGAGAAGCGGGCAGCCGCCGCGGCCTCTCACCTGTGTCGTCCCCTCGCGTCTGGGCGGCCGCGCTGCTGTTGTGGTAGGGCTGGAGGTAAGGGCTGTGCTGCGAGTGGCTCATGTAGGGGTAGGCGGCGAGCGAGCGGTGGTTGTAGGAGTTGCCTCCGCCCGCCGCGTAGGGCGAGCCGTGGTGGTGGTGCTGGTGGTGGTGGTGGTGCGAGCCGGCCGCCGCCGCCGCCGCCGCCGCCGAGTGCAGGCAGTGCAGCGGGTAGTGCGCGCCTGCCATGGCCGGGGAGGTCTGCTGCGGGTGCGGCGGCGGCGGCGGCGGCTGCTGCGGCGGCGGCGGCGGCGGCTGCTGCTGGGGCTGCTGCTGCTGCTGCTGCTGCTGCTGCTGTTGCTGCTGCTGCCCGAACTCCATGAAGGCGGATTTGGACGAGTCCTGGCTTTCCAAGCCGTCAGCCATCGTAGTCATGGTCATCATCAAAACTTTGGGGGCTGGTGAAAGCCTTCTCCCGGGTTTCCTCCACCCTCCCCCACTTGGCTCGCGCCGCGGTCCCCTCTGCAGCCACCTTAGCTCTTGGGATCCTTGCAAAAAAAATAATAATAAAATAAAAAATAAAAAATAAAAAAAACAACAAAAAAGAGGGGGCGGAGGTGGTTCTCCCTCTCCCTCGCTCTTCTCTAATATATATATTTTTAATATAAAGAGATACGGTGAGCGGGGCCTTGTTAACTCCAAGGGAGGAGGAAGGGGGAGGGATGGGAGAGGAGAGGGGGGAGGGGGAACCTGCTCTCCCCCCCCTCGCTTTCCCCCCTTGGATTTTTTGGGGGCTGGTGCAGTTTAAGGCAGAGATTTTAAGGTGGATTCTGCGAAAGTTGCGCGTCTGCTTTCAGACTTGATGCAGACGCCACGAGTCGAATGGTTTGTCTCCAAAGGGCAGCGCCTCGCCATTGGTCAGTCGCCCCCTGACGTCACAGGCGCACGGCTTCCACTGGCGCGCGCGCCTCGCGGCGAGTTCTTCGCCTGCCCGCGGCGGCTCCAATCCCAACGCCGAGCCGCGGCGCCCGGGGCGGCCGGGGAGGGAGGGAGGCGCCGAGCCGCGGCTCGCGCCCCGGGCCCCCCAGCTCCCGGCGTCGCAGCCCCCGGGCCGCCCGGCCGGGCCCCGTGCGCCCGCGCAGGCTGCCTGCGCGCAGACGCGGGGCCCCCTCCCCTGACCTCCTCCCCCACCCCGCTCGCGCCGCACGCCCCGGGGAGCGCCCTGTCACCGTGGATTTTCCTAGGCACACTTTATTGAAACCACAGAGGGAAGACGAACCCACACACCTGGGCTCCACCCCACGGCGGGAGGGGGGCGCGGGGTGGCACAGGACTGGAGCAAGCAGGCCCGGTGCTGGCGAGGGTCCTGCCCTTGTGGGCTGCGCCGGGCAGAAATGGGGGGCCTAACCGCCCCCCTCCAGGCAGAAGCCTCCTCTGAAAGCGAATCTTTGGAGGAGTGACAGTAATGCATTTTTTCCTATTGAAAACAGAAGCTACTGTAATGCTTTCAAATATATGCAAATGATACATGCGGTTAGTGGTTTGGCAAATCTTGATTACAATATAAACTACCCAAGTAAAAGTGCCTTCGTCCTAAATTTGTCTCTCGATTACAATTCCAATTGATTTTATTTTATTGTCAACATTGTTAATGATAAAAATAGAGTCGTTTTACAGTTATTTTTACTTTCTGGAAGGAGGCAATTAGAGCTCTAATCAGGAATACACAAAAATCTCCCATGATTAACTGCAGTACTTTGTTCAAATTGCTGCTATAAAATTCAGAACAATTTGCCTGTAATGATTATGGACTGGGTTTATTTTGGGAGGTGGAATAAAAGTGGATATAGCATAAATTATCCTCTAATTATACACCAGTGTCGCCTCAATTATCCTCTTATCAAAATGGTTGTCTAACTGCCGCATTTAGTTTCAATTCTCTCCTTTTTTTCTATAAAAAGAACTTCATACCTTGTTATTATTAATCCATTTATTATTTGCAAGGGGATTTATATCCGCACATCCAGGTGGTAGAACCACTTCTCTTTCAAAGATGGACTGGGGAAAGACATTAAGTTCGGAGCAGCCCAGGACTGCGGATCTAACCGCTCTCCCTCCGGGCTCCAGGCAGCCGAGCGGAGACGGCGGAGCCCCGGGACGCAGCCCAGGCCCGACCACCAGGTAGGAGCACCGAGCCAGGGGCCGGGCGTGCAGGACGGCGGGCCGGGCCAGACTAGGCGCCCCGGACCTGGGGCTGTGCAAGGCGCAAGGAGCCCGCGCTGTCGGGGGGTGGGGGGGCAGGAATCCAGACTGGGTGGGCAAAACCTGCAGACCCCTGCGGGCTCGGCGCCGGCTTTCGGTTTGCGCCGCGAGCGCTGGGGAGAGACGTGCAAGCTCACAACCCTGCGTCGCCGGGTCTGGAGGTTGCGAGCGAGTCCGTGTCTACCTTTGGGGAAGCTGCTGGCGACTTTTTGGGGGTTTTGTTATGTTTTTGCACTCGACTGCGCCTGGACCCGTCCGGCCCCTAAGGAGCCCAAGGGTAGAGAATTTCGCGGTGCTGCCGGCGCCCGAGACTCCGGGACCAGGTGGCTGCGGACGAACGCCCCGGCTCTGCGCGGTGCGCGAAGCTCGCCGGCACGGCTCGGGCAGGCTGCTCGCCCCGCTCCCAATCCAGGGTCTCCAGGCACGGCCCGGTCAGCTTGCCTTTTGCCTTTTCTTTCTTTCCTCTCTTTGCTTTACGGGGCGACCAGAAGCCCGCCGCCCGCGGGTTTTCTCCAGGATCGCCAGGACAGCGGCATTCGCTCCCCGCGTCCCCTCCTCAACTCTGGAGACTCGGGAGCCGGTTCAGTAACTCTGAATTCATTTTTAAGTGGTCTGCCTTGTTCCCTTTCCTTTTCACAAGAGCTGCACTTTAGCGCGCGGACCAGTAACCTGATCCACGCGTTTACAAATCGGCAGTGAAGGAAAACAACAACCAAAAACACTGCTAGGAAAGTGCAAAGGTGGGCCGGGTGATGGGGCGTTTGTGGGGGCCCCGAAGAAGAGGTCCGGAGGGGAGAAGCTTCCCCAGCCTCCCCCCCCCAAGCTCTGGGCACAGCCTGGCTGCTTAAGACCCTGGAAGCTCGCAGGAAACGTGGCAGTTCATTGCTTTATCCCCTGCACCTTGCTTTTAACACGGCTCCAGAGTTTCCCCCGGTGCGCCTCTGTTTCTCCCCTACTGCTTGTAGGTGCCTGGCTTTCTTTGCCTGCTTCCCACACTTCGGGCCGCACCCAGAGCGAGACCCCACAGGGCAGGTCCTCAAGTTGAGCACCACACCCAGGGACAGCGATTTCCATTAAGCAAAGATTTTCTCTCTTCCTTTCTCTCCTCTCTCTGTCTCTCTTCTTTATTGAACGTCTGAGATAGCTGGGTAGACTGTAATGGAGCAGGCTGAAGTTTCAAGGCTCATATGCCTCCCGCAGTAGCTGGGGAGAGAGTCCCTGCACTGTTGCATTGGAGCTAGGTCATGCAGAGACCTGCTGAGAGACCCCGGCTGGGCTTGGGGAGTGCAGTGAACACAGGGTCCTCCAACACTCTCAGTGTGCGCTGGTGGGCACACTCCAAACGGCAGGCAGGAGCACCCTACTTTCTCCCAGGCTCAGGAATGGGGAGCTGAGGAACTGGTGTGGCCCCACAGAGGGTGTCAAGGTGGCGCACCCCCCCCCCTCCAGTAGCGGCCACGTGTGGCCCCAGCCACCAGCCACACCACGGGGGTTCAGAGTGCAGAGGCCGGCTGTGGCTGGGGCGTTCATTTCTACCCAGTTGAACCAGGCAGCTCGGCTTCCCAGGCCTTTGCCCAGTGTCAGAAGTGGTGGTAAAGGGGTCCAACAGCTGGAGCCACACATTGTCCAGCTTGTACCACCAAACCCTTCTGCAAGAGGCCAACTCAGTTCATCTGGGCCTTGCAAAAGACGCAGGGAGCTCAGGGCCTCCATTTCCTGGCGCTGGCTTCTACCTCTTTGTCTTGCGTGCTTCGGAGGCTCAGCCAACCTTTGTGGGTAAGAGAAGCAGAGCAGGCCAGGCAGGTGAAGGCTTTAGCATTCAAAATATAGAATGGGAAGGAAAGGAGGCCTAGGGCTCATTCCTGGGCTATAGTGCTTGAGGGTCATACTCACTGAGAAGTTTGAGAGGAGCAGCATCTGAGGCCTAGGCTGCATTTTGCTGCGTAAGGTGTTGAGGGGTAGAGGGCTCCATGCTGGGGCTGTCAGTGTTACGGAGAAGGAAATTCTTGCCTAATTCCAACACCAGACCTTGCTGGTCCACCTACCAGAGGCTCTTTGGGTTGCAGCCCAGGCAGCTCCAGTCCTGGACCGGTGTTTCCTGGCACCAGACTGCTGGGGGCCCTGGGTTGCCTTCTCTCGGGCTGCAGAAATACAGTCAAGCCTGGCAGGGCCTAGCTGGGTTCGGTTGCTAAGTTGAGCTCAGTTGTCACGTTAATTCTTAAGAAATTAGACCTGGATAAATAGCCTTTGAATTCAAAGAAATAACTGGGTGTTGATTTACACAGCCATGCTAAGAAACCCCTTCTCAACAGGAGACATTGGTGTAAAAAAACATATATCCTGCTGGTCTTTTTCCTCATTCATTGTAAAACATGGTGCCCATATCCTGGAAACTCAGACACCCTTCTCCGTACCTCCCTCCCCCACCTGCCAGAGCTCTGGGCCACGAGCAGACTTGGGCTTCTCCTTTCTTAGCCCTTGGCACTGATGGTATCTTTGCCAGTAGTAGCTGAAAATAACAGACCAGGAAGAAGATACTGTGATGTTGGTGTTATTTTCTCTAGTGCTAAAACTCCAATGTCCATATTAACACCCTCTCCTCCCAGGCTCCCCAGGTCCAGCTAACTAGTGGGTTCTGTTGATTCCACAGCCAGGAGGAGCCTTGCCGAAGTTTGGGGGCGTTTCTGCATTTCTCCAGCCCTGGGTCCCCATAACAGGCAGTTAGGAATCTCTAACATGGCACTGGCCCACCAGGGGGCTTCGCAGACTTTTGAGATTGTCCAGTTTGGAGACTATTAACTAACAGGTCTCAACCCCGAGGCCCCTGCTCCAGGCATTTTCAAAGCTGGAGCCCAGTAACCAGGGCCACAGACTCATTGAGTGCATTTCCACGTATTGTCATCACCCAGAACTTCCTTCCATAGACTGGGCCCAGGGGCACAGTGCACTCCCATCTTTTCTGCATACCTGTCTTCCTTCCCTCCCTCCCATCCTTCCTTCTTTCCCTCCTTCTTCACTCCCACTCAAGCACAGGACTCCCTAGTACGTGCCTGGGGCAGGGCAAGGAAGGGTGAGCTCCACAGCGTTGAAACGCTTAGATTAAAACAAGATCAGTGCTGCCGTTTGTCTTTTAATCTGTAGGCTAAAGCAAGGCTGCCCTGCTAGGGGAAGGAATGGGGCTTAGAAGTCAGCTGTCATCAAGCCTGGCTTTGGAGAGCAGGACCCCTTGACCACTGGAGGACAAATGTAGCCCCAGACTAGCAGGGAACAAGCATCAACAGGAAGCGGCAGGCTATTTTTAGGCATAATAAGGAGTTAATATAGCTGCCCAGTGGTCTTCCTAAATGCCTGCAGCATCTTCTGTGTAAGTCAGTGGAAACACAGCAAAGTCGCAGCAAATGCCTCAAGTGACCAGAGCACTGGGCTTGGGACGGCTCTCCAGCGGCTCCGGGGATGGGAACATCCTCTTGCTATCACAGGAGCTCTTAGATGGCTCCCTTGTTGCAACCGAAAAATAAGGTAAAACCACTTTTTTCATTAGAGAGAGAGAGAGAGAGAGAGAGAGAGAGAGATTCTGTATCTGATCGTCCTTGTGCTGTGCTACTGGTTTCCGTATTTATACCTGTTCAGAGGCGTTTCTTCTCATCTTTATTTTGGAACATTCCAGTAAGTAAGAAGGAAATTTGTTAGGGATTCAAGCAAAACTCACCCTAGAGGGTCAAAGATCTAAGAGCCGTAGGAGAAGCTAAGATTGTCTTAAAAACCCCATTCTTACAACTGTGCCCTCTTTTCTTTTGTGTAGTAAAACACACAAATTTTCTGAATGCATCTGGTGGCCCATGCCACTCCGGGAATGGGATCATTTATTTTTTCTGTAGTGTTCACCAATTTTTGCAGAAAGCAAAAGTACTTCTACCCCTTTCATTGTTTCAAGCACGGCCCCTTCCCTCCGGAGCCCCAGCCTTGGGCTCTCACTGTCCACAGGGAGAGCTGGTGTCCCTGTGGCTGGCTCCTGTTTGGGTTCCCGGTCTCTGGGGAGCACAGGCCCAAGAAGCAGGGGGCATAGAAGGGAAGGGAGTTACAGAGAGAATGTGCCAGTGGGTGGAAACTCTGTTCACAGTGCCCATTCTTTGCTCTCCTTCTCTTCCTTGGGCCTTTTCACTGGGGACCATTGGCCCACCGTGTTAGCTGCACAATATATCAACAAAACTGAAGCTGATAGGAGTGGCCCTGTTTGCCTGTGGACCTGCGGTGTGTGTTAAATACACGGAGTAAAACCTCCAGGGTCTGGGATGAGGGGTAGGGGTGCAGGGGAGACCCCAAAAGGAGCAATGATGCTGCCCCTTTCTCCTGCTTCCCTCCGCACTCCGTGGCCTGTTTCTCCCTAAACAGACAGTTGCCCACTCTGACAGCTGCCACAGAGAAGCGGGAGGACCCTTCAAAAATCTACCAACGAGGTCGCCTTCCCGGACAAAGCGAGCCCTTTGGTGAACGAGTCTCTGGGGGATGAAGTCTTGGGCCCGCGAGCTAAAAAAAGCAAAGACAGCGTATCTGCTGTCGCCCAACACGCAGGTGGGCGTCCGAGGACCCCAATGAAGCCCCGGGTGAAGCCGGGGCCGCGGCGCGGGAGCGCAGAGGGCGCGCGGAGGCGAGGGCGCGGGAACGGCCGCGCCGCAGCTGCCTCCCACGCGCCGCCGTCTGCAGGCACCAGGGCCGGGTAATGGAATTCAGCGGGCCGGGATCCTCCGAGAGCCAGCCACTGTCTTGTACAGATTTGTAGAGAAACCCTCACTGTAATTAAAACCGTACAGTCAGATTAATTCAATGTGTTGCTCGGCAGCGTTCTTAATAGTAAAAATCCGCTTTAAAATTGAATTAGGGTTGAAGAAAATTTCTGCGAGACTCGCCGGATTTGCCAGCTTTCATTGAAGCCAGCCTGGGCTGGACCAGGGCGGTGGCTGCGCCAAACAGTCCCCTCCCCCGCCTCGGGGAAGGGGGCGGCGGGGCTGGGGGCTCCGATCGACGTGGGGTGCCAGTTTGGGAGCCTGACCTGGAGGGCGCAGCCCGGGGTTAACCCTTCTGATCCCGGGGGTCCAGGTTAGGCACGGATTTTGTCTGTTTTTTTGCTTTGTGACACCAGGACCCTCCAAATCTTGTCACCCTCTCTGCAAAGTTCACAGCTCAGGAAAGCTGGGGCGGGGGTGGGGGGGAGCAGAGAGCCCCGCTGTATCTTGAAGCAATTTCCCACTGTGTGTTCCCGCCTGTGCTGGAGGTGGGAGCCCTCTCTGGCCGCTTGAGTGACAGACAGGAGAAAGTTGTACTTGTCTCAAGCCCCTCCCCCCTTTCTCTTCTTGAAAACCTTCCAAAAATTAACAGTAATATTTCAAGAGCGCTGTCAAAATGTCTCCCAAGCTTTGATTTGGCTGGCTGCCCCCCTCCCCTGCCCACCCCACCCTGCATCCTTGCGTTTGGGGTGGTTGTGAAATAAAAGTTAGTATTATGTCTGCCCCCCTCCTTCCCCCTTTAACGTTAGACACCCTGGAGCTGAAAACTTGCGCCAAAGTTCCTGCAGGAAGTGGTGGGCCAGCGCCAGCCCAGACGCTCTTGCTAGCGAGGCCTCGGGGAGTGTGGTGTGGAGAGCTGGACTGGGCTGGATCTGAGGTCAATGGGATTTCAAGGGGCCCAGAAAGGGTCCCAGGCCCACCCCCCCTTACCCACGACTCCGACCCTAGGAGCTGGCCCCTTGGTTGCCAAAGGCCCGCTCGCGCGCGCGGACGCGCACACGCGCGAGGGCGCGCACTCGAGCACACGCACAACCTGGGGCGCAAATTCCCTAACAAGTTAGTCGCATCACCGGGCCTGGGAAAACAAAAACCGCTGTGGGTCCCTGTTCTTCCAGCAAGATCGCGGTAGACGCTTTAACTGCCGCAAATTGTCACTCTGTCCCTTTTTCATTTTCTCGCTCCGTTTTATTTTTAGTACACTTCAAATGCCTACACACTTCCCTGGTTAGGAGAGCTCGGAGCAGTGACTGCCTTTGCCTCCAGGGCCCGCTTTGCCAATCACCGAATGGGAGTAGGCAGGGGGAAAGCCAGGCCCGTTATTGGTCTTGCTTGTTGCGGGTGGCGGGCGGTAAAGATCTGTCCCCGCTGCGCCACCCCCTCCTCCTTTATTGGGTCTCAATTATCTGGAAGAAAGGAGATGCACCCCCGTCCCTTGTGCGCCCCAGCATCCCCCCCCACACACACACACCTTGTGCGCCAAGGTTCGCTCCAGCGAATTCCTTAGAGAGTAGTTAGGCTGAGAAAATACCACAGGGACCCAGCTCTGAAGTCTGTATCAAATAGACGCATCCGGTGCTGCCGCCTACCCTGCCCCCACACAGGGAAAGAGGACCCCTTTTCTCAGAGGGCTACGTGGGGGACAGACGCCCCCAGGATGGTAATGGAGAGCCCACAGGGTCTCCTTCTCCCTCGGTACCAGCTTTGAGATTGGATGGCTGCTGATGGGTATTGCTGTTGTTCTCAGTATTAGCCAGGACTTCTTCAAGGAGAACTTTAAGGAGGTGCGTGTGCGCCCAGCCGTTCTCTGTCTCTGCCTCCCAAGGAGCAAGCGCAGCGGCCCGGGATGGCGAGGGAGGCAGGTGTCGGCCGGGCAGCCAGCCGAGGGGGGTATCCGGCGTCCTGCAGATGGATCCGAAACAAATCAGTGCGGGATTAACTTGTCTGTCTGCTGAATTGTCTCCAAGTGCACACGCAGCGCGGGCTGCGCCTGCCGGGGCGGATTCGGGTTACTTGCTGGTCCCGGGCGCGCAGTCTCTCCAGCAGGGCTGGCGGGCCGGCCTGGGACCTGGCGGGCACCGGGGCCCATTGGCTGAGCGTCTTAAAAGAGTGCGGCGAGTAAGAACTGCTCCGTTCTCTCTCTCACACACACACCCTCCTATTTCTTTTTTTATGAAAACGTTTACAAGGAACCTAATTTCAGATCGTGGAAGTAAATTTCATGCTAGGATATATTTTACAAAACATGTAATCTTTCGAGGCCGGAAGACGTTTAATTAAAACCATACTTTGACAAGTCGAGTTTCAAAGCGAAGTCACACCAGCGCACAAGGCTAATTCATATTCAAGATGTAGCCTGTAATTCAAGTTGTTTGAAAACGCCTGCCGGGACAACGCACTGCTCGCCGGGCTTGCTACCTGCCCATGGGCCGCTAAACGGCCAAGTGAGCGCCCCGCGCTGGGGCACTGCCTCCTGCGGGCTGGACTGGCTTGGTTTAGCCACCTGGTCTAGAGAAACAGTGAGAGGAAAGCTCCCTGGAGCACCTTCCAAGTCCTTAGGGTAACTCCCATGTTGGCGGCATTAGGGGACCCTGGTCACTCCAGAGCGCCGCAGAGCAGGCATCTCTGGGGGTGAGAGTTCAGTACCCTGTTTCCTCTTTTTGCCTCCCTTGGCTGATCTGTGCCATAGAAAGGGAATCACCCCTCCCCAGGTCTCTCCTCCCCTGATGACCCCAAACAGGAGAGGTGCATGATTGTCCCCAGCTGATGCAAGGCTCCATCCGGAGTCCTCCATGGAGTCCACCCTGGGCCCGTGCTTCTGCCCTGTGGGCTGTGTTTTTGTATTCAGTGTCTGCAATAATCTTTAACCCTTTAACCCCTCTCCCTGCCTCTTCATAATTTGACCAGTTTCAAAGTCAGAAGACGTTAGTTAGCCCCACACGAGAAGGAAGAAGCTCCCAGGTCAGCTTGGGGGTTCTGTTTTCTTCTTCAAACCAAACACTCAAGCCCAAGGTGCTGATGGCCCTCTGGGTCTGAGGTCAGTGCAGTTATGACACAGAGAGACTTTGCAGGGCCCCCTGGGCTAGAGCTGAGGGTGCCTGTGAGTGGTGCTGGCTCACTGTGCTGGGTGCACACCTCTGCATCCCAGCCTGCTGGTCTATTCTCTCAGGGGTGACAATGACTTGTCAGCAAAGTTGGCTTCACGGGTGATCTGACACCTGCTTTAGAAAGAGGCCACAGTGTGGCTCTGAGACTTAGGTCCGTTCAACTTTCCGCAGTTGCTCCAGAAGACAAATCTGACTTATCCCAGCCACCCACAAGACAGAAAAGGGGGATTTTGCTTCAGCTGAGGGCAGTGCAAATCATTGATTAGGCCCATGTCTCCTTTCAAACACACTATCCTTTCCCTGTTCCTTAAAGCACAAAGGGGAGTCTTAGAAGTACAAGTCTAAAATCCAAAGTGCTCAGAAAGTCTTTGCAACAATATGGCTTTCACATCCTGAAGCCCCAGAGGACTGAAGCAGATGCTTCTGACCGTGCTGGGCCAGTTTAGGAGAAAGGGTAACTCTGCAGAGACAATCTGAGGAAGCTTGTTCTACAAGGAGACTGCCAGCTGGCATTGCTGAAAATCCAGATAGGTGTCTCCCCCTTTGAAACCACGCATGGCTATTGGAAGCTATGTGCTTCAACAATACGCCAACTTAAATACTTACCAGTCAAATAAATATTGACTTCAGACGCAAAGGTGAAGCCCTCGGGGTCATGTTTTTGTGTCTTGCGTTTTGTCGGGGCTGGGGGTGGAGGTCTGATTCATATTCTCAGAACCAAGGTGGGGGCACGCTGTAACTACAGACCTGCAGACAAGCCTCCCATTATTGGAACTGAGCACTCTAATGCATGTACCTGCCCAAATGCATTTGAAGCCTATTCCCATGTTGGAGACTTGTGAATTACACAAACGGGAAGAGGGACTGCATATAATAATCCTCACCTGTTTTATTTCAGAGAGAAGAACTAGCAGTTTTCTTAAAGCTGAGGCTGAGTGCTCTTGCCTGGGGCACTGGAGGCTGGTTTGTGGACAGTGGTCCTGGCAGGGGTGTAGGCTGGAAAGGGCAGGGGGCTGCAGCCCGGTGTGCAGAAGGGTCAGCGCGATGGACATCTCCCAGCTGGCTCACCCCTCCTGTAGCTGGAGACAATCAACTCTATGTCTCCAGCCTTGGAGCCTGAGGGGCGAGAGAGGCCCAGAGCAGGCAGAGGTTCCCGTCACTTACCTGCCTTTCTATAATTAGCCCCATTGCACAGATGTGGACCTCGCCCTGCAGGCCACTTTGCTGTCTGGGAAAGGAAGGGGGAGTGCAGCCGTTGGCTTCCGTTTCCCTGGCAACCAAGGATGGCTGGGAAGGAGGTGAGGAAGGGCTGGGGTTGTAGTTGCTGCCTGCAACCAGGCCTTGCCTGGGGAAGATTCTGCTTTTGAGGCCTTGGTCTATCCAAGGGTGCTTTGCTGGCGACAACAAGTAAGCCACAGGGCGTCAGGGTTGGCCAACCCTGAGGCTCCCAGGATTTCTTGACTTCCTGCAGATGCTCTTTAAACAGCCCCCACTCTGTTGCCTCCTAACTTTTCCTTAAATTCTGAATACTTTAACCGTTGCTTGCAGTAAATGTGTTTGTCGTCCTCCAATGTGTCGATTTCCCACAGAAAGCCGCAGTGGCTAGGTGAGAATCAATACTAAAACACTCTTTTTATTTTTGAAAGTGGGTTTTAAAGGCCTGCCGTGTGTGTGGGGGGGGGGAAGGACCGAGGTGTCGGTGGGAGCCTGCGGCGCAGCGCGCGGGGGATTCCATTGGCAGCCGCGGTGGTGCGGGCTGCACGCCAGCGGGCTCACGTGTGCGCCTTGTCATGCAAATCCGACGGCTGGGGCATGCGCGCTGCGCCCCTCGGGGGACCCGCGGCGTCTCCGAGTTGGGACCCAGACTTCCAGATGCGCAATAATTAGGTTTCCTCATTAAACAAAGGTTTCCCCGTCATCCCCTCCTCCCACCGTTCTCAGACGCGGGAGCGCCTCACACCCGAGCCGGTTACCCCTCTCCTCCCTCGGCCGCCCCCCGACTCGGGACCCCAGCCCCTGCTGCCTCTTAGGGTCCCCGCAGTTCGGAGTCTTATGCATATCTCTCCACCATTCCTTTTCTTGCAAAGACGGTGAACATCAAATGTTCTCTTTGTTGTAGGTCCCCTCGCTGCCTTCTCCCCTCAACGAGGTGGCCAGGGCCCTACCCGTGCATCCGAGGGAGAGTGGGAGTCAGCTCTGCCGCTCGCCCTCCCCCTCGGCCTCGACCCCCGCCCTGCCCCTCTGCGGCCCTGGGCCTGGCTGGGTTCTGCTCAGCAGAGGATAGCCCAAGACCCGGCCGGGCGCCAGGGCCAGCGGCCGGCCAGGCCCCGCCGCGGCACCCCCAGGCCTCAGGCCAGCCGCACGTGTGAGGTCTGCGCTGGGCCTCTCAGCGCCCACCTCGAAGCTTTGGGGACGCCTTCGAGGACGTCCTCTGAGCCCCTCTAGGACCCTCTAAGCGGGCGCGAGGGATCCAGCTCCTCAGAGCAGGAGAAGGGGCTTTTCAGGAAAGGGATCTCAGTAGGTGAGAAATCGCCACCATTATATTCAAAGTCTCTGCTGGGGACGCGGTGGCTGGGCTCCGCGTCGTGCGTGACCCGCGAGCTGCGCGCGGCGCCCCACGCGCTCTCCGGCGTTCAGTTGCTCGCCGCTTACCTGCAGGGCGCACGGATTTGTGTTTTGCCTCCAGCAACCTCCTGGCCCCGGATTCCCCCAGATTCCTCTCCACCCCGCCCCCCCCAAGCCAGAAGAAAGCCCAGATCCGGGTTTGAGCCTCTGATAGGACACGAATAATTGTTGCATCATGTAACTTCCTACATCTTGGTTTTAATTTTCGCTGAACCAAAGATCTTTGCAATTTTAAAAGCAGCCCTCGATTTAATAAATGGGAACATTGTGCGGGAACGCGCGGCCCCTCCGCCCGTCGCCAGACGTTATTAGCCCTGACAGCACGCCGCTCAGCTTTGCGCGCAGGATTTTGTGAAGGGATGACAGACAGGAAGGCCGGCACTCATGGGCTCCTTGCGCTTTTTTCCCCCCTTTTCTTTCTTTCTTTTTTTTTCTTCCTTTCCTTTTTTTTTTTTTATCAGAATGTTCTGTTCGATGCCATTTATCCTTGATGATAGAAAATTGCGCTGTTGCCAGGACGCTGCCGCCGCTGAAATAGAGGGCAGGAGCCACATTTCCATTTCCAGCTTGAAAGCTATTCAAATGAATCTGCAGGGAGGGGTGGGGGATGTAGCGATAAACAAATAGGAGTCAATCGAGTTCTCCTTCCCATTCTGTCTCTGCAATGTGTGGCTCCTCGTTTCCGATGTAAAGATTTTTGTTCATCAGTGTTTAGGAATACCTAGGAGATCGTGTGAACCAACGCACAATTTATTTTGATGCTCTTAAAGCGACTAACCACATAAACATTTAGTAAGAAGTGTATGTCTAAATATATATAAAGGATAAGAATTATACATACATAGATCTCATGCATACATACTTGTACACAACTCCAAGCTACAACGGAGTCTAATGCTTTCAGCAGCACTTTGATGGAATATGCTTTGCCAGCGACGCCGACTGTTGATGGGGATGCTTCTTAGTAGTTGTGTGTCTATAAGTATTGCTACACGGGATCATTTTTTAAAGTCGTCTTTGTATTTTGTGTGTGGCAGGATGCTCTGTAATTTGATTGCCCTGTACATCTTCATTGACCTAAACACTTCTCTTAACAAAATGAAATAAATAAAAATCGAGTCACCCTCGGTTACCTGTTTCTTTCAAGTGGACTTTCCAGACATATCCTGAAAGTTTGGCTTCTAAATTAGGCAATAGGGGTCAAGGGAGTTAGTGTGTCTCCTAAAGATATGAAACACAGAGAGCTGAAGCCTGCATTCCTTTAAGACACGTAAAAAAGATCATGGATTATAGTCAAGGGATGATGTCCGAAATAGGACGTTGGAAAATTGAGAACCCAGAAAACCCACCTCTCTCTCTCCCCTTCTCTCTCCCCCCTTATATGTGCCATATATATATATATATTCATATCCACACACAAAGATGAATACACACATACATAATGAAACCTTAACAATGTCTTGACACAGTTATAAAACTTGTAGGGTCCCCACTGGCTTTTAATCATTAAATAACTTTTGATGAATTCAAACTCTCATGTTTGTTTCCAAGTCATAACGCGGTCAGGAACACGTCAGTCAGAAAAGGCCTCTGAAATACAGCAAATGGTGGTATTCTCAGATTTCACCTAGTCCTTTAAACTTAAAAAATCACCCGAGAACATTTTAAAACTTCACACTTTTCCACACGAGTTGAATCGTGGGTGCAGGACTGTGCTTTTAGCTGCAGCGCTGTTTGCGGGAGATGGACCACCGCTTGGCAGACAGGGCTGCGAAAGAGCGGTGGTCTCAAATTAGAGGGGGGGGGGGAGACAGGAGTGGGCGCACGTCGGAGTGGCCAACTGGCCCACTGGAATGTTCGGGTGACTCCAGGAAGCCAGGATTCCCGGGTACCGGGCTTGGTAGGTTGAGAAATTAGCATCATAATGAGAAAACCTTTAACACCTTGCGGTGAAGTGCAGTAAAGCCCGGGACGGCCCGAGCGCGTGCAGTTGCTGGTGTGTGTTGTGTGAAACAATTGGAGGTGAACTGAGAGTGCGTGGGTGGCTCAGACCCCCTCCCCTCCCTTCGCCGGCCGCACGAAGCTGCTCCCCCAGCTGAGGTAGCGCTCAAGGTGCTTCGGGCCAAGTCGCCCGCCAGGTACACGCTCGGGGCGGGCCGCGGGAGACCCGCGCCGCGGCGAGGGCAGCACGGGCACGAACCAGCAAGTGGGACCCCCCCCTTCCTCCCCGCAGCCCTGGGCCTGGAAGGTGCCTGACTCCCAGTTTCCCCCCAGTCCCCAGCTCCACGCGGGACAGCACCCAGAGGTGGGGCCTCGTGGGGTGCCAAGGCGGGAGTGCGCGCAGGAGGGACCCCGGGCCTCGCGGCTGCTGAGCCTGCGGAGCCCTCGTATCGGTCTCTCTTGGCTGTCTTCAGCTCGGGTCGCCTCCTAGGTTCTGAGTGTGGCTGCGGCCGGGGGCGAGCGGACGAGGGCAGTAGGAGATGCGGATAGGAAACTAACTTCGAGGGCCAAACGTAAGGGACCTGGGACGAACGAGGGGGACGCTGTGGTCCGGCGGCGGCGCGGGGCGCAGCTGCTGCGCGGCTCTGGGTGCTGGCACTTCGGATTCGTAAGGGCGCGTTTGCGTGGCTGGGCGTGCGGAGTTGTGCTAAAGCTGAGCTTTGGGTGCAATTGTAAAAGCCGAGAGTGGAGACCTGGGGTGGGGGTGGGGGCGTCGCAGGCTGGGAACCGCCACCCCCACTCCGCGAGCCGGCTGCCCCAGGACTGGCTGAGCTCCCCCAAGCTGCGCGGTGACCGCGCCGCGGCGCACAGCACCGGCGAGTTTGGAGGAGGGTGCTTCTCCGGAGGTGTGTACACTCACCATTAAAAATGAAAGCGATTTTTCCCTTCACCTTCTGAGATCCCAGGAATATGGGACTTGCCTTTTTCCTCCACAAAAGAGCAAGCAGTTCTGACAGGTTTGAGAAATACTCGCCCCTTAGGGGTTCCAGTATCCAGGAATGTCACATGCGGTGGAAATACAAAAGCTCAACATTGTGATATTTTAAAAGATTTCCCCCTCTTTGAAAGCCTCCTTGTAAATGCCTGGTTGTAGCGCCTGAAAGCGCTTTCGTGTGAAAACATGCCGCAGGGATCCCGTGCCTTTTTATGTGTACCAGCTCAGCTGCAGAGCCTTCCCGACGAGGCGAGGGTCATTATGGAGACTATTAATAAGATGCTTTCAGGGCCGGCCTCATCAGCTAGCTAAAGGCTTTGCACCAGCAAACGAGAAAAGAGAGAGCAACTATGCTTACAAAGTACTCTCAATTCCACAGTGCCTCCCAATCCAAAGGAACTTCCAGAGTTAGCCAGCCCTGGTGCAGTTAGCCAGCCCTGGTGCAGTTAACCAGCCTCCCTCAAACTCCACTTCCCTTGGTTCCAGGGAAACACACAAGTTCCATTCGTGCTTCGCAGTCTCCAGAGCTTTCAGATGTGCAACGCAAACAGTAAAGAATCGTATCAATCCTGCTTTGATCTGGGAGGGGAGACCATAGCAGAAATCAGGTGGCCACAAAGGTGCTGCTGGGAAGAACCCCACACCTTTTCTTCCTCCTTTCCTCTCTCCCTCCTGCCCTCCTTCTCTCCTTTCTTCCTCCCTTCCCTCCCACCCACCTCCTCTCCCACCCTCCTTTTTCCATCCCTTCCTTCTTCCTCTCCTTCCTTCCTTCGCTGTCTCCTCTCTGGCCTTCAAGATATCTCCCTTAGCTTCAGACATTGCTTACCAGTGGACAAAGAGGCAAAGTGTCAGTACAAACTATGAATACCTTGTGATTTCAAAGTGGGACAATTAAGTTCCTTAGAGGGAATCATTTTTTTGGCTTATCATTCCAGATACTGGGTTTAATGTACTCAGCATGCCTGCCTGGTTATTTACACAAATACGTTGGACCATGCTCTAAATACATGCCCCAGACACAACCTCCGCAGGAACTTAATTACCTGGAAAATAACAACAGCAACAAACAGAACTTGTATTTCCTTTGCTTCCTTTTACCCAAGTTCTTTAAGCATAGAGCAATGGCGGTTAATCTGCTTAGACAATTTAAGACTTACAGAGTAGAAGGCCTATATTGACAATTTCAAAATTCAAGTCTGAGTGCGTTGGCTAAGCAAAGCTTAGGAGATGACAGATGGGATAAAAGAACTGCCAAAAACTAGACTTTTTATTAAAACTAAAAACTGTGATGTTTTTGTGGCTTTGAAAGAAATAATTGTTACAAAGCTCACTCAATCCAAATGTGTCCCTAAACAAACAACCAGAAGGGTATTTTATTTTATGCTACCTGATATTTATACATACAATACAGTATTTCACTCTGCTTGCATGCCACCTCCCATATATATAAATATAGTTAATCAGTATAGTTAATATAGCTGAGCTGCGCACTCAACACAAATGATGTGTGCAGAATCATAAGCATCCCTGCTGTCTACACACCCTTCCTCTCAGTTCTTAGGTTCTGTGTTGCAAGAAGCTGCCCATGAAGCTATGGCTTTCACTCAGCTGGCTTCAGAATTTGTAGAATGGGAGGAACACATGCAGATATCTAAATTTCTTAAAGCCCTATCTGCTTGCAATCATCCCTATTAAAGTTGGTCTTCATTTAACCTCAGTGGGCCATTCTCTGTGACAGCCTAACTCACCCTGACACCATGGCCACCCAAATGCATTTACATGGAGGACAAAGCGCAGTCAATGACTTTGTGCTATTAAAGCGCCTTTGATGCACTGGTTTGGGAGCACTGCTTAGGAGGAGGACTGCAGTGGGCAGAGGGAGGAAGAAGGCAAAGAGAGAGCCAGTAGAAGAGAGAGAGAGCACAGGAGTGCGTGTGGAGGTAGGGAGCTGTCTATGGCCACAGGCTGTGGATTGCGTCCCCATCCGAGGTCCGCTCTCATTTGGTGGCCTTCCTTGTCCTTCCTCCAGGCCTCTAAATCTGCTACCCTGAAACTCAGGTGCTAGAGAATTTGTAGTGGAAGCTACCAAACTATTCCTTTACAAGAGGTTAGGGGGTATTTGTTGCCTACAGATACTGAAAGTATTGTATCAAGTATCCCAAGATTGCTCATTTTGGTGAAATTTAACTAAAAAAAAGTGTTGTGTTCATATAAACTTACTTGTGCATTGTCTTACTTGTGACTTAACATGGCTCCATGGTTCACTTTATAAGCTGACTTTACACATATTTTGAAGGAAAAAAATACTTTCTCTCTGGAAAAGTAACAAACATCGGTGACTTGTTGTTCCTTAGAGTCAGTAATAAACATTCCATCTTAATTATATTTAGAGTTTCATTAAAAATTGTAATCTTTTCAGTCTGCTCTCTTCCTTTTCCCAGTCTCCCAAAAATCTAGCATGTCGCCTGTGTGTAGGGAGAAAGAAAAGACCTCCTTGTCTTTTTAATTAAAGTTTATACAGCTTGTAGAAAGCAGTAATTTTCTAGAAAATCAAATCATTTTAGATCACTATAGTTCCACTCTTCTGTCTTTAACAGAGTTCTAAGCCAATCTTGCCCTTTAGAAACCAGCAATTATAAAGCAAAGATTACTGGAGAAGTATGATGAATTTAAAGTGGTTTGATTTGGAAAGGCAACCCCACCTCTCGGAGCGCGGGTACCAGTGTGGATCCTGTTTTGCATGCACTGTGTGACAACCCTCTGATTTCTGTAGGGCACATCAGAGCAACACCTGCCAATGCACATCCCTGCTTGTTGGAAACGGTGACATTGTCACCTCTTCACTCAGAGTTGTGATTCACATGACAGGGTCAGTGTTCCTTTGCTCGACAAGGTGTTGAGCCAAAGGATTGAACAAAAAATTAATGCAGAGTAGGAGTCATTTTCTCATGAAAAAAAGTTATGCTTACTTTTAGGAGACTTGCTTAGAGTTCTTAGTGGGCCCTCACTGGCTATAGAGCAAATAACCAGCTCCTTATTGTGGCCTGCTTGGAGAGGCAGTGGAGGCTAGTGGTAAGTGCAGGATTTGCGGTCTGGAACAAGTTATTTTACTTCTCTGAGGCTTACTTTCCTTTCAGTACAATGGAATAATATTACACATAACTTACTTTGTAATGGTTGAATTAAATGAGATAAGTGCTTGTATAGCACTTAGCAAGGTGCCTTGTCAAAAGAAAACATCCAAGGAATACTAACTAATGCTTACTGTTGACATGAATATAGTGCTTAACAAGGCCTGTTAGATCCTGCTTCTGCATATGCTATCCACTTACTCTGGAAAGCTCTCCCTGCCACCTTGCCCACCTGGATAACTCCTTACCTCCCCAATTCACCCCAAGGGACAGTGCCCCTGGGAAATCCCTGATGCTTGAAATTCGGAGGAAAAAAAGGCAAACCGAGAAAGCAGATCAAAGAGAACCAGTAGTACTCACCTGCTTATCGCTTCTGTAACACTTTGCAGATTTTATTGTAATTACAGCTTTCCTTATCTGTTTTCCTTCCTTAGACTCTAAGTTATAGCAAACACAGTGTGATTAATTCTCTTCCTCTGAGCTCACAACTGAGCCTGCTGGAGACTAACACCCAACGGGTAAATATTCAGGTTTTCCTCCTGTTATGCTTGCATGGGATGGATAGTTCTGCATTTAGTTCTCTGTGCTTACTCTTCCCAGGGAGCATGGGAAGGGAACCGATTATTCCCCTAAGTAACTTTATGAAGATATTTGACTGTGAGCTTTATAATGAATTGTTGGTGAGTTGCCTTATGGACAAGTCGAGTTATCTGTCCAAGACTTTGATCATGACATTCAATATCAGGGTTGTGCTTATTCATTGGATGGTGATTTGGATTCTCTGTGAGTGTTAATAGGTTTCAGCTACCACAATGCCCTGTCCAACTGGGCTTCTTAATGAATCCAGCTATGTCACTGGTTTACAGGTCACAGGTGTATGTATATGTAGTTAATCGTGATTGGGGGTATAATAAACATTTCAAAAGACCACGTGTGCTTGTTTCACTGTCACTTTAAGTTTGTCTAACTCTTAGAAGTCTAGGGAATCCTCACTGTGCTAAGCTAATTTGAGGGAAAACCAGTAAAAAACTATGCTCTGTAGGAAATATAGAATATTGTAATCTACCTCGCAGAAAATATTTACACAAGTCAGGGAGTAACTCTGTGGCTGAGACCCAAAACTGGGTCTGATTTAATGAGCAAGGCCAGAATTCTTTGTAATTATTTCATTAATCGTCAGAAACAGTTGATACTCGAGTGTTTGAGAGCTGTTTGTTTTCTTAAGAAATTAATCACCCCCTGCAAAGCTTATTTAATTAGGTCTGTAAACTCTGTTTCTTCTACCAAGGGGAAAGTTAAGCCAGTTCTCTATCTTGGCATTATCCAATGTTCCAAAGGCACAAGGTCAAAATGAACCAGACTTTCCAGGAATAACTTAATAAATACAGGCGTTAAGCCAAATAATGATTCCTGTTGTTCTGGTCATGTAAACACTAATTAATGTTCATAATTTTTCCCTTAGCCCCTTTGAAAACAAAATAAATAAAGCAATTTAAAAGGACAAAAGAAATTCCACTTCGTTGTGAAAACAATAGAATTTCTATCGATGATGATTCTTTAAGATAAAGATTGAAGTCAATATTTTGATTTGGTTATAGGTCCAGAGACTGGGCCTCGTGGAGAGCTTGGGAACGGTCAGGCAGTGTGTTTTCCTGCACCTGCTGAGGCACTGCTCTGCTGCCAGTGAGCCAGTGCTGTCCCACATCCAAGGCAGTGCTAACCCCACACTCACACTTTCCCATGAGGCATTGCAGTGGAGTCAGACAAAGGAGATCAAAGAAAGGGCAGGACTTGGAGAGGCAGGAAGTGTAATTTGCACTGGGCATAAAATGCTATGGGATCCTAAGATCAGAAAATGGTAAGTGACCAGTAAGGAAAACAGTAAGGTTTGCCACGTGCCTGTGTCTGTCCATCTGTTTCTGCCATTTTTGTGACGCTTCCTCTTTCTTTATGCTATACAAGGGGCTTTAGTAATTGACTTAGACAACAAAACAGATATTTCGCTCTGCCCACTCTCACTTCAGATTCAAGCTACGGAGTCACTCACAGCAGGCTGACCAAGAAACTTCTGCCAATGGAACGAATCATTGACTGACTTTATTATTAACACAGTGACTGCATATTATTAAAAACAAAACAAAGCAAAACTCTTGGCTTCTTTTTCCTAGGAAGATAATATTGGTCCAGAAACAGTCAACTTTGCCTCTCTCTAAATATCCAAGTCAAATTTCATGACATCTAGGCCCTACCCGGCCCACCTACTGACCATATTTAAAAGAGACTCAAATAAGAGTCTAGAGCGTCTCTTGGAAGCTTCTCTCAGTCTGTGTGGTTTTTGAAAGGATAGTGTGAAAACTTTTTATTGTTTCAGATCAGACCTCCCAAGCCTGACTGAATTTTTATGCCCAAGAACCTAAAAAACTCCAAGAAAAACACAGCTCAAACCACCACATTTTGCTTGCTTTCAGGTTCAGGCCCTATAAAACCACCACATTTTGTATGGTTTCCACCCCAAACCATAAGTTGGCCTGCAATCGCTCTGGATGCCCCGCTCAGGTCTAATTGAAATGTTTACCAACCTTGACAGCCTGTTTGGCGAACTGATCGTGAACTTGGAATGCAGGTGAAACAAGCTGAGTTCTCGGCAGGAGTTTCTTCTCCACTTCAATCCCTTCACCCTACCCCTGCGTTTCATCCTCCTCTGCCAGCCATTGTCACTCTCCGGGATGCGCTGCTGATGTTGGCCTCGCCTTGGACCCTTCCAACTTGTTTCTTTGCCTCAAAACTGACCTCCTCTGTGTATCATTCCCCTTAGCTTGTATACTTGGAGGTCAATCAGGTAATCAGCTTTGGCTAGGATGCTAACAAGATTTCAAAATTCTTAGGGAATGCACAGGATGCTAGATTATGTGGTGTGAGTGTGTGTGTGTGTGTGTGCAGGCAGGATTTTTTTTTTTTTTAGGATTTCTTGATGGCAGTTTAGAACTGGCAGATAAAACACAACCTTTTTATTAGCTAGATGTAGCAACCCTGTGACCATTATATCTGTATCTTCTAGGTAACCTCACACAGCAGGCATTCAAAAACTACTGGTTATGGGGCCAGTGCCGTGGCACAGTAGGTTAATTTTCCGCCTGCAGCGCTAGCATCCCACATGCGTGTTGGTTCTAGTCCCAGCTGCTCCTCTTCCAATCCAGCTCTCTGCTATGGCCTGGGAAAGCAATAGAGGATGGCCCGAGTGCTTGGGCCCCTGCACCCACCTGAGAGACTAGAAAGAAGCTCCTGGCTTCAGATCAGCTCAGCTCCAGCTTTTTTTCTTTGTTTTAAAAAGATTATTTATTTATCTGAAAGGCAGACAGGCAAAGAGGAAGCTCCTATCTGCTGGTTCACTTCCCAAAAGCCCACAAAGGCCAGGGCTGAGCCCAGACCCAGGAGTTCAATTCTGATCTCTCAACCACTGGAGTCATCACTGCTGCTTCCAAGGTCTTCAGGACGCTGAAGTCGGGAGCCCCAGGCTGAGGCTGGAGTCCAATCCAAGCACTCGGAAACGAGAGGCTGGTCCCAGTGCAGGCCCCAGAAGTCTTTGCTTTCTGCATTGTGTGTTTCCTGGTGCCCATTGTCCTTCTTTGGACTGGACTCCAGGATAGAAAGGGGCTAGGGAGGAAAGGCTGGCTGTCATCTTGTGGTTCACTACGGGAAGAGCCCGCCTAACCGTTGGCTTGGGGAATGAGGAAGCTGTCATTCTTTCCCCACAAGGAGGGGGAGCTCCCTTGACACCTACAAACGGGAGACTCCTTGGCTCGCATGGGTGCTGGGAGGAGAAGTAATAGTAGTGGCTTGGACTGAATGGGAGCTTGCATAAATAGTTCAGATGCCCCCAATTCATCATCATGGAGGTTCGTGCAGTCTCTATGCAAGGAGAAACTGTCACAACCTGTTTATTTTATAGTTATGTGAAATGATCCATCACAATTACTGCTGTAGCTACTTTACAATCACGACTTCCCTTGCTTTAAAAACTTACTTTCAGTGTAAAGGCAATGTTGACTTTGTCTTCATTTATTGCATCTGTTACTTCCTTCAGGAAGTTCTCAGAACTTTCCCAGAACTGACTAATCTTTGACATGGAGCAGTCAATATCGCTGAGAGAAATGAGACTTGGGAGATTAAGAGCTTGCGGGGTCCAGTGCGTGCTACTTGGGGACCTTCTGAACACATCCTGTGTTAGCATGTGGCCTGTTGGTTTGGAGCCGTCACTGAAGTTCGTGGGAGATACGTGTTCATGTGTTTGCTGTGCTCCAAAAGCAAGAGAGATACTTAGCCTTGAGACAGACGGCTCAGAAGGCACGCAGCCACCCACGCTCCTGTAAGTTCTGTTTGCTAAGTGAGTTATCTCTGCCACTTGTTTATCTGATTTCTAGAATCTACTTCTAGCCTCAGGCTCACTGACAGAGGAAAGCTATGTGTCCCCTTGCTTCTGAGTTATGTTTGTTTGAGAAAGCCTTCCTCCGGGAAGAACACTTTGGAAAATATAGTTTTGGTTTTTTACATATAATGGTTAGAAATGTGGGTTTGGGAGTCAGCCTCTGCAATGGAGTTCTGGATCTGTCTCTTTAATATCTAGAATCAGGTTATTTTACTCTTGGAAACTACAGTTTTCTAGAGCTTGAAGGAAAGATAATTATGGTGACTACTACAAGGAGTTAACATGAAGCGACTTGTTGGGTGGAGGGTCTAGCCCGTACATAGCAAGTGTGCAGCAAGTGACAGTCATTATTCACTGTCCTCGTTGAAGTCTGGAGCGGAGCATTTTCCCTTTAGACAGAATCTCAGTGTCTAATGAACACACCTCTGTGGCCTGGATCCTGCATGTGGCTTTGATAGGAAGCATGGAAGCAATGTCCCTGGACCTGGCCGGCCACATTCCTGGGCCCTCCCCTGAATGTCCAACTTCTGGTTTAACTGGAATTTGGGAGTCATGGTTAGGACACTGTGGCACCTTCTCACATGGTCAGGGTTGCAGCCCAGTGGAAGGTTGGGGACGGCTGTCTAATGCTAACTCGGGGTGCCTCCGAGCTTCCCAGCTGTCCCCCTTGCCCGGCCTTGTGGGAGCTGTTCTGGGGCAGTGTTTTCCCTGCACTCTGACGACTGAGCCCACGGCCTGGGGATCAGCTGTGTTTCTGGCCCTCCCCCTGCTGAATGCCCAGTGCTCTTCTGGCTCAACCAGAAGTTCAGGTGCGAGGTGCCTGGTGGTGCGCTGTTGGCCTGGGACAGTGGGTGGGGTGCGGTGGAAAACGCTTGAGCAATGACTCTAGAGCCCTGAGGAAGTTTTGCTTTTGTCAGTGGAATTTTACTTCACGGCGTTTGTGCCTTCCACCTGCTGTGAGCTCTCAGTGGATCCTGCTCTGCTAGGAGCCTAAAGAAGAGGCTAGGGGAATAGGAAAGAACTAGAGGTCACTTCCTCCTCCACACTTATCTCTGCCCCTGGCATCTTTTCTTATTTAGTCTTTCTAAAATTTCTGTCCATTTTTGGCCATCAGAGAAAAAGGAGCTGAGATTAAAATGCTTAGGGGCTTTAAAATTCTTGCTTTCTTCCTTTTTGCTCACCCACCTAACCCTAACTTCTAGGCTACTTGCTATTTCTTTCTATCTCTCTCTTTTCTTTCTTTCTGTTCATTTGTTTATTTGAAAGGCAGAGTTACAGAGAGCCAGAGGCAGAGAAAGGTCTTCTGTCTACTGGTTCACTCCCCAGATGGCCATAACAGCTGGAGTTAGGCCAATCTGAAACCAGGAGCCCGGAGCTTCTTCAAATTCTCCCACATGGGTGCAGGGGCCAAACAACTTGGGCCATCTTCTAGTGCTTTCCCACACCATAGCAGAGAGCTGGGTTGGAAGTGGAGCAATCAGGACTTGAACTGGCGCCCATATAGGATGCTGGCTCTGCAGGTGGTGGCTTTACCCACTATGCCGCAGCAATGAGGTATTCTTCTTTCTTAGAGCGCAGGAAAGAGATTTTTAACTAGTACAAAAAACATGGAAAAAAGAATGTTGGAATAAAATAAAACCTTGGGAAAAAAGGCTGGTTCAGTAAGGGAGGTGGAAAGGAGGAGGGAGGGTGGTTACGCCCTAAACCCCAAGCTGACAGGAAACTGTCTCAGGTTAATACAGATGGACAAGACTTCTGGTATTACTTCAACTTCAGAAAAGGATTTGCTGAAACTTGATAGAAATGGAAAGAAATATTGGGGGAGGGGAGAGTGATGGACAAAAATCCCAGAAGATTAAAGATGATCTTGAACAACTCAAAATGTTGAGGACATCTGGCCACATGCCTGCAAATGATCTATTCAGCTAGACCAAAAGGGTTGGAATTAGTTCTCAATTTTGGTAATAATCATCGGTATCCTAGTGATGGGGTGACTTGAAATTTTAGGTCAATTTGTGTGTGTGTGATAGTTATATTTAATGTATACAACAAAAACTGTACCATTGGCTTGCTATAATGGCTATTTTGTCATTTGGCATTAATATGGCTCACATTTACTTGTTAAATTTTTAACCTATTTGAAATAACCACTAATTCTAGATAAATCAGTCCCAAATAAAATGATTTCTATACATATGGAAGCTATAGATTAAGGAGGAGACTTCTAAAATGTAAAAAACCCAACTAACTTAAGTCATAGCTGTTAAGAAGAACAAATATTGGTCTGTTGGAGAGTCTATTATTTGTCAAGACGCACTTTCTAGATGTTATTGCAATGGTAAAAGACTTTGCTTTCAAAGAGCCTCAGGTGTCTCATACCTGTGGAGTAGGACAGCCATGGCCAGGGAGTGGCTCCAGTTATCTGTGTGTCTCCAGGCCTTGTGAAGGGTCAGGTGCCTGGAGGCACCAGTGTTTCTCAAGTCAAACTGAACTTTGGTGGGACACAGTAAAGGAGAAATTCTGAGAAAAAGCTATTTGTTGGTTTGCTCATTCTAGTATCCTTTTTGCTTCGTTGTCATCTGGTTCAAACCCTGTTCGGATTTTTCTCACCCACAATATCACAATTGCAATGTTCCTTGACTCTGTCTGGTGAGTTGTTGGCTGTCAGGCTCTTCTCTATGCTGAGTGCCCAGCACTCCTTACAGGTGATATCACTTAGTGCACACACAGCCCAGTCATGGGGGTATCCTGACTGTGCCTGTGGAGTCTTGCCTATTTCCAGGGCTCAGTGCATCAGCAACAATAGGAGAAACAGCTGTGAGAGTAATCCAAGGACCAATTTGTTGTAATAAAGCAAAACAGGGCTTTGCCATATGGGAGATATATCTAAGATGGGTTTAGTAGTTGTAGGATGATTTTTCTTGTAGCCCAAGGGCTTTCGGGAGGGAATCTGAAATCTTTTCACTATGCCCACATCATTGCCAGATGTGGATGGAGAGAAAGAGACCTTCTGTGTGTGTGTATATGTGTGTGTGTGCGCGTGCGCAAACGTATGCGCCTGAGAAGTGCTCAATTCTGGCTCGTATTCCTAGCTGATCTCACATTCATTTTCGGATGCAAGGATTTCTTTATGAACCTTCTAAATATGCAGCAGGACTCTCCCTCCCCCCAAGTCAGCTGAATAAATGAATTTATGTTTGTCAGTGTGTAAACCCGGAGGCAAGCAAATAATATTAAAACATGGCTATTTCATAACGGAGCTTGTGAGTCTCGTACTGTAATAATAGAATGAGATGAAGTGCTCTGTGAAAACTTAAAAATTCATAATGATTAGTGACCCTATTAATCAGAATTTTTCACGTGACCAGCTCAGGGCTCTGCTGTATTAAGCTGTCATGTGGCTGCAATCATACCTTTTTACCTGCCATCAGAGGTGACTGTCGGCAACCAGCATATCGTCTCTGCAGTCTAACAGCTTCAGTTCCCCAGGGCTCCATCCTGAGTCCAGGGCGATTTGTACGGTACACTAATGATCTGCTGATTGTCTGCACAAAAGCGAAATCATACACTGTTCAGGCAACTCAGCGATTCCACACAAAAGCAAAGAACTGTCTGGTGTCAAAATAATACCATACTCTAACCTTGATAAAGGTTTTTTAACCGACTGCAAGGTACTGTTTGGTACTAAAGTGTGTGGCAGAAATAATGTTTAGTCAGGGAACTAACAAATTAGCAGCAGGTAAATGTCAGGAGTGTGTGTTGTGTGTGTGTGTGTGTGTGTGTGTGTGTAAAGATACTGTTTCAATAGCTTTTCCTAGAAGTTCAAATTTTTTATTCTGAATTCTGAAAAGTATAGAAACTAGCCAAATAACCTTATTTTAGTTGAATATTGATTCATATTGGTGACTATTAGTAAACATTTTCAATAAGCGGTCACCAGAGGGTTTGTTTAATAGGTTTTTGAAAATGTGTGAACACTATATGGATGTATCTACTTATTGATCTATGGGTCAGTCTCCATGATTTGCTTCAGAAAGCAGGTTTGGGGGTTTGGGCATGAAACCATCTCAGTAATCTCTGTGGGTGTGGCTGCCCTATGATACGTCCCTTCTGAGCCTAAGAACACAGAAGAGAACCTGGATTGGCACTGGAAAACCGTTGTTAAGTCCCATCCTGCCCCTCTTTTGCCATTCTCAGGCCCTGCAGTCTCTTCTGTGTGTGTGTGTGTGTGTGTGTGTGTGTCCATGGCTGATTTTCCCCTAGGAGACTTGTCACAGAATCATTTCTCTGCTTAGGGATAGAGAAGAATACCTGAGACTGTGACCCAGATTCCAAAGCTTTATTCCAAGATCTGCCTTGTTCACTTGCTCACTTGTTCAGTCCTTTATTCTTTCATTCATTCAGGGATTATTTTAAGTCCAGCACTATGGTAGGCACTGGGATGCTGATGTTGAACAAAATTCATTCTCATTTCTCAAGGCCTTCGTAGTCTGAGAGCAAGTGATTGGTCAACTGGCGATTACCAAATGCTTAACAGGTGGGTCAAGGATTCTTTGTCAGGTCAATCCTGAAAATATGTAAAGAACATATGAACTGTACCATGTTGGCAAAATGAAGATTCTGCCAACAGACTAAGCTGCTGATGAAGGGGAAAAAATGAGTATTTTCTCTGTAATTGCTCATAGCTCTGATCTCAGCAGCCAAATAGAGCCTATGTTCCATAAATTATGGTAAATTTTTTGAGATGTCTGAGAATCTTAAGATTATATATATGTCTGAAATCTTCAGATATGTATTTTATATATATCAAACCTACCAAAATCAAATTATTAATGTATAAATCTTCAGACTAAAAATTAATAATGAGATTAAATCAGTAATAAAAAGCCTCCCAACAAAGAAAAGCCCAAAACCTGATGGCTTCACTGATGAATCCTACCAAAACTTTTAAGCAGAACTAATACCAGTGTTTCTCAAATTATTCAGAAAATTAAAAATGAGAGAACTCTTCCAAACTCATTCTACAAGGCTGGCATTACCTTGATACCAAAAGCAGACAAAGACACAGAAACAACTACGAAACTATAGAATAACAACCTTGATGGACATAGATCTAAACATTCTCAAGATAGCACTATCAAATCAAATCCAAAAGCATATAACAATGATCACTATAACCAAATGGAATTTATCCCAGAATGCAAGTTTGCAATGTACACATATCAATATACACAATACATCACATCAACAGGATGACGGATAAAAACCATACAATCATCTCAATAGATGCAGAAATAGCATTTGACACCATCCATTTGTGATAAAGTCTTGTGAACAAAGTAGGAATAAAAGGAATGTATTTCAACATAATAAAGGTGGTATGCCACAAACCCATAGCCAACATCATACTGAGTGGGAAAAAATTGAAATATTTTCTTGTAAGATCTGGAACTTCACAAACATGTTCATACCTCTGTTCTTAGTCAATTTAGTGCTGGAAATTTTAGCCATAGAAATTAGGTCAGAGAAAGAAAAAAAAAAAGGCCTATAAAAAGGAAGCCAAATTATCTTTGTTTACAGATGATATGATCCTATACATAGAAAAAACTAAAGACACCACTTAAAGATTATAGAACAAATAAATTCAGTAAAGTTGTGGGACAAAAAAAATCAACATTCAAAAATCAGTAGCAGCCTTATACACCAACAACAAACTCATTGAGAAAAAAATCATAAAAGCAGTCTTGTTTACAATAGCAACTAAAAAAAAATAAAATATCTAGGAAAAAGGTTAAGCAAAGATGTGAGAGACCTTGAAAATTAAGGTCTGGGGGCCGGTGCTGTGGCACAGCAGGTTAACACCCTGGCCTGCAGTGCCCATATCCTATGTGGGTGCTGGTTTGAGTCCCGGCTGCTCCACTTCTGATCCAGCTCTCTGCTATGGCCTGGGAAAGCAGTAGAAGATGGCCCAAGTCCTTGGGCCTCTGCACCCACGTGGGAGACCTGGAAGAAGTTCCTGACTCTTGGCTTCAGATCAGCTCTGGCCGTTGCAGCCATTTAGGGAGTGAACCAGTGGATGGAAGCCTTCTCTCTCTCTCTCTCTCGCTCTTGCTCTACCTCTCTCTGCAACTCTGTCTTTCAAATAAATAAAACAGTCTTTAAAAAAAAGAAAGAAAATGAAGGTCTGATGAAAGAAGTTGAAGACAAAAAATATAAAGATCCCCAATCTTCATGGATTGGAAGAATTAATATTGTTAAAATATCCATGTTTCTTAATGTTATTTACAGATTCAATGTGATCCTCATCAAAATACCAATAACATTCTTCACAGAACTCGAAAATAAAGAAGCCAAAGATCCACATGGAAACTCAAAAGACCTGGATAGCCAAAAAAAAAAAATTTTTTTTAATGATTGATTGTTTTGAAAGGGAGAGCAAGGAGCGGGGAGAGATTTCCACCCACTGGCTCACTCTCCAAATGACTGCAATAGCCAGCTCTAGACCAGGCTGAAGCCATGAGCCAGGAACTCCCAACCTAGCCTCCTACATTAGTAACCAATGACAGTCTCACTCCATCACATTTGTTCATCCATTCAAGCCCTGTGAAATGTGAGGTGTGTGCTAGGTGTTATGAACTCAAGGGTGAGCCAGATGAAAGCGGACTTTACCATGTAGCTCTTGGTAGAGGCAGTATAGGGACCTCAGGACAGGTAGAAAGGATTGCAACCAAGTGTGTTAGGTTTGGTGAGCCAGGAGAAGTACTGCGGGGGTGAGAGGGGAGGGGAAGGGTGCTTCAGGCATAGAGGACCATGTGTGTGAAGGCCTGGAGTTAAGAAGGAACACAGTGCATTCTGGGACTTAGATCTATTCCAAGTCACTAAATCACCCCCCACATTGAGAGGAGCTTGAGATGAGACCAGGGAGGTGGCAGGGCTAGGTCCCTAAGGGCCTTAGCAGGAATGCTAGGCAGTTTGGACTCCATCCGAGATGAAAGGGAATGTATGGAAGGGATTCAAGTAGGGCAGCACTGTGATGGAATTTGCATTTTGGGAAGATTGCCCAGGCTACACACTGGGTGAGGAGTTGGAGAGGGTGAGAGAGGTGCAAGCCAGCAGGCTTCTGCAGTGACCCAGGTGGAACAGGGCCCTTAGTCCAACAGTGTGAGGCGGTGAGAACAGCTTTAGCCTCCAGTAGCACTTGGCTCTAAAACTGTGTATAGATTTGACATTACCTGGGAATCAATTTTACGTCATTTCCAGGTATTTTTCTTTCCTTAAATTTTTCTTTATTTGACAGAGAAACACAGAGAGATCTCTTATCTGCTGGTTCACTCCCCAGATGCCTGCAACAGCTGGGGCTGAGCCAGACCAAAGCTAGGAGTCTCCCAAGTAGGTGGCAAGGACCCAGGTACCTGAGCCTTTGCCTGCTGTCCTCAGAGTTTGCGTTAGCAGGAAACTGGAAGTTGGAGAAGAGCCAGGACTCAAACCCAAGCACACTGATTTGGGATAGAGGCATCCAAGGTGGTATCTTCATCACTGTGGCAGAGGCCCACCTTTCTACAATTTTTTTTTTTTTGTAAATGGACTATCTTTACCCATTATGGAATTTTAATAGAATACTGTAGGTGAGAAATTGGGCATTGTATAACACACTTGTAACTGGTAGGCCCTTCCTATTGCTGTCAATGACACTCCTCCCTCTTGCCTCCCTGTTTTCTTCTCCTTTGATGTACAAGTTGATGTTTTCCTTAGGAAACATACTACTTATTTGAGAGACAGAGCAACATCTCCCATCTGCTCATTTACTCCCCCAAATATTCACAGTGGCCAGGGCTGGGCAGTGCGAAGTCCGGAGCTTAGAATTCAATCCAGGTCTCCCATGTCTGTGATAGGGCCTTTTTCCAGTGGGGAATGTTTGGCCTATGAGTCCCACAAGGGCTGTGAAATCATCTGGCCAAGGCAACTGTAGGTGGGACTTGAAAATCAATAAATCTGTAATTTTTAAGTTGATAATTTTGTATGGCCCATGATTGATGTTATAAATATCCAAATGGTCCTTGGTGGAAAAAAAGTTTTCCACCCTACAAACTGGAATCAGGAGCTGTAACTGGGCACTGAACCCAGATACTCCAGTGTTCAGTGTGGGCATCTTAACCAATGTCTTAACTGTTTTGCCAAATAGTCACTTGAAACATTTAAAGATTTATTTTTTTAATGTTTATTTGAAAAGCAGAGTGACAGTGACAGAGAGGGAGAGGGAGCAGGGAGTATAGCTCTTCCATCTACTGGTTCACTCCCCAAATGTGTCCAATAGCCCGACCTGGGCCAAACTGATACCAGCAGCCAGGAATTCCATCTTGGCCTTCCACAGGGTCACAGGAACAGAAGTACGTGGGCCAGTCTGCTGCCTTCCCAGGTGCATTAGCAGGGAGCTGGATTGGAAGCAAAACAGAATTTGAACTGCATTCCAATATGAGATGCTGATATTGCTAGCTTCTACCCCACAATGCCCCGTGATGCTTTCAATTAGGATATTTTGTTATTGGTGCAGTTAGTCCTTTTAATCTCAAGGCCACAAGGATGGCAAAGACTCCTCTTTTCTTCAGTCTTCTTGCCTACTGCTGTTTTCCCAGAATGCCTTGGGCCATCACAAGGTCACGTCTGACAAGGTCAGTTCTGTGGAACACTTTATTCCGATGTGGGTGATGTTATGACCACGGACAACCTTGCCTGGCGGAGACGAGCGTCTGCTCTGTTTGGAACATTCTGGTAGCTGCCTTCTTGTCCTCACGCCCTCGGAATGCAGTTCCCTGTTGTCTTTGGCTCCCCTCAGGGCCACTTCTTAAGCACTTGTGGAGAGAGAACTTTGCATTTTTTTATAGACCAGACCTTAGTTTTACTCTGAGATATTCCAGAATCCCGTCATATGTTCCCTTCTGACATCTCTAAGGCTCATCTTTTCCCAGTGGTCTCCAGTCACTCGAATCCTTTCCCATATTCCGGCCTCTTCTCTTCTTCCCCCTATAAATCCTCTGGCTGCATGTCTGGTAAAGCAATCTCTGTGGTGCCGTGACATCTTTCTAGAATGCCGTCCCTGCTCTCTCGGGTTGCCGAGCCTGGACGTGAGCGGTCTCCACTCTGCTTTCTTGTCTGCGGGTTTCGCCCTGCCGGCCTCCCAGGTCGCTTCTCTGAATACCTGACCTCTGTATGTGTGGTTTTTTTCTTTCCCTCGTTCACTTTCACTTTCCTGGGCTGTTTTAAAGCTGTCTCCTCCCAAGCCGAGAACATGGCCCTTCCTTTTTTCTATGCCAAGCTCCGCCTCCAATAAGCTGTATCCCCAAAACCCCTGTTTCTCCCCCAGATCTCTTCCTCACGCTCGCCAGCGGCTTCCTCTTCATGGTCACAGGCTTTTGTTTTGAATGAGGTGATGCCGCCGCTGTGTAGCTAATGGAGTGTGTGCAGCTGCCCCTCCGTCATCAGTTGGAGCAGAGCGCTGCTGGTGGTGACGTAAGTTCATTCTCTCGGCTCCGTCACCGCTACCTGGGTTCAGGGCGGCAGCTGCAGCTTCTGTCCCAGCTCTCCTCCCTCCATCCTCATCAGTGTCGCTCTCCCTTTGTAGACACAACAAAACAACCAGGCTTCCGCCCCTCCCTGGCTGGAAAGTTGATCTTTCTCAGGAGTCTTCTACCCTGGCCTTTCCACACTGTTCCGCAACAGCCTGTCGCCGTCCACCGCACATCCTAAACCCCTACCACACACACCTGCTCGAGCAGGAATTTCTGGAGGTCAAGAAGGCCAAGACCAGGCTGCAGAGTTTTTTTTGTCATTTTTTTTTTTTTAATATGTTTATCTCAGGACTGGCGCTGAGGCACAGTAGGTTAAACCTCTGTAAACCTCTGTCTGCAGCATCCCATATGGGCACCGGTTTGTGTCCCGGCTGCTCCTCTTCCAATCCAGCTGTGGCCTGCTGTGGCCTGGGAAAGCAGTAGAAGATGGCCCAAGTGCTTGGGCCCCTGCACTCACGTGGGAGACCTGGAGGAAGCTCCTGGCTTCAGATCAGCTCAGTTCCAGCTGTTGTGGTCATTAGGGGAGTGAACCAGCAGATGGAAGACTTCTCTCTGTCTCTCCCTCTCTCTGTCTGTAACTTTACCTTCAAATAAATAATTTTTTTTTTAAGATTCATTTATCTCAGAAACTATGGCAACACTGCACCACATGCCTGCCTGGCACTGCAGGGTTGCAGCTGAATGATGGCTGTCCCTTTAGACAAAGCAGGCTCTCCCTTTAATTGACCAGTTTATGTCATGCCCCTTTGTATTCCCCAGGTTGAGGCCTTTGTCATCTGTCACCACTCTTGTACTTTAACTCCTGGTGTGAAGAGGAAATCCTATCACAGATCCTAAGATGCATAAATGATGGGCAGACATTGTCTTGTGCTTCAAGATCTGTGTAGGGTCCTCCTCGTGCTTCCATTATTTTGTTATTGAAAGACAGAGTTCCAAAGAGAAGTAGAGACAGAGTGGGGTCTTCCATCTGCTGCTTCACTCCCAAAATGACCACAATGAATGGCTGGAGCTGTACCAATCCGAAGCCAGGAGCCAGGAGTTTCTTCTGGGTCTCCCACGTGGGAGGAGCGGCCGAGCACTTGGGCCATCTTCCTCTGCTTTCCCAGGTGCATTAGCAGGGAGCTGGGTTAGAAGCAGAGCAGCCAGGACTGGAAGGGTAGCACTGCAGGCCAGGGCTTTAACCCTCTGTGCTGTAGAGTCAGCCCTGCCCTTTAGGAATCTGAGTTGGGATCTCTGACTCAGTGGCTTAGCACTAAGGCGCTGTGCTCAAACTCTGGCTCCATCACTTAACTGGTGGTCTTTAACTTGCAGATGCGGACATGACAGGTGTTCTGTGAAGCTAATATGAGCTAATCTATGCAGGGAATTTAGCAGAGGAATTGGAACGTGGAAGGTGTAAGATAAAATCTTGGCTATGTTGTTATCTCGGTTATGATTATTGCATTCATCCCAAATCTAATGTGGAAATGTTAGAACTACGAGGGACATCATTTAGGGCAGAGGATCATTTGAACCCTATTAAACCATAGTTTTGCCACTTACTTGCTGTGGGCTTGACCCTATCATTTTCACTTCACTGTGCCTTTATTTTAACATCTTTAAGAGGTTAGTTGTAGGGATAGGTGTACGGTGCAAAGGATTAAGCTGTCACTTGGAAGGCCTGTATCCCATATTGGAGTTCCAGTTTGAATCCCAGCTGCTCCACTTCCAGTCCAGCTCCCTCTAATGCACCTAAGAAGGAAAAGATGATGGCTCAAGTACTTAAGTCCTTGCCACCCATATGGGAGACCTAGATGGATTCCTGGCTCCTGGCTTCTGGCTGGCCTAGACCTGATTGTTGGAGCCATTGGAGGAATGAACCAGAATATGGAATCTCTCTCTGTCTGCTTTTCAAATAAATAAACAAATATTTCTAAACAGATGTTAGCATCTTTTTGTTATTATAAAAATAATGGGGGCTGGTGCTGTGATGTAGTAGTAGGTTAAGCACCCACCTTTGGCATAGGCATACCACATGGGTGCTGGTTTACTCCCAGCTGCTCCACTCCCCCCCCCCCCCCCGGCCCAAAGAAACCTTTTATTTAAGGAATACAAATTTCTTAAGTACAACTTTAGGAATATAGTTATTTTTCCCACCATACCTGCCCTCCCACCCACACTCCCACCTCTCCTCTTCCCTCTCCCATTCCCAGTCCCATTCTCCATTAAGATTCATTTTCAATTAACTTTAAACACAGAAGACCAAGTCTATACTAAGTAAATTTGCACACAAATACACACAAAAACAAACTGAGAACTAGTTTTATAGTTAACTCACAGTACAACTCATTGAGGACAGAGGTCCTGCATGGGAAGTAAGTACACAATGACTCCTGTTGTTAATTTAACAGTTAACACTCTTACGTATGATATCAGTGACCACCCGAGGCTCTTGACATGAGCTGCTCCACTTCTGACCTAGCTCCTTGCTGATGGCCTGCGAAAGCAAAAGATGGCCCAAGTGCTTGGGCCCCTGCACCCGAATGGGAGAACCAGAAGAGGCTCCTGGTTCCTGGCTTTGGATCTGCCCAGCTCCAGCCGTTGTGGCCATTTGGGGATTGAACCAGTGGATGGAAGACCTTTCTGTCTCTCCTTCTTTCTGTCTATAACTCTGCCTCTCAGATAAATAAATGAATCTTTAAAAATAATATTATGGTTTTATAATAACAGTGCCCACATCTTTGGTTATGACATGTTATCTGGGAAAACAATGTGTAACGATGTGTTCCACACAATCAGTGCACAATGGCTGGCAGCTTTATTGTCATTGGCTGCCCTGCCTCTTGCCTGGGGAATGCAGGGAGCCAGGTGAGCCACCTGCATGTGATATGCGGTACCCATACATCTCCATGGGTTTTCAAATATGAGATGGAATTCACATACCATGAAATTCCCCCTCTTGCAGTGTACAGCATTGTGGTTTTTAGTATAGTCACAAAGTTGAGCAATCATTGCAATGAGCTAATTCCAGAATGTTCTCATCATCTCCAAAAAGAAACCCTATCCCAGCAGCAGTCACCCCTCATTCCACCTTCCCTCAGCCTTTAGCAACCACTAATCTTCTTTCTATCTGAATGGATTTTCCTATTCTAGACATTTCATATAGATGGAATCATACAAAATATAACTATACATGGGCTTTTGCCTGTGTGCCTTCCTGAAGAATAAAGTCACCCATTTCTACTGGGAAAGGAAGGAGGCCTGAAGTAGGAAGTATCCCGTGGAGGAGAGCGTTGGCTAAGACTGACCTAAGAGGAACAATCAAACCTGGGTTCTAAGGGCCGGTTTAAGTAGCTTGAGAATACAGGAGCTGTACACTGCTAGTATAGACAACCAAGCCACAATCCCCTGGATTCTTCACAGCCTGGCCCTCAACACATTATAAGGGTCTCAGCGACCTATCTGTGGACCTGCTAGGATTCACGAGGGAGCTGTTTAAAATACAGATTCCAGACTTCCTTGGGCTCACCGAGTCAGAATCCCCAGGGCTGAGGAATTGCCTCCGACGATCCTGCCAGGCAATGGGTTTGGAAATCATTGAGTTATCTGGAACATGCTTGCACGACACTCAGCAGCCCTGCTGTGTTCCATCCTCAGCAACTCTGCTCCATAATGTTGCTATTCTTAAGTATGCATGTCTGATCTTCTTAATTGATGACTTAAGGTGGAGCTTACTCTGCTGTGTCCCTCTCAGCCCCCTGCACACAAGCTTACATCAGGACATATTGAGAGACGGGTTGTACATGAACCTTGAGGAATGTGGGCAGCCAGAAGTCATCAAGGGCCATGGGCCCAAAAGGAGATCTTTCCCAAACGTTCTAGCATCTTCTGTTTTGGATTTCAAGGTTGATGTTTGTCTTCCAGGCTCTGCCTGTGACCCCTGGTCAGCAGCACCCTTTTGCACTTGGGCTCAAGGGGTGCTCTCAGAACAGCTCCAGCAGGGAGACCTCCCAGCCTCATGCCTGGCACTGGTAGATTGAGGAGTGACCAAGTGCAGAGGGGCTTCCCACACCTGAAGATCAGAGCCCTCAGGGAGCCTTTTAACCCGCAGCTTCCTGTGCCTTGTCCCAGACCCACCAGCCAGATTGTTGTTCAGGAAGGGGAAATTACTACCTAGCTGCTACCCAAACACTGCTTGAGAGTTTGAGGAATACGACTTTCCTGCCTGTGTCTGGAACAAAACCAACATGTGCTCACCGGGATTTACTTGGGCAGGGCTGAGGACTGGGATCTGGGAGACCTGGGCTCAGTCCTGGGCTACCGGTGAGACAATGAGGAAGCCACTCATTCGTCTTTCGGTTTGCTTCTTTGTAAAGTGAAGGATTTGGATGAGGGGAGACTCTGGACAAGCTGAGATCATTGGTATCTGCAGGAGGCTTTGCTATACACTCAGATGATGCTAAGCAAGAAGTGTGTGAAGACCCTGCTCTTTCATTGTGCTCCAAATCCCCAAATCCAACAATTAACTGTGTCCTGTGTTCAAGCTCCATGGATAAAGTTCAAATAGCTCAAGGGCAGTGTTAAAGTCACCATTTGTTAATACTCTAGTAAGTAATCAAGTCTAGTCATTGGAAGATGCTCTGTTTAATTACTACTTATTGTAGTGAAGAGATTAAAGCAGGTAGATAATAGCACATGAACCAGGTGTCCTGAGCCTCAGGAAGGGAAGAGAGGGGCAGTGCGGAAGGGGACAGCAGCCAAAGGCGGCCATGGCATGGGCACTTACCCCACTGTGGCAGTGGTGGTCAAGTTCATCACCCCTGCTGCTCTTGACAGATGCTTGATTTACTGACGCTTCTCTGCACTACTTTTGGGTGAGGACTTCGTCATTTTCATCTTACAGAAGACTCTGGAAATAAATCGCATCAATTGTCTAGGACCTGGACAAGGCGTAGGCTACTGTGCTTGTAAATTTTCACAGGATCTTAGATTCAAGTTTGTCCCCAAATAGAATTATTGATTCAGCTCTTACTCTGGTCTCATGATCACTACCCAGTTCGGGTCAGCCCTGTTACCAACACCGAAGGAGAATGATGTTTTGGGATTCTTTCTCTTCTCTCTCCTCTTTCCCTAGTATATCCCACTGTAGCCCATTCGTGGTATACACTGTACCATGCAGATTCATGTATATGCACATTTGTTTATTTAACTACAGTTATAACTTCTCCTTTTCCTTTGGTACAGAAAAATTAATGAAAGCATGGAGAATGCTTAGGCATATTTTTTTTGTATGTTCCTGTAGTCTCTGCCCCATTGTCTGGAAAAACCACAGACTTTATTTATATGCCAATGAATCCATCATCATGTTTTGTTTAAGCCATATATTTACCAAGATCCTCACTTGAGCAGTGGCTTAACTTGTTAATCTTTGATTTATAATTTCACAGTTGCCGAGACAGAAGGAAAACCCAGTCCTTTGGAGCTTGTTGGCCTTTTACTAAATTGCTTGTCCTGCTGCTGCTGAGTTCTTTGAAACTGGCCACTGACACCATCATCAGGAAGACTCTGGATGGACTGCCCAGAGCCCAGGAGAGGCAGGACATCAGCCGCAGCTCCTCACTGGACCGCCTGCTTCATGTCAAGTAATGGCTGTCATCAGGGTCAGATGAAGAATGAGCCCACTGGACAACTGCTGGGCAGACTAACTTTTCTCCCTGAGAGAGCTGTCTTCCATCCACTGGTTCACTCTCCAAGTGGCCATGTGGTTGGGGGTAGACCAAGCTGAAGCCTAGAGCCTGGAACTCAGCCCCGTTCTTCCATCTGGACAGCAGGGAGCCAAGCACTTGACCCATCGCTGCTGCCTCTCTGGGGATGCATTAACAGGAAGCTGGATCAGAAGCAGATCAAACCAGGCAACTCTGGTGTGGACTAGTGATGTCTCAAACACTATCATAACCGCTGTGCCAAATGCCTAGTCCAAGGACTGACTTTGAAGGGCACCCAAATGAGAACAGTGTGCTAACACAGCCACAGAAACACAAGGAGAAGGAAACGGATCTGCCACCCCATCTCGGGGAATTCTGGGTGGGTTTGATACATTTCTTAGGGGTGGGAAGAACAGAATAATCAGATTACGGAAGAGGGTGAGGCCATTTTCCCATAAGTCTCCTCTTTCCTGCTGGGACATAAAGTGGGTGCTCCTGCTGGGTTGTTTTTGCCCCTGGAGTGTGGTTTGAGCATCGCAGTTGTTCTGCTTGGTTCTTCTCCATCAGAACTCAGCCTTTCCTCCAATAGTGACTGAACAAGTTGTGGTTTGAAGGAGACACTGACTCATTAGCTTCCATTTCTCTTCTCTGCATTTTAAAAGGGCTTGACAATGAAGACATTACTGTAGACTCTGTCTTCCAATTCCAGGATGTGTGTCCTTAGAATGCCTTCATTAATTGGGGGTGAGCCCTATTACTAAAACAGTAGTTCAAGTCAACTGGAACCTGAACTCTGCTAATGGGCCAGGTGGTCAGACACAGTGTTGAGTTAAATCCATGGAAGAAGATACCAGTGGGGCTGGGACCTTCAAAGATATTTGGCTTAAGGATTACAATGCTGGCTATTTGTAGATGGGGACATCATTGAACATGTTTGGAATGAAATATAGAACTGTGGTCACATTTAACAACAAATAGGTACTAATTCAGAGTTAGACTTAAAACAGAGTAGACATGTTTCCTACCCCCATGGAGCTCCCATCTTCTAATTTTTTCCTTATATATAAAGAGCAGTGGCTACAGCAAACTACTGATCACAAAGATATTCTTGAGTTCAATACGGTCATTCTTATTGCTTTAAACATGCCTAGTGACCATGTGCTATAAGCCTGCATTCTAGAAATGCCCTAAAAGCTATTTTTTTCCCCTAACAAGCTATGCAATGTCCTGTGGAATCAGAAGTGGGAATTTGGATTAGTAGAGCTTTTAGGGTGGGAAATATAGAGTGATTTGGGTCAGGAAGTAGGAAAGAATAGAATTCTATTTCTTTTGTTTCTGTTCTATGTAGGAATCAGCATGGAAAATATTGAGCTGGAAACCCTGAGATCTGAATTTTAGTAATTAAAAAAAAATGCTCTTGAAATGGAGAGAGAGAGAGAGAGAGCGAGCGAGCTTCCTTCTCCTTCCATCTGCTGGTTCAGCTCTCAAAATGTCCAACAGCTGGAGCCCAAAATTCAGCCCAGGTCTCCTACATGACTGGCAGGGATCCAAGTACTTGAACCATCACCTGCTGTTTCCCAGGGTTCACGTTAGCAGGAAGCTGGAATCCGAAGTGGAGCCAGGACTTGAACACAGGCAGTCTGATATGGGACTGCATCTTAACTGCTGCACCAAACACCCACTCTGAGTTTAGTCTTTATCCTACTACTGAGAAACTGTGTGACTGTGCGAGTTGCTCTAAGGTGCCCCTTGAATGACGCCAAACCCCTAACAATGTCAGGTCAGGCCCCAGGCCATACCAATGCTTAGCTTTCCAGTTCCTAGTTAGGTCAAATAGATCTTCAACACTCACTTGACTGTGAGTTTTTTGGAGAGGGTATTTTACTGGCCCCTTAAGCTACAATGAGTCTGTTTCTGTCCTCTGGAGTTAAGAAGGTTCTGGCAGCATGCCCTGCTCTGCTCGTAGAGGCGTTGTTCCCTTCTTCTTTGCCTACTCTCTGCTTCCTCACTTTGCACCGAGCACAATCTTGGAACACCCTGAAATACCCATCAGTAACTTTTCAGGCAGAATCACCAGGGAGAGAGTGATCTCCAGATCTAAGGAGGAGACAACCTTTTACTTCTTGGCATGAATCTCCATGCAGTGAAGATCACCAACAACTGCTACTCCCTGCCCCCAGCAACCCAGCCCTGCCCAGGTAGGGAGAGTCTGGGCTACTATTTCTTGCACTTAAAACAATGCCTCTCCATCAAGAGACATCTTTCATACATACAGTGCTTCATATATCCACATGGCTGGAGAAGTTTTTTGTTTTTTAAAAAGATCTATTTATTTATTTGAAAGGCAGAGTTACAGAGACGCAGAGGCAGAGAGAGAGAGAGAGAGAGGTCTTCCATCCACTGGTTCACTTCCCAGATGACTGCAACGGCTGGAGCTGTGCTGATCTGAAGCCAGGAGCCAGGAGCTTCTTCCAGGTCTCCCACACGGGTGCAGGGGCCCAAAGACTTGGGCCATCTTCTACTGCTTTCCCAGACCACAGCAGAGAGCTGGATTGAAGTGGTGCAGCAGAGACTCAAACCAGCACCCATATGGGATGCCGGCACCATAGGCAGTGGTTTTACCCGCTATGCCACAGCGCCAGCCCCTGGAGAGCTTTTTAACAAGGAAAACCACTTATCAGATAAGAATCTGTTGTTATGTGTTCTTACCTCATTATGAATCCTATATAAGGAATTTCTCATCACTGTTTCACCACCAGCAAATTTGTTTAATATATAGTTTTGGGTGCAGAAAATATAGCAAAATAAATCCATGGAATTTCAAATTCAGAAATGCTGACACAAACTATCTGGTTTGAGAATCTCACCCTGGGATCTAGTTTTAGAGATTGCAACTTCTGCCTTAAATGGTGGAATTAGTTACTCTTCACTCAGTTTTACTTTACGGTTGAAGTCAAGGCATGAGTGACACTTTCAGTTCATGTCTATACTGCTCCAGTGCCAAGGGCTTTAATTTTCTCTATTATCTTCTCTTTTGTGTATGTACATTATTATTAAATTCATTGGTTAGTGTTTTGTCTCCTCTGCTTGTGCTTTCTTTCCCTCTGGTAACTAAGATTCATAGACAGAGTGGCTGGTAGAACTTTGAAGAGCAGTAGCAGGCCTGGGTAACTTCTGTGAATGAAAAGTTGACCCTAGAATAGTTGACAATGTATTCAAATAGTTGAGAGCAGTGTTCCTCCCACTAAGCAGACACGGCATCAGTAGACCCACATGACTCCAGACATTCTATGAAAAAGGACGCATTCTGTCTAGCATCTCACATTTCCAAATATCTGGACATTGGCCATTGTGAAGACAAAGTATACAGAGGATAGGCTCGTCTTTCTACCTCTTATTGGATGGTCTGGAGTCTGGTCACTCCAGCCTTGACTCCAAGGCAATTTACATTTGTTTTCCCCATCCTCCTTGAAAGAAAACAAAAATCGCATTTTTCCAGGCAATTAAAATGCTTCTGCTTCAGCTGAGATGAAAGAATTATGAGTTCTGACTCCTTGTATGTAATTGCATGTTTCATTTTTCTTGTTTTGATGATTGACAGAAAACTGATAAACCAAGACATCTCTGAATCAGGGTTGAATATACTCTCTTGGTGGCCTCCTTGCTAATTTGTTTGACTATTTTGTAAGATTTCTTGTTCTGTAATGGAAAGGTTTATTAAATATGAGGGGTGCAAAGCTTTCTGAATGCTAATGAACTTATTTGCCGAAATTTAAATGCTCTTCTTGTCAGTGAATGCCTGTCTCACTTAACAGGATCCAAATTGAATAATGAAGAAAATTAGACTTGATCGTACCCTCAAGAGAAATCATGTGTGAATTGTCATAGAATACTGAAGGGGAGAGGGGTCATATTTTAGAAAAAAAGAATAGATAATTTGGATTATTTCCAAAAAGGGATTAACTTAGGGAAACCCAATTCTTTTTAAAGGAATGTCTTCATAGCCAGTCCGGGAGCAGGATCTCCATGACAGAACCAGTTTAGGAGAGTCAAGTATAGCCACGAGGAAGCCATGCAAGCTTTCAGTGGTTATAACTCCCTGACCTCATTCTGCTAAAAGTCCCTCCCATGCCTGTGATAGAAACGGAAAGTCAATCACCTGGAAAGTGAACCCTGGTCCTCCTGGGCATTCAACCGGGCGATGACTGGAGCTCGGGCAACTGCTCCAATTCTTCCTTTGAGCATTGTGCCGTGAGGCTCTGCTCTCAGCACTGTGTTTCCTCCCATCGCCTTGGTGTTATCACTAATAAAGTAGGCAGCCATGACGCTTTGCCCCTGCCAGCATCTGTGGGGCATTGTGGAAACAAGATGGCATCCCCTTGCCCAGGGAGCCAGGCTGGGAGAAAGCCCACAGCCACAGAAACCTGCCGACCATGGCCAGGGACAGCATCAGTAATGGAGAGTCAATGACAGAGGGGAAGGGAGGGGACAGCAAGATGGAAATGCATCCTCGTCATAAACCCGCAACAGGACAGCATCACCCGGGAGAGGACGAGCTGGGGAAGGGCCCTGAAGACGACACAGGGCAGAGCAGGTGTCTCCAGGCTTGGTTAAAATTCATTCTCCTGAGGGTTCAGGTGGAAGCAAAGGCAGATCAAGAAAACCAGAAAACACCTCAAATCTGGGAGGGTTCAAAGCAAAACAAAACATGGACCAAAAAAAAAAAAAAAAGCTGAAAACTAAAATTGTACTCTTATAGAAGAAGAGAGTGGGCACTAACAGTTTGATGATGGTAGATTTTCATTGAGGATTTTTTCCTTTGGCTAAGAGGGAAGGTTTATAAGACATAAATTCCTAAGATGTCAGTGTGTCTTTTGAACATTGCACTGCATGTTATTCTCAAAGGACAAGGAGAATGGTCAACACAGCTAAGGTGGACATCGACCTTTGCGAATGTATTGCCTTGTATTACCTTCGATGAAATAAAAAGACTTCTTGTGTGTTTGGCTGCTTCTGTGGGAAGGTTGGAGAGTTAGGAGCCTAGTTTCCCCCTTGGAATGATAGGTGTGTTTTTAAGAGTATGAGAGTAACTGGGAGAAGACGAAGACTCATCGCACGGTTTCAAAGCATGCTCTGCACCTTCAGAAACAGAGGGGAGCGTGCAAAGCGGGGAGGTGAAGGAGGAGGAAGGAAGCAAGCCGCAAGCCAGTGAGACCACCCAGTCTGTGAGAAAGCTAAACGAACAGGGTTTGAAGGATCCGTGGGTACTGAGGAACACGAGAAGAGGAGCTACTTAAAAACGGGAAATTTCTCAGGCAAGTGAGGATGAGGATGAATGATGAGTTGCATGAGAGCTAAGGGGTTCGGGGAGAGGCAGTGGGAGGGGAAGCAGAACACAACGAATGCCTGCAAATGGACAAGCTGGAACCCTCGATGGCCTAGCCGCCAAGCTGTGGCGCATGTGCATGGCCTAGAAATAAAGAGGGAAGAGATGGAAAGGTTCATGGTTACCGCGAAGTCCTGAGCACGTTCGAGGAAGCCATAACGTGGCATTAGTCCTCAGGAATGAATGCTCCTAGAGAAATCTCTCAGCCTACACAGAAGAGTGTTCACTTACCTTCTACAAAAGGTTGATGTATAAGATGAATGTTATTAAAAGAGAGAACAGCTCAGCATCATCCGGGCAAGTGGAAGAAAAGATTGCGTTTAGAACAACCGAATAGGGAGAAGGCGAACAAACCTGCTCACAGCCTTGTAGGTACAATTTTAAAATTCAGAGTCTGATGAGAGCACTGGGGACAATTTATCCAATAGAAGTTGGGTGATGATGAGGTTTCAACTGCTGTCAATATTTGAAAATATCCTCTTCCAAAAACATTTCCCCCCATAAAAATGAGTGAAATAAAGTTAAAAGGCTTTGGGGGATTGCTTTAAAAATTTTGGATGAGAGGATTGATAACAATGTAAAGTTATTCCCAGTGGTAGGAATGACATTAATTTTTCAGAAAAGGTGATATTTGGAGCAGGTGTAAATGCCTGTGATTATCTCTCTGCTTCCCTGTATTTGTGCAAGGGATTCCTTCCAGCCAGCCAGTGCCAGGCCCCCTTCAGAGGGAAGCTGATCGAGTAATTGAGGTGGAAAGCCTTAATGAGATAATGACGCGAAGGCCAGTTACACTTAATAAGAACATAACCACGAGGGATGATATTGTTGCTTATTAATTATAATGATGACATGGAGGAAAGAGACAAGGTGGCACTCATTTACAGCGAGTACTCAAGAGGAAGACTGCTTTCCCAAAGGGCAAGCTGCAGTCAGCCTTAGAAGTAGGTCAGCATCTAGTGGGGTTGGAAATTTATGGCCATTGGGTTCTTCTGGCAACCGCAGAACTGGTGGCCAGGCAGGAGGCAGTGGCTGCCTTCCTGGTGGTGGCCAGGACTGGAGCAGGGGCTGTGCATGGAGTCCCAGACTGCAGGCCGAGCTCTGGGGCAGTCTCCTTGCCTTCCATTCCACAGTGTCATTCGTGGGCAGACAGGCAGGTGTCCAGAACTGGTCTGGGTGTTCTCCCAGTTCTGCGACCTTCCCTTGCCCACACTCGGTGCGTGAGTCAGACCCAGAAGGCGTCTCCTCGCTCGGCGTGGGCGCCCTGCCCTTTGCGGGAGCCCAGAAGATCCTTTCTTCTGTGTCAGAGGCCCAGGTCCAGCCATTATCAGTGGACTTGAATTTCATTGCCCTCACTGTGATTCCAGAACTGATTGCTGACCTGAGCACCTCCATGTTCACCCAAGGCAGGGAGTCGCAGGCTCAGCACCTCACGGCAACTGCACTGTCCCTGTCCAAATGTGAGGAAGGGGCGGCCATGGGGAAAACCTGGAGCTTCTGGACACCTCAGGACCCCTGTAGGCAGTCTTGGAAGCTGGAAAGAAGGGCTAGCCTGGGGAGGCTGACTTGGGGCTCAGTAAGGAACATAAGACTCCCCTCCCATTCACCATCATCTCCCTCACTCCTTTCTGGGTCATTGGATGCCACCTTTGCAATGATGGGGTGATTGTCAGGTTTAAATCACACGAGATTGTTCTTATCCAGTGATGGTGTCACTGACCCCTGCAATAAAAAGGAAAGAACATTATCATCAATGACTTTTTTAAAAGCATGCATATTTCATTTTGTATTACATGTGTGGTTTGAGGAAGGGAAGACAGTTAAACCAAAGATACAGCTCTGGTCCTGGTCATTAGGCTGGTAGCTCTGTGGCCTTGGCACGGCTCTTCCCTTTAAAGAAGTATTTATTTACATATTTGAAAGGCAGAAAGACAAGAAAAGAGATCTTCCATCTACTGTTTACCTCCCAAATGCCTATAACAGCCAGGGCTGGCCAGGCTGAAGCCAGGAGCTGGGAACCCAATCTAGGTCTCCCACGTGGGTGGCAGGGACCCAGCTACTTGCAATAGTAGGAAGCTGGAATTGGGGGCAGAGCTGGGACTCACATCCCAGCACTCAGATGTGGGATGTTAGCATCCCAGTGGCGTCTGCACTGCTAAACAAACACCCTCCCTACATCTCTTGCCTTTCTGAGCTCACTTTCCCCATTCATAAAATGAGGGGCTATTGAGGATAATGTATAATTCCAAAGCCATTTCTGATTTAACAGTCTGACGTATGCACAAGAGGGGTCTCCAAAAAGTTCATGGAAAATATGTATCATGAAAAACTATGCATGGATTTCAAAATTTTTTTGGATTAAATTAAGCTTATGTTTTATCTCCATTTTCCACGAACTTTTTGAAGTCCCCTTGCATGCGCTTGTATGGGCCCTACATCTATTACATCTTCTTTAAAAAGCAAAATTACTTATTCATTCGAGAGACAGAGAGTGAGACAGATGGAGAGTGAGCTCCCATCTGCTGGTGCACTGACCAAATGTCCACAGCAGCTGTGACTGGGCTGGGTTGAAGCTGAGAAGTGGGAACTCAATCCAAGTCTCCCAAGTGGGCGGCAGAAACCCCTTGCACCATCGCTGCTGCCTCTCAGGGGCTGCAGTAGCCGGAAGCTGAAGTCATGAACCGGAGTCGGAAACTGAACACAGGCACTCGGATCTGGGACACGGGCATCTTAAGCACTAGGCTACACGTCTGCCCTATTAGATCTTTTTGAGAAAAAGTAGTTGGGAAACCTCTTGGGGAAGGAATATTGCCTTAATTCATGGTTCTGATGGGACAGTTCAGGCCAGAGTTGCCAAAGACCCAAAGGCAAAGCTATTTATTGAATATATGGTTATCTAGACAATATCGTACTTCGAACTTGCTGCTGTGCTGCGGGTTCATGTTCTGTTGCCTCCAGCATCTCAGAGTAGGAAGAGGCAATGAACACAATCTTTTCTCGTCTTCCAAGTGGGGGATTGAATCCCACAGGATACTGTCTGCCCAGCCAATCCAGTTAATAATGTATTTTATATAGAAGGAAAGGGTCACTTTTTTTCCTGAGTATTTCCTGGTAAATGCATTATTCCAGTGACATTTGTGTAATTGCAACATAGGTAAAATCAGCCTCTGAAAAATATCAACAGTAACAGCATTGACACATGGAAGAGAAGTTGGTTTCTTAGCCAGAAGTTTCTGTGAACATATCAATGACTTTCAACATTCATTGATCCTAGAGAGAGGCTTCTTCCAGGTCGTTAAGAGGACTTAGGTACCCTGAACAGAGAGGGGCTGTTTATTGCTTGTATCTTCTTTGGAAGTCATAAAAATAATCGATTATTATTATTTTTTTTAAAGAGCAAGGCCAGAGTGCAGCCTGGAAGGAATTGCATTCTGATTTCCCACATGGGTGGCAGGGGCCCAAGTGCTTGAGCCATGACCTGCTGTTTCTCAGGCACATTAGCAGGGAGCTGGGTCAGAAGCAGGAAAGCCGAGACTGGAACCAACACTTTAATAGGGGGTGTGGGTGTTCCAAGCCGTGGCTTTACCCCTTGTGACACACTGCCCTCCCCATCAATCCATTTTTGAAAGTAAGAATATTAGCACCTAGAATTTCAAACTGTCTTCATTTATAATTCTTAGCCATCTAGAATGCCTTCTTTTGATCTTCTTTCAAGGTTGGTTTCTCCTCTTTTGCTGATTAAATTCTAAATTGTTCAGTATGGTTGCATTAAGCTGACTGGGCAAAGTTAGAAACATTCAGATACAGAATTTGATTAAATAAGAATACAAGACAAGCAGAAGCTCTATTTATGCAACACCTACGTATCAATATTTGAATGCAGTAGCTAACTGTGGAGGACAATGCAGGAATGGAGAATAGTGGCTATCCCTGGGGAGCAACTGACTGGCTGGGAGGTTGGAGAAAGACTCTCTATATATCCTGTTGTCCCTTTTATACAATGCATTATATTCATATTTTACCTATTCATATTTTTTATAAGAGGAAAAGCTATTTTTACTGAGATGGAAAAATACAAAAGACACATTGTTGGGTATAAAAGCAAATTGCAGAATAGTGTAAATAGTATTTCGCTGTTTTTGTAAAGTAATTACACATACACACACACACACACACATATATATATATATACGTACACATATGTGCACACCCACATATCTGTAAGAACACACACTGAATTACATGAACAATGGTTCCCCATAGGAAGGGAGAGAGAAACAATATTGTGTACCTGATTTTCATTTTTCAGCCTATGTGCTTTGACAGTCTGAATTTTTAAAGTCCTATGTATTTATTTGCAAGGCAGAGCAAGAGAGAGAGAGAGAGAGAGAGAGAGAGAGAGAATCTAACTACTGGTTCAGTTCCCAACTGCCTGAAGCCAGGGTGGGCCAGCACCAGGAGCCAGGAGCCCCATCTCGGTCTCCCATGTTGGTGACAAGGGCCCAGGAACTTGGGCCAACATCTGCTGCCTCTCAGATACATTAGTAAGAAGCATGATCAAACCAGAGGCCAGGACCTGATCCCAGGCACTCTGGTTAGGATGTGGGCATCCCAGATGGTGGATTAACACACTCTGCCACAATATCTACTCTGAATTTTATTTTCTTTTACCCAAAGAGCAAACATATGAGTTCAGTTTAAGTAATTCATAAAAGCCCAACACAATCAAAAATTGGCACTTGATTTCTACACACCCATAACAAACCTTTGTCAGCCTTACTCTGGCTTGCTGTGATCTTCCAAATTCACTTTAGACCTCTCCCTTGGCCTCTTTTAAGGTTTCCAGAACTCTCTGTTCCTTTACCTCTGTTATTCATCAACAGGTTAAAGCCATGACTGACAGGTCACGGCAACACTACTTCCAGCTCCTGTCCCTACCACTTTGCTCTTCAATTCATCCATAACGATGCAGCTAACATTTTTCTCATTCCTACTGCGGGTTAAGCCGAACTCTCTACCTCTTTCAGGAAAATTTCCTTGCTTTCAAGATCATCCCTGTCGGTACTTAAATATGTCTCCAATCTCACGCAATAAAATCAAGAAAACTTCCTCCAATTCTCTGTACTTCTTTAGAGCAATTTCCCTTGAAAAAGCTTTTCTTTGATAAAGACACTTTCTTCCCTTCCATTCATTTTTTATAAAGAAATTTTATTTTTATCTATCTGAAAGAGAGGGAAATAGAGAGACACAGTCAGTAAAAGAGAGAAAGATCATCCATCTGCTGGTTCACTCCCAAAATGCGCACAACAAGCCAGGCTGAAGCCAGGAGCCAACAGCTCGATCTGGGTCTCCCAGAGGGGTGGCAGGGACCCAAGTCCTGGAGCCGTCCTCTGTTGCATCTCAGGTGCAATAGCAGAAAACTGGATTAGAAGTGGAGGTGGGACTCACCCAGGCACTGTGATGGGGGCGTGTGGGTCGAAAGTGAGAATTAACCCAGTGTGCCAGGACACTCACCCCCTCACCCATTCTTAAACCCATGCCTCTCCAGCTGTCAGCTCTAACCACTCTCCCCAGACTCTCGTCAAGGTCACTTGTGAAACACAATGGTCAAAGTTCAGTCCTCATCTTCTCTACCTCTCAACTCATTGGCCACAGTGGATGACTTTCTTCTCTTGGAAATCTTTTCCCTCTTGCTCCTCTGCACACTTGTGTCCCTTAGATCTCTTCCTACCTCACAGACTGCTCCTTCTAAGCTTCACCTTTGTCCTCTTCATCTTGAAATATTGGGACTGTTCATGGCTCAGTCCTTAGGCCACCTGCTTTCTTTATTAAGACTCAGTTCCTTGGTGATCTCATGCAGCATCTTTGCTTTGAATACCGTCCCCACGCTGATGTCTTCCCCATTTTATGTCTAAATTCCAACCTGAACCTAAACTATACATTTGTTATCCTTTGCACATCACTAACTAGCTTTAGCAGGAATCTCAAACTTAACACGCCCCAAAGAGGCAGACATTTCTCACATCCTTTCCATAGCTTCATTAAATCAATTAGCCATATGTTGCCAAATGGTATGTTGTCTCATATATATCACAGATGTGTAAAGGCCATGACTTCTGTAGTTGCAACAAGCATGTATCACACTTGTTATAAAAGCCCCTTCCAGATGAAACATTCGTTAGCAACCTGCCCCATGTCAATCTCCTTTGCAGTATCAGTAGGGCGGTCCTATGCCCTTATTGGCTTGAACTGTCCAGATGCACACCTGTTGTTGCAGCATAATTGTTAATTGCAGTCCCTCTCGCTCTTTAAAGAATCTTGGTTTGGATGATAAATTATATGTTCGACCCAAGTATTAGGGTCTCCAGGATAAACGATCAAGGCGCCATTCCTATTTATTGGTATTACCTTGTCACAAGCTGTGAAAACAATTTTCCTTTTGATTGTTTCTTCCTGAGTTGTCACGAAGACCTTCACATAAAATCGCTGTCTCCCATTAAAGTAATTATGGAAACCCCCTTCAGCAATGACCACTTGTTTAGTTTCCCGCCTGATTCCAGAGACCCAGTGCACACATTGCATTTGCTGGGTCAGGATCAAAATTGTTCTGAGGCACCCGTCTTGGACAGGGAAAATTCTATCTAATCCACAAGGATCTCAAAGAAACATTTTTTTCCCTTTGGTAGCGTTATCTTGTGGAAATGTGACTCTAGCATGTGGCTGACTACTGCTTTTAGCCCAGTGAATGGAAGACACAATGCGATATACTTCGTTTCCACGGGACATGTGTATTTCTGGGGTAAGGAGCTTAATGTCTTTGGAGTTGCTACTAGGGAATGAGTCATTGCAAGGTGAATCTGGGTGGCCTCCTTAGACGTAATCTCTGTAAAAACGATTTAATCTCTGTGATTCACAAGGGAAGATTTTCCTGAGTTGAGAAGAAAGACATTCCTGGGACTACATGTTTCCGCAACTATATTCTTGACTGATGGTTGTAGCAACTCCATTGATTCACTATTTAATGTTGAAAATTGATTTCTACTTTTTCTCATCTAAGGCTGTGTCCTTCTTGTACTGCTCTCCCCAGTCAATTTGCTGGAAAAAAAAATGTCTTTTTGAATAACGTAGACTCACAAAGACAAAGCAACTAGCACAGAAAAATTACATTGTTTTTTCTCTAATTTTTCTGCTGTTTTGTAACCCATCTGTAGACCATGGATTATTCTGCTGGGGTTAGCTTTCCTGACACAGTTGCTGCAAAGTAAATGATACACTTAGCAAAATATCAGGAGTGTTCAGTAGAAGAGTTGAGGAATGGCTTCATTCCTGTTCGGAGCTGGCTTGGAAATTAAATTGAATGAGATAAAGTGGTCAAAGTGTGTTTTTATTCTTCTTTCCAGTTTTTTTTTTTTTTAAATCTTCTCTACTTAAAATGGAAGTACACTTAAAAAATACTCTTAACTGGCATGGTCAGCTTCATCCCAAGACACGGATGGGAAATCAATGGCATTACCCTCATGTTGACCGGCACACATTCTCTGTGTTTAGCAACATTAAGATTTCGGGAAAACTGGGCTCCTAAGTCCTTCTTAACTCAAAGAACTGGGTGAAATGGCTGAAGAGACTTTTCCTAGATTGATTGCTTTCTCTATTTCAGACATCAACTTTCCTTTTTTCATCCCACCTCACCTGCCCCACCTAGGCGACCCATCATGGGCCTGGAGATCTCTCTTCCATAGTAGTCCAGAAAGGTCTTTTTCCAGGGGTGCAAGAGCCAGCTTACTAAACACAGCCTTGACAACTGCCCCCAGAGCTCTGCAGACCCTGAGTCCATAGGGAAGTCCAGGCCTCAGGTGGTTGAAGGATAGAGCCATAGACCAGGCTTCCAGCCTTCTGGGAAACCCATGTTCCATTGAGATCGTTTTATTTTTTATTTTAAAAAATATTTGTTTTTTCTTTGTTTATTTGAAAGGCAGAATTACAGAGAGAGGAGGAAAGACAGAGAGACAGGGAGCTTCCATCTGCTGGTTCACTCCCCAAATTGGCTGCAATGTTTGGAGCAGGGCTAGCGTGAAGCCAGGAGCCAGGAGCTTTTCCTGGGTCTCCTTTGTGGCTTCAGGGGCCCAAAGACCTGGGCCATCTTCTGCTGCTTTCCCAGGCTATTAGCAGGGAGCTGGATCAGAAACAGAGCAGCCGGGACTCCAACCAGCGCCCATATGGGATGTCCGCACAGCAGGCAGTGGCTTTCCTCACTATGCCACAGTGCCAGCCCATCGGGATAATTTTACTGAGGCCTATTATATATTATACAGCATAACGATGTACAGTTCTCTTAAAGAATAAAGGCCTGCAAAAAGGAAGGAAAGAGTTGACAAGAGGGGCTGGTGCTGTGGTGCAGTGGGTTAAAGCCCCAGCCTGCAGCATCGGCATCCCATAGGGGCCTGGTTCAAGTCCCAGCTGCTCCTCTTCCTATCCAGCTCTCTGCTATGGCCTGGGAAAGCAAAAATGATAGCCCAAGTCCTTGGGCCCCTGCACCCGTGTGGGAGACCCAGAAGAAGCTCCTGGCTCCTGGCTTCGGATCAGCTCAGCTCTGGTGGGTGTGGTCCTTTGGGGAGTGAACCAGCGGAATGGAAGACCTCTCTCTCTTTGGCTCTACCTCTCTCTGTAACTCTTTCAAATAAATAAAATAATTCTTTTTTTTTTTTTAAAGAGTCAATAGGATCAAGTAAGATTTTTTTCCCCCTGTTTAAAAAGAATGACCAATTCCTAATTATAGGAGAGGACTGACCGAGAATACACCTTTGGTTGGGTTACTTCCAGGGGCCCGTGTATATCTTTGCAATTCCCAAGAGATCGACACACTGCCTCCTGGCCAACAAGGTGACAAGGATTCATGTTGTGCCACCGCCAGGGGTTGCTCAGCATGGAGGAATCCCGGACAGGCTCGTGGGCTGAAGCACTCTGAATAGCGCTGTTCTAAGCCTGGTTCACAGAAGCCCAGACGCCGCTGGAGCCTCTGCGAGGCTCCCAAATGAGAAACAGGCAGGAGGTGGAGCGCACGCTGGCGGGGAAGGGGCGATTTGGGGCTGTGTATGTGGCTGGCAGTTCCACCCACTGGCAGGGCCTGCCTTAAGTCACACCGGGCAGTCGCTGCTGGTCACCACGCACTTACTCTGAAACGGCCCTTGCTCTGTCCGACTACCCCAGACTCAGAGGTGTAGACGCTGGTCACCCAAGGTCCCTGCCGTGTCCCTCACCTGATCAGTCATGCTCTGCACCCCGTCTGTGCCTCACGTGGACCACATCCCCTGTGAAGTTCCACCTGTGTCACACCCCATGCGCGTTGAGCGTTTCTGTCTGCTTGCCCAGGGGACGGGAAGTTATGTGACAATCCAATTGGGATGCGAGCAGGAGGGGTCAGAGCGTTTTCCTGCACTGTCACTGTCCCGTGAGGGGGAGGGGCGTTCCATTCCTTGCCCCCCCCCCCCAGCAGCAGTCCTGTACGAGCACTTTCACTGGGGAAATTTCAGCGTCCCATGGGTAGGAGTCATACTTTGGGGACAGTGACATCACGCTTAGCACCCTTAAAACTGTGCACAAAGACAAGGCTTGGCTCTGCGGGAGGTGGCCGGGCTGGGAGCGTGGGAGAGTCCCTGGGAGTCTGGCACAGCTAGGGCTCAGCCCAGGGGAGGGCAGAGGCGCTGGTGAGGAGGGAGATGGCCCGAGAACGTGCCGGACGGCTCTGTCCACCGCAGGGCAGCGCCCGCACGTACCTGTCTCCTCCTGGGGCTGGCACCCAGACAGGGCGCTGGGCACAGCCACGGCCTCTCCCCACGGTGTGCCTGCAGGCTGATTCCTGCTTAGACTATGTAATCTCACCATCCGGGCCTGTTTTCTTTTAAGTGGCCGCAGATCAAATCTTTACTGCTCTCCACCGTCCCTTTGAAAACAGAAGCCATGCTTTGTTTCTGATTACATAACGACTTAAGCCGGAGAACTTTGTCTTTAAAAAAAAAATGCCCACAGCAGTTTTGATTTGACACTGTTTATGTTTCATTTTTGCTCTACTAATCCAAGATTTTCTGAATAGCTTCATGGCCTAGCCAGAATATATTCACTGAGTTATTGACTGGGCAGGGCTTTGCTTTAACTTTCAACTCTTGGGAAATTTTCCCATGTGATTTATAGTGATTTCCAGGGAGAACTCAGGAGGACCATTGTTGGTTCTGAATAATCATGTGGTTTGCAAATCTTGCACAGAAGTGGGCCTGAGGCCTGGGGTTTCCGGTGTTGGCACAGGGCACACGCACCCTCTCACCCCACCAAGGTCCATCTTCATTGACCAGCTGTTCTCCCGCTTGCGGTAACCTCTCTGCTTCCATCGCTGTTCAGCCATAGCACATAGAGAAGATGCGTCAGTAAAACAACCTGCCGTCACTCGCTCCCTTTCAGAAAAGGCTGACCCTCGTGCCTAGACACAGGCAATTGGGCAGGGATTGATCTAGAGAGTGGTGAGGCCGCCGAACCGCAATACACGGCGTCCGCCGTGCTCTCTCTCAGAAGCGGCCAGTGGGCAGCTTTGCCGACCCTCTGGTGGCGATGCCGCCTGAAACACGAAGGAACGCCTTCCGGGAGGTTTGATCCGCACTGCGGCCCCGATCTCCGTGCGTGCTGCTTCCTTCCAAGGAAACCGCAGCCTCTGCGGGGTGGAGAGACCGCTGCGCGGGTGTGCCGTGGTGCGGGGTCGCAGACTGCCGGGCCGGGAGCGTGGGAGAAACAAACTGAAGATGGACTCAGTTATCCACTAGGGGCAAGGCTGGCCCGGCTGAGAGGAGGCTGTGGGTACCGTTACTGCACCACAGTTCAAACATCCCCCTGCATCGTAGCACAGAGAGCAATTCTCGAGGGCCGGCTGGGTTCTGAGCCCCAGGTTCACTGTGTCACCCACTTTCTTCTCATTTCAGCTTCCTAGCCAAAACAATGAGCGTGCCCATTTTATAGGTGTGTATATTTCAGAAGTATGCAAGTGTGAAAAGCAAAACCTGGGACACATCATTGTGTCATCCCCCCCACACACACACACAGAACTACGTGGCTTATTGGGGAGGTGCAGCTGGACACGGGGACCGGGTTGTATCTTTTCTCTTCCACTTGCCACCGATGAGCTCGGTACATCGTGGTGTGTGTGCGCGCACGAGTGCAGCACACAGTGTGTCACCGGTTTTCCCCTTTGCTGTATGGGTGATGGAGAAATTCGCTCATGTTGAGGTCTCTTGCCATGGAATCTCATTTCCAGTAAAACCTCTGGCCGGTTCGCGTTTCCTAGGAAGTCACCTTTAGACATTCCAAAGGGGTATTAGCGTTTCATAACACAGACACGTAGAAAGTCTTAAATGCACCATAACGGAAATGTTACGGCTCTTGGTGCCACCTTCCCGGTCCCTGCATGTGCCAGACCCCGCCCGGTCCTTGTCTTTCTTTCCTGTGGGTTGGGGTCTTTACAGCCTTTGCATCCCCTTGCCTGGCTTTGAGATCAGGCTCCCTGACACTGTACCGCCGTGTAGCTTAGAGAGGCAACTTAAAATATACAATCTCCAGACGGGAGCGATTTTGCAAAATTGAAAGCAGACAGAGGCCAGAGGAGGCAGGAGGTGTCCCATGTTTCTTCCACCCCACTACCAGTTGGATGTGGTGGCCTTGTTCCTACTCAGTCCACTCTTCGAAGCTGAAATGCTGCTGTCGCTACCAAAGTGCACAAGGTTAGAGACGTGCGTGGCCTTCCCTGCTCCCTCCCAACCCAACACGTGGAGTTTTAATTGTGGCTTATTTCCTCTTATTTCTGCTTCATTCTTAGGATGAATGTGACCTGTATTACTATGTCTCAAGAGACAGTGTAAAATAGAGACAGATTTCTAAGAATCAGCTTAACCATACCCAAGGACAATCATTATTTTTTTTAAATAATTTATTTTTTAAGGAATACAAATTTCATATGTACAACTTTAGGAATACAGTATTCTTCCCGCCATACCCTCCCTTCCACCCCCTCTCCCACCCCTCCACCTCCTCCCTCTCCCCTTCCCAGTCCCATTTTCCATTAAAATTCATTTTCAATTAACTTTGCACACAGAAGACCAGCTCTACATTAAGTAAAGATTTTAACAATTTGCACACACATGCGCACACACACAAACTGAGAACAAGTTTTACAGTTAATTCTCATAATACAATTCATTGAGGACAGAGGTCCTGCACTGGGAGTTAGTGACTCCTGTTATTAATTTAATAATTAACACTCTTATGTATGACATTAGTGACCACCCGAGGCTCTTGACATGAGCTGCCTAGGCTCCTATGGAAGCCTTTTGAATCCACAAACTCCGTCAATATTTACAATCATTATTTTTGATAGATTATTTGGTTTTGGAATGAACTTCCTTCTACTTTCCAAACACAAATATGGTCCTATCAGTGAGTAGATGTCAGCGTTGCTGGCTTTCTAAGGCACACATGGATTCATTATGAATGCAAATAAAATCTCTGATCTAGTTAGAAGCAAGTCTAACAGGAAGCATGCAAAAGCGCTACATAAAGGTAAGAATTGCCACACCCTTTTCTTAGTCACTGCCTGAGCAAGACACAGGATAGGCAGCCCAACAGTGCTGAGACATCTGATCACAAATGGACAATTTCCCAGTTACCCCCGATCTCACAGCACAGTCCAGGGCTGGCACTGCGGCACACTACTTGGAATGCCAGCATCTCAGAGCAGAGTTCTGGTTTGAACCCCAGCTGCTCTGTTTCCCATCTGGATCTCTGCTAAGGTGCCTGGGAAGATAGTGAATGGTGGCTCAAGTACTTGGGCTCCTGCTAGCCCCATGGGAGAACCAGAAGAAGCTCCTGGCTCTTGGCTTTGGCTTGGACCAGCTGTGACTGGTCTTTGTCATTTTGCCCTTTGAATAAATAAATGCATACATAACAATGTTTAAGAACTCAGCATAGGTGAGCATGACCCATGAAGGCTAAAGGTGAAGCATCATATTGGCCTAGACAACCACCACTGAGAAAATGGCTCTTGTTTGGCCACTGTTTTCTCCTTACCATTGCCCCACTGTTTTCAGATCTTGAGTAAAAGGCGTCAAATTTCTTTCTTTTGAAGAGAAACCAGGGGCAGGCACTGTGGTGTAGTGGGTTAAGCCACTGCCCATAATGCTGACATCCCATAGGGTACTGGCTCAAGTCCTGGCCGCTCCACTTCTGACCCAGCTCTGAGCTATGGCCTGGGAAAGCAGTGGAAGATGGCCTAAGTCCTTGGGCCCCTGAACTCATGTGGGAGACCTGGAAGAAGCTCTTGGCTCCTGACTTGGGCTTGGCAGTGTCCAACCATTGTGGTCATTTGAGGAGTGATCCAACAGATGGAAGATTCTCTCTCTCTCCTCTCTCCTCCCCCGCCTCTCACTGCCTTTAACTCTGCCTTTCAAATAAGTAAATAAATCTTTAAAAGGAGAGACAGGTGTACTGTTTTCATTTTTTAAAAAAGATTTATTTATTTATTTGAAGGCAGAGTTACAGAGAGGTAGAGGCAGAGAGAGAGAGAGAGAGAGAGAGAGAGAGAGAGAGAGAGTCTTTCATCCTCTGGTTCACTCCCCAGATGGCTACAATAGCCAGAGCTGTACCAGGAACCAGGAGCTTCTTCTGGGTCTTCCACACAGGTGCAGGGGCCCAAGCACTTGGGTCATCTACTGCTTTTCACGGGCTACAGCAGAGAGCTGGATCAGAAGTGGAGCAGCTGGGATTCTAACCAGCACCCATATGGGATGCTGGCACAGCAGGCAATGGCTTTACCCACTATGCCACAGCGCCAGCCCCTGTTTTCAGATGTTATGTTCATTTTAAATCCATACCAGGCAGAAGGCTGTTACTGGTTAGGTTGCACCTAATGTCCGATGTGCCTCTGCTCACAGCCGTAGCATGCACTTACAGAGGTTTCAGGCTCGGCTTTCGGAGTGGTTTCAAGCCCAATTTTTGAGATCTAGTGGGGGATGCAAGCCCTTGTACCCCGCTCTTGTCTCTTGTTAGTGCTTTGCATGGCTTTCTGCGAGGTTCAACCCATGGATTTCTGCAGCACAAAAAAAAGATAAGATGCTCAGTATCTTTCATTTTCTGCAAATAGTCTGTATTTACAATACTACCCCAGTGGCTTCTGACTACCGCTTAGGGCAATTTTGCTTAGCCTAGCGGAATGTCCTGGAAACTACTGGCAATGATTTAGCCTCCAAAATTGGAACGCATTTAGGAGAGACAGAAAGCCTATGAACAAATAGTGGGCATGAGCCAGAGTAAATAAGAGTGGTTCATGGGCTGCGGTCAGAAATGTCTCTCTTTCAGTATGCAGGGCGAAGCTTTGGCCAGCATTTGCCATAAAGTCATCACACAGAGCAGTTTTCCCTCTCAGCCAGACAGACTCAATGAAACAGGGCTGCCTGTCTCGCAGACTACTACTGGGGCACGGTCGTCAGTCAAGGCCAAGGAGGCCTGGGCCGAGGGTCTTTTCCTCAGGTTGGCCTTTCTCTTCCAGTCTCCAACTGTCTTTGAAAAAGAATGAACGATGGAGGGAGGAGGCGGCGGCTGGGAGGGTTGGCAGAGGAAAGACTCTTTGTAACACTCAAAAGCTCCTCCCAGGATCTCCTAACAAACCACAGAGTCAGTTTGCTTCCCCTCTTTTCCAAACCCAAACTTTGGCCCTTGTTGCAGAATTCTGAAGCTCTTGGTGAGGGCTCATTACTGGGCAACGCATTAGGATGACATTCACATGTTCGCTACCACCTTCCTACTGAGACGGAGCAGACAGGCATATATGGTTTCCACTCCGGGCTGTTTGCATTTTCCTTTATAACTTAACTCCTTGACCACACATTACAGGAGGATTTAGTACATTTGGATTGGACTGACATGATTTCTGGTGCAGCTGTATGCTTGCCCTCTGAGTTTGGAGTCTGGTTTCATGCAGTTTTCTACTCCTGTGTAGACTGTGTCGTCTTAGCAACCACTGAAATTCAAGAAGTAACCGTTAAAGAGAGAGAGAGAGAGAGAGAGACTGAAGGAACCATCAGTCAATAGCTGTTAAGACCTATTCACCGTGGGGGATACTGTTAGAGGGGCATGTGTAGTTTGCCTTTGAAAAAAACATATCGTAAGAGATATCAGTTGCCAAAGCCTCTCTTAACGATCTCTGTCGTCATCTCGCGATCAAATAGTAAAATCTGAATGAATGCTTTAGAAATACTTCCAACATGCCAACTTGAGGAATGAAGAAATAAATCCAAAATACTATTTCTGTGCTAGGTAACAGGTTTCCTGACTCACTCCTACTACTATGGATCCCACAGTTAAATTCAACCAGTGCTCACTTGGCATCTGCTATGTGCCGGGCAATATACTAGGGACCAAGGACACAGAGGAGAAAGATAGAAAAAATATATCAAAACATTGGCAGTTCTGACATGTGAGACTTAAGAGTTCACACTCCATTCAACTTAGAAACTTCAATGTCTTTTTATTGTTCTACAAGGAACAAAGGAAAAAAAAAACCCAGTCTCTCATTTCAAGGGTCTGAGATTTATTGGTGGAGGCAAGGATGGGCAACCGAATCATTCCAATGCCGTGTGATAAGAGCATCGTAGAGGGATGGCCCCAGGTGGCCCCGCTTTCTCAGTGCCACAGCGCTAGGCAGGATATGAATCTCGTGTTCTCTATGGAAGAAAGTTAACTGGCTGGAGTTAAGAGGGTCAAGCTCATGTTAAACTCTTGTTTCTTGCTTATCCATGTAATCACAAGCAAATTACTTACCCTCTCTAACTTGTGGCTTCTTAAGAATATTTACTTTCTTGTTTAGCTGTTTTGGCAGGGAGGATTAAAGGTGAAAATACATGTGAAGGGCACGCAGAACTGTGCCCCTAAGGTAAGAAGCTGTTTTTTTAATTTATCTCAGAGTTGTGTTTGCAGGGCAAACCTACACAGCCACTAGTACTTATCTGTCTATTTATCTATCTATGCATCCATCCATCAATGAGAGGACTTCAAAATATTTGTGGTAAATGAAAATAAAAGGCAAAGATAAAAATATCAACTTTATTTCTCAACATAAACTCCATCAACTTCAAGAGACTTGTGAGTGATGATGCCAGCCGTTGGGTCAATTTCTAGAGAACTGTGTGGATCCTGGGAACGTAACCATGTCGGTCAAATCCTCTGTCCATTATCAGTTCAGAGAATACTTGCCTGTTAAAGATTTCTCTAAATTAGGATAAAAAAGAAGTCAAAATGGAGCCAAATCAGGACTGAAAGAAGAATGCCTGGGGGCCAGCGCTGTGGTGTAGAGGGTAAAGCTGCCACCTACTGTGCTGGCATCCCACATGAGCTGCTCCACTAGGATCCAATTCTCTGCTGTGGCCTAGGAAAGCAGGAGACGATGGCCCAAGTCCTTGGGCCCCTGCACCTGCATGGGAGATCTGGAGGAAGCTCCAGGCTCCCGGTTTCAGACTGGCATAGCTCCAGCCATTGTGGCCATTTGGAGAATGATCTAGCAGATGGAAGATTTTTCTCTCTCTCTCTCTCTCTCTGCCTCTTTTTTTCTGTGTGTAGCTCTTTCAAATAAATAAATAAATAAATAAATCTTTTTATAAAATATTTATTTTATTTGACAGGCAGAGTTACAGAGAGAGATAGAGACAGAGAGAGAGGTTCACTCTTCAGATGGCCACAATGACCGGAGCTTCACCAATCCCAAGCCAGGAGCCTGGAGCTTCTTTCAGGTCTCCCATGCGGGTGAAGGGGCCCAAGGACTTGTGTGTTCTTCTATTGCTTTCCCAGGCCATAGCAGAGAGCTAGCTCCGAAGAGGAGCATCCGGGACTAGGACCAGTGCCCATATGGGATGCCGGTGCTTCAGGCCAGGGCATTAACCTGCTGAGCCACAGCACCGGCCCCTAAATAAATAAATCCTAAAAAAAAGACGAATGCCTGATGATTTTCCACCGGAACTCTCCTTGTATTGTTTGTGGATGAGAGAGATGAACGGCAGTGTGGAAGGTGTGCCCACCACAGCTTTCTCGTGAAGACTCAGTGGGCATTTTTCTGCTAATGCTTTGGGTGACTTTCTCAAAGCACTCTCCTAACAAGCAGATGTTATCGCTCTTTGACTTTCCAGAAACTCAGCAAGAAACATGCCTTGAGCTTCCCAAGTAACCGCTGCAGGACCTTTGCTCCTGACCGGTCCACTTTTGCATCCACCTCTTTGAAGCCATTGCTTTGGCAGGTGTTACCTTTCAGAAGTGTTCTGGCCACGCCATGTTTCCTCGCCTAGTCCAGTTCTTCAGAGAAATGCTTGGCGATCCTGCACCCACTTGCCGAAAATTTCCATTGAAAACTCCTTTCTCGTCCACTGCTGATCTGGGCACAATTTTGATACCCACTGAGCAGAAGGTTTCCACACTTTAATTTTCTGTCAGAACTGTGTGAGCTGAACCAGTTGGGATGTCTGTGGTGCTGGTCCTCTCAAACTGGGCATGAGCACAATTGATGCTTTCTCTACAAACTGACACGTGTGCGGTGTCACTGTGGAAGTTGCCTTCAACATCATCGTGTCCCTCTCATGGTGAGTTATCTGGTCATACACTGCTGGCTCCTTTGGGTCTTTGTCCCCATAGACTTTTCATAATTGTCAATGATTCCATATTTTTCCCACCCAAGCTTCACCATGAATGTAGTGTTTGTTCTTGCTTCAATTTAAGCAGAATTCATATAGCTCTGAAAAGAGCTTTTTCATTTTGGTGTCTTATCTTTGTTACTCCCTCACATAGACCCTGTTCAGACACTCTATAACAAGACAGTGTGAGCTATTTTGGTGCAAAAAATCCCCTTGAACTCCATGCACCATTTTGTCATACTATGAGCTTCCATGAACTCTTAGAAGACCTCAGAAAGTAGTATTTTACTTTCTTTTCACCTGAAGACCTCTGAAGTCTTTCTCAAAAGTCTCACCATCAAGGACTGAGGTCCTAAATGCAGAAATATTTGGGCTCATGTTGCTGAATAAGTCCAGTCCTCAACCAGGAAAATTAATAGACGAGTACTACCTCCAGTGAAATTGGAGGGCAGAGCAAGCTTGAGAGGCAAGGAGGGATGTTGGAGTAAAAGGATCTGTAGGTTCCGAAAATCCCCCCCTCCCCTCTGCAAAGTGGATAATAGAATCTATCTCAAGTTTTTGTGAGGACTAAATAGGAATATGAAGCCGCGGGAACGTGAGCACTCGGTAAGTGCAGCCCGTCCTCCGGCACCAGTGACATTGGTCCACAAGAATCCTAAATTTTGTTTTAAGGAGGCCCAGTCCCTTTCTTCTATAAACCAATGCTAAGAAGTAACATTTTGATATTTCAGGATGAGAACAGAAGTGACAACAAAGAGAAAAGGAAGAACTGGAAAAGGAAAATGGAAGGAAACCTGCACCTGCCACCTGGAATCGGCCGGCCTGGAGCTCTGGGTTGGCCCGAGGACGAAATGAATGGTGCAGTGAATCTGGACTGCCAGGAGCTGTAAGGAAAATAGGCCTTGATTGACAGCTGGGCACTCCAATCTCACTCTGTGTATTTCCCCTAAATTTTACCTCGACAGAAGGCAAACACCTTTCCTTTCCAATTTCCTTTCGTTTTCACTGGACTGGTGACCTTTGGTGCTAGACCTGGCAGGCCAATACTAATTTTGTTGGCCACGTGTATGTGAGGAGAAGCCTGATGTCCATAGAGACTCTGCGCTTATGTTGCCTGGTCAGTCACAGAGAACAGGATGTCACGCATTCAAAGTGCACCAGCAAACGCGCAGCAGCTGACTCCTGGGAGGACAAAATGGCACGGTGTGTGTGACACTTCTGTAAAACTCGGCTCCTTTGTCATCACTGGGTTCCCCCACCCCCACCCCAAGCACTGTGCTCCAAAGCTAGGGGGAAGCCTGGCTTACAGATGGAACAATGCAGGGGCTGGCACTGTGACCCTGCGGGTTGAGCCACCACCTGTGGTGCCAACATCCCATTTGGAAGTCAGTTCGTATCCTGACTGCTCCACTTCTGATCCAGCTCCCTGCTAATGCATCTGGGAAAGCAGTAGAAGATGGCCCAAGTGCTTGGGCCCCTGCACTTGTGTGGGAGACCCAGATGAAACTCCTGGCTTTGGCCTTGCCCAGCCCTGGCCATTGAGGTTACTTGGGAGTGAATAATTCTAACTTTCAAAAAAAAAAAAAAGGATTACCAGGTGACTCCAAAGTGAAGCCAGGGCTGAGACTCCTATTTAAAAAAAAAAAGATGAGACAATGCATTCCAGGTGAAAAAATGTATGTCTCTTCAAAACAGTTTATATTTTTGCTTTACATCAATTTGATAATAGAAATAAATTTTCCTGCTCCTATGGGTCATTTTCTAGAATTTTCACTCTGGATTACCTGTTATCAAAGAATCGTGAGATCCGATAAAATAAGGCCAAATCAAAACCTAGTCATTGGGGTGAATGTTGTCACTTGTGACCTACATCTCATAGGCGAGTGCTAGTTTGAGTCCTGGCTCCACATCTGATCCAGCATCCTAAGAATGCACACAGGAGGCAGTAAATGATGGCCTAAGTACATGGACTGCTGCTACCCACATGGGAGATGTGGATGGAGTTCCTGGTTCCTGCCTTCTGCCTCGCACAGTCCTGGCTATTGCAGCCATTGAGGGAGTGAACCTGTCGCTCCTTCGGCCGCAAAAGGAACGACGCTGCTCACAGTTAATCGGTCTTCAAAAGACTTTTACTTAGAAGGAGTAGGAAAAGAGTGGGGGACCGGGAGAAGGGGGAGAGATGGCGCGCATGTTCCTTAAGGGGGAAAGCTGGCGTGCCCGCCTCCCTCTCCCGCGGTCCGCTTATATACAGAATTCAACCAATCACAATCAATCAATCACAGTCCATGCACAGAGCTCTCCAATCCGGCACTTGATCACGATCAGCTGTGGAGTCACGCAGCAGGCAGGGCATCAGCGCCATCTTGTTGTTTACCACAATCCTTAGCTAGATGGAAAGTTCAATCAGCTGCTACATCCGCATTACTGCTATAAGCCAAGCCCAGCATGGGGGGTCCCATGGCAGGCTTATCCATGGGTCCCCACAGAACCAATGGATGAAAGATCTCTCTCTCTTTCCTCCACCTCTGTCATTGCCTTTTAAATAAATAAATCTTTTTTAAAAAAAATCCAGCCGTCATTATTTTGATAATCTCATTCATATCCTATGATTGTGTTTTTAGAACATTGATTTGTTGGGTCTTTATTTTCTTTAAAATTTCTCAAAGGTATGGGTGGTGGTGTAGGGGGAGAAGGTTATAGAACCTGGAGAAAGCAAAGCGCCAGATTAAACTGGAACAGGCTAAGCATCAGGCTATGCTCTGTCCTAACCAGAAAAAGCAAAGGGATGTTTTTGGTGAAGACAATTCAAATACAGACACACACAAACACACACACTCACAAATAAACACATGCACAGGCCTACACACAGGCATGCACAGGCCCACAGAGTAAGTTTCTCTACCTGAATTTCTTTCCCTTATCTCTCCTGTCCTTGCCTAACTGCATGCTTCCAATATTTAGAGTGTTTTACTCTCTATTTATTTTGGTAAAAAAACAAACCAAAACAATACAAAACAAAAAATCCCACTGTTAGACTCCATCAGAGGCCCGAGAGCAACACAGTTGAGAAGTGGTGTAGCTCCAACTGATCCCCCTTCTGCCTTGCAATGTGGTCAGGGCGTCTGGACACTGTCAGGGCATTGCAACTCATATCCCAAAGTGACTTTGTTATATGAAAGGAGTTTAATTTTTTCCCCTCTTTGTAACCTTGTGAAAGTTCTACATTAAGAAGCAATCACATCTTTCAGACTAGAAATGATTGTGTTTGGCACCACAGTCTCTGGTGTAATGGGTTGGGCTTGTTTTCATTGAAACGAAATCAGCTTTCAAAATAAATTGTCTGTAACAACATTCTACTCCCCAAATCGTATAATCCTATTAACAGAGTTTCATTTTATTTTATTTTTTTTTCATTGTCACTGGTCTGACACCGTCGGCCAAGTTTCAACATGGAGAAACAGAGTTTGGGAGAATCTGGCCTTGGCTGGGGGATCTACCCAGCTCTGGCTTAAACATTAAACCCAGCTCGACCTAAACATTCTCATCTGTGGTTCACCTGCATCACACAGGCTTCGGGCTAACTCGGTTATCCACTAGCTCAGCGAGTCAAGCCACTCCACAAATAGTCCAGCTGGACAACCAAAAGATGGTGGATAGCCAGGTCCGTCCCAGTGAATAAGACCTTTAGCAAAGCCACAGAGGACGGCCAACATGCTTCACGCAATGGACCCGAGCAGCTGCTCAGAGACTCTGTCAGAAGCGGTAAGTTACATGGCAAGATCTGAAGGAGCACCTTCGAATTTCAGACTTCTCAGGGAAGCGCATTTTTCTTCGGGGGTGAAAAGAAGAAAAAACAACATCTTATAATAACCAAGCAGGCTTGTTTTCTTCAGCTACCAGAAAGAAAGAACTCCTAGAAAACGTGGAAGGGGTTCCCAGCCAAAAGTGGTGTTCGCCTGGGTCTTTGCGCCTTCCAAACGTGTGAGGCACTATTTGCATTTGGGTTTATCAGCCAGGCAGTTGACAGCCCGAGGGCATAATGTTCTGATTAAAGTAATCAGGCCCACGCACTTGGAAGCTGCGGGCAAGTTCTAATTTTCTAGAATAAGTGACAGATCACAACCGCTGTTAGCCCTAGCCAGGTTCTGGGCTGTTCCTTCGTGGACCGACATTCACAGGGAAGTCATCTCTTCTCCCTGGAGAGTCCTCCTTCAGCTCAGGCTTTGGGGACAGCTTTTCTGTGATCCAGTATGTTCTGACATAACATTTACACACAGGCTGAACTAGTAACTCCCTTCTTCAGTCAACGCGAACTTGGTGCTGGTCTGATTTTGTCCTTGGGCTGCCTCCCCAGGGGCGGGGTCTCACAGCAGCCTCCTTGGTTTTCAGATTCTCTTGCTGTAGTGCCAAGTAGTTCCCTGACTAGACAGTCCTTGGCTTGAATACCAAGTCTGCTGCGGCATCAACTTGGCTGACATATTCAGTCTCCTGGGACTCAGTCTTTCAATCTACCGAAAGGGCACAACAATGCACCTGGCTGAAAGGCTTATTGTGGGGATCCAGTGATAACCAGAAACTGTAGAAATGAGCAGCTCTCCACCCCTTTGAATACTCGTGGGCCAATTATGCATAACATTAATTCTCTATGAGAGCAAATGCAAACAGCAGGAACAATTGATTTTGTGATCTCTTCTGAAAACATTTCTCTCAAGGACTTTAAAAAAAGTAATTAGATACAAATGGAGGGTTCTAGATGTTCAACACTTGCCTCCCTTAATTCCCTAAAAATATAGCGGTTTTCTTACATTACAGACTAAACAGTGCTCGAGAGGTGATTGATTTCCTAGACCACAAGAAAAGCAGCAGTTCTCTGTGGGAAGTTTCTTTGGGGTCTGAACTCGCTTTAGATAAACTGGCGAGAATCCTGGCGCTTCAATGAATGAGGACTGATCTTTGTAGGGCAGTCCACCGTTCAAAGATTCATGCTCACTGTTTCAGCAGGTGAGAATGGAAGGCACACGAGAGAAGGAAGGAGATTTCTCCTTCAGTGACGACTTGAAGAGGTTACACTGAAGTGGGTGCAGAGGTCTTTCTCCTTCTGTGTCACAGCCTTGCAGGGTTCAATTCTTTCAAATAGTTAGTACTATTTCCCCAAGAGAGAAAAAAACGTACTTCTCTTTATTAGACTATCAGACAATCAGAATATACTTGCAGGGAATGGTTACAAGGTTTTTTTTTTTTTTTTCTGCGATCATTCATAAAATTATTCTCATTTTCATTTTTTTTCCTGGTGACTGGGAAATACTCAACCTTCTTTATGTACTCTCCAGATCGAAAATATAATTTTGATTTTTAAATACATTGTATGTCTAATTGGAGACGTAAGCCAATGCTTATCTTGGTTTAAAAAAGGCTCAGTGTTCATAAACTAAATTCTATTTTAACAAATCATTCCTTATGATGAATTGGGACATTTAGGAACCACATAATGCCATACTCCTTTATGATTGATGGGGCCGGGCATGAAGTTAACTCAAACTAGTTGTTAAAATATCCAGCAATATCATAGAGGCTACTTATATTTTTCTTTTTCCACAATATTTGCTGTTTATTATAAACATTAACACTTATGAGGAATATTTTAGAAATTATAAATTCTTTCACTGTGAGTGCACAGTCCAGTATTTTATAAGTCAGTGTTCACAGTTGTGTAACCATCACAAGTTTATGATCGATTGAGAAGTTACTGATCTTGATTTTAAGGCTGCGTAGAACCCCGAGGAGGTGCAGGTGAATTGGAACGTTCTGAAGCATTCACTGTTGTCAGATCACGTTACTACTCTTCATCATACAGCGATGAGACCACTCCTGCACATGACTGTCCCCTCGACTCCGAGCCCAGAGCCCTGCGCGGGTAAGAGTCTGGCACAAGTGAATGCTTTAGCATCCATGTCAGAACCTCTGTGGCTGGTAGATCCAGTACCAATACTAGAATAGTGTTCAGTTCCTCAGGATCTCTACCATTTGATTTCCATTCCTTCAGGACCAACATATCCTACTCACTCTAACACATTTGTGCAGAAATGGAACTAAAAGATAAGGCACCCCCTTCTTCATAGTCGATATTTTCCATGAGCATTTTGAGGGCTCCTCATACATGTGATTTCAAGATTCTTTTGCACCACAATAAACTTATCTTTCAACTCCTTTTATTTTTCCCATGGACACGATGAAGTCCACTCATACTAGAGTTGCTTTTGCCCAATGCAAAACAGGTCCAGGCTTCCCCCAGCTGTGGACTGCTGACTTGGTATTTTAACACAGCAGATGCGTCTATCAGTAAACAAGAAGTCAGTGGTCTGAGAAGCAGCACGTGGGACTTCTGAATCACGGGGCAACGCAATCAGTCGGTGCACCTGCTTTCGGGAGCAGCTCCATTGTTCCAGGCCATGTCTTCACGAGGCAGGGCATATCAAGTCCACATCAGCCAAAAGTGGTGGCTGGAAATTGCTACTTCCAGACAGCAATCATTGTGCTTCCAAGCAGCCAGATTTGCCTATGGCACTGCAGGCGTTGGAACTGGCACGCCTCACTGATGACAATAGCATGCAGCTGGAGACGATCGCCTGACCCCCTTCCTCAAGCTGCCCAAACAGCTGGTGGAAAAGTGAAAATGCAGCCCGTCGATTGAGTCCTTTGAGCCATGATGGATTTCCTCCTCATCCCCTCGCCTCAAGATCCAACTCATTGGAGCAGCTTTTCTTACAGAATTGGCAGCCGCTCTGGCTGTGAGGGGAGAAAGCCTCCGTGAAAAACACCAGGAAGCGCTTCCTGGCCTCGTGGCGTCTGGTGATTTAAACCTCATGCTGCGGTAGTCGTCGTGGGCGAGACCCGGAGCTGCAGCCAGGCCAGGTATTTCCATTACACGGGGCCTGCCAGGCGTCTCTAAACAAAGCGAAAAGGCTGTCAGTAGAAAAACCCCTCTCCCCGAGGCTTTGTGTCTTGGAACCGGGGGTGTGTGTGCAGCCTGCTGCATGCAAAGAGGGACAGACGGCCCCTGGAAAGTTAAACTCCCGGATTCCCATCAGAACGGTAAGTCCTGAGCGCCGTATACAAAAGACAGCACCTGCACTCCGAGTTTGCGAAGTGAATTTAGCTCGGAGCTGGAGTAAGCAAGGATATTACCCCATTAACCTTGGGCAGACAACTGGGCTTATATCATGGTCTGGAATCGCGCCCTCAGAATCCACAATTGCTGTGTATTACATGATCACTTGCCTGCTAACAATTACTCCCATGTGGTAGGATGCCATTTTCCCTGTTCGTAATGAGGACGATTTCCTTGGGGCACAGGTGTCTTCCAAGGAAGGCTTTCTCTTCTGCAGGATTTGTTTTCTCAGAAGTCTGCCTGGCCAAATGACTACCATTTATTCTGTCTCCTCTTCAGCGCCATTAAAGTTTGCTGAACCAAGCAAGACTACGTAAAAGAAAACCAGAACGAGACGTGGGGTTTTCAGCACGTGTCGAGTGGGCGTGTCGAAGGCCAGAAGTCACCTAAGTTAGGCTTCTCATTGACGAGAACAGTGTGAGTTTTGGACAATTCAAGATGGCAGCCTCCTAATTTGAGTACCTCAAACTGTCAAATCATGAAAGAGGCTCATAGTTGTGATGGCTGCCCAGGGGGAGATAGGATGATGGGCAGAGGGGAGCGGGACTCAAACCTGAAAGCTTTAGGCTGTATTTGCAGAACACACATATGGTGGAACGTAGAACGTTATCCCAAGCTCCTTCTGTCACAAACGAGGGAACTTGGGATGCATTTTGACTGGTACACAGTCCAATTACAAATATTGCTGTGTTGGCTCTGGGAGAACGGGGGTTTATCTTAGATATGGTAAAGGCTTCTTCTAGCCCAGGTGCTCAGCAAGTATCTCGTGAGTAAAGAGCCATGGCAGTGTGATGAGACGGTGGTGGACATAATAGAACAAATATTGAAGGACATGGGCCAAACTTCATCAAAGTCAGGTTGGCGACTTCGAGTCTGATCACCAGGCGAAAAATAATTCATCTCCCTTTAGTCTTCAGACAACCAGCATGTGTTTGTCTAACTCTATAGAAGCAGGATCGAATATAATGTCAGGTTACCATGAACAGAAATTCATGGAAAATCAAATTAGCTAAAAGCACACTTGAAAATATTCTTCTGGATTCTGAAAAGAGCACAAAGAGGACTCATCTCTGGTTTTCAAAAAGCTAGAGATTGCATCAAGGTGCCCACTTTCAGAAGGTCTTTCAAATACTTCAGGGGACTGAATTTCCTGTCTAGCTACCCCTTCCTTGGGTAGAAAGATTACATAATTTTACACACATCCAACTAACAAGGAACCCAGAGGTTGACAGTTTGATGAAAGACACTGTTATTGAACAGTTACTGACTTGTCTTAGTTATTAAAACATCTTTTAAGAAGAGAAAATATAATTTTTACCTGCTTAATATTCTAGATAATGCTACACACTCCCCCTTGTGTACATTGCTGTAGTGACTTGGGGTTCTTGGGTCCTAGACACCTTCAAGTTTTATGTAACTTGACTTCTACTGGGCTTGTGTTTCCTGGGTACATTAAAAACTTGACTGTGCTTATTCTATGCTTAGCTTTGAATCCCCAAGGAGCTCAGAGTGGAAGGTCACACATCATTTTGTTAATCTTCACTGCGTTTCAATAGAGGGGTAGATATTGTGATGTTAATTACAGATTTTAAGCATTGAACACAGAAGTTACAATGTCATAGGTCGGTCATATCCAGCTTTCCTTCACTCTGTGTCTGAGAACCTTTCCTGGTACCTGCCCAGCACACATCAGGACAGAAAGGAGCAGAAAAAAAAAAAGCAGAACAAGTGTTTCACGATCCTGTGCTTTCTCTCTTGCAATATTCACGCTCCAAATATTGATAACTTAGGATAATGCTAGTTGTATTGGTTGGGGGTAATGCTAACTCTTAGAACAAGCAGATGGTACAGTGTACAAAGGCTCTCAAACAATAGGAGTTTACTTTTGGCTTGTAAAATGTCCTGAGTTGTTGAAGGTAAATGGGAGTGGGAAGGACAGGATGTTCTCAGTCATCAGGGACCGAGGCTAATGGAATCCTCGGCATGTCGCTCGTGAGAGCACTGTGCTCGCCTCTGTCTGTGTCTGGAAGAGAACAGCATTGTTGGGAGGTTTTACAAGCTGGGCCTGGACATGGCACCCATCGTATCTACTCCCATCCCATTGGCTGGAGCTCAAGCACACGGCTCTGCTAGATGCAAAGGCGACTTAGGGAGGAGGTTCCTGGCTGAGCTGTCTCTTTTGCCTCAAGTTTGTGCCATGCAAGGGGACGCACACCTTTGGGGGAGCGTTAACTGTCCTATCACCTAACCTAAGTCATAGGCAGGTGTTTCCAATTGACCCCTCTAAGGGTTTTCCCCAGCCTTGTCCTTTCCTTGTCGGGTCCTCAGGGTGATGATTTGATGTCAGAGCAACCTGGACTCTGATGTACAATAACAGCCACCTGTGCGCCGTGGTTTGCATGTGTCTGCCGATTTCTATTGTTTGAGTTTTCTCAAGTCTCAAAGCTGGTGCTGTGCACACACTGACGCTCACGCAAGTGACACAGTGGCACTCCTAAGTCACTGCTGCCGACTGCAGACTGGTTTGCGTCCCTGTGTGTGCTGTACAGGTAGACCCCATGATGTTTGCTGTGTATTGCTGCTTGTTATATGTCGTTTAAATTTGTTTATAAATAGCTGTCTCTTGTGTAGAGTATCATCATCTGCTACTTTTCGCTGCTGATTGTTGGAAGGCCTCTTGGGAACTGGGAAAGAGCAGTTTTTCATTTTGAAACAGATTTTTTTCTCTTTCCAGCCCTGTTTCCTCTCTCTCTTGTACCATAGCTTCTGCAGGCTTGGCGTGTGCTTGTAGGGTCTGCTTGGATTCTACCCATGAACCAGAAAGGAGTTTTCCCAGGATAAACAATCCAAAGTCACCTCTGTTTCAGTTGCCAATAACAAGGGGTAATACATGTTGAGCACTTAGCACTTTCAAGGTGTGGTGGCTGATTTGATGCATCCATTTGACTAGACCAGAAGGTACCCAGACTGCGTGTGCCTGGGAGGGTGTTTCTGGGTGAGCCTGACATTTGAGTTGGTACACCCAGTAGCTGCCCTCCTCAATGCACGAGGACACCATCCCACGTGTGGAGGGGTGAGTACAGCAAATGTGGAGGAAGGAGGTGTCTGCCCCCTTTCCTGCCTCTCTACTGGAGCGAGGCTGTCTCCTTGCACCTGCTGCTGCCCTTGAACGGGGCCTTCCACCACTGGCTCCCCTGGTTCCCTGGCCTCCAGACTCCAGCTGAATTCAGCACTGCACATGCTGACTTGGGTCCCAGGTCTCAGCCTGGAACTTCTTCCTAATCCTTCCTCATCACACGAGTCAGTTCCTCATTGTAGGTGTTTCTCACTCCCTCTCTTTATATGGAACCTATTGGTTCTGTTTCTCTGGAGATCTGGACTACTCCACCAGACAAAATGCAAAGCATTCTGCAGACACCGCTCCATCTACTTTCTACCCTCACTTACTCTTCCCATTTCAGACGTGAGGTTGAGCTAGAGGCGATAAGTGACTTGTCTAGACGGCCCCACTAGGAAGCGACGATGCTATGAGTGGAGCCCATGTTCGGTTACTTCAAGTTTGTGTTTGCTACCACTTCAGTATCCTGCCACAGTTCCTCTTTTCCATGGGTCTTCCGTATATAAACTCAACATAGTCCCTCAGTACGCCTTGCAAATAAATGGTATGCTAAATAAAAATAGATATTTCAAGACATTTTTCTTGATTGTCTTGTTCCTCCCATTAAATTATATGCATTGAGGAAGGAACAGGCTTCTTGGAACCCAGAGCGCATTTCCCACCAGATGAGCTGTGACTGCAGCTTCACCACCGTACTTGACAGCATTGCTTAATAAAGAGATTTAAATCCACCTACAGCTTTATACTCAAGAGCAGATGACACTGTCCTTTAAAGGCAAAATAGTATGAGGAAAATGGTATTGAAATTGTTCCCTGCTGTGTATTGATTAAATATGAGCATTTTGATCTCATTATGTTGGCTGCTTTGTATTGGGGTTCTCAGGTTAGGTTTCATTTGATACTACCAACAAAAAAATCCAGAACTAGGAATGGGAAGAACAAGTAATGCTTGCTAGCCATAATACAACTTAAAAGTCTTGACATCTCTTAAAGATACCTTACATATTTTCATTTATTTGCTGTCCACCTAAGGTCAGAGAAATTTGATGCTGTGCATATATCCTTTCCTAGCCTCGGTTTGCTCATATTTAAAATGGGGATAACAACAGCACCTACCTCACAGGCTTATTGTGAAGATGAAATGGGATAATGTATTTGGAACACTTGGCAGTCACTGAGCCATAACAAGTGCTGGTATTACTCTGCTTGGGTTTCCATAACAAAATAGCACAGACAGGGCGGCCCATCAACAGAAGTTAATCTCAAAGACCTGAAGCCAAGGTCAAGGTGCTATCCAGCTGGGTTCCGGTGAAGCCTCTTTTGGTCACTGTGTCCTCATACAGCCTTTCCTCTGTGTGCGCATGGAGGGCTCTGTGGTGTCTGCTGGTTCCCTGGGAAGAACATCAATAAGGCCTCACCCAACCTCTATTCCGTCCCCACAGCTCTAAATCCAGTCACACAGGGCTTTGGGCTTCAACATATGAATTTTGGGGTGACAACAAGTTCATACCAGTGCTCAAAAAGAGTGTGTTTTTTAGTGGTTCATTTGTAGGATGTATCTACTCAGTACCCACCCAGCTTTGTCTTACATGCATCTGAGACCTTGAAAATGGTTTTAAAGTGATCCTCAGCTTAGATTCATTGAGACAATCTTGAGAGCGAAAGTAGCTTTAGTACTGACTGTTGCCTGGAGTTAGCTAGCAAAGGGGACAGTTCCTGATCTCTGGAGACACAGGATGCTGGTGCTGATGGTGTGTGTGTGTGTATGTGTGTGTGTGTGCGTGTGAGACAAGTTGCTAGCCAGAGATGACACTACAAAAAGAAGTGGCTTAGGTCTTGAAAAGTTTGGCTAACTAGAATTAAAATTTTCAGGCAACTTGCCTGATTAAGGCTCTTGTGGAAAATGAGTGTTTCTCTCTTTCTTTCACCATTTTCTCTCTAATTAAAATTGAGCCGGAACTGTGAGTGCCCATTTCGGCTGAACTGGAAATCTGGCGTCAATGCTCAGCTAAATGCAATTTTCTTCTTTGCGTTTTTCTACACTGCCATCCACTTTCTGCCTCATCTCATTCCTAGCATCTGACAGGTGGTCGGAGTCCCTATCTTATCAAGCATCTATTCTGAAGTTCAATGTCTGAATTCTTCATTTGGATTCTGGCATTTGGGGATCATTTTGTTGACCACCAAAGACCTACAACACAGAGCAAATGTTAGCAAGACAGCCGGCTTTGGTTTCTTAGTCAAAGCAATTTTGAAAGAACGTTCCAACTTGAAAGAGCTCTTCTCAAGGTTTGGAAGTGAGAGGCTGTCTGGGGTGGGGGTGGGGGTGGGGGTGGAGTAGGAAGGAGGAGTCTGTCACTGGACAGAACCACCTGTATTTTCCTGTAGAACAATTTTGAAATTTTTTTCTTGTTCTTTTGGCAGGATATTAGTCATCATATAAAGATCTGATATTTACCAGGTCCTTTAAGATAAATATTCTGGAAGCAAAAGGAGGAAATTTGCAATAGCTTACAGTCAGCTCTTAAATTCTAGCTATTTAGATTTTTTTTCACAGTATGCCTTTATTGAGCAGTGTTTAGACGAAGTTCAAGGTGAGCCCTTGCTCACGACAATGCCAGGGTCTCCCGTCACGTTCTAAGAGTGGTCAGTCTACACATGGGGTGGGGACCACTCTGGGGATGCTGCTCTCGCCAAACCTAATATTTCTGTTACGTTAGCTTTAAGATAAATGCATGCAGATCTTTGCTGGGAGGTTGGAAAGAATGATGAGTAGATCTGATCCCTAATCCTAGACGCATATAAATGAGAGGAGATGACGTCACCCAGCAGAAGGCCTGAAAACCATAGGAGGCAGTGCTGTGCCCTGAGAATGCAGGAGTTTCTTCAGGTGCTCTGTCCAGAGAGGCAAGATCCTTCCGGACTGAAGTGGAAAAGACAGGGCATTCATTCCTTGAACACTCTCTCAAACACTTCAGTAGTGTGGACAGGCAGGGCCTCCATTAGCAGGTGCCATTTTAGTGCCTGTTAGAGGAAGAACGAACCCACCACTAGGGGAGGAGCACTGTGCGGTGGGGAACCACCCAACCGACGCGTAAGGTGACGGATGCACAGGTGGCCGAGTGTGGGCTGAGAGCAGGGGCAGGGGTGGGTTGGGGTGTGAGCGCGTGATTTAAGGTGCTGGTATACTTACCTCTCAGAGGTAAGCTAGTAGCACGCCCAGAAGTTCTTGAAGCACAAGCAGTCTAGTGAAGCCCAAGGCTGACTGTGGCCATCACTTGATCATTCACAGACCTGGGGATCCCAGTCTCTGTTGTTGGTTCCTTCTAATGACTTCCCATCTATCCCGTCCTTAGAAGAGGAGGCAGTTTACCCATCACAATATTTGCCTGTCATTAAAACATGCAGTGTGCCTTCCTGAAGACAGTTGCTATCCGTGTGTACGTGCGCATGTGCACACCCGCTCTTGCACTCGCGGGATGATCTGTCTCGGAAGTCTGTCTCAGGGTGGGCCCTGGCGTCCTTCCCTGCCTCCTGCCATTCACTCACACATCAGCTGAGATCTGCCAGAGCCCCTCTCCAACAACTCCCAGAGCTGTGCTTGGGTCTAGGGAGCCAGGGCATATTTTTTTCCATGGGAGCAAATCGTGGAAGTCCTTTCTCTTGCTGCTCCGTGAAAGTGTCACTTTGTTAAAGTGTTTCTGGCTCCCATTCTTTGGAATCCATTGTGAAGGGTTTTCATCACAGTGCTCAGAACTGGCCCTCCCGACCTGGCATTACATCAGCGGAAACTCTGCCTCTGACTCGAGTGCTTGCTTCAGATACCAAAGCCCTGCAGAGTTCCCCTCTTGGTGCTGTCCTGGGCAGAGTGTCACCTTGGTCTGTCTGTCTTTGTAAACAGCCTCAGGCTTTGAAGTCAGAGAAAGTCCCAAACCCATTAGCATCAGACATACATGTCCTCCATGGTTTACCCTGGAAAGAACTCGGTACGTTATTCTGCAAAGACCATGATCTCCACTCTTGAACACTTTGCTTCTTGGACTCCTTTCCTACAACTCACTGTATGTCTCAGAAAAGAATTAATGGTATTTCACTTTTTTTCTCTAACAAAACAGGAGACGAATAAAGTAAAAGGCATGCCAAATCTTTATAATAGTGACTTCTTCCTGATAAAATCTTTAGAAAATAAATTCTATAGATGAGAAGAGGTGAATTACCTGGTCTCTCTAACTCACAGAACAGAGGATGTGCTAATGTTATCATGATACTAGGTTCAGATGCAAACTTTCTCAGTAGCAGAGTTTATCAGTAGAAGGTATAAAGATCAGATTGCAACTGAGGAATATTTAAAAATATAGCAAAATTGCATGTAGTCTATCTTTTCATGAAGGCAATCTTTCTTGTCTCTATACTTAGAAATATAGAGTCGTTCATGAAAATACAGTTTCTCATATGAATGATTTTACTGTAAAAGATACAAGTTCTCTACAAATCTGTATTGTTCCTAGAATCTTTTAAAATGCTGAGTTTGAAACTCCCATTACTTTGAACTCTATAAATGTCATTCCTCTGGAGAACGTCCCCTACTGCGAGTCGTACATCCCAGGGTGAAGGATGGAGAGGGTTTTGTTGAACAGTTCAGGTGATTATTCGGTGAGGTGTTTGTGACTCACCTCGGCAATCACCTGGGTTAGGAACAGAAGTGAACACAGGGATGTCCAGTCCAGGGCTTTGCTGCTGGTCCAAGAGGAGCTGAGCAGCGCATCAGTGCAGCCAACTCCATAAGCAGGGAGAGAGAGAAGGTGACAGGTGCTGAGGCCATGCTATACCGTTGTGGGACAACAGCTGGGTTGTCAATTGTGGCTCCCTGCTGGGCACCAGAGGCTACAGGCAGCCTCCTCAAAGTGCACCCAGTATTTAATGGGGTCTGCATGCTCTGCTCATCCTGGGAGATTACCGGATTACCTGGGATAAAAGAGGGAAGGTCATCGGATCAGCTGACACTGGGTCCAATTTAGGCTTTAAAACTCTAACAGCTTCTCAGCCTTTAAACAAGCCTATCAACAACTTTTTATTTTTCAAGGCTAAAGCCATCTTTTCAAGGGCTTCTTGGAGTTGGAAGGCAATGAATTTACAAGTGTTCCTGAGAGTCCACAATGGGTAGGTATCCAAGGTTCCTTATCTGTAAAAACAAGAATAACATCTACTTCCAATGAAACTCATAATACTGTCTGGAATACAGTGAAGCCTCAATAAAGATAAGCAATTATTATATACCAGGAATCACGGTTGAAGAAGTTACATGGACACTACACTAAAGTGCCTACCTGGAACCAAAGCCGATACAATGCAGCACATACAGCCAATATCCTAGGACACATCTCCAACAGAAAGTGTTTTGCTTAGACACTCCATAAAATCAGGTGAAGCAACTGGCCCACCAGATGCACAGATGTGAAAGTGAGGTCAAAAGAATGAAAAAGTACTGCAACTCTCTCACAACAGACCCCAAAGAAAAGCAAGTCAGTGAATTTCCTGAAACAGAATTTTTCCAAAAGGATTTTGAGGAAACCATGAAATATGAGAGAATATGGGATGGGAATTTGACCTAGAGGTTAAGATGTTACCTAAGATGCCTGCAAAGTGCTTGGGTTTGATACCTGGCTCTGGCTTCTGACTCCAGCTTCTTGTAGACCCAGGGAGGCAGAAGTGGTGTCTCAAGTGATTGAGTTCTGTCATCCACATGGGAAACTGAGGTTGGGTTCAGTTCCTGACTTTGGCTTTGTCCAAGCCCTAACTGTTGTGGGCATTTGGGAAGTGAACTAGCTGATGGAAGATCTCCTTATGTCTGTCTCTCTGTGCTTCAAACAAAATTTTAAAACATTAAAAAAATACAGTAGATTCAAAAAGGAGTGTCAAACTCTAATAAGACAGAAGACCATCAAGTCACAAAAATAAATGACAGATTAAGAAAGGAACAAAGGATGCACAAAACAATTAGAAAAAAATGAGCAAAATGACAGGAGTGTCTTTACTTATTGATAATAGTCTTTAATATAAAATGATTAGATCCCCAAAATAAAAGATATAGACTGACTGTACTAAAAAAGATTCAACCATATGCTGCAAAAGCATCCAAATAGGAAATAGGAGGTCAAATTACCTCTGCTTGCAGATGTGATTTTTCTGTAAGAAAAACCTAAAGATTCCAACAAAAACGGTTAGAAATCAGTAGTATACAAGATATAAAAATATGCAGCTTTTTTATACATCAACAACAAAATTTTGAGAGGAAATGAAGAAATCCCATTCACAATAGCGACAAAAATAAAAATACCCAGGAATAGACTTAACCAAGGAAGTAAATAACCTCTACAATGAAAATTATAAAATTGTATAGAAGGAAACTGAAGAATGCACACAAAAAATTGGAAAAACCTCCCATGTTCACAGATTGGAAGAATTAAAATGGTTAATGTCCATACTACTCAAAGTGATTTACAGATTTAATCTAATTCCCATCAAAATACCAATTTCATTCTTGGAAGAAATGGGAAAAACACTTCTCAAATTCATACAGAAGCACAAAAGATTCTGAATAGCCAACAGAATCCTGACTAAAGGAACAAAGCTGGAGGCTTTACACTACCTGACTTCAAAACATGCTACAAAACTATAGTGACCCAAACAGTTTGGTACTGGCATAAAAATATACACAAAATCAAATTGACCCAAATAGAGAATGCTGAAATAAATCCATGTACTTACAATCATCTGATTTTTGACAAAGACAGCAAGCACACACTCTAAAGAAAGGAATGTCTCAAATAAATGCTGTTGGGAAAAGTATACAACCATATGCAGAAGAAAAATCGAGACCCTCATATCTTACCATATCTGAAAATCAAAATGGATCACAGAGTTAAATGTAAGACCCAGAACTACAAACTATTGAGAGAAAACATAGGAAAATGCTTTAGGGTGATCGTTTGGGCAAAGATTTTTTCTTTTTATATGATCCAAAAAGCACAGGCAACAAATCAGAAATTGACAAATGGGATTAGGTCAAACTAAAAAGCTTCTGCATAGGAAAAGAAACAATCAACAGAGACAACTTAGACAAAGGCAGAAGATGTTTGCCAGCTACGCAGTCAACAAGGGATTGATGTCCAGAATATAGAAGGAACTCAAGGAACTCAATAGCAAAAAACAAATAATCTAATTAAAGTGTGACTAGCCAGTTCTCAAAAGAGGACATACAAATGGCCAAAATGTACATGAAAAAATGCTCATCATCCTTAATAACAATAGAAATGCAAACCAAAACACAATGAACTATAATCTCACTGCAGTTAGAACAGCTCTTAAAAGACAGACAAAAATAATGAGTGCCGGAGAGGATGTGGGGAAGGGAGAACTCTCATACCCTGCTGGTGGGAAGGTAAATTAGCATGGCCATTACGTAGAACAGTATGGAGGTTTCTCAAAAAACTAGAATTAAAACTTCCAGATGACCCAGCAGTCCCACCACTGGGTCTATATAGCCAAAGGATTTAAAATCAGTGTGTTTAAGAGATACCTGCATTCATATGTTTGCTCCAACAGTATTCACAATAGTCAAGATGTGGAAGTGAGTGAATAAAGAAAATGTAGTGTGTAGGTACACAGAGAGATTATTCAGCCAGCACAGAGAATGGAGTTCTGTCATTTACAGCAGTATGGATGACACTAGGGGAGGCTATATTAAGTGAAATAGGCACAGAAAGCCAATCCCACATGTTCTCACTTCAGTGTGGGAGCTCAAAAGCTGATCTCAGAGAGGTTGAGAACAGAACAGTGGCTACCAGGGCCGGGCAGGACGACAAGGAGGTGGGGCTGGAGAAAGTGTGGTTAATGTGCATAGGGCTGCAGTGGGTAAGAGGAAGAATTTCTAATGTTCCATAGATCAACAAGATGCAGTCAACAATAATTAATTGAATATTTCCAAACAGTTTGATACAGAGGATTCTGAATTTTCCCAACACACAGAAAAGACAAATGTCTGATACAGTAGTTACCCTGATAGATCATTGTGTGTTATATATACATGTATTAAGATGTCACACTATACCCCATCAACATAAAAGTCCTTCATATAAAATTCAATTAAAAGTCAATTTTTCAAAGACAAAAAGAAAAGGGAAGCTCTTGAGGAGGGAGTTTTGTGTTTCACATTTTCAAGGCAAAAGAAGAGAATCTCAAGATCCTGTTCGCCTACATGGCTGAGGCCATAGCTACCCTTACCTCCTTGCCTTGGTTCATGCTACAGTCAACTCTCCAAGCAGCCAACACAGCACTTTTCTAAAAATCTTAAATCAGATTATGTCGTTTTCCAGATCATAGCTCTATGGTGGTTTCCCATCTCATTTAGTGTTCAAGGGACACCCAAGAACTTCTGGCCCCGCCTACCTTTTCGACCAGCAGCCTTTGCCAGGTAGTCCTTGCTAGGAGGGAGTGAGGAATATGATGTTGAGATAGAGATTTGTAGTAGTCAAGATGAGACTCGAAGGCTTACATGGTAGTGATAGGTGGGTCCAAGTGGGTAGACTGGGGACAAGGTGGGGGAGATGCTGACAGGTCTTACCACAGGCTCTGGCTTTCTGGCTTTCTGGCTTCTTAGCTTCTCTATTACCACGTTGCTACCGGCTGCCGCTAGCTTGAGCCTCCTGTCCTCCCGGAGTCACGGTTACTCAGTGACAAACTAAAAGCTGATACATGTAAAATTTTATTTTTCAACGAACAGACTTTCCCTATGCCATTTCATCTCAGCGGGGCCTCAGAATTGAAGTCTCCAAAATTGCATTAACACATGTGCTCTCTAGGGTGGACATTGTACCAGTGCATTGTTCAGGGGCCTGAAAAGAGGGATGGGCTGGGAAAAAGAGACGAAAGTCAAATCTCTGTTGTCCTCCTCGGTTAGACTCACCTCTCATTGAAGCGGATGTGCACATTACTGGCTGAAAAGGAGGTTGGGATTATCCGTGAGCCTGTTTCTGTGAAACTGATCTTACAAGATTGAGGCTATTAAATGGTGAGAATGTATCATGCAAACTATCCGTGCCCCAAAACTGGAACCAGCCTCCCGGCTCCATGTAATCCGATTCCCATTCTCTCTCCACTTCCCCTTCCTCACACTCTCCTTCTCCACCCACTTCAGTCTCGTGACCATTTTGAGAACTTGTCTCCTGCAGTATCCTGCAGTGGCTTCACTGTTTTTGCCTCTCCTCTCCCACAAGGCTGTATCTCCCTCACTTCTTTCAAGTCTTCTTCCAATGTCACCTCCTTGGTGATCACTACCCTGAACAATCTGTTGACGTTGCACCAGCTACAACCTCCAGTCTGCTCCCTCCCTCCTGATCTCCAGTTCTGTGTATTCTGTCACTCAGCTTCTAGGTCACCATGTAATTCCCCGTTCCATTTGATCTACTTACTGTGTGTCTCACTAGGATGAGGTTATGAGGGCGAAGATATTCAGTCTATGCCGCTCCCAGAGAGAGTCCACTCACCTACAGCGATACTTTGACAAAAACCAGGCAGTTAATGAATTCTTGTCGAATGAATGAACTTCTTTTTATTATAACATGGTGAGCAGGAGAGCTGAATAAAAGAAATCCCCAGCATGAACATCCAAGCTGTATACCCACCACAAACTCAGATATATTTTCCCGAAGGCCAAAAAACAAACAAAAAACAACACAGCCCTTAGACGATGGGAAAATGTCTGTACTGAGCTACCCAGCTGATCCTTGGCTTCCTGGCCTCGCCCTGCTGAGGGCTAAGAGGCACTCTCCAGTCCTGCTGGAGTGTGCACGATCGGGAAGGACCTCATCCTGGGGAGAGAGTTCTAAAGCCAGCACATCAAAGGAAGCTGCCCCCTCATTGCCAGTGACCCCTCCCTGTTTGAATCAGGGCCAGAGTCCTAGTGGGGCTAATACAACTCTGTGTCGCGAGGCAGCCCTGTTTTGTGGCCCACTGGCCCAGTGTGGCGCTGTCAGGGAGGAAGTTTCCCTACACACCCACTGGAGCTTGGGAACAGTTGGCATCAGGGAAAAGTGATCTCAGAGGAAAGCAGCAGAGTGGTTGCTCCAAGAATTTCTGCTTGTAGCTGGGTCTTCCAAAGGACAGCAGGTGCACAAGGATGCACCCTGTGGTCATAATCCCGGGTCAGAAGGCCAAGTTAGTTGCAGAATTTGGAAGGGATGGTCCACCAGTCTCTTACCTAGGGTGGGGGAAGGCCCAGCCGCTGGCCTATCATCTCTGCTGCTGGGGCTTTGTTAGACCAAGGTGCTCATGTGCTGGGGAAGTTCCCACTACGCAGTGCTTAGTGCTGGTGGTCACTGTGAGATGAGAGAAGTAAGAGCTCTGGACCGGCTGCCAGTGACAGACTTCCCAGCCAAGGGAGATTGTCCTGGGTTCCTCATCATGTAGCCCCTGCTTCTCCTGCTACTGCACAACGCTGGCGGAAATGAGCTCCTTCTCAGGGCTGATGGCAAGGAGTCCAGGTCACTCTGCAAGAACAGCCAGATTCCCAGAGACTGGGGAATTGGGAGACAGATCAGAGGTGGGATTCGTGAGCATGCTCATCTGGCAGATTTCCTGGGCAGCTTCATCTGCTCTGGGTTCAAGGTGGAGATCTTCCTACTGAACTATGGGAATCACATTTGTAAATGGGGCTGGTAGCTCCAAAAGGAAGAGAGAGAGGGAAAAAAAAAAAAAAACCAGCTAAGCAGTCCATTTCTCCAGGATTTCTCACCTTTTCCCCTTGCAGGCCACTGAAAGTGGCACAGAAAGCAAGCTTCTCCCTAGAACTTTGGCACTTTTCTTCCCTCTGGAGAGAATAAGAGAGGAAGTCATGAAGGAGCAGCAGCACACTTGCTTGGGATTTCTGAATGAAATTCAAAGGAGATAAAATTGCAGTCTTCCTTTACTCCCTTGAGGAAGGCGCCTGGAAGTGAAATAGAATGAGAAACAGAAAAATGGTAGAAATTTAACTCTTTGCTCATGTGGCAAAACAGGGCTGACTTTGCAACCACAGGGAGGAGAAACCCCAAGCTTATCGCTCATTGCATGCTGCTATAAGTTAAACACGTGAACCATGCAGCAGAACTGACATTTACAAAACCCATACCAGCCTCTGTTAGTTTGGCTACATTCCTGTCTTCTTACCACAGCACTTTGGCCTGACTAGCATTTTATCAGTGTAAGTGATGTCTTAGGAAATGCAATCTGATGGCACAAGGACCTGCCGACTTTCCTTGAAGCATGATGAAGCCCAAGGTTGTACAACTTTCAATTAGGAAGGGCGATTATCTGATGGATATGGACTTTGTGAAGTTCCATGTCTTTTGTTGACAGAAAAAAATATTATTGTCCCAGGGCACCCTAAATTGTTTCAGAACGACATAAGGCATAAGCCAACACATGGCTAAAAACACTCAGCTCTGTGCTTCCTTCCCTGGGAGCAGTAGCACGTTTGGTTTGCTGTCCAGTGGCCCTGGGAAAGGAGTCATAGTCTGCATGGTGTTTCCTTTGGTTCTCTGGAGCTCTATGTTTGACCTGTGGGCAGCAGCTCCCAAGCCTGACAGCTCTGCTGGGTTATGTAGGTGATTGGTTTTGAAAACTATAATCATTGGCTTCCACTCCAGACAGTGGGGCACAGACGTGTGTATTTTAACAAGCTCCCCAGTGACTCCCAGGGAATCCAAGGATCCAATATCTAGAGGTACCATGGAAGGGCTGGTTGGTTCCAGGGACTGCTTTGAGATGCTTGATACACTTCTGTGGGATGTGAGCTGTGTGTGTGTGTGTGTGTGTGTGTAGCTGGGGAGGAGGAGGGGTAAAAGTCAGCAGTTACATCCTGGGATATACAGAAGGAAGGTAAAATCTCACAGCTGTTCTCGTAGAACAATTACAACCTCAGACATCCTTTGATGCTGGACGTGACCTGAGAAAGAAGTAAAGGAAACCCAACTAACCTTCATGGAAAGTCTACCGACGCTTCACTCTGTGTGATGCAGGTGTTCTTTTCAGTTACTCAACAGCAGTCATAGAGTACAGCGATCCTAAATGCCCAGCACTGGGCTGGTGTTGGAGTTTCAAAGACAAAAATGGGGGCTGGCGCTGTGGCTCACTTGGTTAATCCTCTGCCTTGTGGCACCGGCATCCCATATGGGCGCTGGGTTCTAGTCCCAGCTGCTCCTCTTCCAGTCCAGCTCTCTGCTGTGGCCCGGGAGTACAGTGGATGATGGCCCAAGTGCTTGGGCTCCTGCACCTGCATGAGAGACCAGGAGGAAGCACTTGGCTCCTGGCTTCAGATCGGCACAGCTATGACCGTAGCGGCCATTTGGGGGGTGAACCAATGGAAGGAAGACCTTTCTCTCTTTCTCTCACTGTCTAACTCTATCTATCAAATAAAAAAAAAGACAAAAATGACAGTGCTCATCTTTAAGGAGCCTGCAGATGATTGCCACCCAGAGACACACGTGTTATCAGGGAGTGTGCTTCGGGATGCTGTCAGGGGGCTGTCAGGGTGGGTGCAGCAACAGGATGAGTCTAGGAGGATTTCTAAAAAGAGGTGGCACTTGAAGTAAGTCTTAAATGATTCTGATGCTGATATTTACTACCTCAAATAATCCAGCATGGTCAGAGCAGAGGGACTTGAGGCAGGATGAAAGGGGTGGGGTTGGGGAGATACAGCCACAGATGAGGTGGACAGGTAGGTGTGCTGGAGCTAGGGGATGGGTTGCTGTGGCTCCTCTCTGAGTGTAGGAGGCGTCCAAGCAGGCAACACCACAGCACATTGGTGACTGAGAGGGCACAGTCTGGTGGTGGCACAAAGAATGCATGGCGGGGGGCAGGGGTGAGACTGGAGATGGGAGCTTGCTGGCCTGAGAGGATGCAATGGATGTGAGAGTGGAGAGGCAGGAAATGGCAGGAGCTACCGGTCAGTTGTTTGGGTACAGGGGAGAGAGAGGAAGCAGTCGAGGATCCCACTCAGGTACTTTTTGGTAGCTGGTTGAATCATGCTGCTGTTCACAAGCACTGTTCACTTGAACATAGCTCTTCATGTTACCTTCATAATAATCCCATGTCATTTTTCACAGATCAGATAGGAGACTTTGTGAGATCAAATGGCCAAAGGGAGGAAAGGGAGGAAAGTTAGCGGAGCTCGAAACCAAATTCAGATCAGCCTCAGTTCTGAGACCTGGGCCTCCAATGCCCCAGGCAAATGCAAAACTCAGTAAGACTAAAAAGGAAGAATGTGACTTTGAGTAGGCTCCGTTCACAATAGCAACAGCGTGAGCTAAGACCCGAAAAGCAGAATCGCAGCCCTTGAAATGTATTCTTGCCTGCAGTTAGCGTGGTGAGAAGTGACCTCCTTTTTGAAAGGAAGTCAGTGGTCTCTCTCCTGTGCCGTACAGCCTTTGTATATGGCACCGATGGCAAATAGGATCGAAGCAAGAGTTTTAAAGAGGAAAAAAATTGCCGTTACAAAATGTCCTTATAAAAAGAGTGAGATGAAGTGCCTTAACCTCCGTCTCAGGCGTTTGCTCATCGCACCTTCAAGTGCCATTTGTTTAAAGACTGGTCTCACTGGAGGAATTGAATAAACACTTGTACTTAGAAGTTTTTCATTGGTGAAATAGGTCTCTTGCAAAATCTTGTATGACAGCACATACTTTATTTTTATTTATTTATTTTTTGACAGGCAGAGTGGACAGTGAGAGACAGAGAGAGAAAAGTCTTCCTTTGCCGTTGGTTCACCCCCCAATGGCGGCTGCAGCCGGCGCACCGTGCTGATCCAAAGCCAGGAGCCAGGTGCTTCTCCTGGTCTCCTATGCGGGTGCAGGGCCCAAACACCTGGGCCATCCTCCACTGCCTTCCCAGGCGATAGCAGAGAGCTGGCCTGGAAGAGGAGCAACCAGGACAGAATCCGGTGCAACGACCGGGACTAGAACCCAGGTGTCGGTGCCACAGGCAGAGGATTAGCCTACTGAACCACAGCGCCGGCCAACAGCACATACTTTAAAGATAGTATATTGTGCATTTTGGCTCTCTGAGCCAAAGGGTTTTTGCAAAAGATCTCATAGTATCAGGTCATTGAGAGAGACTCTGTGAGTCAGACCTACCTGGATAGAGTCTAAATCACCCCCGGAGCCATCAGGTAGGTAAACATTTGACTGTTTCACAGTGAGGTATGACCTTGAACTCATGCTGGTATTTGGGTTGAAGTTGAATTTAGTCGATGAGTCTGGTTGAAGCAACTTGTTAGTTACTTGTTAGTTAATTACTGCCCACTTATGATATTCTGATAGTCCATTTACCATGCTTTGAGTTGGTTGTGTACAAAAATAGACTTGACTTAGCCTCATCCCCTGTATTTATTTCCCTGAAACTTTTCTTTATCCAGCTTGTCTCTCTGGCTGTACTTTATTTCTACTAAAAAATGGATAACCCTCAGGGCCGGAGCCATGGCTTACTTGGTTAATCACCTGCCTGCGACACCTGCATCCCATATGGGTGCCGGGTTCTAGTCCCAGTTGCTTCTCTTCCAGTCCAGCTCTCTGCTGTGGCCCGGGAGGGCAGGGAAGGATGGCCCAAGTGCTTGGGCCCTGCACCTGCATGGGAGGCCAGGAGGAAGCTCCTGGCTCCTGGCTTCAGATCGGCACAGCTATGACCGTAGCAGCCATTTGGGGAATGAACCAATGGAAGGAAGACCTTTCTCTCTGTCTCTTTCTGTCTATAACTCTACCTGTCCAAAGAAAGAAAGAAAAGAAAGGAAAAAAAAATGGATAACCCTCATTTCATTGTTCAATTGGTTGGCTTGAACAGTTTGTGGGTCTGTCGCTCCTTTTCTTGGGCTGCAGCTTGGGGCCTATACGGGGGCCCCTGACACTTGAGATTCCCTGCTGTTGGATTGCCTTCACTCCCCTTGGGAGATGGCTGCGAGGCATAGCCCATAAATGTCATCATAAACCGCTCTGCAGAAGTATGTGTCAACGTCAGTGAGGCCAGATTCAAAAGAGTCCAACTGTGTGTATCTGGGGAAAAAATGAGGTGGCCTGTTGCCACTGGACAAAGTGGTGAGGAACTGTTGATCTTCCAGTCCCCTGTGGCTATTTGGAGGATAGCTGTCCTTGCTAGTGTGAATTGTAGCATTCTTGCCTGTTAACAGCAGCCAGTGGGCTTGCGGGTCAAATGTTTTGTCTTCTGCTTCAGAGAATTGGAAGGGCCTGCTTCCTCCTGATTTTAAGAGCCGAGATGTTTGAGACAGGAACCCCACCCTTCCGTAGCAGGTCACATAAAATGCCTAGACACCACCCTCCCCCCATGGGCAGCTGGCCCATTTATGCAAGAGAACAATAAGGAGATGGTTCCTTTGCTTCTGGGTCTTTGGCAATGTGAGAGGAGGAGGAGGCTGAAGCCAGACACGTTGGCTCCATGCACATGCCCAAGCCTTTCTCAAAGTCACACCTTGTTGAGCAACAAGAAGGCAACTGTCTCCATACCAACACCACCAATGACGACCTTATAACTGGATTGGCTAGTTTTTTCATTGAAACTCTGGCTTACTGGGTGTGTCTGTGTGTTTGCAAACCATAAATGGGAAGAACCAAAAGGGAAGAGGGGTGAAAGTGTAATCACAGTTTTCTTAGCAAGAAAAATAAGATGCCATTTTAGAATAAAGGTAATTGTCACTCTGACTGAACTAGTTTGCATTCTCGGTGTGAGGCTAGTTTGAGACACTAACCAATCATTCACATGTATGGTCTTTGAGTATGTGAAAGCCATTCACATACAAATTGAAATATCTGGGCAACTGTTGATCTCTCATTCAAGTCAAATGCTCTTCCCACCATCACTTCCAAATTCTTCTGCTGAGCTACATACAACCTTGCCACAACTATAGTAGTTGCTTTTTTTGTATTCTTGCCTTTGGACTTACTGTTCTCTCTACTAGAAAAACTCTTCCTACTTTTTTTTTTTTTTTTAAGATTTTTGGTTTGCTTATCTGAAAGGAAGAGATACAGAGAAGGAGATACAGAGAGAGATCTTCCATCTGATGGTTCACTCCCCAGATAGCCACAACAGCTGGGGCTGGGACTGAGGCTGGGCCAAGTCTAAGCCAGGAACAAGGAGCAGGGACCCAAACACTTGGGCCATCCTCTGCTGCTTTCCCAGGCGGGAGCATTGGCAGAGAGCTGATCAGCAGTGGAACAGCTGGGACTCCAACTAGTGCCCTTATGGGATGCCGACACTGCAGGTGCAGGCTTAACCTTCTATGCCATAGTGCCGACCCATCTTCCTAGCTTTTTATGTGTGGGGAATGCATGTTCACTTTCTGAACTCCATCTCAAAGCTCTCACCCCAGGCAGAATTGGTTACTCAAGAGGAGCTCTGTTCAATTTAAGGTTACTCTTGGCACATTATTATCCCATGGGATTGTGACTTTCCTGAGTTTGGAGCCTGCTTCCTGTTCATTTTTGCATTTTGAGTGCTCATCGCACTGGTAGGTGCCAAGCTAACTTTGATGGTCTGAAGCATGAAATGGAGCTCTTCTAGCTATTCAAATTCTAGATATAATGATATTTGTTAATGATCAGAAATGATTTTTAAAGATTTATTTCTTTATTTGAAAGGCGAGAGTTACAGAGAGAGGGGAAGAGAGAGTGAGAGAGCAAGAGAGAGAGAGAGAGCGAGAAAGAGAGCGAGAGAGAGGGCGAGAGAGAGAGTGCTTCCATCCAATGGTTTATTCAACACATGGCCACAGTGGCCGGAGCTGGACCAATCTGAAGCCAGGAGCCAGGAGCTTCTTCCAGGTCTCCCATGTGAAAACAGGGGCCCAAGCACTTGGGCCATATTCCAGCGTTTTCCCAGGCCATAAGCAGAGAGCTGAATCAGAAGTGGAACAGGGGCCGGCGCTGTGGTGCAATGGGTTAAAGCCCCAGCCTTCAGTGTCGGCATCCCATATGGGCACTGGTTCAAGTCCCAGCTGCTCCTTTTCCGATCCAGCTCTCTACAATGGCCTGAGAAAGCAGTAGAAGATGACCCAACTCCTTGGGCCCCTGTACCCACATGGGAGACCCAGAAGAAACTCCTGGCCTGTCTTCGGATCAGCTCAGCCCTGGCCATTGTGGTCATTTGGGGAGTGACCCAGCAGAATGGAAGACCTCTCTCTCTATATATATATATATACCTCTCTCTCTACCTCTCTCTATAACTCTGTCTTTCAAATAAATAAAATAATTCTTTAAAAAAAAAAAGGTGTGGCAGCTGGGACTCAAACTGCTGCTCATACAGGATGCTGGCGCTGCAGGCAGAGGCTTAGCCTTCTACACCACAGCACCAGGCACCCCCACCCCAGTGCTGATTTTCAACACACACTCTGGATGTTTGGTTTTATGTTGCTTCTCCTGCTTTCATGCAGTCTAAATGAGAATGTGAGGCATCCCTATTGCTTTAATGAAAAATTGGACTCAAAGTATCTTTGTTTTGAATAGAAGACAAGACTCTGGCATTTTGCTGTGTTAGTGAAGGAAGAAAAAGGTCCAGACATGGCTATGAAAGCCAGTGTGGGTAAGGCAGTCTGCTGGCTTGGGAACAGAACAGCGTTTTCTCAGCCTGTGTGCAGACCACAGCTGCCTGCAGGCAGCCTCCTTGCACGATCTGCGAGTATTCAGGCGCTGGAGCTTTGACTGACCTTAGCATCAAAGGCAGGTGTTCTTCTGTGGTCAAACTCTTTCATCCACTTTAAAATCAATCAGAAGTCTTCTTAGGACTCCAGGTATGTTCTCCCCTCTGAATCCTCCCAAGTAAAGTATGAAAAACCTAGGTCTCTGCGCTCATCTAGCTCCTCTCAATCTTCTTCATTTTTTTTAAACATTTCCTTAAAATTAAATAAAATGAATCCATACAGATTGTAGGAAACTATAAAGTGTAAATCATCAAAGCGTCATACTGCTATTTGGAGATGACCATTGTGAATATGGTCACTGATTCATTCGTTGCACATTAATTTAGATATAAACTTTATTTCCAGAATCTCTTACTGCGTCTACCTAGCCACATTCACATATTTTTTTTTTCCCTTTACAGAAAGGGGATCATATTATCCTTACTGTGTTTTACACACTTCTCTCCTGACTGTTCTGTTGTGTGAGTGACCGTCACCTACTTTATTATCACAAATAAGCCCATAAGGAATGTCCTAGCTGGCGCTGTGGCTCAATAGGCTAATCCTCCACCTTGCAGTGTCGGCACACCGGGTTCTAGTCCTGGTTGGGGCGCCGGATTCTGTCCTGGTTGCCCCTCTTCCAGGCCAGCTCTCTGCTCTGGCCAGGGAGTACAGTGGAGGATGGCCCAAGTGCTTGGGCTCTGCACCCCATGGGAGACCAGGAGAAGCACCTGGCTCCTGCCATTGGATCAGCGTGGTGCACCAGCCGCAGCACGCCAGCCACGGCGGCCATTGGAGGGTGAACCAATGGCAAAGGAAGACCTTTCTCTCTGTCTCTCTCACTGTCCACTCTGCCTGTCAATAAATAAATAAATAAATAAATAAATAAATAAATAAAGTAATACATAATCCCCACCCTAGTTCTTTGTTTCCTGACACAGAGGCTCCTTCAGTGCAGAACTATTAACTGAGTGTGATTATTATTATCACTACTACTACTTAGTATGATTTCAATAGGGATACAATTATTAAGAAGAGTATAATGCACAATCTGATCTTTTAGGAAGCTGAACTCTCCCCTCATCCACACTGGGGTCAGAAACATCGCCTGGGGAAGGCCCACACTGAGCAATGTCCCAGGCCCTGGAGGCAAGAAAAGGCAGTTTTGTTTTGTTTCTTCAGCTTGAAGGTGGAGCTCATACTTTACGTGCAGCAGTTTGGAAGCAGAACTTGCATAAACACGGCTGTCAGAGAGGGAGCTGTCGACACGAGCCGGAGCGCGAACGCCTGGGATGCTGTGGCAAAAGTCATCCTCCACCACTGATCTTTGTGCGGGGCACCTGCTTGGCCGCAGTGGATCCTGGCTTTTGTTCTTCAACTATTGCGTACAAAATTTCAAGCCAGTAGGGTCGTAGTTAGTGCACTGCAAGGAAGACTTGTGCTTTCTTTTTATGGAGGTTTCTACTTTAGAAAAATCCATGCTGGCTGTTCTGTGTAGCATCCGCGAGATCCAAACCTGGTGTTGCTAAGTTCTTATCTGATTGTAATCTTTAGACTATAGGAATGAGAGATCAAAATCCCCAGGAATTCTCAGGAATTCCTGAAGGCATCAGGTGTTGTCTTTTAAATACTTCTGAGGCAAGCACCTTGGTACAACAGTTAAGACGCCTCTTGGGACGCCTGCATTCCAAACCAGAGGGTCTGGATTCGAGTTCTGGCTCTGCTTTTGATTCTGGCTTCCTGCTAATGTGCACCCCAGGAGGCAGCAGGAGATGGCTCAAGAAGACTGGTCCCTGCCACCCATGTGGGAGACCCAGGTTGAGTTTTGGTCTCCAGGCTTTGGTCTGCCCTAGCCCCACTGTTATAGGCATTTATGGAGTGACTCACATATGGGAAGATCTGTTTTTGTCTCTCTCTGCCTCTATCTCTCTGCCTTTCAAATAATAAAGAATTTTTTTTCAAAAGGACACAAAAATAAAACACAGCATTATTTACATTATTCGCATATTATTATAAATACCTAAAATTGCAGTTAATAAAAAATATTACATTTAATTTAATAAATAAATATTACATTTAATAGTTTGAGGGGATCTTCAAAAAACTCAAGGAAAATGTGTATTATGAAACAACTGTGCAGGAATTTCCAATTTTTTGCACCAAAATAGACTTATCTTTTAAATCAATGTTTCCACAAACTTTAGGAAGTAATCTCATAAAGATTTTTTTTGCCCAAAGCAAATATTCAAATATTGTAAAAGGCCAGCGAGCATTATTGGATAGTATGTGAATGATGTAACGTTCAGATCTTTCAGCACTTCACAGAATCGTGTCCCAAAATTGCCAATTTAAAAACTTATATTGCTTTCAAAACTTGTTTTCTTAGAACACAGCTCGAAGGATTTGTTTAAAGTATCCTACGTGTATAAATACACCAATATTTATTTTACTTGCAATCATGACTCACTGTCAGCACCAGCCAGAGCTGTGAACCCTCACCTGCAGCAACAGCTACAGGCAAGACTGGCGCATTCAACGGGGTCCACTTCTCCAGTCCCAACTCTCCGAGACATGGCCAACCTTGACCTCCACTCTGCTCATACGCGACATCAGAAGCCTTCAGCTCCGAAACAGCTCCTCATGAACGACCACCTTTTTAATTCTTGCAGAAGAATGGGAAACATTTTTTCCCCAATTTTCTTGATCTCTCCACAGATTTTTCTCAGGGATTAGAAAACACTCAGTTTCCCCCAAACATCCTAGAAAGAGATTCTCACATGGAAGCACTACCCCAGCCTGACCCTCCATGGCTGACAATAGCTGAGGCTTGCAAACATGGAGTCTGTTTTCTAACTTGTCAGAGCTTCCACTTACTCACCCTTAAAATTGAGAGTTCTCATCAGTTTTAAGAGAAGCTCAAAGTTATTTCGTGAATATATGTGCAGGTCTTGGTTACACTTATTTAAGTTCTTTTTGATTATGTTTACCCTTAAGTGTTAATGCTTTTTTATGCTACTATAAATGAGATGGTTTTCTTAATCTCCTGTATGGATGGTTCTTTTCAGTGCATAGGAATACAACTGACATGTGTGTGTTGATTTCGCGTCCTGCCGCTTTACTGAATTCATGTACTAGTTCCAACAGTTTGTTGTTGTTGTTGGAGATGTTAGGGGTTTCTACACATAAGAACATGGCCTTTGCCAACAGAGATCATTTTGCTGCTGCTTCTCTAATTTGGATATCTCTGATTTCTTTTTCTTGCCTACTTGTGAGGACTCGTAGCACTATGTTGCGTGGAAATGGCGAGAGTGGGCATCCCTGCATTCTCTCAGGTCTTAAAGGAAAAGCTTCCAGTTTTTCACCATTGAAATGGTGGCTGTAGGGTTCAATTATGTGTGTGTGTGTCTGTGTGTATTTATGTGTCCTTCATTGTGTTAAGTTCCTACTACAACTGATTGTTGCGAGTTTTTATCATGAAAGGATGATGAATTTTGTCAAACTTTGTTTCTTCATCTATAGATAAGATTATGTGATTTTTGTCCTTAATTCTCTTATTGTACCAGTTTTTTTTTTTTTTTTTTGACAGGCAGAGTGGACAGTGAGAGAGAGAGAGAGAGAGAGAGAGACAGAGAGGAAGGTCTTCCTTTACTGTTGGTTCACCCCGCAATGGCCGCTGCAGCCGGTGCACTGTGCTGATCTAAAGCCAGGAGCCAGGTGCTTCTCCCGGTCTCCCATGCAGGTTCAGGGCCCAAGGACTTCAGCCATCCTCCACTGCCTTCCCGGGCCATAGCAGAAAGCTGGCCTGGAAGAGGGGCAACCAGGACAGAATCCGGCACCCCAACCAGGACTAGAACCCAGTATGCCAGCACCGCAGGTGGAGGATTAGACTATTGAGCCGAGGAGGCCGGCGTATTGTATCAGTTTTATGTGGAATCTAAAATAATCTCTCATACAGACAGAGGGTAGGGACCCAGCCAGGCGCTACAGGGAGCTGAAAACAAGGATGTGTTAGTCAATGGTACAGAGTTTCAATTGGACTAGCAGATTAAGTCCTAGAGACCTACTGTATGACATAGTGTATAAGTCAATATTGTGTTGTATGCTTAAAAATTGGCTACAAGTGCAGATATTATATTAAATGCCCTTATAAAAATTTAAGAATAATAATAAAGAGAGTGGAGAAATCTTTCAGAGGTGATGGATATGTCTATGGCATAGAGCGTGGTAATGGCCCCACAGGTGTAGACTTGCGTCTAAACTCAACAAATTGTATAGATTAAATCTATACTGCGTTTTGCATGTCTGTTCTACCTCAATAACATGGTTTTTCTAAGAGAAGTTGGAGGTGTGGGAGTGGTGCCAGGGCCACTATGAAGAGCAGAGGGTACAGGTCTGTGAGGACAGTGCTCAGGGAGACAGGGGTTCCCATGAGTCCAGGGTGGATGCTGGCTCCAGCCAACAGCGCTCACCCAGGGAAACTGGGGGCTGCACCTGGCAGGAGACCCCAGCACCCTTGCTGGGTTCCTTTCCAACTTTCTCTGTGCTCAGACATTACAGGATACTTTGTGTTGAATCCACATCTAAAGGGAAGTTTGTTGGTTAGTATGAAACAATGATAAAACAAGAATGGAAGTCTCCCTCTCCCCACAGCGCTGTGTTCCCCACCTGAACAGAGCAGACATGTTATCACTCTGGATGCGTCTCCGAATGCGACGAGACTTGGGTGGAGTGGGAAGCGCCGGGCTTTTCCTGAGTGGGAGAGGGGCTGGCAGTTAGTGAGCTCAGGGTCGATTTGTAGCACACGTCTCCTCCTGCTTCTGGGACCACCGAGTGCTCTCTGCTGTGGCTAGGTACTGTCAGCTAACTCTGGCTTTGTCAAGGTAACTTGTTTGTAGCAGGAGGAGCCATGGTCAGTGTGGGAAAAGCTGTATTAGAAAACTATGTGGCATAACTGTTTTAGCTATGCCAGTTTCACATGTTTAAGTTTCTATGGAATGTTTACCATCTGCAGAGGAATGAGAACTTCCTGGCGAACCATCTCAACTTCCCATCTATGACCGGAATAGATTACGTAGAAACAACCATACACTCACACCACCCACACCACGGCCTGCACCTGGCAGGCTCCTCGTCTTTCACACCTCTGACACTTGCCCAGAGACCCCAGGTCCCGAATCCCACCAGGCCACATGCACCTTCAGTAGCTAGTGATCCTCATCCTAGTTTTGCTGGTAAAGAAACAGGTCTAGTGAGACCAAGGAACTCATTGAAGATAACAGTGATGGGAGTGCTGGAGCCGACTTCTGAACATGGCTTATTGTCTATAAGATGCGTTTGCTGCAGGGTTTCAGCACGATGGAAGCATTCTCTGGCTCCAAAGAGCTCGAGATTATACATAAGTATTCTGTCACAGCCGCTAACTTTGGGGAATAAATGCAGCCCCTGCTTTGTTTCTGAGATGCTTTTAAAGAAGCACTTATTAGGAACATTTTGCATAATAAAATTTTCTCCCACATTTCCTGTAGGTTGAGGAACTACTGCTGTTGTAATTTTGCTATAAAATTTTCGTGGTTAATCAGCTGATTCTTTACAGCTCACTGACATTGACTGATCTTCCTTAAAGTCAAGATTTTTACAAAAATCTGCCCAAACCAACTCAAACTAACAAGCCTAGAATGAAAAATTGCCTAGTTGTACTAAAGGGTACATGCTAATAATCTAGTAGTTGAATGATAATTTAATGGTTACTTTGTGCCATAGTTGCTGAAAATAGCTTTTAAAAATATTTATTTAATTACTTATTTGAAAGGCAGAGAGAGAGAGAAAGAGGAGAGGAGAGGAGAGAGGAGAGAGGAGAGAGGAGAGAGGAGAGAGGAGAGGAGAGGAGAGGAGAGGAGAGGAGAGGAGAGGAGAAGAGAGGAGAAGAGAGGAGAAGAGAGGAGAAGAGAGGAGAAGAGAGGAGAAGAGAGGAGAAGAGAGGAGAAGAGAGGAGAAGAGAGGAGAAGAGAGGAGAAGAGAAGAGAAGAGAAGAGAAGAGAAGAGAAGAGAAGAGAAGAGAAGAGAAGAGAAGAGAAGAGAAGTTTTTCCATATGCTTGAATGGTTTACTCCTCAAATGGCCACAACAGCTGGGGCTGAGCCACTTCAGAGCCAGGAACTCCATCTGGGTTTCCCGCAGGGACTCAAGCACTCGAGTCATCATCTGCTGCTCCCTGTGTACAGGACCAGAAGCTGGACTAGGAGAACAGCCAGGGCTGTGTCCCAGGCAGCAGCATAATCCACTGTGCGCGACAGTGCCCTCCCTGAAGGTAGCTTTTAATAACTCACAGGAGGATGAAACCTGCATCGTATTGGAAAAGCATTTTTCAAGAGGCGAAGAGGTTCATGGAACCAGGAATCAAGAGCCAATGGATGATGGTGTAGAGCTAACCCTATTTCTTTTCTTTTCTTTTCTCTTTTCTTTTCTTTTCTTTTTCCTTTCCTTTCCTTTCCTTTCCTTTCCTTTCCTTTCCTTTCCTTTCCTTTCCTTTCCTTTCCTTTCCTTTCCTTTCCTTTCCTTTCTTTTCCTTTCCTTTCCTTTTCAAAGATCTATTTAGTTATTTGAAAGGCAGAATTACAGAGAAGGCAGAGACAGAGAGAGAGGGATCTCTCTTAGAGAGATCGATCTTCCATCTGCTGGTTCACTCCCTAGATGGTTATAACTGCCAGCACTGAGCTAGGCCAAAGCCAGGAGCCAGGAGCTTCTTCCCAGTCTCCCATGTGGGTGCAGGGACACAAGGACTTGGGCCATCTCCTGATGCTTTCCCAGGCGCATTAGCAGGGAGCTGGATCGGAAGTAGAGCATCCAGAATGCCTATGTGGAATGCCAGCACTGCATGTGGTGGCTTTACCTGCTACTCCACAGCACCAGCCCCCAGCCAACCCTATTCCTTGTGGAGGTTTAAAGTGAAATCCATCAGGAAACCAACTGGTGAAGAGGCAACCTAAAACATTCATTTGTCCAGAGAAGACAGTTCCCTAACCAAATTAGGGAACAGAATTAAGAGGCCATTTGGGGATGATGATTGGGGATTTTGAAAAAGAAGAAAACGTGCCTTTCAAAGGATCTATCTTTTGAACTCAGGGCAGAGCCCTCCTTTGTGACAAGAGCTGTACACCTCTGCCCACCTGGCCACTATTTGGCCCTAGTTGCTGTGTCTTCGCATGCTGTAAATCCTGTCACTTTGCACTGGATTTCCTACTCACGAGTTTCCTCTTGGACTCTGATGGTCTGTTATTTGGAGTTGAAATGTTTAAAGGTTTGACCTGGCACGATCCATTCCAAGTCACCTTGATTAGATGCATCACACTTTGTCACCTCATGCTCCGGCTCTAGCAGGTCCAGGTCTTCCCTTGGGTCAGTCTTTCCTGCTGTCTTGCCCCAGAAAAGCTTATGATGATCTTGCTGACCATGATGGACGAGAGATACCGGAGAAGGGCAGCCAGCATCTAAAATGCAAAGGAGAGATTGAAATGAAGGAGCATCTCATATGAAAACTTAACAGGACGTCATAACTAATTGGATGTGGTTGGTGAAGAAAAGACTGCTGTGACATGGTGTTTGAGCTTCAGGGACTGGGGAATGATGGCACCTATCATCAGATAAATAAAAGGCACATAGGTAAGAGAAAAGATATTGACCTTGGGCCATCAATGGGATTTCTTGTCAGGTAAGAATAGCAGGATTTGTGGCCTTACAATGGAAGCATGAGAGGGGCAGATACGAGGATAGAGATTGTTGGTTGCTAAAGCACTCTGAGTAGAAGATAATTCAACTAAAAAAGAAAAGATAGCCCAAGTCATGACCACACGTGGGCTGGGAAGAGCACAGGAAATAGTTACAATTAGGAAAAATGAAAGAGATGAACAAAGTAAGAGCTTTGTAAGAGAATCCAAAGGAAAAGACAACGTCAGAAAGTAGATGATCACGGGGTGGGCATTCAGGCAGCAGTTAGGATGCCACGTAAGGACCCTGTCTCATACTGGAACACGTGAATCTGATACCCAGCTCTGGCTGCTGACTCCAGCTTCCTGTTAGTGCTGACTTTGGCAGACAGCTGTTCTACTAGATGGCCCTAGGAACTGGGCTCCAGCCAACCAGGTGGGAGACCTGGATTGCACCCCCAGCTCCCAGCTCCCTTGCAGGCATCTGGGGAATAAACCAGTGGGTAGAGACTCTGTTTCTCTGCCTCGCAAACAAATGAATTAATCATTTTCTGAAAGCAGGAGTGGCAGGAGGACCACCGTGTTTAATGGTGGAGGAAGTGCTGATCAGCTGGGGAGAAAACTTTCAGGAGTACTAGCAGAAGGCTGCCTCGCTGATGTCTGTGTCCTGGAGGGATGGCGGGAGGACAGGGCTTGGAATGCCATTCCAGTCGGAATCTGAGACCAGCAGGGGAGGCCATGGAATGCGCAGCATCATGGATGTGAAAAAACATAGCCAGTCTTGAGATAGAAAGCCCCCAGTTCTGTAAAGTTAGTGTTCTTTAACCACTGAGCAAGATAACGAGCACAAAGGTTTGAAGCCAAAAGAGAAATCATAATGGCTTTGAGATAGAAAGTGAACCATATATAGTTACTGTAATATATTAATCCAACAAATCAGCAGATTTTTAAAGAATCAGCAAAAGCAGTTATATAAACCTGCATAAGTGTAAAATCCAGAGAGTGACAGAATAGGCTGAAAGACTTCATTTTGAAAGGATGGCGAATGCAAATGCTAATGATAAGAGAGAAGAGTGTGCTCTTAGCTGGCGATGCAGGCATTCCCTGGCCTTCTCTACACCCACAGCATGCCAGTGACAACGCCACTGCCATGGGAAGGAGCCACAAACAGCTGCATCTGATAAGAAGTCTGTCACTGTCGCCAACACACGTGGTTGATTTCACTCACCACCATCAGCTGCGTTCATGGTGCGCCCCTGGTGAGCGTGGGCAGAGATCCGACGGCTTCCGAGAAAGCACCATGGCTTCCCCTCACAGGGCAAAGGCCACATTGTCCCTTTGTTTCCCTGGGCTTAATTTTCCTTGTCAGAAAAATGAGAGTTGGATGACACTGCCTCTAGTCTCCTTCTAGAAGTAAAGGTATATGATTGCTTGACTCCTCGATTCTTCTTCCTGTACCCATTACAATCCATCTCAAATTTAAGATAACATGCTTGCTGAGATATTGCTTAATTTAAGTTTGATAATAGGATAGAGAACTGTAGGTCTTAAAGGCAAACATTGGGGTTTATTGGTAGTCCCCAAAATTCTGTATTTTGAACCTCTTAAAAATGGTTGGAATACAAACTTCTGAAATATGCATATTTCTTGACAAGTTTTATATATATACACTATAAATGTATGCATACATTACAAAATGGACATAAAAAGCATTGGAAAAATATCATACAACAGAAAAAAGTCTGAGGCATTCCACTGTGGGATTAGCACATCCCACTAACAGATATTTTCTACCTTACAGTAAGGATTTAGTAGTATAGTCAATATCCTTCCCAAAGCAGCATTTTTTAAAATAGAAGAATCTCCCTAAAAGCTAACTGTTTTAAATTAGGAAATAAAAAAGAATTAAGAAAATATAGACTGGGAGTCTTTGACTCTAATAAATCTTGCTTTTAAATCTAAAAAAAAAAAAAGAAGAAGAAGAAGAAAATATGGTTGTCCTTGCTTTTCAAAAAGACAAACACTTCTAAACAGCATTTTTTGACAGCAGCCTTCAAAGCCCAGTCTGATTCTTACCCAGTAAAGTTAGCCAAAGAATTTGCATTCACATGAGAAAAAAAAAAAACATGACAATTGCCCAAAGTCTCCCCAAATCCCATCCACTGCATTTGACTGAAAATGATTGCATAAGAAATGTGCAGGTTTATCGTATCTGTGCACATTAATTCTTATTAATCACAAAAAAGGATCATTTTCATTGCCCAGTCTAGTTGTTTACTTGCCAGTTAATGTTCCTGGCCACGTTTTGCCCACTCGGAGCCAGCCCTCGCATTGCCAGCCTCATGTCTGATGTGAGTGTCTACACCTGCTGTTTTAGACTTTGAAGAGTAGATTCACATTCTGTCCTATTCCAGGCATGGCAGTTCCGGGGTCTAAGATGTCTAACCCTTACTACATCTTCAATCCTTTCCCTAATTCTACTGTCAGAACCAGAAGAGAAACGAGTAATTTTATGCTTAATCAATACCAACTTTGGTGGAAAAAAGGACTTGGTGTACAAGCAATTTTTTAAAGCAAAAACTAAAATAATTTTACTCATTTTAGAAGGATTGATTCCTGTCTCCCATAATAAACATAAGACATATTTTTATCATGTCAAGAATGGCTTTAAGAAATCACTGAACTTGTTGACCCTTTATTCTAGAAAATAGTTGTTTAATATCATCTTTATTAAAATGAATTGCTTGTTTCTAGTGTAGTATTCATCAGATAAATCAATTCACTCAAGTAATTGTTTCTCCATATTAGGATTCAGCCCCAAGCTTGCTTGTAGCACAACAGGACTGGACAAAATAACATCTTCCATGTTCCATGATGCGGAAGGTCTCCATGTTCAAGTACATGAGCAAAATCACATGTTTTCTGGAGGAGGGATGTGCCACATACTGTCCTGGGGGCATGTTCATCCATTTATCTCTTCCTCTCCATCCGCCTCCCCGTACTGAAGGGCTAGGTGGATAAAATGAGCATTTCTCATATTCCTTGGAAGCTGGGATTCTGGATGAATTCTGATGTGCACTTAGAAGAGAATTGAAAGTGGGAGGCAGGTGTGGCTGTCTTCTTCCGCACAGCAGGTGACACGGAGCCCTGGACGAGGCAGCAGCTGTGTGGGTGGGAGGCAGCCACATTCTGGGGGCTGGTGCTGCTGGGGTATGGCTGGTTCCAGTGATTTCTTAAATATGCCTCCCAGCAGGCCTCGAAACCAGACTTGGGCAGTTCCTTGGCTTAGGCTTTTCTCATCCTCCTGTTCGTGTAATCATCTAGTTTTCTGTATTAATTCCCTTTCTGCTGGAGATACCTAGAGTGGTTTCTATTTCCCGCATTCAAGTCCAGCAGACACAGAAGGACTTTGGATCTTGTGCAGAAGTACCTGGAGAGGTCCCTCTGGGGGTTGCAACGTCTGCTCTTGGGCTCAAGACCCCTAGCTTTCAGGGCACAATGTCGATTTGGTCTCTTTAAGTCTTTGTCGGGAAGATAAAACCTTGAATGCGGGTTCTGTAGTGCCTGTAAAAAGCCAATTTAAGGGCTGCGATGCCTCCTGGGCACCAGTGTGTCCTAGCAGCCGCCTGATTTCTTCCAGTTCGGACTGGCCCATCTCTGGGTCCTTGTCTGTCTGCTTGCCTGGGACCTGCTGCCGCTCTCACCTGTTGCTTGCCTCCTCCTGGTCCAGCTTCCCCTTCCAGCTCCACATTTTGGCATCCCCACAGAAGCTGCAGGCTGGAGAGGCCTGGCATGGCTCAGGAGTGCCCACGGCAGGTGGTATGGACCAGGCTGGACCCAAGCAGGAGCAGTTCCCCGTCGTGAGGGAGGTGTCGCCCTCGATGACACCCTGTGGACCCTCTGGCTGAGGCCGCGGGAGATACAGGACACGCTGCAGCTCCTGGGGACCACCAGGTTCCCCCTGGAGCTCGAGGTCTCTGGCAAGGCCTACAGCCTCTGTGTGGACAAGGGCACGGGTGTGCGCAAGATTTTCCCCAGCGCCCCATGCATGGTGGACTTGCAGCTACCTCTGGCTCTCGCACTCTGCTTTGTGCAGCACACAGCAGAGTGAAACAGTTTCGTTTTCTGACTTTCTTTCAATAATACTAACAATAATGATGATAATATATAAAGAACCAAAATAAATGTACCCAAAGTTTTTTTTTAAAAAAGCCTATTTACAAAGTATGTATCTGAGGTTTATTAATTCCTTCCTGTACACCCCTGCAGCTCAGCTCCTGCCACATAATTTCAGTGGGAGCAATTGAAAGTTACATAAGGGTCTTTCAAATGACACTTAAGAATATAAGTGAGCGATCCCTACTAGCATTTGCTACCAGAAAGACATTTGCTTCTCTCACTAATCCTGGTAATGGCAGTGGGGGATACATTTTTCTTTCCCATTTTTTTTTTTTTTGCTCTAATTTCCCCAAGCTCTAAGCCAAATTAGAATTAACCATAGCATCTTTCTGGAAAAATATTTCTATCTTTGCTTCTTGGTTCCTGATGGTGTCTGCTCCACCTGCGATGGCTATTGGGAAGCACATGCATGGGGTTTACTTTAAAATGAGGAGTGTCTGCACAATGTGCAAGTGAAAACGGAGCCGTGTCCTCCCTGCTTTGATATTTGAAAGACAGAGCCAGAGACTGATGTCTATAGAGAGTGCTCCCATCTGCTGATCTTCTGATCTGCTCCCCACATGCCCATGACAGCAGGTGCTGTGGCAGGCCCACGCCAAGACCTGGGAGCTCAACCCCACCTCCTAGATGGGTGGCAGGGACTCGCCTCTGGGGACGCACGTGAGCAGGCAGCTGGAAGCGAGAGTGGAAGCGGGACTCAAACACAGGCCCCGGTGCGGGATGCAGGCATCCTGACCAGGCTTTACCTGCGAGGCACGTGCCGCCCCTCCTCCCCATTTTGTATGAAGGCCTGGTCAGAGCTCAGTGTTCTCTGCGTTTAGTCCAGTACTCTCCCCTTTTCTGCTTTTTCAGACATTCATAGGGAAACCTCTTGGCTAGTGTGTCTCACACATGAAATAAGAACTCCAAAGCAAACTCTATTCCAAAACAATTATTTCCTCAATGTCCCTCCGGGGCCCGCAAGCCCCTTCCCCAAAACAAGCAAGTCAAAGCAAAGCGAATAGGAATATGACCGACAGCAAAGAGTTAACTTTAAAAGCGAGAGGAAAAACAAAACACAGAAATCCTTGCCTGCCTTTCTCTTTCTAATATTCTCCTCACACGGTTTCCTGCGAGTCTCTCTGACTTTTCTGAGAGATATCATTTTCCTTTCCAGTACCAATTTCAGCAGTGATGGCCTAAAAGGTTCTGGTGCCCCAAGTGAGACGAGATTATAGGACTCCATATGGGGTCAAAGACAGAAGGGTTCTTAAGGATTTTTACCAACAAAATAAAAGCGGTGGGGTTTCACTTCGCTTCAAAGTAAAGATACCAATACAAGCAAATTCCCTTCTTGTCATATTGATAAAGAAGCGGAAAGATCCTTCCCGCCAGGCCAGTAGGAGCGCTGATGGCTCGAATGCAGAATTGCGCTATAAACTGGGGTGTTTTGAGAAATCCACCACACACACACACACACACACGTGTGCACACAGAGACACACAGACATATCTGAGGTTGCGAAAGGGACTTTATGTCTGCAGCAGTACCTGTCTTACCCATAGCGAGCTCTTTATGGACTACGACCTCCAGGAGATGGGACTTAGTTCCTGCAAAGCATTCCCCATTAACCTTGAGCTTCCCACCCACTGAGACACCAGGAATTGGATGGGCAGGAGCAATGAGAAACGCACTGTTCCTGCCTTTTTGTGTTTGAAGAAGGCAGGATTTCTGGGAGACCCCATGTCCTGCTGTCTGGGGACCAGTAAGCAGAGGGGCTCGTAGACGCCTTGTGACTTTTCTGTCTGAAGACACACAGCCACTTGCCATGACTGAGGGCCAGGGACTTCACCCACTGCACAGTGGCAGTCTTGGAGGAGAGAGTGCATCGTTAGTGCTTTTCGGGATGTAGGAGAAGGCTGCAGAATATTTGTTTTCGGTTTTCCATTTGGCATCTGGAGGTCTGATTTTGAGTTCTGTTAACTGGGAGCTTCTCACCTGCTCTGAGCAGCGTGTGTCTCAATCCCATGACACGTGGACTCAACAGGAGTGCAGAGGAGGCTTGCTGTCTCGAGGAAATGCTTCCCTGCATTGTCTGTGGGACCAGGGGGAAAGGATGCTTAGGGCTGTGGCCCGGGGCTCTTTCTGGCTGTGCTTTTGCTGGCACAGGCTGACTTTTGCATTGCAACCTGGCTGACCTTGGCTGGGGTTCTAGACACTTCACATCTCTATGTGAGATATATGAGACAGAGGGGCAGGGGAGGGTGTAACGGTGCAGCGGGTTAGGCTACTGCCTGGCACAGCCGCATCCCATAGCTGAGTGCAACTTGTTGTCCCAGCTACTCTGCTTCTGACCCAGCTCCCTGCTGATACACTGGGGCAGCAGAGGGGATGTCCCAAGTACTTGGCCCTGCCACCCATATGGGAGATCCTGATGGAACTCCTGGCTCCTGGCTTCAGCCTGGCCCAGCTCCGGCTGCTGCTGCCACTTGGGAACTGAACTGGCAGATGGAAGATCTCTCTATCTCTGTCTCCCCCCACCCCATTATTCTGCCTTTCTAATAAATAAATCTTAAAAAAAGAAAAAAATAGGGACTCTAATGTGATCTATTACCCATGGCTGTGATCATAAATAATGCAAGTAAAGGGTCCACCTCAAGGCCTACAAATCCAAGAGATCCCTAACTCTGAGCCCCTGAGGCAGCTTTAGGAACTCGCTCTTCTACTCCCTTCCAGTTCTGCCCTCACGGCTCCCCGGTCCTCTCTGCATCTGTGCTGTGCTCGTGCCAGACTCTCGTCCCTCCTGTTTCAGTCTGTGCTGCTCTAGCAAAATACAGGAGGCCAGAAAATAAGTAGAGAGCGCTGAATATTTCTCACCGTTCTGTGGGCTGGGAGTCTGAGACGAAGCTGCTGGTGCTTGTGACGTTTGGTGAGGGCCCACGCGCTCCTTCCAAGATGGCGCCCTGTGGCTCCATCCCTTGGAGGGGATGCCCGCTGGAGGGGAAAGCATCTAAGCTAGTTCCCTGAAACCCTTTTACAAGACAGCAATCCATTCACGACAGCAGAAGCCTTAGGAATCCGTCAGTTCCCCAAAGGCCATCTCTTACTGCCACCACCGTGGGCATTAAGTCTCAACACATGAATTTGGGGGAATTCAGGACATAGCATTTCCCTATATGTTCCCTTTAACACCCAGGCAGGAGCAGATATAATGAAATGAGTTAATTATCATATCAGAGCATCTGTGACCTAAAGGTATTCACAAAGGGGAAAACAATATGACAATGCTTTTATTAGAAGAGACTCTATTCCAGGGCCATGACGCCTCCATAGCCTTCTGTATTCGTTAGGATGGTTTTGTATATCCAAGGCTGAGATTAGGATTACAATTTGCATACCTAGCATTATTGTTAAAGATAAGTGAGAAAGGCCAGCGCAATGGCTCAATAGGCTAATCCCCTGCCTGCGGCACCGGTACCCTGGCATCCCGATTGGGGTGCCAGAATCTGTCCCGGTTGTCCCTCTTCCAGGCCAGCTCTCTGCTGTGGCCCAGGAGTGCAGTGGAGGATGGCCCAAGTGCTTGGGCCCTGCACCTGCATGGAAGACCAGGAGGAAGCACCTGGCTCCTGGCCAATGGCCATAGCGGCCATTTGGGGGGAGTGAACCAATGAAAGGAAGACCTTTCTCTCTGTCTCTCTCTCTCTCACTGTCTAAGTCTGCCTGTCCAAAAAAAAAAAAAAAAAAAAAGGTGAGAAAATCTCATTCCTTAGTCTCATCTCAGTGACAACTAGAATGTTCTCAGTTGTCCAAGGCCGTCAGATTGAGGCCAGGCACACCGACTCTTGTCAGCTGCAGTGCCAACTCTGAAGCTGGCTCTCACCTGACACTGAAGGGGAAGGGCTGCTTCCTCCTCGTGCACCTTTCTATCTGCAGAATTCTTTCCACCCAGATGGCCTCAAGCCCTCAACACCAACAGCAATCCAGATTAGCTTTTAAGTTTTTGGAAGTCGTGATGGTAAGGTTCTTGTTACATCATGCGAAATGCTACCCAGTTGTCTGCCAGAGATAGTTCAAGGCCGCCTAATACATTTTGGGTGGCTAATTCCTCAGGCAAAATCAGGGAAAGAAACGTGAAAGTTCTTGTACTATGTGAAGTTAATTACCTGTGTGGTAGGCTCAAGTATTCAGTTCTTGTACGATGCTGATGTGTTCCTCTCCCCCATCTACACGAATGTAACAAACTGAAGGCCTGTTGTTGTTGGCAGAGTTTGGGATACAGATTTCTTTGAGTACATAGGGATCAATGAAACTTTTAAAAAAATGGTTATTTATGTATTTTTCATTTTATTTGAAAGCCAGACACACACACAGAGAGAGAGAGAGAGAGAGAGAGTAAGAGAGAGTGAGAGTCGATCTTCTATCCACTGGTAGACCCCAGTGCCAACAACAGCTGTGCCTGGGAAATCTAACCTAGGCCTCCCTTCATGAGTGGCAGGGACCCAAGAAGTCGAGCCAGCACCTGCTGCTTTCCAGGTGTGCACTAGCAGGAAGCTGGATTGGAAGCCGAGGAGGCTCCCTCTCCAACCAGGGACTCAGATGCGGCATACGGGCATCCCAAGTGGTGTCTTTATCACTGTGCCAGATGTCTGTCCCTACTTTATTTTTTAAATGAAATTCTATACAAAGCAAAAGCCAGGAAATAACCCAGGAGCCAGTAAACTTTCACATAGATGAGAAAATTGAAAGCATCCTCATATTAGGGTCGGGAAAATTCCTACTTCTCTGAAGCCAAAAACCTTGTATCTCAATTTTCTTAATGTATCTAAATGTCTTTATGTAATGTATTCAAGAGAATTATAGGAAGAAATCACAGTCACTTTGATTGCCACTAATTGCTCTTAGTTTTTGCTTGAGAAATGCTTTGATCTTTTTGTGCACTTATTAACGTTGAAATAGCCATATTTATCATTAGTATTAGGTTAGGAGATAACACACAACTGGGTAACTGCAATCAGTTTAAGAGCATTTATGAGGTTGCAGGATAATTATGGTGCCAATGGATATTTTCATAAAACAGATACAGAGTATAATATCTGGTAACAAATTATAGCTAAATATTATTAGATATTTAGAATAGAATATTGAATATTAGAATATTTATAGGTAAATATTATCCTAATTTATTTTGAGAGAAAGCATTAGCAAAATTAGTCAGAAATATTAAGTTTTTTTTTTCTTGGGATAGAGGAAAAAACAGGGCCATATGTGGGTTCCGCATGTCTGCTTCCTCCCGCTTCCCAGGTAGCAGTCCAGCTCTCTGCTGTGGCCCGGAGTGCAGTGGAGGATGGCCCAGGTCCTTGGGCTCTGCACCCCATGGGAGACCAGGAGAAGCACCTGGCTCCTGCCTTCGGATCAGCGTGGTGCACCCGCCACAATGCGCCAGCCGCGGCGGCCATTGGAGGGTGAACCAAATGGCAAAGGAAGACCTTTCTCTCTGTCTCTCTCTCTCACTATCCACTCTGCCTGTCAAAAAAAAAAAAAAAAAAAAAAAAGAGTGCTTCAAAAGGTCCACGAGACAACTGGAATGAAAAGACAAGTTTATTTGGGTGCCAAACAGTTTTGAAACCCACACATAGTGTTTTCTTGATATGCATTTTTGAAGACCTCTTGCAAAGGGAGGGCTGAAAATAGTTCCTGTGGAATCCCACTGCTCACCTGTGTGGACGTTGGCATCACCGAAACATCCGTGCTGAGATGAGGCCATGAGAGGCCACCCAGTGCCACGTGGGACAGGTCCTGGACAGGAGGGAGGGGAGAGAGTGACTGAATTTGTTCTTGGAGCCTCCAGAGAGCTCAGCCACCTGAGGTCTTCAGTGGTAACTTTCCCATTTTTTCTCTCAAGAAATCAAACCAGGAAAGAACCAGTTCAAAGATGTTTCCAGTAGTGCTGATTCCTTTGGTGATCCATGTAAGGTTTTTGGACAGAAAAGAGGCTGTCCAGTGTGGACGTGGCTGGAGGGGTATCCTAGGCAAGGAAATGCTTAGGTTTGTCCTCTCTGAGTGTTGGGAAATAGCCATCTGGATAGAAATAGTGGCAGGCAAGCTTGGCAGAAAACCTGGTGGAACCCAAAATAATACACATAGCAAGCACACGCCATCCAGAGTCCATGATCTTGCTGGTGTGTGTGAACAAGATAGTAAGCAAGAGGCCACACTGTGTGATTGCATTAGAACAAAAGAGAATAATAAAACCACAAATGTGCGAAGAGTAAACAAAGATAAAATGCACAGGACACCCACTCTGATGGGTCCAGTTTCCCTCTAACCTTTCCTGCATCCATCCCAGCTTGCAGGAAAATGGGGCGCGTCTAGTCGGACTCTTGCAGCCAGGTTTAGCTGACGTTCCCTATCCGTCTGGTGTGGCCATTCAGGTGCCCGAGGTCTCTTGCAGCGCAGGTGTACAGGTGGGCCAGCCACTCGATGCTGCTCGTCCCTCTCGTGCAATGATGCTCTTGCAGGCACTGTGTGTACAAAACCCTCCTAGGGCTATGGTAACGGGCAGCTGTCTAGACAGCTGGGTTCATGGCGGGGTTCATAGAATTCACATGCTAGTATTGCATGGTGACTGGGGATGCAACGGCAGCTCGATGCCCCTCTTCCTTCCTTCTGCCTGTACTCCAGTGTATGCCCCACCTGTCCCCACACTACTCAGGACCCCAAACATCCTCACTGATGCAGGAATGGTGGCTGCTATTCTGTGGTGGGAAGGAGGCTTTGTACAAGTAAATTGCACTAAGATCTTTTTATTTAAAGATTTATTTGTTTATTTGAAAGGCAGAGCTAGAGAGAGAGAGAGAGCTCTTTCATCCACTGGTTCACTCCCCAAGTGGCCGTACTGGGTGGAGGAAGGCTGATCTGAAGCCAGGAGCTTCTTCCAGGTCTCCCACCTGGGTGCAGGGGCCCAAGCACTTGGGCCATCTTCTGCTGCTCTCTCAGGCACATTAGCAGGGAGCTGGATCAGAAGTGGAGCAGCTGGGACTCAAACAGACACCCACATGGGATGTTGGTGCCACAGGCAGCGGCTTTACCCGCTCCACCACAGCGCTGGCCCTGACTGGGATCTTGTGGGTGAGACTTCAGCCTTCGTCGTTATCCACCGAGCTCCTTGGTAACGTCTGCTCCTCAAAACACACCCAGCTGTGGTCCCTGAGCCCCGATGATTGCCTACAGCTGATGTTCCTCTTGGCCGGCCTCCTCAGAGCCCTGAGAGCTCCAACTACCCAAGAACGCAGTGGCCCTGGCAGAGCCTGGCCTCCTGACCCTGGACCCCTCCGCCTCCTCCCACTAAGGAACTCACTGGATCTCTGCCTTTCTCCTGGAGCTTATCAAATTACACCTTCTACCATAACTTCATATTTCAGTATGCCACTTCCTTAATGGCAAACCTCTTTTCATCTTTGATTGCAACACAGTGCTACCTGAAGTTAAAAAAATAAATAAGCCCAGTGCTACAAAGGAAGGAGCTAAAATTCTACAAATTTTCCCTGGGCCTAATCTGTGCCTTGTGTGAATAGAGGTTTAAAAAATACTTCTTACATAAATGGTTGTTAAGTGCCTGTGTTCCTTTAGCCTCAGAGCCTGAAGCCTTGCTAATGGTCATGAGAGGATCCTCCTACACACTGGGTTTCCGGGAAATTATTGGGTGTTTGAATGAGGGCTGGGGAAATGAAATCTTGTACTTTCAAATCCTTCCACCAGGAATCGTTTGGGGGATTCAAGTGTGGGTAGGGACTGACTGCAGGAAAATGCATGTCAATCCTGATGCTTTATGGGAAGTTTTGCCAGAAAAAGGGAAGACACTACAGAACTCATTGCGATTTGCATGCATGCATTCATCCACTCACTCACCTAAAAATAATTATTCACTCATGGAAAATAATTATTTGCTAGATGGTATTACACAACGTATTAGTTACAAGGTTAGTTTTGCACTTCAAGGAATCCAAGGGTTATGAAGTGAGATCAACCTGAGCTCCCAGTAACAGTTATTTCCCTAACATGGTACTTCTTGAACTTTAAAGTGTAGAAGTCATGGAGGGTGGAGGGGCAGTGTTCTGGCTGAAATGCAGATTTTTGGCTCCATTGGTGGTGATGGGGCCCGAGATCCACAATTCCCCTAATAGGGGAGACCCTAGGAGACACTGCTCTTGCTTGGAGTGATGCTTACAGGTCAGGACTCCCAGGAAGAAGGCTGTGCACAATCTGGCTTCCCTCCCCCAGTGATGCCACGGCTCAGGAACACCAGCATTTTGAACATTGCCAAAATGGGATGATTCCGCTCAGCCCACCTCTCTCAAATGAGCTGAGATCCTGGGAGATTCAGATGAGAGCACTCTGCAAGTGAAATGCTTCATGGTTAAGCTTGACAATGACAATCACTAATTTCACTCTTCAGTTGAGATGTAGAGTCAGGAGTAACAGAAACGTCAGATAGGAAAGTGCCAGAAGCCCCTAGAACACCAGCATCCCACAGGCTGATTTCCTGACCATCAGGGCAGTTGGGTGGGCTCTGACACGAGGTGGTGCCTGGGTTGGAGATGGGTTAAAGAGCCTTTTCAGGAGGCTTGCTTGTGTGCTGAGTGGTGGTGATTCTCCTCTGCTGCCATTTAAATGGGCCTTGGTAAGGAAACGAATTCCATGCAATGGCTTTGCTATTGAGTTTTCATCTCAGTTGACCTGTACTTTGAAGACCAAGATTCATGAAATACATGCAGGCAATGCCTGTGTCGTGTTGCTCTGCAGTTCATGTTTTTCTTTTTTAATTTTACTTATCTGAAATAGCAACAGAGAGATAGATCTTCCATCCACTGATTCAATCCCCAAATATGCGCCACAGCCAGGGGTGGGGCTGGGCCAAGCTGAAGCCAGGAGCCAAGAGCTTCTTCCGGGTCTCCCACATGGGTGCAGGGGCCCAAGGACCTGGACCATCTTCTGCTACTTTCCCAGGTATGCCATCAGGGAGCCAGATAGAAAATGGAGCAGCCAGGACTCGAACCAGTGTCCATGTGGGATGCCAGCTTCACAGGCAGCGGCTCAACCTGCTGCGCCACAGCGCCGGCCCCTCTGCAGTTCATCTTCACAGTAGCTGAACAGAGCAAGTCTTCCACACTCCTTGTTGAATGACTCAGAGATGAGATCTCACTTCAGGTCAAAACGGTGGTGGAGAAAGTATTGGCCCCGATCTGTTTGGCTCCCAAATTAATGGTTTGTTTATATTTTTATTAAGCACCTCCTTGGCTCCCCATGACTCATTCATGTATTGAGCATATGTTTATGAATCATGCATTATATGCTCACCCTACTTTAAGTTCTGGGGCTCCATCAGCAGATGAAACAGAAAGGTTCCGTACAATAGGGGCACCAGGGCAGTTTGAGAACCCCTGCAGTACGCTGTGATGAAATGCTTCTGTGCACCCAGTCGACATCAAGATCCCAGGCAAGTGCCTTTAACCTTTCATCAGATCTGTTGGGAGGAATAAGAGCTTACGGGGCATTTGAAACTCATTTGCAAAGGTCTCTTGTCGAGAGCGCCAGGGTCTTTTGGCTGGGACGGGCTTCCCCAGGGATGCTTGCCAGGCATCCCTGACCCCTGCGGTGGGGCTCCACTTCATTTCAGGAGGCATTCTATCGAGACCACGTTGTATTTGGATTATCTCCGAGGCTTCCACAAATCATCCATTTTAGACTTTTTATTTACTGCGTGAAGGGTCCTGATTACTGTCACTTAACACTCATTGTCCCGCTTCCATTTTTTTTAACATGAAGAGAAATTCCAGGCAGCCGAAGGAAGGAAGCAAATGACTCCCTGCATCTTTAAGCGTCTGCCACTTTGAAAACCTGCAGTTACTTATTCACTTCAATGAGTAACCTGCATAATTGCCATATTTTTAGTCCTTAAAAATCTGTTTTTGCAATGGAAATCTTCATGCAATCAGTATAATCAATTGCAAAATTAATAAACCGGGGTGATCTTTTAACACAGCTTTTTTCTGCTTTGAGAAATGAAGGGAAAAATACCTCCATGTGTGTTTTAGTCCGAGTGACTTCTAGTAACAAATTCTGAATTGTATGGCCTTACTTTGAAGTTGCTGATGACGCTCATTTTTCTGTCATTTTCTTCAAAGTTTTTTTTTTGTGTGCCAAACTCAGCATTTAAAATGGGCAGAAGGCAGCAACTTAGGGAACCTCTTAGAGGAAGAAAAACAATTTCTGAAAGAATTTTGCATAAAATTTCAGTTTAAAGTATTCTCTATTTTAGAAAAATAGCAAATCTAGTTGCATGTTCAGGGAGACATGTGGAGACTTGAAATAAGAGGCTTGTTTCATTTGTTACCATCGTATCAGGGACCAAATTAATACAGTTGCTATACCACACAAGGAAGTTCAGATTGCTACGGATTCTGACTTCCTATTTACAAACTCACATTGCTATAAGAAATGCAATTCGTTGGGGCCAGCATTGTGGTATAGCAGATTAAGCCACCACCTGAGATGTCAGCATCCCATATGGGCACCAATTGGTGTTCTGGCTGCTCCATTTCTGAGCCAGCTCTCTGCTAATGGCCTGGGAAAAGCAATGGAAGATGGCCCAAGTACGTGCGCCCCTGCCACCCACATAGGAGACCAGGATGAAGCTCTTGACTTTGGTTTGGCCCATTCCTGGCCGTTGTGGCCATCTTGGGAGTGAACCAGCAAATGGAAGATCTCTCTCTTTCTCTTTGTCTCTCCCTCTTTCTGGATAACTCTTTCAACTATCTAGGTAGGGCTCCACTACTGTTCATAATGAATCTCATTTTGCACAACGTAGAACTGTCCCATGTTAGGTTTTGTGGATAAAAAGCAGAGTGGTGTAAAAAGGCAGGCTCAGAATAGTTTGCTTTGGGAAACCTAAGGTAAAATGGTTTACATCCAGAAACAAGTTGCTTTTCATTTTGCTTGGTTAAGGAAAGGCAGAGAAAAAAAAAAAAAACTAAGGAACCTTCAAGCTCAACTGCTGTCAATATTCAAAGTGTTAATTACCTAAAGAGAAGTCTGCAATAAACATATAGGAATAGTGCCAAACAAGAAACACAGAAGATAAATGGATACTACCTCTTTAAAAAAAAAAAAAACCCTGTCAATTTTTTTAAAAAAAATTCATACCATTGAAAACATGAAAATAAAAATAAGGATTTTATTTTATAGTTTATTTCTTTCAGATTCTTGAAAGCTAAGTTGTCTTTTTATGAATAGTGAAGACACAGGACATGATGAAATACAAGCACTATGTAAAGACAGGCATTCTCATTTAGAAAACTAGCTGCTATAAAAATAAATTACACCGTATGACTCAGGGAAGCTGTTAATAATTCTACTCTGTTTACACTATGCTTAGAAAGCAACATCACTTAATGAGATCAGATAGTAAGCTGATGGTGTGTTTTGGAATCATAACATTTTCAAGCTCTGCCAAAATCGTAGGCAGATTGAATGTGGGTAGTTTTTACTGATAGTGTTTTCAAAAGAGGAAATGAATAAGGCCCTGTGTGCAGAAGCTGTGCATTCATGACCTAAGAAAGAGCATTAAAGTGCATACAAATCACTGATCTCCTTGGAAAGGAGACAACAACTCAGCAAAAATGGGGGAAAGTTCGAGAACTCTGGGGGCATATTTACTTAAGAACTATGAATAATAATAACAGCAATAATAAATTTTAAAACCTCTAGAAAACCCAAAATACCCCGAAACGTATGTGGTCATCTTGTAAAGCAGGTGAATGGGGCTTGGAGTCCGGTTTGTCTGCAAAATGAAGTTTCCACATACTTACTCTCTGATCTCTTTGTGTGGATTAGTTGTATCGAGATGAACCATACTCAACTTGCATTTCTGAAACTCAAGCATTAACACCTCAACCTTGCAGTTGCCTATCTGACTTTCTAAAATAATGGAACATTCAAATGGATAAGGCTCACTCATCTCCCATTTATTATGGACACAACTGATGGTTATCATGCCAGATATCGTAATGAAAACTATGAAAGCAAACATTATTGCCTGTGATTTTTAGTTGCCACAGACCTGGATGTTGCCAACATACAGGATGAGTGAGCTCCATCCCCGTTCTATTTAGCAGAAGAACGAACAGTAGATTCTTCACAGGATTGTTTGTGTGTTTATTTATTTGCTTTTACAAAGCTGACTTAATATTGCTTCCTCTTGCCCCCAGCTGCATGCATGCCACTGTCACGTGCAGCATATGCACCTTTTCCAAGGGAAAAGCTTGTGTCAGAACACTCACTGTCACGTAAAACAAAACATTTCTAAATAAATAAGACTAAAGCAATAAATTTTTTTTTGCAAAGCTCATTGCCAACCAGTGAGAAGATGGTGTGATGCTATTTTGTTCTTGCAAAAATTACCAGAAAGTGACGGCAATTTTAGGAGTAGAGGACATGCATACAGGGTAAATGAGCCCTCTGTCCAGTGCTGAGGAGCCTTGCCTACCTTGAATATGATGCTCTGAGGCATGTGTGTGTAATAAGCTGCTAAAATCTGGCGCTGTAAGATCTATGCATGGGAGTAGGTTACTGAGTCATACTACTTTTAGTTAAAGTAGCAAAAAGGAGTGAGTCCGATGGGGTCAGCCTATCACCCCTTCAACTCTCATCTTGCCAGCAATTGCAAAAGTCTCAAGGAAGCAAAGTCATGGGCTGCTTCCTCCAGGGCTGCAGGGAGCATCGGCTGCTCTTGTTCCTGTGGCATTCACAAAGCACCCCAGCGGTGAGTGGTGCCAAACCACACTCCTGTTATCTCTGTTTCTACGGATCATAGATGTGCAGCAGGTGGAGTTATATCTAGCTTGGGATCTTTTACATGACTGTAGATACCCAACAGCCAGAGTTGAGACTATGGACCAGAGTCCTGAGGTCTCTATGTCTGTCTGTCCATCCATCCACCCATCCATGAATCCACCATCATCATATAGTCTCAGGACTTCTCTTAGAAGTCTGTCCTGGTGGATCGGCTCGGGTTTCCTCATAGCATGCTGGTCTCAGAGCAGTCCGACTTATCTGGCAGCTCGAGGCTATGATAAGAGTGTTCCATCCAGCAAGACGGAAGCTGTAATATTTTTTTCTGACCTGATCTTGGGAATCGCAGGGACTTGCACTGAGTTTTACCGGTTAAGAGGACAGGGGAAAATTAGACTGTGCTTCTTTTAACAATTGTTGAATATCTATTTATTTCTTAGAGAGAGAGAGAGAGAGAGAGAGAGAGATTTCATAGAATCTATCTGCTGTTCACTCCCCAAATGTCTGCGACTGCTGGGGCTGGGCCAGGCTGAAGCCAGGAGCCAGGAACTCCATCTGGGTCTTCCACGTAGCGGTAGATATTCAAGCACTTGAGCCAGCATCTGTTGCCTCGCAGGTGCATTAATCAAGAAGCTGGTTGGAAGCAGAGTAGCTGGGACTTAATCCAGGCAAAACCCATATGGGATGCAGTAGTGGTGTGATCGACTGTGCCACAGCGCCGGCCCCGACTCTGCTTCTTCATATGGCAGTGGCAACGTCTGGAAGATCTGGTGGGACCAGAGACCTTGCGCAAGGACATTCTTAGAGAACACTGCTGCAGTGGTTGTCTCTGTCCAGTTGGTGACGGGACACTTTGTCAGTATTTGGCTGAGGATGAATTATGGTGAAAAATAAGAGAAATCAGGTAGTCTCAAGATATGTTGTTTGTCAGTGATGTTCCCATTGCATGGGATTTCAGTGATTTCCCACTCCATCAGCAGGCCTTCGTTATTTCTTTAGCTTTATGCCTACCGCTGACAGTTGAAGCAGATTCACTTTTATTTCAAAAACTGAGTTGGTGACTATTTGGCTCAGATAGGTGAAGACAGAGGAGAAAGCTGATGCCAGCTCTGACTTCACAGAAGGAATGAGCTAGTAACTAACCTGGTAATCTCTCCATGTCACTTCCCCTTCTATGAAATAGACAGGAGTGGTCCTGACTTCCTCACAAAGCAACAGTGATGCAAAGCCAAGAAAATATTTGGGAAGCAATTTTCAAACACACGGTTCTCTCTGGATGTCAACTGGGAGATGCAGTTATGGCACTTGGACTGGCTTGCCTACGTGTCCATGGCACGGCCTTTGTCTTCTACCAGCCAAACTCCAGCTTTTAATCTCCCTGCCCCCAGGGATGGATTTCTGCTGAGTCATCCAATTCCTTCCTGGTCTTCCTCTCCAACTGTGGAATGCCCTTGCTTGAAAGCCAGCATTATTCGCTAACCCCCACTAAGAGAAATAAGATGTGTCGAATTTGTGATCCTTAAATCTATTAAAAGCAAATAAATTATAACCGAGTGAGAAAAACAAGTCAGATCACAAATATCTGCTAATCCTTCTGGGCAAATGTTTGTGGAAATCTGATGTAAATTCTTGAGACTCTGCAGGGAATGGGAGCTGACATTCCCGGAAACAGAAGCAGGAATGTGGTGGTGCAAGGAGATTTTTAGTGCCCGAGCATCAGAAGCTCACCTGGAAAGAGAGTGACCCAACAAAGGCTACAGCGATTCTCTGCTGGTACTCGGGGGAGCTCCTGTACGCAGGAGGCTTTCTGTGCTCCAGATCTCATAGAACCTCAAAATGTTTGTGTTGGCAGCCACCCCTTCAAGGTCAGTAGGGATGATAAAGCAGAGCCCTTCTGCACGCCATCCTCTGAGTTGAATCTCGCTCCGGAATTCCAGACCTGTGGGACCTTGAGGGTAGGTGTATTGCAAGGCTCAAGGAGCAGGTGGGGATTGTGCCCAGCTCCCTGCTGCCAGGGTGGGAAAGCTAACCCGCCTTGGCGTTTCAATCAAAATGACCAGTTATCTTCCACATTCTCACCCACCTCCTCAGTCCTGGCTTTTAAGATACTGGGAAGGAACCAAACCCCAACCAAGTTTTCAAAAGCAGATTAGAAATATAGCAATTATTGCCCGGATAAAGAAACAAGAAAAGTTTCTAACAATCCTTTAAGTCAAATTATTTACTTGCAAGAGGCTCACCTGTGTGGCAAGCGCAGCTTGAACCTTTTGTAAAGTCCTCTAACTCCCTTGTAAAAGAAGCCGTATTTAAGTAATCATCCATTTATACCATTTATACCGGCAGATAACTGCACACCAAGCAACACTTTGTACTTCTCTGAGAAAATTTCAAAGAAACAGATTTTCCTAAAATGGGATTTCAGTGGTATTTTGGGTTAAACACAGTGCTTCTATTGTTTCTGTAATTTAGAGTCTTTACTACCAGTGAGTGAAGAAAAGCAATGATTTCCAAGACTTGTGTGAGGCAGTTAATACAGAGGCTGTTTCACACTCTTGCATTGTTTCTGGGCAGCAACTTCCGCTGGGCTAATTAGTCTTGGAAAGAATGTCAGCTCTGTGTACTACCCTGTTGAAGAGCAGAGCAGTAAGCTGCCCAATGAATGAATACTATTTTATATGATCCTAAATCCATCAAGGAGGCAGAACCCCAGACTGAAAGAGCTCTTCTGGACAGAACAATGTTATAAAATGTAGATCTTTGAATGCAATAAAAAAAATAAACTCTGCCGGACTTTCTCCTGTGGTTATTTCATGGGAGCACTGAGTGAACAGACTCACTTTGCTTTCTACACGTCCCCCAAGATCATGAATCCAGCATCCAGCATGGCTTCCACCCATCCCTGACACCACCAGTCTCCTCCGAACCCAGCACCTGCTACTGAATACCTCGGGCACAGTGGCCTTCCTCCTCCGCTGCGCCAACAGATGTGAAGACGCCGCGGGGTCCTCAGATGTGTGTGCTTCTGGGTCTCAGAGGGGCACCAGGAAGGGGAGGGAAAATGATCCTGGAGTTCCAAAGGTCACTGCTGGGCCGAAGTAATGGAAATTGCCCACCTGTCAAACAAAACTCTGATGTGATCACTAGAAAGTCTGACCATCAGGTCAAGAAGAACTTATGGAGCTAGAATTTCATTTATATGTTTTTAAAAAAGAAGAAGGAAGGAAGTACGCAAAAAAGGGAAGAAAGAAAGAAGGGAAGAAAGATGCCAGGCCAGGAGAGATAATTATCACGTTCCCCAGCCTTCAGGCTACTGCGATGAACAAGTTCAAACAAAATGAGAAATACTTCCCTGTGCCAGGGATGTGGTGTCAACGGCCACCTAGACACTCGCTTCTGAAAGCAAAGCGTAAGGATTAACTGGAAGTGATTTTGAAAAGTGGAAATTAGAGTAATGTTTTTTCCAGCAAAGGAAGAAGAGGAAACATGGGCATGCTTGAATTCTGTTTTAGAGCACTGACCGGGACACACTGCTATTTCCTGGGACGGTCTGCAAAGCACAGCTTTTCTCACGCATGGATCTCCTCCTACTCTTCATCCAAAGGCTTCTAGAGTTCCTTGTGGTGACACTCAGACAGACACAAAACAAGAGGGTACTACAAAAGCTTCAGAGGCAAATGTTCCCAAAAGATAAGCTTTTCTTGTTCAATATTTTTGAAAGCCAAAACGTTTTTTCATAATACACATTTTTCTGGGCAAAAAGTAGTGCTTTCTATATAAAGCAGACTTCACAATTTAAGTCACAACCTTTGCTTTGTAATCTTTTTACTCTGGGTTATTTGACTTTTTAAAATTCTGATTTATTTGGGAAGGAGAGGAAGATGAAGGAGAGGGGGAGGGGGTGAGGGTGAGTGAGAGAGAGAGAGAGAGAGAGAAATATCATCCATCTGACAGTTCTCTCCCTAAATTCTCACAACAACTTTTGCTGACCCAGGCATAAAAGCCCAGAAGTGGGAACTCCATCTGGGTCTCCCACATGCATGGTAGGAGCCCAAGTACTTGAGCCATCACCTGCTGTCTCCCACAGTGTGCATTAGCAGGAAGCTGGAATTGTAAGCAGTCAGGACTCAAACCCAGACACTCGGACACAGGATGCTGGCGTTCCAAGTGGCAACTTAACCGCTGTTCCAAATGCTCACCCCACACTCAGGAATGTTTAGTGGGAGACCCAGAGACAGCATTAGGCTGTGGAGAGCTCAGAGGGTTTGGAGCTACAGTCAGAGCTCGGCTCCCACCACAGCTGTATGGCCTTGGGTAAGTTATTACCTTTATTCATTCACTGAAAGGATAGTAGAGGCACCTGGGAAGTGACAGGCTGCACCTGTGCTGTAGCTATGGTGCGCAGCACTGCACTTGCGCAGAGGGTTTAGGAAACTTCACTTCCGTGTGCCTGCTTCTAGAACACACAGTGCACCATGCCAAGGGGTCCTGACTGAGCACCGCAGGTAGGACGGGGCTTGGGGGAGGGCAGGGAGGCTCCCCAGGAAATGTTAAGACTGGGCTCAGAGGCTCATGGAAGCGCCAGCCAACCCAAGGGCAGGGGGCTGCGGAAATACAGCAGGAGACGGGGACGGCACCATTTGGGATAGACCTAGAGGCGCTTGATCTGCTGAGACTTTTTGAGTAGCATTTCTGCTGCGAATGTGGCTGTTGTTTTTTTAATGAAGAAAGATACAGCGGTTGGTATAGACAGCCCTAGCGTCTTTGGAGAGGAACTCCAGAGATGATCAAGTTAGGAAGAGCATCTGGTGCAGTCAGTCATCAGTGGCTTTCAACCAACTTTCTTCTGGTTTTGATCCCAAAGCAGGCATGAAAGAAAACGTAAGTGGAGGCCTGAAGTGTTGGTTAGGACAAGAAGGGGAAGGGGGCTTCCTGGACGGCTCCCGCATCCTTGAGGTTTTAGACCTCGGCTTCCCCGACGTCAGATGCATGTTCCAAAACAGGCAGCTGCCTTAACAATACGCTGGAGATGTTGTTAAAACGCAGCTTCTGGCTCAGTAGGTTTGGGTGGGCCTGAGAGTCACCACTTCACCCTCCTGGTGATGCTGCCCACTGCAGTTCAAGGACTTTAAATGGTAAGGTCGGCTTCAGGGAGATCAATTTTCTGAAAGTTTGAGCATTTTGAATAATTTCTTTAAAACACATTCTCTCATTCTTGTGTGCGTCTCTCTCCATGTCTGTCTCACTCTGTCTTCCCTTGGCCTCACCCTTCCACACACACAGGTGTGCATAGTTTCCCATCAGCCAAACACAAATGTGTAACAACTGAACAGCCCAATGACGAAGGTGGTAACTATTACGGTCGTTATCAATCTTACAAATGGGTTAGGCAAATATCCTGTCCACCTTCTCCCTATGTAGTGAGTTTATGCACTTTTATTTTTCTTTCTGGAATATTCTTGAATACCAATGAAAGAGCATCACACTCAAATTTACATTGCCTTGGGGCAATTGCTGTGGTGCAATAGGTTAATCCTCTACCTGCAGCACCGGCATCCCATATGGGCGCTGGTTATAGTCCTGGCTGCTCCTCTTTCCATCCAGCTCTCTGCTATGGCCAGGGAAAGCAGTAGAAGATGACCCAAGTCTTTGGGCCCATGCACCCATGTGGGAGACCCGGAAGAAGCTCCTGGCTCCTGCCTTTGGATTGGCGCAGCTCCGGCCATTGCAGCCATTTGAGGAGTGAACCAGCAGAAGACTTTTCTGTCTCTCCCTCTCTATCTGTAACTCTACCTCTCAAAAAAAAAAATTTACATTGCCTCCAAAATCTGGAAAGACCCGCTTAGTGCTGCACCTCTTCCTTCAGGGCAGGAAGCTAAAAGTGCGGGGATCTGTCTCTTATTTAGCAGAACTGCCACGATTTGCTCCAGAGCACTGGGCAGGCCCCTGAACGTCCTGGGTTTCTTTCCTGTCTCAGCACCCACATCTTATTAACGCATCTGAAGCGCATGCTTTTCCTCACTCATCAAATCCAATTAGTATAACATTACCAGGTCGTGAAATGGGGAGACGCGCTGTGTGGGATAATTCAATCAAGGGCCGAGCAAGAAGCATTCAGAAATACCTACAGATTTACAGCTGTCAATTTGGCCTGTGATTGACTGAATATCCCATCCCCATCCTCAGAGCCCTAATCCTTCCCAACTTGTCTCCTAGCAAAAGTGGTGTGGTGCTCTGCTATATTTAAAGGAAGCAAGAAGTCCAACTCTTACTATCAAGTCTTGGCCTCATTCTCAGCCACATCTGCCTTGCAACTGCATGAGATAAGGAGATCCGCAAGGCACCGTAGAAGACTCCAGATGCCCCACCCTTGCCTTGGGTTGGAAATTCAAGGCTTTCTGCTTATCTTTTTGTTTACATGTGCAATCCAGAGCACTCCACCCCATCATCTTGGGAATTACCATCTTTACCCAAAACATTAAGTGCTATAGCCACTTGATCTCTGCCTTCACGCAAAGCCACCACTGGTGACAATCTGGTTGCCCAGGGTGCACTTAGCCAGGGGTTTCTTATGTCATTATAGTGTTTCTAACTCCTTCGCAAGGAGGTTTCTGGGTCACACATGGTCACATACCATACCTGGTATCAATTACCCTCCCAGCAGAAATCGGGGCACACTCATAGGTTTTAAAGATTGTTTTTAAAACAAATAATCCAGTGTTTCAAGGGATACCCATAAGTCTGTGATGGGCTGAAAGACCCTCTATTTTCTATTAATTATTTAGTATTACCTTTTACAGATAAGTTTTAGCAACCATCTAAAATTCACCTTTGCATATCATACAAATTCCATATTCTCTGTAGAATAAGCCACTTTGTTATCAATCTTGCTAAAATCACTTTACTTCTCCAATGATGCATGATGCCACTCTAATCATGTATCAGATTCTTGAACATACAACTGTTTCTAGGCCATGTGTTTCAGTGCTCTATCTGCCTGTTTCTGTATCAGTTTTACCACTCTTGCTGTGTAGCAAGGTCTTACTATCTCGTAGGTTACTTGTTTGCCTTAGGTTCACCTGTGTACCTTAGATTCTGTCTATTAAGCTTTCAAACAGTAAAGCATGCTCAATGACCAAGAGACAACTTTAAAATCCCACCCAGGGGGGCTGCATGTGGTTATCTCCAGTGTTCCCCTTTTTGTTGAACAAGGTATGCAAGTTGAGATAAGGTGACTCACTCTTCTGTCACCTGTGACCCTCCTTCTCCGCCCTTTGCCACTCAATGCTCAGTAGACATTGACTAGTGTTAGAGACTGAACACTATCAGTGTTCCAACCTATGAGTGTTGATGTCCAATCCTTAGTTCTTCAGGGTCTTTTTTAGGAGGTAGCTAAGTCAAGTCAGTCCATTAGAGTGGCTCGTACTCTAGTATGACTAATGTCCTTAGAAAAACAGGAAATTCAGACACAGGATAGACAACATGAAGGTCACATGAAGACATGGGGAGAGGACAGTGCTTCTCAAACAAGGGCAAGAAGCCTCAAAAATCCATACCTTGATCTTGCTTCTAGAACTGGAAGCAGATAAATTTCAGTTGTTTAGAATGGGGCCATCAAAGAAGGAGGTACCTTTCTCTGAAGGGAGGAGAGAACCTCCACTTTGACTATGACCCTGTCGGAATAAGATTGAAGTCAGCGAACCCTAAAGGCTTCCATAGCCTTGGCAACTCATGACTAGAGCCTAGGGAGATTACTGAGGCCATAAACAAGAGTGTCAAATTGTTAAATCAACTTCAGGAGTCACTGTGTACTTACTTCTCATGTGGGATCTGTCCTTAATGTGTTGTCCAATGTGAAGTAATGCTATAACTAGCACTGAAACAGTATTTTACACTTTGTGTTTCTGTGTGGGTGCAAACTGATGAAATCTTTACTTAGTATATACTGAATCAATCTTCTGTATATAGATAATTAAAAATGAAAAAAAAAATCTTGGTGTTAAATTGGAAATTGCCTAGAAAATTAATCAATTTTTAAAAAAATATATCATGTAGGATCTCTGTCCTTAATGTGCTATACATTGTGAATTAATACTATAACTAGTACTCCAACAGTATTTTTCACTTTGTGTTGATATGTGAGGGCAAACTGTTGAAATCTTTACTTAATATATAGTAAACTGATCTTCTGTATATAAAGAGAATTGAAAATGAATCTTGATGTGAAGCAAGGGGAGAGGGAGTGGGAAAGGGGAGGGTTGCGGGTGGGGGGAAGCCATTGTAATCTATAAGCTGTATTTTGGAAATTTATATTCTTTAAATAAAAGCGTCATAAAAAAAAAAGAAAGAAAATCCAACTGAAAAAAATTTCAGTTGTTTAAGCTACACAATCTGTGGCTGTTTTTTTAGTGTAGCCTTAGGAGACTAATGCAACCAGGTACTGAATGAATATTGATTTAAAGTTATGGCCAAGTTTTAGCTTAATTCATGTGCCTTAATCTGGCGCCCCCAAATCTATGCCTCTGCTTTTAATCTTCTGCCTATGAAGTAGGTCTCTTTGTCAACTGTATTTTTGCCATTCTCCCGCTGGTGTCTTTCTGGAACCTGGAGCTCTAATGCTCCAAATCTAAGTTGTAATATTTTCCTTCAATTCCACTAGTCTCTGATGAACTCTAGCTTATGGTTATGATGAGAGCTCAGAGCCACCATAGGCCTCTGCCAGTACCCCATGTATCTCTCTGAACACATATCAAAAGAGTCAGTTGATCCAAATTATTATTTTTTTTTTTTGACAGGCAGAGTGGACAGTGAGAGAGAGAGACAGAGAGAAAGGTCTTCTTTTGCCATTAGTTCACCTCCAATGGCCGCCATGGCCGGCGCATCACGCTGATCCGAAGCCAGGAGCCAGATGCTTCTCCTGGTCTCCCATGCAGGTGCAGGGCCCAAGGACTTGGGCCATCCTCCACTGCACTCCTGGGACATAGCAGAGAGCTGGCCTGGAAGAGGGGCAACTGGGACAGAATCTGGCACCCCGACTGGAACTAGAACCCCGTGTGCCGGTGCCGCAGGCAGAAGATTAGCCTATTGAGCCGCAGCGCCGGCCTATCCAAACTATTTCGATCACAAACTTGTTTCTTAGCCATAACCTCTTCCCCTCCTGATTCCCACCATGCAAGGCTCAAGTCCTCACTATTTATTGCCTGGGCTTTCCCAAGGAACATCTAATCGGTGTTGCAAAGCCCATCGTCACCGTCTTTCAGTCCATCCTTCCTTCTGTCCTGTTATCTTCCAATACGTATTTAATCATGTGCCTCAAGGCTTTGAATTCCTGGGGCCGACACTGTGGCACAGCAGGTAAAAGACACTGCCTATGCAGCTATGCAGTGGCAGCATTCCATAAGGGTGCTGGTTTAAGTCCTGGCTGCTCTACTTCCGATCCAGCTCTCTGCTATGGCCTGGGAAAGCCGTGGAAAATGGCCCAAGTCTTTGGGCCCCTGCACATGGGAGACCCAGAAGAAGCTCCTGGCTCCTGGCTTTGGATTGGCCCAGCTTCAGCTGTTATAGCCATCTGGGGACTGAACCAGAAGATGGAAGACCTCTCTCTCTCTCTCTCCCTCCTTTTCTTTCTCTCTCTGCCTCTATGTAACTCTGTCTTTCAAATAAATAAATACCTAAATATTTTTTTTAAAAGACTTTAATTCCTAACAAAACATTCAGAGCCACTTAGACTTTGGATCAGCCTACAAGCCTACTTCTTTACAACCACGTCTCCCTCTTGCCAAGTTCCCTTTATTCCTGCCACAGAAATCTATTTACACTTCTTCCCCAATCCAACCATATTTTTACACCTTCACAGTTTTGCTCAGGTCAATCTCTGTCTGCCATGTCTTTTATCCCCCATTTTATTGTTGAAGTTGCACACGTTTTTTAAGATCCAAAGAAACTCATATTTTCTCCAGGACACTGCCCTCAGCACCCTCAATTGTGGTGATGATTTCACATATTGTGAACACTCGTGGTCCCTGTGGAATCCCATTTCCTTCATATTTATCATATTTTATTTTAGTTTTGTGTCACTGGCTTTTTCCAACAGGTGCTAAGTGGTGTGGAGAAGAGAACAGCGTTTTTGTTTTTGTTTTTGTTTTTGTTTTGTTTTTTTTTAAGATTTGTTTATATATTTGAAAGTCAGAGTTACACAAAGGGAGGGGAGGCAGAGAGGGACAGAGAGGGACAGAGAGATCATCCATCCGCTGATTCAGTCCTCAGATGGCTGCAATGGCCAGAGCTGTGCTGATTGAAGTCAGGGACCCTGAGATTCTTCTGGGTCTCCCATGTGGGTGCAGGGGCCCAAGGACTTGGGCCATTTTCTGCTGCTTTCCTAGACCACAGCAGAGAGCTGGATCAGAAGTAGAGCAGCTGGAACTCGAACCAGTGCCCATATGGGACGCCAGCACTGCAGGCAGCAGCTTTACCCGCTACGTCACAGTGCCAGCCCAAGAACAGTATTTCTGTTCATTTTTCTGTACTTACTCAGTATATTAGCATAGGTTTCATAAAGCAGGGGCAATCCATGGAAAGCCAAGACACTGTGGCAAAAAATAACCTACGTGAAAGATCTCTGTGTGTGAGATCCCGGTGGAAAGAAGGGGCCATCAAAGAAGGAGGTACCTTTCTCTGAAGGGAGGAGAGAACTTCTACTTTGACTATGGCCTTGTCTAAATAATGTCAGGATTTGTGGACTCAAGAGGCTTCCATAGCCTTGGCAGCTCATGACAAAAGCCTTGGGTGATTACTGACATCATAAATAAGAGTGTCAATTGTTAATTCAACAGCGGGAGTCACTGTGCACTTACTCCCCATGTAGGATCTCTGTCCTTAATGTGTTGTACTATGAGAATTAATGGTAAAACTAGACTTCAAACAGTACTTTATACTTTGTGTGTCTGTGTGGGTGTAAACTGTTTAAATCTTTACTTATATAGAGTTAATCTGTATATAAAGATAATTAAAAATGAACCTTGAGAATGGGATGGGAGAGGGAGTAGGAGGTGGGATGATTTGGGGTGGGTACTTTGGACATTTATATTTATTAAATAAAAGCTTTCTATAAAAAATAAAGCATAGGCAATCTATAAACATCGAAATTTGCCAAGTATCAACATTCAGAGTTTTGAGCTTGGAAGAGTGTCACCACCATAATTTAGTCTACTCATTTTGTGGAAAATATGGCTTTCTTACAGAACCAGAGTATTGAAAAAAAAAAGAAGCCTCATTTCTTTCTTGGCTACGAAACTGCTCTTAGAAAATATTATGAGAAATGAAATACAAATTAACCAGAGAAATGAAAACCAAATTTTCCTTGAAATGTGCTCAGAACAACAATTCAGAGAAATCAACCAGAAGGCAAAATTCCCTCACATTTCCAACTCCTGAATTTTTTTTTTATCAGTGTTTTATGGTGAGCATCCAGCTTCTCAGGTCTCAGACAGCTCGAGCCACTTTTCTCAGCCCAGAGGAAGAGCTTTTTGGAACTGAAAATGGTCGTACAATATGAGAGACCACGTGGCATAACATAGAACGTTTGAGAAGTGGCCAGCACAAAATAGGCTGGAACCTTTTGTTATCTTTACCCTCTTTCCCAATTATTTTTGAAATCAAGGCTAGTGTAAATAGCATTTACTGCCTGGGCAGGATCCTATGGCATGACAGCCTAGCCATCTAACACTTCCAAGTTGTAGAAGCTTCTGCCTTAGATTGAGTTGTGGTGTTTGTGTTTCTCGCTTTTTGTGTGTGTGTCTGATTCCACTTCCTGTGGGAGAATCCAATGAGGCTCAGAGTAAGTGGAGGTCACCGCAATTCAGTATCTTACATGACTGCAGTGTTTACTGAAGAGCTCCCTAGATGTGCTTGGTAGAGCCCTGGCTTTTCACAGACCACAGTTTGAAAATGCTGATTTAATAACTAGATTCAGCTTTATGCAGGAAACATAATATTTATTTGGTCTGACAGCATGCAGTGTGAGTGCCACCACTCCTTAGTAATTGATAAGATACCTCTTCAGTCAGTTTCCTGAAACCCGACAAGCAGGATCTTTCTTAGTCACGCTTGAATGAAATTCAGCCTGAACATTTGACAGATGATAAAATAGTTGGCGTCAAGGGGTGAACATGTGGCACAGCACTTAAGATGCTGCTTGGGACACCCACTTCCCATATCAGAGTACCTGGGATCGAGTTCGAGCTCTACTCCTGATTCTAGCTTCCTGCTAATGTGCACCCTGGGAGGCAGAAGTAATGGCTCGAGTGGTTGAGTCCCTGCCACCACATTGCAGATCTGGATGGATTTCCTGGCTCTTGGCCTCAGCCTGACTCAGCCCTGGCATTTGGAGAATGAACCAGCAGGTGAGAGATCTCTGTCCCTCTGTTTCTTTCTGTCTTCCTTTCAAATAAATAGAATGTTAAAAAAAAATTGGCATTCTCCAATTACTAATTGACAGAGAATTCCACTTCATTTTATTTTTTATTTATTTGAAAGGCAGAGAGAGAGGGAGGGAGGGAAGGAGAGAGAGAGAGAGAAAGGGAAAGAGATTTACCTTGGGCTCATATGAATTATAAAATGAATAAAGAAAATCTTGTTGATAAAAGAAAAAAAATGATGCTATTTTCTCATGATTTTTATAATATTTTTTAAAAAGATTTTATTTATTTGAGAGGCACACTTACAGAGAGGGAGAGAAAGAGAGAGAGGACCTCCATCTGGTGGTTCACTCTGAAGCAGCGGGGCTGATCCAAAGCCAGGAGCCAGGAACTCCATCCAAGTCTCCCACATGGGTGCAGAGGCCCAAACACTGCTTTCCCAAGCTACAGCAGAGAGCTGATCAGAAGAGGAGCAGCTGGGACTCAAACTGGCACCCATATGGGGTGCAGTGCCACAGACAGAGGCTTAGCCTACTACACCACAGCATAGGTCCTGTAACACTTCTATAGGATTGATATTATTAGAAAAAAAATCATGACATTTGCTATTGCATAGGCCAAAAATGGTTGATATTAGCAACTTTGTGGTTCAAATTTTATTATTAAAATCTCCATTTTTACAGGTGAGAATCTAAAAGTTCAGAAATCAAATAACTTATGAAGGCTACAGAGCTGTGAAGTAGCAGAGCCAGGCCCCTGGACGTCTGCATCTGCCTTGCTCCCATGCCTTGTTCTCCTTGCTGACATTCAGCCAGGTGATGGATGCTGTTAGGTTGAGAAATGATGCAGGAACCCCCTTTTTCTCCCCACTTACATGAGGGATGGGTAGCATTTCTTTGTTGTTGTCATGTTTGTGGCTCATAAAGACTGATCCAGACTTGTGCAAGTATGCACCTTCTACTTTCCTCCCCTACAAACTTCAGCTGTGTTAAGTAAACAGTGGGGTTCCAGCTCTTGATGCACAGGGATGAGATTGATTTAGATATGGATAGAAAGGTTTTTAAATATGCAACGTATTAAACCACCAAGGCTGCAACTGCCTGGAAGACTCACGTTGACTTTGGATTATCACCTATGTTTTCCATCCTAGATTGGAAGTTGTTCAAGCACAGTTATTTTCTTCCCTTTGTGATCCCCCTCCCCGTCAGCAATAAATCAGTGAGGACTGACCTTTTAGGATAGTTGTATTGGGCTGGAAGTGGTGGTGGCCCAACTGCAGACAAAAATGTGATGGAAGAGCTCCATCAGAAGTCATGTGCACGCAGCGTAATCATGACCCGGCTTGGAGCAGGTCCTCTTGGTATACTTCATTTCACTAGCTTTGCCTTCCCTTCTGGAGAATTGCTTCTCATTTCTTTCTCTTTTAGTTTGGCTGCTTTGTAGCCACAGTTAGTCCTGTCTACCTTTGCCACAGCTCTGCTAGAATAAGAGTAGTTGATTTATACACTCAAAGCCTGATGGTTTATAGAAGGTCATTCATGGAGAATAAGGGGCCTGTTTAAACAGTGGTGGGCATGCAAATTAGCGTGATTGCTGGCCCAGGTCCTGAAAGAAATTAAGTTGAGCTAAACAGAAAGCAAACTATGAGAGAGCTTGGTTTTAAATAAGTTTTGAGAGCTTATGTTCCCATCCTGGTACCAGTTTATTTTTTTTTAATCTCACTTTTGGGCATTTCTACCAGCTGCGTGAAATTAATAAATGGATAAAATGGAGCTATAGAGATTGGTTTGCGGGTGGTGAGATGGTGGTAGCATCGTCGGCAGGCAGATGGATGTTTTTAACTTATCTTCACTGATTTATTAGACAATAGGAAGTGACTTTGAGATAGAACTTCATATATATTTTTGAGTTCTTCCACATCTTCCTCTCCAACCCAGAAGGGAGCTTAGAGTGAGAGAGGGAGAAACGTGGGGGTTGGGAAGCCTTCTCTGGGGCCTGCATCCTTGTGGCCTGCCTGCCCTGAGCTGGTTTGAGCAGTGATTTCTCAAGGTCTTGCATATCACTTCCTCTTGAATTGATCTGCCTTTGGCAGTTCTGCCTCACCTATTCCAACAATGGGCAACTTGGGCAATCGATAGGGTGAAGTGGAGAAGTTGTGGAGTTGGGTATTGAGTAACCAGAGGTGGTGCAAGACACCTTCGGCTAATCCCTCTGAAGTCCCACCCTGATTCCACCAGTTTCTTTGTCCCAGTTCTACTTGACAACTACTGCTCCCCTTCCCAAGAACATGGTAACTGTCTTTAGTGGGATTTCCCTAAATCTCCGTATTATAGTACCATGTAATATTCATGTTTTATTTTTTACTTAATATTAACTTTTTGTATTCATGCATAGGATGGAATTTTTAAATAACACTAAGATAATGTCCATGTTGGATCAGCAATGGAAGATATGGAAAAGCAGATGTAAAGTTCCTAATGGACATCATGATCTGGTTTCATAGGTAGCTAAAATTTTGAAATGTAGACACAAGAACGTACATGTAATTTAAGTGTGACATAAAGATAATAAAATGAGCGGCAATGTATCCACCGCCTTATTAAGAAGTAAAAATGTAACAATATTTCAGAATTTCCCTATGTTGTGGGATCCTTGCCAGTCTTACCACCTCTTCCCTTTCAGAGGTAACCACAACCTTGAATGTTGAGTTATTAATTTCCTTGTCTTCCTTTACAATTAAAACGCATATGTATCCTTAAATACTAAGTCATTTAGCTCGTTAACTGGATCATATCTATGTGCTTCTGAGGTCTGGCTTGTTTTTTGCTCAACATGTTTTTGAGACTAATCTGTGTTGTTCTTTGTAACTGAGGTTTGTTTATCCTTTATCATTTGACCTCCATTTTTCTGCTATTGGTGGGTATCTGGGTTGTTTGAGGTTCTTCTGCTATTATGCATAATGTTGCTGTAAACATCCATGTGCTCTGGATTTCTGAAACACCCAAGAGTTTCCCAAAAGTATGGTCCTAAGATTGAAATTACTACTTGTTGAATAGGCACACACAGAATTTAAGGGAGGCCAAGTGTTCTCTGTAATGCTTCTATTATTTTACATGTCTACAGACATTTATAAGGTTTATTATTGTTCATCTTCTAACTGCTATGCTTTCTAATCTCTATCAGTCTGTTTAGTGTGAAATGGGTGTTCAGTTTTGAATTTACACATTCCTGAGGAGTAATGATGCCATGTTTTTCCCCCAACTTGTGAGCTATTCCTGTTTCTTCTTTGTGGGATGCCTGCTTTTCTCATTCATGTGTGGCTCATTTTCTTCTTATTATTCCATGTTGTGAATATTATCCTTTGTTGATTATGCTTTATAAATATCTTGTCCTTCATTATGGATTATATTTTCACCGTGTTTTTAGTGTGTTTTGCTAAACAGTGTTATTAATTTCAATATAGGACATTTTACTATTTTTTCTTAGGGTTCCTGATTTTCTGAATATTATAAAGATGTGTGGGTCCTTAAGAATGTAATGAGGGGCCAACACTGCGGCATAGCAGGTTAAACTGTTGTCTGTAGTACCGGAATCCCATGTGGGTGCTGGTTTCCAATCCAGCTCCCTGCTAATATGCCTGGGAAAACAGCAGAGGGTGGCCTAAGTGCTTGGGCCCCTGCACCCACGAAGTTCCTGGCTCCTGACTTCGGCCAGGTCCAGCCCCAGTGGTTGTGGCCTTCTGGGGATTGAGCCAGTAGATAGAAGAATCTCCCTCTCCCTCTCCCTCTCTCTCCCTTCACCCCGTAATTCTTTCAAATAAATAAATCTTAAAAAGAATTTAATGAATCTGAAACTAACTTCTGTGGCTAGTGTGAGGTAAATCCATTTCCATTTTTTCCCACTTTGCCAACTACTTCACAGACCATGTTTCTTCGTTATCTTCTGTATACTGGTTTCCATTTATGCCTGGGTCTATTTCCGAACTCCTAGTCCGTTCTGTTTATCAGTTTGCCTATCCCTACGTTAAAACACACTCTTATAGTTACTCCAGGTTTATAATGTCTTAAATAGAAGACACTGATCTGGTTCTTTGCAGGAATATCTTGACTGTTGGTCCTTTGAACTCCTGTGTACATCTTGGAATGAGTTTTGTCTACCTCCTTGAAAATAGCTATTGGGATTTTTATTAGAAGTATGTTAAATCTATAGAACATGTTGGAATTTGGGGAAGATAGCCATTTTTATACACTTTGATCCTGTTTACACTGGCATGGTGTGTTTCCCCATGTATTTAGACCTTCGTTAATGTCATTTATTCAAGTTTCATAATTTTATCCATAAAGATTTTTGCATGGATCCATTCCTAGAAATCTTACTTTGATTGTTGTTTTTGTAAAGGGCATACATAGATTCATATACTAGGTAACATTAGCTAGATTTACCACTATTTTATTCCTGTGAACCTACTTTCCCAGATCCCACAAGGAGGTCTAAGACCAAGAGAATTAGGCAGTGAATATTCCTGTGGTAATCGGGTCAGATTATATATTCTGTGTATACATACATAAACACATCCATGAGTACTCCTTATGTGTGTAGTGTTTCTCACTGTTGCCTAGGAATGCAATAGACTTTTTATATAGCAACCTTCTATATTTGCTTATTCTAATGATCTGTGTATTGTTTCGGTTTATCTCATCATTTACAAACAGTAGCATTGACTCCTTCTTTTCCTTTTTTTCCATTTCTATTATTGTGCTGGCCTGAACCTCTAAAAAATAATGATTAGAAATGCTGATAGAAAACTTCTTATATTGTAACTGATCCCAAAGAATGCTTTATAGGATTTTTTTTCAAAAGATTTATTTATTTGAAAGGTAGAGTTACAGAGAGAGAGAGAGAGAGAGAGAGAGAGAGAGAGGGAGGGAGGGAGGGAGGGAGAGGGAGGGAGGGAGGGAGAGACAGATACAGGAGAGAGAGGTCTTTTACCTGCTGGTTCACTCCCCAAATGACCTCAATGACCACTGCTGGGCCAGTCCAAATCCAGAAGCCAGGACCTTCTTCCCAGGTGTGTTCAGGAGCCCAAGGACTTGGGCCATCTTCTGCTGCTTTCCTAGCCACATTAGCAGGGAGCTGGGTCAGAGCAGCCAGGGCTTGACCAGGTTGCAGGCTGTGGCTTTACCCAACACACCATGATGCCAGCCCTACTTTATAGGAAGTTACCATGAGTCTGATGCTCATTGGGTTTTTTTTTTTTGTGTGTGTGTGCAAATTCTTCTTTAAAAATAGTAGTAGTGGTAGTAGTATTTTAAAGATTTATTTACCTGAAAGGCAGAGTTAGAGAAAGAGAGGGAGATAAAGAGAGAGGTCTTCCATTTGCTGGTTTACTCCCCAAATGGCCATAATGGCCAGGGCAGGGACAGGCCGAAGTCAGGAGCCAGGAGCTTCATCCAGGTCTCCTTCATGGGTATGTGAAACCAAGTACTTGCACCATCTTCCATGGCTATACCAGGCACGTTAGCTGGATTGGAAGTGGAGCAGCCAGGACTCAAACCAGCACCCATATGGGATGCTGACACTGCAGGTAGAGGCTTACCCTTCTATGCCACAGTGCCAGGCCCATGTACAAATTCTTTATCAGATTAAAAAAAAAAGCACATTCTATTTCTAGCTTTGTAAGAGTTTTCTTTTCTTTAATTCATGTTGAATTTTATAAAAAGTATTATTTTGCATTTGCTAAAATAATATTTTCTCTCAATCTACTAGCATGGTGATGATGAATTATACTAATACATTTTATCATTTCAAAGAAACCTTGGGTGCCTAGAATAAATCCAAAGAGCTCATTTGAAAACTATTTATTTCCATTTTATTTGAAAGGCAGAGAGAGATCTTCCATCCTCTGGTTCACTTCCCCAGTGCTCACAACAGCTAGGACTGGGCCAAGTTGAAGCCAGGAGCCCAGAACTCAATCAGGTTTCCCTCCTAAGTGGAAGGAACTCAAATACCGGATCTGTCACCTGCTGTGCACTAGCCGGAGGCTGAATCCAAATCAGAGAGACAGAGATTCCAAGCAGGCACCGCAAATGGCAATGTAACAGACGAGTCCAACGCCCACCCATATGGTCATTTAATGTCATCTTTTAAAAGATTCATAGAATCTGTTGTACAATATTTTGCTTAGAGTTTCATTTTTGCTGATGAATGCAATTGACCACTTATTTCTCTTCTAGTATTTTTCCTTCTCTGGTAACAAGATTAAATGGATTTGATAAACATTGTGGGGGAGCATTCACTTTTCCTTTCATTTTCTAAAATAATTTCTGTGAGATTGGTAGTATCTGTCCCTTAGACATTTACAAATATTCCCTTTAGCATAATGTGGTTCCAACATTTTGTTTGTGGAAAAACTTTTCTTCAGAGATTGTAACAGCACTGCACAACGTGTTCATGTTGTAAAGCACATAGCAAATGATATTTTCTATAGTACATGTCGAATAACTGGGAGGATTTGGGGAACATGTATATGTACTTGCTGTAAATATTCATTACAATTTAATTATAAATAAAGTGAAACACAAATGATGAGGAAAGACATAAAATATTAAGTTCCATATTAAATTTCATATTAACATTACATTAAAATACTAAACAGAAAATTTCTAAACAAAGCATTTCCAAATTGATTCATCAGATTTTTTTCCTTTGACTGAAAAGGCTATATGCAATTACTAATCAAGACTTTCAAATTAGAATCTCTTAAAATTCTTGACAATCATCATCAACAAGAAACTTTACTCATGTAATTTAGTGATTAAAACTTTTCCACCATTTTTTACAACAATATCCTGTAAGGAACCTAACACTGCTCATTTTCTTTCATTAACAAGTCTAACATTGTGGTTTTTGTTATTTCGTGGCAGTGCTAAAGGAATTGTGATTGACTGGAACTTCTCGCTCATTTGTACACTGCTCGGACACTGTCCCAGCAGTCACTTTGAAAGAAAATTGCTGATGTACCACAGGCAGACAGTAACGCCTTCTATAGGTGCTGAATACATGTGTCCCCCCAAGTCTACATCTACCAGTACCCTAAGAATTTTACTTTGCTCTGAGCTAGTGGCTTTGCCAATAAGTTAAAATGACATCACACCGTGGGTTCAGCCACCGCCTGCAATGCCAGCATCCCATGTGAGTGCTGATTCAAGTCCCGGCTGCTCTGCTTCTGACCCAGTTCTCTGCAAATGCACCTGAGAAAGCAGCAGGAGACTGCCCAAGTATCTGGGCCTCTGCCACCCATGTGGGAGACCTCGACAGAGTTCCTGGCTCCTGGTTTCAGCCTGTTGCAGCCATTGGGCAGTGAACGAGCAGTTGGGAGCTCCCTCTTTCTGTCTTTCCCTCTCTGTAACTCTGCCTTTCAAATCAATCAATATTTTAAAGAAAAGAAATGAGATCATAATGGCTTAGCATGAGCCCTAAGTCTAACGGATGATGTCCTTATTAAGAGATGACATCGAGAAATGCAGAAACACAAATGGAAGGAGGCTGTGTGTTAACAGAGGCGGAGATTAGAGTGATGCAGATGTAAGAAAAGAAAATTTAAAAGCTACTAAAGATGGCTGGGAGCCACCAGAATCCAGGAAGAGCCAAGAGTTCTTCCCCAGGGGCCTCAGAGGGAGCATGGCATTGACACCCTGATCTTAGAGTTCTAGCCTGCAGAATTGAGAGAGTACATTTCCGTTGCTTTAGCCATGTGGTTTGTGATAAATTGTGACTGCAGCACTAGGAAGCTAAAACCTGCCCATAGGGATGAAGATGGGTGAATGTATGTCGGAGAGCTCGGCCCTCCAGGGGGCCCGGCTGGTGTCCCACTTTGCACAGCGTCAAGCAGCTGTGTGGTGGTCTGCAGGTGCTCTTTGGGCACCAAAGTTACGACCTCTTCCAGCAGCTCCACAGGCTGAGCTGTTGTCCCTCATGTTATTCATTTCTCATTTCTGTAATAAAGTGCCCCAGCCTGGGGACTTTTTAAAGAAGAGAGGTTTATTTAGCTCGCAGTTTGGGAGGTCCATGAGCATGGCACCAGCTCTAGCGAGGGGCCCTCTGGCTCCACCACACTATGGGGGGTGGCATCACAAAGGAGCGTGTGCAAGAGGGAGCAGTCCCATGAGATGGGAAGCCAGAGAGAGACCTGGGGATAGAGGGTGTTGCCTCTTTACTTGTAGGAACCTTCGCACAAGGATGAACGAGTGTCCTGCAAGACCTGCCTGAATCTCTCCAGGGAGGGATGTCCCCCTCCGTGATCTCATTGCCTTGAATTAGCTTCCCCTTCCCAAAGGTTCCATCACTGCCATAATGGGGACCAAGCTTCCAACACATGAGCCATTGGGGAGCTCACTCAAGCCATATCCAAACCTTGGTGTCCACCACGGTCAGTCTGTGGTTGGTGGAGGGAGAGGATGTCCAGCTTGCGGAGCTCCTGCTGGGCTGTGCTCTGCGAGTCCAGGCCTGGGGAGGGCACGAGCGAGTTCACACACCTCGTCCTCTCCCAGGACTGTGAAGCCACCGCTCACTCGGTCTGAGCATTCCTGCAAGGCCCTGGGAGAACCTGTGTCTGGACAGAGGTGAATGGCCAGGTAGAAGCTCTGGCTGTCCCAGCCCAGCTCATCACCCCAGTGGCTGATGGGATCCCTGTCCTGGCTGGATAACACACTGCTTGACCACAAAGCCTTGGCTTGTACCACACATCAAAATCTGCCTCCGGTATTTGCCCAACACTGTGAACTTTTGATTTCTCAAATTTTCCCCTATTTCCTCACGTTTACTACAGATTTACAATTAAAAAATTTTTTGGTCTGTTTGAAAGGCAGAGTGACAGGGAGGGAGAGATGTAGAGAGAGAGCATTAATGAGCTTTCACCTACTGGTTTACTCTCCCAAAGACCACAATGGCTGGGGCTAGGCCAGGCTGAAGCCAGGAGCCTGGAACTCCACCTGGATCTCCCATGAGGGTGGCAGAGACCTAAGCACTTTATCATCTTCCTCTGCATTCCCAGGTATGTTAGCAGGAAGCTGGATTAGGAGCAGAGCAACCAGGACTGGAACCAGCACTCCAATAATACTGGTGTCCCACACAGTGGCTTAACCCACCGCACCACAACTCTGGAGCCCAGACTTAACTTTTGTTGTTGTTGTTGTTAAAGATTTATTTATTTATTTGAAAGGCAGAGTCACAGAGAGGCAGAGAGAGAGAGGTCTTTCATCCTCTCTTTCACTCCCCAAATGTCTGCAATGGCTGGAGTTGTGCAGATCCAAAGCCAGGAGCTTCCTCCTGGCCTCCCACACAGGTGCAGGGGCCCAAGCACTTGAGTCATCTTCCAGTGTTATCCTAGGCCACAGCAGAGAGCTGGATCAGAAAAGGTGCATCTGGGACTCGAACCAGTGCCCATATGGGATGCCAGCACTGCTTTGTCCTCTAAGCCATAGCACTGGCTAAATGAAATAATCCACATGATTTATTCAATTTGCACTATGGGTACTTGTGAGGCATACAGTAGTCCCTCGGTAAACACTAGCTGCTGCTGTTCTTGTTACCGGGGCTGCTACTGTTGCCCGTGTCGGGTATAGTCCTGGTAAAATTAGCTGGAAGGGAAGGGTTGCTCGAGCTGCTCTCTCTCGCCATGTGGTGTCCCCTCCCTATTGCTTGTGCCCCCTCATAGCCCACTGGGGCCCCCGTGGGATCTGGTTCCTGGTACTTCCCCTTCCTCCTGCAGCGACCACACTCTGCACTTTCATTTCTCTGCACCTTTCATCCCACTCTGGTTAACATCTCACTGGAGATGCCCATCTTCACCAGCCTAATTTGAAATCAGTGAAAGCCCAGATGAAAATCAAGAAAAACTTCCTGCAAACTCACTGTGCAGCATTTAAGTTTAACAGGGGTCATGGGTGCTTTTGCAAAAGGAGTGTGAACTGGCAGCTGTTAGGCAGAGGAACTTTTTGTGTTGTGGGGGCATAATCCATGGATGATGAGCCAAGAGGAGTTAGAGTATGAAAAGGTAAATACATACCATTATTATTCCCATTGTATACAACAGGAAGGCTTTGCATCCGCTCTCCTAAATATAGACTCAGCTCTTGCACACAATGCTAGTGAGCACAAGTTAGTAAGAAAGGTGTGGGGGAGCCCAAATATAAACCCCAATAGGCCGGCACTGCGGCTCAATAGGCTAATCCTCCGCCTGCGGCGCCGGCACCCTGTGTTCTAGTCCTGGTCGGGGCACAGGATTCTGTCCCGGTTGCCCCTCTTCCAGGCCAGCTCTCTGCTGTGGCCCTGGGAGTGCAGTGGAGGATGGCCCAGGTGCTTGGGTCCTGCACCCCATGGGAGACCAGGAGAAGCACCTGGCTCCTGCCATCGGATCAGTGTGGTGTGCCGGCCACAGCATGCTGGCCGTGGCAGCCATTGGAGGGTGAACCAACGGTAAAGGAGGACCTTTCTCTCTGTCTCTCTCTCTCTCTCACTGTCCACTCTGCCTGTCAAAAAAGAAAAAAGAAAAAAAAAGAAAAAGAAAAAGCACAATAGGGGGAAAAGGGACCAGCAGCAAGGATAGCAGAAAGCCTTGAGCAAGAGAAAACGGGCTTCCAGAAATTCAGAATCGCTTTTTTTTTTTTTTTTGAGAGGGAGAGGGAAACAGGGAGAGAAGGGGAAGGGAGGGAGGAGAGGGAAGCTCGCAGCTCCCATCTGCTGGTTCACTCCCCAAGTGCCCACAGCAGCAGGGATTGGGCAATGCCAGAGCCAGGAGTGGGAACTCAATCCAGGTCTCCTTCATGGGCTGCAGGAACTCAAGCACATGAGTAATCATTGCTGCTTCCGAGGGTCCACATTAGAAGGAAGCTGGATAGTGGAGGATGGCCCAAGTCCTTGGGCCCCTGCACCCACGTGGAGACCAGGAAGAAGCTCGTGGCTCCTGGCTTCCGATCAGCATAGCTGCAGCCATTGTGGCCATTTGGAGAGTAAACCAATGGAAGGAAGACCTTTCTGTCTCTCTCTCTCACTGTCTATAAACTTTACCTGTCAAAAAAAAAAAAAAAAAAAGGAAGCTGGAGGCAGGTGTCAAACCCAGACCCTCAAATATGGGATGCGGCTGTCTTATCTACTAAGCCAGACACCTGCCCATAAGAAATCATTCCTTAATACGCTCTCAGAAATTAGTATGTTACCAAGTAAGAACAATTGGAGAACCCAAGGAGGATTTGAAAGAGGCTCAGTCTCACCATGGAGATACTGAACCTGGCCACAGGGACTTGAAGAAAGGGACTGTCCTTTGCCAGCTGTTAGTGGTTGGCCAAGATCAACACTTCTTTACTGCTATTTCTGTTTATTCTTTAATTCTGTAGTCATGTATGTACATACTAGGCACTGTTCTATTACAAAGGTAATAGAACTGGCTGAAGTCTAGCAGATTATAAATACAGAAAACAGCTAACTACCTGGTACTTGTGCTTATAGTTTAGCCTGACATCATTTTATGTATTAATTTGTTTGACTATCAATGCCAAAAATAATTTCAATTATTAATAAGGGAGAAATATCTATATCTGTATGTAGATTGATTTTTTGAAAAATTTATTTACTTATTTGAAAGGCAGAGTAACAGAGACAGAGACAGAGAGCTCTTCCACATGCTGGTTCACTCCTCAGATGGCCACAACAGCTAGGCTGGGCCAGGCAGAAGCCAGAAGCCAGGAACTTCTACATGGGCACAGAGGCTTAAGCACTTGGGACATCCTCTGCTGCTTTCCCAGCACATAAGCAGGGAGTTAGATCAGAAGTGGAGCAGCCAGGACACAAACTGGCACCGTTATGGGATGCCAGCATCACAGATGGTGTCTCTATCAACATATCCCAGTGCCAGCCCCAGATACATTGATTTTAATGTGCAAACTTGTAGTTCTCCCTGAATTAATTTGCTCATGCTAAGGTATCTGTGACAGAGAATGTCCTTGTTTTGTGTGTAGTCAGGCAACCTGATTCCAGGCAGACAGCATTCATATTTCTTATAGAAGATACTGGTGCTGGCTCTTGTATTCCCTTTGGATGGTCTATCAAAAGCTATTTGTAATAGCATGCTGGTCGGTGGGGTGAGCATAAGTGTCTGTCCTTTAATAGATGAGGGGATTGAAGCTAAGGAGGCTGTTAGCATGTGAGGTGCTGTGGAGGGTGGAGAGACACTGGGAGAACTACATGACAGCTCTGGGAGGGACACTGCTGGGGAGGGACACTGCGTGAGAGCACTGGTCATCTTGTGGGGAAAGATACCAAGCAGAGGTAGCAGATGGGCACAGGAAGCGAAGGCCCCTCTTAGCCTACCCTGCTGCTGAGCCCAGGGAGGAGCTCCCCTCAGGTGGAAGTGATGCATTATCTTGTCAATTACTACCCTATACGCCCCCCCTCCCCATTCACTCTGTGGATGTCCCTATGTATTGTCATCTGCAAAAGTCTTTAGTCTAAAAAAATTCTATGGATGCCGCCACTCTTTTGTGAAAACACAAATGAGTTGAAGAAAAATTACAACTCTTTTCTAAGAAACAGGAAAGATTTCCTTAGGTTGAGTTGTAATAACGAAAGATTGTTAAATATGTCTGTGGCGGTTTTTGAGCACAAGGACACCACAGCCAAGTAAGACCTCTTATCCCCAAGGAGAGAGCAATGGTACATTTTATTCAATACATTAAATTACATAGACATTAGCCACAACATGTTGATTCAGCTTCACAGGAAACGAAAATCAATACCATCTGTGTGCATGGCCAACTCCACACGGCCATAGTGCACACTGTAACGTGTTCATTGCACCCCAGCTCAAAACTTCATTTCGTTAGAATAACATCATTGTAGAATTTTAAAAAGTCACTTTGTACATAGAAACAATCCAACTCAAGAAAGTCAGGAGATTTGGAAGCCAGAGTTCAGGAGCAATATTCTCCAGCTGTTTTGATTTGCCTGGGATCTGATGAGTTCTGAAATTGTCACAGATCACATCCTTAAGCAGTGGACGGTGTGGCCCAAGTGCCTCACCAAGGGCCTGGCACGTGGCGGGTGCTCAGGAAATTCCTGTTGCTCTTTGGGGAAAAGGTTGGCTCTCAGCATTCACTTCGTTAGAATTCACACTCAGCAACTCTGATTTGGAGAGAGAAGAGGGGCTTCAGTTGACTTCTGGGCAGTGGGTGTCTGAAAATTTTGGATCCCTTAAATAGGAAAGAGAGCTGGTAAAGTGAGGGATGAGAATCATGGAGAATTTGAAAAATCATAAATGTGGGCATTTTGGGGGGCTCCTTCCAAAAACTGACCTTAGAGTAAATCAAAAGGGAGTAGGAACATTTGCTATCCCAGTATTAAAGACTTTGGAGTGATTTGGGAACTGCTTATCATTGCAAATTCTGGTGTTTCACCCTGGAACCCCAATTCAGAACCATTAGAATAACGGACTGCTCAATTGGCTAGATGCCCACTGACATTTATAAGGAGTTCCAGAAGGCAGAGAGCCTGGGCTCCACCATTAAGCATTAAGATAGTATGGCCCTCTGCCTGGGAGGCCCACAACACTTCCAGAGGTCAAAACATGTCATAATGACACCAAGATATCATTTGACCTTTTTCACAATCTCAAGTAAACACTGGCGTTTCCAAATAACTCACAACTGGAACAACATAGGATGGATGGAATGGAGAAACACTCAAGAATCTAAATATCTTTTATTAATGAAAAGGAATCTGTGTCAGTTTTAACTTTTTTTAAAAGATTTATTTAAGATTTATTTACCTATTTTGAAAGTCAGAGTTACAGAGAGAGGGGGAGAGACAGAGAGTGAGAGAGATCTTCCATCTGCTGGTTCACTCCCCTAATGGCCACAACAGTCAGGGCTGGACAAAGCTGAAGCCAGAAACCAGGAGCTTCACCTGGATCTCTCACATAGGTACAGGGGCCCAGAGACTTGGGCCATCTTCTGCTGCTTTTCCAGGTGCATTAGCAGGGAGCGGGATCAGAAGTGGAGCAGCTGGGACTTGAACCAGTAACCATATAGGACACTGGTATTGCAGACAGTGGCTTAACCTGTTACACCACAATGCCAGCCCCCAGTTTTAGCTTTTAATGTAAATGTTGATAGCCCACATAACAGAGCTCATTGAGGGAGTCAGCATTGTGGTACAACAGGTTAAGTGCTGCCTGGTTAGAATGCAACACTGGCATCCCATATGAGTGCTGGTTCAAGTCCCAGCTACTCCACTTCCAATCCAGGTGCTCCCTGCTGATTGCCTAGGAAATCAGTAGAAGATGGCTCAAGTACTTGGGTCCCTGCCACCCACATGGGAGACCCAGAAGAAACTCCTGGCTCCTGGATTTGACCTGGCCTAACCCTGGCCATTATGGCTATTTTGGGGAGTAAACCAATGGATGGAGAATACCTCTCTCCCTCTCTCTCTCTCTCTGCTTATGTAATTATGTCTTTAAATAAATAAATAAATCTTAAAAAACTCTCTGGAGTCTTTTTCTAAAAAAAAACTAAGATTCAGTCAGATTAGCATATTAAACTAATCCAATTTAGGAATTACAACAGAGGCCAGCATTGTGCAATAACAGGTAAAACTGCCTGCAATGCTGGCATTGCATATGGGTGCTAGTTCGAGTCCTGGCTATTCCACCTCTGATCCAGCTCCCTGCATTTCATGATCTAGGAAAAACAGTGGAGGATAGCCTGGGTCCTTGGGCCCCTGCCACCCACCTGGGAGACCCAGTGAAGTTCCTGGTTCCTGGCTACTGCCTTGCCCAGCGCTGGCTGTTGCGGCCACCTGGGTGGGGGTGAAACAGCAGATGGAAGATTTCTCTCTCTCTCTCTCTCTCTCTCTCTCTGTCTCTCTCTGTCTCTGTCTCCCCCTCTCTCTATAACTCTTTCTAAATAAATAAATCTTTTTAAAAAATTACAGTAACTATAATAACTATAAAGAAATTTGTTGAGTGAATGAACCAACACAAGACAAAAAGAAACCTTAAAATAAACCTACTGATTTCAGGATGCATGGTAATTTTAAATGCGGGAAGGTTACAGGAATCAGTTCTAGGAGAGCCAGATATGTAATGCACTACAAGTTCAGAGGAGAAAGCGTTCATATTCAGGCAGAGCAATCAGCTAGTTTTTGACTGTAATTGTCTGAGGGGTTCTTAGGATGGGCCCTTTTTTGAGAACTGTGAAATTCCCTGGTAGGAGGGTCTTGGAGGTCGTTATCTGCTTGGAAAAAAGTTGGGTACGCTGCAAAAGGATTTGTCCTGAAAATAATTTTGTTTCACCAGTGCATTGTTTAGCCAGACAATCTTCCTAGAGATTGTTATGTTTATTTGGAAGGGCTTGAACTGGATCAGCTTTGAGTAGGAGTTGATGGTGATCATGCTGGATTTTTGAATTTTCCATTTTGAGTCTATAAGAATTTTTTAAAGAATCTTATTTATTTGAGAGAGTTAGAGTTGGAGTTGGAGTTGGAGTTGGAGTTGGAGAGGAGGGGGGTCTTGCATCAGTTGGTTCACTTCCCAAATTGCCACAACAGCTGGAGCTGGGCTGATTTGAAGCCAAGAGCCAGGAGCTTCTTTCAGGTCTCCCACAAGGCTGCAGGGGCCCAAGCACTTGGGCCATTTTCTACTGCTTTCCCAGGTGCATTAGCAGAGAGCTGGATCAGAAGAGGAGCAGCTGGAACACAAACCGCACCCATATAGGATGCCAGCGCTTCAGGTAGAGGCTTGACCTACTATGTCACAGTGTCAGCCCCATTGAATATATAAGAATGTATGTCTAGACCTGTGTCTTTGTCTGCTGTCTGCTTGTCTATCTCTCTTTTGCCATATTTTTTGGAGGCTGTAGGCTCAAGTTGCTGTCTTGTATTGAGAATGCCCTCCATTCCTACCTACTCTATACTTTCGAGTCTCTCCCATGGATTTACTGCACAGGCACATTAATCAGAATCTTCGCTACAGCATTGGCATAAAACCAGGCTTTCAGTAGGCGTGGAAGAAAGTAACTTGTTGTAAAGTGAATGCCCTGAGAAGCACAAACACGCAGCACATGCAAATACACAGTCATCCTTTAAATTGATTGTCTTTGTGGGTTTGACCTTTCTTGTAGTTCCTCACCCTCACTTGGTGACGACTGTCATGCGCACATCCGAGACACCTGTAGGGGACACGGTGCATTTGCCTCCAGGTAATCACCTTCTATGGAGCCTCATCCTGTCTGGTTCTTCAATCCCCATTTCTTAACCAGCCCTTTTTGAATTGGATCTTCAGTGCAGTCATGCCAATCCTACAGCTTCAAAACAGAGTCATTTTTAAGCTATTTGAACATGGAAAAAAATCTGAACGATTTCTGAAAGCACAAAGCAGGTATTTTCTTCAAACTCAAGTAACTGAAATAACTGAAGAGATTTAGTTCAAATTGCAAATAAATTCGCCTTTGGATTGAGACGAGGCAAGAGAAATATCAGACTCAAAGGTCAAAAGGAACATTCTGGAGTAAGTTATAAACAGAAAATAGGGATTTAGAATGGAAAAGCTGAACGCAACAATAAGATGGGGTCATGACACCTTAGCAGGTTTTTTTTAAAATCTTTTTTTAACTTACTGTGTTAACTCAGAACTGTATTTTCATTGAGTCTAATTGAGAGTATTTTTGTGACTTTTCTCTGTATATATGGTTTTTCTTTTCTTTTTAAAGGACAGGGATTGTTACTGTGTACTTTGTTACGTCTTGGCTCAGAGAATTTAAAGCATATGGAAATCTTGGGCTACTTCTCATCCATATTCCCTAGAACACATTTCCCCATTTCCCCTCAAAACTACCATTTCTGAGTGGTAGTACCTGTGCATGGTGTGGTCTCAAATTCCCAGTGAAAAATAACTATTCAGAGAAATAATTTTTCCAAATGTCCATATTTCCCAGTCTCAACCAATTTTGATGTAAAAAACTCAGAAATCACAAATCTAGAAACAAATATTATATCTGCCCTAAAATAATCAGCACAGGAACTTGAAGGTTTATTAGAAAATGCGAGGGCATTGGAGTAGCTTTTGTTATGCAGCAGTCCTACACTGGAATGAAATTCTGTGTTTTCCACAACAGCAAAATTCTGTAACATGATGCCTATTAATTTTCTAAAAAACGTTTACTGAGTGTGAGTCCTCTAACAAACGATTTGTTCTCATTCCAGTCCACACTCTGGTGTCTTGGTCCGCTTGGTTTCTTAGCCCAAATAGTTTACAAACAACAGAAATGGACTGCTCACAGTTCTAGGGACTGGAACTGCAGGATGGAGGTGTCCATAGACTCTGTGCTGGGTGGGGCCCTGTCCCTCGTGGACGGTGCCATCTCACGACATCGTCACACTCTGGAAGGGGCGACCAGGCTCCCTCAAACCTCTCTTAGGAAGGCACTGACCTCATTCAGAAAGTTCTGCCCTTGTGACCTAATTACCCACTCTGGGACTGGGAATTCAATATCTGACTCTTTGAGATGACACAAACTACTGAGTTAAATTGTAGCCGGGTTCGAATTTGCATTGTCTCCAGCAACTTGAGATTTCCTAAAGCCATTTAGTAATGTAAAACAGACTTAGGAATAACAGAAAACGTCTCTTGATGGAGTGAATGGAAAGGGTTGGATCAGAATATGCATGAGTTCATTCTTTGTCAACTCAATGCACCTACGCTATGTCAGGATTGTACTGTACGTAGCTCTTCTCACACTGAGTGTTCAGCCACTCCGGGCCAGCTTCATCTCCTGGGATCTCCCCACTGGCATCCTGGGTTCTAGCCTTATCAAGGGACTTGTCCTTCTGGAACCTATCCCCATGCCTTACCTTGCTGTTCTTTCTCCACCTGAAATATTCTGCCATTAATTCCTTGAGAAAGTCTTCTTGGGAAAAAAAAGGAGTTAAAATTTTTCTCCAGGAATGGATATTTGGCCTAGCAGTTAAGACGCCCGAAGCCTACATTAGGGTATTCGGGTTTGCAACTTGGCTCCTGCTTCCGGCTACAACTTCTGCTACTGCAGAACCCGGAGGCAGCAGTCATGGCACAACCAGTTGAGAATCCACCACCCACGTGAGAAACTAGGATTGAGTTGCTGGCTACTGATTTTGGCCCAGCCCGGTCCTAGCTGTTGCAGACATTTGGGGGGTGGACCTGTTAATGGGAGCTTTCTCTGTCTCTTTCTGTCTCTGTGTCTCTGGAGGGGGAAAAAAACAATGTGCTCAAGGGCAGATATTGAAGGGACACATAGACTCACTGTGTTTTCGTTTGGCATTGATAGTACAAAGCTAATATTTTTATTTTTATAACCCCAGTGAGTCCTGTGTAAACTAATTTTAACAGTATGAATTTCATGGGCTACTTCTATTACAATTTCATATTTCTGGGGCAGAAATCTCCTGCTGGTATGGAAAATGCCTGCTTTCTAAATGGGATCAATCCCAATTTCCATAAACTGTCCAATAACTGCATTATCAGTTTCTACATCTCGCCCCTTCTGATGTTGCCAAATTTTTTCAGTATAGTTTTTTAAAAAAAATTTTTAAAGATTTATTTTATTTATTTGAAAGAGTTGTAGTGAGAGGTAGAGACAGAGAGGTCTTCCATTCGCTGGTTCACTCCCCAATTGGCTGCAATGGCCAGAGCTGTGCCAATCCAAAGCCAGGAACCAGGAGCCAGGAGCTTCCTCCAGGTCTCCCACGCAGGTACAGAGGCCCAAGGATTCAGGCCATCTTCTACTGCTTTCCCAGGCCGTAGCAGAGAGCTTGATTGGAAGTGGAGCAGTCGGAACCCGAACCAGAACCAGTGCCCATTTGGGATGCCGGTGCTTCAGTCTAGGGCTTTAACCCAATGCGCCACAGCACCGTCCCCTTGAGTATAGTTTTCAAAGTATGCATAAGCTGAGTCAGGGTCTGTGAGTTGAAATCTAAAGGGGTAGGAGTTAGCAAGATGATTAAGGTGGATATTCTGGATAAAGCAAGCCCAACAGGTGAAGTAAGTGAGTTGTGCTCACAGAGTTACTGGTAATTTATTTAAGACCCATCTTTGGCCGAAGGTAAAGCCATTCATCAGTGCACTCCTTCCTGGGTGGGCCAGGAAAAATGCAGCAGGTGACCAGGACAGGACAAGGAGAATCCTCCATTTCCTCGCCCTTCTCACTTTATTTAATATAGCTCTACTGATTTTTCTAGGTGTTTCTGAACCGTATCCCCATATGGTGGACATCGCCACAATCTTGGTTCAGGCCACCGTCACTATGGCTTCTGTAACTAGTTATTGGATTACAATTTTACCTGCATTACTTGCCTCAACCATTTTACCCTCACACTGGGGCTGAGTGATCTTCATCCAACACCAACATGGTCATGTTTCTCCCGCATTTTAAAGCTTTGACCCTAAGGATGAAGTCCTAACTCACTGACATTTAAGGTGGATTCCTGCCTCCCTCTCAGGATCAGCTCTTGTTGCCCTTGACCCTGAGCACAGGCTCTGTGCAGCAGTCACCAGCTCTTCCAGGGATGCCCTCCCACCTCCCCTCCCCCCACATACCTAATGATCAGTTAAATTTTTCCTGCCTCCCACTCTCTCTTTCCTCCTCCTTTTCTCTCCCTCCTTCACTTTGGTTATTCCACAAATATTTATTGAGAATCTTCCCATGTGCCCATTACCCAATCATTGAATACATCCTGATGAACAAAACAGAAAAATGTTCTGCTCTTATAGACCTTACGTCTGAGTGTGTGTGTCTGAGTTAGGTGTGTGTGTTGGATGTGACAATAAGAGAAAATAAGTGTAATACATAATGCCCTGGTTTGAATGTGTCCCCCAAGATTCTTATATTGAAACCTAATCAATAGTATGATAGTGTTAGTAGCTGGGGCTCTGAATTTTTTTTTCTTTTAGAATTGGTTTATTTTTACTTGAAAGGCAGATTTACAGAGAGAGAGAGAAAGGCAGAGAGAGAGAGAGAGAGAGAGAGAGAGAGAGAGAGAGAGAGAAAGGCAGAGAGAAAGACAGAGAGAGAGAGATCTTCCATCCGCAGGTTCACTCCCCAAATGGCCAGGATGGCTGGACTGGCTCAGCCAGGTGCCAGGAGCTTCTTCCAAGTCTCCCATGTGGGTGTAGGGTCCCATGAACTTGGGCCATCTTCCACTGTTTTCCAAGGCACATTAGCAGGGAGCTGGATTGGAAGTGGAGCAGTTGGTACTCAAACCAGTGCCCATATGGAATGCTGGCACTGCAGGCAGTGCCTTAACCCGCTATGCCAAAGCACTGGCCCCGGAAACCATTTGGTTTACATGGAGTAAGGATGTCTAGGCCGAGGGAGCAGCCTTTTCAGAGGGCATTAGACTGACTGTGGACATATGCATGCTCTGTTTTTATATTGATTTCTATCATCAGCTTTTTTTTTTAAATAGAAAACTTTAATATAAATTTCGAAAGTACAACTTTTGGATTATAGCACTTCTTCCCCCATATCTGCCCTCCCACCCCCAAATCATCCCATCTCCTACTCCCTCTCTCTTCCCTTCTTCATTAAGATTCATTTTTAAATAGCTTTATATCAGAACAACTTTATACTAAGTAAAGATTTCAACAGTTTGCACCCACACAGACACACAAAGTATGAAGTACTGTTTGAAGATTAGTTTTACCATTAATTCTCATAGTACAAAACATTAAGGACAGAGATCCTACATAGGGAGCAAGTGCACAGTGACTCCTGTTGTTGATTTAACAATTGACATATATGACGTCAGTAATCACTCAAGGCTCTTGTCATGAGCTGCCAAGGCTATGGAAGCCTCTTGAATTCACAAACTCCGACTTTATTTAGACAAGACCATCATTAAAGTAGAAGTTCTCTCCTCCCTTCAGAGAAAGGTACTTCTTTCTTTCATGCCCCATTCTTTCCACTGGGATCTCACTGTGTATCCTGCTTCCCATGTTGGATCATTCTCTCCTTTTTAATTCTATCAATTATTATTAGCAGACACTGGTCTTATTTATGTGATGCCTTTGACACTTAATCCTATCTTTACGATCAATTATGAACTTAGAGTGATCACTTTAACTAGTAAGATGGCATTGGTACTTGCCAACTTAATGATATTTGGAGTCCCATGGCATTTTTCTAGCTTTACCCTTATGGGTTAGTCTGCAGGAGCATGTGCTAAACTATGCATCTCCTTCTTCTCTAATTATCACTCTTATTTTTAACAGGGATCAATTTTCAGTTGGATTTTAACACCTAAGAATAATTGTGTTAATTAAAGAGTTCAACCAATGGTATTAAGTAGAAAAAGAAAATACTAAAAGGAATAAAATAGTAAGCTGTTCCTTGACAGTCAGGACAAGGGCTGATCAAGTCATTGTTTCTCATAGTGTCAGTTTCATTTCTCCAGGTTTCCTTTTAGGTGCTCAGTTAGATGTCACAGATCAGGGAGAACATATGATATTTGTCCCTTTGGGACTGGCTTATTTCACTCAGCATGATGTTTTCCAGATTCCTCCATTTTTTTTGCAAATGACCTGATTTCATTTTTTTAACCTCTATGTAGTATTCTATAGAGTACACATCCCATAATTTCTTTATCCAGTCTTCTTTGATGGGCATTTAGATTGATTCCATGTCTTAGCAATTGTGAATTGATCATCAGCTTTTTTGTAATTGTCAGCATAACGGGTCTGTCACATTTTCTTAGATTTATACATAAATAGTTAATTTTTTGGCACTATAATAAACTGATATATACATGTATCAAGAGTGAATACATTAATCATGTTGGTTCTCAACCAACTAATCTAGAGATTTAATAAAATCTCACTCAGAATTCCAGTATTGTTTTAGTTATAGAAAAGCTGACTCTATAATTCATTTGGTACGGAAAAGGAACTAGAGTGCTTGAATCCAATTGTGAAAAAGAGGAGTAAACTAAAGAAATCACATTATCCCATTTTAAGATTTACTCTAGAGCAACAGTAATTAAGACAGCATAGTATTAGTGAAGGAAAAGACGATAGACAAATGGACCACTGGAACAAGATAGAGAACTGGATTCCATACCAAAGAAATGATCAAGTGATTTTTGACATGGGTACAAGGATCTTTGACAAGGGCACAATGGAGAAATGCCAGTGGGTTCAACAGGTAATAGTGGGTCAACTGTATAGTCATGTGCCCAGCAACAAATCTGAACCTAAATCTCAGTGTACAACAAAAATAACTCGAAATGCATATAGATATAAATGTAAGACTCTAGAAAGTTTAGAAGAAAGTCCTCATGACCAAAGGTTAAACAACAAGCACTTAGATGGGACATCAAAATAATGACTTAGAAAGGAAAAAATTAGACAACTTGGACCCTATGAAGGTTTTTAAAAATAGGTTGTTCTATGAAAGATTCTACTAAAAGAATGAAAAGACAAAGCTGAAGACTTGGATATTTGCAAAACACATATCTGACAAAAGATTCCTATTCAGGATAAAGGACTCTCAGAACTCAGCAGTAAACAAACAATGCAATTAGAAAACAGGAAAAAGACATGAGCAGACATAAATAAGAAAAAAGCAGAGCATCAGTAGTCATTAAGAAAATGTGAATCATAGCTACAGTGAGATACCACTGAGTACCTATCAGAATGGCTAAAATATAGTGCACACACCAAATGCTAACACATGTGCAGAGATTGGGGCATGTGCAGAGATTGGGGCGTTCACAGTGTGCTGGTGATAATGTAAAATGCTATGGTCCCTCTGGCAGTTCCTCATCAAACTAAACAGGCAACCACTATATCACACAACTGTTGCACGCTTGGCCATTTATTTATGCTAGAGAAATGAAAACTTATGTTCACATAAAAACCTGGACACAAATGATTTGTTTGTAATATCTACAAACTGAAAACCAGCCAGATGTCCATCAGTAGATGAATGATTAAACAAATGATGGTACATCCAGAGAATGAAATACTACTCAGCATGAAAGGAAAAAGCTACGGATATGTACAAGAACTTGGATGAATCTCCAGAGAATTGTGTTGAGTGGAAAAAAAAAAAGCAAGTCTCAAAAGTCACATATTTCATGATTTTATTGAAGTAATAGTCTTGAAATAACACAATTTTAGAAATAGATGGCTGATTAATCGCTGTGGTTGGGAGGAGTTGGGAATGGGAGAGGAGTAGCGATGGCTATGACAGGGCAACCCAGGGGACACTTGTGGCAATGACACAGCTCTGATTCTTGACTGTCACAGCCAACATTGCGGTTGTATTGTACTGCAGGTCTGCAAGAACTTACCATTAGGAGACGCCAAGGAAAAGGATAAAGGAGATCCCCTGTGTGAGTTTTTGAAATGGTAGTAAATCTATATCTCAACAATAAAAATTTTGTTTTAAACATGTTTGTGCTGTGAAAATTGAAAGAATGGATGAGCCAGAAGCTGAGAGGGAATATTTGCAAAAATAATCTGACAAGACTGGTATCCACAGTATGCAATGAATTCCCCAAGCTCAACAGGAGTAAAGTGAACAACCCTAGCTTTTCAATGGACAAAAGATTTGAATAGATGCTTCACCAAGGACCTCATCCAATGGCATTTAAGCACACCAAAAGATGTTTAACGTCATTAGATGCTAGAGAAATGCAAATCTGAACCATGATGAAACACTCCTATGCACATTCCCACTATAAGAAATTTAAATTCAATGTCATTATAAGTAAAAATGATAAGAAAATGATGCGGGGCATACATTCTTAACTTGTGGAACAAAGTAAGAGAAGGTAAAAATACACATTTAAGTATGTCCCAAGGTTTTACAAGGGACACCACTTTCTGGTTGAAAATGATTGATCTTAAAGAAAGCAAGGTCTTACCAAAGAAAATTGAATTTAATGAATTATCATTGTTTGGGAAAAAATTTTGAGACATCTTTTTGTTATCACTAAACTTTGTTTTAATGGAACTCACAATTCTTTGACAGATTTTTGGTCAAGTTGTTTCCATTAAAAAGTATTGATTTTAGAAGCTAATAACTTAAAACTGCCATCTACAAAAAAAAAAAAAAAAAAAAGGTCCACAAAACGTTCTCCTTTCCTTCTAAAGGTTTTACGATGCATTGTTATCATTAACCAGTCTTTTACTATTGAACTTAAATGGCCAATTGAGACAAACAGTTCTGAGACCATTTCTCCACCACTGATTAAGACGAGGGTGGCAGGTGTTTGGGATAATACTCATTTAGCCTTCTGAGCCTTCTGGGCAGAGGTGGTGACTTTGCCAGCTCCAGCAGCCTCTTGTCCGCTGCTTTGGTCACACCCACAGCAACCGTCTGTCTCATGTCACAGCAGGACAACCCAGGGGAGGACAGTCAGAGAAGCTCTCAACACACACGGGCTTGCCAGGAACCATATCAGCAATGGCAGTGTCAGCAGAGTTACAGTCTTCAAAAATGTAGGGCCATCTTCCAGCTTCTTTCCAGATTCATGATCAATCTTTTCGTTCAGCTCAGCAAACTTGCAAACAATGTGAGTTGCATGACAACCCAGCACAGGGGTGTTCCCTGCACTGATTTGACCTGGGTGGCTCAGGATAGTCATCCGAGCAGTAAAGCCAGCTGCTTCCACTGGTGGGTCATTTATGCTGTCACCAGCGATGCTGCCATGACAAACATCTTTGACAGACACGTTCCTGACAGTGAAGCCCACGCTGTCCCCAGGGAGAGCTTCACTCAAAGCTTCAGGGTGCTTTTCCATGGACTTGACATCAGTTGTGATGATGACTGGAGCAAAAGGAACCACCATGGCAGGTCGGAGAACACCGGTCTCCACTTGGCACACAGGGACAGTACTAATACCACCAATTTTGTAGACATCCTGTAGGGGCAGACGCAAAGGCTTATCAGTTGGTCTAGTTGGTGGGAGAATGCAATCCGGGGCTTCCAGCGTGTGGTTCCACTGGCATTGCCATCTTTGCAGTTGATTTTCCATCCCTTGCACCATGGCACCTTAGCACTTGGCTCCAGCTTGTTGTCACCATGCCAACCGTAAATTGGCACAAATGCAGCTGTGCCAAGGGTTGGAGCCAATTTTCTTAATATAGGTGCTGACTTCTTTACCGATTTCCTCATATGTCTTCTGGCTGTAGGGTGGCTCAGTGGAATCCATCTTGTTAACACTAATACTTAGTTGTTTCACACCCAGTGTGTAAGCCAGAAGGGCACGCTCACAGGTCTGCCCGTTCTTGGGGACACCAGCTTTCAGTTCCCCGACACCAGCGGTAACAACCAGGACGGCACCTGAGACGTGCCCATAGTCAAGTTTCTGATGAGGTCTCTGTGTGCTGGGCAGCAATGAGAGTCACTAACACTTGCTGGTCCCAGATTTCCACAGGGAGATGTCGATGGTGATACCTCGCTCACGTTCAGCTTCCAGTTTATCCCAGACCCACACATACTTGAAGGAACCCTTTACCATCTCGGCAGCCTCCTCAAATTTTTCAATGATTCTTTTGTTGATGCCACAACATTTGTAAATCAGATGGCCAGTGGTGGTGGACTCGCCCAAATCTACATGTCCAGTGGTGACAATGTTGATGTGAGTCTTTTCCTTTCCTGTTCTGGCTTTGATTTAGTGGTCATTTTCATGGCAAACCCATTGTGAAAAAGCAAATTTTGTGACTTATTTAGCAATGATCTCTTGCTAAAGGAAAAAACCATTTTATCTTCTTGATTACATGAAAAATCCAAAGTTTTACATTTGGCCATGTGTAAATGAGGGAATTTTGAGAAGAGGATATTCATTTCTCTTAACTATTTTAACCTATTATTAGCTAGAAATTATATCTATATTTTATGTATTAGTCAACTTTCCATCACTATGACAAAATACCTTTTCTAGGCTACTAAAAAAACCACATTTCTGCTCCTAAGTACTTCAAGGGCAAGGGAAGTTTATTTACGGCAGAGAAGAGAAACCATTGTAAACTTACTAGGTCAACTTAAAGGTTCAAAATGCAAACATTTTAGACTTTTGCAAGCATTCTCTAACCCTGGGATAGCTGTGGAAACCATTATGAGCAAGTTACTTGGATGGTAGGGGAAGTCAAGGAAAACAAATAAACCACAGTGAAAACTGCCAAAATGAATACTGGAAACTGAGCAGAAAGTGCATCAAAAAATGGTCCTGACAGATGTGTCAGTCAGATTGGAAGACTCTAAACAAGTGCAAAAAGGAACCATAAGAGAATCACAAAAGCAAAGTGAAAAATCAACAGGTTTTGAAAACCCTACAGGACACCATAGAAAGGAAAAGATATTAATACAGGACCATCACAAAGGACGAGTCTGTGGAGCTGACCAAGACTACAAAGAAAATCTCTCTGCAGTGATAATGGTGCAAAAAGGACACAAAGACTTGAGCATGGGGGCTCAAGGTATGTGGTCAGGGACTTGGAGCAAGCTCACTGCATACAGGGAATTAAAGAGAGGGTGCTTGACAGAAAAGAATACAACATTATTAGAGAATGTGCCTCTTTGTGCCAAGTGCTATCTCCTGAATCCAAACAAGTGGATGAGTGCAGGGAAGATGTGTGGGTGGATGAAGAGCCTGTAAGAGGTACATCCCTGAATCACAGATATCAGCCCCTGGCAAGTGTCTGTTGGGTGATGGAGTTCCCCGCGGTGCTCTGCACACTCTTGTTCCCACCAGGTGGCTGGTGAATGCTGTGTCCAGCTGGGTTTCAGGCTAGCAGAACAGGGTCTTGGGAACAGCAGGCAGCCTTTCATTTACTACGTAAAAACCAAGACTTTAATACTCATGTATTAACCATTTTTGACAGACTAGAGGTTTCATAGTACAGAGTCTCAGGGAAAGACCTCAGGGAAGCAGTGTACCCTCCGCTGTAACTGGAAGGGAGAACAAATGGAAGGCTCGGAGCTGGGACAGGAGAGGATGGATGAGGGCACAGTAAGCACTGTGAGACTTTCATCGGTGCCCTGGTCAAACTCTAAGTCTGGAGCTGTTTAGTACAGTTGAATTGGGAACACTGATAGGTTCTGTAAGAGTTAGTCCATAAACACTCAATCTTGTTAAAGAGGAGGTATCATGATACAGTATTTAATTAATACTGTAGTCAAGTATGGAGGGGTCCTGGCATATGTTTGTGGAATTCTAGTCTTTTTCTAGCACTCACTCACCTCTCCCACTTTGCACAAGGAGAACAACAAAGTAGTGGTTCAGGAGGTTGCTGGGGGAACTGAAGGCAGCAAACGGTGAAAGCAGGCATTCCCAGCCTGTTATGTAACCAGGGATAGAATCATTTTTGAGGAAGTTGGGAAGAAGCAACATCCTTAAAAGTACTATTACTAGTAAGCGCTGTTTCAAGGAAACATTGAGCAACTGTAGCTTCAGTGACTGAGAAAATCCACCCACAGTCACAAAAGCCCTGGCAAAAGAAAGAGATCAAGAAATGCCAGAGGACACCAGACCTCAGATCCGAGTATCCCCTTCTTCACATGGAGCCAAGAGTTACCACCTCCTCAGAGGCAAGGAGCACAGGAAGATTCAGAATCTCCTTTGCAGTGAAGTGACTGCCAGAAACTCCTCATGACTGTGTGGTGTGGTGTACATGTAGTTATCATTCCTTAGGGTGAGCACTTGGGTTACGTTCCTGGCAAAATCATCTATTACTGAAGATAAACATCTGAACTGAGCAGACTGCTCATAGCACTCAGAATGCTAACATGTACAGGAGGGAAAGCTCACACAGGGATTATCTTGAATAAATTCACAATCTTGCCTGCGGGGATCTTTTTAAAGAAAGGGCAGCATAGGTTTCTTGGGACTTTATTTTCACTTTCATCTTTATTAAAAATCATCTGAGAGTAACCAAGAGATACAACTCTGGTTAGAATAGAGCGTGGGGCAGAATTCTTCTGGTAATATCTCTGTGTATTTATCCTGCTAGGTCCATTGGACTGTATTGGCCATAACTTTGATAGAGATGGTGGTCACAGTGAGTTGTCTTAAGTCACAGAGCCATAGGCTTTGTTCTCAGCTATGTTCTGTACTTGCTTTGGAACACACATAAAAGGATCTGATTGTGTGACTTCATTTATGAGTCTGCTCACTAGCTATAGCAGACTTGATATTTCCTAGCTTTGGAAGGCTGTGATGAAGACTAAACGGTAAATACAAATTGCTTTAAACACACATGTCAGCAGACAGCTATTGGGATGGCAGAAGCAGTAGGTGTCCAAACAAAACCCAAACCCAAAAGAGGATTTTAATGTTATAGTTTTCAGAACCACAACAGAGAGAAAAGTTTCTCTTTTGTTAAGTGAAGTTAAGGTTTCATCATAAAAACTATGGTTGTTGCGAGATTATCTCATGATTTGCGAACTTAAAGATTTTGCTAACTTATTATACTAGCAATAGTAATCCAACACATCAACATTTGCTGCTGGCACGTTAGGTGGTTCCACATATAGCTGTTGAATCATTTTCAGAACTGGGCAACCCCTCCACAATGTGCCATATCACTGGTTGATTTCTCATTTCACAATAAATGACTGTAATTTACTTGGCCCACTGCACATTTTTCCTAGTGTTATGGCCAATATTATTGAAATGAGATTCATAAAAATATAATAAGAACACACCATTATTTATCAACTTTAGCCTTCTACACATAGATTCATTCATGGTATTTTGAACATTATAATACTAGGGAACACTGAATCTAACTGGCTTCCCTGATTGGTGAACCCATCCTTAATCAGGAATAAAATTCCAACAATAATGACATTAAAGTCATTATATGATCTGATTAGTTGACAATTATTGTTTTTTAAAAAATTTTCTTTTGAGAGTCCGAGAGAGACCAACAGTAGGAGCCAGAAACAAAAGAGGTGTTGTCTACACTGGCTCCTTCTCCAACTGCCCACAATGGCTTGGGCCAGGCCACCCTGAAGCCAGGAACCTGGAAGCCAATCAGAGTCTCCTATACAAAGAAGGGACCCAACCATGTAGGATAACACTTGATGCCTCCAAGGGGGTGCATTAGCAGGAATCTGGAATTGGAAACAGAGCCAGAATTCAAACCCAAGCACTCTGATTTGGATATGGGAATCACAAGTGGTGGTTTAACTGTGGTACGAGTTCCTGCCCAGATAATGCTGTTCTTAAAAGATTCTGTCAGAGATTGGATTAAGATGATGGAGTAGGGAGGAAGCTTTCTGCTCTAGTCTAGGAGAAGATAGTTTTTAAAAAGTGGAAATATTGCAGTCTCAGGGAAGAGTTAGGGAGAAAACAGCAGGGGAAACTCGATGCAAATTGGTGGGACACAGTAGACCTAGGTGGAGGGCATGGACACAACAACTCCTTAAGCTGGGTGATAAAAAATGCCATCTTAAATGATAAAGTGTTCATATTACGTGTTAAAGTGATCATATAGATAAGATTAAGTATTAAAGAGATCATATAAATATGATCAAACATTGGTAATAATAATTAAAATAGAATTAAAAAGGAGAGAATGTTCCAACATGGGAAACAGTCCATGCAGAAGACTCATAGAATGACAATTGCTTTAAATAGCACTCTGACCTCAGAATCAGCCTGGTCTGACTGAAAAGCCCATGAGAGCATTTCAGGTGTGGAAAGCCAAGACCCTGTGTCAATAAAAGGTCCTACATGAAGAATCTTTGTGAGAGACACCCCAGTGGAAAGAAGTGGGCATCGAAGAAGGATGTACTTTTCTCTGAAGGCAGGAGAGAACTTCTACTTTGCTATGGCCTTGTCTAAATACTGTCGGAAATTGTGGATTCAAAAGGCCTTGGCAACTCAGGTCAAGAACCTCGGGTGATCACTGACATTGTACATAAGATATTTTTAAGTTACCAAACAGTAGTCATTGTGCACTTACTTGTCGTATAGGACTTCAGTCCTCAATGAGTTGTATTATGAGAATTAACTGTAAAACTTATTCTCAGTTGGCTGGTGCCATGGCTCACTAGGCTAATCCTCCACCTGCGGCACTGGAACTCTGGGTTCTAGTCCTGGTTGGGGCCCCAGTTCTGTCCTGGTTGTTCCTCTTCCAGGCCAGCTTTCTGCTGTGGCCTGGGAAGGCAGTGGAGGATGGCCCAAGTGCTTGGGCCCTGCACCCCATGGGAGACCAGGAGAAGCACCTGGCTCCTGGCTTTGGATTTGTGCAGCATGCCGGCCGTAGCGGCCATTTGGGGAGTGAACCAATGGAAGGAAGACCTTTCTCTCTGTCTCTCTCTACCTGTCTAAAAAAAAAAAAAAAAAAAACTTGTTCTGTGTGTGTGTGTGTGTGTGTGTGTGTGTGTGTAAATTGTTGAAATCTTTACTTAGTACAGAATTAGTCTTCTGGGTATAAAGTTAATTGAAAATTAATCTTAGTGGAGAATGGGACTGGGAATGGGAGAAGGAGGAGGTGGTGGGGTGGGAGTGGGAGTGGGAGGGTGGGTATGGTGGGATGAATCACTATATTCCTAAAGTTGTGCTTATGAAATTTTTACTCATTAAGTAAAAGGTTTCTTTGGGAAAAAAAAAAAGCACTGTCAGATTAAACCATGCACTATTCATTTTTTAACAAACTTTATATTTTATTAGTTTTTCCATTTATGAAGTCCTCTAAAACTTATAAAAGGTGATGGGAAAAAGCGTATTAGGAACCAAAACCTCTATTTTTTTGGTCATCTCCTGAGAATTTCAGGAGTATTCACAAGTAAACACAACCAAATAACATAATTTAGTGAGAAAACTGTGACAAGGACAGAAGAGGAACTGACTGCATCCGACGATGAACTAAAAGCCAAACTGTGCATTACTAAGCCTTGTCTTCAGTGAAAGATGGGTTTCTAATTAGGTTCCGTGCTTCCTAGTGGCCAGTGTAAAGAAAGAAATGTGCTCCCCCAGGTCTTTAAGGCAGAAGTAAATATATTACCTCAGGAAAGCATAATAGTTATTATTCCTGGTACCAAGATTAGCAAGAAGTTTCTCAAGTGTCTGTGTAGAAATTGTCCTGAACAATAGGCCGACCTCAGTCACAGGGGCAAATTTCCAAGGCCTGTTCCTCAAAGCACCAAATTGGAATCAATTTAGTAAGAGCAGTTTTACAGGGCAGATGAGGAGTGCGGGTTCGTTTACTGGGAGCTGGGAGCTGCTTTCTCATCGCTATGAGAGTTCACAGAAATAAATGACTACATAAGAACGTGAACTCTCAAAAACCAATAGCACAACTACTTCCCAGGCCAATGAATAATGTGTAAAATCCCTTCTATGAAGTGAGGACTGTCATTGTTCTTGAAAAACTCATATAGGAGTGTTTGGCTTTTCCATCTATTATTGAACTGGAAAGAATTATTTGATAAATGCTTTTTACAAATAAACCACATAGAATTTTTATAATTCTCCTGCATTCAAAACTCGCCTGCTTTTATTAAATGTAAGGAGAATAGGAGTAAAGCTAAATAATCCGTAAGCTTTTTTACTTCAAATATTTAATGACTTCAATTCAAAATTGTCTTAATACCCTTTTTTTCCCAAGCAAAGAACTTCCTTATTTTCTGAGTACCCTCAAAAAGCAAAGGCAAAAATCAGTGTATTGATCCATACAATGGATTCCAATGTTATTCTAGCTTCAGAAGGTGTCCAGTTACAGAGAAACATTTTAGTAATCGGAAAGTTCAGACAGAACTTGTGTGACCCTGTTCATTCCTGACCAGCAAATAGTTTTTGTTTAACTTCGAAAGAAACCAGACAAACCCTGCAAGGTTACTTGTGATCCTGACACCATTCTTAGACTTGCCATGTGCTGGGAACATGCCTCCTCGCTTCCTCCTCCCAGCTACAGTATGAATCTGAGGGACTTTGTTATGGCTCTTATCCTTGGCACATCTTAGGCCTATTTAGAACATCAACACCATCAATCACGTAATATGGGGCCGGCCAGCTGGATGAACCCTGGCTATCATGCGGGGGTTATTTGTCATCTGGGCATGTCTGTTTGGTATATAACACTCCTTCAGTCCCAGAACAATTTTCCCCTCCAAAAATATTCTCTTTGATTCAGGAAACACGTGATTAATAAAGGACAAGGGTTTAAAGCCGGAGGTCAAGGCTAAAAGTCTTAACCAAACAAGTGCATTGCTTACTAACGTTTGCATCAGCAGTCAAAAATTCCCTTGAAGAGCTCCTGCACTGAAGAAACACACTTTTCTCCTTAAATGCCGTGAATTTCAAGGGACTCCAGCAGCCATGTTCATCCTGAGGGATTTCTTTTAAAGGAATGTTGTGCATCTGTGCAATATTTTGCCACAGAATAATAACACTGCATCAAGTGTTTAAAAGTCCCATTACAAACATTTACGATTTAATATAAAAAAATTAAGACTGAGCAGACATAGTTTAGCCAATAGGCTATGTAAAAGAAATTTGTGCTATCACATTAGAACCACTTGCATTAAAAATAAATTGTTTTCTGAGATGTGCATTTATATGAAAATGGATTTAAAAGCACCACTCCCTCCGTCATACTTTTTGTCTTATTTATATGCCAATTGACAATACTTGCAGAACTTTCCCACTAGACAGATTCATTTATGCTTGTTTTCCCTCCTTCCACTAAGAGAAACTTGGTGCATGTTTGTAGAAAGTTCGGTCAGGTTGACTTCTCTTCAGGCAGCTTTATAGTTGTATATGGTAATAGTATTTACAGTATCTGAAATTAATTGTTCCGTGTGTATGTGTGTGATGATGGCAGAAATGAAATTTTTAGCCATTTAAATTTAAAAAAGGGATTGCTGGTCAAGATTCAAAATTATCCTAATGTTGAATGAACCGGAAATGACTCCTTTTTTAGGTCTAGAAAAATGGATTTAATCATGTTTATTTCAGTGGAATTATAAAAGGAATCAGCAACTCCCACTGGAGTTCTACACAGTTTCTCGGAACCCCATGGCTGTGTGATGGTGTTGATGGCGCCATGAGGCCTCACGTTGGTTTCCACTTTTTCCAACGTGCACAGGCTTCTAACTCCCAGACGCAGGCCTCTTTAAGTCACCAGACTTGCTGGAATTCATCTTTACCTCCCACCTCTCTGCAAATGTTAACGGAACAGAAATAGACTCTCTAGCACGCAACACCCCACATTTAAAATAAGTTGCCATCGAAATCCATGCTCCAGACCAAGTTAAGACTGTGGCGTTGCAAGCATAATGTGGTTTTTGATGACATCTGGTCAGACTCCTCATCCTGTTGCTGTGGAAACTGGCCATGCAGCAAGCAAGTGGCAGAGGGGAGAGGGCAGCACTGGTCTCCCCTGTCTCCGGTGTTCCGTCTCGAGGTCTGAAGCCTGCTTACGGCTCCACTGTTGGTGTGGAATCGTTGGGTTCATCTGACTTGCCTCCAGCTTGGCCATCTGTTGCTCCACTCCTTATGCTAATGAGATAACGCTGGAGATGTGACGGCTGATGGGGGTCTTCTTGGCACTGTACACGCATAATGCCCTGTTAACTCAGATGACCCTGTTCAACAATGACAATGTATGTGAGGCCCCAGTTTGTTAGCACTCATTGTTACAAAAACAGGGTTACTGACCTTGTCATATTTAACAGTGTTGAGCAGACACAGCACTGTGGATCCTGAGGGCAAATAAAGAATTTCCATTGGTGATGTAAGAACTATGCTAATTAGTCTCCCATCCATTCTGTTTCCAGGCACCGAATAACGAGACTTTAGCTATAAGGCTCACTGAGCCCTGAATTAATAAACCCCATGAATTCTTCTAAATAAAACAAAGTATGTTTCAACACGGCATCTTAGAAAACAAGAGGTTTTTTCAAGAGCAGTGTGCCTAGAAGAAGGGGCTGTCCTGCTTTTACTACTGCATCTTTTCCTTGGAGGACTGAAATACAAGATAGATTGACAAAAATTAGATAATATATAAAAATAGCCACCTGGTTATCTATATTCCTTTAAAACCATTTTGTTCATTAATTAAGTTTTTACAAATGCTACCACACCGTGCCTAAGAAGCATGCTGTATATGAAGGCTGGGTGATGTATCTGGGCATTTGGTTTTGCGGATTCTTGCCTTAGCAGAAAAACAAGCTAACTTTTCTAACAATGCAATATTACCTTAGTACATCTTGTTCTCGCTTTCCCTCAGGGTCTTACACGAATGAATCAGAAAATTGCTCCCTTATGTTAAGGCTGAGTCTGCACCTGTGTCAAATTCACATAGAACTAAAATTGGGGGTGTGGGGGTGGGGATAATGGCAGTAAAACTAATAGGGTGATATATCTGAGTTTGAATTTTCAAACTAGTCCTAGCCTCCAATGTGGAAAAGCACCAACGGGAATGTTTTCATAGACTCATTGCTTCCCAGTTAGAGTTGAGAGTAAGGGTATCATCATGTTGACCAACTAACTGTCTTCAAGTTTGTGATTAGAAGCATCTGGCTCCAGATATTAGGAAACTCAGATTAATCAGAAATTCTAAAAATGTTGGCATTAGAGGAGTCTCTGTATTTTGGATGTTTCAAAAGAGTTCTTGAAAAGTAAGTCATTGAAGCAAAATATAGAAAACATTGAAGACTTGCACAAAAGAGAATCATTTAATGACCTCTAGATTGACCAAAGCGAGCAGACTTTTGATGTTCTGGGGAGGTGGCTGGGTAGGAGAGGGTGTGAGGATGAGTTGGGATAAAAGCGGGAGGAATTAAATGAGGGAAGAAGATACAGAAAGAGTTTTGTCTGTATCCTATGTCTGCTCATTCTTGAAGTGGTCAGGAAAACCAGTGTGTCACACAATATGAGAATGAAATGTTGCACTGGCTCATTTATGTCGCACAGTTCAGCGTTGATGATTTGGGGCAACCCTGAACAACACAGGAGATGCATTCTGGACAGACATCTGCCCATCTGAAATGTTTTGCTATCAGAGGAAAGAAGGAAATGAGAAATGTGGAGCTCTGAGAATGGACCCCTCCGACATCCCAGCCATGAAGTACATACTGAGGACAGTTATTTGCATATTGCAGTGGAGGCTGGTTAAAGTCAGATCAATTGAATCCAGATGTGGGTTTCTTGGGAGTTTATGTGCATGTGTGTGAAGGTTGCCAAAACTTCATGGGAGGAAAGACCACAAGCTTGTAAGCCAGAGGACTCACAATGTATATGGAACATTTTTGGCCTAGTCCTAGAAGAATTCCTACTTCTTTAAGCATAGTGACTGAAATAATAGAACAAAGTGGTCTATGATAAATTAGTTCGAGGATATTTACAAACGGCTGATGCTTTGATGAACAGAAAATAGCCCTCCAATATGTGCTCCTGTTAGGATGTCCAACTATGCATTTAGAGAACACCTCAAATGGTGGATTAAGCTCTTGGGGCAGGAGGTGAATTCCAGAGAAGCAATCTGTGAGAACCCATCTGCTGGTATGTGGGGGTTACACATGGACTTTGTGGGAAGTGCAAAGCTGTACATTTATAGAGATGAAATGTCCAAAGAACCCAAGTCCTCTTAAGAAACTGATGGGAAAAGCTTTAATCTTAGAAATTGATTAGTAATAGGGCTATTAGGAAATAATTCTGCAGGATGAATTCTGTTCTTGTGCTTTCTTTTCCAATGTGACTACTTTTGATTAGTCAGAAACCTAACCTTTCAGTTTTCCTGAAATAACTACTTTAGGACTAAGCTAAGTATCACGACAGGTACAAGCAATTTTAAATGTGTTATACATTTAAGAGTAGATGAAAAGAATAATTTCTCCAGAACCTCATCACCCTGGCAAAACACCCTATTTTCTATTCCTGGGTTCCCTCAAGTCCATATCCATGAATGTTTGATCTTACAAAGATGCAGGTTTGCTAGAATTGATAACTTTTTTCCTAACTAATAACTTAATAGAAGCCTTATCACTTGAATGGTTAAACACCATTCATTGTCTAGATTTAGGAAGTTAATTTATTCATTTATATCTGGCTTATTATTAAGAAAAAAATTCTGTTGGCATTGGATTGGAACTTTTCCCCTAAAACTTTAAATAAGGTCCAGAATTTGTTTAGGCTCCTTCTGAGGCTTTGATTTTTTTCTGTACTTGCTTTAGATCATTTAGTGTTCCTTAAAAATACAATCAAATTTGAGAATGAGAAATTCAGAAATGACAGAGTACTTACTTAGAATGAATTGAATCCATGTCAGTTCTATTGAGTGGAGCCAAACCTATAAATGATATAGCATCAGATGAGATTTCCCTGTCTCCTAGGTCCTCCTGATACGTGTTCATGAATTGGACTTAAAACAGAGTTTATTACAGGAATGAGCAAAATTCTTGGCGAACTTACGCCTGAGAGAATAGAAAGCATATACCAACAGCAAGAGCTGCTTTTTTTGAAAAAAATTTTAGTCATATAAATTGGTAAGATTTCATGTATTTCATATATATAGATTTAAAAGAGGAAGGCTTCTTAGAGTATGTGGAAATTAAACCGCATATGGAAACGTCTTTTTAATGAATGGGAACAGGTAGAATAAGCTCCTTGTGAACTCAGACCATGTATCAGGCCCTGTGAGCAGGGCCGGCTTCCTGGGCACCTGATCACTACAGTGTCTCAGGAGGTTCTCTACTTGGGATCTAACGCACTGCCATGATCCCTTTGACATTCTTAATGATCTCATCTTTGAAGCTGTATTTTGAAATCAAGTCCAATGGAGCCTTAGTATCATCCCATCTCTTTCCACCTCCCCAGTTCTCTGGACAGATTCTCACCCCCGACTCCTCCACCACCCAGAGCCACACACCCACCCTGGCCTTCCCCTCCCTTACCTGTACCAAGAAACTAGGGTGCCCTCAGCAGAGTTGGCCACCAAGTCACATTGCAGTGGGGGAAGCCTGTATTGCTGTTGGCCTCAGTCTTGGTCACGAACTGGTTGTGAGTGTGGGAGTGTTAGGAAGGTCAGGATCAGGCAGGCCTCTCACACGGCATCCTAGCAAGGTCAAGGAGTTTCTGGCAGTGCCATACTGCATTGCAATGATTGGTGGGTGGTGGCACTCACCCAACCCTGGTCCGGGCACCACAGGGGTCTGAGGGCAGAACTTGCACTCCCTTTAGGTTTACTCACGTGCCGTGGGTTGGGGAGATGGGCTTTTCTGCCAGGACCCTACGTTTTCATTTTGCACTGGGCTCTGTGAATCATGGAGCTGGCCCTTACCTGAGGCTGGCATTACGACATCCCATACAGATGAGAACCTGGAGCTCAGGGAGTGGCTAAACAGTGGCACAGCAGACGGTCCCAGTCTGCAGCCTGTCCCCACTCCACTGTGGTGTCATTGAGAAACAGTGGGTGAGGCTGGCATCCCTGCACACGTCCTCTCCTCTGGGGGTGGCCTGCAGGGGACCAGGAGCCCTTTCCTGACAACATGGAGCTGAGCTAGCCAACTCAAGGTCTCTGGTTTCTGCCAGTAAGCAAATGCAACCACCTGAAGGAAAAACTGAGTTCCAGTCCCAGTGTTAAGGCTGAAATGTGTTCCCCAAAGTTCATGAGTTAAGGTGCTAACTCCTTGTCCATCAGAAGATGTTTGCATGTGGAGCTAGGACCTTAAAACAGGTAATGAAGCTAAACTGAGGTCATCAGGGTGAACCCTAGTCCATTCTAACTAGTGTCCACGTGAGAGGAAATTTTGCTACTCAGGGAAGTACCAAGGACGTACAGAGAGGAGACCCATCCCATGAGGACACACCTGGAGGACTGGCAGCCACAAGCTGAGGACAGCAGACTCACAAGTGACTCAGCTCGGTTTGAACTTTGACCTTGCACTTCTGGCCCCCTAGACCTAGAGAAGATAAACTCTGTTGCTTAAATTCCCCTGTCTGTGGCATTTTGTCATGGTAGTCCTAGTAGACTAGTACATGTAATAAGACTCTAATGTGTTAACCCATCAATCTTTTGTTGGCCTAAATGGATTCTACTGAGGGCTCCAAAACAGTTATCTGTAACAGTCCACTAAATAAGACTTGGAAATTCTGTAGGACAGAAATCCTACCGTACAAGTTTGGAAGAGTGAGAGAGAGTATATGGGGTGAGGCAGGAAGAAAAAAGTTTAAGTTAGCCCAGCTAAGGAACTGCTTACTGGTCGCTCCTCACCTTTAGTAATTTTTTACATAAACAGGTAACATGTGAATGTTCATTGTAAAAGAAAAAGACTAAGTCAGTGGAGTAAAAACATCTAAGTCTCTCCCCTCACTTTCATCTCTTTTCCTACCCTAGAGGTAACCTCTAGTAGGTGTATTCTTTCAGGCCATTTTGGAAATGCATTTTAACGATGCACATATATTTCTATGTGCTGTATTTTTATTATCTGAATTTTGATCATTGCAGAAATGATTATTTAATATGTATTGTTTTGTGATTTATTTTTCCATTCAACAATGTACATTCGGGATTTTTCCATAGTTACTATATACCTTTATCATATGTAGTTTATTATGAAATATGTACAATTCCACAGTATGGATCCTTTATAGTTTATTTAATCAGTATTTTATTGCTAGATAATTAGATTGTTTTTAGTTTTATATTACTATTTTTGAATACTGGAAGGATTGTTTTTGTTCATATATAAGAAGTTCAAAAATTTTATGGAAATGGAATTAAAATACATTTATTTCAGTAAAAAATTATTTTGAAATCCATGCAGACTTTTTTCATAATATGGACTTTTCAATAACTTTTTGAAAACTCCCTCATATACTTGTGACATTTAGATTCCTAATCACTATATTTCTTAGTCATTTCTATCATTCCACTTCCACATCTTGATTAATTTTGGGGATTTATAGCTAAGACTGCCTTTTCCTATTGAATTAGGTGTATCAAAATAGGCCACGAAGTTTTCCTTTAATAGTCGCATACCCAGAGTTACGCATGAGGATTTCCTGTTTCCTTGGTAGACTAAGGGCCGTTGCACCTGGGCCCAGGAGTTTGCAGTAGGCCGCAGAGGAAAGTTTAAGCCGCTGAGCTTAGTGCATAACCTCTCTGTGGTCTGAGGTGGTGTTATGGTTTAGATAACAGTTTGGATGCCCCCCAAAAGCTTAGGTATTGGGGGCTTAGTCCCCCAAAGTCTTATGTTAGAAGTTGATGGATTAATGTTAATGGCTGATGTATTAGGGGTGGAGACGTGATCTATTTATGATGTCTGGGAGGTGGGCCTTGTGGAAAGTCCTTAGGTCATGGAAACTTGCACTTGGAAGGTAATTCTAGAGAGAGGGTTGATTCCATGGGCCAGGTTCAGCCTGCCATCTCTCTCTGCTCCCTGGCTCACCATGTGATCCTCCCTCTGCAGGCATTCTACCATTCACCAGCATCAGCAGGTGCCAGGCTAATGGTACTGCCTGAGCTTGGACTGTGAACCTCCAAAATAGCGAGCTGAAATGAACCTTCTTCCTTCTTCAGCAGCGTCTTTCAGGTATTTTAGTTAGTGTAGCGAAAGCTTGCTGATGCGAGTGGAGAGACAAAGCTGTTGACTGGGAAGTGACTCAGTGCCAGATGTATGTACACCCAGGAGGACAGTGCTAATGGAGAATGACTTGGGGGTCTCTCTAGTTTAGACATGCCTTATAGGGTCTTCACTGCTGAGAAGGTGTCAGAAGATTCCAGCAAAGGCTACACATTTCTTCCTGACTTTCATGTTTCAGTTCAAGCAGCCTCTGCTAAGTGGATAATGGCTCTTAGGACTGCAAAGATTGGGTGCTCCTCAACTTACGGTGGGTCGCATCCCCATAACCCCATTGTAAGTTGGAAACTTTTTAAGTCGAACATGACTTTAGTACAATGGACCACACATCCTCACTTCGTAATGCAGTTCACTGCGTGGCAGTTGTTCGCCCTTGTGCCTGCAAGGCTGAGTGCGGGTAGAAGCTCACCGCTGCCGCCCAGCACTGCAAGGGAGTAACTGCCAGCTGAGAAGGCTCCACATTCAAGGTGTGATTTCCGCTCCGTGGCAATGACTCTCACAAAGTTTCGATTGTAAGTCGAACTGTTGTGAGTTGGCACCATGTGGGGGGCTTTGCTTAGAACAGCCAAGTTAGTTTTACAGTGACCTAGTAAATAAATATCTGAAATAATGTCTCCTAATAGCCTAATTGATGGAGAAGGGGCACATAAACAAACCAGTATTTTAAGATTGTAAGCGTTCAAAGATGGACAAAATAGATCTTATAACTAGGTTTGGGGCCTTTCTTCTTAGGTCTAAAAGGCAGTAATTCTGAATCCCTTCTTAGTGTCGGAAACCTTCCAGTCTTTGTTCTTTTTGGCAGAACTTCACGCTTCTTGGCTTCAGGCAGGCGATTTGTCATGAAAGCTTGCCACTTGGGCTTGCTTCACCTTTTTTTCTCTTTTTCCTCCATCCACTCAGGCTTCAGAGGCCTCCAGTGAGCTGTTTACCTTAATTATTCCAGCCAGGACTTCATCGGATTTCAGGTTCTCCCACTTTTGACGATCCAAAGTGTCTGTGCCTCACCTATTGGGAGAATCTTCCTACTTTCTGTGAAATGCATTTCCTTACCTCTACTTTGCATCTTGTGGTTTCCATGGCCCCGGCGATTTAAGCATCTGATTCTGAGCCACATCTATCCCGTTTTAGAGAAAATAACATTTCTTGCCAAGCCCCCAGCAGAACAGAGGGCTTCAGCTCGTGCCAGAATTTGCAGACTAGCAACTAAATATAAGACCTCTTCACATCCCAGGCTTAGCTCACTTCTAAGATCCTCAAGCCATTGGAGGAACAGTAGATAGGCACCCCTTTTCCTCACCAGACAGCCTTACCTGTCAATCTCTTAGCTCATGAGTACATAAAATCTAATAAAGCTGCCATGGAACTTGAGGACAACATCTAGTAGTTGTGAGACTGGTTAAGGTGATATATTGTCAGTCTTATGAAGAATAGGTAGAAATTTCCTGGGGTGGCCTGTGCTGTTACCCATTAAATAATTAAATATGTGATTTTGGATTTCCCTAGGGTATCTACGGAAAGCAGACTCACTATTTGCATAGATGTTTTTGATGATTAATGAAGTAACTGTTAGTACCTTGATGGATACATCTTCACATTTTAATGTTTACTTAAGGAAATGTATTGGCAACAGATATTGTCACTAGTTCAGGCCCTGATTAATGCAAAGAACTATGTTTCTTGGTGTAATCAGAAGAGTTGAGACAATTGAGCCATCATCAATTGGAATCTGATAGAAACAAAAGTATCGACCATGAAGCTTGTGAGCGTCTTGGTATTTAAATTGAACTTGAAACTGACTAAGCCCCAGGCTCTCCAAGGCTATCGAGATGAGTGTGCAGGGCATCGTGTTGACCGGTAAGCTTACCGGCTACCTTTAACACAGAATTACCTCCTTGGTTTGTTACAAGACAGTCCTGCTGGAACACTCTGGAGGGTGATCCATCAATTATAGAAAAAGGAAAGACTCTGAAGATTATTTTAAGTAGGGTGGTTTATTTTACTTTGAAAGTTTACAGCAATAAGTTCTTTAAACATCCTCATATATTTTTAAATTTACTTAAAATTCAGATTATCATATTGTTGCTGCTTTAATTAGGTATAACAGATTGACATTAGGTATCATGGAATAATTTTGCATGCTGAGACTAACAATGCTGCATTTATTCTGCACCACGCCCCCCATACCTACTTGAGTCACCACACATAAATGAATATGCAAAAGAACAGCCCTTCATACTTCTGGATTCTCATATTCCGAGATAAGAAACTGAGTCATCTATTTTCAAGACTCATGAAGTAACCCTAAGTGTAGAAGACTTGATTTTGTGCCTAATAGCTGAAAAGTGAGTTTCAATGTGCTACAAGAGAAGCACTCCATAAAATAACTGACGTGCATAAAAATAAATAAAAGAGGGAAATATGCCATGAACTATTTGCATATGATAATTTCATAGAACATTTCCCTTGGGAAATACCTGAGTGAAATTAATTCACAATCAGTAGGAACCCAGTGGGAATGTGTTCGTTGAAATAAATAATCCAAAATTATTCTTGGGCTGTGAAGTTTGTTTACTGCCTTAACTGAAGTGTGTATCAAACATAAGTGCATTAGCAGTGGCTGTGAGTTGGGGGGGTGAAACATAGCTTTCGCCTCCTGTGTTTTTCATCCATTCTGCTGTTTATATTACTTGGCAAAAGATCCAAACCTCGAGGGATTTGTCCCAATTATCTCTCTCTCTCTCTCTCTCTCTCTCTCTCTCTCTCTCTCTTTCTGTGTGTGTGTGTGTGTGTGTGTGTGTGTGTGTGTGTGTTGCACAGTCATGGGCATAGCTTCTTTTCCAAATGAGCCTCAAAAGTATGGTTGAATTCTTGAAAGCTGTGTAACAATCAGCTAATTTTTAAAAATAGTCTAACACTCAATAAATATCCCATTGCAAAGAGGCAAAGAGCATTCTTTGTCACAAAAATAAAGAGCATTTCTTCCTACTTGGCATTCTCAGGGCTGATTGCCACTCTTCAGAGTGTTCACCCCTATCCAGCCCTCTGCTGTCACCTTTTAGCTTGGGTTGGTGGTGGTTTTGCCTGTATTGTTTTAGAAGTCTAAATGAAATAATAATACACTCCTGGTATAGTTCCAGACATGTATGAGGTATCAAAAATGTAACAATGTTAGAACTGTTAGGCATCAGGGGAGAGGGTGCAGGGTGAGGCGCTGGTCACCTTGGGTCATCCTTGGGAGACCTCTTGTGAAGGTTGAGTTGAAGCAGACAACTGCAATGAGTTAATCTGTTATGCCCACCATGAAAATGGCAATGATTCTTCTCTTGATACATAGAGAGTACAGAGTGGCACTGGACACCTTGATGTGGTTCTTTCTTGAGAACCAAGATTCACTCTCTCCAACTGTGACAGGTGCATAACTACTTACCGGCATCTTCTTTCCCATGTGTGCTACTTTAGGACTTGGACACTTGAGACGATTACTTCAGGATTTGGGCTTTTGGGGTGAGTTGGGTATTTGGGGGAGCTGACACTGAATTTGTCTGCAGGAGAGAGAATACCGAGAAAACTCCTGCTTGGTCATGGTCATTCTGGTTATTGCTACCTGTAACAATACTGTGTGTCAGCATGTCTTGCTTATTAAGCAACTTGTGCCTAGCATTGAGTTAACAATGATATTGCTTTGCAATGGTCTTGAAGCTTTAAAGAGACAGAAGCAACATTTAAACCCAATTCTGTCTGTGTTCTGGAGCCACAGTGTGTTACCACGGTGCACTCGTTTCTTCCTCACACTCTTCCCAGGCTGCATAATTCCTGTTGAAGAAGCATTTCCCCTGTGCTGCCTCTTCCCCATTCCAGTTTTCCTTCCATGTCCATACCAACCAGCTCTTACTGTACAAAGACGTTTCTGGGTGAAGGCTCCACCTGTAGTGAGAATTCCATGTATCTCAGAACTGAATGGATGGATGGAAGGAAGCATGGACGGATGCATGAACTGTCAAATATATTTTCAGGGGGAGCAGAAAAGCCTAAGAATTGGGCAAGGATAATACTACACTCATTTTGCAGGACAGATAGCAAAGTGCTCCTATAAAATACCAGTGGAAAAATGTCACCAACAATGGATGGTCTCATAACAAGATACAGGACTGGATGAAACCAATCTCTAGATAGATGTTATAGCCTACTAGATAAGAGAATGTAGCTTGAAGCAAGAAGAACTGGATTTAAATCCTTACGCTAATCTATAATTTTAGATAAATCACTTCCTTTTCTCTGCACCAGTACTTTCTAACCTGTAAAATGTACATATTAATTGCCCAGACTTTATGTGACTGTTGTTAGGAATACGAATGAATACACTCAGTGCCCCGCATATGGTATGTGCTGTTTAAGTGTTTGTGAGTATTAGCGGTGGTGTGATGCTTTGAATTTGATCACTCCTCTGTCCTGATACCTGGTCCCAGGTATCTGACAGTTAATGTGCATATAATCTAACAGAATGTTTTGGTTACTTTGCAATGAATCCCCTGCTACCAGCCCCCACCTAAACATTCTAATCACAGACTGAATTTGTGGCTGGTTTAAAAATAGTTGGCAATAAATTCCTTCTCCATTCCCGAACTGGGAGTAATGCCTGGTTTTAAACTCTCCTTAAAGGCTGGACTATTTCTACCCTATGAAAAGTAAAGCAAAAAAGAGGAAAGAAGAGGAGGAGAGGAAGGAAAGAAAGAAAGAAGAAAGAGAGGAGGATGGGAGGCAGGAAGTGAGAAGGAAGAAAAGAAAAAGGGAGGGAGGTGGGATGGAGGGAGGCGAGAAGGAATTTATCAGAAGACAACATAATCGGAGATCACAAAGGGAGAGTAAAGCTTGTGTTGGAGCAGCCTCCTCCAACAGTCTTTAATAGAAGCTGTTCAGAAGCAGGCACCATTTGTAAATGAAACTACCGGTGCATTTCCACGAGGCATTGGAATTGTGGAAAGAATCCGAAGGGAAAATACAACTCCCTCTGATGTAAGCTGTTAGCTTTTCTCCCTATTATTTTAGCAGGTTCTTCCCCAAATCATAAACTTCCATTCAGTCTCACAAAAGAACCAGAGATTCTGTGGAATAAACTCGACTTCACAAATTTAAGGAGCTGCCCAAATCTGCAGTTTGAAAGTCTTTGAAGCATCAGAAAGTTCACTCCAAGCGCTTTGCTCTCTCTGACGTTCAGTTAAATTCAACCCTGTGAAAAGGGTCTCAAAGGAAACCCTATTAATGTGTTGTTGTTGTTGTTTTTTGCAAATATGATCATCCACAATATCAATGGGTAACTACGTTTAGAATGACTTCTTCACTAAGTGGTTCTCTCTTAGGCTAGGGCTTATAAAAAGTCCAAGCAGCAAAAACGGGAAAAGATGATGAAAGCGTAATTTCTTTTAGGACAATTGCATGACTAGACTTTACACTTAATTTCTCTAAGACTGCACAAAGATGCTTTCTCAGTTAATTCATGTCTCTGTATTGTAGCTTTACTCAATCATGTAAAAAAGCAACATCATTAATTACACAAGTGAAAGGAGGCATTGAAAGAAGAAGGCATCCTTTCATTAACTTACAAAAATACAATTAGTAATTATTAGTGATTTCCTGGAGAAAGTCCAGAGCCGAATTAAAAATATCACTAACCACAGAGCTCCTCGTTGGTCCCGTAGAGAAAAAAGTGCATTGCTTTGAGACTTATCCATTGTACTTGCTTTTCAAACATTAAAGGGCTACTTCATAAAGCAACCACACACCATTTGCAATGCTTCTTATTTTCTTTTCACTCTCCTAGAAATGTGAACAATGTTCTTTTTTTTCTAAATGAAATGCCCTGTAGCATTTAGTCTAGAGAGACATGGTTATTTCTTCATTCAAATTCGTGTATATTCTGCCAAAAATCAGATTGTTTTCCAAGGAGGCACATTTTCCAATTTTGGCAATTCTCTTTTAATGGACAATGTGTTTATGCTGATTCAAGAAACAAATTCCTGACAATATCTAGAAACTTTAGGGTCAGTCTTTTCCTTGTACTCATGTTATTCAGGATCTTGCTGTCTAAATAAGTCAAAATCACTAAAAGGAATTGGTAATTTCAATTTACTGGGGCAACAGCCCCCAACAGCCATGGAGACAGACTCTGGGGTGTCCAGGGCAGCCCTACCTGGTGCTGTTCAGGGCTGTCCCTTCTGGGGTCTGATGGAGGAGACGCACAGTACTGAGCTTCCTCCAGGAAAGGGGAGGGATGAACTCTTCCTGTCAAACATGGCTCTTTGAAGACAGGTGTGTTTTGACTGGGAAGATGTGGGGTCAGAGGAGCTCTCTGTGGCATCAGGAAGAAGGGGAAGGAGGCCTGGTTTGGGGAGCATTTGGAGCAGGACCCCAGAGGATCATCTTACTCACGCTCAGCTGCTTGCTATTTTCACAGACATCAACCTGTTTGATGGCTGCCCTTCTCTTTCTCTACTGCATCTGTAGAGGGAATGCACTCAGTGTTGGGGAGCTGCTGGACAACTCCTGAGTTTTCAGAATGCAGATCGTCTCATTTACTATTTCTTGAGCATCGGGTTGCATTCTCTGTGCATATTCTATTGTCAGTGGGCTTCTGTAATCCACTTCTACTCTTGGGAGTTGAAAACTTAAGATTAGACTAGGAATTTTCTGGAAGCTAAATTTGCTTCTCAAAACTAAATAGATAAATAAGGAAAATGGCAGGATGTTCCCCTTTCACCTTTCCTGCTTTGAACATCATATGGGTGACCCCTCCGTGAGCCGAAGTTCCACCTCATCACTCTCTCATTCAGGGACCCGAGGGTTCCAGGACCATGGCCCACTGTGCCGTGGGGTGTGATCACCCCCCTCCAGGAAGGACCAGAAACGCTGGTCTCCATAGTTGAGCATGTGAATTGGCTGCTGGAAGGAGACAGCGCCCTATCCTCCTTGTAGGCCAATCACAGAGGAGAGGAGAGGGCAAAGGGACGGAGACAAGGGACGATGGGCAGTGCCGCTGTGAAGTAACACAGTGGGAACGGGAAGACAAGCCCACAGCAGGCTTGTTCCCACACGCCCATCTGGGCCCTTTGTGCAGTTGGGGCTGGAGTAGAAGTACTTTCTTCCTGGAAAGGGACTATACCTTCATGCACCTCCAGATATTTGGGGGCATTGACACAGATGTAGATTTTTTATTTTTGACCTTGTATTCAGAATAAACAATTTGGGATTAAATGGGGTTTTTTCCCCTTTGCCTGTTGCAGGGAATTTAATGAATAGAAGTGAAATCTGTGTTGAAATCTACCATATGTCCAGAACACAAGACCCGATGGCCATGGGATCCACAGTGGTGGCTGCAAAGCCCCTCGCCTGGCTGCACGCAGCTGCTGGCAAACTAACAGGAGAGCAGAGATACAGTTTGTGTTTAGAACAAAGGCCTTTCTGACATGCAGGTTTTCTGTCTTTTTCTCTTTAATTCTGGGGAGCAAAATTAAGGCTTCCTTGGGGTAGTTTCCTAACTCTGAAAGAACTGATTGTTCTGAAGCCACACCTTGGTTGCTTCCTCAGCAATTATGACGATGAAAGATCATTGTCAAGGCCATGGTCAGGAGGAGGAAAGACACTCGGATTGCAGTTTGCCTGGGTTCCCTGGGAGAGGAGGGGGGCTGGTGCCCAGGGCAGCACATCTCACCCAGCCCTGGCAGCATCCTCTCCAGGTGTGTCCCACAGCACAGCTGCCTGCCCTGTGGCCAGCAGCCCCTGCATGTGGTGGGTTACAGCTTTCAGAAATGGAAGGTAGGTCAGGTGCAGGGCTGGGGGGACCAGGGACAGGGGACAGTAGCCTTTCTTTTTTTTTTTTTTTTTTTTTTGAGAGGTAGAGTTACAGGGAGCGAGAAGGAGAGAGAGAGAGAGAGAGAAAGGTCTTCCTTCCGTTGGTTCTCTCCCCCACATGGCCACAACGGCTGGAGCTGCACCAATCCGAAGCCAGGAGCCAGGAGCTTCTTTCCTGTCTTCCATGTGGGTGCAGGGGCCCAAGAACTTGGGCCATCCTCCACTGCCTTCCCAGGCCATAACAGAGAGCTGGATTGGAAGAGGGGCAGCTGGGACTAGAACCGGCGCCCATATGGGATGCCAGCACCGCAAGCAGAGGATTAACCTACTGAGCTAAGGAGCTGGCCCCCGACAGGTAGCCTTTTCTGCATCTCACACACACCACACACATTCATGAATCTCCCTTTGCTTTTAGTGGGAAAATGTTTTATTTCTGTCATGGTTCCACGGCCAAAATATTCCGAAACACAGCCCCTGTGCAAGAAGCACCTGCCCTTTTTATTCCCCCATGGAGCTAAGTGCCTACAAGTGGCCTCCAAATGGTATGACTTGGATGCAGGTCCCTGCTTAGCCTCAATGGGGGAAACAGTATGAGGAAAGTGGCTTCAAGCTTCCCATGTAGCTCTTTATCTAGGCTCTAGACTGTAAGAAACTTCAGTTTAGTTTCCTGTTCCACAATGAACTGGTTGGAAGCAGATTTTTAAATTATTTATTTATTTGAAATGCAGAAAGAGAAAAGAGAGAGTGCAGTCAAGAGAGAGGGAAACCTTCCATCCCCTGGTCGCTCCCAGATCCCTACAACAGCCAAAGCCAGGAGCCCAGAACCCAAGTCTTTCAAATGGGGGGCAGGGACCCATGTACCTGAGCTGTCACCTGCTGCCTCCATGGTGCATGTTAGAAGGAAGGTGGAACTGGAAACAGAGCTGAGACTCAAACCCAGGCACTCCGATATGAGATGCAGGCATCCCAAGGATTGTCAAAAATATGCGCCCAGGAGCAGGGTTGTAAAAAAAAAATTCCTTAGGCTGTTTCCTATCTGCAACATAGGCTCCACCAATAACCATTTGGCTCCTTCCAAGTGTTCTCAAGAGCATCCAGTGTAGACCACTGCAGAGGCCACCTGAAATCAAGACACTGGGATGTCAGCTGCTCAGGCCGAAGGATAACAAAGTTGTCTGTGACCAGCTGTAATTTCATAGCAATGTTGAAAAAGCAAAAGCAAAACTGACAATTAGCTAATGCTTTGAATACATGCAATGTAGTTATAGGAAAGAAAATTTCATATCTTTAGATGAACAAATAAATAAAATCCTTCCAGACAAATGGGGTTACTCGTCTAATACAAGTCTCCAAAACAGGTAAAACTGGAAGCCCTTTTGCTGTGTTACTGACTCTCTGGTAAAACAACTTTGGCCCGGTTTCTGCACCTCTGATCTGTGATGAGCCTTGAGGAATCATGTCTCTTATTTCCTGAGCTGGTCCTTGAGAGCTGTCTCTGAGTGAGATATGGAGGCCAGCCTGTACGTCCCCAGCACTGACCATCACCACAAATACCTGTGTAGCCCTGCACCGACCACTGGAGAGGGGCGTGGGTAGGTTAAAGCAGCTTCCTTGGTGGGAGAGAAGGGACTGGGCTGTGAACTCTAGCTAGCAGCACTCTGGCAGCTGAGTGCATGGATACTGCAGTGTGAGAGGAGTTCTGATCGGGCAGTGTGAGTTCACACCGGCTCCCAGATTATCTCATTTAAAAGCTTTACCCTTTGCATGTCCATCAGCCATTTCTCTGGGTCCCCACTACTCTACCAAACACTTCACAACAGTGCATCATTGGCATTTGGCATTGCCAGTCTCCCTAAACACTACTGGTAATAGGCATTTCTGCCTTGGTAGTATTTTTGTGTATGCCCTTTGCTCATTTTGCTGTTGTATTTGTTTCTTTGTACATTACTGACAGTGATCCATTGCGAAAGGTTGTGGTCGAATGTTCTGTCTCTCTCTTGAAATCTATTTGCGTTACTGCCCAGGGCTCATGGCTATGGCACATTTCCCCATCTCCTTTGTAGCGATGTGACTGTGTGACCTAGCAATGTCCAGTGGATTATGAGCAGAAATGTCTGTGTGCCTCTGAAATCCGTTGTGTCCTCTGTTTCCAGGTAGACACAGATGAAGATGGCTATGGTGGAGCTATGAGATAGAAGCAGCCTGGGTGTCTGAATCACAATGTGGAGTAGCTACGTGGACGCGAGGCAAATCCTCACTCCAGATGCTTAGGTGAGTAAGAGACAAACTTCTATTATATTTGAATTGCCCTGCGTTTGGGGGCTGTGCTGTTTGTTTTAGCGCTCGAACCCACTCTGGTGCAGGTGACCTTCATTTCTTCTCAGTCTGGCATTTGTATTTATCCCATACCCATGCTGACCTAGAAGAGACCTAGAGAATAATGCACATGCCAAGAAATTATAAGACTCCAGAGAAGTAGAAAAGAAACTGGGCTAACGTGGCTCCACGGAAACCAAGGGAAAGGAGTGTTATGAGCATCGAGCCAGGGTGGGTCGTGTTTCCCGCCGTGGAGAGGCTGGGCAGGGGGAATCCTTGAGACCTGACAGATGCTGAGGATTGGTTTGGTGCACAGATTGCCCTGGAGGCAGGATTCCACGAGAGAAGTTGGAGGAAGTTTTCTTGGCTTGAGGGTGCCTTACCTGAAGGATGAATTTTGTACTCATGGTCCAGTTGATGCTAGTAAATGGATCAAATCTGTACGCATTTTGGAAGGGGTTCGCCCATGCAGAAAAACACTGTCCGGTCCTGCAGTGTTGCTCCACACATGTCTACAGGCTGGACATCTGGGCAGTCCCGGTTCAGGCACTGGCCTTCGTCTGCCCACAGGTCCTGTGAGCCACCATCCACGAGGTTAGAGAGCCATGGTGGCCATTCACAGCTGAGCTAACTACTCCTCCCCTCTGAAAGGCGCAGTATTCAGGAGCAGTGCGATCTTGCCTACTACTCCTTTTCAATTTTTCACCTACCCCTTGTTAAACTTTGTTTTCTCAGGTGAGTCTCTGAAAATTACTTCCAGGGACAGAATAATTTGTGTTCCTAAACCTCAAGACAGAAATAAATTCTCTGGTTTACAAGAAAAAAAAAAAAACACCCACGTAGTAGTAATATTCTATTGCACAATCCCACCAAGGGATTAAAAAGGAGGAAACACATCTTGATTAATCCTTTAAATTAAACGGCCATGGAGATAATTTCCCTACCATAAAAGTGAGTGGTGGAAAGACATTCCGACATGTTGAAAGACATCAATGGATGCGCTCATTAAAAGTACACAGTGCAGTGCTTTAAAAACGGGAACAGAAAATGACTCTTCTAATTGCCTATGACATGTGAAGTCAATTGTCCTTAATACATTCCAAATGACACATTACGAATGAACAGATATCGAGGCGTTCTGCTCTGCTGCTCTTCGAACCATCCGACGAAGAACAAGCACTTGGATATGTCACCTGTGTCTTAAGAGAAAAGAATGAAAAGATGACCATAGGAAAAGGTAGAGCCATTCTACGCCTCATGCTTTTAGTAATTCTGAGCACAAAAATATTCTTTGAAGAAAATTTTATTTTTTAATCTAAAGTAGGTAACAAATTTAAGCTATGGAGTTAAGAACATTCACTCTACTTGATTCAAAATGCTTATTAGTTCCTGGCAATTAAACAGCATACATGCTATCCATTTTAAAGTGATTTATCTCTAGCTTCTTCTCATGAACCTATTAGAAAACCATATGGAAGTTAGCAGCAGATATAAAAATAGAGCCTATTCTCTTACTTCTACCTTCTCATTATAAATTATTAAGGCTTTAGGGCATCTATTTTTTCATAACCAATTTATAAATTATTCCTATTAATTATGAGCAAACACGTTAAGTGAATATTCACATTTTCAATAATAGGACTTCTCCAGGATTCTATGACGTTTACGTATTCTTTATAATTTTGAGTGGATTACATACAAAATTGTTCTGTAGTAATGGAAATGTAGTCAGATCAGCACAGTGTCATTAAGGGTATCTTAAATCTTTAAAAAATAAGCAAGGGCTGTGTTGTGGCATAACAAGTTAATCCACAGCCTGCAATGATGACATCCCATACAGGTTCTGGTTCAAGTCCTGGTTGCTCCACTTCCAATATAGCTCCCTGCTAATGCACCTGGGAAAGTAGTGGAAGATGACCCAAGTCCTAGGGCCCATGCACCCATGTGGGAGGTTTAGAGGAAACTCCTGGTTCCTGGCTTCAGCCTGGACCAGCCCTGGCCATTGCAGCTGTTTGGAGAGTGAACCCACAGATGGGAGATCTCTATCTCTCCCTCTCTCTCTGTGTAACTCTGCCTTCCAAATAAATAAATCATTTAAAACATTAAGCAGTATTATCTACATTTCCAGATTTTATGTATATCTTAAACATTTGATTAGACTTTCCATATGGGGCAGAATATCATGGAAGATGAAACTATGAGTTTGTTGAGTCTAAAGCCGAAACATGTGTGAGTATACTTGAAAAAGTTTAGGGAAAAATGGAATTCAAATATAAGTTTAGGGCAGCTGTTTAGTGTCCTGGTTAAGATTCCCACATCGCACGTTGACTTGTTTGGACTTGATATCTGAGTCTAGCCCCTCATCTAGCTTCCTGCTAGCAACAGTAAAGGTTTAAGTAGTGGATTTCTGCCACTAAGGGAGCCCTGGACCAAGTTCTCACTCCTGGCTTCACTGTGGGCATTTGGGGAAGGAACCATTGGATAAGAATCAATCTCTCTCTCTCTCTCTCTCTCTCTCTCTCTCTCTCTCTCTCTCTTGCTTGCACTCTGCCTCTCAAATAATAATTTTAAAAGATAAGTTTTTATTTTGTTGCCAAAAAATTGAAACCCATGCAGTTACTTCCTAATACACATTTTCCATGAGTTTCTGAACAGCCCTCACCTGCATGGATTTCAACACTTTCTGCAACAAAGCAAACTTGCCTTTTCATTCCGTTTTCCATGAACTTTTGGAAGTGCCTCATGTTATGCTGGTAAACAGATACCGTCCCTGAGATCCATGGCACTTCCTCTCCCTCCCTTGCAGTGACTGCACGTTTCTTGGTGTTGCCCGGACCCTCCCTCTCATATGCCGGAGTCTTCCAGACAGGCTCGCTCTCCTGGGGCCTTCAGCTGTTGTACGTGAAGTTGGCTCTAAGCACACTTTTACTGAATAAGTGACTTCTGGGTGATCTAAAATGTGTCCCACTTTTTAAAAAAGAGAATGCATACAAATAGTTTTTTTAGTGAATTTATTTGAAAGTCAAAGTTACAAAGAGAGTGGAAGAGAGAGAGAGAGAGACAGAATCTTCCATCTGCTGGTTCACTCCCTGGATGGTTACAATGACCAGCGATGGGCCAGGCTGAAGCCAGGAGCCAGGCGCTTTCGCCAAGCCTCCCACAGGGGTACCGGGGCCCAAGGACTTGGGCCATCTGCTGCTGCTCTTCCCAGGCCATTAGCAGGGAGCTGGAGTAGAAGTGGAGCAACTGGGTCACAAAGCATTGTCCGTCTGGGATCAGGCATCAAGTGGCGGTTTTTCCCGCTACACTACAACTCCGGTCCCTAAAAAGTTTTTATATGATAATTTCCAGTGATTTCCTTATGAGATGTTTTAAAATACTGCTGCCAGGCTTAATTCAATGCTGAAGAGCAAGGGGGGAAATCCTGGTAAACAGACACTATTAGTTTTGACACCTCACTGGACGACACTTCACAAGATGAGAGGGAAACCTCATGAGCTGATACTTGTCAAGTCATTCCCACATTAGTCTTTAGAGGAATCGTAAGCAGGTCTGTGTTGTATGTAGGGTTCATCTTCATGATTTGTGGACGTTTCCTAAATTCTTCTCTAAAATATTACTGGTGTCATACCTACACTTACTAAAAATGCAATATGTTACTGAATGTAACATATTACTGAATGTAATTCCTTCACATTTTCCTACTGTCTTCCCAGAATATCTCTTGTCTCTGTATCCATTCCTGCATCGTTGACTTTGTTCCTTCCAAATCTAATCATTCCCTCTAGTTTCTTCAGGCTTTCAATGAATATTGCAGCTGATTAACTGTATAAGAACCTTTCCCAGAGGTCACTGCACAGCCTGAAATGTTATGTATTCCCCATATGCCTTACTATGCTCATTGCAACATCCCAATAGAACAATCTATGAAAATGCTTTGGTGAACAGAGAATTCATATGCTACAATAATGTTCTTTCTGGCACTTCACAAATACAAGTGCGTTTCAAAAAGTTTGTGGAAAATAGAATTGTAAGATAAGTTTATTTTTGTATAAAAATTTTGAAAGCTGTGCTTACAAGGGGCTTTCAAAATATTCACGAAAAATACCCATTTTGGAAAAACAAGGCATGGATAGCTATTGGGCAGTTCTCAATCAAGATGATTCCATGCTATATCAAATTTCATTCTTGCAAATTATGTTACAGTAATACCTTGATTTTTCCATCGTAAGACCACTGGATTTCTTTCTGTACAGTTGGAACACTGTTGTGTTGATGGCCTTGAATCGCTTTTCCTCAGCTACATTGGTAAGTTGTGTCTGATGGATTTCCAGGTTATAGGAATCAAGAGTTGAGCCCCCAGGAAGACAATTGATCACAGGTAGCTGAAAACCACTGTTTTGTGTACATATATGCTCAAAAGCATATAGAATTTCAGACCTGAATGAAGCCCCTCTGGATATTTGCATAATCCAACTCTGACATAGCAGCTCCCTGTCAAATATTCAGTCAGGCCAACCCTCTACAGAAACTCCTCCAACTTCAGCTAAAATTACATTAAAATGGTTAATTGTTCTGGATATGATAAAGCTTTAAACCCCACCCATGTGGGTTACCATCTGTCCCAGGAGAGCTCTGTAGTTCATTTTAAAACTGAGCACAGTTAGGATACCTTATAGTATTGGCTTGCTTGCAACACCACATTCATCCTCTGTCCACTTGTTCTTGAGGGTATGCTTTGTACCAGGCACTGTGTTGATCATGATAGAGTCATGGGAAATGTTAGAGCCTTGCCATCACAGAGGCTGCCACCCAGAGCTGAGCAGCCTGCAAACACGGGGCAAAAGGTGAGTGGCATTTGACCACTGCAAAGAAAAGCAGTTGGGTATTAAATATGAAACACAGTCGTTGAGGAGAAAGAACACAGACTGAGTCAGGTAGACTTGCCATTTGGATGCTAGCTCCATAATTTACTATGTGTGTAAACTTGGACATGCTTTAAGAATCCTTTGAACCCCAGTAATTTTTTAACCTGTAAAATGAATGAATATACTTATAGGATTTTTAAGAGGATTAACTCACATAATCAAAATGCACACAGTTTATGCTTAGTAAGTATTCATTTCCTTCCCACTTTTTTTTTTTTATTTGTGGAAATCTATAAAGAAAGATCCATAAAGAAAAGTGTGACCAAATTAATAGGCAAAATGATTAGGGTTAAGTGAAATTAGTTAGCTTTTCTATTGAATTACAAGATTTTTCAGAGCTTAGAACAGGCAACCTGCTTTGGAATTACTGAAAGAACATGGTTTGCAGCATTTCCCAAATTTATTTGACCACAAAACCCTTCTTGGGTAGTACACAAAACACTATCTGATGGTGAGAGAAACTTTGCTCCAGTGGGATCTTGGGAGACATGGCTCTGTCCCCTGGGTGTGTCTGGAAGCATAGTTGTCTCTCCAGGCTGCAGAAATGGCCCAGGCAGGGAAATTTATTCTGAGCAAACACCAAGAGGGCAAATATTTTCCCTCTGCTTCAAGTCAGAAAATGGAATCAGCAACGGAATAGAGGCTTATGTCTTTTTGTTCCATCTGTGATGTTAGGAAACCCTGAAGGATTTCGGTAATGAAAGTACTATGTATGAGCAATAAATTACCGGGAAGGGAGCAAACCTGCAGATATTATGCACCGGGCTGGGCAGTGCAGCACGCCGTCTCCTTTCATGCAATAAAATATTCCTGTTTATGTGATGGAAAACTGTACTGATCCATTCTCATTAAGCCTTTAGCAAGTTCATCAGAAAAACTTTATAGAGACCTTGGGGGAAAACTCAACAGCGGGGGAGTTTCCTGTTGGGGGCTGGAGGTGGGAAGGGAGCGTTTTCCCTTTATTGGGGTTTCTTTGTTAATTGGTGTTTGAAGAAACCCCATTTCTTTCCTAGTTGAGGCTGAGCAGAATTAATGTTAATTAAAAAATCGTGCTGCTGTTCCCAGAGCTGCTGGTTGGGAGAGGGCTTGTCCAAAGTCTTTCCTCCTGGCCCCATTTGCATGGGCTTTCAACGGGGCTGGAGAGGAACTGACAGTTTATTTCTGGAACACACCAGGATGTGTTTCAAAAGACACTCAAGTAATAATAATAAAAAAGACCACACTAAAAAGTACCAAATATGACTTTTTTCCACAAGGCTAGTTGAGACCTGTAAAACAGGCTGTTGTACCTGGCTGTGAGTTGATAGGGGATATGGGGAAAGACGTATCAGTCTTCCAAAGAATGCCCAGATTTCACTTTGCTTTTTGAGGTAGATTTTCCTTGAATTTCCTTGTATAAATCTGTTCTGGGGTCTTTCCATTTAATATTCTTCAAGGACTATCTTACCTCACTCACAGAGGACTTCAATAAATAGGTACCTCGCCATCAAACCCCTGAGGCCTGGGTATTTCCCTTGGGTACAATTACCTTGGTATGGCTCCCTAGATCTAAACAACCACTCAGACTGTACAGGGGGGAGGCAAAAGACTGCCAAGCCCTTCCCTGTGGGTTCTGGAGCCCTCAGCTTATTTTTTTAAGGTATGCGTTACAAACTATAGAATCAGAATGTCTGAAATGGAGTTGGCTTTAGATACAAGAAAACTATCACTAACAAATTCTGAAACTTGAGATGACTTTCAAGTATAGTGAAAATAATTATTCACCTATTCATGTACGTGTTCCTCATTTCTTTTTTGAGACATCTGAAGTCTTATAACCAAGATCACATACAAAATAAATTTGATCCTATAAACCCAGGAATTGGACACGGGGCCCACAGGAAGAGGTGCTAGCAAGGCTGCTCCCCAGGAGGCTAAGTGTGGCTGCTCCCTGTAGATTCTGAGCTTTCGGAGAGGCGGAATTAAGAGAAGCATCTTGAATTGTTTTCATGAACATGAAGGAACAAACACACTTTTCTCTGAAGGCAGGTTTTTCTGACACTGACTTCTAAAGAAAAGAAACTTCTTTACATGTGTTTTCTTTTTGAGTGTGTGATTTCTCTTTTGCAAATTATTTTGTAGGTGCATAAACAATTCATGAATGCATGTAAACAATACAGAAGGACATCGGTTAAAAAGTTCAGGTTCTCCCTCAGCTTTTCAACATTAGTGTCCCAGCTGGATTCTGGTCTTTATCATTCCTGAAGCCTCCTTGTTTCCTACCCCCCGACCCATAGACACGGGCCGTATACCCAGATTATTCGCCAGCTTATTTTTCTTCAGCTATGCCTCTGTCTATGTTGTCCACATCAATATAAATAGTTCCATCTTGCCTTGTGAAACTACTGTATAGATGTTGTAAAACTTAGCAAAATGGTCTATGTTTCAGCTGCTTGCCATTTTCTAATAACACAAACAATGCTATAGCAAGCCATGTACACATGTTTAAATGTTTTGTGCAGTGAGTATGATGTATATTTAGAAACGGAAAAAACGGGTGAGGGAGTACACACACAAGAAAATAACGCTGGGTGACTATGTAATTGAGGGCATTGAGTCTTCAAAATCAGCAATTCTCAAAATTCCGGTATGGATGGTATTAGTTGAGGTGCTGAGGCTCTTGGAGGAACCGTCTTACAAGTTGCTGAGGAGAACACTGTCACAGGAGCACATTCTCTATCACATGAAATGATGACTTTTTATGCAGGTGAGCAGATAACACAGCAAACACCCATCTGTCTCTCTCTTTCTCTCTTTAGAAAACTTTTATTTAATAAATATAAATTTTGAAAGAACAACTTTTGGATTATAGCAGTTTTTCCCCCCATAACCACCCTTCCACCTGAAAACCATCCCATCTCCTACTCCCTCTCCCATCCTATTCTTCATTAAGATTCATTTTTAATTATCTTTATATACAGAAGATCAACTTAGTATATACTAAGTAAAGATTTCAACAGATTGCACCCACAGAGACACACAAAGTATAAAGTACTGTTTGAAGACTAGTTTTACCGTTAATTCGCATCGTACAACACATTAAGGACAGAGATCCTACATGGGGAGCAAGTGCACAATGACTCCTGTTGTTGATTTAACAATTAACACTCTTATTTATGATGACAGTAATCACCCGAGGCTCTTGTCATGAGCTGCCAAGGCTATGGAAGTCTCTTGAGTCCACAAACTCTGATCTTATTTAGACAAGGCCATATTCAAAGTGGAAGTTCTCTCCTCCCTTCAGAGAAAGGTACCTCCTTCTTTGATGGCCCGTTCTTTCCACTTGGGACCTCACAGAGATCTTTTATTTAGGTCATTTTTTGCCAAAATGTCTTGGCTTTTCCATGCCTGAAATACTCTCATGGGCTTTTTAGCCAGATCTGAATGCCTTAAGGGCTGATTATGAGGCCAGAGTGCTGTTTAGGGCATTTGTCATTCTATGAGTCTGCTGTAAACACCCATCTCAAAGAAATCAAGAAGCACATGAAGATCAGCTGGCCCCAAGGATTTTTGCCTCCAACCATTTGTGACCTGTTCCTTCTTTTTTTTTTTTTAAGTTTTATTTATTGACTTGAAAAAGTTACACAGAGCGAGAAGGAGAGGCAGAAAGAGAGAGAAAGAGAAAGAGAGAGAGAGAGAGAGAGAGAGGTCTTCCATCCGCTGGTTGGCTGCAATGGTTGGAACTGCACCAAACTGAAGCCAGGAGCCAGGAGCTTCTTCCAGGTCTCCCACGTGGGTGCAGGGGCCCAAGGACTTGGCTCATCTTCTACAGCTTTCCCAGGCCATAGTAGAGAGCTGGATGTGAAGTGGAGCAGCCGGGACTCAAACCGGCACCCATATGGGGTGCCAGCACTGCAAGCAGCAGCTCTACCTGCTACACCACAGTGCCAGACCCAATGTTTGTTATTTCTTGATGAGTAACATTTGTGAGCAGGTACATAACACCAGTAAACAACTAATAAGAAAAACACTGGATAATTTTTTACCCTAAGAGTGAAAGGATGCCTGTTGCTGGGTTGTAGCAGTAGAAAAATCAAAGATCAGCATGTTCCAAGAGAAACTAGTGCCCTAGATTAAGTCAGTGACAAAAGTGAGAGAGTCTTTGTTTTGTATAAACCACCACTGACTCATGATAAAACGTTAGCAGTGTCCATTGAAGGGATGTACTGCCCACAGGACTTCATGACAAATTTTAGGTGAATTCCAGACTGAAGCTATCATTAATCTTCTCAATTGTTTGTATACTTCTGAAATTTACTTACTGCTTCCAAGTCAACCCATTTTAATGTGCACAAGCATGTGCTTAGAAAACTCATGTCTTTGGCTGGTATTTCTGACTTTTTAAATATTGTTTGAGAAGCAGAATGACTACTTTCAGACGGGGATTTAAGCAATTCTAAAGAGATGCTGAATAAAGAGAGCCACTGAAGCAAATTACAGTGTGCTTGAAAATTCTGTAGTTGTTCCTGGTACAACTGGAACATAAAAGAACTCCAGCCTTGAGGTAAACACCAGTGTCTTCCAAATACATAGTTTTTATCCTCTCTGAATGTGATGTCTTCTGAAAGAGAAGATTCAAACTGACTTGTACTCTTAAAAAGTCTTTGAGATATGAGACATTCAACAACTCTGACTGAATCCAGCTCCCCCTCTTAGCCCCCTCACACCAGCTTCCTCGATGAGCGGTGTCTGTTATTCTGTTCATACTTGGAGTAAAGGTGGAGGAAACCCAGTCACAGCCAATGATTTAGAACTTGTGGCATCACATGGGGGACACATGAGGGATCTGCCCACAAGAATGATGATTAACAAAGACCTAGTTCCATATAAGTTCATATTCACAGGTATGACGGGTTAGAACTTGAATGTACCTTTAGGGGCATCCAATTCATAACATAAGGACTACCTGTGTTAATGCCTTTTTTTTAAGCTCTATCTTATTTATTTTGAAAGGCAAAGTTACACACAGAGAGAGGGAGAGGCAGAGAAAATTCTTCCATCTGTTGGTTCTCTCCCCAAGTAACTGAAACACATGGGGCTGGGCCAGGATGAAGCCAGGAGCCTCTTCCAGGTCTCCCATATGGGTGCAGGGGCCCAAGCACTTGATTCATCCTCTGCTGCTTTCCCAGGTGCATTAGCAGGGAACTGGATCCTAAGTGGAGCAGCCAGGACTCAAACTGGCTCCTATATGGGATGCTGGCACTGTAGGTGGCAATTTAACCTGCTGCATCACAGGGATGACCCGAGTGTTAATGGTTTTCTAAGAGAAAACCCATCTGAAGACTTCTTGACTTTCCAGGTTTTGACCTTGCTTACTGACCTTACAACTGTCTATGCTGCTAGCCCTAATTCCAGTTGGTACCTTTATCTCAGATCAACAGAGCCACAGATGTTTTGTTCTGTTTTTCAGGAGTAGAATTTTCACCATTATCTTTGTATTTGTGCACTTTCACATACTGCACACTGCACATATTGCATGCACTGCACTCTGCACACACATCACAGTGCAGACTGCACACACTGCGCTCACTGCTCACTGCACACTGCACACTAAACACACGGCACTCACTGTGCACTGTACTCACTGCACACGGCACACTGAACGTACTGCACACACGGCACACACAGCACACCCTTTTACCCTGTCTATTCCAGATAGATGTCTCTCATTTTATTCTTATTCTAAACGTCTGAGCATACCAAAGAGAGTTTATTCCATCTCAAATTCTGCTTCATGAGACCTCTTCTCTCTCCTTTTCTGGTTTGCTATCTTCTTACTGCTCTCTCATATCACAGCTAGCCAGTGCTTTTCACCAACACACTAGCCTCACTTCTGAACACTCACTGGCAAAACGTATTAAACCCTAGGGTGTGAAATCTTGGCTCATCTCAGACTGTGGCTTAATCCTGCTTTTCCCACATTCAGTCTAAGCAGAAAATCCCAAAGATTAAAAAAAATACAGCATATCTCCTTTCTTATTTGTTGACCCTTTATGCTATCAGCTTATTTTTCTGTATAATTATTAAAAGAGACATCAAGTATAAGGGCCCATTTAATAATGTATACCATCCACTCCTGTGAACCCAAACAGGGCCCCCTTCAAGTCAAAACCACTTCTTCCCTGGGCAGAGGACCTGGTTACTGCTTGGATTGTGATTAGAGAACTAGGGGCTAACTATGTGAAAGGAACTCTTCTGTGTTGGTGCTGATTCTCTTGCACTGTGCCCATCACTAAAATACCACTGGGACCCTCCCCTACTTACCAATTTAGATTAGCTGCTATCTATTTCTGACTGTAATATTTTTATGAACTTGAACAAATAACCTTTAGTTTCTTTTCCTTATAAAATGTGCATTGCCAATGGATGTTGCAAGGCTTAACAAGTTTGTTACCAAAGGATTGCCTATCAACCTATTTATAAATCATTTCACGGTTATTTTGTATTGGTTGAGTAACAATACATTTCAGTTCAGGAGGCATTTATTTATTTACTGGGTACCTGCTATGTTCTCAGCACAGAACTGCATGCTAGCAGTAGTCTGTAGCTTGTTAGGAAAATAGTATGTATGTGGAATACGTATCTGATGGGTCAAAGTAAAAGACATGGCCTCTGCTTTCCAGGCATTTAGAATTTCTGCACTCAGGAGCGCTTTGCATATTTTGAGGAAAGAGCAATTTACTTAAATAAAATGTTCTGAGGCAAGTCTAGCCAAAGCCAGGATAAGAGCTAAGGAGAGGGGAAGGAACTCATATTTATTAAGTGCTTACTACATACTAAAGGCTTTGCCAGCATGATTGCACCTCACCCTTACCACAAACCTGTAGCCGAGGTATGATCGTTCCCATTTGCAGAGGAAGAAACTGAGAGCCCGAGGTTTGGAGACTTGCCCAAGTTTACACCTAGGGAGAGGCGAATGAAGTTTAATGGCAAATGTGTTGAATGCAAGTCTGTTTCACTTCCGAGCCAGTGCTTTCGTTACCATACAAGTTTGCCAAGGCTGGACGCCAAACCCTGGGGCAAGATCCCATTGTTGAGTTCTCTTTTTTTGCTGTTGAATTAGAGATCTTCCGATTCTCCTGCCAATACATGACCAGGCTCTGGGAGGAATGGCTTAGCGTGCCTAACATACGGCAATCCCACTCCTTAGCTTCGTAGTGCAATCTTCTCTCGCTTGCTGGGCTGTCCCCGCCTGTGCCACGCATTCCAGTTCTTCTCTGCTGTCCATATCCCCTTCCAGGCGTCTCTGCTTCGCGACTTTGCAAATTCAGCACATCTCAGTTCAAACCAGCTACCTTCTCACTACTTGTTTTAACTCCCGAGGTTGGGGAAACTTCGCCTCTTCTGCTCTGATATCCCCTCCCAGGTCATACCAGCCAAAGTTGGTCAGGATAGGAGCTTCCTCTTTGCTTTTCTGCCCCACTCATCCCCTTCACCCTCATTCCAACAGTCCCCAAGTTGTATAGATTGTGCCTGTGGTCCTCCTCCTCCTCCTCCACATCTTCACAGCTGTCATCAGCTATCACCCTCGCACTTGAACAAATACCCAAGCTTCCTAATGCGTCTCTCCCTTCCCCTCTCTCCCCTGCCCTGGCTTGGATTGCAGATCTTAGCCTGTGCCAGTCCCAATCTGCTTTACCAACCTTACTCTTCTACACTGACAACTCTAGTTTCCAGTGAAGCCAAACTTCCTTGCAGTTCTTTGAAGACATCACACTCCTCAGCACCTCAACCTCTGCACAGTCTTCTCCCCTCTGGAAGCATCCCTGTGTATTGTATGCCTCTAGAGAACGAACTCAATTGTAACCACCTCGTGAGCTCTTCCCTGCCTCCTTTTGACTTAGCCAGAATTGTCCTTCCTAGTAAGACTTTTAAGATGCTATTGCCAGCCGATGCTGTGGCTCACTAGGCTAATCCTCCGCCTTGTGGCGCTGGCACACTGGGTTCTAGTCCCGGTCGGGGCACTGGATTCTGTCCCGGTTGCCCCTCTTCCAGGCCAGCCCTCTGCTGTGGCCCGGGAGTGCAGTGGAGGATGGCCCAAGTGCTTGGGCCCTGCACCCCATGGGAGACCAGGAGAAGCACCTAGCTCCTGGCTTCGGATCAGTGCGGTACGCTGGCTGCGGCGGCCATTAGAGGGTGAACCAACGGCAAAAGGAAGACCTTTCTCTCTGTCTCTCTCTCTCACTGTCCACTCTGCCTGTCAAAAAAAGAGAGATGCTATTGCCAATTTAATTATACTTATGATGCCCTCTCATCCCCAAGGAGCAAGGCCATGTCTTATTCATCCTTTTTTTCAATGGAGTATTCACAGAGTGTAGCTAATAATAGACAGCCTGTCTTCTGGCTTTGACCTGCTTGCTTTAAGTTTTTTTTTTTTTTAAAGATTTATTTTATTTATTTGAAAGAGTTAACAAAGAGAGACAGAGACAAAGAGAGAGGTCTTCCATCCGCTGGTTCACTCCCCAGATGGCAGCGACGGCCGGAGCTGCGCCTATCCGAAGTCAGGAGCCAGGAGCTTCTTCAGATCTCCCACATGGGATGACTTGGGCCATCTTCTACTGCTTTCCCAGGCCACAGCAGAGAGCTGGACTGGAAGAGGAGCAGCAGGGACTAGAACCAGCACCCATATGGGATGCCGGTGCTTTAGGTCGAGGTGTTAACCCGCTGTGCCACAGCACTGGCCCCTTGCTTCAGGTCTTTTTTTTTTTTTTTTTTTAACAGAGAGCACTGAGGAAAGATGGAGGACCTCTGTGTACTCCCCCTTATCCCATTCCATCTCCTGTCAGAAGTGCTCAGCACCTGAAAGTGCTCAGTCTCTCAGGTTCACACATGTCCATGTGTCATCCATACATACCTGTCCACAAATAACAAGTTGCAAGTTTAAAAAAATTATTTTAAAGATGCTGATATCCTGTGTGTATGCTTCTGCAATTGAGTTTTTCTCTTTATTTATATTGTGTTTGGGATGTTTAGCTACCTTGGGGGCTGTGGCAGTCATTCATCAACTTTAACAACTACATAGCATCATTCTGTGAACGTGGCCCGATTCACCTACTCTTTTGTGCATCTCTGGGGCTCTTCTGGCTGCATGTTCAAGTCTCCTGGAGCATGTAGAAGAGTTTCTCTATGACAGGGAAGCTCTGGGCCACAGAATATGAACATCTCTGCCCTCGGGGCAAACCATGTCCCTGTGTGTCGCAGTGGTTACCCTCACTGGTGTTCCCAGCAGCAGCACGGAGTTCTGCTGCCCCTTTTCATCCCTATGGCCTGGGACAAGCACCTGGCAGAGATGAGGCTGCCTCTGACTGTGACTGAATAAACAGTACCTCAGTTTACAGAAGGGAGCCAGAAGACTCAGAAATGCAAGTCCTTTTAGGGAGACTGCAACAATAAGCGTTTACTCTCACACTATTCAAATGTAAATTAAATTAAGGTAGAGTCAAGATTCAGGTCCTTAGCAGCACTAACCATCTTGGCAGCCCTGGTTTAACCAGGAAATACTTGTCTTCTATCATTTATCTCCTCCCACCCTCCTTAAGCACCTTCTTAATGTGTAGAATTCCCACTGCGCAAGCCCTCTTGGACTGGAATTCATAACCCATGACTCCTAATCTGATTTTATTTTTCATCTTTCAAAATTGTGATGAAATATTCATCACATAAAGCTCACGGTGATAAACGTTGTTAAGTGTACAGTTGAGTGGCGTTAAATACATCTGCATTGTTGCACAACCATTGCCACCACCCACCTTCTAGAACTCTCGTCTTCCAGACTGATCTCTGTCCGATTAAATACTCACTGCCTGTGCTCCACTCACTCTAGCCCCTGGAATTGTCATCCACCTTTCTGTCTGTCTGAAATTCATTTCTCCAGGAATCTCATAGAAGTAGAATCCTAAAATAGTGCCCTTTTGTATGTGGCTTGCCCCAGTGTCTTCGAGGTTCACCCATGTCACATTATGTCACAGTTTCATTTGTTTTAGGGCTGAATAATACTCCATTATGTGTGACTACCATTCCTCCTTGGATTTTGTCTTTTCTGTTTTTCTCTCGGGTATCAACTGGGTGACTGCCCAGCCAAACACGCACAAATGGCAGCACAAGCCAGCAATGCAGGATTAACACAAGGTGCCCTGGTAACACCATGTGGTATGTTGGGAAGAACAACAGGCCAGGACTGAGGACCACTGGATTCTGGTTCCCATGCGTGTGGCAGCTGAGGGCCTTAACCTTGGATTGCCAGCTCAACATCTCAAGCTTTGATTCCCTTATCTAATATAAAAAAGTAAAATCCTCATTCTAAAATCCTTTGGTTTTAGAAGTATTTAATGCATTGACTCAGCATCAATAAGGAAAATGGATACAAAGACATTTTAGCAACTTGAGTAAGAGAAATATGTTGGGAAAGAGTGAGTTCTTCAACTTTGCAGTTCCACACACATGCACAGAGAAAGGCAGCCTACACTATGAATGAGGCTGTAATCCATTAGACACTTCAGTGTCTGATATTTCCCATCTAGAGTTGACGGCTGAGTCTTGGAGAATCCTTAATTTTACTTAATTTTCAACTTTCATTTAAGCCTCTGGAATCTTCCAAGTCTTATGTTTTTCATTGAGTTTTTCTTTTCTAATTTAGTTCCATAGAATATTTCAAAAGGGTACTAAACTCAATAGTCTTATATATTGATTTTTCTGATATGTTGGTGTTATTCTCTCATTTATTTCCTTCTGCTTCTTTCATTTATCAGTGATTTCTTAATCTTTACCCTTTGGAGATATATTTGTTCCCAAGTGTCATGAAGGACTGCTCTAGAAAATAAACAGTGAAGATGGAGCCAAAAAAGAAAAAGAAAAAGAAAAAGAAAAAAAAGAGACGGGATGGACTACATTCCTCCTGCCGCAATGTGGCTGGGGAGTGACATGGAAAGGAAGGAAGACTTGGGAGACCTCATCTTCCCACACTTCTCAATTGCATCTGCAGTCTTTATATTTAGTTTGTCCTGTTGTCTCTGCTTCTACCCACTCCTTTCCATGCACTCAAGGCAAAACACACCGATATGTATTTTCACTGAGATCACTGTCTGTATGCATGTGCTTTGAGGATTTAGCCGGGTGAACACATATGGTACCAATTCATTAATTTTAACTGCGACACAGTCTTACATTTTATGAACATAGCACCAGTTATTTATCTGTTCTTCCACTGATAGTCTGTTTTCAATTTGACATTATACCTTTCTGCATGAACACATGTGAGGGTGCGCTCAAAACTTTACTTGACTCAGGTTTAGGAAATTTGCCCTCCTTATGTTTTTGGATACAAAATTTTTAGGAACTCCAAAGAGTTCATTCAGTCCACAGAAAGTCTGAGTGCCCTCCGAGTGCGAAGATTCCAGGAAAGGGCAGCAACAAACAAACACCCTATTCTTGAGGAGGGGCCATTGGAACAGGATAATAATCAAATAAACAACAATATGTAAATAACAAATAAATATAAGCGTACCAGGGCAATAAATCATCTGCAGGAAGAGTGCATCACCCTGGTGCACACAGAACAGGGAGCCTGGCTTGGCTTGGAGTTGGTCTTCTTGCAGTGGTGCTTGGTCCAGAAGGGGAGAGAGGATGAGTAGGGAGGAACCTGGTAAAGAACTTGGGGTGAGGGTTGGCTGCAGAATGGGAGGCAGGAAGGCCTCAGAAGCAAAGGGAACAAACAGCCGGCATGCAGACGTTGAGCTAGAGGAGAAAGGGGACAATTTAGAGAGAAAACCCTGTGGTCAGGACAGAGAGTGAAAGACAGAGGGATATAAGAGAAATTCCAAGAACTGGAGGGGTGCGCGCACACACAGGACACTGGGACTTTCGTGCTAAAATAAGAGAATGTCAGAAGCAGGTGTTAAGTTGGGAAGCAGAACTGTCAGAGGCGGGTTTCAGAGCAGACTCACTGGGTCATGTGGTGAGGCCTTTGGGATCCCTCCCCCTGGTCTTGCTGAGTCCACATCCGTACTCATTGGTGGGACTCATTCATTCTCTCAGCCGTCGGAAAGGGGCAGGTGCACAGCAGAGACGAGAAAGGACTGACAATCACCAGGAAGTGGGTGAACCTTTAGAGGAAAGGAGGCTGTCCAGGAAGAATCAGGGCCACAGAGAGCACAAGGATGGGAAGGGAGCGCAGAGCAGCTGACTGCTGGCTCTGAGAAGTCTCTGGGTCATGCCAGGCAGCCCGGTAGTCAGGAGAGAGCCAGCAGAACACAGGGCTGAGGCGTGGACAGAGACTTCCGTGAAATTCACAAGGAAAACATGGCTGTCTTGGCAGTGCAAGCGCACCAATACCCACATATGGCACAAGGAAGTAGCTGAGCGCCTCGTCTCTGGGAGACCTGGCTGCCCCTCCACGCAGCCCAGAATGAATCCTCTTTCTTCCATCATGGAAGTCAGGAGCTGGGACTTGTGGCATGGCTGCTGTGGCTCCGGCTGGGTAACACGGGCACCACCAGGGCGTGCAACACACGTGGCAACACTGTCCTGACTCCCGGAGAGCCACTGGCTCTGTTGTTTAGCAGTCTGCTTTCCCTTCTCAGGCACTGAGTAGATACTTAGTTTCTAAGACCAGGAGGGAGAGAAACAAGAAGTCTGACTCTCAGTTTGCTCTTGGGGAAATGCTTGGTAATCAGAGAGGGAGAGAGAGAGAGGACAGTAGGCAGTGGGGGACAGAGAGAGGACTTTTCTGAAAAACAAAACCATGATTTTAGTTGGCTTTTGCCAGAGGTATGTATGACCAAGAGAAAGACCTGGGCACTAACAAAATACAGGCTCAGAGAAGAGCCTGATGGAATTATAATTGATTATGTTGGACAATTACAAATGCCCTTATTAAGTAATTGCGCTTAAACTACATGATGGTTTCATAACTGATTTATAAAAACAAAACTGTGAAAGTTTAAGTGACATAATTGTTCTCGGTATCACTACAATTTTCAAATGAAGCAATTTTGCCTTAGAAGCAATTTCACTTTTCATTGTGATGTTATTTTGGTGTCAGGCTGCAAGCTTTTGTTCCACTCCAGAGTTCTAGGAATGATGATTAACCCTTCCCTGTCCTTGGCTGAGTCCATGATGCATTTTCCTAATGTGGCAGTCTTTCTGCTGTTGACCCAGTGGATTACAAAAGGAAGGCTTGCAGGCCTCCCACAGTTTGTATGGCTTCCATTTAAGAATAATGCATGAGTATGGGGAATGTAAATCTTGTATATGTGTGTGAACTCAGAACAAAAATGGCAAAGACAAAGTGTCGTGTGTTTGCGTGTGTTGATAAATGATGGTAAGACTTGGCACAGCGTTCTCTCTGGATTGCATCTCCACCAGAAACAAGGTAGGAAGTGAACTGGAATCTCAGGCACACCTCCGCAGAATGTTAATCAAAGGGCTGTATTTTCAAAGGTATAGGAGTAAAGGATCTTGGGATATTCAGATAAAAGCCAGTGCCATTAACATTCCTCTATTTAGTTCCCATGAACTAACTGGTTTTATACAACTACTGTCTCCACAGCACACACAAAACTCCCCAGGCGTGTTCTACACTGGTAATAAGAGCTAAACCTGCTGTATTTCATTTCAGTCTTGCTGATAGCATTTATCAGCAAAATCTGCCTAAAAACAGAATATGCAACTTAAGCCTGATCATAACTGGGCTGCCGAGGAGGAAAGCGGGGGATTATCCGGAGACGGGAGCACAAATATAAGATTGTATTGTCATTGTGTACTCCAGGCCTCCTGGCAAACTGGAGTGTAAGCCCAGCTGACAGGGCTTTTCACAACTGACAGAGGAAAATATGAAACTTAAATTCTTCATGACAGATAAATCTGCCGAGTGAAAGAAGACCAATGGGATAACAGCGGGACCGAAAAAACATATTCCTTCTGGGTAACTCCCTTAAATCTGCCTCTTTTGTAAATATACAAAATAGGTATTCAATGAATATCTTCTAAACTCCTACCCATCAACTTTGCTAAGCATGCTGTTCAACTGGAATGCTTAAATAAGCATCGTTTCTTCAGCAGATGAATACAAAGTCTTACAAGACAGGGGTGGCAGATTAAATTTAATATGTGGGCATGAAAGACGTTTCCTGGATGACTATCAACTGGAGTGGATTTCTTGAACCAAAGTTGACATGTTACTATTGTAGAAGGCTTATTAATTGAGATATTAAGTGCACCTAATCCACCATGATTGGGATCTTTGTCAAATTCTAAAAAAAAAAAGACTCTAAGTAATTGCTCTTTTCTGTCAGTGGGGCATGTAACTGGAGACCATCTCTTAGGATTAACATCATTGGCCTTCCCACTGGCGACATATACCTCTTACCCTTGTCAAGGGCACGGGAGCCTCTGGGTTTCTAAGGTCCTTTCCATTGCTCTTGTGGTTTGGTACTGGCGTTTTTCTCATCTTCAGAAAATTTCATCCTCGGCTACCCTGTCCATCCATCCAGAGGCGGCCTACAGAAAACTACCTCAACCAGGGAAAGGCAGCCGCAATGGAGAAAGGGAGGTTTCTTCTATGTATTGTTTAACACTCTTGCAGCCACTTACTGTGTAACCTCGCTGCTCTCTGGCATCTTGGGGAGCAAACCCTCTGGGCAGCGCTGCTTCCAGGTGGAGAGCAGGGATCCCCATGGGCTCTTTCCATAGGCCGCTGTTTTCATAGTGAATGGCTGGACTGCCTGGGCCAACCCCAGGTCAAGTTGATTGACAACCGTCTTGTTGATAAAGCCCAATGCCAAGTGTCAGGACCCAAGAGCAGATCAGCCTTGAACTGTCACTTTCCCTGGTTGCCATGGCAATTCCTGGCTAATCTCCAGCACGAAAAAATCGAGATGAGGGCAAGGGAGAAAGAGAGAGAATGGAAGAGAGGGAAGATGAGGCAGATAAGAGTGAGGAGAGTCGTTTTTCTCTGAGGCTTCCTGTCCCAACCAGTGGGACGACGTCCCCCCGGCCAGACAGTCCTGGAATGTCTGGCTGCAGGGCCAGACCAGAGGCTCAGGCCATGGGAATCTCCCACCGCATCACAGGAGGAAGAAGAGAGATGGTGAGAGAGAGGGTTAGATGTGGAAACGGGGAGGAGGTGGAGCAGGGGAGGAAGCCTGGAGTCTGAGAGAAGAATCCAGGCGCCACGAAGTAACAGCTGCTTCAGGTGCGCCAGCCAGTCTCAGCTCATTCCCATCTCTTTGCGGCAAGCCCCAGGCGCAGGTGCATGCGTATACACACACACACACACACACACACACACACACACGCTACACTGTGTCTGTTGTGCAGAAGCTGCTGGCCTGTCTTTCAAAGACCGGCTGGGAGAGCTGGGAGAGCTGGCCGCTGCTTTTCATAATTGTGGTGAAATTGCCTAAGACCTTGGTAAATAACAAAATCTACCCAAATACAAAGGGATTTAACTTATTCTAAAGATTATGATGTTTTGTCTGCTGGATTAAAATTGCTTCCAAAGTTATTAGAGAAACTTCACATTAGCACTTGCCTTTCTCTCAAGAAACAACCCCCACACACACAAAGGTGCAGCATTATATGGTAATTATCCAAAATGCTACCGCTTGCAATAATCAGGATGCTGTGTGTTTACACAGCATCTTTCTTTCCCAGAGAATTCACATGGCTACACCACCGTGTCCCATCATTTCTATCAATAATCCTCCACGCACTATGCGGTGGCGAGGATAATTATCGGCACTGCATGAGGGGCTGGCGGGGGCGGGCAGGACGGAAGCGCAGAGAGGCATTGGAGATCACACAGGAGGGAAATAGCAATTCTGGATTTACCGTATAAAATACCAACTTTCAAGAGTTCGGCTGCTTATATGAACTCTGTCTTCCTCTTGGCTGAGTTGGGTCTGTAAACAGAACTTGCCAAGAGCTCCCCTTTGAGGGACTCTTTTCTGACCTCTCCTTTGTGCGTCGCCTTTGCCTGAGCCCTCACACACAGTGTGTCTTGGTGCTTTGTTTATCTGTCTGCCTCCTTCCTCCTCCTGGACCCTCCTGAGGGCCCAGCTTCAGTTATCTTTGTCTCTCCAGTGCTTGGGATAGAGTTGATGCTCCTTAAATGTGTTGGTTGAATGGATTAAAAAAAAAAAAAAAGAGTGAGTGAATGAAATGGACAGTCTTTTAAGAAGGATTTCTGACAAGGTAACAATAAATGCAAATTTGGACCTAGACAAAACATGTCTCATCGGATTTTATCTTTGCTCTGACAAACATGTCCACCGCAGAGCCTTCTTTTAAAAGCCCAATGAATACATTGAGAGCTGATTCCGTCCCTGCCTGTGCTGTTTGGGTTTATTGTTTTGAACAATAAACTTAGACTGGTGGAAGTACGAGCGCATCCGATGGCCTATTGTAATTATTTTCCTCAAAGCAGCCTTTTTTGATATCTCAAGGAAAGCATTTAGGTGTGGAGTTTTGGGGGAGTGTTAATATATAGTTATTATCTTGTGCCCCAAACCCTTTTCTCTGTGTGTTGAATCTTGACGCCAGACTATTATTTGGGGGGAGGAGGTATAGACCCCAAAATAACAATAGGAACAATGACCGCTCTTCAAGGAGATGACAAATTGAACTCTCTTTTATACATTTTTCAGTGATCAATAAAAAAGGCAAGGTAATCTATGTTAATCTTTATCAGATGTACTTCCCGTGTCCCCTTACATTGGAATCCTAGCAAGAGTAGGCTGTCACAACAGACATTTACTGAAATACCTGGGGAAACGTAGCAAAAAGTGTTAGAGGAAAATGGTCTTTCAGCTAAATTACCTAATATATTTGCTAATGGTATCTGATTTAAAAGCCATAAAAATACCAAGTTAAAAGCACATTAGAAGATGTGTTATATTTATAAGTGTTTGTCACCTTGGCAACAAAAGCTATATTCCAAATCTAACACTAGCTATGATGGGCCAAGACCTTTTAAAATTGGTAAATACTTCTTTATGGCAATGATCTGCTTTCAGCTACCGAACGGCAGTGCCAGAGAAGGAGAGTTCTTCATTGCATAGCGCTATTTATTTATTTATTTATTTATTTTGCTATCTTTCTAGGATGGGTAAGCTTTTATTCTATTTGTTACTATGGTTTATTCTTAACAAGGAAAACAATATATTTTCAAGTAAGCATCCTTCTTAATTATTCCCTTCTTACTCCTAGAAATGCAAGATATAATAGTTAAAAGATTCCTAAAGAGAGTTTATTTGTCAACCAACACTTCGGTGCATCACACATAGCATTGTTCTTTGCTCTTGGATGAAATACCACGGGTTTATGCTGTAAAACTGACCTCATGCTACAAAAATCTATCCTTCTAGGCAACTGGGTAGACTAGATCTAGCTGAACAAGAGGTCATTCGAGAGGGGCATTTTCTGTCCCTATACCCTCCAAATGAGCTCCATTAGGACTGGAAACCATCTTTCAATGTGTCTCATGGATGTGCTGTTTGCTGCCATTACATCCAGTAAAACAGATGATTTGCTGGTGGAACACACCTTGAACAGGTTGATTTCAGGAGGCCCTCAAAGGGGTTTCGATCTGAGCTCTCATGGTTGTCTCATTTTCTGAACTCCAATATGATTTCCAAATCCTATAAAAAAATGTTTGAGTTACATACCAGTCAAAGATTATAATTCCAAGAGTCTAACTAGATTCCCATGTGGTTGAACCAATTTTCAGAAGTAAACCATGGAAAAGGTCTGGGTAAACACACATGCTTTGTGGGCTGTGGCTGTTCACTGGGAGCCTGGACGCGTTGTCTCTGTAGCCAGCTTGGGAAAATCCAAGGCCGACTCGTGATTTGCAGTCATGCTCAGCAGGTTCTCAGATGGATGAGCAACTGGAAGGTTTGTGATCGTCAGTCTAAAGTACCTTTCTCCAATACAAGGAGGCAAAAGCAATAAAAATCCCTATCAACCAGCCCACACTAAAGGTTGCTAGAAAGTGTATCTTTGCCCCCTTTTTATTTTGTAAGCAAAAGGCCCTCTTAAAATCAGATTAAACCCCATGGATTGATATATACTCCAGTATGTAAACACATACTTTTCATTTGATTGGTAAATGTAATCACTCTTGAGAATGTTCTGTTTCTATCACCTTACTACTAAGCCCTTTGCTTGCCTCCTAACAAATCAATTACCAATTTATAATCTGTTGGCAACTTCAAAACAAAACTGTAAAATTTATTTTTATATAACATAAATGTTAAATATCTTGAATGGAAAATGATAGCATCTTGTTTAAAAATCAGCATATATGATATTACTTAAAGTGTTAACTCCATCATCTTAGTTTATTATCAAGAAAATTTAAGTAAAAGGCTATATAAGCCATGAACTTCACAAAATACAAAGACACAAGACACTCCATGACAGCTATTTTAGCTGAGTGAAAAATAAAACAGGTAGTATCACTCAGATTTCTTCCTACAGGAATAAAGGCCCGTGAGGAAAGAGAGCGATTCTTTTTCAACTTTATGCCCTCAACATAGTAGACAAGCAACAAATATCTATAGAAACTGAAAAGAAATGTTACAAAGATGAACCTTATTAAATCTACTTTATGTATCCACGTGGTATCTAGAAGTTGTCCATCTACACAAATGTGTATTCAGGAAAAGATATTAGAGATAGAAGAAAAATAAAATAACATGCCTGACTTTTCCCGCCTTGTAGATCAGAGAGCAAATAGAAATTAGATGAAGAGGGAGGGGCCGCAGTGACCTAACCCAAGCCTGCAGAGAGAAGTAGCATGACAGGAACTTGAAGGAGACTTGCCTTGCTGAAATGAAAGTTGTAGACTTATAGCTGTGAAGGTGTTGTGGCTAAGTAGGTAGGGTGGGGCCAGTTGTAGAACAAGAAAAGGAACTAACAGGTGCTGAGCGCCAGGCCTCGCACAGAGCTTCCCTGGGGTTATTCCTCATGATGAGATTGGGAAGTGGGTGTGATGATCCCTACTTACAGTTTGGAGAGAGTCTCAGAACGCTTCAATGACTGACTCAGCAGCTGTCTGTTACACATGTAATAAAAATTAGACACGACCCACCATTTTCTTCACTATGCAGTCTCTCCACTCTTCATTCAGTACAAGGTATTAAAAATCAGGCAGAGATATAGATTAACTCACATAGAAGCAACAGCCTATAAACAAAGGCTACGACGCCATTTTTATTAATTATTTATTTTCATTTGAGAGAGACAGGAGGACAGAGAACTCTTCCACCTGCTGGAACAGCCAGGACTACACCAGGATAAAGTCAGGAGCCTGTAGTTCAGTCCCGGTTCCCATGTGGGTGGCAGAGACTCAATACTTAAGCCATCATCTGCTGTCTCCCAGGGTGCTCATTAGCAGGAAGCTGGGTTGAAAGGGGAGCCAGCACTTGAACCAGGCTCTCTGATATGGGATACGGGTATCCTAAGTGGCATCTTAACTACTAACCAAATAAATATTTAAACAGACATATGACTTAATAGGACAGGCTAACTACTCTGGGATTTTTTCCATGTGTAAAATGAGCAACATTATTGCATAATCATGTTCTTTACCTGAACAGGGCCACCTGATTAATCTTCAGCTATACATTTCAAAGCTGTACTGATTAAAAGTCTGCTGTTTGTTCCCATTCATCATTCCAGGAAGCCCCAGGTCTGACTCGGAAAACATGAACTATGGCAAAGGCAGATGTAGTCATGGGAATTTAGACATTGTCTTCTGCTGGCAACCTGACAAGGCCGCTACAGCCCTCCTCCCTCTGTGGTTTCCACGCTGCTTCCTTATAGGACGCTGGCATCCCGTTCGGAAGTTGATTGTTGTGTTTTGGTTTATGTTTCATACAACAACTGCCTTGAGCCACTTCCAAGAGGGGATAATAATGACAAATTTGAAAATTTCTCCCCAGGAAAGGAGGCTGTGGTGAAAACAAGAGACGACATTTAAGCAACGACCATTAAAGGCATTTTAATTTTCTGTTGACAAACATGATTTTCCAAATGATTTGCAGTGAGATTTCTGGGCTGACAGCCATGAAGCCTGTCTAGGAAAGTGTTCTCTGGTTCCACAAAAGTGCTAATGAAATCCTCCTCCTGTTCGTTACGGCCCAAGAGCATCTCAATGCCTTAAACACCACACTGTTACTCAGGTTGCTGGTTTCCCCCAACCTCTGCTCTCACCTTGCTACAGAGCACCGTGTTCCCGTCCCTTGGACGAGGCTCTCCAGATTCCACACACCAAGGGAGGACCTGAGACAGGAGGGCGGTGAGAAGCTCCACCCCTTGCAAGCATGGGCTCCATACTCAGCCCATAGAGCTTTCAACAAGAGTCGTCTCGCTCTTCAGCTCCGCAGGCTGAAATTGCTTCTTGCTCAGGAGGCCTAGGCTCCACGAACTTTACTTCCTGTTTTGAATGCTGTCTTTCTGGCTTGTTTGATAGATACCCAGCCTCTCTTGTGGGCACGCTCTGTTATGCTCTTGTTGATGCATCCTGCCTCGTCTTCTGATAAACTCAGGATCTGGAACTTTCTTGGTGCTTAGCGCCTGCCAGTCTGGATTTTCTCCTTTGTTTTCAGCTATTACTGAAATGCCTTCATTTTATAGACAAGAAAATTAAAATGTAAGAAATTTAAATGTAAGCAACTTGAGAGATTTGCTTAAAATTTCAACACTAATTATTGGACCTCGAGTCTACTACCCTTGAGATCTAGGTACATTTATTTACATGCCTTCAGTCAAAAGATTATTCCAGGACATGACTCTTCATTTTCTTCACTCTATTCATTATTTTTTCTTTTTTCTTTCTTTTTTTAATTTTTCCTTTCTCTGATAAAACAGGAGAGGGAGCAGGAATGGGGAGGGAGAACGGATGGGAGGGTGGGTATAGGGGGAAGAATTACTATGTACAAAATGTTGTATTTATGAGATACATACAAATTAAAGATGATCCCAGGGGTATGGGGAGGAAGTATCCTGAATACACCTGTTTTATTCTAACACAGCTGTGTGGGTAAACACAAGCCTTCTGGTGTGGAGGGTTCCTGAGACAGAACGGCCATAGATGGCTAAAGGAGGCATCATTTTCCTGTGTTACTCTACCATAACACAACTTTTGTTTTAAATATAGATGTTCCCTGACTTACGATGGAGTTTCATATCCATAAATTCTTCAGAAGTCGAAATGCATTTAATCCATCTAACCTACTGATGATCCTAGGTTAAAAACATTTCACTGTGGACAATGGTTGTTTCTCCTGGTGAGTGCAGGGCTGTGATTGTAGCTGCTCAGTACCACAGGAGAGTGCTGGACTGCATATCCCTAGTCCAGGAAAAGATCAAGTTGTCTAACAGTATAATTTCTCTGGTGGTGCCCCACTTTCACACCATGGAAAAGTTGAAAATTTGTTGTCCAACCATCGTGAGTCATGAGTGTAGTTTCTTTTCTCTTGTTTTCTCTGCCCCCAACACCTGTGCCTTCCCCCAGCCCCAGGTACCATTGATCAACATTGCACAAACAGGATCATATAGTATTGAATTTCGAATCTGATTTCTTTTCTTGGGATAGTGCATTTGAGACTCATTTGTGTTGTTCTTCGTATCATTCTTTCTATTGTTGGTTAAAGTTCTATTGTGGGATACGCCCCATTTGTTTATCCACTAATGGACATTTAGGTTGTTTCTAGGTGTTTAAAAGATGTGAGTAAAGCTGTTATAAACATTTGCCTTTGACAGAGAGAGTATTGCCCTTGCATGAGATTTTATCTCAAATGTCAAGAAATCTCCAAGAGAGAAAATGTTAAAATAAAAAGTAGAATACCTGTCCTAGTTCAAGGGTATTAGCCTATGGGAGGTTTTGTTCATAAGGATTTAAGAAACCGTGTTTTTCAAGAAACATGAGTTTGTCTTATCAGTCATCCTGTTCCTAACTTGCTATTATGGTAGACCTCTACTTTATTAAAACAATCTTCTTTCCTTGAGGAGAGTTTTTACTCCAGTATAAAAAGAAAGGAACTGTTTTCCATGTCAGATGTTTGGCTTTCTCTACTCTGGTCAATGAATTCTAGCTGAGAGCTTGCCTATCTTCATTTCTTCTTGTCTATTCCTTAGCCTGTGATTACCTAAAACAATCCTTCCATGCCAAAGAAAGAATTTTTCATCAGTTTCTTTCCAAGACTCTTAAAATTTCAATAGACCTTTTGCTAAGTCTGTGATGTTTTAATACATCTTACATTCATTAAAAAATAATTAATACCAGGTGATTGAAAAATAAGAATAATGGCTCTCCTCATGTTTTAAATACCCACGTGTAGGGAAACTAGAGATACTATATGTTCTACAAGGCTTTTCACGGAACAGAATTCACAGTGAGCCTAGCAATAAAGCCTTGTCATTCTGGGTCATCTAATGGGACATGGGGAGGGGTGGCTTTCAAGACATGATGATGAGATCTGAAGCGATCAGAGTCTGTGTTGAGTTTCTCCCCTCCCCCTCTCTTGCGTCTTCTGGAACAGCAGTTGGTTTTCTGTCTGTGACCCTCATGTGCCCACCGTGCTCACAGACCTGGTGTATATACCATCTCCTAGAACCTAGTCTGTCCTCTTCACATGCTGGTCATTCCACCACGACTTTGCTGCAATGTGGAAGACCTGGCCCAACCAGTCTCCAACACCTGTGATCTTGATCTGACTCTGAATTTTTCAGGAACTAACTAGAGTCAAAGTTAAGGCTGACCTTTTTCAATTCTGATTGTTGTATTTTGTTTAAGAATTTCTGACTTAGGGCCGGTGCTGTGGCACAGTAGGTTAACCCTCCGCCTGCGACGCTGGCATCCCATATGGGTGCTGGTTCTAGTCCCGGCTGCCCCTCTTCCAATCCAGCTTTTTTCTGTGGCCTGGGAAAGAAGTAGAGGATGGCCCAAGTCCTTGGGCCCCTGCACCCACATGGGAGATCTGAAGAAGCTCTTGGCTCTTGGCTTTGGATTGGCACAGCTCTGACAGTTGCAGCCATTTGGGGAGTGAACCAACAGACGGAAGACCTTTCTCTCTGTTTCTCCCTCTCACTGTCTGTAACTCCACCTCTCAAATAAATAAACAAAATCTTAAAAAAAAAAAAAAAGAATTTCTGACTCAGTCCTGCCCGGAAGTCTTGAAGTTATTTTCCAATAGTTGTTTCAAGGTTTTTAAATGTTGAAGTTTTGCCATTGGTGGCTAAGTCACTGCACTCTTTCATGTTATGTATGCATGAGGAGGAGGACTCCTATTTTTCCCTACTTGGAGAAGCAGTTTTCTTGGCATATTGTAGTGGCAAGTCTCCATGATGATCCTGGGGTCAGACTTGTCATACACAAAGTTCCCACACTATCTGAGAATCTTCCCGGATGTCAATCATCGATTTACCTCGTTTGTCACCGCATTAGAAGAAATCATCATCTGGTGAGGGAAGGCCTCTGTTCTGGTTCTACTGCCTCTAAACTCACATCTTGTCTATTCCTTTGTTTGCTGTTCCTTCACATATATTTTAGAATCAGTGTTTTAATCTTAAAAAATCCAAAAACCTGTCTGCTGTAGCTATTTATGGCAGACAAAAATATTATTAGGTTTTCTTAGTTACTTGGATGAATTGTTTTACAACCCAGTGCTTATCTATATCTTATAATTTTTATTTCTCTAGTCTTGGTTATATACATTCATATCTGCAATTGGATTGAGGAAAGTCAAATACTGCATTAATTTGACCATCCTTTTTATTTGCATATTATTTGCATATTCCTTCCAAAATGGTTCATTAGATCCTTTTTTAGATCACTTATATTTTTGTATCAGTTAGGGTTCTATATTAGGTAGAGTGGAATGCAGGAGAGACCTCATTAAGTATTACTTGCAGGAATAATTTAATACTTAAAATGAGTACTTAGAAAACCATTAGAAGTGTGGAAGGACCAGGCTGTAGTCCCATGTGTAAAAGTGATTATGGGGGTGGTCATTTGGTACAGGGTTTAAGATGCCCTCATCCTATTTTGACGTGCCTGAATTTGAGTCCTGGCTCCATCTCCATTCCAGCTTCCTGCTACTGCTGAAGCTTTAGGAAGCAAGTGATGGTCCAAGTAGTTGGGTCCCTGCTCCCATGTGGGAAACCCGGATTGAGTTTCTGTCTCCTGGTTTTGGCCTTCTTAGCCCTGGCTGTTACAGACATTTCCAGACTAAACCAACAGATGGGAACACCCTCTCTCTCTCTCTCGCTCTCTCTCTTACTCTGTCACTCTGTCTCTCTGCCTCTTTAAATGAATAAATAAATAGCAGAAGCATACAGAATGGAGCCACCAGCTACGACCACCAAGGCACCATTAAAGCATTGTCTGAGCCAAGAACCTCCTCCCTGGCTGCTGCCGCCACTCTGGGTACCTGAGCAGGTAACACGCAAGGACTGGAAGATCAGATCGAGTAGCCACTGCTGCTGCCATCACCACCACAAATTCTTCCCACCACCAAGGACACAGGAGAATGGACACTGAAACACGGCAGATAATCTCAGATATTCTGAACCATGATTATCAGCAGGGACAGACAAAGCAGGACAGGCAAATGGCATTTGCCTCACTTCAGACTTCAAAACCCCATACTAATGCACTGAACTGCTGGAACTTAAGTTTCATCCAGAACCCTAGGGGCATGAGAAATCAGAGTAGCCTGAGTGTGGAATTAAGACTACCTGAGCCCCTCCACATTATCCTCCATGTTGCTTCATTGCAGGCAACAGAAGTTGACTCTGATTAACATAGGCAAATAAGCAATTGATTGGCAAGAAAGGTGGTTACATAGCCAAAGAAGTAACATACAAGTCTTGGAAAAGGTGGAAATCAGTGCAGGTTTGAGGATAATGGAATCTAAGAACTAACTCTGTCTCTCAACTCTGTCTCTCTAACTCTGTCTCCATCTCCATCTCCATCATCTCCATCTCCATCATCTCCATCTCCATCATCTCCATCTCACGCACTGCCATTGGATATCCCAGCTGCACTTGCTTTGTATCAGTTCATAGGATTCTATCCCTGGATGTCACAGCTCAGGATGTCCTAGGCACAGTTAAATGATCTTTGCATTGGAGATGGCAGTGGTAGGTGGACAGGGTCTCCAAATAGACAACCCCCTCAGAATCTCCTGGAGTTGAGAAGGAATAAATATCCAAAGGAAAGAGGGCCTGGCAGACAAGAAACCAGTGAGCTAGTGTGGTCTTGACATTGCCTAGAAGTCATTTATCTGTTGGGTTAGATGTTTATGCTGCAAAGCTTTTGTAAAACTCTGAAAGTAGAACGCCTTTAGTTTTTTCAAAATTATAGATTTGAATATTTCAGTATAGATCTTTCAGTTATCGGTTTATTTTTTTTTTCAAAATATGTGTTTGAAAGGCAGAGTCAGAGAGAGAGGGGGGGAGAGAGAGAGATCTTCCATCTGCTGGTTGACAATCCAAATGGCAGGGCTGGCCCAGGCTGAAGCCAGGAGCTAGGAGCTTTATCCGGGTTTCCCACATGAATGGCAGGGAGGTCATCCTCGACTGCTTTTCCAAGTGCACTATCAGGGAGCTGGATCTGAAGTAGAGCAGCTGGGACACAAGCCAGAGTCTATACGGGATGCTGGCATCACAGGCAGTGACTTATGCCACTATGCCAAAATGCCGGCCTCTCGGTGACAGGTTTTGCTACACGTTTTAAATATCTCATTTTAGGTATAGAAAATGAGGTAACCTAAAAGACCATAAAGGGCTTCCTTTGCATAAAGTTATACAAAAGGATATAGAACCAGATACAGCGGCCAGTTTCTGGAAAAGTTCCTTTATAAGCCTTAATCATTAACATGTTCTTTGTCTTTAACTTGCTCCGTTACACAGAAGGTGTATTTTGGATCCTCATCCATATATAGCACTGATGCACAGTGCATTTAAGAGAGCAACCTGACGTACACCTACCTGCCTTATCTGATGTTTGCATCTGTAAGGCCCCTGAGCTGTCATGATGACAGCGTGATTCAGAATTAAAGACAAATGGAAATTCACAGAAACTTTCTCCCACACGGCTCAGAAAAAAATACTCCATGCCAATATACCAGAAAGAAAGTTGCTGCCACATGGCCTTAAAACCCACAACAGAATATGTGTCCCAAAGTCATATTTTTAGCAAGAATCCTGCAAAATAAATTTTAATCGAGGCCTCCAACGCAGAAACAGTCACACTTGAAAGCACGGAAACCAACCATTACCACTATGCGAGTCTCATTTGATTGACTGTGAATAGGGGAAGAACTGAATGGAATTCTTAGCCTCTGGGTCACTCTGTCTCTTGTCTCTCTGACTCCCAGATCCCCTGCTCCTCCTTTCCCTGTGACGATGGAATTACTCCTCTTGGTTCTCCACCGCCCATAGAATCATGCACACAGTTGCCAGGACATATTTCCCTGTCCTACTGGCACTGGGACCAGGTGACTTCCTTTGATCAATGGGATGTTCACAGATACCAAATGTTTAGAGATGTGAAGAGCATCTGAGTTGTGGAGCTTTCTCTCTTGTACCTCTGCCTTGTCTATAAGAAAATCTATTTGAAAGGTGCAGTGACAGACAGACAGACGAAAAAGAGAGAGAGAGAGAGATCCTCCATCTTCCCAGATGCCCTCAATGGTCAGAGCAGGGTTAGACATAAGCAGGAGCCCAGAACTCCATCTGGGCTTCCCACATGAGTGGCAGCGACCCAAGCAATTGAGCCATCATCTGCTGCTTTCCAGGGTGCTCGTTAGCAGGAAACTGGGTCAGAAGCAGATTAGCTAGGATTTGAACCAGGCACTCTGATATGGCATGTGGAGCCCCAGGTGATGACTCGACCTCTAGGTATCCTTAAGAAAGTCCTCTTGCTCGCTGGTGCCGGCCCCTTAGGTTTGTCAGCTGCATGCTACAGAGCAATGCACATCCCAGCTAATGCACATCCCAGCTAATGCACTTTTGAAGTTCATCCCAACAAAAGAAAGGAATCCATATAAAAGGACACGAGCAGACTGCTTGTTAGCATTGCCTCTTCTCTAAGAGGCATTTGGGAAATGTTTTTATTATTCATTGGTGAATGTCACTATCATTATGAGTAATTTTCATTGTAACACCGTGTACTACAAATTGAGGCATAGTAAAAATGCTATTGAGGGTAACCCTGACTTGCAAGTCATTCATCATCCCATAGTATGGGATTTCTCCAGGAGGTAATAAAGAGGAAAAGGAATCTCAATGCATCCCCCTGGGTCCCCACAAAATACATAACATCTTTTCTTCCTCCTGTTTGCCCTTTCTTTCTTTTTCCTCCCCAGCCTGTCTATTGTGGAGTGGTATACTAAGCACACTCGCCACTATTTCCTTTTCTCCTTTGCCACATAAATGTCAGTTGAAAATATGCCAAGATCCAGATACAATATGATCATAATACTACCACTGTGTTTCTGGATTAATTAATCATAATGAATGAAATTTTTCTTGATTTTGTGTGCCAAGTCTGGAAGCATAATTCAATTTCATTTTTGACTTCTGTAGCCCGAAGCAACCGCTTAAAACTCAGCTGTCATAAAGCTTTTGGAGAAAGATAAAAAAAACACTAAATAGAAACAAACAAAAAAAAATCCAAGTTGCAAATCAGTATCCAGGGAAGCAGAACAATATTCTTTAAATATATCAAAAGAAGTATATCTCTATAAGCATAAAACACACAATAAAGTAATGTTTGTTTCTAAATATGAGAATAAAATATGATGGGACTGCCATAAAATATTTCTTTTCCCTTCTGAACCATCTGGAAATAGTGTTAGACATTAGCAAAGCACACATTGGAACAGTAGTTGGCCAATCTCAGGGAAAACCAAATTAATTTGAAATCTATCAGAACTCATTTTCACTCTCAGGACCAATAAATCATTATGAAAACCTCTAAGTCCCTCTTTTTCAAACTGTATAACTATAACATGAAGCTTTTTGTTTTGTTTGTTTATTTATTTCTAATGTCTGTCCCATCCCTGGGGAGCCCTTTATATATGAAGTCAAATTGCTAATGATTTAATTTATAATATATAGCATTCATTGCTTTCATTCACTGTGAAAATAAACATGAATGTAGAGAAAAATGTAAGATGCCTGTTCAGTCCCCAGCTGATATTTTGGTGTATTTAATGTCATTGTTTGTTCCCTGGGTTGTGTGTGTTTCTGGTGTATGTGTAACAAAGTGGGATTATATATTACACACTGCATTTGTGTTTAACAAGCCAGCAGGAACAACCTCCCTTGTCCTGATGAATGCTCTCCCTTTTTTAAAAATTATTGTTTAAATTTATTTATTTTCACTTTATTTGAAAAGCAGATGGAGAGTCAGGCCAAAGCCAGAAACCTGGAACTCAATCCAGATCTCCCACATAGGTGGCAGGGACTCAAGTACTTGAGCCATCGTCTGCTGCCTTTCCAGGGTACACATTAAAAGAAAGCTGGATTGGTTGCAGAACTAGGATCCAAACCAGGCACTCTAATGTGGGATGTGTGCACCCTAGGTGTTATCTAAACCGCTGTCCCAAACACCTACTTTACATCTCTTGTCTTTTAATGATTTTCAGAGAACTAAAAATTGAGATATAATTGGAAGGCTATTCTATGATATTGATGGGTCTTTCAGAGGAAGTAGTTACTGGAATGGCCTCAGAGACACTGAGTTTTGCTTGCATTTTCATGGAGACTGTATCTCGGCTCTCCCATATTCTTTGAATGACAACCACAGAATCTGAGCCTTCAATCTCATTCACCAAGATGGCAAGACCCTAGGCAATAGCCTGGTATTTCTGGGAAAATGCTTCCACTCTGAGAATGCTTTCTCTGAATTTCTGTATTCTTTGCCACTTTGCTGCTGACACAAGTTCAATAGAACCTTCAGTTGAGCACCTGCTCCATGCCAAGCATCCATCTCACAATGACATGACAGAAGCCTAATGATTTACGTGAACATCTCCATGCTTCTCAGTAGCAAAGAACTGGGGAGAGGCAGTCATGAAGCAGCTGACAATACACAGAAAACATACTGAAGAGTCAACACCTTCTATTCACATGTAAAATCATTGCTGGGCGGGATTACTAGGGAAGAGACAAGAGGGAGTGCATGCAAGTTTAAATCTGTAACAAAAGAGACGATGCAGAACTGTGAGCAAGATGAGATGGGAATAATTATTCGATCAGAATGATGAAGATACAACACAAAAGCCACAGGAATCTGTTGGGGCTGAAGAGGGAAGTGTGAAAGAAGCAAGTGTGTAACATTAAAGGAAAGAGCTCCACTTCAGAGATTTGAGGTGCTTTGGAGCAAACCTTTGACTACCAGCCTTAGCCAGAGCATGATAAATATGGATTTAACTTTCAACTGAATCTGCCCCCTCAGGAAAAGTTTTTGTTTTACACTTATACTTTGTAAAGATAGTGTAACTATTTTTAAAAATAGTTTCAACCTCACTCAAACCTAAACTCTACTGATGCTAACACACAGATAACTGTACACCGTAGATATTTACTCATACTTTTTCCAAAATGAAAAATTAAACATCAGGCTAGTCAGAGCTCCATATGTGTCCAATTTCCCAGGGAAAAAAATTCCTACTGGTTTATGAATTGGGAAACAATCCTTGTGATGACATTTCCCACCCATCCACCTCAAGTAACTGTGAGCTAATTCACTGCCCATTGGTGAAGCAATTTTCAGAATACAGAATCTAATGGAAATCTGGAACTGATTCCCCATGCTACCTACCTTGTGACTCCATGTGAAACTCTAAAACAAGTCCCAAAGGACACCATTAAAGACTAGGAAAGTCTTCCTCTGCCTCAGTATCATAGTATTTACTTACAGTTAGGTTTCAATCTGTTTCTAGCAGCCGTTTTGTGTATATTTGTGTTGAATATATATATATATATATATATATATATATATGCATGCGTGTGTGTGCCTGTGCATTATATAATATTATACACATCATATCACTGTCCCCCATAGTAGTTCTTCCAGCTTCAGTAGGCATTTCTGAGACCACACCAATAACTGAATGGAAATCTCAGGAAAGTGTTTTGGCCAATGGTGAATGCCTAGGAGAGGCTCTGCTTCTGTGGTTCCACAAGACTCAGTGACAGTCTGCCAGTAGAAGTCTACTCTGGTCTTATACATAGTATCGGGGGTATTTCATCCTCATGGAAAATTCTATTCAGAGCTCCTTCTTTGGTGTTCCCAGAGAACTGGACTTTTTATTCTATTTCACCTGAAATGGAATTTCACTCATCTGAGTTTTTCAAGGACAGGCTCCATAGTATAGGTTTTCCAGCCACAATGGTTGGCATGAGCTGACATACAATGTACTCATTGTGATTACTCAGCAATGCTAAGGCTTACATGCGATGCTTCCTTTGGCATCCCTTTCTCAGCCCATCCTGGGAAATGAAATGCTTGTTAGATGCTAGATAAGTTGCTCTTTACAGTTGCTGTCAGATATCATTCACTGGGGGACAGTAATGTGCCTTATGGAGATACGGTGAATTGCCTGTTTCATGGCACTAATCTAAAAGCATCCTTGGGTTCAATTCAACAGCCTGCCAGACAGATCTTGAAACCATGTAAGAAAAAAGAAAGAATGGGATTCTTATCTAGGAAGTGCCACACTGGAAAACTATGCGAGTGACCTGCTGACTGACCCATGTGTAGATGGATTACGCTAAAACATGAAAAGCAGAAACAGTCATTGTGAGGGGGAAAAAATCACTTTGCATAATAAATTTGCCTAGTTTTACACTTCCTAGTTTTTAAATAGAATTTTCCCATTTACATTTATAAGAGAAATGGTATTTATCCCAAACAGAACTGTAAAGCAGTTGAGTTTATTTCCAACACTCCTCTTCTTCTATTCCTGCCTACCCACTCTCCTTGCTCAGAGCAGCTTCTTGTCCCCTTTGGTAATTTGTGGTTCTCCAATTTTATCCCCATACAAGTCATATACCACTTAGGGGCAAAATCTGATACTCTCATTCACATTGGATGTAAAACTCCCCTACAATGTTAGCTTCACAAGGCGGAGAATTCTTCTTTTGTCTCTGTTGTTCATCAGCACATACCAAACACCTAGAACCATCCCAGCATACGGTAGACAACAGCTACTTGCTGCTGAATATTAAGGGTCAATGCTTTTCCTAATCCAGAAATAAATGCAGTTTTATTAGATATGTTATTAGATGTCTGTGCGTGTGTGTCTGAGAGAGAGAGTGAAGGAGGGATCCTTTATACCATCATTTGACCACCTGCAACCAGCCATGCCTGAACCATCTCCATGAACTTTTCATTTATGTATGGAGTCACCATACAACAGAATAGCATTTGTTCTAAACAATCATGGGTAGCAGTCTTATTTATATTAGCCCCTTTTCCTTTGACAATATGTAAAGTTCTATGTGTGCCTAAAACATGAGCTCCATTATAATGTCTGAGCATGCTGCATCTACTCTAAGAATTATATTACTCTAAGTAGATTTTGACGTCTGTAAAACATGGTAGATGCTACCAAATTGAAGTCTTGTCTTTTTAGGAGTTTCGTCTTTAAGTTAGGTCAAATTCTTGAGCAATTTTCTTCTCTTCCCCACCTCTTGTCCTTCTCATCTAAGAGGAGGAGGGTAGTAAGATATTTAAATAATTCTCTGTTCAGAGCAAATTTCCAGAGACCAAGGAAGGGTATGAAGTGCTATCCTAAATGTCCCTAAAAATCTATGTGTTGGATGCTCTGCATATTTACTGTACAGAAAAAGGTGCTGCTGAGAACCAGAGTGGAGAGGCAAGAAGTCTACACCTCTGATATTTAAGTCAACTCCAACTGTAGAGAGGATATTTGAAAATTTATAAGAGGTATCTGTTAAGCATGAGTACATAACATCCTATAGGATATTGTGATTTTGTCAGTGTATCAGAGTCCTCCAGAGAATCAATAGGATAGATATAGATACAGAAGTACTCAGAGACTAGGAGAGGGGCTTTATTAATGGAACTGGCGCATGTGACCATGGGGGCTGGCAACTCCATAAAAGACCGCAAGCTGGAGCACCAGGGAAACTCATAACATGACTCGGTCCAAATGCAAAGTCCTCAGAACCAGGAAAATCAATGGTAGAAGTCTCTGGCCAAGAGCAAGGCCTGAGAACCCAGGGTCACTGGTGCAAGTCCTGGAGTTGCAAGGCCAGAGAACCTGGTGTTCTGATGTCCAAGGGCGGGAGAAGAAGGTATCCCAGGTTCAAGAAGTAAGAGTGAATTCTCCCTTCCTCTATCTTTTTGTTCTATCTGCGCCCTCAGCCAACTGGCAGGTGCCTACTGATGCTGAGAAGGGCATAGCTTTATTACTCAGTTCACTGATCCAGTGTCTTCTAGAAACATCCTCACAGATGTACCAGAAATGTTATTTCACCAGTTATCTGAGTATCCTTTAATCCAATCAAGCTGACACCTGAAACTAACCATCATGGTTTGCCATTTTAGTAACTTGTTTTCCCCAGAGAAGGACAGGGCTAGCAGAGAAAAAAAGCCTGTTAACTCTAATCCCTCTCATTCTTAGCCTAATCCACATTACTCCCATCTTTGAAAATCCCAAAGCCCGAATATCAGCTCTCTTTCCTCATAAAATAGCGCCTACTTGGACTGTCTTGGCGTCTCCCCTATTTTGATGAATGAACACGGCACACTTTCAATGTATTCTTCTTCAGTTGGGGGTAAGCGACCACAGCTTGTTCATCTTAGCATCTTTCTCCCATCTGGTGCCATAGAAATGGGAATATTTTATTTAGTTACACAGCCTCTTGTCCCACCAATGACTTCTTGAAACACTTTAACAATCATCCCCATTTTTTGTATTTTTACAGCCTTAATACATTTATTTCATCATGAAGGCGGCTAACTTTTGGGAGTCTAGGCCCCAATACGTTACAGAACTGGAATGACCTATCTCTGCCAGATATAGAAGGGACTTCGAATCAGGGGTTGCAGTTACAAACTAATACAAGGCTCTTGGTGTTGAAATGCATTTACACTTGGCAAATCATTGCTTCTTGTTTTTAGAATAAAAGTCTCTTTAAAAGACTCAAAAAGCTTCTTTGACATCAACTCGCTTGTAAAAAACACCATTTTGATTATTTAAATTTAAATAAATCAAAAACACATGGATTAAATTTCCTTTAAAATACATATGGTTTTTAAAATGAGAGGGAAAGGTGCTTGGCATAAAAGCAGCTTGGGTTTGATTGAACCCAAAACTTTTCAAAAATAGTTTAAGCTGCTTGATGAGCCCAAACCACCGTTATTTAAAATATAATTTTTTAAAATGTGGGGCAGAAAGATATTTAATAAAATACTAAAATTCTAACTTTCTATAAAATATTATTAATAATCAGTTTGACTTTGAATGAGTCCATATAATTCACTTAATGGATTCTACAGACTTGCAGAAGTCTTTGAAATTGTAACTCAAGAAAAATCCATGTGGTCCAATACCTTCAGACCTGTTCTTCGAGCTGTAGACCATCCCCAACCTCCTGAAAGCATAGCCCCCGTGTTCCTACTGGAAATGTTCCCAGGCGATCCTGGCACTTGTGAAACTGTGTGTAAGGAGCTGTTAGCTGCTGTGTTTTGCTGTCTTCTACCATATTATTATTTTTTCCGCAAAAAGACAATTAATTCTCATTTCTTGGGTGATGCCATCCAGTTCTCCCTATTTTTCCTCTCTCTCTCCCATTCTTGTGTTGCCCACACCCTACCACTGAGCTAGGAACTCCTAGGATATAGGCTGTCTACAGAATACTTTCAGAATACTTTGTCTAGAAATATACACATGGCGTTGATTTCATGGATTTATCATTACTCATGGAGAAAAGTGCTTCTGGTTTTCTATGGTCAGTAACATTATCAGTTATTCATGTGTGCAGATGTAACTAATTAACTACGGAGCACTTTGAGTGTGGGGCTAGGCCTACCAGTAGGTGCAGTCATGCAGTTCCTTATAGAAATTAGTGAAATTTGAATAGCTACTCCAAAGTGGCAAAAAAGTGAATCTGGAAAGAGACTCAAGTCTTTTCTGCCTACATCACCTTGCCTTGTTTCTGATCCTTCTTGTTGAGGTTACTATGATGGAGAAAAGAATCCTTTTCTGATGAGTGCTGTGTACACCTAGGTGTGCACACCACAAGCCTCAATTCGCAGAGATTATCACTATATCAATATCTACGTCTGATTCTTCAAAAGGCTCATGGAACAATGGAATTAAAAGTAATTTTATTTTGGTGCAAAAAAGTTTGAAATCCATGCATGGTTTTTTTTCATAATATGCATTGTCAATGAACTTTCTGAAGTGCCCATGCATATATGTGTATATTTGCTTAGCCTAAGCTATGCTTCAACAACTCTAGAATCTCAGTAATTAAAAAAAAATACAGATAAGAAGAACCACATTTCTTTTATTCACCTGTCCCTGACCACCAGAGACTCAGAACCCTACTGTCTTCCTTCTGGGACCCCAACTGAAGGAACAGTCCCCATCTAGGGCATTACAGAGTGCAGAGGGAAGAGAGAGAGGGCAGTGATGGCTCTGAAAGGTTTTTGTTCACAAATGGAACACATCCTTCCCTCCATGCCTCCACGGCCAAAGTCATTCACGATGATGCCACATCATATGCAGATCCAGTTTGGATGTCAGAGTAAAATTGAACCAAAGGTGTATCTTAGGTGTATTCTTCAAAGGGTTGGTTAATCCATACCAAAAAATTTATATCAAAATCTCCTTTCTATACCAGAAAGGAATAATATATATTATATATATATATATATATATATATATATATATATATATATATCAGAATAGATATCAGAATGCAATACTACTACACTGGTTCCCAGACACTTTTATACACAGAAAGATTTCTTCTTGGGAGTTGATTTCTCACTGTGTCTTCATTGTTCCATGACACTATGCTGCTGTATGGGATTTTTCTACTTGTCACCTACAATATCTTTGCACTAATTTTCCCTTCAGAAGTTTAAATTTAATAAATATAAGGGCAATAAAATCCTATACTATAAAATCTCTACTTTTTCAATTCTATCAATTCAAATTTTTCTTCCTGAAAATCATTAGTATGCACAAGCTGAGCTTATTTTATATTTTTATATATTTCTATGAGATTCCTTTTCTAAAGCAATGAAAAATATTTTTTTCCCTTTCCCACAACTCAACAAGGCTTAACTGATTTTGTTCATTGGTCTTGAAAAAAAAATCATCCTTTGGCTTAAACCAAGCATGGAAAATTTTAGCCCCAAAGGAATATTTTGGAAGATAGTTATATAAACAAAAGAAAAAAAAGAGTTGGATTTAAAAGAATTTTCTAACAAGATTGACACCCCATTGGCCCAACTAACTAAAAAAAGAAGAGAAAAGACCCAAATCAGTAAAATCAGAGATGAAAAAGGAAATATAACAACAGACACCACAGAAATCAAAAGAATCATCAGAAATTACTACAAGGACTTGTATGCCAGCAAACAGGGAAACCTATCAGAAATGGATAGATTCCTGGACACATGCAACCTACCTAAATTGAACCAGGAAGACATAGAAAACCTAAACAGACCCATAAGTGACTCAGAAATTGAATCAGTAATAAAGGCCCTCCCAACAAAGAAAAGCCCAGGACCAGATGGATTCACTGCTGAATTTTACCAGACATTTAAAGAAGAACTAACCCCAATTCTTCTCAAACTATTCAGAACAATCGAAAAAGAGGGAATTCTCCCAAATTCCTTCTATGAAGCCAGCATCACCTTAATTCCTAAGCCAGAAAAAGATGCAGCATTGAAAGAGAATTACAGACCAATATCCCTCATGAACATAGATGCAAAAATCCTCAACAAAATTCTGGCCAATAGACTGCAACAACACATCAGAAAGATCATCCACCCAGACCAAGTGGGATTCATCCCTGGTATGCAGGGATGGTTCAATATTTGCAAAACAATCAACGTGATACACCACATTAACAGACTGCAGAAGAAAAACCATATGATTATCTCACTAGACGCAGAGAAAGCATTCGATAAAATTCAGCACCCTTTCATGATGAAAACCCTAAGCAAACTGGGTATAGAAGGCACATTCCTCAATACAATCAAAGCAATTCATGAAAAACCCACAGCCAATATCCTATTGAATGGGGAAAAGTTGGAAGCATTTCCACTGAGATCTGGTACCAGACAGGGATGCCCACTCTCACCACTGCTATTCAATATAGTGCTGGAAGTCTTAGCCAGAGCTATTAGGCAAGAAAAAGAAATTAAAGGGATACAAGTTGGGAAGGAAGAACTCAAACTATCCCTCTTTGCAGACGACATGATTCTTTATTTAGGGGACCCAAAGAACTCTACTAAGAGACTATTGGAACTCATAGAAGAGTTTGGCAAAGTAGCAGGATATAAAATCAATGCACAAAAATCAACAGCCTTTGTATACACAGACAATGCCACGGCTGAGGAAGAACTGCTAAGATCAATCCCATTCACAATAGCTACAAAAACAATCAAATACCTTGGAATAAATTTAACTAAGGACATTAAAGATCTCTACAATGAAAATTACAAAACCTTAAAGAAAGAAATAGAAGAGGATACCAAAAAATGGAGAAATCTCCCATGCTCATGGATTGGAAGAATCAATATCATCAAAATGTCCATTCTCCCAAAAGCAATTTACAGATTCAACGCAATACCAATCAAGATACCGAGGACATTCTTCTCAGATCTGGAAAAAATGATGCTGAAATTCATATGGAGACACAGGAGACCTCGAATAGCTAAAGCAATCTTGTACAACAAAAACAAAGCCGGAGGCATCACAATACCAGATTTCAGGACATACTACAGGGCAGTTGTTATCAAAACAGCATGGTACTGGTACAGAAACAGATGGATAGACCAATGGAACAGAATAGAAACTCCAGAAATCAATCCAAACACCTACAGCCAACTTATATTTGATCAACGATCCAAAACCAGTCCCTGGAGTAAGGTCAGTCTGTTTAATAAATGGTGCTGGGAAAACTGGATTTCCACGTGCAGAACCATGAAGCAAGACCCCTACCTTTCACCTTACACAAAAATCCATTCAACATGGATTAAAAATTTAAACCTACGACCCGACACCATCAAATTACTAGAGAGCATAGGAGAAACCCTGCAAGACATAGGTACTGGCAAAGACTTCTTGGAAAAGACCCCAGAAGCACAGGCACTGAAAACCAAAATTAACTACTGGGATTGCATCAAATTGAAAAGTTTCTGTACTGCAAAAGAAACAGTCAGGAAAGTGAATAGGAAACTGACAGAATGGGAAAATATATTTGCAAACTATGCAACAGATAAAGGGTTGATAACCAGAATCTACAAAGAAATTAAGAAACGCCACAACATCAAAACAAACAACCCACTTAAGAGATGGGCCAAGGACCTCAATAGACATTTTTCAAAAGAGGAAATCCAAATGGCCAACAGACACATGAAAAAATGTTCAAGATCCCTAGCAATCAGGGAAATGCAAATCAAAACCACAATGAGGTTTCACCTCACCCCGGTGAGAATGGCTCACATTCAGAAATCCACCAACAATAGATGCTGGAGAGGATGTGGGGAAAAAGGGACACTAATCCACTGTTGGTGGGAATGCAAACTGGTGAAGCCACTATGGAAGTCAGTCTGGAGATTCCTCAGAAACATGAATATAACCCTACCATTCAACCCAGCCATCCCACTCCTTGGAATTTACCCAAAGGAAATTAAATTGGCAAACAAAAAAGCCGTCTGCACAGCAATGTTTATTGCAGCTCAATTCACAATAGCTAAGACTTGGAACCAACCCAAATGCCCATCAACAGTAGACTGGATTAGGAAATTATGGGACATGTACTCTACAGAATACTATACAGCAGTCAAAAACAATGAAATCCGGTCACTTGCAACAAAATGGAGGAATCTGGAAAACATCATGCTGAGTGAATTAAGTCAGTCCCAAAGAGACAAATATCATTTGTTTCCCCTGATTGGCGATGACTAACTGAGCACCAAAGGGGAAACCTGTAGAAGTGAAATGGACACTATGAGAAACAGTGACTCGATCAGCTCTTGTGCTGACTATTGTTGTACAATGTAATACTTTATCCATGGTAGTATTTTTTTTTTATCCTAGTACTAGTGGTTGAACTCTGTAATTAACACACAATTATTCTTAGGTGTTTAAATTTTAACTGAAAAGTGATCTCTGTGAAATATAAGAATGGGAATAAGAGAGGGAGGAGATGTAAAACTTGGGACATGCTCAATCGGAACGGCCCCAAATGATGGAGTTAGAATTGTGCCAGGGGTTTCCAATACAATCCCATCAAGGTGGCATGTACCAAGGCCATCTCATTAGTCCAAGTGATCAATTTCAGCTCACAATTGATCACACTGATAGGTCTAAGAGTCAAAGGGATCACACAAACAAGACTAGTGTCTGCTAATACTAACTGATAGAATGAAAAAGGGAGAGAATGATCCAACATGGGAAGCAGGATACACAGCAGACTCATAGAATGGCAGATGTCCTGAATAGCACTCTGGCCTCAGAATCAGCCCTTAAGGCATTCGGATCTGGCTCAAGAGCCCATGAGAATATTTTAGGCATGGAAAGCTAAGACACTCTGGAAAAAACAGAAGACCTAAATGAAAGATCTCTGCGAGTGAGATCCCAGTGGAAAGAACGGGGCCATCAAAGAAGGAGGTACCTTTCTCTGAAGGGAGGAGAGAACTTCCACTTTGACTATGGCCCTGTGGGAATAAGATCAAAGTCGGCTAACCCTAAAGGCTTCCATAGCCTCGGCAACTCATGACCAGAGCCTAGGGAGATTACTGACGCCATAAACAAGAGTGTCAAATTGTTAAATCAACATCAGGAGTCACTGTGTACTTACGTCTCATGAGGGATCTGTCCTTAATGTGTTATCCAATGTGAAGTGATGCTATTACTAGTACTGAAACAGTATTTTTACACTTTGTGTTTCTGAGTGGGTGCAAACTGATGAAATCCTTACATAGTATATATTGAATTGATCTTCTTTATATAAAGATAATTGCAAATGATTAAAAAATCTTGGTGTTAAACTGGAAATTGCATAGAAAATTAATCAATTTTTAAAAAAAAAATCATGTAGGATCTCTGTCCTTAATGTGCTGTACATTGTGAATTAATACTATAACTAGTACTCCAACAGTATTATCATTTTGTGTTTCTATGTGAGGGCAAACCGTTGAAATCTTTACATAATATGTTCTAAATTGATCTTCTGTGTACAAAGAGAATTGAAAATGAATCTTGATGTGAACAGAAGGGGAGAGGGAGCGGGAAAGGGGAGGGTGGGGGGAGGGAGGGAAGTTGTGGGGGGAGGGGAGCCATTGTGGTCCATGAGCTGTTCTTTGGAAATTTATATTCTTTAAATAAAAGCTTTATATAAAAAAAAAAAAAAAAAAAAAAAAAAAAAAAAAAAATAAAAGAATTTTCTTACATTTAACTACAACAATGCCAGCTAATTTAGGGCCACAAAATAAATATAGAGAGTATTTGTTCTTATGATAATAATAAAATAGCTAGAAATCCCTGTAATAACAGCAATAATAAACTAGCTAACTTTTATTTCATACTTCTGTGCTAATATTGAGTTCATAAGGGGTCTTCAAAAAGTCTGTGGAAAAACTACACTTGGATTTCGCTTTTTTCCATCAAAAAGAACTCATCTTTTAATTTCACATTTCCGTGAACTTTTAAAGTACCACATCATTTAATTCTCACGTCAATCATATGATGTAGATACCCTTATCTTACAACATGACGTGACAAAACCTGAGGTTTTAAGAGGTTAAGAAACACAGCCAAGATCCCCAAGTTATTAAATGGCTGATGACTCTATACGCTAAAGCTGAATAGTATCCCAGTGACTCTCATGTGCGATCCTGCCAGCGGCAACAGCAACACCTGCCTAGGAACTTGCTAGAAATCCTCCTTGCCAGATCCCCCAACCAACAGAGGAGTCAGGAACTCGAGGGGTTGGGCCCAGAAATCTATTTTAACAACACAAGTCTACAGGCAGTTCTGAAAGTTGGATAACCATGGCGGTATCCCATGAACTTGCTCCAACAGTACTTTTTTTAATAGAAAACTTTTATTTAATAAATATAAATTTCAAAAGTATAACTTTTGGATTATACTGGTTCTTCCCCCCCATAACCACCTTCCCACCTGCAAACCATCCCATCTCCTACTCCCTTTTTACTGAAATCTTTGTCTCTCACTTTTTTTTGCTACCTTTTCATTGACATAGATTAGTCAAACATGCAATAAGTGGAAAGTATGCTCTCGACAGCTTTTGTAGCGTCTGTGAATTCTTGTTTTCTTGCTGGTTATGGTGGATGTTTTATTGCTTAGTGCTGTTTTGTTGTCTTCCCGTAAGAAGAATTGAATTAGCTCTGACAGACTGTTAAGTTACCTGCATTTTAGTTTGATGTTTGCAAGACTTGCTTTTAGAATCTGTAGAGTAACCATCACTGTGAGGACAGCTTAGCCTTGCTACAAAAACGACTTCAAAAAACCCGTGTGATTTCCACTGAATACCCTGTCCAGACAGCGTGGACTCTCCAGTTGTCTGGTGGGAAGTAAATATCAAGCCCTTGGGTGAATTCTGAGCAGTTTTGCTCATGAGCTGGTGATGTTTTCTGGAGGTCAGAGAGTTTTACTCCATGGGTGCGGGGCATCGCCTGTGGCAAAACCCCCAGGGAGCCCTGCCATTTTCTGAAGCTCTATTTCTGTTTAGCTGCCTCCCTACTTGGAACTCTGCCCTGCAACTCCCAGCCCTGCGGATCGGTGAACTCTCATCTCCGCCTGCGTGGCTCACCAAGACTGCTGTTGACCTGCTTCTTCCTGTTCCAAATTCAGGATGTGCCTCAAAGCCCAGGCTGGGGTGGTCCCTTATTTTTTTTGCTTCTCTTGAGGCCCACAGTCCTGCATCGCCTGTTGTCCAGTGTCTGGAAAACACAGTTGTTTATGTGCTTGGTCCTTTTCCCATGTGCTTTAGGTGAAAAAGTAAGTCTAGTCCCTGCTGCTCCATCATGGCCAGTAGCAGAATTTGAATACATGTTTTCAGGAAGGAATTGACAGCTGATTCTAAAAGTTACTGTAGAAGCAAAGGCTGTGGAGTAGCCAATGTAAGAACAATAGAGTTGGATAACTTACACTGTATTTCAGAATGTACTGCAACTCTGCAATATGATATTAGTGTAAGAATAGATTATGTACTCACAATCAGAATGATATAACCCCCAAGGAGGCAGAAGTTCATTCTTGGAGAGGAAAAAAAATCTTAGTTTTTCACATATAAAGATTATGTGCACATATTAGACATGAACAGATATACAATTTAACAGACTTGGAAATAACACCAAAGGCATAGACAACAAAACAAAAAATGGATAAATTGGAGTTCATTAAAATTTTAAAAATTCAAGCATCAAAAATCCCTACCAACAGAATAAAAAAAGACAACTGACATAATGGGAGAAAATATTTACAAATCATATATCTGATAAATGATAGCCACAATATGTAGATAACTAAATTTTAATTACAAAATCAAATTTAACAATGGGCAAAGGATTTGAATAGATATTTCTGCAAAGAAGATATACAATGGAACAATAATATAAGAAAATGATGTTCAACATGGCTAATCATTAGGGAAATGCAAATCAAAAGTTCAAAGAGATATGACCTCATGCCTATTAGGATGGCTACTATTTAAAAAATGCAGAAAATAACCAGTGTGGGCAAGGATGTGGAGAAAGTAGAACACTTGTGCACTGTGGCTAGGAATAAAATGGTACAGCCCTTTTGGAAAATGGTGTGGTGGTTCCTCAATAAAATGAAAAATAGAATTATCATATGAGCTAGTAATTTTAGTTCTGGGTACATACGCAAAAGAAGAGATATTTGAACACCTATGTTCACAGCAGTGTGATTTGAAATAGCTAAAATGTGCGAACAAGCCATTTGTCTATCAACAGATGAATGAACCTGCAAAATGTGGTCTACACATACAATGGGATACGGCACCATCTTAAAAAGGAAGGAACATACATACGCTGACATACACCACAAACAACGTGGTGAGCCAAGCGGACACGAAGCTGAGTGAAATAAGCCAGTCGCCCGAGGACAAATACTATGGAATTCCACTTAAATGAAGTGGTTAGAAAAGTTAAAATCATAGAGCCAGAAAGTGGAATGGTAGCTGCCAGTATCTGAAAGAGGGAAAAGCGAATAGTTACTTTTAATGGGTATAGAATTTCAGTGTTACAATCTGAAAAGAGTTCTGAAGATGGATAGTGGTGATGGTTACATAACAATATGAATGTGTTCAATACCACTGACTGTACATGATAGAAAATGGTTGATAGAAAATTTTATGCTATGTGTATTTTACCCCAAAAAAAAAAAAAAAGGTTAGAAAGAAAGTTCATGAAGGAGACGGGCAATTAAAAATAAAAATTTTCAGAAAAGCTCCTGGGGGGGGGGGGCTGATAATAAAAGAGACTGAGAAACAACTAGATAAATAGAACGGAACAGAGAGGAGAGTCCAGAAACAGACCCCAACACAGCACTGAATTGAATTTTGCCAAGTCACTAATGAGGAAAATCTTTTTAACAAATAGGGATGTAGCTGGATGTACAAATGGAAGCAAACAAAGCTGAGCTTCTGTCGTCCTCCATCTGCAAAAATACATTCCCAGTGGACCGTGGTCAAAACATAAAACCTCCTCAGAACATCTTCACAACGTTGAGAAGATAGATGAAGATATTTTTGGAATAGGAAAGAAAATATCAGTAAATAAGACATCATTAGAAAGCAAATAAATAAGTCACAGACTTGGAAAATGTTTGAAACACATATGCCTAATAAAGGAATCCCGTTCACTACATAGGAATTGTTCCTTCAAAAGTAACAATAAAAGAATGATAATGATTTAGAAACAAGCAAAAGACTTGAACAGTCACTTTATAAAAAGGCAAATACAGTGCTAACAGGCACAAGAAACGATGCTCAAAATCGCACTTTATTAATTATTAGATTGTTAAATTAAAACCACCTATTTGAAATAGAAGTGTTAAAATGAAAATGATTGCCAGTACCAAATGTTGGCATCTAGCCTCTGATATATTGCTGGTGATAGTGTCAAATGAAACAGCCTCTCAATCAGTTTCTTACAGAGTAAAATATACATTTACACGAGGGCTCAGTAATTCCATTCTTGGGTATTTATGCTACAGCAATGAAAAAAGGCCTCCTCCCACAGGGGATACATGGCAGTGTCTGGAGACATTTTTTATTGTTGCAACTGAAAGCTAAATACCTTATAACGCACTGATCACCCCATACCCAAGAAAGAGTTCCCACCTAAAAAGTTAGTAGTGCTGAGGTTGAGAAACCATGATCTGCACAAAAGCTTACATATGAATATTCTCAAAGCTTTCTTCATAGTAGCCCACCCCCCGTCCCCCCACCCCTACACTAGGAAATCTCAGACATCCATCAAGAGTTGACTGGATAAACAAATTGAGATGTATTCATACAATGGAATAGTAATCAGCAAACAGAAAAAGCAAGCAACCGAAATGTGCAACCACATGGATGAATTTCAAAAACGTTTTCTAGTGAAACAATGCAAAACATAAAAATAACACCACTGTCTGATGCCATTCATGTGAGCAGTCAGGAAAATGAGACAGGGAGCAGGTCAGTGGTAGCCTGGAAGTGGAGGCAGAGGGTGGGGACTAGGTGGAGAGGGGGTTTTGTAGTGATGGAAGTGTTTTTTTTTTTTAATTTTTATTTATTTATTTATTGACAGGCAGAGTTAGACAGTGAAAGAGACAGAGAGAAAGGTCTTCCTTCTGTTCGTTCACCCCACAAATGGTTGCCACGGCCGGCGCGCTGCGTTGATCCGAAACCAGGAGCCAGGTGCTTCTTCCTGGTCTCCCATGTGGGTGCAGGGCCCAAGCACTTGGGTCATCCTCCACTGCACTCCCGGGCCACAGCAGAGAGCTGGCCTGGAAGAGGGGCAACTGGGACAGAATCTGGCACCCCAACTGGGACTAGAACCCAGGGTTCCGGCGCCGCAGGCAGAGGATTAGCCAAGTGAGCCGCGGCGCCAGCCCCAATGGAAGTGTTTTAGATCTTGAGTATGGTGGTGAATACATTAGATAAATTTTGTGTCAAATTTTATTGAAATGTACCTTCAAAATATGAGTATCTTGTTATATATTAATTTTGCATCTGTAAAGTTGTTAGCAAAAAAAAAATCTGGGGTTGCATGTTATTTGTAGATGTTTGGGAGGAAATGGTTATCTCAAAAATCGGAGGTCTTTTAATCCAAGGGGACAGTTTCTCTCTCCATTTATTTAGCTCTTCTCTAACTTCTCTTAGCAAAGTTTTACAATGTTCAGCATAGGAGCTTTGCATATCCTTGTCAGATGACTAGATAGTTGATATTTTATGTTGCAAATAGTATTTCTAAAATTTCATTTTCCAATTGCTTGTTGCTACTACACCTATTTGATTTTAGCTTACAAATCTATGGAGAACTACTGACAAGAGGTTTATATAGGTACAGCAGCACCATTTCAAAAACACGTCTGAAGAGATGTGAGTTTGTAAGATGTGTTCCAGCAAGCATTGTGCACTGTGTTTTTCGCAATGTCTTCTAGGTTTCCAGCACTCTCACCACCATCGTATGCTAGGCTCCTGCAGTGAAGGAGTCTCCCTCCATAAGTCCAGGACATTCTGTGCGGCAGCTATGGAGGCTCCCTGCTTGTATTTCTCTTCAACAGTTTTCCATTTATCTGCAAGGTGTGTGGTTCTTTCCCGGTTTCTAGCTGCAGAGGTCACCATCTTGCAAGGAAGTCCCTGGCCAATGCCTAATCATGGCTGGGCACTATGGTTTGGCCAGTTCTGCCCTGTTGTCTTCTCTCTGGAGCTCCCTGTTAAGTTACCTAGACTTTGTTGTCTATCTCTCATTCCATGAGGCCCTTCCTGGTGAATTCTGCTCCCCGGTCCCCTTTCTTCCATGGATGCCAGAGCTGCATCTCAAGATGAAGGCTTTCCCTGCGCCACTTTTGCTGCCATTCTGCCCTCTCTCACACAGGTGCACTTCCTCCACTGCCCTGCCGCCAGTCAGCCACTTGCCCTCCACTCGTTCCACCTCAGCATCAACTCCCTCCAAGACACAACCAGATTTTCACGATATGTTTGAGGAACTAGAACCTTTTCATCCGCTGCCTTTATTGTCATGCTCACCAAACGTTAGCATCCCCTTCCCACACCAGAGGGGCCTTTCTCGACCATTGAGAGTAAAGCTGTGCCCCTAATTAAGCATTTATACCCAGCCATGGTATTTGCTGCCTCTGTTCTGAGGATTTCTGTATAAGATTCAGACTTTTTTTCCAGAAGGGTCCTTACGCATGGATTACAAATCTGCCCAAGATCTTTGTCTTGGATCTTTACGCTCTCTTCCCAAAGACTACATTGTATGTTACCCATGAGTCATTCACAGCTGCACAGCCCTCAGATTAATATATTTGCCCATCAAGCTGCAAACCACTCTCTTGTTGGCTGGGAACACTGTTGAGTTTTCAATCTCTCATCGTAGGAAGGCTTTAACAAATACTGCCAATTCTTTATGCTTGGTTTGAGTTGCAAGGCTGAGATTAGGAAAGGGAAAAAACATAGCATTTTTCTCTTCAAAAGTTCTTTCTTTAATGGAATATGTTGTTTGAAGGCTTTTGTCCAAGTCTCTAGGGTCTACAGCAGTAAAGGATTTCTGGATTTCTCATCTCTCACTGGTTTTCTGAAAATGCACAGATATAGAGTGGTTCTTATTTAGACCCTAACAGCATGGCCATGCTCTCCTTCCATTCCTGTGTGGTCTTCTCAGGAAAGGGAAATCGCTCTGTGGCTTCCCCACTACCATTCATTCATTCAACAAATATTTATTCAACGCCTACCGTGTGCCAGGCATTTTAATGCGTATTGCATTTTATTAGACAAAATAAAACTCAAGAACAAATTTAAAGCAAAGCAGAATTGTCATGTGCATTTTAAAACTTGGAAGAGCAGAGGTATTTTGTTTTGTTTTGTAGCAGTAGGTCAATGAGGGACTCTGTGAAGTGGTGGCAGGGAAAACGAGTACAGTGAGACAACCTGCTGCTCTCCCAGAGCTGCTGGTGTAGTAGAGGTGTTGACACCAGGCTGCCTCTCAAATGCCACTGAGACAAACTGAAGCTTTGGCTGCGCACACCCCAAGCCTCTTCTTTCACAGAGCCCTCGATTTCTGGGTGGCCCCATTCTTTCAGTTGCTTGTGTAAAAAAATGTTTGGAGTTTTCTTTGCCTCTTCTCTTTCATATCTGGGCCATGAGAGAGTCCTACTGACTCTCCCCCCCCCCCAAAAAAAAAAAAGTGCCCAGAATCCAGCTGCTGCTCATCATATGTCCTCCTACACGCTGGTCCAGACGATTGTCATCCCACCTGGGATACTGAAGTCCTCTAACTGGATTTCCTGCTTCTGCTACCAGCACCCATAGTTTATTCTCAGGGGGTACCCATAGTGTTCTAGGGTTACTTCTTTGCTTAAAATCCATTGCCTCCCCATCTTTGGGTATAAATAGAGTGATCTGCCCTCCTCATCTTCTCTCCTATTACTTTTCTACTAATTTGCTTCTTTCTAGCTCACTGATTCTCCAGTATATACCTGATGCAGGGCCTTTGCACCTCTTAATCCTTACGCCAGAGAATAGAGCCACATTGTGGCTTTCTTCCTTAACGTTCAGGCTTTGCTCAGATGCCACCCTTACACTGATGCCTTTCCTAGCCACTCTACCTCTTCCCACAGAACTGCATTTCTCATTGAGTTTTTCTCTTTAGCCCCAATATCTATCTAAAATCCTAGAATCCCATTCACAGCTGAGATTGTAAACTCTATATAGGTGTGAATTTTTGCCTCCTTTGTTCAGTCTTGTATGCCCTATACCTAGAACAGCTCAAAAGTGTTAAGTGAAATGAATCTAAGAAAATATCAGCCAATTTCAAGAGTGAGATGTATTTTACTTTTTCTTGTTGCTGCACTGGAAGTCCAAAATGATCCTTTTGGTGTTAAACAAAATCAAAATCAATGCTTTAGCATATATGCATAGCAGCCTTTTTTATACACAGGTACCTCAAAAAGTTTGTGGGAAATGGAATTAAAAAATACACGTATTTTATTGAAAAACATTTAAAAATCTATGCTTAGTGTTTTCACATGATGCCTTTTCCACGCACTTTTTGGAATGCCCCCACATATCTACCTTTTATGGTAGCTCACGACCAGTATACACCACAGTTAGAAGGCCTACTACTAGGGACTCCGTTGCCGGAGATGCCACAGTTCTCCCAGTAATTCCAATATTCTATTCCCATCACCAACCCCCCCCCCACTCCCTTCTAGGAAACACCTAGCCACACCTGTCCACCCTCAAGAGATTGCCTTGGGCATATCATTTTGACCATTTCATGGCTAGCTAATCTAAAGATCAATATTTCCCATCTCTAAGACTTGGTTTCCTCACTTGAACTAAAAGGTAATAATGGTGGTAATCACCCCACGACAGCCTCAGGTATTTCATGGAAACTTCCAGCAAGTATTAACTATTAGTATCTGAATACTTTCAATGGCATTATTTGGGAAGAGCAGGAATCCTCTGGTTGACCATATTATTGTTTCAGTTTCTTGGTGATGTCAATAAAGTGTGCCTGGGAGCTGCACTTTCTCTTTCAGTATGGAGACAGAAACATCTTGACATTTCAGATGAGAATTTTTTTCCATTGAGCAAGAGGAAAAGCTTGGGGTTTAATTTCATGTTGGCAACTACTAATCGAAATTACTGCTTAATTACCCAATTCTCCAATTCACTTGTGCAAAAAAAAAGATGGTTCAGTAGCTGGAGTGGCTGCATTTTCACTAAATTATTTGGAATTATATCTTTTTAGTTTTGCGAGTTATTTTTCGTCATTTGATATTATTGATTCTCAGAAGCTTCTGGGTGGGTGCTGATCCTGCAGAGGCATCTGGGTAAGGGAAGGGAGAAAACCAAGACACAAACCAGCTTCAGTGCCCTAACCGATCTGACCATTGGTTAGACGTGCACATACGCAGTGTGCCTGGCTTGGCTTTCTCAGGGTGTATCTGTGTGCATGCATGTACTCAGTACGTGGAGATCACTGGAGAACTAGCAGGAACAATTGGACAGTGAAACATTGGGATTTGTATTTTCTTCCTTTATTCTCCAAAAGAACCTTTGTGTTCATCACACTCTTGCATCCTTGGCTCCTTGATTTAACTTTAATTTGTTTCAACACCAGTGGCTGCTTTACCAACAGGCATTCATTTGGATATTCATCCTGGTCTGTTTATGTCATCAAGTATGCACAGGACTGAACTGTGTTCATGTTTGCATTGCTTGGTAACACAACAAAATTTCTATTTTTTATATTTAATAATTTTTAACATTTCGCCATATTCACTTCCTATGTAAATATTACACAGACACATCATTGCTCTTCAAAGTGGGGATATTAATATCACATATTGTGGGATTCATGACAAGGATCATAAAGTGAGGAAAGAAGGGTATATTATTACATAAAGGGTATAATTCAGTGAAGACAGCGTTATAAATATCAAAACAGCAGAATGTTTTGAAAATCTACCCATGTTGCTCTGTGTGCACACATCTAGTGTGCTGCTTCTAAATAAGGCATATTTACTATATTTTTAAAATGTAACAGAAAATGGAATTAAAATTATGAGTGTATTTTGGAGCAAAAAATGAAATCCATTAATAATTTTTTAATAATATGCATTTTCCACTTATTATGCAAAAATATTTTGCACCAGAAAGGTTTTTTACACCTCATTAAACTCCTGTTAATTCTGTTTTCCCATGAACTCTTTGAAGTACTTTTGAATGTCTTTCTTTCATGACTGCATGCAGCTCCCCTCCCCCCCACTCTCACCACATCACACCTTGTGTGAACAAGACAGACTATAGGTCTAAGAGAACACCTTTTGGACTCAGATCGGCACTCTGACATGGGATGCCGGCATTGCAGGTGGCAACTTGACCCACTGCACCACAGTGCCAGTGCCAGGCAGTATGGGTTGTGCTTCTTTGCTTCAAGAAGCCATTCCTCAGCTGGCGCTGTGGTATAGTGGGTCAAGCCACCACCTGCAGTGTCTGCATCCCATATGGGTGCTGGTTTGAGTCCTGGCTGCTCCACTTCCAATCCAGCCCTCTGCTATGACCTGGAAAAGCAGTAAAAGGTGGCCCAAGCAGTAAAAGGTGGCCCCTGCATCTGCTTGGGAGACCCAGAAGAAGATCATGGCTCCTGGCTACAGATCAGGCCAACTCTGGCATTTGGACCATTTGGGAAGTGAACCATCAGATGGAAGACCTCTCTCTCTCTCTCTCTCTCTCTCTCTCCTCTCTCTTTGACAGGCAGAGTGGACAGTGAGAGAGAGAAAGACAGAGAGAAAGGTCTTCCTTTGCCGTTGGTTCACCCTCCAATGGCTGCTGCAAAGGCAGGAGCCAGGTGCTTCTCCTGATCTCCCATGGTGTGCAGGGCCCAAGCACTTGGGCCATCCTCCACTGCACTCCCTGGCCACAGCAGAGAGCTGGCCTGGAAGAGGGGCAACCGAGACAGAATCCGGCGCCCCGACCGGGACTAGAACCTGGTGTGCCGGTGCCACAAGGCGGAGGATTAGCCTGTTGAGCCACGACGCCGCCCTTCTTTCTCTCTCTTTCTCTACCTCTGCCTCTCTATAACTCTGCCTTTTAAATAAATAAATAAATCTTTAAAAGAAGGGAAGGAGAAAATATGTCTTTACATTTTATTTTGTTGGCTTTATGCTTTTACCTTGCATCTCTTGGTCTTTAATTCCTTGGGAAGTACATGTTTATGTGTGGTGTGAAGTACATCATTACTTCATTTTCCCTATCGGATCAATCAGCTTAGCCAGCATCATGAATGTTTTGCCATTGATTTGTGATGCTTCCACAATGATATAGCAAGTCACATGTACAGGCATCCATGTAAGCTTTCTGTTCAGTCACTGCTCTATTTGTTGTTGTGCAAGTACCACAATGGGTTTTTTTTTTTTTTTTGAACAGGCAGAGTGGACAGTGAGAGAGAGAGACAGAGAGAAAGGTCTTCCTTTGTTGTTGGTTTAACCCCCAATGGCTGCTGCTGCTGGCGCAGCGTGCCAGCGCACCAGACTGATCTGAAGCCAGAAGCCAGGTGCTTCTCCTGGTCTCCCATGTGGGTGCAGGGTCCAAGGACTTGGCCCATCCTCCACTGCACTCTCAGGCCACAGCAGAGAGCTGGACAGGAAGAGGGGCAACTGGGACAGAATCCAGTGCCCCGACTGGGACTAGAACCTGGGGTGCTGGCGCCGCAAGGTGGAGGATTAGCCTATTGAGCCATGGCGCCGGCCCCACAATGGGTTTTTAAAAAATATTTATTTATTCGTTTGAAAGGCAGTGTGACAGAGAAAGGGAGAGGCAGAGAGAAAGAGACCTTCTATCCACTGGTCCACTTCCCAAAGCCTGCAACAGTTAGAAGGGGAGGCCGGGCCAATGCAGGGGCTAGGAACTCCATCATGGTCTCCCACATGGGTGACGGGGGTCAGGCGCTTGGGCTGCTTTCCCATGCACATTAGCAGGAACTGAATGAGAAGCGGAGCAGCCAGGACACGAAGCAGCGCCCCCATATTGGGCCAGGACAGAAGCAGGGACTTTACCTGCTGCACCACAACCCTGGCCTCAGTGTCGTTTGTATTACTAAGAATTGGTGGTGTGGCTTTCTGTTTTAAGGTTTATTTTATTTATTTGAAAGGCAGAGTGAGAGTGAGAGAGAGAGAGTATCTTCCATCTGCTGGTTCACTCTCCAAATGGCTGAAATGGCCAGAGCTGGGCTGATCCGAAGCCTGGAGCCATGATCTTCTTCCAGGTCTCCCACGCGTGTGCAGAGGCCCAAGGACTTGGGCCATCTTTTATTGCTTTCCAGGCCATCGCAGAGAGCTGGATTGGAAGAGGAGCAGCAGGGACTCGAACTGGTGCCCATATGGGATGCCAGCACTGCAGGTGGCAGCTTTACCCACTATGCCACAGTGCCGGCCTCAGTAATAGTTTTTTAAAAACATAGTTTCTAGCAGGTTATTTTTCCACAGCTATTTGAATAATATGGATTTTATGTTAAACCACTTTTGCATTCCCAAGATAAAACTTGCTTGATCATCATATTGTTTTTTAAAAACACAGTGGTCCCAATTTAATGATGATTAGACTTGGAATATTTTGGACTTTATGATGGTACAAAAGTGACTTGCATTCCACAGAAACCTTGCTTCAAAATTTGAATTTGGCTCTTTCCTGGGCTAGTGATGCAGGGTGTTCTGTCAGGGTGGGCCAGTCAGCCAGGGAAACAGCTGGCTGTCTACAGTGTGTTCTGTCGCTAAGCTGGGTTGTTCAGTAGATTGGGTGTGTGAAAAGCACAGTGTTTTCAACTTATGATAGATCAACTGGGACTACCCCATTGTAAGTCTAGGAGCATCTGCGTCCATTAGCTGACGTCTTTATTTAGAATATCTCATCTGTGTTCATCAGTGAAGTGGATTTTTTTTTCTTGCTCTGTTTTCCTTTGAGTTGAAAATCAAGATTTTACTGGCTTTACATAATTACTTGGGCAGCTTTGCCTCTTTTTCTATTTTCTGGACTAACTCATATAAAGTTTAACAGTTCTTTAAGAATTTGTTGAAATTCAACTATAAAACTGTAAAAATACTTTGATGACCATAAAAAATTTAATTGTATGAGTCTATTAAACTTTTCTATTTCTTCTTGTGCCAGTTATACCTTTTGTACTTTTTTCTCAAAATTTATATATTTTACCTAGGTTTCCTTCTTTCTTTCTTTTTTTTTACTTCATATCTGCTAGTCCCCTCCTTTTCCTGTGCATTCATTCTCATAGCCTTTTTCTAGCTTCCTCAGTTAGAGTCTAAGCTCGTCTGTGTACAGATGCGTGCATTGAAATCGGTTACATTTCTGTGAGTTTCCACATGTGCTCGCCCTCCTCGCTCCCAGCGGATGGCTTCGTGGGCTGGCAGGGCAGTGGAGTCTATCTGGTTGAAGACAGGTGGGGTGCAGGATCAGCTGGCATAGCTGACCAGGGAACCAGCCACTGGCAGTAGCTCATGGCTGGCAATGGCAGGGAAATTCACAGTTAGGCCTTTTGAGGTCCTTCTGTTTCAATGTCAAGGCAACACGCAGTACTGAATCTTAGGTTCAAGCATCACACTGCAAGCTAGACCCTAGAAATGTTGATATGTATTGCTTTCTTGTCTATTTTCTTTTTAGAGTCTAACTGGAGAGTTATTTAGTAATCTACAAGGGGGTCTTCCAAAGGTTCAGGGAAATGAATATTATGCAAAAAAAAAAAAAACTAGGCATGGATCTTAATTTTCTTTGCACCAAAATAAATTGATCCCTTAACTCTATTTTTCACAATATTTTTCATATCCTTTCATATGTGTGTGTGTGTGTTAGAGAGAGGGCTTGGTTTCCATTCACAGGATTTATTTATTTGTTTGTTTTTGTTTGAGGGGCAGAGAAGTAAAAAGACAGAGAACCCCCATCCACTGCTCTACTCCCCAAATGCCTGCAACAGCTGGGACCTGGCCAAGGCTGACGCCAGGAGACAGGAAATCAATTTAGGTCTCCTACACGGGTGACAAGAAGCCAACCCCCTGAAGAGTCAGCCCTGCCTCTCACAGGCTGCACGAGCAAGAAGATAGAGTCAGGGGCGGGAGGCAGGTATCCAGCCCAGCCCCTCTCCAGTGTGGGATGCCGGAATCCTAACCAGCATTTCCACTGCTCAGCCAGACGCCTGGTCCTCTGGACCAGTTTGTAAGTTATTCTTTTTTGTTTTTTAACACCTAAATTTATAGTCTGTGAAATATTAAATTTTTGAACATTGTGGAGAAATTCTTTGTGTTTCATTTGTGCTTTAAAACAATATACATTTTTTGATGAGTACAAACTTCTATACCTATTAGTCTAAGTTTATTGTGTTATTTAAGTCTTTTTAAATCATTCCTTATTTCTGGCTCTTGGTTTGTCAATTACTGAGTCATCTTAGAAACTTGAGCTCGCTCATTTTATTTGCAATGGTTTCATATTTGCCTGAGGAATCTTATTCTAATATTTTATTTTCATTTTTTAAAAAAATTTTGAAGGGGATGGTGCTGTGGCATAGAAGGTTAAGCCTGTGCCTGTAGTGCCAGCATCCCATACGGGTACTGGTTCAAGTCCTGGGTGTTCCACTTTTGATCCAGTTCCCTACTAATGCACCTGGGAAGGCAGTGGAGGATGGCCCAAGTACCTGGCCCCCTGCACCCATGTGGGAGACTTGGAAGAAGCTCCTCTCTTCAACCTGGCCTACCCCCAGCCGTTGCATCCATTTGAGAAGTGAACCAACAGATGGACGCATGCTCTCTCTCTTTCTCTCTCTCTTTCTATCTCTGCCTTTCAACTAAATAAATAAATGTTTTTAAACACTATATCTTCTTAAAACATACTGCTCAATTTTATTCTGTTATCCAATCTGGACACAGGTCTTTTGATTGGTGACTATCTACTACCATTATTATTTCTACTAGGACTTATTTCTACTATATGAATTTGTGTATTGTTCCCCCCCCCCCATTTCTCATACTGATTCAGGTGTCTCAAGTGTGTCCTGCACATGTTCATTCTACCTTTTACTGTCATCTTCCCTGCTGTCATCAACTTTTTGTGCGTCTTGCCTGACACCATTTGGCCTCACCTGCACCTTGTAGTACTTCTTTTTATTTATTTATTTATTTATTTATTTATTTATTTATTTTTACAGGCAGAGTGGACAGTGAGAGAGACAGAGAGAAAGGTCTTCCTTTGCCGTTGGTTCACCCTCCAATGGCCGCTGTGGCTGGCACACTGTGGCCAGCGCATTGTGCTGATCCGAAGCCAGGAGCCAGGTGCTTCTCCTGGTCTCTCATGGGGTGCAGGGCCCAAGCACTTGGGCCATCCTCCACTGCATTCCCTGGCCACAGCAGAGAGCTGGCCTGGAAGAGGGGCAACCGGGACAGAATCCGGCGCCCCGACCAGGACTAGAACCCGGTGTGCCAGCGCTGCAAGGTGGAGGATTAGCCTATTGAGCTGAGGCGCCGGCCCAAGCTAATCTTTTAATTCTACTTTTTCACAGTCTTTTTGACAAATCCTTCTATCTTATTTCTCTTCTCGATTCTTGCACTTTAATATGAACTCAAAATTACTCCCAGTGCACCTCAGAGCATCCTCTAGGATCTGACTCTCTTCCTAGTGGAAATATTTGTCCAAGGGTATAGTGTAAGAGAGTCTTACAGTATACGTTTTTTAGCTTTACTTTACAGAGAGTATCAGAAAAGCCTAAACTCAAAAATTTTTTTCCTTTAACACTGGTGTTGACCAGGAACACAAACACTACTCTTTTATCTTCTTCTGCTAGGATTATTGTTGAAAATGTGATTATAAAGCTAACACAGAATCATACTCTATGCAAAGGGATATTCTAATCAGTTACATACAGTAACTCATTTGATACCCATGATGGCAATTTCTGCTCCTATGTAGTCATTATCCCTCCCATTTTGAAATTTATAGACTTGTTCTTGTTGCTGGTCTTAAATGTTAGTGTATTGTGTCTATTTTTCATCTGTTAGGTTTACCAGTTCATGAGTCATTTTAATTCAGGGTCTACTATATTTCTTTAATCTGAAAAATTCTTTTTTTAAGATTTATTTATTTATTTGAAAATCAGAATTACAGAGAGAAAGAGAGGGAGAGAGAGAGAGAGAGAGAGAGAGAGAGAGAGAGAGAATTGATCTTCTATCCTCTGGTTCACTAACCAAGTGACCGCAACGGCTAGGGTTGAGCCAGGCTGAACCCAGGAGTGAGGAGCTAGGCCATCCTCTGCTGCTTCCCCAGGCACATTAGTAGGCAGCTGGACTGAAGGTGGAGCACCCAGGACTTGAACTGGTGCCCATATGGGATGCCAGTGCTGATGATGGTGACTAAACCTGCTGCGCCACAGCCCCCGCCCTGAAAAGTTCTTATTTATTGTTTCCTCAAATATTTCCTTTCCTCCACCCATTTATTCCCCCTTCCAAGGCCTCCTATGACACAGATCTCAACTTTCTTTCTTTTTTTTTTTCAACTTGTACCTTCTGTGTCTCTTAACTTTTCTTTTATATTTTCCAGCCCACTATTTCCTAAGCAAGTTGGCTACCTGACCATATGATTCACTAATTCATCTTCAGATACACTGAGTACTTTATTTCAGCTCTTGTATTTTGATGCTTAGTTTCTGTCACTGACTTATTCTTAAAGTGATTTGTGCCTCTTGTGTGTTCCAATAATCTCTCTTACTTCCTTGAGGGTTTTTATTTATGCTTCTAATTTTTTTCTGTCTGGTACATTAATTGAGCTTCATCTAGTACAGATTGTTCAGTTTATTTTCTTTCATAGTGTTTGTACCTTAAACACTGCTTCTTTGGCTGGTGATGTTCCCAGGATGAAGCAGCGAAAGGCTTAGCACTCTCTGTACCCACAATGGGGCACTGGGCACTGGGCAGGTGATGCCCCTCCAGGACGAGTGTCTCTGGTGTCATAATTAATCTTCTGAACTCATTCTGCTTGTTGGACAGCTTGCTTTGAAATCTTCCTCCAGCTTGGTCTATGGACCTACCCTTTGTCCAGACCTGCCTCTCTGCCTTGCAATCCATGGAAAGCAGAAATGGAGAGGGAGGGACGGATTCTTCACCCAAGCTGGAGAGTTCTTCCCTCTGCAGAGTCTGACCAGCGCGTGGGACAGCTGGTCCTCTGCTCTGGACTTCTGTGACCCCACATGGGAGTCAACACCCTCTGATACCCCAAGAGCATCTCACTGTTTCCCCAGCAGGTTCTTTGATTCCTCCACCTTTATTTCTCCCTTTCTGCGGGGGAAAGTCAGCACCAAGAGCTAGTTTACTTTCCTGAGAAGGCTGATCAACTACTTTCTAAGGACTCCTAACCGTATCCCAGACCTCATGTCTAAAGTATGATTAAGAAAACAAGTCTGCCCAGAAGTATGATTTTAGTTGTGCGATGATGGAAGAGGGCATTGATCAGCCTGGGGTGGCAGTTTTCTGCTGAGGCACTCAGCTTTTAGAGAGAACACAGCCAGGGACATACACACTGGCTAAGAAACAGAACACCCCATCAGAGTCCCAGCTACTCAACTTCTGACCCAGCTTCCTGTCAATGTGCTCCCTTGGTGATAGCAAAATTACTGGAGTCCCTACCATGCACATCAGAGACCTGGGCTGGATTCCTGGCTCCTGGCTGTTGCAAGCATTTGGGAAGTGAACCAGCTAACTGAAGCGCGTGCTCGCTCGCGCTCTCTCTCTCTCGTTCTGCTTTTCCAATAAAAACAAAGGAAGGATAAAAGAAGGAAGGAAGAAAACAAGGAAACAGATAGGACAAAGCAACGTGATAGGACTCAACAGATTCATATACTTTAGCCATATTTGTTGGCCTCCAGTAACCGGTAGAAATGTTTTCATTCATTCCCTTCTTGGCCTCTCCACCACCCCCACCCCTCGTCCCCGAAGCCCCTGCTCCCTTTATCTCCTACTCTATCCCTGACTGTTTCCACCTCTCTCTCTCTTCTTCTTCCCTCCCTCCCTCTGTTTGTTTGTAAAATAATCAGAGGCTGTTTGCCCATAGCAATGTGAATGCACACAGTGGGGTGCAGTTGAAAGCGGATTTGCGACAGCAAGTTTGGTGGAAGGGCAGAGATTATGTCTAGACAAGGATGATGGATTTGACGCCAAAATTAAAATATTACAATGCAATTTTTCTAACAACAAAAGGTGAATCTGTTAAGCAAAGCACAACTCGGTTCTTTCGTCTTCTGATTATGATGCCCCCCTCTGACCTCTACTACGAATGTGCAAGAAGCCAGCCAGATAATTGAGTCAAGACAGCTGGATTAGTCACTCCAAATTACCTATCGTCTACAGGAGAGAGAAAAAAATACCAGAAACCTACAGTCAATCTTTGTTTGCTCCCAAAATGAAAATGTGCAGGGAACTATTCAGAAAATGTTATTTTATTTGCATTCTGGATTTATGTAAATCCACAAGAATAACTGTTCTTCAATGACATCATCCTCCCGCCTTTGTAAGTAGATAATTAACTGACAAGTACACTTTCCAAAAGAAGGATTTCACCAAATAAGGGGTTTTGTGGATGCAAATGCACAAAGTGGCAGATACAGCACTTGGAAAACTAAATTTATCCCCAAACGGGAATGAATATACCGAAGTAACTGCTTCTTAGGAATAACAATGTTATTCATTACTTCAGATTTATTGTTCTGATATTCCCAATATATTCAATAAAGAAAAGTGCTCTTCAAGCTCTGGTCCTACTTTTGTAAATTTGAAGTGGGGAAGGAGAGAGAATAACAGTCTTAGCTTCTGATCCGACCCCCGCCTGGTCTCACACTTCATTCTGCCCCTGTCTCTGCCTCGTCCACATCAGGAGCACCACAGAATCCTCCATCTCTGACTCTCAATGCAGATCTCCCTGGGCTTCAAAATGCACCAAGCAGCAGGGGCAGCTCCAGGAAGCAGACAGCAGATCAAGACAGAATAAATGCTAGGGACTGTTTATGCTAACGGGAGCAATTTTTTCTAAAATTACAAATAACTAGAGTCCCAAGCTTTATGAGCAGTTTGGCAATAAAAATGTATTGATTTGTCTTTCCCTTGTATCATTGCATGTACCAGTGTCTCTCCTTTCTTGACAAAACAGCCATCCTTCAAATTTAGTCACCCTACTGCCCTTCTGGCTTTCATTCCAATGCATTTTCATTTGCGTGCATCCTCATTTCTAAACTCCAACTGGTCTATTTACATCACCTTTATTCTGCACATAAACTTTTTGTGTTTTCTCTCCTTCTTCTACACACCTCTGTGCATGCGGGCACACACAGACACACAGTCACTAAAGATTCCTCTGCTATAGAATCTGTGAGAGTGAATATATCCTCCTTTGCATTGACCTATCTAATATTTGATGCTATGGAATATCCCCATACATACTTCCTGAAATGATACCTGCTGTGTGGTTGCAGTTAATTATATGCAAGACAACAGTGACCATTTTGCATGCATTAATCTTGGCATATTTCAAATGACCACAAAATGTGGGAACCACAATTATCATCATTAAAATACTAAGTAGTAGGGTCTAAAGGGGCTAAGTATTTGTTCAGGGATCCCAGTAGGAGAGGAGGGAGTCAGCCCTAGGTCATGTTGCTGCCAAGCCCTTGCTCTGCCCAAAGAACAACTCTGTTCCACACCATACGTTTTGCCCCTTCATGTCTGTGAAGGTCATGTCTGTGACCTCATTTGCCCGGCATCCTCCTCCCCGGTCCCCTTGATTATGGGCATTTTCTGTCTCCATCCTTGACCCATGACCCTTCTTCCTCACACCCACCTCTGGCTTCAGGCTTTCTCTAGAGTCATATTAGTCAGCTCAGGCTGCTGTAACAACGTGCCTTAGACTGGGTGGCTCAAACAACAGAAATTCATTTGCTCACTGCTCTGGAGGTCAGAAGTATGAAAGCAGAGTGCCAGCAGGGTCAAGGCTGACTGCTCTCTGGCCTGCAGATGGTCACCTTCTTGTCACGTGCTCACATGGCCTTCCCTTTCATATGTGTATATGGAGAGAGAGAGAGAGCGATCTGGTGTCCCTTCCTCTTCTTATAAACCCACTAATGCTACTGCGTTAGGATACCACTGTTCTGACCTAACTGACCCTCTATCTCCAATGGCAGCCAGGGTGGTGTCAGGGCTTCCACATATGAATTGTGGGGAATAGAATTCAGTCCATAGCAAGTCATGACTTTCTGTCCTGTCTTCTCTCCTCCACTTCAAGCTCTTTTTTCCTTTTCTCTAACTTCCTGCTATACCTTTCCCCTTGAGTATTCCTCTGTCTCTTCAAATTCAACAAATCCAAAATCCAGTCTCATTTTCTCTGTCATAAGATTGTCAGCCCTCTTACCTCACTTCAAGGGTAACAATTTGGAGTAATTTTTGAGCTTTCTCTCTTTTAACTCTGGTATCTGTTAACACCAAAGAATGATTAATTTCTCCTTCAAAGCACACCTCAAAATCATTCCCCCCCTTCTTTCCATACCATTACCACCTCCTTGTGTACTATATAGGTTACTGTTGCTGTATAACAAAAGATTCCGGCCAGCGCCGTGGCTCAACAGGCTAATCCTCCGCCTTGCGGCGCCGGCACACCGGGTTCTAGTCCCGGTCAGGGTGCCAGATTCTGTCCCGGTTGCCCCTCTTCCAGGCCAGCTCTCTGCTGTGGCCCGGGAGTGCAGTGGAGGATGGCCCAGGTGCTTGGGCCCTGCACCCCATGGGGAGACCAGGAAAAGCACCTGGCTCCTGGCTCCTGCCATTGGACAAGCGCGGTGCGCCGGCCGCAGCGCGCCATCCGCGGCGGCCATTGGAGGGTGAACCAACGGCAAAAGGAAGACCTTTCTCTCTGTCTCTCTCTCTCACTGTCCACTCTGCCTGTGGAAAAAAAAAAAAAAACAAAAGATTCCAAATCTCAGTCTTAACACAATCATTTCTTATTTATCATGTGCTTGTGGACTGGCTAAGTGTTAGCGCAGCAAGGCTGGGCTGAGCTGGGGCTCAGCGCTCCCCAGCTCTCTCCCCACGGGATAGCCATGACATGCTTCTCTCTTGCTTCTCAGGATTGGTTCACATTATCCCCTGGGACATTGTAAAGCATGACACTTGGCCAAGTCCAGAGCCAAAAGGTGGAAGGCATGGGTGAGAAAAGGAGTAAATATTTGGAACCGTGATTTAGTCTCTTCTTCATGAATTATTCCTCAGCAGCCTGTCTCTTGTGTACCCCAGTGTCATCCTTGTCCAGTGTTTGCTGTGTGTACTTCCTAAACTAATCTTTAAACACCACTTTTATCATGTCAGTAATCTTCTCTAAAATCATGGATGCATCACTATTTCTAGTTATAACTATGTCTAATTTCTTTTTCCTTTTCTTTAAAATTTTTCATAATTTCATCATTCTCCATTTCCTCAACATACAATCTTACATTCTAATCAAGCCAGACTTTTCCATGGTTCATGAATGTCTAATCTATTCTTATCTTGGTATTTTTAAGGTTTATTTATTTAGTTAGTTAAAAGACAGAGTGACAGAGATGTTCCATCTGCTCATTTCCTCCTGACATGGCCACAACCACCAGGCAGGGCTGAGCCAGGCCAAAGCCAGGAGCCAAGAACCCCATCTTGGTCTAATACATGGCTGGCGGGCTCTGGATGGGAAGCATAGCATCTAGGACTTGAACCAGCACTCTGGTATGCAATGTTAGTCACAAGCCAGTGGATTAACCTGGCGCTCCAGAACACCAGCCCCAGTGTTGGTGTCTGTGTTCATATGGTTCCTCTCACCCCAAATGCTCCCTTCTCTCCCCATTGCTACTTATACCTCTTCCACAGAATTTCTCCAGATAATTTTCCCTAACTCATCTCCCTTTTACACTATTAAATCAATTTATTACTTCTCACACAGGAATATTTATTGCTTATCATTTTTATTTAGTATTTTCTAGGTGCCAGGATTGTACAAAATGCTAGTGCTAACATAATGAAAAGAGCCCCGTTTATGATCAGCTACTGGTTGACAATCTCTTGGGGAACACTGCGATATGATAGGGCTGCATGGGGTGAACACAGGGGACACAGAATGGGATCTGATCCTATCTTAGGAGACCATGGAAAGATATTTGAAGCATAAGTCATCTGTGGCCAATTCTGTGTAATGAGCAAGCATTGTTCAGGTGAAAACGGATTAATGGAAAGCATCCAGGATGAAAAGAAAAAAAAAGGCTAAGGCAAGAAAGAAGGTATGGCATGTTTGGAAAGCTGCCCATAATTCTGTTTGGCTCAAAATGAGAGCGAGAGAGAGAGAGGTGAGTGTGCATCAAATTAAGGCAGCACAGCCAAGGAGAGGTTTCACAGATATTTGGAAGTGGATTTAACAGGACTGGGCTATTAAGTGGAGTAAAGGTATGGGAGAGCAAGGTATGAAGGTCACGCCTAGGTTTCTGGGATAAGGCAAAGTCTATAGCAGTGCTACTGCTTTAGGGACGGTGAGAGGAGCAGAAGTGAAGAGAAGGGCAGGACAGGATGAGCAGGTAGACAGATGATGATGGCAAGGATGGGGCCACTCGCTGATGCTAATGCAAGAATGATACTTACTTCAGGCTTCACCAAGCAGGTGAGAAGGATCTTCCAGCACGCCAGAAACCCCACTACATAGGTGGCCACCTAGTCCGCCCATGAACGGGACGCGCGCGGGGGGGGGGGGGGGGGTGTAGTTTAAAAGTTCAAACAAAACGGGTCTGGAAGCTGTGCTAGGGTCAGTGTTGTCTGAGATCCAGACCCGCCCTGCTGTGGTAACCAAAGGTGAGGCACAAAGCAGCTGAAGCTAAGACTGAGTCTCTGTGAGCTCCCACCTGATTGGATCTAGAACAAGGATACTGGCAGCAATTCCTCATTCTGCCACAGCTTTGGTGTCACAGTGTGTCAGAGATGCAGCTCATTGCTTTTCCTCTGACAACACCAAACTAACAGTGCTTCACTAAGCAACAAATAAAAGAATTAAGCCCAAAACAAGTCAATTTTGCACTTAAAAATGTATAATCCTTTTGAGGAAACTGAAATTGACATTGATTCTTTTGTATCTTGAGAATTAAAATTTCATTTCTTGGAAGAATGATCAAAATAGATACTGGATCTTTAAAATAAAGGCAGACTTGGGATTTTTAATATTAATATCTGTGAAACTGGAATATTAGCCCCAAAAAATAGTGCCCATAGGAATGGCAGCTACACCCTAAAGGGACAGCGCTACATTCAGCAGTGCAAAAGGCCTTAGGTCCCCTACTGCCCACCTCCTCCCCAGCTCCAGTAGGATTCCTCTCTGGCATGTTCACAGGGACTCTGTTCAGTCTAGTTTTAAAGGTCTTAAGCTTGGAGTCTTTAATCACCTCCTTTAGAAGACTTTTCCCCTACTATCATAGGAAGTATGTCCTTGAGGGAAATTCACTGACACTTAACCCATATTTTACTTGTTATAATTTCCTATTACCCTAATTAATACCTTTCTCCGAGCCTTCCCTTGTGACTCATCCAACATGCATCACCCTTCCTCTGCAGTGTGTGTGCCACTCAGAACCCTTGCATGTGGACAGTTACCTTGTGTCTCCAGTCGGTCTTAACAGTGAGGAAATGTTTAAGCCTGCAGTGCTAATAAATCAACTCCCGGTCTAATTAGAGGCTTAACTCTGTGAAGAGAAGATGTAACCCATTTGTTAATAATATCACTTAGGTCACTGAAAGCATTCTTGCCTAAAAGAACTGAGTCAAATTAGGAACTAGCCTTAAACAAAATGTCAAAATAACGGCCTGCGAGGACACTGCCCAGTTCCTTCGCAGCGAGTGTGCAGGTGAGGATGCTGTCTGTGGCTTTGTGCCATTTATTCCAGAGGCAAACTGACTCTCAGTTTCTCCAAAGTTGATTACAATTCTTATTTGGTTAACATCACGAGTGTGCTAGGTGCTTTCTTTTCATTACCCACATAATACTCATTTTATAGATGATTACATCAAGGCTAAATTCAGTAACATGCCCAGCACCACACAGAGCCTAAACCTCTCTGCCGTACATGCAGTCTTAGAAAAATATCTGCTGCTTATTTTCTATTGCACCAGAAGCTGCAGAACGAGCACGCGAGTGCATAGGATAAGATTTACAGAGTTCACATGCTGCACCTGGCAGCAGCTGGTGTCTCCCTGCTTAGCTTACTGCACATTGACCTTTTCTATGTTTTAATGCATCTGGTCCTACCACAACCACCTCACTAAGTATTCCATTGATGTACCACCCAGGACAAGAAAAGATAAATGAAGACCAGGTAGGAATTGATTGCTCTGAGGTCTATACCCATTGCCATTTCTGGGCTCAGCCTTTTCTGGGCTCACAGAAAGGGAGAATGCATCCACTCCTTTATACAGGGCAGAAGAGAATAATTCCTGTCTACTCACCCCACACAGGACAGGACCCTGAGCTTCAGAGAACTCTCCTTCCTGCTTCTCCTACTCCCATTAGAGTGGACATTTGTGGTTCTCAACCCTCCTCCCATTAATGCAAGGAGAAAAGAAGCGCTCTTCTCTTGGAACTCACTCTGGGTCTGGGGAAGGGCTGGGAATCAGGTGTCGGGGTGCACAACTCTCACGCATTAAGCTATGTGCTCCATGACAAGGTGGGCAGGGATCTGAGCAGGCCTAACCTTGGAAAATCAGTCTTTGCCTAGGTACCAGTAACCAGACGGGCTGTAGGTTTTCTCCCAATTTGGCTAAATTTTGTCTTATCAAATAATCCTCCAAAAGGATTCACATGAAAAAAAAAAAATCATAGGGCTGGTGCTGTGGCACAGTGGGTTAACGCCCTGGCCTGAGGCATTGGCATCCCATATGGATGCCAGTTCGAGTCCCGGCTGCTCCTCTTTCTATCAAGCTCTCTTCTATGGCCTGGGAAAGCACCCGTGTGGGAAACCTGGAAGAAGTTCCTGGTTCCTGACTTCGGATCGGCGCAGCTCCGGCCGTTGCGGCCAATTGGGGAATGAACCATCGGATGAAAGATCTCTCTCTCTCCTCTCTCTGTGTAACTCTGACTTTCAAATAAATAAATAAATCTTCCAAAAAATCATTTGATGAGTCATTTGATATCCAAATATAAATACATAGACCATGGAAATAGTGGAATTGTATCAATAGGATCTAAGGCAAGAAGTATGTACAGTCAAAGTTGACCATTTAAAAACCTTCAGGGCACCAACTTTGGAGACAAACAGTTTATAGACTTTCCCTCCATCTTGGGCTGTATTTCAGCTTCCTAAAAGGGAGAGGAAGAAATGTCCATGGTTTCATCTCAACTTTGCTCAGGTAAGAGAAGGACAGGCAAAGCTGTGATTTCTCCATCCCTCTCTCTGTATTTATTTTTGTTCTGAGAAGGTATTACTGCTTTATCACAAGCTATATGCACATACAGTGCAACTCCCTTACATAGGGTTTATATTCACACTACTGTCAATCACCACAGCACCACACTGGGATAACCTCAATAACAGAACAATGTTAATGCTCGAACACATTGTGTTGACTCAAGTTCTAACACCTCACTTTCTCTTTACTATTCTTAAGGTAGAGAAAACCATAAGCAGAACCTGGGAGATCTAGAATTGTGACTTAAAGAGCTCCTGGAAATTGTGGCTCCCTCTTCACCATGGTACTGATATTCCATTGACATCTGGGTAGATACAGGAACTGTGTCCGTCTACTCCCAAACGATCCCCATTACATTGATTTGAAACAGTTTTACATCTGTTGACATTTACATGATCAGTTCAAATTGATGGTCAGGTGATTTTTTTTAAACAAGATTTATTCATTTACTTGAAAGGCAGAGTTATAGAGAGGGAGAGAGAAAATCTTTCAACCACTACTTCACTCCTCAAATGGCCACAATAACTGGAGCTGGACCAGGTTGAAGCCAGGAGCCTGGAATTCCAGCCGGGTCTCCCAAGTAGGTTCATGGGGCATAAGGACTTGAGCCACCTTCTACTACTTTTCCAGGAGCATTATCAGGGATCTGAACAGGAGTGGAACACCCAGGTCTCAAACCAGTGCCTATTTGGGATGCTGGCATTAAAGGTACTGGCTTATCCACTTGTACCACAACCCTGGCCCTGAATAAATAATCAGTTTTTTAAAAAAATGTATTTATTTATTTGAAAGTCAGCATTACACAGAGAGAGGAGAGGCAGAGAGAGAGAGAGAGGTCTTCCATCCAATGGTTCACTCCCCAGATGGCCGCAACGGCCGGAGCTGTGCTGATCCGAAGCCAGGGGCCAGAAGCTTCTTCCTGGTCTCCCACATGGATGCAGGGACCCAAGGACTTGGGCCATCTTCTACTGCTTTCCTGGGCCATAGCAGAGAGTGGGACAGGAGCAGCTGGGATTGAACTGGCGCCCATATGGGATGCCGGCACTTCAGGCCAGCGCATTAACCCAATGTGCCACAGCGCCGGCCCCAAAGTAATTAGTTTTAATACAAACATGTGCTTATAACTCCCAATGCTGAAGTTTTATAAGCATGAAAGGTTGGGAAAGGGGAATGAGGAAGAGAAATCAGGGAAAGAAATGGAACCAGGATTTAATGAATGTCTCACATGTATTTGGGAAGCTTGATAGAGATACTCTACATATTTTTTACCTATAAGGTCCGTATTATTACCTATTTTATATACTCCAAAAAGTTTTGTGGAAAAGGCCATACAGATAGAAACATGATAAGTTCAGAATCAAACACAAGTGTCTCCGGCTCCAATGCCTGGCCTCTATCCACTGAATATAAAGAAAGGAAAATTTACTTTGCATTCTCATAGGCATGTTGAGAAAAAAAAAAAAAAGAACCAAAGAGAGATTGCAACATGTTTTGCAAAGTAAAATATGCTAATGAAGAACTGGCAGTATCAACATGTTCCACAGGAACTGTATATATGATGAACTTTCAGAGGCTCTAAACCAGTTTTCCTGTTGTGTAATTCTTCCTCTTTGTTGCTCTCCTAAATGTGCAATGTCAACTCTAGTGCATTTTAACCTGTGCAGTTAATAGCTAGTTCTAACTACTACTGGGGAAAATGTTTTAAATTAAATGCAATAGGTTTTTAATTAAGGGAACATTTTTTAAAAAAGGATTTATTTATTTGTTTGAAAGGCAGAATGATGGAGAGAGACCTTCCATCCACTAGTTCACTCCCCCAAATGATCACAGCAGCCAGGGCTGGGCCAGGCTGAAGCCAGGAACCCAGAACTCCATCTGGGTCTCCCACATGAATGACAGGGACCCAAGTACTCGGGCCATCATCTGCTGCCTTCCTAGGTGCATTAGCAGGAAGCTGGATTGGAAGAAAAGCAACCAGGGCTCAAGTCAGCATTCTGAGATATGAGATGCAGGTTTAATCTGCTGTGCCACAATGGCCAGTCCCAATTAGTGATTAATATTGAAATTAGTATTAATAATAATTAATAAGGAATCATGCTGTATAATCCAATAAAATTTCAAAAGATCACATAACCTGACCCAAATGACTTCAGTCAAGTGCCCAAGGTCAACATCAACGGTGGTAAGTCATGTTCTTGCTCCAGCAGGATGACAATGGGACCTTATCTTCACGATCTTTCTCCCCAAACACATAAACCATGTCTAATTGTAGAGAAAATATCAGAAAAAAAAATCCAAAAGAGGATCATACTACAAAATACCATTCATATGTATGTGAAATAAATATCTTCAAAATAGAAGTGTGCCTTGAAACTGTTATGGTCATCAGAAACCAAGAAAGCTTGAGAAATGGTCAGTCAAGAGAAGTCTAGGAAATATGATGAGTAAACATTATATGCTAACCTGCATGGGATCCCAGAACTGAAGAAACATTGGGTAAAAAAGACAGAAATTTGAATATGGCATCTAATAGTAAGGCATTAGTGTTGATTCACTGAAGCAACCTAGATGTGAGTTAAATGGCAATCTTTGTACTTCATACATTTTTTAAAATCTAAAACTGAAAAAAGTTAATGAAAGAATAAGACAAAAGAGCATGTAAATTGGATTTTGTTCTGTGTAAATTCCTTAAAATGTGTATCCACCTTCCCCTGTTCTCAGATTTCTTAAAAAACCTAAAGGAAAGAGCAAAGAACAGTATTTTTTCCTAATTCACAGAAATTGTGGTCATCAGGAAAAGTATAATAAATTAGCCCTGTTCTATCTTGTCTTCATGAATAGAGTTTAAGAAACTCAGTGCTAGGTTTACCTTTGTTGTTGATTAATTATGATCTTTAAAAGGTCATTTTACTTCACAAAATAGATAAAGGTTTTACCTCATGGATGCTTATAAAATTTAATGAAATGATATAGTTAGAAAATGTATAAAATAGTTACTTTAGGGCTAGCATTCTAATATCAGAGCTTTTAAAAAAAATAATCAATTTCAAATGCTGGCCAGACAATTGGACTTCCTGGTCAACCAAGAGTCCTAGAGCGATTTTATTCCTTTGTTTGATTTTCTTCACACAGATGAGCATGCAGTTAAACTTGACTTAAATACCAGGACAAGCTGACACAAGTTGGTATAGAATTGCATAGACAGTCCACACCCTGGCTCCAGCTCTGTTCTGAAAATCAGGGTACAGTGTGACCCAGATGTGCAAGTCTCTGCTTTACGAATCAGCCCCTCCATACACGGAAAACTTGGCCTTGCTGCTCCAAGGGGAGACAAGGGATTACTGGGGAGATGACATCAAGGCCACCACACGTATCGACTTGCTTTGCCCAGGATGTGTGGAGTTTTGCTTTGCTTGGAATCAGCCCCAGAATTTAGAATTAAACTAACCAGAGCTTGCTTTTCAACTGTCCCAAAATACACACTTTCCTGAAGACTCCAGGCGCTGGCATTCCATGTGCTCAGGCTCTGCCTCTGTTCACCATCCCTAAGCCCTTGATCTCTTCAGGCAATGAGAGGTGGAGGGAGGCAATCGGAGGTTCAATTCAGCCACAGGTGCGTGTGCAGCACACACCCACGTGTAATCAGAAAGAGTCACAAGATAGTAAGAGCACTGCAGGTTCTGAAAGGAGACTGACAGAAACCAAGCCGGATCCAGGCAGGCAGTGTAGAGTTCAGTCATCACTTCTGGGCTGTGGCTGTTCTTGGGGGTTCTGCAGTTGGTACCTGATGTGAAGAGCACCTCACCCGGTGGGAGGCACAGGAGACAGGCAGGTTTTTAATTCCTACCGTGTGAACTTCTGGGTCATTTCCAAGTGCTTTTCAAAACGCCTTCATGTAGGCACCAGGAACTCAAGGTGATGACCAGAGACAACTCATGGTCACTACTGACAAGAGGTTTATGGAACATATTTCCATCAGACTCTATGGCTTGACTTCTTACACCAAGCAACTTGACAGTGACTAGATCATCTGCATTAGTGTTCTCCTTCACACGGGCCCTGCTGCCTCTATCCTGACAGCTTCTGCTCTCTACTCGTCTCCACGATAGCGGAGAGTGGCTCCTCGACTTCCTAATGCTTCTCTGTTGACTGCGTAGACATGCACACTATTTTTGCCTTAAAAGTTTAGACCACGTACTACAGAAATGCTGATGCCAGACGTGGAGGGAATAAACACGGGGAAGCTATAAAAGCCTCATGGAATCCTTGCAGCTGTAGTCCCTGGTCAGAGGTTGTAGGATGACACCCTTTGGTTTTCAATGCTTGTTCGCCAAAGTGACAGTCATAATAAATCATAAAGACAAATATTGATCCTTTTGTTAGTAATATTTATTTCTCAGGGACTTTTGGGTGAGTGCTACCAAATTCGGTGGGCATTTTCACAACAGAGGGCTCTTCTCCAGTAACATATGGTTGGGATAACTACCTCCTTACCCAGAATCCTCCGCATGCTAAAGAGTTATTCAATCAATATACTGAGAATCAGAGATACAGCTTCCAATTGTATTTTTGTTGCTTGACTCAGGAGCGTTACTTACTAGAATTTCACTGAGTAGGAGTGGGACTGTGTTGCTGGCATTTGGTTCTTGTCCCCTCACTTAGCCGTGTTGCTGGATACACCACCAGTGCAGGCCTTCCTGCTGCACACAGCCCACATCAGAAGCTCATCTGACAGAGGCTGTGGGCCATAAAGGAACCAGAAAACTTTATTACTTGACATCTAGAACCATTTACACTGAGAGTTAGTTTTTCTCCCTCTGAATAGCAGCTTCAGAAGTGAACTCAGAACAGCATTGGGCTTATTGACTACGGAATCAGGAAAAGAACAGTTTGAAGTTGAGACAGCAGTTTGGGCACTGTGGAGTTACATTCGTCCAGCAGCCCAAATATTTCTGTCTCAATCTGCATGCCCTACACTGGGGATGCACCAAAAGCTTCCTAGTGCACAATCCTCCTTTTTCTGGATGCCATATGCACTTACATCTTGCAAATTCTGCATTTCGTCCCCCACTGCAACCTTTGACAACCTTTGGACTACATCTGTCTGTCTTTTACCTTCTGTTTATCTGGCTTTCTGTGGAAAGGAAGTATCCATGTATAGAATTTGTGAACTGCTGTGGATCTCAAGCAGGTAGGACCTAACATAGTTTTCCTTTTTCTTCTTGTTTTCTAGTATTCTCGTATTTTAGTCTGTCCCATACACCCAATACCTATGATAGTATATGGGAATAACTCATCACATTTCAAATTTGTATTTATAACTTCAGCTGAATGGTTTCATAAGCATAGACAGCAGTAAAATGGCATTATAAAATCATAAAGGACCATTATATAGGATTAACATTCCTTTGTTCCCCATCCTGTATGTGTGAATGGGAGAGTTAATATAGAATGACATAATGGTAAGGATATCAGCACTTTATTCTATATAACAGAAAATGACAGGGTGTGACTGAACAAGCCTTCCTATGGTCAGTCATTAATGACTTGTGTTTTAATTCAGAAGACATTTATTTTGTTCTAATTACATTACTTACAAAACTTTGACAGAATATTAGACAAGTACCAGGAAAGAAAAAAAAAGTACTATAATTAATGTTAATAAAATGTTAATTAATGCAGCCTATAAAACAGCTTACCTAAATTTTAAAGGGTTTTATGATCAACAAATATTGCTGCAACAGCTGAAAATCCACATAAAAAAGAATGACACTGGATCTGTATCATGCCACATACAAAAACAACTCAAAGCAGATCATAGACCTAGATTCAGAAAAATCTTCATGACCTTGGATGAGGCAATGGTTTTAAGAGTGACCCAAGAGCACAAGTGACAAAAAGAAATTAGATAAAGTAGACTTCATCAAAATTAAAAACTTGTTTTCTTTAATGGACACCATCAAGAAAGTGAAAAGACAACCCACAGAACGGGAAATATAATTGATAAGGGACTTCTACAAAGGATAGGCACACAGTTCTTTTTAATGTTTATTTATTTTTATGTATTGGAAGGCAGAGAAGCAGAAAGGGAAAGGGGGAGGAAAAGAGAGAGAACATGAGCTTCCATCTGCTGGTTCACTCCCCAAATGCCCTCAACAGCCAGGGCTGGGTCAGGCTAAAGTCAGGAGCCAGGTGTTCCATCCAGGTCTCCTAAATGGATGGCAGAAACCCAAATACTTGCTCCATCATCCACTGCTTCCCAAGCACGTTAGCAGGAAGTTGGATTGGAAGCAGAGGTGGGCCTAGATCCCTGGCACTCAGGATGTGGGACTCACAAGAGAGAGCTTAACTTGTTACACCATAACACCTGCTCTACAAAGAGCTCTTCTAACTCATCAATAAAATGACAATTCACTTCAAACAGGATCAACTAATATTATTCCTAAGAAGATACACGAATGTCCAATAAACACATAAAGAGATGAGCAACATCATTAGTCATTAGGGAATGCAAATCAAAACTACCAAAAAAAACACCACTTCACTTCCACCAGGATGGCTAATGAAAAGAAAGTAGCAAGTATTGGCGAGGATGTGGAGAAACTGGAATGCTCAGACACTGCTGAGGGAGATATAAAATTGTGCAGCACTTGGAAAACAGTTTGGCAATTTCTCAAAAAGTTAAACATGAGAGTTACCATAAAGCAACATTCTACTCCTACTGGACCACCTCAGAGTTACATGCTAAGAGAAATGGAAACATATGTCCATATAAATTCATAATGGACACTACCCAAAATGCGCATCAACTAATGACTAAATAATAAAGGCAGTATGTGTATATAACTGTATACCCTTCAATCATAAAATGGAATGAAGTATTGATATATGCTACAATGTAGATGAAAATATCATGCTTAGGAAAATACACACGGAATGGCCACATATCATATGATTTCATTGCTATGGAACATACAGATTGGGCAAATCTACGGAGACAGAAAGAAATTAGTGGTTGGCCAGGCCTGTGGATGAGGAGAATTGTGGTGTGACTGCTAATGAGTAGTGGGCTTCCTTCTGGAGTGATGGAAATGTTCTGGAATTAGTGATTGACAGTGGCTAAAGTAAATTCCCTGAAAGCCAGAGAGGTGCACACTTTCAAATGGTGGATTTTATGGCATGTGCAGTAGGTATTTGGACTCTCCATGCTTTCAGGTAAAGAAACTATGGATCGGAAAAGGTGAGGACTTTAATAAGATTGAAGGGAGGTAGTATGGTGCATTGATTAGACCCATGGTTCTCAAAATGGGCCCACAGGTCAGCATCATCAGTGTCATCTGCAAACTTGTTGGAGCTGTGCATTCTCAGGTTACAGGGCATCCTCTGAGTTAGAACCCCGGGGAGCCAGTACTCATCCCTGAGTTTTAACACACTCTGCAGGTGAAGCTGGGGCAGGCTCAGGTTGGAGAGCCACTGGATTAGTTACAGCTTCAAAAGCCCAGTTGTTCTTCTGCTCACTCGATCGTCAACATCAGGCAGATTTCTTGACCTTTCTGGGGCTCAAAGTATTCATCTGGAAAAACGGGTCCTCAAAAGGTTATTATGAGGATTAAATGTTTGAACCCAGGCAACGTGCTTGCAAGAGGGCTGGTCACTTAATGGGGACACAGTAAGTGTCTGCCTTTATTATGCAACAGCCCTGAGCAGATCTGGGAAGAAAATGAAGGCCCCCTAACTCAGTAGAATGTCAGTGGCCTATGCAAGCTTGTATTTCTAGCAACCTCATTAAAAAAGAAACAAGAGTAACTAGTTTTAATAATGTATTTTATTTAACCCAATGCATCAAAGATATTATTTTAGCATGCAATGGATATTTTTTGAGACAGTGTACACTTTTTTATACTAAGCCACCAAAATCCTGTGTAATTTATATAGAGTACATCTCAATGTGCAATAGCCGCCTTTCAATTGCTCAGTAGGAACTGAAATGCAGCGAGTGGCTCTCCTATTAGAGAACCTAGTTTCAGCTCCAGGGCTGTGCACACTCAAGGATGTCGTCTCTGTCTAAGGACTTTCAAAGCAAAAAGCCAGAAGGGAACGGGTCATGAGGCACCATTTCCTGACCACATCCAACCAGAACAAGGATGCTGAGTCACCGCTGCCCTGCATCCTCAGCCACACATTGCTACAGGATGAAGTGTTACATCTATAGGGCTGGAAAACGTGCTTAGCACCCAACAGGTGCTGAACACATGTTTTCTAATAAATGAATGAACATTAACAGGGTTTTCCAACTTAACCTTTAATTTTATAACCATCTTTTCCAATATCTGAAAACATCTCATAATCTCTTGATATCTGTTTTTCTCACAAGTGGCTCCATTTTTGTCTTCTCAATTGACGGTTTCCTAGTAACCTTCAGATTTTTACCAAACCTTTGGTAAAGATTAGACTTCCTAGAACATGAATCCTTAACTGAATGCTAGATATGTAGGAGTTTATTTTCTATGATAGAATGCAAATTTTATAGATACACAGATACCAAAGATCACAAGTTTAATTTTGTTTGGATTTTTTAATTGTTGGGCTAAGAAAAAAATAGCAGTATTAAGAGTTCTAATTTTTATGATTCTTCCTGAATTCTCCATTGCAGAAGCTACAGGATGTATTTACACAGCAAGGACACACTGCTGGATCATGCCGACGTTATTAAAACTTACCACCTGGGGCTGGTTATGTGACACAGCAGGTTAAGCTGCCCCATGCTTGCATCTCCTACTGGAGTGCCAGTTCGAGTCCTGGCTGCTCTGCTTTGGATCCAACGCCCTACTAACGTGCCTGGGAGGGCAACAGAGGGTGGCTCAAGTGATTGGGCCCCTGCCATCCATGTGGGAGACCCAGATGGAGTTCTAAGCTCCTGGCTTCAGCCTGGCCCAGCCATTTGTAGAGTGAACTACCAGACAGAAGATGTCTCTGTCTCTCCTCTGTCACTCTGCCTTTCAAATAAATAAATCTTAAGAAAAAAAAAATCTCACCACCTGAGCAATCTGAAGGGGCACCCAGAAATACCTCCTGATGTATGGGTGTCTGGGTGAGTGATTTCCCATGGAGGTTGACACCTGCCATGAATTAACTTCTTCACTGAGCTCTTAGGATTCTTACAGCAAGATGTTGTGGGGTAATTTAGGAACAACAACAAAAAAATGAAGTCCTAGGAACAGCCAGAGAGGCCTCTCTGGTCTCTACCCTCATTCCCCTCCAGCCATACCAGCCTCCTTCCTGTCACTCAAAGACACCAGGTTTGCTCCAACAGCCATGCTGTGCCTCACAGGCTCTCCTCTTCTGGAATGTTCTTCCCCCAATAATTTCCCCCTTTCACCCACTTTCAAGTTTTGCACAAATGCCTCTCTTCCCTGAGTCCTTCCCTTTCCTTTTCCCCTCTGAGCACTCAGCACCTCTTAAGATGGGGCCTACTCTGTGCATGAGTGTTCCTCCCGCTAGATTGTAAGCCTTCACGTCTGTCTGGTTCACTGATGGGCTCCATCCTAGAGCAGTGGCTGGCAGATGGCAGACACCTGAGTAAATGGAGTCATTTGCTCATAGACTGGGTTCTTTACTGTCTTCCTTTTCCCTCTCTCTTTTTAGCCTGCTCCAGTCTTGAGACTGACTGGGAGGTGGGAAGCGCATGTGAGAAACTGAATTCTCCCAAACCTGTTGGTTGGACTTGCTCAGTGAAGGATCCTGCCTCTGGAATTTATTCCTCTGGGCAGGTTGCCAGAGCCCGAATTTGTTGTCTTTGGGATATGATGCAAGATTTGGTTTTTTTATTTTGGGGGGCGTGTTTCCATTTGGGTTGATTTATTGTTTTGTCTGGGCTTTTATTCCTGTGTTGGGTTTTATTTGTCTGGGTTGATCAAACAATTTAGCAACTATTCTTCACAGAGCTGTGGACCAGGAGAAATCAGAGCTGGAAAAGACCTTGTGGTTGATCTATGCCATCCCCTCCCCATTACAGCCTTGCTCTCCGCAATGCACGATCCACAGCTTTATTCAACAAGGTTTTAAATGTCCTCAAAAATTCCTTTGGGCGCCCATGCAACTAACCTAATACTCCTGTCCATTAGCAAGAATTCCTGATGTTTTGTCTAAATTTTCCTGTTCAGATTTTCATTTTATTTCTCCTATTCACAGTCCAAGGCAGCGAGCCCCCTTCTCTTCTGCGATTTTCTACCTTTCAAAGAGATGTGGTCTTACATTTCTGCTCTATCTGTTCTTTAGCCAAACTATACATGAGACCTACCTTACACTTTCTTCATTCTCTTTGTTGAATTTTTATTTCGGTAATTTAATTCCTTCCAATGCTTCCCCTTGACTGGCAATATGTGTAGTTTCACTAGTCTCCCATGAAAGGACCCTAACACAAATCTTTTCCTTCTGAAACTTTAAGAAAAAGTATTGCAAATATATGCAATTTGCTGCCATAGCCAACCTCAGGGGATTTATTTTATTCATCAGAACATTAAGTTCTGTGTGATACTGTTGACTTGACTTTAAAATTTTCATGGTAATTATGTAATATCAGAAATATCACTCAAGCCCTCTGCATCTCTGTGCTTATACTTGCAAAAGGAGAGAACAACACCTGCTTCAGCCTCCTTTGCTGCAATCTCATGAAAAATAAATGTTCTTCCAGGGCTAGGAGATCTTTCAAGGATAAAAACAGCTCACTTCCCAGTTTTCCAAGAGAGGCACATAGGATAAATTATTCACCATACTACCAGGTTTACCTGACAGTCTTTCTTTCTGGTTTTAGTAATTTATGCTAACTCAACACATCTCGATCTGTAGTGAAAGGCAAATTTGAAAAATTCCCAAATGCCATGAACTGATTTTTATAAAATGCAAATGACAGAGTTGGAAGAAGTGAGTCAGAGGATTTAAGAGTTAAAATATCTATCCCTTCTTTCTGTGGCTGTCTTGGACAGAACCAACTAGCCTGTGGATTCTACCCTAGACAGCCTTGTGCTAGATAAATGTGTTTATTCAGATACTTTCCAAGATAAATCTTTCCCGTGTAAAGATTCCCATTAGACTTCCTTTTAGTTTTCCCTTAGTCTCCTACTTCAATTCAAAATCAGTTTTAAAAAGTAGATAGCCAATAGTCATTTCCCTCAAAATATTTGATAACATACTTCTCACTTTTTTCCAAGTGTGGCAATTTGAATTTATCTTACAAAATCAAATCTGAATGAAAAATCATTTAAGACAAGAAGAAAATGTTTCACGGAGTCTACACAAGTTCATGAGTTACAGAATGATCTCCTGGTCACAATGATGCCAGAAGCTCCACTTCTCAAACCACCATTAGTCTCCTGCATCCAAGGTCGGGGCCAGGCAGGGGGAGAAACTCACTAATCCAAGGAAGGCAAAAAACACCCCAGCACTTATTCCACCCTACCTGGCCCTCTGCCATCAACCTGCACTTTTTGGATTTAAAACAGATTATATATCAGCAATAACTGAAGTAGTTATTACATAAGCTGGTTATAAGATGCCATGTGCTTTTAACTAGCATCTTTTATAGTTTGAGGAGAAGAAAAAATTCAAGTTTCAGCCCTCTTTTCTGAAATAGGCGTCTCTTATTTTTAGTGGGGCTTAATTACTTTGAGAGGGAATTAAACAGAAATATACTGAAATTTCATTTTTCCAGGGAATTAAAAAAATAAAGTTTATGGTAAAACATGAAATGTGGGGAAATATTAAATTCAGTAAACTGCACAAATGTAACACATAAGTTACACGTTAGGCTTTTTATGATCTAAAAGTCTATTCCAAGAAAAAGAAAAATTGAAATTTGAAGACTTGAGAGCTTGTTTGAAAAAGTAGTAGAAATAAGTTCCAGCTGGTGTGAGAACACAGAGAAAGGCCCAGCTCTGAGTGGAGGTACAACAGGGTGGCACCAGGGTAAATAATAGCACAGGATGAGTGAGGTGCTGGTGGGGAAAACTTTAAATGCAGAGCATTTTACACTGTTCTTTTAAAGGATTTTTTCCAAAAGTATGAAAACATATCTCTGTGTCCATGGCAGAGAAAATGTATCTTAACAATAGATCAGATGGAGTTTTTCTCTATGCCATTTTCCAAGGGCAAGCTCACGGCCAGTGTGGATTAATCATTAATGAATTTAATAAAGTGAACAGATTATTAGCTCCTAAAGCTAGTTATTTTGTTTTATAAATGTTTCAATATGCCAGATGTTTCATAAAAAATAATTTTTGATTATTTAACACGATTTATGAAGCTAGAATGCTCAACTTTTATTTCTGTGTTAAAATTTAAGTGTTAAAAACCGTTAACAGACAAACAGAATTTACAGTTCAGTTAGCAGTCACTGAATGTGAAAAGAGTTCTTAAAATGCTCCTCTTCAAAACCATTCTGGTTCCCATAGAAACCAATGTGAGATCCTGGAAAACAAGGTAAGTTCTAAAATAATCACCATTATAAATACCCATTATATAAATGTAAATACAGGCAATTGAAATGATTTAGATGATTTTGAAATTGCATATCATTTCCCAAACCATAATGATTCCTTCAGAATAGTTCTTGTCTGTCATATAAATACAGCATTTACAAAATTTTAAAAATTCTTATGATTTACTTGTGAGACCATAATCGCCTTTTCAAACAAGTCTTGGGCATGCAAATATCGATTTTTGAACATGTATTCTGGTGCAAGATGAGTCCTTTTTGGCTGGGCTTTTACTTTGTGGTAGAGTAAGTACTTCTCCTTATTAGCATTTGAAATTTATAGGACTGTTTCTTTATTTGCTATTAATTGCTGCACACTGAGATCTAGATATTTCAGAGAGTTATTTTAAAATTACGATTTTCACATTTTAGTTGTCCAAGAATTTTTGTCATGAGAAAAGTGCCAAAAAGGCTTCCTCTACTGAGATTGTAATGCTTCCCAAAGTTCAATCACTGGTACGGAGTACTCATTAAGTTAATGAAGATATAATGTGAGACATTCAGATAGAAAAGAGCAGCTAAACTTCTTAAGGGAGTCAGAACACTTAGAGGAAAGGTTCCAATGGTGGGGGGCAAACATTTCTATTTAGTGTGGTTGTAAAAGGAATCACAAGTGATACCCATCACACAGTATTGTTAACCTGGATCAATTTTCTTTTACTTTGATTTCATCTAAACACTTGCTTTTTAATGTGGCCTCCAGCCCAGCAACATCAGTGTCATCCAGAAGCTTGTTAAAAACAGAATCTCAGGCCTCACAAAGATTTGACTGCATCAGAATCTGAGTTTTAACAAAATCAGAAGAGATTCACAAGCATATTAAGGTTTAGAAGTATACCCACCCCAAATATTCACTCCAGAAAAACTATGTAAGCTTTATTCCAAATGAACTGATGTAAACTCTCAGAACCCACCAGGGTAGAAACTATAACAGGGAAAGAAAGGCCACATCTGCATGTGGTATCTGCATAGTGTCTTGCGTAAGGCAGAATCTGTAAGTATTGTTAAATAGTTTTGGGGAAAGAGGATGAAAATATTATTTTATTTCCAAACTGATGTTTTATGTTTTTAAAAGAAAATGGTTATACATTTTAACTGTCCCCTCCATAAACCAAACCATTAAACATACTATACACAGAAATCAACCTCATATGAATTAAAAGTTTAAATTTAAGGCCTGATACTAAAACTTCTAGAGGAAAAAGCTTCATGACATTGGTCTAGGCAATAGTTTTTTGGATATGACTCCAAAAATACAGTCAACAAAAATAGACAAGTGGGACTATACCAAACTCAGAAGCTCTAGCAAGGGAAATAATCAAAAGCATGAAAAGGAAGACTGTGGAATAGGAGAAAATATTTGTAAATCATGTATTTTGTAAGGGATCACTATCCAACATGTTAGCAAACTGGTGCACTTTTATCTATGGTGCGATCTACACCCTGATTTACATCCTAGGCTCTAGCCCCTGCCACCATTACTGAAAGCCAGGTGGCCATGTGGCCCAACCACTGGTGTCAGCCCCAGCCCCATCCTAATGGGATTCACTGCTCCTGCTTCCTTGCCCGCCCTTGAGCAAAGTTTTAAAAGGACCTGTTCCTGAACACGTGGCTCTCTCTTGGCTCCTCTCTCTTGGCTTCTCTCTTCTCTCCTGCTCACTCTCTCTAGCCTTCTCTCCTCCTCTCTCCTCTTTCTCTCTTATTCTCCTTCTCCCTCTCTGCTCCTTCCCTCTGGTCTGCTGGGTTTTCCCCAATAAACCCTCTCCCTTACTCCAGTGTTTGTTGTGCTTTGTGACGGCTAACAGAAATATAGAATACAACATAAAAAAGGAACTCCTACAACTCAATAGTAAAATACTCAAGAACCCCCATTAAAAAATGAACAGATGACTTTAATAGATATTTCGCCAAAGAAGACATCCAAATAGTCAACATATGTATGAAAACATTTTCAACGTTACTCACCATCACGGAAATACAATTCAAAATCATGATGATACTTAACACTGGCTAGAATGATTGTTTTTTCAAAAAGATAACAAGTACTGATGAGGATGTTGAGATATTAGAACCCCTAAGCACTGTTAGTAGAAGCGTAAAATGGCAAAGACTCTATGGAAAACAGTATGGAGGTTCTTCAAAAAATTAAAAATAGAACTACCACATGATCCAATTATCTGACATCTATCTATATATATATCCAAAGGAACTGAAATCAGAATTCAAAGAAGATATCTGCATGCCCATCCTTGTTCATTGCAGCATTATTCACAATACCCAAGATACAGAAACAACCCAAATGTCCATTGACTGATAAGTGGATAAAGAAAATGTGGTGTGTGTGTGTGTGTATGTGTATATGCATATTATTCAGCCTTTAAAAAAAGGAAGTCCTGCCATGGATAACATGGAAGATTTTTTAAAAAGGATATATATATATATATATATCTTTAGTTAGATGGTTAGCTATTTGAAAGGCAGAGAGAGAGAGAGAGAGAGAGAGAGAGAGAGAGAGAGAGAGGCTTCCACCTGAAGCTCACTCCCTGAATGGCCACACAGCCAGGTCTTGGCCAAGCTGAAGCCAGAAGCCAGAACTCCAACCTGGCCTCCCACACGGAAGGCAGGGGTGCAAGCACTTGGGTCATCCTCTCCTCCCTCCCCATGCACTGCAGCAGGAAGCTAGATTGGAAGTGGAACAGCTGCAGCTCCAATTGGCACTCCAAAGTGGGACGCAGGCAACACAAGTGGTAGCTTAACCCACTGTGCCACATTGGCCCTGAAGACATTAGTCTAAGTGAAATGACCAGTTACAGGGCAACCACTGGGTGAGTCCACGTATATGAGGTTTCTAGAATAGTCCAACAGAAACAGAACAGAATGGTGGTGGTCAGGGGCTGTGGGTGTGGGAACTGGGAGTTGTTGTGCAGTAGGTGTAAAGTTTCAGTTACATAGGATGAACACATTGTAGAAATCTGCTGTAAACATGGGAGCTATTGTTAGCAATACTGTGTTGTACATTGAAAAATTTAAGAAGGCAGATCTCGCATTAAATCTTCTTACTAAAAACACCCTCCAAACATATGTCACAGTAGATTCAGAGCTAGCTCTAAGTGTCCAGAATCTGCCTGCATAGTGTCCACTTTTTTTTTTAAAGATTTATGTATGTATTTGAAAGTCACAGTTACACAGAGAGAGGAGAGGCAGAGAGAGAGAGGTCTTCCTTCCATCCGCTGTTTCACTCCCCAATTGGCCACAATGGCGGGAACTGTGCTGATCCAAAGCCAGATGCCAGGAACTTCTTCCAGGTCTCCCGCATGGGGGAAGGGACCCAAGGATTTGGGCCATCTTTTACTGCTTTCCCAGGTCATAGCAGAGAGCCAGATTAAAAATGGAGCAGCCGGGACTCAAACTGGGGCCTGTAAGGGATGATGGCAATGCAGGCAGCAGCTTTACCTGCTACGCCACAGCATCAGCCCCATGTCCACTGTTCTAAAGACCCTTAAGATCTGCTTCAGGGAAAAGGAAGTGAGTATTAAAAGTCCAAAAGAGAATGAAAATTTCAACAGGGAGCTATGGATTTCTGTGAAATAAGAGATTGCCTATATGGTGTGGTCTGTCCAATCTTTCAATATTCCCATTTTCTTCTAATAGAGCTTCACTTAGATTTATCACAAGTAATATTTGGACTTTTGATAATGGTTTTGCTAGCTGCCTAAAAACGAGGACATAGTAGGGAAAGAAGGTTCCTGAAATGTGCAGCAGCCCAACTTTGTGGCTACAACCTCATCTACAACTTGCCTGTGAACACTCAGCAAGTAGCTACAGCAAATGGCTGTTCTGGTTAGAGAAGGCAGACAGAGTTCTAGAGTCTTGAGCACAGTGAATGTTCAGAACTTCTTGTGACTGTTGGAAACAACAGTCAACTTTTCTTCTAGCTTTGAGGAGTTTACACATTGCTAAAGGGCAGGGCTGGCACTATCGTCCTCCTTTCTACTTCAAACTACATTATTCTGTGTCAGATGCCAGGCACCCTGCTGAGTGTTTTATCTGCAGTAGCTCATTTAATTCTCCCAAAAACCTAGTGAGGAAGGATATTTTTCTTTTAACTTCAAAGACACAAAAGGAAAAAAAAAAGGAAAAAAAAGGCACAAAGGAGAATTTCTTGGGACACATACAACCAGTTAACAGTAGAGACTGAGTCTGACCTTAGGAAATGTGACTCTGGAGTCCAAGCTTTTTGTGCATGGATTTCAAAATTTTCTGCACCAAAATAAATTTATGCTGCTCGTCACAGGGCAGCAGGTTCGATAGAGCTCCTCAGGGCCAGCCTGGGGAGCTCAGGGGCCGAACGGGATGATGAGTGTCAGCGGCAAAGGAACCACACCAGAGCCAGGAGATCAGTCAATGCCCAGGGCACAGCCGAGTTCTCGACTTTTTTGGGAGGGGAAGAGCTTTTATAGACACAGAAAGCGGCCTGTCCAAGGCACAATGGAACTGAGCCAACCAGCTGAAAGGTAAGGCAGGACACGAGCCGGGCACACCCTCAAGGGCCAATCACAGCCAAGGACACATACTGTCCACGAATACGGAAGTCTCCTGTCAGGCTAGGTACCTCCCCCTGGGGGCCATCTTAGATTGTTGGAAATGCCAAGTCACTGAGATGTGGAAGTGCAGCAAACTCGAGCAAAGGCTTAGAGGCCTTGTGGAGCAAAGGCTTAGCAACTTTGTTTCCTTTTCTGTTGGAGCCCCCCCCCCCAAGTTTATCTTTTAATTGCATTTTCCAGGAACTTTTTGAAGTACCCTTTAACATATTACTTCATATACTTCTTTTTTGGTATCTCAAACTGTGTTATTGAGATACCTATATTTTCAGTAGTCAATACAAATCAAAATAGTTTTATAAGAGCTATTACTTTTTTTAATGTTTATTTTCATATACTTGAAAGTCAGAGGCACAGAGAAAGAAAGGGAGAAAGGTAGAAAGGTAGAAAGAGAGAAAGAGTAAAGAAAAGGAAAAGAAAGAAAGAAAGAAAAAGAAAGAAAGAAAGAAAGAAAGAAAGAAAGAAAGAAAGAAAGAAAGAAAGAAAGAAAGAAAGAAAGATCGACTGATCGATCCATCTTACACCCACTGGATCACTTCCCAAATGCCTCCAACAGACAGGGCTGGCCAAACCAAAGTCAAGAGTCCAGGTGCCATCCAGGAATCCCGTGTGGTAGCAGGGACCCAAGTATTTGAGCGGCCCCCCAGGAAGCATTAGCTGGAAGCTGGATGGGAACCCGAGTACAGAAGACTAGAACCGGCACTGTGTTACGGGATGCAGGCATCCCAAGTGGTGGCTTAGCCCAATGAGCCACAATGCCCACCTCACCCCACCCCCGTCCTGCCACAGTGATATTACTTTTTAAAAATTATATCTAATTCTCTTTGTTGTCCAAATTTGTTCTCTATTTAGTTGTTCTGTTCTAGTACTCCCATACATTCTGTTCACTTCCTACACAATGTTAAGACAGAGATTCAAATGGGTTACCATGTTTCATTGTGACTCACCTGTTTACACGCCTCTGCATAGACTAGATGCTCCTGAAATTATGTCCTCGTCTATCATGTTTGATGCACAGGGTTTGGTAGACGCTATGAACGAGGGTTGTTGAATGGAGGAATGGATTTAAATATATAAAGACATGTACAACAGATTTATGACAATACTAAATAACTTACATATATATCCCATAATAGCCACCCATATCACATATCCATATAGATTGCATACAGAGTCCCATGGAGTTTACTGCTATATTCAAATGCTATTAAATAATTACTTTTTTAATTTTTAAATTTATAATTTTTTAGCATTTTGCCACATGCACTTCAAAAGCAGACATATACGTGCATCCATATATAAGCAAGTCTTAGGGATACACCGTGAACATAAAACATGGTACACATATCAACTTCGACCTTGCATTGTTTTATAATAACCTGCAAACCAGAGTCGGTCACCCCCTGCCCCCGCCGCCCAGCACACAGACACTGCCAGGAGGAGGAGTTTGGAGTTTGGAGATGGGAGTCCGCTTGGCTTGCCCAGCACCAGCTGAGGGCCTGCAGCTCCAGGCCCAGGGGATGGCTGGGAGGACTTGGTAAGGCATGCCGGCAGTCACTTCACTGCTCCAGATGCCCTTCTGCGCTTACAAACCCGGTGAAGACGTTTCATTTTTTTACACACTGAGTCTCGTTCACTTAGGGAAAGCTACCCCGGTCTAGAGAGTCCGACCAGGAGAGGAAGAAAAAAAAAATTTTTTTTTTTTAAATTTTACTTCTTAATTAGTTTCTCCCCAGAAACCTTTCATTTAAGGTATACAAACTTGATGCATGTCTTCAATACAACTTTAGGAACGTAGTGATTCTTCCCACCCTACCCGCCCTCCAAACCCACCTGTCTGGGACAGCTAAGCCCGCAGGAAGCGCTCGGAGGACCTCCGCTATCCCAGCATTCCGCGCGCCGCTCCCGTGGCTCTGCCCCCGAGTCTCTATGGTAGCCCCGGCGTCGTAAGCGGCGCTGTGGCCTCGGCTGGGGTGGAGTGAGGCCTCTTCGTTCCGTACTCACCTGCGAGGCGTCCTGCGCGGACGGGAGCGATGTCCGAGAAGAAGCAGCCGGTAGACTTGGGTCTCCTCGAGGAGGATGACGAGTTCGAGGAGTTCCCTGCCGAAGGTAACCTCGCGGCGACGCAGGCCTCGGCGGGAGGCGGCGCGGCCGCTCGGCCTGGTGTGGGGCGGCCGCGGAGGGTCGGGGCGCCCGGCTGTGTGCCGCGGGGACGAGGGCCCGCGGTGGTGGGGGGACCAGGGGCGCCTGCTTCCCCGCTGGAGGAGCCGCGGCGGGCCTGGCCCCCGGCCCGGGGTCCGCACGGGGGGCGCCCGCCGCCTGGCCGGTGCCGACGCCGCCCTCCCCGCCGCGGGGTCGGGCCTGAGCAGCCTGCTTCTGCCGTTAAAGCTTCCCACGACGAACCTGCCGCCCCCCGGGAGGGCTCCCCGCGTGTAGTCTGCCGAGCACGGTCAGCCCGCCGCTGCCCCCGGCCCGCCGCTCGCCGGTGTGGCCCGCCTCGGGTGCAGGCTTCGAGAGCCCCTGCACCTCGTCCTCCTGTCTCGGCCTCCCCGCCGAAGAGGAGCGTCTGCTGTCGGCTGTGCGTGGCCGCTGTCTCGGGGCTGTGCTTACGTGAACGCCGTCTCTCGTCCCGAGCGCTGGGCCAGGCGTCGGGGCACCTGGCCCGACCGACGCCCAGAGCCTCGACAGCGTCGGCCTAGGTTGCCGGAGAGGTTTCCAGAATCGGCCGCCTTCGTGGCTGCCTGTGAGGATGTGCTGTGTGTGTGTGTGTGGAGAGTGCGCCCTGTTACTTTGATCGTGGAGGAGAACGTGCGTGTGGGTCCCACACAGACCCCTGCGCCAACCCGAGGTGCGTTTCCCTTCAGTCCTGGAGTTCATCGTGTGTTGTCGGGATTGTTCGTTTTTCTGTTTAGATAGTGGGTTTCTCTGTGCAGGCCCCCCCCCCCCCACTTATTTTTCTGTCTTTTTTTAAAGATTTATTCATTTGAAAAGAAGAGTTAGAGAGAGAGGTCTTCCATCCGCTGGTTCACTCCCCAAATGGCCGCAACGACTGGAGCTGGGCCCATCCGAGGCCAGGAGCTTCTTCCGGGCCTCCCTAGATGGCTTGGGCCATCCTCTGCTGGTTAGCAGGGAGCTGGACGGGAAGTCGAGCGCCGGGACTGCAGCCCGAGCCCATATGGGGTGGATGCCGGCCCCCCGCTTCACTCTCAAGTTGGTTTGTGTATGTGGTAGAAAACTGCTTGTTGAAAGCAGGATTTATTTTTTACTCAAGCTTCCTATTTGATATAGCAAGTATTTCTTATTATTTACATGGCACAATGTTGGGCACTTTATTTATATTGTGCAAGCTGATTATCACCATCGCCCTAAGGAAAGGAAACTCAGATAAAACAAAAAAACCTTGCTGTTAAGTAGCCAAGCCAGAATCTGAAAGGTCTGACTTCCCAAATCCTGGCTTTATCTCTAATTAGCCTTGAGTAACTTATTTATTGGTCTCCCAGCAGAATAATTTATCTTCAGGTTTGAATGTATAGATCCTAATTCATTCAGGAAACTTCATTCTAGAATGAGAAATAACATTTGAAATGCCTTAACTGTTCCTGCTGCTCTGCTTCTTCTGTTCATTATTTAGAGAAATTTCCTTAATATGAGCTTGTGAGATTTTGCTGAATACAGAATCAGCCTGTTGGGTGAAACCACTCAATATTTACTAACAAAAAACTGCTCTGATAATCCCCCCCCTCCCAAAAAAAATCTTGGAAAATATCTCCAAAGGATTATTTCTCATTTATAATTGTGCATTTCTGTGGCTAGCACTGTGGCATAAAGCTAAACCTCCACCTACAATGCTGTCATCCCATATGGGTGCCGTTTCGAGTCCCTGCAGCTCCATTTCTGATCCAGCTCCCTGTTAATGAGCCTGTGAAGTCCTTGGGCCCTTGCACCTGCCTGGGAGACCCAGATGAAGCTCCAGGCTTCTGTCTGGCCCAGCCCCAGCTGTTGTGACCATTTAGGGAGTGAACTAGCGGATAGAAAATGCCACTCTCTCTGTATCTGCCATTCAAATATATAAACATCTTTTAAAGAAATTGTACCTTTCTTTCGTGTTTTGACCTGGTCATGGTTTACAGTCCTGGTTGCTATTCAGAGTATTATTCTTAGGCAAGCAGTCTCAGCATTGTATGGGATCCTGTTCGAAAGCAGCATCCTCTGGGCTGGTGTTGTGAGGCAATGGCTTGAGCTGCCACCTGCAACACTGACATCCCTTCTGGGCCCTGTTCAAGCCCTGGCTTCTCTACTTCTGATCCAGCTTCCTGCTAATGCTCTTGGGAAAGCAGCGAAAGATGGCCCAAGTGCTTGGGCACCTGCCACCGGTGTGAGAGACCCAGATGAAGCTCCTGGCTTCAGCCTGGCCCAGCCCATGCCATTGGTAGCCATTTAGGAAGTGAACCAGCAGATGGAAGAGCTCGATGTTTATGTAACTGCCTTTCAAATAAGTCAGTCTTTAAAATAATAGAAGAAGAAAGCATCTAATTCCTCAGTCTAGACCTGCTCAATCAGTCTGGGCTTTACCAGGACACCTAAACAGATTTCTGTGTACATTAAAGTTTGAATTTTTTGGTATTTCAGTGTTCAATTCAGTTATTAATCCCTTTTTTGGAAAATTCATTTTCTTATGATTGTCTTTATGGCAAATGAGCCATTAACAAACTTACTGATACAAATTAAAATTGCTGTTAATAAGCCAGCTTTGTAAGTCATCTGCAGTCTATAGAGACTATTAATTTTAAAAGCTTCTTTGAGTCTCAGGTACTACTAAAATTATGATGCCCACTCTCTTGGGTATTTGTAGTTTAGAACTTTGTCACATTCAAGACGGTTATGAAATGATGCATTCATGATTGATCAGAGGAGTGTTTTTGATATGTCTCATCCTTGCTAGCCTGTTTGGTCGGATGTCATTTTAAGGATGGGGATTCTTATTCTAAAAAGAAAGTGGAGATGACGTGTTTTACTGGAGTCTTCCCTTCTTCTGAGAAGCTCTTCAGTAAGAAGTGTAAAATCTGCAGTGCTTCTCTGAAGGCATAAAGGAACGCATGCTGCTTTTATTCCCTCCTGCCCTTGATTTAAGCTGTGAATCTGTGTTACATAGCAGTTCCTCCCAGTTATTCTAATTGGTGAGTGTTTAAACCAGCCCAGAAGCAGGAATAGTTTTTAAAAAAATCATGGTTAGGATCTTTGTGGAATGCATTTTCCAATTTGACTATTTAAACTAAGTATTGAAATATTTTTATTTAAAATTGTTTAATATTATTAAAGTTATTAAATATTGAATATTTAAACTTAGGTTTATTAGGAAGACATTCAAAGCCCTGGGCATGATTGATTTTGGTGTAATTTTGGAGGCCTTGACATGGTTAGAATTTGAGAGCCAAAGAGTACCTAAAAGTCTAGAAAAAATTTCATGTTTCACTGTCACACAGGCTGTTGGTAGTAGAGTGGAGTCTAAAACTGAAGTATTTTTTAATTCATTGGAAATTTTGAATAGTTTTTCATATGAGATTTTTGAAGGTTTAAAAAATGTTTTCATTAGTTTCTTCTGGGACAGTTGGAAGTGGGTGAGAGTAAAAGTGTGGGGAAAAAAGTACTTCAGAATATTCTCTTTTTGTGCCAGAATTGAGTGTTTTTGTTTTTTGTTTTTTTAAGGACATTTAAAATGAAATTGAGTTTGGCTACAGCAGCAGTGTTCTGTAATTTTTTTTTTTTTGTAAGCAGTGAAACTGCTGTATAGTCTGAAGAAATCAGGATTAGATAGACTACTACCCGCCTCTCCACCCTCTCACACCCTCCTAGAGAAGTTGCTGGATAGATGTTGTTGATAGGAATCTCCAGGGAGGCAAACAGGCCCTAATTCCCTAATGCTGCCTCAGTTACGCTGGAACCTCTAAAGCACTGTCACCTGTGCCTGACAAAAAGGGCCATCAGTGGTTCTTAACTTGGGGGGAGGGGTGGGTTGAATATCACTTTGACTGTACAGATAGGAGTATAAAAAAATCTGCCAGCATCTCGAGGGTAGAGGCCCAGGATTTTAAATGTGTGCTCTGCATAGACAAGTATAATGCAAAGACTTATCCTGCAATCAGTGCCACTGAGAAATCCTTACACGAATACCGGGTACCAGCTGTACTAAACAATCAATAGAAGCATTGCTGAGGATGTTAGATATAGAAGGTATACTCAACCAGTTTTGCCCATGTCAGATACCTGCCAGTTTGCCTAGAGCTAAAAGAGGCTTTGCTGTTTGCTGTTAGTAGATTTAATATGGTGGGCTTGTAAATAATACTATCATTTAAATTAGTTACATGGTAGTAGCAAGAAATAGAGAACTTATGTTACTAAAAAGGAAAAAAAATATAGTAAATGGCAGAGTACCTATTCAATGTCCTTTATTGGTAAGTGCATGCAAGGGGTATGTTTTTGAATCTCTGGGTGAGTAAACATGATGAATTCAAGATCAGGCCAAAATTTAAATCTACCATTCAAAAATATTAGCTTGTTAATTCATGCTTAGCTTCTTTAAAGTATTTTATAGTCTAGTTGAAATAAAAGATATGTTTATTTTGGTGCAAAAATGTTGAAATGCATTAAATTTTTTTCGTAATACACTTTTCAGGAATTTTTGAAGATTCTTTTATAGGATAAATGTACAAGTAATTGCATATAGTGAAAAATTTAAACCTGTAAAATGGTATATGTTTCAAAGTAAGGGCACCATTCCTCCCTCCCTTGCTCCTCAACCCCACATTTTCCTGTGCCAGTGGTTACCACTTATTAAAGGAGTTTTTGGTTACTCTTCCAGAATGTATATATACATTGTGCTGGTTTGTATAGATTCTTTAAATACTCAGAGGCACATACTATATATTTCTACTTTTTATTATTTAATCTTAGGCATGTTTTCACATTAATATAAAAATCCACCTCATTCTCCACTGTGTGCATATTAATAATTTAGTCCCTTATTGATACCTATGTAGGTAGTTTTTTAGTTTGGTTTTGTTGCAATTACTGACAGAATGGATATTCTTAGGTTTTTGTATGTTTTTGGGCTATCTATAAGATGAATTAGGAAAAATTATCAGGTGCATTTTTATTTCTTTTAAAAACTTATTGTGAAGTAATCTCCAAGTTACAAAATATTTGAGAGCTCTCTCTCACACACTCTCCCCCTCCCCCCTTTCTCCCTCCTCCTCTCCCCATAACTCTGCCTTTCAAATGAATAAAACTATTTGTTAAAGAGAGATGGAACTTATTTGCAGTTATGTACAGTGTGAGGTAGCAACATTGGATCTTTCAAAAAGGATATGTAGAAAAGAGATTTCTTTGAGGTAGAAAATAAAGGTGTGTGTTTACAAGTATTTGAACTCTCAAACGGTCCTTGCAAATGCAGGTAGTTAGGGGCCTAACTATGGAAAGCTTTAAGGAAAATGACCAGTTTGTCTTCTTCCTTAAGAAGTGGGATTTTTGTTTCTTTGCTTATGACAGTGATACGTGTGTGTTTTTAGGCAGTAGACTGTTTAGGAGACATGAACCCAGCAGAATTTGAAAAAATAGAGACTAAAATAAAGGCTAATTAGCAAATTGTTGAAATAACTCAAGTGAATTATGGGGAGCCTGAAGTGAGTTATTATTAGTAGTAAAGAGAATAATGCAAGCATTAATGGAAGAAGTAGAATGATGGATCTTTGGCAACTAATTTGATACAGGATGTTGGGAATATGAAAAAAACCAGGGGTTATGATTTGCCTTTATGTGAATAGAAATCTGGATGGTAGGATATGTTTTGGATACCCTTGCTTCAGTATTGTGCAGGAGGATCAGACAAAGAGCTGAAATGAGTTTTTGTATATAATAATTATGCAAAGAATTGGATCTGAATTTACTTTATTAAAAATATGATCTTAATGGTTACATAAATTATTTTGAGCCTCTAATTTTTCTAAGTTGAGAGAAAACCCTTTTCACACTTAAATATCAAGTTTATTTCAGACTCTTCACCACAAAAAACAAAGTTCACCAGGGGCCTAGTAGCAACATTGTTTATGACTTAACTGGTTCTTTGCTCTCAAATTGCCCACTAACACTTTGGGTTCTTGTTAGAGAAGTGGTACAGTAGTGCTGCACTAGGTACTGATTTCATAGCTACTGAATAGATCTGTAGGGTGTGTGTTTGCATTGGGATAACCTACGGAAGTTACATTTTAGAAGAGATGTTAATCATCTTTTTGCAACCCTGGCTGGAACATAGCACTTTATCTCAGAATGACTAGATTTGGTGGGGCTTCACTGTCATATTCCTGAGTGTAGTGTTGCTATTTGCAACTACAGCTGTTCTCCTTTGCATTCACCTGTGATGGTGAATGTACAGTTTAGTTTATTTCTGTTCATGTAATGTTCTGCATGCACATGAGGCTTTGTTATTAGAGGAAACTTGTGGTTTTGTTTGGAGTATCTTGACTGTTAGGAAATGAAAATTTGATGCTCCTGAAAATTGATACAGAATAGAACATTTGTAACCTTATTTATTAGACTAAGTGGAATTCCCTCTTTACTTTTCTCCAAAATGGTGTACTTCATACCTTTAAGAAATTTGGAAATGGAGAGAGTAAATATTAAAGACATTTTTCTAAGTTGAGAGAAAACCCTTTTCACACTTAAATGTCAAGGTGATACTTAGAGAGATGAAGTATGTGGGATCTTTGATAGCTCTGATTTTGAAATTTAAAGCTAGTTACAGATGTAATTCTCAGGTGCCAAATGTGAAGAAAGCCGAATATGGGGTGAAGTCTTAAATAATTTAGAATTGCTAGAAACTTAATGTGCATATTAGGCATCTGCTGTTGGTTATTCTGAATTCTGACTTTTTAAAATATGGTAATTCTTTTTTTCTTTTTTATTAACCATCACACATCTGGAGGCCTGTATATTGAAATAAACACAGCTGTGGTTATTTAAATGCTTAATCACAATTCTGGCATTGAATTTAGTGTTGAAGTAAAAGTGTGCATTTTATAAGGTCATCTATATTGAAAGATGACATTAGACATCAGTCAGGTTTTCTTTTGGTTTTATATTTCTCTTTTTTAAAAAAGTTATACCTGGACTTAGGTCTTTAAAAATGAATGATTAGGAGTAGGCATTTGGCCTAATGGTTAAGACATTGAATAGGAAACCCCATCCTAATTCGGAGTGCCTGGGTTTTTGTCCCAATTCTGGCTTCTGAGTCCAGCTTCCTGTGACTGCAGACCCTGGGAGGCAGAGTGATGAGTCAAGTATTTGGGTTCTTGCCACCCATATGGGGGGACTGATTGACTTCATAATAATGGAAACACAATTCATGATTGAGAATTAGACATGTCAGCTAAAGCCAGAGATTACAACAGTAACAGCTTTTTAAATGCTAAACGTTCACTTAATAGAGTTTTTAATCTATCGTAACTTACATATATTGTAAGATATGTAGTTGTGTGGAGGGTTTACAAGGGTTTACCATTTTGGGTATTATACTGTATCAGTTAAAAGCTTTATATATAATATAGTTTAGTGTATAATCAGTTAAACAGTATTTGTCGTGTCCATCTAAGATTAGATTCTAGTTTGTCACTGTGAACACTATTTTATTAATAATCTTGTTAAATTTAACATGCTTAATAAATTAAGTTAAAAGAAAGTTGTGGGGTCTGGCACTGTGGTGTAGTGGGTAAAGCCTCCACCTGTAGTGCCAGGTTCCATTTGGGTACCAGTTCAAGTCCTGGCTGCTCCACTTCTGATCCAGCTCTCTGCTATGGCCTGGGAAAGCAGCAGAAGATGGCCCAAGTCTGTTGGCCCCTGCACCCATGTGGGAGACCCAGAGAAGGCTCCTGGCTCCTGCCTTCGGATCGGCACAGTTGTGGCCACCTGGGTAGTGAACCAGCGGATGGAAGACCTCTCTCTCTCTCTCTCTGCAACTCTGTCTTTCAAATAAGTAAAATAAATCTTTAAACATTTTTTAAAAATAAATCTTTAAAAAAAGTTGTATATTTTTTCATTTTAATAATTGGAAGAATGTTTATTATGTACATTTTGATACATCTTACTCCTAGGATAAGATAATAAAGAGTGAATTTATATGATGATTAAAGAATTTGACCAGCTTATTCATCTTTGTATGGATAGTAGTATCATAATTATGAAGTACTGTATAATAACACCAAGGAAATATGGTGCTAACATGAATCTTTTTGTGTGTAGTCTACCTAAAATCTTACACGAAGTACTGTTGTTCCCCTCTCAGGAGCCAGTTTCTTTTTCTTGGAACTTTATTTCTACCATATTGCTTTTGTTGCCCCAACATGAGATGTTTGTTAGAGGAGGCAGCGTATGCTACTTAGGCTAAATGAGCACTGACTTTTTCCAGATTAAGAGCTGGCACTCCTGGCTGGCATTGTGGCAAAGAGGGTTAAACCACTGACAGCCCGTGTGAATGTTGGTTGGAGTCCTGGCTGTTCCACTTACAATGCAAAAATCCCTGCTAATGTACCTGTGAAGACAGTCTTGGGCCGATGTTACCCATGTGGTAGACATACAGAGTTATGAGCTCCTGGCTTTAGCATAGCCCAGCCCTGGCTGTTGTAGGCATTTGGGAATATAAACCAGTGGATGGAAGATCTGTCTGTCTGGCTCTCTCTTATCTGGTAACTTTCAATTTTTTTTTTTTTTTTTTTTTAAGAATTGCGCTGCTATAAAACAGCTTTTGATTCTTGTGTTTCCTTTTGGATTGGTGATTCCCTGAGGTATTTGGCCACAAGTTAGCAAATTTCTGTTTTCCAATGAAGTTAAAGCTGGCTTAGAGACATTTGAATGACTTCAAGTAATTGTGATACTGAAATCAACATTTTGAATGAACTCAGAATAAAAGTTCCTGAGGGCCTATAATTTACTGTTCCTAAAAAGGCAATTGCTTTAAAAGACAGGTGGTTGAAAGTGGTTCAGGCTGACTAGAGACTTAGTGTCTTAGAACTGTAAAGCCAGTTTCATCATGATTTAGGTTATGTTACCCTTTTTATTCAAGAACAGAGTATCCGGGGGCTAGCGCTGTGACATAGTGAGTAAAGCTGCTGCCTGCAGTGCCAGCATCCCATATGGACATGGGTTCAAGTCGTGGCTGCTCACTTCTGATCCATCTCTCTGCTGTGACCTGGGAAAGCAGTGGAAGATGGCCTAAGTCCTTGGGCCCCTGCACCTGCATGGGAGACCCAAGGGAGGCTCCTGGCTTCAGGTCAGCCCATTTGAGGCCGTTGGCAGCCATTTTGGGGATGAACCAGCAGAGGGAAGACTTTTATCTGTCTCTGTGCCTCTGCCTCTCTGTAACTTTGCCTTTCAAGTGAATAAATAAATCTTAAAAAAGAATACCCAGTCTCTATTCACATTATTTTGGAACATTAAACTCCCATTAGATATCTTTATAAAGACACCTTAAATATCCATAAAACATTTAATTCGACAGCATATAACATCTGAGATTTATGGAAATAATGCTTGAAGAGAGGTTATAAAATGTTTTTTTGTAAGGCATTCTTTTACATTTATCTATATTTTGGTAGTGCTAATGGTGACACAGTGTTCAAACAAAGAAGGATATTGGGTGCTGTGGAAAGTTCATGGAGAGGCCAGTGCTGTGGCACAGCGGGTTAATGCCCTGGCCTGAAGCGCTGGCATCCCATATGGGCACCGGTTTGAGTCCCGGCTGTTCCACTTCTGATCCAGCTCTCTGTTTGGCCTGGGAAAGCAGTACAAGATGGCTCAAATCCTTGGGCCCCTGTACTCTTGTGGGAGGCCTGGAACAAGCTCCTGGCTACTGGCTTTGTATCAGCACAGCTCTGGCCATTGCGGTCATCAGGGAATGAACCAGTGGATGGAAGACCTCTCTCTCTCCCTGCCTCTTTGTAACTCTGCCTTTCATGTAAATAAATAAATAATAAAAAACATGAAAAAACAATTACAGGATGAGTTTATTTTGGTACAAAACATCTGGAAATCCATGCATAGATCTTTAATGATTTTTTTTTTTTTTAAGTTTATTTATTTGAAAGGCAGAGCAGCAGAGAAAGAGAGCAAGATTTTCTCTATGCTGGTTCACTTTCCAACAGCCAGGGCAGGGCCAAGCTGAAGTCAGTAGCTAGGAATTTCACCTAGGTCTCCCATATTGGTGTCAGGGGCTTCATACTTGAGCCATTATCTGCTGCCTCCCAAGGGGCACCCTAACAGGAAGCTAGATTGGGAGGAGAGCTGGGACTTCAGTATGGCATGTGGGCATCCCAAGCAACAGTATATGTCACTGCACCATAATGCCCATCCTTTCTGTGAACTTTTTAGTTTAATTGTTTTTCAAAGATTTATTTATTTATTTGAAAGGCAGACTTACGGGGGAGGGGGGCAGTCTTCCATCCGTTGGTTTTATCCCCAAATGGCCACAATGGCTGGAGCTGCACCCATCCAAAGCCAAGAGCCAGAGCTTCTCCTAGGTCTCCCATGCTGGTGCAGGGGCCCAAGCACTTGGGCTATCATTGACTGCTTTCCCAGGTCGTAGTAGAGAGCTGGATCTGAAGGGGAGCCGCAAGACTGGAACCATTGCCCGTGTAGAATGCTGGCCCCCCAGGTGGAAGCTTAGCTTAGTACACCACAGAGCAGGCCCTTCCATGAACATTTTAAAGTTCCATGATACAGTTTTCTTTAAGACCTTCTGTGTCTCCAAAAGCCCCTAATTTGTAAGCAGTCTTCAGTCTTAGTCATTTTATAGAAACTTAAAATACAAAGCCAAACCGTGCTGAAGCTGAATTAAAAATGAAGATCTTGTGGGTTATTCTCTGTTAGATTTTTCAGGTATGGTATGTATAGGAGAGAGCCACAATGACTGATATCAGGGAGTCTTCCCAGTGGGTTTTAATGTTAATAATTTAAAATCTTTTTATTTAAAAAATACATAATACAGTATAATGCAGTGTGTATTTATGTTTTCAAATGTAATGCTGTGACAAAATTATAATAGGCATAAACCAAAAGAGGAGAGCAGGGTGTGCTTGGAACTGTTGGTTCCAAGATTGTTTGAGTTAATTAAGATGACAAGAAGACTTGGTGACGTTAGCATCCTGCAGACCAGCTTTTTAATGCATAAGACAGTAATAGCAAGAAGAATATCTTGGAAGAATATTAGCATTGTTTAGGTGAGACAGAGTAATGGGAGTGTCTGATATGGATGGAGATACAGGAATATATTAGAAAATGATGCAAGGGATAGAATGGCAGGACTGGGTCATGAAGAGAGAAAAAATTTAAGATGACTCACCCAGCATCTGATATGACTGAGTGGATACGTTGCGTATTTCCTTAGTGATGCCAGAAAAACATGTTGGTTAGGGGTACTAGTAACTGAAGAAAATTAGCTAGATTTTGGTGGTATTGAGCTTGTGTCCAGTAGACAGTTATACGTAGAATGCTAAAATTCAAGAAAGAGTTCTGCATTGGAGACAAATTTGGAAATCATATTGCTAAAATACATCACTTAGGTGGCACTAAAGGAGAGTGTGACCTGGGAATGCAGTCCTAATTTGAACATTCTGCCTCAAGAGTAGTGTTCAGGAGCTTAAGCCTATTTCCCTGTGTGCTCCTTGGTTTCTGAAATATAAGTGATGATTAGAGATTAGGTTGTAGGAAAGCTGTCTTTTTGATAGTACTTAATAGTCTCTAATTTCTGTCTTAATAGTATTACTTTCTTAATATTTCTTGTTATTAACCTGCCTGGAGATGTTTATATATTTTTTTTTAATCCAAACAGAAGCTAGAATCTTAGTCTAAATCTCCCCTGTACCATAAAAGCAAAGGAAGAAAAGAAGAAATTTAGAAAACTAAAAACTATAAAATTCTTTATGTATATTTATAATTAAAGCCCAAATTTTTTATTGATGATATTAGCCAAATATTAATTGTGGCCAATAATTTAATCTACTTTTTTTTTTTTTCTAATTGAAAGGTAGACAGAAACAGAGAGCTCTCATCTGCAGATTCATTCCCCAAATGTCCATAGTAGCCAGAACTGGGCAAAGCAGGAGCCAGGAGCTGGTAACACAGTCCAGGTCTCTGATATCAGGAACCCAGTTACTTGAGTCATCACTGCCTCCAGGTCTGCATTGACAGGGAGCTAGAATCAGGAGCTGGAGCTGGGAATCAAACCCAGCCACTCTGATGTGGATCACAGGCATCTTAACTGCTAGATTGAATGCCTGTTCCTCGTGTACTTTTCAATATCTGTATGTGAGTAATCCTTTTTCATGTTTTGAATTTCACACTGGTATCTTTGCTTGTCTGCTTTCTTGAAGTTGCTGCTGCTGTTTTGAAAGACTATGAAATAGACTATAAACATGAGCTCAAAGAAAAAGTATCTTCTTGAAATTAAAGTTTTCCTGGCAAGTGGGATTTCATTTTTATTAAGTCCTGTTTTAGATTTCCTGCAAATTTAAGAATGAAAGAACAAGGCAGCATGCACTTTGAGATTTTAGAAGATTACCGTAATATACTACATAGTTGTATTATGTTCATCAGAAAATTTTCTGAAGTTTTTCTATTTGTGGAAATAATGTCTGAGAAATATTTAGACAGCATGTGTTTTTCTGTTTTTAGACTGGGCTGGTTTAGATGAAGATGAAGATGCACATGTCTGGGAGGATAATTGGGATGATGACAATGTCGAGGATGACTTCTCCAATCAGTTGCGGTAAGTTTTAAGCCAATTTTTTATTATAGCTCAGTATTCTTTATAAGCACAGGATAAGATACTTAATCTTTGAAATTCGAATTATGTAAAAAAGTAAGACACATTGCCTTCATCTCCTGTGCTTCTGAACATGAATATTTTGTGTAATCTATAAATTTGTATATCTATAAATTTTATTCTTTCTAGTTTCTTTACAAAGATAGTTAAATGGAATCATATTTTTCTGTTTTATCTTTGTATGTTTAATTCTGTTCGATGTTAATTTCCCACCAAAATTGAAAAACTCAGCAGAAATTTGAAACATAGAGGGTTGAGACCCAGTAGATTGTTGCTCAAACTGGAATGTATTTTTCCATATTCATGTATAAATCTACCAAATTTTATTTATTGAAGTAATATTCATATAACACAAAATTAAACATTTAAAATACAAAATTCAGTGGCATTTAGTATACTTACATGACACTGTGTAACTACCTTCTCTATTTAGTTCCAGTATTTTTAGCTTTCCAAAAGCAGACCTCATACCATACTCATTAAACAGTCACTTTTCATTTCCCCTTCTGCTAGCAGTGGCTGTCTGGGTTCTGACTGTATGGATTTACCTGTTCTGGATATTACATGAAAATAGGATCATACAGCATGTGTGCTTATATGTCTAAATTCTTTCACTTAGCATGATGTTTTTAAAAATATTCATCTACATTGTAGCATCTGTCAATACTTCATTCCTTCTTAAAGCTAAATAATATTCCATTGTATTGATGTATTTTATTTATTCATTCATCAACTGATAGACATTTGGGCTGTGTCCACCCTTTGGCTGTTGTGAACAAGATGGGCATGTATCTGAGTGCCTGTTGTCAACTTTGAGGGGTATATACCACAAAGTAAAATTGGTAATTCTATTGGTTGTATAATAATTCAGTGTTCAACTTTTTGAGAAACTGCCAACAGCAGTTGAACAGTTTTATATACTCCTACTAGCAATGTATAAAAGTTCCAGTTTCTCCAGATCCTCACCTCACAAAAGTTGTTTTCTTTTTTTATTAATGACTTTCTATAAGTGAAGAATGTTAAGTGGTACCTTATTACCTCCTTGTGGTTTTGATTTGAATTTCCTGATGACTAATGTTCTCATGTGCTTATTGGCCATTGGTGTATGTTGTTTGGAGAAATGTCTACTTAAGTCAAATGCTTTTCCCATTTTTAAATTGGGCTGTCTTTTCTTTTTTTTTTTTTTTTTTTTGAGGTCTAAGACTTCTTTGTGTATTCTGGATTCTAAATCCTTATCAGATAAAGAATTTGCAGATACTTTCTTCTATTAGGTCATCTTTTAACTTTCTTCATGTAGTGTTCTTTGCACAAAAGGTGTTTTTTTTTTTTTCTTTTTTAAGATTTATTTATTTATTTTGAAAGAGAAGGAAAGACAGATCTTCCATCCATTGGTTCACACACAACCCCTTCGCTCCCTCCAGGGTGGCTACAGTGGCCAGCATGGTGACAGGCCCAAGTTAGGAGCTTCATCCAAGTCTCTCATGTGGGTGGCAGGTGTGCACTTGGGCCTCTTCTGTTGCTTTTCCCAGGCCATTAGCAGGGAGCTGGATTAGAAGTCAAGTAGCCAGAACATGAACTTGGGCCCATGTGGAATGCTGGTATCACAAGTGGCGGCTTTACCTGCTGTGCCACAGCACTGGCCCCTGCAAAAGATTTTAATTTTTATGAATGCTATTTTACCTGTTTTTTTTTTCTTTTGTTACTTTGCTTTTTGTATCATTTAATTCATTGCAAAAAAAATAAATAAAAATTCATTGCTAAGTTGAAAGTAATGAAGTTTTATTCTTATGTTTTCTTCTAAGAGTTTTATAATTTAGCTATTACATTTAGGTGTTTGTACATTTTGAATTAATTGTAGTATATGATTTGAAGAAGGGATCCAGCTTATTCTTTTGCATGTGGGTATACCATTATCTCAGCAGCAGTCTTTAATAAGGTCTTGTTCCCCTCCTGATTTTATTTTGTTTCAGTTTGATTTTACCTGTCTTAGTAATAAGGATATTGAAGCATGTTTGGCTCCATTCAGGATACAGAAGGATTAGTGTAATCTTCTAATTAACTAATCTAGTATGCTTGCTTAAAAAGAAAGTGAGAAATTTTTAATGAGTTTTAAAAATGTATTTTTAATGGTGAGAAAATTGTATTTGATTTACACTTCATTTTTTATAAAATGAGCTTATGAGCTGGCATTGTGGTGCAGCAGGTTAAAGCCTAGGCCTGTGATGCTGGCGTCACATATGGGTGCTGGTTCAAGTCCCGGCTGCTCACTTTCCATCCAGCTCTCTGCTATGACCTGGGAAAGCAGTAGAAGATGGTCCAAGTGCTTGGTCCCTGAACCCCCATGGGAGACTAGGAGGAAGCTCCTGGTTCCTGGCTTCAGATCAGCTCAGCTCCAGCTGTTGCGGCCATTGGGAAGTGAATCAGCAGTTAGAACACCTCTCTCTCTCTCTCTACCTGTCTCTCTCTCTCTACCTGTCTTCTCTTTGTCTCTGTAACTCTGTCTTTCAAATAAATAAAATCAATATTTAAAAAAAAAAATTAGCTTAAAACCTTTGCATTCTGAAGACTACAGTTTTGCTGGAGGCTAATAATACTTTTACCCATCTTCTTTCTCCTCTCTTTGGAAATAGTGCAATTTGTGTTTTACTATTATTCTGGTTCTTTTGCAACTCTGCATGATTTCTCAAACCTTGCTGACTGAATTTTGACTGTCTTTTGGCTCCTCCAGTACACTGAGATGTAATTATTACCTTGAGACTTTAAACTGCTTTAATGCAATTTGGAGTTGTCTCACCTGTCTTAGTTTTCAATTTTGTCTTAATGATGACGCTTTTTCCTTTTACAGTTTTATGGGCAAGATATGAATGACAGTTGTTGAACAATAATCGTGCTTTTTCTCTAAAATCTGTTTATATTTCACCATATATTCCAAGCATTGGCCCTTTCCTTTCTGATTCTTGTTGGCCAGTAAACAGTTGGCTAAAGGCTTTTCTGTTCCTTTTACAAATCTCAGCCCATCCTGGGATCAGATTAATTTATTTATTTGAAAGGCAGAGTGGCAGAGAAAGAGGCCTCTTCCATCTCCCAATTTACTCCCCAAAAGGCCACAACAGCCAGATGTAGGCCACTCCACGGCCAGGAGCCAGGAATGTCATCTTGATCTCCTGTATGGGGAGGGAGTGTCCCAAGCTTGGGCCATCTTTCTTTGCTTCCCTAGGTACATCAGCAGGGACCTGGATCTGAAGTAGAGCAGCTGGAATTCAAGCCAGCCCTCTGGTGTTCCATGTGAGTTGCCAGTGCCAAAAACTCGGTGGCCTATCCCGTTGTACCACATTTGACCCTACATTCATCTTTTAAAAATGACCCACATCAGAGAACACTCTGCTACTTTTTAAAAAAACATTATGAAATGCCTCTCTCCTCTTTCTTCCTCATTGGAATTAAATTCTTTTTTTTTTTAAAGCTTTTATTTAATGAATATAAATTTCCAAAGTACAGCTTATGGATTACAATGGCTTCCCCCCACCCCCATAACTTCCCTCCCACCCGCAACCCTCCCCTTTCCTGCTCCCTCTCCCCTTCCATTCACATCAAGATTCATTTTCAATTCTCTCTATATACAGAAGATCAGTTTAGTATATATTAAGTAAAGATTTCAACAGTTTGCCCTCACATAGCAACACAAAGTGAAAAATACCGTTGGAGTACTAGTTATAATATTAAATCACAATGTACAGCACATTAAGGTCAGAGATCCCACATGATATTTTTTAAAAAATTGATTAATTTTCTATGCAATTTCCAATTTAACACCTTTTTTTTTCTTTTTCAATTATCTTTATAAACAGAAGATCGATTCAGTATATACTAAGTAAAGATTTCATCAGTTTGCACCCACACAGAAACACAAAGTGTAAAAATGCTGTTTCAGTACTAGTTATAGCATTACTTCACATTGGACAACACACTAAGAACAGCTCCCACATGAGACATAAGTACACAGTGACTCCTGATGTTGATTGAACAATTTGACACTCTTGTTTATGGCGTCAGTAATCTCCCTAGGCTCTAGTCATGAGTTTCCAAGGCTATGGAAGCCTTTAGGGTTCGCCGATTTTGATCTTATTCTGACAGGGTCATAGTCAAAGTGGAAGTTCTCTCCTCCCTTCAGAGAAGGGTACCTCCTTCTTTGATGGCCCCGTTCTTTCCACTGGGATCTCACTCGCAGAGATCTTTCATTTAGGTTTTTTTTTTTTTTTTCCCCAGAGTGTCTTGGCTTTCCATGCCTAAAATACTCTCATGGGCTCTTGAGCCAGATCTGAATGCCTTAAGGGCTGATTCTGAGGCCAGAGTGCTATTTAGGACACACAATTATTCTTAGGTGTTTAAATTTTAACTGAAAAGTGATCCTTGTTAAATATAAGAGTGGCAAAAAGGGAGGAGATGTACAATTTCGGACATGCTCAACCAGACTTGCCCCAAATGATGGAATTAGAAACGTGCCAGGGGATTCCAATACAATCCCATCAAGGTGGCATGTACCAATGCCGTCTCACTAGTCCAAGGAATCAATTTTATTTTATTTTATTTTATTTTCCAAGCAATCAATTTGAGTTCACAATTGATCACACTGATAGATCTAAGAGTCAAAGGGATCACACAAACAAGACCAGTGTCTGCTAATACTAACTGATAGAATCAAAAAGGGAGAGAACGATCCAACATGGGAAGTGGGAGACACAGCAGACTCATGGAATTAAATTATTTTCGACCTTCCAGTGCTATTGAGCTTTATTCCAAGTTCTTAATCATATATAACGGTTTTGGGTGGCTTTTTAATTGGAGGGGTATATTCTTTGAAAGTTGAGGTTGAGTTTTCTTCCTTTGCCATTCAAAAGAATTCAATTTCTCCAGAGTTGTTGTTTCTTTTGTTTTCTTTTAGCCATAAAAGTACACTTTTATCTAAAATTTTCAAGACATAATTGAGTATTATGAATTTTTTCAAGGGATTTTTAGTAGTCAATGTTGATAATTGAATTTCTTATCACTACTACTTCTTGCCTTTGAAATGGTTTAGAAATAAAGCCTGACCTATATATTCTTTGTGGCTTACTATTTCTGTAATACACTTCCAAAGTGTTCTTACATTCTCTGTTGTATTTATTTCCTTATTTGAGTCATGAGTTTCTTCCCGCTAAGATTGTTGATTTATCACTAGTACTGTCAAATTGAATTGAGTTTAGTGATGACAATGTTCTGTAAGCTACATTATCTAGCAGAGAAGCCATCAGTCCTTTGGGAGTTTTGAGCAATTGCAATGCGCCTAGTCAGCTGAGGAAATGAATTCTGTAACTTATTTAATTTAAATAACCACATGACTACTGTATTGAAGTACACAGCCATGGGCAATCTTTGTTTTAAAAATGTTGTCTACCAGGGGCTGGCGCTGTCGTGCAGTAGGCAGAGCCTCCAGCTGCAGCACCAGCATCCCACATGGGTGCTGGTGCATGTCCTGGCTGCTCCTCTTCTATCCAGACTGCTGTGGCCTGGGAAAGCAGCAGAAGATGGCCCAAGTTCTTGGGCCCCTGCGCCCACATGGGAGACCCAGAAGAAGCTCCTGGCTTTGGATTGGAGGCTCAGCTCTGGCTGTTGGCGGCCATTTGAGGAGTGAACCAGCAAAAGAAAGACCTTTCTGTCTCTCACACTCTCTGTAACTCAACTTCTCAAATAAATAAAATCTTTAAGAAAAAATGTTGTCTTCTGGTCAGCATTGTGGCCAGCATTCATATGGACACTGGTTCCAGTCTCCAGCTGCTCTGCTTCCAGTCCAGCAGCGGAAGATGGCTCAAGTACTCATGCCCCGTACTTACTTGGGAGACCCGGATGAAGTCTTGGCTCTTGGCTTTGGCCTGGCCCAGCCCCGGTCATTGCAAAAAACCAAAGTTCAGCCTCAGACCTAAATAACAAGAACATAAAATTTGGTCTTCAAGTTTCTGTGTATTTATCACTGTGGTTAAGAGGTGGTTGGGGCCGGTGCTGTGGCGCAGTGGGTTAACGCCCTGGCCTGAAGTGCCAGCTTTCCATATATACACTGGTTCGAGACTCTGCTGCTTCACTTCCAATCCAGCTTTCTGCTGTGGCCTGGGAAGGCAGTGGAGGATGGCTCAAGTCCTTGGGCTCCTGCAACCACGTGGGAGACTTGGAGGAGGCTCCTGGCTCTGGATTGGCGCAGCTCTGGCCGTTGTGAACAATTGGGGTGTGAACCAGTGGATGGAAGAACCCTCTCTCTCTCGATCTCTCTCTCTTGGTCTCTCAGCCTCTCCTTCTCTGTGTGTAACTCTGACTTTTAAGTAAATAATTTTTTTTTTTTTAAAAAAAAGAGAAATGGGCAGGCACCGCAGCTCACTAGGCTAATACTCTGCCTGTGACACCGGCACCCCGGTTCTAGTCCCGGTTGGGGTGCCAGATTCTGTCACAGTTGCTCCTCTTCTAGTCCAGCTGTCTGCTGTGGCCCAGGAAGGCAGTGGAGAATGGCCCAAGTGCTTGGGCCCTGCCCATGCGTGGGAGACCAGGAGGAAGCACCTGGCTCCTGGCTTCTGATCGGCGTGGAGCGCCAATGCTTACAGTCAGCTAAGTTCTTACACAAGACAAAAAATTCTTTGCTAGAATTTACAAGAAACCAAAAGAAAAATTGAGGTCACTAAGTACAAAGCACAAATATGAAACACACTAATGTGAGGAGGCTACTAAACAGAAAAAAATCCAACAAAAAAAGAAGAAATCGAGCACAATTGAAACATAAGACACATAATTGATGCAGCCTATTTAAAACAAAAGCAACAAAACAAGAAAAAAGTCTAAGCCCCTAGCAGGTTTGAGAATCCCTCTATCAAAGAAATTATTTGGCTTTATTACAGTGGTTCGATCTGACATGGTAGATCAGGAACTATACTGCCTTCTTGGAGATTTTATCTAAGATTGGGCACAGGGTTGGGAAACATGTTATAAATTTCTACTGTGTGTAACAAATGATAACAGAAGCAACAAAAACCATGATGTCTTAGTTACTTGGAGACAAAGATGGCCCCATTCTTTCTACTTCTCTTTGTAAAAGGAAGCAGAAAACTAATGTTTAAGAAAGCTATAAAATCATTTTCATTGTAAATAGGAAAATTAAAAAATTTTACCAGAAGATAAAATTCAAAGACATCACATTCCTTAAAGAGAGGTTTTTAGGAAATATTTACAGCATTTTCTGTGGTTAGTGAAACTAGCATCTTTTCCCTTCAGCTTCGGTTCTTATGTTAATGCTACATTACATTTGCGTAACTCTCTTATTTAAACCTCAGAGAATGGAGATGAGTTACTGTGAATGAAGAATGGATACTGTAATCTTCAGTTTCCTAAGAGAAGGTGAAGGAGCCAAAGGGAGCTATTTTATTTAGTTTGCAAAGGAAGGGTCAGAATTAGAAGGCTTGCACTGGACTCCTGACCCCTAATCCACTGTTTATCCCAGCAGCTCATACTGTGCTCTGCACCTGAGCAGAAGACAAGGATGATTCATTTGAATAATCTCTGGCCTCTAAATAGTTCATGGAAATTAGGTCAGTATTATAAATATCAAATTTTTAGGAAAATGAAGGAGTTTGGGGAAATGAATAATAAACACGACACATCATTCCTGTTATGTGTTTTTTACAAAGTGTTTCCTTGGATAGTATGATGGTATCTAAGCCAAATTATATGTGGGAACACATCTTTTTATCTTACTGGATATAAAGTTTATTAATCATACTTTATACAATGTTTTATGACAGATTAGACCTCTGATAATTTTGCCATGAACTGTGGCAAATAAGTTGTAAATCTGTGGCAGATAAGTTGCTGTTTATATTTGGAATAGTTTAATGTTGAAGTTGATTACAAATGTTTTATATAAGCTAATGTTTTTGCAAATGTTTTATATAAGGCAAATAATTGCAGTGGAAATTCTCAAAATATGACTAAGACATCAGATTGGATAAATGATTTTAAATTATTTTTAAAAAGTCTTTGTATTTATACCAACATAGCCTTTTCATTTTATTCATTTACTTATTTAATCGAAAGACAGAGTTACAGAGAGAGAAATCTTCCATCCCCAAATGGCCAAGACATCCAGGGCAAGGAGCTTCTTCCAGGTCTCCTATGTGGGTGCCGGGCCCAACTATTTGGGCCGTTATCCACTGCTCTGCCAGGTGCATTAGTAGGGAGCTGAATCAGAAGTGGAACAGCCAGGATTTGAATTGGTACCCATATGGGATGCTGGTGCTGCAGGTGGAGGCTTAACCTTGTATGCCACAGTGCTGGCCCCATACCAATATAAACATTTGAGATTAGGAAAGTAAAGTCTTCTTTAATATTCATGGTGTTATTTTTATTTTTGACTACAAATAGTTAATACAGAAGATTCTCATATATCCTTAAGTTTGATGAATAAATTTTTCTTGGTTAGAGCAATAGACACTTGTCAAACTGTTTATTTTTTCTGTATCTGTAATACTAATGCTGCATCTGATGATCATAAAATCCCTAAATGTTTCATTTAAATATATATTTAGCAATAAGATTAATGATTCTCAAATTGATGTTTAAATATTTATTAGGAACAAAAATATGTAGTATTTAGAAATAGCAATAAATTTCTTCCATTAGTAAATTTATCAGGAAATTAAGGAAGATACCAGTTAACTAATGGCAAAAGCAAAATTTTTTTTAGTATTATATTGACTCACATCCAATTTCCTTCATGAATTTTTTAGGGACTGAAAGCTATTTGGTAATATTTTAAACTAGTGCCCCATGTTTAACTCATTAATTTACTATACTTATTAAGAATTTATCAAGGATGCTAAGTGATGATATTCTTTGTGTTTTCTTGTAGAGCTGAACTGGAGAAACATGGTTACAAGATGGAGACTTCATAACTTTCAGAAGAAATTTTGAAGTAACCTAAACTTGAACTGTTGACTAAATTCTAGGATGGAGAACCCAGGATCTCCTTGGATTTATTTTTTTGTTTTTGTAGCACAAGAAAAATAAATGTTTTGCTCTAAGTTTGGTTTGGCTCAGAAGTCTTGATCTTTTGCCTCTATTTGTTAATTTTATATTAATGATTTTACAGAACTTTATTATATTTAGAAAGTGAAATTTCATATTATGAAATTTTTTCTTTTTAAATCTCAAGTGAGCGGGGGCTACAATTCATATGTTCCTCAATTCAGTATTTTTCTTAAACTGCATCGATCAATGCTAGTCCTGTTTTATAAAGTACTTCTTTTCTATCACATTAAACCTTAATCTCGTTTGTATTTTGATAGCTTACACAACATTTACTGACATTTATAAGGTGACCCTTCAAAACCTATGTTTTTAAAATATTAATCATTTTAAATTGCTGTAATTTACTCAGTTCCTGAGCCATTAATAATATTATTAATGGTTGGTGGAGTATTATTAGTACTTAAAGTCCAGTGTGGTTTGATGACAGTTCTAAGAACAGTATCTCCCGTTAGAATCGGGTAAGCAGGCTCCAGATACTTTATCAACATGACATGTACATATTCTTAGGTACTACGTAACAAGGGTTTTTTGTTGTTGTTGTTGTTTGTTTGTTTAAGTTGAAAGGCAGAGTTAGAGGGAGAAATAGAGAGAGGTCTTCTGTCTGCTGGTTCACTCCCCAAATGACCACAATGGCTGGAAGCCAGGTTGATCTGAAGCCAGCAGCCAGGAGCGTCCACATGGGTGCAGGGGCCCAAGCACTCGGGCCATCACTGTTGCTTTCCCAGGCCCATTAGCAGGGAGTTGGATTGGAGGAGGAGCAGCTGGGACTCTTAACTGGCGCCCACATGGGATACCAGCAGCATAGGCGGCAGCTTTACCTGCTATGCCCAGCATGAGCCCCACTAGCGAATTTAAGTAGTACAATTAAGTTTCTGCCAAGTGATCACTGTTGTCTGCTTCTGTGAGTGTGAGGTTTTATTCCGTATGCAAAGGATTCATTCTGCTATGACAGAAGGGAGCTCATGCAGAATTTTTATTAGGAATATTTTCAAAGTTAAATTTATTGCTCATTACAAAGTAGAATCATCTGTACTGTTGAATAATTTCAAATATATGTGTAACATAATGCAATGTAGTCATCAAAATTGGAGTGACCTGAAATACAAATTATGTCTCACGATGATTTTGAATACCAACATGTTTTCTCTCCTAAGACATGCATAAACTTGGCCTTGCTTCTCCTGACAGAACTACTAGAAGATCAAATGCACTATTGCTGTTTAGTGAAGCACAGGCAACCATGTTAATCTTAATAATATTCTAAGAAATATTTTGATATATTTTTTCAAGATTCTGTTTGGAGGTACTCACCTTAACAGTATCAGATCAGTACCAAGAGTGATGTCTATTTTTATATGACCTGAGTTTAAATTGTACAGTACAGTTTTGAAACCTCCTAGTAATTGAGCGTTGGATTCAATGAATTGTCTGTAGTTTGGATTTTCTAAGAATTGGGTGCCTGAAAACTGGTTCTTGGCATCAGGATGATGAAGTGTAATAGAGGTAGGCATCTGAAAATTATGAGATTTTACAGTTTATAAATTTAACTTTTGATCTTGGTAATGACCTTGTGAAGCAGGCAGGAGTCTTTGTAAACTTTTTTTTTAAGTTTTATTTATTTGAAAGAGTTATACACGGAGAGGAGAGACAGAGGTCTTCCATCCACTGGTTCACTCCCCAGTTGACTGCAACAGCTGGAGCTGGGCGGATCAGGAGCCAGGAACTTCTTCCAGGTCTCCCACACGGTGCAGGGTCATCTGCTGCTGCCTTCCCAGGCCATAGCAGAGAGCTGGATTGGAAGTGGAGCAGCCAGGTATTGAACCGGCGCCCATATGGGATGCCGGTACTGCAGGCAGAGGATTAACCTACTACATCACAGCACCGGCCCCAAGCAAGTTTCAAAACAGTTTTCCTATTCTGTAAAAATAGAATACCTGCAGAGCTGAAGATAACTCCCAGTAATGACCCATACAGTGGTAATCAAGAAGTTCTTGTTTCTTTCCTTGCTGAGCTATTCTACCACTACTACGTTTCCTTATCGCCCCTTCCTAACTAAGTACTGTGTTCCTGACATTGTTCTAAGCTCTTTATGTGCCTTAATTTAATCTTCATAACTTGATAGAGGACATGTTGTCATTTATATTTCACAAACAAAGTGAAGTACCAAGAGACTGAGTAATTTGCCTATAGTCACTCAGCTAGGAAGTGATAGGAAAAGGAAAAAAACCTCTGTTCGATACAACTTGGGTTTCTCTCTCAGTATCACCTATTAAAGTCTCTTCCACATTAAGTGCTCCTTGTATTTTAGTTGAGTGGATTGAAATTTACCAAAAATTTATTCCACAGTAGTTTTTATTGATAAAAATGTTTCCAGCCAGTGCTGTGGCTCAATAGGCTAATCCTCCACCTGTGGTGCCAGCACACCGGGTTCTAGTCCCAGTCAGGGCACCGGATTCTGTCCCGGTTGCCCCTTTTCCAATCCAGCTCTCTGCTGTGGCCCAGGAGTGCAGTGGAGGATAGCCCAGGTCCTTGGGTCCTGCACCCGCATGGGAGTCCAGGAGGAAGCACCTGGCTCCTGGCTTTGGATCAGCGTGGTACTCCAGCTGCAGTGGCCACTGAAGGGTGAACCAATGGCAAAGGAAGACCTTTCTCTCTCACTGTCCACTCTGCCTGTCCAAAAAAAAAAAAAAAGTTTCTGTAGTACTCCTTTTGTGGATGACTTTCTTTCATAATTATTAAGTAATCATTTTCCATAATTCATTTATACTTGAAATAACTTGACATGTAACAATCAGCATTTTTCATTAGGACTTGGCTTAGAATTTCCATGGATGCTGTATTCCCAGTAAATGATTAGAGGACTAGCATAATGAGCCTTTTAGAAGTTTACGTGAAATACTAATAACACCTTACTTTGTATGACATGTCACAGTCTGCACTGAATTTTGAAAACAATATGACATTTTTTAAACAAAAAAATCTTATTTGAGAGACAGAATTAGAGACAGACAGAAAGGTCTTCCATCCATGTTCACTCCCCAAATGACTGCAATGGCCAGAGCTAGGACGATCTGAACCCAGTAGCCATTAGCTTCTTTGGGTGTCCCAAGTGGGTGCAGGGACACAAGCACTTGGGCCATCTTCCACTGCTTTCCCAGGCCATACACAGCTAGATCAGAAGAGGAGCAGCCAGGACACAAACTGGCACTGCAGGCAGAGGCTTAGCCTACTATGCCACAGTGCCAGCTCATATATACTGTTTCTCATCCCACCCTTCTGGCAGACAGCTGATAACTTGCACCACAATCACGCTACCCATGCAAATGCTGGGATGTTGTTCTTGGATTTTCTGGCTACCTTAATGATTGCTGTTGTGTTCCAAGTCCAAATTTTGGTGTTGGGTCAGGCATTTGTCTTAGTGGTTAAGATACCTGCCTCCCATGGTAGAGTGCCTGGGTTTGATTCCTGGCTCTAGTTCTTTGTTCAGCCTACCAACAGCGCAGACAGACACTGGGAGGCAGCAGGTGATGGTTCAAGTAGCTGGCACTCTGCCACCACATGGGAGACCTGATGAAGTTCTCAGCTCCCAGTTTTGGCCTGGACCAGTACTAGCCATTTCAGGCATTCGGGAAATGAGCCAGTAGAAGGGGGGTAATGTGCATTTTCTCTCTCTGTCTACCATCCCTCCTCCCTACACACACCCACCTCCCCCTCTGCCTCTCAAATAAAAAATAAATACATAAACAAATCTTCGCTTGTGTCTAGACTCTGATCTGAGTTAACTTGCTCTATCATGCTGTGTCTTTAGTAATCTCATCCCATCTCAGTTGGCTTTAAGGGAAAATAGTTTAAATATGATTTCAAGTCTATTTTCTGTTTGGGCTTGTTCCTGAAATTTCAAACTCAAATATCCAGCTAAAAACTTGTATGCTGTGGTTGATGCTGTGACAGTGAGTTAAAGCCACTGCATGGATGCCAGTTTGAGTCCCAGCTGCTCCACTTCTAATCCAGCTCCCTCCTGCTAATGCGCCTGGGAAAGCAGCAGAGGATGACCCAAGTCCTTGGGCTCCTGCACCTGCATGGGAGACCTGGATTGGCTCAACTCCAGCGGTTGTGGCCATTTGGGGAATGAATCAGCGGATGGAAGACTCTGTCTCTACCTCTCTAACTCTTTCAAATAAATGAATCTTAAAAACAAACAACAAACAAAAAACCTTGATTGCCTCTCTAATGAATATTTTTTTTTTTTTGGACAGGTAGTGTTAGAGAGATACAGAGCGAAAGGTCTTCCTCAGTTGGTTCACCCCCAAAATGGCCACTAAGGCCGGTGCACTGCACCAATTTGAAGCCAGGAACCTGGTGCTTCCTCCTGGTCTCCCATGCGTGTGCAAGGCCCAAGCACTTGGGCCATCCTCCACTGCCTTCCCGGGCCACAGCAGAGAGCTGGACTGGAAGAGGAGCAACCAGGACTAGAACCCTGGGTCCCAGCACCGCAGGTGGAAGATTAGCCTAGTGAGCCGCAGCGCTGGCCTCTAATGAATATCTTAAAGTTAACTTGTTGAAAATAGCCTTAATTATTCCGCTCAAACCACGTCTTTCCTCTCGCCTTCCCTTTCTCAGTCAGTACCCGGTTGTTAAAGCCAAAACAAGAAGAACAATTCTTGATTTCTTTTTTCTTGATATCTAATCCATTGGAAAGCCTGCTGACTCCACCTAAAAGATTTCATGTAGCTGCTGGTACTGGTTGCCTACTCAGTGTTCCTTCCCCGCCTCCTCTTTCCTAATAGAGTCCGATTTTCCTTGCTTCAAGTACACTTTCATGTAGGCCATGTGATTCAAGGCCAGTCTCTGTCACAGGTCAGGCTGGGCCCTGATTATAGTTAAGCCACAGAAAGCCATCCTTTCTAAATTTAGATTTGAGAGCATCTGGTCTCAACAGCTATTGGCAGACAGCGTAACAACCATTCCATTTTGAGGGTAGGGTGGTTAAAAAATATGGAAGAACATGGAGAATTTTGATGATGTCATTGAGCCTGCTCTAGGACAAGGCTTGCTGTAAAATAAGCCTACAAATTTCCTTCAATAATTCATCTAGGGGGCCAGGGCTGTGGCTTACTTGGTTAGTCCTCCACCTGCGGCGCCGGCATCCCATATGGGCTCCTGGTTCTAGTCCCAGTTGCTTCTCTTCCAGTCCAGCTCTCTGCTGTGGCCCAGAAGAGCAGTGGAGGATGGCCCAAATGCTTGGGCCCTGCACCAGCATGGGAGACCAGAAAGAAGCACCTGGCTCCTGGCTTCGGATCGGCGCAGCTCTGGCCGTAGCGGCCATTTGGGAAGTGAACCAGTGGAAGGAAGAGCTTTCTCTCTGTCTCTCACTGTCTATAACTCTACCTGTCAAATAAATAAAAAAATAATAATTCATCTTAGGTTGATATATCCACTGTCTACTATGCTAGTGTCAACCTAACCACCATTGCTGTAGTGATTATTTGGTCTCCCTGCTTTTACTTTTTCTGCCCTACAATATATTCTTATTTTCAAAAATATTTAATACTATTTATTTGAAAGACACAGGGGGTGGGGAGCAGGAGAGGCAGAGGTTTCATGGTGTGTTTCTCAAATGCCTGCAAGGGCTGGGGTTAGGGCAGCCTGAAGCCCGGATCTCAGAACACAATCGGGTATCCCATATGGGCGGCAGGAATCCAAGTGCTTGAGCTTCTACCTACTGTCTCCCAGAGTGCACATCAGCAGTGAGAGAGACTTAGGGGATGAGCCAGGCCTCAAACCCAAGCACTCCAGTACGAGATGTATGCATTCTGGGTGGCATCTTACCCACCACAACAAACACCTGCCCCAGCACAGAGATATTACTACAATGTAGATTGTGTCACCCTTTGCTTTCTGAAATGCTTCTTAAAGCAGCATAAAATCTAAACTCTTGTAAATCTAAAAGGGATCTGGCTTCTGCCTTTAAACTGTCACCTTTTTAGTCACTTAGTAAGTCAAAGACATCTCACCTAAACAGTCGACAAAGTGATCAAACTGCATGCAATTGTCTGAACATAGCACGGGACTTTGCACCAGCTGTTCCCTGGGATGCTTATCTCAATCCTCACAAGTCAGGTCTTCCCTGGTCATCTCTATGTATCTGCTGGTCATAGCACATTACCTTCTAACAAAGGCTCTGCAACACTACTTGGTTTTTTGTTCATTACTGTTGCTTTGCAAATGACCACATCCATGTAAGCCATTAACTAACCTCTAACAATGGCCATAATAGTGATTTGTTTTGTTCTCTATAGTTGCCATGGAGGTTGGTGGACTGTTAAAATTATTGATACAGGGATGAATATCATTTTCTAACAGCTGGGGTTTGAGTTCACTTACCAGGCAGAATCACTGTAGCGTCATGGTTTCCTGTGTTCGATAGCTGACATGGAACAAGCTCACACTCCCACTCTGTTACCCTGTAGATGCATTCTAATATTCAGGAAGTATTAGAGCAGTATTGGCCACGGCAACAAGGTCGGATGACCTTCTAGACCAGGTGACAAGGTCAGATAGTCGCCAGGTTCTTTTTTTCCTTCCCTCAGTGAGGTACCATTTAGAAACAGGAAGGAGAATTTGCTAACATACCCATAGTGCACAGGCATTCAGAACTCCACGTTGTCTCTCCCCCCGGGCCTGCTTGTTCTATTTATTAGTTGTCTCCTGTCTTAGACTGTGGATTTCTTAATGGTGGAAGCCCTATTGCTTCCATCGTATTCCATCATATCCCCTTGTCTTGGCTTGAGTTCCCTCAGAAGTAGATTTAGTGTAGAGGGACTTTATTAGTGTGAGTACTTTATTACTGAGATGATAGGGGGTAGGCATGTGAGGGAGGGGAAGAGGCACCTAATGAAGAGACTGCATCGGTAACTGAGAACTTCATTCCACCCGGGACTCCGGACGGCTGTTTGCAGGGTAATTCAGAGTGGTGCCGTGTACGGGGATAGGGAGCCAGGGTGTTCACCAGCTTCACTCAGTCACTGGGTGGGCGTTATTCTGAGAGGGAAATTGCCCAGTAACTTCTGAGGTCTGGCCCATTTGCTAGCTGGGTACGTGCTGGTACCAGAGAAGGTGCTCAGGCAGAATCATCGTTGGCTGCAGTGTGAAGTGGAGCTATCCTGTCTGGAAATGGTAAATGTTGCAGGAATAGGGCCGGGCATCAATAGCATCTGCCTCATCCTTAGGCTGCACTAGGTGTGTCTTAAATATTTGCCAGGAAGTGGATCTTTTCTTCTTTCCTTTCCTTTTTTTCTTTTCTTCCTTTCAGCTTTATGTATTTAAGAAGCAGAGTTAGAGATCATCCACTGGTTCACTCCCCAAATGGCTGTAACAGCCGGGGCTGGACCAGGCTGAAGCCAGGAGCCACGAAGTCCATCCGGGTCTCCCACGTGGGTGACAGGGGCCCAAGCATTTGGGTCATCTGCTGCTGCTTTCCCAGGCACATTAGGGAGCTGGATCTGAAGCGGAGCAGCCAGGACTCTGACCGGCTTCTGTATGGGATACAGGCATTGCAGGCGGCAGCTTAACCTGCTACGCCACAATGCTGGCCCCATGAAGTGGATCTTGAAACCGTTGTTCAAGAGATCAGAGATGAGCAGAAGCAGCCCACGCCAGCAAGCAGTGGAGACCTTTCATGCAGTGAGAGGTGGCCTTTGCTGTCTTCTTGCTTGTGAGGCACAAATTCATGTAAGCCATTTCTTATCTGATTGGTTGTACCAGGGTACTTCAAATCTTACATCCTGCCAAAAAGGTCAGTGGGATCACTAATGGCTGAAATACACTTTTGTGTTGCTGCCAATGGTGAAGTGTTTCTCAGAAAAATCTCCATCAGTTTTTGCTTTGGTCAAAATAGGGCATCTTTAAACCTCAGTAACAGCTCTGCAAATTAATCGCGTGGACCAACCCTTACTTTGACTTCCAAGATTAATCCCTTACTTACGGTAAAATGATGTGCTTTTGTCTACATCTATGTTCATAATAAATAAAGATGACATAAGCAGGGATTTTTGAGTTATTCAAAGCTCATACTCATGGGTAGTATTAGATGTATAGAAATTCATGATCCAAATTAATAAGATGTTTCTGAATTATTTGGATGATGTGTCCAAGAAGGAATGGACAGAACACTGATTTTATAAGAGCAGTTATTTCTCTCTACTAAGAAAGTCACTGTCATTAATCAAAGAGATGGCAATTTGTTTATGTCATTTAATATTTTTCAATAATTTGCCATTTGGTGATTTTAAAAAGGGACATACAATAAATTACTTGGTGTTGGAGACCTATGCATCATTTCTCTGAAGTAGGACTATAGGAAAAGGTATGCAAAAGAAAAATGACTTGCTAAAACTTGCCACATTATAAGCAAAATTTAAAGGCTATTATTTGTATATTGGAGATGTTTCTTCATATTTTATCATTTCACTTGTTAAATAAGGCTAGTAAAACATTTTGGAAGTTGTGTTTTCGTTGTTTGGTACAGTTATCTTAGTCTACACATTTCTAGTCAATGGTGTAAGAGATTAGTTACTATTTGATTTTATTTTTTCAAATTAAAATTGTCTCCAAGTCATTTGACTTTGAACGAGAACATAGATACTTTTCCACAGAAAGCTTTTCCTTAATTTTTTGTGTGAATAAAATTGGTAACTTCATTTTAAAGCTATTTCAAGTTACAGAAAAATCTAGTAGTCAGTGAGGAATTAGATGAGTGATGTCAGCAATTTTGCCAGGAACCTGAGGGAGAAAGTGAGGGGATGGGGCTCCAGGCACCCCTCCTTCGTTTCAATCACAGTGTTTGACCTTTATTTGTTTTAGACATTGGGATTCAATGTAAGATTTCATTTGAAAAATTGATTCTGCTGCCTTTCTTTTAAAGTTTGATAACAGTGATCTAGATTTTCCACAATATTGGCAATTTCTCCTAAATACTACCAAGTAAGTTAGGTTTTACTTTCTGTCCAGATTCAGGGTAGAGCCACTTCATACTGTGAAAATTATAAACATTTTTTCTAAGTTTGCTGAGTCTCTGTCATCTATGTATTTGTGACCATGATGTTAGGCTTACCGAATTGGACAGATTCTTAAAGAGCATCTGCCTCTACCACTTCATTTTACAGATGAAGAAACAAACCCAGAGCAGTGTGGCCCATCCCCAAGGTCACATTGGGCAGAGGCAAGGGAAGATTCTAATCTAGTGCTGTTCTCACCGCATCAAGCTTTATCCTCGAGAGAATGCTTCATTCCTCTTGAATATAGAGTATTTGCTAGAAATTAGGAAATATAAATGGCATTAATGAAAAGACAAGAACAAATAATATCGCAGAAGAAAGTCACTCATTCAGCAAATGCTCATTGGGTAGCTACTATGCATTGGCCCTGGATCATTTACTGAAACGAGTTGGTTAGCTTACCTAGGAAAAATCTTCATGTGTTTTATGCAATGGTTGCTAATGCGAGTTAATTAGTTGGCTCCTGGTCTTTAGGGGTGGACGTTGGTTTCATCCGGGCCAACTGGGATACATGCCTTTGTTGGTAACAACCTCCAGATTGCCTTATGGGGAACGAGCACTCCACTTCCTCCTCCCCATTCCACGCCCCATCCCTGGCATCTCTCTGCGGTCTTGGTGAAGCCAAAACTGAAGGTCTCCGTCCAGCCCTGATCAAAGGGTGAAGGTGCACCTCCCACCCTGGGCCAGTTAACTGTGTGTCTCAGGCTGAGGGCTACAAACATGGGAATTCCTTCAGCTCATAGTGCCTGCTCCCGAGACCTTCTCCCTGGTAGAGCATCTTGGAGCCTTTTTTTTTTTTTTTTTTTTTTGACAGGCAGAGTTAGACAGTGAGAAAGAGAAAGGAAAGAGAAAGGTCTTCCTTTTCCATTGGTTCGGCGCACTGCACCGATCCGAAGCCAGGAGCCAGGTGCTTCCTCCTGGTCTCCCATGCAGGTGCAGGGCCCAAGGACTTGGGCCATCCTCCACTGCACTCCCAGGCCACAGCAGAGAGCTGGACTGGAAGAGGAGCAACCAGGACAGAATCCGGTGCCCCGACTGGGACTAGAACCCGGGGTGCCAGCACTGCAGGTAGAGGATTAGCCTAGTGAGCCCGGCGCCGGCCTGGATCCTATTATTTTCAAACCTGGCTCTTCAGCCTCACTGTAAAATCATAATTTCCTCAATTCCTTCCGATAAATTCCCTTTCTCTTTAAGTTACCCAGAGTTAGTTTGTGTCACTTGCAACCACTGAGCCACAGCTGATCGCTGTGTCCGACCATGGTTTCTTATTGGATGTGACAACGCCAACTGGTGGACGAGGAACAGGGTCTGAGAGTTGAGGCTTTTTGTCTCAAAGTCTAAAACCTGAGCCACAGTGCCCAGAAAAGACAGCCCTAACCCCCAAGTGAACCTTTTAGCTCTTTGTTACATTACCAAGCGTGGTATCGGGAGACCTGTTACGCAATAAAGTACTTCCCTTTCTGGCTTATCTTCTCCCGTTTAGGGACAACTTCCTAAGAAGCCATCCTGGCCCTCTCAGGGCTGTGAAGCACTGTCATCCTTTCCCCGGCGTTCATTTCGATCCGCTAAAGTACCCTCTGCTGAGTGCTGTTGACCTTGTTGGCTGATTGCTTTTAGTGATTCCCTTCAGTGATTGATGGACCTGACCGGACAGTAATGAAAACAGAGCTGATTCGCTTTATCTTAGCAGGATTAAAGCCTGAAAACAAATCTAGTTTTCTTTTATGGGGAAGCGAAGTAGGAACAAAAGATTTTGATCAGCATCTTATAGTAACATGAAAAGAAGACTGGAGAATTTAATATGGTAAAAGGGAAACGTTGCAAGGGAAAGGAAGCCCCAGGGTTAGGTTCCTAATGGAAGGAGTGTGACTCTTCTAATTTCATTTTCCACAGTTGATGGTGTTCCCGTGCTAGGCATGGGGCATGGGGTACATACACTAGCCCACGGAACCTCTGGATAGACTTGTGAGCTAAATTGGGAGAAAAAGACAAGTGGGAAATGTGAAACAATTATGGGGAAATTGCAGCAATTGGAATAGAGCATTGGGCAGCATAATTTTCTATCTTTACCCTTCCATGATATCTCTATAAAATGGAGGAAAATGTAGTTGCAGGAAATTAAAAGTCTTTGCATTGTTCTGCCAGTGTTGATGAATGGAAAGGCTGAACTATCAAAACTACAGCATAGCACCAAGTACTAGATAGTAATAAGTATCTTTTACATTTAATTTCCAACTCCTTTAAAAATCACAGGCAACTTTTAGGCAGCTGAGACTGTGGTGGGCTCTATCATAAGAAGATGGACTGCGGCAAGAACATAGCTTGCAGGAATCAATAGGTGGTTGAATCATTCACTCCTCAGGTAAAGAGAAAGGCAGCAGAATAGCTCAATGCATTATCATTGCATTACTGTAATCATTGTTTACGTGTCCATGACTTAACCTCTAGGCCTGTTTCACAACAGGGAAACAGAGATGTATTGGTCATGGGCAAGGCCATTGCCAGCTTATACAGTGCCTCTGTGTGCATTGGAAATGCCTCCCTAGGAGTCTTCCTCTGGGAAACTGTGGCCCTGTGAGTTTTACAGATGGTGCACAGGCTAGAATTCAGTCCCCCCCCCCCCAGTTTTTCTCGCTGGGTTCTCTTATATGTACCACCTACATTGCTGTACGTAGCAGCCTAGATGCAAGTTGTTGATTACCTGCAAGAGAGATCATCCCTAAATGTCTTTGGCAAAAGGAGAATTTACTGGCAGGAGTTGTGGCGCATCCATCAGGAGGAAGCTGAGAAAGTGACAGGAGCGAGGTTATGTCCAGCATCAGGACCATGGGTGACCCTGGATGCCACTCAGGGCTGACTGCTCCTCGACTCTGGTTGCCGCCACCTTGGGCTTGACCTCTGCCTGTGCCCTGTTCCTTTTTATTGCTTGCTGAGGATTTACACTCCCAGGAGTGGCGTTTGACTGCCTGCCTCCTTGGGTGTAGGTGGGAGCAGCTGGAGGAAGAAGGCTTGCTAGTTCTGAAGTAGGAAACAGCAATGAGAAGTAGCACTTAGCATTCTCCCATGAGAACACACGCTCTTAAGTCATCCCCATGGGGAGACTGGGATGCTGAGTGACCATGAAATGGCAGATGTCTGCTAGAGGGCTGAAGTGCAAATACCTGCTCAAGGTATCAGCCAGTGCTGGCTCCCATCCAAAACTGCTCAGGAGACTGAGCTGTAAGAAGTATTGGAACTAAAGACACTTTTGTTCTGAGTTTTCCTGACCGTGTTTCAGTACAAGTCTATTTCTCTGCACAGAGGGTGCCCAGCTCAAAGTGGTTCCACTTACAATAGCTAAAAAGTTGATAGGCATCCAGTAGAAACTGCACTGGTTTTGAATTTTTGACCTTTCCCCAGACTCACGACATGTAGGCAGATAGCCGCTTGCAGTAAGCCCCGGCTCCCCGTCAGCCCCTGTGGTCACAAGGGTGACACATTCTCCACGATGTGCTGTGTTGCTAAGCCGGATGTTCAGTGGGGTAGGTGTATAAAATGCATTTCCAGCGTATGCTATGTTCAGTTTATGATGGGTCCACTGCGACCTGACTCCACTGTCGGTTGAGAAGTTTCAGAACACAGATGTGGTGGCAGAAGTGACTGGCCTGGGAATGGAAGAACCTCAGGTCCATGGTCATAGTGGAATATTTAAGAACAGTTTTATGAACTCATTACTCCTCTTGATTCCCTGTAGCCTGTCTCATACTGGGTGCAAAAAGACGGTTTTCTTCAGAGAGAGAAGATATTTCTGAAATTCTAGTGTCTCTTGTTGCATAGATAGAAGTGTACTGGCAGGTGGAAGTCAGGGTGGGGGAGGCAGTGTGGGCAGGGGTGGAGCTAAGTTGCATACATTTTTCAGGATGGGCTGGGCTTCTGCTGTGGTGACAAGCAGCCACCAGATCATAGTAGCTGATACTTAAGTTTGTTTCTTGGTTACACAAAGTCTGTTCTCCAGGGCAGCCATGTTCCTTGGGCGCCCCCCTGGATCCCCATGTCCACGTGTGGCTGCTGTGTACCATGCCAAAAGGAAAGTAGGTGCAGTGCTTTTCTCCTGAGCTGAGTTCATGACCCTAAGTAACTACAAAGAGCTGGGATGTGCAGGAAGGAGAGAGGAACCACGTGTCCTGGTCATGACCGCCTCAGAGTGCGAGGGGTGAGCAGGGAGCTAGAGCTGCCCAAGCAGAGGGGACAGCAAGGGTCTGGGGGCAGGGCTGTGGCTTGTGCACTACAGTACTGACGGGTCACAGTGCTCCCTGTAGCTCCCCTGAAGGGTGCCACTACTTATTGTCCTAGTCACCACAGGTCACTGAAAGTCATGCATTCTGTATAAAAAATGATCATAAATTTTGGAGCCCTATATGGAAGGCAGGTTATGTAATTAAAATCATATGCTATGTGTGAAAAATATACCATGTGCATCTTCTCGTCTAAGTACTGTTATCCCCATTTTGCAGATGAGCAAACAAAGAGAGTCTAAAGGATTTCTTTAAGATCAGACAGCTGGGAAGTGACGAAGCTGGTATTCAAACTCAGGCAGTGTGATGCAGGCTCTATTCAGCCCTCTAACTCTGCTGAGCAATATTTTCCTGGTATTGGCCAGGAAGGGCCCTGCTGAGCCGGTGCTGGGTCCTAAAGAAGAAAATGTGGGGTGGGCATTTGGTGCAGTTGTTAGTGATCACTCAGGACATCGCATTCGGTAGTGGAGCACCTGATTGAGTCCCAGTTCCTCTGCTTCTGACCCAGCGTCCTGCTCACTTCCTGTGCCCAGGAGGCAGCAGGTGATGGATCCCTGCCATCCACATGGGAGACCTGGATTGGGTTTTGGGCTCTTGGCTTTGGTCTAGCCCGGTCCTGGCTATTGTGGGCATTTGGAGAATGAACCCTCAAATGGGAGATGTCTATCTCTTTCTCTCTGTCTCTGCCTTTCAAATAAAGTGAAAATAAATAAAAACTTTTTAAAAGAAGGAAACTGTACCTTGAAGGGAGAAAGAAGGAGGCCAGGAGAAAAGCATGTGTGCAGGGCCCATGAAGTCCTAGTCCTGTGTGGAGTTAGAGTTCATCCTAAGAACCTGACTTGGGATGGTGAGAAGCCAGTGCTTTGTGAGCCGTGTCAGCTGGTACTTGTTAGAGGTGGCCTTTCCAGTGTTGTCAGTGTTCTCTTGCACTCTGTGTTTTTAGATGTTTTGACCTGTTTCAGTTGGAGCACCAGTGATCCCACACCTCTCTAGAGCCCGGGTCATAGTCCTGGAGAGGACAGGACGGATAATCAAAGCCTGAGGAAGCAGAGGGGAAGTCAGAGGGAAGAAGCTGGAGGTCCTGCCTTTCCCCCTTGAATGTCCACCCCCAGGCTTTCCCTCCCCACAGTGCGTCCCAAGTGGTTCTGCACTGATGGTGGCGATGGAATGTTCTCCTGAAACTTGCGAGCGGCTGCTGCAGCCTTCTGCAAGGTGGTGCCCAGCAGTGGGTGACATGGGGCAGGGTGGCCACCACCCACTGTGTTCTTTCCCTGTAAGAAGTGGCTCTGGAATAGGAATACAGAGCACCACCTGGAAGGCCTGGGAAGAAACACTGGGGGTGCAGGATGTGTAGTGAGTAATTTTCAGGGACTTCTACTTGAGGGGCCATTGAGGTTCTGTTTGCCTAGAGTCAGAGCAAGGTCTGAGAACAGGCATGGACCATGTGGCCAGCCATGAGACAAAGGGAATATTTTGGTTTTCTAAAATTAAGTCTATTTTTATAAAAGATATTTCTGGGACCAGATTTTCTCTCCTGATATGGGCATCATATAATAGCAATAGATTTTCCCAGTTAGAGAGTATATTACAAATTTAAAGCTTTTAGTAATATTTTCCAGACACCTAATCTTTTCCATGTAGGAATGGCCATGAATTGGCATTTTCAGGTTAGTGGCTCTGCTCTCTGAGAAGCGCCCTTCCCAGGCACACGGCAGAGTCCCAGCTAGGATGGCCTTTCCTCCTGTCTCCAGGGGCTGAGTGCTCCGTCAGCCACCAGGACTCATGCTGGGCACCGTGCGCTCTCGGAGCCTCTCTGGGACTCCCGGCTTGGGCTCAGTGCCTCTCCTCCAGCTCTCCATTGTACTCGATGTCTTCATCTTACTCTTTATGCTCATTTAAGTAAAACTATCCTCTTCGAGGGTTCTGTTTGTTTTTTTCTTTTCCTTTCCTGAGAATCTAAAGTCCTCATGAGTGGGGGAGCCTTTTGTCAGCATTTTCACCCCCAGAACTAGTAAACTTCTCAATAAAAGTGAGCTACACCACATTGAATGGTTGAAAACTAGTTTCTGATAAAACATAGTAAGCATTCTGCAATTCTTCTGTGCTTTGGAAGCAATCACTGTTTCTACCTAGCCATGGTTGAAACAATGGAACCAAGATTAAACTCCATAGTTAACTATCTCATACAAGGCACTGTAGCTGGACTTCCAAATGTAACTTGTTTTGTAGCAGGTTGTTTATTTGAGGTATCTTACTTTGTCTAACTACAAAATAGGTGGGAATATTGTATTCATTGAACGCTGTGGAGTCTGCTTTTTCTGAGTCAACACACCATGAGTACAGCTCATCATGCCAAAAATGCAGCACGCACAGCTTAATCAACGTTAAGAGTGAAGACCAAGCGTCTCAGAGCAGGTTGCACCTGGTTGGAATCAACCAGGAGGAGGGAGTCCCAGGCGGCAAGCTGCTGCACTTCCTCCCTCCCTACATTTCAAGATACAAACACTCTTGACCCGTTGCCGCTTATTGGAAAGTAACACAGAGCAGATACCAGGCTTGCACTCCGTGGACATCTTATGTTAGGCGTGTTGTGTGCTCTCTGTGCCAGCCTGAGGGCATCCTTGCAGGGAAAGCCCTCACATCCTCTTCTACCATTTTAATGATGTCTTTGACTTAAACTTTATGTAGACTAAGTGTTCCATTTCCTCAAATTCGCTTCTCTGTGTTTGCTGAAAGAAATGATTCAGGTTAGAAATTCAATCTGTGATCTATCAGGTGATGATTTAAAAAAAAACAAACAAGGGTACTTTTAATGTTTATTTACCTTTACTTTAAAGGTAGAGTTCTGGTGAGGGGTGATGGGAGAGGAAGAGAGATTTTCACTCCTCAAGTAGCCAAACAAGTGTGTCTGGACCAGACTGAAGCCAGGGGCCTGGAGCTCCATCTGGGTCTCCTACATGAGTGGCAGGGCCCCAAGCACTTAGGCCAAGTTCTGCTGCTTTCCCAGGTGCATTAGCAGGGAGCTGGGTCAGAAGCAGAGCAACCAGTGGTAGAACGAGTGCTCCATTGTGGGAGGTGGCGTTCCGAGTGGCAGCTGACCCTGTTGTGCCGCAACGCCCACTCCTACAAGAGGTTTAACTTAGGTGCAAACACTGGGTCACTCGGGACAGCTTCCAGATGGCTTTGTATCTGATTACACTGTCCTGCATCTCCCTGGCACCTAGGTCCTTTCTTCTCTTTTCTGCCATCTGTCAATATATTAGAATAAGGAACTTAATCACATGCTACCAACAGGCCAGGGCTTATCCCAACCTCTGTTCCCTGGGTGGTGAGAAGAGTATATCATAAAACAGTATCTAGTTTGACACTGCACTCTAGGTTTTCCCCCAGGGCTAAGTGGCTTAAGGCCAAGGCTGGTCACGTACTTCTAGTATTTGAGAAGGAAGCTGGATGTTATATTTGATCTAATTTAATGAGTTAGAATAAAGGGCATTTTTCTCTCATTATTTGTTTTTATCATGAATTGTCATTAGTTAATTAACTATTGATAATAAACTTGTAGACTTTATTATCAACCATGGGTCCTTGATGTTGGGAATTTAAAATTAGCTAGAGTAAAACATTAACAAGAGTTATAAAGTGATTTAAATGATAAACCTCACAGTCAGAATCACCTGAGTTACTCCTGGCTTGCAGTAGCGTGGTCTCAGCCACATCACTTAGCCTTGCTAAAACTCATCTGTGATATGTGACAAGGATATGTAACTTGCAGAGTTCCTGGAGAATTAATGCAGTGACTGTGTGCAGCATTTAGTGGTGTTCCTAGCACCCAGTAAGAGCTCAATAAATGGTGATCAGTTTCATATTAACATTTGTGCCATTAAAATAACTGAATGCTAAAGCAAAAAGCTAAATTAATAAAATGGAGTTATAAAAAATTGCCACTCCTTGGGCTGGCACTGTGGTGTAGTGGGTAAAGCTGCTGCCTGCAGTGGTGGCATCCCATATGGCACCAGTTTGAATCCCTGCTGCTCCACTTCCGATCCAGCCATCTGCTATGACCTGGGAAAGCAGTAGAAGATGACCCAAGTCCTTGGGCTCATGCACTTGCGTGGGCGACCTGGAAGAAGCTCCTGGCTCCTGGCTTCAGATTGGCACAGCTCCAGCTGTTGCGGCCAGTTGGGGAGTGAGCCAGTGGATGGAAGACCTCTCTCTCTCTCTTTCTCTCTCTCTCTCCCTCCCTTCTTCCCTCTCTCCCTCCCTCTCTCTTTCTCTCTGTCTCTGTAACTCTATCTTTCAAATAAATAAGAGTAAATTTTTCTTTTTAAAGATTTATTTATTTATTTAAAAGTCAGAGTTACACAGAGAGAGAAGGACAGGCAGAGAGAGAGAGAGAGAGAGAGAGAGTCTTCTATCAGCTGGTTCACTCATCAGTTGGCTGCAATGCCCGGAGCTGTGCCGATCCAAAGCCAGAACTTCTTCTGGGTCTCCCACATGGATGCAGGGGCCCAAGGACTTGGGCCATGTTGTACTTCTTTTCCAGGCCATAGCAGAGAGCTGGATCAGAAGTGAAGCAGCCGGGACTCCAACTGGTGTCCATATGGGATGCTGGCACTTCAGGAAGCTGCTTACCCACAATGCCACAGCACTGGCCCCAAGAATAAATCTTTTTTTTTTTTTTAATTGCTACTCTATTAGCATCTTGAAATGTGATTCTTAGCTGGTTTTATAAAATATATTTTTATTTTGGAAAGATATGGCTCCATGCGTATAGTTATCACCTGCAGTCAGGCCATTTAGAAGGCTGTGTATTGTTTTATACCAAGTGGGTCAAACTTGGGTCAACAACTTGTAACAAACTGCTGCCTGCAGACCAGATTCAGCCCTCTGCCTGCTTTGATGGCCTGGGAGCTAAAAATGGTTTGTATATTTTTAAATGGTGGGGGAAAACATTGTTAATAATATTTTGTGATATAGGAAAATTCTATGAAATTCAGATTTCTGTGTCCATACCTCAAGTTTAATGGAGCACAACCACATTCGTTTCTTCACCTATCCTCTGTGGCTGCTTTCGATGGGCAGAGTAGTTGTAAGAAGGTCTGCTTGACCCGCAAAGCTTAAAATATTTACTAACTGGTCCTTTACGGGACAAGTTTGTTGACCCCTGATGGAGGAAAATAAAAATGTATTTCTGGATGAGGCTTCCAGAACAGTCCAGCACGCTCACTCAAAAACAGCAGGAACCCACGGCCAGCCCACGTGGAGCCGGAAAGTCTGAGACCCAGCGTCTGGAAGCAAGGGGTCAGCAGGGCTGTGCTCCTACTCCAACCTGCAGGGAGTCCTGCAGTGCCTCCTGGGGTGGCTTGCTGGAGTCTGCGGCCATCCTTGCCTGGCAGCTGTAGAACGCCACTCTCTGCCTTCACCACCGCATGGCAGCTCCTGTGTGTCTCTGTCTTTACAAGTCCATCTTCTTATTAGGACAGCAGTCACACTGTTTTTTACAGGAAAAGTTACAGACAGAGAGGGGGAGATAGAGAATCTTCCATCCACGGATTGCCTTTCTAAATGGCTGCAATGGCCGGGGCTGGAGCTGGCTGAAGTCAGGAGCCTGGGGCTCCATTCAGGTCTCCCATGTGGGTGGCAGGGGCCCAAGCGCTTGCACCATCCTCTGCTGCCTTCCCAGGTTCATTAGCGGGGGCCGGACTGGAGTGGAGCAGCCGGGACTGGAATCAGGGACACCTGTCACATTGGATGAGGGGCCCTCCCTATTCACTGTGACCTCATTTTAACTAATTATGTCCGCAAAGACTCTGCTCCCAGATAAAGGCACATTCTGAGATACGGGGAGTTACAGAAGGAAACACAATTCAATCCGTGATCATCAGGAAACTGGATCCCCAAAACTGAAGGAACTTAACCAAAGTCACAGAGAACTAAGAGGCAGAACCAAGGTTGGAACCTGAAACTCTGAGTGTACAGCTAACTGATAAGGTTTCCACTATGCCACATAGGCTCAAAGCAAATTAATCTCTCACAGCTAGTATATATGCAACACTTATTGTACTAAGTCTTCTTTAGGACATACCTGTTTAAGCATTAATGATGGAACACTCTATTTAAAGTTGTGAGATGTAATTGGCTAAAACCTCCACTATTATCATTTCTGTTATTCATTGCAGGAAAGAATACGTGTGAAGAAGTTTTTGTTTTGCTTTATTTTGTTTTCCTGCTTCCCTTGTCAGTTAATCATTTTGGAAAACAGAATCAAATGTATTAACAGTCCACATATTCTAATAGTCTACATATTCTAATTAGTCTTCAACACTAATATTCTACTAAACTGTGCAACATTTATATTCTTATTCAGAAGTGACAAAAACACAAAAACAACACAAGAGAGAAAAATAAGCAATATAATAATTTAGTACTTTTAAAGATGTACGTGCTATCTATACTTTTTTATTAGTGGCTATCACTTTCGTCAACTTGAACTTGAATTCAAGTTTAAGATTATTTCATTCTCAAAGTTACTCTAAAAGCAGTACTTGTAGGTGGGTGCCACCCCCACAGATCTGCTAATGCTTGCACAAAAGGAGCTAATTGAACTTTCCACTATTGAATTCTCACCAAAATATAGTGTGAAAAAGAATTCCTTTAGAACTGAAAGTAATAGAAATATGGCAGATAGAGATCTTGGTGTCAGACAAGGACAGGAGAGGGCTTTGTCTACCTGTGCATACCAAATCATGTTCTTTAGGGCATTTTTCAGGTGGTATCAGATGCTCCTGTTATGGGGACCTGGGGCAGTTGGGACTACAGAAGCCACTAGTGTGATTTTGCAACGTTTTTCCCTGGGCTGAATCCAGGCTTTTTGGTCTAATGTTCTGGAAGATGCTCCCGGCTCTGTCAGCCAGCACTAAGTCAGTTGGGTCTGTGGCTCAGTCACCCTAGAGAAAAACACCCTGAATGAGCCCACAACTGTGACATTCAGACATCTAAAACCTAAAGTCATCCCAAGATGAAACAAGCATGCTTGGAAGGAAAAAGCTGACAATAGCTTTGTTACTGCACAGAAAGTTCCAAGTTAGCTGTGGTTATGTGGTAATTAATTGTCATAACACACGCCTTTGAAGTTGATGGAAGGAAGGAAAAACTGCCCCATTTGACTGATAGAAAAACTGAGAAGGGCAGCTAACTTGCCTGTGGTTACCCAGGGAATAGTTGGCTGAGACTCCAGGATTCCTGACTCCAAATTCATTGCCGTAACCACCAGACTGAAACCGGCCGCCAAAGGCTGTAATTTGGTCCCGAGGCTGTGGCCATAGTTTAGAACCACAATAGTGAGGGAAACACACTCTAAGGAGGACCTTGAAAATCTCTCAAGAGAATTATGCCTCTTTATCTATGTTGATTATGCAACGATTGGAATAAGTGAGGGTTCTGTCCCCACCACATTTGTGGCTTTGGGTTAAGCTGGGGTCCCTCTGAGGAAACTGGGAAGGTTTGCCTCACTCTTCAGCCCCAGTTTTTAAATGCACAGATCAATGTGCTAACATTATACCTTCTATTTGGCAGGAGTCATAACAGGGGTTGCCATGGAGACAGCAAGTCGGGGCAGGGATCTGAATGGTCATTGCTCTTGCATCAGTAAAACCTCAGTGTCTCCAGGAGACAGGCAGGAGGAATATGGCGGAAGTGTGTGCTGGAATTGGGGTCTGGCTGTGAGTTCCGGGCTGAAGTCTTGCAGGGCAAGCCTCAAGCATCAGTGGTGGTGGTGCAGGGGGTGTTAGGCTGTGCATCGAGGCCCAAACCATAGGATTCAATGGCAGCATCAAAGCTATGTGTGAAAAACTAAAGCATTATTTCATTGGAAAAGGGGTACCAACTAATGACCATTATTATGTAATATCAATAATTATACTACATCTGCTCTTTTTTAAAAAAAAATTTCACATATGTATGTATTTTTTATTTAAAAGGCGGGGTGAGAGATTGAGAGAGAAATTTTCCATCTACTAGATCACTCCCCAAATGTCTGCAATAGCCAGAGTTGGGCCAGGCCAAAGCCAGGAGCCCAGAATTCCCTCTGGGTCTCCCATGTGGGTGGCAGGAAATCAAGTACTTGAGGGATCATCCGCTGCCTCCCAAGGAAGGCATTAGCAGGACTCATATGGGGAGGAGTGGAGTGGGGACTCGAACCTGGGGACCCAGTATGAGATGAAAGCATCCTGAGTGTGTCTTAACCACAGGCCTGCCCTACATCTACTCCTCCCTGAGCACCTCCTTGAGCCGCTGCTATGCTGTGTCTTTGTATTTGTTATCGTGTCCATTCCTCACTGCAGCTCTACAATGAAGGTTTCAATGGTCACATTTATGGATACAGGAAGTGAGTCTCAGGGGAGCAAATTGACTGCCAAAGTCACTATCACAGGGCAGATGGAGAAGGGACTGGAACCCAGCTCTCCAGTTCTATTGCCTGCTGGAGTAGAGGACTTGTCAGGGCCACAGTCCCTGGGCATTAGGTCAGAGCCCAGTTTCCAGGTCCAGAGTGCAAGGCTGAGGGATGGACTGGGAAAACGTTTAATATTTCTTTCTTTTTTTGGTAAATATTTATTTATTTATTTGAAAGGCAAGGTTATAGAGAGGCAGAGGCAGAGGGAGAGAGAGAGGTCTTCCATCCACTGGTTCACTCCCCATATGGCTGCAAAGGCCAGAGCTGCGCAGAGCTGAAGCCAGGAGCCAGGAGCTGCTTCCAGGATGCAGGGACCCAAGGACTTGGGCCATCCTCCACTGCTTTCCCAGGCTATAACAGAGATCTGGATCAGAAGTGGAGTAGCTGGGACCCAAACCGGTGCCCATATGGGATACTGGTGCTGCAGGCGGCGGCTTTACCTGCTATGCCACAGCACTGGCCCCAAAGTTGGATTTAGTGATGAGGCCTCAGCTATGTCTTCAAGCAAGGACACAATGGGTCTGGGGTGGAAAGCAGAGGCTCTAAGCAGGTCTTCACTCGTGTTTAATTTCGTGCTTATCAACAATGACAGGTGTTCTTCACTTACTAGTGGTTAAGTGCGCAGACTTTGAAGTCATGCACTGATTTAGGTCTACTAGCTCTGTAGTCATGAGTAGGTGACTTAACCCTTGTAAGCCATGACTTCCTCATCTGCACAGCTGATATCTCAAGCATGGACTTGAGTACACGTTGTTAGCCTGGTGACAGGTCGTTGGTCCCAGAGAGTTGTTATTGTATTTATTTGAGAGCAGAGAACAGAAGAGTTCCCATCCATTGGTTCACTCCCCAAGTGCCTGAAGTGGCTGGTCCTGAGCCAGGACTAAGGCCAGGAGCTGGGAACTCAATCTGGGGCTCCACATGAGTGTTGGGAACCCAGGTACTTGAGCCATCACTACTGTCTTCCAGGTCTGTACTGGCAGGAAGCTGGAGATGGGAGCCAGAGCCAGGAGTTGAATCTCTATATTTGGATGTGGGACTTTGGCATCTTAACGGCTAGGCCAAATGCTGGCAACCTGGAAGGCTTTACAATCCCTGATGCCCACACACACTCCAGATCCATTAATTCAGAATCTCTAGGTTTGGGATCCAGATAATAGTATTTATTTAAAGTTCACTTTGTTATTCGTTGTGTAGCCAAGACTGGAGACTAAAGTATAAGTGCTGAATAATTTTCTCTTGTTTAGGAGAAAGTCATTTTCTTCCCCAGTCTAAGCAAAGATTTGGAGAAATTCCTGAGTAAAAATAACCCTGGCTAAATCTTAACCATAAAAAGAGTGTTTTCTTATTTAGAAATAGAGAACCAGCTTTTCATATTTACGCTTTCAGAAGTTCATATTTGCTGAATTTCCTTTCCTTTATTAGGTTTGCAGTTCAGCTATTCATTGAGTAGCAGACAGGGATAAGAAAGCAAGGGCAGGGTTTTAGGGTGGGGATATACCTCCAAAGCAGATTGTCGTCTTCCCCAACAAAGCAAAGCTCCACCGACACATGCCCATTTCTCCCTTCAAGGAGCTCCCATGTTGCAGAAAAGCCTGTGACCGTGCTGTGCCTCGCTCCCCTTGTGGGGTTAGCAGACAAGAGTACGTCCAGTCTGAGAGCTGCTCAGAGGCTGGCCCTGAGGGAGAGGCCAGGAGAGAGCTGCCCATATTGGGTAGAGAATTACAGAGACAGCCATGGAATGATGGGAAGCCAATGCCTACGGAGGCCTGAGATCCCCGGTGCCAATGCTTATTCACTGAGCAGGTATAGGGTTGTAAACAGGGGAGGATGTGGGGGGAACTGGGTTGAATCGGGAGACATTGGAAACAAGTTGAAATAGCACTGCGTGTCCGCTGCTCACCTTTGTGAGTGTTAGCTGCTTAACGGGAAGGTGAGCTCCACAGAAAAGAGATGCGTATCATGATCCCCAAATCACTGCAGATGTGCAAAAATTTCTTTAAAGTGTCAGCTGGCCTAGAAATAATTGGTATAACTGGTTATTGAAAGAGCACAGAATGGAGATGATCATCCTTTGTGGACTGACAGGTAGTGTTAACTGTATAGTCCCCCAAAGTGTCCTTATTTGGGCAAGACTCACGTGACCCCTTCTGTGTAAAGGTCTTAGAGTTCCAAAGACCCCTAAATTGGAACTGGCCACACAAAGTATATCAAGATACGTAATTAGAGTTATAAAAATTAGTATCTGATCACCTTTGAAGATAATATAGGTAAGGATTAGTTACTAAGATCATCCGATATTTTCATTGACCAGTTTCTCCACAAGTTGAAAACTCCTTATAGTCACAGTCGTCTGGGCAGGGGTATAGCAGAATTTAAAGGAAATTTTATCTATAAAAATTGAATTTCTTTGAAATTATGTAGATAGTTCAGAATCCAAAGAGTTTTCCATGAGCTATGCAAGAATCTGCCACATTCCATCTATTTCCACTGGGGATGTGGGCAAATATCATTCTTCATGAATTCAGTGCTGTCTTTGAAGATGGAACAAGGAAGAAATGTGGAAGCCAAGAAATGTGGTGGAAATCAGTAATGGCTGCATTTTACAGCCCACAAGCCACGAGAACCCAAGTCCTCCGTCCTCATGGAATGGAATTGGAGTGACAATGTGAATGGATAGGAAAGGACTTCCCTCTGGAGCCTTCAGGAAGAAATGTGGCCTGCCAGCACCTTAGGGTTAGTCCACTGAGACCCATACAGGGTTTTGACCTACAGCTGTGTCATAGAATAAACTGGTGCTGCTTTAAGCCACCAACTTTGGGTAATAAGTTATAGCAGCAATAGAAAGCTAATGTGTGTGTGTGTGTATATATATATATATATATATATATATATATATATCCCACCCCATATATATGTGTATATATGTATATGCACATGTATCTAAATATTAATTTGAAAGGCAGAATGACAGAGAGAAAGAGAGAAACAGAGAATCCTCTACCTGCTGATTCACTACCCAAGTGACCACACAGCCAGGGCTGGGCCAGGCTGAAGCCAGGAACCAGGAACTGCATCCAGGTCTCCATGGCTGGCAGGGGCCCAAGTACTTGGGCCGTCACCCACTGCCTTCCCAGTGCATCAGCAGCAGGCTATATTGGAAGTGGAGCAGCTGGCACTTGAGCTGGTGCTCTGATACGTGGTGCCGGACCTGCTGTGCCACACTGCCAGTCCCCAGCGTTCCCAATTCTTTCCAGCTTTGTTAGCCAATGACACACTGATTTCCAGTTTACACGCACCAGCAGTAGGTGAATCTTTTTCTTATTTCATAACTTCCAATAGCTCGGTGTATTTTATTTTAGAATTTTTGGTGACCTGGGGTAGGCATTTGGCACAGAGGTTAAGATACTGCTTGGGAGGCTACATTCCATACGCAAGTGCCTAAGTTCAAGTCCCAGCTCCTCTTCCTGCTAATGTACACCTGGGAGGCAGGTTAAGGAATTGGGTCCCTGCCACCTACCCGGGAGACTTGGCTTGAGTTCCAGCTCTTGTTTCCAGTCTGGTCCATTCCTGGCTGTTGTGAGCATATGGAAGGTGAACCAGCAAGTGAAAGATCTGTCTGTCTCTGTCTCTTTGCCTTTCAAGTAAAATAAAAATAAATACATATTTTTAAAAAAGATAAGATTTTTGCCAGTCTGAGAGGAATGAATGGTATCTAATCATTTCAGTTTTCATTTTCTTGATCACTGAGATTTTTCATCTATTTATGGATTCAATGTATATCATTTCCTGCAAAATGCCTCCATGTCTTTTTCCTCTTTTTCGATTCGATACTTGCCTCACTTTTGTTGGTTTTGCAGGAATACTTGGTAGTGCTGAGAATATCTCTCTCAGGAAGGGGCTGTCTTTTCACTCCCTTGCTAATGTTTGTGGCAACCTGGGGAGTGCACTGTTCAGGGAGAACCTGCTGAGGGACACGGAACGAGTTGACAGTTTTCATCTGCCACACCTTTGGAATCACCTGCTGCCGGCCAGGTCTTGCTCAATGTGGCCCGCAGCCTGAACACTTCCCAGGCCATCCCTCCTCTCCCCTCCCTTCCCAAGTCCTTCTTGGGACCCACGGGACCCACGTCCTCTCTCCTCTGTCCTTCACTGGGCCCCCCCCCCCCCCCCCCCAGATCTCTTCACTTCTGATTCCACCTTGGCTCCCTTCTTCCGCACGGCTGAAACTCAGTGATTTGGGATGAATGGGATTTGTCTTCTTTTACTTCTGTTTGCTTTACTGAAGAAATTAAAGAATTTGCCAAAAAGTAAAATGAATTATGAAATAAATTCCCTGTCCTCACCACATTTTGTTCCCTCCACTTCTAATCTATAAATTAAATTTTTTAAAAAAAATTATAACTGACACAAAATAATTGTACACACTTGTGGGGTGTAGTGTGCTAATTTGATTCAAGTATACAATGTATAATGATTACATCTTCTGGTTCCTAGTAAAATGTGTAATAAATTGTACACTATAGTCACCCTCCCAGGCTGTAGAACGTTGGAACTTATTCCTCTGATCTGAATGTATTTTGGTACCCATTCCGTTATCCGACCTTCCTCTTTCCTTCTTCCTTTCCTAGCCTGTTTCTATGCAATCAACTTTGAAATTTTAATTTTAAAATAATTACTACTGTATCATATTATTTTACTCAGACGTATTTCACTATGCGCATCTAACATTAAATAATTCTTAGAAAAACAAAAACCAAATGATACCATTATTTCTAATAAAATTTATTGTTTCTTAATATCATATAATAATCTGTTTTCAGGTTTGTTTGTTTTTTTTTTTTGGGGTTGAACAGGATGTTTTATCTTAATGTAGCTGGGTAATCAGTTCTTCCTTTTATGGCTTAGGCTTTCTAAGTCTTGCTCAGGAAATTCTCTCAAACCATAAGGTCAACAAAATCTTCTCTTATATTACCTTCTAATTTTTTCCACTCTTTTGCAGTTAAGCCTTGAATCATATGGACTTTATTTGTATGTGTGAAATGAAGAAGGAGTTCAGTTTTCCGTATGAATATCTAGTTGTCCAAACATCATTTATTGAATAGTCCATTCTGTACCTAAAGATACACAGTGTCACTTTTATCATATAAAAGTCAACTGTCTTCTCTCTCTCTCTGTCTCTGTCTCTTTCTGACTTCTTGGGCCAAATTTATATCATTTTCACTTTGCCCACATTAATGTAGTATATGCCAGGTCTTTACATCTAGTGAGGCAAACCTCCTCACTTTTTTTTCTTCCTTTTCAGTAATGTCTTAGCTTTATTGACCAATTTTATTTTCATAAAATCCAAAATCAATTATATGCTTCTATTTCTATATGTATGTAGTTGTTTTATATATTGATTTTAGACTTAGTTCTGTTGTGGTCCAATGTCATTTGTTTGAAATGTTTTGAGAATTGCTCTATTTGATCAATTGTCATAATTGTGCCATGAATTCTTAAAACATAACTGGGTAGAGATTTCTCTATATGTTCTTTAATCAAATTTATGAGTTGTATTGCTCCAGTCTTCTACATTGCTATATTTAAAGTGTGTGGTTTCCACAAGATCAGTGGATGAACATGAAAGAACAATGTAAGAAACCTTGAAGCAATGATAGTTTCTACATGCATGCAGGAAATGATGTATACTACAACAATGCAGCTTCGCGTGTTAAAACATAGGTTTCTTTGCTTTCTCATGGGTTCAGATGAATTCTTTATGTTAGGACTGAGGGGTGTGTGTGTGTGTGTGTGTGTGTGTGTGTGTATTTTAAGTGAAACTATTGGAAAATAAAAATACTACTGTACTTCTAACTTTCAAATCCCTGACCTTTAAGAATTGAAAGAGATATGTTAAAGTCTCCCCCTATGAGAAAGGATTTCTATATATGGTTCTATCAGCTTTTGATTTATATTATTTGAAGCTTATTCTATTAGTAATATACAATTTTAGAATTGTTAGATCTTCCTGGGGAGTTGAAGCTTTTTTCTTTATGTTGAGACATTCTGCAGCCATAAAAATGGTTTTTATCTGGAAGCCCATGTCATCTGCTGTTATTGTAGTTGTCACAGCTCTGTCTGATTAGTATTTGCACGGTTAGTTTTTTCAGTCCTTTGATTTTCAGCTAGCACATGTCCTTAGACATGTTTTTGGTGTACTGCTTATAGATAACATATAGTGGGTTTTATTTTTCATTAGGCTGATATTCTTTTTTTTAAGGTTTATTTATTTATTTGAAAGGCAAAGTTACGGGGGGGGGGGAGGGGGAGATCGTCCATCTACTGGTTTACTATCCCAATGGCTGCAGCAGCCGGAGCTGGGCCAGGCCAAATCCAGGAGCCAAGAACTTTGTCCTGATCTCCCATATGGGTGCAGGGACCCAAGAACTTGGGCCAATTTCTGTTGCTTTCCCAGGTGCATTAGCAGGGAGCTGTATCAGAAGTGGAGCAGCCGGGACTTGAATCAGCACCCATGTGGGACACCGGCACCGTGGGTGGCAGCTTAACCCACTGCGCCACAGTACTGGCCCCCACTCTGGTAGTCTTACATTTACCTGGCAAGTTCAGTCCATGTAATTACACTCACTGTGATTCCTGATATGTTTGGGCTCATTGTTTACCGTCCCACCTCGTCTCTTTCCTTTGATTTGCATTTTTCAGGCTTCCTCCATTCATCTTCTTGCCTTTTGGGACATTGTGGAATCTTTTATTTGTTTGTTTTTAATTATACTTTCCTCCGTAATTATTGATTTTGCTTCTGGGTTTGTGCTCATCATGAAATCTTGCAGAGAAGTATAAGAAAAGCAGTAATAAGTACTTTGTCACTCTTACTACTCTATAAGTGCTTTCTCTCCCATCTTCAGTGTTTCTTTCTAAGCCATTAAATTCAGAATTATTGTATTTTATACCAATAATGATGTTTAGGGTTATCTGTGTGTTTAAACAGTTCTTTGCTTACTTTTCTTCTTGTACCTCTCGGATTTTCCTTCTGGAATAATTTTCTGTCTTCTCAATTATCAGTTTCTTCAGGGAAGATCTTGTAGTGATGAGACGATAGTTCGGCAGTTGTTTTCCGTCCGCACATATAATAAACTATTATTTCCCTGTTTCCTGGCTCCATTTACTGCTGTAGAGTCCAATATAATTTGTAGGTCAGTTTCTTCCCTGATGCTTTTAAAATTTTCCCTTTGACTTTGGTGTTCTACAGTTTCACCAAATGCATCTAGGTATAGATTTCCTTTTTATTCTGCTTGGAATATTTGTGTTTCCTGTGCCTGTGGGTTCATGTTTCCTCAGTTCTGGAAAAATCTGAGTCTTTATTTGGGATGTCAGCTTTTTCCACACTCGGTTTTGTCTCTCTGTGGGATTTGCTGCAGTGTAAGTCAGAAGGGATGGACATCTACCACACATTTTCAGTGAGGTAGCTCCAAGTGATCCAGAGACATGGCAGCCAGCCCCAGCTGCAGGGCTCCTGCTGGCTCGAATCACATTTTTATACAAAGTCAGAGGCGTCACCTCCACCAGGTGGACAGGGGCATTTGATGGAGTGAGCAGAGCATGGCTTGGGGAACGGGGCTCAGGGTTGGTTCTTAGTCCCCCGCTATGCCCTTACAGTTGTTTTGTCTAGGCACAGTGTGTCCACAGCCACTGGAGGCACCCTGAAATGATGAGATTATCAGTGGCTGCAGGACACTGGACACTGCATTAGGGTTAGAAGCCTCAGGACCAATGCACTTGCCATGCTGTGCATCAGGGAAAGCTCTCTGGGGCTCAGGTCAGTCTCCATTGACACTTGTACACACACTCTGTCTCTGGCAGCGGGTCACCTTCTAATACTGACATGAGGAACGGATATGCTCCCCTAGAGTTGCATGGCTCCTATGCGTGCATTTAATGTTTGTTTCTCATCTCTTTCTCTTTGCTCAGAGGAGCTCATAGAAAAACAAATTAATTGGTCATTTGTACTATTCAAAACTACAAGTATGATTTGCTGTTTAAAAGCAAAGTTGTTTGCTGTAAAGGTTCAACATGCTTTTCATTTCATGAATGCATACACCAAGTATCTCTTCTCTCTCAAGTGAGTGCTTCGGCAGCAACCCCATTCAGAGAAAACAGAGGCACTGCAGATTCTACTCTCTGCCAGTGTCAACTGGGCTCTCTCTCTGTACCCGGACCAGGGCTGACCCCAAGCCCTGCACTTCAGAGGCACATAGGAATATGAGCAAAATACTAAGGTTGCAGTCCTCAGACACCAAAGCTGGGGCAGTTGCGTGCCGTTCCCTCACACATCCAGCCTCTGATTTCACTGGGGATTCATCAGCCTAAATAACCTAATTGAGTGTCATAATTGATTTGGGAGACTCATTTCCTTCCCTGGAAATCATTAAAGGTGGCCGTGGTGAGCTTAAAGCAGCACTTTCTCTAATGGAATCCCCTGGATTTGTTCAAGAGGAAGAAAGGCCCGGTCAGCAGGGGGCTGCTCAGCCCTGCTGGCCCACAGCCTGCCCAGCCCTGCCCCTCACAAAGGCGGCCAGGAGCTCGCGGGCCTCCCCACCGGGCACCTTTCAGAGTGCACAAAAAGGCCATATTGCCATTGCTAATGGAGGCAGCCACCCTGGGCAAAGGGCTGGCCCTTGGCGTCGTCTTGGTCATCACCCCAATTAGTGAGACACACTTCATGCCACTAAAGAATTTTTAGCAGGAAACTCTTTTGTGAGTGGCTCAACTTGTCCCCTCTGCGAGATACCTAGAAGTTGTGACTTCTTTTTCGAAGCCAATGTTAAATTCTTAATTAAATCCTTACCTTTGAGGCCTTCCAACCAACTGAGAAAACCCGCTAGAGGTGGCCCTAAAGAATTCACAGTTCTTCTGTTGCATTTCACCAGTGAGAGGTGAAACCCAGAGAAGCCACTCTGCCCCAAATAACTTCAGAGTCACAGGAGGTGGTGCCTCTAGCCCTGGACTTTAATCCCTCCTCTACTCAGGCTGGAAATTGCCTGAGCCAGAAACTGAAATAGTGATATCAAGTCCCAGTAAAGATATCCAAGTTTAGGGTCACAAGTTGAAAGCTGTCTGAGATTGAGTTTCGTGATATCTGTCCATCTCTCTAACTATCTTCCTCTTAACCATGCATCTCTGTCTACAGTTGAAATTACCATTTGATATATACCCATACCCCCTGCAAGTGTAAACTACTCCCAATTTAGAATCATCTCCAAAACCCTCGATAGTTCAGGTCTACAAAAGGCATCTCACTGGTGAGATAGAAAGATCCCAGCCTGTTCTTGGCTTAACCATTCTCACTGTTTCAGAGTTCTCCCTTGTGTCCAACTTAAGTTTCCTTGCTGCCATTTAAATTTCTTGTCCTGTAGTGATGACTAACAGATGTTTCATATTTTAAAGGGCTTAAAGGGCTTAAAGACAATATTTCTTTAGCATATATAATCATAATTTTATACTATAGACTGCATATTTTTATAGTCACAGCTACAGCCTGACTTATAAATTGGCCCAACTTATAAATAAGCTCAACTTACATTTATATATTTTAATGTTTTGTGTATTTTCAACATGTGTGCTCTTCAGCGAGGCCCAGTAGTTGGGGAGTGTGCATTGAAAGTTCTGGAGCATGGTGTTCTTGTCTACCCATTCTCACTCACACATGTTCTGGGAGTCACAGGTGAATTATCGTACAAAGACAAATTTCCAACCACTGATCCTGAATTCAGATGGGAAAATCTTGCTTTTATTTTACTAGAACCTAAGCTGACTCCAAGGATTGAGGAACCAGACTATAATTTATCACGGAAGCTGCTTCAGTGTAAAATAATTAGGGTCAGAGAAGATGGACGTGGGAGTTACACAGTCAAGCTTGGTGTGGATGGCTGGTGGCAGATGGCGGAGGCGAGGTTGGGCAGAGGTTGATGTGGCCGACAAGTCAGAGGCTGCAGAAGGGAACTCCACTGAGGAACCAGTGGCTGCTCACGGCATGTGTGTGTGCAGTGAAGGCAGAACACTTGGGCAGAAGGGAAAAGGACTCTTGCTATGAGACTGGGAACTTGTAGGTTCAAGCCACCAAAGCCCAAGAACTGCGCTGAGAGAGATCAGGCAACTCCTGTGTGCATGGCAGATGCTAACAGCAATGACAAGAATGGGATTTGATTTTTTTGAGTTCAGAATTTGGGTGGAAGAAGTCTTTAGTTTCCCCTGCCAGGGCAGAGTCTCCCTCTGAGGATAGACTGGTCTGAGCCTGTGGAAACCTGGAAGCCAGCAACAGGGAGGCGAACAGCAGGCTGGGTGTTTTCTTACAGCCTGATGTTATTAGAGAAACACTGAAACCCCTGCAGGAGTCTGGCCCCCATGTTCCCTCACCGAGATGAATGGTTTCTTCATATGTCACCAATTCACTGTGAACTATCCACGAATATGCTAGCACTTGTGCCTTTAGTCCTTGTTTTACAGTCCCTAATATTCAAATATTATGGCTTAAAAAGTTAGTTTTAGGCCGGCGCTGTGGCTCAACAGGCTAATCCTCCGCCTTGCGGCGCCGGCACCCCAGGTTCTAGTCCCAGTTGGGACGCCGGATTCTGTCCCAGTTGCCCCTCTTCCAGGCCAGCTCTCTGCTGTGGCCCGGGAGTGCAGTGGAGGATGGCCCAAGTGCTTGGGCCCTGCACCCCATGGGAGGCCAGGAAAACTACCTGGCACCTGGATCCTGCCATCGGATGAGCGCGGTGCGCCGGCCGCAGCGCGCCGGCCGTGGTGGCCATTGGAGGGTGAACCAACGGCAAAGGAAGACCTTTCTCTCTGTCTCTCTCTCACTGTCCACTCTGCCTGTCAAAAAAAAAAAAAAGTTAGTTTTATACCTGTTATGGAGATGACGAAATGGAAGCTGCGTAACTTGGTCAAAGCCACAGCAATTCCTCATAAAGTAAAAAGGTGAAGACCAAATCCATTACCCGATACTTGCCGTGGTGAACAGCGGCTGGATTGCAAAATGCCGTGAGGACACCTGCGAGGGTGATGGATTTGTTTCTATGTCTTTTTTTTTTTTTTTTGACAGCTAGAGTTATAGACAGTGAGAGAGAGACAGAGAGAAAGCTCTTCCTTCCACTGGTTCACTCCCCAAAAGGCCGCTACAGCCAGCACTGAGCCAATCCAAAGCCAGGAGCCAGGTCCTTCCTCTTGGTCTCCCGTGGGGTGCAGGGCCCAAGCACTTGGGCCATTCTCCACTGCCTTCCCAGGCCACAGCAGAGAGCTGGACTGGAAGAGGAGCAACCGGGACTAGAACCCGGCAACCATACGGGATGCCGGCACCGCAGGTGAAGGATTAACCAAGTGAGCCAAGGTGCCGGCACCTGTTTCTATGTCTTGACAGCAGTGTCAGTTTCACAGGAGTAGACATACATCAAAACTTCTCAAACTGTACAGTTTAAATATTTGCAGTTGGTATTTAAATACACTTCAATAAAGTTGTTCCAAAGACAAAAAACAACTGATACTATCATCAGTTGATGAATGGTATGTGGAAATAAGGTATAGTTTTTGCACAAACACAAGACAAGGAAAATAGGAGTCTCTAAGTAGCAGATTCTTCTCTACCCTTGCTGTCAACAAGACAGACTCTGAGATGAAACGTTTTCAATACACTCATCTCTGGGGTAAGGGTTAACTTGTACAAGGTCAGCCCCCTGCTGCCTAAGCTCCCTAAAAAGGACTTGGCTTTCTACAAAGCTCTATGGAAACAGACTAGGCTCCAGTGCTTGGAGCAATCAATCATTCCTGGCCAACTAGCAGGCCTGGAGCCTTGCCTCTCCCTGTCTTGGCCAGGGGCTGGATGGTGCTTCTCGACTGGGAACACTGATGTGGTGAGCATTGTGGCTAGCTCGCCACATCAGACACGGTGACTGCTACGTGGGGACCTCCTCCACCAATCCCACCAGGGGAGAAGCTGGTGGACCTCACTTGAGAAAAAGACCTTGAATCTAAACCTAGCCTAGCAGCAACTCTCTGTTACGCCATCAGCATAAGCGACGGGTGGGACCAGTGTCTCCTGTCTCCGCGAATGCTCTCCAGTGAACACTGCCGTGAGTGCTTCTCACCCGGCTGCCTTTGTCTTCACAGCCCTGTGTGTGCCTGTGGGCACTGAGCTCCTTTCTTCCATGCCACTCGCAACTGCTCTACAAACCGTATATGTGTACTCTTCTCTGGCACGTTTCTAGCTGGATGCCAAGTGCACAAGTCTCCACCAGTCACCCACACAACCAAATTTCCTCCTTTTGGGCAGACAGCCTAGCTCCCAAATGTAGAGAGAAACCCATGCCCTGTAGTGTAATTTCTCACAGATAAACTTATCTCTGTCTTTTCCGACTTTTCCTTCATTCTTTCTTGATTCAGAAGGAAAAGAGGAGACTGTGCTGTGTAATGGTTACAGTAGGATGGCCTGAGTCCTGTCTTATTTGCGTAGTGACACAAGATTACCTAACCTGCCCTGTCCCCTCAGCTGCAATGCAGAGGTAATAGTAGTATTAGTTACACAGGTTATTGGAACAAATGAAAGAGAAAGTGAATGACTAGCAGGTGCCTGACCCATAACATCTATTTCATTTGTACAGGTTGGTATTGATGCTACTTCTGCCTTTTTCTCGCCTTTATTTGAAAGTTTTTATTTTATTTTATTCATTTGAGAACCAGAGAGAAAGAGAGAGAGAAAGAGAGAGAGAAAGAGAGAGATACATAGGAGAGATCTCCCACCTGCTTGTTTGCTCCTCAAATGCCCACAGCAGCAAGAGCTGGGCCAGGCTAAAGTGAGAGCCTGGAGCTGCATCCGAGAGGCTCATGTAGGTGGCGGGAATCCACCATTTCAGCCATCACCTGCTGCCTCCCAGGGTGCGCATGAGCCAGAAGCTGGGGCTGAGTGTGGAGACGGCACTTGAACCAGGACCTCCCACATAGGACGGGGGCATCTTTAACCCCATGCCGAGTGTCCACACTGACAACGCCTTTCGGAAGCTCCCTCCTCACACCCTCTTGATACTCTTCCTGCTCCCAATGCAGAGTACCAACAGTCGCTTCTCTCCCACCACTCCTCCTATCCCTAGCTGAAATGTCACCCCCTGCCTGGCAAAATAAATTGTATTTATTTGTTTACGTGTCTGTTTCCCCATGGGAATCTGAACTCAAGGGCCAGCTAAATCATCTCTGGATGCTGGCAGTCAGGTGTGAAAGTTGTTAAATAAACCAGATTTATAAAAGTCAGATTTTCTCCCTTTTTTTCTATTAGGAGTCTACTTCCTGTGTTTAATAGCCAAACGTGATAGTTCTCCCTTCCTTCGCTTTGTACCGTATTTTGAGAGACAGTGCGCTATGGTGGGTCAGTGCATGGGTTCTGGAGCCAGCGAGGCCTAGGGGGGGAATCAAGTCCCTGCCACGTGCTACTGTGTAACTTAGGGAATGGCTGTGTAAGCCTGTGTGCCTACATCTGTCCACAGAACCTGCCGCCATCGAGTTGTATTAAGTCATACATCGCTGAAAAGCGTGTAACTCAGTGGTTGGCACAATAGCCATTTATGTCATTACTGTTATTAGAATCGAGAAATCTCCCCAACCATGGTGCTGTAGAGCTGCTGGAAAATCCAAGCAGACTGTGCTCGTATGTCAACACTAATGGCGCTGTCAAAACTGAAGAGAGAGTGGAAACAGAAAGAGAAAAGGAGAAACATTTTTATTCTGTTCACAGACTCTTTTCAATGCATGCTTGAGTGATTATCTGTGTGCGTATGTGTGTTTTAAGTTTAATTCACACAATTAGCTTTTCATTTCACATCTCAAACAACTTGAGTACAAAGAAAGGAAAACTAAACTTCGTTCTGTAGGAAGCCCTACTTAAGATGAAAAAGAAAGTCTCCCTAAGGTAGCTTGGAATTTATATAGTATTACAACAAAATACATTATGCTTCTGAAGTGATAAAAATTAATTATTTGATTACTGTGAGAATTAAAGTAACCCAAATAGTGGATTGCGTTAGTCATGCATCATATACTTTGATATTAGTGAAAAAAAAAATGTTTCCCTATTTTTGTGTTGATGATTATTTTTCTAAGATTTCCTCACTAACTTTTATTTTTTAGCAAAAGAGAAGATATTTCAATCAAGTCCTGAACATGTCCAAACTAGTTTACCAAAGTATATGCAACGTGTACAAAATACAAAGGTTTTTTTTTTAATCCTTAATGTAGAATTAGCTCATTCAACTCAATAAGAAAAATACAAACACCTTCTTATAACAAATGGCAACAGTCATGAACAGCCTAAGAAACGTAAATAGCCAGTAATTAATACTGGCTAATTAATAATTTTTTTTTTTTTTTTTTTTTACAGGCAGAGTGGACAGTGAAAGAGAGAGACAGAGAGAAAGGTCTTCCTTTGCCGTTGGTTCACCCTCCAATGGCCGCCGCGGACGGCGCGCTGCGGCCGGCGCACCGCGCTCGTCCGATGGCAGGAGCCAGGAGCCAGGTGCTTTTCCTGGTCTCCCCATGGGGTGCAGGGCCCAAGCACCTGGGCCATCCTCCACTGCACTCCTGGGCCACAGTAGAGGGCTGGCCTGGAAGAGGGGCAACCGGGACAGAATCCGGTGCCCCGACCGGGACTAGAACCCGGTGTGCCGGCGCCGCAAGGCGGAGGATTAGCCTGTTGAGCTACGGCGCCGGCCTAATTAATAATTAATATAGTAAGATATATATATAGTAAGATAATAAACAAGACAATAAACACAATTTGAAATTAAAAGTTGAGTTGAATGAACATTTCATCAAAGTTTTTCATGATTTATTTGCATTTAAATTGAACCTACTAATTAAGAGACCTCTTTAGACAACTTCATTATCTCAATTTAAACTTGCCATCCAAAACCAGTGGGCCAAAAATGAAGTAAAAAGAGACAGCGAGAGGTATGAAATAAAATGACGAGTGACAGCACGTTGAAGATTCGAGCATGGGGGCCCTCTGCTCTCCTCAGGAGTCCCTGGATGAAGTGATTTCCAGACTTGAATCTGGTACAAGTTTGACCCATCTTTTTGAATCTTACAACCGTTTTGTCATCTTGCTGTACGTGGAAGCTCCTTTTTCGGTTCTGAAAATCCCAGACGCTGCAGGCAGAGTCGCTGACGGGGACTCTGACCTGGGCCTTGACTCTCGAGTGCACTCAGCGTGTACGCCACCGATGTGCAGTTCCAGAAACACCTCCTTCCTCGTTGCCTCGTTTATTTTAAACAATGACAGTTCACCTCTGAGAAACGTCTGCCATTTTAATCAGATGTGGAAATTGTACTTAGAGTGTTTTTAGTAGGAATCTTAAAGGAAGAGCCCAACACCCTTTCCTGCAAGAAATTTTAAGTTCTCTTGACTCCTAATTTATTGCCCCTCTGACCACAAGAGGTGACATTTCCTCCGAGGTTCAGGAAATTTATGGTGATGCTAATAAAAACCAATCCTCGGCGCGCCACCCACGTGCAGTTTCAGGTTGTTCTGGAGGACCTGGGACTGTGTTGTCTTAGATTACTGACTCTGTTGCCATTCATCCCACCCAACCTTCTTTTTTCTCCATGAGTAACTGCTTTCCTCCCAGCTCCTGTAACCCAGAGGCACAGAAGTCCAAAGACAACAGTCAGAGGAGACATATATCACAGTCTCCACACCTGAGAAGCCATCAGCAAGCCCCGGCCAGGCTCATTCTGGGAAGCAAGTGCTGTCAGATGGCCTGCTGCAGGTTAGCCTCATACAAAGGAGAAAGCAGTCCCTGTCTGAATGGTGGTGGTGGTGGGGGGGGAACGTCTATGCATTTTGCAAATGGTTATCGCTGTCAGGCCAGTTTATTTTTTCTGTAGTATTTTGGATTTTATCTAGCTCTATGAGTGTGTGCCTGTGTGTAAATTCTTCCATTTGCTCTTTTCATTTAGAAGTTGGTGGTTCTCGTTGGAATCCTAAGTAGTGCTGTTCAGGGACACGGACCAGTCATGCAGTGTTGTTACTGTTATTCATAAATCTGTTTTTCTTTGGAATTTCTTATCTTTTTATCCTTTCATGGTTAAGCTACCAGAAAAAAAAAATAATGAAAAAAAAAAAAAAACCACGCTAATCTCAGTTCACACAAATGGCTGTGTCTCCTGACATTGACTGGGTGCAGCAGGTCAGAGGAGGACAGGACCTAGTGGGCAGGGCACCCCTCTGCGCCTGGGAGGCCAGGACCTGTGCCCTCAGTGCAGAAAGTTAGTCTTCTCACCACTTCGACCACCAGAGAGGCCTTTTGTGACATCTTACTGAAAGAGGACCGTTTCCCGTCCAGTGCAACAGAATTTCCCACCGTTTGTTCAGTGGATCCTTGGTTCTGCAAGATGCCCATAGGAAAAAAGATTTTTGTGGTCACGTCAGCTATGGAAACCTCTGCTTTGAGCTATTTATAAATTCATGAGGCATATTAGCATGAACATGTTCTGAGACTTCCTGTGTTTAAAAAAAAAAAAAAACTCTGTTTAACTTTGTTTAGCTTAGTGATTTCCAAATTTACTTGACCACAGAATCTTTTTTGAGAAACATTATTAATATTTCATGGAACTAGTGGGCTACAGAAAACACACGGGTTATGCCGATGGTGTTAGGATGATGTATCCAGTGTAGAGTGGGAAGAACAATGGATTTGAAGTCACAGACCTAGGTTCAAATCTAATTTATGATTTTAAAAAATGTAGCAAGTTTTTATTTAGATCTCTAAGCATCTCTTATTCTCATTTACCTCATCTGCAAATTGGAAATACGAGTGACTGAAGGGATGAATGGAGGCAGTGTGGGAGAGAGCATGGGGTGAGAGTTTTGTGCATCTTTGGTGGAATTATATTATACTTCATAAGTGAATACTGGAGCTGAATGACTGTATTATTGGCATAGAAGTGAGGTCCCACTGCTATCCTATGTGCACATGTGTGCTCGTGGCTTCATACATTGCTGAGAAAACCAGCTTATTGATAACTGGAGTATACTTGAAAAGGATAGGGGTATTTGTATGCCTCCAAGTTGTCTGTCTTCAGAATCAGTAGAAGTTGACCATCCTGGGGTGGCTGTTTGGCATAGCAGTTCAGATACCACGTGGGATGCCTGTGTCCTATATTGGAGTGCCTGGGTTCGAGTCCTGGACCTGAGTCTGATTCCAGCATCCTGCTAATATGCACCCTGGAAGAAAGCAAGTGATGGCTCAAGTACTTGGTGCCCCTGCCACCCTTGTGGGAGACCCAGATTGAGTTCTGGGCTCCTAGTTTAGGCCTGGCCTGGCCCTGATTGTTGCAAGCATTCGAGGAGTGAACTAACAGATGGACAATCTCTTCTTCCATCCCTCCCTCTCCTTCTCTCTCTCTCTGTAACTCTGCCTTTCAAATACAAAAGTATGTCTTTAAAATATTATCTTAATTTTCTAACCTTTCCAGACTTGACCACAGAATCTTTATTGGAGAAATGTGATTAATATTAGTGGGCTAGAGAGAACACTCACAGTGTGAAAAAGTCGGTTTATCAGCAATCTCTGTATGAAACCATCTGTATTTACATGGTTGCATATGGTTAATGCCCCAGGAATCCATTGCTAGAACACTCTGCTGAATTTCCACTTGTCTTCATTAATGTATCCTTTGATTTCAATTCCTCCACAAGCTTTACAAATGAATGATGGTGGGTACACAGCTGCACTGCCCTGAGAATCCTTCAAGGATGTGTGATTGCCCAACAGGCAGTGGACCATCAGCAGACTCTCCAGTTCTCCAGGCTGGAGGGCCCACCTCAGCTGTAGGGAGTCGTCTTGCTAGAGGTCTCACCGTCCCTGGCCTGGCCCGCATCCCAGAGACAGATCCAGACAGGGAGAAAACTCTCAGCCACTCTGGCCCAATAGGAAAGAGTTCTGAAGGTCTATATATGCCTCAGCACCCTTCCTCCCAGCTGGGTGGGCTGCCCTGGTCAGGCCTGCAATCAAGTTTGACCTAACAAGGTCTACAAAAAGCGCCACTGGAGCTCTGCTAAGTATTGTTTCCCTGGCTTCTTCTCACAAATGTAGGCTCAAACTTCACCTGAGCATAGCCTTCGGGAGAGGCCAACCTGCAGCCCGAGATGCAGCTGCCTGTCTGCGCTTCCTGTTCAGCACATTGGGAAGTCAGTGTCCTTCTCTCTAGCTTGACTGTAAGTTCTTTGTGGCCAAGAGATGTGTAGAGATTCCTCAGTGCCCCAGCTTTTATTGCTGTGCCATAGATGCAGAAGAGAGCTGCTACAGATATTATGAATGAAAAGTACTCCTTTTATGCAAGCAGAGACCTCCATTGTGGAGACTTCTGTGAATACATCGTGGCACGTGGTCACAAATTAAGAGAACCATCTCAGAACGCTGGCGATCCCAGCTCAGTCTGGCTCTGCTTTGTTCAGTGGCTCTGTCATTGTGGAAATTTCCAGTATATGCATCTCACTCCCCTCCTTTCTTCTCTGTGTCCAGAGCTAACAGTGATGTCCATAATTCCCCTGCCTGTATCCTTCCACTTCTTCTATGATAGTTGAAATGATATTTTTCTTTATGAATTGTTATTCACAGCAACCCTCTTGACTAATGCATTCAAAAACTGTGAATGCCATTTTCCCCTTAAATAGGCCCCTTTAGACAAATAACCGCTAAGCATTTTTCCCTGTGAATATGTAAATAGGTTAAAAATGAAGATGCAGCCAGTGTTGTGTGAATATTATTCCAACATCACACTTAAGATCCTTTCAGCACCATTTGCTAACATTTTGTACTCCTCGCCAAAGTGCCAAAAATTGCTCTCTCTTCATGCAATTTTCAAAAATTTCACTGGCACAAAATGAAGTAAAATCTCTATCTGCAGGAGAGAGCAAACTTCATTTAGCGTGTTTTACAAAGTGCTAAATAGGTTTTCTATTTTGGGAGTGGAGAGGCAGAACGTGTGCTTCCTGCTCTCCTGATCAAACATTTGCAATTCTGTTCCTGCCCGGATTGCACATTCCAGGGTTGTCTCTGACTGTATTACCATGAGACTTGTTATTTGATTCAAAAGAAAAGAAACCCAATTACAATGTGTTCATGGGATGTAATGTCAGTACTGAAGGTTACTTTTCCTTGTCTTTAATTTTTTCATTATTTAAAATAGAATGGGAATTAGAGTCCCTGTGAGAGGCTTTTGTAGTCAACTGGTTTCAAAGTAAGAGCTCTCATATTTCTTATTTTCTATTGCACCATCCAAAGGAAAAGTGTCCTGGTCTTGATGATAAGAATTTAGGGCACTAGATCACTAGCATCATTTCAGGCAATACATCAAATCTAGCTCTGAAAGAACCCATACATGATTAAATATTCACTGGATCTTATTTTCAAGGAAAAAACCAAGGACTTGTCTCATAACATAAGGGTAGCAGTATTCATAAATAATATTTAGGAATTGCTTATAGTGTTCCAGGATCTAGTCTAAGAACCTGATGTGTGTTATCTCATGGGATCGTCATAACTACCCTCTGAGATACTATTGTTCAGTTTGACTCTGGAGCCTGGATTTTTTGCACCATGCAACGCTGTCTTACAAATAGAGTGTCCAGTATTAGTGCACCACTGCTCTCCACAGTGGACTTGACCACTCAGCCCATAAGCAAACTTGACTGAGAGAGTGGAGACCAACAGCTGGGTAAGGGAGCTGGAAAGCACAGAAGAGATCAAAACATATTATTCTTTGTAAACTTCTTTTTTTAAAAAAAGATTTATTTATTTATTTGAAAGTCAGAGTTACACAGAGAGAGAAGGAGAGGGGGAGAAAGAGAGAGAGAGAGAGAGAGAGAGAGAGAGAGGTCTTCCATCCGCTGGTTCACTCCCCAGTTAGCCACAACTGCCAGAGCCGCTCTGATCTGAAGCCAGGAGCCAGGAGCTTCTTCCGGGTCTCCCACATGGGTGCACTTCCCATCCAGCTCTCTGCTGGGGCCTGGGGTAGTAGTAGAAGGTGGCTCAAGTCCTTGGGCCCCTGTACCCATGTGGGAGACCCAGAAGAAGCTCCTGGCTCCTGGCTTCAGAGGACTTGAGCCACTTTCTGCTGCTTTCCCAGGCCATAGCAGAGAGCTGGATCGGAAGTGGAGCAGCTGGGACTCAAACCAGTGCCCATATGGGATGTCGGCACTTCAGGTGGCGGCTTTACCTGCTATGCCACAGCTCTGGCCCCTGTAAGCTTCTTAATATTTACACCATCAAAGACACATTCTTAGAGTATTGCACACTTTTCTGGCTTCCCTCAATGCTTAAATGGCTTCTCTTAATCCTTACTTATAGTTTGAAAGGAGCAAAAAGTTCTTTCCATGGTAATGAAATTTGGAGAATTGACCTTGGCAATTAATTTTTGAAGAGAAATGATGCTAGTGAGCTCTAGCCTCCTTCATAGACATTAGCTTCTCAGAAGCTGTAAAGAGAAGAGACAGTCCTTGAGATCCTTAGATGGATCTCACCCCACTCCCATGGGGTGCAGGGCCCAAGCACTTAGATGGGGCTCCAATTGCATCTTAAATCTCACACAGCTATCTTCTGAGTGTGTTGCACCACTGTGTGTAAGTATCTCAAAGTAGTGTTGCCCACCACCTGGGGGGAAGATGGACGTGGGGAGCGTGGGTCTGGCATGGGCGGCCAGAGGCATCCCCATAACATCTGGAACTATGTCTTGCATAGTATACAGCTGGCAGGTGTTTGCTCCAAATCTGGTCCCTCTGTGCAAAAATGCTTATGTTTGTAATTGGCATATAAGTCTGAGCTTATATGGAGATAAAAACTCAAGGCATTATATAATAAGAAAACTAAAATAACAAGTGGCCCAGACAGCAACAACTACCAATGCAGAGGAAAAGAGAGAGGTCATGGGTCTGGGCACTCAAGAAAAACCTTGAGTTGGACTTCAGGGATGAGTAGGATTTGGATAGGTCTAGAATAGATGAGGGATCAGCAAACTTTTTAAATTTTTTTAAACTTTTTTTTTAGATGAGGGATCAGCAAAGCTTTTGTGCATGAGTGGGCTGTGTTCTAATAAAACTGTATTTACAGAAAGAGGCTCAGGCTGGATTTGGCACACAGGCTGTTGGGAGCCATGGTGTAGACCATGGAGAAGGATGTTGAAGGAATGGGCATTCTCAAATATAGGGAAATATCTCTTGGACAGGGATGAATGCTACAGGCAAGAGAGGACGAATCAGTGAACTTTTATAATGTGTGAAAGAAACCATACATGACAAAACACTCATAAAGGAGGTTTTCTTTTTGTGGAAGGTCTAGCATCATCTCTACCTGTAGCATTCTACAAGATGGAGAAGACAGATACCCACCTCCATTGCCTGAGTTCTGACCTTCATCAACTTACACCTGAGCTAGTGTAGCTTAGAGAAGTTCCCCAGTTAGTGTCTCATTCCTGCCTGCCTTCAATCCATTCATTTGGAGAGGGCCATATAAAGAGCACCTCTGTACCCTCTCCTAGACTCATTTAGTGGCTCCACATGGTGAAAGGATTGACAACCAAGCTTCTGTGCATGGCGTATAACTTAACCTCTCAGCCTCGTGTCCAGATCCTGTGCTCCAGGCAAGTCAAAGTATTTGCAGTTCCTTGAATATACTCTAATCTGTCTCTGTCTCTCTCTCTGTCTCTCTCTCTCTCTCTCTCTCTCTCTCTCTCTCGACAGGCAGAGTGGACAATGAGAGAGAGAAACAGAGAGAAAGGTCTTCCTTTTGCCATTGGTTCAGCCCCCAGTGGCTGCTGTGGCCAGCGCGCTGTGGCCAGAGCACTGTGCTGATCCGAAGCCAGGAGCCAGGTGCTTCTCCTGGTCTCCCAGGTGGGTGCAGGGCCCAAGGACTTGGGCCATCCTCCACTGCCTTCCTGGGCCACAGCAGAGAGCTGGACTGGAAGAGGGGCAACCGGGACAGAATCTGGCGCCCCGACCGGGACTAGAACCCAGGGTGCCAGTGCCGCAGGCAGAGGATTAGCCTATAGAGCCGCGGTGCCAGCCTGGTCTCTCTTTCATGCTTAGTACAGACTGCCCTCTTTATTTGGAATGCAGTTCCTTCTCATCCTACCCCCAACACCTAACTTATCTGCCTAAGAAGTGCTTAATCAGTTAGAGATACAATCCACATTTGCCCTCCTTAGGGCTACTTCTCCGAGGTTCTTAGGCTGGTTGTACTGTCTGTCCTATTCCTGGTGTTCTCTGTGCTTACCTCGATACACATTCCATGACAAAGTATTTTCTTATAGACCTTTCCCTCTTCCCTGCCAGACCTCTAAGGGCAAGATCTCTCACGTTTTCCATCTCTACTTCCTCTACAAATAATGTGGTCTGATAATTAAAGGACTAATAAGTACGCAAAGATTAATTTATGGATCATGAAGTGGAAGTCTAGATCCTACTGCCTACTCTTTAACAGAGATTCAATTCTCTGATGGTCTAATGTTTATATGATGAAAGTTTAAATTAATGAAGAAAAACAGGGGCTGGCTTTGTGGCACAGCAAGTGAAGCTGCCTCCTACAATGCTGACATCCCACAAAGACACTGGTTCGAGTCCTGGCTGTTCCACTTCTGATTCAGCTCCCTGCCAACGTGCATGAGAAGGCTGTGGAGGATGGCCCAAGTCCTTGGACCCCTGCCATTCACCTGGGAGACCTGGAGGGAGTTCCAGGCTCCTGGCTTTAACCTGGCCCCGTCCAGGTTGTCACAGCCACTTGGGAGTGAACCAGAAGAAGGAACATCTCTTTCTCTCTGTCTCTCTCTCTGTAATTCTGCCTTTTAAATAACTAAATAAATCTTTTTTAAAAATTAAGAAAAACAGAAAGATTGTGTACAAAGAAGATTTAAAAGTAGTTATCTTTGGATGGTGGAATTATGGATGATCACATTTTTTTCTTTTAGTTTAACTATATTTCCATGTTAAAAATGTACTTACTTTAGGCCGGTGCCGTGGCTCAACAGGCTAATCCTCCGCCTTGCGGCGCCGGCACACCGGGTTCTAGTCCCGGTCGGGGTGCCGGATTCTGTCCCGGTTGCCCCTCTTCCAGGCCAGCCCTCTGCTGTGGCCTGGGAGTGCAGTGGAGGATGGCCCAGGTGCTTGGGCCCTGCACCCCATGGGGAGACCAGGAAAAGCACCTGGCTCCTGGCTCCTGCCATCGGATGAGCGCGGTGCGCCGGCCGCAGCGCGCCGACCGCGGCGGCCATTGGAGGGTGAACCAACGGCAAAAGGAAGACCTTTCTCTCTGTCTCTCTCTCTCACTGTCCACTCTGCCTGTAAAAAAAAAAAAAATGTACTTATTTTATAATAAAAAAGCAATAAAATTTATATATATATATATATATATATATATATTACACCTGTTGACGTCTGACAGAAAAATGGAATCTAACTAGTGTAAAGCCGGTTCACCACGTTCCAGTTACTTTATTACTTGCATAAGTTCACTGAACCAGAACACCCACACAACAAGTTCATCAAGTAACTTTATTACTCACAGATAGGAAGCCAGGGACAATACCTAGGATTCATGGCAAGCCATTGCCTAATCTTCCAGAAAGTTGCACTGGGTGGATAGAGTTTCATCTTTATGTATTCCTTGTTGCATTGTAGCTTAGGGGCCCTGAAAGTATGTCACCCTGGATTCTATACTCTGGGAAAAACAGGCATCACTGGACTAAAGTGGTGTACCACATCCTGTTCCAAGAAAGCTACGTCCAAGGCCAAGGGCAAGAAATAGAAAGGCCAGTGTGGATGGAACAGAATGGGTGAGAAGGCAGTAGTACAATGTGAGGTTGACCAGATTTAGATCTTGTAGGATTTTGCACCCAGGGTGGGAAGCTTGGAACATACCAAGAAAGCATTTAGTCCAAGGTGTAACATTGTCTACTTTGCAATTTATACAGATCACTTTGGTTTCTGTTTGTAGAATGGATTGCAAGGAGGCCAGCATGGGGGCAGCCAACACCGCTGGGAACCTGCTAGAGTGGTCTGAGGCTACGTGAAGGTGGCTGGACGGAGGTGGCAGCCGCAGAGTTGAAAAGAAGCAGGTAGATTTAAGAAATGGTTTAGACTAGGGTCAAAGGATTGAACTGCAGTGCTGAACAAAACAAAGGAATTAAGGGTGATTCCTAGTTATGGGCTGAAGGAAGTGGATAAATGAGACCAGGAAGACTGGAAGAAGACCAGGATTGGGTTGATATGGGAAGTGAAGAGCTTCAAACATAGGAACCCCTCCATGTCTGTCACATATGTTGAGGAAGAAACAAGTAGACAGTGGACCATACAAATCTGGTGTTGAGAGGAGAATCTGGGTTCGAGACAGCCATTTTGGGCAACCATCTGCTGATGGTTGGAACAGAATGGAAGCAAGGGCTCAGATGAGAGTGTTAAGGAAGCAATGTGTCCCCAGAAAGGAAGACGGGGGGACTGTGACACAGGAGGACGTGCAGAAGAGGCACAAAGGCAGCAATGGGAACAGGGGAGAAGCAGCCAGGGAGCTGGAGGAAAGTCAGTGAGGCAACGAGGTTGAGAGAAAGACGAAAGTGTTTCAGGGAGGGGTAGTCACACTGCTGCACCTGCCAGGACCTCATTGCCCAACTTAATCAGAGCAGTGTCGGTGAAGTTCATGAGCACTGGACCCATTAGACTGACAGAGGAAGTGGAGACAGCAATTTTTGGCCACCTTTTCCATATAATTAAAATGATATTTCAACAGCTTTAAAATTTTAAAAATTGATTTTGCTGAAAGTGACAGTTCAAATCAATCAGGAAAAGAAAAACTATTTCAAAAATGATGTTGCTATACTACTTACTTGGAGAGAACATAAACATTTTAATTGAATTTTTAGAAAAAAAAAGAAAGAAAACCAATACTTCAAAAGGATTATAGGGGCTGGTGTTGTGGCACAGGGAATTAAGCCACCACTTGGGATGCTGGCGTTCCATACTGGAGTCCTGGTTGCTCTGCTTCTGAACCAGCTCAACTCACCTGCGAAGGCACCAGAAAATGGCCTAGGTGCTTGTGTGCCTACCACCCATGTAGGAGAGCCAGATGGAGTCCTAGGCTCTGGCTGCAGAACTGGCCATTCCATTTCACCGTTTGGGGAGTGAACCAGTGGATGGAAATTTTCCCTCTCTCTTCCTCCCTCCCATCTCTCTGTCACTCTGCCTTTTAAATAGATAAACAAGAAAAGGATTATAAACCTAACTGATGTACTCTGCATGTTTTTCTCTTGTAGTTATAATTTTTTTTCTATTTTTTCCACAATATACTCTTTTTTTAGTACAAAGAATTAGTGTCTTTCTTTAAAAAAAAAAAACAGCATTTTTTTTTTTAAAGCAGGCTGCTAGGTTCAATACCAAATTAGACCAACTTATTGCAGGACTATTGGCATTGCATCAGGAGCCACCCGTCCAGAAAGGTATGAAATGTACGGCTGTCAGGAGTTAGGACACAAGGTGAGACAGGATGAGCATCGCTAGGGAAGCACAAGGCACGTGAGGGAAGTCAAAAGAAGGGCTTGCGACTTCTGGCTGCTGATGAAACTCTGCAAGTGAAAGGGCTGGCCCAAGTGCAGGCTGTGGTGATTGGGTGTGTGAGCAGTGCCATCAGTACAGCAGAACGTGTAGCTTTTGAGAAACTCCGTGGGAGACGTCCACAGGGCACGGTGACCAACCCATGAATTACCACTGAATTCTCTTCAGTGCAGCTGGAAATGGGGAAGAATCCAACAGGTCTCCCTTCCTTTTCTCTCAGGAATGCCTGCTCATCAGTTAAATGGAGACTAGGCAGGATCTCTACAGTGGTGGTGGGGCGGGGGAGAGGAGTGGGGAAGGGGAGAGGGGTGGATATAGGTCTCCGGTCACAAACAGCTTTGGATTCTTCTGGGTCCCATGTCCAGTGTTCTTGTCCGAGTCTAATTAGGGAACGTTTAGCTTAAACAAACGTGGTTAGTGAAAGAGGCCACAACAGGGAGCTTCAGAACTGGGGTTGGGTGGAAACACCGCCCCTCTCTGTTGTCCGTGGTGCCTGTGGGCTTTGGTGATTTCCAGCACTGGTTTATTGCTCATGCTCAAGTCCACCTGGTCCCGTCTGTTGCAAAGATGAGGAGGACGTGGGGTTCTGCCTCAGCCGGTTGGGGAACTGCTTCCTTACAACTGAGGCCAGCGTCCTCCGGGTGGGAAGGAGGAATGAAAAGGGCAGAGAGCGTGCAAATGAGGGATTCAGAGTTCCGCTCGTGTCTGACTCAGGGACGACGAGCAGTTGTTCACTGCGGTCCCAAGCTCTCCCCGCAGGCGTGGAGATGGTATGACGACCTTGCTTCTATCAGGAAACCGAGAAGTCGCCAGGGTGTCCTTGGACACAGAAGACTGTTAAATGTCAGTGGCATTACTCACACGTCTTTTCTAGCTGGCTCCGGGTGTTCCTCACCCTCACACACAGACTGGCACGTTTCCCATGGCCGTGGTCAAAACTAGAAGGCACTTCTCCATTCACTCGAAGGCTGTTGAGTGGGGTGGCCCAGGCTTTTGTCATTTTCTTCACTCGCATCCTGAAATCAATATAAGCAGGTGCCTAGGTAACAAGTCAGACCTGATTAATATGATGTCACTTAGTTTCTAGTGATTCCTAACTATTGCCTGGTGAATAGCTGTTCTAGGTTTGCACGTGGAAAAGTGTTTTGTTGCCTCTTGAAACTTTTTTTTTTGGAGGGGGAGGGGTGGGCTTATTTCTAAGACTAGGATAAGCTGGTTTGTACATAGTCAGTGCCCAGTGTCAAAGCTTAAGGACAGACCTTCCCCACTCCATGTGCCACCCACACAAATAAAGCAGCATGTGGCAAGTGGCCCTCAGAAGCTACAGTTCCCTTTGAGTTGAAGATGTTATGAATCTACGAAACACGACTGAAACCGGAGGAATTGCATGCAGATACTTGAAGGTACTCACGATGCCCTTTCATGGCCCAGCTAGAGAATTTTTCAAATTTTTATTTGACTTTAAAAAATGTATAACATTCGCAAGTCTCAGTGATAGGACCTCTACCAGTATTCTTGAGTCCCTGAAGTTAGCTTCATTAAACTATGCATGAGATTTGGCCACAAACCAGGATGAATTCCTAAAACTGCTGGTCAGTTCTTAACAGATCTGCATCGAGTCAGAGTCAGAGTGTCCTTCCTATCCCAAATGGGAGAAAGAGGATGGAACCTTCCCAGATGACTTGCAGAGCAACAGTTTCATACACAGCTGCTCGGGGTAACTGGTTCTTAGAAGGTCATGGATTGGCTTCTTCAAAAGATATCTTTATCTTCCTGACTGATCAAGGGAAAAGTTAGAAAAAAGAAATGTTTGCAGATTTTTGAGGAAATAACCATAACAAGGTAAAGCCTTTCTCTCACCTTCCATTGGCAAAACTACCTCTTTAGCGTTTTTGTTAGACGTTTGAGTCAAAAGCATCTTTCCAATAAATATAGCTGTCGTATACATCACTATGGAAATACTGTTCCTAGGAGGTAATAAGCCATTTATGAATGTTGTACACAACTGTAGGGTTGGCATTTGGTGCTGAAGTGTTGACCTCTTTCATGTCCATTTAAGTGTATTCCTGTTGACTAAGTGGGGAGGGGTCTGCTTGATAGAGTGCTTCGTTGTTAAGTCAGCACCTGTTCTGTTTCTGGGATGTTCTTTTTGTGCATTAAAAAATTTCAAAATTAAAAAAAAAAAAGTGCTTGGAACTCTTGTTGTATAAATTGTCTTGCTTTGGGATTCTTCCCATTGTTAGAAAGTCCTGTTTCTCTTTTTTGGTATCTCCCTTTATTTAGTCTGTTTTCTGTTTAATTTTAGGATGCTGGGCTCTTGGAGAAGCATAATGCAGCACCCAGTTCCCTGAGGTCAAGGGCTCGGGCGATGGGCTTCTGCTGAAGACGAAAGACATGCTGTCCTGCGACTGCCCTCGGCCTGGTTGCTCTGCTGCTGTAGGGAACCAGGTAGGCCCCGACAAAGCGGCTCTGTTGGAACCAAACACGCCATTTCTTTCCCTGGCTGTCGTCTCCCCTTTTGTCCCGTAGCTAATTCTTACTCTGATTTCTAATAGGCACTTGGGGCATCTCTATTTGCTGGACTTAATTGAGAATTTCCTTTCCCTTCTCTATGCACCCTCACCAGCCTCAGCTTCCAAGGATGATGGCAAACTCAGGGATGTGCCCATCACAGGGACCACAGATAGCAGCTCCCTGTGAAGAGCAAGTTAGACTCTGCCTGCCCTTGAGGACTGGGTTCAGCTGCCTCCTAACTTGCTAATTTTAAGTAGCCTCACGTGGCATTGTTTCCATATTCAGTTTCTAAGGAGCCCTACTTAGCCATATTCCTCCAGGCTACCAGTTTCAAGGTGATTTGTGAACAAGTCTTTCCTCAGTAGCTGCCAGAGAAGACGAAAGTCAAGAATTCTGCATTTAACTGGCACTGACCTTCATGCCTTGAGCAGTCCCTTTGCTGTCTTTCTCACATGGACACAAAAGAACCTCATACTGTTGGGGAAACACGGAGAATACTTGCTTTACATTTAATCTACTGTATTCTTTTCTTTATTCAGTCAAGCTTTGCTATTTAAACAATATAGCTTTGGGGCTCGCATTGTGGCGTAGCTGCTGAAGCCATCGCCTGCAACACTGGCATCCCACATGGGCACTGGTTCAAGTCCCTGCTCCACTTGCAGCTCCCTGCTAATGTGCCAGGGAAAGCAGTTGAAGATGACCCAACTCTTTGGGCTCCTGCACCCACATGGGAGACCCAGAAAAGGCTCTTGGTTCCTGGCTTCAGACTGGCCTAGCTCTGGCCATTACAGCTATTTAGGGAGTGAACCAGCAGATGAATGAATGATCTCTCTCTCTCTCTCTCTCTTTCTCACTTTCTCTCTTTCTCGCTCTCTTTCAAATAAATAAATATTTTTAAATATCACTTTAAAATTGCATAATAAATTCAAGTCTTATAAAACCCCACATAATAATGAATATAGCTAATATTGTCAGGTCCATTCAATGTGTTAAGCACTTAATGAGCACTATTCCATTTAATTCTCATTACAACTATCTAAAGTTATTGTTATTAATATTATTCCAATTTTATAGGTGAAAAAACTAAGTAACTGACATACACTGGTCAATGTCAAGCCAGACAGGTTGCAAACCCAGGCATTCTCTCTCCAGAGACCATGCTGCTACCCTCTTCTCTGAAATAGCTCCCAAAATGAAGCTGTTTTGACAGAACAAGAGACTTACATTTTATTATGAAAGTTTCAAGCAGGAAAGCATTTTGGAGTAGTGTGATCAATTCTCATATACTATACCTACCACCTAGATTCTTCAGTCATTAGCCTTTTATCTTACTTCTTACACATTTATTTTTATTGAATCATTTTAAAGTAAATTTCAGAATCATACTTCACCAATATATAGTGGCTGGAATGGTGATCCCCAAAACGTACACCCAAGTCCTGATACCCAGATTCTGTGAATATTCCCCCATCTCTTTAACAATGCAATATCACCTTATTTGTAAAAAGGATCTTTTTTTAAAAAAGATTTATTTTATTTATTTGAAAGGGGGGGGGGTGAGAGATTTTCCATCTGCTGGTTCAATCCCCAGATAGCCACAATAGTTGGGACTAAGCCAGGAACTTCATCCAATTAGGGGCTCAAGGACTTGGGCCATCCTCTGCTGCTTTCCCAGGCATACCAGCAGGAAGCTGGATCAGAAGTGGAGCAGCTGGGACTCAAAACGGGAGCCTCACATGGGATGCCAGCATTGCAGGTAGCAGCTTATCCTACTACGCTGCAGCTACAACACATGCCCCTAAAAGGGGTTTTGCAATTAGAATGAACATAAAGATCTTAAGCTTGGAGACCACCCTGGATTATCCCAGTGGGCCCTTGCCCAGTGACAAGTCTTCCTTGTAGGGGAAAGGCAGGAGAAATTTTGACACTTGGGAGAGAAGGCCATGTGAAATGGGAGGCACAGAGCGGTGTTGGAGGCCACCAGCCAAGGAAGGCAGAGAGCTAATGGAAGCTGGAAGAAGCAGGAAATCTCCCCTGGAGCCCTCAGAGGGAGCACACCCCTGCCGAAACCTTGACTGCAGCTGATTTCTAGAAAGAATGGAGTTTTGATTGTTTTAAGGCACTACCTTCGTGCAGGGTTTGTAACGTTAGCCCTGGGAATTGGTCCCACCTTTCAATAATTTCATGTGCATCACCAACAAACATAAGGAAGGTGTTTTACACAGATAATAAAATGATCACACCTAGCCAAGTTAACACTCATTCCCCGATATATCATCTAACATAAAGTTTACATTCAAGGTTTTCTGATTGTTTTCCTGAGATCTTTTAGTGCCGATTTATTCAAATAGGCCCGATAAAGGAGCACATGTAGGATTTCATGACTGTTCTTTGTAAGTCTATTTTTACTTAAGAAAAATGTTCTCCTTACTTTCCCCATGTTTCCATGGCACTGACTTATTGAAGCGCCTGGAGAATGACTCACACTCTGCATCTGTCTGATTGCCAGAACCAGTGGCTTCTGCAGGGTAGTTGTTCTCCTGGTCAGAGGTTTTCTCAAAGCCCCTTCGGATCCCACATTGCCTGTCACAGCCAGCCTAGGGTAAAGCTGACCCCACAGCAAGACCTCGGCTGCCGTCGTCATGGGGCTTCTTCCGTGGGCTCCCACCCCCTCTGCTTACTCAGAAAGATGTGAATGTTCGGGGCCTGCTAGAGAAAAGGTAGAACTAGAGCCACCCTTTCTCACTAAAGCAGAATTGATTTTCCACAGCCCTAGGGCGATTTCATTTCCAGGGATGAAGTGTTAGTCAAGGGAAACAGAACCAACAGGAAAGATGGAGGGAGGGAGGGAAAGTGGGGGAGAGAGAAAGAGAAAGAGAGAGAGAGATGATAGAATGCAGATAGGTAGATAGAGGAAGAGAGAGACAGCACATTTCACTGTTACCAGGAATTGGCTCACACACAGTGGCAGCTGAGATGCCACAGTTGGGCTGTGTGTATGTTAGAGATCCAGGATGCTGGTGGAGAAATTCTATCTGAATGGGAAGGCCTGAGAACCAGGAAAACCAGAGGTGCTATCTCAGGCCAAGGGCAGGAAAAGACCAATGACACAACCCACACAGCCAGAGGAGGGAGGGGTGAAGTTCCCCTCTTTTGCCTTTTGTTCTAGTCAAACCCTCAGTGGAGTGGAGTGGATGATGCCTACCCACATTGGGGAGGGCAGCCTGCTTTATTGAACCCATCAATTTATATGCTAGTCTCTCTTTTTAAAAAGAGACTTATTTGTTTGAAGTACAGAGTGACAGAATGAGAGAAAAGAGAGAGGGAAGAGAGATTTTCCATCTACTGGTTCACTCCCCAAAGTCCACAAGAGCCAGGACTAGGCCAGGCCAAGATCCAGGGACTTCATCTGGGTCTCCCACATGGGTGCCAGGGACCCAAGTACTTGGGTTATCACCTGCTGCCTCCCAGGTGCATTGGCAGGAAGCCTGAGCAGAAGCAGAAGAGCCAGGCTTCAAACCAGCACTGCAGAGTGGGATGCAGGCACCCCAAGTGGTAGCAGTGTCCCATCCAGAAGTACCCCCACAGACATACCCGGAAATAATGTTTAGCTAAACATCCAGCCACCCTGTGATCCAGTCAAGTTGACACATAATATTAACCATCTAAATGTCAACTGTGGCACTGGCCCAAAAAGGAATGTTGTACTGTATGCAAGGTTCCCCAAGGATCTAAGTCCACCTTTTGAAATCCCATCATTTATGTAAAAGTTGTATGCTTCCTCTGAAAATATCACATCTCTGAGTGTATGGCTAGGAAAATATATTATGTAGCTAACACAACGGGATGACTTGATTTTTTTAAAATGATATGTGTATTTATTTGAAAGGCAGAGTTACAGAAAGAGAGAGAAAGAGAGGTCTTCCATTTGCTGGTTCACCCCCCCAAATGGCAGCAATGGCTGGAGTTAGACCAATCTGAAGCCAGGAGCCACAAGCTTCTTCCAGGTCTCCAATGTGGGTACCGGAGTGCAAGGACTTGGGCCATCCTCTGCTGCTTTCCCAGGCACATTAGCAGGGAGCTGGATTGGAAGTGGAGCAGCTAGGACTCAAACTGGCACCCATATAGGATGCTGGCACTGCAGGTGGTGGCTTTACCTGCTATGCCACAGGGCCAGGCCCCGTGACTTGACTTTTTTCAAATATGCATGACTTTCCTACTGATCAGATGATCCAGGGAAGTTTGAGATTGATAGGTGTTCAACAAAGACAGCCTTCACTTACTTTCTAATTTTGCCAGTACTGGATACCTGGAACAAGAGGACCAGAAAGGGAAAATTGTCAGTACCCAGGAGTCAGGCTTTGTGCTGATCATGGAACTTGGGGGAGAAAGACAAAGGTACCCAGCCCCTAACACAGGAAAGTTTCCATCAACTTTGGAAGAAGACAGAAAGGAAAATGATACCCCCATTTAGAAACTCCTCTGGAGTCTTTTAACCACTCAGGCTACTTCTCCTGAATCCACTAGTATTTTCCTTCCAGTGATTCAAAGCCAATGAAATGGTTTCTCATCACCGTGTATTTCAAGGCTCTGAAACAAGGCATCCTTTCCTGACTTTTATTTGATTTAAGGTCTGCTTCGGGCATTTGTTGAACTGATTAGCACATTAGTTTTATTATTTTCTGCCATGTGCTTTTATGTTCTGGTCAGTTTATTAGGTGACGCCAGTTTCCTTCTGAGAGTTTAATCCAAAGGCCTTCCCTAGAAGGTTGGCATATTTCCTTTTCTCATAAAGATAAGAAAACATCAGTAGACGCAACAAAGATAGCAGACTGTCTGAGCTCGGGTTATGGAAGACTCCGTGCCCAACACCCCGTGAGGTCAACTTCAACCCTGTCGGGCTTGCTTCCCCAGATACTGGCTGGCAGCTGGGACAAGGAACCTGCTCATGTTCCCTTACTTACTCCGGACTGGCCCCACGCAGTATTTCAGTTGAGGATCTCTCTACCCATGCTCAGGGAAGAGGAAGCTACTTGGTTCTGTCTGTTGATACACAGCACTAGGTTTTGCTGCCAGGGAAGGCAGGCCATCTTTAGGAATGCATGGGCAATTTGTTTTAAAAGAGAAAAAAATGTGAATTTATTATCATCCTAATTAGAGGTTCTTAAACTCCAAATGAATATGCTAGCATAGCTTCCAGTGCTTTTCATTTCAATCACATACGTTACTTTACTTCTTTTTGCCTTTGTCCACTCATCACTCATTCTGCCTGGGGAAGCACTGGGAGAGAAGGAAAGGGTGATATGACAAAACCCCTGATGCTGAAAACACACACTCACATGGCCTGTGAACACTGTGTCCTCACCAATGGAGAACGCTCAGCTGTTCTTGTGTTTGCTCCTATAGCCACCTCCACTCAGGCCACCCTACATGACTTTTTTGTAAAATCACCTTTTACTTTGAGAAGGGATTGAACAAAGGTAATAGAACCAAAAAGAACATTGGCTGCCAGCCTCCCAAAACCTGATGGTTCAGTGCTCATCGGTTAGTTACATGATGCAAAGACTAATTATTTTCAAGAATATTTGATATTACTTTATTTGCCTATTATTATTTGTTGCTTGTACTCATTATCATTGATTTTTTTTTTTAAAAGCAACACCTCCAACTTGCCTGCATAGTTTTTTCCTAGACACACAATTATCAGTCTGTTTTGCGCTGCTGTAAGAAAGCACCTGAGAGTGGTAGTTGAGGAGTATTGAGCAGGATTTATTGGCTTACAGCTCTGGAGGCTGGGAAGTCCAAGTTCTAAGGCAGAAAGACATAAGGGCATAGGTGAGAGAAGGAAGGGGACCAAACTCACTCTTTTGTAGGAATCCATTCCCAAGGTCACTCACCTGGCTCCCGTGATAACGGCATGAGCCCTTTCATAAGGGCAGAACTTCCTGTGACCTCATTACCTCTCACGTGTCCCACCTCTCAACACAGATGTGGTGCGGATGAAGTTCCTAACACAAGAACACTGATGACACTTCCAAACCAAGCACAAGCTATCGAACGCCACCTTCTATGCCAGATTTTCTCACGTATATCAAGGCATGATGACATAGATTCTCATTCAAACTGATGGAAACTCAACTGAATGCACATTTCATCCCAGTCATTCCCAGTGTGTGAGTCAGACTTGGAGCAGACCCAGAGGCGTCCTGAAAGGTGGTGAGGCAGCGAATGATTCCAAATACCTCTCCTCAAGGAGGGAAAAGCCCCAAGCTGTCGTCTTTGCAAAATAGGTAAATAGACGCATAGAATGGAACTATAAGCAGGCAAGTAAATCTTTAAACAAGTAAATACAAACATAAATAAAAGAAATATAGCAGAGTGACCCTAGTAGATAATGAATTCTCAAAAAATAGGACTCAAATAAAAAAAAGAAAAAAAAAAAACCCAGGAGATGATGGTGAAAACACACTGATACTAGGGCATGCAACCAGGGGCACCTTACAAAACATCTGTACACATCTGTCCATGTTACGAGGTTCAGAGAGCTTAAAGGATTTGCTCAAAGACTTAAAGGTTATTAGTAGCTACTCAGTTCTGTCTTTGTGGCCATGTGTAATAATTAAAGGGCTGGATATGGCTGTATTTCAATAAAGTTTTATTTACAAAAACAGCCAGCAGGCTACAGTTTAGTCCACAGGCTGTAGTTTGCTAACCATTGGTAGAGTTCAGGCTCGTGGGAAGGAACCATCAAAATTCTATTTTTTTCTTTTTCTTTTTTTTTATTTGACAGGTAGAGTTACAGACAGTGAGAGAGAGACAGAGAGAAAGCTCTTCCTTCCGTTGGTTCACTCCCAATGGCCACTACGGCCAGCACTGTGCCGATCCGAAGCCAGGAGCCAGGTGCCTCTTCCTGGTCTGCCATGTGGTGCAGGGGCCCAAGCACTTGGGCATCTTTTACTGCTTTCCCAAGCCACAGCAGAGAGCTGGATTGGAAGAGGAGCAGCCAGGACTAGAACTAGAGCCCATATGGGACGCCAGCGCCGCAGGTGGAGGATTAACCTACTGCGCCACAGCGCAGGCTTCCACCAAAATGCTAAAATGCTAAGCATATACTTTAAATTCTCTTCCTCTCCAAACAATCATGTATGTGTGTGTGTGTGTGTGTGTGTGTGACATATATTTGCATAAAAGGCAAGATGATACTTCTGTGGACAAGAAATGGAACAGAAACCTCGAGCTGGACGTTGGGCTGAAAGATGCAGAGGGAGACAGATGCAGAGAACTGTATGTATGAGATTGTAAAAACCCAGAACTCTCCACGCCACAGTGCGAGACCTGAACTGAACTCATTGGCTGACACCAGGGCCGGGAGGACTCCTCTGCTCCAGAGAGAAAGCTGATAGGCTGTGGCTTACATAAAGGATGAGCTATGGTGAGAAGCAGCAGGGAAAGTCATTCAGTACAATGGGGTCTAGACAGACCTTTCTGTGGGCTGAGTGAATGGATCTGCAGACACAGCTCATTCTTAAACGGGAGCTTTTACCATTCCTTTAAGACTGGTTCTGCTGCTGGACTGAAGAGCTTTATCAGCAAGCTGCTTAGAGCAGAGTGAGACAAAGGCCAAGAACACGAATCAGAGAAAACACTCTCCACCCAAGGTGCACGACAAACCAAAACTTCAGAGCACATTATGAAGTTGGACATTAAGAAACCAGGGGGTGTAGCAGGTACAGCCGCCGCCTACCATGCAGGTATCACATAGGGGCACCAGTTCATGTCCTACCTGTTCCACTTCCCATCCTGCTCTCTGCTAATGGCCTGTGAAAGCAGTGGAAGGTGACCCAAATGGTTGGGCCCCTGCACCCATGAAGGAGACCGACATGAAGCTCTTGGCTCCTGGCTTTGGCCTGGCCCAGTGCTGGCTGTTGCCAATGGGGAGTGAGCCAGTGGCTAAAAGATTTTCTCTCTCTCTCTCTCTCTCTCTTTTTCTCTCTGTCTCTCCCTCTCTTTCTGTAACTCTAACTTTGAGATAAATAAATAAATCTTTAAATCTTTTTTTAAAAAAGAATAAAACCAGGAGTGTGAGTGCTGTGGCACAGCGGTGAAGCTGCCACCTCCCACGCTGGCTTCCTAGATGAGTGCCAGTTTGAATTCTGGCTGATCCACTTCCAATCCAGCTCCCTGCTAATGTGCACCCTGGAAGGCAGCAGTGGGGCTCAAGCATCTGGGTCCCTGCCACCCACAGGTGAGACCCGGATTGAGTTTCCAGTTCTAGGTTTCAGCTTGGCCCAGCTCTAGCTGTTGTGAGCATTTGCGGAATGATCCAGCAGGTGGGACATGTGTCTCTGTCTCTGTCTCTGTCTCTGTCTCTGTCTCAGCCTTTCTGTTGCTCTCCTTGCAGATAAATACATTTCTAAAAAAATACGTTAAACAAGGAGACAGAGTAGAAAGAAGGAAACAATCAAGGTAACAACAGAAGTTAAGATGGAAATTAAGTCAACTGCAAAAATGATAGAATTAATTAGCATAACTAAGCATTTGCTGACAAAGAAAAAAGATAATTGAAGAATACAGAGCAGACAAAAATTAATAATTTAATGAATGAAAAATGTGGATATAATTAATAAACATCAAAGAAAACAGCTAAAAAGCTTGAGTCCAAAAAATTGGGCAGCAAATGGAATGGATATTTGTCTAGAAAAATAAATTATAAAATTAGTCTAAAAAAGAAACAGATACCAAGTAATCACTGACTATATACAAGGGGTTTTCAAAAAGTTCATGTAAAATTAATATTGTGAAAAAATTATGCATGCATTGAAACAAATTTTACACTAAAATAAATATCTAAATATCTTTTAATTTCAGTTTTCCACAGACTTTTTGAAGTAACCTCATAATCAGGGAAGACATCTCAAAATACAAGCATGTGCTACATAATGCCTTTTCAGCCAAAACAGACCACTTATCAGATGGTGATCTTATAATATAACAGAGCTGAAAATTCCTGTCACCTCGTGCTGTAGCTGCCATTGTGACATCATAGCAAGACATGTTATGTTTATGTGCTTGCCGAGCGGCGATGCCGGTAGAGACAAACATGCTGCATTGCCAGTCATAAAAGCACAATAGCATATACAATTATGTACAGCATTTAATATCTGGTAGTGAAAACAAACAACTATGTGACTGATTTATGTATTTACTATATTATTGTTCATCATTATTTTACAGTGAACACCTTCTGCTTAACACAGAAGTTGATTGTAGTACAGAATGCTATGTTATACTAGCAGCAACTCCAAATATCCTTTGTTTACCATGTCTCTCTCGCTCTCTTGTTTTTAAATATTTACTTATTTGAAAGTCAGAGTTACATAGAGAGAGAAGGAGAGGCAGACAGAGAGAGGTCTTCCGTCTGCTGGTTCACTCCCCAAATGGCCGCAATGGCCAGAGCTGGGCCAATCTAAAGCCAGGAGCCAGGAGCCAGGAGCCAGGAGCTTCTTCCAGGTCTTCCACACAGGTGTAGAGGCCCAAGCACCTGGGCTATCCTCCACTGCTTTCCCAGGCCATAGCAAAGAGCCAGATCGGAAGCGGAGCAGCTGGGTCTCGAACCGGCATCTATAAGGGATGCTGGCATTGCAGGTGTCGGCTCCACCCACTGCGTCAGAGTACCGGCCCCTACCATGTCTCTTGATTGCATTATCTCCCCTTGTACTTGACTTAATCTCTAATTTTGTTCAGCATGCCCCCTAAACATACAAAATCCACTACTGCTGTCACTTGTAAGAGACTGTGTCAAGTGATTGAACTGGAAACAAAATTAAAAGCAGTTAAGGATTAGGAAGGCAGAAAATCAGTACTGGTTACTGCTTGCCAGTTAGACACGTCCCATTCCACTGAAGCTATGATCTTGCAGAACAAGAACAGTGATAGAAGGTGTCAAAGGATCTATTTATCAAAGGCACCAAGACAAATGAAAATTCAAGAAGGGCTTATGTCACTTCTAATGACCTGGACTGAAGACAAAGAACACAAACACATCCCTCTTGGAAGCCTGGTGATCGTCAGAAGAGCAGAAAGTCTGCTGCGCTGAGAGCAATGGCTGGACCTGTCGATGATGTGGAACTTACAGCTGGCTCTGGAGGTTTACATGACTGAGGAATCACTCGTTACCCAGTGTGAAAGTGAGTGGCGACTCTATGAGTGCTGATGTCAAGGGATTAGATAAAAGGCTCGGAAATGAACTCCAAGGCCAACATCTTACCACGAAAGCTGTATGGGTGCGGGCACTGTGGACAGTTGGTTAATCCTCTGCCTGCAGCACTGGCCTCCCATGTGGGCACTGGTTCTGGTCTCGGCTGCTCCACTTCCAATCCAGCTCTCTGCTGTGGCCTGGGAAAACAGTGGAAAATGGCCCAAGTTTGTGGGCCTCTGCACCCCGGTGGAAGACCTGGAAGAGGCTCCTGGCTCCTGGCTCCTGGCTTTGGATTGGCCCAGCTCTGGCCATTGTGGCTATTTGGGGAGTGAACTAGCGGAGGGAAGACCTCTCACTGTCTGTAAATCTACCTCTCAAATAAATAAATAAAATATTTAAAAAGCAAGCAAGCAAGTTGTGTGGGAAGCCCAGTGACAAGGTCAGGAACAGGCCACAGTGACTCAAGGAACCGCGAGTAGCCCCTTGACCAGCTGCTGGCAATCCAGGGGGCCTGATTGTGTGGCGACGGCACAAGCGAAATACAGGAATGGGGGCTGCCGGCTTGCTCTTAGTGCCTGGGTGTTTGTCTACAATGTGGGAACACACTCCAAAGTACTTGAGGGCAAGAACTATAATTTTTTCCTGTATGTGTTTCATAGGTACCCCCAGAAACATTTGCTAAATGAATTCTTACTCTGAAAAACATTTGCTAAATGAATTTTTACTCTAAGCATTCTCTTTTGAAAAAGAGTAAACATTTTACTTCCTTCTTGCTGCTTCATGACTTTATCAAATTGAAACATAAAACACAGAAAAGTGGTTCCCTTCCAATTTGTAATAGATATTGGGAATTTGGGGGAAAATACTTTGTCATTGAGGGGCTAACTCAGATCATGAAACCAAGGGACAGCCCATCATTCCAGCATCACAGCGTACTCCGTGTGTAGTTGTTGGTTTGTGTTTGGCTGTGTTTCCCCACTAACATGTAAATTCCACGAGAGCCAAGATTTCATTATGTTTGATTCTCCGAGTGTCCTGAGCATCTGTAATGTTTTCTGGTCTATTATAGGCACAGAATAAGTACTTGCTGATAGAGGGAAGCAGGAGAGGAAGAAAGGAGGGACTGAGGGGAGAAGACGTTTATGTATGGAAATGAATAAAGTGCAGAAATTAGCACTAGATCAACCTCACTTAACATTGATATAAGTGATCTGGAAATAAGGCCTGCCCGAATAAAATTGACACAGAGCTCTTCTGTAGAGTATCATACCCAGGCAATAAGAATAAACTACAAAAGGAAATAACTTGGCCATATGAGTGGGCAGAAAAATGGCAAATAAGCTCCATGCACACTGATGCAAGATGATAACACATTATGGGAAAATGGCACAAATGTGCCTATAAGATAATGGTTCCTAGCTATCAGGGCTGAACCAGGAAAGACTCCAAAGGAGTTGTTCGATTCAACCTACTCCGTGCCCAGGGGTTGCTCTTCAGCTTCAATGCAGAGAAAGAAATAAGCCCTGCATTATTTTAATTATGCATCTATGAACCTGGATGAAAAAGTATCTGTGAAAAATAATCAATCTGTTTCTAATGGTTGTGTCACAGTTTTCTCTTCTCTCTCTCTCTCTCTCTCTCTCTCTGTCCCTCTGTTGTCCTTCTGTGCCTGTTGCTGATGGATGTGGCCTCTCTCTCTTCACCAAAGGGGCGGGCACACCTGAGTCCAGGTGACCCATGCAGTATGCCCTTTCTGTACAAGAAGCTGCCACACCTCTGGCTATAGTGGGATCACACTTCTCTGAGTCACATGGACCCTGTACCCTTCTGGCTGCAGCTAGCTCAAATCTGAGCAGTATTTACTATCCATAGGTTTTTGCCCTATACCCTATATAAATCTAATTTGCATGGTTTGAGTAGGTTTCTATTTATTGCAATCAAAAAAATCCCCAGGTATCAATAGGAAATCTATTTCAAAAGAAAAAAAATCCCCCTACTCATCCTGCATAAAAATCGATGCAAATCAATTCAACTGGTAAAAAGGTTTGGAAGTAGATTCTGGAAAGGACTGAATAGTTTACCCGAGCTGGAAGCAGTCCCAGTCCAAATGTACCTTGGCCTGGACTTGGAGAGCCTTTGTGTAGCATTCAACCCAGATGTAGTGAGGTCGGAGGGGAACTCCTGGCCAGCTCCCCAGATGTTGCTATCTAACCCTCCCAGTGGAAAAACAGACTTACTTTTGTGACAACAGACACGATCTGCAAATCTATGCTTCCATATGATTTCACTGTGGTTTTCATTGTTGGCTTTCCTAGTAAATGTTTATTTTGGAGGAAAAAAAGCAAGACACTGTATTCATTTGAATTTCGTTCTGGCCTCTGTACCTCATGAATGGCAATACAGAACTGAGGATTGAAGCAGAATGAGGATGACTAGAGGAACTGGTGATCTTTGCACTAGGTTAATCTTTTTTTAAATTAGGACACTAACCTGGAAAGGTGACGGTTGAGAGCATTATTAAAACCAACCAATTCATGAATAATATAATTTATTTGTTAGGTTATTTGATTATCATAATGATCCCATAAGAGAAGTTCTATTAGTATCCCTATTTCTCATATAGAGGGCATTAAGTTGTCCAAGATCACACAGTGACAAAGCTGGGCTCTGATTCTAGTGAGCCTGGCTCCAGAGTTTGGGATCTTAACTGCCATAGTAGATGGCTTTTGATGGACAAGGGTACCTGAGAAAGTTGGGGAGAAAATAAATTTAAAAGACCATGCACATTTTCCACAAACTTTTTGAAGTATCCTCAGATACTGAATTAAATTCAACTGGAATACTTATAAAATGTATACATTTATAAAATGCACAGAACTCTACATATCAGCAGTTGTAGCAATGACTACAAATAAAAATAGGTGGACTGCTGAGCTCATAAATGTTTATATGGAACATGAAAGGAGACTGGGGACATGGAGGGTATCAGCCTATAGATGCCAATGAACTGGGGACAACCATAATATGGTCCTGAACCTTGCTTCAGAGACCGTGGCTCAGGTAAACCAAAGACATGTATGTGAAAGCCAGATCCGATCCAGTTCTCATGATCCAAGTTTCATGCTCATATGTCATAGCAGAGACAGAAAGAATATTTTAGTGGTCTTTAAAGGGCCTTCCCTGAGCTGGGCACTCCCACGTCTGGGGGTAGACAGGGAGGAACAGTCAGTAGATTCTGGTCCTCATGGGTTCCTCACACCCGTGTTCATGCCGCACAGCCTCCCTTCTGCTGCACCTGTTTACCAGGTACAGTGGGTACTGTCCCAACCTTGATTTGCAAATGTTGCCTGCCCTCATTACCAAAATTAAAATGATAAAATCTATTTTAAAAACCTTTTCTTTAATAATTTGTTTTTATCGTTAACTGGATCAATCTTAAAATTGTACAGGTAGCCACAAATATGAAGTTTGTGGTTCTTGATTGATTCTGAAGTCTTTCTATATTAAAAATACTATCCTTTTTGACTTTTAATGTCCATTAAATATGAGGAAGTGTTTTAGTGAATGAGTTTTAAAGTCTCTCCATGGGGCTGGGGCTTCGGCTCAATAAGCTAATCCTCCACCTGCGGCACCGGCACCCCGGGTTCTAGTACAAGTCGGGGCACCAGATTCTGTCCTGGTTGCCCCTCTTCCAGTCCAGCTCTCTGCTGTGGCCAGGGAGTGCAGTGGAGGATGGCCCAAGTGCTTGAGCCCTGCACCCCATGGGAGACCAGGAGAAGCACCTGGCTCCTGGCTTCGGATCAGCGTGGTGCACCGGCTGCAGCGTGCTGGCTGCAGTGGCCATTGGAGAGTGAACCAACGGCAAAAGAAGACTTTTCTCTCTGTCTCTCTCTCTCACTGTCTACTCTGCCTGTCAAAAAAAAAAAAAAGTCTCTCCATGGGAGATTTTACCCAAAGATGTTGATATAAAATACTGAAAAGTATCTTTAAAAAAAGAAGAAAGAAAGACAACAGAAAAAGGAAATATTGGATGGGCCTGGAGGGAGGGAGCAGAGCTGTTGGGAAAGATTTCACTTGGTGACTGTTGCTATAGGAACCATTTACCAATTGCTCAAGATATCAGTTCCCAAGGAAGACAGGATTAGCAAACAAAATGAAAACAACAAATGGAGACAAAAAGGGGGTCCAATACAATAAAAAAATTAAATACCTTTACAGGCACCTTTGAGAAGATGGCATTTTCTCTGGGAAGAGGTTGGAGAGGGGGAACAGAGACCCAAACTACAGTCAGCGTTTTCCTTTTAGCCAGCAGCAGGAGCCTGTGAGACAGGAGGGTCGTGACCGACTGCCACAGCCTCCATAGCTCACCGCCACTCCCAGAGTCACTCCTGAGGATGACAACAAATCCTGCCTGCTCTACCTTTGGCCTTGTCCACTAAGCCAAAGAACCCATTGCAGGTATTTGGCATGTTTGTTGACTGCCCATCCATTCTCCCACTTAGAAGTTTCTTCATAGTGCCTTGAAGGCCAGTAAGCACAGACTGTCAGTGTAAGGGTGGGGGTTTGAATCCTCAAGTAAGCACAGATATTCCTTGCTTAATTCGTGACAACCCCCACACATTTCTTTGATGGTGTAGCTCATGTCCAATTCCTATGACTCGACAAAGGAATTATTGGGTTTGAACAAAACTTTATTTTTTATCTTCCCAATACTACACATTTGTATGCTGATATGAAGACATGGTAATCACATGTGATGCGCAGGGCCTCAGCCGTGTGGATAGAGCCGGATATCTCTTTCCTGATTCTGTCTCAGTCCATCCTTCTTGCCCTGCGCTCTCTGGCCTTCTCCTTAGGTATACGTGACCCTCCATTTAATCATTTCTAAAATGTTTGCTGCTATTTCAAACCTGGCCAAGATGGAGACAGTACTCAGGGTTCTTGAAGGAAAGGTTAAAAAGAAACTCATTCTTACTGTGAAATGAACTCTCATGTCATTATCAGTACCATCTTCCCCCTTATTTCTCTAAGTAAAAATGGCAGATTTCTAGTCAGCAATAGTCCAGATGTCTCATAAAGATGATGGCTTGAGTTCCAAAATAGAATTAGGGGGACAGCTAGCTCAGTGGAAGGTCTCCTTTAGGTGGAAGGTATAAACATTGGTACCCTCTGTATGCACGGGTCTGTGTCAGGGCTGACAAGCTTGAGTACCTGTGGAGTGCAGCAGGTGACATAAGTGAATAAAATCAGTCAGTGGAGAAAAATTGGAGAACAGGATTGCATATACCCTGTCAACATCGACCAGCTGGAGACAGGTGGAGCTAAGTCAGGAGGAGAATACACATCCATGCTTGACCCCAGATGACGGATGCCATGCAATGTGGCTTCCTGTTGTCACATCATCGCATTTCCAAGTGAAGACTGAACTCTGCACGTGGACCCATTTCTTATTTTCCAAATTTTTTAACATTGAAGTCATTGGTTCTCTTTTTCTCTCCATCCTTCTTCTGAAACATCATTCAGGCTCATATCTTTAGACAGCATCATGTTGCCACTTTATTCTTTAGCCAAGAGACTTTCCTGAATTCCGACGTGGGTATCCACCTTCCTCTTTTATATCTCTGCTGAGATGTCCAACAGACATTTCTAGTGTAAGTCGGACAAAAGCAAACTGCTGGGCTTTCCTGCCAAACCTGTTCTGCCTCAGCTTTCCCTTCCTCACTGATGGGGAAGCGATTCCCGGGCCAGACACCTCCCTGTGCATTGGACTGGCAGACTCCGCTGGCTTTACCTTCAGGGCATATTCACACTCCTGCTCTCTGTCATAACCTCCACTGGTCCCTGCCAAACCAGCTTCGTTTGTCATCTGCAGTACTTCAAAGGCCTCCCACCTGGTCTCTGGTGGCTATCCTTACCTCCTTCCGTATAGTCATCTCTATTCAACATAAAAGTCAGAGTATGTATTTTCAAATGTAAGTCACACCAGGCCACTGCTCCACTCACCCTTGCCTGGTTCTCTGTTTCCATCAGGGTCAGAGGCTCTGGACCATCCCATTCCTCATCAATTCTCACATCTCACTTCTTAACACTTTTATACTTGTTCATATGTCTCGAGGCCACTCGGTCTTATTTTTCAAACGCACACCTGTGCTGCCACCAGAGTCTTCCCAGAGCCGGAGCACTCCTCACTGCCTTGCTCACAAGGCTGACTCCCTCACCTCCTGCAAGTTTTTCTTCAAATTTCACCTTCTCCAGGAAGCCTCCCACAGCTGGCTCCCTCCTCTGCCAAGCTCCCAATACCCCCGTTTATCTTGTGTCCTCAGTCCTTGAGATCCTATTCATTGATCATATTTTTCGTCTGTCTCTCCCTGCTGGAAGATGAGTTCCGTGAGGGTAGCTTTGTCTAGTTGATGCCTTGATGAGTCTCAGGTTCCTAAAACACTGCCTGGCATATGCCCAGTAGATAGCTGCGGGATTAGTTTTAAAATATTGTCCACTACTTAAACAAATAACCACTGTGTGGGCCAAGAAAAACAACCCATGGACCAAGCACGTGGTCAGCCCATTGGGCCTCTGGGCAGGAGACGCTGTAGAGCCCTAATGTCCCTCTCTCTTGACTGCCTCCGGTCTACGCAACCTGTGTAATGCTGTTCCGGATTTCAAAAGCAGATCGTACACAGAGCCAGGGAGGGTGGAGTGTTGGCTCTAGACTTACTCAAGCTTCCTCTTGGCCTCGTGCTTGCTCTCCAAGCTGGCTCCACACGCAGGACAGCGATGCAGACTCCAACTTGGGGATAGAGGAGGAAACAGGCAGACTGCGATGTGCCCACTGTGACCTTTGCCCACCTACTCCTCTCTGACTGAGGCTGGAGCCACAGCACTCGGGACAGCACAACGCCACTGTGGCTCAAACTCATCTTTTACAATCAGTTTTGGAAACAGAGGTGACATGGCAGGGCAAACTCCAGAGCAAGCCATCTGAGCTGAACTTCTGGCTCTGCTACCTGTCACGGACAACTCCTTGAGTTGCATATTGCTTGTCTGTTAGATGGTAGTCATCATAGTTGAGGATGAAACAGGATATAAATGCCAAATGGTTGGCATATAGTAGGTGCTCAGTTAATCATTGCTTCCTTTCCTTCCCCCAAACTAAATGTTGGCTGATCCCATTCTTTAGAATTGGGGTTTCCCCTTCTCCTAAATCCCCTTTACCTTTAACCTTGCTCATGAAAATACTTTTTCATATTTTCAAAGTGTTACAGTGTTCTTGCATCCTATTGTACATACCATAAATAATTTCTAGAGTTTGGAGTCTCATCTCAAACTCTTTCCTCCAAAAAATTCTTTTCAATTCTATGTTTCTCTCCTTCACTTAAAGTTTCTGTTGCTACATGAGAATTCACCTTTTCCAAGACTTTCGTGGCTCCTGTTTATTTGCTACTTAAGACTTCAGCAGAAAGTCCGGTTACAAAGATTGATTAAAATAAAACAAAATCAGGAATGGCATTTAAAAGTAGGTAAACACACATATTTTAAGTTCTTTAAACACTGACTAATTTTTACAACACTCCGTGTCTCACCTCAAAAATGTTTGCTTACTGGTTTTTGTCTAAACGAATTCAGTAGCAACCAACTCATGTGTGACATTCCCAAGTAATCACTTTTGAATAGCAGATGTTTAGATAAGCTAACATGTTCTTAGGGAAATAAATCCTTTTATGATGATTTCAGAAGGGATTTGTGTATTTGGTCCACTGCTTCTGCAGAAGTGCGTTCTCAACAGGTGGAAATAAATACATGCAGAGCCAGTGTCTAAGTCAGGAGAGGGGATCTGGCACCTATTTGCTAGTGACTATATAAAGACAGGCCAGGGCGCTGACCCCGGGATGGGTGTGGGTCAGGAGGGCAGGAAGAGAATCCGCCTTGCTCTTCTAAGGGCACCATCCACAGCGCTCTGTGAGAGTTCTCCAGAGAGGAAGCATTGCTGGAAGGGCAACTTCACCGGGAGAATACTCACAGTGCTTGTGAGGATGTGCAGGACCAAGTGGGGGATTCATATAGCCCGCCATCACTGCCATCAGCACGTGCCGGCGAGGTTTCTTGAGAACGAGGCCAGCCACAGACAGGCACCGGGACAGAGTGAGCACACGCATTCAGAAATGTGTGGACACGGGGCAGGTGATGAGTGCCCTGCTGTCTGATTTGTTGTTCCTTCGATTTCTGCCGTAAGCAAGGCTTGGAGTAACCAACACCTGTGTGTGTGTGTGTGTGTGTGTGTGTATGAGAGAGAGAGCGGGAGACAGAGAAAGACAGAGACAGAGAGAGAACATTATTAAGTTTTTTCCTTCAGCAAGACCAGATGCTCACGCTGTAGCTCTCCTCTCCTGAGAAAGCCCTGGATCTTCCACTCTGATAGGCAGAAAAGACGGCAGTAAGCTCAGATGGGAGACGCTCCCCTCCCCGCTCCCCTCCCTCTGGTTTTCTCATTTCTTTCTCATTCCTCCTCCTCTCGGAAGGCACAGGCTCACTCTTGGCTGCATTGCTCTTTCACCTTTTCTAATACTCAAGCGTGTTATCTGTAAACCTCATGCGATTCTGTTGCAGAGACGCAAACTACGCATCTCAGGAAAACTACACAGACCGACATAACGTTGCCCACAGGAGGATGCGGAGTAAAAAAAAAAATCCAATCTAGTTTCCCTTAACAGGCAAACAGTAACTATAAGCGAGATCATAGACCTTATGTTTTCCACACGGTGAGCATGTAAACTCGGCTGCACGCAGCCCACGGCCAGAAAGACACAGCAGTTCTACCCTCTTCAGATCTTTCCAATTAGAACTTGAAAGCCCATTTTCCTCCCAGAGAATTGCCAGATGCATTCTTCTTTAATGAGCTTAGGACCCAAACTGCAATATGATCTCCTGCTTCAGGTGGGACCTGGATAACGGCTCAGAAAGAAAGGAGAATGGGGTCTGGAAGTGGATGTAGATTGAAGGATTACCTTAATTAAATGTAAAAGTAGTATCAGAGAGGTAGGGAGGCCTTACAGAAACACCAGTTCTGTGGTCTGAGAGACAAAGCCGTGTAGGGCAGCTGTTGCTGTGTTTGGAAGAAAAAAATCAAAGTAAGTCAATGTTTAGATCATATTTAAAGAAAATAAGGTGGCCATGCCAATCGTCCCACAGAATGTGGGCTGCCCAGGACAAAAACCTCCTGAGAACGAACAGCACCTTAAGTGATTTTGGTTGACTCTGTGTCCTGATTCCATGCATTTTGTCCAGCTCATACCCATAAATCAGGTATTCTTTCAAACAACCCCTGACTCTGCACATCTACTTTATTTCCCTTATCTTCAAAATTCGGGCTACAGGAAAATAAAAATTTCATTTGGAATGTAATACGAATTAAAGTACTTGTAGTTTGCCACATCATATTTTTTATGGTGTATCTGAACTTTTATTTTTAATGCTGTCATTACCACCCATTCAAACAATGAGACAATATGCAGCTATAAAAATGAATGGGGAAGCCGGATAGTGGGATAAAAGTAAGTCCAAAGTAAGACACAAAGCAGGATGCAGGCTGTATTGACTTTGGCATGAAAGTAGGGGAGAACAGCTCGTCTGAATCTAGTTACTTGTGTAACTAGTACAAAAGGGAACACAGGAGGAACACACAAGGAACTAACAGGCTATTTAGAACAGGAAGAGTGGGCAGAAGATAACTAAGCCAGTTGGGTACAAGGGTGAGAAGACACCTACACCGTTAGGTCCTTTAACCACACACACACACACACACACACACACACAGCTTTAAAGTTCAAAAGAAAACATAAAATGCAGTAGCTCCCAAAACATCACAAGCTGAGGAATCTATAGGGGGAATCTGTAACACTAACTCACATTCTATTTGCAGGCCCTGTCATTTTGTGTCTCGCTAGTACCTCCAGGGTAAGCTACCAAAGGCCTACAGTTTGAACCCTAGGAAAAAGCAGATCAGGGAACTTCGGAAAACACAACCACCCGGTAATCTTCTTAGAGGCACTGGGGACTGCTCAGTGATCCATGAATGTCAAGGCAAACCTCTGATATGTGTTTTCCAAGTTCTAGATAAATCTCTTTATCTAAGGTAACCTCTGGGTCAATAAGAAATCCCAGCGACCATTGTTTTACGCTCCCGAGTGTTTCAGAGGTATTATCGCCCCTAGACTGCTAATGGCTCAAGAAATAGACACCATTTCTGGGAACTCTGTGTTAGCAGAGCAGGAGACGTGCAGCGAACCAGCCCCAACCACAACCATCAGCTCAGGGCAAGGGAGAGAAGAGACCCCCTTGGTTGAATTAGGGAGACTGCTGCCCACCACAGGGACATCCCCGGCTCATTTCCCCTGCACCTGGACTCCTTTCTCTTCTTCAGATTTTAACTACACCTCCATCTGATATCTGGAGAATGCTTATCATTGGAATAATTAAATGTACAAGCTGACACAACAAACCACCAATTTGTTATTTTGATGAAAATATTTTTGTATTTTCAGGAGATGGCTCAACGTGTTGCCTTTGTTAAGCAGTCTTTGTTTTGACAAAGACCAAACAAGAGAAAGAGAAAGCCAGCTCTGGATCATTTTTCCTATGCAACTTAATCTAAAACCAAACAACATGGCACGTGACTCCTGAGTGTGTTCCCCATTTCATTTCTAGAGCCGATTTCCCTGGGAACCTCCGCCCTCTCCCAGCTGTAGAGGGCAACACAATAGACTTGTCACAGGTCTTAAGTCGGGTAACCACTTTTAATTTGGAGAAATTATTACCCGGGGAGAAAATAGGCTGGTCCCATACTTCAAAGAAAAAAAATAGAAATCAAGATGTACACAGCCCCCCGAATTGGAATTGGACTGACTCTCAGTGTTGCCGTGTGCCTCGTGAGCAGCTGTTCAAATAAGTAGCTGCCCGGAGGAAATGGATATTCAAATGCTGCTGGTTCTTGCCTCTCCTTGCTTCGCACCTAAAAGCCAGATGCGAGTTCTTCCAGGGCGTACAAATAGATGCCTTCTGGTGGCTCATTATGGTAATTACTGGCCATACATTACAGCCATGTGAAAAGGGCGCAGGCAGGCCGGCCCAGGAGCCTTTACAGCTGGTTTATTTGTGTTGAGCTATTAAGAATCCTCCAGTTATCAGATCAACTACTGCCCTTTAGGTTTTACAAGCAAGCCGGTCCTTCATCTGATCCTCCATCTGCTACCTTTGTGATATGTTTAAGCACCACTTAGGGACCTAACATGCTCCTTAGGAAAGTTACTTTACCTGCTTACAAAGAGTTTCTCAAGTCTACTGTGTCCAAGGAGCGATGAGTGTTTTCTGCTGGACTCCTTTGCACTCCCTGCCCCCAACCCCTCCAACTGCTGCAAAGCCTTCCCCGCTCTTTGATCTTCCACTGGGCTGTGCACATCTTTGTTGGCCTCAGACACGTGTTGATGCAACTGAGTTTACCGCTTTGGGCAACCTAAGGATTGAATCCTGGCTGTGCAGGGTCTGAAGCTCAGGTGATGTGGGAGGAGGCTTTCTTTTACAAAGAGAATAGAAAACTTATGAATATAAAATTAGGCACAGAAATGAATATTTGGGGTGAGAAATAAATTAATAAAGCTGACAAAGCTACAAGTATCACAAAATCTCAGAGAGAATGAGTTTTACAAATTAACAGCCTAACTCTCCTGTAGTACTGTTTTCTTACAGTTTTGATTTCCTTTTAGTACAATAATGATTTTATAATATTTTTATAGAGAGAAAAGATCATTTAGTCTTCTAGTAGCTTTGATTTTAAAAAATTTTAAGTACTTTGAGAAAGTTTCTTTTAGCTTCACAACTTGTGTGAATTTTTAGAATTCTTGATAAATTTAGGAAAATGTTTATTAATGTTGATTCATGAGCTATGATCTTCCTCAATTATTTCAAGTTTTGTTATGCAGTGACTAGTCAAGAACGGTTTGAATTGAAACACTCATTAACTGCTTTGTCATATATGACATTATTGAACTCTATCTCTTAATTACTGCTTTTGTTTTCATCTGAAATTTTTTTGTTGCTTCTCTGTGTCAGACTAATTTTTGTTGATTTCATTGCTCACCTTTGTTGTTTTTTATTTCAAGTTCCATTATTTTTTTCTAAATTCGCTTTTAGTTTTTTAATACATTTATAGATGACAAAAATTATTCCCTTCATAAACATTCAAATCAAGAGGACACTGAAGAAAAATTCTTACTTGTTTTGTTGAACCATTTGTTTCTCAATTTCAGAATAATTTTGCTAATTTAAAAAAACTAATACGAGCATACTTCAAGGATTTCATGGAAAATTAGAATTCAAAGATTGTTTATTTTAGTGTAATTTTTGAAGTCCGTGAATAGTTTCTTTGCAAGACATATTTCTCATGAACTTTTTGAAAACTGCTATCCATGGATTTCACTTTTTTCTTGCCCCCAAATAAGCGTATGTCTTATTTCCATTGTCCATGCACTTTTTAAAGTACCCTCTTATTTGCAGGGCACCCATACAAGTAGAACATTAATGAAGCTTGGGTTCCACTGGAACCATGAAAAACATCCGCTTTGGGGCCTCTGAGCAATGACCCCCAGCACTGCTCGATTCCCGGCACATCCCTGCTTCATGCAGTGTTGTTCAAGACCTGTGACCTGTGGCTATTACATTGAAATGTGGAATTAGGAGCTTCAAGGTAATCGGGTGTGCACGTGTGCATTAGGGATGGTTCTAGCACACCTAGACCCCCTCAGAGGATAATGAACAGAGGGGCAAGAAGCTCCTGGTGTGGAAGGCAGGGGAATGAGGAGGAGTGGCTGCTTGGGACTGTCACCCTGTCGGCCTCGTGTCAGAACCCACTTCTAATGGCAGGCCTTTGGTTGTTGCAGTTGTACAAATTTGTTTCACAGGCAAGAGACAGACCACTCAGCAAATCCTTTTTGGTTGACAACATTATCCCACTAATTATAACAGCAAAATCCAAAATAACCTAAATATTTAAAAGTCAAGTGTTGGTTAAATAATGGATTACATATCTACACAACAGATGCCTACAATACCTTAAATTTGCTGATTTGAAAACTGATCATAGGATATTTTTGCATGATACAAAACAACATGAAATATTGAAGTATCTGTTGTATCCACATATATAGGTACGGACACACACCTACCAAGGTGTGGGCAGTAGTTACCTCTAGACAGGTAGAATTTAAGATTTGAAACTTGAAAACAGAAAGACACTTCTTTGTATCATTGAAGTATTTTTTTTCCTAGTGACCATCTTTTAGTAATAAGTTTTTAGTAATATTTTAGTAATACAAAATGTTTTAATAGGGAAAAAACGGCATTCTCACACTGGATTTCTTCAGTCTTTCCCAATTTAGAATAATGGCTTGCCATGTAAAATTTACACACGCAGCTCAATCATTGGGTTAGAACTCCACTTCCAAGAGGCAGTCATCGGCTTCTAAGGAATATTCTCCAGGACTTACTGTAGCAACAGGAGACAGGTCAGCTCACATATGGCCACTGGAATCTGTAAATTCCTTCCCTGTGATTGGAGAATAGGCCAACATACCAAGAAATTAGTTCCAGGTGGCTATAAGAGAAATATTTTATGTTTAATTGAAGTTCTCCAGGATGTCTGTGTGTGTGTGTGTGTGTGTGTGTGTGTGTGTGTGTGTATAGAGAGAGAGAGAGAGAGAGAGAGAGTTCCTTGGAAAGGGTTGGAAGTGTTCTCTCACAATTGCATGTGGAATCAGGAAAGGACGGTACCCTTATGAAGTGTGGGGCATGTGCACCTACTCTCCCTGAATTTCAGCTGCCATCCATAACAAGCATTGTTGTGAACGCGGTGTCAGCCAGCACGTAGGAACTGCGGAGCTGAGGAGCCCTAACCTCACTCCATCCTTCTGAGATCATGATTCTCAATCCCTTGTGTGCAAAAGCAGCATCCAGGAGAGCTTGGTGAAAGGCACATTCCAGAGCTGTCCTCCCAGACATTTTGATTCCGTCGATGTGGGATGTGACCCAGGAATGGACAATTAACTTGGAGAAACACTGAAGAAAGTCGTGCCTGCTAATACAAGGGAAACTATAGCAGAGGGCAAGGGGAAAGCATTTGCCAAAACTCCAAGAACCGGGATGTGTGGACAAGACACGGGGAGAGGAGCTTCTGGTCCTAAATGCTTTCCCCATCCCCTCCCCCCCCCCCCCCCAGCTGGCGACCATGCCCCCTGAGTTGCATAATGCGAGCCCTTTGACTAAATTAATCAGCGCTGCAAAACTGGCCCTCCTCTGGCAGTTAACGAAATCGTACTGCGTAGAAAAAACAATCCTTTCTCCCTCGGAGTAGCTGGAAACGCTGTTAAGATAATGACTTGGGCCTCACTTAAAAACCTGCCACATTCAACCTTCTAAATCTCCGCTCCTACAGATTGCTGCCCCGAGTCCGCGTGCTTTGTCCCTGCTCGTGCTAATGGTTTTCTATGCTCTGTCCCGGACACGTGACAGCCCCGTGTCATAGCGCCACTGCAAAATGCATTCTCCGTGCCCAGGAAGAACCTGTATAAATATTCTCAATAAATAAATAACAGTTGTCATTTTCAGAATATGACAATCTCCAGCTGCCTGTGCTTAAAGTGAGCAACGTGTCATTTATCCTAATAGATGTGAATGCATGTATTGTACATACCAGTGAGTCACCTAATTCTTATTCACTCCCGCCTTGGTCTCAGCTGGGGGCAAGTGCCTCTAACAGGGTTTGCCTGGATCAAATCACAAGCTGAAAAATCTTGGTCAATTATAGAAGCCCGAGGCTAAGGAGGGAGTTGCCTTTTCATACCACCTCGCAGACCCCTCCTCTTCCCAGGCTTATGGGATGCGGACGCCAGTCATCCTCGCCTCTGTGGAATTCTGGGAATCGTTAGCCCCCCTGTAATTTAATGTGACTCAGTTGTTCTCCATCCTGGTGAGAAAGTCGCCTAATCCCCCTGGCATCCCCTCTTGTCAGCACCTCTTTATTTCCCTCTTTAAAGGCTCAACATGTTTTGATTTACACTACGCACCAAGATAACTGCAGGTGCCCTCTGTAAAAGGCAAGGTTAACTCACCTGAGATGAATTCTTTTATTGCACACAAAAGCAACTCAGGAGCAGGAAATACAATTAATACAGGTGTTTCCCTGACACTTAGCAAGCGCTTGTTATCCTGCAAGGCGAAAAGCCCTCGCCAGTCGCCTGGAGGTTCCTTTCATGCTATGTCAGAGAAGCCAGAATCTGAACTGGAATACATTTTCAGGAAAAGACGGGGTAGCCCTGTAGGCACAGGGGAAGCACAGGACATTTAGGGGGTAAGTAAAGAATTGACCCAAACTGACCCCAAGGTGAGAATTTCTGGGAACAGCCCATCCAATGAAATCAGGCGGGTTTCTACGTGTTTAGTGTTTAGGGCTGCATTCTGGCTTTAACACCCCAGTTAGGGCAACCTATGTAGACCCTGTCCCTTGATTATCCCTGGAAATACCTAATGGTTGTATTAATTCAAGGAAAATGTTGTGAGTGAGACAGAGGTGCTAACTTTCTCTTCTGTTGCCTGAGGTTCTGAGTTTTGCTCTTCTGGTAGCTGACAGTTCATTACTTTAAAATTTCAGAAGTTAACGGAGAGTCTTTTATCGTGAACTGTAAGTAAATCTTTGCAGGGTATGTTGCAGATTATGTTGAGAAATAATCAAAAAGGAAATCAAGCAAAATAAATGCTTCAGTCCTACAAACAGCTTAATTTCGTGAAACTTTTTTTTTTAAATTAAGATCAGAAGTCACGAAAAACAAAAGGAGGAAACTGTCGACTTAGCAAGAACACCTGATAAGCACTCGAATAATTAAATTGCCAAGTACGTTACATTCAGTTTCTAACAATCTGGATCACTTCTCCAAACAATGTGTTTTCTGTCTTTTAAGCTTATTTCGTTTGGGTCATTTCACCAACTAAGGTGTTAGGTTTCAGCACCGGCTGGGGTACTTTCCGATATAAATTCACCCAGGTAGCACAGCCACCTACCTCTGCCGCTGCGATCTTCCCTCTGACCATCTCTGCCTTCCCCAAAGCACACGCACAAAATAGTTTCAGCAGATGCTTCTGGCAGAGCCACACTTCCTCAAAGGCAGGATCCACCTGCCCTGGGAATGACAAAATGACACGGCTGCATGCTCAATTACACCTGCTCCTCTTCTCCAGTAATTGCTTCAGATCTTGCCAAATTACGAGCTAGCTCTCTCAGGCACTCTAATTCAAATTGGAGTGAAGGCGCTAAACTTTTATAAATCACTTCGTACCACGGCCTGATGGTTGGAAGCAATGTCTTTATTCTCCAGAATTTGTCTCTCTTTCACGACCCGGTTATAAATCCTGTTACTTCGGACCCTAGAATATGTTACTATGTTCTCTTCTGCATAGTCTGTATACAAAGCTAATTTTTCTATCCCTGGATTTTTATGTAATGAAAATGAACGCTTTGTTGTGAAGTTTTCTATGAGTGGTAGATATAAATGCAACCAAGGAGTTAAATAAGATTGCCAGATTTGCTAAGTAAAAATACAACATGCCTAGCTGAATTTCAGATAAACAAGGAATTATTTGTTAGTGTAAGTATGTCCCTTGCAAAATTTGAGAAATAATTATACAAAAAAAAAAAAATCCTTGTTTATCTGAAACTCAAATTTAACTAGACACCCTGTATTTTACCTGGCAACCCTAGAGTTGAATAAAGCCAAAATAGATTTATATCTGTATGTTTGTATGGGTAACATTTTATGGAGAAACAAAGAAATGGATTATATTTCAACTTTGGTATTGGAAAAACGTGAAAGGACTAATTTAAATAATAGGTAAAAATAAGATTATTGGTAAATATTAATGTGAATGGAGGTTTCATGCTTTTTTGCATTCTGGTAAAATATAAATTTTCTCTGCATGTATAAACATAAAACCTCCATTGTTTTCTGCCTGAATTAGCACTTGTTATTTTTGTGCATGACCCTCTAAAACACTTCCATTACTCAAGTCGTCTGTAGTCACTCAGAACTGGTAAAGCTGAGAATAGCAAATGGAGAAATAGGAGTCTGATTAAAATTAGCTTGATTTGGGATCAGCATTGTGGTGCCATGGGCTACTCCATTGCCCCTTGCCCGACACTAGCATCCCATACTGGAGGGCTGATTTGAGCACTGGATGCTCACTTGCAGTTCAGCTCCCTGCTAACACACCTAGGAGGGATTAGGAGATGTCCCAAGTTCTTGGGACCCTTGAGAGACCTACATGGAGTTCCTGACTCATGGCTTCAGCCTGGTCCAACCCTGAGTGTTGCATCCATTAAGGGAGTGACCCATTGGATAGAAGCGCTCATTCCCGCTCTCTTGCTCTGCCTTTGAAATACATAAGTCTTTAAAAATAAGCTCAATTTGAGGAAAAAGGGACTCTGCTTTAAATTGGACTGTCATAAGCAAAATATTAGGAATCAAGTACCTCAGATAATTTTCAGAGTCCGTGAAAGGAGTACTAAAGATAATTTATTTCATAAAATCATTATCACACAACTCTACTTTCATAGTTCATGATTACAAGCAAAACAAACAATGGGATATGCTTTCTCCTTATGATTTCTTTCATCACATTTCATAATATAAAACAATTTTTAAGTATTAATGTTAAAAAGCATTATACATCATTTTGATTGCTGTTAGAATTTTGCACTTTGAAGTTTTATAACACATGTACTGGGATAGGTGTGTAGCATGGTGATTAGAGCATAACTTGAGACACCTGAATTCATGTCAGAGTGCCTAGGTTTGAGTCCTGATTCTGCTCTCAATCCCCACTTCCTGCTAATGCATACTGTACGAGGCAGCAGTTGATGGCTCACTCAAGCAGTTAGATCCCTGCCATGCGTGTTGGAGGCCTGGATTGGCCTGACCAGTCCTGGCTGCTATTAGAGGCGTTTGGAGAGAGAACTAGCACGTGGGAGATCTGTTTCTCCATTTCTCTGCCTTTCAAATAAAACCAATTAATTAAATATACTAATGTTGATCTTATGTATAATTGAAATATTTCTTATAGTTTTTTTCTTTACATTTAGCATGAGTCTGTTGATTCTCAGAATTTTCTTTCTTAAGTAGAACTCAAAACGAAAAGAGAATGTTACTGCTTCTATTATTGGAATAGGATTTTATGATCAAATACTATACCTGTCCATGTGAACTCTGATGTGATAATTAGAAGTTCCAAAAATAAGTGTTTTTCTTTCTAATTGGTGTGATGTAAGGAAGACAATGACAACTGTGTGTTTGTTGCAACTCTAACAGGTGAACAACAGGCTTATAACATGACAGTATAAAGGTTAGACCTGCTGTTATAAATGTTTTCTCAATTATTATTCTATCTAGGTGTCTACAGTATTTAATATTGTGTGGTAAATATCTGTTTAAAGTCTGGGTGAGATGTGAAATTCATTGTGCTAGGTTCTAATACATAGGTAAATGTGTATATAAACAGGTATCCATTCTCAGACCCCAAGTAGATGCCTGAAACTACAAATAGTACCAAACCCTATCTATGAATTAAGTTTATCTTTATGCATGGATTTCAAAATATTTTTGCACAATGTTTTCCCCCAAAGAAACCTTTTATTTAATGAATACAAATTTCATAAGTACAACTTTAGGAATATAGTAATTCTTCCCACCATACTACCTGTGCTCCCACCACTCTTCCTCCCCCTTCTCCCATTCCCAGTCCCATTCCCCATTAAGATTCATTTTCAATTAACTTTATACATAGAAGACCAACTCTATACCAAGTAAAGATTTCAACAATATGCATGCACACACACACACACACACATACATACACACACGTGTTTGAGAACAAGTTTTACAGTTAGCTCTCATAATGCAATTCATTAAGGACAGAGGTTCTGCATGAGAAGTTAGTGCACAGTGACTTCTGTTAATTTGACACTCTTACATATGATGTCAGTGACCACTCAAGGCTCTTGACATGAGCTGCCTATGCTGTGGAAGCCTTTTGAATCCACAGACTGCATCAGTATTTAGACAATGTCATAAGCAAAGTGGAAGTTCTGTTCTCCCTTCAGAGAAAAGTACATCCTTATTTGATGACACTTCTTTCCATTGTAGTCTCAGTCACAGAGATCCTTGATGTAGAACATTTTATTGCCACAGTGTCTTGGCTTTCCACGCCTGAAATGCTGTTGTGGGCTTTTCAGCCAGACCAGGATGCCTTAAGGGCTAATTCTGAGGTCATAATGCTACTTAAGATGGTCATCATTCTGAGTCTGCTGTGTGGACTGCTCCCCATGTTGGAACATTCTCTCTTTTTTAATTCTATTTCAATTACCAGATATTTGATCCTATTTATATGTTCACTTAAGCACTTAATCCTACCTATATGTTCATTTTAACACGTAATATGATCACTTTAACACTTAATATGGCATTTTTACCACCGAGCTTAATGGGATTTGGGGTCCCATGGCAAGTTTTTAGACTGTACCCTTAGAAGTAAGTCTGTAGAAATGTGTGCAGAAGTATACAGCTTTACAGTTACAAACTTCCTCCTCCCTCTCTTATTCCCACTCTTATTTTTTACTGAGATCTATTTTCAATTGATTTTATACATATATGATTAACTCTATGTTAAGTAGAGTTCAACAAATAGTATGAAAAAAAAAATCTGTTCCTTGAGAGTCAAGTCAAGGGCTGATCAAGTCATTGCTTCTCAAAGTGTCAATTTCACTTCAACAGGTTTCCTTTTAGGTGCTCTATTAGTTCTCACAGATCAGGGAGAACAGATAGTATTTGTCCCTTTGGAACTGGCTTATTTCACTAAGTATGATGTTTTCCAGATTCATCCAATTTTTTGCAAATGGCTGGATTTCATTTGTTTTTACTGCTGTGTAGTATTCCCATAATATCTGTACCTATCCCATAATTTCTTTATCCAGTCTTGGGTTGATGAGCATTTAGGTTAATTCCAAGTCTTAGCTATTTGAATTGAATCACAATAAACATGGGGGTGCAGATAACACTTTTATTTACTGATTTCATTTCCCTTGGGTAAATTCCAACAAGTGGGATGGCTGGGTCATATGGTAGATCTATATTCAGATTTTTGAGGTATCTCCAAACTGTCTTCCATAGTGGTTTTAGCAGTTTACATCCCTACCAACAGTGGGTTAGGATACCATTTCCCCCACATCCTCTCTAGCATTTGCTGTTTGTTGATTTCTATATGAAAGCCATTCTTTTTTTTATTTATTTTTTAATTTTATTTATTTATTTATTTATTTATTTTTGACAGGCAGAGTGCACAGTGAGAGAGAGAGACAGAGAGAAAGGTCTTCCTTTTGCCGTTGGTTCACCCTCCAATGGCCGCCGCAGCCGGCGCGCTGCGGCCGGCACATTGCGCTCATCCGATGGCAGGAGCCAGGTGCCAGGTGCTTTTCCTGGTCTCCCATGGGGTGCAGGGCCCAAGCACTTGGGCCATCCTCCACTGCACTCCCGGGCCACAGCAGAGAGCTGGCCTGGAAGAGGGGCAACCGGGACAGAATCCGGCGCCCCAACCGGGACTAGAACCCGGGGTGCCAGCGCCGCAGGCAGAGGATTAGCCTGTTGAGCCACGGCACCGGCCTATGAAAGCCATTCTAACTGGGATGAGGTGAAAGCTCATTGTGGTTTTGATTTGCATTTCCTTGATGGCTAGTGATCCTGAGCATTTTTTATGCGTCTGTTGGCCATTTGGTTTCCTCTTCTGAAAAATATGTATAAGTTCTTTGCCCATTTCTTAACTAGATTGTTTGTTTTGTTGTTGTGGAGTTTTAAAATCTCTTTATATATTCTGGTTATTAATCCTTTCTCAGTTGCATAGTTTGCAAATAGTTTCTCTCATTCTGTTGATTGCCTCTTCACTTTCTTTACAGTATAGAAGCTTCTCAATTTGTTTTAATCCCGTGTGTTATTTTAGGTTTGATTGCCTATCCTCTGGGGTCTTTTCTAAGAACTCTTTTTCTGTGCCAATGTATTGCAAGGTTTCCCCAATGTTCTCTAGTAACTTGATGGTATCAGCTCATAGATTTAGGTCTTTAATTAATTTTGAATGGATTTTTGTGTAAGGGGTTTTCAGAGCTCTGCATGTAAAAATCCAGTTTCCTCAGTATCATTTGATGAAAAGACTGTCCTTGCTCAGGAATTGGTTTTAGCTCCTTGGTCAAACATAAGTTGGTTGTAGATGCTTGGATTGATTTCTGGCATTTCTATTCTGTTCCACTGGTCTATCCATATGTTTTTGTACCAGTACCAGGCTGATTTGATTATAACTGCTTTGTAGTACATCTTGAAATCTGTTATTGTGATGCCTCATCTTTTTTGTTGTTGTTGTTCTGTAAGATTATTTTAGCTATTAGAGGTCTCCTGTGTTTCCATATGAATTTCAGCATCATTTTTCCTGTATCTGAGAAGAATATCTTTGGTATTTTGATTGGTATCTCATTGAAACTGTAAATTGCTTTCAGAAGAATGGACATTTTGATGATATTGATTCTTTCAATGCATGATCATAGAAAATTTTTTTCTGTCTTCTATTTCTTTAATGTTTTGTAATTCTCATCATAGAGATATTTGATATCCTTTATATCCTGCTATTTTACCAAACTCTTTGAGTTCCAATAGTCTCTTGGTAAAGCCTTTTGGATCCCCTATATATAGAATCATGTCATCTGCAAATAGGGGTAGTTTGATTTCTTCCCCAATTTATATCCCTTTCATTTATTTTTCTTGCCTAATGGCTTTAGCTAAAACTTCCAGGACTGCATTGAATAGCGCTAGTGAGAGTAGGCATCCTTGTCTGGTTCCAGATTTTAGTGGGCATGTTTCCAATGTTTCCCCATTCAATAGGCCATGGGTTTGTTATAAATTGCATTGATTGTGTTGAGGAATGTTCCTCCTATACCCAGTTTCCTCAGAGTTTTCATCATGAAAGGGTATTGTATTTTATCAAATGCTTTCTCTTCATCTATTGAGATAATCATATAGTTTTTGTTCTGCAGTTTGTTAATATGATGTATCACATTGATTGATTTAATGCTGAACTATCTCTGTATATCAGGGATAAATCACACTTGCTCCAGGTAAATGATCTTTCTGATGTGTTGTTGGATTCGATTGGCTAGAATTTTGTTGAGGACTTTTGTTTCTGTTCATCAGGGAAATTGGTCTGTAGTTCTATTTCTATGTTGTGTCTTTTTCAGGTTTAAGAATTAAGGTGATGCTTGCTTCATAGAAAAAGTTGTTTTGAATAATTTGAGAAGAATTGGCATTAGTTCTTCTTTAAATGTCTGGTAGAATTCAGCAGTGAAACCATTCATTCCTAGGCTTTTCTTTGTTGGGAGTGTCTTTATTACTGTCTGGTTTATGGATCTATTTAGATTTTCTATGTCTTCATGGCTCAATTTAGGTAGGTTGTGTGTGTCCAGGAATCTATCCATTTCTTCTAGGTTTCCCAGTTTGTTGACCTTCAGCTCTTTGTAGTAATTTATGACTTTTTTCATTTCGGTGGTGTCTACTGTTACATTTCCTTTTTCATCTCTAATTGTATTGATTTGGATCTTCTCTCTCCTTTTTTTTTGAATAGTTGGGCCAATGGTGTGTCAATTTTGTTTATTTTTTCAAAAAACCAATTCTTTCTTTTCCTGATCTTTTTTTTTTTGGTTTCTATTTTTCTTATTTCTCTTGTAATTTTAATTATTTCTTTTCTCTGACTAGTTTTCTTTGGTTTGCTGCAGTTTTTTCTAGATTCTTGAGATGAATTGAAAGCTCATTTATTTGGTGCCTTTCCAATTTCTTGATGTAGGCACCAATTGCTATAAACTTTCCTCTTAACAGTGCTTTTGCTGTTTCCCATAAGTTTTGATATGTTGTATTGTTATCTTCATTTGTTTCCAGAGATTTTTTTGATTTCTCTTTTGATTTCTTCTATGACCAGCTGTTCATTCAGGAGCATGTTCTTCAGTCTCCATGTGTTTGCCTATGTTCTAGAGATTCCAGAGTTGTGATTTAGAGGTTCATTCCATTGTGGTCCAAGAAGATGCATGGTATGACTTCTGTATTTGGAATTTGCTGAGACTTGCTTTATGGCCTAACATGTGTTCAATCCTAGAGAAAATTCAATGCACTGGTAAGAAGAATGTGTAATCTCATAAATAAGAGCAAGTGCTTGGTAATAACAATAAATAAAATTACAAAGGAGGGAAAGTTCCAGTCTGGGAAGCAGTACACACAGCAGACTCGTAGAATGACAAACACCCTAAACAGCTCTCTGATCTCAGAATCAGCCCCTAAGACCCTACTGAAAATGCCATGAGAGCCTTTCAGGCATGGAAAACCAAGACATTGGCAAAAATGTTTCTGCATTAAGGATCTCTGTGAGACCCCAGTGGAAAGAAGGGGTCATTAAAGAAGGATGTACTGTTTTCTGAAGGGAGGAGAGAACTTCCACTTTGCATATGGCCCTGTCCAGAAACCGACAAAATTTGTGAACTCAAAAGGCATCCATAGCCTTGGCAGCTCATGTCAGAAGCCTCAGGTGATCACTAATGTCATAAATAAGAATGTCAGTTGTTAAATCAACAACAAGAGTCACTGTGCACTTGCTTCCCATGTTGGACCTCTGTCTTTAATGAGTTGTTTTATGGGAATTAACTGTAAAATTTGTCTTCAAACTGTACTTTATGCTTTGTGTGTCTATGTGGCTATAAATAGTTGAAATCTCTACATAGAATAGAGTTTGTCTTCTGTATATAAAATCAATTAAAAACAAATCTTAATGGAAAATGGAATGGGAGAGGGAGTAGGAGGTGGGATGGGGTGGGGGGGAGGGTTGGAATGGGAGGAAGAAACACTATATCCCTAAAAGCTGTAGATATGAAAACTTGTATTCATTAAACAAAAACTTTCAAAAAAAGAAAGAAGAATGTGTTTTCTGCAACCATAAGATAAAAAAGTTCTGTAGATAACTGTTAGGTCCATTTGGTCTGTAGTGTCAATTAACCCTGTTGTTTCCTTGCTAACTTTCTGGTTGATCTGTGCATTGCTGAAAGTGGATATTGAAGTTCCCTATTACTATTGTATTTGCATCTGTTTCTCCCTTTAGATCCCTTAATATTTCTTTTAAATAGCCAGATGCCCTGTAATTAGGTGCATATATGTTTATAATAGTTAGATCTTCTTGTTAAATTGATCTCTTAATCACTATGTAGTGCCCTTCTTTGTCTCTTTTTGTGTTAAAGTCTGTTTTGTCTGATATTAGGATGGCTACACCAGCTCTTTTATGGTTTCTGTTAGCATGGAATATCTTTTTCTATCCTTTCACTTTCAGTCTGTGTGCATCTTTGGTGATATGTGTTTCTTTTAGCTAGCAAATAGATGGGTTTTGTTTTCAAATCCATTTAGCCAGTTGTGTCTTTTAACTGGAGAATTGGGACTGTTTACATTCAAGGTGACTATTGTTAAGTAATGACATTGCCTTGCCATTTTTTCATAAATATTCCTATTTTTTTACTTTGGATTTCCTTTGTACTTTTACTGGGAGATTTCCTTCTTCTACCTTCTTTTGTAGTGATAACCATGTTTCTGTATTTCTGTGTGCAGCACATCCTTAAGCATCTTTTGCAATTTTTCTTTGTTATGGAAGGTATTTATTTCATCTTCATTCATAAATGAAAGTATTGCAGGGTATAGTATTTTGAATTGACAATTTTTTTTCTCTTAAGACTTAGAATATATCTCACCATTCTCTCCTAGCTTGTAGGGTTTCTGATGAGAAGTCTGCTGTGAGTCTAATTGGAGATCCACTGTAAGCTTCTCTCTCATATGCATGTTAGAATCTTTTCTTTTTTTAAAAGCTTTTACTTAATGAATTCAAATTTCATAGTTACTTTAGGAATATAGTGGTTCTTCCCCTCATACTTGCCCTCCCACCCCAACTCCCATACCACCTCCTACTCCCTCTCCCATTCCATTCTTTATTAAGATTCATTTTTTAATTAAGTTTATGTATGGAAGACCAACTCTGTACTTAGTGAAGATTTCAATAGCTTTTACACACACACACACACACACATATAAAGTACTATTTGAGAACAAGTTTTGCAATTAATTATCATAGTATAATTTATTAAGGACCAAGGTCCTAAATGAGGAGTAAGTGCACAGTGACTCCTGTTGTTAATTTAAAAATTAACACTCTTATTTATGGTGTCAGTGATCATCTGAGGCTCTTGCCATGAGCTGCTAAGGCTATGGAAGCCTTTTGAGTCCACAAACTCCATCAGTATTTAGACAGGGCTATAAGCAAAGTAGAAGTTCTGTCTTCCCTTCTAAGAACAGTACATCTTTCTTTGATGGCCCCTTTGTTCCACTAGGGTCTCACTCAGAGATTCTTCATATAGGACTCTTTTTTTGTCATTGTGTCTTGGTTTTCCATGCCTGAAATGCTCTCATGGGCTTATCAGCCGGTCCAGAGTGACTTAAGTGCTGATAGAATCTGTTCATGATATTTTACTGTGCTGAATTTGATTATAGTGTGTTGTGGTGGATATCTTTTCTGGTCATGTCTATTAGGAGTTCTATGTGCTTCCTGTACTTGGATGTCCCTTCCCCATTTTCTGTTATTATTCACTAAAAAAGCCTATTATTTTCTTTCTTTCCACGCCTTCTGGAACTCCTAGAACACATATGCTGGGTTATTTGACAGTGTCCTGAAGGTTACCAACAGTGTTTTTTAGTTTTCTAACTTCTTGTTTTTGCTCTGACTGTATAATTTCCTGAGCTTTGTCTTCTAAGTTGGATATTCTTTGTTCTGCTTCACCAATTCTGTTGTTAAACCTTTCCACTGCATTTTGTATTTGTTCTATTGAATTCTTCATTTCCAAAATTTTATTTTGATTTCTCTTTAAGATCTCAATTTTGTGGGAAAAATTTTCTTTCATATCATGTATGGATTTCATTATTTCATACATTTGCTTCTGATTGCTTCTATGTAATCTTATGATGAATTTTTTGAATTCCTTTATTGGCATTTCTTCAATCTCATCATCTTCACAATCTGGTGTTGAAGTGCTGTGCTCCTTTGGGGGCATCATGTTATCTTCCTTATTCTTGATTCTTGAATTGGTACATTTGTTATTCAGCTTTGTGGAGCTACTCATTTGTTTCTTTTTTGTTTTTTCGCTGTGGCAGCTTTTATCATTGTAACATGCCTCTGTAGATTAGTGGAGTGTCTTCTTTCAGTGAATACTTCAAGGGGTGTGGTGGATGTGGCCAGGGAGTTCTGTTCAGTTCTCCAGCATGAAGGGCATGTCTAAGGCGACATACCCAGGTTTGACATGATAAATATCTTCTTTTTATTGTTATTTTTAATCAAAGGCATGGTGGGTTGGGAGAAATCTAGGATGTTACGTTATATGAGTGAAAGGCTTAGCGACTGCATGAGCAGTAGCAAGTGTGACATGTAATTGTGGCAAGAATTTACTAATAGGCAATATAAATGGTCTTCAGTAACTGTGGTTTCAATATCAAGACTGGTGTGCTAAGGTTGGAATAAAGGATGCATATAGTTCTGAGTTATTTTACTACCACAATGAAGATATGAACCCATTTACTGGCTTTTGCTTTACAAGAAGTAACTTTTTTCATTCATACAAAGAATTCAGATAAGCATGAATATTAATTTATTTAAACTTTCCTAAGTGGAGGTAAGTTGGAGCAAAAAAAGTTGCTTGCATAGTTCAGAATTTTTTAAGGACAGTTTCATCTGCATTGTAGTGTACTTCCCCTCTCTGTAAATCTGGTCATCATATGTAAATACTTTGGGAAGTGACTTTACATTCTAATTCAGTTCTCCCCTCTGTCATCATTTATGATTGCATTGGCTGAAATGTATGTGTTTTACAAAAGGAAAATGTGCTGAAGAAAGAACCAAATGGTGAAACAGATCCTATTTAAAAAGCCATAAACAAGCTCACAGCAGTAAGTGGTGACATGAATAAATTGCTTTTGCAGGAAAATTCAGACTTAATATCATTACTAAGCCACAGCTGAAAGGCATAACCATATTTCAGATGGGAGTAATGACTGGCACCACTGGATTAGAAATGATCTCATGATGGCATCATAATGACTTATTTAGAAAGAGAAACTTGGAATCTTATCATGGTAGTTAGGGAAACAAAAATTCAATGATGATATGACTGGTTTTAAACTGTGTTTTCTCCCGTGTCCCCCTCTGGTCTTCAGCACAAATATGTCAGAATTAAAGAGAGCAGTTCTCATAGTTTTGGTATGTCCATAGCTCATAGTTTGTTACAAGGCATAATCATGACATTTCAAATGTTGAACCTGTGATATTTCTACACAAGTAAATGCCATTACAACCAACAGTTTTATTTGTAAGATGAGTTCTTTACAGTAAGTGGAGAGCAAAGTTTTGTTGAAGCTGAGAGGCTGGGTGGGTATCTGTACACACTACGCCAGCAGTCTGAGTTCTTCACCGTGGCTTTTGCTGGGTATGCTTCGTCAAGAGAATAGGGAAGTCCCCCAGGAGGCTTTCTATAAGGAAAAAAAATTCTTTATTCCTATAATCAAGACATTAGTACTGTTTTTAAAGATTTATTTATTTTATTTGAAAGATAGAGTTATAGAAGAGAGAGAGAGAGGTGTCTTCCATGTGCTGGTTCACTCCCCAGTTGGCTGCAATGCCCAGAGCTGCATCAATCTGAAACCAAGAGCCAGGAGTCTTCCTGGTCTCCCACGTGGATGCAGGGGCCCAAGGACTTGGGCCATCTTCCACTGCTTTCCCAGGCCATAGCACGGAGCTGGATAAGAAGTGGAGCAGCCAGGACTCAAATTGGCTCCTATATGGGATGCCAGCAATGCAGGTGGTGGCTTTACTCACTGTGCCACAGCACTGCCCCAACATTACTGCTGTTAATGCAGGTTAATCTACATATTTACAAATATTTTTTTTAGCGTTCTCTTACATCTTGGTCTTTGGGGATCATTTTTTTCCTTATCTTGAAGTTCTTTAAAAGAGATACTTTAAAAGACAGATCTTGTAATTTATTAGAAATGTGCTAATTTCACACTGGAAGATGTTTCATAATCTATACAACTCTAGGTTCACAGTATTTTCTCTTTGTGTTTGAAGAGATCTCATTTTTGTTTTCCTTTTTAAAAGATTTGTTTGAAAGGCAGAATGACAGAGAGAGACCGAGGGAGAGCGTTTTCCATCTGCTGGTTCACTCCACAAATACCCACAACAGTATAGATTGGGCTAGGCCAAAGCCAGGAGCCAAGAACTCCATCCATGTCTCCCACAAGGGGGCTAGAAGCCCACGTACTTGGCCCATCATCCACTGCCTCCCAGGCATAATAATAGCAGGAAGCTGGATCAGAAGCATGGAGCAGTCAGGACTCAAACCAAGTGCTGTGACATGGGTTGCAGATGCCTTGGGCAACGAACGGCCTCACCTGCTGCACCAACTGTCACCCTACCCCATCTGCTGAGGGTCTCAAATTGTCATTCCTTGTGAGTTATCTGGTGGTTTTCTTTTCCCTTCTCCTTGGTTTTCCCCCTTTAAGAACTTCGCTTTATCTTTGACAATCAGAAGTTTCATTGTATATTTAGAAGTCTTTTTGTTTGTGTTTTGTTGGGGTTGTTAATTTAAGTGTTTACGTTTTCATGGTTCACAAAATTCTCAGCCAGAAACATTCTAAGTAGTGGCTTTTCCTGATTCTGTTATCTCAGAAACTCTGGTTAGGTTTCTGTTAGAACCCATAAGCCCACTGTGTTCACTGATTGCTTTTCTCTGTTCAAAAACTATTAGTCTAATCTAATTTGATTTCTAGAAGTTCTCCAGTACACTTTTTATTTTGCCTGATTCTTTCTCATACTCTTTTGTTCCTTAGTAATAATGAGAGTCTCTTCTTTCTATATATATGTATATAATATATATTATATATATATGTATATTTATATTCAGCTCACCTATTGTGCACCCTGTCTGCGTGAATTCCTAGTCCTGTAGTTTTAGTGGACCTAATATACTGGTATATTGTGGTGATACTTTTTTGTTGTTATTCTATTGATTCTTCTATGGTGATTTATTTCCTCCCTAAATATGCTTTTTTAAAAATTATGAGTTCACGTTCCTTGGAATTTTTGCTTTGGGAAGTTTTGAAGCTCAGGTTTAAAATATTTTCCTTTAAATATGATTTATTTCTGCTTTTACCAGTCACCTAAGGGCACTACCTAGCTAGAACCAATTGAAATTAAATTCTTAGCTCTGGGCTTTTCAAGGTTATTGAATTCTTTGAAATCCTATGCAAAGGCTTGCTTGTGGTTTGGAATTCTCGGGGAAATATTTTCCCAAGCCATTCTACAGAGAAGGAAGTCTAAGACAGCTTAACATCTGTTTCCTATTTCCCTCTCCTGGCTGCTGCTTAAAATTTAATTAATGCATTAATTAAGTACAATTAATTTCATAATATAGTTAATTATCAAAGCTTTTTCTTTCCACCAAAAAAGTCACTTTGGGAGGTTCTAGCTTTATGCAGAAGTCTCTGACCCAGCGCTTCTTCCATGAGCAGGGTTAGCCTTCTTAGATTCCCTAGAGTCACAGACCATTAAGCCTTGGGCCCAAGGCCACTGGCAAGTGTCACATGCTCCCAGGGCAGCTGTCAAATGACAGTACTTGGTCTGCTTTGGGGCTGTGCTTTCTCACATTTTGGGGTCAATTTATGCCAATTCAGATGTTCACCTGAAGGTTCAGTATTGTACCCAGATTTTTATAATTGTTTCATAATTGGAAGGATTTTTTAAAAAAGATTTATTTATTTGAAAGGTGCAGGGTCTGAGTCCACCCGTACAGGATGGACTGGGTCCGAGGAAAGGTGAGTGCGCCACTCGCCCGTTCCCCAGCCTCCCAATCCCGGAGACAATCAGACGCAGCGGGGAGCCAAGTCTAGCAAGGACTCGTTTATTCCATGCGTAACAGAACCTTTTATAGCATAAAACTGCAGAGTCATTGGGGCAGGGCTAAAGACCAACCAATCACTTAAACGGTCACCTTACGGGGGGATTTCTATAGGACTAGCCATATGTCTATACACTTGTTACTAGTTTTGTTACCTCCCCTGACATTGTGTAGCCAATTAGTTTTAGTGGTAAACAACTTTGGATTCCACCCACCTTACTTCCTTTCGGCACCATCTTTGAATTGCTTCGTGTAACTAATTTCCCCACAGAAAGGCAGAGTGGAGTGACAGAGGGAAAGATGAAGAGAGATCTTCATCCACTGGTTCACTCCCAGGGTGGCCACAATGACCAGGGCTTGGCCAGGCTGACACAAAGATCCCTGATCTTCAGCCAGGTCTCCCATGTTGGTGGCAACGGCCCAAATACTTGGCCATAATCCACTCCTTTCCCCCGGCACCTTAGCAGGAAGCTGGATGGTGAAGTGAAACAGCCAGGACTTGGACTGGTTCACGGGAAGCAGCCTAACCTGCTGTGTAACTACTCTAGCGCCCGTTTAGGAAGGTTTTGTTTTGTTTTTTTAATCAAAGCTTTTGCTATGTTACCTAGAAAGAAAAGTATAGTAAGGACTAAGGATAATAGCATAGCCAAAGAAAATTAAATGGGGCCAGCACTGTGGAAAGAGTTAAGCTGCCATCCCAGAGCACTAGCATCTCATATGGGTGCTGGTTTCAGTCCCAGATGCCCCACTTCAGGTCCAGCTCCTTGCTGATGTGCCTAGAAAAAGCAGTGCAGGATGGCCCAGGTTCTTGGGCACCTGCATCCACATGGTAGGCCCCAGAGGAAGCTCCTGGCTCCTGGTTTCATCCTGGTTGGGCCCAACTGTTGACACCATTTGGGAAGTGAACCAATGGGTATAGGGCCTCCCTCTCTGTCTCTCCCTCTCTCTCTTTGTAACTTTCCCTTTCAAATAAATAAATCTTTTTTTTTTTAAAGGGAATGTCCTTGCCATAATCCTAAAAAATGATCAGAAAGGTCAGTAAAAAGCCTTAGCCTCTGACACAGAAAAAAGCCATAGCCCAAGGCAACATTTAAAATAAAAAAGAAATTAAATGATGGAATGGAAGGGAGTTAAATATATTTAACTGATTTATCATTTGTAGTAGAGACTCAAGATAATGTGTCTTAAAAGTAGAAGTAAATATGATATACAATCATAAAGGTAAATACTAGAAACCATAAAAAGAAAACTTTTAAATTATCAAATAGAAAATGTGTATATAAAGTCAAAGTAAAATAAGCACAGACCATTGAGTACAGCATAAAAGACAAAAGGAGGGGCTGGCATTGTAGTCTAGTGGGTTAAGCCACCACCTGTGACCCCAGTATCTTGTATGAGTACCAGTTTGAATCCTGGCTGTTCCACTTCTGATCCAGTTCCCTGTTAAGATGCCTGGGAAAGCCGTGGAAGATGGACCAAGTGTTTGGGCCCCTGATACCCAACTGGGAAACTTGTAAGAAGCTCCTGACTCCTAGCTTCAGCTTGACTGAGCCCTGGCTATTGTGGCCATTTGAGCAGAGCATGAGCAGATAAAAGATCTCTCTCCCTCTGTGTCTCTTCTATCTCTCTAACTCTAGCTTTCAAATTAATTAATTATGGCCGTAACGGCCATTTGGGGAGTGAACCAATGGAAGGAAGACCTTTGTCTCTGTCTCTCTCTCTCACTGACTATAACTCTACCTGTCAAATAATTTTTAAAAATTAACTTTTAAAAGTTGAGGGGTTGGCACTGTGGTGTATGAGGTGAAGTGTCTGCTTGCAGCACCAGCATCCTATATGGGTGCCAGTTTGAGTCCTGTCTGCTCCATTTCTGATCCAGCTCTCTGCTGGTGGCCTGGCAAAGCAGTGGAGGATGGCCCAAGTACTTGGCCCCCTGCACCCACCTGGGAAACCCAGAAGAAGCTCCTGGCTTCGGATTGGCCCAGCTCTGGCCATTTTGACCATTTGGGAAGTGAACCAGTGGATGGGAAGACCTCTCTCTGTCTCTCTCTGTTGGTCTCTCTCTCTCTGTAAATCTGCCTTTCAAATAAATAAATAAATCTTTTTTAAAAAGGGATGAAAGGAAACAAAAATTATATTAGGCTTTCATTACAAAAATGAAATACCTGAAGAACTGACGATAAGAAAAGTCTTATTTAGCTCACACTTTTGGAGGTTCAAGTCCATGGCCAGCAGCTGCATTAGTGCGTCCTTGATGCGGGTGGTGGATGGCAGTGGCAGAGCCACTTCACGGCAGGCCTGAAAGCAGAGAAGCTGGGCCCTTCTGGCTTTATGACCAACATTCTAGGAGGAATTCCCTCCTAAGAGCGTGCCTCAGGGACCTAAGGACCCCTCCTTAGGCCCATTTCCCATACACCATCATTGCATTAAGTTTCCACCATCTTAGTGCCATTAAATTATGATTATTGGTCTTAAAGTCTTAAAGAAATCTGTGGTTAAATCATGCTCAAGCTGTAGTATTAAGAAAATTATGGGGGCTAGCACTGTGGTGTAGCAGGTAAAGCTGCCACCTACTATGCTATCATCCCATATGGGTGCTTGTTCAAGTCCCAGCTGCTCCACTTCTGATCCAGCTCCCTGCTATGGTCCGGGAAAACAGCACAAGAGGGGACCCAAAGAACTCTACTAAGAGACTATTGGAACTCATAGAAGAGTTTGGCAAAGTAGCAGGATATAAAATCAATGCACAAAAATCAACAGCCTTTGTATACACAAGCAATGCCACGGCTGAGAAAGAACTTCTAAAATCAATCCCATTCACAATAGCTACAAAAACAATCAAATACCTTGGGATAAACTTAACCAATGATGTTAAAGATCTCCACGATGAAAATTACAAAACCTTAAAGAAAGAAATAGAAGAGGATACCAAAAAATGGAAAAACCTTCCATGCTCATGGATTGGAAGAATCAATATCATCAAAATGTCCATTCTCCCAAAAGCAATTTACAGATTCAATGCAATACCAATCAGAATTCCAAAGGCATTCTCAGATCTGGAAAAAATGATGCTGAAATTCATATGGAGACACAGGAGACCTCGAATAGCTATAGCAATCTTGTACAACAAAAACAAAGCCGGAGGCATCGCAATACCAGATTTCAGGACATACTACAGGGCAGTAGTTATCAAAACAGCATGGTACTGGTACAGAAACAGATGGATAGAGCAATGGAACAGAATAGAAACACCAGAAATCAATCCAAACATCTACAGCCAACTTATATTTGATCAAGGATCCAAAACCAATCCCTGGAGTAAGGACAGTCTATTTAATAAATGGTGCTGGGAAAACTGGATTTCCACGTGCAGAATCATGAAGCAAGATCCCTACCTTTCACCTTACACAAAAATTCACTCAACATGGATTAAAGACTTAAATCTACAACCTGACACCATCAAATTATTAGAGAGCATTCGTGAAACCCTGCAAGATATAGGTACTGGCAAAGACTTCTTGGAAAATACCCCAGAAGCACAGGCAGTCAAAGCCAAAATTAACTATTGGGATTGCATGAAATTGAGAAGTTTCTGTACTGCAAAAGAAACAATCAGGAAAGTGAATAGGAAACCAACAGAATGGGAAAAAATATTTGCAAACTATGCAACAGATAAAGGGTTGATAACCAGAATCTACAATGAGATCAAGAAACTCCACAACATCAAACAACCAACCCACTTAAGAGATGGGTCAAGGACCTCAATAGACATTTTTCAAAAGAGGAAATCCAAATGGCCAACAGACACATGAAAAAATGTTCAAGATCACTAGCAATCAGGGAAATGCAAATCAAGACCACAGTGAGGTTTCACCTCACCCCAGTGAGAATGGCTCACATTCAGAAATCTACCAACAATAGATGCTGGAGAGGATGTGGGGAAAAGGGACACTAATCCACTGTTGGTGGGAATGCAAACTGGTGAAGCCACTATGGAAGTCAGTCTGGAGATTCCTCAGAAACCTGAATATAACTCTACCATACAACCCAGCCATCCCACTCCTTGGAATTTACCCAAAGGAAATTTAATTGGCAAACAAAAAAGCCGTCTGCACATTGATGTTTATTGCAGCTCAATGCACAATAGCTAAGACCTGGAACCAACCCAAATGCCCATCAATAGTAGACTGGATAAAGAAATTATGGGACATGTACTCTATAGAATACTATACAGCAGTCAAAAACAATGAAATCCAGTCATTTGCAACAAGATGGAGGAATCTGGAAAACATCATGCTGAGTGAATTAAGCCAGTCCCAAAGGGACAAATATCATATGTTCTTCCTGATCGGCGACAACTAACTGAACACCAAAGGGGAAACCTGTTGAAGTGAAATGGACACTGTGAGAAACAGTGACTTGATCAGCTCTTGTGCTGACTGTTGTTGTACAATGTAATACTTTATCCATTTTAGTATTTTTTTTATTCTACTAGTGGTTGAACTCTGTAATTAACACACAATTATTCTTAGGTGTTTAAATTTTAACTGAGGAGTGATTCCTGTTAAATATAAGAGTGGGAATAGGAGAGGGAGGAGATGTACAGTTTGGGTCATGCTCAGCTTTAACAATTTTTTAAAAAAGATTTATTTATTTATTTGAAAGAGTTACACAGAGAGAAGGAGAGGCAGAGAGAGAGAGGTCTTCCATCCACTGGTTCACTCCCCAAGTGTCTGCAATGGCCGGAGCTGTGCCAATCCAAAGCCAGGAGATAGGAGCTTCTTCCAGGTCTCCCAAACAGGTGCAGGGGCTCAAGGCCTTGGGCCATCTTCTGCTATCCCAGGCCATAGCAGAGAGCTGGATCGGAAGTGGAGCAACTGGGTCTTCAACCAGTGCCCATATGGGATGCCAGCACTGTAGGCAGCAGCTTTACTGCTATGCCACCACACCAGGCCCAGCTTTAATAATTTTTTATTTTATTTGTGTGAAATGCACAGAGAGAGGGAGGAAATGAGGGAGAGAGGAAAAAGAGTTCTTCTATCCATTGGTGTACACCCCAAATGCCCGTAACAGGGCTGCTCCACAATGAAGCCAGGAGTCAGAAACTCAGTCTGGGTCTCCTACATGGGTGGCAGAGGTCGAAATACTCGAGCAGGAATGGAGAACAGCACCTGGACTAGAACACACGTATTCCAATGTGGGAGGTGGAGGTCTTAAACAGCAGCTTAACAACTGTGCCAGACACCCATTCCTAAACAACTTTTAATGCATCGAAATTGAATGAAATAGACATTTTCATCTTGTCGATCATTAAAGAAATATTCATTAAAATAATAACATAATTTAGGTCTATAAATTGAGATACACTTAAAAGATGTGTGTATGTATGATTTCCTCTGCCTATCATTTCTTTAGGATAAACCATCTCAAGATGTTAGTGGTTTTTACCTTCATGGAGGGCAATGAGGGGACAAGAGTGAGATGAACATGCACTTTGCACAGCACATTTTATTCTATGTTTAAGTGTTTAAGCATATGCTTATCATTTTTTTAAAATCATTATTTCAAAATGTAAGTTGAAGTCAGAAAAGTTAAATAGATGAATTAATATCACACAGTCAATAACGTGATAACTAATAAATGTTTCAATCAAGGCTAGGGAAATATGACTTAGAGGAAACTGCATAACTGTTGGCATTAATTTGCATCATTATTTCTCAACATTTTAACCACATATCCAACATTACAAAGATAGTATGTGTATGGTCTATCTCGTGGAGGGGATCCGTGGGAACATTTGCTAGGAGGTTGGTGTTTTTACTCTTTTTGTACTGTGTTCTTTTTTTATGTTACTTGTAGAGATAGGGAGCAACTTGTAACACCTTCATTTTCAACAAGCATCTTTAAAAGTTTTCTTTAGGAAGCTTTTCTTTATTATTACTGTGCATGTGAGTATGTGTGTGATTGTTACTCAAACATGAGATTATTAAATTGTAAAGCCTACACTGAGAGCAAAAATACATCGTGGTGTCCTACTTGGCTGCAGTGAGCTAAGGGGATCCAACAATTTATCTCTGGAATATTGTAGAGCAGCTCTGTCGAAATTGAACCGAAGAATTGCCTTTCTTCTTTTTATCCTTCCTTCCTCTTCCTCCTCTTCCTCTTCCTCCTTCTCCTCCTCCTCCTCTTCTTCTCCTTCTCCCTCTCTCTCTCTCTCCCAGTCTCTCTCCCTCTCTTTCTCTCTCTCTTTAATCCCAGAATCCACTTAATAAAATTGTGCCTCACAGAGCCTTGACCTTTAGACTACAATGGCTTCCTCAAGGCCATTACAACTCACAGGGCAAACACCTTCCAATCTTTCAATCTAGAGGAAAGGTTACAAAGTCTTAGAACTTGAAGTACCTGATTTGTCAATTCACTTTCCCCACCGAAAGCCAAAACCATTAGCTTACTCAGGGGACTCTCAGTCTATGAAATGACATTCTTAAAAATCAAATGTATCTTTGAATAGAAAAGGTTGATCTTTCTTTCTTTCTTTCTTTCTTTCTTTCTTTCTTTCTTTCTTTCTTTCTTTGTGTGGTGTTTTAGGACAATAGATTTGATGGAACCCCCAAAGGTCACCAAGTAAAACCTCTTGTTTTGATTGGGATCCCTGAATTTTTGTCTAACTGAATTTATAGGGAGTGAAGACTAGTTTTTATTTAGTGTAGTCTGTCTTGCTCTGGAAAAATATGTCAAAATTCAAATGATCTAAATAGTGAGAATATCACTAAGATTTTTGTTTGTATTGTGAAGTGTTTTAGTCAATAAAAATAATTATGTTTAAAGCTTAAATGCAATATCTGGAAAATGTTGAAAATGGAAACAGAGAATCATCATATAAATCAGTTTGTCCCCTCAGTAGGTTCTGGGTAACACATATGTACTCATACAGACGCCTGAACAGTGATGCTGTTAGCCAGCAAAAGCACCTTAAAAACTCGCAAAGCGGTGGCGTAGAAAGAGCGTAAAGGGTTTCTATGCAGAGCTACAGCTCAGACATAGTGAGGCCGGGGTAGATGATGGCTCTGGTCCGTGAAGGCCTCAGGAAACCAGGTCCCCTGTACTTTCTGGTTCCTTTGTAGAGGACTCGATTCCTGTGGTCACTGGATGACCCCAGATAGAAGCTCCGGCCATCGTGTTCAAGGCCAGAGTCAGCAGTATGGGGGAGGGGCAGAGAAGAGCGTGGCTCACCCTTCTAACACCCTTCTCTACAGTTAAACCCGCCACTCCCACTGACTTCCCAATGCCCACAATGGTCACACAATATGCCTCATGCAAGGACGGCTGGAAAACAGGATTTTATTTTTGGATGACACAGCTAACTAAGCACCGTGTGTTAAGTTTTCTGCTTGTTAGATCCCATTGGTTCTTATAAGGGAGCACATTTTCATATTGCAAGAGAAGTAAATTGTTTAGACTTTACTTTTGTTTTTACCTGATTTTTATAATTGTGAGATGAAGATCAGCTGTAAGATAAACACTTTGATATTAAAGGACAATTTTTAGAATAATATAAATCATCAAAATTGGCAAAATGAAACAAAAACTAAAAAGTTTATCTTTGCCCATTGCCAACTTTCCTACAACCACGAAAAGATATTCAGTCCAAACAGATATTCCAACAAAACTCTCAGATTTTAAATAACCTCTGTTTTATATAAACTGTCTTGGATACTGGACAAAGAGGAAATGTACTCTATTCATTTTATGAGACTAGTAAAACCTTTACACCAGAACTTGTTAAAGAGAGCATAACGAAGTTAAATCTGAGTTGAAGGACAGCTAGATAGTTAGTTTACACTTACAAAGTGTCAGGAAAAAATTGTGAGGTTTTTATTGGACTTACGTTGAATTTACAGCTTAGGTGGGTTTCTGTTTATTTAGGGGGTATTGATGATTTGATTTTTGATTTGAAAATTGTCCTCACTTCATTTTGTTCTTCTCTACTGTGTTGGAAATCAACCTTTTTGTGTCTATTCATTTAATGATCCTACTTGTCTTAATGTTGGTCCTTAACAAAATCTAGTACTAATGACTGTATCTATCTTCTTTTCTAATATTATAAAGATCTTCGGATTTTCCTCTGTGATCAACATCTCTAGTATTTAAATGATAGTTGGCAAGAATTTTAGTTTTCCTCCCATAAATAGGATCTAATTATTTGTAGTGTTAATTGTTTGATTAGTTTGCAAGCGTATTTCATAATCTAGTTCTTACGATATTTGCCCCTAGATTTTCCCATTGCAATTACTTTCCTCTTGAAATATTCTCCCAGGGACCAGATAAAATTAGTTTCTTCATCTTATTGATAGTTTTGTTGGTTATGTAATTTTAGATCGACTGTTGATTCATTCAACACACTTTAGATACTGTTCTCTGTATTTAGTTCCCACACTTGTTGAGATGTCACCTCTCAGACTAACTGTAGTTTTTCTATGTGGTCTATCTTCTCCTTTGCAGTTTTCATATCTTTCTTTTTGTTTGTTGTTACATGTTGTGTTTTGAAGTTTATGCTGCATCTAGGTGGGGGTGTAATTTTAATTTTCATATTTGGGATGTGTTAGAATTCTTAGATCTAAGAGGTGGCATGTTTTCACAGTACTGGAAAATTTATAGCTGTTAACACATCAAATACTCTCTGCTTCTTGACTTCTGAAACTCTAATTCAACATATGTGGAGATACCTTCCCAAGTTAATCCTCTAGACCTCATAATCTCTCTCATAGTATTCATATTATATTTAAATACACACTTAAATATTTATATAAATAGTATTGTATTTAAGTGATTCCTTTGAAACCAATTTCTGGATTGCTAGTCTCCCGGCTATTTCCTCCCCTACTCTGGCTTCAACACTCCCCGTCGAGACTTGTGCTGAGACGCGACGCCCATGGCGGTGGTGTAAGGGCTGAAGTCTTCCAGAGACAAGTGGGCCGTGACTCCACTCTCATGAACTTGAGGGGAAGTCGGCTTCCTCCACCACGTTGAGACACAGCAGTCTTCCCCTCTTGCCCCTCTTCTAGCATCAGGCGAGGACGCTGCTGGGAGAAGACACCGTGGGTGGAATGGACCCGCGTCAGACGTCAAGTGTGCAGGCACCTCGATCGTGGGCTTCCCAGTCTCCAAAACCGTGAGAATAACTTTCAGTTCTTTATACATGACCCAGCAGTTTGTAACAGTACAAATAGACTAAGACAGCCTCTCATCTGACTTCTAATCGGGTAGAGTGTTTCGCATTTCTAGAGGTTCTGTTTACGTCTCTCTCACATCCTCTTGCTTGTTCTTTGTGTTAGATTCCCTGCTCATATTTTCAGGATACTTTTAAAAAATGGTTTAAAAATATTAATCATGAGTCTTTTGTATTCTGCACCTGATGACATTAGCGTGTGAAATCTTTTTGCATCTATTTTTTTCTGCTAGATTCTATCCATGGGACATTGATGTCCTGTAATATTTATAATTTTTACTATAAGTAATTATTTTCTTTTTAATCTTGATTGATAATTGAACTAGAGGTTGACATTTGGTTCTTCCAGAGATTTACATCTCTCTCCCTCCCTCCCTCCCCCTTCTCTCTCTCTCTCTCTCTCTCTCTCTCTTTCTCCTGCCTTCTCTCCCTCTCTGTGTCTGTCTCTCTCTCTCTGACATAAAATCCTAAATTTAACTTCATAGCTTTGGTTGTTGTCTTTTGTGAGTTTGACTGCTGTTTGGTTATTATTGTTTGTTGTTACTGTTTTTGTTTTATTTATTTGGGTGTTTCTCATTTGGGCCATACACATTCTTATGAGTTCATAATAAAAGTCAAAATCACACAGACTTGCAGCTAGGAATTTTCAAGAGAGTTTATTTTTTCCCTCTCTTCCCAATGCCAGATACGAGACAGTCACAGTCTCTCAACTTTCATGTGTGGTCAAATTGTCTTGATCACGTCCTCTTGTATCGCAAGTGTGCCCTTAGGGGAGCCTGTTTTAGTGGCGATCATCCATTGAACTCTACTTAAGGCTGGCCTCAGGTTTTTATTCTTGTTTCCTGCATTCCTTATACTCGTTAAAGTGGAAACTTCAGACATTCGGGGTATAACGGAGAAGAGAGAGCTTTAACATTCACTCTCCTCCAAGGGTGACTGTCTTTATTTGCTCTGGTGATAGATTCCATACTTTCATGTTAGCTCAATAATGCATTTAGAAATATTTCTTTAAAAATTTCCCATTTTGGGGGGTGAATCTGGAAAACATCATACTTAGTGAAATAAGCCAGTCCCAAAGGGACAAATACCATATGTTCTCCCTGATCTGTGAGAACTATTAGTGCACCTAAAACAAAATCTGTAGAAGTGAAATTGACACTTCGAGAAGGGATGACTTGAGCTTCCCTTGTCTTGACTTTGAGGAAAAGTTTTGTTTTCTTTGTTTTTTCAACTTTTTTTTTCTTCATACTATTTGTTGAATTCTTTACTTAACATAGAGTTAATCATATGTGTATAAAGTCAATTGAAAATTGATCTCAGTAAAAAATAAGAATGGGAATAAGAGAGAAAGGAGGAAGTTTGTAACTGCAAAGCTGTATAGTTCTGCATACATTCCTACGGAGTTACTTCTAAGGATATAGTTTAAAAACTTGTCATGGGACTCCAATTCTTATTAAAATTGGTGGTAAAAATGCCTTCTTAATTATTAGAGTGATCATATTAAGTGTTAAAGTAAACATATAGATAAGATTAAGTGTTAAAGAGATCGTATAAATAGGAGCTAGTAGCTGGCAATAATAATAATAGATAAAATTAAAAAGGAGAAAATATCCTACATGGGAAGCAGTCCACACAGCAGACTCATAGAATGACAATCGCTTTAAATAACACTCTGACCTCAGATTCGGCCCTTAAGGCTCCCTGGTCTGGCTGAAAGGCCTGGGAGAGCATTTTGGGCATGGAAAGCCAAGATACTGTGGCATAAAATGTTCTACATGAAGGATCTCTGTGAGAGAGACTCCAGTGGAAAGAAGTGGCCATCAAAGAAGGATGTACTTTTCTCTAAAGGGAGGAGAGAACTTCCACTTTGCCTATGGCCTAGTCCAAATACTGACAGAGTCTGTGGATTTAAAAGGCTTCCACAGAGTAGGCAGCTCATTTCAAAAGCCTCAGGTGGTCACTGATGTCATACATAAAGATGTTACTTGATAAGTTAACAACAAGAGTCACTGTGTACTAACTCCCCATGCAGGACCTCTGTCCTCAATGAATTGTATTGAGATTTAAATGTAAAATCAGTTCTCAAACAGTTTTGTGTGTGTGTGTGTGTATGTGTGCATGCACACATGCAAATTGTTGAAATCTTTACTTACTGTAGTGTTAATCTTTTGTGTACAAAGTTAATTGAAAATAAATCTTAATGGAGAATGGATTGGCAAGGAGAGAGGGAGGAGGGGTGGGAGTGTGGGTGGGAGGGCTGATATCATGGAAAAACAAACTATATTCCTAAAGCTGTACTTACAAAATTTATTATTTCTTAAAAATAAATAAAGAACAAAAGAATTATAACTAGAATAAAAAGGAGGAGAGAATGGCAATTTCTGCAGCTATATGGAGCTTCAGGATATCAGAAAATGTTGTTTTCATTTTTAGGGACCCAGAAAAATCCTAAAATTTTGTTTCAAATTTGACATCTTTTGGTATTCATAAAAAAATCAAGTGACCATTTCTGGACCCTCTTCTGTCTTCACCTGAGACAGAAGAGGCCATCTCATTGCCAATCACTTATAAATTAGCACCTCGTTTACTTAACTTACGTGGCAGTCATGTAAGAGCAGACCTTTTGGAAAGACATCCCAAATCCTGATCTGCAACTTACTAGTTCCTTGACTTTAGGGCAAGCTTCAGTTTCTCCATCAAAAATGGAAAAATGAACAGCCATCTTAAAGGATAATTGTAAGAATTAAATCTAGATAAAACACATTACAGTGCCTTGCTCAGTAATGAAGACACAAACACTGAGTTTAAGTAGGCAAAAAGTTCGAAAGAATGCTTTATAAAAAATGATTTGTTAATATGCACATATTATCAGGAAAATGCAAAACTAATCAACAATGAAATACTATCATCCATCTACTGGAATGGCCAGAATTAAGGCATTTGACATTGCCAGGTGTTGGTGAGCATGTGGAGAAACTGGGACTTCCATAAACCCACTGCTTAAGCAGACTGGTGGTATTATTTGCTTCTCTTCTAGATTGGGTACTTGCTCTTTGCATGTGATATTTGCTGTAGGAGTTCTGTACTCACCCTTTGTCAGATTAAGAAAGTTTTCTTTTATTCTGCTCACTAAGCAAGTTTATTATGAAAGAATGTTGAATTTGATCAAGTAACTACTTCTGATGTTCACAAATCCACCCTTGTGCTAGTGGATTGTGTGATTGACCTTTGAGTATTTAACCAGCTTTGAATGATATAAATAAACCAAGATTTCTAAAATAAAAAAGTCCCTTTTTAAAAAAGATTTATTTATTTATTTGAAAGACAGAGTTACAGAGAGACATAGGCAGAGAGGGAAAGAGGTCTTTTATCTGCTGATTCACTCCCCAAATGACCACAATGGCCACAGCTTAGCTGATCTAAAGCCAGGAGCTTCTTCCAGGACTCCCACTGGGATGCAGGGGCCCAAGGACTTGGGCCACCTCCTACTGCTCTCCCAGGCCAGCTGGATCAGAAGAGGAGCAGCTGGGACTAGAACCACTGCCCATATGGGATGCTGGCTCTATAGGCGGAGGATTAACCCACTGCCCCATAGCACCAGCCCCTCCCCCGCTTTTGTTATTGGAGACATTTATGTTTACTTAGCCCACTGCCCCGTCATAATTGTTGGCCATTTCAACATCCAAGTGACAGCTCTCTCTCGTACCCTGACCTATGCTCAGCTCCTGTGTTCTCTTCCCTGTACCTCAGGAATTCACTCCTGTGATCGCACCTTCAACCTTGTCACTGCCAATACTTTAAGTCATTCCGTAATCTCAAATTCGACATTCCCGCTCTGCCACAACTTCCCATCTCTGTAGGTCTCTTCTCCTGGGGTTCCAATTCTTTTTTTTTTTTTTTTTTTGACAGGCAGAGTTAGATGGTGAGAGACAGAGAGAAAGTTCCTCCTTTTTTTATTGGTTCACCCCCCCAAATGGCTGCTACGGCCAGCGCACTGCGACCAGTGCACTGCACCAATCCAAAGACAGGATCCAGGTGTTTCCTCCTGGTCTCCCATGCGGGTGCAGGGCCCAAGGACTTGGGCCATCATCCACTGCACTCCCGGGCCACAGCAGAGAGCTGGACTGGAAGAGGGGCAACCGGGACAGAATCTGGCGCCCCGACCAGGACTAGAACCCGGGGTGCCAGCACCACAGGTGGAGGATTAGCCTAGTGAGCCAAGGTGCTGGCCCTGGTGTTCCAATTCTAACTTCTTCCTTCACTCTGGGGTTGACACACCATTGATCGTACCAACTTTTCATTATCTCTCATTCTCAACCTCTACCTCGGGGTCCTCACTCCTCTTTTCTGTGTATTCCATGATCCAACACGAAAATCAGCACCCAGCATAAATCTTCAGTCCTTTTCTCCCTCTCTGGCTTTAACCAATGTGAACATTGATAAATGTGTGTTTTTCTGTGTTCTCCACGTACCTCTGTGTGACTGACTTTGGCGAGAGAAAAACCACTGTACTGACTGTTCCCGTTCAGAGCGTTTCTGTGCTGTGGTCCAGTCACACTGCCATGGTCAGTCTCCCGGATGACTGCTCTACACTCTCTCCCTTTCCTCCGACTTCCTGCACATCCTCCCCATTCTCACCCTTGGTCATGACCTTGCTTCCTATTCACTAAGAAAACAGAAGCAAGCAGAAAGAACCTCCCGAAGCCCCCCCGATGCCAGTCTCTCCGCCTCCATAGACCGAGACCACCCGACTTGGCTCCCTGTCCTGAATGCAGCGTCTATTCCAAGGCCATCCTTTGGAACGTCGTATCCAGTCTGCTCACGAGCACTTCTGTAACAAATTCTCCCTCACCTCGCTCTCGCACTTGCCCCCCCCTCCCCGGTACTGCATGATCCCTCCTCTCAATCAACTCTCGGTTTAGCAGCCAGCACGCTGTAAAAGTAAATCCGAACACTAGCTTCTTCATTTTATCATTCTCAGGTGCCTTTCCTTCCTACTTGGGTAAAATGCAAGCTCCTTAACCTAGTTTGCAAAGGCCTCCATGGTCTGGCCCCTAACTCACGGCTGAAACTCAGCATTTACCACACTATCTCTGTTCGTTATATTCTAATCACAGGGATCTCCCCAAACTCAACAAACTTTTCCACCTGCTATGACTCTAATTTTTCTATCTACCTGTAAGATTCTTTCCTTAATATTGATACATATATCTCCCTCTTTCCGTTCATATTTCAACTTAACATCAAGGTCACTCAGTATGTGATAATTGTATTATTTAAGAAAAAGATTGAAAGACAACAAGTAAGGAAAATATTTGGAATTGTGAGGCCAATAGAGGGTTAATATTCTTGTCATGTCATGTTATTAGTTCCATAAAGAAAAGGCTCAACAGAAAAATGTACTATGAGACACTAATTGTACTTTACTAAAGAAATTTAAATGGCCAGTAAATGTATTGAAATAACTAAACCTCATTAGCAAATACATTAACTTTTGTTTTTTTTTAAGATTTGTAACATAATACTAGTACGCTTTAATGGAGATTCAGTACAAAACTTAACACGTATATACAGCATAAAACCAATCAAACTAGGCAACTAGCTTTTCTGTTTCCTTAACTTTTCTTTGAGTTTGGAGCCTTCTAGCTCATCTTTTCCAAGTTTCTTACACATTATATATATATAATGCATTGTTGTGAGCTATGGTTGTCCACTGTGTTATGGAACATTATAACTTACTTCTTCTGTGTTTTTTAAGTTTTTATTTATTTATTTGACAGGTAGAGTTACAGACAGACAGAGAGACAGAGAGAAAGGTCTTCCTTCCATTACTTCACTCCTCAAATGGCCACAATGGCCGGAGCTGTGCCGATCTGAAGCCAGGAGCCAGGTGCTTCCTCCTGGTCTCCCATGGGGGTGCAGGGGCCCAAGCACCTGGGCCATCTTCTACTGCTTTCCCAGGCCACAGCAGAGAGCTGGACTGGAAGAGGGACAACCAGGACTAGAATCCAGTGCCCATATGGGATGCCGGCGCCACAGGCAGAGGATTTAACCAAGTGAGCCACGGCGCCAGCCCCCTGACTGTGTTTTTTTTTTACCTGCTATCTAGTATCTCCTTCCTGCACTCTTCACAACATCTAGTTACTATTCCATGTTCAGATGGACTTTCTAAAATGTAAAGTTTTTTTTTTTTTTAAAGAACATATAGTATTTGTCTTTCTATGTCTGGCCTATCCCACTTAATGCTCTCCAGTTCTATCCCTTTTGCTTCGAATGTCAGGATTTTATTCTTTCTTAAGGCTGAGTAATATTCTACTCTGTGTGCATGTGCATGTGTGCATGTGTGCACAAATTTTCTGAATCCATCCATCCACTGATGGACATCTAACTCGATTATATATCTTGGCTGTTGTAACTGCAATGAGTATGAGGATGCAAGTATATCTGGTGTGCTGATTTCATTTCTTTTGGGTATATATCCAGAAGTGGGCTAGCTGGGTCCAATGGTAGATCTAGTTCTAGAATTTAGAGGAACGTCCATTCTGCTCTCCATTAGAGCTGCACAATTTGCATTCCCACCAACAGTCTCAAGGCTGTGCCTGTGAACCTGACCTAGGCTGTGCCTGTGAACCTGACCTAGGCTGTGCCTGTGAACCTGACCTAGGCTGTGCCTGTGAACCTGACCTAGGCTGTGCCTGTGAACCTGACCTAGGCTGTGCCTGTGAACCTGACCTAGGCTGTGCCTGTGAACCTGACCTAGGCTGTGCCTGTGAACCTGACCTAGGGATAGAGGCCAGTTTGGACTTTGTCAGGTTCTCACTGCAGCAGAGCCAGCACTGAACTTGAGTGAAACGTCCTAAATTTATCTCACACCCTACTCCTACTTGGAGTCTTGCTCTGCTGCCTGCCTTAGTTTGGGGGAGAGGTGGCAGTCGTAGACTCTTGGCGCGCTGGCTACTGAGGATCTGACCACTCCGTGCAAATACACTGACTGGGAGGCAGAGGCGGCGGGACCCTGCTTGACTCTGAGTTTCATCATTACATGGCTGGTACTAGGTTTCAAGTCTGAAGTCTGGACTCAATTCCCCCTCTCTCCCCAAAGCGGGAGGGGTCCCTCTTCCAGATGTGCTACTTGGAGCTGGGGTGGGGGAGAGGTGACAGCGCTTTCCCTACCTTCTTCAGCGTATTTTCTTATATCAAAACCAGGTCTGCGGCCTCTCAGCTGGCTCCCTTGATTCTTGTGAGCGTGACAAGGTTCAAGTTAGTGTCTCCGTGGGAAGATGCTCACCAGAGCTTCTTACTCAACCACCATCTTGCCCTGCCATCCTAACTTTTAAAAGTGTGGCTGGTAAAGGCCAGTTGAATCAAATATTTAATAAATGGTACCCTAAGATACCCTGGGTGGCAGTACAATCCAGGTGCAACTTCTGTAGGGGAGGTTATATCAGTTAGTATACAGATCAGCACGTAACGCTTGCATACCTGTTGACCCAGGACTGTATTCAATGCAATAATCGGACACAATAGAAAAAGGAAATACTGAAGTTGTTCATTGCAGAGCTGTTTGTAGTAACAATAATTTGAAACAACCTAATGTCACATATGTAATCCATTCAGTGTGCTTGTTAGGAAAAGCTATACTATGTTAGGTAACAAATGAATCCTCTAATCATGGAGACTTTACAGCCCAAGCATTTTTTTCCTTTGCTCACTCAAAGTCTGTTGAGAATCTGGCAATCTCTGCTGGGCAGCATCTTCTTCAGGGTGTTTCCTTCCTGGCGTTCCATCATCTCTGTGTGATGGCATGGTGCCAGGGCAGGGCAGGCCTATGCAAATGCGCATAACTGCCTCAGCCTGTAGGTGACACACACCACTTCCACACTGAGCTGATCGGCCAGGACTGCTCACCTGAGCCTGCCTAGCATCAAGGGAGCTGGGAAGTGTATCCTTCGGTGTGCCTCGGAAAAAGAAAACAGGATGTGGTTGGGCTCTAGTAATCCATTCCATATGTGGCTGTTGAAAGTGCTATAGATCTTTGCTTACTACCATAAAGGGCTGTCCGTAACACAGGATTTAGGAAGAAGAAAGATGTTTTGGATAATTTGTTTAGAGAGTAGAGGTAAGAGGCAGCATAGCCTGGAAGAAATATACAAATATGTATCTCCACATACAGATGAAAAATTTAGGACTTCTATACAAAAAAGTTGTTATGTTGTTTTTTAATGATGAGATTATAGATACCCGAGATTGTCATGTGGATGATAGCGTGTGTCTCCATGAAGCATAGAAACAGCAGTGGATGTTTGGGGCAGCAGTAAAAGACACAGCTTGGGATGCCTGCGTCCCACATCAGAGTACCTACTATGAGTCCTGGCTCCTCTCCTTAGCATCTAGCTTCCGGCTGATGCACACCCTTGGAAGCAGCAGGTGATGGTTCAAGTACCTGGGTCCCTGCCACCCACGTGGGAGACCTGGCTTGAGTTCCCAACTCTTGTCTCCGGCCCACAACTCCAAATACCATGGTCTTTTTTATTGTTTAAATACATGTAGTGATTTTTTTTGTATCCTAATGGAATCTTTTCATTCCAGTAGACCAGTGCTTCCTGGATTCTTGCTGTTTGGATCATGGCCCAGGGCTGAGACTACTCAGGAAATATACTTTTCTGAATAACCACGAGGATCCAGGAAGACTTTCTTGCCTCTTTATGTCTCTGCCCACCTCTCCCAGTATAGTCGCTCCCTGCCTTGTGAACACTTCCTCTTTAATTCCATTCCCTCTCTGTAGACAGTTCTCCAAGAAACACCCAGGCTACGCACTACTCGCATTTGACTTTATGGCTCCTGTTCTCTGTGCTGTGCCCATTCCATTCGTCGTACGTGCTGCTTACTCATCCGAGTGTTTGTTCATCTGTGGGGCCTTCCAAGATGTGGCTCACCCTGAGCTGAGATCCCACTGATTGCAGATTCCCTTGGAATTGATGTATTTGGTAATCATGCTTAGACTCCCACATGTGCACCACCCATTGCTTTAGCAACTAAGCTACTGGAAGACAAAGACAATTTTCTCTGTAGCTATGGTCGTGTGTAACCTGATCTTCAAGGGAACCTATTGTCGGAAGCTTCATTAGATGACAGCCCAAGCTGCTACCCATCTGGGTCTACTTGCTGCACTGAAAAGGAGGCCAAGCTGCCCAGCTAATGACTGGACGGGACAGAGCCTCGGCACTGGCCATTCCTGTGGGAGGCAGGACTTCTCTGTCAAGCAACTTCAACTCTGTGTACAGCTTCCTGCGGCTGCCATACCAGGTTTCTGCAAATGAGATCTTAAACATCAGAAGGGGGATTCTCTCAGGGCTTGGGGGCCAGAGGCTGGAATCAGGACACTGACAGGGCAGGTTCCTATCAAAGGCCCTGAGCTCATGCTTCTCCCTTGGTTTCTGGGGCTGCCAGCTCTCCTTGTTGATTCTTAGCATATAGCTCTGTAACCAGTATCTGTGCCTTCTCTGTGTCTTATTAAGACACCTGACATTTCATTTAGGGTCTATTTGGATAACCCAGAATCATCTCACTTTGAGATCCTTAATTAAACATGCAAATGACCCTTTTCCAAATAAGGTCACACCCACAGGTCTTAGGGGGGCAGGTCTTCAGAGAGTGAGGTGACACCATTCAGCCCAGTAAGAGCAGGGACTTCTGGGCAAATTGGGTGAAATTTCCCAGGATGACACTGTGGCCAGAGACCTTCTCCTCTAATCTTTCTTTTCTTTCCTTTTTATTTAATTGTTAAATTTTTTGAAAAGATTTTATTTATTTGAAAGGCAGAGAAACAGAGAAGGAAAGACAGACAAAGCAAGAGAGTGAGTTCCTATCCACCGGTTCACTCCCATTAATGGTCACAAAGGCTGGGGATGGGCCAGGCAGAAGCCAGGAGCCTGGAACACCTTCTAGGTCTCTCATGTGGATGGCAGGGGCCCAAGTACTTGAACCATCATCCATTGCTTTCCCAAGTATGTCATCAGGGAGTTGGATTGGAGGCAGAGCAACCAGGACACAAAACCGTGCTGTGAAATGGGATGCAGGTGTCACAGGTAGTGGCCTAACCCACTGTGCCCACAGCACCAGCCCCTTTCCTTTCAGATGCCAGAACGGCGCTGATCTGAAGACTCGCCCTCTTCATGCTCCATTTCCTGTTATTCTTCCAGGCATTTCCCCTGGTAGGTCTCTTGTGTGTCTACCCCACCTTGATCAGTGCTTCTTGGAGGACTTGAATCGGTACACATAATACTTGCCACCTGTTTGTTTGTTTTGATTCTCTCTCTCTGTCACTCTTTCAAAGAGAGAGAGAGAGAGAGAGAGAGAGAGAGAGAGAGAGAGAATGTTCAGTTCTCAAATGATGGCAAGAAGCCAGGAGCCAGGAACTTCCATGAGGTCTCCCACATGGGCGCAGAAGTCCAAGCATTTGGGCCATCTTTCCCTGTTTTCCCAGGCACATTAGTAGGGGCTGGATGGGAAGTGGAGCAGCCGGGACTTGAATCGGTGCTCATTTGGGATGCCAGCGTCCCAGGAGGTGGCTTAAGCTGCTGTGACACAATGCCAGCCCCACCACACGTTTCTGAATGAATGTGATGGGCAAAGTTCCTTCTTTCCATCACAGCTCAGTAAGCAATGCGAGCTGGATTTTATGCGCAATGCTCTAATAGCCCGGCACCTTTGTTCTTTCTCCGTCATAGCACAGGCCAGTCTCCACCGCCATTTTTCTGCTTCCCACACGCCACCTTCCTCAAGCTGCCCTACAAACACCTGAGAGCAAGCCGTGGCCAGCCTCCCCCTACCGGCTCAGCCCCTGCTCCTTTTTTCTCCACTCTGGGAAACACAGCATAATACAATGCCTTGGTAAGCTGGAGCTACTCTATTTAAAAAGTAAAGAATGGGTCAACTTTAGACCCCTTTCTTATCACCAGCTACAACTTCTTTCAACATACTTCATAATAGATTCTGATGTATCAGTGTTGTGCAACACTGTTAAGAGAATTGCTGTAAACACAATAAAGCACAGCCTACAAAAATGTCCAGTAGATGAGTGAAAAAATAAAATCCTGCTTTATGAATGGAATCATAAACCATTTTGCAATCAAAGTAATAAATGCAGTTCAGAAAATATTAATGCACTCCTGTTGGTAATTGCATTTGCTATTATCAAGTGCTTAGTAATATAGTGCTTAGCTATTCTAAAGTCACTCAGGTATGTTAAACAATTGAACATGTGTCTGGGGAATGGCTTTGTTTAGCCTTTTTTCAATTTATGGAACAACATAATATTCACTGTTTTCTATATCTAGCACATGAACCAACAGTATTTTGTTATTGCAAAATCTATTAATATTATTTTTGATAAATCCTAATTGTATACATTTATGGAGTACAATATAATTCTTTCACATATGTATATGGTGTGGCAGGGTTAAATCAAGCTAATTAACATATCATTTATATGTTGGCACATTTGAAATTTAGTTATTTTAAAAAATGTAATACATCATAGTAGGTCTCAATCTAACCTTTCTATCTACCTGAAGCTTTAACTCCCCATTCATTCCCTCCTCACCCCCGCTTGCCTCTGATAACCATCATTCTACTCTTCACTCTTACGAGTTCAATTTTAATAACTATCTAAGGGAGATCATGTACTGTTTGCCTTGCTCTTCCTGGCTTATTGCACTTAGTGTAATGCCCTCTGTATTCGTCCATGTTGTCATAAATGACAGAATTTCATTTTTAATGGCTGAATGGTATTCCACTGTGTTTATGACTCTGGTACTCTGTTGTCTTTATCCTTTGTTGAGGAATCATTTAGGTTGTTTTCAGATCTTGGCTATTGTGAACAATGCTATAATGAACCTGGGAGGGCTGCTATCCCTTCAACATATTCATTTCAATTCCTCTGGCTCCTTATTAAGAAGTGGTATTATGGGGTTATTCTATTTGCACTCGTTTGAAGAATCTCCATATCTTTTCTCATAATGACTATAGTAATTTACATTACTAAAAACAATCCTGAGAGTTCCCTAGTCCCCACATCTCTCCAACACTTGTTACTTTTCATTTTTTTTTTTTATAAATGATGTTCTAGTGAGCATGTGGAGATATCTTGCTGTGGTTTAATTTGCGTTTTCTAATAATTAGTGATCCTGAGCATTTTTTACATTGGCCACTTTACACATTGGCCACTGATAAATCTTCTTTTGGAAATGTCTGTGTAGATTCTTTGCCCATTTTTTAATGGGGTTATTTGTTTTCTTGCTATTGAGTTGAGTTCCTTATATATTTTGACTGTCAACCCTTGATCAGGTGTGTGCTTTTCAAACATTTTCCCCATTCTGCGGGTTAGCTCTTTGACTTTTGAATGGAGTTCTTTACTGCACTGCAGCTCTGATTATTTGCTGTCCATTCGTCTATTTTTGCTTTTGCTGCCTATGTTTTTGCAGTCATATCCAAAAAAGTCACTTCCCTCGTCCAAATCCTGCAGCTTCTCTCCTATGTGTTACTCTTCTAGTTTTATATTTTTAGGAATTATATTTAATTCCTTAATACATTGAAATTGATTTTTAAATATACTGTAATATAGGGATATAATATCATTTTTTTTGTATGTAGATGTCCAGTTTTCTCAACACTGTTTATTGAAGATACTTTCCTTTCCCTCTTGTGTATTCTTGACATCTTTGTTGAAAATTTGCCGACTGTAAGTATGTAGATGTACTTCCGGATTTTCTAAGTTTTTCCATTGACTGATGCATCTGCTTTTATGCCAGTACCAGGATGTTTTGATTGAAGTCACTTTATACCATGTTTTGAAATCAGAGAGTATGATGCCTCCAACTTTGTTCTTTTTGCTCAAGATTATTTTGACTATTTGTGATCTGTTATGATTCCTTATTAATTTGTTAAAAGATTTTTTTATTTGAGAGGCAGAGTTACAGACGGGTAGAGGGAGAGACAGAGAAGTCTTCCATCTACTGGTTCATTCCCCAAATGGCTGCAATGACTGGAGCTGGGCTGATCTGAAGTAGGGATCCAGGAGGTTCCTCCAGGTCTCCCAGATGGGTGCAGGGGCCCAAGCACTTGGGCCATCTTCCTCTGCTTTCCCAGGCCATTAGCAGGGAGCTGGATTGGAAGAGGAGCAATTGGGGTTTGAACAGGCTCCCACATGGGATGCAGGTGCCGTAGGAGGAGGCCTAACCTTCTGTGCCACAGAGCCAGCCCTGGTTCTCTATAGGTTTAATGGAGGTAAGCACTGTGGCCTAGAAGTTTAAGCCTCTGCCTGCAGTGCCAGCATCCCTTACGGGCACTGGTTGGAGTTCTGGGTGCTCCTCTTCTGATCCAGCGCCTGGGAAAGCAGCAGAAATAGCCCAAGTACTTAGGCCCTGCACCCACCTGGGAGACTTGAAAGAAGTTCTTGGTCCTGGCTTTGGCCTGGCCCAGCCCCAGCCTTTGCAGCCATTTGGGGAGTGAACCAGCAGGTGGAAGATCTCTCTCCTTTTGTCTCTGTAACTCTACCTTTAAAATAAATAAAATAAATCTTTTTAAAAAGGATTTAAGAATATTTTTTAAATTTCCATGAAGAATGATGTTGGAATATTAATACAGATTGTATTGAATCAATAGATTGCTTTAGTTAGTAAGAGCAAATTTTAAAATTGATTTAAATATTTCTTTGAGAGACAGTACACCACACTTATACTCAATTAAGAAATAGTGTTTAATAGTCTAGAGGTCTTTTACTTTTTATTAGACTTGTTACACTATGAATTCATAAGGCATAGGTTCCATCAGCTCAGTCTCCTTTTAGTGGGTCTGGACAAAGGGGCCTCTCTGGGTGGAGCAGGCTGGCCCTTCAGTTGAACCAGCCTTTCTGTCTGGCTTCCTTCTTTTTCTGATCATTTTCCTTCACACATTTCAGGAAGCCATCCCTGCTGCTGGAGTGTTTAATATGCTCAGTATGGCATTTATTCTCTTGGCAAGAGGCAAGAATCTTGCCCTTAACTTCTTTGTTTACAGCATGCTGGGTCAGACTTTGGAATCTTCCAGTTTGGCCATGGTAACCTTTATGGGCATTCCTTTTTGAACAGTACCCATTCCCTGGATGTCTATAACACCACCTTTCTTGTAGATGCACGTGTATGTAGTCAAGGGCACAATTCCATGTTTTCTAAAAGGCCTGGAGAACACGTATCTTCCCTTTGTATTTGTCATCTGGGTGAATTACTGGAAGATGGTGACTGTGGCCAAAAGGGAAGACACTTTTCATAATGTTAATTCTTCAAATCCACGATTGTAGAATATCTTTCCATTTATTTGTGTTTTTTTCAATTCTTCCATTAGTGTTTTATAGTGTTCAATATACATGTCTTTTATTGCCAGCTGCTGTTTATACCTAGTTATTTCATTTAGTTTTGAGCTACTGTAAATGGGAAATTTTTTCCTTAATTTCTCTTTTGGACTTTATTTTCTTCACTCTTAGTCTATGGATGTATCCTTACCGGTAAAGTGAGTCTCTTGTAGGCAGGATATGGTTGGATCTTGATTTTTTTTTTTTTTTTTTTTTTTTTTGGTAATCCATTTAGCCACTCTGTCTTTTTATTGGAGAATTTAACCCACATACAGTAATGGTAAAAACTTGCTGCTGTCATTTTGTAATTTGTTTTCTTTTTTTTTAATGAAGCTTAAAATAAAAATGCTTTATTGGCAGCACCATTGGACTTTTGAAAGATTGAGAATATGTGTCAAAATAAGAGGGGCTACGGCACTTGCATTTTTCCCATTTTTATTTATGTGGAGTGTTTGCCCCATGTATTTTGTCATTTGTTTTCTAATTGTTTCCTAAGTCCTTTTTTTTTTTTTTTAAAGATTTATTCATTTATTTGAAAGTCAGAGTTACACAGAGGAGAGGAGAGGAGAGGCAGAGAGAGAGAGAGAGAGAGAGAGAGAGAGAGAGAGAAGGTCTTCCATCCAATGGTTCATTCCCCAGCGTTGGCTGGAGCTGTGCCGATCCAAAGCCAGGAGCTTCTTCCCAGTCTCCCACGTGGGTACAGGGACTTGGGCCATCTTCTACTGCTTTCTCTGGCCATAGCAGAGAGCTGGACAGGAAGCAGAGCAGCCAGGTCTTGAACCGGTGCTGGGATGCCGGCACATAAGGCCGGGTGTTAACCCACTGTGCCACAGTGCTGGCCCCATGTCCTTTGTTTCCTCCTCTCTGCTGTCTTCCTTTGTGACTTGATGGTTTTCTTTGTATGTTTTAAGTCCTTTCTTGTATATTTTGTGCAACTACTCAAGATTTTTGCTTTGTGGTTACCATGAGACTTAGATAAAACAACATATCCTTAAAAAAATCTACTGTAAGCTGGTAATAACTTGCCTTTAATTACACCCAAAAACTCTGCCCATTTACTCACTCCCCTCCCACCTTTTATGCTCTTGAAGTCAAAACTTAGAATTATTTTCATAGTTTGTCTCCCTTGATAATTTTTCATATTTTTTCTCCTAGTAGGAATAAAATTGCTTTATACACCACTTCACAATACTAGAGATTGCTGAGTATGACCATGTAGTACTTATATCATTGTTTTTTATTACATCTTTTGTTATTAATTGACAGAATTTTGTTTCAGATTAAAGATCTACTTTAGCAGTTTCTGTAAAGGGAGTCCAGTGGTAGTTCATTGCCTTTGCTTTTGCTCATCTGGAAAATTTCTGTATCTTTCTCACACCTGAAGGACAGCTTAGCCCAGTAAGATATTCTTGGTTGGAAGTGGCTTGCCTTCAGCACTTTGAATATATGCCCCCACTTTGTCCTGGCCTGTAGGGCTTCTGCCGGAAAGTCTAGTGGAGTTCCTTTGGGTGATCTGTTCCTTATGCCTTGCTGATGTTTTAGTGTTGTGCTTTGCCTTTGATTTTTGATAACTTGATTGTAATGTATCTTGGGAAAATCATCCCTGGGCTGAATTTGGTGACCTTTGACTTTCTGGTACTTGAATGTTGTCTTTCCCCAAGATTTGAGAAATTCTTTGTTGTATACTTTCTGGGCCTTCTTGTCGCCTTCCTCTTCAGCAACTCTGTATTATGCAGAGTTTAGTTCCCTTGATGGTGCACTGATGGTTAACCCTAACCCTAACCCTAACCATCAGCCTTCCTTGTCCTTTGGGCTTCTTGTGCCACTGCCTGGCTCTGACTTCTCATAATCCTTGCATCATTGTGCCGATGACCGTCCACTTGAGAAGATGGCCACCCTTCTGGCCTTTGCAGATGCTCTTTGGTGGCAGTAGATCTTCACTATTTAGATTAGCCTGGAGTTTTGGGTGAGCAGCCAGGCAACCTTGGTGACAGAGTCCTCTACTTGAGTTGGGTCACATCCTGTACTCTATAGTCAAACCATGTTGGTGGCTGTGCTCTGTGGCCTTGTGAAGCCACTGGCTGGACTCTCCCATCAGGTGGCACAGCTGGCTGGGCTCTGTGATGGGCAGGGATGCAGGGTGTCTTCCCTGAGGCAGCACAGTTGTGTGGATTTGGATTGTGGCATCACCACATGATGGACTCTGAGGCTGGGCGAGGTCTCAGAGGTGGCTGCTCATCACAGGGTGAGCAGAGCCAAAGCCTACGCTTCACAGAGATGGATGGACTTGGATTTGCCTCTTGGCCTCTGGTAGGCTTCAGTGGAGGACTGAGGTTTGGTGGAGTCACTGCTTGGCAGCTGGGGGTGGGGGGAGTGAAAAGGGCCAGGTGCTCACTCCTTGAGTAACTGCTGACCTGCAGCCACTTCCTGGTCTAGGGACAACTGAATATGATCCTGAGAATTAGCTGGATCTTCTTTCTCTCTGCCAGTAGGGTGGGAAGAGCCAGGTGCTTCTGATGTAGACCCGTAGTTGCCTCTGACCTGGGAAAGACCTGGGGAGAGCACACGAGCAGTGTGAGGAAACTGGCATGGACTTGAGCCTGGAAGAACCATAGACTGTATTCTTGTAGTGTGGTGCTATTGGCTAGTTTCTCCATTGGCCGGAGTGCAGAACAAATAATGAGATCCACCTGCTTGTTGCTGTGAGCCTCAGCCATATTTTCCTTTAACTGACTAACTGTCTAAGCCTGTGAGTATCGCCAGTGTTCCCCATGGTTTGAGATGGGGAGAGCTCCTTGAGCATGGTCCCACAGTGGTAGAAGAACTGAAGATCCTCCTCCAACTCACTACAGAAGCTGTTGAGTCCATTGGGTTCTCTGTATGCGGCACTGTGTTGGCAAGGGGAGGGGCGGCATGTTCAAGGAGAGTCCCTTTTCCTACTAGAGTTGGAGAAGGTGTACGAGACTCAGTCCTGAGTTCTGGGATGTTCCCAAGGATATTCTTACCTGTGAGTCACTGCTGGCTGGATCTCTGTGGTTCAGGGGGTGAGGGCAGGAGGCTTCTGTTCTGCTGTCTTGCTGATACCATGCTCCTCCACAAGGGCATTGAAAGCAGAGTTTTTGGAATTTACAAAATAACCATCATACAACGTCTGTAATGGGACAGTTGTTTAAATAGCTATCCCATCCCACAATCTCCCCCATTTCCCAGACTTTCTATGTCTTGCTGGACATATCATAAGGAATAAATTAAAATATTTAAAATCCATATCTTCTGAATTGATGAAACCCCATTTTTGAATTCAAGGAAGTCTAGATTTGAACAATCCCATTTCTACAAAGAGATCCCTGATCACCATGACAGCAGCTTCACAGCCAAAATGCAGTACTTAACCCATTTATAGACTAAGTCATGAGGTAGTAGCGCTTAGTCATACAGCCACACAACAGTGTGCTTGTGTAGAAACCTTTCATTTCTCCCTTAACTACCTGCCTGGCACTGATGCGCTGAGCTTCCCAGTCAGCTGCATGGGATCATGAAACTTGATCTACTTTTGTTACAGGGCACACACTTTATCTATATTGGGTTATTAATTTATTCAACTCAACAAGTATTTTTTTGAAAGTTAAATATATGGTAGGCATTATTTCCTTTGCTGTAAATACCATAATGAATAAAACAGGGAGGTCTCTGTGTTCAAAAGCTTTTACCTATATATAATTTCATCATGGGTTTACTCCACAAGTTCCCGTATTGGCTGAGGTTGGGCTAGATCTGAAGCCTGGAGCTGGGGACACTATCCAAGTATCATGTGGATGACAGGGATCTCATTACTGGAGCCATCACCATTGACTCCTAGAGTCTGTGTTGTTAGGAAGCTAACCCAGATTAGCTCAACTGCTAAGCTAAACGCCCCTTCAAAAAAAATTATAAAGAGTGAGGCATGGACAACAAACACACAAAAGAGTCTGATATTTCTATTGATCATAAGTGCTCTAAATTGAATAAAATTCAGTGATTCTCATTGGCAGCCATTAATAATTATCAGCTATTAATAACTATGGTTTTGAAATGCAAATAATACATTTCTAAAGTAGAGCTTCTCAGACCACCATACATGTGACTCGCCTGAGGATCTTGTTGCAACAGAGACTGTCTAGGAGGTCTGGAGAGGGCACAGACACAGGCTGACACCTGCTCCAGGAACCAGACTCTGAGAGCAAGGTTCTAAAGACATGATAGGGACTTACACCTGCAAAGGAAAGCTCAAACTATTGGCCTGACAGAGGGAAAGCAGACAGAGGATGGGCATTGCTCTAGGTCTCCTGGAGAATTCTGGGAGTCAGAGAGACTTGGCATTAAGGATTTGAAAACACAGACACCCACCAGAGGGTAAGACTCTTTCCAACAGCAGGAGAAGCCAGAGTACAAGCAGCTGTAATTACTAAGCCTGGTTCTTTTATTGTTCATCTACTGGTCCTTGCTGCACTCAGGCTACATCTTGGTAATTAAAAACCATAACTTAATGTTTGATAGTGAACCCTTTCATTCTGATCAGCATGCATCCTTCAAATAAGTCACCTTCAAGTAGAATCTTTTTAAAAAGATTTTATTTATTTGAAAGGAAGAGAGAGCATGCATGCTCCATCCATTAGTTCACTTCCCAGATAGCTGCAATGGCTGGGGCTAGGCCAGGCCAAAGCCAGGAGCCTGGAGTTCCATCTGGGCCTCCCACATAGGTGGTCAGGGCCCATGTAGCTGACCCTCTTCCACTACTTCCCCAGGCTCATTACCAGGGAGCTGGATCAGAAGCAGGACAGCCAGGACTAGAACCAGAACTCGAATATGGGCTGCTGACCTTGCTAAGTGGCCCCCACAGCATCGGCCCCCAACTAGTATTTTTATAATAGGTTGCCAAGGGATTAGGTGGTCCGGTCACCAAACTCCACAGGACGTGCCAAGCAAGAGGCGACTTCCTTTGTGACCTTCCTCTCAACTGAGCTGTGAGAAACAGCCTTCAAGTAGCAATGAGTAAGCAAGAATCCTGTGAGCGTGGAAGATCCAGGCCCACTGCGGCGCGTCTAGGTACCACTTTACAACTCCCATCATCACATCAGCAGAACCACAACAAGCTCTGTGCAAGCCAAAAGGGAAAGTGCCATTGTAAAACTGAAGACAGCTGCTTCCATAATAGAACTAATTGCACGCTGCATCACAGAGCCAAATTAGTAGTGAAAACAGTTATAAAAACCGACAGACAGTGAAACATGACTCACTTAGGGAACTGCTGCCAGTCAGGCACATTGTCATTGGCCACTGTTCAAAAACCCACACCTGCATTTTTTGAATAGTAAACATATAAGATGTAATTACTAGAAAAACATATGCCACTCTTCAAATGTGACAACAGGGTTTTTTTCCCCCCCTCGAGACCATGAATGGCAAGGGATAAAACTGACCACAATACTTACTCATTCCCAGGAGTCTTTGCAAATAACTCAAAGCACAAGCAACACTTAAAACTCTATTTATACATCAGCAACTATCTTCAGCTTAAGCAATTCTAAAGGACTGGTTCCATGGACAGAGTTTCTTAGATGACTTGAAGACCATCAGTGAAGGACAAATTAACATCGAAGATAGAAGAAACATCAGCTAGACAAGGCGTTGGCGTGATGGCCCAGCTGGAATATTCTGACTGCAGTGAGCAGGTCTCTGCTCTGGCTGCTGTGTCAGCTACACAGTGATTGCTGTCTCAATAAAAAGCACATGTCCAGTGAAGACTTCATGCAGTCTCAGCCCGCACTGCTGCCTCCTCATCTGCAATCTGCCATGGAGATTTTGCAGGTTCCACGTATAGTACACAAGCAGGAACAAGTTCATGGAAAATGGAGTGAAAAGATAAGCTTATTTTGCTGAAAAACTTGAAATCAATGTGGTATTTTCATAATCAACAGTTCCATTAACTTTTTGAAGATCCCTAGTTTGTATGCATTTCAAAAGGTTTTGCACCAAACTAAATCATATCTTTTGATTCCATTTTTAGCAAACTTTTTTAAGCCCCATAATCTGTGTCCTCATGTCAGGTACAACCAAAAGTATGATGCATTTTCCCTCACAGTGACAGGTGGTTACCAGTGTTAGCAAACAAATTGCTTGCCTCCTGGTCACCAAGGTGTAAGGTAGCAACTGATGGGAATATGTGCTTTGGACTAGAGCATGATAGTTTATCCTTAAACAACAGCTCACACCCTTGTCTGATGATGTTAAATATTTAGTTTGTGTGAAACAATATTAATCAGCAAAGAGTGAGTAGAATTTCATACCAACACAAATCACAGAACAAACCTGTTCATTGTCCTTATGAAGAGTGTGCCTATGGAATGCACCAACTTTACCTGTGGGAGCCCTGGCATTGCTGATGGATTGGAAAACTAGACAGTGACTAATCCTTCTTTCTCCTGTGCAATTAATTAACAGATCCAAAAACACTCGAGAGAATTTTTCTTGATAGAACTCTTTTTGTCAGTGTGTAAGAGCTGGGTACTAAAAACTAGTCAGTTTTCCTCATGTGAAAGATGGTGGAAAATTATATAAATATTTTTCAAAGGTCATGTTGCTTCACAAATTCTAGAGGTGTTGTATAAGCAAAAGGAGGCATGTAACAACTGGTTTAAGAGTGCGAGTGGGGGGGCCAGTGTCTGGTGCAGCAGGTAAAGCCACCAACTCGACACCAGCATCTGATAAGTGCACCAGTGCAAGACCTGACTGCTCCACTTCAAATCCAGCTCCCAGCTAATGTGGCTGGGAAAATAGCAAAAGGTGGCTCAAGTGCTTGGACCCTTGCACCCATGTGGGAGACCTGAAAGAAGCTCCAGGCTGCTGGCTTTGGCCTGGCTCAGCCCTGGTCATTGAGGCCATTTGGGGAGTGAACCAGCATCTAGAAAATTCTCTCTCCCTCCCTCTCACCCTCCCTCCCTTTCTTCCTCTCTCTCTGTAACTCTGCCTTTCAAATAAATAAATCATTTTAAAAAAAAGACTGTGCATTCAGTCTAGATAAGGAACCTGTGTGTAGCATTCACTGCTTGTAGCGCAATTGCTTACCTATTTGCTTCCATTCCAAGGTTGAGCTCCTTCAACATAGGAACCAACTTACTTGGGGCAGACATTTGGCACCATAGTTAAGGTGCGACTTGGATGGCCACATCCCTGATTAGTGTGCCTGAGTTCAAGTCCCAGATCCACTTCTGATTCCAGCTTCCTTCAATGTATACCATGGGGGTAGCAATGATGGCCCAAGTGTTTGATGCCCTGCCACCAATATAGGGGACCCGGATAGAGGTCTTGTTTCCTGGCTTCAGTCTGGCCTAGTTCTAGCTGTTGTAGGCATTTGAGGCATGAACCAGTAGATGTAAGATTTCTCTTTGTGGTTGTTATGTCTCTAGAATGCTTTCAAATAACAACAAATAAACATTTAAATAAAAAAGAAACCAACTCATTCATCTTTGAATCCTCTAACTTTAGCTGTGCTGAGTTATCTGAATTTGCCATATTGATCCCTTCAGGACTCAGCTTGACTGACAGACATGGTTAAGAAGAAGTCAGAGCCTGATTCGTTTCCTCGGAGCGACAGGGAGGTCTGTGGAGCAGCTGCTCATCCTACAGGCTCATTCAAAGGATGGCGCACAAATGTGCAAGCTAATTCGATTCTGAGATCTCATTTTTCAAGGTCCATTTCTGAAGAAGGCAGGCAGAGAATCTGTTAGACTGATGGGTCTCTCGAGTTGACTGCATTGCTAGACCAACTTCTGGAACAGATGAAGGGCAATCTGAATCCCAAATCTCTTTTCAAGTCTATCAGTTGTGGCAGAATCAAAATGTTAAGCTGGAGGATTTGGAGCACAGGGTAGACGTTCATCCTGCTCCTTGTATCTGCATAGACCAGACGAGGGTGACCTTTAGATCATACAGTAAATGGCCAAAGTTCAGGACTGTGTGTGCATGGCTCTGAAATGACCAGCATGTATGTTGAAGAAGCCTAGATTTTTTTCCTGTAAATATTTACCATTGAAGTAAAAAACACTAAAGAGGACACGTGATTGCCAAGCCTTGAAATGCTTCCACGTTATCAGCTTCTTGTTAGTGGGAACATAAACTTTAGTGCCAGCCAAGTGCTAACAAGTGATCTTCTATGCCAGCAGCACTCTTAATTCCCTGATCCTCAGTCCCTTTTTTTTCTCCTATGGCAATATTTTAGCAAGTTATTGAGTTTTACTGCTGCAGCTTTAGGAAAAGCCGCTAGGGCCCTGGAGAACTTGTGATTTCCTTCATTTAATCTTTCCGTGTCCTCCTCAGAATGAACTGTTATGACTCTTTAGATAAAACCAGCAAGAAACTGAGAATAACTTTGGCTGCATTTTTGAAATGTCGGTTCAGTGAAAGAAACCACATCCATACAGGTCTATAACCCCAGAACCCAGGAGTCAGGTTTTTTTTGGGGGGGGGGGGCATTAAAAAAAGAGCCCCAAATGTCATGAATAGAAGGCTCTAGAAATGAGGGCAAAAACTTCCTGATTCTCCTCCAGTCCAGAGGTTGGAGTGGGGGCAGGGAAGGCATAACAAGGGATGTAAAGTTATCTGTGAATAGCAGGGCCTGAGATGGATCTGACAATGACTGCTCAGGCGGCCTGCCCTGCAGAGTCCTGGAAATCTGTTGAGTCCATCCCACACCTGCCACTCCTGTACTCCGTGGATTAGGAGATACTTCTAGTCCATTTCCCTGCCTCTGTCCTCCATGGTGCCACTGGAAGCGAGTCTTCCTGGCTTAAAGCTCTCTTTGGATCCTCATCACAGGGGAAAATTCCCAAGCTTGCATGCGTGGTGTAGGGCTGGCCCCGCCTCACCTGGCCCTCCAGCTCCAGTGCCCCGGCGCTCCATGCACCAGCGCTGCAGGCCCACAGGCTGCCGCCACACCATCCTGTGTTTCAGGTCTTCATGAATTCTCAAGGCCGTTTCTCCTCCTGCCTGCTCACAAATTGCCCAAGAATCACTTCCTTGTAGAAGTCCTCGTAGAGACACCGTCCCTACCCTCCCGCCCATCTACACTCTCCCACTGAATTAAACTCCAGTGTAATTCTGTGTTCTTTTTCCATCTGGGAAAAGGTTCACACCATCCACATTATTGTAACCACTGATGTGTTGTCAGGATTGTTAACTGGCTTTCCTTTTGTAGAATACTGCCTTGAAAAAGGTTTGCTTCCAGTTCCTCCCTGTGTATCTCCAATCTACAATAAGGTTCTGGAGTAACTCCGCATCTCCACTCATCCTGCAGGCTAGAGACTTCTGCATCAACCTTGCATTCTAAACTGAAGCTTGTGTGTTTCCTCTCAGTAGCCAACGCAAACTAACTCCATGTGTCTTTTTTCATTTGGCTGTCTAGAAATTTAGCTAATTCCCATTCGTTTTCATTTTCCAGGGCTTTCTTATTGAACTGAATAAACTTTAGCCCTTTGTTCAGCTACCTATTCTTCAGTCACCTTAGTTATTTGGCTCTTGTTTTACCTTGCTGTAATTGGTCTTTGTTTTATGTACTTTATGTGTATATTATGGTGCCTTAAATATTTTTAAACTAAATATTACATCTGAGAAAAGAATTTAGAAAATCAAATATATTCCCCAAGTTGGATTTATATCCAGATACATATAAAACATGAATGGGGATAAGGAAGACAGATGGAATGTAGACGAATAGGACTAAGAAAGGAAGGGATGGAGCATGGGGAGAGGGATCAAAGAAAAATATTTAATATTCAGAATGTGGATGTTTGCCTTACATCAAATAGTCACTGTAAGTGATCGAGTTAAGGTGACATGGCAATCTCCTTTATGAAGCATCCAGTAGGTTGGAAATACAAAGGTCTTGGTACACGGGTTCTAGGATGGGGACTAATAGGAAATCTATTTTCCCTCTTGGAAGAGCAGATACTCCATGTCAGTCACAGAACTAAAATATAGGTTTTCTCCATTCATGAAATTCAGATTTTGAAAACTTCTTCAGTGAGGCTGAGTAATTAGGACTTTGTGGAGAAGCAGTTTAGAATAAAGGGTTATGGAGGGTACGTGCTGTGGCACCACTTGGCACACCCACATTCCATTTCCAAGTACCTGGCCTACGTCTCAGCTACTCCAGGCTTCCAATCCAGTTTCCTGCTAATTCTCCTGGGAAGCAGCAGCTGAAGGCTCAGGTGCTTGGGTCCCTGCTGTCCACGCGGGAGATCCAGAGGGAGTTTCTGGCTCCTGGGCGCCTGACCTTTCCCTGCTCTTGCAGGTGTTTGGGGAAGTGAACCAGTGAATCAAAAACTTCTCCCTCTCTCTGTCTCTCTCTCTCTTTCCTACTCTGCCTTTCAAATAAGTGAGTAAATCTTGAAAAAAAAATACAAGTAAGCTTTTAAAATATGCTAATACTCACTGACATTAGACATTAAAGATAGTTTCCTAAATAAAAAAAAAAAAAACGACCAATATTGTTTTTAAAGCATGTGCTAAGCATCTTTAGTGAGAAAGCAATTTTGTTTAAACAATGACTTGGGTTTTTTTTTTTTAGCACTTTATTTTACATTATGCTCATCTGATCCTCATAAAATTCTATGAGAAAAGTAGGACGGATATTAACAAAATATAGAGAGGCAGAAGTACAGTAGGTGCTCAGTGTGTCAATGACGTTGTGATTCTGTGCTGTTGGTGGAAATGATGGAAAAGGGTTCATCAGGAGCAGAGGTATTTGTGTTAAACATGTGGAAAATGTATATTACTAGAAATTATGAAATAAAGGAGCAGAATAGCAAAACTGGAGGACTTCAGGAATGTAAGAGACTCTCCTTTCACTGTGATGATTTACAATTCATGAATCTGAAATACTGGCGCTTAGGGTCAGCTGTTTCCCTGGGTTTGTGACATCCTGCATTAAATCACTAGATTTAGGTAAGAGTGGCGGTAAAATTTTGTTTTTAATTTTCAAATTCAAGTTATAGAAAACCATAAATATTTTATAACTTGCATTGAAAGACTTAAAATGCATTCTAAGAGATAAATGTTATAAATATTTTAGACATTGGACTTAACAATAAGCAAGGAAATGAAAATTGCTCATAATTTCACCATTCAGAATCTACATGGTAGACTTTGGCTTTTGGAACAGATCTTTCCTGTTACCTCTGTATCTGCTTGTGAAGGATGTATACATGTGCATTAGACACACACATACACATATGTATCTGACAAACACTTACTGAGTTCTTTCTCAGTGTCACTCTTGGAATAACAGAAGTTTTATAATGTTCAGAACTCTTTTTCAAAATTTCAAAAGTATCAGTGCTAAATATATCCTTCCTGATGGATTTTTTAGTTGTTCTTATAAAATCCAATTGGAATTTATCAAAATTACATTAGACCCATGAATCCATTTGTAAGGAATTGATTTGTGAATGTGTACATACAAAAAATCTGAACTTCCCATCCTTTGGCTTCCACCTCTCCACCCCATCTTAGCATTGTCTTGTAAGCATTTTTATGTCATCATTGAAAACGTAATTTTCAAAGGCTACTTAACATTTCAAGATATTGATTAATCATTTCCATACTTTTGGAAATTCAAGTTGTAGGGTGCTTTTGCATTGCATTGTTTGTTTGTTTTGCTGTCATAACAGTGGCATGAAGATCTTTGCATGCAAATCTTTGTTTGCATGAATCGGCCTAAATAATCAAGGGGTATTAGAGCGTATAAAGATTCTTACATATATATGACTGATTTGCCCCAAAAGAGTTTGTAACAATTTAAGCTCTCATAAATCATATATGAATGTCCAGCTCTTGTACCCTCATTAACATTAAGTATTACCATGTGTGTTTTCTTTAATTTTGCCTATTTCAGGGATAAAAACAATGCTATCTCATTATATATATTAACATATCTTTTATCAGTACTAAGATTAAGCTGTCTCTTCTTTATTCTGCATTTGCATATCTTCTGTTATGAATCATCAGTTCATGTCCTTTTTCCAGTTTTAAAATCAAGGCAACCTGGTTTTCTTATTGATTTACAAAGAGATCTTTAGACATGAAGTTTAGCTGTCCTTGTCTGTCATCTTAGTTAAAATATTTATGTAAGTTTGAAGCTTGTCTTTTACTCTTCTTTTTGATGGTCTTTCATGTTCAAGAGTATTCTGCTTTTATAGACATAATAGTAACTGGTTTTTCCATATTATTCCCATTATTTCTTCCAGTAAATTTCTTGTTAGACTGTCATTCCAAATATTGAGATCAATTAAATATAGATTTTTAATTTGATTGATTTCTTACAGTTAACCATTTAATCCATATGAAATCAATCTTGGTGTATTATATGAGCATAACATTTACTTTAATTCTTTTCCCCAAATATTCAACTTTCTCTACACTCAAATAGAACCTATGTTTATTGCTTGGTTTTATAATAAAATTTATCACAAAGATTTTAAAAATAACTATTGGGACCGGCGCCGCAGCTCAATAGGCTAATCCTCCGCCTGCAGCACTGGCACACCAGGTTCTAGTCCCGGTTGGGGCGCCGGATTCTGTCCCAGTTGCTCCTCTTCCAGTCCAGCTTTCTGCTCCCACATGGGAGACCAGGAAAAGCACCTGGCTCCTGGCTTCGGATAAGCGTGGTGTGCTGGCAGCAGCGTACCGGCTGCAGCAGCCATTGGAGGGTGAACCAATGGAAAAAGGAAGACCTTTCTCTCTGTCTCTCTCTCTCACTGTGCACTCTGCCTGCCAAAAAATAAAATAACTATTGGATTGTTTCAAGACATTAAGTTTTATTTAACTCATTTGCTCATTGGTTCTTTGCACTAGTGTCACTTTTTGGAGTATTATTGTTTTGTAATGCTCAGAAGGATATAAATACATCTATCTACATGGATTTTTGAATTATTATTTTTTAAATCCAGTTGAAATTTCATTTGGAGAACATTTCCGTCTCAGCTCATCAGTAAGGTATCTACGTGCACATCTCATGAGAGAGCCCTCATCTGAACTGAGGTCACGGCAGTGAGTCCAAGCAATGTGCATGCCCAAGGAGGCCAAGGTCCGGGACTCTGAGTGTCTCTCAGCACATGAGTTTTTTTAAAGATTTATTTATTTATTTGAAAATCAGAGTTACACAGAGAGAGAAGAAGAGGTAGAGAGAAAGAGAGAGAGGTCTTCCATCCTCTGGTTCACTCCCCAGTTGGCTGCAATGGCTGGAGCTACACCAGTCTGAAGCCAGGAGCCGGGAGCTTCTGGGTCTCCTATGTGGGTGCAGGAGCCCAAGGACTTGGACCATCCTCTACTGGTTTACCTGCTACACCACAGTGCTGGCCCCTTGACACATGATTTTACATCATCTTCTGTATATTTTGGTAAGCTTCTGCACCCCCCTTCCTCCAAGGATCCACTTGATGCCTAAGGATCCCATCATTTCCAATTAGAGCTAGTCCAGAATTTCATCCTATGTGTGTCTTCGTTTACTGTTGTATTTCCGAGTGTCAAATTCAGTGCTTTGGCATAGCATAGGAACAATAACAAAAACCTTGTTGAATGGATACATTTATATTTCAATTAAATATACAAATAATTTTTTCACCTTGGTATTGGTACATACTCTATTATATGTATACCAAATTACCCCAAGAGCAGCAACATACATTAAAACAACATGCAACTATTATTTCAAAGTTTCTGTAGGTCAGGGATTGGCCAGGGCTTAGCTGCATCCTCTGGTTTTGCCCTTTCCGATGTCTGCAATAAAGGTTTTGGCTGGGAGTCTGCTGTCTCGTGTGAAGGCTCAGCTTGGGGAAGATCAGCTTCTGAGCGGATTCTCACGGCTGCTGGAATGCTTCAGTTCCTTGAGGGCTGTTGGCTGGAGGTCAGCCTCAGAATGGTGCCAGAACCCAACATGGGGCTCGCCTTATCAAAGGAGGCAAAAGAGGGAATTTACTTTCATAAAGAAAGTTACACTCTTACTGTAACTAAATTGCTAAAGTAGCAATTGTAAGGGGACTGTGAATTTGATTTCCATGAATACTACCAGATTCTAACCGTGAAGTCTGAGAAACGCTCTTCATGGTTCTGGCAGGTGAGAGGGAGGAGTAATAATTGTGCAATATGCCCAAAGGCTTTTCCATAGCAAAGAACTACTATATGGGAGAAAAGACTTTCCCAGAGCTTCAGCCCTGGAAGGGGTGTTTCTCCCACCCCCATCTCCTCTGGCCTTTCTGTTTCATCAAAGGGGGAGGTGGAGCTATGGACCTGTGAGGGTCACAATTCAGAAACATGCCTAAAGTGTCAGGTGTTCCTTCACCCATCACCACCAGGACAGGGCTTCTACCTGCAGCCCTCCAGGGCTCCTGCGCAATAGTGGACTGCAGCTTAAAGAGCTGCGAGATGGGGATGCCGCGTGAGGAGGAGCACCCAGAGGGACCAGCCTCAAACAGAGACACAGAATCAGGAGCACCAGGGGAAGAAACACCTCTGGCATCTACAGCTACACAAAACATTCAATCTGCCAACTCAGCCAGATGAACATACACACCTATTTTTCTTCAATTCCTATTACTCAGCTATTATGTACAGAGCAGGACTTGGCTACCCGGACTCATGAAGGTGTTGAAATCATGAAGTCTTATATTAATGGTTGATGGATTAGGGATGGAGACTGATCTACTTATGGCTTCTGGTGGGAGGTCTTCCAGTCCCTGGGGACTTGGCCTCAGACGCTTGTTTCTGCAAGAGGGATGATTGTATGAGCTGCTGGTGTTTCCTGTGTGTGTGTCTGCTTCCTGACTCACCTGTGATCATTCCTCCACACCTGCTCCAGCAGTGCCAGAAGGCACCAGAAGCCAGACTAATGGAGCCAAGCAATCCTGAGGTATGCACTCCAAAATGGAATGTGAAGTAAACCTTTTCTTTCTTAAGAATCTCCTCTCAGGTATTAAAGTCATGAAAACGGACTGATCTAGCAACATAAAGTCTTTCAGCAAGAAGTCGCAAGGATGCTAAAAGGCAAGGAGAAAAAACACAGTCTGATAGTACAAAACAAGCATCAGAGTCAGACCCAGGATGATGTAGCTTTTGGAATTATCAAACAGGATGTTTAAAATAATTGTAATTAATATGCTCAGGGCTCTGATGGAGAAGAGAAGACAACATGCAAGAATATTTGGGTAATGTAAGCAGAGAGATAGAGACCCTAAATAAGGAGCAAAAGGAAATGCTAGAGATAAAAAAACACTGTAACAAACTGTAAAGGTCCTAGTTCATCAGTAGACTTGACATGGCCAAAGAAAGGATCAAGGAGCTGGAAGAGAGGTTAACAGAAGTTTTCTAAACTGAAGTCATGAGAAATAATAAAGAAAACAAGATAAAACAAAAATCAGAACAGAGCCTTCAGGCAATGAGAGATATTTTCAAAAGTTTTAACATCTTTTAATTAGAATACTAGAAGGAGAAGAAATAGAGGATGCAGCTGAAGAAATTTTTGAAGTCACAATATCTCAGAACTTTCCAGAACTGATGACAGACACAAAACCACAAATCCGAGTAGCTCAGAGGATACCAAGCAGGATGAATAACCAAAACGCCAGAAAAACAAGAAACCTCAACTTGTCACATTCACACTGTTGCAAATCAAATATAAAAACCTTGAAAGAAACTATAGAGGAAGGCAGGACATACGTTTTTTGTTGAGGAAAAAGGACAAGAATTACAGCATATTTCTAATCAGAAACAATGAAAGCAAGAACAGAGTGGATTTAAATATTGAAAGTGCTGAAAGAAAAACTCCCACAAGTTTAGAACTCTATATCCAGCAAAAGTATCCCTCAAAAATACAGGAGAAATACTTCCTCAGATAAAAAAACTTGTGGGAATTAATGACCAATAGTCAGATCCTGAAAGAAATGTTAATAAGTTCTTCAGGAAGAAGGAAACTGATACAGGTCAGAGAGTTGGAGCTGTATAGAGAAAGGAGTGTCAAGGAGTAAATGCAGGTAAAATCTTTTCCTCTTCATTAGTATTTGATCTAAAAGCAAAGTGTTTAAAGCAACAATGTGAACAATGACTTAGGTGATTGTAGCACATGGACAAGACAATGACAACAATGTAACAATGAACAGTAAAGAGAAATTGTGAATTTTTCCTTTTATGGCATCTGCACTAAACGTTAGTGGTGGTGGTGTTCTTTGAAGATGGACTTTATTGGTTTAAAAATGATATTATAGGGGCCGGCGCTGTGCCGCAGCAGGTTAAGGCCCTGGCCTGAAGCGCTGGCATCCCATATGGATTCCGGTTCTAGTCCCGGCTACTCCTCTTCCAATGCAGCTCTTTGCTGTGGCCTGGGAAAGCAGTAAAAGATGGCCCAAGTCTTTGGGCCCCTACACACATGGGAGGCCAGAAGAAGCTCCTGGCTCCTGGCTTTGAATTGACGTTCCAGCCATTGCTGCCATCTGGGGAGTGAACCAGCGGATAGAAGATCTCTCTCTCTCTCTGTCTCTACCTCTCTCTGTAACTCTGTTTCAAATAAATAAAAATAAATCTTTTAAAAACATTAAAAAATATAAATGATACTATAGAGGCCATTGCTATAGCAGGCTAAGCCTCTGCCTATACTGCTGGCATCCTTTTGGGTACTGGTTCATGTCCTAGCTACACCTCTTCTGAACTGGCTTTCTGCTAAGGCCTGGGAAAGCAGTAGAAAATGGCCCAAGTGCTTGGGCCCCTGCACCCACATGGAAGACCCAGAAGAAGCTCCTGCTCCTGGCTTTGGATTGGCCCAGGTCTAGCCATTGCAGCCATTTGGGGCGTGAACCAGTAGCTGAAAGACCTTTCTCTCTGTTTCTACCTCTCTGTCTGTAACTCTACCTCTCAAATAAATAAAATCTTTTTATAGAAAAAGATATTATAAATTCTAGAGTAATCACTAAAATTTTTAAGAGGAACAAAATCTATACAGTAATACATGAAATAAAATGGAATTACATAAAGTTCTCATTAAAGATACAGAAGGCAGAAAAAGAGGAGAAATAAATCATCAGTGTGACAAATTGGAAAGTTACAAGTATCATAAATATGAATCTGACCACGTTAACAGTCACCTTACATGTGACTGGTAAAATTGACTAAATAAAACATAGGACCCAGCTATGTTGTTTATGAGAAATCCACTTTAAATACCCAAATAGGTTAAGTGTAAAGGGATAAAGATATGCTGACTTGAATAAATGAAAACTGGAGTTATTATATTCAGACAAAGATAACTTCAGAACAAGGAAATCATGAGAGATTGAGAAGAATCACCATTGTGGCACAATGAGTTAAACTACCACTAATAATGCTGCAATCCTATGTTGGAGCAATGGTTGGAGTCTCAGCTGTGCACTTCCAATCCAGTTCCCTGCTAATGACCATGGGAAAGCAGCAGAAATTGGTCCAAGTCCTTGGACCTTTGCTACCCACACAGGAGACCAGGATGAAGTTCCTGGCTCCTGGCTTCATCTTAGCCTAGCCCTGGCCATTGCAGCCATTTGGGGACTCATCAGTGGGTGAAATATCTCTTGCTCTCTTTGTTTCTCCCTCTGTCTCTGTCACCCTGCCTTTCAAATAAATGAAATAAATCTAAAAAAAAAAAATGAGGAGCGTTATGTGATGAAAAAAGGAATCAGTCCTCCAAGAAGACATTACAGCCATTAATGTGTATATGCTTAACAAAAGATCACCAGAATACATGAGGAAAATGAATCGAAGTGCAAGGAGAAATAGGCAAATTCGCTAATATAGCTTGAGACTTCACTGCCTGTGTGTTAGCAACTGATAAATCAGACAGAAAGAAACGAGAGGATCCTATGAACTGATGGCGTGGTCCATCCAGTTGACCTCATTGCCATCTCTGGAACACTCCCACGATAGCAGAATCCACACCCTTCTCAAGACCACGTGTGGGAACACAAGCAACTTCAAAGTATAGACATCATTCAAAGCATGTTCTCTGATCACAACAGAATTAAACTAGACATCAATCACAGAGCTGGGAAGTATTTCTGAATATTTGGAAACTAAACATACTTCTAAATAATACTCGGGTCAAATACATCTCAAGAGAAAAATTTTAATGTTTTGAATTAAATGAAAATGAGAATTTGGCATAAAAATTTGTGAGATATGGTCAAAACAATACCTAAAATATTTAATAGCATTAGAAAAGGAAAACTTAAAGTTAGCCACATAGCCTTTGTGAATTAATTTTGTTTATAAGAATAATTATTTTAGGGTACTGAAAACTTCAGTTCTCAAGGGTAGATTTCACAAATTCAGTTTTACATAGATTATTTTTTAAGGTACACAGAGTTTTAAAAATTTAGTCTATTTTATGCCACACATACAAATGCAAAACATTTCTGTACAGATGGCTATGAAATAAAAACAAGTTTGACATCAGCCATTACAGTTTTACTACAGCACGATATAGAAGAAAAGCCCTCAGGTTTTGGTTTTTAGGACTCCTTTGTATTCTTAAAATTATTCATAATTCCGAAGAATTTCTATACATGGCTTATATCTATTGTCATCTATCATAACTTAAAAGAAATTTCAAAAATAGTTATTAGTTGATTCTTAAATAATAATAAACCCATGACCTGCTAATGTAGCATATTTTAATACAAAGTAACTATATTTTGACAAACAAAAGCATTCAGGGAGAAGAATGACATCTTTCTTCAATGTCTGGTTTAATACCAGATTAAGCAGATTCTCATATTGCTTCTGCATTCAATCCTTTGTGATGTCCTGTCTTGACTGAAGTCTATGCAGCAAGTTCAGCCTCACACAAGTATGTAGTTGGAAAAGGAGAGTAATAGCCTTTTAAATCGTGATTATTCTTTGATAGTACACCAACACTCAACAAGCGGCAGATTCTTAAAGAATAGTTTCAATATGGAACCAAACTATATCAACAACTTTCCTTGTTCATACCAATACATTAAAATCAATTGGTTTATTTTGCAGGTTCAGTGAACTTTTTACTTCTGTGTGATTTTATAACATCATGCCCTGGTCATTTGGAAAATGTATCACTGAGTTATATAGATATTGCAAAAGTTGACACACTTCAGAGTGCAGTAGCAACAAATCACACCATTAACATCACACCAGTCTTCTCAGAAAAGGCTTTAAGAATCAGGAAACTGTCAGGCTCACAGTGGCAGATACAAATTTTCAAAAATTCAAATTTTTGCTTGATAGCTCAAGTTTTATTGTTGGCAACAAATACTGTCAGTTGTTTTCCTTGAAGTGACAAGTTCACTTTGTTCCTTTTTGACAAAATGTCTGCCAAATACCTAAGTATGAATAACCATAGTTTGTCAGTCATTCTTCCAAGTAAAAATGGCATTTTTTAGGGGAAAAAACCCTCCTAATTCAGCTCCCTCCTCAAAGACCTGCGCAGATGCATACTGTACTTCCATATGCAGCCCAATGCTTTAGGTATACTTCCTGGCTGGTCACAGTCAAGGGTTGAGATTTAGTCTTTTTAGTTTTTACTGTTTGACGTTAAACTGTTTCTTTGCCCTCCGTGAGTACACAGGGATAAAAAAAATATACGATCGGGTGGCTAGCACAGTCTGATGTCACTACCTCGACTGGGACTAAGGTGCTGGCTCCTTTATCCACCCTCACTTTGGAGTCATCAATGCAGGTGTCAGCACAATGAAAAAGGCAGATAATGCCTTTGTATTTTTATGAAAAGAATTTTTATGTCATGGACCCCTTGAAAGTTCTTGCAGGATCCCAAGGACTTTAAGAATTGCTGTGTAGGAAGTTCACTGAAGATAATAAAGAGATCTCTGCTATCATGTGCAGATACAGTGCCTGCCACATCTACTCCACCATAGGCATCCAACGGCATCCTGAGGCAGCACTTGGAGATGTGGCACATGTAGACGCTAAGCAAGCCCTAGCCTCAGTACAGAATTGCAGGCAATGCTGCTGTTAACAGAGAGAAAGGGTAAATGAGAACAGCCTATTTATCCAGACTCCCTGTGCAGTATAGCAATTTTGCAGGTGATTGTTCCAGAAGGTGATGATTATCTCTCACTGCTCTAGATTGACAGAGGTGGTGGGGGTAGAAAACTGCTTTTCAGAAGGAACACGGGTGGGATGAGCTAGCGATGGAACTGCGACCACACAGATCCACCATTCCTGAACACACACCACGCTGGTGGTCAGTGAAATGTTGGGCACACTTTCATTTTGATGAAAAAGGAGGAGAGCACTTCGGAGTCGCCATGACTGTTCGAACATGGCTTGTTCGGATAAATGTAGTTCACATAAACGTGTTTTGCTCTTACAGTCATCTTGCTGGATCTACAAGGGACTCTCCTCTCCTCTCAGAAAGTAGTGGGCTAAATATAAGTGGAAAACATTGTGTATTTCTGGATGGTTGGGAGACAAACAAGCTGTGCCACCGAGGGTAAGAGCCTTTCTTATGAGAGCAAGCACAATTCGGGGGCTGTTAACCCACACCACCACGGCCTGCAACCCCCTGCCCTAACCCTCCTTCTGAGCTTTGAGGAGAAAAGCAACTTCTAGGGCTGAAAAGCAGCAATGGGTATAAACAAAATTAAAAAGTCAGGTCTATCAGTCTGTAGCTGTAATAAGCTTTCAGCCGAAATCAAATGTAATTAGCAAGTACGATAATATAGTTTGCTTCATTTAGCTCTTCAGTGGATTTATAAACAAATTCTGCCGGTTAACTTGTAGACCAGATGCATCCACTACACTCTGGCTAAGCACGTTACAGAGACAGCTTCGTGCAGGTGCAAGAGATACAACAGCATAACCCGTTTTCCAGTTTGCCATCAGAAATGTTGGCAACAGCGTACATGTACCGTTTTGAAGTGCTCTCCAGTAAAGATGGCTGACAAATAGTTTCATCTGAAGAATTAAGAAAGAGAAGCTGAGGAGCAGGGCTCAAATTCTCATAGCACACATGTGCTTACATTGTCACGCTTCCATGAAGACGACCTCAAGTGTCATTTGGGATCCGAGACGGCCCTGAATGCTGGTTACTCCAGTCAGAATATTAGTGGTAACTGTGAGGTGGAATCAGAGATGCTTTTTCAAATGTTTCTGTACTTTTAATATTTTATCCATACCACTTTTACAGTGGAAAAAATTAATTTGGAAAAGGAAATAAAAACAAAACTTTGAGTTCATCCCAGAAAAGATTTTAAAACCATAAATTATTATTTTATTTTAACCATGTGTTAGCCTGTTTGAGAAACTTGAATCTTTTTTTTTTTTAATATTTATTTACTTATTTGAAAGGCAGAGTTACAGAGAGGCAGAGAGAGAGGGAGAAAGAGAGAGAAAGTCTTCCATCTAATGGTTCACTCCCCAAATGGCTGTAACAGCCAGAACTGGGCTAATCTGAAGCCAGGAGCCAGGAGCTTCTTCTGGGTCTCCCACGTGGGTGCAGGGGCCCAAGGACTTGGGCCATCTTCTACTGCTTTCCTAAGCCATAGCAGAGAGCTGGATCAGAAGTGGAGCAGCTGGGTCTCCATCTGGCGCCTATATGGGATGCCGGCACTGCAGGTGGCGGCTTTACTCACTATGCCACAGCACCAGCCTCAAAACTTGAATCTTAGATAGTGTGTGCCACACACTGTCAGGCTTTAAAAATATAGTAACAACAATCCCTGAATCTAGGAGCTGAGAACTCAGTGGGCAAGACAGATGGTAAATAACTCAGAGTGCTCCCAGAAAGGACTGAGCAGGGGCCATCGGATCCCAGGAAAGGAGGAACTAACCTCACAGGGAAGTTAAGGAAGTGTTCACAGAGCAGATGATGGCATTTCCATTAGGTCTGTAAAAATTCTTAATAGGGCAAACAACACTGGGAACTTACTATTGCCCTGACTTTAGTGACATAAAAAAGGGCATAGGATCACCATTGATAGTACTTTCTAGAAATGCACATAGACATGTTGAAATGTCTGGATTCTCGCCATATTAACTGTCAGTAATGATAGGATAAATCTTAAAATACATTTAACACTGATTGTCTATATATTCTGATCCTTTGTATTTTCTTTTAAAGATTTATTTATTTATTTGAAAGTCAGAGTTAACAGAGAGAGAAGGAGAGGCAGAGAGAAAGAGAAAGAGGTCTTCCATCCGTTGGTTCACTCCCCAATTGGCCACAACGGCCAGAGCTACGCCGATCTGAAGCTAGGAGCCAGGAGCTTCTTCCCAGTCTCCCACGCGAGTGCAGTGGCCCAAAGACTTGGGCCATCTTCTACTGCTTTCCTAGGCCACAGCAGAGAGCTGGGTTGGAAATGGAGCAGCTGGGACTTGAGCCAGCACCCATATGGGATGCTGGTACTGCAGGTGATGGCTTTACCCACTACATCACAGTGCCGGCCCCTCTTTTATATTTTTATTACAACTCTCAGAAAGTTCTCTTTCAAAGTTTGATTGACATAAACAATGATTATGCAGTTTCGAAGAAGAGATATTAGTCTGGACCCTATGTAATGACTCTTTCCTCAATTTCTTCCTATAAGAAGACAAATTTTCAAATGTGCATGCCCAGGCTGGCATTGTGGCATAGCAAGTTCAAGTCCCCTACAAGTTCCAGGTGCTCCACTTCCAATTCAGCTCCCTAGTAATGCACCTGGGAAAGCAGTGAAAGATGACCCCAGTGCTTGGGCCCCTGCACCCATGTAGGAGACCCAGAAGAAGCTCCTGGCTCCTAGTTTTGGCCTGATCCAACCCCAGATGCTATTTGTGGCTATTTGGAGTGTGAACCAGCAGTGGCAGACTCACTCACACTCTCTCTCTCTCTCTCTCTCTCTCTCTCTCTATCTCTCCTCCCTCCCCTCCCCTCTCTTCTCCTCCCCTCTCTTCTCCTCCCCTCTCTTCTCCTCCCCTCCCCTCTCTTCCCCTCTCTTCCCCTCTCTTCCCCTCTCTTCCCCTCTCTTCTCCTCCCCTCCCCTCTCCTCCCCTCTCTTCCCCTTTCTTCCCCTCTCTTCTCCTCCCCTCCTATCTCCTCCCCTCTTCTCCTACCCTCCCCTACCCTCCCCTCCCTTCCCCTTCTTTTCCTTCCCTTCTCTCTGTAAATCTCCTTTTCAAATAAATGAAAAATAAATCCTTTTTTAAAAAAGAACCCATTCCTATTGTGAGAATTGCTAACATATGTTTGATAGATAAAGAAATATCAATACATATGTGCATGCTATGTTTACAATTTTCAAAGTGTTTTCATGTGATGTTATTTGACCAAATAACATCTGTTCCTTCCGACTAGCTATCTTCAACAGAATTTCTAATGTGTCTTGTAGCTCTAAGACATTAATATCTCTAGAAGAGGGGCTCTCTCCCTACCCACACAGCTGAATTCTCACAGATCCAGACTGTGTAAGTTATTTTGCTTACTGGGGGTACCCTAAATGGCATTTCAGAACAACCTGTGTGCTAGAAAAGTGATCCTTCCTCTTCTTCCCATGATTCCTTTGTTCTCTAAGACCCACTCCTCTGCGCTTATGCATCCTACAGGCTCTATGATGGACCACTATCTCTGCAAGAGGGTGCCACCTGCTTGTGGATGCCACATTGGATTGCTGTCAGGCCTCTATCTTCTTGACAAGAGGGCTCATCAGGAATGAGGGGCATCTCTGGGACCTTTTGCCTCTTGATACTATGGATCCTGAGCCCCAGTCTTTCTTCCAGGGCTTGTGCCTTTTCATTCCCACCAGGCCCCGACCTGGCATCATCCTTAGGTTCTCCTCTGACAGACCTCTCGGCACCCCCAAGACCATGGTACCTACTCTGGATTCCCAGACCTGGTTTCAGTTCCCAGTTCCCTAGATGAGAATTCCCTGATGCCTACCTAGGTGGCTGTGGACAAGTTCTCCTTCCTAGGCACTGTTTTATATCATAGACCCTGAAACTCTAACCAGGACAACTCTCACCTCACCTCTCCATATGTTCTCACTAATCCCCTCTCTGCTGCCTCCCTGCCGCCACCACCCACCCATCACCACTCCCCCCAGCCCAGATAAGCTCTAGCCTTTCTTCTCAGTCTTGCCCTTGCTCAGCCCCAGGGACTAACCCCACTGTGATCTCAGCCTTGCCTCCCTGCCTGGCTCCCTTCTAATACCAGCCAGAGCTGTCAAGAGCAGCCTCTCTGGAACCAAGTTTAAAATAAATCAAATGGTGAGATCATAAAGTTGTAATTGTGAAATGTATGAAGTACACCACCACAAAGCAGTATAGTCCAACATACATTCATGCAGGGCACAACCTAACAAGTAGCCATGAGACTCCAAAATCCCCTAAGCTGGCTGATAAAAATAGCAGCTTAAGTGCTACAAAGATCAAATGGATAAGAACAAATGGTAAAGTGACTATATAGATGCAATCAGAATTAAACTGTTCATATTATAGAGCTAAATGTTTGGAAATAAGAATAGACAGAATTAAAAAGGAGTTACAGTGCCAATATTGGAAGCCATCTATACAGCAGACTTATAGAATGATAATTACTTTAAGTAGCACTCTGATTTCAGAATCAGCCCTTAAGGCATTCCAATTTGGCTGGAAAGCCCAGGAAGAGCATTTCAGGCATGGAAAGCCAAGATGCTGTGGGCAAAAGGACCCCTGTGGGTGAGACCCCAGTGGAAAGAAGTGGCTACCAAAGAAAGAGGTACTTTTCTCTGAAGGGAGGAGAGAACTTCTACTTTGCTTATGGCCTTGTTGAGCTTCTGGCTCCAAAAGGCTTCCACAGCTGAGGAAGCCCATGCCAAGAGCCTTGGGTGATCACTGATGTCATATAAAATGTATTATTTATTAAATAAACAACAAGAGTCACTGTGCACTAAGTTCCAATGCAGGACCTCTGTCCACAAAGAGTTGTATCATGAGACTTAATAGTAAAACATGCTCTCAAAAATCACTTCCTTTTAGTGTATTAAAAGGATGATATTATTATGTCTCCTAAGTCATAGTCATGTCTAAGAGCTCACAAAAGATGTTTTATCCTTGGGTTCTTTAAAGACAATTAAGTTTCAAAAAGGAAAGAAGAGAGAGAGAGGAAGAGAGAAGAAAAAGGAAAAAAAAATAAGTGAAAACACCATCAAGAAGCAACAAATAACAGCCCTTGTTTAAGCTGTTGAGAAATAGTTCTCTTAGTTATTTTACTTTTTTTTCTTTTTCTTCTCTTTTCTTTTCCTTTCCTTTCCTTTTCTTTTCTTTTCTTTTTCTTTCCCCTTGCCTCCCCTCCCCTCCCCTCGCCTCCCCTCCCCTGCCCTTCCCTCTCCTCTCTTCTCCTCTCCTTTTCTTTTTCCTTTTCTTTCTCAGACCAAATAGGAGGAGAGGAAGGAAGGGAAGGGGAGTGGGTGGGAGGATGAGGGCGGTGGGAAGAATCACTATGTTCCTGATGTTATATTTACAAGATACATACAAATCAATACAAATGTTTAAAAAAGATAAGTGGAGCTGCATTGCATTTTAAAAATTTTCTGTTTGTAAAATACTATTAATAAAATGGGAAGTTGAAATATAAAAAAAAAAAAAAATCAAATGGGCCGGCGCCGTGTCTCACTAGGCTAATGCTCCACCTGCTGCGCTAGAACCCCTGGTTCTAGTCCCGGTTGGGGCGCCAGTTCTGTCCAGATTGCTCCTCTTCCAGTCTAGCTCTCTGCTGTGGCCTGGGAGGGCAGTGGAGAATGGCCCAGGTCCTTGGGCTCCTGCAACTGCATGGGAGACCATGAGGAAGCACCTGGCTCCTGGCTTCAGATTGGCGCAGTGCACCGGCCGTAGCGGCTATTTGAGGGGTGAACCAACGGAAGGAAGACCTTTCTCTCTGTCTCTCTCTCACTGTCTAACTCTGCCCTGTCAAAAAAAAGAAAAGAAAAGAAAAAAGAAAAAAACAAATCAAATGATGGTGTCCATGAATAAACGCTGAGAATTTTTGCATGCATTAAATATCATCTTCTGCAATGCATTTTAGATGGCCATAGAACAGGTATTTTTATGCTAGAGGCTAGGGACCCCCAGAGCTCCTCTGCAGTAATTCAGAAAGCGTTAGCACCACAGAGAAACTTATTCCTGTACATCGCACCATGGGAATGTTTAAACCCAAACTGTGTATTTGTTTTTAGAAGAGGATCACAGATACTATACTTGAAAAGCATTTTATTTGTATCTCCCCAAAGGTGGTCAAAGTGAGCATAAAACACTTGGAAAACTCTTCCTATAAAGTGATCATCTTCTTTAGAAATGTTGCTTTTTTGAGCTCAAAATAATTCTAAGTGAGAACTCTTCTCCAAAAATTACAATTTCTTTTTTCGTCAAGACTTGCAGTAGAATGCCTACTCATGTTTTATTTCTAATGTGAAGACTTTTGTCAAATCTATTATGATTGAAATATGAAATCATTTTGCATGAACATTTTCATGAGTGAGGGAGAGAAAACTGATTCTTAATTTGAGAAAAAAATTAAAAGAGAAATTTCATTTACATGTGCAAAAATACTTTGTAACTGTGATTCAGGAAATAAATATGCAATGGTATTTTGGAGAGAAGGTAGCTCCTAAAATAAAATGTTTGGTATAGTATGAATTCAAGAAAGCCTTCATAATAGCAGGGGGAAAGTGGATACTAAATTGGGTTAAAGTCATGGGGAGGGGGAAGGATTAGGATGGCAGACTAGGGAGGGAGTTTGCTGCTCTAGTCTAGGAGAAGATAGTTTTGAAAAAGTGGAAAGAGTGCAATCTCAGTAAAGAGGGAGAAAACAGCAGAGGAAACCCTATGAAAATTGGAGGGATACACTGGACCTATGTGTAGGGCGAGGACATGCAAAATATGCAGCCGAGAGCCTCTGCAACAGTGTTGGACAGTGAGGTGAGACCAGACTGCAGCAGTCCAAGCCACTGGCAAAAAAGCTGCAGGAAGAACCTAGAGGGAATCTGGCTTGGAACCCTGTGAGGGATAGTGCACCCACTAAACTAGAGGAGAAAAAACTAGGTGGGGGCACATTTTCTCTCTTTTTGATCACCTTGCAACTGCATCCTGTAACAAGTTGGTAGAGAGCAGGTGCCATTTTGGACATACCTAACAGTTGTGCCAGCTCATGTCCATGCCCATCAACCAGCCAAGTAGAGATCTCTAAGTCTGGTGGGGAGAACAGACAGGGGGCTGGGTGCTCATGACTGTGGGAGGCTTGTGTGCCAGGACTGTGAAAACACTGACACTGCATGGGAGGACTCAGGGTGTGGCAGGGACATTGGGCAGTCACTGTGGGAGGCTCCACACTATCAGATCTCCCTGGTTCCCTGGTAAGGGACTTTGCTGGGGAATCTGAGCTCACACTGAGGAATACACAGGTCCTTTGGCCCTTGGGGTCCAGATGAATATTATACCCACTGGGTCTAGCGCCCAGGCACTGGTCTTCTTTGAGAGGAGCCCAGCTAAGTCTACACCAACAGACAAGAACAAACTTCCCCTCTGATTAAAATAAAAGAGATTTACTATGTCAAATCACCTCAGACACACCATTCACCCTAGAGAACTAAACAGAGCTACTTGGCCATACCCACCACATGCCTCTAAGTATTCTCTGAAAGCAGACACTCCACTAATGCACACAGACACAGTCCAAAGATAAAAGCCACTACAGTGAAAAACCAAAGAAGAACTCAACAAGTATCTCCACAAATGCCAAATAGCAAATGCACCAATTCAAAAAACAAGAATATGGAAGACAACATGGTGCCCTCAAAAGAACACAACACTTCAATACTAGATTGTGAGGATGAAGAAATTGAAGACATGCCAGAAATGAAATTCAAAAAATTGGTCATAAGATTAACTTAGAAGTAATCAGAAGCAAATGCACAAACTAATGAAATCCATATATGGCATGAAAGAAAATTTCTCCCACAAAATTGAGATCTTAAAGAGAAATCAAAATGAAATCTTGGAAATGAAGAATTAATTAGAACAAATAAAAAACGAGGTGGAAAGCCTTAGCAACAGAATCAGTGAAGCAGAAAAAAGAATATCCAATTTAGAAGACAAAGTGCAAGAAGCAGAGCAAAAACAAGAAAAAATTAGAAAACTGAAAAGCACTGTTGGTAATCTACAGAATACTATCAAATGGCTCAACGTAGGAGTTCCTGAAGGCATGGAATTAGAGAAAGTATTAGAAGGCTTTTTTAAGGAAATAATAATAGAAAATTTCCCTAATTGGGAGAAAGAAAGGGACAACCAAATACCAAAAGCACATAGAACTCCTAAGAGACATGACCAGAAAAGATACCTACCACAACACATTGTAATCAAACACATCACAGTAAAACAGTAAAGGAAGGACATCTCCCCAGTAAAAGTACTATGTATCTGTGCATTGCAAGTGGAAGTGCAGCCCCACCTCTGGGGGTCCTGCTCCCTTCTAGATGGTGATGGCCCAGGTGGGAGAGCTCTGGTGCACTAAGCCCTGCCCACTGGGGGGCCGAGCTCGGTTCTCACTGGTGCATGAAACAAGCTCGAGTCTTGGATATTTAGGACTTCTTGTTGTGCAGCTTGCGTGGTAGGGAGGAAATTACTCTGAAATGTTGTGATCCTCGTTCCTGGGTGGGAGGTGTTGTGAGGTGGCCCCCGCAATCGATGGGCACGTGCACAGGGGGCAAACGCGGTAGCCTTCTTATATTCGAAGATGTCAACAATCAGTATGGCTTCTCCCAGCTGGCTGCAGGTCGAGTTGGTGGAGACATAGATGGACAGGGGCGTGCCTGACCTCTGCATTTGTTTCTCTTTACCTTCTCTTCCCACTTGGAACTTCAAATGCAGTTGCCAGGCTGCCCATCTGCTGTTATCTGCTGCTCCGTGGACTCAGGATTTCTCACCTGGCTTGCTAGGGGGGTGGCACCGATCTCCCCAATCTGCGTGTCTGCAGCGCCTTTGCTCCCTCATTGTAAACCTGCCCAGTCTCTGTTGGACTCCTGGTCTTCTCTGTGTCAATTTCTCATGGCTCTGTCACCAGCTTGTGTCACCTCTCCTTATTAACTATCTCCTTTGCCCCACATGACTCAGAACGTCCTGTTGCTATACCGCCTTCTTGGCCCCTTCCCTCCAAATAGTGTGCATTTCAAGGTCTGTAGCATGTATGTCTGGGGCGTAAGACCCAGGACAAGCAGATTCAGATTCTGATAGGTCAGAGAAAAATTCAGAGTCGCTGTGGGTTTATGTCTCCTTTCTCACAGTGGTGGTGAGAAATGCACTGGCCCCCTACAGCAGAGAGCCGCCTTTGTGCCCACAGCAGTGGTCAGAAACACAGAGATGTCTTCATACGCACACAGCCACACAGCCACATAGAGCTGCATCCACACCTACCCACACACACGTGTCCACATCCATCCACAGGCAGCCATGCCTATCCAGCAGTTTATAAAGGTTTACAGACAAAAGTGGCCCAGAGCCAAACCGTTACATAAAAGACTCTGGGGCAGCTGGCCAAGCAGGTGGTCCTGTCAGTTACCATGTCACTGGTTACCATAGAAAGACAGAGATATGGGAGCACAGAGATAAGGGGGCTTCAAGGGCAAAGGCATGAGAACTTGACATTGTCACCTTCTCAAGTTCATGTCCTCGATAGTGCAGAAAATCACGGCGGCAGGAGGCTTTTCGTAGGGCTGGGGTGAGCACGTTCCCGGTGCTCCTGAAATCCCAGTGTGCCTTTGAATCACTGGGGGGCTTGATAAAGCGCAGATTCTAATTCAGTTTATCTGGGACGTGACTGAGAATCCGCAGTTCCTGCAGGTTCCCAGGTGATACCAGTGCTGCTGGTCCATGGACCACACTTTGAGTAGCAAGGCCCAGCCGCCACAATGGTCTTAGGCCAAATTTGTTAGAATCTCCCTCAAATTTAGTAGGGTTTTCTTGAATCAAGACTTGGTGTGCTTGCTTAAGCTTTCTGCAGCTAAGTTTTGTCATTGTCAAGTTTCCTCACCTTTGTCCAGAATTATTGGGCCACTGAGCATATACACAATTGGCAAATGATATTTAGAAACTTGGGGCCAATCTTCCTGGACAAAATGCCCACACATGTCCCATAAACTTTCCCTGAGGGAGAAAGAGTTGCTTTGGTACCGCTAGATCTGAACCTGGGTGTCTACATTTTACAAATAAGCCAAATGTTGACTTAAAATCACCTTGCAAGGAACTAACGTCATGAACCATACATATTCCTATTGTGGGAATTACCGGCAAAAGTAGATAAAAACCAAGAGCCTTTGTAGATTTTGATTGTTTCCAAAGAATAGACCAAGACAATGAACTCAAAACACACCATTTGCAGTGGAACTTAGGACAAATGAGCTTTGCTTTCTAAGAATGGTACTTGAGAGAGAAAGCGACTGCTAAGCAGAGTCTAACCGAGAGCCAACAGCCTGCATATTTTGCTATCTCATAAAAAGCATAATTTACCAGTTGTGGTAATAATAACAATGATAACGATGTGAATTAATAAACTTGCTAGCGGAACCACCATTCAACTACACATCGGGTAATTTAATTAGCCCCGGCTGCACTTTCTCTGTCAATCCCAAACGTACAGGGATTGAATTGTTAAGTACATTTTTCACTCTGTGATTCTGAGAAGTTTATTTTTACCTGGCAAATTATTTTAAACCTGAGACAAAGCAGGGCCACGGTGGTGAAATCACATAGGAAGCCCATGTCCCCGCTGCAGAGGCCCTGGCCCTGACCATGGGACCGGTGCACAATGAGCTGGTGTGAATTTCAGACCGTGGGTCTGCTCTGGATCATGGGAACAGCAGAAATTAGAAATGACACGGTTTACCCAGGGGCCTTTGCCGCGGAGTTTTTTTTTTTTTTTTTTTTTTTTTTTTTGAACTTTTACATCAGTCCCAGAACTCCCTGGCTTCATTAAGTCCCATGCGCCGCCGCGCTGGGGGAAGGCAGGGGCATGGTATCAGCCTGGGGTTTTCCTTCCTCCCTTCGCCACTCTCCTTTCTCCTTTCATCGCTGGTGGAGTTTCCCACCCCTCCCTGCCACGCTGTCTGTTATCTCTCTCATCTCAGGATGCTTTCCGTGGCAACCCTGCGAGGGCTTCCTCCATGCACAGGCCCAGGAATGCACTCCTGTGCACAGGGGTTTGGAGGCAAACACAATGGTGCCGTGGGGCTGGTTGCAAGATGCTTCCGTGGGTGATCATTCCACGTCCCTGCAGACGGGGGACGTTGGTGTTGTCTTGTCCTTGTCTTACCCCTCCAGGCTGACATTTTTAGAGCAAGGGGAGGCGACCCTGAGGAGTCAGAGTTTTTCCTGGGAAGGAGGAAGAAGGTTGTCATTGAAACTGATATGGCTCCTCGATAACAAAAACTGTCCTAGCCTCCCACAGAACACAAGCCCCCGGGGCCGGGAAGAACAAAGCCACCCTCTGAGAGGGCTGGGGAGGGGGAGGGTCGCGTGCAGCCTCTCATCCCCGTGGCACCAGCCGGAGCCACAAACCGTTTTATCATTCTCTGGTCCTCAGAGATCAAGGGAGCCGTGTTTGGCAAGCCGCCTTCCAGGCTGAGTGAAATGTCCGTCTTTTGTCCCAGTGGCTTCCCCTGCCTTTGCCGAGAGTACTGGTGGGGTCAGAGTCCAGGGAGGCTTCTGGGCTCCAGGGTTTTTCTCTAGTGCTGCCGGCTCAGCAGGGTACCCTGGGAAACCTCTCCTGCTGATTGGGATAAGAAGATTCTGTAGAGACCCATTTCACCTCCTGGGCAGCGCCCCTTTGGCTCCATGCACAGACTGCTTTCCCTCTGAGTCTTGGGAGGTGGAAGAGTAAATAAGAGCGCGCATTTTGCCTTGTGGTTCCTACAAGGGTTACAACGTGCGAGCGAGCAGCTGTGTTCCGTGCCCAGCTCTGGCTCCAGACTCCAGCTTTCAGCTTAACGTGTACCCCAGCGGGGCATCCGTGAGCGCGCCAGTATGTGGGTCCCTACCGCCCATATGGGACACCCCAGTGGAGTTCAGGCTCCTGTTCTGGCCTGGCCCAGCCCTTGGCTGTTGGAGGCATTTGAGAAGTGAACCAGAGGACAGAAGATCTCTGTTGCTCTGCTTCTCGAAAAAGTAAAATAAATATTTCTTTATTAAAAGGAAAACAGTAATTGTGTTAGGCCAAGGGAGGTATCTGTGACCCAAAGAGATATTTCGTCATTTGTAATATTGTTCAGAATGTCTGAAAAATGTTTTTCACCTAAATCAATAATAGTTAATGAAATTTCCTAGTACTAGAAACAAAGGGGTTTTAAATGTAAATTCTGGGGGTGGCTGGGGATGGTGGAAGTTACTTCCACCGGGTCTGGGGTTTCTTTCCGGGATGATGAAATTTAAAACTTGATTGAGATGATGCTGCACAATGCTGTAAGCACACAAAAGAACTGACGCGTGTACTTTGTACCATCACCTGCAGAGTCTTTACACCTCAACACCCCCCCACACCAGTTGAAACAGCAGGGATGGGGAAGAGGCCATTAGCCTAGCCCACACATCCTCCTCTTTAAAAAGTCCAGGTTAAACATTGTGATGATAAAAAATCATAACACTTCAAAAAAAAAAAAAACTCACTTCTCCCCACCTCGCCACCCACCTTGTCCCCTGTCCCCACCCTATTCAGAAGTTACCACTTGTGTCCGCTTTTGGGTATCTCGCAAGTGCACTTTGCTACAAATCAAAGGTGCTTAGATTGTAGCAGGCCTCAGAATTATCTTCTGCGCTTGTTCAAGCCTGGAGCTACAGCCCACCCACAGAGTCCTTGATTCCTTAGGTCTGGGGTGGCACCCAGAATTCCATTTCTGGTATGTTCCAGGTGTTACTGACACTAGTGGCTTGTGGAGTCACTGCTATAAAAGAGAGGGAATCAGGACAAGAAGGGATCAGTAACGGGAGGCAGAAGGGGGATGTGGTAATGAATAAAATAAGATCCTGAGGTCGGCAGTGAGCAGTGGGGATGAGGGTGTGTCTTCCTCAGACAGCCTAGCAAAGGAAGAGTGAAAGCCAAGACATTGGAGAAAACATCAGACCACCCATCCTGCGCTGGGCAGTGGGGCAGCCACTAGCCACATGTGGCTACTGAGCGCTTGAAACGCAGCAAACGTGACTGACGACGTACGTTTTTAAATTTTATTTCATATTGATGGAAACTGAAACTTAAAAGCGGATACTTGAATTAAGTGAATGGAAAACTTTTAGGTTTGCTTGGAACCACTTCTATGTAAATGTCTTTTCAACTGTAAAAATTTTATAAAATGTGAATACAGATCAGATTTTCCCATGAAAATCTAATATCTGGATTGATATGTGCTAGAAGCATAAAATATATACCAGATATTGGAGGCACAGCATGAAAAGACAACCTAAATGCCTCCTCCATAATTTTTGTATTTACCTCCTACTAAAGTGGTAATTTTTTTAATATTTTGGATTAAATTAAAAAACTCTCAAAGAGTAATGTTAATAAAACTTATTTATAAAATTTATTTATTCTTTTCCTTTTTTTGAGAGTCAGAGAGACATCTTCTTGTTCACCGCCTCAGTGTTTAATCCAGGTCTCCCCATATGTGGCAGGAATGTGATTACTGGAGCCATCACTACTGCCTCCTAGGCTCTGCATCTGCAGGAAGCTAAAGTCAGGAGCCAGAGCCGGATACTGAACTCAGGTACTCCATTGTCGTGGAATGCAGAGGCATTGTAACCACCTAAACTCTGAGGCTACACACCTGCCTCTCTTTTCACTTTTTAACATACCTATTAGAAAATGTGGGGCCGGTGCCATGGCTCACTTGGTTAATCCTCCACCTGTGGCACCGACATCCCACATGGACACCGGGTTCTAGTACCGGCTGCTCCTCTTCCAATCTAGCTCTCTCCTGTAGCCCAGGAGTGCAGTGGAGGATGGCCCAAGTACTTGGGCTTCTGTACCCGCATGGGAGACCAGGAGGAAGCACCTGGCTCCTGGCTTCGGATCAGCACACAGCTCTGGCCATGGTGGCCATTTGGGGGGCGAACCAACAGAAGGAAGACCTTTCTCTGTCTCTCTCTCTCACTGTCTAACTCCATCTGTCAAATAAATAAAAAAGAAAATGTGAAATTATATGAGACAGTTGTGTTTCTATTGGACAGCACTGGTCCAATAGAGAAGCTACTAACTACATGTCCCTATTTACATCTAATTCAACCCAGTACCTCAGTCTCTGTAGGTGCATTGTGCATGTTCAGTAGTCCACATGCCTGGTGACCATCCTACTGACAGTGGAGACATGGCAGCTGGACACCACCGGAGCTCCTGTTGAATGGCTCTGTGTATATTCCTTTCCAATGCGTGAAGAGACGAGGTCCTTCCTTACGGGTGATGTGGAGAGGAATGAAGGTATAGAATAGTGCATGTGGGACTGCTTTGGGGCATCTACAAGAGATGAGAAAGACAGTCAGAAGCTCTGAATGAATCCTCCCAGAACTGAGGCCATTGAAGGCCCTGGGGTTGACAGAGCTCGATGACAGCAAGTTTACCTGGCAGGCGAGTACGTTGTCTCATAGGCTCTCTGGAACCCCCAGGTAGGGAACAAGGAGGGAAATAAAGCCAAATGAGGGCAGATGGAGCCGCAAACTGTAAAGGACCAAGGGTCACAGTGAGGGCAGGAACTGAGGTTGTGAAATGGAAGGTGGTAACGAAACACAAGAGGTGAGGGGCATCCTCCCACAGAAGCAGCTCAGGGGTGCGTGGCTGGAGCGGGACATGGCAGGCGGTGATGCAGGCCAAGGACTGACTGCAGCAACGAGAAGCTGGGTTTGGAGCAGACACCACGGATAGACCTGGCATTTTAGACTTAGTCCCCTTAGCAAGGGGACTGTGAAAACTCTTGATGATGTTAGCCGGGGAGAAGATCTTCAGGTGCTAACGGTGGAGAAGCGGCCAGGAGGTGATGGGTGACTGTGGTCCGGCAAGAAAAGTGCTGAAATAAGCTGATGATTGGAACCCAAACAGAGGTGTAGCGTCATGACAAGGAAATGACCAGAGATGATGTGGGGAGGGGACACCAGGGCTGCTTCCTACAGCTGCCCTGAATGCCCTCGCTCCAGTGTGCTCTCTCCCTCGCTGAGCCCTGAGACACTTTGCACTTCTTTGGTCAACATTGTGTGTGCTTTGAACTCTGCTATTTATATCTTCACCTAATCCCGCCTTCCCTGTTTCCCCCACCTCCCCCTACTCCCACCCCTGCCTCATCTTTCTCTCTCTCTCTCTCTCTCTCTCTCTCGCTCTCTCACTCTCTCACTCTCTCTCTCATTCACACACACACACACACACAGAACTTCAAGTTCTTTGAAGATTGGAACAGGACCTCTCTCAGTCGTTCCAATTTCTAGATCTGAATACATTTATGTTGAATTATATCTGATTGATATTCTTGCAAGCAAAAAAAAAAAAAAAGGCTGGATCGGCAAGTTTAGATGGGAGGTAGAAGAACATGTATAGTGAAATATCACACAGATTTATTTGCCTTCTGTGGCTTTTCTTCATTGTTTTGCTGAAGGATTGGAGTGGAGACATCCTTAGGCAAATAACAGAAGACTGGGCAGAGGATACCTAATAGCAACAGGCAACGTGGACCTAATACAGATGGAACCCAAAAGAATAGTGTGGGCATCTCAGCTTTGTTAACTCAGAGTGCTTTCCACACGAGGCATGGTGCCCAGCTCCGTGTGTGTATGTGATGATGGCAGTAGTCCCAGGTGGGGTGCAGAGTGGAAATACAAAGGTGAAAATGCAGAGGCAGCATCAGTGAATCCCAGTGTCCAGACAAGGCCCCATCCCTGGACCTGAGTGTAACACTGGGAGAGTGAATTCAAAGTTTAGGGGCACAGAGGGCCAAGCAGGAGAAGCTGGCATCCGCCTGCCTCAGATGACAGTCTGAGCCTGTGACCGACATCCCAGTTCCTCAGCACCCAGGGGTCAGGGCTGAAGGTGCCAGGAATGGATCAGTTACGCAAATGGAATGGTAACGTGGAGTGTGTGCCTGGAGCAGTGCGTCAGCCTGTGTCGTCCTGGACGTCCCAGGAACTGCACATGACAAACACCAGGATATCCGAAACGCTAACACCGACTTCCTCCCCATTGCCCTTCACTTCCTTTCAAGGGTAATTAACAATTTGGAGAAATTGATTTTGAAAAGAGGGGAAACAAAGACCAAATTTTATTTACTTTTTTCTTTCTCTGTTTCCCTCTGTACTCTTTACAGTTCAAGTTCATTTTGTAAACAGTTGAGTCTCATTTTGTTCTTGAATTTGGGGTAATTCTATAGCGTAAGGGCCATCTGGACACGCGCGATGCTCGTCGGGACTCTCGTGTCTACGGCTGTGGAACCTGCGCCATCAGCAGGAAAATGCTGCCTGCGTTCGGCACGGAGCCCTGGAGAAGGCATGGCAGCCCTCCGAGAGCGAGATGGAAAAACTGAGTTTGCTGGGGAGGCCTCCATTTGGGGCTGCAGCTCGGGGTGTTTGGAGCCAACTCTGCATTCCATGTGACTCCAGGGGAGCTTTGGTCAGCGTGTAATTCAGTGTGGGTTGGGCAAGGAAAAGACAGGAGAACGTGAAACTGCCAAGTTGGAGGCCTACCCTGCAGTCGTGACCTGACCTAAAATGCAGTGCCGAGTTGTGTGTGGGTAACTCAACCATAAAAAGGCAGCTGTGGTCTTATTAGTTGTGAACTTGAGATCATTTTAGCAGAAGAAGAATTGCCCTTGAATGATTGATCTGGTATTTGGAGGCAATGCTGTTCTCTCAAATGGAGACACTAACCAGACACATGTCCCACACCCAGAACGGGTATTTGTGGTGTGGCTTATACCATGGCCTGCTGCGGGCTGATGACCTTGGACTGACAATTCCCCTTGAAGTAGCAAACTTGTGCTTTTCATCTTAACATGATATGCCAGAGGCATGGAATAACAGCCTACATCCTCTCCCACACCGCATGTCTGTGCCAGGTTTAAGCTGATAAAAACTGCAGGGAGTGTTTCCCGAGTGGTCTACGGCTGGAAATTGGGATATTCAAGAAGAGGCGGCAAGCCCTCCTTTTCTGGCCTCAGGTTCCCCCCAGGAAAATCGTGGAGACGCTCTGTGAGCCTGAACTCAAATTTCAAGGTGGGGGAAATGTCCCTCCCCTTTCTTTATGAGGTTTTGCAGCCAAATAACCTGTGCGCCTGAGAGATGAGGTTTGTCAGCCCCATCAGCACCGCATGGGAAGGGGTGACCTGGAAAATGATGGGACTCTCAGAGGGGAAAAGCAAGTCTGGCCCTGAGATCAGCCGGCCAAGCCTGCACTGATAGGAACCTGAGAGAGCAGAGCCCAGATGTAGCTGAGTCCAGCCTCCAGGCCTCTGTCTTCTCCTGAGCCACAGAGAAGTCAAAACCTAAGAGCAGATGCTGGGAGATTCCCCCAAACGTGGACACAGCCCCCTTCCACTGGTGTGAGAAAAGGATCCAGAGGTAGAGTGTGCTTTGCCTGCCCGGGCCGCTGCCTAACCTTTGCCAGGGTGTAGATTTCCTCCTGAGCCTTCTCCCTTCCCTTTTGCCGGTCCAGCTTCGTGGTGGAGACTGGGTAGTAAAGACCAGCACTGAGTTTACTTTGGCCCTGTGGATGCAGATGATTTCCAGATGTGAACTACCAGGGTTCAAGTGTTAGATCAGCTGTCCCATGAGCGGAACGGCCTGGAGAGTGGTGTCTCCTGCCTGACAGCACTGGGTTACTTACAGAACCCTCTCCTCTGATCTCACTTGATTCTCACAAAACCTCCAGGACCCAGGGCAGGCAGGTGTTCTTTCCCTATCCTACAGACGAAGAAACCCCGAGTCCCCAGCTGATTCTTTCAGTGGCCAGGTCACAGAAGTAGGTGGCATGGCCAGCGCACTGTAGGGATGTTGTCATTCCACCTGCTAAAGGCTTTGCTCAGGTGGCCAGAGAACTCAAGTGATGAGCAGCCTCCAGCATCTTCTCGCTTCGTGCACGCATGTGTGAGCCCTGCTCCCACACTGGTCCCCTCATAGAGATGAGGGTGACACCTTGCCTCTGGCTACTTCAAGCTTCTCCTCTTGCAGTCCCTCAGGATCCTCCCCAGCAGGGCCTTCTGGGTGGGCCGTTGGAACTGAAGAGGATCCCCTTGCATGAGGTTGAAGCCTGATTGCTAATTGAGAAGTCCACCCAGAAGCCCTTTCTCCCCAGCCGCTTTCTTTCCTTGCCAGTGTGTGAGTGTCAGGTGGTCCCTCTCATATCCATCACCAAGTAAGTTCTCTCCTTGCAGTCTCTGCATGGGATCGAAAACTGCAAACAACCCTCCATTACCTAGGTGGATAAGTGTACACCTGTATACAGCTTTACCTTTCCGGCCAGCACAATGAGGCTTTGGGGGTCTTCTCAGAACACAGTGTTTTGCTTTAAATATAGGAAACTTACGTAATCTCAGATTTGTAGAGGGCCTCCTACTGGTGCCCGTCTCTGCCTGCAGGGTTTTGCCTCCAGATACCCAAAGGCTTGTTCCCTCACCTCCTTCCAGTCTCCACTCCAATCTCATCTCGATGGGCGCTCTTCCGCACACCAGCCTATTTACAAACCTCACCTCACCCACCCGACTCCCTACTCCCAAACCTTCTCTCCTGGCTCTGCACTTATTGTCCAACAGCATGGGTCACTTCCCCAAACACCTTACACTTTAATCAATCACTGTATCTGCTATTTATTTTCTGTCTCTTCTTCCTAGAATTCAGTAGGAGGAGGGGAGGCAGTTGGATTTGTGTTGCTCAATGGCATATTCTAAATGGCTAAGGCATGTGGCAGGTGTCATGGAAGTTTGTGTTGAATCAGTGACATTTCCCTCCTCTGTGCGTAGGACCTCCCTTCTCTAACCTTGCGCATTATTCATCTTCCTCAATCACTAGTTTTGCTTTGATATTTTTTTTACCAATCACGTGTACTCACTGACTTGCCTCCCTTATGCATATTCATATGTAGATTACCTACCACGCCCATTCATCACAGCGCCTTTGGGACCACATACAGCCTGGATAGAGGATACTGAATGACCTGGATTACATCTGTCATGTATGCATGTGGAGGAATTTATTGTTCAGCCACGTCTGCTTAGTCCTCACAAAAACTGCTCAGGGAGGCTCCAATCACGTGGGGCAAAGAATTATTTCCAGCGGCTAAGAAAATACGTGCCAGTTTCCATATCTCGATAAACTATGAAACACTGCACCCCCTCTATCCTTCCTGACCCTTCTCCTGCCTCTCCATGTTCTGTCACAATAATTGCCAGCACATGTGTGTTACATGGAATACCACATGTAGGTCAGTGGCTATATCATGGGGTAAAAGTAAGAAAAAGCAAAGCTGTTCAGTGTCGGTTGGCAGAGGGACAGAGTGGTATGTGGTGGAGAGGCTGGGGTCAGGGAGGCACACAATGTGCCTGGCAGGCTGTGCACAGCTTAGCTGCTAAACCTCTCTTGCCAGATGAATCAGGTCCAGGGGGAACAGTTGGGTGGGGGACTTGGGTGGGGGAATGCAAAACCACATCTCCCTTACTGAAGGCCTGAATAATTCACAAGGAGATACCTATCTGCCAAGCTAATCAGACCCTGGTTAATTTGAGCATTACCTTCCCAGTAGGGCAATCTGCTTGGGGAAGTAAATTAGGAACTAAAGCTTGCATGATGAATATAAATTCAGTGTGAAGGAACTCGGCTCTGTCTGAGTGGCAGCAGTGATTTCCCACCTCCAATAACCAGAAACGGATGGGGGACCCGATGATCCTACAGCAGTCATTCGACAGTCGGCCACCACTCGGTGGCATAGGCTGTCAGTCTTAGTTACTGTCCTCATCACCCTATCGCTCTCAGTTCAGTATGGCCATTGACTTTACTTACCCAAGTCGTGCTTCCGTTTATAAATTCCTGGTTTATTTTATAGGCTGGCTATACTTTATGGCCACTGCTAACTGGTGCTGATGGGCACACCTCTTCCTTACCATGTGAGGAAGGAGAGTAGGCAGTGACTTTCCCTCAACTCACATATCTTCCATAGATGGATCCCATGACAACAGAAGACGGATTACTGCAAGCTGTATTGGGCTGGTAAACTGTAATCTGCCATAATCATTGAACTTGATATCTGGCACTAGTCTATGCTGTGCTTCCTCTAATATCCGATGCCGTCGTGTATGATAACTGTCGCTGTGCCATCTGGCCTAATGCCTTTTTTTAAGGTGTATGTGAACTGCCTTTGTGTGTGTGTGTGTGTGTGTGTGTTTATATTTTGAGTGTATGTGCACTTAAATATAACCAGAAAAGACAAACTGCACAAATGAGAAGATTGGCAGATTTGACTACAAATATACTAGAGGCAGAAGATACCATAACATAGTAAATGTTAACAAAGCATATAGCATACTGGGAGAAAATATTTGCTGCTTATTTAACAGACCACACTTAATATAGTTGGTACAGAACATTCACCATAACTATTTGTTACTCTCCCAAATCCAAAATACTTATGTTAATGTAGAAACAGACAGCTGTGAGAGAAAGGCCCAGTGTATGAATAGGCAATTCTCAAAATAGGGATTTAAAATGCTCAGATGTGAAAAGCCTCTAAATATTGTTAGTAGTCATAGAGTTAGCTGTTCAAAAAAAATTGGAATTCTGGGTTTTTAATTTTTCAGGTTAGCAAAAAAATTTTTTTTTAATTTATTTATTTGGCAGGTGAGTTGTAGACAGTGAGAGAGAGACAGAGAGAAAGGTCTTCCTTCTGTTGGTTCACTCCCCAAATGGCCACCATGGCCAACACTGCACCAATCTGAAACCAGGAGCCAGGTGCTTCTTCCTGGTCTCGCATGTGGGTGCAGAAGCCCAAGGACTTGGGCCATCCTCCACTGCCTTCCCAGGCCACAGCAGAGAGCTGGACTGGAAGAGGAGCAACTGGGACTAGAACCCAGTGCCCATACGGGATGCCAGCGCCGCAAGCAGAGGATTAACCAAGTGAGCCACGGCACTGGCCCAGGTTAGCAAAAACTTTAAGAGATTGACAATAGATACATTGCCAAATGTGGAAGAAGTGAGAATTCATATTCTATGGCTTGGAACTGCAACATTTTTAAAGGATTTTTTTCAGAGTAATTTTATATTTACAGCAAAAGAGATTTCCTATACACTCCATACCCTGTGCATGTATATCCTCTCCCCCACGGTTATTGACATCCCATCCAGAGTAATGCACTCGTTACAATGACCCTACATCCCATCCAGAGTAATGCACTCGTTACAATGACCCTACATCCCATCCAGAGTAATGCACTCGTTACAATGACCCTACATCCCATCCAGAGTAATGCACTCGTTACAATGACCCTACATCCCATCCAGAGTAATGCACTCGTTACAATGACCCTGCATCCCATCCAGAGTAATGCACTCGTTACAAAACAATGACCCTACACTGCTACACCAGCACCAAAGTCGACAGCCCACACTGGGTTCACTGTAGTTCAATGTATAATGACCTGTGTCCACCGCTGTGGTACCCTCACAGCGGTTCCACAGCCCAACTATTCGACCTTCCCTCTCTCCCACTCCTGGCAGCCACTAACCTTTTCACTGCCTCCATAGTTTTACCATCTCCAGAATGTTCTATAGTGAGAACCACACAATGTGAACATATCTTGGATTGGCTTCTCTCAGTAACCAGCATTTAAGTTTCCTTCATGTCTTGCCAGGCTTGGTAGCTCACATCTCTTGAGTGGTGAATAAATCCCACTGTCTGAATGCATCACGGTCTATGATCCACTCACCTACTGAAAATCTCTTGGTTCCTTCCAATTATTAGCAATTATGAGTAAAGTAACTGTGTGCAGGGTTTTGTAGGGACCTACGTTTGCGGTTCCTTTGGATGCATGTCAAGGAGCATGATTCCTGGATCCTGTAGTGAGAGTGTGTTTACTCTTATAAGAAACCATCAAACTGTCTTCTAAAGTGGCTGGCACACGTTGCACTCTCACAAGCGAAAAAGGAGTCCCGGCTGCTCTATAATCCAACCAGCATCCGGAGCTGTCAGTGTTCTCAGTTCCAGCCATTCTAGTGGATGGATGATGGTGGCTACTCTTGTTTTAATTTACCTTTCCTAGGTGAGGTATGATGGGGAGTGTCTTTTCATCTGCTTATGGGCTATCTGTGTATCTTTGTTGATGAGTCTGTTAAGGTCTTTGGCCCATTTTTTGACCTGATATTTTATTTTATAATTGTTGAGTCTTAAGTATTTTGGATTACATACCTTATTAGATAGATATCTCCTTTGCAAATATATTCCCAGTCTGTAGATACTATCTTTTACAGAGAAGAAATTTTAATGAAGTCCAATTTATCAATTCTTTATATCCTGGATCATGCAATTTGTGCCACATTCTAAAAAGTCATCGGTCACCTAGGTTTTCTCCTGTGATATCTTTTAGGAGCTTTATACTTCTGTGTTTTATGTTACGGTCTGTAAGTCTATTCTGAGTTCATTTTTCTACAGACCGTAACATAAAACACATTTTTAAAGGTTTATTTATTTATCGGAAAGGCAGAGTTACAGAGAATGAGAGAAAGAGAGAGATCCTCCATTACTCGTTCACACCCCAAATGGCCACAATTGCCTGAGCTGGGCCAGTCTGAAGTCAGGAGCCAGAAGCTTTTTCTGGGTCTCCATTTGGGTATAGGTACCCAGGGATTTGTGTCGTCCTCTGCTGCTTTCCCAGGTGCATTAGCAGGGAGCTGGATCAGAAGTGGAGTAGCCAGGTTTTGAATAAGTACTCACATGGAATGCCAGTGCCACAGGTAGAGGCTGTACCTACTATGCCACAGTGCCAGCCCCCATAGGTCTATTTCTGCACTCCCTATTCTGTTCCATTCATCTATTTGACTATTATTTCACCAATACCACAGCGTCTGGATTACTGTAATGTTACAGTATGTCTTGAAGCCAGTAGGCATAGTCCTCCAACATTGTTCTTCCCTCTCAGTATTGCAGTGTCCACTCTGAGTCCGAAGACTCTGTGTAAACTCTAGAATAAGTCTTTCAATATCCCCATAACAACTTTCTGGGATTTTGATTGAGCTTGCATTGAATCTATAGATCAAGTTGGAAAAAACTGACATCTTGACGACACTGAATCTTCCTATCCTTAAATGTGGAATATGCCTTCATTAACTTAGGAAATCTTCAATTTCCTTCATCAGAATTTTGTAATTTTTTTGAGTATAGATCTTGTATGGATTTTTTATATTTTAATGTATTTCATTTTTAATTTCAAATTCCACTTGTCCACTGCTGGTATATAGGAAAGTGATTACATTTTCTATGTTAACCTACAACTTTGCTTTAATAACTTACTAGTTCTGGAGTTTCTGTGTCAGCTCTTTAGGATTTTCTAGAGACAATCATGTTATCTGCAAACAAAGGAAGTTTTATTTTTCCTTCCCAATCTATGTAACTTTTATTTCCTTTTCTTGTCTTGGTGCATTACCTAGGACTTCCAGTGTGATGTTGAAAAGGTAATTGCAACATTTTAAAGAGCAATTTGACAATTGTTATCAAGATCTTAAGCACAAGTACCTTTGACTTCGCAATTCTGCTTCTGTAATCTATCTTTGAGCAGTACTCTCAGAAGAGCATAAAGATATTTGAATAAGTATCTTCATGGCAAATTCCCCTTCCCCTAAATGTGTATCATGAATTGTGTGATAAATACATAAAATGAAATCTATGTAGCCATTATAATGAAAGAGTAAAACTTAAGGAATTGATAAGAGAGAATATCCACAATTTAGTTATTAAATGAAAAAAGCAAACTGCAGAATATTTATGATATAATCGCATTTGTATAGCAGTTTTTATTTACATAGAAAAAAAGTCTGGAAAAGAAATATGAGCCTCTTAGTACTATCCCATAGTGACATGAATTCCCCTCTGATTTGTGAACTTTAAACTTTTCTGGTGTTGGGCAGTTGAATAGTAATCATAAACTACTTGCATTGGTTTCCTGGAGCCGCTGTGAGAAAATATCACACACTGGATGTTTTAAACAACACAGATTTATTGCCATGCAGTCCAGAAGGCTGGAAATCTGAAATTATTGGCATGGTTGGCATCGAATAGCTTATCTGCTATCTGCCTCACCTCTCTCCCAGCTCTCAGGAGCCTCAGGGATTTCTTGGATTATAGACGGTTTTCTCCCTGTCTTTATATCAGCCTCCTTCCAATTACATAAGTGTCTGTCTCTGTGTCCAAATTTCTCATCCACAAAGAACACACAGGTTTTGATCAGGAATCGTCTGCAGTTGAAAGCGCCTGCTCTGCTCCAAAGGGTGGCAGTCAAGAAATAATGCACGCGTCATCACCCCGGGAAAGCCTTGCGCAGCCTGTTTCCCTTGCTCATGAAGCCTTCATATTGCCCCCGTTTCATAATGTGATTTGGGGAAATTAGACTCAAACAGCCCCAAATTACATAATTAATTTACATTTGGCTTCAATTACATTGACTAATTGATCCATGCCTGCTAACAGGCTACCTGCAGCCTGAGGTGGAGCCAGGCAGGTGGCGAGGGCTCATTAGCTTAGTGGTTCATGTGTGCTGGCTGATTTGGTTTTGAAAACTGTTACGCATCTCAGAAGTATCATCCTGTAAGTCAGGTGAGCTCACTTTCTCCAACCCCCATGTTGCCTGTGTTTAATTCCCCACCAAGGGATTTTTGTCATCTCTCACCTGGACTCCAGCCCTACTGCCAGGCTGTCCCTACTCGTGTGCATCCTACCAAAGCCCTTCTCATTTGCCCAGTGTGCAGTTCTACACAGTGCTGAGCTGGGCTGGGACTAAGGAGAGGCAGCATTGTGGGGGCAGTAGGAGCGATTGTGCACCCCAGGAGCACAGTCTCCAGAAGTTGCGTCTTCCCAACAGTCTATTAGGGAGCATGTTGATGAAATGCTCCCAAGACCTTAAGAGTTTGCAGACTGACTACACAGGGGCAGCAGCACCTCAGAGGGTGCAGAGCAAGAGCTTAGTACAACTGGATGACTGACTGACTGACCAAATGAATGAATGAATGAATGAATCAGTGAGGTCACGACCTCACCAGGCTATTCTCTGGGAACAAGTTAAGTTCTAAGAACTGTGATTCCAATGTTTTCTAACTCCCAAAATGGTGTTTAGTTCTTCTCAAGTAACACTCTCCAACTACACTTAGACTTCATCTGTCAGTGTGCATAGTGCTGCCATGAATGTCAGTGCACAAATTGTGCTTTAGGGGGTGTGCATTTAGCCTAGTGGTTAAGTTACCAGCTAAGATGGCCGCATCCCACATTGGAGTTCCTGGGTTTGATTCCTGGCCTCAGCTCCCAAGTCCCACTTCCTGCTAACGCATCCTCAGGTAGGCAGCGGTAATGGTCCAAATAGTGGGGCATCTGCCACCCAGGTGGGAGACCTAGACTGACCCATCTTCACCTATTACAGGCATTTGAGGAGGGAACCAGGAGATGGAAATGCTCTGTCACGCTAACTCTCTCACTCTATCGATCTCTGTCATTGTCTCTCCTGCCTTTCATAGAAATGAATACTTTTTAACACTGCAGTTGAAGTTTTTAAGACAATCTAGCATTTTGAACACAACTTAGGAGCATTTGGAGGGGAAGCACAAGCTTTAGAGTTGAAGACTCCATTGATTCGTCAATGTGCTGATCACACATTATGCCTCAAATAACACATTCTGGCCTTCAGTTACCCAATCTGTGTTGCCTAAGTACTCCTTAACATGGGAAGGAAATCTAAGCACTATGAAGGGAGATTGTGGGAATTTGGCTTGCATGTAGATGAAAGCAAAGGTTGTTATTTCTTATCACAAGGGCTAGAATTTAATCTAAAAACAGATTTCTTATCAAATCATTACACAAAAAAAATTCCACCCAATTCCATGTTACCAAGGCTAAATACATCTTCATTTAACATAAAATTTCCTGGTTATTCCCTTTGGCTTCCTGAAGATTCTCTACAGTAGCACTACCTGGAAACTTCCTCTTACATCTTGCAGTATTTGGAAGGAGGGCGATTTTCTCTGACCACATTTTATGCTGTATTTATCCACCTTATACCACTAGTTCTGTAGCCAAAGAGTGAACGTGGTATTAATGGGATGCAGTCCTATTGACAGTAATAACAGCGTGGATTGTTAACCACATGATCAGATCAAGATGCATATTTGAATTGGCTGTATTTATGTTCCAGATGCAAGATGATTATCTGACAGCAGAGGCAACATGATTTAATACATAAGGCCCATGGCCAAGATTCTGGAAATCTGGGTTTTATTCCTGGCTTCATCACTTAGGCCATGTATACATGAGTGGAGCATTTTGTAATTGCACTGTTCTGGTTGACCCCAAACTGCTTTCCACTCTGCTTCTGCCACCAAAATGTTTCACGATGCTCACTTACGATACTACTGCCTCTCTTCTTTTTCCTTCTATTTATTTTCTCTGTCTTATCTTCCCTACTTTTTCCTAAATTGTATTACATCTGTCTTATTTGAGCAATACATAAGAACACTTTATTATTTTTTAGCTTACAGAGCATACTGATCTCCTCCTGCTTTTCTCTTGTTCCTCATCTTGCTCCTTTTCCCATCGGCGCTCCTTTCACTCACTTTGTGATTGCAGAAACCCAGCCCATTTCTGCCTCATCCTCTCTCTGACACTGACACAGGCTTCAGTTCCACGTCAACTATTCCTACCATAAAATACTCCTCTGAGATACAGCAAATGCAGAAATATGCAAATGTGCTACAGAACACAAAAAATCAAACGGAGAAACAGCATAGAAAACATGAAGAGTCCCAGGTATTTGCAGGGTTGGATTCCAGTGAACCAAGAACGGCTCTCGGCACAGTCTGTCCCGCCATGTGTGTGGTTAGACTGAACGATCTTCTCCCTGAGCCCCGCGTTTCCTGGAGAAAAAGATCTTTGCATTTTGGGATGTGGCCATCTCCTAGGTCAACAGAAATGCTGAAACTGACTTTAGATTGACTAGAAGGCTCTCTGCCTCATCTAAACTCCTCGTGTAAAACAGGACAGTGGGGCATAGAGACGACGGATCCACGGTTAGAACCGCTGGGAGCCTGGGGGTACCACTCACCACCCACACATGCTTCACCTGCAGACATAGCCAGCACTGAAGAGGCCCGCACTGGCTGAAAAAGGCCTCGAGATGGTCATTTTACTTGGATAAAGGTTGATGTTTTCCAAGGTTGTGTTGGCAAAGGCCAGAGGGTTGGAGATCAGTTGTATTGACTGGAATGCACTATTCAGGCTTGTATTTTTTGTTCCTGTTGAGTTCCAGTAGTTATACGCTGAGTAGTTCAGGGTTGAGTTAGCACTCAGTAATTTTTGAAGCAATAAAATATTATTGGCAAAAATGAAGATCCATGTTTCCCTGACTTGGATATTGCTACAAAATGCAATACCCTTTTTCTTAAATTCACATTCTTTTTTTTTTTTTTAAAGAGATTTATTTATTTGAAAGGCAGAATTACAAGTCAAAGTCAGGAGCCAGGAATTTCATCCAGGTCTCCCACATGGGCACTTGAGCTGTCTTCCACTGCTTTCTCAGGCACCTTAGCAGGGAGATGGATTGAAAGTGAAGCATGGGGCCGGCACTGTGGCCCTAGCTGAAGCGCCAGCATCCCACATGGGCGCAGCTCCGGCAGTTGCAGCCATCTGGGGAGTGAACCAGCAGATGGAAGACCTCTCTCTCTCTCTGTCTCTACCTCTCTCTGTAACTCTTTCAAATAAATAAAATAAATATAAAAAAAGAAAGTGGAGCAGCCAGAAATCAAATCTGTGCCCATGTGGGATGCTGGTGTCACAGGAGGCAGCCTAACCTACTACACCACAGCACCTGCCCCACATTCTTTTTTTAAAGTTATTTTTATGTATTTTTGTTTATTTGAAAGGCAGAGAAAGTGAGAGAGAGCAAAAAAGAGAAGTCTTCCACCTACTGGTTCACTCCCCAAATGCCTGTAGCAGCCAGGGCTGGGCCAGGCTGACACCAGGAGCCCTGAACTGCATCTGAGACTCTCACATGGATGGCGGGGACATTACCATTTGAGCCACCATCTGTCTCCTAGGGTGCACAGTAGCAGGAAGCTGGAATCAGAAATGCAGTCAGAACTCAAGCCAAGCACTCTGATACGGGATGCACTGGGACATATATTCTTTACCTTAAAATGGAGCCATGTGTCAAGTAGTTTGATAGTTCAAGCAGGTTGACCTGTCTTTTGTTTTGTTTTTCCTTTTCCTCTAATCTCACTTTTTTTATAAAAGAAAGAAATGAAGCTTCATAGATAAAATTGAAGTCCTTTGGCTCTGCCCCCTGCTTTCATTTCTCTCTTTCTCTCCTGTAAGATCACCAGGACTCTCAAGTGGGTGTATATCCTTTCTTTGCATATTGTAAGCTTCAGCTACATACATGCGTGTCTTAACTAACATGTAATACTAAGTGTTTTAAAATTTACAAATACTAATTCATCTATGTACTTACATGTACAAATATATCCTAAATGTACTCTCCATACTCATCTTGTTTTTCAAAGAGTTTCAAATATTTATACCACTTCATAATATTTTCAGTTGTTTGTAAGGGCACCCAGTTCACCTGCCAACCTTTCTAATTTCTAAGTCTAAAACTGGTAGATTCTGCTTGACCTTGTGGAAATATTTAAGATGTTGTTCTCCAAAGCATCACTAGATGTTGTCAGTATTTTAATATACTCATAAATGAGATCCCTAACCAAGTAATGGTATTTATAATAAATTATAGAGCTGAACCATCTTCATACACTTGAGCTTTGGAATTTCTTTAGATGACATTCTGAAATCTTCTAAGAATATATCTAGAATACACGGACATATGATATATGGCCTTTATAGTAGTTCAAGGAAAGGTCATATATTTCAATTACATTGCCAAAATGGACAAGATGGACTAGGAAAATCTTGTCAGCTAGATAGCAAGTATATTATCAGAAACTCCTATGGTCATTTCAGAGAGATCAGGAGCCACATGGGTGAGGCTCCCATGGCCAAAACTCGGACAGTTCTAGAGCATCAGAGTTAAAAACTGAATGGATGAAAACTCATGAAAGGTGTTTTAATCCGTGATCAGGAAGCTCTGCTTGTGTTTTTGGTAAGAGGGGAGCTGCAGACTCTATAAGAAAAGGAATCCCCTTAGAAAAGCACATGATTTGTAAATGATACATGAAGTCCAGGAACCATTCCTTGCCAACAGCACACCTGTGATGTGAGGCCCCAGCAAGCAATGACTTAGACTTCAGAAAGCCTTTAATTGTCCTCAGGCTATTCTCTGCATAGGTATATCTCTGAGAGGAAAGTTTAGTTTCATCCTTTCCTCGAGGGAATCTCTCCTTAAACTTTTAAGAACCACTGCCCTAAGGAGGAAATGAAGCAAACAGGAAGCATGTACCGGTGGACTTCACAACAAACATGGGCACCATGGGCCCACTGTGAGTTAGACACTTGGGCAGTAGCCACAGGATCTGGGTTGTATTTGCAGCAGGTCAGCCCTTTCCCCTTCACGTGGAGGAAAAGGTCACAGCCATCAACATCAGCATCATTTGACCATCAGCAGCTGTGGGTGTTCATGCAGGGGTAAGAGCCCCAGTAGTCAGTTAAGGGAATTCAGAGAGTGCTTCCAGCTCAGAATATCTATTGGCCCTGGAATTTTCTAGTAGAACATGAAGACCCTAGTCTTAAGGGTCCTTCTGATGCTAAGAGTTTAGGAAACACTGAGTGATTTGGGCACAGCAGACATCTAGGGGAAAATGCAATGGAAACTTCCAAGGAGATTTGCTTTGGCTAACCTACCTCAGGGATTTCTCCATCTCAGTGAGTCATGCACTCTTTGCTATGCAGTCTCCAAGATGAAAACACAAGCGATGCATTTTCCTAGAGTAATCCTTTTTCTCCGACAAGACATAGCCAGGACTCTTTGCCTATTGGGAAAAGTGTGGCAGTGGTGATGTGAGCACCCAGCAAGAAGGCACTTTGAGAATGGCCCACAGATTTCTACTTCCAAGTCTCTGCCTTCCTATTCAAATGGACAAAGAGTTCCGAAGCTCACTTGGGAATCAAATGCTCATTGTTCAAGAACAATAATAACTAGAAAATAGAACAGCATATAGATTGATAGCTCCTTGGAGGTTGTAAGTGGATCAAAGAATTTCACAACTCACTAAATAGCTACATTTTAAACCAATGAGCTGATCATAGCCATCTTGGAGACCTTGCTGATCTAAAGATAAGCTTATGCTCCTAGTAGAGAATAATGGCAAGAATAGTCTATTCTGTTGGTAACTATCCAGGGCCGTTTTAGTCATCGTTTGTTCAATGCTTGGATATTAGAAGACCTTGCCAATCCATTCTTCAAGAGAATCAGCATTGCTGAGCCTTAGATTGGCTTGATAAAGGAGGAAACCCCTAGAAACTGAAAAACTCAAGCCATTTGTAGGGCTGAATCAGAATCAATCACCTACTTCAAGATGTCTGTAACGGTAAAGTTACATTACTTGGCTGCCTACTCAGACCAAGAAGGCCAGTGCCAGATACAATGCCTCACACATAGAAGGAACCCAAGCATGTGTTGAATAAAACACTGCAGGGTATCAATGAGTTTGAGCATGAAATCATTGGTTAGAGAACATTTATGTTGGCTTGGAATTTATTCTTTCATTGAAAAGTAATGAAGTAGATAGTGTATTGGGCTATTTGACATAACCCAAACAAAAGTAGCTTGTGTTTTTTTTTAACATTTGCTATAAATCAGGCAGTACCCTAAACATTGTATGTGTGCAAGCTTATTTCTCACAGCAAGCCTGAGATAGGTGAGGCACAGAGAATTTAAGTCTTGTGCCCCAAGTCACATAGCTAGTAAGTGGCCTAGATTCAAATCCAGGTTATCATCATCCAGGACTTACTGTTTTAACCAGTGTTCCAAACTGCCACCACTTACCCACAGCAGGTGAATAAAATGCTTGTTTAAAATCTACACTTACTGGGCAGGGCTATTTCAAGGAAAGCTATATAACAGAGATGCAGTGTAGTACAAGGTTTTAAGCCCAGGCACTGGATTTAGAGATTCGAATTATGACTCTACCAGTGACCCTGAGTAGGTTTCTTAGCCTCTCTAAACTGACTTTAAGCTGGTGGTAACAGAACTTACCCTGGAGAGCATTTCTGAGGGTTAAGTGAAATAAGCCACACAAAGCACTTCATGTCTTCGGCACACATAATAATGACAATAACAATAGCATCTTAAGTGCACTGAGCATTTAATGTGGAATTGGGAGACATTCCAGTGACTCCCAGTTAAAACAGTACAGAGCACTCAATGACAGCTCATTGTCAACCACATTTGGATGTCTTTTTAGCTTTGCTCACCTTGGGAGACCCCTTTTAATCACTAGATTCAAGGACTTTGTGAAACAACATTCATTAGCCTCAAAGTAATGATTAATTGAAAAGAGATATTCTTTCCATGAAAGATCTGGAAGGTGCCTTGATCAGACAGTTGAAGAAAGCAAGCAAATTAAATGTTGCTCCCACCTATTCCTAGGAATCAGTCATTCTAAATGACTAGTAAGGAAACATTTCAAAACCTGCCTTGATCATTTCTTTCCATGCAGAGAAGGAGACTTAATGTCAGCTCTGGGTGGTGTCATAACTTCCAGGCATGGGTAGCAAGTCAGGCCAGAGAGAGATCTAAATCAGGACTAGAGGGACAGACGAGCTCTACCAAGTGCCTGAGGATCTTGGCCAGCACTTAAACTTAGGGTAGACACGGGAGTATTGTGAAGTCAGATCTGATGCCAACTTCAGTGATGTTCAAGAAAATGATCTCACAGTAGGAGCACCACGACCAGGGTCTTCTGACGGTAGTAATGCGGGGAGGTTAATGGATGACATCTTGATCTTTTGGGATTTCATAATTAGAAGTAGACTGTTCTTTATCATCCAGTTGAAACTGAATATGAACCTGTGGGTGACAAGGGGAATAGGAACATGATGCATCCCTTGAGGGAAAGATCGTAAGAGCTAGAAGGTTTTCAGAGCTGCAGCCTGGTGTAGGCTAGTCTTAGGGAGCTGTAAAAAGTGACAGACAGAAGCCAAGATGAAAATCTAACTTCTGTTCTAGGTACCTGTGTCAGGGATAGGACAGAGGCTATAGAAAAAGAAACCAGGGGTTTCCTGGGGCATCAGATAGAAACTAGAACAGTATTGGGAAGTACAGAGAACTTGGAATAGCGTGGCAGGTGCCCCAGACCCCTTCATACACTAAAGCTGAGATAATGCCACTGAGTTGCACTTACGGAGTTCAGGGGACCTTTCGAGTGTCTGCAAAAATATCTGTACGAATGCACAGGTTAAGGGGCTGCAGAAAAGTGCATGAAAATTTGCACTTTTAATTTCATTTTTTCCAAGAATTTTTTGAAGCCCCTTCTTAAGTATAGTTTTCCAGAGGGAGAAGTCCACAGCTTCCATCTGATTCCCAACATGGTCTGTGATCCAGAAAAAAAAAAAACACCATAGATGTTATAGTTTGGTAGTTACTATAATGAAATGTTATTTCCCTACATTTTCATCTCACAGCAAGCACAGGGAAGGAATAATGAAATCACAGCACTTGTACGTGTCCAAAGAGGACCCACCTAGCAGGGAGACCCATCTGTCTACAATGACACCAGAAGACAAAGGAAGCCTGGTGCAAAGGCCCACTGTCCCCTTTGCTGATGCTGCACACCCTTCCAGACTGCCCCCTGGTGTGTGGCGGCACCTCTCTTTCTCAGTCCAATGCTGTCTATATCAATGATACCAAAATTTATCAAACAGAATGGCCTTTAAAGTCCTGTTTGCCAAAGAGTACAAGGCTGGCAAGATATTCCCTGGTCTGTGTTGAAATGAGAAGAACTGGAGAAATACAGAGTTTTCCTTTACAAAAGTAAGTTTCTTTAATTTAAATAACTTTCTTCTTATTCTAGTAAGGAGAAAATATTATTTCCTTACTACTCACTTGGTGTTAAACAAAATCCTAATCTGATGATGGTGATAGTTCATGGTAGTTTTTCCTTGGTTTTTATTCTACTTGGTTTGTGTTGGCACCCACTTTTTAGAGAACCTTTTCTAGCCCATGACATCAAAATTGTGGGAAGTGGTTTTTTATCCACTCAACAGCAATGCCGCTAGCCTACAAAGGCACACTACAGTCAGATGAAGCGGTTGTTTTTTTCTACTCCTCACCTACTGCCTACTCCTATGATGCACGTTCCAGGAGGGCATTGTAACTAATACAGACATGATGGACTCGTGGGCCTATTTGTTCAATAGGCTCCTGGTTTAGACAGCTAGAATAGCACCAGTTCCATCAGTCAGAATGTGCACAGCCTCCCGTTCAGGAGAGGCTGTCGACGTGGCCTTGACTCGAATTGCCAGGGAGTCTGTCCGAGATCTGCTGCAGTCCCCTCCCGACTGTTGTGAGCCACCCAGCATGGGCCTCTTGCCCTCTGAGAGTGGCAGGTGGCTTTTATAAGGGGATGGGAAGTGACAGTAAGAATCTGTGTGAGAGATTCTCAGTCCCGGTTCTACTGCTGAGTTATTCTGTGACCTGACACGTAGGCTGTCTAGTGGATGTTCTGTCTTGTTTGCAAGGAGAAAAAAAAGTCAAATCCTCCTTGATGCCTCCCAGCTCTGTTAAAAGAACATGAAGGTGATGTCAGTATATGGACACCATGCAGGAGTAAAATTTCCTTGACTTAATTAGGATTCCGGGAAGCTGAAACATTTTAACCTCAGGAAAGGTAGGTAGACCCACGCTTTAAGTTAAGATTTTTTTGGAGAATAAATATGATATTGATAGCATTCACACCAGCACATTTAGACATTTTGGTTTCTTAGAATTCTATATTTCCATTCTTTATCAGTTTTATCATGTTGATAGAGTTAAGGCTAGTTTCTTAAATGATCCTTGTATAAAATCATACTCTCAGAAAACCATTAGAACGATGTCTTGTACAAAAATGTTATAATGAGACAGCAACTATTATGATACTCATTTACAAAGATGAGTCTATGGAAGAAATGCTTTGGGTGACATTTTCCACATATCCTTGGCAGCTCAGGTAAACTTTCTCCACTCTTCGACTCCATAAATGGGAGTAGTACCTACCTCAACGGGTTGTTGTCAAGATTAAATGTGTCATTTGCACAGAGCAGAACACACAATGATCATTTGAAAAACTTTACCTAGTATTACATTCTTATTGCCACACTTTAATTGTGATAAGAATGTAATACTTAATTAAAGTGGTACTTTAGTTTAAGTACCACTTATAAAATAGTTTAACAGCAAGAAAAAGGTATGAACAATCTTACATCATTTTGTTCTACGATTAAGTTGCAAGTTTCCTTCAATTCATTTCAGTACCCATCCTCAGAGGTTCATTCTTTAAACTGAATTACATTTGATTGCAAACACTGCTATAAAAAGGTGGATTGATGCTTAAAAGCATGAACCTACAAGTCAGACTACCTGGGTTCAAGTGTCAACCTGGGATGTCCAGTTGTTGATCCTTTCTGATCCTCAATATTCACACCCGGAACACCTGCAGCATGCGAGCAAGGATAGAGTGACGTGAGATGCCGCGCGTCCATTCCTGAGCCTGGGCTTGGCACCTTGTGAGCGCTCTTCATGCTTCAGCCGTCATTCCTCATCCTCATACATGTTCATCTCTCCTGAGTCTTTTTCATATCTTCTTTCTCCTCCTGTTACATACATACACTTCCCTCTAAATTATTATATGGAGAATATAACAATCGCTAAAACTGCTAATCCTATCATCTTTGTAGTTTCTCAATCTATGTCTAATTGATTATTTCCTAGATATGATTCTGGTTTTCCAAGTTTTTTACATATACCTGGTGAATTTGTATCACATGATAAATCTTACCATCAATCACAGGATGTTGTGTTATTGCTTTAATTGGTGTTGGATTTGGGGCTGGTGTGCAGGTAAATGCCTTGTAATAGGCTGCTGCTTTCAAAGCTTGGTGTTAAACAGGGTGGGGCCATAAAACTCTCGGGCTACTGTTCGTTTGTGCAGTCTCTCCTGAGGCCTTATCTGTGTGTGGAGTCAGCCTGATGCCTCCTGTGTGCAGAGTACTTAGTACTCTGCCTGCTGGAAACAAAAATTACACCCAGCCTATGGGTCTTGCTGATGCAATCCAGTGGGCTTTGCCTTCCATGTCTGGTAGTTTACTGTCATGCATGGGCACGTGGATTCTCAGCCAAAAGTTCAAGATCTTGATAGCACTGTCTCCTCTCCTCTCCTTTCTTCCCTCCTCCTCTTCTTTCTCTTTACTGCCTCTCTCCAGTACTCTGTCCAGTACAAATTTCACATGTGCTGGCCTCCCAAACATTGCTTCAGCTCCCAGCCACTCGGGGCCACCATTACTGGCTGCTCGGTCCCCAAGTTTATCCTGGAAACTCCTCGGACAGTACCCAGATGTAACCAAGGGACGCCCTTTGTTTGCTTTCCTTCTTTCGAGGATGGCAGTCCTGTGCTGCCTGTGTCTAATGTCTGACAAGTGCTGTCTCATAATTCTGTCTGTTCTGCCAGTTGCTCAGGGTGAGAGGGTGAATTCATTCATCATCACCGCATTTCGACCAGAAGTTAAAGTCTTTGGCTGTGATTCTCTCTGGATGTCAGTTGTAGGCACAAAACAGTACTCAGCTGTAAATCCGATTAAAAGGAGTTACAAATGTGATACATTACAGACTATACAGGTTTATATGTGTGGTTCTAGGATGCTATTAAATACATGCACCATGTTATTTTTCTTTTGTTTTTCATTTCTTAAAACATTTGGGTTTTGGATTCTTGGCACCAGGCCAACCTCTATGTAAAAGCCACAAATTGGGAAGCTTCTGTATAATTTAGAACACTGTTTAAGGTATGATTAAGGCTGTTGTGAATGACTTGGTAAATTGAAATTTTTCCTAAAAGAAGAAAATTCATTTTTTTTTCATTTTTGTTTCACTCAGAATATTGACACGGGGCAATCCTCTGAATATTGATAATTAGACTGCTTTTATATAAATACATTGCAAAAATTCATTTGACATCCATGGCTACAGGATTGAAATCTTCTCCATTGAAAGTTTAATTAGCAGCCACATTATTCATTATTAGATGAACACTGTGTGTATGTGTGTGTGTGTGTGTGTGTGAGAGAGAGACAGAGAGAGAGAGAGAGAGACTGAACGCACATGACAGGAAATTAATCAAACTAAATTTCTTGCTTAAATAGTTTATACTTGTTAATGCATTATTTAATCCGCAGACTGAGAATTATAAATCCATGATAGGAAACCGAGGAATTTAGACTTAACAAAAATTACCCTTGGAATTGAATCACTGCATTTGGAGGCATATAAAATATACTGCAATGTATGAGGTGGCTCTACAAAATTTTCATTACATAGATGTTGCTCAAATGAGAAATATCCCCTAGATGCACAAATTGTAGTATGTATGTCTTATAAAAATTGCTCTTAAATCTTACATTTCCCCTTTGAGACATTTATCTTTCCTGGAGAAAGCAATATTTTTTTCTTATCCCTAAGTCTGTCTTCTATTAAAATACAGAATCTTATAAATCAATAATAACCTTTTAGATAGCAACCTCTTCTTAATTGTGCCTTCCAAAGCCAGGTAATTGTTTGCATATTTTATGCAGAAATAAATGGGGGAAAACATATGTTCCATTTGATCAGTGAGGAATATAAAAATTTGGATTGTTTTTCAGAATTTGTAAAGTTTGCCTTTATTCTCTTTTATATTACATTTGAAAAATTAATTTATTTCACACAGGGAAACAAATAGATCACATAATGCTACACAGCTTTGGAAGGAAAAATGTTACCTATTATGAACCGATAGGGATTTATCAAAATATGGATTTCATTAAATACAATACTTTAAACCAGGGAGTTTAAAGGAATGTTTGACTTTAGTCAAATCAAGCTCTGAGTATCTTTCTGATGCTTCTGTGTTTCCCAGCCGGAAGTGGGAAAATGCCCCAGCAACAGTCTCCAAAAGTGGGCTCAGCTTCAGGGGCAACAGTGGCTCCTGAATTTGTAGAAGATGACAGCAAGCAGAGAGGCCCACAGCCATGTTCCTAGATGCCTACCCGTCGTGCCAGCCATCTGTGTTCATTTAGAGGGTGTGTGTGTGTGTGTGTGTGTGTGTGGAGGTGGAGGAGCTGAAGCACCGATCTCAAGTTGCAAGTCTGAGTGTGGGCTCCGGTACAGAATGCAGCCTTCTGCTGGAGCCTCTCACACAAGACCCCTCATCTGCTGGTCCCTCCAGAGAAGTAATTTCACCAATACCAGCTGCAAGGGGAATGTTTTGTGTTTGCTTTATTCAAAGTGAAAGATGTTAAACAGAAATTTTCAGAAGCACTTTTGTTTGGAAAAGGAGAAAGGAAGATCACGGAAACTGGAAAACATCCATGAAATTAGCCCTAAATCATGGCCAATACTGATCATTTCCTGACAAGCTGTCTATCAACCAAGCTGCAACAATAGTTTATTCAGGGCCTTCGAGTGTGGACAGTGCTGTAGCATTGTTAACTAAATATCCGTACAACAGTGGTGGATATTTTTTAGGTTTTAATTCCATAACTGCAGCAGTGGGTAGACTAGCACTTTAGTAGCAGGAGTCTTCAACATGCTTTGTTGATGGGTCTGACTTGCAGGCTGTGTTGCTAGGAACAAGAAGAATACCAGTTGAAAATAAAAGCCCTCAGTGTCTCTGTGACTCATTTAAGTTGTGGGAAAGGGAAACAAACAGGAAGTATTCTGCACTCATTCATGTCAGCTCCAGCTTCGGTGTTTATTTGTGAAAACTCTGTCCAAATACAGTGTCTATAAATAAGAGATGGGTATGAGCTAATTTGACTGTATGATCATTATTCAAGACCAAAAGAGCTTGACTGCCTGTAGTTGATGTATCTACCTTTAGCATCCAGCCTGAAATATTATTGCGATATTCTCAGCAACACTTTTCTCTCTATCTCTGTCACAATTTACCTACCTGATATTTATCTGAACTTCTTTGACATACTCTGTTCCTAACCATGCATTGGACAATGTTGCAATTATTATATATTTGAAAGGCAGGTTGACACAGAAAGAAAGAGAGTGAGAGATCTTGCATCTACTGGTATACTCTCTGAATACCTGAGACAGTTGGGGCTGGGCCAAGCCAAAGCCAGGAGCCAGGAACTCCATCAAGATCTTCCCATGTGGGTGGCAAGAATCCAAGCACTCAAGCCATCATTCTAGGCAGATTAGCAGGAAGCTGGATTGGGATCAGAGTAGCCAGGACTTTGGTGCCCTAAGTAGCAGCTTAATCTGCAGAGCCACAGTGCCCTCCCCAGCGCTGCAGTGCGAACACCCATGTCCTAAATCAAGAGAAGGCTGTGCCAGGCTACAGGGTTTCCTTTCTCGATGTCGTCAGCTGCTTCCAGCAGAATGATTTGCATTTCCAGTCTAGCATCAAGTTATTCATTTAGCAAACTATTGTGCGATGTAAAACTTTCCTTCCTGAAACCTACTTGGGGGGAAATTTTCTCTTTATTGACTGGACTTCAAAGCTTTTAAAAAGTTATTTGGAAAACAGCTCCCAAACTTAGCAGTACTGAGACATTTCATATTTGCTAGTAAGTTTCTAGAATTTGGACATCATCTGGACCCTTAGAAGAAGAGCAGGAACCCCGATTGAGCATTTTACATATTTTGAGAATTATTCAAAATGAGAAACAGATTCACCTGGGTAGCATTTTGCCCTGAAAATTCACTGGCCCGCATTTGCACACCACAATGCAAAAGATGCATACGGAACCATTTAAATAGCTACCCTCCTGCTATTCTGGTATTTGACAACTGCTGTGAGAGATTTCTTCCTGGGTGTAAAGCAGTTTCTTTCTAAAGGCTCTGATAAAAATCTGTCTCCACATTTTGCAATTTGTGTACTCCTGTTACTTTGTCTTATTTCATGAACCAGCATGCACATAGCACATATCTGCCCAGCATCACAGGATGCTCAGAAAATTACAGGACAAAGATCCTGTACTCAAGAAACTTGGCATGTGGTTGGGGGAAAGCAAAAACTAATAAAGGTAGGAAATAAATGGAGACCATGAGTGTTTTGAGGAGTGACAGGAAGTGGTTTTGGGAGAGGATTAGGTGAGTGGAAGGCAATCGAGTAAGTCTGGGGGAGAGTGGGACTTGCGCAGCTGGCATGGAAGAGCTCCAAGTAGAGAGGACTACGGGGGATGTTTAAAGCAGTGTTGCCCAGATGAGTGAAATCGGGAGTTTACTACCTTTAAAGGCTGACACAGCAGCCTGGACCTAATGCTACTGTAGATTCTTGAGCAGGGAGTGTGGATGACATGATGTTGACAATGGGGAAGCGTCTGGAAGCCCAGAGCTCTAGCAGGCAGCTGTCGGTGCGATTCACAGCAATCAGACCTGGGCGAAAGTCGTGGCAGAGTCGATGAGTGGCACCTAACTGGAAGGAATGAACAATGGTAAATGATAGCTAAACATAGTAGAAGACTGGTGGCAGAGTCCAAGGTAACACCAGGATCTCAAGCTTGGGAAACGGGAAGAATGGTGATACCAACTAGAGGAACAAGAAAACTTGGGAACTTGGACAGGAAATACATTGTTTTTAATTGTTAAAACTATTTAAGAGTACACAGTTAGCTTTAGTTAAAATGTACACACATGTTTAACTTTTTAAAGGGGCAAAAAACGAGAGGTGAGGAGAGAGAGAGAGAAAGCTCCCAACTACTCCCCAAGTACCCACAACAGCTGGGGCTAGGACTGCTCTGGGTCAAAGCTGGAGACCAGAAGTCAACCCAAGTCTTCCAAGTGGGGGGCAGAGACCCAATCGCGTGAACCATCACCACTGCCCCCCAGGTCTGCCTTGGCAGGAAACTAGAGTAAAGAGCTGGAGGAGAGACAACAGGTTGGGTGCTCTAATACCACCTGGCACCAGGCCAAATGCCCACCCCAACACATATACATTTTTAAGAAACACTGCTGATTCAGCATTCCTACTTCTATACTGAAGAGAGTTAAATGTAGGGAAATGAACAGATATTTGCATATCCATATTCATGACAGCATTAACAATAGCCAAAAGGTAAAAGCAATCCATTGACAGATGAATGGATAAACAAAAAATTACATAGACATATAATGGAATATTATTCACCCTTAGAAAGGAATGATGCCCTGACACACACTACAACATTAGTAACTCCTGAGGCCATTATACTAAGCGAATAAGACAGGCATAAAAGGAAGAATATTGTATGATTTCACTTAGACTCCTAGTGGTATTTATAAGTCAAGTTCATGGAAAAGTGGTTGCCAAGGCTGGAAGAAGAGTAGATGGAGAATTGTTGTTTAATGAGTACAGAGTTTCAGCTTGGAGATGGACGGTGCTGATCGTGGCACAACAGTGTGACTGCATTTAGTGCCACTGAACCGGACACATAAAATGGTTAGAATGGTAAATTTTATTTATGTGCATTACGACAATAAAGAAGATGCCTTGTGAAGAAAAAAAATGTATAAACACTGAGAGCAAAACAAAGAGGCATTCCCAAGAAACAAGTGGCATCTGCGCAGCCAGAGTCAAGTGCAGGCTCTGCCATTCCTAGCTGGGTGCCTCCTCTTTCTCTTCTGTAAACTGGGGCAACGCTGAGGATCAAAAGACGTGATGTATGTGCAGCTCTTTTGCATTTAATGGCTACTCTGTAAATATTCCTCTTCAGTTAAAAAGGAACCTTTGTACTCCACAGACTTGAATTGCAGATCTATCAATGTGCATCTTTCATGCTGAACAGAGTAACTTTGAAGAGTAGGGGCAGCTGTTAGGGAGGAAAGAAAGGCCAGGCCCATGCAGGACGGGTACGCCCTTGCTCAGGCAAAGACAGAACCAGGAAATGCAGAAGTTAGCATGAGGCTGCCTTGGACGGACAGCCACCCCTCCTGCATGTTCCTCCTGTCCACATCCCAGAAACATCTGTCATATAAACCAGCTTGTGTCTGACTTCTGCCTTAAAGAATCTTTATAGCTAATGAACTATTAAAATGTGAGCGCTAAAATGGGACTTCCAGGTTCTCGGAGGGCAGACAATTCATGTCTCTCAGATGAGTTCAGCAGGAGAGAAGATGTTCAAAGAAGAAGAAGGGGCCTGCAGTGTGGCAGAGTGGAGTAAGCTGAAGCCTGCAACTGTGACACAGACCTAGACGGAGTTCCAAGCTCCTGGCTTCAGCCTGGCTGAGCCCCAGGCTCTTGTAGCCATTTGGTAAATGAACCAATGGATTGAAGATATCTTTCTGTCTCTTTCTCTCTCTCCCCCTCTATCTCTGTCACTCTGCCTTCTGAATGAATTAAATAAAAATTGTTTTTGAAGTTAGAATAAGACAACATCATGTTCAAAAGCTATCATCACAGGACCAGTGTTGTGGCACAAGAAGTTAAGATGTGACACTGGTATCCCATCAAGTTCCTGCTGCCCCACTTCTAATCCAGCTCCCTACTAATGTACCTGGGAGAGCAGTGAACGGTGGTCCAAGTGCTTGGGCCCCTGCCACCCACACAGGACATTTGGATGGAGCTCTGGCTGCTGGCTTTGGCCTGGCCCAGCCCTGTTGGGGAGTGAACCAGTAAATAGAAGATCTCTCTGTCTCTGCCTCTCTAACTCTGCATTTTAAATTAATAAGTAAATATTAAAGCAAGCAAACAAAGAAAAGCTATTTCCATCTCTGGTTAAAGAAGAAACTTGGAAGTATAACTAGTGAGTGTGGTTATCAAGATTTAGAAAACCATCCTAAATGTTAAAAAAAGCACTTGGATGTTTTCATGATTTCTAAACATTGTCATTTTCCTGGCTTACATGAAAATGAGTTTTCTGTCATAAAGGATGTTAAAACAAAAAATATGTATACTAATGGAAAAATACTTCTGAAAATCAAAATAAGTGACCAAATCTCATTTTTTTAAAGATGCCTGCCTAGAGCAGACGCAGCAGGGCAAAGGAAGACACGCAGATTCAGGTGTTATTAATCACATCTGCACCACACACACACACACACACACACACACACTCAGCAATATGTTTTTTAAAGCTGCAGGAGCCTCAGTGACTGTTTGCGGTAGAGCCAGGACCAGAAGCCAGGGCTCCTAATTCCGAGTTCAGCCCACATCCCACTTTCTACAGTGCTACCCAGCGAGTCACAGATCAGTCTTCAAAGAACCCTCGCCAACCCCACAGCCGACGTTGGCATAGTATAGGCACCAGAAAGCCGTTTGGCTTCTTACTGTGGTCCTCAGACGCCACCCCATCCAAACCAAACCTCGCTCACTGATTTCAACCAATTCACAGTCCGCACTACCCCTTCCAGCAAGGAACCACATTCCACTTGGCCTTGGGGCCTGCTGGCTAGCTGCCGCCACCAAAACCCCTGCAGTTCAGAGAAGGGGCTTCCAGCAGCCTTGCGGACCAACACCCCTGTGGGCTTCATTCACAGAAAACAATTATTTACACTTGTATAAAATGCGAAGCTTTAGGGAGGCCCTTTGGTCATTTGGCATTTTTGTTTTATGTGAAAATATTATTCCTAGTTTGTAATGGAAAGTTCAAAAACATTGTCCCTTATCATTAAAAGCTTTCAGGGGTGTGTGATCTGGGTCTTTATAGGTATGTACCCCATAAAGTGCCCCAGGAATTACAAAGGAATACCTAAAATATCTGCAGTTGCTGCAGGAAAGGTCTTCAGTTTACAGCTGAATGGGTCCTCCAGATAAACACTTTAAAGTCCTCGGAATCTGCAGTCGGCTTTAACAAGCTTTTAAGAGGGATTGGAAGTGGGTGTTATCTGTTATGTTGTGAGGACAGGAGTCCATGGAAAGAACACACAGTTGCATCCATTCAAGATTTTTTTTCTTCCCCACAGTCTGTGCTAGACTCTCCCTGGAAGTCGGATGATGCAGGTTCTGGCCCTCAGCCATCTTACAGTCCAGGCTGCTACGCAGGGTCGAGTGGCATCCTCCAATTCTACAAAATACATGTCCACCCAGAACCTTAGAATGGGCCTCTACTTGTCCTTTACTTTACGAGGCCATACAGGGTGAGGGCGAAATTTAAATCCAACCTTGAGTGTTATAAAAACAGAGGAGAACACTCAGGCACAGATAGACACAGGCAGGAAGGCCAGGTGAAGATGGGGACAGGGGCTGGGATGCAGGGAGCTCCAGGGTTGCCTGGCAACAACTGGAAGCAGGAAGCACTCCCTAGAGCTGTGAGAGGTCGTGGCACCACCCACAACACCTTCACTGGGGGCTTCAGCCTCCAGAACTGTTGGAACAGACTTCTGTCGCCCGTCACTCCTTTGGGGTCCTTTATACAGCAGCCCTAGGAAATCTCTAGGAGGGTGCTGCAGCAAGCTCCTGCAAGATAAATTCATAGGTAAGTTTGTTTTGCTGCAAAAAAAAAAAAAAAAATTTGTTGAAATCCATGCATGCAAGGACTCATCAGAATGTCCATGGGAAATGTGTGTTGCTAAAAAGCTATGCATGTATTTCAAAATATTTTTGGCACCCAAATTAATCTATCTTTCAATTCCATCTTTCTACAAACTTTCAGAAGAGCCCCTGCAATAGGTCCTATTTGCAAATGGTCTGGTTGCGTTGGTCTGAGGGCACCTTAGGGAAGCTCCCCTGTGTGATGGGAATGTTTGAGAAGCATCACCTGGGGACTCGTTAGAAATGAAAACTCTGAGGCCCCGCACAGACTTCCCAGGTTAAAAACTTGCAAGGGGCCCTGGTGATGGTGATGCCTCAATGATCAGAACCATCGCTCTGGTTGACAGGGTGAACGGGAGCCACAGAGCAATGGCAGATAACCAGCAAACAGGAATGGGGTAAAACAGGAAGCTAGAATGTTCTAGAAAGTAAGGGAAGGGTTTTCCTGTGTTCTCCTGAGCTGCACCGAAACAGTACCTCTGAAAACCCCAACACCACACTTGGCATTGCTCACAGGTAAGCATCCAAACATCCATCAGCCAAGCGCAATTTTTGGAGACAAACTGTTTTCAAATTTGCAACAGTTTGTCCTATTAGGGCGGATGGCCGCCATGACCCACGTACCAGGAGGCAAAGAGGGCAATTTGAACACTTGAGATCAAAAACTTCATCGAAGCCAGCTCTGTCCTTCAATTATTAGATAGCTGGCTCACTTTGCCACTTCCCTGACCACAGCTCAAAGAACAGAACAGGCCAATAAATTTCATTTTGGTGTGGAATTCTGTTCTTTGCCATAATCAAGCTATGTGAGACTACAGTAAACCGCTAAGGATGGGGGTAACTGGAAATTGTGTGCCGAGATTAAATGCTCTGCTGAAATCCACATGGCTAGCACTCGATAGAAAAGAAAATATCAGCTGTTTTCGGCTTTGCTGAGATGAATGGTTTAAGAATCCAATTTAAATATTTTTATTTGTTTGCTTGCTTTCCATCTTTCGGCTTCAAGCGAAAAAGCTTCCCTTGGCCACACTGACAAGACGCTTTTTCAAGTTGCTCTTGTTGTAGCCACATACCAGTGTTCAGCCCAAGCCTCCCTTCTGTCTTTATGGCCCTGGTCATGCATTTAGGCTTAGACTACAATTGCCACAAAGTACTAAGGCAAAAAGCATTCATTTTTTCTTCTCTTTCTCTCACTTGATGAGGGTTTAGAAACTATCCTTACCAGAAAAGAATTAACTTCTCAGTTCTGACCAGCCCTGGCAAAATGATTAAGTAGAGGCAGTTTGACTTTGAGGTCCCCTTTCTTTTTGGGGTGCTAACCCCAGGTACCCAATGCCTGGAGAGGACCCGTAATTGCTCAGGGAGCCCCCTCTGAATGCAGAGACCCTTCAACCTTGAAGTTTTCCTTTTTCTCTCTTGCCCTAGAGCACATCATTTTTGTGAATTAAGACTGTTTTCCCTTTATGTTGATGGGTTAATAGTAATTTGTTGAGGTTACACTTACTAGAAAGTAAAGTAATATTTTAATACGTATTAAGTGCACATATCTTTTTGCAAGAGAAAATGTTGGTAACAAAAACTGTCAGCTCTTCCAGCCGCGTCCGCCCCGTCCAGGCGTAGCCTCGGGGTATCCGCCTGACTTGTTGCAGAGCTGCCACCAGTAGGAGGTAGCCCACTGATATCAAAACTAACTTCAGTGAATGTCTGAAAAATCACAGGTTCTCTTTCTTTTGTTTTCTTTTTAGTTGACATGTCGTAATTGTACATATTTATGAAGTACAAGGTCATGTCTGAGTACATGTGTGTGTTGTGTAATAACAGGGTGAACGGCACATCGTCTGAGTCATATCATTTCTTTGTGATGATAACATCCAAAATGCTGTCTTCTACCTATCTTGACGTACACAAGACATCATTATTATCTCAAGTCACCCTACCGTGCCATAGCGTATCAGCACTTCCTCTTTCTAACTGTAAGTTTGTACCTGTTTACCAACCTCCCCCCCACCTCCTCGCTTCTCTCTGCAGCCTCCAATACTTATTATCCTACCTCTACTTCTATACAATCAACTTTTTGAGACTCCATAAATAAGTGTGGCCATGCAGTGTTTGTCTTTCTCTTTGTGACAAATTTTACTTAACACATGTCCCCCGCGCTCATCCGTGTTTTTGAAAACAACAGAATTTCATCCTTTTTTTATGAGTGAATAAATTCCATTGTGTCTATAAACCACATTTGCTTTATTCACTCATCAGCTGCTGGACACTTAGGCTGGTTCCATACTGCGGCTATTGGAATTGGTGCCATAAACATGGGCGTGTAGATATCTCTTTGACAGATTTCATTCCAAAAAACATGCAGGTTCTTGCGTTTCATCTCAGACCTTCTGAATCAGTCTCTATAGCTGATACAATGCAGATTGAGAATCTCTGTTGTCATAGAAACTGCTCCAGATGCAGAGTGCCAGGGCCTGGTTTTCAATCTCTCCACTGGCATACACCATGTGGTCCTCTTGCTTGAGACTTAGTTCTTCACTGTCAAATGCACATACTCCTTGCCCTGCCTGCCTCCCAGGGCAGTCCTGAGGCTCTAATGGGTTAAAGTATCCAAGCTGACCTGCACATTGCAAGGCAGGCACTGGGGTGAGGGGAACAGGTGAATGGAACACTCACCTGGGGGCACAGATCAAGGGGGTCCAAATACCCTGTAACCAAGATAAATAACATTTCAGAAACATGAAAATCGATGCAAACATTTGGCAATGAACAAAGCAATGACATTTCCAATAAAGACAGGATCAGTATTACTAGTTTCTGTTTGTTGTCCTCATTGGCATCCTTATTGATTTGGATGTAAAATTTTGATGTTTTGTTCATCATGGACTTTCTGCACTCATTGTGTTTATTTTTAAGTATTTTCCTCAAAATGTGGGGATTGATTCCTTTGTTACTAAAAGGCACTCTCTCAACTTGTGTACCTGAGGCCGACCAGGCACAGGCCTCACCGGTCTCACCCAGCCCAGCCCTGGGTTTTGCACCTATAAGCTGTCATCTACACCTGGCTGGCACTCATCTAGCTCCAGAATTTTCTCATCTAGTTTCAAGCACTTGTCAGAAGGCCCTGCTGGCGTGCTTGCGAAAGTCCAACTGTTGAACGGTGGGAACACAGTGTCAGGATCAGAAGGCAGCCCTAGGTCTACACACAGTGCTTTCCAGGGGCCAGGGGACTCTTCAGCACGATGTCTGGTATGAGAACTGGTTGAACTTGTGTAACTGGGAAAGCCGCGCGTGGTTTAGGGAGAGTCCCTCCAGCAGCGACACACCCAGTCCAGGAAGTTTGGGTTTGCAAGTTGCTTCATCCATACGCTGCTATGGCTGAGTCTGCTTTTATGCACCAACAGCTGACTTCAGTCCCCTTGAGCTGGAGGCAAGAATAAGGACACGGGCTTGGAGTGCCAATGGCCGGGAGCAGAATGATGGCTAAGGGCCTGCAGGCAATGACTGAGCAATCAGAGCCCTGCTCTCCATGCTGCTACTGCCTCCCACATAGAACACACAGGGCAGACTGCGGCCCTGCCACTCTGCATGCATCCGATCGAGTCTGAGCTCAGAAGCTAAGCAGGGTCAGGCCTGGTTAGTGTGTGGATGGGAGAAGACACGGGGCAGCTGGAGCAAGCTGCCTGCCTCTCCCTAACTGATAGGCCTGGGGTAAAGCCTGCAGTTTCTCCTGGAGGACTCTGTGTGCGTGCAGCGTTTGCTGTCCAGGAAGGCAAGGAAGAAGCCCCTTGGAAAGCCCAGCTCAGCGGCCCATGGAACCATGAGTACAAGCAGCTGACCTTGGTAGGACAGCAAACAAACTTGGAGATGTCCAACTCCAGAGCTACAACTCCGAGAACATGGACCTTCCAGCCAGCAGAGGAGAGCCCCACAAGGAAAGACAGGTAGAAACAAAATTAACTCGTTTCCCTGATACCAGTTATTCAAACGAGAGACCAATGATGGTATGACGTTCACAACTGTGACCTTGATATGTGATAGTTTCCTTTCTTTCAGTGCTTCCCTGGTCAATGTGTAATGATATTTAGGGTAAAATGTTATGCAATTCATCACTATCTAAAAAAACTTGGTGGGTGTGGTGAACTGTATAATGCCCCCCCCCCCAAAAAAAATGACCACATCTTACTCCCTGGAAATTGTGAACATGTTGCCTTACATGGGAAAAGGGAGTTTGCCCTTGTGATTAAGTCAGAAATGGCGAGGTGGGAGGGGTAGCTTGGTTTAGCCAGGTGTGCCCAATGCAATCACAAGCGTCTCCATGAGAGGGAGGCAGGAGGGTGAGAGAGAGTAAAAAGAGCTGCAAAGATCCCCAAGGCAGGAGAGAGGAGAGAGGGAAACTGAAAAGGGCAAGAAAACAAATTCTCTCCAGAACACTTGTGAGGAAACCGGGCCTGGCTGACACCTCATCTCCGCCACGGTAAGACAGCAAGTTTACCTTGCTGCAGGCTGCTCTGCTTGTGATACTTGTTAGGAACAGAAAGTTACAACAATGAGTAAGGGGTTGACATGGGGCATTCTTTTTTATTACATTGTGCCTGCAGTTAACAAGCAATGATCTTGTCTTGCAGGTTGTTTGGTGCAAATGTTCAAAGCTATCAAAGTACATATTTTGCTGTGTATTTGGAGAACCTCAAAGTGTGTTTGAGTTGAACTTGGCGCAGTGCATGGGCCTGCCCCTGTGGCAGTACCCAGATCAGCGCTATATACAGGGAGACGTGTAAGACGCACATGCTTTCTGTCTTAATGGGAATAACAGCTGACTGTGGCTTATGGCATTCCCATTTCTGACAGAGTGAGACAGTTTAGGAAGTTGGATTCCAGATATTTGAGTCATAAGATCTAATGTTTACAGCTTCATCTCAAGAAAAGAGACGTGGGCAAGGTTGTAGAACAAAGAGATTTAGAGGAACAGGTTTCTCTATGGTATTGAGACTTTTTTTTTAGGCACCCAATAATGCCAATGAAATTGGGTCACTTGGGAGAGCTGGAATTTGGGGGCAATCTCTGGTGGAGAGTAGCTCCTTGGCAATGCCGTATTGACCTCTGGATCTGCCTGTGTTTGGGCTGCTTCTGTTTGTGATGGTGGAGGCACGGGCTTGTTCGTGGTTCTCGTTGACGTCCGAGTCAACAAGGTGTATATAGACACAGATGGTTCAAATCAATAAAGCCACCGCTGTGAGTCTCCTCAGCAAGTATTTGCTGACTTAGCATTTTACGTTACAACCTCTGGCTCTCTTCCCTGTTTTATACGAATAGAAACTCCTTCATCTTTGCAGCTAGGGAGCGCTTACAGTTTTATACACGCGTCTCTGAAAGACAACCTCAGCCCAGGCAAAGCTGAAGTCGGGGTGGTGTGGCTGACACTGAAAACAAGCCAAGGCGTATGATTTCTGTGATACCTTTCTGGGCACGGACCACAGGCTGGAGAACGTACTTGGTGGCTAAGGGCATGGCTTTGGGATCCAGATGCTAGCCTTTGCATCCCACACCTTTGCATATTAGTTGTGCTTTCTTGGGCAATTTCCTCATCTCTAAAATAAGGATAACTGGACCTTCCTCCTAGGGTTGCTGTGAAGAGGAAATAGGTTAATACACATGAAGCATATCCAAAAGGAGCCTGGCCTATTTTTCATTTATCGTCCCGAGACCCCGACTCTTACCATGACTCCACTGATCTCCCCCTGTCCTCGTGGCCAGCACTGTGCAGACAGCTCTGCTGCCATTTGGGTGACTTCTACAATCTGGTCCCAGCAGAAAGAATTTGTTAGCCACATATTCGTACTAAGGACAGAACAGCCTGGTCATATGGTGCCCAGGTCTGTTGAAGCAGTCATGTCAATACCCAGTATTTCTGGCTCTGTCTTCTAGACACACAGAATGTACTTCTCGGCCCTGTGTGTGTCCCAGTGGCTCATGACATGTGCTGACCAATGAGTTATTATGAGAAATACTTAATTGTTAAGGATATTCTACTGCTATTCCCCTTGCTACCATGACTGACAATATACCAGTAAGTAGCTTTTCCATCATCTTGGTCCCAGGGTGAAAACAACTAGGGAAGTCCCCAGCTGATACAAGATGGACATGAAAGGTGCATGACAAATGGACCTTTGTTGATTCAACCCTTGGGGTTTGATAGTTTGTTGTTACTGCAGCACAGTATTGCCTGTCCTGATACTGTTCTCTTTGAACGACCTCACAGTAGCAAAGTTTCTCCACTCCTGCAACTGTGTCCGTGGAAGTGTCGCTATCCTAACTGCATAATGGACAGCAGGAGGCTATGGAAAGGTTTATGTCTCCAAAGTCAGTGACTAAATCTCTCTACACTTTGGTTTTCTCTTTGTTGAAAGTAGGAGTAAATAGGACCTTCCTCATGGGGTAATTGATCAACTGAAAATATCAAGTGAATATTCAAGTGAAATTTCAAAGGAAATACTGAGTACAAAGCATTTATTTTAGACCATGACACCCTTAGTAAATGGTAGCTCCTCTTACTAACACAAGGGAATTTGACAAACCATGGCTTTCTCCTAGGCAGTACCTGAAGTCGTCTTATCTCTCAAGGACCCAACTTTGTGCTCAAGATTAGTGGATAACTTGGCTGAACAGGTTAATCCATTCCAACAGCCTATTAATTCTTCTGGCCTAGAGTTCAGCTGTCAATCAAGTCTTTACTGAGAACAAAGCCAGGCTGGTTATTCACAAGCAAGCCCTCATAAGGACAGGAACTCTGTCAGATCCCCTTGAATTTCTCTTACTGCAGCTAAAACTGCACCTTGGATAGACTTGGGGTTTTTATTTACTTGGTTGATTTGACTGCTGACTAGTTTTGATTGCTGCCATACTCACCATCAGATGGCTGTGATCCTACAAAGCTGATGTGAACTTGTGTGATTTGTGAGTTGCCCTCACAGTGTTTAAGGAATGCAGTTCTGTAAAGCAGATGGACATCCAGTGAGACTTCCTACCTAGGAAGTCATCCAAGAGCTCTTTCCACAGGCAACTTTATCAACAAAGCAATTTAAAAATCCATATACAAGGTGTATTCTCGTTTATGAAAACAAGATATAGAAAAGAACCAGGTTGGAGGTGAGTATTTGGAGTAGTGCGTAAGAGGCCTGCATCCTATTTTGGAGTGCCCTAGTTGAAGTCCTGACTCCACTCCCAATTCTAGCTTTCCACTAATGCACACCCTGGGAGAGAGTGCATGATGAGTGAAGTACTTGTGGGTGACCTAGATAGAGTACCTGGTTTCTAGCTTCACCCAGACCCAGCCCTGGCTATTGTGGGCATTTCGGGAATGAACCAGAGGATGGGAGATCTCTGTCTCTGTCTCTGTGTCTCTACCTTCTGAATACATAATATAATTATATAAGAATTTTCAAAAATATAGGGCTGGCATTGCTGACAAGCAGGTTAAGCCACTGCCTGCAATGCTGACATCTCATATAAGTGCTGGTTCAAGTCCCAGCAGCTCCACTTCTGATCCAGCTCCCCTGCTAATGTGCCTGGGAAGGCAGCAGCAGATGTCTATCCTAACTGATACATTGCCACTCACTCCTGACTTCAGCCTGGCCCAATTCTGGCAGTTGTGTCCATTTGGGGAGTAAACCAAGAGATAGAAGATCTCAACACCGGCGCCATGGCTCATTCGGTTAATCCTCCATGGGCGGCGGCAGCATCCCATATAGGCGCTGGGTTCTAGTCCCAGTTGCTCCTCTTCCAGTCCAGCTCTCTGCTGTGGCCCGGGAAGGCAGTGGAGGATGGCCCAAGTGCTTGGGCCCCTACACCCGCGTGGGAGACCAGGAGGAAGCACCTGGCTCCTGGCTTCGGATCAGTGCAGCGCCAGCCATAGTGGCCATTTGGGGGGTGAACCAACGGAAGGAAGACCTTTCTCTGTTTCTCTCTCACTGTCTATAACTCTACCTGTCCAAAAAAAAAAAAAAAAAGAGAGATTGAAGATCTCTGTCTCTCCTCTCTCTATAACTCTGTCTTACAAATGGATAAATCTTTAAAGGAACAAACTGGATGGAAATATTTCAAAATGTTAGTAGTTTTTCCTGGAGAACATGATTATGAATGACATATACAATGTGTTCCATAGACCTAGGCAAGAGATATTTTAAAGAGCCCCACGTACCACAACCACATACAAATTCATTTAACATCCCTGCTGAGTCATGGTCTTTTTTACTTCTTACTTGCTGATCTCTTTATTAGTGGAATATCAAGCCTTTGACGATAATGTAAATTAAAAATATGTTGTCTAAAAAATTTTTTTAAAGGTAAAAGGAAATGAAAGCGGAGGGAGGGAGAGTAAGACGAAGAAGAAAAGTATTATTACATTTCTTAGAATTGTATCTGTGAACTGTATAAATTCTGTTCTCTTTATATTAGAAAAAGAAAAGGAGAACCAACACCTGAGTGCCTCTTTCACTTGAATGTGATGCTCAGAGCTGGCCCAGCTCAGTTCTGACACTTGGTGTCACTCTCATGGGCCACTGTTCAAGCCCAGGGGAGTGCACCTGCACGTCTCCCGCCACACACACTTGAAAAGGAAGCGAGCCTGACGTGTGGGTGGAGGAGGATTGGAAGCTAGGACAGCAGTGCTTTGGGAAGCCACAGGCCCTGGGGGGAAGAGTGCTTGGTCACGTCTCATCACGCCTAAAATCCTTCCTCCTCCTTCTCTTCTTCCCTGTTCCCACGATACTCAGGACTGTATTCAGAAAAGTCATATATGATGACTCAGGAACACTTGCAATATTGGTCTCTCTTTTTACTTTCAAATTTGCCTATCTGTGTCATACATGTATCATGCTACCAGTCCTTGGCATTGGTAACTGGATGGATGCAGAACGCTTACCATGTGAATAGTATTATACTTATGAAAATTAATAAGATGAAAATGCCATTATAATAAATACAATTTTGGCATTTACTATAGTTTATATTTTAACTTTTAAAGTTAAAAGACAATTTTGAATATTTAAAAGAACTTTCAGAAGCAAAATCACTTTCATATTTTCTATTTATGTTCTCATAAAATACATTATTATATTCAAGGCAAACAAAATTTAAATTTCTAAAGCCTTCAGGCCATTGCTCAGAGTTGAAGACAAGCTGTGTAAACATCTTTATTATAACAACAAAATTAGTAATTTTGCTGAAATAAAGAGAAGAGCAATTAATTTGGAACCCATACAAGTTATGTAAATCCATATAAGTTATGTAAATCTCTTATTAGTCATTCAACTATTTGGCAGAAGAGCCAAGTGTGTGCAATGACAAGTTTAGTAGACTTGATAACTGACCAGCCTTCCCATACATAGAAGTCACAGTTTTGCACCTGTCCTCTGGTTTTGTCGTTAGGAGGTTATGTCTGTCAAGGCAGGAGGATAGAATATATTTCCTACACCCATGAAGAACTGAAATTGCATGTGAGTGCCACCCTCAATGGTTCCCTGGGGTCTATTTGGCCATGGGCTGTCCATCCTGTCTTCTGTGCCAGGCAACACAGAGGCGAAAGCCAGGGTGGATTAGCCACAGGTGGGAGTGTCCCTGACCTCGTGGCAGAACTGGAGGATGTGACTGACCACCCACAGCACCGTGGACTCACCACAGCAGTGCCTGCCCCATGGCTCCAAGCCACAGTGAAGCAATGCCTTAAGAAGCAGTCCCACAGGGAGGGGACCAATTACGTCCCCAGCCTGACATCCTAAGAGAGAGGAGCAGAAAGATGCAGGGGTGTGGGACAGTGAGCGTCAGAAGCAACGTCTCTGTGAAGAGTGTCCTTCAGCCCCTCAGCCCCCACACTCAGATATGTTGAAGACAAAAGTGCTTGAACTTGACAGGCAGCTGAGAGCACTGATTGTCTCCGGAGCAGAGATTCTTTGGAAATGATCAGGTGCAAACACTGTCAAATGGCCCCCTTTGCATTGCACTGCAATCTCCAGCCATGAAGGCTGCCAGGGCCAGCAGGGGAAAAGCTCCCAGCCGTCCCCCAAAACACCAGGCTTCAGCTGGCTGAGGGCTCCCTGGACTACGTAATGACAGAGGCCTCAGGAGCCCAGCTCTGGGATGTATTTGCGCAGGGAATCTCTCGCCATGGTACTCAGAGCAAGAAGCAGCAGGTGGAAGATGCTCTGTGGTCATGACAGGGAGGCTGCTAAGCAGGGAAGCCCCTGGGGGAGCTATCTGGGTTTCTCTGGCTTTTTAACAGCTACCCTCTTCTTAGAGCTTAGCTGCGAAGCAGGCTCACCCTTGAGGCCAGGGCTGGGGTCTCTGGAGCTATATCTTCTTCTAGAACCTGCTGTTGAGAAGTATTTCTCTTGGGAGAAATTGTAAATTGTCTGGACTCCTTGGGATTCCAGATTGTATCTAAGGGGGCAGTGCAACTCGAATGTGTTCTCATGTAAAATATGCACACTGAGTATGGATGGGAAGTTTGCCTTCACAAACAGAAGACGGGGCTACTGGGCTGGGGCTGCATGTGGGCCCTATCTGGTCAAACATTTGGAAAAGCCTAAAGCCCTGTACCGTGACATGCCATATTCATGGGTTCTTCCTGAAGGTTCGTGGAGGACAGAATTCAAGGAGAAATTTAGGAGTGAGCATTTGGCTCCGGAGTTGAGCTGTCCACATCCCAAACCATAGCAGGGTGCCAGGGTTTGGTACCAGCTACCTCCAGCTCTCGACTCCAGTTTCCTGCTGATGCAGACTCTGGGAGGCAGCAGGCACGACTCAAGTCGTTGAATTTCCAAGACCCACGTGGGAGACCTGGATTGCATTCCAGACCCACAGCTCCAGCTCCAGCTCCAGTCCCAGCTATTGCAAGCATTTGAGGAGAGAGCCAGTGGACTGAAGTTCTCTCCCTTCTCCCCTCTTCTCCTCCCAAATAAGTTGACAGAAAAATTTTTAAGAAGATGAATTTATTTTGATACAGAACAGTTCAAGTCTATGCATAGTTTTTTCATATTTTCATCCATATTTTCTACAACCTTTCTGTGAGCCGCTTATACTGATATTCACAAAATATCTAGATTCTGGTACCATAATTCGAATTATTCATCACTGCCCTTATTTATCAAATATTATTTGAAGCCTGTTCTGTGGCAACTACTAAAATGCAAGAATGTGGGGCTGGTGTTGAGGCACAGCTGGCATCCCATTGTAGCCCTGGTTCTGACCCAATAATTAGATCCCTTCCCCCAACATGGGCGACCCAGATGGAATTCCAGGTGCCTGTCTTCAGCCTGGCCCAGCCCCAACCATCATGACCATTTTAAGGGAGTGAACTTGTAGATGCACGATCTCTTTGTTCTTGTCTCTCCCTCTCCCTGTCCCTCTGCCCCTTAAATAAATAAATCTCAGAACATAAAACACAGGAATGTGTATGATCACAGGACTGTTTAAGTTCTAAAGCATCCTCTGGAAGTCTTTTTTTTAAGGGAAGATTCTCCTCTGGATGGAGAATTCAGTTTACAGTGGCAAGGAGGGCTTATGCTACTGCTTAATATCCCAGTCTGTCAAGCCTGTGAATGTAATGTTCTAAATTTTAATATGGAAATGTGGTCTGGCCTGATGCTCTTCTGCATGCGTCTCTGTAGCAGGAGTCCCTAGCAGGGCGTGTGTTTGGGGTGTGCCCAGAGGAAGCCATGGGGCCTGTGGAGGCCAGCTGTCTGCAGAACCATTTCAGTAATGCATTTTCTCATCGATGTTAGCAGAGAACATAGGGACTTACGTGCGTCTTCTCGGTTTTGACTGTGTAAAATGCACTCCATGCTGACTGCTCCACCTGCGTGACTTGCTCTAGCTCTGGGCATTCCTTCCTGTGCCTTTGTTCACAAATTTGTCCCTTGTGAAATGTCCTCTGCTCCCTCTCCAGTTCTCTTTCACACTCTGGATAGCCTATCTATACATCAAAAGCCAACAACACTACCCAGTTCTCTAATGCATATGATTAAAAACATAATAGACTTCATACATAATGTTTCCTATGTCTTTATGTGCCCCGTTCCTTACTTTAAAAAAAAAGGTTTATTTATTTGAAAGGCAGAGTAAGAGAGCAAGAGAGCGAGCGAGTGCACTTCCATCCATTGGTTCACTCCTCAAACGCCTGCAGTGGTGGCCTGGGCCAGGCTGAAGCCAAGAGGTGGGAACTCCATCCAGGTCTCTCACATGGGTAGCAGGGACAGCACCTGCTCCACCGCCCTCCACCCCAGTTCTTTACTTTCTGCTTTATTTAATTTTCGCAATCTATCATTCTTGTTCTAATGAGAAACTGGACTCAGGAGACTGGCCCAAGATTACATCAGTGTCACACAGCACATCCAGGACCCAAACCCCAGTCTCTGACCTGCAAGACGATGCTCTGAGGTAAAACTATGCTGAGGGCCTCCTCTCAGACCCACTAACACGCACCATCTCCGGTTATAGCCCTTTTCCATCTGTCATATTTGTCTCCTATTCTTTTCCTTAACATAGGCTGCCAGTTTTGTACATTTTCAAGGTATCTTCAGAAGCCTAACCTTCACATTGTCATTCTTCCTTTTCTATTTTGTTAACTGTTACCCTTATTTTTTAATTTCCTTTCATCTACTTCCTTTACATTTATTTTATTTTGTTAATTTCTCAGATTTAAAATTTTTAAATTTATTTTTATCTGTTTGAAAGGCAAGGGAGCTAGAGACAGAGAGATCTTCTACCTGGTTGTTTGTTTCCCAAATGACCACAAAAGCTGGGCTAGGCCAAGCCAAAGCCAGAGCCTGGAATTCCATCTGAGTCTCCCACGCGGGTGGCAGGGACCCACTGTCCCCACTCCCTCCCAGGATGAGCACTAAGCAGAAGCTGGAATCGGAAGAGGAGCCAGGACTCAAATCCAGGCACTTGGATATGAAATGCAGGTGGCCCACGAAGTATGTTAACCACTTTGCTGAGCCCATTCCTGATAGCTCAGGTTTCCTGATTAATTAATCTTTAGCTTCCATCAATATTAACATTTAGCCAATATATTATATTCTAACACATGATGACTTTTCATCGGTCTTCTCTGTGCATGGAAAGAATATATTGGTTAGTTCTTCTGTATACTTTGTGTTTTTCGTGTTTTGAGCTGTCAGTTACTAGAATAAGAGTACATATTAAATTTCTCACTACAGAGGAGAATTTAGCAATCTTGCCTTGTAATTTTATTCAAGTTTCCTTTCAATGAATAGAGTCTATGTTTCTATTTCTTTGTCTGTGTTTATATCTAGAATCGGGTCAAATCTTCCTGGTGAATTAAATCACACATCATTAGGTAGAGACTATCTCTAGTAACACCTTTTGCCTTAAATTCTTTTTTGTCTGATACTAATAAAATTACACTACCTTGCACCTTAGGAGTATTTTCCTGGCTACTTTTTCCATCCTCAATGTTCGCCTTACCTGGTGGAATGACTCCGTGTTTTAGGTACACCTTTTAGGAATATATCACCAAACTGGACTTTATTTTTTAGCTACGTATGATCATCATTTTTTTTTACAGGTAGAGTTAGACAGTGAGAGAGAGACAGAGAGAAAGGTCTTCCTTCCGTTGGTTCACTTCCCAAGTGGCCGCTGCGGCCAGCGCACTGAGCCATCCGAAGCCAGGAGCCAGATGCTTCCTCCTGGTCTCCCATGCAGGTGCAGGGCCCAAGCACTTGGGCCATCTTCCACTGCCTTCCCGGGCCACAGCAGAGAGCTGAACTGGAAGAGGAGCAACCGGGACAGAATCCGGCGCCCCAACCAGGACTAAAACCTGGGGTGCCAGCGCCGCAGGCAGAGGATTAGCCTAGTGAGCTGCGGTGCCGGCCGGTCATCATTGTTTTTAACTGTAAAGACTATCCTATTTACTTCTATTGTGAGTTGTGATATGTTTAGCCCATATTATCATTTCCTTCATCTTTTTTGGCTTATTTGTACTTTTTCTGATCAAGTTGTATTCTTTCCTGTCTCAACTTAAAATTCTTTTAACTATACTTTTCCTATCATTATGAAAACTATAAACTCCATTCCTATTATTTTAATGATTTTCTTTAAATATTAACATTCATATTTAAGTTTAATATCTTTATATCCTCTTGGGATATACACTCCATATAATACTTTCATTATAATGATACCATTACCCCACAGACAAATAATATATTCTCACTACTTATAATTTTTCTTTAGTTCTCCATATTAAACACGTATTATTTTGCACAGCGGCATTTGTATAGATGAACTGACAGGTTTGCCATTTCTTCTTCTCACTTTGGAGCTTTCCCTATAAGGTCATGTGCTTCCTTTCTGATGCCTTTTTTATTTTTTTGAAGATTTATTTATTTATTTGAAAGGCAGCATAGAGACAGGCAGAGGCAGAGAGAGAGAGGGAGAGAGAGAGAGAGAGAGGTCTTCCATCTGTTGCTTCACTCCCCAATTGGCCACATGGCTGGAGCTGGACCAGTCTAAAGCCAGGAGCCAGGAGCTTCTTCTGGATCCCCCACATGGGTGCAGGGTCCCAAAGACTTGGGCCATCTTCTACTGCTTTCCGAGGCCACAGCAGAGAGCTGGATTGGAAGTGGAGCAGCAGGAGATAGAACCAGTGCCCATATGGGATGTCAGCACTGCAGGCAGTGGCTTTACCCACAATGCCACAGTGCCAGCTCCCTGATGCCTACTGTCTAGAAATTTCCTTAGAAATACATTTCTTAGTAATTTCTCAAGTAAGATGTTGGTGTTAAACTTTTTTTTTGCCCTCAAATTACATTAATTCAACCTGCTCAAGAAAGATGATTTTACTGATACACAGCTATTTTCTTCTTGAAGTAACTTTTGACTTTCATCTTGAAAGATAACTTTACTGGGCATAAAACTATTTTCTTTCAAATTTGTAGATAATACTCCACTCTCCTCTGTCCTCACTGTTGCTCATGAGAAGTCCTTTCTCTATAAGAGACAGTAGTTAAAAGAATTAAAAATAAAGCGTAGAGTGTTACAACATGCTAGGACTATTATGGGCTATAATTTGTCATTTAATCGTGTCTGTACCATGAAGTACTTGCCATTATGATTATTCCCATTTTATACATAAGGAAACTGAGGCAATCAGCTGATTAGCTATAAAGCCCAGATCTGAACCCAGGCAGACTGGCTCCAGAGTCTACACATTAACCATTTTACTCTAAATATATAACCTTTCTGATTTATTTCCTCTAATTTATTTTCTTTGCCTTTGGTTTTTCTATTAGTTCATTAAAATGTTTCTAGGAATATAATTTTTATTTATGCTGCTTGGGATTTATGTGAAATCCCTCATTTTATGTAACCTGTTCTACAGTTCTGGAAGATTCTCAGATGCTGTCAGGTTACTGCCTTTTATCCATCCTATGTCGGCAGCAGCCAGGAGACATTCATGGGAACTTCTTACTCATCCCCTCATATTTTCCACATTTCCAATCTCCGTCTAAGATCCACGATGATAGTCTTCTTTTGGACTCTCTGTTTAAGAATTTCTTCTTCATTTTTTCTAATCTGTTTAGTCCATTGCATATTTAATTTAATTACCCCATGAATCATTTTATTTGGTTCTTTTTAAAATTAGTTTGGTACTTTTTATAGCCTCCTCTGGGCTTTTTTTAAAAGTTTTATTTCTTTATTTGAAAGGCAGAGTTACAGGGAGAGGGAGAAATTCTCTATCCACTCCTTTACTCGCCAAGTGACTGCCATGGCTGGGGCTCAGCCAGGACAAAAGCTAGGAGCCTGGAACTCCATCCAGGTCTCTCATGTGGGTACAGGTACCCAGGTGCTTGGGTCATCATCTCCTGCTTTCCCAGGTGCATTAGAAGGGAGCTGGACCAAGTAGAGCAGCCAGGACTCAAACCAACGCTCAAATGGGATATTAACAGTGGCTTAACCCACTGCACCGCAACACCAGCCTCATGTTTCTGCTAACTTCCTAATGGTGCCTTATTATTTTTTTAGTATTTTTAAATCCTGTATGTCAGCCTGTGTTTCATGGAATAGCAATTCTTTAAGATGTAGAATGAAGGTGCATTTCTTCAATATTCACAGTGATCTCATATGGCCCCTGGAAGCACCCCCACATGAGGACCATTTTACTTTTTAAATTGTTTTAAAAGATGTATTTATTTGAAGGAAGAATGACAAAGAGGAAGAAATAGAGATAGAAGGAGATCTTCTGTCTACTGGCTCACTCCCTTAATGGCTGCAACAATAAGATCTGGGCCAGGCCAAAGCCAGGAGCCAGGGACTCCCCCTGGGTCTCTCATGTGGGTGGCAGGAACCCAAGTACTTGGCCCATCTTGTGCTGCCTTCCCAGCTGCATTAGCAGAAGGTGGATCAGAAGCAGAGCAGCCAGGACTGGAATCGGCACTTCGATGTGGGCCGTCAACATCACACATGGCGGCTTAACCCGTTAAGTCACAATGCCAGCCCCAAACCATTTTACAGTAAATTCTCAGCTTGCATGGTAAAAATAGTGTCCCCAAATCCACTCGAGGACTGGCTTCTAAATGTGAAATTTTAGGAGGAAACGTTTATGCCTTCAACCTAGAACAGAGAAAATAAGCAAGTTATTCACTTTCTTCCCCTACGATGTATCCTCTCCATTCACCCAGTTTTGAGGATCCAGGCTTTATACAGTTGGCATCTCATTGTCCCTCCCACTTTAGGTGTGCTCTTGACTTTGGCTTTCATGCTCCATGGAGCTTTTGGAAACCTAGACTCTAGGTCCCAAGGTCAACCACCTGCTCCTGTGCTCCTTCACCTCTCTGGATTTCTGTTGTCCTCTAAGGTTTCTCTTCACAGTCTTGCCAGCTCTTCTATGCATTTAAACATATTTTCTTGGCACTAGTATTGTAGAATAACAGGTAAAGCTTCTGTCTGCATGCTGGTATCCCCTATGGGTGCCAATTCCAGTCCCAACTGTTCCACTTCCAATTGAGCTCCCTGCTAATGGCCTGAGAAAAGCAACAGAAGATGGCTCAAGTGTTTGGGTCCTTGCTACCCATTTGGGAGACCAGGATGAAGCTCCTGGCTCTGGGCTGGCCCAGCCCTTGTCATTATGGCCACCTGAGGAATGAACCAGGAGATGAAAGATGTCTCTCTGTCTCTCTTCTCTCTCTGTCACTCTTTCAAATAAATAATCTTTTCTAAAACAATTCTTTTTGAATATTGCATCTAGTGAGTTTTTCAAAAGGCAGAGTGAGTGCTTCACATGGCACATGCCATTTAAAATTCTTCTGTTCATAGAGATATTTTAAAATGAACTGCTTCCCCTTAATTTTTGTTGCTCTGATACATGGGCTTTTAAAAATTTGAGCCCAGTATGTAGAACCTAGACTCTTAATGGTAATCTAATCATCATAAGTTTTCTACTGTAAACAATATACAAAATATTCAGTGTAATTTCCACCTCCCTAAATTCCATTCTCCTCCAAGCTGTTTTTAAAACTTCCATATTTCTTAAAGCTAAAATATCATATACAATCAACAAATGTTTAAATCAACTGAGAAAAAAAATCTTAATTGTAAATCTTAGCAAGACTTGGCAGAAATGGTATTGCCCCTTAATCTATTTGTCTTACAGTGGAAAACTCTTCCAGAAAGATCTGAAATAATCACATGGCCATCTCTATAAGGAATCATCAGAGATTGTTTCTTTATACCATATCCATAGGTGGGGAATGAATAGGCTACAGATAGAGAAATAGCACTACAAAGAAGTTCCACCTTGATTTAAGATCACAAAAGAAGCCAGTTGTCAGGGACTCTCGCAGATTCGGAAGCCACCTTATAATCTGCCCACATTATTGCTACTTCAGGTGTCCTTCAGAGGCATGTGAACAGTAACTCAAATATGAAACTACTCAGTACATTAGGATTAAGTGTGTGTGTGTGTCTGTAAGCTTTGTTGGCAATATTTTAGAGGTCCAAGACATGTCTCCTTTTCTCCTTAGCACTCGCCACATTGCCAAGAGGTTGACAGAATAGGCAAACCTCATTAATTTTTTAAAGATTTATTTTATATATTTGAAAAGCAGAGTTACAGAGAGAGAGAGAGAGAATGAGAATCTTCCATCGGCCAAATGGCCACAATGGCTAGAGCTGGAGTGATCCACAACCAGGAGCTAGGAGCTTCTTCTGGGTCTCCCACGCATGTGCAGAGGCCCAAGGACTTGGGCCATCTTCTATTGCTTCCCCAGGCCATAGCAGAGAGTTGGAATGAAAGTAGAGCAGCCAGGTCTGGAACTGGCACCCATATGGGATGCTGACACTACAGGTGGCAGCTTTACCCACTATACCACAGTGCTGGCCCCAAGCCCTATTAATTTGCAATTGTAGCATCCATTTAGCAAACATTCCGTAAACGCTTGGACTGCAAAGGTAGCTAAAACACTTTTCCTCTGAGATATTGACAGTGTATGGAAAGAGACTGTGTTAACAATTACATCACAATGTGATGAGAGCTCTGCCTTGGGAATATACCAAGTATGATGGGAGCAGAGTGATCAGGGGACACTGAAGATGTCACAGAATCCTGAAGGCCAAATCGGTCAAAACTGGGGACAGAGAGAATAACCTGAGTCGAAGGCCTGAAAGAACATAGTATGCATATCCAATAAATGCAGAATACTCAATATGACCGAGGCAGAAATAAACTGGAAATCCATAGAGATGTGAAAGCTTAATTTTTGACTGGGAGATGGCGAGAAAACCAGCTCATCTGAGAAGAGGGTTTGGTGAGAGAAATAGACAGAAAAGACATCTGCAAAGTTGACAGATACCATAGCATGTGATTGTTGCAGAGAGCAAAGCCGCACAACCTCCTGTGCCAGGGATGTTAGTTAGGCCAGTGCTTCCGAATGCTACCATGCCTGTGCCTACGCATTCACCTGGAGTCTTGCTAAGGCGACGATCCTGACTCATAGGAGTGGGGCTGGCCTGAGAATCTGCATTTCTGACAAGTTCTCCCCTGGTGCTGATGCTGCTAACCTGCACACTACAGTCTGTATAGCAAGGACTTGGGAGAGAGCATGGCTTGTCCCGGGTTGTTTGTATGATTTTAAAAGCTGGCCCAGTACCATCATTGAAAACCTACTCCACATTGCTGATATTTTCAGAGGATCTGTTTCAGAGGGGCCAGTAGAATGTCTACTGCATTGAAGCCTTAGAGTCAGAAGCAGGGGGAGGATCCCATGCCTCTGTCTTCTTTCAGGATGCAAATGCTTCATCTCATTTCTATTTTTAACCCGATGCATTATTGCTCACAAAGCAATGACCTAATTCTCTCATTTTATGAGCATGGTATGCCTACACCACATAGTCTGTCTAACAGAGAAGCCTAACCGCCTGTAAAGGGCTTGAAATCTATAACTGGATTTCTGAGCACCCCGTTAGCTCCCACAGTACCTAACTTAGAACCTTGTAAGAGTGAACGCTCCCATCTGCCAAGAGAATAACCCACATACACCCGAAGTTGTTTCTAAAGAATTTTGTGACTACATGGAAATTGACTGTACACATAATCATTTTTCCTGATGTGCATGTAAATTTTGTATTTCAAAATACTGGGCTTTTTTCACTTGCAATGGGAGTTTTGCACACAGTCTATAAATCTTGCTGTTAAGACATTTTCCTTCATTATCCTAAATTTATCTTAATTTCAATCCAATTAAAAACTGTTTACTAGAGTTTTCCCCTCATATAATTGAGCACAGTATAGTTGATTTTTAACTGTAAACATACATCTGTGAATAATTCCTAAATGCCACAGTGTATGGGAGATCCTGCAGCATAATGGAAGTAATTTATTTCCAAATTGCTCCCATTTCTCTTATGACTTGCTTGCAAAGCTTTATTAAAATCAAGTCCAGCAGGTCTGACAAGAGGCTGACCTTGTTTTCCAAGTGCACTTTGCATGCTGCTCATGTGAATGAGTCCTAAGGCTTTCATATAGTTCATAAATTCATATATCTCTGAAGCTGTGTCCCTTGCTTGTTATCACAGCAAAAGGTATTGGCAAGACAGCATTGCATCTAAAATCATAAGGCCCACAGTAAGGCTGCTGGGGGTCCAGACTCCACCTCTCACACTCCTTAGTTATGGACTTAAAAATTATTTTTCAAATGTAATTGAAGGGAGGGAGAGAGGGACAAAGAGAGAGATTGTTTGATTTATTTCCTATCAGCTCTTCACTTCCCAAATACCTACAGCAGCCAGGGCAAGGCTAGGCTGAAGCCAGGAGCTTGTAACTTAACTGCTGGAGCCATCATGTGCCGCCCTCCAGGGTGCGCGTGAGCAGGAAGTTGGAATTGGGACTGAAACCCAGCCATGTGATGGAGGTCTTAAATAGTTACTCAAATGCCTTCCTCTGGCTATGGGCTTTGAGCAAGTTATTTAACTTCTCTATTTATCTCATCTATAAAGTAGAATAATAATAATATCTACTTCATCGGATTATTGGGGCATTAAATGAGTTGATGCACATAAAGAACATGCTATCGGTCTATTAATAATTATTAATATAATCAGTATTCTGGCCATTTTTAATTCTTAACCCATATAGCAGCCAATTTCCAGTCAATGGATGAAGTTGGCACATTGATGGTTTAAAAACTAAATAGTAACATCTGCAAAAGTGATTATAGCAACCATAACACTATCTGTTGACTGCGATCATATTGGTGGTCAAATGCTACTGATCAGTTGATCAAATCCACTTCTCAAAAAATTAGCCAGTTAATTGTGTTACTCTTTGTCTCAATAGCTCTGGGTTTTCTATAGAATAATGTGTCCTTTGGAGATGATTCATCCAGCTGATATTGAATGTCCACTATGTGCAAGTCAAAATGTGTGGAAGATACAAAAATGAGTATGTATTCCATAGCTGTTAAGTGCCTTTCTGCATGCCAGGCACTGAGCTAGTGATGATGCCACAAGAAAGAAAAGACACAGCTTCTGCCCTGGGAGAGCTTCTTGTCTACAGGGAAAAAAAGAAAAAAAAATAGGGCAGGCACTGGGGCAAAGAAGGTTAAGCTCACGCTACCCCCAGATATCTGTATCTCCTATGGAGAGGGTTCAAGTCCAGAGTACCCATGGTTCCCAACTAGCTTCTTGCTGATGCACCTGGAGGGCAGTGGAAGATGGCCCAATCACGGGGCTTCTGCCACCTGTGTGGGAGATCTAGGTAGAGTTTCTGGCTCTTGACTTCAGCCTGGCCCAGCCCTGGCTGCTACAGGCATTTGGAAAGTGAACCGGTGGATGGAAGTCCACTCCCTCTTCCTTCCTCTCACCCTCTCCCCTCCCCACCCCATCACTCTGCCTTTTAAATAAATAAATAAGAATGTTTAAACAACAAAAAAGCACACCCCCCCATAATTCTAAGTGTTATGCTAGGGAAGAAAAAACATGCTAAGGAGCAGAAGAGCACAGTAAGGAGGGGTCAAGGAAGGTGCCCAGGTGGCAGTGGAAGTTGAAAACAATGCATGAGTAAGAATCACCCAGGGAGAGATACAGGGACAATACTAGGGAACGGCGTAGGGAGCAAGTAGTAGGAGTGAGATGTACCTGGGGGGCAGGGTGCAGGGTGTCGTGCAAAGCACATGTAGGGAGATGCAGGTAGAACTGTGTAACCCATGATGAAGAATGTGCGTTGCGTGTCAAGGGCAGCAGTAAGACACCAAAGGCTGGCGGCAGAGGAGTGGATGGGGTGATGAGACACACAGGCACTGTAGGACGCTCATTCTGGCTGAAGGGTAAGAAGTGAACAGGGAAGGGGAGGTCTTGGGAAACGCTTACGTCTGGAAGACCAATGAGGTTGTTGTCGTGGCGAAAGGAAGAGCAGGCTAGGGGCTGGACTCAGGGCAGTGGAAATAGTGAGAAGCGAGTGGTTTCAAGAGATATGGAGGAGAGAGAAGCCAAAAGAGCTGGAGACTGACGAGATGTAAAGGGTCCCGGGGAAGACTCAGAGGTGCTCTGAGATGACATAAAAGACACAGAGCACACAGCAGGGCCCCTGGTCCCTGATAGGCAGCGTAGAATCCAACCACTGCCCTAACAGAAATGCGAAGTTTCAGGAGAATCACAAGCAGAGAATCCCCTAGGGACGAGGGGTTCATTGTCAGTGTCAGGAAGTCCTGGAGCTGCCTCCAGATTCACAAACACTGCCCGACTGGAAAAGCTGAAGGATGGCTCCAGTCCTCCAGCGTGGGTCCTGGTCCGTGCCTGGACTCACAGGAAACATCCGCTCCATGTGTTCATCAGGACCTGGCATTCCTGGCTGAAAACATCTGCGGCTCCATGTAACATTTCTTGAGCTGCAAGTATTTGAGGTCATGTCCAGGTCTTCATCAGATTGGGAATTGCTGCTCTGAATGTGTGCCTAGCAAACCACCGTCAACCTTATCAAAACCAAATCATTCTCCATACCCCCTCCCGTTAAAATTCTTTCTGTAAAAAAAAAAAAAAAAGAAAGAAAAGGGAAATGAGGTTCTGATATAATTCTTCAAGGATTTGCGTACGAGGCTTTGTCCTGAAGTGGGTTTTGATGTGACTTTATAGCTCAAAGGCTCAAACACCACTTCCAGCTGCGCTCTGCACACTGGCGCTTTCTCTGTCAGCCCTGCTAACCTGAACCCTGCCATCAGAACTTGTAGCAACACAGGGAAGGCTCAGAGAAGAATTAGCCTGGCTTTTAAATTGCCAGCCCAGCACATGTGGGATACATCTTTAACCACAAAATATGTTTTCTTTAGGGCCTTGCCTCAATTGTAACAACTTAAATTTAATAAGGACCGAGGAAGCCTATAAATCAAACATAATAAAATATTAAATTATGCACCTTGCTCTAAGTGGGGTACACATATTTTATCATTGAAAAGCATGGATCCGGGCATTCTGGAAATTCTGATTTCTTAGGCAGTCTGGGAGTGGAAAAGCAAAGCTGCATTGGTTTTCAATTTACAGAACATGATGTTAGTGATTACATTAACTTAATCGAATATTATTTCCCATATTTAAAGGCGGAATGAGAACCTTGTGTTTAGATTGTTGTTGGCTTTAAAAACATAAATGCGCACATATACATGTGAGTGTGTGTGTATGTGTGTGCATATATACATAAAGAAATGAGGGCTGGCTAGCTTTCCATATAATCGGCCATGTTATTAGTACAGCTGCACATTCTGTGTCTCAGGGGATTAGAAGCTCAGCCTGAAATCTCATTTAATTACAGAGCACTGACTACCATGGACCTCTCGCATCTGGACCCAGGAATAATAGAGAGCATTTTCTTTGAATGGCTTGTAGCGTTCAGGATAGAAACACATGGAGTTCAAGTCCTAACATTTGGTGAAAAACAAAAAAAAAAAAGCAGAAGTTTGCCGGTGCTTAGCTCAGCCTATTAAATAATTTTACTGAAGTTCCTTGGCTCCCTTCTTTGGAGCCTTACAAAATGTAGTTCCTTTGTCTTTTGGAGATAGAGGTGAAAGAGCGCGAGCTCACTTGGTTCCTTTGTAAATGAATACAACAGTAACACCTGCAGAGGGAGTTATCGTGGGATCCAACCAGGTCATGTGAGTGAAAGGATACCGCCGAACATCAAAGGCTATTACATGCCATATAGAAAAGCAAATGCAGTGGCCCTAAATTGGGCCCAGTTGAGGATGAGAGAAGTCCACAGTATTTGAAGGGTGGTGAGCAGGCTGCATGGTACAAGGGAAGCCCAGCGATACAGTCTAGACTTCAGTCTGAGAGCTCTAGGAAGCAAGTGGAGGGCTGTAAGCAGAGGAGGGCCGAGTTCTGAATTGCATTAAAAACAACAGAAGTGCATTGGCTGCTGCATGGTCATGTGGATGGTGGGGAAGGGAGGATGCAGTTGGGAGAAAGTAGAGTAGCCAGAGTTGGCGATTGAGTGAGAAGCCATCACAGTGGCTGAGGTGAGCACCATGATGGCTGCACTGGGGTGAACACGAGGACAGAACAACAGGCAGCCAAGCAGAGACGCACGAAGCAAGGCTGCAGAGATGGCCTAGGGCAGGAAGAACATGCAGATAGAATCATAAATGTGGGGGCTGTCAGCAAAGCAGAGGGAGGAAAGGGCCTGGGACTGCCACATCAGAAGGTTTTAAGAGGAAGAGAGCGCCAGGACCGAGCTCTGGAACATCTCAACATTTAGAGGAGGAGAAGCTCACGAAGGAGCAACCGATGAGAGGCAGGGTACATCCTGCCAAGTGTGTGCTGAGAGCCGAGAGGAGAAAGTGCTACGAAGGAGCTTTAAAGGAGAAGGGTAGAGGTCAGGAAGTCAAATGCACTTGATATGAAGATGATGAGGGGTACCCACACGAGCTCAGTGGATACAGTAATGTGGAAATCAACAACAACCGTGATAAGGGACCTAAAACCCCATCAGAGTGGCCCAAGAAAAGGAATGTAGAGAACAATTTAGACAACCCTTCGGCAAAGTTTGACTATGAAAGATCAAAGAAATGAGACGTGAGTCAACATGTATTCCATTAAGTGGCTAATCCTAGTTATTAGCTGCCACTTTTTGTCCATTCTCTATGTGCAAGGCATTACAGACATTATCAGAGGGACATTTTTATCATTGAAACCTATCTGACAGATACTACAATTTGCTGTTTACTCACGAGTTAGCCATGGCAAAGAGAAGTTAGATGCCATACCTGAGATTTTGCAAGTAGTATGTAGAGGACTTAAGATTGCGACTCAGATCTCTCCAGCTTCAAACCTTGGTTTTCCAATGAAACTTCAATGTCTCTATGCCAACAATTATAACCATATTCTCCTGCCGTAAGTGTGTAAAGCTATAGCCATGGATGTTGACTCAGTGTGTTAGTTAATATATTCTTTATCTTATGAAAACTGTCTGCTACCACCCTCTCACCCTGGCCAATGACCCTGTGTAACTGGAGATTCAGAGGTGGAGCATGCCCTGGCTCAGTGGTACATTCGGAGGTTCTCCTATCCTTCCCTCTGCTCTGCAGTCTTAACATCAGATTCACCTTTAGTTTGATTCCCCTCATACACAATAGATACATTCTAGCATAAGCGTGCCACATTACCCATCGTTCCAATCCTGAAAATATAGGGAGCCTTTCCCTTAAACAGGAAGTTCAGCCAGGGTCTGCTTGAGACAACTGAGGCCAAGCACACCATTTCATCAGAAATCGGGGAACTGTCAAACACAAATTGCTTTCTCCCCAGACTAGTGAGAGAGATGGCAGAACAGGTAGCCTTGGGCCTACCTTTCCCCCACAAACACACCAGTTCAACAATCTATAGGCAGATTGCCGTTGCAAGAAAGCCAGGAACTGATTAAGAGGCTTCTGTGTCTCGGGCAGGTATAAACCCAGCTGCATCACAGTGAGTATGAAAAGTCTGAAATACCTTCTTGCCATAATCCCTACTCCTGACACAACACCATACGGTCACTACAAAATCCCCCTGCTTCCAGGTTCTCCATGGGGAGGGAAAGAGGTGCACCAATGTATCCAATACCTCAGCTCTGCCAAGAGCTACCCAAAGATCTGTTGAGCCTGTTAGAGTGCTCACGGGACATGGTAAGCTCTAGCTTCCATGACACTATCAGCATTTTCCAGCAGAAACCTTGCAAGCCAGAAGAGAGTGAAATGATATGCTCAAAGTGCTGAAAGAAAAAAATACCGCTAACCAAGAATACTATACCCAGCAAAACCGCCCTTCAGAAATGAAGGTCAGATAAAGAAAACCAAAGCCAGAGGAGTCCTTTACCATTAGGCCTGTTTTATTTACAAAAACAGCAAAAGGGAGTTCAAGTTGAAAAGAAGGAACTGAAACAGCAAGGTGATAGCTTAAGGAAGTCTAAAACTCACTGATAAAGGTCAATGCATAAACAAATATAGATAATGTATTACCATAATGGTGCTTTCTCCCCAGACTAGTGAGAAATATGGCAGAATAAGTAGCCTTGGGCCTACCTTTCCCCCACAAACACACCTGTTCTTTGAATTCTGATACAAAAGTAATGCCAGATGAGTGTATTCCAGAGATCAGTAGTTATACTACCATGCTGTACACTTAGAAGTTTAAGAAGGTAGATATTTTGGTAAGTGTTCTTACCAAAACAAAATGGAATTTAGAAGTTAAATTATTTTAAAACTAAAAATAAAAAGTCCCCAGGTGACTCATGGACATCAAAGTTTGAGCAACACCTCTGTCGAATATTTGAGATGTTTTTCAATAATAACAGTGGTAAAAGGTAGCATTCTCCAGTTCCTGGCTTTAATTGAAATGGACTGTTTCACCATGTAAGTGATTTTAGTAAATATTGCTTGTACTGCAAAAATAGTTTCTATTGTTATCTTAGATTTTTTTTAAAGATTTATTTATTTGAAAGAGCTAGAGAGAGGCAGAGATGAGAGATCTTCCATCTGCTGATTCACTACCCCCTGGCCTGCAATGGCCAGGGCTGAGCCAGGCTGAGGCCAGGGACCCAAATACTTGAGTCATCATCCACTACTCTTCCCAGGCCATTAGCAGGGAGCTGGGTCAGAGGTGGAGCAGCCTGAACCCAATCAGTGCCCTTATGAGGTGCTGGTGTCGCTGGTGGCAGCTTTACCTGCTATACTACAATGCTGGCCCATAGAATTTTTTTAAATCAAAAATGACTGTTCAATGTTAGTAAATTTGGTGATAGCAAATACATGTATAATTTAGTTTTTCTACTTTAATAATTCATCATATAAACAAATGGTTTGATTCATGACACCAACAAACTAAATGTATTTCCTTGTATATTACTAGATCCTATTTAACATTTTAGTTTTGCATTTATATGCATAGGCAATTATTCTTTCTAGCTTTCTTCATTGGTTTAAAGTTTTAAATGATAGCTGGTATTATAAAATAACTTGGGAAGCTTTCCATCTTTGTCAGAATACTGGAATAGTGGTTGTCAAATGGTTTACACACTAGAATTACCTGGGAATGAGAATTAACCTTAGGAAAATATTAATATTCAGGCCCCACTCTAGAGACTCTGATTCAAATGGGCTGGGACTCACCAGAGATAATAATTTACAAAAATTAAGCTAAATTAAAAGAGCTCCCCAAGTAATTATAATGAGTGTCTATAATTGAGAAACACTAGTCTAGAGTCATTTAGATAAGCCAAAAGATTCAATAAAAGCTAACTACTGTCTTGTCAGTATTCTCTAGTTAGTTACCTTCTCAATTTCTCCATATCCACTGCATCAGAAGTCTACCACTTTTTTAAAATTGTTTTTTGTAATCAGCAGATCTGATCCATTAGTCTGTTTTCTTTTTTTTTTTTTTTAAGATTGATTTATTTATTTGAAAGGCAGAGTACCAAGAGGCAGAGGCAGAGAGAGAGAGAGAGAGAGAGAGAGAGAGAGAGAGGTCTTCCATCTGCTGGTTCACTCCCCAGCTGATTACAACGGCCGGAGCTGTGCCAATCCAGAGCCCGGAGCCTGGGGCCTGGAGCCTGGAGCCAGGAGCTTCCTCCAGGTCTCCCACGTGGGTGCAGGGACTCAAGAACTTGGGCCACCTTCTACTGCTTTTCCAGACTTCAGCAGAGAGCTGGATTGGAAGTGGAACATCCAGGGCTTGAACCAGCGCACATATGGGAGGCTAGCACTGCAGGCGGCGGCTTTACCCGCTACTCCACAGCACCGGCCCCCTTTAGTCTACTTTCAAACTGCAGAATTCAGTCTGTTACAGAGAGCTCATGTTCTTGACTTTATTTGTTCCATCTTTACATATATTTTTATTGTGATTTTTGTTTCTATTGGTTAATTTTCCCCCAACCCCTCTTATTTAGTGATACTGTTGTAGTTTTCCAATTCAGAATGTTCATTTTTCTTATCCCTAAAGGGCCACAAGCCAGCGTCTTTCACTCAACTATGACCTGGAGAGGAGTTAACCATGGCTGCCCATTCCATTGGGCATTAGTCTTGTTTCGTTACTCCTTTCTCTGATAAGATAAGTTCTTCAGAACTTGTCCTCAACACCGTTTTCCTCACCCCAAACCAGACTTTTCCCTGCCTATCTGCCTGTGTTTCGCAGAAATGGAGTCCTGTGTGTAGTTCCAGACGACAGTGCGTCTCCCCTGTTCCGGTGTCGCTGTGGAGGGTGTCCGGTGCGGGTGGAGGGGCAGGTGGGAAACCGCTGTGTGCTCCCTCGTGCCTGGTTCTTCTCTCTGATTTATCATGAGTGCTCCATCCGATCAGTTTGGTTTAAGTTCAAGTCTCCAGTATTTTCCTCAGACTTGACAGAAAGCGAATGTCTTCAATAATTCTTTATATGTTTGCAAACAACGTTTTATGCTCTAGTGGGCGAGTCTCAGAAACTAACAGGAGGAGTCCGACAGAAGTGAGCGCGTGCTGCCTGCACTGCCTGGAGAGGCTCAGGGACACACGGAACTGAGGGGTGCCACAGAGGGCTGGTGGCACCTCCGGGAGAAGGCGGCGTGCGCCCGGGCTGCTGGACATCTCTGGGGCTCGCCTGTCTGGTGGTGGAGGGTGTTTCTTCACATGCAAATCCCATCCAGTCCCATGCTTAGGACTTTTGCACTTTATTGATGGGAAAGCTATCTCAGTAAAAAGAAAAAAAGGCTAAGGATCGAAAGCTAATAAATTAATAATAACCAGGGAAGATTTGAACAAGACCAAGACAAAGGCCTGTTGCATAAAAAGCATCAGGCCAAACGCTGTGAAAGGCAAGTTCTCAGGAGCAAATGTATTTACTGCTACTTAAAATTTTCTAATACCAGCCGGTGCTGTAGCTCACTAGGCTAATCCTCCGCCTGTGGCACCGGCACACCAGGTTCTAGTCCCGGTCGGGGCATCGGATTCTGTCCCGGTTGTTCCTCTTCCAGGCCAGCTCTCTGCTGTGGCCAGGGAGTGCAGTGGAGGATGGCCCAAGTGCTTGGGCCCTGCACCCCCATGGGAGACCAGGAGAAGCACCTGGCTCCTGCCATCGGATCAGCGTGGTGCGCCTGCCACAGCGCACGGCGGCCGCGACGGCCATTGGAGGGTGAACCAATGGCAAAAGGAAGACCTTTCTCTCTCTCTCTCTCTCTCTCTCACTGTCCACTCTGCCTGTCAAAAAATAAAAAAATAATAAAATTTTTCTAATACCTTACAACAGACAAATGAAAAAAGTTAAATCATTCTACAATATGAAAAGTTGTATTTCTGGTGAGAAACTGGCCAGAAAAAGAAGCACCAAGTAGCCACAATCTAAATAAAACTGCAGGCAGAGACAGCGAGTCTCGCTCGGAGAGGCTGAAGCAGCCCTCTGCAGCCACAACAGCCTGCTCTCGCTCCAGGCGCCGGAATGAAAGAAAAGCAGACAAGGCAGCTAAGCCTCCCCACACCTGCCCAGGGGCCCTGCAGCGGTGGGGTAAGCTTGAGCGAGCAGGAGTGAAACAGTCAAATCATTTAGAACGTATGCATTTGCTATCTGTCCTCTAATGAATCCAGTTGTTGGGATCCCTAACACCTACTTATAATTTCTACCAGGGTCAGACATTTAGCCTAGTGCTTAAAGTGCCTGTGTCTTAGATCATGGTGCGTGGGTTCAGTTCCCATCTCCGCTATCAACTCCAGCTTCCTGTTAATGTCGACTGAGAGGCAGCAGGTGATGGCTCAAGTGGTTGTGTCTCTGCCAGCTACGTGGGAGACATGGATTGAGTTCCCAACTCTTCCATCCAGCCCCAGCCCAGCCCTGGCCATAGCAGGCATCTGGGGGGAGGGAGGTGAACGAGCAGATAGGAGCACATATTTTTTCCTCTCTCTGTCTCCTTTTCTCTCTGTGTCTCTCAATTATGTAAGTTTTAAATTCCCACTAAAGGGGCCGGTGCTGCGGCTCACTAAGCTAATCCTCCACCTGTGGCGCCAGCACCCCAGGTTCTAGTCCCAGTTGAGGCACCAGATTCTGTCCCGGTTGCGCCTCTTCCAGTCCAGCTCTCTGCTATGGCCTGGGAGTGCAGTGGAGGATGGCCCAAGTGCTTGGGCCCTGCACCCCATAGGAGACCAGGAGAAGCACCTGGCTCCTGGCTTCGGATCAGCGTGGTGCACCGGCTGTGGCGACCATTGGAGGGTGAACCAATGGTAAAGGAAGACTTTTCTCTCTCTCTCTCTCTCTCTCTCTCTCGGTCCACTCTGCTTGTCAAAAAAAAAAAAAAAAAACTAAAGGTGGTTAACATGCAAACATGTAAAAATCATGTATATTTTTTAAAATAAAAATACTGAAAAGACAGAAATCCACTGGAAAGCATGACATCATTGAGTGTATGCTGCTCCCTTGCAACAATGTGAATTTTAAGAAAAAGATGGTGAGGAGGGCGTATAGCATGCCCGGTTCCTTCTAATACAGGAAAGGCATCGCTGTAACACGTGCACATTTCTTCTCTAAGGGTCTATGTTTCTCTCGCTTTTTTTTTTTTTTTTTGACCTCTGGGCAAATGAGATTTGCCAAGCAATCACTGCACCTGCCAGGGCAGGGAGTCGGTTGGCGTTTCCATCCATTTCTGCATTGCTGGGGCCCTGCGTTCAGGCAGCCTCCGGAGCGGCAGGTCCAGATCTGAAATGAGCGCTTAGTGTATCGGCCCACGTAGAAACAGATCTCTTTGTAAGGTTGAATGGGGCTGATAAAATAATAGATTGCTGCGTTGTGTGGAAGCTATGGAAATGCAGCTACGAGGCCTCACATAGGTCCCAGAGACCCACCTAGCAGTTGCAGCAAGAAATGTGTGAAAAAGTAAGGCTTCAGTAAAATGCTACAAGTAAACAAATCCTGTATGGAAACGTACACGTGCATGTGGTAGCAGGGCGGATCTGTATGCTGGGAGGAAAAGTTAACCATTAACACACCCTAGTGTTTTGGATCCAGCTTCTGCTGTATGTTGCAGCACTTCCTAGAAGTCCTTTTGGAAATATGCCCCATATTTCAACTGTACACTTATGGTGAGAACAGGCACCCCGGAGAGGTGTGGGTATGTATCCCATTAAAATCAATCAATTGTCTTGTTAAATTACATAAACATTTCCATGTAATGACCAACACTAACATAATTTCCTGAAAACATAACACAAATAGAACAGATCTTGAAACAGACCACAGACGTCAGAATGTTCATGTGGAGTCCCCAGACCTTAGACTTCTATTTGTTATTTCTGGCTCATGTAGCATCTCGGGAGCTAAGCCAATGTATTCTGTCTCTGGATCATACAAGGGCCATGCCCGCCTTCCCATCCTGGGCCTTTTGGCTCTGTTCCGTGTGTCCTGATGGACAGAAAGAATGCACAAGGAATGTCTTGTTTGCATTCTGGAGGTGACCGTGCACTCAGTAATTCATCGAGAGAACTGAAAGATGTGTGTGTGAGAGAGACAGAGACAGACAGACAAGGGGATCTAGCTCTGATCTGCTCTCTGCTAATGCACGCTGGGAGGCAGTGAATGGGAGGCAGTGAATGGGAGGCAGTGGGAGGCTCAGATACCTGGGCTGTGCCACCCACATGGCAAACCTGGATGGTGTCTGGCTTTTGCCTGGCCTAGCTCCAGCTCTTGTGGGCATTTGGGGAGTGAACTAATGGACAGAAGACCTCTCTCTCTCTCTCTCTCTCTCTCTCTCTCTCTGTGTGTGTGTGTGTGTGTGTGTGTGTGTGTGTAGGGCCCCCTCTCCCTCTCTCCTTCTCTCCCTCTCCCTCCCTATCCCTCTCCATCTCCTTCTCCCCCTCCCCTCTCTCTCCCTCTCCTCCCTCCCTCTCTGCCTTTCAAGTAGATGCAAATGAATAAATACACTTTTTCTTTTTTTTTTTTTTTATTTTTTGACAGGCAGAGTTAGACAATGAGAGAGACAGAGAGAAAGGTCTTCCTTTTTCTATTGGTTCACCCTCCAATGGCCACTGCGACCGGTGCACCGCGCTGATCCGAAGCCAGGAGCCAGGTGCTTCTCCTGGTCTCCCATGCGGGTGCAGGGCCCAAGCACTTGGGCCATCCTCCACTGCACTCCCTGGCCACAGCAGAGAGCTGGCCTGGAAGAGGGGCAACCGGGCCAGAATCTGGCGCCCCACCCAGGACTAGAACCTGGTGTGCCGGTGCCGCAGGCAGAGGATTAGCTTAGTGAGCCACAGCACTGGCTATGAATACACTTTTTCAAAAACAGGAATAAATGAAAAAATATGACCTCATGGTAAAGCCAAGTTGGTATGTGTGGTAACAGCTTATTGATTTTCACAAAGAATGCAGTCTGAAATTGAGAAAGCCATAATTCTAGAATAGGGAATCTCGGGCTTCCTGAGCTGAAATCGGAGAGGGGCGGGGGGACTATAGAGCGTGGCTTTTCCTACCCGCTACCTCCTAACTACCTTATTGCAGTGTCTTCCCAGGATAGAGGGCTGTAGGGGCTTCTCTGATCCCTGCATAAACTATTAGATTATTAGGAACGGGTTCATCTCCTCAGAGCACCCATGTCAAGTCCTCAAAGGCCCAATCATTGGCCCTAACATGTCTCTTGGTGGCCATGTCACAGCCAGTCCACAAGCCCGAAGTTTGTACGGAGCTGGGGACAACAGGGCAGAGCGGGCAGCCATGGCCCACTCACTTTCGTGCTCGGTCACTTTCGGCTGGCTCTCCGAGGCGTCCCACCCTCAGGGCGCGCCGTGACTCCACCACACAGACATCTCTCGGCCACACTGGCAGTGTGGCATGGCAGGTACCCACTAAATGCACTGGAAGAGAAAGGCCAGCCTTAGGTTGTCCCTTGCCTCTTCTTCTGTGTGGCTCTGTCCTGTCTCCCACCAGGATGCACCAGGGACAGTCTTACGTCCTCCCCAGCTCTCCCAGAGCGCTGCAGGCAGAGGTCTCCGTCAGGACTCAAAGTGTCGGTTCCACCACACTCACAGCCAGAAGGGCGTTTCCCATCGCTTTTTACTTCACTTGCACGACTTGGCACAGCTTCGTCTGCGAACAGTGACTGCTGGGGTAGCGCACCAACCCCTAACTGGATCAGTCTTCCTGGGTCTCGATGGAGAGAGACAGAACCTACAGTCACTGTTCCAGGATATTTTGATAATTGATGTCCAGTTACTGAGAATGATAATTTTAAAAATGAGAAGCTCTTTTGTAAAAATAAAAAAAACAGTTTTGTTCTCATTATTTATATTTATCCTTAAGGCCACTTCCTCCTCATTCAGTTCTGTCTTCTGAGTTCAGAGGAAAAACAAAGGGGACAACACCCACCTTGAAGTGGTCTGTTTGCCATGAATGACACAGAAGCCGTTCCAGCTACACATAGGCTTCCACGTGTAACGTGGCCATCACCCCCTTTAGGCAAAGACGAGAGAAATTGGTAGGGCAGTGAGCTGGTAATGACCTGCAACAAAGATTTCCTGCTCTCCAAGAGAGTTCCTGCATGTTCCCCCAGCGCATTTGAGCGTGAATTTAATCTTTCACAACTTGATGGGCCTGAAACTGTGTGCAACAGAGGTACACCTCTAACAAGACTTTCTCGGACACTAGGATTTAGAACCGTGCCACACAGACCCTTTAACTGGTAGCAGATTTGCAGTTCAAGGCCTTTTTGAAAATACCAGTCCCACACTGAAAACCTGTAGGAACAGCAATCAGGAAAACCAAACCTATGGCGATCATCTAATTACAATGAGGAGGCCTGAGGGAGAATCTTCCAGGCACCCACTAATCCAGACAGATTTATCTGCATTTGAATGAGTGATGTCAGAGCCCTCTACAGCTGTGACCCACTGGGGTCGCAGGCCAATCAAGGCCTCAGCGCAGCTGGACAGACTCATTTGTTCTCCCAGATCTTATCAGGCCGGACTCCTTTTCCCATTAGAACTCTCCTTTCTCACTTTCAGTCTCAATTTTCCTCTACTCACAAATACCTAGAATAGAAGGGAGCTTAAAGGTCTTCTAATCCACTGATTTTCAAAGTTGTTTTGTTTTGTTTTAATCAAGGAATCCTTCCCTCCAATTAAGGCTCACCCAGAAAACTAAGATGTAAAACAGAGCCACCTGGACGTGCTGTGGTCACGAGGGAAGGGCAGCCGCTGGTGTGTAAGGGCTTCGGAGTGGAAGCCCACCCCCCTCGCTCTCTGCATGGACGAAGAATTGGAGATGGGGCTCGGTTTTTCCCGGGATGCGGCATCAGCATGTGGGGTCAGCACTGGTCTTCACTGCACAGGACTGGTCCGTCCTGGTAGTTACTGGGCATTTCTGCCCCCTCCTGCCATGTGCCTTGCAGGGCCCGCTCCTGTTTGTGTCAGCCAAATTCAGCAACTGAGAGCATGACTCTGATTCTCCCCAGGCTGAGAACCACGCGGGCCTGGAGTCAAGGAGCAGAGCCAGGGTGAACCCAGGTTTCTTGACTCCCTGCCGATCGCACTTTCCTCTCCAGCCTGTGGACTTCTGTCAGCTCCGTCTCGTTTCCCTCCCTCACCCCTTTTGAGCTTTGCCCTGACGGTCAAGCCCCTGTCTGATGCACTTCAGCTTCCACAGCTCTGTGAGGCCGCCTCCCCTTCGCCCTTCCATTACAGCTCCTCCTGTGGAAGCCATGCAAGCCATCCAAGAACATAGGTTAATTTAGACAAAGACAAAATATCTTCTAGCGCTCGCCCTATTTCCGACGAGCACAAATTTATCTCTTGGCCTGATGACCAATGCAGCTTCTCTAGTGAGAAGTGATTTTTCCATTCATGAACCCAGATGAAATGTTTTCTTCTCTCCAAATTGAATTGTTTGATTCTGGATTTCCTGTATTCTTTAGAAACATCTATAGAGCCACAATTCTAGTAGATCAGTTCTTGGCTGCCATCTTGGACATGGAGCCAGAGAGAGACCCGGAACTGATTCTTTCTCCTCTATTGGTTGGTTGGGTAACTTTCTCAAGGGTACCTGGCCTCTCTGGGCCTCAGTTTCCTTATCTGTAGACTGGGAGGAAGACTCGCTCTGCAGGAATCCTTGTATGGATGAAAGGTGAGGACACCTGTGCGGTACTCAGCGCCCTGTTATCACCACCACCACTTCCTCACCTTTGCACACTTTGTTGCAGTAAGTTTCATAAAATTGCCACGTGGAGGTGGCTGGGTCCCCTGGTTCTAGATTCCTTGCTCAGAGTTTACCTTCAGCGCTCAAGCTGGCCCATGCATGTCAGCCCATTTGGGAGAATGATGCACTCACCTCTTCCGTGGCTAACAGGGCGAGTAGACATCCCCATGGTTGCCTGAGAGATCTTATTTCCTACTGATAGAGGGGTCGGCAAAAACCTGGACTTTCCAAATGGGCTTTTACTAACAGCCCATCAGGGCTCCAGAGGGAACTATCATGTCAGAGACAGCCAGATCCTTTCTTACTGACAGTTTGAGATGTGTGGTTGAAATCATTCTTGACAAGAAAAAAACAGGCTTAAGTACAACGAAATCACGGATCGTCCACAGTGACCAATTTTCCAACTTCAGTATCCGCCCCAGCGCTTAATTATGACACACAAAAAGGAATCTTCGCGTTTAATGTAAATTTTTGTCTTTTGCACCCAGTACTGAAAAACCAGTTGAACAATTTCAAAAAATCACAGCTATTAAGTCAAACTAAAGCAAACACATTGTTCTGAGATACTTGCCAAGTTTTTTGAGTACAATTTGCATTGCTGAATCAATTAGTTTTTGCAGTTATATATGTGTGAAGCATTTGTCAGAGGCTTGTTCAAAATCTATCCATCTGGTTAGTGTTTTAAATGATATATACAGATGTTAAATGTGTATATGAAAAAGTACACTTTATTGAGAATAGCTAAAACCCCATAAATCATAACAAATTCAATATTAAATTCCACATTGGGATTCTTTAGATAGACCAGATTCAACAGCTTTTGCCTGTTTCAGGGGAAAATTTTGCCCAAAAAGTGACTAATGCAGATTCCCTAGCTACATTTCCTTGCTCTTTTTATTGGCAGTGAAACAATAATTATTCAATTAATCTTGTCAACAAGTGGAGGCTGGTTTCATTTCAGTTGTTTACTAATTATCATTGGGTAGATCTTTAGATCCTTGAAAATGTTGTCCAATTGCAACAAACTACTAATGAAGCAAAGCTTGGTTAATTAGGGAATAAGAGCAATTAGCTTGTCAGCAGCTAATTCCCGCAGTCCCTAGAGAAATGCTACATTTAGGGATTCCTAGCACAGGAGCTATTGACCTCTAAACCTTCTCCTTTTCTGTCACTGCTGTTTAATGGACAGTCACTTATTTTGTCAGGCTAATCACAGAGGTAATGAAGTATCCTACTGGCTTTGGCTTGGCACTCTGTTTTTCTCCTGCTAATTTTAGAAAGTTTAAAAATAGATGAATGGGTCTATTTTGGACATCATTAAAGGAGGAAGCCCAAGGTGGGACTTCACAGACTTCTCGGAGGGCCTGCTGCCCACCCCCAGTGCTATCTGGAGCTCATTAGCTCACAGAGCCTTCCCTGCCAAGGAATAGCTGGTCATGAGTGTTTTAAGTTACAAGTCTGTTGTGGGTCAAGTCAGCTCTGCTAAGAATGCGATTTAATGGGTCGAGGGAGGACCACTCTGAAACGTGTTCTTTCGTTTCCATCTTTACTGACAGAAACTGTCTTTAAAAAGCAGTGGAGTTGGTTAATACATGTGCAGCTGTGTTGGGGGGAGAGCGAGCGAGATGGGTGGGAGCTCTTTATCAAAAAGCTCTTGGAAAAAGCTCTTTGACAAGCTGGCCCAGGAGGAATAATTGAAGCCACAGTAATCTGATTGTTCCCACCTTGGACCGGCCATCACGGGTGTGATTCAATGCAGAGTATCCCCACCACATCTAGAACAGGGCTGAATCGCCGGACCGACTTGTTACTGCTGTCTCCCCGGTCCTACGAGAGTCTGGGGCAGGAAAGCCTTGCATCTTGGAGCCAGTCTGTCTCCCCCAAGGCATGTTTCAAAGCTTCACTTAGCTCACTTTTTCTTTTCTCCTTGGGAATATTGTGACAGATCTCTGAAACTTAAGCTATTATAACAACTATATAGGACAGAAAAGGAGCTTGGAAGTGGAAATGAAAATGGAAACCACTAATCTCAACTCACCGTGGAATTGTATGGGAGCTGTCACCACCGGTGGCACTAATGATGTTGACCTTGCTGGAACTCAGTGTCACCCTTCTCGCTTCTTGAATTCTGAGTGGAGAAATAAGACAAAAGAGTAAGGTGGAAGGGAGATCCTTTATTGTAAATTACTGGTGCTCAATTCAAGTTTTACTATCAAGAGAAATAGCCTCAATATTTTAAAGACATCAGTAAAATGTAACAATGAATTAAACACCCTATGCAAGAAGGTAGTTGACCTCAGAGAAGGTTACTTCTGTCACAGATGAGAGCTTCCTAAAAGGACTAGGACTAGATATTCCCACCCAATACCTGAACCGTAGTCCACGGCACGTGGAAGCCCACCGGCGTGAAGCCAGGAGCTGAGCAGATGTGCTTCTGCTGGTGACTGCACACTAACTTTGCATGCCCAGCTACTCTTTTCAAACTCAGTGCAAGGATTCCGATGAAGTCACCTTGCAAAGGAGCAACTGGGATGGGACCAGAACACAGGAGTGTTCCCCAAGTAGAATTCCCTCCACGGGAGCAGCAAAAAACGGTTCCTCTTAACAGATGCTATAGGCAAAGGAGTTTGGTGTGACTCATTAAGAAATAAAGAGTACAATAAAATTTGAATTAAACCTCATTAATTCAAAATCAAGATGATTAACTGTTGTATTGTTAAGTAAATCTTTAAAGAATTTTTGTTTACTATTTATTTGAAAGGCAGAGTTACAGAGAGAGAGACAGAGTAAGAGAGACCTTCCATTCACTGGTTCATGCTCCAAATGGCTGCAATGGCCGGGGCTGGAGTAGGCCTGGAACTCCATCCATGTCTCCCATATGGGCATCAGGGACCCAAGCACTTGGCCATCTTCCACTGCTTTCCCAGGTGCATTAGCTGGGAGCTGGATCAGAACTGGAGCAGAGGAGCCTTGACCCAACGCTCATTTGGGATTCTAGTGTTGCAGTCAGCAGCTTAGCTCAGTGTACCACAACACAACCCCCAACAAAGCATCAAGAAAGAAAAGTAATAGTCTATTGAAATTTCTGAAGGACTATTTGATTCCTAAGAGAATGTACTACTTTAAAATATTGCAAAGCACCAGTTCAAGTTTAAAAAGGACCATGCTAATTATAGGACATGTTTAGCTGTTGGAATATCTTATACATGCACATGTATTTCATTCTTCACAGAACTGATGCAGTTGTTTTTACTTTCTGTCTCAGTATGTGCATAGCCTACCAACATGCTCTACCTTCAGCTCACTGATGGGTAAAGACTGGAGGGACAAGGACCATAAATTCCCCAAGTTTCCCTTTCTTTCCATGTCATCATTTTTAACATAACTGATTGATGGCTACAGGGATGTAATAAAGCAAGAGAGATGACAGGGTTGCTGGTTGTTTGCATTTCTTAGAACATTCTTTTCTATGTCTGAAACAACTGTGGGTTTGAACAGAAAATGTGGTCTTTGGGGGGCTGTTATTCCCCACAAGCCCCTCCCCATACCTCCCCTACAGAGTCCTGGACATGCCTGACTGACCTGGTGCTGCCTCTGAGCCTTGTGGAACTGCCACACATAGATTCTGCCGGTGCTCCTGGATCATAGGAATGCTGACTGCAGATGGGGTGCCTGGGGAGCGGGAGGAACTGTGATGCCCATGACTCCTCTGCTCAAATGCCAGCTTTGTTGTTGCATCAAACTCCACTTACAAAACACAGGTCTAAAGAGAAAGTTGCCATTGCCAAACAGACAGCAGAGCAGTAAAGAGAGTGTGGGGTGCTTTTGAGCCATGGCACAGGTCACACACCCATGAAGCCAGCGTTGGGCTCCAGGGCTAGCCCTGAAGGATTAGCATCTCAAAGGCTGAATTCCAGGAGAGCGAATTGGAGGGGAGGAGCAGGTGATGGAACAGCCCTTTACCCAGGTTTAAAACCACTGCTGTAACGTTTGCCAGGAGGTGAGAGTAGGAAGCACAAGTGGGCCTTGTCCCAACAGAACACCAGGCTGGGAGCCCTTGCTGACAAGAATATTAGGGGTTATTTTTCCCTCAATTAATACAAAGTAATTCTTAAGTTGTTATTTAGAGTCTTAGGCAGCCAGTTTGGCCTTTGTACTAAATGACCTTCTTCCACTGAGCACAAAAGTGTGTGTGTGTGTGTGTTTCATTTTTGTGGCCATCTGGTTAAATAGAAGTTTTTTATAATTTTTCAACTGATTCAGTGGAAGTGCTATGTGTAGGGTTGGTAAAGTAAACAGCTTTGAGGTTCTTTAAACCACTGCATTTGTGATCATTTTAGAGGGTACAAGCTTTCTGCTGTAGAATCTCCGTGTACTAACAACCCTTTGGGGGATAACAGACGGGATTCTCTCTCTGTGTGGGTATGTTGACCAGGGTGCCCTCCCACGGCTCTGAGTTAGAGTGTGTGAATCAACTTGTCGCCACTCCTCATGGCATCAGCTTCTTAGACAGGTGTAAGCACTTTATGCAAGTGAAATCAGAACTCAAAGTAGACAAGGCCTCCGTGTGCCCAGGCTCTACACTAGGCCGAGTGGTTGCGTCTCTCTGCAGAGGAAACGTGAGACCTTTTTCTGAATTGTTCCCTTCTTGTTCTTCTGCATTCTAGAAAAACTCACTTCCGCTCAACCCAAACCCTAGGACCCCCTGCTGAGTCCTTGCGTGCCCTCCCTTCCTGCAGTCTATCTGCCAGTTCTGTTCACAGCTGAAGGCTGTCTCATCTCGCCACCATTAACCACCTCTGGCCCACGCTGCAGAACCCTCAAAGCTGATCTCCCTAACTGGATTCTTGCCCCTTCTGGTAATCCATTGACTACAAACTAGTCATGGTGAACTTCATGAAATGTAAATCAATCACACCATGACACTTACATACTTAAAAATCTTCAGAGCTTATTGTCCTCACTTACAAGACTTGCACAGTATGGAATTAGTCTGCTTCCTCAACCCCTTCAGCCACACTGGCCTTCTGCTAGCACTGGAGCCCATTAAAGCCTCTCTACCCCAGGGCCTTTACACTTGCAAGTCTCTCTGCCCAAACTGTTCTTCCATGAACTCTCTGCAATATTTAGTTTAAACTAACTGGGGGGACAGGGCTGGCTTGTGTCATTCCCCATGGAAGTCTCACTGATGGCCACACCTGAAGTAAGTCTACCCCAGTTACTCTCTATGTAGCCCTATCTATTCTCATCATAGAATGAATGTCTCACGGTCTGAGTTATGTCCAGGCCATTTCTCTCCACCAAAGTACAAGTTGCATGAGGGCAAGATCTTGTCTAAACTGTCCCTGTATCCCTAGCACATAAAGTGGTATCTAATATGTAATAGGTACTCAATAGTTTTTAGTTTAAATGACGAATAAGGAGAAAGTTATAGGCCTATCTTTTTTTTTTTAAGAATTATTTGTTTATTTGAAAGGCAGAGTTACAGAGAGGCAGAAGCAGAGGCAGAGAGAGACCTTCCATCTACTGGTTCACTCCCCAAATGCCTGCAATGGCTGCAGTTGAGCCAATCTGAAGCCAGGAGCCAGGAGCTTCTTCTGGGTCTCCCATGTTGGTACAGGGTCCCAAGGACTTGGGCCATCTTTTGCTGCTTTCCCAGGCCGTAGCAGAGAGCTGGATCAGAAGTGGAGCAACCAGGATGCAAACCGGTGCCCATATGGGATGCCGGCACTGCAGGTAGCAGCTTTACCTGCTACACCACAGCGCCAGCCCCCAAGCCTATCTTAAAATTGCCTAATGTCATGGGATCAGGGCAACCTGAGTGACTGTGTACATAGGGAGGAAACAAGCATTATGGGCAAGTGAAGGAGAAAGGAGACAAGCTTGGGACTGTGGATAGGCACTGGCGTCTGAGAAAGAGCGAGCCTAAGCTCTCAAGTGAGCTTCAGCGGGGACAGCGGCCCAGTCCTGAACCCGAGGCAGGCGTGGCCGACACTGTTCTCTTTTTGCTAGACGCCAACTGCAGTCTCGAGTTTTTTAGGGTAGAAAGCAGAGTTTCTCAGCAGTCTTGTCTTCTATTGCTGTGGAACCTTCTCGCCATGGTAAGGGAGCATAACTCAGACCGGGAGATCTAGGAATATGGTTGGTTTAGGCATGACTGGACCCAGTAGCTCAAATTACATCACCTGATGTCTCCCTCTATCCATGTAGCCCTCTATCTGTGGATACATGTGTGTGATATTACTTATGTTATATATATATATGTCCGTAGGTAATGTGTGATACGTAATATATGTGTGTGTGGATTTATATAAAGCATTTGTAATGCTGTGTGTGTGTGTGTGTGTGTATATATATATATATATTCATCCATATTTCTTTAGCTTACTATGAATTCGTTTCTCACCTGTGGCAGAAAATGACACCATAGTCACACCCAAACCCCAATTCTAACAATTCTTTATCCAAAAGGAGATAGCCTCACCCTCCGGTGTCCTTCCATGAGTCTCCCACACAGTCTGCCCGACTCAGTTCCATCCACTAGGCTGAGTCACTGTGAACAGTCATTCTGGATGGCTACTCCATCCACTGGTCAGCAAGGCAGGCACAGTGAGAGACCACGTGGAAGGGTGGGGTGTGGTTCCTGGAGAAGAGATGCTGGCAGACAAAATGACTCCAGCTCCTTTAGAAAGGCCTCTCCGTTCTCAGAACATACCACCCGCCTGTGTGACCAGGGGTTGCATTTGGCCTCTGCTTTGGATGCTGTTCCCTCCGCTGTCTGGTGAGCTCACGGTGGCGTGGTTACTCTGCAAGCCCTCCACGTGTTCTCCCACAGTAGCCAGCTCACGGCTCTGTGTTCTTCAGCAAAGTCTCGACTTTGGGGAGAGTAATGTAACAGGTGCTTTAACACAACAGGTGCCCCACAAAGCCATGGATGCCTGATTAATTCACCGTCACAAGTCATACACCTTATGAACCAGAGACTCTCACTCTCTTGCCCTTGCCTGGTCCTTCAGCGCTTTTGTGGAGTATAAATAGTACAAGATGTTCATGAAGAAAAGCTGGGACTCTCAGCCCTGGCAGCAGAAGCCTAAGTTTGGAGATTCTCATTGAGGAGAAGCAGTTGCCCACGGAATAAATAAATACAGAAGTTCTCTGAACGTTCTGCTCGGGTAAACTGTACCACGGGAGCCCTGAAAACTCAGGGAAGCTCTCTAAGTTCTTTTCACAGCCATTCCAGTAGTGTGCACTTCAGGTAACATTTATCCAACACAAATATATATGAATAGGTGCTGAATAGAGCCGTTTGCTTCCTTCAGGGACTGGGGACAGAAGGTAAGCAGGACGCGTCCTTGCTCCCTGAGCAGGTGCAGTGGGTAAATGAGGCCACTCTGCCAAAACTCCGCCGTGGAGATCCCCAGGCCTGGCCGTGTCTCACAAGGCTGACTTCTCCTCCCCCTGCTCCAGTGATCCCGGGTTTCTGATTCAAGCCCCCAAATTCTGCTTACCTAAAAGTCTAAAAGGGCGTCGCTGGCCAGGCTGTTACCACCCCACCCCACCCCCTCCCTACTCACCTCCTCATCACTTTCAAACCCGTGGGCCTGGCCTGGCTGCATTTTTCTTCCAGTTTTTCTACTGGTAGTTTGCATCCGTTTTTCATTCCCTCTCTCTCCCTCTCCTCCTCCCTCCCTCTCCCCCTCTTCCCCTCTCCCCCTCTTCCCCTCTCCCCCTCCCTCTTCCTCTTCCTCTCCCTCCCTCTCTCTCCCTCCCTCCCTCCCTCTCTCTCACAACCTGCCTTTCAAGTAGATGAGAATAAGCATTTTTTAAAAATAAAAGTTGTATTAAAAGGTGGCGACTATCACCCTTTTTTAGGTATTTTCTACTATTGCATTCTTCCTACAATAGCAGCAAACAAAGATCATATGGTCCACAAAGCCAAAAACATTTCTCCTCGGCCCCTTATATTGGCTTATAATAAGCTTTGGAGTAGAAGGAGTCTCTCAAGGCATCCAGCCTGGTGATTTGTACTTCCAGAGAGTTGATAAATGTCTCCTGCATTAACATCACTGTAAAAGTTTTAGTATTCAAATGTGTGCCACAGGATTCCTACTTCTATATGCTAATAAAATTGAAAGCACTAATTTCTTTATATTTTTACAAAGTTTGACACTTTTCCTAGTTTGATATTTAGCATATGAATTCTACAAAAGACTTTTTAAAGAGAAACTCCATGCTGCAATGAGGATTTATCAAACCCAAAAAGAAGAGTAATTTTGTAGTCTCTTTTTAAAAATATGAAATAGATGTTCATGTTGAAATCTTGAAAATTACACTAATGTACCATTCAAACCTTAAATGTCAGTACATAAAATTCTGTTAGTTTTCTAGCACAAAAGTAAATTAAAGATTAAAAAGTTCTGCTCTCTGGCATTGCCTTTCTTGAGGATAAATTTAGAACTAGTAGAACATTAATCTTTAGAAACTTCTAAATTTATTTACTTTTTTTAAATGGAAAAGTTTTATTTTTAAAAAATTTATTTTTATGCAAAATAAATTTTTCCATTTTAAGTTATAAAAATTTCATGTATTTCACATATACAGATTTAGGAATATGGAAAATTTCTAAATTCAATATTTAATTTATTATACTAATAGAACTCTATAATCTGTTTTACAGAGTGAGATACTGCATACATCCAACAGAATATAGATAAAGACACAAAACATTCCTCCAGTGGACTGAGATGGAGTTGGGGGAAGAAGTAAGTAAGTGTATAAATAAATATTAGATTTCCCCTTGCTTATAGGTGGTGGATGAGCCAGAATCTTCATGAGATAGAATAGTAGCAGAAATCACTTAGGTTTCTCAGACATGTTAGCAGTAGATCTCTTAGCTTCCGACATTACTTACATCTCTGTTTTGCCCTGGAGATGAACTGGGTTACGTGGGACTGTCAGTACAATCAGGCACGCAATCAATTCAGAGAAGTTGGTGTCCTGTGAAGAGCACCCAGCTAGGAGTGTGGAGATCTCAGAACAAAACCAGCGAATGACCTCGGGCCCATTCTTTTGTCTTTCATCACCCATGATTTCTGAAGTCCTTCCATTCCAGCATTCTGGGAAGCTAAGTGATACGTTTACATTTATTTTCAACCTTTGTTACTGACTATTCAACAGATGTAAGTAAACCACAATTTAAAATACATACATGTATGTATACATATATAATATATATATGTGTGTGTATGTATATGTATATATATGTAGTACCTTGTACTTCTTTCTTAAATAAGAAACTTTTGAAAGCTGGAAAATAAATGTAAGTTATTGAATGGACTCCCACGATGTTCGTGTTCAGGAGGGAAGGTCCTAAAGATTACCTTGCATGGCTTCATTTCACAGATAAGAAAACTGAAGCAGAGAAAGCAAAGTACTAGAGATTTGAGTTCTTAGTTTACCGCGTGTTCCCTCATTCATGGGCATTTAGTGGGGCAAACAAGATACCACTTGGGATGGCTGCATGCCATGTTGAAATACAAGGACTTGACCCCCAGTGTCACTCCCTATTCCTAAGGTAACAGGCAGTAGCCCAAATACTTGGGTCCCTGACATCCACGTAGGCAACTTGGATTCAGTTCCTTATTCCCATCCTCAGCCTGGTCCAGCCCTCACTGTTTGAGGCATTTGGGGAGTGAACCAACAGATAGAGGATCTCTCTCTCTCTCTCTCTCTCTCTCTCTCTCTCTCTTTCTCTCTCTTTTTCAACAGATGGAGAATCTCTGTTTTTATCTTTCTATTTGAAATAATAATTTTAAAAAAAAATTATTGCTTTCTAAATCATTGCTGTTCTTATAACATTTGCCTGTATTGGCTTTCTCAAGTGTAATTTTTAAGCGATTCTCTATTTTCTCACAGTTTTACTTTTATATTCCCATGGCTTGAGTTCAAGCTAGTTTCCATTTCTGCAAAACATTGCATTTACTGGTTGGGTTTATCAAACAATGCTATCTAAGTAGTATATTTGTATTTCATCCAAGCGAAAGAAGTATATAGCTCATTGGAACTTGAGGCTGATAACATAAAATGAAGGAAAAGAAACTAAGATAAAATTAGGGGAAAATTGTTGCCTTATCTGGACAATTTTGATTTCAAATTCTGCTTCAAAGCTATGGTTTTTATAAAGGAACACTAACTAATCTGTCACATTATATCTTGTTAACCAGAACATCAGCAATGGTAATAACACACTTCTGGCAAGAGTCCATTCAGTCATTCAACAAACATGTGTAGAGCCCCATAAATAGCAAGGTGTTGCAGGAGACCCTAACAAAAGGCAGAGATGAATGAATTGCTTTCTTGGAAGGAATTTAAAGAATAGCGATAATGACTCAGTTATTGGGTGTTTATTGGGAGCTATGCCATGCCCTGGCTCCGTGTCCTCTGAATTCTCATTGTCTTCTTGACGCTAAGGGTTGGATACTGCTACACTGATGTGGCTTATAACTGAGATTCCATATAAATCTTCTAGCTCATGCTTACAGCATGATAGAGTCTCATAAGATGTTAATTTTCTACCTTTTATTTCCCAGATATCACAATTTTGCCTTCTGGCTGATACATAGCAGATAACAAGGGGTTTCCAGAAGTGGATGAATGATGCAGCAAAAAGAATCCGCTGACTGAATACGAGAAGGACCCCCACATCCAAGGTGAGATGCAGAGGAATGGAAGGAAGCTCCCCTAAAGGTAGGAATGGACAAGTGCTCCCCTGAGGGAGCTGGGCACTGGTGCACTCACAGGAGCTGTGTGGGGGTGGCAGGGAAACCCGAGTGTCTACACCAAGGACTGACAGGAAGGGCTCTGTGCAGCCCTGTGAAGGCCCAGGTCCAAGGACACACTGAAGGGAGCCTGGGCAGAGGCACCCAGCAAAGACTGAAGCCTGTGTCACGATGCCCCAGCCTAGGGCTCCAGAGCATGGCTCCCAGGACCACAACAGCCTCCAGCAGACGGCCCACAGAGACTGGGAGGAAGTTGCTAGAATAAACAGCATCCCGAAACTTGCCCCAAATCTGAACCTAATCAAGCCCCAATGTTTTCTGAGGTTTGAAAAAGCCTGGCTCAGCGTTTTAAAAACAATATCTATTCGTCTTTTGTCTTCCATTTTCAGCCAGAAGTAGAAGTTCTAAAAGTCGATTAAAAACGTTGGGTTTTATTTTTTATTTATTTCTTTACTATATGCTTTGCCTAGCCAAAACCAGAAAATGCTGGAACAGCATAAGCTCATTCTCCTGAGATACCCAGATCAAAGTCGTGTGGAACAGCCTGGCGAAGCATCTGAATGTTTCCCTTCTTATCCAAACCCAGCCCGAATCCCTCCCAATTTACTCCTATGCATCCACCTTCTCGAGTGTTCCGAGGCATTTCTTTTAGCACACATGTTGGCCTTCCAAGGGTAACAAGCAATTGTGTGCTGGCAAAAGCCGTGTTTTCAAGTGTAGGGCTCTGTATCGTCATCCAGCAAAGAGAGCAAGAGCTTCCAGCGACGGTATCCATTCCGCATATCCCATACAGAATAAAAGGATAGGAAGAGTAGTGTTACATACCCTCCTGTGTAAAAATGTATTTCTCAGCAGTGTGTTTGTTTACATTACTAAATTCTCTTCCCTTGTAGGAATAGAATTCAATGTGGCCAAGTAAAACTTTAAGGCAGGTCACATAATCCAACTAACAAATTTACAGGGAAACTCGTCCTGTTCCTTTCTTAACGATTTAGCTCCCTAGAGCTGTCCCGTGGGGATGAGGGTCCTCCAGATTTCCCTACCAGATAAGTTGCATTTTTGTCGGGTAACCCACACTTTTCACATTTCCCTCAGATCAGCCTTGTTCCAAGTGACTTTGACCCATAGCGTCATGCACTGCATGCCACGATCTTTTTTTTTTTTTTTTTTGGAGAGAGAGAGAGAGAGAGAGAGAGAGAAAGAGAAAGGTCTTCCCTCCATTGGTTCACTCCCCAAATGGCCGCCACTGTGCCAATCTGAAGCCAGGAGCCAGATGCTTCCTCCTGGTCTCCCAATCGGGTGCAGGGCCCAAGGACTTGGGCCATCCTCCACTGCCCTCCTGGGCCACAGCAGAGAGCTGGACTGGAAGAGGAGCAACTGAGACTAGAACTGGCATCCATATGGGATGCCGGCGCCACAGGCAGAGGATTAACCAAGTGAGCCACGGCGCCGGCCCCTCCACATTTTCAGCAGGACAAGGAAAATGTGTGACGCTGCTCCATTCGTAGGTGTTGAGACATTATCCGACATGCAGGCATCCTGGGCTGTAGCATGTTCTAGTCTCAGATCTCCTTTGGGTACTTGGGTATGTCTTCCAGGAGTCTACATGGCCTTGGCTATTCCACACTGTGTATTTGAAGCCATGGGCATTAGCATAATCTTTTCCTAAGTCCAAATGGAAAACATTTTCATGATCAAATAGATGAACTTGTAAGGTCAGCATTGCTGTCTCAGTTTCTGATGTTTCTAAAATACACAAGTGATTCTTTGGCCTTATAAACCTCCACCTGCTTCTTCCTTTCATGTAATTCGCCTTTGTTCAGTTATTTTACACCACCCCTGGAGTGTTTTCAAATATATTTCAAACCCCCAAGCAACCCCATTTCAGCTGATTGACTTCGGAGAACTCTAATGCTGGCCAGGCATTTTGCTGCAACCCCATTTAGACTCAGCAGGAAGAGCAGATTTAAAAGGCAGATTACGTTTTTAGCTTTTTAAAAACTGCTTTATTAGAGAGGCTAAAAGCCACAGTGGTGGTGAGCTGAATTCTTTTGAAATACAAGCAAGTTCAAGACATCCCGGGAGCGGTTCCTCACCCGTGGCGCTCCTCCCCTTGGGCTTCTGTGATGGCCGGGACCAGCTGGCTCCAAGTATTTTTCTTAAGGGTCCTTGTGGCTGCAACAACAGAAGCCCTAAAAGGACTAAAGAGGTTTCATTTAAAAAAAGCAGCTCACTGAGGTTCCCACCCCTGGACTTGTGGCAGGCCATTCTCTGTGAAAGGGTTAGTTACACACTGGCTACTGCTGAATTCGAGGGGTTGGCCAAGGGGCAGTAAATAGGTAGGGAACCATGAGGAGGATGTGAAAGCCACTTAGGGGGAGGAGAGACTACCTCTACCTGATTCCTATGGCGGGAAGCTGGGAGGCCCAGAGTACAGAAGGATGGATGGGTGCATGGGTACATGGACAAGCAAACCATTGAATGAATGAATGAGCGAACAGGCCAAGCCATCTCTACCGCTTCATATACCATCTTAAAGCCAGGGCTACAGTTTACTAGCACAGCCCCTTTTGTGAATTTTCGTCGTTGACTCTATACCAGGAGCTGCTTGTAAAGAAGTTGAGGAGCCATGGAAAGAAGCTGGGGATAATGAGATTCCTACAGAGTCCATGGGATTCCTTAAGAAAGGTTTTGTTTACAGGTTTGGAGATGAAGTGAACACTACCAGATGTTTGCAGAAAAAGTACAGAAAGAAGCAGGCTGGCTCCTATTTTAAGAGGAGATTAAGCAGGATGAAACCAGGGTTGTAAGTAGTCATGCAGGGCATATGTGCAGCCTCCCAGTCGTGCTGTACCCAACGAGAACATCAGCAACCAATCAAAACTCCTTAAGCCAAGCCCAAACACAGCCTTAGCATCTCTGGGCTATTGCAATCCTGAATTAAACAAGAGATAGCCCTAAAGATATGTGTGGATCAGCTCAGAACCCAAGGCTGATTCCCCAGGGTGGGACCAACCAGTAGTCCAAGAGAGTAGTGGCCAGCACCCCAGGGCTGGAGGACTGTAGCTGTGTGCCCCACCTGAGCCAGGTGGCAGGTCCTCAGATTCGGACGATGAGCCTGGGACTGTGTCACTAGATTTTTCAAGAGTAAGTAAAAATCCACTTTTAACTTGGGATCTTTTGATTTTTAAGTTCTGAATCCAAGAAGAGAGGGGGAGGAAGAAAAAAAAAAAAAAGAATGCCCTTTAGGCCAAATAAAATACATATGCAGAACAAAAACAAAGCCTGTGGGTTAATGTAGCCTCCAGGCTTAGGGGGATTGAAGGAAGATTCCAATTTGCTCTTATTTTGCCCAAACTACCTTGCTACCATCTGCAGCTTAAAAACAAAAGAAAACTATCACACCAGGGTTTGAAGAGGGCATGTGACAAATTGCAGAAAATTATAGCCAACGTTTTGTGGTTGCTGATCTTCCCTGAGTTACACGCTAGCAGAGACCTGGGAAAAAAAAAAAAAAAAGGCAGCCAACTTCAAAGTTTCCAGGCTGAGGAGGGGCCTTCCTGAGCAGCTTGCTTTTGTCTGAGTGTCCCAGCCCCAACCCCTTTCTGTGGATCACAAAGGGCCGTTGGTTGTCGCCCAGTCCAGCTCCTGACATCCCCAGGCTGACAGTCGCCTTCCCTCCTTGCCTGGTTCAGTTTCCCATCCCTCTCTCTCTGCGTCTCCCTTTGGGCTGTTTACATACAATTTCCTTCTGGGTGGAACTTTGTTTTTCCTTTCCTTCTTTTGGGCCTGTTGTTTTTTCTTAAAATAGGAGGTCATTTCAGGCAGAAATGTGTTTTTGCCTCCTTGCTTCCTCCATGGCTGGGACTGGGGCCCTCTTGGAAAGAAGGAAATTTCCACTTTGTTTACAAGGAGGAGTTGGTTTTCTTTGGATAGGCCGCGACTTTGCTGGGTAGGGAGTTTGGAATTCCTAGGATTATCAAAAGAGATCAGCAAAGGCATTTTAAACACACTTTCTTTGATTTTTTAACAGATGTTGTACCCTCTGCTTTCCCGTTCCTTTTCTGTAATGTGTTCACTTTTCTCACATGCACCTAAGAATCCCGTCTATCTGTCCCGGCAGTCCAGTCTCTACCTTGCCTTCCCAGAATCTTTTAGCCTTAGTTGTCAATCTGGGTTATTTGACCAACATTGGAGACCTATTCCAGCATGAGTCATAGTTTTATACTTTGAGATGGAAAAGTAATTTCTCCCCTTCTGCTTAAAATTCACCCGTGACCCATTGCCATTACCAAAAAGGGCAGACTTTAATGGTGCACACCTTTCTCAAGCCCAGTGCCCTGCCATCACAAACTGCATGGCAAGCCCCACATCAAATTGTGTCACTTGGCACCGGAGCAAGAGTGGACCATGCAGATTTAACCCTGAATCTTGCAAATAAAATTCAAAGAAGACAGTACATTAACAACAACAACAACAACAAAGTTTCTGAGTAGATGCATTGCAAAGCAAAAGAGAATAAAATGCATCAAGGTGCATCGTATGACAGCTTTGCTGGGCTTGATACTAAAGAAATGTTCATTAGTATAATACTTAAAAATCTCAACTAAATGGAATCTAGCAATCCGATCTCTAATTTTGATTATTCCCAGGATGCTTACTGTTAAATCTAACTCCAAAGAGGAAGGCAGACAACGCGAACTAAAAAATGGGAAGAAGAGAGAAATGGGAAGGAGAGAGATTGAGAAGGATATGTCCAAGGCAGTCTAGGATGGTGGTGAAGCCCACGGATCTGGAGGCAGGCAGGTGTGGGGTGGGATCTCGCCACCTTTAGTGGAAGCTGACTGGTCTCAGGCAAATTACTCACTATGCCCATCTTCAATTTCCTCTTTCATAAAAGAGAGGTAATAACAGTAGCTGCTTTGTAGAGCTCTTGTGAGTTAACAGCTGAGTACATAGTTTTAATCACAACCGACAACAGCAGGAATTCCAGCCTTCATAGGCCATATTGATGCATCAAGCAACTTTGACCTAAGAATCCTCATTCATTCCTTATTTTAACTGATGGGGAAATTAGCAACTCAGAGAAGTTAAGTAACTTGTCCAGGGCCATAGAGCTGCTGAATAACCACACAAGGCTTCCTAGCCAAGTGAATTGGCATTGAGCCTGAACCCTTAACTGCTATGTCATTTTTAACACTCTTTTAAGGTATAATGAGTTCTCGCTATCCCAAGGTCATTTCATCTCTAACTCAACTTTCTGTGTTGCCTACGACTTCACAGTGTTGCATGCTGAGCAGAGATGCTCAAAATGGCAATTTTGTTCTCCATAAGAGTTACACACACACACATACACACACACACACACACACAGTTGGTCACCCCCACTGGAGAGTAACTAATGTACTTCAAGAATAATTTCTACAGAATAAGAAGAGGACAAGCTCTTAATTCATTTTAAATTGACCAGTAATTAGTTCTTAAAACCTCTCATTCCACCTAGCACTCTGGTCAACTGATATTTTTCTGTACAGCAAAATAAATGCACGTGGTAGACATTAGAGGCAAATAGCTTCCTGTCCAAAAGGTGCAAACTGCTCTAATTTATCTAGTTTCTAGAGAAGTAGCATTTTTAGAGGAAACTCTTAGTGAGTGCCCAGAGAAAAGTTTCCACTGTCCTAAAATGAAATATAAAGAATTGGAAGGCTTGGGAGGGTGTGACATCAGAGATGGAAATATCAAACAGGGCCAGTAGTTTGTCACAATAATTGTTCTGGTAGCCACAAAATTGATATCACAGGATCCTTTTCTATTTATACCATTAGGTTGTGCTCAAATATAGCATAGATTTTGGTTTATATTATGCATTATCATGGAGGGCTGTATTTGATATGCACAGGCAATAGTAGAAGGCAGCATAGGCAGCATAAATGGTATCAACCCATTTCACGTGGGAGGAAACTGAGGATCAGCCATCCAGTGACATGGGCTAGGTCACACAGCTGCTTACCCACACAGCAAACACTTATCTCCTGTGAGTTGTGCTAAGTCACAATTCCCACCTGTACTCTGCTAAGCCAGACCTGCCAGTTGATTAGACAAGAGATGGTTGTGCGGGAACCAGGAATGCTTCTTGTGGGGAAAGGTCAAGAACAAGAAGTGGAGATGCCTTGGGTCCCCTTCCCAATATACCCTGGGTGGAGTTGGAGGCAAGGAAGTCACTGGCAGGCGAGGGAGCAATTGCAAAGGGCAAATGTCCCAGTTTTCCCACATCTGGCTATGCTCATCCCGCGTCTTATATTGCACTAAAACTGCTGGCTGTCAACTCCAGCTGCAGGGCTTGAGTCGCGGAGCCACCCTTAACTCACCTCTTTCGCCTCATTTCTTTCTAGAAGAACGGGACTCATGATCATACTGGTTGTGTAGGGATTGTGTGAAAACTGAACAAAAGAGTGCCTGTAAAAGACTCAGTGTTGTAAGTCCTTTCTGAACACCAACTGGGATCATCATTAGTGTGCCAGGCCCAGATGCAAGTGGCAGAGCCAGGATTTGAACTTGGCCAGCCAAACTCCAAGGACCGATCGATTGACCATAATCCTGTATTGACTTTGTTTCTCCCGGGCCCATTGGTCCCTAGACACCTGTCTGCATGCCTCCCTTCCTCTTGCCATTCAGGCCTCTGCTCAAATGTCACTTCCTGCGAGTGACCTTTCCCAGCTGCCCGTTGGAAGCAGCACTCCCTGTACTCTCTAGGCCGTGGAGCGGCTTCATTTATTTATAGCACTCACAGCAACCTAATGCAATGGAAACGTTAGCTTGATTATTCACGAATAGTTTTCCCCACTACCAGAAAGCGAACTCCAAGACACCGGGAGCTTGGTTTGGCTTGTATCCGTACCTTTTTCACCTGGAACTCATTCAACTGTTCACAGCATAAATGTTTATATTAATGAGTAAAACACTCATGAACAACATCAACCCACATATCAAACCACTGTCAACGGAGGAATCCAAATCTGGATAAAACTAGTCTAAACTAGTTTTAAACTCTTCAGAAGGAACTTTCACTTTAAGTAGGAAGTGGTTCTGGAAAGTCCAATAGAAATCCACCTGACCATCATGATGGAGCAGGCCAAGGAGCAGTGCCTGGCCCAAAAGCTCTGGGCACTCACCCCTGACCTTACCTTCTAATAGTGCTACCAAGCCAGTCTGATCACCCTAATGTCTGAAATGTTCTAGAAGCAAATATCACCAAAGCAGTCACAAAACTTCAAAAACCCATTTCAAGAATTCAACCCTCTTTTTTGTTTTTCTAAGATTCATTCATTTATTATTTGAAAGGCGTAGTTACAGAGAGGTGGAGGCACAGAGAGAGAAAGAGAGAAACAGAGAGATAGAGAGAGGTCGTCCATTTGCTTGTTCACTCCCCAAATGGCTGCAATAGCCAGAGCTGGGCTGATCTGAAGCCAGGAGCCATGAGCTTCTTCCAGGTCTCCCACGTGGGTGCAGGGGCCCAAGGACTTGGACCACCTTCCACTGCTTTCCCAGGCCATAGCAGAGAGCTGGATCAGAGGTGAAACAGCCAAGTCTCGAACCAGCACCTGCAGTGCTGGCTTTAGCCACTAAGCCACAGCACTGGCCCCCTCAACCTTCTATGGAATCAGACATTCCATTCTTTGGAGGTTGCTATTCCCTAGGGGGCTGCAGAAATTGCAACTGAATTCTACTCAAGCACGTTTCTTCTTGGTGGATCTACTTCCAGAGGCAGACTGGAGGTACAGATGCTTTGCGATTGCTAAAGATCTTGGGAGCCTGAAAAGCAAAGTAGGCACTCAGGCTTATGCAGCCCAAACTACTGGACTGTGTCTCCCGTGTGAGTCATTAATCAATCCCATTAAGTTATAAGTCTCTGCCAAGCTAAGAAAACACATCCCAACAGTAGTGAGTATTTCCTCTCCTTGCCACTTATCCCTAAATATGAAGAGTGGCCTTCTAAAAACTTCAGTCTTCCTGAGATTAGCAGGTCTGCAAAATGTCCACTGGATTTGCCCAGAGAGAAAACATGCCAAATGTGATGAAGTGAGAGAACACTGCTTGATTCTGACCACTTGCATGCAAAGCCATTTCCACAGCCCAGATAAAGCAATGCAGAGCTACACAAGATGACAAGACGAAACTAAAACAAATCGTTTACAACACGATTTCCTGCTGAGCAGCGTTCTAAGCTGTCCCATAGTGGGTAGCTGTTAGCTAACACAGAACAGACCCTAGGACTTTACATGGCAAATCCTTTTATACGACAGATGACATTGTGTGTGCGTTGATGAAGGGGGACCACGGGAAAATGGCACGATCTAATGGAGACATTGATAGTTACAGCTGAGGAAGAGTACACTGTACTTCATCAGAGAAGTTCACCTTGATCTGGTATGATGGGCAAAAGGGATAAGTAGTCACTGAGACAGAATCACATGCATCTAAGAGACCACGGCAGTGCCTCATGTGTTTTATTCAAAGGGCAACACAATTGAGCCCAACTTACCAAGTGTCTGGGATATGTAATGGGATGGCTTGGGACTAAAGAGACCAATGTACAAGTTATATTCCTGCTGCTAAGGAGGAGGAAAGTACCTACTTAAATATGGCCTCTTTGAACTTGGTCCTTGTCAGGATCCAGTGGAGTGAATGGGACAGGTTCTCTAAACCCCATTTCACAGATAAGGAAGCAAAGCATCAAAGTGGAAAGTGAATCCTCAAGTCTTAATATGAATGAGCTCTGGAACTAGGACTTGGCTTCAAATAAATGGGCTCTTAACTACTGCACCATCCTCCATCTACCTCAATCTTAAAAAAAAAAAAAAAAGAAATGGGCCGGCACCATGGCGCAGTAGGTTAATCCTCCGCCTTCGGTGCCGGCATCCCATATGCGTGCCAGTTCTAGTCCCAGCTGCTGCTCTTCCCATCCAGCTCTGCAATGGCCTGGGAAAGCAGTAGCAGATGGCCCAAGTCCTTGAGTCCTTGGGCCCCTGCACCTGCATGGGAGACCTGGAAGAAGCTCCTGGCTTTGGATCGGCACAGTTCTGGCTGTTGTGGCCATTTGGGGAGTGAACCAGTGGAGGGAAGACCTCTCTCTGTCTCTCCCTCTCACTGTCTGTAATTCTACCTCTCAAATATTTTTTAAAATATTTATTTATTTAAAAGTCAGAGTTAGAGAGCTTCTGTCTGCTGGCTCACTCCCCAGATGGCAGCCACATCAGGGGCTGGACCAAGCAAAAGCCAGGAGCCAGGAGCTTCTTCTAGGTCTCCCTAGAAGAGGCCCAAGGACTTGCAGGGGCCCAAGGACTTAAGGACTTGGGCTGTCTTCCACTACTTGTCTTCCTGCTGGGAGCATCCATTTGATTTTTTTTTTCTAGTTTTTTCCAGCAGCCGGTTTTGTATCTCATCTTAATTGTTTTGAGATGTGATAGTAAACTTTGAAAGCACAAAACACACATTTATATAAAAAACACACTTATATAAAAAGATACATGCGTCAACATCAATTTCTGAGAGTCAGCTACCTGGGAAGGAATCCAGACATGAGATCAGAAGGCTGGCACTGGGGTCCAGCCGCTCCCTGGCTCTGTCCCTCGTGCCGGTGGGTGAACTCCTCCGAGCGGCTGTGAGGTGAAGATGATGCTGTCCCACAGCGAGGCAGGGAAGTAGAGTGAGGAGACAGGACAGGAGCTGCTCCAGGTGCCGGGACTCCCACTCTGCGTTTGCCGAATCGGAGGCACACGGTCAGGAGCATCAGTTTCTTTCACCGTTTCTCTGGTTTCTCCTCTAGCATCAGCATTTTTCATACTGTTTTAAAAATGCCAAGTTAATTTTAAAAATTAAATTTAAATGACATAGAATGATATTTACCTATGTACTCTTAAGACCTTAGTAAAGTATTTATTCAAGAGAAATAGATTAAATATTTGCTCAATTCAGGCAGTATTGCACTTAGGAGGGCAGTAGTAGAACGCTGGGCGTCATCCAGAGAAAAGCATTAAACAGCATGCATATAAAAGCTTTCAGCTTGTTCTAGAAAATAAAAAAAAACTGCACCGAAATTGAATATTAAAAAAGTGTTGGGTTTTTTAATTTATTTTTAAGGAAATCATGATGGAGTCTGAACAACCAGTTTTTATAAACTGAAAAAAGCAACATTGCTTTTAAATTCAATTCAAAAATAGTATGGAAATAAATAAGTTTTCAGAAAGCGCATGTCCACAATTCATGTCTTTTCTTTCCACATTTTCCCTCCCCCTTGTGCCATCATAATTTGGATTCTAATTCTCCCTTACATTGCATTGTTAATATTTCCCATTTGTTTCAATGGATGCTCGATGATTCATTATCCTGTTGAGTCTAACTTTTCCCGCAAACCGAGACATTTGTTGGGAAGTTGAATTGAATGGGCGGTGAAGAGGCCCTGAAACAGCTCTTCTCTCCCCTCTGCCCCCCGAGAATTCCCTTATGTGCGCAGTCCCGTGGCCACTGTGGCTGTGCCGAAATGTGTAGAAGATCAGCTGAAGACTGCTCTTGTGCGGGGGGGCGGGGGGAGACAGGAGCAGGAGAGGCGCAGGCAGCAAACCAAAGCCCTGTATTAATATTTGCTCTCAGTTATTGTGCCGAATGGTTATTTGGTTCTCTTATTTGGATTTGTTTCACCAGCCACTTATTCTAATTTTGTGTTCCCTTTGGTCAGCTAGTCATAGCCTAAGAATATGTGCAGAGAATAAACCTGGACTGACTTTAGTGTGTATGTATCTGCATTTGTTTGTATCCAAAAAAGAACTGAAGGCAGCTCACTTTGGGGATTTTCTAAAGGACTTAAGATCTTCAACAATGCATTTCCCCTCCTTTTCTTTCTGTTCTTAGAGTATTTATATCAGTTACAGAAGTTGACTTGTATTTCTTAGAGTCTTAGCTTATATTACAGGTATATAATATTTTAATTCTTATTTGTTCTACTTTCTATAGAATTCAGCTTGCCATAGACAGTTTCTCTTGAGTCTTTGGGAATTATTACGAATGCATTTGTCTTATCTCTTCCGTAATGATTACAATCTTCATGGGGTAGTATTTCTTAACCTTCTGAGGTCACAGCAAGTCTTTTCTGGGTTGTATCTGCGCTACTGGGCTAAGAAGCAGTGGATTCAACAGTGAAAGAGCTAAATGAAGATTCTGAATGCGGGGCTCTGTAATAGCAGGCAGTGAGCTAAGCTTTGGAACACCCAAGGTATAGGACGGGGAATAGCACTGGGAACCTTCCAATGTTTGTTGCAATGTCACATCAATGTGACAGGGAGTTTGCTCTGCATGGCATGCATGTTGGGTTTGTTTGATTTGTTTGTGTTATTATTTGGTGTGTGTAGAAATTATGTATTCATCTCTGTGGCAGGGAGTCACCTGGAAATGAGAAGGAAAAGAATATGATCCCTAACAAATAGAAATCTGCACAATTGTAGGGCACTTCAGAGTTGACCCACTGTTTTCCATTGCATGCCCCTCTACCCAGTGAGGGGGTCAGGACAGGAATGAGACACTTCCCAGCATTGGAACTGAGACTCCAAGCTGTCACACGGCACACTGAAAGCCATCTGAACCAGGAAACGGAAGACCACTGGACTCAGTCCCACATATGCCCCTCCCTGATCCAACCTGTTTACCACCATTCACAACTAGACTTGAGAATTTGCACTAAGTAAATCTTGCCGTTGATGGTTTTCCATCATTCTTAGCTGCACATTCGTTTTGCAACGATCCAGGAGAAGCCTGTGTGTTTGTGAAACGGCTTCTTGCTTTGATGTGCCTTTGACTTTCCATGGAACGGACCCAACAGCTAGTTCTCTCCCCGGCTAAAGAGCTCGTTTGATTCAGCCGGATGGTACCCAACAGAGAGAATGAGACTGCTCAAAGCAGCTAACAGATTGGGGCTTCCCACACCGCGTCTGGAGAGACCAGGAACACTGCCCTCCCTGGCTGGTGGTAAATCTTCAACAAACCCAGGTGGCTTTTCCCCTGGGTTCCCGTATTTCCTCTCCCCACTCGGCCAAAGTCCACATTCCTTTCCCTGTCACCACACACAGTTTGACCCCAGGCCAGGGTGGCAGCTTCCTCGGTCCCTTTGAGGTCACAGCCAGCGCTGCTCTGCGGACTCTTTGACGGTGGGCATCTGGGGACAGCTACCGCCGGAGCCTCCTGCTGCAGCCCCTGCACCTTCCCACACAATGCCCTTGTGTTCTGCTCAGCTCCCTGGGAGGAGGACCTGTCCCGCTCAGCTCAGGCCTCCCACCAAGTGTGTGACTGGGGCCCTCAACCAAAATAGGCTGGCGGTTGAGTAGCGGACATGATCTGACCGCCACTACCTCCTCTCCTGTCCTCCAGCTGCTGAGTCCAGCCATTGGTGTCAGGACCCCATCCCAGAGAAGTCGGAGCGGTTTGGCTTTGTTTCCCAGATCGTGAAAAACGTGAATGTTTTCTTTTTTTTTTTTTTCCTCTTGTGCTACTTGGTATAAACACGAGGGGTGAACCCAGCGCAAAGAGATATTTTTGTATCTAGTTTGGGGAGGGGGTGAGGTCTTTGCCCAAATGCCTAAGAAGCTTTCTATTAGGAAAACCTGGGCTGAGGGAGAAGGATGTCACCACCAGCAAGGCTGGAGCACAACAGCGCCGTCTACTGGACAGAGGGCTAACTGTATGGAAGGTGTGGTGTGCATTGCTGGGATGAACTGTGGGCCCCAGGGCAGGAAGAAAGGCCAGGACAGGGGACCTGGCCCTTTCTAAACTCGGCACATCTGATGAGAGGCAACTGCTTTGGGGGCATGTTCCCAAAACAAACACCAGGACTTGAGAGTTGCCCTTAAAAAACAAAATCTCACCAAATGGATTCCCTACACACCCAGGTGGCCCCCATTCCCCTGCTGGTTTTAGGAGGCTGCTCCACCACCAGCACTTATTAAACACCCTCCCACCATGACACCCACACATTCTTTCCCTTATTCATTCATTTACACCAGGCCCTGTGCTAGGCATTCGGGGGATACAATAAGAAGGGAGACCCAGCATTCCTGGCCAATTCTTCTGCCATCTACTGCCAGGCCTCGGTAGGAACCCCTGTTCCCCAGTCTTTCTCCATCAAATTCCTGTTCTCTGGGATATTTGGGAATGCATGTAAGTTAGTCAACCTCCTATATTAACCAGGAAAGATGTTTCTTTTCCCCAAGTGAATTCAAACTCTTGGATCCTTTATTTGGCTATTCAAGGATGATGCTAATCTTAATATCTTTTGGCAATTTGACAGTTACATGGAGGTCAGAGAGTTGGGGTGTTAGATGTATGGCCTTCAACCAATCTTTATAGTTGGTAGTTGTCTTTTTAAGCCATGCAAATGGCCAGCTCTGGCCAACAAGTTAGAACCAAAAGAAAGCTTGAATTTCCTTAGGCATAATTAAATGGTATGAATGCATATTTTTTGCTTGTTTTCTGTTAGGAATGAATGTGTGTATAGATTGTGTAGCCAAGTCTTTAAGTCACTCTTCCATGAAACTTTTCAGAGGCACTCCAAGGATGACGTAGCTTCCTGTTCGTGCTGGAGCAGGCGCAGCCCCAGTTCTGTGCCAGGCGAATGCAGGACGGAAAAGAGCTGAGATCCGACCCGGGGGAGCACCCCCTTTACCCTCAGATCTGGAAGAAAGGGCCATTCACCAAGAACCCTCCTCTCCCCCAGGAACTTGGCAGAGAAGGGTGGGGGAGGACCCCATCTCCGCAGCTTCCCAGGTGGGGCCCAGGGGACACTCCTCTGCAGGCAGCCCCCTTTCAGCTCACTCTACATGGGTGACTGTGGAAGCCAGGGAGCAGTCAGGTGCTCTGTTGACCTGAATACCTAGAAGAGAGTCCCTGGGCCCTTGGCCCGCTTCTGTCCTCCTCTGAACTCTCAGTCTGGGGGTGCAGGGACAGGGCAGTGTGGACATCCTGCCTGGCTCCCACCTACAGTTGTCTGAGTCCACATCTGGTTGAGTACACACACCATGATGTGGGGGCCATGGCCCCGGGGTGTGGGCTGGGGTCTTGTTCTCAGTGGGCAATGCAGGGAGCCATTGGGCGTGGACACTCTCAGCTGTGCTGCAGCGCCCCTCACTATAGAGTAGGAGCTCCTTGCCGTGTTGGAGATGGCAGAACCCAGCCCCCCTGTGCATGTGACATGGTGGGTGCTTCCAGTCTCTCCCGCCCTCCCCCAGCCTCGGGCATCCTCACTCCTTTCTTTGCTGCTGTGAGGTCAACTTTTCCGGAACCCCCACAGCAGTGAGATAGGACAGCATTTGTCCTTTCGTGGTGATCCACGTGCCACTCAACAACTTGGAGCCTTGCCAAGGTGCACTCAGGGAGCCAACCATCACCTGGGACCCGGCGCCTGCGTGCAGTTAGGATTTGCACACATGAGCAGCCTTTGCAAACGAAACTGCCCAGGAAACACTCTGGGCAGCTCAGCTTACAGAACCACCTTGTGCCCTGCTCCTGGGGAGCCCGCGGGGACCAAGCGACGCCAGAACCCGTGGATGGGGTGGCCCGCGGGATGCAGCAGGTGCACTGGAGGAACCCAAGGATCCTCCTGTGAGTCCTGGGGCTGGCTCGGGGGCTAGGCTGGGGCTAGGGCCCCTCTCCTCCCACCACTGCCCAGGTAGGGGAGAGACAGGTGTTGGGGATCTGCTGGGGACCCTGGGCTCTGGCTCCTGGAGGCCTTGAGGTGGCAGGGGCTGGGTGGCCAGAGGGGAAGCAGGCGTTGAGGCCAGAGTCGCCCTGTGCTCGCAGGTGTGGGTCTCGGCGCCCTGTGGAACCAGAGCAGGGACGTGAGGATGCAGGGATGTGGACGTGGGGCCGAGGTGGCAAGGGCCTGGCCGCAAGCCAAGGCGGCGAGGTGCAGTGTGGCTTCCGGCTCCCCGAGAACACCCTGGGGCTTGCACGAGGGTAACCTCCGTCTCTTCAGCGTCTTCGTGGGGGGGCCGGCCAGGTGCACCCTCGGAACCAGGCCCGCACTGGACGCTGTCCCACACCAACGCACAGCAGGGCCGTCGGGATCCTCCCAGTCACCAGATGTCAGCAGCAAAGGGGTTGTGGGCCTCCTGGAGAAAGACTGCGGGGCGCAGAGCTGTGGCGTCCCCAGAACCCGCGCCCTGGCCTCCCTTCAGCCAGCGGCAGTGGCCAGCGTGCGGGCCTGAGGGAGCCTGACAGCAGCTGGTCCGGCCTCAGGTGCAGGTGCAAAGCAGGGGTCCCCGACGACAGGGACCCGGGCTTGGCTTCTGCCAGGCCACCCTCCGGCCACTCCCCCCTACCCCCTCCTGCCAGCTGGAGGCTCCCTGCGGTTCCGTGGGAGGATCTTCTCTGCCCCAGGGCGAGCCTCCCAGGCCCGGACCCTCCACGCTGGCTGGTGGACACCTGTCCGTTCTCTCCCATCTATGCCAGCCACCATCAACGTCTACCCTGACCATGGTACCCAGGAACACAATCCGACAAGGCACTGCTAACAACTAACCACACCACCTGCTAAGCTAACCACACTAACGCAGCTAAGTAGCAAGACTAAGTGCTGTCTAAAGAAAACAAAATGAAAAAGAATAGAAAAGTCCTATATAAGATAGGCCTAAGCGTGATACCCAACTGAAATGGGGGAGAAGCAAAAACGAAAAAAAAAGCTGCAAAAAAGAGACAAAATGGGCAAAAAAAAATTAGGTAAAAAAAGCAAAATGGGAAAAAGAATAAACAAAATAGACCAAGAAACAAAACAAATTACAGCAATACCAACATGCACCAATGCTAGGTTAGATGGATCCAAGTCCATCTAACACAGGTCACCAACAATAGCTCCCTTGGTAAGGGGGACAAAAATCTAGGCCCAGTCATATAACTTTTTGGAATGACATAATGGTAGGAACTCCTTATGAGGTCAGAGAGGGGGACACGGACCAATCATAGCCGAGTCTCTCCCCCTCCCTCCCTCCCTCTTTCTTACACCTCCATCCCCCTCTCTTCCCTTTCTCCTCTTCCTTTCCCTATCCCTTTGCTCTGCCTTTCAAATAAATAAATAAGTAGATTTTTTAGTAGTATGGTTACAGATCCAAGGAATTGTAAATGTTTTCTTGATACCTACATTAATCTTTCTCTTTTAAATAAAGCCAAACCAACCCTGAGCAAGTATATCAACCTTATAATTAAAAATGTCCCAGTGACATTGGTTTATGTAGTTTCATAGTCCCACCCCAGTCATTAAATCAGATGCATCAGCCAAAAAATGCTTTCTGTACTAATTTAATGATCTAGACAAACTTACATTCCCAGAGGTGGGAAGAGGGAGGAGTTGGTCTAGGGATAGAGAGTGACAGTATATTTCTTCCTGGTCTCAGTGCTTGGCTGTCAGTGCCTGAATCTCATTCCAATGACAAGCATTTCTTTTCCATTATAAGCAGTTCTAGATTGATGGGTTGTTTCAAATGAGCCATGGTCTCTTTAATTTTTTAAGTGCGTTAATAAAAACTCACAGTGGCAAGGCATCTCATAGTCACAGAGCGGCTTCTTTCTTGGCTTCTCCTGTTATCCTTTCTGTTTATTCAGTAGAAAATGATGGGTGATTGGAATATTTGTGGGCAGCTGTTAATTAATGCTTTTACTGACTTCTCTAATTAAGAGTCACAAATTTCAAGTGAAACCGGAAGCCCTGGGTTTATAGTTCCAATTTCTGCAAAGGATGTGAAGCTGGAAGGTAACTGTAGGAGCGCTCCCAGCAATGAAAAACAGCTCTCCACACATCTTGAGCAGTCCTTGGGCTGTAGAAAAACAGTCTCACCTGCAGGCGCCTCTCCCGCTCGCCGTAGGATGACTGTTCCCCCAGCCCGGAGTGTCGGTGTCTCAGAGTCTGCAATAGGAACTCTATCTCCACACTGACTCCTGCTTGCAACCTTAACTTGCTGGAGATCAAAGTGGGCCCCTTGTCTGTGTTGTCACTATGAGTGACAGGTCAGCATTGTGCAGTGCAGTAGATCAATTCGCAGTACAAAAATAATAGTACTTCTTCCTTAGCTGGTTGAGTAAAATCAAAGTGATGGTCTCAAACAACTTAATTTCATCCTTCAGGGGCAAGTCATTCCTGAGCTGACTGTAACTTAAGAGGGATAGGTTGTGGTATAATTGCTTCCTGGTTAACCATTTACTGCTACACATCAATGTTGCCTTACCTTGTCTGTATCCAATCATCTTGTTGAAGTAAGAGTCATGTGAGTATTTAAAAAATAAAAAAAAAAAAATATGAGAGGGAAAGAATAATTCACAATGAACAGGGATAAGGAACCTTGAGTTTTAAACTAATCATGAGCCTTAGCAACTCGCTCACTGTTCCAGTTGGGAATTCATTCGTTTGGTTGTCTCACCACTGTTCTTCAATGTCTTTCTGGTCTATTATTATGCCATTTCGGGACATTCCATTCAGGCTGTCTTAACAAAGATGAAGCACTTTTAGTCCAAGGAGAAAGGATTTACAAGAGGCAGTGCCATTCTGTATTCTAGTAAAACTCAAGTGCCTGTCGGTATTTCCGTACCAAATAGCACATTCTAATAATGTAGATTGTACGACCCTTTCTGATGGCCAATACTAAAAATTCAAATGTATGAATACATTCAATAGAAACAATCAGACATGTGAGTACACTAAAATATATGTACAGCAATGCTCATTACGTTGTTTATAAAAGTGAATATTGGAAAACCTAAGTGTCCATCAGTGAAAAACTGGTGATATCTTCATGAAGTGGAATACAGCATAACCACTGAGAATAAAATCGAACTGTCTCTACAGATGATGAAGTATGAGGATACTTCAAAAAGTTCTGGGGAAATGGAATTAATATAAGCCTGTTTGGGTGGAAACTTTCGAAATCCATGAATAGTTTTTTCACAAAAGATATTTCCAATGAACATTTGTGTGTGTGTATATGTATAAAAGGTATATATATATATATATATATACACACACACATATATATATATTTGTGTAAACTATGAAGCCATTTTTTTTTTTTTTTTTAGCGTGTGAGCTCACTTTTCTCCCGATGTTTTAACTGAAGAACGGGAGAGTCACCAGTGAGCTTTTCCTTACCGTAGCAGAACAGCAGAGGCAGCCGACTTCCTATAGAAGGGGATTTACTTTGGCTCAGGGTTCTGTAGGGTCAGAGTCCAAGGTGGGCAGTCCTCACTGGTTTGCTCTCTGGTGATGCCATCTTTGGCGACACAGTCCCAGGGTGGCACAGGGCACGATAAGGCAAGAGACAAGGAATACACACACATCTGTCTATATCTATGTGGTCCCTCCGTGATGAAGCCACTGGGTTTCGGTCATGGAGATGCCACCCTAATGCCCACACATTCCCCTACTATAGTTGGATTAAGTTTTCCATTTTCTTAATACCATTAACACCAGATCTGGGGGATTAGCCTCCTGAATGAGTTCAAGGGGACACGTATTTAAACCTTAACAGGGAGGGCATGCATAGAAAAAGCTGTCAAGAAAAAGGTCAGATGTCAGCAGCAGTTATACCTGATGTCAGGGTGACAGGAGAATCTATCCTCTGCTTAAGTGTTGTGTAAATTTTTCCCAGGAAGCATGGAAAGCTTTCATTGTTTTAAAGGGCTACTTTGACTCTGAAGAAAAAAGTAACTCTTAGCTACAAAAAATACTATATTTTATCACGATTTTTTTTCCTCAAAGGATACTATCCTTGTGAAGAAAAAATTCTTCGCACAAAATACAGTAAATTTTGAAGCATGAAGCACAATGAAAGAATGAGGTGTTACAGGAACTGATGGCAACTACCACACGGGCTCTGTGTGGGGCCAGGGCCGGGCACATCAAAAGATGCAGGATAACGTGGCTTTCGTCCAAACCTTTAAGACTTTCTATTTTTAATGACTGGACCCAAACCAAAAATAGGCATCTTTCATCCCGGCACAGTCGTCACTAGCCAGCTCTGTTTGGCTGGAAGCCTACCCATTTCTCCTCCTTCCTCTCACCCACGCCCTCACACATACAGAAGTGCCTGCAAGGACTCAAAAGTCCCTAAGGGTCTTGCCAGCATGAGAAACAGAGGCTGAGGTCCCCCTCCTCCAGTGTGTGTGTGTGTGTGTGTGTGTGTGTGTGTGTAAGATTTATTTATTCGAAAGTGTCAAAGAGAGAAAGGGACACACACACACATACACAACCACACACACACAGGTCTTGCAACTGCTGTTCCACTCTCCCAGTGGCTTCAAAGGCCAGGGCTGGACCAGGCTGAAGCCAGGAGCCTGGAACTCCATCTAGATCTCCCACATGAATGGCAGGGTCCAAGCACTTGGGCCATCCTCTGCTGCTTTCCCAGGTGCATTATAGCAAGGAGCTGGGTCAAAAGTGGAGCAGCCAGGACTCAAACTGGTGCTCACATGGGATGCCAATGGGGGCAACATCCTCCTCCAACTTCTTAAGCCTGAAATGGTACATAAAATGTCTTTGGGGAGAGGGTTCTATGACAGCAAAACAAACAGCTGTGAGACACCCTCTCGTTTTGTCCGTTGGGAAACCTGCATCATTTATTCATCCCAGTGGAAATGCCAGGAGCAGGATACGAGCGCCCGACACCTGCTCTGTCAGTTTCTGTATTCACAGGTACAGCCAGGCTCCTCCTGAGAAAGGATTCCTACAGGACCCACTGAAGATCAGATCCAATGAAAAACGAGTGCCCTTGTCCCTGAACTGAAGTATTCCTCTTATGGCTGAAGAGTGAGTGTAACACTGAGCAAATTCAAGTTTCTTATGGAAGGTAGCAAAGGGAAATAGGAAAGTGATTAAGCTATCTAGCGCGACACCTCTGAATAGCCATTGTGTTAAATGTCACAGAGATTGTCATCTTAGTATTTAGTGGCTAGCAGGAGATGATGACTCAGGACCATGGAATTTAATTTTAAACTGCTTCCAAATAAATCCACAGGGCCCAGTAGCATGAAATTTGGAAGGTGACAGGCTGGGTTTGGAGACCTCAGCATTTGTAACACGCTGTGAATTGAGGGTTTGCCTCTGACAGCTACAGGGATCTATCATGTTCTCCACCCCAGCTGTTTCTAAAAACTCACGACTGTGCTTCCCTGGGTAAGAAAATTAAAGTTGGGACATCTGGTCGTCTTTGGCCACCTAGCACCCCCAGGTTGTGCACCCCATATGCCGAGGAGCTACGTGAACAGTCCTTTCTGAGGCTGTTAGGAAGTGACCTGCTCTGGGGGCAGGTGTTTGGCCTAGCGGTTGGGATGCCAGTGCAGAAACCTACATCTATTTCAGGGTGCCTGGGTTTGAGACCCAACTCTAGCTCCCGACTCCAGCTTCATGGTGATGCAGACCCTGGTGGGGGTGGGGGTGGGTTGGGGGTGGCAGATGATGCTCAAATAATCAGGTTCCTGCCACCCACATGGAAGACCTAGATCAGGTTCAAGATCCCACCTTTGACTCCGCCCAGCTCCAGCTACTGCAGGCATTGGGGGAGTGAACCAAGTAGATAGGAACTAACATTGTCTCTCGCTCTCTGTCTCTCTATTTGTGTGTGTCTCCCTATCCTTCACTCCCTCCATCTCAAATCTGTAAAAATAAACAAACAAATCCCTGTTCTCTGCACAGAGATCCTGAGGGCGCAGCTCTTGGTCAAGGTCACTCCAGGAGTCAGTGGCGAAGCTGGAAACACAGCCCAGACTTTCTGACTCCCTGGCCTGTCCCCTGACCATCAAACCACAGGCTCCTGAGCAGGGCGAAGCGAGCCCGCCTGTCGCAGCGCCCAGAGCGCCCGGAGTCAAAGAAACTCGGCAATTTCCCGTTTCCCTTTCCAGCGTTCACATGTCACTGATTTCATCAGCAAACAGGCAAAATCGCTGCTAAAAAACTCACTTTTCGTTAATTTGTGAAGGAAACACTATCTTAACTTGGAGGAGGAAGAAAAACCACTTTCCGCCCCGTGGCGTCACGTGGTGTGACCCCGGCCCGGGGGCCACACAGGCTGCTCCCTTGGCCCTGGTTGGCTGGCCGGCTGCCCCTCTGCGGCTGGCCTTGTCCTGGGGTCGGGCGTCCCGTGGTTGCTGGCAGAGCGGCTTCCCACGGACAGTCCAGGCCTTGACGTGGCTCTTCCCTCTCCTGCTCCTTTGAATGCTCCCCGACCACAAGAGAACCGGGTTCTCCCGCCAGCTGAGCCCCACACGCCACTTGAAATGGAGTCAGTGGTGACTCTGCGCCAGGGCGCCAGCCAGGGTCCCGAGCAGCTTTGCTAGAGCCGGGGGAGGCAGCCCAGCGTTGCTGCCAACGACCACAGTGAGAGAGGGAGGGAGGGAGGCTTTTAAAGGCGTTTTCCCTCTCCGCAGCAGCACGGCCCGCGGGTGAACTGCCCCTCTCTTCCCTGGAGCCCGTAAAGCTGTGCCTCCCAGCGTCTTCTACCTGTCTGGGCTGATCATAAATAGTTCTTTCTCGAAATGAGCTCATTTGTTGATTTCCCCAGGCCTGTGGCCATTTTAGGACAACTTTCCAGGCTCCGGGTCGGGGTTTTCAGCCAGCGGGTTCTGTCCCCTGTCCCGCTGCGGTGAGTCACGGCCTTGTGCAGGGGCTCCGCTCCCTGCGCTGTCAGACGCTGCCTGGACGCCGGGCGCTGGGGCTGCGTTCCTGGGCTGGCTTCTCCCAGCCTTGTGTGCACAGGCCCAGCCTCAATGGGGTGAGATGTCCTGGGGCCGCCCCAGTGTTCAGTACACCAGGCAGAGAAGCCTGCCTGGTCCCCCAGGCACCTGCCCCCTCCCAGGGAGAGATGCCCAGGGCTAAGGCCTTTCCTGCTGACATTTCAGAGCGAAGTCCCCCGACTCACAGGCTGCTGGCCCCAAATCCGCGTTCTTACGGTCCCCAAGATTGCACACCCTTCAAACACCGACGCTGCCATTGCCATCCCACGCGGTTGCCGGGCGTCGCTGGTAATCTGTTCTTTAGCTTTCTGCCCGCACAAGCCGTCACGTGCTGTGTTCCCATGAGAAGAAATGTTTGCTTAATGTGGCAGCACTGGATGTACTCCAGGGAGAGTGACAACATAATTTTGTTTACTATCCACTCCAACTTCTAAAGAAGTTAACTTCATTAACTTTTCTGTTAAAACACAAAGACTCTATTATTTGTCTTACCCATAAAATTAAAAAAAGAAAAAAAAAAACTTTGATGTCCCCAAGAGGGCAGGGTTTTTTGTGATTGAAGTTTCTGTCGCTTGACCCAGGTGATCTGGAGGCTGGCCATGCTGCCCTGTGATGGGAACACGCAGGCCGGCAGTTCCGGGGGTCACTGCGTGTAAGCCGGGGTGCCTGTCTACCTCCATGTGCTAGCCCGCCTGGCCGCTTGGCCATCAGAACAAAGAGGTGCTACAGCTCTCCAGTGGGAGGTGGGTCATATTTTTCTCCACCCACACGGTGGGTATCTGCACTCAGGGTGGATGAGCACTAGGAGGATTACCTGGGAGGACACTTCAGAACAGCGCTTTCAGTGAAAAGGAGAGAAGCAGCCAGTCACTCAAGCAAAACTCCAAACTTAGGCGTGGGAGCACAACCTCCCCCCTCCCCCCAGAAGGGCACAGCCTGTGTGTGCCCTTGCATCAGCAAGCGTAGGCCCAGCCTTTGGCTGCTCCCAGGCGTCACCCTCCTTTCAAAAGGGGCCGCAGGCAGCAGAGCCCAGGGAAAGGAGTTTAGGGCCCGTGCACTTGTTAACGTTTGTTTGGAAATGATGCGTCTCCCGAGCTTGCGTGACAGTCATCCCTTCTGCCCGATTCTAGAAGCGACCTGAGCGTAAACAACGGCGTGAACACTTCTGTCACGGGGCTCTCTTGTGCCTTTTGCTCCCCTAGTAACACGGTGCTTACGGCTTCACGTACAGAGCTTGGAAGAAAGGATGTGTGGGGGCAGGCGAGACGGTCTTCCGGTCGACAGGCTCTAGAATAGAACTGTATTTGGAGATGGAGCTTCAAAAAAAAAAAAAAAGCAAACTGTGTTCTTTTATTTAACTTTTCTGTTCTGCTGGACGATGTGTAACAGCGTTCATGACTGAGGCCACCTGCCCAGAGCTCAGCGGTGTCGGGCACATTCGTGGTGTTGTATCAGCATCATCCCTGGCTGCAGCCGGAACGTTTTCATCAGCCCCGACGAAAGTTCTGTGCTCCTTGAAAAGTCAGCTCCTCTCTCACTCCTCCCCCCAGACTACAAGCTCAGCCCTACTTCCTGTCTCTGGATTTGCCTGTTCCGGGCACCTCCTCTAAGCTGGCATCCTGCAGCGTAGATCATTCCTGGTTGATTTCACCAACATGGCATTTCCAGGGTGCATCCTTGTATGTTGCAGCGTGATTCAGAATTTTATTTCTAAGAGGCAAACCTTTCCTGTAAAGAATCCGAGCCGTATTCTGTGTTCTGAGCAACAGCCTTTGTCCTCTGGAGTTGGTTAAAGCTCGCCTCTTTGATCCTAGCTGGCTAGGTTAACTTACAGTCCTCTGGGCGCTTGGAACTTGGAGGCCTTTCCCAGCTGCCTGAAAAGCTCAGAGAGGTTCTGGGTTTTTTTGTTTGTTATTTATTTGCTTGTTTTTCAGATTTTCTGGGATTGTGACTGACAAGCTCCTGTCTTAAAACCGAAGTACTAAAAAAAAAAATCTTACGTTGAGGCACTTACAGTCAACCCCAAAGGTATTTTTTGTTTTCCCCTCCTTGACCTACACATTCGTTGTAATTTTTCTTCAGTTAAATTGGAGAGGGCGGGCGTTTAACACATCCACCTTCGTGACTCCTGCCTTTTTGTCACCTTGTGGTTCAGTTGTCTCTCAGGCCCATCAGGCCCGTGCCACCATTTTGCAACACACGTACGTTAAGCCCCCTTTGCTGTCCTCAAATGAGATTCATAGCCCTCATAATCCATATGTACCCATTAATGTTTTGAGTCAAGACAATATCTTAAGCATAGTAGCAATTAGGAGAAAAAAGAAAATGGCTCATAATAAAGTAGTCTGTATTACATATGTAAATGCTTGGGAATAGCACTGGAAGACATAATGAAGTAGTCAGACGCTGGCATGTAGATGGGATATAACCTTTGAATTCAACAACTACACGCGCAAACCCAGCTGCCTGTGCTGTGTAAACTAAATCCCGTAAGCACTGCTGCAATTTTCTAACAATTATGCAAATTTCCAAAACAATAAGCAACTTGGAAAAGAAAAAGTTCTAAACAAAATGCCAGGTCCTAGTACAGCACTGCGGAATGAATCCGCCGGGCTTCTGCATGGGAGAAGTCAGGGCTGTGGTTTGGAAACTTATGCACAGATTTCTCCAAACTCAGGGTGCCCCAGCTGGACGAAGGAGAGTGGCCTGGAGCAGAGAGCAGCCCAGCCTCTGCAGGACCAGCCCTGTCTCTAAGCTGACATCTCTGACGCCTACCCAGAGTGTGTTGACAATAGCCCTGCAATCAGAGTGTCACATTTTTTTTAAATGACCACACAGGGGACTCCCACGGGCCCAGTCTTTTTAGAGATGGAAAGTCATCAGGTAATTCTAAGCCTAGCGGGATCTGGAGAGTGACGGGCACGGGGACAAACATGCACGTGGCAGTCTTCGGGTGGTTTTCTCGTGTCCTAGCCCACACCGTGGGCCCAGGACGGCTCCTCTGCTGCTCTCTAGAGACACTCCACCCACCACCTGTGCCATGTCCCTTAGAGGCAGGAAGGCACATAAGCATCTTCGGGGAGGTGAGGTGGAAGCCCCTGAGCAGAATTGCAAATTAAGTTCTTAGGGCTCCAGGAAGGGTCAGGCGCTCCCTTCTGCTGCATTTTCCCCTTAATTGCGGCCTTCCAACCAAAGCTGCAAGTCTTGGCCTAGCTCCCAAACGATTAAAAACCTACTAATTCCTCTCTGTGCCTGCAGTCCCACCGCCGACCTGCTTCCATGCCCATACTGCTCTCCTGTAAGTCTGCCGGAACCAAACCAGGGGGCTTCCTGCATTCTGTGCCTGTCCCCTGAGCGTTCTGTCCTCCGACAGTTGGGCCTCCGCCACCCTTCCCGAGGGGCCCATCTTGCCACATTCTGGAAATGTGTTGTACGGCAGGCATTGGGTGCAGCACGTAATACGTGACTTGGATGCCTGCATCCCCCCATATCAGAGTACCCGCTTCAAGTCCCAGGTCTGCTTCTAGTTCCAACTTCCTGCTAATGGACACTCAGGGGGTGGGGGTGGGGGGCACAGCAGGTGACGGCTCAAGTGTTTGGGTCCTTGCCTTCCATATGAGAGACCTGTGTTAAGTTCTGGGCTCCTGACTTTAGCCTGTTCCAGCCTGATATTACAGGTATTTGAGCAGTGAACCAGTTATTGGAAGGCACATTCTCTCTGTCTCGATCTCTTGAGATCTCTCTTCTCCCTCCCTTCCTCCCTCCCTTCCTCCCTCCCTCCCTCTCTCTCTCTCTCTCTCTCTCTCTCTTTCTCTCTCTCTCTCTCTTCCTCCCTCTCTCTCTCTCTCTTCCTCCCTCTCTCTCTCTCTGGTGTGTCTGCTTCCCAAATAAATTTTTAAAAAATTAAGTTTTAAAAAATTCTAAAAGAGGGACCAGTGCCGTGGCTCACTTGGTTAATCCTCTGCCTGTGGTGCCGGCATCCCATATGGGCTCCAGGTTCTAGTCCCAGTTGCCCCTCTTCCAGTCCAGCTCTCTGCTGTGGCCCGGGAGGGCAGTGTAGGATGGCACAGGTACTTGTGCCCCTGCTCCCCATGGGAGACCAGGAGAAAGTACCTGGCTCCTGGCTTCGGATTGGCGCAGCACCGGCCGTAGCAGCCATTTGGGGAGTGAACCAATGGAGGGAAGACCTTTCTCTCTGTCTCTGTCTCTCTCTCTCTCTCTCTCTCTCTCACTCTCACTCTCACTCTCATTCTCTCTCATTCTCACACCCTCACTGTCTATTACTCTACCTGTAAAAAAAAATCTAAAAGAATAGATTCCTATCATGCTTCCATAGAGGCTAATTTTTTTTCTCCATCCTCTATCACTCACATTATCTGTTCAGATCTTCAAAATAACCGTGTAAAGTACATCAGGGAGGTGCCATTTTATCAGTGAGGTCACTGAGGTACAGAGAGAGTTGCTGATTTGCCAATCAATTATTATTACACTGGCAGTAACACAGAACAGGGAAAACCATGCAGAGTTTTTGTTTGCTTTTTTGTTTTGTTTTGTTTTGTTTTACTTTGTTTTAATTCAGTAGGTTTTTCAGTATTCCATTTACTAACCCCATTAAATGAAAATCCCTGTAGTGAGCTAATTTCTCTAATTCCTATTTGCCCTTTCCGCACTCTTTGGAGATGCAGCGTGTCTCTCAGCCTCCCTGCCTTTCTGTGTGTCGGAGCCGCTGGCAAACCCCGCGTGTTCGAGTCTATCATCAGCGCTCCAGAAGCGCCTCTCCCTTCAGATGGTCGAGAGTGCCCTTCCTTTGACCTTTCCAGCATCGTTATTTTTTTCTGAACATCCAGAAACCAGATCTGCCCCATTAAAGAGATACATGTATCCTACGTTTGGGCACCTCGGCATGAAAGTATTTCCCACTTTGTTTCTAAAGCATTTCGTAGGCAGAAGAGCACGGTGGACTTGGGACTTCCCAGAATGGCTTTCCCTGCAAGTCTCCCCCGGCTTTCAACTCCTTCCCTGTCCCCAAAGCCCAGCACACTTCCAGGGCTACCCTGAAAGCTGCGTCCTCTATTGTACTAGTCTCATCTGTGCATTCTGCTCTGAGGCTAGCCTCCTCCAGGAGTTCCAGGCAGACAGGACAATGGCCAAGGAAATGGATTCTGCGGCTGCTTCTCTGGAGCTTTTCAAATAAGAGAGATTCAGGCAGACTGGGTACACCTGACTGGCCAGGACTAAGTCACCTAACCCTTTCAGTACTGATCACTGCCAAGGGGAATGGGGTGCTTACAGTTTGCATACATTAATTAAGATGTGCCTTTTGTCAGGCCAGAAGGTGGGGACAAACTCCACTATCAGCTTGGGACGAGGCTAGTGCCTGGTTTGCTGGAGAACACTGTGGGAAGGGGGGTCTCTGGAATACAGTGAGTCTCTGCTGAGCACAGTCAGGACACAGCTTGGGCATTGCCCTGGGACCCAGAGTGTAGCCGAGGCAGGCTGGGAACAGCACAGAAACACTTTGCAGGCCTGCAGCAATGGGGCTTTTCGGCCAGGGGAACAGCCTTGCTGGTGAGAATCATGGAACTTGGACAAAAGCCATCCGGCTGGGGGGCGGGGTAGGTTCTCTCCTGGTGTTGGTGCCCACTAGAGAGCCCACAGCAGTCCCTGGTCAGCCAGCTCATTGCGAGGCTCCCCAGGGCAGCAGAAGACAAGGTCCTGGGATGTGTGGCACAGTGTGTGTCTTGTCCCTCCCTCACCTGCACACGGCTCTCCCAGCAGAGAGTGGGCTCCTGGAGCAGGTGGTGGCATGCACCGTATGCCATGAAGACTGGAGACCCTCACCAACTACTGAGCTAGATCTCAGCTCTGCACGCGGAAGTATGCTTCCTGCAGCACTGAAGACCTTGGTCATCGTCTCCCAGTCCCGCAGGAGAGGAATCGGCAGCTGTCTGCTTAGTCCTCTAGAGTAGCTTTTGTGACTTTTTTCTTTATCCAGAATGAGCCCAAAAGGTCATAACTATGTGGCCCATGGTGTTACCTTGCCATCTGAGAGTGCATTTCTTTCTTCGGGTATTGTTTCTTTTGCCATGTATTTGAAGCTTTCCTTTATTACCGCTATTTTATCCCTGGAGATGCACCCAGAGGGTCTCACAGATAACATTAAGTAAGAATTGAATACCATTGAAAATATTCTGGAACTCTCAGGTCTTTGTACCTCTCTTACTTGTTTATCATCTCTTCATTTCTTAGTGCTCTGTTTTATAAAATACGTGGGGGCGGGCATCACTCCGGTTGGCAGTAGCCTGCTCAGGACACTTGACTGCTGCACCTCTAGCCCTCATCACTGGGAGGGTCAGAAAGACAGCTCAGCTGCAGCCCGCTGCTGGGGAGCGTCAGCATGAGTGCCCGCATCTTGATTTTCAGTCTTGTCTCTTGGGTCTTAGTGCGGGAGCTCAGTCCCAAACAACGCCCCCCCCCCCCTCATTTCTATTCGTTTGTTTATTTGCTGTTGTTATTATTTTAATTTTGCTGAGGAAGTTCCTAAGTATCCCCTCTTGCTCCTAGGGTCACTTTCCTCACCCTTCTTGCCTCTACAATATCACACTGATTTTGTTCAAACCAAATCGGGAATGTTTTTCTGAACCACACACTTCCATAGAAACCAATGAGCTCTCCCCTGGCTTATGATCCATCCTCAATAAGTAGCATGAGAGGGTCAAGTAAACATGGGTAGCTGTCCGTGACTTCCCATGAGTAAGCTAGGAGAGAGTAATCAGAGGGTCTTTTCTCCCGGGCTGATGCTCTACCTACTGCCCTCGAAGTCATTGCCATTCATTATTTTTTATTAAGGATTGACTATCTGAACATATAGTCTCATGAAGAGAAAGATCTCAAAACATTGGTACTTGTAGGTCTCATATGGGGCCCATAAAGTCTCAAAAAACACCTAAGAAAATGATGTGATGGGTTGATTTTAACAGATGTTGACTGAGTACCTATCTCTTTTGTTGTCCTTATTCATTCAACAAATACTTATTGATCACCTACTCTGTATCAGAGTCTGTTTTATGAACTACTGCAGACACAATACAATGACACCCTGCTTTGAAGGGAACTTGCATTTAGTTGCAAAGGAAAGATATACAGGAATAATTAAAACAAATAACAGAAAAGGGTATGAGCTCTAGAGCAGTACAAACAAATGATATTGGGGATGAGATGTTATAATAGAGATCACACTCCTATCAGGAAATCAATTATGTATTATGGAAGATGGTATTGAAAACTAGGTGGAGGGGCAGGTGTTGGGATGCCTGCAACCTATGTTGAAACACATTATCAAGTCCTGGCTACTCCAATTCTGATCCAGCCTCCTGGCTAATGCATCTGGGAGCAGCGGAAGATGGCCCAAGTACTTGTGTCCCTGCTACCCACTTGGGAGAGCTGGATGGAATTCCAGGATCCTGACTTCAGCCTGGCCCAGTTGTTGGCATTTAGAGAGTGAACCAGTAGATGGAAGATCTCTCTCTCTCCCTCTCCCTCTCCCTCTCCCTCTCCCTCTCCCTCTCCCTCTCCCTCTCCCTGTCTTTCCCCCTCCCTCCCTCCCTCCCTCCCTCCTCCTTTCCTCTATTCTTTGCCTTTCAAGTAGATGAAAATAAATACACATTTTAAAGTGAATTTGCCTTAAAAAAAAAAAAAAGCTCTGTAACAATTAGGCATGAGATGAAGGAAAAAAGAACATTCCAAGAAAGAAAACTGCAAGAAGAATAGAGTGGCACTAGAGCAGATAAGGTAGATGGATGGGGCTCAATGAGACTAGAGACAAACAAGCAGTAGATTTTTTTGAAGAAGAATTTGGTCTAAGTCACTATTGATAGATCACAACTCTAACCAGTAGCCAGTGGAAGCTAGAACTTGAAAAATAAGCCATTTGATAAAATAAAGTCTCCTAATAAAAATAAGTGATATTTTTTGTTAAGCTGATTTAATTTGAATCAGATGCTTTAAACAAAAGCAAAATGCTAAAAGGAACCCTTTCCCAGTGAATCTTCTTTTTACTGAATCATTAGCGAAAACAAACACTTGCCTTCAGTGTTCCTAAACAAAAAATTGGGGCATGCTAAGATCAACATTGATGATTACAGAGTTAGTTCTGGCTGAGAGCTTTGTGGAAAATGCACATTTGGGCAGGGTTTTGAATGGTGAGGGCCAAGGCAGGAGAAGGCAGAGTGGGAAGATCATGCTGCCCACTATCTGTAACATCCATAGAGATGAGCACAGAACACGAGGAGGACATGATGGTGCTGCTCTCTGTGGAAGCAGTCAAACAACATAGCCAGTTATCCTGGGCGTTTTGTTTTTAAGATTTGTTTATCTACTTGAAAATCAAAGTTACAGAGAGAGAGAGGAGAGACAGAGAGAAAGATCTTCCATCCACTGGTTCATTCCCCAGATGACAGCAATGGCCGAGTAACAGCAAAGTCAGGAGCTTCATTCGGGTCTCCCACATGGGTGCAGGGGCCTAAACACTTGGGCCATCTTCTGTTGCTTTCCCAGGCCCCTAGCAAGGAGCTGGATCACAAGTGGAGCAGCCAGGAGTCAAACCAATGCTCATATGGGTTGTTGCATTGAAGGCAACAGCTTTATTTGCTATGTCACAACACCAGCCCCCAACCCTGGGTGTTACATGACTTGTCTTTAGCATCCCAAGTGACAACAGTACAACAAATTTAAAGGTCTCTATTGATCTTTGTGATTCAAGATTCAAGATTCAAGCAAAACTTCATTCCATCAAACAGAATAGCTGTTCCAATGGGCTGGGCAGAGGAGCTTGGTTTCATAGACAGAAAAGGGCCAAAGAAGCAGAAACAAGGCACAAAAGCTCATTAGTAATTTCCAAGTCACTTTCCTTATAAGTAAGGACAAAGAGATTGAAAAACTGATTGGCAAACATCAGGCTACCCATTTTTTGGTAAGGATTAAAGCAGGAGGAACTTCACTATTATGTGGGTTGAAACTGGCCACCTTGGGACATTTGGTTCTTTTCTCTGTCTCCTGATTTCTGGGAGGATCTGATAACAATTTAGTTTCAGATTGGTGACATGGAACTTTAGCATGAGTGAATCCATTTTGATTTTTAGGTTGATCTATTGAAGCTCAGTGCAAGAGCTAAGCCCAAAACTGTGCCCTCTTATAATTTTAATTTAATAAGCATACGTGGCTATGATGAATAGAAAATTTGACTCCTATAAAACACCCCAGGCATTGAATAGGGGCTTGCTTTTTCTTTTGAAATGCATTATTATCTATTCACTAAGAGAATATCTTATGTGACTACTACCCCATCATGTAGGAAGCAAAGAGAAAGATGAGGAAGAAATTGGAGAGCAGTGGATGATGGCTCTGGGATTTAAAGGACAAGTAGGGGTGGAGGCAGGATGTCCCCAGCCAAGAGCAGCAGGAAGAGGAGGCAGGAGAGAGCTTGAGGGGAGCAAGAAGTGCACCTTGCTCTAAAGGACTGAGGTGGAGGAGGGTCAGAGGAGGGGGTGACCATCCCCAGCAGGAGCCGCAGCTTTGGCGTCATTAGGTTTAGCTCTTATCCTAAAGACAATGGGAGTCATCAAAGTATTTTGAAGAGCAGATTTCACTTTAGAAACAATCTCTCTGATAGCTAGAAGAAGAGCTGAGTGGCAGATGGACAGAGGATCAGTTAACCTTAAGCCAGGCAACCTTCCGCCGCAGTGGGCCAGGCCAAGCCTGGTGGGGCTTGCCCCATAGAGTTGCAATCAGGGCTGGCTACAGAGAGTTGAGGAAGAACTTGGGCTTGTACAGCCTGGTAATGTCATCAAGGTCCCTCAACGACCCCTTCTTTGTCAGAATACTGCTTGAGCCAATTTTTTAAACCATAAGGCTTAAGACTCAGAATATCACATACATTGAGGAAACTGTAATTGAACTTTCCCGAGAGCTGGAAACCAACCTCTTGCAACGTTCAGCACATTCCTCCACGCTGCTCTCACTTCCCTGCCTGGCTGAGTCAGGAAAAGGGCTCTGTTGCTAGGACAACTCCAGCGAAGGCCCTCCACGCCAGGCGGCCCTCTGCTGTGCTCCCAGCTAAGCCCCTGGGCTTCCTTGAAAATCAAGCTACATGGCGGCCTCTTCACTTAGCTTTCCAGAAATCTCACTTAGAAATTCCTTTCTATCAACTTTTTTTCTACTGTTATCGGTCCTCTCTTCATGGATTTCTCACACAAATTAGATTTTTTTAAAAGATGTATTTATTTATTTGAGAGGCAGAGACAGAGAGGTCTTCCATTCACTAGTTCACTCCCCATATGGCCTCAACAGCTGGAGCTGAGCCAGTCTGAAGCCAGGAGCCAGGAGCCAGGAGCTTCTTCCAGGTCTCCCAAGCACTTGGGCCATCTTCTGTTCCTTTCCCAGACACATTAGCAGGGAGCTGGATCAGAAGTGGAACAACCGGGACTTGAACTGGTGTCCATGTGGGTTGCTGGCACCACAGACAGAGGCTTAACCTACTATGCCACAGCATCAACTGCACCAAATTAGATTTTATTTTCTGATATTTGCAGGCCTCATTTGCTACTATTCTATTTATTTTAAAATCTATCAAAGGCCAGAATAGAGAGGGAGTGAGACACGATGTGTCTGGTCTAATACATGTCATGGAGACTAGGTGCTGTGAGCCATGTACAAGTACCAAATCCAGACTCATTTCCTTTTTAAAACATATGACACCATATATTATATATAGCAATATAGTGCTCCTGGATTTCAAAAGGCTACTTGGCAAAGTTTCAGAACAAGGAACAAGGTGGAGAAATGGGGACTGGATAAGACTGTATGATTAGACTAATTCAAATCTGACAATACTCAGAGGATGTTGGTTCTGAATTACCCACACTTTGTAGAAAGGGCTCTAATTTTAATCCTGTCCTGGTCTTCAAATTTATAACCACTTAGACAAAAAGATGCTATTCATATTGTAGATGCCCCAGTTCATCAATTGTTCAATAAATGTCTGTTGAATTTAATTGAGAGGAAACTGTTGATATTTTACATGACAGAATTGCAATTGTAAATGAGTTCATTTGGCTGAAAGAAAATACAAATATGAATACAATAATATTGAAAAGGGATAAAAGAATTTTGTAGTCTTGGACTCAAGTAATCAGTGGTGCAAGTATAGGATTGGGAAAGCCCAATTACATGTTTTTTTAAAAAAAATCTTATGACTACAAGCTAAATGTGAATAAATAGGTTGCTTCCCTCTTTGTACAAAATTAATACAGGCTATAGATTATCATGGACTGATTGAGGGAGGCGATAGCCTGGCTACCTGTGCACAGTGTAGAAAGATTCTGGAAATTGCTCCATGCTGGGAACTGCATTTTACAGGGCTCACTAATCAGGAGGCCATAGTGCCAAGGAGCTCTCTGAAGAAAACCTCACAGACAGCACCTTCCCCTGTAGGCATGCGCACCTGATGCCTCCTTTCCTTGTCAGATGCACAGTGGTCCTGCTGGCTCAGCACCCACCCTCTGACTTCATTTAAACTTAGTTACCTCCTCAAAGACACTATCCCCACATACAGCCACACTGCAGTAAGGGTCTCAACATTGGAATTTGGGGGAGATCATGACTCAGTCCCTAACAACCATGCACCCTAACACAACGCCAGTTTCCAGGCATTAGCATGGGACCATATTAGGGAGGCCATGTTCTTCACACTACAGCACCCAAGCAACGTTTGTCAAATGACGAATGAATGAATGAACTGGCACCACACAGGTGCCAGTTCAAGTCCCAGGTGCTCTACTTCTGATCCAGTTCTCTGCTATGGCCTGGGAAAACATGGAAGATGGCCCAAGTGCTTGGGGCCCTGCACTCATGGGGGAGACCCAGAAGAAGCTCCTGGCTCTTGGCTTCAGATTGGCCCATCTCCTGCTGTTGCAGCCATTTGGAGAGTGAACCAGTGGATAGAAGGCCTCTCTCTCTCTCTCTCTCTCTCTCTGTAACTCTGCCTCTCAAATAAGTAAAGAAAAAAAAAAGTTTGCACCAAAAGATTCTTTTTTTCCCCCATTTTTGTGAACTTCTAAAAGTACGCTCGTGTTATTAAAGTGGGCCAGAATGGGAAGTGCCTTTTTTTCAGCAAAAAGATCATTCTGGAACTTAGGCTGTGCAGTTAGAGATGCAGTTCTTTGGTTCCAGGCCCTGCTGGTCAGGAGAGCTACTAGGGCCTGATTGTTGCTCTACTCACCTAGCGCCTCTCGCGGCTGGTGAATGATGGCTGGTTACTTCACAGGTCTGGGAAGTGTACTTGGCCTGCTCCCCAGCCAGGCTGCCTGCTCTACTTTCTGGGTCTTGCAAAGCTGAGCTCAGTTGTGGGTTTGTGTAGCTCCAGGAGACTGGGGTGAGCTTTTCACATTCCTAAGTCTCATATGTCTGAAAACCTTTGGTTTGGCTCTACTGATGATCCTATGGTGTAACACTAGCTCCTGAATGGTAACTCAAGTTTGGTGATAATAACAAAGCAGAAATAGGGAACTATGGGAGATTATTTGCAGGGAATTCTGAATTAAGCCATATTGCAACAAATCTGTTCCAGGGTATTAATCTTAGTTTGGACAGAATTGAATTCAAGACCTCAGCCTCATTGGTATTTCCCACATGCACTTCCTTTAACTACAAAGCTCTCCAGAGATGGACTTCTATGTTCGATGCACACAATGCCTCTATCGACCACTGTTGTCAAATGCCCTGATGTTTTTTTAGTTCCATGCATCCCCTAAGTTACCAACAGGGGGTCCCCATTCCTCTCTGATTCCCAAGGGCACAGATTTGTTTCTTTTGTTCATTGTTCATTGTAGTATCTCTAACCTGATTCATGATAGGTGTTAAAAAAATTAGTGGACTTAATGAATGCCTCAAGAATAATTATAATTTTAAGCTTACTTCAAAGGTTATTGAAAAGATTTTTGAGAGACCCTATATCAAATTACTCAAAAACTTCTAAGTCTGTGCAAGTGAGCAAATTGGATTCACATGTACATCATAAAGCGTGGTTAACCTCACACTCTCCCTTCATGTAATGTCCAATGAGAGATGCAGAAAAACACATTTATACCAACTTTAATAGCCTTTTGCTATACAAAGCCCTGTTTCTCAGCAAAACGGGGCAGTGGGCATGTTCTGGCTTTGCTGACTCCCACACTCCTTGTATCACTGCTACCCTATTCTGCAGGATCCCAACTTCCAGGGGCCCAGGGCACTCACAAAGTCTTGCATACTTTATCTCATTAGTCTTGAAGGTTCTCCCATCCTTTCTCTAGACATTTCCTAGCAATGCCTCTCCAGTATCAAACCTTATCTTGTTTGTCATCACTACAAAACTAGCCTGAAATGCTTCACATGTGTAGGCATGTTATCAAGAGGCACTATTTAACACGGTATCTGTTTTGGAAGATGCATGTATATTTCATTAAAAGTAGCTACTAAAGCCATGCTGGCAGAATGGCTGGGGAGTGTGGGCTTCTCCAGGGTCACTTCCAATTGGATCATGTGGTCAATGGTCTGTTTATCTGCACAGAAATCTTGCCCCAGGGAAACTTGAGAGTTTTTGTGTTCCTGCTTTCTGGTGTATAGGAGGCTTGGGCAATATACCCATCTCTCTGCCTTAGAGACCATTTTGTCCTAAACCTAAAAGAGCAATGATTCTCAGATTTTCTACAATAAAAAAAGGAATTTAAAAACATTCATGGAAAATACATATTGTGAAAGAACTATGCATGGATTTCAAGATTTTTGCAGCATAGTAAATGTATTTTTAAATTCCTTTTTCCACAAGCTTGTTGAAGTATCCTCCTATGAGTCATATGAAATAAATCAGGTTAAGAGAGAAACACATAAGAAATGCTCTGAGTTCTCACTTTCACTTGGCCTCAGACTGTTCTTAACAGCAGAGTAATTTAGGAACCAGCAGTGATAGACAGACAGACCGACATTTATAAAGACAACCGAGAAGTTTCTGGAGAATGATAGAACTCTCTGCTTTGGTTTAATCATGAGTTGTGTCCCCAATTCATGCACATATTTAAACGCCAACATCTTGTGTTGACTCTTAAAGGAGTAACATTAATGATTGATGGATCAAGGTTTGAGATTGATCTAATTACAGTGTCAGGGTGTGACTCTAATGGAAGATACTTAAGTCACTGGGAGCCTGGCCTTGAAAAGCCAAGAGAGGGTTGGTTCTGAGAGCCAGGTGAGCTCCCTGTGTCCAGGCTTTCCCTGTGAGCCTCCCCCTCTCTGCATTTCACCATCCACAGCCTCATCAGATGCCAGCCTATTAGGACTGTGAACCTCCATATCCAGGAGCTGATAGAAGCTTATTCCCTCCTAAGCAACTCTGCTCAGGTATTTTAGGTGTAGTCGTGAAAAGTCACTAATACCACATTACATAAACAGCACTATCCAGATCTTCCTGGGTGATACCGTGTAAGTTGTACAATGTATTCCAACACCTGTGTTTATTTTCTCTGTGTTCAGGATCTTGTGACACCTAGAACGACTGTTCTGGCCACTCATTCCTGGTCCTGTCCCTTCTTCAGTGCATCTAAGGTGAGCTGAGCAGTCAGGCTCATCAAGATGAAAAACTTCCCTGTAAGAAAGACAAAATTCTCTTTTTATGGGGGAGGGGAGGAACTGCTTCCTAACAGAGACACAGTATATTAAACATAGACACTATGATATTTCCTTTTAAATAATGTTGAGCATTCCTGTGGCAAGATGAAGCCCTAATGCTATTATTCAGTCACTTTGTATCCTTCATAGAGTAGGTGCGTGTTTGCACATGTTAGTTAAGGTAAGGCTAAACTGCTACATCAAAGTTTGGCGATTAAAGAAACAAATAAATTGACTCTTTGGTCATGTGTCATCCTGAAGGTGGAGCTGCTTGTTGGTATGTCTGATGTGTGGTGGCCATTCAGGAACCCAGGCTAAAGAGCCTCAGCTGCTTTCAATATCTAAACTCCGTTTATGACTTTACGAATAGACCCCCTTCTGGTGATGGATCACTTTGTAATATGGAGCATAAATCATTTTAGTTCTTCACACTACAGATTTGTTGCCTCTTTTTTAAAAGTCATGATTGGTGAGTTTTTTCATGCTTTTGTGTGTAGTGGAAAACTTGATAAACCATATGAAAGTATTAATTTCTAAAAGTCTTATTGAGGCTGGCGCTTGAGCTCACTAGGCTAATCCTCCACCTGCAGCACCGGCACCCCAGGTTCTAGTCCCGGTTGGGGTGCCGGATACTAGTTCCGGTTGCCCCTCTTCCAGTCCAGCTCTCTGCTGTGGCCCGGGAGTGCAATGGAGGATGGCCCAAGTCCTTGGGCCCAGCACCTGCATGGGAGACCAGGAGGAAGCACCTGGCTCCTGGCTTCAGATCGGCGCAGTGCCGGCTGTGGCTGCCATTGGGGGAGTGAATCAACGGAAGGAAGACCTTTCTCTCTGTCTCTCTCTCACTGTCTATAACTCTCTCTGTGTCTCTCTCTCTCACTAACTCCGCCTGGCAAAAAAAAGTCTTATTGAGGTAGTAAAGGAGCCTGAATCATATATAATATATGTGTAGTGGAAAACTTGGTAAGCTTATATGAAAAGTCACTTTATATAGACAGCACTATATATTATATTTTATATACATATTATATGATACATATCATATATATTATATATGATTCATATATATATGTATGATTCTTTTTAATAAAAAAGTCAAAGATTGATAGGACCTTTGTCTTTCAACATGTTCTTTGTAATGGTGTTGACATGCCAGTGTTAGCCTGCCCTTTCTACAGAGGGCATGAAACTTCAAAATAAAACAAAGAAATGTGTTCTTCTGTCCATTTCTGTTGACATTAGACTTTTTTCTGAGCAAAGAAATAAAGCCTTTTTTTTTTCTTGTAAGTAGTGACTTTGACCGAAGAGGAAACATTAAAGACGGCAATGAGTTGGCATAAGGCAGGGGAAAGTGGTGACTGTTATTTTTATGGTGCATTGTGACATTTTTTACAAGTTTGAGAGACTGCTAAGAATAAAGTACTTTTAAAGGTCTATGGCTCTTTGTAAAAGCATTCCTTGAAGGGTGATCAGTGTTCGTCTCTGGGGAACAAATAGAAAGTCAGGAAGCATGTAGACCAACTCAGAAAATAAAAGTTACCCAGCTCACCCTCACAGAACCCAAGTGTGTGTACTTCCGTGAAGAACCAAGCCATTGGATTGGCTGAAACTGTCACGTGGTTTCTCCGCAGGGCTGGAGGTCCTGGGCAGGGAGACCCGCAGCAGCTGTGCAAACACTTGGGGTTCTGTGCAGCTCAAGACCACCGCAAGGGCTGCTGGGGGGGAGGGAGGTGAGCCAGCCTGTGGGATCTGAGGCCGTGGCTTCTGGGAATTGGATGGTCCCTGGGCGTCAAAAGCCTGATTCCGCACGCTCGCCCTCAGTCTGTGGATGGCCTCAAGGCTAGGTTGCTGAGTCTCCCAGAGCAGCAAAGCCCATGTTCACGGCCCCGAGTCCAGCTCAGCCTGGGGTCCCCCGCCGTGCCGCTGTCAGAGAGCCAAATCAGCAATACTGGTGCTGAGTCCCACAGAGCTGCTGCTCTGGCCTCCCCTGACTGTCCCACACAGTAGTTTTGGCCCAACTCATTTCCTGCTACATTTCCTCTCTCCATTGCTATGTTGAAAAGTGTGATGAGGCATGAACGATAGCCTTGGGAGCCAAATCATACACTCAGTTTCAAAAGGCCGTTGTGGTTCTCTTCAACAAAAAACGGAATTTTTCTTGTAATTTCAAATGCTCGACTACAGACTTGCAAAAACAGAAAAACAAGGAAAGAAAGGAGTGACGTGGACTCCAGCGTAGTGGAGAGCAAGTGAAGGGAAGGTCGGAGGGGTCTGGGGAGGTGCTGTCTGGAGCTAGCAGGTGTGGCTCTGATGTTCTGCCTTGAAGGCACTCGGCTACCTTTGCACTCGACTTTCTGTGCCATCAAAGCAGGCAGTGGGATTAGTTATCCATAGAAGCTCTGCTTACATTAAGCCTGTTCAAATTCATTATACTAATTAATTAATAATCATTTTGTGTTACTAAGGACAATTAGGAACCAGTCTCATGGAATGCTTGTATAACAGAAATAGGTGCAACCTCACATTATCCAGTGTGTGAAATCAGTATTAACTCAAAATATTCTTGGGAAGTAACTCAGTTGGAAACCAGTCTTTCTCCTCTTCTCTGCAGCCCCCCACGAACACACACAGAGCGTTCAGGAAGGCCTGAAAAGAGAAAGGTGAGTAAGGAAAAGCGACTGGAAAAAGAGCGGGGCAGGACTGGGGAGCAAAACAAACTCACCTCTGAGATGACGTGCTGGGTCAAGGAGCCCAAGAATGCGCCTCAAACGTCAAAGCAATGCAGGAACAGGGACGTTTCCCAAAGCTCCATGTAAAATCAGAGAATCGTTTCGCTGAACCAACTACAACAATATACACACAACTAGTCTTCCTCTCTAGCCATAACAAAAATTATTTGAAACATATACAGAGTGCAGGAAAGAATTTTAGTTTTGAATATTGAGAAGTTAAGGACAGAGAAGTGTTTCCTCTGAAGGCTGAAAATCTACTCTGTGAGGGGTGTGTGCATGTGTTCTATGACCGTGTGTGTGTGTTCTATGACCGTGTGTGTGTGTTCTATGACCGTATGTGTGTGTTCTATGACCGTATGTGTGTGCATGTGTTCTATGACCATGTGTGTGTGTTCTATGACCGTGTGTGTGTGTTCTATGACCGTATGTGTGTGTTCTATGACCGTATGTGTGTGTTCTATGACCGTGTGTGTGTGCATTCTATGACCGTATGTGTGTGCATTCTATGACCGTATGTGTGTGCATGTGTTCTATGACCGTGTGTGTGTGTGTTCTATGACCGTGTGTGTGTTCTATGACCGTATGTGTGTGCATTCTATGACCGTGTGTGTGTCCTATGACCATATGTGTGTGTTCTATGACCGTATGTGTGTGCATGTGTTCTATGACCGTATGTGTGTGCATTCTATGACCGTATGTGTGTGTTCTATGACCGTGTGTGTGTTCTATGACCATATGTGTGTGCATTCTATGACCATATGTGTGTGCATGTGTTCTATGACCGTATGTGTGTGTTCTATGACCGTGTGTGTGTGTTCTATGACCGTATGTGTGTGCATTCTATGACCGTATGTGTGTGCATGTGTTCTATGACCGTATGTGTGTGTTCTATGACCGTGTGTGTGTGTTCTATCACCGTATGTGTGTGTTCTATGACCGTATGTGTGTGTTCTATGACCGTATGTGTGTGTTCTATGACCGTGTGTGTGTTCTATGACCGTGTGTGTGTGTTCTATGACCGTGTGTGTGTTCTATGACCGTGTGTGTATGCATTCTATGACCGTGTGTGTGTGTCCTATGACCATATGTGTGTGCATTCTATGACCGTATGTGTGTGCATTCTATGACCGTGTGTGTGTCCTATGACCATATGTGTGTGCATGTGTTCTATGACCGTATGTGTGTGCATTCTATGACCGTATGTGTGTGCATGTGTTCTATGACCGTATGTGTGTGTTCTATGACCGTGTGTGTGTTCTATGACCGTATGTGTGTGTTCTATGACCGTGTGTGTGTGCATTCTATGACCGTGTGTGTGTCCTATGACCATATGTGTGTGCATTCTATGACCGTATGTGTGTGCATTCTATGACCGTATGTGTGTGCATTCTATGACCGTGTGTGTGTCCTATGACCATATGTGTGTGCATGTGTTCTATGACCGTATGTGTGTGCATTCTATGACCGTATGTGTGTGCATGTGTTCTATGACCGTATGTGTGTGCATTCTATGACCGTATGTGTGTGTTCTATGACCGTGTGTGTGTTCTATGACCATATGTGTATGCATTCTATGACCGTGTGTGTGTCCTATGACCATATGTGTGTGTTCTATGACTGTATGTGTACTATGACCGTGTGTGTGTTCTATGAACGTATGTGTGTGCATTTTATGACTCTGTGTGTGTGTTCTATGACCATATAAGTAAAAATTTTCTTTTTTTCTTTTTGATCTTGAGAACCCAGGATAATTTCATCTTCCTTAAACTTCCCCTTAGAAAAAAAAGGCTGTAAATGCTCACATTACTAGCCTGTATGTATTGGAGACCAAAGAACAGGAAGTTCAGCTGAGGCATTTTTGCCAGAAAAAGATCTGAGTGGACTCTGTGACAGTTTGGGAAAAACAGTGGAGTGGGGTGCGTTCTCTGTGGATTAATGCTGTTTGAGAAGTTACAGACCAGCCTTTTTGTAATATAGCTACATTTTAAAACCATGTTATGTCATGATGAGTCACTTCAAGTTTTTCTCTATATGTTGTTAATAAAACTAAATAATATCAGGTTCATAAAATGAACTTTCTTTCTCTCACAGAAGGCAAATATGACTGTTAGCACTCTAACCAGATGATCAGATGTAGCACCTTCAAAAATGGCACAAATTGTCATGCAGTGTGATTTTTTTTTTAAAGATTTATTTATTTACTTGCAAGTGAGAGTTATACAGGGAGAGAAGGAGAGGCAGAGAGAGAGAAAAAGAGGCCTTCCATCCGCTGGTTCACTCCCCAGATGGCCGCAATGGCCAGAGCTGTGCTGATCTGAAGCCAGGATCCAGGAGCTTCTTCTGGGTCTCCCAAATGGGTGCAGGGGCCCAAGGTTTTGGCCATCCTTTGCTGCTTTCCCAGGCACATCAGCAAGGAGCTGGATCAAAAGTGGAGCATCCGGGACTCGAACTGGCACCTATATGGGATACTGGCATTGCAGGAAGCAGCTTTACCAGCTACACCACAGCACCAGCCCCATATAGTATGATTTTTTTGAAAGCAATTTAATTTACTTATTTTCATTTTTTATTTTGAAGGCAAAGAGATAGAGATCTTTCATCCACTGGTTCAGTTCCCAAATGGCTGCAACAGCCACGGCTGGGCCAGGCCAAAGCCAGAAGCCTAGACTGTATTCGAGTCTCCAACATGGTGGCAGGGACACATGTCCTCTCGCCATCACCTGCTGCCCCCCAGGGTGCACATTAACAAGTAGCTGTCAGCAGAGAGTAGCCAGGACTCTAAGCAAGTACCCTGAGTTGGGGTGAGTGTGTCCCAGTTGGTAACAAACACCCACACCGTAATGTGACTCTTGCTGTGATACTGTTGGAATTACGTAGCATGGCCTACACAGTAACCCCCCTAGAATGTTTAACCTGAATATATTCACAAGGAAATAATGAAACAAATTTATATGATGGCATATTTAAAAAAAAACTGCCTCTGCTGCTTTAAAAATGTTGGTGCCATGAAAAAAATAGAACAGGAGAGATTATTCCAGAAGAATGCACTCACAGAGACATGACAGTCTTGTGTAAGATATCATCTTAGATTTGGGCCTGGATCAGCAAAGGTCATTTTGGAAACAACTGGAGAAAATTAAATATGGATGCTATTATTAAAATGTTTGACTCAAATTTCAAATTTCTTGGATGGCTTTACAAAAGATTATCTTATTTTTAGGAAATCTGTGCTGAAGCATCTGAAGTATCATGATGTTTGCAAGTTGCTTACATACACACTGTGTGTGTGGGTGTGTGTGTGTGTGTAGAGAGAGAGAGAGAGAGAATAGCACATGTTGCAAAATGTTAGCAATTGATGAGTCTGGGTGACGTACATGAATTTTCATTGATTTATTCTTTCAACTCATTAGGTTTGAAATTTTCAAGTGCATTGGTTTACTCAAGAATAGATGAAGGCTAGTTCTCTTCATAGAAATACTTCTTGTAATAAATGAAGAAATGATAGAATTACACTATCTCTATTTTGCAATCTCTAATATACTCATGGGTTTAAGCACTGAACATCAATGGCCATAAAAGACATAATCAGATACAATGTGTGTTTTAAAATAGCATGCCATTGCAATGGGCATTTGACATAGCAATAAAGATGCTACTTAAAATGCCTACATCCCATGTTGCAATGCCTGGATTCAAGTCCTTGCTGTATTTCAAACTCCAGCTTCCTGCTAATGCACACCCTGGGAGGCTTACCCGAGCTCCCTGCCATACATGTGGGAGACAAAGATTGAGTTCTGGGCTCCTGGCTCCAGACTAGACCAACTCTGACTGTTGTGGGCATTTGGGGATTGAATGAATATATGGAAGATGAGAGATCTCTCTCTCGTTCTCTCTCTCTATCTCTTTCTATCTATCACTCTTTCACTCTGCTTTTGAAAAGATGAAAATAAACATTAAAAAAAGTATCCAGGAGCGGGCACTGTGGCGTAATGGGTAAAGCCATCACCTGCAGTGCCAGCATCCATATGGGCGCTGGTTTGAGTTCTGGCTGCTCCATTTCCAATCCAGCTCCCTGCTGTGGCCTGGGAAAGCAGTAGAAGATGGCCCAAGTCTTTGGCCCCTGCACCTGCATGGGAGACCCAGAAGAAGCTCCTGGCTCCTGGCTTAGGATTGGCACAGCTCCAGCCATTGCAGCCAATTGGGGAGTGAACCAGCGGATGGAAGACCTCTCTCTCTCTCTCTCTCTCTCTCTCTCTCTCTCTCCCCCTCCCTCTCCTTCTCTCTGTGTGTAACTCTGAATTTCAAATAAATACATGACTTTTTTTAAAAAAATATCCATATATTCCTGTTTAGTTACGCATTTTTGTCAAAAATCATTGTTAATTTTTGACAGGTGCCTATTCAGCTCTATAGAGAGGATGATGTCATTTCTCTAGTTTTTCCTCAGTTTTTCAGTGGTGGGGAATTTTGCCAAGTTGTTAAGACACTGGTTAAGATGCCCCCATACCATGTCAGACTTCTTGGGTTAGGTTTCTGGCTCCAACTCCTGATTCCGGCTTCCTACGGATGCAGAACCTGGGAGTCAGCAGGTAATGGATCAATAGATGTGTTACTGCAACCTCCAGAAAGATCTGGATTGAGTTCCTGGCTCCCAGCTTCAGCCTTTCCCACTCCTGGCCATCACAGGCATTGAGGGAGTAAACCAGCAGAAGGGAACACTCATTCTCCCTCCCCCTCTCCCTCTCCGCCTTTCAAATAAATTTTAAAAAGAAAACAATGTTTCTTCTATATAGAACAGCCACTGACTTCCCTTACCAATACTTCTTTAACCTTAAAATTTGTTACTAGAATTTGATTTCTGTATTTACAAATCACACTGGTATTTTTTCACCCCTTTCCCCCTCCTCCCACCTTTTTTTTTTTTTTAAATAAAATATGTCTGATTCTGGAATCAATGTCATATTCAAATCATAAAAATAATTTGGAATAGTGCTTTCTAAAAATTCTAGGGGCTTAGGGACTGGCACTGTGGCTCAGTAGGTTAATCCCTCGCCTGCAATGCGGGCATCCCATGTGAGCACTGGCTCTAGTCCCAGCTGCTCCTCTTCCCATCCAGCTCTCTGCTATGGCCTAGGAAAGCAGTGGAGGATGGGCCAAGTCCTTGGGCTCCCTCACCCACATGGGAGACCAGGAAGAGGCGCCTGACTCCTGACTTTGGATTGGTGCAGCTCCAGCCCTTGTAGCCATTTGAGGAGTGAACCAATGGAAGGAAGACCTTTCTCTCTGTCTCTCCCTCTCACTGTCTTTAACTATATCTCTCAAATAAAAAAAAATTTAATTTTAAAAAATTCTATGAGCTGTCTAAATAGTAATAATCTTGTCTTCCATTTAATGGTTTGATATTTTCTTTTTGTATATTTTTCAAAAGATTTACTTATTTTACTTGAAAGGCAGAGTTACAGAGAGGGAGAGGCAGAGGCAGAAAGGGAGAGAGAGAGAATCTCTTCCATCCACTAGTTTACTCCCCAAATAGCCTCACCGGCTGGAGCTGGGCCAGTCCAAAGCCAGGGGCCAGGAGCTTCTTCCGGGTCTCCCATGTGGGTGCAGGGGCCCAAGGCCTTGAGCCATCTTCCACTGCTTTCCCAGGCACATTAGCAGGAAACTGGATTAGAGGTGGAGCAACTTCGAATCAAACCAGCACCCAAGCAGGATGCCGGCACTGCAGGTGGTGGTTTAACCTGCTACAGCACAGCGCCAGCCCTGATAGAACTTTCTGAGGAAGACTGCTGTTGCTCTGTTCCATAGGTCTGTATGTTTAGAATTTGCATGATTCTTTTGAAGTCTTCTTGTGTATATCTACTTATTATGCTCATATACGAGCGAAATGAATGACAGCAGTTATATAAGGGACATAAAGGAGGAATTCGAAGGACTTTGTTAATATAAGGTACTCATGCTACCCAAGAAATTGTGGAGTGTTATTTTTTTTAAAAAGATGTATGTATGTATGTATGTATGTATGTATTTGAAAGTCAGAGTTAGAGAAGGAGATGCAGAGAGAGAGAGGTCTTCCATCTACTTGTTCACTCCGCAACTGGCTACAATAGCCGGAGCTGCGCCAGTCTGAAGCCAGGAGCCAGGAGCTTCTTCCAGGTCTCCCACGCGGGTGCAGGGGCCCAAGCACTTGAGCCATCTTCCACTGCTTCCCAGGTGTATTAGCAGGGACCTGGGTTGGAAGTCAAGCAGCTGAGACCTAAACGGGCATCCCTATGGTATGCTGGCACTGCAGGAGACGGATTAACCCTTTACACCACATCACCAGCCCTGAGTGGATCAACTTATGCCAGACATAGCAGACTTCAGACCTAAGAAAGTTATCAGGGATAAAGAGGGGTATTGTATAATGGGAAAAGAGTTAATTTTCCCAGAAGACATAACAATCCTAAAAATATATTCACTAGCAACGTAGTATCAAAATACAAGGGCTTGAGACAAAACTTGATAGAACTGCAAAGAGAAATAGATGAAACCACTGTTATATTTGGAGACTTCAACACCCTTCCATCAGAAATGCACAAATCCAGTAGGCAGAAAATCAAATCATAGTTCAACTCAACAGCACCATCAATCAATTGGATATAATGGGGACATCTTTAGATTACTTCATCCAATAATAGCAGAATGCACATTCTTCTCAAGCTCACATGGAACAGTCAGCAAGAAAGATGACATTCTGGGTCACAAAACACACCTTAACAAATTTAAAGGAATAGAAATCAGACAATAGTTGCTCTTAAACCACAATGGATTTCAACTATAAATCGATAACTGAAAGATAGCTTGGAAATTCTGAATTTCTTGGAGATAAAACAGCACACTTCTAAACAACACACGAGTCAAAGAAGAAATTACAAGAGAAATTTTAAAATAATTTGAGTTAAATGGACAACAATAGCACAACTTATTAATTTTGTAGGTAAAACCAGTGCTTGAAAGGAAGTGTTTACATCAAATACATATATTAGAAGAAAATCTAAATCCAAACATCTATGCTCCCACACTACCAAACTGGAAAAAGAAAAGCAAATTAATTCCAAAGTAATTAATTTAAAGGAAAGAAAGTAATTGAGATTAGAGGCTAAATCATTGAACCTGAGAACAAGAAATTAATAGAGAAAAGTAACAAAGCCAAAAACTGGTCTTTGAAAGGACAATAAAATCAGAAAGCCTCTTCCCAAGTTAACTAACCAAAACAAACAACTGAAAAACAGAAACCCAAAGGACACAAATTATTAGTATCTGGTTAATAAGCATCTCTAGGCTATGTAAAAAAGACAGAAGACACAAACTATAATGAATGAATAGCGGACATTATAGAGCTCACAAACAATAAATGGATAAGAAAGGTATACTGTGAGTAACACTAGCCTCGCAAAACTTGAGTGAATGAACAAATTCCTTGAAAGACACAGTCTGATAAAACACACAAAAATAAATATCTAATTAAAGCAATTGATAAAAGAAATTCAACGAATAATTAATAAACCTTCCAAAACAGAAAGTACCACACCCGATGGCTTCCCTGGTGAATTCTGCCAAACGTTTAAGGAAGAAATTATTCCAGTTCTCTACCACCTCTTTCAGAAGACTGAAGCAGGACAATGCTTCCAGACTGCTTGGGTTTGTTGTTGACTTTTTAGAGTCACCAAAAGCATGATCCATGAAAGAAATAATTGATAAGCTGAACTTCATTAAAATTAATAATTTCTGTTTTACAAAAGTGCCATTAAGGAAAAGCACAAACTGTGAGACTATATTTACAAAAGACCTATCAAATAAAGGTTATTATCCAAAACATACAGTGAACTCAATAATAAGAACACAGACAACCCAATAAAAACGTTGGCCAAAGGTCTAACACCTACCTCACTAAGGAGGATATACAGATGGTAAATAATCTATGAAAAGATGCTTTACTCATATGTCAACGTGGAAACACAGACTAAAACAGTGAACCACTGCACACCCATGAGACTGACCAAGACTCCCTTACACTGACCACCAAATGCTGGTGAGGACCTGGAGCAATAGAACTTGTATTCATTGCTGGTGGGAACGGAAAATACTATAGCCAATTTGGAAGACAGTTTGGTAGTTTGTTAGAAAACTAAACATACTCTGATCAGCAATACAATCCAGCAACTGTGCTCCTTGGTGGTTACCTAAAGCTTAAAACTTACTGCCACAGAAAAATCTGCACACAGATGTTTACAGCAGCTTTATCTACCATTGTGAAGATGAAGAAGCATGGGGTAGGTGCTGTGGAATAGTAGGTTAAGCCACCACCTCAGGTACCACCTCAGGCACCGCCATACCCCATGGGTGCTGGTTCAAGTCCCAACCTCTCCACTTCCAATCCCACTGCCTGCTGATGGCTTGGGAAAGCAGTGGAAGATGGCCCAAGATCGTGGGCCCCTGCACCCACATGGGAGGCCCAGAAGAAGCTCCTGGCTCCTGGCTTCAGATCGGCTCAGCTACCGCTGTTGCAGCCATTTGGAGAGTAAACTAGAAGATGGAAGACCTCTCTCTGTCTCTTCTTCTCTCTGTTTGTAACTTTGTCTCTCAATAAATAATAAATCTTAATTACTAGGAAGTAATCAAAATATCCTTTCAGTACATGAATGGATAAATAAACCGTGGTACATTCAGACAAGGGAATAATATTCAGGGCTGAAAAGAACATAGCCATGAAGCCACAGAAAGACATGAAGGGAACTTAATGGTATTTCTAAGTCAAAGCTCATCTGAAAGCCTACATATTGTGTGTTTCAACTATATGACATTGTGGATGTGGATAAACCATGGAGACAGTAAAAAGGTCTGTGATTGCCAGGAGTTAGGGGATTAGAGGGATAAATATGTGGAGCTCAGAGGGTTTTTGGACAGCGAAACTACTCTGCTTACTATTATGGTGGTGGGTATGTGTCATTTTATTTGTCCAAAGCCATGGAGTGTGCAACACCAAGACGGACCCTAGTGTAACCTATGGACTTTGGGTGATGATGTGTCAATCAATATAGGTTTCCAACTGCAGCAAATGTACCAGTCTGCTGGAGAAGGCTGTATGTGTGTTGGGGCAGAGGGCTCATGGGAAATCTGGGTGCATTGCTCTCGATTTTGCTATGAACCTAAGATCCCCCTAAAAATAAAGATTATTAAAGAAAAACAAAATAGCTTTTCTCTTTTTTTTTTAAGATTTTATTTATTTATTTGTCAGGGAGAGTTACAGACAGTGAGAGGGAGAGACACAGAGAAGTATCTTTCTTCCACTGGTTCACTCCCCAGATGGCTGCAACGGCCGGAGTTGCACCGATCCTAAGCCAGGAGCCAGGTGTTTCTTCTGATCTCCCACACAGGTGCAGGGGCCCAAGCACTTGGGCCATCCTCCACTGCCCTCCCAGGCCATAGCAGGGAGCTGGACTGAAAGAGGGGCAGCCAGGACTAGAAGCGGTGCCGATATGGGATGCTGATGCCAAAGGCAGAGGATTAACCTACTGTGCTACAGTGCCAGCCCCCCAAATAGCTTTTCAATGAGGCAACTATTACTGCTGATTTCCTACATAATCTTTATAGAGATAATGTACACACAGGTATATGACATTTGCTTGTACATTGTACAATGTGATGGGTATGCATTATGCCTTTTTCTCTTTGTAAAATATTAGAGATTATTTTTCAATAGTACATAAATCTTTTTAACCCGTTTATCGTATCTTTTGTATGAATGCAAATTAATCCATCTACTACCCTATTTTGTATATATATATATATATATATATATACATATAAATGCAATTTCCAGTTTCTTGTTAGTCTAAACAACATTGAAATGAGCATCTATGTTTGCGCACTCGTGTAACTGCTATTGTAGGACAAATTCCTAGAAGCAAATTGTGTTTTGACCAATGAACATAGCAGCCATGTCTGGAAATCAAGGTTACATTTTTCAGACATTACCCATGGTGTATGCTTGCAATGATGGCTGTAAAATATCTAATTGATTCATAGGGAGAGATAAATATGATATGAGCCTTGTCTCTGAATGAAAATTCACTCTATTAATATTTTACCTCTTTCTCTGGTGAATTCAACCAGTTAACATTACTACAGAATGATTTCCTAAGTGATGTAATTAATAGGATTTCCAGAGATTTCATAGGCTTAAAATGAGAATAAATGACCTCTGAAACAAACAAAAAATAAATATCATCAGCAAGAATTTGTGAGAAAAAAGAGATTACTTTGAAAAATGAGGTTTTCCAAATTTCCTTCATGCAAGATAACTCTCATTCGTATTACTTTATTTTGCTTTAAGATGTTTTATGGGTTCTTTGTGAAATACTGAAGGTTACGGAATGTGTGACTTGTTTTTGCAAATCAAATGTTTCTTTAAAATTCAACAAATTTTCAATGAGGTTTAATTAGGCAGAGAAGTGGCTCAGAACTCATTTTTAAATATGCATGATAATTAGGGAACATCAAAGAGTATTGTTACAATTCTAAACCGTAAACAACTCACTGTGAATGATTTAACAAATTCCAAATACTGTCCCACAGTACAGAGAACGGAACCTTATTTTCTTAAGGGAAGTGTATGGTAAGCAAATGATTTACTGAATACCACTCAAAAAATAGTCACCAAACATTGCATCTGTCATTGCAAAGGTAAAAGTTCATGGGATTTTGAGGCTGGGAGAGCCCTTAGGAATCTTGCCATCCCCAGCAAATGAAGAAACTGACTTGGCCAGTATCATGCTTGGTGTCCAACAGGTTGAACTAGGACAGTTTTGCTGGCTCTCCAGTTGATCACTTTTTACTACATTGTATTGTGTCTGTATTAGTACATAAGGGTACTTCAAAAAGTTTGTGGAAAATGTAATGAAAAAGATAACATTTACTGGGGTAAGCATTACAACAGAGTGGTTAAGCCACTTGTTGGGACACACACAGCCTATATCATGGCTTGAGTCCTGGCTACTCCACTTCCAATCCAGCTGCTTGTTAATGTGCTTAGGAGGCAGCAGATGACAACTCAGGTACTTAAATCCTTGCCAAACACATGGAAGAGCCAAATAGAGCTCCTGGCCTCTAGTTTTGGCCTGGTCCAGCCTCAGCTGCTGTTGGCTTTTGAGGAGTGAATCACAGATGGCAGATAGGTATGCAGGTAGATAGGTAGGTAGGTAGGTAGGTATGTGGATAGGTAGGTAGGTAAGTAGGTAGGTAGAGAGAGAGAGTTAGAGATAGAGAGTTAGATGTCTTCCTCCCTTCCTCTTTCTCAGTCACTCTACCTCTCAAATAAATACATTTTCAAAAAGATATGCTTGTGTGGATGCAAAAGAAATTTGAATCCATGCAGTTTTTTCTCAATATGCATTTCCTACGAGCTTTTTGAAGACCCCCCCCCCCCCATACTTCTAGAGTAGACCCTAGCACTTTTTGCTGGTAAACGAGCTGGTTCCTCAGCTCTAGGCACACTGTCAAAGGCAAGTGGCTTCAGACGTAGTATAAAGGACTGGCCTGGGTTCTAGTTCCAACACAGTTCTGGCACTGGCTTTCCTGGGTTTGTAACTGTGGGCAATCGCTGCTCTCCAGGGCTCAGTTTCACCAACAAAATGAGAGCAGCTGATTTTTTTCAGGAGGCTCAGCTAAATCTGTTCTGTTTCCTTCTCCCGCTTCCCTTAGGTAGCAGCTAGCCAGCCTCTGGCTTGGGGTGGAATAGGAAGCTGCTCACTCTGCACGGGTGGTATATACTAAGGACAGTCACCTGTCCTGCAGTTGCTACCTGTCCTTTAACAAGGGGACAGACCTCCACTTGAGCCTGTCACTTACCCTACCTGGAGTCGTAGGCCAGTTAAGTGACTGCCTACTCTAAGTGGTGGGCTAACAAAAGTTACTTATTTCCCTCATCTGTGCATCACAATCTGTGATGGGCAATACTCCCCAAAGCCCCTTGCTAAAAACGTCAGTAAGCTCACCTGGTAGAGACAGTCCAAACAGCTACCACCGTGCATTAGCGTTTAATAAATGGAAAGGAGAAAGGTTCAAATGGGCCCTATGGTGAATTAAACGGGGATGAAAGCTTCTCACTTTCGTGTGAACTATTTATTTAGGAATGGGATTTGATTTCACTCTTTCCTCTTATATAAAATAGTATAGTATTTATATGTAATCTGTACATATCCTCTAGTACACTTTAAATCACTTCTGGATTACTTGTGATGCCTAGGAGAATATAAATGTTATGTAAATAGTTGCTATGCTATATTGTTTAGGGAATAATAATAAGAAAAAATAATCTGTACATGTTCAGTGCAGATGTAATTTTTAAAAATACATTTTCAAGCTGTGGTTATTTGAATCCATAGATACAGAGCCCATGGATACTAAGGGTTGAAAGGACTTTAATATTGTAATGTAATACTTTTTATATTCTTGAATATGTTTTATAATGATTGTTCTATTCCTGGGATAATCAATTCTTGAATCTCGCCGTTTCACTTAGTAATATGCCATAATATTTTATCATGTTATTAAATGTTCTTAAAATATAATTACAAATGATTATATAATATTACATCATACAATTTCAACAACACTTCAAGCATTCTCTAATGATAAGTGTTCAGGTCACTCATTATTTTTCTTAATCATAAGTAAAATGTAATGAATACCTTTCTATAGCACACTTGTTCTGAGTTTCTAAGGAAAGTGGATAAAGTTTATAAAAACCATTGTAAAGAAGGTGAAGAAAGTCAATAAGAATTAGTGCTCAGATGGCTTTTTCTTTAGCAGAAGTGGTTTAATCAACTCATTTTAACATTTTTTATTTCCTATTTTATATCTGACTCTATAGGAAAACTTTTTATTTTTGTCATTAAAATATGATAAGAATTTTCTAATTTTCTATATTGTATATGATTTAGAACATGCTTTGACCATTTGGCTTTCAACATCACTTTCTGAAGTAAATCTTCATTGTACCAGCTATGTCCTTAATTTTATTTTAGAAAGAATGGATTAACAAAGGCAAAATTTTAAGCTAGATAACTTAAAAGTTAAATAATTTATAAAAACATTAACATTTAGGCTGGCGCCGTGGCTCAACAGGCTAATCCTCCACCTTGCGGCGCCGCCACACCAGGTTCTAGTCCCGGTCGGGGCGCCGGATTCTGTCCCGGTTGCCCCTCTTCCAGGCCAGCCCTCTGCTGTGGCCCAGGAGTGCAGTGGAGGATGGTCCAGGTGCTTGGGCCCTGCACCCCATGGGGAGACCAGGAAAAGCACCTGGCTCCTGGCTCCTGCCATCGGACGAGCGCGGTGCGCCAGCTGCAGCGCGCTGTCCGCGGCAGCCATTGGAAGGTGAACCAACGGCAACGGAAGACCTTTCTCTCTGTCTCTCTCTCTCACTGTCCACTCTGCCTGTCACAAAAAAAAAAAAAAAAAAAAAAAACATTAACATTTAGCATTGAAACCTATAAAAGACTCATACTAAATATTAGACTATCAAACTCTAGTGTTGGGAATCAAGCTAGCAAGTTTCACGGGTGCTGACAGAAGACTTGAGCTCCTGGCTCAGGGACAAAGGGCAGCTTTTACAAAAATATCAACAGCTGGAATACGTCTTGGGTTCCCCAAGTCTCAGCTCCCGCAGGGTAACACAAAGAGGAAAAGGTGACCTTTCAGGAGAGTGTAATACAGGAGAGGAACCCTGGGCTTAGGGAACCGGAATCTTTTATAATGGACAGTAAGCATGCTTGTCTTAAGGTCAGGAGCTTCCTATTTCCAATGTCCTGATGAGAAAATTTGGAGCAAGGGTCATCAGAACCTCTGTTCACAGGAAGATTAAAAAATTTAAAATGCAAGAGATCACTGGAGAATTGTCTCCAATGCAGGAATAAATACTCCATTAAGAACTAGAATATATCTATTTTCAGCGTTGGGCTGAAGCCAGTTGTATGGGGAGCATATTCTATTGACTTTCCATATTCCCTAGTCATAGAGTTGAATGTCTACATGCATAAGCTGCATATGTATAGCAGAAGGGCCTGCATACATGCAAACACGAGAACTGTCATGTCCACTTTCAGGAGTCTAGTCAAGGCTAACTACTCCTGTTCTCCCAGCAACACTGCAAGCGTATGCACGAGACAGAGTAGGGGGCCCACTCTCTCCCTCTTGGGAATGAACTAGTAAAACACCCCAGAACCACCTTATGTTCCCTACAATAGTCTACATCCACTGGATGTGGCTGAAATGCAACTGATTGTAAAAAAAAAAATCTACAAAGGAGTTCTCACTAAAAAGGAGATTCTGTTCCCTCAGGGAACAGTCTGCCTAACACTGGCATGAATAAGTTATGAAAAGCTTTCACAACTGAAAGAGACATAATCATCATTCATGTAAAACAGATTTGTTTATTCTGTAAAGATTCATTTCAGTTGATTAATTATCAGTATCTGCTGATGGTGGGGGTAACAAGTCTGCTCTGATGAGAGAATTATTGAAGTACATGCTTAGAATATTTATCACTGAGCACATATTGTATAAACTTAGCATATTTATCATGCTCTTTCTGTGTGGAATCTTTCTTCCCCAAAGTAGATTAAACAATATTTTCTGTGCTGTAGGAAATTCCCCTTTCAGATGCAGTACTTCTTATATCTTTATAGAGAAGTGTACTGTTTTTATAAACATAAATACCAATAGCCCCTCATGTAAACAAGTGTGACTTTGTGGGAGGGTCTCATGTTTTTCTCAGCTTTAAGCATAGCTACTCCAAAGCAGAATGCAAATTGTCATCTCCAGCTGCTCAAAGACTGACCTTTGACCAACCACTGTACTGAATGGTACAACTACTCACTAAGAGACAAGAGAGAATCTGTGTGGCTTAATATTAAACATTTAAATTAAATGTGACAAGGTGACTACATTTAACATGTTAAAATCAATCTCCTTCAACATAATCTATGGGTAATAACTTTCTAAGGAACTTGTTCCTTCTATTTATTGGGCAAGCTAATGAGAACTATTTACTGCTTCCCTATTTCATGTTGGACACTAACCTGCCTGCTTTCTGCTTTATCACTTAATCTCCACTCTACCTCTGAGGCTGATGTTATCATCATCTACTCACCAAAGCTTTAGAAAGTAAAGCATAGAGAGATTAGGAATATAGTGGTTCTACCCCCCCATCCCTACCCTCCCATCCCTACTCCCATCTCGCCTCCTACTCCCTCTCCCATCCCATTCTTCATTAAAATTCATTTTTAATTTAACTTTATATACAGAAAACCAACACTATACTAAGTAAAGATTTCAACAGTTGGCACCCTCCCCATACACACAATGTATAAAGTACTGCTTGAGAACAAGTTTTGCAGTTAATTCTCACAGTACAACTCATTAAGAACCGAGGTCCTACATGGGGACTAAGCACACAGTAACTTCTGTTGTTAATTTAGCAATTAGCACTCTTATTTATGATGTCAGTGAGCACCCAAGGCTTTTGCCATGAGCTGCCTAGGCTATGGAAGCCTTTTGTGACCACAAACTCTGTCAGTATTTGGACGAGGCCATAAGCAAAGTGGAAGTTCTCTCCTCCCTTCAGAGAAAAGTACATCCTTCTTTGATGGCCACTTCTTTCCACTGGGATTGCACCCATAGAGGTTCTTCATGTAGGATATTTTTTGCCACAGTGTCTTTGCTTTCCATGCCTGAAATGTTCTCATGGGCTTTTCAGCCACATCCCAATGCCTTAAGGGCTGATTCTCAGATCAGAGTGTGCCTTAAAGTGATTAAGACCTGGGTTTTGTTCCCAGCTCCAATCCTACTGTCCTGTGATAATGTTCGCCCTCTTAGTCCCAGTTTCTCAGTGTTCTCATCTCATCTGTCCCTACAGTTTTGACGTCTGACTCTCAAATCTTTACCTATTTCATAGGCTCTCCTCCTGAGCTTCAGACTCACAATCTGTATGTATTCACCTTCTGAACATTTATAAATATGTGCAAATTGAATGCTGTTACTACAAGCTTCTCCCATATTGATCTGCATCTCAACGAATGTTGCCAACCAGCCATCTAGTTGCCTGCATATTGTACCCCACCTTGCACCTCTTTTCTCCACCTCCACCGTGGTGGTGGTGCAGGCACGACCATCTCTCCTGAGGAGCTGGGATGCTGAGTCTCTCCACTGGTCTCCGTGCCTCCAGCAGCACTCTGCTTCACACAGTTCTCCACCCTGGACCCAGAGTGAACCTTGGGAAACCCAAGCCTCAGGAGGCTACTCCCCTGCTCAGGATTTTTCCATAGCTTCCCTCTGTCCTTACATAAATCTCAGGACCTTAACGCTGCTTACTGGCTCCTGTTTACAACTCCAGTCATCTTCTGCCACTTCTTCCATGCAACCTCACTCAGTCAATCTGACCTATTGTTCACTTCTCTTTTTCTTTCTTACACAGGGGGAGGGGGAGGGGGAGGGGGAGGGGGATGGGGAGGGGGAGGGGGAGGGGGAGGGGGAGGGGGAGGGGGAGGGAGAGGGAGAGGGAGAGGGAGAGGGAGAGGGAGAGGGAGATTTTCCTTCTGCTAACTTACTCTCCGAATGACTGCAACAGCCAGGGCTGGGCTATGCCAAAGCCAGGAGCTAGGAATTCCATCTGTGTCTCCATCTGTGAATTCCATCTGTGAATTATCATCTGCTGTTTCTCAGGTATATTAGCAGGGAACTGGATGGAAACAAGAGTAGCTGGGACTCAAACCAGTACAGGATGCAGGCATCCCACGTGGTGGCTTAAGCTGCTGTACCTCAACACTGGCCCCCAATTCCTGTTTCTTAAATTCTTCTCTCACTCCCTTATCATGGCCCTGCTCAAATCATCCTTGTCCCAACCTGAGGAACGCATTCCACCCTAGCTGCTGAATTCGACTCATCCTTGGCGTGTGAAGCCTTGTCTGAGTGTCCCCACATTCCGTACGGCCACGTGTGCTTTGTGCTCTCATCAGACCTCGCTCCTCCCAGGATCCTTTGCTCTGCTGTGTGTGTCTCTTCTGCGGTAGGTTGTAGAGACTGAAATCAGGGACTTTAGCCTTGGCTGCTATGAATCAGCAACTCCCAGATGTTTTGTGGACTTTGTTTATCAATTGAAAATTATAATACCCGCTCTGCCCAAATCTCAGTTTCAAAGCTATTTAAAAATACACTTTTATGTATATAAAACAATAAGTAAATATTAGTTTTTTTTTTGTTGGAAAACTTAGCTCTACTCCTAAATTTAAGGAAACAAAAGTATATGAAAGTGTCTAAGATCAAGTTGTTTTAGAACCGTGTTGGGATATCTTTTCTGATTCAGTTAGGCCTGGGGTAAAACCAGAGAACTTGTATTATTGTGAAATTCTTCGGGTGCATTTTTAGCACAGAGAAGTTTGGGGAATGGTGCCTTGGACAACTTTTCTTGATCTGAAAGGTTACAGTCCTCATGAGTCAGTGTGGAGGAAAATATGGGCAATTTCCTTGTTCAGATGAATCCTACAGAGAGTGCCAGCACACTCTCCCAGAAGGCAGTCTATTGAAGTCCAAAAATTGACTGGGAATTAACCAATCTATCCAGCAGGTCATATTGTGAAGGTCAGACACTAGTTACTAGGAAGCAAAGCTTTTCCAGAAAAGTGAGTCACACAAGAGAGAGGAGGTACAATCTCCTCTATTCTTAAGAACAGGGAGGCCGGCGCCTCAACAGGCTAATCCTCCGCCTTGCGGCTCCGGAACACCGGGGTTCTAGTCCCGGTCGGGGCACCGGTCCTGTCCTGGTTGCCCCTCTTCCAGGCTAGTTCTCTGCTGTGGCCCAGGAGTGCAGTGGAGGATAGCCCAAGTGCTTGGGCCCTGCACCCCATGGGAGACCAGGAGAAGCACCTGGCTCCTGCCTTCAGATCTGCGCGGTGCATTGGCCACAGCGCGCCGGCCGCGGCAGCCATTGGAGGGTGAACCAACGGCAAAGGAAGACCTTTCTCTCTGTATCTCTCTCTCTCTCACTGTCCACTCTGCCTGTCAAAAACAAAACAAAACAGGGAGGTCACAGCAGTAGATAGTCAAGAAGTGAAGGAGGGATGGGCATTTGGCACCGCAGGTTAAGGTGCCACTGGAGGTACCCGCATCCCATAAGGGAGAGCCTGCAGTGGAGTCTTCCTTCCACTTTTTTAAAAAGATTTACTTTATTTATTTGAAAGACAGAATTACAGAGAGAGATAGAGACAGAGAGAGAGGTCTTCCATCCACTGGCCTGCTCCCCAGATGGCCGCAACGGCCAGAGCTGTGGCCATCTGAAGCCAAGAGCCAGGAACCAGGAGTCACCTCCAGGTCTCCCATGTGGGTGCAGGGGCCCAAGCACTTTGGCCATCTTCTACTGCTTTCCCAGGACACAGAAGAGAGCTGGATCGGAAGCAGAGCAGCCAGGACTTGAACTGGGGCCCATATGGGATGCCAGCTCTGCAGGTGGCAGCTTTACCCGCTACGCCACAGCACTGGCCCCACTCTCTCCACTTTTGGTCCAGCTTCCTCGTAACGTACACAACCTGGAGGCAGTGGTAATGGCTCCAGCACTTGGGTCCTTGGCACCCACACAGGGGGTATGGATTGAGTTTCTAGCTCCTGGCTTTGACATGGCCCAGCACCAGTTGTTGCAGGCCTTTGGGGAGTGACCTAGAGTCTCTCTCTCTCTCTCTCTCTCCACACACACACACACACACACACACACACACACACTCATTTCTGCCCTTTAAGTAAAATGTAAATAAGTGAAAATTAAAATAAAAAATATAAGAAGTGGCGGGGCCTTCATTATGTCCCAGAGGCCTGGGGTAGAGGGGCAATGAATAAGGAAGGAGACCAGGTAAAGTCACGTTTCCCAAACTGATTTGTTTGGAACACTGTTTACGTGCATGCAAGGTGTCCCTTGAGGAAAGATTCCTACTATAAGTAGAAGGGCTGAACATCTCTCCGCTGGAAATCTGAAAACGTCTCAAAACGTTTGAACATAGTGTTGGTGCTCAAAAAGTTTTAGACTTGGAGCATTTCACATTTTAGGTTTTGGGAGAAGGGTGCTCAATTGGTGGTCCATGCGCGTATTCCGACACAGGAAAAACTCGAAAATCAGAAACATTTCTGGTCCAAGCATTTTGAAAAACAGTGTATACCATATCCCTTTCATACATGGAAATATTACAGACTGAGGCTTTAGAAGTCAAACTAACTCTTTTTAATATTGTTTGACTCCAGACTGAATGAATTGCCTTCCAACAGTTCTAGGAATAAAGTGAATTAAGCATTAGGTATTACCTGGAAATGTATGAGGAGTAGAAGCAGAGTGAGTGAAGAAGTGAATGAGGAATCAGCCCCATAAAAAGCTTCCTTGAATCATCACCGTCGTCGTCATCATCGTCATCATTGTCATCATCAATAACAAAAACCATATCGTGAAATATGATATGAAATGACTACACACCTAGGGCTGGGTGTTGTGCTTCAGTGTTGGGACACTCACGCCCCATATCCGAGTGCCTGGTCCCAGCCCTAGCTACTCGGTGCTTCCAGTCCAGCTCCCTGCTAATGTGCCTGGGAGGCAGTGAATGGTGCCCAAATACTTGGTTTTCTGCCACCCCTGTGGGAGATGCGGCCAGAGATCTGGGTTCTGGGCTGTGGCTTGGCCTGCCCATGGCTGTTGTATGCATTTGGTGAGTGAACAAGCAGATACAAGATTTCTCTCTGTGTGTCTCCCCATCTCTCTCTGTCACTCTGTCTTTCAAATAAATAAATTTTTAAAAGAAAAGAAAAAAGACATTACATCTTATAAGAAAAGTCTATCGCTTATTTAATTTTGAATTTTCAGCACTTGAGTGAATTGCCATCCATCACACTTGAATGATTAATACGAAATTGAAGACTTTGAAGCAGTTTAATCATCTAAGCACATTCTCTTGTTCGTCAAATATTTCTTTAAGGACTTCTATGCCATTTATATAATTGTCACTGGTTGGGGTTGAACTGTTAAATTATATAGCAAGCAGATCACATAACCTTGGATATTTACCATACCCAGTTATTTATTTTCTTTCCATGAAAGTATATGCTTATTTTCAAAGAAAATTAACTAACTGATTTACTATGAAGAAAAGCCCTGGGGTATCAGATACAATTTTGATTATAAATGAAAGAAAATGACCTTTCAAGGTGCTTTGAAATATTCCTATTTTTTATGCTCAGTTGCCACTCATTCTTCAACTTCCTTCTGTTAGCATCACTACTGCCCATTCCAAACCACCATTATTTCTGACCTGGACCAGTGTGTTAGACTCACCTCTGATCTCCAGCTAATTTAGTGTTAATCTGTTCTTCATGCACCTGCCAGGGTTCCCTCCCTCCCTCCCTTCCTCCCTTCCTTCCTTTCTTAAAGATTTATTTATTTATTTATTTGAAAGTCAGAATTACACAGAGAGAGAAGGAGAGGCAGAGAGAGAGAAAGAGAAGTCTTCCATCCAATGGTTCACTCCCAATTAGCCGCAATGGCCAGAGATGCGCCCATCTGAAGCCAAGAGCCAGGAGCTTCTTCCAGGTCTCCCAAGTGGGTTCAGGAGCCCAAGGACTTAGGCCATCTTCCACTGCTTTCCCAGGCCATAGCAGAGAGCTGGATTGGAAGTGGACCCGCCAGGTCTCAAACCAGCGCCAATATGGGATGCTGGCACTTCAGGCCAGGGCGTTAACCCGCTGTGCACAGCACCGGCCCCTAGGTTTCCCTTTTGAAACGTGAACCGGATCGTGTCGCTCTAAGTGATTAAAAACCCTCTCTGGGTTCCTTGGGCACACTCCTCACATCTTCATTGTCTGCTCTCATCTCCTGGCTCTCCCCACTTTCTCACTAGGATCTGTTGTGGAGCCTCCTCTCTGTGGCCTTAAACACGCCTATCTGTTCTCCACACCAGGCCCATTAGGGTGCATCCTCAGGCTGGAACACTCTCTTCCAGGCCTGGGAGCTGCTGTTTCTTTCCTATGGTTCTGATCTTGACACTTCTGATTCCCCTCTCAGAGAACTTACACTTGCTCCCTCTCCTGTCCACCTCTTCTACTTTTGTTGGGCAACATATAACCCCTAGCATGTCCTGTCTTCATGTAAAGCTGTCCTCATCTGTTGTGTTTCTTCCACTGGGTTCTAGGGGAGACTTTCCTCTTCACCAGCACCTGCAACAGTGCCTGGCACTCAGCAAGCCTTCAAAAACTCTTCATGGATACCACAAAGGGAGAAATTATAATCCAGAATTAAAACGTATTATATTTATTTGAAAGAGAAGCAGAGATCGAGAAGAAAAAGGAGGCACAATAAAACAGATCCCATCCACTGGTCCACTCCCCAAATTTTTAAAACAGCTGGGGCTTGACTAGGCCAAAGCCAAGAGCCAGGAACCCAGTCCAGTTCTCCCACACTGGTGGCAAGGACCCAACTACTTAGGCCATCACCTGCTGCTTCCTGGGGTGTCCACTAGCAGAAAAATAGAATCAGGAGTGGGGCTGAACTTGAACCCAGACACTCCAGTATAAGAAACAGGAAACCCAAGTAGCATCTTAGCCACTAAGCTAAACATCCATCCCATCTCTGAACATTTAAGTCATCAGTCTCCCCTGAGTAAAGCTGATCTCTGGTTGATTGGGACAGCTGATGACTTATGGCGGGGCGTAGCAGGCTCTGCACTTGCCACTGGGCCTCGCCACACGGGGTCGTGTCATCACCTGTCCCCACACCCCTGAGCCCATGGACACGCTTCCTCGGAGGCTACCATGTGCTTTATTGCTGTTAAGAATAGACGTTTATCATGCTCCTAAAGCTTGCCAGTGACTCTCACACACCACGGGGCCCGCTGTGGCCACAGGGAGCCCTAGGAAGCCCCATTGTTTATGGATCACTTTCTTTTCCATTTTCTCCCTCTTGCGATTTTTTCCATCATTTTTCCAGCATCAGAAAAATGCATTCAAAAGATTATAAACAGCAGTTGGTAATCAGTGCATAACAGCTTTCTGTGTATTATACAATCATTAGGTGTACATTAGACGTTTGACATAATAGGAACACTGTCACCGTAATAGGACTCTGTCAAAGTCCCAATGCCTCCCGCTTTGAAAATGCACGGATCAATTTTGCATCCCCCTCTGCATGGGGGACTGTGTAACAGTAGCTCTGCTCTGTGACAAAGTTCAATTGATCTTTCTTATCAAATCCTGCAAGAAGACAGTATACATGTAAATGTGTTAATACCAATTCCTCTTACATGCCACTTAGTAGCCTTCAATCTCCCCCTTATTGAGGCTGTGTTCTGCATGCTTTTAAGCTAAATTTGAGCATGATTTTAAATCACACGTGCACGGTTGGTACTAGAGCATTTGTGAAAGAAGGTTTAGGATGCTGGGTATTGGACAGACCCCTGTTAAATCTAAAATGTTCTGGTATGTAAATTCAGGAGAGGCAAATCTACAAAGACAAAAGTAAATTAGTGGATGGCTAGGGCTAAGTGAGAGAATGGGGAGCAACTGCAAACAGGCATAAAGGACCTTTTGGGAGGGTGGAGATGTTCTAAACTTGGATTTGGGTCAAGGTTGTGTAACTGCAAACTTACTAACAATCATTGACTTGTACACTCAAAAGAGCTAATTTTATGGCATATATATTAAACCTCAATAAAGCTATTTAAAAATAACTTGAGTAAAAAAAACTAAAAACAACTTCTGTAATTGTAAAAAAGGAGGCAAGCAAGCTTAACTGCAGTCAACATCCTTATAACTTTGTTTTCCTGACTTACCCACAGAAACCTCAATTGCCTTTCAATGTTTTTTTTAAGATTTTATTTATTTTATTTGAGTTATAGACAGTGAGAAGGAGAGACAGAGAGAGAGGTCTTCCATCTGCTGGTTCACTTCCCAAATGGCTGCAGCAGCCAGAATTGCCCCGATCTGAAGCCAGGAGCCAGGAGCTTCTGGGTCTCCCACGTGGGCGCAGGGGCTCAAGCACTTGGGCCATCTTTTACTGCTTTCCCAGGCTATAGCAGAGAGCTGGATTGGAAGAGGAGCAGCCGAGACTAGAACTGGAACCCATATGGGATGATGGCATCTCAGGCGGAGGATTAACCTACTGTGCCACGGCGCCAGCCCGGCCTTTTAGTGTTACTTCACCAGTGTAGTCTCCCAACATTTCTCCACGAGGTTGGTGATATTTAATAAATGCTTAATGTCATGAATTTTTTATACTAGGTTGCTTTCACCATTTAAAATCCTTTTATGTTTGCTTATATTTCTCTGTGAATTACTCACATCCTTTACTGTGCTTGTGGAAAGATGGGAACTTCTAGGACAGCAATGTCCTAGAAGTATGGAGTCATGTTAGGAAGTGTAGACCCCTGGGAGAGCTCATGTGATTTATAAGAAACAGCACTGCCTCCCCAAGAGAGACAGTCAGTGACCACCAAGTCAGTCTTGCTGGTTGCCTGCTGAGACCCACTTGGGACCTCAACAGGTGCAGTAGGCCCGATATAACACCTGGGCTTCCAGCAGACCACAGAAACCAGCTTCAGACCCTTGGGAAAGGATTCAGGCTGCTCAACAGTAGGACCCTTCCAGTCGCCGCATGTGAATAAATATCACCTCCTCGTGTAGAAATACAAGGGTACATCAAAAAGTTTAGAGGAGGGGCCAGCGCTGTGGTGTAGTGGGTAAAGCCTCTGCCTGCAGTGCCTTCATCACATATGGGTGCAGGTTCGAGTCCCGGCTGCTGCACTTACAGTCCAGCTCTCTGCTGTGGCCTGGGAATGCAGTGGAGGATGGCCCAAGTCCTTGGGCCCCTTCACCTGCATGGGAGACCAGGAGGAAGCTCCTGGCTCCTGGCTTCAGATTGGCACAGCTCTGGCTGTTGTGGCCAATTGGGGAGCAATTGGGGAGTGAGCCGTTGGATGGAAGACCTCTCTCTCTCTGCCTCTGCCTCTCCTCTCTCTGTGTAACTCTGACTTTCAAATAAAATAAATAAATCTTTTAAAAAAAAAGTTTCAAGGAAATGAAATTAAAAGAGAAGTTTAATTTGGAACAAAATAAAACTTTGAAATTCACGCATAATTTTTACAGAATATGCATTTCCCTTGAACTTTTTTTTATAATCTATCTTATGAACATTTCTTACAAATAAAAAAAAAAAAACTGTGACTTGAATGACACAGGAATTTCCGTTTCTCATATGTGTCCAGAGGTAGGTGGCCCAAGACTAGTATAATAGCTCTGTCCCAGGGACCCGGGCTCTTTCCATCTTGTTGCTCGGCCATTCCTGGGGCAGTTGGAGGGTCAGATCCAAGATGGCGCTCCGCCCAACTGCATTGCATTCCTTTGCACACATCACTTCTGCTCACAGCTGTTTCATGGCCAAGGCTATCTGGGACATGGAGGTTTCATTATGGGCAGCTGTATACCCAGCTCAAAACCAGAAATTAATTTCTGTGTGTGCAAACAGATACTGTGGAATGTTAGATGGCTGTGATGCTTCCCACTGTACAGAGACGAAGGTTCCTGCGAGGCTCCTGCAGGCTGAATAACTTTTCCAAGACCTACAGGCCTCACTACCCTGTACTCCCTCTGTGCTATAGCTGCTCCAAGCTTTCAGCTAAGAACTGCTGACAGCATAGGGCCAGAGCATGTATTTCCATAATCAGTCCCTTATGTGGGACTGATACAGGTCGTGGATAATGGAATTCAAGACAATTGCAAACAACTTTTGAAACCTATGCATCATTTTCTTTTAAAGATTTATGTATTTGTTTGTTTATTTGAGAGGGAGGGTTGGTGGGGGGAGAGAGAGAGAGAGATCTTCCATCTGCTGGTTCATTCTCCAAAAGCCTGCAACATCCAAGGATGGGCCAGGCTGAAGCCAGGATCTGGGAACTCCTTCCAGGCCCTCTCACTGCAGTGGCAAGGGCCCAAGTTCTCGAGCCATTGTCTGCTTCTTTCCAGGCACATCATCAGGGAGCTGGATCGGAAGTGGAGCAACCAGACTTGATCAAGCACTCCAAAATGAGATGCTATTGTTGTAGGCAATGGTTTAACCCACTGCACCACAACACCAGTCCCCACAACCCATGTTTTGGTCCCCAGTAGCTGTGTAATAACTGAGGGGGCAGATGCTCCACGTGCCAGGATCCTTTGCTTAGGTGGCAAGGACCCTTGGTACAGTGGAAAGGTTCGTTCTCTGAGAGGCTCCACCTAGGAGTAGATTCCAGATGATAGTCCCCATTCCATAGCTCCAGCTTCCCACTGAGACTTCTGATTTCTTTATATTCAGGGAGCAGGAGAAAAGACACAACTGCTTCCATGATGTAACAGTGTGCTATTAAAAGCCCCAGGAGAGTCAAGGGACTTGATGGTTCCTCATTACCTCCTCTTCCAGCCAGTGAGAATTCAGAACATGAGATTCAGTGTGTGCCTGTGTATGTCCAGTTGCACGGTGGGGAAATAAGAGAACACCTCGCATGTGTAGACAAAGTCACAGCTTAACCTGAGAGGTTGGAAAGAAAATAGTGGAAGTCATTTTGAGAAAGATCTAGTTGAAAATGATGTAGAGTCTTTAAAAAAAAAAGAGGACACAGGCAAACAAAATGGCCTTACCAAATGTCGCTGATCCATCCCAACCACAAAGAAAGAGTCATTTTGTCCTTATATTTCTCCCTTTTTACGATGCCCCTGAAACCACATTTGTGTGTTTATTTGGAGCAGTCCCAGTGAACCCCCAAAACCCTCTGTCTGGCTGGGGTCCATCCTTTGATGGAAAGTAGACAGAGGGAAACCCTAGCTGACAGAAACTGGTTTGGCAAATCATTTCAGCGCTGAGCAGAAATTACGGATTTGGGACCTGGAGGCGGGGAGGGGTGGGGAGATGTGGCAGGCGAGGTTCTTCAAAATCACACAACTCAGCTCCAGCGGTTTCTGGTGAGGGCAAGGTGGGAAACCATCTGGCTTCGTAAACATCGCCTCTGTGTGTTGAGGAATGAATCAGAGGCTATTCATTTATTGAGCTATTATTTTGTGCCAGGCACGACCCTAAAGTCTCTTGCGTACGTTTTCTCATTGAATTCTCACACCTTTGTGGCGTGAATTCTTTATTTCCATTTTGCTGACAAAGGCATACGGTCCCCGGGGAGCTAAGTGTCCTCTCCCAGCCATCCTGAGGCACAGTGGTGGATGCACCAGGGCTGCCACTCGAGTCCTCCACGCATTCTCTCGTGTCTGGTCGTTGCATGCTCTGCACAGTCTGCTTGAGAACTAAAGCTAGAGGGAAAGAGCTAGTTCGGTCAGAGCTGCACTCTATTTTAGTTTGTTTTAACGTTTATTTTTTTATTTGACAAAGAAAGAAACAAAGAGATCTTCCATCAGCTGCAAATGCCCACAAAACCCAGAGCTGGGCCAGGCTGAAGCCAGGAGCCGGGAACTCCATCTAGGTCTCTCATGTGGACGGCAGGGGTCCAGGGGCCATCTTCTGCTGCTTTCCCAGGTGCTTCAGCAGGGATCTAGATCAGAAGATCAGCTAGGGGCCGGCGCTGTGGCTTTGTGCATAAAGCCACCGCCTGCAGTGCCAGCATCACATGTGGGCATTGGTTCGAGTCCTGGCTGCTCCATTTCCGATCCAGCTCCCTGCTATGACCTGGGAAAGCAGTAGAAGAGGGCCCAAACCCTTGAGCCCCTGCATCTGTGTGGGAGACCCAAAGAAGCTCCTGGCTTCTCATTTCAGATCAGCTCAGCTCCAGCCATCATGGCCATTTGGAGAGTGAACCAGTGGATGGAAGACCTTTCTCTCTGTCTCTCCATCTATCTGTCTATAACTCTACATCTCAAGTAAATAAATAAATCTTTAAGAAAAAAAGAAATTTGAACAATGGTATTAGTAATTTATGCACTCACGTAAATGTAAAAAAAATGTATTTATTGGGTATATGTAATATGCCAGGCAATGGGCTCGGTCTGGGGATGTGGCCCATGCTGTGCAGTGGTGAGAAGACAACAGAGAAATTGAATGACAGTTTCGGCTAGTGGGAAGTGAGCGAGGAAAATGGCACAGGTGACTTGGTGTGTTAGTTTCCTTCCGCTGTTGCGATGCATTTCCACAAGCGTAGTAGTTGAAAGCAACACACACTTAGTGCCTTTGCGGTCTGGGGGTTCACAGAGCCCCAGGTGGAGCTCCCTGAGTTAAAGCGCAGGGCTGGGCAGGGCTGCGTTCCCCTGTGGGCTCCAGGGTGAGGAGGGCAGGGCCCCTGATGGCTTTGGCTGAACGCGCTCTTCTCTTCTTGGTTATAGGTCGAGCAGACTGCAAGGAGAGGGGAGCACGCTGAGATGTGGGGGAAACCCCCAGAACCGCCTGGGTTGTGTTCTCCGTCCTCCGAGAACAGAGCCTTCTGCACTGCTTGAGCTTAGCGGGCCGAGTCCCACCCAGGGTCTGTAAACCAGGCCTGCAGGTGCGGTGTCATGTGAGCACTTGCAGCCTTCCGGAGCCTGGGCTCAGGCAATAGGCGGTGAAGTTTTGTTCCGGGGGAGCACGTGGCCTTCCCCGCCTTTGCAGCTTCGAGAGGCTGCCTGCTCCTTGGCTCTGTCTTTAAAACCAGCTGCACAGTGTTTTCACAGCCCCCTGACTCCAACTCTCTGAGTCCACTCAAGAGGATTCCCGTGACTGCACTGGGCCCTCCAGGGTGCCCCAGGCCAACGGATCTTCTCCAGATCCGTAACGTAATCACACCCGCAAGTCCCCTCTGCCCTGTAACGTGACATTTTCAGCATTGGGGATTTGGATGAAGACGTCTTAGAGAGACAGCAGCTCTACAGCATGGGTGGAGGGGACAGACATCAACATGGATGCAGACAGTGCTCTTTGATTCTGGGTTTTCACGAACCACAACTTCTACAGAGGTAAGTCTTTAGAGACCTTTCTATGACCTCTCCTGACCTTTGTGTCTGGTCTCATGAGACCTAGGAGGGGTTGATGGCTCCACGCAGGGAGAAAGTGAGGGCAAGGCAGGGAACCCTCCAGAACGTGAAGCAAGGGCATCCCTTCATGGAAGACTTTCTAGCCTGGCAATGCCTATGCTCCCAAACTTCTGCCACCTCCATCTACACACTGTGAAAACGAATCAGATGGATTCGCACAACACTCACAGGAAGAGGGAGGACTCTCTTTTTCCTTCTTTGTCTAGCAAGTCTCTGGGTGGCAGAATAGTTAAGCAAGGGAGCCAGCACTGGATTCTGGCTGCCTGGCTGTATAACCTGCATCTCTAGCCACGGCTGTTTGTTGTTGTTGTTACTATTCCTGTGTATCACACAGGTCCTTCGAACCACCTCACTTATTGATTGAGTGGCTTCAACTAACGTGTGTGTCTGAAGATGGTTAGCCTGGAGGAGAGGGAGAGTTACAAAGAGTGTCCTTGAGAAAGTGACTCTAGACTCAATTCTTGAAGAATGAAGAGGGGTGAGCGAAGGAGTACAAGGGGCTATCCAGGCATCTCAGGTACAGAGCTGTTATAACTCATAGTCCTGGCTTCCGTAGATCTGCTCCACTTCCTGCCACGAGTGTGCCTGGTGGAGTGTTCCAAGTATAATCCATGATTTTGGTTTTCAGTTGACGCTTTATTGATGAACACTTGATTCATCAGAATTCCAGCGTGAAGTGGAGCACAAAGGTTGGCCTGCTCCCCCTGGTGTAATGGAGGGATAAAATGCACAGGGAATTTGGCCATACTTCTGAGAGATCCATACAACAGCAGGATCACAGGGAGGCAGTGGAAGTGTGGTGATGCCTGGGGAGTTGGTCTAGTCACTCTTCAAGTCTTACTTAAATCACTCGATTCTAGACCATGAGTATGGGGTGGGCGCTTGGCTCAGCGGTTAAGATGGTCCATCCTATCTTGGAGTGCATGGATTTGAGTGCCAGCTCCGCTTCTCATCCAACTTCTCTCTGATGTGCACTCTGAGAGCCAGCATGCGGGGGCTCAAGTATGTGCATCCCTGCAACCCACGCAGGAGACCAGGATGGAGTTCCAGGTTCCTGGCTTCAGTCTGCTCCAGCTCTGGCTCTTGTAGGCATTTGGGGAGTGAACCAGCAGATGGGAGATCTCTTTTTGTCTATCTCTCTTTCTCTCTGTCTTCCAAATAACAACAATATTTTAAAGATAGATAGATAGATAGATAGATAGATAGATAGATAGATAGATAGATAATGAGTGCTGGGATTCCTATGGGAGGCAGCCGAGTGACTCTGGCTTGAAATGAGTTGGTTCCTGATGATGGAAAAGCAGATTCTGAAGGCCAGACCTTAGCAGAAATCTTGGCTCTGGAATTGGAGAGGCCAGGAAATTGGAGGCGCAGAGCAATTTACCTAAATACCCCAGGTCCAGTGAGTTCCTAAATTGCAATTGCATCATCCATGCTTAGTCATAATTCGGCCTCCTGTGCAGTGAGGTCCTGGATGACAAAAGACTGTAGAACTCTGGTTTTCTTTAAATCGATGTTTTCAGCAAGAAAAACTTTCTGTTCCTCTCTTTCCAGCCCGCTCCCTCATTATTGGATCACCAATTTTAATAGTATCATCTGGCTCTCAGATTCTAGCACTGTCATTTCTTACCCATCTTAAATTACAAAAGCAACCTTCACATGAATTCAAACAGGAAGGAAAGGTATAGCAGCAAATTACCATCGGATGCCCCAGAGTTAACCACTATTTAAATTTCTTTTGTGTATTTTCAGACATTAACCAAATGTAACCCCTGCAGGAGTATATGTGTGTGAGTGTGTGTGTGCATGTGAGTGTGTGGGTATGGGTGTCGGTGTGATATGTTTCTTTAACCAAAGGGGTTCAAAGGTCTACAACACATTTCCCTATGAATAGAGGGATAGAGCCATTTCTTATTATTGTTAACCTTTTGTTATGAAATTTACCACACACATAAAGTAATATATAAGTACCTATGAAAGAAAAATTGTCCTACATGTGATACGGGAAAGAAATGCACTACATGAAATCATTAACAACATACTCTCCAGGGGATATTATTCAATTTTTGAATTTTGAAAGCATTTTTTAAAAATTTATTTATTTATTTATTTGAAAGTCAGAGTTATAGAGAGGCAGAGGCAGAGACAGAAAGAGAGATCTTCCAACATCTGGTTCACTCCCCAAATGGCAGCAAAAGCCAGGCTGACCAAGCCAACACCAGGAGCCCAGAATTCCTTTCAGGTCTCCTCCAAGTGTGGCAGGGGCCCACGTACTGGGCCACCTTTCCACTGCCTTCCCTGGTGCATTAGCAGGGAGCTGGATTGGAAGCAGAGTACCAGCACTTGAACCGTTACTCCCTTACGGGACACTGGGGTCACAAACAGCAGTTCAACCCACCGCAACACAATGCTGGCTCCTATATATAGTTATTATTAATGTGTTGTTACTCCATAATGCCTGAGCCTTTCTTTCCTAGATCAAGAATATTTTCTTAGACATCCGTACATAGTTATCAAGTCAGGACATAGTATTAACATATTAACAACATATACTCTTAAGAGCACTTGAAATATTTCAGATTTGTCAGTTGTCCCTCTTATATCCTTACACATTTCTACTGCAAAGTACAGCATTCCATAGAGGAATCCCAAACCATATTTAGTTGTCATGTTATCTTACTCCACTTTGGTCTAGAACCATTCCTAGGCCTTGTTTAACATCAAGAATTTGAGGGACCAGTGGTGTGGTGTAGCAGATAAAGCTACCACCTGCAGAGCTGGGATTCCCATATAGGTTCCTATTTGAATCTCAGCTGCTCCACTTTTGATCCAGCTCTTTGCTATTGCCTGGAAAAGCAGTATAAGATGGCCCAAGTACTTGGGCCCCTGCACCCGTGTGGGAGACCTGGAAGAAGCTCCTGGCTCCTGGCTTCAGATTGGCCCAGCTCCAGCTGTTGCATCATCTGGGGAGTGAACCAGTGTTTGGAAGACCTCTCTCTCTGTCTCTACTTCTGCCTCTCTGTAATTCTTCCTTTCAAATAAATAAATAAATCTTTAAAAAAAAAAGTAAGAATTTGAGTAATTTTATAAGTAGTTCAGTTTGGGGAATTTTAGTTTGAGAAGCTGAGTTAAAAATTAGCAAAGGATACAGATTTGGCATGTGAGAATTAGAAGAAGGGGAAAATGAACCCTTGGGTTACCAAGGGTCAATTTAGAGTTTAACACTTAGAGACTGCCTTTATATCCATGAAGCTGACCCTAAGGACTATTTCATGCAATAACAAAGAGGAAGCTAATATTTATAGAGGGTCTATTGTATGCTAGGAACAGTGATAAGGGGTTCATTTTTATTATCCTCAACACAATGAGGCAGCTGGTTCTGCTTCTGCATCACAGGTGTGGGAACCAAGGATTGAAGGGGTTAAAGAACTTTCTCTAGATCACAGAGCCAATATGCGGTGGAGCTGGCCTTCAAATCCATGTTTCCAACTCTCATTTTCCATTATACTGTGGCCTCTGAAATACTTTTCCCCTGGCCTGGATGTTATAAGTTGTTAATACTTGAAACAAACACTACTCAAAATCGTCTGAGAAATAATTGGTCACAAGGACAGTCATTCTCAGCCTTGAATCATGTGCCTCTCGGGGCGCCCAGGATGGTCAGTCTCCCAGGCTCCATCCTTGCGGCTCTGCTCGGATTTTTTCTTACTTGTTCTTTGTTGTCCGCATAGGGTCTTGTGAATTCACATATCATCTATATGCTCACACATCCCAGCCTTATATCTCAAGCTCAAACCACTCTCTTGAACGCCTAGTGAGCATGCCTAGTGTCAAATCAACATTTCTACCTTGATGGAGAATCGGCTTCCTATACTCAACACATCCAAACATGAGCTGCTGATTCTGTCCATCTCAGACTTACTCTTCCCATAGTCTTGTTTGTCTCAGAAAATGACAATGTTAGTTGCTTGGTGTAAACACTTTTAGGGTAAATTTTTTTTTTTTTTTTTTTTTTTTTTTTTTTTACAGGCAGAGTGGACAGTGAGAGAGAGAGAGACAGAGAGAAAGGTCTTCCTTTTGCCGTTGGTTCACCCTCCAATGGCCGCCGCGGTCGGCGCGCTGCGGCCGGCGCACCGCGCTCGTCCGATGGCAGGAGCCAGGAGCCAGGTGCTTTTCCTGGTCTCCCATGGGGTGCAGGGCCCAAGCACCTGGGCCATCCTCCACTGCACTCCTGGGCCACAGCAGAGAGCTGGCCTGGAAGAGGGGCAACCGGGACAGAATCCGGTGCCCCGACCGGGACTAGAACCCGGTGTGCCGGCGCCGCAAGGCGGAGGATTAGCCTGTTGAGCCACGGCGCCGGCCAACACTTTTAGGGTAAATTATTTTGAGAGAGAGCAAGAGGGTGTCAACTTGCTGAGTCACTCCCCAAATGTCCGCAATGGCCTTGGGCCAGGGCAGAAGCCAGACACTGGGACCTCCCACATGCGTGGCAGAGATGCAATGATTTGAGCCATCATCGGCTGCCTCCCAGAAGCATCAGAGGAAGGTGGAGTGAGGAGCCGAGTGTGCTGGGACTCAAACCTCGGTGCTTTGATTTGGGATGCAGGCATGTTAACCAATAGACCAAACGCCCGCCCACCAGTCAGTTGGAAACTTCTGAGTCCCCACTGATCCTCTCTCTCAAAACTGCCATTCAGTCCATCAGCAAATCCCGTTGGCATCAGTTTCATAACCCGTGCAGAAGTTGTCTACTTCTTACCACCTCCATTCCAGCTGTCCAGTCGAAGCCACCTGCTCTACTTGCCTAGGTATTAAGTAGTCCCCCAACCTGCTTTTCCTGCTTCTACCTCTGCATACCTTCAGTCTACCCTTACCCCAGACACCAAAGTGATCCTCGAACAGATGCTGGGTCATGTTCCTCTCCATGGCGTCTCCTGCTCTTTCCCCCGTGGCTCTGAGTCTTCAAGATACTCTGGCTGCGTGGCTGTGTCTAGAACCTGCTAGGTACAGTCTAGCCTCAGGCCTCTGCACTTATCGTTTGCCTTGGTCTTTCTCTAAAACCCCACAGGGTTTGTTACCCTACCTCTTTCCGGTCATCTCCTCCCTGAACACCCTACCCAAAAACAAATGATTCCCTCCCTGAATACCATATCCCAAACCCCATCCCAAACACTCAATTCCTATTTTTCATTTCATTTTCCTTCTAATCATTTGGCATCTATTAACATGTACTGTGTTTTTAAAAAATTTTTATTTATTTTTGTCTACAACAGGAAGCCCACAAAGGCAAGAATTTATAGTCTGTTTAGTGCTATACTTCCAGTGCCTACAACTGCTTGATTACATATTAGGTGCTCCATAAATATTTGTTTGGAGAATGAATAATGGACAGGCAGTTGGTACAGTGGTTAAGATATTGTTTGTCATTGCCTACATCTCATCTCAGAGAGTGCCTGGGTTTCAGTCCCAGCTCCACTGGTTTGACTTCCAGGATCCTGGCTTTGGTCTGGCTCTGCCATGGCTGTTGCAGGCATTTGGGGAATGAATCAACAGATAAAAGATCTTTGTCTGTCTTTGTCTTGCTTTACCTTTCAAATGAAAGGGAAACAAGTTTTTAAAAAGAGAACACACGAGCAGCCAAGTGTATTCTATAGCTTACAAAGATTGATTATAAAGACTGTTCATTTTGGGGGTGGGTATTGGGCACAACAAGAAGTCACTGCTTGGGGCGCCCACACCCATTATCAGAGTGCCTGGTTTGCGTCTCCACTTCCGATTCAGTGTCCTGCTGATGTGCGCCCTGGGTGGCACAAGGTAAGGACGCAAGACCTGGGATCCTTGCTGCCCACACGGGAAACTGAGTCCCGATTCCTGGCTGTGGCTTGGTCCAGCCCTGGCTGCTGTAGGCATCTGGAAAGTGAACCAGTGGATGGAACATCAATCTCCCTCTGTTTCTCAGTCTTGCAAATGAAATGAAAATAAATAAATTGAAGTATTAAGAATTCTAAAACATATTCATTTTTCAGAGCCATTTCCAACTAGCTGTCTGTTCAAGTATCCAGCTTAAGAAAAAGTTTAGTTTCTTTCCTCTGAATAGTTTGGGAATTAAGTACAGATAGAGGTGAATCATATAATTTCTGATTATAAAAGTAATGCAATTATTGTAGGAAATGTAGAAAATGCAGCTAAAGAAAATAAAATTAACTTGTAACTAAGCCACCCACAGACTGGTAACATTTTAGTATACTTCTTTCCAGACACATTTAATTTCAGTGATATTTTATTTTCGAGTTTCCTTATCCCCATGACAAGGAGTGGAACAAACAAATGGAGGAACTCGGAGCTGACTGTGGTTTCCTGCTTCCAGCAAAATGCCAAGCTCACCGTTCACTAGCAGCCACGAGCACTCCTCGGAATTTCTGGGTGTGACTGTTTTCCTTTTCTAAGAAAGCATGCTATAATTTGGATATTTAGGTTACTCAAACTTTCATGGAAGGAGCTCCCTTCTAAAATGACCTCAGAATTCCAAGAAAACCAAATATTTGGAATTTGGGAAATTCGGGTGGATTAATGAGTGTGATCAACACGTTGGGCGGGGGGCCGAAGCCCAGTGTTCCGCCTCCTGTTCAACTTCCGGGGTGGGAGGCTTTGGGTAGGTTGCCCTTTCTGAGCTATGGTTCCTTAGTTGGAAAATGGACCCAGTATTTGCCCCACAGGTTACTGTCGGGATCTTATACAGTAATGGACTCAGGCTTTTAGCCCCGTAAAAGGCAGAACCAGTGTAAAAACTCATAACTGCAGAAAAACTGTGATTGTAAAAGAAAAGTAATCGTAAAAGAGTAGTAGGCCATAGGGCAGCCGCGATGCCGATGGGACAGACACCCTCGGTGTTGTCTGCTCAGTCCTGGCAGGACTTCCTATCCTTGCCCTAGAGCCTTTCTGATCGATCGTGGCTGTCGGCATTCTCAGCAGAATGTGAACTCCTATTGTTTTTAAAAGGTTTATTTATTCGAAAGGCAGAATTACAGAGCGAGGGAGAGAGGAAGAGGAGGAGGAGGAGGAGAAGAGAGAGAGAAAGAGGGAGAGAGAGGAAGAAGGAGGGAGAGGGAGAGAGAGAGAGAGAGAATGAATTCTTCCCTCCACTATTTCACGCTCCAAATGACCACAATGGCCACAGCTGGGTTGATCTGAAGCTAGGAGCCAGGAGCTTCTTCCGGGTCTCCCACACAGGTGCACGGGCCCAAGCACTTAGGCCATTTTCCACTGCTTTCCCAGGCCACAGCAGAGAACTGAATCAGAAGTGGACTAGCTGGGACTCAAACCAATGCCCATATGGGATGCTGGCACTGCAGGCTGGGGCTTTAACCCGCTGCACCAAAGCACCGGCCCCCAGAGTATGAACTCTTGTTTATTTATTTAAAAAGCAGAGGGAGGGAGAAAGAGAGGGAGAGAGAGAGAGATCTTCCATCTGCCTGTTCACTCCCCAGAAGGCTGTAACAGCTGGGCATGAAGAGCTCCATCAGGATTTCCCGTGTGAGCAACAGGGACCCAAGTGCCTGAGCCATCAGCAGCAGCCTTCCCAGCACCTTAGCAGGAAGCAGCGTGCCTGGGGCTCAAAGCAGCTCTCCGATGCAGGAAGGCAGTGTAAGGAGCACCGGCTTAGCCTGCTGCACCTCCCCTCCGTGACTTTTTACAGCACCTCGGACACGCCATCCTCCTCCCCCTTCCCACTCCACCTCAGTTTATTTATTTTGTTGTTGGTGTTGCTGTAACATTACCTGAGGCGGGGTCATTGAAAAAGCAAAGAAATTTCTTTTGCTCACCATTCTGCAGGCTAGAAGCTTGAGATTGGCCAACTGCTTATGGTGAGGGCTTTGTGCCACACTGTTCTTATAGGATGTTCCCAAAATTGGTTGGAGAACTTGTCCTAGGACCCCCCCCCCAAAAAAAAAAAAAAACTGGGTCTTCTCACCTAGTTAGTAGCAAGCCAATCAGTGACCCTGGGGTGGTGGAAAAAGGTTTGTCTGCAATGCGCAGAGCAAGGAGTCAGGCAGCGATGGCCCAGTGGGATGCCCCTGGGTAGTTATTAGGAGCAGTGAATCTCCTGCATGTGAGCTTCAGCTCTTGGTCTTTGTTGGATTGCTCCATCACCGGGGTCCATGTATTTCTCCTGTAGTGGAAAAAGTGGGCTCTGAGGCGTCTGGGTTTCTGGGTAGACTGGGTATCAAGCCCTCAGAACGCAGCTTAGCCCTGAACACTAACTGTTGAAGTGGCGGGCTTTGAGACAGGGGACTCACGCCTTTGTTTTAACAGTTTGAGCTTCAGCAAGGAGTTGACTTCGAATCATCAAAGGCAGGATGGCGGGCCTGCAAGCTGAGGGAAGATACGGGGCCTGGCCAAGCCTGCATCGAAGGTATCCGGGAAGGGACTGGATTCCACCACAACATGGTGGAAAAGTGGAAGGACAAATGGATGCATGTGGAAGAGAAAAACCACGAGAGACGGCCTCGCTCTGAACAGCGCGCTCTCGCCGTAACAGCTCCAGTCCCTAGAGAATGAATGCAGTCCCTCGGGAAAAGCATTAATCCCTCGTAGCAACCTGGTCTCCCCTTTAAGTTCTCACCTCCCACGGCTGCCACGATGGCGATTTCAACCCGCATGTCAGAGGGAACAAACCTGGTTCGAACTGTGTTAACTGTGAGACGTGCTGGTAAGGATACAGACGGGACTCAGAGAGAGGACACCAGGAGGTTCCTGCTTTAGCAGAGGCAGTGAGCATCTAGGGGAGGGACTGTGGGGTGGGCAGGACATCCAGGCCCAGGAGGGCTGTAGAGCCCAGGGCAGTCGGGGAGGAAGGGCAGGGGAGGACCCTGGAGGTGTCAGGGTCACTCTGGCTGGAGTCTCACAGAGGAGAGCTGGAATTTGCTTCTGCCCGGCTGTCTAGATACACACACAGAGTGAGCTGCATTTTAACCTTCCATTCTGCTTCTTCGAGGTCTTGTTTGTTGCACTGCAGCCTCACGCACTCATGCCCGGCCATGGGATGTGCCGCCTCCCTTCCTAGCAGCTGATTGCGTGTTAATGGAGTTGGGCAGCAGCAGCGGGAAGTCAGTTACAGCCGGCTGCTGCGCAGGCTGGCGGCCCCGAGGCTGGTCGGGTTCAGACATGAGCTGTCTGGTCTAGTGTCTTCTTAATTGAAAAGCTCGAGCCAGCACTAATAGGCTGCTGTTAAATACTCCAGGCTTTCATGTTCTCTTCCTGAGTTTAAATTTGTGGCTTCAAAAGTAGATTTTCCATTTCTTCTCCCACCCTCCCCTGACTCCTGTACTTTACTGCCTTTGGAAGTTCCCGAGATAGCACTGCCGCCGCGTCTGTGTCTCTGTACAGCTAGCAGGGTTCTCAGAAGCAGCTGCTTTGAACAGGTCACTCTAGTAGTCTACTACGTTCCTGGGTGGCAAGTGATATAAATATTTCATTTCAATACCTGCAGCAGTCCTGCACAATGGGTATTTTTTTTTGACAGGCAGAGTTAGAGAGAGAGAGACAGAGAGAAAGGTCTTCCTTCCGTTGGTTCACCCCCCCCAAATGGCCGCTACAGCCGGCGCGCTGTGCCGAACCGAAGCCAAGAGCTAGGTGCTTCCTCCTGGTCTCCCATGTGGGTGCAGGGCCCTAGGACTTGGGCCATCCTCCACTGCCTTCCTGGGCCATAGCAGAGAGCTGGACTGGAAGAGAAGCAACCGGGACAGAATCCGGCACCCCAACCGGGACTAGAACCTGGGGTGCTGGCGCCGCAGGCAGAGGATTAGCCTAGTGAGCTGTGGCGCTGGCCACAATGGGTATTTTTAATCTTGCTTTTTTCAAATGAGAAGATTGAGGCCCAGAGACAGGAGTAACTGACCCAAGGGTGCACAGCCCTAAGTGGCAGAGATGGGATTTCAAATATAGGTCTGATTTGTTTAAGAATAATTTATTGTATTTATTTGAAAGGGGGGAGGGAGAGAGAGAGAGAGAGAGAGAAGAGAGAGATCCTTCATCCTGTGGATCACTCCCCATATGGCTACAGTGGCTAGGGCTGGGCCGTGCTGAAGCCAGGAGCTTCATCTGGGTCTTCCACTTGGGTGGCAGGGACCAAGTACTTGGGCCATTTCTTGCTGCTTTCCCAGACACATTATTAGCAGGAGCTGGATCCAAAGTGGAGCAGCAGGGGCTTGAACCGGTGTTCCAAAAGGGGATGCTCGTGTCCCAGGAGGTAGCTTAACATGCTGCATCATGGTGCCAGCCCCTACAGATCTGATTTCTACTTCCCCATGCTACCTGAGGTTATTTAGAAGGACAGGGATGGACTGATGGAGAACTCATAAGAGCTGGTGGTAAATTCTGTGTTCCAACTACTTCTCTTTTTTCTACATCATGATTAGTTGCAAAGAATAATAATATGTAACAGCATATTTTTAGAAAAACAGGTCTCATTGATCCACTTTTGCTAAGATTACTTTTAAGTAGCAACTGATTTCTTAAAACAGGGTGACATTCAGCTTAATGGTCAGGATCTCAGGTTAGGATGCCTGCATCCCACAGTACAGTACACGGGTTTGATGCCTGACTCCCTCTCCTGACTCCAGCTTCCTGCTAATGTGCACCCTGGGAGGCAGTACTGATGGATCCTGCCACTCACATAGGAGGCACTGGGGGAGTGAACCAACAGATGGGGAGATCTCTCTCTGTTTCTGTCTCTCAAAAAATGTGGAAGAAGGAGCTAGAAGAGGAGATTACAGGGATGCAATACAGAGAACTGAACCCTCTGATGCTGGCTGAAAAGATGAGCTGAGGAACATGGGTAATTCCAGAGGCTGACAGGGCAAGGAAGTGGATTCTCTCCCAGAGCCTGGCGACAGCAGCACAGCCCTGCTCTGTGCTCAAGGACTCTCCAGGGAAGGCTTTGTCCTCAGAGCAGCTTTGTCCTTAGAGCAAACCCTTGGGGATGTTTGTTCAATCCCGGTTGCCCAAACTATCTTGGGTTTCCTTGTCCTGACTCACTTCCTCCCTCTTCTCCCTTTCCTCCTAACCCTAAAAATGTTGACACAGTTTTCTCCTTTGGCTCCACTAAGAAGCTGGGTCCTATTTATTTCTGGTCCACCTCTAGCCCTCTCACAGGGCAGGCTTGTTGTGGGTGATCGGACACTTGGTAGGATTCCAGAAACAAAGAACTGCAAGAGATGGGCTGTGCCCTGGAGTGGTCGAGCCTCTGTTGCAAGGCCAGAACTTGGAAACTTGCCCTTTGCTCGGTCACACCATGTCCTTTATCAGCCCTGGCACAACGTTTGCAAAGCGCAGTCCGCAGGAAGGGTCACCTCTGCAATTCATAGTTGCATGCCACACGTTTTCTGTACATGACATGTTTCCAAGCATTCTTGCTGGATACCCTTTCCGGCAGTCTAACCTGGGGAAGTGATCTAGTCTAGGGAGCCTGCTGGCCGTGGTAGTGGTGCCTTTTGTTTGTTTGTTTTTAATGGAGCTGAGGAAAGTCAGATAGGATAAGAGCATGGTCAAAGGGCGTGGACAAAGCGTGGGTGCTCCGGAACGGTGAAAGCTCAGAGCAGGCCACGTCGCTCACTCTTCTGAACTCTGAGGGCTTGGCCTCAAGCTCAGGCTGTGTGCCCTGTCAGCCCATGAACCTTCCCCGTGGTTTGGTTTGGCTGCTTTCCCAGCCATCCAGGTTGGCATATGGTGCTATAAAACACTGGTGGCTTTGGGGCCCGATTTAATTTCCAGGGTCTGTCAAAACAAAGTGCTACCAACTGGGTGGCTTCACACAACAGAGATTTATTCTTTCTCCTGTCTGGAGGACCTAAGTCGCAACCCAAGGTGCCAGCAGGGCTCTGTTCCCTGTGACACTTCGTGGAAGCCTGTCTCGCCTCTAGTTGGCTTCCGATGGGGGTGTGGATCCTTGGCAGGCTGTGGCTTGTAGCCATCTCCCTCTAATCTCTGCCTCTGCTGTTCTCCCTGGGGTCTCTGTGTCTGCGCATGAGAACATCATAGTCACACAGGATTAAGGGCTCACCCTTCTTCCAGAGTGACCTCATCATAACTATTTACATCCAAAGAAAGTCACAACCTGAGGCACGGGGAGTTAAAACTCCGGGGGGGGGGGGCACAATTCAACTGGTCATGGGCCCTCTTCTGATAAAATTGGGTGCCAGCTACTTTTAACTGGCAGGAGCAAAGGTGGTGTGGGCACAGAGAGGAGGGCCAAGTAGGAGACACATCACGTACCATTATGTGGGGAGCAGGCCTAGCCAGCCTGGATGATCTTTCACATTCTGATCACTCACAGGTGAAATGGAGGCCAAGAAGGAGCTTTGACCTGCTCCCTGTGAGCCTCATGACAGTTCAACTTGTTGGAAATTTCAGGTATCTTGGGGAATTCAAGAATCAAGAGAAAAGCTTAGTCAACCGAGTCGGCCTCCAAGTGTAAATTGAGCTACACTTTTCTAATGGACATTCACAGTGTGGTAGGGTTGGCATGGGGAATGACAGCCCCCCACCCACCCACCTCCATCGCCACCTCAGAGTGCTGTCCACTTCCTCGTTCTAATCCCCGAGGTCTGCGACTTAGCTTCCATGGCAGAGACTCCGCAGGTGTCATACGGTGTTCAGAGGCAGAGAGATTACCCTGGATCTTCTGCCCAGGCCCTGAATGCAGTAGCACTGTCCTGAGAGCAGGGAGGCAGAGGCAGGTTCCAGGCAGAAGGGCCGTGAGCTGTTGGAGAGAGAACATGCTATTCCCCCTCTCTCTGCTTTTGCTGACAGATATCGGCAGCAGATTCAAAACCCCCCTTCCTATGCCTTACAGTTTGATGACAGGGACAAACGACCGAAATCCTGATTCAGGGGAGACCATGGAGGTCACACATTCAATGTTTCAGTTGCAATCAGTCTTTGAGCAGGGCCTACTGGGGGAGTCTCAACCCTGAGCCTTTTGACTAAGCCAGTCCTATATGTAGGACAGAAATGGAGCAAGTCCCACAACTACATAAGGTGCACTACAGGCGCCTTTTGGGTACCTAGTTGACCAGATCTGACCTCAAAGTGGGTATGGCAGCAACAGCGGCTATGTCCCCTGAGACCACTGCTTTTGGCTCCAAAGCTTTCTGGACCCATTGTGTGACAGCGGGAGGGTCAGGACCAAGGAGAACCCGGCTGGATACGTGGCTGTGCCGGCCGGCAGCTGCCCTGCCAGGACCACCGGCTCCCAGGTGAGGGTCCCGCGAGCCGCCCCCCTTAGGCAACGCAGTCCGGATCACGCGTCCCGGTTCCCGCCGCAGCCCCCGGCCCCGGGCCCTCCCCGGCCGCAGGGCAGAGGCCGCGGGTCACGCGCTCCCCGGCGGCCCCGGCCCGGCCCAGCCAATGGGCTGGCGGCGCCCGCATGACCCGCGCCGGCGGGAGGGCGTGGGGAGGCAGGCCGGGCGCGCACGCCGCCGGGCTGTGTCGCCGCCCCCGCCGCCGCCCGGACGGGAAGTGAGCCGCCGGCCCCGAGCACCGCGATCCGGGAGCCGGCCCGCAGCCGCTGCCCCGGGGCGAAGCATGGCGGCCGCCAAGGTAAGCGCGGGCCGGAGGCGCGAGCGGGCGCGGCGCCCACGTGCCCCGGCGGCTGCAGACGGGGCGCCGGGCAGCTCTGCGCCCTCGCGGCTGCGGCCGGGCGGCGGGGCCCGCTCCTGGCGGGCGGCACACGCGGCCCTGCGGCCGAGGCCCGGCCGGGACGCGCAAACTTTGCGGGCCGGACACTCCCACTTGGCGGGCAGGGGAGCCGGCGCCCGGAGGGGCCGCCCCGGGGCACTCGTGCACTTGACCCCGGTTGTAGTTGACCCCGGCTTCTCCTTCCCGGGGGCACCGCCGGGCAGAAGCCTGATCCTATTAGGTTTCAGGGCTCCGCCTCCCGCGGGTGGGGAAGTCACCTTGACTTCCGTTTGGGAACCCGCCTGGGAGACTGGGCCGGCGCCGGGGCGCGGGGAGGACGGGGACCCTCCTCCTGCCCTTCCTCCTGCTCTTCCTCCTCCTCCTCTCCCACTCCTCCTCCCTGCTCCTCCCCCCTCCTCTTCATCCTCCTCTCCTCCCCCCTTCTCCCTCCCCCTCTTTATCCTCCTCCTCCTCTTCATCCTGCTCCCCTCTTCCCCCCCTCCTCTCCTCCTCTCCTCCTCTCCTCCTCTCCTTCTCCTCTTCATCCTCCTCCCGCTCTTCCTCCTCCTCCCCCTCCTCTTCTCCCCTCCTCCCCCTCCTCCTCCCCCTCCCCCTGCCCTTCCTTCCCCTCGCCCATCTGACAACACTTAGGTACCGGCCAGGGAGCCTTTGAGAGGCATCTTTTTGGAAATGACAGAGCAGATTGTCCCGGGCGCCTGTCACTCCTGTGAAGCCCCACTTAAAAGGCATTCCAGGTAATGGGAAGCATTCCCCAAGCCCGCGGACAGGCGGCTCCGGGCGCTGACCTTTCCTGTCCCCGTGTCAGCCGCCTTGGACTGCGTCTCCGCCTGCCTGGCAGAAGACCGTATTTAGTCCCAATCACTTGAATCATTGGGATTTATTGTTTTTAATTTTAAGTTCACGAAGGCAGCCCTTTAATCAAGGCTATACAACTTCTTAGCTCATTTTAAGCACAGTGAACTTAAATATACACAGCGTTTCAAACATTTGTCCTTAATCAAAACTCCGTGATAACCCTCAGGAGGAAAACATGGCCAACACATCATATTCCTATTTATTCAGGCAAACTAATCACATTTGCAATGGAAATTGTAAGCAGACAAATATATTTAAATGTTCCTGCCCAAATGCAGGCGTCTTCATGTGCCTACGTGATGGGACAGACGTGGCTTCCCTCTTTTCTGTAACTGCCCTGAACCCTGTCCTCAGGAGTCTGTCCTGGGTGGGTGTGTGCACACGGATGTGTGTGTATGGACACATCTGCATACGGACATACATACATTGTGTGTGTATGGACACATCTGCATACGGACATACATACATGTGTGTGTATGGACACATCTGCATACGGACATACATACATTGGCGTATACTTCAGAAACTTCCTGAGAAAGTGGAATTAAAAGTATGACTATTTTGTGCAAAAAAATTGAATTTCATGCAACTTTTTCATAATGTGCGTTTTTACATATTTTCAAACAAGATTTATTTGTTTGTAAGGCAGAGTTGCACAGAGAGAGAAACAGATCGCTTCCATCCATTGATTCATGCCTCACATGGCCTCGATGGCCAGGGCTGGGCAAGGCCTCAACCGGGAGACTGGAGCTCCATCCCAGTCTCTGCCCGCATGGCAGGAGGCTGAGCACTTGGGCCATCTTCTGCTGTTTTCCCAGGTGCGTTTGCAGGGAGCTGGATGGAAAGTGGAGCAGCCAGGACTCAAACTGTCATCCATATGGGATGCTCATCACGAGCCGTGGCTTAGCCTGCTGCGCCTTAATGGTGGCTTCTATTTCCACGTATTGTGAAAGGACCTTGTGCACCGTCTTGGAATCATACTTTTAATTCCACTTTGCCATAGTCTTTGTGAAGAACCCTGTTCGTGTGCACATCTAGGTATATATGTTTGTGTAGAAAATTGCTTTCCGCAGATTCTGGGAGGGTCACTGCGATTCATTTTTGCAAACGACATCAGCTCTTTGAAACCCAGTAACTCTTCATCTTTTCTTTGTATTACATTTGCATGGAATTGGAGTGCAAGACTTGGTATGGATTCGTTTCCTTGATGGGATACGTTCTTTAGTTCCCTTTTGGTATCGCAAATGGGTGAATTGATTTTGCTTTATTTGCAGATAGTCACTGAGTAGCCTAAATTGATCCGTGTGTGTAGACATGGACTTAACCGATAGGAAGTGAAGTGAGCGGCATGCAAGCAGGGTCAGCTTTTTGATTGTGTGTTTATTAGACTGTCAATGTCATTTCAAGGGCAGTTGATGTTTAGCCACATAGTGACAGCGAGAATGACACATTCATTTCCTTTTTACTACTTGGCAACTTTCTGTTTTTGTGGATTCATGTAAACTCATCTCTCTCCAGGATTTCTGAGGGCTCATATTATTTTAATATGTAGTCTCGTGTACATATATTTACAGACAAATCAGAATAAAGCCTAAGTCGATGAGAAAACCAGGATAGAGTTATCTGGAGCCTGGACCAACATTCGTGGAGATCCAGAATGTGCCTGCTGGTGGAATTCGGCGTTCTGTAGCCACCAGAGCAGAGAGGAAGCTTCTTTGAGCTGAGTTACTTGGGAGAGAGACAGCAACATGGCTGCCGCTGTCCCAAGGCACTTTCTCCTTGTGCCTGCCTTTTGCACAGTGGGGAGCTGCATTCTGAACTACCTGGGGGCCAGAGGCCCATCAGGGACCTTCAGACACTTCTTGGAAAATGCATCAGGAGCCGCAGATGAAAAAAGTCTCATCTGGGACAGGACTGACACCCACTGCCAAGTTGAACAGCCTGAGTAGGAGAGAATACCTATCAAGAGATTGGGCAGGAAACTAGAAGAGAGTAGTTTGCAAGCTCCAGCACTAAAATATGCTTGATAGATGTTAAAGAGATAGAAATGTTAATTTCTCTGATCCTTATATAGTATGCATGTATTGAGTTACCATACTCTACCCTGTCAGTATGAACAATTATGTGTCAAAAAATTTAAAGGAATGGAACTGAGAATTGGGGTCTCAGTTGTAGGAGAATATTCTTTTTTCTTAATATTTATTTATTTGAAAGAGTTACATAGAGAAGGAGAGACAGAGTGAGAGGTCTTCCATCCTCTGGGTCACTCCCTAAGTGGTCACAATGGCCAGGCCTTGGCCAGGCTGAAGACAGGAGCCAGGAGCTTCACTTGGTTGTCCCGTGTGGGTGGCAGGGGTCCAAACATTTGGGCCATCTTCCGCTGCTTTCCCAGGCCATCAGCAGAGAGCTGGATGGGAAGAGGAGCAGCTGGGACCCCAACTGACGCTAGCGCTCAAGCAGAGGCTTAGCCTATTGAGCCACAGTGCCAGCCCCAAACTCTTAGTGACTCAAAACAGCTTCCATTCTTGTCTTGGAATAATGCTTACGTGTTCCCTTGTTAGATACGTTGTCCTGTCTGTGTTGAGTTCCCCAAATTGCTGTACAGGGATTACAATGGAAATGAGCTGTCAAAGGATGAAATTTTATGTAGCTCTACAGCAGATGCCTTTTGCAAAGGCACTAACTTCCTCTTTGCCCCTTTCTGGTTGTGATGGGCATTCCATCTTTGTCACTGGTTAAGGTGACACATTAAAAATGAAGGCATTAGGGGCCAGAGTTGTGGCATAGCGGGCCTGCTAGGCCAGCATCTGATATGGGGGCCGGTTCATGTCCTAGCTGCTCCACTTCCTATCCAGCTCCCTGCTAATGCACCTGGGAAAAGCAGTGGAAGATGGCCCAAGTGCATGGGCCCCTGCACCCACATGGGAGACCTGGAAGAAGCTCCTGTGTGTCTCAGCCATGGCTTTCAGCCATCTCGGAATCATTCTCTCTGTAACTCTTTCACATATATTAATGCAAAGACATTAAACTATAAATAATTAAAAGTTAGGGAAAGCTCACTTGAGTTTGAGGTGTGGAAGATGTTCAGGTGTCAAAATAGACATGGACCAGTAATTTGGGTGAAGTTAGCTTATAACTAAAATAAAATTTGGGACAAATTAAAGCATTAAAAATAATGAAAACTTGGTCAGGAGGGTTCATTTGCTTAGCTTTTTTGTTTTGTTTCGTTTTTTGCACTTTGGGAAGAGTTGTTGCTGCGACCCTTGTGTTCTTTCAAGCATCACGTGGGAAGAAACTGAGCACTCTGGAATGAACTGGGCTTTGGGCCTTAAACCCAGGCCGCCTGAGGGGCTGAGTTCTCTGGTGGAAATGCTGTCTTGTAAGGGCTCAGGGTGCGTGTCTGGGGGTGCAAGGGAGGCCTTGGGTGGTGGAATTTCACAAGTGAATGGGGAATAGCAAAGATCCAACAGTGATTGGCAACAAGTAGGTGAAAGCGAAAGGTGATGGCAGGTGCTGTGTTTACAGAGTAGCAGACAGAGGCCAGTGCTGTGTCTTAGCTGGTGAAGCCAGCGCGTGCAGCACTGGCATTCCATATGGGTGCCATATGTCCCAGCTGCTCCACCTCCGATCTAGCCCCCTGCTGATGTGCGTGGGAAAGCAGCGGACGATGACCCAAGTGCTTGGGCCCCTGCACCCACACGGGAGACTCCTGGCTCCTGGCTTTGGCCTGGTATAGCCCTGGCTGTTATGGCCATTTGGGGGAATCAACCAGCAGATGGAATATCTCTCTGTCTCTCCTCTGTAACTCTGCTTTTCAAATAAAGAAAGAATTTTTTTTTAAAAGAGTAGTAGGCAGTCAAAAACCAGTCAAAAACAGATAACACTTAGTGCATGCTTGCTAGAAGCCTATCCTGTTCTGAGTGCTTTTTCTCCTTAATTCATTGAATGCCTCCAGCAGCCTTTGCTGATAACCAGGCTCTGCTTGGCCCTGTGACCCTGTCTGCCCACGATGTGGGGGAAGGCTGGGGAGGGCAAGTGAGGCGCTTCCTGTCTTAGAAGCACTTCCATTGCACTCACTGTGTGTCATACACATTCCCAAGGCCTCTACAAATAATCACTTCATTTTCAGAATGCTAGGGTCCTTCACAAAGTTTGTGAAAAATGGAATTAAAATTAAATTTTTTTTTCCTTTTTTTTTTGTTTTTGGTTCACGAGTTTGAATCCATGAAAACAAAGGGTCTTCAAAAATGCCATGGAAAATATACGTACATGCGTGAATTTTACAGATTTGAAGCCCGCTTGTACCCAGAAGTAGGTGCTTTCTGATTGTGTCCTCGTACGACCGGGTAGGGAAATTGAGACCCAGGGGGATCAAGTAATCTCAGTGTTGTACATCAGGTGAATTATCATGCAGTCTGCGTTCAGAGGGGTTCCTTATTTTTATTTTGAGATTTCTTTATTTATTTATCTCCCTCCTTTAGAGAGATAGGGAGAGACCTTCCATCGCTGGTTTACTCCCCAGATGGCCACAATGGGGATCCTGGGCCAGGCGTAAGTCAGAAGGCTGGGGGCTCCATCCAGTCTCTCATGTGGGTGGCAGGAGCCCAAGCACCTGGACAATTCTCTGCTGCTTTCCCAAGTGCATTAGCAGGAGCTGGATCTGAAGTGGAGCAGGTGGGACTCGAACTGGTGCCCTTATGGGATGCCTGGCATTGCATGCAGCAGCTTAACCTGCCTGCCTAACCTGCTGCACCATAACTCTGGCCCCCAGAGTTTCTCCTCCTCACCCCTGCCCTGTCCTCCCATCCTTTCCAGGCCATTTGCAGAGGTCCATGCGTGGGAGTTTACATGTCGTCCGTCACACAGGGGTCTTCCCTGACCTGACTCGTGGGCCTTTTTGTTAAATGTGATTTCAGCCAGATGGTAAAGCCCCTCGTGGCAGGAGTTGTCCTGTACCCTTTAAAGAGCTGCTTTATTGATATGTAATCCATAGACTACACAGTTCATCCACTTTGAGAGTACCTGTCACTGGTTTTTACTGTGCTTACAGGCCTGGGCAGCTCCTGGCACTGTCATGTTCCTTTGTAAGCATTTTAATCCAGTCTCCGTTAGAGCCTGGGCTGTGCAGTTAACCTCCCTGCCTTCCACGTTTCTCCTCCGTAGTAAAACCCTCTCTCCAGCTTTTGTTATCGAGGAGAAAATGTGGTTACACTTATTAAGGATATTCTTCAAATGGCTGATTTTCGCTCCATTATGTAAACATTGCTGGATATTTGGTGATGTCATAATGTTCTCTAGTTTTCATGCCGGGAGTGAAAGTTTGAGTTGTTTGTATACTGCTAGATGATAATTATTAAAACAGCTCATTTCCATGGCTTTCTTGCTGTGTGCATTTTAGGGTTTCTGGGATCGTCAGGGCAGGAGGGGCCTAGGAATTGTGTAGCGCTCAGGCCATCAGGGCCCCTTTTGCCAAGGGAGGAAGGGGGTCCCAGACAACTCTGTGATTGACCCACATTCCTCTGAACCCCTTCGCTTTCACACTGTTGCAGGCAAGTGATGCTTGTTGCTGGAATCATCTGGACAAGTCTAGAGAGGATTATTTTTAAAAAAGTATAAAATTTATTTAATTTGAAGGGGTGGAGGAGAAAGAACAAGAAAGAGATCTTCCATTGGTAGGTTCACTCCCCAAATGTCTGCCTCAGCCAACGACGCCTGGTCCCACCCCAGGGAGTCTGCCGGACTTGGAAGCCTGCAGCCTGGGCAAGCTCTGCTTCAGATGCCCTCATAGCCCAGTGCCCCGCTGCAGATCTGTCGGAGGAAGGGTGTGTGGAGGTCCCTACAGGTCCTCCCTGTCTTCAGCCCTGTTCCTGTCCCTTGGTGCTTGGGCCCCAGTCTGATAGAGCTGGGTCATTGTCCTACACCACAGGTCTCATCACCAGAAGTCCCAGAGGATGGAAGGGGAAACACAGCAAAACTGTGCTGCTGGTCTGCCAGCCCCTTCCCTGGCTAGCCTTGTCCCCTCGCTTAGGTGACACGCAGCTTTGCAGGAGGGCTGACAGGCAGTGTGTGGTGTCAGGAGCTCAGGGTGCAGGTCTGTTTGAGCAGACTGTCAGAGGAGCCCTGTCTGTTGCCCAGTGCCCCCGCCTTTGGGACTTCTCTGTGGGTGGTAAAACACTGAGGCTCATGGGGACCCTTCCCTGTGCCCTGCTCTCTGTCTGGGTTAGGCCAGCTCACCTCCCCTGCTCTCTTCTCCCTCCTGACTGCAGCTTTGAGCTCTGCAGGACTTTCTCACGCACCAGCACTTGCCTTCCCCTCCTCGATCCTAGTTCTGTTTGATGAAAGAGCCCTGGACCAGAAGGCAGCAGAGACCGGGTTGTGTTGAGAATTTGAGGCAGTCGTTAACTTCTCTGGGTACTCAGTATCACCCCATGGAACAAAGCGGAATGTCTGTGATGCTCAGATGATGCACAAACTTGGAGAACATTTTGGGAATCACCAAGTGCTATGGGAATGGCAAGAGGTGTGCGTTGGAGTCTGTGGGACGTTGAACAGCGTGTCAGGCTTTCCTGGAGCTCCTGGTCCACCGTAGTCACCGTTGTGGCCGGCTACGGTGGCCGCAGGAGCCATGTTCACTGAGTGGTCCACCTGGAGCCTTGCCATTGAAGTTTCTGGTCCAAGGACTAGCAGTGCTGTCTTTGCTTGGGAGCCTGTTACAGCCCAGGTGGGGCTGGATTTGTGTCTTAAGTAGACCCCCCAGCATATAGTGTGCACATTAAAGTTTGGGATGTACTGGCCTGGAACTCCATCACCAGGCAATTAAATCTTCTTGTCTTTCTAAGGTAAGGGTGCAGTAGCTTTTGGACTGTTGTTAGTTCGAGTAATTTTTAAATTAGTCTCTCTTTGTTTCTTTTTTTTTTTTTAATTTATTTTATTGTATTTGAAAGGCAGAGTCACATACAGAGAGAAGGAGAGAGAGAGATCATCCACTGGTTCCCTCCCCAGATGGCCATGATGGCCAGGGCTGGGTCAGGCTGGAGCCAGGAGCCAGGGGCTTCTGTGTCTCTCACATGGGTTTAGGCACCTGGGTGCTTGGCCGTCCTCTGCTGCATTCCCAGGCGCGTGTGCAGGGAGCTGCAGCAGAAGTGGAGCAGCCAAGACTTGAACCGGCATCTGTTTGGGATGTCAGTGTCGCAGGTGGCTGCTTTACCTGCTACGCTGCAACACTAGCCCCTATATCAAGTCTCTTTTTACAAAGATTTATTTATTTATTTGAAAGGTGGAGTGATAAAGTGGGGGAAAGAGAGAGAGTGTGTGCTATCCATTGATTCACTCCACTGCAACAGCTGGGGTTGTACCAGGCCAAACCCAGGAGCCAGGAACTCCATCCAGGTCTCACGTGGGTGACAGGAACCCAAGTTCTTGGACCATCGTCTTTGGGACATCTCAACTCGGCCGTCACAGAGATTTTATATTTAAGATTGTTATTCTTTATTTTATTTGAGCAGGAGAGACAGCTCCTATTTGTCGGTTCGTACCCCAGATGGCTGCAACAGCCAAGGCTGGGCCAGGCAGAGTTCAGGTGCCTGGAACTCAGTCCACATCTCCCATGAGGATGGCGGGAGCCCCGCCGCTGGAGCCATCACCTGATGTCTCCAGGTTATCCCCAGGCACTTGATATAGGATGATGCGGCTTCCCAAGCCGTGTCTTATCTACCTTGCCGGATGCTTGCCCAAAGCTGTTTTAGACCTTGCTTATCTAGAACTGAATCCTCTTCTTGGTTCTTCCTTACTGCAACTTAACTTTCTTCCTAGTTGAGGTTTCTGTACTTATTAGGGGTATCGAGGAGAGACACCAGCAACAGGAACTGATAAAGGGACAGAGCGAGGCCACTTACACACCCTGCCTCCCTAGGCCAGGCGTGTCCTGCCTTCTCCATTTCTCTTTGGGTCCTTGTCATCCTGACTGCTGCAAGCCGTAGCTCCCACGCAGGGCCGTGGGCTCGTCCCTGCACCACTGTTTCCATTCTCCCTGGAACCGCCAAGGGAATCTTCAGAAATCGGCTCTGGTTGCCATGGTGACGGCCATCCAAAAGTTACGTGTTAACTTCATTCCGGTGTGGTAGTGACGCCAACTATTTGTCAGCCCCCATACTGAGGTCTGGGCCTCGTTTCCAACAGTGGTTTAGACGAGCAGGTCACGTGGGGAGCTGGTCCCCGTTACTTCATCCTCACAGTCACCCCAGTGTAGCAGGGAAGCCACTGATGGCCTGATTTGTCAGATAAGAAGCTTAAGACTCATCAAAGTTATGCAAATAATAACATCAACACTAGCTTATGTTCATCCAACACTTGCAAAAGCCAAACGCTGTTGTAAGCACTCTTTATATCCAGTGTTTAATCTTCACAGCACCCCTGTGACGTTTAACCACTGTTGTTATCTCCATCATATAGTTGAGGAGACTTATCTGTACAGGAAAGTGAGGCACAGAGAGGTGGATTAGCTTGTCTAAGGTCACACAGCCTATAAATCACAGAGCTCTGATTAGAACCTGGCTCTGGGACCCATGCACATAAAATAACATGTGTGACGTTGCCCTCCTTTTTACTTTTTTTTAAAACTTAAAGAATTTTTTTAATTAATTTTTTTTTGACAGGCAAAGTGGACAGTGAGAGAGAGACAGAGAGAAAGGTCTTCCTTTGCCATTGGTTCACCCTCCAATGGCACCGTGCTGATCCAAAGCCAGGAGCCAGGTGCTTCTGGTCTCGCATGGGGTGCAGGGCCCAAGCACTTGGGCCATCCTCCACTGCCTTCCTGGGCCACAGCAGAGAGCTGGCCTGGAAGAGGGGCAACTGGGACAGAATCCAGCGCCCCAACCGGGACTAGAACCTGGTGTGCTGGCACCGCAAGGTGGAGGATTAGCCTATTGAGCCGTGGCGCCGGCCATCCTTTTTACTTTTTAAGATTTATCTGTTTAAAAAGTTCATTTATTTAAAGGGCAGAGTGACAGAGATTTTCCATCCTCAGATTCACTCCTCAAATGGCTGCAATGGACCAGGGCTGGACCAGGCTGAAGTCAGGAGCCAGAAACGCCATCCTGGTCTTCCACGTGGGTGGCAGGGGCCCGGGCACTTGGGCCATCCTCTGTTGCCTTCCAAGGCGCGTTAGCAGGGAGCTGGATCAGACTTGAACTGGTGCTTGGATATAGGGTCCTGGCATTGCGTTCAACACTTTAATCCGTTGCACCACAAGCTTTCCCCTTATTTATTTATTTGAAAGGCAGAACAACAGAGAGGGAGGGAGAGAGCAGGGAAGGAGGGGGAGAGTGAGGGAAAGAGAGAGAGGGAGAGGGAGAGGGAGAGAGGCAGACAATAGCCAGGCCTGGGCTAGGCTGAAGCTGGGAGCCAGGAACTCCACTGGGGTGAACAATCTGGGTGCAGGGGCCCAAACACTTGGACCAGGCTCTGCTGCTTTCCCAGGCATATTAGCATTGAGCTGGATTGAATGTGGAGCACCTGGGGCTTGAACTGGCGCCCATATGGGATCCCAGTGTCTCAAGTGGCGGCTCAACACCCCTGCCCCTACACTGACCTCTTTAATTTACCTTCCGATAGAGAGTGGCTTCTGTGGCCTATGGAATAAAACTTAAACTTTTTAGCCAGTTCTAGCCTCCTTTGTCTTGGCTGTATTTTTAATACTTTTAATTTGGTCATTTTCAATGTTGTGTCATGCTGGTTCCCTTCTCATAGTCTTCCAGTGGTTTGTGAACCTGTCACAGTGGACAGGTTCAGATTCCTTGGCAGGAAGCTGTGGCAACAATGTAGCTGGAAGCAAGGGAGCTTGTTGGCTTGTAGGTTTGTGTGCTTAACTTAGAGTTCAGGAAGCCATGGCATTGTTTCTTGTCATTTCTCTGTGGTGGTGGGCAGAGTTTTTCTCTGAGTTCAGTTTTTGGAAGGGATCTTTTTTTTTTTTTTTTAAAGATTGATTTATTTATTTGAAAATCAGATAGCACATAGATACACATAGATAGCACAGAGAAAAGGAGAGAGAGAGAAAGAGAAAGATCGATCTTCCATCCACTCCCCAAATGCCTCCGACGGCTGGGCTGGGCCAGGCCGAAGCCGGGAGCCAGGAGCTTCTTCTGGGTCTCCCAAGCAGGTGCAGGGGCCCAAGGACTTGGACCATCTTCTACTGCTTTCCCAGGCCATAGCAGAGAGCTGGATGGGAAGTGGAGCAGCTGGGGTGCGGCACTGCAGGCAGCAGCTTTACCCGCTATGCCACAGTGTTGGGCCGGGGGAATGGGGGGGTGTCTTTGTTATTGGGTCATCTTTTCTGTAGTTTCCACAATGTGGAGTTTGCTGATTGCATCCCTATGGCATTCTCTGACCTCAGGATTGCTTGTTAAGTGGTAGATGTAGAAGCTTGATCAAATCAAGGCCTTACTCTTGTTGTTGTTGTTCTTGGCTAGAGTATTTCATGGGTGGTGCTGGGTGCCTCCCATCAGATTCCTGGGTACCTGGTCCTGCGTACTTACAACAGGAGACACCTAGTTTCTGTTTTCTTATTTTTATTTTTTTTTCCTGTGAGGTTATTTTTGATCACTGGGTTCAAATCTTGTCATTTGGGTCTACCAACTTTTTGCATAATGTTCTATTATAGTTGGCTACGTTTGAATACTAACCATTGGTCTTTGTGGCTGCTTGAGTTAGAAGCCATTTCCATTATTTAAATACACATATTTATGTGTTTGCATATCTGAGTGTAATATATATTTGTATGGATACATATATATTGTGGGCCCGGATCATAATTGTTTCAAAAGCAATGGGTATTTCAAATCAGTTGGTTATTAATTGATGCATACAGAGTTTTGTTTGGGATGATGAAATGATTAGTGGTGAGGATTTTACAACATTAGATCTGTACCTCAAGCCACTGAATTGCATGTTTAAAGGTGGTTAAAGTGGTAAACTTTATGGTATATATATATATTTTTTTTTACTATGAGAATTGAAATTTGAACTTCTTTTCCATTCCCAGTCCCATTCTCCACTAAGATCATTTTCAATTAACTTTATACATAGAAGATATGGTATGCATTTTACCAAAACAAAGACAAATTAATTGGAAATGGATTGTAATACATTAAATTAAAAAAATCAGCATATACTGATTCTTGCTCCTTGAGTGGAGCCAAAGTGAGGTGAAGGGGAGAGAAGAGCACACGTTTTCTCGAGAGAAGAATACCCACTGAGTGAGGTCGAAGGCGGGGTAGGATTACAGAAACGGGAAAACAGCATTGTGCAGCCTGCAGGTGATAACCGATTCCGGCACAGATCATCCGTAATAACTAAAACACTTCTGGTAAAATATTTTTGGGATCCCATTGTCTCAAAGATTCTCTCTGTAAATTATGACTTCCTACAATGGGAAAAAGATGCCTTTACCCTGGGGGGATCTGCAGAGTCCAGGGATCGTCCGTGCAGGGGACAAACCAGGTAGCCATAGCTGGTGATGCCACACGAGGCTGCGTGCCACCTGACTGGGGAAACTTCTGGCCAATACCTGTTCAGTCTGAATCCAACCCCCAGGAAGCAGTCAGAGAAACATAGAAAGCAGGACTTTCCATAAGACCTCCCGGCCTGGCCGAGAACATCAGTGTCACGCTTGGAGAAGCTGGATAAAGGAGGCTCCCAGAGAGACACAATAACACACGCAGCCCTGGAACCTGGACCTTCGATGAATGCGTGATGGGCCCAGCGGGAGCGACTGGAATGTACCCTGTGTGTTCAGTGATGTGATCGTTAGCTGGGGCTGCCGTAGTCAGGCACCAAGACCGGCACGTAAACAGCAGGCATGCGTTCTTTTCACAGTTCCAGAGGCTGGAAATCCGAGGTCAGAATCTCTGCGAGGCTGGTTTCTGCTGACGCCTCTCTCCTTGCTGGTCAGCTGCTGTCTTCTCTCTGTGTCTTCACGTGGTTCCCTGTGCATCCATCTCCCGCTGTCTTCTCTCTGTGTCTTCACGTGGTTCCCTGTGCATCCATCTCCCGCTGTCTTCTCTCTGTGTCTTCACGTGGTTCCCTGTGCATCCATCTCCCGCTGTCTTCTCTCTGTGTCTTCACGTGGTTCCCTGTGCATCCATCTCCCGCTATCTTCTCTCCGTGTCTTCACGTGGTTCCCTGTGCATCCATCTCCCGATTCCTTCTTCCTCTGAGGACACCGTCGTTCATGATGGATTAGGATCCACCTTAACGATAAATCGTTCATCTTATTTTAATGCAACCTTTTGGGACCCTGGCTTCATGTTCTGTCAGTCATGTTCTGAGCTCCTGGGATTAGGACTTCGCAGTGTGAATTTTGGTGGGACAAGTTTCAGCCTGTAGCAGATACCCAATCTTTTTTTAAAAAGATTTGTTTTGTTTGAAAGGCAGAGTTACAGAGAGAGAGAAAGAGAGGGAGGGAGGGAGAGAGAGAGGTCTTCCATCCCTGGGTTCTCTCCCCAAATGGCTGGAGGTGGGCCAGGCTGAAGCCGGGAGCCTCATCTGGATCTCCCACATGAGTGCAGGGGCTCAAGGGCTTGGGCCGTCTTCCACTGCCTTCTCAAGCACACTGCATCAGAAGTGGAGCAGCCTGGACTTGAACTTGTGCTCCGATGTGGGACGTGGCAGTGCAGGCAGTGGCTTAACTCAACTGTGCCAGCGGCCAGCGCACCACACCCCTCGCCCCTATCGAATCAGTGTAGATTGTCTTGGGTGAGTTCGTGATGTTGAGGCTGTGGACGGGAACGGTCCTTCCTGTTTCTAAGTGGATTTTGAGCCCCCGAGGACACGCCCTACTTACGGAACTGTTCCATGGCATCCTAGCACTGCACGTTGTCCTGTTCGTTCCTTTGGCGCGGACCTGCAGACGCGTGAAAGGGGGAGGAAAGTGTCTGGGCTCCAGTGCGGTTTGTTGGACTCTTTTTCCTCCTTCTAGTAAAACGTGTGCTCCATCTCTCTAAGAAGTAGCACTTGGGAAATAGTTGAGGCGTTGCCCGTGGGGTATCCCCCAGAGAGTGCGTGAGAGGCCGCCCTGGGTCCGGTGTAGGCTGACCGAAGGTGGCCTCGTCCCTCTGACTTCAGAGAGAGGCATCTGAGGGAACACCTTGCCTGTGGATTAAGAAAGCCCCACGCTGCCACCTCGTGCCAGCTCATCCTGAGAGAGGGCAGGCACCAGCAGGTGGCTTGAGAGAGGAGCGGTGACGTCACGTCTTTGTGACTTGGCAGTGCCTGCTGGCAAGGGGCTTCGTGCACTCTGCAGCATCCACAGTGGGTGTTGACATGGATTCCTGCTCATTTCCTTCCAGAAGAACCAGGCTTAGCCCCAGGCTCTCTGTGTGGTTCAGGGAGGGGGCTGTTAGCCCATTCTCGCTGTCCTCCAGTAGCTGAGCAAAGCCTGGCACCTTGACACTTGCCCGTGTTTCTCGTGGGTTGTTACTTGCCTTTTCACAGTGATTCATTCTGAGAGTGATTGAAAGGAAGAGCATTGGACGGCTCCACGACTTACTAGGCTAATCCTCCACCTGTGGCGCCGGCACACCGGGTTCTAGTCCTGGTCGGGGCACCGGATTCTGTCCTGGTTGCCCCTCTTCTAGTCCTGCTCTCTGCTGTGGCCCGGGAAGGCAGTGGAGGATGGTCCAAGTGCTTGGGCCCTGCACCCCATGGGAGACCAGGAGAAGCACCTGGCTCCTGGCTTCGGATCAGCGCGGTACGCCGGCCACAGCGGCCATTGGGGGGTGAACCAACAGAAAAGGAAGACCTTTCTCTCTCTGTCTCTCTCTCTCACTGTCCACTCTGCCTGTCAAAAAAAAAAAAAAAAAAAAGAAGGAAGAGCATTGTGCAGGCTAAGCCTCTGCCTGCAAGACCAGCATCCCAAATGGGCAGTGGTTCGAGTCCTGGCTGCTCCACTTTTGATCCAGATTCCTGCTATTGCACCCAGCAAAGCAGTGGAATATGACAGAGTGCTTGGGCCCCTGCATTCATGTGGGAGTCCTGGAAGGAGTTCTGGGCTCCTGGCTTTGGCCTGGCCCAGCCCTGGCCTTTAGGGGCATTTGGGGAGTGAACCAGTGGATGTAAGATCTTTCTCTCTCTCTCTCTCTGTTTCTCTCTCTCTGTGTATCTCATATTTTCTCTGTAACTTTGCCTTTCAAATAAATGAAAAGTAAGTCTTAAAAAAAAAGCCTGCATAAAAGCTGGACCAACTCCCCATCCCAATACAGGCAGAGCGTTGCCCCCTAGCCTTGTCCATGGCACGTTTCCCCCCTCTTGGTTGTTGGATGTTTAACTGGTTCATATTTACTTTATTTTTCTGTTAAACACAACTTTTCTTTTTAGATGCCTCAGTTGTATGTTATTGTTAAGACTAGCTTCCTCACTTGATATTGAGTAAGGAATCACCTGTGTGTCTTTCTAGCATGTTTTAGAATCTCCGTGCCCTCTGCCCGCTTCCAAGATGAACCCTGATCCACTGCTGTTTGATGAAAGGGAGGGAGCCATTTGCATTTTGTCGTTGGTCAGCCCTGGTGTCACCAGTGGAAAGGCCGTGGAAGCCGTGGGGTTCTGTCTTCATGCAAGAAAGAATTCAGGCGTGAGGCAGAGAGCGAAGTGATAAGACTTTATTTGGGATAGGGCATCTGTCAGATCAGTCGCTTGGACTGGGGGAGCGAGGTTGCATGGTTGAGTGGAGAGAATACACCTGGGCAGGCCAGGCGGGCAGCTCAGCAGAGAGCAGAGAGCTGAGCATGCAGTCTGTTTGGACTCCTAGGTTTCTAAGGGAGTCTGTGTACCCACCTCCCCCATCCTCCAGGACAAAGGATGGAGAGTCCTGTCGGAAGGGTTTGTTGGGTGAAAATTAGCAAATTCCTCCCCAGACTCACTGGAGTGAGGCAGAGTAGGGGCTTCCCGTAGGACTTGTCTGGGAAGGTTTTATTACCCCCTGTCATCAGGTCAGGTAACCCTTCTGGTCCTGAGGAGAGAGAATTCTCCTGGGCGCTTTCCTTGGGGAAGGGCTGGGACCCCCTGGGAGGTCATCGGGATCAGGGCAGGACTTTGAAGTTCAAGATGCTGGGTGGGCATCTCGAGCCTCCGCAGTGGGTGCTGGTCTTCAGGCCTGTCTCACACACACATGGGCTCAATTTCTGACTTGCTGTCTACCACTGGGAGTTCAGGAGTCTTACCTGGCCAGCATGGCCACGGCCACTCAGCCTAAAGCTGCTGCTTCAGACTTCAGAGGAAACCTGAGAGGCTCAGATAGCGCAGGGCTCCTTCCATGGGGCTCACGTTTCCACTCTGACTCCCGGAGCCAGGCTGCGCTGACCAGGAAGAGGATACTGGGAAGCAGTCCGTGCTGGATTCTGTCCCGGGCTGTGTCACTTTCATTCAGCGTCCATACCTTCCTGTTAGGTCTCTCTCTCTCCCTCTCTCTGTCTCCCCACCCTTCCTCCGCTCCGCCCCCAACAGAAGTGTAAACCAGAACCCAAGAGTTCTTGTCGCCTCAGGCTGACAAGATGGTAGCCTTGCTTTGCAAAGCCGGTGAGGTAGGTACAAAAGCATTGGAGTGGGGAGAATCCAGCTGGGGAATCCGTTTGACTTCGTCCTTGAGAGAACAGTAGCATTTACCAATGGCTTGTGATCGAAATTACCCGGCAGGTTCCGACACGGAATATTCCAGTGTGCGCCCTCTCCTTGTCTAGTCAATAGTAATTATCAATTTATGACCAGTAGTGTTTTCATTTTACCATACCCTCTCCCACCCTACCCTCCAGTCTTTTCCAAGCAAACCCCAGACACCATATCATCGTGTCTGCATATAGTTTAGAATATATCTCCAAATCAGATTTCTTAAAAGCACAATCACAGAAAAACAGAAATCCCTCAATATATTCAACTACTATCTGTATGCATCTGTATGCATTTTGTCATTTCCCCTGCTGTCTTGTAATTTGTAAAATAGCTTTTGCATTGTCATGTAAACAGGCCCGTGCGCTGCCAGCTGGCGATGCGGCCTAAGTTCCTTGTGCTCTGTGGGTTCTCTGCCTGCTGCCAGTCTCCTGCCCCCTTTTCTCCTCTGAAGGGCAGTGTCATGGTTGGGCGTGGACTTAGCTTCCTGTGAGGCTTTGCCACTTGCCAGCCGTGTGACTTAGGAAGTTCCCCAGCCTCTCTGACCCTCAGTTTCCCCGTCCGTCAAAGGGGCATAATTCTGTCTGCTATGCTGATGTTTGCAAGTCTTAGAACAGAGCCTGGGCCAGGGATGGGCATTGTCAAAGTGTTGGCTGTGGTCCTGGACTCACAGAAGTTCCTACAGTCCCGCGGAAGCCTATCACACAGGCGTTATGACACCGCCTAGGACTTCCAGGTCCTACATCGGAGTGCCTGGGCTTGACTCCCAGCTGTGGCTCCGACTCCGGCTTCCCAGTAACACAGACCCTGGGAGGCAGTGGGGTGGTCTGGGTGGCTGGGTTCCCACCACCCATGTGGTAGGAGATCTGCCTGGATTGAGTTCCCTGTTCCTGGCTGTGGCTGGAGCCCAGGCCTTTTTGGACATTTGGGGAGTGACACACAGGATGGGGGTACTCTCTCCTGTCTGTCTCACTTTTTCTGTCTCTCAAATTAAAAAAAAAAAAAAATCCCCTAGGGGCCTTGTGGTGGGAAGAGGCCCCCGGCGGTGCAGTGGGCTCCTTTTCTGTTTCTCTCCACATCCTTAGATTCTGGCCTGCGACGGGTCAGGTAAGGCTGGCATGCAACAGAGTTATGAACAATAAGGTATTATTTAGTGGACGTGGCTTCTTGACTGTCCTTTCAGGTTGGGCTTTGTCTTCCTCTGTGCTTCTTAAGTCAGCTGTTCTGTCTCAGAAGCCACTCTTAACTTCTCACGCGTTATCTGGGCTCCTAAGCAGAGCCTTTCAGCACTTTATAAATATGTCACAGACTTTCTGGATTCCTTTGTTCTCCATCAGGAACAGACATCCCAGTCTTGAGAACAGCACAATCAGTTTTTATTCATTTAAGGAGCAGTAGTAATTTGACACTTGCTAATATGTAACAAATTATATTGGGAGTGGTAATTACAACTGCAGCTGGGTCCTAATTATACTGTAACCTTGATGCTGTAGAAAAAATTGAGACCAAGTTCAGCATCTCGTGCTGGGGAATAATAGTCTGTGTCAGGCTTCTCCTGAACCGTCGGCATGTGCGAATCGTGGTGCCAAGTCACAAAGGCTGTTTGCAGTTATGGTGTCGCCCGGTGCCACGATGCATGAGGATAACCCTGGCGCAGGTCCCTGCACCTCTTCCAGGTGTTACTGGCCAAGATGACCGGAGCCCTGGGCTCCTGTCCGGCTCTTTGCAGACTCTGAGGTGCTTCCGCTTTCAAAGACAAGGCTGTTAGTGACTCTCTTTCACCTTTTAGTGAGGTTTGAATGAAATCAGACGAGCAGGCTCTGGCCCAGAGAGATACGGCCCTGTGGAATGAGCAGGTGGTTGTTAGCACTATAATTAACAATCAGTAATACGGTTCCGGAGACCTCCCCTCTGCAACCCGCATTATGATCTCAGTGCCACTGCCCGTCCCGTGGGCTGAGGCCCTGTACTGTCACGCGCTTTGTACCAAGTGCTCGTCGGTCACTTGTCATTCCCCCTCTGGGCAGGGTTTCTGGTCCATTTGGTGTTGTCTGCTCGGGGCCTCAGGGCCTGGTATGCTGTAGCCTTCCTGTAGGTGATAGTGTTGCGTGAATGGGCAAGTCCCGCGTCCTCATTGAAAGCAGTGGATGTCGACTGGCACGGGCAGCTTTTCACCTGAAGGGGTCTTTGGCAATGTCAGAAAACAGCTGTTTTGGCGGTCAGAGCTTGGTGGGGAGCAGGTTGCTACTGGCTCCTTGTGGGCAGGAGCTGAGGGTGCTGGTCAGTGTCCTGCATTGCCCTGGACCTTGCAGTGAGAAAGGCTCACTGGACTTAGAGCCAAGAATGACGCAACCTACAGTAGGGTCAAGGTTGGGAAACACTTGTCTGAGGCAACTGGACCACCTGGGCCTCGGCCCCGTGCAGATGTCATGGACCGTGGGGCAGATCAACCTGTGTACGACCTGCCGCGTCCTCAACTGTGCAGGAAGAGCATTCCACCTGCTCCCTGAGTTGTTTGAAAAGAAAGGTTGTGCAGGTTTGCGCGAGCTTACTCTACCTGAACGGATTTATTTTGCTGCTGCTGCCTACCCATCTTTTACTTCTTTATTTATTGGAGGGGGTGGCGGGGGAGAGAGAACTATCTTCCATGTGCTGTTTTGCTCCTCAGAGGCCCTCAATAGAGAGAGCTGGGCCAAGCTGAAGTCACAGGTGCCTGGGACTCCATTCTGGTCTCCCACGTGGAGGGGTTGGACAGGGACCCAAGTAAGAGAGCCTTATCTGCTATCTCCCAGGATGTACATTTTCGGGAGACTAGAATCGTACTTGAAAGGAAACAGATGCCAACCAGACTCCAGTGTGGGGTGTGGGTATCCCAAGAGGCATGTTAACTGCTGAACGTCTGTCCCCAGTAGCATTTTAATACAGTGTTTTAACTTTTTTTTTTTTTTAAGATCTTTTATTTATTTGAAAGGCAGAGTGACAGAGAGAAGAGACAGGGTAAGAGGTCTGTCGCCCTCTGGTTCACTCTCCAAATGGCTGCATCAGCCAGGGCTGGGCCAAGATGAAGCCAGGAGCCTGGAGCTCCATCCTGGTTTCTTATGTGGGTGGTAGAGGTTTGGGACTTGGACCATCTTCTACTGCTTTCCCAGGTGCATTAGCAGGGACTCACCCTGGAGCTCTGATACAGGATGCCGGCAAGTAGCAGCTTAGTCTGCTGCCTGCGACACTGGCCCGTGGATTTCCTCTTTGCCTGTCATCTTTTGTTGCTTAGTTCTTTGTTCAGCCTGTGTTGGAGCTCCCCTCCACCCATTCATACGAGGAATTAGAAGTGTCACGAGATCTTGTTCTCAGTTTACTGTATTTTCTCTAAGGGCAGCTGACATGAAGCCCAGCTGATGTTATCACTAGGGTTTACAAGGTGCTTTTAATTCCTTCTCATCGGGTGTTGGAGAACCTGGTAGCATAGGGTAGACTTTGTAATTTCCCCCACTTTATAGAAACTGCAGCCCAGAAATGTTAGCTGGTTGCCCGAGGTTCCCGCATTGGTCCCTGCTCAGAGCTGTCTTCTGCCCCGTCCCTGAGAACAGGCGTCTTCTGCTGCCTCTCTGAGGAGTGGAAAGCAGAGACAGAAAACGTGTGTTGCAGAAAACACTCAGACTGTCTTGTCAGTCTTTGTTTTTAACCCTTGGGAGCATTTGCTGGAATGTTAACTTTAGCTTAATGACGATAATAGTAAAATCGAAAACTAGTGTACTTGAACTTTCTTGGCATAACAGAACCCACAGTAAAAATACCACCATTCATCTCCTGGCTGTTCCACTCTGCTTGTTAATATCAGAGTTTTAATTCTGATGGTTTTGAAGTTGTTTAATGTTTGTCTACCACAGCGCCGAGTTAAAGCCAACGTACGTCACAGCCTACTGAGTGGTTCGGGTAAACATCTCTGGCACCCCTGAAATGACCCCTGCTTGTGAAATGGTGGGTTGCCATCTGTGGTGTCGATGCTCTATAAGTCAGCTGTTGAGCGATACGGACTTTTACGGGCTGATTGCGCAGACGCGTCGTGGTTTGCGGAATGCCTCACTTGGCATTTTATCTGTATGCTAATTGGTATTTCAGTAACTTTTCTTCATCATTACTGCTCTGCACTTATTAGGTATTAGGGGAACTGTAGTCTAAGAGGCAAGTAACGCCGTGATTTCAATAAAAATTAGTTTCTGAAGTTTGAGGAGACACCTCTTTCTTTATTCCCCTCAAGTTAATGTTAACTGCGTGGTTTTGGGGAATTCTAAGCTTTCTTGTGCAATTGCTGATTGTGTCCGTCAAGGTTCACTTGTGGAGAACAGAATCGCTCTAGCTGGTTTAAGCAGAGGCAGATTTATGACAGGGTATTAAATGGCTTTCAGAATGTGTTGGGAAGGTGAAGAAACAGTCTTGAGGTTGCATTCTCAGCAGTGACTTCCAGAGCCTCCCAGCAGAGCAGGCCACCAAGGGAGCGGTGGCCCCTTGCGCAGTTACGACACTGCCCGCCCGCCCGCCCGCCCGCCGGGGAGTGTTTCAGCACCACTGGGCCTCTGAGAGGGGAGGGCAGGACGTCGCTTCAGGGAAACCAGACGCTTCCAGCGTGCTTGCCGGCAAAAACAGTAGCTAAGTGCGGTCCCCAGCGTCCAGATCTTCACCTTCCACTTGTCACCCAGCTTCCTGCCCTTGGTTCATGGCACCCAGGCCAGATAGCTGCAAGGGAGCCCGGGAAATGTAGTTTTAGTTTTAGCACCGGTCTCTGCAGTGCAGGAAGATGGAGAAGGCGAGTGGGCCTCAGCTCTAAGCTGCGGGATCATGGTCAGGGGTGCCTTTCATAGGGACTCGATCCATCTGCTACGCTTACTTCCTTGTGTCTCCTCCTCCCCGTTCTGCTTGCCCCTGCATGTATGCACGTGCACACACACGCACACACATACACACACACAAGGTGGTCTTTAGCTCATTTCTGAGGTAAAGAGTCACTGAGCTAGGGCGGCGCTGCGGCTCAATAGGCTAATCCTCCGCCTTGCAGCGCCGGCACACCGGGTTCTAGTCCCGGTCGGGGCGCCGGATTCTGTCCCGGTTGCCCCTCTTCCAGGCCAGCCCTCTGCTGTGGCCCGGGAGTGCAGTGGAGGATGGCCCAGGTGCTTGGGCCCTGCACCCCATGGGAGACCAGGAGAAGCACCTGGCTCCTGCCATTGGATCAGCACAGTGCGCCTGCCACAGCGCACCAGCCGCGGCGGCCATTGGAGGGTGAACCAACGGCAAAAGGAAGACCTTTCTCTCTGTCTCTCTCTCTCACTGACCACTCTGCCTGTCAAAAAAAAAAAAAAAAAAAGAAAAAGAATCACTGAGGTGGAGTTCCAGTGTACGCCTGTGCTTATCTTGGCTTTCAGGCTTCTGAGGTTTGGGAGGGTCTGGTGTCGTTGGTGGCGAGCAGCTGAGACTGCACTGGGCCTCTCTCCCAGTGGTTCACAGTCCCCACTCACTATGATCTTTTTGTCTTTAATTGGATTAATTATTTGAAAGAGTTACAGAGAGAGAGAGAGATCTTCCATCTGCTGGTTCACTTCCCAGACGGCCACAATGCCCATTGCTGGGCCACGCCAAAAGCTTGGGTTTCCCATGTGGGTGGCAGAGGCCTAACACCTGGGCCACCCTCTGCTGCTTTTCCCAGGCCACTGGCAGAAGTGGGATCAGAAATGGAGCAGCTGAGACTCTAACCGGCCTTCATATGGGATGCCAGCGTCACAGGCGGCGACTTCACCTGCTGAGCCATAGTGCTGGCCCCTATATTCTTCTTTTTTTTTTTTACAGGCGGAGTGGACAGTGAGAGAGAGAGAAACAGAGAGAAAGGTCTTCCTTTTGCCGTTGGTTCACCCTCCAATGGCCACCGCGGCCGGCGCGCTGCGGCCGGCGCACCGCGCTCGTCCGATGGCAGGAGCCAGGAGCCAGGTGCTTTTCCTGGTCTCCCCATGGGGTGCAGGGCCCAAGCACCTGGGCCATCCTCCACTGCACTCCTGGGCCACAGCAGCGGGCTGGCCTGGAAGAGGGGCAACCGGGACAGAATCCGGTGCCCCGACCGGGACTAGAACCCGGTGTGCTGGCGCCGCAAGGCGGAGGATTAGCCTGTTGAGCCACGGCGCCGGCCGGCCCCTATATTCTTAAAGCCATAAGCACATCTGTTCCGAACACCTTGGGTACCACTTGGGAAACCCCCACAGAGGACTTAAATATGCAGCGGGGCCCGAGACCCTGAGTCAGTCAGTGTGGTAGAACTGAACGTGGTCCAGAGCTGTGGCTCAGTTTTAAAAACATTTTATTTATTTATCTATTTATTTATTTTCATTGCATTTGAAAGGCAAAGAGAAAAAGAGAGAGGCCAACAGAGATCTTCCGTTCCCTGGTTCACTTCCCAAATGTGCACAAGAGTCAGGGCTGGTCCAGGTAAAAGCCAGGACACTGGTAATCAACCCGGATCTCCCACGTGGGTGACAGTAACCCAGGCCCTCATGGCACCACCTGCTGCCTCGCAGGTGCACCCGGGCGGGAAGCTGCATTCAAGCAGAGGAGCCCAGGCATTCTGATGAGGGCCACAGGTGTCCCCAGAGGTTTCTTGGCTGCTGTGCCAGTTGCTCACCCTGAAGCTGTGGTTCTTAAATGCTGTAACTGCCTCAGGATCTCCTGGTGGACTTAACTACCTAACTTTCTTTCTTTCTCTCTCTCTCTTTCTTTCTTTTTAAAGATCTATTTATTTATTTGAAAGAGTTACACAGAGAGAGAAGGAGGGAGAGAGAGAGAGAGAGAGAGAGAGAGAGAGAGAATCTTCCATCGGATGGTTCACTCTCCAGTTGGCTGCAACGTCCGGAGCTGTGCTGATCCAAAGCCAGGAGACAGGAACTTCCTCTGGGTCTCCTATTCAGGTGCAGAGGTCCAAGGCCTTGGACCATCTTCTACTGCTTTCCCAGGCCACAGCAGAGAGCTGGATCGGAAGTGGAGCAGCCAGGACTCAAACCGGCGCCCATATGGGATGCTGGCACTGCAGGTGGCAGCTTTATCCACTACACCACAGCATCAGCCCCATCCTGGTGGACTTTCTAAGCCATGGATTGCTGTGTCTCCTCCCCAGAGTTTAGTGCTACTGCTGTTCCTCCTGCTCCTCCTCCTCCTCCATTTATTTGAAAGGCAGAGGGACAGAGAGAGAGGGAGAAAAAAAGCGATCTCCCTGGTTCATTGCCCAAATGCCTACAACGTGCAGGACTGGGCCAGGCCAGGCCAGGAGCCAGCCTCCCGTCAGGGTGGCAGGCACCAAGACCTTGGCTTGTCATCTGTCTCCAGGGGGCATCAGTAGAAAGTTGGATTGAAAGTGTGGAGTAGCCTGGACTTGAACCTGCACTTGGGTAAAGGATGTGGGTGTTCCAAGCACCTACTTGCTTAACCCACTGCGTTGCAGTGCCCACCGCCCACCCCAGAGTTTCTGGCTCCACAGGTCTGGCTTGGGGCGCGATACTTTGCGGTTTTACAAGTTCCCGAGTGATGCTCACACAGAGGGTCCAGGCACCACACTCTGAGAACCACTGATCTGAGAGGAGCCCGCTGTCTTCCCTGGTGGTACCTGATTTTCACCTGAAGCCTCGTCTCTTCACAACACTTGTGGAGCATCTGCTTGGTGTTTCTTTGAGCTGAGAACTCAGGTGCTGTCTGGAGGTCATGGTCACGCATCTCGAGAGCTCCCAGTGCGAGCAGAGAGCTTTGCTTTTCTCTGCGTTCTGTTCTTCAAATGGGCATCCTTTATTTGTGTAGATGGCCTGCAGCCGTCCCCGCTGTGCTGGGTTTGACAGCGGTTTTGAGCGCACGCTTTTGTACCACTGCCGTTGGTGATCGTATGGAGCCTGTAAACATGGCTTGATTGCAGGCTGGGAAAGCTGGTTTTGTGCATATTCCTGCAGGTGGGGGTGCCTTCCCCAGCGACCCCCACTTTGACTTATAGCAGAACGAGAATGAATTCGTTTATGCTGAAAGATGATCTGGCTGATTCTTCCTGCCACTGCCACCTTTCCCTCCACTCCCATCCCCCTTTTAAAGAACCAGAGGCTGAAGCTGTGTTTTTCCCTGGTGGTTGCTTTTATTTCCACGAAATAACCTAGCTAGTATGTGTTTTGCAAACGCTATTGATGACCCACATGGTTCAGCTGCAGTGATCTCAGAAAGTTGACCTATTCAGTGGTCTTCAGGTTTTGTCCTGTGGAACCTAGATTCATTGACTGGACCTGCACTTTCCATGCTAACGTTACATGATGGCAGACTTAGCATTTATGGAAGAAACCTGCATACATACAGTTCTCTTCTAACGCCCTCCTTCCTCTCCTTTTCCCTGAAGTCGGAATTGGTGTAAAGTGTTGTCTGATTGAGAATAAAAATCTTTCTGTGTTGATTTCATCGGCCTGAGACTTCGTAGTTACTTGCCCAGGACCCTTTTCCTTCTAATGATTTTCTCATTGAACTTGAAAACCAGCTACTTGATTTAAAACTCGTGGAATCAACATTTTGTCTTAATACTGGAATCTAGTCAGCTCCTTGCTGATGCACCTGGGAAGGCAGTGGACGATGGATCAAGTCCCTGGGCCCCTGCACCCACGTGGGAGACCTGGAAGGAGCTCCTGGCCCCTGGCTTCCGCCCAGCCCAGCCCTGGCAATGGCCATTTGGGGAGTGAACCAGCAGATGGAAGATCTCTTTCTCCTTCTCTCCCCCTGCCTCTCCCCCCCTCTGTAATTCTGCCCTTCAAATAAATAAACAAAATCTTAGAAAAAATATTATTGATCTATTCTTACAAGGTCAGATTCCAAAGAACAATGATTAAGAATATCAGGTGGCTGGCGCCACGGCTCACTGGGCTAATCCTCTGCCTGCGGCGCCAGTACTCTGGGTTCTAGTCCCAGTTGGGGCGCCAGTTCTGTCCCGATTGCTCCTCTTCCAGTCCAGCTTTCTGCTGTGGCCCAGGAGGGCAGTGGAGGATGGCCCAGGTCCTTGGGCCCTGCACCTGCATGGGAGACCAGGAGGAAGCACCTGGCTCCTGGCTTCGGATCAGCACAGTGCGCCGGCTGTGGCGGCCATTTGGGGGGCGAACCAATGGAAGGAAGACCTTTCTTTCTGTCTCTTTCTCTCAGTGTCTAACTCTGCCTGTCAAAACAATATATATATATATATATATATCAGATAAGTACAAGCAACAGGAACATCAGCCTGCTGGGTGCAGTCTAAAGTCTGGTGAACCTTCTCAAGCCCAGGAATGAACGAGGCCTTTTTTTTTTTTTTTTTAATTTAAGATTTATTTATCCATTTGAAAGTCAGAGTTATGGGGTCAGCACTGTGGAACAGAAGGTTAAACTTCTGCCTGCAGTGCCAGCATCCCATATGGGCACTGGTTTGAGTCCCGGCTGTTCTGCTTCCCATCCAGCTCCCTGCTAATGCTCCAGAGAAAGCAGCAGAAGGTGGCCCAAGTGCTTGGGCCCCTGCACCCACGTGGGAGGCCCGAGGAAGCTCGGGGCTCCTGGCTTCAGCCTGGCCTGCCCCTGGATGTTGCGGCCACTTGGGGAGCAAACCAGCAGTGGAAGATCTCTCTCTTTCCCCTTCTCTCTTTGTATTTCTGCCTTTCAAGTAAATAAATAATAAGAATCTTCAAAAAAAAAAAAAAAAAAGAGAGAGAGGGAGCGAGGGAACTTCCATCTACTGGTTCACTTCCCAAATAGCAGCAATGAGCTTCTTCTGGATCTCCCATGTGGGTGTGGGGCCCAAGGACTTGATCCATCTTCTGCTGCTTTCCTGGGTGCATTAGCAGGGAGGTGGATCAGATGTGCAGCAGCCAGGACGCGAACTGGTGCCCATGTGGATGCCGGTGTCGCAGGCGGTGGCTTTACCTGCTACGCCACAGCGCCAGCCCTTAACGAAGTCTTACACCTCCCGGCTCGCTCAGTGTGAGCAGCTGCTGTGATGTGATGTGCGGAGGGCCACCGTGTTTCCATGGCTATTGGTTTACACCAGGTCGAGTCTCTCTCCATCCACCACAGGGACGCTGGTGCTGTCCCTGGAACCTGACGTTGTCTTCTGTGAGCTGTGCAAGTACTTTTCCTGTGCTGCAGGTGACACTTCAAACAAGATGAGAGTGGGCGGTAGAGGTAGAGGTGGAAACTCAGGGAGCCACACAGCGTTTGTTGGGTGCGGGATAGAAGGGATCAGCGTGGGGATGAGGCCCGGGGGCTGGCAGTGATTTTTCTGCATCCACCTCTATTGAACCGTTGCATGTTTGCCCAGGACCCGGTGAGTGTATAGGCCTCGGGGACGTTACCCAGTGGTGATCATTTACCTTCAGCCACACCTGCAGCTTTGAGTCATTCCAGGAAGCAGGATTGATGGGGTTAGGAAGCAGAGGCCATGGTGAGTGAGGATGAAGACCCCTATGGTCCCTTCCCCTTGATTTAAAACTCGTGGAATCAGCGTCTTGTCTTAATACTGGAATCTAGTCAGCTCCTTGCTGATGCACCTGGGAAGGCAGTGGACGATGGATCAAGTCCCTGGGCCCCTGCACCCACGTGGGAGACCTGGAAGGAGCTCCTGGCCCCTGGCTTCCGCCCAGCCCAGCCCTGGCAATGGCCATTTGGGGAGTGAACCAGCAGATGGAAGATCTCTTTCTCCTTCTCTCCCCCTGCCTCTCCCCCCTCTGTAATTCTGCCCTTCAAATAAATAAACAAAATCTTAGAAAAAATATATTGAGATCTAGTCTTACAAGGTCAGATTCCAAAGAACAATGATTAAGAATATCAGGTGGCTGATGCTGCTTCTCCTAATTCCTTTAAGTTATGAGCCGGGGTAAACCAGCATTTAAGTTTTCTAGGCTAGAGCATGGTAGGATATAAGCACTTTGGATGAATACTACAAATATTGTAGGTGCTGTCGACTGAGCGCTTAAACTGCGTGGCCGTTTTGGTGCTCAGCACGTTGTTAGTTTCTCCTGCCACCCTTGCACCTACCCGGGATGTCCCCTCTTACAGACGAGGAGAGTGAGGCTGAGAGGGCAGGACGCCGCAGTCAGAGGCCCAGCCTTGCCCGGGCTGCAGGATGCAGGATGGTCTGATGCTGGAGCCGTGTTCTTCCAGCACTGCATGGTGCTGCAAACTGGCGTCAGGTGAGGCTGGCAGAGTCCACTTCTCGGCGTGTACGTGTTATGTTACTGGTGAATGTTCGTTCCGGTCCCCGGAAGCTTCCGTAACGGGGCTCAGTGGACAGACCTTGGTCTTACCTTCTGTGAAATATGAACAGTGATGTCCGTGGCGTGCGGACCCTCAGACCGGCTGTGCAGATCCAGAGGTAGAGATCCTGCTTTGAAAACGATGGGAGCCGTGTGAGGGGGCGTGGCCATGTCGGTCACATGTGTGTGTCCCTGTGCCCTGCACCGTGGGGGAGTTGCAGAGTGTGCGACTGCCAGCAGGCAAGTGCATGGAGGGTCAGCAAGCAGCTGTTACTGTGGGAGCGCAGGGCAGGGGAAGATGCCTAGGGAAGGCCTTAGAAAGTGCATAGCACAGGGAATTCATTAGATGTTAGTGATGTGGCATTCAGGGAGAGCAAGAGTAGCCCTGGATGTGTGGGCATTTGGGAAATGAACCAGTAAATGCAATCTCCATGCTTGATCTTAGCCAAAAGGCCAAAAAGCGATAGCAAATGCAACCTCCCCCTACCACTCTTTCTCTCTCTCTCTCTCTCTCTCTCTCTCTCTGTCTGCCTTTCAAATAAAATAAAAATAATTTAAAAAAGAAAAACCAGCTAGGTAAGAACTTAGGGTACCACAGCATGAAGTGCTTTCCTCCCCAGCAGTTGCCTATATTTTATATATTTATTTTACTTATTTGAAAGACAGAGCAATAGAGAGAAAGAGAGGGGGAGAGAGATCTTCCACCTGCTGGTTTACTCCCCAGGTGCCCACCCACAACAACTAGGGCTCTGCCAGGCTGAAGCCAGGGGCCTAGAACTCAGTCTGGGTCTCATGCCTGGGTAGGCAGAGAGCCAAGTACTTGAACCATCATCTGCTGCTGCTCACGGTGTGGAGTAGAGTAAGACTCAAACCCAGGCACTCTGATAAGGGATGCAGCTGAACCCACTGCACCACAATGCACACCCTGTGGCTCCCACAAGCTGTTCTTTTTTAAAAAAAATTTACTTATTTGAAAGTCAGAGTTACACAGAGAGAGAAGAGGCAGAGAGAGAGAGAGAGGTCTTCCATCCGCTGGTTCACTCCCCAGTTGGCTGCAATGGCCAGAGCTGCGCCGATCCGAAGCCAGGAGCCAGGAGCTTCTTCCAGCTCTCCCATGTGGGTGCAGGTGCCCAAGGACTTGGGCCATCTTCTGCTGCTTTCCCAGGCCATAGCAGAGAGCTGGGTCAGGAGTGGAGTAGCCAGGTCTCGAACTGGCACCCATATGAGATGCCGGCACTTCAGACCAGGGTGTTAACCTGCTGCACCACAACACCGGCCTGCCCCCCACCCATGCTTTTTAAAAAAGGATTATGTTGGGGCGGGTGCTATGGCGCAGTAGGCTAGCCTCTGTTTGCAGTGCCAGCATCCCAAATGGTTTGTGTCCCAGCTGCTCCTCTTCCGATTCAGCTCTCTGCTTATGGCCTAAGAAAGCAGTAGAAGGTGGCCAACTGCTTGGGCCCCTGCACCCTCGTGGGAGACCCGGAGGAAGCTCCTGGCTCCTGGCTTCAGCTCAGTCCATCTGCAGCAGTTGCGGCCAATCGGGGAGTGAACCAGGGGATGGAAGAGCTCTCTGTCTGTCTCTCTGACTATAACATTACCTCTCAAATAAATAAACAAAATCTTTTTTAAAAAAATAAGAATTTTGCAGGGATTGTTGTGAGATGCGGAGCTCTTGTGTGGAGGAGGGGGTTTCTCCACTCTGAAGGTGGAAGTAGGGGCGGGAGGCGTTTCCAGCCTGTGTGGTCTTCCCCCAGTTTCCTTGGCCCGTGTCCGGAGGAGGGAACCTCACCTGAGACGTGCAGGCAGGCAGCGCTGTTCGTCGTGGGTTGGTTAGCAGCCTCTTTCTGCCTCATTTATGGAACAGCCAAGAGCACTAATTCAGGGTTTGAGAAGAGATTACAAGTTCTGAGGATCAAAAACGGCGCTGGTGGTTAGGAGTCCTCCGCCGAAGTGAAAAGAGCTGTCACCTTGCTTTGGGAAACACAGTGACCGCCCGGCCAGTCCCAGCGCGTCTCTCTCCCGCTCCAGCGATGCGCTGATAACATGATTCCTGACAGTGGCGGGCCTAGGAGCTCTGTGTCTAGAGACAGGGGACAGAGAACCCATTGTCCAGAGGTCTCAGGAGTGCCCTAGCAAGCACACAGAAAGGATTTAGAACAATTTGCATAAATCCCATGGCGACGTGGCTCTGGTGTTGGGGAGGTTCCAGGAAGCCCTCCCTGGCTGGATCGCGGGGTGACGCGGTGCCTGGTGAGCCTGCCGTCTCAGGACGGCTTCTGCCAGCAGGACTGGGTGATGGGACGCTGAATAAGCCCACTGTTTGGTTCCACATAAGGGCCCTTTTGTGTCCGCCTGGGGCAGCCATGTTGAAGTTGGTCTTGCTTTGCTTGCCAGTGATGTTTTTGGATTTTGTGGCCTGGAGAATTAAGCACACCACCTATTCTGAGCTAATCTGTCAAACTTTGCTCTTGGAAGGTTTCTAGAACATGGAGGGTAATAGTCATACTTCTGGAGACTTCTGGTTCATTAAATTACAAAGCCGGGCCAGGTGCTGGCCGGGCACTTGGTGGTGGTGGGAAGCCGCGCGCTCTGCACAGTCAGTGCCTCGTCGCCGCTTCCTTAGGACACACTTCCTCTCTCCTCGCTCCGTTCACAGCAAGCTGTGCTTTGTTGTCTCATATCTCCCTGTGAACGGCATGGCTTACCCTGGAGTGTCCTTTAAAAGTGCCGTGTATTGTACAAACACGTCTCAACTTTTCTTTCTTAAAATATGACATACGTGAAACACGACCTACCAAGAGCTTTACTGGTTCCTCGTATAGAATGTGATCCTCTTAGAAGCCACAGAAGGAGCCTCGTTTAAAATCTGGGAGCAGCTTGGTGCTTTAGCACAGAAATGAAATTCAGTGGTTTCTAAGCCGGAGCCTGTTCTCCTTCAGTCTGCTAGCTTGATTTCTCAGCTTTGTTCCAGTAGTATAAACATTTTTATGTTTATTTATAGGTGGCTTTAACCAAGAGAGCAGATCCAGCTGAGCTCAGAACAATATTTTTGAAGGTCAGTATCAAGGACTCTGTTTTGTTTCTTGTTCAATTTGTGTTCTGCGACTCTTAAAGATTATTTCCAAACAGCTCTTCATTTCACTGTTCACTTTTTTAAAACTTTTCGAAAGAAATCGTTCCCAGTGCTGCTGCTTGTTTGAAAAAGTAGGGACCTTGTAGATGGGAGCTTGTGGTGGCAGCGTGGTTGTCATCACCAGCGCTGTCATCATCACCATCACCAACACCATCACCATCACCATCGTCCTCACCATCACCATCGTCATCGCCATCGCCATCGTCCTCACCATCACCATCACCAACACCATCACCATCGTCCTCACCATCACCATCACCATCACCATCGTCCTCACCATCACCATCGTCCTCACCATCGCCATCGCCATCGCCATCACTGTCACCACCGTGCATGTGTTAACCCCGCGGTGCCCTGTGAGGGGCCTCGGTGTGATGTGTGGTGGGCACCGGGGCAGGCCGGGGCCACGCACGCTTGTTCCCGTGCTTTCTTACTCCCCATCAGCTTTGTGGGACTGAGCAGCGAGCAATTACTACGGTGCCAGTCGTCCTCAGGCCCTAGACGCTGACGCACTTTGAGGCTGTTCCAAAATTAAAGTTCTCAAAAAAGAAACAGCCGTTTTGGTAAAGATCATAGAAGCCAAACGTGGGCTTTTTTAAAAACCTCGTGGAAGGGAGGCTGTGCTGTGTGGAAAGAGGATCGAAGCATTACTGGCAGGCTGGCCGGGGGCAGGTCTGGGGTGGAAGGAGATTAATCCTCGGAACCTCACTTTCTGCATCAGTGTGTGCGACCATGACTTTAAAAACAACAGCGAGCGGCCGGTGCTGTGGTTCAGTGGGTGGAAGACCTGGCCTGCATCATCGGCATCCCATACGGGCACCGGTTCGATCCTGGCTACTTCACTTCTGATCCAGTTCTCTGCTATGACCTGGGAAAGCAGTGGAAGATGTCCCAAGTCCCTGGGCCCCTGCACTCAGATGGGAGACCTGGAAGAAGCTCCTGGCTCCTGGCTTTGGATTAGCTCAGCTCTAGGCAGACATTTGGGGAGTGAACCAGCAGATGGAAGACCTCTCTCTCTTTCTGTGTCTCTAACTCTCTCTGTAAATATGTCTTCCAAATAAGTAAAATAAATATTAAAACAAAAACAAAACCAGCATGGCTGGTGTTTCCATGCAGCAGGTTAAGCTGCTGCTGGCATCCCATAGTACTGGTTCGAGTCCCGGATGCTCGACTTCTGATTCAGCTCCCTGCTAATGTGGAAGATGGTTTAAGTGGTTGGGCCCCTGCCGTCCACATGGGAGACTCAGATGGAGTTCCAGACTCTTGGCTTCAGTCTGGCCCAGCCCTTCCTGTTGAAGGCACTTGAGAGGTGAACCAGTAGATGAAAGATCTCTCTATCACTCTGCCTCTCCCTCTATCACTGTGCCTTTCAAATAAACAAATCTATTATTAAAAAAGCTGAGCCATTGGGGAATTTGAGTACTGATGGAATATTTGGCATTAAGAAATTTTTAGTTTAGTTTTTAGGCTGGGTAATGCTAGTCTGATTACGTGAAATACTCTGTCTTTTAGAGATACGACATTGAAGCATTTACAGGTAAGAATGTGATGCCTTGAGATCTGCTGTGGAATAATGCAGTTTTGAAAGGTCTCTTCAAAGCCGGACAAGATCGCTTCATACCGTGCGGCTTCAGGGGTGTCTTCTGAATTTATTGCATGGCAGCGTGTGCCCGCGGGGAGGCAGCCGGCTTCACCAGCAGAGGAAGCTAGAGGCTTGTGGAAGCCTTGGTGCTGTGTACTGCCTGGGGCACTCATGGGCTTAGACCAGGTGCTGCCATTTGTGTTCATATACATCAGTATGTATCTACATATTATATCTGTGAATCATTTTAAAAATCCCATTTGGTGGGGCGGGGGAAATGAGTGGGCACTAGGATGATAGCTTCTGAAACTGGAAAGTGGCATGTTGGGTTTAGTATCTGTACTTTCTACTTTGTGTCCCTCTGAATGTTTTCATAACAAAGTCACAGGAAGGTTGAATGAGAACTCGCGTGCAAGGGTCCGGTATCTGGCCTGCATTTGATGCTGGTGCAGTGTGTGCTGGAAATTAAATGATTCTAACACAGAGGGGATGGAAATTCAATAAGGGAGCAGTTAAGAGTAGGAGCAGCTTCTGGGGGAGGAAAGTATGATCCATGTATTACCAGGTTTGGGTTATACTTTGGAAAAGCAGAATTCGTGATAAATTTGCTTTTCGCCCAGAAGAGATAACGGCAGAGAGGTTCCGGGTGGGAAGGGGTCTGGATGATGTAAGTTCAGAAAACAGAAGAGGGTTTGCTTCCCACCTAAGCTGATGCTTGCATGTTGGGCGAGGTGTGCGAGGGGCTCCTGGAAGTCCCTGGTGCGTGCGGTCAGGATCCCTCCATAGCATGCAGCTTCGGGGTGTCTTCTGAGCAGGACACCCTGGCACCTGGGCAGGCCGCCAGGGAGCCCAGAGGAAGGAACAGAGGCTCATTACCTTGAGCCGGTGAAGTCAGCAGCGTCCTTCCAGCTGGACATGTTGCTTGGGTTTCCTAAACAAGAGCTTTGAGCCACTGTGCCAGGAAGTGGACGAGCTCAGAGGTGTCTGAGACAGTGCAGTCCTGGCTCTCGTGTGGCTGTCAGCGAGGTCTTCTGGAAAAGCTCCAGGCAGAGGCCGTGGCCGCCTTTTGAGGCCACATGGCTGCTGGTGAGGCCAGGAGATCTTGGCTTGGAAGGAGGTGTCGTGGCCAGCTGCTGTGTCCGCTCAGTAGCAGGTGAGTCCGTCCGGGGCAGGTCTGCATGCTGCCCATTAGGTTCCTATGCTGTGGGTGTGAAGGCTGGCGGTGCAGTCATTGGCTCCAGGTAGGAAAGTGGTCTCTTTCCTGGGGTCCTTGGGCGAGGGTCCCCCTGACTTGGAGGCCCAGGAGGTGACGTGGGGGCTGGGGTGCGGGGCCACCCCTGAAGGAGGCAGTGATCAGGCGTTTGGGGAAGGGGATGTGGCTCTGGCCGAGGGTCTGGTGCCCTCGGCAGGCCTGGGCTGTGTGAGACCAACACGAATCACTTGCCTCGGTGCTGAGGATCTCACTTTTATATCCACCCCTGTGGCCTTGCAGACCAGGGGCGAAGGGGGCTGCTGCGCCCTGGGCGCTGCCAGGCTGGGCTTTTTAGTGAAGTGTGGATCAGCAGTACTGTCCTCTGTGCTGGTTTTCTGCGACTTTTCCCTGATTTGATTTTCTTCCTAATAAAAGTCGTGTGTGAGACACCTCAGTCACCTGCCTGTTAAGATGAGAGGGCCGGCGCCGTGGCTCAATAGGCTAATTCTCCGCCTAGCTGCGCTGGCACACCGGATTCTGTCCCGGTTGCCCCTCTTCCAGGCCAGCTCTCTGCTGTGGCCCGGGAGTGCAGTGGAGGATGGCCCAAGTGCTTGGGCCCTGCACCCCATGGGAGACCAAGAGAAGCGCCTGGCTTCTGCCATCAGATCAGCGCGGTGCGCCGGTCGCGGCGGCCACTGGAGGGTGAACCAACAGCAAAGGAAGACCTTTCTCTCTGTCTCTCTCTCACTGTCCACTCTGCCTGTCAAAAAAAAAAAAAAGAAAGAAAAAAGAGAGAAAAAGATGAGGAGAGGATTCTTGTGTCGCTTGGGGGGTAGGGGGTGGGGCCTGCTGGTAGTCAGGGCCTTGGCAGCCCTGGGGATTGGGCGCCGGTGCACCCGAGCCGGATAAGGAAACCCAAGTGGGCCTTGTTGTGGCTTTTCAGCCTGTGTGTTTGAGGAGAGTTCCACTAAATTCCAGTTTTATTTTTTCAGTTGCCTGCTGTATGTTAGGTACAGTGTTGGGAGACGGGCGTAAGTCAGGGCTGCTGCCGTGGTGGGCCTCGCTGTGTCTGTGTATGGCGAGATAGAAGGCCATGGAGTGGCTGGCCCAGTGTCCCAGGCGGCACACACTCAGGAGGAGGACGATCACAGGGATTTATTGCATGGAGAAGGGCAGGGAGGTTTAGGCACAGCCAAGGGTCATTGCAGACCAGGGAGGCAGAAGGTGCAGGGCAGGCCTGGGAGGGGGCCAGCGGTGTGGAGGACCAGCTAGTGCGGGGCTCAGGCGATGGCCTTGGACTGGCAGGGAGGGTGGAACTCGGCCCGAGACCTGGCCGGCTGTGGCCCTGGGGTTCTGTTCTTATGAGCAGCGGTAGGGAAGGTCTCGTCTGGATGCAGAAGTTGAAATCTAACCTAAGTGTTGCCAGCCATGTTTTGTGTGCCTAATACTTTTGGTGTTGCTTCATATATTAACTTAAACAGATATATGTGTAGTGCCTTTTATTCTAAGTAAAACACCGTAAAACTCTGCCAGGAATGTTGTGAGCAAACGAAGCGGAAACAATGGCCTTGTCTCCAAGGAGTCCAGAGTGTGTGGGGGACTCCAGGTGCACGGGCAGGCAGCAGGTACGAGAGGGAAGGGAGAGGCAGACACTGCAGCAGCTGGAAGGAGGGGGCAGTGTCCATGTGGGCGGAGAAGACGAGGGGCTCCGGGGCAGGTGGGAGAGGACAGGACCACATCCCAGGGGAGGCCTGGGGATGGGTGTGGCAGAAGCCAGTCTGTTCAGGTTGCAGGATTCTAGTTCACTCTGTGAGTGTTTAGGTGCAGCTCTGCTGGGAAGTGACCTTGGAGAGGCAATGGAGAGTCGGGCATTCCACTGAACAATGGGCAGCCGTGGAGGGTGCTCTGAGTGATTCAGGAACAAGAAGGGTGGTTTGAGGTTGGACGGGTGCAACAGGGCCACAGCCGTGGGGATAATCACAGTGCGAGGCCCTGCGGACTTGGTGAGGGTTGTGGCTGCGGAAGGAGTGGAGAATGGGCACACTAGGACACTGGAAAGGAATGTAACAGAGCAGGCAGTGTGCATATGGCGGTGCTTCCCAAAGTCCAGGGAAAATGGAATTAACAGACACATTGATTTGGGGGTGAAATTGTTTCCTAAGATTAATTTTTTTTTTATTTGAAAGGCAGAGTGACAAAAAGCAAGAGCGAACACCAAAGAGATCTTCCATCTGCTGGGTCATTCCCCAAATGGCTACAACAGCCCGCTCTGGCCCAGGCTGACGCCAGGAGCTAGGAACTCCATCCAGGATTCCCACGTGGGTGGCAGGGGCCCAGGTACTTGGCGTGTCTTCCACTGCTTTCCCAGGCACATTAGCAGATGAGAAGTGGAGCAGCCACGCTGCAGCCCGTGTTCAGTATGGGCTGCCAGGCTCACAAGCAGCTGCTTGAGCTTGTTGTGCCACAGCACTGGCCCCTGGGCCCAGGAGTCTCTGAGATCAATGTCTGGTGTATCCTTGGTGCAGAGGGACCACGATGAAGATGAAGGGAATGGGGGAGGGACCCAGGAGCTCAGGGGAAGACAGGAAGTGGAGTGGATGGTTCAGAAGTGTAGGGCTCCAGTTACTACATTTCTGATGTAGGGAATGGGAAAACTGAAGACAAGGGCCAGGCAGTAAGACACATTGCCAGGAACAGCAGCTTGCGCTTGGTTTTCCGAATTATTCTGTTACCAAAAGGGACAGACACTTCTAAAATGTGTGTAGGGAAACTTGGCAAAATAGTTAATTCCTTTTTGAAAAAAATTTATAACAAATAATTTATATTTGTTGAAAATTTAGAAGAGATATATATATTTCATTTGTTTACTTGACATGAAGGGGAGAGACGAGCCAGTATTGTGGTGCAGCAGGTGACAGCCCTGGCCTGTGGTGCTCCCATCCCTTATGGGCGCCGGTTTGAGTCTCGGCTGTTCCACTTTTTTTTTTTTTTTTAATTTTTTTTCTTATTTAGAATATAAATTTCCAAGGTACAACTTGTGGATTGCAATGACTTCCCCACCCATACCTCCCCTCCCCCCCAGGCTGTTCCACTTTCAATCCAGCTCCCTGATAATGCACCTAGGAAAGCAGCAGTGGTTGGCCCAAGTCCTTGGGCCCCTGCACCCATGTGGGAGACCAGGAAGAAGCTCCTGGCTCTTGGCTCCTGGCTTCAAATTGGCTCAGCTCCAGCCATTGTGGCCATTTGGGGAGTGAACCAGTGGGTGGAAGACTTCTCTCTCTCTCTCTCTCTGTCTCTTTCACATAGTAAAATAAATCTTAAAAAAAAATAAAAAAGAAGAAGAAGAGAGATACAGAGAGCAAGCGAGCTTCCTGTTCACTGGTTCACTCTCCAGATGCCCATGCCACCATGCCAGGCCAAAGCCCACAGCCCAGGACTCAGTCTGGATCCTCCACATGGGTGGCAGGGACCCACCTACTTGAGCCATCACTGCCGCCCCCCAGGGCCTGCCCTAGCTGGCAGATGGAGTCAGGATCATGAACTGGGTGCTGAACCCAGGCACTCTCATGTGGGATGCAGGATCTCTCTAAGCTAAATCCCCTTCCCCACATTCACAGTCAGAATTGTCTTGCATTCCTTCCCTGTCCCAGGGAATTAGAGAAAGCATGGCTGGATCCAGTGACCTGGGCAAGGGGAGTCTGAGTGATGGGTGGCGAAGATGGGTGGGCAGCTGGGTGATGGTGCCTCTGTCCCAGCTCATCCTGAGTCCCCGGGCTGTCAGCGCTCAGCAGGCCAAATGAGACGCCAGCTCACAGAGCATGCACTGTGCTGGCCGGTTCCCTCTCTGCCTGGTGTGGTCATGTTTTTTGGTGGTGACAATTAGTATTACACAGGATGTGAGGGCTTCCCAAAAGTCTTCTCATTTGGTAAGAATATAGTTAATCCGACTAAAAGTCCCCGAAGGCGAGTGTTGTGGTGCCGTGTGTTCAGCTTGGGCCCCCTGCATCCCGTATGGGAGCGCCTAGCTGTGTATCCCACTGACTGCTCTTCCAGTCCAGCTTCCTGTTAATACATCCTGGGAGGGCTGAGACGATGACTCAAGAACTTGGGTGGCTGCCACCCACGCACGTGGGAGACCTGCTTTGAGTTCTGGGCTCCTGGCCTTGGCCTGGCCCAACTCTAGCTGTTGAGGGCATTCGGGGCATGAACCAGCAGATGGATGCTCGCTCTCTCTCTCTCTCTCTTGCTCTTAAGTAAATAAAATAAGTAAACAAAGATTAAGAAACAACTCTCCAAATTGCAAGGGAGGGAAGCCTCAGGCGCTGTGACAGCTGTTCCCACAGAGAGCCTGCAGAAGGGTGCTGTGGTGACGGGCTGAGACGAGGTCTGTTCCCGTAGCCTGCAGCACAGCGGCCGCCTCTGTCCCTGTTCCTGTGAGGCTCCCCCTCTGGATGAGCCTCTGACTTGCTCCCTTCACGATGCAGATCGGCCCAGCCTCGGCGGTGAGCTGTTTTTGCAAAGTGAAAATAAAAAGTTTCTTCTTAGCCCAGATCAACTTGTTCTCATATCTAAGGGATGCTTTTTTTTTTTTTTTTTAATTTGACAGGCAGAGTTAGACAGTGAGAGAGAGAGAGACAGAGAGAAAGGTCTCCCTTTTCTGTTGGTTCACCCCCCAAATGATTGCTACGGCCGGCACTGTGCTGATCCGAAGTCAGGAGCCATGTGCTTCCTCCTGGTCTCCCATGTGGGTGCAGGGCCCAAGCACTTGGGCCAGCCTCCCCTGCACTCCCAGGCCACAGCAGAGAGCTGGCCTGGAAGAGGGGCAACTGGGACTAGAACCCAGCGCCCATATGGGATGCCGGTGCCGCAGGTGGAGGATTAACCAAGTGAGGTACAGCGCCAGCCCGGGATGCTTTCTTTTTAAACTTACCACTTTAAAAAATGAGGCTGATAAAATATCTCAGTTTTTTTAAAATTGTAGACTATTGAGTATCAGTGAGGTGCACGAGTCACAGATGTGTCCACAAAATGAGGACATCCATGGCCCCATGCCCATGTAACCAGGATCCCAGGAGTTCCCTGCTGCCCCTACAGCCCGATCCACCCCTCTCCAAGGTAGACAGTTGTCTGACTTCTCTCCCTAGGTGTGAGTTTTGCTTATTCTAACTTTATATAAATGGTATCTGCAGTTCTATCTGGTTTATTTTACTCACTTTGTAAGATTCCTCTGTGTTGTGCTGGGTAGTTGGAGGAAGGCTTTTCTCATTGCTGTGTTGTATTCCACCGTGTGAGGACAGCACCACCTGTGCGATACACGGTTACAGTCCCCTTATGTATCTTGCTCTTGGTTCACATCTGAAGTATTTTTAGCTGTTTTTTTTTTTTTGCTAGTACAAACAATGTTTCAGTGGACATTTAGCCTCATTTTTGGTGATTGTACGTGGATGAGAAATTTCTGAGTCTGTGGCTGTATGTTTCATCATAACCAATATTGAATGGCTTTTTACTTAAATGGCTTAGTTCCCAGTTTATTCTGATATCATGTGAGAGTTGCATTTGCTGCACATTTTTGCCAACACATATCCTTTTGCATTATCTTGAGATAGTGGCATGGCATTGTAGTTTTCTTTTGTGTGTTTGTGAAAAAGGCAACAACTTGACAGTGATTTCTCAAGGTTGTTTGGGGAGAAGTCAAAGAGGCATCATGGCTAAGAGAACTTGCACCCTTTTGCTCCATTGAACTCCTCAAAGCAAGGTGTTCACTGAGACTCCATGAAAACCTGGCCCGGTTCTTGTTCTCGGCATGTCTGCTCAGACCAGCTCCGTCTGATGGAAAAACAGCCTGCACATTGGCACCCACGTCTCCATCAGAACGCCAGGGATGTCGGCTTCGTTACTTGGACTGAGTGATACTCTTTGAATGGGTTCTCCAAGACATCAACGCTATGGAAAAGAACTTTAATTTAAAAAAAAGAAAGAAAACTTGTAAGAGTGAAACAACATTTTTAAAAACTCTGCATTCATTTGAAAAATATTCACCGCGCATGTTTCACTCTCTGCTGGGTACCAGTCAGGGCATCTGAGGATGCTGCCGTGAGAGAGAGGGAAAAGTGGACTTGTAGTGGTTTGCAGGCTGGTAAGCTGGTGAGAGGAGGAAGGGTGGCCTGGAAGACTTGCCCAAGGAGGGGCGGCCGCCAGCTGTCTGTGCATCCTGGCGGCCTCCCGCGGAGCTGGAGGAGGCCCCTGCCAGCTCATCGGATGTGGTGCTGGCACTGGAGCCTTCTGCCAGCCCTCTCCCTGAAGAGCCCGAGAGCCAGCACGGCCTGCCCACCACTGGGGACGGGAGCCCGATTCCACCTGTGGCCCACGGACACCCAGGAGATGAAGCAGGAGGAGCCACAATAGGAGAATCCATCCCTAGACCAGAGGTGCCCACACGGGATGGTGAAAGGCACACCTACTTCAGCAACGCCAAGAGAAACTGAATATTCAGCCTTGAGATCAGGAAGGACTAGTTTTTATGGTTGGGAAAGTAATGGAAGAAATTGCAAAGGAAAAAAACCCTACAGACTCAATTATATAAAAGCAGCAAACTGGAAAAATATTTGCAACAAATGTGATAGACAAAGAAGGGGCAAGGGCGCGTTGGCACGCTGCTGGTGGGAGTGGAAATTGGTGCAATCTTTTCTGGAGAGCAGTGTGATAATAAGTACCAAGAGCCTGCAAGTTCCTCTCCTTTGACTCAACAATTTCTCTTCTGGGAACCTAGCCTTTGAAAATTGTTAGGAATTTGGACAAATGTTATATACAAAGATGGCTACCTTAACTGTATTTGAAAATAATCTAAATGTGGACTGGGAGGAGAAAAGCTGATTTTTATTTTTTTAAGTTTTTATTTGAAAGACTGATACCAGGGAGCCGGCACTGTTGCTCACTAGGCTAATCCTCCGCCTGTGGTGCCGGCACCCGGATTCTAGTCCCGGTCGTGGGGCCAGTTCTGTCCCGGTTGCTCTTCTTCTAGTCCAGCTCTCTGCTGTGGCCGGGAAGGCAGTGGAGGATAGCCCAAGTGCTTGGGCTCCTGCACCTGCATGGGAGACCAGGAAAAGCACCTGGCTCCTGGCTTCAGATCGGCACAGAGCTCCTGCCGTGGCGGCCATTTGGAGGGTGAACCAACGGAAGGAAGACCTTTCTCTGTCTCTCTGTCTCTCTCTCTCACTGTCTAACTCTGCCTGTCAAAAAAGCAAAAACAAAAACAAAACACTGATACCAGGCAGAGAGACGGATGACTGGTTCACTCTCCAAATTCCTGCAACAGCCTGAGCTGGGCCAGGCCAAAGCCAGGAGCTCAGAACTCAGCCTGTGTCTCCTACAGTGGTAGCAGAGACCCAAGTACTGGGATTTAAACCCAGGCACTCTGATACTGGAAGTGGGCGTCCTAAGTGGTGTCTCTGCCCTGTGCCAAGCTTCTACCCCCTAATTGTGTTTCGAAAGAAATTATCCACCATAACAAGCCGGCACAAATATAAATCATATAAATCACGGGATTTCTGTGAGCAGCAATGACACAGCCTTTGTATTTCAGGCTTGTTTGTCCCAATAAAATCAATATATGATTCCTCTTTGTGTCCAAAAAGCTGAATTAAAGGCAAACCAGAGTAATAGGATGACTAGGCTATCTTAGTGCCTTTTGCCCGTACTGTGCTAAACAGAATTAAAAATAATACACAAGTTTTGCCAAGCGCTTGTTGTGTGTGGGGCATTGTGAGACAGCTCATGGAGAGTATGTACTATGGGCAAACTGTGTGGGTTGTGAATCTTTTTTTTGGCCCCAGAATTGACTTAGGTTTTAATTTCATTTCCATTAGCTTTTGTATTAAGTGATTGTCGCATCTATTGTGAGCCTCAGTGACGCCGGTGAGGTGCTTAGACCCATTTTACAGAGCAGGAGCCAGAGGCCTGGAAGGCTTTCCTTACTTCCCCAAGGCCATCCTGGTGGTGAGAGGCCCAGCCCAGCCCGACAGACACCATGGCCATTACCAAGGAGGCAAGGACTTAGCCTGTGCTGGAAAACAGAGCATACAGGCTTCAATGACTTTGTCAGATACCTGAATGAAGCTGGACTCTGGGCCAGGGGAGGAGGCAGTCTCTATCCTGTCTCCTCCCATCACCCTGCAAGCCCTGTCCATGACTATGCTGTCCTCTGTGCCCTCCTCCGTGCCCTCACTGTGTGATCCGAGAATCGGGAGCCCTGCCCTGCTCCGTGGGGATACCCCATGCCCCCATGCTGTTCCCGCAGCCCTCGGGGCCTCCTAGACCAGGGATCGCCTGTCCCCTCCTAGCCAGGCTAGAATGTGTCACACTGAAGACCGGGAGATGGCTGTGCAGAAGCATTGCCAGTAGTCATTTTTATTGACCCTTTCCTTGGGGGAACGTTCTAGAATGAACAGCATGCTAGCTAGGATAGCGTGTAGTAACCACGTCCATAAAATCCCCCAAGAAGCCTCTCGTGGATAGTTTTCTTTCCAGCTCAGCTTGTCATCTTTCACGTGTCGTGGAGGACTTTAAAGCAGGAAGGGGACAAAAGAGTGTGGTTGTGTTCTTCCATGACTTCTGTTCAAAGGTGAGCTCAGGCACATTAACATTTTAATGAGCTTGTTTAAACATTCAGTGATTTATGGACTGGGCAGCACCAGACGCAAGTGGTCCAGCGCTGCATCAATGGGACGCTTTTATAAGGAGCACTTTTATAAGGTGTTCACCGAAGCAAGACAGAAAATAAATCTGGTTGGTTAAAGTGGAAAGTCCCTAGTTTAGAGGTTAGTTTGGTGGTTCCTTTTTTCCTTTCTTTAAAAAATTTTTATTTATTTATTTATTTATTTATTTTCCTTTCATTTGAAAGGCAGAGAGAGAGCGAGCAAGTGCTACAGAGAAGAGAAACAGATCTGCTCTCTGCTGATTCCCTCTCCCAATGCCTGCAACAGCCAGAAGGGTGCCACAGTGAAGCTGGGAGCCAGGAACTCAATCCAGGTCTCCCACATAGGTGGCAGGGACTCGACTCCTGGAGCCATCACCTGCTGCCTCCCCACCAATAAAAGCGTAACACTTGCCTCACTTGGTGTGTTTTCACCTTTTCTTTGAAGTGGTGAAGAGAGTAGTCACCGTGAAGAGCACGGGCCATCCCTGGGATTTCTTTCTTTGACTATTTTCAGTCTTCTCACATGTTGTTCCGTGATTATATCCCTTTGTAAGTCAAATATACGGAATATCATTTCTCTCTCTCTCTCTTTTTAACAGTATGCAAGCATTGAAAAAAATGGCGAATTTTTCATGTCTCCCCATGACTTTGTCACTCGGTACTTGAACATTTTTGGAGAAAGCCAGCCTAATCCAAAGACTGTGGAGCTTTTAAGTGGTGTCGTGGATCAGACCAAGGATGGGTATGTGTGCCTCTGATGATCTCATTCAGTGTTCTTGCTCAAGACCTTTCTTTTCCGCTCGGGAAGTCATTAGATATGTACCTTCACATCTCTTGAGGGTGTTTTCTCTACCAGTTACTATCTGCATGTCACTTTACCGCAGTACCCCGCATGTTTCCATCAGTGGCCATTTCACAGTTGGTGATGACATACACGTGTCTTTTCACCCGTTCAAAGATCTCTTGGTAGTATCACAGAGCTGTTGACAAGAACAATGAAAATATCCAAGTGTTTGCACGTATGTCGCTATTTTTCAAGGCAACTGCACAGGTTGTGAGTAAATGTAAAACATAGGTTTAACAGGTGCACCTCTTCTCTAACCTTCCCTCCGCTCAAGTCGTCTTTAAAGTGTCACACGTGATGAAATGGTGTGGATCCAGTGGGCGGAATTACGTGGTGATTCCAGATCCTCACGAAAGGCATTCCGCCAGAGCTGGAGGAGAGAGGATGGCCGTGCAGAGATGAACGGACACTTAACAAAACGCCTTGGAATTTTTTTCCCCGTACTAGTCTTCTCTGCTTACATGTTAAACGTGGGTCTTTCTTAAGCTGTGTAAAATTGCAATTGGCTTTTGCCATTAAGCACAGTGTTTTGCGCTCTGAAGCAACCTTAAATTCCTATTTAAATTGCTATATTGGTTACTACCGAAGGATGATCTGTGACAACTAGTCTTGCAGGTAAACCAGCCAACCTGGTCTTGCACCCTTGCTGCTGACCACTACTTTTTTTGAGTTTGCCAACTACGTACTCTGCTGGGTCAGAATCTCTACCATTGGTTGGGGCCTTCATGTGTCTGATTTTTTCCGTGCAGTCACTTGGCCGGCCAGGCTGGGGGCGGGGGTGCAGAGGACGGAGCATCGCAAGCAGGCAGCTTATGGTGCTGCCCTGTGCATTCACGCGCGTGCAGGGCCCCGTGGGGGCAGGAGTGGGGCATGCCCTGGCCAGGTTGGGACCGCAGCTCGTGGGAAGGGTTTGAAGCAAGGGCTTGACGTGTACCGCGTGCTCATCCTCAGTAGTCTTTGTTCGATTTCCCTGCATTCCACTGTTGTCCATGGATTCAGTCCACTTGTGACATTCCTTTGGGGACATAAGAAACTGGATGCCCAGTTGGGAAACCTCTTACGTGATGGGCCTGGTGAGTGAGGAGGGCAGGGGCGGGCCGCCGAGGGCTCCCCAGGACCCAGACCCTTTTACTGTGCTGTCCCACATCCCTTAGCCAAGTTCTCTGCCTACTGTGCGACCTCGGATGTGTCCTTTAGATTCGGATGTGGTTGCGGTGTATCACGCAGGTGTGGTCTGTGTGCATTGCTCTCACAGCTTGTTCACCAAGAGCAAGGTGGACGCACGTTCTGTGTGGGTTTCTGGGAGCTTTGCCAACACGGTTCTGTTGGTTTTGGTTATGCTGTTGTCTCTGGAGGGGAAGCTGAGGCTAAAGCTAAAACTTTAGTTCAGTAGTGCCTGACCTTCTCATGGGAGGTGGGGGTACCTGCGGAGTCGGGGGAAAGCTGGGGCTTCTGAGGGCCTGGCTGGCTGCTGGTCACACAGGCATCCCCATCCGTGTGTGGCGCGGGGGCGCCGTGGGGGCTGGGGTGTCGGCTGGCGAGGAGCACATGAATTCAGCAGACATAGTGGCCCCTGAATGTCTGTGGAGGATTGCTCCCGAGACCCCTGCAAGCACCGGTCCCTGTGGATGCTCGCACCCCTGATGCACAGTGGCGTGACACTTGCGTGTAACCCCCACACTGGCGTGACACTTGCGTGTAACCCACGCACAGCCTCCTGTACACTCTGCATGCCTCTACATTACATGTCTAAGTGTGTATATATTTCACTTTCTCTGAAAGGTAAGAGGCAGTGAGAGGGAGCATCTTGCATCAACTGCTTCACTTCCCAAATGCCTACAGCAGCTGGGACAGAGCCAGGCTGTGGCCAAGAGCCCAGAACTCAGTCTGGATCTTCATGTGGATGGCAGGAACCCCGCTACTTCAGCCATCACTGCTGCCTCCCAGGGTGCACGTTAGCGGGAAGCCGGAATCAACTATGGAGTGGGGACTCAACCTAGGCACTTAAGTGTGGGGTGCAAGTATCTTCATGGCTTTGCCAAATGCCTGCCCCCTAAGTTATTATTATTGTTTTTTAAAGATTTTTTTTATTCATTTGAAAGTCAGAGCTACACAGAGAGAGGAGAGGCAGAGAGAGAGGTCTTCCATCCACTGGTTCACTCCCCAGTTGGCCACAATGGCCTGAGCTGCACCAATCCGAAACCAGGAGCCAGGAGCTTCCTCTGGGTCTCCCACGCGGGTGCAGGGGCCCAAGGACTTGGGCCATCTTCTGCTGCTTTCCCAGGCCATAGCAGAGAGCTGGATTGGGACTGGAGCAGCCAGGACTTGAACTGGATCTCATATGGGATGCTGGTATCTCAGGTGGTGGCTTTACTCGCTACGCCACAGCACTGGCCCCGATCATTTGTAATGTATTACATGGTGTAGATGCTACGTGAGTAGCTGTTGTGTTCTGTTGTTTAGGGAGTAATGTAAGGGGGAAAATAGCCACAGGTGCCTTTTTTTTTTTTTTTTTTTTTTTGCGTATTTTTGGTGTGAGGTTGGTTGGATACGCAGGTGTAGCTCCCGCAGGTACGGAACCTGTGGATGCAGGGGCCAGCCCTGCAGGTTCATTTCTGATGTGGGACTTCCTTGCATTCCGGCAGAGGACAGAAGCTGGCTCTCATTCTGGAAGTGGGGCTGTCAGATGCCCTGATGGCTCAGCATTGGGCCCACAGGTTCCGACTCGGCCTTGTCAGCTGCCCGGTTTGTTGAGTCAGAGTGCGAGCACAGTGATGGCCCCACAGAGGTTTGCTTCTCTCCAGCCCGGGGCAGGCGGGTCCCTTTCTGATGTGAAGAGGACACCCAGGGTTCTCAAGTGTGCAGCCCGGGAAGAAGAGTGCATTCTCTGCCTTCCTCACGTTTGCTCCTTACTTTTCTTAGGGAAAAAAAAAATAAGAACCCACCCGGCCTTCTAAATACTTCACAAGGTGAGGGAGGCTATAATAATTCTGCTGATGAGATCCTTTTTATATACCTGTTTTCACTTTGTGTGGCTGTCGCGATGAAAGGCAGGCCGTGGCCACACGCTGGGAGGTAACGAGGTTTGCAATTGGCGTTGCTTAAAGAGTATTAGGGTAATGTATTTAAACACCAGCGGCTCACAGCTGGAACCCTCCTCATCTGTCAAGTGTAATCTGGGCATGGGTGAGGGCAGAGCCTTCCGTGGCCCAGGCCGGTCTCCTCCACTGCTGGGGTGGACAGCGCCTGAACTTCACAGAACACAGACTCCACTAAGACAGCTCTGTAATCGAAACAAAACACAACAGAAAAACCTTGCTAATAATCAACAGCAGTCACCTGAGAAACTAAAATTTTCTTCTTAGTCATCAGACTCCCAAATTAATCTACCAAAACAAAAAGCCTCATTAACAGCTCTCATTGAATCAGTGCTAGGTTTTGTTTTTTTTTCCTCCCTCTGAAGATGTCTGATTAACCCCCTTTCTGTTCACATCGCTGTTTCCCGCTCCTCCTTGATGTCTGGAATCGCAGGGGTGCAGGCAGTGTGGTGGCTAGACGCTGTCGGCGAGGAGCGAATTAGAGAGAAGCAGTGAAGAGGTTGGTATCTGTCACTGAGGTGTTAGGAGGCTTCGGGAATGCCGAACTAACACTAGAACAACTAGATGTTGTTCTAGTTCCAGGAAGGCTGATTAATGAGTTGCTACTGATTCCACATCTCATCCATATGTACCGACAGCCCTCCTCCTCCTCCTCTTCCTCGTCCTCCCCTGCACCAGCCCCACCCCACACCCCGGATCCAAGTGGTTTTTGGAAGGGTGACAAATGAGGCCATCCCCAGGGTCCAGAAAGGCCAAGGGAGGGGCCGCTGCAGGTGAGTGGATGGCACCGTGGTGCTGCGGGAGAGACTCGGCCCAGTGCCGAGAAGCCTGGCGGTGGAGCAGGGAAGGGGAAGCCCCCTGGGCACTCTCCGGGAGCTGTGGTCCCCAGCGTGTAGCCAGCAGGCACCCCAAGACCTTCCCAGGAGGCCCCGAAGGCACGCTCCGCCTTCTGTCCTTTGCTGGTATTTGGGCTCATGCTTCTGAGAGCCGTGGTGGGTGAAGCTGCTGGTGCCTGAGCCCCAGATAGGCTGTGGTCTGAACGCTGGTGTCTCTCCAGGCTCATGGGGAAACATAACTCCCACTGGGTGAGGAGGTCGCCGGGGCTCTGCCCGCCACATGGGGTTCACTGCCTTGTGACAGGTCGACCTATGGACACGGGAAGGGGCCCTCTGCGGAGGCCGCCCTCCTTGCCCTTGGACCTCCCAGCTTGAAAAACCTCTGTGCTGCTTACTGACCCAGCCTGGGGTGTTTCAGCACAACTGGCAGAGCCGGCAAAGAGAGTCCCCAAGGCAGTAGAGTGAGCGGTTGTATTCTTCACCACCATTCTCAGTCACAATGGCAGGGCCATTGTGCCGGCTCCAGAATGTTCCAGAAGAAGCACGAGGACTGATTGCTTTTTGTTAAGTGCCGCCCTGGCGCGCACATCGTGTTGGGATTGCAAGTGCCCACGCCGGAAGTGCGGGTGAACGTCTGGCTGCTGCCCAGGCACAGCCCTGCCGAGGTGGCTTTGCGTCTCCTGCAGAGCACCCCTTTTCCTTCACAGAACGTTGTTTTGATTTGAAAGAACTCAGATTTTCCGTGACAGTCTCCTGATACTTAGAAGATGTTTTTCTGAGGCCAGGGGTGGCGATATGAATGGATGTGGTTTGACAACAGAGCGTAGGAAGCCGTCCCAGCATTCCGCACGGTTTAAGGAAACAGTGTTGTGTAGTTGGCCGTGGAGTCCATGGTGTTACAGATCTGTCCGTGGGTCAAGGGCGTGACGGGACTGGGAGTCTGATGGTAGCAGAGTGGGAGGAAGTTCGCTGAAGCAGCTTCAGACTCCACGTTGCAGCTTCATCTTGGAGGAACCGTCACTTGCTGGGATTCGCTGCTGTGTCAAAGAAAACTACCTCCAGGTATCTAAAAGACTATCAAAACCCTCCTTCCTTTCCTAACTGTGGATCTGCGCGAGGCTGAAATCCTTCATACCCTTCAACAGAACAACACATCACAGCAGATTGGACACAGCTGTCTTCCATTAAGTCAGACGTTTCAGAGATTTGCAAAGATATAAAACTGCTTTTCTCATTAAATTTTTTGTTTTAGAAAACATTATTTTTCATATAAATATGTTATGTTACCAGGTAGTAGATGTATTCATGTTTTTAATGAATTAATAAATACGTTAGAAATTTCTCCATTTTAATTTCTAACTCAGTAAATAGGATAGTGCTAACCATTTACATAAATGCCCTTTGGGGGTCCTGAATAATTCATAAGCAGGTAAAGGCCATGGGACTCAGGAGGTGGAGAATGCGGAGCTGGGAGAATGGAGGGAAGGTGGCGGCTGGGGCAAAGGTGGAGAGCAGGTGTGGTGGTGGGAGTTCGCGAGGACACTTTCTTCTGCTGTCCTGGGTTTTTCCTCAGGGAACCTGAGAGGGAGGTGCAGGGTGAGTTCCTGCCAGTTTGCAGAGAGAGAATAATGCACTAGACGCCATCTAGGTGGCTGGGCTGAGCCCCAGGGAACAGTCTCATCTAGGAATCTCCTGGGGCCCTCCTGAGGGCTGTGGGCAGGGTTGGACTCCGAGTTGGCCAGCTGAGTTCACCTGCTCAGGTCCAGGCATGGACGGAAAGTAGGGGAATCGCAGTAGGGCTGAGGTCTTAGCTGTTGTCAGTGCGCAGGAGGAGAGCATGCAGGCGAGGGAGCAGTTAGAACGATTCAGTATGGGTGTGGTCTGGGTGAGGACAAAGGACATGGAGGTGGCGGGACGAGGAATGGTGAGAAGGGGTTCAGCGTGGTTGAAGAGTAAGAGAGATTCTGAGCAGAAAATAGTATCCCAAAAGCAAAATGCATGAAATTGAGATTAAGGAGTTATGGGTAATGGCGAAGCCATTATTTGCGGTTATTGGTAGTGACAGAAGCCTGGAGTCTGACCGCGGGAGTGAGTGGTGAGAAGGGGGGGTGAGATCATTGCGAGGGTGGAGGTGATGTGACTGGGAGGGCTTGGTGTTTGCAGCATGAGTGCACTGAGAGTATCTCGGTTTGAAAGGTAACGTGCATGGCAGAAGCGAGATAGGGTGATGTTGGAGAGCGTCGGCCAGCCGGGAGCTCAGATGTGGGGTCGGAGGGGGAAGCCGTGTTATCCAGTGGTAAAGCAAGGTGCTGAGTGGTGCAGTCAGATGAGGTGGTGTTCACACTGGGGGTGACCTCGTAGAGGCAGTGAGGAGCAAGCGCCCCCTCCCCTGCGACCAGAGCAACCCAGGAATGCAAGGAGGAAGCCCACCCCTGCTCAGGAGAGGGCTCCCAGGAGGCTTTGCTCTCCAGGGGAGCAGGAAGGTGGGGGGTGGGATCTCCAGGACAGGGCTCTCTGGAGGGAGGGGCTGAGGAGGAGGTACTACTCACAGGAGTTGCAGAGGGCACAGTGGAGGGGCTTCCAGGGGCAATGACCGAATGGGGAGAGTGCAGGACCTGCGGGGTTGCCCCAGGTGCAGAAGGGAACCTGGGAGCGGCACAGAGAAGAGTGTGGTTGGTCCTGGTGAGATCCAGCCTGGGGTTGATGGGGAATAGGGATCGAGGGGGCCTGGGGAGGGACAATTTTATTGCTGAAAGATGTTTTAAAGATTATCTATTTGGGACAAAGAGAGCGAGAGAGAGTGCACGCTTCACCCACTAGTTCACTTTCATGGCTGAGGCTGGGTCAGGGCCAGAGCTGGAGCCAGGAGGTGGGAACTCAATCCAAGTCCCCCATGAGAGTGGCAGGAACCCAATTCCTTGAGCCGTTAGCGCCGCCTCCAGGTCTGCATGGTGACTAGCTGGAGTCAGGAGCCAAAGCCGGGAATTGAACTCGGGCACTGTGGTGTATGCAGGAGGCTAAACCAGTAGGTAACTGCTCGCTGCAGCTTAAAGAACATGAAACAAAAATATCTTGTGGGTAGGAGCTCGGCTGCTGTTTCTTCCTAGATGCTTAGACCAAATGCTGAAGGAAATGAATAGATCCTGAGCATGGATGGGGTCCAGGTCTCATGCTAACGATTTCTGTTTTCTTATGTAATCTTCATAGCAGCCCCTACAGTAGGTGTTTTCCGAGGGAGGTATAGGTTCAGTTTCACATAGTTCGTGAGTGACAGAACTGGAATTCGGATCCCATTTCTTTCAGGCTTGTGCCTAGTCTGCTCTAACATGAAGCTTCTCGTACACAGTTAAGAGTATTTACAGTTGCGCATTGTGTGAGAACTTTCCGTACGCCTTTGCTTGTACGTTCTGGTGCTGTTTGCAAGATCATTAGCCCTGGAGACTCTGCACTTGGCCCTCCCGTCAGCCACTTTTTCACTCTTAGGAGGAAACTGCTGAAGCAGGCTGACGTGACAGCAGAAAGAGGTGCACTTGGCTCACAGTGGTGCAGCCTGTGGTCTTGGCTCTGGCCTTGGCCGTGTCACTTCATGGGGGACCAGGGCGACAGGTGGTGATGGTGAGAGTGCGTGAGAGAAAGCCAGGGAGAGAGTGAGGTCCCACAGCTCTGTCCAAGGACAAAGCCCTGATGGAGGTGATGGCCTTCCACGAGCACCCTCATCCTCCCCCACACTGCGTACCTCACCTCCAGCATGTGACGCTTTGTGAGACAAGCCGTTCACAAGCCACAGCATCTCTCCCAGGAGGCATCTTCAGAACGGTCATGGGAAATATGGATCATGAAAAACCAGGGTTTCAGATTTTTTTTTTTTTTTGGATGCTCCAAAGTTTGATCTTCCGTGAGCTTTCTGAAGTGCACTCATATTTGGCCAACATAACGTGGGCCCAAAACCTCCATGAGAGCTGCCATCACCTGCACCAGGACTTGGGAAGGAGACACCCTCTGTTTCTCACACGCGTCCACTGTGCCTGGATTTAAACCCCAGGAAGGTTTTTGGGTCACTTTTTTCTTCCTTGGACTGTTCTTAATCTGAGTCTTGAGCTCCTGTTGCAAATAATATTTCCAGGTTACTTTTTTTTTTTTAAACATCTATTCATTTTATTTGAAAGGCAGAGTGAGGGAGAGAGAGAGAGAGAAAGAGAGAGAGAAATAGATCTTCATTTTGCTGTGTCCCTCCCCAAATGGCTGCAAAGGGCAGGGCTGGGCCAGGCCAAAGCCAGGAGCTTCTTCCTGGTCTCCTACGTGCGTGGCTGGGACCCAAGCCCTTGGGCTATCTTCTGCTGCTTTCCCAGGCCTTTAGCAGGAAGCTTATTCAGAAGTGAAGCAGCTGGGACTCGAACTGGTGCCTCTATGGGATGCTGGCATTGCAGGCAGGAGGTTAACCTGCTGTGCCACATGGCTGGCCCCCTGGATCAACTTAAACTACCAACCCTCCTCCCATCCTTTTCTGAGCATATGTAGGTGCTCAGTAAGTGAATGAACAGTGCCGTCCCTCCCGCTTTCCCTTGTTCTGTTGTCGGGATGGGGGACAGGCTGTACCAGCTGTCAGTCCTTGCTTTGTCCAGACTGCAGGTGTTCACGACTCAAAGCCAGGGGCCTGAGCTCTCCCCGTGCTGACAGAGGCCCAGGCTGCAGCCGCTGCACAGGTGAAGGCAGCATCGTGCTGAGCTGGGAGGGCCCCTGAAGCCGCGCTGCTGTGGTGTGCGTGGGTTCCCCGGAGTGCGTGTGCTGGAGCCCTGGCCCCTGGCTGTGGTGCTGAGAGGCGGGCCCTCAGGAGGCCACCGGGTCCCAAGGCTCTGTCTTCAGGGAATGGATTTGTGCACTTGACTTGGGCATGAATTTCACATATTTATGGGGTGCTGTGTGTTGTTTCACTTTGTTTATATGTCGTGTAATATCTAATCAGGATAAATATTATCTATCTCTGAAACATTTAACATTGCTTTCTAGTGAAAACATCCGAAATCTTATAATTTGTTTTTTTTTCCCAAAATTGAGAACTAGAGAGTATTATCTTAGTGACCCTGCTGTGCAGTAGAATCCCAGAACTCCTTATTCCTCTGCAGCTGTAACTTAGCACCTGTTGGTCAACGTCTCTCCATCCTTTCCTCCCTCTTCCCACCCCAGCTCCCGGTCTTCTGGGAACCATCACACTTGTACCTTCTAAGACATCTTTTTTAAATATGGGATGGTCTGGTTCTCCCCCTGCCCTCATCCTCCGACTCCCCTCCCCTGTTGCTGTCCACGCGCTGTATAGAAACAGCCTTATAGGTGCCATTGCCTTGACCGTAAACTTCCCGGCCTCTAGAGCGGTGAGGAAATATGCCTCGTTTTATCCATCACGCGGTCTCGGGCATTGTGCTAAAAAAGCACAAAGCAGATGGAGCCCAAACCGTTTGATTTCGTGCCTGCTGACTGCACATCGGCTGTGGCGTGGCGGTCAGGGAGCCTCCCCTGGCCAGTGCAGCGACAGCCTCAGGTTCTTGGGCAGGATTCCGAAGCAGGCCTTGCTCCACGGGCTGCTGGGCAGGTGCAAGCTTCAGTCTGCAAGGTGTGGAAAAAATCGTTAGTGAGTGACCCCAGCTCTCAGCCGTGGTGATTACTGGTCTCTGTAAGGAAGGGGCACGTGGCATGGTAAATTGGCTTCTGTGGCAAACCCGAGAGAGGCACTGTACTGGAGAAACGTGAGTGTAGCTGAGTTTCCCATTTAGTAATGGGTTCGGCAGGTGTTTATTGACATCAGCCGGGTGCCAGGCACTATTTTAAACATAACAGACATTGTGTCCTTATCTGGCAGAAAGATTCTGTAAACAAAGCATCGGCACTTTGCACATTTGCCTGCCTGAGAGGTCTTTGGAGTCTGTGGGAGGTTAAGTCACCACATGGGAGCTTGCATCCCATGTCTGAGTGCCTGACCTGAGTCCCGACTACTCCGTGCTTCTTTTGATCCAGCACCCTGGTGAGGAGTCCTGTCATCCATGTGGGAGAACTGAATGGAATTCCTGGCTCCTGGCATCAGCCTGGCCTGGTCTCTGTTGTTGTGGGCAATTGGGGGGCGAAACCAGTGGATGGCAGATCTTTGTCTATCTCTGCCTTTTTAATAAAGAAAAACAAGTAACTATTTAAAATGTAAGTTCATGGAAACTCTGTGTGCAGTTCAAGATTATTTGGGCAAGGAAAACGTGCCTTTTATTCCACTTTCCATGACGTTTTTGATGCTGTGTTGTATGATACAGAGGCAGGTGGCTGTCTGTTAAAGTGCTCAGTCGATAGGGTGGTCCGAGAAGAGCTCTCTGCAAAGTGGTCTTTGGGCAGAGACTTGGCTGTGAGAGTGAGCACCATGAGACTGTAGGCTGCCTTCCAGGTAAAGGGAATGACAGGTGCAAGGAGCCTGTCGTGGGATGGGAGGTGCTTGGCACATGTGAGAAGCAGTGGGGGACCAGTTTGGATGGAGAGTGGTGAAAAGCAGGATGGTGGAAGAAGTCAGAAAGAGCCAGATTGTGTAGTTTTTGCAGAATATCATTCCAAGGGTAGTGAAAGTTATTGCAGAGTTTTTAGCATGGGAATGACATGATCTGCATTGAAGTTTGTAAGGATCTCCCCAGATGACGTATGGAGGATTGGAGAGCCGGGTGCATGATGGAAACTGGTTTGGTGTTACGGAAGAAATCTGTGTGAAAGGTGATGCAGGGCCAGGGGTTCAGACGTGGTTGGCCTTGGGATGTGCTTGGTGGGCTGGAAATGAAATACAGGAGGGGCGGCGATCTAAGCGGCTGAGGAGAGGGATGTCGTTGGAGGCATCGGCTTGGAGGCAGAATTAGGAGTTCTCTGGGACATGCTGACGTGGATGTCTATCGGATATACAACTGGAATGGAACTTGTGAGTCTGGATTTCAGGGAGAAGTCTGGGTGAGAGATGCGTTGGTCACTACACTCGAGTCTCCTAACCTGCGATTCTGAGCTACAGATTCAGCCAACTGTGGAGCAGAAGTGCTCTGAGAAGGAACACTTGTACCTGTCCTGAACACATACAGACTTCTTTCCTTGTCGTTATTCCCTAAACAGTATGATATCAGCAACTATTTAAGAGCATTTATACTATTGCCTATTGTATTCCTTCTTTTTTTTTTTTTTTATTGACAGATAGAGTTAGACAGAGAGAGAGAGCGAGCCAGAGAGGAAGGTCTTCCTTCCATTGGTTCACCCCCCCAAATGGCCACTATAGCTGGCACTGCGCCAATCTGAAGCCAGGAGCCAGGTGCTTCTCCTGGTCTCCCATGGGGTGCAGGGCCCAAGCACTTGGGCCATCCTCCACTGCCTTCCCGGGCCACAGCAGAGAGCTGGACTGGAAGAGGAGCAACTGGGACAGAACCCAGTGCCCATATGGGATGCTGGTGCCGCAGGCGGAGGATTAACCAAGTGAGCCATGGCGCTGGCCCCAAGGCCGCCTATCGTAAGTAATCCAGAGGTGCATAATGCACATGGGAGGATCTGCATAGGTGATATACCAATAGTATGCATTTTATGTAAGGGACTTGAGCATCTGTGGAGCTTGATATTCATGGGGGGTGCTAGATGCCACGTGACTGCACTTGCTTGGTCTGAGCCAGTTCTCAGTAGAAGGAGTTGATGCTGTAGTCACTTCTGAAGGCATCCGAGTTGGGGGTGGTTTTAGTGGGAATGAGAGATCTTCTCAAAGTTAAGTTTTGTGATCTCTTAGGTTTTTATGTATTAGATACTTGTAATATATCGGTTATTGGCATTTTTTGCATCTTTGGCCAGTGGGAGGAGTCTTTTTATGTTTTTTCCTTTGTTCTTTTTTATTATTATTATTTTATGTATTTTTTGAAAGACAGAGTTACAGAGAGAGGTAGAGACACAGAGAGAGGTCTTTCTTCCACTGGTTCACTCTCCAGATGGCCACAATGGCTGGAGCTGGGCCGATCCGAAGCCAGGAGCCAGGAGCTTCTTCTGGGTCTCCCATGCAGGTGCAGGGGCCCAAGCACTTGGGCCATCTTCCACTGCTTTCCCAGGCCATAGCAGAGAGCTGGTTCAGAAGAGGAACAGCTGGGACTAGAACTGGCACCCAAATATGATGCCGGCGCTTCAGGCCAGGGCTTTAACTTACTGTGCCACAGCACAGGCCCCTTCTTTGTCCTTTTTAGTATGATTCATTCTTATAAAGTACGACATTGTATGTACTTCCTGCTTCACGTCTGGAATCAGCCACTCTGCCTTGGAGCCCGTGTTCACTGTAGAGACCATAATCTGGGTGGTGGGGTGCTTCTTACTTGTTGTGTCGTCCTAACTTTGAGCCTTTCTCCATGGACTTGGCTTTTCAGTCAGCGCTTTCAGTTTAATTTAATCACTCGGGTTTGTAGTTCACAGATAAATTGACAAAATTGAACTCATTATCTTCATTTCCTTTTTTTAAAATTTGAAAGTCAGATTGCAGAGAGAGAGAGAGAGAGGGAGAGGCAGAGAGAGAGAGAGAGCGCTCTTCTATCCACTGGTTCACTCCGAGATGGCCGCAGTGGCCACAGCTGAGCCAGGCTGAACCCAGGAGCCAGGAGCTTCTTCCAGGTCTCCTACACGGGTGGCAGGGCCCAAACATTTGGGCCACCTTCTCTTGCTTTTCCCAGACCACAAGCAGTGGAGCACCTGGGACTCAAACCGGTGCCTGTATGAGATGCTGGTGACACAGGAGACGCCTTTACCTACTACTCCACAACACCAAGCCCTAATTTCCTTGGTTTTCTATTTATCTCCATTCTTTGAAAATCTTGGTGAATAGCAACATTCATGTAATTGCATATTTGTAATTCATAGGATTTATTCAAAATCATAGCACTTGTATTGCCTCGAACAGTTGATCCTGAATAAAGTTTCCGAGTTCCTTTCAGGGGACAGCATTATGGTAAAGCCTCTGTAATGATGGTATCCCACGTGGGCGCTGGTTTTCCCGACTGCTCCACTTCACATCCAGCTCCCTGCTAATGGCCTGGGAAGCAGTGGGAGATGGCCCAAGTGTTTGGACTCCTGCCACCCTCCTGGGAGACCCGGGTAAAGCTCCTGCCTCCTGCCTGGCTCAGCACTAGATAGAGGTTGCAACCATCTGGGGAGTGAACCAGCGAGCAGAAGATCTCTCTCTCCCTCTCTCTGTCTCTCCCCCTCTCTCTGTGACTCTTTCAAATAAGTCAATAAATGTTTTTATAGAAAGACTTCCTTTCAGCTCTATTTGTGCTTAGGGTGCATTTCACAAAATACGTCTGGTTAAAAGACCTTGTTCCAATGTATTGGAAATGGTTCTTTTCTGGGTGTGGTTTTACCACCAACTTGATATATGATTAGGTTCATTCGTTTCAGTTTGTTTTCAATTTTTAGGGGTTGCTTTTTTTTCTTTTGGACTTAATTGAGTTTGTGAGTATGTAAAACGTATGTCTCCAGAGTCAGACCCCACAGTGCGGCAGAAGGCAGGTAAGCGCAGGGAAGTCTGGCTGGCGCAGCCCTGCCTTCACCCCGCCTCCCTGCTCTTCACCGACAGGATTGCTCCTTTGGGTCTCAGTAAGTTGGTGCCTGTGTTCATTTTCAGATTCCACTCCCCGTCTGCCTCTCAAGGGCGGTTCCGTACACTCTCAATGTCGTGTCCTCCAAGTGCGCTGTCTTGCGGGGCATGCACGTGCTTGTGCGTCAGTGAGGCTTCTCCAGGGAAGCAGACCCAGGAGGATGGCGGGTATAGACCTCCCCGACCCCCACACTGCTTATTTATTTATTTGAAAGGCAGAGTGACAATGATAGGGAGAGATCTTTCATCTGCTGGTTCCTTCCCAAATGGCAGCAATGCTCGGAGCTGTGCCACGCTGCAGTGAGGGGCCAGGAGCTCCATCTGGGTCTCCTACGTGGGTGGCAGGGGCTCAGGCACTTGGGCGATTTCCCACTGCTTTGTCAGGTGCATTTGCAGGGAGCTGGTTCCGAAGCAGAGCAGCTGGGTCTTGAAGTGACGCTTATTTGGGATGCCGGCATTGCAGGAATGGCTTTGACCCGCCGACCCAGGATATGTCATTAAAAGGAACTGACTGGGGCTAGGGCTATGGTGTGGTGGGTTAAAGCCTTGACCTGAAGCGCCGTCATCCCATATGGGTGCCGGTTCAAGACCCAGCTGCTCTACTTCTGATCCAGCTCTCTGCTGTGGCCTGGGAAAGCAGTGGAGGATGGCCCAAGTCCTTGGACCCCTGCATGGGAGACCCAGAGGAAGCTCCTGGCTTCGGATCGGCACAGCTCCAGCCATGGCAGCCAGTTGAGAAGTGAACCATCGGATGGAAGACCTCTCTCTCTCTCTCTTTCTCTCTCTCTTTCTGCCTATCTCCTCTCTCTGTTTAACTCTGACTTTCGAATAAATAAATAAATCTTTAAAAAAAAATAAAAGGAACTGACTCATGTGACCATGGACACTGAGAAGATCCACTGGCTGCCTGCCGTAGGCCTGTCACAGACTCTGGAAAGCCAGGGGCACTGCTCAGGCAGCCACGCAGTTCCCATAGTCTGAGAGCAGGAGGGCGATGTCCCACCTGCAGCCCCTAGCAGGGGGCTACGTTCTCCCCTTCTCCAGCCTCTTCTTCTGGCAGGGTACCCAGGTCATTCATTCAGGTGCTCCTCTCATCGGGAAACACTCCCCCCCCCCCCCACACACACTAAGAGCTCAGGCTTCATCTGCACACACGCGAGTCCCCTGTCCATGTGTGTGTGTGTGCATGTGTGTACATGCAAGCACACATTTGCTTGCCTGTCTGAACCACATATTCTGAAGGTCACTCTCTAAATATGTAAAGAAATCATTCTCCTTTTTGTGGCTGCATAGTAAAATACCACGTACGCGTTTAATCATCTCCCCAGTTCATTCCAATGCTTGTTAAAGTTTGTGTTACTTGGCTCAAAAGGTTCTTTCCCCAGACCTCCCATGAAGGCTGTTATCAAAGAGAACTGGCCAAACCCTGAGCAGGTGAACCTTGACCCTTCCCCTAATGTCACTTCCCTTTGCCCGCACCAAGGGCTCCTGGGGCTGTCTGCTCCAGCGGCACCAGCCCCCTGTTATGCTGCCTTCTGCTGATGGCCGCCCTCACTCACAGCAGATCTTTTGTTTGGGAACAGTGTGCCCATGAAAGGAACACTGTTAGTGGTGGAACACGCACTTTTGTACCTTAGTAGGTCTGGTGGAACCTCCAGGACTGTGAGGCTGGTGTCGCGGCTCAGTTGGTTAAGCCACTGCGTCAGACGCTGGCGTCCCGTATCCAAGGGCCAGCTGCTCTGCTTCGCACCCAGCTCTCTGCTAAGGTGCCTGGGAAGGCAGTGGAAGAAGTTCCAGGTACTTGGGCCCCGTACCCGCGTGGGAGACTCAGATGCAGTTCCTGGCTTCTGGATTTGGCCGGGCTCAGACGTGGCTGTTGTGGCTGTTTGGGGACAGAGCCAGTGGGTGGAAGATCAGTCTCTCCTTCTCTCTGCCTTTCAGAATCAACCCATCTTTGAGAACCTGAGGGGCTTCCGACTGGTGCCCTTCGTCTCTGCGCCTGTTTCTCATCTGATGGGGGTATTCATTGCTCTGCGTGCCTGGGTGCTGTCCCTGTGAAAGGCCATGGTGAGCATTCCCTCCCCGTTTGCTCAGACATGGTCCCAGCATTCGTCCCACCTCCCCTGTGGGACAGCCTCACTTCCTGGTACCAGCAAGGATGCTAGGAACAAGGAAGATGCTGAGAAGTTGACTGAGCAAGACGGAGGCCTGGTAAAAGAGCCCAAGAAGAAACGGTCCAAAGGCAAACCGTCAAGCCCAGGCCAGCTCTGTTAGTGGGCTTGTTTCATAAAGTTCTGTATTTAAAACCACACACACACGTGGAGAGGTGCTCAGGCCTGGGCTCGTAACTGCCATGGTCACCTCTGAAGGGGACGGTGCGGGACTGTGCTGTAGGAGGTGCTGAGTTACAGATGCTCCCTGTCGGTCTCCAACCTAGAGCGCAGGTGGTGAGGAGACAGGCGGCTGCGCCACCGCTGTTCTCCTTTCTCGTTCTCTTTGCACGTGCATCCAAGTGCACACTTTCAGGAGGAAACCTTTATTAAACGAGCAAGCAGGAAGGAAGTCAGTAAAGCTCTGATTAGTTCACTCTGTCCGAATGGAAATTCAGACGTGGTGTGGCTGGTGATTGGTGTGGGACCCCTAGTGGGCCACTTCTTTAGATTTATTCAGACAGGTGATTGAACTCCTAGTAGTGTGCCATGCATTTTATTTTAAGTTTTTTGATTCTGTCCATAGCATTCTGGGAGAATGATACTCTGCAACCAGATTTTTTTTTTTTAAAAAAAAGATATTTATTTACTTAAAAGGCAGCGTTACAGAAAGAGAGAGGGAGAGACAGGGAAAGAGATCTTCTATCCACTGGTTCACTCTCCAGTGGCCACAACAGCCAGGGCTAGGTCAGGAAGAAGCAGGAGATCGGAACTCCATCCAGGTCTCCCGCATGGATGGCAGAGGCCAAGTACTTGGGCCAAGCTGCTGCTGCTTTTCCAGGCACATTAGCAGAGAGCTGGATTGGAAGTGGAGTAGTGGGTGCGTAAACCCCCGCTCATGTGGGACTCCAGCATTGCGGCCGATGGCCTTACCTGCTGCACCACAACGCGGGCCCCTGCATCCAGATTCGGTGCCTCTTGCTCTGGTCCCAGGCATAACCATCTCACACCCGAGTTACTGTCATCACCTCCTGCCATCTCCCTCTTTCTGTTCTTGCTTTCTTGCAGTCTGTGCAGCACACCAGCCAGGTGATCCTGTAAAACCCTGAGTAGCATAGTGGTACTTTGAGGCTCACAACCTTTATGCTTCCCGTTCCCTCAGAGTAAAAGCCAAAGTGTTTACTCTGGCCAACAAGTGCCCAGGCTGCTCTCACCTTGACCTCTACCCCATTCCTTTTAATTACTTTGTTTGAGCACCGTTGGTCTTGGTGATGCACCTTTTACACCCCCTCCACCCCCTCAAACACACTTGACTGTAAGCCCCACAGAGGCAGGGGCTCCTGGCTGTTTTGCTCACTGCAGGTGCCAGAGCCTGGCTGGCCCATGGTAGCACTCCGTGAATATTTGTTGAACTTGAATGGGCTGAACACGCGAAGCACCGTGTACCTGTGAGGTGTAACTGTCAACATGATGAGGGGGTTAGAGTCTCAGGGTTCCAGATTGAGTTTTCTCCACGTCAGCATCCGTGGCTGTCACTTTGCTCCCAGGATCACTGCAACATTTCATGCATTCCATCTCTAACAGGTGCAAAACTTTTAGCAAAATTTTGTTTCTTCTCTTGGCTTTACTTTCCTCCTCTCCAATAGGCTGGTTCCACCATCGCCTGGAGTCTTCTAGTTTTTGTACAGTGACACAGAGGGCTTCTTTGTGTTAAGAAAGCCACCTGGAGGGTTTTCATGCTTTTTGAGAATCCTGCCCTACCTACCCTTCCGTGGTCCTGCAAAGGACTGGACTTCCAAGCACATGCCAGAGTGTTCATGGACTTAGCATACCCGGCGCTTCCCTCGGCTCCTCTCATCTGTGGCTTACGGGCTGATGAGTACAGTCAAGCTAATGAAACCACTTCGCCTATCTGTTAATCCATTTTAGTGGTTCACAGCATTCTTTAAGTTATTAATTTAGCTTTTTTTTTTTGGCTTCACTAAGGCTGTTGCATATCCACTAGGGGTAAACCCCTTTTGAAAGTACTAGAGCTTTGGCTTAACACAATGTATTTTTAACATCTTCTTGCTATTGCTTTGTGATTTCCTGATTTAGTGCTTTCTCAAGTTTTTTTTTTTTTTTTTTTACTGTTTCTTTTTTAGCTTAGGAATTAAAAATAATCAACTTCCTGAAGGAAAAAGCATTAAAACACTGATGTTACTTTTCTATAATAATTGTACCTAGAAAAAGCAATAGAGTCTCGAAAGTCTTGTGGCTTAATTTGCTTTTGCAAAAATATCAAGTGCTCCGAGCAATTTCTAATTTTGATCACCCTCTGCAGTTGCAGTTCTGCGTTGTAATTGCCCTCTCTTTAAAAAGCCTGGAATTGTTAGGAGACCTTTAGAAACAGGGCTTGCTAACGAATGCAGATAGCATGGAAGAGGCTGGGGAAACATGGGGGCCGTTTGGGAGAGAAATGTTTCCTTCTCTTACCTATTTTTCAGCGTTTATATAGGTTTTCCCACAGAGTAAAATAAAATATGAATCTAAATAAAATAGGCTCAAAGAGTCACAATAGTTCTCCTGGTTATTTTAACAAAAACCTATATTCATGGGTGGTCGGTGTTAATAGATTTATTGTATTTTGTTACAGTCCATTCTGTAACAAAACATAATTAAATAGAACGAATTTTTGTATTTTTGCCTTACTAAGTCATGTGCTAATTCTTAACCATGCAAATCATGTTTCTGTAGAAAATTTTAACCTGTACTGGGGCTAGGAGTGGGAATAGCATTAGGTTTATTGTGGATTTGGGGTAAAGTTTAGAAACACTAATCAGAAGATTATAAGCAGAAATCATACTTTATTTCAGTTCTCTTAAGTTATTAGGCTACTTTCCAGGCCATTTTATTATTTATTCGTAATTAAAAAAAATTTGTTTTGTTGGAAAGGCACAGAAAGAGAGAGAAAGAGAAATGTAGCTCCTGTCTGCTGATTCACTCTCCAAATGACTACCACAGCTGTGGCTGGGCCAGGCTGATGCTGGGAGCCAGGGACTCCATCCAGGTCTCCCACGTGGGTGGCAGGGACCCAAGCACTTGAGCTATCATCTGCTGGGTCCCAAGGTGCACTAACAGGAAGCTCGAGTAAGGAGCAGAACTGGTCCTTGAACCCAGGCACTCTAGTATCGGGTGCCAGCTTCTCAGGTGGCATCGGAACCACTGTAGCAAACACCTGCTCCCTGACAGTTCACAGAGTTTAGTGTTAATTTTTAAGATTTTCCTTGAAGAGGGACATGAATTATCGTGGAGGCAACAGAGATGTGTTTTCATCTATTGACCTCTATATATCTTGACAGTACTTTGCTTAAACATTTATTTATTCTTGCTATCAATTTGTGTCTTCCATTTGCCTCATAGAAACGTCTAGTCAAAGCAGATTGCTAGAATTAAGATGAAACACACATTTACTGTTATACATAATTTTTTTTCCATCTACACTTCATCTGTGGAGTGAGCGTATGGTGAGGTTTTAGTCACCTTTTTTGCCATGAGATGAATAATCTTGGGGCAGTGGAGGTGGGTGCATGGCACGGAAGTTGTCCCTCCATTCACTCTGGCCTTTTTCTTCCTTGTTCCGACTAAGGAAAAAGATGCAGCGTTTCATCCCGCATACCCAGGAGCCCATCCTTCTTGCAGGGCTTTCTCTGTAGTTACTCTCAGGTTGATAGACAGCATTGTTGCTGGCTCTGTTGGTTCTTCCACTCCCAATCCCAGGGTTTGGGAGTGTTCTTTTCTCCTGTACTGGGAGAGGTAAGAAAATGTATTGGGGTAGCAGTGACATTTGATGATTTATTTTCTTTATGTAGGTGTCCTTTAAAATAAACACTGGGGCCTGGCATTGTGACACAGCAGGTGAAAGCACCCCGCATGCTATATGGGGGTGCCGGTTCAAGTCCCAGCTATTCTGTTTGTGATCCAGCCCAGGCAGCTGATGCTGACCCACGTGGTTAAGTCCCTGCCACTTGCATGGGCGACCTGGATAGAGTTCCAGACTCCTGGCTTCTTGCTCTGCCTTTCAAATGAATAAATAAATGTTTTTTTTAAAAAAAGCAAAGTTAGCATTGAAAAGTCAACATTGTAACTGAGGCGATGGAAGAGATGACATGGTGTGGCTGGTGGACTGTGTCCAGGTGGAGAGTTCGGGTTTCTAGGGAGTTAGGAGGTGTGTCAGAAACCTGTGGGAGAGGCGATGCCAATGGAAGGTAGAGCAGAGGGTGCGTGGGGAGTTCCAACTGTTGAGACCTTGTCTAGAGAAAGCAGTGTTTATTCTTAGCTCTGCATGTTTGTTTGGGGCCGCATGGGGTGGCGGACTGGTGGAGATTATTTGGGACAGCTGCTGCTACTGTTCGTGCTGGAAAAAATTTTAGATAACGCACCATGTATCCCATACTTTTTATTCATTGTTATATACTTTGATCTTTTTAAATATCTTCAAATTCATTTGATTACTGAATTTCTTCCAAGTTAGAAGAGAAAGTAAAACTCTCTCTGGTCTGAGATGCAGGAAATGGAATTGTGTTACAACCACGAGTAAATTTTAAAAACCTACCCTTTGTTTATGTTGACTGCTATGACCATGTGGATGAGAAGTGTTTTTCCTGAAACTTGGTCTGAGTTCTCTTATATTATCAGAAATTTCTGCAGGTTCAATTTTGGAATCAACACGTGGGCATTTTTTTTTCTTTCATGGTCTTAAATACAAAAAAATCATAATCTATTGTAAGGTTATTATAAATGATGGAGCCCTTGTTTATGTGGGTAAAATGACTCTATCCAAGTAGTGTATTGAAGTTCATGTTAATGTTTGCTATTTAATGACATCTAATGATATTCAATGAAGGGTTATGCTAAGCTGGAGAGAAAACGTGTTACCCAGGCAACTGCCTCTGGCACACTTGCGATTCAGGCATATGGCTCTATAGTACACATTATTTCAGCATCTTTAAGCATAAAGAACCACACATGTAATTGACTGTGAAAAATTACTGCTCAGTTACTGTATTGTGTGGCCATAATAGAAGTAAATGAACACGTCATTGTTGTTGGAACAAGTCTGTTGGGAATCACTTGTAGACTCTACTATTTAAGAAGCAAAAATACAATAAGAAGAAAATAGCTGGTTTAATTAACATGTAAAAATTGGGTTAATTTGAATTCAGCTGGCACAGCAGATATTAATGTTGGCTTTTGTGTGCGTGTGTGATATCCTGGCTCAAGCCTTGCACTTTGATTTCTTTTTGCCCACACCATGAATAATTTTATTTTTTTAATGATGAGGGCTGGTCCAGTCGTTTAGTTTTGGCTTTGCAAAGGGCTTATATTACAATCACGTCAAGAGAGGTTTTTGTGTACTCTGCCCAAAAATGTAAGAGTCATAACTGATTGAAAGAAAATGCTAAGATGTTTTTGAGTAATTGGTTATGTTTCTCAAAAGAGAGAGGAATCAGTATAATTTCATTTCATGTATTTTTAAAAGAAATTTTTGTCTGCCACTTTTATTTTATTTTATTTTATTTTATTTTATTTTATTTTTTAGCTGTGTGACTTGCTGGAATGCCTCATTGCCAGGTGCGAGAGAGTGGCCCCTTTGCTTTTGTTGCTTTTTGTGTCTCTGTGCTTCTGCACTTTTTATTTATTTTAAATATCGTTTCAGTGATCGTAACCTTGTTTCAGAGATTCTGAACATCCCATTGAGAAAGGTATTATGTTCCTGTAATGAAAATAAAAACACATGACTCAGCTTCTGGGGCTGTAAAATGCTATTTGAGCCAAGGAGCACAGGTAACGTGAGCATCTTCGGCTGAGTGCGGGAGAGGCGGCTCTGTCCCTCGGGCTGTCTTCGCTCTCCCACTCTTGCATGGAGGGCGCTCCTGTGCTTGCAGCAGGGGGGCTCGTGGGGCACGCAGAGAGCCGGGCAGTGTGCGTCTTGCGTGCTGCCTGGGGTGCATGTCCAGTGCCCGGTTCTGCCGCCGTGTCCAGGGTAAGTCAGCCTGCGGAGCACTAGGCCGTGTTCTGTGGCTACTTAGCCACGGACAGCCTCGCTGCCCGCCGGCTTCTCAGTTGCTAGTTCCTTATCTGTGATTTTTCTTCTTCATTTGCCATTTTAATAAAGTTGGAGTCCTCTCATCCAAGCTCAGTGAGGACAAGGAAAGATACAGGAAATCTAGATATTTCCTAATGTGCTCTCTGCCTAAATCGATCCTCCAGCACGATTTACAGGATTTACAATTGCGTCTCCCTTTCCTGCCAGCGGTCTTTGTTTTATCCCTTTGCCCCCAACTCCTTAAAGGCAACACTCAGTGAAAATGAGTTGTTACTGGTCTTTTTGTTTTGTTTCGTTTTCAAACAGCGAACCAGTCCTTTTTATTAAAAAAAAAAAAAGTCTTTGGATATATCTCAAAATACCCCATGATGTAATTAAAATACAGAATATTTTGTGGTGCACAGTATTAAATTCTGCTCATGAGATCGGTAGTGATGCAAAAACAGGAGCGACGTGACGTGGTAAGATGGCTTTCAGGATTTTAAAAAACGATGTCTACTAGTATTTGAGGAATAAAGGGCATTTAGAGATTTGTGGAGGGAGGGAATGTGGTTTGTCTCTAGTTTCAAAAAGCTTGTACTGGCTCTTCCAGCGATGCAGCCTTGTTGTGGGTGTCTGCTTCCCTCAGAACTTCTGATGATGCCAAGACTGAAAGGTGGGAGGTTGGAGTGTCCATGGAGTAAACTGTCCAGAGTCCACCCTGTCCAGTGTGCTGCACCCTTGGACAGGAAGAGAATGGGAACGTAACAGTGCCCCCTCGAGTGCCCCTGGCTGCCACGCCCAGCAAGGAAGACAGACAGGGAGCCCCGCCTGGACAGCGATGCCCACGGTCATGAGCACCTGTGTCTGTGCCCATGTGGAGGCAGAGACACGCAGAGGTGGCATTTACAGACTAAATTCATGATAACAATACCGTAAAGTTGCTAATAAAAGTCTTTAATGGGTTTTTAAAGCCAGGCAGTAGCCTGCTTGTTTGAACAGTGTTCAGTGTGCCGGGTTTCACTGGAGCCGATGAATTTAAATGGGCCCTGAGCGGGAGGTAGGGCTGGTGGGCAGAGCCGGCCTCCGAAAGGTGCGCTCTGGGCGCCGGGGCCAGGGTGGGCACGAGGGGCCTCCCTGTAACCACAGTGGAAGGAAGCCTGCAGAGAGCACCCTGTGTAGCACAGGGAGGCAGGTCGGCTCGTGAGGCCCAGCAAGGCCGCACCGCCTGCTGGGTCAAGGGCTTGGACTTGGCCGTGTCCTCGTGCTGCTGGGGTTTGCAGTTCACGGTTAGGGCGTATCTTTGCGTCTGTTGTTAGAGCACAGAGGAGACGCTGGTGATGGGTTTGCCTCCCTGGGGCTGGGGCCTTGTTTGTATGCCTGCTGACCATTAGCTGATGCGTTCCAGAAGAGTCGTAGGTGACCCCTCCCACCCCCGTCCTCTCCACCCCCTCGGCCTCCCTGGTAGTCTTCATATCGTCAGTGATGATATGAAGTGCCATGGGGCACCGTCCTCGGGCTGGATTGGCTCCACGCTGCCAGAGCTGCTCCCCGGTCTTTGGGACAGGCCGCACTGGGCCCAGTGGTGCCCAGCAGTCGCTGTGTCTCTCTCAGACCCATGGGTGCCCCTCCCCCCCATCTCCCTATCCTCTCGCTGCCATCCCGGGTTCGTCCTTTTAAAGTGTGTGGATTATTGAGTTCACGAAATAACAGGTAAGCAAAAGGGAGAAAAAAAGGCTTCCATTTCTAATAATTGAACCACCTAGAGATAGTCAGTGCTCATCCTTTGGCGTGCGGCCTTTAGACCAAGTGTGTAGACTATGGTTTTTGTCCATTCTTAGGAAAATAGGAGAGCTTCTTAAGTATACTTTTGTGTAACTATTTTTTTTTTAATTTTTATTTATCTGAGAGGTAGAGTTACAGACGGAGAAAGGGGGGAAGGAGAAAAAAAGGTCTTCCATCTGCTGGCTCACTCCCCAAATAGCCACAAAGGCCAGGGCTGGCCCAGGCCAAAGCCAGGAGCCTCTTCCAGGTCCCCCATGTGGGTGCAGGGGCCCAAGCACTTGGGCCATCTTCTGCTGCTTTCCCAGGCTATAAGCAGAGAGCTGGATTGGAAGTGGAGCAGCCAGGACTAGAACCGGCGCCCACATGGGATGCTGATGCTACAGGCAGAGATTTAGCTTACTACCCTGCAGTACTGGCGCCAAGTTGTTTTTTTTTTTTTTTTTTTTTTCGTGATGCTGTAGATCTGCTCATGGGAGTTTGTGGTGTTTGGATTTTATCGTGCAGGTGAATGTTTGAATGTTCCCTCAGTCACTCCCCTTCTGTTGTGTACTGGGCTTTTACTGTTTTCACTGTTGGCGAACTACTGAGTAATCGTCGCTGTAGGTAAGAATTTCTGCACGTTCAGTAATCAGTTTGCAGTGCACAGCGCTCAATGTGGGGTTGTGGTGTCAGAGCGCAGATTCCCTTCCGAGACTCCCGCTGTGCTGTCCGGGGGTGTCCTCCAGAGCTCGCCCTCCCAGCCCCTCCGCCTCCTCCTCACTCAGCCTTCCTGGCCCTGCTGGATTCTGCAGGTTCCTGCCCACCTCCCTGGCTCCCCCCTCCGGTCCCTTGACTAGCGCAGTGCCGGGTTGGAGGCTCTGAAGCACTGGCTGGTCACACAGCCAGGAATTCCAGACCTTTGCCCACCGCCGAGGGGCCTCATGATGAGGACATGAGCTCTGTGCTTGCTTCACACCTGTCCTCCAGCAGGCCCACACCGCCTGCGGCCCCTCCTTCTCTGCTCCTCTTCCTGGTTCCTGGCTTACCCCCTGCCTCTCCAGACTACCACATCCAGGGGGCAGACTCCACCTGGCCTCTGTGTGTGCCCAGCAGGGAGCAGGCACTGAAGCCACACTGCGGTTGGCGGGCTGCCTGTCCCACCTCCTGCTTGGAGTCTTCACACTTCCCTCTGCTGCGAGCCGCGTGTTTGATGTGCCCTCGGTCAGGGTCGCACCTTCGCTCTGCACCAGCACTCATCTCACGCTCACTTGGCCACGCTTCCCTAAGTTGCCAATCAGACTGTCCCCACTTCCTGCTTCCTTTCAATCAGTCGCTTATCTTTCTTGCCTCTGGATTTAATTAAGTAATTTATCTCCAATTCTCTTACATTCCTTCCCGCTTTCTCCATAATAACACAGTTTGCAGTCGTTATTCCCTGTTGTGCTTTGAGCATCTGCAGGCTAAGAGGGAGTCCTTGCACAGCTGAGAGTGCGGATGGAGGAGACCTAGAGTTGTAGGGCCAGAGGAGCACCGTCCTCGTCTTGGTGTGTATTCTGCCATCCTTCAGTGTCCGTGGTGGATGCATCAGCTGGCCATTGTCAGAAGCGTGGCACGCAGATGCCACCTGCTCCTAGCCACTTTCCTCTACGCTCGGGGTTTCCTGCAGCGTCTGGCTGGTTTACCTGGGCTTCCAGGTGCTGCTGTGGGCTGTGACCTCCAGAAGAACCGTTGCAGTGGCACTTTGGAGAAAAAGTGAGACTTGTTTCAAAGAGTCTTTGGTGGCTGCAGAGCCAAGACGCGGAGTTGTTGGAAACCTGCCTCTGCTCACCGCTGAGCCGGGTGTGTCTGGGAACATGCAGCTCCTGCTGGCTTCTGTGTTGGATGACCTGTGTCGGTGAGCAACAATCCAGGATTGTTCCTTAGACATTAGGCATAGGGTTAATTAGAGTTGTGAGATTCATTTTTTAAAAATATTTTTTAAGAAAACTGTATTTTGATGGCAGAGAGAGAGAGAGAAACAGACAGACATCAGTCAGTCTTGGATCTGTGGATTTGTTTCCCAGATGCCCACAACAGATGGGACAGGGCCAGGCTGAAGCCGAAAGTCAGGAACTCCATTCGGGTCTCCTGTGGGAGTCATCGCCTACTGCCTCCTGGGTGCATTAGCAGGAAGCGGGGTCAGAAGCGGGGGCGGGCCTCGATCCAGGCACCTCTGATCCAGCTACCTCTGATCCAGCTTGCGGGCGTCCCGGGCAATGGCTTCCCTGCTGCCCCCGCACTCCCAGCGCAGTGGTTTGTCTGCAGCGGCAGCTGACATTGTCAAGTGCTGGGAGTTAGCGGTGCCAAAGGAACGCAGCAAGCTCGGCAGCCAGGCCTGAACTTGATTAAGCACGTGTTCTTTGTTGTAACTTACGCTAATACCCATTAAATCTATAAAGCAAGGCTGAGTCCTGTTTATATGAAAATATAGACGTTTGTAGATACCATGCACTAAAGGAATAGAGCACTATGTAATTATTGCGATAGCCTTCTCGTCAGATTACCTTGAAAATCCCAAATGATCGTGATGAACAGCGATGTGTTATGATTTCACGGTTCATCCGTATACCTCCTACGTAGATGTGTAATGCTTGTATCTAACAGGATTACCAAATTACACACCTCTTTGCCATCAGTAACATGCCTGAAATGCCAGAGCACTCCCCGGCCGCTTACTCTCTCGAAACCACACCGACGTTGGCAGGAGACGCATGACCCACATAGAGGTGCCTCTCCACGCTTGCCCGGCCGTGCCAGGCCTTCATTCAGACCACAAGACAACCTTAGAATGTGGCCCTCTTTTAACGTGCCTTTAGTGCAGGGAGGGGTTTTCTGTGAGCAGGTCACGGTGGTGAGCCGTGCAGCGTGGTGGCAGGCTGGGGGTGTGTGGGGGGAGGGGGGCAGAGAGAACCAGAAGCAGACGCTCGCATAAACCCTCTGACCTGTCTACTGGCTCAGTGGTCTGGGGTGAGTCCTCTAGCCCACCTTTATTGTGGCATTTCTTTCAGTTAATTTTAGTTGTTAGAGAGGAGAGCGCGCACGCGCGCACACACACACACACAGAAGCTGTCTCCCATTTGCTGTTTCACTCCCAACACTGGCAATAGCCTGGGCTGGTTTGGGGCCGAAGCGAGGAGCTGGATCTCCTGCATGTATGACAGGAACCCAAGACCTTGAGCCATCACTCTTGCCTCCCAGGGTGCACAGTAGCAGGAAGCTGGAGTCAGGAACAGAGGCGGGACCTAACCCAGGCACTTGGGTGTAGGGCGTGGCTATCCCAACCTGCCACTCACTGCTAGGGCACATGCAGCATTTCCTAAGAGGAAAACAAAGTGCCCTTCCGTGAGTCGCTCTGGGCCGTTCCGTTCTTAGCTGTGAGGAAGCCTTCTTTTCTTTAAGAGGAGAAGAATGTGTTTCTTTTAAAATTTCTTAAGAGTTTTATTTATTTGAAGTGCAAAGTTACAGAGAAAGAGAGAAGGAGAGGAGAGGAGAGGAGGAGAGAAAGGAGGGGAGGGGAGAGGAGACAACAGAGAGATCTTCTTCCACTGGTTCGCTCCCCAAATGGCTGCAACAGCTAGTCCTGGGCCAGGCCAAAGGCCCAAGCCAGGAACTCCAGCCTGGCCTCCAGCATGGGTGGCAGGGACCCAGACACTTAGACCATCTTCCTCTGCCTTCTCAGGCACATTGGCAGGGAGCTGGTTGGGAAGCAGATACGTTACAAGTGATAACTTAAGCTGCCACGCCACTGTTCTCGGGTTAAAGGACTGGTGAACAAACCCTGGGACAAAGAGAAGGGGGCTGATGGGAAGTGTGTGCCTTGTCTAAAGGACCCTTAAAAGTAACTCTAAACGTAATTCCACCCCTCCCCCTGAGCGTCCCCTACCCTGATGGAGGCCATGGCAGTTGGCTGGGGTAGGCGGGATCGGCTGCTGGAGGAGCAAGCTGGACAGGGATGCCTGGATATGAGTATCTGGTCTGCTCAGGATGCCCCATGGGGAGGCTGGTCAGCTCGATGCTGCAGTCGAATGGCCTGGAACACAGAATCTAACTAGGAATGATTTTAGAATGCTGATGATGACCACTTCACAGGTTGGCGAGACGGGTACTTTGGAAAATGGAAGGGTAATGATTTGAGAACGAAAAAAAAAGTGAAAAGAGTCCAAAAAGTATAAAAATTTTTAAAAAGAGAGATTTGTAAGAAAACGTGTGGTGATCCATTCTTGGCCCAGAATGGGAAATTACTGTTGGCTGACTTGCAGTTGTAGGAGAACTTCCCAGGCAAACAGCACGCTATGGCGTAGCTAACACTTTCCGCAGCTCTGAAATCGGCAGGTTGAAGATGATCCCAAGCCCTGTCCAACATGAAAGTTTGCTCTTTAGGCCGGCGCCGCGGCTCACTAGGCTAATCCTCCACCTGCGGCGCCGGCACTCCGGGTTCTAGTCCCATTTGGGGTGCCGGATTCTGTCCCGGTTGCCCCTCTTCCAGGCCAGCTCTCTGCTGTGGCCCGGGAGTGCAGTGGAGGATGGCCCAAGTGCTTGGGCCCTGCACCCCATGGGAGACCAGGAGAAGCACCTGGCTCCTGGCTTCGGATCGGTGCGGTGCGCCAGCCGTAGCGGCCATTGGAGGGTGAACCAACAGCAAAGGAAGACCTTTCTCTCTGTCTCTCTCTCTCTCACTGTCAAAAAATAAATAAATAAAAAATATTAAAAAAAAAAAAGTTTGCTCTTTAAACGCGTCTGTGAAGCCTTTCCTAACTTCCAGGCAGATGAGCCTCCCTCCTCCCTTCTCCCTCCGCATCCTCACTGCCTGCTTCCTGTTCTCTGCACATTGCAGTCTGGAGCCCTGGAAGTACTCTGCGCGTGAGCGTCCCTCCCCCTCCCCACAGGGCTAAGCACCTTGAGTTCCTCCCTCGCCATCCTCCCTCCCCGGTCTAGTTGCCCAGTGTTTCAGCATGTTTCCTGCATGTGGGAGGGTGTGTGTTGCATGGCGAGTGGTAGGATGACATGGAAATCCTGTATGGAACACACCGCCCGTCTCTGTTTTCTCTGTGGCATTCTTGGTACAGCTGGGTTAACTTGGTAATGCTTTGCATAGCAACCTGTTCTCCCTATAAGAAGTCAGAAGGAGCTACTTGTTTTGTGCCGTGTGGGAAAACTTCCTTGCAGAAGTTAATCAGTGCCTTGCCGAAATATTCACATTGTTACAATATGTGGGAAACACCATTACTGCTGCCCTGTTGGCTCTGTGGAAGTCAAAGAGTGGTGGTGGCCTGTCCCGGCCCTGCTGAAGGCAGCTTGGGTGGTGCTGTGATTGTCCGCAGAAACTCTCAGCCGCCGCTGCTCCCCGTTCTTGCCTTCCAGCTGGTCTCTGCGTCCTGGATTTCTAGTCTCCTTTCACAGCGCCCTTGTTTCCACGCACCATGGTCCAGGCAACAGGCAGTTGCTTGCCGTTTTCCTTGTATCCCCCTTAGCATTCTTGCACCCACTTTTCTGCAGGAAATGCCTTCCCATCTGCACGCATTGCTGAATACCTGGACCGCAGGCATCTTTGAAACCACAGCTCCAAGTCCATTCTGTCACGAAGCCTTCGTGCTTGTCTGCCGGCGCGCTGCCCTCACAGTGCCTCTCGTACCACTTGCCTTTCCCCTTGTTACTGTTTCCAGACCAGCGCTAGCTGCCTGGGCTGGCTGCGAGTTCCTGGGGGGCACATCGCATATCCAGCTCATCTGCATTTCCTCCTGTGATAGCCCTAACTCAGCGGCTGTGTGGTCAGTAGCTCTCACTGTGAACGGATCCCGGTGAACTATTTTTACATGGTGTGTTAGGGTAGTAATGAGCGACAAAGCTGTTCTGTTTTGATGTTGAGAAGTCAGTTCTTAATCTCAAGCATCTAGGTTTAATTATAGAATCCAGCAAACATGCCTCAAGGGAGATTGAGGTCTGCAACGTAAGTGATGTTGGATATTTGAATTTATAATGCGTTTAGTGTGTCACTGTGTGCTCAAACCTGTCATGGGTTGTAGATGCTCTACATTGTCATTTCAGTCCACCAGATGTAAAAGGCAATGCTGTCGATAGACGCTTTTAGGTTTAAATTTTACTTTTTGACAATGGCATTTTATCTTTTGCTTCTAGTGTGTGTTTGTTCATGCTTTTGTTTTGCACCGACTCCTGACTTCATGCTTTGTGTTTGTTTTGTGTTGCAGATTAATATCCTTTCAAGAATTTGTGGCCTTTGAGTCTGTCCTGTGTGCCCCGGATGCTTTGTTCATGGTGGCCTTTCAGCTGTTTGACAAGGCTGGCAAAGGAGAAGTTACTTTTGGTAAGGGGCAGAGCGGCGCACACGTCCCACCCCGAGGACCTGTGGGCGCGCCTCGCGATGGTTGCTGTGAGCAGTGGAGTGAAGTCTGTGCAAAGCTCCTTAAGAAGTTGGCGTAACCTTAACAAGGGTACCTGGGTGGCTGGGGACTCCCGTCCGGATGGCTTCCTCCTTGAAAGAACCCATTTCTGGCTTAGCAGGCTTGTTGTTCTGGCTTAGCTGCAGGATGCCGGAGGACATGGATGTGAGGGTCAGACAGGACTCACGTCCCCTCCCATAAAGCATGAAGATGTTGATTATCTGCGACCGGAAGTGATCCCACAGCCAGCACCCACCTGTGGGTTTTTTGTGTGTGTGTTTTTTTTAATTAATTAATTTGATAGTTTGAGAGTTTTTTAATTAATTAATTAATTTGATAGTTTGAGAGTTAACGGCAAGGGGTAGGATTTTCCATCAACTGGTTCACTCCCTAAATGACTACAACAGCCTTAGCTTGGCCAGGCTGAACCCAGGAGTCAGGATCTCTGTCTGGGTCTCCCCCATGGGTGGCTGTGGCCCAAGCACTTGAGTCATCTGCTGCCTTCCCAGGCCCATTAGCAGGGAGCTGGATCGGAAGTGGGGCAACTGGGACTGGGGCCGGTGCTCATATGGGATGCCGGCACTGCCTGCTACACTGCATCACCGGCCCCTCCCACTCCGTCTGGTCCCTGCTGTGTCCTCCTGGTGGGACGTAAAGCCAGAGACTGTGGAGACGGGGCCTCAGATGGTGCTCACGGGGCCTTGTCCCTCTCAGCAGGACACCCCCCCCCGCAGCTGATGCCGGCTTTATTGGGAAGGAAGCCTCTTCATGGGGATTAGCTATAAAACTGCAGAAAATCCTGAAGTCTTTTGAGAACTTAGAGGAAGGGAAAGCAGAAAGGAAGCCTGGGCTGTGCTGAGTTCTTTTTAGAAGTGATCTTGTTCCGGAGATGGACTCAGCAGCCGTGGCTCATTTCCCATCGCCCGCATGGTGTCCAGCTTGTGCTGGGCGAGCTGTGGACCCAGCACGTCATCGCCTGGGAAAAACCGAGGAACCCGGTGCTGCGTGCGGTGGGCCTGCAGGGCGGTGGCCAGTGGGCCCGTGCACCATGGTCCGTCTCTCAGGCTCGTCTTACGTGATTGGAGAGAAACACGATGGGGGCACGGAGTGCCCAGACGTAATCGGGGAGGCTCAGCTGCCTGGATCTGCCCTTATCAGAGAAGGCGGATAATAACCGCATGTCGTGGAAGGCAGGGTGGTGCAGGTGGGGAGGGGTTTCTGTCTGCTCCCTGCCCTGCGCTTCTCTGAGCTGTTTGACGTGACAGTTGTTTAGAGTCAGAGCCACAAGCGCAAAGACGACTGTGTCCTTGCTGGTTTGGTTTCGGATAATCCAGAAGTTCAGATGCTATCCACGAACCCGTCATGAGAATTGCTTGGTACTTAATATTCCCGGATCCGCTGTGGTCGAGTTCCCTCTCCACCCCGTTCTCCTTAGCAGCGCCGCAGCCACAGCTTTGCAGCGGAACTCCCGATGAGTCGGCTTTTCGTCACCCTGATGAAATGCCCACGGCAGGCCACTCAGGAAGAAGAGGGCCTTCTCAGCTCACGGTTTTGGGTGTTGGAAGCCCATGACCAGTACGACCCAGAGCCCTCGTGGATCTCGCCAAGGCCCTGTGGCAGATGGAGGGAGTGTAGGCAGGAGAAACCATTACATCTCAAGGTAGAAAGGGAGAGAGCGACCGGGTGGGGCCGGCCCAGGCTTTTGTAACAGCTCCTGGCTCCCTGGAAACTCATCCAGGAGAGCAGAGAGCAGAATTTCTTTCCGAGGGCAATGCCCACCGTGTCCCGAGGACCCCGATTTAGTACTCATCTCTCGCTCTCATTTTTAAAGATTTATTTTGTTTATTTGAAAGAGTTACAGAGGGAGGTAGAGAGAGAGAAAGAGAGAGAAATGTCTTCCATCTACTGGTTCACTCCCCAAGTGACTGCAAAGGCTAGAGCTGAGCTGATCTGAAGTCAGGAGCCAGGAGCTCCTTCCAGGTCTCCCACATGAGTACAGGGGCCCAAGGATTTGGGCCGTTTTCTGCTGCTTTCCCAGGCACATTAGCAGGGAGCTGGATGGGAAGTGGAGCAACCGAGAATCAGAACCGGCACCCACATTGGATGCCAGCGCTGCAGGCTGGGGCTTTAACCCACCGCACCACAGCATCGACTCCTAGTTCCCATCTGTTAAAGGCCTCAACTCCAGACATTAACACCCAGGACCAAGGCCCTTGGTGACAAACCGCATCCAGGCCCTAGCGAGAACCAACAACAAGGTGCCCGTTGAAATGGTCAGTGAGTGAGCAGCCTGCTCCTGGAGGCCCCGAGGAAGGAGTCTGATGAGCGGCTGCCCCCGTGTTCCTGAGTTCAGCACAGGCGTGCTCTGTGTGCTCCCTCTGCTTTCGCAGCAAGTCTGGCTGGGAGGCCTGGGCAGGCGCAGGGCTGAGTGGTGAGATTCCACTGAATCTTCTCCTGGTGATGTGTAGCAACAGGGGATGCCGCCGGCACCTCCAGCCCCGGTGGAGGCAAGAAGCCGGGGACAGTGCAGAGGCCGAGAGTGTTCTCGTGGTTAAAAAAGAGGCAAGCACAGGTTGTGGGAGTCCGCGTCACGGGGATCGCAGGAAGCTCAATGGCATGAGAATTCAGCCTTTGCCGCCTTCTAGCTGTTTATGGATGGACAAGTCTTTTTTTTTTTTTATATATTTATTTATTTATTTTAAAGAGAGAGAGAGAGAGAGAGAGAGAGAGATGGAGGGGTCTTCTATCTGCTGGTTCACTCCCCAATTGGCTGCAACGGCCGGAGCTGCGCTGATCTGAAGCCAGGAGCTAGGAGCCTCCTCTGGGTCTCCGACGTGGGTGCAGGGGTCCAAGGACCTGTGCCATCTTCTACTGCTTTCCCAGGCAATAGCAGAGAGCTGGATCAGAAGTGGAGCAGCTGGGTCTTGAACTGGCACCCATATGGGATGCTGGCGCTTCAGGCCACAGCGTTAACCCACTGTAGCACAGCACCAGCCCCGGACAAGTCAATTCAACTTAAAAAAAAACTATTTCCATTTTATTAGTGATGCAGAGGCACATACACTAGCACAGAGAGATCTGTGATTGGCAGTTCTCTCTGCAAATACTAAGACAGCTGAGGATGGGCTAGGCCGGAGCGTGGAAGTTGGCACAAATGCGTAGCACTAAGATTCACCAATAACCAGCAAATTGCAAATCGAGGGCTGACTTTTCACATTTTAAACAAATTATCTATTTAGCTGTGGCAGTGGGGGAGGTGAGAAATCTTCCTTCTGCTGGATCCCTTCCACATGCCTGCAATGGCCTGTGCTGTGCCAGGCCTGACCCTGGGGGCCACGTGCTCCGTCTGTGTCCCCCATGTGGGTGGCAGGCACCCAAGTCCTCCCGTCATCACCTGCTTCCCCACAGGGCACACAGCGGCAGGGTGCTGGAACAGAGCCAGCACTTGAACCTGGGAACGTCACTGTGGGATGTGGGTGTCCTGAGCAGCCTCTTAACCACGAGGTACATGCCTGCCCCTCACCCTCGGAGAAACGTAGGGCAGAGTCGTTGGATGTAGGTGGTGTGGGTAACAGCGTTTGGTCCAAGTCAGCAACGTCGGGTAGGGATGTGGCAGCCCATGTTTCAGACAGCAGTTCCCTGCAGAGGAAACCAGCAGTGAATAGGCTTCCAGAACCTGCCAGGGAATTGAAGACAACAACAAAACAAAACAGAACTGAAGCTGAACTGCGGAGGGGCGGGGGGACTGCCCTAGCAGGCGCTGGTCTCCTAATGCCGCAGAATTCAGAGAATGTCCCTGGCTGTGTGCCCTTGAGAGGCCGTTTGAGGTGCACGCGCTGGCCATCTTGCCCCTCTGGCTGCTTGCTGAGTTCCCTGTCAACCCTGCACACAACAGTGGCCCTCAGCCTCCACGTGCACCTCTGGGAGGAGTGCGGGTGGGGACAGCCGGCTCCCTCTTACTTCCCAGATGCGCCCTGTCAGTTGCGGTGATTGGAGGTGAGCATGGGTTTCACACCGCGCACATGGCACCCAGAGCCCTGGCTGCAGGGAAGGCTGGAGAGTGACCCGGGTCTCCCCTGTGCCCCAGCCCTGCCTTCCTGTGGCTTGGAGAGTTTTCCTTGTTATCTGCTTGTGTGCGTATTGGGTTTCCAGAGAGAGCGTGTCTGAAGCAAGGCTCCATGGCTTGGTACGTCAAGAGCCCGTGTTTGTCAACAGGCTGGCATGTTCACGCTCCCGCTAGCACTGATTCTGACAGACAGCAAGCAAAAATCAGACGCAGCAGCGGGGACCACATTGGCGAGTGTCGCGTTTCAGTGAAACCTTGCCCTGTTTTCTCTGCGGCGTTGTTTACTTTGGCCATATTCGTGTCTGGATCACTCCCTGTGTTTGCTGCAAGGAAAAGATCTTGATTAGACCAATTTTGTTCCTTTGATATCCAGTTCATTACATTCTCCTGTTTCCTTTGAGGGGAAACTTACCTCCAGTGTCCTTGTTTTCACCATGTGTTCTTATTTTGATACCCGTTGTTTCTAAGTCACGTTTTCCGGTGTCGGCAGGTGGATGGCAGGATGTTGCTGGAAGTGGTAAATTCTACTTATTAACTCGTGATCCTCTATGTGTAGAGGGAGGAAAAAAAAAAAAAAAAACACTGTTCTGAATGTTGTCATTTACATGTGCAATCTTTAAAACTTATTTTGCTTTACTTAAAACAGAGCCGGGAGGGAAGGGAGCGAGACAGAGGCACCCAGAGGGAGATCATCAAGATCATCTTCCATCCACTGGTGCCTTCCCCAGACGCCCACAGTAGCTGAGACGGGGCCAGGCTGACGCCAGGAGCTGGAATCTCAATCTGGGTCTCCCGTGTGGGTGGCAGGGACCCCAGGACTTGACCCTCAGGAAGCTGGACCGGAAGCGGAGCCGGTACTCAGGGCAGGCATTGCAGTCCGGGATGCAGTGTCCCAGGCGGAGTCGGAACTGTGGGGCCAGCTGCTCAGTCTTCATTGGTGCGTGGACTGGCACTTCTAGAAGCGTCACATTGCAAGGTCACAGGTGCTGCCAGCCCGTTTCCTGGAGTGGCCGTGCAGATACGTCCTGCTAGCGGGCCAGCCCTCGAACTTCACTCTTGTCCTTTAAGTTCATCTCTGCAGTTCTTGGCCCTTTTCACACCCAAACAGTTGTAGAGTAAGTTGCTAATTTCCATAAAATCCTGCTGGGATTCTGCATGCTTTTGCACTGACTGGGTATAGTATCTTCATGTGTATCTGGATGACTGAGTTTCTTCCTCAAGGGCGGGTTTACTTAGTCACTGCTAGTCTGCCTGCTGGCCACAGTTTGGAAGATGCAGGTGCACAGCTCCCGTTTTGCAGGGAGGACCTGGCAGCCCGTGCTGAGCATCTCAGAAGGAGGTGGTAGGAACCTGAAGTAGGTGCTAGGACATCTGAGATGGAAAGCAAGCCTGACGTTGTCTTGAAGCGTGTGAATAGGTTAGTAGACGTGTGTGATGTTGAATGCGATGGCTAGGAACTCCGGAGCTCTCTGAGTCGTGCTGTCATTGCTGCTGTCAGCCTTGGCCACCGTAGTGGGAGGAAAGGTGTGCAGCAGGAAGTAGGGTTAGAAGTGAAAAGAGCAAATGGTAGGTTGTTGACTGTCCGGGCCTTAAGCAAAGCAAAGAAAGAATTCACCAAGTACCATTCTGTTTATTACAATTCTCCATGCTATTTGAGGAGTTATTTCTAACAACTTCAATTGATAAAATTTAAGACCTTATCTCTTTAAAACGGTTTTTTTTTTTTTTTTTTTTTGGAGTCAGCAAGATTTTCTTTCTCCTGTTCTTTTGTCTTGTTTTGTGTTTTGAGGCCTTTCCATGCTAGATTAGGGGAGATAAGCTTTTGCTATAAACAGCCAGATAATCCAGAACTTGCATTTCTGGGTATTTATCCAAAATGATTTAAATCAAGACCTTGAAGGCCTGTTGGAACTCACACGTTCGTGGCAATGCTGTGTGTAACAGCTGAGATGCGGAAATGACCTAGATGTCCCTCAGCAGATGAATAGGCTGTACTTCCGTGCAGCGGGACGTTACCCCACCGTGAAAACGAAATGCTGCCGCGTGCAGCAGCGTGCCCAAGCCTGGGCAGCACTGTGCCAGCACTGAGCCAGTCACAGAAGGGCAGTACCGCATGAGTCCCCTTGGACGGGGCAGCTAACATAGGCGGCCTTGCGAAAGAGAGGTAAGGGAGTTGTTCATGTAGATGTGGGCTCGGGGGAGGGAGGCAACTGTCCGAGGCTGAAGGAAAGGTCGTTCCCCGGTTCTAAGGGTGGAGTCTGCTTTGGGAACTGAGGAACAGCGAGGGGAGGTCGGCCTCAGGAGGAGAACTCAGAGAAACCACCAGCGATCAGACAGGAAGCCGTGGGCCACGGGGAGGACTTGGACGCTGATGGGTAGTGAGCTAAGGTGCCATCGCTGGGTGTTTTGATGGGGGAGTGACACAATCCAGTTTCTGGTTTTTTCTTTTTTTAAAGATTTATTCACTTATTTGAATGGCAGAGTTACAGAGAGGCGGAGACAGAAAGAGAGAGAGGTCTTCCATCTGCTCGTTCACTCCCCAGATGGCCACAATGGCCAGAGATGGGCTGATCCGAAGCCAGGAGCCAGGAGCTTCTCTGGGTCTCCCACACGGGTACAGGGGCCCAAGGACTTGGGCTGTGTTCTGCTGTTTTCCCAGGTGCATTAGCAGAGTTGGATCGGAAGTAGAGCAGCAGGGACTTGAACCAGTGCCCTTTAGGGTTGCTGGCACTTCAGGTGGCAGATTTGGTGGCTTGACCTGCCACACCACAGTGCCAGCTTCTGGTTTCTGCTTTAACAGGAGTCCTTTGGCTGCTGTGTTGAGGACAGACCATAGAGAAGGGGGCAGAGTAGAAAGAACACAGTTGCTTTAAGCCCAGTGAGAGATCATGGTCCAGGACCCAAGTGGAGTTAGGGTAGGCAGTGGCGATGGGGAGAAGTGGTTCATTTCTGGGCACCCTTTGGAGACAGTCAGTAGGAAGCTATGATGGGCTACACACATGGAGAGAGGGCTGGGGAGAGCCACGAATGACTTTGCAGTCTTTGGCGAGATCAGCTAGAAGCTGGGAGTTACCGGTGAGAGGGAGCCCTGCAGGCTTCTTGGAGGTGGGTGAGGATGAAGAACGGCACCTGCTCTTGGGTGAGTTAACCTGATGCTTATTGGATTTCTAAGTGACTTTGTCAAGGAGCCCCTTAGAGTGTGAGAGGGAGAAATTTGGGAGCTGTCAGCGATTAGATGGTGTTTGAAGCCATTGAACTGGATGAGATAAATGACCAAGATAACTCCTGACTGTTTATACTGCGATAGGCCTGGAGATCCAGGAAGGAACAGGACTGAAAAGCTTTCCTTCTCATAGATTTGCGTTATAGGGGGAGAGACAGAAAACAGATGGAAGCCGTGACGTGTGTGATGAAAGCAGGCTGTGTGGGTGGGGGATGGAGGGGGTTTGAGCAGGCCTGGAGCAGTGACAGAGACTGGAGGGACCTGGGCTGCACATCCCAGGAGGATGCCCTCTATATGGGGCCCTGGAAGTGGTGGTCACTCGGGAGGTCCTGCAGCCGCCCTGGCCTGGTGGGGAGCAGTGTCTGTGGACTCCACGAGGGCCGTTCCAGAGGGTGCATCCATGTGACTGGGCCCTTCACTGGCTGCGAGGAAAGGAAGCAGGACCAGGAAGTCGCTGCTGCTCCGGCTAAGCGCCTGACGTGGGGCTGTCCCTAGTCTCCCGGGAGAAGGCCGAGGCCGCGGTTCTGAGTTTATTGGCACCGCATACCAGCACCTTGTATGTAACTCATTATTTACGCCTTGTGACCTACGAGGGCCATGCTATTATGGTGCTCATTTTTCTCAGATTTTGGCGTGGGGAGGTTAGGAGCTTTGGGCACTGTCATGGAGGTCTAGCCATGGTGGAGCAGGCCTGCAGCCTGTCGCCCCCTGGCTGCCTCACCACCTCCCCCTGGTGGTCTTCTGGCATGTGCTTGGCATGGGAACCTTTAATCTGGGCAAGTGTCAGCCAGCCCCCAGTGGTCTCAGTCTTATCAGGTGCTAGGAGGATTCAGTATTTCTCATGAAGTGCAGAGCAGTTAGCAAATGCATTCATCTGTTAGATTTTATTGTACCACGGTGGAAAGTTATTATAAGGAAGAGAGGTACCTGGATCAGAGCTCTCAGTGTGTGCTGAGCGTTGCCTCGGTTACACAAACGTCTAAGCTACTTGTTAAAATGCGTGTGACGTGAGCTTTACCCAGGAAAGCATCTTTGGATGTGAACAGAATTCTGAGTGGAAGGGAGACTGCGGCGGGGCAGTAGAGGGTGGTGGGGAAGTGGCCCAGGAGCAGGTTGAGAATCCAGGTTCTCCATCACAGAGGACCAGCTTAAGAGATACAGGGCGGGCCGGCACCCTGGCTCACTAGGCTAATCCTCCGCCTGTGGTGCCGGCACTCCAGGTTCTAGTCCCTGTTGGGGCACCGGGTCTGTCCTGGTTGCTCCTCTCCCAATCCAGCTCTCTGCTGTGGCCCAGGAGTGCAGTGGAGGATGGCCCAAGTCCTTGGGTGCCTACACCCACATGGGAGACCAGGAGAAGCACCTGGCTCCTGGCTTCGGATTGGCACAGCACGCCGACCGTAGTGGCCATTTGAGGAGTGAACAAATGGAAGGAAGACCTTTCTCTCTGTCTTTCTCACTGTCTAACTCTGCCTGTCCAAAAAAAAAAAAAAAAAGAGAGGCACAGGGGGCAGCGAGTGGTTGGATACAGCTGTTGGGACACCCACATCCCCACATCCCATACTGGAGTGCTGGGGTTTGCATTTTGGCTCCGCTCCCTATTCTGCTTCCAGCTGATGTGCACAGTGATGGCTCAAGTACTTGGGTCCCTGCCACCCATGGGTGAGATCTCAATTGAGTTCCTGGCTCCTGCCTTCAGCCTGGCCCAGCCTTGGCTGTTAGTCATCTAGGGAGTTAATCAGTGGGATGGTCTCTCTGCCTATCAAAAATAAACAAAAACCTTTCCCCTAAAGCTTACAAGCTTACTTCTTAAAAAAAAAAAAGGAGCAAGGTGGACACTGGGAATGAGGGTGCCTTTGGATGGAGCACTGACCTCAGGGCCTTAGCAAGAGCTGTTACTGGATAGGAGAGGCGATCAGGAGTCCCCGTGGGTTCTTGGAAGGGACAGGGAGGGGATCCAGATGATGCCGGGAAGAGAGGGTGTTGTTGCGTTGATCAGAGAGGGGCAGAGTCAGCAGTGCAGGTGCCTGTGGTGGTTCCCAGACGCACAGTATCTCTCTGCAGCCGACAGGTGATGGTCCGCGCCTGGAGCAGCTGGAGATTAGGCATCTGAGGAAGCTGGTACCGCCGAACAGGGAGGGGAAGCTCCTTGCACGCTTTCGTTTAGCCTTGTTTCCTCTTTAATGGTGCTGGGAAGCGAGCCATCTGCAGTGGAGTTTTAAGGAGAGACAGAGTGTGTGCATGTGTGTATGTGTGTGGGGGGGTATTTAATGAAACTGTTGAACTGAAATAATTTGGCCCCTGCACCCTCACTCTTACCATGATGCTAACTTGAGACAGTTATTCCTGTTGATTGGTTGTTATATTTGCAGGGTACAATAATAGTCTAACTCATTAGTGGTAGAGGTTTGAATCCTGTGTCAAGAGAAAGTTAAAACTGGACCCCTTAAAAATTCAAAATGCGCCCTCTCTATAGCAAGTACTCCCTTAGGTTAAAATCTAAGTTTTTAAAAACTATTTATTTATTTATTTATTTTTTTGACAGGCAGAGTGGACAGTGAGAGAGAGAGACAGAGAGAAAGGTCTTCCATTGCCGTTGGTTCACCCTCCAATTGCTGCCACGGCCGGCGCGCTGCGGCCGGCACACCACCCTGATCCAAAGGCAGGAGCCAGGTGCTTCTCCTGGTCTCCCATGTGGGTGCAGGGCCCAAGCACTTGGGCCATCCTCCACTGCACTCCCGGGCCACAGCAGAGAGCTGGCCTGGAAGAGGGGCGACCGGGACAGAATCCGGTGCCCCAACCGGGACCAGAACCCGGTGTGCCGGTGCCACAAGGCAGAGGATTAGCCTATTGAGCCACAGCGCCGGCTTTAAAAACTATTTATTTATTTGAAAGGCAGAGTTACATAGAGAGGGAGTGGTCTTCCATCTGCCAGTTTATTCCCCAAATGGCCACAACAGCCAGGACTGGCTGAAGCCAGGAGCCTGAAACTCCATCCAGGTCTCCCATATAGGTGGCAGGGCCCAAGCATTTGGGCCATCTTCTGTTGCCTTTCCTGGTGCATTAACAAGGAGCTGGTATGGAAGTGGAGCAGCCAGGACTTGAGCTGGAGCTCATATGCCCCCATTGCAAGCTGTGACTTGACCTGCAGCATCACAGTGCCAGCCTCTAAATCTAAAACTTGTATTTGCATAACACCGTTACGTATCTTACCTTACCTTTGACTTCCTTTTTAATTGCAATGAACAGAATTTCATGAAATATTCTTGTGTACAGTTTAAAAAATATTAGTCTTTAGCAAAACTCAGTTTAATCATGCAGATCTCAGTGGTAGCGATGGTACAGGTTGCAGGGCCTGGTGTGCAGTTTTAGGTCAACTTCAAAGAGAGGAATTCTCAACTTTGGGGCCCTGGATAAGTGTCAGAGTCCATGAATGGCCATAATTGTTGGTAATACATGAGTCTTTCCAGAAGTTCTTGTGGGGCTGGCGTTGTGGCACAGTGGGTTAAGCCACCACTTGTGTTGCCAGCATCACCATTTCAAAGTGCTGTTGGAGTCCCAGCTGCTCTGTGTCTGGTCCGCCTTCCTGCTGATACACCTGGCCAGGCAGTGGAAGATGGCTGAAGTACTTGGGCCCCTGCCACCTATGTAAGAAACAAGATGGAGTTCCTGGCTCCTAGCTTTGGCCTTGCCCATACCTGGCTGAATATTTGGAGAGTACACCAGCAGATGGAAGATCTTTCCCTTTGTCTCTGTTTCTCTTCCTTTCAAATGAATAAATCCTTAAGAAAAAAGAAGTTGATGGAAATGTATGTGTGGGTTTCAAAATGTTTGCTCCAAAAGAGAGTCATTTTTCAAGTCCATTTTCCATGAAATTTTTTAAGTACTCTTGTATTTTGTCATTTTGTTCAAATGATCCTTTTTATTCTGGGGAGAAACTGTATAGCTTTTCGTGACTCTCAAAGGAGTTGGTGATCTGCCAGAGGTAAGAACAGCTTTTCATAGAGACAATCGAACCGGTGGGAATATATCTTTATTTAAGACGCTTCCAGCATTGTTATCGAAAACATTGATTGTGGAACACTTTGCGTGTGACTTGAGAATGTAATGTTAATGAGTTTCTGGATGCCTGTTGGTTTTGGATATTTGAAGAAGAAAAATGTTTGGGACAACCCATCGCATATAGCAAGAAACAGGTTGGAAGACCTTCGTCTGTAACAGGAATATAGATGAACTCATTGTGATCACGGAAAGTACAGTTGGGGCCCTCTGACTGCTGTCTAGTGAGAGCTCCGGGAGGAAGCTGGTGCCGACTTTCCTGAAGCCCGGGATGGAGGGAACTTGACTGTGTCCTGTGTCACACCGGCAGGCTCTGGCTGGCCGCTGCTGCAGCTGTCACGTGGCCTGGGTGCCAGCCCTGCCCTTTCATAATGAACTGTAGTGGCCTTGTGTCCTGCGATCTTCACTACCGACAGATACTGTAAGTTCAGTCACCAAGCATTGCATGGGAGGGGCATTAGGTGCAGCAGGTAAAAAGTCAGCTGGGATGCACACATCCTGTTTGGGGGTGCCTGGATTTGAGTCCCCACTCAAGTCCTGAAATTGGAATAGGCCCCCCTAAAGTGATATTAGAATACGGTCCCATAAAGTCCCCCAAAAGTCCCATTTGGGGTGCCATACGATATCACCATGTTCTTATTAATAAACTCCCAATATTGATCAGCCTGTGTGGCTTCTTGCCAAATACTCAGAGAAGGATTCTGAATACCGGCATAAGTGAACGAGGCAGCATGATACGTTTTAAGCTTTTTATTCCGTGAGAAAAATGCATGGGAGAGTGAGGTCCCTGTCTAAAGGAGAGAGGGAAATCTGGGTTCATACCGAGCACCAGGAGCCAGCCACGGCGAGGAGCATGTAGGCCAGGAAGCACGAGGCGGGTGGCCGAAGGCCACGTGCCCTGGAAGCCCAGGGCTGCAGCAAGCCCTGCACTGGCAAAAGGGCAAAGAAGGGAAAAAGGGGCGGGCACAGGGTGTCCCAGGCTTTGAATCAACTACCAAAGGGAGTGGTTAGTTAACCTGATTGGTTAACTTGATTGCACAGGTGTGGCCAGGTAGGGGCATGAGGTCACACAGGGGCATGGTAAAAGCGTGGTCTTCTAGCTCACATACCTAACAATTTTTTTTTTTTTAAGGTTTATTGATTTATTTGAAAGTCAAAGTTACACAGAGAGAGGAGAGGCAGAGAGAGAGAGAGGTCTTCCATCCGATGGTTCACTCCCCAGGTGGCCACAACAGCCAGAGCTGCACCAATCCGAAGCCAGGATCTTTTTCCTGGTCTTCCACAAGGTTGCAGGGGCCCAAGGACTTGGACCATCTTCTACTGCTTTCCCAGGCCATAGCAGAGAGATGGATTGGAAGAGGAGCAGCCGGGACTAGAACCGGTGCCCATATGGGATACTGGCGCTTCAGGCCAGGGCGTTAACCCACTGCACCACTGTGCCACAGCGCCAGCCCTAAACCTAACCAACTTTAAGCTGCATGCCTGCCTACCACAGCCCCACTCCAGCTTCCTGCTGCCGTGCACCCTGGGCGGCAGGCGGTGATGTCTCCGGTGCTTGCTGTCCGCCCACGTGGACAGATGGATTGATGGATTGAGTCCCTGGCTCCTGGCTTCAGGGTGGCCCGGTCCTGGCCCTTGCCAGCATTTGGGAAGTGATTTAGTGAATGGGAGATTTCTCTCCCCTCCACCCCCATCTCTCCGTCTTTGAAATAAAACTATAAAAACATTATGTGCAAATGACTGTCCTGTGAGAGAATCCTAAAGCCTAGAACGTTTAGTGTTCTGAGGCCTGAGAAGTCCTGCGGTTAAAGAATGAACCTGTTTAGCTGTGTTTAAACCAACACTTACTTAGCAGCTCTCTGAACGGGATCTCCTCTTGCGGGTGCCACGCCCGGCAGAGCCCCAGAACTGCGGTGATTTCTGTGCCAGTTCCTTCCTCATTCCCAGCGGCTCCTTCTCTGACCTGGCCGTTGGTGTTTGGTCCCCGAGTCAGGCTGCGGCCAGGGATCCCGGCCGTGATGGTGGCGGAGTGGGCATGCCTTCTGGCCGGCTGGAGGACAGGAGGGACGCCGGACACGGCCAGGCTCTGTCCCTCAGGACGGTGATGGGCGTTAGAAACACAGAAGCGAGCAGTTGAGGCAGTGAGGCCTTGGACTCAGCAGAGATGAGAAGGAGGCGACAGCAGCGCTGGATGGAGCAGCCGCCGGAAGACAGGAAGCTCATCTGCCATCTTTGTCAAGGCGTGGGGACATGCAACACAAAGATGGCAGAGGGGCACTCCTAGAGGGACGTTCTTGGTTCATATTGACCCTGTCTAATGTGTTATTTTGGCGAAAGAAACTTTATGCCTCACAGTAGATTTTACTGGTGGCAGGAGGAGGGAAGGCCCACGTGCACACGCGTTTCTCAGCACACTCACTACCCAGTTGATGATACGAATTCCGAATCAGAACAACGAGTTTTGAAAGCAAATAACATTGGTAAGATTGTGGCGGGCGCTGGTCCTGAGCGTCTGTCAGAGATCCTAGAGACTGTTCAGAAGCTGTTCCAGTTCATTGGGTCACAAATCCACGATTTACGAAAAGCTAAATACGGATTTGCACGATTGACCATAATGGCTTCAATTTTGAAAGATGGTAGTATCAGCGAGCACTTCCAGTTGGTGGGATAATTTGAGAATCGTCCATGCTCAAATGGCTAAAATATTGTACTTTTTTGCTACTTCATCACTCCGTTTTAAAAATAGGGGGAAAAAAGAGGCAGGCCTGTTGAGAAGGTGGAGGAATGTCAATTGGAGAGTAAATCACAATAACCATGTGAAGCCCCTCCTTAGTTAACCACTGCCTGGAGGTTGAGTGTCCTTTAGAAAACTGTCGTGGCAGGGAGACGCTGGGCCAGGGCTCCTGTTTCTCTGTGTACGTGAGTGTGTGCACCACCAGATGAAGGAGAACTTGAACTTGTAAACAGGAAAGAAGGCATAAAGAACAGAGCGCCTGCGGTCCATCCTGAAGCTCAGAGCCCTGGGAAGACTTGACTGTTTTAAACTGCACTGCTCATTTAAAAATAGTAAAATTACACCATTATTCTTTCAGTGTAAGAGAGAGATAAAAATACAGTTTTTCCAAATTGGAAAATTTGCTGTAATCTTGCTGCTAATGACTGATTTCTTCCAACAGTTTCAAGGCAGTTTTCGCTCTGATAGGTTGATAAAGGAAACAAAATCAAGAGCATACTGGAAGTTCTCGGAGAAAATTACAGTTTAGGTATATGTTGGGGGTGGATAGTTAGACATTTTAATTGAAATAAAGCAGTTTTATACTAATATGGGATCACTGTGGGTGTACGCTTGTAGTACATCTGCTCTGAAGCATTTAAGTAGGGTTAATGTATGTTAATGCTTTGGCAAGAAAATTATTTTTGATAACATCCGTCTAAGGAAACTAGCTTAGGAAATTGGTTTTCTAAACAATATAGATATTACACTTGCATTTAGAGGATGGAGTGGGACTCTTTGTACTGCTCGGCGAATTCCAAAGCTTTGGACTGTTTGGGTTGTGTCCCTCTGGAGTGATGATGCAAGTTAACAGGAAGGAACACAGCAGAGGATGAAAGCAAGCCTGTGCGTCTGGGAGGGACCGCAGTCTGCCGTGTGCTTCCAAACCCCACTCCACCTGGCCCGCTCCTGAGGCTGGGAAACCCTGTGGAGGACTCAGTGTCCCCAGTTCAAAGTACAGATCGGCCTCCCTGCTGCTGTAGTGAATGCATGTGATAGGTGATTAATTGCCCGCCTTTACCTCTTGTTGGTGTTGGGAGCCAGCGTAAGCACTGCCAACTTCCGTTCCGTGTTAATCTCAAGCATTCCTGGGTCCATCACGTTTTAGAAGAGGGGGGATTCTTATCCATGAAGCACAGCAGGGTTCTCATTAGAATACGCTGGGTCTTCAAACAGTTCATGGAAATATATTATGAGAAGACTGTGTGGCATTTATTTATTTATTTTACACTAAATTAAACTGATCTTTTGATTTTATTTTCTACAAACTTTGTGAAGTACCTTCATAGCTCTGGGGTGTTTGTTACAGTGGACTTCCTGGCTTCATCTCGTACCTTCTGACTGGAAATCTGTGGGCACGGCGCTGTGTTTTACATGTGCCCTCCCCGGGAACATTGTTCCTCCCCCAGGGGAACAGCGGCTGGTGTAGTTCATGGTTGCCTCTCATGGAGGAGGGCGCAGGCCGCACCGGGAAAGAGGAACTGGTGTCCTAGGAAGCAGAGCTCCGCCTTCAGCACGCGCAGGGCTGTGTTCTTCCCAGGATGCCGACTGACCTTGAACTGTGGACAACCACAGCGTCCAAGTCAGATCTGGAAGAGTTTGAAACCCATCCTGCCTTTCAGCATACCCCGACCTACATGACTTGAGAATAAGACTCAGCTCAGTGTGGCTGAGTGCGTGCTTAGTTCTGGAAAGAGCCTTATGGCTACTGCACGACGTGTGAAGAATAAAAATCAGAAAAGTTTCTGGGGAGGATTGGAGAACTCCATTTTAGTGTGAAGCACTTTGCTGCACGTAGTGGCCCCGCTTCTCCCCAGAACTTCCTGGAGCAAGTCTCAATTGTAGCCAGAATACTTCGTTCCTCTCCAGACCCTTCACTGTGATTAACAGAAAAAGGCACTTGTCAGAAGGGTTTGCAACAGCAGCCTGGATACTGGAGCGCATGGCAGTGGAGACGGGTCGCCTCCACTTACTCCATTATGTTATTTAACTCGGTGAATTCAACAATTTGTCTTTTGCTCCCTGCTTAAAAGACGACGGCCATGTAAGCTGCTGTTAACCGTACCAGCAGGGAGGAATATTATTCCCCTTCGAGCAAAGCCGCAAGTTTCTCTGAGGATTCAGCAGGCGCTGGACAGAGCGCGGAGCTGTTCAGAGATGCCGCAGCTCGCTCCACCTCCCAGAGGGCTCGCGCTTCTCCAGGGCAGAAGTGTCCTTTTTGCGTTTATTGTGCCTAGTGGAACTTGTAGGATCCGTGAGAGAGATTCTGGTTTAGTGTTTGAAATAATACAGGCTGATGACTCTTTTTTATTTTAATGGGAAACTCGTTTTCATTGATTTGCAGCTTCACAAAGTGAATCTTTTAGAAATTAAACTGCATTAATTCAGTTATTCTGTATGGAAACAAAAATGTAGAAAGTTAAAATTTGCATAAGTGAAGACCTTGATGATTTCAGATTACAGTGTGCGGAGGTTAAGGAGTAAGAGCCCATAGAATTTGTAAAAACAAACTCAGTCTAACCACTTAATGGCATGTGCAAGTAATTTGCCAATTAAATATTTCTAGTATCTGAAAGATCTTCAAAGTAAAGAGAGGAGGTTCTTAATCTTTCTTAATTTCATACTTTAAGAAACATAATAGAAAATTACTTAGTTTTTGATCACTTTTCATTCAAAATTTTAGTATATGCACTCAGTGAAGGGTGGAGTTTAAGTATTTGAGGAAAATTATTGCTTTTGGAGAAATATATCAGCTGTGGTATTTGCACATTGCACTGTGCCTGGATTTTTGTTATCACTTGTAAATATTTTGTGCCCCATCAATAATTTTCATTATAATTAAGACTTGAGGTTTTGGAGTCAGGATGACCTACTATGTTTATCCCATTGTGCTGGGTATGCTTAGCTCTAGAATGCTCTCTAAGGTAGACCTAATTTCCATTTTAAAGATCCACAGAATTGAGTAAGATATTTGCTTGGCGTTATACATAAGTGAGAAGTTAATCTCTGACAATGCCAGGTTTTTTTCTAAAGAGCAGCCTTATTGAGAGGTAAGTCCCCCATTCGCCCATCTGAAATGTACGGTGCAGTGATCTTAGCAGAGTCACAGATTTGCTCAGTCATCCCTGCTTGTGATGTTAGAGCATTTCATCACCCCTAGGAAACCCCATGCCTTAGCAGCTACACCCTAACCCTGGTACCTGTGTTCTTCAGTCCTGCCAGCCCTAGGAAGCCATTGATCTACTTCCTGTCTGTATGGACACTGTATGTTCTGGACATTTCATGTAAATAGAATTGGACATTATGACTAACTTCTTTTCTTAGCATAATGTTCTCAGGGTTCATCCAGGTTGTATGGAGCGTGCACTTTTATTCCTTTCCTTATTGATGAATAATACTCCATTGTAGGGATGTATCACAGGTTACTTATCCATCTGTCAGCCAATGAGTATACGAGTGTTTCCACTTTTTGGTTATTACTAATGACTTTGCTAGGAATATTGGTGTTCATATTTGTGTGGTATATGTTTTCATGTCTCAAAATTATGTGTACTTGAGAGGGGCATTGCTGGGTCATGGGATCACTCTGTTTAACTTTTTGAGGATCTGCTAGACTGATTTTCAAAGGTTCTGTACCATTTCATGTTCCTACCAGCAGTGCATAGGAGTTCCAGTTTCTTCATATCCTCACCAACACTTACTGTTGTCCCTTGTTGATCGTGGGTGTTCCACTCTGGGACAAGTGTTAACTCATTGTGGTTTGGATTTTCAGCACCCTGATGGCTGATGAGGTTGAGTATCTTCTCATGAGTCCATTTGACTATTTTTTTAAAATATTTATTTAAATGATAGAGTTACACAGAGAGAGGAGAGGCAGAGAGAGAGAAGTCTTCCATCCACTGGTTCACTCCCCAGTTGGCCTCAATGGCCAGCGCTGCACTGATCCAAAGCCAAGAGCCAGGAGCTTCCTTTAGGTCTCCCAGGCGGAGGCAGGGGCCCAAGGAGTTGGGCCATCTTCTACTGCTTTCCCAGACCATAGCAGGGAGCTGGACTGGAAGTGGAGCAGCCAGGACTTGAACCGGCATCCATATGGGGGATGCCAACACTGCAGGCGGTGGCCTTACTCACTATGCCACAGTGCCAGCACCATTTGACTATTTTTTGTGTCATCTTTGCAACAGTTTGCTCAGGTTGTTTTGTGTTTATTAATTTCATTATTAGTCTTTTTATTGTTGAGCTATGATAATACTCAGTATTTTGGACTTCCTTATTGGATATGTGATTTGCAAAAATTTCCCCCCACTCTGTCTTTTGATGAAGTCAAATTTGCCTATTTTTTCTCCTTTACTGCATTTGTCTTTGATGTCATGTCTAATAAATTACTTTCTAATCTAAGGTTTAAGAGGTTATACCTGTATTGTTGTCTTTAGTTTTCTGAAAATTATACCTATATTTTCTCCTAAAATTATTCAAGCTTTTAGCCTTACCTGTAGATGTAGATTCATGGTTAGTTAATTTTTGCATATGCTGTGAGATAAGAGTCCAACTTCATTCATTTATGGATATTCATTTATGGATATCCAGTTGTCCCAGCACCATCTGTTGGATAAAATAGTCTTTTCCTATTGAATTATCTTGTCATCTTTGTTAGCAATCCGTTGGCCATACATGTATGAGTTTATTTCTGGCCTCTGAATTCCGTTCTAATTGTAACTGATTCTGTTCTAAGTTGGTTGTTGATCTGATGTGCTGTACCACACAATCGCAATTACTGGAGTTGTGTAAACCTTGAAATCCAACTTTGCTCTTTTTTCAAGATTGTGTTGGCTTGTTTAGATCTCTTGAGTTGTTATATGACCTGTAGTGTCAGCTTGTCAGTTTCTGCGAAGTCCAGCTGAGTGTTTGATGGGGATTACAGTGAATCAGTAGATTACTTTGGGGGAATATTGCTATTTTAAGTTGAATTTTGTCAAATTGTTGCCATCTTAATAATATTAACTCTTCTAGTCTATGAACATTGGATATTTTTCCATTTACTTAGGTCTCCTTTAATTTCTTTTATGACCTACTTATTTGAAAGGCAGAGTTACAGAGAGAGGAGACATACAGAGAGATCCCATATCCCCTGGTTTACCGTGCAAATGGCTGCAACCTCTGGGCCAAGCTAAAGCCAGAAGCCTGGGGCCCCATCCTGGTCTCCCATGTGGGTAGCAGGAACCCAGGCACCTGGGCTTCCTCTGCTCTTTTCCCAGGTGCATAAACAAGAAGCTGGAGAGTAAGTGGAGCAGCTGGAACTCAAACCCGCACTCATGGGATGTGGCCTCTCGGGTGCCTGCTTAACATGCTAGGCCACATGCTGGCCCCTTTAATTTCTTTTCAGCAGTGTTTTATAGTTTTTAGTGTATAGATTTTGTGCATCTTTTGTTGAATTTACCCCTAAGCATTTTAATTTTTGAGGCCATTATGAACAGGATAGTGTTCTTCACTTTGTTTTAGGGTAGCCTATTTCAAATATATGGAAGTAAAATTGATTTTTCTGTACTGATCTTGTGTCTTCCAGCCTTGCTGGTCTCATTGGCTACTTAAATAGTTTTTCTGTGGGTCCCTTAGGACTTTCTATGTATAGGACCTGTCATCTGTGATAGCCTTCAGAAGTCTCAGTTGTTTCCAATGCAAGCATTCTCCAGAGCTTGAGAAATTTGTTAAATTGGGGAGAAATCAGTTTACTTTTTGAAGTTATCATTAGACAAAAAAACCTGCCACTTTGTAATGGTCTTCTGTATAAAAAAGCACAGCCGACTTCAGCTGGTGAATTTGTGGAGAAAGCAGAGTATCCTAGATGAAGCCAGAGGGTTTCTTTTTAAACTTCGTTGGTGAAATCTTGCTTTAAATGGTATCACCGTTACCTCGCGATCTTACGGGAGCAATGTGTCTTCCAAACATAGCTTGTTTGTCCCTGACTGAAACAACAATGATTATACTTTAAGAGATGAGCATCTTAATTTGTTTTCATTTTCAAGAGAAATGGCTGTGCTGAGAAGAATTCGACTTTATAGATCCAGAAGACGTGCCTGGCACAGCATTCGTGTCTTGGCGAGTTCAGTGTCGCTCTTTTGTCTCCATGCCGCACCACCCCACCCTCCACCCCCTTCTGGCAGGAGGATTGTAAGACCTTGGGTTTTAGACCGGGACAGACTTCCTTGCAGTTCTTGGTAAAGCGGTGATGGGCTGGTCACGTGGTGCTTCTTTGAAATCCTCTTAGCTTTTTAGTTTGGAAAGGTCAAGGTGTGGAAAGGGGCTCGTGTCATCGTGAAGCTTTGGGAATTGCCCATGAGAGCCAGGGTCTGGAGCGGCTGGACTTGAGCATCACTTCGGTTTTGGTTTCTGGTTTTTGCAGCTGTAGGATGAGAGTACGTTGACCTTTCATTGCCTTCTGAGTCGCGGGGAAGTGCTAGTCGGATGTTAAGTGAGGAAGCTTTCGTGGGCCGGTGTTGCGCTGCCGTCTGTGGTGCCAGCGTGCCGTATCGGAGTCCTGGTTCAAGTTCTGGCTGCCCCGATTCCAGTCCAGCTTCTTGCTTGTGTTTCTGGGAAGGCAGTGGGGGCTGATCTGAGTACTTTTGTCCCTGATGTCCCTGTGGGAGACCTGGAGTTCCAGGTTCCTGGCTTCAGCCTGGCCCACCTGTTATGGCATTTGGGGTATGAACCAGCAGATGGAAGATCTCTGTTTCTGTCTCTGCCTTTCTTTTCTTTTCTTTCTTTTTTTTTTAAAAGATTTTATTTATTTATTTGAGAGGTAGAGTTACAGACACTGAGAGAGAGAGAGACAGAAAGGTCTTCCTTCCGTTGGTTCACTCCCCAAATGGCCACTGCAGCCAGCGCTGCACCGATCCAAAGCCAGGAGCCAGGTGCCTCTTCCCGGTCTCCCATGTGGGTGCAGGGCCCAAGGACTTGGACCATCTTCCAGTGCTTTCCCAGGCCACAGCAGAGAGCCAGATTGGAAGAGGAACAGCTGGGACTAGAACCGGCGCCCATATGGGACCCTGGCACCACAGGTGGAGGATTAACCTACTGTGCCACGGTGCCAGCCCCAGCTCTGCCTTTCTTTCTGTACCTCTGTCTTTTAAATAAATAAGTACTAGGTGAAAAAAAAGGGGGGGGAGCTATTTGTACCTAGTAAAAGGAGAAAAGAACGTTAGCCTGAGTTGATACCCTAATTTAATGCCTTCCAGAGTAAGAGAGAAATGCTAGGAAGCACTGTGATGGTTGGGTTTGTAGACATTGTTTCTGTGAATGAACCAGCAGGAAAATGTAGAGACCAAACATTTCAGAAAATCAGATGCCCTAGAATGCCTTTTAGAGCAGAGTGAAATGTTCAGAGACTTGTGAGCTTATAAAACAGTTTTGGAGAAAATGTGTTAGTTTTCCAGAGTGGCAAGGTTTAAGCATTTTAGTTTCTTTTAAAGAATTTATTAGGTGTGAAAACGAATAGAAATCCTGGTAGGTATCCTTTACCAACAACACTCTTTCCATCTCTTGCGAATCTTTTGGTTTGTCCAGTGAGGACGGCCTGGCGCTCCTAGGAGATTGGAGAACACGGTCCTGTTAGTGGAACTTGTGCCAGCTGGTTAGCAACACCAGCACCAGGCCTCCCCACCCCCCTTTTTCTTTTTCCTTTTCCGTTTCCTTTCTCTTTTCCCTCAAAGCCCCATGACCAACTCTTCTCCCCACAGCGAACTTTTCTCCACCGTAAATACAGCCTTAAGTCCTGGAGGTCACAAGCTGCGGCCTCTGCTGTGACAGGCACTGCTGATGCCTGCGACTCCCGGAGCAGGATCTGTCGTTGTCGTGTCCGGGTGACTGGCCAGAGCACTGTGACAGAGCCCTTGGCTTGCTATCTGTGTGCTGTCGCTCTCTATTGAAAAACTCCTTCCAGGGTTCCATCTCATTCTCTCTCCAGCAGCCTTTGGGGCCCAGATCACGTCGGACTGTCTCCCTGAAGTCTTTCTCTCCCGAACTACCATTGCCTCTCCTTAAGCTTCTGTGTCCTGGCCACGAGGACACCCTGCAACTTCGTGCTTGGACAGCAGAGCTGTTTGGACCTGCTGCTGAAGTATGTCTCCCGACAGACCTGCCATCCTCCTTCCTGCAGGACCTGCTACGGTGCGCATCAGCTGTGCTGCTTAGGAGCAGGGAGCTGGCTGGCCTAGGAATCCCTACAGTGACAGGTGTGTGCGGACAGCCAAGAAGCTGGCCATGGGAGCCGCGCTCCAGGAGTCGGGTTCATACACTGCCCGACTCCAGGGCCGCCAGCCTCGTGGACCGTGGAGTGAGTGTCAGCCCCTGGTTTGTACAATAGAGCGGCCAGGGCTCCTCCTGGGTCTGCTGTGTGCACACGTCACTGCCTGGCTTACCTGCCTGACTCGGAGTCTCTGCCCTTCCCTCTTCTTTGCATTTTTTGCTTATTTCAGGAGGGTTGAATATCAGGAAAGGAGTGATTATAACCCTTCTATAATTTGTTAAGACCATTTTTTGTTGGTTTTGTTTTAAGTGAGGTCTGGGCTATTGCATTGGAAGAACCTGGGTGCTGTTGAAATGCTGAGTTGTGAGCTCCTCCACAGATTTAAACCAGCTCAAGAGCAGGGCCAGGGTTTAATAGGCAGGACTGCTAATTCCGTTAGGGAATGGTTGTTGAAACAGCCTCTCGGTACGGGACACTAGTGCCACACAGGCTTGCTACCACCCCCCTTAATCTGCAGCCCTGTCTGCGCTGTCCGGTTGGGACTCACTGGGACTCCACCACTACCTGGCACAGTTGCTCTGCTCCTCTCACCATGCCCGCCACAGTAGGAGACTCGGGAAGCCTAGACCTGTGCTGTCGAGGGGTTAATACCCTATTTAGAAAAGGAAGACACACAGCGTGCAAACACACTTATGTACATGCATGTATTTACATTCTTCATAGAAAAGTCTTTCTTCAAACAAATCATTTTCAATAGCACATGTTTATAGGATTGTCAGATTTCAGAGTTGAGAGATGTCTTAAGGGTAACATACAGCTCCAGACTGCAGTACTTCAGGCAGGCATTTGCATCTCGGAGACAAGATCTGTGGGTTAGGATGGGAAAAGCTCCATCTCTGTCGAGTTCAGGTTCAGAGTTTTGAATTCCATTGTGACCCCTAGTAAGCAGTAAATGGCAATTTCTCTTTCTTTCTTTCTTTCTTTCTTTCTTTCTTTCTTTCTTTCTTTCTTTCTTTCTTTCTTTCTTTCTTTTTAATTTGGCAGGCGGAGTTAGACAGTGAGAGAGAGAGAGACTGAGAGAAAGGTCTTCCTTCTGTTGGTTCACCCCTCAAATGGCCGCTACGGTCGGCGCTGTGCTGATCCAAAGCCAGGAGCCAGGTGCTTCTTCCTGGTTTCCCATGTGGGCACAGGAGCCCAAGCACTTGGGCCATCCTCCACTGCCTTCCTGGGCCACAGCAGAGAGCTGGACTGGAAGAGGGGCAACTGAGACTAGAACCCGGCACCCATATGGGATGCGGGCGCCACAGGCAGAGGATTAACCAAGTGAGCCACGGTGCCGGCCCCGGCAGTTAGTTTCATTACAGGAAAAATAAGACTGTTGACTAAGTCAAGTCCCTTTTTAAGTTATTTCACTGATTTTTGAACAACTTAAACTCGTCTTCATATATATTTACAATTGTAGACCATATAAGTATTAAATTTATGATGAGTTTCATATACCAACTCTTGCTAATGCCGCCTGCCGCTTCCTCTGGGATATTGACGGAGACGTCGGGCAGGAGCAGGCCCTGGTTTTTGACCAAGCTTGTTTTCACCGGAGCACTTGGCGGAAGGAATCTTCCCGTGAACTGAGGATGAACCACAGCGCCCCCTGTGCTTACACAGTGTGCCTGCAAAATTTTGTCACAGTTGTAAGATTTTATTTACGGTATAAAAACTGATTTTTATAATTGTAGACACATCTTTGTTATCACTTAGACATCGCTTCTTGTTAGATAATTTGCTGGTAGAGATGAGACGATTATGGGACCCCTTGTGGACTCCCTGGCGGGCCTGCTTCATGCAGAAGTCTTTGCCTGGGACTGGAAAGGAGGCGCAGGCCTCACTGACTCGCCTGCCCCTCCCCGGAGGGACCTGCACACGGAGCCCTCGCAGCAGCACCGGGCCGTGGTCCGTGCCCAGGAAGGTCGAACTGCCACAACGAGCGTGCCGTCCAAGTCATTGGGATTTCGCTTCATTGGTTCCTCAGAGACTGAAACGAGTCTCCATCTTCTTAATTCGTTTTTCTTGACCTCTTGGTCAGACCCCCTGGGGATCTTTCCTCTCCAACCCCATGCAGCCTGGCCCTGTAATCCCCATTCTTGTTTTACTTCATTCCCCCACGCCCTGTCCTGTCTTCTTTTTCCTAAAAGCAGAGAAGACAGGATCAGCTTAGAGCAACTGAAGGTTGCACTGTAAAACCTGTGTTTTATTGTCCTCCTCAGGGCCAGCCTGAGGTGTTCTGCCACCTGTCATAAAATTTATGCCCAGCGTAATTCTGGTTTTTATTGCCTTCTCCGTGCAAACACACACCCAGCCTTTTGCTGATGCTGCTGGTGGCACTCCTGCTTCTTCCTGGCGAGACTTTCAAAGTCTCTGGAAACTTTAAAAGCCTGGAATAAAAGCTTTGTGGGTGTAATGGGGGTGGAAGAAGGGAATTTGAGGGAAACAGCAGAAACTTGTGCCAGAGGTTCTGGCACCCTTTACAGGGCTGAAGATCTCTCTCTCTCTCTCTCTCTTTTTCTTTCTTTCTGTTTTTAAAAAAGATGTAATAGAAGCAAAGGGCCAGTGTTGTGGCATAGCTGCTTAAGCCCCCTGCATGCGACGCTGGCATCCCGTATATGTGCCTGTTTGAATGCCAGCTCCTTCACTTTGGATCCAGCTCACTGCACCTGGGAAAACAGCAAAAGATGGCCCAAGTGCTTGGCCCCCTGCACTCATGTGGGAGACCAGGGTGGAGCTCCAGGCTCCTGGCTTAGTCCTGGCCCAGCTCCAGTTGTTGTGGCCATTTGGGGAGTAAACCTGCAGATGGAAGATTCTCTCTCTCTCTCTGTCTCCCTCCCTCCCTCAAATAAATACAATAAATCTTTTTTTTTTTTTTTAAGAAAAGATATCAAACACAGTTGCTGATAAAAACGAGCAGGTTTGGTGGCTGTGTATGACGGTATGAAAGCCTGGACAAAATTCATTAATGATAATTTGTGTTCCTGCCACCCTTCAAACACACGTTTTGGTGGGGAGCAAAAGAGACAGATAAGAATGCAAAGCTCTGGCATAGTGAGTGTTCCCCAGTATTTTTTCCTTGTCAGTGTCCTGTTGCCTTGCAGTAGAGGATGAGAGGAGGTGAGGAGTGAGTTCCAATACGGGTGGAAGTGGGACTGTTTGGACAGTCTCAGAACCTGCAGGCCAAAAGAAAGAGCAGGAACTGGGCTGCTGGCATGTCTTCTGGTTGCCCTGTCCTCAGGTGCGGATGGTAAATTGTTGGACTTTTTAAAGCTCAAGTAGTCTTGGGGTGTTCAATGTGTGCCTCAAGTCTTTCACTGATTTCTAATCTTCCAAAAGGTTTTTAATTAAAAATAATAAAGACCATATTTATGACTTGTGCAATGTGTGTGCATGTATGTGTTTCCTGCTGTTAAAGAGTAAATTCAGGGAGTTGGCGCTGTGGAGTAGTGGGTAAGGCTACCACCTGAAGCACCGGCATCCCATATGGGTGCTGGTTCGAGTCCCGGCTGCTCTACTTCCCAGTCAGCTCTCTGCTATGGCCTGGAAAGCAGTGGAGGCGGCCTTTGTGGCTTATTGAGGAGTGAACCAGCAGATGGGGGACCTCTCTCTCTGCCTCTCTTTTTCTCTGTGTGTAACTCTGACTTTCAAATAAAGATTAAAAAAAGGGTAAATTCAGTGCCCTGCACCTAAAAAAGGAGACAAATGAGATGATAGTAGTTGTAGCTCCTTTATGCTGGTTCCCTGTTGCCTTCAGTGCGTGTGAGTTCTTGATTCTTTCCTTCCTTTATTTTATTGGCTTGGTGGGATTCTTTGATTTCCTGGCTGATGTCATGAGAATTCCAACTTTTATTTCTGCCATGGTTTTATAGTCTCTGTGTGTGTTTAAAATTGAATGACTTTTTTAAAATAAGAAATAGCAATGTCCATTTAATGGACTTTATAAAGAAGAACCTGAGTTGCTGTGTTTCATCAACCTTTCTTTTCTCTCTTTAGAGGACGTGAAGCAAGTGTTTGGACAGACCACCATCCATCAGCATATTCCATTTAACTGGGATTCAGAATTTGTGCAACTACATTTTGGAAAAGAAAGAAAAAGACACCTGACTTACGCGGAGTTCACTCAGTTTTTACTGGTAGGTCTACTTCTTAACAAGTTGAAAAGAGTAACCAAGTTAAGGCAACCTGGGATCATGTTGGGTGTAAAAAGACCACAACCTTGACTTGAACATTGGAAGGGAATATGCGTCAAGGCCTTAGGGTTACCAAGTAGATCGGGCAGGGCCAAATGTGAACTTGGACTTTGGGATTTTGCTCCACTGCTGGTTACCGGCAGTTTATCTTCTCCCAGTGTGTTAACAGCACTCTTCCTCCTAGAGGCGAGGGGCTTCAGGCACAGGTGGGAAAAACTCTTCAAGGCTGTTGTTGCCTGGGGCCTGTGTTCAGAGAATGGAAGTGACAAGGGGTGGGGGAACAGCCGGGGTTGGGTGGTTGAAGCTTCTCGGGGCCTAGTGTGCACCCCGTCTAAGAACCACTGTCCCAAAGGCACCTGCTCCCCAAGGTTGAACTCTGAGGGTTGTCTGCATTGCTGAGTGCCCCTTTCCTGGCCCCATCTCTCTGGACCTCTCTCTGCTGCCCGCTCCCTCCCCCACGGTGAGCTTATCATCCGGCCTCCTGCAGGAGAGTATTTCAAAGAGGGTGACTGCATTTCCCCTTTCCTCGGACGTGTCTTTTTGAGAAGGTTTCATTCTGATACCAACATGTAGCAACCAGCAGTGTCAACACCCATGATCTGTCAGTCTCTGTGACAAACCACTTGCACTTGGAGTTTTGGGCATTTGTTTTGTTTCTCTAGCTATTACATTTTTCTTTTTTCATTCTAACATCAGGAAGACTCATTTAAGGGAGTGTTCATTTGGTTTATTTAAGTTCTGGGTCTTGAGGAGAAAATCGCTGGGGAAGTCACCTTCAGACGTTCAGTACTGGCAATGTCCTGAATGGTGCCGTGGTACCCCGGGTTCTCTCGTGCGCCCCAGACCTGGCCGGGGTCTTCCGCGGAGGGCTTGACGCACAGCGCTGCAGGGGTGCAGGTGGAGGGTGTGTGGGCACGTCCGCATGCCCTGCCCCGTGGGCTTGCATTCAGGAAACACCGTGCCGTCTTCATCTGCAACACCAGCGTGTGTGCTGTCAAGCCACTTCAAGAGCTGCTGGTCGTTTTGACTTTTGATGGTGTCGTCGCGACAGGTGCACTTTGTTGTTGTGCGGTGTCACTCTGCTTCTGTTTTCCTGGCCTTTGGGAACTCAGCACAAGGCACCTCAAACCTGCCTTTGTATTTTCTTCTTCCTTTAAAACCAAAAAAACAAAAAACAAAAAACAAAGCATGTTGCTGTCTGCACCCATTTTTAGTTCTGTATAAACATAAGCCTACTCGGCTGACTCAGGTGGAGAGTGGAATGCGTTGGATTTTTGCTGCTGTGTACACAGGACACGGGCACGCCGTGGGAGGTGGTGTTCATTTTGATGAGGAATAATTACAATAATGCTATTGAGACGGATGCCTCAAATTGACTTTATGGAACACAGCCTGATTAACTTTTAGACTTGATGGGATGTTAGCAGTAGTAAGGATGGTCGCATTGCCCCTCTGAACAAGTATCAATTATGCTGAATGCAGTCGGTTGTGAGCCACTCGCTGGAGCCTCTGGGATACAGCCTCCCCCAGGTACAGGACGTGATGACTCACGGACTACTGTTACGTTTCCTGCCATCACTTGGAGGGGCTTCCCGTAAACCCAACCCCCTTCTGCCATGGAGAACGGAAACATCCCACAGCGGCCTGCCAGGGGCTGTCTGGATTTTGTGGCCAGAATGGAACTTAGATTACAGTAGTCTCGGCAGTTAGGGATCATGGTCATGGCCTTGCTTCTCTGTCCCACTACGGACCAGACGTGAAGGAACGGGTGCGTGGTTGGCGGCAGGCTTTCTGTGGATGCTGGTGAGTGACAGTTTGGCTGTGACTATCGGGTCACTTCCTAAAACTGCCAGTCTTTCATTTCCTTCCTTTGAACCTTTTCCCAATGCAAGCAGAGCTTGAAATCTCTGCTTCAGGTTCTTTGCTTCTCTGGGGCTGTCTTCTGCACGCAGGTGGCTTCCTAGAGATCCACACGGGTTCAGCCTCCGGTGTCGGAGGCCCTCGCGTTGTCAGGCACCCACGCTTCCTTCTGCTCTCGGCAGGGCTCAGAAGCCCAGGCTCCGGCTCACTGCCCGGCGCCAAGGTTGTGCCCGCAGACGCCTGGCTGCGTGAGGAGTGGAAACTCTGCCTGCCCAGGTGTGCGGCAGCCTGCTGAGGAGGGGGCAGCCATCAGGACAGCAGAGCCGTGCTGGCGGCTTCTGGGGGCCCGAGCAGACGGTACAGACCACGCTGCCCTGCGCCCCTGAGGGTCCCTACAGAGAGCTCTTGTTGGTCCCAGCCAGCTTGTGTGTTACAGACTTGCGGGTATTCAGCCGTGTGGTTGCCATTCTTGGCAAGGTGCAGTTGTCTGTGCATATGTGAGCCGCTCTCGGCCACCCTGTGTCTCTCCGGGTCATCCTCAGTCCATGTGCTCATCTGTGTAGGTGTGGCACTCATGACCATCACTTACATGGTGAGCTGTGGTGTAATTTTCCACCTTTGGCTATAAAATTCATAAAGTGGCAAGGCGATCTTCTTTGAACCAGACTTGCCTCCTTGTACTTTGCATGGGAATAATTTATAATGACGCAAGGAGCAGGGACACAAAGCCACCTTCTTCCTGTCATCTTATTAGTAAAGAAGGATTTCAAGAGAGTGGGACCGCATTTCTGTTACCCCTTCATTTATACTGTTGTGTTTACGGCTGCTGTCTTTGTATGCTGTGTCCTATCATCTCTGCTTCTCAGGTCATGGATGTGCATATGTGCATGTGAGTATGGTTTTATACAGGGGTATGTATGTGTGTTTTAAAATAATCTCTAAAGCTGGCCGGCGCTGCGGCTCACTAGGCTAATCCTCCGCCTGTGGCGCTGGCACACCAGGTTCTAGTCCTGGTTGGGGCGCCAGTTCTGTCCCGGTGGCTCCTCTTCCAGTCCAGCTCTCTGCTGTGGCCCGGGAGTGCAGTGGAGGATGGCCCAAGTGCTTGGGCTCTGCACCCGCATGGGAGACCAGGAGAAGCACCTGCCTCCAGGCTTCGGGTCAGCGCGGTGCACCGGCTGTAGCGTCCATTTGGGGGTGAACCAACAGAAGGAAAACTTTTCTCTCTGTCTCTCTCTCTCACTGTCTAACTCTGCCTGTCAAAATAATAATAATAATAATAATAAGCACCTCTAAACCTCTACTCTTAGCTCCAGAGTTAAGCTCTGGTTCTGCTGAGTTCTGTAGTGCCAGCCCTAAGAGTTACTTTCAAAGGCCACAAAGCTGGGACTAAATTCACTTTCCCTGAATCTCTAGTGGTGATTTTCAGATTTTAGTGTAAGAACCCTTGGCTGAGGAGTTTCTTCTACAGTGCAGAGTCCTGGGCCCCTCTCCCCCAAGCCTCTGACTCAGTAGTTCTGGATGGGTCCCGAGAAACCACTTTCCAGTCGCATCCTGAACTGTGATGTTCCGGGTGGTCCACACGTGGGTCCCCACTCCTCAGCCTGGGACATCGAGATGCATGGAACTGGTCTCAGGTCTTCATCCTGAGGCTGACGGGTGCCCAAAGAGACAGACATGACCAGATGTGGGTTTCAGTAGCATCGCTCTGGGAATTGTATGGAGAATGTCCCGGCGAGGGAGACTGGCCAGTCGCTTCCACTCCCAGAGTGAGACGGCCGTGGCCTGAGGTGGGGAGACAGGGAGGGCAGTTGGCTAAGGTGACAGATCCAGGGGGTGATAAAGGAGTGGGCCTGCCAAGGCTGAGGGAGCTCGTACGTGGAGACTTGCAGAACGCCCGGTGGCCCTCTGAGTTGGAGGTCTGAGCAGAGTGGGGAGATGGTGGCTTTGTTGGATGGGGCACACAGGAGGAGGAGGGGCTGCAGCGCAGCGCTATACAAGTGGTAGCTGTTGCCATGCGTTGTCCAGTCTGCCCTGCCTCCTGTCCTCAGCTTTCCGAGTTGAGATGCTGCTGTGATAGGCCCTGATGGGGACTGAACCAGTGGATGGAAGAACTCTTGCTCCTTCCCCCTCCCTCTCGGCCACTTTGTCTTTAAAATAAATAAATATTAAACAACAACAACAACAGCAGATGTTTCCTTATACCAGTATGCCATGACAAATACAGTAGCACACCCTATGGAAAGGTGACGGCCGAGCCAAGACCACAGCTGACCCACAGTGGTGACGCCCTGATGGGCCCTACAGACTTGGGCTTCTTGAAGGAATTCTCCTCCCTATTTTCGGGGAAAATGATCAGGGAAGCAGCTGTGCTCTGAGTGGTGGAGAGGCCTGATTCTGAGTTTGGGATTCCATTTGTTAACCTGCCTTGCGAGGGGGTGCCGTGAGTCTACAAACAGGTAGGAATGGCATTGCCTGGCCCAGCAGAGAGCCCAGATCTTAAGGGCATACGAGTGTGTCATTGAAAGTTCCGTCAGGTCCTCATTTTGTCCAAAGAGGATGATGAGCCCCAGACAGGGGGAATCATGGTTGACAGAGCTGGGGATTGGACCTGGCGTGGGAGCTGTGTCTGGTACCCTCGACCGGCCATTCGTATTGTGGGAACCTCTGTCCTGAGTTAGCATGAGCCTTGTACAACTCTGTCGAATGACAGAGCATACTCCCACCACTAATGCAACTGAACAGTTTTGGTTCTTTTTGTTAACTGAGATGGACCAGTATCTGGGTGTAGGGGGTCAACCCAGATTAGATGTGCTGTAGAGATCAGCCCAAGTCTTTTCCGTATAAAGGGGAAGGCATTTTGGTTATTCAGGTTCTGAGCCCTGGACGGTAGAGCACTGGGAACATGCTGCTCATGGGTGCTGGTGTTTGCTGCCTGGCACTGAGGCTGCCTGAGCGTCACCACTGCGGGTCAGCTGTGGTCCTGGCTCGGCCGTCACCTTTCCATAGGGTGTGCTGCTGTATTTGTCATGGCATACTGGTATAAGGAAAAATCTATTGTTGTTGTTGTTGTTTAATATTTATTTATTTTAAAGACAAAGTGGCCGAGAGGGAGGGGGAAGGAGCAAGAGTTCTTCCATCCACTGGTTCAGTCCCCACATGGCTGCACAGCTCCTGGTTCCTGGCTTCGGCCTGGCCCAGCAGTGGTTGTTACAGCCATTTGGGGAGAGGACAGGATGATGGAAGACCTCTCTCTCGCTCTCTCTCTCTCTTGTTCTCTTGCTCTGTCTCTCTCTTTCTCATTCTACCTTTCAAATAAAAATAAAATAGACCTTAAAGACAGCATCACTTGATGTTTGTTCTAGAATGAAGTGGCTGACAGCCTTTCCAGTAGGGCAGGCTCTGCTTTTGTGTCCAAATGGCAGCCGTTGCTGGTCAGGCGATGGTGGCCAGAGGCGAGGTGATCCCGGCACAGGGACAGTCAAATGCAGGACGTGTTGCGTTTGCCTCACACACTTTCTGCTCCCAGGCAGAGGAGAGGATGCACTGTGCTGCTGTGTGCATGGCGCTGCTCAGCTTGCTGTTGTGTCGAAAAGCCCGATATGCAGGCTTTTACCATGGCGCCCGCCGCACGCTGAGCGCTCCGTACAGCACCTCCCCGGCTGTGACCCCCTGGCAAGTGCCACAGGAAATCTGGGGAACAGGGAGGCAGGAATGGAGAAGCTCTGCACTCGGTTCCGCCGGGGTGTGGCTGTGCACACCGAGCCACATGTGCCGTCGTCGCTGAGGCCCCTCTGGGCACTGGGGGGACATCCCTCCCTGGACTCAGCTTGGCCAGTGGGGGTGCACAGCTGAGCTCCACTTTTACTCGATTTAAAGCTATGTGAATCTTTGTTTTACTTTGAATATTTTCCCTCTAAATTAGTATAAGATTATGCAAACAAAGCAGGTGCCTAGTATTAAACAGTATGCAGGTTTGTTATGTAAAAAAAATTGTTTAAAATTGTGCTAATAAATCTGATGCCTTTTTTCCAAGAGTTTGTTTATTTATTTGAAGTGCTGTTACGGAGAGGGAGAGATAGGGGAGAGGGGTGTCGATCTTCCATCTGGTTTACTCCACTGGGGTTGGGCCAGGCTGAAGGCAGGAACTCCATCTGGGTCTCCTACGAGGGTGGCAGAGGCCCAGTACTCGGGCCATCCTCTGCTGCTTGCCCAGGTGCATTAACAGAAAGGTGGATTGGAAGTAGAGCAGCTGGGACCCGAATTGGCCCTCACATGGGATGCTGGCGTTGCAGGTCGTGACTGAACCTGCTGGGCCACAGCCTCTCTATGCCTCTGTGTTCCTCTCCTCGCAAACAGTTACCTGCACCTGGCCCCCAGTTCTGACCGTCACCTCCAAGGAGTAATTCATCTGAGTCATTTCCTTATGTCCTTTCTCAAATTCTGGATTTCAGGGTGGTGAAAGGTGCAGATTGCCTGGAGTTTTTTTTGGTGTAATGTTCTTGCCTTTGTAATAGGATGTGCTGCTGGTTTTAGGGTCTGTTTTGTTGTGGTGGTTACTGGTAGATTGTTCTCAAGGAACATGCTTGCATGTCTGAATACAGGTAGAAAGGGGTTTTTACATTCAAAATATGCCCACTGGAAGACTGGGGATTATTAAGGAAATGACAGGCCTGAAACTATTAGAAGCATAAATGCTAGACCCAGTGCGGCATAACCCCTCTACATGTTCATTTCTGTACAGCTAACGATTCTTAGGCGTTCGATGTTTTCCCTGCAGCAGTCTGAATGGGGTGTGTTGAAGCAGTTGCAGACTGCCGCAGTAAAAGTCTGTTCCGTTAGTCATCACACGCCAGAACAGAGGGGACAGAGCAGCTCAATGCAAACAGGGAAGAGGAGCGGGGCCCGGAGCACAATTGCCCTAGATGGCCGTGGAGTGCCTCGCCCTGGGAACTTGTGGCCCCGGGTCCAGGGCGCCCTCCCCACCTGCTGCCCAGGGTCGCCATCCGCGGCAGTTCCCTGGCACCCGATGCCTGGCGCTGGGAGCGCGCTCGGTACAGAGGCCTGCACCTTTGCAGCCGTCTGCGTTTGCCACACAGCCTCAGGCCCTCTGTTTCATGCTCTGTACTTCCTTCGCTATCAGCTTGATGTGGGCTGTGCCCCTGCCCTCTGGAGGCACGATGGGGGGATCTCATCTGGGTCTACAGATGTGTGTTTTCTCTCCTGGTTCGTGGTAGACCTCCCTGTACTGGCAGGAGGCGGGTCTGTATAGGTACCACCTGTGGCTCAGCAGGCACCGCCTCCGCCACGCCCCCCTCTGGCTGCGTGTGGGGGTGTTGGCTGGCTCACAAGGTTGTTAGGAGGTCAAGGAGAGGAAGCAGGGCAACACAGCACCCTGTTGGGAACACAGGTGAATGCTGATCTCCTGGATTCGTTTTTCCCTAAAATCCGTGTGCCTGAACTTTCAGATCCCCTTTCTACCTGTGCCTCTCGCTCTCTTCCGTACAGGGCTGAATTTCTGTTTGTAACCCCGACTCCCCTCGCTGCGGGTTGCTCACTGTAGTTGGCCACCTCATCGCTCTCCCCTGAGGTGTCTTCCTTCGGGGTGGAGTCTCCTGTCTCCCCCGACATATAAGAGAATTCCTTGAAATATGTCTCGCTCCATGTTTACATTCAAGTCGTCCTCAAAGCTTTGTCCACATCTCCCTAGCATTCCCTTCCTTAAGCTTTCGGCCAGGGCAGCGTGAGTTAGGAGTGGGGCCAGTGGCGCCTTGCACAGATCTCAACTCTGCCTCTTCTTAGCTGCGTGCTGCTAAGCCTGCCCGAGCTTCGGGTGCCTCCGTAAAGTGCAGCTGGTGAGTGTCGCTTAAGACTTACATACCTGCTGGCCTGCAGTCAGGGTGCAGGCTCTCAGCTGCTACCTCTCCATCCTGCCTGGTCCTGGGCGAGCACTCCTGTGGCTAGTCCAGAATGACTCAGAACAGCTGCTCTTGCCTGGATGAGACCTCGGAGGATTTGAAACCTTTCACCCCTGCTGCCATTTATTAAATGGCTGTCTGGTGTGGCTCTGTATTTTACAGCCCTGTATAGCCGGTGGTGGTGGGCCTGTGTAGCGGACACCTGGGCCCCAGGATGCAGACGTCATCAGCTGAGCTCCCCCAGGAGGTGGTCGTGCCACGATGCTGGCACATCTACCCCTCCCCGGTGTTGATGCCCCAGTGTCGGCATTGTCATGTCACCCCTCTCTTCACACAAGCCCGCAGCACACGTTCCTTGCTTGAAAAAAGTATTTCTGGTGACAGAGAACCTGCTGCTTTGCAAGTGGCCCATTTCATTGCTGGATAGTTCTGTTGGTTAAATACTTCTGTGCATTGTGCCGAAAACCTGACCCCAGGGCTTCTCTCCACGGGTTGTGTTTTTAAAAGAAATATCAAGACTAGTCTGGATTTTTCAAAACTCGTAGTCTTTTAACCAGCTGCATCTCCATTGCTGACCAGCCCCTACTCGGGTCATTTACTTCCCCGTCTGGTCCCCACATTTGGGGAAGCTCCCAGTCCGTTTGCTGCCTCCTGGGTTCAGACCTAGAAAGCGTCAGACTCTTGGTGGCCCTGCGCGTGATTAGGTTTTCCTTGAGAGCTTCGCATTCCGTCACGTGCCGTGGCCATTCTGTTCACGGATGACGCGCTCCTTACTCACGTCTTCATGAGGTTGTCCGAGTGTCGGCTCTCAGGAGCCTCATTACCTCTTCCTCTGCCTGCAGCTCTCGGGGGCTCTGAGAAAGAGCGAAGACCGGGAGAAGGCCTTTAGATCCGGTCTCCCCTTCGTGTAGCTGTGGCTTAGGAAGGCCGTTCCGATGCCCTGGCTGCCTTGGCGTTCGCCTTTAGTGGAAAACCTTCGGAAGTGTATTCTTTTCCCATAAAAACAGATAACAGCAAAACATAGAAGAGTTCTTGTCTTTCCCGTAGCTCTCCAGATTCCCAAGTGTCAAATATACATTTCAGTTAAATTTCTGACACCGTTATCCAGGATACAGCGTGGGGTGCAGCACGGGCGGGCAGGAGGCTGGCCTTCCAGTTCTTCTGCCTCCTGTCCCATGAGGTTAAGGGCGGTACCGTGTAGGGTGGCTGTGACACTTGTGAAGTCATTCCTGTGAACCGTTTCCCAACTGTGTCTGAGGCATAATACGCCATTGTGGCTGCTGTATCCGTCAAGGCAGAAGCTTCATTTGGTCACCGAGAGGAAGAAGCGACCAGGACTCAGACTCCTTGCTGCCTCAGTAAGCCACTTGAAAGCAGGGGAGCCTCCTCACTCACTGTTTTGACTCTGGCCTTCTCCTTCAAGAACTACGAGGATCTAGTGTCTCGTTCCGCTGGAATTTTAACATCCCCAGTCATCATGAGCTACTAGATGTGTATTCTCAAGCTATTCATCGACAAGGTTAAAAAAAAACAACTTTCTTCCTGCACGATGGAGGGATCCCTGCTAGTAAGCGTGGAGGGGCGGAAGTGCCGGCCGGAGTGCAGAGTGACACTGTTCTCACAGCCACCTGCACTGGCCCGCAGCCCCCAGGGAGCCCCTGCTTTCCAAGTTGGCCCCCCAGGCAGGCTGGTTTTGCCTTTCTGGCCTCCTGCTTTCTGATAATATGGGTGGCCAGGGAACACGATGCTGTTTTTGGTATAATGGTCTGAAGATCTTTAAAACTCAAGAGTTATAAACTAGGGAAAATGGTAAATAACTGAAGAGACCTTCCACTATTGTTGAGAGTAATCTTGGCTACCGATAGCTTTAGCAATGGGTCTGGCAATTCAAAGGCATCTGTGTTCATTCACTTTCAATTGAATACACACTGTGGTCGTTTTTCACTCCAGGGTGTTTAACAGTTGGTTTCTTCTTTCCTCCTGAATTGGAGACACTCGCACAGAGAACCCCTTTTTGTTCGCTAGATCATGATTTGTTCATTCAGCTGGTTTTATGGAATACCCATCGCTGATGACAATGTCTGTAGCAAGAGTGCCACTGTATCTAAAGCATCCCCCCCAGCAGCATGCGTGGGGTGGGCGTAATCGGGACAGAGCGTCTTTCCCTGGCGAAGGTAGGGAGAAGGCAGCGTGCTGACAGTCGCTTATCCCGCCAGGTGGGATAAGGCAAGTCTCGGTTGGGAGGCCTGGTTCTGTTTGTGGAAGGTGTGCCGGGCAGGCCTGACAGCAGCTCCTGCAGGGTCGTGAGGTCCTGTGTGGCACATGGGTCTCGTGTGACGAGGCACAGGTCAGAGCTGTGATTCTGCAAGGTGACTTCTGGCACGTGCAAGGTGGACCGCGGAGGTCCGAGGAGGCCCTGAGCCAGCGGGCCAGTGATGGGAGAGATGCCCAGGAGGGGCCTTTGAAAGCCCCAGGGGAGCTGCTCTGCTGACTGGTTACTCTCGGGGGAGGGAGCTTGAAGAATCGAAGGTGACAGCTTTCCAGGTGAGGCGACGAGAAAAACGACGTGCCAGGAAGGAGAGCAGAGACGGCGAGTAGTGGGTTAATGGGTGTGTGGCTTTGTGGCCTTCACAAGGTCCCCACACGGGAGGAAGGAAGACTCGCATCTTTCCTCTCAGACTTCAGTTTGCACTAATTCACAAGGGCAATTCATTTTTCCACATCTATAAGTCATCTCACCAAATAAAGCTGAATAATTAATTTCTTACTATTTACTAAAACTCCCTGTCATGTAAATAAATTGAAGTCCTTGAGAGCCACATCAGTAATCCTTTTTAATTGCATAGAGATGAGCTGTCGCTCTACAGGCTGAGTATTGTGAGGAAGAAAATAAAAGGCTTTCTGCAGAAGGGTGCTTGATGAGTTCTGATATGAGACTTTTTATAACGTCTTTTCATCTGAAAGGCGGAGAGAGATCAATCTGCCATCTGCTGGTTTGCTTCTCAGACGCCTGCAGCAGCCCGGGCTGGGCCAAGCTGGAGCCAGGAGCGTGGAACTCAGTCCAGGTCTCCCGTGTGGGTAGCTGGGACCCGGCTGCTGGCGGCATCGCTTGCTGCCTCTTAGAGCGCCCTTTAGCAGGACGCTGGATCAGAAGTGGAATGGCCAGGACAGGAACCAGCACTCTGACGTGGGACGTGGGCACCCCAAGCTGCGTCTTCACCCCTGGAGGCTGTGCTGTGTTTTGTGCGCACGCATGTCCTCTGGGAGTGGCGACAGACACGTAGGGGTATTCTTGCTGCTTTTCGATCATGTGGATCAAAACTGCATTGCCAAAGAGACTGCCGCACGTTTGCCTCTTCTGACCCCCCTACCGTACAATTCCTTGTTAAAGAGTAGCGGTCCGCGTATGTGGCCCTGTCTGGAGATCCTTTTAACTGTCATGACCTTGGATAGAAGGCCGACTGGTATCAGGTGGGCGGGGTGGAGGTGGCCAGGACGGCCTCCCATGGACAAGAGAACCTATCCCAGATGCTGAGAGTGCCAGAGCCGAGCAGCCCTGCCAGAGCTCCCGTTTGCAGAGAGCTGCTCTTTTCTGTCCCTTGTCACGTCACAAGTTTGTACCAGGGCACCATTCAGAACAGCTCTCTTCTGTGTGTTTCTTTGTTCATCTGTATCACCTACACTGGCCTGGGCTATGTCTTTGAACCTACCATTCATTCCTGTTTCCATTGTCTATGTGCTCTTGGCTGCCAGCGGAGCCCAGAAGTGATCTGGCTTCCTCAGGTAGGAGAGTAAGGTGGAGTACACATTTCCTTATCTAAGCAAAGTTTTTGGAAGGGGGTGACAGCTCTGCAACAAGCCGATGGCACTTGTTAGGGCCAGGTAGAATCCATGTTGCTTCAGCCCAGTTTGGAAATGAACAGTCGTTTGCAGTAACTGAATGAGAAACAAAGTTTTTCACTTTGTTTGTAGGAAATACAGTTGGAGCATGCGAAGCAGGCCTTTGTGCAGCGGGACAGCGCCAAGACCGGAAGAGTCACAGCCATCGACTTCCGAGACATCATGGTCACCATCCGCCCCCACGTCCTGACCCCTTTTGTAGAAGAATGTCTCGTAGCTGTAAGTTGTCACCCACCCTGCTGACATAGTTTATTCTACCCAGTTTAAGCTCAACTAATAAGGGACTGTATGAAAAATTCTTGTAAAGTATGTATGGTTTCTTTTCCTGTCTCAAACACTACTATTTTCTTAGTGTGATTGCATTACCAAGCTTACAGGCTAAGAGTGTGTGTTGGCTCTGTTCACTGGGTGGGTTAATTTGTCGTCTGGGTGAGATGGAATATCTTCAAGCAGGGGTGGGAACTGTCTGCCCAGGGGCTGCATAAGGCCCACAAAATCATCTGGTATGGCCCTGCTAAGGCAACCACAGGCCAATGTGCAGTCAATCAAAATGCAGTAAATCTATAGCAGGCTAATTTTTAGGCTGATAATTTTGTATGGTCCACAAATAATGTTAATACGCAGTGGCCCTTGGCAGTTAAAAGGTTCCCCAGTGCTGTCTTAAAGAAGCATCCAGGTGCCTCTCGTATCCTTAGGGAATGGGTCCCAGGACCTCCTTGGACATCAAAATGTGCACGTGGTCCACTCCTTTAGAAAAGCACCCAGTGTTTGCATGTAACTTTGCACATCCTCCTGCACACTTTAAATCCTCTCTAGATTTCCTGAACCATCCAGTGCACCGAAAATGTTCTATAAATAGTTATTAACACCAAATGGCTCAGGGACTGAGGATAAGGAAAAGCGTCCATGCACGTTCAGTGCAGGTGCGCTGTTGTTGTCTTCGTATTTTCCGTCTGCTTGGTTGAAGCCATGGGTGCAGCATCTCCACATGTGGCAGACTGACTGTACTGCTGGGCCAAAGAAAGAAGAAAAAACGCATTTGTGATCTTAACTCCGCTTGTTCTGTATTTTGAGGAATGTCCAGTGGTGATCTTTTTTTTTTTTTATCTTATTTATCCTTTAAGGCAAAAAAAAAGTAACACCCATGAGTTGCTTATTAGAGCAGGTTGGCAGAGCAGAAAGTCTAAAGCTTGGATGCACTCATTCATCACCCATTCACTGTGTCCCACACACATGCATGTACCCCCCCCACCCTTACGTCCTGAGCCCTGGGTGGTCCCACAGCAGTCTATGGTGGTGGATCCCAAGCGTTTGTCCTGGAAGAGTCGACCCACCAGGAATCACTACTAAAATCACAGATGCCAGAGGCTCCTCCAGGCTGTGCTTCACCATCCATAGGGGGGAGGTCTTGAAATCTAATTTGTGAAGCTTCTAGAGGATTCTGTGGCTCACTCAGATTTGGGAGCTACTACCGAGTTGTTACTCTCTTTTGTTAATCCTAGGGAGAGGACTGTGGGTGAGTTCCCCATCACCTGGGTTTCCCACAGTGTTCACCCGAGGCAGGAAGTGGGGGAACCTTTGGGTTGTATCTTCCTGGTGCGTGGCCCCCAGACAAGGCCTTCCCTACTCTGCACAGGGCTAATCCAACTCCTTTCCCTGCCTGCACCCCCACCCCCTTTCTGCTTCATACAAAACTCTCATGTCAGCTATTTTAAATGATTACCAAGTGAAGATTTATGTGGTTGTTAGCTTATAAAGAAGTGCCTTCCTATTAAAAACATTTTGCCTTGTTAGAGAGGGGTAGAATTTGAAACCGCAACACTGAAGTTCTATTCATAATAGACATGCTGTCTGCTTCCCGTGCCCCCTGTGAAGAAATACAGCTCCTTAAGAATTCTGATTATCAGAACGCTGACCAGTCTCTACCCCCCCCCAAAGCGCATGACGTCTCATAATTTTACCACAATACGCTTGTTTGCCGCAAGTCCCACCAGTGAAAAGTCTGTACCTAAATGATTATTTATTGCTGGTTGAAAGTAACATGACATGTCTTGATATTAATGTTAGGTTGAGCACTTTTCATAGTATGTTTGTGTTGAGATAATATAGTTTTGCATGTATAAGCACACATATGTATGCATGCACATAATATAGTTTCACATATATAAGCCTTTGAGATTTGCTCATTAGATGAAATAAACCAACTTATAAAACATTTCCAATTGAAATCTGAACTCTGTAAATTACTACTGGACCTGCTATAATCCTACACGTGTATTTATTTAGTTCTCTAGGAGTTGTGTGTGGAAAGTACAAGTTCTGGTCATGATTAGTTGCAGTTACTTCCAAAAATCATTTATAGCTTTTTTTTGTTTGTTTAATGTGAAAGAAAAATACTTACGGTCATTGCTTCTGCTACATGCATTCTGGATTATGTCCAAGCTTGCATTAAATACTTGTACGTACACTTCTGCATCTTCCTCATCTATAAATCTTCTTATTTTTCATCTTCTCTCTTATTTGCAACTTACTTGAGGCCGCTGGAGGTACCACGTCGCATCAAGTTAGTTTCTCCTATTTTAATGGATTTAATTCTCTCCTGAACAACATGGAACTCATTAGAAAGATCTACAGCACTCTGGCTGGCAACAGGAAAGACGTGGAGGTGACTAAGGGTGAGTGAGAGTAGATCTGAATTCTTGCCTGCAAGAACCTTGGGGTATTATTGTTAGAAGAGGGGAAAGCAAGGAGGAGTTTATGTTACAGATTTTTCTATCTCATTGACACGCATTAGCCATATGGTCCACGTGTGTTCTCAGTCCTTTGATCAGACAAACAAAAGCTAACACAACAGTCTTCGCCAAGTTTTAAATAAACTGAAGACAGCCTTTAAATGAGGAAAACATGTAAAGCTTCTTAAGTGTTTTCAAATCTTGCAAGAATTGGAACTGGATGGGCAGTTCAGAAGTACATGAGAAGTTCCATAATCGTGCATGGTGACAAAGGTAAGTTGAGGGCTAAGCTTGGAACAAGATACCATTAGCATTTGAATGTCTTATATATATATATAGAGAGAGAGAGAGAGAGAAAGAGAGAGAGAGAGAGAGAGAACGAACTCCTTCTGGAATTCCATAGCTTCATTAATAAGAATCCCGGGACCCGTGCACGTGGAGCTCCATAGATGCTCATCTCCTTATTTTCCCTGAGTGCCACTTGGATAACATCCCGTGTGCCTTTTGCAAAGCCTTCAGGTGGCACCCAAACGATACCAGAGGACTGTCCTGCTATGCCTCCCCAGTGACTAAAAGGACAGCAGAAGTTCTCGCCCGATTTGGACGGACTTGAATTCTACCACTGACAATAATCAGGTTCTGTGTTGTGCGCTCATCCAGTGCATGTGGTGGCTGTTCCTCCTTGAATCTTCCCTTTTGCCTCTTTTTCCATACAGAGGAGTTTGTTCTGGCCGCACAGAAATTTGGTCAGGTTACACCCATGGAGGTTGACATCTTGTTTCAGTTAGCAGATTTATATGAGCCAAGGGGGTAAGTTGGCTTTCTTTCTTTCTTTTTTTCTAAATTAGCTTAATAAAAGGAGGTTAGGAGGTTGGGGAAGGAGGAGGGGCAGCAATTGGGAGAGAGAAAGAAGCCAAATTAAAGTCAAGGCCGAAATACGGGAAATGAGAGCGGGTCAGTGTGGAGCATGTAAGGTAAATCCTAGTAACCAGTGACTGCCCCGCTCCTGCCGTTTGTCCCGCAGACGCATGACCTTGGCAGATATTGACCGCATCGCCCCCCTAGAGGAGGGCACGCTCCCCTTCAACTTGGCCGAGGCCCAGAGACAGGTGAGCCACCCCTCCCCCACCCACCCCCCCCCCCCCCCCGGCCCGGCGTCGCTGTGCCAAACGCCCCCTCCAACTGGCCGCCCTTTCGGTGCTGGTAGCCGATTAGCCATTTCTTCCGTTCCTTCCCCTCCAAAATCCAGACACTTCTTAAAGACTGGAGAGAGAAATTCCTCAGACAGGCTGATGCAGAGCCCGGAGACCCCAGGCTGCTTCCTCACGGCGGCCTCGCAGTCCCCGCATGGGCACTGGGCCCCGGGAGTCCCCGCCATCCTTGCATGGGCACTGGGCCCCAGGAGTCCCTGCCATCCCCGCAGGGCACTGGGCCCTGGGAGTCCCTGCCGTCATCCCGGCACGGGCACTGGGCCCCAGGAGTCCCCGCCGTCCCCGCAGGGCACTGGGCCCTGGGAGTCCCCGCCGTCATCCCGGCACAGGCACTGGGCCCCAGGAGTCCCTGCCATCCCCACATGGGCACTGGGCCCCAGGAGTCCCCACCATCCCCACATGGGCACTGGGCCCCAGGAGTCCCCGCCATCCCCACATGGGCACTGGGCCCCAGGAGTCCCCGCCATCCCCACATGGGCACTGGGCCCCAGGAGTCCCCGCCATCCCCACATGGGCACTGGGCCCCAGGAGTCCCCACCATCCCCACATGGGCACTGGGCCCCAGGAGTCCCCACCATCCCCACATGGGCACTGGGCCCCAGGAGTCCCTGCCATCCCCACATGGGCACTGGGCCCCAGGAGTCCCCACCATCCCCACATGGGCACTGGGCCCCAGGAGTCCCCGCCATCCCCACATGGGCACTGGGCCCCAGGAGTCCCCGCCATCCCCACATGGGCACTGGGCCCCAGGAGTCCCCGCCATCCCCGCAGGGCACTGGGCCCTGGGAGTCCCTGCCGTCATCTCGGCACAGGCACTGGGCCCCGGGAGTCCCCGCCATCCCCGCACGAGCACTGGGCTCTGGGCGTCGTCCCCCTGCTGTCCCCGCACGGGCACTGGGCCCCGGGCGTCCCTACTGTCCCTGCATGGGCGCTGGGCCCCGCTCTGCCCAGTATCCACACGAGATCACTTTGTTTAGTCTGCAGGCCTCGTCTGAAGGCTTTTAGACGGCTTTTTCTCGGCGAAAGCGTTCATAAGCTATGTGGAAACAATTCTAGGAATGCTGCCTTTTATTTCACGGTTAACAGAAACCAAGCTGTTGGGGCGGCGGGAGTCCGCGCTGTCACCTCGCGTTCGGGTTCTGCCCGTGGGCCCTCGGGCGCGCCGTGCCCACGCGGCGCCGCTGGGTGCAGTCCCCTCGCAGACTCAGCGTCGTGTCCAGAAAAAGACCTCCTTTAAGGCAAAGCCCTCTCTGACTCCTGCAAGACTTAACAGTTTCTGGCTCGAGGCTCTGGGGCTGTGCGGAGACGCCAGTTTGACCACAATGGGCTGAGGCGGGCTGCATTTTTGGGACTGGCAGGCCTGGAGCCAGGACCCCCTCCTTTCGGCTCCTTCCCGCCCGAAGGCAGCGGGGCATTCTGCGCGCTGTGGTGGGCGTGTGCTTGGTCCCGCGGGGCACCCTTGGGAGCCCAGTGTGCGGTCCTCTGCAAGGCGGGGCGGGGTGGGGTGGGGACCAAGGAGCAGCTCTGCGCCCCTGTGCCACCAGCCAGTGCGGGAACCCGGGGATTCAGAGCCGGAGAGGTGCTATTCAGATCTCCACTGCCTGCAGCCAGCAGTGCCCTGCCAGAAGTTCTCCTTCACGCCCCTTGCAGCCTTGGACTTGAAGATGGGTGCCTTGTATCCCGGCCCAGAGAGGGTTAGACTGGTTTAATGAGACTGACAGCAGGGGACCAGGTTTAGCGAGATTCACGGTGTGCATGTTCCTGCGGGCACCCCTGTGGGGACCCCTGTGAGCCTGCTGAGTCCGGCAAGGGAGCTCACCCGCCCGTGGGCAGCCCCTGCGGGTGAGCAGGGGGGCTCTGTCATCTCATTTCCGGAGCTTCGGAAAAGTTCAGTAGAAATCCCGGTTTTCACGTGTGTGTTAGATTTAGAATTAGGAGTAATGGTTCCTCCTCCCCATTATCTTCAGAGTGTTTCTCATGCATTATTTTGATGCCAGAGCACTTCTGAGTGTTGCATATTTATATCCAGGTAAATAAAATAGTGCTGCTCTTTGGGTGCATCTGTCAAAATGAACGTGCTGTTGTTTTCCACCCCTACAGGGGTAGAGTCGGAAACAGCTGCTGGGATTTGCACGGAGAATGCCTTATAGTCTTCAAGATGCATATTTCTATATAAACCTATTTTCAGTTCAGTGGCTTTAGAGGAGATTCCAGATGATCTCATTGTGTCACATTGACAGCAGCTAAAACTCAGTAGGTTGATCGCTGGGGCTGGTGATTATTTTCATTGTTCACTGATTTTAATTATTGTGGCTTTTGAAAAACAAATTTTATGGAGTGTGTTTAACCATTCAACAGGTATTTATTAAGAAGTGACTATTTGTCACCCTCACTTGACAACTCTGTGTGACACAAAATTACTGTTTTATTTGTGCAGGAGAGAAGTGTAACACTGAAACATTCCGGCATCCAGAACACTGAGGACAATAGGTCAGAAGGAAAAAACAGCAAACAAACAAAAAAATCAACTGACCAAAAGTATGAATTTAGAGAAGACAGAGGAAACATAAAAACCATGTATAAACAACCACACACAGCCAGTGTGACCACATGTGGGTTCTCTCTGAGTGGTGCAGACGCCAGGATGTTAGTATTAATGTTACGTGACTATATGAGCACACAGAGAACTTACTAAGACACAAAACCCTGTGGTCCATAGTCTTTAAAAATTATCACAAAACCTTTGAAACATTTAAAAAGGAAAAGTGAGTCATGTAGCAAGCACCTGTCTACCCAGCCTGCTCCTTTGGCTGCCTCTTCCTTTGTAAGACTTTATGAACATTTTTCTTCATCTCATTTATGCTGTTAAAATATAGTATTTCATGATGCATTTTTGTTTTAAGGCTATACCCTTATTTTTTAATTGGTTCTGTATTATTGGACATTGTTGGTATCTCCAGAATGTTGTCCCTTTAAAGAATACTGCTTTGGGGCATTCTTGTAGATTGGTCCTTGTTTACCTGCATGGTCATTTTCTAGCCTAGCTTTTTAAAAAGAATTATTGCTAGAGAGATACAGAGGAAGAGAGAGAGAAATAGAGCGACTCCTGTCCATTGGTTCATTCCGCAAATGTCCACATAGCGAGCCCTGAGCCAGACTGCAGCTGGGAGCATGGAACTCAGTGCAGGTCTCACATGGGTGAGGAGGACCCACGTTCTTGAGCCTCCAAGGGTGCAGGTTTAGCAGTAAGTTGGCATAGGCAGTGCAGCCAAGATGGTATCCCAGTGTGGGATGTGGGCATCTCACGTGTAGCCCGGTTGTTACACAAGTAGGCCAAACACCTGCTATAAGCAGAACTTTTACAAGTAGAATTGCAGGATCAGAGGTTATGCATATTGTGAGGATTTGGGGGTGTGTTATCCAATTTCCCTCGGCTTATGCTTGATTTAGTGACAAGCTGAGGAAGCCTTGTTTTTTGGGTTTTTTTTGTTTTGTTTTTTCCAGCAGAACAAACAAACCATACAAACCCAAGCCTGCCAGTCTGACAGATGAAGAATGATGTCTCACTGATCTTTTCCAATTTGTCTTTGATCACTGAGAGTTACATATGTGAAGATAGGTCCATAGCATGATTTTTGATGAAGAATGGCTCCGAGTTTAAATACAAACAGGAATAAAATTCATTAAGGAGAACTTAATGGCATCTAACCTACTTTCCTCTTAGGCGTTTCAGTTCTGCCGTGGATTTAGAACCAGTGATTCACTTCTTAATAACACCTGCCTGTTTTTTGTTCTGTTCCGGTCCGGTCTCCTGCGCGGGAAGCAGAAGGCATCGGGTGACTCGACGCGGCCCGTCCTCCTGCAGGTCGCAGAGTCGGCCTACCGCTTCGCCCTGGGCTCCGTTGCTGGAGGTCAGTCCGCACCTTTGTCCCTCCTCTTCTCTCCCCTCTAAGTCCCCTCGGAATGCTCAAGGACAAAGCCCTCTCTCCCGTGCCCCAAGCCAGTGACCAGTCTATGCCTGTGGGTGTGGGACAGAAGCCAAGGATATTTTTTGTGCATGCCTGCTCGTGACCAAGTGGCGCTTTTCTCTTATGAGACAGGCTTTCTAAAGGCAGCTCAGTGAGCTGGAGGCTGCAGGATGCGTGCATGAGAGTCTGCAGTTGTTTGTTAGGAATGTGGGAAGGTGGTGCACCTCGAAAAGACGCGCATGAGAGATTTGCGTCTGTCCTCCGTCTTCTCTCTGACTGTCACCACCTTCTCTTGCCTCCGGTTGAACTCAGCTCCTGAAATACTGGTGTCATTTCATTCCAGCTGTCGGAGCCACTGCCGTGTATCCTATCGATCTCGTAAAAACCCGCATGCAGAATCAGCGATCCACTGGCTCTTTTGTGGGAGAACTTATGTATAAGAACAGCTTCGACTGTTTTAAGAAAGTGCTACGCTACGAAGGCTTCTTTGGACTCTATAGAGGTTAGTGCCATGCGCTGAATCCGCGGGAGGTGAAATTGTCGGAGGCTCGGTGCCGGTGGCCTGGCGAACCAGAACAGCCCATTTCTGAAATATTATTTTATAAGCACCTTCAGTGGGTTTTTAAAAGGCTCATATTGTTTGTGTTCTTGGAGTGCCCCAGTCCCAGCTAATAGGGTACAGTGTCCTGAGGTCAGGACAAAGCCCATTCGGGGTGTGACTTTCCTAGATTACATAATAGTCCTCTCCCCCTCTGCCCTATTTTACTTCCTGTGATTTCAGCTACCCACGGTAAACTGTTACCCAAAAATATTACATGGAAAATTCTGGAACTAAACAGCCTGATCTTTAAATTGCCCACGATTGTGCACGACATGCTGAAATCCCACACCATGCTGCTGCTCTCGATGTATGGTCAGGAGGTCAGTAGTAGCCAGCACACGACCCAGTGCCTGCATCTCTCACCTCACTTCAATCTCATCACGTGGGCATTGTGTCATCCCACATCCTCACAGGGAAAAGCATAAGTATGGCACAATCAGACATGTCCAGAGAGAGACCCCCTTCCGTAAACTTATTACAGTGTATTGTTACAATTGCTCTATTTTACTTGTTAATTTATGAGTTAACCTCTACTGTGGGTATGTACTTGTAGGACAAAACACAGGAACACAGAGTTTGGTCCTGTTCGTGGTTTCTGGCTTCCTATAGTGGTCTTGGTACATACCCACCATGGATAAGCAGACACCTGTCGAGCAGGCGGCCCAGGGTGAGCCCCTGTGACTGCCTCTCTCTGAGGTCTCCCTTCCCTTCATCTGGGCTGGGGAGTTGATTCCTACCTCACTTGGGCCAGGTCCTCCACCTTCCCCTTTTCTCAGGCAAGGATTGATAAGGAGGGGACCAGTAGCAGAGACCGACACGCAGCCGTGGAAAGGGTCCCACCCCCTGACTGCTTCTGCCTCGGCCTTGGCCCAAGGAGACGAGACTCAGTTTCCAACTCCCTTCTCCCCGTTCCCTTCTGCAAGGAGGGAGAATGCATACGCATGCCCTGAAACGCGCCGGCACCACCGTGCAGTGAGGCCGAGGCCGGCTGCCCTGGGAACCGCAAGGCCGCCGGGGTCTTCCCTCCTGCCCATCCTGGGCCTGCTCTAGTCTTTGGTGCTCTGCTGAGGCAGGCTGGGGAGCTGTGAGCCGAGTACACCTGTGCCTCTAGGCCTCTTCTGCCATCTGCTGACTCTAGTCTTCAAATTAACTCCCACCTCAAACAAAAAACAAAAACCCTCTTGAAGGCTTTGGCCTTAGAAGCTGGGCCATTTGAAACTCCAGAGAAGTTGCACTTTGCAGGTTCTGTTATAAAGGGAGATGACCCCATCAAAGGCCTTTTGATCTCTTCTCTGCCCTCTTTCCCTTACCCCCTGCCTCCTCTTAGAATTTGGAAGGTCTTTGACCCCAGGTGATTGATGATGACCCTTGTAGGGTCACTGCCTCCCATTTGAAATACATCTCCCCCTGCTGACAGCCACCTTGCAAATGAAATGGCTCCCAAGCAGTACAAGGTTAATGTCACAGTTTCTGCTTTGCAGTGAGTCAGGCAGAAGCAAGGCACCCCTTTACCTGCTGATACGGGTGGTTGTCTGAAGGGTGGGCCCTGAGCCTCCGGCCTGGGCAGCCGTCTGAGCCTTGGAGTTGCTTCGCGAGCTAACCTTATGGGCTCATGTTGGCATTAGATTGGATGTCAGTGGCGCCCTTAGAATTGCAAGCATCCTCTCAGCACTGCTAAATGGGTTTAATTTGCCAGTGTAGACTTGGTTTTTTTTGTGTTCAGTTTTGAGTCCCTTATCTTTCCTCTGTGGGCACACACTGGGCAGCGGAGCCCAGTAGGCAGGTCGTATCCAGGTTTCCCCTCTGTGCCTCAGCCTTCTGGCCCCATGGACAGAGCAGCTTAAAGCAGGCTGGAGGCCTGGGCGCCGAGTGCATCTAGGTCCTGAAAGTAAGTTTCTCGTCTCGGGGTTTCAGTTCTCACATCTGTAGAATGGGAGCAGCTGCTTTTCACTTCCCCGGGAAGAGGGTCAGGGAGGAAGCTGGCATATCAGACAGAAAGAGGCTCGCTCCAGACACAGAGGCGGCAGCCCATCCCCCCTCCCCTGGCTTGGAAAGTCTATTTTCTGATGAGCTTCAGTTGCCTAAGGGTAAAGGTTGGCGCTGTCCTTCCAAGGCGACCAGTAGGCTGCAGCCCTGAGATTAGCTCTGGGGCCCACCTGTGTTCATTTCTCCCAGGCTTCTTCTCTTTTCTAGTGGACAGGTTTTTTATTTGTTTAAAGATTTATTTATTTGATAGAAGTACAGAGAAGGAAGACCGAGCACACTTCCACCCTTCCATCCGCTGGTTCACTCTGTACATGGCTGCAATGGCCAGGGCTGGGCCAGGCTGAAGCCAGGAGCCAGGAGCTTCTTCCAGGTCTCCCACCTGGGTGTCAGGGGCCCAAGCACTTGGGACATCTTCTACTGCTTTTCCCAGGCCATTAACAGGGAGTGGGATTGGAAGTGGAGCAGGCAGGACCCAACCATTGCTATTAAAAGAAAAATTACAGTAGAAATAGGAAAATCTTTATGAGACTCAGTGGTCTAACTTCTGGGTACAAAGTCAAGATATAAAATACCTACTTGTAATTTCCCAAAACTCAGCATTATCACATTTGTGTACAGGATGTAAAGTACCTGCTTGTCATTCTTTGACTACATCTATCATTAAATGTAATCTTATTTTTAAAAATTTGGTTATTCCAGGAGAAAACCGTAAATCTTGAGCTTTGAGAGTATAGCATTGCTATGGCTAAAGCTTTCACAGAGCATCATCTGAGAATATGCCAGAGTACAGCTCTCATTTGCAGACGTGTTTCGAAATATTGAACATGTTTTTCCTTATTATAGAATTTTCCTCCACATGTAATTTTTCTCCATCAAGATAGATGTAATTGCTGCGATTTCCTGAGTAGGGTCATTCGGGCATGTTGCATAAGTGTGGTCTCTGTCCCCTGTTTTCAGATTACCTTTGTGCAAACTTTGTAACAAAGTGGGCAGTTGGCCCTGAGTGGGGGTGCTGGTGTAGCACCTGTCCTTGTTACAGGCTGATAAGGCGCTTTTGCAGCGTCTGTGCTTACATAGTAAGTCTCTTTCTGTGTCCCAGTCCCTGGGGTGTGTGTGTGTGTGTGTGTGTGTGTGTGTGTGTGTCTTATAACAGAAATGCAAGAATCTGTATGGAAGGGCAGTTCCCTGGGGAATGGTAAGGCAGGCTCCTGTGGAGGCAGGTTGTGTGGCTTTTCCTTGCCTGGGCTGCTGCCAGCGATGCACAGGGCCCCAGCGCTGGGAGAGCACGAGTGAGCCGCTGCCACCACAGCACTGACACACACGGCTGTTACGCAGGGCCTTCCGCAGACCTGTGGATGCAGGGGCTCTGGGACTGGGAGTGTTCGCAGCTCCCTGTTTGTCTCCAGGAGTCTGCTGTTTCTGCTTGCTGGACAAGAGGCCTTTCCAAGTCCCAGGACTGACTCACAGGACCTTCTCCATCATGCAAACTGTGTTCTTTATAAGAAAGTGACTCCTGTCGCTAGATTTGATTTTCTTGGCAAGTTTTGAAATTCAGACCCCCAGGCAAGGGGTGTGTGTGTGTGTGTGTGTGTGTGTGTTTAGGGTGGTGGCATCTGAGAGTCCAGGTCTCTGTGAAGTCACCTGGGGAAGCCTGCCTCTGAGTCCCCTTCCCCCCAGCCGCCTCGAGCCAGAACCTAGTAACAAGCTCCGGTGCTTGAAATCCCTAATGAGTTACCTGACAGCTCACTGGGTCTGAATGAAAGGCATGGAATGAGCAAATGAGCCATCCATTGGCCAGCTCTAGACCCAGCGTATGAAAGGGAAACCATTGATTGGCTAATCCTCCATAATTAAATGTTCTTAGCTGTCCAGGAATTGCTGATTTCTGCCTTTGAACTCTGCTACCCTGCCCTCCCTCTGATGCTTCGGGTAATGAGAGGAGCATCCTGAGAAATTAGAGTGTTGTGGGAGCACCTTGGGGTACAAGATGGGTTCAAGAGAAGCCAGGGTTCACCAGACATACGTCTGAAGAGGAAGGCTTTTGTTTCTGCTGGTGGGAGAATCCCTTACAAGGAAAAAAAAAAACTCCAAAGGAGAAATGAGATTATTTTATGAATTAAACTCAATTTGGAGCAGTGCTTAATCTTTGAGATAATTGGCAAGGAAAAAACTCCTCCTGAGCGCTTGGCTCCAGGCTCAGGAGGCTTCCCCCGGGCCTGTTCCAGGCTGTGTGTGTGGTGCAGAGCCGTCCTCTTTCATCCTGGACTGTTCTCAAGGTGACATCTAGAGGATGCTGTGGCGACGGCTCAGGAAGCCACTGATAACCTGCAGATCCCGGAAGGCAGTTTCGCCACACAGCCCGGGGGCGCCACAACGGTCACTGTGCTGCAGAAGGGAAGGAGAGTCCAGGTTCTGCAGTTCACACACAGAGTCTCTCTTGTGCCCAATTCTGTGGTTAGAAGCAGATTAGAAGATCCTAGCATGAAAGTAAAATGATGGCATTTCGTGACTTTGTTCTACTTTATGGGCACACGCATCTTGGCACAAACAAACCACAGTGAATCCGTGAACTGCGCCGAGTTCCATTGTGGCCTCTGAGAGTAGTTTAAGTCGGATTTTCTTGGCCAGTTTCTGCACGCGGAGTGTTAAACTGTGAAAAAGATCAAGAGGCAAGATAATTGGTTATAGGAAATCAAGCCAAAATGAGCCAAAGCCTTGAAAGGTGCTGGTGTTTGGCACAGTGGCTGAGACACCGCTTAGGACACCCACGTCTCATATCAGAGTCTAGTCCTGGTAACCCCACTTCCTGCTGATGCACGCCCGGGGGCAGCAGGTGCTAATTCAAGTACTTGCTTCTTTGCCACCCATGTGGGAGACACCGATGGAGTTCTGTGCGCCCAGCCCCAGCTGTTGGGGGAATTTGAGGAGTGAACCAGCAGGTGGGAGACCTCTGCCTGTTTCTCTATCTTTGCACTGTACATTTTAAAAAATGAAAATTAATAATTGAAAAAAATATTGGACAGATCTTGCGCTGAGTTTCTAGGTCTCCAGAAAGCTACAGTGTAACCTGAGTCCGAAGTGACAGCCTGCAAACCAGGCTGGCCAGAGTGTTGCTGGAGGCCCGAGAGCCCCAGGCAAGAACAGTGTGAACTGAGAGAATTGGAAAAGACAAGAATGTGCTGGATGAATTGGTTCCGGCCTCAAGAGTGATCATTTATACCCAGCTACTGCCATTGCTGAGACAGGAACAAGGAAACTGGTTCAGCCTCAGCACTGGGGAGATAGCGTAGACACAGGACAGATGGCCATGACCCTGCAAGCTGTCACGCGCTCAACCGAAGCCCCGAGAGAGGACGGGATCCTTCTTCCCAGTGACCTCTGCTTCTGCAGAGCCCGGCCGCGAGGAGTCGGGGAACTGGGCTTTTTCCGGATGTAATAGGACGATTCGTTGCTTGCTGTGACACACAGCCTCCCAAGGGCGTCCCAAGGTGCATCCGTGCTAGCAGGTGGTGCTTGAAATAGGGACGTGCGTGGCCCAGGTGAACTGCCCTCTGCACCGTCCCCGGCTCACGGCGCAGCCCCGCTCTGGGAGGACTGCACGGCTGTGCCTGGGGCTCTGAGAGGGGGCTCGTGTGGCTGGGCAGTGGAAACACCGCATGCCTGGGGCGGTCTGAGCCAGGAGCCGAGGGATATGGGGATGGGAAAGAGAGCTCGAGCCAGCGCAGAGAGCAGGCCGCGGAGACCGGAGCAAGGATAACGGCCGTGAGGCAGGGCACACGCCGAGCGGATAGCTCCTGGGAGAAGGCAGCAAGGCAGCTGTCCAGGTGGGCCGGGCAAGGGCAGCAGCCTGGGCGGTGAGGTCAGCCGGGCGAGCATTTGCCATCGCAGGGGTGACCACCCCGTGGCACCCGTGTGCTGCCCTGGCATTGGTTCCAGGAAGGGGGCATGCTAGGAATAAATGTCCTTGGCCAACTCCACTGCTTGGCCATGCCCCGGAAGCCTGCACCTCCATTGTGTGCTCTGGGCTACTTGGTCAGCGTTGGCCCGGCCAGGCAGGCCTGAGCTTAGTGTTCACCTGCGGCTGCAGGGTTGCCTTTGTTGTCCAGTCCTTCCCTGTAGGAGGCCACTTAACCTCAAGCCGGGCCCGTGTTGCCCCGCCTGGCCTTTCTGAGCGGCGGATGTGTCTGCTCTGGACAACGTGTGTGAGTCAGTTCATCTTCACAGTGACCCCTAGAAGATGATCCTGCTAGTGGCCACCGCTGTCCCTGAGCCTGCTCGCCAGTGCCTCCCGTCACTCACCGGCTCACCAGGCACGCACGTGGCCCTGGTGTTCAGTGCGCTACCTGGGGACTGGCAGGACATGGACGTCTGCTGCATGACCACGTTGCTTTTGCCGTGTGAAAGGGCCGGTCTGTGCCAGGTGCGGGGCCAGCATGGACAGGGGCCCAGAGGAAATTTCCAGAACCGTCTGGGGCTAAAAAACACAGTGTTTCATCCGTGCTATTTCCTCATCTTTGTCTGAAGTGAGCGAGGCCCCCAGGCACCGCTAGAGCTGAAGAGCCCTCCCACGGACAGGCCCGGTGTCAAGGACGGGCCCTGTGGCATGGATGGGCCCTGTGGCATGGGGACAGTGTCACATTCCTTCCCTGATCCTGGCCGTGAACGTCGTTCAGAGTGAATTGCCTCAAGGCACTGCACTTTCTGTATGCTGGACGTACTTGGGGAAGATCTGATAACCTGTATTTATTTTCTCATCGGATTATCCAAATACGAGAGTAATTCACAAAGTTTGTGGAAGATGGAATTAAAAAATGAATTTATTTTGGTACCTCAAAAAAAAAGGGGGGATCCATGCCCAGTTTTTTGGGTAGCACTCATTTTCCACCAAGTTTCCAAGTGCCTTCAGAGGCCTGCAGTTAGCATCTTGTTTTACCAGTGAGCCCGAGAATACAGAGTGACTTACCCAGATGCCAGCCCAGCTCTGCTCCTGCCGAAGCCCCCGCCTCAAGCTGTTCCCTTTTCCTGATGAACAGGACAGAAGGAGCTCTGGTTAAGTCAGCCTATGTATTGCATTCCTTTCATAGTCCCTCCCCGCCCTGGAGTTCTGAATCCTAGTTCTGCAGGGTTCTCAGCTGTAGGGTAGCACTGTCAGCCGCTCATCTGGTACATTGCTCAGGGGGCCTCCCCCGGGGGTGCTGCGTGAAGCTTCCATCTGCGGCTCCTGCCCGGGTCTCCTTGGGTTGCAGAAGGCACTGGGATCAGAAGGGATGGTGTGATTTATACCTCCAGCCCGTGGAATTTGAAGACAAAATACAGAATTAATAGCATGGCCTGTAAATCTTTTCTCGCATTAGCAGCCCTCTGGTGGAGTCGGGTCTGCCAGGGAAGCATTGCCATATGTGCTGATGGAGCCGAGCGAAAGCGGGAAGATGAGAAAACTAACCACACTCATAAATCTCGTTTGAGGCTGCTGGGAAACCGAATGCTGTCCTGTCAGGTTAGAAGCAACACGCACATCCCTTCTGTGTTGCGAACAGTCGAAATGATTCCCCAGGACCCAGAAGAAACATCTCCTGCAGTGCAAGCCCCAGCGCTGTGCTGAGATGCGCAGACGCCAAGCACAGACGCCAAGCACACACGCACCTGACTCTCCCACGTGCGTGCAGGCAATGCCTTTCCCACACTGGCGGCTCTCAGTTACCGAGGCCGTGCAGAGCCCTGTTCTCTGCCTCCCCGTGAGGTCAGGGTAAAAGACGGCTCCTGGAACTCCCATCTCTGTGATGTTTCATTGTCCCCCAGCTGGGGAACCCTCCCAAAGAGCATCTGCCCCAGACCGGTGGTGTTGAGGCTGTAGGGTGCTGGTCTGTAGGGAGTCAGATTATAGCCCACAGCCACCTGTGTTCTCCACCCTAGCCATCCATTAACCCGAGATGCCAACATCTGGCCCGATTCTTTGGAATAGCCTTGTATTTAGTTTTGTTCACACTGAATTGAAGCTACCAACTTATTATAATAAAATTTCAGCCAGTGCTGCGGCTCAATAGGCTAATCCTCCGTCCGCCTGCGGCGCCGGCACACTGGGTTCTAGTCCTGGTTGGGACACCAGATTCTGTCCTGGTTGCCCCTCTTCCAGGCCAGCTCTCTGCTGTGGCCTGGGAGGGCAGTGGAGGATGGCCCAAGTGCTTGGGCCCTGCACCCCATGGGAGACCAGGAGAAACACCTGGCTCCTGCCATCAGATCAGCACACTGAGCCAGCCACAGCACGCTGACCACGGCAGCCATTGGAGGGTGAACCAATGGCAAAAGGAAGACCTTTCTGTCTCTCTCTCTTACTGTCCACTGTGCCTGTCAAAAATTTTTTTAATTAAAAAAAAAATTTATAATAAAATTTCAGGCCTCCGGTGATACAGCTTTAACCTCCCAATAGTCTTCCTGCCTTGGATCTCTGTCTTGGCCAAATGTCTCTCATCTGCCTATAGAACTTCTTACTTTAAATATATATATATATATATATATATATATATATATATATTTGAAAGGCAGAGTGACAGATCTTTCACCCATGGTTCATTCCCCAGATGACTAACATCTGGGCCAGGCTGAAGCCAGGAACCAAGAATTCCATCTGGGACTCCCACGTGGATGGCAGGGGCAAAGTACTTGGTGCCTCCCCTGTTGCTTTGCCAGACACAATAGCAGAAGCTGAATTGGCCGCAGAGCACCCAGGCCATTCAGATCGGGAGTGCTGGTGTCCCAAGCAGCGCTTTACCCCATCGTACCACAATGCTGGCCCACTTACCTTTTACCTTAGTTATTTATTTATTTAAGATTTACTTATTTATTTGAAAGGCAGAGTTAGAGGGAGAGACAGAGAGAGGCCTTCCATCTGCTGGTTCATTCCCCAAATGGCCACAACAGCCAGAGCTGGGCCAAGAGGAAGCCAGAGCCTGGAACTCCATCCAGGTCTCCCATGTGGCTGCAGGGCCCAAGCACATTAGCAGGGAGCTGGATCAGACGTGGAGCAGCCAGGACTTGAACCAGCACCTTATGGGATGCTGGCTTCGCAGACAGTAGCTTAACCCACTGGGCCATGACACCAGCTCCTTTGTGCTTTACTTTGAAAGCTGCTTCATTAATATCCAGAACTTGGTCCCTGCTCCCGAGTGTGTCTGGGGAGAGACGTGGTGCAGTGCCCCAGGCAAGAACACAGATGCTGGGGCCAGACCACCCGTGCTGAGCTGGGCTCAGGCAGCTTCTTTGAAGTCAGCTTTAGTTTCCCCACTGAGTGATGGAGATGAAAATAACATTGCCCGAGTGAGGTGGTTGTGTGGATGAAGTGTGTGAATTCGCACAGAACACAGAGCAGGGCCTGACGTGTGTTAAGCGCTCCAGGTATTGGCAGTCTTCATTATCAGCACTCTTGGTATTTATTGGTTCTTCCGAGACCCATCCGCAGGCTCCAGTAGCCTTGCCCCACCCCTAGCCTGGAAGGCGTAGGGCCTTTGCACACCCCGTCCCCTCTGCCTGCATCACACTCCCTCCGTTCGAGCCGGTCCCTTTTCCAGTGAGTCCCTGCATACCTGAAAGCCCGACACATCTCCCCTCCTCCTCCAGGCTTCCTGCCTCTCTCCAGGCCTTGACACCCCTGGCTCTGGAAGTCAGAACACACTGGTTTTCAGGTGCTGGATCCCCTTTCCTGGACTGAGCCAGAGGCACAGGCCTTGCTGTGTTCGTCCCACTCCTTGCCAGTCCAGGCACATGCAAGGCGTGTGGTCCATGCTTGCTGAACAGATACATGTATGCTGCCCTCTCTTTATCTTAAATGCACAGTTTGCTCTTTTGCTTTCTGCTGTTCGCGATGCATTTCTAAATTTATGGCGAGAAAGACAAATCTCAATTTCTCGAAAGGCTGGCTGAAGTGATTGTATCCAGCGCTGCAGTCATTTGGCTCTGTGGGCTGTTTTTTATTAGCCATTTAAAAAGACTGTCATGGGGTGGTTATGGAGACAAGAGATCATCATTTAAATCACAGTGCTTTCAACATATCCACAGTTTTGGTCTACAATTTAATGATGAGAAAAATACATCTAGCAAGTAAATATTTAACTAAACATTTTGGTACTTGACCTGAATACAGTGAGTGAAATGGAGATTCAAATGTTAAGATGCAGTTTAAACAGCTTATGCCCTTTTTTTTTTTTTTAATAAATTTAATTGAGAGGCAGCGACAGACAGAAAATGATCTCCTGTCTACTGGTTCACTCCTTAAATGCCCGCAACAGCCAGGGCTGGGCCAGGCTAAAGCACAGCCAGGAGTGCAGTCCAGGTCTCCTCCGGACGGAGCCATCGCTGCTGTCTCCCAGGGTCTCCAGTGGCAGAGCTGGGACTCGAACCCAGGCACTGTGGTGTGGAACACAGGCATCGTAACTGCGAGGCTGAGAGCCCAGTCCTTATGCCCCTGTTTTACCAATAGAATTCCATGTACTTTCATGGGATACTAACTTTCTCATTTATAGGCATCTGAAAAGATTGTTAGGAGGTAAGCATGCGTGCTTTGAGCAACAGCACTGGCTTTGCCCCGTTGGCTCCCTGTTCCCATCTCCTCTGCCTTGCTGCTCCGGCTCACCTACACCGTGAAGAGCTCACCCCCACTCGGGCTGGGGAGAGCATCGGCGTGGGGGCGCTTCTGGACAGAGTGCCCCCGTGAGAGAACCAAGGCAGGAATCCCATAGGGATCCTAGGACAGGGGTTGCCACTGGGACCGGAAGGTGGTCAGGGCTGACTCTGCCTGCCACGCCCCGTGGGTGTTCTCTCTCCTTCCGCCCACCCAGGCTCGTGTATGGTGCTTGCTTCCTCGTGACATGGGCACAAGCGTGGCTTCCAACCAGCCACTTCCCCTTCCCACCCACAGCACCTCTACGTCTTGCGCCTCGGTGCCCGGGGGCTCCATCTGCTGCCAGTCGTGCTCTGGAGAGGGATTCTGGCTGGGCAGCCCCACGTCGGTCCTGGGCTGTATGGCTCAGGTTGCTCAGAAGTTGGCAGGACGCGGGCAGTGGTCACGTGTGTCTGTGTGGGAGATGCAGGCACACATTTGCAGAGAGCTGCCTGCCCTCTGAGACCGCAAGAGGATTTAGATCTGAACCCTATGCTCACCACTTAGCAGCTGAGTAACTCAGATGATATAATCTCTGTACTCCTTGGTTTCCTCTCGGTGGGGTGTGTATGAGGATTAAATGAGATAATACAGTGTCCAGCCCGGACGGCAGCATGACCCGTACACAGTTCTCACGCTCAGGGTTAGCCTCCTGTGTGTCAGACACAAGGCATTTGCCTTTGATTTTTCTTGTATTTCCATTCTTGGAACAAAAGAGAAGGAAGTGTGAGCTCGGATAGGCGGGCCCACTTGTTCTGTGACTGCTCCCCTGAAATGGCCCTCGGCTGGCAGGAGCCCTCCTGCACCCAGGGTCCTGCAGCTCGCGTGGTCCCACACAGAGCCCTGCCCTCGCCTCCCCAGGCCTGGTGCTCTGCACAAGCCGCCTTTCCTGCGAAGAGCTGAGCAGTAGCAGTCAGACCCCGCGTTGCTTCTCTCCCCGTCCCCTGTGCGCACGCACACGGCAGTCATGGTGGTCTTGTGAAAAGCATGAATTAGAGGCGGGCGTTCGGCACAGCCGCTGAAGTTGCCACCTGGGACGCCTGCAGCCCACATTGGAGTGCCTGGTTCAGGTCCTGGCTTCTCCACTTCGGGTCCAGCTTCATCCTGGTGGGCATCCAAGAAGCAGTGAATGATGGCGTAGGTGCCTGGACCCCTGCCACCCCGTGGGAGGCCCCGATGGAGCTCTGGGCTTCTAGCTTCAGCCTGGCCCATGCTGGCCGTTGTGGCCATTTGAGGGAGTAAACCAGCAGATGGAAGATGCATTTGTCTTTCTCTCACACTGTCTGCCTTTCGGATAAAATAAACATAAATAAAATTTCTTGAAAAGCATTCAGGGAAAAGCTGGCACCTGTACGGACTTCATGTGTATGAATTAGCACAGAAAGTTCCCACTGCCTCCCTCCAGCTGACTTTAAAATACACCGGGCCGAGGACCCTGGCCTGCTGCGTGGCCACAGTGCCTGGCGCGTGCCGCTCTCTCCATGTGCACTTCCTGTGGCACGGGCTCATGGACGCCTCCTTTGGGAGTGCAGTCCGCCCTGTTGTTGCTTCCCGGGCAGCCTGCCCTTCCTCCAGGTGAGACCAGCGTGAGCTGGACACTCATGTGTCCTGTGCTTATCGCCGAGTCGCGATGGCTGAGTGGAGGGACGAGAAGAGCGTCGGGAACGTGTGTGTGTGTGTAGAGGGAGTCCACTGTCAGGAGGCGGGAGGGAAATGAGCCCACGAGTGCAGCAGTGAGATGTCCTCCATCACTAACACTGCAGATTTACCCAACGTGCACGTGACGCAGAATGCGAGAAGGGAGTTTCCTGGGTCTGATGAGGCCGCCAGAAGTTAGTGCTCAAACATTCCGTCTCAAGCCTTCTCATTAAAGCTAATAGCAGAAAATTGCAGCAAAGATTGCCCCAGTTTTTAAGTAGTGATCCCCTCGGTAGAGCTGTTGATTTGTTTAGTTAATGCTAATTTATTTAATATATTTCTTCTCTCTGTTGATTTTTAGGTCTGTTGCCACAGTTATTGGGAGTCGCCCCAGAGAAGGCCATAAAACTTACAGTAAGTCTCCTGAGTTGGCGCTTCTCATTGAGGGGGGGTCAGCACAGAGCCGGGCACCTTCTCATTGAGGGGTCAGCACAGAGCTGGGCACCTTCTCATTGGGGGGTCAGCACAGAGCTGGGCACCTTCTCAGCAGGGGGTCAGCACAGAGCCGGGCACCTTCTCACCAGGGGTCAGCACAAAGCCGGGCACCTTCTCACCAGGGGTCAGCACAGAGCCGGGCACCTTCTCACCAGGGGTCAGCACAGAGCCGGGCACCTTCTCATTTGGGGGTCAGCACATGCCGGGCACCTTCTCATTGGGGGGTCAGCACAGAGCCGGGCACCTTCTCACCAGGGGTCAGCACAGAGCCGGGCACCTTCTCACCTGGGGTCAGCACAGAGCCGGGCACCTTCTCACCAGGGGTCAGCACAGAGCCGGGCACCTTCTCATTGGGGGGTCAGCACAGAGCCGGGCACCTTCTCATTGGGGGGTCAGCACAGAGCTGGGCACCTTCTCAGCAGGGGGTCAGCACAGAGCAGGGCACCTTCTCAGCAGGGGGTCAGCACAGAGCCAGGCACCTTCTCATTGAGGGGTCATCACAGAGCCGGGCACCTTCTCATTGGGGGGTCAGCACAGAGCCGGGCACCTTCTCACCAGGGGTCAGCACAGAGCCGGGCACCTTCTCATTGGGGGGTCAGCACAGAGCCGGGCACCTTCTCACCAGGGGTCAGCACAGAGCCAGGCACCTTCTCATTGGGGGGTCAGCACAGAGCCGGGCACCTTCTCACCAGGGGTCAGCACAGAGCTGGGCACCTTCTCATTGGGGGGTCAGCACAGAGCCGGGCACCTTCTCACCAGGGGTCAGCACAGAGCCGGGCACCTTCTCATTGGGGGGTCAGCACAGAGCCGGGCACCTTCTCACCAGGGGTCAGCACAGAGCCAGGCACCTTCTCACCAGGGGTCAGCACAGAGCCGGGCACCTTCTCACCTGGGGTCAGCACAGAGCCGGGCACCTTCTCACCTGGGGTCAGCACAGAGCCGGGCACCTTCTCACCAGGGGTCAGCACAGAGCCGGGCACCTTCTCACCAGGGGTCAGCACAGAGCCGGGCACCTTCTCACCAGGGGTCAGCACAGAGCCGGGCACCTTCTCACCTGGGGTCAGCACAGAGCCGGGCACCTTCTCACCAGGGGTCAGCACAGAGCCGGGCACCTTCTCACCAGGGGTCAGCACAGAGCCGGGCACCTTCTCACCTGGGGTCAGCACAGAGCCGGGCACCTTCTCACCAGGGGTCAGCACAGAGCCGGGCACCTTCTCACCCGGGGTCAGCACAGAGCCGGGCACCTTCTCACCAGGGGTCAGCACAGAGCTGGGCACCTTCTCACCAGGGGTCAGCACAAAGCCGGGCACCTTCTCACCAGGGGTCAGCACAGAGCCGGGCACCTTCTCACCAGGGGTCAGCACAGAGCCGGGCACCTTCTCACCGGGGGTCAGCACAGAGCCGGGCACCTTCTCACCGGGGGTCAGCACAGAGCTGGGCACCGCACAGTGTTCTCAGGGGAAGCGGCGGGTTTGTGTTTTTTCGGCGGTGCTCACTAATTGGAAGGTAGGGACGCTCACCACACAACAGCTTCTGGATTCTTCCCCACCCGACACCCAAAGTGTGTTGGTAAGCTTGAAGGAGATGGGTGGTGGCTGCGCTGTCGTCCTCACCAGCACCGCCGTGACAGCAGCCACAGCAGGATCTCCTGCGGTGCCACATGAGGCGCTTGATGTCTGTTGTCGCTCAGTGCTTTAATCGCATGCACAGTTAAGACCCCCAGACTACAGGAGAGGGGAGTCGGCCCGTGGAGTTTAAGTAGCCTCCTCGTGTTCACAGAGATCCTGAGTGGGAGAACTGAAGGCGGGTTTTCCCACTCCGAAGCATGTTGCACCTGCTGTTAGTAGAATGTCTGCTTGGGGGTGTTCTCTAGGTACTCAGGAAAGTCCGGTGACAAGGGAGCTGGGTTCTCCTTGATGCTTCCTCAGGTGTCTGCCCAGCTCCTGGCTCACATTTGGCAGGTGGCTGGTCCTCGGTTTAACTCTCTGTGGAATGGGTAGATACTGTATGTAGACATCAAAGGCCAAAACACCACCAGAGAGTTCCGCTTCCGTTCTACATTGGTCCCTGGAACCCTCCTTGTGCCGTTGTGTTATGTGACCTTGAGATAGCTCATGTTCGTCTCTGGCCAGAATCAGCCAGAAGCAGCGTGTTTGCTCCTTAAAGTGGCTTGCAGTACAAACCATTCTGAGAATATTATATTTAATTAATTAATGCAGCTGATGTTCTCTGAGAATCCTTGAGGGACTTTTAGATACTGAATTTCTACCAAGCTGTTACATGTGCTCATTCAGATTTGTCTCGATGGGTACTGTTGTAGATGAAATCATTAGGAGACTCGAAATGGATTGTTAATCAAACTTTATAAAGCAGTTCCTAAGTCATAGAATGCATTTTCTCCCTCTTGTCAGTATGGCTCACTCCGTGTGCTTTTGTAACTAGAGAACATATTTAAATGTTTGACTTATGGGCCATTTGTCTCCTAGTTTTTCTCCCTGAAACACCAGAAAGGCCCGGATACTTTTCCTATTTTAGGAACGTTACGTTTGTTACTGTGAATCTTCTCAAACTATTTGAAGGTCTTAAGTTACATAGTCCATGATTCCTTCCATAGACAGAAATAACAGATATTGACAGGTGCATATTTATGCGTGTTTAATGACTTTCTTTATATTTCTCATCACCTTCTATAAATATTTCTCTTCAAGGTGAATGATTTTGTGAGGGATAAATTTATGCACAAAGATGGCTCGGTCCCACTTGCAGCAGAAATCCTGGCCGGAGGCTGTGTAAGTACCTTTTGTCCATCTCCACCTTGGAAAAGCTTGTTCCGCTGCACCCCGCTCTCCTGTGGTGCACAGCCGAGGACTAAGGCTTCTGTTTAACCACAGATCCCGCACCAGAGCCCAGTGTCCTAGGGCCCCTCGGCTTCTCCTAGGCAGGCCAAGCGTTTCCGAGACGGAAGGGTAACTGTTTCTGATCTTCCTGCTTGTTCCATCATGCCTGTTGACTGCATTCTCGCTTGTGGTGGGCTTGGCCGCGGAAGTCACGTGTGGCAGGAATGTCTGGCCTTGGAAAAATCTGTGCTGGTCTTTCCTGAAGTTAATTTCTAGTACGTTCTTTCCTCGAACCACCCTGTGCGGGGTCAGGCCCTGCAGTCTGCCCCTGGAAGCCCGCGGCTGTAGAGCTCTGCTTGGCTTTGTATGTGACAAGCGGCGGAGCCCCGCAGGCTCCCAGTGCTTCTGGGAGCAGCTGGCCGAGGGCGCTGCGCATTGTCAGAAGTGCCTGGAGTGCCAGCTCCTTGTTGTGGATGAGCCACCGCTCCTTGTCCCGAAGCTCAGTGAAGCCCTGTGTCTTGTTTTCCCTCAAGTACCAGTGTGCTTATGAGAACATAAAGACTGAAATAAGTTAAACCATTATACAAAGCCTGGTGCTATTTAAAGATAAGGGTGGGTAAATAAACAGGCTTTGATCATTCAGGCAATCTAATACTGCTATATTTCTCCATTGAAATGTGAATGGCTATTTTTATAAGAAAGATGTAGTTACTTTTGAAGAAGATCAGCTTGTTCTGGGCAGGAGTTGTGAGTCATAAAATAAGTCTTTTCTCGAGAATCATTGCGTTTGGGAGTCGCACACACAGCTGAGAGGGATAAATGCTTGCATGGAAGGGGCTGTTTGTCCTCCCTGACTCGGAACACTGGGACCGTGGCGGGAGCAGAGAAGTCCCCGCTCCTGGTCATTCTTTCGGGATGGCTGGAATTTGGCGGCTGCCTGGTCTCTGTTTGATCACTGACCTGACCAAGATGGCCAGGTAGGATCCCGTGTTCTGTAACTCTAGCAGCCTTCAGCATAGCAACAGGGGCGCCTTTTATGTCCTAAGTGCAAAAGGCGGTCCCTAGTAACCAAAAGGCTACAGAAGGTGCTCTCCCCAGGAGCGCGATTCATTCACGACTCAGGTTTCCCTTCGTGACACCGGGTTTGCTCACTTTTAAGCAGGTGCACCCGAGGGCCGAGTCTCACCCGGTCCTTCCAGCTGCGGCAAGGGGCTCAAGTCAGCAGGCACTGCGCTGGGTCAGATGGAGTTTCTGTCATCGTTTCAACTTGGGTTTCAAACATGCTAACAAGACGTAATTAGGGATCTCGGGACGGATTTAGAAGCGTGAAACAGATTCTGTGGTGCTCCTGGCGAGTCTGGCATCCCTCGTGGCATGGTGCCTGGAGGCTGATTAAGCGTGCTGCCTGCACACGCCTCCGGGTGCCGGGGAGATGGGCCGGGGCAGGCACGGTGGCAGGGCCATCGGTAGGTGGTCTTGTTTGTGCGAGTGCGGTCGCCCATTTCAAACGCCAGCACAGGTTGGCATCAGAAGTGGGGCCCCCTTTCAAGCCTGCTCTAAACACAGGCTTAAGATTGGAGCCGCCTGGGCTCTGCAGCGACTTAAAATATCTGCGAGATGAGTTTGCCACCCTTCATCTCAAAGGCGGTCTTCAGACAAGGTCCTCCTCACCTTCCCCCGTCCCCGCTTCAACAAGTAGGGGTTTATCTTCAGGTGAGCAATCCCGTAGGTAGCAGCAAGCACCCCAGGCTCCTTCGCATCTCTGGGTGGGAAGGGTGAGTGACTCCGTCTTCAGCGTGTGTGTGATTCAAGGAGCAGAGGTCGCACACCTTTGAAAGTGGTCGTGAGCCCCACGGCCTCGTCTGTCCAATTAGGGATACAAAAGGGTCCTGTGAGGCTGTGTCGCATGAGCAGTTCCTGTTCTAGTTCACCCAAGCATCGCCAGGCGTTGACTTTAAAGTCCCCGGGGAGCACCCTGGCTTCATTATTACTGCGAACCGGTGCACATGGCTGACTCCTGGACCTGTAACCGAAGCTGCGCGTTGCTTTGAACAAGGCTTTTTCTATTTTGTAATCTGTTTGCTACAAAGACAGGGAAAACATGCAGGCAGATCTTTGTCCCATAAATATGTTTTTGAAAAATGAAAATAATAGTAAAGTTGGAGGGAAAAAATCACTGGCACTGAAAATGAATACAAGGTGCCCATTCTGTCATTTACTGTTCGTAAGTTCTGCCACTGGAGGGATTGGGCAGTGCTCTTCAGTTTCATTGACTTCTGTAAAAGGGTGGAGTCAAGTTTATTTTTAAACTTATTTTTTCACCTTTAGATTAGTTTTAATTAGGGCCCTGTTAAAAATCTGACTTTTGTTTTGTGAGCATGTTTTATAGATTCGGAGCTCCCAGCAGGGATGTACCCAGCACAGTTGAAAACTGAACTAGATCTCAAGACTGGGATTTGTAAACTCTGGGCCTGGACGAATTTGTGGGGTTTGTGTGCCCTCCGCCAGGTGGTTTCCTGCGTTCTGCGTGAGACTCCATCGGAGCTCTGGTAGAGCCCCGGAGCCCCAGGCCTCCTGTGCGGCAGTTCTGTCCACCGTGCGTTTCTTCCAGCCTCCCCTTCTCGGGCAGCTGCCCAGCCCTTGTGAGGGGATGTGGTGTGGACGGTGCAGGCTCCCCGTGATGTGGCCGAGGAGAGACGGGCTGTGACCAATACCCACTTCCAGTTAGATTCCGGTCACCTGACCGTTTCTGAGTGCGTTGTTGCTATTGCTTTCTCGCTGCTACTTGAAGGGGAGAACAGTAACTGACAGAAGCCTAATCTCTGGGCTTCTCATTCAGGGCACAAAACAGCGAGTGGCTGTCCGCTGTGCATCTGGTGGTGCGGGCAGTGGGTCCTGGGAGTCTGGGATCTTCAGCTTTTGAACCTTGGATGTAAGGAAGGCACCAGGTGGGCAAATGCAAGTGGTGCCAACTGGTTTCAAGGAAGGAATACCCATGCATTTAGCGTGAAAGTAAGTCTCATATTCACTAGAAAACATACACCAGAAAGTATGAACCTCTGTGTTATAAAGTTCGTATTTAGTTAAAAAAAAAAAAAAGGGAAGGAAAAAATCCATTTAAATACCTATAGAAAATAGTGGTATTCTGCAATAATCTGTGTACCTTGAACTTCAGGCCGTTGATACTGGTTCCATGGTATTTTCCCACGGTGATGTGAGTGCACACGCGTGTGCATGTGTGGACCTGGCTGGTCTGTAGGAGGGTTTATGTGGAAGTGGGAAAAACAACTGCACCACGGATTCTGAAAGGGACTGTGAGAAGCCACCCTCGGGACACTCACTTTGCATGAAGAGTAGACGCCGTTGCTGCCGGGTGTGTAGGAGCCTGGTGCTACTGCCTGCCTCTGCCGTCTCCATGACTCGCGTGTGCGTGATGTCCGCATGCCCCTCCACCGGCCATGCGTCAGTGCCTTTGTGAAAGGAAGTCTGTTACTCCTCATTTTACGTTCCGTTCCACACGTGAGTTTTTATTTTGAGAACTTTGGGAAAACTCAAAGAGGCAAACACAAGAGTGCCTGGGATGTAGCTCGAGGTGCAGAGCCTGGGGTGGGCTTTGTGGCGCAGCAGGCTACGCCACCACTCGGAGTGCCGGCATCCCGGAGCACAGAGCCTGAGAACGAGTCCCGTCTGCACTTCTGGTCCAGAGTCCTGCTAATACACACCCAGAGAGACAGCAGGTCATCGCTGAAGGCGGCTGCTCTCTGCCGCCCGTGTGGGAGATTCTAACTGAGTCCTGGGCTCCTGTCTTTGGCCTGGTCTAGCTCTGTCTGCTGGGGTCATTTGGGAGTGAACCAATGGATGGCAGGTCGATAATTCTCTCTCTCTCTCCCTCTCTCTCTGTTTCAAATTAAGTAAATAAATTCAAAGTTTAAGTAAGATGGAGATAAGATTCTCTTTCAGTCCTCCATTGCTGTATAATAAAACTGCGTGGCCTAAACAGATAGTTAATTCCTTCTGACTCCATCCGCAGTCCCTCCGCCTGCTGCTCATGGCTTCAGCTGGAGTGCTGGGGTGCCTCCAAGGTCCCACATGTCCTCATGCAAGTGCCAGCAGCTGGGAGCCCAGTTTCTCCATGTGACGTGGCAGATGGGCTGCCTCACACCTTAGTGTGTCACCCAAAGAGGGCAGGTTCTGGGAGCAAAGTACCAACCAGGTCTCTCCCGCCTTTGAAGTCATGGGGCATTTGTTTAGCCCCATTGTGTTGTTAAATCAGAGTGCAGGCCAGCGAGATGCCACTTCATTGTCCCTCCTGGCGCTGTTGGCACCATCTTTAAGCCACTCCACTTGACTTGCATGGATGGTTATTGTGATGATTTCTGTGGGGTAAGATACATGAAATAATTACAGCGCAACTTCCATGCTGCTTTCCTCCTCCTCCTCCAGCATCTCCTGTCTAACTTGTGCTCCCTGGGTTTTGGACTTCATGAAAATGAATGTTTTCGTTGGGCTTTTCAGATGGAGAGGAATGTCTTCTCCCTCAGAGACCTCAAGGGAAAGGGGGTGGATTGGGGTGTAGATGTGGTTCGTGTGGACCTGTGCTGCTTCCAGGGCTCTTGGGGAGTCTGCTTATTTGTGATTTCCCTGCCAGTAAGTTTCCTCTGCTGGGCAGCAGAGCATTCTTTGTCTCAATACGACTTGCATTTCATCAGTCCCAGTCCTACGGCACGTCCCAGTGGGAATGATGTTGGCAGTCTCCATCATTAGGAGAGGTATTCCAGTGATCTGCTGCATGGCAAATCATCCTGAGCAGTGGCTTCCAGCAATAATAGATTATTCTTAAAAGATTTATTCATTTATTATTTGAAAGGCAGAATTGGGGGGGGAGGGGGGTGAGGAGAGGAGACGGAAGGGGAGGAGAGGAGAGACAGAGGTCTTCCATCCGCTGGTTCACTGCTCCACAGTGGCTGGAGCTGGGCCTATCTAAAGCCAAGAGCCAGGAGCTTCTTCCAGGTTTCCCATGTGGATGCAGAGACCCAAGGACTTGGGCCATCTTCTCCTCCTTTCCCAGGCCATAACAGAGAGCTGGATCAGAAGTGGAGCATATGGGATGTGAATCAGTATCCATATGAGATGCCGGCAGTGCAGGTGGTGGCTTTACCCACTAGGCCACAGTGCCAGCCCCCAGTGATAGATTATTATCATTGCTCATGGTTCTGTGGATTGACTGGGCTTGGCTGGGAGGTCTCCTATGGGGTCTCCATATACTTATAGGCAGATGGTGTCCGGGGCTGGGCACATCAAGGGGGACTCTGACCTATGGCTGGCTGTGATGCTCCCGGACAGCTGCGCACAGGTGGGACTGCTGTCCAAAGCCGCTCCTGTGACTTCTTGTAGCTTGGCTTGGTTCTAAGAGGGAGCTCCTGGGTGGAAGCTATACAGCTTCTTATGACCTGACCTTGACTATCACTCCCACTGCGTTCTGTGGGTCAAAGAAGCCAGCTAGGCTGGCCCAGACTGACAAGGGGAAAGAGACTTGACTTTACTGGTTAGCAGGGATAATAGCAAAGAATCACGGAACTTCGCTGGAGGAGCCCATAAGTGGTGCTGTGGGATGGGAGCATCCATAGCCAGCACCTTGGACAGTTTTCCCCACCAGTCCCATGTCCTTTCTCAACGTCTGCTGTTGGCGTGGGGCTGCACTAACGTAGCAGCAGCCAGATGAAGGGCTATCTCACAGATATCCATGACCACCAGTCGGAGGCTCCTGAGAACTGGGGCAGCTCCGGAACAGGCTCCTCCATTTTATGCACGTGGCTTCGTGGTCTCGTGCACCTTGCACCTCTTTTTACTCCACGTGTCCATTTCTTCTCTTTCTCGCGGGGTTGCCTCGCTCAAGAATGCCCTTCATGTTCTTGCTCCTGCCACCCGCCCCGCCTCTCTCTACAGTACAGCCTTCCACCTTTCATCCCCGGCTCCTGCCTCAGCTAATTAGCTCATGTTGCTCCGTTTACTTTTCTGTCTCATTTAATGGAGAGCAGAAATTTGATTGGCAAACCTCGCCTTTGTGTTTCAGGCCTTATGGCATCCTTGAGCCACAGCCAAACCCAGATACTAACGTCCTGGCTTAACAATGCCCTTTGTTTCAGCCGTCTGCAGATGTCTTTGGTCCTTCTTTCTCTTGCTGCGTTGTTTTTAGCCCTGAATGTTGTAAGAATGCCTTGTACAGTAGTGCAGGTACTTTCATCACGAAACACACCCAAAGCCGTAGTCCTGGCGGCTGAGCCTGAAGTCCTGTGAGATTTCCGAGCCCCTCACATCAGATCAGTAGGTACATTTCTTCATGAATGACCACATGTGCCCTGGCCATCAGGGCTGTAAGGCGGGGCCTAGACTCATCTTTCTCTTCCTGGACTTTCTGTGGAGAGGGGGCCACACAGTGTAGCTTTCGTAAGACAGGTCTATGCAATAGCTCACTTACAGATCTGCAGTGAGGTGGTTAACTCAAGTCTCTGTAAGTCGCTCCTCGGCAATGCGTCAGGCAACGAGGTGTATTGTGCCTGGTGCTAAGCCATCGTGTTCCTGTTGCTTGTGTCTTTGTAATCTGTTGTGGCTTAAGGAACATCTATAAGTTAGTTCCATGGTCTTCAACTTGTATTGTTATTGTTGCTATTTGGAATATATACTCTGAGAGCTTTCTGCACGTCCTCTAAAACCTAAGACACTGTCGCAGGTTTTCCTAGTTTGTACTTAGGTCTTGCTCCTTCCTCCAAGGCCTGTTACTCAAAGGCTTCTTGACTGTGCCAGTGACCTGGTCACTGCTCTGCCTTTGAGAGCTCCTTCAAAGCTCTGCTGACGGCCACATGTGTCCCACAGACCCCAGCAGGGACTGTGAATGCTAAGGGCAGGGCCGTGGTTCACTGTTAGAGTTCTGAGCCTAGCGTTGCATCTGATGTGTAAGATATTTTACAGAAACGTCGTTAAACGACTAAAGGCTTGACAAGGAGGCTTGGTGATGAGGACAGATGTGGAACTGGATAGGAAAAGCAGTCACTTTACTTTATATGCCATGGTGCTGTTAGCTTGGATGGCACTGGGAGGTGATCTGGTCATGAATGGGACTAGTGCCTTTATCAGAGAGACCCCAGCTAGCTCCCTGGTGCCTTGTGCCATCCAAGCACACAGCAAGAAGGTAGCGTCTGCGAACCGGGAAGCCGGCCCTCTCCAGATCTGTGTCGTGCGGGCATCCAGATCTCAGACACCCAGCCACCAGAACTCTCAAGAAGAAACATCTCTGTTGTCAGCGCTGGTCTGCGGGACTTTATTACCGCAGCCTGAGCAGACCGAGGCCATTAGGGGCAGCCTCCCTGGCTCAGGTTGCCCTTGAAGGCCCAGAAAAGCCATCTCCTTAGGGGCAAGTCTGACTCGGGAGGCAGACAGTGAACCCTCTCTTCTCTTTTCCTCCCTGTTCTTTGGAAAAGTCTCAGAGTAATTGAGTCAGCATGCTTCAAACAGTGGGCCATCCTCTGGATTTTGGGTAAATGGTGGAGGTGTTTATTACGATATGAAACTTTGAAGAAAGGTTGGGTCACAACTTTCATATGGTTAAGGTACTTTAGACATTGAAAGTCTGTAAATCATTAAATGATTCTGGTAGTAGTAGTCAAAATAGACATGCATAAAAGTCAGACCCCAAATGTTAACATATTTGACAGGTCTGTAACTTAATTGCTTTTTAATGTCAGTCAAATAGATTCTACTTTGGTTTCTTGGCCAGCTTCGGCAGGCCTATCAAAACCCTGTGAAGCTGAGAATGCGAAACTCAATGTTTGTAAAACATATAAACAGAGGAGCCCGTTTCTGCATTACCACGTGGTTAAGATACCAAGTCACGGGCGTTTCAGTTTGGCATCTGTTGTAGAAACAATTAAGTAGTGAGGCTATTTTCTCCTCTCTCCAGTCTACTTACAGACTGCTTTTTTAACTAAGGAGCCTGATTTGCATACCAAATCACAGAAACACCCTACATTGCTTTACGTTTACGGATGCGCATCTAGCTGGACAGTCTACCCCCTCGTGTTGGTACCCAGGGTCACCCTAATGGGATTCTGCAGATTGAGCGTCTTAAACACAGAAAGTTACTTTCGGTCAGTGCCAGAGACCAAGAGGCCCAGACGGAGCTTTTGGAAGGTGTGGCTTCTTCTGAGGCCACTCCCCTCTGCTTGCACGTGTCCTCGCCCCTCAGGGGCTGTTGTGTCCAGTCTCCCCTTCCGTACTGGATCCGGGCCTACCCTTGGGACATGGCTCCCTCGTTAAAGGCAGGGCCTCTGTCCACGCACATCCTTCAACACGGAGAGCTTTGGAGAGCGCAGTTCAGCTCAAGCTCCAGGATTGAGACAGCGTCCTTTCCTCGTCTTCAGTGAGGACTCACGCTGACTGCGGGAGGAGGCTGGACTTCCCGGAGGGTGCCGGGCCCAGCACACTTCCCAGAGGGCACCGGGCCCAGCACGCTTCCCAGCGGGCACCGGGCCCAGCATACTACCCAGAGGGCACTGGGCCCAGCACACTTCCCAGAGGGCACCGGGCCCAGCACGCTTCCCTGCAGGGTGGCGCAGCAGCAGCAGACTCCACACCTCCTGCCCAGTGCTGCCCCTCTGCACGGTTGGCTGCTGTTGGCCCCACATCCTGAGTCCATCTGCTGCTGCTTGCTGAGTATCCGTCTGTCCTCCACTTGTGATCTTTACGCACAGTCGTAACCCTTGTGCTCTCTCTATATTGTCCTCAGATCTTCATTCAACCTGGAGTCCCTAAGAGCAGATGGAAACTATGTTGAAGCCTGGGTTTCTTAAGAAGCCTTTCATTTTCTGATTCATTCAGATATTAAATACCGTCATCACTTGTATATTCACTTTACTGTAACATAAATCATTAGGCACTTCTTAGTGTAGACCTTATTTGTGGTTACCATCTTGTTTGTATCCAGATATTCAAAATAATGTATTTGGGTTTTAGTAAAAAAAAATAGTCATATTCTATAACTTCATATTAATTTTTGACACATGTAAGTACACATTTTAGAATGTCAGTGTGCAATTAGATATTCTTAGCACATGTCATTTGTGAAAAGCACTTTAAATCTAAGTACATTCAATTGAGCATAATTAAAATATCAAGATACATATTCTTCATATACATTTTGCCACTTAATTTTTTAAGTAGCTATAAGTATCTACCATGTGAATTCAAATTAAAGGAAGGTGATTAAATTACAGTTATATTTAATGCTTTTACTTTAAAATACAGCAGAAATTACATTATGTTAAAAAAATACACTGCTATGTTTTCTATGGACAACAAGTTGATGATGGGTTTGATTTTTTTTTTAATGCAAAACTTAATATTCTCTGAGGAGTCCCAAGATTATTTGTTGGTTAGAATGATTTGGGGGGAAATTCATAAGCAAGCATGCCTGCTTATCTTATGAGTTCTTCAGATTCGGTGAAACTCCTGAGTCAAGGGGATAAATACTGGAGCCGTAGCCAGCATTGTTCCTGGAGTTCCCAGAGAAAACGGGGGCCACGCGTAAGGATTCTGGATCATGTTGCCTTTCTAATGTTTTGTTTCTTGAGACTCTGGGGTTGTTTTTGAAAAAGACATGGCTATGGGCCGGCGCCATGGCTCACTTGGTTAATCCTCCACCTGCGGCACTGGCATCCTATAGGGGCACTGGGTTCTAGTCCCGGTTGCTCCTCTTCCAGTCCCGCTCTGTGCTGTGGCCCAGGAAGGCAGTGGAGGATGGCCCAAGTGCTTGGGCCCTGCACCCGCATGGGAGACTGGGAGGAAGCACCTGGCTCCTGGCTTCGGATCGGCGCAGCACCGGCCATAGCGGCCATTTGTGGGGGTGAACCAACAGAAGGAAGACCTTTCTCCCTGTCTCGCACTATCTGTATCTCTACCTGTCAAAAAAAAAAAAAAAGAAAAAGAAAAAAAAGACATGGCTGTCTCCCTTCCCGCCATGAAGGTCGCTATGCAGAATCAGAAATGTCCCCTGTGAAGCAGATTCTTATGCAACATGGAAGGAGGAATTAGGGGGACCAGATGGTGGGGCAGACAAGAAACCAAACTTCCAGAAGCATCTTGGCGCTGGACGGAAGAAGCTGTGATGGAAACCACGTTTTCCGGTGAATTAGAAGAAAAAACCTGTAATTTAGTTTTGAGCCATGAAGACCATATCATGTGAAAAATTAGAGCACTTGGAAATAATGATGCTCTGTGTGGCTGGAGCCCCGTTCATCTGAGAAGGTTGGCGCTTGGGCCTCATGCTGACATAGTTGTAGCTTCCAGTCCCATTTCCTTTCTAGTTGCTCTTAGCCCTCCTGGATACGAAGGTGAATTTATAAAGATCACAGGCTTCAGCCAGGGATCACAGCAACCACATTTGCCTTGCGGAGATGGGACTTCTGTTTGTGTAGGGAGAGAGGGGAGGCAGCCACCGTGCCTGTCTTGCATCACTGCACTATACTTAGGGAAAACCTACCCCAGTATAATGGTCACGCAAGCCCATTTGAATAAAATTGAAATTGTCACTGGTTCCACATTTCAGAGTCTAAAGTATCCCACAAGGATGCAGATTTGGCATGATGTGGGCATGTTACCACCTACCAGCCTGTTTTCCTCACGATTTACTGAGAAGGAAAAATTTGATGTGTCTAATGAAAATCAGTTAATTATGCTGTTCCTGGAAAAGCGTGTCCTCTTGCTATACTTGAGTATTTCTGAATCCTGTTTCTCTCCCTCGACGACGGCTCTCGAAGTCCTGGGAATTCTAGTCCTTGTGAGCAGATGAACATGCTCTGGTCAGGCAAGGAAACGCTGAACACAAGGCTTTTTGATAATAGGAAAACCAGCCCCGTGGCTCCGAGCTTGGGGCAGAAACTACACTAGTCTGAGTTCCCAGTCTGTCTCCGCCTTGAACAGAGTTCTGCACTTCCGTTCCGCAGCCTCACGAAGGCCGGAAGTGGGAGACCTGTGCCAGACTGATTGGGAGAGAGAAGGAGGTAAGGCAGTGGCTGTGCAGTTCAGCATAGTGCAGGTTTGAGTCTGGCTTCCCCCCCGAGAGGGGAGACAGGAGAAGAGAAGGCGTTTGCAGGGTGTACTCAATCAGAGCCTCCTGGCTCTGCCTCCTGGTCACACTGGAGCCAGTGTGCTGAAGAAGTGTGGCGTTCCGTGTCTCTGTCTGCACTCCCTAGACCCTTGTCACCGGTGAGTCATCAGCCTGTGAGTGTTACATCCCTGTGCCTTCCCACCTCCCAGCACATCCCTGGAGCTGCCACTCTGGTTTTCCTGGACCTTAGCTCTTGTCATGTGTTCTGAGTGCCTTTTCTCACAGCCTTTTTCTCCTCTGTGTGCTGGCTGATGAGCCCTGGGTCAACTGCGGTCGGCTGGGACACTGAAAAGGGGCAGCACAGACGGCGTGGGTTAAGCAGTGGAATGTGTGTCTCACGTTTGTGGAGGCCGGAAGTCCGGGAGGAAGGCGTTGGCAGAGCTGCTTGCTGCTGAGGCTCCTTACCGTGGCTGCAGGTGGCCCCTCGTCCCTGGGTCCCACGTGGTCTTTTTGTGTGACCTGATGTGTCTGTGTTTCAGTTTCCTCCTCTTCTCTTTTTAAAGATTTATGTATTCGAAAGGCAGAATAACAGAGAGAGAGAGAAATCTTCCATCTGCTGTTTCATTTCCCAGATGGCCACAAAGCCAGGAGCCTGGAACTCCATCTGGGTCTCCCACATGGGTGGTAGGGACCCAAGTGCTGGGGCCATCTGCTGCTTTCCCAGGTGCATTAGCAGGGAGCTGGATGGGAAGCCAAGCAGCCAGGACTTGAACTTGTGTCGCAGGCAGCAGCTTAACCCACTGGGCTCCAACACCAACCAGCCCGTTTCCTCTTCCCATGAGGACATCAGTTAGACTGGGTGAAGGCCGCCCTGCTTCCCTCTTGGGCAGGCGCCACCTCCCCCATCCCTGTGCATGCTCTAAGGCATGATGGGTGAGAGGTGAGCTGCCTCATCGGGGCTACTGCTGGTCACCCATGACCTTGGCTGGAGCCCAGCTCATCCTGTCTGTGTTGCTGTAATCCTTCTGTGCCAACGCTGAGGGAAGCCCCTGAAGACAAATAGCAGAGCGTGCCCTGCTAGCCCACAGTGGATGCTGGATGACTCGTTGTTGCGTCCACCCTTGCGTCAGGTTCCCAGAGGTCGGGAGTCCTTCTCACTGTCTTTGTGCCGCTGCAGTTCCCACGGGGGACTCTGAGCGTGGCTGCTCACGGGTGTTTGGAGACAGAACAGCCGCCTGAGAGGTTGGGTGGCAGGCGTGAGTCTGTCATGAGCGTATGTGTTTCTATTTGCATCTGTCCAGGTCTTAGATAGTAACTGAGATTCCCTTACAAAGCCTATGCCAGGAGACACATGGAAACATCAACATCCCTACCAAAATGCGCCGCTCTGAGCGTGCAAAGTCCCCCTTTGTCCTACTTGCTGCATACTCCAGAAAGTCAGAGGGAAGCGACTTGGGACAAAGGCTCACCAAGAAAAACGCCAGCATTTTCACACAGCCAGAGCTCCCAGGTGATGAGGGACACAGTCGTGGTGCACAATAGGTGTCCCTGTGTGTTGTCTGCCGATGCTGCGTTCTTTGATGTCTGCCGAGGGGCGGTGAGTGGATAACAGACCCGGAGTCAGAGGGGCAGCAGGCAGCGCCCTGCTCAGGGGCCACGTGGTGGCCGCAGCCAGACCGAGTCGTGATAAGCATCTAGCCCTGGTGCCTTGGAGTCTCATCACCCCCCAGCGGGACTGCAGAGGACCCGATTCATCAGCAGCACCACCCGGAGCCAATCAGAGGCTGTGGGTGCGTTGTGAGCTTGTCCTGGCGTCACCTGCCCGCGGCTGTTATGTGCTGTAGTTCATGGATCGGAGACTTCCTTGAGGCTGCTTTTCATCTGTGCCCGGTGCATGGGGTAACCGGGAGCAGAGGATCTAGTCGTTTTGTGCGATGGAGACTTAGTGCCTTTTGCCACGATGGCGTCCCGTGTACTGCACCATGTCAGCCCCGCCTCTGTGGTCTGGCTGTGGCGACATCACTGTATGATACATATTCTGAACTGCATGTTAATGAACTGCATGTTAATCTCAGCTTGAATGAGTGATGTAGAAATTCAGTCTATTTGTGACAAGGAGCCACAAGTTGAAGTACAGGAGAGTGAAGATGCTTGCTTACAATGAATGCAGGCTTAGCTTCAAAACAGCTGGCTTACGAGTTCGCTTCTCGTGCACGTTCAGGATCTCACTGATGGCAGCCAGCCACTGCTGCAATGAAATAATACACACTGCGCAACATGTGGGTGGTAATTGATTTAATGCATTCTTTTTCCTCCTTTGACATACTGTTTATCTTAGGTGAGAAGAGCGATTCTATACACAGGTAATACATTAATAAAATATAAGGATCTGTAACTCCACGAAGTGGTTTTGGATCACTGCCCTGACTTCTTTAGAGAAAAAAAAGTAGTCTTCCCCTAAGTTCTCGCGTCCCCCGGCAGTTTCTGGATCACTGCAGGAATCATGAGATGCAGCGTTCAGGAACCTTCGAGAGCCTGCTCCGCGGCCCCTGTCTGCACACTGGCTGCTTCTCATTTCGTGTCCACCTTCCTGCCCTTGGCTTTGTGCCCCGTGGTGGCCGTTGTCTGAGCCGCACTCCGAGGAAGCGTTGTGACTGTAGCATGCAGTAGTCCCTTTCAGCCTCCGCATTGAGGAGGTGTAGAGGATGCCTTACCCACAACCCCCAGGCAGAACCCCAGCTGTTTTCCCGGCTGCAGTCCCCACTGGTCGGGCGACTGAGCTTTGTGGGGCTGGCCGCTCGCGTCTTCTCACCTCACCGTTGCCCTGCTTTCATTCTGAACCCCCTCTCCTTCTCCAGGCAGGAGGCTCCCAGGTGATTTTCACAAACCCCCTAGAAATCGTCAAGATCCGCTTGCAGGTGGCTGGGGAGATCACCACCGGGCCCCGAGTCAGCGCGCTCTCCGTCCTGCGAGACCTGGGCTTCTTCGGGATCTACAAGGTAACTGCTCCTCCTTCATCCCCCCTAGGTCATTTATTTGGTGTCTTTCTTACCTCTGTAAACTAGGGACTGTTCATCAGCATCAAGTTAACTTTGGCAACGCGGAGGTGAAGAGTCCCTGCCAGTGCCCTCATGCGCGTTAGAAGGAGATGCCCCTTTGCCATCTGCCCAAAGCCAGCCTGCCGATGCAGGGATGTGGGAGGAGCCTGCCAGGCTGCACACAGGGCCCTTTGCAGCATTTCTGGGAGCCAGGGAGCCTGTCTGGATGTGCCGCTGGTGAACTTCCCAGCTCAGTGCTGTCCCGTAGGCAGCACTGGCACCGGTGTGCCTAGACGCCCAGACTAGCGGCAGATTTCACGTTCTGGCCCCGTCCACGTTGTCTGTGTATACACCTTGTCCTCACTGTTAGAAATCCTAACCAGCTTTCACTTAGAAAGTGGGTTTTCAGAATGATTGCAAAATCGTACTAATTGTGGATTCTTGAAAGTCATTATTCACACTCCTACTAAAAGGTTGAAATGGAAATATTAGAATTGTTTGCATCTACATCTAGCCATGAGGCCATAGCAGACATAAGGCGCTGTTCATTTTTAATGAGATAATTCCAGAAGTGATATTCTATGGCAGTTTCCTTCAAGGAAATAAGGGGAAAAGTCAAATGCCTACTTTTTTAAAAGCTTCATTTAGACAGAAATACATAAAAATCACATTATGTAAAATTAATAGTTTTATTTCTAGTTATATATATATCAAGAAATATTTTACTCAAACTATTTTTTTATTTTTATTTTTTATATTTATTTGTTTGAAAGAGTTACAGAGAAGCAGAGGCTGCGTGAGGTGGGTGCAGTCTTCCACCCGCTGGTTTATTCCCCAAATAGCCACAATGGCTGGAGCTGGGCCAATCTGAAGTCAGAAACCAGGAGCTTCTTGCCAGTCTCCCACTGAGTGCAAGGGCCCAAGGATGTGGACCATCTTCTGCTGCTTTCCCAGACACATTAGCAGGGAGCTGGATAGGAAGTGGAGCAGCCGGATCTCAAACCAGTGCCCATACGGGACGCTGGTGCCGCAGGCAGCAGCTTTACCTGCTGTGTCACAGTGCTGCCACCCTTACACAGTGTTGACATAAATGTCAAATTAGCTTCCTGATCGTCCTTGGTCCACTTTTGGGTCATCTGTTAACACAGCTTTGCAGAGCACCTTGTGTTCATCTTTATCCCAAGCTGTGAAAGATGAAACACTTTGTTTTGTTCATTCATTTATTTGCAAGACAGAGGGACAGAGAGAGAATCTTGTATCCACTAGTTCACTTCCACAAATGATTGCAACAGCCAGCACTGGGCTAGGTCAAAGACAGGAGCCAGGAATTCCATCCAGGTCTCCTGCGTGGGTGGCAGTGACCCAAGTACTTGGGCCCTTATCCCTCACCTTCCCAGGCACGTGAACAGGAAGCTGGATGAGAAGTGGAGGCAGGACTCAGTCTCAGCCACTCTGATGCGGGGTGTGATGGCTTAGCCCACGGGGCGCAGTGCCTGCCCCACGGGGAAGCACTTTTGATCTCCTTGTACAGTTCTGTCCCTGGAAATTTTATCCCAGACCATAACATGAAGACAATTGATCTTTTTTTTTCCTTAGACCTAATTCACCGTGAATGAATATAATTGGACCCCTTAATGTAACAACCTTCTGTTTTGCTTTTTAGAATGAACCTTTAGAGACTGTGTTTGACATTCACTGCTGCATTTGTGAGATCCCGACCCCCTCGGCAAAGTAGTGAGGACTGTAGTTGTTTCTGGGGAACCGGCCATCCCCATTGGCGCTTGGCACTTCCATCTTAGCATGAGCTAAGATCTGAGGATCTCGTACACTGTGGGGTTAGCCTGGGGGCGGGCGTGGGGGGCCAAGACCTGGCCTTATTTTCTTAGGTATATGTGGTGTTTAGGAATAACTAGTCAGATTCTTTTATTTATTTATTTATTTATTTATTTATTTATTTATTGGGAGGCAGAGTTAGACAGTGAGAGAGAGACATAGAGAGAAAGATCTTCCTTCCGTTGGTTCACCTCCACAAACGGCCGCTACGGCTGGTGCTGTGCCGATCAGCCAGGAGCCAGGTGCTTCCTCCCAGTCTCCCATGCGGGTGCAGGGCTCAAGCACTTGGGCCATCCTCCACTGCACTCCCGGGCCACAGCAGAGAGCTGGCCTGGAAGAGGAGCAACCAGGATTAGAACCCGGTGCCCATGTGGGATGCTGGTGCTGCAGGCGGAGGATTAACCAAGTGAGCCACGGCGCTGGCAGTCAGATTCTTAAAAACTTCTAGTTAAGGTGCTGAGTCTGCGATGGTGCCGGTAGCGGCTTTGTTTACCAGCGTGTTACCCCGCTGTTAGACACAGGCCTTGACTGGAAGAGACACCATCATCTCTTCTCAGTGTCGGGGCCCCTGCAACCTGCTGCAGCAGCCTGTCACTTGACAGCACGCCCGGCAGGCTTCCGACCGGTTGTCCAGCGAAAGGCACCCGGGCACCACAGCAGTGACTTGTCAAAACCGCTGGGTGCATGACGTGGCAGGAGCCTGCTTTCTGCAGAAGCAGAATCTGCTAAGCTCCCTGCAGACGACACAGACTGGCACTTAGTGCTTTTCATCTTCGCGTTATTTCATAATCTTAATCCCCTTTAACACTCCCTGGAAGTCGCTGGCATCCTGGTTTGCAGTGTGGTGAGGACGGGCTGCCGGGCGTGGCATCCGAGCTGAAGCTGAGGCTCAGAGGTTTCTTGTTCCCATGCCTCGCTCCCGTTGCTTTGCTGCAATGAGCAGGACTGCCCAAGTTTGAGCAGGAGAACTCTGCCATATGAAGTTGGCTTAATTACTAGTCTGGTGGTCCCCGCTGCTTCAGAGCATTCCGCAGGGCCTGTGCTGTTTTCATTGGGTTGGTAATTACCACGTGAAGTGCCCCACGCTTTGAGCTTCTGCAAGCTTGATTTCCTTGGGCGGGAGTGACCAGGCAGTGTGCTGGCCGTCAGCATCCTGTAAATTCCTAGAGGCCTGGCTTGGGGACTTCATCCTGCAGAGCTGCGACTACCTTCCGTGGGTCTCCTTCCAGACCTGCTCTCCTGTTCCCCTCTTGGTGATGCAGCCCCAGGCTTGTCTCACCCTTCCATGGTCAGAAACCATTGTAGCAGGTTAATGACCATGTTTTTAGGAAGTAATATAGTTGTATATAGTATCGTTGATGTGATTCTGTCTCATGCTTTGTAGTAATAAAGCTTTTCTATGTTTCTAGTCTGATTTGGGTAGGAAAATGCAAATGACCAAGAGTGACCTAATTCCTTTAAACCTCTGAGTCCCCCCTCCTGGTAGGTCTTTAAAAAGGCTACCACTATCACAGTTTTCCTGGGAACCGTCACCTTCCCGCATCTCAGCCGGGCTCTTTGTTTGCTGCTGTTAACATGACAATACCACACTCGGAGGGGTGAGTGGTTGGCTCTGTCTGTATGTTTAGGCCTGCTAAGCTTAACCTCAACTAAATCTGCTTAACTAAGTTTTCTGTTTTCCTGCTGAATTGATTTGCAAAATACCTAAGTCTTCCCTGACTTCTCAGTGAATGGCAATTAGAATACTTGCTTTAGAAATACATTTGCAACTGAAAAAAAGTGGATGTGGTAAACATGGCACATTCCTACAGTTAGGGAGAGTTTGGAGTAGACCAGTGAACTATGTAAACACAGGCCCCCCACTAAAAAAACGGTAACATTGGGATAGGTTGAGTAAGAGCTGTTGAGTATTTAATGTAGTTAAGAAAGCAGACCCGCAACCTCTTATTTCCTGGGAATTTTTGATGAGCTCCTATCCCCTGGATAACCCTTGTTTTATGGGCTAAGCTCCTGGAGCAGAAAAGAAGTCAAATTTTGTTGCCACGAATGTATATTTCTGTTGGAGAGAGGCACTTTTGGGTGGGAGCCTGTAGAGCTTGAGCGAGGGGCCGTGACTTTAGGAATGGAGAGAGGCTTGTCCTGCAGCTTGAAATGGCAGCACAGCTAGCGTCAGCCACAGGACGCTTCCCCAGGAAGCTTGGAACAGTGTGTGACTGAGAGAACAAAACCGTGAGGCACTGACAGGTGAGATCAAGCAAGGTAGTGGAAAACAGACTGCGGATTCTGCAGTCGCAACCTCAGTGTTGGCCACGAGTGTGGGCTCTGTCGTTTGTGTTCCAGGCAGAGGCCCTTGTTCTGTCCCACTGTGTCTGACAGTATCCAAATAGATCTCTGCTTCCTGTGCATGAATCCGGCATGTTCCCATCCGCCTGTGTGATGTGTGCCGGTGAGTCACGAGGGCTGTCACCTGTAAATTCGGAAAGCAGGTAATGATGTACCAGTGCTTGCGTGTGGAGTCTGCTAGTTATCTCAAAGGAATGGTGGCTGATTTTTTTTTAATTTAAACTAAAGTACAAGTTTATGTTGCAGAAATCCCAAGTATTTCCCCAAGTGAAAGTCTTTCTCCTTTACCACTCCACTCTCTTTTAATGAGTAGCCCCTGCTCAGGTTACTTTTAGAAGAGAGATTTTGAGGAAAATGTCCATCCTCTGGTTCACTCCCAAGATGGCTACAATAGTGAGGACCAGGCCAGGCCAAAGCCAGGAGCTCCATCTGGGTGGCAGAGGCCCATGCTTTCGGGCCATCGTCTGCTGCCTTCCCAGGCACATTAGCAGGGAGCTGGATCGGAAGTGGAGCAGCTGGGCACAGGCATGAACCCAAACTCCGATGTGGGTGGGATGAAGAGTCAGGCGAAGTTTCCTGACCCCAGAGCCTTGCAGAGGATGGTGCTTAGGTGCTCTTCGAGGGTCCTCCACGTCCCCTGTGGGAGTGAGCGGGACCTCCAGGCTGCTGGGGAAACCATCAATGGCACTGAGAGCCCGCCCGCCCACCGGCAGGTGGCAGAAAAAAGTATGGGTAGAGAAAACAGCTGTCAGTGGAGAGCTGGCGTAGAATGAGGCAGAGCTGAGGGAGGAGCAAGTGAGTGGATCAGGTGCTGCCAAGACCAAGGGGCTGAAGCCAAGGAAAGGTCTTTAAACTTAAAGAGGATCATCAGTGGTTATCTTCAGGAATCCATTCGGGTCAGAGCCCCTGGACCCACCACCTGCTGCTCCCCAGGATGCGTATTAGGAGGAAGCGCAAACCACAAGCAGAGCCAGAACTCAAACCCAGGCACTCTGATGTGGGATGCATGTGTGCCAAGCAGCGTCTTCACTGTGCCAAACACTGGCCCCCTCTGGAAGAGAAGTGGGAAGAGAGGCTGAGAGCTGGGAGAGCCTGAAGCCTCTGAAGATGACAGCAGGACCTGGGGGGGGGGGGCAGCGCCCCAGCCTGGGGCTGGCTGTGCCTTCCTCAGCTCCTTAGGGCTCGTGCTTTCTGAGTGCCTGCTTGGCCGGGCTCATGTTTTAGCCGTGAACACGTCAGAGCATTGCACCCTCGTGCTGGCCCGTGAGCCAGGTGTGTTCTTAAGTTTGAGGTTATAGCTAGACAGACGACACGTTTTGGTAATGTGTCCAAAGTCACACACCTGCCAGGTAAGTGGTGAGGCTGGGTGTCAGACTTGGTCCAGTTGTGCTTTGAAACCTGACCCTGGCCTATCTCATAGGGAAAGCACATGCAGTAACTTGGGTTTTCCGGGAAATTTAAGAACAAGGTTAACATTGCCATGGTAGGTATTGAGCAGGTGACAGACAGGTGGTGGCCTTGCACTAAGTGAATGTGCTAGGGAAAAGGAGGTGAATGAGTTGAGAGGACTCCAAACAGCAGGCATGTGTGGTGATGGCTGAGCTGGTGGGCTTATAGGAGTGTTTTTCCTGATTGTCCTTAGTAGCCAGCACTGTTACAAACTGTTGGATTTCAGTCTAACAGTGACTTTGTTTGCCTTGTTTTGTTAGAATAGAAACATGAGATCTTGTATTATTTCCTTGTAGAAACTAAAGGCATTTCATCCGTATAGGGCAAGGGACCTCTTCTGTGTTCTTAAGTCTTACTTTAAAATGAATAGTAATAAATAACATACGTGCACGGAGAGGCCCATGTCCAACAGGGCATCCATCTTTCTATTCCAGATGACATCTGCAAGTGTTAATTTTGAAATAACTTTGGACCACAATTTATGGAATTGGTGAAAATGCTTTCAAACTGTGTGTGTGTGTGTGTGTGTGTGTGTGTACACATACATACATATATGTTAAGGGGCCAGTTTCTAAAATATATAAGGAAGTTTGACCACTCAACAGCAAAAGAACAAAAAAAACCTGATGACAACAATGAGCAAAATGCTTAGTAGTCTTTTCTCCCGTGAAGACGTACAAATGGCCAAGTAGTATGTGAAAAGATGCTGATGCAAAGGAAAACTACAGTGGAATACCACTTCACACCTGTTAGGTTGGCTGGTAAAAAAAAAAAAAAGGCAAATGTTGGTAAAGATGTGGAGAGATTGAAATCCTTGTGCATGGTTGGTAGAAATGGAAAATGATGCGGTCACTATGGAAAACAGTATGGATTTCCTCCAAAAACTGAAAACAAAACAGCCTGTGATCCAGAAATCCCATTGCTGGGTGCATATCCCAAAAGAATCTCAGAGGTGAAACTATGGGATGTTCATATAAAGGATTTTTAGAAATGTAAGGAACCAGTATCAGGTTCCTCAGAGGACCAGGTTTTCGTGTTTATTTTTTTATTTGATATGGTGTGAGCGTTTTTGTAATATTGGAAGTCATGTGGCATTGTCCATATTCTGCTTAAAAGTTGCATTGAAAGGAAACAAATGGGAAAATATGGTGATTTAAGACAGCGTTCTGCACCTGGACTTCAGATGACTCATCTGTAGAAAGAAATAATAACAGTTCCTGCACGAGTGCACCTCAACAAGCTCGTGGAAGAAGGAGACAAAGATAAACTTCTCTTGGTACAAATAACTTTGAAATCTGTGCATAGTTATTTTTATATTCTCAGTGAACCTTCTGAAGACCTTTCATATTGATAGAATTGTTGGCAGGATTCACTAGGATAGTGCATGTAGAGTGCACAGAATGGAGTTTAACACGCGTGTACATGATGTGTTCTTAGCTACTAGTCTGTGATTGTAGGATATCTACTAAGGGAGTCACGCCTCAGGTTCCTCACCCCTCCTGCTCTGTCCATCATGGGCCATTTCCTTCTGCTCTGGCCATCACGGACCATTTCTCATGTGTGATCGACAACCTCCTCCAGGCCAGACATTTCTGCTTTGGACTGTGAAATAGAAATGCAAAGGAAATGCCTTGGAAAATATTATTTTTAAAAATAAAAGAGTGCCCAACAGAATTCAGTGTGCTAAATGAGCTAGGAAAAAGAAACTTTCTTCTTTTAACATTTATTTTGTTTGAAAGGCAGAGTTACAGAGAGAGAGAGAGAGAGAGAGAGAGAGAGATCGTCTATCTCCTGGTTCACTACCTAAGTGACCACAATGGTAAGGACTGAGCCAAAGCCAGGAACCTGGAGCTCCATCTGTGTCTCCCTCGTGGGTACAGAGACCCCCGCTCTTGGCCATCTTCTGCTGCTTTCCCAGGTGTGTTAGCAAGGGAGCTGGATTAGAAGTGGAGTGCCTGGGACTCGAACTGGCGGTCATATAGGATGCCAGCATTGCAAATGGTGGCTGAACCAGCTATGCCTCAGCACCAGCCCCAAGAACTCTTATATTAGCAACTGATTTTTCCTTTTAACCTTTCTGTAGCCACCAAATTTTTTTAGTGCAAGCACTGTATCAGGTGCTGGAGGTCAAAGATGTGTACAGTGAAAGCATGTAAGCGCACAGTTCTAGCACTATCAAATTCTTTTAAGGATCAATTTTAATAGTATTTTTTAGAAGAAGAAAATTTAGTTACAACAGAGCATATAACAAAAAAAATGTTAATTTCTCAGCCATAAGTCCCAAATAATGCATCTTTATAGTGGCATTTTACCAAGTTTTTGTTGTTTAATATGTTTGGTTTTGTTTTTTGTTCTTTACCAAGTATTCAGAGAATAAGTTTTTATGTGCAGTTTTATTTTCTTAGAATTTCTATTTATTGATTTTTGTTTTATTTGAAAGGCAAAGAGACAGAGAGAGAGAGTTGACTCCTCGGGCGCTTACAGCAGGTGGCTTTGGGCCAGGCTGGAGCAGGGAGCCAGGAACTTAATCCCGCCTGTCATCTGGGAGTGGGGTGGTGGGATTCAGATATAAATCCAGTCGAATGGATGCATGTTGAACGTATATTTCATAGAATGCAGTGCAGTGCTCTGTGCAGGAGGCAGCGTTCAGAGCAGTTGCACCTGGCGTAGAGACACAGGGAGCACCCCGCTCAGCCGGCCCAGGAGCCCTAGCACTCCATGCAGGGAAATGACCCTCACTGCAGGCAGTGAAGGGGGTGGGAAGAGAGGCCTCTTTCCTTCCCCTGGATGTGGTGGTCCACATGAAGGAGAAAAACCAAAAAGAATGCTGCACAGTGGCGGCGTGACGTAAAGGAAGCACTTCAAGAGGAAGGGTCAAGGGTCACCAGCCTGAGCGTCTCCTCCGGAAGAAAGGTGCACCTGCCTGCTGCAGCTTGGATACATGCACTGGTCATGCACGTGACAGCAACCGAGATGTAAGAACCTTTTCAAATCCATGAGTTGTTCAGAAGCGAGAAAGAGTGGAGCTGAACGTGGGTCGAGTCGAGCTGGCTTTTGCCTTGAAGGCCATCTCCAAACACCTGTATGTTGAGATTTAACTTTGAAGCCTTAGAGGATAAGCAGGTGCTGTCCCAAGTGCTAATACTGCAGGACCAGGGTGTGGTAAGCAAGGCACCTCGTCGCAAGATGCGAGGACGGCTTTTCTGTCACACTGCCGTGCACAGCCCTGAGAGTGGGCGCCTCCAGGAAGCTTCTGTCTGGGCACAGCTCCTTTCTCTGCCCCCTCACGAAGTTCTGACCTCAATAGAAGTAAAGTAGCCATGCTCCCTGCTGCCCTAAACTGCAAGAAAATTGCCTGGCTGCTTTAGCGGAGGAAAATGAGGAGGCGGAGTGGGAGAAAACCCTCCCTCTTGGGTGACATAAAAAAGAACTTCAAGCTGGGAATTTATTTTTAAATGGTCTTGAATTCATAGTGCCCCCAGGTGCTTGACAAAAGCAAATACAAGCCCTGTTTAGAGGAATTCACCTTCATCCCAGTCTTCAAAGAATTTTCATAGGTAGTATTCCAAGGAAAATGAGCAGTTCTCAATCAAAACTCTTAAGACAATAAGGCACTTACTTTAAAAAGAAACAGCAAAAGGAAAAGAAAGCATTTTAAACCACAAAGATTTAAAATGTTTAAATGACCAGAAATATAAAGTGAATATTCTTTTTTAAAAATTAAAAAGCATGAAAATATTTATGACGATTGATGACAACAGATGGCTTTAACAACAGATTAAATACAGCTGAAAGAAAATTAGTGAAGTGGAAGATGAGAGAATTAGTGAACTGAAAAATAGGAAATTATTCAAACTGCAATTCTGAAAAGACAATAAGAAATGGTAACAGAGAAGGAAGCATGGGATGGTCTAACAGGTGCAAGCACACGAGAGGACCTGAGGAAAAGGAGACGATGGCTGAGCGTCCTCCAGAGCCCACGACTGCCATCCATCCACAGCTTCAAGTACAGGGGAAGCTGCTGCCTAGGATGCCCGTGACCCTGTCGGAGCACCAGTTCAAGTCCCAGCTGCTCCACGTCTGATCCGGCTTCCTGCTGACACACACCAAGAGGCAGCAGATGGCGGGTGAAGGCTTAAGAACTTGAGCCCCTGCCACCCACGTGGGAGTCCTGGATGGAGTTCCAGGCTCCTGGTTTGACCTGGCCCATCCCTGGCTATTGTGAGCATTTGGGGAATGAACCAGCAGATGGAAGATCGCTCTTGCTGTCTGTATCTGCCTTTCAAGTCAATGAAAATAAATAAAAAATGAAAAATAGATAAGCCTTACAATGAAAAATCAAAAGAGGCTGTTCTGTGACCAGACAAGGAAGTCAGTTTGCCTTCAAGGGGCAAGAGTTCAGCTGGCAGGTAACTGAGGAACAGGAGTTAAGGAAGCCAGAGTTAGTGGAACGTTGTCGGCATGTTGGAGGAAACTTTTCAACCTAGAATTCTGTCCTCTGTAAAAATTGTCTTTCAGGAAGAAGGGTAAAACAAAGAATTTTTGGAGGAGCAAAACTCAAGAAGTCTATCACCAGTAAAGCCTTAATAAAGGAGATTCCAGAATATACTCCAGGTAGAAGAAAAGTGATCGCAGCTGGAGACACATAGATGGAGCTCAAAGGAAGTGGGACGTGTTTAGTCTAAATAGTGTTACCTCACTGTAAATGCCATGCATGTAACATAGTAATTTTAAGTACTTAATGTTTCTTAAGCTAGAATTAAAATGCATGATCATAAAACACGATTTGCTTTTAAAGTACACGTACTGTAGAGAAGGTACATATGGAAATTTCCACAGTAAACACTTGGACTGGAAAGGGACTCTTTAGCCTCCTAACAGGTAATTGTACGGAGTGGGAGGCACAGGCTGCGGACAAGAAAAGAAAAACTGAAGAGGATGACTCTGTGAAGGTGACCTGGCCGGCAGCGTGGGCACTGAGTCCGCGTGATAAAACCCCGAGCCGCTTACAGGGTGTCCAGGACAGCGGAGTGCCCAGCATCGCTGATGGCAGAGCAGTGAGCAGCAGCAGACCTACTGGCACAAGAGGCGTCTCCTGCAAAATGCCTAGCCTTGCCAAGATGATTCTGTTAGAATTACATGCAGTTAGGGAGACACTGGTGTCCTAAAAGTCTGTACTACAGAAGCCAAACAACAGGCGCTGAAGGAATCCCGACGCGTGTGCTGGAAGCAAGCCTCCCATCACTGAGCCGTTTATTGGGCTTAACAGTCACATCGCAGGCCCTGGCAATGGTAATGGTCGTCCTGGAGGTGCTGAAACTCAAATCCCAAACACGTGGGGCCCAGCACGCCCTGGAGTGGGCAGGAGAGGTGCGGCCAGGCTGTGTAACTCAAGGGTTAACTCTCTTGGGGGAAACCAAAAGGAATGTGAAGGGATCAAGACGTGACATGCGGCCCATTGTTTGGTTCCAGGATCAAAATATACAATTATACATGCCAAATAAATTCTAAACCTGTAGGGTAGGAAAGAGGGGTGGCTGTGAAGACAGGTGCCAGAAGCATTAAATAACCTCCTGAGACAAGGTGCACCAGTGTTGTCATGAATGCAGCGGGGTCCCCCAGTCTGGCATTCCCCCACCCCCAAGCCAGACAATGCACATTCACTGCTGGAGTCCCTGCTAAGCCTCCGTCTCCCAGACCTGCTGGCTCCTGGTGCCCAGCCCCGACACAGAGGTGCCTTTGTGAGCCTAATTACCTTTCCTGTATTAGGAATAGCCTGTTTAGAGCCCCATGTTTGCAGGTAGAGCTAGAATAAGCAGGAATTAGCATGCGAAAAGACCTGCCCTGGCCCTGACTTCCTTATCAGCACCATCCTTCAAGACTGGCTTTTTTTTTTTTTCTTCCCTCTCTGGGTTGATCAGGCAGGTGTGATTCTATCCAGGATGAAGAGCTTTCAAAGGAGAGAAGACAGGATGGTTCTGTGTGTGTGTGTGTGAGAGAGAGAGAGAGAGAGAGAGATCCTGTTGTGCCCCATCTGACAATTTTATGCCAGGCACAGCTGCCAGAGGGGACCTGCCTGGATGATCCCAGCAACTTAAGAGTTGATAAAAGCTCCCTTGGGCTCTCAGCGCAGTGTCCACATCAAAGCAGCATGAGTAGCAACATAAATCATCCTTCTGCGGTGCTGATCCTGTGGCCAGCGTCTGTAGGTCTGGCTGATTGGCCCGTGTCAACTGTGGACTGTTACTGAGCCCTGCCCCTCAAGAAGCTTTGCTCACCCTCAGCTGGAATGATGATGGAGAGACGTTCCAGCGATGCCGAATTGGAGTGGAGCCAGGTCATTAACGCAGATCTGAGTTTCGATTCCCCTCTATTTACATGTAGGTCTTCCCTGATGTGCTTTTTATTGTTCCTGTTGGTGCATTACTGGACCTTCTATGACCAGAAGGGGGGCGGGGAGGAAACAGTAGTGCCCCCCCCCCAACCCGCCCAGGGAGAGAGAGAGGATTTTAAAGAGGAGTGAGTGATGGGAGGCTTGCATTTTGCACTTACTACTTTTCCCAGGTGATTTTACTGTGTGTGCAACAAAAATCGAGGGCCAGCCGAGGGCCAAGGGCCAGGCAGCCAGAACGGAAGGCAGACGAGTGTGGGGATTTCCTTCCAGGGCAGGAACACGTATTAAAGAGTTATTTTAAGTGGTATACAGTGTGTAATTTATTAATTTTTTAATGGCCACGGCAGTCACTTTTGTGTCGCTGACGTAGGCTCTAGGGCCACGTGGAATGTTTCCCTTTATCCTAAAGTTGCCAAGTAGAACTAACTCAAACAGGTTAACGTTTTTTGAAGTAGGACTGCAGTGAAGGATTTATCAAGGAATCTGGGAACTTTAAAAGCCTTTTTCACATCCTGCTTCCCTTTCATTGTGTGGGAGCAACAGGTCAGGGATTGCCTAAGGCAGCCATACAAATTGGCACCTGCCTTTGTGCCTAAGACCTAAAGGAAGTGGTGGGGAGAAGGAGGCCAGGGCAATTTAATAAGTCTGTGCAACCTTTTGCAAAGCTGGCTCTGCTTGGGGATTGGCTTTGATGCCTGGGGTGCAGGAGAGGAGAGGGCCACCTCCCGATTCCATTCAGAGTTATTTGCTGCAGGGAGACACCTGAGCAGGTGCTAGATGGGGAACAATGCGGCTGCCAGGAGAGGCGGAGACAGGGCCGCTGCTCCTGGTCACAGGTTTGGCCCTTACTTTGTACTGCAGTGGATCTGCACGAGGTGCGCACAGGCGACACTTCTGTTCCTGAAACTCCAGTCCTGCCTCTCCTGAAGAGTGTGCCTTTGTGCATGTGGGTCACAGGTGAGAAGGTTCAAACCTGCATTTCCCCTGCACAGGGACAGTGACGGTGACGAGGGGACAGCCACAGCCAGTGGGCTTCACACTTCTGGAGACAGAGTTGGTTTCGTGGAGGTCTTCAGTTTGCGGGCAGGGCCATCCTGCCCCCCGGAGCAGGGATGCTGCTGTCCACTTGTTTCCTTTCTTCCCTGACTTTCTCACGGAGGGGGTGTGGTTTCCTGTCATCCTCACAGGGAAGGAGAGGCTGGGATGCTGGGATGGTGGGACACTTAGGGATTTCTTCTTGAGAAAACCCAGCTGCTTCGTCCTGTGCCTTTTATCTTCTCTGTCTTGGGCTGCTTCTAATTTCAGTCATGTCTTCCCAGGGCCACTGATATGTTGAAAAATCACATAGCTTGACTTTTCTCGGGACAGTGTTACGGTGCAGCAGGTTAAGCCATTGCCTGTACTGCCAGGATCCCTTGGGGGCACTGCTTGGAATCCTTAGCCTGGGAAAGCAGCAAAAGGTGGCCCAAATGGTCAGGGCCCTGCCACCCATGTGAGAGACCCAGATGAAGCTCCTAGCTTCAGTCTGGCCCAGCCCTGGCTATTGCGGCCATCTGGGGAGTGAACCAGCGGATGGAGGATCACTCGCTCTCGCTCTCTCTCTGCCTCCCTCCCTCAATCTGTAACTGACTTTCAAATAAATAAATAAATCTTTTTTATAGATGTTTCTCTCTCTTTCTGTCTCTGTCTCACATACACAAACATAGCCTCTGTCTAGTGTAAAATCATTTACTATTCCTAGATTTTGCTGTATCTTCAAAATACTATCTTTGAAAACCTGAAGGGTGGGTTTGGGTTTCTAATTTATTTTTCCAAGAAATGAGCTAGTATCCTTGCAGAAACTTGACAGCGTACCTCAGAGCATCTCATTTCTGTTTAATTGTGGTTTTCCTCCTCAATGGCAAAACAAACTCTGTGCCATTGGGAACATATCTTAGGCCCTAACTGGCAGGCAGCGATTTTGCTAAGCAGTTTATACATTAAATATGCACGGTCTGACGTGGGGAGCACTGACATAGGCAGATGTAAGAAGACGCAGAGCAACAGTGGATCTTGACTGATCCGAGGAATGGGGCTGTACCTGGAGGCATCGCTCTTCCAGGAGGAGAGACCGAGCAGACGACCTGTCCTTACAAAGCTCCGACCCGGCTGAGAACCCTGGGCCTGATCCGTGGGACAGCCAAGACCAGAGCTGCAGCAGAGTTCTCGAAAACCGAGGTTGAAAGAAACCACTGAGGATCGAAGGGGTTACTGTATTACATCCGGTCAAAAACAGAAACAGCAGCTACGCCACAAACTTACGGAAAGGAGTAACCACGGCCCCTCCGGCGTGGTCTCATCCATAGGGTGCTTAGTATCACTACTGTTGCCAGAAAGGCTTCAGGACATGTGCCCCCCCCCCCCCCCCCCCCGGTCATCGCTGGCCTTGGGAAATCCTGAACGATTTAAGTTTTTAATACCTTTCTGTATTTTCTATGGGAAGCACTTAATATTTTATAATCAGGAAAACGCAGCTGTCCACAAACAAGAGGAACACAGCATATCAGCTGCGAACATGGGAAGTGAGGTTAAAGGAACACAGTCCGTTTAACTGTGTAGGAAACAGAATTTGTTAGATGATACCACTATGGCAGCTTATGAAATTATTCCAGAGTGGCTTCTTCAGAAACTTGGTTAACCCACCGCTTGCAGTGCCGGCAACCCATATGGGTGCTGGGTTCTAGTCCAGCTCTCTGCTGTGGCCTGGGGCGGGGTGGGGGGGAGGGCGTGGAGGGTGGCCCAAGTGCTTGGGCCCTGCACCTGCATGAGAGACTGGGAAGAAGCACCTGGCTCCTGGCTTCAGATCGGCGTAGCGCCAGCCGTGGTGGCCATTTGGGGAGTGAATCAGCAGAGGGAAGACCTTTCTCTCTTCTTTCTCTCTCTCACTGTCTATAACTCTACCTGTCAAATTTAGAAATAATAAATAAATAAATGAATAAATAAATAAATAGAAACTTAGGAAGATGGCGATGTTTTTTAGATACCGAGAGAGCCAGGCGTGGCTGGTTAGGTGCTCTCCGTCCAAGTTGGGTTTTGGTGTCTAATTGGAGGAACTTCTGGACAGAGGCTCCTTGAGGAGCAGTAGCTAGCAGAACCCCAGGCAGGTGCTTGCAGGCAGGAAGGGAAAGGAGGGGAACAAGGAGCTGAGGCTGGTGGTATCCCCAGTCACAGTAGATGCTGCTTAGAAAGCTAATCCCAGGAAAGCGTTGGTTGCCTGTGTAGATGCCGCAGCTATCCGGTAACTGCCTATTGAAAAAGCGGGGGGAGTTGGAAAAGACTATTGGACCCCTGAGTGTGAGATCTGCCTCTCAAGTTGCATCAAAGCGCGCCAGGAACAAGCCACGGGCATGGCCCTCAGTAACTGTCCTGGGTATGAGTTTGTACGTGGGTCGAGGGGAGCTTGGGTGTGGCGGGTGTTGGGCCTGCCAGCTTCAGCAGTTCTGGGGTGGACAGGATGGAGCAGCCTGGGCCCAGGGGCAGGACGTGGGGCGGGTCTGTGCTGCCCTGAATCCCAGTACACAGAGCGACCCGGGACGGGCTTAGCGCATGCGTGGGTGTTGGCCAAGGAATTGGCATGACAGGGTCCAGATCCCAGGCATGTCTTGTGGTCGCAGGGGTGAGCCAGGCTGGGGTAGGAATTAGGAGGACAGAACATCAAGTCCCGCCCAGGTTCCGGGTATGAGAGAGCTCAGTGGTGGCAGAGCCACGAGGAAGATGCCGGCTTGTGTTACCCACCATCTCACTGTGCGTCGGCGGAAATGGGGATGGCAGAGAAACACAGGCCGTGGCGGCAGACGTGTGGTGTGGAGAAACCGGGACCCGTGGGCGCCTCACAGCAGACACGCGGGGGCCCAGGCCGTGGGGCCGGGCGTCGCGGGGGCTGTGGAATCTGGATGGACTCGTTATTTTCTTTTGGGCATCTCTGCCTTTGATGGAAAGTTTTAGGTTTTAAAAATATGTGCAGGAAACGGTATTAAATCATTAAGTGTTGACAAGGGGTAATTTCCTTTCCACTGAGCTTACCCGGAGCACAATATATGAGCTGTGGGTTTGATTATAACATTTTATCGTATTTCTGGGCACTCATCAATCCTCAGAAGCTCCCGATGGCATTCTTTTGGCACCAGAAATCACTTGGTAAAGACTTTGCCATAGGAGATAACTATTCCACACATGGCTCTTAAACGTGTTGGAATTATTGTCACTTCAAGGTTTTGTCACTGTGTTTGGCACTGTGCCGTAAACCCTGAATGGCGGCGGGGGACAAGAGTAAACCAGGGGGATCCAGGAGACCCCGAAAAGATGAGCAACTCTGTACGTATGTGGCATTTTTTTTTCCTGGGCGAGAGTCCAGCGCTCTCATCAGATCCACAGAGATCCAGAAAACAGACGCTTCCCCTCCCCTGCCTGCCGTGTGGAGCCGAGACCACGCCTCACCCAGAGAGCCAGAGAGTGGCGTCCTGCCACCAGCAGGACTCAAAGGGTCCTTGCAGGCAGAGGCCCACGGGTGTTTTCCTCGAAGCTGTGGCGTCGGAATAAATGAGAACCACCCCCCGACACACACATACGTCCTCGCGCCATGCAACAAAACTAGCTTTATTTCTAAAAACAAAATCCGCTGTTTGTCCCTCGCAGAATGTGGGTTATGTTTTACTGTCCGCCTTCCAGCTGGTGAGGACAAATTTGGTCTGCTCCGGGAATATTCTGTGCTGAGGTGAGTTGCAAAGCGGCTCGAGCTGCTCAATGGCATATGTGTTTCATGTGGTTTTTCTTCCTCCACACACGTCCAGGGTGCCAAGGCCTGCTTTCTGCGGGACATTCCTTTCTCGGCCATCTACTTCCCCTGCTACGCGCATGTGAAGGCTTCTTTTGCAAACGAAGACGGGCAGATCAGCCCAGGAAGCCTGCTGCTGGCTGGTGCCATAGCTGGTGAGTGTCGCTCTGGGGGGTGGGCACGCGCTGCTGCCGCCCCGCCCCAGTCTGCTGCCCTGGAAACGTGTCGCTGATGGTTCGTGATCGGATACACAAGAGTTGACTGAGGCTTGCTTTGGATAGTTCTGGAAAAGCAAGAGCAAATAATTAAACTTAATTCTGGCAGATTGGATCATTGGACGTATTTAATTTCTTCACTCTAGAAAGGCTCATTAAATATTGATTCTTTGGGAGCCGTTGTCGGGTTCCTAGTCAAAGTTCTGTATCATTACATAATTTCACTTCATAGCCTAAGGCCACCAGCTGTTCAGCCAGAAGTTTTTAAAGAAAGAATAGGGCCGGCGCCATGGCTCACTAGGCTAATCCTCCGCCTGTGGCGCCAGCATACCGGGTTCTAGTCCCAGTCGGGGCGCCAGATTCTGTCCCGTTGCCCCTCTTCCAGTCCAGCTCTGCTGTGGCCTGGGAGTGCAGTGGAGGATGGCCCAAGTGCCTGGGCCCTGCACCATGAGACCAGGAGAAGCACCTGGCTCCTGGCTTCAGATCAGCGCGATGCGCTAGCCGCAGCGGCCATTGGAGGGTGAACCAATGGCAAAGGAAGACCTTTCTTTCTGTCTCTCTCTCTCTCACTGTCCACTCTATGAAGACAGAACAGGGCCTACATGCTTGTTTAGAACTTGTTTAGAACTTAGTCACTGATATTTAGATGAAGGAACTGGAACAGAGGCGACCTGGACCATTGGAGACTTTTGATGCTCCCAGCTGGGTAAGGTTATAGAAGGGAGATCATGTGTTACTTGAATCACAGGAGTCATTGCGTTCTTTCTTCAGTGCCTCTGTGAAAATATCTCCTGAAAAAGCTGGAGACCAATCTGTCCCTTTGTTTCTCCTCCTCCTCGTCTGAGACCCTAGTCTGTAGCAACCTGGCTCAGGTCTCCAGGTGGTGATGGACACCCTGAGGTGACGGAATGTTGGGTTCCAGGCATTTTTGATACAGGTGCTGTCTTCATCACCAGGGTGGCCCAAGTCTCTGAGATCAACTTCCAGTGGAGCTGTTGGCTGCTTTGTGTCCCCTGTCCCCAGCCTGTGGCCTGAGAGCCCCTGGAGGCAGGGACCCGCGTGGCTCCTCCTGAATTCCTGGTTCACTCCTCTTCATCAGAAGCAGTGATGTTGGTCCATGAGGCTGTGTGGTTCTGTCCTGGCTGCACGGGGACTTTAGGTGTATGAGCAGCATTGAGATCATGATTCCAAGAAGAGAGTATAGGATTCCCAGTTTGCATTCCAGCTTGGCCACTGACTCACTGTGCCCTGTATAAATCACACTCACATGCAGAAATGAGCAAAGGTTTTGGACTGAAGTGGTAGGAAGTATGCTTTTTGTGCAATTATAGCATTAAGGTAGGACTTAGTGGGAGCAGTGAGTGCACTCGGGTCACTAGACCTGAGTGCTAGTGTGCAACCTTGAGCAGCTTCTGCTCCTGTCAGCAGAGCACTGTTATGAGGCCCAGATGAGCACGCCCATGAGAAGTTTGCCAGGGGCCCTACAGGTAGTGAGCACACCATCAGTGTTAGCCAGTGCCACGCTGAATCCAGAAGAACCGACAGTCACGCCAGAAACCAGTGGTGAAAGTAAGAGCCAGGTAGGATCTAGGTCTAGGAGTCTCTCCGAAGTCCTGTTGTCCTCACACCTACACAAAAATATCCTGGTACCTCAAAAGGTTCGTGGAAAATGGAAGTAAAAGATGTATATTGCAGTGCAAAGAATTTAAAATCCGTGCGTAGTAGAGGTCTTCAAAAAGTCCCTGAGATGTGTATATTATGAAAAAGTTGGCCGTAGATTTCAAAATCACTTTCAATTTCATTTGCCACAAACTTTTCTTGAATGCCTCTCATATTGTCTTTAACTCCTCGTTTAGTCTCCAAAAGCAGTTTCATCTCTGGGTAGAAGTTTGCTGGGAAATCCATGCTGTCAGAGCTGTAGAAATTACTAGTTTGTGGGGTGTGTGTGTGTGTGTGTGTGTGTCTCCCCTTTAATTTATTTGACAGGATAAGACAGATACTTCCCATCCTCTGGCTCACTTTCTCAATGCCCGAGAACCAGGAACTCAGTCCAGGTCTCCACATCGAAGACTGAGCCCCACAGGAACTCAGTAGCTTGGGCCATCGCTTGATTTCTCCCCAACTTCACAGTAGCAGAGCCAGCACTCAAATCCGGGCACTCCCGTGGGGAACGCGGGTACCTCGAGCAGCATCTAACTGCCCTGTGAAACACTCACCCTTTCTGCTCTTTTAAGAGTGTTTTTCTTCCTTCTGTTCTTTAGGATGTGAAGGTAATATTGCTTGTTATAAAAGAATATTTTGAAAGAACCACAATGAATAAGTAAGAAAATAATCCATTATTCGTCCTCACTAAGACAGCCTGCAGTTTAACATTTTTGCTAATGCTTGGCCACACTGTGTGTCTGTGTGGTGTACCGTGGTACCCCAAGCATCGTTAGCATCCTAGTGGAAGGGTTAATAGTAAGTGCCGTGGGTCAGACCACGCAGGTTCTCATCAAGGTCTCCTCACTTAGAACTCTATGACTGCAGACTGCACAGGGGATTTAATCCCCCCCTGCCTATTTCTCCATCTCTAAGTGGAGCCAGTATAGTCTTAGTCTCACAAGACTATTACAGGGATCAACTGAATTAATAGATGCAAAGATTGAAGATGGTGCCTGGTATAAAATATCAATTCAGAAATGTTCAATGATAATAATTTTATGATTTATCATTTAAAACTTTCTAAGCATAGTTTTTTTGCTGCATACTTAAAAATTTTTAACCTTTAATACTTATATTTTTTGCCAAAAAATTTTAGATAAGTCATATTGTTGTAGCCCAAAGGCTTTTCCTCTATTTTAAATCAGTTTTTTAGAGAAAGAAAATTCTATAAAATGAGCATATTGGTAGAAAGTGTGATTGTTTTTAAGGCATTAGCACATTTCTCTCGAAAGTTTGTGGTGGTTAACATCCCTGTTTGGCCTACTTTTGCCGTATGGCCTTCCAGAGAGTGTCTAGATTAGGTATTGACAGTTTGAGAAGTGAGCCAGCAGATAGAAGAAAATCTCTCGATTTATTTATTTATTTATTTATTTATTTATTTCAAAGACAGAGTTACAGAGGCAGAGAGAGAGAGAGAGAAGTCGTCCATCTTCTGGTTCACTCCCCAGATGGCCGCAGTGGCTGAAGCTGTGCTGCTCTGAAGCCAGGAGCCAGGAGCTTCCTCCTGGTCTCCCACGTGGGTGCAGGGGCCCGGGGACTTGGGCCATCTTCCACTGCTTTCCCAGGCCATAGCAGAGAGCTGGATCAGAAGTGGAGCAGCCAGGACTCGAACCAGGACCCATATGGGATGCTGGCGCCTCAGGTGGTGACTTTACCCACTACGTCACAGTGCCAGCCCTACAAATAAAGACTTACAAAGCAAGTGTTCAGTCTCTCCCAGCCTTGGGAACCCAGTAGGGTTGGAGACAGCTTATCTGGTGTCTCTGGCTCTAGGAAGGTGTGCGGGTGCAGTCCAAGTGGCAGTCAGGGCTCTGGAATACTTAGGAATTGGAGGCTCCCCTGTCGTCGTGCCCCAGTCCCTTGGCTATTGACAGGAGGCCTCAGGGCCTACCTTAGCGATCCCTACGGTGAGGCAGCTGGTCCCCCAGGGTGAGATGGGAGAAAAAACAGAGAGGCGGACGCTGCCGTGTCTTTGTGAGCCAGCCTCAAGAAGAGGCGGCGTCCTTTGCCATTTTGGGAACTGGCATCGTTTGCCATTTCTCTGTACAATGGGGAAATGCAGGAAACAACTTGTTAGATTGGTCTCCTTCTTGAAAGAGTAGATCAGCTACAAGGCTTGATGGCCTTGTGTATTCTACAAATCTGTGAGAACTATGTAATGAGAATTAAGCAGTTGTCTGAATTTACTAACGGATGGCGGAAACTAAAGCAAATGTCCTAAGCACCATTCTTACTAAACTTAGAGATGTCTCTTTCATCCTGGTTATTCAGCCTTATCTTGGAAGCTCCAGTCAATGAGGTAAAATAAGGAAAAGAATTAAGGGTCATAAGTGTTACATAAATAATAGAAAAAGAAAACGAAGCCATTATTATTTACAAATGATTGTTTGCCTGAAAATCCGAAGTAAAATAGCCTAAAATTAGAGCGAAGAAGGATTAGTCATGTGTTTTGTTACCGGATAAACATAAAGGACTGAACCGAGCAGCGAGCGGTGAGCTGACGCAGTGGGAGGAGTGAGCAGGGCGCCCAGCTGAGGGCAGCGTGGGGCAGGGCGGGGGGACTTTGCCTCCGGAGCACGCCTGCTGCAGAAGCATCGGGAAGTGCCCAGAGCAGCAGGGGCTGCTGAGTGGAGGCTGGGTCAGCCCCCCCCCCCCATGCAGTCAGAGCAAAGGCGCCTCCCCGTGAGTGTACAGGGAGTGCCTGCACGCACCTCCCCGGTGGCAGTGGGCAGTGGGCAGTGGGTCATCGGGAGCAAAGCCTGTCTCCGAGTAGAAACATCTTCCTATTCGTATGGAACTTAGGCACCTATAGTGGGTAGCGAGGGAGCTGCTGGCCACTAACTTACTTTAAATGTCGCATGACTGTTTTTATTTGGACCATATTTAAATTGACCTCTAACACAGTAATACTCAGATATGCAGTTTTTGGTTGACCCACCCCTATTATAAATCAGGTGAAGCTGTGAGTAACTGAATACAGTCATGCTTTCTATGTACTGGAATGAACCGGAGATGCCTCTAAATTCTGGGAACACCCACTCCTTAGTTTCACAGGCTAGAGCAGGGCTAAGCAACTTGTGAACTTTTCTTCACTGGCAGCGTGCCTCAGTATGTCAGGGGCGAGGACCAAAGCAGGAGTCTGAGATGAAGAAACCAAATCCTGGGGCTGCTCTGATGGCGCAGCAGGTTAAGCTTCCCCCTGCAGCACCGGCATTCCACCTGGGCACTGGCCCAGCCCTGGCCGTTTGGGGAGTGAAGCAGCGGGTGGAAGGGTGTGTGTGTGTGTGTGTGTGTGTGTGGTGTGTATGTGTGTCTTCCTCCCTCCCATCCACACCCCACTTCTCTGTGTCACGCTGCCTTTCAAATAAGTACATAAATTTAAACAAAAAAGCAAAAAAGAAACCAAATCTGACTTCTTGTACCTAGCATGGTGCTTTTTAATTAGGGAAGGGTAGTTTAGTACAGTCTACAGGTGCTATCAAATGAAAGATACCGTATTCCAAATTCTATAGCGTGATCCATCACACTAGGTAATTTTTGTCATCAAAGCGATAGGATATGGGAACAAATCAAGCAGTAGTGAGTGTCTTACCTTTGAGCCGGTGAGCTGAGAAGAAATTGTAATTCAAGGATATCTTTAGAAGCTGTTTCATATATAGATGCAGAAGTGTTAAATGGGTGTGACTGATCACGGTGCCCTACCATGGTAGAGAAAAGCGCTATTGACGCAGGCTTATGAATCACATGGGCATAAGCCTTGAGATAATTAAATGCAACTACTGGATCTTTAAAAAAAAAAAAAAAAAAAAAAAGGAGCCGGCGCCGTGGCTCAACAGGCTAATCCTCCGCCTTGCGGCGCCGGCACACCGGGTTCTAGTCCCGGTCAGGGCACCGGATTCTGTCCCGGTTGCCCCTCTTCCAGGCCAGCCCTCTGCTGTGGCCCAGGAGTGCAGTGGAGGATGGCCCAGGTGCTTGGGCCCTGCACCCCATGGGGAGACCAGGAAAAGCACCTGGCTCCTGGCTCCTGCCATCGGACGAGCGCGGTGCGCCGGCCGCAGCGCGCCGACCGCGGCGGCCATTGGAGGGTGAACCAACGGCAAAAAGGAAGACCTTTCTCTCTGTCTCTCTCTCTCACTGTCCACTCTGCCTGTAAAAAAAAAAAAAAAAAAAGGATGATAGAGAAATCGGACCAAGGTAGTGGGCTCTGCCCACTCATCCATCTCTCTGTCTCGCCTCCCAAATACCTCAGAATGTTAGAAAGCACACTCAGAAAATTTCCTGCTGACCCTGGAGGCTGTTAGCCCTGGCCCTCAGCAGAGGGACTAGAGCCACAGGGGCGCTGACGCCGGGCTGACCAGCGCCACAGCCCGGATCACTGGAAACAAAAGCCATTTCAGGAGCTGGGCTAGAAAGCCGAGCAGCTGGACACCTGTGGCAGAGGCCGGGGGGGGGGGGGGTGCAGAACACCTCATTAACCCCAGCTGGAGAGCGGCGTGGCCCCCGCTCTTCATCCGCGGCTTCAGGCAGCCTGCTCCGGGTTAAACGCCCAGCGCACTTTTCTCAGGTGCCCCCAGCGAGGGCAAGTGTGAGGGCCAGAAAGGCGCAGATCTATAAGCAAATGGCAATTCCTCCCTAGAGGGGCGCAGAAGCTCTCCGCCCCGCCAGCGGCCCGAGTCCTCGCCCAGGGACCACCCTGGCGTTTTGAGTCAGACCCCACTTGTGGCTGCAGCCAGCCACAGGGTCTCTCTGCCTTTTGACCTTGAGTTTCAGTAGACGGCCACAGGTCCTCTGACGTGCAGGAATAGCCAGGTGAGCAGGCACACGACTCACAGAGAAAATCGGCCGTGCAGGGCACCGAGGAGAAGTTTGAAGAACTGTTACTAGTCCTTGGAGAAACCTGATAGGAGTAATCAGTTAAGGGAGCTTCCTTGCAAATTCGTGAAAGGCAGGACTGCCACAATTAAAACTCCAGCGCTGATTCTGAATGGTGGAGTGGTGATGATCAAACACCATTCTGCATCCAGAAAAGGGAGTCATGGAAAAACTAGAATGTGGAGCAAAGATACAGAGACGGAAAAGAAGAGGCAGTGGAGGAGACGCTCGGTGTAGATGCAGGAGGTCTAACATCTGTTAGAGTTCCCCAGGGAGAAATAACAAGGAGAGCAGACAGGAGGAAAAAAAAAAAACAACAGTAATCGCATGTTGACTTCCCATCTGCGATTTTTGGGACACCTTCAGGTGCCAAGGAGGGGATGTCTTGTGCCATAATGATGTTCCCAGGCACATGGGCGTTCAGTGGAGAGAGCAAAACAAAAGGAGTTTCTCACTCAAAGGTTGGGGCTCGTCTTGTGGCACAGAGCTGGTTAAACCACCACCTACAATGGTGCTGTCCGCAGGGGCACCGGTTCATGTCCTTGCTGCTCCACTTCCAATCCAGCTCCCTGCTAATGTGCCTAGAAAAGCAGTGGAAGATGGCTCAGTGCTTGGGGCCTTGCAACCACATGGGAGACCTGGAAGAAGCCCCTGGCTCATAGCAACAGCCTGGTCTAGCCCTGGCTGTGGCAGCCATTTGGAAAGTGAATTCGTGGGTAAAGACAGCTCTCTCCCTCTCTCCCTCTCTCCCTCTCTCCCTTTCCCCCTTTCCCTCTCTCCTTCTCCCTCTTCTCCTTCTCCCTCCCTCTGCTTCTGAGTTCTCTGTAACTCCACCTTTCAAATAAATAAATGAATGTTAAGAAAAGAAAAAAAGACTCAAAATGTACCCCTCACAGAACCTGGCAGAAACAAAATGAAAAGGAGGAAACTGGGGGATAGTTGAAGTGAGTCAGTCTCCGTGTTCTCTGTGCAAGAAGGGCTGTGGGAGGCAAGTGAAGGAAACGAGAGGAATTGAGAATGTGTGCAGGAGGGGGCTGGAGGTGCTCCCCAATGTGCACACTGCAAATGTGCATCTGTGCGAACTATTAAGTAGGGATAGGTGTTGGGGCGTAGCAGGCTGAGCTCCCTCTCGGGATGCCTGGGATCACTTCCCACCTCCACTTCGGATCTTACGTCCTGCACACGTGCGCCTTGGGAGGCAGTGGATGATGACCCAAGTTCATGGGTCTCTGCCACCCATAAGGGAGACCCAGATGGAGTTTCTGGCCCAGCCCCAGCTGTTGGGAGGCATTTGGGAAGTAAGCTGCTGATGGAAGATTCTCTCTCTTTCTCTTTCTGTCACTCTCACTGTCTCGCTCTCCCTCTCTTCCTGTCACTCTGCCTTTCAAGTAAATAAATAAATAAATCTATCTTTAAAGGCTTTAAGTAAGAATAAATGGGATCCAAAAGGGAAGTACCTAGAAGCAGAGAAAATGAAAGCGTTTGCAAAGGACAGGAGCAGTAAGTCAGCTACGCTCGCTGTGATGAATGCCCTCGGTCTCCCTAGTGAAAACAGAGACTTGGGGATGCAAATGTACTCATGTGAAGCCTGGGAAAACAGTGACGCAGAATGATGGGAAGGGAACGGATTGGAATTTTTAAAGATTTATTTATTTGTTTTGAAAGAGTTTTGGAAAGAGAGAGAGAGAGAGAGAACTTCCATCCACTGGTTCACTCCCCAGATGGCCGCAACGGCCAGCACTGGACCAGACCAAAGCTAGGAGCCAGGAGTTTAATCTGGGTCTTGCACAAGGGTGGCAGGGACCCAAACACTTGGGCTGCTTTTCCCAGGCCATTAGCAGGGAGCTGGATTAGAAGTGGAGCAGCCAGGACTCGAACCAGTATCCACATGGGATGTAGGCATCGCAGGCAGCTGCTTTACCTGCTATGCCACAGCACTGGCCCCAGGAAAACTGTTAGCTTTGACTCACAATAAATAGATGTGAACTTCTGTATCCACTAAGCCAAGAAGCACACTCTTCACAGATACTGCTGGAATATTAGTGAAAATGAAGAATGACTCATGCCCCAGAGCTGTATCTTGCTGGCTGTGTTTTCTGTTCGTTTTGATTCCTCAGCTCTGCAGTGGCCAGATCCCCTTGAGGACTTGTGATCTCATTGTCCTGGCCGAGGAGCATTCCTCCTTGTTCCTTTCGCACAGGTGCTGGGTGGCATCAGGTCCCTAATTTGAGAAATCAGCCCGCCTGCCGGTCACCTCCCTGCTGGGCACTTGGAGAAGAGCCTTTTCTTCGTCCTGGTCCTTTCCCACCCCTCCCCCTCTGTAGACATACAGGAAGTCCACATCACTTGATCAGCCCTGCTGTGGCCTTGTGGGAACCGGGAGAGACCTGGCAAATTCACAGACAGACTTTGCCAACCCTGGCCTTCAAGATCAGCAGATTTCTGGCGGCCTCACCTTCTCCATGCCTGCTCTCGGAGCAGGTCATCACACCAGCGATCCCCAGTCCGCGAGATGCGCAGTCCCTTCCAAGCCCTTGTAGCTGTCCGCCCGGAGGGAGGGGAGCTGGGAATCAGGACCACGGGCATCATGTCCTGGTTGCCGTGTTTGGAGCCACCAGGCAGTGCTGCTGCGCAGCCTGCTAGGTGACTGATGGGGCTCGGGGAGCATTTTCACTCCACTGAGAGCATCACCCCCCCGTTCCTGTCCCCCTGGTAGTGCCTCGCTCCCTCTGCAAAGCAGGCACCTACCTGCTCATGGAAAGCCACCCTGACCGAAAGGAACCTGTCCCCATTTTAGTGCCTGTCGGTCTTTCACAGCCGCACCCTGACACACCTGCCCAGTGCTGGGAGGAGGGTTTTAGTGCGTGTCCAAAGCAGACTGGCTTGCCAAACTCTTCCCCAACCAGGAAGTACAGCAAGATCCGTGGCGTGGACACAGTGGGTTTCTAAGCATGTTTCATGTTTCCTTCTATTATGTTGGGAGGGTAAATTCCTGGCTCAGGGTTAAAACAATTCCTGTACACTAATAGGAAATTCAGTACGACTTACCCATTGAAGCACTCGACACGGAGAGAGCTTTGCACATGCGTTTTGTAGAAGCGGTGAAGGGGAGTTTTTGTGAGGAGCTGTTTTAAGACAGAAGAGGAAGTGCAGCTGCTCTGGTAACCTAAGTGCGAGCACAGAGCACACAGAGCCACACGCGTGCACACACACTCACGCACACACATTCTGAGTCCAAAGCTGTCTTCTAGAGGGATGAGATGTCGTCGTGAGCCAGACCATGTTGGTTTGGACCGAAATTCTTACAGAATTATTAAGCCTTAAAAAAAGCAAAGGAGATTTATGCATCTGTATCTGACCAATTTGGTTTGGAATAGGTTCATAATGGAAAAGTAATAAAACCATAAGAGACAGAGCTGTCTGAGCACAGTCTCACTTTTAAAAAATCTAAACATGGGCTGTCCCGTTTTGGATAAAGTGACTACAGAAAAATTTCCCTTCGGTAATTGAGGGAGGGCTGTTGGTGGTGGTGTTCCCCTTTCGTTGATTGCCAGCCTGCATCCTGAGCCTCCCCTCACGCATCTCCCTGGAGTTGAACTTATCCGTGGGCATCTCCCGTTCCCCTGCCCCTTGCACACTTGTGCACACATGCGGTGTTTGTGCAGCCTTCAGGGGGGTCTTTCTCCCCACCGCGTGAGTGTGGGAGAGAAGTCGCCTGCCGCGACTGCCAGCACCCGCAGAATGCCACAAAGGAAGCCCAAACCAGGCCTCACTGTGGAAACGTGGGGCCTGGTAACTGCGTGTCACTGATTGCAACAGGAAAGCCTGGGGCGGGGGCGGGGGCCCTTCTGTTGGTTCTCCCTCGATGGAAGGAGCATTACTGCTCTGTAATGCCTCCGGTCCCCCAAGTACTGAGACTAGAAACCTCCCAGGTGGAGGCTGGGAGACAGGAGAGGAGAGGTGCGCAGGGCGGCAGGTGGCTTCCTGCCTCTGTTTGCATCCGCGGTGCCTCGTGCAGTTATTTGTATGCAGTGAAGCTGTGACCAGCCCGCGTCTCTCCTGCAGGTATGCCTGCCGCATCTCTAGTGACCCCTGCTGATGTCATCAAGACGAGATTGCAGGTGGCTGCCCGGGCTGGCCAGACCACTTACAGCGGAGTGATTGACTGCTTTCGGAAGATCCTGCGGGAGGAAGGCCCCAAAGCTCTGTGGAAAGGAGCAGGCGGTATGGAAATGGCATGTTCTTAGCTCACTCTGGTTCCGGGTGCGTTTTTCTAAAGTCGAATGACACCTGGTTATCTGGCTGTTTTCCCTAAGCGCGAGTGTTTCGGTCCTCGCCCCAGTTCGGGGTCACTCTGCTGACGTACGAGTTGCTGCAGCGCTGGTTTTACATCGACTTCGGAGGCGTGTAAGTACCCTGCTCGCCGGGCTCGGCCGTCACGGAGGCCGGGCCGTGGGTCAGGCCCCTGGGGGAGATGGCAAAGACCGAGGGAAATCCGGAAAAACTGTTGGCAAGTCATTTCCAAGCAGAACATAGAAGAGGCTGGAATCAGCGGCTGCTTTAGGTAGCAGACGTGGACAGTTTTTGAATGTTATTTTCAAGTTTAGGGAAAAAACTAATAAATTAATTAAGCCCCAAATGCCAGTTCTTACTGTGTGTTCGATTTCAGGAAGCCCGTGGGAGCTGAGCCCGTGCCTAAGTCCAGGATCACTCTGCCGGCTCCGAATCCTGACCACGTGGGCGGCTACAAGCTGGCCGTGGCCACCTTCGCGGGGATTGAGAGCAAGTTCGGACTTTACCTACCTCTCTTCAAGCCGTCAGCATCTACCTCAGGGGTCACCAGTGGCGGCCCCTAGGGGACCAGGCCGGGGCGTGGCCACGCATCTGGCCCTGCCACAGCCATCGCAGACCACCGAAGCAGGCCCTCGGGCCCTGCCCGTCCACCTGGGGTTGAAATTCAAGTCAGCGCTTTTCATAGAGTAAGATCGTTCATTTTCTGTGTGTCTCCTTAGCCAGATCACTATGGAATTATTCCTGATTATTCTCTGGGCCCCCGCCCACAGAGCTTTGCGTGTGTGTCTGACGTTTGCTGGGATACGGTCAGCACGCGTGTGATCTGGGGGAGCAGCGAGTTTGAGCAGATATCAGGGCCCCTCTCCTCGCATCTGGCTCACAGGCCCAAAGAGGCTCCTGAAAGGCAATCATGGTTCTCACGGCAATGCGTTCCGCGGGGGTTTAAACTGGAAGGAAACTGGGTGCGTATTTATAAAAATAAAGAACACTGGAAGAAATGAAAAATATATGCATCAGCAGTAGCCGGCCAGGCTTCCCATGTTCAAACACGCACAAACTCTGCCTCTGGATTACATTACGCAGCTCTTATGTGAAACATGTTTCTTTGTAATGAAAACCACATTGGAGATGTTTAGTAATCACAGTCTGTTACCGGCACCGAGACTACTAGGGAAAGCCCTCGCGCATTAGGGAAGTGCTCCTGGCGTCGGCCCACGCAGAGGCAGCCCCTCTGTGGATGTGCCGATTCCGGGTAACTTCTCCCATGATGCACGTGTGCTGATCACTGCCGATTCCAGTGAACACTGTAGAAGGTGTATGCGCCCTGTGGCCCTAGGGTCCCAGCCCAGATCACCCTCCTTTCCCCCCCAATAATTGGCACCCATTTACTTTTAAAATCATCTTGATCTTGAATCATGTAAGACAAATATATCCTAATGTAAGTTTCTATTTAATTTGTGGTGCATAATGGTCAGAGGCTCATGTGTCTATGGAGATGGAAATAAACTATTTTTAAAGCTATTGAATTGCTTGCCCTTATCTGTCTTGTGGTGAGTGATGACAGTAATTGTCATTATTGGACTCCATATTATTGTGTGGGTTTTTAAGATGTATTTATTTATCTAAAGGGCAGAGTTACAGAGAGGAAGAAAGTGATAAAGAGATCTTCCACCTGTTGGTTCAGTCCTCAAATGCCATCAACTGCCAGGCGAAGCCAGGAGCCGGATTCCATCAGGGTGTCTCACGTGGGCGGCAGGAGCTCTGGCTGGGCCAGTCGTCTGTTGCCTCCCAGATGCATTGGAGGAGGCTGGATTGGAAGTGGAGTAAACAGGACACAAACCAGCACTCTGGTATAGGATGTGGGAATTACAAGTGGTAGCCACCACACCATCCTCTCTGTTGTGAGGGTTTTTGTTTTTGGGGGGGGGGGAGGGTGAGTGGTATTCATCTTGACATAGGTATTTCCCCATCATCTTTCTTTTTTTAAAAATTGATTATTTATTTGAAAGCAGAGCTACAGAGAGGCAGAGACGTGGAGGGGAGAGGGAGGCTCTTCCATCCACTGGCTCACTGTCCAGATGTCTGCAATGGTCAGAGCTGAGCCAGTCTGAAGCCAGGAGCCTCTTCCAGGTCTCCATGCGGGTGCAGGGGCCTAAGGACTTGGGCCATCTTCTACTGTCTTCCCAGGCCATAGCAGAGAGCTGGATCAGAAGTGGAGCGGATGGAACTTGAATCGGCTCCATGATCTTTCAAGTCAACGGATGCTCTCATTTTCATGGGTCAGGGGAAAAGAAACCACATGTGGCCCCAGGTATGCCAAGAAGCTAGCAAACTGACGCTTGTTACGTCACCCCCAGCACTTGAGAACAATAGAAGGTTTCAGTGGAAGTTGGATGTAAAAACTGGTATGATGGGGCTGGTTCTGTGACACAGTGGGTCAAAGCCCTGGCCTGCAGTGCCAGCATCCCATATGGTCACCAGTTCTCATCCCAGCTGCTTCACTTCCGATCCAGCTCTCTGCTATGGCCTGGGAAAGCAGTAGAAGATGGGTCAAGCCCTTGGGCCCCTGCACCCATGTGAGAGACCCGGAAGAAGCTCCTGGTTCCTAGCTATGGATCAGCTCAACTCTAACCATTGGCTGTTATTTGGAGAGTGAACCAACGGATGGAAGGTCTTTCTCTCTGGCTCTACCTCTCTTTGTAACTCTGTCTTTCAAATAAGATAAATCTTAAAAAAAAAAAAAAAAAAAAAACCTGGTATGCAATGGTAGTTGCATTTTCTAATGCAATCTGACTCTTATTCACAGCAAAACCATATACCATTGTGTCTAGCATTTGTTAACACTTGACTAATGCCCTGAGGCAAGAAGTGTGTTAGGAGCAGAGTTTAGACCCAGTCATCTTGGATTACAGGTATGCTCCCAAAGAAACTGTGGCTAACTCCTTGGCATTTCGTGTGAACCCTGGGAGCCTCCCATGTTCCCCTCCATAGGGGCCAGCCATGGCTTAGGCTCCAGAGTAGGCCAGCAACAGGTTGGCCCTGAGTTAGGGTTTGGAACTGGAAAGACTCAACATTGTCCACAAATCTCATTTTTTTTCCCAATGAAGAGTTTTTTAACGTCACCAGACACAGGACAACTATACACATGACATCTTCATTGTAGAAAACATGTTAGGAAAAAACAGTGCATGGATTTAAAACTTTTATCACTGAAAAATGAACATACTGTGTAATTCCACTTCTCCAGGAATTTTTTTAACCAGTCTGCTATATGGATGCCTCATGTCTGTTTGACACAACCAAGGGGGTCACCCTCTCCCTACCAGCACGGCACGTGACAAGTACCTGTATTGTCCTCTCTGAGACCAGTCACAGAACTCCTGGCCTCAGCAAGGTGCATGGTGCCATCAGCAAAGCCCCAGAGACTCTGTGTTCCTTCTCTTCACTTGCCTGCAATTTCATAGATCAAAGTTGCATGGCAAAAACCCTGCCCTGCCTGCTGATACTCAGAGCTGCTGCATGGGATGGGAGGGCTCTGGGCTCCACTTGGACTCACCCAGAGCTCAGCACGCGTCCCGTCAATAAGCCAGCAGCCAGCGGCCCCCAGCAGCCAGTGCAGGTGGACCATGGGTGCTTCCTCAGCACCCTGCATGCACTCATTCGTTCCAGTGGTGGGAGGGACTTGGAAGGAGGCCTGATTCCATCAGGTTCTGCTGGCTGGGTGGCGTGACGCGGACTGTGATCAGTGCGTGGTGACAACCAGGTGACATTTGCCCTGGGTGGTGTGGCTGCTACCAGCGCCTCCATCCATTTCCTCCACAGAGCTGGGAAGCCAAGCAGGCGACTCCCAGCCAAGAGGCCAGCCGGCCTCCCACGCCGTTCTGGGCCCACCTCCTGAAGACTTGGGGGCGGGGTGGGAGAGAGGCCTGATTCCCCTAGCAGCTTTTTTTTTTTCTTTTTTTTTTTTCAAGATGGGAAAATATGTGAAGCTGACCACAAAATGAACACGCTGACGCTCAGTCCCAGCCGTGGCTGGTTTTCCAGAGGCTGGGTGGCACGCTGTCACCAAGCCCCTGCCCCACCTCCTAACCCACAGCCATTTGATGAGCCCCCTGGGGTCACCTGAATCCAGCAGCCAGGGTCGCACAGAGGAAAACACGAATCCTGGCACAGCGAAGAGCCATGGAAAGGCTTATTGCATTTGAACTTCAGTTTTTACTTAGCTGAAATATTTACCATCTCTGGGAAACAATGTTTAAATCGTCCTGCTTATGTTACTGAACGGTGTGGCCTATGGAAACCTTGGACGCTTACGTTTTGACAGTCTTCTGGAAATGTTTAACGGCACATAGCTCCGTGAGCGGATAATGAAAACGGGAACAAATTGCACTTGAAACTGTCGGTAACCTCCTCCGACTAGGCGTGTAGGAAGTCCGCGGTGGAGGGGGGGCCCCGCCATGCAGTTTGGTTCTTAGCCCCCTGCCCATTCGTGCAGCTTCTGCAGACGCCTCCTTCGCTAAAAGTCATCACGTGCCTTTGTCCACAGAAGCCAAACTTGGGGGATGAATTTGTATCCTTGCCACCGAACAAAAAAACCTCATTTTAAGGTCGTGGTAATCGGATGCTTTCAGGATGTGGATTTTTCCGAGGATCTTTAGAAGACATGTTCCCTGGTCATGGCACTGAAATTCTTCCCATAAATGGCATGGCCCGTGGAGGGGCTGGGCTCCCAGTTTCTACCTCTGAGGATTAGCCCTCACCAGCTAAGTCTGCCTCGGTCGTGGGGGTGCGGTGGGGTGGGGTAGGGGGCGACACAGGTGTTAGGAACTTGCCTTCTCCACCTGAATGTCTGAGTCACCTAGGGGCATGGTCACCTCTGTCTTTCAAAACCGGCACATTGGGCCAGACTGGGCGCCCTATAGGTAGGGACTGTATTTGTTTATTAATTTGGAAAACACAAAGAAATAGAGACAGCTGTCTTCCATCTGCTGGTTCACTCTAAGTGCCCACAACGGCTGGGGTTAAGTCAGGAGCCTGGAACACAATCCTGGTTTCTCACGTTGGTGGCAGAGACCCAGGTACTTGAGCCCCCACCAGCTGCTTCCAGGATCTGCGCTGCAGGAAGCTGGAATCAAAAGCAGAACCAGAACCGAAACCCAGGCGCTCAGATGTGGGACGCAGGCAGCCCAAGTTCTCTCAACCACTGCTCCAAACACCTGCCCTTCATCCTGGATTTTCTTAATAAGCTCTCGGTTACTGTTTGGAAGGGTGGATGGATGTTTGGAGAATGGATCATTGTTTCCCGAAGGAGAGTGTTTTCCAGGCCTTTCCTGCTCCTGGGGTTCAAACCATAGCTGAAAACAGTCACTGTCGAACGTGTTGATCACTTCCTTTGAAGCCGTAAATAAATGTGTCATTCAAACAACGACTTCCATTTAAAATTGTTTTCCATTAGTTGGTTACTTTGAGGCAGGCACTGTCACATAAACCATGAGAGAAATTTAAGTTTCCTGATCATTGTTCAATGTAAAGATTTAAAGTCACATCCTTTGAGGTGACTGTCACCTTAGGAGTGAGGTGAGCTGATGAAGTCATTTTTTTTTTCCTCCATGAAAGTCTTGTTTTTTTTTTTTTTTTTTTCCAGCTCTTTCTGTTCCTCATGCTTTACCTTAAGGATGAAGACAGAGGACAGCATTGTGGCTTAGCAGGTGAGGCCTGTGCCTATGATGCTAGCATCCCCTGTGGGCGCTGGCTCCTGATACAGCTGCTCTACTATTGATCCAGCTCCCTGCTAATGGCCTGAGAAAGCAGCAGAGAATGGGAGACTGGAAGAAGCTCCAGGCTCCCGGCTCTGGCCTGGCCCAGCCCCAACTCTTGCAGCCATCTAGGGAATGAACCAGCGGATGGAAGATCGCTCTTTTTCCTCTCTCCTCCTCTCTGTAGCTGTGCTTTTGAAATAGATAAAAAAATAAATCTTTCAAAAAAGAGAAAAAAAAGCTGAAGATAACAGGAAGTTTCTTGCAAGAAGGTTTTTTTTTTTTTTTTTTTTTTTGACAGGCAGAGTGGACAGTGAGAGAGAGAGACAGAGAGAAAGATCTTCCTTTGCTGTTGGTTCAGCCTCCAATGGCCGCCGCAGCCAACGCACCACGCTGATCCGATGGCAGGAGCCAGGTGCTTCTCCTGGTCTCCCATGGGGTGCAGGGCCAAAGCACCTGGGCCATCCTCCACTGCACTCCCGGGCCACAGCAGAGAGCTGGCCTGGAAGAGGGGCAACCGGGACAGAATCCGGCGCCCCGACCGGGACTAGAACCCGGTGTGTTGGCGCCGCAAGGCGGAAGATTAGCCTAGTGAGCCGCAGCGCCGGCCAAGAAGGGTTGTTTTTAGCTAACATTAATTGACTCCAAAAAGTGCACATGGGACATTGCTTTCATCTGCTGGGGTAACCTAATAAAATAATGTTTGCTTTTATATTCCTGGCTGTTAAGGGAGGGGGTGGTTTGCTCAAGGCAAAACCACAGTCCCTGCGAATAACTTTAGAAGGAAAAGTAAGAAGGCACAGGGACTGTGCTTGTCTGAGGCTCTCTTCTTAGGTCACAGGCACACCCTGGCACAGGCACCAACCGAGACCTCGCTTCCACCAAAGCTTTGCCCCTCCAAACAGTGCTTCGTTTTGCAGAGGAGCTATTGTTGAGCTGATTTTAAAATGGACTGTAGGGCCTGGCGGGACACAGCTGGTTAAGCTGCAGCCTGTAATACCGCAATCCCTTCCCAGGGCCAATTTGAGTCCCGGTTGCTCCATTTCCAATCCAGCACCTGGAAGAGCAGCCAGCGATGGCCCAGGCATTTGGGTCCATGGACCAACTTGGGAGATCCAGATAGAGTTCTAGGCTCCTGGCTTCAACTGGCCCAGCCCTGGCCCTTGGACCATTTGGAGAATGAACCAGCAGATGGAAGATCTCTCTCTGTCTCTAACTCTGCCTTTCAAACAAATTTTTTTTCTAAAAATAAAAATAAAATGGATGTTAGCTCTTAGAACAGGCTGTGCAAGCATGCGATAGTCTGTCCCATAAGGTGGAAATAGGAAACACAGCTTGGTAAAACCGACTGGAACTTTCTTCCTTATCTCCCAGTCACCCTCCACCACCACCCCCCACCACCAGCCTTAGCTACTTTATCCCAGCTGTAGCTGCTCTGGGCTGCTACAAATAAGAGGGGGCAGGTGATTCTGCTCCAGCCCCGGGTCTCCAGCCATCAGTGAGGACTCAGTAGATGGAACTGCTCCCTGCCCGCCATGATCTTCATCCTCCCCAGCACCCGTGTTGGAAAGGAACAAACTAGGACTCGGCTTCTCCGAGGTGGCAAGTGGAGGAGCTTGGATTGGGATCCAGGTGTGCAGGCACCCAGCTCTTGCCGTGAGGGTTCGTTGAGAGGCTGCGTATGGGAAGTTCTTAGTCTCTGCCCACGATTCCTTATTGCCCCCATTTTTCACAGGGGACGTAGTGTTCCTAGCTTAAAGCAGAAGGAAAGGGTGAGGGCTGACTGTCATAGGAAGAGGGTCTGTCTGCTCAAAGGCGTCCGGAGCTTGAGCACCAGGGAAATCCGGACGAGGATTTTGAGGTTCCTCTTTCACTGTTTTCCAGCCTATTCAAGTCAGTAAAGTGAGGTGGTGGCGAACAGAGCACGGTGGCGGTGGGACGGGCAGGTAATGCGGAAAACGCAGAGGCAAAGTCAACGAGCAGTTACGGTGCAACGCGGTAGGGAGCGGACCGAACTGGAGAGCCTTTCAAATCCTCCTGTGGTTGGAAAAGGCCGTTCTGCAGCAAACGTTGGGAATCGTGGAAAACCCAGTTAAAAGTAAGCATGGACGGGCCCCCAAGTGTGTCGGGAGGGAATGGAGACGCTTTACAGAAGGTGGGATTTGCGCATGAAATCGCCATCACCACCCGTGGTGAAAGTCTTACTGTGTGTCCCCAACAAGTGTTCTGCTCCCCTAAAGTTAAAATAGAGCCTGCTCGCAACTCTGTCTCCCTCGTGCTCATGTAAAGCATAGCAGTTCACTGGTTCACGCCAGAAATTTACAGTAATTTCTCTCTAGGCAAAATCTTTTTAAAAATTAGAATGTCAGCCAGCGTTGCGGCTCACTAGGCTAATCCTCTGCCTGCAGCGCTGGCACCCCGGGTTCTGGTCCCGGTTGGGGCGCCGGATTCTGTCCCGCTTGCTCATCTTCCTGTCCAGCTCTCTGCTGTGGCCCGGGAGTGCAGTGGAGGGTGGCCCAAGTGCTTGGGCCCTGCAGCTGCATGGGAGACCAGGAGAAGCACCTGGCTCCTGGCTTCGGATCAGCGCGGTGCGCCGGTGGTGGCAGCCATTTGGGGGGTGAACCAACGGAAGGAAGACCTTTCTGTCTAGCTCTGCCTGTCAAAAAAATTAGAAGTCACATTGTCTTCAAAAATAGTATGTTTCAAAAAGTGAATTTGTTTCAGAGAATCCAATGCCCCCCTCCCCCCCCCCCCCCCCCCCCCGCACGATTCTAGGATACAGCTGAGCTCCATCAGCGAGAATCTCTCCTGACAATTAGCTGCTCCTGTGTGAGGCTGCTCTCTGATGCACTGTTCACCTGGGTGGGCTCTGGGTTATCAGAGGCTTGCATTTTGTTACAGGAAAGTCCAAAAGATGAAAAATTGGATGAATAAAACCGAAGCAGGCATTCTTTTCTCATCTTTGTAATTAATGCCAATGCTTTTTGGATTTTACTGCTATGCAAAATAGACTTCTCCATGTTTTCAGTCCCTGCATTTTTCCCTGCCTCACTACATGGTATTTACACCTCACTCTTCCTAATTGAAGAAGCAGAAAACACTTAATCAAACTTCAGGTTGCCCTTTGACTGCTGTGTACAAAGTGGGTGATTTTTTTCCTTCTGCCTTTTTAATAAAATTTGCCTGTGTGAGAGTGAAGAGAGTGTGAGAGAGAAGGTGGAGAAACCACCTTATACTCAGTTTAGAAAGTGTCTTAGTTTGGTTTGATAACTAAACAGCCTAACACCACATGCATCTGGCCAAGTTATTAAATATGATGACATTTGCGGCTGGCGCTGCGGCTCAATAGGCTAGTCCTCTGCCTGCGGCGCCGGCACACCAGGTTCTAGTCCCAGTCGGGGCACCGGATTCTGTCCTGGTTGCTCCTCTTCCAGTCCAGCTCTCTGCTGTGGCCCAGGAGTGCAGTGGAGGATGGTCCAAGTGCTTGGGCCCTGCACCCGCTTGGGAGACCAGGAGAAGCTCCTGGCTTCAGATCAGCGCGGTGAGCTGACTGCAGCAGCCATTGAGGGGTGAACCAACAGTAAAGGAAGACCTTTCTCTCTGTCTCACTGTCCACTCTGCCTGTCAAAATATAACATTTGGCATAAATTAAACTTAAATAACTGCTTATTTTAAAACTGCTCAGTAAGTTTTAAGAAACCCTGATGTATTATCAAAGCTCTAATGTAAAATGCCTTTACCTCTGTAGACACTGAACTCTAGTTATTTTTTTCTGCCTTAACTCTTTGGGAGATTTCTGTCTCTGGCTGTGTTAAAATAGTAGGGAAAACTAGAAAACCATCTGATGTAATATTTTTCAGACTTTAGATCTGAGAAGTGACAGTTTTGACTGAATCCTAGAAAAAGGAGAGACCAAGGAGACCTCCCATTGTACCCACTTAGTGCCTGCTCACAGCTTTCAACCCTGTGCAGGGAAGAGGGTCCAAACCCAGCACAGACTCCCCACCTTAAAGAGATAGTAAGACAGGAGGAAGATTGAGATAGCTGGAACTTTTTTGTTTTTTAAAGGTTTGTTTAGTTATCTGAAAGGCAGTTAGAGGCAGAGAGAGAGAAAGGTCTTCCATCTGCTTGTTTACTCCCCAGATGGCTGCAATGGCTGGAGCTGGGCTGATCCGAAGCCAGGAGCTTTCTCTGGGTCTCCCACATGGGTACAGGGGCCTAAGCACTGGGGCCATCATCTACTGCTTTCCTGGGTCATAGCAGAGAGCTGGATTGGAAATGGAGCAGCTGGGACTTGAACCAGCATCCATATGGAATGCTGGCACTGCAGGCAGGGGCTTTACCTGCTACGCCACCGTGCCGGCCCCTGAGAGCTGGAACTTGGAAGGCAAAGTCTGAAAGAGGTGGAAGCTGCTCAGACCCGGAGTTCTGAGTTCTGCAGAACATTCCCAAGCCTTTGGCCAAGTGTAGATCTGTCTGGTGAGTGGAAGCTATCCAAGGCTTGGGAAAGAGCCCCTGGGAAGGAAGAACGAAGATTCTGGAACTCCTGGGTGGGGGGTGATTCTTGTATTCGTACCATCTGGAGGGTGGAGTACTGGGAACAGGTGCAATACCCAGTAGCATCCTCAGAATGAGTGTCACAGTGAATACAGCCAAGTGAGTCTCATGGCAGAGTATGCACTGCCCTTAACAAAGCCTCAAAGCCAGCCCCATAGGATTCACCTGATTCGAAGTAACTTAACTGCTTTCCAGGACAAAAGTCAATACTACTTAAAAGACCATAGTGGGCTGGTGCTGTGGCATAGCGGGTAAAGCCACTGCCTGCAGTGCCAGCATCCCATATGGGTGCAGTTCAAGTCCCAGCTGCTCCGCTTTTTTTTTTTTTAAGAGTATTTATTTGACAGAGTTTACAGACAGAAAGGTCTTTCTTCTGTTAGTTCACTCTCCAAATGGCCGCAACGGCCGGAGCTGTGCGGATCTAATACCAGGAGCTTCTTCCTGGTCTCCCAAGTGAGTGCAGGAGCCCAAACACTTGAGCCATCCTCCACTGCTATCCCAGGCCACAGCAGAGAGCTGGACTGGAAGAGGAGCAACCGGGACTAGAATTGGTGCCCATATGGGATGCTGGCGCCACAGGCAGAGAATTAACCGAATGAACCACAGTGCCGGCCCCTACTGCTCCACTTCTGATCCAGCTCTTTGCTATGGCCTGGGAAAACTGTATAAGATGGCCCAAGTCTTTGGGTCCCTGCACTCACATGGTAGATCCAGAAGAGGTTCCTGGCTCCTGGCTTCGGATCGGTGCAGTCCGGCCGTTGCAGCCAATTGAAGAGTGAATCAGCAGATGAAAGACCTCTCTCTCTGTGCCTGTCCTCTCTGTGTGTAACTCAAAGAAATCTTTTAAAAAATTGAGGCCGTTGCTGTGGCATAGTGGGTAAAGCTGCCACCTGCAGTGGTGGCATCCCATATTGAGCCCCTGCACCCACATGGGAGACCCGGGAGATGCTCCTGACTTTGGATCCGCGCAGTTCTGGCCGTTGTAGCCAATTGGGGAGTGAACCAGCGATAGAAGTCTTCTATCTGCCTCTCTTCCTCTCTCTGTGTGTGTAACTTTGACTTTCAAATAAATTTTTAAAAATCCAAAAAAAATATAGTAAAACTTCATACTTTTCCAAGGTATAATCTAACAAAATTGCCAATCAAAAAGAAAATGGAAAATATAAACCATAGCAAAGTGAAAAATCAACCACTAGAGATATGCCTCACTCAGCAATCCATATAGTCGTGAAGGTAGGGAAAACATGGAGGGCAATGAAAATTGTAGTGTCTCAAATGAAAAACCAAGAATGGGAATATATTAGATACTGCAAAATTGAAGATTAATGAACTTGCAAGCACAATAAAGAAAATTCTACAAAACAAAGCAGAAAGTAATTCAAAGAACTTGGGGACAGAATCAAACAGGTTAATTTATATGTATCTAGGATCCCAGAAAAAGCAGGAGCATATATTTATTTGAGAGGCAGAGTTACAGAGAGAAGGCTAGAGAGAGGTCTTCCATCCACTGGTTCACTCTCCGAATGGCCACATTGGTGGATCAGAAGCCAGGATCCAGGAGTTTGTGTGTTTCCCGCATTGGTGAAGGGAACCAAGCACTTGGGCCATCTTCCACTGCTTTCCTAGGCCATTAGCAGGGAGCTGGATTGAAAAGGAGTAGCCGGCACTGGGGCTCACTAGGCTAATCCTCTGCCTTGCAGCACTGGCACACCAGGTTCTAGTCCTGGTTGCCCCTCTTCCAGGCCAGCTCTCTGCTGTGGCCCAGGACTGCAGTGGAGGATGGCCCAAGTGCTTGGGCCCTGCACCCCATGGGAGACCAGAATAAGCACCTGGCTCCTGCCTTCAGATTGGTGCAGCGCCCTGGCTGCACCGGCCAACGGAAAAAGGAAGACCTTTCTCTGTCTCTCACTGTCCACTCTGCCTGTCAAAAAAGAGTAGCCCTGGCTCGAACCAGCACCCATATGGGATGCCAGTGCAACAGACGGAGGCTTAACCTATGTGCCAGTGCTGACCCCAAGGGGAAGATTTAAAGAAAATTTAAAGAAGCATTTAAATAATAGCTAAAATATTTCCAAATGTAAGGAAAGTTACAAATGTAAGTCTACAATTCCATGAACCTAAGCCAAACTTAAAGAAATGACATCAGCCGGCGCTGTGGCTCACTAGGCTAATCCTCCACCTGCGGCGCTGGCACCCCAGGTTCTGTCCCGGTTGCCCCTCTTCCAGGCCAGCTCTCTGCTGTGGCCCGGGAAGGCAGTGGAGGATGGCCCAAGTGCTTGGTTCCTGCAGCTGCATGGGAGACCAGGAGAAAGCACCTGGCTCCTGGCTACAGATCAGCACAGCGCGCCGTCCATAGCAGCCATTTTGGGGGTGATCCAACGGAAGGAGGACCTTTGTCTCTCGATCTCTAACTCTGCCTGTAAAAAAAAAATGACATCAAAATATATAATAATGAAAATGATGTAACCAGTGACAAGCAGTCTTTAGAGACAAAAGGACCTATACCCTACAGAGAATGACTATAAGAAAATTTTTAGTTGGAAACCATATAAGACAGAAGGCAGTGAACACTGTTGAACAAGAAATACAAAAACTGTGAAAATGCTTTCTAAATGGAGGCAGAATCATGCAGATGAAAGCTAAGAAAATTCATACTGCTGATAAATGGAACCAGAAAAAAACTCTTAAACAGATCATCAGGCAGAAGGAAATGATACCAGATGTAAATTTAGAGTGGTGCAAAGAAATGGAAAGTGTCAAATGGGTAAGCTGAAAAACAAGTTTTTTCAATTTCCTTAAGAAGTAACTGGCTGTTCAAGCAAAGCGAATAGTGATGTATTGTGAGATTTATAGCATGTGTAGCAGTAGAATGTACAGCAGCACAAAGGCGGAGAGGGGGGAATGCAAACAGCATCAGAAGGCTCTTACACAGTACAGAGAAAACTGGAACGTTTATCAAGTAACCAGTATAGTTAATATTTACAGAACGTTCACAAACACAGAATGCGCATTCTTTTCTGTCCATTCACCCAAGAATGGACACGTAGTTTTAAGTCTGTTGCAAACAGTGCTGCAGTGAGTATGCTCGTGCTGGTGTCTTTGATAGATTGATTTCAATTTTCTTGGATATTTACCCAGTAGGGGGATCACCGGATCATAGGATAGTTCTGTTTCTAGTTTCATGAGGAAATTTTATACTGTTTTCCATAATTGCTGTGCTAATTTATATTCCTACCAACAGTCTGAGAGTTTTCCCTTTCTCCATGTCCCTAACAGAACTTTTGTCTTTTTGCTAATAACTGTTCTAACTGGTGTGAGAGTTTATATCTCATGGTGGTTTGATTTTCGCTTCTCTGATGATTAGTGATGCTGAGCATTTAAAAAATAGATTCTCTGGCCACTTCTATGCCCTCTTTTGGAAAACGTCTACTCAGGTCATTGTCTGCTTTTGAATAGGGTTATTTGCATGGTTTCTGTTTTGCTGTTGAGTTTATGTATCCTGGAAACTCACCTCTTGTCAGATGAGTAGTCTGCAATTATTTCTCTCATCTCTCAGTTATCTCTTTATGGTGTTGACTGTTTCCTCTGCTGGCCCAAAGCTTTTTGGTTTGATGTAATCCCAATTAGCAATTTTTTTGATTTTGGTTGCTGAGCCTTTGGGATTCTAGCCAAAAATTCTTTGCCCAGACCTATCCTGAAAGATTTCCTCTACATTTTCTTGTAGTAGTTAAAAAGTTTTATGTCTTCAATTCTTTATCTCTTTTGTGTCCATTTTCGTGCATGGCGAGAGACAGTGGTGGTATTTTTGATGTGCATACCCAGCCTTCGCAGCACCACTTATCAAAAAGACTTGCCTTTCTCCGACGTACGTACATACTTTTGTTGAAAATCAACTGACTATAAACGTGTGGATGAACTCCAGAATTAATGATTGAGTGAAATCCCAAGCAATATACATATATATTTTTAAAAGATTTATCTATTTATTTGAAAGTCAGAATTAGAGAGTCAGAGGCAGAAAGAGGGAGGGAGGGAGGGGGAGAGAGACAGAGAGAGAAAGAAAGAAAGTCTTCTATCTGCTGTTTCACTCCCCAACTGGTCGCAGGAGCTGCACCTATCCAGAGCCAGGAGCTTCCTCTGGGTCTCCCACATAGGTGCAGGGGCCCAAGGACTTGGGCCATTTTCCACTGCTTTCCCAGGCCATAGAAGAGAGCTGGACCAGAAGTGGAGCAGCTGGGATTTGAACTTGTGCCCACACGGGATGCTGGCACCACAGGCAGTGGCTTTATCCGCTACACCACATGCCAGGCCCCAATCCTTTAAAAAGGATTTATTTTATTTATTTGAAAGGCAGAGTGAGAGAGCAAGCTTTGATCTGCTGGTTCCCTCTCCAAATAACCCCAACAGCCAAGTCTGGGCCAGGATGAAGCCAGGAGCCTGGAACTCCATCTGAATCCCCCATGTGGGTGGCAAGGACCTAAGCACTGTGCCTGTGATTGCTGTTTTCCCAGCCCCGTTAGCAGGGAGTTGGATTGGGAGCAGAGCAGCCAGGACTTGAGCTCAAGCCTGATACATGGTGCCGACGTCACCCACTGTGTTAACCCACTGTGACACAACCCTGCCCCTTGATAGTTTTTTGACATTCATTCATGCTTTTGAAAATTCCAAATATATGTCCTTTTTATAGCTGGCTAAAAGCCCATTTTATAATCACACTACAATGTGCTTATTTACTCACCAGCTGATGAACATTATAGTTTTCGGTTTTAAGGCTTTTTTTTTTTTTTTGACAGGCAGTGTGGACAGTGAGAGAGAGAGACAGAGAGAAAGGTCTTCCTTTTGCCGTTGGTTCACCCTCCAATGGCTGCCACGGATGGCGCGCTGCGGCCGGCGCACCGAGTTCATCGGATGGCAGGAGCCAGGTGCTAGGTGCTTTTTCCTGGTCTCCCACGGGGTGCAGGGCCCAAGCACTTGGGCCATCCTCCACTGCACTCCCGGACCATAGCAGAGAGCTGGCCTGGAAGAGGGGCAACCGGGACAGAATCCGGCGCCCCGACCAGGACTAGAACCCGGTGTGCCGGCGCCGCAAGGCGGAGGATTAGCCTGTTGAGCCACGGCGCCGGCGGCTCTTTATTTTTCTAAGATTGAACTAGGTATTCAGCATATGTTTCTGGGGATTGAACTAGGTATTCAGCATATGTTTCTGGGGTAAATACTACTAGTGAAATTTTTGAGTCAAGTCTGTTTAACTTAGAAACTGAAAAGCTCTATGGAGTGGTTGTATCATGTTTGCGTTTCCACCAAGAATGCACATGATCCAAAGTAAAACTTTGGAGGCCAGTGCTGTGGCATAGCAGGCAAAGCTGCAGCCTGCAGTGCCAGCATCCCATAAGGGCACTGGCTCAAGCCTCAGCTGCTCCACTGCCCATCCAGCTCCCCTGTATCTGGGAAAGCAGTGGAAGACGGCCCAAGTACTTGGGTCCCTGCACCCACACGGTTGACCTAGAAGAAGCTCCTGGCTCCTGCCCTAGGATTGGCCCAGCTCTGGCCTTTGCAACCATGTGCAGTGTGAACCAGCAGATGAAAGATCTAATATTCATTCTCATTCTCTCTCATTCTCTCTCATTCTCTCTCATTCTCTCTCTCTCTCTCTCTCTCTCTCTCTCTCTCTCTCTCTCTCTAACTTGGCCTTTCAAATAAATAAATCTTAAAAAAAAAAAAAAACCTGCCTGCTACAGGTCAGAAATATGCTCTTAGGTTTTCTTCTGTATGTCTTAATTAGTTTTGCTATTAGTTTCTAATTAGATCCATAATGGATCTTAGATTGATTTTTGTATATGAAGTGAGGTAGTAGTTATGGTTGACTTCTTATTTATTTATTTATTTATTTGGCAGGCAGGGTAGACAGACAGAAAGGTCTTCCTTTTCTGTTGGTTCACCCCACAATGGCTGCTGCTGCTGGTGCACTGCGGCCAGCTCACCACACTGATCCGAAGCCAGGAGTCAGGTGCTTCTCCTGGTCTCCCATGGGGTGCAGGGCCCAAGCACTTGGGCCATCCTCCACTGCACTCCCGGGCCATAGCAGAGAGCTGGCCTGGAAGAGGGGCAACTGGGACAGAATCCAGCATCTCAACTAGGACTAGAACCCGGTGTGCTGGCGCTGCAAGCGGAAGATTAGCCTATTGAGCTGCGGCGCCAGCCATGGTTGACTTCTTTAAACCTATGGGAATCCAGCTGTTCTGGCAATATTTGCTGAAGAGATTACTTGACATTTGTCCATTAAATTAGCATCCTTGACAAATGCCGATTGACCCAATATGTACAGAAATAATTATGGACCTCTATTATATCTCTTAGTCTTCACCATACTCTTGATTCCAATAGCTTTATTATTTCCCCAGAATTCTTCTATTTAAGGAATACAAACTTCACATATTTCATAATTAGAACTTTAGGAAAATGGTGATTCTTCCCACCATACAGGCCCTCCCACCCCTCTTCCTCCTCCCTCTCCTATTCCCATTCTTATTTTTTACTATGGCCTATTTTTAATTAACTTTATATAAATATAATTAACTCTATGTTAAGTAAAGAGTTCAACAAATAGTATGAAGAGGAGGAGAAATAAACTGTTCCCCGACAGTCAAGGCAAGGGCAGCTCAAGTCATCTCCTCTTGAAGTCTTAATTTCACGTCTATAGATTAGATTTTAGGTTCTCCACTAGTTATCACAGGTCAGGGAGAACATATGGTATTCATCCTTTTGGGACTGGCTTATTTAAATAAGTATGATGTTTTCCATCTTCATATATTGCAAATAACCAGATTTTACTTTTTTTTAACCACTGTGTAGTATTCCATAGTGTACATATCCCATAATTTCTTTATCCAGTCTTTAGTTGATGGACATTTGGGTTGATTCCATATCTTAGCTGTTGTAAATTGAGCTGCAATAAACGTAGGGTACAGATAACTCTTTCATATGCTGATTTTACTTCCCCTGGGTAAATCCCCAGGAGTGGGATGGCTGGGTCATATTGTAGGTCTATATTCAGAGTTCTGAGGTGACTTCATATGGTCTACTGCAGTGACTTTACCAGTTTGCATTCCCACCAACAGTGGATTAGGATACCTTTATCCCCACATTCTTGCCAGCATTTGTTGTTATTGATTTCTGTATGAAAATCATTCTAACTGGGATGAGATAAAACCTCAATGTGGTTTTGATTTACATTTCCCTGATGGCTAGAAATCTGAGCATTTATTTTTTGTGTCTGTTGGCCATTTGGATTCCCTCTTTTGAAAAATATATGTTTAAGTCCTTTGCCCATTTCTCCACTGGGTTGTTTGTTGTTGTTGAGTTTATTGAGCTCTTTATATATTCTGGTTATTAATCTTTTGTTATCAGTTGCATAGATTGCAAATAATTTATCCCATTCTGTTGGTTGCCTCTTCATTTTTTTGAGTGTTTCTTTTGCAATATAGAAGCTTCTCAATTTGATATATTCCCATTTGTCAATTTTTTATTTTATTGCCTGTGCCTCTGGGGTCTTTCTTAAGAACTCTTTTCCTATGCCAACATCTTGCAGGGTTTCTGAAAAGTTCTCTAACAATTTGATGGTATTGAGTTGTAGACTTAGGTCTTTAACCCATTTTGAGTGGATTTTTGTGAGGTGTAAGGTAAGGATCCTGCTTCATACTTCTGCCTGTGGAGATCCAGTTTTCCCAGGACCATTTGTTGAAGAAACTGTCCTGGCTCTAGGGATTAGTTTTAGCTCCTTGGTCAAAGATGAGTAGGTTATAGATGCATGGATTTGTTTCATCTATTTTTTTTGGGGGGGGGGACAGGCAGAGTGGACAGTGAGAGAGAGAGAGAGAGAGAGAGAGAGAGAGAGAGAGAGAGAAAGGTCTTCCTTTTCCATTGGTTCACCCGCAATGGCCACTGCAGCCAGCATGTTGTGGCCGGTGCACTGCACTGATCCAAAGCCAGGAGCCAGGTGTTTCTCTTGGCCTCCCATGCAGGTGCAGGGCCCAGGCACTTGGGCCATCCTCCACTGCACTCCCGGGCCACAGCAGAGAGCTAGACTGGAAGAGGAACAACCGGGACAGAATCCAGCGCCCCGACCGGGACTAGAACCCGGGGTGCCAGCGCTGCAAGTGGAGGATTAGCCGGCCTATCCATCTATTTTTGTAACAGTACCAGGCTGTTTTGATTATAACTGCCCTGTAGTATGTCATTTTCTTTTTCTTTTTTTAAAGACATAGGCACTGTAAACCACTAAGTTATTCACTGCTCAATTAAAGCTTATTTTTTAAAAAAGATTTATTTATTTCTTTGAAAGAGTTACACTGAGAGAGGAGAAGCAGAGAGAGAGAGAGGGAGAGAGAGAGGTCTTCCATCCGATGGTTGACTCTCCAATTGGCCACAACAGCCAGAGCTGCACCGATCCAGAGCCAGGAGCTTCTTCCAGGTCTTCCACACGGGTGCAGGGGCCCAAGGACTTGGGACATCTTACTGCTTTTCCAGGCCGTAGCAGAGAGCTGGATCAGAAGTGGGGCAGCTGGGACTAGAACTGGTGCCCATATGGGATGTTGGCATTTCAGGCCAGGGCATTAACCCACTGCGCCACAGCGCCAGCCTCATTGTAATATGTCTTGAAATCTGGTATTGTGGTACCTCTTGCTTTGTTTCTGTTGTATAGGATTGCTTTAGCTATTCGGGCTCTCCTGTGTTTCCATATGAATTTCAGCATTTTTCTAGATCTGAGAAGAATATCCTTTATATTTTGATTGATATTGCATTGAATCTGGAAATTGTTTTTGGTAATATGGACATTTTGATGATGATGATTCTTCCAATCCATGAATTTGGAAGATTTTTCCATTTTTTATATTTTTAATAAAACTTTTATTTAATAAATATAAATTTTGAAAGTACAACTTTTGGATTATAGAGGTTTTACCCTATAACCTCCCTCCCACCTGCAAACCATCCCATCTCCTACTCCCTCTCCCATCCCATTCTTCATTAAGATTCGTTTTAAATTATCTTAATATACAGAAGACCAACTTAGTATATACTAAGTAAAGATTTCAACAGTTTGCACCCACACAGAAATACAAAGTATAAAGTACTGTTTGAGTACTAGTTTTACCGTTAATTCGCATTGTACAACACATTAAGGACAGAGATCCTACATGGGGAGCAAGTACACAGTGACTCCTGTTGTTGATTTAACAATTAACACTCTTATTTATAATGTCAGTAATCACCTGAGGCTCTTGTCATGAGCTGCCAAGACTATGGAAGCCTCTTGAGTTCACCAACTCCAACATTATTTAGACAAGGCCATAATCAAAGTGGAAGTTCTCTCCTCCCTTCAGAGAAAGGTACCTCCTTCGTTGATGGCTCATTCTTTCCACTGGAATCTCACTCACAGAGATCTTTCATTTAGGTCATTTTTTGCCACAGTGTCTTGGCTTTCCATGTCTGAGAAACTCTGAAGGGCTTTTTAGCCAGATCCAAATACCTTACAGGCTGATTCTGAGGCCAGAGTGCTGTTTAGGGTATTTGCCATTCTATGAGTCCGCTGTGTATCCTGCTTCCCATGTTGGGTCATTCTCTCCTTTTTAATTCTATCAAGTATTATTAGCAGACATTGGTCTTATTTATATGATCCCTTTGACACTTAATCTTATCTTTATGATCAATTATGAACTGATCACTTTAACTAGTAAGATGGCATTGGTACCTGCCAACTTAATGGAATTTGGAATCCCATGGCACGTTTCTAGCTCTACCATTAGGGGTAAGTCCGAGTGAGCATGTGCTGAACTGTACATCTCCTTCCTCTCTTATTCCCACTCTCATTTTTAACAGGGATCAATTTTCAGTTGGATTTAAACACCTAAGAATAATTGTGTGTTAATTAAAGAGTTCAACCAATGGTACTAAGTAGAAAAGAAAATACTGAAAAGAATAAAATAGTATGCTGTTCCTTGACAGTAAGGACAAGGGCTGAACAAGTCACTGTTTCTCATAGTGTCAGTTTCACTTCAACAGGTTTCCTTTTAGGTGCTCAGTTGTTACATATCAGGGAGAACATATGATATTTGTCCCTTTGGGACTGGCTTATTTCACTCAGCATGATGTTTTTCAGATTCCTCCATTTTGTTGCAAATGATGATTTCATTTTTTTATCTCTATGTAGTATTTTATAGAGTACATATCCCATGATTTCTTTATCCAGTCTTCTGCTGATGCATATTTAGGTTGATTCCATATCTTAGCTATTGTGAATTGAGCTACAATAAACATTTAGTTGGAGATAGCTCTTTTATTTGCCGGTTTAATTTCCCTTGGGTAGATTCCAAGGAGTGGGATGGCTGGGTTGTGTGGTAGGTGCATATTTAGGTTTCTCAGGAATCTCCAAACTGTCTTCCATAGTGGCTTTACCAGTTTGCATTCCCACCAACAGTGGATTAGTGTGCCTTTTTCCCCACATCCTCGCCAGCATTTGTTGTTAGCTGATTTCTGTATGTAAGCCATTCTGACTGGGGTGAGGTGAAACCTCATTGTAGTTTTGATTTGCATTTTCCTGATGGCTAGTGATCCTGAACATTTTTTCATGTGTCTGTTGGCCTTTTGGATTTCCTCTTTTCAAAAATGTCTGTTGAGGTCCTTGGCCCATCTCTTAAGTGGGTTGTTCGTTTTGTTGTTGTGGAGGTTCTTGATCTCTTTGTAGATTCTGGTTATTAATCCTTTATTGGTTGCATAATTTATATTTTCTCCCATTCTGTTGGTTGCCTCTTAACTTTCCTGTTTCTTTTGCAGTACAGAAACTTCTCAACTTGATGTAATCCCAATAGTTAATTTTGGCTTTGACTGCCTGTGCCTCTGGGTTCTTTTCCAAGAAGACTTTGCCTGTGCCTATATCTTGCAGGGTTTCTCTGATGTTCTCTAATAATTTGATGGTGTCAGGTCATAGATTTAAATCTTTAATCCATGTTGAGTGGATTTTTGTATAAGGTGTAAGGTAGGGGTCTTGCTTCATACTTCTGCATGTGGAAATCCAGTTGTCCGGGCACCATTTGTTGAATAGACCGTCCTAGCTCCAGGAATTGGTTTAGCTCCTTGACCAAATATAAGTTGGTTGAAGATGTTTGGATTGATTTCTGGTGTTTCTATTATGTTCCATTGGTCTATCAATCTGTTTCTGTACCAGTGTCATGCTGTTTTATTATAACTGCCCTGTAGTATGTCTTGAAATCTGGTGTTGTGATACCTCCAGCTCTGTTTTTGTTGTCCAAGATTGCTTTAGCTATTGGAGGTCTCCTGTGCCTCCATATGAATTTCAGCATCATTTTTTCCAGATCTGAGAAGAATGTCTTTGGTATTTTGATTGGTATTGCATTGAATCTATAAATTGCTTTTTGAGAGAATGGACATTTTGATGATATTGATTCTTCCAATCTATGAACATGAAAGATGTTTCCATTTTTTTGGTATCCTCTTCTATTTCTTTCTTTAAAGTTTTGCAATTCTCATAGTCTAGATTTTTGACATCCTTGGTTAAGTTTATTCCAAGGTATTTGATTGTTTTTTTACAGGTATTATGAATGGGATTGATCTTAGAAGTTCTTTCTCAGCTGTGGCATTTTCTGTGTATATAAAGGCTGTTGATTTTTTAGCATTGATTTTATATCCTGCTACTTTGCCAAACTCTTCAAGGAGTTCTAACAGTCTGTTAGTGGAGTCTTTGGACCCCCTAAATAAAGAATCATATCGTCTGCAAAGAGGGATAGTTTGACTTCTTCCTTCCCAATTTGTATCCCTTTAATTTCTTTTTCTTTCCTAATGGCTCTGGCCAAAACTTTCAGTACTATATTGAATAGCAGTGGTGAGAGTGGGCATCCCTCTCTGGTACTGGAACTCAGTGGAAATGCTTCCAACTTTTCCCCATTCAACAGGATGCTGGCCATGGGTTTTTCACAAATTGCCTTGATTGTGTTGAGGAATTTTTCCTCTATACCCAATTTGCTTAGGGTTTTCATCATGAAAGGGTATTGTATTTTATCAAATGCTTTCTCTGCATCTATTGAGATAATCATGAAGTTTTTGTTCAGCAACGTGATGTATTACATTGATGATTTTGCAAGTGCTGAACCATCCCTGCACACCAGTGATAAATCCCACTTAGTCTGGGAGAATGATATTTCCATTCTGTTGTTGGATTCTATTGGCTAGTATTTTGTTGAGGATTTTTGCATCTATGATTATCAGGTAAATTGGTCTGTAATTTGCTTTCTTTGCTTTCTCTGTTGCATCTTTTTCAGGTTTAGGAGTTAAGGCAATGCTGGCTTCAAAGAAAGAATTTGGGAGGGTTCCTCCCTTTCAATTGTTTTGAATAACTTGAGAAGGATTGGAGTTCATTCTTTAAATGTGTGGTAGAATTCAGCCATCTGGTGAAGCCATCCAGTCCTGGACTTTTCTTTGCTGGGACGGTCTATATTACTGATGCCATTTCCATCTTGGTTATTGGTCTCTTTAGGTTTTCTATATCTTCATGTCTGAATTTAGGTAGATTGTATGTGTTTAGGAATCTGTCCATTTCTTCTAGGTTTCCTAGTTTGTTGGCTTATAGCACTTAGTATAATTTCTGATGATTCTTTTAAATTCTGTGGTGTCTGGTGTTACATTGCCTTTTCCATCTCTAATTTTATTGATTTGGGTCCTTGCTCTCCTTTTTTTGGTTAGTTGGGCCAGTGGTGTATCAATTTTGTTTATTTTTTCCAAAAACCAGCACTTTGTTTTGCTGATCTTTTATATAATTTTTTTTTTGTTTCAATTTTGTTCTATAATTTTATTTTCTCTTACTAGTTTTGGGTTTGGTTTGGTGGTGTTTTTATAGGTCCTTGAGAGGTATTCATTGCTCATTTATATGATGTCTTTGCAATTTCCTGATGTAGGCACCAGTTGCTATAAACTTTCCTCTTATCACAGCTTTTGCAGTATCCCATAAGTTTTGACATGTTGTGTAGTCATCTTCATTTGTTTCCAGAAATTTTTTGATTTCTCTTTTCATTTCTTGAATGACCACTGGGTCATTCAAGAACATTTTGTTCAGTCTCCATGTGTTTGCATATGTTCTAGAGAATCCTATGTTGTTGATTTCCAGCTTCATTGCATTGTGGTCAAAGAAAATGCATGGTATGATTTAGATTTTTTGAATTTCCTCAGACTTGATTTATGGCCTAGCATGTGGTCAATCCTAGAGATAGTTCCATGCACTGGTGAGAAAAATGTATATTCTTCAACCGTAGGATGAAAAGTTCTGTGGATATCAGTTAGGTCCGATGGTCTATAGTGTCAAGTAACTCTGTTGTTTCCTTGCTGATTTTCTGTATGGTTGATCTGTCCATTCCAGAATGTGGGTTACTGAAGTACTCCGTTACTATTGTATTGGAGTCAACGTCTCCCTTTAGCTCTCTGAACATTTTTAAATAGCCAGGCACCCTGTAACTAGGTGCATATATGTTTATAATAGTTACATCTTCCTGTTGAATTGATCCCTTAATCATTACATAGTGCCCTTCTTCATCTCTTTTAACAGGTTTTGTGTTAAAGTCTATTTTGTCTGATATTAGAATGGCAACATCAGCGCTTTTTTGGTTTATGTTAGCATGGAATATCCTTTTTCCATCCTTTCACTTTCAGTCTGTGTTCACCTTGTTGGTGAGGTGTGTTTCTTATAGGCAGCAAATAGATGGGTTTTATTTTTTAATCCATTTAGCCAGTCTGTGTCTTTTAACTAGAAAATTGAGGACATTTACATTCAAGGTGACTATTGATAAGTATTGACTTTGCCCTGCTATTTTTTCCATAAATGTTCCTATTGTTTTATTTTGGATTTCCTTTGAACTTTTATTGGGAGATTCCCTTCCTTTACCTTCTTCCATAGTGATGACCATGTTTCTGTGTTTCTGTGTGCAACACATCCTTAAGCATCTTTTGTAGGGCTGGATAAGTGTTGACAAATTATTTCAATTTTTGTTTGTTATGGAAGGTCCTTACTTCACCTTCATTTATAAATGAGAGCTTTGCAGGATGCAGTATTCTGGGTTGACAGTTTTTCTCTTAAAACTTGGAATATATCATGCCATTCTCTCCTAGTCTGTAGAGTTTCTGATGAAAAGTCTGCTGTGTCTAATTGGAGATCTTCTGAAAGTAATCTAACATTTCTCTTGTGCATATTTTAGAATCTTTTCTTTATGTTTTACTGTGGTGAATTTGACTACAATGTGTCATAGTGAAGATCTTTTCTGGCTGTGTCAATTAGAAGTTCTATGTGCTTCCTGTATTTGGATGTCCCTTTGTTTCTCCAAATTATGCAAGTTTTCTATTGTTTATCACGAAAAAGGCCTTCTAGTCCTTTCTCTCTTTAGACAGCTTCAGGAACTCCTAGAAAATGTATGTTGGGTCATTTGATAGTATCCTGTAGATTTCCAACAGTGTTTTTGAGTTTTCTATTTCCTTCTTGTTTTTTGTTTGACTGTATAATTTCCTGTGCTTTGTCTTCTAAGTCTAATATTCTTTCTTCTGCTTCACCAATTCTTTTGGTAAGGCTTTCCACTGCAGTTTTAATTTGTTATGAATTCTTCATTTCCAGAATTGTAATGTTATTTCTCTTTAATTTCAATTTCGTGGGAGAAATTTTCTTTCATGCCCTGTACATATTTCAGCAATTTGTGCATTTGCTTCTATTATTTCTATGTAATCTTATTTTTTCAAAAAATATTTATTTTTTTGAAAGTTAGAGTGACACAGAGAATGGAGGAGAGGCAGGTAGGGAGAGAGAGAGAAAGGTCTTCCATCCACTGACTCACTCTCCAATTGTCCACAACAGCCAGAGCTGCATCGATCTGAAGTCAGGAGCCTGGAGCTTCTTCCAGGTTCCCATGCAGGTGCAAGGTCTCAAGGACTTGGGCCATCATCTACTGCTTTCCCAAGCAATAGTAGGAGCTAGATCGGAAGTGGAGCAGCTGGGACTCCAACTGGTGCACATATGGGATGCGGGCAATGCAGGTGGTGGCTTTTACCCACTACGCCACAGCACTGGCCCCAACTTCTTAAGATCTTAGGATCACTTTTTTGAATTCCATTTCTTTAATTTCTTCCTTCTCATCGTCTTTACAATCTAGTATTGAAGTGTTGTATTTTGGGGGCACCATACTGTCTTCCTTATTCTTGTATCTTGAATTAGTGTGCGTGTTATAGGGCATTTGTGGAGATACTCATTGGTTTCTTTGTTTTTTCACTGTGGCAGTTTTTTCTTTGTACAATGCCTTTGTAGATAAGTGGAGGGTCTGCTTTCAGTGAATATGTAGAGGTTTGTAGTGGGTGTGGCCAGGGAGCTCTGTTTCACTCTCCAGGGTGAATGGTATGGCTAAGGTGACACACCCAGGTTTGGCGTGGTAAATCTCTTTTTTAATCAGAAAGAAAGTTTATTCTACTCAATGGAGCTCCTCTCCTCAAAGGAGACCTGTGCCTGAGCGCTAGCCCCAGTTGAGTATAATATTTGTCCACTCTGCCCCAAGGACCACACAAAGGATCTGTGCAGTCCTCAGTGTAAGTTCAGATCCCTCAGCAATGTCCCTCACCAGGTAACCATGAAACCTTGAGCATGTGGAGTCTGCCACAGTGACTACCTGAAGTCCCAGCCATATAGTCAGCCCTCCCACACAGCCTCAGTTTTTTCATAGTCCTGGCCCAGAAGCCTCCCACAGTCATGAGCTCCCAGCCCCCTGTTGGTTCCCCCCACCAGAGTCAGGAGTCTCCAGTAGGCTGTTCGCTGGGTGGGGACACGAGCTGGTGCAGCTGTTACATATGTCCAAAATGGCACCCTCTATCAGCTTGTTACAGGATGCTGTTGTAAAGTGATCGGGGAGAGAGAAACTTATCCCTCTGTGTTTTTTTTTTTTTTTTCCTCCTCTAGTTTGCTGGGGGCCATGAAGCTCCAAGCTGGGTTCCCTCTAGTTTCTTCCTGCATCTTTAGCACCAGTGGCTTGGGCTGCTGCAGTCTGGTCTCATCTCAATTTTCTACACTGGTGCATAGGCTCTTGGCTGCTGGAGTCCTGAGTTGTGGGTGTCCGTGAACTCCACGTAGGTCCACTGTGTCCCTCTAATTTTTGTATAAGTTCCTCTGCCGTTTTCTCCCTAACTCTTCCCTGAGGCTGTACTCTTTCCACTTTTTAGAAACTATCATCTTCTGGACTAGCGCAGTAAGCTCCCTCCCTACTCTTCCATCTTAGAACTCTCTGCTGTATTACATCTTAAAATCAAGTACTTAAAATAATCTTACAAAATGAATAGATTACTTAATCTGATTTAGGTCTTTTGTGTTTTCCATATGGGTTTTTAGAATCACTGTGGAATTCTTTTTTTAAAGAAGAGATAGAGGTCTTCATCTGCTGCTCTCTCCCCAAGTTGTCCCAACAGGCAGGACTGGGCAGGGCTGAGGCCAGGAGCTTCATCCAGTCTCCCATGTGGGTGGCATGGGCCCAAGCACGAGGGCCAATTTCTGCTGCTTTTCCCTGGGTCACAGTGGAATAGCTGGGACGTGAACCTGTGCCAATATGGGAGTTATGTCAGAGTTGCAAGTGGAACTTTACCTACCCTGCCACAACACCAGCCCTGTGGAATTCTTTTTTAAAGTGTATACTGAGGGACCAGAGGCTAAGTTGCTGATCATGCCAATGGCACCCATATTGGAGTCTGCTGGAGTCTGGCCGCTCTGCCAATTCCCAGCTAAATGTGCCTGGGAAGGCAACATAAGATAAACCAAGTCCTTTGGTCTCTGGGTACTTGCGGAGTGAACTCAAAGGTGGAAGATTCTCTGTATCTCTGTCTCTCCCTGTCACTCTGCCTTTCAAGTAAGTAAATAAATCTTAAATATTGAGCAAAATAATGCACACATAAAATAAGATATATTTTACAATTCCTTACAAAGTTCAAGAATAGGCAAAATCAACCTGTTGTAGAAATCAGATCCATGACAAGGAAATAATTTTTTGTGTTGATAAATTGTTGTGTATCTTGATTCATGTGGTGGTTACATGAGTGTACATAATTGTTAAAACTTATTGAACCAAACTTTTTGTAAAATAATTTATTTGATTGGCAGAGTTACAGACAGAGGTAGAGATACTGAGAGGTCTTCAATCTGTTGGTTCATTCCCCAAATGGCTGTGGTGGCTGGACCTGAACAGATCCAAATCCAGGAACTTCTTCTGGTCTCCCTATGTGAGTGCAGGGGCCCAAGCACTTGGGCGATCTTCTGCTACTTTCCCAGGACACAGCAGAGAGCTGGATCAGATGTAGAGCAGCCAGGACTTGAACTGGTGCCCATATGGGATGCTGGCACCACAGGCAGAGGCTTAGCCTACTATATCACAGTGCCAACCCCTTGAACCAAACTCTTAATACTTTTCATTTTATGTAAAGCAAACTCCGATGAAAACACAAAATATACACTTTTTTCATTTTAATTCTATAATCTTTAGTTCTCTTTCTCAGTGTATTCTCTGGTAGGGAACATCAGGTGCTTTTTAGTTCCTCTTCTGTTCCTGATTTTTTTCTTTTTTAAGAGTTTTAAAAATTTATTTGGAAGTCAGAATTACACAGAGAGGGAGAGAAACAGAGAAGGCTTCCATCCACTGATTCACTCCCCCCAAATGGCCACAATGGCTGGAGCTGGGCTGATGCAAAGTCAGGGGCAGGAGCTATCTCCAGGTCTTCCAGGGAGGTGCAGGGACCCAAGTACTCAGGCCACCTGCTGCTGTCAGGCACATCAGCAGGGAGCTGGACCAGAAGAGGAGCAGCTGGGATGTAAACCGGTGCCCATAAGGGATGCCAGCGCCACAGAAGGAGGCTTAGCCTACTACCCCACAGTACCAGCTCTGTTGTTTCTGTCTTAAATTAGTTGTATTTTTATTGACACTGACCTTAGGTCTTCTAAAACTTGCTACTTTCACAGATAAAAAGTCAACTGGAAAAACTAAGAAATACCTTAATTCTATTAAGGAGTAGACTTTTTAATATGTGCATGAAGATTTAGAAACTCAATTCTTTGAACTGGTGCAAAGGCCCTGTGTTTGAGTGTGCTTGCTGTCAAAGGGAGAGGGAGGATGTGTCATAGTTTGAGTGGCTGAGTAAAGATTGGGGTAGTAGAGTATAAGATCAGAGAAGTTGGGATCAACAGACTGGAGCCCAGCAAGCATTCTGACTTTCCTTGCAAGTGATGTGGAAGCCATTTTTGGCTAGAGCTGAGGAGCGTGACGTTCCAGCCTCACTGTGTTGAGAATGAGCGGGGTCAAAGGCGGGAGCAGCGATGCAGGTCCGGATGGAAAGGGAGGGTCTGGGCTGAGCACTGGTGTGCTCACTGGTGTGTCTGCGCACTTCTGCTCATGTCTCCTTTCCTGTCAGATGATGACTGGGTGCCTAGCTCAAGGCTGCGTCCACTGAAAAGGTTTCCCCTGAATTCTCTTTCCAAGTCAGCCCTGATGGTCGTTAGAAAGCAGCTGTCATGCATTTTCAGCGTTCACCCGCAAACTGAGCCACTCTGTGTGCAAACCAAGCTCGGACCTTGTCCCCTTCTGCCAGGAGGTCCTACAGAATCTGCCCTTCCCATCCGTGGCAGCTATGGCAGCATGGAGCAGGGATGCTGGTCAGATTCTGTTGGGAGACACTGGGCTTCTGGCATACTTGCTCCCTCAGCCTACTCAGTGTCTTTGGTCTGCTCAGATGTGCCTGCTTGATCTAGAACTTCCTCTTATAAAGACTTCCTTCTAGGTCAAGTGGACTTCATGGCTTGAAGGGACTGACAGGGCTCAACGCACAGTGGGCTGTTTGCAGAGTTCCATTTCTACCAGGACCTGTTTTCCTTCTTCCAGAACCCCATGGGCCACTGTTGTTCAGGCAGCCCAGACTTCTTTGGAATATTCGAGAAGGGGAGATCAGCATAGCCCTGAAGCAAAACTGTAAAGGAAAACTGTTCTTCCCAGGTGAGTACAGACTTGCTCTTAAGCCCCATACCACATCTTTTCTCACCCATGACACCTCCACCTGCTGGTCGTGTTGACCAAATGGAGCGCCCTGCATTGTGGTTTGCAAAGTGCTTTCTCATCCTGAGCCCCACCCAAGGCCTGGCATGCCACCAGCCTATGCCGAGAGCACTCTTAGATAAGGAATGGGTTGGCTGCAGGACCGAGAGAGGCCCACCAGGTGCTGTGCTTCCTTCTGTGTGTGTGTTTCTAAGGTTCAGCACTTGGTCTCCTACGTTAGAGTTCATAGCTCACATGCTGGTAGCCATGCGAGGATCCCAGCAACTTCACTGAAGTGGCACATCCCAGATCCTCCTTGAATGTATCTGCCACCTTTTGGAGTTAGTGTATGCTGAAAAGGCTTCTGGGGCATTAGTCAACTCTTGCTTATCCTAGCTAACTAAGTGTGGTGTCAATGATGTAATCCATTGCTGTAGTTTTCTCTGAAGAAGAGAGGGAGACCTCTTGGAAGTAGAGAGGGAAGGAATAAAGAGGGAGAGAGGAAGAGGGAGGGAAGCAAAGAAGGAAGGTTACTTTTATTTATTTTTAAAGATTGATTTATTTATTTGAAAGGCAAAGTTAGAGTCCGAGAAAGACCTTCCATCTGCTGGTTTACTCCCCATATGATCGCTATGGCTGGAGCTGTGTCGATCCAGAGCCAGGAGCCTCTTCCGGGTCTCCCACACAGGTGCAGGGGCCCAAGGACTTGGGCCATCTGCTGCTGTTTTTCCAGGCCACAAGCAGGGAGCTGGATCTGAAGTGGAGCAGCTAGGACTTGAACCGGCGCCCATATGGGATGCTGGCACTGCAGACCAGGGCTTTAACCCACTGCACTGCAATGCCAGCCCCGTAAGGTTGGTTTCAGACCAAAGCATAGTCTAAGAAAGTTGGCTCAGTGCTTTGTCTCGGGAAATTGTTACATCTCCCTGGTATTGGCCTGCTTTCATTTCTCTGCCATATTCAGTCTCAATGGGGGTCAGCCTTGGGAAGCATAGCCTTGATCAAATGTGGTGGATTTCAGAGAACAACTGGAGCGGTCAGTTTTGCTGCGATAGGACATCTGGAACATCAGCTGGTCAACTTGAATGGCTGTGTGCATACAGCCACTCCATGGACAGTTCTTGTGTGGCCTGGAGGTCTCAGGGCGGTTCTACTTACCCAGTGGCTGAGACTAGGGGTGGATGTGTCAGGAGACCAAGCAGGATAAGTTTCTGTATAACCTCATCTTGGGCTAAAGAATGAACGTTTATGTTCTCCCCAAATGGCCCAACAGTGGAAGCTGGGCCAGGCCAAAGTCAGGAGCCTGGAACTCCATCCTGGTCTCCCATGTGGGTGCAGGGGCTATCTTCCACTGCTTTCCCAGGTATGTTAGCAGGGAGCTGGATTGGAAGCAGAGCAGAAGGACTCAAACTGGCACTCTGATATGGGATGAGAACGTTGTAGTGGCGCCCTAACTCATTGTGTCACAAGGACAGCCCCCTCCCCCACCATTTTTATATTAAAGCCTAAAGCCCCCACGAGTTGGGCTGTTGAAGGTGGTCATGAGGATGTAGTGAACAGGATGAGTGACCTTATAAGAAAAGACATGACACAATTTTTTTTTTTCCTCTACACCGAACATTCTGCAAACCAGACACAGGATCTGCTGGTGCCTTTGATCTTGACTTCGAAGTCTGCAGAACGGTAAGTAAAATATTTCTGCTGTTTATGGTATTCTGTTACAGCAGCTTGCACTAAGACATCCTGGAAACCACTAAGCATCACTTCCCCCATTTCTGAGAGATAAGACCAGCCCAGAGTCAACATGGGTTGGCACCACACACGCACAGAGGGGTGGAGAAGGCCATAACGTGTTTTAACACTCTGTGAGCCTGCCTCCTTTAACACGTGGGTTTCTGATTTATTATCCTTCAGTGTACAAAAAAATTTTTTGGTATATAGAAAAAAGCTGTTTATTTTGGTACAAAAATAATGAACTCCACTTCTAGTTTTTTCATATGCATTTTCTTTACCTTTTTGAAGACCTCTTGTGTATGGATTTCAAAACAATGTTGCATTAGAAATGTTTATTCTGTTTTCCATGGATTTTTAAAAAATGTTTTCATATGCTTGGGAAACTCTCTTCCCCAGTACTTTTCATTTATTCTGATACTCATTTTTACATGCCAAGGTTGTAATTTCTGTATCTACATACTATCTGGCATTTGGAGAAAAGTGTGTCATTTTAAAAACTAAAAGACCTTAGTTCAAGCGGTGTCAGTCAACAAAGCACCAACGGAAGTTTCCTTCCTAAGAAACCAAAAGCCTGCCTTAGTTTTCCTGCCTCCACCCCTATTCATTATTTTGAGGCATGAAGTAACCTTTTAAAAAACACTGAAGTTGTTTTATAGGCATGTCTCCTCGTTCAGTGCTATCATTTTCTGGTATAAAACATTTTCACAGTATGTCCGTTTAGTATCTTTCTTATTTCACCATTTGAAACGGTCTTTGGTAAAGGGGACAGAGAGCTGCCCAAACCTACGGAAAACCACACATGTTCTCTCCTAAAAATCATACTGGGAGTCTCACTCTTAATGTACCCGGATGGCCTTGTGCAAGCGGCATCCCTGCCAGACTTTCCCCCGAGGTAAGGATTTACCCACATGGGCGCAGACCTGGTTTGGAATGTTTTATTGGCAATTCTGGTGTCATATTTAGGAACCGCAGACTTTCATTGGACTGCGTTAGCTTGAATGACAAGTATCAATGGTCAGCTTTATTTGAAATATTGTTAAAGTACCTAGAAATAATAGGCATTGCAATTCATTCCGTTCACTGCAACCACCTCGCAAGCGTTCACGTCCACAGTGGTGCTGCCATACAGTAATTGTTATTTGGAACTCGAGAGCAGCACAGAGAATACAGTCCTCTCATTATGCACATGCTCCAGGATCGTTTATTTTAATGCTTTCAAATAAATACGTTCCATGCAGCACACTACAATAAATAAGGAGCAGCAATGTTCTCCTAGTAAATCCATTCATACTGTGAGTCACCGTGGAGAACAGCACACTGCAAGCCGCTGGCCCTGTACCACATGAGGCACGCCACATCTGCACCCAATCATATCTGGCTTCAGATGGATTTAATAGGACTATACAGAAGTGCATGTAAGCACAAATTTAACCAGAGGTTTCCAGCTATTAAATACAGCTACTAAGTAGTTAAAAGGCAACAACTAAAGCCGTAAAGGTCTTCCCCCCACCCCCTTCATTTGAGACAGAAGTATAAAGACAACTACTCCGGTGAACCTCGGGTCAGCAGGAAGACGGTGGGATACAGCTGGAACACTTGGATCAAGGACGCCCAAAAGGCCACAGCGACACGGACACTGGGTGGACGCTGACCGTGCAGGGGCGGCTCAGGCCCGCTAGGCGGCGAGCTCCACTGTGCCTTCCTCCTCGCTGTCCGCTCTGTTGGCGCGAATCTCCACGAGGGTCCTGGCGAACCGCGTCCACTCATCGTTGTGCGGAACTGCAAGCTGCAAAGCACAGAAACAGATGGGCGCCGTGAACAAGGCCCTCATGCCCTCGGGCTGTCCCTCCCCGAGCAGACGTGTCCCTGAGAATGCAAAGGACAGCAAACAGTCCCCTTTGAATCAAGTAGGGCCTGAAGTGGTGCTCCTAAACTAACCACTTCAAGGCCGGCGCCGTGGCTCAACAGGCTAATCCTCCGCCTTGCGGCGCCGGCACACCGGGTTCTAGTCCCGGTCGGGGCACCGGATTCTGTCCCGGTTGCCCCTCTTCCAGGCCAGCCCTCTGCTGTGGCCCAGGAGTGCAGTGGAGGATGGCCCAGGTGCTTGGGCCCTGCACCCCATGGGGAGACCAGGAAAAAGCACCTGGCTCCTGGCTCCTGCCATCGGACGATCGCGGTGCGCCGGCCGCAGCGCGCCGTCCGCGGCGGCCATTGGAGGGTGAACCAACGGCAAAGGAAGACCTTTCTCTCTGTCTCTCTCTCTCACTGTCCACTCTGCCTGTAAAAAAAAAAAAAAAAAAAAAAAAAAAAACTAACCACTTCAGAGGAGACGCACAAGTACTCATGGAACTGGCACAACTTTCAAAACCGACCTAAACTGTACAGTCACAGCAGCCACATTAAGGTCCTTTTAGTAAAGAAAATTCTTAAGACCAGACTAACAGCAAACAATTGCATTATTGAGCAAGATGTCCAAGTAACTGTGCTATGGTCTTTCTCATCAATGCTATCGATCCTCCTCCTAAAGTGTTGCTAATGTGTCAACAGAGGAGCTTACATATGCACAGAAATCTTTCCACTATGAAACACCGCTTGGCCCTTTCCAACAAGGCCTGTGGGATAACTGTGAATAACGGTAATGCTAGCCACTCTTAGCAAGAGTTCTAAGCATATAACAACTCATGTCTCACAACATAAGTAATATCACTCTACAGATACAGGGAAAACTTTGTTTTAAAGAAGAAATGGAGGCACATGACGGTAAAGTAATTTCACCCAGGTTGAAAGCTAGCAAGCATCAGTGCCAATATAAACTGTTTCCAATATCTGTAGCCAGTATATTAAACTGATTTGCCAAAAAAGGGGGTAGGGTGTGTGTGCATGTGCGCACGGTATCTTCAGACAATTCAATGAGGAAGGAATTAACCCTGACTCCATGCAAAATGCACATTTAAATTTTTGTTAGCTGTTTTGAAAGATAATGATTTCTCTACATTGCTTCCAAAAATGTATTGCTTAAATGTATCAGGCAAGTGTTTGGACTGGAAAATTATCTGAAGATGAAAAGCAGGATTGAGTAGAAGTCTGAGTGATTCCACATAGAATAAAATTGATTTGGACTTTAGAGCCATTTTCTCTGGAGTATTACTCGATAAGAGGGTGTAATCAATCCATCTATATGTAGTAGTGTCACACATGCTACACAAGCATTAATACACATTTATCCTAATCAATAGACCTATAGACATTTTCAAAAATAAGAGGACACAAATAAATCTAGACATTCAGATCACTTCTACAGCAGGAAAACTACTCACTGCACAGAACTAAATAATTAGAACTTACTTTTCATTGCACAGGATACTTTTATTTGATATTGTCTATCCAAGAAAACTTAGTGGTGAGTAGCAACATCATTTTACAAAGTATATACTTCAAGTCACGCTAAATGTTTCTAGAATATAATTCTGGAAATGATGTAGAGGTAGAGGAAGCAAGAACATTTATTTTGAGAGTTTCAGTGAGGATTCTCTTGTAGACTTTGACTACAGTTTTAAATGGTTAAGTACTCTTGCTATCCAAATGTCTTTGTAGGCCACAATGACGCAAGTTCACAATAGTAAGGAGTGATGCTGTTCCCCTTATGCTCGCACCCTTCTCCTTTAACACTGTACTAGGGAAATGAGATTCCACCAAATAAATCATACAAAAGAGCTAACAAAAAGCATAACCAGCAAAGGATGGGCCTCGTATTTATATGGAAGAACAGGTCCACTATTTCTTTTTCTCCTTCCAAAAAGAATCACAAAAGAAAAAGCCCAGGAGAGACAAAAGCTCACTCATGGAGTCACATTTATCACTTTCTCTTATAGGTGAGAAGCAAGCTACCGGTGAAGTGCCTCACGGCTTCCTGCAAGTTCAGTGGCCAAAGCACTGGTGGCAACCCACAACAAAGAGCGCATTGCTCCTGCAGAGCTCATTTTAACGAATAGAGCTTTTGTTTAGGAGCAAAAGTGGCTCCAATGTAAAGGTAAGGTGTGATGCCCCATGAGACGATTTACTGACCGGGAGGCATGGACACTGAGCAGGGCAACGTGTTCACCTGTTTGGCACAGCAGCAATGACGACACTGGTAAGCAGCACCTGTAGTGAGGACGTATGTGCCACGTGCAGAAGTATCAAGGATGCTAAACACAATCACACACTTAACATGTCAGAGGGATTCTGTCAAATTTAAACATCCCTGTTGAACAATAACCGAGACAGAATTCCATATGACCTTTTCCACGGGGAAGAGGCCAAGAGTACTGTAATACCAACACTTGTTTTTAAAAATAGATTCCTACTCACCGAAGTTTCCCCAGCAGTGCCACATACTTGGTCGTCTTTGATCCACTAAAGTTTCAGATGTCAACATGTGAGGTTTCCTTAATGAGATTGTTCTGCCAAGCATCTCCCCCAGAGAGTCATAGGTTTCACGGAAATATCCCTTTGCTTTGTTCAGACACACAGGGAAAAGACAATTGCTTCTAGAAACTTGAATTTACCCACCTCAGCCCATTTCACCTTTTCCTATAGTTGTCTATAAAAATAACGATTGTAATGTTAGATTTAGTAGGTGAGCTGCAGACTGTCCCATTTTTAGAATTAAGTATCACCACGAGGAAGCACTTTAAGTATCTTGGCTTCGATGTGTGAATGTGTATTCACAGGCTGCTTCCACACCTGAAGGAATAAAATATCGGGGCATTTGGATGACTTGGAGGTGAGACCCAACAGGTGTCCTAACACCAAGCAGGCCCCTCTTGTCGCTCATATCCACGCTGGACACAGGCCCTGGACAGAGCTGGCCCCTGCCGTTCCTGACTCTCTTCACAGCACTGACCAGGAAGGAGGCTCAAGAGCAGGTATGCACTCGAGACTTTCAATCCAGGGATACCATACTTGCTAAACAGGAAAAACCTTTGTTCTTGGTTAAGAAAATCAGACTGTCATCATGTCCCAACTAGCATATCCATTTGGGCAAGACTTAGAATTACAGATATGGCAGCACATCCTTTGGGAAGATGACAACTATGAAATACAGATGAAAATTAATTATGTTTTTATAGGCCAGAATGTATGAATACTGGCACACATTTTAAAAACATTTTCACTGTCAAAAAAATGCATAGCCTAAAATTTACCTTCCTACAGTGACAAGTACAGCATTTCCCAATCTCTGGTATATGTCAAGCGGGGAGCAGGCAAGCAAATGCATGCTAATCACATTGTTTCAGTGTCTCTTCAAGTTTCTTTCAAGGCATTGAGGGGTTTGTCTACAGCCTCACTGTGGAAGCCCCCCTGCACATATTACCGTGGAATAATTTCTAAATAATTTACATTTGTGATAGGAAAAACACAAGTATCTAAGGGTGATGAATAAATTCAAGTAAAAAAACAGATGAGGAAAAAAATGAGTCCACAGTTAAACCAAAGGAACACGATAAAGGACTTGGAAAGTGAACTAATATCGCTCTGGTTCAGCCAGCAGCTTCGAGTGCTGATGTCGCATTACAGGTCAGGGATGACGCACGCTTCCCACTGCCCCTCAGAGCAAGTCCACCAGAGCCAGGCTACCCCGTTAGATGCCTGGGCTCTATCTCCCATTTTTTTCTTGCTAACTGTCTAAAGCACTGTAATGCCCAAGGCACTCAGGGCTCTGATCCCTCAGAAGTAATAAATCTCAGCTCTGAGAGCAACCAGCTTTCACAGAGATGGCATTAAACAGCTGTGGGAACTAGGGCCAGAGGCAGTTACTGAGGTAGCAATTTGGCCATAAGGAGGAAGCGCAATGAAGCTGGGATTTGGAACAGGAGACTAAAGTCCTGCTCTTGTCTCGGCTGCTGGCAATAGTCGAGCACTTAACCTCCCATTGCCTCAATTGTAAAATGGGGATGATGATTCTGACCGTTGATCAACAGAGACGTGGAGAGAAGCTCACCACGGAACAGTCACGTGCACTCTCGTTCTTGGAGTTGTCACTCAAATGAAACCTGCTCCTAAAAATGAGATGCACACGGCCAAGCTATCAAATTCTACTTTTTAAATTCCTTCTTTTTAAAATGTTGCCCCTGAGAGTTAATTCTGAGGGCTCTGGGTGTGGGAAGGAATAGGCTGGAGACCTTTCGTTAAGAAAGCGTAGGGAGGTAGATGATTGAGTACAAGGTCTGAGGCAGCCCAGGGCCCCGCCCCTCTAAGAAATGCCCGCGTTCCAGGGCAGAACAGTGAGCAGGGAATGTGTTCTGAATCACCTGCTAGAAGGTTCCAAAGATTGTTTTTCATCTTCAGAGGTTCTCGGGAGAAAGGTCAAAAAAAGCAGAAGTGTGACTGCTGTAGGATGGATTGGCGGAGCTTTTCCGGGCTCTGCTGGGGGGGGGGGGGGGGGGCTGAGGGCTGCCTGGCGACCCTGCCCCCAGGCCAACCACAGGAGGCAGAGTGAAGAGATTTTGAGAACTGCACCAGGGATGACTTTGTTCACTTCATATGGCACCCACCTCTCATCTGCGTGGCCTTAGGAAATGAGCGGTTTAAATATCTCTGATCTTCAGAAAGAACTCGTAAGACCAAAAACCAGAACAAGCTTGACAATGGTGCCCTGTAAACCCTGAATAAATGATGTCTGTCCTTCAACATGTATCCCCTCTCTACCAATTTTTCCTATCTTCCTTTTCTTATTTGCACCTCTATAGACCTGCATTAAGATTTTTTAAACATCTAGTTTCTTTAAAAATTCACACAAACGATTTCCTGAACAATGGCCCTTTCATAACAGCTGATTTTCATGGGTTGTGTACAGGGAAAGAATCCTTCTAGAACCTTTAGAGAAACTTACTTTTCCTTGCCCACTTAAAAAATCAAATTTAAACTATACTTATGCCTTGAAAGTATACACAGTTTTTCTTTTTCACATGTGTCCATTATATTCCTAAATCAGTTGAGTTCCTGGTTACAGTACTTCCTACGATGGAATTCTACAAATATGACCCAAAATCCTAAGGCTTGGTAACTGCTGAACGTGCCGTTATAAAATTCAAGGGCGTTTTTATAACCAGGTTAAACATACAAATATCATTCATGTGTTTCTTTTTATAGGCACAGGGCTAACTATTTTTAACAGTCCTCAGTCAAGCCTCCCTCCTCTTTATTTTGCAATTTTTCAGGGTTTATAGTATCCAGCAGCTGATTTTAAATAGCTGTATTATCTACAGGAATTCCTACCAGCCCAATGCCGCATTTTTTTTCATAGAAAAAAAATATCTGTCTCAGGCATTGCTTAGTTTAAAAGTAGGTTGATTTAGAAAAAAAAAATCTTGGATAGTTAAGACATTAGGAAAGCATTCAGTAATTTCACTTTGGTTCCTCAGATACATTAAGCATGGCAAACAAATTAAGTGAGGAGGGTTCTGGGTTTCCAGATTAATATTGCATGGATGTGTGGTTCATCAGCTTCTTTGTAATCTTTCAATTAAATGGAGTCATTAAAAAAAAAAGTCCGTGAGACCATTACGTTAAGCATTGATTCCGAACAGATACAAAAAATTCATCTCCTGAATTCACCTGCAAATTAAAGTTTGCTGCTAAAAAAGGCGTCTCACAAACCACCTCTTCAGTGTAACGCACACTATTTTCGAATGCATTTGCAGAAACCGAGGAAGTACGTGTGGGTTTCCACAGAACGGCTAAGAGCTTTTCAAAATGTCCAATTATTGATGGCACCGAATTCAGGAGATCGGTGACTAACTGGCATACAAGCACCCTCTGTGTTCAGAGGAAGCCTGCATTTCCCAGGACAATTCCCAGGGCCACACACGCAGATGGAAGCGGGTGGGAGGCAATAAGCAACCAAACCAAACAGTCCCGGGAAGGCCCAGCAGACACACTGCACGGGAATACAGCTCCAGGCCGAAACCACGGCCCGGAGTGCCAGGCCAGCGGGCAGGGCACAGCGGGTCTCAGTAGGCTCCCACATCCCACCACAGAACAAGGTACTGCACCGTACCGGGTACAGAGTTGCGGAGAAGTTGAGACGGGGAGTCGCGGTGGTCTTTGTTCGGTGGAGTCTGCTATTACCAATCAGCAGGTTAAAATTTCTGGGGTGTTGAGCAGCATTGGAGTCTACGGTGTTCTGATGGTAGCTGACTACCTGTGAACGTCTTTTCCTCTCAAAAACCCATCTAAGGAAACCCCCCCTTCTGCCCACGAGGCTTGCGCCTTTTCGGCCAAATCTGGTCCCTTTCCCTGTGTCTCAAAGTGAATGGTTTCTTTTTACTGCATATTTCTAAGAGTGACACTTTTAAAACATCCATTACCACCTAATTAAGCAAAGAAATGAAAGGGCATAAAAGTCAAAGTAAATAGTCACAAATACGAGTCTACATCAATTTCCATCGGCCAGCAAATATCAAAGGAAATAACATATAATACTACTTCAAGAAACGAACACTTAAACATATCCTTCCCATTAAAATTCAACATCGTGAGAAGCAAGACAAAATTCTGGAGTTTTAACCCATGGAGCAGCAGCAGGGTTCATGCATCGAGACCTAAAGATGAGCTTGTCCACAGCTGTATTAAAATCTCATTGTCCCCTTTCTTCAGAAATCTTTTAAGCATTATTTTTTTTTTTCCTACTGTTTGGAACAATCCATTTTTCTATCCAAAAGGCGGAGAAAAATGCTAAAAAACAATGGCTGATGGGCAATCGTGGAAAATAAACTTCCTAAACTTCAATCACTTCTTTTTCTGTAACACAAAAAAAGATCAAAGAAATGGCAAGAAAGAGAAAAAGCCTGTGCGCTCGAGCCCATCTGTCATGTAGCCGAGCAAACATATATATCCCCTCTCTCCTCGATATTAACTATAGGTTTTTCCAGTAAATTCCTAGCAACCACTGCCTCCAAGCAGTTTTGACAAAACGAAGGCTTATTGCTAAACACCTTAAAAACATTCACCAAGGTAATAAAAGAAATGTCATTCCCTCCTACTGAAATGTTTGGGCATAAAAGAGGTATTTTTATAATGCAGTTCATGATTTACCGTATCTATAGTGTCCAAAAAAAGCACAATGAGGAGGAAGCATTTTTCCAGTGGTTTGACAACTGTTTGAATCAACGGTTACGCTTTCATTACACGAGTGGCCAATCACTCACTTTTAAAAGCACCGTACTAGGGGGAGACTGGATGGAGACCGGGGAGGAAGGGAAAGCGCTCTTTTGCCGAACGTATTTTCTAAATACCCTTTTCTGTGCAAATACAATTGAATGAATTTTTTCCCATCCGTCAACCTGTAGCCAGCTTGGAGGCTGCATCCCAAGTGTTGCACACAGTTAAGCTTTCCCTTAATTTCTCCCCAGATTTTTACCTGTGAATCATCCATCCATCCATCCAATATTCACTCAGTGCCAACCTGGGTTCCAGCTTGTCTACCTGAGTTTTTCTTTCTAACAGGGAAGCTGGTCTTCACAATATCAGAAAGCATTTGTTTTCTAGCTAAAGGAACTTAATGCCCGGACCGATAAAAGGAAAAGAGTAGAGCTAAGGACGGGGAAACTCCTGGCCGGCTATTAGCACAAAGATCTTAGTAACAGATGGACCTCTAGTCACTTGTCTCTGCCAGATTAAAAGGAGGAGTACAACTAAGAAGAACTAGAGTCTTAGAAGCATAGATATTCTCCAAAAAAATAAATAATTCAAGCTTTAAAGTTTAAGAGACATTCTTGAAAACTCAGTTTCCTTGAAAGTGGAACACAGTGATTCTCCAACTTCCTCACTTCCCAATATTGATATTAACTATAGGTTATCCTACTAAATTGATATTAAATTTCCCACGACATGGAAACATTTACGCAGAAGCATGCAAACGTCCACAGTGGATGTCACGTTACATTTTAGATGTGCCAGAGTGACACACAAACACGTGGAGGAGACAAACCACGCTCTCTCGCTTACCACGCTCGCAGGTTCATCTCGATTCTTAGAGGATTACATGACCCTCACACTCAGCTTTCTAAGCTCTGACTTAAGGCCACTGTTCTGAGCGGCAATTTTTCTAGAAAAAATTGAGCAGTTTTGAAATTCTAAAACTAAACACAATTTTGTCAGCCATAAGAAAAATTAACATTATAATTAATGACTGCTTCAGAATCCAAACTGCTATTGAAGATGACAGTTTGAAACCACAGCAGAATCCTAAAGATGATTAATTATACAAACTGGTTCTTGTTTCAGAATGTTTATGTTCATAGACCATTTATCACCAAAGGAGAATTTATGATTTTCATTGAATATTGCAAATTACTGTACACACATTAATTTGGTTTTTATAAAATTAGACATTAGGGTTTTTTTCAGTTTAATCAACTGCCCTATAATACAGATAAATCATAAGTATTTTCTTATCAATTCAGAAAAAATTACTTGAAAAGACAGTAATCCTGTAAGACCATTTTCATAAGCTAATGCTACCTGTATAAGCACACTATTTATATAATAATTAGTTTAATCATGGTCTTTTACATATATAATTATCAAAATGAAAGCCACTGCTATTACATTCACTATGAGTAATTATAACATTATTTGGAATTAATAGTACCTTTTCTAAATTAAGCACTTTTCCCAGAAGAAATCAAGTTAATACTAAAATTACAATCGTATATTTTACCCAAATTATTTTATTTCAAATACTACAATTTACTATGAGAAAGAACTGAGTTAATATATTATTTCAACGTGGCTTTTTTCTATAATTATGTTGTTATTAATACCCCAAATGCACCCACACAAATATGCAGCTGGGGTCTTTGACTTTAATGTAGATACAGCACTGTGGCTGTAACATGAAAAATCCAGGTTAAAAATCACAAAGCCCAGCGGAAAAGCCCCACGTGTTGCTTCCATGTCATGAAAAGACCTAGATGCTGTGTGCAAAACCAGGTATCTGGACTTGCAGGTTTCGCCCGGATGTTTGGTGTCACGGAAGAAAGTGTGCCAAACTCTTTCCTTTTCTATGGTGGGAAAACCAAACGCAGCATTTAGCATCGGCTACTGATAATAATATTAGGACTAAGAATAAGTCATTACTTGGAAGATCTTCAGGAACCCAGCACTTTAGGGAGAGATGCAGGTACTCTGGTGCTCCTAACTGGATGTTGCCACACGGAGGCGAGGCTGCCAAAGCTTGGCCATGCAGACAGGTTCACCTCAACTCATTTCAAATGCAGTTCTTTTTCGTTAACCTCCGGACCCCAGTTAACATCTCTGATCTGCATAGCCCTGTGTGTCTACACGTGAGAGTCAGTCACAGGTGGACACGCAGGCTCCTGTGGAGAATCGATGTAGATCCTGTCCCACTGCAAAACGTGAAGCAGGTCCATAAGGCAAATGAGAAGTGCGCTAAGTATAATCCAGACTTAGAAACCCTAACTGCACTGTATTTGTTCTGTGTCACACAGACCCGTTTGGACTCGCTGCATTTCCAGTGTATCAGACACTGCCACACTGAGTTGTGTTGTACGATTCCAGAGAAACGGCTCACGGACTCTCTCTAGTGCCCTTCGGGTCCTGGCTGCCTGTGACGACCACTGGAGGTACCTCCCAACCAACAGGTCTCCTATACCTGTCAACACTTGGACCATTATTCTAAAGCGTACCACATGCGTCATTTTTCCTGTTGGGATTCCATTTCATTTCAAAGCTTTAAAATATATGCAGGTAGACCCTGAAAATCATGCTTACTTTTTAACAGTTACATTTGATCGCTCGTATTCACTTGTATTTTTCCTTCCCAAGACTTTTCCAAGGTCATTTAAATATATTAATGAACATCACATGTACTGCATTCATTGAAATTTATAATCAAATGATAGCGATTCTTTGGATCCCCCAACAGTCATATCAAACATGCTATCTGAAATGCCACCTAAGTTGAGAGTTAAAATTTAAAGATTGATGCACATCTCCTTTGGTAATTAGTGAAAGGGATAACACACGAAATTAAAGTGAGAAAAATTAAAGTTTCCGAAGTCACAGCTTTTAAGTTCCCATTTTATTTTTCAAATCAAATCCTGCTTTAAGCTGAAAATGACTTTGGAATTCTGTCATTGGACTACTGTAAAAATGTAATCAGGGATTTGAAACCTCCATGTATTTATCACCACTGAAAACAAAATCTTTCCTGGAAGAGGTTAATGGAAAAAGAAATAATAGGAGGTGGAAGACAAACTGCTTCTTTCAAAACCGGAGCTGCAAACAGCATTCTAACTAATTCAGATAAGCAGCAAACACAGTTGTTAGGGGGTATTTATGGCAGCCGCATCTGTATGACAGCACTGAAGCATTAACAATGGCAGTGGGCTTTCTACAAAACACATCTGCAAGAAAGACAGGTAGAGAGGCTGTCAATCATCGGGCACGTGAATAATTCTCCACTCACTGGCCCATGCGCTCTTAAAATCAGCTTCGCAGACACAGAAAAGCTTGCTATTCAGTCAAAGAGCCACAGCATTTTTATTTTTAATTCTTTAAGAAACGTGTGTTCACACATCATTTGAAAAACAAATCCAACGATGACTAACAGCTCTCTACAAGTGTATTCCAACGGTGAACACACTTGATATTTTCAGGTTATATTTAGTTAATTTATGACTTGTTTTCTTGTCCATGTTTCAGTTAATTGAATGGGATCCTAGTCCACCCAAACAAACGGACAGCATCCCACAGTTTGGAGATTTCTCAAGAACTTATTCAAGAGTTAGGTTATTTTTTATTTTAAATCTCAGAAAATTCAGAGAGTCTATTTAAGTAACTTCTGAATGCACAAATGGAATAGAAATTACAGGCAAATAATGAAAAGGGGTCTTCTCTTTCGTTGCCTTTGCAGTAACTTCTATTTATGCTAATAGGAGTTAAGCACCTGCTCTGTAAAGAAAATAGACCCCTATCTGTGAAAATAAATGTGTACAGTATACTTCCCAGATATAATGCTGAAATCAAACAGCCGAGAATGTGTGCCACGTAAACACCGCATCACGTGGCCTACCTGAAAACACTGGTGTTTTATATTTTACCTCCTGAGTCACAGGTCCCTTGATATTACTCACAGCCCTGCCATTTGAATGGAACACAAAGAATAAATCAAAGAGGATGGACAGATTCACTGTAGCAACTGCCAGGAGCTCATGTCCAATCCTCTGTTTACCTCATCAGAAGTTCACAACCAATGGCATAAGTACCTCTGGACCTGAGCCACAGAGGAGAACTGCATAACAGAGGGGGCATGGTCATGGTCATGGTCATGGTCATGGGTGCTGGGCTGGGACTCCCAGTAGCAGCTGCAGCCCCAGGTGGGACAGCAGACGAGGCAGATGATTGTGAGGGACTCTGGCGCTCCCAGAGCCTGTCTGAGTGCCAGGTCCCACAGGAAGGCGAGTCTGCCTGGGCGACAATGGGGCCAAGTCCATGGGGAGCCACAGAAGTCTTTCTCATCAGGGACCTCGCCACAGCAACACGGAGGGAGAAAGCCTCACCCACACTGCTGCTCCACCTGACAGTGCACACCGTGGGGTTCTCACCCCAAGTCATACTACATTTGCAGCTGCATTTCCACGTGATCAAAATGGGGTTGCAGGTGAGTTAGCATCACCAGCATCAGCTTTGTCTTCAGGCACACAAGATGGTTATAAAGTAAAATCATAGCTCTTCTCATTCAACATTTTTCAAATTATTTTAAAAAGTTATTATTATTTTTGGACAGGCAGAGTTAGACAGTGCGAGAGAGACAGACAGAGAAAAAGGTCTTCCTTCTGTTGGGTCAATCCCCAAATGGCTGCTACGGCCGGCGTGCTGCGCTGATCCGAAGCCAGGAGCCAGGTGCTTCCTCCTGGTCTCCCATGCGGGTGCAGGGACCAAGCACTGCCTTCCCGGGCCACAGCAGAGAGCTGGCCTGGAAGAGGAGCAACTGGGACAGAACCCAGGGAGCCGGCGCCATAGGCGGAAGATTAGCCAAGTGAGCTGCGACACTGGCCCTCATTCAACATTTTAAATATGACCTATTTCTTAAAAATAAGTAATAAGAAGATACATCACAGAGCACATAGGACAGCTAACCACATTCCAGAGCTTCTCCCTTCTAGTGACGCAGGTGGAGGCCTCAACATTTCATTTCTGGTTTGCCTCGGGAGTGGCATTAACAGCAGTGTTCTCATGGACAGGGCTGGCTACGTAACCTGCAAGACTCTGCAAAATGCAAATATGGGGCCCTTGTTGAAAAATGTGTGACACTTACCAGACAGTGATAGCGGAGCACTAAGCCAAGGTCACACCTCTCTGCAACGCGCAGGTCCCAGAGCCGTGAAGCCAGCCTCACCTGGCACAAGACAGCTTTCCTCTCCAGCCTAGTGGGGTTCAGCCCAGACTGCACTGGGAGAACCGACAGAGACGCTGGCCACTCAGCGGACTGAGGTCCAGGGGAAAATGGAGCAACAATGTACTCTGAACACTACCGTGTACGTTCTCACACAGACTACTGTTTCAGCTGCTCTCTAGAAGGTTCCACAAAGCAGTCTTTTCCATCCAAAGGCCAGCATCACCTTGGCGAGGAGTTGCTTTACACAGGGCCACAGGACCAGTTTTGAATACTGCTCACGGTGGCACAAGCTGCCTAGTATTGTATTTGTTGGCTTTCCTAAGCCACCTCCTGCTCAAATCCATTCTCTCCCATCAGCTGTGCACCAGCCTGAGCTTAGATTGCTAATCCTCCGTGGGCCAGCTCGCCGTGTAGGTGCGATTGGCTTCCTGCAGCTGGGGCGACTTGGACGGCGGGTGCCCTTTCTTCTAAGTACAGTTATGACGTGTCACTCCTACGCTGGAGAATGACGCAGTAGCAATTACAGAGATGGGAGCAGTGGCACTCGGGGGGACCTGCCGTCTCTCAGAGAGAAGCCCCAGCCCCAGGGAAGTCGTCTCTCCCTACCTGGTCCTCAGAGATTCACAGTAAGCCACGGGGGTGAGCAAGGAGGAGCAGAAAAGCCTCCTCCCACCCTGAAATACATGTGAGACACCTTACAGAAATACTCAGAACAAAAAAAAAACACTACAGCTAAGACAAAATTATTTTGTTAAGTCTGAGTTTTTGTGAGCTATAGATTGCTTTGTCTGTGATCAAACAATACAGAAAGAATTGTTCAAGGGCATAAGCCTATCCTGATTTCTGGTTATTCCAAGAAGATTGTAATATTACCTACTCTCACTAAAATAGTATATCCTTTTTTCTCCCTTCTGGTAGTGAATTTGTAGGGATAAACAACCCTACAAATTGTTTGGCCTATTATATGTCACAGAGATTTTTCTATAGCCTGTCTAGACTCCCGACAATAGGCGAGACTGGCCTATAGCTGCAGACATTTCTATAGTCTGTAATATCACTTAGAAAAGTAAGGGCAATAACAGAAAAATGAAAACCAGCCTGACCTGCCAGGACGATAGTAGAAATACGAGTATAACAACACTTTCCAATTTAGAAATGATGATAGCATCTTAGAAGGTTTAGCAGTCACGTATCAGCCAAAGCAACTTTTGTAAAAATCATAGATACCCCCAAAATGAGTCATACTTAAGAAACTGTCCATAAGCTATAAAAGCACTTTATTGTAGAAAATTCTACATATGTTATAGTGCTTTCTGACGGCACCATGATGGTGTGTGTGCAGTATATCTATGTATGCACTTGTAGTATTTTAAGTCAACACAAAGATTTTTCAAAAGGCTCTTTAAAAATAAACCAGATTATCAAACTCTTTTTCAGCCCTCTTGGAATACATCAAAGAGGGATCAAACAATTAAAGCTGCAAATAATTTGAAAAGATTTCAGAGACACTGCATATATGCAAAAAAAAAAAAAAAGAATGGTCATCTATGTTCTTCCATTTCATCTGAGCATGTCTCCAGATTTTTCTCCCATAATTAAACTTGGTACAAACAAGGAAGGGAGAGGGGAAAGAGCGAGCAAACACAAGACCCTTGTGACTATTTATATTCTCCTTTGCTCCCTTTTAAAATTTTCAGGAAATGTTGCTTGGTTTTATTTCACCGAGGATCAATGAAAAAGGCGGCATTAAATATTAAGAACACTCATTGAGGAAACACTGTCGTAAAACTCTCGGAGGTATTTCCAGCTCCGTGGGTGTCTCCTTCCCAGAGTCTCCAACTGCGTCAACAGTCAGCAGACCATGGGCATCGTCCCCCGCGGGGGCCAACACCAACAGAGGCTTTGTCACCCTTACAATGACTCAGCTCCTGGCACCCGGGCAGGGAACGCAAAGAGAACACGCAGCAGATTCGAGAGTTCCTGCTGGTGGTTTACTTAGAGGTGTTCATCCCAGATCAGAAAACTCCCATCTCTAAAGTCTTCCAATGTCTGTCCCCCACCATACGTTCAAATATGTCAGCTGGTTTCAACATCATCAACCGTACCATGCAGTAATATGTACTATGTCACCATAAGTTCCACCAGAGAACCTGCCATCTAGGATTGCCAAATTGATAGGATGATGATTGATGAAACCATTAAAAAAAAACCTTCTCTGTATGATCAGCTAAACCCACGCACCAGGTATTCAGCCCTTCCGAGGCCTAAGATGTTACGCACACAAATGTGTATTCTCCTCCTAGAAAGGCCAATGTTAGATTCAGATTCTGCCAAGAGAGTATTACACAACACTCATTTTGTTTTGCAATATTTTGTCTTTAAGGAAATCATTCTTCAGCCTCACCAGAAATGCAGGTTTTTGTCAATGCTTTCTCATAGTAAAAATTAAACAGCAGCTTCAGTACAATTGACTGGTAATGTAATAGTAAGTATGGTATAAACATTTATGGAGGTTCTTCTGAAGCAGAAGTAGTAACTTTTCCTTTGATACGTGCCACGGTATTCAGGAATGCTTTATAAATCTTGTAATAAGATACCAGAGAGGTATAGATCTCACATAATAACCTTGGGTACCATAAAAAAATGGTGCAAAACTTAGAGTAACCTTGGCTGTCTTCATCGGCTACACTTTAATTAAAGAGAAACAAAATACGTTGTAATTAAGCATACCAACTACAATGTGGACTTTTCAAAGTAAACAAAATCCAAAATTCACACTATGCTGAATTTGGCAAACTTTCCCTCCTTACCCAATTGTCGGGAAGCACTGTGCTTGCTCCCAGGGAGGTGGGAATTCGACTGCAGGAGTCTGTCATGAACTCCAGGGTCCTGTGCGTGGCGACATCAGGCCCTCAGGAGGTCTCCCCAAATTCCCACCGCAGTCAACAGAACCTTGCAAACACACCAGAGACCCACACAGTCTTGTTGGGAATCTCTCCAGCACTCCGAGGTAGACACACAAGTCCGAGAGAACCACACGCAACCAAAGCCCAGACCCCAAGCATCCGCTACCTCTCCGACGTCGTAGATCCAAATGCGGCCTTCGGAGTCCCCCACGGCGACTTCCTTGCCGGCCTGAGCCCAGCGGACGCGGTTCAGGGCCGATGCCCCCTCAATGGCCACGCTTGCTGTTGGAACCTGTCAGAGGGGTTGGGACAGGGGAAAATGAATAGGAGCACACGGACTCACAATGACACGACATGCTGAACTGCATGAGTCACCGCCTTCCTGGGCATGAAGTAATATATATAAATATACATACACACACGTCCCTTGGGCAAGGTAAAAAGGATTCATTGTTCTTAAATTCTATGCTCCAGCGAATTAAGGGACTGAGAGAAGCAAAGAGACGCCTAAACCAAAAAAGGGAAGGAGGGCGAGCCTCTCCCCACGGTCAACGGCCCGTCCACGACATATTGCTTTGGATGGTGCCAGGTGCATCCAACAGGCGGACACAGCCGCTCCATGTGACACTTTGCCATCAGGTCATGATTTAGGGATCCAAGGAGAGAATTCAGGGTTTGCCAAGGTTAAGGCCTGAGTCTTCATGGGCCTGAATCTTCAGGGAAAAACATAACTGTATATTCATGCCTCTACACCTCACAGAGTGGGGGTGATCAGAGGGTGACTCACGTCCAAACCTCACATTCTCCCTGGCTTTTTTCTCCATTCCTTTTCCTTTTTCTGCCCTTCTCCACCGTGCCAGGGTGTGGGAAGTGGTCTATGACCTTGGCAATGTCCTCCGGGTGTTCTCCTGCTAGAACAGAACCACCCACTTGTGGGAGATGTCCTCCATCTCCTTTAATAGTCACGAACACCCCAAATCTGCAAACAATGATAATTATGATGATCAGACTCAGGGTGAACCAGAGGTGCTGGCACACGGTGCTTCTTGTAAGAATGTCTGTATCCGGCAAAAGAGGGGTGGTGTGTGTGCCTGCTCCCATCGTCACTTGTGTCAACTGGGGTCCTTCAGGTTGGAAGTTCAGCGCCGGCCTACAGATCGGATCTGCTGAGCTCTCTACAAGAATGCTCAGTGGGAAAGAACAGGCCATGGCCAGGGAAAGGGGGAACGCTGACACAGAAAGACAGCAGGGGCATCTCGCGCCACCACGTCACCCTGCGTCCCATCCAGGAGCCGCACCCAGACGGGAAGACGAGCAGCACCCCCACTTAGCATTCCTGGCGTTCTGCTCCTCAGGGAATTGAAACCATCTGTTTACATGAAATTATTGACCCAATACCTACTTTGAAAATAGCAATAAAAACTCTATCACATGTAAGAATCTGTGTTTAAACTTAATCTTGAAATCAATAAAAATTCTTTCACCCGCTTAAATCATGGCATGTCAATCGTGAGCAAAAATGTAAAACAAAAACTCCCTCGCTCATTTGTTTTTTTAAAATACACAATTTCTACAATAAAGGAACCCGCTGTGCAGCTTGGAGTCTGAATTTTTAATCAAAGCTTTTAAAGGCCAACGTGAATTTAGATGGACTGTAATTCTGTCAATATACTTTTATCATTAGTGAGTTGCCCAGAAAACAAATCCATGATTCAGCTATGGGGCCTTGAGAGTTAATATTCCGACACCATAAGGTAGACAGACCACAGGGGACTCTATCTCCTAATTCTATCAATATCAAATTTTATCTATGGGCAGTTTCAAAAACTGAATGAAAATATTCGATCTTCATATAATAAAAAATACTAACCCTGTTGGCCTTTGTGTATATTTAAAATCACGCCTAATGTATTTTTAAGAATTTTATTTGGAATTTAAGTAACACAGCAAACTGAAAAAATATTCTAAACATTTTAAAGTACCTTCTTTTTATAGGTAGTATAAATGATTTAAAAAATAAAAACTGACAGCCGATAGTAACTGCTAATGCGTGCATGAAGGAAATGACTAAAATCTATTTCTACGACTGTGTATCTATCTCATTGGTAATGACTTCTCAATTCCCGAAGAATCCATAATCATCATCTATATGTTCCCTGACTCTGGAACTTCGGTTCCACATACTTTCACAAACATCTGCAGCTCAGCCACTGAACCAAGGGAGGACACAGGTTTATATATGAGTGCGTAGCGCCAGGTACCGCGGTGAGCAGCACAAATCAGTAGTGAGGCGGGCAAATCCGAACCCGGCCTGCACAGGCTGCAACTGGGCTGACCTGGTCTGAAAGCGTGACGATCCAAACCACACTTGCAGCCGGAACAAACAGGCCGCTTCTCTGGGAATGCAGCCCCCCTCCACCATTTTTTTTTTTTAACAAGTCTAATTCCTAATCTGACAAGTATTTGAAACATCTTGGTCCACCTACTGGAAGACAAAAATGATGTGAGGCTATGAGAAAGCATTCAGTTCATCAGTGGTTATGAATCGAATATTTAGCAAATAAACTCTTACAAGCTTCTCTTTTGATACCTGGAGAAAGAGCAGGGGGAAATTACGTTGGGCAGTGCCGAGACTGGAGCTGCCTTTTATTAACGACTTTTTGACTACAGAAGCCCGGGTCTCGCAGACATTCCCCATTCCCGGGGAGGCGGCCTTAGCCAAGCCTGGCCTCCTCCGAGCCCCGAGCTGGAGCTGAAGTCTGGAAGCCGCTTGTTTTCTGGTGGCTCCAAGTGAGCGAGCTCCAGCATCGAGGCGCAATATGATTTCAATCAGCAGCGATGAAAGCCTCGGGGAAGCCATTACAACGGAAGCAATAACATCTTCCTAGGAAAAGCAGGAACGCTGTAAACATGTCAGCGTCTGCAGTGACGGTCGGAGGCGGCCTCGCGCCCACGGCGAGGTTCCAGAGAGGAGTCACTCGGGGGCTGTGGCGGGGCGGAGGAGAAACCCAGGCTGCGATCCACGTTAGAGAGAGAAAACGGGGGACAAGGACCCCCGCCTAGGCCGCCGAGGCACCGACGCCCCCGCCCCCCGGGCAGCTGCTCGCCTCCTAATTAAAGAGGCTGCAGCCGCTTCCTGCTCACAATGCCCTAGACCTCGCTCCGCGCCTGCACGTGATGCGCGGGCTCTGGCACCTGCGCCTCTTACCTGTGCGCACGCCAGAAGTCAGCACCTGCCCAGAGCCGCCTGGTCGTTGGAAATCAACGGGAGTTCAATAGTTATGCAAAAAATAAATAAATAAAATGCCCCAATAGATAAATTTCCATCCTATTTAGGGACATTGGGACAGGAGGCAAAATAAAGCAACTGTGCACACTGCATTTTTTTTAAACCTAAATACATACCTAGAGCACATTTTGAAAATGGTATTTCTTGATTGAGTGCTTTGTTTAAAAAGATATATAGGTGCTTTTCACCTGGACAGGTTAAAAATCCCACTTTTTGAAAAAGAGACCGAGTTGGAGTCGGAGTTCAGGGTCTGCGGGAAGGGCGCACGGCCGCGGCACCTACAGCGGTTGCCAGCCTCGCCCGTCCCGCGTGGCCCCCGCAAGCCCCGCAGGGCCAGCACGCAGGGACGCGCCCGCGACCCCGCTCCGGTGCGCGCACAGCCTGGCGCACGGCGCGGACTCCTGACCCAAGCCCCGGGCGCGCGGCCGCTCACCTCCGTGTCGGTGTTGAGGTTCCACAGGTCCAGGCGCCCCATCCCGTCGACGCAGGCGAAGAGCGCGGGGTGCACGGGGGACCACATGACGTCGTACACGTAGTCCGCGTTGTCTTCAAAGGAGTACAGCGGCTTGTTGTGCTGCAAGGCGGGGAGAGACCGTGACGACTCGGCGGCGCTGCCACCGCCCCGGGCTGTCTGGGGGAAGCCTCGTGGAAACCTCTGCACGTTCGCCGCGTGCCATAAAACTGCCCCAGATGGAAGTCCCCGGGAAGGGGACGCGGGCCTTGCTCGGGGCTGCCGCTGTCCCGCGGCGGGGCGAGGGGGCGCGCGGTTGCGACCCGGCTGGCGGGCAGCCGTCCCGGGCAGGTGGACGGAGCCCGCCCCCTCGCTCGGAAGGCCGGCCACCCGGGGCCGCGCTCGACCAGCCGCCGGGAGCCCGACGCCAGCCGCGGTCTGCACGGCCGGGACCCGCGGGCGCGCTCCGCAGCGCCCCTCGCCCCTCGCCCCTCGCCTGGAAGAAGCCGCCTGCCACCTGGTGGTACGAGCGCGGCGCTGCACCGGCCGTCGGCGCTGGACCAGGCTCCCCCCCCCTCCCCTGGGGCCGGACAGGGAGAGGGGGGACACAGACGCGTCAAGGGGTGCGTGGGGTGGGGGGTCCATTCTGCTGTCCAAGACCCGCGTGTCTCCACCAGCCCAGTTCACCCAGACGGGGAGGGCCGATGCGCTCAGGGCCAGGGCCCCTGAACCCACACTGAGCAAACCGCAGCTTCTCGCCCTCAGGGTGCCTCCAGGAGCCCCAGCGTGGCGATTTGGGGGGCAACGTGGCCGCGCGCCCCCACGGCACGCCAACGGTTCTGCCCCAGAGGCGCACCGTAAACCACCTCGGCGCTCCAGATTTCCAGGGAACACTGTCACGTCAAATAGCACCCAAGTCGGAGGCAAGTTTGAAAGTACACCAGAAATCAGATGTAATTGGACTTCATGAATTATTCATCCCATCTGGCTTGTCTTATTCTAATTTCTGCATAATGGCTTTACTAATCCCTGATCAATTAATGTAAAATGAAATTTAAATGATAATGAAAGCTCTGGAGATAAAGGAAATTAAGTATTCTTACAGCCTCTGACAGAAATCTAAACAATGGGAGTTCTCCCCCAGTGGCTTCTTGCCGCAGTCAGCTGTCTGACCCTTCCACGGGCTGCACCCGGTGCCCGGGTGCCTGTGCAGGTCAGAGCCATGGACCTGGAGGCGAACAGTGGGCAAAGTCCCCAAGGTGCACCTGCAGAGAACCAGCCAGGAGCGAGTGCTGAGGCAGTGGGAGAGATACCAGGGCACCCTAAACTAATGCTAAGCTTTGTTAAGGAGGATCGCTTTGATATTAAAACATCGCGGCTTAGAAGTGAGCAAAACTTAAATACATTAAAGCAACGCAGAATATTTAGATGTGCGAGTCTGTATGTGGGTGAGGCAGACGTATCTTATTTTTAATTCCAAACTCTCTGACCGAGAGTATAATTTGAAAAAAGAATACGAAACATTGAGCCATCAGAATTAACCGGGCATTTGCCTTACAGTTTTGTACTTAACAATTCTGGATTCTTGAGCCAGTACAGGTACATGGCATGCCATTTTGCAGTGGACTTGACGCCATGGGTATGTGCTATCGGCTACTTAGGTCTGGATATTCAATGACAGTGACTGATGGTTCATTTCTCCTAATTAAACATTTCTTAAAGGCAGTTGGAGTAGCTCTGCTTCACTGGCCACGGTGAGCAGGATCCCTACTCTTCGCAGAGATTATGCCCACTGCCAGTCCTTGCTGTTGGAGGTCACAGGTCACTTAAAGAATGCAAGAAGCCAGAGCGGGGACAGACTCACGCTTCCTGCAAGGTCACTTCTCAGTCTCCCTCCATCGTTAACTCGGCTGCGACTACAGCTGAGGATCTGAGGTGTGGAGACAGACGCGCACACACACGGGACACACAGCGTAGCACAATCTTCCTCCCCGGGATCAGTTAAAGGTCATCAGCTTTAAACACTCATTTTCCAAAGCAGCTGATATTACTCGATACAGTAATTCCCTTAATAATTAATCTCCAGCATTTGCCCTTATTCTTCCTTCCCCCTCTCTCCCTTTTTCTCTTTTAGTGGTTTCTTCTTTGAAATTGCACCACTTGGTAAACATCTGGAAATAACTGGTATCATCCATGTCAGCAAACCCAGTTTTCTCACATCTAATAGTATTGATCCAAATGCTGGCATCCACCCTCCTGCTCACCCTTGGCCCCTAAAACCAGACCCTCTGCTGTCCAGCACTGTGCCAGCCGTTCCAGGCTGTGCTTAAATGTGCCTGGGAGAAGGGCAGAGGGCTTCTGTTTTCAAAGGCTTCATTTCAACTTGCTAAAAACACATTCGGGGAAAAGTCGGGATTGGGATTGATTGAACTCATCAGTGTAACAAGTGGGTTGACATGCACAGCATAACAGAGGCTAAGCGCCAGGCTTAGGTCAAGGTCATTTTTACCCAAGTGCCTTTGTGAATATTAATTATACTTTTCTGATGAAGAGGTTTTTTTTTTTTTCATCATTCCATTCTAATATGGGCTCAAATTGCCTAACAGAAAACATATTATGGCCAACACATAGCTCATGAAATATTAGCATTTTCATGAAAGAAAAAGCCTTGAGTTCCAAAGATTCTGGCTTGGAATTCACAAAGTGTGTGTTTCTGGATTGTCAAGCCCCATGTAACTGGCTTGCTGTCTAACTGTAAAATCACAACCACTGCTAGTTTGGAGGTGGAGAGTGGGGGAACAAACCCGACCGGCGATTTTGAAAGGGGAAAACTCTAATATCCTTTCTAGATGTGAAAGCCACGGAAGCTTCAAGATTTTAAATATTTACTCTGCAAAATACTCAAGTCCATTTAGTAAAATAAATATTGCCCCACAGCACGTCACTGTTGAAAGTGTCTTTCCAAACAATCCCCTCTCAACACACAAAAACCTTCTCATCTGTGTGTTTCTGTTCCTGCTGCCATGTTTAGCGTCAGCAAAGTGCTAAGGAAAAGCTGTGCCATCACCCAGCCTGTGGCTCCTGAGGCTCAGATCAGGGAAATACAGCCCCCGACACCTCGTGTACCAGGGCTGTGCCAATAACGCACAAACAGCCAGAGCTGGCCTGGTTTGATCTGAACACTGACTCTCAAAGCGGGGCAGGGCAGCTGGCTACCAGCCACCCCCGCAGACAGACCGGGAAGCCCCGCGAAGGCTGAATTGTTTGGTGTCTGGTGTGTGCCTGCCTCTGTACTCACATTGTCTAATTTAATCCGCATAAGATCTCGGTAAGGTAGACGGTGTTTACAGAAGAGAAAATTACAGCTCAGGACAGTTAGTCAGTTTCCCAAGACCAGGAGGGTTGTCAGTGGTGCAGTTGCATTGAGCAAAGCTCATCTTCTCATTGCGGGAATAACACGGTCCCTTCTAGGAAACAGCCCTGCTCTCCAGGGTCACGGAAAACCAGCAATAGATCCGTACTTCTTCTCTGGACTCGATCCTTTGTGTTTCAGTTTTGACCAAGCACACACTGGGAAATTTGTAGAAACAGTTACAAACTACTGAGGTCCAAATATTTCTGTCCTTTCCCGGAGTAATGAATCTGGAGATTTCATTACATTCATTACATATCACCCATGTATGGGCAGGACTCAATAGCACCTTGTGCCAGGAGCAGAATCTTTCTCTCCTGAAAACTAGAAAACGATTGGAGTAGCTCTTGCTAAGCGCACTTAGGTTTGCAGTCGGCCATGCATGGGCCAGAAGAGGAGGAGGCAGAGGTCTGGTTCCAGCTCCCTGAATGCCTGGGTAATACTGGGTGAGGGACTCTGGCTATGGGATTGCAAGACTGGGGACACACCAGTAGCAGGAAAATAGTGGGAGGAAGTGGAAGGGACTATAGACCTTGGGAAATGTCATCGAACATTCTTGGATCTTGATTTTCCCATCTGCAAAATGGGAAGCTGCAGCTACTGATCAAGGCTTCTGTGAGCTCAGCTGTTCTGTGTCTGGTGGGATGTATCTATTAGGGTGCGTGACAGTTTGCCATTCTAAGTCCTTTCGTGTGCTTTGGTGCCCTGTGGTAAGATACAACGGAATCAAGTATGAGAAAGCTTTTTCCACAGTGCTATTGAAAGGTAAATATTAGAATCAAAGCTGTCTTCCCTGATGTTCTGCGGGATTCTTATCATAGTGATTTTTTTTTTTACTTTGTCTTTCATTAAAACATGTATAAAAATGTACCAGGTGGCTTTTAATGAAAAATGTGAGCTTACAACAGCAATAATAGACCTCCTGGTTGATCCATTGGAGAAGGAATAAAGACTATTAAATTCACATAGGAGAGACAATAACGAAAACTGTTTTAAAAGTGAAACTTTGCAACAACCATTAACGTTTTACAAGGAAGAGTTAATCTCTAGAATTGAGTTTGATGTTATAAGCATACTTCTGAAAGTGAAAAGACCTGCATATTTTCCCAGTTAACTGTAAAATGATTTCACCAGACGACTTTCTATGTCTGATGTCAGACATGTGCCAAAGTCGCAGCTAGAGAACAGAATGGTTATTTCCATATATATTTTTTATTTTCCTCTTATCAGGCACCTTGAGGCATCCCAGCAGGATTTAGTGTTTTGAAAGCTGATGATGGGGAAGATTTGTGTTCAACTGTCTCCTAACACCTCTCAATGTTGTGGTTCTTGAGGCTGAATCTGTGCCTCAGTGATGAGCTTTCCCAGTGGACTGAGTGGCAGTGAATCCCTGAACCCTGGAAATTTCTTGTGGAGGGGAGGGTAATGTGGTCAGTAGTATTGCATTAAGAGGGGGAAAATAACAAAATTTCCCCATTTTATTCTGAAATAAAAGGAAAGCAAATGGAAACTTACCTTGAAAATGATATCCTATTGGGAAAAAATATGGCCAAAATAATAAACAATGAGTAATAAGAAAATGTCCTTCAAAAATTGTCATGTGGGTTCCTGTGAAGTCATTAAAACAAATAGCCAGCCAGTTCTTCCAGGAAACATGAGAATGGGAGACCACAATCTTGCTTTAAAAAAAAAAAAAAAACCAAAGGACCCCAAAACTTCAAGCTGACACAAAAATGGATGCCTCTACCATAAAAACAAAGTGGTTACACAAACCAACCAACCAAAACTCACAAACCTAACCGAAACACCAACGCTCCTGGCCCGAGAGAGGTCTTGCAAATTTGGTACTATCACTGGAAAACCCGTATTTGCCACTTTCTACAATGAGAGCCATCGCGTGCACAAAACATTCTGCATGGATCCAAGTTCACAGGCTAATTTTAACACAGAATCAATGATGCCTACTGAATAACTTTTTTAAAAGTCATGGTTATAAACGCAAAATTAGACATGAGTACTTTGGGCGAGTTATGCTCTGTAGAATATATGTAGGGGTCTACTTGTTATTTGTGTGTGTTAACCAAAACTATGCAAGGACTTCCACTGGACTTAATTTGAAACAATTTAAAAGGAGGTTCTGGAAACCCAGGAATTTAGCATTCGTCTCTCTAGAAACGCAGAAATTCTGCTAAAGAAGAGCTGAAGCCACATAAAAGATGTTTCTCCCTGTACTGCCTTCCTCTATTGCTTATTTGCATGGACGGATCCCCCTAATCCAGGAGGCGCCACCAATAAGGAGGCTAATTATCCCTATCAAGGAATGTGTGCCTATTCACAGGTTTTGACTAGTATCTGAGTGGGTAAAGCCATGGAAAAAGCTACAAGCTTTGCTTAATTCATAAAAGGAGCCTTCCCTGCACTGGCATGATTTTATGAGCATCGGCTCTGCCTAAAGGTTCTGTAAAACTGGCCTCTGAGCACACACCTGTCGTGAGCCACTGCGCAAACACGAAGCAAGGCTGGTGTGCTCCACGATCACCTCTCGCAGTCTCCTGCACTCCCGCTGCTCTTCTGCCCCGTTCTGCCTTCTTGCTTGTTTGAGTCGAGGCAGGGCAGGGTGGGTCATTATGTCTCCAAAACCAGGTTCCGCTGCATTGGCCCGACCAAGGTGGCTATCCCTCTTACTGATTTCATTCATTGCCCTTCTGTACTGATGGTGTTCTTGGGAAAGACCATGTGGCAGAGGAGGCAAATGGGTTCAGAAGACCCTCCCTTAGGTTGCACCTGCCCTGTTTCTCCTGCAGCAGACTGGCTTCATACTCAACATTAGACAGTGTGCTATGTATCTGTAATGGTCAAGTTGATGCGAGACTGTCCTAGGGAGCTGGAGAGCAGAGGTATTTTGAAGCCTTGTGTCGGTAGAAGGATAAACCAGTCAAGCGGTATTTGTAACCTTGAGTTCTGTTTATTATTTATTTAAAAAATATTTTTTTATCTACTCCAAAGGCAGAGAGATGGCTCATCTGCTGGTTTACTTCCCAAATGCTCACAACAGCTTGGGACTGGGCAGGCTGAAGCCAGGAGCTCCATCCAGGACTCCCACATGGGTAACAGGGACCCAACTCGTCCGGCCATCACTTGCTGCCTCCCTAGGTGCACATTAGCAGGAAGCTGGAATTGGGCATGGAACCAGGAGTTGAACCCAGGCACTCTGATGTGGGATGAGTTAAGCCAAAAGTGGCTCAGCTGCTATGCCAAATGCCTGCCCCATTTATTATTTACTTAGTGTCCAACTGCACAACTGCATTTTACTAGCGGGTAAGTTCAGTGGCAACATATTTCCAAATATTTAAAAATATTTAAACTGCTAATCCTTAAGTATTTAAAACTGCCAATCTCCACTCTAGGATCCGGCTTACAAACTGTATGACTGTTGTAAATTAATTTATGTGTATAGAGAGAAAGACACAACACATACATGTAATTTTTAAAGCTTGTAAAAATATTGAATTATAAACCCAAATTCAAGGCTTATACCTTAAAAGTTGCCAGTTCCAGAAGTGAATTCGACACTAATGACCTCAGTACATTTTGATATAACAATATAACATTTATATAAACTATAAATAAGGACAGCAAATACAGACATGGTTCATGGAAAATGGACATCTCTTTATTCCATTTTTCCATGAACACTTTGTATATATGAAAGGCACATTTTCAGAGTCAGGGTGAGGTTTTCATAGCCCTGTATTCCCAAGTTTTCTGGGGTTAAATGAAATGTATTTTTTATATTATATCATGTCAGTATAGCTGATACTTGTGTTTATCTTAAGGGTAGAGGGAACCAGCTTAGAGAATCCCAAGAAGTGGGAATTTAAAATGTTCTGGTCCGATCTAGGGTATCTCTGATATGCTTCTACTTGCCACCAATTTGTTCACCATCTTCTGTCTCAGCTAAGCCACACTAACATGAGTTTCTATTCAAGAAGCACCCATGGACACTGCAGGAAGTGTCCAGTGCAGGAAAATGGTATTAATTATGGGTCCCAGACAATATACAAAATTAGAAGGTCACAGGGGTCTGGTCAAGATGGACCCACATTGATTTGGCCCACAACAGCTACTTGGGGAATAAAGATGAATTTTACTGGATTTTCCAGGATTAGACGCAAAATGCAGGGGAGAGCAGGGAGATGGGGGTGGGCTATGTCTGGATCTCCTAACTGTAGATATGGTCATGCCTGTCATTCTCATTGTCTTTCCCTCTCTGTCATTGTTGTTTCAAAGCTGAAGGTTGAGGAAGGCAACCCATGCTGTGTATCATTAAACTGAAGAGACAAACATTTCCACGCAGGCTAAGGGAGCCAGAGAGGGGGTTTGCCAAGCTCTTCACTCTTGTGCAACAGTGAGGCTCAGTCAGCAGCTTGAACTGCAAGTCTCGAAAGGGTTTGCTCTCAGATGAGATAGGCACACACGTCTGTCTGAGTCTGTAACAGCCAGCGGTGTGTGTGGGTGGCTGGATGTTTAGGAAGGAGCTGGGAGCACAGGTGGAGGTACTGGGACAGGAAGTGTGGACACAGGCCAAGTCTGGAGGTGACTTTGGGATTACATTCTTGTGGTTTCTTTCCAAGTCACAGCATTCTCCCTGGGTGAGCTTACAAAGAAGTTCAAAAGAAAGAAAAGAACCTGATGACTGGCACAGGTAGTTTCATGGAAAGCCAATGTTAAGGCTTGCTATCATGTTGGAAAGGGAGGCAGGGAGTGAAAACGGGGCGGGGGAGAATCAGCCAGCCGCCAGACTACCACTGTGTTTACCCAAGAGGCAGCCAACAGGGCTTTGGGGTTGTGAGAAAAATGCACCCTGGGAATGGGCGTTTAGTCTAGCGGTTAAGATGCCCACGGCCCACGTCACAGCACCCAGGGTTCAATTCCCGGCTGCTGCCCCCGACTCCAGCTTCCTGCTGCTACAGACTCTGGGAGGCAGCAGTCACGGCCAAGCGATGAGGTTCCTGCCATCCACGTGGGAAACCCAGGTTGAGTTCCTAGCTCTGGGTGTTGGCCCCGGTCCAGCCCTGGTGGTTGTGGCATTTAGGGCATGAACTAGTGGATTACAGCTCTTTGTCTCAGCCTCTCAAATAGATAAAAAAAATTTAAAGAATGCACTCTTATCTGCTAAACATTACCGGTAGTAAATTAATTCATAAAGTTACTTATTAATCATCTCACTTGTTTATGATCAGATTTGTATTAGCTATAATCCTAACTTTTGATTTTATTGTGATATTCTTCTGATATTTTCAACACGCAATAGGATGCTAACACAAGTAGATAAGCTAAGAACCCTTTGCACGAAATTTGGGAAACATCTCTATTTCAACTGAGGATAGTCGAACCTAGGTGAGCAAAGCACACATCACCATCAGTCTAACCATCAATGAGGACTCATCAGGGCCCAAGACAAACTTTTTACTTTGGACAGTTTTTGGAAATATAAGCTCTGACCTCCATTCTCAAGCACTAAGTCCAAGTGGGCAGATAAGAATTCTAAGAGACTATTTCTTACTTGGTAATTTTTTTCTTTATTCCAAAATGATTTGTGGCATCTTGCAAGTAAAACATCCTGCAAACTGAAGAGCAAGCACACCACAGAGTCCTGAGGCACACAGGTAGGCTACGTAGCTACTACCAGGCTCCAGAGACACAGCGAATATTCCAGCCCGGTACTGACACAGCTCTAATGTTCCCGACAACTGAGACAAAAGGGAAAACCAATCATATCACCAGGAGGCACACAGATTTCACCATCTCAAGAAAGGAGGACTATGAATTCTGCCTCAAAGACACATTCCTGGGGAAAACTTAAGGAGGAATTTACCACGTCTGCAAATCCCTGGAAAATAGACGGGCTCTCTGCCTTGTTTATACCTAAGAAAGAGAACAGGTATGCAGCCAGGTGCTCAATTCTGCGGTACAGATGTTAGGAGCCAGAGGAATTTGAAGACTGGGGGTGGTGGTGTGTCGGGGGTTGCCAGGTTCTGATGTGGTCAGGGGAGGTGTTATCCCGGACAGGTGAGGGGACTCCGCCTTCCAGGGTGGATAGACTGAGACATGGGAGGGGAAGATGATCCAGGAGGGGAAGCAAAGTGAGCAGGAGTCTGGCTCCATCACTTGGGATGGCATTCCCAGGCAAGTGTACCAGTGAGGGGTGGGGACAGCCCAGGTGGGCGCTATGAAATAGCAGTAAGAAAATACCAGTAATTTAGGTTTGGGTAGGGCAGGGTACGAGGTCTGGAGTATACAGTGAAGACTTTCAGGGCAATAAACTGCTGATTTAGTAAGCGAGCACTGAGTGTTGTCAGCCCTTCAGGGTAGACGACTGAATGATGAACACGCATTACTGAGCAGGAAACAGAAGAAGAGACGGAGCAGGGGAGGAAGACCCGATTTGTATTTCAAACACGGGGGCGCTGGAGTCCTGGAAGGGACAGTTCGGTGACAGTGCAAGTGAGGGTTAGGCTAACTGTGGGACTATTGCTCCAGAGAACAAAGGGCAGCCTTGAAGTTCATGCTAAGGGGTCATCCACAGGAAGTGCTGAGGGAGAGGGAGGTGGGAGGAAGGGGAAAACAAGGCTCGTGGTGGGGGAAATTGGGAAAATGTAGCAAAGGTAGGCCAGTAGAGTGACAGAAGGGAGAACGCCGGCCAGAGGGTCGGAGAACAGAAGGCCGCGGGAGAGCGTGGAGCGGGCAAGGCGAGCACCGAGAAGCAGCCACCGCATTTCGCCAGCTATGATGCCCTGATGGTCTTGGACCAGGAAATGTCAACAGACGCCTTGGAGGAGATTGACCTCGTTCAAAGCACACAGAGCTCATCTTTTGACATAAAGCAGTTGGGGGAGGGGCTGTTCACCTACCTACCTGTGAAAAGTTCTGACACATTCACAGGACTGGGGAAGAGCATGGTGCATTGCCTAAGAGAGCCTGAACCTGACCCAGCTGGCCACACACAGCACACACTGCCCCATCAGTAACGTGCCCTAAGGATGGCGGTCTTGACAGACCGTCTTTGGGGAGATGCAGGGGGGCCATGTTGTGGCATAGCAGGAAAGGCCGCCACCTGCAGTGCTGGCATCCCACATGGGTGCTGGTTCGAGTCCTGGCTGCTCCACTTCCAATCCAGCTCTATGCTATGGCCTGGGAAAGCAGCAGAAGATGGCCCAAGTCCTTGGGCCCTGTACCCACGTGAGAGACCCTGAAGAAGCTCCTGGCTCTTGCCTTCAGATCACCTCATTTCTGGCTGTTGTGGCCATTTGGGGAGTGGATCAGCAGATGGAGGACCTCTCTCTCTCTCTCTGCCTCTCTGTAACTCTGCCTTTCAAATAAATAAATCTTTAAAAAAAAAAAAAGGGCCTTTGACCTCAGCATCAGCAAGTTCACTTCTGTTAACCACACGTCAGTACTTTCTGCCACTTTCAGTCAACATCCACTGTTATTCAAGGCCCTGCTGACCTTGGAGTTAGTCTTGGAGGGACTAGGGCCCTTTAGGCACTAGGTTAAGGGGTGAAAAGACCTAATGAGAAGCTCATTACTGGCCATGCGATTTATCTGTAACCAGGGGTCTGCTACAATAAGGAAGTATCCTTAGCTCGTATTATGGGCAAAATGGTATCCCTCACCCAGACTCCTGTGTTGAAATCCTAATCCCCCATACCTTATGCCACTCTATTTGCAGGTCAAGTCGGTAGAGATGGGCTAAGTTTAAATGAGGTGATATGGGTGGGCTCTAACCCAACATGATTAGTGTCATTAAACAAAGGGGAGATTAGGACCACATGAAGACCCAAGGAGAAGATGGCCACCAGCAAGCCAAGCAGAGAGGCCCCAGGACAAAGTCACCCCAGGACAGCTTCATCTTGGACTTCCAGCCTCCAGGATCAGGCAGAAATCCACTCCTGTTGCTATGCCCCCTGGCTCTGGTCCTGTGTTACGGCAGCTGAGCTGGCTAAAGCAACCAGACAGATCTTTTTTCCCCTTGGTCTCTAATGTGCACATACATAGATATTTTTTTCCTACAGTTGGGCATTTGTGGAGTTGCCCCTGGGAGGGCAAGACAGCTTGAGGTTTCCGAGTGTCTATTCCCCTCCCTGCTGAACACATTGCTTCTGCACTCAGCACTGCCTTCCACTGTGAGGGGCAGGTTGCCTCCAATGAATCTAAGCATACATGCTGCTTTATAGAGACAGCTGAGCCTCTCAAAACTCTTCTCCTTAACTTTAAAGCATACCCACAGTTCTGCGATGCTCTTGAGACAACTGGGAAAAGAATGGAGAGTGGAAAGCCATGTGGAAGTCAGTGCCAGCTAAGTACAAGTATGAGGGGAACTTTAAAAATCTCACACTGAAATGGAATCAGAAGCTGTTTATGGCGTGGACACTGGGCCTGGCAGTTAAGACACTGGTTCAGCTGCCCACGTCCCATACTGGATTTGATTCTTGGCTCCACTCCCAATCCCAGCTTCCTGCTATTGCTGCCTGGTAAGCAGCAGCATTGACCCAACCGACACGGGACCCAACACTAGATTTAGGTCCCAGCTCCTGGCTTTGGCCTGGCCCAGCCTGGCCATTTGTGAGCATTGGGAGAATGAACCAGTGGTTGGCAGCTCTCTCTACCCGTGTGTCTATCACTGCCTCTCAAATAAGTTTTAAAAAAATGTTCATTTTGGTGCAAAGGAAACCTTTGAAACCTACGCACAGTCTCCTTCGTACTACATATGTTCTCTGAACTTTGGAAGTTCCTCATAGGTCATCACTAAGCCAGGACTCCATCTACGTTTGAATCAGAAACTAAAATTCTGCTCGATTCAGCAGACTTTTGCCTGGCCAAAGCTATTTTCCCTGCAAACCCAAGTTTCGTATATTTTGGTTTAATTTTGCCACCCTCTGCAGACTCCGCCCTGAGTGCTTTGAAGGAAAGGCGGGCGGAGGGCATGATGGGGGTGGGGTGGGAGAGCAGGAGACCCCGCGCAGTGTGTGGGCAGGCACAGCTCACTTGGGACCCCCTCCTCAGGGGTCGGGGTGGCCTGCACCCTCAGCACAATCCCGCTGAGCCCTCTCCGTCAGCCGCCCGAGGACTGATCACCCTGTAACATGGGTTCCCCAGGCTGGAAAACGTTCCAAGAATTTGGAACACGTTTCTACAGTTGTGTCCTCTTAAGGGTGGGATCCATCAAAAAGCAGGGAGAGCAGGCTCTGTGTAACGCAGTGACAGGAGATCAGCGGCGCGCGTCTGCCGATGGGACGAATTTATTTTTATCGAGGATTAATGATGCTGCCACAACCCAGATCTACCGCCTGGTTTTGACAGGTTACCGCAAGGGTTCCCATTGTTTAAAAAAAAAAAAAGAAAAAGAAAAAAACCAAAAAAACAGGAAAATACCAAAGAGAATGTTTTATTTTGCTACATTTCCATTTGTTAACAAAATTCCCCATAAGCAAAACCAGAGGTCATTAACAACCAACCAAAACATGCCTGTCTCCAGCACAATTACAGCCCCTCATCACAAAAATACAGCTCTGCCGAAAACCCAAATCATGACAAATCCTTCACATGAAAAACGCGGGGCAGACTTGAAACCACCTGACTTGACGCCGGGTTTGTGCTCCCTAAAATTACCTAGAAAATACCATAATCTTCTCTCCGCATAGCTGGATGTGGTCCAGGACCCTGGCTCCAGAGGTGGAGGGCAAAGCTACAAAATCGTGTTTCATAGACGGCTCCACCCTCTCTCCCAAGTCCACTTGGCCTCGGGACAGAAAGTGAGGTCTAAAGCACATTCATCCTGGGCCTGGGTTTTTGGCCCAAGCTCAAGACTCTTAGAGGACACAGGCAAATGAAATCCAAAATGTTATCAGCCTGCCTTCACAAGTCGCGTGGGGTTTCTCTTGGGTCCCGGCATGCAGCGAGTAGCCCGTCCTTGCTATTTAATGGGAGACCAGAATTGTACTAGAAAGTTGCCTTAGGACTTTTGAATGCCAAAGTGAAGTTTGATCATGCGAGGTGTGCATTGTGTATGTGTGCAGAGAGAGGGCAAGGGGAGAGAGATTCCCTTCCTGTGTTGAATCAAGTACTCTGACAGTGAGAGCCAATGCTAGGGCTGTGTGTGTGTGTGTGTGTGTCTGTGTGTGGGGGCGGTGCGGGGACTCTATTGTGGGTGTCTGCGTGCTTGGCAAGGAGCCCCACAATTATGGGCAAGCCTCCCAACGCCCTTCCTTCTCCTACACCCAAAGCTCCAGTTCTCAAGACCTTCCCCTGCCCAACGCCCATGCACTCTCTCTCACGCTTTGCATGGGGGAGAGCCAGGAGAGGCTGCCATGTGATTTTTACCTCCTGCCAGGCTAGTGACAGGCTCAGTTCCATTGGCTCAGTGCAGGAAGCCTCTGGGGGCCACAGATGTACGGCCGGCGAGGGCTATGCTACCAACCCTCTGATCCCGCTGGGGCAGACCCACGCTACAGCACAGGCCGGCCCCGTTCCAAGTGTGCGCCCCCCCCCCCCCCCCCCGCCCCGGCTCCTAATCAAAGCCCCAGGCTGCTGCGCTCAGACTCTTTGCACACACACCCAGAGCCGGTAGCCAAGCCTTTACTCACACTGCTTCCTCCCTTGGAGAAGGCACCAGTCTCTCTGCTCTCCCGTCATCCCAGTGTCAAGGCCTGCCTCAGCCCACACCTCTCCCCCCACTCCCTCCCCCCAGTCCTCCAGAAGGCGTGGGAACCCCGCCGGCCTCTGCTTTCTGGCTGCTTTGAGGAGCTGTCTTGGGGCTGCCTTGGAGTGCGTCTTGCACACTTATGTTTAAATGCATTCTGAGTTCATTATGAAGCGTCATTCCATTTTCCATGGAGCCTAACAGTTCCTTCTTGCCCCTCCCTCTGGAGATTTTTTTAGAGTAATTTTAGCCTCACAGCACATTCAGCAGGAAGTACAGACATTCCCCATATTTCTCCTACCCGTGCCTCCGAGCGCCCCCACCGGAGTGGTGAACCCACAGCGACGCATCGCTGTCACGCCACGGCCACAGCACATGTCCGGGTTTCCTCTTGGAATTGCACACTCTCGGGCTTTGGACAGATGTGCAGTCCTGGAGGGCTGTGGGTTTCATTTCTGAAGGGTGGGCGTCTAAGAGTGCTTTGAGGGAAACATGACTGTTGTATCTGCCTGCCTTCGGGAGAGTCGGGAGTGGCGTGTCTGATCACACCTGTCAGCACGCAGGTGTGTCCTTCCTGCCTGCTCGGCAGACTAGGGACACGCACCCAGGAGCTGTGAACAGGACATCACACGCCGGGGCAGCTGAGGGTCCTCCTCGGAGCCATCGCACAGTTCAGGGTCTCATGGGCAGCTGAACTGGGATGCACCTGTGTTGCCAAGGTCAGTAAGACACCCACACTGGACACAGCACCGTGGCTCCACCCGCACATGGAGTGAGTGTGTGTGTGGGGGTAAATTTAGCTTGTGAACTTGCGGGGTGGTGCTGTCTACTTATGTAGGAGTTATAAGCCACAATCCTCAGTGACTTCTCTGTAGCATTTCAAGCAGAACTCAAGCTGTGTAGGAGGCCAAGAAACCAGGCACCATGCCTCCGGGCAACTTCTCATCCTCATCTCCTGCCCTTTTCCCTCCTCCTGTTCCTCAAACAAGCCCACCCCTGTGGTCCCTGCTTCACAGACTTGAAAACTTGCTCCCTCTGCCTACAAACACCTCTTTCCCCCACCTTCACACAGGTAGCTACGCCTCACTAATGATGTCTACTGGAGTCATCCCCTCCAACGGAGGGCTGCCCCAGCCACCCATTAAAATACCTCTCCCATAACCTCACTACTCTCTCCCTCCAACCCTGCTTCGTTCTCTTTGTGTCAGCTTTTACCATCTGACATTTGCTATGCACAGTTGACCTCCGTTATTCAGAGGTTCCACACCCCACATCCACAAATACTCCTATTCTCTGAAATTTCTTGGTAACCTCAAAACCAGTATCTTGAGGGCACTCACAGGTAAGAGCAGAGTGGCAACCAGTGGGAGTCACATGATGTGTGAGCTCTCAGTCAAGGTCAAATAAGATTACGTTCTGCCTGCTTATTCTCACTTTCGTACTATAAGTCATTGTGCTTCCTTGCGGTCTATTGCTTGCTGACTTCATGCTTTAGACTGGCCCCCAAGCAGGTGCTTCAGTCTTGTTTAGTGTTTCAAAGCCCAAGGTGACTGAGCTGTGTCCCACTGACAGAATGTGAGGGGACTGTTCTCCTTTGCTCCACCTTTGTGGTCAATGTACCTGACTCTTCCTCACCAAGTCCTCTGATGAGATGATTGTGGCCAAAGGACAAAAGTTTCCCATTTCCCCAGTAGATTAAGAAAACTGGTACTAAAACCAGGTAAACTCTAAGAAGAGACATTGGAGAGGCCCAGATTGCGTCTGGAAGGGATTGCACTTGAGACGGCTATTTGTGTTCTGTGAAGGTCATTATCTTTTTACCCACATCTGGACAGTGAGGCATGTTTTTGGGGAGTAGGACTAGTGGGTTGGTTCAGTAATAAAGATGTGAAATGTTTTGAAAAGATATGGGGGGCCGGCACCATGGTCAATAGACTAATCCTCCACCTTGCAGCGCCGGCACACCAGGTTCTAGTCCCGGTCGGGGCGCCGGATTCTGTCCCGGTTGCCCCTCTTCTAGTCCTGCTCTCTGCTGTGGCCAGGGAGTGCAGTGGAGGATGGCCCAAGTGCTTGAGCCCTGCACCCCATGGGAGACCAGGAGAAGCACCTGGCTCCTGGCTTCGGATCAGCGCGGTGCTGATCAGCGTGCCGGCCACGGTGGCCACTGGAGGGTGAACCAATGGCAAAGAAGACCTTTCTCTCTCTCACTGTCCGCTCTGTCAAAAAAATAAAAAAAAAAAAATAAACATAAAAGAAAAGATGTGGGGGACTTTAGAAAGTTTATAAGAAAGGGAAAGAAAAGATAGTTTTATTTTGGTGCAAAAATTTTATAAAAACACAGGTGTATGTAAGGTCTTCAAAAATTAATGAAAAATGCATCAAAAACTCTACATGGGTCTTAACATACTTATGCACCACAATAAGCCTATCCTTTAATTCCATTTTCCATGAACTTTTTGAACATGTGCTAGAGGTATTTTCGTCAGGGGTTAGCTGTAGGCTGATACTTGATATTAATGAGCCAATAATATTAAATAAGGTGTCTGTAGGCGCTGACTTTTCATTAATTCAAATATGAGAGAAGCTTCTTGCGAAGGGAAAAGTTTATTTTGGCTTACAATTTGGAGGTCAGAGCTTAGGGTCAGGTGGCCCCGTACCCCAGCAATGGTGGAGGCTGGTCATAGCAGAGTGGGTGTACTGGGACCATCTCACGGTGATTAAGAAAGCATAGAGAGAGTAGGCCAAACTCAGGTCAAATAACCAACCCTCTAGTGACCCTAACCCTAACCACCTTCTGAGGACACACCCAGAGACCTAAAACCTCCCCTCAGACACCATAATTAGATCAAGGGTGCAGCATGAATCCATCCAGACTTGGAGGAGCCGGCCCTGGTTTGCATGTGGTCTGTGTGGTCCTCAGATGCTCATGTGTTAGGAGCTTGGTGTCTAGTGTGGCAGGATGGGAGGTGGTGGGGCCTAGTGGCAGATAATGAGGTCATGCTCCTTGGAAAGGATGGATGTCGGTCTCGTGGAGTGAGCGAGCTCCCACGAACACGGGTTGTTCACTCTGGCTTCCTGTTGTGCCCTGTGACCTCTCCGGTGCATGCGCGTGTGTGTGTTCCTGCCACTGCAGTACCAGCTGCCACGAGGTCCTCACCAGAGCTGAGCAGGTGCTGGTCACCATCCCCTTGGACCTGGCTACAGTTTGGATAATAGTCTAGGGGTCTCCTAATAGCTCATGCATTAAAGACTTTAGCCCCGATCTTATGGTAATAGATTAAGGATGGAACTTAATCTAATTGCGTCGAGCAGAGGCGGGCCTACTGCAAGGTCTTGGGTCACTGGAGGTGTGCCCTTGGGAAGTTCACTCAGCAGAGGGTTGGCGAGATGCACTGAGGTTAGCCCAGCCTCTCTCTCTCTGCTTCTTGGCTCACCATGTTCTCATTCCCCTGCACAGGCTCCCTCAGTGCCAGCTTCCACCCTCATCAGATGCCCAGTTGATGGGGTGGCCTGATCTTGGGCCCTCCCAAACAGCAGCTGAAATAAACCTGCCTTTGTAAAGAGCTCCTGTCAATTGCTTTAGTTCTAGTGACAACGTGCTAACACAGACCTCCAGAGCTGTGAGCAGAGCAGACCTCTTCTCTTCATATGCTGCTAGCATCAAGTATTTGTCACAGAGAAATGCACCAATATAGGACTTCATCTTGCATGTTCTCCTAGAAGTGTCTGCTGATTCTGCACTGGTGGCAACTTTGTAACATGTAACTGCAGTGAATAACAAGAATGAACTGCATGTTGTTTCCTCTGCCACATTTTCTTCCCACCACAGTGAGCATCCTGTGAAATCAGCCTTTGCCACTGTGATATTGCCAATGCACGGATCATAGTTGGAACTCAGAAAATAGTGATGGGTTAAATGAATGTGTCAGGAGTGTATACCCTATACTGTTTATCTGTACTTAAATTACAGTATAACAAAAATAACAGTGACACGGGAGGTTCCCAGGAACTCTTTTCCTTTGAAGTTCAATTCATTACTCAAGTTTGAGTAACAAAATACATACTATGCATCTGTTGGTACCAAAAAACACACCTCATTTCTGTTCTTATCAAAGTCCCTGGCATGGCACAATGTTAAAAACACACTAAGGGCACAGTGGGTTAAAGCCCCAGCCTGCAGCATTGGCATCCTATAATGGTGCCAGTTCGAGTCCAGGCTACTCCACTTCCAATCCAGCTCCCTGCTAATGCACCTGGGAAAGCAGCAGAAGATGGCCCAAGTCCACCCACATGGGAGACCTGCAAGACTCCTGGCTTCAGATCGGCTCAGTTCTGGCCATTGCAGCCATTTGGGGAGTAAACCAGCAGATAAAAGACCTCTCTATCTAACTCTGTCAAATAAATAAATAAATAAATCCATCCATCCATCCCTGTTGGATATTGGATCAATGAATAAACTGATCAAGTATTCTTTGGAGTAGGATACAGAAGGCAGTCTGTTTTTACTTTATGGTAGAATGTTATGTCAACTTACACTGTTACGTTATTACATGTTTTGCAATAACAACATGCACTTTGGTATAGAAACATCCATGTGTTCATATGCGAACATCCATGTGTCCAACCGATTGGACAGAAGGGGGAAAGATCAATGGGTAGAAAACAGTGAGTAATGGAGAGCAGACTGGTATGAAATGTCAGCAAGGAATAGACAAGGTGTCTCTGTAGGTCCATGGGGGTACAGTCGGGTTTCAGTCTCTATGGTGCCCAAATGAGGATTGAAATAACCTGCATTAAATCTAAAACCTCATAATTTATCATTTTACTAATCACAGAATAACTGCCAGCACCTTAGTCTTATTGATATATAATTGGCCATGATATGTACTGCAGTCAGCCTGTATTCTATATTAGCCAGTGAGTGCCCTGCTGCAAGCCATGGGGATATATAGTAGAGACACTATTGTGCTCTTCGACTTCGAGCAGCTCATGGCTGCTGGTTCACTCCCCAGATGCCTGTAACAGAGCTGGGCCAGGATGAAGCCAGAAGCTAGGAAGTCAATCATAGGTCTCCACATGTGTGGCAGCAACCCAACTATGTGAGGCATCAGCCACTGCCTTCCAGGGTCTGTATCAATAGGAAGCTAGAATTGGGAGGGAGGGAAGCCATTTCTCAAGCCCACGCACTCGGATACGGGATGTGGACATCCTAGTCAGCATCTTAATCACTGTGCCAAACACCCACTCCCAAATCACTCCTCTCTTGACCCTTCTCCTCCCTGTAGCAGAGAATCCCACAGGGGATGTGCAAAGTAATACTCGGGTCTGATTTCTGGGACTGAAACCAGATCTTCTCATTCCCCTTCTGACTCATTCCCCTCCGCGGGCTGTGATTCTGTAAGGGACATAAGAGCTGTTTATAAAGAACAAGTGGTATTGACATTGCCCATGTCTGCACGTGAAGCTCCTCCCAGGGCTCTTAAAGCTCCACATCTCCATCTCTGAACTGTGGACACTCGGTCTCCATCTCTGTCTCCCCCTCTCTCCTTCCCTCCTGCTTCGCCTTCCCTCTCGCCCCTCTGTTTTCTCTTCAGTAGATTCAAATTCATTAATCATGTTGTTCAAATTATCTCTGTCCTGGTGTTTGAAACATCCTCATCTTGCACTATTACTGGAAACGCCGGTTGGAAAGACTGTTCAGAACTTGTGAGGCTAATGGCGAGATGCTTGCCTTGCAATGCAGGTAGAGCTGCCCCCAACACTCAGGAAACCAAGCGGAGCAGACACAAGCCAGCGTCTCCAGCACGCTGTGTCCTGTGGACATGGGTGGGAACCCACCTCTCAGCAAGGAAGACCGAGGACGTTCCCACGCCGTGTTTTAGCCCACTCTCGAGGAATGCATCGTAAAGCTCACCCTGCTAAAGATCCTTACAAAAAACTCCTCTGTAAGTATTGTTAAATGCCAGAGCTCCTCCTCCTGCCTTTGAAAAACTGCCTGTTAGAGATTCCACAGAATAGAGTGTGTCGTATGTTGTAGAATAAAGAGACGGCAAAATGAGAGATATATTTTAGGAAGATTACCAAGGACGGTTATGTAAGGAAGGATGAGTACAGGAACAGAGAAGTCAGCAATAATTTCATCATGAATTTGATAATAGAAACATGATGATTCTCTGCTCTTAAAGAACTGTTTACCAAGTGGACAGACTTTAAGGTGGAGGGAATGACATTCCTAGAGACCAACATGGCCATTCCAGCTTATTACAGATAGAGATTTACACAAAATGCTATGCTGTGAGGAGTCAAGGTCACACTCACACACACACTTCCTGTTGATGGACCATGGGTTGCTACATTAAGGAAATGGTCCCAGTGACAAAGGAATAGCAACGTCAGCTCGTTTACTGGCTGTTGTCAAAGGCAGGCAGTTGAGGAAGATAAAAACCAATCAGGTATAAGTCAAGTCCCATAGATGAGTGGAAGCAGAGTCTCCCAACCATTAACTCCACTGGATGGGTGCCTCCTGCACCCTGTAATATGGCTGGGCCTGACAGAGAGGGAGAAGGGAGCTCTGGTTTAAAAGTGAAGAAGTTCTCATCATTAAGGAAGATCCTAAGTGAAAAGGAAACTAAATTCTAAGAGACCTTTTCTTACTTTTGACTTGGGCTTAGTTCAAGCCAATGAACCAGGGGACAGGAGAGAAAGCCATTTCACTGTATTGCCAATTCCACAACATTCCTTTCCAGAAACTTCCACAGAGCTGGTGAGCTTCCAGTAGTAAACACTGAGGTCTGGTTCCCCAGGATTTATGGGAAGGCTGGTTACTCCACTTTGGAAGGAAAAAGGAGGGTTTTTAAAGATTGATTATATTTACTTTTCCACTATAAAGTTCTTATTTACTCTTTACAAAGTAACAGAAGAATGAGAATGACCTCCTCACATATACTGCCCCAAGTTAATAAAGTAATTTCTCCTAATTGGAAAACTCTACTCATTCCATATTGTCCATAATATTGGCAGAGTAACATGCATAGACACAGGATAAAGAACATTGCAATATCCTACTCTGAAAAAAGAGATGCATAATTATGTACTAAATGGCCAAACAAGTTGAAGAAGTATACTTGTATAGATATCATAAAAGTCATTGATATTAGAATTTACTAAGAAACTCCTGCATGTTCTTTCCTTGGATCTAAGATGAATGGACATACCTCCACTTTCTTGTATTATCCCATTTACATCTCTTTTAAGTAGTGAGCACTTGGGGGAAAGGATGTGAAAATATTCACGCGACATTGGATGAGGATTCAAAGAACTAGTGAAAGAAGTTGTTAGAACCAAGGATGAAGAAGGGAGTATTTGGCTCCAAAACTTGAAAACAATCATAAATCAATAAAAAAGATCAATTTGGAAGGGGAGAAGGAGTGAGAAAGGGGAGGGTTGTGGGTGGGAGGGAAGTTATGGGGGGGGGGAGCCATTGTAATCCATAAGCTGTACTTTGGAAATTTATATTCATTAAATAAAAGTTAAAAAAAAAAACAGATTTTGTTAGATTTGCAAAAAAAAAAAAAAAGAAAGAAAGAAAGAAAAAGAAAATACAGTGTAGAAGAAAGTTGACACCAAGCGAGCAGGAAGATCAGAGGAGACAGTTCCCTAAGGATCCAGGCACGATGGCACAGGGTGATCTATGTAAAACACACCTAGCGTGATGCGATGGCAGGGCACAACTGCAGTCAGGTAAGTATTCAGTTCAATGCAGTGTCCAGGGTCGTGCGATGACTCATCGCAATCAGGCTACACCACACATTCAGGCACAGAGCTGAGTCAGGAGGGGAACTCCAGCAAAGGTTGCAAGGATGAACCCTCGTCAGTGAGGTGGCTCCAGTGCATCAAAAACCCGAGGACGGGACACTGAGCTGGGGATCCGTGGGCTGTGTTCTGGGATGGGTGAATGTGGATACGGACGCTGCTGGCAACATGACAGAGCAGTCATCAGATGTGAGACATTGCTCCAACTCCATGGACACCACCTAGGGGAAGGTGGGACGTCCTTCGTGTCCACCCTCACTCTGTGTGACATCCAGGGGATGACAATGAGGTCCCCCTAAGCTGTCACTGTTGCCACGTTCAGAGGGGAGTCTCCACTCCAGCTCCTGTTACCACAGCCTACCTGTGTTTCTGCGTACTCGGTTCACCTGCTTTATACCTCTGAGGTCACTGCCCTGGCCAAGGCCCCTTGGAGCATTCATTTCCCTTCATCCCTTCTGCATCACCTTAACCTGAGACAGGAGTCTGTCTTGGGAACCACGCCTCAGTGGGCACTCCAGCCCTCATCTCCTGGAAGGAACCACAGCCTATTGTGAGGTGTCTTTAGAAAGATCAGTCCTGTGTGTGATGGCTACAGCTTGCCAGGAAGTGACTGCCCAGGATCCATGCCCCTGAGCCAGCACGCTCCTCCCTTAGACAAACGCCCTCTTGAGTAGGGAGGGCAGCTGAGGACACATACCCTAGTGGCCCCGCTCTTTACGACAGTCCCCGGAGTGAATTCGATTCTACTCCCTTACTATGTAAGGTACTTATTTAAGAGAGCTCTCTAAGATGGTTGTTTTGGTTTTTTTCCCACCTCAATCCTATAGTTTCTTAACTATTTCCTAGAGGATCCCTAACACTTAACCTAATTTTTCTAAGTATTATCTTTTTTTTTTTTTTAAAAAATATTTGTGTATTATTTATTTTCATCCATTTGGAAGGCAGAGTGACAGAACGAAAGAGATCTTCTATCCACTAGTTCACTCCTTGAGTGCCTGCAACCCCCAGGGCTGGGCTGGGCCAAAGTCAGGAGCCTGGTACTCTATCTGGGTCTCCCCTGTGGATGGCAGGGGCCCACGCCCTTGAGCCATCATCTGCTGCTTTCCAGGGTGCATCTGTGGGAAGCTGGGTGAGGAGCAGAGTAGCTGGGTCTGCAACAGGCACTCTGATTCCAATAAGGACTGAGGGTGTCCCATGCAGAGGCTTAACCTGCTGTGCCGTAACACCTGCCCCTAATTATATTTCTAAACTATGGCTATGGATCTCTGTGCTCAAAACCACTGTTAACTAGATATGTGCTATAGTAGGTCTTCAATGTGTCTTTAAAAAATAACCCCAGGGCTTATTAGCTTGTGTATCATAATAGGATTGAGGAAGTGCCTACCAGGTATGCAACACTAGGCCAGGTACCAGGGATGCAGACACAAGACCTGGGCCTACTCTTCAAGAGCGCTCAGTCTTGTACAGAAAGGGTGACTGTTCTATCCCAGTTGCATACTCACTGATGTCAGCGGACAAATTTTTTTTTTTTAACCATTATGTTATTTATAATCTTGCTGTATTTAACATTTATTACAATAATCATTTTTAGTGAGTACTTGTGAAAGGTAATTTTCTGTTTTTCCCTAGGGAAAAAGTGTTCCCAATCTTTATTCACAACAAAAGCAAATTACCAATCTTTTCTACTAGCTAAGAGGAAAATAATTACCTTTAGACAGATAATACTTATTTGTTGATTTCACAGAAATCAGTGGAAAATTGAAGACTATCTTTTACTTTTTATTTGAGAGAGAGAGAGAGGGAGAGAGGGAGGGAGGGAGGGAGGGAGGGAAAATGAATGAGAATATCTTTCCATTTGTTGGTTTACTCCCCAAATGTGCACAACAGCCACAATGGGCCAGGCCAAAGCCATGAGCCAGGAACTCAATCTGGGTTTCCCATGTGGGTGGTAGGGACCCACGCACCTGAGCCATCACCTGCTGTTCCCAGGGTGCACATTAGCAGGAATGCAGAGCAGAGATGGGGCTCAAACCCCGCCACTCTAACAGGGAATGCAGTTGTTCCAAGCAGCAGCTTAGCTGCTGTGCCAAAGGCCTGCCATGAAAGGTATCTTGTTAATTGGTGCAAAGCTATCATACCTCAGTCACTTAGAAAATTCCATTCTGAGTCACTGTTCTGTTCAGTTTAGAGTACTGAGATGTATGGGGAAGCCAGGACAGAATATACACTTACAAGATGCGTTCAGAGGAAGTCAGGGGTTTCCATTCATCAAATGTGCACTGTGAAAGGTTCTTGGATGAGAGCACCCACGCACTGTCCAAGATCCACATCAAATATCAACGCGTGGGTGAAGGCAGGCCGTATACCTGACCCGCCCAAATAAAGGAACCGAATGTCAAGGCCCAAACGTCTAGTGCAGAAAGGATTTAGAAGATAGTATCAGTGTAAGCAGAAGAAACGTAAACTCTTTGAAGTCTACAGAAAGGGACGGCCCTGGCAAATACACGACAGTATCAGGATCCTAAATCCACAGGCAGCTGCGCCGAGACCAAAACAAATATTAACCCAATGTTGAACTGGAATCCACTGAAACTTTCCAAGCTGAATGCAATGATAACAAGTCCAAAGGCTCATAACTTGTCTAGCCACTAAGCTAAACTGCAGCACAGGAAAAAAAAATTATCCAAAACCTCAGCAAACAGAGAAGCTGAGTGGAATAATGAATGTTTGAATCCAGCCAAGAGTACATACTTTATTTCTAAGCATCGACTCCAGCATTTTTGATGGATGGGAAGCCTAATGTGCTGAGATACAGTGAAAGGTAAGAGTTGGTACTCCACAGGCACTATTCAGGCAATGCATTTTTGCTGTCTTAAAAAAAAAATCAAGGATTGACTGAAGTAGGCAGCTTTACTGTACTCTAAAAGCAGCCTCACTGATGTATTTAAAGCAGGATGTTCCACGGGAGTTCCTCAGCATTATTAAAGCAGCCAAGTCTTCAAAGGGAATGAAAATGGCAAGATTAGCACTGGAACAGGCCAGGAGATCAGAGCAACTTCCGCAGGGCAAGTGGAACTGTGATCATGGCGATAGATTGTGGAAGGTAAAACTGCTGCTTCTGGGAAAAGGCAGAAGACAAACAAGGTGGAATTTGCATTCTGTTTGATTTCTTTCTATGCACTGAAGGGAAGGGGAGTTCAGGCCACATGGGAAGAAATCAAAGCGGGTGAACTTGCAGTGAGGCTTCTGCCGAGACAGGGTTACTTGAGTATCTTCTGGGTCCCACCACCCCCAAGACTCAATTAGAACACGTCTGACTGCCACCTATCTACCTGCAAACTCCAGTGCTCCATCTGTGGTAACCGCACGCAATAGTTTTCTTACACATTGTTACATTTTCGCTCTATCTATGAAGGTAAGGGCCATATAATTTATCACTTCTATTCCTCTCAACATGGTATCTTGCATGAAGTCAAATCAAAACAAAACATGTTGATAATTAATGTGATGAACAAAACTCAGGATCAAAAATGGGTACATGATGATGCTAAAAAGTAGTTAGAAAAGAGGTACTTTTAATGACATTGCCTTAACTTTCTGACTAAAGAGAAAAAGGAGGAATTTGTCACTAATGTGGCCATTGCTTCCTTTCCTTCGTAAGGTGACTTAGCTAGTAAAACCAGAAGAATCATTTTCCATTTTCAAGATTCTTTGATACCATTGGATCTTTGCGAGTGAGATCCCAGTGGAAAGAACAGGGCCATCAAAGAAGGAGGTACTTTCTCTGAAGGGAGGAGAAAACTTCTACTCTGACTATGACCTTTTCTAAATAAGATTGAAGTTGGTGAACTCAAAAGGCTTCCATAGCCTTGGCAACTCATGACAAGAGCCTAGGGAGATTACTGACGCCATAAACAAGAGTGTCAAATTGTTAAGTCAACATCAGGAGTCACTGTGCACTTACTCCTCATGTACGATCTCTGTCCTTAATGTGTTGTTCAATGTGAATTAATGCTCTAACTAGTACTCAAACAGTATTTTACACTTTATGTTCTGTGTGGGTGCAAACTGTTGAAATATTTACATAATATATACTAAATTGTACACAGATAATTGAAAATGAATCTTGATGTGAATGGAATGGGAGAGGGAGTGGGAGATGGGAGGGTAGTGGGTGGGAAGGAAGTTGTGGGGGAAAAAGCCATTGTAATCCATAAACTGTACTTTGGAAATTTATATTTATTAAATAAAGGTTAAAAAAAATAAAGCTTTAAAAAATTTTTAAAAGCCCAATCCACTCTTTTGAGGACTGCTTAGCACCCCAACAGCCCCCCAAATATGCAGGATTATATTCCTCCTTTCCCAGGTCACAAACTCAACCTGCTCAATACTCACGGGAAACTGCAATAAAACCAGTATTGATCATTCAGATCACAAAGGGAATTGATGCTGATTGCATCTTCCCCAAACTACACTTTTACATTTAATGTCAGTATTTTAAAAATTCTGTGTAGAGAGGTTTTGCTTTGTAAGTGAAGGGCAACCTCTCTCTGGAAGTCATGTTATTAAAAACAGAATAAATGACTACAGACTATGCCGTGGGCTTCCAGATCACATTCATGGCCCCAAGTGTGCCAAGTCTAATGAGACATTCTCTCCCCAAATGCATTCTTTCCTAGTATTTTATGTTGGTGTTAGAGGTGTGAACTCTGGGTCAGCAGCGTGTAGACAATGTTCATCTGGGTTGCAAAGCTGGCTGGTTGTCTGGTTTGCCTTTGAACTTCTTTTGGTGATCTTGAGTTACTTTTATGCACTAAATAATGCATTGGAACTTTTTTGAAAAATTTGATTCATGGCTAACTCAAATTCTTATTTCTTAGTGTCAGCTTTTTATATCATTTGTTATTTAATTCACAAGCTGAAGGGTGAGGTTATCATTAATCTGTTTATTGAGATCCTAATATAATAACCGTCACTTTTAATTGATAAACTGACTGCAAGCTACTGAGTTTAAAACAAAGACAAGGTAACCATTACTATTAGAAAAGGAACGAATCCATTGTCATTTGAGATTGAGAAAAGCCAAAAACCTAGGTTTTGGATACTTTTGAAACAACACTTATTTTCTCACTTTGTCTTAATAAATAAGACAAAGGTTATTTTCAGCCATCATCTGTTTGCATTACATTTCATGCTTGTTCATATTAAGGAGAGGAGAAAGACACCAGTCCCTGTTGTCAGGAGCTTTGAGCATAAGCACCATGTCTCGTACACCACACGAGGTTGTAATTAATTTGGGATTTCAAACACATCTGTAGGACAAACCCTTGGCTAGAACAAGTAGAATGTTAAGTTTATCAGTAAACGTGGTTGGAGTGGAACACTACTTTTCGTTCTTATGCCTGAACCCCAAACTAACTCCCTGGTTTCCTAACACACCCTGGGGGAAAAGGGAGATTCGCTGAAGGTCACCGACTACCCTGTGGGGTCTCCAGGATGGGGAGTTAGAACCAGAGTGTAGAGCACACTCTTCTTATTTCAGCAGCATCCAGATGACCTGAGGCCTCGAGCAAAACACAGATTGCTAGGCCCCAGTCCTGGGGATTTTGACACAAAAGTCCTAGGCAAGGTCCAGAGAATGTGTACTTCCCTTTTTTCTATAAATATGTTTATTTCTCACACACACACACACACACACAGAGAGAGAGAGAGAGAGAGAGAGAGAGAGAAGAAGGGAAGGAGGGAAGGAGGGAGGGAACCCTCAATCCATTGGTTCACACCTTAAAAGGCTGCAACAGCCAGGTCTGGGCTAGACTGAAGCCACGAGCTCCATCCCGGTTTCCCACGTGAGCAGCAGGGGCATCTTCCCCTGCCTTCCCAGGCACCTGGGTGGGGAGCTGGATGGGAAGCAGAACAGCCAGGATGCAAACCAGCATTCTGATGCCGGACGCTGGTGTCACAGCAGCTTAACCCCCTGGGGCACAATGCTGGCCCCCAGAGAGGTGCACTTCTAATAAGTCCCAGGCAAAGCTGTTGCTGCTGAGCGGGGCAGCACACCCCGAGAACCGCTGGCTTACAAGGATTGCACGGAGATACCCCAGACTGCATTAAGGTGAGGGCAAGCAGTCAGGAGCTTTGAGTATCAGAAGCAGGCAGCTCCAGAAGACCCGAGATTCACCAGCAGCAACTCGACACGGTTCCTGACACCCTACTCACCGCCTTGCAAAGCTCAAGTCAGACCCCCCTCAGGAAGCGCGCTTGTGGTAACCAGCCGCATCAGGTCCTCCAAGCTGAGCAGCTCAGACCCCTCTGGAGTCAGGGCTCTGTCCCACCTCTCACCAGACCTGGTCTAAACCTCCTTCCTCTCCCTACCACACCTCATTCCCAGCAGTCAGCAGATCACTGTGCCATGACTTCCTGGGGAAAGTAGGGCCCTTCTCCCATCCCCGCTCCCCTCCACTCGCCCTCCCCGTGAGCTCTGCTCCCTACCCCAACCCCTGCTCTCTCACACATGCCCCTGCAACCACCTTTCTCCATCTGCAACTCACACATTATTTATTGATCAACCAACACTTTTTCTTGGCTCCACCCCTCTCCTCCCCACCACACACACACTCTAGTCTCTCAAACAGTCTAATTGCCAAATGATTTCTTGACCCAACCTTCCACGCTCATCCTTTCCCTCTGCACAGCCTAGCATCTACAAGTGTGGTTCATACTTGCTGGGTGCACTGTCTTCCTTCCTCTCTCTCAAACCACCCATAATCTCCTCCCCCCACCTCTCCACTGAAATTCTCTCCCTGAGGTCAGTGTGACCGTCAGCCTGCCTTTCCCATCCATGTGTCCCTTGACATTTCTGGGGCTCATCAGCCTTTACCACGGTCTCTGATGAGTATTCGGCCTCAACGGCTCCAAGGCTTGTACTCAATGTCCCTATCAAATCAGATCACACTGTTTCTTCCTTTGGAATAGATAACCAATTACATGAAGGTACTTCAAAAGGTTGAAAAATATAACAAAAAGATAAGTTTATTTTGATAAAAAAATCCCCCCTCCCAAGATTTATTTACCTAAAGTCAGAGTTATAGAGAGGGAGTGGGGGAGGCAGAGACAGAGATTCCGTCCAATGGTTTGCTCCCCAGATGGCCTCAGCATCCAGTGCTGGGCCAGGCCGAAGCCAGGAGTTTCATCTGGGTCTCCCTGCTGGGTGCCAGGGGCCCAAATACTTGGGCCATCTTCCATTGCTTTTCTTGGCCATTAGAAGGGGGCCAGATCTGAATTGGAGCAGCCAGGACTCAAACCAGTGCCCATATGGGATGCTGTGGTCACAGGTGGTGGCTTTACCCACTACACCACAACACTGGCTCTGACGCAAAGTGTTTTTAAATCCGTGCATAGATTTTTTTCATAACATTTTCCATGAACTTTTAAAAGACATTGTGTGGCCGGCGCTGTGGCTCAACAGGCTAATCCTCCGCCTTGCGGCGCTGGCACACCAGGTTCTAGTCCCGGTTGGGGCGCTGGATTCTGTCCCGGTTGCCCCTCTTCCAGGCCAGTTCTCTGCTGTGGCCCGGGAGTGCAGTGGAAGATGGTCCAAGTGCTTGGGCCCTGCACCCCATGGGAGACCAGGAGAAACACCTGGCTCCTGCCTTCGTATCAGCGTGGTGCGTTGGCTGCAGCGTGCCGGCCGCGGCAGCCATTGGAGGGTGAACCAACGGCAAAGGAAGACCTTTCTCTCTCTCTGTCCACTCTGCCTGTCAAAAATTAAAAAAAAAGACATTGTGTATACATGGGTTAAAAAATTTTTCTAAAAATCTTTATTGGTTTGAGAGGCAGAGAACGAGAGATGGATTGAGGGAGAGGAGAGGTCCCTCCTTATCCACTGGCCTGTGCTCCAAATGTCTGCAACAGCGAAAGCTGGAATCTGGGACCCCAATCCCACATTGGTGGTGGGGGCTCCACCATCTGCATCATCACGCATTGTCTCGCAGGCTGTGCACTGGCAGGAAGCTAGAGTCAGGCCCACAGCCCAGACAGTACAATACAATATGGGAGGTGGGCAGCCCAAGCAGTATCCCAGCTGCTATGCCAAACACCTGCCCTGGATATATACATGTATTTTTCCATCAAAATAACTGTATCTTTTAAAATCATGTCCATGACCTTTTTGAAGTACTCAGACACGCTGATCTCTTTTTGATCAGTAGTTGAAGCTCAACCCTTGCTCTTAGCTTCAGTATTGGTGCAGTCTGAACGTTTCAGCTTCTTGTCTTGCAAGTTAATTCCATGGTGATGATATGAAAACGCGGTGATTAGGTTGTGGTGGATCTGCACGTGTGAGTGGGACTTGAGCTCCCATCTAAGGGTCTGCTTGCCCCTCCTGCCATAGGACACAGCTAGAAGGCGTCACCTACGAAGCTGAGGCCCTCACCAGATACTACATCTGCTGCCGCCTTGATGGGGACTTCCCAGCCTCTAAAACCACGAGCGATGAATTGTGCCGCTTCTCCATTACCCAGTCTAAGGTATTTTGTTGCAGTAGCCCGAGTGGACCAGCCAAGTATCTTTCAAATATTTCAGCTACCTTCCAGGAATTTCCAGGATCCTCAGCTTGACCACGCCCACCTCCACCCCCAGTCTGGTCCTCTTCCTGTCTCACTTGCAGCACCACCATCCTTACATTCAGATGCCCATTGCAGAATGGTCAGACCAACACTGACTGCCCTCTCCAATCTGGCCAGGTGGTCGTTATGTCTGGTGAATTACATCTCTAGGATTATTGCTCTCTTCCACAAGCTCCCAGTCTAAATTCCGGCTCTCACTTGGAAGGCCAAAGCAGGTTTATAAATGGACTTGCTGCCTCTGGGCTTAGCATGCTGACGTGGAACAAACAGCTCTGGGATCACACAAACCTGAGTTTGAATCCCAGCTTCCCCACTTACTGAGCATATCAGACAAGCTATTACCTCTTCTACAAAACAAGATGCTAACATCTACTCGTAGGCTTATTGTGAAGATTCAATGAATTGATGTATTTAAGATACTTTGAAAAATGCCCTGCATACAGTATGAGGTCAACAAATGTTGATTTTGGGCTATCCATGCAAATTCATCATCTATAGTATAGGAAAGCAAATACTTTTAAAATTAAACTTTGTCTCCTAAAATGCCTTGTCATCACCTCTAAAATAAAACTCAGTCTACAGTCACAACAGACTTATTGTTCCAGCCTGAATGCCTAACTGGGTCCCCACCTTGCAGCCATTTGGACCAAAATGGCTGTTGGTGTGTTTGTTGATTCAACTGCCTGGAATGAAAGGAAACCCACTCCTACAAAGTCCCTGCTTCAATGTGAGGTCTCCCACAGTGGTTGGTGATGAAGCTTGGTGTGGTAGGGTGGGTATGGGGTGGAGGAAGCGCCTTTATCCTCTCTTCCTGCTACCCTTCTTGTGATAGTTTGTCAACATTAGCATTCCATGCTGAATTCCAGGCACCCTCTTTTGTATACTTGCTCCCCATCCTTGGTTGGGTCTCTTGGCATCTCTAGAAATCTCTAGCGGTACCTACTGCAGCTCAGTCAACTATCCATGCTCCCTACATTCCAGATGTTTCCATCATGTGCTCCCCACCCCCTGGGTCTCTCATTCCATCATAAATTCTTTTGCCTCCATCCTCAGCCTTCTCATTGGAAGCCTTCCCGGCTCTACCATAAGCTCACTGCCTCCTCTACCACCTCCCCAGTAGAAGCTGCTCATTATGGTGTGATCTGTTCCAAATCATCCCAGTGTCTGCTTCCTACGTGCACCCCAGGGCGATTTCACTGCTCTCTCAGTCTCTAGTACAGAGTCTTGCTTCTTTCAAGCTCAGGCCATTCGTCTGTGCTGCCCTTTATTCCTCCCGATCTCTAACTCATTGAGAACGTCAGCACTGTGATCCCTGTCTCCTTCCCCACTTAGACTAGCCATTGTCCTAGTCTAATCCAAAGCCCAAAGCACCTTGACCTTCTGTTCCCCCATGCTGCTCATCTCCAGGGAGTTTCACCTTCACTGAGCTTCAGCTATGCACATGGCCACATCCTTTTTTTTTTTTTTTTTAACCACTTGGAACTATTCCAAGTGTGAAATACTAAATCTCACCATCCCACCTTCTAACAATCTTATTTTACTAACTCTCTTATTCAATTACTTCCTTCATCCCTCTTCTTTGATCTTATAGGAACTTCCAATCTCTTGCTCTCTTTACTTTCTCCTGTCTGTTTTCATTTCCTTTCTTCTCCAGCTCAGAATCCTTCATCTATAACATCAAACACTTTCTATCCATAGCTCCAAATCCATGCTCTACTCTCCTTCCATCACACTGTGCTAGGCCCCACCCCAAGCCATCTGTGTCCCTCTCACCCATGCCACATTGGCACTGCCAAGCTCTCTTAGAGAAAATCACCCCTGAGGATTTATACCCCTGAGCCCACCTGAGATTTTCTAATTAGCTCTTCCTCTTCTCCCCTGTACTGGCTACAGTCTGCCCCTTTGTGACCTCCACCCCCACTCAAGAGCATATTTAGTCTCTTACCTCACTGAGAACAAAGCTATCACCCTAGAGTTTGCTGTACTTCCATCCACTAAACCTACACACATTCGCAGTTCTGACCCCAACCCTTCCTGTTCTGTTACAACAGATATCACTGTTCGTATTTAAGATTCATCCATCCCTGTCCATGCTGCAGCTCCATTCTCACCAACGTTTATAGGTCCGCTTCTCTCTATCTCACACTGTAAACTTTCTAATCTGCTTCTTCCCAACAGCAATATTCTTAAGAGTATAATGCCAAAAATAAAAGGAATTAAGAAAATGATTTTTCTTCAATGCTTCCTCACTTTCTACTCACTCTTTAGCCCAACTGGAGTTCATGTCCCACCCTCCTCATACTCCAAAGAAATGGCATTTGCTATGGGTACCAGTGGCTTCTCTGTGAGTAAATGAACATGTTTGTAAGTTCTGATGTTACTTCACTAATGTGTTTCTCACTGTTACCTAGTCCATCCTCTTCTGTTTCTAGTTTATTATAGAAAATTTCAAACATATTCATAAATAGAATCACATCAATCATCCAGGTTCAATAACTTTCAACGCATGGCCAATCTTATTCCCCTGTAGTCATATGCTCTCCCCTTTCAAACCTGCTTATTTTGAAGCAAATCACTGACATATGATTTCTTCTGTAAATATTTCAATATGCATCCCTAAGTAGTTGAGTCGCCTACAATGACCATTATAATTATCACACCTAAAATAGTAATTCGCAGATCTCATCAAATAGAGGGAGGTCAGTATTGACAGTTCTCTAGAGTCTTCTGGATATTTTAATTGATTGTTTGAATCAGGATCTACATAAAATCTATATTTTTCAAATTGGTTGAAATGTTTCTTCCTTGTTGAAAAAAGAACATGTTTCTAAGTTTGTTTTATTCTGTTTTGATATAGTTTCCACATTATATATGTATATATATGTATATATATATATGTGTATATGTATATATGTATATATGTATATGTATATGTGTATATATATATATATATATATATTTGCCTCTGAAAATCTCTGTGCTTGTTTTTGCAGGAATGGAATCAGTTGTCCTAGAGCCCCCTCCCCAAGTGTGGACTTGGTTGATAGCATCTCTGTAGTGTAATGTACCATTTGGCACTTGGATCTCCCATGACCCCCAATTCAGAGGAGTGGAAGACTGATAAGATTCAGACTCACTTTTGGCGGGGGGCAAGCCTATTTCAAAGTGGCATTGTTGCCTTTCATCATTAGGAAGGCTGTTTCTACTTTTATAACACACAGGGACTTTTAAAAAAATCATAGAAAATGGAGACTGCTTTTTTATTCAACAAACTTTTTGAAGTTTCCTTATATTATCAGTAATGATTATAGCCTAGATCATTAGGGGTTACAAAATGATGATATTCAAATGCTACCATTTCTTATTCCAATGTTAGCAGAGATATTTTCATAAAGCAACATTCTCCTCTTATCAAGTAGCAACACTGGAGTATAAATCATGTAGACAGAATAAATGTTTGAGTCTTTAACTGGTTTTCAAAATGAGTTGGTTTGCTCAGTTTGCACCAAAGGTAACCAATAATTTTGCTTATGGTTTCAGCATCATCATGAACTCATTTCTGATGAACCTAATAATCTGATGGGCATTCTTGAGAATATTTTTCATCTTGGCTTATAAACCCTTTGACAAGAATGTTGCAGTTTCGTACTTTCTTAATTTCTGTTGTGACAAATTACTATCTGATATGCAAAATTTTGCACAGTTATTGCTCCAGACCTAAAATCAGTCATTTCTTTCAGGATCTCTGGTTTCTTTTACTGGAGTTTATATTTAAGGAGCACATATAGGGCACCAGGAACATCATTGCTATTAGTGTTATTTCTACATCTTTTTTGGTAGATGGAACAATGACTGTATCATTTATAGTTTTATTTTAAATTATTAATTTATTATATTTAAAAGGCAGAAAGTATGCGCTCCAATCCACTAGTTCCCTCCTCATACGCCTGCAACAGTTGGGGCTGAGCCAGGAGCTGGTAACTCATTGCAGGTTTCTCACATGGGTTGCAGGGACCCAACTACTTAAACTGCTTCCCAGGGTCTGCATTAGTAGGAAGATAGAATGAAGAGCAAAGCTGGGACTGGGACCCAAGCACTCTGATATGGTACGTATATATCTCAAGAGGTAGCTTAACGTTATGCCAAATGCCTGCTCTTTTTATATTTAAGTATAAAACCATGAGTTCTTACTGGTGTTTGCAATTCAAATTCAGGACTATGACAGAATTGTAACTTAACTTCATACAACTGTATCTACTTTCAATCAAGCAAATAATCTCAGTTCTGACACTAGCGTCATCATGTAGTTAATCTGACAACACAACACACTCAACAATCTCAGAGTAGCAGCAACAACAGAACCACCAGCAACAGGTGAGGAATTATTTCAGAAATTTTTGAGTTAATCTTTAAAACATATCCTTTGTGGGCAAGAGTTCCAAGATGGCAGACTAGGGAGAAAGCTTACTGCTCTAGTGTAGAAGATAGTTTAAAAAAAGTGGAAAGAGTACAGTCTCAGAGAAGAGTTAGGGAGAAAATGGCAGAGGAAACTATGTAAATTAGAGAGACATGGAGGATCTACGTGGATGGCATGCATGCCCAAAACTCAGGACTCCAGCAGCTGAGAGCTACACACTAGTGTTGGAAAGTGAGGCGAGAACAGACCACAGCAGCCCAGGCCACTGGCGATAAAACTGCAGGCAGAGCCTAGAGGGAATCTGGCTTGGAGCCCTGCGAGGGATAGTGTACCTGCCAAACTAGAGGAGGGGGAAAAAAAAGGACACATTTCTCTCTCTCCAATCACTTTACAACAGCATCCTGTAACAAGCTGATAGAGCAGGCACCATTTTGGACATACATAACAGCTGCACCAGCTTGTGTCCCTACCCAGCAACCAGCTAAGTGGAGATTCCAGACTCTGGTGGGGAGAACTAACAGGGGGCTGGGTGTTCATGACTGTGGGTGGCCTGTGTACCGGGACTGTGAAAAAACAGGCTGTGTGGGAGGACTCATGGTGTGGCTGGCTATTTGGGCAGTCACTGTGGGAGACTCCACAAGCTCAGGGCTCCCTGGTTACCTGGTGAGGGACATTGCTGGGGATTCTGAGCTTACACTGAGGACTGCACAGATCCTTGGTGTGGTCCTTATGGCACAGAGGATGATTATTATACCCATTGTGGTTAGTGCTCAGGCACTGATCTCCTTTGAACAGAAGAGCTCAGCTGAGCAGAATAAACTTCTCTTTTCATAATAAAAGGGGGATGCCAAACCTGGGTGTGTCACCTTGGACACACCCATCATCCTGTAGAACTGAACAGAGATCCCTGGCCACACCTACAAGCCTCTAAATATTCACTTAATAGACATTTCACTTATCTACAGAGGAAAAGTACAAAGATAAAAACTACCACAGTGAAAAAACAAAGACACCAATGAGTATCTCCATAAATGCCAAATAACAAATGCATCAATTTGAGAAACAAGAACAGACAACATGACATCCCCAAAAGAACAAAACACTTCAACACCAGAATGTGAAAATGACGAGACTGAAGAAATGCATGACATGGAATTCAAAAAATTGATAAGATTACATAGAAGTAATCAAAAACAAATGCACAAACTACTGAAATCCGTACAGGACATGAAAGAAAATTTCTCCCACGATATTGAGATCATAAAGAGAAATCAAAATGAAATGAAGAATAGAAAAAATAAAAACTTCAGTGAAACACCTTAACAACAGAATCGGTGAAGCAGAAGAAAGAATATCAGACTTAGAAAACAAAGCACAGGAAATTATGCAGTCAAACCAAAAACAAGAGGAAATTAGGAAACTAAAAAACACTGTTGGGAATTTAAAGGATACTATCAGATGACCCAACATATGGGTGTTAGCAGTACCTGAAGGCATGGAAAGAGAAAGGATTAGAAGGCCTTTTTAGTGAAATAATAACAGAAAACTTCCCTAATTTGGAGAAAGGGACATCCATGTACTGGAAGCACATGGAACTCCTAATAGACATGACCAGAAAAGATCTTTAGCACAACACATTGTAATCAAACTCACCACAGTAAAACAACGAAAAGATTATAAAATGTGCATGAGAGAAATGCCAGATTACTTTTAGAGGATCTCCAATTAGACTTATAGTAGGCTTCTCATCAGAGACCTTACATGCTAGGAGAGTGGTGAGATAATATTCCGAGTCTTAAGAGGAAAAAAAAAACTGTCAACCCAGAATACCATACCCTGCAAAGCACTCATTTATAAATAAAGGTGAAATACAGATCTGTAACAAACAAATTAAAAAAATTTTCACCACCCACCCAGCCCTGCAAAAGACACTTAAGGATGTGCTACACACAAAAACATGGTCATCACTACAAAAGAAGCAAAATGAAGAAAATCTCCCAATAAAAGTTCAAAGGAAATTCAAAGTAAAAAAATAATAGGAATATTTTTGGAAAAATGGCAAGGCAAAATTGTTACTTATCAATAGTCTCCTTGAATACAAATGGTCTCAACTCTCCAGTTAAAAGGACTGGCTGAATGGATTCAAAAACAAAACCCATCTATTTGCTGCCTACAAGAAACATATCTCACCAACAAGGATGTACGCGACTGAAAGTGAAAGGATGGAAAGATACTCCATGCCAACATAGAACAAAAAGAGCTGGTGTAGCCACCCTAATATCAACAAAATAGACTTTAACACAAAAACTGATAAAAGACAAAGAAGGGCACTATGTAATGATTAAGGGATCAATTCAACAGGAAGATATGACTATTTTAAATGTTTATGCACCTAATTACAGGGCACCTGGCTATTTAAGAGAGATGTTAATGGATTTAAAGGGAGATATAGACTCCAATACAATAGTAATGGAGACCTCAATAATACACATCCTGTAAATGGACAGATCAACCAGACAGAAAATAAGCAAGGAAATAGCAGAGTTAATTGACAATATAGACCAAATGGACCTAACAGATATTTACAAAACTTTTCATCCTACAGTTGCAGAATCCACGTTCTTCTCACCAGTGTATGAATCTTCCTCTAGGATTGACCACATACTAGGCCATAGAACAAGTCTAAGCAAATTAAAAAAAAAAATTGAAATCATGCCATGCACCTTCTTGGATCACAATAGAGTGAAGCTAGAAATCAGCAACTCAGGAATCTCTAGAACATATGCAAACACATGAAGACTGAACAACATGCTCTTGAATGAACAGTGGGTCATAGAAGAAATCAAAAGAGAAATCAAAAAATTTCTGAAAGCAAATGAAGACAACAACATATCAAAACTTATGACACAGCAAAAGAAGTGTTAAGAGGAAAGTTTATAGCAATTTGTGCCTACATCAAGAAATTTGAAAGGCACCAAATAAATGAGCTTTCAATGCATCTCAAGGATCTAGAAAAACAACAGAAACCAAACCCCAAACCAGTAGGGAAAAGATAATTAAAATTATAAAACCAACAAAATTGATGTAAAAAATAGAGAAGATCAGCAAAATGAAGAGCTGTTTTTTTTTTTTTTTAAATAAACTAAATTGATACACCATTGGCCTAACTAACCAAAAAAAGGAAGGGGAAGACCCAAATCAATAAATTTAGACATGAAAAAGGAACTGTAACAATAGACACCACAGAAATAAAAAGAATCATTAGAAATTACTATAAGGATTTGTATGCCAACCAACTGGGAAACTTAGAAGAAATGGGTAGATTCCTGGACACATACAACTTTCCTAAATTGAGCCATGAAGACATAGGAAACCTAAACATACCCATAACCAAGACAGAAATTGAATCAGTAATAAAGGCCCTCCCAACAAAGAAAAGTCCAGGACTGAATGGCTTCACTGCTGAATTCTACCAGACATTTAAAGAAGAACTAACTCCAATTCTTCTCAAGTTATTCAAAACAATTGAAAGGGAAGGAATTCTCCCAAATTCTTTCTATAAAGTCAGCATCACCTTAATTCTTAAACCTAAAAAAGATACAATGGAGAAATAGGATTATAGACCAATTTCCCTAATGAACATAGACACAAAAATCCTCAACAAAATTCTATCCAATTGAATCTAATGACACATCAGAAAAATCATTCACCCCAGATCAAATGGGATTTATCCCAGGTATGCAAGGATGGTTCAACATTTGCAAATAAAAGTGATACATCATATTAACAAACTGCAGAACAAAAACCATATGATTATCTCAATAGATGCAGAGAAAGCATTTGATAAAATACAACACCATTTCATGATGACAACCCTAAGCAAATTGGGTTTAGAAGGAACATTCCTCAGCACAGTCAAGGCAATTTGACAAACCCATGGCCAGTGCCCTATTGAATGGGGAAAAGTTGGAAGCATTCCCACTCTCACCACTGCTATTCAATATAGCCCTGGAAGTTTTAACCAGAGCCATTAGGCAAGAAAAAGAAATCAAAGGGATACAAATTGGAAAGGAAGAAGTCAAACTATCCCTATTTGCAAATGACATGATTCTATTTACAAGGGATCCAGAAGACTCCCCTAATATACTATTGGAACTCATAGAAGAGTTTGGTTTAAAGTGACAGGATATAAAGTCAATACACAAAAATCAACAACCTTTTTATACACAGACGCAGCTGAGAAAAAATTGCTAAGATCAATCCCATTCACAATAGCTACAAAAAAATTCAAACACCTTGTAATCAATTTAACCAAAGGTCTCTATGATGAGAATTACAAAACATTTAAGTAAGAAATAGGAGAAGGTACAAAAAAAAAATGGAAAATTTTCCATGCTCATGGCTTGGAAGAATCAATACCATCAAAATGTCCATTCTTCCAAAAACAATTTACAAATTTGATGCAATACTGATCAAAACGCCAAAGACATTCTTCTCAGATCTAGAAAAAATATTGCTGAAATGCGTATGGAACCAAAGGAGACCTTGAATAGCTAAAGCAATCTTATACAACAAAAACAAAGCTGTAGGCATCACAATACTAGGTTTCAAGATATACTACAAGGCAAGTATAATCAAACCAGCCTGATACTGCTACAAAATAGATGGATAGACCAATGGAACAGAATAGAAATGCCAGAAATAAATCCAAGCATCTACAACCAACTTATCTATTTTTTTTAATTTGATAGGCAGAGTCATAGATAGTGAGAGAGAGAGAGAGAGACGGAGAGAAAGCTCTTCCTTCTGTTGGTCCCCTCCCCAAATGGCCATTACAGCCAGAACTGCACTGATCCGAAGCCAGGAGCCAGGTGCTTCCCCCTGCTCTGCCATGTGGGTGCAGGGACCCAAGCACTTGGGCCATCTTTTACTGCCCTCCCAGGCCACAGCAGAGAGCTGGACTGGAAGAGGAGCAACCGGGACTAGAATCCAGCGCCCATAAGGGATGCCGGTGCTGCAAGGCAGAGGATTAACCAAGTAAGCCAGAGCGCCGGCCCCAACCAACTTATATTTGACCAAGGAGTGAAAACCAATCCTTGGAGCAAGGACAGTCTCTTCAACAAATGGTGTTGGGAAACTGGATTTCCACATGCAGTAGTATGAAGCAAGACCCTACCTTACACCTTACACAAAAATCCCCTCAACCTGGTAAAGATCTAAATTTATGACCCAACACCATCAAATTATTAGAGAACATTGGGGAAACCCTGCACTACATTGGCATAGGCAAAGACTTCTTGGAAAAGACCCCAGAGGCACAGGCAGGCAAAGCCAAATTAACAAATGGGATTACATCAAATTGAGAAGTTTCTATATGGCAAAAGAAACACTCAGGAAAGTGAAGAAGCAGAATGGAAGAAGTTATTTGCAATCTATGCAACTGATAAAGGATTAATAACCAGAATATACAAAGAGATCAAGAAACTCCACAACAACACAACAACTCAGTTAAGAGATTGGCAAAGGACTTAGACATATTTCAAAAGAGGAAATCCAAATGGCCGACAAATGAAAAAAATGTTCAGGATCACTAGCTGTCAGGGAAATGCAAATCAAAACCACAATGAGTTTTCACCTCACTCCTGTTAGACTTGGTTTTCATACAGAAATCAACAAACAACAAATGCTGGTGAGGATGTGGGGGAAAAGGTACCCCAATTCCCTATTGGTGGGAATGCAAACAGTAAGGCCACTACGGAAGACTGTTTGGAGATACCTCAGAAATCTGAATACAGCCCTACTATACAATCCAGCCATCCCACTCCTCCAAATTTACCCAAGGGAAATGAAATCAGTCAATAAAAGTATTATCTGCACCACCATGTTTATTACAGCTTGATTCACAATAGCTAAGTCATGGAATCAACCTAAATAGCTGCCAACTAAATACTGGCTGAAGAAATTATGAGATATGTACACTATGGAATACTACACAGTGGTTAAAAAATGAAATCTGGTCATTTGCAACAAAATGGATAAATCTGGAAAACGTCAAACTTAGTCAAGCCAGTCCCAAAGGGACAAATACAATATGTTCTCCCTGATCTGTAAGAACTAATAGAGCACCTAAAGTGAAATCTGTGGAATGAAATTGACACTTCAAGAAGGGATGACTTGAGCTGCCATCATCTTGACTATCAAGGAACAGTTTTTTGCTTTTTTATTTTTGTTTTCTGCATACTATTTGTTGAACTCCCAACAGAGTTAATCATGTATATAATGTCCATTGAGGAAGGATCTCAGTAAAAAGTAAGAGTGGGAATAAGAGAGGGAGGAGGTAGTTTGTAACTATAAAGCTGTAGAGATCTGCATACATTCATTCCTATTGATTTGCTTCTATTGGAACAGTTTAAAAACCTGTCATGGGACTCCAATCTCATTCATCTTGGTGGTAAAAATGCATTTTGTCAAGGTGATCATGTTACTTGTTAAAATGAACATATAGATAGGAGTAGATGTTAAAGTGATCATATTAATAGGATCCAGTGTCCGGTAATAATAGAATTAAAAAGGAGAGAATGTTCCAACATGGGAAGCAGTCCACAAAACAGACTCATAGAATGACAATTGCTTTAAGTAGCACTCTCACATCAGAATCAGCCCTTAAGTTTTTGTGGTTTGGCTGGAAAGCCCGTAAGAGCATTTCAGGCATAGAAAGCCAAGACACTGTGACAAAAAATGTTCTACATGAAGGATCTCTGTGAGTGAGACCACAGCAGAAAGAAGTGGCCATCAAAGAAGGATGTACTTTCCTCTGAAGGGAGAAGATAACTTCAACTTTGCTTATGGTCTTGTCCAAATACTACAGAGTTTGTGGACTCAAAAGGCTTCCTTAGCCTTGGCAACTCATGTCAAGAGCCTTGGGTGGTCACTGACATCATACATAAGTGTGTTGTTAAATTAACAATAGGCATCATGATGTAATAACTCCCCATGCAGGACCTCTGTCCTCAATGAGTTATGAGTTAACTGTAAAACTAGTTCTCAGTTTTGTGTGTGCATGTGTGTGATAACTGTTGAAATCTTTGCTCAGTAAAGAATTGGTCTTTTGTGTACAAAGTTAATTGAAAATGAATCTTAATGGAGGATGAGACTGGGAAGGGGAGAGGGAAGAGGAGGAGGGGTGGGAGTGTGGGTGGGAGGGCAGGTATGGTGGAAAGAATATTCCTAAAGTTGTACTTATGATTTGTATTCCTTAAAAATAATTTCAAAATGGTAAAACATATCCTCTGGGAATGTATACTCAAAACAGACTGAAATCACTTCCAGTCATTCCTTACTGTAAGGTTTTGCCACCAATTGGAACCACACTAAACTTGATTTATTTCACATTAAGGTTTTTTTAAGGACTGATTTTAAATTTTGTTTTATAACTACATAAACTATTTACATGGTTCCAAATTTAAATGTACAAAGAAGATATATTCAAAGAAGTTTGGCTATATGTACAAAGAAGATCTATTCAAAGAAGTTTGGCTATTATCTTTGTTTCTTTCAGATCCTTCCTCCGTGTGTCTGCATACTCTATAAATATATAAATTTTAAACATTTAAATACATCTCTGAACACAAATGACAGCGTATTTATACTTCTTTCTGCCTTGCCTTCCTCATTTAAAAGGATAACCTAGAGATCACTCCATAGCAGTATGTAGAAGTCTTTACTTTTTCCTGTACCTGAATAGAACTCCCCAGTGTGGACAACCACACTTTTGTTTCACCCAGTGCCCTATGGATAGAAACTTTTGGGCCATTTCCAGTATTTTGTTATTCAAGTAACTTTTTAATGCATATTGTACATATATCATTCTTATTCTTACTTGTACTAGAGTACTTCAAAAATTCATGGAAAAATGTTATGAACATATACTTTTATTTTGGTGCAAGAATGATGAAATTTAGGGTGGGCATTGTGGTACAGGGGGTTAAGCTGCCACCTATGTTGCCAGCATCCCTTATGGGTGCAAATTCGTGTACCGGCTGCTCCACTTCTGATCCAGCTTCCTGCTGATGTCCCTGGGAAAGTAGTGGTCCATGGTCCAGGTGCTTGGGCCCCTGCCAACCACATGGGATACTGCATGGAGTTCCAGGTTGCTGGTTTAGCCTGGCCCACACCCTGCCATTGTGGCCATTTGGGGAGTGAACCAGCAGATGGAAGATCTCTCTCTTCCTAACTTAGCTGTTCAAATAAATAAGTCAATCTTTTTAAAAATGATGAAGTCCATGAAGCTTCTGAAGTACCCTTGTATTACTTTGACGTGGATTCTGAGAAGCAGAAACTGCTCAGTTAAACATGTACTATTTTGATATTGCTAAATCCTTCTTCCCCATGCTGTGCCATTTTGCTTTTCCAATGGCTGGTTTCTTTCAGCCTCAAAATAGAGTATGTGATGAAAATTTATTTTTGTCAACTTGATAGCCCAAGACAGGCTTCCTCATTTGCTTTTTGTTTGCATTTCCCACATAAACGTAGTTGTGCATCTTTTCAGACAGGGAAGAGCTGTCTCTGACCTGTTACCTTGGTTGTCTCCACTGATACTCATGAAGCCACACACAAAATTCTAAGTTTTATCCAACTCCTGGGGTTCCTCTTAAATCTGTCCAGTTTCATTTATCCTGCTTCTTTCCTAGTTATTCCTTTGTTTCCAAATTGAGTCTTCATGCTTATTTTAAAACCCACTCCCTTTATGGGTATTATTGCTATTCTGACACTGCTAAGCACACACCTGCAGCCCACTAGTCTCCCTTTTGTCCCTCATAACAACCTGCCTAGAGAGATCCTGAAAGGCCACACCCTGGGCACTGTAAATGCAACACAAGCCTAGCTCTTTCCTTCCATGCCCTGGTGCTCTCTGGGGCACCAGAAATCCCAGCAGCACTGCCCAGCAACCTGGGTTCTCTGTTGCCAACTCCTTTTTCACCTTTCTTACATCAAATCAATTGCCAGTTTCCGTGGTTTTTCTCTCAAAATGGTTCTCAAATCCATCAACTTCTCTCCACCCGGAGCTACAGGCCTGTGTCGCTCTCATCTCTCCCCTGGACCACTGCCCCGTCCTCCCAGATGCCCTTTGCTTCTTGCTCTCAAACACAGTAAGAATTATCTTTCACAACACACATAATACAGGGGCTTTTATCAGATGTGAAAACTTCAAAGGCTCCAAAAACCAACCCACCACCCTCATCGCCTTGCAAAACACAACACAAAATCCAAACAACCCAAGTTGCACATCTTATGTTTTGATAGGTACATAGGTCAATGAGTAAGCACTACGAAGTCCCAGAAGGTTGACACCAGGCTGATGAGTGGGAAAGCACTGAGACAGAGACAAGGAAGGGGAGGCTGAGGGTGGGTTCCTGCTGGTGAAGGAGAATTTCAGCTTCAACTTTGATTTTTTTATATAATCAGAATATTGCCAAACATAACCCATGTAATAAGAAACAGACCGAGAAAGTCTTGACTACCGCTGCGGCAGTCTGGGCTCACCACCACATTGTAGGATTCCCAACATCTGGTCATGCAGAAGAGCCGATGCCTACAACTCACTCAGGGCCTGAGACACCACCCTCTCCCCGGTATTTTACCTGGAAATTTCACTCGAGTATTCTTACCTTTGTGGTCCACAGCTTGACAGTCCAGTCAAATGACGATGTAACGAACAGGTGAGAGAAATCGATTGGTCCCACTGCCATGTGGCAGTTAATTCCCGTCACTGGCCCTTGGTGACCTTCAAAGACCTCACCAATGCCTGCCTTGCTGCACAAAAAGCACATAGGAGAATTTCAGCCATCTTGGCAAAGTCATGGTTGCCTTAGAGAAGCAACTTCCTGAGCATGACTTCATCATCATTTAGAACAGCAGCCATACACCACCACCACCACCACCCCACCCACGGTGACCTTTAGACAGGAAGTTGTCTGCAAGTATGATACATTATTTTTGGTGATTAAGAAAAACCATACGGGGCAATATAATCTTTTTAACTTTCAGCATTTAATATTTACTTTTATCATCTAATAATTTTCCAGGAGTTCCTCAAATCCTATCACTACCAATGCAGCTATTTGGATAGAAACAAATGTACTTAGACCTTGGAGGCTGTTACCTAAGAAGACTATCGTATTCTTGAGATGGCATTTTTCATCATGTTCCATTTTAACTGCTGTTGGGGATCCCATCTGCTACAAAACTCCACACATTCTTGGAGGAATCATTTGTTCTTTCAAGGAAATTCTTTCAGTAGATCTCAAAAAGGCAAACTTCGAGGAAACTTTTGTCATGTTCAACTAATACATAATCTGATGTCATAGAAGATGGAGAAAATGATATATTCTCTTCACTGAGAACTGAAGAGAGATTTGCAAACTCACTGATAAATCCATAAGGGCAGGTGCCTTTCTTGTTGCCAAGTGTCTACACAATCAATGCTCAAGAAAAATGTGTTGAATGAAATGGCATGACAAGGGGTGAGCTATGCCTTCCCCTCTTAGAAGGGTATTTGAAAAATAGCAACACATTTTTAAAGTTACATATTTCCAATTATTTAACAAAGCTGGGATTATTTCCAGATTTCTATTATCACATATTAGTCTGCATACAAATACATACAATTTGGAAAATCTGAGAGCATACCAAAATACCATGTTTTAAAGATTCATGTCCAAGTTATAAAGATGAAGGGATTGTAGAATCTCAATATTATGCCTCCACAAGTAAAAATGAATTCAGTTGTTAAAACATTTAGACCACTTAAATTATTAAAACATGTTGAGCACCAATAAATGTCAATGTGCTAAGTAAAATTTAGAATCATGAGCAAAGTGCTACAGTCTGTGTTCCATGTAACAGACACTCAAAAATTGTGCCCAATGAAACTGCCAACAGCAGCTCTACACGTCATCATTTAAATTTGTTCTAATGAACACAAGGAGTGGATCTTTGAAGTGGCCCCTGGTGAGACTCCACTTGCTCTTAACTGCATCCTGAAAAGGTTTATAGGGTGCAAAATGTGGACCTTGTTTAATTTATGGAAGTGGATTTGCACCTTCTCAACATTAGGTCAAAGAGAGAAATGCCCCCCTCTCCCTGCAGCCCTATCTGACCCATTTAAAATGTCGACAAAGCTAATGTCTGCTACTCTGTGGCTTTGCCAACATCTGTATTTTACATTTTAGATGAGTAGACCAATGTAGAAAGCACAACCAAGCTAGTTGTAAAGGGAGCTGTGCTGTATGCCCCGGGGACCTTTCTTTTGAGCCCTAGTGCCTATTCTGATTGTGCTTCAAAAGGGCAAGAGTCATGAAACAAAAATTTGCTAATGTGAATATTTCACGTGATGCCTAAGTAAAATATCTGAAAAGTATCAGTGTGTTTCACTTCACAGAGAGTTGAGGATCTGAGCAATATCCCAGAGTAAGTCAATTGAAAGTAGGCTCTAGTGATTCTTTCAGAGTTACTACATTTTTTAAAATGATTTGAAAGGCAGGGGAGTGCATGGGGAGAAAGATTGTTCACTTGCTGGTTTACTTCCCAAATGACTCAAAGAACCAGGGCTGGCTAGGAGCTTCACCATGGTCTCCCACACAGGTGGCAGGGGCCCAAGCACTTTGGCCAACTTTTTCTGCTTTTCCAGGTGCATTAGCAGGAAGCTGGATCAGAGGGAGGGCAAAGCCTCGACTCAAACCAGCAGTCGGATGTGGGAAGCCAGCATTGCAAGTGGCAGCTTAGCCACTGCATCACAACCCTGGCCCTGCCCTACTGATTCTAACCCATGTGTAGCTAGAGCCGTGACTCCATGTTTGGCCTACTGCCTTCTCCGCACCTTTTGTGCCACTAACAAGCATTTAACACCACTTGTGTTAAATGTATGTGTTTATCTGTCCCACTGTCATCAGTTTCTTGAGGGCAGGAACCAGGTTTAAGTGACCTTTGCTTCATATCATCTGGTAATGTCTTTTGCTCAATGTAAGAGGGGAACAAGTGTTTGCATGAATGAAACACTATATCAGGTCTTTCTGTGTGTTGATAAAACATTAATGTGTGGTTTTAGCTAGCCTTAATAAAGTACTGGGGTCAGGCATGGAATGGTGAGGCCTCTCTTCCCAAGTCATCTGATCATGACCACGTGAGCAGGTAGTATCGCTGGTTTCCACATGCATTACAGCAGGAACCTCACAACTTGTATTGTCGAGATGGAAACAATCATGTAGCAGAACCACAAAGGCTTCTACAAATCACAAAAAACACGGATGTGAACGTGGGACCTGCGGTTCCTCATCGAGTCTAAATCAGCTGGGATGAGACCAAGAGATGAAAAAAAAATCAACTGAACAAGAGCTACTAAAGTGAAAGAGAAATTAATCCCCACTATGAACATAGTGAACTTTCCAAAGGTGAGGCCATCTTTTCAGTCTTGCATCTACTTTTACAATCTAGTCCAAACCATTGGATTCCACTTTATTGCCCCTTTATCCTGGGCCATTTGCTCATCTCTCAATCAAGACCGAGTTCTTACTACTTGGAAGCTGCATGGTGGTTTGTGTCTCACACTGTTCTAGCTTTCCTGAGCGGGAGGAAAGGATCCCAACAGCCTTGTCTATAGTTTTCGAATACTGTGTCTTTATCCTCCGTATGTATTTTTAGATCATCACTGACTACATACCAGTCACTGGCCATGGAATCAAAGAAGAACGGAGAATAGTGATGAAAAATGGCAGATGAAAGATTAACTAAAATGTGCTCAATGCTTTCGTGGAGGCATTTAGAAAAATATACAAAATAGTCAACAGTTGATAGTTAACAGAGTTCTGTCCCGTTTATCCTACTTCAATATTCTCCATAGCAATTAGTCCTATGCTATCTATTTCCTTCTTAGTCTTTTACTCCCAACTGGAGTATGAACTCAAGGCCTGTCTTGTTACTGTGTCCTTGAAATGATACCTGGTAGGTGCTTTGTAAATATTCCTTAAAAGAATGAATAAATGAAAGAGCAAATGAACGTCATTAAACGAGGGAGTCCTTTATCTCTGGCCAAGAGAATCAGCAAAGGCTTCATTTTGGAATGAACCTGCCGGGTTTTCAGCAACAAAGGAGGTAACCAGGCACAGAAAAGTTGTGCCTTTTTTCTCAGAAGACTTTTCTCCCAACGCAAGGTGGTTATAATCCAGGACGCGATAACCAAGTCTGAGCAACAGGGACAGAAAATCACCTTCCGTGACGACAAGCCGTGTAGACCGTACCCTCCTCACTGCCGACCACGAAGTTATTGACATCTCCCGTCGGGAAAGCCATTCCGGTAACAGCAATGGACTTGGACTTATTGTACACCAGCTCCATGCTCTCCTACCAAAACACAGTGTGGTTAGATTTCCATCCGTCAACCCCTTGCCATGCCAAAGATAGCACGGAAAAATCATTTGGCTAAATCGCCTGTTTGCTTTCACACAGCGTTACAAAAGACCCCAGCTGTGCCAGAAACCGCGCTTTGCTGCCCCGACACCCGCGCTGCTGTGTATCTCTGGTTTCAGGCCGGCTGGATTTCATCAGCAAGTGCTGCTGCTTCTGAACTCAGCCAGAGATGACAGGTGAGAATTTTGAAACTAATGGTGCAGAAACTCAAGATAATACTGTAATGGTTACACTTGTCAGCTCCACGCTTTAATGAAACACACAATACCCTTGTATTTACAAACATTTTCAAAAGCAATGGATGCTGAGAATACACATGTATTAATAGCAGATGTACTAAACACATTTGTCATAGCAGGAGTGTGTGTCCTCCATGGAACTGAAACCAGGGAGTTGTCACTCAGGTCATAAAAACCAGATTTCAACAGGGACTAGATTTCACGCAGGGCAGCCATTGAGAGCCTAGGCTAGAAGCCTGCGAAGAATGGAGCCTCAATACATATTGTATATGAAATCACTTTTTAATCAATTATTCTCTTAATCACCTGGCTTTCCTTAAAACGTTATTTGCCTTATTATTTATTTGAAAGGCAGAGAGATAGGCAGAGAGACAGAAATCTCCTATCCAGTGGTTCACTTCCCAAATGCCCACAACTCGCCAGGCCAGAGCTGGAAGCCAGGAACACAATCCAGGTCTCCCTTGGGTGGCAGGAGCCCAACGCCAGGCCGTCACCAGCTGCAAACCAGGGTGCACATTAGCAGGGAGCCGGAACCAGAAGCAGAACCAGAACTGTAACCTGGTCCTGTGACACGGGATGCGGTATCCTAAGCAGAATGTTAACCATTGCACCAGATGCCTGTCCCCAAAATGACTTTTAAATTGGGTATTCAAGAGTATTTTGAAAAACCCACCACTGAATTAAGATTAATAATAATGAGGAGTCCATGAGTATTTCTGGCTATTTACATCAAACAGCCAATTTTGTGGAGCTGAAATCATTTTAAAAAATCATTCTGGGGGTATCATGTCACTGCAGTTGCCCGAGTTTAGTCTTTCTTGAGCAAACAAACCAGGCCATTTCAGCGGCATCCGTACGTAAATAGAAAACTCATGCGGACAGTGTGGGCAGCGCAGACCACAAGGCCCCGTGACACGTTCCCAGGCAGCGAGAGCCACACGTGGCAGCATGGCAGTGTCAGCGCTGGGAGAACGCCACAGCGGTACAGAAAACCTGCCCAGCCGGGGGCCAGTGCACCACTCTCAGCAGCAGCGAGGCAGGTAAAGGCCCTTGGCCACCCAGTCCGGGGAGAGAGGAAGCTCCTTGTCACCCACAGAAGCTGTGCCATGGAATTCTCCATCTCTGCACAGAGACAGGAGTCTGTGGGCCACAGTCTGTGGGCTGATAAGAATGGTCTCAGAAGCCTTGCACGAGTGGCTTAAACCTTAACAAACACGTTTGATCAGCAAAACGGGCAATTAGAGATTCCTACATGGAGGACTTCCTCTTATATCCATTTATAATCTCCATGCTTTTTGAAGGAAAACACCCCATTGCTGGGTATTTTAAGAAAAAGCCATACAGTATGCGCAACTCCAGAACTGCGTCAAGTTCAAGACCAGCAAGAGCAGGGGTGCCTCACTGTGAGCGTCTGAAGAGCACATACTCCCGCCTCCACCCGAATTATACAAGAACTGACTTAGTACTGGTGCATCTGTATTTGTGAAGACGTACAGGCAATTCTTTAGTGTTTGACGCTTCAGTATCTTCTAAACTGTTGAAGAGACATTCCAGGGATGTTATTCTAGGAAAGTTTTAACGTGCAGAGCGATCTCCCAAATACATCTTTCACAGTTTTCTTGACATTTTCTAAGGTTTTTGTTAAAGCTCATACCAACGAACCTTTTGTGTATTTTTTTTTTTTAAATCTCATTTGTTTGAAAGGCGGAGAGAGGGAGAGAGCGAGAGAAACAGTTTTCACAGCTGGTTCACTTCCCATAGGACTGCAGTAGTCTGAGCTGGGACAGGATGAAGCCAGCAGTCCATTATCTGCTGCCTCCAGGGAGCACACTGGCAGGAAGCTGGAAGCAGGACTTGAACCCAAGCACTCGGATACGGGATGCAGGCCACCCATTCTTTGTGTATTTTGTTGGAGGCTACTGACATACATTTATTGTCCCATACAAAGAAATGTGGAACACTCTGCATGGATGTGTGTGGGTCTGTGTATGGGAATTGTATGTACATATGCATCTACATACATATATGGGTCTGTGTACATACATGTGTCTAAATGCATACATGGATTCTGAAAGCTGCACTCAGCTCCACGCCTGCCTCCCACGGTCTCCCACTCCTGCTCCTTGTTAGTCCCATTACAACAAACAGCAGTGCTTCAGACACTTGGAACTTCTTTGTTTTCGACTTCTCGTTTGCAAGAGCCACACCACCAACATTCCAGAGGGTAAGCAGACGGTTTGACACATTCTTCACACACGCAGGCAGTTGTCTGGGCCAAGATACAAGCAAGGGCTTGGGTTTCTGTTTTGCTGGGACACCTTGCCTCCCAGGCGAGCACCCGTATGGGACAGCTAAGCCGAGTTCCAGCCTTCTTCGCCTGTGTTTAGCAGTGCTGTGCGCTGAACACAATTCATGCCACAGGCAACTTCCATCATGACTGTGATTTAAAATGGATTATTTCATTTTCACATGAAACTGACCTAAGGATTAATGTATTACACTAATTACATGAGTTGTGGTAAAGGAAATGGGTTTTGGCTTCACTAGGAGTCTGCTGAAACCAGGTCCCTCTCTTTTAAGTGCATCCATTGATTTTAGCTCCTATAGCATGTGAGGGTTTGGCTTTGAGGAACTATGTTCCATTAAGCCGGCATCATTTTTTTTTTTCAGCCAGGATGCTCTTGTGTGTAGGGGAAAACAAACCCACCTGTGGCGTGGAGAGCATGTCCAGGCTCCAGGAACACATTTTGCCATCGGTGGAAACAGTGATGAGATTATGAGCATTCTGGGTCCCAACCACATTGACACAGTACACAGGATGCTGCGAAAGCAAACACAGAGGATGAGACGCAGACCAGGAGGAAGGGCTTCCATCCGAGTGCCAAACACATCACTCTAAAGCAGGATGAAAGAGGGACAGAGTCCTGCAAGAAAACAAGCCGCAGGGCATTTGCCACTTCTCATTTGACCCATTCTCTAACAGCTCTGGCAGCAACACGGGGTAGTGGGAATGCTTGCAGAACATCACCTTGCTTGGTCGAAGGCAATGCAAAGGAGCTGGAGGGGGGGGAGCCAGTGAGGACTGATGGGCAGGGCAGCAGGAGGAGGTCGATCAGAAATGCTCAACTAAGTCCCCACCAGAGTCCGGCTTCTGACCCCAAAAGGAGGGATGGGACGACAGAGTCCTCAAAAGGCTGCAACCGCTGACTTTGGAAAGGAATATGTATCCCTGATGCATTGTAGTCATGGGGCCAAATATCTCTTCATATTCTTGTAAAAAACAAGATACCTCGTTTAAAAAAAAGCAGTTAATATTCATCAGCCCTTTTTTTTTAAAAAGATTTATTTTTGTCTATTTGAATGCAGAGTTACAGAGAGGTAGGGGTAGAGACAGAGAGGTCTTCCATCCACCGGTTCACTCCCCAGATGGCCACAACGGCCAGAGCTGAGCCGATCTGGAGCCAGGAACTTCTATACGGGTCTCCCATGCGGGTGCAGTGAACCAAGGACTTGGGCCATCCTCCACTCCCCTCCCAGGCCATAGCTGGATAGGAAGTGGAGGAGCCAGGTCTCAAACCTGTGCCCATATGGGATGCTGGTGCCCTGGGCTAGGGCTTTAACCTGCTGCGCCATAGAGCCGGCCCCCAGCCCTTTTAACTTGACAGAGAGATACTAATAGATTATTGGCACAACCTACCCAAGGAGACAAAGTTAGGTTCTTTTATGTTCCTGCAAAAATCTAGGATAATGACAGATCTATTTATTTACCTATTTTTTCAAAATACCATTTGAAGTATTTATGGAGGCTTATAGTTTGGCCCAGGCCTTAAGAAAGGTCATGTATGCATCCCAGAAACCATGCAAGACCCTCTCACCTTCTGTCACAATGCACTAGGTTACCCTGCTCTGCAGAACTCTAACTCAATGGTAGGCTAAAATCATTTGCAGCTGGGCCTTCCACACTAAATGGAAGGTTAGCATATGCAGTGCCTAGTAGCAATTTGGGTTGGATTTCAGGCTGCCTGGCCATCAGTGGCCAAACCACAACTTGCTCCATGCCTCTCTGCGAATAGCAGAGGGTCTAAGCCTTACTGGTGATGAGTTACTGTCCATAATACCTAGCCACAAGTACAATGAAACAGTGTTTACTATTGGAAAGTTGGCATTACAGAAAGGATGGCTCCACAGCTATTATTATCATATAAACTCCTGGTCAGAAGCAGTGCTAATAATCACCAAGCACAGCTACCCAACCACGAAGAGGTTCCAACTCCACTCAGACACCTCTCTGAAAGGGAAGCTTTAGCACTCCTTCCTGGGAAGTTTTTCCTTCCACAAATGGGGATAAACAAAGTTCAAGGACACACTTTGAGTGCTGGGTCTAGAACAAGTCAACACTATATAGCACTTTCAATTCTTGCAGAGGGTTTTCTGTGCCCTACTCCCCACTCCTGAACCTTGCCTCACTCAGACAGAGGTCACCAGTCACTTCCACTCCTCCTGGGCTACATGGTTTTCAAGCCTCCCACACCCTTGTCACTCTTTAATATGTTCTATTCTGAGCTCATCTAGTGGTGAAAGTCTAAGCATGAAGTAGGAGTCTCCTAGACCCTGACCAACAGAATCCACAAATCTGGGTAGTACGAGTTGTCATTTCTCATGTGATACAATGTGCAAAGATATATGACCAAATATGCCTGCACTACTAATGCATCCCAGAAGGACATGTGCTTGCTTTGACAATCGCCTCCTTGCTTTCATCCATGCTGATGGATGGCCAATGAAGTCCCTGTACCTTTTTCATGCCACGTTCCTGCCAAAACTTTCCAGTGAACCAGTCTTAGTGGATCAGCACAGTGGCAAGTACAGCAGATATCTTAAACCCGGTGATGTCCTGATCAGGTCTCCTACTAGCAAGGGGACTGATTGCTTGTGGGACTGTGGGCGGGACTTTTCCACAAGTCTCTGTTATGGATGGAAGCTGAGGTCCCAGGCTACATAGCATGCAGGTCCTCGTGTGGAAAACAAATGGGAGAATGGCTATGGCACATCCTCACCTAAAAATAGCAGACTTAGTAAAACTGAACAGTGGGATATTGTTATCAACAGAAATCCACTTAGTTTTTTTTAACAAAAGTGCAAGAAGACTTTGTTAACCACAGAGCATCATCATAAGTCACTGAAACCCTGGGGACAAAGGATGCTGGTCTACAAGGATGCACAGAGCTGGGCTGGGCTGGCATAGTGTTTGGGGCACCAGTTGAGATGCCTGCATCCCATATCAGAGTGCCTGGGTTCAAGACTCCACTCCACGTCCAATTCCAGTTTCCTGCTAACACGCACACTGGAAGGTAGCAGGTGATGGCTTAAGTTCTTGGGTCCCTCCCATCTAAGACCAGAACTGAATTTCTGGCGCCAGGCTTCAGCCTTGCCTGGCCTACCCATTGCTGGCATTTGGGAGTGAACCAGCAGATGGGAGCACTCTGTCCCTCTGTGAATGTCTCAAAAACAAAAGCATGAAGCCAAGTGCCCAGAGAAGGGGTGCGTGGTAGCCTCGCCCATCCTGTAATCAGAACCCTAATGCTTTCATGAGTAATAAAACTCAGGTTAGAAGAAAAGAAACTGGACAGAAGCAGACATGGGGGCATGCCTGCTATACACACACACTCTGTCTCTCTCTACTTAAGAAAAAAGCAGTGGTACAGCTTATTTTTCCAGCATAGATGCCAGATTGTTTTTATTTACTTTAAGAATAAACTTACTGTGTGGCAGCAGGATTTTGTTTTAATTATGATTTCCTGTTGTCCCAAATGCATATGTGTGGTGGGTGTGAAAGGAAATTAGCAGTCATCTGCGGTGGGCCCCTTTTTCCTTTTTGATCCTGGTATCAATCAGCCAGGCAATAATGGAGGTGGAAAGACAAACACAAAATTAACTGTGCAGTTTCGGCTCTGAATGAGACAAAAACACAGCCAGATAGAAAAGAAATGTGTTTATTTCCTTACAGAAGTAGTAGTGTCATTCAGCTTGATAATGATAGTGTTTTAGGTGTGAGGATCATATTCTAAGTTACTTGCAAAAGAAATAAACGCCAGCTCTTTGGACCAGATCTTGGTTTTAGATTCTCCCCGAAATCTTTTTGCTAAGTGTTCTAACATTTGGGATGATGATTTTTTGAAATTTCAAAATGTACCATTTACAAATCCAGCAGCTGTCTACATAAAGCCGAGGCGTGCTAGCACACGACTTGGACAGACACCTGCCTCAAGCCTACCTTCTTCTGGACCACAATTTTCTGTTATTAGTTTTTGCAGAAATGGGTAGGCAAGAGTCATTTCCCAAGATTCCCAAGAACTAGTTTCACCTGCATGTGTCTTTGGCCCCAGTCAATCAAAATTAGAGTTGAATTGGTGTTTGTCATTTCCCATTGCCAGCCTTCAAAGAGTAGAAGAATTTTCCTCCTCATGGTCTTAGCTAGAGCAGCTAGCAATCCTTTTCCAAGACAGGATGGTTTTAAGGCCAACAGATGAAACAAATGAAGCAACCACATTAAGGAAATTGAAAACAATAGTAGAGCTGTGTCCTTGGGCATAATTTGGGCATTTCAGAGAAACAATCAGATCTCCTGAATGTCAAGGGAACAAGAATTGATGGAGACATGCCTGTCTTCTCATTCCCCTTAACCATTGCTATGCACACCTGTCAACCTCTTAGAGGAAATGGCAGAGTAGCTGTCTTACGAGCACTGTACTGAAACTCTTCTACTAAATTATGGGTAATGGCTTTGAGATGTTGACTTTTAACCCTAGGGATTACTTTGTCACTGCAGACTTTGCATTGAGGCTTATACCACACATTCCAGAATTTAAAGTCACAGTACTGCCTCAGTCTGTAAATAGAAAAGGCTCCTTGGCAAATGTCCCCAGACCCGAAATGTTTATTCTCAATTATTTGAAAATACGTTTCTCTTGTCATCTAAATGTGCAGGATCTGTTTAGGAAAACAATTCCATGGACATGTCTCCCAAAGTTTACACACACACACACACACACACACACACACACTTGTTTCCACTGGTAGCTTTTGGTATGCCTAAAGAGATCTCTTTACACTAGAACCTAAGATCAGATCATTAAGATTTCTCTAGAGCCAATGCTTCCTTCATCTGCTTATTTTCTAGGTTTTCTTTTTTGAAATGTCAAAATCCAATCACTATCCATGAGCTACTTCCAAAGCAGCATGACTGGTACCATCCGAACTTTGGCGAATTGAGCCCTTTTCTGTTTCAGGCCTTGGGTAGGGCTGGGGGGATGTGAAAAGGTTTGACTCACGGTGTGCGCAGCTGCTGACAAAGGCGTCCGCTGCACAGGTGTCCTTCGGTGACTACGATTGTCCCACAGAACGATCTGGCCCGAATAGGTGCCACCAACCACCAGATTTGGGTGGAAACGGGCAAAGCAGACTGACATCACGGAGGACTGTGGGAAAGGGAGAAAGGCACACGATTAGACGGAGGTGGAAGGGACCAGCACCCTATACTTCTTCCTGAAGAGAGTTCATCACACAAGATCAACACCAACCGGCAAACAAAGCACTCGAAAGCTCAGATTGCAAAGTGCATAGTCAGTAGGGAATTCTATACACAGACACAGCTTTCTCTTCAGAGGCTGGCCAGTGGTTCCCCCTTGAAACCTGAAATTTGAAGTTCTGGCCATGTCATCAAATAGGCATAAAACCTATCTTAAGTACATCATTGTTCTGTGGTCTGCCAAACTCGCTTTCCGGACATTTTGCCTTGATCGAATAAAACAGCAAGAGAACTAAATCTTAATCCTCTGCAGAGGGCCTCACAAAGCAATTCTTCACTCTGAGGGTACGGCCATGTCAATTACACTATGCACGGCGTTGGGAGAGGCAGGGGGATTCTCACTTCCAGGGCCTTAAGAAGAGGTGCTTTTTTATATTTTTGTTCATGGCTTAATGTAGACTTGTAGGAGGCAAGCTGACCTCAGAGTGATCAAACTGGCTCCTCCCCGTATCCCCTCCGCTCCCATGGGGCATCAACCGTGACCTTTATCCTGCCCACTTCACATAGTTCTGCGTGTTGTTCTTTGCCTATTTTAACAAACAGCCAGAAGTGGAGTTCAGTCCGACTTTGCCATGGCCTGTCATAGCCTCACAAGTGTGGTTTCTGAAGCCACAAGAAGACCACTGGACACTACATTTTGCAGGAAATTACTTAGCTGGGCTACAACCAGGATGCACTCCAAATCAGACAAATGACTCTTCCACATCTGTGCAGGCTCGCAGGACTTTGTATACTTGTTTTTATAAGCTAAAGTAATTGTTTCAGTAAATACATTGTTAAAAAAAGATCTACTTATTCCAGAGGCGGAGTTATAGACAGAGAGGGAGAGACAGAAAGGTCTTCCATCTGCAGGTTCGTTCCCCACAGGGCCACAATGGCTGGAGATGGGCTGATCCGAAGACAGGAGCAGGAGCTTCTTCCAGCTGTGCGACTTGGGTGCAGGGGCCATCCTCCACTGCTTTCCCAGGCTATCAGCAGGGAAGTAGATTGGAAGAGGAGCAGCCAGGACTCAAACCAGTGCCAACAGAGGATGCCGGCATCTCAGGCAAGGCTTAACCTATTACGCCACAGTGCCGGCCCCCAGTAAATACATTTCATTCCTTGAATTGCATTCAGTGACGAGTCATTCAGAACTTACTACGTGTCAGAAAGGCATTGTCCCAGGAACAGAGGGAATCAAAAGGTGGACATTGCCTGCAACATACTCATGCCTTGGTGAAGGGAACTAAGAAATACACAGGTGAACTGAGCCTCTGTCAGGCCAGTGCCTTGGTGTGAAATGGAAACAGGTCCCCTCCGCAGGACCATCCTCTGGGTAGGAGCACGCCTTAGCAGGTAAAGAGTAAGGCAAGTCTCTGTCCCCAGTTGTCCTTCGACCTTGGCATCCTTGTGTAGGGCACAGCTTGCACCCCCCAAGTAGCAGCCTTGAATATGGTATGTGCTGTGGCGAAACCCCAGGAGCATGTGTGCATGTGTGTGTGGGGGGGGGGGGGAGGGCAGGACTGTTTGAGGTAGAGGAAGGCAAAGAGGTGGGTGGTTAGGCCTCTGGGAAGAAGACAGAAGACGCGATCAAGTACACGCAGAATTTCTGGGGTGTGAGGAGGAGACGCAGCGGGCATTTCTGAGAGATGGGATAATGCGAAGGACCAAAGGGAGTGACAGTGCAGACTGGTGGAGGGCCCACAGCCTGGTGCGGTTGGGTTGGAGCTGGCTTGAAGGAAGCAGGCAGCAGGGTCTGAGAAAAGCTGGGCTGGGCAAGAGAGGGCCTCAGAATGACATCTTTTTAGAATTTTTTTTTGGGGGGTGGGCAATGGTGAGAAATCAGTTTTCTGAGAAAACTAAGATCCAACGTTGTAACTGATAAACCAGCAAAATAACTCTAGCAAAAATAAATAAATAAAACTAATCTTTTGCTGGCTGGTAAGCTAAATGTTCATGGCAAAAAAAAAAAAAAAAAAACCCACAACCACCAAATCTCCCATCAGCCTAAGTGTTCCTAGTCAAATGCAGTGTCAGATACTCAGAGGTAGAATAAAGAATGTAGACTATTTCTCAACGTCACATTTTCCAAGTTTGAATGATTTTCAGATCCAATTCCTTGAACACAACTCGATGGAGAACATGCCCACGCACCAATCTGGTTTTCATAAAGTTCAAGAATAACTCTCAATAATGATACTGAATTAAAGAAGAAGAAAATAATGCTGGTCAGCTTCTTGTTTTACACATCCCACAGAAATGATTCTTAGTTTTCAATTGATGAAATTCTTATGTTGCTTGAGCTACGTTGGAAGTTTTTTTTTTTAAGCTTCACAAAGACTTAAAATTATCCAGGTGGTATCAACAATCGAATTTACCAAAGCTCAAATCAATATGGATAAAAGAATGTCATTGAATTTAAAAAATCCAGAATTCAACTGCTTGATTGCTTCCGTGTTTCAGTTAAATTCCAACAAATACCCCTCCAAATCTTGCAGGGTTTGCCGAGATTGAACTAGAGCCCAGCCAACAGTGGACATATTTCAGAGCTGGCAATCAACTAGAATTCTACCCCACAGGCTGGGAGCTCTATCTAGGCTTACTTTTTCATCCATTCATTTGTTCCATCTTCTTTCATTCATTCTTAAACACTAACCATTAAGTAAGGATTATTAAACCATTTGGAACAATTTCAAGTACTTGCATTTTAAAAAAAGATTTATTTGCTTGAGAGGCAGAGTTAGCGAGGTCTTCCATCCACTGGTTCACTCCCCAGATGACTGCAATGACTGGAGCTGAGCCCATCTGAAGCCAAGAGCTTCTTCCAGGTCTTCTGCTCAGGTGCAGGGCACCAAGCACTTGGGCCATCTTCTCCTGCTTTCCCAGGCCATCAGCAGGAGCTGGATTGGAAGAGGAGCAGCATGGGACTAGAATGGGCACCATTATGGTATGCCAGCATTGCAGGCTGAAGCTTAACCTACTATGCCACAGCACCAGCCAAGGAAGCACATATAACCTAGTGGTTAAGATGCTCACATCCGACATAAAAGTGCCTGTGTTCAATTTCTGGTTCTTGTTCCGGACTTCAGCTTCCCACCAATTCAGACTCTGCAAAGCTGTCATGGCGGCTCAGGTAACTGGGCTCCTGACACTCACTAGAGACGCCTGCATTGAGTTCCCAGTTCCAGACTCCAGCCCTAGCCCAATTCTGGGCATTGTGGGTATTTGGGGGAGTGATCAGCAGTTAGGAGCTCTGCCTCTCAAAAAAATGTGTATTTTTAATGTCAAAAAACCCCTCGTTTTCAATTTAGAATTCCATTTAGATTTGATAAAGTCAAATTAATGTTTAAAAGCAGTAACAGCACTCTAAGCTACCAGAGTCTACTTTGTTTTGTTGCAAACTAATTTTTATGTTGAGAAGGAAAAAGACTAGCTATACTTATTTTATATTTAGAAGATGATGTATAATTATGCTCAATCTATTTTTTCAAATGTTTATTTTCATCTAATTGAAAAGCAATCACACACACACACACACACATACACACACAGAGCGAGAAAGAGATCTTTTGTCCACTCACCCACTCTCCAAATGGCTGTAACAGCTAAGGCTGAGCTGGGCTCCAGCCAGGAGCCCAGAACTCCATCCAGGTCTCCCATGCGGGCAGCATGGGCCAAGCCCTGAAACCACGCTCTGCTGCCTCCCAGAATGCATCAGCAGAAAGCTGGATAGAAAGCAGAGCATCTGAGACTGACCCTGGCACTCTGATAACATTGCAAGGGGCAGCGTAACACACTGTGCCAAATGCCTGCCCCAATTTCACTTCTATTTCAAACCTAACAAATAATATGAGAGTATTTCACAAAGTTTGTGGGACATGGAATTTTATTTTGATACAGAAATTGTTTTGAAATTCATGCAGAGAAAATATGCATTTTCTGTGAATTTTTTGAACACTATATTATATGTATGATAAATTTAAATGTTATAAATATTTAAATGTTATATGTGTGGGTTTGTGTGTATATGTAGTATACATGTGTTATACAATGTTCAACACCGATTTCTAGGATATACTACACTTGACATGATCGTTCAGATAGAAGCAATAAGGCAGTATGATCGAGTTAACGTCACATCAAGTTTAAAATTCAGTCATTGCCCAAGATGTTTGTAAAACTTGTGTGTTTGCTGTAATGGTGGCTAACCCAATTTAGCCGCTGGTGTAACTTGTGTTTTTCATCCCAGTGTTTAGGTTCTTCTACACACATGGGAGCAGCTCTCCAGCGGCAGCCATGACACCATGGGCTTTGGCTCCAATTTGGGAAGCCTGCATCAACCCTCCTCAGAGGCACGGGTCTTGGAAAACCCTCTAACCTCCTGCCTTTCATCCGGCTGTGGATATAGTCATTGCTGTCATTGCGGTTGTCATGAATTTACTAACTGTCAGGAGAAAGTCAATGATGATATCATCCTGTCAGTTACATTTATCTGGTAAAAAGTAAGATCACAGTTCAGAAAAATCAGTTCACACTACTGAAAAATGTGTTCTGTCATCTTCACCTTTTTTAGCTTTTTTAAAATTTTAAGTTTTAAATGTATTTGAGAGGCAGAAAGGGCCCTGATCAGCTGATTCACCCCTAAAACCTGCAACGGCTGGGTTAGGACTGGACCCAGGACTTCAGAATGCAGTCTGGGTTTCCTACGTGAAACCAATTACGTAAGCCATCACCTGCTGCCTCCCAGGGGCTGCACTGGCAGGAGGCTGGATTCGTGAGCAGAACTGCAAACCCAGCCCAGGCACTCAGATGTGGGAAGCAGGTATCTTATCTGCTAGGCTAAATGCCAGCACACATGTTGTCTCCATTTTAATAGCACATTCTTTTGAAGAAAAATTCAATGAAAAACATTAAGACAAATTTTCATTACTTTCCTGGGCATTAACATTTTATATTTACCCAACTAGTATTTTAATAAGGCATTTATTAAACTAATAAAATTTAGATAAAATTGGAAAAAAATTCTTTGTTATTCTTGGCTAAGAATATATACATATAGATATTTTATATTTTAATCTATTTTGTTTTATTCTTTAAAATACCATAACTTTAGAATTATTTTGAAAATGCATGCCCTTTAAGAGTTTGTTTTGGGGCCAGCATTATGGTCAAGCAGGTAACTCTGCCGCCAGCATCCCATAAGGGCACCGGTTCAAGTCCCAGCTGCTCCACTTCTGATGCAGCTCTCTGCTAATGTGAGCAGCACAAGATGGCCCAAGTGCTTGAGCTTGCTGCTCCTGGGCCCTGGCTTCTGGCTGGCCCAGTTCTGGCCATTGCAGTCATTTGCGTGGTGAACTAGCAGATAGAAGATCTCTCTCCCTCTAACTCTGCCTTTCAAATAAATGAATAAATCTTAAAAAAAAAAGAATTTGGATCATGTGGCTTATATGAATGGAAAAATTGAGCTATATGAGGATAATTCAAAAAGTTATGGAAAATACAGATGATGAAAAGTGAGTTTTAAAACTTTTTATACCAAAATAAGTTTACCTTGTATGTATATATTTACTTTTTCAAACTTATCCTAAAAGGCAGAGAGGGGGAAAGGGGAACAGAGAGAGGGGAAAGAAGTGGGAGGGGAGGGTGATATCTTAACCATTCGTTCATACCCCAAATGCCCACAACAGTTGGGGCTAGGTCAGGCCGAAGCTAGCATCCTTGAATTCCACCTGGGTCTCCCCTGTGAGTGGCAGGGACCCAACTACTTGAGCCACCACCTGTGGCCACCCAGGGTTCACTTTAGCAGGAAACTGGAATCCGATATGGAGCTGTGACTCAAACCCAGACACTCCAATATGGCACACAGTCATCTCAAATGGCAGCTTAGTTGCCACACCAAATGTCACCCAAGTTTTCCTTTCAATTCCATTTTCGATGAACTTTTGAAGCACCCTCCTATAGCCCCTACATCAGGACAAGCCAAGTTTTCAGACTGTGTTGTAAGGACCAAGCCATCTCTACCAATAGTTGTTAGTGTTTTTGGTAAGGCCTTAGGCCAGAGGCTCCTGGGGGAATGTGGTTTGTTCTTTGATTTGCAGCACTCTGCCCTGTCACTGTTGTCCCTGCAAGGACCATCTTCCTTCTTACCCACTATGTCATTCCTCCCCTTGCACACGTGTTGACCTACTACACCGTGTACTCATCATCCTCATCCTTGGGTTTCAGAGGACTCAGCTTATTTTTATCCCATTCCTGCAAGGAATTCCACAGAGAGTGGGTGGAGACCCTACTGTCAACATCTCTCTTCACTCACTGCACACCCCAGCATTCAATCATTCAGCTCAAACCCTCTGAACGCTGCGATGGGGCTGTTTTCTATTTCGTGGAGCTAATCCAGGCCAGCTTAAGGGATCGGACTTCCCCTTAACCACAGAGCCATATACCAGGGGGAAGAGCCTTTGGTCACTGCAGGCATGGATGCTCGCCCCCTGGGCTCACATTTGATCTGGTTGCCCACGGCCTTCTGTGTGTGGCACTCTGCCCGCTCCCCAGCCATCACGCCTGGGTGGGAGGGACAGGGCTCTTGCATTCAAAAGCATCTCCGATTTCAAGTACCATCTCTTTGGGGGAAAGGTTGGTCCCCAGAGAATGGCCATATTGTTGCCATATGCTGTTTAATGGTGGCTGACATTTTATTTGCCTAAAAGCAAACGCTCGACTGTCAGAGGGCGGCGAGGCAGACCGATCAGATGCTGCCGGCTACTAGTGAACTTGTGTACATTTCTGCTAGTACCTAAGAAACCCACAAGGATATTTCTTTTGTTAATGGAAACACATGGACTTGAAGACTGCGGAAAACCCCTCTTACAGGCCATCAGGCAGCACCAGGCATTGGACAGGAAGGATGATGTGCAGGAGGACAAGTCAACGTGAGTCAGTTAGGCAATTAACACACTGACAAGAAAACAAAGACCTCTTCCTGCCACCACCCTCCCTTCTTCCGCCTCTGTCCCACAATGCACACGCCAACCTTCCCAGCAGAGAAATGGCCACCCACTGCAACTATCTCCCCTAGTGCGGCAATGCTTAGAAGCTAACGCTGAGTTAGCATGCCTACTACTTCTTGACCCAGTTTGCACTAAAAAAAAAAAAAAAAAAAAAAAAAAAAAGCATCCGAAACAAATTTCTAAAAGCCGAGAATGCAATCATTCTGTTGATCTCAGAATCCTTTTGACTTTGCGTGTCTTTTGTAACCGAGACCTGATCATATGCTTCATCTTGCGCTGGGTGTTGAGGACACCGACGGTGGTGTGCAAACCAGAGAGGTGCTGCCTCCTCCTCACTGGGGAAACGGAAGTACAAGTGTGGGAGAAAATGTGGAGAAATGAGAATACTCACTATGGTGCCGGTAGGAAGGTAAAAGGGGGCAGCCATTCTGGAAAATCGTCTGGAAGTTCCTCAAAAAGGTCAACAGTTATCCTACAACCCAGCAATTCCACTCCTAGGGATGCACCCAGGGCAACTGAAAACTTAAGTCTATCAAAAAAAAAAAAAAAAAAAAAAGACTGCGCGAATATTCACCATAGCATGATTCATGATAGCCCAAAGGTGGAAACTCAGGTGCCCATCAAAGGGTGACAGGTCCACAGGATGGAGTGCTGTTTGAACAACAAGGAAGGGAGTACAGACACAGGTATGCCAACATTATGCTATGCAGACAAGTCACAACAAGCCAATCCAAGGGGTCTTCAAAAACTTCATACAGAATGTGTATTATGGAAATACAATGCCTGGCTTTCAGTTTTTTTGGTACCAAAATAGTTTTTAATTCCATTTTCCACAGGTTTAAGAACCTCATATTGCACAATTTCATTTACATAAAATATCCAGAATAGGCAAACCCATAGAGACAGGAAGTAGATTAGTGCCTGACCTGGGCCGGGGGTCAGGGAGCAATGGGAATGACAACTGAAAAGGACCCTTGGAAAACTGTTTCCTAGATGTGTTCCTGCACCATTTGTTAGCAGATTTAACTCTTGAGTGCTCATTCTTAATCCACCTAATCTCAAGTCAGAGCAAGGATCTACTGATTTGAAAGAGGGCTTTTACATCCGATTCTCACACATTCGTCACGTACAGCACCCCATGAGCTCTTCTGTTATGCCACATTTGCTTATACCCAAGCATCAGCTGGAGAGTTTAAGAAAATTCCTGACACCCAGGCCACACCCAATACCAATTACATCAGAATGTCTGCGACTTGGACTTGGGCACCAGTTTAAGATTTCCATATGTCGTCAAGTGTGAGAAGTGTGTTTTAAATCCATGTTTCCCAAATTTACCTGAGCATAACACTTGGAGCATTCATTAAAACACAGTTGGGGCCGGTGCCGCAGCTCACTAGGCTAATCCTCCGCCTGCGGAGCCAGCACCCCAGGTTCTAGTCCTGGTCGGGGCGCTGATTCTGTCCTGGTTGCTCCTCTTCCAGGCCAGCTCTCTGCTGTGGCCCGGGAGTGCAGTGGAGGATGGCCCAAGTGCTTGGGCCCTGCACCCTTCGGATCGGCACAGTGCCGGCCATAGCAGCCACTTGGGGGGTGAACCAACGGAAAAAGGAAGACCTTTCTCTCTCTCTCTCACTGTCTAACTCTGCCTGTCAAAAAAAAAAAAAAAAACAGTTGGATCTCAGTGTCTGGAGTGGAGGCATTGGGAAGAGGTTGGTCATTGGACACAGAATTTCAGTTAGGAAGAGTAGGATCAAGATCTGTTTACCCCCCGGTGGCTACAGGTAAGACTGTATCATACATTTGAAAATCGCTAGGGAGGCCAGTGTTATGATGCAGCAACTTAAGAGCCTCTCATAATGCCAACATCCCATGTAGGAGTGCCAGTGTGAGTCCCAGCTGCTCTGCTTCCAATCCAGCTCCTTACTAATGTGCCTCGGAAGGCAGAGGATGAGGGCACAAGTACTTGAGCCCCTGCACCCACCCACCTGGGAGAGTGTGATGGAGTTTCTGGTTCCTGGCTTCAGACTGGACCAGCGGTAGCCTTTGCAGGCATTTAGGAAGTGAACCAACAGATGGAAGCTTGGTCTCCCTCTGTCTCCCTGCCTTTCTAAAAATAAGTCAAACTTAAAGAGAAAACTGCCGAGTGTAGATTTTAAACATTCTTAGCACAAAGAATAAGAATGTGAGAGAATGTGTAGGTTGAGCACCTTGAGTTAGCCATTCCAAAAGGTATATGTATACTTAAAGAAAAATCACATTGTACACTCTAAATATATACATTTTTTTTTTACTTGTCAAACAAGTGATGCAGGTTTCTTGGTCCCAGTCTGGATACCGTCAGCATTTCCAGGAAAGACGACTGTGAGCTGTGTATTCAATAAGCACTCAAGTGCTTCCTAGCATGGAGAAATCTGGAAGACCTAGCTCTAAAGACAACTAGTAGAGAATGACCACTGTGGTGGGGAGAGTTTCCTTTACGTTTCCCTTGAGGGGACATGTGCCACTTCGCATCTGGCCCAGTTGACACACATCCGATACGCACTTGGCCAGAATACCCTTGCCTACATTCGATGTTATTTGCTTGCCCACCCCTCCCAAATGATCAGACTCTTGGAAAACAAGACAATGATGGAGATGGTCTAGGTCCCAACTGCCCTTCAGCAATACTGTCCTAGGGACACTGAACACCTGGGAGCTTTCTTACTTGCCATTAAGGAGGCTAACGAACATTATCACTGTCCTCCTAAATAACGTGGCTATCCAATTGTGAGGGCATTTCAAAACCACCCAGCACCTACTATGCATCAAGCATATCGTACAAAACAGCCCATCAGTCCTAGTGGGAGGATCAGTTCCCCTTTATATCCCACCCCCTCAAGATTCGGAAACAGGCTCAGAGAAGTCAAGTCATGGTCTTAAGGTCAAATGAATAGAAAGCGGCAAAGCCCAGATTTGAACTCAGCCTGGCTGGATATACGACGGAAATCCATCAACTGACTGCAGGTGCAGTTCTTTGAGACCCACACACAGACCCTCATGCCTCGCCACATGGCAGAGGGGTTTGTACCTTCCTGCCTGCCACAGCCGTCCTAGCACAGAGTCCCACTCCTCTCCAGTCGGGTCGCTGCTGCTGCCGCTTTGAGATCGCTCACCTCACGCAGCTCCCAGGCTGAGCTGGCCACAGAGCTAATTAGTACCAATCGTGGTGGCATTTACCAGGAGGTGGGCACTTCCTGTTGGGAGCTGATGGAGACCAATTATTCATTTTATGAGCATCTACTGTACAGCTAGCAGCTAGGTCTCGCATTGGGCCATCTGTGATAAGCTCTGCATTTATTGTCACCATTTGAGGAGAAAATGCTTTGTTTTCATCTTGTTACTATGCAACATGACCAGTAATACCATTAAGATCTGGTAAGTTTTAAAATGAATGTGTCTACTCTCCCAAATAATTATACGGCTTATTAATTATTGTGAAAAGGGACTAGCGTCCTGGTGTGTTTTAATGAACAGAGAGACTTTCTACTCAGTAACACAGACACAAGACCTGAACGTTCTCCTGAATTCAGGAAATATGAAATAACACGCAGACTTTTTTTTCCACAATAGGTTCACCAGGAGATAGAATCCTGAGAAAAATTAGAACTTGAAAATTTAAAGAATGGCCCATGTTAGGAGAGCCCAAAAGCAGATGTCAATCAAAATGCTGAGGTGCGGTCCATCTTTACTTGGACCTGAATAGCCTTCACAGCTGAAAATGCAAGAAACATACCAAACATACAAAAACGTGAAGGTAAAAATGATCCTTTTACACAGATAAAAAGATTTTTTTTGGCATTTCAGCTGAAAATTCCAATAGCAAGGTGGAGAATTTTGGCAACCAGTTCTTCAAAGTGTGAAGTCATTCTTAGAAAGTCATCTTAGAGAGTCCGCCCTCAGACCACCACCCACCCTACATCCAGTGTTGCTCCCATATGGCCTGCAGCATGCTACATGGTATGGCTGTCAGGCGTTTGTCTCCTAGTTTGTTTCCCTTGGAAACTGTGTGAACGAAAAAAGTGGCCTTCACTCCTCCCATATCAGCCCTCAGAGTTAACAATGGAATTTCTTGGAGAAATCAACACAATTTGCTTTTAAGTAAATGCAGAAAAGATAAAATTTAGTTTGAAAGGCAGAAAGAGATCTCCCATTTGCGGGTTCACTCAACAGAGGTGGCCAGCTGGGACTGGGCCAGGCCAAAGCTTGCAGCTCGACTCCAGTTAGACGTCCCACGTGGGAGGCAGGGACCCAAGCACTTGAGCCATCATCTGCTGCCTCGCCCAGTGCACCCTGGCAGTAGGGACTTGAATACATGCACTCCCATATGGGATGTAGGGATCCCAAGTAGCATCTCAATCGCTATGCTCAATGCTTCCTTTTAAAAATTTAAATAAATGCTTGTGATTCAGATTTACAGCAAAGTTGTGAAGATAATCTAGTCTCAAACACCTTACATCACGGTTCCCTGTTGGTAGCATCTTTCCGGCTGTTACACTGGTATAGTATCTCTGTCACAACCAAAGAATTAATGCTGACATATTACTAACAGAAGTTCCAACTTTAATTAATGCTGACATATTACTAACAGAAGTTCCAACTTTATTCAAATATCCTTAGCTTTTAATCTTCTTTTCCTGTTCCAAGAGCCCATTCAGGAGACCACATTCCATTTAGTCATATTTCCTGAGGCTTCCTGGGCTAGGACCATTTCTCAGCATGTCCTTGCTTTTGAGGAGTAATGATATTTTACAGAATACGCCTTTTGGGGCTGGATTTTTATTTTATTATGAGTAGGCTGGGACAAACAGATCTTTTTCAGGACTTACAAAACATTCTGGACCAGAGCAAAACAAAAAGATCCTAGAGTTTCAGGTACTATGCTCAGTTGGTGAAAGAAGATTATCACATAGCAATTTTATGTCATGCATCTTTGCGTGTGTGTGTCTGTCTGTCCACATAAGGGATCTTTAAAAAGTTCCTGGAAGATGTGTATTATGATACAACTATGCATGCACTTCAAATATTTTTTCCATAAATTCATCTTTTCATTCTATTTTCCAAGAATGTCTTGAAGTACCTTAGTGGTTTTTGTGTGACTACTTGAGTATCTATACTATGTTCATGTGATATATCCGATGTTTACAAGTTTGGTACATACAAGTTTCGCTCTGGATAGGGCAAGGTGGGGATCTGCCCCCATAACTGACAGTAACTTAGCTCACTGAAACGTTTTCAAGTCCAAGAAGGCTTTTCCAGGATAAACTTGCAATCACTCAGTAAACAGTACTGTCACTCTCTCAGGTAAGTATGAAGCCTGGTTGCTCTTCCTAGGCTGGAACAGAGGTGTAGCACAAGCCAAAGAAAACTTTTGCCTTCTAGGGACCTAAGTGAACGGGAAGAGAGGAGTGTATGGACTGCCTTTGTGTGGCAAAACATACCAACTCTCTGCACATCAAAAGCCTAAATTCTGCTTAATTGGAAAAAAAAGGAAGTTGATGCTTGGCTGTAGGGTGTGTTGACATCTACCCTTTTGATTTGTGTGAGTCTGAGCTCAAGCAACAGATGACTTTATTCAAGGGAGAAGAAAGAGTTCTGATTCCACAGGAGAGGTGTAGGCAGCATTCACTTCAGCCTTGTTAAAACACAAAGGACTAATGGCGGAAAGGGAGAATGTCTCTCCTATAGCATCCTTGAAAATGCTCGGGGTTCCTGAGGGTGGCTCACCCAACCACATGAAAGCAGGGCTGAGGGATCTAGCCACATGACTTCTCCACATCCATCCTGCAGCTGCTCCACTTTTACCATCGTACCATCTTATTTGAAGTGCAGCCACAAATGACATTTTTATTGAAAAAGTACCAAGTCTTTGTAAAGGGGGCAAATGCAGCACCCAGGAGCATGGAACCTCCCACAGACCTTGGCAGGGTGAGTGCAGTGGGAGGGGAGGGAGAGACAGCCTCTTAGCCATGCTTTTTTCCTTGGCCATGTAGAAGTGGCAGTCATGGCCTTCAGCTACAGACTCTAATAGAGGATTCAATGTCCAGGCATTCCTTTTCACAAACACAATAGACTAATGAGACTCAGAAATGTGACATCAGCCAGAATGACTGAGAACCACCGAGTACTAGAACTGTGTCCTGCTTGGAGAAATTTCTTCTGAATCTGAAGGAGTCGGATTTTGTGCTTGACATAGTTGGAAGATATAGTGTCCCTGTCACTCAACCCCCTGCTGGGAAAATAAATCTCCATTTGCAGGATCCACCCAGAGAGTCATGGACTCTCCCACATTAGCTCATTACTAAACCACGTAGGTTGGAAATTGTAGGGGATCATTAAAAAAAAAAAAAAACTAAGGTTTTCTACTATATGCAGCTTTTTTTGGCAACTGTGGTGGCTCTGCCAGCTATGACCACGTACGGAATCAACTGCATCATTCTAAGTTTAGCAAAGAAATAAAGTAATTTGGCAAGAACAATCCTCCCTCACATTAAAACCAGGTAGTGAAGACACACCTCGGGGAGACCAATACAAAGTGAGACCTGCACCCACTCTGTTGGTCTCAAGGCCACGAGTGGTCTGAGTGAGGACCCATTTTCTTGTCTGGAATTACTTACACCTAGGGTATGAAGATACGCCAGATGACCTTTATGGACTGGAGCCAGTTTGGTGGTTCAAGAGCTGAACTGTTACTCTGAAATACCAAGAAAGACTAGCAAAAACTAGGTCTAAGTGCTTGCTTCAGGACAGATCCAAGAGACAGGGTAAAGCAATCTTTGTGATCATTATCCATCCCCAAACCTCACTCAGCCCCCAGTGTCTACAGCATCACCTTTTCCACCAGAGATAGCCTGATGGTTCACATGAGACCAGAAGACAGGTTGACTAGAGGTGGAGGGGAGAAGAAAATCTATCCTGGAAGGTTCATATCTATGATGAGGTTAAGTAGTCTCTTAACAAACCTTTATATTTCTTTGCAAACCAACAGAAAAATAGGAATCAAATCCCTCAAAGTCCAACCTGAGCTGGCAGCTAAAAGGACGTAATAAATTAACCGAGACAAACAAGCATGTCTGAATGGGTGATTCCTTTGGGATCAAATGATTAAATCAACAGCACTTCAAGGATTTCTCTAGAGCTACAGGGTGACTTAGGATGCGCAAATCAAACTGTATCTGCAGGTTTATAAAGAGGTCTAGAGTTTACACAGAGCTCCGGAAAAAGTTTTTTTTTTTGACAGGCAGAGTGGACAGTGAGAGAGAGACAGAGAGAAAGGTCTACCTTTGCTGTTGGTTCACCCTCCACTGGCCGCCACGACCGGCATGCTGCGGCTGGTGCACTGCGCTGATCCAATGGCAGGAGCCAGGTGCTTCTCCTGGTCTCCCATGGGGTGCAGGGCCCAAGCACTTGGGCCATCCTCCACTGCACTCCCGGGCCACAGCAGAGAGCTGGCCTGGAAGAGGGGCAACCGGGACAGAATCCGGTGCCCTGACTGGGACTAGAACCCGGTGTGCCAGCGCCACAAGGCAGAGGATTAGCCTATTGAGCCAAGGCACAGGCCCAGAAAAAGTCTTGTGGCAAATAAGAGACCTCATGGCACTAGATCCCTACCCTGAGCCCTGTCCTTTATTGAGTGGTAGAGGCGAGCGTGCTGGCCAGCTGGAAGCAATGAGATCATAAGCCCCTGAACACAAATGTTACAGTGCACCCAGAATCTGTCAATGATCAGAATGCAGCAGACGGAGAATCCTTTGCTTGGTGCAAATCTAAATAAAAATATACAGGCCAATACTTTCCCTAACAAAGAAATAAGGAATGATTTTACCTAAAGAATTGAAGCAGTGTCCTTAGTAACCCTTGTTTTCTTTATGGATCTGCGGCAATAAATGTGAGACTCCCCAAATGCCTCAAGCACTTCTCTAAGAGTTGGAGAGAGAGAGGTGTGCAATGGTCTTAAGGAACCAGGAAGAATATAAAACCAGATAATGAAGAGTTAAGAAAAACTTCTCAGGCAGCTAATGAACTCCATCCTGCCCTGGTGAGACCACCCTCCTTTTAAGTAAGAGGTAATTTAATACACATTTAATTCAGTTGTGTTTGGGTTTCATCCAATCTAAGAGTATCAGTGTGATAAATTATAATGAATTGTCTGCAATACTTCACAAAGTGACTGTACCAGACCTGCAAAACAAGATCCCTATGCTGGATTTTCCAGCTCCCTTTGCATTTTTTTTGCCTTATTCCTGTCAGAACACTCCAAAACTTGAAAATATGTCTTATAGCTCCTCCACGCTGAAAGCTATATGCTTCGAGCCCCATTTGATTAGATCCACAGTTGCTGGCTGCCACTATTAAATCAAGCCCCACACTTGAAAGTGACACCAACACAAGACCAGCCAAACACTATAGCAAGAGACCAACAGGGCTCTGTTAGCTTCCAAAGGCTTTTGCACATGTTGATTTTCCTCCTGTAACCCACCCCTGCGCTGCGAGGTAGGTTAGTGAGAGGCATTGGTGCCTGGTTCAGATTCTGAAAAATCAGGAGTCAAGACAGCCTCACATCTGCAGGGGAAGAGGGCAGAAACGCAAATTCTGGAGTGGCCCTCTCACCATGGCACCACCACTCTGTCCACGTGATGCGACTCCTCCAGAATGGAGCTTATTCAGGGAGGTCCAGGGAGAAGGCCACGTCTCGTTCACTTAACGGAGGCAGGAGGCAGTTCCAGCCTTGCACAATGCAGACGCAGGCTGCAGGCTTCAGATGATCCTCCCTTAGTAACAACGACCAGGTTCACGTTCACATTAGGTTTGCTTTCTGCTTCACTCAGGACAGCAGCCCCTGGGTAACCCACCACACGGAGGCAGGAGGCAGTTCCAGCCTTGCACAATGCAGACGCAGGCTGCAGGCTTCAGATGATCCTCCCTTAGTAACAACGACCAGGTTCACGTCACATTAGGTTTGCTTTCTGCTTCACTCAGGACAGCAGCCCCTGGGTAACCCACCACACTGTGGAGGGGGAGGGTCAGGAGGTAACGTCCCCTCCCCCACTCACAGGACCCGGATGTAGTGGAAGATCCATGAAATGGCTGTCAAGACTGCCTCTGTGTGAACATCATGTTCGCTATGTCAGGCTAGTTTTTTCAAGAAGATTTATTTATTTATTGGAAAGGCAAAGTTATGAGGGGAGGGAGAGAGGGGAGAGAGGGGGAGAGGGAGAGAGGGGGGGGAGAGGGGGGAGAGAGGGGGGGGAGAGGGGGGAGAGAGGGGGGAGAGGGCGGGAGGGGGGAGGGGGGAGGGGGGAGGGGGGAGGGGGGAGAAGGGGGGAGAGAGAGAGGGGGGAGAGAGAGGGGGGGGAGAGAGAGGGGGGGGAGAGAGAGGGGGGGGAGAGAGAGGGGGGGGAGAGAGGGGGGGGAGAGAGGGGGGGGAGAGAGAGGGGGGAGAGAGAGGGGGGAGAGAGAGGGGGAGGGGGGGGAGGGGGGAGGGGGGAGGGGGGAGGGGGAGAGAGAGGGGGGAGAGAGAGGGGGGGGAGAGAGAGGGGAGAGAGAGAGGGGAGAGAGAGGGGGGAGAGAGAGGGGGGAGAGAGAGGGGGGAGAGAGAGGGGGGAGAGAGAGGGGGAGAGAGGGGGGAGAGAGGGGGGAGAGAGCGGGGAGAGAGAGCGGGGAGAGAGAGCGGGGAGAGAGAGCGGGGAGAGAGAGCGGGGAGAGAGAGCGGGGAGAGAGAGCGGGGAGAGAGAGCGGGGAGAGAGAGCGGGGAGAGAGAGGGGGGAGAGAGAGGGGGGAGAGAGAGGGGGGAGAGAGAGGGGGGAGAGAGAGGGGGGAGAGAGAGGGGGGAGAGAGAGGGGGGAGAGAGAGGGGGGAGAGAGCGGGGAGAGAGAGCGGGGAGAGAGAGCGGGGAGAGAGAGCGGGGAGAGAGAGCGGGGAGAGAGAGCGGGGAGAGAGAGGGGGGAGAGAGACATGCCTTCCATTTGCTGGTTCACTCTCCAGATGGCCACAATGGCTGGAGATGTGCTGATCTGGAGCCAGGATCTTCCTCCCGGTCTCCCACGTGGGTGCAGGGGCCCAAACACTTGGGTCATCTTCCACTGCTTTCCCAGGCCATAGCAGAGAGCTGGATCGGATGAGGAACATCCAGGACTCAAACCGGCACCCATATGGGATGGTGGCACTGCAGGTGGCAGCCTTACCTGCTACGCCACAGCGCCAGCCCCTGTCAGGTTAAATTTCTTCACGGGCCAAACAGGATTGGCAGGTTGAAGGCATGAGCTCCCCAAGAGCTGGAGACGAGCTGTTCTTCCATGCACCTCTCAGTGCTCAGAATTAGTAGGCCCTGGTATTGGTTTCCTTCGCTGCCCTAACAAATGACCACGTGCTCAGTGGCTGAACGCTAGATGGTGCATTATCCCACAGTTTAGGAGGTCAGAGGAACTGAAGTCAGGGGTAGACAGGGCTGACTTCCTCTTGCGAGGCTCTAGGGGAAAGCCAGTTTCTTGGTCTTGTTTCTACGCCCACTTCTTGGATCACGGTCATCATCCATCCTCAAAGCCACTCGCAGCCCGTCAAGTCTCTCAACTCAGACCCTCCTGCCTCTTCCTTTTACCTCTAGGGACCTTCTGTGATTAAACTGGGTCCACTCAGGGAACCCTGGGCAACCTCCCCGACTCAAGGTGCTGAAGCCCGTCATCTTTGCAAAGTCCCTATTGCCACGTGCAGGAACACTCACAGGACCCTGACATTAGCACATGGACGTCTCCGGGTGGCCATTGTTCTGCCTACCACACCATCCAACACATATGGCAAGATGGAAAATGCTTTGGGAGAACAATTTAAACACTTTCAGTTACATGTAAGGTTAAGCCCATTCCCACAGCTCCTCACTGAATCACATGTGTTCTGTACACTTCGTATACCTCTCAGATATACATCTCTGTCTCACTCAAGCAAGCTCGTATTCACCTATCCTTTGCTCTGGCATAAAAGTCCACTCCGATTTTCTTTTTCCTGGTGTAATATAATCTGCTGTGACAGATTTTCCTAACCAGGATAGAGGACTAGCTTACTTTCTCATAGAGACAGTTAAGGCTTTGCCAAAACAGATTAAAACTCTCTTCCACATCGCTTGTATCCCAGCTCACACTTAACTCTTTCCTCTAATTAATAATTCAGAGGATCAATTAACAGAAAGAGAAGATGGTAATTTCCCAGGAGGAGTAGAGATGCACAGAACATACTGGAATCCTACCAGCAAAACCCCACCCCCACTGCTCTTAACCTCCGAGTTGCGCATCGTCACCTTCCGAAACATACCCTTCAAATCCAGGTCACGTTCACCAAGCTGCTGTCACCGGAGGGGCAACGAGCCATCACATCCACCAACAGCCACCAACCAACATGCGCTACTGTCAAAAACTTCAGTTTTAGCCTCATGGCATTAAAGAGCACACTAAGTGGGTTCCCACTGCTACCATACCCTCCCCTCCCACCAATGCGAAAAATTTTGGGGATGATTTGGCAGGCAACCTAAAGTAGCATATTTTCATTTTTAAGTTGTTAAACTGTTTTAAAGCACCTGGTCATCAGGGCCACTTGAAGAAACTCTGCCAGCCCTGTGAAAATTATGGGAAACCTGCCATAACTTTAACTGAAATGTAGCATTCAGAAAGTGACCCCCAACCCTATATTTGCCCAATGCCAGTTCTACCAAGGTACCATGTACAACTGGTGTAAGGTTTAATTAGGCATAACTGGAAATTAATTGAACACCACCCCAAAATACATGGACAGAAAGCTATGTCCCAAGAACTAGATGACACACAATTTCACTTCAGAATTTGCTATTCTATTCTCTTTTGTAACTGGCAATTACACTACAGTAAGGATGAAGTCCACAGATTTTTCTAATTGACGAACTTAAATACTTGTACACTATCTCCATGTGGCCTAAAGAAAATAACTGCAAAACTCACAAAGTATAAATCCTCCTGAGCCAATTTTCCTGCAATTCTTCCAGTAGGTCACTGAATATTTAGCACCTAGTATGTGCACAAATGAACATTCTAAAGTAGATTTAACAGTGTGTCACTCTCACTGAAGACTGAATTGCTATGGAAAATTTTGTTCAAGGATAAGTCAGTGTCTACTATGAGTTTTTTCCCTTATTCAATTCCATATTTCTGAACATGAACCTTAAAATTAAGAGACTGGGCAAACTGATATACATGGAATTAATAATATTTAATCCGAAGAAGTAGAGAAAATAAGCACAAAATAAAGTTGAATTCTAAATAACTAGACCACATTCAAAGTCAAAAGATGTCAAACATGGTGGCAATTTCTTTCATATGGCAAATGCAAGGTACTGTGGAAACTTCTACAGTGTCTATATTTGTCAGGTCAAGTGCAATGTTGACGAAATTGGAAGATAAGCCAAGAAAAATTAAACTACCTTTTCCCAAGGCAATCAGACTGGGAAGGCAATAAGAGTTCTGTTTTCCTGAATAATTTGAATAGCCACCTCAGTTTTTCACCCCCCTTCAAAAACGCAGACAAGGGTACAGCTAACTTCAAGCTGTCACACATCTGGAGGATTTTTAACACACGTTCAGAAATGTTTTGACTACATGATGCCAAGCATCTGGCGAGGCAAACTTCTCTGTGCTACCTTTCTTTTGCAGACATCCATCCTGCGCCTGCAGCCGGGTGCCAGTTTGAGAGCTCTACTTTTCATCTGTGGAATGAAAAAAGAGCACACATGCAAAGGTCTTCATGATTTTGATTAGGTAGATTTGGACTAATGACGTTCAGAGTCGCCCTCCACTCTTGCATTACGTGAACCTCCTCCTGGCTAGGCTTGCCTTCTGCCCCTGCCCACCAAACCCCCTTCAGTGGCTTCTGTTCGTCAGTCCCTCCCCACAGAGAGTATCTCCCCAAAGAACAGCACTTACTCCTTTGTCTAAATAGTAACTGACTTTATTGGTCTCATTCCACAGCAAGGATGAGGAAAAGCAAGACTTCTAGTTTTCCCTAATAGAAACCAGCTTTGGGCATACCTGTGGTTCACCAACCACCCCCAAACCATGTGCCGGATCTGGAGGTAGGAGGTAGGTATTCTTCCTGTGAGGTCGGCCCCCTCCTAACACAAGCTAGCTCAGACTTCCAAAGGCCTTTTCCACAAACTGCCCAGGCCCACCTCCACTCCCTGGTCCAACCTTTCACAGTAAATCTTCAGTCAGGTGAGCTCTGGGGTTTTGTACGGTGCATTCGACCTCACATCACTCCTTCCTGCTTTTGACCTCGTGGAAGAGGCCCAGACTTCTCAAAGCCAGGGAGCAGGCCCTGTGTGTCAGTGCACCCTTGTCTGGGAGCTCCTGGGAGAAAAGAGGGAGACCCTCAAGGGCCCAAGGGTCTACTCCGCAAGCAGGAGGGAACGAAATTTGTTTTGTTATTCTTGATAGGACCTAATTCTAAAGGCAGCCTGGTATGGCCTAGGAATATCTTGATTTGCTGGATAACTAGATACAGGGAAAATTAATGTGATGAGGCAATGTATTTTGCTATCATATTAAAATAATTTAGTAGAAAATACTTCTATTTTCACTTTCAAAAATGTATGAAATCAAGAGCTTGACATCGTTTCATGCTCCTTTGAGCAGAAAACGTACTTGAGAAAAATGTGTAAAGTCTCCCAAAGGGTTAATTATGCCAAGCTAGAGAATATATTTAAATTCAAAGTTCCTCAGTAAAACCAGTCTTGTCTTTGGGTTTTACAAATAACAGCAATTGGTAGCCAATATTCCCAACCTTTAGTCAGTTGTCTGTTGATGAGAAATCAGAATCAGGGATTATTACTTTTACAAAGAATGTTTAGACATCCGAGTGACAGGATCACTATATGAAATATAATTCAAATTATCTCAGTTTAAACACCGACTTTGACAGTTAGTAAAATCATTTAATTTTCTACTATGGAAACTATCTTAATAATTTTAACCACTTTTTAGATTGTATCAATTCTTTGTGATGAAGTATGCCGGAGAATCAAAATAATCCGTAAATTGAGCTCCACTGCAGAGCACGGCTCTCATTCTTCAGCAGGGATGGTAACCGATAGGCTTTCCAGGGCCCTTTGCTCATTTCTCTTCTTCCTCTATCTCTCCTCTCTCCAGCAGCTCAAGGAAAACCTAGCTCAGGAAAGTCGACTGGAGCTAATGATCCCCTTGCCTTTCTCCCATCCTCTCTCATTCGCATTCCCCACCGTGCATCTCTTCTCATTTTCCTTCTGTTTCCGGGGAATGACCACCTCAAAGGATTAATTCAGAACAGGCACCAGAAAATGGTAACAAGAGCGGGCAAATCAGGATGTGGATTTAGAATCAAGAGGTATTTTAGAGGAGGAGAGTTACTCAAATTAAACATATGTTAAGAATATGGGTTTGTTGTTCATGGCATACCTGCTGCCTGCAATCCCACCCTGGTCAGATCAGCCTGCAAGCGAGAACATTCCCTGGTGGAGTAATAAATACAGGAGCTTGAGTGTGCACGGATCCGAGCAGCTCAGCAAGCTCCCTCCCCTCTGGGGCCCAGGGCACTGCTGGAACACAGGTGGTACTGGCCTATGGAAACTGCTGAAATGGATCGTGGCCCCGCAGGCTCCAAGACACCAGGCTCTGGGCATATATGAGTAAGGATTCTAACTCGGACCTTAGCTTAGCTTTAACTGATACTGCCTATTTCTCAAGGCATCATCTTTCTTGCCTTGCTACGTGTGCCCCTGGCAGGAAAAATCCAGCAGTCTTTCAAAAGTGCCAGACAGAGCCTTAGAGTGTTTTTCTTCGAGTTGACGTGCCATCAATCTAAGACTGGGTTCTCTGAACTCTACCCACGTTTTTCTGAGAGAGTGTCTGTGTATGTGTCTCCATCTTTGCTGTCAGACACATTGGCTTTGATTATGGAGTTCTTTCAGCAATTCAAAGCCACGATTCCAGTTTTTATGCTTGGAAAACACTCCCAGTGTGCTACGTTGGGGAGGGGAGGATCCAAATACAAGTGCCACTTTGAGAGTCAAACCCTCGAGGGCTCAGCAGTGGTTGTTTGAAAACTTGGGATTCCATTTTCGGCAGACTGTGCTCTGTAGATAACAAAGCCTTCACAATGTCTGTACTTTGGTTCCTCTTGAAGTCTCCATATTTTGCAGCCCTCTGCCGTCTCAGGATTTTACAACCCATCATTATTGATATGATTCAGTAACACCTATAGCTTATTAAGGGTTTTCATTAGGAATTATGTAGAAAAGAATAGAACAGCAGTGTAATACGGATATTGCCTGAACTCATTCCCCTGCTAGGCCAGATTTACTACCCAGGCCATAGCTGCCATTTGGTAATTGAACCTGGGGATGGAAAAATTCATTCTCCGTGTTCCTCTCTTCCTGCCTTTCAAATAACTAAATCTTTGAAAAAAAAAAGACACTCTTGGATTCATCAGGGTAAATATCAGTGATATGGACTGTGTTAAAAAATTCATAAAGCTTTTTGAAGAAAATATCTGAAATCTCTCTGGGGAATAATACAGGCCTGAAGCTTGAAGGTTCTCTTTCCCATGCATTTTGGCATTATTCTTCAACACAAGTGCAACCTTGCTAGCTATGAAATTACAGAATTATGAAGAGTAACCGGTTTTCCTTTATGCTGTCTATGAACAAGGAATACTTGTTAACTCAATGGAAAGTGTGGGGGAAATAAAGCACTTCCAAGCTCTGAAAGCTTTTTTTTAAAATCTGAAAATCAGAGTTACACAGGAGAGGCAGAGAGAGAGGGAGGTCTTCTATCTGATGGTTCACTCCCCAGATGGCTGCAATGGCCAGAGCTGCACCGATCTGAAGCCAGGAGCCAGAGGCTTCCTCTGTGTCTCCCATGTAGGCACAGGGGCCCAAGGACTTGGGCCATCCCCCACTGCTTTCCCAGGCTACAGCAGAAAGCTGGATTGGAAGTGGAGCAGCCGGGTCTTGAACTGGTGCCCATATGGGATGCCAGCGCTTCAGGCCAGGGCAAGCATTTTCTAAGCATTAGTTACATGATATGATATAAAACAGCAACACACTCAGAACTCTAACGTTTAGTTGCAAGTTCAAGTTACCACGTGGTCTTGGGATTACATCTCTAACAATCTGCCAACATCATATCAGATAACCTGATATAATGAAAACTACTTATACAAAGAACATTTTGGAGGGTGTGGTTATTCATTTTTCAAGAGATCACTAATTAACATGACTTCCTCTTGCAAACTCTGATTAGAGACCTAGCCTTCTTTCTCCATGTTGTCCACACTTGGGAAGTTTTATAGAACTGGGGTCAAAGGTCACTCCTAGAGAGAGAGAGAACCCATTGCATTGTTTCAAAGGTGGCACATGTATGTTAAGCCCATCTCAGCAGCTATCAATCTATGGAGGGGATAAACCAGTGAGATCCAGTTCTGAAAATTAGTCAAGTCCTCATAAATTTGACCAATTGTGTTAAAGAAAATGCCACAAAACAGGCATAGCAGATATCAAAGCTGAGACTTGGAAGGTGGGAAATGAGAGATGGAGTTTTCAGTCTTATGTGTCTCTTCCCCCCAAAATGAAATTCTCACAATTTTGCTGACAGGTTCCCATAATGTCCTTATATCTCCAACGAATGCCTGAGTTCTCAGATGATTCCATCTGACCCTTCCCATCACCATCCATTCCTATTTCCTTACTCCCATTTTTCAAAAGTGTTGTTATAGTTTTAACTGATACATGTAGCATGTGTACACCATGGACTACTATTCAGCTCTCAAAAAGAATAAACACTATCATTTACAGCAAAACAACTGGAACTGGATGACAACAAAAGGAATGAAATAAGCCAGACACAAGATAAATATCGCATGTTCTTGTTTATATGTGGGAACTAAAATAACTTTAAAAACTTAGTAGAGCACAGAACGCTGATTACTAGAAGCTTGGAGGGATGGAGGGGATAAAAGGAGTTTGGACTCAAAACTAGGGGCAGCTGGGTGTGTTTATGTGGGACAAACGCTCTGCAGTCAGTATTGACTGATGTGAAACGTTGACAGAAGTGGGGAGGGGATATGGGAACTCAGGCAGCACTACCTCACAACTTTGGCTTTGGACATTCAAAATAATTTTTTAAAAATTGAACATATCTATGAAGTGCCACGTGATGTTTTGATGTGTGTATACATTGTGTGATGAACATCTATTCTCAAATGTTTATCATTTTTGGAAAAAAAGATTTAAAATCCCTTCTAGCCTAGTTACAGTATAAGGTCCATCATCTACAGTTAGCATACTGTGCATTAGAACATGAGAACACTTTCCTAAGTATAATTTGGTATACCCATCTCTCCCCAGCCTCTGGAATCACCATTCTATTCAACTTCTAGGCGATCAGTCCTTGTAGATTCTACCTATGGCAAGACCACACAGTAGTTGTCTTTCTGTGCCTGGATTACTTCACTTAACATACTGGCCTCCAGCTCCACCACGCTGTAGCTACTGACAGGATTTCATCCCTCTCATGGCTGCATAGTATTCTGTCGTGTAGGTAAATACCACATTTTCCTTATCCATTCATCAGCTGAATTCTAGGTTGTTTCCATTTCCTGGCTAACGTGAATATTTTAAAATGAACAGAAGATGAAATAAGATCGTCTCCGGTTACAAATGTTGATTACGTATGTAGAACAACTGCTTGGTAGTCGATACTGGCTAATAAAATATCCCTATTGCTAGAATTTATAGGAGAAGCACTCATGAATCCACACAAATTCTGTGCACAGGAGTCTCAACTCTCCCATGTTTTTCTTGTGCGTGCATGTGTGTGTGTGTTCATGTGTGCTTGTTACTAACGAGCACATGTGCTTTGATTGTGGACCTCCCTTTAGATGTGAAATAGCGTGAATCCAGTTTTCTATACCTGGAAAATGCTCCAGAAATGTCACTTTCAGGGGAATTTAGTACATTGCCACTTTGAAGAGTCCAGCAATAGCTGTTTGGATGTTTTTGACTCTGTGAATTATCTGTCCCCCATTTTCTTTGTCGATTTCTGAAAGGTGTCGAGTCCTTGAGCGCACTCCTCTAGCAGTAAGTTTAACATATTGGCTGCACCCTTTAATTTGTGCTGCAGGTAGTACAGAGTAATGTGTGTCACTAAGCTAGTGCTGGTCCCATGCAGAATTTCTCTTCTAGGAGTTGTAGGTTTGCTGTCTAGCTGTGGGATGGGGATAGGCAAGGGCTGCAGCTGATTTTAAGTACAAGTGAACAGTGTGTGGGAGTTGGGCTTTCAGCATTGGAGATTTCTGGGGTCCTGGGGCCAAAGAATACAACATATGCTATCACTGTTCACATGGAGCTTCTGCCCTCAAGTTGAAAAGTTGCAGGTAAAGTACAATAACTTACTGGACTGTACACCAAGAACACTCTAAGAAAGAGTGTGGGAGAAACAGCTGAAGAAAAACTGACTGTAAGTGGCTTCTGTGGTTTTATCAGCAAGGTGAGGGATCCAGGCAACACTTAGCCGACTTGAAGGACATCCTGGCTTCTCTCTCAGCATCAGGCTTTGAAATTATTTTTCCATCTTCCCTGTCTCTGTAACACAACCTCTGCGCATAGTGTATCTCAGGAAATGACAATTGGCTGTCGAATCCCATACAAATTGATTGGATATGACAGCTTAAGGAATACATATTCCGCAGAGAAAAAAAGCTTTTACTTACACCCTCATATTTTAATCCTATTTTTTCAGCCCTTTCTTGGTTAATTTTGTTATTTCAATTAGATCATTTAAAAAATCAACACATCACATACCAGCCTCCCCTAAGAGCAATCATAAGATTTGATGATTTTTTCTGATACACAGGCTAGGGTTTCAAATTTGCATTATTTTATCTACTGAATTAACTATGAATTCTAAACCAAACTAATGCTGCCATGTGTTTTTAAACATCTCTAATCTAAACCATCTGGAGAGGCATGGTTTTGCAAAGGCATCCCTTCCAGGACACTCTGTGGATTTTGTCACTGCTTGAGGTTTTGGCAAACCATCAACATTACTATAATTCTCTTTTATGAAATATAGCTTTTGACTAGGATTTTCTTGAGTGTGTGTGTGTGTGTGTGTGTGCACTTTTAAGTATGGGCACTTGTGTACCATTTTTGTTCCTGCTCTTGTTTTTCAGAAGACCTTCAGCACAGCTGATTTTAAAGAAATAAAGGGTCTTCCACACATGAGGCATACTTTAATCTCAACTACTCCATATAATACTAGGCAAAGTTATCAGAGAAGCAAGGAGACGATGTTAAATAACATACTGAATTGTATAAAGGTGCTGGAAACATTTTTTAAACCAGTGAGAAGGAAAAATGCATGTGAACGTTAGAGAACCAACAGAGTGGTTACAAAGTGATCATGGCAACACATTTGTCCCATAAAAAACAGCCAGCCTATTTGAGATTACAGCAAAAATCTTTCACCTAAGAAAAGCAGTCTCTTGCTTAATTCTTTGGCTAACAATGAACATGCTATTTCACAATGGTTATCAACGTGAGCAGGAATATGGAAAAAGCCGTGTGTTACTATAATCAAGGTCAGAAAGCTTTCCCTTGGAGATGATGATTCCATTCCCCCAAACTCTAATACGTGCTTTTGGGGTCAGCACTGTGACCTAGCACGTAAAGCCACTGCCTGCAGTGCCAGCATCCCATGTGGGTGCTGGTTCGAGTCCTGGCTGATCTACTTCCAATCCAGCTCTCTACTATGGCCTGGGAAAGCAGAAGGTGGCCCAAGTGGTTGGGCCCTTCAACCACGTGGGGGACCTGGAAGAAGCTCCTCACTTCAGATCAGCCCAGCTCTAGCCATTGCAGCCATTTGGGGAATGAACCAGCAGATGGAAGACCTCTCTCTGCCTCTGCCTCTCTGTAACTCTTCCTTTCAAATAAAAATAAATCTTTAAAATAGGTGCTTTTAAATGATTTTAAAAATTGTTTTGCTGAGTAACCATCCGAAATATTTCAAAGTAACAATGCAACTATTTGGGAATACCCGTCTCTGGGTTTATTAAGAACATGCTATGGTCAAACAGCCCTGTTCATCTGACTGTAGAAGGCATCTCATAAACACATATACTAATCAGAGAGTCTTGGTCTACTTGGTAAAGGAAAGAAAGGTTTATGTTTTAGAAATAGATGGTCTGAAATCTTGAGGTTATTCCATCCCTAAAATGCCAAAAAGCCAAAGCAATGCAAAGACAGCCCTCCTGGAGGTGGTGCTGGCCTTGTTCACCACTGTGAGTACCGATAGGGCCTGGGACTACCCCACAGCCCACCCTGGGCTTCCCACAGACCCCTTTCCAGGAATGCCATTCCTCGTCCACCTTCCTGAGGGTGGGCATGGCCCTTCCCAGCCTTCTCTCTCCTTTCCAACCTTTTTGTAAATGTGAAACCTGCTTCTGCCTAAATGAAAGTGTAGCATAAAGTCACACAGCAACTCCAAAGAGACACCCCTGGCCAGGGACCCCAGCTACATACATCTCTGCAAGGGACAACTTCACAAATATTCAGAAATTTTCCAACCCCATCTTCCCTATCCTCACTCCATGGTCTACAGACTGGGTTGAGCATGGCAATGACCAACTTCTCTGCAAGGTTTTCATGTGCCATGTCCACCTGCATATACAGAGGCTCCTTTGTAAAGACTGTTCCTGAGGCCACCAGTGTGGATCAAGCCAATGCATCTCTACTAGTGTGGCACAAGCACAAAGCATGGATGAGGCTCAAGCCATGTACACAAGCATGCCAGTAATTAGATCACCGAGCTCATTTTGTACTTGTTGGTTAGGTGCATTTACCCTTGAACCCCCAGTACACTCCTGTTACCTGGCCACATTGGTCCCTCTCCCCAGAGCCCTCAGTCGCATGCTCTCACCCATACTATCTGAACAGCACACATAGATGGCTACATATGTTGCATATCATTCTTGCATGTTAGATAATAGTTGTAGCTGACATCCACTGGGTGCTTACCATGTGCCTGGCACTGAGTGTTTACACATAATCATTTGTTAGTCTCATAACTTTGACTTACCCAAGTTACAGGGCTTCAAAGTACTAGAATCAAATTTAGTACTAGGCTGTGTGACTGTATCTCACCATTACTTAGCTACCATACCCTTACCTACTTCCCACAACTCAGTAAACATCTCAGCATCATGTAGCTAAGACACACACGGTTAAATGATCACTCAGACAATCCTGGAATTGTCTCAGGTTCTCCATCACTCGGCATCTGTATGTAAAGAATACACTTAAAGATGTGGCCAGTGTGAAGAGGGCCCGTTCTGAAAGGAGCTGGCTAAGTGATAGAAAATCAGCCTGGTGGGCATGGAGGCGAGCTAGAGGATTCCTGGGGAGAGAAGATGCCACTTTTAACTCCAGCCAGTCATCACTGCAAGAACCTGGCCACGGTGAATATTCCCTAAATATTCCATAAGTATCTCTTGAATTGATTAATATGTAAATGAGTAAACTAAGTCAGGTGAACCTTCTTCCAGAATATATCCAAGTAATTAAACAAAAAATGCCAAGGTTTAAGCTTCTTCCCATCTATCATACAGTACCAGCAAAACAACCACATGTGGAAAGAGTATTCTATCTTTTCAAAGCAGGTTCACCTATTACAATGGATTTGTATGTACGCCTATTACAATGGAATTGTACATGCACACACACCACCCACTCCAAGAGAGTTCATACACGGAAAAGCTTACTCCCAGTTGGAGAGCCCATTCGCTCTCTCCACCATGTGAGGACCAAGCAAGAGGACAGTCCTCTGCAAGCCAGGAAGAGAGCCCTAACCAGAAGTGGAATTATCTGGAACCGTCCAGAAGTGAGAGAGACATGTCTGTTGTCCCTAAATAGCTCGATCTATGGTATTTTGTTATGGCAGTCCATGCTAATACACCTGCATCCTCTCGTATCCTCACAATGATCAGGAAAGGTGAACACAACACCATCATCAGGCAGCCAGACTCCTCAGGGCAACCATTTTCTCCAGATCGAGGCTTCTCTGCTCTCAGTGAGCAGCTGGCTGGGAAGACACGGAGCAAAGGGCAGTGGAGAGCTTGTTCAGATCATATTGCTCCCCTTGTACAATTTCAATAATTTCTGGGGCCGGGAGATGTGGGACTTGGTGTTGTGGTACAGCAAGTGAAGCCCTGCTTAGAATGCCCACATTCCTAATTGGGGTACTGGTTCAAGTCCTAGATCCATGGGAGACCTGGGTGGAATTCCTGGCCCCTGGTTTTGACCTAGCCTAGCCCTGGCCATTGTGGACATTTGGAGAACTGACCAACAGATAGAAGATTTTATGTGTGGGCATCTGTTTATCCATCACTCTGATATTCAAATAAATAAAAATCCCAGAGCAATTGTTTGCTGAAGTATAGCTGGAGAAAATCAGGTTTAGACAGTTCTAGCCTAAGGTATGTGAAAAGGAGTAAAGTCCATTGAAGGACCCGAGTACAATGTTCAATGCTGGGATTCCTTGTCTACAATACGAGTATTTGCACATTAAAGGGCACAGCAGATGCTACTGAGCCTTAGTTTTTGTAATCACATGAAGCTTTAGTTTCATCACTTACAACGCAATTTAAACAAAATCTAGGAGAGTGCTTCAAAAAGTTTGTTCAAGAGTAGAAATGAAAGGAAAGCTTATTTTGATGCAAAGCATTCTGAAGTCTATGTGGTGTTTCCGTAATATGCACTTCCTGTGAGTATCTGCATGGCACCCCTTGCATCCAATAGTCCAGCCACTGCCTAGCACACTTGGTACTGTACACAGTCTACTGCACTGCTGTGTGCAGATGAAGAATCACCCGGGATACAGTCCCTGCTGTAATCCGGTCAATAGTTCTCATTTCCTTAGCTGTTTCCTAGTAACTCATTCTGCTTCCTCATGTGTTACTTTTCAGAAGAGGTTCCAGTAGAGGGAAGATAAACCATGACAGCTGGCAAAGCAAATTTTCAGCTTCCATGGTCAAAACAGAAAGTGACATTTCTGCTCTTTGACTTCGTATCAGTGTCTGGCTCAAGCCTCGGTCATCAGAGTGGCCATACTCAGTTGGCATAGAAGTGCTTCTGAATGCCTTCCTTCCTTTGAGCACATACATTTAAGCTCTCATGCCTTTTCCCCACAGCACAAAATAGCCATTCTGTGCTGCTGTTCCTCTTGTCTGATCTACATAATTTCTAACTTATGTTAGAGCTTACTTTTCCCTTTATGTCATATGTAATCTTTAGTTTTCCCATTTTCATACTCTGGAATATGTGTCATAATCTATACCACACTGGTCGAGGTTTCCTCTTCTGCACTTTCTGACCCTTACATGCGCTGAACAACACATTTGAAAATGGCTTGGGTCTTACATAGGTTAGCATGTCCTTCACCATGGCATTTACTTGCCAATTACAAAGCAGCTGCTAGGCGCTTTCTTTTTGAATCTCAGGAACTCACACTGAACACAGCACTAGTTATCATCTAGACTTTTCTATCTTGACCTCTCATAACCAGTTCCTGGCACAACCAATGAAAAAGTGTAGAAAATGCCTTTTCTGCAGTTAACAGATTGGGAGAAAATATTTGCAAGCTATCCAACTGATAAAGGATTAACTTCCAGGATCTGTAAAGAACTCAAACGCCAACAAAACAAGAAATGGGCAAAGGACCAGAGCAGACATTTTTCAAGAGAGGAAATTCAGATGGCCAACAGACACATGAAAAAATATTCAGGATCTGTAGCCATCAGGGAAATGCAAATCAAAACCACAATGAGGTTTCACCTCACCCCAGTTAGAATGGCTCCTGTACAGAAAACAAGAAATAAATGCTGGTGAGGATATGGGGGGAAAGGTACCCTCAACCAGTTTTGGTGGGAATGTAAACTGATGCAGCCACTGTGGAAAACAGTGTGGAGATACCTCAGAAAGCTGAATATTGACCTACCATATGACCCAGCCATCCCACTCCTGGGAATTTACACAAAGGAAATGAAATCAGCATATGAAAGTTTTTTGTACCCCCATGTTCATTGCAGCTCAATTTACAATAACGAAGATATGGAATCAACCCAGATGTCCATCAACTGAAGACTAAATTTTGGTATACATACACTATGGAATACTACACAGTGGTAAAAAAATTAAACTCTGGCCGGCGCCATGGCTCAACAGGCTAATCCTCTGCCTTGCGGCACTGGCACACCGGGTTCTAGTCCCGGTCGGGGCGCCAGATTCTGTCCCGGTTGCCCCTCTTCCAGGCCAGCTCTCTGCTGTGGCCCGGGAGTGCAGTGGAGGATGGCCCAAGTGCTTGGGCCCTGCACCCCATGGGAGACCAGGAAAAGCACCTGGCACCTGGCTCCTGCCATCAGATGAGCGCGGTGTGCCGGCTGCAGTGTGCTGGCCACGGCGGCCATTGGAGGGTGAACCAATGGCAAAGGAAGACCTTTGTCTCTCTCTCTCTCTCACTGTCCACTCTGTCAAAAAAATAAATAAATCCTGTCATTTGCAACAAAATGGATGCGACTAGATACCATTATACCTAGCAACATAAGCCAGTCCCAAAAAAACAAATACCATATGTTCTCCCTAATCTGTGATAACTAATAGAAAACCTAAAAGGTAATCTATAATAGTGAAATTGACACTTGTAATGCAGTAGTTTTGAACAGCCCTTGTCTTGACTGTTGAGGACCAATGTCTTCATAGTATTTGTTGAACTTTCTACTTAGTGTAATGTTAATCTTATGAGTCTTAAGATAACTGAAAATACATCACTGTAAAAAAGAATGGGAATGGGAGAGTGAGGAGGAAGAAGGGTGGGCATATGGGTGGGAGAGAAGTGGGGAGGGAAAAATCACTATATTCCTAAAATTTTATGTAGGAAATGCATGGTTTATATTCCTTAATTTAAAAAAATGCCTTTTCCTTTTTGTCAGCCTGTGCAAAAGAGAGTCATCCTGTTCTATTTAAATGAATTCTCACACTTCTCGGCCATACCATATGTTAGAAAAGTGAGTAAGTTAATGTATACCTGTGTGTCCACAGCTGTTCTGTAGATTTGGACTTGGGGATGGGCTGAGTGCCGATGGTGGAAGAAGTTTATTGGAGCCAACCTCATGGTCCCAGAGATGGAGACGCCTGCTTTCTGTGGGCTCAGAAAACGCTGCAGCAGGTCTCCACAGGGCACCCAGAAGTGTGGTTGGCTCACTGTCCCTCTCCTGACCACCAGCATCCCACGTTCCCTCCCGAGTTCCCAGCAGGCCTTGCAGGCCGAAGGCTCTCTGAGGTTGGGGGAAACTCATCAGAGCCAAGTGCTGGGCAGCTGAGGTCATGCATCACAACCTCAACCTTCATGGAATCCGAATGCTAAACAAAGTCACTCAGAAGAAAAAAGCAACGGAGAGTTTAAGGTCAGCCCCAAGGAGGTTATTTGCCCCCTTTCACACCCTGCTCTCCCCCTCTAAAACAGAGAGGGTTTCAGGTCAGCTCCGGAACATCCTTGAAAAGAGAATGCCAACAACAAGGAAACCAAAGCAGGAAAAAGTAGAAGCAAAAATAAAAACCTCTGAGCAACCTCAACTCTAAATATAGCATTGCCACTTACCTCAATGCAGATAATTCTAAGATCTCTATTCCTGATTCTATTCATTCTGTTTAAAAGAGGGAGGCCACACCAGGATAAGCAGCGTGGGGTGGTCAGACTCTTAATCTAATGACAGTGTGCGGAAGCCACTACAGAAGATGGCAGGGACGTGGCCAGATTGTGTGCTGGGGCCGAGCGGTTGATTTCTATGCGGAGTCCACCGATCTTTTCCAAGTATAGACAGCTTCTACTGACATGAAAATAGAACATGCCAGACCAGGGCCCACAGTGAAAATTCAGTGTAGTCAAGACACGAAACTGCCCACGACAGGAAAAGCATTTGGCTTTGCTCTTCAACAGAGAAAAGTGAGCCTTCACACTGGAATCGTTTTCTGATTATGCAAGGTTTTGAGAAGAACACCAAGTTGGTATCTGTTTCTTGTATGTTTGCATTCCAGCACCTGGGACATGCTCTTGAGTCAGTGGATTCACTTGCATTTATACACTTGGGAAAAACAGGAAGAATCAACAGAGATCAGCCAGAAATAGGTCATTTAATGCAGTTATTCTAAAATCCTACGAGAACAATCATCACAGTCCATCCCGTTGCTCCCTATCCCTGGTCCTTTCCTCCTAAGTAACTGGTTATCTAATTTTGAAATTACTGGAACATCACAGGACCATGGGGACACACAATCAACCCGACTCCAATCAGTGTTGAGCAAAGACCCGTTGTAGTAAACAAGATTCACCAAAGATCACCAAGGGTATAGAAGAAAAGCTATAGTTCACCAAAAAAGTTTTTTTCCTCCTTTGTCTTTCCATTCTGTGGGCTCTCCGAGTGTCCCTTCCGGCCAGAGATAGGAAAGACAGCCACATGGACAAGGCGTGTCTCACCGATGGCTGGCCGAGTGCCGGGCTGCCCAAAACACACCTTGCAGCATCTGCACAGCTTTGCTACCAACCCCATGCTTTCCCATCCCTGTAGAAGGCAGCCTGCGGACTGCACGGTATAGAAGACAGAACGTCCCAGGATTTGATTCACTGCTCATTGGCTGGGAAACCCTGAACTTTTCAAAGTTTTAACCTGGAAAAGGAGGAAAACATCTTTTCCACCTGTTTTAAGGATCAACGAGCTCATGAAGGCAGAAGTGTGGAGCAAACATAAAATAGGTCAGTATCACCAGCGTGTTACACTTTCATGCACGGTAACCAGGTGGTCTTTATTATCCTCGCACTCCACTTAACCTCCACCTACTGGTTCATCTGTCATTTCCTGACTGTTCAAGAGCCCGGCTGGGAGACACAGCCGCTCAGGATGACTTAGCTTCAACACAATGTTTGCTCCCTTTCGGCAGTCATTGATGTTATCTGTTTTTATCTCAGCTTCGTGAGCATCACCTGTGCCAAGGCGTGAACCCACGCAGAAAGCAGCAGCACTCTCTGCTGTGCATTGTCACCACACCCTGTTCCAGGGGACCCTGAGCGTGTTCCTGGATAAACAACACGGTGCCTCCTAACCACTCCCCTCGACTACCGACCTCAGCACTCCCTGAGCTACAGAATCGCGGACGTGGAGGTGCAAGCAATGGGAAGAGGCAGGGCGGGGAGCAGCAGGGGCAGTGGTTAAAGCACTTTTCAAGCACAGTAAGGCATAGCACCAGGATGACAAAGGCAAGAAACGCCGCTCCAGGCTGGGCCAAGGACGAAAGGGGGTTCGCAGGGCGTGAGGACGAGAGTCCTGCTCTTCCAGATAACAAAGCCAACCAATTTTCTTACCTGTTATCCTCTTTCTTCATCTCCCCTCGACAGTCAGCAGGTTCAGCTTTTACCGCATCTCTTGGGAGCTTTCCAAACGCCCAGGCTGGGACCCCAGAGAAATGGGACCTGGAGCCCTAGAGGTCAAGCAGCAGCAGCTTTTCTTAAAGTCGCCCATGTGACTGCCGTGATCAGCTGAGGCCGCGCACCCAATGTGCTCCATTTATTCTCTACGGAGCCCCGCCTTCCCTCCACACACCTGCACGGTGTTACCTGGCTGCGGCACCCACCAACACAGCACGAGGTATGGCGTGGGCTGCAGCGTGCAGCTCACTGCAGACCTGGCTGTGACAGTCACAGGCACCTGCCTTCCCCTCGTGACTTTTCGTAGCCAGTTTGGGCAGCAGCAGTAATAGGAGCTTATGACCATGGAGGTCAGGACTTGATTTTCAGTCCAGTTAGTATCAGAGAAACTGCCCCCCACCTCAAATTCTTGTGTTCTCCTGCCAGATGAGAAAGCCATTCTTCCTTGATATCTAACAGCTTCCCATCGAAGGTTAATCATTTCAGGTGTATTTGCCTAGTAGCCCAAAGTGATCTGGAATTGGCAGGATTTTAAGAGTTGTGAAAGACACAGGTTTTCTGGATTGCTGGGAAGGTAAACTGGAGCGTTTATTCTATACGTCAACTTGGCGCGGCCTGTGGCACCCAGTTGTTCGGTCAAATACTAATCTAGATGTTAGTGTGAAGGGATTTTTGGGATGTGACTTTTAAAAAATATTTATTTGAAAGAGTGACAGAAAGAGGGAGATACGGAGAAAAAGATATCTTCCATCTGTTGGTTCATGCCAATAAGCCTGCAACACTAGGGCTAGGCCAGGCTGAAGCCGGGAGCCACGTCTCCCACGTGGATGGCAGGAACGTAATTACTTGGGCCATCATCTGCTGCCTCCTATGCGAGTTAGCAGGAAGTTGGATCACATGTACTGAGTAGTCAGGATGTTAACCAGGACCCACGATGGGCAGCAGGTGTCCCGAGTTGTGGCTTAATCAGCTGTGCCACAACACCTGCCATCGTAATTTGCACTGAAGTCCGTAGACTTGGAGTAAAGTAGATTATCCCCCATCGTGTGGGTGAGGCTGACCCATCAGCAGAGGGCCTGCAGCCAAGACTGAAGTTTCTTAAAGAGACACGGTTGTCTGCAACAGAAATCCCCACCTTGCTGTGCAGCCCTGCAGATTTCAGATTCAAGAAGACAGCATCACCTGTTAATGAATCCTCAGCCTGCTGCCTCACCCTTAATCTCATGAGCCAAGTTCTTTTTTTATTATTATTTGACAGGTAGAGTTATATATATATATATTTTTTTTACAGGCAGAGTGGACAGTGAGAGAGACAGAGAGAAAGGTCTTCCTTTTGCCGTTGGTTCACCCTCCAATGGCTTCCGCGGCCGGCGCGCTGCGGCCGGCGCACCGCGCTCGTCCGATGGCAGGAGCCAGGAGCCAGGTGCTTTTCCTGGTCTCCCCATGGGGTGCAGAGCCCAAGCACCTGGGCCATCCTCCACTGCACTCCTGGGCCACAGCAGAGGGCTGGCCTGGAAGAGGGGCAACCGGGACAGAATCGGTGCCCCGACCGGGACTAGAACCCGGTGTGCCGGCGCCGCAAGGCGGAGGATTAGCCTGTTGAGCCACGGCGCCGGCCGACAGGTAGAGTTATAGACAGTGAGAGAGAGACAGGTCTTCCTTCCGTTGGTTCACTCCCCTAATGGCCACTACGGCTGGCGCTGCGCCTATCCAAAGCCAGGAGCCAGATGCTTCCTCCTGGTCTCCCATGCAGGTGCAGGGGCCCAAGCACTTGGGCCATCCTCCACTGCCCTCCCGGGTCACAGCAGAGAGCTGGACTGGAAGAGGAGCAACCAGGATTAGAACTGGCGCCTATATGGGATGCCAGCGCCGCAGGAGGAGGATTAACCAAGTGAGCCGCGGCCCCGGCCCGGAGCCAAGTTCTTTTAAATTGTGATCACTCTCTCTTCATATATATTTCCATATATCTATCCACTCATGTACTCATAAGTCATATATATTTACACAAACACTCAAGTACATACAGATACATGTAGAGATTGTTGTGAATATCTGATACTCACCTGTCTCCTACTGACTCTGTCTCTGGAGAGCCTGGCTAATATACCAGGCATCCTCAGAAAGGCCCCAAAATTACTTTTTCTCTGCTGATTTGTTTTTTCCTTCTTTTCTGCAGAGGATCAAAGCTTTTTTCCTTTTACCCTCCCAGAGCTGGTTCCACACTCTTCCCTCTACAGCTCCCAGTCTGGTCACTTTAAGAGAATGAATTTAACAGTAGATTTTCCAGTGGTATTCAGCAATTTGGATTATCATGATGTTCTCAAATGTCTTTGATGAATGGGAAGGGTATTTATATGAATTATTCGTCATTTATACTGGAGTAGCACAACCATGATTTTCAACATCTTAAACATATGCACGGTTAAATGGTTTAACTTTCATTTGACACCTACAACCCCAGCATCTGCAGGGTCTTGGTCATCCCTAAAGTTTAAAAGCATTAGGAGTCTCAGTTGTTGTTGTTGTTTTTTTTTTCCAGTGGGAAGGCTAGGCAGAATCCCACATACTTCTGTCACCAGTTCAAGTGCAGATATCCAGGGGACACGGAGGTTTATTCAGCATCTCCTGGCAACTCTGGTGTGGCTACCTCGTTAGTATATTCACAGTAGTCTGGCTTCCTTTAACTTTTTAAATCAGGAGTATATTTTCTTCTAAAATACATATATTGAGTCATTTAAGGGGGAAACTCTAAGTAAATGCTTGTTGGTGAAATCTTAGCAAATGATCTCAAAGATACCAAAAAGACGTGAGGGATGCCCTATGCAGTGAACACCGGAATGAACTACTGCCATGCAATGAAACAGCTCATTAAACAATTCTACTGAACTCCAGAGGCCTTGGGAATCTGCGTCTTCCCTCAGCATTGCCACACTCCCTATTAACTGTTTTACGATGTAACATTGTGAATATTAAGTGCATTATCAAACAGCGATTGCCATAGGGTACCTCTACTCAGTTAACATTATTAAAACTTTAAAAACAATGATAAACATCATGCACACTGATTGAAACAATGTGTTACTGCTTAGATTTTTAAAATTAAAGTTAGGCTTTCTGTAATATCAAAGTACTTTCAAGGAACTGTTTTTCAAAAATGTGCTTTTCCTTATCCCATAATCCTTATAGCATTTTCCTGGCAATTCAGCAAACCTCTTAAAACTGAACCAAATTAGGATTTTGTGCTTCTATGTTTACATAAAGAGCATATCAGACTGACAAACTTGATAATCTTTAAAAAAAGGAAAAGAAAAAACTGTTCTTATTTCAAAGGTTCAGAAAATAAAGCTTATTTACTATGCAGACTAGATCTCTTGTTAAGTTGTTTTTGAGATAGCAAATTAGAAAAACATGGCCAGCGTCAGAGACTCCTCATCAGGTTGAGACTGAGACATTTACTCCAGCAGCTCCTGTTCCCCAAACTATATCTGATAATGTCCTAAAGTCTAAACAGATTTTAGTTCAAACAGATACCCTGCTCCTAGATAGGAAATGGCACCGAGCTCCCAAAGTCAACAGGTTGGCCCAGCCTCTTTGAATGATGTGTCTGTATTTGGGGTAATCTGCCACGCGGTATCTCCGAGCTGCAATAGCTGACGAACTGAAACTTTGAGCCGGAATGGTTGCTTTCCATTTTCCTGTGCATAATCACAGGACAGGGGAATGAACAAAGGGGTTGGTGCGTTGGTCAGTGTCGAGGCCTATTATCTAGGCAGGGTCGTGGCAACAGAGCCAAGCTGAGCATGTGCAAACGTAGCGTGATTTCAGCCTGCAGCGTGTCAGCGGAAGCAGAGAAGCGTGTCAGCAGGCACATGAGCGAAATAGTCCCAACAGTTTGAAATGATCTCTGCACTGGCAAACTAGAAACAGCATCTACGTTTCTCAACAATTCAAGAAGCACTGGTGATAATTCTTCCCCCAAACCAGCTACAGCAGTATTATTATCTGTAAAGCAATAGGGCACCCTTAAACCTCAAACTGGCAACATCCATTGAAGTGCATTCAGAGGGAGAAGGGAACTTGACATGGCAGTGCTTTGAGGATGTCCATGTGGGTGGCAAGCATATGCTGCCGCTAAGCAGAGGAAGTGGTACACCACGATTCTTCCTAAGTGCGAGGTCTTTATAAACTCATCTTCATTTGGGCTGTTTTAAATAGAAAGAAAATGACACACAGTCCCCAACCAGGCTTCTCGACTGTTGCTGCTTTCCCCAAACATTAGGTTACTGTGGGGGAATTTTCCAAAACTGTCAACAATTCCACTTTTAAACTCAGTTCTTCCTCTCAACACAAGGTAGAAGCGATACAGCATGAACTATATTTGGTCTAGCAGGAGCTGTAGGCTATTTTTACAGCGCTGACTCCTACCTGACAGTGGAAGACATACTCTGGGGTGGTTTTCTTAAACTTCATGTTCCAAACCAAGGCCACTCCATCTGGTTCGTGGGGCGCATCTTCATTGTTGTTGTAAGAAGCGACCATCAGCTCAGGGTACTAAATGGAAAAGGTCACAGGGTGGATTACGCTAAGATGACAACACACACATGCACCACTGCATACTTTCAGTGGCACCTTGGTCTGCAGTTGAGGCACACTTCATGTCAGCTTGCTGCCACGCCACCCCCCCCACCATGCCCCACCCCATAATCTAGTCCCTGGCTCCCACGCTCTGTGTGCATGTGCCTCCTACCAAACAGCCAACCCTGCTTGATCTTTCTGAATCATCTAACACCTACCTGCTTCTTTCTCCTATAATTTAAAGATTTCCATTACATCTGTCTCCCCTGATTTTCTTCCCTGATCACTCTTTTTAGTCCCTACAGGGTCTCCAAGGGGAGATGTATTCCAAGAGGGATATGCTGCCCTCTCTTGTGCCTTTGTCTACAAATTCTCCCTGGGTGATCACATCTACTCCAATGCTCTAATATTCTAGAAATTTTCCAATCTGTCTTTCTAGGCTTGAGTTATCCCTGATTTTCCATAGAAAATCTGCTCTTCCAGCATTGCCTACTGGAGCATCTAGCGCTAACATTCTCCTGAATGACCGCCTCTCGTTAATCCTCACATAGTACATTCTATTACTTCCTCAACTCTTTCTTTCTCTTTTCCTTCCTTCCTTCCTTAAGATTTATTTATTTATTTTGAAAGTCAGAGTTACTGAGAGAGAGAGAGAGAGAGAGAGAGAGAGAGAAAGAGCTAGCTTACATCTGCTGTTTCTCTCCCCAAATGGCCCCAACAGGCAGAGCTGGGCCATACCAAAGCCAGGAGCTTCATTCAGGTCTCCCATATGGGTACAAGATGGGACCCAAGCACTTGGACCATCTTCTGCTCTCCCAAGCCATTAGCAGGGAGCTGGACTGAAAGTGGAGTAGCTTTTATTGACCTCTGAATCTAAGATCTAGTAAATCCTAGCATAAAATAAACTTGTGCCAACATATTTTGAATTATTTCTGTGCTTTTTACTTTAATGACTGTGCTCAGTAAAAAAACAAACAAACAAACAAAAAACAACCTTGCATTTAATCCTCTGGTATTAAACAATGCCAATAATTAAAAACTTAAATGCAAGAAACACAACCAGGAACATAAAACGGACGATTCTACAGTGATGCCTGGTATTCAAAAATACCCACTCACCCCACATGAACTCTGTTCTGGGTGTTGTTAAAGAAACTGAGGACGAGTCTCACAGAAGGTGTTTATAGTTAGAATCCATTTCATGAAAGTGTCATTACTCCTGGGGTTCTCCTAAGGCAGACCCATTAAAAATAGCACCAAGATTATAGATCATATCACTCTCTTATAGATAATTGTCTCTTTGCACTGTGCTATGTATATATTTAAATAGGAAATTTCCCTTAAAAGTTGGAACATTAATGTTTTTGCATCAAAAATAACTGACTCTAAGTCTTCTATGTGGCTTGCTGTATTCTTTCAGCTGCTTCGACTTAAGAGAACTCTGGTGCAGAGGCAGTATACGCATGCAATGTTACACATGTATGTGGCCACCAGGGGAAGTCATCATTCTTTATTAGAAAATGCTCCTCAGTGGATGAATCAAAGGCCTATTAAGGAAGCCTTTGATTCAGAGCCCATTCAAAGAGACCAACATCCAGATAAACACAGAAGTCTCCAGACTGCTCATCTGAAGTTTAACTATGTCACATGTGAACAGGCAACTCTATAAACATCAACACCACGACCACAGGGGCCAGGGAGCAGCCAGAAGGGGCTGGAATAATATCCCACAGCGTCACATCTGGGTCTCATCGGTGGCACCCACTTTCAGCTTTTCCTTTTTTCTGTTTGAAAATATTTGAAATTATTTGACTTCAAAATTCCTTTAGAAAATGGAGTGTTTTAGTAAAATGCCAGTGAAATGCCTTTGGCATAATTTCTACATTTAGGATCTCAAAGGCTAAAGGTACTGGTTTAAATCGTAACTGCATGCAAGATTTTATGGTTTCAAACTCTCCTCTGGCATATCTTTTTGCCATTGTTTGAGCCTAATTACTCATATTCTCTTAGGCTCCAATAAAGAGTCTCCAAACAATTATTTAAATCTTAAATTTTTCTTAGAATTATGATTTTAAGATAATACATATAATTATAAAATTTATATTCATTTGACTACTCATAGGTTTGGATGCTTCAAGGTTGATAACCTAGGGGCATTCTATCCAGAAATTATTATATATGCCCTCAAGTCTGGTTTGTTTTGTAAGTAACTGAGATTTACTGGGGAGGAAAGAACCCAAATATTTAAATGCCCATTATGTACTAGATACTGAACTGGGTGATAGATTGGCTCATTGGTCCTCACAATCTTCTAAAGTGGGCAGTAATTTACTTGTTTCTACAGATGAGGATGCCAAGAGTCCCTGGATAAGTAACTTGTTCCATACGAAGTTGCTATCCTGTGATGAAGTGAGAACTCCACTTTAATTCTCTTGGCTTCAAGGCCATGTCCCTACTTGCACACTGTGGCATGCAACAAATGGCCCCTACACATATATAAGGCACTGTGTCAAGTAAAATTGAGGCAAGAATGTCCACAATAGTGTGCCCTTGCCTATAAGAACTCGCCATAAAATAGAAAGAGGTAAGACATGTGCAAGAATGACCACAACACAGACGTAAGAGCAGAGAATGAGACATGCTACGATCGAAGTGTAAACCAAGTTCTGTAGAAACACAGAGGAGAACATAACCACCCGGTTAGGGCAGGGTATGGCAGGGAGAGACACAGAAGGATCCTCAAAGAAGAAATGGAGCTGGACCTCGTCAAGTGGGAAGGTTACCAGGAGAGAAGAGAGGACAGCATGCACCACATACAAAGACAGGTGTAGGAGGTGCCTCTTGGGTAACGATGCCATTCATAGGATTCTCCCTCTTTGGAGATTATCCCAATACAGAGGTAACTGACTTCTTAGGGATAATTCATTAATTTCAGGGTTTATACTTCATAAAGCTGAGCTAATTGTCTTCTCCAACATGGATGCTCTAATGTCTGAATGGAGACACACAAACTCTGGATTGGTGCATGAGCTAGGTTAAATGCAACACCCTTTGGATGGAGTCCCCCAAGCTGCCCAGATTTCTACTGCTCCTGAGTTCTGATCCTCCATCTTTTCCAAGGATTCCCTCATCATCTCAGTGGCACTCCAATAAATCTCCTTTTTGCTTAATCTTCCCAGAGGCAATGTTTCCTCAACTAATGGAATGGAGAAGAACATGTTCAGGGGACAGCAGTGCTGCCCAGAGGCAGGCTATGTGAGGAGTAAGAAAAGAGGAAAAGGTTGGAAATGGCTCAAGGCTAATGGTTTTAGATTTCACTCTGGATAACAGGCAGTAGGAGTTCTGGTCTGCCAACACTACTAAGATTTCTGCTGCTACTGCTCTCACTACTGTTGCATTTTAAAACTACTGTCTATGTATCGGATAATTTAAAAATTCTTAATCCTGTAGGTATATTAACCCATTCAGTACTCACAAGACGCATATGAGGTAGAAATGACCGTTATCATTTTATGGAGGAGGAAACTTAAACCAGAAGTTAGATAACTGGCCCAAGGTGATATAGAGCGCATATAAGTAATCTTTACACGGACTAATCTTGTAAAAGCACCTATGATGGCTCAACCCTGTAGAGAGTTACTTGGGCCTATGAACCCCACAAAAGTGGTGTGATTGTAGGAACTGTGCTGTCTAATTCCTCTTTCATATACCCTTTAGAAAATACATTTTTCAGCATTGCAAACCTCTTCCCCACAGCATGAATGGGATGCTTACACAAAATGGGGAAAATACATGTGCTCTTTCTATGCACAGTCTCTGCCCTTTCCAGTCTCACTTCCCACAGCACAAGAGTCACACAGGACTGCAGCGGTTGAGGCATAGCTTGTGAAGCTGCCAACTGTGATGCCAGCACGCCCTATGGGTACCTGTTCAAGTCCCGGCTGCTCTACTTCCGATCCAGCTCCCTGTTAACAGCTTGGGGAAAACAACAGAAGATTAGCCCAAGTGTTGGGCCCCTGCCACTCACAAGGGAGACCTGGATAAAGCTCCTGGCTTGGACCTAGCCCAGCCCTGGTCATTACAGTTATCTTGGTACTGAACCAGCAGATGAAAGATCTCTCTCTCTAACTCTTTCAAATAAATAAATGCATCTTAAAAAATCACTCAGGATCTTGCATGGAAACAAACATATGAGCAGCCTGGCCCACCGCACGCTGTGACTGTGCAGGGGCTGTCTCACTGATGTGGGTCCACTGCCTCCTCTTGGAGCCTTGTCAGCTGCCCTGGGAACACTGCCCAGTTGCCTTTGGGAAATGTGTCAGATAAGGCTCCTGGGAGTGAGCTAGCAGAGCTGAGTGTGGCCCCGGGCTAGGATCTGACTGCTGTGCTCTCGGACCACCCAGGCTCCAGCAGAAAATGCTCAATGGGCAAGCAGGCAGCACACACCTTGTTGTCTGTAAGTGAAAGGGGATGCACCAACCCACTTGGAGGCTGCTGACAGTCCCACTGTGGGGATGATGCTCAGCTTCAGCTCTCTCGGGTCCCAACAGGCTTAGATGGCACTCTCCTCAGGGCTCCCTCTGGAAGGCTGCCTTCTCTCCTCCCAGTCCACTGGGAAGCACTGACCAGGGACAGATCCCAGCCTCCTCGGAACTCAGAGAGCACCTGCAATACGCCCTCCAATGTTCTGCATCTTGAGCTGTCTTGCCTTCAGCGTTAAAAGAAGCCCTTTGTGATGGGGAGTGGTTAAGAACAAGTGTCTCAGAAGGAGAAAATATTTAGGCTCTCCCACAACCCAGCCGAGTGACTTTTATCAAGTTGCTTTGCTTCTCTGAACCTCAACTAACACATGGCAGTGGCAAAAATTGCTTCCTCATAGGATTGGTACAAGGCTGAAATAAGATAAAGCCTTCAGAGCAGCTGGCCCTGTGCATTGTGTATCAGAAATGCAAATTAAAAGCCAGCTATGACTAGTAGCCCAATGAAAGCACAGACTACAAGGCAGCAGAAACTGTGCTATGCAAAATTGCCCAGGACTAATTATTCCTGTTATCCTACTGGCTATTATGTCATTGTCAGTGCAGAGAGGAACACAGCACGGTGTCAAGAACATGGGTTCAGGGATTAGATCACCTGGGTTGAAATTCTGACCTCACCACAACTAGGCTGTATGCCTTGGCACATCACTTGACTGCCCAGTGCTGGGCAAAGTGCTTGGTATTTTGTCAACTCATTCATCCAATCAGCTCTTGGTAGATTTGCCTACTTTCAATCTGAATGCCACACTGAAAAATTTAGGTTTTTCCTATAGGCAGTGCAGTCTGTTAATCCAGGGAGTAATCAGATTTATATTTTAGAAAGGTTATTGGGTAGATGTACAGAAGGAAAACTCTAGATGGACAAGCGTGGGGGTAGAAAGCACAGCTGAGTTAACAGTGCAGGTGTAAGATGCTGAATGTGGAAATGGGAAAAAGGACAGTCTTGGTAACAGGCTGGATCTGAAGATAGGGTGAGGAATCGCTAATGTTGAGATGAACTATCTGCCTTAGGTCCTTGGGTATGTTGTCTTGTCTTTAACATAAAGATAACATGGTAGGGAAAAAGGGTTTGGGATACATGGAGATGAGTTGATGGTTGGTTTGAGATGACTTGGGACACCAGAGTGAATCTGTCTGATGTAGAAAGTGGAATTCAAGAGGGTGATCGGGCAGAGGTACATACAGGCTGCCTTGCTGTGGTTGAATTCACAGCAGTGGAAGAGATCTCTCACATATCACACATTGGGAGGAAGGGTAGAGGAAAACTCAGGGAGGAGAAGTTGTTTCTTCAAGCACAGGGAAGTCAATTAAACTGATTCACCAGGAGAGCTAAGGACAGATAAAAGCTTAGGACTATCCATGTGAGCTGACAGGAGATCAATGGTGACCCAAATGAGAGGAAGTCCAAGGGCAGAACAGTGTGGCGCCTTGTTTAGTACTGAGCACATAATAGGGACTCAATAAATATGCATAACTAAGTGGAGAATCTAAACTGAAACCACAACAAAATGAGAAAGAAAACCAATAGGCATGGAAAAGAGAATTGCAGGTTAGGAAACATCCGAAGTGAAGAAAGAATCTCACATATTTTTCACACAAACGCCATCAGAACATAAACCCAGTTTGTCCTGTGCCAGCAGTAGCTCTTACCTGGAGAGACCAGTCCATACAAGTGACCACTCGATGCTTGGACCAATGCTCATCATAGAACTGGCGATTGAAAGACAGGTTGGCTCCAGCTTGAACATCCCTGGGAGAGATTGCACATAAGAGATACACAGGATGTTTCAGAATGGCTTTGGTCTGTGCACCGCTCACACTGAAACAGTGGGACAACCAAAGTGTGGGACATAATGCTACACACATCCACTTTGACAGCCAACTTTGGTCATAAATACATGAAATGGAGATGCTCCCCTTTGTGAAAAGCTCTTTCTAAAATAGCCCAGAATTTCCCACATGTTGTTCCAAGCCTAGTAGAAAATGTCGTTTGTTTCTGAAGCACTCTCCTCCTAACAGATTCTAGCCTGCAGCTGGAATTATTTGCAGTCTCCTAGCTAGCAAGGGTGCACGAGGGCATTCTTTGGAATCAGTACCACTCACCTGACCTTAGGACAGGAATAAGAGGCATGCTTCTATTTACTGAAAATTCGGGTTGGCTGCAGTGGCTGCCTCCTTGCAAAGTGGTAAGTGATCGTTTCTACCATGTTACAGACATGATGAGCAGGGGGCTGCACCAGGTGTGTTCCCCATCCTTACCACTCCTGCAAGGGGTTCGAACCTCAGGTGGGACTAAAGGATTGCACTTTGGCCCAGGTTTACTCGGCTGACATTCAACTGGCTGTGATGCTTTCTTATAAGAACTTCACCCTGATCATATTTGCTCTGTAGACTAAAAGTCAGAAATGCACTTAGCTCACATAGCTCTTGTCCAGCCTGGGGGACCCAGCTTCCGACATTTATTTGGGCTTTAATTAGTTGAACTATTGGGACTTTTGTTCCCTCCTGATTCTCCCTCAGCTTCATTAATACCAATTCAGGCAAGAGGGACACGCACACAGGTTCTGCAAGGAGCCCAGGATAATACCTGGCCAGAACGTACTTGACTTAGGATAAAATGAGGCCCAGAATTATCTGAGCCATGCATTTGAATTTTAAAAATAGTAAAACATCAAGTCTGATGAAAATGGCAAGTGATCCTACCTTCACATATTGTTCTTGACTAGGAGAAAGCAGTGGCTACTAGACGGCTCTATTTCTTCTGAGGCTCACAAAGGGTCTGCTATGATCCCCAGAATGACATAATATCCCTTCTCTGATACACAGGACAGTCATAGAGAAAGTAATTTAGGGCCCCTCACTCTTTTTAAGTTTTGTTCATTTGTTTATCTGTAAATGTATCCTTGCATATGCCAAAGGCTTAAAAGATGTCTTCAAAAAGCTCATGGACATGCACATTTTGAAAACACTATGCATGTCTTTCAATTTTTTTTGAACCAAAATAAACTTTTTAAATTCTGTTTTCCATGATATTCTTGAAGTGTGTATGTGAGCATAAGTTTTACTGAATCAAAAAGAAGAAAACTTTTCCAGTCTTCAATGTCTTCCATATCAGTTACTTTTGCTCACGTCTCATGTTAAGTTTCTTCAACTTCCTGTTTATTTAGACATCAAGGACACATACACAAGCCTGCTTAGAAGAGCGTTTGCACTAAGGACATTGCGGAAGACTGCCAGGCCCTGTCTCCTGAACTTTCCCCCAGACATCAAGTTCAAAAGCCTGTCACGGGAACATGTGATAATTACAGGGAAACTATGCTGGAAGTGATAACCGAAGCCCATCTTCAATGCTATTCTGCAAAACCAGTCCTGTAGTTTCCCCCTCCTCTTATTTGTTAGATTTGGGATTCGTCTTGTCAATACATGGATAAATTTACAATCAACACATACCGGATGACACCATTTTTTAAAACGTGCACACTAGAGACTAACCCATCTTTCTCCTCTAACTCTCGACCGCTGTAGTCAAAAAAGATGTCAGCGTCTTCAGCCAGGGCTCTCTCAATGACCCGTATTGTCCGATCAAAGAAGATGAGAAACTCCTCCGAGTGAAGGATCTGCTGTTTCTCTTCTTCCGTCAGTTCCCTGGGAGGGGCTTTTCATGGAAGAGATCGGCAGGACAGAAAAGAGAGTCAATTAACACCGTGCAGGAGAAATCCAGTTCTCGAAAAAGCCGGGTTATCAAAGGCGAGGTGAGACACAGAGAAACAAGCGATTGTTTCGATAGATTCTAAGTTACTCACAGATTCACACCCAAGATTTGTGCAATATCTCCACAAAAAATTTCATATCTGGCCTAATTATTATTTTGAAGTGTTGGAAAAGATCACAAATGAAAACAGATTGGTGCGTTTATCAATTGGATCTAAATGTTGCTTTCTTCACAATTGAACTTGAAAAACAACTCAAATATGGTAAAATAGATGAGTACATATATATATAATACACATGTATACATATATTAGACACTATTATAAAGCTGTCTGTATTAAATAAGTAGGAACTACACATTATATGACCCAGAGAGTGCCTTTCCTCTTTTCTACTGGGTAAATTAATTTTGTTTTAAGTGGTTAGTTGGTAAAGCTGACTGGTTAGTGCATAGTCTCCATTCAAAAGCTGAATGAGTTTCCCAACCACTTTCACCCAAGATATCTTCTACTTTTAAACAAATATAAAAACACACATAAATGCTCGTATAAAATGCCCCTCATTTTTTATGCCTTCCTTTTCTGGCGCTATCAAACTAAATTTGAAGATGCGAACTGAGACCCAGGGAGAGGGAATAATGAGCTGTGTGTTACAGGTCCTGAGACTTAGTGCACCTCAGAGCCCTGCTGCAGTTACACAAATGATTCCTTCCCAGCAGGTTTTCAGAAAACTATAGGCAAGGGATCAGGAACACTCACAGACTGAAAAGTCTTCAAGGGCAGAAACTGTCAGCCAAAGCTTTGGGGCTGCTGGGAACTTGAGCTTAACTCTCGGGTAGAGGGAGCCACCAACAAACATTGGATGGATGAACCTTTCGTGAGTGCAGATGACAAACCGGCAGGAAGAAGCCATGTGCTACATTCAGACACAGGGTTCCTGGGGGTGTTTCTCACTCATGGTCACACAGTCTCCCAGACACTTCTACGGCCATCGCCATAACCAGGACCAATTCCCCCTGGCCAGAGGTCAGAATAGCTTAGGTGCAGTGAGCTGAAGCATAACACTTGATGGAAGTGTCAAATGATTCCACTAAGTACCGTGGAGCCCTTGTCCTAAGAAATCTGAATTCTCAAGGGCCTTTCTACAGCCACTGCAGGGGACTGAGAGTTTTAATGTTCATGTCTCTTCCCTTCCAGCTTTCCTTTCCTGGCCCCAGACCACGAGACATGGGCTTGGGAGGCACTTGAGAATCCGTATTTGAACAGAGACTAGAATGATTCTGGTCACTGGTGCACACCTTAAGAAATGCTCTCCAGGTACTATGGTGGCAAACATGATTCATCTACCACAACCGGAAATCTCCCAACACAGCCCACCCATAGTTTCCAGCAGCCCTAAATACAGAGAGAAACTTTGCTGCCTATGTTGCCAGAACTCTTAATGTATCAGTGTGTTTCGGGGCTCTGCAAGAAGCCCCAACAAATTTTAGCCAGCAGTGTTGCCCAGCACTAGTTTGAGAAATAGTGAAATAGGCAACAAGGAGGCTGCTGCTGTGGCATAGCAGGTAAAGCTGACGCCTGCAGTACCAGCATCCCATAGGGTGCTGGTTCGAGTCCTGGCTGCTCCTTTTCTGATCCAGCTCTCTGCTATGGTCTGGGAAAGCAGAAGAAGATGGCCCAAGTCCTTGGGCCCCTGCACCCATGTGGGAGACCTGGAAGAAGCTCCTGGCTCCTGGCTTTGCATCAGCTCAGCTCTGGCCATTGTGGTTATTTGGGGAGTAAACCAGTGGATGGAAGATCTCTCTCTCTCTCTCTCTCTCTCTCTCTCTCTCTCTCTCTCTTCCTTTCTCTGCTTCTGCCCCTGGCTCTCTATAACTCTGCCTTCCAAATAAGTAAATAAATATTTAAGAAAAGAAAAGAAATGGGCAATGAGTAGCCTTTGGCTTTGGCTTGGTACAGGTAGAAGCCAAAGATTCACAAAGAACTCTACAAAACCAACCTGCCGTTTGCGGGCTTTGACTCTTTAATGAATTAATTGAAGCTCTTTGAGAAGTTTTACCTATAAAATGGGGGTAACGATGCCAAAACGTTAAGTCTGCTTTAAAGGGGAAACATAAACGCACTGCAAAAACAGTGAGGAATTCAACAACCAGTAATTATGCTGTAATTTATTAGCCTGCTTTCTGAAACTCCGAGATATCTGAAGTCCCGCTCTCAAGAATGCAATGAGATCGCCAAATGTAAAGGATGAAAAAAGAAATAAAAACCCAAACTACAACATATTTGGTCCATTTTGTTTGGGTTAATACTGTTAGGAAAATAAGTCAAGTTCGCTAAACAAGGGTGCTATGGGACAAGAAGAAAAAAAAAAACTCCCTAAGTCTTGGTCACTGTTAAAGGAAGACTTGAGACACTGGAAATTAAGCAAAGAAGTAGGAACGTTCCTCCTTTATTCCTCTTTTTACTAATATAAGAAAGTCTTTCTAGTCTCTGTGTATCTTTTCCAGTCACTTCTATTTCACCTGCATCTTGCCGTACAGGTCCATTACCTTGAATAAAAAGTGGTATCTGTGTAATTTTCTGTAATTTCTCTTTCCCTGAGGCTTATTGTCACTTTGATCTCAGCTTTCAAGACACACAACTTCTTCTCTTAGAGAAACATAAATGGCTGATCAAAGTATGCTTCCAGAGGCCAGGTTCAGGTGGGTGAAGCAGTAGCCTCTCCAGGTACCATGGTTGACAACACAATATTGGGTTCAAGATTAAATTGCTACTGAAGCAAAACAGAGGATATATTTTATATTAAATGCTTTGATGTCCAATAGGGATCAAATGGCATGATTTGTGGGCACAGAATAATCACATGCATGGGATGTGCACTTCTAAGTCATAAATAATATTCACTTAGGAGTTAAAGGGTTACTTTTGATTTTAAAGATCTCACAGGCTTACAAATTTTTAAATTGATAAGTATTGTTACAATATAATAAAATCATAACAGAGCATCTAGGAACTATAATCATCATGTGTATTCATAGATAAAAACATCAGCAGAATTAATTGATCAGATTAATAATTAATAATCAGATTTCTGGAAAGAGAATTGGTTGACTAATGGGACCTACCAAGTTCAAAGTACAGGCACACACACAAGCAGAGAGTTTTACTCCAGGACAGAGCCCAAATTCTTCCTTAAAAATCTGTTTCTGGAACATAATGGACTTCTTAACAAGTTCATGACATAAAAGGAAAAGGCTAATTGAGTAGCAAAAGGCACAGGAGGACCAAACTCGGCACTGGTAACATTTTATTTTCTTTAAGGTAAGTACGAAATACCATTGTGACAAGTTTGTTTGTTTGTGTGCTTGTTTTTTTACAACACAGCACATGGAGTCTTTCTGCCAAGACCTGAGAGGTAGCGATACTTCACATATTCAGAGTGCTTCAAAGTAAAAATAAAAAGAAAGATCGTGTGAGTATCACTAACAACGCAGATGCCGACGGTTCTCAAGTTCATTAACAGTTACTTAAATAGTTATATTTGGCTTGAATAACAAAGTAATGGACCAGATAATAACATTCATCATTCAGAAGGCTGAGTAATTCTACAAATTTGTGGCCTGCAGTATTTAACTCGAATATAAATTTTAGTCATTTCCTTTGTTATTTATATATTTTAATATAAATATTCTTAATATTTATATTTCTTATTGTAACATAAGAAAATACTTTTTAGTTCATCTTTCAGAAGGAATTGATCTGATTTTTTTCTTGATTTTCCTTATTGCCCTTTTTTCATAGTAAACATTTTATCGCTACCCATTAAGTGTATTCATATTTCTAATTTAGCTGTGCATGAGTTCTAAACAGTTTACATTGTAAATAAAGCCTACAGTTTTGTACTGATACAGTATTCTATAAATTGTGTATGTTTTTAATCTCATTCACTACCCTTATTCCAAGGGTTCACTAAGGGAAACCAGCAGAAATGTATGTCATTACTATATCCTTAGTTCAAGTACAAATTCTGACAATTTCTAGAAGTACAGAAACAAACATTTTAAAACTAAAAATCACTGTGTTCTTAAAAGTAATTTGATGCATCGCGGGGGTAAGTAAAATAGAAGCAAAGGGAACTCTCTCTAGGATCAAACTACCCTTTTTCTTTATTTTTCTTATGTTTACAATTTCCATTCTCATTGAAATTAACCACCTTAATTTCAGTAATAGCATTTTCCAATACATTCTCTAGCTTATGTTTTTAATATTGACATTTTCAGGGTTTAGGAATATGTGCCATTTATTATAATTTTATTCAAACAGTGTGCTTTAACTATATTAGTTTTCTACATGAAAAATATTACCTTAGAATTGCCTTTTAAATTTTGTAATTATTTTTCAAATAATTAACGTGAATGTACATTAGTTTCTCTTTACTGACTACGCACCTATCTGGGGCCTGGAGATTTTTTTCTCTATAGGAGTGCAATATGCACAAGGAGGTTTGCCACTTACACTGAATATCTTGCTATCTCATTCTTAGATTAAAAGTTATTTTGAAAATATCTAGTACAGAAATGCCTTGTCTTGTTTCAAATGAGGTATCCCTTAATTTCAAAACCAAATGATTTATAGAAATATTTTTCTGGAATATCTAAAAGATAAAAAATAAACAAACCTAAATAGCCAGGAAAAACATGAGATTAAATAAGGGCAGTGGCTGTCATGGGAATTTTACAGTGAAATCAGTTGATAAACAGCAGCAAGAAAACCCAAACCAAACGAACAACAAAGAATGTTTTTCTCTGAAGTGAATGTGAGGTTTATGAGCTAATTTGTGTTTACAAGACTTGGGTTTCTGATTCTGATGTGTCTGAATCTCTAAATACGAAGACACTGGAGCACTGACATAGAGAAATTTCCTACATTTGATTAAAAGCTGAAATGTACCTGCTGTTTTTTTCCTGTGCAATTGTGGGCAGCAGGGGGGAGTGAAAACAGTAATACATCAAAGCTACATTTCTTTACTTTTTAATGCATTTCCATGTCACTTGGCAAAAGTGTAAAAAGTTAGCACCGATTTTTCTGTCTCCTCCTCACCATGTTTGTAACTTCATTCCAAAAGACAAAAAAAGGGCCAGATTTCTCAAAAATGTGCTCTCTGGTTTGCAACCGTGTATGTCAAATTTCAGCCCAGAGCAAACTTTTATGGCTGAGTAATAAATCCCCGAGGCCCAGGGTTCCTAATGGAAGTGCTGACACAGCCCTAACTATGATGCAGGCGTGTGAATGGCGCCACGGTGAGATCTGCTAGAGATTCTTTCAAAAGTTTGCAAAATACTGTCTTGCTTAAAAAAAAGAAAAAAAAAAAAAACCCAGAGGGTTTGATGCCAACATAAACATGGTTTTAACCCATTATGTGCTAATTTGCAGAAAAGCCATTAATGGAGAATAAGGCACACAGTGCGGCAGTCACAGGAAATGTTCTTTCAAATTCCTCTTTGACTTCACAGGGCTTTAATCAATTCCATGAAGCACGAGCAACGGTTACAACTGGAGGGTGTTTTTGCCTAGAACGTAAGGAGGAGGATGCTTTGCTCTGCCAGAGAAGACGCTTAGGAGACTGGAGCTGAGGGTGAGGCTAAGGGGGTATCCAGGCCGAGACGCACAGAAACGCCCCAGCACCTTAGCACCTGGCATATTTTAAAGGATGTTTGGCAAAAGGTAAAAGAGAGCTTTCAGTCAGAGCTGACTTCCTTTGTCCTTTGCTACACCTGTGATAAAGACAGGCTACTCGCCAGCTGTTTGCACAAAGATGTTTCTACTGGAAGTGGAAATGTGGAATCTCTTCCATCTTGGGCTCCCTCGGGAAACCGTGGCCCTTACCCTCTGTGGATGCTGCTGTCACACACACTGATCTGTCTTCCTGCCTCATTCCCACTCCAGGAGAACCAGGACCCTCCATGGGATTCTTGCATCTCTCCTGCTATTTCCACATGCGGGGCCCAGGCAACCATGCTCCCCTTTCAAAGTCACAGCTGTGGGAACACGCAGCACAGAAACCCCAAGAGTACCCCATCGGGGGTAGGGCCCAGTGATAGACCCAGGCGCTGCAAGGTAAGACTGCTAATGAAAATTTAGCAAATGATCATACAGCACGTGCTTTGTGCCAAACACCTTTCCACACTGGCCCATGTGAGTGTTGGAAAAGGAACCTTCAAGGGGTAGATACATTTGTGTGCTCCATGAGCAAACTGAAGCCCACAGAGGTACACCAGCTACGTTGTTCAGAAGTGATCACATAGCAAATCCATGGCAGAGCTAAGGCACCACTCTAGGTTGCCTGTGCTTTTTCCTCACTGCCCTGTACCAACTGAAACATTCTTGAGATTGCATAAAACAAATCAAGTCACACACTTCCAAGGCCCCTCAACATAAGACAGTCTTTACCAATTAACAAAAGGGCTTCATTTAACTCCATATGACATCCATGCAAAACTTGAACTCTAAATGGATGTCATCTGCAATAGGTACTGGGATTACAGTAATTTTTCTCATGAGAGACAGGGATTGCAGTCAGTATGAGTGACCAACATGCACACATTCCTACTACAGTCCCCAGTGTCAGCTGTGTACCATATACCCTGTCAGAGCCACAGCTATCTTTAACATTTACAAATCCAATTGTTTTGAATTAGAGCTATATTAATCTACACTTGGACACTCAACAGGAATTAAGGAAGAGTTTTTTTTTTTCTTATCTACACTCAATTCTTAGTTATCCTTCATCTGTCAGCAAGAATGACAATTTCAAAATTCTCCTCTACTTCAGTGGGCTGAGAATCCCAAAGGAACACAAAATTAGATTTGCAAGGAATTGTCATTAGAGTGGCATTATGTTGACATTTACTGGCTTTGGATTCAACTCTAAATCTTGATGCATGTACTTTGAAATTATTTATCCTTGGGTAAGTTCTTGAACTTCTCTCTTCCTAGTTCTCTGTTGGCAAAATAGGGATAATAATAGTATCAGCTTCAAATCGATTCTGTGAAGAGTAGAAAACATCTGTAGAATGCTTAGGAGAGGGTCAAGTACATGGTAAGCCTTGAATAAGCCAATGGAACATGAAAGAAGCTGTTCCTTCTTATATGGGCAGAGCTGTGAAGAAAACTTTTGATAGTGCAGTTAATAATAATGATCACTGTTAATGTTTCTATGTAAATGCCATGAAAAAAACTTTTCAGTGTTAATAAAATAATTATGTCTACTTCCCTTTGTTGCTATGTTGAGGATATATGGTGGAACGAACTACATAATATGGCAGTTGATAACATGTGTCATTGTATCACTATTTAGTAAGAATTTTATTGGATTTGTTATGCAATTGCAAGTGGTTTGAATTTTCTTTGCTTGTAGCAGTTGAGAAATCAATGATTCTTGCTTTGGAGGTTACAGATTGCATTGCTAAATGTAAAACATTACTAATGATAGAAAACTTTTTATATAAAAGACATAAATTTAATTTTTACTTACCTCTATCATCTTTTGCATTGGTAAAAAGAACACAGAGTACTAATAAAATGATTGCTCAATGCATTTCCCCCAACATACCTTCCTTCACCTCCTGTTTAGGGTCTTGACTTTCCAGCTCTGAGTCGTGGCCAACTTTAGGTTCCACCATTTCCTCATCTTCTTCATCCTCTAGAGAAAAGAAAGATAAAAAAAATTACAATATTTTCTTCCCTTCAAATCAAAGCCTTTGGTTGACAGTGGGAGGTAGGGATAAAGGCTACAGCTTCAACCATTTAGGGCAACTTCTAAGTAAATCAGTCCACAAGGAATGCCCAAGATAGATATTCATGAATCTATGAATAAATTATCTCCAAAAGGGGCCTCTTTGAAAGGCTCCCCACGCTGCTGAGAAAAGTGCCCCGGGTGGGCACCTGCTACGACCGACTGCAGGACCTCCCCACGTGCAGTGCCTTGGAGTTGCCTCCTTGACCTCTGCAGCTTCTTCAGAGATGGCCCAGGCACAGATCTTAAAATGTTTCCACCTGGCCCACATTCTCCACAGGGACACCTGCTGTACAGATGACTCATTTCCAATTTAATTCTCACCAAATTAATTTGGTTTTGACCTATAGAAAAGGGTTAAATACAGGTCTGACCCCAGGTCAAATGCCACTGGCAAGTAAACAACTAGGGGTAGCCCCCCAAAGTCAATGCCGTTGTCTGAGAGAAAGCAAACAAGCTGAAATGGCATTTACACATTTGGGGCAGCTCATGCATTAATGTGAGTTTAATGAGCACTCACACATGGACGCAGTCAGCTACTCTGCCAGATGGGAGTGTGCCCTCCTGCCCTATGCAAATGCAAGCACATTCTCTCTCTTGTCTCATCCTGCTTTTCTGAGAGGCTCCTTTTATTATAGAGCACTTGCAAAACTCAGCCACAATGGCAAAGATTTAGGAAAGAGTCAGGTGTCCTTAGAAAACTCAACTTATGGGAAATAACATGATATTAAAAATTAAAATTTGCTTTCACAGTTTTTGAATATAGCATTATGTTCACAGTAGGTAATTGATTTCTTTGGTTCAAATAGAGTTTAAACAAATGACTTCACTTCTGCTCCACCACATACAGTCATTCAACAAATATTTATAGACTTTCTGTAAGATCTTAAGCTTGATGGACAGTCCTGTTCTCATCACTATAAATCCTCAGATTTAGAAACTCAAAATTTCAGTACCAACTACTTACAGAATACATTATAAATCCATTAATAAATGCCCAAATAAATCTACATGGCCAGAAAAGCAATCCTAAAAGTTCTGATAAGATTTGCAGAAGAAAGATAAATATAAAAATAGGGAGGTATAAGGTACAACATTTTAATTTAAATATTAAACTTTTAATAACTGTGGCTTCTCACTGGAAGACAATATTCTCTATGCATGCACATAGATTACAGGAGACAAATCTCTTTACTTGCTAACCCTACTATACACATATTATATGTGAAGATATTAAAAATCTTCTTCAAAAGTCCTAAACATAATATGCACCTTAACATAAGCCACCTTCCTGATACAAGGACATAACCCAACATCCAGTGAGGACTGGCTGGAGGGAGACTCCTCTTTTAGTAAGATGTGGATGTACAGGCAATTTTCAAAAACCCATGCATCTGCAGCAAAGTGGCTCCACCTCTAAACCTTCTAGAGTTTTCTGCACATCTACAAAGGAAAATCAGATGCCTAATAAAAAATGGAATTAAAAGATACAAGTAAATTTATCTTATTGTATAAAGTTTTGAAGTTCTTGTATAGTTTTTATCCATAAGGTACATTTTTCATGAACATCTTGAAGACCCTCATATGGGTGGATTTCAAAATTCTCTGGCACCCAAATAAACTTATCTTTTAATTCCATTTTCCAGGAAATTTTTAATGCATCACTTGTCATGGATTCAGCAACCATGCCCTGACATGTGAGAGGTGGACAGCAAACAGAGACATGAAGACGTCAAGTCCAGTGTTACAGGTTTTGTGTTTCCCAAAATTGATATGGTGAAGTCCTAATCCTTAGTACTTCAGAATACCATCTTTGAAAACAGGGCCATTGCAGATATACTTAGCTAAGGTGAGGTCATACTGCAGTAGGTGGGAACCCAATCTTATGCAACTGCTGCCTTTGGAAAAACAGACATCCAACAGGAGAACATGATGTCATGACGAAGGCCAAGGTCACGGCGATGTTTCTACAAGCTGAGCAGCACCAAAAGCTGCCACGAAACCACTGGAAGTGAGTGACAGCATAGAATAGATTCTGCCCCACAGTCCTCAGCAGGACCCAGCCTAGGGCAGCTTGGTCTCAGCTTCTAGCCTCCAGAACAGCGAAGTGTTGTATTTATGTTGTTTAAACTGCCTGCCTGTGAAACTTTGTTATGGTAGCTATTATTAGGAGTCAAGTAAAACTGTTAAGTGCATTATCTTCTACAACTTTATAATCTAGTAGAAGGGACATAGGGATACTTGGGGTAGCAACAGGTCCCTCACATATGTCATCTAATTTATCCATCAGAATTTAGTAACTTGAACCCAGTTTGATAGGAAGAAATTGCATAAAGTTCATGGAAAAATGGCTTGAAAGCTAACGCACACTTTCCATGAACTTAGCGAAGACCCAGTGTCAAGAAGCCACAGTCATTCCTCCCCACTTTCTCCCAAATTTCCCAACCACATTGGGCTTCCAGTGTTTTCTGGTTCTGCCTGCTTTGGATCTGGGATCTTGAACCTCTAACCACAGCATGATGTGAAACAGAAATGGCACACTAAGGGAGGACTGAAGTACTCGTGGGTGTGGTGTTGAGTTGCAGTTTCGGGTGGGGCTTTGTGGAGGTTCTTTGAGGTGGACGTCACGTGGCCTTAATAAGCATCATTCTACCACCTTTGGAAGGGAAGCACATGTCAGTTTCAATGGGGAGGAAGTTAGGAGTCACATCCTTGAGAGCTGTTTGCCCACAATGGATTATTTTATTTAGAAAAGATTGACTTATTTTCTTGATTTTGTGTTATCATGTATGTGCTACATTCAAATTCCATTCGTATATTCATTCTGGAATCCACTGCTCTGAGACGTGGCTTCATGTGTAGCATTAATTCCTCCAGCCAGACAACTGGATTAATTAATTCCTCCAGATTGACAACTGGAGTGGGCGCAGCACTTCAAGGGCAGTGATTAGCTTTGGTGTCAGGTTGGAGTCTACCACTTGCTGGTTGTTCACTGGCTGAATTAGAATTATAGATCTTTCTTAAAACACAACGCTGCTGTAAAAGTAATCAAAAAAGAAAATTGATGTGAAATTGCATTTTAAGCCACAAGACAGTTGGAAATATCCATAATCAGAAATCTTCAAGCAACCTTTGCCTTCACATATATGCCTACAAACATTGATTTACTATGCTTTGTATGTATGTTATATGTTGTAGACACACAACAGAGAATAAGACACACAAAAACAACCACCACAAACAAATACACAGCAAAATGTAGTTCGTGTCAGACACATTCTGTGGAGGAAATGTAAGGTAGGAAAAGGTGATTAGGCATTCTGGCCAAGTCGGGGTGAGTCTCAATTTAAAATAGTAGCCAAGAAAAGCCACCCTGAGGTGACATCAGAGCAAAACCTGGAATTAAAGGAGTTAGTTGTGTGCAAATCTGAGGAAAGTAAGACTAATCACAAGTTGATTCCGTTTTCTCCTAATGCAAACCCAGAAGATGTAATGGATCAAGATCTAAGTTCATGTGTTATCATAGATAATAGATGATAGGTGAACATTGTGTTTTCATTAGAGTCATCTTGTTTGTACATTTTTATCTGGCAGTTCTCAAAAGTGCAGTCAGTTTTAGCAAATGACTTTGAATTTGTGAGCTTTTTAAACAGTGTCAAGTTCTCATCTTTCCCAAATATCAAGTTTTTATTTTAAACATTAATTCTTGGGAGAGTAAACAGAAACATCATGACAGAAAGTCACCAACAGCTTACTGGAAAAATATTATTCCATGAAGGGCAGGGTTATTTAAAAAAGGGGTTAGAATTGTGATACAATGCATTAGCTTATGCATAAAGATATGTGGGCAAAACAGCAGGTTATCTAATTCCTTAAATAGAAAATCTTTCCCCAGAGAGTACATTTTTGATAAATATTTTTTTCTTTAAGAAAACCAACAAGTATTTGTTGTGTTTATAGTATGTGCAAAGTCCTAAAATGAGAGCCTGTGACTCATGGAGAAATTTTTTTAAAGGAACCTGCCCTTGTAAAGTGGTTACGAACCAGTTGTAGGTATTAATTTTTAGTGGCCACAGGATTCTTTGTCTATCAGCCTTTTAAGGACATAAAGTAAGTGTTTCGGGGGATTTGCTAAGGGAATAAAACACAAGAGAGTGGTTTGTTTCTCTGCATGCTGATATGTTTGCCTTGCTCAGCAAAGAGCGTATTTTTCTTTTAGTCCCTGGTTTCCTTTCTGGTGCAATTGGAGTTACTTCTGTTGAAATCATTTTCAAAACAGTTAAATAACTTTAAAGAAAAGGATTTATGTAGGCCCTCTACAGACTACTGATATATGAGTTGTGCCACCAGTTCATACCCGGTTACATTTCCTCTGAGATTGGAAGGAGGGGAAAAAACTTACCACCCATGTATGGTTTCCTGTAGCCGAGTCCACACAAGAAATTAAACCAGTGGCAGAAGTTAATTACCTGTCAGTCCAAGGGCTAATTTCAAACAATGGCATCTTTTAGACACATTATTTTATTTAGCACCCGTTTTCTGCCGTCTCCAATTGCTGCATTCATTTCCCCTGGATGGAAAAAAATCTCTGGTAACCACTGTCCTCTTTCCCCAACACTTTCTCAAGGTCTAAGAATGAATGGTTGCAGGCTCTGCAGGAATCGCATGTACCATGCGTAGCACTAGGCTGGGCCCTTTGCATGAGCTCTGGAAGAGTGTGTTTCTTCTTTTGGTCAAAAGTTCAGAATGCAGCCAAAGGGGCCAATGCGATGAGCCCCAGTCCCCCACTGCTGACATGCTTGAAAGGGAGTACAGCACCACATTTGCCACTGGTGGCCACACAACGTCAAACCGCCTTTCTGCTTGGGGACAGCGTTCTTGGCAGTAAACAGGCTAGACCCTAATTTTCCTGTTGTTAGTCTCCTGGTGACCAGGACACAGGCAGGGCTTGGACAGTCCCACTGGATGCTCCTGCAGAGGCTGGGTCTTTGGAGCCTGAGAGGCACAGGGGACAGTAGGGACTCTTTCTGGGCAATGTGCAGTCAAAGCCTTGGTGCCCCGTCTTCAAGGTCCCTGCCTTTTCCCAAGCCTGGTCCTTCTGCTCCTGTTGACTCTGTAAGCACCAGACTTCCTTCCAGTAAACCCCACTAGAGCTGGGGTCAGCACCAGAGTTCCTTCCAGTAAGTCCCAGTGGAGCTGGTGCCTGCTACTTGGAACCAGAGCCCTCAGCAACACAGGGCGGCCCTCTGTGAAGAGAGAGGCTTGTGTTTTACAAGGTCACTGGGTTCTCACTTTCCCCAGCCCTCTTAGGGCCTGCAAAACCCCAGGCTAAGAAGGTCTCAGCTCCAGGCCAGAGTCGCGCTGTTCTGCGCTGACATTTCATGAGGGGGCTGTGACTCCTGCCTCTGCCACCCTGGGAAGGCTGCCAGGTGTGGGGAGAAGGGAGGCAGGGAGCAGAGGTGGCAATTTCCCTCCTGCCTTCCAGACCCTAAAAGGTATCTTGTTGCTCCCAAAAGGGGGGTGCACGAAGCAATTAGCACTTGACTTTGAACTGAACAGGCCAAGGCTGTAAAGAGGCACACTGACATTGCATACCACTGAGAAAGGTGATTCCTGCAAATTAAATAGAACATCAATTCAAATGGGACAGATTGTGCGTTTTAGAGGGTATGTGTTTGGTCTGGAGACTAAGATGCTCACATCTCATATCAGAGTGCCTGGATTTGATATCCCCATGCAGTTTCTGTTTCCATCATCCTACTAAATGCAGACCCCAGAAGGCAGTGATGATGGCCCAGGGAACTGGGATCCTGTCACCCACTTGGGAGACCGGAATTGAGCTCCTGGCTCCTGGCTTTCAGACGCAGCTCAGCCTGGCTGTTAGAGGCACCTGGGGAGTGAAACAGCAGATGGGAGTTCTGTCTGTCTGTCTGTCTGTCTGTCTCTCTCTCTCTTTCTATATATATATATATATATATATATATATATATATATATATACGCCTCTTAAATAAATACTTGCTTAAATTGAGAACTTTAAAATTACTTGTATCTTTTGAAAAGAAAGCAGGTTCTCAAAGATAAAAGGGATGGCAAGGTCAGAGGGGCAGTTCTTGATCAAGTTCTCTCCTGTGCTGCTGTCCATGAAGATACCTGAAGAAACACAAGGGCTCTTCCAAAGGTTTGTGGAGAAACGGAATTAGAAGATAAACTGATTTTGGTGCAAAATATATTGAAATCCATGCCTAAGTTTTCCATGAACTCTTTGAAGACCCCCTGTATGGGTGAGTTTCAAACATTTTTGTATGAAAATAAAGTTATCTTTATTGAGAAATCCCTCATTCATTGTTCACTCCCCAAATGCCTACGACAGCTGGGGCTGAGCCACATTGAAACCAGAAGCTGGGACCTCAGTGTGAGTCCCCCGTGTGGTGGCAGGAATCCGGGTCCCAGAGCCATCAGCACCCACCCCCCTCAGGGTTTGCGTTGTCAGGAAGACGGAATCAGGAATCAGGAACGAAGCCTGGACTGGAATCTAGGGACTCTGATATAGGATGTGGGCATCCAAGCAGCATCCCAGCAGCTCCTAAATTTACTGTTAATTCAATTTTTCATGAACTTTTTGGAGTTCTCTCATATAAAGCCATGTCTTTTTTTTTTTTAATCAATTTGCTGCTCTGCACTTTTATAAAATTCCATGTATGAAAATTTCAGATGATTATTCTTAGAACATAATTAAAATGTTTAAGCAGAAAAGCAATGGCTTTATCTCTCAAATTTTATTTTAGATTAAAAAAGTTCACGTGAAGGCACTCTGTAATTCTGTCTTTGGCTTCATTCTTTCTCCTATCCTGTTCACATGCCCAGGCTGGGTGATATTTACACCCCTATCTTCCACTATCTTCCACTATCATCTTCTATCTGATGTCTCCAGACTTCGTACTGGACGTCCCAGTCTGAGGGTCCCACAGGGACCTCGTGCTTGGCATGTTCAAAGCAGAGCTCCAACCTTCCACTGAGGCTCGCTCTGTGGACTGCATTCTCTACTTTTATCTTGCTCTGTGCACACGGAATCACCCACTGGACACCTGACAGCAACTTCTGAACTTACCTTTCTCTCAGAACTCTAGAAGGCATAAGTCCTGACAATTCCACCTTGGGAATCGGACTCTAACTCACCTGTAACTCTATAGCCGGTTAGTGTGCAGTTCTAGCAACCTACCTTCCTGGAAAGCCTATTGATCTCTGGTGTGGCACCACAGCCTTCTGTGTGCCTCCACAACAACACGTCTCAGGCCACTTGAAGTTGAGTTTATGCGTTGTTTCTACAACAAGACTAAAATCTCTCAAAGACTTAGTCTTAGTGTCGTCAGTGTCAGATACTGAGACTTGCAATATCAAAACAAAAGATTATTTTGGAACTTGGTAAAGTATAGCATCATGCAGGATTTTTTGTAGATTTATTTATTTGAAAGGCAGAGCCAGAGAAAGATATCAAGAGAGAAAGACCTTCCCTCCATTGGTTAACTCCTTGCATGTCTGCAAGGAAACCAAGAGTCAGGAACTCCATCTGGGTCTCCCACGTGGGTGCAGGGGCCCAAACACTTGGGTCACCATCTGCTGCCTTCCCAGGTGCATTAGCAGAAAGCTGGATTAGAGTTGGAGCAGCTGGGGCTTGAACCCAGCACTTGGATATGGGATTCCAACAACACAAGTGGCAATTTAACCCACTGTGCCACAGCACTGGCCCCCATGCAGGATCTTGATTGACATAACAAGTTTGGACTTCTTCCTAGAAATCACTATTCCACTTTTAGCAAACATACCTCCAAGGCACTAGTGATGCTAAATAAGGCTTTTCAAAGCACATTTATCCCTTTCCTACGCAGTCCTTTGTGCAGATTCTGACACGTCCTCTCTGGGGGAGGCCTGATGCTAAACCAAAGACACAATGGAGGCACTACAGTGGCCACAAGAGAGTAGTCAAGCCTGGAGTCAGGGAACACGAGGAGGTAGCTACAGTGAGCAACAGATGATGAGGCGCTGGCCTCCACTGCCTCGTTGCCAATGGGTGTGATGGATTGGACTATGAATTTAGACATGTATTTGTATAGGAGACAGTGAGGGCTCTCGTACAAAGCTCACTCAAGTCGCCCTGTCCTTGGACCAACTGGATCCAGCTTGCCAACTTTGCTGGGTGTCCACAGAGAGCCACCTTCCCAATATATATCACAGCGGCCAAAATAAAGTATAACATGCACCACCGAATGCTTACACAAACCAAGGTGAACGCCTCTCTGCTTTAAAAATATGCAGGAGAGACATATTTTGTGGGATTTTCAGTAAGCACTTTGTTAAATATACTACATGCTAATATTTAAAAAACCTTCACTTGCTGGTCTAGAAAAATCTGGCCAGAGTAAAGAAAACATACATTTCTCATCATACAGAGCGCTCCTGTTAACACTCCAGGCCACATCAGTTCTCTCTTAAGGCTCTAACATGACAGTACTTGGAAAGTTTACTTCCTGATGGAATGTCACCCAAGGCATTGCAAATAGGAGGAAATGAAAGAAAATATTCAAAATGAGAGGGAAAACCAGAGAACAGTACTTTTTTAGCAGCTGCTTCTGAAACTTGCAACGGTGCTGATATTTAATATGTGGGGTACTGAGTGTGCATTGACTTGGGTTGGCCAGCTTGATTGAAAGGACAGAGATGAAGCTGAGAGAGAAGACAATGCCTTGCCCAGGGACCCTCAGGCAGGAGTCTGTGGATAACATCAAATGTTTGGGCCTAAGAGGGCTTCAGAATCCTCCCCACCCCAACTCCCTTATCTTTAGTTGTTTATGTTTTTCAGTCCTGTACCTTCCAAGCTTTCTCAGTCATGGATCCTTAAGCCACAGAAGAGGATAGATGGGTGAACTCACCCCGAAAGATCAGACAAGGGTTACTGAAAAAATTCATCTCTAAAGGCAGATGCAGCTTTCATAGGAACTGGAAGATGAGATATTCTGGAAGAGTACAGCCAGCCTCAAGTCAGTTCTCTGTTGTGCGTTTTCATGAGCAAACATCCCCATTGCAGAAAGCAGAAGGGCCATCACGCTCTGTGAATAAGGCCTCCCTGAGTTCTACAGGACACAGTCTGTATGGTTATCCTTGGCAGCCCTGTTTCTACAGACACCTCCACACACACACACACATGCACACACACACACACACACACACAAATACATTCCTATCTCTTGAAAAATGCCATGATCGCCTACAGAAGGGACTTTGAGCTTTCTTTTTCACGCTGAAGTTCCATTTGCTTCCAAATGTGCAACTCTGTGTTCCTCTTAATGGAAACCTTGCTGGTGAGAAAAAGACTGGAGTCCCAGGGATAAGGATGGCATAACATTTAACCTGCAGCCATGTCCCAAAGGAAGGTTCCTCAAATTCCTCAATATGCAAATGGTCTTGGGTTAGGTTAGCCAAACACAAAACAATCAGGAACTGCTAAGAAGCATGATTTTTCTTTGTACAGAAATGGTTCCTAAGGAGAAAGCAAATGTCATCTCTAAGGATCCTCAGTACTAGGTATTAATGCTAGGTCAGCTCTCACACCAGTCACTGCACAGATGGATCGTTTCCCTCTTCCCTCTTCTCTAGCTCTCCTTTTGACTAACAGGATTAAATCTTACCAATTCCTCCTCTTTGTTTGCCCTTTCTCATGCATCTCCCTTGATCCTCTCAATTTCAACTCCTCTTTGATTAAGGTCACTACAGTCTTCTATGTCATTTACTGTCGTGGTCAACTAGCTGGTCTTCCTACCTTTAGCCTTTGCCTACCCTTGCCACAAACAATGCTGTCAGATCAATCCTCACTTTTTAAAAAAAGATTTATTTTATTTATTTGAAAGACAGAGTTACAGAGAGAGGTAGAGACGGACATGGAGATAGAGATGGATATGGAGAGCGAAAGAGAGAAGGACAGGGAGAGGGAGAGGGAGAGGGAGAGGGAGAGGGAGAGGGAGAGGGAGAGGGAGAGGGAGAGGGAGAGGGAGAGGGAGAGAGCACTTCCATCTGCTGGTTCACTCCCCAAATGGTTGCAACAGCTGGAGCTGAGCCAATTTGAGCAAGGAGCCAGGAGCTTCTTCTGAGTCTCCCATACAAGTGCAGGGGCCCAAGGACTTGGGTTATCCTCTGCTGCTTTCCCAGGCACATTATCAGGGAGCTGGATCAGAAATGGAGCAGCTGGGACCTGAACCAGCACCCAAATAGGATGCCCGTGCTGCAAGCCTGGGTTTTAACCTACTGAACCACAGCACCAGCCCCAGGTCAATCCACTTAAAATAGAACTCTGTTCACATCAGTTTCTTCTTGGAACTATTTGATAGCTTTCATGATATGTAGAATAAAAACAGTTCTCTGGCCTGGTCTTCAAGTTATCTAATGTCTGATTCCAACATGTGCTTCCTAAGTAAATTTCTTCTACTATATACACACACACACACACATATGCATTTAGTCTACCTGCACCAATACTGTATGCTGCACAAGTTCCCACACCCATCAGCCAGACTCCCTCCCTCCCTCCACAAATCTGAGCACTTGCTACATGCAAAGTGCTATTCTAGGTGCTGGAGATCAAGCAGCAAACAAAACAGGCAAAATTTCCTGCCCTTGTGGAGTTGACAATCTAGTGGGGCGAGAGATACTAAGCAGATTACAGAGGAAACATCAGGTTAGAGAGCTGCAAAGGCTAAAGACAAAGCAAAGCAGTGGGAAATGATGTGTGCAAGGGAGGGCCTTACGGACAGGTGGCATCTGAAAACAAGACTGCAGGAAGTGGGGCACGAAGCCTTGGGGACACCTAGGGGAGTATACCCTGAACAGAGGGAACAAAACGCAAGGACAGCATTGAGCTTGGAGTGTTCTAGGCTTCAAATACTTCATCTTCTCCAAAGGTAAAATCCAACTACATGGGGCAGGTGTTTGGCACAGCTGTTTCGAGGCTGCCTGGGGTGCCTACAACCCATATCAGAGTCTCCCACTCAAAGCCCGGCTCCTCTGCTTTAGATCCTGCTTTCTGCTAATGCACACTCTGGGAGGCAGAAGGTGATGGCTCAAGTACTTGGGTCCCTATCACCCACATAGGAGGTCTAGATGGAGTTCCAGGCTCCTGGCTTCAGCTTGGCCCAGCTCTGGCTGTTGTAGGCATTTGGGGGAGTAGATTAGTGGACAGAAAATCTCTCAAATAAAATACGCTGCAACTTAAGAGTTGATTTGAGTACCTGCAGGGACCCAGCCCTCTCTGCTGTGCATGTGGGAAGGGGTTTCTCCTGCATCTTCACAGAACTTCCGCTGAGCATCTCGGGAAATTATTTTTCCACATCACAAATTATATTTTAGGGTTGTGATGTGTATCATTCTCTATCTACTGAACTCATATTAACTGCAAGTAGGAATGCCTCTGTCTATTATGAATTGTTCTCTCCACCAGTTTCTTGGAGTAGCATCAATTACCTATTTAGAGCTCTATGTTCCAAAATAGATGTTGAATAAATACTTTTTCTTTTAAATTTTAATAATCTCCCTTCTTCCCAGGAGTTCTAAAACAGGCATTTTCTCAGTGGTTTCTTCTCTGTTTCAGTTGGATCCAAATCTCCTCACCAACTTCCAAATTTTAATGTTTCCTTCTCTGAACCTCACCAGGCCTCACTATTGTTGACAGTGACTCTTGTCTGGATTCACCAGCAGACTTCCTGCCCTCGCTGGGAAGGCCGTGGTCCCTTTTCTGTGTTTGTCTCCTCTCCTTGCCACTGGTCACTAGGTTTCACTGCCCACTTACTCTGTGTTCAGATCTACTCCAGACACCATGAGGAAACAGTAGCATTGACTCACTGAATCCTATATGCAAAGTTTCGTGGTAAATGCTCTGTGTGCATCAGGCTACTTAATCCTCAAAATAACTCACTGAGACAGAAATGATCAACTTTACACAGGAAGCTGCAACTTCGAAAGGGAAGACCATCCGACTAAGGTCAATGGGCTATAGGGAGCAATGGAGCCAAGAACCAAACCCATGTTTTCCCAACTCCCAAACACCTCCAATTTACTGCTAAACTGTACAAAATAGTACAAAGAGGAAAGGGGAGCTGTCATTGACATTTATGGGTTTGGCCACCCAGAATCTACCACCCCACTTCTTGAATTAACAGACCCTCTATATTTTGGTGGACATATCCCTTCTCACCGTCTGCTAAGAAAATACTTCTTAAAACTCAGGGGAAGACTTGCATCTGAAGCAATGGCTCAGCAAGTCTAAATCTCAGTATTCTTCATTCTGTTACTACATTGACTATGAAATAAACTTCAGAATGGGACTCAGAAATAAACTTCTGAGAATGGAGGTGCAATTAATAATTAAGCTGTGTAGCAGGCAATCAGCCTACCCATTAAGACACTCATCCCACTTCAGGGTACCTGGGTTCAATTTTTGGCACTGGATCCTGATTCCACCTTCCTGTCAATGTAGATCCTGAGAGGCAGCAGTGATAGATCAAATAGTTGAGCTCCTGACATCCACATGTAAGACCTGGATTGTATTCCTGGCTCCTGGATTTGGCTCCAAACCCAGCTCTTGCTGTTGTGGGCATTTGGGAAGGTGAACTAGCAGATGGGAAACTCTCTCACTCTTTCTGCCTCAAATAAATAAATTAAACTAAAAAGAATAAACAAAGTGGAATGGCAGGTGTGAATGAAGACTGTATGAGTCCATCAGGACATGAAGTCACTAAGTCCACCAGAAAAGTGGTCACCTCTCCTTCTTTGGAGTGAGAGATTTTCCTTGGAAATTCAGGATTTTACCTTTAAAGAAGAGGACTTATCTTTTCTACTGGACTGGATGGTTGTTCTGGCTAAACCAGGATACTTGGTCACCCTCATCATCAGGAAAGTAAAATCCTGTCCTCTATTTGATTGGTGGTGTATTAAGGTAGAATAAAGGCTAAGTGGCTCATCATAGGAATTGCAGGAACAAGGGGATAGGTGATGGGTGGCAATAATATTTAGAACTGAAATTGAGTCATAGCTGAAGCTAGCATTTCCTGTAGTATCTATGGCCTAGATGTTATTTATAAAAGTCAACAAGGTTTTTTATTTGACAAGTAATTCTGAGTTGGTGCCTCTGATAGTATTCACCAAAAACATGAACAGTCAAGAACTTGGGGCCTGTGCTGCTGTGTAGTGGGTAAAGGCACCACCTATGATGCTGGCATCCTATATGCTCCACTCCCAATCCAGCCCCCTCCTAATGGTCTGGGAAATGCACAGGAAAATGGTTCAAGTGCATGGGACCCTGCTAACCACATGGGAGACCCAGATGATGCTCATGACTCTTGGCTTTGGCCTGGAGTACTAGCTGTTGTGGCCATCTGGGAAGTGAACTCTCTCCCCTTCTATCTCTGGCTTTCAAAGAAAATAAATAAACATTTTTTTTTAAAAAAAGAGCTAATAATTGTTGAGTACCTGCTTTGTCTTTTCTGTACATAATCTTTCAGTGTGCATACCATCTCCCAAGGTACGTGGTGCTAAATGTATGAGTCCAGCTGTCAAAGCACTCAGGTTCAAATCCCGGTTCTACAGTTCAGAAGTAACTTTGGGTCACCGATGCAACTTGTGCCTCAGTTTCCTCTGTTATTGAAAACAGAACCATTCTCCAATTATTCTTGGATAATGGTGATAAGGTAAGCACTTCATACATGTAAAGCATATTTTATTATTACAGATGACAAAACTGAGTTGCAAGGAGGTTAAATAAGCTGTTTAAAGTCATTCAGTTGCTACCTTTAAAAGGCTTTTTGAAGTCAAGTTTTTGAGGCTCTAAATTTCATTCCATTGTTACATGCTCAAGGGAAGCTATGAAGGATGGGGATGTCTACAGGCTTGGAGTTGAGAATAAGCCTCGTTAGCTGGAAGGAAAGGTCATGGAGACCACTATGGCACCTTTGCAAAACAAGGCTGTTGCGTTGCATCACTGAAAACGAGGCCGTTGCCATGTGCTATCCAACGGACACCAGCTTTTCTTTCCTTGCCTAGTTTACTTTCGGTCAGAGTTCCAGCATGGCGGGTGGGCTGCTTCACTACTTATGTGTAGATAGAGATGTGTACCCACCTACTGCAGGATGGTCTTCCTCTGATAGCCTTGTCTGCCCCATCCAATCATCTCTCATAATGCACAGGCTGATGCTGCTTCAATAAAGATGGCTCTCTGGATCCTGCCAAGAACTCTCACACCTCACACCTCTGGACTTGTGTCTGCCTGGATACTCGATGTCTAAATATTTATGTGTCTTTCTCCCCGACTGGCCCTGGTTGAAATGCCACATCATCTGTGAGGCCTTTTCTCTTTAAATAATAAATGATACAGCAACATATCTCACCCTACTCCATTTTGGAACACAGCCCTTGGTTTTCCCTCACTCTGATTTTTAAAAATTTCATAGCACTGATCACTATCTGATTTTAAACATTTATGTGTGGGGCCAGTGCTGTGACATAGTGGGTAAAGCCGCCACCTGTGGTGCTGGCATCCCATGTGGGTGCTGGTTTGAGTCCTGGCTGTTCCACTTCTGATCCAGCTCTCTGCTATGGCCTGGGAAAGCAGTGGAAGATGCCCCACATCCTTGGGCCCCTGCACTCGAATGGGAAGACCCTGAGGAGGCTCCAGGCACCTGGCTTTGGAATGGCATAGTTCTGGCCATTGTGGCCATTTGAGGAAATGAACCAGTGGATGGAAGATTTTCTCTCTCTCTCTCTCTCTCTTTCTCTTTCTCTCTCTCTCTCTCTGCTTTTCCTTCTCTCTCTGTGTAACTCTGAATTTCAAATAAATAAAATAATCTTAAAAAAAAAACCTGTGTGTGCGTGTGCATGTATTTTCTGTCTCTCACCACTAGACTGGGAATGTGTCTCTGTTTTATCCGATATCCCCTAGAAAAGAGCTAGGCACATGGCAGGTGGCTACAAATATTTGTTGGGTAATAAGATGGCTGAATGCACAAGAGAACATCAAGGCACCACTGCATCTTGTAACTACCTACTCCTTACTCTTTCTCACACATACACACACACACACACACACACACACACAATTTCAGATAAGCCGTGAAGTATGGCAGTTCCTGTGGCAGAGTCAGGACCTCCCACTTTGTGGATGCCTACAATCCCATAAGTCTGTTTCCTATAAATGGAATCTGTCTCTTTAGCATTTAATTCTCTAGAAGATGGAAGTGAGACCTTCTGAGGGTTTTTGCTAACTTCCATTGCAGTGTTTTCTTGTTCTAGTGTCAAATCCCCAGCCCAGAGAGAACTGATATGTTTTCCATCTGGGAATACATCAAAATTCATTACAGTCTGATGCTCAAGGAAGATCATTAACACATTTGTTTGCTTTTATCCTGGCATTTGCAACTCTATTTGGGGCTAAATTATTTCCCTTGGTTTTAATGTCAAGTTTTCCCATTGGCTCAAATATGAAGTCCCTTGTCTGTCAATGTAATAATTTTCTATTAATTATAAAAGAAGAAAGCTGGCAGTTTGAGAGTCTTAAGGGAAGCATTTGTCTAATCCAAGAAACTGATTTTCCAGTTACTTGGACTAAGTACAAGTCTCAGTTGTGGTCAGATTCACAGATTTCAAAGTGCCCCTTGTTTTTACTTTCTGGTCAGTCTAGACAGACATGGTTCTTTCTTTCATTTTTCAAGCTGTTGAAACAGCATGTTGGTCAAAAGAATCTAACTCTCTAGAGAAAAATGGAGCAGTGCTTCACCAGAGCCTTCACAACCTTCTACTGAATGTCCCTGCAAAGAGATGCACAAGGAATAGGCACTGGAAGAGACTTCACTTCAAAGTGTGTGTGTGTGTGAACATCAAAGTATGGCCACAAAAATCATGACCTATAGTCCTATCGGGAATGGAAAATAGTCCAGGGATTAGAGCATACCGTTAGGAGTTTTTCCTAGTCTCAGCTATTTAAACTTCATTCTGGGTGTTCTCGGCCAACCTAAATTGCCCCCTTTCATAACTCTTCTATTCACTGTAATTGGGCTTTTGTTCCTGAGAAAGTTCAAGGCACAGGCTAAGCTTTATGGGGGCCACAGAAGTGAGTCAAGAAAGATGCTGAAACTCAAAAAGTTGGTAGACAGAAAGGTGACAACTATATATAAATATGTACATCAGAGTAAAGAACGCCTGGAGATGTGAGACAGGAATTCAGTAGGGTTGGGACTACTTGCTGGCAGGGAGAGAAGCAAAGGAAGTTGACTTTTTATGCAATTGAATTTGAGCTGGATTTTGAGAAATGGTGAAGTCTAAACAAGGTGGCAGAGATGAGAATGCAGATTGTCATTCTAAGATGAGAAAATACATAGCAATGGGAAGATATAAACAGTGAATGGCACAAAGATCAGCAGAGGTCTACAATGCCAGTATAAATATCACAAAACGTAGGGTCACACTCATTTGCTATTTGATCCACTTAGCACTATTGAGAAGTGTTGTAAATCAACCTTGCTTCAACTAACGTCAAGAGACAGTTTTAAGATCTCTAGGTAATTAGCAATGCCATGATCCATGAGGGCAGTTTTTCCATCAAAAATTTTGCAGTAGTAAAACTATCTACATATTCCCCTTTGCCACCTACCCTCGTTGGGATAGCATGGGGAAATCATGGTCTTATGAATTTTTTTCATTATCTGATATGTAAAGATAGTTCCTCAGTTTTTTAAGATCTCATTTCCCATGGATAAATCAAGAATGCAAATGTCTGTGCTACTTACATAACACAGTTGTATGAAACAATGGGATCATGGGTATAAAGATGCTTTGTCAGTAGCAAAGGGCTATAAGGTGTTAGTTATTAAGTGGGATAATTGTAATAGCAGCTCCTTCATGTCCAATAGCCCACACAGAGACAAAAATGTGCAAGGTAGGAAGAATGCAATGGAAAAGCAAAGAAAGATATTCTAGTTCCTATTTATCACAGAAACAACCAGCTGGAAAGACCCACAGAGACAGCTATTGCTGTGTGGTAGGATTTGAGGAAGAGGACTCTGAAGCACATAGGACAGTACACACAACAGAATGTGAAATAAAGGTTCAAGTCGTGTGAGACAGACCAAGTCTTGCTGGGACTAGAGACTGCGTGGGTCATCAGGACAGGTATTCAGATAGAGAGCCAAGACATAGTACACATGTGAGATTGGTTTTAAAGGACATGCAAGAGCAGGACAGGCAAAGGAGAGGGCATTCCCATCCACAGCACCTAGGTTAGATGCTCTGGCCTGCCTCCCATCCCATTGTAAACATGGATAGCTAAGTTAAGTACAGTGTAGTTTCTACTGTATGACAGTTTGACACGATCTTTTCACTTTCAATAGTGAAAAAGTGATACACGTTCAGCGGAAACCACACTTCATATCTTGAATTCTGATCTTCTTCTGGGCTAGTGATACATATCACAATCCTTTCTCATAGTCCTGAGCAGTGCGAGCAAGGAACTGCAGCCCCCTGTCAACCATGTGATCCCAAGGGGGAAACAGCCAATATTCTGAATGCACTGTGCAGCTAGGAAGCCAAGGATATAGGTTAGGAGTACCAAATGCAATTTTCACTCACAATATTTTCCAATTATGATGAGTTTATCAGGACTTCTCTTTGCACTCCAAGTAGAGAGCTCTCAGCTCAATGTCTGTCCCAAAAGGGACCACTTACGCATATGTTCAACCAACCTGCGTGCACGATGTAGTCAGCAGAGAATGAGCACACATCCAAAGGCAAGGCAAAGAAAAGCCACATGGAAATGGAGCAAGGGAGGTCAATGGTAGAAGGCGAGGAGTTACGGCTTAGGAGTCAGTTTGAGGCCATGAGTTTGGACGCAGTAGTTAGAGTAAGTAAGCAACTAGATATAAAATAAGTATTATGGGGAACCATATACAGCCATAATTGAGGAATAAGAAATGCAACTGCACTTGAACATGTATGAGTTTTTACCTTGTCATTTTCCACTAAACAATACAGTCTAACTACTGCTTACTTAGCATTTACTTTATATTAGGTATCCTAAGAAATTGAGATGATATCAAGTTTATAGGAAGATACACATAGGTCATATGCAATCACAACTTCATTTTATATAACAGACTGGGGCATCCACACATTTCATTGGTCCTGGAGCCAATCTTCCCACTGGCAACCGTACTGAACAGGCAACAGCTTCAGCCTCGATACGGTGCAGTCTTGAGGTGGACCAACACAAAAGAAGGAAGCAGAATCACTAACATGATTTGCTCTCAGGGCACTTGGTTTTTCCCTGGTAGATGTGCCGATCTCCATCAGTGCCCCTAGCGACTGCTGGGACAACCTCAGGGTCTGAAAATGTTACCTCCGGGGGTGTGTTTAACGCAGCCATTAGGATGCCTCTAGGAATGCCATATCTCATATCAAAGTGTCTGGATTTAAGTCCCCATTCTGCTTACTACTCCAGCTTCCTGCTAAGGTGCACTCTGGGAGGCAGCCGGGGATGGCTCAAGTGCTTGGGTCCTTGTTACCCACCTGGCAGACCTGGACTGAATTCCAGGCTCCTGGTTTCACCTGCAGCAGTGGGTGGAAGATCTCCTTCTGCCTCTCTCTCTCTTTTTCCCTGTCTGTTTCTCTGCCTTTCAAATAAATACCAATATATTTTTAAAAATGACCTACTATTCTAGAAGGCGGTTTTGTCTTAAGAGTATGTCATTCCATATTATTCCTAGTGTTTTCACATAAATGCATAATAATAAAAACACAAACCTGAAAATGTCCATGGAGACAGCTTTGAAAGCACTGTGATTTAAGGATGCAGTGTGTAAACCTCACAGCACAATTCTCATAAAATTACATAAAAAACTAGGTAAGTGGAAATTATTATTTTCTTCTTCTTCCCTTCCCCTTCCTCCTCCCTAATCACCTGGATTGGTCGTTCCATGGACCAGATCAATAGTCGCCAACCACAGAGATGAAGGCCCCCGAGCTCGCCCTGTCAGCTGAAGGAAGAGGCTGCACTGGAACTCCGACCGGCCGACTCTCTCCAGTGCTCTCTCCACTACCCGCACTGCGGCAGCAAGACTGGCCAGAGGCAGGAATGGTATGCGAGGCAGGGGCGCATCTCAGTTGAGGATCACCTGACATGCTTCCAGTAAGTTCAGCCGTCAAGTCTGCTGCTACCTCAGTTGTGTATTCCCCTTCTCGTATCCATTTTTTTGTTCTATTTGAATGAAGTCATTAGATTACACAAAGTTATGTAAGCTCCCCGTGGCTTCCAGCCAAGCCACTGTGGGCCATCTAACCCTCCCTTCCAGAGCCCATGCTTGGCAGACGAAGTCTGCAAGCACAACTCTGCGCCATTAAAACCCGAAGATTCGTTCTGGACAGGCTAATGAGACCAAATCCCTGCAGCAGGTCTCGACGATGGTGAATGGGGTTGAACGTTTGGACAGGAGCCTCCTGTGGTCCCGTGGGCCCAGCTGCTTGTAGCCATCCGCAAAGGCACTTCCTTCTCTCCTGTGCACAGCCAACTATTGACCCTGTAAGCAGAAGTCTGACCTTTGGAATCCACATTGTCTGCAGCTGCAGGGACCAAGTGGGAGACAGCATATGCCAACACTGCACATGGGCATTCTTGGAAAACTTCAGGTTTCTATCACTGTTTAATTTCTCCTATACTCGGAAGCAGCAAATTAAGTTGGCAAGTAACTTTTCTATACACTTAGGAGGGAAAGAAGGAAAAGAGAGGGCTCTTCATCCACCCCCTTCCTTTGGTATTAGCTCATCCTTTTCTATTGAAGCCATCATTCTAAAATGAAAATGGGGACATGGCATCTCCCTGTTTAAAACCCTAGCATTTCCTCATTCCTCACACAGGATAAGAGCTAGCCACATAAGACATCCCATGATCTAATTTTTTAAAGATTTATTTTATTTATTTGAGAAGCGGAGTTACAAACAGAGAGAGGCAGAGACAGAGAGAGAGGTCTTCCATCTGCTGGTTCACTTCCCAATTGGCCGCAATAGCCGGAGCTGTGCCGATCTGAAGCCACCAACCAGGAGCTTCTTCCGGGTCTCCCACGCGGGTGCAGGGGCCCAAAGACTTGAGTCATCTCCCACTGATTTTCCAGGCCATAGCAGAGAGCTGGATCAGAAGAGAAGTGGAGCAGCTGGGTCTCAAACCGGTGCCCATATGGGATGCTGGCACTGAAGCTTTACCCGCTATACCACAGTGCCAGCCCCCATGATCTAATTTTTGCTTAGTTTCTTATCCTTATGTTGTACCACTCCTCTTACTGCAGTAATCTCCCAATTATCAAATATGCACACAGCTGCCCCAGGCATCCTAACCCTGATGGTTAGGATGACCCAATCTGAAATTGGCTTCCTGGGCTCAGGAATGCTATTGCCTAGTGCCAGAGAGCCTTTCTTCACTCCATGGTTAATGCTTATTGAACGTTTACTAAGTGCTAGGCATTGCTGTTCTCAGTGTTTGTTTCATTTAATCCTTTGAAAAGTCTATCAACTAAGTACTATTACTAGCACCATTTAACAAGTGAGGCAAGCAGAGCTTAGTAAAATTAACTGATTGGAGCTGGTGTTGTCGAGCAGGAGGTTAAGCTACTGCTGTGACACTGGCTTCCCATAACAGAGTGCCAGTTCAAATCCTGCCACTTCTGATCCAACTCCCTGCTAATGCTCCTGGGAAAACAGGGGAAATTGGCCCAAGTATGTGGACTCCTTTCATCCATGTGGCAGACCTGGAGGGAATTCTGGGCACCTGGATTCAGCCTGGTCCGGCCCCAATCATGGCGGTCATTTAAGGAGTGAACCAGTGGATGGACAATCTCTTTCTGTATCTTCCTCTGTCACTCGCCTTTAAAAAAAATCCATCTTAAAAAAATAAATAATAAATATTTTTAAAATCTAATAAAAAACAAGTTAAGTGAGACCAAGAAAGTTCATGGTTTAATTTAATTTAATTTAATTTAATTTTAGAACTCAGGATCTTAACTACTCCACCATGCTGTCTTACCATTGTCTCTCACAAAATGGTCATTTTCTTGTTTGCTTTTATCTTTAAGATTGAAAACCAATCACTGAACCATCTAAACTAGAAGCCTGGAATCCACGAGAGATGTGCTTAGTGAATTGAGCCTCCACATGCAACAACCACACAGATTTGACCTTAATCTCTGAAAGGGATTACCTGAATTCCTTATATCTCCCTATCAGAATGTCACTAGATCTTTCTGAAAGATGGTGGCAGGTAAATCATCTTATGGTACTGGTTCATGACCCAGAGAGATTTTGTCCCTAGGGGCCATTTGTCAATATCTGGAGATGTGGCAGGTCTTCATTCCCATCAGAGACAGAGCAGGCAGAGGCCAGGGACACTGCCAATCATCTTGTAATACACAGAACAGCTGCCAAGAACAAAGACTTAAACAGCCCAAACACCAACAGTGCCAAGGCTGGGAAGCCCTGGCCTCTGGTATATCAGATCCGCTGTTTTCAGAAGATACACACCTGCGACTGTGATGGGCTGAATAACACTGCACCTGAGTGCTGTCTCCGAACACAGCTTTCAGAATGCAGGAGTCCTCGCCCCAGTACTGAGATCTCCAGCTTCCTCCTTCTTCGGACAGAGGGGTCTGCAGGCAAGATCAGGGTTGGGAACTCCTGGAGGATGAGCAACTCTGAGACGCTGAGTCGCTGACTGAGCAGCAGAGCAGAATCACAGAAGGTAAAGAGCTTGAAGAACGTGTTTATCTGGGAGAGGGACTGGCTGTAGGGGTGGTTGTCAGAGCAATGGGGGGCGGGAGGTGAGTCAGGTGGGGGAAGGAGCTTGTCCTCACGTCCACTTTCCAGAAGCCGGGCTTTAGATGATGCCACTGATTTGGAAATTCTAAGCAGTAACTCATGACCTCCTCTGGCATACGGAAGTTTGACAAAAAGTGCCACGGAACACCACCTAATTTTTGTAGTGCTAGTTCATGTGATGAAGATTCTAGGCTAATTTCCTAAATTATTTCACTGTCACTTGTTAATTATATTGTCGCTTATGCAGGCTGCTATCATTTTCGAGCCAAGGAAGAGCAGTCACTCAGAATAGAGTTTTTCTGGTTATGCAACAAACTGGAGTTTAAATTCAACATAATGAAGTCTATACAACAGGCAGACGGAGAAAAATAGTTATAGCAATACAACAGGCAGACGGAGAAAAATAGTTATAGCAAAGTCATAACTTGGTATCAGGTTGAATAAACTGAATGATTGACTTGAATATTAAACACATTTTTAATTCCATCTTAGAGTTCCAATTGTCAGTTAAGTAAAGTGTCTTACTAAGAATACACTGTGAAAGCTAAGGGAGGTTAAAAAAAAAGGTGGCTAAATACCCCCACTTTCCCTTCCCTGGGGTGCTCAAAATTTAGTTAGAGAAGCTAACAAAAGAGCACTTCATACTACATATTATTCACTTAGCAACATGTATGTGCCTTGCAGAATGTGGTCCCTGTGGACTAAGTGTGTCGAAACATGGCCAGATGCACAAAGATGGAACTAGAGGAAGGCTGAGGATAGATTCTCCCAGTGTAGATTGTCAGTCACATCCCAGGACACCTCTCCCTCATGCTAAGAGACAGTAAGATCATTTATTCTCCAATTAAAATACTCCTGAAATTTACTTCTTTTGGCACAAGTACAAATCTTCCAAATTTGGACAAGAGTACCAAACAGGAAGCATGTTTCCCACCGTAACACACACCCATTCCTCCTACTGAGGTTCAAGGTCCCCAAGGAAGAGAAACGTTCACTAAAGTGGACCTAGGTTTATAGAAAAGAACACTTGGCATTAACATCCTAACACACATTAAGGAAACTACTGTAGGCTATGTTCACAGTCATGTCAAATAATTATAAATTTAATACAGCTTTTTACTGAATTGAGCTTTTGTTACTTCATATAAGCTGGTCCTGCCTGGGCTTTTCAGGTGAGCCGCTTCATGTATTTTTGAGGGCAAACTTTTTAATCCATCTTTGCTTCTCAGCCTTCAGTGGTGCAGAGCAAGTCTTTCTAAAATTTCTCATCTGTCACCAAATGATTTTAAATTACTTTTTAAAATTGACAAATGATAAGTCATAATTTTTTAGTATATAGTTTGACTTTTAAAAATAAATTTATGTATGTAAAGAGAACAGATTTCAAGTATTTCATCTATACATTTTTAAGAACACAACGATATTTCCTACCCTCCTTCCTCCTTCCTGTCCCACCTCTCTTTCAATTCCCATGATGGCACACTTTCAATTCAGTTTGATTTTTCAGAAAGATTTATTTAAGGGCCAGTGCTGTGGTGTAGCTGGTAAAGCGGCTGCCTGTGACACCAGCATCCCATACGGGCTCATGTCCCTGATGCTCTACTTCTAATTCAGCTCTCTGCTAATGGCCCGGGAAAAGTAGCAGAGGAGGGCGGCCCAAGTGCTTGAGCCCCGGCCACCCCTGTGGGAGACCTGGATGTAGCTCCTAGCTCCTGGCTTCGACCTAGCTCAGACCTAGCTGTTAGGACCATTTGGGGAGTGAACCAATGAATGGAAGGTCTTTCTCTCTCTTCCTCTCTCTGTTACACTGCCTTTCAAAGAAAGAAAGAGATTTTTCCATTCACTGGTTTATTCCCCAAAGGGTCACAATAGCCCAGGATGGGCCAGACCAAAGCTTAGAGCCCTGAACTCCATACCGGTCTCCCATGTGGGTGGGAGGGGCCCAAGTACTTGTACTATCATCTGCTGTTTTTCTAGGCACATGAACTGGAAGCTGGATTAGAAGCTGGGCAGCCAGGACTGGAACTGGCACTCGAATACGGGATGCTGGCATTGCAAGTAGCTTAGTACCGCACCACAACGCAGGTCCTGTGTGTGCTGCTTTGATATATGTATATGTGTGGAAAGTTGACACCAAGCTGATTAACATGTGCATCAGCTCAGAGACGTGTCAGCAATGCTGATTCTCTCCAACAGGTTCTAGATGCTTATTTCTGACTCCTTTGTTTACTCACAACAGACTAGTATTTGTAGAACACTGTACATGCTCATAGCACTGACGTAGACAATATTCGAAGACAACATAAGAGGAGGCAAATTGGAAAATGACCAATGGAAATCTGTTTGAAGTTTAACGTTCAGTTCATATTGCCTATACTCTTAATATCTGAGCAGTGAAAAGGTGCCGGGTGGCTGAAACGCAAGACCTATTTTACAAACAGTGCCTACACCAACCCTGTCCCCTAGAACATTCTATGACCACAGGAATGTCTTTCAGTTCAATACAGTAGCCATGAACCCCATGTAACTATTGAACACTTGAACAGAGGCCCGTGAGAGCTGAGCAATTGGGTTAATGTTTGAATTTAATTATTCATACTACACAGCACAGGTTCAACTAATTGTACTAGTAGTAGAGAGATTTAAAAATACATGGCATGGGAGAGATTTTTTTTAAATGGAATTGCATTGCCCTATTCTAAAAGGATCACACTTTGGAATCTACAAATCGTGCCTGCCCCATCTCTAACACGTTGCACCCGGCCAGCGCCCCACACGCTCTGGCCCTACCACTGGCTCAGAGCTCATGGTTTCTTTCGGCATCCACAGAGCTGCTGCTGGAGCAGCGAATGAATGATGACCAGAGAGCATGGGAACCCCCTTTCTTTGTAACAGCTCCAGTTAATGAGATCTCTGTGGCTCTCCAGACAGTCAGGGTTGTCTGGCCCAAGTGTTGAACCAAGGTGTTTGCGCCTGCATAGAATTAAGTCACAAGTAAAGCACTTATTTCTGACAGCAGATTTATAATAGGCAAATCCCAGCAGGAACGAAGAGCTGGAGACCCCAGCCACAGGCTTCTCATAAACTTTGCCTTGATTTAGTGACTCGAACAGCCAGCAAGGAATGCAAACGGCAGAGGTAATCCTATCATCTCCACTCCAACCAGCACTAGTCCATCTTCTTGGCTTCCTCATGCTGCTAACATGAATTCAAATCATCTGTGTTTAAAGTTAAACTCTGTGATTGACAGTTCTTTATAGTCTCAGTCCACACTGAAGATTATTCTAGATATCTATCAGTTATTACTACAAGCACAGTATGATATTCAATACCAACAGTGAAAATTGTTTTTAACAGTGTAATGTCTGATCTGTTTTGAAAGAGATTTTAAAATAAAGAACTAACCATAACCAGGTGGCGAAAATCCAAACATGTTTATTTTTTCCCCCTAGTTTTCTCTTTCTTTCTTCCTTTTCTGTCTTTCTTTTTAGGTGAAAGGGGATGGAGGAAAAGAAAGTCAAATATTCCCTCCAAGCCTGTTCCAATCCCACAAAAAGGAACATGCTTCATTTCTACAGCATCTATTTCTTTTAAAAAAAAAAAGTTAGAAAACGCTACAAGATACTTAAAAATTTTTGGATTTTTATTTCCAAAAGGTGCTCAAGTTCTTTGCAAAACTCTTCTTCCCTGAGAGATTATGAAAATATATTTTAATGTGGCATGATATCTATGAAGGAATACTTGTGTGTTTTGTTCTCTAAAATGGCCAGGCACATGGATGGCACAAAACAAATTCAGAAGAAAACAATTCAGAAAAAAACTACCTGAGAGGCATCTTCAGAAAGGGTATAGAATCTGCTTGTTGTGAAAAAACTATGTATGAATTTAAAATTTTTGCACCCAAATAAATTTATCTTTAAACTCCATTTCCTGTGGACATTTTTAAAAAAGATTTATTGGTTTATTTGAAAGGTAGAATTGCAAAAAAAGGGGGGGAGGGGAGAGAGGAGATGGAGGAGGAGAGGGAGAGGGAGAGAATAAATTCTATTTGTTGGTTTACTTTCCAAATGGCTGCAACAGGGGCTGGGCCAGGCTGAAACCAGGAGCCAGGAGCTTCATCCAGGTCTCCCACATAAGTGCAGGGGCCCAAGTATTTGAGCCATCCTCTGCTGCTTTCCCAGGCACATCAGCAGGGAGCTGGATTGGAAGTGGAGCAGCCTGGACTCTGTCCATATGGGAGGGGATGCTGGTGTCACGGACTGCAGCTGAGTCACAAGGCCAGCCCCACTCCTATGAACTTTTCAAAGCAGCCTGGTATTTGCTAAATGAACATATGAACTTGTTAGGACATCGGACGCTCCGCTGTGGTTTGCTACGTTGTGTGATGAAGGCCATCAGTGACTGAGCAGCATGGAGAGAGCTGGTGTCTGTGATCTGTGGAAAAGCAGACATTGAGGTCTGATGTGATCAGTTTCCCACGCTCCACTGTGAACTTGGACACACACTGGAGCAAGTCCAGAAGGGAAGAAAGCAAGTCCCAAGGGCCATGGGATGCCTCAAAAACAAACCCAGGATGAGAAAGAGGACGGCACAGAAATCCACTGAGACGTCTGTTTTTCCCTTGAGTACATTGTGTGGCACCTACACATTTCATGTCGCCACCTACACAGAAAGGTTTTGTACCTGGTGCAGAAACCACATAGCTCACTTCACAACAGATGACGTGTGGCAGGCAAGCATAAAAGCCCTGAGCAGGGCCACGTGGGCCTTGGGCTTGTCGAGGATTTCAGCTGGAACCCCCGGGTCAGGAAGCACAGAGAGGTGATGCAGGTTTTGCCAGTAAAGTGAGGATAAAAGGCCGGGGGAGGGAGGCATGGGGGGACCCGATCTTGAACGTGCACACCAGTGTTGATGACTGAGTTCCAGTGGCATTTTCAAGATTTCTGTAATCACTACTTGTCACTCCCTGCCATTAGTGAAGGGAATTGCAAAGGGGAGGAAAATATAAGCTAAAAAAAAAAAAAAATCTACCACCTATGTCAGAAGTGGTAAATGCATTAACGGTACGTTAGAGCCAAGGGGAGAGTCAGACTCTCATCAGAACAAGCGGGGAACGTGGGAGGCTGGGCTTAAATCAGATTGACTAAGAAAGGGGAGAAGAGAAAAGGAAGAAATGGAAGGAGAGAACGAAAGGGGGGAAAGAGGGAGAGCCTCACATTCTATTATCAGCCTCCTCCAGTTGGAGCCCCAAGCACACATTTCAGAACCAGGCAGGCAACCAAAGCCTTATTAAATAAAAAGATCCTTCCCTGTGTGTCAGTTTGGGTATTTTTCCATCTGCAAATAATGAAACATAAATGGTTCTGAGGGAGATGGAAAGGGATACGTTCCACGAGGCTGTGGGGAACCACAGGGAAACGTTCGCACAAGAGGAGCGTCAGGATGGTGCTTCCTGACCTCGGCTTGGCGAGGAGGCTGCGGGGGGCTCCAAGGCGGGAAGCGAGAAGGCTCTTGCCCGGGACACGCTCATGAATGCCACAACACAGAGGAAACCTGCGGGGCAGGCCTGCAGCCCTCCCAGCTCAAAATGACGAGGCGGTGCCATCCCGCCGTGGGAAGAATTCGTTTTCTCCTCTTGCAAGCTGGAGGCAATGGAAAAGTGGGTACGGAGTGACTCCGGCATTGTGCCCTAGGAAAAGATATTTGACTTTTAACCTCCAATTAAAGGTTGTACTGGATGTGGTGTTTAAGGCTGTCATGGACGAGGGTTGGTAATGAGGAGAGAGGGGAAAAAGCCAACAGGCCTTCTCAGATCCCGAGCACACTTTCCAAAGCCAAAAGCCGAGGAGGCGGTCCCACTCCAGCCCTCGATGGGACCACCCATGTTTTGTCATCACTGTGCAAACACATGCACCACCGTGTCCCACAGCACACGCTGGCCTCCTCAGCACTGCCCAAGACGAGCATGGCTGAGAGGGTTTGTGAAGAGGGACGCGCGATCAGGGACACCATGCTTTCCCCAACATGGGTTTGGGGGTGGGCACACGGAGCAGAGCTGGAGCCTCACGGGGAAATGTCACATGCGCTGCTCGGGGGAAAAGTATCACCTTTAACTGCATCCTATAACTTCTCAGGGCCAGCGTGTGGCACCATGGGTTGTTACCACCTGTGATGCCGGCATCCCGTAAGAATTCCTGGCTACTTCACTTCAGATCCAGCTTCCTGTTCATGTGCCTGGGAAAGTAGAGGAAGATGGCTCAAGTGCTTGGGCCCCTGCCAACCATGTGGGAGACCCAAATGGAGTTCCAGGCTCCCGGCTTCAGCCTGACCCAGACCCGACCATTGAGGCTACTTGGAGAATGAAGCAGCGGATAAGAGATCTCTTTCTGTCTCTGTCCTTCCCTCTCTCTGTAACTCTGCCTTTCAAATAAATAAATAAATCTTTAAAAAAATTAAAATACTCCTGGAACTGGTATTGTCTATTGAGTAGAAAATAATGATAATAGTAAAGAAGGATTTATGAAAAAAAAAATGTTAAAATCTAGTCAATGTCACCAAAACACACAGGCCTTTTTTGTTCAACCCTGTTCATTCTTAGCTCAAGAGATCACGCTATTTGGGAGACTGAGATTGGTGTCAAGGGTGGAAAAACCAAAGCAAACAGAAGGAAGCCCCACAGCAGGTAATGAACTCTATACACCCAGACTAGAGGTGATTCAGAGCTATTCTGCATCTTGCTGTTCCTACACTGGCTCATTTTTATCATCTTTATTCCTGGTATTTATCTGTTCACCCCTGCTGTGTTTCTAAGCTGATCTGGGTCCCGATTTTCACTTCTGTTTTATGAGGATTGTTGTAGTTGCACAGTTCCCAACTGTCCATGGTTTTTCAGTCCTCCCTAGCCTCTTAGACTGAATCTGACTCACTCTCCCCCAGTCGGGGTTTGTAATTGAGTTTTGCCAAAAGCTGCTGGAAGGGTTACAGGTGTCCAAACAAGACAGTGGTAAGGGAGACTCAAGGTCTCTCAAGACTCAGCACCCAAAGCTATTTATTTATGTTAAGACCAGATGGCATGTATTGAAATGACACATTAGTCAGCTTTGTCATTGATTATCCCACACTAAAGCACGGCTTTGGTCAAAAGAGGAAGAATTAGCAGACATGGAAGAATCAATGGAAATCCATATTAATTCTCAAGGGAAAAAGCAAGCAAGCACAGAAACAGACCAACTATCAGGGAAGAGGGGAAGGTGCAGGCACCTGGTCTTGTGGTTAAGACGCCAGGTATGACGACTGCGTCCCACACTGGAGTATCTGGGTCCGTGTTCCAGCGCTGGCTCTAGCTTCCAGCTAACACACACCCTGGGAAGCAGCATGGTTGCTTAAGCAGGTGAAGCCCTGCCACGCACCTGGCAGCCTTGGATCACATTCCCAGCCCCCAGGCATTTGGAAAATGAACTAGGAGATGGAAGAGCTCTCTAAGTTTCTCACTCTCTCTGCCTCTCAAGTAAATAAGTACATTTTAAAAAGCTTAAAGAAAGCAGAACAAAACTTGTAAAATATACCTAAGTGGTGATGAATAAGGACATCTTCATAGTCATGGCTGGCACTAGCACTCTCAATATAAGGCCTTTTGGATACAGAAAAGTCGTAGGGCCCTTAGGTTTTCTAAGCAACCATTTTCCTCATCTCCTGTATAAGAAATGTCAAGTTGCCTAGGAGTGTGATAAACATTTAACAAGCGTGGAAAAAAGGAAAGAATTCAAAATGACTGTGTATCATTCAAAGCTTTTTCTACATAAGATTCCTAGGAGAGAAAAAGAAATCCAGTGAGAGGCTAGGGACTGGTGCTGTGGTGCAGTGGGTTAAAGCCCCGGGCTGCAGTGCTGGCATTCCATATGGGCACTGGTTTGAGCTCCCGATGCTCCACTTCTGATTCAGCTCCCTGCTAATGCACCTGGGAAAGCAGCACCCCTAACCCACCTGGGAGACCCAAAGAAGCTCCTGGCTCCTGCCTTCAGATCCTCTCTGCTCCAGCCATTGCAGCCATTTGGGGAGTGGACCAGCAGATGGAAGATTCTCTATCTCTCCATCTCTACCTCTCTCTGTAACTTTGTCTTTCAAATAAATGAAATAAAAATCTTTAAAACAAAAAAGGGACATATTCTTTAAAAAATGAGATGCTAATGGCAAAATGTCCGAGACCTTTATCAGTGCTCAAGTTGAAAGAAAAATTAGCAGGTGCACTCTCTTGTGGATTTATGGAGCACCTCTGTCCATTTGCACTCTTGCCATTCAAGTCTACCTTGGTTAGGATGGATACTGAGCTTTGAAGGAGGAGAAGTATTTAAAAAACACGTCTCCATCACTCACATTTACTCGTTAATTATAGTTCCTGGCAGTAGTATAGAACAAGAGCAAACCCTCCCGAAGCCTCCCTGGTGAGCGCTCCATGCTGGATGACTTTCATCTCAGCACTTACAGGAAATCCAGCCAGGCTAGGGAACAGGCGCATCGACCAGTTCCAACAATTCCCTAGGATTTCCTTTTTCCTTTTCCAACAATCTCAAGATTTTTTCTTGCAGGAAAGCAAGTCCTCATTAAAAGCCTGCGACTCCGTGAGGCAGGCTTAGGTTAATGGCGACTAAGAGCCAAACATTCCAATGTGGTGTAAGTTAGCTTTCCCCAAAGACGGGGTTTCCACAGGTGAATGATGCATCATTTCTTCCTGTGTCTGACCAGCCCCACAAATAGCAGTAATGGTAGCTTAGTTCTCCAAGGATTCCTGAACTTGCATCAGCGGATGTGTAATTTCTTTTTTCTTTTTTAAAGATTTATTTATTTATTTGAGAGTCAGCATTATACAGAGAGAGAAGGAGAGGCACAGAGATAGGGAGATAGGGAGAGAGGGAGAGACGGGGAGAGAGGAGGAGAGAGGGAGAGAGGGGGAGAGAGGAGGAGAGAGGAGGAGAGAGGAGGAGAGAAGGGGAGAGAGGGGGAGAGAGGGAGAGAGAGAAAGTCTTCTATCCACTGGTTCACTCCCCAGTTGGCTGCAATGGCCAGAGCTGCACTGATCCAAAGCCAGGAGGCAGGAATTTCTCCAGGTCTTCCACAAGGGTGCAGGGGCCAAAGGACTTGGGCCATCTTCTACTCTTTCCCAGGACATAGCAGAGAGCTGGATCAGAAGTGGAGCAGCCAGGACTTGAACTGGCGCCCATATGGGATGCGGGTGCTTCAGGCAGCGGCTTTACCCGCTATGCCACAGCACAGGCCTTGGATGTGCAAATTTCAAAAGGGATTGATGTGCACAAAACCAGACCCTGCAAAGGATCCTCAGAGGGACATTTTCTAAGGACACATAGAACACTTGCTTTTAGGGCGAACTCCTTTACCTGTCTACATGCTGTAATTTGTTCACTTAAATTTGATCTTTCCTCAGCCTACTGCCTTTATCTTCCGCGAAGTTCAATGGCTTCCCAACCTTCATCAATATTGTCACTCACTCTTGCCTGCCACGGGCTGCAAAGACAGGGGCTGGCCTGGGACCTAGGGAGGTGTGACCCAGGAGGCTTCACGGTCTGGACAGAACTTCCAGGGCAATGTCCGTGAAAGGTCATCATCCTGCGATGAGCCTGACACAGCCACCAGGCGTCTGCACGAAGCTACCCGCCGGTGTGCTCCGCAAAACTGCTGAACTGGCTGCTTCATCAGCTCCCGCTTCCCCTCACAAACTCTCCCTGCTACCCCGGCACTCTTGTTTGCTCCACATCTTCCAGGTTCCCAAAGCCAATACTCGGGTCACAGTCTGCCTTCATTGAAGAGTAATATTAGTAGTATTTACCTCAAAGACTGTTAGAGATGAGTAAGTCCATATGGAAGCCTGCTACAAGGGCCGGCGCTGTGGCATAGTGGGTAAAGCCATGGTCTGCAGTGCCGGCATCCCATGTGACTGCCAGTTCAAATCCCAGCCGCTCCACTTCTGATCCAGCTCTCTGCTATGGCCTAGGGGTTCTGTAGAAGACGGCCCAAGTCCTTGGGCCCCTGCACCTACATGGCGGACTTGGAAGAAGCTCCTGGCTCCTGGTCGGCCGAGCTCTGGCCATTGTGGCAATTTGGGGAATGAACCAGTGGATGGAAGGGGTGTCAGTGGCCCAAGTACATAAATCACCAAAAATATCCTGCCTCCCAGGATGTTGGATGGGAATAGCGGTGCTGGATCCTGAGCTGCCACTCACATATGGGATGTGAGAGTCCCAAGTGGCGGCGTAATCTGCTCTGCCACGTGCCTGCCCCAAGGCTTATGCTTATAAAAGACTTGATTGAATCTTTGAGGAAATGGAGAAAGGATTCAAAATGTGGCCCTGAAAAGCATTTAGAATTATTTGTTGGTCTTTTCTATCTTTAAAAACTTCTCTGCAACTCTGCCCTGGTGCGTGGAGAAGCGGATTTTCTCCTCTTTTCTAGCTAAACATCCACCCTGACTCCACATTTCTCCATTCTTTCATGCAGAATATTTTAGCTGCCTTAGCTCTTGAACTTGACTCAGTTGGAATAGAAGGAACAGGTGAGGTCAGGGTTTGAAGGAGCAAAGAGAGGAGGCTGCCCCAGGCCTCTCTTGGCAGGTGCACTAGTTCCTGGAGGTGGACTGGGTAAAAGCACACACAGGGCAGTGGGTCCTGAGCTGTCCTGAGCAGCCTTGGGCATATGCCACCCAAACTCCTGCCATGTCCAGGAGAAGCCCTCGTGGTAGGATATTCGAGGGGTGGGGCAAGGGCTGTAAGACCTGAGAAAGACAAGGGAAGGTGGACTCGCTCGTCATGAAGTGGTTCACAGAAATCTTCCAACTGCTCACAAAGGCCATTGGCTGCCTCAGTGTTAAATGACCCTGGCCTCTGCGTTCTAAAGACAGGTCACTGTGCAGGAAGAGCTATGATAATGACACAGACGAACAGGAGGACATGACAGACACCAGCATGAGTAGAGACACACGGAAGAAACGCATCAACCCTTGCTGGAGCACTCATTTTGCATGCAGTCTTTTATAAACCTATCCGCAATATTATCGTTACCTCCATTTTTACAGTTGACGGAACTGTAAGTCAGAGAAACTAGTTAAGCTGAGCTACCACTGCAAGATACTACAACAGCAACCCGCCCTCGGGCATTTGCATCACCTTAGCTTAGAATCACTCACCTCAGCGTTTCAGTCCTTGCTTTCCTCACGCCTCTGTTCTACCCTAACAGGTCAGGGAGGTCTTCACTGCCCTTCCTAATTGTTCAACTGATTTATTGCCATTCTTCCTCCTCCTCCAACTAAGACATGAGCTCTCTGAGAGGATGGGCTGTGCTGTGTCCCCTGTGATGTTCTCAGTACCTTGGAGGGGGCCTGGCTCAGGGTGGACACTGATGAGATATTTGTTGACTGTATGAATGAGTGCATCAGTGAATGGATTGTAAGTGGCATGGGCCACGCTATTTTTCTGCTCTACCCTATTTTCAAGCAGTGCCCTCAAATTTTAAGAATACAGTATATGAATGTGTACGAATTGCTGCAGTGAACTGCAAGAAACAAAGGATCACACCCTCTAGGATGTTGATGAAGATTTTGCGGAGGGGGTGGGATTTGCGGAACTCAGTTATATTTATCTTTGTGTTTATTTCAGGTCCACATAGGTGCTCTTCCAAATACTCTAAGATGAAACGATCTAAATTAGTACAAAGAATATCTGTCTTCGCCTTAAATGTCATTCTACATTTTTGTGTATTGGCACTTTTAAAAATATCAGCTCCCACGAATCTTTCACTACACCAACAATAAAACAAACATCCACTCATTCCTCTTCCGCTATAAAACGATTCGTGTTCATTTCACTTGCGTTAGGTGTTTCTTGGATCACAAGGTAGCTGATGTTTAATGTCGAGAAAATGAATGGTGGTGACTTAATGCTCCAGAAACTTGTTCATTTCCTGAGTATTTTTAAAAATAAACGAGAAAACCAAAATGGTGTTCTGAAGTGACCTTGAGAATTAATCTTATGTATGACTGTTTCACATCACTTACTTATAAAGGAGTACTTTTTCTCCTTTATACTCAAGACTCAAGAAAGACAGTGGATATGAATTCAAATCGAGAAAATACTTATGCAAAATTAGGAATATTGAGCAGAGATTAAAGATGCTGTCATAGATTTAGTATAAATATTTTATTTTGAAGACTTTATTATTAAACTGTTATATTTATAATGAAATAGACCCTCTTCTAGAGAGTAAAATATACAAAAACATTGATTTTCATTATAAAATATTAGGAGCCCATAAAAACCTCTTTCTTCCCTTTACTTCTAAATATAAACAAATTATTTTTACAGTGGCCTGTAGACTGTCTAAACATATTCTATCATAAGTGCATCTGATTAAGATCAAACCATTATCAAGAATTTGTTTTTAAAAATAAATATCGCAGTAGGGTTATCTATTACTAATGTTTCTCCTACTTCTATTACTTTTTCTGCTACTGCTGCTAATTCTTGCTATCGCATTATGAGTACTGTCACCATCGTCACCTACATCCCTCCTCCTGTCACCACCACTAGCACTCTGTTGGCTACAGATGGCTACAGAGGGGAACACCAAGAAAAGAGAATCAATAACTTGGCCAAGGGTAAAAGTAGAAGACTTGCTATTGCCAAATGAAGATATCATGATAAAAAGACCCTACATTCCAAAGGAATAAATTGCTTGGGGCTGGCATTGTGGTGTAGTGGTGTGATGCAGTGCTGGCATCTCATGTAGGCACTGGTTTGAGTCCCGGCTGCTCCACTTCCGATCCAGCTCTCTGCTATGGCCTGGGAATGCAGTAGAAGATGGTCCAAGTCCTTGGGCCCTTGCACCCGCATGGGAGACCCGGAAGAAGCTCCTGGCTCCTGGCTTTGGATCGGCGCAGCTCCGGCCATTAGGGCCAATTGGGGAGTGAACCAGCGGATGGAAGACCTCTCTCCCTCTCTCTCTGCCTCTCCTCTCTCTGTGTAACTCTGACTTTCAAGTAAATAAATCTTTTAAAAAAAATCAAAGGAATAGATTGCCATATGTGATCACTCTGCAGTTTTCCTAACAGGCTAACTACTTCATTCTTGCTGACAATCTTGATCTATTAATATGAAAAGCAATTCTTTATGGCATAGTTGCAATGTGAAATAGCTACAAGCACTCAGCTTCTGTCTTAGGAGACTCAGGAACTTCATCAAGTTCAACACTACCATGCATGCTATTATAGCATGAGAAAGAGATAGTTTATCAGATGAGCCTGATGAATAACGTCTCAGTGAGCAAAGATGTACAACCAATTTGTTACGTGTAAGACACACCCATCCAGGTAAGAATAGTTTTTGCCCTTCTGGTTACTGCAAATGAGAGGAAAATGTCATAAACCATAACAAAATGCTCAGATCTCCCCAGAGGGAATTCAGAAACATTCCAAGTTATTCACACTAAAGGAAACTCTCAGGCACAAGGAGGAAGCGATGGACTTGAGCAATCATAAGTAGAATCCCTTCCAAAGAGGACACGAGTACAATACATTAGGGCTCCTGAATGTATGCAATGTTACTGTTCAACCATTGAAATGATATGTTTACATTAGTAATTCTAATGTGAAAAGATCTTTATATTAGTAAACAAAAATGATGTACTGTGGGGATGTATCTGTAGATTATGTGTGATGTGTATGTTACTAAATATATTATAAATATTATATTATATAAATATTTCACACACAGGTGATAACTGAATCCCAGGATGAATTATATTTATGATTGCTTATAAATTTCCTGTTTTGTATTTTAAAATCTTTTCCATGTTGAAAATGGATTGTGGGTCTAAGAAGAAAATGTAATAGACATCTTTCCATTTTCAACGTATTTTGCACTATTTAGAATGTTGCAGATATCATGACATTTCATCCTAATTGCTGCAGCGAGTATCTTACCAAACAAGCACAATCTGCTACAAACTGTGATACCATTATCACACCACGGAAGTTAATTAGAACATCCCAATATTCTCTAATATCCAATCTATATGCACATATATTTAGTTGTCCCTCAAATGACTTTTCTACCTGGGTATTTTTGAACCAAGATCCAGTTAATGTATAAACTTTATACATCAAACATGCTTAGTCTCTTTATTTTTTTAAATAAAAATTATATCTAAAGTACACTACGTAAACATTGTGAAATGATTGCTATAGCCAAGCTAATTAGCATATTCACCACATTTCAGTTACTTTTTGTATTTCTGTATTTACGTACATGGGTGTGTGGCAAGAACTCTTCAGATTTACTCTGGACAAACGTCAAAAGTGTATACTGGCGCTATAGTCACTATGATGTCCAGTGGATCTCTAGAACTTGTGCATTCCACAGAACTGAAACTGCATTTTTTGGCCAACATCTCCCCATCTCCTCTTGTCTCACAACCACTATCTACTGCCTGTCTCTGTGAATTTGACTCTTTCAGATTCTACATTTAAGTGAGAAAAGGTAGTATTCATCTAGCTCATTTCATTTAGCATGTTGTTGTAAATGGCAGAATTTTCTTCTTTTTCAAGGCTGAATAGTATTCCATTGTATATATGCATATGTATACCACATTTTCTTTATCTATTCATCTATTGATAGACATGTAAGTTGTTTTCACATCTTAGCTATTGTGAATATCACTTCATTGAACTGATATGTCTATTTGTAATATTTCAGTCCAATACCACCCTGGTCCAGCCTCCACCCATTCATTTTTTTAAAACTTTTATTTAATAAATATAAATTTCAAAAGTACAACTTTTGGATTATAGCGGTTTTTCCCTCCATAACCACCCTCCCACCCACAAACCATCCCATCTCCTACTCCCTCTCCCATCCCATTCTTCATTAAGATTCATTTTTAATTATCTTTATATATGGAAGATCAACTTAGTATATACTAAGTAAAGATTTCAACACTTATGTTCTCCCTGATCTGTCACAACTGACTGAGCTCCTAAAAGGAAACCTGTAGAAGTGAAACTGACACTACGAGAAACAATGACGGGAACAGCCCCATTCACTTTTCATAGACATTCTCACTCCTGCAGAACAGTTCCTACACTGGCTATGTCTGCTTGTTTCCTCCTGGAGCTATTCTACTTTTAATTTCCAAAACTTTCTTTTGCCCTCAGTATTTCCTTCATAATATTCTATTCTTGTTTTCTGAGTGTAAGATTCTTACACTCAAAACAAATTAATTTTAACACTTTGTTTTCATACTTCCTTGCATTGTTTGCATTACCTTTTTCCTCTGTATCTTTCGTTCTGTTTTACTTGTGCTTTGGGTAAATGTTCTTATCTCTGCCTTGGGTAAATGTTTTTCCAGCACTCATTATCTCATCTGAAAATCAGCTAGAGATGCAGACACTTCCTTGTGTAGTTCAATAAATCTGGGACAATCGTAATGGTAACTTCCAAGCGTGTGTGAATGTCCCAGGATACCATATGTAGAAAGAACTGCTTATAGTGTAGCTAAACTAGTTATGACTATCATTGCTGCGAGTTCATGGAAATGACTCACACATAACAACTTAGCTTGGCATTAGGTTTCCATCACTTCCCTGTCCTTCCCACATGTCAACTATGTTTAGAGGGTCTCTTCAAAAAGTCATGCAAAGTTTATGTTATGAAACCCTATGCATGGGGCCAGCGCCACGGCTCACTAGGCTAATCCTCCACCTTGCGGCGCCGGCACACGGGGTTCTAGCCCCGATCGGGGTACTGGATTCTACCCCGGTTGCTCCTCTTCCAGGCCAGCTCTCTGCTGTGGCCAGGCAGTGCAGTGGAGGTTGGCCCATGTGCTTGGGCCCTGCACCTCATGGGAGACCAGGAGAAGCACCTGGCTCCTGCCATCGGATGAGCGCGGTGCGCTGGCCGCAGCGCGCCATCCGCGGCAGCCATTGGAGGGTGAACCAACGGCAAAGGAAGACCTTTCTCTCTGTCTCTCTCTCTCACTGTCCACTCTGCCTGTCCAAAAAAAAAAAGAAAGAAAAAAGAAAAAAGAAAAGAAATCCTATGCATGGATTACAAAAATTTTTATATCAAAACAAACTTATACTGGTTTGTTTTTACATGTCTAAACAGCATCCATTATTGAGGCATTAAGAGGAAAAAACATCGATTTGAAAAGACTCCCTAAAAGAACAACAAAAAATTGAAGAAAGGACAAACATCTAATTTATGATGACGCTTGGGTAGAAGAATAGTGAAATCACTAACACTTTATGAAAAGTTTCTGGGGACAATGTCCCAAGGATATCACCAGTTTAAAAATAGGTAAGTCATTCTAACAAGGACAAGATGATGTTGAAAGTGAAGCCTACAGCAGTAAGCCTTTTACATCAATTTCCTAGGAAATATTAAATTTATCCAGGTCCTAATTGAAGAGAGTCAGCAATTAACAGCAGAAACAATTACCAACATCAGACATCTCAACTGGTTCAACTTTACACGATTCTGCTTTAAAGTGGAACACATGTTCTGCTCGATGGGTACCGAAATGGTTGCATCCAGATCAACTGCAGACAACAACAGAGTTTCGATGGAAACTTCCAGCAAGCAGCCTTATCAGATGCATGGTTTACAAATGTTTGCTCCCATTCCTTAGGTTGCCTTTTCATTCTGTTGACCATTTCCTTTGCTGTGCAAAAGGTTTTTAATTGGAACCCTTGCACACTGTTGGTGGGGATGCAAAATGCAGCAACTACTATGGAAAGCAGTGTGGTGGTTTCTCAAAACACTAATAATCGAACTACCACAGGATCCACCAATGCATTCCAGGGATCTTCAAAAAGTTCACGGAAAAGTTATTAATAAAAATCTGTGCATGGATTCCAAATATTTTTGCATGAAAATAAACTTTATCCAGTTTTCCACAAACTTTTTGAAATACACTCATACATACAGTGGAATTTAAGTTTTTTTAAAGAAGCAATTCTGCAGTACCTAACACATGAATGTGCCTTAAGGATAGGATGCTAAGTGACTACAAAGAGAACCAGGCACAGGAAGACAAATGTTGCATTATTCTACTAATAGGAGTTATCTAAAATACTTAAATTCAGAGACAAAAAGAGTATAATAGTATAATTGTGGCTGCAACAGGCTGGGGGAGCAGGAAATGAATTACTAGTCAACTGGCACAGAAAGTGTTAGGCAAGCAAGATGAATAAGCATTAGAGATTTGATATACAACAGCTATCATAGACTCAAAAATTGGTTAAGAGAGTATTGTGTTAAATGTTCTTATCACAGAGAACAGAATAAAAGATAGAAATATTAAAAGTCTCTATTGTTTTCAACTTTAAGATGCTATAAGTTCATTTACAATGGTAGTTTCACATATATCTATCTTCTTATTTCTTCTTATGTTAATATTAAAGAGGGCTTGCATTCTCAAGTGCTGATAAGAGGTGATAACTTGAAAATTCAAGAGAGGTAAGGAGAACTCAAAATGAGACTTTAAAAAATTATGAGGGGCTGGTGCTGTGGTATAGCAGGTAAAATTGCTGCCTGCAGTGCCGGCATCCCATATGGGTGCCGGTTCGAGACCCGGCTGCTTCACTTCTGATCAAGCTCTCTGCTATGGCCTGGGAAAACAGTTAAAGATTGCCTGAGTCCTTGGGCCCCTGCACCCGTGTGGGAGACCCAGAAGAAGTTCCTGGCTCCTGGCTTCAGATTGGCACAGCTCCAATCATTGTGGCCAATTGGGGAGTGAACCAGAAGATGGAAGACCTCTCTATCTCTCCTTCACTCTGTGTGTAACTCTTTCAAATAAATAAATAAATATTTTAAAACATTATGAGCAAAATCTACCAGGTAGGTAATATATGCAATAATATTAGCGTTTGAAAAAAATAAATAATACTGGCATTTGATAGAGTGCTTTTACCTAGGAGTTTTTCATTCTATGAATGAACTTTGGGATCTCTGTCTATATGAAGCCAAACAACATCACTGTGTTTTTAAAAAAGACCTAGTTATCATACCAATTTATTTGAAGATACGCAGTAGACTGGCTTTCAAATGGCTGTTTGGGTATTTTATGTGTTCAGCCACAGTTATAAATTATGTGAAATTTAAGGGTCTTGGTCCTAGAATTACTAAGAAGAAATCCCTACATGGAGTTACTTACGGTCTGTATTTGCTTTCCCCAGAAAGGGCTAGAAGTTGGGAATCGCGTGCCCTTGATACCTGCTCATGACCTGTGTGCCTTACAGGAACTCCAGGGCACTGGGTGACCTTCTATCTCTCCAGTAAAGTGCCCAACTTTTCCCCACACCTTTCAGTCACTGAACTTGGCTACGGGTAACTGTTTTCCAGCTGTTTTCTTCTGTCTCCATGTGGTGTCAAGGCCAAGAAGTTAAATAACAGAGTTTGCTTTAGTCATTTTCCTCTGTGTCGCTGTCCTAAGACAACCGGTCAGGCACTGCTGGCACCTCACATAAAGATAATTATCAGCGGCAGAGTGGCCTCTGCCCTGCTGTAAAGGATATGGCCTGGGATTGTTTTCTAGGCAAATCTTGCATTGGCACCCGTGGGTGACCCCAGACTGAATTTATGAATTAAGAATAGGTGTTTCTAAGTGTTGAGTTTCATTTTAGGTTACTCCCCTTACCACTACCAGGCTAAAAATAAGTCTACCTGAAAATAGCAAAGGAGAAAAGGCTGAGGGAGGCAAACAGAAGAGCCACGTGAAGACGGGAGTCTCACTAATGTGAAAGGGTTTCATGGAAGTTTTAGAAAAATAACAAATCTGTCCCTACCTTTAGTACAGCTTTATTATTGCCTATGAAAGAATCTGAGTTCCAGGAACAAAAACTCTAATATATTTAACAGCCATTTCTTAGTGAAAACATAGGTTTTGCCAATGGTTGGTACCAAAATGGTAATTCAAATAAAAATGATGAATATTTTTTATTTAGTAGAAGCAAAAATTATTTTCTGGTAATTGTAGAAAATATTGAGTTTCTGTATTGGATTAACCCTTTGAGTCACATCAGTGTGCTAAGATGACTTCAGCTGAGGTGGTCTATTCCTTTTCCAACGATACTTTAATCATAAGCAAACAGCCAAACACTATCCAAGAATTTCCCAACTGCTCAGGCCATTCATCAGTTTGGATCCTTTTTGTTATGTTTACTGAGGGATGACATTTGATATTTCATCAGAAATGAAACTAGCATGAAATTTCACACTTAAATCACATTTTTAAAGTGGCTTACAAATACAAATCCTTGAAAAACTATAACAACTTTTAATAACAAGTCTAACTCCAAGCCACTGGAGCTGAAGTCAGTTGACAGGCTAAGTCACGATCAAAACCTACTACTGTGATCTTGAACAAGGTACTTAACATTAGTGCAGCTCAACACCCTTCTTTAAAAACCAGACAAGTAGGAAGTTTTGAGAAGCTTCATAGTTTATGATTTCTTGTTCCTAACACAAATTCTCCAGATGCAGTTCCATTGGGCAAGCTCACAAATACCTTTTCCAAAGACTCTTCTATTTCCCTCATCTGACCTTTAGGTGGAGAAATTCTCAATTCCATTTTGGCCTTTTCCTAGAGTGGACACTTCCTAACAATTAGAAGTATGGGATGTCTGTCCTGAATAACGCCCACTACCATGTTTTTTGAATACATGAACAAGTTAATCTTTATGCATATTAGCCATGACTTGCACATAACTTCTCTGCTGTAAAGTATGTTGTTACATTGTATATGTGACTTTCCAATGTTGGTAGGGAAAAATACAGATTTTATCCAGTCTTTATCGCTACATTCTTTTTAACAGTAAAGCTGAAAATAAGCTACATGTTCACCAATAGGGAACAATAAAGTAAGTTTAACTCCATCTTCCTGTAGACAACATGAGGCAGTTAAACACAAGAAGGTAGAGCGACACTTGACACAGATGCCAAATCATGGAAGCATATTATGAAATGAAAAAAAAAAAATCAAGTATTGAACAGTATAATACCATTTATGCAAAAGTAAAAATAAAGGAAATAGACATACAATACATATTATTTAATTATATAATATTAAAAAGAAAAAGTATCTAGAACAGGGTCAAAAAGTTGCCCTCTAAAAGGCCAGTGCATCAATACTTTAGGCTTTCTGAGTCATGTGGTTTCTGTTGCAGCTACAGCACTTTGCCGTTGTACTGTGGAAGCAGACTGAGAAACCTGCAAACAGGTGGACATGGCTGTGTTTCAATAAAACTTTATTAGCAAAAATCATCAGGCATTGAATTGGCCTTGGGCCATAGTTTGCTGACCACAGATCTAGGACACTACACACTAGCCTTATAAAAAATGTTACCTATGAGGACAAAACCAGAGCTGGTAAGGAATAGTCAAGGGGAGTTTTTAATTTAACCTTTTTGCATTGAAAATGTATTCATGGATTATTTTTAAACTTAAAAACATTTAAATGAGTAATGAAAAGTATAATGATAAAATAGAATAATTATTAAAAACTATTTCATCTGCCACTTAAAGTAGTGATACCCGGATTTAACAAACTCTTTGATGAGCTTCCTAACAGGTATCCATGAAGCGATCTTCCTGCCAGGAAAACGCCAGGGTCTTGTTCTTCCATCAGCCCTCCCAGGTGCACTAACACATCGCGGCCTGGAGCCTGCTGGGTCCGACTCCCACTCTGAAATGCTCCCAGAGCCACCAGCCTCACCACTGAGTGAGGACAAGCTGCCCTGTGTTATGTTTCCTTTTAAAATATTTTTTTTACATCAAAAACACATTGCAGGCTAGGGAAGACTTCAGGGACATCCTGCAAAAACAGGCTGCATAATTCTGATATTGAAAGTCAGTCTAGTTTTAATTAACTGCCAGAACGTAGCCACATCCTAGAACTCCAGATAGCCAATAACAATCTTGTAATTTTTAAATGTGAACGCCACTCAGGTGGAGACCAAATAGTGAGGGTTCAGCTTACTTCTGAAAACGTAAACATGAAATTTCAGATATCCATGGCAACCAGACCTCCCGCCACCTTAGACACCTCTTTCAAAAAAAAAAAAAAGGGAGGGGGGGAAAAAAAAGCAGTTCTGTGGTGGGTGGCATGTAGACAGTTGCCCACTGAAACGATAACATTGAAATACAAACAGCCAAAATCCTTTCATCCTCTATTGACAAATGACTTACAAGCCTGCCAGTGAAATTCTTTAAAAATCTTTTCAGACACATTAGAAATCAAGACACCAACAGCAAGTTAGATTGACGAGTAATCATGATGAGTGCCACCACAATTATTAGTATGACACGCGTAGCTGTACATTTCTATGCCAATGTTTAGCAGCAAAACAGAAACCTAAGAACACCACTGTGCCCAGTATTTCTCTATCTGATTTTTACCCAGGTCAGCCACCAGCCGGGCTGGAACCGGGTAAAGAATGCGTGGGTTGAGAAAGCAGGCTGCCCTGTCTGGGATCTCGCCAGCTCTGGAGCGGGGAGCCCTCAGTCACTGATGTCTTTCCTCAAGCTTCAAGCATCAGGCTTGACTTTTTCTAGAATTCCTAAGTCCAGCCTTCTTTGCTGTCTCTCTTTCCTGGGGAGATTGTTCTTAAGAGCAGACATTTGTTTTCAGTTCAGTTCACAGAAGAATTACTTGGTGATTTCCATCAGTAATAGAATGGACAAATAAATGGTGTTTAAATAAATAAATAAATGATATTCATGCAGGGGAGTGCTACATAGGAGAGTGAGTGAACTACAACTACACACAACAGCATGAGTGAATCTTAACCAGAATGGTAAATGAAAGCCACCAGCCACAAAGGGTGTTGCATGATTATGTCAGCAAAACGCGGATTAGAAGGTGAACTTGATCTGTGATGTCAGAAAGTACATCAGCAAGGGCTAGCACTGTGGCGTAGCAGGTAAAGCCACCATCTGCAGTGCCAGCATCCCATATGGGTACCATTTTGAGTCTGGCTGCTCCACTCTGACCCAGCTCTGGCTATGGCTTAGGGAAACAGTAGAAGATGGCCCAAGAGCTTGGGCCCCTGCACCCACATAGGAGACCTGGAGGAAGCTCCTGGATCCTGGCTTCAGATCAGTCCAGCTCTGGCCATTGTGGCCATCTGGGGGGTGAACCAGTGAATGGAAGAAACTTCTCTCTCTCTGCCTCTCTGTAACTCTGCCTTTCAAATAAATAAATAAATCTTTAAAAAAAGAAAAGAAAAAGAAAGTACATCAGTGAGTACCCGTGGGAGAGTAGAGACTTCTGGTTTTCTTCTGTCATTCCACTAACCTTTCTCCAAATTCTGACCTGGTGGCCAGTTGCAAGAATAGGTTCACACTGTAAAACTTTCATACTATAGACTCCTAATTTGAGTTCTTTTCCATCTGCTCATTAGACATTGGAAAAATTTACATATCACAACACCAAACAACCCCAATACAACAGCTCCTGAGCAGCCTAGCTTCTAAGCTCTGTGCAGGAAGCAGGGTAGCTAAGGTCACCTTTATTTTCCAGAAATTTTATAGTCGAGTAGGGGATGTGAGTTTAAAGAACAAAGCTGGAGAGTTCTACGTGGCAAGAGCTATTAGCGTGCTGGGTAAAAGGTGGTCCCAGAGCGATTTCTTCTGCTCTCACAGAGGGCGACACTGAGCCCAACTCTGAACAGCGAGTTTGATGAGCAGCAGAAGAGGATGGGGAAGAGACATCCAGGCTTGGCAGAGCACAATTCACCGAGTGACAAGTGCAGAAGTGCTCATCTGTATGAATCCGTTGGGTTCTGCGGAGTTTTTCCCAAGTGTTTTAATCATATCCAATTGCAAGTCCCTCATCGTTAACAAACTAGCTCTAAATAATACTGTAGCAGCCATGGGACACCGATACAGGTGGGGAAGGAGGGGAGGGCAGAGGGAGAAGCCAGGCCGTGGACAGCAGAGCTCCTGAGGAGCCCAAGGGCAACAGCAGGTGGTGCCCCTGGAGCTCATCCTTTTGAGGAACAGGCTGTTGAGTTCAAATCTCACAGGTCCAGGGCTGAGGACTCTTCACATGCCCACTTGGCAGATGGCAAAACTGAGGCTCAGTGAAGGTTTGCTCACTGCCTACAACCACACAGCCAGAACACAGCACAGTGGCTGCTGAGACCCTGCCAGTTTTCCACTGAGGCCTGGCCACGTGTCAGCACACGTGTCCTTGGGTTGGGTTGGGTTGGGGACAGGGCGTCCATACTCACCCACAGCTTATAAGGGAGCCACATGGGGACCAGGCTCAGCCTCCCATGCTCTGCTGATTTCTGCTCCAGGTGCATGGTCTCGGGCTTCCCTCACTGCCTGGTAAAGTGTGATTTTCAGATTTGGAAGCACCGGAAGTGAAAGAACTAACATTTGAGCCACACAGTGAGAAACTACTGGAGGCGGTCATCAGGCCATCAGAAGGGTGGACACAGGGTACCTGCTGGAGCCACACTTGAACAGTCACGACAGGGATGGAGCAGAATTTCCACTGGGGACATAAAGCAGCACGTGCCAGCCTACGGGGGAGACCAGACCATTGGCAGAGGGCTTCGGCTGGCGAGGGAGACGCTCGCTTTTCTTTGCCCTGGCTGTTTATGCCACCCTGTAGGGTCTGATAGCAAACTGCTGAAGCCAGGCCAAGTGTGGCTGGGCCGGGCTCCGGCTTCCACCCCACAGCACCACAGCTCTCCTGCTATTTCAGGCCCTGGGCTCTGTGAAACAGACGCCACAGCCCTCCGGCCCGGCTTGTGTGAAATTACGCGGTGGTTTGGTGAAGTCAACAAATAACAAGAATGAACCACATTTTGGGGAAAGAAAAAGGCAGCTGGCATCAGTTTGGGTCCTCAGAAGGAAGTAAGTAAGGACAGCTATCCCTTGATGCCTCTTATCTGAGGGCTGGCTTTTAAAACACTTTTCTCTGCGAACGCATTTCAAAGTAACAGCTAGGTTGCAAAAACAAAAAAACAAAATAGTACAAAGAACACTCATATCCTTTACCCAGCTTCATCTATCATGAATATTTTATGCCATCTGCTTTACAATTTTTATAAAGATAGATTTATCTGAAAGGCAGGGTGAGAGAGAGAGGGAGAAGGGGAGGGGGAGAGAGATCTTCCACCCGCTGGTTCACCCCCAAAATGGCTACAACAGCCTGGGCTGCTGGACCAGGCTGAAGTTAGGAGCCAGGAACCCCATCCAGGTCTCCCACATGGGTAGCAGGGGCCCACGTACCCCAGTGGTCCTCCACTGCTTTCCAGGCGCATCAACAGGGAACTGGATGGGAGGTGGAGCAGCAGAGACTTGAATCGGTGGTTGGATAGTAAATGCCGGTGTCACAAAAAGTAGCTCAACTCATTGTGCCACAAGGCCAGCCCCTTGCTTTACCCTTTAAGGTCTCACTCTCGTCCTGCAAACTCCCCCTCACCCCCTGACGAAAACTTCCTTATACATTTCCCAATTTAAGGGACATACTCTTCCATGACCACAAAACTGCCACTGACTTCAGTTCATCTAACATTAATATATATTTTTGGTGAAACTACCAGCCACGTCCAGTTGTGTTGATTGACCCAGTAATACCGAACACCAAGCCACTCTGTTCAGAGCCCATCCCTCTCTCTCTCCCTCTGTTCAGATTTGCCTCTGCCTCTGTGTGACTTCGGACGGATCAGGACGTCCCGCCTTCCCCCACACAGCCTTCCACCTCCTCTGAGGCTCTGAGCTCTCTGGAGACTTTGCAGAGGCTAAAATGATTCTTAGCTGCACCCACATAAATGACTAAAGATCAAATTAAGGTCTACTAGGCATTTTAAGGACTTCCATGATGCCATCTAAGGAAATGAATACTTTTCCCTCCTTATAGCTAGGAAAGAGTCACATACTGTAATGGAGTAATCTTTAAACAGAACTATGCAACTACAACATCTTGGCTCAAGGGGTCAGTTTGTTGAGATTTTTTTTTATGAAAAAGTCATAAATCTTGTCATGTATTTTGAGTAGATGGTTTGTTAAAATGTGGATTCCTTTCCATCGATCTTAGCAAATGAAAGAAATGGCTAGAACAACACAGTCCATATCCATATCTATCTACGGAGGGCTGAGCAACAAACCAAAGATAATATGATAAGGAAAGATGATAAGTAGCATTCATAGTGAAAATGAGATCAGGAGGAGGTGAGAGGATCCCTGTGACCGCAAAAGACGAAGGTCACCAATGTAGCTATTAAGGCAGCTGCTAGGCGCTGGTGTTGTGGGTTAAGCCTCCACCTGCGGTGCTGGCACCCCTATGGGCAATGGTTCAAGTCCTGGCTGTTCCACTTTCAATCTAGCTCCCTGCTAATGGCCTAGGAAAGAAGTAGAAGATGGCCCAAGTGCTTGGGCTCCTGCACCCATGTGGGAGATCCAGGAGAAGCTCCTGGCTTCGGATCCACTCATCTTTGGTCATTGTGGCCATTTGGGGAGTGAACCAGTGGATAGAGGATCTCTCTGTCTCTGTCTCTGTCTGTCTGTCTCTCTCTCTCTCTAGCTTTGTTTCTTAAATAAATAATTTTTTTTTTTACAAAAGGCAGCTACTGGCCATATAGAATTAGTTCAACTCACAATGAGTTCATTTATACCTCTCACCCGTGTTCTCCATACACGAGTTTGTGCACCTTGTATTCATCACCCACATATAGTGTCGTGTGGAAAACTTGAATATCCTCAAAGACTTCAGAAAACTGTCCATCAAGGCAAAATACTTGTATCTTCTCAAAAAGAAAAAATGAATAGACTTAAAAATTTTTAAAACCCTGACAATTTTAACAACCAGAGATAAACATCATTAATAACTTGCGGCATCATTTCAGTCTTGTCTATGCACATATGAAAATAGGGGGCTGGTGTTGTGGTGCAGAAGGTTAAGCCATTGCTTATGGCACTGGCACCCATATCAGAGTGCTGGTTCAAGTCCTGCCTGCTCCACTTCTGATCTGCCTTCCTGCTAAGGTGTTAGGGAAAGCAGTGGATGATAGCCCAAGTGCTTGGACCCTTGCCATCCATGCAGAAAACCTGGACTGGGTTCCTGGCTCCTGGCTTTGTTCTGGCCCAGCCCTGGTTGTTGTAGGCATTTGAGGAGTGAACCAGAGGATGAGTGCAGGCATTTGTGGCGTGAACTGGATCTCCCTCTCTCCCTTTCTCTTCCTCTGTCTCTCCCCCTTTCCCTCTCTGCTGCTCTGCCTTTTAAATAAATAAATAAATAATCTTTAGATTATGTTATCAGTATCAACTCACATTCACAGATTTTTAAGAACTTATTTATTCTGTAACCTGTTTTTTCTTTACTTATAACATGGGCTATAAGCTGTCACTTAAAGTGCTAAATTGCATTTCATTGTATGAGTGCATCTTAATTTACTCAAGTAGTCCCTTAGTAATAGCATTTAGAGGTTTTTCATTTGGTGATGTTACAAACAATGCTACAATGAGCATTCTTGTAGTCTAGTTAAATCTTTTCTGTTAGCCTTAATTACTTCCTATGGGGATAATTCCTGGAAATGAATTTCTCAGTACATGCACTGTTTGAAAGCTTTTGATGGTAAATATTACCAACCTTCCTTGCAGCGATGGAGTGACAATTTCACCTCAAGCTTCAATGACAAAGGGGGTACCTGACACCATTGCCAAACTCGCCTCCGTCTTACACAATTCAATACCTGAAACGTGGCTCTCTGTTTAAATTTGGACTTCTTTGACTTAAATATTAAATACTTCATTGGAGTTTGTACTCTTTTTATGAGTCTGTGACTACAGTTATCTAAAGGTAAAAAGAAAAACAAAACTGAAGATGACAGAACAACACTCAGAGCAGAATATCAAATCCGGTAAAATGTAATTCCACTCCCCATCATAAAACAGGCATAAGAGAGAAACAGCGGAGGTTTGTTCCAACTTTAAATACAAATGTCACTTGTGAACAAAGCTCTTACTCTGCATCTGTGAAAGATTAGATCATTTTGTAAAGTGCCTGTCAAATTTTGGCTATTTGCTATTTTCTAGAGAGCTGAATGTTAAAAATCAATAGAACGTCACTGCGTTCACGCCACCTTTAGAAGGGTTAGACAGACTCGGGCCCACAACATTCAAAGCCATTTCTGTTTAGAATCTTGGGAAGGAACCTATTCCAAACTTCCAGAATCACAGCTGGCAGGCTATAATTTAGAGTTGCATACAGGATAATGTGTATTAGTCCATTACTAAGCTGTAAGTCGACACCAACCTTTGGAATTGCTTTCTCAGAGGAAATGCTGAAGAGCCAATGCCTCAATCATTTCCAACAGGGCTGGGAAAAACATTCAGACAACCCATTAGATCCTTTCATCTCACATCTTGATGATTTTCATCAAAAGGGAGGTGGAAAGGGGGTGATTAGACACAAATTTTCACTCTGGTGAACATCCAAACACGTAGTTTGAAGCTCAAGACATTGATAACATATTGGCAAGTCTTGCCCCCACTTATGTGAACCATTCCAGCCACCCAGATATCCTAATGGTAATGGACAAGCTTCAAGAGCAGGGCTGGGATGGGGAGTAGACACTCAAGCAAATATTGCAACCCATATTTTGACAAGCAAAAGACATTTTTGTGAATGCCAACGGAAACCGTAAGTCACCAAGGATTAGGCTGAGATTTTCAGCTGCTAAAGCCTGAGCTGTCTTGTGTTCTGGTTGCAAGATTTAAGGTTTGCTCATTGGTGGTGCATAAGAATCAGCAGTGATTACAAGGGTTTGGCTTGGGCCACTTCACCGGCAACTGAATTGCCCCATGGGAAAGCCTACTTTTCCCACAGGTCCAAGGCGGAAGTCCTCACCCAGCCCTGCAGCCTCGGCGGCTTCTGTCACAAATCAGAATAGGCCACTCTGGCTTCAATGGGCCACAAGCTGGACCACCCTGCCATATAAACTTTCTATATGTTTGTTTTTTGGATAAACAGAACCTTATCTGAATCTAGGCCTTCCATAAGAATATGCTGAAATTTAATGAGCACTCAAAATGTTTCTAATGTATGATTTAAAGGACTTTCTCATTCTCCACTCTTATCTGAAGTGCTTTTCAATGGAAATATAAGAAAAGCCACATACGTAATTTTAAATTTTCTAGTGGCTGCATTTTAAAAGGCAGACTAAATTAATTGTAATAATATTAGCTATGTAACAATAACAACTCAACACAATATAATTTATTAGAAAGAGATGCATCGTGTGGAGCAGATGCAAAAATGTTCCCATGTGTTGGTAGCAATTACTGATGATCACCATCATGCTAACATGGAGTTCCTGTAAGTAACCATCACGTAGGACCTGCATTAATCCAGGTAATATCTCCTTCCATTCACACACCTTTGCATAATGAAACTGTATAATTTTGCAATGCATGCATCCTGTTGGAAGCAGCGAAAAGAATGTTGAGAACATATTATGGGAGAGTTTATGTTCCTTCCTCATAATAACATACTATTGTTTTAACAGCATAGAGAACTTTTGAAAATAAGCTCTAAAATGCTGCTATCCCACAAAAATGATTCTTCGAGTACAGTCTTCCTCCATGTAATACAACCTATAATTTAGTAATAATAATACTAATACTCTGCATGTGGATAGACTTCACTGTTTACCAAGCATGGTTTATGCTGTCTCATTAAGCTTCACAAGAAGCCTAGTGAGACAGATAGCAAAGTAAGTGGAATGCAAGTTCCTAGTCACTGGCTTCCTTCCAACATTTCACCTACCCTGGGCACTGTGAGTATTTATGAGGTCAGCGTAGGAGGTCTCCCTGTTTTTAAAAAAGTGCTATCAACAACTCTTTAGGATTGCTTGATTAACTATGGTCATTTGTTTTTCACACTGAGCCAAAGTTCTTGTCCTGTTCAATAGTGGTCAAATAAATTCTAGCAAAAGCAATTCCTTCATGATTCAGTTAAATTCTAATTAAACAAAATGGTGGGCTTAAGGCATTACTCAGAGACTGATTTACCATTAAAGTCTCCTCATGTGTAGTCCTGTCTCCTGCCTCCTGTGAAAACAGCTAAGCCCCTAAGCAACAACCCCATCCCTCCCCCAAGACAGGTCTGGAAATAACAGATCCTTGAAGAATCAAAACCCTGCATTGAAGACTGACCTCAGCTGTGAGAAAAGGGTCAGGAGAGAAGTTTGATGAGAAGGAGTGCTCAAGACCGAAGAACTCAATTTTAATTTTTTGGGGAAAAAAAAGAAATAAAGAAGGCTTTGGAAATTATAAAATAATGAATTAGGGGCTGGCACTGTGGTCAAGTGGGCTAAGCTGCCGCCTGCAGCACCAACTCCAGCCCCCCAACATGAGCACCGGTTTCATCCAGCTCCCTGCTAATGCTCCTGGGAGAGCAGTGGAAGATGGCCCAGGTTCTTGAGCACCTGCACCCATGTGGGACACCCAGATGGAGTTCCAGGATCCTGGCCCCCACCCTTTGGGGAGTGAACTAGTGAATGGAAAATCTGTCTCCGCTCTCTGTCTCTCCCTCCTCACTCGCTGTGACTCCACCTTTCAAAAATAAAATGAATCTTAAAAACATAATAATTAATTGATCATCTCCCCACCCCCCAAAGGACTGAAACATTGCTCAACACCCAGAGTCCTGTCTTCACTGGGTGGTGCTTTCTTTAGCCTCTACGCCAACGAGGAGGAAAACCAGGGGGAACATGTTCATGCAGGAGTGAAAAATGTACCCTTAGGCTAATTACATATCTGCTACATATGTGCCGGCTCTCTGTCTTACACATAAAAGCGCAGGCAAGCGCTGGCTCTAAATCTGGGTATCACAAAAATAGCCCTTCTCCCCCAGCGTGGAAATGAGAAGAATGAAAAGAGGGACCCGCACTCCATGTGTGGCTTCACTTTCTGTTAATGTAAATGCCACACAGGGAGTACAGTAAGGAGGGCCAACCGAGCAGAAGAGGTTTTGGTTTCCCTGGTTAAACAGCTTGATATAATTGGAAATGCCCTCTGCCAAAGCAAGCCTGCCAATCAGTCCTTCTCCAAGGACTTCTGCCTTCCGTGTCCTACAGAAAAATAAAAGGTCGCACACTTGGGAGCAACATTTGAAATACGTTTCAAAATATGCTGGATCGTGTTGAAGGAGGTTTTTGAGTTCCCCAAACCACTGTTCAACCCACTGATACTAAAAAGAAAAGGAAAATCCCTGGAGAAAAAAAATGAGCTTTGCTATTTGATTTGAATGAACATTAAAAATACAACACAGCAGCTGTTTGATTTGTCAGTGAAATTCCACTTTCATATTTTTAATTGCTACTATGAAAAATTCTTTGATTGCACTTGATGAAATTAAGTTTTGCCTTTTTATCGATGAAACATGGGGAAATTCAAGTGTGTTCCAGTTAAGAGTTTAAATGATTATGTGTGTCTAAAAGGAAGTAAAACCTTCTGGGACATTATTTTATCTTGAGGCTAGATACAATACTCTGTAGCTGTGCAAAGCACTTGCTCACTCTCAGTTTTTCCAAAAGCACTAAAGTAGTCTTTCAAAGAATAAGACAGCAAGTATTTACTGGGTTAAAAGGAAACCGTAGGATCACACTGCTCACAGGCGGGTGACAGGAGTCGTTTTGGAAAGGAAAGTGACATACTCATCACTGGTTGTTGTGTGATGGCTTTGCGTGTCACTGCTCAGTCAACACCCTCCTAAACACGGTACACATTTGATGCCCAGGATTTCATTTTGGGAGATTCCCAGGGTGTTTGCAGATGAGAGGACAATCAGGGAACCCACTGGCTCTCCAAAGACCTGACAGCTCATGAAGATTTGCAGGATGAAGCCAAGACCACGTGTTACTTGCTGTAGGCAGAAAAATCTGTCCCAGCCTGTAGCTGAACACTAAAATGAAAGCAGCGAACAGAGACATTGTGGTCTGCAGGGATTGCAAATGAAATAATGGGCCCAAAAGGGAGGCCGTGGGCTGCACCAAAGGACTCCCCCAGAAATGTCTCCTTGTCCTGAAATGCATGGTGTGCATGGGATTCATCAGCTTTTAAAAGGTTCGGAGCCATAACAAGACACAATTTATAGTTGTGATATGATGCAGCCTCAAAAAAAAAAAAAAAAAAAAAAACCTTGATAGGCTTATCAATATCCACGGTAAATTTCACAACCTTGAGGAACAGTCTGAATTTGGGGGTGAAATGGTCCTTTTCTCATCTCAAGGGAACTATCTTACTTTCTCTGGAAAGTTCTGTATATATTAGTGTAAGAAAACACAAGGCCATTCTGATGCACACTGTGCTGGATTTGAGTTTATGAAGGTGGTGGTCACCTCAGTGGAGTCATCTGGTGCCTGGCTCTAAATCGGCTACTAAGAACTGTGTCATGCCCGGAAGTGATGAGTGCTAGAGCCGCTGCTTGCCATTGGGTTCCTCAGAGCATTCTCCACACCTCATCATGGCTAGCAGGTGTTCCAATACCTCGATCCCTAGTACAGACTTTCCATAAACTAGAACATGAAGCCTATTTACAAAGGCAGCCACCGTGTTCACCGCTCCAGCACTTTAGGGAGAAGAATAAAAGTATAAAATAGCAAGCTGGGGAAACCTGCATTTTTCTATCTCAAAGTTCTCTTTCAAAACTCAACCAAGAATTGGGAAAACAATTACCACGAGGCATGTGTTCAATATGTAACAATAAGGGTTACTTTTACAACGAAACTTTGGACTTTATGATAGTTCTGGTTTGGCAGGAAAGTTGCAAAGACACTGGAGTTTCCCTGTATCCAGCCCCTCTGGTTCCTGCACGGTTCACGCGCTGTACTACTCCGCTACTCCTCACACTGTTGACCCGTTACTATTACATAAAGTCCATGTTTTATTCAGGTTTCCCTCAGTTTTACCTGACGTGCTTTTTCTGTCCTAGGACCCCCTCCAGCTTCCCACATTACATTTAATCCTCACAGATCCTCAGGTGCCACAGATCTTGGTTTCGATGACCTTAAGAATTCGGAGGATGGGGCCAGCATCACAGTACAGTGGGTTAACCATTGCCAGGGATGCCAGCATCCCATGCGAGTGCCAGGTCTATGTCCCCACTGCTCCACTTCTGGTCCCGCTGACTGTGAAGGCGGTTGATGATGACCCAAGTATTTGGGTCCCTGCCACCCATATGGGAGACCCAGGCAGAATTCCTGGATCCTGGATTTGGCCTGGCCCAGCCTTGGCCATGTGGCCACTTGGGGAGTGAAGCAGTAGATGCAGGATCTCTTTCTCTCTCTGTAACTCTGCCTTCCTTTATTTTTATAAAAGATTTATTTATTTACTTGAGAGGTAGAGTTATAGACAGAGAGAGGAAAAGATAGAGAGAGAGGTCTTCCATCCACTGGTTCTCTCCCCAAATGGCCACAATTGCTGGAGCTGAGCCGATCCAAAGTCAGAAGCCAGGAGCTTCTTCTGGGTCTCCCACATGGATGCAGGGGCCCAAGCACTTGGGCCAACTTCTACTGCTTTCCGAGGCCATAAGCAGAGAGCTGGACTGGAAGAGGAGCAGCTGGGATGTGAACAGGTACCCACGTGGGATGCTGGCACTGTAGATGGAGGCTTCACCTACTACTCCACAGCACCAGCTCTGTAACTCTGCCTTTCAAATAAATACATCTCTAAAAGCAAAAAGAAAGGAAAAGAATTTTGAGGAATAGCAGCCAGTAATTTTGTCTGCTACCCCTCTAGTGGAATGTGTGTGATGTATTTCATACTAAGGATGCTTTTTACGTGGTTCATCACTGTTGATCTTGACCCTGATCACCTGGCCGAGGGAGGGCCATTTCCTCTACCACAAGGTTGCCCCACTCACTCTTCCACGCTGTACTTCCCGGAAGGGAGCTGCTACGCATAGTTGCACTTGAAGTGTGCAGGTTAAGCTCCATCCTGTCAGACACAGCACCCACGTCAATTATCTGGGATTCATCTGTATGGGAGATTTGTCTAGGCTTCCCTTGATCTATTCCCTCACTTTTTTTTTTTTTTTGGACAGGCAGAGTGGACAGTGAGAGAGAGAGACAGAGAGAAAGGTCTTCCTTTGCCATTGGTTCACCTCCTAATAGCCACTGTGGTCGGCACACTGCACTGATCCACTGGCAGGAGCCAGGTGCTTCTCCTGATCTCCCATGGGGTGCAGGGCCCAAGCACTTGGGCCATCCTCCACTGCACTCCCTGGCCACAGCAGAGAGCTGGCCTGGAAGAGGGGCAACCGGGACAGAATCCGGCGCCCCGACCGGGACTAGAACCTGGGGTGCCAGCGCCGCAGGCGGAGGATTAGCCCAGTGAGCCGCGGCCTATTCCCTCACTTATTTACATCATTGTGGACTTGTGGATATGTGTTTCACACTCTGCATATCATCCAGAAATAAACTATTGATGTCGTTGTTCAAATTGTTCCAGCTTGGGGCATTGGGAGATCTTTGCTCCTAACAGGATTACTTTTTGAAAAAAAAAAAAAATACATCTTTCCTGTCCGGACTGTATTTCTCCCCAGGCTGTACGGGAGAATAGCATGCCAATTTCCATGTTGATTTTGTACTGCTTTAAATGTCAAAGGCAGATTCTTAAATTTGATTCAAGAAGACTTACACTGAGCACTTGGACCCAGTTCTGTGGTGGACAATCTATACGCTTGCCCAGAGTCCAGCTGTTCCTCTTGGTGGGACGATTGACCATACTGGGTGGTAATTTTTTGTGCTTTCTTTTTTAAAAAGCATAGTTACAGAAAGGAAGGGAGAGACAGAAAAAGAGAACTTTTCCGTCCACTGGTTCACTTCCCAAATGGCTACACTGGTCAGGGCTGGGCCAGAACGAAGCCAGGAGCCAGGAGCTTCATCTGGGTCTCCCTTATAGGTGTAGGGGCCCAAGTACTGGGGCCATCTTCCACTGCTTTCCCAGGTGCAACAACAGGGAGATGGATGGGAAGTGGAGGGCAGGGATACAAACCATAGCCCTTATGGGATGCTAGTGCTTCAGGCGGCAGCTTAACTCACTAAGCCACCGACCCCAGTTTCATTTTTATGTAAATTTAAAAATCACATTCCTATTATAGCCAGCACTTTGTAGGAAAGTGTTCAACAAAGTAAAAGACAAAAAGTTGGGGCCAGCAATGTGGTACAGTGGGTTAAGTAGCTGCCTGCAGTGCTGGCATCTCATATAGGCACACGTGCGAGTCCCAGCTGATCAACTTCCAATCCAGCTACCTGCTGTTGCACCTGGGAAAGCAGCAGAAGGTGGCCCGAGTGCTTGGGCCCCTGCACCCTCATGGGAGACCTGGAAGAAGCTCCTGGCTCCTGGCTCCTGGCTTTGGCCTGGCCCAGACCCAGCTGCTGCGGCCATTTGGGGAGTGAACCAGTAGATGGAAGACCTCTCTCTTTTTGTATCTCCCTGCCGCCCTCCCCAAGGAACTACATTTCAAATTAAATGAAAGTAAACATCAAACCTAATCAACCCCATGTTTATAAAATTAACCTACATGGATGAGAACAGAATGGAGACCACATGGACACAGAGCTAAAATGTGCATGGCATACTTCTAACTTGATGACACAGAGCTACCTATTTGAGGAAACCTCAGCTGGCACACTGGGTCAACCTCACATCCTCTGCCTACATATTTTTTTTTTTTTGGACAGGCAGAGTGGACAGTGAGAGAGAGACAGACAGAAAGGTCTTCCTTTGCCGTTGGTTCACCCTCCAATGGCCGCCGCACCACGCTGATCTGAAGGCAGGAGCCAGGTGCTTCTCCTGGTCTCCCATGGGGTGCAGGGCCCAAGCACCTGGGCCATCCTCCACTGCACTCCCTGGCCACAGCAGAGAGCTGACCTGGAAGAGGGGCAACCGGGACAGAATCTGGAACCCCGACTGGGACTAGAACCCGGTGTGCCAGCGCCACAAGGCAGAGGATTAGCCTATTGAGGCACAGCGCCAGTCTACATGTGGTTTTACTTCTTTGAAACAGTGTGAAGTGGAGAAGAAGCTTAGATAGTTTAGTGGAATTATTTACTAATTTTCTTGGGTACGTGAACTTATGTAGATATGAAGGAATATACACCAACACGGAGTTCACTATTGAGGAAAAAGGAGAGGGTGTAATTAAATCCCCATTTCTGATGATTTCTGGGTCTCCTGCTCTCTGCAGAAGTAACAGCTTATTCAGTGTCCCCTCCCCTGCCCACCCTGGCTTCAAAGGCCAGAGTAGAAAAGCGTTCTTTTTTTTTTTTTTTTTTTTTTTTTTTACAGGCAGAGTGGACAGTGAGAGAGAGAGACAGACAGAAAGGTCCTCCTTTTGCCGCTGGTTCACCCTCCAATGGCCGCCGCGGCTGGCGCGCTGCGGCCGGCGCACCGCGCTTGTCCGATGGCAGGAGCCAGGAGCCAGGTGCTTTTCCTGGTCTCCCCATAGGGTGCAGGGCCCAAGCACCTGGGCCATCCTCCACTGCACTCCCGGGCCACAGCAGAGGGCTGGCCTGGAAGAGGGGCAACCGGGACAGAATCCGGTGCCCCGACCGGGACTAGAACCCGGTGTGCCGGCGCCGCAAGGCGGAGGATTAGCCTGTTGAGCCACGGCGCCGGCCAGAAAAGCGTTCTTAAAACTGTTGAGCAGCATTTTTAATATGATCTCATCAAATTCAAGTTTTCATCCACTATGAAGTTGGAAAACATGAATTCAGAGACAGAGAGCATGTTCCCATTTTTACATGAATATTCTAATGAGTTAACTTAGCTATTGGGAAGGCAGAGGGTGGGGTGGAGCTCCCACACTGGTTCACACCCCAGAGGCTTACAACAGCCTGGGTGGGCCAGGGCCAGGAACCAAGTGCAGAAGTCCCAGGGTGCATGCTAGCAGGAAGCTGGCGTCAGAACTGGAGCCAGGACTTGGACCAGGCACTCTGATACGAATGCAGGTGTCCCAAGAGGCCTGTTACTACTCAGCCCTTATACTGCATAAGGAGGGAAAAAATGGGATAGAAGGGGATGGTAAACAAAACTGTGTCCCAGGGAGAAAGAAGGTAGAGTGAGCAGTACCAGGGCAGTGGGCAAAGTCAGCCGCCTGGGCCAGCAACCTTCCCTTCATCTCTAGGAAGCTGATTCACTCTACTACAGCCTGGGCAGTTTTAAAGGTGCCAACAGCAACAGACCAGAACACAGCAAAGCCAGACACTGACAGAGACCCACCTGCACACATGTAGTCAAGCAGACATAAACCCCCTGCATCCACACACACACACACATACACACACCCATACACACCTACACACCCACTCCCATACACACCCATACACACCTACACACCCACACCCACCTATACCCCCACATACCCATACACACCCCCCACCCACACCCACACATGCCCACAGCCATGCACACCCACACACCCATACCCACAACCCCCCATCCATCCACACACACACCCATACACACCCACATCCCCATACCCACAAGCCCCCACACATCCACACACACCCATACACACCCACACACCAACATACCCATACCCACATACCCACATACACTCACATGCACACACATACCCACTCACCCATATCCATACATACACCCACACACCCATCCACACACACCCCCACACCCAACCACACACACACACCTATACACACCCACATATACTCACTCACACACACACATATCCAAACTCACACCCACATCCACACATACACACCTACACCCACCCATACACACATACCCACACGCACACGCACCACACCCCCCACAAAGACATACACACCATGCACACCCACACACCTTGCACACACACTACATTCCCCCACACACCCACACTCACCCACACACCGATACATATGCACACACTCACCCACACACCGATACATATGCACACACTCACCCACACACTGATACATATGCACACACACTTGTGCCTGTCTCTGCCTTCTGACATCCAAGCCTGAACCTGTCTGGCCACGATCAGACCACAGGGAGCCGAGCCTCGGGCCTTCTCCCTGGGTTAGCAGATGAGGGAAGAGGAAGAAGAGAAAGGAAACAGCTGAACGGAAAGCTGCAAAAAGCAAACGAATCAATGATACAGCGAAAAACAAAAGCAAATGCTAAAATAAACACCAGGCAGTGGTCACTGGGGCATTCAGCCTGAGGATCGGAGAAACTGTAGCAAGACTCACAGAGGAGAGAGGTACACAAAGCATAACCCGGCTGGAGAGAATGAAACCGGGGGGACGCTCTCCCCCCCTCCCTCCCTCTCTCTCTGTCTCTCTATCCCTCAGCTTCCCGGCTCAGCCTCCCACCCCCCCTTGAAGGGAGGGAGAGGGAAGCAGAAAGGACGATTGACCTCCCCGCGGCCACCCAGACAGCCTCTTGGGCCTCTGCGTCTCTTTAAAATAAAGGTTTATTTTAGATACTCAAATAGACATTTCTAAATGTTGTTCGGATCCCAAACCTCAACCACGGGTCCCCATGTTTACAGCCGGGGATTACACAGCTTTCCCGAGCCCTCCTCCGAGAGGCCTGATGGATGCTCTCCTGCAGCCGCGGGCCAAGGGGCAGAGTGCTGCACGGAGCACACAGCCATTAGCTAATGGAAGACATTTTTCATCCCCGGGGGAAGGACGGACGATGCGGCCAGCTACAGGGCTGGCCAAAAGTGGCACCTACCCCCGGGACGGGCAGCGGGCGTGCAGGGCCTGCCGGGTAAGCCCCAGACGCACAAAGCCAGTTCAGATGCACCACGGATTTTTATCAGCGTGCTTTTGGCACAGCTGACCCCGGCGCAGAGATGGATACGAGGAGCAAACGCAAGGACCTCGGCCTTTGGGATCCTTGGGATCTTTGCTACTGCCACACAATACCTTCTTCACAACGTGTCAGACAGAAGGCACCCACGGACACCATGCAGGTCTTAGCCAGACCGTGTCGAGACAGCGTAAAGTCTCTTAGAAGGGTGCGAGGGAGAGGGCTGGCTAGAAAGGTCAGTCTGAGCTGTGCTCACAAAGCAGGGGTGTGGGGCTTCAGGTCAAAGAATGCAGTGTGGGAGGGGAGGTCGCTGACCCCATCAGATGGCTCGGCCGTGCCACGGTAGGTAAGGAGAGGACACTTGGGAGCCCCGATGGCCACACCCAGCTCCCCTCGCTGCCCCTCGGCCGGCAGCCCCAGTCCACAGCCGGACACCAAGCTTGCACAGAATTTTCGCGTCTTTGCAGCAGGTCACTGGCAGGGCCGGCTGGAAACTGAGTGTGTAAACAGGTTTTTATTTTCCCCTTCTTCTGGCTCTCCATGAATAGAACTTTCACATAGGAACCTCAAGCTGATGGAAAAAGTAGATAATCGCCCCTCCTGCCCTAACCCACCCTCCGCTTCCTTACCCCGGTCAGCTAAGGGCCTGGCAGGTACCGGGAAGGAAAACAAATGGACTGGTCTCCGGAGGTGTTTGGGGGAGCTCGGGAAACGAGATGGCAAAAGACACGAAGAAACAACCCTGATGAATTGAAGACAGTTTTCTCATTCTGATTGCTCTAGACTGAAGAAAATAATTCCTATGCTTTGAAACTGCTGGAGTCAGGCAGGGAGCAGTATTCTGGAAAAAAATAAGCCAGCAGTGCCCTCTACTGGCCATTTTCTGTATGGCATGGGATTGAAAATAGGGCAGGACCACAAAGCTGGTTTTAAAGAGGAAAACACCCCACGAAAGGCTCTGCAAGGAAGGAAATAATCGATACCCTCTTGTTAAAAGACCAAAAGTGAAGCTGTCGCTGTGTCTTAAAGGGAAGGTAAGCGTTCTGTCATAGCACATGGAAGCATCGACCGTTGTAGGGAAAAGTCAGAAAGAAAACGGAGAACTTGGGTCTAATAGAACACAAATGTCTACGGGGTCTTCTATCATTTTTCATAATAAACATGCTCCACTATTCAGCACAATGTTCCCCTTTAGAGGAAGCTGTACACGTAACAGTGATATTTCTGAAATGCCCATAATGTAAGCCAGCACTTCCACTCCTAGCCAACCCCTGCTTCACCTTCTCCAGTTTCAGATTTCAGGCAAAGAAAAACTCTGCAATCAAAGGCTCCTATTGGCAGTGGGAAATAAGGATGCCCGCAGAGAACTGACTTCTATGGGAAACTGGAATTTGAGAATTTTTATTTTGCCTCGAGAAAGGTAATTTTTCGTCACGACCGTTTCCATGTGTGGCTAGTTGCTTTGAACTTGATATCTTGGGTACGAGGACCAGCATGGCTCCTCCAGGTCCTTGGCGGTGTAGCCCGGGGTAGATCCGCCCTGAGACAAGGATGCCGCAGCGTCTTCCCTGGGAGGTGGTGGTAACTGGTCGCTTATTTCAGGCACGGCCAGCTCTTGCCAGGCCCACAGGCTTGGTGTGGCTGGGGCTCAGCCCAGCAGAAGCAGCAGGGATGGAGAAGTGGAAGAGGCAACCTCGCCTAGGGCAGCCTCACCCAGCGACCTAGGGCCACTGTGCTAGTAGGGGGTCTGTATTTACTGCGCAGGGTCTTCATAGAGTTCCTGGAAAGTACATATCAGGACAAAACAAACTATGCACAGGGTGTTAAACACCGTAGCACGAAAACAAAATGATCATTGAATTGCATTTTCCATGAACTTTCTAGAATCCCTTCATGTGCAGTGAGAGCCCTTTAGAGGGAAAAGTGGTGTTCTGATTCCACGGCTTCGTCAGCGAGGACTTCAAGCCTACGACAGGGATTTCCCGTGGCTGTGACCGGGCAGAGTAGCCCCGAAAAGCCACGAGGAGCCTTTTGAGAGTCTCCCGCCACGTAGGTCACATCACGGAACGGGGAAGGTCACGCTCGAACCCCACCCCACCGGGACACGGCTCCTCTTAGCATGCAAGAAACTGTGTGGGTTTTTTTGTTTGTTTGTTTTTGACATGCAGAGTTAGACAGTGAGAGAGAGAGAGAGACAGAGAGAAAGGTCCTCCTTTTTCCATTGGTTCACCCCCCAAATGGCTGCCATGGCCAGTGCGCTGTGCTGATCCGAAGGCAGGAGCCAGGTGCTTCCTCCTGGTCTCCCATGGGGTGCAGGGCCCAAGCACTTGGGCCATCTTCCACTGCCCTCCCGGGCCACAGCAGAGAGCTGGCTTGGAAGAGGGGCAACCGGGACAGAATCCGGCGCCCCGACCGGGACTAGAACCCGGGGTGCCAGCGCTGCAGGTGGAGGATTAGTCTAGTGAGCCACAGCGCTGGCCAAGAAACTGTTTTTAAAAGCAGCTTTTCTTGAGGTGTACAGAGATAAGACATACAGACTACCTAACAATCTAGGCTCCTAAAATTCAAATTGAACAGGCAATAAGAGCTTTGACAACAGGCCTAAAGCTGGATCCGGGCATTTGCTCCCTTTATGTCCATGTGGCTGGGTGCATGCGTCTCAAACCTTGCTGCTCCCAGCTGCGGATCTGAGCACTTTCCAGAAGGGGCGGATTGGAGACAAGAGGCCCTGGACCCATCACTGTCCCTACACTCACTGCTACCTTATGTCTGTGACTGCACGAAACCGCCAGGCTCCCGGGACTAGGAAGAATGTAGTAGCCTGAACTTGAAGGAAGAGGCAGTATGTGGACGAGAGCTCATTCACTCATTCACAGTCTAACTGAGATCACCCCTTTAAGGGTCTCTAGTGGGTCGACGGTTCTAGAAGGCATAGAGCAGAAAATAACATGCTGTAAGATTTGTCATTCGGTCACTTTTATTTTTTTAAGAAGTGCATGGAGGTTTCACTTGCTGTTTCCTTTTCAGAACAGGATTTCCAGACTTCTGGCTGCTCAGAGGGCAAAGGGCACAAGACCACGTGCCACAGGCGGGCATGGCCGGCACCCAGAGGACAGCAGGGATGGCGCTCTGTGAGGGAGACGTGGACTCATGTGCACGCCAGCTTCTCAAAGGAGGTTTCTTCTCAAATTGCACACCAGTGGAGCCACTAATAAATTATTAGGTAGCTTCGCTCTGAAATGCTTGTCCAACATGAACTAATTTGACCATATGATATTTTCAAAGGGATAATTATCATTCTCACTTTGCAGATGGGGAAATAAAGCAGGATGATCATCACACTCAAAAAGGAACGTTATTTCATATTATGACTAATATCACATTCCGTTACCAGTCCTATTAAAGGGTGAACATAGTCTGTCTGCATACAAAAATGACACGGCTGACCCAACGTGGGCAAGACGTGTATTTTCAGTTTCCTTTTTACATCTGTTCTCTTCCTTCATCTATAACCCAGAGAACGATTTCAGGCAGTAGAGAAAAACAACCAGACGACAAAAGGAGATGATATTCACCGAGGACGTTCTGGTGAAAAGAAGCGAGAAAGTCATGGACCAGGAGGGCAGCTCCATCCTGCTAGGCTACCAGAAGGAGCTCAACACGTCCGAGTGGGTAACGCAAATGAAACCATGCTTCATGGTGGATGCGAGATGAGATAGGCTCGGAGATATTCCCCCAGGAATGACAGGTCGGGCGCTCCATTAGGCCTCCCTGCCTGGTGTCTGGGCTAACGTGTACACTTCTGAGCACGAAACAGGTCAGAGCTCCAGGCTACAAGAGCACCAGATGCATGATTCTGCCGCAGACCAGAGCCACGGTGACAACATTGTGTCATTAATGGGTGACAAGTGCACTGCAAGCAGTGGGTTCACTCAGTCCTGGGAGGAAGAGGAGGAAGAGCAGGAAGAGGAAGAGGAGGAGGAGGAGGAAGAGCAAGATGGCGGAGGGACCTCCTCCACTGCCCCAGAGCTCCATACACATGTTAGACTTTGGGAGGCATAACTGCAGATAGCTGCACTAATCAAACGCCAGCTCTATTGGGGAGCAGACGGGAAATGGAGCTCAGGGTCCCAGAGGCTGACGAGGGAACCGGTTCCTTGGTTCAGTGTGTCGCCATGTCGAGTCCTCCTTCACACGCTTGCCATCTCCTGTGAACCTCTGTTCTGCGACTTGAATTCAGTCCTTTTCAAGTTCTCACATCAAGATCATATTACTTAGAGCCAAGGATCAATTTACGGAATGAGGCTCAGTGTTCAACATTGTTTCAAGGGGATGTACAAACGACATCCAGCCAAGAGCCTCAATTTCCCTCCTAGGACAGAATGGTGAACCAGGCTCTGAGTCCTCAATAGATACAATCACGAAAGCCTGCAAGGCTTTAAGTAAAGAATCCGAAAGAGAAGGCCTCCCATAACACCTTCACGGTGCAGAACACTAATTAAAGGAATGCAGTTCACTTTCTTTTCTACCAACCTGCAAACTGTGGCCTGTATTAAGGAGCACAGGGGCATAGCTGTCATCAGAGCCTTATGGAGCCAGCCCTTTGCTACAACACTAACACGCAGGAAGTCCAGCTTTGTACCTCATGGATCTTCTGACCTTAAGGTGGTCCCCTCAGTGGTTAGAAGCTGACCAGAGCAAGGCAGAGGAAGGACAACAGCCCGTGGTCAGGACTTGTGCGAAGGACTCCAGACACTGCCACAGGAGGCACCTCTTCGTCTGCCTCTGAAACTGGCTGGCACCTGGTCTCCCACTGGTCCAAGAGGTTTACGGTTAGGACAGGCCCTTGCCTACTGCTGGGAGCTGACACAATGGAACTGCTCTATTGGGAGACTCTTCACAGGATCAGAACAGGATTAGTTTCATTATTATCAATGCACTCTTCAGGTCATTGCCAATCAAGGCACTCCAATCTGAGCACTGTGCACTGAGCACCCTCCACAGAAGAGATTCAACGTCCTCAAAGGAAAATACCTACATGATATGGGTCCAGAACAAACTCCTCGCTCCTTCACTCCAGAACTGTCTTCCCTCCCATTTCACAGCCTCAAGATTTTCAAATGTTGTGAGCTAACTGAAGAAGCTTATAAACAGTTTGGATTCAATGCTGATGGATTTGGGTACTTGGGAACTCATCCGGGAACTGAGGGGCATCCTTTAGAATACCTAAAGTTTTCTTACAGATGATTTGTTACTAGATGCAATGACCTTGAAACATTGGCTATCCACATTTATATATTTATTACATATGTAAGTGTCTATCTGTTTATCTGAAAGACAGAGAGACACACAGACAGATCCTCCATCCCGTAGTTCACTCCCAAAATGCCCCACAACAGCAAGGGCTGGGCCAGGTCAAGATCAGGAGCCAGGAATTCAATCCAGGTCTCCCATATGACTGACACAAACACAACTCCCTGGGACATCACCTGCTGGCTCCCAGGATGCACACTGTCAAGAATCTGCCAACAGGAGCAGAGCAGAGATTAGAACTCAGGCACTGTAGTCATCCCAACCAGTGGCTTAATTGCCAGACAAAGCACCTGCCCCAGCTTTATGCTTTTTCTAACTTATCTTATTGGTAACACAGCCCCATTTAGCAGGTCTTGAAATGAGGTCCCCAAACCAGCAGTGTAGACAAAGTCTCAGGCCTTACTCCAGACCCTCTGAATCAGAAATTCGAAGGAGTGGGTCTAGCAGTCTGGTTTGAATAAGGCCATCGGGTGAATCGGATGTGCCCTGCAACCCCACTGCTGTAGAGTGCAGCATTCCCTGCATCTAAGCTTGGGGAGGGGGGCTTTATTAATCCTCACATCCTTGCTTTCTAGCTCACTTCTGGGGGCTGTCCTTGACACCTGAAGGGCACTTGCAGGTGGTAGCCAAGTACATACAAGCACTGCCTTGGCATCACGTCTCTGGGATTGTGTTACTCTATTTTCTGTTACTACGATGAAATACCTGGGGCCGGGTAGCTTTAGAAAGAAATGAGGTTCATTTAGTTTGTAGTTCTGGAGGTTCAAGGGCATGGTGCCACATCAGCCCAGCTCAGTAGAAGCCTCCTGCAGGATACACCACATTGGCCGGTGTGCATGTGAGAGGCAGCCAGAGTAGCTGGCAAGTAGCAAGGCTTGTTCTTTTATACCAGTGCTCTCAGGGGACCCATGTGAAAGGACTCAGGGAAACAGTTCCTCCTCTTGACCTCTCGCCAGACTCCAGCCCTGAAAATAGTGCTACACTGCAGACCAGACCTCCAACACACAACATATTGGGGACAACCACATCCAGATCCCGGGAGCTCTCCGCTGGTCCTGCTTCACCCCTGCCTTGTTTGCAGCTCATGGGCGCCTTCCTCACCTGGTCTGGATGACTCACCATCACATTCCACCACCTGAGTGCAGATCATGTTGCTTTGGTCATGAAAAGTTCAAACCTCCAACCTGTGCAGTTTCTCCGGCTTTGAGACCTCTGCTGTGTCTTCATTATGGGCCACTGTGGTATTATTGAGTCTTGTTCACCTGTTTTTATCCTGTTCCTGACAGTATAGCTGTTGGGTAAGCCCTCAAGTCCAGCTGTGGCCACACTTAGGGGAGACCCCCTCTCCTGGGCTCTTCCAGGTTGGCTTCCTCAAATCCAGTTTTCATCATTCCAGCCTTTCTTATCTTGAATTTTAACAGATTACAAATCTTTACTGTTCACCACTATTCAAAGGAATCAAGATCATGATAAAGACTGTGATGAGACTGATGATGGCCTCTACTGGCCCTGGCTGGTGGCCTACATAATGGCTGCCAACATTGACTACACGCTAGTTATGTGCAACAGTGAGTGACACAGATGGGCTTATTTAATTTTAAAAGCAGTCCCAGGAGAATAGAACCATTATCACCTCTACTTTAGATGTGAGGTCTGGGTGATTTTCCACATTCACCTAAGGAGTGGTAGAGCTAGGACTCAAACTGAGCTCTGTAAGCTATAAACGTCCATAATTTCCATACTGATCTTTATGCTTCCAAATGCTGCAATAAGGTATCCACAACCCAACTCAGCCTACTCTTTGTAGGGAACAATTTGCTACACTTACGGACTCCACTCACCTGCTTCCCAACCCTGACTTATGCTGGGTCCCCTGCCTGGGAGGCCCTGTCCTGCCCGTAAGGTTTTCTGCAACTTAATCCAGATCTCAGACCCCCGGCTCCAGGCACCCACTTCCAGGGAAACACGTCCATTTGACATGACTCATAAGCCCGTGGAATAAAAGCTAGGCCTGCCAGACAATATAATATAGAGAATATGAAATATCTGGCTAGCAGACACCCAAGTCTTGAATGTTAATTAACCAGGGTGGAAGATGGGAACAGAGGGGACAATGAGAGACCAGAAATCAACTTAAGAAGCCATTGCACCATTGCTGGTGTGATGCAACAATGGTAGAGTCAGGGTTTAGACTCTGCTAGTGATAAGGAAAGAAGGGAACCAAAAATTATTTCTTTGATGAAGCAAATGCCCACAGGCGCTAGGATAGATTCAGTGTTAAGCAGAAATGGGCGGAGGGAGGAGAATTCCAAGTCCTGCCTTTACGATGGGTCAAACGAAGCAAGGATCAAAGCTTTCATCTTTTAGCATCGCCACTGGGGGTGACGAGGCCCGAGGAGAGTCCAGGGCAAGCTTTGTAGAAGTCAAACAGCACAGGGCTTTGCCTGTGACCATCGCCTGGCCCAGGTTCCACTTGAACATGCACTCGACACAAGCATAGTCCCAAATGACCATTTGCACATTCAGGTACCAATTTTACATAATGGACTATGGCAAATAAATAATTTGTCATGGATGCCTGGTAACACTAATATTCCTCTCAGCTTAATTTTAACTAGTTAATTAACACATCGATAATTTCCTCTGTACCGAGCACTGCACTGGATGCAGGATAGAAATTGATGAAGAAAAGTGAGAGGGTCCCTAAAGTAGGTAGAATAATTGTCCCAAAAGATACTCATGTCCTAATCCCTAGAAGATGTGACTATGTGATGTCACATGGCTGTGGAGGAATACAGTCATGGAATTAACGCTGCTAATCAGGTGATTTAAGGTAGCGTGTCCCATGGGACTGGCACTGTGCGTAGTGGGTAAAGTCACTGCCTGCAGTGCCATCATCCCATATGGGCACTGGTTCGAGTCCTGGTTGCTCTTCTTCCGATCCAACTCTCTGCTATGGCCTGGGAAAGCAGTGGAAGACGGCCCAAGTCCTTGGGCCCTTGCTCCCACGTGGGAGCTCTGGAGGAAGTCCCTGGCTCCTGGCTCCTGGCTTCAGATCGGCACAGCTCTGGCCTTTGCATATGGAGAGTGAACCATCGGATGGAAGACCTTTCTCTCTCTCTTTCTCTACCTCTGCCTCTCTGTAATTCTGCCTTTCAAGTAAATAAATAAATATTTAAAAAACAAAAAAGATAGCATATCCCAGATTACCTCGGTGGGCCCAGTATAATCTCCCTTTACATGTAGAAGAGGCAGTGTCAGAATGAAGCAAGGTAAGAAAGACCTGATGGGCTATCCTTGGCTTTGTAGACCGAACAGAGCCACAGGTGAGGAAACGTGGTAGGCTCTAGTCTCTACCCTTTCTAGCTGAAGCTAGAAAGCAGATTCCTGCCCAGAGCCCACAGAAAGGAACACAGTTCTGCCAACACCTTGAACTCGGCTAAATCATGCACATGTCAAGCTTCTGCCTCCAAACAGCAAGACAAATGCATTCGTGCTGTTTGAAACTGCACAGTTTGCGGCAACTCATTACATCATGCCAGAAATCCAGAGCCACGGGCTGCAAGTGATGTTTTAGTCAGTGATGGGCCACGTACCTGACAATGGATGAACCAGAACGGAAAACTTATCACCTAGCGACACGGAGGGGCTGCAGTGTCCTAGCACACTTCACTCACGTGTCTGTGGTGACACTGGTGTTAACAAGCCCACTGTGCTGCCACGTGTATAAAAACATGGCACGCACAATTCCATGCACTACATGAAACCTGATAACACATGGCTATACTAACGGTCTAAGTGTTCACCATATTTTTATCATTATTTTAGAGTGTCAACTCCCTACTTCACAAGAAAAAGTTTGCTATCAAACTGTATGCTGTATGACATGGCATCAAGAGGCCACGTGGTGTGACGGGCTAGCCTACCCAGATTTGAGTAAGTGCACACCATGATGTTCACACAATGACAAAATCACCTACTGATACATTTCGCAGAAGACATCCTTGTTGCTAAGTGACACATAACAATATAACTGCACCTTGTGGCGTGGGAGGCACTACACGGATACGCCCACAATAAAATGTGATAAGACGCTGGGGCACACACCTCGAGCGCACGTCTGAGGGTGCTGTGGGGGAGGCCTCCTGACATAGCTGGTGTCAGAGAGCACGCTCAGCTGGGCAGGGGTTCAGGTGCGCATGGGAAAGATTAAAGATCAGCAGAGCAAGAGTCCCAGAGCAGGGGGAGTCAGGCAGGAACCATCCTCGGTTTGCAGCCCTTGGTTGCTAAATGGAAACCAGGAGGCGGTTCAGCAGAAAGCAAGGTGATCAGGGCCCCAGGTCCCAGGCTGGGAGGGGACTGGAGGGTGGGAGCTCGGGAGGAGTGGGGACATGGCCCCAGGAGCTCTGCTCACAGCCATCTCTGGTGCTTCTTGTGCCCACAGGGATGAGGATGGTGTGCAGATGTGCCGGGGCCACAGAAGAGCAACTGTGATGGGGTGGGGGGGTAAGTCGGCTGGCATCCTGCTGGGAGAGTGTGTGGGACCGTCTGGAGTTCTCTGTGAGGCTCTCGTGTCAGAGTGTCCCTCAGTAAGTCAGGGAACAAAGCCGCACTCCAGCCATGCTACGAGGAGGCTAAGAAGTAGATGGGTGTGGCGAGGCTAAGAGTCCAGGCAAGCAGAGCGGTTGCACAAGTGGCTGCGGTGCCCAAGGAAGAGAAAGTCAGCGAGGGCACTGCTCTGAGAAGGCGGCTGCAGTGCTGGCCGGGGGCGTGGTCCCCACCTGGGGATGGAAGGACAGTACTGTGTCACACAGATTCAGCCAGGGGTCCTCCGTTTTTCAGGTTCACGAGGAGAGCCTGAGAGAGTCAGGCAGGCAGACTCCCGGTTGGGGAACTACAGCATACCTCGCCAGGCGGGGAGGGAGCTGAGATGTGCATCAACCTTTCCTCAAACAACCAAAGGGAACTTCAAAACCTTTGTGGATAAATGAATTAGAACCCAGGTGCACTTTTCTGTGAAAAGATGTAAAAGTCATGCATAGTTTCTTTCATAACAGGCATTTTCATGGAGTTTTTGAAGACCCTAAAATACATTTCAAATTTTTTTTTTACTAAAATGAATGTATTGGGGCCAGCATCGTGGGTTCAGCCACTGCCTGAGATGCTGGCATCCTACATGTGCACTGGTTCAATTCTCAGCTGTTCCACTTCCAATCCAGCTCCTTTATAATGTGCTTGGGGAAGCAGCAGAGGATGGCCCAGGTGCTTGGGCCCCTGGACCCACATAGGAGACCCAGATGAAGCTCCTGGCTCCTAGCTTTGGGCTGACCCAGCCCAGGGCCACTGCAGCCATCTGGGGAGTGAGCCAGTGAATGGAAACTCTCTCTCTTTATCCCTCTATTTTTATTTGAAAGTCGGAGTTACAAAGAGAGACACACACAGAGACAGATCACCCATCTGCTTGTTCACTATGGCTGCAATGGATGGGGCTGAGCCAAACCAAAGCCAGGAGCTTCTTCTAGGCTTCCCATGTGGGTACAGGGGCCCATGTACTTGGGCCATCCTCTACTGCTTTCCCAGGCACAGCAGCAGGGAACTGGATTGGGAATGGAGAAGCCAGGAATTGAACCCGTGCATATATGGGATGCCGGCATCAGAGGTGCTGCTTCAGAATGTGTCTTTTAATTTCATTTTTCATGAAGTTTTTGAAATCTCCTGCTATTTGCTGAACACCTGTATGCAGGTCAGTGCTCTCCTGGGTGAGGCAAGGCAGATTTCCTCAGTTCCCAAATAAACAAGTGATCTAGAATAATAAAGTAAGCAGGGTGATGTGACGTCAAGGGTGGAGAGAGGGAAAAGGCAGGCAGGTGTGATGTTAAGGTGAGAAGACTTGGCTGAGGAGGTTACACACAGACTGCGGGTTGGAGGTTGAAAATCAGGGGGGAGCATGTGCTGACTCAAGAACTCCAGTCCCTGCACCCCTGCAGGAAACTTAGGCTGAGTTCTGGGATCCCAGTTTCAGCTTGGTCCAGCTCTCCCTGTTGAGATTTGGGGAGTGAACCAGCAGATGAAAGATCTTTCTCCGTCTCTGTATCTCTTTCAAATAAAATTAATTATTATTTTTTTTTAAATTAAGAGCTAAAATGTGGAAACTTAACAGACCTCTGTTTCACACATAATCTGTAGCAACAAGGTTCTTACACCAGGGACATTTAGGAAACTTCCCTGTTGCTACTGCAGTTCTAGAAACACCCCAGTTGTACTTTCAATCTTCCCCCCAAGCTCCTCCAGATTTAGCTGTGTTTACTCTGCCATTTCGTCACCAAACTCCACTTCTCTCATGAACTTCTCCTCCCCCAGGTTTGTCTTCCATTTAGAGTTGTCTTTAGCCTAAGTTTCATTGTCATTGTTTTCTTTTGTCTTTGAAGATTTATTGGTTTACTAATTTGAAAAGCAGAGTGACAGAGAAAGAGAGAGTGAGAGATCTTCCATTGGCTGGTTCACTTGCCAAATGCCCACAACTGCCAGGGCTGGGCCAGGCTGTAACCAGGAGCCAGGAACTCCTTCCAGGTCCTCCCGTGAGTGTCAGGGGCCCAAGCACTTGGGTCAACATCTACTGCTCCCTGAGTGCATTACAAAGAGCTGAATGGAAAGCCCTGCAAAACGAGTTGAGGGCATCATGGAAAAGTTACACCCAGTTCTTCAATTTCTCCCCCTGCAGTGCCTTAATCCCTCCTTCAACTTCTACTCCCTGGCTTGTAATGCATTTATGTCTTGTCTTTAAAAAAAATTGTTTTGATGTTGTTATTTTTTGTCAATATGGATGTAATTATTTATTTACTTGAAAGAGCGAGAAATAGAGACAGAAAAGGGAAGACAAAGATAGGAAGAAATCTTCACTGGTTCACTCCCTAAATGCCTACAACAGCTGGGTCTCAGCCAGGACTAAGCTGGGAGCAGGGGAGTAAGTCCGTGTCTTCCACTTGGGCGACAGGGACTCCAGTACGTGAGCCACCACGTCCTCCCAGGAAGCTGGATTGGGAATTGAACCAGGCCTGGAACCCAGGCACTCTGATCAGAGATCCGAGTGTCCCAAGGTGTGTTTGGCTGCACCAAACGCCCACCTATCTTGTCTTAAAGGTCGTCTTTGTTTCTCTGAGGTGAAGATCACATTCAACAACTCAGAATTCCCTACTGAGTCTTGATGCACTAGTGCCTGTGTGCTGGCTCTCCAGGGCGGATCCACTGGGAGCACTCACAGGAAGCCCTGCTCCCTGCCTATGAACGCCAGACTCTTTCCAAGCCATATGCAGGGGAGAGACCCGGGGACTCTTAGATTCGAGTCAGGAATGCTCTCTTGCCTCTGGCTATGGAGAAAACCTTCACCACACAAGGGCCAGACCACCAGCCTAAACCCTACAGGCTGTAGATCAGCTAGAAAATTGCTGGGCAAATCTGAAAGTGGAAGAGTTGTTCCACCAGTATGATTTAGCTATTTGGTAGGTTCTTTCCTTTTCAAAGAATACCATGAACTTTTTTCTAAAATTGCTTTAGTATGGAAGACTGCAATATTTTTCTCTAAACTCTTAATTATCTCATCAGTAATGCCTATCAGTGCTTTAAAATGTAAGATATTTAAAGATGTTACAGGCCGGCGCCGTGGCTCAACAGGCTAATCCTCCGCCTTGCGGCGCCGGCACACCGGGTTCTAGTCCCAGTCGGGGCACCGGATTCTGTCCCGGTTGCCCCTCTTCCAGGCCAGCCCTCTGCTGTGGCCCGGGAGTGCAGTGGAGGATGGCCCAGGTGCTTGGGCCCTGCACCCCATGGGGAGACCAGGAAAAGCACCTGGCTCCTGGCTCCTGCCATCGGATGAGCGCGGTGCGCCGGCCGCAGCGCGCCGACCGCGGCGGCCATTGGAGGGTGAACCAACGGCAACGGAAGACCTTTCTCTCTGTCTCTCTCTCTCACTGTCCACTCTGCCTGTAAAAAAAAAAAAAAAAAGATGTTACAGAGTAGATGCTTATCAGGCACTAAATGCTTTTTTTTTTTTTTTTGGACAGGCAGAGTGGACAGTGAGAGAGTGAGAGTGAGAAAGAGAGAGAGAGAGAGAGAGAAAGGTCTTCCTTTGCCGTTGGTTCACCCTCCAATGGCTGCCATGGCCAGTGTGCTGCGGCCGGTGCACCGGGCTGAACCGAAGCCAGGAGCTAGGTGCTTCTCCTGGTCTCCTATGCGGGTACAGGACCCAAGGACTTGGGCCATCCTCCACTGCACTCCCGGGCCACAGCAGAGAGCTGGCCTGGAAGAGGGGCGACCGGGACAGAATCCAGTGCCCCGACAGGGACTAGAACCTGGTGTGCCGCACCGCAAGGCAGAGGATTAGCCCAATGAGCCACGTCACAGGCTAAATGCTTTCTTATAACTAAAACATGGGAAAATAACTTGATGCTAAACTAGAGCTCTACATGATAGCATTCTATAAAGAAATATTATTATTTCATGAAGCTATAAATTAAGCTGTGTGCATTTTTATTAAATATCAGAAATGTCAAAAGCACTATCTTTCTGCATTGTTAACAAAATTACAAAGAGCATTTCATGATTTTCTTCCTTAAGTGATTCCCAGGATTGCTTGAATGAATTTACTGAACAATTAAAACTATTAAGTATAAAAATTAAGTAAAACATACCTAACAGCCTTATTATATATTATAATGTATCCTTATATTACATTCAGTTGGGTTTTTCCTTGCATAATTTGCAAATATTGTCTTCATTCCTTTTATTTCTAACCCCTCATATTTTTTATGTTTTTTAAAATTGTACTCCATTTGTCTATGCTTTTCTAATTTTCCATCTAACTGAAAATTATGTTGACAATATTAACTGTGTTTTGAATATACATGAAAAACTTTCTGGGACAAAAGATGAATAAGACACACATTCCCTCATTGAGATGGCACTGTAGTCACGAACGTACACAGTGAGGATCAAACTGATACAGTCACAGTGGGAATCAGAGAATGGCCGCAGGAATTTGGGTGGCCATAGAAGTCTTGTGAGAAGGTGGGTCTTGGACTTGGAGCAATGGAATGGGTAAAGTTTGGATAATTAAACAATGAAGGGAACAGACTTTGCTGTTCTGACTTTGCTGAACAGACAGAAGGCTGGAGCCAAGGGCTCACTCACATGTGCAAATGGGAGGAGGTCATCAGGCAGGCACACTGTGGACAGCTCTGGATGCCAGGTTACTCTCCTGGAAGACGGAAGACCTAACACCTCTCCCCCAAACATATGGAGTCATCCTAGAAGTTAAATGATGGCTAAGAAAAGCACTGACTCTGTGACCTTAACTCAATTGTAGGTACTCACTTAATAAACTCTTGAGAGCAACGCTGCTTAAAGCAGTAAAACATGGAGCAAGAAGATGTGCTGGTACCCAAATGTTTCCTACTGTTTTGCATTATTTGGGAAGTGAGGACAAGCAAAAGCAAGTAGCTTGGAGATGAGCAGCCCTGTCTGGGACTGAGCTGCAGATTTCAAAGGGGAGGCTGTGCAAGCTGATTCCAGCAAGGAAGCTGGGTAAGTGCAGCTGCTTGGAGAGCTTAAGTGATTTAGCTTAATTCCTCCATAAACTGTGTTCTAAATGACTATGAAACCACACTTTTGTGATGGTATTGTTTAAAGGGATGGAATCCCAACTAAAATGCCTTGGTTTTCTTTCATAGATATTCAGGTTTATTCTACTGAGACTTTTTTCCTTTGTAGTCTCTACAATCAACCACTTACCAGCAATGCGGACAGTGGCCCACTGTGTGTCGTGAGGAATACCTGGTACATGCACTTCATTCACTTGGAGATGGAAGGGGCTAGCTATACTCTTTCAGATTGTTGGATAACGTGGCCTTCTATCAATAGGAGAATACAGAGCTAATTTACTTCACCTTGGTTTGTTAAACTTTATTTTTGTTTACAAATATGCATATATTTAATTGAAAGAGTGGGAGACAGCGCACACACAAGAGAGAAGAGGAAGGGGAAAAGGAGGGCAGAAAGAAGGAGAGAAGAGAGAAGGAGAGAGAGATCTTCTATCCACTGGTTCACTCCCCAAATGGCTGCAATGGCTGTGGCTGAGTTGGGCCAAAGCCAGGGTCTCAGAACTCCATCCTGGTCTCCCACATGGGTAGTAGGGACACAAACACTAGAGTCATCTGCTGCTTTCCCAGGTTCATCAGCAGGAAGCTGGATCAGAAGCAGAGCAATCAGGACTGGAACTGGCACTCAGATTTGGGGTGCCGTTAACACAAGCAGAGGCTTAACTGCTACACCACAGTGCTGGCCCCACTTACTCCAATTTTCACAAAGATGGATGCCATGTCTGTACCCAAGAAACAAATGCATGAAGTTTCAAGGTCTACCTTTCAATGTTGAGCAATTAACTCTCAAATCTGGGGACTGGCACTGTAGTTCAATGGATTAAGACAATGGACATTGGATGCACCAGCATCCCAAATGGGTACTGGTTCAAGACCCAGCTGCTCCACTTCCAATATAGCTCCCAGATAATATACCTGAGAAAACAGTAGAAAATGACCCAAGTCACTGGGCCCCTGCTACCTATATGGGAGATCAAGATTAAGCTTCTTGTTCCTGGCTTCAGCCTGGTGCACCCCCAGCCATTGTGGTCATTTGGGAAGTGAACCAGCAGATAGAAGATCTCCCCCTGCCCTCATTCACTCTCACTTTCTCTGTAACTCTACCTTTCAAATCAATAAAAATATTTTTTTTAAAAATATCTATACTGTCAAAAAAGGTCCACTCCAATGCCAGTGGAATTGGAAGATAAATTCTTCACCACTGCAGGAATACGGACTTTTTAAACAATCAAAAAACTTAATTTAAAAAGAAGAGTACATCTATATGAAAAAAGGGAAAGATATCAGTGAGAATTGAGGCTCTGGCAATGTGTCAAGTGATTAATTCCTATGTACACTATCATAGTGTTATTTTAATGAGCATCACATGCAGTAAGTGCCATTTTCCCATTTATAAATGTGCAAACCACAGCTCAAGGGGATTAGGTAACTTGCTCAAGATCACAGCTCTAAGTAGTGGAACAAGAATGCCAATGCAAGTCTCATGGGCTCAAATCAGTCTTTGTTCTAAGCATGGCACCATATCAAGGAGAAAGTTTCTGGAAATCATAGGAAATATACTTGACACATAACTAAAAGGGGCTACTATCAGAAAACATGAAATAATTCTCTATATGTCCCAGAAAAAAACATATTTCATGTAATAACCTACAATGCATCCTAAGTGTTTACCACTGGGAAGCCCTAATGATAAGCAGCTTGCTCCCAAGAGACATAATGGCTAAGTGGAAACTTAAGACATATGCAGCTTAAAATTTATCTGATAAAATAACTTGTGTCATTAATTTAGAAAGCTACCAAGTATTCTAGTTCAGATAACAGAGATAATTTATTTTATATTAGGCTGGTCAGTGGAGAAGTCAAAGCAAAAGTGAGATTGGGGCTTAACCTTGAAGGATGGGAAAATTTTTAACCTACTCAGGTGTTGGTAGGATAACAAAATGTCATCTATGAAAAAGAGAAATCCCAGACACAATGCAACGATGTCAGAATTCCAGTCCCTATCTTGACCCCAGGACAGACAAAGCCCTTAGAGAATGAACTACGCAATAAAGTGGCAGAAAAATCTGACCATGATTTGGGACCCCATGTGGGTGAGGCACAAGTCAGACTGAAAAAGAGCCAACACTGGAACGAATCTCTAGTTGCTAACCTTGGGGAGGGCAACAAGAAAACTGCCTCTTTAAGAAAAAGGGTGCAAGAGGATGGGTCCACAGCTAAGTCAGTCTACAACTTGAAGTATACAACCTTGTGGGCACTCAGACTTGTATTCCTGGGAGCTCTCCAGGGTGCTGACCAATCCCAACCCAACCTCTTTGACCAGGTGGACCAAGCAAGGCTTGGCAGTGTTTCTGCATGTGTAACACATGAAATTCTTTACTTCAATTACTCTTAAGCTACCATTACTTATGATCTCAATGACCTCCCAAACCAGCCTACACTTTGTTGCTTGCCATAGTTTATAATTCTAGGCCACCAATTTGTCACTCCAATTGGTATTCCAATAGGTAAAGTAGATAAGGGAGTCATTATAGATGAAAATGACATTCTAAACAAAGTTCAGAAAAAATTAACTCATTAGCTTAAATTAAATAACTTCTATAGCTCAACTGTAAAGATGAGCCTGGAAATTCAGGCTGAAAGTGGGTTATTAAAGTTATTTCAATGATAAGGAATTCTGACTGTATGCATTGACAGTCTCAAAGTTATGGATATTATCAATAGAACATTGATGTCACCAAAAGAACGTTAGGAACATCAATTTGGAAATATGCCAATGGGCTAAAGAGGGAAGATTCAGATGGTAGGCATAATCCAAAGGGAGCTAGAGCAACATTATTACACAAATACACTTTGGCAACTGAAAAAGACCTTTCAGAGATTTCAGATTCCAAGAAAAGAGTTTTAAGTAAATTCAAACCATAATCCAATGTAGTACGCACCAAAAAGAATATTACTGATGTGTGTGTATCTATATATGTAAAACCTCCCCAGTACTAACCAGTTTATAAACCTTGAAAGAATGCCGTACTGCTGTGCCTCACTTTTTGATCCCCCAGGCACCTCCCATTGTTGTTAGAAAGAGTCTGAGCAAGTTCTCAATGCTGAATCTTTGTCACTGCTATTTTGCAGAATTCCCAGGCAAAGCACATTATCTAAAGCACACCGCTGTGTGTTCCCGATACACATCTTCCTCCTTGTACCCTGCAGCCCCTCTAGCAATGCTCCACAACTCTGCCAGCTCTGCCTTCCACTGGAAATGAGAACCGGGGATCAAAAGGCGAGTTCTGGTCCTTGTTAAGAGTTCCAGGTCCTTGTTAAGAGGGCTCTAGAAGTGGTGTTGTGTGGATGCTGTGATGTTGATGACATTGAGCCATCAGACAGATGCCAGACCAGGAACAGCCCAGGTCTCTGTATAAACCTTAAAACACAGAGCTAGTCAGGCCCTGGGATCAGCTGAACAGAATCTGTGCCCCCAGCAAAGTAAGGCAAAACTACAAGAGAAACCTTTTGATCCAGCCACAGAATGTTTCCAAACTGTCAGCACCTTCTCAGGACACAGCTGCTACTCTCCACCAACCTTTATCTCAGCTCTGCTCTCTTTGGGAGCTGCTTTCAGACCCAAGCCAACTCCTCCCACAGCAGCAGCCCTTCCCAGCATTCTTACACTCAACTAACTGTCACCTGCCAGTGACACAAATTCTCATTCCTTGGAGTCAAATAGGTTCCCTTCTGCTTCTCCTAGATGTTAGGAGTGTCTTTGCACTGACTCTGTGGCCCCTGTGAGCATCAGTTTCCTACTTATCAAAGAGAAATACAGACTTACTGCAGAGATTTTTGTAGGGACAAAGTTAAACAAGGGATCCAAAGCTCTTCACAAGGTTTAGAAAATGAGAGCATTCCACAGATTACGCATTGTGGTGGTAATGAAATGATGACATTATTATATCATTTCTGCTGCTACGGAACATTCACATGGGCTGCTTCAAACTGTGAGCCTCTGTTCTAGCCTGCCTCCTTGTTGGTGCCACCCTTTATCACCTTTCTGTATCTTTTCTGCAGCATTATGTTAGCCAGGGCCCAGGTACTTCCTGCCCAGCGGGGACCCACCATGACTAACCTCGCCAGTGCCTGCTGGAGGTACACAGAGCGCTACAGAAAACTCAGGGTGCCACTTTCTTCAAAAGGAACAGTGTCCCAGAAGCATTTGAGGAGCACAGGGCAAAGCACTTTGAGGAGTGTTTTATCTCAGATAAAAAGTATGAAAAATGAGGAAAAAAAGGGTCCTAAGAAAAGTAGAATTAAAAGGCAAATTTAGGGTGGGCATTTGGTGCAGATACCACTTGAGATATCTGCATCCCACATTTAATTCCCAACCCAGCTAAGGCAGCAAGAGATGGCTCAAATAATTGGTTCCCTGCCATCCATGCGGGAGGCCTAGATTGAAGTCCAGGCTCCTGACTTTGGCCTAGTCCCACCCCTGAAGTTACTGGCATTTGGGAAGTAACTTGGTCAATGGAAAAATCTCCCTTCATCTTTGTCTTTCTGCCTTTCAAATAGATGTTTTCATGCAAAAACTGAAATTTATGCATAACTTTTTCCTAAAATGCATTTCTGTGAACTTTAGGGAGACCCCTCATACTTAACTATCAAAACACTAACCATCCTCAATCACCCTGAACTTCACATTTCTCCTAAGTATAGGTAAAGGTAGCAAAGAATACTTGGTAAGAAGGTGTGTAGGATTAATGTAGAGATCGCTAATCCTACATCTTCAATAGTACTGTGCGCTGCAGACGGGGCTGTACCGCCAGAGGTTCTCATGCCCACTGACAACTCAACAGTGCTGAGCATGGTCAAGGAGGACCTCACATCAGCCTGGACGCAGCCAGTGCTTTTGGAAAAACAAAACATCAATGCAAGGAGAACGACAGCTTCCACAGTGCTCTGCACGGAGGCGAGGTGGGGCCAAGCATTCACCAGAGAATTAAACCAAACTGAAATAAGATGGCCCATTGTTTTAGTAAAAACTGAGGGCATGCAGCTGGGGTTTACCCTTGGCAATATTTATAATGGCCTGAATAAAGAACATATTGAACTCCCTACACTGGGGTGAAAGCACTTGGAATATTTCATTAGGGGAAGGAGACAAGTGCATTTAAAACATATCATGTTTTCGATGACAATGTTTCCCATGCATGGAGGCAAGGCATAAATATTACCTTAAAATGCCATGTTCCTTAAAGTGCTATGGTTTCCCCAATATATAACATGAATGTAAACAAGATGTCTGTCAAGCACAGCTATAACAGATTGCTTAACACAGCAAACTTATAATATGCACCTATTATTCTCAGTTCTCGTAATGAAAGAATCTAAGGACACTGCATAAATTCTTCAACACATGTTCCACCTCTGCAGCTGCCTTGTGCTGTAGAACATCACGCTAACAAGAAGTGATACTAACAAGAAGCTAAAACCAGTGTAGCAAATGGGGCATTTAAATATACATAAACATGCTGGCATTCACAAAGAAAGGAGCTATTTGGGAGGAACTAAATGGATCCCTGGACAGACATATTTTAGTTTAATATCCCATGTCTGTTTCTACATGCTAACCATTTTAGTTCTGCTCAATGACAGAAAAGTCCCCTGTTGGAGAACAAGGAGTGAGCATACAGTTATCTGCTGGGCTCTTACACTAAACACAATTCTTTTAGGGGAGAGGAAAGACAGCCACCTGAGTTTCACCCACTTTCTTTGGTAACTTCAGAGTCATTTAAATACCAATATGTCTGTGGACAGCAGCTAAAGAAACAAAAGATTGCACTGCTTTTTTTTTTCCTTCTATACAAATGACCTGGTAGCTCATGTGGATCCAGGAAGCCTGGGTAAATTTGTGCACAGGGTTCCTTCAAGTTGGAGTATGCACTGTGGACATTCACAGAAGCATTCAGTGTCACCAGGGAAGTCAGTTCTTCACTGAGGCCAAAGCTATATTTATCCCAAAGACTTCTGGTCTAAATTCAGAATGAAATAATGGCTGATCTTTTAACTCAGATTATCCAGGTGTCCAGGCAAGCCTGCAGCAGGTGGAAGCTCTGTTCTAACCATGCAATACTTCATCCTCTTTTTATGGTCTTCTGGTCACACGGCCTTCAGCCAGTGAGCACAGTCAGTGAGCAATGCTGTCGTGCAGAACTGAACGTCCTGAAGATGGTGTCTTTGATGAATTAATTAAAACAAACTTCATAATTAAAAGGAGCATTTGGAATCCCAAAAGGCAAGATATTGAAAACAGTTCAAGAGCAAGTGTTAGGGGAAGAAAATAAGTATAAGCTATTCTTAAAATGAAAAGAAAATGACTTGTTGCATATAGAGACTATTAGAAATGATGATTAGTGTGCTACCCTGTTTCAAGTTCAAGACTGTAGTATAGCTTTCACTCGGCCAGTATTATTCTGTAATAAAGTAAAGTTACCAAACACCCATTGCTTCATTCTATTAAACATTCAGCGAACTCTGTCCCTTAGACTTCAGCCTGTATTAGACCTCAGACTCCAGGAAACCAGTCTGATCTCGGCCCAACACTCAGAGGCAGTCAGCGTTGGTCTGAATGGGTTCCAAACGGACTCTGCTCCAACCCGACTGGGCACTGGTCAATTGCTGCTGAGAATCATTTATGCTGAAAGGGGTAGTTATCTAGGCCTGAACTCAGCTAGAAATGGAGCTGCTGCCACGCCAGCAGTCTGCCTTCCCTGAGGCGCCAGCACACTGAGCTTGGCTCCTTGGTCCCCAGTCATTTGCATCCAAGCTGACGTGGGTGCTTAAAAAAAGGATGCCAAGTCTGTTTGTTTGTCATGCTTTATTTCTCTTTCTCTCTCCTCTATATCCAAGGAACAACCAAAGAGGAAATGAAACACTGTTTGACTATTTAATATATTTCTTTTGCAATAATTTTATATGGGGAGAATATCTCATCCAATATACTTAGATGGTTAGGAAGGGGTAAGGTGTGGACTATTAGAGAGGATACAATTCATTTCTTATAACGTTATTCAGAATGAAAACCCTATGGAAGATACATGATATGCATCTTCCCAATAAGACTTTTCATTCAGTTTTTCATTCGAATTTCTTTGAGAAAGGGAGAATGGATGGCAAAGATTAAACACCACAGAATCGCCTTCCCAAACAAACCAAGACAGCGAGAGAAGCCCAAGTCTGTATGGGACCAAATTATTCTATTTCCCTGATCTGATATCATTCAAAACAGGTTTTGATGGTGAGTGAACAGCTTCCATGGGGCAACCATTTTCCACGTGGATTTCCAACTGCAAGTCTGCCCAGCAGTGACCTCAGCTTGACTCCAAATTCAACCGTACACATCTAACCTCAAGCGCAGCTTCTCCAGCAAACCCCAGGTCGTCCTTATTTATTTTGCTTTCTAAAGCAATGTGTGTACTGTAAGCAGGCCACGAGGATGGCAATTATTACATTAATAAAGCTACTGTTCCCTAGAGATGCGGCTTTGTGGTTTCCAAAGAGCCTTCTAGGCTAGCCAAGGAATAGGCAAAATTCTTGTAGGGGTTGTTTTGCAATGGTTTGCGGCAAAGAACAGCAGAATGTCATAAGAAGGAAACAAGAATTAAAGGGAAAAGGAAACTTGAGGAAAAACACTAACTAGGGTTCCATCCCACTGGCAGGCTGAGCCTGGGTCTGAAGATATGCTAGAAATCAAGTAGGATGGACCTCCCCACCCAGTAGCCTCAGGTGCCCCCTGCAGACGGACACCCCCTCCCCCAAGCTTGTGCATGGAGACTGCAGACCATCAGGGTTCCATGGGACAGATGCCTTCACATGTGTACGATATAGTAAAAGGCAAAAGATTTATACGATCTGAAGAGAAACCAGAGTATAACATGTGCATGACATAGACAAGCTCCTGCCACACTAATAAGCATATGATTTACCTACTGTCTCTGTGAGCTGCTCTAAAATGAGGGGCTCGGGAGATAAGAAGGTGAAAGAGATGCAAGGATAGAATAGAGGTCAGATGACAGCAAGGAGTTACATCTGAGGGACAGTCAGAGAAACAATAGAATATTCAAAACTTACCCTAAGGGAAAAAAAATGTAGTGATGCAATTGTTCTTCTCCCCGTTCTGAATGCCCCAACCTGCTGGGAACACTGAATCAAAGTGGTTGTTTTTAACACACTCTACAGTAGGGTTGCCCTTGTCTGCGACTTTCAATAGCCATGTTTGTTGTTTCATCGCACTGTGCATAAAGGGGGGGGGGGGTGTCTTGCTCTCCCCACCCACTGCTGCTCTTTATCTCTATCTTGCAAGGACTGAGAGTCTCAATGCAATAAATCAAAGATGTTCTGGGTGATTCTGACTTGTTGGCACCGACAGATCAGACCTAGTAGTCTGAGCCTAGTGGGCTGAGCCTGGAATTGAGACTCAAAGGTATGTGGTTTGGGTGAAAGGCTGACCTCTGACCATGACTTGATTTCAGCCTCTGAGTGACCAACATATAATTCAGAGTGAATGGCCCAGGGAGGATTCTAGCATCAGGTTTTTGCTGTTGTTGTCATCTTAATTTTCCAAGTTCCCCTGGTGTTTCTAACCTCCAAGCAGGATTAGGATCCCTCAGTCCCAGTAAGGCTGCTGCGGTTAGGACTGTGTCTCCATGTATACCACGAGCCCCTCCCACTGCTTTGACATCTTAGATGTCTACAGCGGTTCTTCTTTCATTGACCAGGTGCCAGTGTAGTGTCTATAGTTTGTAAGGTGCTGGAGTAAGCAATGAACTAAATAAAGTACGAGATTCATGGAGTTTCCATTCTTGAAAGAATACGCCAATATTTTTTAAGTGCTGAGAAAATCATAAATTAAAAATCTTGGAGACAAAAATGCATTTTAGGTATCCTGTTTTTAGTAAGGGTTTTAAAGATTTATTTATTTCAAATGCAGAGCTCGAGTTGAGAGAGAGAGAGAGAGAGAGAGACAGAGAGAGAGAAGAGGCAGAAGGAGAGAGAAATCTCTAGTTCACTACCTAAATGGGCACAATGGCCAGGGCTTGGCCAGGCTGACACAGGAGCCAGAATCCAGGAGTTTCTTCCAGGTTTCCCACATGGGTGCAGGGGCCCAGGGACTTGAACTATCTTCCTCTGCTTTCCCAGGCACATTAGCAGGGAGCTGGATCAGAAGTGGAGAAGCCGGACTCTAACAGCACCTATAAAGGATGCTGACACTGCAAATGGCAGCTTAACCTGGTGTGCCAAAACACCAGCCCTACAGGGGTTCTTTTTAGAAATATCTTGCTGTGGTGCTTTTTTCTAAAGGTACTTTGTAATAGTGTCATAAAGAAATCTTAGAGTCTAATCACTAGGAAAAGGGAAAGCAGTCCTCGCTGCTACAAGCTCACAAAAATTGTTTTCTTTTACCTGCTTTCAGATGAAAAAAAAATATTTTTAGAAGAAGATAAATTCATAAATAAATAAATGGTTCTTTTTCTGCAATCTCAAATAGATTGGAGAAAATCAGTGATTCTTTTGCACAGAGATGTAATTTTATGGATTTTAATTTTAAACATAATATAACACAAAACAAAAGTCAGACTTTTGCATTCCCTACAATGCTACCCACATCCTGGATTTTTGTAGTTATCTTGGTCTACGGGCAAGTGCCTACCCGGGAATATTTCCAAGCCATGTGACCTTATCCCTCACCAGCCCAAGATGTTAATATGTAAGTAGAATGTAGAGTATAGAAAGGATGGGGAAACGGACTTAGAGAATTTGAAAAATTTTAGTTACGATATCTGAACCAGGGACAGATGAGGGTCTTGTCCCGGGACTGGTTCTACGCTACTGTAAAGTCTTGGGACAAGGGTCTAAATTCAGTGGTGAGATAATCAGTTGAAAACTCTAGGGGACTTCCTAAGTGAACACAAAACCCAGAGCCCTCAGCAGGTGGCTAAGTCTGATATCCAAATCATTACCATGTTGCATGTGGAGTTTTCATTAGGCCTAGTTGACCATGTGATGGACAACCTGTGTATATTTGCAGATGTGCTTCCGTGGCCATCACACCTGTGTGGAGAGGATAATTCCTAGCAATCTCCACCTGACTGCTGAGGAAGCCAATGCCCAATCAAAGCACAGAGCTCAGCGAATACATGAGTTGCTTTGACAGGAAATTCCAACAGTAATTTTAATTCTGATCAGGCTTCAGGAACTGGAAAGAATAAAAACACATCAATTATAGTGACAGGAAGTTTTAAACCGCATGGCCAGCAGCTGCTGCCAGGAGATGTGTCTGCCAGCACTGGGAAAGAGCCTGGTATTTTGGTGTGACCAAAATTTTACACCAAACGTTAGAGGCTGACATCACTCCTTAATTATATGTTATCTCTCTACAAGGGTAAAGAAAATGATACACTACTGAAAGCATATCATTATTACCAAAAAAAAATTATACAAACAAAAATGAACATATAAATTCACAGAAAGCAGATCTGCCTGACAATGGAGTCACAGCCACCCAGGGCTGGTTAGCACCTTGTTTAATCAACACTAAGGGGTGACCTTCTGCCCCCACTTCATGACAAACATCTGGAGTCTTCTTCCTGGGCTCTCTGTTGAAGAGCTTCTTCCCCTCCATGATGCAGTTCCTAAGACTTTCAAGCTAGGGCTGCAGGAAAGGGTGGCTGAAAGAAACCGTGGACTGCAGAGAGCGAGTCAACACAGAACGGGCCACCCTGTTCGGGAGCAGCAGGGAGAGGTGATCATCTGTGTGCTGTATCCAACAGACGCTGCCTTCCAACGAGCTTTAGCTCATGTAGAGTCACTCTGGTCAGACCGTGGCATAAATTCATTTCTCAAGGTTTTATAAAGTGCTTTTCTATACAGTTCAAAGAAGGCTCAGAACTTTCTCTGGCTTGTTGCCTCTCCTGCTTCCTGCTTAGGAACCTGGGGAGAGATGTTAATGACTGTGTGCTCATAAACGGCCCATGGAAGAAGTTATAACTCAAATTCTACTTTCCTCACCCAATTAGAGGCTTCCCTTTCCCCTAAAATTCCATGGGCATAGGCATCGTCCTCCCTTTTTAACTGATAATGTCTCAGCTTATCAACTTTCATTGACCAACTGGAGGCAGTTTGTCCATCTTGATCTTACAAGTTAGAAGCAACAGCCTTGAGGTGTAGTTAATTGGCCAGCTTCTAAGTAATGTTCATTCTTTTGGGCATGTTAGACCAAGAGAATAAATTTAGCAATGTTTTACCAACATTTAACATATGTTGGGTTTTAGAAATTTTAAAAATAAGCCTGTCAGCTGGATATCGAGTCAATTTTTTTAGCTTTTGTATGAGGATAAAAGAAAAACAGAACTGAGAAGAAAGATCATGGATTGATGTTCTATGCTCCTGGAGCATGGCGACACTATTCCACAGCTTCTTGTAGTTTCCACAACACAGAGCAACATGATGAAGTAATAAGCAAAGTGCTTTCTGATTTCTCACTGGCATTTCCTGTCTGTGTTTAGAGGCAGCAGAGTTTAGTGGAAAGAGTATAGGAATGTGAGTCAGACTGAGATGTGTTGAAACCCATTCCAAATGTTTGGTTGATGTGTAATTTTGGGTGCATTCCTTATTTTTTATCAGCCATCTTATCTGAAAGTGGGAACAATGATAGTACTTAACTCACATGGATGCTAAGAGGATTACATGAAACATTAGATTTTTTAGTTTATTTTTGTCTATTCTCAATAATTTGGAAGGAATAGAGATATAGAAACAGTGATGGAGATATAGAAGTGAGGGAGGGAGAGAGGGAGGAAGAGAGGAAGAGAGAAACAGAGAGAGAGAGAAATCGTCTATCCAATGGTTCAGTCCCCAAATGGCTGCAACAGCCGGGACTGGGCCAGGTCAAAGCCAGGAGCCTGGAACTCCATCCAGGTCTCCCATATGGTGGCAGAGGCCTTCATCTGGTGCATTAGCAGGAAGCTGGGTCAGAAGCTGAATATCAGGGACTTGCAACTGGTATTTCAATATGGAAGTGGGTATTCCAAGTGGCAGCTCAACCCCTTGTGCCCACCCTGAAACACTGAATTTTAAAAAGTGCTCAGCATAAGATTTGACATACTGCCCTAGCAAATAGGTAACAAACATTAGATGACACTATAATCACACTTCTCCTGTTTGCACACTTGCTATGCCCTTCTCAAGCCTGGTGCACTTCTCCATGAAGACCAGCTTCCTTGTAACTAAAGGGACACTAGTTTAGGGGTCAGGGCTCCTTCACGGGGCAGCCTGCAGCAGGTGGAGCTGTAAGGATGTTCTTGTCCCATGTAAAGTTGCTGTATGCCGCGTCTGGAATTGTCTAAGGAGGCAGCCATCTGTGGGAATAATGCTTTTGCAACCTGAGTTTCTCTGCTGCAGCCCAACTTCTGCTGCAATTAGCCCAGCATCAAGACTTCGTGGTGCATGGAGGCTGGGTGCGCAGCTTCTGCTGGCTCTCCTCTCAAATAGGAAAGGGAGAGTGGGGATGATGGTTTCTCCAGCCTCTCTCATGCTGATCTTGAACTGAGGGGTCCTTCTTTAGGGCTAGATAGCCCTGCTTTCACTCAGCCCTTGGGTAACAGCTGTACAAGATAGGAATCTCATAACACTACTAACTACAGGAACCTAAGAAGACATGGGCACCATCCAGGTTTAGAAGGAAGACACACACATTCCTTTATACTCTGCTCAGTGAACTGGACTTACCCTACTGCCTCAAATTTGCATATTGAAATCCAAACCCCAAAGTGATGACACTAGGATGTGGAGCTGTGGGGGAAGAGAGACCTCATAAATGAGATTAGTGCCCTTATAAAGGACCCCATAGGGATCCCTTGCCCATTGCACCAATGCAAGGACATAGCCAGACGGTGCTACTGATGAACAAGAATGTGGGACCTCACCACACACTGTATTTGCTAATGCCTTCATCTTGGACAGTCTAGCCTCAAAACAACTACAAGAAATAAATTTCTGTTGTTTATAAGCTACTCTGTTCATGATATAGCATCCCAAATGGACCAAAACATCTAATAATTTTAGATTTGCAAGGCTGGGAGAATGAGATTTACAATATCACACAATACTAGCAAAAGAATACTGACATATTAAATACTTAGTAAATTTCACCATGAACGACAGTAGAGGACAAAATACAAAGTTCATTAAAAAGTTCATATTGTTTGGGAAGTGATCATCCACTGGGGAATCAAATACATTTGTATTTCACTTCAACATTTTTATTTCAACTGTTCATAGAGTAGACTGCCTACAAGAGATTCCAAACCCAATTCTCCAAGTCCCAACCCAGTCAGCACACTGCTGTTTCATTTAATATTCTTGTTTCCTGTTCTTCCCCACTTGGCTATGTTTGACATCTGTCTATATTAACTATATTTTCCATTTGCATTATTCATTTTGGCAGCTCAAAGAAACAAATCCTTTGAGCCTGGCGGTGCTAGTCCTCAGCACTCCCAGATCTCTGCATTTTGCACCATCAGCAGTCTCTGATACCTAATTTTGTGTCCTGGGTGGTTGACATTCATGGGGCGCCAGCACTATGATGGACCCTGGGTAGAAACAGGAGTAAGGTACATATTCTGAGCCAAGAATTTATGGGACTATAAAGCCCAGGCAGCCGTTATGACATGGAACTTTAAGGGAATTATTGGGAGTGATGCTTCATATTTGTCATTTTTAGATTCCTATACCAAAGGTCTAGACATCTGAAGACCAAATTGTAGGACACCCACAGGGTCCCTTTCACATACTATCAGTGGCATTTCTTTCAAATGGACATAATATATTCCCAATACTTCCATTCTTTGATTATAAAACCTTGGGAAAAGACTCAAGAAATGTATGGACAGTGTTTTCTTGATTCACAAGTCCATACTGCAAGTGCTAATCCAAGCTCTCCCTTATTTATATTTCTCAAGTTACTTTCACAAAATCATTGACTTTCTCCTCTGATGCCTCAGTGTCACAGTCCTTGGGATGAACGACTGCATGTTTCTTTGGGAATTTGCTTATTATGAGAGGGCTTTGAAACCTGCTTGTGTTTAGTAGCTATAACCATCCTTTTCATTGCCCGCTGTGCCAACATATATAAAGAGTTATTGAGAAACAAAGAAAAGGTGAAATAAATTTAAGAGAGGTCACGAGGAAACAGTTCATCTAGAATAATTTGCAACCATACATTTCTTTATAATAAAAAAAGAGAGCAGTCTTCTCAAGAGGCCATAGAACCTGAGCAAAGAATTTAATAGTGAGGACTACAGATTTCACCTCTGACTCACTCATGGAAATGCTATTGGGTTTCTTTATCTGAAAGATGGGCATGGAATCATTCATGACATTCCCACCATAATGAGAAAGACATTCTTATAATAAAAACAGTCACAGAAACAAGTCTTATCAGAACCTAGACTAAGGTATACTATCCGGCAGGGCAGTGACCACTACAGGACACTTTGAGGGCTGGGTCACCCACTGAAAAGGAAACAGCCTGGGCAGGTAAGTGTGTGAAGATGATGAAGATGTGGCCAATAAGGGGTGAGGATCATTTTCTTCTTCTATTTTTTATTTTCAGGTTCTGAAGAGAGTGAGCAGACTAAGTGAAGCCCACTCTCCACCTTCACTCTGCACCATTCCCCCACACCCCAACTGATAACCTTTGCATATCTGGTATGGTCTGGAGCCCCCTCATCCTCCCACACATGGAACCAGCCTGACAGATCATGAGTGTCCACTGTTAAAACAGCTCAGCAATCTCCTCCAGGCCCAGACGCCCAGAGATATCCATAAGGCAAAAGTGGACAGAAAACGGAGATAAGATTTTATTTCTATTTGCTACTCTTTCTTCACTGCTGGTTTTGATTTTACTCTCAGCCCCAATACAAAACAGTGCACTAAGCTTTCCAAATATCCACTGCCTTGGGAAGCCTGTGATCTGCACTAGCTTTCTGGGGTTGCCCCAACAGCACTGCAGTCCAGGTAGCTTAAACATCGCACATGTCGTCCCTCACAGCTCTGGAGGCTGGAAGCCCAAGGCAAGGAGTTGGCAGGGTTGGTCCCTGCTGGGGCCTCTTTTCTTGGCTTATAGATGGCTACCTCCCTGCCACGGCCTCACATGATGCTCCCTCTGTCAATGCCTGTATCCAAATTCCCCCTTATTAGGGCATTGGTCATATTGGAGCAGGTTCTGCCCTACTGACCTCATTTTAACCTAATTTCTACTTTAAAGACCCAAGCTCTAAATATAGCCACATTGCAAGGTTGACAAGGGTTAGGACTTCCACATGTGAACTGGAGGTAGGGGGATACACTTTGCCCTGTAACACACGCTACAATGATCATCTGCAGGTGTACTTTGCTACATCATACATTTGTTTCTGTGAGCTGTGTTCAGGTGGGATTTTCATAAACCAGTGGTTCTCTAAGTGGGAGGCCCACCCCAGCAACATTCACGTCATGAGCTTGTTGGAAACGCACATGTTTGGACACAGTCCAAATCTGAATCAAAACTTCCGAGGGCAGGGACCAAGTAACCTATGTTTTAGCGTCTTCATCAGTTGATTCTGATGTTCACTGAAGTTTGAGAGCCACTGGAACTCACTAAGTGGTAATTTTAACATACTAGAAGAGGTATTTCGCATGGAATATATTCTGGTAGGTTCTTTTATAAAGCAGAGGCCTATGAAATATGAATAATCACCTCTGAAACCTCCTAATTTTTGTTTTTTGAAAATTGTGAATTTTAATGCCAGTCTTTTTCTCATAGGAAGATGTCACAGCATTTCCGTTGGCTATGTCTAATGTTCTTTCTTGGCAAGTATTTTGAAGTATACCAGGGGACTTACAACATGCATGGAAAAATGGAAGTCAAAGAGAAGTTTATTTTGGTGCAAAAACTTTTGAAAGTCATGCACAATTTTTTCATCATTCACATTTTTCCTGAACTTCCTCATGGATCCTCCTCAATAGAGGTGTGTATATGTATGCATATATCCACGGATACCTACTGCTAGCTTACATCGTTAGCTTCCTAATGATGCTACATTCACCAGGTGTTGTCTCCCACCTTCTACTTCAGTTTTCTCAGGTCAAATCCCAAATGCAGCTCCTTCCCGACCATTTCTCATTCTTTGAGAGAATATCTCCCACACTGAACTGAGCACAGCTCAAAATTCCTTACGTCACATTATTTCAGAATTACCAACATTACAGATTTAAGTGGCGCTCCTTCCAGTTTTCCTCGTTACATTCTAGAATTACAAATCAGTTCAATTGAGAAGGCAGATGCTTTTCTGCCTGCCTGGTGCCCAGAAATAGAAAAATTACTTCTAGCAGTTACTAAGTCAAGTTTTGATTGTTGTTGTTTTAGTCTCAGATATTTCAGCAGCAAATAATGAAACATTAGACACTCAGAGGTGGCCTGCTGGAATGAATTTTCTCCCTTTTGCAGACAACAGAGTCTTTAGTAATATTTTGTCTAAGAAAATTATATATTGGTAAAACATTCATACAAAACACACACAGACACACACACACAAACTCTACGCTTATGATTCACTACAGGTTAATGGCAGGTCTACTCTATCTCCCAAGCAAACTGGGAGTTCTCACCTTTTCTGAGCCAATAACAAAAGTCTTTTTATTCTAATTTTATTTTTCATTTAAATGATAAATGTTATTCTTGATTACTCTTTAGAATAATGGTATTTTCATGAAGGCCTCCAATCAAAATGGAAGGGGGGTATTTTACAGCTATGCCAGCATGTCAGAGTGAGAGATAGAAGGCCCAGAGAATTGAACAGCAAACAGGGACCAACCAAGGCTCCTGGCCACATTGAATGCTGAGCTATGGAGATTCACCTGTAGGTCAATACCTCTTAACATGTCAATACCTCTTAACGTGTCAATGGATCGCACACGGGTAACTCAAGAATCTCGGGGAAGTTATGGAACCTCCCTTGAGTCATGCATCCAGACCTGTAACATTCTAAACACAGTAACAGGGGCTTGCAGCTCCTAAAACAAGAACTCTCCCTGTTACCAGATAGATCCTGGGCCCAATCTGGACTTGACTTGGACAGCATGAGAAACAGAAGATGACAGCTCAGCTCTTTTCTCTTTTATCTGTGCAAAGATTTTTTGCAACACTTGAAATATGGGGGTCCTTTGGAAAGTTCATGGAAAAGTGAAATATAAAGATAAGTTAATCTTGGTGCAAGAAATGTTTTAAAATGCATGCATAGTTTGTCCATAATATTCATTTTCCACGCACTTTTTAAAGACCCTTTGTGTATGTAATTAATTTTTATTGAGCCTTTAGTGTATACAGAAATCAGTAAAACCTAGTCCCCACTCACAGGGAAGGGTAATAGGAGGTGGTGATAGGAAATGCAGATGCTATAATCAAGGCATAACAGCATTTTATGAGTGTTTAAATGAGAGAGGTAGGATGTTTAAGCCAGGGGGTGGGGAGAAAAGCTTCAAGGCACGAGAGAAGGGCTTGACAATGGAGGGAGACGGAGAAAGCTGCAATTGGCCAGAGGAGGTGAACAAGGGCGAGAAAAAGCACTTCAGGGGAGAGGAAGAGCCTTGGCATAAAGCTCAGAATAAAAGTGAAGTAAGTTTCAGAATCTCCTTTGATTAGGGCCCCGATCCTCTATCCTGACTGTGCGTTCTAATTACCTGGAGAGATTTAAGAGTTTACCCCAGACCAATTAATCAGAATCCCTGGGGTGAAACCCAGACATCTGTGTATTTTTAAAGCTCCCCACGTGATGCCAACACACAGTGGGGGTCTAGAACCCCTGGACCAGAGCAGAGACTCAATCATAGAGTGTGGGAGATGATACTGGCTGGTGGGTAGGTGCCATGCGTGGAGGGCCTCCCATACCCACAAGACACCCTGCACATAGCCAGACGTCCCCAAAAGCTTATAGGCAGGGATGACATGATCAAAAAGGCATTTTTCCATCTTGTTCTTCATTCTTGAAATGAAAGTGGATGTCTTCGGCTATTGTGTCTCCATTCTCTGGAATTTTTCCCCCACTTTGTTCCTTGGTAAAGGTTTGCACAGACAAAGAACACATTTGGTCAACTGACTACTAGTCAAATACTTTGGGCAATAATTGATATCTGCTAAGGGAGATGGGTCGTCTGGTTTGAGGCAGAGTTGTATCATGGGAAAAAAGTTAAAGTCAGGAAGTCATGGGTGTGAATGCTGGTATGGCTATGTTCCAGCAAGCCGATTCTGGGTCTCAGTTTAGTCACAAAATGTGGAATAATGCAATCTGGCTAGCATAGTAATGAGGACTGTGGGGAAAATAAGTGGATAGTGCTGGGTGAGTAATTGGAGCTGAGAAAAAGCAACTTGCTATAATCAATATATATACTATAATCAATTCATGTTATTCAAATCTTAAAAGGATTTATAATGACTTTCATAGCTTATTTTTATCTGCAGTTATTATTTTAATCATCCAAGATTAAGGGACAGAAAATAGAATACAAGGAATAAAAATATATGCGTGTCTCTTTGTTATTTAATGGTATTTTTGAAGAGCTAATGCTACCTAAAACTATTTTGGTTCAGACCAAGCACATATCTCACAATAAGAATTCTAGAATAACATGCCATTCAGATCTGGAGAGAAGACAGGGTTTCTAGGAGTAATAGGACTTTTCATCATTTTGAATCAATGTATAGAATTTTTATGGAAACATTAAGACATCTAGTTAGACTTTGTGAAAAGGTAATTTTTAAGTTAAAATCCCCTGCACTTGTACCAAATATTATGCTAAGCTTCTTCCATGATTCTACATTCAAGACACTTGATCATGGCAGCCCCATGAGATAGAAGGGCCTTCACCATGGCTCACAACACTGCCGTGTCATCCTTGAGCCCGTGTGCATTGATCACACCTGCTGTCCATTTGGTTGACTTCTCAAAACATCACAGCCTCAGGGTCCCAGGCCCAGGACCTTCCTTCTATATCCCTTTCCCACATAAAGTTCATGGTTGCCTTTTTTGCTCACTGGACTTCTCCAATCTGAGTTCATCCTCTTCCCTGTCAATGTAGGTTCCAGCAAGTCTTCCCCACGTGCCCTGCATGCTCACCTGGGGCGTTCAGCCTTCCACGAAACCACCTCCTCTCCACTGCATTACACAGCCACTGTGCCCTGCTGGGCTCTACAACATTGCTCGACATTCTGTTACAAACCTAACAGAGACGATCTAACAGCCTGCATTCCCCACTCATGTTTTCATCACTTAAAAAGTCTAGATATGGAGGTAAATGGGTCAAGATGGGTGTTACTTCCTTGCTGTTTTCTTACTATTACCATCAAAGATCAATTTGCAGAATGAAAATCTGAGTCTATTCCATGAGTGGGTCTCACTGACTCCCTCTATAACATTGTATTGAAAAATTCATCCTTTAAAAAAATTGTCAAATGCAGAAGTCTTCATTTTATTCTAAAAAAACCCAAAAAGCTCTATCACTGATATGTTCCAAGACACTATTTAAAATTTTTGCTGAGAGCCAACTTTATGTATAATTCTTGTTTGTTAGGGGGGAACCATTGAAAATAGTAGAGCAAATGAACTAAATTTTGAAAAGAAATTCCATAATGGTCCATTTTTTCATACTTCAAAGAATAATATATATACCAGATCTTCTGAACTGCTGCCAGATTTGGATTTCTTAAAAATATTTCACTGCCAACATACTGCTAGAGTGGAAATACAATCCATGTCTCTCACAGATTCAACAAACATATTTAACACATTTATGCATATATTAGTTAGTGTAAACATGACTCACTTAAGTATAAAGAGTTTTTGAGAATTTTAATATTTCACCACCATGTCATTCCATGGAAACTACCTTGAGGCTACCATGAAGGAGTTTCAAACATCTATTTCATAAAACATCTTACACATTAGCAGAAACTGCACGCAGTCAAGAGGACTGGCATACCGACTGGAGGCAACTCTGTAAACCACATGCAGTTTTAATTAAATTCATTAAAATGCTGTGTCTCTCAGTAGATTTGAGGGCAGATAGAACCACTTAACAATAGCCAAGACCTAATCCAGTTTGTCAGAACTAATAATAACATGAATGCAATTTCCCACACAGGGACACATCCACAAAGTTCACGAATGAGCAATTGTGGTGCCTTTTTTAAAAGTAATATTTATAAATTATTGCAAGATGTTACCAGCCTCAGACCATGGCTGCAATTTCTAATTCCAATGAGTTGATAAAAGGTGCTATTAATAAAAAGGCACATTTGGGGCAGCTGACATAGCTAATTGATCAAGTGATTTGAGAGAAACGACAAGATTTCACTAGGAGACCCGGACAGGGATGAAATCACCCAGTTTTCCCAAAGCCAGGAGGCCTTGAAAAAAGGAGACCACAGAAGACTTTTATGCCTAACCAAAACCAAATAAAATGATCCCAATGTACAAATAGGCTTCAGATGATATAATGTGACGAGAGATTTCAACTATGTAGGCAAACCTTTCATTTTCTTACCCAAATATGCCAAGCCAAGGATTACCTAAGTGGGGGTGGGGGGAGTCCTATTTCCTCAGTGTGTTGTCTCTGCAAGGATGGAAAGGAAAAATTTTCCCACCTCTTCAAATTTCACCAAACTTCCCTAAACTAATGTTCAACATAACACTTGGATCTCAGGATCTGGGTTAAATTAAAACAAAGTAAGAGCAAATGGTCCCAGATGAACATGAATTTACTGAGGCTGACACTTCTTATAATGGTTACTGGAAGATGCATCACCGCCAGCCCACCCAAGGATCCCTACAGCAGCCAAACTCCCTGCTTGTTCGGAGCACCTCAGGATGACAGAGACACTCGTTACTTCTGCTGGAAGACTCCGCTGAGGTTCCGTTGGGAACGAAGCACGAGAGGGAAACAGCTGCTCCAGCTCTCTACCCAGGTATCTAGCCTCCGTTTCTGGGGGAAATAAATACATCCCAGAGCTCATCATTATGAAAAAAAATCCTAGAATTTGGCAAGAACACTGTCTTAACCCATCTTACAAAGGGAAAGTTGGTAGACAGTCCTCAGGCAGCAAAACAATACCTCTCATTGAACTCATAGTTTAGGGAAAGGCACTTTCCAATCACTTTTCCATTTCATTTTTATAATAACCTCTTAACAGAAGGGTTGGTGGGAGACTGGAATCTTGTGATGTCAACGCAAATCAAAGTGGTTTCTCCAGGGAAGCTTATTTTTGGAAGCAGAAGCCAACGTGGAGAAAATAGGGGTGGAAAGAAACTTTAAATGGTTTCCCCCTGAAGATGGAAAACTACATACAAATGTGGTGTCCTTGGCTACAGCATGAATGGAACCAATGGGAATTATGGGATTAGCAATGCACAAAGCAAATCCCACCCCTTGTGAACAGTTAATAAATTACCAATTCACACACATTAAAACATATTTTGCTTCTCACTTTGGAGCTTATATTACCCAGAGTGTTACTGCATGCATGGCCATATGCCTGGTCCAAACTGCTTATTTAATCAGGGATTGTGAATGGGCTATGAGAGCTGCCATTCGACATTACAGAGCAATCAGGTAGAAGGAGTCAAACGTTGACTTCTTCTCATTACCAGGAAAATAGATTAGCCTGACCTTCAGTATGGCCACATTCATAGCAAACATGACCACTTGTTTTATTAGCCACAAAGAAAGAAATTTCACACTACGAATGAGAGCTGTTTGTTGGGTTATTCTCTCCTAGTCCAAAAACTACCTTACGTTCTGAAAAGGAAAGCTACTCAATCATGACGCGCCAACTCATCTAGATTATTACCAAAGTGCAACCCCGTGCTGAAAATTCCACAGGAAATCTTATTCATGTTCCACCCTTTGACCCTATGATAATAATAATCAAGGTTTTATTTTTGTTTCTTTTCACAGAAATCATCAAGAATAACAATACACCTGGCCCTCTGCTCTCACATTTTGTTGTTGCTGTTTTCCAGTTGGCCTTTCCACACATAGGTGCAGCACTGACACACATTTATGAACGATTAAAAGGATTTCAGGGCTCAGTACTAAGGTGACTCTCTTACTGCTTGCACTAGGTTCTTGAGTCTCACTGCAATACATGGCTGTTTCCTTGCTTCTAGCATGTCAGCCTCCCCTCTCAGCCTGTTGCCCTTCTTTGTCCAATTACCTAGCACCATTAATATCATCTTCAGTACTTTTATTTTTTTCAGAACTGATACCTCACTATGATTTTCTGAACCCTTATTGAGATTCTTAAGAGAACCAAATAAACAGCATCCAAATGAGAACTAAGACAGAGATAAAGAAGGAGGAGGGCCAAAACAACGTTTCCAGCATCAACAACGGCTGAGGGAGCACCTGGCTCACTGAGAAAGTCCAATGGATCTACTCCTTGATTTCTGGAAGCAGGCAGGTTTCCCCACCCACTCACAGGCAAGGTCAGACACGACAGCCCTGCCCTTCTGCCTGTGACTGGATTGTCACTCATGGCACAGAGGAGAGGGTATTGTGTACCCTCCGCAGGTATGCTGGCTCCTTCAAGAAAAGACTGAGGTGTCTTTAAAACTGTTGGATTATTTCTCCAAACCTTCCAATCAGAGAAGTCTTTGCACCTCCACTAGGAGCAGAGGCTATCAGCTGGGGTGCAGTTGAGTAAAAGACTGGTAAGAGACCAGGTGTGCCCACCAACTGAATTTCATACTGGGAGAAAAGTCAGAGGTGGATAGGAGGTGCCTTCAGTTGGACAAAGTCTCTCTTTTCATGTGGGACGCTTGAGTTAGTTTCTAGAATATGTACTAAGAGCCTGAGATTTTGAAGGATCAAATTAATAGTACCATTGTTTCCTTTTCAAATTCTGAATTAAGAAATAAGAAATAAAGTGAATAAATGTCAAACTATTATTAATAATAAGGGATTGGTGGATAACTTTAACTGTTGAGCCAAACATGCTCTAACATCTTAATGTTTCATAGATGGTTTTTTCCTTAATGAGTCGTACTATAAGAATTAACTGCAAAACTTGTTCTCAAGCAGTACTTTGTACATTGTGTGTGCATGTGGGTGCAAACTGTTGAAATCTTTACTTAGTATACAGTTGGTCTTCTATATATAAAGTTAAATTAAAAATGAATCTTAATGAAGATGGAATGGGAGAGGGAATAGGAGGTGGGACAGGAGTGGGGGTGGGAAGGTGGTATGGAGGAAAGAAATTCCTGAAGTTGTAACCATGAAATTTGCATTCATTAAATAAAAGCTTTTAGAAAATAAAAAAAAAAAATTACCATTTGGAGACATTTCTTTAGCAGTGTTACTTTTAGCCACCTCTTTTGTGTAGTCATTAGCAAATATATTACATTTCTATATGCTATAGACCCAACAATACAATTATAGGCATACTATTATTTAGCACTGCTATTTGCATTAGTTAAGAGAAGACAAAGAAAAAATACTGAACATTCATATTATCTTTTACATAATTACTTCTATTTTTGCTAATTTTTTTTCCTTGTGGATTTGAATTACTATCTTGGGTCACTTCCTTTCAGCCTAAAGGACTTTCTTTGGTACAGCTTGAAGGGTGTGATATAGCAAAAAGTATCACTCAGGTTGTTTATCTGGGAATGTCTTTATTCCACCTTCATTTTAAATTTAGTAGTATCTCCCATTTCCCCGAGGATCTCTTCATTTGGCTCATTCTTTTTTCTCTTTGATCTTCAGGTTGCATGGTCTCTGTCAATCCATCTTCATGTGCATTATTTTATTTTTCTTCTGCCATTGATCTCTAACGAATTTTTCACTTCAGTTTTTATACTGAATATCAGCATCGGCATTTAGTTCTTTTGAAAGTAATTTTAGCTCTTTATTGATATTCTCTATTTGATGAAATATAGCAATGACATCTTCACTTGCTTCTTCATACACATTTTCTTTGAGTTCTTTGAAAAAAATTAATATACCAGGAGTTTTTGGTAAATCCATCTGGGTACTTTTCAAAGTATTTTCTGTTACCTTCTTTTCCCCCTGAATATAGGTCAGATTTTCTGGCTTCTTTGTCTGCCTCATAATTTTTTGTTGGAACCTGACTGTCTTATATGAGGATTCTCCAAACTATTTGTGGAAATGAAATGAAAAGGTACGTTTATTTTGGTGTAAAAATTGTTTTGAAACTCACATGTGTGCAGCTTTTTTCAAGAAGCTGATGAAAAATGCATAAAATGAAAGAATCCATGACTTTCAAAATTTTTTGCAGCAAAATAAACTTATTTTTAATTCTATTTCCATGAGCTTTTTGAAGTACTTTCAAATGAAATATTGTAGCAACTCTGGGTACTGCTCCGACCCTCCCCAGGTTTGTCACTGTTATTTGCTAATCTACTTGTCTAGTGACTAGTTCAGTTATTATGGTAAAGTCTGTTTTTCCCTCCTCCCTCATAGTGTGAAGCCTTTTATACTACTTGGAAGGACACCAGATGTGGGCATGTGTGTTGTCATTTTGGGATAAAGAGTCTTTGCAGTCCCTCTGTCTCAGTCCCAGACCATGTCAACTGTTAAGTTCCACTAATTGTTAGCTGATGGCTCTATTGTTTTCAACAATACCCCAAAACACAAATTTCACCACCAAATGGTCCAATTAAATTCAAACTCATTAATAGGGATAGTTTTTGAAACCAGTTTTTGGGGGATTTTTGTTATCCCAGGACGATTCTACTGGCTGTCTTTTCCAAATAATGTCAAGAATAAAGGAACTCGAGGGAGAAGAAGAAAGGCAGAGTTTCAGGTATATCTGAACTTCTACTTGCTGGGGTGAAATACCTGAGCTGGGTGGAAGGTTAAAGAAACCGAAGAGAAACGAGCCCAGGGCTACTGAAGCACTCTTCTTGACTGGGATCTGGGAGGGGAGCATCATGTGACAGGTCCCATTCAGCACATGCCAACCATGCCTGCTTGGCAGTGGCTGACGTGATAACAGTGATTAAAAAAAGAAAGAACTGGGGCCAGCGCCATGGCTCACATGGTTAATCCTCCGCCTGTGGTGCCAGCATCCCATATGGGCGCCAGGTTCTAGTCCCGGTTGTTCCTCTTCCAGTCCAGCTCTCTGCTGTGGCCCGGAAGGGCAGTGGAAGATGGCCCAAGTGCTTGGGCCCTGCACCCGCATGGGAGACCAGGAAGAAGCACCTGGATTGGTGGAGTGCCAGCCGTAGTGGCCATTTGGGTTAACCAACGGAAGGAAGACCTTTCTCTCTGTCTCTCTGACTGTTTATAACTCTACCTGTCAAATAATTTAAAAAAAAAAGAAAGAAAGAAAAGAAAGAACTAAGGCATGTCTCCCTCAGATATTGTGAGAACTGAACTGAGAGTCAGTCTGCGACAGCAGATAAAAACACAGCATGGGCTGGGGATGCATTTCCGAGCGAGGGGCCAGCTACAGGACAGGGCACTGACCCAAAGTCTGGGTACAATAAAAGCTGGGAGATCAACTTATCAATAAGTTCAAGTCCAGTGCTCCCCAAGAAGACTGCCAAGTGAAGCCATAAGAACAGATCTCAGCCTCACCAGCTGCACACTGTAGTGCTGGATGCCAGAGTCCACGTGGATGGAGGACATCAGGTCAGCCAGCAGCAGACAGTAGTCAGCATGTGGTCAAGGACTGGTGAAAAGCTAGGGTCCCTCGTTTCCTCCCTGCCTCCACCAAGACCACGCAATCGTGTAAACCTCACTTCTCTTCCCTCTTATACTTGGCCATGGTCTGAGGGAGAGAAGCCCACGAGTTCTGTGAGAGTTTGTGTGTTTCTACCCAAGATTAGTGGAATATACTGAGAGATTGTTTAAAATAAGGGAGGTGAACCAAGATTGTTTATTTCATATATTTCTCCCTTGACAACCAGTAGTAGTATAGACAGCCGCAGACAAAATAAAGGAGCTATATTCTCTCTGCACTTCTGATTTATAAGGTGCGTAAATCCTATAGCAGCACTACAAGTCCAAGAATGCGTGAGTATGCTTGGCACATAATAAATAGTGTTTTTCTTTCTGCCTTCCCTTTTTACTTCTTACACTAAAGAGGACACTTTCCCCAATATGTATTTTTGGCCATCCCACATCCAAATATCCTTTTTTGAGGGAAATGTGTTAAAACAGATCAAAGTCAACTCATCCACTCCACAAACAACACTGAAGCTGAACTGGGGGGATTATTTCTCCACCTTGCCCTCACAGCTAACATGGGTCTTCCAAATATCCTGTGGAACTGTAGTCTTCCTACTTTTTACTTGTTGAATATTATGATTAGTGGGGAATTAAGCCTGTGAATATAGAGTGGATTAAAATTACATCTTTGCAAAAACTGATGAAGAGAGGGGAGGGAGGGAGGAGGACGGGAGTGGAACCAGGGGAGTGAGGGAAGTGTGGCTGTCTTCTTGGAACGGTACCTATGGAATGCACAGAATCTGTTTTCTTTATATAAATATTTTTTTTAATCTTGAAGGAGCACTGCAAAGGGGCAGAGGGTATGTGAAATTTTCAAGGTAGCAGTGGCTATGGAGGTTTTTCTATTTTATTTTTGACAGGCAGAGTGGACAGTGAGAGAGAGAGACAGAGAGAAAGGTCTTCCTTTGCCATTGGTTCACCCTCCAATAGCCGCTGCAGCCGGGGCGCTGTGGCCAGCGCACCATGCTTAGCCGAAGGCAGGAGCCAGGTGCTTCTCCTGGTCTCCCATGGGGTGCAGGGCCCAAGCACCTGGGCCATCCTCCACTGGACTCCCTGGTCATAGCAGAGAGCTGGCCTGGAAGAGGGGCAACCGGGACAGAATCCAGCACCCCGACCGGGACTAGAACCCGGTGTGCCTGCACTGCAAGGCGGAGGATTAGCCTGTTGAGCCACGGTGCTGGCCTGTGGCTATAGAGTTTAAACCCCGAGTTTCACAGTGGGCATCCGGGCCCCTGCTTGCTGCCTTGCACTGTCTTAGTATGCCACAACAAAATGTCATACCAGCGGCTTAGCTTGATTTTCTCTCAGTTCTGGAGGCTGAGAAGTCTAGGTACTGGCCATCAGCGTCAGATGAGAGCTCTCTCCCTGCTTTTCAGGCCCCCAATTTCTATCTTCAATTTCTCATTATTTCCTGATCCTCGCTATTACTTTCAGCTAAGTTCCCTGGCGATCCTGGCCATTCAACAGACTTTATCCAGGAACACACAGAATTTAAACTTTGCATTTGGTTTTGACAAAGATTTTTATAGACATTGATCACAGCCAGATCAAGTCCCTGGGTCTATGCCTTGAGCTAAAATACAGAGATTTGAGTATGTCATTTACTTATTTTTAAGATTTATTGTATTATTTGAAAGATACAGAGAGAGGTAGAGACAGAGAGATGTATTCTATCTGCTGGTTCACTCCTCAAATGGCCACAATGGCCGGAACTGAGCTGATTCGCAGCCAGGAGCCAGGAGCTTCTTCTAGGTCTCCCATGTGGGTGCAGGGGCCCAAGTATCTGGGCCATCCTTCTCCTGCTTTCCCAGGCCAAAGCAGAGAGCTGGATGGGAAGTGGAATAGCTGGGACTCGAACCAACGCCCATATGAGTGCTGGCACTGCAGGCAGTGGCTTTATCTGCTATGTTACAGCATTGGCCCACATTTACTTATTTAAGCTGTTCTATCCTCTCGGAAGTAGTCATCTCATTCTAGTCTTTAAATTCTTCATGCTATTTACATTATCCAATACTAGTGGCAACTTGATACTCTGATATTATCATGAGAAAATTATTTAGTATTTGTTTCACCTGACAAGAGTCCCATTCCTGACTCTGAATTTTCATTTTCTTTAACATCAACTAGGGTACAAAACCAATACCCATTCCCTAATTGATGGTCTTCTGATTTTAGCTTCTGTACAAGTCTGGATTCATGGTTGCCAATAACAGAACCTGACTCTGGTCCATTTAAAATAGAAAACAGGCTGGGGGGTGGGAGAGATATTAGATACTTTAAATAACTGGTGCAAACTTTGGAGAATCAGATTGGAAACGGAAAGGAAATGCCACCGTTGCTATGGCGTGAATTGTGTTTCCCTGGTCCTGCATCCCCAAATTCATACACATGAAGACCTAACCTCAAATGTGATTATTTGAACATAGAGCTTTTAGGAGGTGGTATAAGTTAAATTAAGACATAAGGGTGTGGCCCTAACCTGATAGGACTGGCAGTCTCATAAGAAGAGGAAGATAGGGAGATCTCTCTCCATGTGCTTGCACCAAAGAAAGGGCCCATGTGGACACGACAAGACTGGAATGAGATGGCTAATTCAGAGGGGATATGACAGCTTACACAAGTAAATGACATGCTCAAATCTCTGTATTTTAGCTCAAGGCATAGACCCAGGGACTTGATCTGGCTGTGATCAATGTCTACAAAAATCTTTGTCAAAACCAATGTAAAGTTTAAATTCTGTGTGTTCCTGGATAAAGTCTGTTGAATTACCAGGATTGCCAGGGAACATAGCTGAAAGTAATAGCGAGGATCAGGAAATAATGAGAAATTGAATTCAGGGCAGAATATGGGAGTCCTGGAAGCACCCCCAAATCACTTTCTACAATAACCCTTGCTTCACAGCCAAAGGAAACCCACTCCTTCCTCTTTGTAGCTTCAGCATCCTACATCGGCGCTGAGCTCGGTTGTCTCCATATTCCTTGTCCATTTCACCCTTAGAGTAGGGCATGATGCCAGCAGGACCTGCAGAGTAGTAAGCTGTAGTTGGTACCTTCAATACCCAGTTAACACTTAGGAGTCCTTGGGCAGGAGGATGGGAGAACATCTTTGAAAAAATAGGAAACTACTGTATCAGGAAGGTTTCTTTGGTTTCTAGTGCTTTAGTAAACTTTAAAGCATATGAGGAATACCTGTCTCTCTGATACTTAATGAAAATGCTTGGAGGGCCAGTCTGGCTTTTGAAGATCGACTCTTCAATGTTTTCATGTAACTATTCAATACACTTACCAGGTGCTGTGATGGGATTCTACTTTTAAGTGGCTATAATTTAGAAATTATGGTCCAGCTGATCCAGTGATGCCCCAGGTATCTGTGGCAAATCAATTTCCCTAACATGGAAATCACATAAGAGGTGGTTAGATTTTAGAGCAATAGTGTAGCCTCTTCATTATGTTATTGCTCTCCTTTCAAGAAAGAGGTCTTGGTTTGCCTCTGGAATCAAGTAGAGATTAAACATTGACCATGAGATACCAGCTGACTGTGGAAAACAAACTACGTATTATGAACTAGAGCATCATCTGGTCCACCTCACCATTAAGTCAGTGTTACCTCACTGTCCCAGGCAGGTGTTCTGTGCTGGGCTGCAGCAAACACCACACATGAGCCAACGTTCATACTCCTATGACACTGCCACTCCTCCCTTAGCCTAAGGAGAACTGTCCTGTGACTAGCTGTCCAAAGAGAAGACACTTGGGCCTGGGCTCTAGGAAGCTGTAAGTTACATGCTGGTGTAAGCTATAGGTAGGCTGCCTGTTGAATAACCCCCACATAGGTGTAGGTGTGAAGCTCAGTACAGAAACAAAATCATCATAATCACAGTTGAGTGAAAGGAACTATCAGGGCTGGCGCTGTGGCGTAGTGAGTAAAGTCGCCGCCTGCAGTGCTGGCATCCCATATGGGCACCAATTTGAGTCCTAGCTAATCCACTTCTAATCCAGCTCTCTGCTATGGCCTGGGAAAGCAGTAGAAGATGGTCCATTCCTTGGGCCCCTGCATCCATGTGGGAGGACCTGGAGGAAGCTTCTGGCTCCTGGCTTCGGATCAGCGCAGCTCCGGCCATTGTGGCAAATTGGGAAGTGAACCAGTGGATGGAGGACCTCTCTCTCTCTCTCCCTCTCTCTCTGTGCCTCTTGTTCTCTCTCTGTATAACTCTGACTGTCAAAGAAAAACAAATAAATCTTAAAAACAAAGGAACTATGGTTATCACTTGCTAAAGCTTGCATTGATTGAAAAAACAATTTCACTGGGGAATTTCAATAGATTCTTGGACAATGGAATTTAAAAATGTCTATTTGGGGGTCAAAAACCATGGGATTCACACATAATTTTTCATAATATGCATTTCTGAGAACCCTTTGAAGACCCCTCCTATGGGAAAAGCATCTGTCTATAACAGTCCATGAGCAATGACTACTATGTTGAGTTAAAGTCATGGTTAGGAGATGCAGGTGATAAAAAGTTTAGGGAAAAAGTATGGAGAGACCTTTCAAAACAGATCTGTGGTGACATAATATTCATGGACAATCAAAGGTTATGCTTTGGAGGCGCATTTGGCACAGTGCTTCAGAAGCGGATTGGGCCACTCACACTGCGCATTGGAATACCTAGGTTCAAGGCCCGGCTCCAGTTCCATTTCCAACTTCCTGCTGATGTGTACCCTTGGGGGTAGGAGCTAATGGCTCAAGTACCTGGGTCTCTGTCACCTACATGGGGATCTGAACTGCACTCTGGGCTCCTGGCTTTGTCCTGGCCCATTCTGCTGTTATAGGCATTTGGGGAGTGAACAATGGATGAAAGATCTCTTTCTCTCTCCCTTACAAATACAAATGAATGAATGAATGAATGAACAATTTTTAAAATCTTTTAAATAAAGATTTATTTATTTATTTGAAATGCAGAGTTAGAGATCTTCCATCCACTGGTTTACTAAGTGGCTGCAATGACAGGGACTGGACCAGGCCAAAGTCAGGAGCTGGAAGCTTCTTTTGGGTCTCGACCATGGGCTCAGGGGCCCAGGCACTTAGACCATCCCCTGCTGCTTTCCCGGGCACATTAGCGGGGAGCTGGATTGGAAGTGGAGCAGCCGGGACGTGAACCAGCACCCTTCAGGCCATGGCTTAACCTGCTGCACCACAGCACCAGCCCTGAATGAACAATTTTTAATGATATGTATTGTGAAAAAAGGCTCTTTTAATCAAAAGGAAGAGCTGATCTGTTCCATAACGTCCATGGTCCTCCTGTGTCTAGCTCCATACATACGGTTACAAGAATGTAGGCTACCCAATGGCTCAGTTGCCTTGACTACAACTGTCCCGGCTATAGGCCTCCCAGAGATAAACCTCAACCTCCAATATTGGACAGTACCCTGAATGCAGAATGAGCCAAACTGGTCCTTCTCTGTCATGGGGGAGAATATAGACTTGTCTTCTCTGGAATCACTGTTCTCTTCCCTGTCACACTCTAGGTTCACCAGTCACACACTCACCGAAAGCTTTCTATTTTGTTGCAGTTATTGGCACTCACCTTGCTAGCTTCTCTTGGTTTCTGCCTATCTTCTAGGAGATTTAGACTATCTTCCATTCAAACTCTCTGCTTAAATTAACCATTAGTTCTAATGTTGGAAACTGTAAATTCAGAGGTACCTTCTCCCAGATCTTATACTTTTCCTCACTGTATTTCTTCCCTGTCTGGCAGACAGCTAAGGTTCCTCCATGAGCCATCCCAAGCCATCCGTGTGCTCCCACATCAAATATCAAACATGATGCAAGCATATGATACACATGAACACATATGAGCATATGAACACATATGAAGCATATGAACACATATCATATGTATTATTAGGGATGAAGACCTGGGTTGGTAAATGTGCCTGTGTGAAGCCATTACTGATCCATGATTAGACACTAACTTGGTACCAGTGCTAAAATCGGGATATGGTTATTTTCTCAGTGAAGTATACTTAGGTCATCCCATGTCATGTGTGAACCTTGGAATTAGAAAAAAATATCTCAGATGTGCTTCTGTATCCTTGACATGAACTTCCACATCACCATCCTCCATTGAACTGCATGCCTCATCTTCTTGTTTTAAAGCTCTTTGAGGCACCTTAAGCTTATATGAAACAGCCAAGACAGGAATCCATAATATTCAAAACCTTTTACTTCTAAATTCCACTAATACACAAAACAAATCAAACCCCTGCCCTAGTGCTAAGAAAATGCACTATGTTGATTAATTACCTGGTTAATTCACAGTTATAAAGAAAATTCCTAGGCTACCTTCCTAAAACATAACCATTCATTTTCCAGTGTTCCTAAGTACAGTATTTAGATACAATTTCATTTTGAGACTATGGTCCCTCCCAGCATGTCCAGTGACCCCACGTCTTGCTCTGTATTTTATCTTATTACACTTCTGGTTTAACTTTCAGCTGCCATTTATCTACTTTTTATTTTTCATTGAAAGGAAAGGAATATCCTGGATAAAAAGTTTCCTTGAGTGAGATTTTCTTGTACCAGCAACGATATTATTACTGGGTGCCTTAAAAATATGTAACATTTAGCCCGAGGCTTGATCAATGGGATGTCATGACTGACAATGTCTTAGTCAACATGTACTATAGTCTTTCTATCTAAATTGAGAATGTAACCATGAAACCTCTCTTGACCATACCTGAAAAAGTAGATCAGTGATAGGAAAAAGTCATCTTTTTAAAAAATGGAAAATTATATCTGTTCAATATAAGCTCTTAAAGAAAAAGGTCTGAAGTAGCCATGTTCTTTGTATAGACTACAGGTTTTTGACTTCCAAGAGACTTGCCAACATGATATGGGATTGACATTTCTAAAGGAAACTCATATTCCGGGAGAGGTTCCAGCAATTCCTTCATTAACAAGGGGCTGGGGGTTCCACAGTTTGTTTTCAAAGAGGAGTGAGACTTCAAATAAGTTTTACAGAGGGAATATTAGGCATATTTCAAAAATGCAAAGTAAGGTAATTGTTTCTCTAGAATACTCAGCTGTTACCTAAGGACTAAAAGGTAAGATCAGTTAGGCTAGGGATTTTAAATTTTCATTTGTACTTGAAAGGCTGAAAGGGGGAGAGAAAGAGTCAGAGACAGAGACAGAGAGACATACAGAGATCTTTCAACCATTGCTTCACTCCCTAAACATCTGCAGCACAGCCAGTGCTGGACCACATGACTGCCTGGCCCCAAGTTCTTAGGCCATCATCTGCTACCTCCCAGGAGGCACATTAGCAGGAAGCTGGATCAGAAGTGGAGGAGCCGGGACTGGAACCAGGCACTATGGGATGCAGGCATCTCAAGCAGTGACTTCAGCTGCTGCACCAAACGTCTGCCCTGAGCTTAGGGATTTTTAATTTGCACCCTGACGTCAGCATGGCTTGTCACCAAACATGTACATGTTCTTTTAAATAATAGTTTCAGATAATGACCGTGAGGCCCAGGAAATTGGGAGCCAGTTGAACAGCTTGCATTGAGGTGGTAGCACCACTGCCCATTTTTTCCCCAGTGTTTCATGCATGGCTTCCATTAAGAAATTATATCTGTAAGAATAGCCTTATTTCAGACTTAAGGTTCACAGAAACATTTCCACTTGTATTCTCAGGGAACTCATTTTATTTGGCTTTTTTTAAAAAATCAAGTAATTATGCTCCTAGGGCCACCAAGGGGTAAGCAGATTTAGAACTCAACTGGCAGCAATTTAGAAGTCAGTGCTAATTGTGGTCTCTTATACCTTACACAGAAGGAGAGAGGAGAAGGCAGCATCAGAGGCAGAGGTTGTTAACACAGAGGTCACACACAGGCTGGGGCCCTTCCAACAGCATGAAGGTCCGGGTTAAGGGGACGAACTCCCAGTGTCTCCACTCTGGACTGTGAAGGGAGATCCAGGGGTTCCCACACCTGTCTCCATCATGACAGCAGGAGGCTCTCACTGAGACATCCCAGCTGGGAATAGAACTTTGTTCTGGTCTAGCCATCTATCGCCTGCTTGGCTACGGGTCCTCCCAGAAAGGAGGAAAATCATGAGGCCACCATTCACTAAGAGGGACTCTACACAAGTCAGGAGGTGTGCAGCCAAGGCCGGCCGCCTAGCCATGGTGAACATGAAGCTGGCCAGAGTCTGAGCTTCGGGACACAAATGGACCTGAGCTGTCCATTACAGGAGCCTTTAGCACCGTGCTGTGAGAGTGCTTGAGATGTGGCCAACACGACGGAGGAACTACGAGAGTGACAGAACAAGTCTATGGAAAATGGAAGTAAAATGGGTTTACTTTTGGTGTAAAAAAATTTTTAAACCCATGTGTAGTTTTTTTTTCCTTTTTTAAAAAAAAGATTTATTTGAAAGGCAGAGTTACACACACACACACACACACACAGAGAGAGAGAGAGAGAGAGAGAGAGATCTTTCAGGTCTCCCACATGAGTACAAGGGCCCAAGGACTTGGGCCATCCTCTGCTGCTTTCCCAGGGGCATCAGCCGAGAGCTGGATCAGAAGTGGAGCAGCTGGGACAGTACCCAGTACCTATACGGGGTGCTGGCATTGCCTTCTACATCACAACACTGGCCCCTCCATGAACTTTTTGAAGTACCCTCATATACTAGTGAGCATGGGGAGTCAAGGAAGAAATTCTCAACCTACTAAAAAACATATTCTTTAAAAAAAAAAAAGTTCTGCTAATGGGACCAGTACAGTGATGTACTGTGTTAAAGCCCCAACCTGCAGCACCGGCATCCCATATGGGTTCTAGTTCGAGTCTTGACTGCTCCACTTCCAACCCAGCTCCCTGCTAATGTGCCTGGACAAGCAGCTGAGGATGGCCCAAGTCCTTGGGACCCTGCATCCACATGAGAGATCTGGAAGAAGCTCCTGGTTCCTGGCTTCAGATTGGCTCAGTTCCAGCCATTGCATCCATCTGGGGAGTGAACCAGTGGATGGAAGACCTCTCTCTGTAGCCCAGTTTTTCAAATAAATAAGATAAATCTTTTAAATAAAAAGTGCTGCAAAGGTGAAACAAGAGCCTTGCGTAGCCAACCTTTCTGCATACCTCTTGCAAACTCAAACATTGCAATGGGATCCCTACAAGGCCAGAGCTGGGAAGACTGCTCTGCTCTATCCTGGGCCAACCCAGACCGCCTGAGTGACTTCCTCTTTTATGTTTAGAGGTGGTCAGTGGCGGCACCAGCCTGGGATCTGAAATTGGCTGAAATGGAACCATGACTCTCACTTCCATGACTTTTTCTTAAAAACCCATAAAGCCCCTGCTGCCTTGAAGCATGGATCACACTCCATTCTCCCTGAAATCCACATACCTTTTCTCTTCCTTATTCCTCTGGTAGCATCTCACTCTTAGTTTCTTCCATTGATGTCTACTGAGCTCTTTCTTTGCACCAAGCACAGTGTTGGGCGTGAAAGCTGAGATACCAGGAGATCCCATTCGAAGACGCTGATACATAAATAAGAGTCACACATAGCACTGTACGGGGGAGACAGACTAAGCCGCAGCCCGAGGAGGGATGCTGACTAACAGGAGTCACCAGAGAGCCGACCCTCGAGAGTCCTCCCGCAGAAAGACACACACGAGCAACAGCCTCCCAGGCGGGAAATGGAGCAGTGGAAGTGATGCATAGAAGGGATGCAGAGGGAAGGAGCAGCCAAGACAAGGCCACAGAATTCCCATTTATAAGACATCGTAAGAGGAGAAAAAGAGAATTATTCAAGACTTTCACCAGTTTGTAGAAGCTTCCTCCCAGTTCCTCCAGTTTAGCGCACATCTTTCCAGCAGTGGAGAAATTCTCATTCCCCTGGGGCCATACAGAACTTGAGGTTTCTAGGACGTCTGGTAACACCGTTGTCACCCAACAGTATTTGCAGACTGCCTGTTGTGAACTAGTCAGATACTCACCTCAGCAACCACGCCGAAGACTGGCTCCCTAACCTCGGGAGTGCATGGACAGGCCCGGGAGATGTTAATACTAGGTAAAGCACAGCCAGTTTGGCAGGAAACCGCAATTTTTCTCTTTTCTTACTCTTGGAAATCAAACGCATCTGTTTTGCAACATTGTGGAGGTAGAGACAGCCTGCTCCAAATCACCGGTCCCCATGCTCGGCCCTCTTTCCCTGCAACAAACTATCTGAGCAGACAAGGTAGATCTAGCCTTGCTCAAAGAACAGTATTCTTAGGGACTGGATTCTTAAATCTTCCTTGCTTAAATAATTCTCTGCTGTGTTTCTTTGGACAGGCCATTATACAACAGTTAATACTACAAAGAGGACCTCAACAGAGTGGAGAAGGGAGAGAAGAGGCTTAAGCTTGAACAAGTCCAAAGTACCTGACCCTCCACTTAAAAAAGCAAAATGGGATTGTCTAAGAAACTGAAGGCAACAGAAGTAGCATGAATCAGTGCTCTGAGATCATTTGTTTGAGTCTAATGAAATTCCATAGTCAAACAGTGACTTAAAAATATTCAGCATACCTTCATAGAGTATGAACAATAATAGGATGGCATGGATCTCCAATGGGGTGCTTTAAGAAAATCTAGGGAAAAATGGAACTAGAAGATAAGTTTGGTTGTGCAAAAAATAATTTTTGAAAAACATGTACATGAGGGCTCTTAAAAAGTTCATAGCAAATGCATATTATGGGAAAAATGCATGATTTTCAAAAATTTTTGCACCAAAAATAACCAAGTTTTATTTAGTTAAAAGAGAGGCAGAAAAAGGGAGATTTTTAGTTCACTGTTTGACTCTCCGAATACCTACAACAGCCACATCTGGGCCAGGACGAAGCTGGGAGCTGGCAGCTGGGAACGCAGGTCGGGTCTTCCATTTGGGTGGCAGCTACCCAAGTACTTGTGCCATTACTTTGTGCCTCCCAGGGTGCACATCACCAGGACAGCAGAATCAGAAGCGGAGCCAGGTCTGAAACCTGTGACCTGGGATTTGGGCATCCTAATTGCTGCTCCAAACACCAGCCTGAAACTTATCTTTCAGTCCCCTTTTCCAAGAGCTTCACTGTGTCATGAGATTCAGTAGACTCTTGCTTCTGAAAGGCCGGAGTTGTCGTGACAACATTGCCATGGCTACAGCCGCAATCCAGGAGCCAACTCAAACCTGCCCTGTGCAGGAACCAGGCTGCCGACTGCTCTCCCCTCCATGCTCCTCCTCCGACCACCTTCACAGAGCAGGTGAGGGGCGGGCATGAGGCACCCCTGGCCGCCAGCTGGGCGGCTGCAGCAGCCAAGGTCAAGGCATTGCCCGTGGTGAGAAGACAATTTACTGAACCCAAATCTAAAGGTTTTCCTGTCTAGAGCCATCAGGGATTGCTTTCACGTCAAGTGCTCCGGTAGCTGGCTTTGGGTTCAAATCTCTATTGTGGAATTTGAACCATCTAAACGTCCATCACCACAGAAAAAGCTCTACGGGTCTTGTTAACAAAACAGAATGAACTTCTGCCAACAGCTGAGAAATAAATTCCTCCTTTCCTGCTGCCCAGACCACAACCTAATGAGGGCTCCCCAGCTCTCTCTGCAGTCATAAAATGAAACGCACAGGCTTTTCCTTTGATGTGTTCCAGTGTAAAAGTTTAGGGCTGATGCCTTTTCATCCTTAATTTATCTTCCCTTGTAAATATTTCTGTACCATTTCCAATATCTTAAGTATACACATTTTTAAAAATAATTCGCTCCTTCTTCTGTTTCAGTTGTATAACTTTATGTTATGGGGCAGATTTGGGGCTAAATAAACATACCTCCGGCTACAGCGCTGCACATACCGCTGGCAGCAAATTAACTCAAACAAATGTTTTGGTTGGGTAGTGAGGTTGCTTTTTAACGATCCCCTGTTCTTGTCAGAGGGCCCAAGGATACACTCCCTGCACTCCCAAAGGTTTTTCTAGATGTTATTTTCTGCCTTGCTAGTATTCGGGTCTCAAGTTTGTCAAGCTGGCTGGTTTCAAAAATCACCACCAGAGGGTGCCACTGGTTCGCTCCTAAAACGTTTTTGACTCTAGGGCTCGAAGCAAGGTCACCCTGCTACCAAGAAGTGCCTACAACAGCATTCCTATCCACGGATAGAACAGCAACAAGATCTCACTTTGTTTTGATGGCATGTAGTAACAACCTAAACTCAAACATCTCTGTAGCTTGTCCAAAGCCAACTGCACTAATTTATGTCTTCGCTGTAAGTGAAGCAGGAACTGCTAATCATTTCTTATTCTCCCAGCTTTGGTTCAGCCTTTACTATGAAATGATGACCCCAGAATCCTAACTTCTTCTTAACCACACCAAACAATGGAACAGCAAAGTAAAGAGAGAATCTGCCTTCCCCTAACAATGTTCGTCTCCAGCAGTGGAGCTTACAAGCATCCCATTTTCAGCACACACGTTTTGCTTTGGTGTGATGTTTGACTTCTAGATAGCATTTGGACCCGTCACCTTCAACTTCTCTTATTGACGTATCTCTATGGTTCACTCAGATTTGCATGCAGATTTTCTATTTGATATTTTCTGGGATACACAAAGGAGGTATGGGATTCAGTATCCATTTAGCTAGAGAGAGCTTGCTTGGGAATTATCTGTAAATTGTATCAGAACCCCTGGTGGTGTTGTCACATGAACTGTCAAAGCAAATCAGGCCTCAGTGAAACTCTTCTATGAAGGACCACATGAAAGAGGTCAGGCTTCGTAAGTATCAGGGAGGAACCTTTCGCTATTGTAGCAAGAAAGTGGGCACATGTGTAAGTGGATGTGGGTGTCTTGGACTCCCTCTATCTCTAGGGGAAGGTGCTAGGCTGCAGTTTGCTGATGCCTGCAAATGGAGAATCTCACAGTGCACACTGATCTCACAGAGATGCCCCTCTTGCGCTGTGCTTTGGTTTTGACCTAGTGTGGCTCAGTAGGTGCTGCATCTGAAAGCTCACGGTCCCTGGAGGGAATATCTCTGGGATTCTCTCTCCAGAACTTTCCCAGTTGGAGCCAAAGGAGCCTTGGCTTTCAGAGTCTTTACGTTTGTGTCCTGTGAAGATCTCTTACGGCAAGACAGGGAATGAACGCTAAGCGTGCTATGCACCAGCAACTTCTCCAGCAGTGATAGGGAAATTAACAAAAGATGGTTCACCTTCGGACTGATGCGTGGCGAGCGGAGTCTGGGTTTCCTTGGAGTAGGACACTACTTCCCTCGGCAGGAAGTCCACTTGGGTAACCTTCGACACGCCCAGCTTATGCAGTCGCCTCCTGTAAGTGACAAGGGACAAACACTTAGAGAGGGGAGGGGCTCATTTTGGAAGCACTGGCAGTAATACAGGGAAGCATAAAACCAACCCCAGACAGGGACAGTTCTGAATACAATGGCTGGGGCCATGGTGCAGAGCTGGCCTGGGGTCCGGACACTGGACTGTTGGGCCCAGCTTGGCCCTCATTTGCTGGGTGATGTCAGGCAGGTCCCTCATCCTGACACATGAGGTCTTGGTCCAGGTCAGAAGAGACCTCTTCCACTCTGAGCAACTCTGATGCCATGTGGTGAAAATATAGAAAGAAAGAGAACTGTCATTGGAAATATAGGATCCCACTTTCTTAGATTGGAGGGAAAAAACAGAATTACTACTTCTGGATTCTAAAGAAAAGGGAGTGAGTGAGATGTAAAATTACTAAACAAGACAAAAGGCTCAAAGTTTCAGTGTAAGAAACTCAAGGCATTATTGTAAAATCATCCTGGATCGGAGACGGATGATTTACTTGACTAAATGGGCCTTTCTCGAAGTTTATGAAGAATAGAGCGTGGACCCACACCCCGGGAATGCTTCACACAAAGCCGTTCCTGCTGTTTCCTAGCCCAGAACAGCTTCCTGAGGTCCTAGAGGGTTATTGTGTATCACAAGCAAACAGATGGAGAAGAAATGTGGCCCAGGAACATAACACCACCACTTCAACTTGGGGCCACCCCTGGCACAGAGAGATCTCCCTGGGCCCTAGACTCCCGAGGGTATCAGCATGAGGCTCGGGGAGCTGCAGGCTTTGGTTCAGCGATACACGCACCTGCAGGCAAGGGCTTCTGGAACACTGTGCATAAGGGACATAAGCAGCAGGCCCTGCTTGAAGAGGGACCAGCAACAGACACTGGACAATAGGAGGCTGACTCTTAATTGGTAATCCATCATGGCTAATTAGAATCAACAAGCCCTGAAAGCCTTATGTTTCCTGTTTATAAAATATCTTTTTTTTAAAGATTTATTTGTTGACTTGAAGGTCAGAGTTACAGAGAGAAGGGGAAAGACAGAGAGAGCACTCTTGTATCTTCTAGTATCCATCTGGTTCACTCCCTAGATGGCCACTACAGACAGGGTTGGGCCAAGCCAAAGCCAGGAGCCAGGAGCTTCATCTAAGTCTCTCATGAGGGTGGCTGGGCCCACCATCTGCTGCTGCTATTCCCAGGCCATTAGCAGGGCGTTGGATTGGAAGTATAAAATGGCTCTTCATCACAGAGGTGTGAGGATTAGATGCTGGATCCTGAGTTCTATTTTTAATTTGTCTTTGTAACTGATTACCATCAGGTTTCTATTTGTTAAGATTTGGAGAAAGTAGATTTATGAATGTTTTAAAGATTCTTTAAGACAGGAGAGCTGAAAATAATCTCTGTCAATAAAACACAAGAACCACACTCCTAATTGCTTTGCATGGGCACTTATATAGGTTTTGACTGCTTAAGAGATTCCATTTGCTTTTGCTTTAACTAAAAGTACTATTGCTGTCAAAGATCTGTTCTCAAGACTTAGCTTGAACAGGTAAGTTGATCCATTGAAACAAAATATCTTTGTTTCTCAGTAATTACTGAAAGTGTCAACCAGTTTCTCACTGATGCTTTGACTGTGAGCTCAGGGTCTCAATCCAACCCAAGCCATTACAAATAATAAAAGCTGAGTTGTCCCCATGCGATTCTCCCAGTGTACCATGGTTGACACATTAGACCTATGGTTCTCCTGGCTGGAGGGTGAATGTGTTTCTAATGATTTGTAATTTTAAAGAAACTCTTTATGACACTTCTTGGAGGGTACTGGTAGATTACTGTATCTTTCCATCTTGATAAGACTGTATTTATATCAAATGCTGTTATTGTTTGTGGCTACTTTGCTGTAGTTTTAGAAAGCAAGTATTTACAATATGCCATTTTTCATACACTATCTTATTTTAACCTCATGAAAAATTAAAATTTTATAACATATTCCAATTTTACAGATGAGAAAAACTAAGGCTTGGTGCTATTAAACAATTTTCTTAAGGGGCTTGTGTTGTGGAATAGTGGGTAAAGCCACTGCCTGGGATACTGGCATCCCCTAGGGGCATTGGTTCAAGCCCTGGCTGCTCCACTCCCCATCCAGCTCCCTGCTAGTGGCCTGGGAAGGGCAGCAGAGGATGGTTCAAGTCTTTGGGCCACCTGCCACCCATGTGGGAGATCCAGAAGAAGCTCCTGAATCGTGGCTTTGGCCTGCTCAGGACTGACCATTGCAGCCATCTAGGGAGTGAACCAGTGGATAGAAGATCTCCCCCTCTCTCTGTAACTCTAACTTTCAAAATTTCTAAATAAAAATGAATCAACAAATTTTTTTTTCTCGAAATCACAAGGGTAGTAAGCAATGGATCCAGGACTTGGCTCTACCCAACAGTGAAGTTCTAGGGCCATGTCCTTGAAAACTGCAATCTTGACCTTGTAGTCCTTACTGAAAACAGCATCCACTCATGGAGGCACCAGCACCTGTGTTCATTTTAGAAGCATGAGAAAGGATTTTTGAGACGTGACCTGGCTCAGATTATTATTAAGACGTAATGGAAGAATTATCTTTCTGAAGTAAGGGCCACTCACTTGCTTCCAGCCCTGTTGTAGAAAATTCTAGAAAGGCTGACCAGAAGGTGGTGCCCTTTCACAGCAAAACACCTTCCTCAGCTATGTTCTGCACCAGCCTCAGGTCTGCAAATCTCAGCTGATGCATAGTCCATCTGTGTAAACAACCTTACAATATATTTAGGGAACTTTCTTCAATTTTCCTAAAACCTTTCTACAATTCTATCAGCTTCAGAATTACTACATAACTATATGTAAGAAATGAAGTACTCATGTATAGTAATTATTTCTTTAGAAGTTTGAGCATTAAGTATCATCTTTTTTTAATGTTTGCTCCAAGTCTCACAATTCTTTTATTCAAAGGTGCAAGTTATACTACCTGGCAAAGTAAGGAGGAGTGAACAAAATAGTGTTAATACTATTATAATCCCCATTCCTTCCATCTAATTGGGCTACAGGTTCCATACTGGCTCTTCGGGTCTGACTCGGGGACACTTGTACTGCCTTCACACCACTGGTACTGCAGAGCTCATGCCTCGTCCACTGGACACACAGGTTCTTCTGCCATCGCCGCTGAAACAGGCCACTTGTCTACTGTTCAGGACTTGACTGCAAACTTGCCTATTTATCCCTAATTTATTTCTGTACCTTGAGGCTTAAATCAGTGTCAGGTACACAGGAGGCATTAAATAAATGTTTGAAGGAGGAAAGGGGAGAAAGAAAGGAGAAGATAAAGAGGAAAAGGCAGAAGAAAGTATATAGAAATAATAGCCGATACATGTTCTGGCTGACTATTACATCGTTATTATATCATGCTATTTACTTTAATCCTTGGCAAATTCTTCCAAAATAATAAGGGATTTTTACCAAAATTTAAAAATTTCTGAACTGAATTTATATAGTGATTGTATAACTGTAAGAAAGCAAACAGATGACCTAAGAAGAACAATAAAGCCATTATAAATTTAGATTGTGACTACATTTAACAAACTTAGAGAAAATCCAAATGAGAAATCCAGTTCAGTAGCATTAGCACTCCTTTGAAGCAAGTTCAAATGTAAATTCAGTTCCCCATTTCAAGCCCACTGAGTCAGAAACCCTGTGTGGGGCCTGCAATTTGTGTCTTAGTAAGCCTGTCCTTGGTCCTCTCCCCACCCTGGTGATACTGATGTCCCCAAAAGTTTGGGCACCGCTGGCTTAGGAAGAGTAGAAAGATCAGAGAGATGCAGACATCACTGTTTAACCAGAATTGCGTGGGTCTCTCACCCCACAGCAAATCCTAGAGGCCTGGTGCTACTGAAGAGACTCCTGGAAAACTTCAGCTCTGTGCTGTGGGCCAGGTGCAAAGGTGAGTGAGACAGCAAGATGAGTGTTGGATAAAGTAGACGGCAGTGGACAAAATATTAAGCAATGGCTCAAGAGCCTACCCTAGATCTGAAACTGAAACACAAGGCAGAGAGCCCCAAATACATTGAGCAGTGGAACCAGGGATCCCTCACAGGCCACCGGGCATTGTTCTGAGAGGACCCAGGCCCCACATTTCCCCAGCAGCCCTCAGCAGAAGTCCTGCAAGCTTCTACTGGATCTCATTCTCTTGGCCAAACCAGCTGCCTGAGCAGTCACACTGCACCAAGGTTGAAAGTTTTCCTCCAAAAAGGAAAATTTGGTCTTCCTAAGGAATAAAAAGTAAAGCGACTTGTAGTTTGAGATGATTTACCACCACTCAGATAGCAAAAACATTCAGTTTACCAGTAGCAAAACCCAACCTACCAAGATTCTATCTTTTCATTAGACATCAAGAATCTCAAGAAGAGCAGCCTTCCCTTGCATTGATCACGTTCCCATTCTTCTTCCTCTGATTCAAAGGAGGCTTGGTCTATCCACCCACAATCACGTTAACATGACTTTGCTATTTATAAAATTCCATTGTCCAAGGCAGATGAAGCCCCAACTGTGGCTTATGCATAGACTAGGATATCTGTGCATATTTAAGAAAGTTATGCAGAGTTACTCCCAAATAAAAGGATTCCATCTTATCAATAATAGCATGAAAAACAAACCCAGCAATAGAAATTCTGATAAGTATATACCATGTGGCTCTTCTTCCATTTGAAAAGATAAATGAAATTCAAGAAAAATCTTACTGATGTGTGGAATGGGCAGAAGCCTAGCAGTTGATGCCTGCCTCTCATATCAGAGTACCCAGGTTCCATTCAAGCCTCCAGCTCCTGACTCCAAGTTCCTATTAGTGCTCACCCTGGCAGGCAGCAGGTGATGGCCCAGGTAATTGGGACCCTGTTACCCATGTGGACGACCTGGATTGAGTTCCCAGCTCATGGTCTCAGCCCATGCCCAGTGGTTGTGGCATTTGGCAAATGAATGAGCAGGTCTGTCATTCTGTCTGCTTCTCAAATAAGTAAAAAGTATTTTTTTCTAAAGAAAAAATCTTATTGATATTTAAAATTGTTATTAATATTTTACAAACTTTTTGGTCTAATGAAGAATAAATCCTTGCAAAGACAGGATAGTCATCTGCTAAGGTGGATACCCTGGGCTTGTTTCTATTTAAAAAATTACCTCCATTCCCTTCAAAGCCATGAACAACAAACCTCAGCATCTAGAGCCATGGTGTCTACATCTGTAAGAGGGAGGCAGGGTTTGTTTTGTGTCTACATGTGGAATGCTAAAGAAAACCCACCAGATTCCAAAAAACTACCATTTGGTCGCCTTTAAAAGAATTTAAATGGGAAAATAAAGTTGACATGTCAAGGACTTTGGTTAGTGTGGGGTTGGACATAGAGGGCAAAGGGAAGTGGAACTCCTTAGTTAGACTCTTAAGATCAAACTGCCTTAATTTTCTTTCATCGAAATAAAATTTACATACTGTAAATTTCTTACCCTTTAAAAGCATACAATTTAGTGGTTTTTAGTCTATTCATAGTTTTTCAAACAACTATCTAATTACACAACCTTTTATCAAATCCCAAAAATATCTTGTACCCATGGGAAGTCACTTCCCACTGTCCCCTTCTTTGAGCCGGGGCACTACTTTCTGTCCACTATTGCATACATGAATTAACACAATATGTGGCCTCTTGTGTCCTTATGCCATCATTTAATATTTTCAAGGTTAACTAATGTAGTATCAGCATGTCATTCCTGTTTGCTGGTACATAATATTCCATCATTTGGATGTAAATTTGGATGTACATTCATCAGTTGGTAGACTTGTAAGGTGTATCAATTTCTGGCTATTATTAATACTGCCATGAACATTTGTGTATTTTTGTGTGAGCATATGGTTTCAATTCTCTTGAGTATGTCTCTAAGAGTCCAACTGTTGGGTCATATGGTAATTCCATGTTTAACTTTTTGAGAAAATGAAAAATTTTTTTCCAAGGTATCTGTCCTATTTTATATTCCCACTAGCAATATAGGAGGTATGTAATCTATGTCCTCCCAAATTCTTATGTCTTTTTGATCATAGGATCTTAGTATGAAATAATACTTCACTGTAATATTGATTTACATTTCTCTGATGGCTAATTCTGTTGACTTTTTCTTGCACTTGTGGGCCATTGTATATCTTTGGAGAAATACTTATGCAAATTACTTGCCTATTTTAAAATTGGATTGTCTTTTTGATGTTGAACTGTTGGAAACCTACAACTGGATACTAGACTCTTATCAGACAAATGACTTGCACATATTTTCTTCCACCTTTATTTTCTTGATGGTGTTTTTAAAGTACAATAGTTTTGAATTTTAATGACGTGTTATATTTTTTATTGATTTTTTGTGTTTTTGGTGTATATATAAAAATAATTTTCTAATCCAAGGTCACGAAGATTTGCACCTGTTTTCTACCAAGACTTTCATAGTTCTAGCTCTTAAATTTAGGGTTTTTTTTCCCATTAATGAGTTAATTAATTTTCTATATGGCTTGAGGTAGGGATCTGCTATGCTTTGGATATTAATCTGGGTGTCTGTTAAAAGTTTAGGAGTTAAAGATTCCTACAATGCTGCTTTTGGAGAAGGTGGAAACTTTGAGGGGTGGGCCCTGGTGAAAGATCCTTAAGTCACTGGGGACTTACATCTTGCCAAAGAGTTGTGAGCTAAATAAATCTTTTATCTCTATAAGGTTAGTCATCTCAGGTATTTTACTGTAGTCAACAGAAAGTTGACTGATTAGGGTCAACTTCATTCTTTTGCTTGTGAATATCCAGCCATCTCACATTTAATATTTATAATATTCAGTGGCTAGATTGAGCATGAGAGCATAAAAAGACTTTATCATGAATACCGACCTTCATAGATGCCATTGGTCCAAGCAGTAGCTATATGTGATGATGGAAGAATGGGTTTGAAGGGGGGGGGGGGGCTTTGACAGTTAAGACTCAAAGCTCATGGAAGCTCTCGAGCATCCAAGCATATGTCTCCTTAACTAGCATAAGCATCATCAAGCTCTTCCCAAGCCAGCAAGATCCTACACAGCTCACATTCTGATACACTGATTGCAGGCACCAATGAATCATATACAGCAAACTCAATGTTCATACATTTCATATTGAAGAAAAATGAAGACAATTATGTAAAGATTACTAGGGTATCTCTGTGCTATTCACAAAGGAACACAACAGTGTTGGAGAACGGGCCTCAAAGTTTAGTAAGATAGCTACCAGAGAATTTCATAGATGCCATGTAGCTAATTCTATTACTGAGACAAAGTTGAAAGATGTATCTAACTTGACATTTCTAGAAAATTTGTTTAAGATGTCAGTTTGAAGAACTTGTACCACAAGATAGAAAAGCCAGAATTAAAATATACCTCAGTTATCTAAGAAACTCTTTAAGTTTCATAAATTATGCATCACAAAGATCCAGAAAAGCAATTTTTTTTTTGACAGGCAGAGTGGACAGTGAGAGAGAGAGACAGAAAGTTCTTCCTTTTGCCGTTGGTTCACCTTCCAATGGCCGCCACGGCCGGCGCACCGCACTGATCTGAAGGCAGGAGCCAGGTGCTTCTCCTGGTCTCCCATGGGGTGCAGGGCCCAAGCACTTGGGCCATGCTCCACTGCACTCCTGGGCCACAGCAGAGAGCTGGACCGGAAGAGGAGCAACCGGGACAGAATCCAGCGCCCCAACCGGGACTAGAACCCTGGAAAAACAATCTTGAATGGCAGTTTTAGAGTGTCCAATTTGTGAAAACTATAAAGCTAATAGTTAGAGCTGACGGTAGGAGAGGAGGGTGGGGGAATAAAGTGACACAGAAGCCAGGAACCAGAAGGGTTCATGTAACAATAGGAAGTCTGGGGAGCGGGGAAGAACTTCAAGTCAGAGAAAACCAAGGTCAGACGCTCTGAGATAGATTATTTGGTCAGATGCCAATGTAGGCAAAACTGAGGACCTACAGAAGCCTGCATTGGGTCCATATTCATTGTGCTGACTTCTCTTCTTGCTTACTTACTTGTGGTATTCCTTTCCTGGGACACACTGAAGATACTGTTAAAGGTTTCCCTAGGGCCGCTGTTGAAGCTCTTTAGGTGATAATGTGTCATTTTCTTCCTTGTATAATATTTTTATGTGGGTGGGATGGGCTCCCGGACCCTTGGCCAGGAACACTATGGTCATCAACTTGTCAGCAAAGAAAGGCCCTGTTTGAGTAAGGCACGATGCCAGCTTCTTACCCAAACAGAATGTGAACATCGAATATGCATCAAAATGTAAATGGGAATGAATGGCAGGACACAATACAAGCCACCACCAAGCGGGAAAAGAGAGTACAATGGGCAGATTACCAGGTGTCAGAATAGATGAAGTAGGTTTGATTGAGAAGGGAAGGCCTTAGGATGAGCAGGAGTCAGTTGAATGGAAAGCAATGGGACAGTGTTCCATCAAGATGGCCCTGCACGTGTGAAGATATGGAGACCGAATTCACATTTTATCCCTGAAAGTCCAGTTTTTCAGGATAGAAGTTTTGGGTTGGGAGCAGTGGGAAATAAATTTGGAGAGGTTCACTGAAGCCAGATTACAACAGGGTCTCAAATACGAGGCCAAAGAACTTGGACTTTATGTCATAGGCCAGGAGAAGTTACTACATAAGAAACTGACAGCTGTAAGCTACATTTAAGACATTCTTATAGAACCTATATGAGAAACAGGATCTAAATCCCCCTTTTTTGACAAATCAATGGAAATGACCAGACCTTAGAAGCTGAGTGTGGAGAAAAGGGGACTAGAGAAAGAAGCTACAAGCAAAGGGTTACAGAGGGCAAGGTCAGGAACCAGAGAATCCAGGAAAGTTTCAATTCAGAGGGCAGCAGGAAAAACAAATGTAGGGCTGTGGCCAATGGTCCAACCAAGTGTGGAGACCTAGTCCAGAGCAATGAGAAAATACTGAGAATGGGAAGGAAATGCATTTCAGAGAGCCTGGAAAATGATCAAGGGTAGACCTTAGTAGTTTAGTGATAGGAAATGTGAAGAAAAGCCATGGATTCAAGATTATTTCAAAGCTTCATGCCTTGAGGCTGGCACTGTGGCCAGCATCCCATATGGGCGCCGGTTTGAGTCCCGGCTGCTCCACTTCCCATACAGCTCTCTGCTATGGCCTAGGAAAGCCATAGATGATGGCCCCAGTCCTTGGGCCCCTGCACTGACATGGGAGACCCAGAAGAAGCTCCTGGTTCCTGGTTTCTGGTCAGCATATTTCCAGCCTTTGTGGCCATCTAAGGAGTGAACCAGCAGATAAAGACCTCTCTCTCTGCCTCTGCCTCTCTGTAACTCTGCCTTTTTAATTAATAAACAAATCTTTAAAAAAAAAAAAGCTTCATGCCTTGTAGGAAGAAAAGTGAGTGGCATAACTGGGAGATGGGGGAACTCTAGAAAGATCTGCTTTGGGATAAAAATGGTTACTTGAGTGGACCAGTTAGTGGAGAGGAGTTTTCTCACTGTAAGAGATGCAAGTCCACAGTCTAGAAAAACAGAGAAAACGAGAGTCACACAAGAGAAGCTGCACCCACAGGAAATGAGAATACAGGCAGTCGCAGGCAGAGGGACTCTTGTAGTACCAAGGAGGTTTAAAAAATGAGAAAGAGCTCATTTGTTTCCCAAACGCTCTACCTGGTATAATTAAATGCCATGCTCTGGTGTAATTCAGTGCCAAGACTGACAGAACAAGGGCTGATCCTCAGGGTTGGGAACTGGCCATGACCAGGAGCACAGGTGAGGGTGGTACCGCACGGAGAAGCTCCTGGGTTTGCTTCTCCCCTGCCACACTCAGAGACGCAGCTTCTGTGCTCAGAGAGCATGCTTTCCTCTTGCTCCTCAGAAGCAGCTGGACAGCTGACCTTTCCTAGCTATCTCAGGAAAGATGAGTGCCGACTTCACTGCTCACACTTAAGGTTCACTTCCGGAAGTTTTCTTTCATCCCCACGATGTTTGCATCTTGCTGGGCAGCAGGTACTTGCACAGCAGTGAAAACATTTTCCTGAACAGAAGCAAATATCAGCCACCAGGCAGGGCCAAAGGGCTTGGATTTCATAACACAAACAGATCGTGCAAGACTTCTGGGGTGGGAGAACCGTCAAAACAGTCACATTATAATAGAACTTGGCAACCTTGGTGGAGGTTGTCCTAGCTGACGCTCACCTTACAAAAGGAAACTGAGTTTAGAATAGCAAGGACAGAGAGCACACAAGTGTGTTTTTTTCCAACATTACATACCCATGACAACATGATGACAATTTTTTTTTTAACAGATCTTTTGCTGCCTTAATCTTTTTGGACATGCTTCCATAGAATCTGTAACTTAAAGCTGTACAATTATAGAATTCCTCAAGTCACTGAATACAAAACCATAAGCACATCTCCTTACCAACTGTTTTCCATTTTTCTGAAATGGGATGAAAATGAATATTGTTTTTTGAAAACTGAGTTGCAAGGGTGAAACAATCCCGTAATTGCCTCTCAAAGCTCTTGAGGGCAGAGAATAAAGACTGGCAAGTAGTGGCTTAAGAAATGCTTGGGAACAAATTATTATTACAAGAGATGAGCAGTCTTCCTCCTCTCTCTCTCATGGCAAAATTTTGATTGGAACAGTTAAAGCCAAATTATTAAGTTTTTATGAGTTAGAATTCATCTGTATTTTCATACTCTGTGCTGCATTTGACTATTACATTTCGATGCACATGTATGCACACATATGTTACTCACACATTATGAGAAGCTGTTCTCTGCTTCAGTTCCTGTAGTAGTGTGAATATTACTGAAGGGGTAGAGACTGCCAGCTTTCTCAAGAACAAAACCTGTACTATTCTCAAGAAAGTAACAGGCATCATTATATGGGAAACCTTGAAAATTAATTCAAAACAGAGATCCAAACAAAACACAAAAAAGATTGGACAAAACTTGGAGAGGAAGCCAAATGAGGGTTTCTTTATCAAAGCATAAGGAGCTTACTATTGTTCTGTTAGGCAAATGGCAATGACTTTAAATTGTGGAAAGACCTCTTGAACTGCCAAGTTAGATTTTCTCCAGTGCCTGCCATCCTCTTGTGGCATACACATTTCTCTGGGGTTGTTAGGCGTCGTTTTTGCTTTCATTCTTGCCAGAATGATCTCTCCACTTCTTGGCAGCAGTCTGGAACGGTGCCTGGTGGACACAGCGTAAAACACAGCCTCTCTTTCAACCGAGGTTGCAGATAAGGAGGTTTAGAAGAAGAGGAGCCCGTCTACCGACAGTATCTCCCGAAGACTGAAAGGAGCTCTCAGCTCCTCCAGGGAAACAGCAACCAAAACCGTGCACTCAGATTTCAGTTCTCCCTCATTTTCTCTTTGCTTCCAGATGGACAATCTTACTAATCACAGAGAAAATATAATCAGGAGGCTTCCATGAAATCAAATCCACTAAATATTCCTAGAAGTTATTGAGTTTAACAATATGGAGTGAGAAGCCACAAAATAGCCTCATGGCTCATTGAGAACTACTTGTAGTTGAGAATCCTCTCTCCCTTCCAACCTACTTCTATGCAGACTCAGTCCACTGCCACAAGACTGGAGGTCTTGTGAGGGCATTGACATTTCCATTCTCTTCATGAGACATCAAAGACATTGTAAACACAAGCCCTCCCTCAAACTTCCCACCTTAATCCAAATGTCAAGGGTACAATTCCCATCAGGAATGGGTTCTTTCTCTCCTATGATACTCTATAACTTGCTACTTTTCCTGTCTTTTCATTTCCCTCTTCTAGTACTTTCAGTTCACCTGACTTACTATAACAACCTGAGAGAGCAAAGTATTTTTTGGTGTTTTCATAAGTATTTTTCGTCTGGTAAAACAAGAAGTTAAGTCTTACTCTCCCATTTATTTGCAATTTTTTGTTGTTTTTTAAAGATGTATTTACTTATTCAAAAGGCGAAGTGATAGAGAAGGGGATTTACAGCCATTTGACATCTGGCTTTCTGAATATGGCCTTATTAGGCATTGTTTATTTCTCAATCCCTACAAATCTCTTGAGATTAGTTCTGAGATACAGTCAATTCACTTGAAAATAGTTTCATTCTCTTAGGTCTTGCTTTTAAGGTTGTGTAGTTAGCACTTTGGCCTAGGGCTCAGCCAGGCAAAAGATTGGCGCTAAGGAACTCCATTCTGGTCTCCCACATGGGTGGCGATGCCCAAATACTCGGCTATCACCTGCTGCATTCCCAGACGCATTTGCAGGGAGCTGGATGGGAAACACAGTAGCCAGGACTCAAACTGATGCTCCAGTAAGGGATGCCTTTGTCACAAGCAGTGGCTAACCCGCTGTACCACAATATTAGCCACTATTTGCAATTTTCTTGAAGCTATTTTTCAAATGTGCTATTATCTCCCCAATTTCTCTCTGTTGTTTTGTTAATCACATAGGTGACATACAAGCCATAATCAACCAACACATATGAGCTTCTTGTCGATGACATTGACCAGATCTACCCTTCTATCTGAAATCACCAAAGCTGGACAGCAGTGTGAATGAACCAAAAGATTGAAAGATACTAGAGGCCAGGCAATGAAGGACAGTGAAACACGAGAGAGGGAAAACAGGCAAGATGAGCCCTACCACTGTCCCAGTTTACTGAGACTTTCCAGGCCAGGGTGCAGGGAAGAACTGGGGTAAAACCCAGCAGATCGGTCAGTTGAACAGAGAGAGCAGGTGATTGAAATCCAGGGGACTGAAAAGCAGAGAGTAGAAAACTGCATGGAGTGAACACTTAGGAGATTGGCAGAGGGCCGCCCGGGCAGATTTAGCTCAGTGTTGATCAATGCATACATGTGAGAACACTACATGAGCCCAAGGAAAGAACCACCTGAAATGGAAAGAGGTAACTGGGCATTCACACAGCAATGAAACTTTCTGTTCTCACCAGTAAGGCTGAGAAAATCTCAAGATTTATGGGGCATTATGGACAGCACATATACATGTCTTGCCCTAACAGTAGGAATTAACTAGGCCTAAACTGAGCATTTACTAGTGCTAACTACAGAACCTTAAAAGTAAGACCTAAGAGAATGAAACTGTTTTCAAGTCAATTAACTGCATCTCAGAACTAATCTCAAGAGATTTGTAGGAATTCAAAAACATACAATGCCTAATAAAGCCATATGCACAAAATCAGATATCAATCAAAAATTATCAGATAGACAGAGGGACATCTGCAAGGAAGCAGCATAGGAGGCTCAGGACTCTCCCTCCACCCACCAGTGTAACAAATAAACAACAACAACAAGGAAACTTAGCATGCAGATCTATTCCCTCTGAGAAACTGGCTGAGAGACTCCTGTACACTGGGGAGCTGAGAAAACTCTCAGGTAGGAAAAGCTGAGATGCCCTCTGCCATAAACCTCAGCCCCGACACTGCAACATAATCGGAAGTCATCATCACCTCTTAGCTTCTCCCTAAGGAGTCAGGGATTGTATCACACATCCAGGTCCCCAACGTTCACGGCTGCTTCCAGAGGGATTCCTAACTTGCCTGTCATTGGAAGCTGGTGGGAACCAGCATTCACCAGTCTTCTGGGACTGCAAAGAGAGAGGCAGCTTTAAACAGGTTCTCAAACACTTCCCATGACTCTTCTCCCTGGCTCAGTCCAGAGCAAGCAGCATTAGACTCCACTGCCACCTTTACCCTAGAAGAGACTGGATTGCACATCAAAACTCCTGTCTTTTCCAGCTGCTTTCTAAGAGTCCAGCTTATGGAAGCTGACAGGGCAGGCAACCACTAGTCCCCTGGGCACGTGAATGGCTGCATGGGCCTTTTCCTTGTTCCTCCAACTTCTTTACTGTGATTAAACAACACCATCATCTTCTCCCTGGAAGGAGCTGGGTTAAATGGGTGCCCCTTCTCCAAGTGCTCTCTGGGGATCTGGTTAACCCACCAGTCAACTGAGGTCTACAGAAACACAAAGCAGCGACCTTGGATGGCCCTGAGGGCTCATTCTGTAACTCCTCCTGCCAGCCCACTTTAGCAACAAAGTCCAGCTCTCAGATTCTCTCTAGAATGGATTGCATGGCATGTCTCAGACTTCAACATTTTAGGTCCTAACCAAAAACCTCACTTCTAAGTCACCTATCTCTTACAGGAGGCAATCGCTAGTCCTCAGGAATTGAAATGAATGTGTGAATACTTCCTGTGTCTCTCCCCCGTACTCCTCAGCTCACTCCAGCAATACAACCTAGCCTCTAGGTTCTCTCTAGAAGGACCTAAACCACTCTTCTAGACTCTCAGCTTCTCTGGTTACTACCCCAGAAATTGGCCTCGTATTTGCTGTTGTCTGAGAACTGATGGAGCCTGGTACTTTCTAGACCTCTGGCGGCAATAAGAGTAAAGCAAAGACTTGAAAGTGTTCAAAGTCTGAACAAGCATAAAGGCTCTTGCATGGCTCCCCTCCCTGACTCACTGCAAGCAGATGAGGCTTCTTCCCAGAAGAGAAGGAATCGGGCCGCACACCTAGCAACGCAAACCTTTGTAGCAGTTACGTGAGGGACTGACTCCGAGCTTACCCGTCTCAGAGCATCATGGATCCAATGCTCTCTAGTCTCCTGGGACTACTGATGAAGGGGTGACAGTTTCCAGAATCTCTGACTGTGCTGACTGGTGAGGGCAGCATCCCGTACAAGCCCAGTCTCTGAGGACTGAGAGGGGTGACTGTGTTGTCAAATGCACAGAAACCAAGGAAAATGAAGAAAGAAATATGTTGGAAATAAAACAACAAGGTGTGTCTCTAGAAAGTGACCCCAATGAAATGGAGATATTGGATTTACCTTAGAGAGTATGGAAAATGTCAATCATAAAGACACTGAAGTTGCGAGAGCAATGCAGGACCAAAGTGAGAATCTCAGCAGAGAGACAGAAAATGTACAGTGGTACCAAAGAAAAATCATACAGCTGAAGAATATTTGAACTGAAAATTCAGCAAAAGGGCTCAACAGCTCACTGATCCCGCAAAAGAAACATCAGGAAACTCAAAGGTAGTTCACTGGACATCATCCAGTGAGAGGTGCAGAATGGAAAAAAGAAAAGGAGCAGAGTTAATTTAAGGGAATTATAGGATAAAATCAAGTCAATCAATATTTGATTAAGGGAACCACAGAAGGGTGAAAGAGAGAGAAAGGGCCAGAAAACTTATTCAAAGGAATAATGGCCCAAACATTCCCAAATCTGAGGACAGAACCAGACATATAGGCCCAGGAAGCCCAAACAGCACAAAATAAGATTGATCCAAAGAGACACACACTGAGAACATTATAATCAAATTCTTAAAAGCTAAGGCAAACAGGGCACTTTGAAAACAAGAGGAAAGAGTCTTCTTGGCTACAAGGGAACCCTCCTAAGATTGTATGCAGATTTTTTCCAGCAGAAACTAAACAGGCCAAAGAAAGTGATATGATGTATTCAAAGGGCTGAAAAGGGCTGACCAAGAAAAAAAAATGCAAACCTTTCCTTCACAATGAAGGGGAGACCAAGTTTCTCAAAAAACAAAAAATCTGTGAGCGTACACCACCAGTAGATCTGACTTACAAGAAATGCAAGAGAGAAATTTTTTTTGGCAGGAGGGATTTTTACCTCTTTATTTATTTATTTTTTACCACCTGATACTTTATGTTTCTGTGTTAATGTGGTATTAACACAGAGAGAATAGCTTCAGTGTAGTTCACAGATACAGTTCTAAGAATATAATGATATCCCCTCAAGCTAACATGAAAGGTTGCTAAGCAGCAACACAAGAGTGTAGGAAAGCATAAAATTCACTGGCAAAATAAATAGATAAAAACAGAATACTGCACGACTGCTTTACAATAATGGTGTGGAGAAGCATCCTTTAATTCCAACTTAAAAGTAAAAAGACAAACACTACAAATAACTATGAATTATGTTAATGGATACAAATTCTGACATCAGCAGCATGTACTGTACGGTTTTGTAAGCAACAAAAATTTCTGTCAACTTAAACTCTTCCAATGCTAAGATGTTATAGTTAAGCCACATGGTAACCAATAGCTTCGGAAGTTACACAAAATAAAATGAGAAAGGAAACGAAGCTTATCAAAGTACACAATAACGACAAGAAGGAAACTCAAAGGAAGACAGAAAGAGGGTAAAGGGGAGACAAAGAAGAGCAAGACAAATGGAAAACTGTCAAACTGAAAACAGTAATTGCTTCCCTTTTAATAATTGTAAGGGTTCTTCAAAAGATTTGAGGAAAATGGCACTAAAAGGTAGTTTTTGGTGCAAAAAATCTGAAATTCATGCTTTTTTTTCATAGTATACATTTTCTAAGAATTTTTTGAAGACTTCTAATATGCATAGATTTAATATTTTTGCACCAAAATAAATATTTTTAAACATCTTTTAAACATCTTTTACATTTTCTATAATCTTTTTGAAGTATGAACATGCTTAAGTGTAAATGGATTGAAGTCAACACTCAAAAGATACAGACTGGCTGGATAAATTCAAAAACTAAGATTTGGGGGCTACAAGAAACTCACTTTAAACTCAAGAACACCTAAGTTAAAACAGGAAGAGACAGAAAAAGATACACTAAGCAACTGGTAACCAAAATAAAGCAGACGTGGTTATATCAATATCAGACAAAATAAAGTTCAAAGCAGCCCACAGAGAAAAATAAAGCAATTACATAATGAAAAAAATGAGAATTCAACAGGAAGATATAACAATTGTAAAAACATATACACCAAACCAGAGCATTAAAGTATATAAAGCAAATAGAGACAGATCTGAATGGAGAAACTGGAAGCAAAAATGGGGAATTTAAAATCCATCTCGAGACAAATGAAAATAAAACACAACACGCCAACACTTATGGGATGCAGCAAAAGCAGTTCTAACAAGGAAATGTGCATCAGTAAAAGCCTATATGAGAAAAGAGGACCTCAGATAAATCATCTACTATTACGTCTCCAGGGACTAGAAAAAGAAGAACAAACTAAACCCAAATCTAGCAGAAGGAATGAAATAATAAAAGAACAAAGAAGAAACAATTCAAATAGAGTGTAGAAAAACAATAGAGGGGCCAGCACTGTGGCGCAGAGGGTTAGCACCCTGGCCTGAAGTGCCAGCATCCCATATGGGCGCCTGTTCAAAACCCAGCCTCCACTTCTGACCCAGCTTTCTGCTATAGCCTGGGAAAGCAGTGGAAGATGGCCCAAGTGCTTGGGCTCCTGCACCCATGTGGGAGACCAGGGACAAGCTCCTGGCTCCTGGCTTTGGATTGGCACAGCTCCAGCCACTGAGGCCAATTGGGGAGTGAACCATCAGATGGAAGACCTCTCTCTTTCTCTCTCTCTCTCTGCCCCTCTCTCTGTGTAACTCTTTCAAATAAATAATTTTTTAAAAAATTAGAAAAAAATTAACAAAACTAAGTTTTTTTAAATTTATTTTTAGAAGGTAAACAAAATTGATAAACCTTTAACTAAACAAAGGCCTAGGCAGACATTCCTTGAAGGAAGACATCCTGATGGCCCATGGGCATATGTAAGGGTGCTCAGCAGCACTAACGATAAGGAAAATGTAAATCAAAACCACAGGGAGATATTAATCCAGTTCCTTCAGGAGAAGGAAATCCTGGGGTGTTATTGTGGGAAATGCTAATTGGTACAGTTACTAAGGAAAACAGAATGGAGGTCCTTTAGAAATTAAAAACCAAATTACAACTACTATGTGATCCAGCAATTCCTCTTTTACGTATACATCCAATGGAAATGAAATCAGTGTCTCAAAGAGAGAACTACATTCTCCATGCTCACTGCAGCATTATTTATAATCGCTAAGATACGGAATCAGCCTGTACGTCCATCAACAGATAAGTGATAAAGAAATTATGTATATATACAATGGAATATCATTCAGCTTTTAAAAAGGAAATCCTATTATTAGTCAAATAGAAGAACTTGAATATTATGCCAAGTATAATTAGCCATAAACAGAAAAAAATATACCTCATTATTCAACTTATATGTGGAACCTCAAAACAAATTCATAGAAGCACAGAATCAAATGGTGATTAGCAAATTTGAGGAACAGAGGGATGTTGCTCAAAGTTTCAATTTCTATCATGTATACATTTTCAAGATCTAATGTACAGAATGGGGACTTTAGTAAGACTGTACTGTATTCTTGAAATTTGCTAATAGGCTGGATCTTAAGTGTTTTTACCACACACAAGAAATGAAAGGTAACTAACTATCTGATGAGATGGATGTTAATTTGACTAGTAATCAATTCACTTTGCACATCAAAATATCACACTATATACACTAAATATACATAATATCAATATTTTTAATTTGGCAAAGAAGCAAAAATTCTGACAATAATGAAAAGATAATTTTATTAATTGAAAAATGAGCCAGAACTAACAAACGATGGAATAGGAAGCAAGGATACTGTAAGTACACTTCATGTGTTCAAAAATATTAGTAGAAACATAGAAGATATTAAAAAGATGCAAGCTGAATTTACGGAGACAATAGTCATAACATATAAACTCACTGGGTAGGCTCCATGGAAGACTGGAAATTGCAAAGCAAAAGACTGGTGAACATGGAAACATGTCTGATAGAGACTATCAGTGAAACACAGATAAGAAAGAAATACATGGAACCTGTGACTTGTGGGAAATCCACAAGTGGCCTAATGGAATTGAATTTCAGGAGGAGGAGAAAAACTATTTGATAAATTATGGTCATTTCTCCTACATTTGCTCAAAATTATAAACTCAGAGATCTAAGAATCTCAATAAATCACAAGTATTTTCAAATGAAGAAAGCCATTCCAAGGACCATCACAATCAAATTGCTCAAAACAACTGCAAAAGGGAATGTCAAGGAAGCAATCAGAAAAAATGGTGATAAGTTATATGCAGAAGATTCTAGCAAATTTCCAATGAAAAACAGTACAAATGAGTATACACTGGAACATCTTTAAATTACTAAAAGAAAGTAAGTATTGACTGAAAATCTACGCTCAGTGAAAATGTTTACAAAAAATATAATACAGACTTACAATGATATACAAAGCTAAAAGAATTTCTTACCAAAGGGTGTTCAATATAATAAATGTTAAAGGACTTCCATGAGGTGAAGTAAAACAATATAAGGTAAAAATACAGATCTGTGCAAAAGAATAGAGAACATGTGGAAAGTATTAATTACAAGGGAAAATATATGTTTTTTATTTAAATATTTCAAAGATAATTGGCTGTTTAAATAATAAAAGGAATGTGGTATGAGCTTTGTACAATACACAAAAGTGGAATTTATGACAAGAGGGTTGTGAAATAGCAGGTTAAGCCACCACCTGGGATGCCAGTTTCCCATAAGAGAGCTGGTCGATTCTGGGCTACTCCACTATGATCCAGTTCCCTGCAATGCACCTGGGAAAGCAGCAGAAGATGGCCCAAGGGCTTGGACTCTTGCCACCCATGTAGGAGAGCCAGATGGGATTCTGGGCTCCTAGGTTAGGCCTGGCCCAGCCCTGGCCATTTTGGCCATTTCAGGAGTGAACCAATGGATGGAAGATCTTTCTAACTCTGCCTTTCAAATCAATCAATCAATCAATCAATCTTTTTAAAAAATGGCAGCAATAGCATACAAGTTATGAGGGGAGAAATATAAATGCAAATATATTCTAAGGTTTTAATACCATATATGGCATGCTCTAATGTCACTGGAATGTTGGTTGTGATAAGTTAAAGATGTATATTATAAATACTAAAGCAGGGGCCGGTGTTGTGATGTAGCAGGTAAAGCTGCTGCGTGCAATGCCAGCATCCCATGTGGGTTGCCAGTTCTAGTCCCGGCTGCTCCACTTCCAATCCAGCTCTCTGCTATGGCCTGGGAAAGCAGTACAAGATGGCTCAAGTCCTTGGGCCCCTGCACCTGCATGGGAGACCTGGAAAAAGCTCTGGCTTCCGATCAGCGCAGCTCTAGCCATTGCGGTCAATTGGAGAGTAAATCAGAGGATGGAAGACTTCTCTCTCTCTCTCTCTCTCTGCCTCTCCTCTCTCTGTGTAACTCTGACTTTCAAATAAATAAATAAATACTGAAGCAATCATTAAAGTAATAAATAGATATAGCCTATAACCCAAGAAGATAAAATGGAATTATAAAACATTTCAATAAATGCATAAGAGAGTATTGCATAAAAGACAAGCTAGGAAGGCTATATGGAACAAATGGAGGAAAATACTCACATTAGAGAATAATCACATTAGATGCAAGTGAGGTAAGTTTCCCCAATTGAAAGACAGATTGTCAGAATGGATAAAAAGACAAGACCCAATTATATGCTGCCTATAAGAAATTCAGTTAAAATACAAAGAAACAAAAGTTTAAAAAATAAAAGGATAGCAAATATATATCATTCTTATACTAGTCAAGAGGAAGCTGGAGTGGCTATATTAATTTCAGACGGAGGAGACTTTAGAAGACAATGTAATGCCAGGGATAAAGAGTCATTTCATGATAAGGAATTAATTCATCAAGATACACATAAGAATCATAAAAACCTATGTATCTAATGAAAATTTCAACATACATAAAGCCAAAACCTGAAAGAATTTGTGGGAAAAAACAGAAAATCCCAACATGGTAGTTAGAAACTTTAAAACCTTCCTTGTAATAATTCATAGAAATTTAATATCTGACATAAAGGATTTAAACAGTCAACCAACATGACTTAATTGATATTTACAGAACATTTTATCACAAAACAGTAGAATATGCACCCTTTCAAGGACAGATACAACTTTAATGAGACAGGTCATACAGTGCACCATAAAATAAGCCTCAATATACTTAAAAGGACACAACTAATACAATGCATGTTCTTTAAACATACTAGAATTAAATTAGAAATGAATAGTAGAAAGGCTTCTAGAAAATCCCCAAATATCTGGAATTAAACAAAAGTTGAGAATCTCTTATTGGAAATGCCTGGGACCAGAAGTACTTCAAATTTTGAACATTTTCAGCTTTTGGACTATTTCCATAGACATGTGACATCTTGGGGGAGAGAACTCAATTGTAAACAAGAAATGCACTACCTTATACTCATAGCCTGAGAATAATTTTATATATTTTTAATAATTTCATGTGGATGTACAACTTTCCAACTGTGGGATATTGTTGGTGCTCAAAAAGGTTCAGATTTGGAGGCATTTTGGGTTTTGGATTTTTAGATTTTTGATGCTCAACCTATACCATACGGCTAAATAACTCACTGGTTAACGAAGCAACTAAAAGAGAAATCAGCAAGTATTGAAACTGAATGAAAGTGACCAAAGATAAAGGATTTTTTAAGATGCCACTGAGCAGGGCTTAAAGGGACTTGTGTAACACTAAACACCTAAAACTCAAAAAATGAGTCGATAAATAAACTCTTGCATATCCAAAGAATGGAATCTCACTCTATAATAAAGAGGTGTGAACTCTTCAATCACACCTCACCTGAGTGAATGCCTACATGATTATTCTGAGTGAAACTAGTAAGACAATGTTTCCTGGATGATTTCCTTTGTAGGACATTCACAGAAACAGAAATCAATGGGTACCTGCAGGAGGTAGGTCAGTTGTTTGATGAGTAGGAAGGGTAGGGAGAAGCAGGAATCTGTATTACAAAACTTTCAGGGTGAGGGACACATTCACTACGCTGATTGTGGTGATGATATGGATGTGTATCCCTGTTGAGAGTAAGTCCAGTATCTGTAGTTGAATTCGTGTCAATTGTACTCCAACAAAGCCACTAAATCAAGCAACAAAAAGTTACAGCCTGGTCAACGCCGTGCCAGAGCTCAGGAAGAAGACATAAAACTTCCTCCAGAAGAATCTTGTCTGAGATGTTGTCTGAGATATATTTCATAAAATTACGTACCTGCCTTGCACATCGAAGGAATATTTTCATTAAGGCAATATTTGAAATTGTGACATGACCAAAATAATCTCCTCCCTCAGTTCTCTAAATAACCCTCCTGAACTCCAAGATGAGCCACTGTCGGTGAACAGTCTCCTATTTCCTTGTCTCTGACTCACTGGGCCCACTCTGAAGTGAAATGTGGCAGGCAAGGTGGGAACCACAGATATTCCATCTCCCTAGAATAAGTCATAACTTTGATTTGCATAGTCAACCAAGAGTTTTTGCTTGGAAAATAGATATAAATGGGAAAATTCCTAACAGTTCCATATCAGCAAGTGTAATTTAGCAGTGCTACAATCTGTCTCAAAATCTGTTAATTTAAGTGCACAGGAGTCTCTGCCAGTTCCCTCTTTCTGTTTTTTAAATATCACAATGAAAGGATTGAACTCTGAAGTTCTCCTGGTACCTTGTTATATATTCTTGTTTCTCTGCTTGAGTTACATCCTATTTATTGATTCTTTAAATAATATATAACAAATTGGAATATAATAAACTAAATAACCAAGATTTAGTCACGTTAAAAATAAAGTTACCTAAAGTATTAAGACATTTACTTGGTTTATCACTGTTGGAGGTCAGCCAGGAACTTTCATATATACACAGGAGCATGGGCAGATGGCATTGAAACCAACATGCAGTCATTCTACCTCCTTTTACTGTAACTGATAGAAACCCAGACATTGCATGCTCAAGAATCTTAGGGATTCAAAAAAGGTAATAAATGAGGGCCCATCGTGGGACATGTTTTATATTCACTAAACACAATGGTTTCATAAAGTATTATAATAAACTTAGCTTTCCACACTTGGAGATCTCCAGCGGTGTGCTGGTCAACACACTTAATAATCAGCTAGGCATGGAAGGGGGATAGCCTGGGTTATACCATTTGCCAATTTCTATGCTACACATGCTCACAGCATGGTTGACTTCAAGCTGGGCTGGCCAAATGTGGAGTTGAGGAGTTACTAAGCAGGGTGATGAGCTGATACCAATACCCCATTGGAAATATCCCACGTGTGACTGCGGCGAACCCCAATTCTACAACAGCACTGATAATTTATACAATTTGCCATGCGTTTTATTCTTTGTGCATACATTTTCAATTCTGAAACTGTCTTTTAACCTTGACAATAAATTCCCACCTAAAAAAAACTTGATCATTAGGATGTAGGAAACATTTCCCAACGTTAAATATTTGAGATATTTAGAGGTGTTCAATAATTTTGCTTTTTTTCTTCAACAAGAACCTATCTGTTCAACCTTATTTCAAATTAAGTGGTTATTATGAGTCCCCCAGCAAAAGTGAAAAGGAAAGAAAACAAACAAGACACACATTTTAATCCCAATCTTAGGCAAAAATCAACCTAAGGCAACTTGTTAGTATGGGGAGGATGGTTAGGAGAGAGTCAAACACATCTCCCATTGCATAACTCGTGTGCCCAGTCTTTAAGTAGAGGCATGAATCATGTTTGCATCTTTATTTCGGGGCAACGTTGTTTTGCAATGATAAGAATTAATCAGGGGAGATTGAAAGCCCTCTTTTTGTGGTGTTTTCCACAAAGAGAGGCTTTCTTCAAAGCTTTGTAAGGGAAACTAACAGAAAGAAATAAGCTTATCAAACTAGAAGTTCAACAGCAGGGGAGGTAAACAAGAGCCACGGCAGCTCCAGCATTTCAGCACAACTCTGGCAAAGAAATAATAAAAGGAGTAACAAAAGAGCAGACATATACCCAAGTTCTGAGTCTGACTGCAGCTGGAGCACTGAGGGGTCTGTGTCCCACTGCAGGGTCCTAATCGTGCAGCACAAAGGAAAAAGAACACAGAGAATTAACAAAAGGGGAGGGCAACAGAACAAACCCAACCATGTCATTCATCAAGGCAATGGCATATACAGTACACACACACAACAGGTCCCCGCTTCTTCTCTTCCCTCCCTCTTTCTCTCCTCCCCTGCGACGGTCAAATGAAAAGAGAAAGCAAGAACTCATCCTTTCCTTCGAGAATCTCTTGGATGTTGCAGCCATGGCGGTTTTCAGGGAAGACAGTCAAGAATCAAATATTCGAACCCCACACACATTCCCACCTTGGGTTTTGTTTTGCTTTGCTCTATACTGAAGCTGGATTGGCCCGAGTATGCAAACTGCTGCAGGTATCTTTGCCCACGTGTAGGGGGCTCCAAGCATCTTCTACACATTGAAGACAACTAAATGCAAAAGGGCCAGGGCAGGAGCATCTGGGGAAGTCAGGCTAGATGGAGCATGGCTGCAGGGCTGGTGAATAACTGGCTTCCCTGGTCAGTTACTGCAAAGACATGCATCAGATTTTGAGACTCGTGTCAGGTTTATTTACACAGATTTCACCAAGATGATCACCCAGATATTATTTGTCTGGAAGATGTCAGGGATTCATTATATCTTACATATTTTAAATAGTTCAGAAGAGATAGGAAAAAGAAGCAACAGTTTCCAAGGCACCCAATTTCCTTTCTTATTTCCCCTTCAAAACTAACAAGTTTCCTGAATCGACCCCTTGCATGACAGTATCTGGGAGGCCCTGTTTGACAACACAGCCTTTGGAATCAGGTGGATGCAATTCCCATTTTGCACCTGAGCCTCACCAGGGCATGCTGTTTAAGTTCTCAGCCCAGGACACTTGCTTGAAAAAGGGCCCACAGACCTCAGGCAGCAGACTTTGTAGGGAGCTCATAGGAAATGCAGAAACTCAGGTCCCACCCCAGGCATACCGACTCTACAAGGTCCCCACTTGATGCTTGGGCACGTGCAAGTTTGAGAAGCCCTGTTCAGTATTCTGATGGTTTATGAGAGTTTCTGATCTGGCCTACAGCTCTCTTTCAAACAGGTCTCCAGCTGCTCTTCTCCCCCCTCATTTCATGCCACCCCCTTACATCTTCTCACCCACAGAGTTGTGGCTCAGGACTTGGCTTCTTTTGTGGCTCAAGTGCCACCTTGTCTGAGCAGCCTCCCCTCATTATCCATCTGATCTCAAGAGGCGGCTTCTCAGTACCCTTCATTTTCTTCCTTTACTTGACCTTATTTTCTTCACTCATCTTTGCCTACAATTTTACTACATATCAGTTTATTTATTACTGTTTGTTGTCTGATTATAGAATTCAGTCTCATAATGCCAGGGGCAGCTACACCCTTAGTTTACAGGGCCATGCCTAGAAACCATGCCTGTAATACTATTACAAATAATATAATACAAACATATTTCAAAAAGGATGTGGCAAAATAGAATCAAAGCTAAGTTTAGGGCCAGTTCTGTGGCATAGCGAGTAAAGCCACTGCCAACAATGCTGGCAACCCATATGGGCACCAGTTTGAGACCCCACTGCTCTACTTCCAGTCTAGCTCTCTGCCATGGCCTGGGAAAGCAGTGGAAGATGGCCCAAGTCCTTGAGCCCCTGCACCTGTATGGGAGACCCGGAAGAAGCTCCTGGCTCCTGACCAGCCCTGGCCATTGCAGCCATTTGGGGAGTGAACCAGCAGATGGAAGACCTCTCTCTCTTTCTCTGCCTCTGTCTCTCTGTAATTCTGCCTTTCAAATAAATTTTTTAAAAAAAAAAATACTGTTTGGATCAAAAAATTTTGAAATTCATAGTTTTTCTGTGAAACTTTTGAAGCTCCCTTATAAGCATGAATTTCAAATATTTTTGCACCCAAATAAACTTAGCCTTTAATTTCATTTTCCATGAATCTTTGAAGTACCCTCGTATTTGTTGACTAAATGAGTGAATGGATCTCTGCTTTCCTACAGGGATTTTAAATGCAACTATACTATCAGCACTCATTAAGCATTGGCTAAACAGCAGCTGCTAACTACTGCCATGACCATCCTCCCTCCTGCCTATGCTTCTGTGACTCAGTGCCCTGCCTGTGGGACAATCTCTCATCGGGTCTTCCTGCAGAGGGGTCAGGCTGCAGTCTCAGTTCCCCTATCAGCTCTAGCTGTGCTCTTGTTCTCTTACCTGGATGCTCTAAAGATAACAGGTCCGGTGAGAACACCACTTGGCCCCTCTTTCTTACACCAGGGCTTTGCAAACTTTACTGCACACACAGATCCCTGAGAATAGGTGAAAATGTAGATTTGGGGGCAGTGGTCTAAGACTCTGCATTTTGAACAAGCTCCAAGGGATGCAGATATTGCCAGTCTGTGGACCACACTTCTAGTAGCAAGATCTCAACTTAGATCAGTGGTTCTGAAAATGTAATGGTCATTCAGAAGACACTGAAGGGCTTATTAACATAGGGAATGCTGATCCCAAGCCCTAGAAATTCTGATTCAGTAGGTTGGCAGTGGGGCCTGGGAATTTGTATTTCTAAACAGTCCCCAGATGAAGTTTCCCAGGCTGACCATGTGACGTATTTAAAAGAGGGACTGGGCTATTGTCTCCAATAGTCAGCATACTAAAAGCATCGCAGATTCTCAGATACATCAGCTTCCAAACTTGTGATTTGCTCAAGTAGGTCAAAGGCTTAAGCTACCTCCAGACCCATTAAATCAGAATATCTGGAGGGAGCCCCAGACATCTGCAGCTTTGAAAGCTTCCCACACGGCTCTACTGTGCAGCCACGGGTGAGGGTCTCTGCTCTGGTCTCACTCTTTGCTGCCCTTCCTGGTTTTGGGCATGGATTCCTTTCCTTTGTATTAAACAATGAAAGCGATGGAATACTCTCAGTGGTTCACGTGTACTGCTCACGTATCTCTGGGGATCAAACTGAAGCTTGTCTTTTGCTAACTCCTGGACTGTAGGAAGGGTTCCCCTGTAAGGGGTGGGAGCTAAGACTCTGCCCCTCCTTTGCCATGAGGTTTCTACTGGGCCCAGCTTTCTTGATCTGTCCTCCATCTCCCTGGCAGGACAGCATGCAGGCAGCCCAGCTGTTCTGTTACTTACCAGACAGATCGCTGTCTTCAAAGCAAAAATACCAGTCCCATCAGCATCAATCGTCAGACGCTGGCACAGTTTTCGTTTGAGTTTGCATTTTCATCACTGGTACAACCAAAGTGGTAAATGGACGTAAGCCCACGGCAGTCCTGCCCTCATCACCCAGATGCTCTTCAGCAAAGGAAATCATAGTGATTCGCTGTAACAAGTGCTGGGTAAGGAGGAAAGCCAAGGATGCTATCAAGTGGGCTAGTTTTAAGTTAGTTTCATTTTCCCATTATTTTCTGGGGGGGGGGGGTGTCAGACTTGTACAGAATGTACTATGTGTGAAAGGGAACTCGAAGCCAATATATTAAATGAGCAAACATTGTGTTCCCAAGGATAGCTTAGGAAAAGTGTATGAACACTCGCTGAACTCCAGTGCACACTTCCAGGACAGCTACCCTGCAACAACAGCATTGTAGAGAGGGCCATGACTGGGTGTGGGTGTGGCGTAGGGTGGGGGTGGTGCTCCGGGTGTGCGTCACCCAGAAACTCTCCTTCTGTCCCCAACAAGACGAGGACACACCTGGAGGCTCTTTAAAGTTCCTCTGAACATCATTTTAAAATTGTTTTTCTGGCTTTCTCTTTTCTAATTGAAATAATTGTATTGAACGAATTGACATAGGTTTTACTTCCCAAACTTTTTATCATCAAGAAACTGTATCACTGAAAATATAATGATGGTTACTCCATAGCTTCTTGGGCATTTAAAATCTTGCCAGGTTGTTTACTTATAAAATGGAAAAAGTAGTGAAATTATAAGTAAACATATGGGAACATAATATAGCATAACCAATTCTCTTCATTTAGAAATCATTTGGTTCATCACAGTAACTAGTCCTACTTTAGGAAAGAGACTAATTTTAATAAGGAAATTCATTTACTTATTCAATAAACATCTATTAGAGCCTAATATATAAAATATTATGATAGAGGACTAAAGAATTCTCAAGGAATCGACAGCTCTTGGGAAGATAAGACACATAAATAGTTCAGTAGAGCCGGGCAGAAAGTAAAACGTGTCACACAAGCAGCACCAGGTGTGCTGAGGACTTGCTCATGAGAACTCAGTTTGGTAAGGGAAATGAAACGTAGGAATACTGATGCCTAGTGGTACAGCAGTAATGTACACAAGGAGGAAGGCAGTTCTCATCACTTGCCCAGGGGCTGGTATGGTTCAGAAAATTTCAATAAAAATTAGCTGAAAAATAAAATAAAGGCCCTCAAAAGATTAAGGACAAGGATGGGTAAAATCCCTTTTCGCTGCCTGCCTCCTCTGTGCAGCCAGCCAAGCACTTCCTTCATCCTTTGGCGGCCAGCAGGGGGATGCCCTTCCTCTAATGAGATCAGAGATTCCATCGACTCCGCTTCTGGAAGAATACAGTAGGATTTGGACAGAAAATCACTTTTATCAGTGCCTTGTTTATCAAACTTAGGTGGCTGAGTTGGTCTACCGAGGCTTACAAGGCTCTGCTGTATTTCAGATGCAACTGCAAAGCAGACAAAACACAGAAGACTGACAAGCTCTTCTCTCCTCGAAGGCTAGCTACCCGGGAAGCCAGACGGTAGCAGTGTCTTTGGACAGACAGGCAAAACTGCGCATTTAACTCCCGTGGCTTCCCCATGCTCTCCCCACCATGTATTCATCCTTCTCCAAGGTCAGACAGACCCTCTCAGCACTGCCCAAGTTTCTCTAATTCCTGGGATCTGCTACAACCTCGCTTTATACCAATTCGATCTCTGTCTAGTATCTCTGGCTAGGAAACAATCCTGGTTTTGTTGGTCTGCTTCTTGTTAATCAGCTGCAATGTCTGCTCTGATCAGTTAGAGCTGATTCCTTGGGTTAACTGAGGGCCTACGGGAGGATTTTGAACCTCTCTTAGAGGGGACGAGAGCCTACACAGATGCAATTCCTTACCCAGTCTGGACCAGGGTGTTCTGGTTCTTGGCCCCACAGTCGAAGTCACAGTTCTAGAGATGCCAGTTAAGGGCACCTTTTCCAGCTTCATTTCAAAATACTGAGGAAGGAAGCTTTCTATACCATAGGAAATCATCACTCACACAGTTGACCCCAAGCAGGCCAGACAATGTGGCTTCTAGTATCACATCCCAGACAGGTCACTGCATAACTGGTAGTTTATAATGGGGGCTTAATTTTAAAACACTGTCATTTTTAAAAGGATGTATTTATTTATTTTGAAGTTACAGAGAGGGAGGGAGGGAGGGAGGGAAGGAGGGAGGGAGAGAGGGAGGAAGAAAGAGGGAGGGAGAGAGAGAAATCTTCCATCTTCTGGTTCACTCCCCCAGATGGCCACTAAGCCAGGAGCCATGAGCTTCTTCTGGGTCTCCCATGTGTGTGGAAGGAATTCCCCCCCAAAAAATGGGTCATCTTCTGTTGCTTTTCCCAGGCCATGAGCAGAGAGTTGGGGCAGAAGTGGAGCAGCCAGGACACAAAATGGTGCCCATATGGGATGCCGGTGCCATAGGTAGCAGCTTGACCACTTGACTTGCTATGCTATAATGCCGGTCCCAAAACATATTTAAAATAAATAATGGAGGGGCCAGCATTGTGGAACAGTGGGTTAAGCCATTGCCCACAATGCCAGCATCCCATATTAGCAGAGGTTTGAGTGCCAGCTATGCACATCTGATCCAGCTCCCTGCTAATGTACCTGGGAAAGCAGTGAAAGATGGCCCAAATAGTTGAGCCCCTGCCACCCACATGGGAGACCTGGATGGAATTCCAGGCTCCTGGCTTCGGCTTTGCCCAGCCTTGGCCATTGTGGTCATTTGGGGAGTAAACCAGCAGATAGAAGATCTCAATATAACTCTCCCTCTAACTCTGCCTTTCAAATAAAGAAATAAATCTTTAAAACATAAAAAAAATACAGAATAGATAAAACATCAAAATTATTCAAAGTAGCAATGACTACCAAGAACCTAACAGAACTTCATACTTTGAACAATTTGCCAACTCACTGCTATCCAATTTCTCTCTCTCTTTTTTTTAAGATTTACTTATTTATTTGAAAGTCAGAGTCAGAAAGTCGGGGGGGGAGGGGGTGAGGGGGGAGGGGGGAGAAAGGGGGGAGAGGGGGGGAGAGAGGAGGGGGGAGAGAGGAGGGGGGAGAGAGGAGGGGGGAGGGGGGAGAGGGAGAGGGAGAGGAAGAGGGAGAGGGAGAGGGAGAGGGAGAGGGAGAGGGAGAGGGAGAGGGAGAGGGAGAGGGAGATCTCCACAACAACCAGTGCTGGGCCAGACTGAAGGCAGGATCTAAGATCTTCATCCAGGTCTCCCACATGGGTACAGAGGACCAAAGCACTTGGGCTATCTTCTGCTGCTTTCCCAGGTGCATTTGTAGGGAGCTGGATTGGGAGTGGTGCAGCCAGGACTTGAACCGGTGCCCATACGGGATGCCAGTGCTGCAGACAGCAGCTTAACCTACTGCGTAACAGCGCTGACTCCCTGATTTCTTATAAAATTCCCCCTCGCAATTGACCAATGTTAATTGCTCAGTTTCTGTCAATTAGATAGAAGTGAAAATTAAAAACTGGATCTTTAGTCCTCTGTTGAAAGTATAACTTAGGAATAAAAGGTGAGAGGTCTGCGATCATATACATTGTTCCTCTGATGAGTGGTTAATTTCTTCCTGTTCTACTCTAACCAACAGCAAAGGGCCAGTTTCCATTCTTCCTTCCATCTTTATGAGATCTCAGAAGAGGAAGCTTTAACATGCTTCTCTCACGACTGTGCCTGCTCTTTCCTTGTCTGGATCTTGGCTATAGAAAGTCCAATAAATACTTGGATATCAATAGGTAAGAACTCTGAGTGTGCTAACACACTCAGTGTGGCTGACGCACACTCACATACTGCTGGTGGCATTTCAATTAGTATAGTTGTTTTTTTTTTTTTTTGAGAGGCAAAATGCCAATATGTAGCAAGAACCATATAAACAGAATTATTCCTGAACTGGTGCTACTCCCAGGAACTGAGCCTATGGAAATAAAACAGAATCAACAATGATAACAACAATGATGATCATGGTCTCCAAATCATCATATTCCATGATCAGTTCTATCTCGTCTTTAAGCTCTCTGACTCTGGCTTGTTTTGGAATCCTCACGGCATGTTCTCAACATGGCATGTCAGTCTTTAAACATTTTATTTCTTTCTCTCCCTCTCTCACTATAATTCTGGTGGGGCCCTTACTCTATTCCAGTCTTAAAGACATGCATTCTTTTTCCTTTCTTTTTCTTTTCTTTTTTTTTTTTTTTACAGGCAGAGTGGACAGTGAGAGAGAGAGAAACAGAGAGAAAGGTCTTCCTTTGCCGTTGATTCACCCCCCAGTGGCCGCCGTGGCCAGTGCGCTGCCACTGGCGCACCGCGCTGATCTGAAGCCAGGAGCCAGGTGCTTCTCCTGGTCTCCCATGGGGTGCAGGGCCCAAGCACTTGGGCCATCCTCCACTGCACTCCCGGGCCACAGCAGAGGGCTGGCCTGGAAGAGGGGCAACCGGGACAGAATCCAGTGCCCCGACCGGGATTAGAACCCTGTATGCCGGTGCCGCTAGGCAGAGGATTAGCCTATTGACAAGACATGCATTCTTTAAATGCTTCTCCCCTCAGTTCTGTACTCCAACCCCAGGCAAATGCACAGATGTCAATGCATCTTCTGGAAACAAAACAAAAACCCCAAAGTCCTCATCCCTATTGAGCTCCAAGTTCCATGTTGTCACAACCCTGTTAAGCACATCCACCTCCACACCAAGATGACTCCATCTTCCACTGTCGCATCAGTCCTTCCTTCTTCACACCCAGAACCCTCATTTAGACATTCAATCCTTAATAGACCAATAGCTTCCCAATCTAGTCTACAGATCTCAACTATGTCACATGAATGTACCAGCCTGGGGGCAGTGCTGTGGCATAGTAGGCTAAGCCTTTGCCTGCAGTGCCAGCATCTCACATGGGCACCGGTTTGCATCACAGCTGTTCCTCTTCCCATCCAGCTCTCTGCTGTGGCCTGGGAGAGCAGTGGAAGATGGCCCAAGAGCTTGGGTCCCTGCACCCGTGTGGGAGACCCAGAAGAGGCTACTAGCTCCTAGCTCCTGGCTCCTGGCACCTGACTTCAGATTACCCCAGCTCCAGCCATTGTGGCCATTTGGAGAGTGAACCAGCAGATGGAAGATAAAAATCTTCAGAATGTCCTGTTGGTTACTAGAACCATGGTCACTAAGCACATTTTCTTCCCTTGAAGTCACTCAAATTAAATGGTAGCCACATGCTGCAGCAGAATTTGTCCACAAAGTATATGACGCCAATCTAATGTCCTTACATAAGACCTTCCTAGGCAGTAGAGAAAAAGTAGGTGTATCAAGATCTGAATTTTACCAAGATATTCTGGCAACAAGAAACTAAGTATTTACTACATGGAGGATTGTAGAAACCCGTACCTTCATTGCTGAACTCTAATCTGGAGGACACATGGAGCTGAAAGCTTCCAAGACCTCCAAACCACTCCCTTTACGCCCTGACCTCCTGGTAAGTGTTGAGAAGGTGTTTCTCCACCTACTGCATTTGAGTTCCTTGGGAAGGAAACTCACCTCCTCACCAGAGAAAAGTAGATAGAAGGGGCTTTGGTCTGTAGGTGCTCATAGTTGGGAGGAGGACAGGCATAGATTTTTTAACATTATTGGGTTATGCTAGGGATAATGGGGCAAATGTGGAAGTGATATAAATACTAGAAAAGGTAAAAATTATTGATATAGAAAATGGAGATGGTTGATTGGAAAAGATGGCTCAACATCTTGCTCAGAAAGTTGTTATTATCATATATACAATGGTAGGCACATTATTTGACAGTAAATGCAATAATGTTAAGAGTGCTTATCTTTTGTGGTGAGGATAACATATTTTTATCTTGTGATCTGTATTTGTCTATATGAAAGTACCACAAAACCAATTAGTGGAAAATGCATATAATGAGAAAACTGCATGGATTTCAAAAACACGTTGCATTAAAATAAAATTAGGTTTTAATTCCATTTTCATGACTTTGAAAGTCCCTTGTATTTTGTAATTATTTAAAATTCATCAGTAGTATTTCTGTAATGATGAAGTTATTAAAAATAAAATGTTGGTAGGGCTTGAAGATTCTAATTAGAAAATGTAACTTAGTGATAGTTTTAAAACAATAGATGGTCAAAAAAAGATAGAAATTAACTGTTACCTCATACCCATACCATTTCTCATGAAAGACAGATATCAGAAATCTCCCCTTCTGATTATTTTGTTAAGGATATTATTATTATTATTATGGGAGATTGCTTAATGTTATTGCATTGCAAGATGTTAATCTTTGAAATCACTTTGAAAGTTGCTTTCCTGAGTCAGGTTTGGGACAGGGTAGAGCCCATCCTCTGATGTCCAGGTGAACTTTGTTAGGTCAGTGTGCTTTCCTAAGTGTCTGCAGGCAAGGCCGCTCCTAGTACAAGTGCACATTGGGAACCCTGAGGAGTCACAACTAAACACAAAGAGCCCTACTGTGAAATTCCTTGTGAGCTTTCGCATAAATGAGAAGACTGAGTGTGGATTGCATGATCATCACTTAGATTCACTTCTAGTTGAATAATGAAAGTGGGTGAGCAAGGATTAAGCAACTCAGAAAGTGGGCCCAGGAACACAGACTATGCTCTGTCCTCAGCCTTGTCAAGTTCAACATTTTTACCCAACTACTTGGATGAGGATATTTTCTGTTCATCAACTCCATACCCATATTTCATTTATTTTTTCTAAACTATTCTTTGTTTACTTTATTGTTGCAGAATCCCAGAGTTTGCAGTTCATACTTACATGGGAATGGATAGCAGTATAGATTGTGTAACTGGAATCCACATGCCTAAATTGAAACCAACCTCACACTGCAGCTATGCTCTATTTGAACTTGAGAAAATGACTAATTCTCTGTGCCTTAATGTCCTGGTCTGTAAAAAATTAGGATAGTTCTTCCATTCAACAAATGTTTATCAAATACCAACTCTATGGATACATGCTCAAATATCACTTAGTCCCTAGTCTCAAGAAATTATGAATGTTTATTCAACTAATCCAAAGCTAGTTTTCTTCAAAGCCTATAAAGTACTACTGCCTTACTTATGTGTGTACAAGTATGCAGATGGTTGGTTTCATATTACTATTCTTTATTTGTATTTCTAGTTTACCAAATGTTAGAGTACAAGAACAGGTGTTTAAATGTATCAAGTATCTTACACCATTTATAGGCTGAATATGGTAACACATTTCCTTCTATTAAAATATCCTTGCATTCTGGAGTCAATACCCATGAAACATAGCATAGTGTCCTCTTTATAGTATGTGGAATTCCAGTTGCAGATGGTATAATAAAGATGTTTTCACCTATGTCTATAAGTAAAACTTTCAAATGTTTTATTTGACAGTTTGTTCCTTGTCCAATATAATTAACTGACCAATTGATTATACTAAAACTGGTCAAGAGAAGGAGAAAAATACCCCAAACACAATTTGTGAATGAATACAGGGCTATAATAACACAAGCAGAAACTAAAAAAGAAATTGTGATACTTTAAAAAATATATAAATCATAGTAGTATAATGGAAAAAATAGTATATATTTCTACTCTTTATGCACCCATTTTAAACCATTTACTCAACTTCTCTGGAAAATCCACAAAAGGAATTTTGTTGTACTTTCTTCTTTTAAAGCACTATTTTGAGTATGCCAATTTTCAGATTAACCAGTTATAGTGATTATAAGAAATGTTTAACAATTTGGGCTCTCTAATAAAAGTTTTAACTTCGGTTTGGAATTTGGGCAAATTAATGACAGAATTTATGTGCACTTTTAGGTGTGATCAGATGTGTTAATTTCATTCTGAAGTTATCTGCTGAAAGATTTTTTTTTTTCTTGAAGAGTCCAAATTCCACACGACTAGGCAAATTTATGACTGCAGTTATATTCTTAGAATTCACACAGCTCTTTGCCCAGTTTCATGTTTTATGAAGTGTTAGAGTTAATAGTAATTGTTTTCAAAGATGTTTCTTTTGCCCAAAAAGACATTCCAAGTGGAATTTTGAAAACCAAAACATAACATTCTCCTGCAATTTAACTTTCATATCCATTCTACCAAAGCAAAAACATAAATTTGTGTGGAATTTTCCTAAGTTCAAAACCAGAGCAGGATATACTACACTATCCCTAACATGTTCTTCCCAAGCAAGCTTTGTGCTCCATTGGAAAACCATCCCTTTCTTAACGCCAAGTTTCTCGCATTCCTACAAAAGTTGCTCTCAGGAAGGGATTTACTCATTGACTTTTAGTTCCTCATTCTTGCCAGCCCTTTCCTACCAAGAATTGAAGCTAGCTGGAGTTTATGGGGGCAAGAGTACAGTGCACATCTTCCAAAGTGATTCACTAAGTTAAAAGAGAAAAAAGTCAATCACAGTAGAAGGAGAAAGAAATGAAGAGTGATGTTCTCTGGGTAGGGATAATTGCACCTGTCCCCAGAGTGGTTAACAGCCCAGGTCAGCTTTCTGTGGAAATGTTTCAAAAAGGCTCATCAACTGTGAAATCGGGAATAGAACTTAATGCGGCTGCCAACTGCACCCTTGGAAGCTAAGTAGTACTGACACAACACCATCACTGTATAGTAACAGTCAAATATATGAACTTAATGATAGGCCAGTGGACCCCCGGAGGAACGTGATTTTATTGTACCAGCTCATGAATGCATGTTAGATCTTCCACAACTGCGTCCTTATTGCTGGTTTTCCCCTCAAAGACCTTTTGAAGTGTTCAAAGCAAAAGATGACAGAAGATGTTATGCTGCCCCAAATCACAAAGGTGATTTGCTAAAATAAACCATCCTTGTGTCCAAAGCCTCTACTTTCATTTTTCTCAAATTGAAAGCAGGGTCCACCAGTTTTGAAAGACCTGATCAAAACAAAATACTCAAACATGAAGCACAGCACCAAGCAGAGATGAGGGCTATAATATCAGTCTTACATGTTAGTTTCTCTAAGCAAAGAAAGCCTACAGTGCAGGCCAGTGCTAGACGATCCTCATGTCCTTATTTCTGTCTACCAAATTGCCTGGGCCAGTATGGAAACAGTGTATTTTCCAAACAAAATGTTTATGACATTAGGAGAAAATAGAAAAATAAAAAATTTTCCACTTCTTCCCAATAATGCATATGGTAGCAAGCAATGTTCTGATACCCAAGGACCGAAAAGTGCTCAAACCAAAAGGCTGACTTGTTAAAGAGTTGTATGTGACTGATTCATTCCCTCTTTCCTTTGAAGCTTAATTACTTTATGAATTTCTTAAAAAATTAAGACTCAAAGTCAGAGATCACAAATTATCAGCCCACAGACCAACTCTAGCCATGACTGCCTTTAACAAAAGTTATTAACATTTAGGAGTGATTCTATAAATATTGAAATTCCTTGCTTTGCATGACAAACTGGAAACTATGGAAAAACAGTGTCTATGTCCCCACATGAGTTCAACTAGGCTGAACAGTGAGGAAGCCATGTGGCCTTGGTGGCGGGGGAGGGGCAGGTAACATGCTGACCCACTGCCACTCAATAAGCAAGAAACAGCCAACCCAAATAACAGCAATAATAATAAACTAATAAAAACACTAGGCGCTGAGTTCTGAAATTTGGCAACTCCATTAAGCAAACAAAGAGGATGCTTGCAAAATTAAAGTTGGGGTTAGAACAATTCAGTGTTCAATCCACAAAGAGAAGCTTGTTAATGAAAAATAACCCAGATAATAAGCCAAGTAGTAAACCAGAGTAGAATAACGAGAAGGTTTGTTAAGGAAGACACATGGTGCTAAGTTAGCTCTCTCAAGGAAGAATGATGGTGAGTTTATTATTCTAGTGCTCAAAATCTTTGCTATGCCACTAAGAATAGCAAGCCATCTCATAGGGAAACATAAAATGACTGAGGTTACATGCAAGGTCATGCACAGCTAAGTGTTTTAACAATGATCCTTAGTATTCTTGCCATCCCACCATGGCTTTTTTTAAAGAGACAATTCTTACCTTGTTAATGGCCCCAGATCGCCTGAGTCTTGGCTGCCGGCTTCACTGGGAGTGCTCACTGATTTCGAGGAGGGAGACATAGGGGTTGGGACTAAATAATGAAAATAACAGGTATCCCATGTTAAAAAATGCAGCGGCTGCACTGATGAAGAGCAGTGTCAGACAAATCCAAACAAATGGGCCCAAATTAAAGTGGTTGTATGGCCAGGAGAGATTGAGATGGGATAAGGAAAAAAAAAAAAGGAAAGAAAAGGAAGAAAGTCAAGTGAATTTTTCATATTTTGGAAATTAAAATTTGAATAATGAATTTAGACACAATTAATTTAGGGATTCAAGGCCATGTCCACCCTAACAAAATAACATAGAGAATCAAAATAGCTATCCAGATAATTCACGTCTAGGATTCCCTAGGGTGAACTATCCAGATAATTCCAATTCTCTACTTTATTTTGTTAGTATAGATGTGACCTATTAAAATTCAAATGGGGTGTCTGTAAAACCTTAAGAGATTATGAAACATGTGATTCTGATAATATTAAATGGCCAAGGAAACTCAGAAAAGCCTGCTGCGGGTTTGCATCTGGAGGGAACTTACTGTCCACATAAGATACACTGCATTTGCTATGAGACTCAGCGATAGAGAAAGGGTACGATGTTCAACCCGGTAATTTAAAAATCCCTTTCAAAACAACGAACACGACAGGCTGCTTTATTTTTACATTTAATTATTAGCTGCAGCCCATCGTGCTGTGTACTCTGTTTGGGATTTGTTTTCCTTTGCTTGCAACGGCAACTGACTCTCTGAAGGCAGGAGAAATAAGTTCACAGATCCTGGTCCACACAAGCTGAAAATCCAGTGAGGACAATAAAAGAAACATGCTAGAGGAAATGCAAGTTATTTTTTTTCCCTTTCTCCTTCAGATACAAGCCAACTGTCCTCACATCGAAGCCGCACGCAGTAGCCAAGATGGCTACAGGCCAGGCAATGCAATGGCTCCTGGGTGTCACACATGCCAAAGGAGCCGTATGGGCAGAAAGGAATTTCAGTGCCTGTGTGTGGATTTCCATTTGGTTTCAATCATGTGCAATTTCCTTTTATTTATTTAACAGGGTAGAGGGATTAACGACTTTTCCCAAATCCTGTAACACAATGGCAGATCTGTCAGGAAGCTAGGAGTTTCCATGTAGTCTCGCCTTGTGCTAAGTCAGAGGGTAAAATGGGGTGGTGCATCAGACTGGAAACAGGGTGCACCCTTGACAGGCGCCATCGGCAGGTACATAGCAATAGTCTCGAAGTTGGTCGTGGCTCAGGGATATTCAACTGCTTTGTCCTTAAGGTTAAATTGCTGGCTTTATGTATGGTTGGGGAAAATACTCCTAGTGTATTTTAATCAGCGTTCACATAGTAACAGCATTTCAAAGGCTACACTGAGGCATAACTATAATTGATTACAAAATGTCTAATTTATATCCCATGTAGGCTATGCACAAGAAGTTTAGTTAGTCAATTTCTCAAAGTAGGTCAAATATCCCATCGATTACATCTTCCACGACATAAAGATGTAAAACAAAACCAGTGGATCTAATTGGGGCTTCCACCTACTAGAAACTGGACTGAGCATAAAACATTTCTATTGGTATTTTAGTTTTGCATGGATATATCAAATTATATCCATAGGTACTGAATGATTTATAAGCTCATATACAAGAGGTCTTCAAAAAATTCATGGAAAATACATATTAGAAAACAACTATGCATGGATTTCAAAATATTTTCACCAAAATAAACATCTTTTAATTCCATTTTCCATGAACTTTTTGAAGTGCCTTCATGTTTTTCTTATTCACATTGACACAGACATTTATCATTTTGTTGCACAGGGATAATTTTTACTCTTATTTTAAGCAACTTTGGAAATAAAATGAAAATTTATTTTAATAAAAAAGTCAGTTATGAGGTAAGGGGTATGTGTATGTATACACATGTATATATATTTGAATTTTTGTAAACTTTATTTGTGCTGTCAACTTTGAAAAAAGTATCCCAGTTTATCACGTTGAGTTGGCATTGTACAGAAATTAACAGCCATTTTGGTCTAGAAATGTTAAACACAATTTTTTCCATTTGTACAGGGGTAGCACAGTATATTAAATATATAAGGGCTTCTCTATGTAAGTGTGATTATAGAAACTAATAAAGTACTCTCTTGGGAAAAAAGTTATGGAATTAAAGAAAAACTATTTTGAGCAGGACATCTGATATTATATTTAATTCTATATAACTTTAAAAAGGTTTTCTTTTCACTATATTGGCTATCATATAGTTTTACAGATACCCCCGGATTACTCTTAAATGTATGGAAAACAAAAAGATAAAAGAAAAATAAAATGATTTATCACAGGAGAGATATATAGGTAAATGACCGCAGAAACAATTTATGCACAAGTTACCTTCACTACAAATAAAACAAACGGTTCAATATCCAAACCTTAGAGATAAAATGAGGTCATGGACAATCATTTAGGAATGAATGAGTTGGAAGAGGGGTGTTGCGTGAAAATGCCAATTAGCAATGAAATCAAGATACAAGTGTCAAGTAAAAGTCAATTTGTTAATTAGCTGCTCATCCGACATCATTTCAAGTTTCTTTCAGTGTAACCACTGAGCATATGCCTGTAGTGATTATGAAATTCATACACAAATTCGCAGTGTTTAGATCAGCAAAGAGAGGCTGCAATTCAGCAATGGAAATGAAGAGCAATTACATTTGAAAAAGCCCAAGATTTCTTGCATTTACAAGTGGCAACTCATAAAAGGTATAAAATAACCAACCAGTAATGCAGAGGAACGGGTGGCCCATATAATGAGCCAAAAAGCAGCAAATGACTAAGAACCCTACTGCTGCCACCGGCTCCTTCCAGCTCCTCAATCCCAAAAATACATGCAACCTGAGCCGTAAGCCGCAGAACTTCTTAAAAAATAAAATAAAGCAAAACACTCAAAGGGATAGCAAACGCTGGACATGGGAGATCCCGTGCAAGTCCAATTGGAGGTCGGGAATAAAGCGCTCTCAAGTACCTAGCGGGGGCTCAGGCGATATCCCAATGCTCTGCAGCAGAGCCTCCGTCTCCCGTCGCTTCCGATCCAGGTCCGAATCATCCTGGACCGGCTCTTTCTTCTGCTGCAGATCCGCCTGGAAAATGCAGATGTCGGTAAGAAAAGCAAATGACACAACCAAACGCACGCCTGGCCCGGGTTGGAGGGGAAACTAAAAGTGAGTGGTAGAGAAGGCCAGGCCAGAGCCCTAGGCAGCTGCAGTCACATGTACAAACAGGATGGAAAAACCACAGGACCATACCAGTTACTGATTTCTGACCCAGTGCTCTCTCCTGTGGTTGAAGGCGTTCTGCTTCTGTCACGTGTATGAAAGCTTCTCTCAACTGGTTTTGGAAGAAACCATCAAGGCCAATGACTGCTGACTGGGAATATAACTGTAAAAAAAAATCTATCTGCCACTTTGTCCCTCTGGGGCTTCAGTTCATAAAATGAGTACGTGGAATATCTATGACCCACTCCTGGGGTTATGCATACAAGGAATGGTTGGGATCTGGGTGAAAAATGAAATTATTTATGAGACTCTGTAACTGTAGAATGTTTTTTTATTTGGTACTATAAATTTACTATGGTCTAAAATAAACCAGGTTAAATCTACAGTAGGGTAGGTGAGCAATATTACTATAAGTGTCGTTACTAAAAAAAAAAATAGGTCTTGTTACTTGGTTCTGATTGTCATAGGATTCCATCATACATACTAACTGAAAGAAGAAAATCATCATGGAGGAAAATATAGTACAAAAAAAGTCAGGAGACAAGCCCTGCAGAAACCCCGTATGAAAAAACACATCACATGGGCTGGCATTGTGGCACAGCAGGTGAAGCTGCGCCTGTGGTGCCAGCATCCCTTATGTGTTTCTGAGCCAGCTCCCTGCTCATGTGCCTGGGAAAGCAGGGGAAGACGGCCCAAGCCCCTGGGCCCCTGCTACCCATGTGGGAGAACCGAATGAGTTCTTAGCTCCTGGCTTCAGCCTGGCCCAGCCCTCGCTGTTGTAGCCATTTGGGGAGTGAACCAGTGGATGGAAGATTTTTTTCTCTGTCTCTCCCCATGCCTCCCTGTGACTATGCCTTCAAATAAATAAAATAAATCCTTTAAAAAATGGTGGCAGGTGAGCCTCTTAATATCTGATTCTATGCCCAAGATGTGTTTCTCCAGGCTAGTAACAAAGTAAAATGCAGATGAAAGACGACCAATGGGGAATTTAAAAACTGTGGTCTCTTCTCTCCTCCACGGCACAGTGCTCACTTAAGGCAAGGTGTGTGTCCCGCCTGTGCAACACTGAGATGTCGTGTTTGGGGTACAGTGATTTCTGCTGAGCTACAGAGGTGCAGCAGTCTACAGCTTGTTGGACACCTGCTATTCAGTTATCAGACACACCCCTCTCCCCTAACAGGTATGTTACCTCCCTCCAGGCATGCAGAACACATTTCAAAGCAGTGAAACAAAATTTATATTATGGCCCATAAAGGAGAAAGAGTTCATGTGGGTTTTGACCTCCTCCTGCATAGAACCTGCAGGCTGATTATAAGCTAAGTGCGTCTTCCCACAGGACCCTGGACTCCACATCTCTGTTACTGCTCACCTGGGGCCTCCAACAGAGTCCACCATTTGGGAGGTCAATAAGAGCTCCATCTCAGGCGCAGAATCTCACGACACAGAATTCTAACACGGAACTTTAATTTCTATGAGTGACAACATCAAAGTTCATGTGTTTTCTGCCCCAAATTTGAACATTAATTTACGGAAGCAAATTTCAAAGTCTATGCATTCAACAGAGGAAAATACAGGACTAAGATGGGAAAGAAAACTTGCAGAGTAAGGATGTAAATCAACATCGCTGGTTATAAAGTTGACAGAAGGATGGAAGGAAAAATAGGGGAACTGAAAGAACAGGAAACTCTCAAAGCAGTGACTGAAATACAAATGAAAAAACTAAGATAGACAAAGTTCTTGTTAGGAGTCCAGCATGGAATGGTATGCTGTTACACCAACCAAACTGTCAGCTTTACCATGAGGGGATCCTTGAGTATTTTGTTCACCAAAATTTGCTTCCACATAGATAGATGAGTGTCTGGCACAGAGTAGATGCTCAGTGAAACACGTTGCATCAGTGGATCAGTATCTGCTTTTGGCACTTTTTCTTTTACAGAAACTTAGAAGTATACCTTCCATAGTCAGGCCAATTTCCTCTACAGGTGCCTCATTCAGGAAGCCCTTTTACCTGTCAGTGTTGGAGTAGAGTCATCTACTGTCTAGTGTCTCAGCCCCCCACCAGAGCCACTTCTATATTCTAGCAACAACAGGAAGAAAATGTTTAACCTTCTCTCATTCCTTCAAAACAAAATTTACTCATGGTTAATGAAGTATCAGTAGATACTGAGACGTCCTAATGGAACTTACACTAAATATATAGAAAAAGATCTGCCTAATCTTTTCCATTAGAATAAACTTAGGGCATCTTATCAAAAACTTTCTGTCATGTCTGTCCTACTCGGAAAGGCACAAGATCTGTATCTGTTTGTTTGTTTTCTTGAGACATTTTTAAACTTTAATCAGTAAGCTTTCATGAAACATGTTAATTAAACATTCATGTCAACTTGAATAATCATACATTGTGCAAAAACAGTACACCTGCACTTCGTCTACAAAATTCCATCTCCGAAACTCAAGGTGCCCCTGCAACTCATGCTCTGCCTTTTTTAATTCTTAAGGAAACAGGCAATATTTAAAAAAAATAGCATAAGTGGATAAGGATAGATGTCTACCTAGATAAAACAGAAGCTTAGGAAAGCCATCAGCACTAAGGTGACCATGGAAAATGCAAAATTAGGTAACTGGCGTTCATCAGAAAAGACAGGTCCTTTCTGTTACCAGTGAAGCACTCAAAGTGAGACAGTGTTACTTCACTCAGCACAGCTATACCCAGTGCCCTCATCCTGAAACCCTCTATATCCTGCAGAATCTTCTGTTTTAATGACTCAACAAGGAGTAATTCTGTGATACTATTAATTAAAAATTGGCCAGCTGCCTTTCCCAGCAAGTGTTATTTCTGTTTGTAAGGCATGATCACGGCTAAGACCCGGAGAGAATCATCAAAGACAGAAAACCTGTCAGCTGAGAACTGCCAATCATTTTAAATGACAGTTCCAAGCACATTAGAGGGATGGGTGAGGGTGGGCCAGGAACCCCTACCCATTGTAATTTCCAGCAACTCAGAGGACAGCCAAGAACAGGATGAAACTTCAGGGTAGCCCCTGTTATGCTCACCTCATTGCACTGAGGCCTGGTTTTCCTGAAATCAGGGCTGAGTTTTAAACGGTGGCTGCTATATTTATTTTAAAATCAGATTTCATCTTTAACATCACAGCCAAGAAAGCAGTTGACATCCAAAAGGGCAGAGATTGGTAATTTTATACATGCATATAGTTCTCTGAATTCTGTGTAGATAGTCAACCTGGGTGGTCCTAATTTATAGTTTTCAGAGCTGGACATTAAAAAGTCACCCAGTTTAGCATTCAGGAGTATTTTCTTTCTTCTTCATTCTAAATTTATTTGTTTTATCTAAATTGTAAGCCTAAAGAAAGTTTATAAAAATCAGTTCTATAAGCTCCAGGCTATTTCTAGCTCTCTACAGACAAAATGAGACCCCAAGCTTTTGAGGGAAGGGTTGTGTGTGTGTCAATGTGGAGTCACCGCCAGCACCCCTGTGAGCCTGGGGGTGGCCTTCAGTGAGCACTGGGGGACGAGTCACGGGTAAGCACATGGGGCAGGTCTTCCCAAGCACCAGGAGTTCTACTCCGCGGGCTTCTACCCTGAGTCAGTGGGCCACTGCCATTGACCTCTGAGCTTAAGATTCTTCTAGCAGCACTCTTTCCTCCGTTTACAGACAAGAGAACGAGCCTGGAAAAGCTCTCCCACAGGGCTGTTGTCTGAGGACAGAGCCAAGTTCCCGACTCAAAACCCTGCGGTGTGACCTATAGCTTTGCCATCTTCTGCACAGCACAAAGCAAGGCAGAGCCATTGGAAAATGATGCTAAAACAGGACCAAGGACGGATCTTAGTGCAGGAAGGCGATGGGTCGCAGAGGGCAAAGACTTAAAGCCAGGACAGACCTTGATGGTACAGTCCAGGGCATCCTGATTTAGAATCAGAAGATGGGAGATGAGGAGCCTGTACTGTCACATGACTCTGCGCAGAGGGTTTGGTTATCAAAGGCATAAAGCACCCTGTCCATTCAGAAATGGGGAAACAAAGACTTCACGTGACTTTAATTCTGGGTGCTCCAGTGTTCCAGGCACCCCATCACCTTCTACTCCCAATCTTCCAGGACTACTTCTTTTTTTTTTTTTTTTTCTGTGTAACAAGAGAAATCTCCACCATCAGGCAAAACGGCTTGGGGTAGAAGCAAAAAGGGGTAGTCTGCTTCTGTCACTCAGGGCTGCCTGTAATTTCTCCAAAGCGTGAAAAATGAAAAAGATGAAGCAGACAGCACAATTTGGATCACATCACATTTTGTGGTAATTCTGTGAAATTTAAGGCGGATATCAGAATGTCAGTTTAAAAGGAAACCAGTTATTAGTAAAGGATAACAGGTGCTTTAAAACTATAGTAAGTGTTGACATTTGAAGGGAAGGAAATATAATAACTTAATGCTTTTTTGGCTTCGCATCACAATGAATAGCCCTTCCTTGTCACTTCTCACCTCTGGTTCACTCAAAAACTGCATATATAACTGCAAAGATCTCCAAGGGAAAAATATTATGCACAATGTCAAGGACAAATAAATGATTACATCAATCAAAGTGCAATGGTAGGAACAGATTCGAGATGCCGGAAGGCTGAATTGCAACTGCAATTATGTTTTACTCTGTTGGAAAATAATAATTGTTATGAATGAGTTACCTTGGTCTCCTGTCCTTGCAGCACAAACAACACTTACTTAGACTGTAAGGCATCAAAAGACATTTTCTCTTTCCTTAAAGAAAAACTACGTAGGGGTCAGCATTGTGGCATAGCGGAAAAAGCCGCCACCAGCAACATCAGTATCCCACAGGGGCTCCAGTTGGGTCCTGGCTGCTGCACTTCTGATCCAGCTCCTTGCTAATGTCCTGGGAAAGTAGTGGAAGATGGCCCAAATGAATGGGCCTCTGCCACCCAAGTGAGAGACCTGGATGAAATTCCTGGTTTCAGCCTGGCCCAGTGCTGACTGTCACAGCCACCTTGGGGTGTGAACCAGCAGAAAGATGATCTCTCTGTCTCTCCCTCTTTCCCACTGTAACTCTGACTCTCAAAATAAAGAAATGAATTTTTAGCCGGTGCCATGGCTCAATAGGCTAAACCTCCGCCTGCGGCGCTGGCATACCAGGTTCTAGTCCGGTCGAGGCGCCAGATTCTGTCCCGGTTGCTCCTCTTCCAGGCCAGCTCTCTGCTGTGGCCCGGGAGTGCAGTGGAGGATGGCCCAAGTCCTTGGGCCCTGCACCCACATGGGAGACCAGGAGAAGTACCTGGCTCCTGGCTTCGGATCAGCATGGGGTGCTGCCCGCAGTGCACTTGCGGGAGCGTTCACTGGGGGATGAACCAACGGAAAAAAGAAGACCTTTATCTCTGTCTCTTTCTCACTGTCCACTATGCCTGTCAAAAACAAATGAATTTAAAAAAAAAAAAAACTCTAAGTAGGAAAGCATTTTTGGTTTTTAGACACACAAACATGTCACATGACACACAGTTTTCTTCTTTGAAAATATCTTTGGCACTTTTTATAACATTCAAAATGTTTCTACACTGCCAAAACCAATGGGAGAATTAAAAATAAATTATGAGAGTACTTCAAAAAAGCTTATGGAAAAATAGGATTAAAAGATAACATTTTTAGTGCAAAAAGATGAAATCCATGTGCAATTTGGCGTAACATGCATTGTTGTGATTCTTGTGTAGACCTGTGATAGTTGTTAGATTCAGACAGGAAGAAGATGTGACTCGACAGCAAGGCATGGAACTGGGAGCCAGGAGCCCTGGATTCTGAGCCCAGCAGGCAGGCTGCATTCCATCCCTGGACCTCTGTGCTCCGTTGGCATAAAAGGGGCCTCCGTGCCAGGTATGTCAAATATCTTCCAGGAGCCTGCATCATGGCACGGCTGGTTAAGTCACCACATCGCTTATGAGAGCACTGGTATGAAATCTTGCCTCTGCTTCCGACCCCGCTTCCTGCTAATGCGCACCCTGGGAGGCAGCCAGTGCTGACTCAAGTACTTGTGCCCCCGTCACCCACGTGGGACACCCAGACGGAGTCCAGCTCCGGCCTGGCCCAGGTTCCACTGTTGCAGGCGTTTGGGCAGTGAACCAGCAGATGGAAAATATCTTCTCTCATTTCCTTGCCTTTCTAATCAATAAATAAACTTTTAAAAACTCTCTTTCACCTGTAATTCCCAGCAATTCTGTATCTTTTACTATCCACTCACTAAACTGCTTTCCCTTTACGAACCTAGGATTCTTGTCTACCACAGAAAACACACAACACGGAAGAAATGGCAGGAGCCCCACTAGCTCTTTAGTTCTTGGGTGGGTTCTCTTGCTGACTGTACAAACCCGAAGCATACAGGGCTAACTCACAAGTGTAAAGCTTAGATGTTCTGTTCAGTCTCCAGGTATCTGGGGATCTACACAAGAATGAGGCGTGTAGGAATGACCAAGCATGATGCTTTTATACTTTTTATACACAGAGCAATAAATTTGTGAGACTGAGGAGTCGCTGGACTTGGGCAGTGACTTCTGGGGATGCTCCCAGGGTATGGGGAGCGGGTATATGGAAGCCAGCAGGAGCAAAGCCTTACTTCCAAGAGCTTGCCTCTGCAGGTTCCGGCAGTCCCCAGCCCCGTGTGATGATCACGGTTGATCTCTGGCCTTGCTATGCGATGGACATTGCTCCCAGAAGGACCCAGCGGCTTGTTGCAGGCAGAAAAAGACAAGCCAATGGCCTTTCTGAGTTACAGTGCCTCGAGTGATTTCAGCTTGAAATAGTCAAGACACCAATTCAGCATATTCTGGGATGCACAACCTTATCTCCTTCAGAACATGGAAATAAACTGGCAGCATTTTCCATATCTCACCTAAAATGCTGTAGCTTTTCTTAAAACTAACGTTAAGTGCTAGTGTTAAATACTCACCAGATTCTAGCTGCTGCTGAGTCTGTACAGGATTAACTGTCAGTCTTCACAACTCCCCCAAGAAACACGTTATTGTTCCCATGATGAAGTACAGTAAGCCAAGGCACAGGCAGGTTAAGAAACGTCAAATGTCTAACAGTAAAGAGGTCAAAGGTATTTTCAAGTCTGGGGTGAAGCTGGCATCTGGAGACCCCTGAAGCAAGTGCTGCGGACCATGTTGGGGGTGCCTGCCTGGCCCCCGCACTGCAATGACTCATTGTTCTGAGAATGTGGCTATACACTCCGTGTGTTCAGATATCATAAATGGTTCATGTAGGGGCTCTGTGTAGTCGTTACAGTACCAGCTCCTCATATCCAGGGATTTCTTTTCCCCTTAACCTCTAGTACTCACCTCCTTCTTTTTCCTTTCCTCTTCCTTGCGTTTCTTCTCTTCTCTAATCTGTGCTAAGCGCTGCTTTTTGCGTTCCAGTTCAGCTTTCAAGTCACTTTTGTCAGACATGGTGGTTTCCTTGGAGAAAAAGAGAAAAAAAGCACGTGTGTGTATATATATATATATATACACACACACACACACACATATATATAAAATTATCCTTTATGTACTATCATTGTGAAAAGCATCCAAAAGGAAATGCAACTTGAAAATATAGCTGTCTGATAATAATTGGCTGTACTATTTGGCCCATGTCAAAAAAATTAAGTTAGATCTGAACTGAATCTGTATAAAACTTGGATCATTATCTACATAAATATCTGGAAGCTGGCACTGGACGTGGTAGTTAAGACACCACTTGAGAGTCTCACTTCCCAGATCAGAACATCTGGGTTGCAGTCCTGCCTCCACTTCCTATCCAGCTTCCTGGGAGGCAGCAGGTGTTGGCTCAGGTCCCTTGGTCCCTGCCACCCACGTGGGGGATCTAGCAGGTGTTGGCTCAGGTCCCTTGGTCCCTGCCACCCACGTGGGGGATCTAGCAGGTGTTGGCTCAGGTCCCTTGGTCCCTGCCACCCACGTGGGGGATCTAGCAGGTGTTGGCTCAGGTCCCTTGGTCCCTGCCACCCACGTGGGGGATCTAGCAGGTGTTGGCTCAGGAACCTTGGTCCCTGCAACCCACGTGGGGGATCTAGATTGTATTTTGAGCTTCTGCCTTTGGCCTGACCAGCTGTGCTTGTTGCAAGCACTTGGGGGAGAGAAGCAATGTATAGAAGATCTCTCTTTGTCTGTCTGCCTTTCAAACAAATGAAAATAAGTAAATAATTTTTTAAAAGTTTCAAAAGGAAGACAATATTATCATCTGGTCCAAAGGAGAACAGCAATTTAGTTGTGAGTAAGTAGTACATTGCCTGTACAAGTTTCTTAACAAACAAAATCATAAATAAGAGAATGGAAGAGGCATCATGACTTCCAATTTAGATGATAATGGAGCAAGAGAAATTCATGCCCTCACTGAGAAAAGAAAATAGGCTGTCACAAACCCCAAGGGCCGTGCCCTGCGCAAATATCTGTGGACTCGATAAACATTCCTCTGCTGAGCTGGGTACAGGGAAATTTCATTTGGCCTAACATTAAATGCATCAGCAAAGACAGCCACTGAAGACTTACATGTTAATCTTCTTTTTCTGCAAAACTCCTCCAGAACTGTCACAATTAATTTCATCTCCAACACAACCTGACTTCTATGCAACTTACATTTGCATACTGAAAGCAGTATTACTTATTTGGGTCAGAGTAAAGGGTGTTTAGAAACACATGAAAGGGGAGATAATACAGTGGCAAGTTGTTGGGAAAATATATCCAAATGAGATTGAATCTAACATTAATTGTGATGATAATGCTGTTATTGATGGTGCCAGAAACATTTTCAAACACAATAAGCTTGCAGAAGTCTCTTGCCAATCATTATTTATTGGCTCCTTTCATGTCCCAACTGGATACTAAGACATGAAGAACATGTCCCAAATTCCTAAAATAAAGGGACAAAAGCAACAACTAATCACAAATGTCATAAGTATTCATTTGCATATTATTTATATGCAACTATGATAAATATCCAATATATTCCTAAGTAGATGACATTAATGAAAGGCAAATATTTTCCAATAGACAACAATGAACAATCCACAAACTTCCTATCATTCTCCTGAGACAAACCTGCAACCGCTCTAACATTTTCAGACAAATACAGTCAAGAAATACACTGAGGGCCGGCGCCGTGGCTCATTTGGTTAATCCTCCGCCTGCGGCGCTGGCATCCCATATAGGTGCTGGGTTCTAGTCTCGGTTGCTCCTCTTCCAGTCCAGCTCTCTGCTGTGGCCTGGGAAGGCAGTGGAGTGCTTGGGCCCCTGCACCCACAAGGGAGACCAGGAAGAGGCACCTGGCTCCTGGCTTCGGACTGGCGCAGTGCCGGCCATAACGGCCATTTGGGGGGTGAACCAATGGAAGGACGACCTTTCTGTCTCTCTCGCACTGTCTATAACTCTACCTGTCAAATAAATTTTAAAAAAAGTATACTGAGTTCCTTCTGTGCACATTCTACTGATAGTGTGATGGAAAAGACTCAGGAAATAATAATGATATGGGTAGTGATTCTTCCCAACCATTCATGGTCATACCTGTCTTATTTTTCAACAAAATTTTCCTGAATATTTAATCTGTGCTGGGTATTTGACAAGGTATAGGGATATGAATGAAGATAAGCAAAATCAAATTATTTCAAGGACAGTGTAACTCATGTGGACATGTGGCTTGGCTGAAGATATTTTCTGAGATATTAGCTTATTGATTATCCAGTAGCAGTCCATTTAAATTAATCACAATACTTCATCACAATAATTCAAGTAGACCATTGTTATTATTAATCTTTTATTCTATAATTAAGATAAAGTGGGCTCAGCAAAACCTGAGACTGCTTAGCCAATATGTGACGTAATCTAAATTCAAGCTTGCCTATGGTCAGATATGATCTACTAACACTTGGAATCACCAATGTACAAGTTCAGAGGGAATGCAGAGAAAATAATAAAGATCTGGCAGAGTAGGCCAGAGTAATCAATCATCAGGAATAGGTGGAATTTGAGCTGGACATTGAACAATGTCATGAACTAGAAAAGGAAGGGAAGATTTGAATGTGCAAAGGTAAGAGGAAGTTGGAATCAGTAGGTTGAGTGCAACAGATGTGAATGAAACTGTCAAGAAATACAAGCTTTATGGGAAACAGTGGTGTGTGGAGGACATCTGCCTTGAAAAGACAAAACAGAGTTTTTCTGTTTGCAATGGGTAATGGGCAATGATAGTGTTTTAAAAAGGAAAGTGACAAAATAAAAATGAAATTTGTCTAGACAATTCTTAGTCCTGCTTGCATAACATGTAAGAATAGATACTAGACATAAGACAAACTTCTGGGAAAGGTGTGACAACATCCATCTGAATCAACTGTGCCTGCACTGGGCTGGGAGTTGACTACACAATGTAGAGCACGTAGCTTCCGGGGAGCATAGCCAAGAAGGGAGACATGACTTCTGGTAGTCTTCAGATAAGGAAGCAAAAGAGGACAACTCAGCCACAATTTAACTTTGAGAGAGCAGAGGATGGCAATGAAACCCGGAACAGAAGGAAAAGAAGGGAATGAAGAAAAAAATTCCAATGTGTCATAACTTGGGTATCAAGGAGGCTTTTGGGCAAAATGCATGGATACACTACTACAGACATGATCATAGAGACTAGATAGGAACTGGAGCTGTGGAATGGAGTTTGGAGCCACCTACTTATGAAGAACTATTTACATTTGGGTCACAAAGTCAAATTTCTATGAAACCAGGTAGACAGCAAAAGAAAGCAGGGTAATGTCTGAGCCAGGCAGGCAGGAAGCGCCTTCCTGAGCAGACAGCTCTACCCAGCTCCAATGCAGGGTCCACATGAAGGCACATGGACTCGAGGGGTTAGATCCTCTCATTTTCTTTTGTTAAGAGAATCTATGGAATTAGCAAAAGTGAAGTTTATCACTAAGATTCTGATTGCCAGTGATTGTCAACACCAATAGGTAAAACTCCCACGAGGAGAAATGTAAAATTCAGTTCTGGCTGGCATCTGAGAAGCTACATGCACTCTTACCCAATGGGTGCCAATCTAACTGATGTGTCTGACATTTTTTCTGCTGCTGAAAATGGAATGTACAATCATGAAAATCATTGCTAAATCAATAATAGTGTCATCCTAACGGAAAAGCAGACAGAGAAACCTTCTTAAAAAGTTCAGCTCTCCCTCTCCTTCACATTTCCCCCAGTTTATCAAGTGTCTGGCACAACTTCATATAGATTGAGGAAGGTCATGTGGAATGAGTTGTGACTTTCTCAATCACAGGGGCAGTAAGGTGTATTCTGAGTGCATTTCTAGACAATAGAAAGGCTTTCTTACAATTGGCAAATGTGTCTGACAATGTTGATAATTTAAGTTGGTGTATCTTGCCATAGAGCCAATATTTTAAAAATAAGGAACAAAAACACTGAGGTAACTTTAGAAAAGGATTATATTAACCATTGAGGTTTTAAATAATACCACTCACTCTGTAAATGCAGTAGAACTGCAGTGTTAGAAGACGCAGCAATAGAGTGCCTTCCACTTATTGATTTTCAGGTCCATTCCAAAATAGTCGCTAAGCATCAACCGATGGGAGAATGAGAGGTCTCAAGAGAATGTCTCATAAAGGGTATGGCAAGTACACATCATTACAAATGAGTGATTCTTTACACATAGTGAAATGGCTTAACTAGTGGCATTAAACACAATGTCAGCACTGAACTCCACAGTCATTCCCCCAGGGGTGTGCCAGTCTGACCCACTAACCCCCCCAACACATCGAGCAAAGCAAATGGAGAAGCCAAGCACAAGGTAGATGAGGTTGCTGAGTTCTAGAGATCCTGGTGGTTAATGCAGGGCGCTGCAAAGGCAAACCTGATGCTCTAAGTCTGAGAAAGTAAGAGGCAGAGCACCCGGCTGCTTAGTGATTGCTCCCTGACTCCACACACATACAAGGCAAGGGGTCAGCAAAATAAATCAAATCCACTCTGGCTCCTCCCTGTCTGATCACCCACATGGTCTCCCATCCACCAGCTGCTTGCTGACACTGACAGCTCAGTCTCAGCCCCAGCTACGTCTGCTGATGCATTTTTGGGCTGCCTGCCAGGCATCCCTCCTAGTAGAGCCCCGTATTCTGAACCTTGTCCATTGGCATCTTCTTTGCCTCACTCTTTCAATCCATCTTCACTGCCAAATCCCCATGTCTTGGCTCTTGTTCTTCTGCAGTCTCTCCAGCTTTGCTACCACTGAACACAACCCCATCTTACCCCATGTTGTCTTGCCCAGCACACTGCATCCCTCCCCAAGGAGAAATCTCAAAACTCCAATCAGCCACCCCATTTCTCTAACATTCCATCCACCTATCCCCAGCACCTGTACTCATTTTCCAGTTTCAAATCCCTGCCCCTGCCTTTCCCTGTGTTCGGGGTTTGCCTTCATTTTCCGCATAGGGTTTCAACACACGTAGTTCCCTTCAGCTTCCCAAAGACCCCTACCTTGTTGACTTTGGCCTCAGCCCATCTATGATTTCAGTAAACTGCCATCCTTTTGATCCAAATAAGTCAGTCAATAGAAGGAAAGTACTTACATTGTGTCTGGCAGATATTAAAGACTCAAGAAAACTTATTTTCCTGTTACTCCTTCTTCTCCTCTTCTCCCTCCTCCTCTTTTTCTATTGCTACTATGAGTTTACCACACCGCCAGTTCCACCCTAGTTCAGAAACCAAGTCGTCCATCAGAGTTCACTGCCATCATTTAGAAGGTGTAACTGCAGCAATTACATGAGATGTATAGAATGTTCCAGGCCTCACAGCTCTGTGTTCAGAGTGAGGAAACCAAATTGGAGCTCTCAGAGTCCTGAATGCATTTTAGAGTGAAAAAAGTGCTTCTAGATTTAAACTGGCTAGACAGGATGGAAGGCATGCGAATTTAATAACAGTCAAATTATATAAATTCATTCATAATAGTCAAGCGATATTAATTCAATCATTTATAATACTCAAATTCTATAAATTCACTGAATTTAATAATAGCAAATTCCTCTCCACTTATCTACTGAACACAGGGATTACCCATCAGGCTGTTCTCAGGCAGCCTCCCCAACCTCACCTACTTTCTCCAGGATGGGGGCTAAATGGAGACAAAGCTTCTTCCCCTGTTAAGAAGTCAGTTACAGGGAGCCAGGCTGCTGCTTTTCCATTTTAGAAATGGCTCCTGCTCCTAAAAAGCAAAAACTGGGGAATAGCAGGAAGGCAGGCAACATGCGACAAAACTGTGGACAACCAGGAGGGGGAAGCAAAAGTCAATTTCACATCTTCCCTTGTATCTCACAACCATGTTTCTCATGTCCACACATACCTAGACAGAAAGGAAAATTTTCCTTTTTTTTTTTTTTTAAACTCAACAATGAGGTGTCGCCTTGGCATAGTATGGTTGAGTCTTGTTGAGAACCAAGTGACAGTGGACAAGGAAGGTTTTAGCTCTATTTACACAGCTGCTGAGTAACAGTACCTCCCCAGGCTTCACTTTGGAACAATATAGACTTCTACTTCCTTTTCAGTTGTCGCTGAGTTGGCAGAAGTTTGAGATTCCATTCTAATGCTGGCATATGCAAATGTATTTTTAAGCTTAAAGTCAGAATCCTCAGAGGTTTAAATCATTGCCCAGCTGTTGCCAGACTCCTTGGGAAAAAAAAAAAAAAAAAACACCCAGGAAGAAGTTTCTTTCCCTGCCTGAAAACAATCGCCCCTGTCGGTTCTTCACCATCAGCCATTGAACTTTTCATTTACCACAAGGTACGTGTAAAAATTTGATCTTTCACGGCCCGATTTCACCTGTCTGTTTCGCACAAAATACAGCTGCTGCCTTCCACTTGGTTGGGAAGACAAGGGTTGAGATGATTCGTAACTGTCGGCCCATTTTGACTGCCGCAGTCAATACTAGGAGGGTTATAAAAGTCTCAGGAGCCAGTTGGCTGGTAAAAGACACTTGAGAGTCAGCTGCTAAATTTTTACAGCCCTCAGTATACTTTGAAAACAACATTATCAACACACACTGTCTCACAGTAGGACGACGCCCAGCCTTGTTCTACTTACACTGTAGATAAGAGCAATTCTCAAACATTTGGCCTCAGCACTCTTTATACTTCTATAAACTACTTGTGACCTCAAAGAGTCTTTGTCCATGTGGTTAAATCTGTTAACATTGGTCATGTCAAAATGGAAACAGAATTAGGTTTCTTTTAATAAGTAATTTTAAGCAAACTTATTTCTATTTTGCATAAAATTTTTATGGAAAAAATAACCATATCTTTCAAGACAAAAAAAATTAAGAAGAGTATAATTCTTTTACATTTTCACATCTTTTTAATATCTAGTTTAACAGAAATCAATTGGATCCTCATAGCTGCTTCAGCATTCAATCTGCTTTGATATGCTATTTTAGCTAAAGTATGTGAAGAAAATCTGGCCTCACACAGATATGTAATCTAAAAAAGAGGAGTATTTTAATTGCCTCTTTAGATAATTATGGGTTTTCCTCAATTTTAAGCCAAAAGTCAATGAATAGCAGCTTCTTCAAGGTCAGTTGCTCCATAAATATGAAACCACATCAATCAATAAACCTTTTGTACTCCACATCATTAAAAATTCATTGATCTACCTTGAACTGTGACTCTTTAATCCATGGGTCATTTTATAATGTCATGTGTTGGTTATTTTTAAAATACCAAAAATTGGAAAATACTGAATTATGTACCCTTACCAAAAGGTTGACAGATCTCATTATATAAGTTTCAAAAATCAAATTTGATAATATCACTATCAATCCCTTCTGAAAAAAATCCATAGGTATTATAATGCTGTCAAGCTCATAGGGGCTAATATACACAGCCCAAAATTTTAATTTTTGCTTGAAAGTTCAAATGTCATTATTACTAACAAATAACGTCAGTTGTATTCTTGAAATGACAAGCTCGTGTCATTGGCTTTTCAGAATATGTCTGCCAAATACTGAAATCTGTCAGCTGTTCTTTCAAGCAAAAAAAAAAAAAAGTTTCAGAGAAGGAAGACAGTTGAGCTTACAACTGAACTGCTGCACAATGATTTTACTGCAGATACCCAGTGAACCATGCAGCAGAAGTGCCTCATGCTTTTCATACATACGTACTCTTCTACCAGAGGACACATACTTGAGGGTAGAGATTGAACATAACTAACCGTAGTTTCTGTGTCATGCAGGAAATTCTTAGGTAAAACTGGGTTATTTATTTAAAGTGTGGCAGTGTAGCAATGAAGTTTGGTGCCACTGCTTCGATCTGCACTAACATACACGATTTACTCATGAAGGATTTTACACCATCACTGCAAATGTCAACACAGGGGAGATGGACAGGTCGCCTTTGAGTATCATTAAGAAAACAGTTTTGACCTTACAGATCCCGAATGTGTCTTGGGACCCCCCTGGGGGTCCCCAAATTGCATTTGGACTTCACTTATTTCTAATAAGATAGAGCTGATTCAGAGACATTTACTTCACAAAATTTTGTTAGGTGTTGACATAAGTCACCAAAACAGGGAGTTTGAGTTCTTTCTCTCGAGGAAAAGAAAAAGTAAAAGACACAGCAGTAAACTCACTGAGCACAGAAAATTCAAGTTACATTCAAGAATCAGAAAAATAAAATGATTTAAGACTACAAGGAAGATCCATATAAGCTATGGAAAACAGGGATTAGGGAAAAAAGTGAGGCCTGGAAAAAAGCCCCAATACACTATGTGTGAAAGATTTCTCACCTGCCGAGCCAGGCAACAAGGGAGGAACATAAATCCAGAGGCCAGCTCTCAGCCCCCTCCTCACCTGACCCCAAACAGATACACACAGGTTATAAAGTGAACTAAGACAGTTGTTATAAACTGTAGGATTCTTTGTGTGAAAATCTCCTATTCTTTGGCCCTTTGAGGTTTCTTACACTGTCTTAGTAATTACAATAATACATGTTCATTTCAGAACACGCATATGATCTGGCACCAGCAATAAGGAGAGTAAGATGCCAAGCACACTACCATCAAGTGGAAGACTCATTAATCAAACACCAGATCTTCTTATTCCTGAATGCTTTTATCAAATAATGCTTCCCTTAAATGTTCACTTATTCAAGATTTTACTCATTTTAATCCAAAGAAAACTGTTAAACAAAAGGCCTTTAAGGTGGATCCTGATCACGCTACATCCAAGCTAAGTATGCTATCACTCTCCATCACCACCTGGTGTCTGAACATGTAAATTGCATGGGAGAGCAGCCCTTCCCCACATCACCAAAGGGATCCTGGGTAGTCTTAAGCATTGCAAGAGTTCATCTACATAGAGAGGATCTAATTCTATCAGTAGAGAGCTACTGCTGGAAGCAAAACTATCCCAACACTTAACCCAAGATTTTAGGCATCTACGTTGATTTTTCTAGGCCCTCTCAATTTTATTCATGACAAGGACGTTCTTAGCCAGGAAATCAGACAGTATTTCTAACATCGAGCCTTTCATGTCAGTCTCGTGGGATATGTGAGATACACATAAAATCATTCTGTCTGCATGTTGTCTCTATAGGCCTACTTCTACTGCTTCATGATTCCAAGCCGCCCAAATTGTACTGCTTATGCTGCAACTTGAGTGTGGGCAATTGGACCACATTAAACAGTAGAGATTCTCAAGCACTTAGCTTAGAGGCCCGTTGTGCTAGAGAGAAAAATCAACCCATAGGGTATCTGCCCTTCATCAAGTGAACAGCGTGGAGATGAGAGCCCTTAAATCTTAAAGGACTCAAAAGCCATTGTCATCGTCGCCAAAAAGTTCTGAACATTTTTGTCTTATTTCTGACCCCTACAGTGCAGTCCACTAATTTACAGTTTCAACAGTTTTCTCTGTGGAAAAGGAATTGCTCCCCGATTAAGAGCCATCAGTCATTCAGGCCTTGGAGTATCTTCCCTAAGGAAGCACTCAGATGGTATCGAGAGTCCTTGGGAAATCAGAATTTCAAATAGGGTCCTTGAAAGAGTTATAAAACTAAAGAGGGAATAATTTGAACAACTAGAGGGCAGTATTTTGGAATTGGGTCTCTAAGAATTAGAGCAGAAGAAGAACAAAAACATAGAGACAGAAGGAAGGAGCCAGGAGCCCACTGGGCAATACCACAAAGAAAACCACAGTGAAGAAGGAATGAGACCTTGCCAACGGATCTTTCAGAAACATAAAACCTCTGGATGAAGTATATGGGAAAGATGGGACCTCTATCCAGGCCAGTTATCAGCCAGGGAAGTCAAACAAAGAAGGCTACACTACATTTTATATAACAGGAAATTATGGGTGTGCTCCTGTAGGTTCCAAAGCCTAGGAGAGGGAGTGGAAAGGAGCTTGTCAATCTACATGGACACTCAAGGAGCTTGCTGCTCTGCAGAGTACCCCATACACCGCCTTTGCAATCTGCAAGGTGGTGCCTCTTCATCACACTGGGGCCAGAGTAGGCATCCAATAAACACTCTTATTACATACATGATTTAAACATGGCCTCTCTGTGTTGCTTACTTGTTCCCAGCAGGCTAGGAGCATTGCTTCACTCACTACTCACCAGCCCTAAACACAAATTCTTACAGATCCCATGGCTTTTAGTAGGGCTCAATTAAGAATATTTCAGTCAATTACAGCATGCCTGATTTGTACAACATGCAAAACTATTCACAATTCTGCTTGTCGTGGATAAGACAGCCCTTCCTAGTGGCAATAAACGACCCGAACTGCTACTACCCTCCAGAGATGCCCCACGCTGCTGCTGAAGGACATCTCAGACAAAGAGGTGTCCTCTTCTCTTTGCTCCTCCCTAGAGTTCCCCAGCCGCCTCCCTTCCAGGTGGTGGCACCATCTGCTGTCTCTGCACCTCCTCGTACAACCCTCTCCAAGCACTGCCTGCCGAAGTCTTCTACTGTGCCGGCTGGCCATCTCCTGAGTCTGGGCTCTCCTTGATTAGCCCCCAAATCCTCAAACTCACCACACTTCAAGTCCATCAGCAACCCTCCCAATCTGACCACCTAGTATTTCCTGACCTGCTGTCTTCCTACTCCTGTCCGCTTGCATTGCTCAGTGCCAGTCTTCATCATTGCCCCACTGACAATTGCAATACTCTCCTAATTATCTTCCTCTCTCCATGCTGAACTTGCTCCCTGCTGACACAGCTTCTACTCCATGCAGGATGATCTTCTGTCACTCAAATCTGATGATATGCACCCCTGCTTACCACACATCGATGACTCCCTTTCAGTTACAACCTGTGTCCAACTCCTTAACGGCATGTAACATGCTAACTCCCAATTCTCTATCCATATATCCCTACTCCCTGGCTCTCCTTTTATTGGCACACTCTAAGCAGTCTCCTGTCTTTGTACGTTTGCAATTTCAGAAACGCTCTTCCTGCATTCATTGTGCAGTGACTCCGATTCATCTGTTCGTCTTAGCTCGATCGCACCCCCTCCAGCAGGCTTCCTAGGGCAGCAGTACAGAGGAAGGAAAATACCTTTTCCTTCTCCTCGTTGTTTATTGACTGGGATTCTTGCACAAAAGGTGGATTAGGGAGAAAACATCAGACAAATGTATTTAAGATAAATTTTATCAGGCATGTGAACCTGCACAAGGAAATGAAGAAACAAGTCAACCTGAGTGTTTTCATAGCAGACGTGATGAACAATGAAGAATCATGGGAAAATCCAACAGGACAGAAAGGTTATAGTAAGAGGAGCAAGGTAGGGGACACTCAGCAGGGCCTGTGTGTCCAGATTTCTCTTTGTACCCCTACGTCTACAGAGCTAAGGATGCCAGTTTTCTGTGGGAACAGGGAGGGCTCTGTCACCTCTTGCACCCTGACCTGCTTCAGAGAAGGGTCCATATCCATAGATGCTATTTCCCAAACTCCTTCAGCTTAAAGTATTCCATATGCCAAAGTGCTGTGTTTTGGTATAGGATGTCCTAGACCCCATGATATGCCTGGGCGCAGCACCTCTCTAGTGTTCCCACAATGCCCTGTGCATGGTCCTCCTGGAACATGCACCCCGATGCCTGGCGTATTCTGATTGTGTGATTTTCTCCTCCTGTTAGACTTGAAGCTCCTAAGGCAACATCCACATTTCATTTAACTTCGTACCTCTAGGAGTTAGCAGTGAGTACTCAGCAAATGTCTCTTGAACAAATCATTGATAGAAATGTGAAATTTTCCCCATTTTCACTAAAATGTTGGGTATTTCCTAGTGGGTTAGTGCACTATGCTTTTAAAAGACCAAAGTGAGAGAACGTCTTTATCGTGCAGCAAATCATTATTCCCATGATGATGGGAAAATTCATTAAACTGTCTTTGACTAAATCACTACCACAGTGCATCCCTTGACATAATTTTTCCTGCCTTGTTTACCTTTTTAATTTTTTTTCTGACTCCAAAAGAATCATTTAGCCAAATCCACTCAAGTTATAATGGTCTGTTTCAACTAACAAACTCGGCAGTCTAGAATGTATTGCCTCAAATGCCTTGGGGATAAATTATCAAACTGCTAGTTGGGCTTTCTCTTTAAAATGCATATAAAAATAATGTGTGCTTTACAAATGAGCCACCTACTGTACTTGAAACTGTTTTCTCTGAGTTGCTAAGATGCTAAATGAACACATCTAAAAATAAACGACTCAGGTGATATGGAAGACCGACCTATGAAATAACTGATAAGAAGCAAATCCTTTGTCACAACTAGTTTTAGCTTTGCTGCTTACTCCTTGGCCTGCTGACCTTCTAAAGGGGTGAGGTTTTCTTTCTGTGCAATGAAAAAATGTATGTTAACTGTTACATGAAGACAGCCCAGCACCAGTCAACAGGCCTGCCTACAATGGACCCTTGTTCCTGATAAAGGATGCAAATTCAAAACACCTAGACACTGTTGCAATTCCCAAGTGAGAAAAAAAAATTAAACTATCATAATAAAGGAAATCAAGTCAAGATCCATTAATAAAAATAAAAGAATGGCGGGTGACGCGGCTCACTAGGCTAATCCTCTGCCTGCAATGCCCGCACCCTGGGTTCTAGTCCCAGCTAGGGCGCTGGTTCTGTCCCGGTTGCTCCTCTTCCAGTCCAGCTCTTTGCTGTGGCCTGGGAGTGCAGTAGAGGATGGCCAAGGTGCTTGGGCCCTGTACCCGCCTGGGAGACCAGGAGGAAACACTTGTCTCCTGGCTTCGGATCGGCGCAGTGCGCTGGCCGTAGCGGCCATTTGGGGGGTGAACCAATGGAAGGAAGACCTTTCTCTCTGTCTCTCTCTCACTGTCTAATTCTGCCTGTCAATCAATCAATCAATCAATAAAAGAATAATTTTAATGCATAGACAAAAAAGTGAAAATGGATATTCCCAATATAAGTCAGCAGCATACATGTTCACCAAAGGTCAATTTATCTTAGTCTTCTAAACATATAAGTTGGTCAGGTGTTTGGCCTCGTGGTTAAGACACTAGTTAAGATACATCCTGTACTGCAGTGCCTGGGTTTGACCCCCGCTCTGGCTCCCTATTCAGGCTTCCTGCAGGTGCAGACTCTGGGAGGCAGCAAACACGGGCTCAAGTGGTTGAGTCCTTGCCACTCATATGGGAGACCTGGTAGGGAGGTTCTGTCCCGGAATGGCCAGTGCAAGCTCATCTCTGATTGTTTAAATCTACAAGAAAATGTAAGTGAGGAAAAAAAAGTCCAAGAATACTTTGAGACTCAAACACACCGAGGTAGAGTAAGAATGAACCCGCTTTTCCAACCCCACAGATAAGCCCATGAGATTTCAGAAAATCAGTACCTCCGGAGAGGAAGCACTGTGGCGTGTTTCCCAATCACTCTGTCAGCACACGTGCTGAATGCACTCTAGGATTTCGGGATTTGTTATTTGTCCCATCAGCACAACCTTTATATTCCTTTTAGAAAGTAAATACCCATCTGAAAAGTTTGGCTATCATTTTGCTGGTCTGGCCCAGCACACATGAATGAATATCTCAGTGGGACGAAGCAGCATTCACAACAGATCCCTAAGCCAGGCCTTAAAGGCTTAGACTTCTGATACTATGTGTGTTTTTTTTTTTTTAATTCAAGACTTTAAAAAAAATATATAGCTACAGTCAGTTTCAACCATCTGTCTCTTTGAGTGAAAATAGGATGCTGGCTTGTATATACTAGCTTTTAAAGAAAACCGATTTTGGCAGCAAGAATTAAAGTGGAAGAAAAATTATATCAAAATTTTCAAGATTATGTTAAGGAGTAACAAAATATCCAAAGCAAGTAGTAATTTCCATGAGGATAAGTATCTCCTTTTCCGGCTCTTAGGCTGTCTCCATTGTAGACTAACCCCCCTCCCCCCTTTTTTAAGATGTATTTATTTGAAAGGCAGAGTTACAGAGAGGCAGAGGCAGAGAGAGAGAAGTCTTGCATCCGATGGTTCACTCCCCAAATGGCTGCAAAGACCAGAGCTGAGCCAATCTGAAGCCAGGAGCCAGGAACTTCTTCCTGGTCTCCCACTCGGGTTCAGGGGCCCAAGTACTTGGGCTATCTTTTGCTGCTTTCCCAGGCCATAGCAGAGAGCTGGATCAGAAGTGGAGCAGCCAGGACTGAACCGACTCCCACATGGGATGCCGGCACTGTAGATGGTAGCTATACCTGCTATGCCACTTAGGCCACTATGCCGTAGACTACCCTTTGATTGAATATCATTGCAATTAGATTTTTCCCACTCAATTACAGCATTGCAAGGCAGCGGGGTAGAGGCACAAAAGTAATTTCTCCAACTTGAGAGGCAACATCATGGTCAGTGGGAGATATTGTTAGTAAAGTCCTCTGCAAGAATTTGGAAATAATAGACACATGGCATGGTCACTTTCTGAGAGTTAAACTAGATCTTATCTTAAAAGGTAGGACATCAGGGCTGGCCCAGTGGCATAGTAGATTAAGCCTCCGCCTGTAGTACCAGCATACCTTATAGGCACCAGTTCAAGGCCCAGCTGCTCCACTTCCAGTCAAACCTCTGCAAATGGCCTGGGAAAGCAGCTGAAGCTGGTCAAGTGCTTGGGGCCCTGTACCCACTTGGGGTACCCAGAAAAAGCTCTTGGGTCCTGGCTTCAGATCAACGCAGCTCCGGCCGTTGTGGCCATCTGTAAAGTGAACCAGCAGCTGGAAGATCTCACTCTTTGTCTTTCCCTCTCTCTCTAACTCTGCCCCTCAAATAAATAATTAAATAAATCCTTAATATTAATAAGAATAATAATAAAAGGGTAGGACATCTCCTGGGTCAAAACGACAAAAGTGCCAAACGCCATGGAAAACCACCACAAAGCTAGGATTCCCCAAGGCAATGGAAAACCATCATACCCTTTGCAGTAACCAATTACAAAAACTGTTACAATTAAGAGAGAAGAGAGTCTGAAATGATAAGAAAGGGGGGACATGAGCTCCTCAGGTTTCCTCTAGTGAGTTCAAGGAGCAGGAGATCTCAAGGAACGGTCAGCATCTTGAGTACCTGGTTGGAGGTCACCCAGCCACCATCGTGATGCATCAGGTGTGGCGACTGCTCCGCATCCAACCCTAAACCTTCCCAGCTTCAGTCCAAGGCTACAGCAGCCTTCTAACCTCTCAGGAAGAAAACCTGGCAGTCGTCTCTTATTCTCTTTCCGTGACACCCAATCTATTAGCCTGTTAGTGGGCTTCTCCTTCCGCACATTTCCAGAAACCACTTCTCACCATCCATCCTATAACTACCCTATTTATGCCACCACCACATTACTTTTCTGATCTCATCTCATTGGCCCCTTGCTGCTCCTCAAACGCATCTCCTGCACTCCTGCCTCAGGGCCTTTGCACCTGCTATTCCCGCTGCCGACTACACAATGTCCCCTTAATATCTGAATGGCTCTCTTCTTCAAGACTTAATTCAAGTTTCATCAGATTGAGGCCGTTCGTACTTGATATCCTATTTAAAAAAGCAAACTAATCACACATACAGTGTGCCCTGTGCGCCCCAGTGTTGTCCACAGTCTTCTTTCTCTTCATTATGTGTATTATGGCCTAACATTTAAGTACTGTTCATTGTTTGTCACTCCTCCTAGAATTTAGACTCCAAGAAGGGGCCGTCGCTGTGGTGCAGTAGGTTAAAGTCCCGGCCTGAAGTGCTGGCATCCCATATGGGTGCTGGTTCTAGTCCTGGCTGCTCCTCTTCTGCTCCAGCTCTCTGCTATGGCCTGGGAAAGCAGTAGAATATGGTCCAAGACCTTGGGCCCCTGCACCCACGTGGGAGACCTGGAAGATACTCCTGGCTCCTGGCTTCAGATCGGCACAGCTCTGGCGGTTGCATCCATCTGGTGAGTGAACCAGCAGATGGAAGACCTCTCTGTCTGTACCTCTCTCTGAAACTCTTTCAAATAAATAAAATAAATCTGAAAAAAAAAAAATCCAAGGAAGGCAGACATTTTCTCACATTGATCACTGATATAATGCCAATACTTAGGGTACTGATCGGCATAGAGATTGATTCAATATTTGTTGAATGAACAAATTTGTCTACAATGTGCCCGAGTGAGTGCCTTCCTCTCATCCCAGAGTTATTCCCTACAAAATGGTCAAAGCACCATCAAGTTTAGGTTTCCCCTGAATCTGCTCCCTCACCGACCCTCTCAGTGCATCTGATCTGGCCTAGTGTCCTCCATCGAGGTTTTATTGCCACGGCTACAAGGTGCCTTTATCCCAGCTCTGTCAAGTTGATTACACAGTGAGCCACGTCTTCGAGTTTTCAGTACCCATTTCACCTCTGGACTCAGCATCTGGAATCATTCTTATGACCCCAGACTCGTCCCCTCCTAGCCATGCCAAGCTCACTTTTCTAAGGCCAATTGCCCAGAAGCCATGTTCTCACAAGAATTCAGGATGTTGACCCATAACGAAGAACAATGTAATCCAGTGGAAAGTTAGGTTTCTCCTGGCCAGTTAGTAAGTTGAAATTTTATGTCTGAGGTCTGATAGATGGGGATACTCCAAAAAGTTCATGGAAAATGGAATTAAAAGATAAGTTTATTTTGGTGCAAAAGATATTTAAAATATGTGCACAGTTATTTCATAGTACATATTTTTTCACAAACTTTTTTTTTAGTATTTATTTATTTGAAAAACAGAGTTAGAGAGAGAGGTAGAGACAGAGAGGTCTTCCATCCGATGGTTCACTCCCCAAATGGCCACAATGGCCGGAGTTGCGCCGATCCGAAGCCAGGAGCCAGGAGCTTCCTCTGGGTCTCCCACATGGGTGCAGGAGCCCAAGTCCTTGGGCCATCTTCTACTGTTTTCCCAGGCCATAGCAGAGAGCTGGAGCAGAAGAGGAGCAGCTGGGACTAGAACCGGCACCCAAATAGGATGCCGGTGCTTCAGGCCAGGGCTTTAACCTGCTTTGCCACAGCACTGGCCCCACAAACTATCTGAAGACCCTTCACATAATATGTACTTAATTTGGGTCTTTTTGTGTTTATTTAACATTAGCTTGCAAGAGAATTTTAGCTATATAAGAACAATCTGATATCTAGACACTCTGTACTAAGATGCAGAGTTAATCTTGCCTCCCCGTGTAGCTAACTGCTGTCCTTGATCAGGCCTCTATGTGTGCAGCTGCAACATGTCAGCTGACTAAAGATAAGAATGTTAATGCCCAAATGTGTTGACTGGCATATTCTCAACTTAGGAGCACATACCACATCTATGTATACCAATAGTCAATGAACCCCAAATTCCTCTGACAGATCAGAGCACACTGCTTCCCATAGCTCCAGCCCCTGCCTCACCATGACCATTTCCAGGAAGGGAGTGGCAGGCTGAAGTGAAAAAGGGTGGGATCATTTAGTTGAATGTAAGGAGGGAGAAGGGTACCTTGGGCATCGGAGCAAGGTCTACCATGCATTCATAAAGCAGGGAGAATCACACTAATAAACCATATGTTTTAATTTGCTAAGAGTCAGAAAGCCCACATAGTTGACTCCATGGTGCTAAATTTTGTTAATTCAATTGAATGAGTCCTTGCCAAGTCTCTACACAGTGCAAAGGTTTATTCTGGGTACTGCGGGTTTTACACAAATGATCAAGATAGAATGTCTTAACAAACTTGAGAGTCTGAGAGTAATGGCAACATTGTAATGGAGCATGGTGTAAGCACATGATAAAAGTAAAACACTCCATGGTGAGGAGGAGCTTCATGAAGGAGGAACCACAAGAGCCAGACATGGACATGGGGATAGGAGGTGAGTTGAGGGTGCATTTCCTGAGGAAGGGCAGTGAGCATGCATGAAAAGACAGAGGCAGGAGGCTTCAGCCTGTGTTTGGGGAAGAGCACAGTGCAGTGGGCCTGCAGCATATGGTGGACTGAAGTCAGAGCTGCTGGGGTGCAATGGGGAATGAGCTGGAGTGAATGGATGCTACATTCTCTGGCCATCAGTGACCCGGGTCAATTGCTCCCACTTTTTGGTCTTGCCTCACTTCAAAAGAAACTTCTTTATTTCAAACCGTGTATTTCCATGTTAAACTTACCCAATCAATTCAAATATGCTAATCAATGCAAACAACTGGAATTAACACTTCTCTTAAATATCACACCTTTGCTATGTAGAACAAAAAGGTGAAAAATTAGGTGTTCAAAAATAAATTTCTTAGCATGTGTGATACATTCTCTGCATAAGATAAGCATTCGGGGTGGGAATTCTTTTCCCCAAGTAATTTCTTTGTTTTCCGTTTTTCCTACTGTCATAAGACTAAGATATTTGGAGGTTTCTGGCATATGCCTATTTGTGCAGCTTTTGTTTGTAGAGAGGTAGATCAAACTTCAAACATCACCATAGCCTATTAAAAAATTACTGAACCCATGGCTGCATGATGGCATGGCTAGAATGGAATAAAGTTAGCCGTAATGTTTCTTGTTTGTTTTCAGTGGCTGACATACACTGTTAAACAGTGCTATAGCATTTCCACAGGCTGGCAGGAAGTTAAAGAATGTTTGCTGAACGAACAAACAGTGAATAAATGCTACAATTTGAACACATGAGAAAGAAAGTAGACATAGTCACTGTATTTATTTTTCACCTGTCCCCTTGTTTGCACTTGCCCCAAGTGGATGGCAGGACGTGATCAGAAGGGAGAGTTATAAAAGCCTCTGCCTATTACTCAGAATCAGAGATTCTTAAATTTAGAGAAAAAAAATAATGTACAAATCACCAAATGTTCCTCTGTATTCTCACTGATGAATCTCTTCACAGCTAATACTCACTGGAAGCAACACACTTGAACTCCCCTAGGTATTGAGAACTCGCAAGTAGCCCGGTCCATTCTTTGAATAGTTTAAATCAATCAGTCTCTTCATTATATTCATATGAACTCTACTTCTCCCTGGCAGTCTGTGCCACACAGATAAGTATCTTCATATCTATTTGACAAAGATGGAGTCCTCATGCTCACTCCTTCACCTGCTCACAGTCCACACACTCCAAGAAGCATCATCTAAAATTTACACCATGCTTCTTTCGAGGACTTGTGAGGGCAGAGGGGAAGCCAAAGAGTGTGGGCTTCGGCCAAGACCAGCCAGCCACCCAGCCTCCTTTCCATCTTACCCAGGCTCTAGCTTCTGAAACTTGTGTCTGCTGCACTGACCACCAGCCCATGGAACTCTCTGGAATCAAACAAGCAGAATGCCTCTGTGATCCAGCCACAACGGATTTGCAACACATGAGATTTTCATTTAACGTGACTTTGGAGTGATGGGGGTAGCTGTAAGAGAGCCCCAATCTGTGCTCTCAAGAGACTTGAACTGCAAGATCACACTAGAAGCCAACTCGATACTCCAGAGTTCTCTAGACTAAGGTTCCTTTACTGAGGGAGAATGCTGCCAGGACGTCCCCCCATTACAACACCCCGATCCGGGGCCAGGTACTGCCTCGCCAGGCACAGAGAAACAGCTCCGCCCGATCCTGAGTCAGGGAGAAAAGGTTTCCAGAAGGCTAAGAGTTACCAATCCACATTTATTCGGGGCTCTGCAGGTCATTTCCTTCACTTCAGGAAGCCAGTGTTTGTACAAACATACCGAAAGGATTCAAGGAGAACAACTTAAATGTTGTAAGAAGTAGAAAACGAAGGGGGATTATTTCTTGAAACCTCACTACCACAGCAGAAAGGGGTGCTGTGATTATCAGTCCTGTTTTACGGGTGAAGAAATCGACACACAGGAGGCCAACGTAACACAACAAGTTCACATTGTTAGTGAGCAGAGAATCGGGATTGGAACACCAGCTCTTCTACTTCCCTTGTTCACTGCGGTGTATTTTCTGGGATGAAATCAGGTCCACAACAAAAGAGAAGGATGGACATGGAGCAGGAGCACAGATGGCTTTGCCTAGACGACACTGACGTTCGGATGATCTGCCAACTGAAGAAGCACCCGTTGTTCACTTACTAGTGGCTTCCATTCTTTGAATCCCCACGGTGCTTTGTTAAAACTCTGAGGCACTCACCGCATTTTGCCATGAATGTAACCATCTGATATGCTATATATGATAACATATAGTCATGGGTTACAGACAGCAAACTTTTCTCTCTCCCTAATTAGACTCAGGTCCCTAAGATCTGTACTTCGTTAATTTTCACACACCCATCAAGCACCTGGTCTTGCTTACGGCCAGAAACCCTAAAGTAATAAATGAACAATGTTGACTAGAATTGAGAGGACCCTGAAGGAAGTCAAATATCACCCTTACACATAATTTTTATTCAGTGAAAATCTAGATGTGTGAATTCACTTTCCTGGGAACTTGTTATGTCTCATGATGCTAAAATTGTTAAAAATCATTTTATATCCTAAATGAACATTAATTCAAGTTTCACTAGAATTGGATGACACATGTGGTTAGCTCCAGGAATGGCTCTTAAAGACTGTAGTTGTCAGAAGGAATGGGCAGGCCTCCCTTCCATCATCAATTAACCTAATTAATCAATGAAAGACTACAGGGGTAAGGCTGGGCCACATGACTGGCATGGCCAATGAAATGTGACTAGAGCTGTCAGGGAAGTTTAATATCCAGTGTGCTGTCTGTCACAGAAATTGGGGAAGCAAACAAGACTACTTCCAAAAGCTCATAGGAATAATGGAATTGGTGCCAGCAGTGTGACGTAGCAGGTAAAGCCACTGCCTGCAGTACCGGCATCCCACATGGGTGCCAGTTCGAGTCCTAGCTGCTCCACTTCCGATCCAGCTCTCTGCTATGGCCTGGGAAAGCAGCAGAAGATGGCCCAGGTCCTTGGGCCCCTGCACCCACATGGGAGACCCGAAAGAAGCTTCTGGCTCCTGGCTTCAGTTCAGTGCAGTTCTGGCCATTGTGGCCATCTGGGGAGTAAAATGGCGGATGGAAGACCTCTCTCTCTCTCTTTGTCTCTCCTTCTCTCTCTGTGTAACTCTTTCAAATGAATAAGTCTTTTTAAAAATTTTAAAAAAAGAAATAATGGAATTAAAAAATAAGTTTACTTTGATGTAAAAAACTGAAATTCATGCATAGTTTCCCATAACTCACATATTCCTTGAATTTTGACCCTTCATACATGAGAGAAACCTCTCTTACCACCGGTCTCTGGATGAATATGATGAACAGAGCCCCATTGCTGGCCCACAGTGGTGGAAACAGAGTGCCCCTGGTGCTGTGGTCTAGCGGGTAAAGCCGTTGCCTGCAGTGCTGGCATCCCATATGGGTGCAGGTCTGAGTCCCAGCTGCTCTACTTCCAATCCAGCTCTCTGCTATGGCCTGGGAAAGCAGTGTAAGATAGTTCAACTCCTTAAGCCCCTGCACCCATGTGGGAGGCCGAGGAAGAAGCTCCTGATTCCTGGCTTTGGATCAGCACAGCTCTGGCTGTTGCAGCCATCTAGGAAGTGAACCATCGGATGGAAGACTTCTCTCTCTCTCTCTCTGCCTCTCTTTCTCTCTGTGTGTAATTCTGCCTTTCAACTAAATAAATAAATCTTTTAAAAAATAATTTTAAAAAAGTGCCCCTAAGGAGTTTGCAAAGTCCTCAAGAGAGAAATACCTACTGGAACCTGAGTAGTGTGCAAACCCAGCTGTTCATCTAATCTACCAGGTCATTTGACTTGGGAGTTGTGCACGTAGGGTCGGTGTTGTCATAGCCGTCTGCAGAATCCTGTGCAACCCTTTGTTCTTTATCTGTACTTTCCTTGTCTATTCCCAGAAGTGTCATTTTTTAAAAAAAAGATTTATTTATTTATTTGAAAGGAAGAGTTACAGAGAGCAGAGGCAGAGAGAGAGAGAGAGAGAGAGGTCTTCTATCTGCTAGTTCACTTCTCAGATGGCTACAATGGCTGGAGCTGTGCCGAACTGAAGCCAGGAGCCAGGAGCTTCCTCTGGGTCTCCCACACAGGTGCAGGGCCCAAGGACTTGGGCCATCTTCTACTTCTTTCCCAGGCCATAGCAGAGAGCTGGATCGGAAGTGGAGCAGCTGGGACTTGAACTGGCGCCCATATGGACACCAGCCCCAAAGTGTCCTTAAAATCAGTCACTTTGCCTGTCTCTTAAAGGTGTTGGTAACCAGTCCTGCTCTAAAAACAGTCATCTCCAATCTGTGAGATATTCACCTTTGCTTACATAAAGCACATCTTGTTGGGCCAAGCCAGCTTATGCAAGTCAACCTATGCTCATGGTGCAATAATACACTGAAAGTTCCTGTCAAGGAATACATACTTAATACATACATATTTAAATTGTTCTGAGTACAATCCGACCACTCAGAAAAATTTCCCAAGACCATTGAAAGTCACTGGGCTTATGTCTCCAGGGCCTAGGTTACTTATATTCTTCCCTGAATAAACCCTGCATTAACCTTTTACACAATCTCTTTGCTTTAGTCAACACTAGATATGTACCATACAGGAGAAAAATCTTTCACTGTGCTTCAATGTGGAGTTTGAGAGTTACTACTCCATCACGGTACAGCCTGACCTGATCAGTACACCCTTAGGGCCCAAATCCAGGTCAGCAAGCCAGGATTCTGACAACTTGTCACCTTTCTTGACTTAGGGTTGGCAGCAGCCAGGACTCTGCCATCCCCATCTGTGAATGTCCCGTGGGAAGGCTCGAAAGAAGGAAAGCACAGCACGTCACAATGAGCCACAGTCACCAAACCAATGCCCAGCCTAACGCACCGTTCACTCTATTTTCCTCTACAGAGTCAGATCCACATCCAAGAGCACAGTTTTGTCTCAGCGGAAAGTTTTAGGGAAAGGCAACGACCAAAGAGGGCATCTTCCTCCTTCACCACACTGTCTTGTGACCATTTCTCCATCTACTCGAAACTAAGATTTATCACTTGTTAGCCTTCGAATTTTAGCAATTCATGGTTGTTTTTAAAAACAAGGGACTCAAGGAAAATTAGTAGGATTCTTCCCTGTACATTCTATGGCATAAAATGGGGGATTTTCCCCTGGCTTGATGAGCCAGTTACTTTTTAGCAGTCTTTGAAAAATATTAAAAAGCTTAAAAGAGGAAGCAAGAAAACCTGTATGCATTCAAAACCCCCAATCCTGGCCTTTACAGAGTCCCTGGGTGGTCTATATTTGCATTGGGAGATTTAGTTTGGCGTTCAACTTCTGAAAACAGATTCTCACTTTCCTCTGTGCCTTTAGCTGTTCAAAGAGAGAGAGTCCCCTTTCCAAATTGGCTGTAACCTACACCTCCTGAAAGAGTCACCCTTTTCAAGGAAATAGGCAAAGAAGCTTTTTGTTATTTCTTCCACAAAATACATGGCGATTCCCACAACCCTTTGCTATTTTGATAAGAATAGTTCCGATGGTGAGACAACAGCTGTGCAGTCATTTCAACGGGGACACTGTCAAAGCAGGCATTCCACCCAGAGCCCACCACCCTCTCAGTCACCCCAACCCAACTACCAGCATTCCACCCAGAGCCCACCACCCTCTCAGCCACCCCAATCCAACTACCAGCATTCCACCCAGAGCCCACCACCCTCTCAGTCACCCCAACCCAACTACCAGCATTCCACTCAGAGCCCACCACCCTCTCAGTCAGCCCAACCCAACTACCAGCATTCCACCCAGAGCCCACCACCCTCTCAGCCACCCCAATCCAACTACCAGCATTCCACTCAGAGCCCACCACCCTCTCAGTCAGCCCAACCCAACTACCAGCATTCCACCCAGAGCCCACCACCCTCTCAGTCAGCCCAACCCAACTACCAGCATTCCACAGGTTGGTTCTGCGACTGCATCTCAGGTCATCCCTGCACTCAGATTCATTTAACACTCGGTGGCATGATAAATATGTAAAGGCTTCCATATGGTGTGCTGAAGGATCTAAAAATACCTCCTAAAGAAGAGGACTTCATTCCACTTGAATTAGTAAAATCCGTCTTGTCAAACAAATGGGTCCTATTTCAGGTCAGAGTAGACAACCTAATGTACAGACTAAATAGGAACTGACTGTAGGAAAGGGGTATATAAATGTTGTGTCATCTCTTTATATACAATATGTTTATTTATTAGAGCTATTGGCTTCACTCTGGACGTTATGAGTCTAATAATGAATCAAAATAGCCCCTCGTCCTAAGTCCCAGACTGCTCAGCAGAGAGTGCCAGATCAAAGCCAGATCAAAAGAATTAGCTGAAGGGGCTCATAAAGAAAAACACGAGGCTCAACCTATCCTGCCTGTCATTTCCAGAATGAAAAGTTTTCCTCTCCCCCAACTCCCACCCCCAGGAGAAATGCTCAACGTGAGCCTGATTCAGGCAGGCAAGGCGTCCAGAATTCTAGGCATTACCAAGCCTGCATTTATATTAGGCCCAGGCACACAATGAGAGCTACATTTCAGGAAGCGAATGTTTCTACCAAACACATTAAAACGATCCAAGGGGAAAGAATCCGATCTTACAAGAAAAGGAAAATTAAGTGGGATTTATTCTGGCTAATATTTCAGGTCAACTAAAGCTTACTGAGTATCTGCTGTGTGGAAGACCCTCTGCTGCAAGACAAAAGGATTTTGTCTCAAGGAACCTAGGGGCTGGAAAGGGAGAATTGGTAAGTAGAAACCAAGGTAATTTTTAAAAAAGCATTCCTTTGCTTCAAAGGAGGGTAAGATCACATCCATCCCAGGGAAGGGAAGGCTGGAGAAAGATAAAATTGCTACCGGAGACTAACGAGCCATCTTGCACGCCTCGAACATGAGCCACATACTGGACCCTGCATGTTAACTGTAAACAATCCTTGCAACAACCTTGCAGGCCTGGCATCATTATCTCCATTTTACAGGGGGAGAAAAGGAAGCTCACAGATGCAGTAAAGTGGGGTACCTCACTTCCTCCCATGACATGATGCTGCCTCTCTGATGTCCTCTCGTGATTTTGTGAAAGACCAAACGAAGAAATGAGCTTCAGTTACACAGGGAAGAAGTTAGGAAGTCAGAACATAAATGCAAGATTTTTTTTAGCTTAGCATCACCGACATTTAGGACCAGAGGATTCCTTGTGGAAGGGACTGTCCTGTGCATCACAGGGCGTCCAGCAGCCATACTACACACCAATGGCCCTCCCTTTCCCTAATCGAAAATGTCTCCAAACATTGCAAAATGTCCCCTAGAAGGAACTAACGCCTGGTTCACATAGAAAGCACAGTGGAAAGGGATGCCTGTCCCTGCAAACCATTGCACACAGGCAGCTAGCCACACAGTCCCCCACACCTACCTGAGAGCAAGAAATGGGACAAGCCTCTCTGCAAAGTTCCAAATGGCCCTTCGCACAACTAACTTGAACCACACAGACAAAAGACTGCCAGTAACTCTGCATGCTGACCCCCAAGACACAGCACATGTGCTAGTGGGATGTGTGGTCTTCCAGCTAGCCCCTGCATTCCCCTTCCCCCACAAGGGAGCATGCAGCCACTGGAAGTGCTAATGGCATTAATTTCCAAATCTGCAGCTTCCAGCTGCATGCTTTCTTAAAATGGATCTACTAAGGAATTGCTTGTGGTTGTAGAATCACGCAGAGCCTCTCTTCCCACCTCCATGTGCACAAAAGCCTTTCTTCCATGTGACTGCAACAAAACAAAACAAGAAAAGGAGATCCCAAATCTTGCTGTGATGCTTGACCAAAAGACTGAAAAAAAAATCCCATTGCTAAAGAGCTTCTTCACACATTTCTCAAGCTGAAATTGGTGTATTCTTTAAATTTTAATTCATTTCTAAGAATGATGTCATGGTTTCATTTTTAAAGGTCAAAATTGACAACATTCTGAAAATCATATTCACTGTGGTCCTTTACATTTACAGTCAAAAGCATTAGATGTCAACTAAAATGTGTGTGCATGTAGGGCGGTGTGGCGCTATAGCACAGTGGGCTAAGCCTCTGCTTGTGGTGCCAGCATCCCAATTGGATGCCAGTTCGTGTCCCAGCGGCTTCTCTTCCGATCCAGCTCTCTGCTTATGGCCTGGGAGAGAAACAGAATTTGTCCCAATTGCTTGGACCCCTGCACCTGCTCCTGGCTTCAGATCAAAACAGCTCTGGCCATTGGGGCCATTTGGGGAATGAACCAGCCAGTGGAAGACCTGTCTCTGTCTCTCCCTTTCTCTGTCTATAGCTCTATCTCAAATAAGGAAATAAAATCTTGTAAAAAAAAATAATGTATGTGTGGTAAGGTGCAAGAGTGGCAAAATTTTTGAAAATCCTTTGAGGGTTCTAAGTTAGAAAAAAAAAATGTTAGAAGAACATTCAGTGACAGTAAACAAAAGCACTCTATAACTGTTCCCAGGCAGATCTGTTGAAGAAGAACTAACATCTTCTACAGGCCTGGGACTCATTGCTTTTATTATAAAGAATGCCCAAGTCTAACAAAACTTTCTGCATTGTGTGTTTGCCACACCGATGGCATTCACTGTTCTGCATCCCAAAATGAAACCACAGGTCATTCTGTACAGCATAGCAAGAAGACAAGCGAGTGTCAAATGTTAAGGCTTAGGGAATATCTGGAAAGCCAAAGCCCCCACTTGAGGGGATTTCAGGATTTATACGAGCTGGGAACTACACAGCATGTAGGGCGTCTGGTCAGTAGAGCTCCCCCAGCATGTACCACACATCATGACCCAGGCCCTCCATCAGGGAAGCCCCAGAAGGCTTCAAGGGCAGCCTTGAAGGAACTTCATCTGGACAATGAAGATGGCTTTGACTTGCAGCCACCTTGCACAGTACGTGTCTGAGCTGCGACGCACTTGGTTGGCACAGGCTTTCTGGGTGACCCATGGGAACCAAAAGCAAGGTGCCTCCTCTCAGCCCACAGAAGGCAGGGCTTGCTTGTCCTCCGGCAGGCTGAGGGGTGATCACTTTCCTGCCCCATGTGATAAGACTGTCAGGCTTTTCCTATCAGAGTGTGGGTGTGTTCTTGAGGGACTCTCAGTTCCCCTGCAATGAAAAGCTACACTATACAGTGCTTTTTGGCACTCAACAGAGATACAGAAACGATGAGATGCCCTGGGAAGAATAGACAGACCCGGGAATCGGGCCCATTTGCATTAGGAATCCAGGCCTTCCACTGACTGGCCTCATGTGGCCTTGGCCAACTGACTGAATCTCTCCAAGCATCTCCTTGTTTGTCAACGAAAGAGAAAACAGGTCCACTTCACAGGGATGTCAGAAAGCGAACTAACACATCCATGACTACGCAGGGCGGGGTGGGGGTGGCACGAATGGCAATAGTGCTGGTGATGTCTGCCACTCCTGGAGGCTCCCCGGTTGCAACGCTCTACAGGCCACCTAGGCTCCTGGGCTCCACGTGGAGTGGACAAATGTTCTAATCACCAAGAACACCTTTGTTTGCTGCCTGGCTCTGGTAGGAGAGCTCTGCCTTGCTCTCAACACCTCAGCAAAGCGACCTCTGCTCCTTGTTCCTTTCCTAAACAGTGCACAAGGACTGATGGTTCTTAATCTCTTTTTAGCTGCAAATGCCTCATTTTTTCCCCCTCAAAACTGCATTTATGCACAAAGGCAGCAAATGCCGCATCAGGCTCAGCGGCTACAATGACCACCTGAACAGGATTCACATGCCTGCCCTCCACAGCAGCTGTGGACGTCTACTCAAGAATCCTTAGCCAAGGAATCAGAGATGGTCTCTTCAAAGTTTGCACCTGCCTAGTGGTATCTGCATTATGACGGAGGCTTCACTCTGATGTTCCAGTGCCAGAGTGCCAATGGAGAGGAAGCAAAGGAATAAACCTAGGACATTGATAAAGTCTCCAATCCAGGGGAACAAGTTTCAGATGGACCCAGGCAAGGGTTTATTCATGGCAAAGAAGAAAAATGAGAGTTGAATTAACTTTAGTTAAACCTCAAAAGAAGTCAACCCTAGAAGTTCAGTTTCAGCAATGTTTTCAGAAGAATGTGATGTCCCCCCATTTCCAAGGGAGTATAGAAGCCACAAAAGTGGTGAAAGGGGCCTGAACAAGGTTGTAAATAGGGCATTTGAGATCCACACAGTATTAAGAGAGTTGGCTAGTTTGATTTAGAAACTCTAAGCGTAGCTTCAAGGAAATGACAATGACATGGCCAGTGACAATGGTAAGGAAGGTGGGCAGCACCTGACGAGCTCCGCCTACTGCATTTCTACACAGGGGTCAGAAGGAATGGGCTCCCGTTTTACAGTTTCCACACAGACCTGACTTGAGGTTTGCCTCTGCCATTTCTTACTTAGCTCGGTCTCATCCTGTTGAAAATAGGGTTAACGTCTACCTCCCAGGACTGATCTAAGGATTAAAATGAGATGACACCAGAGCCGGGTCAATATATGAAGATTCACCCACGGAAAAGTTCTACAGCACGGACGAGCCATTACAAATCCAGGCTGACACCAGACCTTCAGAAACGGACTGCTCACCTTTGTGTTTTAGTTTCCTCATCCGTACAATACGATTCCAAGCAATTTCTGCCTCACAGGACTTTTGTGAAGATGGGAGTTAACACACGTGAAAGTATCTTCAGGTGCAATCCTTGCGCGCTCCCCTCCCTCAATACCCTTCAGCTATTTGGTGGAACAAGGTGTAGGGAGAATAAAGACATGGGTAAAGTTGAATGTTGGCTACAACTGCGTAGGACTTGTGTTCTTGGTGCCGGGCCCAATGACAGAGGCTGCAGGGGATGAGTGAGGCCCAGCAGTAACAGAGTGAGCTCTGCATTCATAGTCTGTGCTGTTGGAGCTCCCCTTGCGTGCGTGGTGAAGGAACGCGCTTCGGGACAAGTGCGCTCGCTCTCCCCAGTGGCGGCACCCTCCTTGGCTGAATCCCCAAGAACTGGTTGACTCCATATTGCAGCCAAAGACAAGCCTTCTTAAATATGGACTTGGAGGGAGTGTTTTGGGAAGTCAAAGGATTGGAAGAAGGTTCACTGAGCCTGATTCTCTCCTAAATTTCAGAATCTTGGGACCATAGACCGCCAGTGTGAGCACGTCACCTCTTCTTTCTAAGGGTTGGAGTTTATATTCTCTGCCTATATCCGTAATGATTATAGCTAATGATGTAAACCTTTCATAGCCAAACAACCTCGGGCACATTTTCAGATGGAAATGGGGAGGAAAACCTGGGAACCACTGCCTCTCCTCTTCCCGGGGACTGAGCACAGAGGCTGCTGCACCCCAGTGGTGCAAGAGGTCAGGTGCATCCATGTCTGGGGCTTCAGACAAGGAGCATAAGAGATGGAGAAGATGTTCTGGGCCAAAAACAAGCCCCAGAACAGGAGAGGTTAAAGTCCATGTGGGTCCCTGATGGTGTTGACAAAACAGTACCCTGACAGTGCTAGAGGATTCTAAGAACATGGCCCTTGGAGTACTGGAACCTCAGACTTTAACACGTGGTGGTGGAGGACATTTAGCCTAGTGGTTAAGGCCCACATCACAATGCCTGGGTTCCACTGCTGGGCTCTGGCTCCTGACTCCAGCTTCAGGCTAATGCAGACCCTGGAGGCAATGGCGATGGCTCACATAATTGGGACCCTGCCACCCACATGGGAGCTATGGATCACTATCCTGGCCCTGGGCCTCAGCCTTGGCCCAACCCCAGCTACTGCAGGCATTTGCGGGGACTGAGCCAGGCAGCAGAGAGCAGCTTGCTTCGTCTATCTGTCTGACAACAACAACAAAAGAACGAATGAAAAGAAAAAGAAACGTGGAGGGTCGGTTTCTGTGAAGATAATCTGCTGACCTCGTGGGGGCGTGTTGGACTCTATGTTATGGGAAACGTGGTCAGGAGGGCAGAGGTTGGGCCGTTTTTTTTTCTACCCCAAACCTTGCAAAGCAAACTTGGCACTGCACTCGGAGGAAGTGGGAGTATTCCTCCGTTTCCCACCAGTACCCTGGGGACGCAACTTTTACTGTCCCCATTTCAAATGAACCAGTGCGAATGCACACATTTCCACCCAATTTTCACAATAAAAGTAAGATTCCCAAGCAAGCCCCCAGCGTGTGCGCCAGCCTGGGCAGCGTCCTGCGGTCACCTGCGCCCGGTGGCCAGCCCAGCCCGCTGCTAACCTGGAAGCCGCGGGAGCTGATTGCCCCAAAACCACGCGAAGTCGACCTTGCCCATTGCCAAAGCAAGAAAATGGCTGGCGACTTTTTGCTGCCCCTTGCCTGGTCTTGGTGGAGGCCAGAATAACAAACACATTTCATCCTCCTCGGCCCTCCGTCGAGTGCCTGACTCCCAGGGTCATTTCCCGCCCTGGTCACCGGCTTCCCTAGAATCCCGTCGGCCCGGGAAGGCGCTGCGGGCCCCCAGCCTGTAGCTCGGTGCCCGTCAGCACCGCCAGGATCCTGCCCTTAGGATGACGCCGCGCGGATGGCTAAGGGCAGAGCGATTCCCGGAGGCAGCGAGGGCCGCTGTTCACCCAAACACATCCCCGGCCGCACTTTTTTTTTTTCCCTGCAGCATTGGGAGGAACTGGCCTCCCCTTGCGTGCGTGGTGAAGGAACGCGCTGCGGGACAAGTGCGCTCGCTCTCCCCAGTGGCGGCACCCTAAGCCCGCAGCCGGCCCCCGGTAGCCCCCCATCTCCTTGCGCGCTCCCCTCCCCCAGCGGCCGTCAGACACCCGCCCGCCGGAGAGGTGCGGATCTCGAGCCCCCCTGCCTTCTGCGGGCTGGGAGAGGACCCGGGCGTGCGCCCCGGAACGCGTCTCCGCGTCCACTAGGTGGGCTACCAGGTGATGACACCACCCGGGCGGCGGGCTCCGGCCGCCTAGGGGCGCCGCGGAGCCCAAGGTGGGGGCCACCGCCACTGCCTCACTCCCAGGGCAGAAGACCCCGGGCGGCGAGGGCCCACGACCCCCGCCCGTGTTTACCTGGACGCGCGGCACGGCGGCTGCGGGGCGCGGGGCGCGGCGGCTGCGGGGCGGCCCGGCCGGCAGGATGTGCTGTCTCACGCTGCGCGGCCGCGCGGCCCGCACTCCTGCGGGAGCGATCACTTCCTCTGCCTCCTAGAGCCGGGCTCTGACAGCTCCCGCGCACCCGGGCTGGGCTCGCCCCGCCCCCGGCCCACGCCCTCCACGCCCCACGCCCCTCCCGCGGGAGGGCCCTGCGCACCGCGCTCCCCCCACGGCTCTGCCAGGGAGGGGGAGGCCGTAAGGGCCCCCAGGGAGGTCACTCCCCTGCCCTGGGCAGGACTCAGCTCCCCGTGGACAACTTTCCCACTGCACTTGGAGGTCATTTAAATAGACATGGTGACAGTGCAGAACCACGGTCCTAGAACGGAGTCTCATTGATCGCCCCAACTTTTGAGGGAAAGATGGACGTGTGCATGGACGGAGAGATCGAGAGACAGAAAATAGATACATAGAAGGATGGCTGGTTGAAAGCACGGGTAGAGAGATGATGGACACAAACACAGATGGATGCATAGAAAATAGAGACAGGTGACAGAGCGCCTCCACCTTACTTCTTAGAATCCTGTTAAAATCCAGAGTGTCCATTCCTGGATTCCTCCAAACCTGGAGTAACAGCTATGTGATAAGGCTGCGAAATGGAGTTTGAGATGCTGATCAGTGGGTACTTGGCACCATTTTGTGGGTACGTCTCTCATGTCTTCTTAGAACACCCCTATCCTCTCTGTTAAACAGAATAAAAAATGTTAATAAAAGTTTTTTTTAACAAAATAGCTACTTATTCTTTTAGGAAGTTAATTATAACAATTCTACTTTTGAGTATTTATCCAAAATATTTCAAAGTAGAATCTCAAAGAGATATTTGAGTTCAATGCAATATTATTCACAATACTCAAAAGGTGGAAGCAATGCAAATATCCATCCACAGATGAATAGAGAAAATTTTGCATATACAATGGAATATTATGCACCTATCAAAAAGTTTCCAGCCATATGCTACTACATGGATGATCCCAAAGGGCATATGCCCATTGGAATAAGATAGGTTCAAAAGGAAATATACTTTATGATTCCAATCATATGAATAATAAATAAAAACAGTGAAGAAAGGTACTTGACAAGGACAGAGCAAAGGAATGGGGAAATTTGTGATTAATGGTATAGTTTCAGTTTTATAAGATGTAACAATTCTGGAGACCTGTTGTACAACAAAATGAATGTTTAGCACTACTGAGCTATATACCTGAAAATGGGTACTGTGGTAAATCTAGTGTTGTGTTGTTTTATGACAGCAAAACAGTGGTTAAAAACACTTTTTGTTATCATGTACCCAGGTATAGTGTAGGCACTGACTGTGGAACTGACATCATAAGGTGTGACAGATTTCCATTTTCCAGAGACTCAAGAATCCACCAGCTGAGTGGGAAAAGCTCAGTAAGCAAAGCCCGCCCTGGAGTCAAGGGCTCTAGTGAGAGCCACAGACCTGGTTCACTTTAAGCTGAAAAGCCCTTCACTCACCCTAGTCTCTAACATAACCACTGCTGTGAAGGGGATGGCCAGTAGGGTCAACAACATTGCAGGCAGAACTGTATATTGGGACCAGCACTGTGGCACAGTAGGTTAATCCTCTGCCTTTGGTGCCGGCATTCCCATATGGGCACCAGTTCTAGTCCCAGCTGCTCCTCTTCTAATCCAGCTCTCTGCTATAGCCTGGGAAAGCAGTAGAAGATGGTCCAAGTCCCTGGGCCCCTGCATCCATGTGGGAGACCCAGCTCCTGCCTTCAGATCGGCTCAGCTATGGCCGTTGCAGCCATTTGGGGAGTGAACCAGCGGATGGAAGACCTTTCTCTCTGTCTCTCCCTCTCACTGTCCATAACTCTACCTTTCAATTAATAAATAAAATCTTTAAAAAAGAACTGTATATTAACTAAAAATGCTTTCCTTTTGGAAACGCCATCTACCTTCTCTTCAAGCCAGCTCTCCTCCCAGGCTAGCTAGGTAATGGAAGTCAACAGGATGCCTCCCTTATGATGTACCACACATAAAGAGATATAGATAGGTCTGGGCCTCATCACTGACAAGGCCTTAAGACCGCCTGATTATCTTCAAGCCCTTTCTGTCAGCTTGTATTTGCCTCTCAATGAAAAAACTCGCTCATGGTTTAGACACTTAGGGCCTCTAATAACGACTCTGTCCTCAGTTTTAGATCCTGTGATTTTAGATCCTGTTAAACTGCTTGCTAGATTCATTTTCTCCAGACTTAAAATTCTAGGTGGCCATGCACATGAAACCTCCGATGGTAGCAGTTTCTGCAGGAAGGCACTGCATCCCCCTGGAGAAGCCACCTCCTGCTGCAACCCTGCCTTGACCCCCTTCCCAAAGACACCCCTTTTCAGCATGAAGCAGTAAGAGCAATCACTACCCAGTTCCCCCTAACAGATGTTAGGGCTCCCATCTCCAGGAGGGGGGAATGTGAGGAGTCAGATGGGTTAATAGTCAGGGGACCCCAGTGGAATTTGGGGTGTAAAATACTTGCTTCCTTCCCCAAAACTTTATCTTTAGCAAGAACATACAGGCTGCCCTCCTTCCTTGGAATATCCAAGTTTACCATGAGAATAGCAAGGGAGCTCCTCCTTGGCAGGCCAGACAGGATGGAGAATCTCTTGATGGTTTTGTCCCTACCTGGTAACTGAGTGCCAATCCGATCCTCAAGGTTTTTTTCCCCCTTGGAAATGGTACTTAAAGCCTGACTGCCACCAGTACCCTTTGGGTTCTCCCCTCTTGGAAGCCCGCCTCCATGCTGCTCTGGCTAGAGGCCCATGATTCTAATAAATAACTTTAAATCTCAAAAAAAAAAAAAAGTTGATAAAGAGAAAATAAATCCCAATTGGCAATCCCTGCACTTTGAAAGACCCATTGGAGAGGTCCTGGGAGCACCTGTGCAGTCAGATACAAATCTGCAGATGATTGTGGTACTTACAATGGGTCAAAGATTAGCCAGATAAGCAGCACTGACCTTCTTCATTACTACTGATAGATCTTATTTTATTGATAGACTTAGCAATTCTCCATCTACAGAAAGTTGAACAGAAAGTACTGAGTTCTCATACACCTCACTGTTTCTCACCAGGTCCTCCCACACAGACACAGACACAGACACACACAAACACACACACACACACACACACACACTCAGTTTCCTGTTACTAACATGGACTGCATCAGTGTGGTATTTACAACTGATGTGCCGATACTGACACAGTACTGTTAACTAAGGTCCATGGCTTACAGTAGGGTTCACACTTTGTGGTTTATGTGTCAATGGGTATTGACAAACATATGTGTTGTGGATTTACTATTACAAAATGACACACAATTCCACCTTCTTAAAAATTCTCTATGTTCTACCTTTCATTCCTCTCCTCTCTCCCTTGAACCTCTGGCAACCACTGATCTTTTTCACCATTTCTACAGGTTTGCCTACTCCAAAATGCCAAGTGGTTGGAATTATACAGTAAATATCATGTTCAGGCTTCTCTCTCTCAGTAATATGTACCTGAGTATCCCCTATGTCTTTTATGGCTTGATGGCTCATTTCTTATCATGAATATTATTCCATTGTACACATTGTATATGGATGTACATAGTTTGGCTGTATCATAATGTGTTTAGACATTGCCTATTAGTTGTTTCTAGTTTTTAGCAATTGTGAATAAAGCTCCATAAATTTTATGTGCAGGTTTTGTGAGGATTTAAGTTTCAAATCATTTGGGTAAACACCTAGTATTGTGATGATAGGATACTATGATAAACCTATCATTTCGCCGTGTAAGGAACTACTAATCTTTCTTGAAAAGTGGCTATAATGTCTCGCATTCCCATCATCAATGGATGGAAGTTCCCTTTGTTTCAAATGTCAGCATTAGGTGATGTCAGTGTTTTGGATTTTAGCTATTCTGAGAGATGTGGAGCAGTATCTCACTGTTTCAGTCTACAGTTTCCTCACAGCACAGTGTTGAATATCTCTTCATATGCTCATTTCCATCTGTATATCTTCTTTTGTGAGATACCTGTTCAGATCTTTTGTACATTTAGAAAAAAATCGTGGAGTCGGTATTGTGACAAATGAGTAAAGCCACCACCTGTGACACTGGCATCCTATGTGGGTGCTGGTTTCTATCCCACCTGCTCAACTTCTGCTCCAGCTCCCTGTTTATGGCCTGGAAAAAGCAGCAAAAGATGGCCCAAGTGTTTGGGAACCTGGCACTCATGTGGGAGACCCAGAGAAAGGTCCTGGTTTCAGCCTGGGCCAGTCCTAGCTATTGCAGCCATCTGCAGACTGAACCAGTAGTTAGAAGACTCTCTCTTTGTCTCTCCCTCTCTTTCTCTCTGTAACTTTGAAATATTATATTTTGAAATAATTCAAAATAAAATATTTCAAAATAAATATATCATTTAAAATGTTTTATTGTTGTTTTAAGTTTTTGTTATATTTTGAATATAAATATTTGATCAGATGGGTGTTTTGCAAATATATTTTTTTTTTGACAGGCAGAGTGGACAGTGAGAGAGAGACAGAAAGAAAGGTCTTCCTTTGCCGTTGATTCACCCCCCAATGGCCGCCGCGGCTGGTGCGCCACGCTGATCCGAAGGCAGGAGCCAGGTGCTTCTCCTGGTCTCCCATGGGGTGCAGGGCCCAAGCACTTGGGCCATCCTCCACTGCACTCCCTGGCCACAGCAGAGAGCTGGCCTGGATGAGGGGCAACCGGCACAGAATCCGGCGCCCCGACCGGGACTAGAACCTGGTGTGCCGGTGCCACAAGGTGGAGAATTAGCCTATTGAGCCGTGGCGCCGGCCTGCAAATATATTCTTCCAGTCTGTGACTTTTTTATTTCACAAAACAGATTTTAAAATTTTTAAAGATTTATTTATTTATTGGAAATGCAGAGTTACAGAGAGAGAGAGAAAAACAGAGAGACAGGGAGACAGAGTTCTTCCATTCACTAGTTCACTTCCCAGATAGCCACATTGGCCGGGGCTCAACCAAGCTGAAACCAGGATTCGGGAGCTTCTTCCAGGTCTCCCACATGGGTGTAGGGGCCCACGAGCTTGAGTCATCCTTTACTACTCTCCAGGCACATTAGCAGGGAGCTGTTTCAGATGGCGAGGAGTCGGGACACCAACTGGCACCCATATGGGAAGCCAGTGTTGCAAGCAGCAGCTTAACCCACGATGCCACAATGCTCACCCAGATGCTTTACATTTTAGTGGAGTAACATCGATTCTTTCTTTCATAGGGTGTGCTTTGGTTTTCCATCTAAAAAGACATCATAAGGGTGAGCATTGTGATGCAGTAGGTTACAGACACTTGCATCCCACATCTGGAAAAGACTGAGACATGCATTTTCCCCTTTGATTCAATATTCAATTCAATACATGTTTTAAAAGCATTATCTCGTGGTGCCAGCTGAGTTAGCTGTTCACCGTGACATACCTTTAATTTGACAACCCAAGTGGCTATTGCTCTAGGTTAGGGATGTGATGAATTATAAATGAGTGAACACTAATTTGTATATTAAATTTTCAAATGCTAAATTTCCTAAAGATGATGGATACTTTCATCAATGAAGAGGGACATCACGATGTGGAAGAGAGTGATTCTTCCAGAGGAAATGACTCCTCTCCATCTCAGTACCAACCTGTCACTCCAACTAGAAGGCAGCTCTGCACCACCCCCCAGGCTCAGGCCTGTCCACCTTAGAGACAGAAATTACACTAAGGTCAAAGTTTAAAAGATTAGGTAAACCTTTCATAAAGTAGGTATTATTTTAATGATTCATTTATTAGAAGAGCTGAGTGGCAGAGATGGAGAGAGAGAAAGCAAGCTTCCATCCTTTGGTTGACTCTTCAAGTGGTCACAATGACTGGCATTGGGCAAGCCAAAGTCAGGTACCTGGGAACTCCGTTCAGGTTTCACACCTGGATGGCAGAGGCCTGAGCACTTGGCCATTATCTGATGCCTCCACAAATGCATCTGCAGGGAGCTGGATTGGAAGCAGAGCAGCTAGGACTTGAACTGGGGCTCTGATATGGAATGTGAGGATTGCACACAATGGCTTAACCTACTATGTCCCAATGCTACCCCCATAACATAAATATTGAGTTATTAAATAATACTCATTGCAAATATACCTTAATGTTTCTTGATCTAGTTACTGCTCCTAAGATTGAAAGAAGGGTTTAAAGAATAGGTTGAATGTCTTCTACAGAGCACACTGGCACACTCCTAACTTACTAAGCATTAAGAGGTATGTTAGAGCCTTCTGGGGAGTTAATGGCATGACTAAGTTCCCCTAATTTGGAATTAACTCTGAGTACAAACTTAAGTTTGCCACTTACTGGTTTCGTATGTTTGCATGAGTTATGGACTCCTTCAAGACCCAAGTTTTATAGAAATCAAAATGAAGCTATATTGGTCTCTTGTAAGAGACAGAGATCTTCATCTGCTAGTTCACTCCCCAGATAGCCCCATGCTGGTTTAAGCTGAAGACAGGAGACTTGATCCAGGTCTCCCATATGGGTGGCAGGGGCCCAAACACTAGGACCATCTTCCTCTGCTTTTCCAGGTGCATAATCAGGGAGCTGGATGGGAAGTGGTACAGCCAGGACTCCAACAGACCCTCATACAGGAAGCTTGCATCACTGGTGGCAGCTTAACCCTCTGTGCCACAACACTGGCTCCAATAGTTTGGTTGTTTGCAACCAAATCTGCATGAAAAGTACGAAGACCCTCTACGTTCATTCTGTGGCATCCGCAGACTTCAGAGGCTGCTTGGACCTTGGGTCTCTGTCAGTCTTCAAGACAGAGATGCCTCTGCCTCTCTGCCTCTGTGCACCTGTCATTCATCAGTGGTGGAAGCAGGTGTGGTCCTGCAGTGGCTCCCTTGTCTGATGGGCTTCCCACAATACCCAGCCCCTTTGCCTCTGCCCAAAGTCACCTCTGGAATTACTCCTCAGTTTATTTCATCTTAGTTGAAAGAAATAAAACTGAAAATTCACCTCAGTGGTCCAAAGTCTCTACAATAACAGAAAGCAGATGTGTGAGTCCTCAGAATCAGCTGTTAAAAGTGTAAGGTGCCCACAGAAGACAATATGCTTGAAAATATTTTCCGGGGAAGATATTATAGAAGTTAAGCCACTGGTTGGGACCCGCTTCTGACCAGCTCCCTGCTGATGCATTCTGAAAGACAGCAGGCAATGGCTCAAGTGTAGGAAACCCTGTCACTCATGCAGGGGACCGTAATGGAATTCTGGGCCAGTCCTGGCTGTTATGGGTTTTTGGGGAGTGAACAATAGGAGGAAGATACCTCTTTTTGTGTGTGTATGTATGTGTGTCTTCCTCCCTTCCTCCTCTCCCTCTCAAATTGAAAAAAGAAAGAAAATGCATTAGAAATTGAAGAGTGATTTATGAGTAAATCAATTCTTACAGCATCTAAAGCAACTCACTTTTTGTCTTCCAGGCACTTTTCATTAAAGGGGCATTGCCTATATTTTACGTGGTAGGTGTGAAAGATCTGCAGTACATAAATATGTGGTACAATTTATCTTCAGTTTGGGAAGAATGAATTAGGAGATGTCTGCTGTGCTGTTTTGGATTTTTGTAAATGCTTTTTTGGATAACTTCCAGCTGCATCTCCAATGTTCTAAAATAATCTACGTTTGTCACATCATTGTCTTGTAATCCCCCATTTCCACCTCTTGACGTTCACCTCCATCTGTTGCTGCTCCTGCTTCTCGCCTCTCCTCCTCACATTTCCTCCCATCGGTTTTTCTTTCAAGGATTATGCTAGTCCACATCGCATGTTTTTTTTAGCAATCAATAATAGAATGCAACAATGAGAATAACCTAGATAGCCAAAGCAAGAGTCTTTAGGCCTTTGAAAAATCATTTTAACCACTTAGATTTATGGGTGGGGAAATGCAATGACTATAGAGCATAAATTATTTATATTGTTTTAAATCTACTTTCCATCATTGTCTAAATATAATCTTTCATTTTTCCCAGCTGTGAAATGAATGGATATGCCTTTTCCTTGTTATGCTTTATTATTCATTATTTTAAATTTATATTTCTAGGAATCCAATACATCTACCTTGCCAAAGGAGAATTAAGCTATGTTTTTGGCACATTGTTTTTCTAGAACAATCTCTAGAACGTATTTTACAGTTTTGTAACCACCTCGTGGAAAAATTGATCCCAACAGAGGAGTAGCACAGCTGTGTGCCATGGCTTTCCCAACACTTTATAAAATTGATCTGCATTTATTTATAGATAATTAATTATATATACACAGGTACTATTGTGTGCCCTTAACCAGCAAGTCTGACCTTTTTCCTTAGTGGCACTTCATTATTTGTTACTTCTCATGTGCTAACTCTTAATATCACTTGACTAAGAACTGAAATCCAGATTATATTTTATTATTCTAAAAATTTTATAGCTGTTTCCCACTTAATGCTCTTCCTTTCTGTTATTGCTTCACTATAGAATTATACTTGAGGAAGAATCATAAAACAATTTGAATAATTTGACTTTCTAGTTTTAATATATAAATCTGAAATATTTTATAGAGGTTAGGAACTTAGACTTTGGAGTCAGGTATACCTGACTCAGAACCAATTCCTATGATAAACTAGCTATGCGATTCATTGTACATTGTTTGAACTCTATAAGACTCAACAGATCTCATAAGACTCAGTAGATATTATGTCTGTCTGTAAATGGACATAGTAGTATCCATCCCTTACCATTGTTGTAAGAATCAAATGAGAGAATGCTTATAAAGAACTTGGTATAGTGATTGGCACAAAATAAACACTAAGTAAATGTTGGATATTGTTATTAGTATCTAGAGTACATAGAAAAAATTGAGAGGTCACACAAAAACATTGATGATGTTATCCTGTGATTAGATTATGAGTTTATTTTTTTTTTCTCTTGAGTTTCACTTTTTTTTAAGGTTTATTTATTTGAAAGTTACAGAGAGGCAGAGGCAGAGAGAGGTCTTCTATCTACTGATTTACTCCCCAGATGGCGGCAATGGCCAGAGCTGTGCCTCTCTGAAGCCAGGAGCCAGGAGCTTCCTCCAGGTCTCTCACATAGATGTGGGGATCAAGGACTGGCCATGTTTTACTGCTTTCCCAGGCCATAGCAGAGAGCTGGATCGGAAGTGGAGCAGCCAGGACTCAACCAGTGCCCATATGGGATGCCATCCCTGCAGACCACAGAGCTGGCCCCTCATATTATTTTTAATTGCTCTCTGGTGAACATAAATGTGTACCAGCAAGCCTAATAGATATCAGGTATAATCCAGTAACAATATTAAGTCATTTTAAAACAATAGAATTTGGGGCTGGCGCTGTGGCGTAGCAGGTAAATTCAGCGTCTACAGTGCCGCCATCCCATATGGGCGCCAATTTGAGTCCCAGCTGTTCCACTTTTTTTTTTTTTTTTGACAGAGTGTACAGTGAGAGAGAGAGACAGAGAGAAAGGTCTTCCTTTTTTTGCTATTGGTTCACCCTCCAATGGCCGCTGCGGCCGGCGTACCGTGCTGGTCCGAAGGCAGGAGCCAGGTGCTTCTCCTGGTCTTCCATGGGGTGCAGGGCCCAAGCACTTGGGCCATCCTCCACTGCACTCGCGGGCCACAGCAGAGAGCTGGCCTGGAAGAGGGGCAACCAAGACAGAATCCAGTGCCCCGACCGGGACTAGAACCTGGTGTGCCGGCGCCGCAAGGCGGAGGATTAGCCTATTGAGCCGAGGCGCCAGCCCCAGCTGCTCCACTTCTGATCCAACTCTCTGCTATGGCCTGGGAAGGCAGTAGAAGATGATCCAAGTCCTTGGGCCCCTGCACCCATGTGGGAGACCTTGAAGAAGCTCCTGGCTCCTGGCTTTGGATCATCGCAGTTCCAGCTGTTGCGGCCATCTGGGGAGTGAAGCAGCAAATGGAAGACCTCTCTCTCTCTCTCCCTCTGTCTCTGCCTTTGCCTCTCTGTAACTCTGCCTTTCAACTTAATAAATAAATCTTAAAAAACAATAGAATTTTAGGAGCAATATGTTCATCCAGTGCTTAAGATTCTGGTTGGGATGCCAACCTCCCCTATTGGAGTACCTGGGTTTGAGTGCTGGCTCCACTCCTGATTCTAGCTTCCCTGAGAAGGAAGGGTGATGGCTCAAGTGTCTGAGTCCCTATCACCTGCATGGAAGACCTAGATTGGGTTCCTGGCTCCTCACTTTAGCTTAGCCCAGCCTCACCCTTCTGGTCATTTGGTAGTGAGCCAGCAGATGGACAATCTCTCCATCTATTTCTCTGTCAGCCTCTTCCTCTATCTTCCTCTCAGGAAATGAAATTTTTAAAAACATAGGGAAACTCCCTAAACATGCACTGAATCTTAGCTGTTGGTAGCAGTTTTGATGTCCATTTAGACATTGGAAAGAGCAAGCTTCAGACTGGTAAGGCACTCTCCTCCTCGCTGCAAGGAGAGTCAGGACGAGGCTGGAGTCGGCATGAATGACGATGCTTGTGCCTGTTGCTTCCTGGATAAGCACCAAGGATCACGTTCTCTTCCTGCACACTGCTTCCAGCGATGCCGCTGGGCTGCTGATTGTGCCACTCCAGTTGCATTGAGATGCAATGAGCCATGAAGGCCTCCCTCCCCAGGGACGTTAGAATGAGAGGACACAGCCTTCCCTGAACTGGAAAGACTGGCTGCCCTGTCTGTGCTCCAGCAAGGAGCTAGCCCTGAATGCTAGTGATGAAAAGGGAGAGACCTGTAGCCTGTGGTGCCTTGGCTACCTCCAGGTCCTCAACCTCCTGCGTTTTCTAGGTTCAGGTGAAATTGTGCAGGATGCCACAATTCACCTTATTGACCAGATGATTTCAACAAATATAGCCTAACTGTAAAAGGTAACGTTAGGTAGGTTGTGAGGGAATAAGGAAAGAAGATCAAATTCCCATTTAATCTTTTAGCTTGAAAATCAACTTGTTCATGAGAAAACCTTCAATGTTCAAATCTATCATTTAGGAAAGGGATCTTAATGTTCACTTACACCATTTCTTTGCCTCTTGATTACATCTTCCAAAATCTGAAAGATTTCCAATTCAGTATTTTAGACTGGGCCCTTTACTGCTGCAAATATAAGTATACGAAGGAACCCCAAGCAGTTCATGGAAAAACAGAACTAAAAGATGTGTATTTGTCTGCAAAAAAAAATTTTGATGGCTTTTTCATAAGACTTTTTTTTTTTTTTTTGACAGGCAGAGTTAGACAGTGAGAGACAGACAAAGGTCTTCCTTCTGTTGGTTTACTCCGCAAATGGCTGCAACAGCCAGTGCGCTGCGCCAATCTGAAACCAGAAGCCAGGTGCTTCCTCCTGGTTTCCCATGGGGTGCAGGGCCCAAGGACCTGGGCCATCCTCCACTGCACTCCCCGGCCACAGAAGAGAGCTGGACTGGAAGAGGAGCAACCAAGACAGAATCTGGTGCCCCAACAGGGACTAGAACCTAGGTTACCGGCGCCACAGGCAGAGGATTAGCCTAGTGAGCCATGGCGCCCGCCCCTAAGACACCTTTTCCATGAACTTTCTGAAGACCACTCATGTGTGTGTGTGTGTGTATGTGTGTGTGTGTATTCAAATAGAATAATGCTCTGAAGTCGGCAAAGAATGACTCATCAAGTTAACTTTGTAGACGTCTGTTTGTTATTGGGCTTTGGGGTCAGTTTTTGCTTTTCTTTCTCTTTATACATGCAACTATTCAATAGCAGCAATGAACAAACTTGTTTTTAGAGTATTTTTAAGATTCTACTTTATCCTCTTTTGTTAGCAGATTTATATGTAAGTATCTTTTTTATCAAAGTTTTCCTATCATACAGACTAAAAATAGATTAATTATTGTCAGCTGCTTATAAATGTGATAAGTATTTTGCTACTTTGATGTCTTTTCACTGCTCCTATTACTTCATCATTCTCAACTCAAACTTGTCCCCCTCACTAAAGGTTCATGCTGACAGAGATAAATTGCTGAACCGCTCACATAGTTTTCTTTACATTTTAACTTGTCAAATGTGAAGAAGGTCATACAAAATCATGTTAAATGGGATGGGTATCACCAAACATCTGAACACCTTTTTTTTTTTTAATCTATAGTTTAAAATACAACAAATACAAATGTGTATATATATATATATATATATATGAGGAAAAAACATTCTGAAACACCTCAGTTCAATAAATCAATAGAAACTAACATCTTGTTCAACAAAGTCAGTAAGAATCTGTTTTCTTTTTCTGATAGAATGGAGGGAGAAGAAGAGTAACATGGAGGGAGAGAGAGAGGAAAGTCTTGGGAAGAAGTTCAAGAGAAGCAGAAAACAGACGAACAGAAAACAGAGTCAATTCTGAGATTAGCCCAAGTGTCGGAGACAGTGCCCTGCTCACATTTTATTCCAATCACTTCTGAATGCTGGAACAAGTTAATTGATTTACTAACAATTTCTTTTAAAATTTCCCCCTCTTCATTGGGAAGATATAATGTGCCTTTATTTTCAAATAAATAAAAATCAATAAATATACCTATTTATTGATTTACAATAAAGGTTTATTGTTAGAGTGCTTTTCCCATGGAATTCTGGGAATTTTATCCATGCCTGAAGGACTTAGAGTTGGCACATTCACTCAGCTCCTGACAGTGTCCATTCATGAGCACTTCGTCTCAGTAGCTCTTTAAACTCAGGGTTGGTTACATTTGCCTTTTCTGGGTATGTGTGCAAAATCATGGCTCCTTTCTTCCACAGTACCTGAAAACAGAATCGGAATCTATTTGCTTTATGTATTTTCTCCAAATCAGATAGATTTTTTTTCCTGTCATTATTCTATCAATACGTAGTAAACATTATGGGTAGGAAAAGAAATTGGGAAAGTCAATATTTTAACCATCATTCACAAAGTGTCTACTGTTCTTTCAACCTTTGGAAACCTTGTAAATGGTCATTCCAAGTGCAGAACATAAGGAAGCATTTTCAGTAGGTCATAAGGTCACCATCAAGGCAACAGGTGAAGCTCAGCTAGCTCTATGCATGTGATTCAACCACAAATTTACCCAGAAAATGGGCATAGACTTCCAGGAAGAGAGAAACTGGGAGGGCAGCATTGTCTTTACTTTTTAAAGCAAAATCTCTATATGCCAAGCAATTGATTTTCATTTGCTTGACACTATTAGCCGACATTAGCACTAAAAATGTTTTGTAAGTCGTTTTCTCAATAATTAGAGAAAACAGAGGATTTCAAAGGACAAGCAAGGCATTCGGGCTTAATGTTAATAAATGATAGATTTGCTAGTTTTGTCAATGTGTACTTTTCTATTATGATTGACATTCGACAAGTATTTATCAAATGCCTCCTACATGCCAGGCATTAGAGATGCAGCTTTTTAGGCTGGGCTAGATTCTTCCTCATATGTCAGATACCATTTTTCATCACCATGGTTGATGCATGGCAAAGTTGAGGGTCAGCGGGTACAAGTTACTTACTCAAGGTCTCAGCTTGTGAAGACTAAAGGCAGGGCCCTCTCTCGGGCTCATCTTGCTTTTGCGTTAGAGTTTCATCAGGTCTGTGATAGCCAGGAAACAGAACTGGATTTTGCATAGACCTTCTTAGAATTGAACTTGGGGCATTCAGGTATTTATTTGACCTTGGTCAAGTTACTTCTTTGTACCTCTGAGTCTTTGCAAAACAGAGACATCAGCAGTACCTACCTCACTGGGTTGCTCTGAGCATTCAATATGCTGGAGCACAAGTAGCACTTAGAATGCCACGCACACAGTGAGCCCTGTCATTACACCTTGTGAGCTCCTCATTGTTTAGAGTTGTGTTCTAACAGAGCTTCAGCTCTCCAGGGGGTATTTTAATTCTCTGTTTCTGATTTTGGAAGACGGTAAGACAAAACAGTGGTGCCGAGTTAATTATTAGTGTTAAAGGAAGAACTCTGCACCAAATGTAATGGAAAACATACATCAAGAGACACTGAGAGGAAAAGGGGAAAAGAATACACAATAGAGTTTCTAAATTCTTGTGAAAGAAACTATGCCTGGATTTCAATTTTTTGCACCAAAACAAATTTTTAATTCCATTTTTAAGGACCCTTGTGTAGTATTTCATATCAAGTGATCCTAGAGTAACACACACACACACACATACACACACACTCTTCCACACTTCTGATGGTTATCTCTATGGAAACCAAACTCTGTAGAGTTGATGATAAAACCAGTACATTAAACTCAAGACAGTAAGTACTGGGGTACAGTAAAATGAACAGAGCGGAGTCACGCAATCACATCCTGAGAGATCTCTCACACTCATCCCCAGACATTTTCTCCCTGGCCTGGATGCAACTGTGCTCAGGGCTATGGTTAGGTTGGTCCCTGGCATCCCATAATCATGTGTGCTTGCCTAGCAGTTGCCCTCCCTCCCCCTCCCAGCTCCCGCTTTACTCCACCTCACCGCACTTCTCCCCCAGCCTCTGCTACACTGCCCTTGGAAGACCTCAGGCAGGGACCAATGCTGAAGCTCGTAATCCCTACCAGTGGTGGCATTTAAAATCATGCCCGGTCTTCTGAATGCGAAACATACTCAGCCCTACAAGCAGTTTCTATGGACTCTTGTAGTAGTGGTTGGAGGGGAATAAAGCAAATCACTCCCAACAGCAAGCTAAGTGAGACTGGTTATGAATGATTAACCATTACAGAGCCAGTGGAGGGTATACGCTGAGTCTGTAGAGTTCATGGAAACTACTGCAGTTAAAAATGATCTCTTAGCATAGGGATTCTTTTAACATCAGACTACAGTTCTTTTTTTTCAGTTTTCATTCTTTTAATTTGTGCAAAAAGCTTTAATCTTTTTTATTGTGGTAAGTTTTGAATGTTCTCATTAAGACTCCTAGAGGGACATTTCCTTCCTGTAGGGTGTGTATGTGTGTGTGTGTGTGTGTTCACTTGAGTGTACTTCGCCACAGTTGGTAGGAAGATAATGACATTTGGAATACTTATTTTTTGAGTAAATTTTTCAGATTTTGGCCAGACCTCTTCCTTACTGCAGTCAACACATTTTTTACCACTTCTAGCAACAAGGTTATACAATTTCACAGCTCCATGACTTGATAAGAAGCGGTAGAATAGATAAAGACTTTCCCAGCCACATGGAAAGCCAAGACACTGTGGCAAAAGAAATGACCTAAATGAAAGATCTCTGTGAGTGAGATCCCAGTAGAAAGAACAGGCCATCAAAGAAGGAGGTACCTTTCTCTGAAGGGAGGAGAGAACTTCCACTTTGACTATGACCTTGTCTAAATAAGATTGGAGTTGGCGAACTCAAGAGGCTTCCATAGCCTTGGCAGCTCATGACAAGAGCCTTGGGTGATTACTGACATCATAAATAAGAGTGTCAATTGTTAAATCAACAACAGGAGTCACTGTGCACTTACTCGCCATGTAGGATCTCTGTACTTAATGTGTTGTACTATGTGAATTAATGATATAACTAGTACTCAAACAGTACTTTACACTTTGTGTTTCTGTGGGGGTGCAAACTGTTGAAATCTTTACTTAGTATATACTTAATTGATCTTCTGTATATATAGATAATTGAAAATGAATCTTGATGAAGAATGGGATGGGAGAGGGAGTGGGAGATGGGATGGTTGCAGGTGGGAGGGTGGTTATGGGGGGAAAAACCTGCTATAATCCAAAAGTTGTACTTTGGAAATTTATATTTATTAAATAAAAGTTAAAAAAATAAAACTATGTTATCTCAAAAAAAAGACAAGACTTTCTCAGACAAACCAATGCTAAGAAAGTTCATTGCCACCAGAACTTGCTTGCAAGAACTACCAAAGGGAATTCCTAAAGCTGCAAGAAAACAATGCTATTTAGTGACATGAAAGCATAAGACCCCAGTACAGTGTCAAAAGTGCTGAATAAACCCTTCATACATTTTACATGGAAGTTACATGACATAAAATGTGGCTGGGAGTACAGAATTTTTGTGTGTGAGAAAAGTTGTTATCAGCTTCAAGTACACTGGTATAAGCATAAGATGTTTGAAGTAAGTTTCATGGTAACTACAAGGGAAAAAACATACAGCAGATATCCAGAAATAAAGGAATGGAGGATCTACAAAACAACCAGAAACAATTCAAACAATACAAAATAATAGCAGTGAGTTCAAATAACCTAGCATCACACCCTAAAGAGCTAGAAAAAGAAGAACCAAGCAGGCACGGAGTTTGTAGTAGAAGAAAGTAAATCCTCAAGATCAATGCAGAAATAAACAAAATAGAGACTAGGAAAGCACCAGAAAAGATCATTGAAGTGAAGATTTGTTTGAAAGATAAATTTGACAAACCTTAAGCTAAACTAAAAAAAAGGTTCAAATAAAATTGAAAATTAGAAGAATTTACAATACTATAGAAAGGATTGTAATAGACTACTATGAATAATTACATAACAGCAAATTGGATAACCTAGAAGAAATGGATCAATTCATAGAAACACACAATCTGCCCAATCTGAGTTATGAAGAAACAGAAAATCTAACAGACCATTAATGAGCTAGGAGGTTAAAAAAGAAGAGGTAAAAAAGATAAAAAAGAAGAGAATACTTCCAGACTCATTTTGTGAGGCCAGCATATCCAGACACCAAAGCCAGATAAGGACACTGCAAGAAAAACCATTGCAAGTAAATATCCCTGATGAACACAGATGCAAAACTCCTTAACAAAATACTAGCAAACCAAACACAAAAGCAGATTAAAGTGTCATTCATCATGATCAAGTGGGATTTACCCATGGGATGCAAGCATTGTTCAAAATATGCAAATATGTAAATCAACAGATGTGTTACACCATATTAACAGAATAAAAAATTGATAAAATTCAACATTCTTTCATAATTAAAAAAAGATGCAAAAGGAATGTTCCTTAACATGATAAAGACTACATATGAAAAGCCTATAGCCCATGACACATTCAATGGTAAAAGCTGAACGCTTTAGTCCCAGAAAGACTAGAGATCCTAAGACGACTTCGATTGTGTTTCTAACAATGAAAATGTTATGATGCTTTATTAAGTTGAAAAAGAAGTTGAGCATTTAATTTACTAAGTGAAAAACACAAGGAAAGAAAATTCCCATCTGCCAAGTGACTCTACTTTTTACTAAAACCTACTTTAAAAGCTAGGCCAAACGTTAAGGTACTATAGTTAAATGGTTGTAAAACACTGTGGTTTGCAGACAATTGAAGTGTCCCAGTCTCATGCTATATCCCTGCAGAGAGCAGCCCAGGCTGGTGGTGGGCAGCAGGGAGGTGGGCTCAAGGTGCTTCAGGAACTCATTTTCCTTACATCTTGCAGCTTTGCTCAAGCCTCGTCTTTGCTGGCGTGGTAGAAGCCAGGTTTTGGGAAGCGAGTCTATAACTGGCAAGAAAGTTGGAAATGAATGTTCAAACTCACTATCTGATGGCTTGAACACTGAACAAAATGTGTCTCTTCCACACTACTTTACAGGAAGAACTCACGACACCCAGTGACAAGAAGCTGGCAAAGATGTCCCAGCAGTGCACCAAGAGTCTGGCTGTTGGTCTTTAATACAGAGAGGGGAGACTGGGTGTTGGTATTATTTCACAAAGGACCTATGTTTTGCAGGATATATAAAAAATTTCTACTTATCAATCATTAAAATTCAAGAACCCAATAAAATTGGCAAAATATTTTTGATACTTTATAAAAGAGTACATCAGCACGTATAAAAAGCACATAAAAAAGGCAACATTGTTGGCTGTTGAGAAATGTATTGGAACTGTAATGAGCTGCCCAGACTTTAGGGACTAGAATTGTAAATGCTACCTACTGAGGAAGATGATCTATAACTGAGTATCTCTTAAAATTAAGCATACTCCTAATAAATGCTCAACTAATGCTACCCTAGGCCTTCACTTCTCGACAAGAAAACTTATATTTACAAAAAGACTTGGACAAGAATGTTCATTTCGGTTTTATATGTAATAGCAAAACATTGGAAAGAACCCAAATGCCCATCAACAGGAGATAGATAAACAAATTCTGGTTTATTTGAAGAATGGAACGGCCCTAAGCAATTAAAAAGAGTGAACTACTGAGTCATGCAACAACACAGGGAAATCCCAAAAAGTGTGTTGAATAAATAAACCACACACAGCAGAGGTTCTGTTTGGTTTCATTTATATGAAATTTGAGACTATGAAACAATAAACTATGGGGTGGAAATGGAAGTAGTGTTTTACTGTGAGCAGAGACTGGGTGACTAGAAATATGCAGTGTGGTATAGCACGAGGTTAGTGTTCTGTTGAAAGACTGGATTGTTGGTTCCATGAGTACACACATTTGCCATGGCTCGTGGAATTGTATGTTGAAGATCTGTTTGTTTTAATGTATATAATACCTCAGTAAAATGTTTAAATATCAATCAATGTAAATCACCACATGTATGGAATAAAGGGGGGAATTACATAATCACCTAAACAAATACTGAGAAAGCATTTGATAAAATTCATTTTTCATGATGAAAACTTGAAACAAACTAGCAACAGAAGAGAACATTCTTAATCTAACACAAAGTATTTATAAAAATTTATATAAACAGTAATATTCAACAGTGAAGTATAAAATACATTCACCTGAACTTGGAAATGGTTTTGAATGAAACAAAGATGTCCAGTATCACCATTAAGAAATTACAAAAGATATAAGGAATAAATGCAACTGAGTCACAGAGGGTATGATGTTATACACTGAATACCCAAAAAAATGCAGTTAAGTAGAGCTAATATGGATTTAGAAAAGTTTGGTCAATGTAAGATCAAAATTCACAATCAAGTTGATTTCTAGAGTAACAAAAGAAGAATTATAAAATATCCCCAAAGGCTATGATTAATGATAGTACAAAACTATCAGAGGGGTTCTCCTAGACTGGAGTGCTTGGGTTCTAGCCCTGACTCCAGCTTCTTGTCACTGCAAACCCTGGGAAGTAGCAGTGATGGCTCAAGTAGTTGGATTCTGGGCTCCCACACGGGAGGCCTGGACTATGTTTCCAGCTCCTGGTTCTAGCCCCAAGCCCATCCTTGGTGATTGCAGGCATTTAAGGAGTAAACCAGCAGATAGATTTTTAACTCAATCTTTCTAAAAATAATAAAACACAACTAAAATATTTTTATGTATGTAAGATGTGAAAGGATAACATTAAGAATTTGTTATTAAAGATTCACCCATTTATTTGAAAGGTAGAATTACAGGGGGAGAGGGGGAGGGAGAGAGAGGTCTTCCATCTGCTGGTTCACTCTCCAAATGGCTGAAACTCCTGGAGATGGGCCAGTTGGAAGCCAGGAGCCAGGAGCCTCTTCCAGGTCTCCCATATGGCTTCAGGGGCCCAAGTACTTGGGCCATCTTCTGCTGTTTTCCCAGGCACATTAGCAGGGAGCTAGATTGGAAGTAGAGCAGCTGGGACTTGAACTGTACCCATATGGGATGCCAGCATTACAGGCAGCAACCCAACGTGCAGGCAGCCCCTAAATAAGAATTTTTAAACTTAGAAATGAAATGATAGAACATATAATTAGGTCACAAGAAAAAATACTTTTCAGTAATGTATGAACAAATATAGTTAATGGATTAAGAGAGAGATAGAAATAAAAAATAATTTAAAAATAATAATATAAAAGGAATTTGAAAAATTATGACAAAGTAGAATATAAGGAAACAAATTTCCACATAACTAGAGTAGGAATTCCCAAAGGAATTGGAGTGCCTTGTGATTAAAATTTCTACTAAGACACCTTTCAAGAGAATAAAAAAGAAAGCTATAGAGTAGAAGAAGATAATTCGCAACACATAAAACAGATTAAAGGGCTTTTGTTCAATATAGAAAGATGTTTAACAAATAAGGGAAGAAAGACAACTAAAAATATTGATCAAATGACTCAAACAAGCATTTCTCACTGAGGATACCCAAATACTTTTAAGTATGAAAATCTGCTCAACTTCAGTAGTCTTCAAAATAAAGCCATGAAAACATTTACTTACCACTAGAATGGATTAAACAGACTAAAAGTAACAATTAAATAGTTACTGAAAGTAACTTGATAACAATGCATGTAATCAATAGGAACTCATACCAGTGGGGGTGTTAACTGGTACAACCGCATGGAAAATTAACTGTCTATTAAAACTGATCATACATTTATCTTACAATCCATAAATCCCCCCCTGAGGTGTCCATCTAACAGAAATATAGGCACTGGTGCACCAAAGTCCAATGTAACAATGTTCCTGATCTTATTACTTCTAAAAGTTTCTAAGAGTTCCAAACTGCAAACAACCCAAATGTCCAGTAATAAATAAAGCAGTGATTGATCTGGGGTATATCCATACAAAGAAATGAATTATACCATATGCAAGAACATGGATGAATTTAGCAAACAAAGTTAAGCAAAAAAAAAAAAAAAGATACAAAGTAATTCACAGTGTGTAATTGTTTTTACATAAAATTAAAAAAAATAAGCAAGTCTTTTCTATTAGATAAGGTTAGTAATTACTTTTTGGTGGCTAGAAAAATGTGCGATTGAAAGGGAACATGAAGGGATCATGAGATTCTTGGATTGCATTCCATTTCTTGATCTGCTGGTAGTTCTCCAAGTGTTTACCAAATCATGCTTTATGGAGCTCTGTCTTTATGGTCTGTGCAATTCTCTATGTGTATAACTGTAAGAGCAATGGTTAAATATAATATGCCAAACATATTTAAAATGTTCTATTTCATAGTTACAGCCTTTACTCAGTGCCAGACCACACATGCAAAGGTGGGCCCCTGAGATGATAATGGAGCTCAGAAACTGCCACTGCCTGGAGCTTCCACTCTGCCTTGCTTACGTTTAGCCGTGTTTAGGCACCCAAATACCATTGTGTGACAGTCAGCTACCGCATTCAGTACAGTGATAATGCTGGACAGGTTTCTACCCTATAGCCCATAGTCTAGGCAAGTTATAGGCTGCACCATCTATGATTACACAAGTATACTCTATGATGTCTGTGTAATAGTGAAATCAACTAACTGCCTTTCTCAAAATATACCCCTGTTATTAAGTGGTATATGACTGTATTTTCAAAATATAATGAAAGATGTAATTTTAAAGAAGTTTATTTTTTTTTTGAGAGACAGAGTTACAGATATAGGAGAGAGCTCCAACCATTGGTCCATTTCCTCAAATACCTGAAGTGGCTAAGGAGTGAAACTTAAATGCTGGGAACTCTGTAAAATACAACTTACCAGAATGAGGGAAGAAATAGACACACAGATTTATGATGTTCAAATATTCACAATGTCTATGGTGCAAACTAAATACTAAAGAAACTAATATAAAATCTTGCTCTAAGAAAATTCCAAGCTTTGGTGGATACATTAACAAGCTCTACTTTTTAAAAAAGATTTATTTATTTATTTGAAAGTCAGAATTACACAGAGAGAGGAGAGAGAGAAGGAAAGGTCTTCCATCTGATGATTCACTCCCCAATTGGCCACAACAGCCAGAGCTGTGCCAATCTGAAGCTGGGAGCCAGGAGCTTCTTCCAGGTCTCCCATGCAGGTGCAGGTGTCCAAGGACTTGGGCCATCTTCTACTGCTTCCCCAGGCCATAGCAGAGAGCTGGATCAGAAGTGGAGCAGCCGGGACTCGAATTGGCGCCCATATGGGATGCTGACGCTTCAGGCCAGGGCTTTAACCTGCTGCACCACAGCGCCGGCCCCAACAAGTTCTATTTTTAAAAAAGTAAATAAGAAAATTCCAAGATTTCCTAGGCTCCCCATGGTGGAAGAATGCATGCGGGATGATGAAGAATGCATGCAGCCAGTGGGATTACAGGAATGAACACTGTATCCAACAAAGAACTCCCATTTATGGTGTTAAAAACAAAGCAAAGCGCCACAACCCATGGGTGTTTGTGAGAGTCAGATAATTTATTCCAAGATGAAAATCGGAGAACATCACACGGGAGTTTGGATATAGAGGAAGACACACAGACATGCGGAGAACTGGAGCTAACTCATGGTGGTGACATCTCCATGGCATGGAGGCACTGCAGCTGTACCTCAATGGTGGCATCCTAAATTATCCTGTGGAGTAGATGTGTCATCTGATTCCAAGACTCACTGGAATCCTGCCCAGTGTCTGAGCCAAGGTCTTCAACTTTTCTGTCAAGTGGGTGAGCTACATAGTAGCATGTGATGCATTTCTTTTCTGGTCGGTTTAGCCAGGGTTCAGAGGCACAGTTATCACGTATTTCCTTCATACTTGGAGGCTGCACTGTTGAGAAAGGGCTAGTAGCTTCCTCAGCCCATTTTGGGGCACTATGGAACCTTCTCGAAATCCTCATAAATTTCTCTTGGTTTCTGACATTCCTGCTCTGTCATCCTTTCCCTGCTTGAAGCTTCCACTGTCTCTGTCACCTTGCATCTTCACACTGGGCTTTTTGCCAGACCTCCACTCTCATTTGGGCTGACTGTGACAGTTTTAGGTTACTTAATTCATGGGTTATAGCAGATAGAACAACCTTCAGAATGCGTGTCTTTTCTATCCCAACTGGCAAGTGCTCCCTCAATACAGACTTGAACCTGCTAATGCAATGATGCATCTACTTTTCTGATTCTGTGCCATGATCAATCAAAATTGCAAAATTACAGCCTCTTGGGCTGCCATCCCTTGCTGCCTATCCATGCCCAGTTTAGCTCTGGCCAGGATATTAGTAAGGGTTTGAGATTGGTCTATATTAAAAGATACTATAATTCATGTAAATCTTAAAATGTAACCACAATATCCTTCTTGACATCTAAGGGTTTTAAATTATGAGGGAGGTAACTGACCTAATTGTCAGACTGAATCAACCTAGCCAATTCTCCGGGTTACTTTACCTGGGGGAGAGGGCACTCCCGTTACAATACCACTTTAAGCCTTCCACGTTGACATTTACATGTTATCAGGGCTGAGAAAATTCAACATCCAACACACAACTCAGCGTGGCTGCTCCTGGGCTTCTTCCCACCTCTCTCTTTGCACAGGACTGAGAGGACCTCAGTATTCCAAAGTAGGAAATGTTTCCTGGCTCTGGGCTCCTCCCCTGTCGAGACACAATGTGTTCTGCGGAGGAGGTCACAAAGCTGCAGCAGGGCCAGCCCTCCCTCACGAGGTCAGTTCCAACCCTGCCTCCTTCAACAGACTGTAAACATGGCTCCCCCTAGGTCTTTCTGAGGACAACAGCATTTCCCAAGCTTTCATCTCTTTGTGCTTTGCAAAGGTGCCTGGACCTTGCAGACAGCAAAGACTGGGAGATTCTAATGGGCATGATCTCTCTCTTGTCATTGTTCCCTGTATTCATAAGAATATGACAAGAAACACATATAACCTGGCAGCTTATGAATTTAAAGTACAATTTACTGGTTAACCTTTTGTTCAGTCTATGATCCTAATTTCTCAGTTGCTCACATGTACCAGGATGATTAACTACACCTAAGAAGTCACAGACATAATTTACCTGACTTCAGTTTTTTAAAAACATAGATTATTAAATTGTTTATCTTAGAATGATTTTTCTAAATTTGTTACAATAGAAACAGAAAATGAGTACAAACAGCTGACCTTTTGCCTTGAAGTTAGGATGCCTGCATCCTACATTGGAGTGTCTGGATTTGATTTCCTGCTCCTGATTTCATTGTGTTGCTAATGTGGACCCTGCAAGGCCTAAGAGATGGCTCAAGTAATGGGTTCCTGCCTCCCACAGGGGAGACCTGGATTGAAATCCCAGCTCCTGGCTCCAGCCCTGAGGCATTGCATGCACTTGGGGAGTGAATCAGTGATTGGGAGCTCTCTCTCCAATTATCTGTCTCTCACTGTCCCTTTGCCTCTTAAATAATTTAAAATAAGAATTTTTAGTCTGCTGCTTACAAAGCAATTCTTTGACCAGAAAAAGAAAGGAGAAAGCATTTGCCCATTGACTCTCATCTCACATTGGTGAAGGTCACTTCACAGAGTGGTAACTGCTGGTGAGGCTCTCCAGAGACTGTATCTATATCCATGTCCATGTCCATGTCCATATCTGGGAGTATTTCAGAAAGTTCCCAGAAATGTACTTAAATATGTTAACTTTGGTAAAAAAAAAAGTTTTTGAAGCCCATGCCTAATTTTTCCTTAATATGCATTTTTTTCATGTACTTCCTAAAAGTTCTTTGTATGTGTGGATTTCAAATTTGTTGCACCAAAATAGGTTTACTTTTTAAATCTACTTCACACAAACTCTCTGAAGTACATATGCATGCGCACATACATACAAACACACACACATATCTAAGATAGGTAGATTATAGCTAGGTAGGTAGTAGGTAGACAAACATTTATTTTAAGGAATGAACTCAAGCCATTATGGAGACTGGCGAATACAGAAATCCCAGGGAGGAGTTGGCAGAATTCCCTCCTCTCTACAGGAGGTCAATCTTTTATATGAAGGCCTTCTGCCGTTGGAGACAGCTTCCCATACTATGCAGAGCAAGCTTCTTCACTCAAGGCAAAGGGGCAGTGGGCATTCGGCACAGAGGTTAAGGTGCCACTTGGGCTACCCATGTCCCAGTTCCTAGTGCCTGGGTTTGAGCCCTGGCTCCGCTCCCAACTCCAGCTTCCTGCTAATGTGCACCCTGGGAGGCAGCAGGTGATGGCTCATGTAGTTTGTTCCCTGGGGAGTCCAGAATTGAGTTCTGTGTTCCTATCTTTGGCCCAGCCCAGCCCAGCCCAGCCCTAGCTGTTGCAGGCATTTGGGACGTGAATAGTAGATGGGGGAAATCAATCAACCTCTCTCTCTCTCTTTCTCTCTTTCTTTCTCTCTGCCTTTCAAATAAAACAAAATAATTAATTGAATTTTTTTACTCTATACTGATTTAAAGGCCAATATCATCTAAAATATGCTTTCACAGAAACATCTGGAAATCTGGAATAAAGTTTGACCAGAGATCTGGGCACCACGACCTGAGTGTGTGACACACATAATTAACCATCACTCTGCCCTACGGTTCCAAGTTGTATATGCATGAGAACCCAGCGGTTTCCCGTGTGGGTTCCCAGATTAATTATAAGTCCTGGAGCAGGAAAGGATCGAAGGCCAGGGTCAAGCCTGAGGGAAGGCACTGCCAGAGTGCGCACGTAAGACGGCCCGAGCACAAGGTTGTTCTCATGCTTAGTCACAAAAAGGAAGACAAGGAGCAAAAGGAACAGTTCTTTTTCTGGCTCCCAGATCTGTGATTCATCGAGCTGTGACTCCAATTTGCACAAAAGCACCGAATGTGCTAGCAGCAGTCGCACGAGGTGGCATAAGGAGGTTAGTGGGGTCAAGAAGGTGAGAGCTGGCTTGGAGGATCATCAAGGTGAATACCAGAGTAGTACAGGCTGGTGGCAGGACATGGCAGGACAGCCTGAGCAGAGGAGGTGCGCCTCGTAGGCCCCGTGGTAGAGGAATAGTGCTTTAAGTGGGACGTCCTTCGCCAGAGTGACTGTCGGTGCCTAGGATTCGCTCTGCATCACCATCTGTCTCTTTCTACAGATTTATAAGGTGAAGCAGATTTTCCTGGGCCCCCTGGAGCACTGTATTTCTGGATCTATTTTGGATCGTAGGATGCTGTGTTCTGAGATGGTCTTACCTGCCTCTGTTCTTTGACGTAACTCAGCATCTCTAGATCTTTAACCATTAGTTGAGCCCTCGGATGCAGAAAGCCACATCTCTAGGGACAAGACCTTTGGGAAGTAGATTTTCCTCTCGTAAGTGGCGTTGGGTGCTCCACAGTGTTCCATTCCCAGGTCGAGGGAATTACTGGGCACCAGCCCCTAAGAACTGGCAGTCCCCTTCATCCTCTCTTATTTGCTACCCTACATCTACCACCCTCTGGTGGGTGATCCTGGGTAGTTGTCTGTCTTTTCCATGCTTCTGTTTCTTCTCTATGAAATGGTGAAAATAAGACCACATAGTGTATATGGACATGGTTCAGAGTAAATGACTTCATATAAGAGTTGGAAATGATGCCAGACTCAGCATAAACTTATCACTAATATTTTTAACATTAAATAGAAGATTAAAGTCTACCTAAAATATAGAAAATTGATTAAATGAATTGTCCAAAATTGAAATACCATGCAGTTGGTTAAAAAAATGGAAAAGACTTACATAATATACATAATATAAACAGAAACTGCTTGAATAATAACAGTAGATGACAATATAGTCATTTAATCCAAGATGGCTGAATAGGGAAAAGACATGCTGCTTTTGACCACACGAAGATAACACAAGAAATGGGGAGGAGCTGCATTCCCAGGGGACAGTTGGAGAGAAGTTTGCAAAGAAAATTCTACAGAAAGAAGAAACACACCACTGAGCAGTGAGGGCAGTGCAATCATGCAGCAGCAAGTGAGACAGTTTGTGACTCCAGTAGCCCATGACTGAAGGGGACGCCATCTTCTTGGAGCAAGGTGAGAGGAGCCTGAGGCAGCCTGGGGCATTGGTGATACTGCCTGAGTAACAACCTCACAGACCCCACTGACTCGGAGTCCAGCCTGGAACTAGCAGGCGACAGGGTGCCCATCTAACCCCTGGAAGAGGGAGCACATCGCATTCCTCTCCTCCTCCAACAAGGGTGCCTGGCAACTAGCAGGGAGAAAGGGCCAGCTTAATACAGCGAGCAGAGGCTGCTGGAGTCTGTGTGTGACTGGGGGACTTTATCAGGGAGATAAATACACTCAGTCAAAACACTGCCTGAGTCTGGCCTGGAGGACTGCAAAGGTCCTCAACAAAGTACTAGCTAATCGAATCCAATAACACATGAGAAACAGCATTCACCCAGACCTACTAGGCCTCATCCCTGAAACGCAGGTATGGTTCAACATACACAAATCAATAAATGTGATACATCACATTAACAAACTGAAGAATAAAACCATATGAGTATCTGAATAGATGCAGGGAAAGCATTTGATAAAACACAACATCATTTTGTGATAAAAACCATAAGTGAATTGGGTATAGAAGGAACATATCTCAACACAATAAGGCAATGTATGACAAACCCACAGCATCATAGTGAATGGGGGAAAACTGGAAACATTTCCACTAACATCTGGAAACAGACGAGGATGCCCACTCTCACCATCACTATTAAATATTGTTCTGGAAGTTTTACCCAGACCTATTAGACATCAGAAAGAAATCAAAGGGATACAATGGGAAAGAGGAAGTCAAATTATCCCTGTTTGTAGATGATAGTATCCTATTCATAGGGGAACCAAAAGACTTCACTAAAAGATTATTGGAACTTATAAGAGAGTTTGGCAAAGTTGCAGGATACACAATCAACACACAAAAATCAATTGTCTTTGTACACGCAGACAATGCCATGGCTGAGAAAGAACTTGCAAGATCAGCCTCATTCATAATAGCTACAAGAATTTTAAATATCTGGGGATAAATTTAACCAAGGATATGAAAGGTCTCTACAATAAAAATTACAAATATTAAAGAAAGAAGTAGAAGAAGACACCAAAAAAAAAATCCTTCCATGTTCATGAATTTGAAGAGCTAATATCATCAAAATGTTTATGCTACTCAAATCAATTTACGGATTCAATGAGATCCCAATCAAAATGCCAAAGATGTTCTTCTCAGCTCTGGAAAAACTGGGCCTAAAATTCACATGGGATCACAAAACACCCCAAATAGCTAAAGCAAGACTAAACAATAAAAAGCTGGAGACACCACGATGCCTGATTTCAAGGCATATTACAGGGCAGTTATAATCAAAATAGCTTGGTACTAGCACAAGCATAGACATATTATCCAATGGAATAGACTAGAGAGCCCAGAGATTAATCAATGCATCTACAACCAACTAATCTTTGACAAATGAACTAAAGTGACTTCCTGGAGATAGGACAGTCTCTTCAACAAATAGTGTTTGGAAAATTAAATCTCAGCATGCATAAGTATGAAAAAAGATCCTTGCTTTATACTCCATACACAAATCAACTCACAATGGATCAGGAATATAAATCTAAGACCTGAAACTATCAAATTACTAGATGAAAACATTGGGGAAACACTGAAAGACATTGGCATAGGCCAGGACTGCTTGGCTAAGACCTCAGAAGCACAATCAATAAAGGTAAATATAAACAAGTGGGATTACATCAAGCTAAGATATCTCTGCACAGCAAAGGAAACTTTAAAAAGAGGCAACTGAAAGAATAGGAGAAAACATTTACAAATTACATATCTGATAAGGGGTTAATATATAAGGAGCTCAAGAAATTCAACAACAAAACAACCAATCTAGTTAAGAATAGGCTAAGGATATGAACAGACATTGAAAGGTTGAAATACAAATGGCCAACAAAAACATGAAAAGATGCTCAGGATCACTAGCCATCAGGAAAATGCAAATACAAACCACAATGAGGTTTTGCCTCATCCCAGTCAGAATGGTTAACAAAAATTTTAAAAAAGGGTGTGGGGAAATGGATACCCTAATACACTATCAGTAGAAATGTAGGCTACAGCAACTATTACGGAAGACAGTATGGAGATTCCTTAGAAACCTGAAACTAGATCCACCCAGGCATCACACTCCTGGGAATTTACCCAAAGGAAATGAAATCAGCATAGGAAAGAGTTATCTGTGCCCCCATGTTCTTAGCAGCTCAATTCACAGTACCTAAGATATGGAATCAACCCAGATGTCCATCAATTGATGAATAAATAATTAAATTGTGGTATGTATACATGATGAAATAGTACTTAGCCAAAAAAAAAAAAAAAAAAACCTGAAATCTTGTCTTTTGCAACAACATGGATGCATTGAAGATCAGTAGGTTTAGTGAAATAACCCACTCCCCAAAAGACAAATATATGTTTTCCCTGATTTTTGGTAACTAATATACAGAGTACAAAAACCACTAATACATATGAGTGAAATTGACATTTTGAGATTTGATTATTTTTTATAGCCCTTGACTAAACTCTTGAGAAACAGTGGTTTTTCTTATTACTACTTGTTAAATTTTTTATCTACTGGAGGGTTAAGCTCATGATTATTAAAAAAAAACAAGTTGTGTCATTGTAAAAATTAAAATAAAAAAACAAAGGAAGAAGAGATGGCGGGAGTGATGAGGGGGGAGGGCAGGGTAGGAAGCATCACTGTGCTCTTTAAACTGTGTATATGAAATGCATGAAAATTTTTTCCTTATGTAAATAAAAAAGTAAAAAATTATTGCTGAGGCAGGTATTATAAAACTTAAAAAAGATAATATAGCAAAGAAATACATACTTAAATATGCTTGAATATACATAAACTTACTTCAGAAAGACACAAGAAACTAATAATAGTAAATTTTCTATTGTGGGCATAAAAAGTGACAATGATAAAAAAAATTTTCACTATATATTTTTATACTTTCTGATTTAAGAACCATATAAGTGTATTACCTATTAAAATGTGGGAAATACCTTAAAAAACATACAGAAGAAAGGAAGAACTCTAATTCATTGGAGGCTGAGAACTCTTAAGGCCAAGTGGGAATCATGCCCTTGAAATCCAGGTCAGTGGGAGTGGATGGCTGAGCTATGGATGTCCTGAGAGGAGTGCCTGAGCGCTCCAGACCTATCTTATGCAAGGGTGCCACCTGCAGGGCAAACTGAGAACTTGCAGTCTGGTCTTGGCCGAACAGAACATTTTAACTAGGACAGGGGTGAGGTGGGTGACCATGGCTTCCCCAGGAGAGTTGCTAGACAAATCAGCTGCATAGGGACTGATGGAAATACTACAGAGGCATGTTTCACATGGTCTATCCAGGAAGGAAGTATCCCACTTACCAATGTGTTGTTCAGTAAAGCTATTCTTAAACCTCTGAGACACTATTCCTTCAAGTGAATACGACGGCTATTCAAGAAGACTGGAAAATACATGTTATGAGGCCGGTGCCACTAACCTTCTGCCTGCGGCGCTGGCACCCGGGGTTCTAGTCCCGGCCGGGGCACCGGATTCTGTCCTGGTTGCTCCTCTTCCAGGCCAGCTCTCTGCTGTGGCCCGGGAGTGCAGTGGAGGATGGCCCAAGTGCTTGGACTCTGCACCCCATGGGAGACCAGGAGGAAGCACCTGGCACCTGGCTCCTGATCAGCGCGGTGCGCTGGCCGCAGCGCACCGGCCACGGCGGCCATTGGAGGGTGAACCAACGGCAAAGGAAGACCTTTCTCTCTGTCTCTCTCTCTCTCTCTCCACTCTGCCTGTCAAAAAATTTTTAAAAATTATGCAAGAATTTCAAAAAAATTTTCACAAACATAAAATTCCAGTTGCATTTTCCTATGAGCTTTTCGAAGTCCTCTTGTATAGACCAGGAAACCCGTCTCCCAGAGTTGTGTGGAGATGATAGGAGGCATCTCAGGTGCAGAGCTGGGCTCCTGGCACACCAGCAGCTCACAGCCATGGGTGTTGTTAACGGCCTCTGAGCCCACATTACGTCCATGTCAGAGAAGCCCGGCTTGTTGCAGATGAACCCCTTCACCTCCTTCCAGGAGGAATCCAGGCACAGCCAGCACCACGGGAGTGCTGAGGATGGCCTGCAGAGTGACCCAGAGCCCTTGACTTGCAGGACACCTGAGTGCTTGTTCCCAGGTTCCTCTGATCCAGCTACTTCCTAACTTTTCCCTCTCACTTCTTCCCCATGCAGAGCCATGTCTCTCCCTCCCCAAGTAAAATCACATCCGTACGAAAGTAAGCAAATATTTTATGAGAAAACCCTCACCCTAGGGAGAGGGACTGTTGCAGCAGGTGAAGGAAATGCTCCCAGCTGTAATTCTATAAGCATCTCAGGATGTGTCACAGGGAGGAGTAATCAAGGTCAGAAAGGACTGGGAGAGGAGGACTGTGTGCAGGTGGCGTGAGTGGAGAGCTGAGCTGGAAGCCTCTTCCCCTGAGGCCCAGGGGAGGTGCCGTGAGAATCATTCTGCATCCCGATACTCGCTTAGCACCCAGGACCAAGGCAAGCCATGGGGCATTTCGTTCAAAAGTGCCAGTGAGAACAAACCGTGCAGCAGTTAAATCTTTTCTAAGACAAAGAATGGAAATGTGGAGGGCCTGTGTCGGGCCCCATCCCAGGGAAACCAGAGAGCCCTCCAGGGACGGGCTCTCTCGTCTGCAGCCAGACTTTCCCTCGGGGAGCTACAGGACAGGGGAGTCGGTGGACGTTGCAGCCTCAGACACGGGGCCAGGAAGAGCTGCTCATTGTGATCTGCAAGCCAGCACGCCTCACAGCACCACCACTGCTGGTAGCTTGAGCCATCACTCTCCACCCCGCTTCTTCATTGATTCGTGTCCATGGGAAGAATTAGTAAATTAAATGCATTTTGTAAAGAAATTGACAGCAAGAGAAACGTATCCTTACTATTAGAGAAACTTTCTTATGTCATCATAGGCTTCACCATAAATGCTTTGGGGTGCCCTTCCTCAGTGTAACAGTCTCCACACAATCACAATTACCCTGCTTAAAATCAACACGGGTTGTATAAAACCTTCCAGTATACGGTCCACATTCTGACTTTCCTAATTGTTAACCAAGTGACTTTTTAAAATTTTATCCCCTCGGTTCCAACAATAAATACAGCCTCAGACATTGCATTTGTATTTCCTGGCCACTCAATTTCCTTGTTCTGATCCGTGAATTCTTATTATCAATGTCACCTGTGTGGACTTAAGACCGTCATGCTGACTGCTGAGGCCTAAGCTAGCCCGGACGTTTTTCCTCGTGGTGAGGAACCCACTGGCTGGGTTGCGGGTAACATGACCTTTCAAACTCTAACCATGGCCAAGGAAACCTCTACCGTACCATAAGAAGGAGTGCTATGCCACAGGGCCACTGTAGGAAGGGTGATTAATAATTGCACCGTTGGGGCCGGTGCTGTGGTGCAGCGGATAAAGCCACCACCTGCAGTGCCAGCATCCCATATGGGCGCCGATTAGAGTCCCAGCTGCTCCACTTCCTATCCAGCTCTCTGCTACGGCCTGGGAAAGCAGTAGAAGATGCCCAAGTCCTTGGGCCCCTGCACCCACATGGGAGATCCGGAAGAAGCTCCCAGCGCCTGGCTTGAGATCGGCCCAGCTGTGGCCATTGTGGACATCTGGGCAGTGAACCAGCAGATGGAAGCTCGCTCGCTCTCTCTCTCTCTGCCTCTCCTCTCTATGTAACTCTTTCAAATAAATAAATTTAAAAAAAAAAACTGCTCTCTCCCTGCAGCTAGAGCGCATGGAGTGTGGGAATGAGTGTGGCAACTGAAGACACCTGCCCCGTCACTGATCCAATCTGTTAGCTACTAGCAGGTGGCTTCAGTTTTCACTGATGTGCTCCTTGGTTTTCCATGTAATTGATGACCACGCATAAACACGTGTTGCGTAACCCGATTCAGAGCATGCAGCTACATCTAAGGAAAGTATAAACCTGCAACCAAACTCAGGCTTGCGCAACAGCCAACTCAGGCAACGGCCTGTTTCCAGGGCTAAGCTCCAACGCGACCCTCCAACCACACGCCGACAATTTCTTCCCACACCTGAACACTGCCTGCAGACTCTCAGGCCCCAGCCCAGACCCGGAGCCTGAGCATCAGCTGTGGGCCCAGGTGATCTGCAGGCACCCGCAGCATGGGGACCCTGCTCTGGCACACTATTGCCACATTTTCTCTCATGACAGCGAATTTTCCAAAAAGTCTAGTAAAGTTTCTTTTTTCCTACACTTTTCTGGACACCCAGGTGAACACAAGAGTCACTTACCTTTAATCCTGGACACTTGGAAGACGGTGGTTTTATTTCCGCTTTACACCTTCCTGGGTGTGCTTTGGGAATCCTAAAACATCCCTTTTCCTTTTCACCCATTCTTTCTTCTGGCTGCTTAAGTACTCTGTGAGCACCTTCTGGCTGTGAAACTTTAAAAGCTGTAGACATCTGTCCACAAGGAAGTCTGCACAGTTCCTTACGTCCATGGTCGCAGTTACTTCTGTCTTCAGGTGTGATCATGCCAACTCACTTCTCGTCAGCTGGATCAGGATTCCGGCAGAGACGCAGAACCATGGTGAGACGCAGAGATAGGAGACTTTTTCTGTTTTACAGGAATTCGGCTTATGAAAGCTGGGAGGCAAGGTCTGGAGGAGGAATCAGAGATCAGAGAACACCCTTCACCTGCTGCCTGGGGAGCTGCGGCTCCGGAAGACGAGCCCTGGGGTTGCTGGGAAATCTGAGTGGCCAGCAGGTTCAGCCCACAACGCAGGGGCGGGAGCTCCTGGGAGGGGCGGGGGAACTTATTTCCTCTGCATTACAGCCCTCTGCGTCTTCCGATCAGCATGACTGTGCTCCCGGACACCAAGGCTGGACAGGAGAAAGACCAGGTGGACCTGGAGCTTTGACTCATGATTCCACCATGAACTTCTGAGCATAGTGGCTGCTGTTTAGCTTCTGTCTGGCAAAGCCTCGTGCAAGTCCTGATGGCCCACTCGAACTTGCACAGAAAGCAAGCAGGGCCTCTTTAAATGAATGAGTACATGTTACTCCTGTTAATAGAAGGGGGATTATTTATTATATTGAACTCTGAACGTTGTTTTGTCACTTCTGACTTCACAGTCCTTCTGGGCCAGTGTGTATATATCCCACATTAGACAAAAGTACCTGTTTTTAGATATTTGTGTCCCCCTTTAGGCACTTTTTCAACCCCCTGGGGGCAGCCCTGGATGGTTCTTTTTACTATGCAAAAGTGCCACTAAAGAGGATGGGACAGAAGAGAAGAGAAATACCAAAGTCCTCTGAAAGGACAACGTGTTGTGTGAGTTACAGGCATGTACTTTGGGCACAGCCTGAAATACATGTGTGTGTATCTTACTGTAGGGGACAGTGGTTAGGACACACATACCGGGATGGGCATTTGATCGAGCAGCTAAGACATCCCTTGGGACTCCTGCATTCCACGGAGGATTGCCTGGGTTGAGTCCCTGCTCTGTTCCCAATTCCAGCTTCCTGCTCAGGCACACCAGAGGAGACCACAGTGATGTCTCAAGGACTTGGTCCCCGCCATCCACCAGGGAGACCTGGATTGAGTCCTCAGCTCCCAGTTTGAGCCTGGCCCAGCCATGGCTGTGTGTTGTGGGGAGGTGGGGAGTGAACTAGCAGGCAGATCTCTCCCTGCCTCTCTTTTTTCAAATTATTCAAAAAATTTTTAATAGAGAAAAACATCGTCTTTGAGTTTTTTTTCTTTCTTCTATACAGTCCCTTGTGTACCCTCTGGTTCTTTTGTTTGGTTTCTTATTTTGACAGATAACTTGAATCTGGAAAATAATGGAGTAATTTCTGGGGCCAAGGACTTTTTAAATACAGAAACTGAAAGGTGGATTTCATTATTTCTCTTTCAGCGAAATTAGCAGTGAGAGAGAAGAGTTTTCTTCGGTAACGAGGCTGAGAAGAGAGCAGATGTGATCCGAAAAGCATTCGCTGCAGCCGTGAGAGTGCAGACGCTCTGTCTGCAGAAGTTTGCATTGGACAAGGGCTGGCCAGATTCAGCTGTGACCTTCCACACTCCACGGCGCTGCACTTGCTGGTCTGTTACATCATGGCGCCCTCTAGAGAGCTTATGGGAGAACTGCAGCACAGCCTGCACAGCTTTTTCCTTTAGTTGGCTTTAGTTGATTACATAGATTTTTGAGACTTAGAGATGATTTAATGCTCTACACTTGGGTCCTGCTAGAAGTTAATGGTCACCTCTTGTATTCCAATAATGCCTTACTTAATTTTGACAAGAGAAGCACATCAGTGTGTGTGTGTGTGTGTGTGTGTGTGTGTGTGTGTGTGTGTACACGGGAATCAGAATCAGAAAGTGATCTGTCTAGAAGCAGAAGCTAGGGCCCAGTGTTGTGGCACAGCCGGTTAAGCCAATGCTGGCATCCCATATTAGAGTGCAGCTTCCAGAAACGTTGCTTCTGATGCAGCTCCTGCTAATGTGCCTGGGACAACAGCAGAAAATGGCCCAGGTGCTTGTATGTCTGCTATCCATGTGGGAGAGCTGGGTGGGGTTCCTGTCTCCTGGCTTAAGCCTGGCCCACCCCAGCCATTGCAGCCACTTCTAGGTAAAGCAGCAGAGGGAAGATCTCTTTGTGTCTCTCCCTCTCTCTCTCTATCACATTGCCCTCCAAATAAACACACTTTTTAAAACAAAAAAGCAAAAGCTAGAAAGTGGCAAAGTCAAATCAGGACTCCAGATTCCCAGACCAGCAGGTACATGAATATACTACAGTAAAAAAGATACTACAGTATTAAGAAACTACAGTAAAAAAAAGATACTACAGAAATAAGATACTACAGTAAAAAAGATGCTACAGTAATAATATACTACAAGCTCTACATGTAGAGAGCTTAGACATAATTTAGTCTGATTTATTCATTAATAAATAGGAAAAATGAGACACAGAGGAATTGTGATGGCTCACTCAGGAAACAAAGAGCAGAGTCCAGATTAGCATTCTTGTTTCTCGATTTTGTCTCCACCTCTTTCCGTTATCCCACATGAGACCAATCCCATTGCACTCCACATTAACATGGAATGGTTCTTATTTGTAGCAATATGGCAGAAGGCAGGGGGCTGGCTTATTAGAAAAAAACTAAAAATCCTAGTTTAAATTTATTTGAGAGGGAGAGAGAGAGAGGGAGAGAGAATGCGAGCTCTCATCCCATCTGCTGCCTCACTCCTTGAATGCCCACATGCTGAGACTGGACTGGGTCAGAGCCAGGGGCAAGAATGCAATGCAGGTTTCCTATGAGGATGGTAGATTCCTGATTGCTTGACCATTCACTGTTGCCTTTCAGGATCTGCACAGGCAGGAATCTGGAGTCAGGAAATGGAACCAGGCGCTCCAGTGTGGGACATGGGCATTGGAGCCGCTAGGCAAAATGCCTGCTCAAAAAAATAAAAAAAAAAAAATTCACTCAGGAAAGTCCGTTTCCTGACAAGTTGAACTGATTTACATCAAGGTAGGAAAGTTAAAAAAAAAAAAAAAAAAAAAGACCGAGGACTAGACCACAGAGAAGTTTCTAACCTGGGGTGTGTGTGCGGCACAGCAGGTTAAGCTGCCCCTCGGGACACCCACATCCCACACGGGAGTGTTAACTAGAGTCCCAGAGGCTCTGCTTCCGACCCAGCTTCCTGCCGATGCATTCAGGGAGGCAGTGGATGATGACCCAAGTGTCTGGGTCCCCGCCACTCACCGGGGAGACCCTGATGGAGCTCTGGACGTCTGGTTTTGATCTGCTCCAGCCCTGTCCGTTGTGGGCATTTGGTGAATGAAACAGCAGATGGAAAACTCTCGTCTTTCTCTTCCACTCTGCCTTTCAAGTAAATGAAAATGAAGTTTAAAAAGTTCCAACTAACTCCAAAGAATTAACATGAGATTACTTTTTTACATTTTAAGTAAATTTTTAAAAGTTAAATTATAAAACACAAAACAAACAGGTAGGGATTTCAGGTCCACCAATGATGAGGTAGCTTATGTTATATTAAACCTATCTTGAAAGATAAACATGAGTATAAAGACTGCTGTTTAAAACATTAGAGTACTGAATAGTTACAGTGTGAGGCCTCAGAGTCCTTGAAGGAAGGTGAGCCCATCAAAGTGAGCTCCTCTTTCCTTACATTTTCCCTGGGAGCATTTGCTCATGGAAGGAATGTAGTTCATGCAGAAAACAATAATCTCAATGGAGACAAAAGCTGGATTCAGGGAGGCCAAATTGACAAGGGTTTCAAGGGCAAAGCTCCGGAGAATAGGAAACCAAAATTAATTGATCCTGAAATTCTGCATGCAATTCTGTCAGACTCTCGAAGTACGCATGCATGAGGAAAGAATTCAAGGAACCCAGAGGAAGCTCCGTAGCTGAGCTCAGGTTAACCATGGGTGTGCCATGGGACGGAAATTGGAGTTCCATCTTCATCCAGATGAGAGACTCTGTTAAGTAATCCAGGCTTTCAGCTGAGTCCCAAAGGGGTCATTCTCCAGAAGGAAGGGTTATGTCTTATGATCAGGAACAAAGCCACATTTAAAATAACAACAATTATAATGATGAAGCTTCAATCAATCTTAAATGAGATTAAGGTATCTATTAATACTCTTCTATTATAAAAGATCATAATTGTCCTTGGAAGAAGAATACATCTTCCAGAACCTCTGTAACTTTTCATGGATTATTATCTGATAGTCTATTAAAGTTACGAGATTCTTTAAAAGAGGAGCAAATTGCTCGAAAAAGAAAAAGCAATATAAGAATTGACAACAGAAACAGACCACAGAGATTCAGATACTGTAAATATCAGACAAGAACAAAGCTCAAATATATATATATAGGAATTCACAAAATATCCAGCACTCAACAGTATAATATTCACAATATCTGACATCTAATAAAATGTTGCCAAGAATACAAACAGGAAAATAAGAACCACAATGTGGAGGAAATTTATTCAGTTAAAATGGACCCAGACTTCCCAATCAAAACACACAAAAGTCATCTGATACAGCATCTTGGACAGAAAAGTAAGAACCAACTATGTGCAAACTACAATAAACCATTTAAATATAAAGACTCATGTAGATTGAAAGTAAGATGATAAACCTTCCAGTACATTCTGTAAAACATTTTTCCTTTTCTTTGTTGTCTCATTACTTTCACTAAAAGATGAGTTTCTTGAGTTGAATTTTAGGGTATTCTGTGAAAGAGATCCCAATGATCATGGGAACAAGGCTAACTCAATCTTTTCATAAATAAGAATTCATGACAGCAAAGATTAATGTTATAACGTGGGCTCAATAGAGTACCCCTTACCCAAGCTGATCTGACAATTGCCCTTGCTGAGTGCAGGTAGTCAAGAGCAGAGCTGTACCCTAGCTGGGCACCACCTTCTAAAATGATCAGAGAGCCAATGATGATGAACTGGATTTCACCGAGCCATCCTCAACATGAAAAGATTGAAGATTTGTCCTCGGCAGAGTGGAACATATTCTAGCTGTTGATTTTCTTTTCTGATCAGAATGCTCTGCTAGTAGCTCCATCGTGCACTCTCTGAACATCTATTCTGTGGCTATTGTCTTAGTCCATTTGTGCAGCCGTAACAAAATACCTTAGGATAGGTGATTTATAAGGAACATTTGTTTCTTATGTTGCTAGAGGTCAGCAAGTCCAAGATCAAGGCTCTGACAGGTTTGAAGTCCTGTGAGGACTGCCCTCTGCCTCCAAGGTGGAGCCTGTCCTCCCATGGAGGGAGAGGAGAACCACCCCGTCCCTGTTAAAAGGCACTGGTCCATTCAGGAAGGCAGGGCCCTCTTAACAGAATTATTCGCTAAAAGGCTCCAACTCCTTTATAAAAAAGATTTACTTATTGGAATGCAGAGAGACAGAAAGCTTTTCCTTCCATCTTCTGGTCCTTTCCCCAAGTGCCTAAGAGTGCTGAGACTGGGCCAGGCTGAAGCTGGAGGGGGTGGTGGTGGAAACTCATGGCGCATTAGCAGGAAGCCAGAACTGAAGCAGAGCCGGACCTCTCGCCCAGGCACCCCCGGGTGAGATTCAGTTGTCCTTAGTAGGTCTTAACCACTATGCCACATCTGCCCCAAAGCCCCGTCTGTTGGAACTACCACCACGGGAATTAAATTTCAACATCTCAATATTGGGGCACACATTCAGATCATAGCACTACCAGTATGATTTACTGTCAACCCAGATAATTTTGAAAGATTAATGGGTGTTATTACAAATTACTCCTGGATAAGAGGCACCAATTGCACTGACCAGAGCAAAATTGGACCTTTGGTTCCCTACCTGTTCACACCATAATATAACATTGTTTCAGGTCTGAGAGCTCACTTTGCAATGAAAATCCCTGTCAACTTTTTTAATATCAAACACCCCATCACTTGGACCGAAGCCGTAGGGGGCTAGTGGGATGATTGCTGAAGCCTCAGCTACTGAACAACCTGGCATGAGTAGCTTGCTCTCCGGGAAAGTGTGATGCACTCTGTGAATTAGTGACCAGCATACCGTGTTCTTTCTCCTGAGGTCAGAATGTAGGGCTCCAGGGATAAAAGCTAGCCACCTCTTCCTATTACAGTTAATGATCAACCTGAAACTTTATGGCTTACAGCATTATTGTTTTATAAACCCAAAATGGACATGCTTCCATAAGGGGATAAAGTAAGGAATCCTTGTAGGGGTGGGGAACTTTTTTTCTGCAGAGAGCCACCTGGATATTAAAGTATCACCCGTGGGGCACACAAAATTATCAACTTAAAAAACTTAGCCTGATATAGGTGTACTGGACTTCAAGTCCCACCTACAGTTGCTGTGGCACAGGCAGCCCAGATGATTTTGTGGACCCTATCTGGCCCATGGGCTGGATGCTCCCCAACCCTGGGACGTGATCATTTGGGGTCAGAGGGAACTACTGTGGTTGATACTGTTATCAAGTAGAAATAATAATGTTGCTGCTACACAAAAGGCCAGGCAGAAATACCAGTGAGGCTGAGCGGATACTCTGGAACCCCCACTAGTACTGCCATGACCAGTGATAAGACCTAGTGTAAAATGATCCCAAAGAAATTCAGGGATTTGGATCAAATTCCCAAGTAAGTACCAGCTGGCTGGGACACTCACTGAAGCCAATGGGAGTCTAGAATCCGTGGCTTTAGTAGTCGGGATAGAACAAGTGGCGCTCAGTTTAAAAACTAACTTTGAGGGGCAGGCATTGTGGTTCAGTGGATTATGTGCTACTTCAGACAACTGCATCACACATCAGATTAGTGGTTTGATTCCTAGCTGCTCTACTTCCAATCCAGCTTCCTGCTAATGCATTCTGGGAAAGCAACAGGTGATGGCCCAAGTGCTTGGGTCCCTGCCACTCACATGGGAGAGCCAGATGCAGTTCCAGGATCCTGGCTTCAGCGTGGTCCAGCCCCAGATGTTACAGGCATTTGGAGGGATGAGCCTCCTGATGCAAGTTCTCTCTTTGTCTCTCCCCCTCTCTCTGTCACTCTGCCTTTTCATGTAAATAAACTTAAAAACTAAATTTGAAGCTTCAGTGACTTAACACAAAAAGATTTTTTTTTTTTTAAAAAAAAGACTTATTTATTTGGGACATAGGCAGAGAAACAGAGACTGACAGACAGAACTCCCACTCCCTGGTACACTCCTAAATGTCTCCAACAGCTGAGGCTGGGCCAGGCTGCTGCCAGGAGCTGGGAGGTCTATTTGGATTTCCCACATGGATGGCAAGAACTGAATTATTGAGCCGTCTCCGGCTGCCTCCCAGGGTATTCAGTAGCAACAAGCCGGAATGAAGAGTGAGCTAGAGCTAGAACTCACTCTGATCCGGAACGTGGACGTTCCAAGTGGCTTCCTACCCAACAGGGGAAACCCCTGGCCCATAGGTTTCTTTCTCACATCAAAGAAGTGTCATCGCCCAGTGGAAACTTGTTTCATGTTGTCCCAGAGGCCGCCGCTCTACCCTCATTTCTGGAACATGATGCACCCTTGGGTTCTGTGGTAGGGAAAGAGAGCTAGAGGTTCTTGCACCAACAATTAAGTGCTTTGGTCTGGAAGTCGCATACGTCACTCCTGTTCACAGCCCACTGGAAAAGACTCGTCCAGTTGCCTTACCTAATATGATTCCTAGCGAGCAGGAAAATCCACTCTGTGTGCCTTGAAGGGATGGGAGTGAGCTATAACCACTTTATAGAATAAGGAATACACAACCTCGACCGCTTCACAGGATTAAAGTGACACATATTTTATTTCCTACTTTCCCTGAATCTAATGTTAATTTCTTTTCACCTCTTATTATTGAGACTGGATCGACACATAACTTCATACAAAAGAAGAAATAGCTTCCAGGAAGTGACAATGTGATGTGCGTAACGCCGAGGCTCCTATTTAGGAGAGAAGAGATGTTAATTTGTAGAAGAGACGGTTGCATTTTGTAAAAGGAAAGCCAATTTATTTGGCCATTTCAGTATGCACAGAGAGTTGTGGAGGAGGGTTGACGGGGTGCACAGTGGGTTGACTGTTGTGTCAGCCCCAGTATTCTTTCGTGTCTGTACGTAATGAAAGCATTCTCTATACGCCTTGGAATCTAGACATTGTGACGTGAATTAGATTCCACATGGCACGTGGAGTCATGCACGCTCTGGAGTGTGAAATTGCAGCAGAGGATGGCCTAGCTCTTTGTGATGGCCGGAAGCTATGCTACCTGGCAAAACGATTCATGAGGAAGAGAGTTCAGTGGAGTTGCTAACGCTAGACTCAGCATTCCAGTGTTTAGTTACAAACTTCCTGTCTGTCCGATTTCCTGAATATCACTCAGTGTCAATGAAAGGAACAGAAACACTCCAGATGGTGTACGAAGAAAGAGATTCTCCACAATGAGCGAATTTTTGCAAAATTTTTACAGAGGATGTAGGAGTGGGAGTCAGCGGTTAGCCATGGCGTTGGCTGCTCTCTAGATAAGTAAGCCACAGAGCCGCTGGTCCCGACAGATGAAGAAAATGCTCCTCAGTGCATGCTTCCTGAAGCAGGTGTCCCACCCGGTGGTCAGGACGCCCACACCTCGCAGCACAGCCTCTGGGTCCCACTCCCGGCTCTGGCTCCTGACTCCAGCTTCCTGCCAGTGCAGACGCTGGGAGGCAGCAGGCGTGGCTCGGGCAGTTAGGTGCCTACTGCCCTCCTGGGAGACTTCCATCGTGTTCCTGGATCCTGGCTCCAAACCCAGCCCAATCCCAGCCATCACAGACATCTGGAGAGTGATCCAACAGATTGAACATTTCACTCTCTCTCTCTCTCCCCTCCCCTCCCCTCCCCCTCCCCCTCTCCCTCTCTCTCTCCCTCTACCTTTCCCTCTCTCTTCCCCCTTCCTCTCCCCCTCCACTCCCCCTTCCCCTCCCTCTCTCCCTCTCTCCCAATTGCCTCTACCTCTCCCTCTCCCTTTCCCTCTCTCCCCTTCTTCCCCTCCCTCTTCCTCCTCTTCTGCCTCTCCCTCTCCCTCTCTCTCTCTCCCTCTACCTTTCCCTCTCTCTTCCCCCTTCCTCTCCCCCTCCACTCCCCCTCCACTCCCCCTTCCCCTCCCTCTCTCCCTCTCTCCCAATTGCCTCTTCCTCTCCCTCTCCCTTTCCCTCTCTCCCCTTCTTCCCCTCCCTCTCTCCCCTTCTTCCTCTCCCTCTCTCTCCTCTTCTGCCTCTCCCTCTCCCTCTCTCTCTCTCACTGTCAGTCTCTATGTCTCTGCCTCTCACATAAATTAAAAAATTTGTGAAATTTATATCACAAAGGGAGGAGGTAAAGAGGACCTAAATAGTAATAAGGTGTTTAAATTGTGGTGATAAAATGGTAATAACAGCAGACTATGAGAGCTTCATAGAAAATGTGTTCATAAAAATTCAGGAATTTCACATTTTTAATCTGAATAAACATGTCTTTTTTTAAAAACAGATTCCATATACTTATTTATATGTAAGGCAGACTGTCACAGAGCAAGAGAAGAGCTAGAGATAGATCAGCTGACTGATCAATTGATCGATTTTCCATCAGTTGGTTCACTCTCCAAAAGGCTGAACAGCCGATGCCAGGCCAGGCCAAAGCTAGAAGCCGGGAACTCCATCTGGGTCTCCTCTGGGGTGGTGGGAATGCAGACACCGGTGCTACTATCTGTCTCTCCCCAGGCAGGTTAGCAGGAAACTGGACTGGAGGCGTGGAGTAGCCAGAACCCAAACCAGTTACTGCAGAATGGGATCTGGACATACCAAGTAGTGGCTTAACCTTCTGCACTATAACGCCCAGCTCCTCAATTTATCTTTTAACCTTACTTTCCGTGAAGTTTTTGAAGTACTATTCTGTGATAAATTGCATATGTATGTTATAATCCTTAGAGCCACTACTTGAAATTCTGTATGAGGTGATATACGCAGAAATACTACAGATAATCAAATTGGAATACTAAGAAAATGCTCATGAAACACACAGGAAAGAAGAAAAGGCAGATGAATGAACACCAGACAGGGAAAGCAGAAGACAAATAAAATGGCAGAGGTAAATCTTAATATATCAATAATCACAGTAAGTATAAAGACACAATGACAAGGCACATGCTAGAGTTGTGAACAAAGACCACAGCAAATTATATGCTATTAACAAGAAAGTGACTTTAAATGTAATGATATAGTTAGATTAAAAGTAATGGATCAGAAAAGCACACTATTCAATTATTTTAAAATGTGAAAATAACCAGTTTTAAAATTGTTTATAGTAAACATGATTTTTTGGTTTACCCTTCTATTTTTAAATTTATATTTATTTGCAAGGCAGGGGAGAAAGAAAGAAAGAGAGAGACGGAGAGATAAACAGAACACCCATGCAACTAATTCACTCCTCAAATGCCTGCAATAGCCAGGAGATGGAAACTGGCTCAAGAACTCAATTTAGGTCACTACACATGGGTGACAGGCACTCTATTGCTTGAACCACCACCTGTTGTCTTCCAGGGTCTTCACTGGCAGGAAACTGGAATCCAGAGCTGCATCTGGGGTCAAACCCAGGCACTCTGGTATGGGACCCAGACATCCTAGCCAGTGACATAACCACCAGGTCAAATGCCTACTCTAAAATGGCTGCATTAATATCTGATAAAACAGACTACAGAACAAAGCAAAGATATGTTACATAATGACAAAAAGCTCAATTCATCAAAAAGATATCAAAATTCTTGAAGTGTGCACACCAAAGATTCCAAATATTCTAAATACAGAAAGCAAACACTGACAAAATTAATGAAAAAAATTGATAAACTTACAATTGTAGTTGGGGACTTCAATCTTTATCTCTCAGTAATTAATAGAGCTAACAGAAAATTTGCAAGGACATAGAACTTCTAACTACTACCAATTGATGGAATCTAACTGATATTTATAAAACACTCCACCCAATGAAAGCAGAATGTAAATTATTTTCAATTGAACATGAAATATTCATCAAGCAATACTACTGATCTTAAAACAAGCCCTAACAAGTTTAAAAGTGTTCAAATACAGTTTTTTTCTTTATACTATTTGTTGAACTCTTTACTTAACATAGAGTTAATCATATATGTATAAAATCAATTGAAAATAGAGCTCAGTAAAAAATAAGAGTGGGAATAAGAGAGGGAGGAGGAAGTTTGTAACTGTAAAGCTGTATACTTCTGCATACATGCCTACAGACTTACTTCTAAGGGTACAGTCTAAAAACGTGCCATGGGACCCCAAATCCCATTAAGCTGGGTGGTAAAAATGCCATCTTAAGTGTTAAAGTGATCATATTAAGTGTTAAAATGAACATATAGATAGGATTAAGTGCTGAAGTGGTCATATAAATAGGATCAAGTGTCTGGTAATAATAATAGAATTATAAAGGCGAGAATGTTCCAACATGTGAAGCAATTCACACAGCAGACTCATAGAAAGATAATCACTTTACATAGCACTCTGACCTCAGAATAAGCCTTTAAGAGGATGCCTGGTCTGGCTGAAAAGTCCATAAAGCATTTCAGGCATGAAAAGCCAAGACACTGTGGCAAAAAATTATTCTACATGAAAGATCTCTGTGAGACCCTAGAGGAAAGAAGTGGCCATCAAAGAAGGAGGTACTTTTCTCTGAAGGGTGGAGAGAACTTCCACTTTGCTTATGGCCTTGTCTTAATACTGACAGAGTCTGTGGATTCAAAAGGCTTCCATAGCATAGGCAGCTCATGTTAAGAGCCTCGGTGATCACTGACGTTTTATATATATGAGTGTTAATTGTTAAATTAATGTCACTGTGCACTAATTCCCTATGCAGGACCTCTGTCCCAATGAGTTGTATTATGAGAGTTAACTGTAAAACATGTTACATGTTCAAACAGTTAAAAAAAGAGTTCAAATAATATAAAATATATTTCATGACCATAATGGATTCAAACTAGAAACCTATTAGAAAGATTATAGAAATAGCTTCAAACACCTAAATATTTAGTTATATACTTTTAAATTTTTCAAAGGTAACAGCAGAACTCTAAAGAGAAATATGTCAAAATATTACATTGAATAAAAATGGGAGATAAAACATATCAAAATGTGTGAGAGCCAAGTGAGCAATGCTTAGAAGGAGATTTTTAGTACGAAGTGCAAATATTAGAAAAGAAGAAAAATATCAGATTGGGAATTTTAGCTTCCATCTCAAGGAACTGAATAGGAAAGCGAAAGTTATAAAAAGAAAAGGAAGGAAATAATTAAGATAGAAATAAATGGAAATTAAGATAGAAGAAAACCAAAGAGAAAAATCAATGTATCAAACCAGAAGCTGGTCACTTAGGGAAAAAAAAATCGAATTGATAGAGGAAAAGAGAGAAAAGATACAATTTACTGGTATCAGGTGTGAAAGAGGGAGCATTACCACAAAATATGTAGCTAGTTTAAGGCTATGAAAGGAATGCTAACATCAACACACACAGATGTGAGCTCTTACATGAAGTGAATCAAGTTCAGAAAAACCATAACCTAACAAAATTCACCAAAGATGAAATGGACCATCTGAATAGCCTCATAGCTATCCAATAAATCAATTATGAAATTAAAAAGACCCAGAAAAAGAGTACAAGATGGTTTCACTGGACTATTCTCACAAACATTTAAACAAAAATTAGCATTAATTCTATGAAATGTTTTTCAGAGGATAAAAAAGGAGGGAACCGTTTCCAACTCATTTTATAAGTTACTATTAATTTCATGCCAAAATCAGACAATACCAGTACAAAATAAGACAAATTCAGACACAAAATTCTTCAACAAAATATTAGCAAATTATATCCAACAATATATATGAAAAGAATTACCACTAAAATGGTGAATCACCACTAAGTGATGACTCACTCCAGAAATACAAGGCTTGTTGAATATTTGAAACCTAATGTAACTCAATATTAACAAGTAAGGCATACAAATCAAACAATTAATATAAACTGGCATAAAAATTCAGCAACCAATTGAGATAAAACCCGAAGAACTAAGTTCTTTGGTGAACCCTCTCAACTTCACCAAAGCATCTGTGCAGCTCTCCAGCCAACACTACATTATGGTGAAAAACTGGCCTTTTCTTCTACACCTGGAAACAAGGAGAGGATGCCCGCTGTCACTACTCATTCAACACACTGCTGGAAGTCCTAGACAGCGCTCTACGGCAAGAGAAGGGTAGAAAAGATGCACAGAGAGGAAGGGGGTAAATGAAATTGGCTGATTGATACATGATCTAACTATCTACATCAGATATCAGCAACCTTTTTCTGCAAAAAAAGCTAAATAGAAAACAATTTGTTTTGCAAGAAATACAGTCTGTTCATAACTATTTGTATCTGCTTTAGTGGCATGAAAGCAGCCATAGACAAAATATAAACAAATGAGCATGTTCTAATGAAAATTTTTATTTATTTTTTAACAAAAATAGGCAATGGAATGAATTTGTCCCACAGGTCAGATTTGGCAGAACCCTAGTGTACATAAAAATACCCAAAAAACATCTCTGAGACATTTTGTTAATGTAATAAAAAATAGATTGATCCATAGAGGTTCTTCGGTTCTGAGCTGCCTGAAGGTCATTTATCCTTATATGGTCTATCATACCATTTCACGGCATTTACTTGTTCTTAGTGGGTATACAATATATTTCTTGGCATGTCTAGAATAAACGGGAATTCTTCCTATTCATTATCTCTCTCTTTTTTAAGGTTTATTTATTTATTTATTTGACAGGTAGAGTTACAGTCAGAGAGAGAGAGAGAGAAAGGTCTTCCTTCCATTGGTTCACTCCCCAAATGGCTGCCACGGCTGGCACTGGGCTGATCCAAAGCCAGGAGCCAGGTGCTTCTTCTTTGTCTCCCATGCGGGTGCAGGCACCCAAGCACTTGGGCCATCTTCCACTGCACTCCCGGGCCATAGCAGAGAGCTGGACTAGAAGAGGGGCAACCGGGTCAGAACCCAGCACCCATATGGATGCCGGTGCCACAGGCGGAGGATTAACCAAGTGAGCCACGGTGCCGGCCCCCGTATTCATTATCTCTTAACAGATTCCTTGATATGCCTCCTCCTGCCCTTCTGGTCTATTTCTCTCAGATCCACTCTGCTACCAACAACCATCTGCATCTATTTCAGTAGTCAAAAAGCAGAGTGCTAACCATGCTTATCTCAGCTGGGACATCATTACAGTCCTTAGTTCTTCTCAGAACTATCACTCTCTTCAGGGGATCTCCTGCCTTGTGAATATTCTAATCTTGCACTCCTATAAACAACAATTGCCTTCTGGTTTGCATTATGCCTGTGCTATCTTTCCTAGCTTCACCTGTACTGTTTCATTCTTCTACAACCTTTCCATGGTTAGCTCTGTTTGGGATGGGCCATCTAATTTTCCACCCTGTAAATACTCATTTCAATAGTGACTCTCTACTGCCTATGGCCTTTATGTTGTCTGGATGCCACCTCTCCCTTTGGTTTTTACGTCAGTCAATAAGGAACATGATACCCATATCCATGTATTGCTCCAGCTTGATGTCAGAATCTTTTACTAATGTTTTATGATTGTCAATATGAAGCATTACCACTATATTTGCCAAATTATGTATTCATCATTCTGTAGTTGAGCCCATCGTCTTCCCACTATAACACAGATGCTTTTAATAATCACAACCAGTCTAATTCTCCTCTTCTGAATTGTTGAACTACTTTGTTAGAGTGTCAACCAGTGATCCTGGAACCTCCTGGGTCATTATATCTGCCGTACCATTTATGATATGCAGTGCCATCTGCTTGGAAAAAGAAAGATCTTTCTTCTCTTTTCCCTTACTAATTCTCTGCAGCTTCAAATCATAATCATCTCACCCTTTCCTTTCTAGTTTTTTTCTTCTCAATTAGGGCTAAACATCAAGGGAGAAGGGAATCAACCCACCTTCTATATTTATTTTCTGATATTAACTATGTTTCTTTTAAACATCATGGCCACCTGCTTTGTTTCCTAGTCAATATTCCTTTCACTGGATCACAAAATCTTTTAAATGTATGCATGGTTTAAGGTTACTAATGAGTTTCATTGTGTTCTTCATTTCAATAGAATTTTGCTTTAGTCTTATGCACATACAGGAGCCTGTTATTCTCAAAACGTGATGCTGTGCATATATGCATTAGATCTACAGAACATTTCCTTTCTGAAGGTGAAGAAAGTTTAGATTGGAGGAGAAAATGTCACATCACGTCATCATGTGGATGAATTCATGCTATTATTATTGGCTAGATTAAAAAAAGGATAAATATCTCTTCCTTTTCTAGTTTTTTTTCTTCTCAATTAGGTAATTGAGAAGGTAAGGTAATTTTCTTCTCAGATATTTCCTTAAAAAGGACATAGATAAACAAGTGCTTGGAAAAATGGCCCCAAATCATCATCAGCGCAGTGAGGTGTGGTTAGATGAGGCTGAGCAGGTTTGCTATTAGGAGACACAAGAAACCCATATTGTGCCTGGTGTGATGAGTTTTTGTGAAGAAAGTTGAGAAAAGTGGAAATACGTCACAGCAGGGATTGGGTTGAAAGAGTGAGTCTCTAGTGCATTAGCCTTTTGAATGCAATAATACCAAAAATATTCATTAAGCTGCAAGGTCTATTGCTTAAATCCCACTGAGGACAACTGTGTGCCAGGCCCCCAGTTTGGCACACTGTACCCTCCCTCTAATATTACACGTGCTTCACAGAAACGGCAAGCTTGTGCATATTTCTCACGTGAGGAAATCAGTGGTCAGAGGCTCATTCACCTAAAATGGCTATGAGAACCGAGAGCAAGTTTGTGAGCGCGGAAGCTTACCTTATTCTCACCACCCTGCACTTCCTAGCCAGTGTGATTTGTGTAAATAGGTCTTTGATTCAATTACCTGATCGGTTATTTAAGGTTTTTGCTTAGCTATTCAACTAAAGACTCAGCATTCACTTCCTCCAAGGCATAACTTAGAGAAAACTGAAACCAACAAACATTCTCAGTTTGTCCTGTAGGTGCCACCATAACCACACAGTACCCCTTTAGCTCTGATTTCTCAAGGGCTGCACGAGAGCAGGAATTCTAGAAGACTGAAGTAGCCAACTTATGACTGACACTTCATGTTGGTAAATCCACAAAGATTGTATTCTCCAAACAATTCAGTATAACTAATTGCATAGCATTTACATTGTGTTTGATATCATCAATACAGCAATCTAGAGATGATAATGTTTACAGGTGGATTTGCACAAAATATATGCAGACAGAATTCCATTTTACATAAGGGACTGAAGCATTCATGGATTTTGACCTCTGCAAGGGGGTCCTGGAACCAGACCCCAAAGAAGTTGAGAGATAACTATGTACCATAAAAATAGTGAAATGCTTCAAATCAAGTTTTTTGCTTTTCTTGAAATCTGGTTGTTAAGCATTTAACAACACACAATCGGCCTTGACTATCTCTTGTTAGAAGTCCCAAAGTTATTGCCTTATGAGCTCTCCAGCAAGGAACTGGTTAGTGCCCCTTGCCCGGATCTCCAGGTGATAAATATTCTTCTTGGTTATGCACTAACTTGGCTTCTCATAATCCAGCCAACGGTGGTTAAAAGAAAATTGTAACTCACATTCTGCACGTACAGAAAAATGTCAACAGTGCAAACACTTTTGTTGCAAAAAGAGGGGAACGGGACACAGCACACAGCGACCTCTGACCTCAAAGGCGTGGACACGGACCTGGGTCCTGGCCCTGGCTGGGGTGGACTGAGCTCTTCAGGCCTGCAATTTTAGCCACCCTAGAAGGTTCTCCCTTCCAGGTTATGTTCCAAGGCCCCATTCGGGCTGAGACTCAGTGGCCCTGGTGCCCCTTCAAATTAGCATCTATTTTCCTCAACAACAGGGTTTGGGGGCCTGGGGTTGGGGTCCTCAGGTGCTGAGGACTTGCATGCTACTGCTTGTTGGAAGAAAGGTTTCCCAGGCTATGAAACTCCTTTTAAAGTTGGGAGGCAAAACCCCGTGAAGTTAATGTTGCTCCCCTCAATTCACAAAGGTAGTTTCTGTATCTCAGAAATGTTGAGTGGCTTTGCCTGAAGCCATACAGCTGGCAAGGGGCAAAGCCAATATTTGTAACTGGAGTTTTCTTTTATCTCTCTATTCCCCCCTTCTCCCCTAGGTTTCTTGTGTAAAAATAGCTTTGTTTGTGGCATCTCTCTTTTTATTAGCAAAAATTTTATAGCTAGCAAGTCTGAGTGAGAAATTTATACTTCCTTCCTCTCCTCTTCATATCCTGCTAAATTCCTCCAGCAGACAGAAAAAATAATGAAAAAACAGAAAGGTTCTCATTTTGTCCTGCAGGTGCCACCTCACCCTAGAACACCTGATTCCAGCTTTGTAGCCAGGATCCCTCGGGGCCTCAATAGACCAGATATTCTAGAAGCTGGAGGAAACTGACTCATCCAATCTATGCAGTTCACTGCCAGGGGCTCTTCTTGATCAGGTTCTGATATGGTTCCAGGATAACCATAAGTGCAATGCATTGAAGGACAGGGAAAGAATTGGATAATTACAGAAGGAATAAATTTGGTAAGAAGGAGATTGGGCCACAACAGAGAGGGGTTTCCAGTCCAGAGCAGTCCCCATGATAGGACAGGGCGCTCCCCACCTGGACGCAGTGCAAGCTCCTTATCCCATCCAGCTGCTCTGGTCAGATTCCCTCCATCCTTTATCTCCCGTGGCCCCACTGAGTTGGGGACATTGGGGAAGGAGATCTCTCCTGTGGGCTTTAACTCTTCACTAGCTCATTCTTGTTGAAAGCACACAGGGTGTTGGGGGTGTGCAAGGGTCTCATTGTAAGATGAGAAATCTTAGGCTACTCTTTGGCAGAGTAAAAGCTTCTCTGGAAAAAACAGTCTTTGAAAGCACCGTGAGATAGTAACCTGCAGTATAGACAGCATCTTGTACATTTTGCAGGTGTAGACACTGTGGCTCAGAAATATTCCATTCCTTTGCCTAAGACTACATGTTGGGGGTCCAGAGTGAGCGATAAATTCAATCTTTGTAATTAGAGGTGTTTAGCTCTAAGGCTTAAATGTCCAGCATTCTTCCATGAAAATTTTGTTTGCAATAACTAAAAACTCCAATGAGGAAAATCACCACTCCATGCTCACATCTTGATAAACTCTGGCTCTGCCCCTCCCCCTCCAAAAGCACACACACACACACACACACACACACACACACATACACACAAGCCAAACTACGCTCAGTTGTCCTGTAGGTGGCACTACAACCTCAGGCTACTGCTTCCCTACGCCACAGCCTGCTCTCAAACTAGAAAGAATCAGAAAAATCTAGTTACGGAGTGCGATCTCCATATAATCCCATCTAAAGGTGTCCCCATTCAAAGGGTTAGAGTTCTGTATAGCCAACATTTAAGTTAGGATTCTTTGCCCCGAAATTTTATTACATTTTTTCAATAGATTATACAGTTACAGGGATCATAAAGTAAAGTGTACAAAAAGATTTTCATTGAAAAAAAAAAAAACTTTCTTCATCCCTTTGATAATTCTTTTGTTTGTTTGTTTATTCTTCTGGAGACTTTCATGCAAATACAACTAAATATGAAAGTAAATTCCTTCTCCAAACAATTTTAAAAAATTCATTTAACAGGTAGAGATGTAGATATTGAGAGAGGCAGATAAAGGTCTTCCTTCCATTGGTTCAGCCCCCAAATGGCCACTACAGCTGGCGCTGCGCCCATCCGAAGCCAGGAGCCAGGTACTTCCTGGTCTCCCATGGGGTGCAGGGCCCAAGCACCTGGGCCATCCTCCACTGCCCTCCCAGGTCACAGCAGAGAGCTGGACTGGAAGAGGAGCAGCCGGGACAGAACTGGCGCCCCAATCGGGACTAGAACTCAGGGTACTGGCACCGCACGCGGAGGATTAACCCAGTGAGCCAGGGAGCCAGCCCCCTCCAAATCCTTTTGAATACTAATTATAGCAAGGTATTCATAGTCCTCTGTTACTTTTCTTTTTTCTACACAGCTATATATTAGGGAATTTTCCACGATCAGTTCCTAAAGGAATTACTTACTCTTTTTAAGGGATTTGAAGTTCTCCAATGTGTAAATGAAACCCTTGCTCTAGTGATGAACAAATGGGTTGAGTCCTATTGTTGGTTTTTGGAAAAATACTTCATGGAAGCCTCTTGCACATGCCTCGTTTTGCGTGTAAGTGTACACATTTGTGGGCCAAGTTACACAAAAGCACAAATGCTGGGGTGAAGCATATACTTATTCACAATTCAACAAATAGGTCAAATTTCCCTTCTTTTGGGGTTGTTAGACCATGCTCTCACAAGTAAAATATGAGAACACTTGGCCAACGTAATATATTCTCCATTTTAATTTTCCCTTTTTTCCAATATGAGAGGTGAAAATTCTATCTCATTTTCAATTTTTTCATTTATTATGAGGTTGGGCACCATTAGAAACCAAAAAGGGATTCACTGTGATTACAACTGAAAACGCAGAGATAAATCAGAGCTTCAGTATGTCTGGACACAAGACTCACAAGATTCCATCAAAGCTCTCAATCCCCCTCCAGTCACTCTATTTCTCTGTGTCTAGCTCCCCTCTGCCTTGGCAGTCTCTTCACTTGCTGGCTGGGCGAACTCCTAGGCTACATCCTCACAGCTCCTTTTGTGGGCTGTATTTGCTTAGGAGATCACTTCCTATTGGAGCAGATGTTGGGGGTTGCAGTTTTCTTTGGCATCAAGCAATTATCACTCATTTTAGGCAGAGCTGGTATTCCTGAATTGGCACCGTGCACTTAACATATTAGCAGGCAACACTATGGTAAGGTTGATACTTGAAAAATACACAGGTGCCTTTGCCTAAAGCAATTCAGACACTCAGTGATAGGGACAGTATCATTATGATTCTTTGCCCTGAAATTTTATTACATTTTTCAGTAGATTATACAGTTATAGGGATCAAAAATTAGAATATACAAAAAGATTTTCATTGAAAAATAATCTTCCTTTATTCCTTTCCTTATCCACTAATTTCTTCTAAATAGGTTTTACTGATCATAGGTCGGTGTGTCTGTCGGTAAATGAGTCAAAACACTTTTGTCCAGCAATTCCCGTGGAAAAGCAATCCTCCCATCCTTGTCCATATCTTATCTTCAATCCCGGAAAATAATAAAGGAACCCAGCAGAAGATTCTCAACATTTCCTATAGGGGGCACTGTTGCTCTTTTCAGCAAAGCAGCATATCTGGAGCTGCAGGAAACCCTGCTCATCCAATTTATGCCATTGACATTTCGGCACCAGCACCCCATATCTGACTTAGAATTCCAGAACCCTACTCTATTGCTATTGTATTTTTCTCTCAAAAATATATATTTAAAGTATTTATGAAGAGTTTATATCATCCCAAATATTAAAAATTAAAAGTATACAGTGATAGGCCTCCCCTCCCCCTCTTACCCCTAAATCCCATGTAATACCCTCGCTCTGTGAATCACTGCTTCTCTCAGCATCTTCTCTAGTTTTCTGAGGTATTCATATACATACAAACAAATATAAAATGATATTTCAGCCCCACCCCTGTTTTTACGCAAATATCTGTGCTTTACACAATTTTTCTAGCAATGTATGTTGAAGGAATGTCAATTTTAGCACAAAAAGCAATTCCTCATGCTTTTTCACAGCTTCATTGGTTCCCCTGAGCAATGTACTTTAATTTCTCATTTATCCAGACCCTCACTGATGGACATTTTGACTGATACCTTCTCTTTTTACAAACAACGCTATAATGGATACATGTTACTTCATTTCCCATTTACAAACACATCTGTAGAACAAATCCTGGAAGTGAAATTCTTGAGTTAAAAAATGATGCCTTTGTAATTTCAATAAATTTGCAAACTACCCCATGGAATATACCATCTTCAAACTACCACCAGCAAAGCCTGATAATTCCTGTTACTCTGTAAGTTGGACTATACAGTCAGTTATCAAGGTACTATTTATTGTAGGTCTGATAGTTTAAAAGTGGTATGTCAGTGTGATTTTATGTCTTATATGTTCAGTTAAGCATCTTTTCATGTATAGAAAACCCATTGATTTAGTTGAGATATATTCACTTACAAGAGTTAGAACCCCTACTCAGTGAACAAAGTGAAAAGAAATGTATTATTCATGTAATCGAATCTGCATGTCTCTCAAGAGCTCTTTTTCTCTCCCAACCCCAGCTTTCCTACATTTTACGTAGATTTTTCTCAGTGGTGACTCTGGCCACTTCAGACTTAAACTCTCACAGTTCCAAGTTGAGTAAAAACTTCTTAACCAGACCCTCTTCTATCATTGACAGAAATTGAGTGTGATATTCACATGATTGAGTATAAAGGTTTGCTTTGTTCTAGGGATCCAGCTCTGAGGCAAATCCTTCTTAAGCCAGGCATAGACTTGACTTTACCCCCACTGTGTGGATTGCAGGTTTGGAATAAGGGTTTGGGGTTAGGGTTAGGATGGTCTCAAGGGAAATCAGAGTTGTGTAACAACAAGGAAAATGAATGAGTTCCAAAGTGGGTACCCGGTATACAGGTCTTTCTTCTCATACATTTCATAAAGTGATCATGTCTACAGAACAGTTTTAAAATTCACTCACCCCATTTCTAGTAGAAGTCCACGTAGTCTTGGTAATGTCAATTTGAGATGCTCAGATGATATGCATTCTTGATCACATCGGGCTCCTCACGACCCAGAGGTTATCCTAAATCATAACATTAATCCTCCTTAAGCAATATACTAACTATGTAGTGATAGAAAAAGGGTCATGTAACTGCCATTAAAACTTCCTTTGGGAATGCAGAACATGGGAAATCTGCCATTCTGTTGGAAATTTTTCTTTGGATGTTTTTGTCTTGCTGTGCTTTTTAGCAGCTCATTTCCTGCTGGAAAGAGGACTTCATTAGACACTGAGCATCACTGACCCACTGAGCACTGACTTTTAGAAGAGAACTAGTGAGAAAGACATTTACAAGGGTGGTGATGTAATCTACATTCTATAGACAAAGAAACTAAGGTTCAGAAAAGTTAGAAGTCCTTGCCAATGGTCACAAATGTGTGAGTGTGTCAGAATCTAGTTATTTTCTGTCTCCAGGACTTTGCCATTTCAACATGCTCTCTGTCAGTTGGCTTGGTTTGTAATGCTTCTATTAGTAATTGTAGAAACTTCCACTTACAGCAAAATCAAAGGAAAATCTGTGGCCACAACCCCCAGTAATGTGTCCTAAACTCTTCTGCCTTTGGAGGAGGAACAAAGGGACCAAAACTTCTCAATTCATCCCATAGGGGCTACCTGAGTCCTGGAATATCTCCTGATCATCACAGCACTCATGGGATGCCAGCAACACAGGCAGTGACTTTACCCATTGTAACACAGGGCTGGCCCCAAAACTTTGACCTTCCAAAAAAAGAGAGAGAAAGAGAGAGCAAGAAAAAGAAACACAATAAAACAACAACAAAAATACATTCGAGATACTTCACATCAGAATAAAATTTATGATTTTTTACATCCTTAGAATATTTACCATGTGGATGTACCATACTTCATTTACCCAATCTTTCTTGTTGAACACTTAGGTGCCCTTTCTCTAAATGTTGCAAACAGCACTATAATGAGTAGCCTCCTACATACCATTTTCACATGTGTAAGTACATTTGTACAATACATTTCTAGAAGTGAAATTTCTGGGGTTGTAATGCATGTATTTTTTTTTTGACAGGCAGAGTGGACAGTGAGAGAGAGAAACAGAGAGAAAGGTCTTCCTTTTTGCCGTTGGTTCACCCTCCAATGGCCGCTGCGGCTGGCGCGCTGCGGCCAGCGCACCGCGCTGATCTGATGGCAGGAGCCAGGTGCTTATCTTGGTCTCCCATGGGGTGCAGGGCCCAAGGACTTGGGCTATCCTCCACTGCACTCCCTGGCCACAGCAGAGAGCTGGACAGGAAGAGGGGCAACTGGGACAGAATCTGGTGCCCCAATCGGGACTAGAACCCAGTGTGCTGGCGCTGCAAAGTGGAGGATTAGCCTATTGAGCCGCAGCGCCGGCTGCATGTATTTTTTATTTTAATAAATATTCCCACATTTTCCTTTATAAACATTGCAACAAACTAATTTATTTCATTAGCAGTGTCTGAAGGTTCCCCCTTCCTCAAAGTTTAACTATTTGAAATTTTTGCCAATCACATAAATAAAAATAGTATCCTTTTCCATTTTTATTTTTTCTCTTGTTTTGAGTAAAATGGAGCAACTTGCCATACGTTTAAAGGAGAATGCTGACATCAGAAAACCAAGCAGTATCAAGCTTAAAGAAAAAGTGGTGTTTTAGTAAGGCTTGTAAGTGGTTTATTAGAACTTTGTTTTCAAAGTTCTTGGGCCTTGTCTCCAGGTAAAGAAAATCTCTTGAAAGATCTAGGTTCAGTTTCTCCCTCAGCCCCTGTGCAAGGGGACACTGGCACCTTCGTGGTCCTGGGACTATCGGCTTTCTTCCCAGGTACTGACTCATCACTACCGTCTGTGACCCTTGGGAAAGCAGCTCTGTACAGGTGTGGAAATGCACAACTGACCTGTCGCATCCCTCACAGAAGCAGATTTTATTTTTTTACCTATGTCATTGCTCCTCTCCACTTGTAGTGGGAATTCCTCACACAGTAAGCATGCCCAGCCCCAGGATCCTGTTCAAAATGATTGCCATGGTCACCTTGTCACCCCAGGAAGGAATCCAGTGCGTCCCTCGTCTTGAATTCAGCAGGAACTTAGGTCCCCGCTGAAATTCTTCTGCTGTCCTGCGTTCCAGAATTCATCTTTTGCGTAATGTGAGGAAGCAAAGCACAAGCCAACTTTCAAATTCAAAATCCAAATGGAGAGGAACAAACCACTCAGAATGTAAGCCTGCGTTGACACTAGATTAACTCATTCAGAAAGAAAACTGGTGTTCCTCCAATGAACTCAGTTGTTTATTGCTTTTTTACTAAATTAGTTTAATTAACCAAATGTTTTGTTTTTAGAGGAACATAACTTAATGCTGTTTTATGAGCTTGTTAGAAGCTACAGGCTAATCAGAAAATATAGTCAACCTAGAAATCACTTCAAAGCATTGAGTCTGCCATCAATTCGTTCTTTATTATTGCCACTTCGCAGGGTATCTTTGTGTATGTACATGTTAGTGTGGAAAGAACATGAGCTTTGGAGCCAATAAAGCTAGGTCATGTAGTGTCCGTGACATTTGCTAGGACGCTTGCAGAGTCCCCTCACTCCAGGATGTGTAGGAGTTGCTTGACCATGGCAGGCACTCAGCCTAGTGGTTACCATGCCAGCTGGGATGCCTGCACACTCCACTGGAGTACCTGAGGTTGAGCCCCAGCTCTACTCCAAACTCCAACTGCCAGCCAATGAAAACCCTGGGAGGCGGCAGGTGAGGATGCAATAGTTGGGTCTCTGTCACCCACGTGAGAGACCTGGATGAAATTCCTGGTCCCTGGCATCTGCCCAGCCCAGTCCTGGCCATTACACGCCTCTGGGGACTGAACCAATAGATGGGAGTGCTCTCTCTCTCTTTCTGCCTCTTCAATAAAACACCTGAAACAATATGGTTAACCAGATTTGAAAGCAGGACATTTGAGTATCATGGGAGTGAGGATGGGTACAGGGACTTGAATCTGCGGACTCACAAACATTTCCTAACTTCATTCAGTAGCATGCTGGTGGAGGGAAATGGTGAGCCATAAGTTTGGAGAAGGGAAAAGCATTTGATTTTCATCCCAAAGCAAAAGGGAGCCGCTGAAGGATCCTAGGCAAACAAGTGTCATAATTGGACATGTCTTTTACAATGTTCACTCAAGCTGCTGTGTAGAAAGGATTGGGAGACTGCAGAGACACTGCTACAGGCAAGAACGACTGTCTCAACCGAAAAGAGGTAGTGGAGATGCAGAGAAGGACATGAATGTGAGAGATATTAACGTAGAAACTAAGTGTAATGGTTGATTAGATGGGGAGACTGGGGGAATGAGGGGACTTGATGGGGAACTGGAATTTTCTATCTTCCAACTATTAACTTAGTGAATATTATGTAGTACTGCTGGTGATCACTATGTAATATTATCAACACAGATCAGAAGAGAAATATGAATATTTTAAGGGAGTGAGAAGAGATAATAGAACATTGCATATAATAATCATGCAGTGTTAATGATACACCCATTGGTGCTGTCCCACTGGGTACTACATACTGAAGCTCAGAGGAGAGACTGGAGAGAAATCAGCTTGAAAGTCATCTGCCTGTGGATGGTACCTGAAGCTATGAGATGAGATCAGTTGAAGTGAATGAACGTGGTAGGAAATAAGAGTGGGGTTGGTATAGAATACACATGGCAGGACCCTACCCCGATCAAGGAAATCCGAATCTCTGGGACTGAGACCTGGAGGTTCACAGTTTCCAAAGCTCCCCAGGTGAGCATGATTGAGAACTCTGACTTGAGAGTTTGGGGGAAAAAATCCAGGGTCATATAGCACCATTGAATTCCAAAAGTGAGAACATTTAAATGAAGAGGAGTTGGGGCAGGTGTTGTGGTGCAGCAGGTTAAGCTGTTATTTGGGATGCCCGCATCCTGTGTTGAGATGCCGGAGACGGAGTTCTGTCTCTCTCACTTCCATAAGGCTTCCTGTGACTATACACCCAGGGGAGACTGTAGGTGATGGCTCAAGAAATGCCATGGGAGACCCACATGGAGTTCTGGGCTCCTGGCTTCAGTCTGCCTCTGTCACTGCTGTTGTAGACATTAGGGGAGTGAACCAGCAGATGGAAGATCTTTCTCCCTCACTCGCTTGCTCACTCTTTCAACTAAATTTTTTTAAATAAGAAGAATTTTTAAAAATGAAAGAAGAGGAGTTGAGGACAGTGTTAAGTGGTTTGAGAGGCAGCAAGAACTATCACTGACGATTGGGACAGTGTGAGTAGTCGTGGAAGTGAAGGGTTGTTGGCAGGACGCTATCCATGATAGGGTTCAGATACCAAAAGCCTCTGACAGCATTGCTAACCAAGGCGGAGCTGCTTTTCTCATTCAAGACCAAGGAGTCCAGGCACAGTCAATTCAGGCTGGAATGGCATTCCATTGTCTTAGCTAGCCAGAGGCTTCTATTTGAGTCCCACGTCTTGTGTGGTTTCCCACATTTACCTCATGGTTCAGGTTAGCTGCTGGGATTTGAGGAATTTTATCCACATTCTATCTGCAGGAAGGAGATTAAAAAACAAACTCATACTCTCTTAAGATAATGTCCCAGAAGATGTACATATCACTTCCATTAAACCTCACCCATCAGCACCTAGAGAATGGACACACATCATTGTAAGGGATACTAAGGCTAGACATCAGGACATGAAAAATGGGGAGATGGGCTAGTGGGGGACACCTCTTTAAAAATTGCCTTGAGAAATAAGTTGGGGGGGATATTAACAGAACATAGGAAAATCTGAACCATTTTAGCTTCACAGAGGAAAACAGCCTATACCATGGATCTTCTGGGGACAAGTGGCCATAGCAGTTTTCAAAAATGGTTGGAGGAATAGGTGCTGTGGTGTAGCAGATAAAGTTGCCATCTTCAGTTCCGGCATCCCATATGGGTGCTGGTTCGAGTCCTAGCTGCTTCACTTCCGATCCAGCTCTCTGCTATGGCCTAGGAAAGCAGTAGAAGATGGCCCAAATCCTTGGGTCCCTACACCCATGTGGGAGACCTGGAAGAAGCTTTTGGCTCTTGTCTTTGGATTGGAACAGCTCTGGGTGTTGTGGCCATCTGGGGAGTGAACCAGAGGATGGAAGACCTCTCTCTCTCCCTGTCTTTCCTCTTCTCTGTGTAACTCTGACTTTAAAATAAATAAATCTTTTAAAAAATTGTTGGAATTTTGGTTGATTTAGGAACAGAAAGATGTAAATGTTTATATGTTCTTGTCTGGGCCCAGCAGAGAAAGAGGGTTTGTTATATGAGAAGAGCTAGGGAAATCTGATGAAGCCAGGTACCTGAAGAGGTTGGGGCTAGGGGTTTCCATTTTTGACCAATTTAAATCAAATTTAAATCATCTTGTTAAAATGCAAATTCTGACTCTGTAGTTCTGGCTGGGTGTGAAGTTGTGCACGCCTACAAGTACCCAGGTGATGTTGAGGTTGCTGTTTCTCTGTGACAGAATGCAAGGATAAGCTCTAGCAGACGAATGAGTAGGTAATGAGGCTGGGTACAGGTGCAGTTATTTTATAGGGTTGGAAGGAAGGGCTTCCAGCCTAAGGACTGTCTTCTCTTTCAGTGAAGTAGAATTTAAATTTATCTACTAAGCATTAGTAGGGAGATGCAGTAGGCATTTGATGAAGTGGTTAAAACATTGCTCAGGGTGCTTGTACCCCATGTCAGGGTTCCTCTCCTCTTCTGATTCCAGCTTTTTGCTAATGCACACCCTCAAGGCAGCAGGTGAGGGCTCTAGGACTTTGGTCCCTGCCATCCACGTGGGAGACTCAGATTGAGTTCCAGGCTCCTGGCTTTGGCCCGGCCTAGTTCTGACTGTTTGGGGCTTTGTAAGAGTGGACTAGTTGGATGGGAGCTGTTTCCTTCTCTCTCTCTCTCTACTTTTCCAATATAAGTTTTCAAAATAGTAGATAAGTGGCAATGTAGGAGGTTTGAGAAAAATGGAGCATGAAAAGCCATGGTAAATAAAAGGAAAAAACTAGAAATATAGGGTGACCAAATGAGGCTGAGGTTTAAGAAGCAGTGTAGACCACAACTGATAGTGGAGTCCTCTATGTCACCTTATCATTTTCTCTGACAGGCTCTGGTAACCCAGGTATAGAAAAATACACCATGCATCAATCATTTCAGGAAATAAATGCTATTCCATTTGGAGAATGGCACCTAACAGGCAAAAGATGTTACCACTCACCTCTCCAGTGGAAATCCTCTCAGATACGTTATGATAGTAATAAGGTTAAGAGCCTCCCCAGCTACCCTCACATTTACATTCAATCTACATTCATATTGATCAAGTTGATCAGCCTCTTATCTACCAATGTTCCACCCTTCCCAGTCTTTATACAATGGTTTTCAATTTGCTATGCCCAAAAGTAATCTGGAGGACTTGATGAAGACATATTTTAGATATTTCCAGAGAATCCAGAACAATAGATCTGGGGGCTACATCTACCCATGCGCAACTTAGCAAGCACTCTATCACCCCAGTGCAGTGGGCCCATAGCCAGCACTGTGAGAACTGCTCTCAATCACCCCTCTTTCACCTTCACTGTTTCATCCTGGTACCCCTGGAATTCCCTCTTTTCACCCACTTTTTAACATTAAATCTCAGTTTCATGTGAATTTCCTCCAAGAATCCTTAGCTGTCATTTGGTCCCATAATCAATGTTCCTCTCCAGCATTTTTATAGAGATGGCATCATGGTTGTATATATATTTTATTTATGTGATTTTATCCTGGGCTTGCTCATTATGTCATAGGACTTATTTATATCCTCAGATTTTCCATCACTATTCCGCACTGTCATCCCCCCAAATGAAAGGACACTGACTCTGACCAGAGCAGTGTTTGACCCTAATGATACTTGGAATCTATATGCTGAATGCATAGATAGGTGAACAAATATGAGAGTGTATAGAGAATCAAGAAACAGAAAAATTGATGGGGATACCAAAAGCAAGCAGTGTAGTGGAAAATAAAGATGTGATAAACAGAATAAAATAAAGGAAAAAACCAGGGGTTAGCAGGAAAAGAATCATTAGATCCTGGAAGACAATGCAGGTGATTCAATCACAAATAGTTTTAAGAAACATGAGGAAAGAAGTCTCCAGGCAACTTGAAATAGACTCTTAAGTACCTGACGAACCTGAGAAAAATAGGTAGCAAAAAAATCAATGCATTGAAACCCAACAAAGCTTCAATGAACCCTCCCTTTTCAATCACTTGGAAGGAAAATGATGTGTTTAGTACATCCTCCTTCTTCATGTTTGGATCTTTAAATAGGGTATTTGTATTCACAGACTGTAGCCAGCTCAGATTGTCTCTCCTTCCAGCACACTGCCACACTTTCTAAATGACACCAGCCTTCCAAGAAAGATTGATTGCAAACTTGAAAAGGTTATGTGTGATGTAATGAATAACACATGCTATCCTTTCAAGCACATCTCTGGAAAGGCATATTTCCAGGATCCTGAATGTTCTCATGGTTTAGAGAAGACTGGGAAGAGATCTTACTAGGCAAGCCTAAAGAAAACTTCTGATTATGACCATTTAATAAACTTCTCTATCTTTAATTCATTCACTCAAGGAGTACATGGTTCTGAAGAATCAACTGTTCTTTGTATTCCATAAATGGTTATGAATGAATTGGTGGACGAATGACTTTAATCCACAAGTCACAATGCAAGTGGGGTTCCCAACACAATGGTAAATGTTTGCCATGATGGATACACCAATTACTCTGATCTGATCTTTACACATTGTACACATGTATTGAAATTTCACACTATACCCCCAAAATATATGTTTATGTCAGTTTTTTTTAACTTTTATTTAATAAACATAAATTTCCAAGGTACAGCTTTTGATTTACAGTGGCTTCCCCCCCATAACTTCCCTCCCACCCACAACCCTTTCATCTCCCACTCATTCTACCATTCCATTCACATCAAGATTCATTTTCAATTTTCTTTATATGCAGAAGATCAATTTAGTATATACTAAGTAAAGATTTCAACAGTTTGCACCCCCACAGAAACACAAAGTGTAAAGTACTGCTTGAGTACTAGTTATAGCATTAATTCACATTGTACAACACATTAAGGACAGAGATCCTACTAGTTAATACTATTGGTTGAACTCTGTAATTAACACACATTTATTCTTAGGTGTTGAAATTTAACTGAAAAGTGATCCCTGTTAAATATAAGAGTGGGAATAAGAGAGGGAAGAGATATACAATTTGGGACATGCTCAGTCCGACTTGCCCCAAATGGTAGAGTTAGAAGCGTGCCAGGGGAGTCCAATACAATCCCATCAAGGTGGCATGTACCAATGCCATCTCACTAGTCCAAGTGATCAATTTCAGTTCACAATTGATCACACTGATAGGTCTAAGGGATCACACAAACAATACTAGTGTCTGCTAATACTAACTGATAGAATGAAAAAGGAGAGAATGATCCAACATGGGAAGCAGGATACACAGCAGACTCATAGAATGGCAGTTATCCTAAACAGCACTCTGGCCTCAGAATCATCCCTTAAGGCATTTGGATCTGGCTGAAGAGCCCATGAGAGTATTTTAGGTATGGAAAGCCAAGACACTCTGGCAAAAATAACAAAAACAAAAACAAAAACAAAACACCTAAATGAAAGATCTCTGCGAGTGAGATCCCAATGGAAAGAATGGGCCATCAAAGAAGGAGGTACCTTTCTCTGAAGGGAGGAGAGAACTTCCACTTTGACTATGACCTTGTCTAAATAAGATCGAAGTCAGCAAACTCAATTGGCTTCCATAGCTTTGGAAACTCATGACTAGGGCCTAGGGAGATTTATGACGCCATAAACAAGAGTGTCAAATTGTTATCTGCTAATTTGTCAAACAAACATTTTTATCTTCTATATTTTTCTTATTCTCTTTTTACTAATGTGTCTGCTTTTTTTTTTTTTTACATATTTTCTTATTCCTCCTTAGGGTTTCAGTTCTTTCGTGGCTTAATTAATCATACTTAAAACTGAAAGTGCAATAAAACAGTTCCAAGTTTCTTCCTCACTTGGGCCCAGGACTAGCTTTGCAGGCGGCCATAACAAATTTCAGTAGACGGATTGTCTTTAGCAAATAGAAACTTGTGTTCTTATAGTTCTGGAGGCTGGAGGTCCAAGAACAGGGTGCCAGTGTGGGATAGCTCTGGACGGGGCTCTCTGCCTCCCTACCTCGCAGGTGTCTACCCTTTTGTGTGTCTTCATATGGTGAAGAGAAAGAGAGAGCACTTCACTGTTGTGTTTTCTCATGAAAGCGCTAATTGCTTGATGACTCATGACTTCATGCAACCCTAAATACTTCCAAAGATCTCATTTTAAAATATTTTTCTCAGGGCCGGCATTGTGGTGCAGTGGGTTAATGCGCTGGCCTGAAGTGCTGGCATCCTATATGGGCGTCAGTTCTAGTGCCGGCTGCTCCTCTTCTGATCCAGCTCTCTGCTATGGCCTAGGAAAGCAGTAGAAGATGGCCCAAGTCCTTGGGCCCCTGTACCCATGTGGGAGACCCAGAAGAAGCTCCTGGCTCCTGACTTCAGATCGGCACAGCTCCAGCCATTGTGGCCAACTGGGGAATAAACCATCGGACGGAAGATCTCTCTCTCTCTCTCTCTCCCTCTCTCTGCCTCTCTCTGTGTAATTCTGATTTTCAAATAAATAAATAAATCTTTAAAAAATATTTTTCTCATTAGGGATTTGGGCTCCAACATAAGAATTTGGAGAGGAATCAGATATTCGGTTCAAGCCCAGTCTCTCATGTATTATCCTCTTGTGGAAATTAAACTCTGCTTCAGTTTACCAAGAACAACGCACTCGCTCTCACCACGGATACTTTTGAAGCATCAGCTCAGTATGCTTGTCTTTATGGACCTGGGAATTTTTTTGCTTTCTTAGAACCACCTATCCAGCAAGTCCAGGGTGTTTCAAGTCTTCTAGTGTTACCATATTGCCAGAATTAGAAGTTGTTGGCATAGAATTTTCACCTTTGATTTCTGTGAACAAAACAAATGTTCTACATTTCCATTCCTTTCCTATTAAAAAGGAATGGGGTAGACAAATAAAATTTTCATTCATCTCATAGAGTAATTCTGAGAAATAGCAATTAGAGATACATTGCAAATTAAAAATATTAAATATATCTAAAGCAAATAAAGTCTCTAATAATGCATTTTAATTATAATGAATTGACATAACACTTTATCTGTATATATTAAAGGATATCATAACTACAGTATAATTCATTGAAGAGACTGAATATTTCCAACCCAGTAACCACAGAACAATAAGAGGCCATTTGGAATTTGATTGCAAATTAAATATCAGTGTCTTCCTTTTTGAAGATATAAGTACAATCTCTGGAATGCTGTACTATTAGTGTAAAGAAAGTTATTTTTCTGAGAACACATGTTGAGTAGTCTGAATAGCTGATTTCAAAGATGTCCAACAGGGTGATAGTTCAGAGATAAATGAGAAGGAACTAAGTACACAAATATTCTTGGTTGGGGATAGCAAAAACATTGAGAATGGAGGGCCCATGCGTCTCATTATTGTCTTACTAAGTTCCAATGGCTTTGAGACAGATTATATTTTCCCAGTGCCTTCTCTTTATTTCCTCTAGAAATAAAGAAAAATACAATTAGCAGGAAAGATTCACGGCTAGCAAGCACAAGGTCTAAATTGGTGTAGTTAGCACCTAGAGAAGGTGAACGAGGAGGCTGAGCTGGCTTTCTTGATGTTTTGCAAAGGGTAGAGTGTGTGTGGTGCATTAATCCATGGCAAAGTTAACAAGGGCTAAAAAGTGGGCACATCAGTGATTTCATGGTAACCTCCAGAACAAGAGTTATTTCAAACGTAAGCCAACTCTTCCTTTGGTAACGTGAAAAGCTGAACATAAAGGATTACAAAACAGTGTAGAAAAGCAAATATCAGGCCCAGTTTACTAGAGTACTCAGACACTCTCCCTGCTGGTATTTAAGGGAGTTGTATCATTCTAAATACCGAGGAATCGTATTCAGGAAAACGGGACCACACCTGTTGATAAAATATGGAAAGACCTTTGATTGGTAAAAAGCAGCTATTCTGAGTATTTAAAGTTCCTGGCCACTCACTGAGTGTCCCAATACCATGGCCATTGAACTCCATTTTAGTATCCATCTCCCATCTCCCACGCTCTGCCACAACCCACATCTCTCTGTGACAGATTAACAGCTGGCACAGTAGCCCCAGAATTCACTGCAGATTAGCTCCTGGCCAGCATCTGTTTTCATAAGATGCTTCTAAACCATTAGTTAACCCTTTCCAACTTCTCCCAGCTTGAGCCTTCACTTATGACTCAAACCAGAGTCTCCAGTCTGTGATAATCTGGTCTCATGGAGCTCAATGCTTTGGCTTAAAAGGCCAGTTTTGACCCCTATCTCACTGACAATCACTGCTGCATGTGTTCTATCCTAGGGAATCCTGCAGCATTAGATCTCATGGCTTCAGCAAAAGAAAAAAATCAATATTTACATATTCTGAAGCTGACAAACTTAGGAACTAAGTAAAGAACATTAATTTTAAAAAATCATCTCTGTCATCTTCACGTCATATAAGAAAGAGCAGACAAATATTTTGCATAGAAATCCCTAAAACAAAACCAAAAACTCACCTCACGCTGTTGTCTTTACTTTTCTCATGTTAATGATGGCTACTGAAAAACGCACCATGGACCAGGAGTGATGGTGCACTGTGTCCACACACCAATCAGCGTCCAAGCTGGCCCTCATGAACAGCATCTGATTTATCCACAGCTCCAAACCACCTTAGCTGACATACAGTTCTAGTTGATATTTCAGACCCTGAACTTCACCCTGACTGCAAAGTCTAAAATGAAAATAGCAGAACTGGGTATGTCCTGTTACCTCCCTTACACTACTGGAAATGAACAGGGGTCCTGTGATTCTGCTTTTTCTTTTTTTTTTTTTTCAATTTATTTGAAAGGCAGATATAGAGGTAGAGATAGAAACAGAGATAGAGATAGGGATAGAGATAGATAGGGATAAAACATAGAGAGACAGAGAGATAGGGATGAAAGATAGATAAATCTCTCTCTCTCAATATTGATATATATATATCAATCTATCTATATATCTATCTATATCTATATCTATATCTATATCTATATCTATATCAATATTGAGAGAGAGAGAGATCCTGCTGGTTTACTCTCAAATGCCCATAACAGCACGGGCTGGGCCATGCTAAAGCCAAGAGCTAGGAACTCCATCTGGGTCTCCCTTATGGATGGCAGGAACCAAGTTTTCTGAGGCCTCCCACGTGCATTACCTGGAAGCTGGTTCAGAGGGAGAGGTGGGACTCTATCCCAGGTATTTAAATATGGGACATAGTCATCCCAAGGAGAGGCCTAACCCCTGCTCCACAAACCTTACCTGGAGCCCCGTAATTCTAAGATTTACATCTGGTTCTCTATCCTTAGGCTGGCCCAGAGTCCAGTATTTTGCAGCATTTTCTTTTCTGCTTCCCATGTAACACCTTGACGGTGACATTTATTTATATGGAGCTCTCTTGTTAAGATGGATTGTTCCCCTAATGATATGCAAACACAGATGGGTGTCCTTTATCCCAAATGCTTGACAACAGAACTGTTTTTCTTTAAATTCATACACACACACACACACACACACACACACACACACGCGCGCGCGCGCGCGCGCAATGTAAATAAGATATCTTTGGGATGAGATCCAAGTTTAAACACGGATTTAATTCGTGTTTCATATGTACCTTCTACACATAGTGAGAAGATAATTTTATACAACTTTAAATAATTTTGTGTCAGGAACCCTCGCCAGCGAAGGTCCAACGCATGGAGTCACGACAGGACCGCTGTTGATCGGTTCTCAAGGAACTTTTATTCTTAGTGATAGAAGAAGGAAAGGAGAGAGGGGAAGCAGCCGAGAGAAAGAAGGAGAAAGACTGAAGAGACTGCTCCACTTCCCGCCCCTATCCCAGTCTTTTATCCATCCCAGGTCCCCTAGGGCTAGGGGAGCAGTCCATCAATCAGATCAATCAGATCAAAAGGCACGCATAGCCTCAGGTCAAGGTGTATCTCATCCCATCAGGTTGTTTGCAAGTCTTTTGTTCAGCTTGTTTGCAAGTCTTTTGTTCAGCACTTCCTTGACCTTGTCCTGCTCCGCAGGATGAGGCAGTGCAATGAGGAGGTCCCCACAGGTGGCCGGCCTATAGTTCCCCACAATTTTGTGCATGAAACAAAGTTCTATCATTTGACATTTTCCACTTGTGGTACATCAACATTGAAAAAGTTGCAGATTTTTAAGATTTCAGATTTTTGGATTGGGATAAGCAACCTGTATGTAAATCAGGCTTTGTCACCCAGAAAAAAAGTCAATACCTTCCCTATAGAAATTTATTCCCTGGCTTTGAATTAAAATATCTGTAAGGACATTTCATTTCCAAAGAATGAGTGCTTTTCATGCATAGCATAAAACTACAGAATGGGGTTCTATCTGACTGGAGAATTTTACCAAACTATCCATGGGAGAAAAAAAAGGCTTTGGCAGCAAAACACAAAGGCCTAATTGTTCACCCTATTAGGGAGCTGTTACAACATAGAACAAACATTGTATGATGCTAAGATGATTCAGTTAATAATGTATTTCTGACATGAATAAAATTAGTTGTTTTTCATCTGTGTTGTTGAATCCCTGATTCGTTTTAGCCTTGTGTATTATTCTATTATGACATGATTATTCTTATTAGGCTTCCCCAAACCTATCAACAGAGTCTAGACTCTAATTATATTTAGTCAAAATCGTCAGGCTTCATCTGTTTCCAGAACGGTTAATGTATTTGGCTCATTACTCTGAAAACATGGAGTACAATTTAGCTCACTAAAAACACATCCCACGTCAGCTTATGTAAGCAGCGCGAAGGTCCACTGTGTGGTGATTTTCTTCTTTCGCAGCGGTGGTGAGTCAGGAAATAATAGCTATTATTTTTGATCATTTACTATGTACCAGACACCAGGCTCACCTTTGGTATGCATTATTCATTTAGTGCTCACAACAAACTATTCTTCCCTGTGGACCAATTTCAGAGCTTACCCACAGTCACACACTGAAGAGTGGCAGATTCAGGGCAGCCCGCCTTCAAAATCTGCAGTTGTGACCACTGGGCTACAGGAAGGGCTTGGTTCCGTGGACTCAAACTTTAAGCCTGAGGACCACACACAGTTATGTCCTCAAAAGCATGGAATCTAGTATCGCGACCCTGCCACGAGACTGCTTCAAATACAAAATGGCATTCACAGTATTTATTTCTCTAAGAGGCTTATTCCTTTGCACAAAATCCTTGATTGACTTTCCTCTGGTCTTGGATAAAAATCCTGAAGTAAAATGAGTTCCTCAACCCTAGCCAGGCCCTCTCATTGGCTCTGGGTCCCAGTCATCTACAGTTTCTCTAACAAACACCAGAGGTTTCCTCCAGGATCTCTCCCATCCTGTTCTGTCCGATTTCCTCCAGTTTCAGTTACATGTCTTTTCTAAACAGACCTTCCTTGACTCACTTCCAGGCCCTCCTAGTCTCTGCCCAGAGACCCATTCAACAACCAGGAGGAAGTTGCCCTGGTCGGCCACGGGTTTGCTAACTGCGATTCCTGAAGCAAACACTCATCGTATTGTTGCTCCATGGATCAAGTTCCTGGAGACAGCCCCATCCACCCAGGGATGAATAAGCTCCAACCCAACTCAACTATGTTCCTGGAGGAAACCCCATCAGCTAGGGAACTAACAGAAGACTTTAACTAGCCAAAACTGCTCTACAAAGCTGAAGGGGAGATCTGCTGTTTCAATGCATAGACACAAATGCAAGGCTACAGGTAACAAACAACCAGGCAAACATGACATCACCAAAGGAAACTAAGGGATCTAATAGGTGACTTCAAAAAGATCTTCCAAAGAGGACTTCTTTGACTTGCCAGTCTAAGCCAGGTCCTCCTGTCCATAGAAACTTTTGTGGTCATTACCCCAATTACAAACATGTAGTTAATTCTGAGATTATTTTATAATGCATTTCTCTTTGGCCCACGAAAATGTAAGATTCAATTAAGTTCAGAGACTGTGTGGATTTTGCTCAGCTCTGAACACTTCTGAATCCCCCATCCCACACTTGTTGCCAGGACTATTTAGTCAATGAATGAATGAATGTATGAATGGATAATGGTGTTAGATTTATGCAGCACGATTGTCTTTTCAAGTAGATGCTGGCCAAGTTTTGTCTGTGTCCACAGGACTAAGCAAACCTTCATGACCACATGGGCTTGAATCTATGCTCTTGAGTCTGTTTATTTCTGAGCCCATTTCCCTCAACCTGCTGTTCCCCAACCCCAGCACCAAAACAAACAAACAAAATCATGGGACTGACTGTTCTCCGGAAGTTCCTCTAGATCTTAGAGTATGATGAAAGAAGACGGAGGGGAGGCCTTACCTTATATTGTTGGAGATGTAAACTAGAAATGTCATGTTTTTTAACACTGACTACAAAGCTTAGAGAAAGTATATACAAATCTATTCTTAGTGTGGTAATGAACAAGAAATTTTTCTTTTTTTTTTTTTTTTGACAGGCAGAGTGGACAGTGAGAGAGAGAGAGACAGAGAGAAAGGTCTTCCTTTGCTGTTGGTTCACCCTCCAATGGCCACCACGGCCAGTGCGCTGTGGCCGGCGCACCATGCTGATCTGAAGCCAGGAGCCAGGTGCTTCTCCTGGTCTCCCATGCAGGTGCAGGGCCCAAGCACTTGGGCCATCCTCCACTGCACTCCCGGGCCACAGCAGAGAGCTGGCCTGGAAGAGGGGCAACCGGGACAGAATCCGGTGCCCCGACCAGGACTAGAACCTGGTGTGCCGGGTGGAGAATTAGCCTAGAGAGCCACTGCGCCAGCCAGTTTATTTTTTTAAGATTTATTTTATTTATTTGAAGGGCAGAGTTACAGAGAGAGAGGAGGAGAGATAAATAGGGAGAGACCTTCCATCCACTGATTCATATTCATTCCCTAAATGGCTGCAATGGCCAGGGCTTGGCCAGCCCTAAACCAGGATCCAGGAGCTTCTTCCAGGTCCCCCAGTTGAGTACATGGGCCCAAGTACTTGGGCATCTTCTGGTGCCTTCCCAGGTGCATTAGCAGGTAATGGATTAGAAGCAGAGAAGCTGGGACTCCAATCAGCACCCATATGGGACACTGACATTACAGGCAGTGGCCCACCCCTTTTGCCACAATGCCAGCCCCTTGAAATTCTTAGATTAATATCTTTATCATTGCAAATAGCCCAAGTGAAATATTCATGGACAAGATTAGTATATATAGGATTCCAATTTCAAGCATTTTTAGAGAACTAGACAAGGAAAAATGGCATTGGTGGCTGACATAATTAACTTCTTCCTGAATATGCTTTGTACATTTCTCTATTAAATATTGACAGTCATTTTACAGGGAGAATTGGGTTGAAAAGGGGAAGACAAGAGGGGAGAAATTCTCTGTTTAAAATCTGTTCTAAATTGCATTATTTTCACTGTAATTTAGCTTTTTTATTACAAAGATAAAATACACTCATTATGAAAATTTTAGAAACATTGCAAACTATAAACAAATCAGTCAGAGCGCAACAATTTCAAGAATATGTTAGGGAACATACGGTGTATTTCCTTTCAGTCTTTTCCCAATATAGTTTTCACACAAACATAGTTGCGACAAATGTGTATCATACAAGATTTACTACTGCTTTTAAAGTGTATCTTTTTTGATTTATAAAAGGAACTATATATTGAATTCTAAAATATTTTTGGAAAATAAATAAAGGAAAAAAGTGAGCATAATCCCATATGTTTCTACCCACAGATAACTACTACTACTATTTTGGTGCATGTTCTTACATTTCTCTTTTTTTAAAAGATTTATTTATTTATTTGAAAGTCAGAGCTACAGAGAAGGGAGGGAGGGAGGGAGCGAGGGGGAGAGAGGGAGAGAGGGAGAGAGGGAGAGAGGGAGAGAGGGAGAGAGGGAGAGATCTTCCACCTGCTAGTTCACTCCCCAGATGGCCGCCACAACCAGGCTGGGCCAGGCCAAAGCCAGGAGCCAGGAGCTTCATCTGGGTCTCCCACACGAGTGGCAGGGGTCCAAACACTTGGGCTATTTTTCACTCCTTTTTCCAGGCCTTTAGCAGGGACCTGGATTGGCAGTGGACCAGCTGGATCATGAACTTGGGCCCATCTGGGATGTTGGTGTCACAGGTGCTGGCTTAACCCGCTACATCACAATGTCAGCTTTGTTCTTAGAGTTTTTTTCTCCTAAGCTATTTTCTTAACTTGTTATTGGACATATTTGATAGTGGAGTTAACAGGAAGATATTCTCAGATTCTAGAATGTTGCAGAACAACTTCTGAGGACTTAGTCTGCCTCCACGGCACCAAGCATCTCACCAGCAAGAGCCTCCCTTTGTTGACTTCATGAGTGGGCTGATCCAGTTGTCCAATGAGACTCGCCTGAAGAGTTCTTGTGCAGCCCAGTACTCGTTGTTACTGATCCCAGGATGTCGGTAGTCAGGAGGATGGGCAAAGCAGATCAATATGACAGCATCGAGGGCAACTCCGTGGGTCATTCCTCCCCACACCAGACATCATGCGCTCTCTGACCCAGAACCAATGATGAGACTTCAGATGGGGGTTTTCAGGCTCACTTCCATACCCAGAGTGTTTCAGTCAGGCACTGTGTTCATTTTATACACCAGAGTTATGTAACGTGATATTCTTCAGAGACCCCCATGTCATAGATTAATGAATTCCAGGTGTATTTTCTAAGTAGTTCTCAGCAAAGAAGTCCTGCTAAGGTGCTCTGTTAATAAGGACCTATCCTCTTAGCAAATATTAGTCTGTGTACCTGGAGTTGCCGTTGACACAGGGATTAGACTGGGTTAGCTGGTGGACTTTCCTTCCCCCCAGAGCAATTTCCCCTAACACCCCTGAAGGAAGTGAGGGACCACCACCAACTGTTCAAACTCTCTCACTCTCAGTAAGCAATAAAAAAAACATAATACCAGTCCCTGCCTTCTACCCCTAATTCCTGCACAGCTATGCAGTAGAGTGGACACATCCTGGTTCTGCTGCTCTTGTCCCTTCTTTCCCATTGTCACTTCTGAAACACTCTCAGCCATTTTCTCTTTAAATAGTGCCTCGCACTTTTCATTTTTTCCTGTCCAATAGAACTCCTCTGAAGAATGTGTTTGATACTCCTTGTAAGTAATGTAGGGAAAAAAATCTAAACAGCCTTGGGTATGGCTTTTCAAACACAACACCAAAAGCACGACCCGTAAAGGAAGAAACCAGTCAGCTGTATCATGTCAGCGTGAAATACTTCCACCCTCTGCAAAGTTCACAGCAAGGTTCACTCTCCTGTGGGTTTTGACAGGTGCATGATGTCACGTATTCACATAACAGAGTCATACAGAACAGCTGGTGCTTTCAGTGGTTTTGGATTTTGCCCATTCTCAGAAGGACAGAGTCATATCTTATTTTAATTTGGAACTCCCTAATGACGTGATGTTTTGTGTCTTTTCATATGCTTATTTGCCACCTGTATATCCTCTTTGGTGAGGTATGTGTTCTGATCTTTTGGCTCTTTCTTTAAAATATGAGAGAGGGGCAGAGTGTGCTCCCATCCCCTGGTTCCCTCCACAAATGCCTGCAAGGGCCAGGATTGGGCCAGTACCAGAAACTCAATACAAGGTCTCCCACGTGGGTGGCAGGGACTCAAACACTTGAGTGATTGATCCATGCTGTCTCTCTGGGTCTGCACCAGAAAGCATTCTGAACTAGAAACTAGAACTGGGAAACAAACCAGAGCATTGTGTGATGTGGGCATCTGAATGGCTTTGCCATAAACCTGCCCTATGCCTACTCTTTCATTGGATTGCATATTTTCTTGTTGGTTAGTTTAAAGTCTGTAGTCATTATATTTTTTTAATTTCTACCAGATATATTTCACTCTTTTAAAAATCCCCTATGCTATTTTCAGTTTCCTTTTCTCTGTCAATAGTTCCAAATATGCTCCTTGTTTGTTAAATTTGTAGAACATAATTATTCCGTGCTCTGCAAATTGTCCTTGAAACATTGTGTGCGTGGTACCTTTGCGATCCTGAATGAAGGTGAGTTCTTTCAGGAAGCATCTGCCTGTACATTTCTGCCAGGAGCATGGGGGCATTACTGCACCAAGTTAGACGAAAATTAGGTGGTAAGAACGGGGACTGCAAATCTCCACAAAAACCAGTTCGCGAATGCAGCTTCCGAGGAGACTTTCTTGTCCTCTGCTCTTCTCGGCACCTATACAGTTGCCTGGGGTTATCTTGGGTCAGGGAAGGTGAGGCCCTGACCTGGGTCGTCCTCACCCTGCTGGTGCAGTTCTGTGGAACCAGCTCTTCTGAGGAGCGGTCCTCTTTGGCTCTTCCTATAGAGCACGCTCTGGGCCTTGACATCCAAACCAAAGGACGAGTTTGCAGAAACCGCCAGGGGCCTAGAGGTGATCGCACCGAGCTCCAAGGCTCACATTTTCCTTTTTAAAAGATTTATTTATTTATTGGGAAGCCAGAGTTACATAGAGAGAGAAGGAGAGACAGAGAGAGAGGTCTTCCATCTGCTGGATCACTCCCTAATTGGTTGCAACAGCCAGAGCTGCACTGATCTGAAGCCAGGAGCCAGGAGCTTCTTCCAGGTCTCCCACATGGGTGCAGGGGCCCAAGGCCTTGGGCTATCTTCTGCTGCTTTCCCAGGCCACAGCAGAGAGCTGGAACGGAAGTGGAGCAGCCAGGACTCAAACCAGCGCCCATAGGGGATGCAGGCACTGCAGACGGCGGCTTTACCCACTATGCCACACTGCTGGCCCCAAACATTTTCTTCATCAGCCTCATAATTCCTTATTTTCTTCCCAGCTCATTGATGTCTTTGAGGATTTTATCAGTATTATTAATTAAGAATGTCTTTTTTTATGTTTTATGCTTAATATATAGACATGTTTACATCATGAGGGGTTGATCCCGACCGATTGACCCATTTTAGTCCACAAACGGAAGTCTCCCTCATGGATCTGGTCTACCTCCTGTTTCACTTCCTTTCCTTTTATCCTGAAAGACACTGTCATCCAGATTTCCAGTCATGGCATCCCTTTCCCTTTGCATGTTTTCTCCTTCGGCTTGGTGACTGGCACGGGCCAAACGATCATGTCCAGGGCTCAGAGCCTGACTTGCATCGGAACTGGGCCTATGTGGATGTATCTGCCTGCACCCCAGCCCTTGGATTCAGAAGCTCATCTGGGGACTGGCACCGTGAATTCCCAGGCATCATCCTCAGTATGTAAATGCACACCTGGTTGGTCTTCCTGCTCCATCATTGATAGGACGGACGTCTCCCAGCCTCCCCAGCTCGCTTCAGAAGCACCGCTGCCTGGCTCCCTTTTATCAGGAATCTTCCACCTTCATCTCAGCCTGGACATTGCTTTCATTTTTGAACTCCCTTTTTCAGTACCTTTATTTATTTATTTTTTTTTTGACAGGCAGAGTGGACAGTGAGAGAGACAGAGAGAAAGGTCTTCCTTTGCCGTTGGTTCACCCTCCAATGGCCGCTGTGGCTGGCGCATCGCACTGATCCGAAGCCAGGAGCCAGGTGCTTCTCCTGGAAGAGGGGCAACTGGGACAGAATCCGGCGCCCCAACCGGGACTAGAACCTGGTGTGCCGGTGCCGCAAGGCGGAGGATTAGCCTGTTGAGCCGTGGCGCCGGCTGAAAGTACCGTTCTTCACTTCATATTTCTCAGTAGAAAAGGGTTAGCCCTGGGGCCAGCGCTGTGACACAGCGGGTTAACGCCCTGGCCTGAAGTGCTGGCATCCCATGTGGGCACTGGTTTGAGTCCCGGCTGCTCCACTTCTGATCCAGCTCTCTGCTGTGGCCTGGGAAAGCAGTAGAAGATGGTCCAAGTGCTTGGACCCCTGCACCCATGTGGCAGACCAGGAAGAAGTTCCTGGCTCCGGATTGTCACAGCTCCAGCCGTTGTGGCCAATTGGGGAGTGAACCAGTGAATGGAGGGCCTCTCTTTCTCTCTCTCTCTCTCTCTCTCTCTCTCTCTCTCTCTCTGTAACTATTTCAAATAAATAAAGTAAATCTTTATAAAAAAAAAAAAGATCTGGCCCTTTAATAAGTGGCCACTTCTGCCCTACAGGATGTAGGTCAAAAGATACAAAGTAGCAGATGCCCAACCAGGTTTCCAAGGGATCAACCAAATATAAGAGAGACACAGTTTCATTTTTAAGAATTTATTTAAAGGGCAAGAGAGAGAGAGAGAACATTCCATTCACAGCTGTCACTTCCCAATGGCCTGCAACAGCTGGGGGCTAAGCCAAGCTGAAGCCAGGAGCCAGGAACTCCGTGGTCATCTCCCACATGAGTGGCAGGGCTTGGGAGCTTAGGCCATCATCTGCTGCTTTCCCAGATGCATTAGGAGGGAGTTGGATTGGAAGTGGAGCAGCTGGGACACAAGCCTACACTCTGATATGGGACAAGGGTGGAGCAAGCTGCGGCTTCAATGGCTGTAGCACAACACTGGCCTCTACAGGTCCAGATTTGACAGTTTCACAGACGGCAACCTAAAAGCTGGTTCTTGGAATGCAGTTATCGTGTGCTTAACAAATATTCACTGAGGCCAGCGCCCTGGCTCAACAGGCTAATCCTGTGCCTTGCGGCACCGGCACACCAGGTTCCAGTCCCAGTCAGGGCACCAGATTCTGTCCCGGTTGCCCCTCTTCCAGGCTAGCTCTCTGCTGTGGCCCTGGAATGCAGTGGAGGATGGCCCAAGTGTTTGGGCCCTGCACCTGCATGGGAGACCAGGAGAAGCACCTGGCTCCTGCCTTTGGATCAGCGCAGTGCACCAGCCACAGCGTGCCGGCCGCGGCGGCCATTGGAGGGTGAACCAACGGCAAAAGGAAGACCTTTCTCTCGTCTCTCTCTCTCTCTCACTGTCCACTCTCCTGGCAAAAATAAAAAAATAAATAAATATTCGCTGACATGAGTGAACATTGTAACAGAAGTAGCAACCCAGGTGTGTCCAGCTTATACTTTCAGACTAACCTGCACTACATTTTTATCTCCTAAACTGTGATATTTAATATGCATAAAATTAAATACATAAGTATATGTTAAATATATAATTTATATATAAAGTTTCTCAGAGAAATGAGCAATCTCTCTGACTAGAATACAGAGAATAATTACGATAGTGAATGTAGCAAAGTCACCAACGTTTGCAGCTCACATTCATTTCATAAGATTGGATAGAGACTGATAACCTCTGTATGCTCAAGTGCCCTTGGGATTAATTGAGTGCAAAGGACTCTTAAAGAACAAAGTGCTATTATTGCAACAATACCATTGAAACATCATGTGGTAATTGGAAAGCAAAATCAGGCGCTGCAATTTCACTTAAAAATTACAGAAAATTCATTAGGAGCTCTCTTGGCATTTCACTTCTTGTTGTTAAAATCTAGTTTTAAAAGCCAAATCAGCCAGATTGTCCATTGACATGGATCACATTAACTAGATAATTGCCGAAGTTCCATCTTCTTTACTCTGTGTGGATGCAGCATAATGTGAAAATAAGGACATAAAACTCCCTTTGCACATAAAGGTCTTTCCCAGTTTCTAAAAGTGATCCCCTCTGCCCGAGCCTTGAAGGCGGCACTATGGCTGCTGTGCGTTCCAGCCGTTTACATCGCATAAGCATGACACAGAGCCAGTAGCAGGTCTTGTGCGCTGTCCTACAACAAGTGCTGTGATTTGACATTGAACAGCGTCCCCTCTTATGCAACAAGGGACAGAGTTTATAGATAAATATGAGTGGACTTGGCCAAGATAGCCTTTGGAGTCCTTATTTTAGAAGACTCCAGAGTGGATGGCAGAATCTGCCTCCGTGCTGACCAGGTCGCTGAAGCTGGTGGAACTCCCTGGGCTGAGGTGCTTGATCACCAGGGAAACAAAGAATGCACTTTGAGCTCAGGGCAAATGGTCAGCAATCCTGCAGTGAAAACAAAATGAGGACAGCGTGTGCTACCTGCACAGCGGGAGTACGTGCTGAAAAGATGCATACAACTGTGGCATTTTACTCAATGAACGGATGTATCCACCAGAAAAGCTTGGGGATCTTGCCTTTGGCAGAATATGTTTTAATAAATATGGGATGTCTTTATTTTCGTATGACATTGTGGTTATTTTGTTTTTAATTTGCTCAGGATTGTGCCTGTTTGGTTTTGGACAAACTCAGTGTTGTCCATTTCAAACCAGAAGACTGCTGAGACACAGAGTTAAGGGCATCCAGGCTGTCTGAGATTTTGGATATGACTTCAGAGCGTGTTTGCTGAAGGAGACTAGAAAAGAACAACATTGGATCAAAGATAGGAGCTTCAGGCACAAGGCAGAGACAAAGAGAGACAGAGACAGACAGACAGATAAATTTTGCATCTGCTGGTTCATGCTCCAAATGCCTCCAGCAGACAGGGCTGGGTCACTGAAAGCGAGGAGCCTACAATTCAGTCTAGGTCCCCCAAGTGCGTGCTGGGGACCCAAGTACCTCAACCATCACTTGTTACCTCCTAGGGTGCAAGTCAGCAGGAGGCTGAAACCAGATGTAGAGCCAGCGGGGCCCAAACTGGGCAGTGTGAAGTGGAATGTGGGTAGCGAGTGAAGTCAACCCCTGTGCCAAATGCCCATCTCTGATTATATAATCCTGAACAACTTGTTTAGTCTATTTTTAAAATCTAGCCTCTCATTTCACAAAATTTAAACTAGATTCTGCCCTTCCAACTTTAAGATCCTGTAGAAATTAATGTATAAAACCCTTCATAAAGTACAGTAGAGCATGCATTTGTCAGGTTAATTTTGTTAATTTTTCTCATAAAAAGATAAAAATGTAGGGGCCAGCGCTGTGGCATAATGGGTGAAGCCACCGCCTGCAGTACTGGCATCCCATATGGGTGCCGGTTAAAGTCCAAGCTACTCTACTTCCGATCCAGCTCTCTGCTGTGGCCTGGGAAAGAAATAGAAGATGGCCCAAGTGCTTGGGCCCCTGTACCCATGTGGGAGACCTGGAAGAAGCACCTGGCTTCTGACTTCGGATCAGCACAGTTCTGGCTGTTGTGGCCATCTGGAGAGTGAACCAGTGGACAGAAGACCTCTTTACCCTTCTCTCTCTCTCTCTCTCTCTGCCTCTGTCTCTATGTATCTCTGCCTTTCAAATAAATAAATAAATAAATCTAAAAAAAAAAAAACAAAGGGATAAAAATATACTGAGAACAAAGAGCACTTTGGGAGCTCTCAGTGTTATGCATCACTGAATACCAAGTTGGTTTTGTTTCCCAAATTACTTCCTTTGTCTGTTCTGCTACTACATTATTCAAACTATTAAAGGAAGATGGTGCATGCTGGGAGCAGAATTATGTATAGCCTATGCTGTAATGCAAGTGAGATCTCTGGTCCCTGATGCTGCATGCACTGTAAATCGCCCTGTACACAGGAGTCAGCCTTGGATCTTCAGGTAATTGCAACAAGGCTGTACCACTCTGCACTCCGCGCGATGGGCAGAGTCTCCAGAACACAGGGCACTACCCTTCCGTGAGGCAGTGCAGTAATGATCAGTGAAAGAAGATCTAGTTCATGGAGCAGCTTTCAACAGAGAAACAATCAGGAAGAAGCACCTTGAACAAAACAGCAGACCCAATAGCCCAGAAAAAGAATCAAACTAATGATAAAATAATATCTTACAAAAAGAAAACAGAAACAAAAGTCAGAGCCTCCTCATGTATGATTTTGTTTGATCTTCACAACCACGTGGTGGGGTAGGCAGATAAATGCAGTTTCTGTAGGCGTTTGCAATGGGTATGTGGCCTGCCCACGCTCACAGAAATCTTCTGTCTGCTACTCTGATTCTGTTGCTTACTGTGTGATTATGCCAAAAGCAGACTACAAACACTCCTCTAATTGTTGCTTTATTCAATTTTTGTGTTACCTTCTCAAATGGAGTTAAAGACTAGATGAAGATAATGTGAAATGAAAGAGAAAACACTGAAAAACCATTCCTCAAACTGCATGATACTGTGAGATACGACATTGACACATTTGGTTTTGAACATTTAAGACCAGTGAGTGGTGTCCACGGCATACTTTTTGTAATTGAAATGATTTTTTGGATAATTTTACTGAAAATAGTATGTAGGCATCTTAAGAGGTGTTGGCGTGAACAGCACTGATGGCTTCTCTCTACCCACTTCCCATGGATCTGTTTACCCACCCCCAGGTTGCTTTACTTCCCACCACAGCTCATGCTGTTTCCCATGTCACTCCCATCAAATCAATGAATCATCAATACATTCATATACGCCTGGATGTATGTTAAGAATTTATAACCTGTTAAATAGTTTTCTAAGTTCTTTCATCACAATGATCTCTCAGATGTCTTGAGGAATGTGTAGGCTCTTCAACAGAACAGGACACCTTCAGTTAGGTGCCTGAATATTTGGGGACACAATGGTTTGAAAATGTCCAGTGGAATGAGCATGCTATGATCCATAACGCTGGGAATCCCAAAATTATACGATGAGGGCAAAGCAAGCCATGGTGTCCACCAGTCTCTGCCTTTTCACATATTGGATAGGACTGGGACGGAAACATGGAAGTGCCTGTAGTTCCCCAGAATCAAACAGCAGTTGAAGACAGAGACTTCAAAGAGGTGACCAAGTCACCCTGAGATCACCGGGGCAGGTACCAGTACAACTGCCTGGTGCCCTTAGAAGAGGAGGAACTTCAGACCCACACAGACACTCTGAGCAAGGACTGGGTAAGGAGGTGGCCGTCTGTAGTCCTGGGAGAAGGGCCCTGGGGGAACCAAACCTGCTGACGCCTTGATCTTGGACTTCACACCTCCAGAACAGAGAGAAATAAGTTTCTGTGGTGTGAGCCACCCAGTGCGTGATATTTTACCGTGGCAGCCAGAGCAAGCTAAAACAAGCATCAGTAAGGGTTATGCCATTCTGAGGGGCAGAATTCCCTCAAGGCTTGGTAACTACAGATGGCCTGGGCATGATAGGCTGAAAGCAGAACAACCATTTGAAGGGATATATAAGAAAATGGTAACTACATGCAGACAGATATGAGGATTAGCCTGATTGTAGTGAACATTTAGCAATGCACAAACGATCATATTGTATATCTTACGTGTCTACCTGAAGTATCTACTCTCTTTCAATAAAGTTGAAGAGGGGGGAAGAGAAGAAATAGACTTCAGTGGAGCTTCAAAAACAGGAATTCTCCACTCTCAACTTAGGTGGAGGTCTGGATACTGGTGCTTTAGTTAGAAGGACCGGATGCTGTGACATTGCACTTCAGGCACTACTGAGGCAAGAACAAAACTCTGAAACTAAAAGTGACTTTTCAGTGGACACTTGCTGGACTCCCAGGATACTGACAACCACATTTGCATCCCCAAGAAGGAAATCAGAGAATTTGTCCCTGGAAACACTGACGATCCCAGGAGAAAAGCTGAGGGCTGCCCTCCAAAATAGGCAAGTCCTTGCTTAGTGAACCTAAGAGGAATCCCACTATTCAGCAAGTTCTTTCCTCACACACAACTTCAACCGTCAGTTAGCTTTGCTGCACTTTGCCCCCAAATAAGTAAATATAGGAGTGTTAGGTATTTGAGGAAAACTTGTACTATGAACTTCACACCTATACACAAAACCTGACTCTAATTAACACGATTCAAAGACAAAATATTAGTCCATAAAATAAGAACAACATACTATGAAAAGGAACACAAAATATACAAAAGAATCCATGGAAATTCTGCAAAGATCAAGAGGAAAGAAAGATTCTAAAATTCACAAAAGACTTAGAGAATAAAGATGTTGATTATCTCCTAAGAAGTCTGATTAAGAAGATAGAGGTAGGAAATGGGACAGAGAATTAGAGGATCAGTCCACCAGGTCCAAAGTTCAATGACCAGGAATTCATAATGAGAGCACAGTGTAGACAGAGAGGAAGACATTGTCACAGAAGCAGTTGAAGAAAACTCCACAAGTCAGATTGAAAGGACTTTTCCTGAATGACGGAGGACGAAAACGCCAAACTGAATCCCCTCACCTTGAACGTTTAGAACACAGTGGTTAATGAGGATGTGCTGGATCCACTAGGGAGAAAACCAAACATGCAGACGACAGGAGATTGAGGGAGCAGAGGACTGCACTCAGGAAAGAGACGGAGGGGTGTTGAAGAAGATGTGCAGGGAAGTTCCAGGACGCAATAGGGTGGGTGATGACAGAGCCACAGCTGAAGAGGAAGAAGGGGAGACTGATGGCGATGTCTTCAAGGGAAAACAAACGAGCCTCAAAGCAGCTGAAGTGCTTGCCATATCTAGAAGAGTGTTAACTTTCTGTAAGACAACATTTGTGGCTGTTATTAATAGGTCCATAGAAAACTAAGCCCCCCCCCCCCCCCACAAAAGACTGTTATTAACCTGAGGAAAATAAAAAAGAAAGGAAAAGCAACTCATTCAGCTGTTCCAATATTTATACACACATTAACATGTAAATATTGAGCAATGATCCAACCCAAATCATGGCACAACGAGGTAGGAGGAGGGGAGAGTGAAGAGGGAAGAAAAATCCCCATCTTCCTTTATAGGAGAAGTCAATAAATAATGTCTGAATTTGAAAAATGAATGCAGCAGGATATCAGAACTTATTAATTAATTAGAGAGAGAGAATGAATCTCCTCCTACCCGCTTGTTCACTTCTTAAATGCTCACAACATCCATGGTTGGACCAGGATGAAGCCAAGAGTTAGGAACTCAATCTAGGACTGCCACATAGGCCAAACTACTTGAGCCACCACCCACTGCCTCCCAAGGTCTGTACTGACAGAAAACTGGAATCAGGAGCTGGAGCCAGGACTCAGAGCCAGGCACTCTGATATGGGATATGGGCATCCCAAACAACTGCTTAATCAGTAGGCCAAATGCTGACCCCTAGGAATACTTTTTATCAATATGGGTATACTCTTACTGGGTTACAGTTGGGTGGCTGTATCTTTTATAGCAAGATTTTTCTTTCAATAGGAAGAATCAAGAATGGCTTCATGGAGGCGATGTCTATGTTAGATTTTTTTTTTTTTTTGCAATAAATAATCTCACCTGACTTAAGGGGAAAAAATGAGGCTTTGATTCTAAGGAATCAAGAGTGATTCTTGGAACTTAAGTATGGAAAGTACATCTGAGCCTAATGAGGGATTAGAACCAGGAACCTACTGCCAAGTGGAACAGAGGTTACCATACCCAGCCCTTCAGAGTTGCAAGGTTTATAGTCTTTGCCCTGGGTGTCTACGGTTACCTGTATTACAGAATGGCTTTCTCTGTTTCTGAGTATGCAAGGATCAAGCATGACATTGGCCATTTGTTGTATATAACAAAGCAGAAGCCAGTGTGGTGAGCATAAAGGAAAGATGGTTCTCAAAGAAGGGGCGTAGGCTGGGCAGAAACTTCTACAGGTATCTGTCAGCTATGCTCAGGATAAATATGTTTTGGGCAAAAGAGAAAAGAATCTCAGGCAGTGGAAAGAACTGAAGTAAAGAAAGCAGGTGCAGGAGCTGTCTGGGTGCCAATGCATAATTCCATTTAGGGAGCAGGGGGACAATGAGGGAGTCTGATGTAAAATAAACCTGGAAATGTAAATTCTGTTGCCCCCAGATCGAATCCTACCCTCCATCTTTGCTCCCTGGTTGAAAGAGGCAGGGTTCTGTTTGCCCTTTTCTGATTGCTGCTGTGTTTTGTACTAGTAAGTTTCTTACAGGATTTGGAAATCAACCTGTTAAGACCTGTCTGCAAAGGTTTACAGAGGTGAAGCACTCAGAGGTTTACATGAACGTCCACTCTGTCTTCTACTTAAGACTGTACAAAGGAACATTTAATATCCTAAATCCTCAATTAAGCAGGTCTCATAATTATTTTTCCCAGTGGAGTTCAAACAAATTTATAATTTGGAAATATTAAATGTACTTGTGAGAAAAGAGGTGATTTTTTTCTCACTGTCCAATATAATATCAAATCCTCAATACCGTTGGTTGTCAGAGGAAATGGTTTTGTAAGAGAACAGAAAAATTTCCTGAAAAACATCAGGGCAAAAAACATATCAAGACTCCTTGACAGAAATAATAAAACTGACAAACATCTCTGAAAATAGATTTTGCAAAGGTGTAAACAATTCTAGGAACAAAAATTATCAGTGATGCTTCAAAAATGAAAAAAGATAATAAGAAGGCATTCTGAACAAATTTATGTGAAAACTCCGGTGAAATGAACAAGTCTCTAGGAAAACTAAGACTTACCAAAACGTACTTAGGAAAAAACAGGAATTGTAACCAAGTCAAATAACCATAAAATAAATTGAATCAGAAGTGTAAAGTCTTCTTACAGAAAACCCAGGCCCTGTCAGTGCTGCCAGCAATTTCCACCAGACAATCAAGCAAGGAATAAGTCTACAAACATTCAAGGAGAATAATTACAATCTCACACAAATTATCTAAGAATGTATAAAAGTTGGAATATCCCTAGCTCACATTATCAAGCCAGTATAACTTTGAAAACAAAGTTTGAGAACAAAATTGCAAACTGCACATCAGTCTTATGTATAAATGCAGATGCAAACATTTTAAACAAAATGTTAACATAATCTAGAAGTACTCTGTGTGTGTGTGTGTGTGTGTTAAGATAATGCAACTTGTGGTTGATCCCAGCACAGCAAGGTTGCTTTTACATAAAAAATCAATTACTAAATAGTGAACATATCAATAGATGAAACGAGAAGAATCACATAATGATCTCAACAGATATATAAAAACAATTGCTAAAAGTTCACGTCATTTTCTAAATTAAAAGAAAATAAGCAAAAAACGAAAAGAGGGCATCCTGACAAAGTTACCTATTGAGTACTACAGTTACAATTATATTTATTGCTGAAATACTGTAAGTATTGCCATTAGGGTGAGGAACAAAACAAGGTCATCTACTAGCACCACTTGTGTGTGTATAATATTGTATGGGAAGTCTTGGCCAGTAACTAGGACAGAAAAAGTAATAAAGAGCACGAGGATTGGAAACAGAAAGAAAACTGATATCATTTGTGGATATAAATCAGTACGTTAGATTCCAAAAGAAACTACACATTACTGAAATTAATAAGAAAAAATTTCACTATTTCATGATATGAAACAATATACAAAAAATTTCAACAACTATAAAATGAAATTTTAAAATCTATTCATAAGGATATCAAAATTATAAAATATTTAGAAATGACAGAATTGCTCAAGAAAGTGAGGAAAAAAGTATAAAATTTCATTAAGAGACAAAGAAAACCTAAAGAAGCACAAATATAGTCCTCATATACATGGATATGAAAACTTGATACCATAGAACTATCAGTCCCAAACTGGTTATTTCAAAATTGATAATTTCTGTGATATTCCCATTAAAATCCCAACAGGAATTTTGGTTCTTGACAAACTGATTTTAAAGTCTGTATGGAAAAATCAAAGCCAAGATCAAGAAGAAAAAAGGGCCTTTTAATCACATACTTAGCATTATCACAATGCTATAATAAGTAAGAGAGAGAGCTCTTGTCAAGGGTTCATTCAGTGACAAAAGGGAGAAAATCCAGGAACAGATCCACTCACTTTTGAAGCTTTTGTCCATGATGCAAAGTCTAGTGTTGGTCATGGGAGAAAGGACATACTTGTCAATCAATTATCTTGAGTATCAATAGGTGAAAAAACAAAATTATCTCCCATCACATGCAATATTCTAAAGCCAGTTCCATTAAACCGAAATTTGGGATGAGAAAAGCAAAGCTGACCTACACAAAATGTCTTTATGAACTCACATAGGGAATGATTTCTTAAAATCTACACAGAACCCAAAAAGGGAATAGGAAATTCTTTCATTTCATTCAAAAGATAGAAAAGTTACTAAAAGAAAATTTACAAACTGGGTTAAGAGACTTTTAGTACAAAAATCTGACAAAATAATATCTAAAATATGTACAAAAATTTTAAAAAACTGCAAATAAATAAGGAAGAAAAACCATTAAAAGGACAAAATCTTAAACCAGAGCTTCACAGATGAAAATCATATATAAAGATCATGGCTAGATTAGAAATCATGAGACATAAATTCAAACTATAATGAGATAGTGTCATTACCTACAAAACTGATGAAAATTGAAGTCTGGCAACATTTCATGTTGATGAAGATGTGGGAGAGGAATGGATTTTATACCACTGATTTTATATCACAGTATCAATAATTACTACAATGCCTTAACACACAACTTGTCATTTTCTAATAAAATTGAAGATGTGTATATCCCATGACCCAGAAATTCCACTCCTGGAATTTTATTCACCTGTACACTAACAGAAATACCCAAGAATGGATAGAGTTGCACTATTGATTATCCCAATAATTTTTAAACAATCCAAATGCCCATCCACACTAGAATAAACAATGGATTGCTATGTGCTACTGAAATTTAATGAATTTCAGCTACACAAAATATAAATATACAAATTATTTGATTATATATAAATATATAAATTATATATATATATATATATATATATATATATATATATAATATGGTTCCAATTATACAAAGTCAACCTGTTGTTTAGAGACTCACAGAAGAGGTAATGCTGTTATGAAAAGAAAAAGTTTAGGCACGAATTCCTGGATCACAGTGATTTGAGAATGGGAATGGGATGAGATGAGACAGTGACTCATGGAGACCGCAGGGTTCTCATTTGTGTTCTGTTCTTCCTGGGACCAGGGATAAGATGCCCACTATATTTATTCCTTATACACTATATATATTCTATAAATAAGTGTATTTTATGAGATATTTCCTTTCAAAAATTATTAAAAATTATTAAGCATATCAAGCACAGTAACAACAGTCCAGTACCACATGAAGAAGCTATTGATTTTATCAGCCTATTGATTTTACCAGCCAACGTTGGCGGCGACAGAATCTCGAATGCAGAGATAGGTGTGTTAAAGCAGTGCATTATGATAGAGGCACTTAAACTGGCTCCAGGGAAATGTGAGTGTTCACAAAGTAAGTGTACAACTTAGAAAGGAGTCAGTGCTATAGTGTAAGACAGCATCCTAAACCTGAAATAACAATGTTTGCAGAGTCAGTTTTGATTCAAATATTGGCTTCTTCTATATCTCAGTAGATTTATCTATACATGAAGATGATGAATACTGGTGATTAAAAATAAAATACTACAGCTATTCTCAAGAGGAGCCCATTTGATTAAACAGAGGAACTCAAGTTCTGGTGCCAGAGTCCAGCCTGATTCTGGCTCCTCCACCTGTTGGCTTTATGGTCTGTCCCAGGCTCAGTTTTCTCATCCATAAGATGGGGTAATGAAACTTCCTGTGGGGTGTCATGGGGCTCGGAGATAAGGATCCCAGTATTGACATTTAAGAAGCACTAGGCAAAGACAAGATCGTGCACTATTTCTGGATGATGGTTAACTATTCAAAAATCAAGATCACAGATGGATAGGGTGTTCAGCGAGAGATAAGGACAAGGACAATGTGGGGACAAGGAGAAGGTATAATTATTGATAGTCTATAAGCTTGAGCTGAGGCCAAGGGAAGAGAGATGGGCTAGCAGTCAATAGCTAGATATGACTATGGTAAAGTAAGAAGAAAGAACCGGCAGAAAGAAGGTGGCCTTGAATTGGTCTAGTCACAGGTAGCAGCAACTCAGATTTGGAGACTTGTAGCTAAGGACAGATTTCTATTCACTTGGACAGAGGGTAGAAAGAAGCTATACTGCTAGTCAGCCCCCAAGAACTTGGGTACTCAACAGGTAATCAAGATAAGTACTCTGCTCCTGATATGGTTAAGAGGCAGAAGACACTAGAGTGTAGTATAGGCCAAAGTATTAATCACATCATTAAAGCAAAGCTGACAAGATACAGAGCTGGATGTGGCTCCTTAAATGACTGAACCAGGCTAAAGTAAGCATTCTCTCCATGAGAAAGGAAGATCAGATCTGAGTGGATGTGAGGTTCAGTGTCTGGAGGCTTCATGTAGGCTAAGGTTTGGAGAGTTGCTTATCCATGAGTTCCAGAATGTAGAGCACAGGCAAAAGTGTTTGAAACAAATTGCTGGAGAGGAACTACATGCCAGTCAGTCATACCATCTGTACCCAAGCTGGGCAGAGTCTTAGGTATTAGGATATGCAGTAGGTTTGGATTATGGAGAAACCTATGCTAGCAAAGTCATGTGCAGGTGGCATTGCATAGAATATGTGGGGGCTTAGGAAATAACATGTGGATGGGAACAATCAAAGTTACAGGATTTTCAGGACATTACTGTGTAGGTGCCTACAAGTTATAGGTGCAATGGCAAAGAAGCTGGAATTGCCAGAAGGCAAGTGAATCCCATCTCCTGAATAGCGGAGAGTGGCAACAAGGATCTCCAGTGGAGTGCATGCCTATAGCAGGCCCCAACCCCAAACCCACACCCCTTAGCCAGAACCAGTTCTCTGCTAGATCTTAGGAATGGCAGAGCAGGGTATTTGCTACTGAGTTTCTGGATATGCTAGATGCATTTTTAGAGCATGAAGAATAAAAATCAATTTTGTAAAAGAACTACGAATACAAAAACAGTGTGTCATCATTTCAAAGTGCTATAAAGATTTCCATAAATATGACTGACTTAGAGAATCACTTTGAAGGGAAAACAATTGCATTTCTGTAATAGGAAACTAACCCAGTTTCAGAATAACTCTTTCGAGCTAGCTTTCATTCCTAGTTTTCTAGGACCTTACAAAGGTCCTAAAACAGAAAATATTTGCTTGTAGCTGCTTAGGGTTTACTGCCTGGCTTTAATTAATTTTGGCAAATGTATTATGACGTATAATTGATACACCACTTGACTTAAACAAAATGTGCCTAGATTTTATATCTAATAGGATAGACAGTTCTATCCTTCATCACTAATAAGCTCTTTGTTAACCATCAGCATTGCCAAACCAGCTCCTGGAAACTTTCAGACATTAACAATAAAAGATGGCTTTTGTCCAAATGTCATCCACCAACTTGAGAAGAAATCAAGACAAATTAGCGATCAAATTCTACTTCTCACACAAGGGGGTCTATCCCACTTTGTGCTAGAGTGGGGGAAAAAACTGGATTTTCTAACCCCAAAGGAAAATGACTTTTAATTAATACTACTATTCTGTGGGTCTTCTTTGTGCCTTATCTTTTATCTGGTTAAATAATAATCAATTCTATTTATTCCACTGCATACAGTATCCCTAAGCTACATGACTCACTGGTGCAGCCATCCTGCTTAGAATTTCTGCTGCTTGGCTCTTAACTTTACTCAGAGGAAAAATTTTCCTCATGTCCCATCTCTGTTATGGCTTGGGGAAGAATTTCAATATTCCTCCTTTACAAAATCTCTTTCCAGTGGTCCTAGCCCCTGTGGCCATGCCTAGTCCTGGCATTTCTCTGGAACCCTTATACTTCAAGTCTCAACTACCTTCAAGGTTGTTGGAGAGCTGGACTTCTGTTTACATATGAAGAAAATAAAATCGCTCCCTTTTTACGAGTAAACACATTGGAGCTGCGTTCTGAGTGGCAGAATTTATCACTTCCATTGGAGAACAGCCTTGGAGCTAATCTGGAAGAGAGAGACTGAAAAGCAGCAGGTGCTAATTTGTGTTGTGTAGTAAGTCATGGAGATTCTTGAATCATCCCCTGGCATCCAAAAGGAAAAGATATATTAGGAACCCTAGGAAATGTGAGGAAAGAAGGCAAGACATTTCAGACCCCAGCAATCCAAGTCATTTCAGAGTGAAGAGAAAGAAGCCCCTCATGGATTCCCCTGTGTAGAACTTCACCAAATTCTGCAGGAATAGTTTGTCTATGCTATATCTTCCCATTACCTCTGAGTGTTTGGTAAGAATCCTATGTCAAAGGCAACTTTGTGGCAGAGCTGCCCTGTGGACTGAAGGAGAGAGAGAGAGAGAGAGAGAGAGAGAGAGAGAGAGATTGATTGATTATGCACATTTGGGGCAAAGAAGACATAGAAAACTTTAATGGAACCATTACCAAAACAGAAATTGAATCAGTAATAAAGGCCCTCCCAACAAAGAAAAGCTCAGGACTGGATGGCTTCACTGCTGAATTCTACCAGTCATTTAAAGAAGAACTAACCGCTTCTTTTCAATTTACTCAAAACAATTGAAAGGAAGGGAATCTTCCCCAAATTTTCTTTCTATGAAGCCAGTATCCTTAATCCCCAAACCTGAAAAAGATACAACAGAGGAAGAGAACTACAGGCCAATTTCTCTGATGAACATAGATGCAAAAATCCTCAACAAAATTCTGGCCAATCGAATCCAACAACACATCAGAAAGATCATTCACCCAAACCAAGTGGGATTTATCCCTGTTATGCAAGGATGGCTCAACATTTGCAAATCAATCAATGTAACATATCACATTAACAAACTCTAGAACAAAAACCATACGATTATCTCAGTAGATGCAGAGAAAGCATTTGATAAAATACAACACCCTTTCATGATGAAAACTCTAAGCAAATTGGGTATAGAAGGAACATTCCACAACACAATCAAGGCAATTTATGACAAACTCATGGCCTGTGTCCTATTGAATGAGGAAAAGTTGGAAGATTCCCACTGAGATCTGGAACCAGACAGGGATGCCCACTCTTGCCATTGCTATTCAATATAGTCCTGGACATTTTAGCCAGAGCCATTAGGCAAGAAAAAGAAATCGAGATTCAAATTGGGAATGAGGAAATCAAACTACCTCTATTTGTAGATGACATGATTCTATATATAGGGGATCCGAAAGACTCCACCAAGAGACTATTGGAAGTCATAGAAGAGTTTGGTAAAGTAGCAGGGTATAAAAACAATACACAAAAATTAACAGCCTTTGTATACACAGACAATGCCACAGTTGAAAAAGAACTTCTAGGATCGATCTCATTCATAAGAGCTACAAAAAAAAAATCAAATACTTTGGAATAAATTTAGCCAAAGATGTCAAAAATCTCTATGATGAGAATTACAAAACATTAAAGAAAGAAATAGAATAAGATACAAAAAATGGAAAAATCTTCCATGTTCATGGATTGAAAGAATCAAAATCATCAAAATGGCCTTTCTTCTGAAAGTAATTTACAGATTCAATGTGATACCAATCAAAATATATCAAAGATATTCTTCTTAGATTTAGAAAAAATGCTGAAATTCATATGGAAACACAAGAGACCTCAAATAGCTAAAACAATCTTCGACAACAAAAACAAAGCCAGAGGCATCACAATACCAGATTTCAAGACATACTACAAGGCAGTTATAATCCAGACAGCCTAGTACTGGTACAAAAACAGATGGGTACACCAATGGAACAGAATAGAAACACAAGAAGTCAATCCAAGTATCTATAACCAACTCATATTTTACCAAGGAGCTAAAGCCAATCCCTGGAGCAAGAACAGGCTCTTCAACAAATGGTGCTGGGAAAACTGGATTTCCATATGCAGGAGTATGAAGCAGGACCCCTACCTTACACCTTAAATGAAAATCCATTCAAAATGGATTAAAGACCTAAATCTATGATCTGATACTATCAAATTACTACAGAAAATTGGGGAAACCCTGCAAGAAATTGGCACAGGCAAAGATTTCTTGGAAAAGACACCAGAGGCAATCAAATATGAAATCCACAAATGTGATTACATCAAATTGAGAAGTTTCTGTACTGCGAAAGAAACACTTAGCAAAGTGAAGAGGCACTTCTGAATACAGAATGGAGGAATTATTTGCAAACAATGCAATGGATAAAGGATTAATAGCCAGAATATATAAAGAGATCAAGAAACACCACCACAACAAAACAACCCAGTTAAGAAGTGGGCCAAGGACTTAAACAGATATTTTTCAAAAGAAGAAATCCAAATGCCCAACAGAACACAAAAAAATGTTCAGGATCACTAGCCACCAGGGAAATGCAAATCAAAACCACAATGAGGTTTCACTTCACCCCAGTTAGGATTGCTTTTATACAGAAATCAACAAACAACAAATGCTGGTGAGGATGTGGTGAAAAGATACCCTAATTCACTGTTGGTGGGAATGTAAACTGGTAAAACCACTATGGAAATTAATTTGGAGATTCCTCAGAAATCTGAATATATATCTACCATATGACCCAGCCATCCCACTCCTGGGAATTTACCCAACAGAAATGAAATCAGCAAATAAAAGAGTTATCTGCACCCCACATGTGTATTGCAGCTCAATTTGCAATAGCTATGACATAGAATCAACCTAAATGTCCATCCACTGAAGACTGGATGAAGAAATTATGGGCTATGTACTCCATGAAATATTACACAGCAGTAAAAAATGAAATTTGGTCATTTGCAACAAAATTGAAGAATCTGGAAAACATCATACTTGGTGAAATAAGCCAGTCCCAAAGGGACAACTAGCACATGTTCTCCCTGATCTGTGATAACTAACAGAACACCTAAAAGGAAATCTGTAGAAGTGAGATTGACACTTTGAGAAGCTATGACCTGAACAACCTTTGTCTTGACTGTCAAGGAATAGTTTTCTTTTTTTCTTCTTAATGGAGAATGGGACTGGGAATGGGAGAGGGAGGAGGAGGTGGGGCAAGAGTGAGGGTGGGAGGGCAGGGATGATGGGAAGAATCACTATATTCCGAAAGCTGTATTTATGAAATTTGTACTCATTAAATAAATGGTTTCTTTATGGGAGAAAAAAGGAAATGATTATGATGGACTTGAAAAAAATACTTAATTGAAAATGAAAAAGAAAAGACTGTAACCTTTGATGGCTTTGCTTCTCTCTGCTTCATGCCCCACTCCTATTTTTTTCTTTATATATTTATTTATTTCAAAGGCAGAGTGATGGAGGAGGGGGAGATACAGAAATAGAGATGTCTTCTATCTACTGTTTCATTCCCCTAAATGCTTGCAACAGCTGGGGTTGGTTCAGGTCAAAGCCAGGAGCCCAGAACCCCGTCTGAGTCTCCCCATCTAGAAGTCAAGAACCCAAGCGTTTGAGTCATCATCTGCTGTCTTCCAGGTACTTTAGCAGGAAGCAAAGGTGAAACTGAATCCCACACTCTGACATGGGCTTAACCTGCTGCAACACAATGTCCACCTCTCCACTCCCATTTCTTGAAATTACTTCTCAAACTGCATTTCCTATACGTGAACCTCACTTTTTGAGGAGAAAATCAGGCTAAGAAAACTATATTTTTAATGAAAAAATAGTCAAATTTAATTTGCTTTTCATTTTGCTTTGCTTATTTTATAATCTCTCCCTCAGGACATCCAGGGAAGACAAATATATGAGATGATAAATCATCTTTTATACCTCTTCATTGCCTGATATCAAATATTGTTATGTAGATTATTTTAATCTCTAACTAGTTGGTTTCACATTTTCAGTTTTTAAAATAATCTACAGATTTTTGAAATATTTATGCTTGGTTTTGTTGTTGACAATTTAATGTGAACAGAATTTTCCAACCTATGTTTTTAATCTCTGACCCTGGCTTCAGACTAACCAGTCCTGACTGTTGCAGGCATTTGTGGATTAAACCAGCAAATAGGAATTTTGTATCCATCTCTCTCTTGGAGACTGATGAAAATTTAATATCCAAAACATAATAATATTTATATAATACCAAATAAGTTTAAATAGTATATATTTTAATAAAATCATTAAATATTAATGCTAAGTATAATTAAATATTTTATTAAACTGAAAAATCACCTGCAAATAAATTAAAAAGAGAGAAAAGCACTTCAATAAAACAGGGAAAAATTTTAAACAAAAATTTCACAGATGGAATAGAAATAAAGATATGAAAAACCATTTGGCTTAGAAATTATGAAATGCAACTTCAAACTACAATGTGATGGTATCATGCAGGAAAAAAACTGATGAAAATTAAAGTGTGGCCATATTTCATGCTGATGAGGATGTGGGAAAAGGATATACTTACTACAGTACTTTAGCACACATGATACAATTCGTCATGTTCTGATAAAACTGAAGATGTGTATATTCCTGTCCCAGGAATTCCACTCCTGGAATTTCATGTACATGTGAACCAGGAGAAGATCTAAGAACGTAGTAGCACTGCTGATTATCCCAACAGATTCTAAACAACCCAAATGCTCATCAGCACTAGAATAGATAAATTGTGTTCTGCTAAAACGGATTTCCAGGCATTAGCAAAATATAATGAATTTCAGTAAAGAAGCTCTTTCTATCTGTACTCAAAGCCCTGTAAATTCTGACATGATTTACACCCATTTTTTTTTTTTTTTTTTTTTGCAAATGGATAGGTACCCTTCCCTTTTTTCTTCCACTTCTCTACCCACTCTCTCAGGGATTATCATGTATTGGTGAGCCTCTGTTACTGATTAGAATGTGTGGTATCTTTCAGGAGATATTGAGACAAAATAAGGGACCACTGGGCTTGGGTAATGTTTCAATAACCTAGATGATAAATATTTCATATACCATTCAAGGGACTTTTTTTCTCCATATATCAACTACACATAGGTGAAAAACTGAAAATAATATTCCTTTTATGGCTTAGAAACTAAGGGGAAAATTTATATGCAATGGCCATGGGATGGATTTATTTCCATAAAAATGGCCTTTCCTGCGGTCTCAGTTTCATGTGAAGAATTCTAAGATGCTATGCAACACAGACCTGCTTATTTGATGTGCAGGTGGAAGAATCAGCCATGAATCCAGGCTTACTTTTGTAATCTAACAAGAAATCAGGGAAGTGGTGGTTTCCAGCTTGAAGTCTCAGGTCTTCACAATAGTCTAGTATTAGATCAAGCAAGACACATAAATTAAGCTTTCTATGTGTTATATCAATGTAGAGGGTGATGATGAATTGAGATCATTGCAGAGTTTATTGCGCACACATTAAATGACTTGGATGTAATGATATTATTTATTAGTGTCCCAGGACTACTATTGCTATGCTCTCCCCAAACCAACCAACTTAGCCCCAGAATTATCATCTTTCCCAAATTTCTACAGTAATTGCCCTAATCACAAATATATATATATATTTGCATTGTACACACACTGAAGAGTCAGTTACCGGGTGCCCAGAGCACAGCATTCTGCCAATTCTCTAAGTCCCCTCTATTGCTACTCACTTTTCTTGCTTAGTCCTTTCTGCATTTTCTCCATCCTACAACCTCAACCGAGTCACATCATTCTGTTATCAGCAATGTCACTTTGTCTTCAGACTTTTTTTTAACAGACAGAGTTAGAGAGAGAGTTAGAGAGAGAGAGAGAGAGAGAGAGAGAGAGAGAGAAAGAGAGAGAGAGAGAGAGAAAGGTCTTCCTTTTTCCGTTGGTTCCCCCCAAGTGGCTGCTACAGCCTGAGCGTTGTGGCCGGCACATCATGCTGATCTGAAGCTAGGAGCCAGGTGCTTGCTCCTGGTCTCCCATGGGGTGCAGGGCCCAAGGACCTAGGCCATCCTCCACTGCACTCCCAGGCCATAGCAGAGAGCTGGACAGGAAGAAGAGCAACTGGGACAGAATCCGGCGCCCCAACCGGGACTAGAATCGGGGGTGCGGGAGCTGCAGGCAGAGGATTAGCCTATTGAGCCACGGCACCAGCCTGTCTTCTTACTTTATGCATAATGTGGATTATGGCATATCAGATTATCTCTTCAAGTCAATGTAGTGCTGCTCCTAAGAACATCAAGAAGAATAAACTTTTATGTGTTGCATTACACATATGGTAACTTCATCTCTATAAAGGAGTACAATCGAAATCCTTCCTTTATACCTACATAGGGTTCATTTGGATAAAATGATTGGCAATGACTACTGTCCTCTGATCAACCCCATTCTCTGTGACGACAGGCTAAAGTTTATGTGGGTGGGAGGAAAAGAGAGTGAATCCAAAAAGGGGAATTAGCAAACCATTTGGGGGAAGCAGGAGAAAGAAAATGGATCCCTGAATCCTTCATAGTCTCCTAGATTCATCTGGCCAACTGGGCGAGGACAGATGTGACAAACCTCAGCAGCAGTGGGCAGGCGTGGATGGCACAAGGAAAACTCTGGCACTGCTTGCATCTCATTTATTGTGCAATAAAGTGACTCCATGTTTTACACAACTGAACTTTTAGACCTTGATCATGTCATGGTGGGTTTTGACATGAATATGGAACTTAAAAAATTTTTATTATGTCATCTTACTGTAAGTCAAAATAATTACCATTTAATAGTATAAAAAGAAAAGCAAAATAGATAGTTTTAAAGAAAGTAAAAGGCTGAACAAATGAGTATTCAGAGTTAGGACCCCCCCCCCATCAGGTCTTCTGATGGCTAAGTTGCTGATTCTTCCAGGACAGCATGCTTCCTTCCCGGGAGGTCTCATCAAGACTACATAAGCGAAACTTATTTTTCCTCCAAAGTACTTATTTGGATCCAAACTCAGCTAATTGTCTCATGTTTCACCTAGCAGGTGTCCACACATTTTGGAAGCTATGGGATTCCATGCCTTCCTATCAGTGGCTCTCCAATGGTAGGTAGGATCTATGCTGTGCCAGAACAACCTGCAGTTGGGCGAATTCAGTCACACAAGGAGTTAGTTTAGTTAAACAAATAGGATGGGTAATTTTATGTCTTTGCTCCTCACTCAGTGAAATTTTAATTCTTGGGGCCAGCGCCATGGCTAACTTAGGTTAATCCTCCACCTGCGGCACCGACATCCCATATGGGTGACGGTTCTAGTCCCGGTTGCTCCTCTTCCTGTCCAGCTCTCTGCCGTGGCCTGGGAAAGCAGTGGAGGATGTGGGCCCCTACACCTGCATGGGAGACCAGGAGCAAGCACCTGGCTCCTGGCTTCGGATCGGCGCAGCTCCAGCCGTCGTGGCTATTTGGGGAGTAGGGAAGACATTTTTCTCTCTCTCACTGTCTGTAATTCTGTCAAATACATTAAAAAAGATTTAAAAAAAAAGAAATTTTAATTCTCCACTGGAATCAAGAATTTTGTAATACTAGTCAGGTGGGAAGTAAGAAAAAACTGGTTTCATGGTTAGTCATTGGCGAGGATGTGAAATGGTAAGAATAGAAAGAACTTCCGGCCGGCGCCGTGGCTCAACAGGCTAATCCTCTGCCTTGCGGCGCCGGCACACCGGGTTCTAGTCCCGGTCGGGGCGCCGGATTCTGTCCCGGTTGCCCCTCTTCCAGGCCAGCCCTCTGCTGTGGCCCGGGAGTGCAGTGGAGGATGGCCCAGGTGCTTGGGCCCTGCACCCCATGGGAGACCAGGAAAAGCACCTGGCTCCTGGCTCCTGCCATCGGACAAGCGCGGTGCGCCGGCCGCAGCGTGCCGACCGCGGCAGCCATTGGAGGGTGAACCAACGGCAAAAGGAAGACCTTTCTTTCTGTCTCTCTCTCTCACTGTCCACTCTGCCTGTAAAAAAAAAAAAAAAGAAAGAACTTCCACTTATTGATGCTCACTGTCGTTCACCACCTGTGTTAAACACACATAGTTTGGTCTTTATTAGCAACAATTTGATAGATTTGTTTGTCTTTTTTAATAAAGGAAACACTAACTTTAACACTCTAGGCCTTGATGACTGCTGTGTGTTCTAATGTGAACAAGTATGGCTACAAACTTGTGTTACTGCCACGTAGGAAAACAAGAACTACAAGAAATGGCTATGATTTTTGATGCAGTATTTGCTTCTTAAACATAAATTGTTTTCTCGACTCATTTACCTTGTGAGAGTAGACTAGTGTTTATTATCTGATGCTCCAAGCTAATTACTTCTCATATGACAGAAAATCCCCGTAGGGCTTCCAGAAAAGCTCCAGCTGACAGCAGTGGTGTTTCACAAGGTCATGCAGCAGCGGTTTGTCTCTGATCATGGCAGGCCTTTCTCCCTGCTCTCAAACAGCACGTCCTTCTGTCTGCAGTACAATGAAGTATACTGGTGCAGCTTCTGAAAGTTTCCATAGCATCATTCTTTGATAACGACTTTACCTATCATATGTTTTCCTGACTGGCAGTAACTAATATACAGAGTACAGCAAATGTAGTACATATGAGCAAAATTGACATTCTGAGATTTGAATATTGTTTACAACCCTTGTCTTCACTTGTGAGGAACAGTGGTTTTTCTACTCACTACTTGTTTAATTCTTTATTTAGTGGAGGGTTAAGTTCATGATTGTAAAATAAACTGAAAATATGTCATTGTAAAAATTAAAAGAAAAAATAAGGAAGGAAGGAGGATGGAGGGTGGGAGTGTGGGCAGGAGGGAGAGAAGGGTATAAAGTATCACTATGCCCTTAAATCTGTATGTAGGAAATACATGAAATTCATTCACCTTAAATAAATAAAAAATTTACAAAAAGACATATCTAGTCTCAAAGTCACAAAATCAGGGGGCATGACTGGAAGGGAGACCTAGAGACCAGAGAAGAACGAATGGCCATCAAATCCTGGATTGCATCCTGGAATCTTGACAACAAGGCAGTCTGGATTTTAGTCTCTCTAATGCCCTTTATGACCAATGTGACCCGAGATGCTTACTCGTCCTTTTATTTTTTCTTACAAAAGAATGATTTCAATCTCATAATGTTAGTGTGAGAGCCCTGAGCAATAAGGTACATGGTGCCTCACACAGCAGGAGTCCAGTAAATACTGGTTATACTGATAAGGTCTCCTCCCTCCGCCACATCTTGGGGAGGCAGGTGGATCAAGTCACTCAGCCTCTCTCACATTTGGTTCTTCTATGATACATAAAATGAAGGATATAGACTAGTCCAGATGTTCTATACAATCATTTTTAGCTGTAATATTCTATGAATCAAAATCATTCTGCCCATTTGTGGCAAAGGTAATTGGTACTCATCAAATTCTTTTTTTAATATTTATTTTATTTATTTGAAAGTCAGAGTTATATAGAGAGAAAAAGGGAGAGAGAGCAAGATCCTTTATCCATTGGTTCACTCCTCAGATGGCTTCATGGCTGGGGCTGGGCCAGGCCAAAGCCAGGAGCCAGGAGCTTCATCCTGGCTTCCCACGTGAATGCCGGGTTCAGGCACTTGGTCCGTCTTCTACTGCTTTCCCAGGACACAGCAGAGAGCTGGATCAGAAGTGGAGCAGCTGGGACTCAAACCAGAACCCATATGGGATGCTGGCACTGCAGGTGGTAGCTTTACTAGCTGTGCCACAGCGCTGGCCCCTCCCTTCCCACTCTGTGCAGCTCTCCATTTCTTAGCACTGTGATTAGGTTGGGACCTCATTACTACTAGTGGTCAATGCAGATGTGAGTGAAATGATGTGCTACTCTGGGTCCGAGGGCAGTTATGAGTCACTGTAAATTCATTCCTCCCTCTCTCTCTCTCTGAGTAAATGCTAGCTGCTCTGACAAACTTCAAAACATCATTTGCATAAAAATGAAAATAATTAGTTCTTGCTTTTCCATGGTCAAATGAAGCCAGGCAGATTTTCTCCAGTGGTAACTCAGAGGCCCAAGTTGCTTACATATTATAACAATGCTGACTCAGAATTCTTCATTTCCAGTGTTGCTGATGAGAAACACACATACACACTCACACACACACCCACGCACACAGTGAGAGCGAGAGCAACAGAGAGAGAGAGAGAATCTTCCATCCACTGATCCCCTCACCAAGTGACTGAAACAGCTAGGGCTGAGCCAGGCTGACGCCTGGAGCCGGGAGCTCATTCTGGTTCTTCCAAGTGGGTGGCAGGGACTCAAATACTGGGGCCATCACTTGCTGCCTTCAAGAATGCACGTTACCAGGAAACTGAACTGCATGTAGAGGTGGAACTTGATCTCAGGTACCTGGATATAGGATGCTGGAATCATAAGAGACGACTTAACCTACTTTACAACAACGTTTTCCACTCAAAATCTTTATTAGGTAATAAAAAAAAAATACAACAGGTGGAAGGGAAGCAAGCATATTTTAGGATCAGCATATGGCCTGAGAGGCATGTCCATAAAACATGGAAAGGCCTAAGAAGCTAACTATGGCATTGTTCTATGTGTGGCTCTACGTTTTTCTGGAATTTACTAGATGTTTTCCTCTTTCTCCTTACTTTGACTCCAGTTTTATTTAACTGTAAACTCAGGATGCCTGTTGCGTAAGCCAGAAGTTCTCCAATCTGGTTTTACAACACTTTATCATTTCTCCTAGCATGTCACTGGGCAGCATAAAATTCTTAAAGAAAATTAATATTCTTATAATCAGACTAATTATGAGAAGAAAAACATTTCATGTCAGTGGTAAAGTGGGAAGGCACACATTATCTGATTACCTGACATTACAGAATTGTTACAAAACCAAAAAAGATACTAGAGGTTGGAACCTGTGAAGTGCTGTAAGATGAGATGAGGCAGGGATCTGATGGAAGGAGAGGTATACTACAAAAACATCAGGTGGCCAGCACCATGGCACAGTAGGTTAATCCTCTGCCTGCCGTGCCGGCAGCCCATATGGGCGCCAGTTCAATCCCAGCTGCTCCTCTTCCAATCTAGTTCTCTGCTGTGGCCTGGGAAAGCAGTAGGAGATGGCCCAAGTGCTTGGGCCCCTGCACCCACATGGGAGACCAGGAAGAAGCACCTGGCTCCTGGCTTTGGATCAGTGCAGCTCCCGCCATTGGGGCCATTTGAGGAGTGAACCAACGGAAGGAAGATCTTTCTCTCTGTCTCTCCCTTTCACTGTCTGTAACTCTACCTCTCAAATAAATAAATAAAATCTTTTTTTTTTAATTTTTTTTTTATTTTTGACAGGCAGAGTGGACAGTGAGAGAGAGAGAGAGACAGAGAGAAAGGTCTTCCTTTGCCATTGGTCCACCCTCCAATGGCTGCCGCGGACGGCGCGCTGCGGCCGGTGCACCGTGCTCATCCGATGGCAGGAGCCAGGTGCTAGGTGCTTATCCTGGTCTCCCATGGGGTGCAGGGCCCAAGCACTTGGGCTATCTTCCACTGCACTCCTGGGCCACAGCAGAGGGCTGGCCTGGAAGAGGGGCAACCAGGACAGAATCCGGCGCCCCGACCAAATAAAATCTTTTTTAAAAAAATCATCAGAATCCATGAAGGAGTAAATATTGACACAGCAACCTATATTTTTAAAAGGGAAGGTACATATGAAAATCAAACACAAATATGGTAAAAGATTTATACCAGAACTTTAAAAGGAGAGCCCAGCTTCGTCCTGAAGAGTATACCTCATTTTCCTAACTATTCTCTTTCTTTAAAAAAAGAAAAGCTGCTAAGCTTTATGCCAAGAAGAGAAAGAAAAATATTTTTATCAAAGTAGTTAAAACTACAATGGCAGTGATAGTGGTATTTCTTTCTTTCCTTTTTTTTTTTTGGACAGGCAGAGTTAGATAGTGAGAGAGACAGAGGGAGAGAAAGGTCTTCCTTCCCATGGTTCACCCCCCAAATGGCTGCTACAGCCGGTGCACTGCGTCAATTTGAAGCCAGGAGCCAGGTGCTTCTCCTGGTCTCCCATGCGGGTGCAGGGCCCAAGCACTTGGGCCATCCTCCACTGCCTTCCCAGGCCACAGCAGAGAGCTGGACTGGAAGAGGAGCAACCAGGACAGAATCTGGCGCCCTGACCAGGACTAGAACCCGGGGTGCTGGCGCCACAGGTGGAGAATTAGCCTAGTGAGCCATGGCACTGACCAATAGTGGTATTTCTAATAAGCCAGTCCTAAAGGGACAAACACTGTATGTTTTCCCTGATCCGTGATAACTAATAGAGCACCTAAAAGGAAATCTGTAGAAGTGAAATTAACACTTTGAGAAGCAACGATGTGAACAGCCCATGTCTTGAATGTCCAGGAAGAGTGTTTTCTGTTTTTTTTTCCTTAGTGGAAATGGGACTGAGAATGGGAGAGGGAGGAGGAGGTGAGGTGGGAGTGGGGTAAGAGGGCGGGTATGGTGGAAAGAATCACTACATTTCTAAAGTTGTACTTATGAAATTTGTACTCATTTAATAAAAGGATTATTTGGGGGAAAAAAAGAACCTGAAAAAAAAAAAAAAAGAAAATGGTGTTTCTAAGCAGCTGTGTTATTTACACATCTGTGAATAGTTCAGGCAAATTGGAACTCTTTAGGGGTTTGCATATATACCTTGTTTACTAAGAAAGTAAGGTTGATGGGCATCTATTTCTATTTTATTAATTATTGATTTATTATTAATCACGATTTCAATGTAATTTCCAAAAATAAATAAATGCCCGTGATTCAGTTCTCTGTGTTATTAAGCAGATGGCTTTATGCAGACCATTTATGCCTTGGATAGACCATTAGAACAGGGACAACTGCAGTGTAACAAAAGAGAGAGATGAAAGTCTGTTGACCTAATCCAAACAAATTACTCCTGGTTTCACTGGTTGTTGCCAAGTCGCAACAGAGCAATACGAGAAAATACAGCACGAGGCACAAAGGGGTCTGCCTGTGATGGCTAAAGCTATGAGTGATGGGCCTGTGAGCTCATCTCTGCCAGTTGCCTGGAAGCCATCAGATCACTGACATCAACTCCGGGAAAGCTGCTGTGCCCACGAGATAAGAGGGAAGAGTACACAGAGTGACTCCAAAAGAGAGAGAGGCTTGAGGTGTGAATCAGGCAGGAGTAAGACTTCCCTGTCCCAACAATCGCCATCCAATGCGCCCTGCTTGCACTCCAGGAGGGCGAGTCTCCTCAAAAAGGAATCATTGAACTTGGGAGATGGCACAAAAAGCTATGGCACAATTTCTCAGCTCATCAAGAGAGCAACGACCCATGTAGTCTTGAGCCTTCTGGCACCCACATTGTGTGATTTCAAGAGACTTGCTTTGTCCAACACTTGTCCATTTCAGCTCAAAGTCAAGTTATATATTGAACATACCATAGACAAATAAACCAAAAAAACCCTTTTTGAATGAGTTTTGGTGACTATATGTTAGATATAATGAACCACCAAATATATTCTAAAATATTGATACACTGAGAAGGTTTTTGTTTTTCACCTAATGTCCATTAATCAGTGAAGGAACCTTTGCCAGTAGAGATGAGAGCAGGAAAATGGAGTGAGAGGAGTCAAGTATAAAACCTAGAGAATGAAGAGAAGAGTGAAGAACCAAGAAAATGACATTGAGGTCTGGAATCAACGTTTAATTTTTGTTTATGATTGGAACTATGGGCCCAAGTTCATTCTTCTGAGCAGATACTCATCTATCCCAGTGTTAATGACTGAAAAGACTAGAAGACTACTCTTTCCCCCACTTAATTATCTTGGAACCATCTGTCAAAAGCCAATTGACTACAATTGTGAGCATTTATTTCTGGATTCTCACCGATCTATAGGCCCTTCCTAATGACTGTAGCAGATTTGTCAATAGACTAAGTTTTGGGAATTGGAAATGAAAATCTCCTAATTTTGTTCTTTTTCAAAATTATTTTGACTACTCTCATTTCCTTGAATTTCCATATGAATTTTAGAATCAAACCTGTCAATTTTTACAAGAAACTAAGTGGGATCTTGGAAGATTGAATTGAATCTGTAGACATATCCAGGGAGTGTTACCATTTTATACTCATTAGATCTTCTGGTCCAGGCTCATGGGATGACTTTCATTTATTTTAGTCTTCATTATTTTCAAAATTTTTTTTATAGGTTTCATAGTAGCTTAAGTTCCACCAATTTTGCTGCTTTTCTCAGAAGTAACTTTTTATTTTTCATTGATTTTTCTTTCTTTTCATTCTCAATTTTACTCATTTTTCTTTTTTTAACTTTTATTTAGAAAATATAAATTTTCAAAGTACAGCTTATGGATTACAACGGCTTTTTCCCTCCATAACTTCCCTCCTGCCTGCAACCCTCCCAACTCCCTCTCCCTCTTCCATTCCATTCACATCAAGATTCATTTTCAATTATCTTTATATGCAGAAGATCAATTTAGCATATATTAAGTAAAGATTTCAACAGTTTGCACCCCCACAGAAACACAAAGTGTAAAATACTGTTTCAGTACTAGTTATAGCATTAATTCACATTGTACAACACATTAAGGACAGAGATCCTACATGAGGAGTAAGTGCACAGTGACTCCTGATGTTGATTCAACAATTTGATACTCTTGTTTATGGCCTCAGTAATCACCCTAGGCTCTAGTCATGAGTTGCCGAGGCTATGGAAGCCTTTAGGGTTCGCCGACTTCGATCTTATTTAGACAAGGTCATAGTCGAAGTGGAAGTTCACTCCTTCCTTCAGAAAAAGGTACCTCCTTCTTTGATGGCCCGTTCTCCTTACTCTTGCCTTACGTTCAATTTTTGTTTTTGTTTTTTTTTTTGGGGGGGGGAGGGTTGTTTTTTGTTTGTTTGTTTGTTTGTTTTTTGCTTTTTGGTATTTTCAGCATTTATTTTTGGTATTTTAAAGCATAAGATGAGGTTATTGGTAATATTTCTTCTTTATTAATTTAGGCATTAGCTGTGCCCCATACATTTTGTAGGTTGTATCCTCATTTTCATTTATGTATAAATATTTTCTAATGTTGTCTTTGACTTCCTCGTTAATCTATTGTTAATTTTTGAAAAGGGGTTGTATAATAACCACATATGTATAGATTTTATAAATTTCTGCCTGTTGATTTCTAAATTCACTGCACCTGGGGAACATACTTTGTATTACTGCAATCCTTTGAAATTTAGTGAAACTTACTTTACAGCCTAGTGTATGGTGTATCCTTGAGAATGCTTCATGTGAACTTGGGAAAATTCTGTGTTTTGTAATTGTTGCATAGAGTGTTCTATAGATGGCTGTTAGGTCTAGTTCTTTATAGCCTTGTAATCTTATATTGCCTTTTTGGTCTTCTACCTAGAATTTTGAATGTCAAATCGTACAACTTCTTGAGCAAGATTCAAATGATTATTTTTCCTATACATGTCTACACATACTATCTCCTGAAGTCTTAGTCTTTCTGTCTGAGGTTTTCAGTTCCCTAAAACAGGACTACTACATTACCCAAATAAAAAAGGGATAATAAGCTATATTTTTTGGAATCAACCTTGTGAATGAAAATATGCAAAGTCCCAAATTCACACTATAAGAAAAATGATTATTGCTTTAAGCTAGCTCTATATCCTCAAGTTCATGCACTTATTATTTAAGTTTGTATGGATAGGAATCCAGAATCTAAAGGCTGGGGGAAAGGTAAAAAAAACAAAACAAAACAAACAAAAAAAACCTGACAGAGCTCAGCCCCAAAGTTACTACACAATGATATCAGGTAGTCTCCTGCAGAGGCAGCTTCCATTCTTTCTCCCTAGATTTGAGTCTGTGAATGCATTGCTAGTCAGAGCAAGAAACATTCATATCAACTAAAGTACTGGAGCACTTATTACCAAGCTTCATAGGAGAAATCATAACTTGAAAAATCTTTTTACAAAAATATTTATTTATGTGTTTTGGGAGTTACAGAGAAAGAGGGAGAGACAGAGAGGGAGCTTCCATCTGCTGGTTCATAACCCAGAAGGCTGCAATGGCTAGTGCTAGGCCAGGCCAAAGCCAGGAACCAGGAGCCTCCTCTGGGTCTCCCATATGGGTGACAAGGGCATAGGTACTTGGGCCATCATCCAGTGCTTTCTCAGGTCATTCCCAGGGCACTGGGTTGAAAGTGGAGCAGGGGCCGGCACTGTGGCATAGCGAGTAAAACCACTGCCTGCAGTGCCAGCATCCCATATGGGTGCTGGTTCAAGTCCCAGCTACTGCATTTCCAATCAGCTCTCTGCTATGGCCTGGGAAAGCAGTGGAAGATGGCCCATGTCCTTGGGCCCCTGCACCCATGTGGGAGACCTGGAAAAAGATCCTGGCTCCTGGCTTTGGATCCGTGCAGCTCTGGCCATTGCGGCCATCTGGGGAGTGATTCAGTGGATGGAAGACCTCTCTCTCTCTCTCACCCTCTCTCTGCCTCTCCTCTTTGGAACTCTTCCAAATAAACAAATAAATCTTAAAAAAAAAAAGAAAGTGGAGCATACAAGACATATACCAGCACTGTATAGGATGGCAGCTTCCCAGGTGCTGGCTTTGCCTGCTACGCCATAATGCTGGCCCCCAAAATTTACTTTCTATCTGGTGGTAAGGAGCCTAGGTTCAGAGCAGAGAACCTGGAATTATATTCTACTGTGCTCACAATCAGCTGTGAGACCACAGGCAACTCATCTAGCATCCCCATGATTCAGAAGATAATGATGACCCCCAACAACTGTTTCCTTAAGGTTTTTGAGGCATCTGTATGCAAGCTCCTTGTGGTCTCCCACCTAAGAATGAAGGTGGAACAGAATCCAGTTCCCAGCTCTGATTCTAGCTAGACCCCTTACCACCAGATTGAAAAGCCAATGCAAAGTACTGTGCTTTCTGGTGGCAAACATAACCTGGCCCTAAATGGCATACTGCAACACCAAATCAATCCCCCTTTGGGTTTAGAAAACATAACTTACCACTCCCCAGAACAATCAAGGCAATTTATGACAAACCCACAGCCAGCATCTTATTGAATGGAGAAATGTTGGAAGCATTTACACTAAGATCTGGAGCCAGACAAAGATGCCCACTTTCACCATTGTTAGTCCACTTAGCCCTGGAAGTTTCAGCCAGAGCCATTAGGAAAGAAAAAGAAATAAAGGGATATACATTGGAAAAAAGGAAGTCAAATTATCCCTATTTGCAGAAGACATGAATACACACACACACACACACACACACACACAGGGGGAGCAAAAGTCTCTACTAAGACTATTTGAACTCACAAGAGAGTTTGGTAAAGTGGAAGGATATAAAATCAACACACAAAAGTCAATAGCCTTTGTATATACACAGACAACATCATGGCTGAGAAACAAATTCTAAGATCAATCCCATTCAAATAGCTACAGAATAAATTAAACACCTTGGAATACATTTAAGCAAGGAGGTGAAAGATCTCTGTGATGAAAATTACAAAACATTAAAGAAAGAGATAAAAGAACACACACACACAAATGGAAAAATCTTCCATGCTCAAGGATTAGAATATTAATATTATTAAAATGTCCATACTACCAAAAGCAATTTACAGATTCAATGTGATCCCAATCAAAGTACCAATGACATTCTTCTCAGATCTAGAAAAAATGATGCTAAAATGCATATGGAAACTCAAGAGACCCCCACATAGCTAAAACAATCTTATACAACAGAAACAAAAATAAAGCTGGAGGCATCACAATATGTGATTACAAGACATACTACAGGGCAGCTATAATCAAAACAAACTGGTACTGCCACAAAAATAGACATGTAGACCAATGAAACATAATAGAAACACCAGAAATCAATCTATGCATCTGCAGCCAACTTATCTTTGACAAAGGAGCTAAAATCAATCCCTAGAGCAAAGACAGTCTCTTCAAAATATGGTACTGGGAAAACTGGATCTCCATATGCAGCAGTATGAAACAAGACCCTTACCTTATTACACCTTACACAGAAATCCACTCAAAATGGATCAAAGACCTAAATCTACAACCTGATACCATCAAGTTACTAAAGGACAACACTGTGGGAAATTCTGCAAGACACTGGCATAGGCAAAGACTTCTTGGAGATGTCAGAAGCACAAGCAGTCAAAGCCAAAATAGACACATGGGATTACATCAAGCTGAGAAGCTTCTTCACTGCAAAAGGAACTCAGCAAACCGACGAGACTACAGACAGAATGGAAGAAAATATTTGCAAACGATGAAGCTGAAGAAGGATTAATATCCAGAATCTATAGAACTCAAGAAACTCAACAACAAAAAACAATTCAGTTAAAAAAGGGCAAAGGACTTGAGGAGGCATTTTTCTTTTCTCTCTCTTTTTTAAAAGATTTATTTATTTATTTGAAAGTCAGAGTTACACAGAGGAGAGGAGAGGAGAGGAGAGGAGAGGAGAGGAGAGGAGAGGAGAGGAGAGGAGAGGAGAGGCAGAGAGAGAGAGAGAGAGAGGTCTTTCATCTGATGGTTCGCTCCCCAGTTGACCACAATAGCTGGAGCTGCGCTGATCTGAAGCCAGGAGCCAGGAGCTTCTTCTGAGTCTCCCATATGGGTGCAGGGGCTCAAGGACTTGGGCCATCTTCTATTGATTTCCCAGGCCAGAGCAGAAAGCTGTATCAGAAGTGGAGCAGCCAGGACTCAAACCAGTGCCCATATGGGATGCTAGCACTTCAGGCCAGGGCATTAGCCCTCTGCACCACAGTGCCGGACCCAAAGAGGCATTTTTCAAAAGAGGAAATTCAAATGATGGATAGACACATGAAAAAACACTCAGGATCACTAGCCAACAGGGAAATGCAAATCAAAACTACAATGAGGTTTCATCTCACCCCAGTTAGAACGGCTGTCATACAGAAATCAACAAATAAATGCTGGTGAGGATATAGAAAAAAGGTACCCTAATTCACTGTTGGTGGGAAGGTGAACTAGTACAGCCACTCGCTATCCATTGTGGAAAACAGAAACCTAAAAATCAATATACCATATGACCCAGCAATCTGACTCCTAGGTATTTACACAAGGGAAATGAAATCAACATATGAAAGAGTTATCTGTAACATCATGTTTATTGCAGCTCAGTTCCTAATAGCCAAGACATGGAGTCAACCCAAATATCCATCAACTGATGACTGGATAAAGAAATTATAGTGTGTGTATATATATGTATATGTATATGTATATGTATATGTATATGTATATACACACACACACACACACATATATATATACATACAATATGGAATTCTTCTCAGTTAAAGAAAATGACATCCTGTCTTTTACAGCAAAATGGTTGCAATTGAGAACCATTATACTTAGTGAAATAAGCTATCCCAAAAAAGACAGATAGCATATGTTTTCCCTGATCTGTGGTAACTAATAAAGTATCCAAAATGTAATGCATAGAAGTGAAATTGACATTTTGAACTTGGATGATTGTTTATAGCCCTTGTCTCTACTGTTGAGGAACAGTGTTTTTTCTTCTTACTGTTTGTTGAATTACTAATATATGGTTAGTCTTACAAGTATAAAGTAAACTGAAAGTAGATTTTTATGAAAATTAAGAGAGGGAATAGTAGAAGAAAGAGAAGGAAGGGTGGGAGCATGGGAGGGAGGGAGGGTAGGGTAGGAAGTGTCACTATGTTCCTAAATCGGTATACATGAAATACATGAAATTTGTCTACCATAAGTAAAATTTTTTTAAAAAGAACTGTACTTATAAAATACATGAAAAAATAAAATTAACTGTACTTGGGTGAAATTATCATTTTTCCATTCAGTTATTATTTATATCCATTGTCCATATTCCTACTAAACTGAGGTCTTTTGCTTTTTACTTGTTAAACTTATCTGGTGAATTATTAAGTCTTTTTACTGTAAGGTAAATTTAAATTATGTTATCTCAAAAATTAAAAAAAGAAAAAATTGAGGAAGGAGGGTGGTAGGGAGAGAGGGGGGAAGAGAGAGGAAGGGAATATCATTTTGTCTTTAGAATTATATCTAATTTGTTAAAAACTAATTACAGATTAAAAGAGGGGCTGGTACTGTGGTGCAGTGGGTTAAAGCCACAGCCTGCAGTGCTGGCATCCCAAATGGGCGCCAGTTCGAGTCATGGCTACTCCGCTTCCAATCCAGCTCTCTACTGTGGCCTGGGAAAGCAGTAGAAGATGGCCCAAGTCCTTGGGCCTCTGCACCCATGTGGGAGACCAGGAAGAAACTCCTGGCTCCTGGCTTCAGATCAGCTCAGCTCTGGCCATTGCAGTCATCTGGGGAGTGAACCATCGGATGGAAGACATCTTCCATGTTCATGTTCTCTCTCTCTGGCTCTACCTTCCTCTGTAACTCTAACTTTCAAATAAATAAAAAAATAAATCTTATGGCCCAAGATCTTGGGCCCTGCACCCGCATGGGAGACCAGGAGAAGTACCTGGCTCCTGGCTTCAGATCAGTGTGGTGTGCCAGCCGGCTGCGGTGGCCATTGGAGGGTGATCCAATGGCAAAAGGAAGACCTTTCTCTCTGTCTCTCTCTCTCACTGTCCACTCTGCCTGTCAGAAAAGAAAAGGAAAAATATATATACAAAATTGAATGATTCACTCAAAAAAGGCATGAAATCCTGCCATTCACAACAAAAGAATGGAGCAGGCGGAAAGTGTGCTAAGTGAAATAAGCCAGTCACAGAAAGACAAGTTCCACATATTCTCCCTCCTATGTGGTAGCTAATGAAACTCAATCTGTGCATCAAACAGTAAGTACTAGAAGCTATGATGTGTGTGTGGTATGCATCAGTGGGGGCGGGGAGGGGATTAACAGGAGGTGTGTGGAGGACAGGTACCAAATCAGTATTTGACAGAAGGAACCTTCCTAGCATGGCACTGCACAGTGGGGTGACCATAGCTCCCACCAACCTAGTAAACATTTTCTGAGCCAATGGAAAAAAAATGTCAGTCCTGAAGTAATTACAGAGAGGGAATGTTGATTGCCCTGACTGAATCAGTAGACACGGACTCCATGTACTGGAATGTTGCACTGAACCTATAAAAATGTATAATTAACATTAATAAAACGCTTTAATAGTTTAAAAAGTAAATAGCTTTTAATAAAAGAAGAGTGCTGCTTTCTGTAGTTTCCTCGTAGTCTTTAGATAGTAATGAGCAACCGAATATTGGTTTTCCTAGATTGCTGCCTGGTGGCATAAGCCTGGTAGAAGCTGGCATGCTGGCATTCTAGAGGTTTTGGTTGCTGGTGTTTATCATTCAGCTGCTGAAATTCACACTGGGTGGAAATTGGCATGACAGCTCTTAGCTCAGTTGCAACTTACAAGAAAACAGACTCTGCTTTGCTTAAATTGTTTTCGATTGACCGGGTAAGAATAAATTAAAGGTTCTTGTAGGTAATAGGTTCTGAATTCAATTAAAAATATCATCAGGCAGCTGCTTTCTTTTTTCCCTGAAACTACAGAAATGATTTTGAGCTACTTAATTGATTTTCTTATGAAGATTTTTGACTGACAGACTGAATCTAATTCTTCCCCAACATTTTTCACTCACACCAATATAGGAAGAGAATGAGAATTGGAAGAAGTGTAATTACCTTGCTGTGGTAAGAATGTCAGTGTTATAAAATCTTAAAGGGCATTCAATTCATCTCTTCATTTGCTGGTTCGTTCAAACATTGATTCATTGATCAAACATTTATCTCTTAATTTGGGCTATGTTTGCTTTACAAAGCATTTAATATTTATCACACTTGGAATTTTATGTTTACAAATGACCATAGTTTGCTGGTCTGTAAGCTCCAAACACTCAGGGGCCATATTTGTTTTATTTTCAGCTGTATATTAAGTGCCCAGAATAGAGACCGGTGCATAGCGGGATTTCAACAAGCACTTGGAGGGAAAGAGGGAAGGGGAAAAAGAAGCGAGGAATGAGGAGCTTAAAGATCAGTTATAGCAATTTTCTATGCTCTGCAGAGCCCTGGAAACTTGGGCTATGAGCACACAACACTCGGAGGCCAAGGTTATTCAAACTTTACTCTTCCTTGTTCAGTATAGGTCAAGGGAGATTCCAGAAAGATTTCCCATTTAGCCATGTGGGTGTCATGTTTCCTTTGTGTGTATGTGTGTGTGTGTCTTTTAATTTTTTTAAGATTTATTTTTTATTTTTTTATTTTTGATAGGCAGAGTGGACAGTAAGAGAGAGAGACAGAGAGAAAGGTCTTCCTTTGCCCTTGGTTCACCCTCCAATGGCCGCCGCAGCTGGCACGCTGTGGCCGGCGCACCGGGCTCATCCGATGGCAGCAGTCAGGTGCTTCTCCTGGTCTCCCATGCGGGTGCAGGGCCCAAGCACTTGGGCCATCCTCCACTGCACTCCCGGGCCACAGCAGAGGGCTGGCCTGGAAGAGGGGCAACCGGGACAGAATCCAGTACCCCGACCGGGACTAAAACCCAGTGTGCCGGTGCCTCAGGCAGAGGAGTAGCCTAGTGAGCCTCGACACCGGCCTTTTATAAATATTTTCTTTACCTGTTCATCTGTTGATGGATAATTTGGTTGATTCCCTATCTTGGCTGTCATGAATACTACTGAAATAAACATGGCAGTACAAGTACTCTTTGATAGAACAATTTTTTTCCTTTTGGATATATACCCAGTAATGGGATTGCTGTATCATTAGGTATTATATTTACATGTTTGATCCATCTTGAATTGATTTTTATATAGTTGGAAATGGGGATCTGATTGAATTTTTCTACATATGTATATCCAGTTTCACCAGTACCATTTATTAAGGAGACTGTCCTTTTTCAAATGCATATTCATGGAATCGTGTCAAAAATCAATTTTATGTATGTACATGGATTAATATGTGTATTTTTTGTTCTACTGACCTATATATAATTTTTATGCCAGCAGCATTATTTTAAAATTACTATAGCTTTGGGGCTGGTGCCACAGCTCACTAGGCTAATCCTCCGCCTGTGGCGCCGGTACCCCAGGTTCTAGTCCCAGTTGGGGTGTCAGATTCTGACCCAGTTGCTCCTCTTCCAGTCCAGCTGTCTGCTGTAGCCAGGAATGCAGTGGAGGATGGCCCAGGTCTTTGGGTCCTGGACCCACATGGGAGACCAGGAGGAAGCACCTGGCTCCTGGCTTCGGATCGTCACAGCGCTGGCCATAGTGGCCATTTGGGGGGTGAAACAACAGAAGGAAGACCTTTCTCTCTGTCTCTCTCTCACACTGTCTAACTCTGCCTGTCAAAAAAAGATTACTATCGCTTTGTAGTATGCTTTAAAGTCAGATACTGTAGTGTTTTCAGCTTTATTTATTATTTACTTAATTTATTTCTTTAGCTCTGCATGGCTTTTGCTATTCTGGGTCTTTTGCGGTTTCACATTAATTTTAGGACTTTTTCCTATTTCTGTAAAGGATGTCATTGGACTGCACGGAATCTGTAGATTGCTCTGGGTAGTATGGGCATTTTAATATCATTAATTCTTGCAGTCCGTGAACACAAAATATCTTCCCTTTTTTGTCGGTCCTCTATGATTTCTTTCATGAGTGTTTTATAATTTTCGTAGATATCTTTCACTTCTTTGATTTAATTTATTCATAAATAGTATAATTTTTGTAGCTATTGTGAGAAAGAAGAAATTCTATTATTAATTCCTTCATTACTCCTATTCTGCATCCTCCTTAGCCACAAAACGGTTAACAGAAATGTTTCAGAGAATCCCAATTCTTATTAAAGAGGGGAAAGGGAGAGAATTGCCTCTCTAAAAGAACGGACTTATCAATTCCATGTGAAGATCTTATCCCTGTATAGAAATGTACAGTGTAGTGCATAAGTGACAGAGAAATGTATCTTGAGACACTGAACAGATGGGAGCAATAAACCCAAAACTCATGTCAAACATGGTTAGCAACATGGCCTCTACTGGTTCATTCACTCATTCAGCATGGAAGAATAAAATAATAAAGCTTGCAATATAGCATGGGAGTCAGATGAGAAATACCTAAACAAATAAAAAGGTAATCAAAGGTAATTTTACCTTGAAGAAAATTCCTGAGGTGATATGATGCAGAGTAACTTTATTTGGGGTTGGCACTGCAGCCTAGTAGGTTGGCCCTCTTCCTATGGTGTATCCCATATGTGTGCTGGTTCAAGTCCCAGCTGCTCCATTTCTGATCCAGCTCCCTGCTAATAGCCTGAGAAAGCAGTGGATGATGGCCCAAGTGCTTGGGCCCCTGCATCCACGTGGGAGACCTGGAAGAAGCTCCTGGCTTCATATCAGCCCAGCTCTGGCTGCTGTGACCATTTGGGGAATGAATCAGTGGATGAAAGACTTCTCTTAATCTCTGTGTGTCCTTCCTTCTCTCCATCTCTAACTCTGCCTCTCAAATGAATCTTTTTAAAAAAAGAAGCTTTATTAATTGGATGGTTCAGAAAGGCTTCTCAGAGTACTCTCCTGGTGTGGGGCTTAACATGTTACAAATGTCCTCTGTGTTCTTCCTAAATGGGTTCTAACCATTGTTCTATCATATTAGCTGATGTTGATTTCCAACAACCGGAAGCTGACTGTCCTTTCCAACCAGCACATGATGATCTGTGGAATGGAAGGGAAGAGATGAAAGAAAGTTTTAACACTGTCTGAAATGAGTCAACACAAGATTACAAGGAGAGGCCTGATGCTGTGGGGGCAGAGGCTGTAGCATAGTGGGTAAAGCCACCACCTGCAATGCAGGCATCCCATATGGGTGCCAGTTCAAGTCTTGGCTACTCCACTTCTGACCTAGCTCTCTGCTATGGACAGGGAAAGCAGTACAAGATGCCCCAGTCCTTGTGGCCCTCCCACCTGCATAGGAGATCTTAAAGAAGGTCCTGGCTCCTGGCTTCAGATTGGCAGAGCTCCAGCCATTACAGCCATCTGAGGAGTGAACCAGTGGATGGAAGGCCTCTTTCTCTCTCTGCACTGTCACTCTGTAACGCTGCTTTTCAACTCAAGATAAACTCAAGTCCTTCTAATTTCCTTCTAATTTCTGCATCTAACATTTCAGAGTCTTGGCTGTTTCAGAGGCAAAATCCCAGAGGAACAAGGTAGACAAAATAAGGCAGATGGAGTGAAGTCAATATCTTAGCATAAAGAACCCAACAAGAGTTCCTACTGCACAAGAAGGAAAGAAAGATCCCTCACTGGATAGTGAGCATCATTGTCACCTGCAGTGTCCGGCAGCCATGAAACTGTTGTTGCTCTGAAACACCAAAGAGATATCATTGCCTGGAGGAGCTTGTGCCGAATGAGCTCTAACCAAATATGCTTCCTCAGTGTGGGACAGGCAACAATTACCGAAACTCAACCAGGGAAAACTTCAAAATCAATAACGAACAAAATAAGACTGTAAAAGGGAATGCGGCTCAGAGGTCATCTATAACAGCAGTTAATTTTTATCAGCATGGAAACCAAGACCTAGAGGGATGAAATGGCATTTGTTCAAGGACTCTAGGTGAGGTAGTTTCAAAAGAAACAGAAAACTTAGGATCTCTGTACCTTCAGTCCAGGCTTTTCTGTTACAAACAGTGCTTTCTTTGTCAAACGATGCCACTTAGTGAAATACAAAACCGACTTATAAAGTCCATTGGAAATCTAGCCATTGTTTTAACAGGTTTAATATGAACATATGAAGATATGGTCACATGGGGGAGGAGATTGAAGGGGGAGAGAAGACAAGATGAAAACTTTATTCAGACTTAAATAAATTTGTTTTCCTGATATGACCTCTAGTTTTTGTATATGGCCTTGGCTTTTTTTGGTAATTAAATTTCAGGAGTAAAGGAGAAACAATGTCACTGACTACCAGCAAGACCTCAGAAAAATGTCACCAGGAAGGCAAATTATTTTTCATCTGCTTAGCAAACTTTTTGACTGATGAAAAATCAATACTTCACCAATTCTTCTCGCAAGTGTTGTTTATCTGATATGTCTGCTCTATCACCCAACACAACAGTTTAAACACTACTTTAATGAGAAAAACAGCATTTGATGGATCTGGAACTGCCTTAAATGGATTTGGAGCTGATAAGATGTTTGCTTGAAATGTTTTTTAAAGGACAAATCCATTACTTGTTGACATTTTTTCCAAGGTCCGTGGAGAAATTAGCTTAATTATTCCTTTGGTTGCCAGAACATGGCAAATCTTCCTTTCTTGAGCAAAAAGGGCAAATGCTATTGTTCACTGGTTTTCAGAAGCTCTTTCATAAATCAGAATATTTAAATGGGAAGATTAGACCGTTAGACGCCTCTCTCTCTCTGAAGGACAGAGTGCATTAGATTAATTTCTTCTCCTCGACGTAGCGACGGAAGAAAAGTAAGAGCGTCTTTAAAGGCTGTGTTAAAATATCGAGATAGTACATGGAAACCTCAGTCACTTAAGGTGTCATAAACATGTCTAATAGCTGTGCTTTCCTATCTTCTTTAAAATTGATGTAGAGTACAGATTCTCCCATCGCATTCTGAAATATAGTGTCTGTTAGCCACCAAGGAATGGTGTGCATAACCCAGAAATGCCCCCCCCCCCTTTTTTTTAAATCAAAAGGTAGAAGAAGAAAGGACATTGATGGACAGGGAAAAGGAGATTGAAACGAGAGCCCCTCATCACCATGACTGCTCCTCCTGAATGGTGTCTCTGGATCTTTTTCTGACAGCAACTGTGCGGCTCTCCAGCCTCTGGGTCCAAGTCCTACTGTTGGGCTGGCTCCAGGCTTTGTCAGTGGCAGTCTGTCGACCATCCCATAATTTCACAGGTGGGAAAGGCTAGCACAGCTCCTTCTCAGCTCAGTTTGCTGCGAGTGGACTTTACACCACACAATTTTCTGCGCAGCCTTATGAGCAACCAACTTCTTTCTCATTTGAATTGATTCACTCTGTGACACTGGCCATGATATTTTTTAAAAATTTCCAATATTTCAAAAGGTAATGTTCATCCTGAACTGATTCTGGAAGCCAGAGAGGAACGCTGTTTGCAAGGCCCCGTTGCAAGACAACAGCACACAGTTTTCCCACTCCACAGCCACACATCTTGTGGAATCAGGACAACCTTTAAAAAATAACAAGCAGTTTGAATTGGAACAATTCTTTGTGGCTGGGGACAGGTCAGGGTCATGACTTCCAGGCAACAGAGTTTTGTTCCTAGAGTCCATAGCAATGTTCTTCTTACATCAGGATTCCAGAAAGATCTGAAACAAAAATTAGATTCCAAAAATATTTTCACAAACACACTCCCCCACCTTCTGTTCTATTTCATTGTAATGATGTTTGTGAATCCACTGAGTGACATCATGACCCACTGACTGGTTACAACCATGATCTGAGACACATGTCCTAGAACACGGACAGCTTTCTGCTCCCTGAGGTCGTCTCAGAAGGCTGTGGGGTGAAGATTCCGCAGCAAAGCTGCACAGGGGGAAGCCCTCTGAGGACAAGGAACCTCTGCTTGATCCAGAGGAACTAAGGAGAAAAGTCACAGGTTCCTTTAGAAATATGCTCTTAAAGGACTTTGTCCTTGTGAAGTTTTGCCTTGTTTTGTTTTTACATAATATAAATTCGCTGTGAATAGGCTGTTAAGCAGTTTGCCATCCTCAGCACCAGATGACCTATAAAGTACATTACAATCCGGTTTTCCACTGGAGCAGCACAATTCCCAAGGGCTGGGAGGCCCGCGCGACCCAGCCGCATGCCTCGTTCGGTTCAGCTCAGGACGGGTTATAGCCCAGCCGCCTCTGCTCTGCGTGACCTTTTCCCTAGTAAGCTGTATTTCCATGAACAGAGCCCAGATGCCTGAGAGCTGACACGTGGAAAGTTATTGCTAGGCTACAGCGGCGACCTTCCACCTACTAAACTTCCCCTTGTGGACTGGAGCGCCAGCCAGTCCAGCCCAGGCTGCGGCTGGCGGTCTGACCTCTCACCCACTTAGCCCCGCTGCAGAGAGGCGGGGCTGCAAGACGGGCTGTTCCTTCCAGGAGGACCTTGGTGGAAACTGCTGAGCAGAGAGTAACTTCACTTGATTTTTAAGTAAGAAGTGAAACTTAAAAATGAGTGCCCTTGCAAAGGAAAACAATCCCTTTCCTTCAATACATAGGGTATTTTCAGGAGCCTATTTTTTGAAATAAGTGGGAGAACCCTAGTGTGAAGAAGCGAAAAAGAGCAAAATCAAGCAGCCCCAAGCCATCCCTGTTTGTCTTTGCTCCTCAGACTTCCCCACTGACTGCTGAAACACAGCCAGGCGTCTTTTGTCAGTTAAGGGTATAAACAAGTTGTCCTAACCCAGTGTTATTGGACCCTACAGCTGATCTTCAAAATGGCAGGACTGAAGGGGGGAAAGTGTGCATCTGTGTGATTATTGTAGAAATGGAACAGCCCAGCACCCCCCCCCCCCCCCCCACAAAGTCCACCTGAGGCTCTGCATGTGGGAAGACGTCAGGGAAACTCGGTGTCATTCAGAAACAAATCAAAACAAACCAGCAAGTTTCCTGCATTGGTTTGGTTTCCTCTGAACTCAGGTTCCCAGCCTTGTCCGGTTTTGGTCAAAAGGACAAATGAGCCTTCTTCATTCTAAAGTGTCAGCAAGGCTAATGCAGAAAGCCTTAGAATTCTCAAACCCCAAAAGGGGTGGCAAAGATTTCCACTGAAACCGGGATTTAGAAAATCTGTGTTTCCTTCTACCTACGTGGCTTAGGTGACTAGCTCCTTAGCGCCCACTTTTCCTCTGCAACTCAAAAAATTGGGTTAAATGAATGCTTTATGTTTACCACTGACAGGCTCACTAAGGGGAAGCTCTTCCAAACGGACAAAAAGAGCGAAGTGCCAATGCAGCTGCAGGCTGGAAGGCCCCAGCTGGAGGCTGCTTGGACCCCCAGCCCAGGAATAAAAAGTTGTTGCATCCCCCAAACTGAATTCACTGTGTCACTGATCTCTAAAATGCCACGTTGAGAGGAACCTGAAGCCAAATCAGACCAAACCCGAAAAGATGTTATGATCTATTACTAGTTGTGGCAGCCACAGTTGCAGAGGGAGGGACTAATGTTTTGCAGAAACTAGTGTTTTCTAACAGAATTTTTTTTTTTTTTTTGACAGGCAGAGTGGACAGTGAGAGAGAGAGACAGAGAGAAAGGTCTTCCTTTGCCGTTGGTTCACCCTCCAATGGCTGCCGCGGATGGCGTGCTGCGGCCGGCGTACCGCGCTCATCCAATGGCAGGAGCCAGGTGCTAGGTGCTTTTTCCTGGTCTCCCATGGGGTGCAGGGCCCAAGCACTTGGGCCATCCTCCACTGCACTCCTGGGCCACAGCAGAGGGCTGGCCTGGAAGAGGGGCAACTGGGACAGAATCCGGCGCCCCGACCGGGACTAGAACCCGGTGTGCCGGCGCCGCAAGGCGGAGGATTAGCCTGTTGAGCCACGGCGCCGGCCTAACAGAAATGTTTTAGTGGAACATCCGAGTATCTGCCATTTATATGTGGACATACAAACATGTGGACGTACAATGACTGCTCATGCAGATGGCCTGGTTCACATGAATTGACTGAATTAGCCAGGTTGTAAGGATTATTTGTGTCATTGACACTGAATTTTCCCAATTTTAACTGGTGAATTTGGGCAATGCTGATGCAGTTCTGACCATCCCTGCACTAGGTCAAGCAAAGAAACCACAAGAGACTTCCCATTGTGCAAATTTCTCTTCCACAAGACCTTGTGCCTGACTGTGGCCTTTTTATTTTCCACAATACCAGCAAAGTTCATCAGAAGCAACCAACCAGTGCTATACAAACCAGTGGTGGACTGTTCCCAAACCTGGCATTCTCCAAACAGATTTTTATTTCAGCATTCCGTACGGGGGTGGGCGAGCTGGTTGGTGTGGAGGAAGAGGGGACTCCTGTTTAATGATAATCTCAGGAAATTCAGGCAATGAACAACAATCAGAGGAAAGGAACAAGCTGGAGAACTGGAAGCAGTTTCAGCCAGCAGTGGGTCAATATCAGTCCACAAAGACAAAGGGCAAAAATGCTAAGGAAGACAAAGAGCGACTATGGGTTCCTCGGGCCACTTGCTGTGTTCCAGGGGAAATGGGAGTCAGGATAGCTGCTGACCTGTTTCCCTGTCCTGGTTCTGCCTTCCAACTCAGTCAAAAGACTGTTTAGTACACGTGCTGGGCAAATTCTTCCGTCTGTTCTCTTGCTACATCCATTTTCATTTCAACTTTTGAAATAACATTAGCTTTTCTCACAATTAGGAACTAATACACATTCCATTGCTTAACATTTGGAAAAGCATTTAAAAAGGAAATGTAAATACTAGTAATTCTGCTGTCCCCAAGTAATCACTATGGACAATCTGGTGTATTTTCTTTATGCACCAATGTGCAAGATTTGTGCAGATAATATCCAAAACATTGGCTGTGTATCTTTTCCATTTCTTATGATCCTATGACCTTCCCCTCCATTTGGGCAGCTAGACCATAGCTCAAAGTAGTATCCAAAAGAACTCACTACAAATTTTAAAGATCCTCTTTATTGAGGAATTGAGATATAGTCTTTCCTTTTTCTCTAACCCACAAAGCCAATGTATGGTTTCTATAATCTACCTACTGACCCTCTGTTAGGAGTCATCCAAACTGTTATGTCTCCTCCAATTGCTACTCTCCTCTGCATCCCCATAACCCAAGGATCTTCTCAAGTTTGAAAAGTATAGAATCCTTGATTTATTGTATATTCACTATACTCTATATTCCTTCAAGGTCTATGCTTCTGAAACTCATTTTCAGCACCAAGATGCTTGGAAGATAAGAGTAATAGAAATGGTTGTAAGAGGGGATTTAAGTAGAAAGAGCTAAGACAGCTATATAGAGTTTACTGCAGCCCAGTATGTTATATTCATAACAGAGGGTTATTGAGATAAATGGAGTATGACTATGGCTCGGCATGTTTTATGAGCAGCAGAATGAAATATTTCACATGGGTCCAAGAAAAAACAAAGGTGCATGTGCATGTGTGTGAGAAAGAGACATAGGTGGGGGGGAAAGAGCACACCCAGCAGACCCTAATGGGCCTTTGGGATGGGAATTGAGCATGATACAACTAACAATCTAAGGCCAGATATGATAGGCACATCCCAGTGGATTCTGGTTGGATGTCCACCTGCCCTGATATCTTGAATACATATGTATACCTTGGGACTAGAGCTACATCCTGGGTGGGGTGGGAAGAATGGCAAAAATCTCACAAATAGCCAAAGTTTTAATACTGCTGATAGATGCTCAACTGACTTATAGTAAAGAAAAAGCTGATGCATCCACATTTGACATTTATGGACTGAAATTTGTACTCACTATATTCAGAGTGGTCTAGGTAGGGTTGTTTTGTCAAGTGAATGAAACAAAGGGAAAAAGTTAAGGGTTTTCCCAAAAGTACAATTATTGTGTAGGATCATGGACTCCTCACTGGATAAGAGGATAAGAGAAGACATATGTATAATGAAGGAAAATGAAATGGTAGCCTCAGTGAGTTTGAGGTATTGTGCTTGAGAGAATAGTGGAGTTAAATATTCAAGGTTGGGAGGTGGTATTCAGGGAGTGGGAGGCTTACACTGGATAGTTTAGACATGGTGGGATTATTTGTGAAGATGAGTTATAGGGTAGGATTATGGAAATGGGAAGGTGAATTGAAGTTGGTTATGTATAGATATTGATAAAGTGAAGAGATAGATGAATTGAGGTCTAAAACTGTAACTGGATCATTTACAGCAGTGTTGAAATCAACAGAAATGATGACAGGAATCATACTGGCAAGGTATTTTATTAATAAAAGGGTAATCTGTGTTGTTGCCTGGTGCCCTGTTCTTCAAAGAAGCTGTGATGTGAGGGAATGAAAGAGAAACATTCTGCACATAGAAGGATAAGGAGCAAGTGTTTTGTTGAGAGAGGACATCCATCTCACCTGCACAGCAAGAGATAATCTCCTTCCCTTAAGAGGCTGCATGACACATGATGTCCCCAAGATTAGAAAGAAACTAGAGAGAATATCTAGAGAAGAAGGTGGGGATGCTGAAAGTTTGAAGATAAATCCTGAGTACCAAAAGGTGAAACGCAAGTCTTTAGTGAAAAGGCAAGTAAGAGAGAAACTCAAAATAATCTGGAGAAGAAATTAATCAAAGATGGATGAACTGAGTGGTCGAGACTGTGGTACCTGACTTAAAGTTGTACTCAAGGCATAATGGAATGGGCCAGGTGGACCCTGAGGTTCAACAGTACAATAAGCAGCCCATAGAATTCTTTGGCTACACTGGAACCAAAGGTCCATCTTCACTCCTGCACTTCCATGTGTTATGATAGCCTGACAGTACCACTTTGCCATAAAAGAGTTCATATTTATAGCTGACCCCTTGAGATAGAGAAAATAAGTGACTGGATTCAGTATTTCTCATAGGAGTGCGCTGCAGACACTATTTGGACAAGAACTGTTACCAGCTTTACTGTACAATGCACTAAACCATGTGGTGTAGGAGTGACAGTTCTTCCTTCCACCCACCTCCAGTATCACAATGAGATGCTTGGCATAGTTCTTTCTCAGATTCCTTGCATGCTTATATAAATTCATATTCCCATGTACAGTTTTTTCTTCATTTTCTTTCATTTAAAGAAAAATGAGACCCTACTGGCTACATTGCTCGAAAACATGCTTTTTTTTACAATGAACAAAAGCTTTAGGACAGTTTTCCAAGTTGGTACAAATAAACAATGTCAGTTTGCATCCCCTGGTAAACAGATGCTGAGACAGGAGTATGAGAAGTTTTGAGAGGTTTTTTGCTGTATATTTTTGACATAAATTCACCAAATCAGTGTTTGAATAACATGTATTAGTACACATTTATTTTTTATCTTTGAACACCAGCCTTTGTTACTTTTTTGGTTCTTTTCTAATTGACAAATAAAAATTCTCTATATTTATGGTGTGCAAAAAGTTGTTTTGTTTAAAAGTATGTATGTATTGTGGAAAGGCTAATTGAAGCTAACTGATATAAGTCTTAGCCACTTTTTATGTCAAAATCTATTCTCCTTGCTTTTGTGTATGCCATACATTGTTATTGAGTATAGTCACCACATTTATAAGAACACTCTTAAAGTTATCCCTCCTGTATAACTGAAATTTTATGTCCTTTAGCCAACAGCTTTCTGATTACCCCATGTCCCAGCCTTGGGAACTATCACTTTATTCTGTTTCCATGAGCTCAACAATTTTTTTTTTTGATTGTACAGATGAAGATACTTTAAAAAGATCATGGAAAATGAAATTAAAAGTTTCAGTGAGAAAAAACTTTGAAATGTGCACATAAGAGGCCTTCAAAAGGTTCATGAAAGAATTATTCTTAGGTGTTTAAATCCAATTGAAAATTGATCCCTGTTAAAAATAAGAGTGGGAATAAGAAAGGGAGGAGATGTACAGTTTGGCACATGCTCCCTCGGACTTACCCCTAAGGGTAAAGCTAAAACATCCCATTAAGTTGGCAGGTACCAATGTCATCTTACTAGTTAAAGTGATCAGTTTAAGTTCATAACTGATCATAAAGATAGGATTAAATGTCAAAGGGATCACATAAACAAGACCAGTGTCTGCTAATAATAATTGATAGAATTTAAAAAGGAGAGAATGATCCAACATGGGAAGTGACTCATAGAGTCACAGAGCTCATAGTCTATGAGCAGTCTCATAGAATGGCAGATGCCATTCTGGCCTCAGAATCAACCCTTAAGGCATTTGGATCTGGCTAAAAGTCCATGAGAGTATTTCAAGCATGTTGCATAAAATGACCTAAAGGAAAGATCTCTGTGAGTGAGAAACCAGCAGAAAGAACAGGCCATCATAGAAGGGGGTGCATTCTATGAAGAGAGGACAGAACTTCCACTTTGATTATGGGCTTGTCTAAATAAGGTCAGAGTTTGTGAACTCAAGAGGCTTTCATACCCTTGGCAGCTCCTGACAAGAGCCTCAGGTGATTACTGATGTCATAAATAAGAGTGTCAATTGTTAAATCAACAACAGGAGTCACTGTGCACTTGCTCCACATGTAGGACCTCTGTCCTTAATGTGTTGTCCTGTGAGAATTAACAATAAAACTAGTCTTCAAGGGGCCAGCGCTGTGATGCAGCAGGTTAACGCTCTGGCTTGAAGCACCAGAATCCCATATGGGTGCCGGTTCGAGACCCGGCTGCTCCACTTCCTGTCCAGCTCTCTGCTGTGGCCTGGGAAAGCAGTGGAAAATAGCCCAAGTCCTTGGGCCCCTGCACCCATGTGGGAGACCCAGGGAAGTCTCCTGGCTCCTGATTGGTACAGCTCCGGCCAGTGAGCCAATTGGGGAGTGAACCATTGGATGGAAGAGCTTTCTTTCTTTCTTTCTCTCTCTCTCTGCCTCTCCTCTCTCTGTGTAACTCTGACTTTCAAGTAAAATAAATAAATCTTCAAACAGTATTTTATACTTTGTGTATCTGTGTGGATGCAAACTGTTGAAATCTTTACTTAGTATAGAGTTGATCTTCTGTATATAATCAAAAATGAATCTTAAGGAAGAGTGAGATGGGAGAGTGAGTTGCAGATAGGATGGTTTGCTGGTGGGAGGGTGGTTATGGGGGAAGAACCGCTATAATCCAAAAGTTGTACTTTTGAAATTTATAAGTTTTCTATTAAAAATTAATGAAAATTTGTATTATGAAAAACTATTCTTGTATTTCAAATTTTTTGCACCAGAATAAGTATCTTAGTTCTATTTTTCTACTTTTTAAGTACCCTAATGTAAGTGAGATCATGTAGTGTTTGTCTTTATGAGCCTAGTTTATTTCATTTAACATAATGTCATCAACAGCCATCCATATTGGTGAAAATGGCAAGATTTCCTTCTATTTAAATATTTTTTAAAGATTTATTTATTTATTTGAAAAGTAGAGTTACAGAGAGGCACAGGCAGAGGTGCAGAGAGAGAGAGAGAGAGCGAGCGAGAGAGAGAGCTCTTCCGTCTGCTGGTTCACTCCCCAAATGGCTACAATGACCAGAGCTGCACTGATCCATCGCCCAGGATCCAGGAGCTTCTTCCGGGTCTTCCACATGGGTGCAGGAGCCCAAGGACTTGAGCCATCTTCCACTGCTTTCCTAGGTCATAGCAGAGAGCCAGTACAGAAGTGGAGCAGCCAGGTCTCGAACCGGCACCCATATTGAATGCTGGCACTGCAGGTGGTGGCTTTACCTGCTGTGCCACAGTGCCAGCCACAATTTCCTCCTATTTAAAGATCAAATAGAACTCCCCTGTGTACTTATACCACATTTTCTTCATTCATCTCTTCTTGAGCATTTAGGATGATTTCATGCCTTAGCTACTGTGAAGAATGTTTCAACGAAGTTCATATTCTGAGAAACTGATTTCAATTCCCTTTGAGATATATTCAGAAAGCAGGATTGTGAGATCATAAGGTGGTTTTATTGTTAATTTTATGAGGAACCTCCATACTGTTTCCCATAATGACTGCACTAATGTCCTGTCAATTAAACGGCTCTGGCAAGAATACCATGTTTGGCACAGCTGCTTCAATTAGGCCTGTAGCTCCACTGGCTTATAGTGATCTGCAGTTATTATCAGGAAGCCACCCAAGTTTCTGTTGACGAAATCGTATGTGGAATATATGAACGATGATAAGCAATATGATGAAATCCCCACCCCCACCTTCTTCAGATGCACATAAGAATAGCACCAATTGCCAACATTTTCACTAGGATGCCACATGATTTTGCATTTACTACTTTGGCCAGGGGAAGTTTCAGAGGCTTATACTTGACTTTTCCTGTTATGACAACTCGAACCCCAGCGACCGATGTCCTAATGTGGGCTTATTCCAAATGCCAACCTGCAAGTTTTTATATCCCAGTTATGCATCAGGGACCAGGGAAACACCCCCCCACACACATACCTCTGCCCAGTGTAGGACTCCTCTAATAGAAAATGTTTGCTCCAGGGCTGTATTGGCTGAGGGAAGGTTACAGTGGAGCAGGTTACAGCAGGAGTAGTGGAAGGTTACAGAGGAGCAGGCAGCGCTGGGTGGGGAGAGCACACACTATGGTGCATGTACAATACTATGAAAGGAAAGGGGGTATGGGAAGCCAGAAATGAGCAGCACAGACTCAAGCTGAGAGGCAGATCTGGACAAGTCTATCAAATCAGTAAGGACATCCTGAGCAAAGAACTCTCGTCAGAGTTGTCCCACATGTAAGAGAAATGGTCAGGCTTTTCTAGGTGCTTATCCCTCACTGGAAGCTGCCTGGGAAGAGCTTGACTTCAGTTTAAACGCTGTGTGGGGCTAAGGTTGTGGCTTAGCAGGTAAAGCTGCTGCCTGCAAGGCTGGCATCCCACATGGGCACTGGTTCAAGTCCCGGCTGCTCCATTTTCAATCCAGCTCCCTGCTAATGTGCCTGGGAAACAGCAGTCAATGGTCCACGTCCTTGGGCCTCTGCATTCATGTGGGAGATTCAGATGAAACTCCTGGCTCCTGGCTTCGGCCTGGCCAAGCCCCAGCCATAGCAGCCATTTGGGGAGTGAACCAGCAGATGAAGGTCTCTCTCTCTTTCTAACTCTGCCTTTCAAATAAGTAAATAAATCTTTTAAAATAATTCTGTGTGGATCCAAAGGTGCTGCAGCTGAAGGCTGTTAGCTAACTGCATTCCTTGGAACTAACAGCAAGTCCTTCCTTGAATGTATATTTGAGCAGCAGATCTCTAAGTCTGCTTCGAAGTCAAACTTCATTCATTTTATCAACCATATAGAATTTTAGTACATGGATGAGTCATTTGTTCACACTCATGATAACCACCCAGTCTCCTATAGGTAGATAAGTTGTTTTTTGAAATTTTTAGGCCTGCGCCACGGTTCAATAGGCTAATCCTCCGCCTGTGGCGCCAGCACACTGAGCTCTAGTCCCTGTCAGGGTACCGGATTCTGTCCCGGTTGCTCCTCTTCCTGTCCAGCTCTCTGCTGTGGCCTGGGAGTGCAGTGGAGGATGGCCCAAGTGCTTGGGCCCTGCACCCGCATGGGAGACCAGGAGAAGCACCTGGCTTCTGGGTTTGGATCAGCGTGATGCGCCAGCTGCAGCGGCCACTGGGAGGTGAACCAACAGAAAAGGAAGACCTTTCTGTCTCTCTCTCTCTCTCTCTCTCTCTCTCACTGTCCACTCTGTCAAAAAAAAAAAAAAAAGAATTTTTTCTTATAGGTAGCCTTGCAGTGAGAAATATTTTGCAAAGCTCTTTATGCTCTTATGGTTAAATTGTAGGATAGGTGTCTAAAAAGCAGAAAGGCTAAGACAGGGAACGACTATCCTTAAGCTTTCTATAGATCCTGTTAATTGCCTTCCAAAAATTTAATCAATTTTACATTCACACTGATAGTCTAAAGAGCGATCAATTCCTTAGGCCTTGCCAACAATAGATACTACCAGCTTTCTTTGGTTGCACATCCAATGGTAAGAATGCCTTTTGAACATTACTTTTTATTGTCCTAATCACTTATTAGGTTGAGGCTGTTTTCATTTATTATGCATTTCTCTTCTTTAATTTTCCATTTCCTTTTCCCTTCTTTCTTGTTTTGTAAAAGCAAACATATTTGAGAAATTTCTTGATGATAAAAAGAATGGTAAGACTGTTTTGGGGTCTGAGACAATTATTCTTGTCTTCCTACAAACATTCAAGAGGTATTAGCTTCAGAATCTATTTGCTTTCTTTTCTGATGACATTGGAGCCATAAGGGCAGAAAGAGCAATCAACCAGTCTGTGGTGGAGCTGCTGCAGTGAGGGGAAGGGTTTGGCTTTGTTAAGTGGAAGGGGGCCAAGAGGGACACAAATGACTGCTCCAGAGAAAGCGAGAGATAGCTGGAGGCTCACTGAGAGAGGGGAGTCTTGTGAAAAGAAACCAAGATAGAACCTCACCCACTCACCTGCATTTCTCAGCAATGTCCCAACAGCTTTGTGTTCTCACCGTCTCTTTGCCGGTAACCACAGCCAGGCCTCTCACGTGGGTTTTTGTTAACTCAGAGAGTTCCCAGACAGACTCATCATCTGTGCTACCCCTTAGTCAACTTACTCTTTCCTCCTGAATGTTGATTTTCCTGCTTCTATGAGCACTGATGAAATCACCTAGTCCATTTCACCATGCTGAGAACACGAAAGAACTTTTTAATTCCGCCAGGAAACCCTATCAACGTAACAGTTCTGTTCTTTTCTTTTCCACACTGTTCTTACACCTTTCCTCTGTGTCTGCCTATGAAGATTATTCCACCTCATAACTCAAACGACACATAGGCTCTTCCACGAGGGACTTCCCGACTCCTTGCACCTGTCCCCGCACACGTACCTTGTATGCATCACACCATGCTTTTTTTCAAGGTTATTTTAATGTCTTTCTGCCATTCTTTAAGACAGGGGCTGTGCCTTTCACGCATTTATGTTCCCAGCATCTCTCTCATAATGCCTGGTATATAATGGGTGTTCAACAAACTTCGGCTACATTGAACAGTTCAGTCCCATGTCAACCTATGTTAGGGGTCTCAGGGTTCCCGTTCCAGTATTTCCAACTCTCATGAAATAACCCTAATCTCACATTCCCTCCTCCCTCATGTTACGATAGACAACAACCCAGATCAACACAGTCATTGTTTGGCCAACATATCCCTCGTTCCTTTGTCTGTGCTTTTGCCTAGGCTTGGACTACCTCCCCAACTCTCTACCAATAATTTGTCAAAAACCATCCTCCTCCTTCTGAGGTCATCCCAAATGCCAGCTCGAAGAGATCGCATTCCCTGGTCACAGCTCTTCCTCCACAATAAACATCCCTGGAAGCCATCAGCGTTACCACCACCTGGCACCACCACTTTCAACACAACCAGCATCGCACTTGACTGAACCTCTCTCAGCCATCACTCCCCTCTTCCACTGTTAGTTTGAGGTATTTGAGAACAGATATTGGTGCCCATAACATCTCATCCAGCTCCTGGAACCTACTGCTCTCGAAGCAAACACTAGTTATAAGAAATGTAAGAGACCAAATGGTAACTTAGGCATCACCTTCCCCAGTATCTTTCCCAACAGGCTTTGAGCAGTACCCCCTCTCATCCTCTGTGGAAGGCTGCTCTATCTAACGATCATTTTCTTAGGAAGACCTTTCTTGACTGCCCATGCTAAGGTAGTCCAAGCCCATTATATTCTTCAAGTCCACTTCCTCCACTGCTCTTGTCACAATTTCTCAGATGGTCTTATTGCCCACTTGCTTCTTAGCACCCATTTCTCAAGTCTGCGATCTCCAAGAGGGAACAGTTCGTGACCATTTTGTTCCCTACCCAAATGGTTGTTTCTTAAAAGTCACTTGTCTGTTACACATTTTGTATATATTTTCTCCCGGTCTGCTGTTCATTTTTAACCTTTAAACATTCTGGGGGCTGGCATTGTGGTACAGCAGGTTAAACTGCCGCTTGCAATGCCTGCATCCCAAATCTGAGTGCCAGTTCCAGTCCCAGTTGCCCTGCTTCCAGTCCAGCTTCCTGCTAATGTGCCTGGGAAGGAAGGGGGATGGTGGCCCAGGTACTCGAGCCCTTTCCACTCATGTGGGGAGGGTCAGATGGAGCACCTGACTCCTGGCTTTGGCCAAGCCTAGTCCTCAATGTTGCAGCCATTTGGGGACTAAACTAGCAGATTGAAGAGTTTTCTCTCCCTTCCAGTCACTCTGCCTTTCCAATAAATAAATCTGTAGAAAAAAATTTTACTGTCAAAACTGTCGATTTTTATTTTTCCATCCTAGATTTGGAGTTCCTATTATGGATATTTTTAACTGTTTCCTTGGGATATATTAATAGGGGTGGAAAAACTGAGTAGGCTTCTCTTTAAGGATCCTGATGCATTTTGACAAATTGGCTATCCCCCACCCTCTGGCTAAAGTGAAATTTGCATTCTCAAAGCTCTACCAGAAATCTTTGGTTATTAGACTTGCCCAGGAAAGCTGAACAGAATTCATTTAACACTAAGTAAGGGTGTGCCTGAAAATTTCAGCCATCAGGCATCTCTGTCAAGGATGTTACATTCAGCACTGTCTCAAAAGGGAGAGCTTTGATCACATTAGCTCACATAAAATCACTTAATAGCTTCATGCGGTTCGTCTTTATTCAAATAAATGCAAGAATTTGTCCATATGTATTGTACCCAAATAGTCTTTTCACTTCACCTTTGTCCCAACCGGCTCACTTCCAGATCTGTGGCCAACCTGAGAATAGAAAAGCCACATTTCCAGGCTAATCTTCTACTTATGGTAACACACAGCATCTTAGCCAACTGGGTAAACAACTTGACTGACCATTCCAGTCCAGCCACAATAAGTGTTTGCCAATTATAACAACAGTTCCCATCCCACAGAAATGGCACAGAAGAATTCAATGCACTGTGAGAGTAACCTGGTAAATATTATTGGGTAGGATGACGTGGAGACAAAATTCTGTGACCTCAGTTCACCTTCTGCCCTTAGTCATTTCTGTGAACATCATATGATTTCACCTGATCTTTAATCACCCCACGACATAGTTTAGTAGTGCTGGGTAAACCAGGTCGAGCACTCAATGGACTTAAGGAAATGGTACTTTCCAAAATTAGACCTGCCTGTAATGTACAATTTTCAATGGCTTTCCTTTGCACATTCAAGTATACTACTTTGTCATGGATATTCTTGCCTATTTCTGATCCCACACATGGTTAAGATATTAACCATGTACTTTCCTTTTGTTTATGGTATTAGGACATAAGTCAGGCAGAAGGGATTTTTAGATTAACTTGTTTCATCACAAAGAGTCTTACTTAGTATTTTGACATCGTGAACACATTTCTTTCATAGAGATATACAAATATTTAATAAAGGATTCTAAATACAAAAATGTAAGTTCCAGTGGTATCAAAGCCTATCTACAACTGGAGATGCAATTTGAAACTTACCATGTGCCCGCAAGTTTCCACTTAAGCTATGTACTTGAGCTGTTGTATTTTGGGTTTTTATTTTTGTTTCATTCAAATGAGGGTGCTTTTTTTCTTTTTTTTAAGATGTTTTTTATTTATTTGAAAGTCATAGTTACACAGAGAGAGAAGGAGAGGTAGAGAGAGAGAGAGGTCTTCCACTCACTGGTTCACTTCCCAATTGGCCAAAATGGCAAGAGCTGTGCTGATTCAAAGCCAGGAGCTTCTTTTGGGTCTCCCACATGGATGCAGGGTTCCAAAGACTTTGGCCATCATCTACTGCCTTCCCAGGCCATAGCGGGGAGCTGAAGTGGAAATGGAGCAGCTGGGACTCAAATTGGCACCCTTATGGGATGCTGGCTCTGCAGGCGGCAGCTTTACCCGCTATGCCACAGCACCAGCCCCTGGAATCTTTTCATCCACCCCAGGATCATACCTCAATGTCTCTAAGCACTAAGCCCCACCCTCAACATTGGAATATTATCAAAGCTGAATCTGTTCCTGGGGTTGTTTCTCATAAGTCTGAGCAAAATATCTGGGCACAAAGGGAGGTCGCGAACCCTGGAAGATCTACAATAATGTATAGACAAAGGGGAAACTAGTAGGAAAACTATAATATTGTGTCTTCGTGCGAGCCATACAAGTAACTGATGATTTTGCAGACTGGCTCACATGATAATGGCGGCAGATATGGGAAGAACAAAACTGATGGTTATTAGACATCCAAGCAAAGAAGTCAAATGGAAAGTTCAAGACAGGAATGTGGCTCTCATGGAAGAGTTGGCATTAGAGTTAGAATTTGGAACAATGGAATTTAGAAATCACTCCTGTGACAGAGAGATGTCTCAGGGAAACAGGGCAAAGAGCCGCCGTGGAGCCCACAGTCACCTGTCACGCTGAGTTCCCCATTCAGCTTACACATGCAGGGGCCCAGGCCAAGGGGCTCTTTTATAACAAACCACCACGTTAATTAACACCCCTTAGCCCCCCTTCCATCCCACGTGTAAGCACTCTCTCCATCCAGCTTTCCCAAAACATTACTGCTTCATCTTCTTCTTGCTTTCAAGAACAGGGAGAGGAGGAGCAGGTTAGGGTCAGACTTTGATGCTAGGGTAATGTGTTTCAACCACTGTCATTAATCTAGCAAATGACAAAGCAGGGTAGGAATCTCAAAGCTGCGGGAGACCCTGTTCCCCACCCAGATCTTCCGGAGAGGGGGAATCAAACTGGGACTAATTAAGAATGTCAATAACTCAATTCCATGAGGGACAAAGGCCATATTTGGAAACAGCGGAGCGGGCAGTAAGGGAGGCTCTGGGAGCTTACGATGTGTCAAGACATCTGAAGATGGGGCAGTTTTCGGGAAAGACTGGGAGGAATGGCAGTCACAGGAGGGGAGCGAGGGAACCGATGCTCTGACGGGAGGGAGCGAGGTCTCGTTAAGAAACAGAGTTTAGCCCTAATGGAAGAAGGCGTTAGAGGAGAGAACAAATTCATGGCCTTCCTCCAGCGCAAAAAAACGTCAGTGCATTCCTCAAGTCTCCGCGAGGGAACTTCCAGTTCCCGCGCTCGCTCCTGCTTGCCCGAGAAGGGCGGGGAACACTTCAGCCTGATTGTTCCTCCCGCTGGCCAATGGCGGGGCCGGCCTCACTCGTGCCCGCAGCTGATTGGCTACTGTAAAAACCCCGCTCCGAGCGAGGACCAATGAGTCCTCGCAGCCCCGGCTCTTGGAAACAGTTTCTGGCCGGCAACGCGTGACATTGAGACGGCTTCGGGCCTGTAAACAAGGACGAGTCCGGGCGGGCCCGTCCTCCGGGGCTGACGTGGGGCCCCCGACGTCCCGCTGCCCCCTCCGCGGCCTGCTGCCCACCCTCTGCCCCTCGCAGCTCCGGGCACCGGCGCCAGGCCGGACGTGGTCACCGCGCGGGGCCGCTGGGCGCCTACCACGGCCAGGGGGCGGAGCCCGAAGTTCTCTCTCACGGGCGTGGCCGGAGTTGAGGGCGCGTCTCCAGGTCCCCGCGAGTGGGGGGAGAGCGCGGGGGAGACGAATAAAAGCCGCAACGGGCGGCGGGCGGGGAGAGACGGGAGTCCGAGTGTGCAGCCGCCCGGCCGCTGACCCTGCAGCTCCGCCCGCGCCCCGTGCACCTGCACGCCCCACCCAGGGCAGTGAGCGTCGCCCCTCCGGCCAGCCCCAGCCCCAGCCCCAGCCCCAGCCCCTGCCCGGCCGGTCCCGGGGGACGTCAGGATGAAGGCGGCCCGCTTCGTGATGCGCAGTGCCGGCTCGCTGAGCGGCGCCGGCCTGGTGCCCCGAGAGGTGGAGCACTTCTCGCGCTACAGCCCTTCCCCGCTGTCCATGAAGCAGCTGCTGGACTTTGGTAAGAGCGGGGCCCCGGGGCTGAACTATCAGGAGCGGAGACCACCGAGGTTCCCTTTGCAGCGGGGCCGCGAGGCCGGCCCAGCCTGCTCTTCCCCAGCTCTGGCCACTGTCTGATGGTCAGCGCCCCCGGCCGCCCTGCAGGTGCCGGGCCGTCCGGGCTGGGCTCTGCTCGCCTCTCTGCCCACATCTGCCAGGCGCTTGCTGCCATGGCCCAGGAGCTTCTGCTCCTCGCTCCCCCCCGGCACAGAGGGTCTTGGAGAAGACTCGCAGCCTCGGATGCTGGACTTGGGCCCCTCGTCCCCTGCACCCTCTGTGCCTTCCTCGCAGAACTCCGTGTCCCTTGGCCGTCTGCGAAACGCCGGTAGTTTTTGGATGTTTAAGGGTCCGCCTGCTCGGGACCCAGCGCCGCACTCTGCTGTGAGCTCGAGATCCGATCGCCAGCTGCTCCGACTGCGGAAGGGGCATCACTTTCGGGAGAGAAAGGGAGAATTCTCCCGCGCTAGGCATTGAACAACAGCCAGCGATGCGGTCCGCGCCTGACCGACGGCCTCCGATGCGATGCAGCGGACGGCCTGGCGGATGTGCCGACCCAGCTCCCTGGCGGTGCAGGCCCCTGGGCAGGGCGGCGCTGATGGCCAGGTCCCCGCCCGATCCCAGCATCTGGGGAGTGTCTCTGCCCATGGCAGGTGTCTTCCCCTATGCGTCTCTGCCTATCAGTAAATAAATAAATCCAGTACAAATGCAAGAAGAAAGTCATTGAATTACCTGACTCACAAAACAGCATCACCGCTGAGAATAAACACCATCAATGTTTGATACTTAATGCCATTCCAATACATAATTTAGATAAACTTTTTCCCCCCCAAAATACGTTAATTTCATTTATTTCAGGTTCCGAAAACGCATGTGAGAGAACATCCTTTGCGTTTTTGCGACAAGAGTTGCCCGTGAGGCTGGCCAATATCCTGAAGGAAATTGACATCCTCCCCGAGCGCTTAATCAATACCTCTTCAGTGCAGCTTGTTAAAAGCTGGTAAGTGCTGCCCCGTTTCGAATTCTCTAGTTTTAAAATAGTTCTTATACTACATTCACATAATTGGAAAGCAGGTGCGCAGAACAGTAAGCAATTCTGAAAGATGTAAAGAACCTTTAAAAAGTAGTTTAGGGTAAGTTATCAATAGGGAAATTATAAGCTATTACCAGACATTTTTAACGCAAAAAGTAGATTCCTTTGTGATATAGTTTTGGCTTCTAGAAGAAACTTGAAAATAATTGATGTGCACAATTCTAACCTTAGAGTTCATATCATAAAAGAGTTTGATGTCTCAAAAGAAAGCCTATGCCTAGGAACATTTAAATAAATATTTGGAGAGTGTCTAATCTTGGTTACTTGCAAAGTGATTAAGAGAATGGATTGTGAGTTCAGGTCCTGCCTCTGTCACTTCTTAATGGTGGGATCCTTGCCAAATGTCTCAAGCTTCTGCCTCCATCCGCCATCTGTTACTTAGGAGAACAAGTAGCATGGCTTGCAAGGGATGCTGGGGTATAATTAAATGAAGTAATCCATTAAAAACAAATGTCGAACAGTACCTGGCACCAGTAAGCACTCAGCATCGGTTAGTGTAATCTCATTTTGCAAATGTGGGTACTGATGCTCAGAGAAGCAGGTAACCCAGAAGAGCAGACTTGGGGGAGCAGAGCCTCATCCTGTTCCTTGGATCCTACAGATTTTTGTGTATTAAAGAGATACATGTGCACTCCTAAGAAAATTACAGTCTGAAACACATGTCTAAGCTGACATTCAAGACTTCTAATAAACCTTTTAAAAGGGGTGTCTGTAAGTGCTTTGCCAAATGAAACCTTTAGAAAATTGAATAGGACCTAGGATAAAGTAAAATTTAAGTTAGAAAGTTGAGGGTTGAACGTTTTAAAGATTGTTTCTAAATATTTATTTATTTGAAAGGCAGAGATGCAGAAGAAGGAGGAGAGAGACAGAGATCTTCCATCCGCTGGTTCACTCCCCAAATGGCCACAATGGCTGGGACTGGGCCAGGCGGAAGCCAGGAGCCAGGAGCTTCCTCTGGTCTCCCACATGGGTTCAGGGGCCCAAGCACTTGGCCATCTTCCACTGCTTTCCCAGGTGCATGAGCAGGGAGCTGGATCAGAAATAGAGCAGCCAGGACTTGAACTAGCACCCATATAGGATGTTGGCACTGCCAGCGGAGGCTTAACCTACTGCACACAGCATCGGCCCCTAAAGATGTTAACATATTGTTTCCATATATTCTGAAGGAATGTTTTAATTTTAAACAGTATGCTTACTTTGTTTCCAAATCATTTCAAAAAGGCACTCTATTCTCAGCCACGTGGATCTGACTGTTGATGCTAAAGCTTAAAACACACCTGTCACTTTACAGGTATATCCAGAGTCTGATGGATTTGGTGGAATTTCATGAGAAAAGTCCAGATGACCAGAAAGCTTTATCAGAGTAAGTTCTATGTGTTAGAATATCTTTGTGAAATTTTGGCCATTTTAGACATTCTCCTGAGATAGTTTTAGACCCATATTAACAGAACTCTAACGTGAATAATAGTTCACTACTCCAGTGATGAGTTTTGGCTTGTCAATTGTTAGAAGTTAAAGAACACAGTTGGAAACTGAAACTAAGAAGAAATCTAGAGGACACTTTTTTAAAAAAAGAAACTACTTTTATAAATTTGATCTGAGAGTGAGATTTGCAGGAAGGTTTTTGCTGTGTAACTTTAACACATTTCAGCATCATTGGAGATGAAACGTTTTCTGAGTAACTGACAGTTTCTAGCTACCTACCCAAGAATCTTTCCTAAATCTGTCAAAAGTCTGTTCTGCAGAGGTATTCTAGAATCATCTTTAATTATTATTATTTTAAAGAGAAGGCCAAAGCCTGCCTCCCTTGGGTTGTGGGTCTCTCTTCTTCCCAGCCAGGGTTGGAGACCCAGCTTAGCCCTACTGAGGATACTGTCAGGCCTGCATGAGCTAGGAAGCCTCATTTTCCTACCTTACATGTCTGTAGGAAAAAACAAATATTTTATAAAAAATAAGCAAGTAAAAAAGGAAAGAGGGCTTAATGAACACCTGTAATGAATGCACCAATCACAGAGCGAGTAGTTTTACATGTAAATCAGAAGCAAAATACATCAGTTTATGAAACTACCTCCTCTACTGTGTTGGAAGAATCTGTAGAGAGAGCCCTGGTAAGATTTGCCTGGGTGGGTGCCACAGAAAGAGCTTCAGCCCTCTTTGAAGTAATCTAAGGAACAGAAGTAAATGAAATTCATTTGACCTTTCATTAACCATCAATATTATGGCTTAGCTTTGTAGATACGCTCATCAAAGTTCGAAATCGACACCATAATGTAGTTCCTACGATGGCACAAGGAATCATTGAGTATAAAGATGCCTGTACAGTGGACCCAATCACCAACCAAAATCTCCAGTATTTTTTGGATCGATTTTACATGAACCGTATATCTACTCGGATGTTGATGAACCAGCACAGTAAGTAAGCTCAATGAGATCATGATAGATTGACATGGGCATGCAATATAAGCCACCTCTAGCTAGCTGTTTCACATGTCAGTGGATCACATTCTTTCTCAGTTGTGGCTCTAATTATTAGCCTAATCTTCATAAAATTTGTTTATTTTTCAACAGTACTTATATTTAGTGATGCACAAACAGGAAACCCAAGCCATATTGGAAGTATTGATCCAAACTGTGATGTAGCAGCTGTGGTCCAAGGTAATTTTTAGATCTCTGAATTTCCCTTTTTGCAATGTGTGATTGGCATATCTGTATTTGAGGTGGCTCTGTGGATGAATTCATATTCACAGTGTCCCACTGATGTTTTTATAAATACTACCATTGAGATCCTTTGCTTTTGAGAGTCAAAAGCACATTTATAAATATAATATTAATATATATAAATATAAAAAATTCATTTATAACAAAAAATTCAAACACATGTGATGAGTGTGCCGTCTTCATTATTTTTGATTACTGGGATGCACATATTCCTTTTGGTACAGCTTAAATGCCATCTTGAGTTTTTATTCAGTAAAATATTCAAAATGTATTTTTTCATATACACAAACCCGTATGCTAGTGGCTATTTTGGACTAAGGGGAGTAGACACCTAAGAACATGTGGGAACTCTACTTGGCATAAATTATTGTTACAAAAACTTCTGTTTCAGATGCCTTTGAGTCTTCAAAGATGCTCTGTGACCAGTATTACTTAACATCTCCAGAATTAAAGCTCACACAAGTGAATGGTAAGCTATAAATGAAGTATGTTTTACCTTATGAATGATTCAGTATTCTGAAACATATTTTAAGTTACGAAAAATTCAGTATTCTCCACTCTCACAAGTAACTTTGGTGTTTTTCTTTCTTTTCTGAACTTATCTAGAAATTACAACTTTTTTGAAGTCAAAGTTCTTTTTAACTATCTCAACGGGAATGTACCAATTGCACTTATTCAATTGCTAATGATGAGTCATTCAGAAAAATAGTTTGAACAAATAATCTGAGTTTAAAGAGCACTTGGACTCCAAAATCTTAGATCAAGGACAGACTGTTTACGATAGAATCCAAGTGATGAAGAGATCAAAAGAAAACTAGAATATGAGGAATAAAGAGAACCACTTAGGCAATGAGACTATCCCCCTAAGAGATTACTTATAGGACTTAGAATACTTTAAATGTCACTGTAAGAAACCATTCAGTCACAGAAGGACAAATACTACGACTCCGGTTACGTGAGGTATCTAAAATAGTCAGATGGCAGCAGAGAGTAGAATGGTGGCCAGGGACTGGCTGTACGGAGGGGAAATGCAGCGTTGCTGCTCAGTAGATGAAAAGTGTCAGTCATGTAGGGTAATGAACTGGTGTGCAACAGTTATGCCTATGGTTAACAAAACTGCTTGTTCATAATTTATAAGAGGATAGAAAACATGTGGAATATTCTTCACACACTCACAGCTGAACTGTGAGTGGTACCACTTTTTGGATCAGAGCATACATTACAGTCTTCAGCTCTAAGATCTCAGAAAAGGCAAGGTCTTCCCACACTGATTACACAATGAATACAAGGCACTCTTTTTAGCCTGAGACAGTCTGTCCTGGAAGACAGTTGCATCACAAAGCACAACAATATACCGAAGTTGCACTGTCTTCTTTCCACTGAAAGTGAACACCTTTCCCAAGAAATGTTTATGCAGGGACAATTCTTGTTAGTCAGGTTAAGATTTGCCTAACTCATAAATGGGGATATACAAATGTAATGAATGCCAAACTAAAAGTAGTTGTACAAGACTGAAAAACATCTCTAATGATAAACAGCACTGTTGCATAATTCTTGTAGATGAACTGCTTGAACTGTTTGATAAAATAAAGAGGGATTGTGCCAGACCTTGTGTTTCCCAATTCAAACTTTGCCAAGGCCTGGGACATCAAAGAATAATACTTTTATTTTTCTTTCCAAACAGTATTGAGAGGTTTTTGTTTCTGTTTTCTTTAGCCTGTTGGTGAAACCTAAGCATATTTAGCACATAAGAATTAATGTTTAGGTGATACAAAAGCCAAGAAAAATCAAGACATATCTGTATATTTTAAAAAAATGAAAATTAGAGTGTTAATTTCAGTGTTATACTATAAGTGTAGGATTCTATCTGAAAATGCATATAATTCTATTATTGCCCAGTATAAACACTGAACATAGACACAGATCACACATATAATCTAATTTATAAGGCCTTGTTTGACATGTCATCTTTATACTTTTTTAGAGAAATACAAAATTAATCATAGAGCACTAGATACAGGCAGCAACTGTAGCAGCATTTTGCTGTTGTGATTGCTGTTTAAGTGAGAAATTTCTAGAGCAGACTATTCAGGATGGGGCAATCAGGAATTTTCCAACCCTAAGTAAGTCTGTGATATTTATTGAATAGAAATTGAGCTTTCTTTTAGTTAAATATTTCTCAATTCTAAACAAACTTGATTTTTCCAGGAAAATTTCCAGGCCAGCCCATCCACATTGTGTACGTGCCTTCTCACCTTCATCACATGCTCTTTGAGCTATTCAAGGTATGACCCTTCACACGGACGGCAATCCTCTCTTTAAAAAAAGGTCACAAGTCAGATTTTTATTTCCTTTATCCTGGCCCTGCCAAAAAGCAGCCTCAGTATCTTCTCCCAGGAATATGTATGTGGTCCTAAGACCACAGTCAACATCTGAAAGGGTGCATGCAGCTCATTTTAGGATCAGCCCGTGTTTGGGAACACACAGTGTGAGTCATGACCTCTCAAGGCTCAGTGCTCCCATTATTTCTCCAGCTATCCAACAAAGCACCAGTCAGGGATGCACTCCCTAAAGGAAGGGCACATGCTGCACGCTTCAGGGAATGAGGCTATGTTCCCTGCACCCCCACAGCCTAGCCTAACTCCAAACTCAGAGGGTCAGGTCCAGGACGACTGTAGGCGGCACGGCCCGTTCCGAGTGTAGAATCAGCTCAGGACAGTCGGTTCCTTCAGTGATCACTTGGGAACTCTGGTAAAAAGCAAATCCTGATTGAGTAGGTTTTGGCACACTGATTCTAAATAATAGGCCAGAAGGGGGAAGAGTATGTCAGTTCGTCTACAGAGTAGCATTTTTCTCAAATTTTAATGTGTACTAGAATCCCCTGGAGGGGCTGTTACCACACATATTTTTGGGCTCTGTCCCCAAGATTTTAATTCTCTAGGTCCACCACTTTGCTTTTCTAATAGGCTTTCAGCATATGCAGGTGTTTCTGGTCTGGGCTAACCAGGTACTAAGAATCATATCTTCTCATGGGTTTTTAAGATCAAACTAAAACTGAACTTCAACTAAAAATTAGAAAAACTCCTGAAGCTTTATGATGTTTCCCAGTAGTCCTGTTAAGTGGAGAGGAAGAAGTCTTTTAAAAGTTTAATTTGCTTCTAATTTTGACAGAACCAACTGTTTCCTAATGTATTCTAATATTACTGATAATGAGGTAGTGATTATACTATAATCATCTGATCTATTTCATTTCAACACAGTTAATGACTAGAACTTAATATTGTATAGAAATCAAAAAGCAGATAAAATAACCAGAAGGTTGTTAGAGAGGAAATAGGTTAAATAAACCAAACCTGTACCTGACTGACATTCAGCCAATAGACTGAAAACATGCGTTCTGTGTTAAAGGACAAAAGATATTTTTCATTGATTAATTTTTCAAAGATTTATTTTCTTTATTTGAGAGGCAGAGTTAGAGAGAGGGAGAGACAGAGAAAGAAGTCTTCCATCTGTTGGTTCTTTCTCCAAATGGCCACAACAGCCAGAGCTGAACTGATCTGAAGCCAGGAGCTTTTTCCAGGTCTCCCACATGGGTGCAGGGGCCCAAGCACTTGGGCCATCTTCTACTGCTTTCCCAGGCACATTAGCAGAGCGCTAGATCAGAAAAGGAGCAGCCGGGACTCAAACCAGTGACCATATGGGATGTTGGCACTGCAGGCGGAGGTTTAATCTATGCCACAGTGCCAACCCCTTCAGTCATTCATTCATTTATTAAAGAATTTTTTAAAGATTTATTTTTTATTTGAAAGGCAGAGTTACAGAAAAGCAGAGGCAGAGAAAGAGAAAGGTCTTCTATCCACTGGTTCACTTCCCAAATAGCCACAACGGCAGGAGCTGCACTCATCTGAAGCCAGGAGCTTCTTTAGGTCTCTGACGTGGGTGCGGGGGCCCAAGGACTTGGGTCATCCCCCATTGCTTTCCCAAGCCGTAGCAGAGAGCTGGATTGGAAGTGGAGCAGCCGGGACTCGAACCAGCGCCCATGCGGGATGCCAGCACTGCAGGCAACGGCTTTACTGGCTATGCCAGAGCGCCGGCCCCAGTTTTTTTTTTAAACTGAATGATCCAATTCATGGAATTATTTCACCACCACTGGCAAAAGTTAAGAAGATAATAAAATATAAATTGAAATTTAATTTATAATTATTGACTGTCCTTTTAAATAGGAACAAACTTTTCCTAGCACATTTTATAAAAGCCAATAAATTGGTTCAATGATTCACTGTTCATTCGTTATGTAATAGTCTGGTGCTTGGATATAAAATGAAATGGAAAGACAGAAAAGGGAGAGCTAGGAAATGGGCTATAAAAACCAATTTCTACATTTAAATTAAGCTTACAAATAAGAAGTTGACAGCTAGCAGAACTGCTTTTCCATTAGCCATTACTCCCATGAGCTGTATTACATAGTAAATGAATAGTCTTCAATATATGTCCTGCACAACACATTCATAAGTGGCTATTTACACAGTTGTTTTGCTGCTGAACTTTAAGAAACAGGAACTTTGAGCCACCTTCTGTGCTTTTAATTAAAACGTAAGCACAGTTCTTTATGTGCCTCATCCCTCTGTTGTTGAATTCCTTGTGGCCTCCTTCCCTTTAGAATGCAATGAGGGCGACCGTGGAGCACCAGGAAAACTGGCCTGCCCTTACCCCCATCGAGGTGATTGTCGTCCTGGGGAAAGAAGACCTGACCATTAAGGTAAGCGTTCGCACTCCTGCGTGTCTCTTGAGAGAATTTCGAAGTGTAAATAGCAATGAAACACTCTGCTTTTCAGTAGATCCAAGTCATAAACACCCCCTGACGCAGATGAAGGCGTTTTTATAGACAGATGCACATTGTGTTCAGTGTACCATTCTGATGGCTTCCTTGCTGGTTTCAGATTTCAGACAGGGGAGGAGGGGTCCCCCTGAGGATCACTGACCGCCTCTTCAGTTACACGTACTCCACTGCGCCAACGCCCGTGATGGACAATTCCCGGAACGCTCCTTTGGTAAGCCCAGTCACGGGGTTTAATCCGTCTTTACCACCTACTTCTTCAAGTAGAGCCTGGGTTCCCAGGAAGGGATGGGGCCATTAATCAGTTTGCTTCACTTGGGAATGAGGAATAGGAGAGAGAGTGCTAAAGCAAGCTGAACATGGCGAGACAGTCCTCAAGGAATCTGTGCATGGAAGCAGACATTTACAGGCCCATGGATGTCCATGTCAGCGAGGGTGGGAACTCCTGCTGAGATGTTGTGTTACAGTGATCACATCCACTTCTTTACCCATAATTGGTCTCCTTCCTCTAGGCTGGCTTCGGTTACGGGTTACCAATTTCTCGTCTCTATGCCAAGTACTTTCAGGGCGATCTGAACCTTTATTCTTTGTCGGGATATGGAACAGATGCCATCATCTACTTAAAGGTATCCTTTGAAATCGAGAGAGAAACTGTATTTCTAGAACAATGGCTCCTGCTCCTGGCCTTGAATTCTGTAGTTCAAAGTGAATTCTTCAAAGTGCATTAATGCAAATGGTGACCACCATGAGTCACTATTTTCTGTTTGGGTGTGTGCACATGTTAACTGGCATGGTAACTTACCAGATAGAAAGCTGGGCCATGTTACCTCTGGAAACCAAAGTTGTTGCCCCAGAAGCCAATTAACAAAGTTTCAGAGTGAGGACATGCTTGTGTGACATTTTTAAGGCAATTTCTTTTTGGCTTCTGTAGGAGCAGCCGCACCCTTTGTTTCACTTAAACTTGTGGGAAATATATGCTAATAATGTCCTAGCTTAGAAAACAATATCAAAATAGGCAATGTCTTAAGATGACCTCATTTGGAATCCAGGAAAAAGAAAGCTGACTGCTAACAAATTGCCAGCGAGATGCCAGGCACTTCATGTTTGAACTTTGAAATTTGGTACTGTTTTTTCTATTTCTGATAAAGTCTTGATTTACTTTTTAAGATCACTGTCCTGATTCTGTTAATCATTTGTCATCTATTCAACTGAAAAAGAAATTGTTTACAGACATGAGCAACTAAGATTCCAGGCTCTCATTTTGTACACTGCAGTTATTTGCCAGAATGGTCTTTGACCCTCTGAAATAGTAAATGTATTCATCTCTTAAATGAGCAAAAGTCTTCAAAGCATTTGAGAAGACAACAGATGAATAGTATCAGATTAGAACTCTCATTTTATCACAAATATGGAGGTTTTCCTGAAAAGCATAGCTTGCTTTTAATCTGTCACATCGGCAGGATCAAAAGACTCGTGCAAATATTGAGCACAAACTCCATTTCCTAATTTACAATTGCATATGTACCATTTCAGTCACTGTGATGTATAGTTATTTTTTAGTTTTGTTTTCTAATGTGCCTAGCATGCTGTGGCCTTATTATACTCTTAAGTGAGTTAAATTGTATATTTGAATGCCTAAATAGTTGCCTCTGGCTGTAATTTGAACAATTATTTCTGGTGTATATTATGCCTTGCTAATTTCTTTGGTTTGACATTTTGTCCTCTTTACTTTCAGGCTTTATCTTCTGAGTCTGTAGAAAAACTCCCAGTCTTTAACAAGTCAGCCTTCAAACATTATCAGATGAGCTCTGAGGCTGATGACTGGTGTATACCAAGCAAGGAACCAAAGAACTTGGCAAAGGAGAAAGTGGCCGTGTGAGGAGGAACACTCAGGACTCTTTAGGGGATCAAAGTGGGTCTGGGCCAGTGCTGCTTCCTGAAGGTTTGTGTGTGAACTTGTGCGTCTTCAAGAACAGCGACAAAAACGTTTTCATCGGAACCTTGAGCCAATGAAGAATGGAGCTTGCGTCTGTGACCCCAGAGAGCATAGGGCAGGACTACAGGAGTTAACAGCCAGCCAGCTCCTTGTTTTGCTAACATAGAATAACTTTGTGTGTTAATATTAAATCCTGAAGAAGAAATGATCCTGTTTCCAACCCAGGATCAGCAAGAGTGGGAAAGGGAGCAACCATGGAGACAGAAGTTAGCAGCTTCACTGGACTGGTACTTCAGGCCGCTTGTTGACATTAAAAGATGTTGGTACTTAGTAACTATCAAACACCAGCATTTTTCTGCCTTGCAGCAGATTAGTGTTTAGTTTACACTAGGCGATTAGAAGTGTGTATAAATGTACAGGTCATTTATATTTATGTGTTCTAGGGTGACTAAAGCAACGTTCCCTTTGAATGAGGAGGAATGAGTCCAAGCACTTTGTTCAAAGTTGCAGCCAAGGCATTGTGCCTATGTGAAAACTCAGAAGCCAGCCTCTTCTGACCAACACAGCTCCTTTCCTATGCTGCTTTCCCTGTCCACACTTCACACAATAAGTGAGCACTTACCCGTGCCAGGTGCCTCGTCTTGGGTGAATTGTTCCATGTGCACTGAACTGAGGATGTTGGGAGTGGGGGAGAGAAGACTTCCCGAAGTGACAGCAGGAATATACCTTATCCTGCTTTCTTTATAAAGGAAAAAATAGATTGGAAAAATCAATGTTTGGAAAAGAAATTATGTATTCAGAACTTTCTTGGTAGAAAGGGCTATTCTGTACCCTGAAGCTATAATAATCCAAGGGCATCATTTTCTAGGTTTAAAAAGATTTTTTTTGGATATATCATATTCTCTACACTCCAGCATTAACATGCCTGTAAGAAAGTTTTGAATTGTCAAATGGATCAAGAGTATCAGAATGTAAATACTTCTTAGAGTATTATTTAACAAATAACCTGGAAGTGAGAGATTCTTGGGCCAGGATTCTTTCATTTGAGATTAAGATTACCAGGGAACGGTTTAAAGTCGTAATGTATATGATACTTTGAGAGAATGAAGGTGTGTAATCTGCAGGTTGGCATGTCACTCGTGCAGATTGAGAAAAGATAGAAAAATGAAAGGAGGGATGATGAGGAGAAAGGAGAAGGAAGAAGGCAGGCATCCATTCCCCCCCAGACTATTCCAAGGACTGCTGTGTACTTCCTTGTATGAATTACTGGTGAGAGGATGAATTGCTGACTTCCACAACAGTGTGAGTTCTCTGAACCACTCTCACTCTTACCAGACTCTTAGTAGATAAAATCATGTGTCAAATTAGTGTTTAAACTGTCATATAAAAAGCTAGGATTTTTCTGCATTATAAAATAATCAGTACTGTTACACGTTGAACTTGGTGTTTAATGTTGTGAGGCCAGGCATTGTGGTGCTTCTGGAAGTGACAATAGAACCCTCAACTGTTCGTTGTAGATTTCAGATTTTATCATCAGAAGTCCTACACAGTGACTTTTCTTGGTGGTGAAACTCCAGCTCATACATGTATTGATTATACAAAACTGTTTGCAATAAGGTACTTGTTTTGTTTTTTACTGAAATTAAAGCTAAATTTTTTTGCATGTAAATTCTTGTATTTACCAAAGATTTAAAGCAATCGATTAATTAATTAACCCAAACACTGTGCATCATCTTGAAAATACTGAAGAATGAAATGTTAGTATCTCAGTAACATCAACAGTGTAGTGGAGTTTGTAGAGTAGTCTGCATTGATATGTGTGAAATCTGTGGAGGAGCTTTAGGATTCCAATAGAGATACTGAATGCTCAGGCCCACTTAAATTATTAATGTCGGAATTGTGTTTTTGTCTTCAGGCTTTGTATAGAGAAATGTGATAATTTTTATAATAAATATTTTTTATTATAATCGTAGATATCGTCTTTTGAAGTTCTTTTCTCAAGTTAGTTCAAAGTGCAAGGAAAATCTGAGGCAAAGATTGTCCTCATTTTACATTCAATTGTAATTTATATAGACATTGGATAGAGCTTCTTGAATGTATTGAAAACAATTGAGAATCTTAATCTTTAAACCAAAGATGGGTGCTTTGCAGCAGCTTAGAAATTTGATTATCTTTTGCTGGCTTGTGGATGCATCGCCAACGTAGTCCATCCATGTGTTTATCTACATGAATTTGTCAGTAATCATTCTGCTTCTGTGGGGAATGCACTGCACTTTGTCTCCAAAGGAAGTGCAGTGCACACATGCGTACATGAGCACAAACCACCCCTCCCCAGCCCAGCCCCTCCCAGGGCCCAGTCATTCAGTTTCCTTAGATCACACTTCCTAGAAGGCGGTGCATGCCACAGGTTCATCCACTTTAGCTGCATCTCCATAATTCCTGCAAGACTTTGAGGCTCTCAACTCTCCATGTTCGTACTCATTTATCCTCATGGCCCGAGTTAATGTGTATCCATGAAAGTCCAACCCAGTGGACCAAATTTTCATCACAACTATCTTTGGACCATTGCTCCAAAAGTATGTGATGCCAATTCCCATAACACTGCAAAATAAAGCTAGTCACTGCTAGGTGAACATCTTGAACAAGTGGGCCAGTGTTTCAGATTTCATGAGTTTTATTCTTTCTTATTCATGTTGGACTCAGGTAAAAACCTGTTACCATGCACAGATCATGGTTCCTTAATGGAAATAGACAACTGTCCTTTGAAGAGCTGTTGGTTCATACCCAAGTGCAAACATTAAGAGTCACTCAAAACCAAATAAAATGTGTCCGCTAGAAAATATGTTCAATCTATTAAATTATGTGAAAATTATATGAGCTGTTTTTTCTATTTATATAAGATGAACAAATTTCATGTATCTCATGTATACATATTTAGGAGCATAGTGATATTTTCCACCCTCCCTCCTCCTTCCTTCCTTATTCTTTCTTAATGCAGCAACAGAATAATACAGGCCATCAATAAATTATGAGACATCACTTTCATTTTTACTGCTACCACTTAATGCAATGGAAATTACACAGGACAGGGTTTCAAATAATGCAATATATCTGGGAATTATTAGAATCATATTCCTTAAATGCACAAGGATGCTTTAATGACTAAGACTACTGAATTGCAAAATGTAGTTTTTGTCTGTTTCATAGAATTATGCCCTTTATAGTGTTTCTAGCCAAAAGTATACTTTAAACATTGGGTAGAATGACTCTTATTGAGTCTGTTCCCTTAAGTTCACTTTAAATATAACAGAATTTGTTTAAAATTCTACATTTGGGATCTGAAGTGAAAATGAGAATTTAAAAACAAAAATCTTATACTGTGTTCTCTTTTTTGAATTATTTTTTGAAAATAATTGACAAAAATCTTGTGTATTTATGGGATAGTATGTGATGTTTTACACATGTATACATTGTGTAATATCTAATTAGGACACGTTTGTTCTTTCTTCTATTTAATATGTATTTATAGTGAAAACATCCAAAATCCTATCTTCTAGTTTTTAAATAGAAAAATACTCAATACATTAACGTTATCTGTTCTTAGGCAGTTCTATATGAATTTGACCTTTTCCCCATCTACTTAAATAAGAGCTTGTTGAGTAAGGAAAGCACTTCAAATTCTGAAATCCTTAAATCTAAATTTTCTACTAATCCTTTCTTGAATGCCCTGCCTCCAATCTGTCTTCACTTCACCTGCACAACAGTGTGAGACTAAATCTCCTAAACTAATTTTCTTACAGCTGCCAAGCTGACAATCTTTTACTGGCTTCCCAGTGCAGGAATCTGATATGACACTTAGAGTTTTCTGAAATCAAACCTGTGTGACTGACTAATCCTGCAATTTCTATCTTCCGTGACTAAACTGTTCAGTATATTGTCTTCCATATACGCAGCAGACTTATTTCTTTTTGCTCATTGCAAATACACTTCCCTGGAATATCTTTTTTTTTCTTTTTTCTATGTGCTGCATGGTCTTTCTAGACAAAACTTTAATATCATCTCCATGGACTGGGTACTCCAACCTCCTGGTGAAACATCGTAGGATTTATCATAGAATTCCTAAGGTTGCCATGTAAATGTTGCAGATAATATAAAATCCAGAAATCCAACTAGATTGTATGTTCCTCACAATCTAGCGCCACATACTGTGATCTTAAAAAGTGCCATTAAGCCTGTCTCATCTATAGTAGACACCAAAAAGTGTTCTTGATTAAATTGTATGAGCTGGGAAGACAGGGAGAAGCAAAGCCGCAATAAAACTAAAGCCACCTGTCTTAGTATTTTAGAATCTATCAAAAATTTGAAGAGTCAAAACACAAACATGTGAGAAGTTAAATCATGACCAAGGGTTTCAGTAGCAGTTCAAGACAACAACAGAAGAGATATCATAATTATGACATTATCAGATGTCTGATAAACCCAGGGGACACAGTCCTATATGATGTAATCCCAGATGTTGAAATCTCAAAAGGTCAAAATCCTGAAAAGCATAATCTCCAAAGACTAAAATCCCACATGTTGAAATCCAGAAAACTACAGTTCCCATGGAGGATGGGGGGGGATGTAAGAGGGGTAGAAAATCAAATTCTGGAGAAGGGATTAGTGCATTTTGGTTGGACACAGGATAGTTACCAAGTTATCCAGTTGTATACCACTTCCACCCCTTCCCACACAGTGTCTTGTTTGCCTTCAAAACCAAGTCCTTCATCAGAGAATGGAAAGAATGCACAAGTTCAGTGGCTCTGAGCCAAGTACACTTGCTGATATAAACCTTCTTCCAGTGTCATAAAAAAAATTTGCAGGGTGAACTGTTTAAGGCTACGGATTTAACTGTTGAGAAAAAGTCTTATTCCAGTGAATTTCAAAAAATCCATGGAAATAGAACTAAAAGATAAACTTATCTTGGCAAAAAATTTTTACAAAATCCACACATATCAGGAGTCTTCAAAGAGTTCATGGACAAAATGCATAGTATGAAAAGACTATGTATGGATTTCAAATTTTTTATAGCAAAATAAACCTGTCTCTTGGCCTTCTTTCTCCGAACTTTAAGTGTGCTTGTATCTAACACTAAATCTTACAGAAAAACTAGTGCATCCTTCACTTTGACCAATCGATGCCACTTTCAAAACTGTCTACACCACTTTTCATCAAGTTTATGAAATTCATGCCCCATTTGGATAAAAAAAGGCTCTGTGACTTATCCTAGAGTTGTAGTAGTTATAAATACTTACTTGAGGATGGGATAGGCTTTGGACATGGATTTCAGTGAAATCTCCAAACCATGCTGACAGAGTTGGAACTAGATATGATTGATTTCAAGGTGTGACCACTAAAGTTTGCTTTTTCTATTGAGCCCAGTGCATTCGGCAGAAAATTCAGGTGAACAGGTTGTTCACAAAATACAGCAATGATGAAAATGTTTATTTACAAATACATCACCTGTTGGCATTAGTGTTCCTTCCAGTTGTCACAATTTCAAGAGCTTTTAGTGAACTGAAGCCATATTTGCTTGAAGAAAGCAGTAAAGAAACCTATTTATTCAAAAATAACTGTTTGAAGAAGTTCTGATGTCCTGTTGCATAGTAGGGTGACTACAGATAATGGTAATGTGCTGTATCTGTGAGCTCTTAATGTAGAGTTAACCTTATGATCATTAAGTAAACGGAAAATAGATCTTTGTAAAAATCAAAAGTGGGAACAGAGAGAAGGAAGATGAGTTGGGGCATGGCCAGGAGGGAGGATAGGGTAGGAAGTATCACTATGTGCCTGAATCTGGGTATGTGAAATACACGAGACTTGCATAACTTAAATAAAACGTTAAAGGAAGAAAAAACTTTCCAAAAAAAGCTAGAAGAAAGGATTTTGAATGTTTTATCATAAAGAAATGATAAAAATTGAGAAAATAGACATGGTCTATTGGACATTACACAAGGTATCACATGTATTGAAACACTACATGGTACTCCACAAACATGTAAATGTGTCAAGTTTTATGGTGGGATAAGAAGACACGTATGCAATGCTCATGCTGTTCTATTACCAGCATTGTTTCCATCAAATCTGTGATCTGTATATGAGTGGTTGAGGAACAGGTGTTTCTATGTGTTCAAAACATAGAAATATGGCACAGAAGATGGGAATATTTAAGCAAACAGGAAGACAGCAAATGCTCATGTCACTGAATTCCAAATCTTAGCCTTTCAGAAACAGGACTATTGAAAATGAAGGTAAACAAATTTTTCAGGAAAACCATGCCCTAAAAGAAAAAAATCAGCTACTCATCATTATGCAAGAGTTCCAGCTATAGTTAATGATTGAAAGAGTTGGCCATCTCCTAGGGGTTACTTCTGTGCAGTTGCTCATAATCTACCCCTGTAATGCACGTCTGCATATGCCAAATTTCCATTTTAGTTTTTATTGTTGCTTCTACTTTTGTTAGTTTTTTTCCCCTACTATCGTCAGTTGTTGTTATTATCTTTTATAATTTGCTAGGTTTTGTATTTTATCTTCACATCATTTCCAAGACTGGAGTTTTATGTTGTATAAAAACATCTGGAGGCCGGCGCCGTGGCTCAACAGGCTAATCCTCCGCCTTGCGGCGCCGGCACACCGGGTTCTAGTCCCGGTCGGGGCACCGGATTCTGTCCCGGTTGCCCCTCTTCCAGGCCAGCCCTCTGTGTGGCCCAGGAGTGCAGTGGAGGATGGCCCAGGTGCTTGGGCCCTGCACCCCATGGGGAGACCAGGAAAAGCACCTAGCACCTGGCTCCTGCCATCGGACGAGCGCGGTGCGCCGGCCGCAGCGCGCCGACCGCGGCGGCCATTGGAGGGTGAACCAACGGCAAAGGAAGACCTTTCTCTCTGTCTCTCTCTCTCACTGTCCACTCTGCCTGTAAAAAAAAAAAAAAAAAAAAAAAAAAAAAAAAAAAAAAAAAAAAAAAAAAAAAAAAAAACATCTGGAGAGTTCCAGATTATTTTAGGCTTTTTGTTTATTTGTTTTTGGGCACAAATTTGGCCCAGTGAAAGTACATTTTTACCATGATTACCCTGTAAATATTGTGCATGTATGTAAAACATTGGAACTTCCTCCATAAATGAAGGGATGTCCTTTTTGGACATCAACATTTGTGAAAAATAAAATTTTTCAAGATCTTGACTCTTAGGACAACTGCATGGATCTTTATTTTGATTGGCTGATCTCATCACTTTTTTGACTGATCTCATCAAAAAACTAGGGGTGCCTGTCACAATTTCAGATGCCCAAAGTTACAAACCTGGATGCATACAATTACCAACCCTAGTGATATGCACTAATATATTTTTTTCACCTAGTTCTTTGTAAACAGTTAATTTTCTCATAACTGTTACAGCCACATGAGTGTTAATGGTGTGACTGTTTATCCTTAAAAAATATTATTGCCTATGATTATGTAGAGTGGCCTATGTAGTGTTCTATCATGTTTTCATGTTTCTCAAATACCCTTTTAAAATGTAAATCATTTTTAAAGAAAATTTTAAATTGCTTTTTCCAGAATTAATAGTTTTTGGGATGTTGATTTGTCAGGGTTTTAACTTTAGATATTTTAATCTTTTGGGACTTTGACAGTTGGGATTATGATGTTAGAGACGTGTCTTTTGAGATTTAAAACTATTTTTAATGTCAATATCCAGGTAAATGCATTAACATTAATTGCTATTAAAGAGTTCAGAAAGGAAAGGTGGGATCAGGCTTACAGATCTGGGTGGGAGGAAGGCAGTGTATGTGGGACAATGGAGAGAAGGCCATGGCAGAAGGTGTCTGGGGAGAAGGAAAGTTTGAGGTCAAGCACAGACAGAATGCCTGGACGTGGAATCTGGGGCACTGAGCAGGATAGCAAGAGGCTCAAATCAGTATTGTCACTTCAAGTATTTTTTTTTTCAAAAGTGCCATTTATTTTCTATATCCCACTTTTAAGAAAACCACACAAATGAAGACTGTTAACACACTATAATGAAGGATTAACTTGAAATTTAAAATAAAAAGATGACCAAATGCAAAAATCATTATTTTTGGTCATAATCTAAGAAAGATGACTTGTTACTACACTTTGTTAAAGTTGTATTGTTAGGACCAGCACCGTGGTGTAGTAAAGCCACCACTTGCAGTGCCAGCATCCCATAAGGGATGGGTTCGAGCCTGGGCTGCTCCACTTCCGATCCAGCTCTGTGCTATGGCCTAGGAAAGCAGTAGGAGATGGCCCAAGTTCTTTGGTCCCTACACGTGTGAGACCTGGAAGAAGCTCCTGGCTCTTGGTTTCAGATGAGCGCAGCTTCAGCCATTGCGGCCATTTGGGGACTGAACCAGCAGGTGGAAGTCCTCTCTCTCTCTCCTTCTCCTTCTCTGTGAAACTCTGACTTTCAAATAAATCTTAAAAAAAAGTTGTATTGGTTGTTGGCAGACCCAGGTGAGGTATCACCATCACTCTTTGGCATCTCTTTCATATCAGCTGGCATTCCAAATCAATCCACACTCCAACAATACAGTGGTTTAGCAGAGAGATGATTACAACTGGTGGAAATGAGAGGTTATTAATTTTAATTGATTTAAATTAAACTTGAAGAAAAGAGGTAGAAAAAAGTAGAAGGTCTTAAGGTACTTTACAAGCTAGGGCTAGATTTTACATGATATCTACACATAACACTTCCAGAATTTGCAAAACCACATTGGAGTGGAACAAGATAAATGAGATAGGGATAGAATCTGGTCCTTACATGGTGCCTACTCTGTGCCTTAACTTCATTTGTCCCTTGTCCCCCACATAGCGAAAGTGCTGGTAAATTTGAGGTTAGGAAGTGAATATGGACTTACTAGGATTGGTGGAGTTCTCTTGGGAAGCAAGTCTTCTATGTGTGATGCAAACCCTACCACCTCCGGTCTGCATTTGGAAGATTCGAGGAAGAGAAGAGGTTGAAAGAGTATAGCTTGAGAAATAGGCATGGTCAGTGGAAAAGGGTGCAGGGAGGACTGAGCAGAAGCAGGAGTAGGGCCAGTTGGTAGGAAAAGAATAATACGATGGATATCCCAACAACTGAGATTTGTGACATTCAGTCCAATTAGACTTTTAGTTTTACTTGGAAAATAAACATTTTCATTAAGCAAATTCTATCATGACTCTCTTGTACCCAACTCAAAGCAATCGGCAGATCATAAACTTTTCCTGATGAACCCAGACAAGGAAATGAATCAGGTGTACAAAAATATGGCAGCCTGTGTAACCTAGGACCTTCCCACTCAAAATATGGTTCACAGACCAGCAATGTCAGGTTGCTCCTTAGGAATCGCAGATGCTCCCTAGGGCTGCAGAACCTCAGTGCCCAGCCCAGACCTACTGAATCAGAATCTGCTTTTGACAGGCTCCTCGGCTGGTCTGTATGTGCATTCATATTTGAGTAGTACTGGCTCAGAAGATAATTTCTTAGATGCAGTATCATCTACTGACTTGCACACCTTTTTAGATAACTATAATGGAAATTTCACTTTACTCAGATAGTAGACATTTAGCAAACTATCTTAATAACATATTAGATTTCATTGTTTCTCATCCATCTGCCTTTTCCCAATACAACATAAGTAAATAAATCTCAATATTTAATCTTACACATATCTTACTTGATATTTTCTTATTCCCAAAGACTTCATGATATGCATGTTAGGGCTGAAATATATATGAGAGCTAAGGTACTATCAAGAAGCAAAATGAGAAAGTATACCGTGAGTAGGCCATTCACTCTTATCAACAGCTCTAGTCATCTGTATATCCAGTCCTTCGTGGGCTTCAATGAATGGCGAACTATTGGAACCAAGTTGTAGGAATTTGTTCAATCAAGAGTGGAAAGTCTTCCATGTACCAAACACTGGTTTATGTATATTATCCCTCAACAAAATATTAGCAAATCCAACTCAACAGCACACCAAAAGGATCTTACACCATAATCCAGTTGGATTTATCCCTAAAATGCAATACATGCAAATCAATAAAAGTGATATATTGCATGAGCAGAATAAAGGGCCAAAATCATATAGCCACCTCAACAGATGCATAAGGAGAATTTGACAAAATTCAACATCCTTTCAATGATAAAAACTCTCAACAAATGAGGCAGAGAAGGAATGTACCCCAACACAATCAAGGCCTTTTATAACAAACCTGCAGCCAAGATTATACCCGACAGTAAAAATCCAAAAGCTTTTCCTGTAATATCACCAACAATAAAAGGATGCTCTCTCACATCTATTCAACATAGTATTGGAAGTGATAGCCAGAGCAATTACGCAAGAAGCAAAAATGAAAGGCATCTAAACCAGAGAGGAAGAAGTCAAATCATCTCTATATGCAGATGTTATGATTATATACATTTGGATGTACACATAACCCTAAATACCTTTAGAACAAATTCAGTTCGATTTTAGTACATAATGTCAACACACAAAAATCAGCTGTATTTCTACCCAATGAACTTTCCAAAAAGGAAATTTTTTTAAAAAAACCACATTTATAACAAAAATAATAAAATACTTAGGAATAAATGAACATAGGGGGTGAAATATTTGCACATTGAAAACTCCAAATCACTGAAGAACACATAAGTAGATTAGAGAAATTAGTATTATTCAAATGTCCATATTACTCAAAGCAATCCATAGATTCAATAAATCTATCAAAATTCCAATAGTATTTTTCATAGAAATCGAAAAAATAACTTAAAATTTATATGGAACCACAAAAGGATTTATCTGAAGAGACAAAGCAATCTTGAGCAAGATGAACAATGCTGCAGGCATCACACCTCCTTATTTAAAACTGTGCCACAGGGGCTTTTTGTGGCACAAGGGGTTAAGCCACTATTTGAGCCATCAACATCCCATATTGAAGTGCCGGTTTGAGTCCTGGCTGCTCCACTCCCAGCCCAGCTTCCTGGGATGCTGCAGAAGATGACCCAGGTACTTGGGCTCCTGCCACCCGTGTGGGAGGCCTGGATGGAGTTCTGTGCTCCTGGCTTCATCCTGGCCCACACCTGGCTTTGCAGGTGTTTGGGAAGTGAACTAGGAGATGAAAAATGTGTGTGTACACGTGCACTCACTCTTTCAAATAAGTAAATTGCTTTAAAATCTAATATATATATTTCTCTCACAATGTTATAATAATCAAAATAGTGTGACGCTGACACAGAAAGAGACACACAGGCCAATGAAATGGAATAGAAAACCCAAAAGTAAACCTGCATGTATATCATCAATTCATCTTTTTTTAAAGATTTTTAAAATTTATTTGACAGGTAGAGTTACAGGCAGTGAGAGAAAGAAAGAGAAAGGTCTTCCTTCCATTGGTTCACCCCACAAATGGCCGCCACAGCCATAGCTACGCCGATCCAAAGCCAGGAGCCAGGTGCTTCCTCCTGGCCTCCTATGCGGGTGCAGGGGCCATCCTCCACTGCCCTCCTGGGCCACATCAGAGAGCTAGACTGGAAGAGGAGCAACCGGGACGAAATCCAGTACCTATATGGGATGTCGGCGCCGCAGGCGGAGGATTAACCAAGTGTGCCAAGGTGCCGACCCCATCATCGATTCATCTTTGACAAGATTATGCAATGGGGAAATGAAATTCTCTTCAACAAATGCTGCTAGGAAAACTGGAATCTACATGCCAAAGAGTGATATTGAACCCTTATTCACATTATTAATATATTCACATTATGTCTATATTTAAATTCATTTATTTGTATTTATTTGAAAGGCAGAGTCAGAGATCTTCCATGTGCTGACTCACTCCCCAAATACAACAGCCCAGGCTGGGCCAGGACAAAGCCAGGAGCCAAGAATTCATTACAGGAACGCCTACATGGGTAGCAGGAACCCAAGCACTCGAGACACTATCCTTTGCCTCCAAGGGTGTGCATTAGAAGGAAACTGGAATACAGAGCAGATACTGGACTTGAACTCTGATCTAGGCATCCCAAGTAGAGACTTTTTCATTGTGCCAAATGCCCACCTCTGACGTCATATACAGAGATTAGCTCAAAATGGGTCAAAGACTTAAATGTAAGACCTGAAACTCTAAAACTACCAGAGGAAAACATAGAGGAAATTTTGGTATTAGGCAGTGATTTTGTTGCATATGAACCCCAAAGCAGAGGCAAGAAAACAAAAAATGGGATACTGCATCAAATTAAAAGGCTTCTGCACAGCAAAGAAAATGATAAAGGCAACCTACAGAATGGGGGAAAATATTTGCAAACTGTACATCAGATATTAATATTAATATCCACAATATATAAGCAGTCTTCAAAAAGTTTATGGATGATGCATATTATGAAAAAAAAACTATGCATGGATTTTAAAAAGTTTTTGTACCAAAATAAACTGGGAATTAGGAAAATAAAGCAATTTCCAAATTGCTGGATTTCACATGATATGACCGAAGCCAGTGCTACTAAACTATTAAAATACCTTGACTCCTGCTGTGGAGACTTGATAGGACTTCCTAGGGACTGAAAGCTAGGGTTGCCCAGGCAAAAGTATAGTGCTGAAGCTAATTTTTAAGTTTCTCCTTTAGCCATTCCTTTGGCTTCCATATGTTCTTATTTTCATGTGAAAACCCTTTCCCTAGTTGAAAATTGAGAACTACCAAGAATTAGATAAAAGTTGAAATCGTGATATGTAGAGGGCATCAACCGGACTTTTCTAGAATATAGTATCTGAACTATCAACAGCTGCCCCTCAAACAGTGTTCTCTGCTTAAATGAGGTTAGGAAATCCACGGTTGAGAAATATGAACAACATTTGTTACCACAGGGTTTGTAACACTCGGAATCCATTCTCTGTGTCTTTTGCCTATCAGCTCTGCTTGCTTCTCCCTCCACAGGGATATAAACAATTTCCACATTCTTTCATTTAGAACACCAATTCTGAATGTGATTTTTTTAAAGGTCTGATTTCAACACTATATTTTTGCAGCCCTGAATTAACGGGGTAGATACAACCAAGGAAATTATTGACTATTAAATACTGTAGAGCAAACACATGCTGTATGTATTATAACTCAGATGGACAACTTGTTGGTGAACATTGCAGGCCACCTGGTCTCAGTGTGTGCTGCAGCTAAAGGAGGCACATGCTAGGTTCAGAGAACACTGAAGAGAGGTCTGGGTATTTCAATATCCTCCTCCTCTGTGGCTAAGGTCCTCCAGGGGTTCCTGGAACTGTTTTATAAAGGTCAATTTGGCCTATTTTTCCAAATCACCTCTCACTCTTAACTCCTATCGCCAGCTCAACCACCTCGTTCCCAAGAAAGAGGAGGAACATTTCATATCCTTTTGCCATAGTTTAAATATGAATTAAAATCTGTTATAACGCTTTTATTTAAAGAATATGAATTTCCAAAATACAGCTTATAGATTACAATGGCTTCCCCCCCATAACTTCCCCCCCACCCGCAACCCTCCCCTTTCCCACTCCCTCTCCCCTTGCTTCACATCAAGATTCATTTTCAATTCTCTTTATATACAGAAGATCAGTTTAGGATATATTAAGTAAAGATTTCAACAGTTTGCCCTCACATAGCAACACAAAGTGAAAAATACTGTTGGAGTACTAGTTATAGTATTAATTCACAATGTATAGCACATTAAGGACAGAGATCCTACGTGATATATTTTTTTAAAAAATTGATTAATTTTCTAGGCAATTTCCAATTTAACACCAAGATTTTTTTTTCATTTTTAATTATCTATATACAGAAGATAGATTCAGTATATACTAAGTAAAGATTTCATCAGTTTGCACCCACACAGAAACACAAAGTGTAAAATACTGTTTCAGTGCTAGTTATAGCATTACTTCACATTGGACAACACATTAAGGACAGATCCCACATGAGACGTAAGTACACAGTGACTCCTGAAGTTGATTTAACAATTTGACACTCTTGTTTATGGCATCAGGAATCTCCCTAGGCTCTAGTCATGAGTTGCCAAGGCTATGGAAGCCTTTAGGGTTCGATGACTTCAATCTTATTCTGACAGGGTCATAGTCAAACTGGAGGTTCTCTCCTCCCTTCAGAGAAAGGTACCTCCTTCTTTGATGGCCCCATTCGTTCCACTGGGATCTCACTCACAGAGATCTTTCATTTAGGTCTTCTTTTTTTTTCCAGAGTGTCTTGGCTTTCCATGCCTAGAATATTCTCATGGGCTCTTGAGCCAGATCTGAATGCCTTAAGGGCTGATTCTGAGGCCAGAGTGCTATTTAGGACATCTGTCATTCTATGAGTCTGCTGTGTAAAATCTGAATTAAACTATACTAAACAACTGTTTCTGTAGTGTTAAGTTCTGCTTACTTGTGTTTCTTCAAATCTTTTAAAAATTAATATACTGGATTTCATAGAGAGTCAGGACCCTCATATTTTATCCAGCAATCATTTTGAGTACCACAGAGGTTAAAAAAAAGAGAAGCTGCCAATTCTATTCTACCACGGGTTCTGAGGGGCTTTCCAATGCAAGTTGCTAAAATATAAATGCCCATCTCCAAGGCAATTAAATCGAGCAGCATTGCCTTCTGTAAGCGGCTTGCCTATTTTAGACAGTTGTGTTTATGTGAAAATTCCGCAAGTGGTTTTATTCTTTCCAGGCCAGGTTTCCTCCCATCATAGGCTGTGAATCACTTGTAATAGAATCACCTGGGGCTGCTCATTACCAAGACTCCTGGGCCCCGCTGCAGACCAAGGAAGCAGAAGCTTGGGAGAGAATCTAGGCTGTCATGTTACAAGCTTTTCAGACAAACCTGTTATGCAGCCAGGAGAAAATTTCTTAAAAGTGGCCCCCAGACCAACAGCGATGCATTACTCAAGAGCTTTTAAGAAATGCAGACTCTTGGGGCCTGCACCGTGGCTCACTTGGTTAATCCTCTGCCTGCCGTGCCAGCATTCCATATGGGCGCTGGGTTCTAGTCCCGGTTGCTCCTCTTCCAGTCCAGCTCTCTGTTGTGGTCTGGGAGGGCAGTGGAGGATGGCCCAAGTGCTTGGGCCCCTGCACCCGCATGGGAGACCAGGAGGAAACACCTGGCTCCTGGCTTCTGATCAGCGTAGCTACGGCTGTGGCGGCCATTTGGGGGTGAACCAATGGAAGGAAGACCTTTCTCTCTGTCTCTCTCACTGTCTAACTCTATCTGTCAAATTAAAAAAAAAAATGCAGACTTAAGGAGCAGGCATTTGGTGCAGGGGTTAAGATGTCTGTGTTCCATGTTGGAGACTGTGGGTTTCAGTCTTGCTCTGCTTCCAACCAGCTTCCTGCTATCACAGGACAGGAGGCAGGGGGCGTGGCCCAAGTACTTGGGTGCCTTCACTCATACAGGAGTCCTGGACTGAGTTCCAAACTCCTGCTGGCATTTTGGGGAGCGAACCAGCAGATGGAAGATACCTCTCTGTCCCTCTGCCCTTCAAAATCTAAAACAAAATAACCCCCCAAACAGAAGTGTAGAGTCTCAAACCTCATCCCTGCGGCCAGCGTTGTGGAGCAGTAGGCTAAGGCGCTGGTTGGGGCACCACAATCCCAGATGGGAGCACGATCTTGAGTCTTGGTGGCTTTGCTTCTGATCCAGCTCTCCGCCAAGGTACCTGGGAAAGCAGCTGAAGACGGTCCAAGTACTCGGCCCCCGCCGCTCACGTGGGGGAGATCAGGATGGAGTTCCAGGCACCTGGCTTCAGCCTGGCCCAGCCCTGGCTATTATGGGCCATTTGGGGAGTAAGCCAGCAGATAGAAGCTTGCGCTCTCTCTCTCTCTCTCTCTCTCTCTCTCTCTCTCTCTCTCTCTCTCTCTCTCTCTCTCTCTCTCTCTCTCTTCTTTTTCTTTCTCTTTCTCTCTCTTTCTCTAACCCTGCCTCTCAAATAAATTAAATTAAATTCAAAAAAACACTCATCACAGGCCAACTTAAGCAACATACACATTTTAACAAGATGTCCAGACGAATCAGAGATACATGTAGAGCAGAGGGCAGACTAGGAGTTCTCAAACCATGTTTCCCGAACCAGCAGCAGCTGTTCTTAGGAACTTGTTAGAAATGCAATTCTAGGCCGAGTGCATCAGACACTTGGGAGATGAGGTGAGGTGTTGCTCAAGTTACCTGTGGTTTAATAAGCCCAACAGGTGAATCTAATGCTTGCTAATGTGAGAGAGCCACCTTGAAGGCCACATTTTAATTATACACACTTGATGGCAGTACTAATCAGGTTGACACAAGACAAGGAGATTCCACTGGTGGCAGAAGCCTGTTCCACAGTCACAGTCATTAAGAGGCATTAACTAGTGACTCAAGAGCTAGGTAAGCTTTTAATCCAAGATGTTAAAATAATAACTGATAGAGGGGCCAGTGCTGTGGTGCAGCAGGTAAAGCTGCCACCTATAGTGCCAGCATCCCATATGGGTGCTGGTTTAAGTTCTGGCTGCTCCACTTCCAATCCAGCTCTCTGCTATGGCCTGGGAAAGCAGTAAAAAATGGCTCAAGTCCTTGGGCCCCTGAACCTGCATTGGGAGACCTGGAAGAAGCTCCTGGCTCCTGGCTTCGGATTGGCACATCTCCGGCCATTGTGGCCATCTAGGGAGTAAACCAGTGGATGGAAGATCTTTGTCTCTGTCTTTCTCTCTGCCTCTCTTTAACTCTGCTGTTCAAATAAAATAAATACATCTTTAAAAAATAATAACTGATGTAACAATCAAGAAAAGACAGGTAGGAAAATGCTGGTGAGCATTGACCCCTCCTTTTAAAAAGAGTCAATGGTAAGTACATTCTAGAACAGAGGAATTTTTCCAATTTTAATTTATTACGTTAGTAATTTCTTTCTGACTCTTTCTGAGCACCTGTGACAAGTCCACCGTATTATGAGTTCTCTGTGGTGTCTGATACATTCTTTGAAGTGATGTCAACCTGAAGCTCAAATTCAGGACAAAAGAGTGGGTAGCTGGTATTTTTCCTCCACTTACGTAAATGGGAGAGTTTGATATGAATGCTTGGGAGAATAATTCATTCATTCAACTGTTGAGCACCTGTCATGAATTAGACAATTTTGGATGATAAGAATTTGAGGCTTAAATGATAGCTCTTTCTCCCAAGGAGCATACAGTCCATTAGACAGGCAGGCATAAGAAAAAGATAATTTCACCACATTATGACACCTTGTATAATGTGTGTCTGAAATGATCAGTTATTACAGCCATTGGCCTAATAGTTGTTTGAGTATGGATTTGAGAAAGGTGAGAGTAATGAGAAGAAAGGCCCATAAGTAGACACTGGAGCATTTTAAGCAAGAGGTTGAGCAGTATCAAAAAGAAAATGCATCCTTTTAAGTGTCTTATAAAACACAATTATTTACACCTAGCTATTGATCCATTGTATCGCTAAAAGCAAGAAGTGACTTAGGTGATTCAAAATAATTTTTTTTTTTGACAGGCAGAGTGGACAGTGAGAGAGAGAGAGAGAGACAGAGAGAAAGGTCTTCCTTTGCCGTTGGTTCACCCCCCAGTGGCCGCTGCGGCCAGCGCACCATGCTGATCCGATGGCAGGAGCCAGGTGCCTATCCTGGTCTCCCATGGGGTGCAGGGCCCAAGCACTTGGGCCATCCTCCACTGCACTCCCAGGCCACAGCAGAGAGCTGGCCTGGAAGAGGAGCAACCGGGACAGAATCTGGCGCCCCAACCAGGACTAGAACCCAGAGTGCCGGCGCCGCAGTGGGAGGATTAGCCTATTGAGCCATGGCGCTGGTCGATTCAAAATAATTTTTAAAAAATCTCTGACTTTGGAAAGTTTTATAAAAATCATGCTTAAAACAATGCAACAAATGTCTGATATTTCTCAGCATGTCCTTTTTATTATCTGCAGCATACCATGATTCCATTGTTTATGCCAGTATTATGTTTAATTAAACTCCATGGCAATATCAATACGAGTCTGAAAGTGAGATGTGGCACAGAGCATCCAAAAATGGAGGCATCCCGGCAAGGATATAAACCAAAAACATAACGCAGTAATAAATACAACTTTCTAAGATGGGAATTTAATTGAATATCCAAACAGCTACAGAGAGCATCGGGCTTCCCAGCCAAGTGTCACAGTTGTCAGGCATGTAGCCTCTGGAGCAAGAGGGCTGGGGTTTCCACTCCAGTTCTGCCATGTAATAGCCATGGATGTCACGTGACTTCTCTCTGCCTCGTTTGTCTGATCTATGAAATGGGAATAGTATTGTGTAGTCTTTTCTTATAGAGTTGCTATGAAATTAAAGTGAATTAGTATATGTAAAGCATTTATAGAAATGCATGGCATTTAACAAATATATCTATATTAGCTCTTTTATTATTAATGTTATTGAAGTATTACATCCTGGATCCTTATATTCAGGTCCTATACAAATGAGTTGATAGCAGTAAAGTATGGAATCACATGGTGTGGACTTGGGCATATCAACAATCATAGCAAGGTTGTTTTCATACACCCTATTGCCTGGTGATGACCCTGGAGCTGCATTTTAGGTCAAAGTATGGTCTGTGACTGCAAACCGCTGAGCACTGTTCAGGCAGGCATCAAACCCAGACCTTGGCCTCTTTGGTAATGCTGCCCAACCACACACTGGCTGGGTGGTGGTGCCATGTGTTACCTAATGATATCCATTAACTCTTGATGTCCCCTTGCAAGCTGTGCAAGGCTGTAGCTCCCTGGACACAGAGGAGAGGACAGCTCACTACACAGTCTAAGCAAACATGTAGAAAGCCTTACACAGCACTTTGCTCAAAGCAAACTCTGTAACTGTCGGTTGGATGAAAGGAGGCTTATGCCATTAAAGTAACAATTAGGCTTCAGTTGGTTCCCTGGCAGCCTCTTTCCCCTTCTAAATATCAGATTTCATCCTGTGAAAGCAGACCTCCAAATGATAACAAAAACAGGACTTTTAAAAAGCCTTGGAAAACAGTACCCTGGCTTGTTGGAGAGAAGAGAATGTTTTCTTACTTTTTTACTTAGAGCATGTGACAATGCTTCTTTGTAACTAAAAACATAACTTGTAGTCTACATGGAGAGATATTAGTCTATTTTTATAGCATCTGATAGCTCAGGGAGGATTTCCACTGACTATTCACTAATTTGGGAGAATTTATTTTAGGGATGAAACTTGCCACTGAACTTGAAATGCTTTGTCTTTTTCCAAGATTATTTATTTGCATCTCCTTGAAAGGCAGACAGAGAGAAGGAAAGAAAAAAATATTTTACCCACTGGCTCACTCCCCAAATGCCCATAATAACCAAGGTTGGGCTAGGCTAAAGCCAGGATCCAGGAACTCCTTCCAAATCTCCCATGTGGGTGGCAGGGACCAAGCACTTGAGCTACCATCTGCTGACTCCCAGGATGCATTAGCAGGAAGCTAGATTGGAAGAGGAGGAGCTAGAACTCTAACCTGCCCTCCCACATGGGATGTGCGGGTTATGGGCTTAACCTGCTGTAGCACCACATGCACCCCGAGATAATTCTTAACCAAGAGCTATAAGGTTCATTTGATTTTGGAACTGTATTTTTCAGTTATAAATATCTATCTCACCTATTAGAATAAAAATTGATTTCACAAAGTTTTTTGTCTCCCTCTAAAACATTTTAAAATTGAATAGAAAGTAGGCAAAAAGAAATATATAGAATTTGTTATTTTTTATTTTATATTTTATATATTAATTGATTATATATTTAATATATAATTTTATATTAATTGATTTTTTTCATCACAATAAGTCTGGGAAAGCAGCAGAGGATGGCCCAAGTCTTTGGGCCCCTGCAACCATGTGGGAGACCCGAAAGCAGCTCCTTGCCCCGGGCTTCAGATTGGCTCAGCTCTGGTCATTGCAGCCATTTGGGGAATGGATCAGCAAATGGAAGACCTCTCTCTCTCTCTCTCTCTCTGTCTCTACCTCTCTCTGCAACTCTTATTTCAAATATGCAAAATAAATCTTTAAAAAAAGATTAATTTATTTGTTTGAAAGTCAGAGTTAAAGAGAGAGAAGGAAAGAGAGAGGGCAGGGGAGAGATCTTCCATCTGCTGGTTCACTCACCAATGGCCACAATGACCAGGGTGGGTTCCCCTCTGCACATGTGTAGTTGTGTGCTAAAATGTAGGGACTTAAAAAAAAAAAACCAAAAACAGAACAAAAACATGGTCAGGCCCATTGTTAAATCATAAGATGGGGAAATTTTGGGAAAAGAATGGGAAGTTGTGTTTGGATTGACAAGAGAAAACCCCATAAAAAGGCAGTGCAATGTCATTTTTGAATCTATATTTACTCATATGATGATGAGAATAGATACAAGACTTCTGGCAGGGGGCATATGACCAGTATTCACAGTAGTAACTGCACCCTGGACCCCATCTTTCCCAATTCTACAATGATTCAATGATGCACTGAGGGCCAGATGTCACCTCACCTGTGCTGGGGTTTGTACCATAAAGATAGAGAACCCGAAGAGAATCTGAAGGTCCAGACAGAAGAGGGACAGCTGTTCCCCTATTTCCATTCTGAGACAGAGATAGGGGATAATGTCGTTTTTAAAGGAATGATTTATTTATTTATTTATTTATTTATTTATATGAAAGAATACAGAATGAGAGGGAGAGCAATCTTCCATCTGCTGGTTCACTCCCCAAATGGCTTTCAATGGCCAGGGCTGGGCCAGGCCAAAGTCAGGAGCCAGGAGCATCTTCCAGGTCTCCCATGTGGCTAAGTGTGCAACCACTTGTGCCATCCCAGGCCATTAGCGGGGAACTGGATCCAAAGTGGAGCAGCTGGGACATGCACCCATAATGGGTGTCAGTGTCATAGGCAGCAGCTTAACTTGCCGTGCCACACTCTGGCCCTGAGGATAAGGTCATTCTACAACCCCTACAGAAACACAAGGGGTCCAGAATAACCAAACAAATTGGAAAAAGCAGGACGCAGCTGAAGGCTTAACAACATTTAACTTCAAGATTTATTATAAAACTATAGTAATTAAGACCATGTGGCTTTGGCATTAAGACAGATTTTAAAAAATCAATTGGTGAGAATAGAGAGTTCAAAACTAAATTCACACATACACAGACAATTGATTTTTAAGAAAGGTGCAAAAGCAATTCAATGAAGGAAAGATTGCTTTCCAGCAAACGAGCGGTATGGTCAGATATTTCCACATGTGAAAAAATAAACTTCAATCACAACATGTACAAAAATTAACTCTAAATGAATAATTGAACTAAAACTTCTAGAAGAAAAATCTCTGTGTCCTTAGGTTAATGAATATTTCTTACCTGTACCACAAAAACATATTTTGCTTAAAAACTGATAAATTGGACCTCCACTTCTGCTGTTTTCAAAATGTTATTACAAGAATAAAAATACAAATCACAGACTAGAAGAAACATTTGTATCTTACCTCTCTGAGAAAAGACAAATACAAACTATGTAAAAATCTCTCAAAGCCCATTCATGAGAAGATATGAAATCCAGTGTTTAGAAAAGGTTGGCCAAAATTTTTATTAGCTACTAGATCAATGAAAATATGTGAATGGCAAAGTCTCTCACAAGAATATGCTCCTCATCATTAGCCTCTGAGGAAACTCAAGACAAAGCATGAGATGAACTACCTTGTCTATACTCCTGAACACTGGTTTTTCTACTCACTACTTGTTGAATTCTCTATTTAGTGGAGAGTGAAGCTTGTGATTATAAAGTAAATCGAAAGTACGTCATTATAAAAATTTAAAAGAAAAATAACAAAGGAAGGAGGAGGGAGGGAGAGAGGGTAAAGTGAGAAGCATCATTATGCTCTTAAAAGTGTATAGATGAAATACCTGAAATTCGTTCCTTTCTTACAAATAAAAATTTAAGAATAACTAAAATGTGAACATCTGACTATGTCATGAGTTGGCAAGGGTGTGGAGTAACTGGAATTCCTGTATATCATTAGTAGAAATGTGCAACCACTTAAGGTAAATAGTTCACTAGTTTCTTAAAAAGTTAAATATATTTCTACCATATCTTCTGGCTTTTCCAGATATCCGAGAGAAGGAAAGGCAATCTATCAATGCAAAGATTCTATTAGCATGCTTAAACGAGGATTTTCTCATAATCTCCCCAAATGGGAACCAACTGAAATAAATGTGTTCTAACTGGTGAGTGGATAACCAAATTTTGATTCATCTATGAGATGGACTCCTAGCATAGAGAAAAATGAATTATTGCTACACACACCAAAGATAAATCCCAAATAATTATGCTCAGTAAAGAGGCTAGAACAAAACAATACACATACACTTTATGGCACTATGTATATAAAATTATAAAAATTAAAATTAATCTTTAGTGAGAGAAAGTTAAGTGGTACTTGATGGGATGGTGGGAGGGAGAGTATTGCAAAGGAAATCGAGCAATTTTGAGAGGTGATAAAAATTTCCTTATTTTGAGTTGATGAGTATGTAAACATATCAGATGATTACTTTAAATACATAAACATTATTACATGTCATTAAAAAATATGTCTTCCAAGAATTATTTGAAGTAGTTTGGTGAATGACTGGATGCACTTGGTGAGGAAACAAAGAATCAAGAGATTCCCAGGTTTCTGTCTTATGTCCTCAGCTGAATGACAGGGTCATGCCTGAGACTAGCAGGAATGATAAAATCTCTGGAAGGTTGAGGAATGGAGGTGAACGTTATGAGTGTTGTTTGGGGCACTGTGATTCCAGGAATTATGTCAAGGATGACACACAGAAGCGAGGCTTCTAAGAGCTGGACAGATGAGAGCAAAAAAGGGAGATCTGGGCCGCTGCTGTGGGACAGTGCGTAAAGCCGCCGCCTACAGTGCTGGCATCCCATATGGGCACCAGTTCAATCCCGGCTGCTGCACTTCCAATCCAGCTCTCTGCTATGGCCCGGAAAAGATTTTTTGTCTCCCTCTGAAACATTTTAAAATTTAATAGTAAGTAGGCAAAAAGAAATGTATAGAATTTGTTATGTGCCAGGCATTTATTTTTTAATTTTATATGAATTGATTTTTTTCATCACAATAAGTCTGGGAAAGCAGCAGAGGATGGCCCAAGTCCTTGGGCCCCTGCACCCATCTGGGGGACCTGGAAGAAGCTCCTGGCTCCTAGCTTCGTATCGGCACAGCTCCGGCTGTTGAGGCCAATTGGGGAGTGAACCAGCGGATGAAAGACCTCTCTCTCTCTGCCTCTCCTTCTCTCTCTGTGTAAATCTGACTTTCAAATAATAAATAAATCTTAAAAAAGGGGGGGGTCAACAAATAGCCTGTGGGCTCTGTCATGAGAGGGCATTGGAAAACAAGCACATGGACGATGGACACCCCCTGCCATGTGAGATGTCTGTGATGGGAGGCCTTCAGGAACAGTGAGTTGATGTGAATATAATGATATAAAGGGATATTCAGTTATCCGTGTGTTGGGCCAAGTCCCAAAACACTCAAGAAAGAGCTTGAAAAACAAGGAAAATGAGTGATACAGTACGAAGAGACAAATAATACGAAGACTATAATGCAGAGGGTGATGAATGGAGAGGCTGGGACCAAAGCATGCCAAGCAAAACAGAGACATGAGAAAGTGTTACCTTAGGGACAGGCATTTGGTCTAGTGATAAGACCCCTGTGTGCCACAGAGGAGTGTCTGGGTTCCATTCCAGATTCCAGTTCCACCGCATAAGCTGGGAGTCAGCAGGTGATAGCTCAAGGAGCTGGATGCCTGTCATTCCTGTGGGAGACCCAGACTGAGTTCCCAGCTCCTGCCTCTGGCCCTCTCCCAGTCATGTGGGCATCTGCGCATCTCTCTGTGCCTGTGTGTGTGTCTGACCCTCTCTTGTTCTGTTTTTCTGGTTCTCCACCTGTCAAATAAGTAATTTTTTCATTAAAAACTTGTTGTGTTAGTCTTAATCGTTGCCAGGAAATGGGCCTTACAGAATTCAGACTTGGAGAGGTGGGAATGGATACAAAGGCGGGGAGAACAGTTCTGTCTCTTCTTGGTCCATAGTAGAGTGGGGGCCACCATCACTGCCAGTGATGAGGGTGAGCCAGAGCCCTTATTCTGCCCAGGGGCAGGTGGCTGATGGGAAGAGAGGAAGTGAGGGTACTTCATCCAGGCTCTCAGCATGGAGTCACTGCATTCTACTAAAAGATGAATATAGGGCTGTAGAAATTGAAAGTTCATTGTGCTCCAATTCTCAGGTGATGCTAATGCTGCTGGTGTCTCAAATACTAGGACCCAGGAAACCATGCTTATCTTTTTCATCCTTTCAATATGAAAACACAATAGGAAGGTCCTTTGGGTTGAGATTTTTCCAAATGGTCGTGTTTCTTTTAGTGAGAAAATACAAGACACGTCATCCCTGGAATATTAAAACTCAAAACAATAAAAAAACTAAAAAAAACTCTTGAATCATTGGTTACTGCAAACATCACCCTTGCATCTTTCAAAACATTTTAGCTTCACTCAAGCACTAGTTCCTTGTGATTTTTCCTCTTAACGTTATTGGAAAGCAATTTCTATGGTAAACCTGAATGCCTTCTAAGGACACAGAATCTTTTGAATGGATTTAAAAACATAGTTTGTTTGGTAGAGCACACTGATAGCTTCAAGTTTAATCATAAGTCCTTTAGAGGTAGAGCAATTGTTTAATCTTCTAAGTTGATTAGCCTCAGTACACCTTCCAGATAAAGTATGAAATTAGGTACAAGTTGTTTTTTACTCTCCTCTCTGCAGTTACTTGAAAATGACCTTTTAGTCAGCTGATAAGCATGGCCAGTGTTGAGACCGAGGAGGTCACATGACACAAAAAAATTGCTGAAGGTCTACCAGAAGGACAAATGAAATGCACAGCACCGGGCTGATTTAGCAGCTTCCCAGCTGTGCGAGGTGGAGGCTTTTCTTGGATAAGAACCAGTGTCTCAAGGTACATCCTCATTTTTGCATGCTACAGCCCTTGATATGGCGCACATTTTATCGAGGTTCTCTTCATACTGATGACTGAAAAGTCAGAGGCATGTGCGTACCTTTAAGCTTTTCTACTTCCTCACCTGCAGGGTTCCTGAGAACTTGTGCCCTGAGAGATGACCAGGAATAAACAACTGGGGACGCTCAAGTGCACAGCACCTACGAGTGAGAATTAATATCTCTATTTTTATCTCTCTCTCTCTCTCTGTATGTATGTGTGTGTATATATATATATATATATATATATATATATATCTTCTCTCTTTCCTTTGGAGAGTTCTCCAACAAATCTTCTAAAAAGTTTTTAAGTATGTCAGTGTCATTTCCTCTACTCACTCTAGCTGTTTAAAGCAAAAGAAGCACTTTTTACAGAGTAATAAAAACTTTGCAAATCACATGAGACAAGAAACACCCTTTAGGTTGGGGCCAGGGTTGTGGCTCAGCAGGTTAAGCTGCTGCTTACAACACCAGCATCCCATATCAGAGCGTCAGTTCCAGCCCCGGCTTCTCTGCTTCCGGTCCAAGCTGCCTGCTAATGCACCTGGAGTGGCAGTGAAAGATGGCCCAAGGTCTCGGACATTGTCGCTCCTATGGGGGACTTGGATGGAGTTTTTGGCTCCTGGCTTCAGCCTGGCCCAGCCCTGGCATCTGGGGAGTAAAGCAGTGGATGAAAGATCTTGCTTGCTCGCATCCAGAAATTTCCCAAGCCACAGAACACAGCCAGGTCATAAGGGAGCTGGTAGGGAGTGGGAGTATGAGTGGCTGCCAGGAAAACACCACCACTGCCACCCTTGTTTCTCTGCCCCCCTCCCACTTCCTTCAGGTCGGAATGCAGGCTTCTCATGAGTCCTTTTGGCAGAACCTGAGTCATCTGGAACTCGGACTGCCTTAGGGTCTGAAAAGGGCTGCTTTTTGCATTCTGGTCACTGCAGCTCAGGCAGGAGGTTGAAATGAGCACAGAGTAGGCAAAAACCATGAGATCAGTCATTGTACATCATAAGAAAATGGGCATGGATTTTAAACTCACCCAAATGGGCCTCTGGAACCCCGGCTTTTGGCCCCTGCCCAGAGTATCACCCTGATAATGCACCAAGTCATTCCCTCTGCACAGTGTCAGCTGTTCACCACCCACTGCACTCCCTGTACCAGACCTGTCCCAGCAACCTCCTCAGAGGCACTTGGACTCACTTGCCCCCGTCTCTGCCCACCCAAACTGCTGCTTGCGCTGATTCCTGATGGAAGGAACTCAGCCATGGTTGACTGACTCCTGCCATGCCAAAGGTCAGAAAGCCCTGCAGACTCATCAGCTGGCCCCCTGGTTATCTCTATCTTCCCTGCAATCGCCAGGGAGAAAAGGCCAGGCCTCCGTCACTCTCTTCTCGGCCACAATGGCTCCAGCGACTGAGTCAGATCCCAGCAGTCACCACTTTGTTGGCTGGAGCAGACGTGAAAAGCAGGAGACAGACAGAAGTCAAGAAGTAGATTGTTCATCCTGTTTTGCACCGAAGGTCTGTTGCTCAGAGCTGTGACCTCGAGGGTCTCTCTGGAGATGTTCTGCATAACTGAGTAAAACCTTTTGCATCTCCTGCAACCAGAACTCAGCATCATGACTTTTTTTTGTTTTTTTATCTTCCTGTTTTTCTTCATTATTAATCTGCTATGGTACTCCACAACAAAGCCTGTGCTCCTAAGATTAATCTCAGGCTCTTTTCCCAGGAAAGCAGGCTAAGATAAAGATAACACAGCACAGAGCATTCCTGGATGTGGGACGATATTTCCTCTTTGTCAGCCCACATCCCACTTCTCTTTAAGATCTGTCTCAAAATACCCCCAGCACAGGAATCCGTACTTCACGGACCACTTTGGCACTTACCTCATTCACTGTTCATTTCTCTGGAATGTTTCTTGTTTTGCACAAACGTGACTACTCACCTTCCTCAAGGTGATAAGAGCATAGACCTTTTTTTTTTTTTTTAAAGATTTATTTATTTATCTGAAAGTCACAGTTACACAGAGAGGAGGAGACGCAGCGAGAGGGATAGAGGTCTTCTCCACTGGTTCACTCCCCAATTGGCCGCAATGGGGAGCTGCACAGATCCAGAGCCAGGAGCCAGGAGTCTCTTCTGGGTCTCCCTGAGGGGGCAGGGGCACAAGGACTTGAGCCATTTTCCACTGCTTTCCTAGGCCATAGCAGGGAGCTGGAATGGAAGTGGAGCAGCCGGGTCTCGAACCGGCACCCATATGGGATGCCAGTGCTGCAGGTGGCAGCTTTACCTGCTATGCCACAGCCCCAGCCCCAGCCCTTCTTTTGAATGATACACCCTTTTAGTGGCAGTAACACAATGACTTAGAAATGAGAGTGTGCCCAGTGTGGGAGCAGTTGTGGAGGTGAGGGGTCCATGCACGCCCTTGGCCTCTGCCTTCCTTCCCTTGGCATTTCATTCAAGCCAGCTGTCTTCCTGGGGCAGCTGCACCTCCCTCCTTGAGTGCTGCCCTGTAATTGCAAGAATTCTGCTCATTGCACATAGTTCTCTTTCCACTGGCCTAATCTTCACTACTTCCCTGATAAAAGATTAATCCCAAATTATTAATGACTTCAGGGGGAACACCTTAGGATGTATTTGTATCTTTAAGATATCCTGTGGGAGCTGGTGCTGTGTCACAGCGGGTTAAAGCCCTGGCCTGAAGCACCGGCATCCTATATGGGTGCCAGTTCGTGTCCTGGCCGCTCTACTTCCCATCCAGCTCTCTGCTATGGCCTGGGAAAGCAGTGGAGGATGGCCCAAGTCCTTGGGCCCCTGCACCTGCACAGGAGACCAGGAAGAAGCTCCTGGCTCCTGATTTCAGATTGGCTCAGCTCCAGCCATTGCAGCCATTTGGAGAGTGAAACAGTGGAGGGAGGACCTATCTCTCTCCTCGTCTCTACCTCTCTCTGTCACTCTGTCTTTCAAATAAATAAAAATAAATCTTAAAAAAAAAATCCTGTGAACAATTTAATGGAAAAAACTTTCGAAGCAAGATGATTTTAATTAAAGATTACAACATCAACTTTCAACATGGCCTCCACAGTGTATTATGCTGTTGATTGTTACCTACTAAAAACAAGAATGTTTTTGTTAGTGTGATGTCATTACCTCTGTGTTTTAAAAATTTGCCATCTGAATTATTGTACTTTGGAAAGTCACCAGCAAGTTACACCCAGAATTTATAGGGAGGCCTGTTAAGATCTCCCCAAGGCTCTGGGCTGGTAAGGGAAGAAGACTGAAACACTAACCCAGAATTTTCTAGGTCACATCCACTCTGGTCCCACTTTCCCTGGCTGTGTAAGAAACAGAGCCTCCATGACAAGGGAACAAAGATTCAGCATTACCTCTGAGATAAGTCCCTTCAAATGGGGTCAGGTTGATAGGGACAACAATCAGTGTTTGGTGCTAGAAACTCCTTATCCGCCTGATTGATTTGTCTTGTTTGTTTGAACAAAGACTGTCTCATAGCAGAAGTTAAGAATGCAGCATCTAGCAAATTCACGACCAGGCTTTAAGTATCAAAACTACAGCTGTCAATAAAAATATTGTAGTCTTTATTAAACATAAAATTTATTTTAAAATCATCTTTTTACTGTCACAAAGAGATGATGGAGTTATCTGTAAACAAAAATCTTAGAGGAAGACAGATTTAATTCAATTTTTCTCTTCATCATTGCTTTGACTAGTATAAAATATTTAAAAATATGTTTATTGCAGCTCAATTCACAGTAGCTAAGACATGGGATCAACTCAAATGCCTGTCAATTGAAAACTGGATAAAGAAATTATGGGATATGTGCACTGTGGAATACTACACAGTGGTAAAAAAAATGAAATCCAGTCATTTGCAACAAAATAGATAAATCTGGAAAATGTCATCCATAGTGATATAAACTAGTCCCAAAGGGACAAATACCACATATTCTCCCAGACCTGTGATAACTAATCAAGCACCTAAAAGGCAATCTGTAGAAGTGAAGTTGACACTTGGAAAGCAATGACTTGAACAGCCCATGTCTTGACTGAGGAACAGTTTTTTCTTGATACTATTTGTTGAACTCTTTGCTTAACATAGAGTTAAATGTATATATAAAGTTATTTAAAAAAAAAAGATCTCAGTAAAAAAATAAGATTGGGAATTAGGAGGGAGGAGGAGGGGTAGGAATAAGGGTGGGAGGGCAGGAATGGTGGGAAGAATCACCATGTTCCTAAAGTTGTAACTATAAAGTATATGAAGTTTGTAACTGTAAAGTTGTATAGTTCTACACACATTCCTATGGACTTACTTCTAAGGGTACAGTTTAAAAGCTTGCTATAGGGCCCAAATCCCCTTAAGCCGGGGGCAAAAATACCATCTTAAGTGTTAAAGTGATCATATGGATAGAATTAAGTGTCTGGTAATAATAAAAGATAGAATTAAAAATGAGTGAATGCTCCAACATGGGAAGCAGTCCATACAGCAGACTCATAGAATGACAATTGCTTTAAGTAGTACTCTGACCTCAGAAACAGCCCTTGAGGCATTCTGGTCTGGCTGAAAAACCCATGAGAGCATTTCAGGCATGGAAAGCCAAGACTGTAGCAAAATGCCTACATGAAGGACCTGTGTGGGTGAGACCCCAGTGGAAAAAAGTGGTCATCAAAGAAAGAGGTACTTTTCTCTGAAGGGAGGAGAGAACTTCCCCTTTGCTTATGGCCTTGTCTAAATATTGAAAGAGTTTGTGGATTCAAAAGCCTTCCATAGCCTAGGCAGCTCATGTCAAGGGCCCTAGGGTGATCACTGACGTCATACATGAGTCCTGTTAAATTTATGACAGGAGTCACTGTGCACTAATTTTCCATGCAGCACCTCTGTCCTCAAAGAGTTGTCTAAGTATTGGCAAAAGATGTATCATTCTTGAGCATTTCTTTAAAGTTAATTAGGTTTCTAAAAAATAAGTGAAATTAGCTTCAAGATGCAATGACTTTGAACAGCCCTTATCTTGACTGTTGAGGAACAATTTTTTGGTGTGTGTGTGTGTGTGTGTAAATTGTTGAACTCTTTACTTAGTATAGAGTTGGCCTTCTGTGTATAAAGTTAATAAAAATGGATCTTAATGGAGAATGGGCCTGGGAATGGGAGAGGGAGGAAGTGGGGGGGGGAGTGTGGGTAGGAGGGCTGGTATGGTGAGATGAATCACTGTATTCCTAAAGTTGCACTTATGAAATGCATGAAGTTTGTATTCCTTAAATAAAAGGTTTCTTTGGGAAAAAACTAATTTTTTAAAGCTGGAAGAATTTTCCCCAAAACCAGACTCACCAGCAAAGATAGTACACATTGTCCTTCAAGTTTTGTCCCAAAAATCCAATAACTTACTTGATCTTCAAGATTGATGGTCTTCATTTTATGTAATGATTAGTTTGATTTTTAATTTTCAGAAGAGTCTTCATTTTACCTGAAAGGCAGGGAGACAGAAAGCGAGAACACTCCCATCTGCTGGTTCACTTCCCAAATGCCTGCAACAGCCAGAGCTGGCCCAGGCAGAATCCACTAGCTTGGAACTCTGTCTTGGTTTTCCACGTGGATGGCAGGAGCTCAAATCTGGAGCTATCACCTGTCCCTTCCCAGGGTTCACATCAGCAGGAAGCTGGAGACAGAAACAGAGTCATCAGTACTTCAACTCAGGCACTCCAGCATAGGATGTGAACGCTGCAAGTGACATCTTAAACGCTGAACCAAATGCCCAACCCAAGTTCATTTGGTATAGTGTCGTTGTTGCTTTCTTTTCTCCTGATAACTCACATCAGAATGTTAATATTTATTTCATGCTTATTTTCTGAAATTTATTTCAGCATTACATTTTTATACATTTTACATGTGAAATATATCAAATATTTAGTTTCAATAATATAAAATTTTTTCTAAATTCTGAATACTTTTTACAAATTAAAATGTAGGTATTAATACAAACACATTATGAAATAAGTATGCATGTCAGTATTGCCTTTTGCTCCAGTAGTGTCAATATGATTTTGCATGAATCTTTTCAATAGTGCAGATGACTGCAGCTACCAGCCTTGGCTGAATGCACAAATGGATATTCAGTTTACTATTTCTGCATCCCCTGCCCTTACCCCTCTGCCAGTGCCTTCCTTGTGACAAATAAAACCCTATTTCTTTTTCTCAGGTGTGTCTTCCGACCCTGTGACTTGGGAAAGGCAGCAACAGCTGTTTCTTGAGCATGGACCGTGTGCCTAGCACTGTTCTTTATACTTTCCACAGTCTCTAACTCAGTGCAGGACTTGTGGAAAACCCTACCTTACGGTGGAGGTAATGGATGCTAAGCAGGGTTGAATATCCCATGACTGGGAGTTACTCTGGGTCACCACCTCCAAATCCAGTGTCTTTTGTCTTCTGCACTGCATGAGACTGTTGGTCTCTGTGCCATAAGCCTGCAGAAATTGCTTTGTTTGCACACTTGCACAAGATGACTTGTCTTTAGTTACTTTAAGAATTTGCAAAAAAGCTAAACACTATATTGTCTTAACCAGATTGGAAGTGAAATTAGATGATCTCTATGATGGTGGGGGGAAATCATAAAATATCCAAGAAGGCAAACACCCAGAGCAGCAAAATGAATGCAGTGAGACAGCTGAGAAAAATGTCTCTGTGTGCAGGAAACCCACACTTGAAGACGTATGAGCATGTGATGCCGTCTCCCAGACCAACAATGCAGATTAGGCCTCTGGTTTGCTCTTCAACCGCAAAGTGCACGCAGACATTGTCTGAGCACTGAATCTCTTCGGGGGGCTGTAATAATGTCTATCCTTTGTGGAGCCCTGTTTGTGAAGCACCTTAACATGTGTCAACAGTTCTCTGAATGCTGTGAACTCAGCAAGGTCCAAACCAGATAGGGTTCTATTTTTCTCCTGTCCAACTTTCTCACATTTTATCAAATCTCCCCTTCCCAAGATGTTGGGGTGTCTCCAGCAGATACCAACTTTCTCACATCTTCAGGTGGTAAAAGAGTTATTTGTGCACCATCCACTCCAGTTTCTCATCCAGTTAAAGTGGCCACTTGGGGGATTCTCTTGACTATTCCCCTTCACTACCTGATACCCACATCTACACAGCTCCTTTCTATGTTGAGGACAAGAGAATATTCACAAAAGGGAACAGAAAATGTTCTACTTACCAGGTGCCATTGTGATTTGTGTCCTGTACCAAACAGGCATCCAAATGACGCATCTCTGGGGAATCAGCATCTGCTGGTTCTTTGCAAAGTTCTTTGGTGGCCTCTTCTGTACGGTCACTTCTCATAGGAAATCAACTCCTATGAACCTCGTCCAATCTGCCTTGGTTCCCATCCCTAGATAGCTTAACCTGAATACGTGTTCTGCTAGGTGCCTCAGTGAGGACAGTTTAGATGGGCTTCTTCAACAATGGTTCAAGCCCAGTGCCTTCTGTTACATCACTTGACCTACAAAAGACTCACACATATTCTTTTTATCAGACAATTGGGTGTGCCTTTCCTCGGGCTGTTCATTTCCTCTACCCTGAATTCTCTCTATTTCTTTCCCACTGCTCAAGTAGGAAAAAAGAACCATTCAACAAATCCATTGTGTGAGTAGGCATCCAACTGAAAAAATGAGACTCCAGGTTCAGCTTCTTGCAAGCAAAGCTAATCTGTGCAAAGATTTCCCTCGGAATACCCCAGTGGCTTACAGTAGAGGAATACTGAAACCACAAAAAAGTAGAAGGAAAAGGGTACACCTTCTAGGACTGGAGATTTACAACAGTTCCCTCAAGATGACTGAGTAGAGGGTGATAATTGGGGCAGCAAAATTGAGTTTGCCCTTTAATGTCTCCCAATCATCTATTCATTCCCTCATTATCACACTTTTGTCTCTAACATGGGAGTTAAACAACCAATTCTGAGATGGTCCCATTTAGAATTCTATTAATCACAACTCTGCTGGATAGGTATTGTTATGCTCCAGGAAAGTGGAGCACAAATAATAATCAATGTTACTCCATGAGTGCAGGGGAATTTCCACCACCTCACATGTGCTTGGCACTTAACAGAGCTCAATAAATGTTTGCTGCATGAATAATGTTAGTGAATAGCCTAAGGTCATGCTCAAGAAACAGTGCAAATCCATCTGTTTTTTACCATCAACATCTCCCTAACCAGAGTTTCATCCTCACACTAATGTTGATTATAGCCACAGTCCACTGTTATGATCACGGATTCTTCAGTCTGATTCAGACATACCTTTTAGTGAAATACCTCACTTATCTCCCTGTATTGGAATCCATCCCTGGGATGACCCATCCACACACCTGTGAAGACAATTAGCACATCCCAAGCACAGTGAGCTGGCCCTGCCTGGGCGTGGCTTTCTATATTTTTCAGCTGCATGTGGTTAGTGAAATTTTTCCATGCATAATCTTTAATGTTCACAAAGACCATTCTCCTCTGGGCTTTTATATTTTTACTTACCTACTAAACAAAAAGATTTTTATGACTTGTATCATCTCTCAATTGCCATAGATTCTCAAACTTCACTCACATAAAAGCTGGTTGGTTACTTTTTTGCGGACTTAAAAAAGGAAGGGATGGATGGAGGGGTGAATGCCCACATTTGAGGTAGTCAACACTATATGAAGGCATCTTAATGGCAATTTCATCAACCAAAAGAGCAACTGAGTCTTGGAAACTTGAAGAATTGTTCAAACAGCTTTGAAACCAGGAGTTATACTCAAAGCATACATGAATGTTATGCAGTGAAAAGTCATGACACGGTGGCAAAAAAAAAACCTAAATGAAAGATCCTGGTGAATAAGACCCCAGCAGAAGGAACAGGCCACCAAGGAGGGAGGTGCCTTTCTCTGAAGGGAGGAAGGAACCTCCACTGTGAAATGGCCTTGTTCAGAGTTCAGAGTTGGTGAACTCAAGGGGCTTCCATAGCCTAGACAGCTCATGGCAAGAGCCTCGGATGATTGCTGACGTCATAAATAAGAGTGCCAATTGTTAAATCAACAACGGGAGGCACTGGGTACATGCTCACCACGTAGGATCTCTGTCCTTAATGTGTTTTACTGTGAAACTTAAAGACAACACTACTAGTGGAACAATACCCTATACCTTGTGTGGTTGTGTGAGGGCAGCCTGTTGAAATCCTTGCTTAGTATATACTATGTTGATCTTCTGTATATGAAGGTAATTGAAAATGAAACTCGATGAAGGGTAGGATGGGAGAGGAAGTGGGAGAGGGGAGGGCCGCAGGAGAGAGGGAGGTTGAGGGGGGAAGCCACAACAATACAAAATTTGTACTTTGTAAATTCTCATTTATTAAATAATAAATAAATAAATAGACATGTCTGCAAAAAAAAAAAGTTATGCAGAAAACTAATTTTAAGAAATGTTAGTAAATACTTGGTTTTAGACCTGGGCATGGCAGAGACACATAAGATTTCAGAAGACTGTGTGGAAAGAGATGGAGAGACATGTAGGGCCTCCATGATCACAGTCTATTTTCTCTCAACTAGAACAGAGGTTAATGGGGGACGTCAGCAACTTAAACCCTTCCTGTACCTATTTGAAGTAGGAAATGTTGATTTTTGTTCTCTGAGATGCAAAACAAATGAAGTTTGATGAACATATTTGCATTTGGCTCAAAAAGCAACCTTAGCGTTGTCCAGAGATATTTAGTGGCCTCAGGCAATGAGTTTAAAACTAATCAAGGGCTTGAGCAGTGCAAGGCAGAAGTCTGTAGGCTTTGTCTGGGAATCTATAATAAAGGAAGGGACAGTGGCAACTCAGCAGCACACAGTGTCTCCTTCCGAGAGAGGCCTTGGTGTCTGTTCTTGGCATTGACCACACTCCATCATAAGTTTCTGGCACCCTCCCAAAGAGAACAGAGTGTTCCTTCTCAGTGTACAAAGACTTCAAAAACATGTTTGTGTGTGCAGCGCAGTAGGCAGGGCCTCGCTGTGTCACTCTGTGTCTCACATTGCCTTGCTGGAGTGTCGGGAGGAAGTCTGTGGCATCAGACCCGCTGTGCGAGTCTTCAGAAGTTGGATGAGTCCCCGGGGCCAGGCTGGGCACTTTGCTGGTGTTTCCAAAAAATATTCAGTTACAAGGAGCAAATATAGAACGGACTCCAGCTAATCACCTATTTTGGTAACAAAAGCCTCCTTTGGAAATTCGTACCTGTTCCCCTCCACCTCCCGTGAGATTGTCTGGCCAGGCATGATTGCTTACCCTGTGGGAGCTAAGATAACACAGATTAACACCAGTGCTAGTGCTGCCAGCGTGGAGGCACTGACTCACCCGCTGTTCCTCTCACTCCTCTCACTCCCTTGTCAGGAAACTGAAATCTTAGCAGGAGGCGGCATTAGTCAGTCTGGCCTGAGAAGCCCGGAAGGGTCTCCAGGGGTTTCCAGTAAATACAAAAGCATGACAGTAAGCCCCATGCCCTCTGGACAGGCAACCTAGGTCCACCTGTCTTGGTGTCCAACAGCAAATTGCAGCCGCAATTGTGTAGCGTACCTTGGGGACAGACCCGTAGAGATCCTCATTACAGACCTGTTCTATTGAATCAGGTCCATAAAGACAATCAACTCTGCAATGAGACAATTATTGCTTCTTGGTAGAAAGATGGAAACCACCTTGGAGAGGCTGAGTGCAGAGAGGAATCTGACTTTGGTGGGATCTGACTCTGCCAGTCTTCACAGTCAACACTTCTGCTGCACTATCACAAGAAATCATTATTTTGTGATTTCCCAATAGAGAGCCCTTCACTGACACCAGCTGTGAAGTCGTCTGACTCCAGGCAGCAGCTTTGGGCTCCTGCAACCCAGAACAGATGACCAGGCCTCTTGCCCTGCATTGCCAGGGCCAGGCGGACACACCACATGCCTCATTTTGGAGGTGCTTTTGATTCCAATTTGGTGCTGATCTCTTGCCTGTAATCTATGGCTAGAATGGAAAGAAACTTTTTCAGAGTTGTGACTTTTGGACCAGGAACAAAGACTTAAGGAATTTGATAAAAATTTCTTAGTTTCTGTGTAATTCAAATGTAAACTAAATGCATCCAAATATTTTGCAGAAGCCATTGGTTCCATCCGCTGTCAGCAGTCCCCAAGAATATCCCAGCGTCTCCTTGACGTTACTCACAGAGAGCCAAGCCAGGTGAAGATAAAACACACACAGGGATGACATAAAACAGAAAGGAGGACAGAAAGAGACACCAGGAGAGGGAGAAAATGAAGGGAATTGAATGAAATTGTCCACTTCAGTGCGACACGGAACTCAACCGCAATGTTGTTCTTTCTAGAGTATGTAACTGCAAGACAGAAACAGGATTTTAAAATCTCTTTCCAGTGAATAGAACAGATTTGTTTGGAACTTTAACTGGGGGATCTGAGAAAGTTATTGTGTCTGTCTACCTTCCCTGAGCTTTCGGGTTGAATGCTCTTCGTGCTGTGTTTGAGAAATAAGCACTATGGCTACTTGCACAGCTCTGGGTCAGGCAGGGAGAAGCTTCCCCTGCAGCGCCTCCTTCAGGACCTGTTGCCACAGAGAATCACCAACAAGGTGACTTGGAACAGGAGAATTGTTGCACTGAAAATGTAATGAAAATAAAAGTTGAGGGTAAACATTATGGTGCAATGGATTCAGTCAGTGCTTGTGACGTCTAGAGTCCAGAAAACAGCTCCACTTCTGATTCAGCTTCCCGTTAATGCACCCGGGAGGCAGAAGATGATGGCCTAGGTACTTGGATCCCTGCCACTCACATGAGAAACCAATATGGAGCTCCTGGCTCCTGACTTCAGCCTTGGCTGTTGTGGGCATTTGGGGAATGAACCAGAAGGTGGTTCTCTCTCTACCTCCTCTACCTCTGTCCTTGCCACTCTTTCAAATAAATAGATCTCTAAAACACAAAATTTGAGTCTTTGGCCTGTGCACAAAAGTATCCCAGAAATCTTGCCATGTCTCAGCTTAGTCCACACAACCCCCTCACAAGGTAGAAGCATGTGCCACCTGAGCACTCATTGGGCTCACCTGCATCCATGGTGCTGTTTTAGATACTTCACACACATCATTCTGCATTATTCCCCCAAGAGTCCCATATGACAGGTACTCAATCACTATTATCCAATAAAAAAATCAATCATCCAGTTAAGAAACTGGCACAAGTACACACTGATATTAATGCCGTAATCAAGATTAAAACTCAAGTCACTGAATTCCAAAGTCCTTATTTTTCCTGGGCCACAGGGCAGTGCTGACACATGGGATAAACACTTTGCAGTTTCTTTGTCCTCATTCTAGATGAGCCAGGATTTGCTTTCGTTAGAACTTACTGATGCCTACACTTTCCTCAGTGAATCACCCTAAGAGTCCTTTCTTTGTCCCAACTCCAGCAGCACAGGGAGTTCCAGCCCAAAGGCCTCTGGATGGTGATTGTATCAGTGCGTTTGTAAACAGTTCATCACTTGAACTTGCAATGTCAAGAAGTATATGCAGGCCTAAAACTCCAAATGTTGTTTTCGTTCCCTCCTTCTGTGATATCTTGGAAGGAATTCTCTCTCTCTCTCTCTCTCTGTGTGTGTGTATAATTCAATTTTTAAAATTTTTTTAATGCTTGATATTTAAAAAAATTGGAAAGTTAAGATCTCTTTTATCTCTTTTACACACTCAAGAATGAATCCTTCCACGTGAGAGGAATGTTTTACATAAGAAGAAAAGAGTTTATTAATGTCATGTTTACAGTTTTTTCATGTCTAAGGCTTCAGATTTGGAGAGGCATGGAAGAATTGAGGGTGCCTGCAAAGGCAATTATCTTTTTTTATTTTTACAGAGCACCAGGGAGATGCTCCGAAGAATGATACATGTTACCTGTTAATTATGATGATAATAATACCAGCCACTGTTTCCTTGTGGTGTTTCTCCAGGTTCCAGATAATGCATAAATGTTCCCATTCAGTGCTCCCACTCTCTCTTGCAACAAATGTTCATCTTCTACTTTCACCATGGTTGTCTAATTGGTGGTGATGAGTACTCCGTGTCCATCCTGGGTCAAACCAGTCATCGTGGCCACCAATGATCTTAAATGTATTCCCTCCCTTCCCTCCTCCTATGGAGACTGTGACCTCAACTTGAGCCATCCCCCAGGTCATGATCAAGTCCATCTGCTCACTTGTGACCTTTCCTACACCACAGTGACCTCTGTCTGCACGACCCTCAACAGTATTAGCCAACCAGAATACCTCAGGGTTCCCGCTGACTTGTCAAGGTACTACATGGATTTGTGTATCTGTCAAGATTCCTAGAAGAAGAGGAAAACACAGGAAACAGGGTAGTTGGAGATAATCTAATCAGAACAGTTTTGGGAGTGTAGGTAGCATATAGAAGAGCAGCCAGGGGAGATGAAACACTCAGAACAGGGACGAAGGCAACTAGAGGGAAGACTTGGCTTCACTGGGTCTGAAGGAACAAGGAGCAGCTACTACAAGCCAAGGAGAAGAGCAGCTGCGTAGAGGGGCCCTTCATTGGAGGTGTTGCTTTGGTGCAGGGATTCTGCTTCCTCCAACTGAGAGGGTACCAGGAAGGGCCCCCACTCTCCCGCTGGTTTTCCCATTGATGCCACTAGGAAGCCAAGAGATGGGGTCCAGTTGATGCACTACACAGAAGTCGTCTCGCCAGGATCTAGAACAGGGCTGGGAGAGACGAGTCCAGAATGTATGCCTTGCTTCCTGCATCAAACTGATTGTCATTTCCATTGGTTCACACCACTTGTCAATCAAATACTGGAACAGAATCTGGAACAAAGCAGGGGTGTATTTCTTTCCTATGGCTCTGAGCAGACAGTAGCTAGGTTCCTGGACCTTAAAAAGCCCACCCATCCCCCAGTTCCCTTGTGTACCTAAGGTTTTTTGGCATGCCCCTGTGTAATGCTACCGTTCTATCATCTCTCCCTGCCTGACAGCATGAAAAACTAATCCGAGGGTGTTCCAAGTCAGGAAATACAAGGTGGCATCACTATTTTATTTCCTTGAATGGATTAGCATATATTTGAATAGTTGTTATCCAATATCATTGAGGCATGCCTCTATCTGAGAAAACTAATTAGTAAAGAAATTTAAGCTTACCTAATCCACTTAGTGTTTCTTTAGAAAAGAGAGAGGGGAGAGGGTGGCAAAGCAACTGCTCTTTGGAGGATGTTTTTCCTGATTTCATGCACTGCTTCTCAGTGGTGGCAGGTGTGACCAAACATGAATAGGGTGATTTAGTACTGAAATATAGTTTTTGAAAATCTCTTCTAAGCAACTATTTTATGTCAGGCTGATGGGAAAATAACTCAGTTAGATGGTATCTAATCAAAAGAGACATTTACTTCTTAGTAAAAACAAAAGATTGAGCCCTAAAAGTGAATCTTGCAATGACTTAGTGACAACTCTCCCTCTACTTCCTTTCACTTTGAGCATAGAAGTTCACATGTAATAGATCTGAATCAATTCTTGCAAACAAAAAGAGTAAGTGAATGATATTCTCCGACTCTCCCTGTTTATTCATTCTGATTGCAATAATCCTCAGTTAGTATTCTCAGTGCTAACCTACACTGCTTCTGCTACAAAGTGAATTTCCTCCTATTTCCCTGACATGGGAATAGCTGAGAAATGTTCTTGGTCCAAGGAGGTCAATTTGCAAATGAACTTGGAGCCATCATGAGATAGTAAAGGGAGGCACTGGATCCTTAATCACCCCACTTTCGAAAAAGCAAAGTTTCAAAAATCAATTGATCTGTTTGCATGCTAATTCTCCATATCAATATTATTTCTATTTCTACTTCCTACTTCAAAAAAATCCAAGAAATTCAGGAACCTGTTTTGTTCTGCATTTGACTCCAAGTGCCTGGCATGTGATGGGAGCTCACCCAGTAGTCCTCCGAGTGAATAGAAACGTACAGGTATCCCCTACAGCTACAGCTTCACTCTAAGGGTGCATTGCACTTCTGGTACAACCTACTCCTAGATTATAGTGATTTTAACAGTAATAAAGGTAATGTCAACAAAATGCTTACTGAGAGGCCTGCTTTCTTCTATGTGCTTTAATGCAGTAACAATTTAGCCCTCAAAGAATCCTGCAAATATTCCATTACACTTGAAGAAACTGAGGAACGAGCAGCTATGCTATTTCCCCTAGATTATGGGCCAAATGCAGGAAAAGGCCAGGCTATGAATCCAGACAATCAGGCACACCAGACTCTGAACAGCGAACTCCAATGCCTCTGCTTGTCCCTTAAAGAAAATGATGAGGAATTCCTCATCATTCTTGCATCTCCAAGAAAACAAGTGAATAGCGGCGATGTTTTTTAAAAGTTTTCAAAGTGCACCAACCGAGAACTTACCAAGTTCTTTAAAAGCAGATAAGTACTCTAACAGCTGCCTTTCCCAACATTGATGACCCAGTGCAAATGGGGTGTTTTTAGTTTGTTATCCCTACAATCGTCTTTTGACAACCATGTTTCTATCAGAACAGAAAGGAAGAACAATGTAGAGATGTAACACTAGGTTATTAAAGAATAGAACACAAACATGTCCAGGCTCTGTAAAGGGGAGAGAAAACTGCACAGGTGGTCTTGTCTTTATGTCAAAGATGCCGCTTCTCACATAACTTACAGAAGAGAGATTATTTTTTCTTTAGGACATTAGGTGTCTATTTACAGAGAGTAACAAAGGCATCATGAGGATCTAATCTCCTCTGTTGCTCTGACCAGGCTTGAGTGCATGGTGAGAATGAGGGCAAATGAAAAACCCCAGGAAGGCAGCAATGGTGAGAAGTGGAAGAGGATGATTCAGTACAGCGTCTTTGTTATTAAAACACCTGTTCCTAGAGCAAGAGCCAGTGTTTTGTGTTTCAGTCACATTGATCCTCTCCTTCTTTTTGAAGAAGTTACTTATTTACAGCACAATTTCTTGTCCTCTTCTTCTTTCTAAACGTGGAAGAAAGCAAGGAAATATACAGTTCTTCAGGGCTACCGCTGAAGAGCCGAAGTTGGGTTACGAAAAAGTGTTTGTTTTGTTGGTAAGCAAACAATTCACAAAGATGAAAGGAATCAGAAGAGCTTTATTTAAGTTTTCTAAAGTTCAAAATGAAGGAAAAAATTTGCTTTAAATCCACAAGGAAACAATTCCAAACAAGTAGCCATGTATTATATGCTAGATGAACACAAATGGTTTAGCACAAGCAAGCCAAGCAACATGGTCTCCATTTGTCCTCAACATCAGTTTTATTTGTCCCAAGTCAATGCAGCAGACTTTCTTCTCAGAACCTCCTGCCGATGGAGGGTGCCCTAGGATGTGTGGATGTGTACTAGCACCACTCGGAGCCAGCATTATTTTTGTGGGGGCATGTTTTGTATGAACAGTGATACAAATTCAGCATTCTGTTCTTGGTAGAGATATTGTAGTACAAAGTACCCCCCTACACACATAAGTATGAATGAAACTAATATTTCAGAAAGATTATTGTATCCACCTATGGTTTTTCCTATCCAGACCTGGGCATAAGAGAATTCTGGCACAGAAGCACAACCTAGTGGTGGCCTGGTGGATTATTCAACATTGTCTCTATTCAACTCTCAAGTTAGCTAAGGTGGAGAACCACACAAATAAAAGAAACCTGCTCACAACTAACAAATAGATTAGTTTGCACTAATTACTTCTGCTTTAACTTCTAAAAAGTGATGCTAAAAAAACAATAAGTGTTTCTAAAGGGATTAACAAGAACAAAAAAGGAAAACAAACTTGGCCTCCTAAGCCATGAGGCCGACAGAGGCTAATTATCTACATTTTTCTTTTTGCAAACATCAAACTAGCAAGCCTGATTACATACTTATTTTTCCAACTTGCTCCAGTTTTACCACTGCCAAAAAGTCTTCCGATTTGCTTTCTGCAGCCAGCCATCACTAGCAAAGTGCTCTTCAACTTTGCACTCTGTAACATCAGTCTGTCACAGGAAAAGGCCAAAGTCCTCAACAAGGTCTTTCCCTTCGCGCACTTTCTTTCACCAATGTTCCTTCCCTTCCTTCTCTCTCTCTCTCTCTCTCTCTCTCTCTCTCTCTCTCTCTCACACACACACACACACACACACACACACTGGAACCATGGAATATGCAATATTTATCTCAAAGAGTTTGGCAAAGCACCACCAAGGAAGCTACACTAACACAATAGCTACAATATCCAGCATGGCAGGAGATCCCTTTACGTTCCACAATCCCCTCATTCTTTATCTTCATGCTTTAAAAAGGCACACACACACTTCATGCCAGAAACACAACTTCAAAAGGTAAGCACTAAAAATGGGTTGGCACCTGTACTCTTGCCCCGTTTTTTATACTGCAGTCACCTGCTTGTATGTTCGGATCCTCTGCTCAAAGGTCTCCCATGGGACTCATCTTTGCATCTCTAGCCTCTGGCTCAATGAGTGTGTGCTGAAATGTCCCTTCTTGACCAGGAAATGGACTGGTCTTTCCTACTCACTTCTAAATCTTTTCACTCCAAGATCTCCCTGTCTTTGACTATGCTTATGTGCTTTCTTCACTATAATAACCTGCGAAGCTTGGTTTGGGGAGCGACTATAATTACTGCTAAGTAGTAATGGGGAAAAGACACTAAGCTTAAAAGGCTAATCACAAACTTGCTATATTGAAAATTAAATGGTAATGTAAACTTATTAGTGGTAAGGTAGAGAATGAGATTGGTTTTAAGAAAACCTGGGTCCCATTTTAGATAACATACGAAAGGCTTCACAAAACATATCATGCATCTAGTAAGAGCTCTATAATGAGATATTACTGTTACATTAGTACCTTCTGAATGCATTCTTGTCTCTGAAAATTCCTTAACTTTACTTCTTATCCCCCTCACCATGATACCCTAGGATTAATGACAGAGTGTTTGTAAAGTGTTTTCAAATCCCTGACCTGTTATAATCAACCTAAGTACCATTTTATTTAAGCAAACTGAGTCTAATCAGCAAGTCACTTAAAGATCTAAGACTGGGAACTGCTGTCTCATAAGCCTTAATAAATGATTCCTTCTGGCTCTAAAAGCAAATACTTTTTCAATGACAATGGGAGAGAAAGCAAAGGAATTGCTTTGTGGCATCTGCTGTTTAAAGCTTTTCGAATAGCGCATCTCGACAAGTGCATGAGTGTCCTTGGAGAGTTGCAGCAGACAGTAAAGAGAGAGTGGTAGAAATCCCAGTATTTCTGCAAAGGAAGGGAGAAGGCTCCAGTTAGAGCAGCCCCACAATGATTCCTTGAGTCCCTACTTTACACATAACGGTGGCTTCCCACCTTCTCTAATGGTGATTCAAACATTAAGTTGAGGCTGGGCAGGGGCATTGAAAAAGTATATATATAAAAAGAGAGGAGAGAGACAAGCAAACAATAAAATACAAATCAGAACCCAGGCAATGAGTTAACACAGACTTGTATAAACTTCCTGGGCCAGTAGAGATCATGCTAGCAATTTAAAATTAACGTAAATACTATTAAATTAAATGTCCTTCGTGTGTCTGGGGTGACCCATATATTCAGATAATTAAAAATAATGAAGGATAGGCCGGCGCCGTGACTCAACAGGCTAATCCTCCGCCTTGCGGCACCTGCACACCGGGTTCTAGTCCCGGTCGGGGCACCGGATTCTGTCCCAGTTGCCCCTCCTCCAGGCCAGCTCTCTGCTGTGGCCCGGGAGTGCAGTGGAGGATGGCCCAAGTGCTTGGGCCCTGCACCCCATGGGAGACCAGGAAAAAGCACCTAGCACCTGGCTCCTGCCATTGGATGAGCGCGGTGCGCCGGCCGCAGCGCGCCATCCACGGCAGCCATTGGAGGGTGAACCAATGGCAAAGGAAGACCTTTCTCTCTGTCTCTCTCTCTTTCACTGTCCACTCTGCCTGTCACAAAAATAAATAAATAAATAAATAATGAAGGATTAATGAATCCTGGGCAAGTTGAATAACTTTTCAAGGTAAAGAGCTTATAAGTAGCAGAATAAGGTTGCACATCTAAGCCATCAGCCTCCAAATCAAGAGAACTTTGCATTTGGTGCCTGATACTTCTCCACATGCTGGAGACAGAGTTAGGCTTCTAAAGCCAAGAAAAGGATCCCCTCTGGTGAGGATGAGTTTGTGGAGGTGGCAAAGTCCCAGAGTCTGACAATGATAATGGCTTGTGGGTCCTACCGAGGATTTTCCATATGTCCCACTTACGTTTCTTGCTTAAGAATCACTTCAAGATATTTTAAAATGAATAAAATAATCAGTACAAAACACTTTAATTTTTTTGGTAAAAATGGTATATGAGCAATCCCAAATATTATCATTTAGTTCATCTAAGTCATTGGAAAGAATGTAAAACTACCATCGTATGTACCTATTCAACTTACACTGACATGGAGAAATTCCATGCAGTTCCACATTCCTTAATGCCACATATGTGATGCAACTACTAACTGTAACACCTGTATTTATAACTCTTTGTCTCATTGCATTTGGGTAGGCTTCAGAAGTATTTGCAAAGCAGTTCTGTCAACTACACACTTCTAACACAGTCTGGCGATAATGCGTTGAAGGGGAAACTGTAGGAAGTGAATTGACCACTTACCTCCAAGTCATCATCAGGGATGGCTGTTCTCCACTTTATGTTCCACCTGATGTGCTCGTAGGCATTGACCGCAACTTCGATGGCCTTGGGACAAGAATGGCAAGCCTGGATCACCTGCAGGGGAAGGACAGAGTTCCATGCATTCGATGCACAGATGTGATTTATTTTGTTGTTGCCATTTCCAGAAATATCGAGAACCCATGGATCTATTATACTTCCTGGAGCCCTGAAATGCTTTTTGAGATGCGTAAGGACTTCGAGTATTCAAATGCATTACCAGCTCCCATGCTGGATGGACAGATTAATAAAATCCAACTACACTGCTTCCACTCTCCAGGAGCAAGTGAAAAAGAGGTGTTAACGGATCAGGTGGGAATCTGAAGATTTGCTTTCCTGGCCCAGAATTAAAGCAATCCTGGTAGATGCTCATCTCAGAATATACCTCCAGCTGCCTAGGAAACTCGTCTAACTCGGAGTAAAATTTTATTATCAAAAAGCCAAATGTTAGTGCTCCAAGAACCTAGGTCTACTGGTGCTAGTTGGCCAAAGATACAGAAGAAATACCAAAAAGTGAAATGCACTGATTTCCAGGGGAGATCTGTCCTAAGGACGAGAGGCCAAAATACATCACGAAACTAGGCCAATAGAGATAAACTGTTGATCCCCATATTTTTTATATCATATGGTTCAAAATAGGAAGTACAGAAACTCTCAGAGGTACAGCTGCATAGGGTGAGGTGAGTTGGGAAATCTTTATTCTAAGAGATGAATTCAACTGTAGATCCCAGATGACAGAAAGGTGGTGGTGTGGTGGTAGTGGGTGCTCACGCACACCCTGCACCAACAAACAGTACCATCAATAAGGTATTTCAAAAAGTTTGTGCAAAAATAGAGTTAAAAGATAAGTTTATTTTGATGCCAAAAATTGAAATCCATGCAGTTTTCTCATAACACATTTTCCATTAATTTTTGAGGATCCATCCTACTTTTGAAAGAGAGTTATTTCAAGGAGCACAACAAAGTGCACCTATATTCTTTCTTTTTCACACAGATTTGCTCCCTGGAGCTCTTCTCCACTGTTGGAATGGTACTCCACGCCCATTTATAGTTTATTTTTAATAATAAAACATCCTCCAGTCATTCAGGCCACTAAAAGAATGCCTTCAGGAATTATATATGTCCATTTTAATGAAATACTTGAAACTCAAATTCTATTCAAAATAAAAGAGCTCCCTCTACTGGAACCCAGTATTGGGGAAGGAGGTATTCTGAGTGTGATAGAGTTGGAAACACACCGTGGGTGCCTAGTCCCTGGAGCAGAGCTCCTAGAACTGCTGGGATTTCCAGAGTAGGAAAGGCAGCTGTAGTTATTCAAAACATGCACCTTCCAATGAGAAAGACCAAGTTCTACTACAGAGGTGGAATTTTCAGCACCACCAACTGCCCATCCCCCAGTCTCCAGGAAGAACAGAGCAACTGGAGATTGAGTCCCTCGCCAGCGGCCAATGGAGTGCAGTGAACGTAGAGGGGAATGGGAGCTTTGCACCACAGCCCCCACACCCTGCCTCGTGCTCCTTTTCCGTTTGGCTGTTCCTGAGTTGCAGCCTTTGTAATGAACCAGTGACAACGGTAAGTCCTCTCTTAACTTCTGTAAGCCATTCTAACAGGTTATCAAACCCAAAGAGGAAACTGTGCAACCTTTGAATTAGTAGTCAGCCTGACAGAAATGTGGGTAACTTGGGAAACACCCACAATATGCAGCTGGCATCACGAGTGAGGGCCACCCTGTGGGACTGAGCCTGTATCCTGTGGACTCTAATGTTAATTCCAGGTGGTGGGTGTCAGGTATGAGCTGAATTGTTGGATACCAGGACTGGCAGAATTGGTTCATAAGAGAAGCAACATCTCAGTGGACTTCTCTTTTCCCCAACTTGTCTTCTCTATTTCTTCTCCCCACGTGCACCCCTGTACTGCCCTGGGTTTGGATGAGGTAGAGAGAGGAAAAGGGGGAGCAAAGATCTCGGTTGGCACAAGCAAGATGAAGGCAATTGTGGCTGCAGGAAGAATAAACAGAGCTCACTACAAGTGTGATGTCACACTGCTGCCGTCCACAATGTTCTCTGCAGCCCCCACTGTGGAATACCCACCTCATAGACAAGGACAATACTTCTCATCTTTAACCCCCGTCCTACCCAGAACTCCTCTACGTTCTTTCTGCTCAGATGGAAGTGGCTCTGGAAGTCCCTTGGATGTGGCCTATTTTCATTTCAAACTGACCCCTGCTGGCTCTCCCAGGCGCCCACACCCTGTGGGAACCTGACCTCTGTCCTGCCATCGAGGACAGCGTCCTGACTCCCAATCTAATCACCTCTCGCTCCTTTGCTGCCTGGTAGGCAAGCTCTAACCACAGACTTGTTCTTACTAAATCTCTCATCATGAGTTACATATCAGTCCCTCTTTCCCCTTGAAACTTCAGAGAATGCAAATCAAGATCTACTGGGTTTTCTCAAAAAAGATTTATTATTTATTTTGAAAGAGTCACAGAGAGAATGAGACAGAGAAAAATATTTTTTCAAAGATTTATGTATCGGGCCAGCACTGTGGCATAGCAGTGCTGGCATCCCATGTGGGCACTGGTTTGAGTATCGGATGCTCCACTTCCAATCCAGCTCTCCACTATGGCCTGGGAAAGCAGTAGAAGATGGCCCAAGTCCTTGGGCCCCTGCACCCATGTGGGGACATGGAAGAGGATCCTGATCAGCTCTGCTCTGGCTGTTGCAGTCATTTAGGGAGTAAACCAGCAGATAGAAGTCAGTCTCTCTCTCTCTCCTCTCTCTCTCTCTCTCTGCCTCTCCTGTTCTCTGTGTGTAACTCTGCTTTTCAAATAAATAAATAAATCTTAAAAAAAGATTTATGTATTTTATTTGGAAGTTAGAGATACAGAGATAGACAGAGGGAGGCAGGGAGAGAAATTGTCCATTTGCTGATAAACTCTCGCAGATGGCTGCAATGGCCAGAGCTAGGCCAGGCCAAAGCTAGGAACTTCATCCAGGTCTCCTACATGGGTGGCAGAGGCCCAAGCATTTGGGCCATCTTCTATTGCTTTCCTAGGCCACTAGGAGAGAGATGGATCAGAAGTGGAGCATCCAGGAGACCAACCAGTGCCCATATGGAACGCCAGCATCGCAGGTGGTGGTTCTACCTGCTATACCATAATCCAGGCCCCTCTTGAGTCTTCTTAAAGCTCCTCTCAATGAGTGTGAGAAGTGAAAGCCCCCACCCTTCACATTAGAAGGGAGGCTGCCCTATACTTCAACAACTTATTCCAAAGAAATTTTCGTAATTTCCCAGTCTATCGCGACCCCAAACCACTGTTGCTGGGAAAAGGCTCACAAATCTGAGTTTTCCCTACTTCCTTTACTAGTTCTTCCTAGGTGATCTAGCACTGCGTATTTCAGTGTGGCATAGTAAGTACATGATATCTTGGGGTCTCAGGCAAAATTGAGGCAAAAAGACCATCAGTTTAATATCCAGTTGGATGTGTGTGTGTGTGTGTGTGTGTGTGTTCATAATGAAGAGATCTATCTGAAAGGAGGGCCCATGTCAGGAACAGATGAGACGGAGCCAGCTGACAGCTCATCTTATTTTCTGGTCTGCAGACCTCAGCACTGACTTGGCAAGAAATAGGTGGATATTAACGAATTCTTAACAAGAAGAGTTACGTTCAATCTATGCATCCATTAAGAAGCTTTTATTGAGCACTGTGTTTAGTGCTATGATGGTAATTCTCAGAAGTTTATGACCTGTATTTTGTCTTCAAGGAGTTTACAACCTGGTTGAACAGAAAAGCCACAGGTATTTAAAAGAATTAGAGAGCAATATAAGTCAGTAAATAATAAAACACTAACTTAAAGATCACCCAGTGTCCCCTGAGCACCGTGAGCAAAGGCACAAAGGAGAAAACAACGAATCAAGGGCAGAGAGCAGTGCAGTTCGGAGGCAGAAGGGGAGGGAGCAGACAGCTTCCTGCTTAACACCAGTGTTAGTCCTGGGGATGAAGGCAATTGCGGCTGTAGGAAGAATAAACAGAGCTCAGTAGTAATCAAACACAAAGGAGACAACTCTGAAGGCCAAGGTCAAGGACAGACAAGGGCTCTCTTGATAGAAGGGAGGTTGGAAGGGCCCACTAATTGGGGAATGGATAATGAGCAGAAGGTATTTCATTGTAATGTGTTAATCTCAGTAAAAAAAAAAAAATGGCACAAAAGATGCCCTGACGAGAAGGCGAGATGGAGATGGAGACCAGACACCATCAAAGTACATGCTGGCTCCAGCAATGGGGCTTGGCTGTACTCCAAATTATTCCAAAGAGAAAAGGTAGCGGATCATGGTCCACCAAGTCAGAAACCCTTACAGGCAAGAGAGAGGAAGGAGGAAAAAGGATAATAGCCACCATCATTTGAGGATTTGCTATATGCCATATGCCCGGGACTATATTGCCTCTTCACATACTTTAGCTTGCTCAATTTTCAACAACTCTGTGAGCTAAGTCTTGTCATTATGTGCAGTTAGCAGACTAAAAAATCAAAGGCTGAGAAAATTTAAACTCTGGGTCACTTAGTTAGTAAGCAGTGCAGTCAGTAGTCAAACTTAGGTCAGTATGACTCCACATTTAAAAAAAAAAAGTGGTTAGGGTTAAAAAAAGTGTTAGCTGGCTCCAAATCTTGACTTTCTGAAGTCTTTAGATGCACAAAGTCCAAAGCCCCCACTACGTCATTCGTTTCTGCTGATGCACTGACCACTGAGTTTTCTGCTGACCAAAGACTTGGTTCTTGGAGCATGAAAAGCTCCACTTAGCCTGGCAGCATGGCAACACGCATTTCTGCCTCTTTCCAGAACGAAGGCTGCTGGCCACATCTTGAGGCCTCGGGAACTATTTCACCAGAAAACAACAACAAAATAGCCTTAGGAGATAACAAATTTTGAATCATCATTGACAGGAACCTGAATCACCAAGTGCCTCTGGGCTGCGCAGACCCTGAAGGGAGGCACCTCTTTGCATGCCAGGGAAGCAGCACAGTTTCAGCTCAGGAATCTTTGGCACCCCCACCCCCACTCATGGAAGGATAGCTGGCCACCTGAAGAAGGTCTTAGACACCTCTCCTATCACTGAACTGCCAGATGTGTAGATATATACACTATCTGCTAACAAACAAATTCAAGATAAGGTCTCCCTGACACTCTTCCAATCAGAGTGCCACCTGTAAGACACTTGGTAAAGAAATTCTCAGGCTACTTGGTCCTTGTATGTTGAAAGATACTTCAAGATCAGAGGGAAAGGTTTGTACCTTGGGCTTCACAGACAGTACCGTTCAACAACAGAAATCACCTTTACTTCCCCCAAACTCTCACCTTCCTCTTCTCTCCTAGAAAAATATCTTTCTTGCCCTACAAGAAAACCCAATCTTGGCTCCCTAGGGTGTCATTTCCTTCTGAATTATGCTGGGAGAAAAAAAAAATCAAATGTCCTTTTGTACCCTGGAAAGCAACTACAGATCCTATAATTCTCTTTTTTCCCTTGCCTATGTAATTTATACATTGGCTTTCAATGAAATACACCCTCTACAAATTTGCTTTGTATTTGGAAGACAGAATCTTCAGCTCTGACCTTGTTCCTTGTAAATAAGGAAACTGAATTCCCCATCCACGAGAGAACAAATCACTTTATCTTCTGGATAAATGAGTCAGTCTTTTACTTGTCGTAAAGATGACTTTTTCTGTGCAAAGTCGGGCTGTGGAGTAGATGTTCTAAATCACTTTGGAACATCTGCATAGTAAATGGAACAGTTTTTCTTTAGCTTTCCTTTGGAAGGGAGCCAGCTCTCTTACAGGCTGTTGGGTAGCAACAAAAATGTTTACACTACAGCCACCTTCCAGTAGCCAACTCTACTGTAAATCTAGCCAACAGCCAAACTACAGGAACCTGGAGGAGCATACAGAACTGAATAAAAAATCCTAACAGTGGACAAAATTTTCCTTGTAACACACTGGGCTACCAAGGAAGGACATCTTACCTGGGGCCACAGACACGTTTTCAGAGTAGAAGCCAAGGAAATTGTTTGAACACCACTTATGGATTGTTGTCATGGATCACCCACTTACTCCTCAAAGTTCATATTCTTACCTTTACTTTTCAGAAGAAAAATTTGTAATCTGACAGATTAATGGATGTTTTCAAAATTCATACAACAATGGAATGGCGATCTCAGCCACAGTCCATAAGCCTCTGGCCTTAACACTCTTGGCTGGTGTCTCTTGGAGAGCTGCTTTTGTCAAAAGGATCTGGGAACCTCCCCTCAACTGCAAGATAACTTATTGGAGAATAGAAAATGATTGAAAGACCCATTCTACCTAATGTGGATTTTTTGCTTTTGTTTTTGTTTTTTTGGACAGGCAGAGTTAGACAGTGAGAGAGAGAGACAGAAAGAAAGGTTTTCCTTTTTCCGTTGGTTCACCCCCTAGATGGCCGCTATGGCCGGCGTGCTGTGCCAATCTGAAGCCAGGAGCCAGGTGCTTCCTCCTGGTCTCTTATGCAGGTGCAGGGCCCAAGCACTTGGGCCATCCTCCACTGCCCTCCCGGGCCACAGCAGAGAGCTGGACTGGAAGAGGAGCAACCGGGACAGAACTGGCGCCCCAACCAGGACTAGAGCCCAGGGTGCCAGCGCCGCAGGCAGAGGATTAGCCTAGTGAGCTGTAGCACTGGCCTAACGTGGATCTTAAAAGGAAACAAGAAGGGGTATTTTAACTATTTTCACAGAAATCTGCTTCCTCCAGTCAATCAGCAGTGAGTCCCAGAACACAACTCAAGCCTGACTCTGCAAGAGAGATGCTTGGGAAGTCCTATAGGTAAACACGGCCCAGAGGTACCAACTCTGCACTCGAGAATAGGGGGCAACAATCATAGCTGTAGCCATCTTTTGCTAACAGGACCCTTCATCCCATATTGGAGTTCTGGCTGGAGTCTTGGCCACTCTGCTTCCGATCCATCTCCCTCCTACTGTGCCCGGGAAGCTGTGGATGATGGCTCAGGTGCTTGGGTTTCTGTCTCTGATATGGGCGACCCGGATGGAGTTCCTGACTCCTGGCTTCAATCTAAGCCAGAATCAGCTGTGGCCATTTGGGGAGTAACCTTCTCTCTCTCTCTCTCCCTTGGTTTCTGTCACTCTACCCTTCAAATAAATAAGTTAATTAATTAATTAAAAAATTGTTAGGATACATATAGATGATATGGATTGTGAATAAGAACAACAGGATTAGTTAAATAATTAAAAAAAAAATAGATGAATACAGATGTCCAAAATCAAAGTGAGACCCAGGGAAGAGTGTGCAGGGGCACCTGCCTTCAGCGGGTTCACAGACAGAAGCCGTGCACGATTTCTGCCTCTAGCCTTAAGAACCAGACAGAATGGACCTCTTCAGAGCACGCCTTCTCCTGCGATCCTGTAGGCTTGGTTATAGCTCCTGAGTAATACATCAACAGAAAAAGCAACAGGAGCAACTACACCATAGATCTCAGTCTACGGAGCCAGACAGACCCCATCTGGATCAAGTCCACGACCACTGCCCTTCAAGGGACTTGACTCGCCCAGTGGTCCTCTTCTACTTCCCGCGTACTCCTCAGGAGAAACAGCTGACAACTTCACTTTTGTATCTCTGGCCGGGACCTTTGTCAAGCCATAGACTCACATATCAAATTGTTCACGTGACACCTCCACCTGCATGGCTAGCAGGTAGGCATCTGTATAGCAGAACTCCTCAACGTCCGCTCTAAGTCAGGTTCTCCGGCATGGTTCAGACTCCAGAAATGAGGCATGGACTCTTTCCCATCCTTGTTTCTTCCCTCCTCCCAGCTTAAGAATCATGCAGCAATAGAACTCATCGGTGGCTCCTTCAGAAAACACCTGAATCTGACCACTTCTAACCACCCTCACCATGTCCAAGTGGGTCTCAGCCACCCTTGTCTCTTATTTGGATTATTGCAATCATTTTGATTGCTTGTGATATTTGCAAACCCCTCACAGCAGGTTTTCTCAAAAAGTCAATCAAAAGGGTGTTTTTATATTTTTTCCACTCAAAAAGATTTCAGTGACTTCTCTCATCCAGAGTAAAACACTGGCAAGATCCTCCCGGCCTACGGGGTCACAAATATGGTCTGGGAGCCTCTCAGAAACAGGCTTCAGTCACTCTTCCCACTGGTCCCTCCACGGCAGCCCCTCTGGCTTCTTGCTTCATCCTCAAAATTGCCTAGCCCTCTCCTGCCTCAGGACCCTTGCAACTGCTTTTCCTTTAGCCCGGAGCATCCCCCCCCCCCCCCAAGTATTCACATTGATTGCTACTTCTCAATCTAGTCCACTTATATAAATACTACACACACATACACACCCCAAATGTGGTGTTCTCTTATTTTCTTTTTAAAAAAATTTTTAAGATTTATTTATTTAAAGGGCAGAATTACAAGAGGCAGAGAGAGACAGAGAGAGACTTCCATCTGCTGGTTCACATCTCAAGTGGTCACAACAGCCAAAGCTAGGCCGATCCAAAGCCAGGAACCTGGAGCTTTTTCCAGGTCTCCCACACGGGTGCAGGGGCCCAGGGACTTGGGCCACCTTCTACTGCTTTCCCAGGCCACAGCAGAGAGCTGGATCGAAGTGGAGCAGCCAGGACTGCTGGGAGCGGCTTTACCCACTATGCCACAGCACCGGCCCCTCTTATTTTCTTTGTCCTACTTTATTTTCCTTCATTGTACCTAAGACATCAGAGTATATTTATTTGCTTATTATTGTTTTTGTTTGTTTTCTGTTTTCTACCAGAAAGTATCTCCCATAAGCGTCTTTATTTGACCAACTGTTCTGTTTGCAGAAAGGAGAACAATGCCTGGAAGCTGCCAGGTGTTCAGCAAATATTTGTGAAGTAAACGAATGAGTGAATTTGACCACTTACTTCCTATGGTGCGGAAATACCTCGACAGTTACTGTGACATTACTATTATTATTCTATTCTTCCTAATCACTATCATCTGGAATTTTCTGTAAAAATTTTTAGAAAGTTACAAGACATTTAGAACTTTACACATACACATACACACATGCATACACACACACACACAGACACACAAAACTTAAGGGGAAAGTTACTTCATTGCCCATTAAATACTGAGAACCAAAGGAAAATTCCTCCCTGAGGTCGCAGGCCGCTGAAGCCTTACTGTCTTTATCTGAATGTGCCCCAGGGTGTCCCTGGGGTATCTGCTCTGAGCAGGTGCATCACCTGTCGGTTCTCAGTGGAACTTTCTTCTGACCCTCACTGCAGGTCCACATGTGGGTCCTGACACTTTACCAGGGTCACGCGCTGACCCAAGTTGTGAACTCAATGAAGTGTCTGTCGCTTTCTTTTCAGTGGCCTGGCTTTAGTTAGCCGGTTTGTATCTCAAACTTGTCCGTGCTTGCTAAATTTTTAGAATCGAGGGGAATGTAAAACACGGCATGATTTTACTCATTTCTTTTAACATGAACCGCATTTTGGCTTCCAAATGCATTCCTTTCATTAACTTAATGAAAACCTCTCTCTATCCCCTGCTCCCATAGCACCCTGTGCTCCCCTACCACATCATTTACCACGGCCGACACAAGTTATCCACTCCCGGGTCTGCTCTCCCACTAGATTCCAAGCGCCTTCAGGGTACCGTGTCTTAGTCATATCACTGTTGTTAGCATCTGGTCCCCCCAGCCCATTGGAGGTTATCAATCAAAGTTCTTGAAAAGAGGCTGTGCAGAGTGGTCACCTAAGATAGGAATAGAGGCTGGAAGGGATTAGCTAAGGCTGAACCCCGGTGCAGGCACTGTGTGGGAGCTCAGGTCATCACTTAACCTCTCTCCTTCCATCCTACCTTACCTTGTTGTAAGAGTCAGGTGAGTTAATCAACAAATACAGGGGGCTTGTAACTGGGTGCTCAATTCAATATACACAATAAATATAATTATTACTGCTGAACAAATGAACAAATGTTAGCTTTCAGTAAACTGGAAAATCGGGTAGCCCTGTCCTGGATACAAGCTAATTCTGAACCTGAGTCATCTTTCTATCCGTCATTCTTAGAAGACAGCGGATGTGTGTCTGTCCGACAGACTTAACCCAGCGTCCCAGGAAACCATTCCCTGTTCGTGGGCCTTCAGACAAGATGGTAAAATTTATTCAGCACTCTTGCTCTCATTCCTGGCTCCCGGGCCCTGACTTCATACAAACTGTACAGAGGGAAGAGCTAGTTGGTGTTCGGTGTGGAAGTGAAGGGCCAAATAGAAGACCCAAGGACTCAAGCCTCAAGCAAGCCCAGGTTAGACCTCAGGCAGGGCTAGCCTCGGCCTCCCTGCTGACTCACCTTGTGGAACTGCGGCGGGTATATGCGCGCAGCCCCGTGGTTCAGCAGCAGCTGGTAGCAGATCTCGGGCTGGGCGGCCGGTCGCACCGACGTGACCTTCAGCACGTACTGGATGGCGGCGCAGCCGTTGATATCCATGAGGTTGGCTTCGGCGCCCGCCTCCAGCATCATGTGCATGAGTACGTGGTCGCAGTTCCAGGCCGCCTTGTGCAGGGGGGACTTGAAGTCGTCGTCCCGGGCGTTGACCTCGGCCTTGTGGTCCAGCAGCGTGCGGCAGATGAGGTGGTGCTCGCGGCTGTACTCCTGCTCCTTGAAGCGCAGGGACCAGTAGGCGGCGGTGGCCAGCGGGGTCTCCATGTGCGCGTTCACGCTGTCCACCACGGCGCCGTGCTCCACGTAGAAGGCCACGAGCTCCGAGAGGCCAAAGTGGGCAGCCGTGTGCAGAGGGGTTTCCTCGTCCTGGTTGTTGGTCTTCATGTTCACGTTGGCCCCTGTGTGTGTGTGGAGGGGGGATAACAAGGGTTAGCACATTTCTCTGCCATTGCTCCCCAAGTTCATCAAACAAGATCGTTCTCATTGATTGCCTTTCAGCCTCTGCAAACACGCATTAGTCGCCGCTGCCACCAGCACCAAGTTCCATCTCTGGTCCCCCTGGAAATCACTCCTTGGAAACAGCCAGCAGCTGTAGCCGGAGCAAAGAACAACGGGTTCCTCCGCGAAGGCTGCCATTGCTGAACCTTAGTTCTTACTGGCAGACAGACTTGCAAATGCCCCTGACTTCTATAACAAAATAACTCTTCACAACAATATAGCCAAGATGATTTAAAATCAAGCTTAGCAACCTTGGAAGTTGATACAAGGGCTTTCACCGTTGTCAATCATTGTGACTGCTTTTCTCCTGCTGCGAAGCAGGGACACCTACATGCTTGATGCAAACCTTCGTGTGGGAAACTGCCCTGCGCTTTGACTGAAGTTTCAGTATTAGAGCCATCCACATCGATGAGGCTTCCTTCCAATGCCACAGGGAACAGACACAGACAAAGTTCACTCCCACGCTAGCCTAAAGATCATATTTTATACTGAAAGAAGTATAAGCCAGTGTAACAGAAATGTTAACTCAAAGAAAGAAAGCGATTCACAGACCATAACATATTTGATTTATGATTGACAAAGGATAATAGAAATATGAATTGTTTTGTGCTGGAAAGCTCCTTAGAAATTACCAAATTCAACCCACTTATTTAACACACCAGGAAACTGAAATATGTTTTTTTTTTTCTTATAGAGAATGTTAAGTACTAGAATGGTCAGTTTGAAAACCTGAAATTTTCCTTCTCTGCCTAATTTAATGGGGTGAACTGAATGACCCCTATGGGGGCCAACACTATAATCAGTTCCACTGGAAACTTTTATAGCTGCTTTAAGTATAAATCTGAAGAGACTTTTATTATTGTTATTATTATAATTCCAGAAAGTAATATTTATTAAGCACTTAACCACATGCAACACTCTGAGCTAAATGCTTTTAATATATTGCCTCATTGAATTTTCACAGCAATCTTTTGCAATAGGAGCAGTTTTTATCCTAATTTTACAGATGAAGAAATTTGTACGTAGGGAGGTTAATAACTTCCCCCGAAGCTCACCCCACTAGCAATGAGAAGAACTCTGATCTGAGAGCAGACAGCTTGGCTTCCAAACCCCTCCTCACCTCATTGGTCCTCTTCTAGAGGAACGCTTTTCGGTATTTGACTGTCTTTTAGAGACGAAATCTAGAACACACCAGAGGAAGAACATTGCATTTTGTTCTGTCTCACAAGTGTCCTCAATGCGTTGCTTATTCACGCCTTGATTGATGGCATGCTCTGACCCAGTGGGGAACATCTGAGAAAGAGCGCTGGTGTAAGAAGCCAGCGTCCTGTGGGACACCAGCCCCTGGCGAGGTGTCTAAAATACACTGCTGTTTAAACCCCGAGCCTCTCTGCACTCCAGAATTGCAGACAGCAGAATTAAAACCAAAGATCACCAGTCTTCTGCCCCAAGAAGCCCTGGTGAGGTCTCCTTCAGGCCGCCTCTGCTCTGGGATGACGCGGAGCAGGTAAGAGCATCTCCAGAGGCCACCTGCGAGGCAGCTCCAGCACTAGAGCAGGTCCAGTCAGGACAGAAGCAAAGCGTCCGAGTGAACCTTTACAGGTCAATGGGAACAACCCTCCCCATCGACTTTCCAATGGACTTGGAGGCTGACTGTCGCCCCTGCACCTCTCCAGCAAGTAGACAGCCTGCAGAGTTCCTGTCTCACAATAGCAGCTTCTTGTTTTTACACTTGAAGCCCGTCTTCGAGAATGACTTTTCCAAGGAACCAACAAAATAGGAGAATGTGACTACTTTTTAGACTTTGTGATTTATTCAAGAAATTAGAGACCAGCAATATAAATTCTCAATAATTTAAAAATATTTTTTAGAGGTGGACATGAGTTCTGGTTCTGATTCTGATCCAGTTTCCCACTAATGTGCACCCTGGGAGGCAGAAGTGATGGCTCAAGTACTTGGATCACTGCCACCCATATAGGAGGCCTGGATTGAGTTCCAGCATCTTGGCTTTGGCCTGACCCAGTCCCAGCTATTGCTAGCATTTGGAGAGTGAACTAATGGATGGAAACTCTGTGTGTGTGTGTGTGTGTGTGTGGGGAGTCTGTCTCTATCTCTCTCTCTCTCTGTCTTTCAAATAAGTAAAATATTTAAAAGCTTAAAAATATTTTAGTGTTGGGACTGGTGCTGTGGCATAGTGGGTAAAGCTGCCTTCTACAGTGCCAGCATCCCATATGAGCACTGGTTCGAGTCCCAGCATCTCCACTTACAATCCAACTCTCTGCTAGGGCCTGGGAAAGCAGTAGAAGATGGCTCAAGTTCTTGGGCCCCTGCACCCATGTGGGAGACCTGGAAGAAGCACCATCTCCTGGCTTCGGATCGGCACTTGGGGAGTGAAGCAGCAGATGAAGACCAACCTCTCTCTCTCTCTTTGCCTCTGTAACTCTTTCAAATAAATAAAATTAAATATTTTTTAAAATTTTAGTGCTAAAATATAAAGTTTCCAAGAGCTCCTACTATAAAGCATCACCCACTGGGTCGGTTTAAACAACAGAAACCTACTCTTCCACAACTCTGGAGAAGAGGGGTCTGAAGTTAAGGTGTTAGCAAGCTTGGTTCCTTCAGCTGTTTTTGAGCATTCTCTAAAAGTTTTACTGATATTATCTCACTTATTATTAAACAGTCAGGATTCCTGAGAAACATCCATTATTCAAAGGCCAGATCTCCCGTTTCCTATTCAGGGCATTTTCTGAGTGTTCTGGAAGTGTTTCCCCAGCCTGCTTCTTTGTCAAGGATGCGATGTGGTCCAGTGTCAAGTTTGTTATTGACTGTCCCCAAAGCATATTTTCAATTGGCTGCTTTGTTCTAGTTTCAATTTTGCCCTTTCAGCCTGCAATTTATGGCAAATATATTTTCTTCTATCTTCCACAGTCTTCTCTTAAATGAAATCTTGGATGAAATAGCATTTCCCTTAAGTTCCTATTTCTCTAACACTCACATGTGCTAGGGTCTGGTGTTGAGAACTTCATTCAGATCAATAAGAACAATTACCTTTTTAAAAAAGATTTGTTTTGGCCGGCGCCATGGCTCAACAGGCTAATCCTCCGCCTTGCGGCGCCGGCACACCGGGTTCTAGACCCGGTCGGGGCACCGGATTCTGTCCCAGTTGCCCCTCTTCCAGGCCAGCCCTCTGCTGTGGCCCAGGAGTGCAGTGGAGGATGGCCCAAGTGCTTGGGCCCTGCACCCGCATGGGAGACCAGGAAAAAGCACCTAGCACCTGGCTCCTGCCATCGGATGAGCGCGGTGCGCCGGCCGCAGCGCGCCGGCCACGGCGGCCATTGGAGGGTGAACCAAGGGCAAAGGAAGACCTTTCTCTCTGTCTCTCTCTCTCACTGTCCACTCTGCCTGTCAAAAAAAAAAAAAATTTGTTTGAAAGGCAGAGTTACAGTGAGAGAGGGAGAGAGATGGAGAGAGAGTAGGAGAGAGAGACACAGGTCTTCCATTAGTTGGGTTCACTCCCCAGATGGTCCCAGCAGCTGGGGCTGGGCCGGTCCCAAAACTAGGAGCCAAGATCCACTTCCTGGGTCTCCCACATGGCTAGCAGGGGCCCAACCACTTGGGCCATTCTCTGCTGCTTTCCCAGGCCATTAGCAGGGAGTTGGATTGAAAGTGTGGTAGCTGGGACTCAGACTGGCCCCCATGCAGGATGCCAGCATTTATGGTTTATGTCACCCAGTAGATTACTCTTTATCCCTTCTTACCTATTATGTCACAAACTCCCATTTTCACTGAACACATTTGCATGTGGCTTTGTGTTTCATTTACCTCTGTCCTGATGTCATCTTGCAAAGCTTTAGTGAATGACCTATCTCATATGTTCACACTCACGATTCCTAAACCTTTTGGGGCAGATTGTACCATCACTACCAACATTTTCACTGGACTGTCCCACAGCGGGTTCCCTGTCTCCACCCTACTGGACCTGCCCAGCTGCATCTCTCTTACCTTTGACCTTTGACCAGGTCATTCAACTCTACCTTGATTGCCAGTATGTTCTAATTTTTCCCACGGCTTAAATTTAAGGTCAAACACGTTATGCTCTTGTGCTGACACTCAAATCTCAGTGGCTTAAAGCCACAAACACTTATTTCTCAACCTCACCCACTCTAATGCTTTATGGCTCCAGGGGCAATCCAGAGCCAAAGTCCTGAGTTGAGCTCTCAGGAATCCATGCCGCCTTGGTCTTACTGCTTTACTACCTCCACCTGAACTTTCCCTCACTATCCCAATACATGGGGAAAAACAGACTTAACACCTCACTTTCCTCCTCACTGCCTGAGTCTAGCAGTGAGTCTTATTTCTTATGTTCACATGGCATTAGTAGAAGAGGCATAAGCCTGCTGAATGCAATGAGACCAGCAAATGTGGTCTCCTGTGAGCCTGCAGGGGAAAGACCTAAATATTGGTGAACACGAGTTATTTCCACCATAGCTGAGTTGAGTTGAGTTACTATGGGCTACAGTGACACAAGCAAATAGAACATACTGACTGATTCAGTGTCTACCTTAGCTTCCTGCTAATATACTTCAGGGAGGCAGCAGGTGATGGCTAACGTGCTGGGTCCCTGCCACCTACATGAGTTCATGTGTGAACTATCAGATGCTCTTTCTCTTTCTGTCCCACTGCCTTTAAAAACAAGTTTAAAAAAAAAAAGGAAAAGTATTTGACCAGATATTAGCACCACAAAAAAATACAAATGGTCATTAATACACAAAAATTACTTAATGTCCTTCCTTACCCACCATTAAAATACAAATCAAAGCCATAGTTTCATACCACTAGGATAGCTATGATAAAAAATGAACAGATAATAATCACCATTGGCAAGGGTGTACACTAATCATGGAAGTGTAAAGCAAAGCCAGCACTCTGGAAAACACTACGTGAGTCTTTAAAAAGTCAAACACAGTGTTACTCTATGATCCCACAATTCCGGCGTTCTTAGTATTCCCATCTAGAGAAACAGGTCCACACAAAAACAGGTATATAAATGTTCACAGCTTTTTTTATCATCACATAAGTTTATTTCAGATGTAACAGCAATGTTAAAATTGAAAATTTCATCTTTACTGCACCAAGTAAACTTAGCCATTAAGTATTTTTTTTAACCCAAATGTCCATCAACTGAAGAGAGGATGAATAAAATGAGGTCTCTCCATGCAAGGGGATGCCATTCATTAATAAAAAAGAAGGAAAGACTGATGTATTTGATTTCATTGTTTCAAGAGGCGTTAGAAATACTATGTCAAGTGAAAGAAGCCCAATACAGAAGACCACTTATATCAGATTCCATGTATATGAGAAATCCAGGATGAGCAAGCCCACCGAGCCAGAGGCAGATTGGTGGTTGTTGGGAGCAGGGACTGGAGGGTGGGAGGGCTGCTTGCTGACGGTGCAGTGCTGAGTTCCTGTCAGGTGAGGAAACGCTTTGACATTGCTTATGGCGATGGACCCAGAATGAGTATTGATAGAGCCCCACTCTGCGCCATCCACTGTCCTAGGCTCTGGGACAGCTAATGTCACTGACTTCACAGTCACGCATTGCTTAACACCAGATACCCATGCTGATAAATGGCTGTTAGGTGAGTGTGTCACTGTGTGCACATCACAGAGTGCACGTACACAAACTATAACTGACCTACTACACACAGGCTTTGTGGTATAGCCTATTACCTCTACATTGCAAACCTGTACAGCATACTACTGCACTGAACACCACAGTCAAGTGTAACGCCAAGCTAAGTGTATATCCAAACACACCTAAGCATAGAAAAGGTACAAGAAAATATTAGGCAACAGGAATTACGTTAGCTCTGCAAGTCGTTTGAGACCACTGTGGTAATACGTGGCCTGTTGTTGACCGAACAGCTCTTACACAGCGCATGGCTGCCTTAGGAGCCATGGATAAATGGGATCAGACAGGTTGAAGTTCAGGTGGGGAAAGGACACCTTCAGCTGAGCCCGGGGGATCTGCCAACATCGAAACACAGGAAAGAACAACAGATCCGGCAAACAAGACAGAGGAAAGGCAGGTGAGGGAGGCCAGAACCAGCTTGGCCCTGTCCACACACTTCTAATGCTTAGTAACACAAACCATTTCACACTTGCTCTGTTCTCATAGTTTCTTCTTCAACAGCTACCTGTGTGTGTGTGTGTCTGTGTGTTAACCATATCAAAAACAGGAAGCAAACAGCACAAACTCTTGCCTTCTGTCTCCTGAAGCCAATCTTTTTCATAACGAAGCTTATCTCCCAACTGCCCAGAATATTGCTTTCTCATCCCACGGGAGGCAGCTTGTCTCCGAGAGCCCATGTTTATTTATCATGTTGCTTATTCTTCATTTGCTCAACCTGAAAGAACGGAGATCTTTCCAGACAGGCCGCTGCAGAGCAAGCAGGACGCAGGAACCGAGCACAGTCACCTTCGACTTAGTTTATTTTTTATCTTTTTAATTCCACAAACCCCCTGATCAGAATTTCGCGAAGTAACCACAGATAAGACAGAATCACTCAGACTGTGGAAACGTAGCGTGATGACAGTATTTTGCACTAATCTTGTTGAGCTCCTAAAGTCAGGCCTATCTCCCGGCTGGGATGGTTTTTCTCATCGAAGGAAATGAATGCTGTTATTGTCATTCAACTGGAAAGGAGATCAATCCTGGGGAAGTTTAATAAAAAGAAAAAAAAAGAAAAGAAAAGGGACTATGGATTTGGAGAAAGTGAGTAAGAACTTTTTCTTCTTTCCAGGGGGACAAAATGCTGTTTATTTTTGGACTCAAAGCCAGAGAAGGCCTGGAGCAGCCCCAGGGGCAGAAGTGAATGGTCCAGGCTGCGAGCAGGTAGGACGCAGTGTGGAGGAGACATACGAGTCAGGAATTCCCTTAGCAGGAGCCAACAGCCCGAGAAGGAATGAACTAAGCAACAAGGGGCCTCCTTTCTTCAGTGGCAGAAGCAGCAACCAAAGCAGCGGTGACAAAGCCCAGCCCTGGAGCAGCCGTCACCCTTGACCGTGGCAGAGGGGCCCCGCAGTGCACAGGGAGCTCCTGGGCTCTTCCTACAGCCAGTGGCCCCAGAAGACACTGCGGCTGGAGCTGAGGTTCAGTCTCCACTGTGATTTGTGTTAGGAAGGGAGAAAGACCCCCTGGGTCCTCGATTCTGGCCAGAACCTTGGAGAGAAGACTTCCTGCTCTTACCTAGTGAGGAGGAGGACGGCTTCTGGACCCAGAGTGCCCACGTGTGAGAAACCAGAGGTGTGGCTGCAGGACGGTGTAGAGAAGCCGGTGGGGTGAGTGAGGGAGAGGTATCGCCCCCACCCCCTGCTACCTTTGCCCTCCTGCCTTCCTCTCGCCTGTTACCTCCTGAGGTCTGCAGGGGTCCAGTTCTCTTCAAACTTGGAACGGAATTAAGCAGAGGTGTTCAAAGTTGTCTATTTCTTAGACAAAGGCACTTTCAGAATCATCCTCCCCTGCACTGTCAGGGCCAGAGTATTTTCCATAAACTCCAAGGTGAACTCCTTTGAGACACGTCAGACAGGGGTGACAAATCATCTAAGACCAGTGCTTCTTCTACATCCCGACAAGTCACACGCTGTGAGCTGGATTTTGGACTTCCTTCATGCATAAAACAAGTCCTTAAAATCCCTCTCTCTCTCTCTCTCTCTCTCTCTCTCTCTGTAGTCTCAAACACAGCCACAGACAGACACACATACCCTGACAACCAACGCCATGGCTGAGACGCGGGCCGGTGGGGATGCCTTCCTTCCGAAACCTCTCCAGGAGAACGTGTAGCCTTGCCTTTCGCACCTTGCAGTACGGCCCGCATTCCTCTGCCCATGGCCTCCTTCCTCTGTGGTCAAGGCCAGCTGTGGGGAATGAGACCGCGCTCTGACCTTCCTGCCTAGTTGCACTCCCCACGCCGACAGCTGCAATCGGTCCTCTGATGCTTAAGAGGCTGGGCCACTCTGGTAATTCAAGGGAATCTTAGGGAGAGGGATCTTAGCTCCATCTCGTTTGCAAGGCCCCTTTCATGAAAGGTATCACATTCAGAGGTCCAGGGACGAGGACAGGGGCCTCTTTGGACGGCTGTATTCTGCCGACCATAGTGGTACAACTCCTTGGATGGGAACTGGAGGGAAGGCCAAGGTCCACAGGTCAAGGGAGCTCTTGTGGCTCCAGAGTGCATCTTCCTTCAAGTTAGAAGTCTCCTTCCCTCCTGTAAGCCAGCATTCCCCAACGTCTGCTCTCTGGCAGATGGGCACCAGAGGATTCATCAAAAACAAAAGTCCCGCGGTTAAATACACGTGTGCATTCAGTGTGCCCTGAACATCTGAAATTGATGCTGGCAAAGGACAGATTCTGAGAGGTCCCATGGAAAGGACCTCTAATTTAATGTGAGTCTAATTCAACATGAGTTTACCCACAGTCATTTGACCAAGAAGCTCTCTTCGTGGAACACATACCAGTCCCAGAATCATTGTTGAACACAGTAGACTTCAGGAAACTCTTGTCTGAACAATATGAAAATGCCTTCCCAGGTGCAGATGTGGAGGGGAGAGCCACACATGTCCCATGAGCCCTTGTTGGAGGCACCCAGAGTCAGAGCTGATCATTATCCATTATCCCCATTTAGCAGATCGGCCTGGGATTGAAAGAAGTCACACTGGCCCTCACTGATGCTGCTGGTGAATGAGAGAGGCAGAATCTGAAGCCAGGCAGTCGACTCTCAGGCACTGTGCTGGAGTTCATCTTTTCATGGCCAGCCCTTGACGGAATCCCACCCCTGTCCTACCTGGCTGCGGCAGGGGAGGAGTAGGTGTCACCGATCACAGCAACCCGTTTTCCTTTCGTCGGGGGCTGTGACACACAGTTCTGGAAGCGCTGAGGAGTGCGCAGCTTCGCCGACCTACACATGCAGCCCAGCGAGTAGAACAAGGCAACCGAGAAATACCAGCCTGGTCTTGAGAGGGACTTAGGAGACCTACAGGACTGTAGCACAAGGAGGCAGCTCCACCTAGTGGACAAATTAAGTACTCGGCCTTGAGGTCAAGCTGCCGTTAAAACCTGGTTTGGCCATGAAACAACTAGTCTGAGGCGCTGTGTTTCATTCGCACGTGGAGACGAACTTAGTAACGTCGCAGGATAGGTGTAAGGATGAATGGAGCACGCGTAAAGGGCCAGGCGAGCAATAGAAGAGCTTATGATTCCAAGTGCAAGCTGACCTCTCCCTGGGACTCTAACGCTCTCTCATTCAGCCGAACCTGCAGGAAGGAGCTTACTTCTGGCCTGTACCACCAAGTCCCTTTGTTAGGGTAGCTCTCTTACTGCCGCCTTCTGCAGCCACGGCAGACAGAGGCCAGGGGAGCTGTGCCTGAGCGATTTGCTCCCCATGGACTTCCTAAAGGGGGATCCCCAGCATAAGCCAGCCCCCACCCCAACCCTGTGGCTGCCATCTCTCTTCTGAATGATAGGGAAACATCTTGTCCCTTTAGAGAGAGCTCTCTAGCCTTACTCTGTTCCCATTGGCTTTTTATTCTTTGTTTTAAAAAGTACTTTATCATCTATCCATCTATTTGAAAGGCAGGGTGACTGAGGGAGAGAGATGGTCCATTTGCTGGATCACTCTCCAAATGTCCACAACAGCTGCGGTTCAGCCAAACCAAAGGATGAGTCTCCCATGTGGTGCCAGGATCCCAATGGCCTGGGCCCTGGGGTGCTGCCTCGCAGGAAGCCGGGTCAGAAGTACAGGCAGCATCCAGCCCAGGCTGTCTGATGCAGGCTGTGGGCATCCCTCCCAGGGATGCCCACAGGGCCAGCCTCTTCCATTGGGCTTCTCCTGGGTAGAGAGCTTCCGGAAGCGGACACGCGCTTCTCGGTCTGGTGCTTTTGCCATTTTCTCTATTTTTGTGTTTTCTGGGGAACTTAATGGAAAGCTGAGATTGGAACCTCGGGCTGTTGTCTGATGTAACCATCTTCCCTCCAGACCTGGGCCCTGGAGTCCTGTGCTAAACTCGTTTAGATTATCTTCCATACGTTATTACTTGACAGAGATCACAAAGAAAACACTCGCCTTCCTGTTTATGAATCTGGTATCTTTCGTTACATGGTGCTTCAAACATTCAGGGCATCATCAGATCCACTCTCCCCTCAGTAAGAAACAAACTAGAGAAGTGCTGATAGAAAAATAAAATAAAATAGAACCAAGGAAGTGTCATCCTCCAGTCTGTAGTTTCAAACACGTCCAGTCATAAAGCAAGGATACCATCGCAGTCACGTGTGGCTTTTTAAGATTTTTAAAAACTTGTTTTATTAACTGGAAAGGCAGAGACAGAGACAGGCAGAGTTGGCGTCCACTGGTTCACTCCCTAAATGCCCACAAGGGCAGGGGCATGGACACAGCTGAGGCTAAACCAAGGCTGGGAAACCAGGAGCTCAACACAGGACTTGTGCATGGCAGGGACTCAGCCGCCTGAGCTGTCTGCGAGAATGCGCGTTAACAGGAAGCTGACAGTGGGAGCAGAGCCAGACCCAGACCCAGGCACCTGCTATGGTACCAGCGCAGGAAAGGCTGTGCTTGCCACCGTCCCGTGAACAGGCACTTGGGAACAGTGTGGGCAGCAACAGACGGCTCCCCTAAGAGGAAATAGACCAGGGATAGTCTCCTAAGTGAAGCCCGAACAATTAGGGTTTTGACTTAAAAATAATTGCCCGCAGGCGCCCTGGCTCAACAGGCTAATCCTCCGCCTTGCGGCGCCGGCACACCGGGTTCTAGTCCCGGTCGGGGCGCCGGATTCTGTCCCGGTTGCCCCTCTTCCAGTCCAGCTCTCTGCTGTGGCCCAGGAGTGCAGTGGAGGATGGCCCAAGTGCTTGGGCCCTGCACCCCACGGGAGACCAGGATAAGCACCTAGCACCTGGCTCCTGCCATCGGATGAGCGCGGTGCGCCGGCCGCAGCGCGTCAACCGTGGCAGCCATTGGAGGGTGAACCAACGGCAAAAGGAAGACCTTTCTCTCTGTCTCTCTCTCTCACTGTCCACTCTGCCTGTCAAAAAATAATAATAATAATAATTGCCAACAGCATGGCGACAGGGATGTTAAACTTGCACCCAGTTGTTGCTATTATTTTAAACCTTGCTGTACCACATTGCTGGAGACAGAAATGAGGAATTGATCAAAGTGTTGCCTTTAATTAAAGACTTCAATTTTAAGGGAAATGAATTAATGGATTTTTAATGTGTCCTATTCAATCACATATCTCTACCCTTGTCAATCACACATCTCCACCCTTGTCAATCACACATCTCCACCCTAGTTGGAGCAAAACACAAAGACCCCAATAAAGGCATTCAACTGAGGGGGAAAGAATCAGCCTCTAAGCTGAGGGTCTGCACTGCAACTCTGAACCTTCTTCCTGTTAGAAAATCGCAAAGTAGGAGAAACATTGGCCTTAGTGGGGCTCATTTTAGAAGAGGCATCCAGAGATTTTCGTGTCTTTTAATTTAACACACACACAATTATATCTGGCTGCCTGCTCATATATACATATATATGTATATATGTGTATATATGTATGTATATGTATGTATATGTATACACGTATTTATATATTTAAGAAAAGCCTTTAAACACTTCTTGCAGTGAAATTTTTTCAAGCTAATGGAATTTTGCTATAGCATCAAAGTTTCTCTTCTACATAGTGTCTCCGTAACACAAACTTTCCTCCTACTTTTTGAACAAGCTAAATGTTCCCGAGTGGTAAGCACTGTAAGATTTCCAGCAAGAATGGGATCGTCCTGAATGCAAACCAGACAGAACTGGTCCTGCCTGAACTCAACATGCTTAGTGAACCGAGGCCTTATTTAATTTCTCTGTTTTTGATTCTTCATCTATAAAATGAGGAAAATGACAAGAACCTCGTATGACTGCTGTGAGGATTAAATGAGACGTTTTAGCCTAAAGTACCTGACATAGCCACATCGTAGGCACTTAATATATGTTACTTTCCTTTCCATTTTCCCCTTCATATGCATATATACTGGCAACATCAATTTGCTTTATATGTGGCATCGATGCTGTTAACTTTATGAAGCTAGATTTTCTGTGAAGCATTTATCTGTATTCATTAGCTAGCAGGACTGACGCACAAAGATATTAAATTATTTACTCAAGTTTAATGAATGAAATTGAAAACCTTTTTCCCCTGCTTCACGTGAATGTGCCCTTTTCAGTGAGCGGAGCCTGGCTGCATTTATTCAGAAGCCCTTGCTAAGTGCTTAGTTTGGAACACAGCATTAATGAGCCTGGAGACACGGGCGCTGGTCTCCATGGCAACCAAACTAGCTTTGCTCTGCTCCAAGCTCAAACAACGGATGCGGGATGCTTAACTCTGGTCCGTACTATAGAGTGGGGTGCTCTTTTTCATATAGCTGACTCCCTATTGCTGCCTCCAATTACTCCCAAATTCTCTTGGAAAAAATAAATACAAAGAATAACCTTGCTTCTTTAGGGCTCTGCTTTTGCATCTACACCCCAACCCCCTTCCTGAACTTATTGATCCCCCCGTCAGCTTCTGAAGATGTGGGCAGCTGACTTCTGTTTTCCTCTGCAGACCGATTCTGGCCATTCTTCTGGGTGTCTTCAGCAATTGACCCTCTCAATTTGGTTTATATTAGACTTTTTCTTGATTTATGTCTTTATTTCTGTTTTATCTAAGAGGCAGAAAGACAGAGAAAGAATGCCTGCAACAGCCACAGGTTGGACCAAGTCAAAGTCAGGAACTCAGAACTTTATCAAAGTCTCCCATATGCATGGTAGGGAGCCAAGTACCCGAGCCATCACCTGTCCCTCCCAGGAAGCCAGAAGGACTGGAACTAAGCACTCTGATACTGGATGGGCATCCCAGGCAGCAACTTAACAGCTGTGCCAAACACCCACCCCACCTCGGTTTCTCTTCAGAGACTTCACTCACAGTCCTACCCGGACCAAGTCATCCCCTGCAATTGATCAGACTCCTGAAGTCACTGATCCATGCATCCGGTCCTATGATCATATTTTGCATCTGGCCATGTATGTATCCTGCCTGGTCAGCATGTCCTCTGACCATGTGTGGAATCTCTTAGACTCCTCTATTACCTGTCCATTTGATGTCCTTTAGTCTCCTCTCTCCCTGTCCAGCTTAATAGCATCATCGATCCTTTCAATAACTTTTTGCCAAAACCTTAAACTCCCCTGGCATCTTCCCAGTGCCTGTCTGGTGCCTTGAGTGACCCTAATCCCAAGTAAACTCGACTGCAGCCAACCAAGAGCAGTGTGGCAGAAACCATGCTTCAGGGGTGGCGTGTCTTTAGCCCAGACAGGGACTATCATAAAGTCAAACAGAAACGCTCATGATTCCAGACTTCTTTCCTTCCTCAAATCTTTAACCCTCTCTTTCTCTCTTACTCTCAAATCTCCTTCCTTCTTAGTTCTCAAAGAAAATACCCATCAGGTAGAAACTTCCTGCACACTTCAAGCCCCATTCTCCCTTTTTGGCCTCTGGCTGTGCTAGAACAGATCTGCTCCATACAATCAACCGCTCTGCAGGCTCTCAGCTCCTGAGTTTCTCAGAGTGCTTATGCGTCCTCTCTGTGTTCAACTCTGCCCCCTTTGTGGGCTTCTCCATCAGTTTTTCAAATGCTCAGGCTTATGTCATCTAGAAGGGGAAAACTTTTCGACCAACCCCATTTCCCTCTTCATCTCCTCTCTTGCCTCATCTTCACAGACACACCTTAAAAGACTCATTCACACTCAGAGAAAACCTCCCTTTTAGTTATCAACCCCCTCCTAGTTCCTGCATGTTTCCACTGAATGCAGCAATCCATCCATGTCACTAGATCCAATGGGAGTAAATTAACTCCCAATGGATCCCTTCTCTTAACACCTCTGACTTCTCCTTCCTTCCTGACATACTCTCCTCATACAGGAATGAAGAAATGGGTGTGCAGGACACAAACTGAGTGCGGCTTTGCCAGTAGTGGTCATGGAGACACTCGCCTGCCACCACACTCTCTAACTTGTTCTCCATCCAGCGTTCACTACTTTTTCAACAGTCAACACCTAGGACGCACGATGCACTTGGCAATGCTGAGCAAAACAGCCTGTGACCTCGTGAAAGAATCAAACAAATAAGATGTACGTGACACAGATGGGCTATGAGAATACAGAGCACAACTTTGGGACCCAATTGAATTTAAGGCAATTAAGGAAGAATGATCTTCAGAACTAGAGTCTGAACCGGGGTCTTACACAGATAGAGGTTAGGTCAGCAACAAGAAGTGGGCAGAGCATTCTAGGGAGGGGCTATGCTGTATTTGCATTTCCACCCTTTTTTTTCTTCTCTAACAAAGCACCTGGAATGCTAGCCATTCAGCCTGGACCCTCCAGGAAGAAGCCATTGAGATTTTTCTGTGGAGAATTGGACCAGTCCTAAAAAAACAACAACAAAGAAAAGACCTAAAGATACAGTGTCACAGACTCTTCAGATGAAAGGTCCAGCCAGATCTCCTACAGCGAGGCTGACAGTGGAGCAAACCCTGCCTAGACTTCACCAATTGACCTCTCAGACAGGCAGTGAAGGAGTATAAGACATTTAGTGTGTTAGACAGAGACCAGCAAGTAGAGCATGAAGACAGAAAATCTTGAAACAGGATGACAATTAGAGAACAGCGCAGAAGGTAAAATCTCCAAATATCAGCAGTTCAAGAAAGACAGCACACAGAAAACAGAAGAAACAAATTCATGCAGGAAACAGTTCAGGGACACTTGTCAGAACTGATAGACAGGCATTTGAGGGTTGAAAGGGTCTGGTACAATGGATGGAAATAAACTCACCAAGGAAGAGCACTGTGGGACTTCAGAACACCAGAGACAAAAGGGGATGTGAACATCCCCAGAGAGGGAGGTAATAAGTTGCATATAATGGATGAGGGGTTGAAACTGTTCTGACTCCCCAATCATGTACTGAAAACTAAAATGCAATGGGCAATGCTTCCAGCAAGAAAAAGAACAATAATCGTGAATCCAGAACTCCATGCCGAGTTGGGGGCACAATAAAGACATTGTAGGCAAGAATGGTCTCATGCTCCCTTCCTCAGAAATCAACTGGAGAGGATGCTCCACTCAAACAAGCAACAAACCAAGAGTCATGAAGGCTTGGGCTCCAGGAACCGGAAAATACAACATGGGTAGGGGAAGGGCAACTGCAGGCTGATGGGGAATGGGGAATCCCAGATGCCAGCTACACAGAAAGCTGCACCTGATCGGCCTGACTGGAGCACTGTGAAAGGAAGGAGACGCTCCCCAGCACACAGGGGCCTCATGGTGATAACATGGAACTTACTGTGCTTCTGCACAAGGAGTGGAGGAGCAAGACTGGAGGAAAAGCAGCCACATCCTTGTTTCCATTGCAGTAAATCAACAGATTATTATAAAATTGCTAAACTTTTTTTTTTTACAGGCAGAGTTAGAGAGACAGAGAGAAGGGTCTTCCTTCCATTGGTTCACCCCCGAAATGGCGCCGATCCAAAGCCAGGAGCCAGGTGCTTCCTCCTGGTCTCCCATGTGGGTGCAGAGCCCAAGCACTTGGGCCATCCTCCACTGCCTTCCAAAGCCACAGCAGAGAGCTGGCCTGGAAGAGGAGCAACCAGGACAGAACCAGTGCCCCAACCGGGACTAGAACCCAGGGTGTCGGCACCACAGGCAGAGGATTAGCTTAGTGAGCCACAGAGCCAGCCAAAAATTGCTAATCTTGCTACTGATTCTTTTGCATCTTTATATACAAATGTGGAACTAAATATAAAACTATTTATTAAAAATAATTGCAAGGAGGGAATGATCAGATACTACATTTTTCATCAGAGACCTTGACTATGGCATCCTCTTAATGTTTTCCTAACAGTTTTTGTATTTCTTCCACCTCTTGTTGGCATTTTCAAGGCTCCTTAAACTTTTCGTAATATTATAATTATGTCACTTTTCGCATTATAATTCCTGGCTGCTTGTTTCTGGTTTGTAGAAATACAACTGATTCTGGTCTATTAATCTTACATCCAGTGCCTCTGATAAGCTCCAGTACAACTGTGAACTATTTGACCATGGGTTTTGTTGGGTTTTCTCTGCAGACTGACACATTATGTGAAATGACACTCCTGCTCCCCTCTTTCCAGTCTCCATGCAGTATTTCCCCTTTCCTTTTGTACCAGCAGGGACTCCAGGGCAGGGCTGAAGAGACTGTGGGTACAGCAGAAAGCTTGCTTTCCTCCTGATTCTAAAGGAAGTGTTTTTAAAATGTCACCACTGAACAGACTGTCAGTTTTGCATAGCACTGCACATGGCTGGATTCCCCAACGGTGGCAGGACTGTACATGAGACCCTCTCTGTGGAACTGGAATGACTGCCATCTGACTGTGTGCTACACAGGATCTGAACTCTAATTCCAAGTGCACTTGGAGCAGACTGACTGGGGACAAAGGTTTTAGAAAGCGCAGTGATCAGAAAGAGGATGCTTCTCAGTTGTTCTCTGAGAGCACCAGTTCTTTGAGCAGGTGCAGGTCGAGCATGACTATTATTTACTGTTCCTGTTGTCTTCTATGTGTGGCAAGGGATGTGGGTCTTCACCTTTTGTGGTGATAAAAAGTGTCATTTAAAATCAAACGAAATGCCCCCCAACCTCGTGCTGTGGCACCTGCAGTGCCACCACTACCGGCATCTCATATGGGCACCGGTTCTAGTCCTGGCTGCTCCACTTCTGATCCAGCTCTCTGCTATGGCCTGGGAAAGCAGTAGAAGATGGTCCAAGTTCTTGAGCCCCTGAACCCACGTGGGAGACTTAGAAGAAGCTCCTGGTTCCTGACTTTGAATCGGCAAAGCAATGGCCATTGCGGCCATTTGAGGAGTGAGCTAACAGATGGAAGACCTCTGTCTCTCTCACTGTTTGTAACTCTACCTCAAATAAATAAATAAAATTCTTTAAAAAATCAAATGAAAGGGCCCAGCACTGTGGTGCAGTGGGTTAAGCTGCCTCCTGCAACACTGGCATCCCGTCTGGGCACTAGTGCAAATTGCAGCTGCTCCATTTCTGCTCCAGCTTCCTGCTAATGCATCTGGGAAAGCAGTGGTAGATGACTCAAGTGCTTGGTCCCCTGCTCCCCTGACATGGGAGACCTGGAGAGAGTTCTAGGCTCTTGGTTTTGGTTTGGCCCAGCCCAAGCTGCTGTGGCCATTTGGGGAGTGAACCAGTGGATAGAAGATCTCTGTCTCTCTCTTTCTGTGACTTTGCCTATCAAGTAAATAAATAAATCATTATGAAAAGATCAAATTTAGTAAGTCATGTCAATTGGAAGACAAAACAAACTTTGCATGGACAGGTGGTACCAACAATACAACAGAGACACACACATCCTCGGGATGTGTACAAAGCATAGAGATGGTCAGACTGGGGCTGTTACGATGTCTTCCATAAGAGATGAAAGATGGAAGGCGATGGGTGGTGAGAGGTGTCTACAGCCAGCCTATCTATTCTGTGATTACAATGAAGGCCCATGACGTCCTGCCTGCATTCTGATTCAGCGCACAGGGCATCTCCTGACATGTGGGGACTCGTGTCACTGTCACACTAAGAGCAGAGGACAGTCTTTTAGAAGGCACCGGTCTCCTCGCACTTGCCCTCACGCTGCATTCTGCTGGAAAACATTTGAATTTTTATGGCTTTCCTACAGTAACGAATTTTCCTCCCGCTGTCAGGATTTGCTTCATGCAGAGTAAAGCCAGCAGCTCTCATTTTCCTCTTAGGAAAAGGAATGAGGAGACATCGTCTTCTGCGTAACAGCCAGCTGAACCTGACCTGATGCTCTTTACTCGTAGGGAAATGCCGGATGCAGAGAGAGGACTTTTTCATGGAGATAAATAAGGCCTCTCTCCTGATGAACACTATTATACCAATACCCAGGGAAACAAAGGGCAGAAGATGGGGGTATTCAGGAAAAAGGCAAACAGGAAAATAGCAGGCAGAATCCAGCAGGGGGACAAAGCGGGCTCTGCAATACTGAAAAAAAAAAAAAATAGGGGAAAAGCCTTTAAGAGAAAATTGCATGCAATTTTTTGGCCTCAATTAGCCTTTTCCACAAAGAGCACTTTTCCACAAAGAGCCCATTAAATAGCAAATGAAATTACAGCAGTTTTCAGTTGCCATGGCATTGGCTCTTCCCCTAATGGACTTCTCTGGTCCAGAGCTTAATGTTAGCCTGACTTATTTTCCTTGTCTGTGCACTGCCTCTATTCCCTCTGTCCAGCCACGAAGTGATGTAGGCGACTTTGCCCCGCACAGAGCCGATGCCATTTTCCAAGACGTCCTCAGCTGTATTCCAAGAGATCGAGAGGGCAGAGCTGACCAGGGCATGAACACAACAGTCCCCACTCAGGAGGCAGCTGCGGGTCCCTTGCATGCACTCAGAACCCTGGACGCATTCCCAGACCAGTCCGTGATGGTTAACTGAGCCCTTCCTCTGAGCCGAGCACTATCCAGGATGCTGAAGCCATAAAAATGCAAAGGAAAGATGGCAAGTTGCTCCCAGGCTTCCAGAGCTCCCAGACTGGAAAATCTACCTGCAGCTGCTCTGCTTCCCTTCTCCACTCAAACTGCACAGAAAGTTCCCGACCTGAGTCACAATGTTGTTTTCCTGCTGACGTATGCCAGGTTATGCTTAAACAATCAGGGTGTGTGTCACAGCACAGAGGGTTCAGCTGCTGCTCAGGATCTTGGCTCCCACACTGGAGTGGATGCACTTCTGTAATGCACACCTCGCGAGGCAAAGGATGGTAGTCTAAGTGCTGGGAACCCTGCCACCCACACGGAGACCGGGATGGAGTTCCTGGCTGCGGGCTTCATCCTAGCCCAGCCCATGCTGTTGGGGAGTAAACTAGCAGATGGAAGATGCTCTCTCGCTCTCTCTCTCTGCCTTTCAAGCAGGAGAAAATTGAAATAAACATATTAAAAATTATTAGCCTAGGAGTAAGTGATTAACATAATATTTGTCTTTTTGAAATGTTTTTACATTTATTTATTTTTTTTAAAGATTTTATTTATTTATTTGAGACACAGAGTTACAGTGAGTGAGAGAGAGAGGAAGAGAAAGGTCTTCCATCACTGGATCACTCCCCAGATGGCCACAATGGCCGCAGCCGGGCCAATCCAAGGCCAGGAGCCAGGAGTCTCATCCAGGTCTCCCATGTGGGTGCTTGGGCTCAAGGACTTGGGCCATCTTCCACTGCTTTCCCAGGTCATAGCAGAGAGCTAGATCAGAAGAGGGGCAGCCAGGACTAGAACTGGCACCCATATGGGATGCCAGTGCTACAGGTGGGAGATGAACCTACTGTACCACAGCGCCGGCCCCACATTTGTTTTTTACTTATTTTTATCTACTTGAAAGGCAGAGTGACAGAGAGAGATGGAGAGGGGGTGAGAGGAAACTCCAGAAACCCCATCTAGGTTTCCTACATGGGTGTCAGTAGACCAAGCACTTAAGCCATCCCCTGCTGCCTCTCAACAGGCAATATAGCAAGGAGCTGATCAGAAACAGAAGCCAGGACCTGAACAGGCACTAAAATATAGGATGAAGGCGCCCCAAGTGGTGGCCTAACTTACTGCACCACAATGCCCACCCCCGAATTTCTTAACTAGTGAGGAACATTACCTAGGAGATAATTTGGCTCTTGTAATTTAGGCATCATTTTAAAATATGCAAAGTCATATGTAATTTTTACAAACATGAATCTGCAGTTTTTAATTTCTTACAAAAGGCTTTTAAGAATCCACATCAATAAACGTTCTTCTGCAACATCATGCTTAATGTCTGCATGTTATGGAAGATAACTTAAAATATTTTTTCATGATTTATTTACTTGAAAGGCAGAGCCAGAGAGAGAGAATGAGAGAGAGCTCTTCCATCTGCTGGTTCACTCCCCAGATGGCCTCAATGGTTGGGACTGGGCTGGTCTGAAGCCAGGAGCCAGGAGCTTCTTCGAGGGCTCCCACGTGTGTGCAGTGGCCCAAGCACATGGGCCATTTTCCACCACTTTCCCAGGCAAACTAGCAGGGCGCTGGTTTGGAAGTGGAGTAGCTGGGACTCAAATCAGTGCCCATATGGAATGCCAGCGCCATAAGTGGTGGCTTTCCCTGCTACACCACAATGATAATGTAAAATTGTTATCACACGTGCAAATATTTTTCAGTTTTTCAAAAATATAAATGCCTCTCTGAGAACAAAAAGGCAAGATTTTTGTGGGAATCCAAATATATTGAAAAATGAAAAGTGCCAAAATGTATGTTTTAAATCATTGAATATTTTTAATGTTTCTCTTAACCAATCAGAACTTTGATTACAAAAGTAAAATACACTGTAATTGTCCTATTCTGAGGATTCTTAGAGAATTAGGAGAAAGTCTTTAGATCTGAGATAGAGCACAAGTCTTGGTTAGACGATGTCTTCCTATTCCCTTCTACTCAGCTATCTCTTCAGTTCTCTGTATAAATGTGCTTAGAGGTAATAGCTAAAGTCTGTATTTGAGGGCTTAAATAAACAGGATCCTTAGTTAAAAAGCCCCTAATCCTTGAGGTTGAGTTTCTGAGTTAAAAAGGTTTGAGCAGGGGAAGCATTTGCCTCGACAGCTGAGACACTGTTGGGACACACGCCTCCATGTCCGAGTGTCTGCGCTCCAGTCCTGGCCCTGCTTCCAGTTCGGATTCAGTTTCTATTAATGCACACCCTGGGAGGCAGCAGATGATGGTCAAGAGTTTGGTTCCCTGGCACCACAGGGAGATCTGGATTGAGTTGCAGGCTCCTGACTGGCCTGGTCCAAACTTGGTTATTGTGGTCTGTTGGGGAGTGAATCAGCAGGTGGAAGATACCTCTCTCTCTCTCTGCCTTTCAAATAAAATGAACCTAAATAAAGATTCTACAAATATTTAAATAGGGCCGGCGCCGTGGCTCAACAGGCTAATCCTCCGCCTTGCGGCGCCGGCACACCGGGTTCTAGTCCCGGTCGGGGCGCCGGATTCTGTCCCGGTTGCCCCTCTTCCAGGCCAGCCCTCTGCTGTGGCCCGGGAGTGCAGTGGAGGATGGCCCAGGTGCTTGGGCCCTGCACCCCATGGGGAGACCAGGAAAAGCACCTGGCTCCTGGCTCCTGCCATCGGACAAGCGCGGTGCGCCGGCCGCAGCGCGCCGGCCGCGGCGGCCATTGGAGGGTGAACCAACGGCAAAAGGAAGACCTTTCTCTCTGTCTCTCTCTCTCTCACTGTCCACTCTGCCTGTCAAAAATATAAAAAAAATAAAAAAATAAAAATAAAAAAAATATTTAAATAGATTTTAAGTTTTTGATGTCTGTGGCTAAATTGCCTCCCAGCCTGTGCCATTTATAACCCACTCAGAGTGTGTAAGAGGGGTGGATGTTTGGACATCAGTTAAGACACTGCTTAGGATGCCTGAATCCCATACTGGAGTCCTGAGGTTCGAGTCTCGGGTCAGCTTCCAATCCAGCTTCATGCTAATGCATACCCTGGGAGAAGCACGTGATGGCTCCAGCACTTGAGTCCCTGCCAGCCTCACAGGAGAGCCAGACGGAGTTCCTGGTTCTGGCTTTGGCCTGACCCAGCATTGGCTATGGCAGGCACTAGGGGTGCGAGCTAGTAGATGGAAGACTTTCTCTCTCTTTCTCTCTTTCTCTCTCTCCCTCTCTCTCTCTCTCTCTCTCTCTCTCTCTGAGTCTTTCAAACAAATAAAATTAATTATTAAATGAAGTGTGAGTGGACTTCCCTATGTGTTTATAAATATACATATCAGGGCCGGCGCCATAGCTCACTTGGTTAATCCTCTGCCTGTGGTGCCAGCATCCTAAATGGGTGCCGGGTTCTAGTCCCGGTTGCTCCTCTTCAGTCCAGCTCTCTGCTGTGGCCCAGGAAGGCAGTGGAGGATGGCCCAAGTCCTTGGGCCCTGCACCTGCATGGGAGACCAGGAGGAAGTACCTGGCCCCTGGCTTCAGATTGGTGCAGTACCAGCTGTGGCAGCCATTTGGGGAGTGAACCAATGGAAGGAAGACCTTTCTCTCTGTCTCTCTCTCTCACTGACTGTAACTCTACCTGTCAAATAAATAAATAAAAAATCTAAAAAAAAAAAAAAAAACCATACATATCATCTTTTGTATCCTTGTTCCCATAATAAAAAGCAAGAAAAATGTCTCATTGTTATTGTAGCTGCTGTTTTACTAGTTATTAATGAAGGGGATCATTACTTGTATTTTAATTTTCTGCTTAAATGATTTTTTAAAATTTGAACGTATTGCTTTTACAGAAATAGCTATTTCTATCATTGGCCTCTTGTTCTTTTTCCTTCGTTTTTATTTCCCCCTTTTTTCCCCTTTAAATGCTTAGTTGTTAACCTCCTTACATTTATTTCCGTATTTCTTTCAGTATTCAGGATATTAGCCCTCTGCCAGACAGTCTCAAGTATTTTTCTGTTTTAATTTCATAATGTTCACCGCACAGAAGTCGAACGTTTTGCTTCTCTCAATTTGTCTGACTTTCCTTCGTGGAAGCAGCCTTGATGCCGCGCTCTCCAGAGTAAGGGAATCTTTCATGGACTCGCTCTTGACTGGTTCCAGCCCAAGTCACAGTCAGCGCGAGCACTCAGGAGCTCTCCCCTCTGCATCGCAACTCCGGGAGCCAGGGATGAAAGGGCGCGGGCGAGGTGCCCTGGGAAAGGCGACCTCTCTCAGCAAAGGGACCACGGCTCTGACAGGTGTGGTCCAGGAAGTCACAGCAGGTGGAGATGCGCCGAGCTAAGCAGCTGTCCACCGTGCAGCATGAGTGGGGTGTGGAGACCCGGTGTTTAGCGGCATGACCCCAGCTAGTGACAAGGAGCTGTATTCTTGAAATTTCCATGGAGAAGATCTTAAGTGTTCTCACCATTAAAAAAAGTATATACTGAAATGTAATTTTTCCTGAATTTTAAAAAAGAAAAGATTTTAAACACTCAAAAGTATAAGAAGGAGAAATTTAATCTAAAATGCATATGAAGGGGCAATGAGGTCCACTCATGGACAGGCAGATCACCTCCAGCTCACGTCCACTCCTATCCCCGTGTCTCTGCACTGGGCCCTTCCTCCCAGGGCCAACAGGAACCTGAACAGCCGGCTGGGTCTCCCCCTCTTAACTCTCACAGGTTGAGATCATGGTGTCTTTCATGAGCTCAGCAGCCTCACATCTTCTGTCTGGAAAGCTCTTCTCTCGGGACCTCTCCACTCCTTCTCTATCCCTCCAGATTTCCACCCTTTCTCTCCTCTGTGATGACTTTCTGTATACTTTACTGGGAGAGAAAAGCCAGCAGACACAAACTCCCTCATCCCATCACCCCAAGTCCGTGAGTGCTCTGGCATTGGCCACCCTCTCTTACTCCAGCCCACCTGCTTAGAACAAGGGCGTTGTCCCAGCATGCCTAGACATGTCTCCTCTCGACTTCCCAGGGATTGGAAACCCTCAGTGATCCGGAATCTTCCATCGCTCTCTGTGGAGGACTCACTCCCTTGGGCAGGCAGCATTTCCTCTTCTAATTGTAGAAAACACACTCCCCCAACCACCCCTCTCCAGCCCTCACACTGTTCTGCTCACACGTGTCACTAAGCTTCAATCAACAGTTACCTCCACGGGCTGCCTCTGGTTTCTATCATTCACATTTTGCACCATTCTACTCTGGCTTCTACGTCATTTCACCAAAACTGTCTTTGTCGGTGATAACTCCGTTCATCTAAGGAACTTCTCACTAAGCCTCTACTGTTGTCCGTACATCCAGCCACTCCCTGCATTGTGAACCTGCCACACTTTCTTAGTCCCTGTGTGATCAGAAACACTCCTGGGTTTCTCTAACCTTCCTCACCACCCACTGCACTCTCCTTTATTGGTCCCTCCTTATCCTCCTAACTCCTAAATGTTGAAATTCTCTGGGGCTTGGCTCCACTGGGCTAGGCGCCACATCCTCTTTTTCCTACTTCTACTCTTTCCCCAGGTGATTGCATTGGTTTTCTTGAACTTCTCTTTGACACTTCTGAAAGTTATTGCTTCAGTCCAGAGTTTTCTTTTGAAATCCATATTTTTATCAGGTGCATCCTTGACTTAATCACTCTGCAATCTCAAACAGAACTGAACTTCTGCTTAAAACCTATCCAGGAAGGCTCACTAGAGCTTAAGACTTAGTATGAAGCTACAGCAATGAAGTAAATGGAGCATTAGCACAAAATACACACATAGGCCAACAGAATAGGCTATAGTCCAGAAACAGCCCATACTTGTATGGCCAAGTGATTTTTGTAGAAGTTTACTTATTTTAATTTATTTGAAATGGGGAGAGAGAGAATGAGAATATGCGTCTTCTTCCATCTCTCTTGGTTCCCTCTCTAAATTCCCTCAACAGCAAGGGCTGAGGCCAGACCAGAGCTAGGAACTAGGAACTCCAAGTGAGTCCCACATGGGTGGGAGGGACCCAGGGCCTACTGTCTCCCAGGATGTAGGAAGTTGATCAGAAGCAGAGGCTGGACTCGATCCCGGGCACTCCAATATGGGATACAGTGGACCCAAGTGGTGATTTAACCTGCCGTGCCATAACATGCACCTCTGGCCAGCTGATTATTTTTTAAATATTTTACTGAAATACAGTATGCATATCCATAAATGCACACAAGTATACCAATACATGAATTTTTGTCATGTGCTCACACTCCTATCACCCAGGTTAAGAACAAAGCAGTACTGGAACCCCCAGAGTCCTCACTATCCCCCCAATCCTATCTTTTTTCAGATATGTTAAAGAGGAATATATTGTCATTTACATGGTCAGAATCAGTGAACAACTATATACCAAATGATATGACAGCCACACAATTTTATACTCTATGTATTAACTACCACAAGTAAGAGAAAACATGTGATATTTGTATGTTTGAGTCTGGCCAGCTGATTTTTGACAAACATGCCAAGGCAAATCAGTAGTGAAAGAATAGTCTTTTCAATAAACTGTGTTGAAACAATTTGGCATCCATATGAAAAAAAGATGAACTTTAACCCACACCTTATACCATATATAAAATATTTACTCAATAAATCCTGGACCTAAAAGTAAAACATCAAGTCATAAAACTCCTAGGAGAAAACTTTGTTACCTGACGTGGTCAATGATTTCTTGGATAGGGCACAAAGGAACAAACCATAAGAGGTCAAAATTAATACACCAAATGTATCAAAATTAAATAATTCTGCTCTTTGAAAGATTGGGAAAGGAAAAGAAAAAGAAAAGAATATGTAAATTTATATGCTTACATATCAATAAAGAACAAGTGTCCAGAGTGTAGAAAGAACTCTCTCAAACCAATAACCAGAAAACAAGCACTAAAATAAAAAAGGAGCAAAACAAATGAACAGAGATTTCTCTCTGGTGACTATAGAATGAGCAAATAAATATGTGAAAACATATCCAACAGCCTTAGTCCAAAGGGAAATTGGAACAAAATCTGCAATGATTATTATGAGCCTATTAAAATGGCTAAAATTTAAAAAATCACATTATCAAGTTCTAGCAAGAATGGGGAGTAATCAGAATTCTTTTGGAAATACAAAATATAAAATATAAAATACAGAATACATTTGGAAATACAAAAATGATATAACCACTTTGGAAAACATGTCACAGCTTCTAATAAGTTTACCAGACAGCCCATAATCCCACTCCTAGGTGTTTACCCAAAAGAAATGAAAATATGTCCACCTAAGAACCAGTACGCAAATATTTATATCAGTTTTTTTTTTTTTCAAAAGCCACAGAACTAGGAACAATCCAAAACTCCCCCTGCTGGAGAGTGGGTAAATCGCATTTCGATATTCTCAACAATGAAAAGGCCTTAGTTACTGGTTCAAGCACCCACATGGATGAGCCTGGAATGCATTGGACCCAGTGGGAGAAATCAGACTCAAAAAGCTACATTTTGTATCTTGCAATTTATATGAAAATCTGAAAAAGGCTAAAATATAGGGACAGGACGGTTTGGGGTTGGGGAGGGAATTATCTACAAAGGGCATCAGGGCATTTTTAGGAAGATTATGGTGGTTTTACAAAATAGTGTTTCTTAAAAATGGTGAATTTTACTGTGTATCTACTGAGTGTACATTCTACACTTGTAAGTCTCACTGTAGGAAAACTGGTTTAAAAGTTTCTCCATGTAAACAGCTCTTACCCAAACTTCTCCATCTCCAAAAGTGGCATCCCTTGCTGTCCATTTGCTAAGCAGGAAACTCAGCAGTGGTGGTCAGAACTTCTCATCCACCTCCCACATGCACCCATCACCACATCCCATCAGTTCTGCTTCCTATCCAACTCTGCTGCTTGGTGCAAGTCACTATCCCTATCATCTAGACTATGACAACGACTTCCTTGCTGGTTTCTGGACTTCCGTCCCCCACCCCCCACATCCACTGGATGCATAACTCTAAAGTGGAAACTTCCAGTGAAAGCAAATGCTGCCATGGCCTTGCTTAAAACATCCTGGTGGAGGCTGGTGTGGTGCAGCAGGTTGAGCTACTGCCTGCAACACCAACGTTTCACATGAGCACTGGTTCGGCTTGAGCCCCAGCTGCTCCACCTCTGATCCAGCTCTCTGCTACTGCACCTGAGAAAGGACAGTGTGATGGCACAAATACTTGGGCCCCTGCCACTCATTGGGAGACCTAGATGGAGTTCCAGACTCCTGGCTTCAGTCTGTCAAGGCCCTGGCTGTTGCAGCCATTTGGGGAATGAACTAACAGATGCTTTGTCTTTGTAACTCTGCCTTTCAAATACATGAATGAATGAATGAATGAATTTTGGTGGCTGCATTCCCAAATCCCATACCTTGGCCCCAAAAGGCCCTACATGATCTAAGATACCCAATGTCATCTTGTCACATCCCCATTCATCTCTCCCACCCTACTCCACACCCATGACACCTTAGACCATTTGGCCTTCTAATATTCAATGGTCAATAGTCAATAGTCCAATAGTCAATAGTCAAATAGTCTACACCTATGCTCTTTCCCTCCTAGCTCCTTTTTCTAATGACTGGTTCATTCTCAGTTTTCAAGTTTGAGCTCACATATTAGTTCCTTAGATAAGTCATTTTTTATTAAAGATTCATTTGTTTATTTGTTTGAAAGAGTTACACAGAGACAGGAGAGGCAGAGAGAGAGAGAGAGGCCATAGCAGAGAGCAGGATCGGAAGAGGAGCAGCCAGGACTAGAACCAGCACCCATATGGGATGCTGGTGCTTCAGGCCAGGGCATTAACCCACTGCGCCACAGTGCTGGCCCCTCCTTAGAGAAGTCTTAACACATTTTGTAATAGTTCACTTTTGGCTTTCACAGCTCCTTATTTATTCCTTCACAGAGTTTTTCCCAATTGATAATTATGTATTTGTGAATTTATTTTGTTATAATGTATCTCCCTGCTAGAACACTATCTGATGCTTAGTAAGGACTAAATAAATATTTGTTAAATAAATGAGCAAATTAATGCACTTCCCCAGGGTGAGTCATGGCACTGTCGATTAGCCTGGTGCTTGGGATGCCTGCATCCCATCTCAGAGTTCTAGTTCAAATCCCAGCTGCTCTGCTTCCAATCCAGCTTTCTGCTGCTGTGCCTGGAAGCAGCAGTTGATTCCTTGAGTATTTGAGTCCCTGCCATCCACATGGGAGATGTGGCTTCTCATTTTGACCTGGCCCAGCCCTGGCCGTTGCAGCCATTTAGGAAGTGAATCAATGGATGAACGATCTCCTTCTCTCCTTCTCTAAGTCACTCTGCCTTTCAAATAAATTAATTTTAAAACAAATGCATTTTCTACATTTAAAAAGTAGTAAGTTTCTGATGTGATCATCACTGATTGACCTGACAGAACCAAAAATGTATGTATATGCGTACATATTTTTAGGACACTCTAACTAGAATGGGATGCCCGCCACATGGTAATCCCTGCTACATGGTAATGCCTCCAGCCTGGAGATGCCTACTACAAGTTTCCAAACATGAGTGTGCAAGGGCATGCTGGTGTCAGCCACCCAGAAAGGCTTACCTCTCCAGACCAATTGCTTGGCACAGAGGATGGAGTTTGGAGTTGTACAGAAGTGCAAAGCCGTGTGTCCACTGAGGGAGTAGCAGTTGAGCTTTGCCCCGCGGTCACAGAGGATCTTCACGCAATCCAGGTTGGCCATTTCACAAGCCACATGCAGAGGAGTTTTCCCGTTGGGTCTGCAGTTGATGGTAGCATTGTGGTCCAGCAGCACCAGCAGGCACTCCACATGGCCAAATAAGACAGACAGGTGCAAGCCTGTTGCCCAGGAAGACTTTAATTTATAACTAGGCAACCAATAACCTGAAAAAGGAAAAAAAAATGTTTAACTTGTTGGCCTGGGATGTCTCCTTGTTTTCTAAGGATGTTTAGAACACATTTTATTATGGTCACCTTTATAAAAGCAGGGAGGGAATGACTCAGAGGTTAGAGGATAGCGGATGAGTCTGCACTGTTTGTCTAGTAGCCTGCTGTGATGAGCTTAGTGGCACAGGATTCCTCAACAGCACACTGCCCCTACTATTCCCCTACTAGTCCCTACTATTCCCTACTATTCCCTATTATCTTGTTCCTTCATTAACTTCACTTTCGTGGGTAGAAGTATTTTGAGCGTTAGGCCTTCATTTACGTGACTGTTTTATTTCACATGGTGAGTTAACGAGATTCTTCAGGAACTTCTTTTTCCAACTCTCAACCATTCAGTTTGTCTTGAATGATACCAAAGTCACTGGCTAGAAGCTTGTAATTTTTATCCCAACCCAGTTCTTTCTCCGTATTGTTGTTAGAGTCAATCCAAAGTATCAATGTGTTTAATACATTTTAAAGATTTATCAAGCCAAGATTTTATTCACCTTGCTATCTCTCTCCAAATAAGAATTTAAAGCAGATCACAAATTTTCTACAATACAAAATTTTAAAAAGTGATCCGGAAAATAAGAACAAAGGAAATCAATAAGAAGTCAAAATATGTGCACAACACGTAGGCCTGCATGCATGATCTTAGAGCTTCCTAGCAGCCAAAATTAACAGGAAAATAACATTTATTGCAGAACTGGCTATGCCCACCAGCTGCATACAGATTCATTGATCCAGAGAATGTTGTTTCTAGGACTGAGATTGTTAGAAACATCCTCTCACTCACTCTCTCCTTCCTGCCTCTGACGTCTGATTTGTATACACCGAGATGGTCCTTGTTCTACAAGTCTCCAATGATTGCCATATCTGACAAGTGTCCACAATGATGCCTACTTGACATGTGAACACCTGTAGCTAGAGCATTCAGTCTCACTGTGAGTGGAAAATAGGTACAGAAAGATGAAATACCAATAGCAAGATGAAGATGTAAAAATAGCTCAACAGCCAAGAAAGGACTTGATGATTGAAACAAAAAAATACATTTGAACACGAATAAATCAAAAGTCTGATTCTGGGCTATAAAAATTCTGCTTGCAAGTACAAGGTAAGCAGAACATGGCTTAAAGATCATGTATTTGAGGAAAAAACCTAGGGGTTTGAGTTGACAGTAATCTGCAAAGGAGCCCAGAGTGGGATGGAGCTGCCAAAAACAAATACAATCTTGAGCTGCATTAAGACAAATGTGGGGCCCAGAGCAAGAATGTAAAAATTGTACTCTTAGGGCTGGCACTGTGGCACAGTGGGTTAACACCCTGGCCTGAAGTCAGGGCATCCCATATGGGCGCCGGTTGGAGACCCGGCTGCTCCACTTCTGATCCAGCTCTCTGCTATGGCCTGGGAAAGCAGTAGAAGATGGCCCAAGTCCTTGAGCCCCTGCACCCGCATGGGAGACCTGGAAGAAGCTCCTGGCTCCTGATCGGCATGGCTCCAGGTGTTGCGGCCATCTGGGGAGTAAACTATTGAATGGAAAACCTCTCTCTCTCTTTCTTTCTCTCTTCCTCTCTTTCTCTCTCTCTCTCTCTCCTGCCTCTCAACTCTCTGTGTAACTCTGACTTTCAAGTAAATAAATAAATAAATATTTTTTTTTTAAATTGTACTCTTTACCGATTAGATAAGGTCAGAACAAATCTAGGAAATCATAGTTCCTCCTGGGCACCACCCTTTACTACACATGAACAGTAGCTAGAGGGCCTTCTGGGAATGCTGGCCACACTGAAAGTGGTTACGGGTTACTAACATCCTCTTACTTAAGAGAAAAAGACCACCTGTGTGTCACTTATGTGTGGAATGCACCAAAGGACCACTGTGCTACACAATCTCAGGGCACACGATTTGCTCTGTGCTCTGTGACGGCTGCTCCTAGAAGTTATGAATCCTGCTAACCCAGTATGTGCAAGGACATGCACTACTACACTACAACGTGTCTCAAGCTGCTTGTAAGATTGCAACAGCCTCAGTACTCATCACAAGGAGACTGCTTCAATAAATTGCAGTACATTCACACAACTGAATACTATACAACCATTAAAAAGTACTAGGCAATTATATATTGACTGAAATGAAAACATAGCAATATATATGAGGATACTTTAAAAAAAAGTTGCTAGAAACATGGGATTAAAAGATAAGTTTAGGATGGTACCAAAAATTGAAATGCATGCATAGTTTTTTTCATACTATACACTTTCCATGAACAGAATTGAAGAGTATGCACACTATACTATCATGTATAAATATGTACATGATTACATATGTAACAACTTACATTGTAAACAACTATAGCAAGAAATTGATTATGCTGGGAGCCTACCAGAAGAATGAGGAAGTGCAGGACAAGGATACAGATGAGCTGCCTCTGGAATGACTCTTTGTGACTTTTAAATCTAGTGCCTTGTGCATGAAATACTTTTATAAAAAGTAAGTAAAATTCTAACTCTTGTCCCTTGGTCTAGAGGGAAAAATTAACTTGAATAGACCATTCATTTAAAAGGTCAGGAACAATGCTGATGAATCCCACTGGACAAGTGAACTCAACCCCAAGTTTATTTTTCTGCAGCCCACCAACCAACCTAGCTAAACACACACACACACACGCACACACACACACACACACACACAATTTAATCCATTTTTCAGCTCATTCAAATTTTCAGAGTTGTTTTGCTTTTCTCCCTCTCATTCTCCCCTTATCCAAATTTGCTCTTCCGAAAAAAAATCTAGTTATTTCAGAATGAATTCTAATGGGTCAAGGATTGTTTTAAGTGGAATCCCTCTCAGGACTATCTGAATTTTTATAGGATTTTGGTAATAAAATTAAGCTCTAAAATAGGGATTTGGGATTCCAGACAATAAGAAATGATATTTTGTGATATGAACTCCTCCTGGCAGAGCTAAATGGTATCATGTAGAGTTTGAGCTGGGGAAAATCAACTCTGTGCCGTGTGTGTGTGTGTGTGTGTGTGTGTGCACATGTAGATAGATATGTACACTACATATAGATATATGCACACACACAAACACACACACACAGTTCAACATTTCTATTTAGTTATGTACATTGAACCTGTGTTCCAAGCAGATTCAGCATGGAAGATGCAATACAACTCGCTTTTTTTAATCAATCACATTAGCACCAATACTTAATCAGCTGCTTTCATCTTCAAATGTCCTCAGCAAGCAATTTCAAAATGCAGTCTTTTCTAAGTGTCTTGGAAAGACGCTGGCCCCAGATCTGAAGACCAGGGGGTGCTCTCCTGCCTCTGAGCCGCAAAGATCAGGCAGCACTGTGCTGCAACTCGTTTGAAACTCGTGCCTGCTTCTGCAGCAGGAAGAAAAATGATCTTGGGAAGGAAGCAGCAGAGAGCTGATTAAGAAAACACCAGTGTGATGTAAAAGCAAAGGAACGCAGAATGTCAGCGCTGGAGGGAGATTATCCAGTGCAAGCCTTTCGTTTTCCAGATGAGAAAACTGCCACTTCCTCAGCCTGCTAGAGCCGTAAGTTGCCTGCTCTGTCCGAACTTGAACATCTGCAGTGCGGAGCTTCTTCCACCTCTGTCACTGTGGAGGCGGGAGAGGTTAGCTGCAAGTCGCTTCACAAATCCCAGGGAAAACAAAAGATCCCCAATTCATCTGTAAAATGCCACACCTCTGCTTTGGAAACGCACTTACTTGTTACTTTTTTCTCTTTCCGAATTCCCAGTAGCACCTAGAGAATCTACTCTGCCCGTTTTTCACACAAATCAGTCATCTTTGCCTGGTCAGCTTCTCCTGTGCCTCCCGTAAGCATCACCATTTTCTGGTAAGCCAGGCTCACGGGCCATCAGCTCCTGGTGTTTAAGGAACCCTCGGAATGGAACTGTGCCTGCAACTTGCCTCTGCTAGGCGGCAGTGTGTGAAGCTGGGTGTTAACAGGAAGCCTTAGCCGCCGCCCCTGAGCAGCTGGAATGGAGAAATGGAAGTGGGGCAGACTGGAGCTATGGCTCAGGTATGCTGGGTGTGCCCCAAAGCTGGGTGTCGGAACTCAGGTGGCAGGGTAGAGGATGGGCTTCTGGAAAATTCAGGCCCAGGCACAACAGCAAAGCCTGCTGTCCCGAGCAGAGCAAAGAGCAGCCCCATGGCACACAGGCCACCCACATACAATCACTCCCTTCAAATGAGGCTGGAGCCACAGCCACGGGGTGGCAAGTGCAGAAGTCAGGGCACCTACCTCAGTGGGTGACCAAACCCAAGTTTTCTTCAAAGAGGGCAGACAGGCTGCACCTACTGGCACACGAAGGGCCTCCAAAAGTTCACAGAAAATGTATATTAGGGAAACACGGTGTGGATTTCCATTTTTTTGCACCAAAATAAACTTATCCTAGAATCCTATTTTTTCCATGAACCTTTTCAAGTTTCAGACTTGTGTGGTTGCTGACGCCCCAGGAGATGAGAATCGGTTTCCGAAAACATAACCACCAAGGGTCATCGCGCACTCGGCTTGCACAGTACCCGGATCGGGCAGGTCCCTGTCTGCCACTCTCACTTTTTCCAGCTGCAGAAATTCCCCAGGGCTCCGGAACCTTGGCTGTGATTTATTCTGAGTATTTGTCATCCTGAGGCCCCCCCTCTGTCCACCTCTGCAGGTTGCAGGCTGCCCTTTTACTGTGGGCCAGGCTGCACAAAGACGGGCGTGCAGAAGAACCGGGAAAACAAAGTCTCTGGGGGCCGGGCAGAGTGCAAAAGCCGAGGCCTCCCTCTGATGGAACGCACTCCCGCTCCACAGTCCGCCTGCCAGGAGGGCGCCAGCGGGAAGAGCTCAGTTAGAGCAAGGTGCAAGGGGCTCCAGGGAGAAGAAGGGAGGACACAGAGATTCTTTCCAGGGCACAAATTCCTCCAAAAGCTGCCGGTCACAGACCATTGCTTGTGGACTGCCAGTATTTACAGCCACTTTGACTTTCCCAGACCGTTATCCTTCACACCATAAATTATCTGTACGCAGGGGGCTTAGCCCAGGTCCTGACAAAGCCTTCATTCTGCAGATGAAGATAGTAAGATAGGTACAGTTTCAGCAATGTGCAGCGTCTACGTGTATATAACAGGGATGGACAGATGCCAACTCAAGTCCCAAGCTCAGTCTACCACAAAATCTTCACACGGCCAGCCCTGATCGGAGAACCTCATGCAGTTTGCCTGCAAACTATGATCACTTGGAGCTGAATGTTCCAAAGGAATTTTGGAAGTTTGTACTCCTGCAAAAATCTGCTGACCAAACTCGTGTGTGTGTGTGTGTGCGTGTGTGTGTGTGTGTGTGTGATTTAAATCCAAAACTAAAGAGGTATTCCTAAGCAGCTGGGCAGAAAGCCCCCTAACTCAGGCACAAAGGTTAGGCTAGGAGCTAAGTGCCCTGGCCATGTTTGGGGAGGCAGAATTGGTTCTGCTCCAGTGTTTGGAGCGGGCACCCATGTCACTACTCAACCTGCAGCCGAATGCAAGCTGTGCAGCAGCAGTTATCAACGATAATGTATCCAGAAGAACCCATACACAAGAAGCCTGTGTTACTACAGCCAAAGGTTACACACGCTGCTCGTGGCTGGATTAGCAGACACTTGCTCTGCCTGTGTCCCCATATTTACACAGTCCTGAAGGATTAGAGACTGAAGCAGAATTCTTTTTTAATAGCTAATATTTTCAGGATAACTCTCAGAGTTCCCCTGAGAAAGAGGGGCGGGAAGCAAGTTTGAAATGTAAAACTTAGAGGTTGGAACATCTGGCAGGGGAAAAGAATCCCAGAACGGTAATAGGAAAACAGGATGGTGAATTTCTGGCAAAGAGGAAAAGTAGGTGATAAAGAGATTATTCATTAGGAGAGTGGAAGTCAGAGCTTTGGAGCTATTTGGACAGCAGTTGCTACTTAGTATAGTACCCACCAGAAAATGTTCAAGTGAAATCATTCAGTGGTTATTTTAATTAACAATATGACTACCAACCAAGGAACCAGTAGCTGTGTGCCGTAAGTGAGGTACTTAAAGCACATTACACTGATTAATAAAAGGACTCTGATTAACCTTGCTGACTAGGGAATTTCACACCAAAGAGAGAAGTATGACAGTCGTGTATCACCCATGAGCCAAAACGCTCTTGCAGTTGAAGGAAAAGAAAAATGAGCAGTTGGAAAAACCTTGGGAAATAACTGGATGGACCTCGGTTTGCATTTTCCAGGATGAAGGTCACCAGGGGAACCCAATACAAAGGGCCTGAGTTTCCTTTAGAGACTTAAATTCACTTCACAACTGCATGCTTGCTTCAGGATAAACATTGTATCACTGATATCCCTTGACTATTCAACAGCATTCTGCACTTAATAAGTTGTGCTTGTATTTCTGTTGTGTTCATGTCATTGATATTTTAAAATGATCCTTGGAAAAATGCAATTTGCTTACTCTGTTTTTGCTTTTAAGAAACGCATCTCTGCCATTCCCTGGGAGGTCTCTCAAACTCCAGCCAGTGCATTTCTGAAATGTACTTTACAAAAATGTGTGTGTGTTAAACAAGCATGACTTCATCTGGAGATCTGATTATGAAGCTCGAAATACGTTGAAAAAAGAAAGAGATTTCTCTAATGTTAGGACTTGTTTTTAGGTGCTGGCAAAAGACAGAAGCCACGGTTTGAACATGAATGCCAGAGCTGGCTTCTAAATCTATATCATTCTCGGGCTGAGCAGAGAAGCCAGGCAACAAGACGGGCCCAGGGCTACAGGGGTAGCAGAAGTGACTTCCCAGACTCCTTTGTAATGCAATAGCTTTGTTCTCCCTCACAAAATCCATATTTGCTTTAGGAGGTCAACTTTTGATTACTGGTGTATCAACTAGATTGTGGATTGAGGGGAGCTATATTTACATACCAAACCGAATTCTTCGCCAGCTGGATTCTGAATTACCTTTCCAAAAGTTTAACTCTGATTTTCAAATTGGCTTAGACATACCCTATAGGGATAAAATCCAGCCACTTTTTGAAATTCTATGAGCACTGATGTGATATGTTCTACACGTAACAAAAATGATTAAGAATTGATTGGACCACTGTTAAGCTTCTACAGGACAATCAGATATTGCATACAAAATTACATTATAAATTACACAAGGAAATCCAAAAGTAGCATGATGCCTACTACAGATTTTACATTGTCTTGCTTATTAAGTTGAAAGAGTCAAAAGAATCAGTAATGTTCTGTTTCCTCAATGAAATGCTGGTTACATAGATTTATTCTGTGAAAATTAATAGAGCTGCACACTTATGATTTATTTTTTCTCTACAGAGCTTTTCAAACATGCTTTAAAAAATCAGAGTAGCGCATGGTAATTCAACAGTGCTCAAGGTCTGAAAAGTTCTGCTTTGAAGTAGAAAGTCTCACAAAGTTTAATTCAGCCACAAAGAATATGTCCTATTTGTTACAACTATCTGGAGAGGAACTGCCTACCTAACTAGTGACCAGTACAAACCACTCAGTTCTACACTGCTTCCCGAGAATTCTTTTCTGAGTGAAAACATTGATACACCCACTTCTACTTCGCTTGACTAGCTACTGAAATTCTATTTATTTCTTCCATTTCTAACTTAAATGGAGGGATATTTGAGCTTGGAAGATTGAAGAAATTTAAAGGATCTTGGAAGAAAAATGAGGCTTTCACCTGGATTTAAGGCAAAGTGACAGACTCTTGAATTTATGCGCACATCAAGCCGAGTATTTCTTTCTACATGTGTGCTTCCATGCACACACACATGACTTCCTGCATAAACCCTGAAGACCTGACCACAAATCCTATTATTGGCCGGCGCCGCGGCTCAACAGGCTAATCCTCCGCCTTGCAGCGCTGGCACACCGAGTTCTAGTCCCAGATTCTGTCCCGGTTGCCCCTCTTCCAGGCCAGCTCTCTGCTGTGGCCAGGGAGTGCAGGGGAGGATGGCCCAAGTGCTTGGCCCCTGCACCCCATGGGAGACCAGGAGAAGCACCTGGCTCCTGCCATCGGATCAGCGTGGTGCGCCCGCCGCGGCGGCCATTGGAGGGTGAACCAACAGCAAAAAGGAAGACCTTTCTCTCTGTCTCTCTCACTGTCCACTCTGCCTGTCAAAAAAAATCCTATTATTTCTGTGCACACACCCACCTAGCATACGTAAGAATGGGAGAGTTCTTTCCTTTCCCTAGTTGAAAGTCTCATCCCACAGTCCTATCACTATGAAAACAACCATTAGCGTGAATGAAAATTTAGCCCTGTGAGAACCTTTGGAGCTGGCTTTCATTGACAAGAAGAATTTAAGATGCCTCTTCTTATTCTGCTGTGATGACACACTGGCAGCAGGAGAAACAACACCCTGTTTCCCGAGAGCCTTTCTCATCATCTCAGGAACTTTGCATGCTCCATGTAGTTTAGCAGGCACAGGAGATGAGCTAAGGCAGCCTTGGCAGGGTCAAATAAATCGCTCAGTGATTTAAATCTGAGTTATTTTATACTGCGAAACGTGCAGGGTCTTCACTAACTTCGTGGAAATGGATGTTATGAAAGAAATTATGGCTGGGCTTCAAAATGTTTCTGCACCAAAAATAAACTCATATTTTAACCCTATTTTCTGAGAACCTTAGGAAATCTTCTCCTATAAAAAATTTTTTAAATGTTTTTAGCATTCAGACATCATTTCACTAAGCAAAGTCAAGAGGAAAGTAATCTAATTATAGAATACATTGTTAACAGAAACCCATTTTATTTTTAATCTTAAAAAATTAGATCCTTTCTTCATGTCTTTGTCAAAAAGCAATGCCAATATTTTATAAAGCCCTCAAGTGCATACCACAAACACAGTATGTGACCTCGGCTCTGCCACACTTCTCTCAGAACTAAGCATCAATAGATACAGAATTAATACAGAAATACATGACAAGTCTTCAAAAAGTTCACATAAATTTATATTATGATAAAGCAATGCACAGAATTTCAAAATTACCCCAAAATAAACTTTTTTCTTTATTCCTTCTTAGGAATAAGAAGGAAACTTAACAGGAACATTTGTATCTGAAAACTGATGGCACTGAGGAGTTCTATATAAACAGAAAACATCTTTAAACATGAAAAATAATTATGCTCTTTTCTGTAAATGCTGTACACAAGACCTTATCATCCACTTTGTTTAAACAGAAGTGATGTTGAGCAGAACTGTGTGTCTACAGTCCGCTCACCAGATGGCCTAACTACTCAGGTTCCCTCATTAACTAGTTGATTTGGGAAATCAGGATCAGTGTGCCTCTAAATTATTTCTGATTTATTAAACAGAGATTCCTGGAAATCCTTCGATAAAAAATTCTGTTCTAATTTTTGCTTAGTTTTTTTTTTAATAAGGTACATATCCTTTGATAAGCACAAGCACAATTTTGATCTTTTGTTAAAAAAAAAGTTAACTTTTCAAATTTTCTGATTTTAGGTTTGTGCCCAAACTGAAAATCCATTAAAATGATGAAGACCATAAAGGTGCCTGTGGCACAGCTTTATCCATTCATTAGCCCTCAAAATGGGGGGAAAAGTCCTCTTTTTCATCCACACGGATGTTGAGATGATACACAGCAAAGTGACTGTTAAAAGAGAACTAACAGCTTGTCCCCAAACCAGCCACACTGTCTAGATGAGGTCCCAACAGTCTGTGAATCGCAAACTCAAGATGCTTTCTTTATTCTATGTCATCACCATTAGAGAAAAGTTAGAAACAGTGCATTTCTAAATATCATTGAATAGCATTTCATATTCCCAGCATAGCAGATAAGAATCAAAAGACAAGCATAAATATGTATGTATATATATGCAAATCAGCCCAAGTCTACTCTAGCTTCAAAAGATCAAATTAGAAACATTTTAAGAATAAATATTAAAAGAAACAATAACAGCTACTGGTTTAAAGCGAGTGACTGCCACTGACCATTAGAAAAGAAAAATCCATTTTCTATCAATGTTACAATTACAGCTAATTTTTTACCTTGTTTATAAGATGCCAACACCATATTCTCATCTTCCACTTCAAAAACTGTATCCACATCTATTTGTCTTTGGATTAAAATAGCCTTCAATTTTCCGGAGTCATTTGACTTGAGAGCCTCAAGGAAATTTCTCTTCACTAATTTGGCAGCTCCAGACTTGGTGAGCGGGGCAGTGGTGCCGTCCATCCTTCCTCTCCCTCTGGAAGCTTTGTTGTGATTTATCAGGAGTGAAGCACCAAGCAAGCAGGCACACGCTACAGAGTGCACACACTGTCGGCTAATTTTATCCCAAAGTTATGCTGATCCGTTCTATTTATATAGGGATCATTTCAAACTTCAAAATATCCTTCCTGGCTGTCACTGCCTTTTCAGGTCCTTTACTCTGGTTTTATGGGAAACGAGCCGTTCAGTAACGTGTCGTGTCAATATGAACTGAAGCCTGGCAATATATTTCTGAGCTTGAAATGTCACTATTAGTTCTCATATGATCAAAGTAATAATGTAAGATTTAAAAGCTCTTAATGCTCTTTTTTTCCCCCTTCAGTAAAAACATCTGTTCTCTGGCTGGAAATCCAGTGTCTTGCTCTGATTAACCAATAGCCCCAAATGAAAATACGTTACAGTTGCTGATCCATGTGCTTCCGAAAACCTAGGATGATTGTGTAATAGGAACCATAAAATCAATCACAGTCATACACATTTGAAAATACACAGAAGGTTTCCAGGGGACCTAAGACTTCAGAATTTTAAATATTATGAAAAACAAGAGTGGAGGGGGGACTGTTATAGGTCAAAATAAAAAGACAAAACAGTTTAATGGAATGAGTGAATGAAGTTTATTAAATCCTGCTTTTAAAAATTGAGTTAAGAAAGACTAGATCACAACAACTGTGGAAATATAAATATGGATTAGATACTTGAGAATATGAAACTGTTCATTTTTAAGATTTGATAAAGGTACTGGGATTATGTAGAAGAATATAATTATTCTGAAGTGACACATTAAGAGATAAGTTGTCACGAGGTCTAAGATTTCTTTTAAAATATTTCAGAAATACAGATATTATTATAAACATAGGTAAATAGGGTATGTGTGTGAACAAGTCTATGCACTTGTATATACACAAGTGTGTACCTTTATTCTATATATTCACACACAAGTGTGTATGTATATAGAGACAGAGATATAAAACAAATGTATCAAAAAGTTAAAAGTTGGTGAATCTAATGTAGACTATTTGGTAGTCCATTATATTATTCTTTCAGTTTTTCTGTAAATCTGAAACTTTTTCCAAAGAAAGTTGGAGAAAAATATAAACTCACTTTTTGTTCTTTTAAACATTAAATATGAGGACAATTATAGAGGCAGAGAACTAGAATGGAAATGAGTCACATGAATTTATGTTGGTGAGAGTCAAAGCTGGCAATTAACAACAAGAATCTTTAACAACCTGAAATACTATTTTATTCTTAGAATTTACTTAGGTGTGTGAACATGGATGCACATTACAATATAATTTGTTAATTATTTTACTGATGTCTAACATAAATAGGAGTGCCAAATCCTAAGCATATAATGTGTCAAGTTTTCACAAAGTGGCACACCTTATTCTGGTGCTGGGGAGTCAACAGACAAAAGTCCCTAACGAGAGTGAGCATGAAATGAATTTAAGAGGTGGCAGGAGCCCCCTAGTTCCTTTCTGACATCCTGCCCGCTAGAATTTGTTGCAATGTTGAAAATTCACTGGACTTCATACAGAAACAATAGTTTGTTTACACCCAGTTGATTGATTTGATTTCTCTGCCGGATATGCCTCACCCTACGTAGTGGCCAAGGGAGGTCAATTTAATTGTAGTCCAACCTGATATGTTTGGTCTGATATAAACAGTTGGCAGTCTCCTTAAATAAACAATCAATCTATTTGGGAAAAAAAAATGTGTATGGACTTACAGCTCCTTCATGGTCTGTCAAAACCTCCAGCCTCCTGGTGAGGAAAGTCTAGTTGGGACTTTTTACTTGTTTAAAGCCCTTTCACTTTCCTCTGTCCCCATAGGTCAGCAAGCTTGCAGATCTCCCTCCACAGGTGGAAGGACTACCATCTTCACATTATGGAAGAGATGTCATGATCTGAGTCCTCCAGATCTGGTCCTGGATACCATAAAAAAGAAGATAAAGTGATTTAGAAAAGTCTTTGGTTTTCCTAATGCCTGATGTTCACAACTGTTCTCTTTCCAAACATCAGCATTAAGATTTAAAATTGCCCAATGGCCAACTTGTTCTATGACACTGCCACACTTTCTCTCCTTGGGTTGATAAACCTCAACATTTGGCCTGAAGGTAAGAGGCTACAAAGGAACAAGACCATAGAATAAAATCTTAAAACTTTGCTTTAATATTTGGAAGCAAACTTAAAACTGTTTCCGAAGGAAAGGGTCATAATCTTTCCCACAAAAGCTATTTCAGTCTCACTCCTTAGCTGAAAAAATAAGTAGATCTAAAGTTTGTGGACTACTTTGAGAAACCAATGCAAATTTCAGTGAAGAAATGAATCAAACTGAGAAAGTTATCTGTACTATTCCACTAAAAATTAGATCATTGATCAGTTTATTCAAGTAGCAGAGGACAGAATTTAGGGTTTATTTGAACTTAAAAGACAAATAGCAGTTTAACTAAATTACCCATCCAAGGTATTCTAAAATATAGGAAGCAATTGGGCCAATGCTAGTCAAACAGGTCTGAGACCTGCCTCCATGACCCAAACGATGGCTTCCAGTCACCATCTTTCAAGGCCCAGAGAGGCAAAGTTGCTCTGTGGCCACGTGTCATGCTGTCTAGACGCCTGGCAGAAATTCCTGTATTCTTTGCTCTTAAAAGGAAAACTCTCTGCTGTAACATGAGCTTTTTAATGAATGTTTCTGACATTCCCTTGACAGTGTCCTCCACTCTTGAAGGTATGATGAACACTCTGAGTAGATAACAAAGCTGGGCAAGTGGCCCACAAGACCCTCTGGTGCTCTCCAGGGACCCACGGCAGAAGCAGCACGTGCACAGACATGGCCATTTGTTTCCTGATGTCTGTGCACAACACCAACTGTCCGTTTGGAGTTGCTTTGTTGCACAAATAGCCCCTTGGTTTAGAATGGCTTTCACACATGGACTTGGTGTTTCTAAGCTACAATTGCTTACCAAAATGCCAAAAAGAATAAGGAGATTAGGAAGAAGAAGGAAAAAGAAAGGAAGAAATCAGAAGTCAATAAACCTTCAGAAAACACAACTTCCTTAAAGAGAGGGCCATTGGCCTCCTTGAATTTCCCAGTAGAAGAATTAGTAGGTCCTTGCTCTCAGCTCACACAAATGGGCAGTAGCAGTTGGCTGGTGTCATTTTCTTCTTATTGTTAGTTACATATCAGTATACTATGTAGAATCCTACTAAGTCCATGTTTTCCTGTTTCATTGTTATTTCACATGCTAGTGTTAAGGCTTGTGGGTAACACCAACAACTACAATTTATTTAACAGTAGAGAAAACGTATTGGTTCACACAGTGAAAATTCCAGTTGTAGAATGGGTTTCAGGCGAGGCCTGATCCTGAAGTTTGCAGCACCAACAGGGCTATGCCAGGCAGGTCATATTATTAGTAGCATAATTATAATTTTACCATTGTTTTCAGTTTACAGATAAAAAAAACCCTAAGAACTAAATAAAGAATATAAGTTAATTGTACGTCAGATGCTGCATCACACTCAAGCCTAGATGTTGGGATTCCAGAACAATGTTCCGATTGCTCAGATAGGTTTTTGTTTATATAGACATTGTATTTGATCACTGAGAGGCTGGCACGGTGGCGTAGCTGGTAAAGCCACTGCCTACAGTGCCGGCATCCCTTATGGGCACCAGTTTGAGTCCCAGCTGCTCCATTTCCGATCCAGCTCTCTGCTGTGGCCTAGGAAAGCAGTGGAAAGTGGCCCAAGTCCTTGGGTCCCTGCACCCGCGTGGGAACCCCATTAGAAATTCCTGGCCCCTGTCTTTGGATTCGCCCAGTTCCAGCCAGTGTAGCCAACTGGGGAAAGAACCAGTGGATAGAAGACCTCTCTCTCTCTCTCTGCCTCTCTGTAACTCTGCCTTTCAAATAAGTAAATACATCTTTAAAAAATATTTGATCACTGAGTAATCTAGGAGGAAATCTGCCGATATCTGTCCCCTCATTCAATAACTGTTGGGAGCTCACCGTGTGCCAGGCAATGTACTAGTTATCTTTTGCTGTATCATGAGTAAACCAGATTTTCCTATGTTTTCTGACAATTATTATCATGCGTGGGTCAGAATACCCTGGGAGAGCCCTGTCCCTGCTTTGTGGCATTGGAGGTCTCAGCTAAAGCCTCGAAGGCTGGAAGTTGGAGGGTTCCCTATCCAGATGGCTTATTCTCTTAGGTAATGAGTTGGTGCTGCCAACTGAGTCCCTGTCCATGGAACCCTCTCCATGGAGCTGCTGGAGCATCCCCATAACATGGCAGCTGGCTCCTGCCAGAAAGAAAAACACAAGAAAACAAGCTGGAAGCTGCATATCTTTTATGACCTAACCTCGGAAGTCCCACCGCCATTGCCATCATGTCCTTCTGGTCACACTGACTAACCCTGATCCACTATGAAAGTAGGTCAAGGGAAGACAGGGGAAGGGAGGATCATGGGTTTCAGGCTTAGCTGTCACTAATCCCTGTAGATCAATAAGAAAATGTGCAAGAATCTCAAACGTTACTAGGGGAGAAACTAAGAGGGTGCAGCTTATAAATGAAAACAAACAGGAAGATGTACAGTTTGTCAGATGGCAGTAAGAACTGGGCAAGGTCTGGGATCTCAGCTGGATTGTAAGTTTCCCTGTACAGAGCAGTGAAGGTGTGATACTGTACCAATAGGTGCAAAATCCTCCTGTGCCCAAAGATGGGCCCTAGGAAGGCCTGAAAAGCTTTGCAATTCCAAACAAATGAGAGAACTGGTCAGAGAAGCCCTTGTTTTCCTTGGTCAAGAGCTTAAAGAAAGGGTGAGAGAGAGCAAGACCGGGTATCTAGGGCAAGTATTTCAAAGCCAAGGGAGTAGCAGCTTCTAAGGCTGAAAGACAGGCTTAGGAGGAAACAGCAGCTCAGTAAAGCTTAGGAGCGGAACAGATAAGGATCTGTTTGGTTTATTTCTTCTGGTTCTTGAACCCAACAGCATTTCTCTCAAAGCAAAGCCTGCAACAGCATGCTCACAGCTGCTTTGTACCAGTCCTGACATACTGCAAGCTCTCCGAAACGGCTTGTAATTGAAGATAGTTTTGTTTTTTATGTAACTGAGCAGTAAAGTGCACACTTTGTGATATTCAATATTCAAGCGGAGCAAACACAAAAAGTTTTCAAGCCGCATTAGGTTTCTAATGGTCTATTCCAGGAGGTGAACCTATCAAACTTGATTTTGAAGTAGGGCAATAGGATTATAATACAAAACTGGTACAGTAGCACAATTAGAATTCTGCTCTTTAACGTCCAGATCAAGTCTGTGTACTAAACATGCCATTTCATAATAATAATTCCCAGTGTGGGAAGAATCACCCAAGACAGTACATGGAAGTATGCAGTTTACACTGTGAAGCATAACACAAGAGTTGCACATTGTTGCTGGGTGTTCATAAACCTGGGTTAACAGAGTATCACAGCTCCCCTAAGAATGACTAGGCAGTGTTACCATAAAAGAAGATTGGACTGGGAGACCGGATCATGTTCCAGCTATGCTGATAAGTAGCAGGTATCTCAAGTAATTGAAAATACCTCGTGGTGACTCTACTTCCTCTAAGCAAAACGAGACCTAGTAGATCGTTCCTCAGACGTTAGGAGTTTCCATCCCTTCAGTGTGCTGGATATCTGGCAAAGCTTGACACTGATTTCCAAGGGCAGAAGACCATATTGTCGTTTCTGAAAGGTTTCCCCTAGGGAGCCCCATCAACATGGGCCGCCTCCAACACAAACTGGCTCAGGTTCTGTCTTCTACCAGCTGGGGGAGCTGGAGGAACTTCTAAGACGTTTCCAGCTTTAAATGCAAGCACATCTCTGCTCTGAGGTGGTAATTATGAATTGGAAGTGTGGGGGTGGGGGGCACAAAATCTGTTAGACAATTTCCAAAAGTGGCTGAAATGATTGCTTTGTAAACGCCAGGGTCCAAGATCTGCTCAAGCATACCTTTCCCTAGAACTCTTTGGGGGCTGTCACCCCTCTCTTTGGAGTGCTGAAGTGACTATTCAGTCACTACTGCTGACTTCTTGGAACAGTCTCAGTGAGCACACCAGCTGCCTTTCATGTAAGAGTATTTAAGCTGAATTTGTAGCTAATTACACTGAGTATGTCCCAGAATCTCACTGGCTACATTGTTCCCTTTCGGTACCTCTCTTTCTGGGTGGTGGATGTCGGAACTGCTAGGTGGATACAAGCAGCCACCAAGCACTGCTCCACCTGAATTTTGACAGGCTAGCCATTTAATGTCATCGTTGACTGTGAAAGACAAGGTTTCCTGAGATAAACCATCCCCAGGCACACAAGGAGGGCATTTGCTCCATGCTCTGGGTCTCCTAGCAACTGCCTGGCATCCGTACACCCTGCCAGCACCAGTTTACACATCAACACCCCTCGCCCTGTTCCACACTTCACAAAACCAACTCACGGGAATCATTTGCCATAATTTTGTCTCAACAGAACATTAACCTCACGATCATACTGCAGGCAGCATTTGCATCCTTTTTCTTACCTTTGACACCTTTATGAAGCAGAAAAGTGTCGTTAAGGAAGAAAATCGTCCTTCCTTTTGGGTGGGAATGAAATCTGGGAGGGCCTTGAAGACCCACAGCTCTCAGCTGTTTACCAATTGTGCAGATTCATCAACTTTATTCTGTGTTTGTGGAGAGACTTAATGCGCCGAAGCTGTGTGAGCTGCAGCTATCTCACACACAACGAAGAATTCTGGGCTCTTGCAGAGAAAATGTTGCAGGATGATTCATGCAGACAAAGCGCAGCTCAGGATGAAGTAGAGCTAAGGGTTGGAGGGTCAAATATTTTCAGGGGAAAGTAATCCACCTTCAGAGAAAGTACATTCCTGCTTTGTAAAGAACTTGTTTACTTGTCAAGTGACTCACAGAATTATGGCTGAGAAACAGTTTCTTGTTAAGGGCATCAAACCAGCTCATTTAAGGAATGAATTCCTGAGACCAGACAGCTTGTGTGTTTGCTCCAAACTGAAAAGTTTATTAATGGCAAGGCAGAGCTGAACCCAGTGTCAAGCCTCATCCTTTAGTTCCTGAATTATGTAGCATTGCCTCTTTGTAATTTTTGCTTTATATCATCTCTCCCTAAACTGACTCATCAATGCACAGAAAACAACAGGAAGCTTTGTTAGTATCAGCAAGAAAGCTATTCCACTCTCTTTAAAGTGGACGGATTTGTGAAGACTTTACAGCTTGTAAAGTGAGCAGTAATCTATTTTTCCATAAACATCATAATCTTGAGGTGATATAACTATATACTCGAGGTATTCAAAAGCCGACACACAGTTCATCCTCTGGTAAATATTTTGAGAATGCTACTTCAGAAAGAAATCAACAAATGCAGTTCAAGCAACACAGCATATTTTAAAGCCACAAACGTCTTCCAAGAGAAGGAATCAAAATCAGAAGCCTACTGCCTGCTGCCTTGGCACTTGAGCTCTCTTTCCCACACCAGGCCACATGGTGGCAATGTTCCTCGATGAATGAACTCAGAACAGCTGCAGACAAATGTGATCCAGATGAAATCACAAATATGGATTGAAAAACATTGGTTTTAATCCATATAAACCATAGCTTTCCTGATATTTGCCTACAATGAATTTCTCTGTTGAGAATTCACCATGCGTTAGCGATTTTAAGAATGAATTTCCATTTGCTTTATACAAAAGGAAATTTAAACATTGTTTGGAAGGGGTAGGGGTTGTCTATTGTTTGGTGTTGCTACAATGATATTAAGAAGAGCATTCAAAATAATAAACTGAGTTTTGTACGGATGTCTTATGAGTGTCTTTAGATGTTGGAAAGCAAAACACGCTTGCTTCCCATGTTCATGATTTTCCTCTTAGGCTGCAAGTATTCCCTGTAAGACCAGAGATTTCCTGAGTCTCCTCTAAACAGGCATGAAGCCACAGATGGAAGTTAAAACAGCAGCTACTGTCAGTCAAGGCCCCAGGCAAGACTGTGAAATCAAAGATTCGTTCCTGTTTCCAGCCCTGCTAGTGTCTGTCCACTGCCCCTTGAGAGCAGAGGTCAAAGAGCTGGGTTTTCCTTCTAGATCTTCCTTCCACTCCTTGATTCTTCCTAGGTGGATTTCACATTTTTAATATGGGCTGTTAACTTTCTATAAATCTTAATGAATGTCTGTTACCTGCAAGGAGATATTCAGGGAGAACATACGGGGTACACTGTCCCCAGCAATGCCTCAGTTGACAGTGGTCTGATCGTTTCGGGTCTTGGCAGCAGGCTCCGCTGCTGCATGCCACAATTCAGCAACTGTGGACCGAGTTATTATCGTGGGTCTGATACTGGGACAGACCTGGCAGGGGGTGAAAGATGAGTGGCACACAGCCCCAATCTCAAGATCGTGTAGGCTAATCAAAGAAATTAGATGGTACTGACTATAGACAACAGAGCAGACTTGCATACACTTGGAGAGAAACACAAAACCCAGGAGGCAAGGGGCTGGGGAATTTTAAAGAGGGGAGATCACACGGCCTGGTTTGAAGAATCCAGAAAGCATTTATGGGGCTCGTGTTGTGGCATAGTGGGTGAGTCTGCCACCTGCAACACCAGCATTTCATATGGATACCAGTTTGTGTCCTGGCTGCTCCACTTCCCATCCAGCTCCCTGTTAATGACCTGGGAAAGCAGCAGAAGATGGCCCAAGTACCTGAGCCCCTTCCACCCATGTCAGAGATCCTGATGAAGCTCCTGGCTTCAGCCTGGCTTAGCCCTGGCCATTCTGTCAATTTGGAGACTGAACCAGCGGATGGAAGCCCTCACTCTCTCTCTCTCTCTCTCTCTCTCTCTCTCTCTAACTCTCTTTCTCTGTGTGTGTGTCTGTCTTTCAAATAAATACATAAATCCTTTAAATAAATAAATAGTAAAATTGCACTGACTTTAAGGGGAAAAAATAAAGCATCCACAGAGCAAAATGTATTTTCCCTCAGGTTTTGTTCTGTTTCTCTCTGTGTGTGTGTGCATGCGTGTGTTTTAAGAATTATTTATTTGAGAAGCAGAGTTACAGAGAGGGAGAGACACAGAAAGAGAAAGAGAGGTCTTCCATCCACTGGTTCACTCCCTCAAATGGCCGCAACAGCCAGAGCTGGGCTGAACTGAAGCCAGAAGCTTCTTCCAGGTCTCCCACGTGGACGCAGGGGCCCAGGAACTTGGGCCATCTTTCACTGCTTTTCCAGCCATAGCAGAGAGCTGGGTCGGAAGAGGAGCAGCTGGGACATGAACTGGCGCCCATATGGGCTGCAGGTGACACAGGCGGTGGCTTAGCCTACTAAGCTAAGTTTCTGTTTTTGAAAGGCAGAGACAGAAGCTGAAAGGGATCTCCCAATCTCTGGTCTGCTGGTTCACTCCCAAAATGCCCACAACAGCTAGGGCTGGGCCACAGTGAAGCCAGGAGCTAGGAACTCAAACCAGGTCTTCCATGAGGGTGGCAGGAACCAAAGCACTTGAGCCATTGCCTGCTGCCTCGCAGGGTACACATTAGCAGGAAGCTGGAGTCAGGAGCTGAGATGCCTGTGTTCCGAGGGGCAGCTAAACTGCAGTGCCCACCCCTGAGGTAGCACGGTGATCCATGTAACTGCTGACATGGGGACATCATTCCAGAATGCCTGCTCCTACTTCTCCATGTAGCAAAGATTCTTCCCAGACAACCTTTGCCAGCTGGCCTGGTGCAGGGATTAGAGATGTGAGGGAGAGAATAGTTCACTAAAATAAAAAGAACCGGAGCAGGAGAACAAGATAATATTGGAAACATTATTTGAGTTTATAAATGCAGAAAGCCTTTAATGCAACTTGAGTAGTTCACATCAAATTCGAACCACAACAAGGAATCAATAAACACTGCCAATACTCTGACACTGTGATTTTACTTCTAAATTCTACATCCAGCAGGTATGGGGTGGGTCTATGTGGGAAAGATGGTCACGGGGTTTAATTTATGACGCGATTCTATTCCATTCACAGCCTGGATTCCCATAGCAGTTCTCAAACCTTAAGGTGCTTAGGAGTCAACTGGAGGCCTCGTGACAACTTGGACAGCTGGGCCACCTGATGGCATCTGAGTAAGCCCCCAGAACTCGCTCAGTGCCAGTGCTGCAGATCGAGAACAGCTGGCCCATGAGCTCTATGGAAAATCTGCCCCGATGGAAGTGTCCATAACACAAAAATACCTCCTAAATCCCACCTCCTTAACTCACGTCACTCATCAGTGACATCAGAAAATTCTATGCCTTAACCACACTGTTTAAGGTAAAGCTATGTTACTGCAGAAAATGTGGTATGCATAATGACATAGAAACTAATTATTTTAATTTGGTTAATTTCTATCATAGATCTCATCAATTTTGAACAATATGGTTAGCAACCATAACCAGTTGTTGGGGGCTAGAATAAGTTAAAATGTTAAATATACAAACAAATGCCCACAAAAAAGGTAACACAGTAGGCAAGAGAACTGATTTTCCCATTTGGTGATTTTTTTTTTCTTCCCCAAATCAAAACATACAACTTATTAAGTGCTATAGTCTATGTATATCCTGTACTTATAGTTGGATAAAAAAAAGAAAAATACAAATAGCCAAGAAAAATGAACAAATTATTAAATGGCTGAGGTGATCATTAAATCGACTTGCCAAGAAAAGTTCAGCACGAGTGTGTTGGTGGGAACTAACGGGAAGTTAGGAAACTGTCCAATGGCCCATGTGGTCTTCGGTCTGGGTTGTATTCAGTTACGGGTGTGCCCCGACTTCCAGCAAATACCACTCAGAAAAATCCAGCTTTGTAGAAAAGGCCAAGATGAGATAAACATTAGTGCTGGAAAGACCTGAAGATAATGTACGGCTTTATCCTTAGTTGAGAAGGTAGAGTGAAAAATCAGAGACGTGCCCAACACCACCAGGCTCTTTCTATCCCACCTACAACCTGATTCCTAAGCCAGGGAGTAAAGCCCCTCCCTGCTCTCATTGCCCACACAGTGCAGCATTCGCTTCTGCCAGGCCTGAAGCCCCCACCATTGTTCCCCATCTGTTGGTTCTGTCTCTCCAACAAAGACTGCAAATGCCTCAAAAACAGGAGCCGCTTCTTGAGCCCCCTCCTCGAGTCCCTATGGATACATTAAGAGGCTGATTATGCTGTTTATAAAAAAAACCTCCAAATTACAAAAGCATTCACAATAGGATCCGTATTCTATAGGCTCTTTCAGGTTGCACAGGCAAGGGAGACCAATCGTGCTTCCCTTGTTAGTGGGGGTTTATTGTGAAGACAAACAGGACGCAGGCTCCGCAGCTGCACGCCCAGCCTGGCCCCACCGAGAACTCAGCGCGGCCTCTTATTGCCCTGGGTAAACCTGTAGCTCTCGCAGCCAGGCAGCTGCTCTCCTGCCTTAGCACCGACCCTCCCTCTGCCCCCGGTGCTTCACCTTTAAAATGGATATAATAATAGTACATACCTGATTGAGTGGCTGTGAGGATTAACTAAGTTGACGCGTGTAAAGCCCTCACAAGGGTGTCTGGGGGCATAGTAAATGCTAGAAGATGTTAGTCATCATCATTAATTCAGGGTAACCCGACAGATCTCCTGAACTGACATTCTGGTATGGAGGTGCGATGCTCCCTTTTTGTCTTCTTGGAGGAGTTGAGTCTTTTCCTCTCCTAGTTTCCGCTCCCTGGTATTGTCACTGCACTGGTGGAGAAAATCCGCTCACAGTCATTCACCGCAGAGAGAGCATATGGAAACTTGTCACTGGTGGGCATCTATCTCCTTTAGTGTTGGAGCATTCAGTGAGGAAATAGAGGACCTAAGAGATGTGCTTCCTTGTACTGAGGTAGTGTGGTTTTCTCTACAAGTTTTGGCAAATCTTGACTTAACTCTAGCTTGCCTAAATTCTGCAAACCCTGTGTGTTGGAAGGGACACCAGTCCTGGAGGGCCACAGGTGAAATTTTATTTGTAGACCTGTGTTGCTCTGCAAGAGGGCTCCCCCTTGGGGCAGCTGCAAATCTAGCGGGGGTCAACCCTGCCTTGTCATTCTGCAAAAAGGCCCCCCTGCAGTTAACCCTGCTGTAGGATCCAGAGCCTGTCCTGAGCCTTTTTCGCTTGAAGCTTTGCACGTGGACCTTGGCAGTGCATCATTGAAATCCCTGTTAGGGGCCAGCTCTCTGCTGTGGCCAGGAGTGCAGTGGAGGATGCCCAAGCGCGTGGGCCCTGCACCCCATGGGAGACCAGGAGAAGCACCTGGCTCCTGCCTTAGGATCAGTGCGGTGCGCCGGCCTCAGTGCGCCAACCGCGGTGGCCATTGGAAGGTGAACCAACGGCAAAGGAAGACCTTTCTCTCTGTCTCTCTCTCTCACTGTCAACTCTGCCTGTCCAAAAAAAAAAAAAAAAAATCCCTGTTAGGGAGAGCTGGATGCTTTCCCAGTGAGGAAAAGTGCTACATTGCAGTAAAATGCAAAACCACTAACAGGAGACTACGGACTGTAGTACTGCAGTTCCGGAGGAATCACAGGGAGAGGTAACTTCATTTCCCCTGGTGGATGGGAGCTACCAGCATCTAAGATTTCCCAAGATTCCAGAGAGGACCTGCCAGCTAATTTGCAGGACCCAGTGCAAAAGAAAAATGTAGAGACCCTTCTTCAAAGATTATTAAGACAATTAAGATGGCAGAAACAGCGCGTTCACCTAAGCACTGGGTCATTCTGTGCAAATACCCTGTTTCTCCATGTCACTGAAAAGTGGCACTTTCCATTTTGATTGGGACAACTCAAGCGGCCTCAGAGGCACAGATGTGTAGACCCAAACCTGGTTTACTCAGTTGCCTCAGCCCCGGGACAACTACACACTGGGGACAATCAAAATGGCATGCATTGCCGGAGCCCCACTCCCACCTGGGCAGTCCCCCCAACATAAGACCACCACCACCACCACACACATACCTGCCCACCTGACCTCCTCCTCCAATCCTCATGTTGTCTGCTTTGTTCCAGTAAAAGACCCGAGGGCACATACTCCGGACTACACACTCAACACTGCCGCTGGCTGTGCATCCCTGGGCAAGTTATCTAACACTGTCGTGCCTGAGTTTCTTCATCTCAAAACTGTGGATGATCTGTAGGATTTGCTTAAGAAATCATATCACACCCATGTGATACAATAGCATGGTCCTCATGCTCTAGGGGTGTTGGCTGTTACTGAACTGCCACCTTTGCCCCAGTTGCAGCCAGCTGCACCTCGCCATCATGTAGTCCTCAGAACTTCTTTTCTTATCTGTTAAGATAAGAAGGCCTCAAGCCAAGACCTTCAATTCATTAAGTCCAAAAGTGTAGACATCATTTTTATGTCCAAGTGAGTTGGGATGTATACAGTCACATACATGGACTCACACTACTGGAAGTTCCTTCATTCCTCATGCAAATGTAATTGCTAAGTGTGAACATTTTAAATACAGCACAACCTGTTGGACCTCAGTTCATTTTTAAGTGCACGTGGGGTCTGAAACAACAGAAGTAGCCTGCTCAGCCAGATAGCCTCCTCTTTCCGCTGGTTACTGTAACATAAATATCAAAGAGAGCTGATTTTTCTCCTATAGGTATTTCTTCAGGTGTTTCTTCTTCTGATAGCTTATTTTCTCCTTCCTTTCAAAACGGGGTCCAGGATGAAAAAGCAATCTGTATTTAAATTTCTGCATCATATTTCCTTTGTTATTCAAGAAATTGTGTGTGCCCAAGCATTTAGGGGACACATTACACTTAAAGAAAACTAGAACAAATACTCAGAAATTTCAAATCCATAATTTGGGGAAGCGTGTTTTTTAAAAAATAAATAAATAAAACTTTTTCCAAAAAGAGGCTCTAGGCACAGAGTTGGAAAGGGGCTACTCCATTCAGAATCTGTTGCCATGGTGACCAACCTGGACGACTCCTGGGCTCTGTACTGGAGGCATATGTGGTAATTATGTAAGCTGAAGTGCTGTTGAATAACCCCAGGAAGGCAGGACTGCCACAGTGCAATTTCTGGGAAACCACTATTTTAAAATTCATACATCATAATGCCCTCCTCTTTTATATGGAAATCCACCTTTTAGGCATTTTTCATATATCAATCTGATAAGATGAATATAATGGAAACAAAATTCACTAAATTCTGAGCACCAGAAGTTGCCAAAGGAGCCACGTTTATTAATGACTTCATTTCCAACCATTCTATTTTTTTATGAATGGGCAATGAACCAGCAATTAAGTACCTTACTGTTTCTCATTATAAACCACATGCAACATAGTCCTTTTCTTTAGTATGTAATATATAATGATTATAAAAATATAAACAGACAGTAGATTGGGACAATAAGTCAATGTCATTTTTAACCAAGTAAACACGTTAAATTGGTTAAGCATGAAGTGCAATCAATTCACATTTTCCAGTGAAAAATAAATCCAGGAAGAGAAATTCATGCAAATTTTCCCATTTTTTTTTTCATTGTTAATGTTTCACTTGGTCACATGTAGGTCACAGGCCGCACTGCAGGAGACAGATTATGTTTGACACATGTTCCTGGTGATGATGTCACATTGTCTTCATTCAACAAATAGGAATTGAACAGGGGAAGAGGATACAGAGTCCTGGGTGAGCCTTGTTGGGTCTTTAGTTTCTTCTTTGTGGGATTTTCTAGCTTAAAAATCCCACCGTTTCAGAACTCATGAGACAAAGTAGTCTGCACATTGTCATTTTGAGCTGTTACGGTGAGGTAACAGAGCAATCGTTCCAGTTCTGCCCATATCATGGCACTTGCTGGACATGTAATTTACATTACCTACAGCACTGCATGCACAGTGTTTTCTCATTTTAAATGAAGAAGCAGGGTAAATAATGTAAGTCCCTCCAGGCTCCATACATAATGTATTTACTATTAGCCCATGTTGACCACACACCAGTGAAGAACCTTCAGCCATCTACCAGATGAGTTATTTTTTGCAGTGACAAGCAAATGGAAAGTGTGATTCTACGACATGTCAAACATCCTAACAGCACTGTTTTTTTTTTCTAATTATTAAAGAACTCTGAAATCAAAATGACAAAAGACTAAATTGAGCTGTCAGGAAACAGCGACTTCTAGATGTATCTGAAGGCAGGGGGATGCAGAAAGTGGACGCCACTGATTGTGCGAACAATGGTAAAAATGGACCTGGACATCTGCTTACTGCTCATTAGTACCCACTTACAGCTAGTCATACTCAAGTGATTAATCATGGCTCTAGGTCTGATCAATTGAATTTCGTACAAAATTAAATGCTGGTTAAAAATAATCATTGTAACGAGCACTTACAAGTACAGATATGACTTAGTGCAGGCTTTCATTAACCTGAGTGTTTCTCCTACTCCTCTTCTGAAAGTGCTTTTGCTCCCTCTGCACTTGACGATGAGGCTGACAATGATGGTAGCACTCCGGTGTCCACATTTGTGAAGCCATTGTGTATTCCATCAACTCCCTCCATTCCGTGCATGGTCTTCTGTTCAGTAGTTTTATATACTCTTTAGTGCATCCACACTGGCCCCTTCCGGTTCTGTCCAGAGAAGGGGCCTCCCTAATGCTTTATAAGGCAATGAATGCGATCCCGCCTCTTTATCCTGGAGATGTTTTTGAGCCCCAGTGTTGTACCCATCTTGGTTTTTGTTGTGAAAGAGTGGTCTGATGACAGATTTCATTTCCCAGAATGTATTACCTTTTGTGTATGTTGCAGTTCATTCACAATGACCCCATCTGCATTTAGGTTGAATGGGGGGCCCCACCCTGGCCCAATTTAATAAAAAAATAATGAGGCCACTCAGAGCTCATAGATGTGTCAGCACTATGAAAAGAGTCTATAATCAATGCAAATGGGATGTTTTCCTGCTTTGTTGAGCACAGAGGTTTGACACCCATCTCTTTTGCTGGATCAAATCAGGCTCCCTCTTTGCTTTGAGAATTTAATGAAAGGTATAGACTCTCTTCTTCCCTCAAAAAAAAAAAAAAAAAAAAAGCATGTGGCCAGATAATTTATTGAAATGTTAATCGGTGGGCTGTTTCATGCTCTATTTTTCCTCCCTCCTGTTCCATGAATGTGGTCAAGCCTCTTGAGATGTGAATGGTGCCCCTGAAGTTGTGCAGAGCATAACCTGCCAATCCATTCTTGGGGTAGGAGGCCTGGAATGTTCAGGAACCTCTCTGCTGCCCAAGGGTGTAACTGGGTGACTGGGACAGTGTCAGGAATGACTGAGCTTAGGCGTCCTGCCACCCAAGACAGAAATGGGAATGGGGAACACTTAGCTCTGTTTATAAAGTCTATAAAACAATAGGATGTTTTTGCATGTTTGTGAGTGTAGATATAAATTTACATCGTCTCTATAATCCTATAATCACACATGAAAACACACAATTTGACAGTGTTTCTGAGGATTTGTAATCCCTATCCACAACACCCCTGGGGTCGATGGTAAGAGTTTTAAGACTTATTAAGCTCTAAGTATTGAGTTTTAATGAAGACTAATCCACATATTTTTCACGAAAAGAAGTAACAGTTGGGATATTAAATAACTTTCTCAAGATCACACAAACTGTGTTGATGAGGTGAAGATTTGAACCCAGACACAAATAGGGTAGCCACAGTCTATGCTATCGCCACAAAGACCACTGCTCCATTTCTTTCATTTTTATAAGCATCTTGAAAACACCCTTTAGTGATTCACAAATCTAAACCTGGTCACAACATACCAGCCCCTACAGAGAGATCCATCACTAAACACATTCTGTCTTGTTCAAAGGGATCCCTGTGCCATATCATTATCTTCAAACCCACTCCCCACCACACTATGCCCACCTTTCACAAGAATCCCGTGGCCTTCACTTCTCTAAATTTCAAACTCTGCAGCAGTGGAATGAGGATAATAAGAATATCTATGACATGAGGTTGCTGTATGAATTACATGAAAAGCACGACCCATTAAATGCTGAGCACAAGGCTAGAATAAAACAAGAGGCCAATAAACACAAGCTTACTATTATAATGAAAGTACACCATTCTCACTGTGAGGACTTGCCCTCACTTGATATTCTATAAAACACACAAGGCAGTGATATGGGAGCACTCCTTCAAATTGTAAATTCTTGCTTTATGCACTGTGGTATTATGAATGTATTGTATTTTGCTGTTGTTTTTATTTCATAAAAATTTATGTTTTAACTTATTGGTTTTCCCCAACCACACTAAGATCTTCATGTTGATCTTTGACATCTCAGTATCGAGGATGGGAGCAAGCATGGGACCTCCAGAGTCCGCCATTCATATTCCATTCCTTATAAATGGCTTCCCCTCCATGCCTAGTTGTGCCTTGCTGTACTGTGCATTGGTCCAAAACAAAATATAGCTATAATAAAAGTGATTCTGTGTGTTGGAATAGCAGGGATGGAGTCAGAATCCAAAAGGAATAGAAAAGAAATCAAGTGCTATGTTTTCAAGCATTTTGCCTCCTAACACTGATCTGTTTTTATTCATCTCAGGTATCATTTGATTTCCTGCCATAACAGAAAATTCAGAATGTAGTAGTATTCCAAAAGGTAACACACATCTAGCCACAAAGTGGTCTGAAGATTTTGTTGGATGCTATTTATAGCATTTAATGTGGAGAGAAATAACTTATCACAGGCAATAAACATAAAATGTTTTAAGGACCCCTCGTTTGTGTCAGCCGAGACCACAGTAAATCAAGATTGGTTCTCTAAAATATGTCTTCAAAGCTGATGCTTAGATCTCCTGTATCAGCCATTCAGATAAACCTGGGTTTGAGCCCTGGCTCCCTCCCAGTTCCTGCTTGCTGCTAATCACACATTAGGAGGCCACAGCGATGCTCCAGGGGTGGGTTCCCTGCCATCCGCCACGTGGGGGACCCAGGTAGAGTTCCTGGCTCCTGGCTTCAGACCGACCCAGCCCTAGCTGTTGTGAGCGTTTGGGTATTTCTTTTTCTTTCTTTCTCTTTCTCTCTCTCTCACTCTCTCTCCCCTCCCCCATGTCTTTCATATTAAGTCAATAAATAATAAAGTAAAAGAAAATTTTCAAAGAATCCAAATCTCATTCAATTTGCTATTGAAGTATCTCATGGGAGACAAGGTTAACCACTAACAAAATAGATAGATTTCAGGGAAGGTTTCAGGAGAAGAAAATTAAAAGTGTTAAAATGGGTATAAAGGCTGGGGCTGTGATGCAGTGGGTTATTCCTCCACCTGCAGCACCAGCATCCCATATGGGCACTAGTTCTAGTCCCGGCTGCTCCTCTTCTAATCCAGCTCTCTGCTGTGGCCTGGGAAAGCAGTAGAAGATGGCCCAAGTCCTTGGGCCCCTGCACCCACATGGGAGACCAGGAAGAAGCTCCTGGCTCCCGGTTTCCAATCGGTGCAGCTCCAGCAGATGCCGCCATTTGGGGAATGAACCAACAGACAGAAGACCTCTCTCTCTGTCTCTCCCTCTCACTGTCTGTAACTCTACCTCTCAAATAAATAAAAATCTTAAAAATGAAATAAAATGGTGTAAGTGTTCCTTGCAATGGTTGCGAGGTGGCTTGGGATGCCTGTGTCTCATACTGGGGTGACTGGGTTTGAATCCAGTGCTGCTCCCAACTCCAGCTTCCTCCTTATGTGCACCCTAGGAGGCAGTGCTGATGGTTCAGCTGGCTGCGTCCCTGGGAAGTGAACCAGCAGATGAGATGTCTGATTCTCAAATAAAATAAATTAATAAGTTTTAAAAATGGAAGACAAGGAAAAAGAAGGAATTCCTTATTTTTAAAAGAAGGGTTAAAATATTGAAAGGAAACTCAAGATTTTAGCTTTAGAACAGAATACAGTTCCGTCAGACTAATTTGAAATTTATGATAATTCCATTAACTGCACTGAAGCTGCCTTAATCCACTCTGTGAAAGAATGGTTTGCTAATTAATAATTACAAAATGTGGGAGATGAGTAAGGCTCTGTTTATCCTCAGTATTTGCATTTGTTGTTTGCAAGCATCATTTGCTCACAAGCTGATAATTATCATCTTCATTCATTTAATAATCAAGATCTAACAGAATCTCTAGTAATATTTTAGTAGTCATTACGAGTGTTATTGTAATTACTTTCACATTATATAAGTGTATTTATGTTCAAATAATTGAATTCAGAATTTTTAAGGCAATTAAATGTCATCTAATGGTGTAGATTATGTGTTAGCTTTCAATTTACTCAAAAAAATTTAACCAACAATCTATAAATTCAATTCCCAACTATAAAGGCAAGGATTATACTGCTGTGAAGACTATAAATAAAATTTATTCTTACATATTTGTTTAAAACCTTACATAATTATTTTTTACTCAGCTACAAATTTGTGTCCATCTGTTTCAAACTCATACTCATCAGATAAAATAACTTGCCTAAGCTATCTAATGCAATAGGACATCTTTTCCACTTTAATCAAAATCCTTACATTTACACAGCTGTCATAATTTGTTTTCCTTTCTCGAACTGTCTTTGTTAATTTCAGTGATAAAACAATAAGTAATAGTAATTATTATAATGGACGATTAAGTTGGAGACAGCTTATATTAATGCAAATTTGCTTTCACACTAATTCTGCTTCTTTTCTCAATCATTATGTAGAGCTCACTGCTCCCCCAGTCTTCTTCAACCTCTGAGATCTTAGAAGTCCTCCCGAGACCTTCCCTTCTCTTTTCTCTAGGTTTCCCTTGGGATTCTCACGTAAATTCTTTTCCTTCCCTCTTCTCATTTGCCTTTCCTGTTATATTAACAGTTGCTATGGAGTAAACCATAGCAACAATTCCCGAATCAATAGCTGTCTGATGTCTTATGCACAGCCCAACCTAATAGCTCAATTTGTGCCTGTGATATTTCTGAATATATGTAAAAACAGATTAATCCTAGTTTTAATTACTCCAGTACATTTTAATTGGTGCATATATTTTTACTGAAATTAATATTTCCTTGGATAGGATTGTGTTATCCTCAATGAGCATGATTTGTTAAACATTTAACTAATTTAATTTTTATAACTTGTAAAATGTTTACATATAAATAAGTTGTTGGGAAAAATATTCCTTATCTTCTTTTCTAGATGTCAGATGGATTGCATGTGGAAACCACTCCTTTCAAAAAGGAATTACTAAAGAACAGGAAATGTGTGATTTAAAAACCTGTTGTTATGTCCTTCGTTGATGGCCGGTTCTTTCCACTGGGATCTCACTCACAGAGATCTTTCATTTAGGTCATTTTTTTGCCACAGTGTCTTGGCTTTCCATGCCTGAAATATCTGAGTGTCTTAAGGGCTGATTCTGAGAGCAGAATGCTGTTTTTAGGCCATTTGCCATTCTATGAATCTGCTGTGTATCCCGCTTCCCATGTTGGATTGTTCTCTCCTCTTTAATTCTATCAATTATTAACAGACACTGGCCTTAATATGTGATCCCTTTGACACTTAATCCTATCTTTATGATCAATTATGAACTTAAACTGATCACTTTAGTAAGATGGCATTGGTACCTGCTAACTTAATGGGATTTGGAGTCCCATGGCACGTTTCTAGCTCTACCATTAGGGGTAAGTCCGAGTGAGTGTGTGCCGAACTGTACATCTCCTCCCTGTCTTATTCCCACTCTTATTTTTTACAGGGATCAATTTTCAGTAGTACTTAAACTCCTAAGAATAATTCTGTGTTAATTAAAGAGTTCAACCAATGGTATTAAGTAGAAAAAGAAAATACTAAAAAGAATAAAATAGTAAGCTGTTCCTCAACAGTCAGGACAAGGGCTGATCAAGTCATTGTTTCTCATAGTGTCAGTTTCACTTCTACAGGTTTCCTTTTAGGTGCTCAGAAGGAGGTACCTTTCCCTGAAGGGAGGAGAGAACTTCCACTTTGATTATGGCCTTGTCTAAATAAGATGAGAGTTTGTGAACTTAAGAGGCTTCCTTAGCCTTGGCAGCTCATGACAAGAGCCTCGAGTGATTACTGACATCATAAATAAGAGTGTAAATTGTTAAATCAACACCAGGAGTCACTATGCACTTGCTCCCCATGTAGGATCTCTGTCCTTAATGTGTTGTACTATATGAATTAACAGTAAAACTAGTCTTCAAACAGTACTTCATATTTTGTGTGTCTATGTGGGTGCAATCTGTTTAAATCTTTACTTAGTATATACTGTTGATCTTCTGTATATAAAGATAATTAAAAATGTATCTTAATGAAGAATGGGATGGGAGAGGGAGTAGGAGATGGGATGGTTTGTGGGTGGGAGGATGGTTATAGGGGGAAAAACCAGTGTAATCCAAGTTGTACCTTTGAAATTTATATTTATTAAATAAAAGTTTTTGGGGCCAGTGCGGTGGCGCAGTGGGTTAATGCCCTGGCCTGAAGTGCCGGCATCCCATATGGCCGCTGGTTCTAGTCCCAGCTGCTCCTCTTCTGACCCCGCTCTCTGCTGTGGCCTGGAATAGCAGTGGAGGATGGCCCAAGTCCTTAGGCCCCTGCACCCACATGGGAGACCTGGAGGAAGCTCCTGGCTCCTGGCTTTGGATCGGCACAGCTCCAGCCATTGTGGCCATCTAGAGAGTGAACCAGCGGATGAAAGACCTCTCTCTCTCTCTCTCTCTCTCTGTCTCTGTCTCTACCTCTCTCTGTAACTCTGACTTCAAAGTAAATAAAATAAATCTTTAAATAAATAAATAAAAGTTTTCTAAAACAAAACAAAACAAAAAATCTGTTGTTATGGAAGAAAACATGAATGGATAGTCCTGGACGAATCCAAGAGAGACCAAAACTGTGTGTATATATATATATATATATATATATATATATATACACACACTTACACGCACAGATATACATATTTATGTATGTATATTCAGCTATGGAAACAAACATGAGCAGATAACTCCTGCTAAAACATCAATGGGAACAGTTATTACAAGGGATACTCTGCTGGAGACTTCTGGCTCCAGCCAAGATGGAATAATCACATTCCATTTTACTTCTCCCATGGATCACAGCAAAAAAAGTCTGGTCAAAAACTATGACACTTACAACAGATGCTGAAAGGAGAGGAAAGAAGGTAGAATGGCTGGGGAGTTCAGGACCCATGGAACGACTCAGCAGTGAGTTTCCTAAGTTTTTTATTCTGTCATAATTACTTTGGTCAGGGTGCCAGAGGCTACAACCCAGAAACACCAGCAGTCACAGACAGAAACTTCCCTCCAGAAAAAGCTGCTTGGTGGGCTGTAGCAGGAGGGGAAAAGGGTAGCCTAACAGGTAGAAACTCTTTACTCATAGCTGCCTGGTCTCGGGACAAACACCAAAACAGGAACCAGGGTCTTCAAAAAATACTCAAACATCCAGGATACAGTACAAAACTTTGTTGTACCAAGAAACAGGCAGATCTAATCACAAATGAAAAAAGGCCATTGACAGATGCTAATGTCAAGACCACATTGATGTTGCAATTGTCTGAGCATGGTGTACAAGAAGATTTCCAAACACGTGTGAACAAGCCATTATGAACACTTTGAAACAAATTAAAAAGCGGAAAACATTGGCAAATAAGTAAAGAAAAAATGCAGGGTGGGAATTATGGACCATTTGCTTAGGTCACTGCCTGGCACACCCCCTGCTTCCCATCCAGCTTCCTCCCATGCACCTGGGAGGCAGCAGAGGACGGCGTGTCCCTGCCACCCACTGCGGAAGACCTGGATGGAATTTCTGGCTCCTGGCTTTGCTATGGCCCAGCCTTGGTTGTTGCATGTTTTTGGGGAGTGATACAGATAGATCTCCTCCTTCTCACCAACCCCATGTATATCACTCTGTCTTTCCAATAAAACAAACTTTAACAATAAAAAGAAATCAAAGATGTAAAAAAAAAATAACATGGAAATTTTGGAAATAAAAAATTGAAAAATACCATTACCTTAAAGAAACAAAAAAGACCCTCACTGGATGGGTTTAATAGAAGAAAGGAGATGGCAAGAAAAGGATCAATGAACTTTAAGGTACACCACTAAATATTCAATGTGAAAAAGAGAAAGAAATAAGTTTTTGAAAGGACTGAGTAGAGGGTATCAATGGGGTAATAACACAAAATCAAATATTTGTGTAATCAAAGCTTCAGAAGAGTAAATGGATATAAGACTGAAGAAATAATAGCTAAAAACTTCCAAAATTTGATGAAAGACATAAACCTACAGGTTCAAGAATATGCATAAACTCTGAAGTTAATAAAGCCCAAGAAATCAACAACCAAATACATCAGAGTCTAAATTTTCAAAACCTAAGTAAAAAAATCTTGAAAACCATTAGGGGAAAAAATGACATTATATTGGCACAATAATAATTCAAATAATAGCAGATTACTTACTTATTCAAAAATCATGGGTCAGGGAAAATCATGAGTTTTCAAGTGTTGAAAGAAGAGTTGTGTCGATCCTTCGCCTGCAAAGGATCGACGCTACTCGCAGATAATCGGTCTTCAGTAGACTTTTATTGTAAGGGTAAAGAGAGTGGGGGACAGGGAGAAGGGGGAAAGATGGCGCGTGCGTTCCCTCTCCCGCGGTCCGCTTATATATAGAATTCAACCAATCACAAACGGGGTATCGTCCATGCGCAGAGCTCTCTAATCCGGCACTTGATCACGCTGTGTGCATGTGTCCCGGAGCCAATGATCTGTGGAGTCATGCAGTGGGCAGGGCATCAGCGCCATCTTGTTGTTTACCACAATCCTCAGCTAGATGGAAAGTTCCTCGCCGCTACATCCACATTTTGGAAAGTCCCATCAAGACTGAAACTAAAAACATCCGCCTCAGCATACTGCTATAAGCCAGGCCCAGCATGGGGCAGGGGAGGGGGGGTCCCACAGCAGGCCTATCCATGGGTCCCCACAGAGTTGTCAATCCAAAATTTTATATTCAAAAAACATATCTCTCAGGAATAAGAAGAATCAATACATTTGGAGTTTTATTTTTTATTTAATATTTATCTTATTTATTTGAGAGGTAGGGTTACAGACAGTGAGAGGGAGAGACAGAGAGAAAGGTTTTACTTTTGTTGGTTTATTCCCTAAATGGCTGCAACGGCTGGAGCTGCGCCAATCTGAAGCTGGGAGCCAGGTGCTTCTTCCCAGTCTCCCATGCGGTGCAGGGGCCCAAGGACTTGGGCCATCTTCTACTGCTCTCCCAGGCTTTAGAAGAGAGCTGGATTGGAAGAGGAGCAGTTGGGACTAGAACTGGAGCCCATACGGGATGCTGGCGCCGTAGGCGGAGGATTAACCTACTGCACCACAGCACCGGCCCCCATTTGGAGTTTTTAAAAATAAAGTCAAGAGAATGTATCAGAAGCAGAATAAAAGAATACCTACAGAAATTCTTTACACAGAAAAAAAAAAAAAAAACGATTAACTGAAAACAGAAGAGAACATTAGAAATGAAAAATAATAACTTAAAAGAGACAGTCCAATAAACTATTTTCTTGTGCTTTTTAAAAATTGCATTAAAAGAAAGTCTTCAAGATGGTGGAATAGAGAGAGAGCTTACTGCGCTCATCTAGACAAAGATAATTAAAAAAAATAAAAACGTGTAGAGAGTATAATCTCAGGGAAGAGTTAGGGAGAAAATGGTAGAGGAAACTCCACCCAAATTAGAGGGACATTGTGGACCTATGTGGAGGGTGTGGATGTGCAAACTCAGGACCCAGCAGCCCAGGCCCTCAGCATCAGCCTTGGAGTGAGGTGAGACCACACTGCAGCAGCCCGAGCCACTGGCAATAAGCTGCAGGAAGAGCTTGGCAGGAATCCGGCTTGGAGTCTGTTGGGGACAGTGCACCTGCCAATCTAGAGGGGAAAAAGGGGCACATTTCTCTCTCCCTGACCACAGACACCAGTGTCCTGTAACTAGCCGAGAGAGGGCAGGTGCCGTTTTGGACATACCTGATAGCTGTTGCCAGCTTGTATTGATACCCCCAGCACTCAGCCAGGAGGAAACATCTAAGTCTGGCTGGGAGAATGGACAGGGGGCTGGGAGCTTCTGACTGTGGGAGGCTTGTGTGCCAGGACTGTGAAAACACTGTGGCTGTGTGGGAGGACTCAGGGTGTGGCCAGGACTTTGGGCAGTCACTGTGGATGGCTCCACACATTCGGGGCTCCATGATTCCCTGGTGAGGGTCATTGCTGCAGGATTCGTGTTCACATTGAGGACTGCTCGGATCTTTTGTGTGGTTCTGTGGCAGCACAGATGAAAACTGTACCCACTAGGGCTAGTGCCCAGGCATTGGTCTCCTTTTGTGGAGAGGAGGTGAGCATGAGACTATGCCAACAGAGCTGATCAAACCTCCCTTCTGATGAAAAGAAAAGAAAAGAAAAGAAAAGAAAAGAAAAGAAAAGAAAAGAAAAGAAAAGAAAAGAAAAGAAAAGAAAAGAAAAGCTAAGAAAAGGAGATTTGCCATGCCTGACTTGGGTATCACCGTGTACGCTCCCCTCACCCTGGAGCACTGAACACAGCTCCCGGACCACACGCAGCACAGGCCTCTGGGTATTCACTGAAAGAGCAGACACTCCACTAAGTCAGAGGCAAATTTCAAAGATAAATGCCATCACAGGGAAAAAAATATTAAAAAAAATAAATATCACCACAAATGCCTAATAATAAACACAGCAATTCAAGAAACAAGAATAAGGAAGACAACATGATGCCCCCAAAAGAACACAAAACTTTGATAATAGAATGTGAAGATGAAGAGATTGATGAAATGCCAGAAGCAAAATTCAAAAAATCGATCGTAGGATTACTTAGAAGTAATCAGAAACAAATACATGAACTAAAGAAACCCATAAATGACATGAATGAAAATTATTCCCATGAAATTGAGATTTTAAAGAGAAATCAAAATGAAATATGGCAATGAAGAATTCAACAGAGCAAATAAAAAAGCCTTAAAAATAGACTCAGAGAGGCAGAGGAAAGAATGCCTGAGTTATAAGACAAGTCTCTGGAAACTTTACAGTAAGGCCAAAAAAAAAAAAAAAAAAAAAAAGAAGAAGAAAAAGAAATTAAATTAGAAAACAAAACAAAACAAAAAAACAGTGTTGGAGATTTATGGGATACTATTAAATGACCCAACATACAGGTCTTAGGAGTTCCTGAAGGAGTGGACAGAAAGAATGAATTAAAAGGTCTTTTAAATGAAATAATTACAGAAAATTCCCTACAAAAACTTCCCTAATTTGGAGAAAGAGAGGGACATCCAAATACAGGAAGCACAGAGAACTCCTAATAGACATGACCAGAAAAGAGCCTCACCACGACACATTGTAGTTAAACTCTCCACAGTAAGGCATAAAGAAAGGATTCTAAAATGTGCACCACAGAAACACCAGATTACTTTCAGAGGATCTCCAATTAGACTCACAGCTGATGTCTCATCAGACACCCTACAGGCTAGGAGACAATGGTGAGATATATTTGAAGTCTTCAGAGAAAAAAAAAAAACTGTAAACCCAGAATATCATACCTGCAAAGCTGGTACAGAAGTGGATCAGAGTGGAGCAGCTATGATATGATGTAACAACCATATGGGATGCCAGCGAGCTTTACTTACTATGCTCACTAGAATTAGGCAACCCAAAGTTAGATGAGAATTTATGGAATTATAAATGATTAGATGGCCCAGGGCTGTGGTGTAGTGGGTAAAGCCATCACCTGCAGTGCTGGCATCCCATATGGGCACCGGTTCAAGTCCTGGCTGCTCCACTTCTGATCCAGCTCTTTGCTATGGCCTGTGAACCAGTAGAAGATGGCCCATGTGCTTGGGCCTCTGCACCCATGTGGGAGACCCAGAAGAGGCTCTTGGCTCCTGGCTTGAGATCAGCCCAGCTCTGGCCATTGTGGCCATTTGGGGAGTTAATCAGTGGATGGAAGACCTCCCCCTCTCTGTCTCTCTCTTTCTCTGCCTCTCTGTAATTCTGCCTTTCAAATAAATAAATCTTTTTTAAAAAGCAAAATATTAGAACCTATTACTCTTTAGATTGTATCTTTTGTTGAGTATAGTTGAATTGCTAAAAATAATTATTAAGAAATAAAATAGCATCATTCTTTTTAAAAATTTTTTAAAATAAAATAAAAATGGTTTTAACAGATAAAATGAAAACGTACAATAATGTCTGTTATGATTCTCGAAGCATGTAGAAGTAATGTTTCAAGGCTGTTATGTCTTGAAGGGGTGAGTAAAATGACTCAAATGGTAGTGAGGTATACATTTTCCCCTTGAGGTGTAAAATATTGTTAACAGCAGTCTGTAATAAGCTATATATACATATTACAACCCATAGAACAGCCACTTAAAAATTGATATTAAGACACATACTCAAAGTGATACATTGTAGATCAATAAAAATAGAATACTAAAAGGACAGCAGCCCTCAGGAAGCCTGGAAAAGGAAGACAGAAACAAATGACAGAGGGAACAAACAAAACAAGTAACCCAATGAGAGACATAGTACTGAAATATCAATAATCACCTTAAATCTAAATGGTTCCAACACATCATTCAAAAGACAAATATTGGCAGAACATGATCAACTATATGCTGGCTACCAAACACACTCTGAAAGTTATATTATAGGTAAGTTAAAGTTAAAAGAATAGAATAAGATATACCATGGGAACACTTAACAAAATAAAGTTGGAAAGATTGTTACTATAGATACATTAGGCTTCAGAACAAAAAAAATGCTATGACAAAAGGATCAATTACCAAGAAGACATGATAATCTTAAAAATCTATGTACCAAAGAGCTTATCCGTAATTAAAGAAAAAAAAAGGAAAAAGAAGCAAAAACTAACAAAAATGAAATGAAATATAGAAAAATCCACAGTAAATACAGCTAGGGACTTCAACACTCCTTTGCTATAAATTGGTAGAAACAGCGGGAAAAAAAATTTTAACAGAATTGAATGATATTATGAATCAATGAAAATAATTGGTATTTATGAGAACACTTCAACCAGCAGCAACAAAATATGCAGTTCTAAAGATACATGAAATATTCACAAGTGAACGTATCTTAAGTTATAAAATAAATCTCACTCTGAGAAAAGAAACCTTGGAGTTAATGCTGACATTGTCATTATTTCCATCAGACACATTTTGTAATTTCCATCCAACTTGTGTGATGTTGGCAAAATGCTTGGCCATTAGTATAGAGTTCATTGTTTCAAAGCCATTTGAACTTTCTCTGGAAGGGGTAAAGAGTTTTGCCCACAAACGGCCACCTTACATAAGGACCATTTCCAGTTCCATTGCCTATTAGTATTTCTACTTACTGGTCACTTAGAGTCTGTCAAAAAGGAAACAGCCAAAGTAACCAAAGATGTAACTGACTTTTTCTAGACTCATTTCCCAAGTTTCTTTTCTCACAGGAATAACAATATGGACTTACTCTGACTCTAGTTAACAGTGCCTTCTGCTTGTTTGCTGTGGATTTTATTGTGTCGTTTTTGAAAATTGTTCCTTTTACCTTTTAACTCCATTCTAGTCTGCCCAATCCAAACAAAGTCCTCCCATAATATTTTTTAGTAATTCCAAACACATTTTTCCTTCTTTTGGGTAAATAAGCCTCTGAGACTGACTTTAATCCTAAATGACCTATTCTCTGTGAATCTCAATTCTTGTAAATGTTAGTAAATGCTATGTATTGTTAAAAAATAAATCAAATAAACCTTGCAAATTCAGAATATAGACCATAAAAATATGTTCTTTGATCATAATGGAACCAAACTAGAATTCAACAACATAAAGAGAACAGAAGAGACTCCAAACACTTGAAAATCAGCTTCTAAATAATCCATGCCAGAGGTAGTAACAACGGAAATTCTTAAAAAGTGAACTGAATTAAAATATATACAACATCTCAAAATCCATGGAAGACCATGGAGATATCACTACATATTTATCAGAATGACTAAGAGAATAAAAATTAGTGTCAAAACTGAATGTTGGTGAGGATGCAGAAAAACTAGATCATGCACATATTTCTAACAGCAGTTCTGAAATTTCTTAAAAAACTGATCTTCCAACTATCACATGACTCAGCCATTGCTCCAGTGGACATTTATTTTAGTGAATGAAAACTTATGGTCACACAATCCTATAGACAAATGTTAGCAGAAGCTTTGTTACAACTAAAAACTAGAATCAGCGCAAATATTTTTCAACATAAGGTCAGTTATGCATATATACACACATATACAGTTATGTATATATACACACACCATGGAAAGCCTTGACTGCGCAAAAACAAGAAAATATTAGTTGTATTGTGGACAAAACAAAAAAAAAAGATCTAAATGTAAAATATAAAACTACAAAACCTTTAGAGGAAAAGAGGAGACAATCTTTGTGAAGGTAGGGGCTTGGCCCTGTGGTGGAGATGCTTTCTGGGACGCATGGACCTCATATTGGAGTGCCTGAGTTTAATTCCTGGCTCCTGTTCCTGACGCCGGCCTCCTGCCAATGCAGGCTCTGGGAAGTAGCAGGTGATGCCTCAGGTAGCTGGATCCTTGCCACCCATGTGGGCGACCTGGACTGCATTCTTGGCTCCTGGCTTTAGCCTAGCATAGTCACAGTTATTAGGGAGTGAACAAGAAGATAGGAGCTTATTCTCTCTCTTTATCGCTCTCTATCTCTCTCACTACTCAATTTTTTTTAAAAGATCTATTCATTTATTTGAAAGGCAGAGTTACGGAGAGGCAGAGGCAGAGAGAGAGAGAGACAGAGAGAGACAGAGAGAGACAGAGAGAGAGAGGTGTCTTTCACCCATTGCTTCATTCCCCAAATGGGTACCATGGCCGAACTGGGTTGATCTGAAGCCAGGAGCCAGGAGCTTCTTCCAGGTCTCCCATGCGTGTGCAAGGGTCCAAGAACTTGGGCCATTTTCTACTGGTTTCCCAGGCCATAGCAAAGAGCTAGATTGGAAGTGGTGCAGCCAGGACTCAAACCGGTGCCCATATGGGATTCTGGCAGTGCAGGTGGAGGCTTTACCCCCTACACCACAACACCAGCCCCTCGGGTGAATTTTACAAAGTATTTGTAATCCAGAGTTAGGTGAAAAGTTCTTCAAAGGCATGAGTCAGAAAATAAATGATGAATTTTAGTTCATAAGGATTTAAAATGTTTATTCTGCAAAATATGCTATGAAAAATATGAAATTAGGGCTAGGCTAAGACATTGCTGGAAGGCCCATATTCCATATTTGAGTGCCTGGCTTTGAGTCCTGACTCTGTGTCCGACCCCAGCTACCAGCTAATAACACACCTTGAGAGGCAGCAGGTGACGACTCAAGGACTTGTGTCCCTGCCATCCACATGGGAGACTTGGATTGAATTCATGGCTCCTAACTTTGGCCTGCCCGGCCCTGATTACAGTACACTTCTGGGGTATGAATCATCAGATAGAAGATTTCTGTCTGTCTGTGTCTCTGTCTCTCTGCCTTTCAAATAAACAAACTTAAAAATAATAATATTAGATTGTACTGCTGCTTACATCATTCTATGAATATGTGAAAACAGTGAATTATACCCTTTTATTGCTTTATTTATTCATTTAACAGAGAGTTCATATTCACTTGTTCATTCCCCAAATGCCCTCAGCAGGCAGGACTAGGCTACTGCTCAAATCTGGAGCCAAGAAATTAATCCAGTTCTCCCACACAGGTGGCAAGAACCCAATTACTTGGGCTATCACTATTGCCTCCCTCGCATTAGCAGGAAGCTGGAGTTGGGCACTGAAGCCAAGCACTGCAACGTGGGATGTGGGAATTCCCAGCTGCAGCTTAAACACTAGGCTCAACGTCGTTTTGATGGATGAATTACATGGAACATAATGCACCAATTATATATATATATATCAATAAAACTCTTTTTAAAAGTAAGGAATGCATGTAAAAACTGGTGGACCTGCATAAGGTCTGTCCCTGAGTTAGTAGTGCTGTTCCAACATTGCCAGCTTCCTGGAGAGTACCTGGGGATTGTCAGCACCACTTTTCGACTTCTCCTAAATCTTAAACTATTCCAAAATAAAAGAGGTATTTTTAAGAAAAGAGTGCTGCTCCATGCACATGAATGAAAGATAATTGAAGCAGAAGGGAGCCCCAGGGCAGTGAGCAGAAAGATAATGTGGTTTCTACAGCAGGAGCAGCCAAGTAGGTCAACCACCCCGCACTTCCCTTTGTGCAAATCAACAAGCAGCAGTAATCAATGTAGGGGCCCAGAATGGGAAGGAAAGATCAGGACAAACAGGAAGGATTCAGCGCAGAGACTACACCAACAATCCAAACAACAGCCTCGTTTAGCTTTGCCCCAACCTGACTGCAACAGCCTGCCAGTCCACCCCCAGCATCATGTCAGGATTGTCCTCTGTAAGCAGGCTGGAGTACACACATCAAGATATCATGGCACTGCTGAATGGGCATCACACAAAGATGCAAATATGATGAATTATCAGTTGGAGGAAACCAACACCAAGAGAAAGCAGACAGACAAATAATTCATAGAGTAGGCAGAACTTGGCTTTAGAAATGCCATCATTCCTTCATTCTTTTTTTTTTTTTTTTTTGACAGGCAGAGTGGACAGTGAGAGAGAGAGACAGAGAGAAAGGTCTTCCTTTGCCGTTGGTTCACCCTCCAATGGTTCATCATCCGATGGCAGGAGCCAGGTGCTAGGTGCTTTTTCCTGGTCTCCCATGGGGTGCAGGGCCCAAGCACTTGGACCATCCTCCACTGCACTCCTGGGCCACAGCAGAGGGCTGGCCTGGAAGAGGGGCAACCGGGACAGAATCCGGAGCCCCGACCGGGACTAGAACCCGGTGTGCCGGCGCCACAAGGCGGAGGATTAGCCTGTTGAGCCACGGCGCCGGCCCATCATTCCTTCATTCAACACATGCATATTTCTTGAGCTTGTCTAGTAAGTACCAGCCACTCTTTTAACTTCTGGGAATACTTTGAACACAAGAGACAGGTCTCTACTTCCATAGATATTGCAATTTACTGACAAGGAGAAAAATAGCAGAAAGCCAACAGTATGCTGAACAAAAATAAAATAAAGGGTAAAGGAGAAAGAATGTGAGTGAGGATATTAGGAGCTGCTTTGGGTAGGAAGTCAGGGAATGGTCTCGCTTACGTGGAAATGTCCTTTGAATAGGGATCTGAATGACGTGCAGGAGCAAGACTGTTGGACCTCCCAATTGCTGAGATGCCCACTTGTTCAGGAGGACGCCCAAAGATCCAGACTCCAGACGAGTTGATGCAAAAAGCACGAGGATTTATTGAACGTTTGTGCAAACAGGCCCCCACCTCAGGCGGTGAGGAGCCCTGAGCGGCAGTTACACACTGGTTATATAGGCAACGAATTAGCATATTGCTAATGCGCATGCGTAAAATGCAGGCGGAGAATGCAGATGTGTTACAGGATTGGTCAGTTCGGAGGAACAATTAGCATATGGGAGAATGCTGGTGAAGAACGCTGGCGGAGAGTGCTGGTGGAGAATGCTGAGGTGGCATGGGATTGGCTGGTTCAGAGGGACAATTAGCATATTGGCTGGTCGCAGTGACATCACAAGTGCACGCCTAGAGACTCTCTGAAAGGGAGGGGTAGCTCTGCTCTGGGCGGAGGTTGTCTTTTCCTTCCCAGAGAATGTTCTGCCCGCTAATCTCTGGGGAACATCTAACCCTTTAAGAAACCCCTGATATTTGCCCAGGCCTAATTTCTTGTCCCTCCCCCCGTAAGGGTCCTTTAAGACTTAGAGTAACCAGGGCAAGAAGGAGGAGTGAGTGCGTGTGTCTGCAGCATTTGCAATGTTTGTACCAGCAGGAGACAGAGCAGAGGGGGAAGGTTCAGAGGATCCACAAGGGTGGTGTCAAGTATTCTAAGTTGGTTTGAGCACTTTTGATCTTATTCTGAGTGTAATTAAAAGAGGATGTTCCAAATGATGGAAGAGAGTGTTGAAACCAGCAATCCTTTTAAAAGAACCAACTGCAGATGATGCAAATTAAAAGTTTCAACTTTGAAATGAATCATTCATCCGTAAGTAGTCTAGCAGATGGACACACAGACAAAATACAGCAAATCACGGAGCTGGAGGGGGAAAAAAGACATTTTTTCCCCAGAATATAGGATATACAAAATAAGAAAATAAAGGTAAGAAAATGCAGAATCAAAAACAATCCACCTGGAAAGTTCAAGTTTTATGTATTTATAACATTGAAAGAAACTACTAGAAAAGTCTTTCCAGAAAAAATGAAGATGATGCATACAAGACACACAAGATTCAAAACATAAATAATACTGCAATAATTTGCAAAGCAAATCAATATCACTTTGTAAAATTCCACAAATTTGTAAATTTTACAAATGTTCTAGATATCCTATGGAGGATATGAGTCCACAAAGTCATGGGCCATCTCACAGCCCAGAAAGGAAAAGGTACGGCACAGGACACGCGGGATTAGTGAGTGTGGAGGGCAACACAGAGGCCTCTACGCCACCATGGCAGTCTGAGCTGGCCCAGCTGCTTTGAAGAGCAATCTAACATTGTCTAGTGAAGGTGGACATGACTGTAGGCTCCAGCCTACCCTTAAGTGCACATCCTAGAAACTCCTGGCAAAAAATAAAAAATATTCATTAGGGTATTGTTTCTTTTCTTTTTTTATTTGACAGGTAGAGTTATAGACAGTGAGAGAGAGAGACAGAGAGAAAGGTCTTCCTTCCACTGATTCACTCCCCAAATGGCCACAACCGACGGAGCTGCAGCAATCCGAAACCAGAAGCCAGGTGCTTCTTCCTGGTCTCCCATGCAGGTGCAGGGTCCAAGCATTTGGGGCATCCTCCACTACCTTCTTGGGCCACAGCAGAGAGCTGGGCTGGAAGAAGAGCAACTGGGAGTAAAACCCAGCACCCATTTGGGATGCCGGTGCTGCAGGCGGAGGATTAACCAAGTGAGCCAAGGCACTGGCCCAGGGTATTGTTTCTAACAACAACAACAACAACAAAAATAGTCAGTAGTTGAGTGGATCAATACATTGTAGTAACTTTATGAATGAATGAAACATGACCTACAGATGTCAATTCAAAAATTCAAACTGAAATCTCACAAAAACAGGCACATTCTACAGCTGGCCTGCCACACCTGTGAGCTCGGATCCTATCAACTGCCAGTAGAAAATACTTGGGGAAAAAACTGCATCCGTACTGACCTTGAACACACTTCCCCTCCCCATGTCATTGTTCCCTACATAGCATGGTGCAGCAGTTATTAACATAGCATTTACATTGTGTTAAGACTACAGAAAAAAGCATATGAAAAGATGTGTGCAGGTTTTATGCAAATACTTCGCCATTTTATTCCAGAACGTGAATATCCACAGACTTTGGTATCTGCAGGAGATCCTGAAACCAACTGCCTGCGGATACTGAGGGAAAACTGTATGAACACTTATTTTAAAATCATAAACACAAAAATACAATGTCTTATTTATGAATATAGTCACAAAATAATACACACAAATTCTAGAGAGTGGCTACTTTGGGATGGAGGTGGATATGAAATTAGGATAGTTGGGAATGGACTTCAGTCATATATATTTACTATATATATACATGGAGTGTTTTATTTACTTAAACACAGGGAACATGATCTTTGGAATGTGAGCTCTTGGTTAAGTGAGCAGTATTCACCTTTGCAAGGACTTTAGTGTTGGTATCTAATAATCAGCACGATTATGAGATTACTAATCTCTCTTCTGCTTCAGACATACTTTTAAAAATGGAAAAAAGAAAACAGGAAAACAGAGATGTCTTAAAGGACATTTGACTCCTTTTTATACCTAAAATTAGTTTTGAATTTTCACAGGTTTAAATGAAGATCATTAGAGAAAATGTCTAGGATTAAAAAACTTCTGAAGCATTACATATAAAAGTTTAGAGGATGAAGCTAAAGCTATATTTTAAAGCTGAGTATCCAGAAATTTACAACTTTCTACATTTATAAAATTTAGAACACAAGAAACTGAAAATTAATGAACAAAAGGTTCAACTCAAGAAAAGAACAGAATAAATGCAAAGAAAGTATGAAGCAAGCTAAGAAAAAATTCAAAGAGTTACAGTAAAAAAGGAGGGAGAGGAGATCAACAAGGAGCACTCCGTTGTTTGGAACATTTTAAAGTAGATCAAATTTTGGTTACAGAAAAGGAAGACAGAAGTAAATAATATTAGTTTAAAAAATGGAATAAAACTATAGAGGAATTTTATTCTTTTAAATATACTCAAAATTTAAGATTTTAATACTTCTGAATATTTAATTGACACATAGTAATTATATGTATTTATGGGGTACAGTGTGGCATGCATACATTCGTAGCGCAATGATCTAATCAGGGTAAGTGGTAGACCTGTCACCGCTGATGAAACCCTAGCAGGTTGAGTCTGGTTACATAGTTCCTCTGGGGGAATTTGTTCTGAAGCACAGAATGCAGGGATGGATCTGTGAATGGTTGCTTTTGCCCTACCCCTGTGAGAAGCATGGGGAGGGTTTCCTCTGATATTCATTGAGGACCTGTCACAACTCCTGGAGATTCAAGTCACAAAACCATGGAGATCCCCCATGACCAAGTTCCCTTGGAGTTAACACTCAAACCTGTCTGCACAGAGCCCCCAGTGATTCATCAATTACACTTCAAGTTTTCCTACCCCGGCAATGGTTCCCACAGAGATTCTTCATTGCTTTGCTAAATGCCGACCCCATAGCCTGGAGCTTTAGTAAATTATTAATTTTTAAACCCAAAGACAACCTCTGGAGAGGGCTTTCTGAGGCAAAATAAAAAGACAGTAAATTAATTAATAATATTGTCTAGTAAACAAACACATAATACTATATATGTCTACAAGACTATTTAGATGCATAGAAATGAAAATAAGCAACAAAATAAGCTTATAGAAAGAAAATAGATAAAAAATACATCTGAAACTGAGAATAGCGCTTTCTCCTGAGCAAAGGTCAGGGGGACTTTATCAGCAACCTTTGAGCATTTTGCACTGTGGAAGGATTCCTGTACAGCTTGTGTACATAAAAAAAAAAAAATCAAAGGAAGTTCTTTGTTAGGTCATGTGCACCCATTTTGGACTCAGTAACCAGGGTGAACATATTTCTGACTCAATCTTGTCTTATAAAAGAGTGTCAGATGGAATTAACCTCATTGCTTTTACTATTTACAGAAAGTCATTCTCCTGCTGCTACCTTTTCCAACCACCTTCCTGCTTGAGGGACTTTGTAGAGTGGGTAAAACTAAAGATGCAAACAAGATTCAGAACACAGTTTGGACACCAGTGTTGGGAGCTGAGTTGTAGATGTTATCATGACAAGGAATGAGGAATTTTAAAATCATTTTGGGAATAATCAATAAGAAAATAAAAGGAGCATTGGGGTGGAGAGTTATTGTCACATAAGACTGTACAAGTGGACTTCACAAAGTTTACGGGAAATGGAATTTAAATATAAGTTTATTTTAGTGTAGACATTTTTTTGAAATCATATTTATGAATATTTTCCAACAACAGCCAGGAGAAAGCATTTCTTAAGTTTAAGAAAAGGTAGAATTTCTCTTGAGGAGTTAAGACTCTTGCTTGTTTCCAAGCAGAAGGATGCAAAGCCAACTTGGGTATGAAATGAAATGCTTTGGAACCTGATCTAGAAGAGAAGACAGAAGAAAGAGGCTTCAATGATTGGCATAAAGATTTCATCCTAGAGTGGATCTGAGAGGACCTAAATATTTAAGGTGAGTGTTCTTGGGTCAAGGTTCTTTTAAACGATCACCTTTTTTTTTTTTAAAAAAAAAATTTATTTAATGAACATAAATTTCCAAAGTACAGCTTATGGATTACAATAGCTTCCCCCCCATAACTTCCCTCCCACCCACAACACTCCCCTCTCCCACTCCCTCTCCCCTTCCATTCACATCAAGATTAATTTTCAATTATCTTTATATACAGAAGATCAATTTGGCATATATTAAGTAAAGATTTCAACATAAACGATCACCTTTTAAAACGATCATCTTTGATCTTGTCTTGAAGAACAACAAATCAAAAGCATTCACTGGAGCTTGTATACAAAGTTTGCACAACATGAAATGTTTAATTAAAGTTACTACTACTCATTGAAATCATGTTTAGAAAATTCCATTAGGTTGTAAAATTATGGGATTTTAAATCTTATTGATTTTTTAAAATTTTTATTTAAGGAATACAAACTTCATGCATTTCCCATATACAAATTTGGGAACATGGTGATTCTTCCCACCCTACCTCCCTCCCACCCATACTCCCGCCTTTCTTCCTCCTCTGTTTCCCATTCCCATTCTTATTTTTTTTTACAAAGACCTATTTTCAGTTAATTTTATACTCATAAGATTAACTCTACACTAAGTAGAGGTTCACTGAATAGTATAAAGAAAAAACAAACAAAAACATTGTTCCTCAACAGTCGAGATGAAAATCGATGAGAATTGTGTTGTAGTAATTATCATGTTTGCTGTGATCCTGAGACTCTAATGTATTAATAATTCCCCAAATAAGTTATACATTTAAAACACATAGAAATGAGAACTAGATTACTGATGCATATTTTTTTCTGATAAGCATTTAGTAATATCTGACAGAATTATGAAACTTCTGGTTGAAAGTGTGTAGAAATTTGCCCAGAAGACAGCCCACTTGGGTCTCAAGTCAGGAGCTAAAAGAGCTGACCCAGCCTTCCTTTACTCCTTAGAAATCCCAGAGTCCCAGGCTATGCAAGTGATAATCTCAACTCCTGGGCAGAACTGAGCTCTGCAGAGCCCCCTCTGTGAGCATTGGTTCTCCCTCCCCACTGCCCACCCGGGAGGCAGAGTCTCCGGCGGCTACCAAAAAGATCACTCCTTTTCCTACACAGTCAGGATGTTAGGGCCAAGTAACCAACAGAGTCAAGAGATTATTTACAGAGGAACATCCTTCAGTGCTCTCTGGACACAATAAGAAAATAGAAGTTTGGATTGCCCTTTGGAGACCTGAGAAAGAGAAATGGCTATTGGAGAAACGGGTTGATGGCCCAGCAAAACGGTAGATGACTTGGGTGCAGGCAGAAAGTAGCACCAGAGAGAAATGCCCAGTGATGAAGATGACTGGGAGATACAAACAGAACAAGTAGACTTATTATTGACTTTATTTGTATATCATTTAGCTGGCTGTGCTGTGGTGTGACCCCCCCCCCCCCCAACCTGCTCCCATCTTTAGTGCCATATGCATTAATTGTCCTGTTGGTTCCTTGTGGGTAATTCAAAGACAGGGAATGGAGCTGCACATTACAGGGTAGACAGAAAAGGTAAGAAACAAGTCACTGAGCACAGAGATAAAACGCCAGGTAAGCAACAAAGAAGGATGACATGACAAACCCTTGAACTTCATGCTGGGGAAACTGTACAGAGATTTAGAGTAGATTATGTAGGATTTAGCTACTTTAAAGACTATATTAAAGAAAAAGTAACCCCCAAGTTCGGAGATCCGAGTATCATTCAGGAGCCTGTGCTATGCATTACACAATCATTGGCACCACATATGGAGAAGTGAAGCACTCAAGGGACAGTTCTATGTAGTGCAGTGGACTCTGAGATTCAGTTGCTATCTTTTCATCCATCCATCCTCCTTCCCATTCATCCATCATTAATTCTATCCATCAAGTTGTGCATTCCCAAGAATCTTCAACAACATTATCTCCTTTGAGACTGATTTCTGGGGCTGGTGCTGTGAGGCAGCGGGTTAAAACACTGCCCTGAAGCGCCAGCATCCCATATGGCGCTGGGTCTAGCCCTGGCTGCTCCACTTCCACTCCAGCTCTCTGCAATGACTAGGATAGCAGTAGAAGATAGCCCAAGTCCTTGGGCCCCTGCACCCAGTGGGAGACCTGGAAGAAGCTCCTAGCTCCTGGCTTCAGATCAGTGCACTCTGGCCGTTGCAGCCATCTTGGGAGTGAATCAGCGGATGGAAGACCTCTCTCTCTGTCTCTACCTCTCTCTATAACTCCATCTTTCAAATAAATAAAATAAATCTTTTTTTTTTTTAAAAAAAAAGGACTGATTTCTTCAATGTTTAAGGAGAGTTTTTTTTCTAGTAACAACAGCCTAATATAGCCTCCACATCAATGAGGTTTACATCTATGGATTCAACCAACTGGGTAAGGACAATACTTGGAAAAGAAATTGTGTCTGTGTGAAACATGAACAGACTCTTTTCTTGTCATGATTCTCTAAACAATATGGTACAATAACTGCTTACATAGCATTTACATTGCATTAGGTACTATAAGAAATCTAGACATGATTTAAAGAGTACAGGAAGGTACACATAGGTTATACATCATTTTATGTAAATAACTTAAACCTCTGTAGATTTTGGTGTTCACAGGGATTTCTTAAACCAATCCTCCACAGATACTGAGAGATGACTGTGTGTATAAAATATTTTCATGAAAAACCACACTGTGCAAAGTGGAACAAAATAGACTATGTGTGTAGAAAGGCAATATTTTGTGAAAAAGAAGGCACACATCAAAGCAGGGTCAAAGAATTTTCAAAAGTGGGGTAACAGAGGGAATGAGCTAAAAAGACAGGAAGAGTTTCATCTTACAGTTGAGATTGTGGACTGTGAAGGTGTTATAACTACTGGAGAAGTCTTTAAGCACAGCCATAGGAGTAGGTGGCAAAGTAGGTAAAGACAAGACCATTGGAGGAAAGGCGCTTGGGAACCCGAGCAGCTAGATATGAAAAGGCTGTGTACTTGTACATGGATGCCAAATCGCCAAGAACTTTGCAGTGTGGTTTAAAACGGCCAACGGTGAATCAGGAGTTAGAATCTTTCAGGACAATGGGAGATTGTCCCGGCATTGAGAGTCGGTATATAATGCAGTATGTTGAAAAGATCACTTAAGATGTTGAGAACTAAAGAAATTTTGTCGATGACTATGGATTCCAGAGGACACAAGGAAAGAGTTTTGAGAGTTGAGGGTGAATTGGTGGATAGGGAAAGCACTGATAAATAGAAATGACAGGCCATTGTTTTGTGCTAAGCTCCTCTGCTAGGCCTCAAAAGAACAGATTAGATGCAAGATGGAGCCACTCACACCAAAGATGCAAGTCACCAACTGGCCTGGATCTGACCTGAGAAATCAGGATTAGAGAAGCAATAGCCACAGGCCTAACAAATAGCCACTGGCCTAACAGGCAGTTTCAGTTGGCATGCTAATGAAGTTCCCTCTACCCTAGTCTTGTTAGCCAGTCACTTCTCTATCGCTGTCTCCCTGTCCCTGATTTACAAGAAAAGTAACTTGGAAATAAACAATCTGCTTTCTTTGGCTCTTTGTTTTCTTCAAGCCTCTTCTGTTCACAAAACCAACCTCTGCTTGGCTCGTAGAGATACCTAGTCCATTTTATGAGAAGTGTTGCCTGATTCTAGACTTCCCAATACAGCCACATTGGATTTAACCTAAATTATTATAATGTTGTCCTTTGATGGGACCTGACTGTTTGGAGCACGTGGAACACGAATGTTACCAGGGAACACAGGACTTTCTTGGTGACTGCAGACACAGGATTAAGGAGTCTGGTGAGATGACACAAATAATGGGAGCATTCTGAAGAGTTCTTGCCAACAGCAAGTGCCAGGTTCTCTTATCTCTCCTGTTGTGGAGAGACAGAGGCCACAGGATGGCTGTCTCATGCCAAGCACAAGAGGCTCTGGAGAGCTCTTTCCAACTGCTTCCCTCTGCTAGGTGGCCCCAGTCTCTGAGGAGGGAGGGGAAGCAGGTTTCCTTCTGCGTGGACAGAGAGTGACTGCCTGGAGCACCACAGGATGAAGAATTTCAAGGCCATGTTTTCCAGTTTTAGGGGAGAGGAAGAAGGGCTGCCTCTATGCAGGCTCTGTTTCCCTGGTTTAAGGTAGTCCTGGAAGCCCCACTGAGTTCCCAGTTCTCCTTTCTCCTCTACCCTTCCCTGGCCTCCCGGCTGTGTCACAGACCAGGAAGCCCCTGACTTCCACATATCCCACTTGACTTCTGGCCACCACCTCAAACCTTCCCGGAGGTGATCTACCAGGCTCACCACACTCCCTGCTGATGATTCCAAAGGCTCCACCTCCAGACCAGATCTTGCTCCTGAACACCGGAAACTTGTCTACCATTATCTCTTGGCCTTGGACCCCATCTAATGTGCTGTATCCCGAATGGTATTCATCATGTGTCCACTGTGCCAACCCGTTTCTATTCCATCCCAGTCAGTGAGACCCCATTCATCCATCCAAACAACCCAAATCATTGTCAGCTCTTCCTCTGTCCCCACACGGTGTTGGTCATTCCTCCATGTCCACCAACCTCTGAAATTCCTTCAATTGGTTTTTCCTCACTCCCTCACTGCCCCTGCCTTGCACATAACTGTATGTTCAAATAAACTTGTCCTTGTACACATCTGGACAGATCAGATAGACCTGCCTGTCTTCCCCATTGCCGTCAAAGTAGCCTTGGTAAAACACAAATGGCTTTACATCACATACAGGATAGAGAGCAAAGTTCCTGTGCCCTGACACGGAACACTGTGTGTTTACCCAGCTGTGTTTCTGACTAGACTCTGACCACCACTGTGGCAGGAAATGTCTGCCTCCCGGCTCTCTGAATTCCCTGCTTGGAAACGCAGAACATGGGCGATGGTAACTGAACAAAGCAAGCAGGCCGAGAAACAAGCATCCCAGTTTTTAGAGTCTCCTTCAGGCAAATTTACATGAAATCATTTTCCACTACTCTCACTATCATTTCATTCTTCTCTGCTCTTCCCATGGGTGGCAAAAGAATGGACATCTTTTTATTTGATAATTAACAAAATATCTATCAAGGTGGGAATGGATCCAAGTGTAAGTGATCTTACATTGGATCCTGGCTCCACCATTTTTCCAGGTATATAACTCTGAGCAAGATGCTTAATCTCTGGCCTCAGTTCCATCACTTAATAAATCAGAGGTAGGCCGGCGCCGTGGCTCAACAGGCTATTCCTCCGCCTTGCGGCGCCGGCACACCGGGTTCTAGTCCCGGTCAGGGCGCCGGATTCTGTCCCGGTTGCCCCTCTTCCAGGCCAGCCCTCTGCTGTGGCCCGGGAGTGCAGTGGAGGATGGCCCAAGTGCTTGGGCCCTGCACCCCATGGGAGACCAGGGAAAAGCACCTAGCACCTGGCTCCTGCCATCGGATGTGCGCAGTGCGCCGACCGCGGCAGCCATTGGAGGGTGAACCAACGGCAAAGGAAGACCCTTCTCTCTGACTCTCTCTCTCACTGTCCACTCTGCCTGTCGCAAAAAAAAAAAAAAAAAAAAAAAAAAAAATCAGAGGTAAAAATGGTACTTAACTCAAATGGTGGCTAAAGGAGAGCGAGGACTAGGAAGTGCCCAATTAATAAACTCTGGTTGATACTTTGCCTGACCCTTTCTGAAATGGGTTGCACATATGGCTTTTATGCTTAGAAAACCGCAAACAATGTTGCTTTGAACTAGAGAAAACATGCATGTATTTCCTAGAATGAAACAAAATCCATCTCTACCTTTTCTATAGAGTTCAGGCCAATCAAAGTGAGCCTGATCTATTCTTCAAGTTCACAAAGAGCCTTGAATATTGACTTGTAACATTATCTCCGGATTCATTTATCCATACATCTTAAAGACACATTGAAAAAAAAAAAACCTCATTCATTTCAAAATTGAGTTCTATGACGGAACATTCCTCTAATAGTATAACAAGAGTAATTTTTTTATAAGTCACATAACTATTTTTGGCTAACACATTACACTGTATTTTATGTTTCTATGTGATTTTCAATAAACAACAAGTTCATATGGTTCAACCTAATACTTGAAGATGTCGATTTGTCAAATATAAATGTTAAAACAATATATAACCACCTTATGTTTCCGTTAGAACATTTCTTTACTTTTCAATATACTGGAATTCTCAGAAAATGGACTGGCTGGAGCCAGGTCTCCTTTGCTGTTTGAGAAAGCTTGGAGCGAAGCATCTACAAGGCAGATCTTTTATTGCTGACAATGACCAACATTAATAAGATAACTGCATTTTCATGTTAAAAGACCTGTCACCCTTTTAAAAATAGAGATAAGGCAGGGAAGGAATAAAAGTGATATGGAGAGCTCAGCTTCCCATCACATATTATATAAAATGACAATAACCATGAGTTATCTATTTCCCAAATTACCCTGAATATTACACAAAGTAATATATTGTAAAGAACTTTCAAGAGTTACAAGTACAATCATGAAAGCCAGTGTTCTCCAACGACCATTTCTAGTCTGTGAAGTATGCCTTTTTGATCTATGATGAAATAACTATGAGAAATTGAGAGTATTTAGAAACTTTTTAGGAAATTTGACAAATTTTACATATGTTGAATCAAATCATAAAAGAGTTGAGCTTATATTTCTATGTCTGATTTTTTTTTTTTAATTTTGTTGACAGGCAGAGTGGACAGTGAGAGAGAGAGATAGAGAGAAAGGTCTTCCTTTGCCATTGGTTCACCCTCCAATGGCCGCCGAGGCCAGCACGCTTCAGCCTACACACCGCGCTGATCTGATGGTAGGAGCCAGGTGCTTCTCCTGGTCTCCCATGGGGTGCAGGGCCCAGACACCTGGGCCATCCTCCACTGCACTCCCTGGCCACAGCAGAGAGCTGGCCTGGAAGAGGGGCAACTGGGACAGAATCCAGTGCCCCGACCAGGACTAGACCACGGTGTGCCGGCGCCGCAAGGTGGAGGATTAGCCTATTGAGCCACGGTGCCGGCCTGATTTTTTTTTTTTTACTTCACTTCCCAGTAATTTATTTTCATTGTGTTTGACAAAGACAAGCAAAAACCTCTCTTTTCAGTACACACGGTCAGAGAAGCACTGATCAAGCAAGGGTGTTATTATTTTTGAAATTTTGCTTCAGAAGCACTAAATTTCTTATATATATATATATATATATATATATATATATATATATAGCTTTTATTTAAAGAATATAAATTTCCAAAGTACAGCTTATGGATTACAATGGCTCCCCCCCCCCATAACTTCCCTCCCACCCGCAACCCTCCCCTTTCCCACTCCCTCTCCCCTTCCATTCACATCAAGATTCATTTTCAATTCTCTTTATACACAGAAGATCAGTTTAGTATATATTACATAAAGATTTCAACAGTTTGCCCTCACATAGAGACACAAAGTGAAAATACTGTTGGAGTACTAGTTATAGTATTAGTTCACAATGTACAGCACATTAAGGACAGAGATCCTACATGATTTTTTTTTAAAAATTGATTAATTATGCAATTTCCAATTTAACACCAAGATTTTTTAATCATTTTCAATTATCTTTATATACAGAAGATCGATTCAGTATATACTATGTAAAGATTTCATCAGTTTGCACCCACACAGAAACACAAAGTGTAAAAATATTGTTTCAGTACTAGTTATAGCATTACTTCACATTAAGGACAGATCCCTCAGGAGACGTAAGTACACAGTGACTCCTGATGTTGATTTAACAATTTGACACTCTTGTTTATGGCGTCATTAGTCGTGATTTGAGAAGCACTGCTTTACACCACGGAGCTGGCTGCCTGCAAAAGACTTCGACAACAAGCTTGTGCGGTAACCAGTGAGTTGGTGTTTGGACCTAGAAATCATAGTCCCCATGGAAAAACATTAACCAGGAGGGACACTTTGGGTGTAGCCTGTAAATCCCAGCCATCTGAAAAGCAGCTCAGCTTTACCGTACACGTTCATAATCAAGGTAATATTCTTAGAAGGGGGAAGATGAGTTTCCAATTTCCAAATCAGAAAATCTCTCTTCCCCATCACCTTGAGATATGAGAATTCTGAGCTCAGGCCTGGCAGTGGGAGAGAGGAGGAGAGGGTCTCCTGCAGAACTTGCTCCAACAGCACCACGCAGACAGACGCGCGGAGGGGCCCCTACTCTCCTCACAGCGGGGAATGGGCACTGACTGCCGGGCCAGGTTTTGCTTTGGAAGCCCTGGTCTCTATGGCTAATGCTCCCACACCAAACACCAGGCCATGGTTCTCCTGGAGTGCCTGGCATGAAGATGGCAAATAGACTTCAGCCCCAACTGAACGTCAGCGGCCAGCCCAGGGGTTTTACTTCTCTTCTGTTGCTGTTGTTGGTGTTTAGGGAGCCCAAGCCTGGGGGGCAAGATGGCTTTCACCACTACTGCTAGCTGCCATGGGCAGGGCACAAGGAGGCCACAGCTGGTTTCTGCTCAGTCTAGTTTGGAAGATACCGATTCCCGACTGTTTAATTTCAGCTGCAATCAGGCTAAATGATTAAGAGCATGACTTTAAAAAGAAAAAAAAGCTTAAGAATAACAGTAGTGCAACAGACAACTGGGTAATCTTGATTACATTTTAGTGTTTCCTGCAGAAAGGGCAGGCTGGCTCCTGACCTACAGTCCTCAAGGCGTAGTTTTATGTCATCCCTATCACCTAGGGAATCTTGAAAAGGGGCTCAGGCCTAAAAGAAAAGCCCAGGGCTGGCGCTATGGTGTAGTGGACTAAGCCCCTGCCTGTGGCGCCGGAATCCCATATGGGCTCCAGTTCTAGTCCCGGCTGCTCCACTTCCGATCTAGCTCTCTGCTATGGCCTGGGAAAGCAGTGGAAGATGGCCCAAATGTTTGGGCTCCGGAAGAAGCTCCTGGCTCCTGACTTCAAATAGGCTCAGCTCCAGAGGTTGCAGCCATGTGGGGAGTGAACCAGTGGATGGAAGATCTTTGTCTCTCTCTGTCTCTCCCTCTCTCTGTCACTCTGCCTCTCAAAACAATCAATCAAGAATAATAATAATAGAAGAAAGCCCAGGAAGTAGGCTCAGGCCCCCTGTTTTAGATCCTTTTTTTTTTCAACATTTATTTATTTGAAAGGTAGAGAGCCACGGAGGGCGGGGCAGGGGTGAGAGAGAAAGAGGGAGAGATATCCTCTATCCACTGGTTCACTCCCCACATGGCCACAACCCCTGCCCTGGGCCTCTGAAGCCAGGAGCCAGGAGCTTCCTCTGGGACTACCCACATGGGTGCAGGGGTCCAAACACCCAGACCATCCTCTGCTGCTTCCCCAGGTGCATTAGCAGGGTGCTGCATCAAATACTAATTTAAGTACTTTGATTTATTGTTTTTAAGGTTTCCATACAGTCCACTGCTGCAGTTCACGGAAGGGAGGGAGAGAGGGAGGGAGGAAATCTGTTATCCTTGTGAGTTTGGAACGTAATAAGCATCCCAGTCCTCAGGTCTCAGCTCTAATGGTTTCCCACAGGGTTTTTGTTTGTTTGTTTGTTTGTTTTTTGCCTCCATCTACATCTTATTATAAGCAACGGGGATTCCAACAGGAAATATTTACAAGTCACGTCCCAGCACCTACGTCTCCAGTATAATACTGCATCTTCAAGACTGTACGCTGGGAGATTCCGCAACAGGAATGAGGAGGGCGCACAGGCGTCTCCGTGGGAGTGGGTGGTTTGGCAACCTCGGCAGAGGAGTGCGAAATCCTGAGCCTGCCCGGGGGCGTGGAAGATCTGCGGGCGCCCTGGGAAAGGCGTCGGGGAACCCGGACCGCAGCGATCCTGGCCGGGGCCAGGCCCAGGGCGGAGCCTCGGAGGCCCCGGCGCGGGGCGGAGCGCGGCCCGGCGCCGCCGCGCGGGGAAGCTGGCACCGCCCACGGGACCGCCCGGTCAGGCCCGAGCGAGGCGGCGGCCCGGCTCCGCGCCATGGGGCGGCTGGTGGCTGTGAGCGTGCTGGGAATCGCGCTGGCGCTGCTGGGCGAGCGGCTCCTGGCGCTGCGGTAGGTGGGGCGCGGGCGCGGGCAGGGGTTCCCGCGGGCCGGGTGGGAGCCCGGGTGGACTTCGGGCTCGCGGGCCCCCAGCTGATTGGCCCCCATCCCCCACCCTCATCCCCAGACAGCCCAGCAAAGTTTGGACCGGGTGGCGACACCCTCTAGAAAGTTTTTAAGTTCTCCTCTGCCGAGGTTGACAAGGGAGTGCTGTGCCATGCGACGGAGGGCAGACCTGGAGCGCTCGCCTGAAATACAAAACGATTACTCAGGCACTGAAACTTTAATTATGAATATTTATGGCGGGTCCCGGAGGCTGCCTCTCTGTGTTTCATAAAGTCGCTCTCCATCCCTCCCCCGCCGAGTGGAGACACTCCAGCTCCGTAATCCGGGCGCAGGAGACCAAAGGCACTTGAAATACTCAGCGGATGCCCTTAACAGCACTTCCTCGTTCCTCCACGCGGGGAGCCTTGGAGCCGGAATGCCATACACAGAACGCACCACTCCATCTCACACTTGCGTTCCAATGAAAAGTTGCTTCTAAATTAGCAAGTCAAATTTTATAAGCCTCACCCAACAAGAGTGCCAAGCATACTGAGCCCTACTATACACGATGGACTTGTCCTGGCTCTCAGAGTAAGACCCTTATGGCCTAGACCCTGTGACTGGGAAGAGAAATAAAGTAAGTATACAAGGATACTGCAAAAAGATGGCGGGAAATGGGCCCTATCCTTTAAATCCGTTTCTATAGGAACGTTTTGAAATTCTCTTTGTGAACTGAGATGACTAGGACAGGTGCAAAGGAACCTGTGTAGGCTTAAGAGCGACAGTTACATCCCCTGAAGGTGGAGTTCTTCAGGGAGGAAGAGACACTTGATGTTGGCCTTGAAAGATGGCGCCACATAGGGGGACAGAGGAGGCCATGCAAAAGAGAAAGTCCTGGATGAGCAAAGGGATCAAGGTGGGAGGCTCGGAGGCTCCCACATGGATGCACTGAGGGGAGCATGAAGTCATGGTGTAAGAATGATAAGGGGGAGTTTTGGGCTCCTAAATGTCAGTTGGACAATGAAGGGAAGTTACTGATAGAACTTGATGTAACCAGCTGTGCTTCGTATAGCTAAACTCAGAAGGCTGGGTTGGAATGGAGCAATGGGACCTACTCCATTAGCATCTATACATCAGGATCTCCTGCAGGGCCCATGGCTGGGGGACACCCCTCCATGCCCCAGAGATTCTAATTCAGTTGGTCAGAGTGGAGCTGAGGCTTTTTATATTTTAAAAAATTCTCTTGACAATTCTAATTTGAAGGCAGGATTGAGAAATGCTAGAGTAGAGATGAGGAAGCCAATTAAAATACTGCATAGTCTGGAAAGGATAACAGGAACCCAAGCTTCTGAGGTCAGAGGTGATACCAGCCTGTTTGCCACAACACCACTCCCCGTAGCTGTAGCTTCCTCTACTGATAAAGCAATGAAGGAGGAACGCATGTGTGTTGTGGGGCGAGGCAGGGGTGCAGGCAGAGGGTGGCAGCTGGGGAGAGAACAGTTACTGGTGGGAAATGGCCTTAACTCTCATGGTATATAAAAGCCGGTCCTACTCTGCAGAGCATGTGTGACTTTGTTGTTCTAGTTTTGGTTGACACATAGTTGTACATATAAGTGCGCTATAATGTTTCAGTAAATGCACACAGCAAAATCAGGGCAGTGAGTATATCCATCACCTTACATATTTACTAATTTCGGGGGGTGAGCACATTCAGAGTCCTCTCGGAGCCATTTTGAAGTATGCTTCATTAACCGTAGTGACACTGCTGTGCAGTGGAGCGCCCGAAATTCTCTTCCTGCCTGTCACTGTGTAGAGGTTTGCTGTGGATTGGATACGATACGGCTGACAAACTCACCCTGTACTTAGTAATTTGAACTCCAAAGTCCTATGTTAGGGATACGAAGAGAGTGGAGACAATGTAATTTTGGTGTTTAGGAGATGGGTCTAGTGGGAGGTCCTTAGGTCCTGGCATAGGGGAGAGGCAGATCTTGGAGAGGGTTGATTATAAATGCCAGAGGTGAGCCCGGGGCCCACGTGCTTCCTCCTTGCCGTGCAGTCCTTCCTCCACATAGCCTCTGCCATTGCCATCTCCAAGCCTCACCAGATGGCCCAACTTGTACGGCCCGCCCCATCTTGGACTGTGAACCTCCAAAACTGTTAATCAGAATGTGCCTCCCTCCTTCATATGTCACTTGTTTTACACGTGTAGCTACAATGAGGAAAAGCTGACAACACCATCAGCCAGTCTCCCCCAAATCCCCTGACCCCTCTACCTCCTCAGCCTCTGGGAACCATTACCCCACCTTCAGCTCCTTTATTTTTTTATTATTTTTTGACAGGCAGAGTGGACAGTGAGAGAGAGAGACAGAGAGAAAGGTCTTCCTTTTGCCATTGGTTCACCCTCCAATGGCCGCTGCGGCCAGCACACCGGGCTGATCCGAAGGCAGGAGCCAGGTGCTTCTCCTGGTCTCCCATGGGGTGCAGGGCCCAAGCACTTGGGCCATCCTCCACTGCACTCCCGGGCCACAGCAGAGAGCTGGCCTGGAAGAGGGGCAACCGGGACAGAATCCAGTGCCCCGATCGGGACTAGAACCCGGTGTGCCGGTACAAGGCGGAGGATTAGCCTGTTGAGCCACGGCGCCGGCCGGGCTCCTTTATTTTCCATGTAGAAGTAAGGTCATATGGTGTTCTTCTGCTCATGGATTATTTCACTTAACATAATATCCTCCAGGTTCACCCCTGTTGTCACAAATGACAGGATTTCACCCTTGCCTGTGGCTGAATAGTGAAGTACTCCATTTCTTTATCCATTCCCCTGTGATGGGACACGTACGGTGATTCCATTTCTTGGCTACAGTGAATACTGCTGCGATAATCACTGGAATGCAGCTATCTCTCCGGCATGGTGATGTCATTTCCTTTGGATACATACCTGTTGTGGGAGTGCTGAGGAGCCTTCGTACTGTTTTTGTTACAGCCATTCTAGTTCACAGTCTCGCCCCTGGGGTCTAAGGGCCTTTCTCCACATCCTCACCAGCTCTTGTTGTCTTTCCTTTTTGTTAACAGTCATTCTGGCTGGAGTGAGATAGCTCACTGTGGTTCTGATTTGCATTTCCCTGATGATTAGTGTGATGAATGAATATTCTTTCATATATATATTGACCATCTGTGTATCTTCTTTTGAGGAATGTTTATTTGGGTGTTCAGTCCATTTTTAAATCAAGTGTGTTGGCCGGCGCCGTGGTTCAACAGGCTAATCCTCCACCTTGCGGCGCCGGCACACCGAGTTCTAGTCCCGGTAGGGGCGCCGGATTCTGTCCCGGTTGCCCCTCTTCCAGGCCAGCTCTCTGCTGTGGCCTGGGAGTGCAGTGGAGGATGGCCCCAGCGCACCAGATGCGGTGGCCATTGGAGCGTGAACCAATGGCAAAGGAAGACCTTTCTCTCTCTCTCTCTCTCTCTCACTGTCCACTCTGCCTGTCAAAAAAAAAAAAAAAATCAAGTGTGTTTGTTTTGGTTGTTGTTTATTTGAGATCCTTATATATTTTGGATACTAACCCCTTATCAGATACATGACTTGTAAATGTTTTCCCCCATGCTACAGGTTGTCTCTTTACTCTGTTGGTTATTTTCTTAGCTGTGCAGAGTTTGTATTGCCTGTGCTTTTTGGGTTCTTAGGATACGGATGGTTTTGTATAAGTAGCCAGCTTTCAGTTTCAAAGGTAATGCTACAAAAATTTACAATCTCATTAAATTTACAAGTTGATGCAACTTTTATTTGTGAAAACGTGACATAATATACACTTATTGAACATGATTTTATAGGGTGTTAATATTATTGGATTATCGAATCCCCAAATGGGCTGATAAGAGAATGTTGAGGTGGGTGGTAGGTACCTAGGTTTAACAAATAAAAATGCAGGATGTCCAGTTATTTTTGAATTTTTGATACATATCCAATCATTTTCATTATAATCATATAATACTTGTACTTTTAGTATAAGTGTGGGACCTGGGACGTAATTCTGCTAAAATATTACTGTTTATCTGAAATTCATATTTAACTGGGCACCCTGTGTTTTACCTGGCCATCTTAGAATTGAGAAATATCAAGTACCTTTTCAGAGTAGTGAAGTGATCAAGTATGTAGCATTTCTCCTTCAGACCCTTAGAGTGTATTTCAAAAAGCACCACAAACATAGTTCCCACCTTCCATTATGAAAAGGCTCTTCAGAGGAGTTTTTGTTTGTTGTTGTTTTTTTTTTTTTTGCTCTAATCTTTCGGCTTCTCTGTAATTATGCCGTTGGTAGAGATGATACTTTGGCAGTCAAGTTTTATTTCTCTCCCCCATGGTGCCCACTTAAGTTTCAACTTGAATTTCAGATAAACAGTGGATAGTTTTTCATGTAAGTATGCTGCAAGTGGATAAATGCAACCAAGTTGTCTTTTTCCTCTGACCTGGAACTGTCTGAGGTTCCCAGGGGGGGATGGCATTCCATACCCATGTTTTCTATCACTCCCTAGTTAAGCAACAGAAGAGAAAATACACAGATATTCCCAGGCCAGTTGTTCCCTCTTGCAAGTTATGCAGGCTTGGATGAATCATGAGACTTGAGTGCATCACAGATCTGAGAGTGGGCAGAACACCCCCAAACAAGCACTTGAACATCCCACTTAGTGCCTGACACCTGTTGTGACATTGTCACCAAGAAGGCAGCCTTGTGGCCTTTCTGAAGGAGCAGCTTTATTTTCTTAGCGACCATCCTCCTTGTCATTTAATACGTGACTCCTATGTGCTGGTCCCCAGTGTGAAATGTGTACAACTCTTTTATCTTAAATCGAAATGTATACTCACTGACGTTTGGGGAGAAAGCATTCTTAACTTTTATGCCTTCATTGTGTGTGTGTGTGTGTGTGTGTGTGTGTGTGTGTATCTCCTTTCTATATAATAAGTTATAAAAATACCAAGTTTTGAACAGGTTAGCTAGTTAGTTCAACAGGTAAACATTAGTGCAAAATGTGTACCCTAAGCCAGATCTGGTGATTACAAATTCATTTCCCACAGCTCCCCATAGCCTCCTAGCTTCTCTACCATTGGGACAAATTTTCCCCAGATTTATGTACGTATGCTCAAATGCTTAGTGAATTACAAAGCTTCACAAGTCTGTGTAGAAAAAATAAGTTTCCCCCCACTCCACTTCTTTTCCCTTCCTTCCTCCCCTTTCTTTCCTTTTAGCAACTTAATTGTCTTTGAAGAAGAATCCAAGGATGATACATTTTTTATGAGCTCTTAGACATAACTATTACTTATGAGACATAATAATATCCTCCTTTTAATATACTAAAGGGAAGTGATTCTTGAGAACAAGTTTTACTATTAAGTTTCATAATACAACTCTTTGGGGACAGAGGTCCTGCATGGACTCTTGTTTATTTAATAAATACCACTCTTACGCATGACAGCAGTATTCACCCAAGGTTCTTGACATGATCTGCCTTGGCTATGGAAGCCTTTTGAATCCACCAGATCAACAAGGCCATAAGCAAACTGGAAGTTCTCTCCTCCCTTCAGAGAAAAGAACATCCTTCTTTGATGGCCCCTTCTTTTTTTCCACTGGGGTCTCACCCACAAGGATCCTTTATGTAGGGCATCTTTTGCCAGTGTCCTGGCTTTCCATGCCTGATATGCTCTCTCTGGGCTTTTTCAGCCAGACTGGAGTGCCCTTGCTGGAACAGTGTCTCAGGATGCCTGATTCTGAGGTCGGAGTGCTACATAAACCAGTTGTCATTCTGAGTCTGCTGTATGGATTGCTTCCCATGTTGGAGCCTTTAAAAAAAAAAAAAGCGAAATCACCTATAAGAAGCAACAACTTGCCATGGCTCATTAGTCTAATTCTCTGCCTTTGGCACTGGCACCCTGGGTTCTAGTCCCTGTTGGGGCGCCTGACCCTGTCCCAGTTGCTCCTCTTCCGGTCCAGCTCTCTGCTGTGGCCCGGGAAGGCAGTGGAGGATGGCCCAAGTGCTTGGGCCCTGCACCCACATGGGAGACCAGGAGGAAGCACCTGGCTCCTGGCTTCGGATCAGCGCAGCACACTGGCTGCAACACACCAGCGGCCATGGCAGCCACTTGGGGGGTGAACCAATGGAAAAAGGAAGACCTTTCTCTCTGTCTCTCTCACTGTCTAACTCTGCCTGTCCAAAAAAAAGAAAAAAAAAAAAAAGAAGAAGAAGCAACAATATACATCAGCCCTTGTAAACACTGTTGAAGACTGTTGAGGAACACTTCTCTTAGTTTTCTTTATGCCATTCATTCTTTTTACTTTCTTTCTTTTTATTTTTCTTTCTTGGATAAGACAGGAGAGGGAGCAGCAAGAAGTGTGGGAGAATTAGTGGGAGGGCAGGTATGGTGGAAAAAATTACTATGTACACTATGTATGTAATGCTGTATTTATTAATATATACAAATTAAAAGTAAATAAATTAAAAAAAAGAAAATAAATATTATGTGAAGGCTTCAGAATGCATAGAAGACTTCAACACCATGTTCTCAAATTGTTATTTATATAACAAGCCTGGAGATGACATTGTTCTTATGGCACAAACTCTAGAGAAGTTGTTTATGCAGAAGCTGCCTCAAATGCCACAGGAAGAACAAGTTGTGGGTGGTAAGGAAAGAATAAGGAAAGTCCAGCTGTCTGCTATAGCCCGGGAAGGCAGTGGAGAATGGCCCAAGTGCTTGGGTCCCTGCACCTGCATGGGAGAATCAGAAGAAACTCCTGGATCCTGGGTTCAGATCAGCGTAGCTCCGGTCGTAGCGGCCATTTGGGTGGTGAACCAACAAAAGGAAGACCTTTCTCTCTGTCTCTCTTTCTCTCACTGTCTAAGTCTATCTGTCAAATAAAAAGAAAGAAAAAAAAAAAAAAAGAAAAAGAAATGCAACACTGCCGGAAAAAAAAAAAAAAGATAAGGTTTGTGTGTGCAGAAAACTGTGTGTGGGAGATAAAGCCCTATGGCTTTGTGAACTCTAAGGCAGTGAGATATGGCGCACAGTAAGGCCTGATAGCAGAGCTGTGCTGCAGCTCTGCCCTGAGTGTATTGGCAGCAAGGAGCGCTTCACCTTTAGAACCACCCTCCAGGAGGCAAGGTGAAACTAGCAACCCAGCCAGTCCCTTTTCTGCATTACACCTACCGCAGGCTTCTTACTCTTGAAAAATAACTGAACTATAGTGAGAAAGGAGAAAAAGGGGGAAAACAGAAGGAGCTAAGAACAGAAAGGGCAAATGTATTTCATCTTGTGTGTCAGTGGTTGCTGGAACAATGTCTCAAGATGCCTCTGGGATAATAGGAAAGAGTGCTGTGATTGATTATTGATGTCTGGGTGATAGCAGAGTGGCATCAACCATGCCAGCTCAGACCTGGTACACTCATAAGCATGCTGTAAATGTAAAGTATTAGGGATCAAATAGGCTTGTAGCAAAAGTAGCAAGATTTTTCTCCTCTCATATCATCATTTATTTGCATCTGGACCGCTTATCCTTTACTTTTTTGCATAAATACTTTTAAATTTATGGTTATGCTAATCAAAGAGGTTTATAAAGCATTCTCTCCTATGTTCCCCAAACTTCTTAAATCTGATATTGCTTAGGATTGCTTCCGATGAAAGTAGCGTACATCAGATGAATGGAAGCTTATCCAAATAGGGTTGTTATTTTTTCTCGTATGGCAGACTCTTGTCAGTTGGTCAAACAGAGCTTCCTCATTGAGTGAGCGATGACATCCAGGAAGTGGGTCCTTCCTGTTTTTCGTGCTTTGGTCCTTCTTTGTTGACCTCACAGCCTTACTGAAGATGCCGAAAGGCTGCCGTCTGCTCAAGCACTCCATGTGTGTGCAGTTCATGACGAAGGGAGGAGTGTAGCCAGCTAGTTCTCCTCTTTTGTCTCCTGTCTATAAGAAATAAGAGTAACTTTCCCAAAAACATGGGTCACATAATTACTTCTCAATACAAAAGAGACTAGGAGAGCAAATACTTGGCTGGAAATGGCTTTAGCTTTGTTAGCCAGTAGGCTATGGAACACTGCATACAGAAGTCCTTTGGTTGGCAGTTCTGCCTATGGAAACATGTAACACTTTTTCACTGAAGGAATTTGGAAGTGTTGATGAGCCACAAAGTATGGAAGCAAAATCTTTTTTTTTTCTTCTTAAAGGAAACCAAGAAAAAAATTACTTGGTTCACCAAAATTCATGCACAGCCCTTCTATAACTTTTCATTTTTGACAGCAGGTAGTCCACATGTCCAAAGATCTTCCACTTTCCTTATTTTTCTATAGCCAAATAGGCATAATAGCCAGTTGCATAAACTTGACACCCAGACCCATACATGGTAGAAACTGCAGCTGTGGCCTGTTGGTTTGTGCCTACATCTGTTTCTGGAGTCGTACATCACTCATCATAGAGTCTTGCAGGTCTCCTGGGTTCATCCTTATTTTACCCAATAAGAAAACTGAGGGCTATAGAGAGTAATTGAGCTGCCTAGTGCCAAAGCCATCTTACTGCTAAGATGGAACCACAGATCTCATCACTCCATTTTGAGGAAAGTGCACAGCAAGGGATACCCATTACAGGTGCCTGGACCCAGCACTTGGCTCAGCTGGCCTTGGGGAAATTGCCTGGCTTTTCTGCATCACTTTCCTCATCTCTAAGGTGGGCACAATGGTGCCTAAGTTAGGACTGTTTGAAGAATTAAATAAATGCACTGAGGTAAATCACTTAGTACAGTGGGACATTCTAATTGCTTCCATTACTGATTTCTTTTCACTATCCAGGATTTTTATCAGCATCGTCCTCATCATCACTCATACTGCTGCTACGACATTAGGCCATGCATACTTTTGTTTCCCTTTTAAAGCACTTCTGGGACATGTAGGAGTGAGATTTATCTATGTATTCATTTATTTATTTGAAAGGCCGAGTAAGAGAGAGAGAGAGGGAGAGAGAGAAAAAGAGCATTTCCATTCACTGGTTCACTCCCCCAAATGCCCAAAACAGCTGGGACATGCCCAGGCTGAAGCCAGGAGCCAGGAACTCCATCCGTGTCTCCCATGTGTGTGACAGGAACCCACGTACTTGTGCCATCATCTGCTGACTTCCAGGCACATTAGTGGAGGATAGCTAGGACTCAAACTGGCACTTCAACATGGGATGTGGATGTCCTAAGTGGTGGTTCAACCTACTGTGCCACAACACCAACCCCAGATTATTGTACTTTTATTGCTTTATTTTTAAAAGCTTATTTAGTATTTTATGTATTTAATACTTTTGATTTTTATTATATTTATACACTTATTTTTTGTTTTATTGTATTATTTTAAAAATTCAATACCATGGGGGCCAGTGCCGTGGTGCACTAGGTTAGCCCTGGCATCCCATATGGATGCTGGTTCTAGTCCCAGTTGCTCCTCTTCCAGTCCAGCTCTCTGCTGTGGCCTAGGAAAGTAGTGGAGGATGGCCCAAGTACTTGGGCCCCTGCACCTCCATGGGAGACCAGGAAGAAGCACCTGGCTCCCAGCTTCAGATCAGCATAGTGCCAGCCATTAAGGCCATTTGGGGAGTGAACCAATGGAAGGAAGACCTTTCTCTCTGTCTCTCTCTCTCTGTCTCTCTCACTGTCTATAACTCTGTCAAATAAATAATAAAATCTTAAAAAAAAATTTAATACTATGAGTTACATGATTCCAAATACATATTGATTAACATTTTAATATGCATTTATAGATTCTTTCTTTTAAATTTTTTATTTGAAAGGCAGAGTGAGACACAGGTACACAGAGATGTTCCATGTGCTGGTTCACCCCCCATATGCCTGTAATAGCCAGGGCAGGACCATTTGAAGCCAGGAGCACATGACTTTGTGTAGATCTCCCATTTGGGTGACAAGGACCTAAGTCTTGAGCCACCACCTGCTATCTCCCAGGGTGCGCATTAGCAAGAAACTGGAGTAAGGAGGAGCTGGGACTCAAACCCAGCTACGCCAAATGGGATGTGGGTGTCCCAGGCACCATCTTGACCACTCTGTCACAACCTGCCCCTGATTAACACTTTAATTACATACTCGACGTATGGTAAGAATTGCCAAAATGTGCAGTGGGCACAACCTATTAATTCTCAATTATGTAAGACTAGGCCTTCTCCTGTGTTGCTGAGAAATGAGTGGAGTTGCCATGTTCAGTGTCCAGAAGTCAGGAGGTGTCAGGGAGACAAGTAGGAGAGGGACAAGCTGCACATTTGGGGTTTTGTGTCTTAAATTTGCAGTGCAGAAACCATTTTGAAAACCGTACTGTTCCCTGCACGCACTGTTGTTCCTATTTAGAGCTCTAGAGAGCAGAGACAGTGAGTGGAAGGAAGGGACGGCTTTTCTCTATGTGGCTGTCAGAACAGTAGATGCCCCACGTGTCAACCAAACCCCGTGTTGCCCTGTAGCCTGGAAGGAAGGGCACAGCTATCAGAGTTCAACGTTCTCTCAGTATCTCCTCCTTTTTGTTGCTGTTGAAGTGACCACGAGTGGTTTTGCTTAAGTAACTGGAAAAGTGGCTGGTGTTCTCCAGCCCTCCTGCTCCAGCAGATACTGTTGTGGGGATGGGATCTCCTCCCGGGCTTCCTGAATATCTCTGTACTGTCCTTCGTGTACCAGGCTCTGGTGTGCTCTCTGGCTTGGCCTCCTGTCAGTCACCGCATGAGGGGTGCAGTCGTTTTTCAGTGTTGGGCTCTGGAGAAGGAAGACAGAGCTTCTGGCTCTACACGTAGAGCTCTCTTCCGGCAACACCAGAGCTGTGAGAAGTGTGACCTGTGTCCTATTTATGTTTGCCTAGGAACTTGGACTACAAGCTTTATTTGTTGAGTTCTTGGCTTTCTTCTTTTTAAAATTTATGTATTTATTTGAGAGGCAGAGTTACAGAGAGAGAGGGAAAGATAGGGAGAAATGTCCTCCATCCGCTGGTTCACTCCCCGAATGGCAGCAAGGGGCCGATCCAGGAGCTTCTTCCAGGTTTCCCACGTGGGTGCAAGGCCCAAGCACTAGGGCCATCTTTTGCTGCTTCCCAAGGTCATACGCAGAGAGCTGGATCAGCAGAGGAGCAGCTGGGACACGAACCCCGCCCATGTGGGATGCCGGCATGGCAGGTGGAGGTTTAACCTGCTACACCACAGTACCTGCCCGCTTGTTGTTCTTTTATAACCCACATCCATATGTAGATCTTTGTGATACGCATTTTTGTTATATCTTTGTCTGGTGCTAGTTTATGTTCCTTCTCTTGTTTTCCATTGTTGTCTTTCATATGCTTTAGAATTATGCAGCTTTAAGTCTTGCTGTAAGTCTCCTGAACCCCTCTGAAACAAAGCAGAGAATATGTCAACAAATATTCTTCTTTTTTTTCCCCAATAGAAATCGACTTAAAGCCTCCAGAGAGATTGAATCCGTAGACCTTCCAAACTGCCACCTGATTAAAGGAATTGGTTCGTATGTAAAAATGCTTGTTGTGTAGATTACAGTGTTTGGCCATCAATGTTAAAACACTAACCAACAGTATTTTGGCGTGCAATTTCAGCAGGGAGACCACATTAGATCAACAGGAAGTGCTTTGGTCACTCTCTTGTGACCTCCCACACACTGCATTTCTTCTCTTATTCTGACTGTAAGATAGTGTTTGTATAATCCTGTTTTTTGTTTGATTTTTTCTTGTTTCGCGGCTTCTCTGAACTCATTTTGTGAAGTCTGTATTCTTCCCTTGATGTCAGTTGAAGTCCGTGTCCCATTAGCCTACTGCTCAGCTCATAAGAGAAGAAGGTAGGTTCCGTGCAGGCAACCACAGTACAGGGAGCTTCAGAAAGTTCGTGCAAAATGGAATGGAAAGATGAGTTTATTTGGGTGCAAACAATGTGGAAGTTCTCGCTTGGTGTTTTCATTCACATTTTCCATGCACCTTTGGAAGACCCTCCGTATGTGTGGCTTTCAACTTTTTTTATACCAAAATAATGATAATTTAATTTTCTAGGAACTTTTGAAAGCAGCTTGTATTCATCCTGCTCAGTACTGTGTAACCAGCCTCTGGTCCCATGCCTCGTGCAAAGGTGATGTTTCACAGCATGTGCTGGGGAAATGTTCATTGCTTTATCTTCTAAGCTATGACTGAGGGGACAACACTTCATGGGTTCTGCTGACTCCATTCTTTGCAGGATGCCCCGTAGTGCCTGAGTCTTTGAACAGGGGCTTGGAGATGCAGCCCTGAATCTTCTGTAGTTGCAAGACATCTGTCTACACCATCCCCGTAGCACCCAGGGCCTGCCCAGCCTGTCTGCAAATTCTTCCAGGGCAGAGTCCATGTCCTGCTGTTTTTACCCTTTGCCATCTACCAAAGGCCTTGGTACATAATAGAGTCTCAGTCACTATCGCTGAATTATCAATGAACCATCAAACACTGGCTGTTTCTTGGAGGTAGTACAAGGTGTGATTAGCTACAAACAAGTGAGAAGTCAGATCACTAGCTTCTGGTTCGGGTTCCGCTACAGATGTGCAGTGTGACCTCAGGCAAGCTGGCTTTTGGGTCTTTCACCTGTAATGATGAGTTTGTGACTACACTGAAGGATTTCAGATTTTAAAAAGCCTAGGACCACACATAGGAGATCCGGAGGAGGCCCCTGGCTCCTGGCTTCAGACTGGCCCAGCTCCAGCTGTTGTGTCATTTAGGGAGTAAACCAGCGGATGGAAGATTTCTATCACCCCCCCCCCCCCCTTACTCTGCCTTTCAAATAAATAAAATCAATCCTTAACAAGAGAAAAAATCCTGGGGCCATGTCTTTGAACTCTTAGAATGAGAGCCTCAGTGTGATTACTAGACGTGGCATCGTGCCCTCCTGTCCTTCTCTAGAGGTGGGAGAGCTGTTTAATTTTCGCATTGTTTTTAAGAAATTAAAATACAGATTACATGAAAGTGTCCTCTTCATCTCCTATATAGGTAATATTGTTAAACATGTTTTGAGTGTCCTATACTTTTTCTGTTTGTGAATACTCTCACACATGCAATTAAAATATAAATGGGATCAAATTGTACATATTTAAGAACCAGCTGTTGGCACTTGATACTATACTGAAAATTTGTCAGTATACTTTTTTTTTAACAACTGTATAGTATCTTTCTATGCAAAGATCCTGTAAATGTATATTCAAACAGTATAGGAAGATACAAAATGGAAAATAAACATTTCTCAACAAATTCTTCATCCTCTCACAAAAATAACCTGAGATTAAATTTCCTTTTTGTTCCTTCTTGATATTTTCAGTGCAAAGCCACAAATATATGCCTATACATACATATCTCTTTTTCTTTTTCCAAAAATGGCATCTCAGTGTAAATATTCCACAACCTGCTTTACTCCTTACACAGTGTGAACAGCTGTGCACATCAGCGCAGGGATATTTACTTCATTCTTTTTAATACTTCTGCACGCTATGGTTTATTTAGTCAATTCCTTTAAAAAAAAAAGTTATTTATTTGAAAGGCAGAGTGACAGAGAGAGAAATAAAAAAATGGTGGGAGGGAGATAACAAGAGGGAGATCTTCTTAGTCACAAGATGCCCACACCAGCTAGGGCTGGGCCAGGCCAAAGCCAAGAGCCAGGAACTCTTTCTGGATCTCCCATGTGAGTGGCAGGAACCCAAGTACCAGGGCCATCATCTGCTGCCTCCCAGGCACGTTAGTAGGAAGCTGGATCTGAAGCAGAGCATCTGGGAGTCAAACTGGCACTCCTATATGAAATGCAGGTGACTTACACCTGCTGCTCCACAACACCCACCCCTAACCAGTTCCTTTCTCATGCATTTCTGGTTTTATTGCCGTTTTTTGGAAACTACAAACAAGTGAGTGAACACCATTGCTCTTGTATCTGTGTGTCTGTGATAAATCATGTGGACAACAGTGGGACTGTTATTCAGTTAGGACATGCTTACAATTTTGATCATCATTGCTAAATTGCCCAGGAGTTGGCAACACCAGTATTTAATGATAGAAAGGCTTCCTATTGGTCACCACATTCACTGTGGTTTGCAGTGTTCTTGTAACCAGAAGGAATGGCAGTTAGTTGTCAGAGCCACCTTTTCAACCCAGAACTGGTTGGTTCTCCTCCCTTCATTTGCCCAAACACCTAGGAGGGTGCAAATTCAAACACCAGACTAGATCTCTGTTGGATAACACAGAAGGTACTAGAACCAAGGTTGCTCACGGAGTCCCCAGTGACAGCAACTTCTTCCTGCCCTCTGGCTGCAATCAATAAGAACCCCTCAGAGCCAGGCACTAAGTCAAGCCAGATGGCACCTGTGAGGGTTGCCAGGCCATCTTGGGAGGCTGGGTGAGTGATCTCACAGGTCATCTTTGCTACTGATTTAATAACTGCCACATCACTAAACAGCCCTGAGCCCGGGGACACCCACCTTCTGTGAATTCAAGTCTCAGCGTAGACAACAGGGCACAACCAGACAGGCTGCAGGACACACTGCCAAGTGTTTTCCTCTTACCACTCCTGGGATGGAGGGCTGCCCCGGGAAAAAAACAAACCTGGCAGCATTTGTATTCTGCACAGGCGTCTATCTGTGTTTGTGACCTTTATGTTGTGATGTGTGTGAGCTGCTATCTGAAATGGGAAAGAATGAAGAAATAGGCCACCTATGGCCCCTCACGTGAAGTGTTTAATGCCTCGGAGGCACTTCGGAAGGCAACAGAGCGGGGAAGACGAGTGATCAGAAGCACATTTGGGATATGTTTTTAGATCTAATTAGAATTGTGCTTTTCTTTCCTTCTGTTTTGCTTTTGCCCTGTGGTTAGCACACACATGTGAACATGTGTTGAATGCTGTATTAGTGATGCATAATGGGTAATAATAACTTGTGGTTGCATATTTTTAACAAGAGTTGTTTTATAATCTTTGATTATAATGAATAATGGTGTGCTGTACATTCGTTCCTATAGAGGCAAAAACAGCTTCTTTGGGTGGGCAGCAAGGGTAGAGAGGACCTTAGTTTAAGTTTTATTTTCTATTTTGGAAGCAGGATAGCCATGTAGTTGAGGCTAGTTAATCCCTTCAAGAGGGAGACCCCACTCCCTTGATCTCTTTTCCCATCAACACACATATACACAAACACACACACAAACAACAACAACAACAACACACACTGCAATGCTATGTTCAGCATCTTTACAATCACTGAAAAATGAACTCATTGTCACTCTCGGGTGCTTTGTACTTATCATATCATATATCATGTCTTCTTGTTTTAATAAATAATAGTCCCTGACTACAATATCTGTGTGGTAGAAAGTCTATGATTCCATATTTTTATTCTTTCCCAATCTAAGCTATTACACACCCAAGATCTGGCTCAATATCAATGTCTATGTAATAAAACTATAATGCAAGAACTAGCTAACTTTACTTGAAGCTTAAAAGTTTAAAAAAATTTCATTCAGAGCTCTGAACCAAAGCATTTTTATTTGAAAAAAAATTAGAGAGAGAGAGGGAGAGAGAGAGAGAGTGCCAAATCACTGGTTCACTCTCCCAAATACTGAGGCCATCCCAAGCCAAAGATAGGAACAGGAACCAGGAACTCAATCCTATTCTCCCACATGAGCAGTCAGGGAGCCAAGCACTTCATCCACTACCTGCTGTCCCCCAGAATGCCCGTTAGCAGAAAGCTGGAACTGGAATTTGAGCTCAAACTCAAGCACTCCAAGCATGAAATGTGGGAATCTCAACTGATGTCATAACCACCAGGCCAAACAGCCACCCTGAAGCAAAATTGTGAATGGACTGTCACTGTTGAGTCAGCTAATAGTTTTATGCACTTGGCAGTCAAGGTCTTTAAAATAATTGTTCCTTGGGAAAGAAGGGAGAAAAAAGAACAGCATTGAAATTTGTAGCCCTTGTCATCAAATGCTTCACAATCTACCTATGGGGAAAAAAAAGGAAAAACAAAACAAATAAAAAAACCACTGGGAGATATAGGTGGGCTTCAAAAACCTTGTGGAAAATGGAATTAGAAGGTAAGTTATTTGAGGGCAAAACCATTTTGAAATCCAAGCATATTTTCTTTATAATACATATTTTCTATGAATTTTCCATGAAAACCCCTTGCATAGATACCTTTTTCCTTGTTATGACAGTTAAAGACCTGAGGTGCAGAGAGGTTAAGTGACTTTTTCAAGTCCTCTCTTGTAGCATCTTTTCCCAGGGTGATCAACATACATACCTAACTAGTGAATCAAAGGCTACACTCCATACTGTATTACCTATTGGGAATGGTAAAGACACATCTATTAGAAAAGTTAAAATAACCTGTAGCTGAGAAATTTCTTTTTCTCTCATGTAACATTCAAAGAGAAGCAGATGGTCTAGGATAATTAGAAGACTGCAGAACGTGGTTATTCGGGGATGAAGGCTGATGAGGCAACACAACCATCATCAATTCAGTGCTCCTGTCTTGGTCCAAGACCAGAACTCTGGGTGTTGTCATTTACCAGCAGAATGGAAAAATGACAGTTTACATAGATATGATTTTAATTTTATTTTTCCCATTGGTTACATACATCTGTATCGTCACATCCCACTGATCCTGACTTAAGCCCATGGTCACATCTGTTAGCAAGGAAGTGTGAGAGATGTTGGTAGCTATGTTGCCATGTGCCTGTTGCTAAAAAGGAAGAAGGAAAGTATTGATACTGCGAAATAGGGGGTTATCTCTGATGCAGACAGAGAATTGCTAACATAATAAGGGACAGAAATTAGATGTCTAAGCCAGGAGATTTTCTCGAAGAAGCATTCTGAAGGGGGTTTTAAAGGAAAGTGAAGGGTGTGGGTTGGTGAAGATCTCTGTGAGAGGCACAGAAGTAAAAATTCAGGGAGAGTTGACCACAGTTGCATACACAATGTGAAGTGTCTTAGAAAGGAACCAGGGACAGTTCTAATGGAGAAAGCTCAACACTAGAGTGGATATTTTCTATGTGCATTCAGGTAAGACCAAAGAATTTTAGTCCCAGCTTCCTAATTTGTGTCCTTGAGCCATTTTCGCAATCTTTCAAAACCTCTATATTTTCATCACGAACACAGGGGATAATGATATTGCCTCTTAGCTTTGTGAAATTATGTGAGATCTTGTATGCAAGGTACTTAGAAAGAGTATGGTACTTGGTAGCACTTTATGTATGTTAGTACCTAGTATTGTGATTGAATCGGAGAACAGATTTCTGTAACCTTATTGCTCTTACCGTAGTCACCAAGAGGTGACGGGATGATTAAAGCCTCGTGTGGTAGTGGTCATAGACATGAGATGGGGAAGTAGGTCTGAAAACTGTTTCAAAGAAAGTTAAAGTGAGACTCATTTCTTCCCATTGAAATTAGGCTATGGAGTTAAAGTTACAGTGTAGTTAAAATGAGAATGTCTTTAAAACATTGTTCTTTCTTGACTGTTAAAAGAATATTCTGTGTAGAAAACTTTAAGCAAAGGAATGTAGAAAGAAGAAAATCACTTGTAATTGTGCCACCCAAAGGAACATAGTTAATTTTTTCTATATTACCATTTTTTATATATGTTTAAGCATGTATGTACACACTGGAATGAAGTTTTCTTAAAGAATGTTCAGGAAAACAGATTTTTATGAATTAAGCTTTGGCTAAATAGGTCCAGAAAACAAAATATGGGCTAGTATTTTGTGTAGGTGTGTGGGGGGGGCGTCTGTGTGTATATGTTTGGTGTATGGGTCTGTGTGGGTGTGGGTGTATGTGGGTGTGAAGGGGGTCTGTGTGTGTGGATACAGGTGTGTGTTTGTGTGGGTGTGTTTATGTTGCATGTATGTGTGTTTGTGTGGGTGTGTTTAGGTCTGTGTGTTTGTGTAGGTGTGTGTGGTGTGTGAGTGTATGTGTGGGTCTGTGTGTGTGTGGTATGTGTGTGTATGTGTGTTTGTGTGTGGTATGGGGGGGTCTGTGTGGGTGTGGGTGTGTGTGGGTTTGTGTGTGGGTCTGTGTGGTGTGTGAGTCTGTGTGTGTTTGTGTGTGGTATGTGTGTTTGTGTGTTGTGTGGGGGGGTCTGTGTGGGTGTGTTTGGGTCTCTGTGTGTGTAGGTGTGTGAGTCTGTGTGTGTGTGTGTGTGTGTGTGTATGCCTGCTGGTGTATGGGATGCATTCTTCTGTCCCTGCTTAGTCACCATTGAGAACCACCATGAGATTAGGGTCTAGTCATTCATAACCTTTTTTTGAGGAAATCCCAGACTCTTATTGAATCTGCTAAAGTCAAGGACCCTTTCACACTAAAGTTCTTTTCTGTACATACACACTTCATTTTGTATCATACAGAATTTCAGAGGGTGCATTAGATACCTGGAAGCTGGTTTACAGTTCTGTGGGCAACCATTCAGGGTGAGCACCTTTCCACTCTGCCATAATTAGGCCTAGATATGTACCTGTTTTTGAAGAACAGGCAAACAGATGATGAAGGTTCTTGGCATTTTTATTTTGTTTTGTTTTTCTGCACTGTAATAGAGCAAGCAACCCCGAGACAATCAGCTACATGCGAACTCATAAATCCAAACCAAAATGGCTGGACAGATAGATGCCGTTGATCTTGACAACCTAGCAACCTAGAAATAATCTTAGAGAAATCCTTTGGAGATGTCTTAAAGGGGAAGATTGGATTTTGTGGACTCAAAGAATGTGTCATGATTTGGCTTAATCTAAGCCATCTTTATTCCTGTTTTCTCTGTTTGGGTCTGTTATCTGTGGAATCTATGCAGTGAGACCACTGGGAAGGTCTTAGGTCTAATTATTTGCTATGCTATGTGGCATGTACTGCAGACAATCAATAAACAGTCATAGTCATTGTAGCCTGCCCCAGAGACAGGAGTCAGAAGCTGCAGCTGGCTGAGGTGCATGGCATTTTCCTTTAGTTTTCTTCTACTAGTATTTTCTGTACATTAAAGCCTAAGTTTAAAGATTAAATGGAAAGCTTCCTTTACCTATGAGAACAAGTAGGCACTGTTTTTTAAAGTGGGACTATGTAATCCCAGGTGTTTTCTCTCTGTTAATGAGAGAAATGTCTGTCTGCTTCAGATGGGATGAGTAGAGAAGAGGACAAGAATGTTTGCATGGTTAAGTGATTGTGAGCTCTCCTTTGTGAAAGTAAAATTCCCCTGATGTCAATTAGCTTTACACAGACATCTGGATGTTTATCATGGAAATGTGCAGGTGTCAACTTTTTCTGTATCATAGCAGGAAATGTGGTGATAACTTGACTTTGATTTGAGTAAACACAAAATATCTAGCATTTAAAGTCAGAAGTTCATTTTAGGAAGAGGTTTAGACTGACGTTTATGAAAGAGAGTGGTTCCTTGAAAAAAATCAGAACCATCCCTGAAGATACTGACACTCTGATAGCATAAACAATGTCCCATAATGCACTGTCTAACAGATAACAGAACGTGATATTTGAACGTGATATTTGACTGTTCCTTGAACTTGCAGAAGCTGGCTCTGAAGATATTGACATTCTGCCCAATGGTCTGGCGTTCTTTAGTGTGGTGAGTACCTGAACTTTCCCCACATTCAGTACAGGAGGTTCAAGGCTATTCAGTGAGGCCTGCAGAGCAGATACTGGCTTTTAGAATTCCTCATTTTCTAAAATATCTTCTGGAAAAGACAGGTCAGTAGGACCTTGGAAGACTTAGGAAGTTTTTCCAAATATGGAGATGAAGAGTTTTTGCCAATTGATTTATTGCTGTTCCATTGCATTACATATGCCATACAGTGTTTTGGATATTTCAGGCACTATTGTGGATATTTGATACTGTTCATCTATTTAAATATAGTATTTATCTTTGCTGTTACATTTTGTGTTGTTTATTTAATTTTACATATTCATATTTGTTATTGTTTATTTTTAAAATATACACCCCCTTTCCCAAACCAGGGCCAATGCCTTTTCTTTCTTTCTTTCCTCCACTAAATATTTATCATAACTAGAAAGTCATCAAGTGATCGTATTTATACCCTTTATTCTGATTTAAATTCTTATAAGCTGAAAAATAATATCTTTTCTGGATATACAATAGAAAACATTTAAAATTGATGATGCTGGTCTGCACCAAATCTGTTCTAATTGAGAATTCAGGTGAGCGGGCAGATGAAGAGGCTCTGACCATTCACCTTTCTGGCTTGGGCACAGGTGAGAGTCCTAGGCCTCTTTCTGGGTCCAGGTGTCCTTCAGGAAGAAGTACATGACTTGGAAGACTGCCCATAATTAGATCGTTCCCTGTAAGCAGCCAGTATTTCAGTCCCCAAGATTCAGGAAGGATGTGAAAAACTTGGAGATGCTTTAGAAGAAAGTCACAACACTACTGAAGTAGTTGTCAGATTTATGAGAAGTTGAGAGGGCTCAGCTTGGAAGAGAATGAGGTTAGGCCACGCTTCTTGATGGCTTTTATATGAAATACTGAGAGCAACTGGTTATTACCATGAGGGAAACAAGAAGTACCACGGGCTTTGACAAAAATACTAATATTTATATTTAATGTTTAAAATATAGTTTTAAAAGAAAAGTTTCATTTAATTGCCTATACAGAATGAATAATGTGATAATTACTCTAAGACTCTGGGTTTGCTTAGATGCACATGCGTGTGCACCTGTCTGTAGGCCTAGAACAAAACAATGGGACTGCCAGTCAGAATGATTCATAACTAAGATGCAAACATCCAGAATAATGCTGGTGTGCTTTGTGACGGCTAACACACTGGCTTTTTGTTTGTTTTTTTGCAAACATATTCTTGGAGACTTGTGTAATTCAAAACTCTCCTATTTCAAGATCCTCTGTGCCCCCAAAAAATTCTGAAGTGGGAAGGGTGAGGTCTCTGTATGAATGAGTCAGCTTTCCATCACTGTAATTAAAATACTGGACACAGATACTCATGAAAGAAGGGGGTTTATTTCACCTCATGGTTTTGGAAGATCACGGTCCAAGATCAGGGAGGCACCACTGGTTTAGCCATATGATGAGGCTGGAGGATGACAATGATGGGTATGTGTGGCCAAAAGATCCCATGGTTAGGCTGGAAGGAGAGCCAGAGAGAGCAGTTGGGCCTGGTTCAGGCTGATACAGTGAGTCCTCTCTCAAGAGCTACCCTCTGAGGGCGCTTCCCCATGTGACTTAAGGAGTTGCCACTAGGCCTCTCTTCTCAACACCATAATTGAATAAGATCTCTGCCCTACCGTATTCCCAAGTCATGACTTTGGGATTTAAATGTCTGCATGAATGCAGGAGCCAAATCTTGTTCAAACTATAGTGGTCTCCAAGCACAAAATCTGCAATCATTTTCCCAGTGGGCCATATTACAGTCACAGTGATCTTGCAGCCACGCCAACAGAATTTCTGTTTCTTTTTAAAATATTATCCTTTCTTGGTTATGTGACTTGGGGGGGGGGGGGATAAATTTAGAAAAATTCCTACTTTACCACTGTTGTTTGTTTACTCAGCATTGTCTTGAACACTTCCCAAGCTACTCTCCCTTTTAAAGAAACAGTTCATATATCATGAGGGTCATTTGATCTTCCTAGAATTTTGGCTCATCAAATGCTTCCTGTCCCATAGTTATGGGGTGAAGGTCACCTCAAAATTAACATTAGACTTGAAGAGAGATTGATAGAATATAAAAATTTAAACAGCAATGTGTGAGTATACTTAACACTACTGACCTGCACACTTTAAAATGGTGAAGATGATGAGTTTCATGTTCTATCTGTTTTACTACAATCAATTTTAAAATGAGGAGAAATATTTAGATAGTAGGAAGATTTAACAATTCCAGCTTACTAGGACTGCCAGCATTGCAATTATAGATAGGTTTTTTTAAACTGAGAGATTTCTGGTTATGTCCAATTTTGTGCATAAAGTGAGACTTTTTTATTGTGCCCATTAAATGTATATGAACAATGACTGCATTGTATTAGAAAACTGAATGAGACAGTGCATTCAAATACAACTTACTTGAACTTGATTGATAGATCAATTGGCAGATAAAACATTTGATTGCTAGATATATAGATAATATATTGGTTGACTAACTCAAAAGACAAAAGATCTAGATCTCAGTGAGTTCCCAATAGAAGTCAATACTCATTTCTAACTGAAACCTCTAAGCAGAGAAGGAACTTGCAACAAATATCATTCCTAGTGGTAAAATTTGAGGTGCAGTCCCATTAATGTTCATAAAGTTAGAAAATGCCTGGCAAAAACCATCAGTAATCTACTGGAGTTTAATAACCTAAAACGCAAGAAAAACTAAATAGGAAGCAGAGGAAAGAGACAAAACTGCCATTGTTTTTAGATAATTTGCTCATCTGTTTTTGTAAACAAGCCAAGAAATTTAACTGCATAGATTAGAACTAACAGGAGAGTGCGGTGAACTTAATGGATTCAGAATGAACACATCAAACTCAGTGGCATCCCTCTGCACTAAGAAAAACCAAAATACAGTGTTCCATTCAGTATACCCAATGAATGTCCCATATATGAGGGAATCTTCAAAAAGTTCATGAAAGAGCATATAATGCAAAAACTGCATGGTTTTCAAATTCTTTTGGCATTTAAATAAACTTACCCTTTAATATATTTTCCCTGAGTTTTTTGAGGTGCCCCTGCAGTACGGGTAATAGAAAAAAATCTATACACCAGCGTTAAGGAGAACAGGGTAAGTGGGAATTTTGATCAGGGTTGGTCTCACTGAGACAGGGACATTGGGAACAAATGTAAAGAATTCGAGGGAAGGAGCCATAGATCTCAGAGGCAGAGCATTCCTGGGCAGAAAAAACTGTAAAAGCCCCGATGCAAGACCATGTTCAGTTTGTTGAAGAACATCAAGGAATCCAGATGAGGGACAGTCACAGGCCGTAGGACAGTGGAATGGGGTGATTGGGATGTGGCAGGGGCAGGGGGAGGGTGCAGAAAGGGGCGGGTCACACGTGGCTGTTAGGTCCTTGTAAAACATCTTCCTGGTAATCTGAAGGTGGTGGAGGGTTTTGATCAGGGGTGTGATATAGTCTGACATCTGGATTCTGAGGCAAGACCGGACAGCATGCAGGAAAGGCCAGTGCGGAGACTGGTGTCAAATGACGGTGGTGATCTGGACCAGGGCAGCTGTGGAGGAAGTGGTGAGAACTGTGCACAGCCTTAGGAAGGGGTATACCGTGCAGGAAAAGTCAGCAGGCTTTGCTGATGGATTGGATATGAGGGTGCGGTAAGAAGGGAGTGCCGACTGACATCACTGACCGAGACTTGTTGCACTGTGGAAACAGCACGCAGGCCTGGGCCTCAAGATTTCCACAGTCCACGCGTGAACTTAGGTGTCCCCACCCTCAGCTCTGCCGGGAATGTCCCAGCCCCCCACACTCCCTAACCTGAACCCTTGATTTTCTGTTTCTGCTCAACAAAATCAGTTATTACTCAGCGTTCAGCCTTCTAGCTCTGTTTTTTCTATTGTCTTCTTCTTTCTGCTTTGTGTCGGGGGCTTTATGCCATCATCCTCAATTCATGTATAGTGTCCACTTTAGGCTATAAAAATACGTAAGCCTTTATACCTGTCTTTTTTCACTGTTTTGGAAAGGGTCTGAAGTGTCCAGGACTCCACAGCTTTGCACCAGATAAGCCTGGAGGAATACTAATGATGGATCTCAAAGAAGAAAGACCGAGGGCACTGGAGTTAAGAATCAGCCGTGGGTTTGACTTGGCTTCATTCAATCCACATGGCATCAGCACTTTCATAGATGATGGTACGAACCAAAGAGCTACCAACATTGGGAAATTATAATGATTCACAAATGACTGTGGAGAATAGATTGGTTATTTGTATAGGAAGAGAAGAACAATTAGCTCACGAATTACTTCCATATTTTTCATGCAAACAGGTTGTTTGTTTGCCTCTTCGGCTAGCAGGAAGTTACATTTTGAAATTTCTAACAGCACCTGAATGTTCAGGTTTTATAACCTTTTCATGAAGCTATGATCATTGCATGGGAAAACAGCTATATTTCTGAATTAAACTGTAAACAGATTATACATGAATTCTGCCCAGGCAGTGGGAAATGCTCTGTCTTAAAGGTCAGGAGACCAGTGATCAGAAATAACACCAAAGAGTTGTTGCCGGGGAAGATGGAGACAGGAATGGGATGCTGGGTCACCTCAGGGCTGACACAGTCCACCCTGCCTTGCCTGCAGCATTTAAATGTCAGTGTTTGCCTAGAGGTGCTGTGGTGTCTTGTAAATTAACTTGGTTCTTTCAATTCTTTAGATGACACAATTTATCTCTTTGTTGTAAACCACCCGGAATTCAAGAATACAGTGGAAATTTTTAAATTTGAAGAAGAAGAAAATTCTCTGTTGCACCTGAAAACAATCAGACATGAACTTCTTCCAAGGTTCTTCCTCCTTTACTTCATTGTCCTGTGTATCTCAAGCATTTAAAATACGCCCCATGCTGAGTGGCCCTTTCCCTTTTATGAGCTGACATATAAGATCTAACATACAGAAGGTTCTCCAAAATGTGCAAAAATATTTGAATTCCATACATACTTTTTCATAATACTCATTTCTATGAATGTTTTGAAGACCTTTCATGTATACAATTTCAAATTTTTTTCACCAAGATACTATTTTTAATAAAGCCATGAACATTTTAAAGTAGCACATAATGCAAGAGCTTCTCTCTCTCTCTCTCCCTCCCTCCCTCCCTCACTTCCTCTCCCTCTCCCTCTCTGCCCCTGTGTGTGTATGTGTGTGTGTGTACTTGTACAGGTTAAGTACTCCAAATATGAGAATCTGAAATCTGAAATGTTCCCAAATCTGAAACTTTCTCAGCACTGACTTGACACATGGACAGTTCCATACCATCAAACTTTCTTTCATGCATTCAGTAATTAAAAATATTTTCATATAATAATAACCAGTGTTCTGTGAGGACTCCCTAGAGAAATGACTAGATACTGGACCACATGGTGATACTTTTAAGTATCTTGGAGTAGAAGCCAAGCTGCACCATTTTGTCTGCTATCACTCTCCCTCTTAGCTGACTCCACACCCCGTTCAGAATGCCTGACCTGCCAAGGAGGAGTAGCCTGTTTTATCATCTGGGGTTTGTATCTTTGTATGGGAATTTACAGAATGCTTTCGCAGGATTAATGGTGACTGTGGGCCACCCCTATAAGAGAATGGCCTTCCAGAATCAGAGGCGTTCACGTTGGCAGTGGGTCACTACTACTCAAGGACATAAGGCCTGTGAGTGATGAGGCTAAGAGAGAATCGTGGGCACCCTCCCAGCTCAGCTCAGTGTGCATTAGCCTACTGCTGCTTTTAGTTTAAATGTGATGGATATTTCTAATTTCTACTTCCCCTTCTAGGGTGTAAGCATGTAGCTTCCAATCTTTCTTCCAGAAATGCCCTTCCTAACCCACAGGCGTGAGCCCACCACTTAGGGGCCTCTGCTTTATACGGAACTCGTTCAGAGCCAAGGAAACCCCCCCCCCCACCAAGAGCAGCTCTGTGTTTTTCATTTAACAAAGGAGAAAGCAGCTCTTTCAGAATTTTTTGCATAGGGTAATTGGAATTTACATTTAATAATACCCTTGCCTAACAGGCTTTAAAAATGTAATTGTTTTTAGCATATCAATCTCTCACCTGAAGCAATGTTCTTAGGCAAATTCATCATCCATTTCTCTGCACGTTTATGGAGTGCCTGTTCGTTCTGGGCATGTCGGCTTTGGGAGGCAGTTAGAAACTGAACAGTCGGCCTGAGCTGACTAATAACTATGCAGGGGACTCAGCAAAAATCCAGCCACTGAGTAAGTGGAAGCGAAGTAAGTTTTATTGATGGCCTGGCCACCTCACCAGGCCATCAGGCTACCCCGGCTCTATACTGTGGCCAGCTCTGTCCTTATGTCCAATCATTAAATCCTCCATGGCTGGCTGTCAAAAGAAACATACCCTTTTGGCACCAACTTCTCTTTTCTTTTGTGATAAAATCCTGCCATAATTGCTAAATGACCTGTCTTCAGACCAGCTGGTACTTTACAAAATTGTTCTCTTAAAACATTAGTGTGGTATATTTCCTACAACTAGAGCTGTGTGATTTTAGAACATCTTTTCCTAAAAATAATCTCTTGCTCAAAATGTAAAGCACATGTAGTATAAGCCCTATGGATGTTTCTAATATGGAGGCCCTCAAGGTTTTTATTTTCTCTCCTGTGTTTTCTTTCAGTGTGAATGATGTCATAGCCGTTGGGCCAGCACATTTCTATGCCACCAATGACCACTACTTCTCAGATCCTTTCTTAAAGTATTTGGAAACTTACTTGAACTTGCACTGGGCCAACGTGATTTACTACAGTCCAAATGAAGTTAAAGTGGTAGCAGATGGATTTGATTCAGCAAATGGGATCAATATTTCACCTGATAAAAAGTATGACTCTTCAGCATATCTTCATTTCTCCTAAATTGTGATGCTGGCCAAATTCCTTACATTGCTTTTCTAAATGTGATGGGACAATGGTTGTCTTGACATTTTTGGTATATAATTAACAAACAGATATAAACATATACATAAATGAGTATATACACTCATTATATATAGAAGTATTTACATAATAATGTATATTTACATGCGTTATGTATTTCATGTTATGTGTAAGTATATATGGAAACATATTTATATATAATATATAAATTTTGGTATGCATCATTGTCAAGTTTAATTTTATAAATATACATTTTAATAAAAATAGGATCATATTTATGTGTACATATTAAAGTATCAGTTTAAGGGTTTCCTTTAAAGAAAGTCATTATTGTTTTTATTGGCTACATGTTATTCCATTATAAGGATTATGTTAAACTAATTTAACCAATTCTCCGTTGATGGGTATGCAGAGTGTTTTTTTTTTCTACATAAAAACCATTTTAAATGACTTCTTGCTCACCAGTGGAACTTGTTTAAATATCTTCAATGAAAAACTCCCTAATGAGAATATATAGCATGATGGTTAAACATGCAGATTTTGGACTTATGCTGACCTGGTTCAGATCCCAGTCAGGGCACTGGCTAACCGCTGTCATGTGTCCCACCTCTTTGCACATCTGTATAGATTGTTTCATTAGACCAAACCCCCAGAAACAGAACTGCCTGCTCAAACAGTGTTAACTCTTTAAATGTTAACATCAGCAGGTACTGCCAGATTGTCCTCTAAAATGATCTCATTATTTCTATATATGCCATCAGAACCTATATGGAAGGATATTAAATTCCTTATTCTCTCTCTCTTCTGCCTTAGCACACCGAACAATTTAAACCACTGCAAATGTAACATGCAATAAATTTGGCATTCCTTTGCAACTAAATGCCTTTATGTTTATGATGCATTTTCCCCTTCTTTTTGTTGATTACACAAGATGAATGTAGAATCATTTCATTTAACTCGTCTCTAACATGATCTGACTTCTCTAGCCAAATCCATTTTTCTCTCTAACTTTCATATTTCCATTAATGGAGTGAAACTTTCCAATCACCTAGGCTAAAAAATAAAGCGTAAGTAAAATTTAAAAGCTAGTGATCATGAAAAGGGGTTCAGCCTTAACTCCTTCTCCCTTACCTTTCCTAGACACACAGGGATCGAGCACTGTTGGTGCTGCCTGTGCCTCCCTGCCTCTCTGCCACTCCCTTTCCCTCTGCCACCTGCCTAGGTTAGCACCCATCCTCTCCGGCTACAGTGTGAGGCTTTATTCTGACTTGTTTTCAGTCTACTTCCATTTTAGTGCTCCAGCCAATTCTGTCCATCTGTAATCCTCTAGCCTACGAGGGCTCCCAAAAGTGGGACTTCTGTCCTTAGCTTGGACACCTCATGCCCAGCACAGTGGCAAGGCACAACCCAGTGCTCATGCACTGTTGAACTAAAATGACCATTTGTTATTATGTCACTTTGTTACTCTAAAAATTCAGTGGACTCCAACTGCCTATCAAATCAAAGCAGGCTAAAGAGTTGGACTTTCTTTAATCTACTCCAACCAGCATTTTCTGTTGCTCCCATAACTTTCCATGCTTTGAACAGAAAACTCAGTATTTTGCCAACATCTCTCCCTCATTCTTGCCCCTATGCCTCATGAGCTTTCCTCTTCCCAGAAGTGCATTGTGCGCACATCCTCAGATGGAATGTCTGCTTCCATACCCACTGCCTCCCCCTTGGTGAGCCTCTCTGTAGACTTGGGTGTTAGATATTTCTGTAGTCTGTAGACTTGAATAATTTCTCATAGTTCTGATCTGCTGCCTTAGAAGTTTAATGAGTATGACCAGTCTGATCATCCCAACAAGTGTAAAATTATGAGAGAGCCTGCGTCTTCTTGGTGTTTATTTCTGCCACAATACTGAATTTGTGACTTCCCACATAATTGCTCACTAGAATGATTCTCCATTCAGTGAGTAAAATGACCATAAAGTAGCCCATTGCTTGGCTCCTCCCCTTAGATGTACACAGATTGTTCTGAGTATCTCTTACTAAAATTCTCCACGTATCATTTTACTAAGTATTAACATAAATAAATATTTTAATAAAATGTGTCCTATGCTATGTATTTCTAAACATACATAACACTTAGAAATACCAAATGACAACATGGGGTATAAAAGCTTCCCTTATGAAGCCAAATAGTGTTATTTTCATCTCAGTGGCAGATAGCACGGACTTTCTATTAAAAATGATGCCCTACATTATTTCTCCTTATAAACCTTTTGGAAAAATAATTTAATAGTTTCATAATTGTTGTAGCACCACTGAATTGATTTTGAGAGTTTGCCTTTTAAGTAAAAATTGACCTTTATCAAGCATTCCTTAGGGGCCTATCATTGATTAACTTCTTGGGAGGTTATTTAGACTCACTCTTAGATACTGTCTTAATGAAGCTTATATTGGCATGGAGCTCTAACCAATGTGTCCTTTTTGCAAAGGTATATCTACGTTGCTGACATATTGGCTCATGAAATTCATGTTCTGGATAAACACTCTAATATGAATTTAACTCAACTGAAGGTAAAATATTTTTATACATAGAGTAGACAATAATATGTTTTGCAATTAGAGTTGTACTATATTATAGCAGTATCATACTTAGAACAGAATATGGGAGCTAGAGTAGCTATTCTCAGTTTTAAAATATGACATCCCTACAACTAGAAAATCTGTTGGTCCCAGCGGTCACAAGGATCAATCATGATTACATGCAGCAGCAGGTTGGAAGTGAAACTTGCTTCCAATTCAGGCCCTTTCCATGAAGTATTGATGGCACCAATGAATTCCAATGAGAATTTTCACAATTGAAAAGACTAATAGATGAATTCTCAAATGAAGATGTATGCACGTTGTCAGTTCTTTCAATAATAAATGAAGGCAGGAATTGGGCTCCACACCATTCACTATTATTATTTTCTTCCTGCTCGACAACACGTATCTTAGGTTGATTAGGAATTTTCCATCTTGCTGTGATTGAGTTCTGTGAGCTTACTGATCATTGTGCATCTTTTAAGATAGAAGTAGTCCATTTTTTAAAGAGATTGATTATCACCCCAACTTTCTTAATTTCAGCAAAGATGGAAAATGGCTCCTAGCCAGTTTATTAAATTTATTTTAAACCATATTGGTGTTAGAGGGGAGGCGGTAAGGAGATCCGTGTGACTTCTCGGCATGCACTGGAGCAGGAGAGGTTGACGTTAAATTATTTAATCAAGCTTCTCATGTCACTGACATTTTTTTCATTTGAAAGGTACTCCAGTTGGATACACTGGTGGATAATTTATCTGTCGATCCTTCCTCGGGGGACATCTGGGCAGGCTGCCACCCAAATGGCCAGAAGGTCTATGTGTATGACCCCAACAATCCTCCCTCATCAGAGGTTTGTTATGTTTGTAGCCTTTCAACTTAATCATCCAAGTCATTTTGAAATAACAAACTGCCAGAGGGACAACTCGTTTAGTTCTTTTAAACCAATAATACAGTAAACGTATGTAGTGGTTTTGTAATTGCTTTAAGCCAATAATTGGCAGAATGTTACCCTGTTCAAGTACTTTTTTTAGGTAATCTCATGATGTATTTAATTACCATAGAAACTAGTCAAAAGGTGTTTTTGTAGTCATTTGCCCTTGTATGATAAACTGACAATTTTAAAACATGTCATTTATTGTCAGCTCATGATATGATCTTTGTTCATGTGGAAGTAGTGCAAAAGTAGGCACATTCATGTGAAGCATTTTCATTAATGGTGAATTGCTGTAATAACACTAAATCTTGTGTTGGTATAGAATAACTAGATGGTTTAAGAAAGTACTTCCTTTGAAGGTTTTAAAAAGTACTTTAAAGATCAGTATCTGCTTTCTGCACTCTGTTCTTTTAGTCATTGTGTCATGGTGGGAGACGGGGATTGCTGGCGATTGAGTGGCATGGTATATAGAGGTTCTGTACTGATACGCTGTGTCTCCTGAATAGGTTCTCCGCATCCAGAACATTCTATCTGAGATGCCTACAGTGACCACAGTTTATGCCAACAACGGATCTGTTCTCCAGGGAAGTTCTGTGGCCTCCGTATATGATGGGAAGCTTCTCATAGGCACTTTATACCACAGAGCTCTGTATTGTGAACTCTAAACTATACTTCTGAAGTGCAGGTGTTATAACTTCTCTTAACAAATAATTATCAATGAATTTCTAATTCTGAGGGAACTTAACCTGCAACACTGATGGAGAAATTTAAGGCATGTAAACTTAACTTTATTTCAGGAAGGAGAGGCCCCTCTAGTTCTTTTAGCACTTTTAACATAAAAGGAAAATGAACAGTTTTTTTAAAAAAAACTATATGAAGCAAGGGAGAGAGAAAGAAAGACTGCTTTCCAGTAAAGTGCATACCCTTGGTACAAAGTAAACCTCACCCATGTCTCCCAACTGCCAAAACCTGGGTTCCACTGAAACAGGGTGAGGCATGTAACGTCAGTGCCAGCACTGTGACCACTGTGACCATTCAGAACTACTGGTAGATAGCATCGTTAGAGGTTTTGTACTGACACCTTTGTTTACTACTAAAGAGTCGAGTTATACGAGTATTAAAGTCTGACTGAAATCCAAGGTTTGTCTGTGTTTCTCAAGGCATGTTCTCAGGGGGATGGGAATGTGGCTGCTCCCTCCTAGGGTTTCCCTGCCATAGTGGGGCATGGCCATGTTGACATCTCACAGTGAAAACTGGATGTGAATGGGCTGTTTACTTGAATATAAAACAGAATGAGAATTTTGATTTGATATGGACACTAGAATTCCTGATTCACATGGCGAGTCCCAGTACTTCCGTTCCTCGGTGGGAACCCCTTGTGGATACACAGGAGCTGGGAGGTTGCATCTGGAAGGTCATCGCACCTGCTCATTGTCCAGAGCTGTGAGCTGAAGCCAGGAGTGGTGGGGTGGGTTCTTCAAGGTCACACACCTGAGCAGCAGCAATGCTCGGCCGCCAAGCGTGCCTCACTAACAGCAGGATTGTTTCCCACACATTTCAGCTCCTGAGGGACTTGCCTACATTTCTTTCCACTGTCCTTTATCAAAGCCCTTTACTTCACTTCCATACTTTTTTCCATCTTTAGTATGGTCATCAAAATATTTGTCAGTTAATTGCAATATGCCCTGCAACACACTAACAGTGTTACACTTCTTATCTCATTTAATCCTGATTTCAGCTTGAGGGAGTAATATTGACATATCACTGTTGCTATTTCACAGATATTCAAGGTGACACATGTAGGAAGGCACAGATATCAACCTGTTTCTGGGGCTACAGCCTTTACTGTTAACTTCTACCTGAAGCTACTGCCACAGAAATGAGTATCTCTTGTTTTCTTTGTTCTGATGTATGTACTTCTTGCTGTTTTTTAGGTACTAGTTTGAGTTCTGCTTTTAGATGAATCAGTTAATGGCTTGTAAATGTAAATTGCAGTGTTCTTAACTTGGCCTCTTCTCATTGTTTTTACATTTTCAAATAATCTGCTAATAACGTAGTAGATAGGGTGGGCATTTGGCATAGTGGTTAACATGCCACTTGGGATGCCCACATTCGATATGGGGGGCCTAAATTCAAGTACCCTCTACTCCTTGTTCTAACTTCCTGCTAATATGTACTCTGGAAGGCAGCAGGTGATGGCTCAAGTTTTTGGACCCCTGGAACCCACATGAGCCCCCCAAGCTGAGTTGCTGGCTCTCAGGCTTCATGATAGCCCAGCTCTGGCTACTGTGGGCATTTGGGGAGTGAACCAGCAGATGGGAAGTCTCTTTGTGTATATCTCTCAGTCTTTTAAATTATGTACTGGATATATTTCTTGCTAAGTTAATTACTTTTTTAAATATTCCAATTATCTATGTGAAAAGACAAGTAAAGCAAAATTAAATAATGTTCACCTGGGGATCAGGAACTAAGATACATATGTTTTAGATTTTAGAAGATTATGATATTTAAAAAGCTACATTCTGGGCTGGCGCCATGGTGCACTAGGCTAATCCTCTGCCTGTGTTGCTGGCATCCCATATGGGCACCAGGTTCTAGTCCCAGTTGCTCCTCTTCCAGTCCAGCTCTCTGCTGTGGCCTGGGAGGGCAGTGGAGGATGGCCCGAGAGCTTGGGCCCTGCACTCACATAGGAGACCAGGAGGAAGCACCTGGCTCCTGGCTTCAGATCAGCGCAGCACGCTGGCCATAGCAGCCATTTGGGGGTGAACCAACAGAAAAAGGAAGACCTTTCTCTCTCTAACTCTGCCTGTCAGAAAAAAAAAGAAAAAGAAAACAACCAGAATTGTAACTATGCTTTGCTACCACTAGGTGGATATGGGTTTTACAGGTGTATGTGTGTGTTTGTGTGTATATGTGTGTGTGTTAGTGAGACCTTGTTCAATGACAGTAAATATCCTTTTGGTTTACAAACCTCAGCTGTCTTACAACAGGTAAATGCAAATGTGAATACTCAATAGACGGAACAAGGAAACTTAAATATATGAGATAATACAGTCTTACTTTGCGTATGGAGTATGCATTAATTACAGCTCATCCTGGGCTGATTGTTTCTCTGGACTCCTGTCCTGGAGTCACAGCCTACAGAGGAGTGAGTGTCCCCTGGACACAGCAATGCAGTCACAGCACCTCCACACACCACCCACTCCCACCTCGCTTTGGCTACTTGTAGTTTTCATTACTCCACAGCTTTCTACAAAATGGTTTCTGAGTATGAGAGAAGGAGGGTTGGGAGAAACCCAGAGGTTCTTTCTTAGCTTTCTGCTCCTCCTTTTCAAAAATTTTTCTTCCAATGTATTTTAACTCTAACTTTGTCGTTACACATTTAATCACACTTTCAGAGAGTTGGGGAGTTTTGTATAAATGGTTAGTTGTGTAATTCCAGATGGGATTTGAAAGCACAAGAAAATGACACTTCTCAGCGGAGCAGAAGGCTTTATGGACATTTTAAAGTTTCAAAATCACGCAACTCACCTTCCCCCATCACATGGAGTACTGAGTGCAGGAGACATCACTCTGACTTTTCTTAAGAAAGGGCTAACGTAGCAATAAATAAATGTATTGCACGTACTTGACTCAGAGCCTGAAAATTATCATAACAAACGTGACTTTGTCCCTCTACTTGGAAGAAAACTCAACAATGTCTCCTGTAGTATCAAATGGAAGTCCTAGTTTAAACCGACTCTTTGTTTTTCTCTTCATATCTGTTCTCTGTGGTCTCCTAGACCCATGCATCTAACCCTCTCTACCAGAGTCGGTCTCTGAGGCCACACACCTCCCTTCTTTCCCTGTCTCCTTCACCATGCCTCTGCCTGTATGTAGCTGTCACTATCCACAGTCCTCCCACATAAATACTTCCCAGGTCCACACAGTTTGATCTCAGAGCTTCACTGATCACCATCACACGTCTCACCCAGACTACCCTAAGACAGGACTCCAGCCATGTCCCAGGCTGTAAGATAGGCAGGCCCTCCACCCCTCCATAGCCCATCCTCATCTTTGTCCAGTGTCATGTCTAAAACAGCTACTGAGTCACATCACTTCCAGTGAGTTCCCAGTGCCCTGAAGGGTATAATTTAGATGTCTTGGTCTATAAGCCCTGGCTTCCTCTCTAGATTCAGTTTTCACTATCCTCTTCACTGGCTCTTTTGTCCGCAGTGGTTCTCAAACTGTGGTCCTTGGACCAGCAGACTCGTTTTCACCGGTGACCTTGTAAGAGCCCTCAAGGCCCACCCCAGATCTAGCAAATCAAGAAACTCTGGGAGTAGGGCCAGCCGTCTGTTTTCACAAACTCTCACGCCTGCCACAATTCAGCAGCCTCTGCTGTAGTCACACTGCACCAATCGCACTGCTGTTCTGAGGCATTGGTGCTCTGCTCCCTTTCTGTGGGCCTCACCACCTTTCTTCGGCCTAACTCACTCATCTTGGCCACGCAATCTGGTAAACTCATGTTGAGTTAAATAACTTAATATGTTGGGTCTGCTTTGAGGTATAATTCAACTCAGAGACACTGAAGGGCTACAGGATACTGATGAAGGGTTTTCTGTTGAACTGAAGTGGGGGATCAGTCCAGAAGGGTCCTTCCTGGCAAAAGATGACCCCTTGAAACTCCCCCCATTCACTTCGCACCTAAATTGTGAATGTGAGACTGGCTAGGCCCTGTTGCTCCTCCTGCTAAATACACTTACTTAGCAGTAATACAGGATAGCAGCACAGGTGACCCCCAGCACGTAATGGGCTGCACTGCAAGTTCTGAGTGGAATCAGCCCTTCTGCATAGGTTGCAGGAAGTAATGAAAACTGTGTCTGACATTCACCATGAAACTCCAATATTATATGTATCCTCAGAGCAAAACTGGACAGTAAACTTAAATTCATGTACCAAGGGGCTTCACAAAGTTCATGGGAAATGGAATTAAAGGTGAGTTTATTTTGGTGCCCCAAATTTTGAAATTCATGTATACAAGAGGTCATCTAAAAGTTCATAGAACGTATGTATTATGGAAACCCTATGCAGGAATTCTGAACATATTTTGCACTGAATGAATTTATCTTTTAATTCCATTTTCCATGAACTGTGTGAAGTACCCTGTATATCATACTCATGCAACAACACAAATCTGTGGTCACCTAGGCTGTTTTCTCCACCAGGCAGCACAAGACACATATCAATGGCACACAGTTGTCTGTACCCAGGTTGCAGACACTGGGCCCTGTGGCTTGGGATCATGACTCCGACTGCTCTATTTCATAAGCTCTTCTTGCAGACCAGCTTTTTCAGATACAATCATACCTTTCGATGTTTTGCTCTCCCCCATCAGGACCTCTTTCTGTACAAAATTTACTGATAAGACCTTTTTGCATAGAACATTTTATAATTATACATGGGAGCAAGACACATGGTTTAAAAATTCTGAACATCATAAGTGACTTCTTCCACGCTCACTGACCACCCCACTCCCCACGACCCCAATCTTCTGCTGTAGAAGTGACTACGCATCAGTGTGTGTCTTGGTTTACATATCCACACACCTGTGTTTAATATGAAATTACCTTGCATTTTATACAGGAAGACTATACCTTATGTATATTCCATATCCCTGAGAGAAATTTTGATTATCATTTTGTTGGACTAAGTAGACATATGGTACTACCTTTGCTCAGCCATAGTCTACTTTATTGGTTTCCTAATAGCTCTTTGAATAGCCCCCAAGAAAATGATGGCCCAGGGGTGTTGGTGACTTCTAGTGGAACTGGAACTTAGGAATTCATTTGTCCTGCTCTTTCACTCACAACAGACCCCCTCTAATGACACTGATGTATTCCATGGTCTGTTAACCAGGCCGTATGAGCCTATTGCCATAGTTTCTTTGCTGGTTGAACATTAGTTACTTTCGAAGATTAGATCTCAATGCGGCTATGTAAGTCCCTGTACATAGAACTTTGGTGCCAGATGATTGATATAGCTAGATCAAAACTCAAACCCAAGTCTGTTCCACATAAATGTTTATCATACTATGATCTGTTGTTCTGCAAACTCAGTTCTGTCCTTAGAGGCACTTCAACAACACATGACAAAAAGCGTTGGTCTCAGACACAGTTCTGAGGGGAGGATTCAATTCTTGAACCAAAGAGAAAAATCTTCTTGGGCCAACCACGTGGACACAACAACCAACAGTGACCCAGAACCAGGGGGTATGAGGTTGCTGCCTCCTTGTGGTTATTCTTACTCTAAATGGGACTGCAGTTGCTTAAACGACAGTTTTACCAATCCACAATGTGAGAAGGTATGCTTGTAAGAAATGCTTAGCTTATAATACAATTCCTCCTACTCCATCATACATCCATTCCATTTCTTTCCATTCTTCCTATTTTTCTTTCTCCCAAGTTCATAGTTGGCATCCAACTGCCTTAACATTTATTGAGCCACTGTTAAGTACAAAGTCCTATGGACTTCACTGGAAGACACAGTCATCAATGGGATGGGGTCTTTACCCCAAAGGAGCCTACAATCTCAAGTGCAGGTTCAGATTTAATCTTTATATGCTTGACACCCATGAGACACATGCTGTCTCACAGAAGAGGAATCTAGCTTAAGAAAGTTGAGAACATTCCAGACTGGATCCAAAATCAGGCACCCTGAATCTCAAACCCTCCGTACCACCACAGTCCCCAACTCTGCTAACTCTCCTCCGACTAAGTCCTTGATACAACAATCAGTTCCTCCTCTGCTTGCACCTTTTAAAACTTGTCATCTTAAAAAGAACCATCTTATCTATACAAGGCTGATGCTACAGGATTCTGCTAGTGTGGCCCTTCTTCTGTATCTTCAACAGAGGCAAAATGGTTAGGACACAGACCTTGGAGTCGGACCATCTGACGCTGACATTTCTGAGCTGTGTGACCTGGAATAAATCACCTAACCACTCTGTGCTCAATTTTCACATCTATAAAGGTGAGTTAATGTTGCTCACTTCAAATGCTGTTTTTAGAACTAAAAGATTTAACATGTAAGCACATGGAAATCGCTTCATTACTCATTCCACAATTATGTATTCCTCCTATCATTTTGCATCCCATACGTCACGGACCACTTTTTCTTAATATCCCCACGTCTGGAAAAATCTTGATTTCTCACCCAATATTTACTCAGTTGCCATTAATGGGGTCACTTCTTACTGCTGGGAAATAAAAATAAGCCATGCTTAAAGACGCCACGTTGTCCAGACTCTTCAAATCTTACCCCCTCTTACCTTTCCTCCCCTCCAAGCTGGTCTTCGTCAGGAAAGGGGCACGTGCACTCCTCGCCCGGAAGTGAGAACCTGCAAGAAGGAGGACAGGAGGGCGTTGTGAAAGCCCCAGCTGGCGAGGAAGCCACCTTTCGGTGCCCCACCCTGCTCTTCTCCACCAGTCCTATTTCTTTACCTTCTCTTCGGGTTTTCCGTCATCCCATCCACTCCTGGGGCAACCACTGACATCCATCAATCTCCCTCCTCAGCAGCCTGAACGCGACACCCACCACGTTCCGCACTCCGGGGAGCGCATGGCGTTCTGGGCACCCGGTCCTGCGCCGCACGCCTCGGAGAAGGACCCTTGTCTCCCCCCTCCCAGGGGCTCGGAGCGGTTCTCGTCTCATCTCAGGGCTCAGACCCTGCCAGAGCTCCTGAACTCCAGCTCCGGGGCCTCCGGCTCAGCTCCTCGGAGGAGCTGTGTGGAATTCTCTGGGTGGTTCGAGCCCGCCTCCTCCACCCGTGCGCCCGCAGGTGAGCTCTCCACAGAGCCGCCGCCTAGGGAACACGACCCGAACGAGACTGCAACGTGAGCCTGGAGGAAGCAGCAGCCGGCCGGTGCATCTAGTTCGCCTTGAACTTCACGCGTCCAGGTGCGCTCGGACGCGGGTGCGCCCAGGTGCGCTCGGACGCGGGCGGCGGGAGGGGGCGGAGAGCCGGCCGCCCGGCGTGGCTTCCGGGAGCGCGGGCGGGCCGAGGGCGGGGCCGGAGCTGCGGGCCGCGCCCTCCGAGCGCCTGGAGCCGGCCCGTCGCCACCTGGCTCGCCGGGACCATGGCGAAGCTCGTGCTGCTGACCCTGCTGGGGGCCAGCCTCGCCTTCGTCGGGGAGAGGCTGCTGGCGTTTAGGTGAGTTGGCATCTTGGTGGGGCACCTCGGCTCGCTCTCCTCCAGGACAGGGCGAGCAGCTTGCGCACCTCACTCCTGTGCCCCAGCCTGCAGACTCTCCCCGGGGCACCCCCTCTGTGACAGGAGCTGCCCGCCTGCTTTCCTACAGAGTGCGGCGGGGATGCCCACCTCCGCTCTCCGGGGGTCGTGCTCCTCTGTCCAGTTGCTGTCACATCTTGACGTGTTGCTTGTGGACAAACGAAGTCCTTGCGAAGCGCAGGACTTGGGAGCTGGGGCAGGCTATCAGGGGCTGTTCGAGACTTTTCCCCAGGGCCGGTGTAGACGTGCGGGTTAGAACCCGCCGCAGATCCGAGGAGCTGGCCGGGGAGCGGGGTGATGAGCAGGAACCTGCAGGTGGGCAGTGGGAATGGAGTGGAAGATCTGGGGGTGATAACCGTGGGGAACGTATGAGGAAGGCACCGCCCTGCTGGAACGGGGAACCGTGAGGTGGTGCCCGGCGTCCTGGGCTCCAGCGCCTGTGCGCGCTGCCATTCCTTCTGGGTTCCTGGCTTTGTGTCAAAGCCAGGCCCTTGGAGGGGTCACAGTGGCCTGAAGCCTTCTGTGAACACTTCCTGCATCAGCTTCCAAGTGCTTCTGTTACATTCGCTCTGAGGGCAACCGAGGGAGGCAATCATAAAACAACATCAATAAAGTAGACCTAAGGACCTTTAATAACTGGCTGTAAAAGTCTCAGTGTGGAGTTCCTGAAGATAGCATAAGGGAAATTTCAAAGTATCCTTGATACTTAGAAGAATGTTTTACTGCAGAAACCAGAACAATGCGTTGAACAATGATTTGGCCAATTGTGGTCAGTTTTATGAATTTACATTTTTGCAAAGGAACTTAGCCTACAATTTAAAAAATAAGAATGTTGAAGCAAAAGCTATGGAGTTAAGCTATTAGGAGACTCTACTGAGTTTTGGGAAGACAGGTTGGGTAAGAGAGTCAAATTCAAAACCACAGAAGATTAACAGAGCAAGTGCAAATTTATAATAGACAAAACTTCAGAAAATTAGATGATATTCTGCGCATTTAAATTTTTAAAAAAAATTTTTTTGACAGGCAGAGTAGACAGTGAGAGAGAGAGACAGAGAGAAAGGTCTTCCTTTTGCCGTTGGTTCACCCTCCAATGGCTGCCACGGCCAGCATGCTGCAGCCAGCGCACCGCGCTGATCCGATGGCAGGAGCCAGGTGCTTCTCCTGGTCTCCCATGCGGGTGTAGGGCCCAAGCACCTGGGCCATCCTCCACTGCACTCCCTGGCCACAGCAGAGAACTGGCCTGGAAGAGGAGCAACCGGGACAGAATCTGTTAATTACAGATAAAAAGAGTTAACCAATAGGAAGGTGATTAAAGGCCACACTTACTTAGACATGGGCTTGGGGGCTGTGCCTTCACCTCTGTGTTTGTTTCTGTCTTCCACAGAAACAGCTTTGGTGCAGTTCGAGAACTGGAGCCAGTGGAACCCCAGAACTGTGTCCTTATTGAGGGACTCGGTATGTGCACGATGGTACCAAGAGGGGCCGACATGGCTCCTTGGTCACCCCCCACCTGACTGAGTGCTGCCAACTAGTGTAATTCCCTGTTACACCTGGGGATTCTGCCCCATCTACTTTACCCATGATGCCCCATGCCAGGTCTCCAGGGGTCCTCTAAATGCCAAAATCTGTATTACTTTTGGCCCATTGCTTAACTGCCATATCTCGTCATTTGAGGAGAGTCTCTGACCACTCCTTGGCTGGTCCCACAAATCCCCCTTTTCCTTCCGGGATCTTTTCCTCTCTGTTCTGTTACTTCTCTAACTTGTTTTCCTTCTTCCTGTTTCTCTCCTATTTCTTGGTGACATTCCTGGCCTTAAGTGTTATTTCCTTCAAAATGTATCTGGCAGTACCAAGGGGAAATTGATGTAGCTTACCTTAAGAAGCTCACAGGTAGGCACTTGGCACAATGGTTAAGACACTGCTTGGATGGCCGGCACCGCAGCTCACTAGGCTAATCCTCTGCCTGCGGCGCCAGCACCCCGGGTTCTAGTCCTGGTTGGGGCGCCAGAGTCTGTCCTGGTTGCTCCACTTCCAGTCCAGCTCTCTGCTGTGGCCCGGGAGGGCAGTGGAGGATGGCCCAAGTGCTTGGGCCCTGCACCCGCATGGGAGACCAGGAGAAGCACCTGGCTCCTGGCTTTGGATTGGCGCAGCGCCAGCTGTGGCAGCCACTTGGGGAGTGAACCAACGGAAAAAGGAGGACTTTTCTCTCTGTCTCTCTCTCACTAACTCTGCCTGTCCAAAAAAAAAAAAAAAAAAAGCTGTTTGAAATGCCCTCCTCCCATACTGAGTGTCTGGTTTGAGTCCTAGCTCTGTTTCCAATTCCAGCCTCCTGCTATGCACACCCTGGGAGGCAGGAGGTGATGTCTCAAGTTCTTGGGTCCCTGCCACCCACGTGGGAGACCCAGATTGAGTCCAGGCTCCTGGTTTGAGCCTGACACAGCCCTGGCTGTTGCAGGCATTTGATGGGCGAACCAGAAGACGTAAGCTTACTCTCTTTCTCGCTCCTTCTCACTTTCACTCTCTGCCTTTCGAGTAGAAACAAACAGATAATAAAAAAGAAGCTCACGACCTACCTTGATGTCTTTTAAAAAATCAATCTTAACAAGAACAGCCACATCCCTAACCTCCCAAACCACACAGCTTCCTTTCTAGTCAGGTAAGTGGCTGCTCCAGCTCAGACCCGACTCTCGCTGAGGTCAGTTTTACATTTCTCTTTCCCTCTCCCATCACCCCCCACTCACAACCATGTCTCCTGCTAGGCTTCCCCTCTCTACGGTGCCCCTTTCTCAGGAGACTTGGGGCCAAGTCCAGGAATGACTTGCTTTCCCATCGGCCCTCCTGTTCCCACACGAGACCTGTTGGCATCTGTCTCTCTGTGACTGCACCAAGGATTGATCTCAGCTCATCACCACCACTACTGTTTATTTGGGCTGTAAGCCTCCAGTCCTTCTTAACACTACTATTAGGAGGAAAAAAAAAAGGACTAGACTGTGTCACTGCTCAAGGATCCTGTTCTTGCACTTTCTCACCTCTGCATATGGAAACTGATTTCTCCCTCCCTGCTTATTGAAATCAACTGCAAATTATTTCTTTCCTCTAACTCTGCCAGCCCACCTACAACTTGTTTACCTCCCAGCTGCTGTGTTCTGTCTTTCACTGTCAGACTGGGGAACGCCCTGTGGGCAAGAGCTGCGACCTATTGATCAGTATGTAACAGGAGAGTCTACTCGGCGTGCATGAACTTGTATTTTATTTTTCTTGCTATACATACATATATATATATATTATAAAAGCAGAAAAGGGGCCCTTTTGTTTTTTTATTTTCTGGCTTTTTTGAAATCTTTTAAAAGTTTATTTAATTTTTATTTATTTAGAAGGCAGAGAGGGAGAGAGAGCTATAGAGAGACAGATGGAAAGCGATCTTCCATCCACGGGTTCACTCCCCCAGATGCCCACGATATTTGGTGCTGACCCAAGCACAGCCAGGATCCTGGAAACTCTATCTGATTCTCTCACTGGGTGGCAGGGACCCAAGCTATTGAGCCACCATCACCTGCTGCCTCCGTAGGTGCACTAAACTAGTAGGAATAAGGAGTAGATCCAGGACATGTGATGTGTTATGTGGGCATCCAAAGCCATATCTTAACCACTGGGCCAAACACCTACTCCCTGAAACCTTAATTTCCAAAAATGAGTAACCTACACCTTGTGCTCCCTAGGCTGAGAGGTGGTTTTTGCTGCCAGCAGAAAGCAGAAAGAGCCGAGAACAACCCTTTTCCTGACTTTTGTTTCTAAAAGCCTTGGGAACCAGTATTTGGCATTACTGTTAAAGCGCTGATTAGGATAGTCACATCCCACATCAAAGTGCCTGAGTTCAGTTCCCAGCTCCAGCTCCAACTCCAGCTTCCTGCCAGCGTCCACCATGTGTCCATGGAAGTGGCAGAATTGTCAAAAGTAAAAGAACCACACTTGGTTTGGTAGTGAGTGGTTAATTCAGTGGTGACTAGAATAGACTGAAGGCCATATGGCATTCCAAAAATATTCTGCTTGGTTTTAAGACCCACCACCACCTAGACTCATTGTACAACCCTAACTAATGAATAAGCCCTACTAATGAATAAGATTGGATTTCCCATTATCTTGGTGGGATGGGGGAGCAGACTTGACTTGAAAAGAAAGGAAACATGACATTCACACATTCATTTGTTGTTTTATGAGGTGCTGTGAATACGTAGGCCATCTACTCATTTATCTCTGAAAAGATGTGAGCCTGCCAAATAATTTAGAGGGATAATTGTACTAGATAATTGTTAAGGCATATTCTGACTCTCCAAGTGTGTATCAACTACATTTGAGAAGCCAAAGCTAGTTATCCTAGGTCAGTGTTCTGATATCCAAATACTTTGAAGAGAATGACTTAAATACTTCAAAGCTGGCTAGGAACAGCAGAAAATATTCCCTACTACTTCTCATGTCTGTTGGCATATTTATACCTTATGTTTGGAGAACGAACCAAAAAGTAGAACAACCGTGAGTCATTTGCCAATAGGACAGTGCTGATACCTGATAATAAAAGGCTGCTTCATCAAAGGCCTGGTGTCTGAGATTCCGTTGAGTTAAGTCATCTACGTTATCCTCACAGCTAAACTGCAAAGTGAAGTCTGCTCTCCATGCTCTGCAGATTAGGAAATCAACACACAGAATATTTCAGATGCTTGCCCGAAAGTCCAGAATCAGAGGATGATGGAGCTAGAACATGAACCAGCCTGGTTTTCTCTATGCCTTTGTACTGTGTTATGTAAAACTGCCTTTCTTATCTGTCAGCAACACATTTTTATTACAGAAGCTCCAAGGAAGTATTGTAGCAGCCCAAAAATAGAAAATCTGGGATGCAAACAGCTGAAATATTACTACATACAGGCTGACCAAAGGAATGCCTACTAGGCATATAAAAGTTATTAATAAGACAGCAGATACCTGATTCACGTATTCAACATATAGAGCCATTATGAAGCCACAGAGAGCCACTGAAGGATTTTAAGTGGACTGTGGAAGGCAGTACCAGAACTGGAGAAAAATACTGACTTGTGTTTTCTTCAAGACCAGACTTCTAGGGTTAATTTTATTGATAGAAGAAATTCTTTTTGATTTTTTTTTCTGATTTTTCTTCCCCAGAATTCTTTCTCAGAGGGAATACAGAAAACTGAAATATTTTTCCCTCTAAGAATCATATCTCATAAATCATTTGGTGTTAAGTTCATTTTTTTCCAAGACTTTGAAGGTCAAGGATAGTTTTAAATAGGAAGTTACGTGGCTACTCTTGGATTCTAATCGAAGTTGCACTAGAAGTACAAGTAGATTTATTAGAGTTTTTCTTGAACAGTGTAATCAAGTATACAGCCTTTATATTTGATATCTGCCTACCTTCCCTTCATCTCTTCTCCTCTCTGAAGTTTCCTGTGTTCCAAGATATACTTCCACCCCATAATAGGTGCCATTTTTTTTTAGCTGACTGTCACAAGCTTCTCTCTAAGATATGAAATTACAATGATAAAATTAATTGACAGTAATGTTTTGGTGTAATTCTTTCTCAGGGTACCTGCAGGAAATGGTTGAAGAAATGACTAAAGAATTAAGTTATCCCAAGCAGTAGTAGGGTTGGCTGCTTAAAAAGCAGTAGGCACCTATTCATAAAACTGATTTTAGGTTTATAGTGCTATTTCCCTGACAGTGTGTGCAAGCTAATGAGTGTATGGGGAGAACTCATGGGAAGGCATTGGGGATCTTACTCCCACTGGTGCCACTGTCGCTGAGATGCACTGGTCCCTCATGCAGGTGCCGTGTTGGTGAAGTTAACAAAGGATGGAAATACTGTGTAATAGGCTGGAAATTCTTTTTGACTTCTGATCATAAAGCAGCAGTTCCCCTATGTTCTGGATGTAGCAAGTAAATGAAGACAGGCACAACATCTCCGGAAAGCACCCACTTGTAGGCAAGTTTTTGATGTGATTATTCAAATGGTGTGTGGAGGAGAAAAGGAAATGAAACAAACAGAAAAAGCCTCAGGACATTTTGTATAGATGCTCCTCAGCTTACAGTGGGGGTTATTATATCTTGATAAACTCTTCAGAAGTTGAAAATATCAAAAGCCAGAAGTCCGTTGAGTACACCTAACCTGAACATCCAGGCTTAGCAACACAGTGCTGTAGAGCATGGGGAGTTTCCCCTACCAGTTGCATGGCTGGCTGGAAGCTGTGGTGTGGCCACTGCCCAGTGTCAGGAATGGAGATCATTGTGCGTAATACTACTTCTGGGAAAAGATCAAGATTCACAATTTGAAGTACAATTTCTACTGAATGCATATTGCTTTTGTTCTATCATTAAGTCAAAAAAATCACAACTGGAACCATAATATGTCAGGGAATATCAACATTCAATTGTTAGCAGTTTAACCTCAAAACAAGATGAAGTTCAAAAAAACTAGGAGTGTTTTTTTTTTTTTTTGAACCAATTACTTTTTATTGAGAGCTTCTACAATGAATAATTAAACCAGTCCTTGCTCCTTGGTGGAGGTGGTTATGGGCGATCTTATTAGACCTAAACTGTTGCAAAACCAAGAGAGTTTGGAAAGGCTGAGTGACTGGCCCCCAAGTTCACTTGAAGCAGCCTGTGCTTGGCCAAGTGGAGGCGAGGTTCATGTGGGAAAGATCGGAGTGTGGCAAAAAAGAGAGAACAACATGTGCTCTGGCTCACAAGTGATTGGTCCACTTATTTCAGACTCCTCCAACATGTTCTTTAGCACAGCTAGAATGTAGAATGGAGTGGCGGGGGGTGCCAGAACTGAGACTAGATCCAAAATGGAGGGGTTTGGATCCAGAGCAAGGATCTTGGAATTTATACTGCCAGCCCTAGTGGGCTCTAGAAGGTTTTAAGCCAGTGAATGAGAAAGTCTAGTTTGCAACTAACATATATGACTTTCAGCAGCACAGACAACAGCTGTATAGGAGCAAAGATAATCTGTCAGAAAGCCCCTGTAGAGTTTGAATGACTGTGATCAGCTGGGTATGAGGATTAAGGAAAAGGGAGACATCAAAAGCAACTCCAAGTTTCTGTTTTAGGTTCTTGGGGGATGGAAGTATCTGTCATCTAGCGACACTGAAGAATAGAAAGTAGAGAAGATTGGAAAGAGAAATGCCCAGATTAGTTTGGCATCTATTAAATATGAGTAATGGAAAAATCAGATAGAAACGTCCAATATAATGATGGATACAGAGGTCTAGAACTTGAGGCAATGAACTGGGCTTGATTTAGAGATTAGAGAGACAGAATCACACAGTTGAAAGCCAAAGTCATGCAGTTGGAGTGAATCATGCAAGGAGAGTGGATGCTCTGTCAACAGAAAGATACTAAGCACACGGAGCCTAGAAAAAATCCACAGTTAAGACAGAGGCTGGGAGAAGGTTAAGGTAAAAGGGAACCACGAATGGGTGTGCAGAGAGGCAACAGGAACACCTAAAAGTGATCGACTTGTGTTAGATGTGATTTTTAAAAATGCTTTATTCAGGGTTCTAGATTCTCCTAATGCCAACAATTATGTCACCCAATATGAAAATAGCAGTAAGTCTTTCCGGTTATCAAGGGACCATATATGAGGGTACCTCAAAAAGCTCGTGGAAACAGAATTAAAAGATGCTTATTATGCTACAGCTTTTAAAATTCCATGTGTATTTTTTCATAAAATACATTTTCCCTGAGTGTTTCTTTTAAAGATTTATTTTATTTAGTTGAAAAAACAGAGTTACAGAGAGAGGTAGAGACAGATAGGTCTTCTATCTGCTGGTTCACTCCCCAAATGGCTGCAACTTCTGGAGCTGTGCTGATCTGAAGGCAGGAGCCAGGAGCTTCTTCCAGGTCTCCCAAGTGGGTTCAAGGGCCCACACACTTGGGCCATCCTCTGCTGCTTTCCCAGGCACATTAGCAGGTAGCTGGATAGGAAGTGGAGCATCTGGGACTCTGACTGGTGCCCATATGGGATGCTGGCGCTTCAGGCTGGGGCTTTAACCCATTGTTAATACAGTGCCTGCCCCATCCCCTGAGTGTTTTACAATGCCTCTAATATAAGTAAATCCTGATTAACTTAATGCTTAGGAAATGGAAAATTTTGTCTAATTTCATTTTCAGGTTGATGATTCAGGATCAGTCCCAACTTTCAGTAAAATAAATCTTTCTCTGTTCTCCAGTTTTTAGGGTCCATTGCTCACCATTCTATTGATTCAAATTTGCATTTTCTTTGGCCTTGTCCCATTCATTTTTTCCACATTCCCCCTATCCTCTACCAAATGCCTTTTGACATCCTACCAACCATTCTCCCAGGTAACCATTTTCCTATATGTTCCAATTACCATGGCTGTTCAACAAACCACCTCATAACTTGGTGTTTTGAAGCAATGACTATGTTGCTCATGAGTTTGCAATTTTGACAGAGCTTAGTAGAGACAGTTTACCCTGTTCCATTTATATTGGTGACTTTGACTCAGACACTGGATTCAACTGACCTCTTCTGGCATCTCCATCCACCTTGTGAGAGCTCATCGTAGTCTGTCCTTTGCAGATTTAAGATCACCTAGTTTTTGATATCTTGACTCAGGGCTTCCAAGTTTCGTGCCTTGAGAGAGATAGACATAAACTGAGATGTTGATGTAGAATAGACATAGACATAAACATAGACATAGACGCAGATGTAGGTGTAGGTGTAGGTCTAGATGCAGACATAGATATACACTTAGCTGTCATAGATGTAATAAGGGGGAAAGAGAGGGAAAAGGAGGGGGAGAGCATCTGTGGCTGTAATGTCTAGTCTGGGATGTCACATGGTATTCATTCATCTCACTTTATTTGGCAAAGTAGTTACAAATCTCCTTCCGGGTTCAAGGGGTGAGAACAGAGACCTTACTTCTTGATGTAACAGTGTGAACATCACATTTTAGGAAGAGCATGTGGCTGTGGTGTATACCTGTTCTGATGTCTTTGTAGAATAGTTTGCCACTCCAGACAATTACTGTCTTCAGTCTCAGTTCTGCCTGCTTGCAGCCACATTTTATGTGGATCCGTCTACTCACTTGAAGTCACACCAGCTTTTGTTTTTCATTATGTTCTCAGGAAAAACTTACTTCTTCCACCAGCTTTTAGTGAGAAAGATATTTCACTAAACTTTTTAAAAATTCACTTACACCCACAACTGGAGAACAGAGAAAGATTTATTTTACTGAAAGTTGGGACTGATCCTGAATCATCAACCTGAAAATGAAATTAGACAATAGATCCAGAAGTCTAGGATCTATTGCTTTTGCAGAGAATAATTACCCAATAAGTTCCCAACAGATTTGTATAACAATAGGTTGTTAGGCCTCAATGACAAATTGGAAGAGCAGGAATACTTGGCACAGAGGACAATAAGAGATCTACAGAGTTAGAAGTTTCCCAATTTTCTCACTCAATCTGTAGACCAGCCTTCTATGGGGAATAACACTAATATCTCCCAGGACATGTCCTGGAAATTGTATTTAAAGAATAGATCTAGGATATGAATTTATTTTCTCATCATTTGCCCTTTTCTCCTGGAAACGAGATTCTAAAAAAATAATTTAGTATTTGTGGTGAGTGACTCAGCCTTTCTTATAGAATAGCATGCCTGTGGGATTTCGAGAGTTAATGTTTCCCAGGCAAAGGTTGGAAAAGTGTAGTGTCCAAAAGAAGTTCAAACTTTGAATCAAGAGATTTATTTTTTTAAGCCTTCATACATGCATCTTTCTGATTCTTTTGCAGAAAATGGCTCGGAAGATATTGATATACTTCCTAGTGGGCTGGCTTTTATCTCCAGTGTGAGTATTTTCTGTGACACTCTGCTGCTCATGTCAATAGCTGTATAGAAAGTACATTAACTTTGCTGACTATCCCTGCCAGATGGACCCCAAAGCTCTTATCCCACCTCTTGGGAGACCAGTCAACTACAAAAGGAAAACAGGAGTCTGGAGGATTAATTAAAATGCCAGAGGTGATGCCCAGCTTTGACAACCCCATGGGAGGCAGCTAGCTCCCTGTGGGCAGCTGCACGCTCACTGGGGTCTAAATAAACGTGTATTGATTTCCATTTGATTCCTGGGATGACCTCCACATCTGTCCTGTGGTTGTTCATCCCGAACACTGCCGTCTTGGGCTGGTTCTCAGTATCTAGTACTCATCATCTCACTAACCAGCATTCCTCTTCATCAGACCACCTGTGTCTGTAAATGTTAGTAAATCAAATGGCAAATTACTTGATTCAAAACCCTGAGCACTTTCCATCTTGGGTTCCCTGCCATTCCTTCCATGTTTTTCAAAAACATTTTATTCCCAATACTACTTTGCAAGTTTCGAGGACTAAATTCCATTCACAAGTAATGTATATTTGTGAAATATTGAAGTTATTATGCGCTTATTAAATCAGTTGCACTTTGGAACAGGGACTAAGATTTTCCTTATTAAAATGGATTTATCACATTTTCAATGTGAATTCTTAGCACTGGAATTACATGCCTAATATTTAATTTTGGCTAATGAAACACCACCAAAGAACATGAATTTTGTATTTGTTTATTTATTACTTTAAAAGTATATTTGAGAACATGAATTTTTGTATTTGTTTATGTATACTTTAAAATATATTTGAGAGGCAAAGGCAGACAGAGACAGAGAGAGAGCTCTTATCTACTGCTTCATTTCTTAAATGCTTGCAATGTCTGGGCGAGGCTGAGTCAAAGCCAGGAGCAGTGAACTCAATCTGTGTCTCCTACATGGGCAGTAGGAACTCAGTTATTTGAGCTATCATCTCTGTCTCCCAGAATCTGCATTAGCAGGAAGCTAGAATCAGAATCGGAGCCTGGACTCAAACCTGAGTACTCTTACATGGTACATGGGTGTCTTAACCAGTGTCCTTATCACTAGGCCTCCCTCAATGAGTTTTTTAAAAAGACTTACTTATTTGAAAGGCAGAGTTACAGAGAAGCAGAGGCAGAGAGAGGTCCTCCATCTGCTGGTTCACTCCCCAAATGGCTGCAACAGCTGGAGCTGGGCCAATCCGAAGCCAGGAGCCTGGAGCTTCTTCTGGGTCTCCCACATGGGCACAGGAACCCAAGGACTTGGGGCATCCTCCACCGCTTTCCCAGGCCACAGCAGAGAGCTGGATCGAAAGTGGAGCAGCCAGGACTTGAACCAGTCATATTGTATGCTGGTGCCACAGGCATACCATGTGGGATGGTATGCCCATATGACCTTGGTGCAGGCTCCTCCTTCTATGAATTTTAAATCTAGATATTTTGGGCCAAAAAAAGAGGGAATATAAAATAAATATTGCCTGAATCAGTTTTTCAGTATGCACAGTAGAGTACAGTTGAGATCTCATTTTAGCTTTGTGGGCAGGGTTGAACCTGGTGGTGGAATGTATGAGTGGGGTTTTATTTCTTTATTTTCCTTCAAAATCAATATAAAGCAAAAATGTCTAGAAATACTTTTTGTTGGCCTGAATTTCTATTGTCAAGTTAGATTTTCAATGACGTACCGACTAGATAGTTAAAATGATTATTTTATAGTTAGGAGATATCTTTGCCGTTAGGAAATAATGTTTGTCATTCCTACTGAATTTTGTTTTTCTGTTTTTTTGCTGGAGCTCAAAGTACTGAATTATTACTACACAGAGAAGGAATATTTTCATTACAAATAATCCCATAAGAAATGTCAATATGAATTTCTAAATAATGAGTCTCTTTCTATAAACTAACAAGCAACTCATACTTAGGGGCTAAGGATTATGTTCTTTGTTCATTTCTCATCTTTATGCTATGATAAACTTAGGATCCTGTTCTCCTTGGTGTCTCCTACCATTGTTTCTTGACATCTAGAAGAAATTTGGAGGCTGGTGATTTTGCAGGGGTAGGGAATGTCCAGTCCATGGGTGGTTTAAGGCCCACAGAAGCACTTGGTCTGGCCCTGCTGAGACAACTGCAGGCAGGACTCAAAATTCAGTCATTGATAGCAGGCAATTTTCACGCTGATGATTTTGTATGGCCTACAATGATGTTACAAATATCCAAGAGTCCCTTGGCAAGAATAAAAAAGGTTTTGCACCCCTAAAAGGGAACAATTCTGTGCAGTAGATCTTTTTACACATTTAGAAGTGCCACACAGGGTTTCTGTCTCCCTGACTTGGGGCTCAGCGTGCTTCTCTTGCCTGCAAGATGACATCCTTGGTCACAGTCTGAGGGACCCCTGTCTCTCTGGGAGGCCTCGCTGTCCTCAGGAAAAGCTTTCCTAACGCCCTCTAGCTGGGTGAGGTCTCTCCTTTGTGGTCTCCCGCATCCCTTGTGCTTAGGCTGTTACGTACCATCCCACACTGATGCTTGCTAATTGGTACATAACTAGATTTCAGGTTCCTTCAGGCCAGGACTTTGGAATTTTCCTTGTCATTGGCTCCTAACACACTATTTGGCGTAAGCAGATGCATGCACATGTTGGTGAATGAGGACTTGAGGAGCTCAATGACCGTCCACACAGTCCTGTAATCTGTTGGGGGAACCTAAGTTCCCTGCACTGCCAAGTGGCTTTCACAATATTCATGAGTGAATGGTATCAGAAGGATTGCTCATGATCACTAGGACTCTGTGGGGTGCTGCTCCAATTCTTATCTAACTGCCTTGCATAGCAGATGAGGCAAGTATGAGAACATTTACCAGAGCACTGTGCTCATCATCACGCTGAATCAAGGCTGGGTTTGTTCGCAGAGCTCCACCCATGCCTCCCTATCAGATCCCTTCCATTTCTAGAGCATCCAGTCTTTCCACTCCCTGGCAGTACCCTCAGACCTTCTCTCTCCCCAGAGCCATCAGCACACCTGCTCTGGGGTGCTGCCTTCCTGAACAAGCATTTTCTCTTTCAAACCTTTAACATGTGACAGAACATGGCCTACAATGAACGATCTAGGTGATTTAAGATTTTCTCTCTGGGTTTTATTTTTTCATGAGGAAGGGGGAGGAATGGGACTGGATGCTTGTGCGTTTTCCCCCAGGGATGCCATTCTCTGGACTACTGGGGTTGCTGACAAATGGACTATGGGGAAAGAGTGGACTAGGAGAATGAATTTTATGGCCTGGTATTGGAGAGACTAATGATGCCCTACTCAGAGAGTCAGTATCAGTGGGAGAAAGGGTTTGAGGGATAATGTTGTTTATTAAAATTTATTCATTTGAAGCTGGCGCCATGGCTCACTTGGTTAATCCTCTGCCTGTGGTGCCAGCATCTCTTATGGGCGCCGGGTTCTAGTCCTGGTTGCCCCTCTTCCAGTCCAGCTCTCTGCTGTGGCCCAGGATGGCAGTGGAAGATGGCCCAAGTGCTCGGGCCCCTGCACCCACATGGGAGACCAGAAAGAAGCAGCTGGCTTCTGGCTTCAGATTGGTGCAGCACTGGCCATGGCAGCCATTTGGGGAGTGAACCAATGGAAGGAAGACCTTTCTCTCTGTCTTTCTCTCTCTGTCTATAACTCTACCTGTCAAATTAAAAAAATTTATTCATTTGAGAGTGAGAGGGGGAGAGAGAGAAAATATTCTCACCCCATGTTTAACTCCCCAAATGCCCACAATGATCAGGGCTGGGTGGGGCTGATGCTGGGAGACAGGACCCCAATCTGGGTATCCCACAAGGTGACAGGAACTCAGTTTCTTGAGCCATCACTGCTGCTTCCAGGGGTGCACATTAGCGGGAAGCCAGAATCATGAACTGGCGCACAGACCGGAACCCAGGCACTTTGATGAGACTTGAGCATCTGAGCTGCTGTCTTACACCCCAAGCTAAGCGCTTGCCTTGGTGTTTGCTTGGTGAGTTGATTTTGAGCTTCCTTAGGGAGTAGTTGTAGAAGAAAACTGAAATCTTATGACTAAAGTCTGCAAGGAAGGCGTATAGAGCAAGAAAAGGGAGCAGTGAATGAAGACAGAAAAGGAAGAATACAAGAGGCAGGAGGGGAAGCAAGCCTTCTACCTGGTAACTCTATTTTTGACTTTTTGATGAAAAAGAAGGGGCATGCTGTAAGAGCAGATGCCACAGAGGGACAGATAAGGAAAGGTAGAAGCATTGTAAGGTAACATATTTTGGAGATCATTGATAAGATCTTTGTGGGGTGTTCTACAGAGTGGTAGGTATGGAAGACTGATTTCAGGAAATGCAAGTTGAGGCAAATTAGGCAATAATATCAGGTGATGTTTCAGATTTTTTAAAAAGATTTATTTATTTACTTGAAAGAGTTACACAGAGAGAGGGAGAGAGAGAGAGAGAGAGAGAGAGAGAGAGGTCTTCCATCTGCTGGTTCAGTCTCCAACTGGCCACAGTGGCTGGGGCTATGCTGATCCAAAGCCAGGAGCCAGGAGCTTCTTCCGGGTCTCCCATGTGGGTGCAGGGGTCCAAGGACTTGGGCCATCTTCTGCTTTCCCAGGCCACAGCAGAGAGAGCTGGATCGGAAGTGGAGCAGCCAGTGGAAACTGGGATGCCGGCGCTTCAGGCCAGGGCCTTAACCCACTGCACCACAGCACTGGCCCTCAAAAACGTCTGACGGTGAAAGAAAGAAATAAATGTGTATCTGAAGAGGTAATAATGTTAGATTTGTGTCAAGGAAGGAGAAACTTGAGTAATATTTAAAGCCAAAGAAAGGGCCATTGGTGAAAAATGAGTACTAAAATAAGAAAAAAGGGATGCCATTTCTAAACACAGGCCCTACAAAATATGGAATCAAGAAAAAAGGTGAAATAGTTAACCTAACAACATAAGAAAGATACTTCATTGAAAAAAGAGGGAGAAAAGAAAAACAAAGGGTAAAACTGATGAATTATTGAGGAAGGAATGAATCAAGAAATTCATATGAAATAGAATGGTGTTTCAACAAAGTAGGAGAAAAGTCATGCATTCAGAATAAAAAGGAAGAAAGTGTGGACTCGGGAAGTTAAGGACATAAATTTAGAATAGGTACTTGGAAAAATCCAGTAGATTGCCTATTCAAATGAACAAAGAATTCCACAGAAAGTGTTGAATCTCCATTGGAACTTGGGATGATGATTTGCTAATGAAGTCTTTCAATCTGACAGTTGACTTGCCCTTTGTAAGAACTAGATCAGAGCAAAGAGAGGTGGTAGAGATCTTGATGATGGAACAAAGGTATGGCTTCCTTGGAAGACTGTGAGTTAACTGAGGGTGACAGAGTTTGGTCTGGAAGCAAATGTTTGTGGCAGGGGACTTTATATTTCCTCCAGCTGTGGTGACTTCTGAAGAATGGAAGAGGAACAGCACGTCCTCTGACGGGCTTCAGGAGAGCCAATGTGGTCCGGGGAAAACCTGGTTTCCTCGCACCATACCAGACAAGGAGAATTGGACACAGAAAGTGTTCTGAGAAAAACTTGAAGATGTAGGTGGGGGAATTCAGGCAAGATTGACTCCTGCACGACAAAGTTAAGAATAGTATTTTATAAGTATGTGTAGCCTTGAGATTTGGGCATATACAATAAAGAGTAAGGAGAGGGAGAGATGGAAAGAGAAGGTAAAGTCGGAAGGAGAGAATTTAAGTGGACTGTAAGTGAGATAAGCATACAGGAGAATTTACAGGGTTGTTGGTATTGATACAGATCAGAGTGATGGGGAAGGGACATGGGTGGCAGGTGGGCTATTCGGTAACCAGTGCAGAATCAACAAGCCCCAAGTTTTGATGTGGTGAGGTGGGATGCAACAAAGGCCTGATGCATTCAGGATGTGTATTTTGAGTTGATAATCACCCACTCCTGCTAGTAGAAAGGACCATTGGCCAAATCACTACAATGAGGTTTCTGCAATATTTGGAGAAAACTATTCACATTGGACCTTTCAGACAAACTTATAGGAACAAAATTGGTCAGAAGTAGTCAAATTCTTTAAGACTGCACCCCTACTTTAAATCTTTGCTGATTCTACTATGTGCGACTACATAATAAAATCAGTGTGGGGATGGGAGTAATGACAGTAAACTACACAGCTTGTGTCGCTGCTTTGAGGAAGACTAGGTTATAGAATATCTGAAATAGAATCTTCCCAATCGCCCATTTTCACTTCCTCATTGATGGAGGCAGAATCTGAGGCACAGGTAGGCCAAGGAGCTCACACAAGGTAACACAACATGGTCTCCTGCATTATGTTTTTTGGCTTAATTCTTTGTAAATTAACAATTCTTCCTTATCTTGAATATTGTTCTTCCCATATTCATGGCCAATGCTTAGGTGATATTGGTAACTCTTGAGCTCAAATAACAGCAATGGAAAGAGTGAAAAATCTTAGAAATCTAGATGAAATTTGGAACTTTGAACATTTTTGTTTAGCTTTGAGATTTTAGCTTCCATTTGATTGATACATTGTTTGATATGTGTGTGTGTGTGCCTATTTCCTCCTTATTTTTAAAGGGATTAAAATATCCAGGCATGCCAAACTTTGCACCAGATGAGCCAGGAAAAATATTCTTGATGGATATGAATGAACAGAACCCAAGAGCACAAGAGCTGGAAATCAGCAATGGATTTGAAAAAGAATCATTCAATCCACATGGGATTAGTACTTTCATTGATAAAGGTAAGGGAGAATGTTGATTTACTGTAAATATGTATACAAGTTTGTAAAATTGTAAATGTGTATAGAAACATCTCAAAACATTGCATGAAACAAGGAGGACTACTATTTTTGGCCCAGTGTGGTTTCCTGCACTTTCTTCTATCCTCTTTTCTTCCTATTTGACTATCACATCCTGATTGAAATATGTTCTCAAAAATCTAACGTAAACTAAAGGCTTTAAAAAACAATTGAGTGGGGCTGGCTCCATGGGGTTAATCCTCTGCCTGTGGCACCAGCCTCCCAGATGGGCGCCGGGTTCTAGTTCCGGCTGCTCCTCTTCCAGGCCAGCTCTCTGCTGTGGCCCGGGAAGCAGTGGAGGATGGCCCAAGTGCTTGGGCGCCTGCACCCGCATGGAAGACCAGGAGGAGGCACCTGGCTCCTGGCTTCAGATAGGCATAGCTCTGGCCGTGGCAGCCATTTGGAGAGTGAACCAACAGAAAAGGAAGACCTTTCTCTCTCTCTCTCTCTCTCTCTCTCTCTCTCTTTCTTTCTCTCTCTCTTTCTCTCTCACTCTCTCACTCTCTGTACCTCTACCTGTCAAATAAATAAATAAAATCTTTTAAAAAAAATTGAGTGACATTAAACACTATATTATACAGAAAAAAAGAGATAAATTAGACTCACCAAAATGAGAAAATCTTGTGTCCCAAATGACACCCTAAGGAAGTGAAGAAATTATGCAAAGAATGAGAGCTAATATTTGCAAAACAAATGGGATGAGAAACTTGTGTCCACAAAATACAAACAATTTTTACAACTCAATGCTAAAAAAGACAAATAATCCAATTTAAAAATGGACAAGGGATCTGAATAGACATTTCTCATAAAGAAGTACACAGATAAGCACATGAAAAGGTGTTCAACAACCTCAGTCATTAGGGAAAGCAGATTAACACCAGAATGAGGTATAGCACTCCACACCCCCTAGGACTACAATAATAATTTTAAAAAAAGAGACCTGAGTAGCAAATGTTAGCATGGATGTAGAGAAATTTGAACCATCCTCCTTTGCTTGTGGAATTGCAAAATGATGCAGCCACTTTAAATAGCAGTTTGGCTATTCCTCAAAATGTTAATCACAGAGTTACCCTATGACCCAGAAGCTCTACTCCTTGAAATCTACCCAGAAGAACTAAAAATCCGTACGAAAACTTGTATATAAATACTCGTAGCAGCAAGATTCCTAATATTCAAAAGATGCCTGGCAATTGATGGTTGCAAAAATAAAATGTGTTATATATATGCATACTGCAACACTGATGGACCTTCTGTATATTATGCTCAGTCCCTCACTAAGGCTGGCATGTTGCATGACTGCATTTATGTGAAGTGTCCAAAATAGGCACATTCTTGTAGATAGAAGGCAGATTCATGGTTGGCAGAAACTAGGGAGACAGGCAGCTAATGGGTATGTGACTTCTTTTGGGTGTGATGAAAAGGAAATACAAGCAGATAATGATTGTTCTTGCACAATTCTATAACTATATGAGGGAATCTTCAAAAAGTTTATGGCCAAGCATGGGATAATGTTAGAGAAGGGGTTAGCTGCGGGGGGGGGGGGGGGGGGGGGACATAGTTATTTGTTTTGTTTTTCCAGATGAGATCAAATCACACATTAACTATCAGGCTTTCAGAAGTTAAGTATATAATGAAAGACAGTTTATCTTATACGTTGGGCTCCCAGCAGAGGTGGGATGGAATGACAAGAGGAGAACAAATTGTTCTCACCAAGTGTAGCTAATGTGGTCCCAAGGTCCTGTGGGGCACTAAAGGGGGTAAAATCAGGGCAGCACATGGGTTGTTCATGCTTTGTCCTGCAGGAGTCTTAGGCTGAAGGGCCCTCTCGGGGCTGAAATCTACCGACGTTCTGCTTGCCCAGCTCTGGCCCTGCGGCAAAGCTGAGCCAGGCCAGAAGAAAGATGCATCATGAAGGAGCATCCTTCCTTAATTTGAAAAAGATGTCCAATGTGATTCAAGAGTCCTAGGTCTAAACTTTGTATCTCAGGGCTTGCGCTTGCTCTATTACCTCCTTGGAAGCTATAGCAAGAAAAGAAATAGGGAAAACAAACCCCAAACAAGTCCTACAGTGGGAAGATGGGGCCAGACCCTTTAAAAACTGTGGAGTTCATCAGACCTAGAGCTCCTGTTCGTCTGAAAACAGAGCTCTGAGAGGTTACTACTCTCCATGCCGTTCACATTCCCATTTCCTTGTTTTCCTCTGCATTCGTATTTTCATCCCATGTCCTCTGGGTTGACTCTGTGTTTCATTTCAACCCCAAGCAGTTGACTCATGTCACAAGTTCATTGTCCAGCTGGGAAAGGTTGCTTATTTTCAGGTATTTACACAGCCCTGACATTATTTGAATTTGTGTTGCAATGTAGAGAGTTATACATCCAAAGTTCTCAGTCAAGTTTTGTTTGTTTGCACCCACTTCTGTTGGAGGGTCATCTGGAGAAACCACATGGGTATTTATGCAACATGTGTCTTCCTGTTAGAGAAAATGTGCTGGTGAGGCTAAAGACACCACTACAGAAACTTCTGTGCTGGCCTTTGCCGTGTGATGGTGGTGAAAACCTGAGCCATTGCTCTACTGAGCTTCAGTTCCCCCAATACGTTGGGGATTCTTGCATTTTTCCAACCTAACAGGGGGACAGCGAGGCTGCAATACGACATGTGTAAGGAAAACCTTTGGAAGTGGCCAAGTTTGAAAACTGGTCTGTTACCGGAGAAGAAAAGGGTCCTTGTCTTTGTGCAAGAAAGAATTCAGGCATGAGACAGAGTAGTGGAAAGCAAAATAGCAAGGTTTATTAAGGTAGGGACATCCGTAAAGAAGGGATGGGCACCTCTCCAGACAGAACCTGAGAGAGAGTGCACAGTGCACGTTTAGGCTGGGGTTTTTAAGGGGATGGGTATTGCCTTCCCGTCTTTTCCTTCTCCCTCTCCTTCTTCTCCCGAACAAAGGACTTCTTGGGTGTAAATACGAAAAATTCCTTTCTGATTTTTCGCCCTGAAGTTGTCAGACAGGGGAAGCCTGGCTGGCATTAGAGGAAGGATATTTATCAGGCCAGGTAGAAGGGGCAGGACCTCCTGGAAGGTCATCAGGGTCTGGGCAGGACTTTGAAGTGCAGATACTAGGCTTCTGGAGCTTCTGCAGTGGGTGCTGGTCTTCAGGCCTTTCTCACAGACACGTAGGCTCAATTTCTGACTTCCTACCTAACAGGTCTAATACTGATTGCAGTAGAAGTGAACTTCTTTGAATGTATGCTTTTTCCCCCACATAGACGATACTGTATATCTTTATGTTGTGAATCATCCCCACATGAAGTCTACTGTGGAGGTATTTAAATTTGAGGAACAACAACGCTCTCTTGTACACCTGAAAACTATAAAACATGAACTTCTCAAGAGGTATGGAATTAAAGTATTGCATAATTCTATTTATTTTGCACTTCTGCTGAGTGTTGTTATCCCTGGTTCAACAGGTTTCTTAAACTTTTGTTTTGAAACTTTTTTTTCCTAAAGCTCTCCAGAGATTCCCATGGTGGCACTGCCCTGCACCTCACTGGAAATTGCTGTGTTCAGTATTGAATATCCCTATATTTTCTGATGTTTTGAAAGCATTTTAATCCTATAAAGTGCTCAATTAGAGTCCCAGCTCTTTACCACAGGAACACAACACCTACTGTAGGGCTCTCTTTGAATACCTACGTACTTTATACATACATACATATATATATATATATATATATATATATATATATACACATACATACATATATATATATATATATATATATATAAAGCTTTTATTTAAAGAATATAAATTTCCAAAGTACAGCTTATGGATTACAATGGCTGCCCCCCCCAACTTCCCTCCCACCCGCTATCCTCCCCTTTCCCGCTCCCTCTCCCCTTGCATTCACATCAAGATTCATTTTCAATTCTCTTTATACACAGAAGATCAGTTTAGTACATATTACGTAAAGATTTCAACAGTTTGCCCTCACATAGAGACACAAAGTGAAAATACTGTTGGAGTACTAGTTATAGTATTAATTCACAATGTACAGCACATTAAGGACAGAGATCCTACATGATTTTTTTACAGCTGTCCTGGTAGGTTGTACTCCATGAGCCTCATCCACTGGGTAATAAAACTAGAGATGAGCCATTTCTTTGTTCAATCAGGGCTTTAGAGTAGAATTTGATAAAAGCTCATGGGCACTTATAAAAACTTGCACTTACTAAGCATCAACACTGTGCCAAGCACTGTGCCAAAATACTTAATTGAGTTCTCACATTAGCCTCTAGTACTAGGCATGAGTAAACTGAGCCTTAAAGCTTAGCTCTTGATCACAATGAGGAACATCTTTCTTTTTGCTTTCCAAAAAAAAATAAATAAATAACCAGTGGATAAGCTGCCTGTTTCAACTCTTTAGCCAACAATGAAGAGTTACATTTTTATAATGAGTTCAGCACCAGAAGACTCATTCTAAAACCACAGAAGTTGACTCTTCCATAGGATAGATGAACAAGAAGATGGAAGGAGGTTTATTTGCTCTCCATGGCTTTCTCTATCAATATCACATAGAATTCCCCCCCCACACACACACACACAATTTGGGGGCACCAGAAGCGGAGGGTGGAGGGTAGAAGATATGAGAAGTTGAAGTTACTGAACTTTTTCTATAATACATTGTGTTCTGTCCTGAGGCCACATTGGAGGCCAGAAGGTTCATGAAGTTACTGGGAAACTGTAGACAAAATTAATCTGTACCTCAATTTCCCTCAGCAAATCAGAGATTCTCTCATTGGTCTCACTTAACTGGTAGATGGTGAGGATCAGATGTGAACAGGTGTGACCTCACAGGAAGAGTTCCCAGAAATCACAATGGGAGGGAAATCCTGTTCTGTAACTCTCTGTTAGGGAATACAGTTCCAGAGAGTGGAAGTAGGAAACCAGCCAGCCTGCGGGATGGAAGAGAGCATGTTATAAGTGAAAGTGTGCATGCCCCAAAAGTTATGTTGAAATCCTAGTATCTCAGATGTAATCTTATTTGGAAATTGGGTCATTGTATATGTAATTAGTTAAGATGAAGTCATATTGGGGTAGGGTGTGACCGTAATACAGTATGACTAGTGTCTACCTAAGAAGACAAGCAGACACAAGGGACATTGACATGTGAAGATGAAGACTGACATTGGAGTGATGCATCTACAAGCCAAGGAAGGTCTTATAGTATCCTTGAAGTTCCTCCCAGAGAAACATCAGAGGGAACCTGGCCTTGCCAACACTTTATTTCTAACTCCTAGCCTCCAGAACTGTGAGGCAGTGCATTCCTATTGTTCTAAGCCATGCTGTTTACTGTAGTTTGGAGAGAGGTGTAGCAAATGCATCGCTGCTAAGTGCAACTGGCTGCTTGAAACCATGAGATTATTCTCCAGTAAGCAGTGTAAGGCTCATCTCAGGACACCGCGGCCAAGATGAGAAAGGGAAGAGTTTGTCCATCAGCCCCAGCTCCTGTTAGTCAAAGATGAGCCTCTAGGGGCATTAACTCCCCACGTTCCTGGTCATGCATGAGCAAATCTGATGGTTTCCTATGCTTTCATATCAGCAAGGAAGTTAGGAAGTGGGAAGCCAGAGATCTGCGCCAGGCATGAGGAGAGGCACTGTTAGTTTGCATCTGCAGGAAGTCTGTTGGACTCTATGCAGAACTGGTCGAAGTAGAGGCAGCTGGAACAAGGCAGGCAACACAGTGAGAATGAAAAACTTCAGAGCTGCCCTGGTACACGCACTGATGAAATAATTACAAGGGGTAGAAGAGAGACAGAAACAAATAGGGGTAAATTTAACATAATTTATAATGTTGAGAAATCCTCTTTGGAGGAAGGATCACTTAAGCTAAGACACGAAAGATGAGTAGACCAGTGACCTTGGCAAAGGATACATCAAAATAGGAAAATATTTCCTGTTTCATCCAAATTTGCCTTTCTTAAAAGCTAAAAAATGTAAAATCCTTTTCTACAATTTTTGCAAGTTACTGTTTTTTTTTTTCTTAAAACTGAAAAGGGCTTTATTGGTGTTTTACTGGTAATAAAAGTAAGACTTTTCCACTTAAAAATTTTTAATGGCATTGAAGAACAAAAGAAACAATATTGAGGCCAGTGCTGTGGCATAGGGGGTAAAGCCACTGCCTGCAGTGCTGGCATCCAATATGGGCACCGGTTCAAGACCCGGCTGCTCCCCTTCTGATCCATCTCCCTGCTAATGTACCTAGGAAAGCAGAAGAAGGCCTAAATGCTTGGGCCCCTGCAGCCACGGGGAGAGCTGGAAGAATCTCCTGGCTCCTGATCTACCCAGCCCTGATCATTGCACCATTTGGGGAGTGAACCAGCAGATGGTGGATCTCTCTCTCTCTCTCTCTTCCCCCTAACTCTACCTTTCAAAATAAATAATTTTTTTTTTTAAAAAAAGAATGCTATAAAAAAACAGTCCATAATCCCATACACTCAAAGTAGAAAGGTCAGCATGGTCTGGGTTATGTTGTAACACAAAGCAAAACCCTAACATCTTAGTGACTGAAAAGCAGAAAGTTCTGTTTTGTTTTGTTTTCTGACTCTTGCTACACATCTCATGTAGGTGCTTAGTTTCATGTCCTCATTTAGGACCTTAGGAGAATACCCTTTTCTTTTTCAGGAAAATTTCTCATTACATCTGGAATCTTAGAGAAATGTGGTAGATCCCTCATTGGCTATTAAAGTCTTCCATGTGGAAGCCACACACATTATTTACTTCATTAATCAAAGCAAGTCACTTGACTGTGCCTAACTTCAAGCGGATGAAGAAGTTGAATTTATGGAGAAGGAGAACCGTAACTATCCATGAATTACATTATAACTTTCACATACAACCACTACTAACATTCACAAGTCAACAGAGTGTGAAGTTGGGAGATTTATGTGTAAATTTTACTGGTTTTATGGAAGAGGAAGTTGAAAAACTAACAAATGGCTAAAGGGAAATCCACCAGGGAAATGCAAGATCAGGGGCTTTATATGGAATTTTTGCCTCCATACTGATTTTTGTATGCTTCACAAATGGACAGATCTGTACAGATGAGTGATATGGGCAGTGATCCTAATATTTAAATATCCCATGGTTTCTCTCTCTTTCTCTTTCTCTTTCTCATTTTAGTGTGAATGACATTGTGGTTCTTGGACCAGAACAGTTCTACGCCACCAGAGACCACTATTTTACCAACTATGTCTTAGCACTTCTTGAGATGTTTTTGGATCTTCACTGGACTTACGTTCTTTTCTATAGCCCCAAAGAGGTCAAAGTGGTGGCCGAAGGATTCAGTTCTGCCAATGGGATCACAGTCTCACCAGATAAGAAGTATGCTCTTTCACAGTGGTTCTCCTTGGTGGTGGTGGGTGGTTACGTCCTTAGGCTTACATAAGCAGTCTATGAGTAGAGGATCAGATGTGGCCACACAGCAAACGTGTGATCTGAAGCAAACCACGTGTTCTCGTGTGTCTCAGCTACCACCCCACCACCACCACCACCACCACAGTAAAAGGAGAGATTTGACTCAAAAAATAGATGAAGTTCTCATTCATAATTCTTATGTCACTCCAAAGAACACTTTCCTAGCACACGAAAAGGAGGATGAGTGTCCAAAACCTGTACCCCTTATGAGGCTAACGCTGTTGGTTCACTTACACTAAGGTCAGTGCCCAAAGCCCTTTTTGCAGAGGGAGTCCACTTTAGATTGGGTTTTTGTGATTGTACAAGTTCAGTCAACAAGGAAACAGAAGTACCATGGAGTTTAGTGAGAAAGCACTCTTACTAAGTGTTCAGAATTGAAGGTTTTTTTGTTTTTTTTTTTTAAGAAAACTGCCATAAATAGTGACATGTAAATTTGAGATAATGCACATAGGTGATACTTGAGGAACATAACTCTAAATGTTCTTCCTCTTTTAAAAAATGATTGTGACCGAGATTCATGGTAGTCTAATACTTCTTCTCTATCACTAGTTTTTGGCAGTATATACTATTTTGGTCTTTGAAGTGATCTACTTACCTCCTTTTATTTAAATAAAGAAATTGTGGGGGGGCGAATGCTGTAGCTCAGTGGGTTAAGACCCTGTCCTACAGGGCTGGTATCCCATATGGATGCCCATTCAAGTCCCAGCTGCTCCACTTCCAATCTAGCTCCCTGCTAATGCACCTGGGAGGGTAACAGAGGTTGGCCCGGATCCTTGGGTCCTAGCTTCCATGTTGGAGGCCTGGAGGAAGCTCCTGGCTACTGGCTTTGGTCTGGCCCAGCCCTGGTCATTTTGTTCATTTGGGGAATGCAGCAGCAAATGGAAGATCTCTTTCTCTCTCTGTCTTTCCTTCTCTCTGTAACTGCCTTTCAAAGAAATAAATAAACTTAGAAAAAAAGAAAAAAAAAATCATGATTCCTAGGTAATGAGATAAAGCCTGTATCTCACCTAGAAAAACAATTTTATTACTTTATAGTTATATTTCATATTCAAACCTACTTAAAGCACTCTCCAAGCACATTAAAAAGTACTACTCCATTATCTTCTTATATTGTGCTTTAGAAGGCATTGCTGTGGTGCATTGAACTAGTATGAATTTTTATACCCCTTCTCCAAAGTAAAAGTCGGTATCATATTTTACTACTAACTGCTTAAATGGACATGTTATTTACTTCAAAGGTATGTCTATGTTGCTGATGTCACAGCTAAGAATGTGCATGTAATGGAAAAACATGACAACTGGAATTTAACTGAACTGAAGGTAGGAGCACCCTGGCTTGCGTACATGACATGGCCTCTGACATTTGTCCCACACTTGACTTGAGAATGTGCTCCTTGGGCAAAGAAAACATGACTATTTAAGAGAAATTCAGGTAAAACTGTGCTGTGCTTTAAAAATACTGTAGCTATACCCCTAAAAATACAATTTTGTGTACGAGGCTACGCTGGTGGGAGGTGGTAGAGGGGGGTGGGCAAGAACGTTGGGACAATGTCCTCACTACTTCCTCTTTGTTGGAAGGTAATACACTTGGGCACCTTAGTGGACAATTTGTCTGTTGATCCTGCCACGGGAGATATCTTGGCAGGGTGCCATCCTAATGGCCTGAAGCTTCTGCACTATAACCCTGAGGATCCTCCAGGATCAGAAGTAAGTTTCTGTCTTTCCCTGATCTCACAAAGCTGCTAGAATAATTTGTTGAGTTGACTTGGGAATATTTGATTGGGTCACATTTAATGTTGCAGAACTAAATAATTCTATGTATGAAAATCATGGAGATTCTGATGGACAGGGAGTTAGATATGGTTAGATATGGCTCACATGGTTAGATACGGCTAATGCTTTCCGGCCATAGGGTGCCAGTTTGACATCAGTGGGAAACAGTATGTCCTGTCTTTGCTAGGGATAAAACTACCACTGGGAGTAATGGGAACTCGTGAGCTTGATTGTTCATATTGACTCGATTGCCATATTGTGTCTCCAACCAGGATGTAGGCGGTTATCAAGTCCTACCATAGGCAAGGATGGAGTCCTGTATGGATTTTTTTTTTTTTTTTGCACTATGCAACATGAAGTTCTAAGAAAAAGAGTTTAAATGACTGTAGCTTCAAACAAAATGAGTGTTTTGTTTTGCCTGTAGGTTCTAATAGATATGATAGTGTTGACAAATGTCTCATTTTAAAAATTTTATTAGTGTTATTTAAATATCCCTTCTTTTTTTTTTTTTTTTGTGACAGGCAGAGTGGACAGTGAGAGAGAGAGACAGAGAGAAAGGTCTTCCTTTGCCGTTGGTTCACCCTCCAATGGCTGCCGCGGATGGCGCGCTGCGGCCGGCGCACCGCGCTCATCCGATGGCAGGAGCCAGGTGCTAGGTGCTTTTCCCTGGTCTCCCATGGGGTGCAGGGCCCAAGCACTTGGGCCATCCTCCACTGCACTCCTGGGCCACAGCAGAGGGCTGGCCTGGAAGAGGGGCAACCGGGACAGAATCCGGCGCCCCGACCGGGACTAGAACCCGGTGTGCCGGCGCCGCAAGGCGGAGGATTAGCCTGTTGAGCCACGGCGCCGGCCTAAATATCCCTTCTAAAACAGTCACATAAACCATTGAATTTTCTATGGCACTAAAAACAATAGCATGAAGCATTGTATTTTCTGTGATAATTGGATTTAAGAATCAAAGATCTCTAGTGAATTTAGCTAAAGGTATAAATCCTCGGTGCATATTGGTATCTTTTCCTGTTCCCTTCCCTCAGAGGCAGGATCACTGTTCACTGCAGAATTAGGAAGGAGCCCCTGCTGGATGTTACCCCCTTTTCACAGGAACAATGATAGGGCACCTAGAAAGTACCAGACATTGCTCTCATGCTTAGGATATATTAGAAAATAAAACATGCCATGATCCTTGCTCTTGGTGGGGAGCAGACAATGAACAATAAGCAAAATAAATGAACAAACAACTTATATGGTGGGTTTGAGGATGCTAAGTTCTTTGGGGAAAACAGTATAGCCAAGGGAACCAGGACTGCTGTGAGCAGGGAGAGGACAGGGCCTGTGATTAAGTGCAGAGATCAGAGTAGGCCTCCTTGAGAAGGTAGTTTGACGACAAAGATAGCATTTCACTACCAGTTGGGGCAGTTGGAAAACTGAGATCCAAATCCTAGCCTGGTAATTGTCCCAGTGGATAAATTAGAAAATAAAGTCATTTCTGCTGAAGAATATTACTGTTTTTTAGTTTAAAAAAGTAAGACTTTCTTTTTAATTAACATATTAGTCATAGCTTCTTAAAAAGAACACCAAAAATTTTTTTAAAAATTCAGCCTGAGTCTGCAATTTGAAGAATGGTTATCACACTCTAACAAGCTAAGCTGACTCCAGATAGCTGCTCCTGGAAGAGAGGGAGAGAACTTACCAAGGCCCAAACACAATATCTGCTTTATGGGAAGACAGTATTACCCTTAGGTGATTTCATATTATTATGAAAATAATCCTTGCTTATTTTAGATAAGACTCCTCTCTTCATAACATCCTTGCATGAGCTCCAAGCTTGAGTATTTTTGTTTAGCAAACCTGAGATGAAATTGTAGGATCTTTCTTAAGATTAAAAAAAAGAAGAAGCAAAACTCAATTCTGATAAAAGATGTTAATATAAACTCTGATTGTGTTCCTGTAATTTCTATTAAGTTCTATTTGAATACACTTCATCCCAGTTATTTGGAAACATGATTGTTTAAATTCAGCCGATTAGCAACGTTGAGTGTGCTAATCCCGGGGCTCAGTCACAGCCAGGGCAGGGATGTGTGGATTCTCAGAGAAGTATGCATTCTTTATGCTTCCTAACCACTGTGCAGTTCTGGGAGGGTTCCAGCTGTGACAACCACCGTCCTGATGGTTTCTAAGCAGGGTTGACTTGCTACTCAAGTGTACTATGATCGTTTTATTTTTCTGTGTTTCCTTACCTTACCACAAAAGCAGGCTCACTATTCACTCAAGAATTGGGCAAGAACACCCACTTAATCTTACCTCCATCTATAAGGAGAGCCTGAACTATCAAAATTATGTAAGCTACCAATTGAGGACTTTGGCAATGTCAGATAATCAGTTCACCTAGTGCCTAGATGCCATCAGGGTATTAGTATTTACATCAGAAGGAAAGGAGTTATTGAACATACATAGATTTTAGCTTTCTGACTTCTGAAAAATTATACTGGTATCAGAATGTTTGGGAAGGAAGCCAAGTCACTGGACAGTGACTTGCCCCTACAGTGTCCTAACAAGTGATCTTCCCTGACAGGTACTTCGTATCCAGAATGTTTTGTCTGAGACGCCCAGGGTGAGCACCGTGTACACCAATGACGGCTCTGTGCTTCAGGGCTCCACCGTGGCCTCTGTGTACCAAGGGAAGATTCTCATAGGCACTATATTTCACAAAGCTCTGTATTGTGTGCTCTAGTCTCCAGCTCTTCCAAAAGGTCTACCTGTTTGGTAAAAGTAAATCTGTAAAGGTGTGATAATTGGAACCATAAGTAAATAACAAATACCAACAAAAATGAGTCTGGCTCTCTTTTTGGATAGAAGTGAAGGGGCACAGAGAGGTAACATGTATTGACCAAATTGCAAGTCAAGTTAGTGAAAGTTCAACAAGAAACTAGTGTGCTCAACTGCTTGTCTAGAACTCCCAATATTATTTCAGCAATCAGATGTGTGGACTGTGGCCAGTGAGGTCCCCAAATCAGCTAGAACCCACTGGTGACTGCTTAGCCCACAACTATGCTGTTCTGAGTCTTTGACAGTCCAGACCAGGAGGAAAACTAATGTTTAACTATTTACAAGTGTTATTCTCTTCTAATAGTGCTGGGCACATTCTGCTACCCAGTGTTCCAACCCACAGACAAAAGCAAGAACTGACATCACGAAGTCTCCCACGTTGTCCTAAAATCTACAGTCTCCTCAAGCACAGACACAAAAATCCAGGTCTGGGGAAATTTGACAGGGAAGCTACCTTAGGGCAAGGCGGACATGTTCTTTGGTAATAGATCTCAGTACTCACACCTGTGTCTCAAGTATTGCTAATCTGCTTGGCTCTGAACCATGAGCTAGGGCCTCGGGGAAGTTATTTTCCAGTACTTTCAGTTTGCTCCTGTGGTTAATCTGATCAACTCCAGTTAAGTAACCTTCAGTAGATTTGTTCCTAAGGAGCTTGAAATGAATAACACAATTCTATTCTGAAGTTCTGCTACAGCCTCCCAACCTTTGTCTGATGGGGTGAATAGCAGTGTTCTTTTCCTAGTCACAAACCAGGACAACTGTGACACACAGTTAACAGTAATCTGTACCCAAGAACTTCCCTTCTCTGCTTATGTTTTTTTCTGGAGAGTAGTTGGTTGTTTTTTTCTTTTCTTTCTTAAGGGGATGAGGGGTTAGAAAGACCACTTTGTATCCTAAAAAACACCATTCAATAACAGTTAGGTTTTCCTGAAAAAAAATTTAGCAGAGTAAAATCCCACTTTTTAGCCCATTAACCCATTTGTGGTCCAGACACAAAGACTTTGTAGTTTATATTGCTTACAGGGAAGAATGGCCCTCCAAAATATTATTGTCAGTTATTAGATTTTAAGTTTCAACAGTCTGGCCCTCAGGAGGACACAGAAAAAAAACATAGAAATTAAAGTTATATATGCAACAGTCAGTCTTGAATGATAGAATAATGATTTCTTTGGTTCCTAACCCTCAACTCCACTAAATTAGATACATTTTACCAGACTAGGGAAGAACAAAGAGAGTTAGACAGGGTAAGACAAAGAGAATTAAATGCTGGAGGCCAGGGTCCTGAAAAGTGACCCTTGCCTGGCTTCTCCCCAGGCCAACTTAGGAAAGTCTGTATCACAACCACCTTCAGCCCAAGAAAGCTGGGACATCAGGAGAGGGAACAGTGAGTCCTTTCAGAGAGTCCTGGGCCCTTGTGTGCCCACCCTGATGTAAGAGCAGAGAAGAAGGGCCAGTGTGGATGGCAGAGAAGCTCTGAGAGAGCATCACATCACCTGCTCTGGAAACCGGTGTAGAAGACAGCAAATCCCCAGGTGCCCAGAAGGGGCATCAGAGTTAACACAGAGAGAGAATCTCCTGTGGACATGAGAAGGTGTGGCCGTCAGGGAAGAGCAGACAAGTTGTCATTTAATTAGGATGAGCACCAGGGGGTAGATGGTGACCTCAAGGACCAGATGTCTTCCTTGAGGCTCTGACTCTACCATGGCCTCCTGGGCTTTGGACGTAATTCCAAGGATGGGGAGGAGGCTGTGGAATTGCTTTCTAGATTGATTTTTAAGGTCAATTATGGGGACTCAAAATTGCAGAAAGCTATAGAGAAAATAATTTCTGCCATATTATATGACTTGAGAGCTATTTTTAGAGTTGGAGCAGTACGGTGTGGAAAGCGCTAGTGTTGGTAAAGGACATGAGACAGACCACAGTCTTTCGTTGGCTGTTCTGAACCTGTAGCTAAGGCCAACAGGCTGTTGTGTTAGCTTCTCCTGGATTCAGCTCCAGCTTAACCTCCTGACACCTTAACCCCTTCTCTGGCTCCTCATAGGTCACTCTCAGTCTTCAGCTTTGGGATCTCTTCACTCAGTGTGTCATCTGTTGGGGAGAGGCCCTGGCAAGAAGGCTCAAGCTTGAAGTCTTCCTGGAGCAGGCAACTTACCCATTCTGGCCAAGGGTAGGAGACTGTGCTAATATTGTCCTCTTTTTCTCCAGGCATATTTCTTTGACATTTTTCCTCCTTCTCAGGTAGGCATAGGTTTATCAACAGGCCTGCTTCCTAGACTTTCAAACCAATCTCCCTTTCTGCATAAGCACTCCCAATTTTAAAAATGTATTTGAGAGGCAAACATGCAGAGAGACGCAGACAAAACGCCCATCTTCTGATTCACACCCCAAATGCCTGTAACAGCCAGGGCTGGACCAGGCCCGAAGCCAAGAGCCAGGAACTCAATCCAGGTCTCCCACAGGAGTGGCAGAGATTCAGTCACTTAGCCATCACTGCTGCCTCCCACATTAGTAGGAAGCTGGAGTCAGGACCTGGACTAGAAACTGGACACAGGCACTCTGCTGTGGGATGCTGGCATCTTACGCAGTGTTTTAACCACTGGGTTAAGTGCCTCTCCAGCCCTGCTAAACCTTCTTTGACTGTCTCAAGCCTCTTCCCTCACTTGGCGTGGAAAGAAGAATTGGCCCAACAATGAATGCCGTTTTTGATAACTCATTCTCTTCCCCTCACAGCCTTCCTGTTTAATTATCAGAGTTGCAGGTTGGTGATAGTGGGGCAATGATCAGGGTGATTGAGTACTTTCAAAACTCTAAGTTTTGAGGGCAGCGCCGTGGCTGACTAGGCTAATCTTCCACCTGCGGCGCCGGCACACCGGGTTCTGGTCCCGGTCGGGGAGCTGGATTCTGTCCCGGCTGCTCCCCTTCCAGTCCAGCTCTCTGCTGTGGGCCGGGAGTGCAGTGGAGGATGGCCCAAGTGCTTGGGCCCTGCACCCGCATGGGAGACCAGGAGGAAGCACCTGGCTCCTGGCTTCGGATCAGCATGGTGCGCTGGCCACAGCAGGCTGGCTGCAGCAGCCATTGGAGGGTGAACCAATGGTAAAAGAAGACCTTTCTCCCTGTCTCTCTCTCTCACTCTCCACTCTGCCTGTCAAAGAAAAAAAAAAAAAACTCTAAGTTTTGAGTGTGATATTTGCTATTTACAGAATGTGGGATACATAATACTTTGTTATTTTTATCTTGAGTTCTTAAATGCTGATTCTATGACCACAGGAAAATTATCAGTTTATATTCCTTTGCTATCAAACATATGTAAATTTCAGGTAGCAGAAACAACTCTAACTAGTTATTTAAATAAAAAAGTATCAAAAGTAGGAAACAAAATGTTCTTAAAATGCTTGGGTATTTCCCTTAAGGATGACACTAATAAAGGATTATTGATTTCATCATGATTGTTGTTTAATATAGGATTGAACGTCCTGGCTATTGCTATAAACTAGGAAAAACAAGTAAGGAGCGTAAAAATCAAAGGGGAGAGATAAAATTATCATTGTTTGTAGACAGCACAGTCATCTACTTAGAAATAAAACAATAGAACCAAGAAATGTAATATTAGAATATTCAACAAAGTTGACAGGTACAAGCTAAGTCCACAAAAAATGACAACTATAAATTTCAAAGATACAAAATTATATAGCATCTGACAAGTATGTGAACCAAGTGAACAAAATCCCTGTGGAGGAATCCTATTAAAAGACCTAGACAATGGTCTAAATATGTAGATACATATTCCTGATTGTAAACTGTCCCCAAATTAATCAATGAATTCAAAGTCCATTGGAATTTTTATTTAAAAAAAGATAAATTTATTTAAAATTTATAAGCAAAGCTACTGTGTCTAGTGATATAGCAGGCTAAGTAATTCATAACTAAACTACTCAATAAAACCATCAAAATCCAGTGAATAAAATATATATTGGGAATTTTTTGAAAACATCAAAAATCTCTCAAGATAATAAGAATAACTGAGTCATAATTTAAGTCAAAGTAGAAACCAGAGAGGTAAGTAGAATTGAAATCACTTTTGCCCTGAGGGCGCCTTCTGAGTGGTTGAACTCCTGCTGTTTGTCGAGGTCTCATAGAGCAAGGGAGAAAGAAGTGGAGTCCAGGTCTACCCTAAGTGAGGAGACCAATAGTGAAACCTGAAACCCCATGGAACTAAAGGACTGAATACTCAGCTTAGGTTGAGCAAACCTAGGCCATCCCCCTGTTTTCACTCCCAAAAGCTGAAAAGGGAAATTATCTTGGTAGAAGAAAAACATGTTATTATCGTTGAGTAGTGTTAAACATGTGTTCATTGTCACTAGGATTTGAGCCCAAATTTTCACTTGATTGGTCAAAAGAAACTCAAGCTTTGAATCCAGTATAGTCATGAGAGGTTGATAGTACTTCTGGTTTTTTTTTTTTTTTAGATTTATTTATTTATTTGAAAGTCAGAGTTACACAGAGAGAGAAGGAGAGGCAGAGAGAGAGGGAGAGAGGTCTTTTATCCACTGGTTCATTCCCCAATTGGCCGCAGTAGCTGGAGCTACACCAATCTAAAGCCAGGAGCCAGGAGCTTCTTCCGGGTCTCTCATGTGGGTCATGAGACTTAGGCCATCTTCTATGGCTTTCTCAGGCCACAGCAGAGAGCTGGATTGGACGTGGAGCAGCTGGGATGGAAACCAGCGCTCATATGGGATGCAGGTGGCGGCTTCACTCCCTATGCCATTAGTGCCGGCCCAAGAGGTTTGTAGTATTTCTAGAAGAAACAAGCCTCTCGGGATTATACCCTGGGTCTTAAGTAACCCCAATAAGTAGTTTGCCAAGGAAAATATGCAGCAATTCATAGTACAATATAACCCAAGAAACAGGATCACGCAGGGAGAAACAAATGGCAGCAGACACAGGCTTTTGGAGACCCGGGACGCTCAGTCACCAAGCACGGATTTGACAGCTGCAGTCGGAATGCTCAAAGAAATAGAAGTCTTGCTTAAACTCAGCAAATGGTAAACTAAGGAAATAGAGGTTTAGAGAATGTGAAACTAACTTTAAAAAATGAAAATCTAGTAGTGGAAATTTAAAACTTAACGGAAAATGAGGAAATATCGGCTGGAAGTATGGCCTCTTGAAAGCTGCTCAGATGCACCTGGACAAACCCTAAGAAGCTGAAGGAAGGATCTTTAGCTCTGACACACCGATGGGGACACTGCTCCCCTGGACAGACCCTCCGGACGGTTGCTAGCATGGAGAACTCAAGGTCCCGCCTGGCATAGTCACTCTTGTCCATTCATACTCCTCCTCAAGGTGGGTGGTGCATTTTAAATCCACACTTAGGAGCGATCTGCAAAAAGTTCATGGGAATCCATAGTATCAAAAAACTGCACAGGTTTCAAATCACATTGTCCCAACATAAACGTATTTTGATTCCATTTTCCACAAATTTTTGAAGTAGCCTCATAACTTTGTCTAGGCCTGCTGCCTGCTAGTTCTGACTTGAGCATGTGATATTCTTATTGTTGTCTGCTAAAGCATCAAAGAAGAGCTGACTCAAATCAGCATTCTGATTATTCTCTGGAGAAACTGTCAAACCAGTTTCCAGGGACTGTGGGGCATGGTTTACTAAATACTTTGCACCTGTATTACCAAGGTATCCAGTTCTGCAGCCCGTGTGTGATATGTTTCCACAGCTCTTGTGTAACCACGTATTCAAGGCTTCGTTGAACCCCTCTTCTAGGTTCAGGTTTCTATATTCTTAAGGTCATGTGACGTGATTTGAAAACAAAACTTGTTTAAGAATATAGACATTGCCGCAAGTTAGTACAGTGCCATAGGGAAGGGCACAGATTGGGGAAGCCAACTTTCTGGATTTTAATCTCAGCTTAGGCACTCACTAATCACAACTCTGGCCTTCTCTAAACTTCACTTTCCTTTAAATTTGAGATAATAAAAATAAGACATTGTTACGACATTGCTTGAAACACCCGCACCCTCTATTGGAGTGCCCGGGCTGGAGTTCAGTTCTGCTCATTCCTACTTCCTTCTAGTAATACGCACCCTGGGAGGCAGCAGGTGGTATCCCAAGTGCCTGGGCACCTGTCACCTGTGTGATGTGAGCAATCTAGATTGAGCTCTCAGCTCCAGATTTTGGACTGATTCAGCCCTAAATGTTGCAGGCATTCAGGAAGTGTTCTAGTAGATGGAAAATCTACCTCTGTCTATCAGTAAAATCTATCTTTATGACCTAAGGATAGAGAAGGACTTCTGAAATAAAAGATTAAAAGCATGAACCCTTAGATTAAAATTGATTCAATTTTGAGATATCAAAATTAAAACTTTCCATTCAGTGAAATATAGCATTGGCAAAAATGATGGATGAAATGTCAGAATGAGATGTATTTGCAATGTTAAATGCACACAGTATTAAAAAGTAGAATAAATTAGGAACTCTTGAAGATAGCAAAGTGGGGATGTGAATCCCAGAAATAATAGGCAAATGGTGTGAAGAAGGAATTTACAGGAGATGAGAAAAAATGAAGCATATGAAAGATGCTCAGAATTCTTAGCAATCAGCGAAGTGCCAATTAAAACACGACTTTTAAATGACTTTAAACACACTAGACAAGAAAAATCTGCAAATCAGATATTGCCAAGTATTGATGGGGAGGTGGTGACATGGGAAACTGCATGTGTCATTGGTGGGTGTGCGGGTATTTGTAGCCATGACAGCTGATACTCACAGCCCAGGGGCAGGTCTTTGGTCCAGCAGTTATGACACTGATGAAGAAACCTACTTCCCACATTGAAATTCTTGGATTCAGTCCCTTGGCTCCTGACTCACGCTTCCTGCTAAAGCAAACCCTGGAAAGCAACAATGATGGTTCACGTAGCTGGGTTCCTGCAACCTACGTGGAAGGCCTGGTTTGAGTCCCAGGCTCTACGCTTTGGCCCCAGCTCAGTACTAATGCTTACAGGCATCTGGGGAGTGAACCAACACATGTGCGCTCTCTGTCTGTCTGCCTGCTTCTAAAAAAAAACAAAAATTCCTGAAAATATGAAATAATATTTTTAAAAGATCTAGAGTTCCAGGAATCACAAGAAATGTAGCTGCGTGTAGCTTCAGAGCCACTCCCGCAACTCTGGTCCACGCTAGAAAAACAGAGGCTTGCAATCCTCCCTCTTGCCCCACTTGTTATTCCTAAATTGTAGCTCTGCTCCAGCCCTTCTGACTTACAAACACAAAATTATGTCCTGTCCACTGGCTTCAAGGGAGTTTTGGGAGTAAGTCTTCTAGTTTCTACTTTTGCTGAGCAAGAACACACACTAGTAAAGTGAGTACAACTTCTTTGTAGGGGTTCAGGCACTTGTAATTTATAATATCTCTCTAGGTGGTTCTAACACATAGCCAGAGTTTAAAAACATGACACCTAAGCAATGTTTGAAAAGATATTGACGGTTCAGCTTTAGCATTTCTGCTATATAGCACATAAGTACAGTACTTGGTGTTAGGAATGGGCTGATGTTTTGAGGTTTTTCACAACACTACAAGATTTTTTTATCATGCAATGAGGTTGTTCAGAAACAGGATGTTATGGAGATGTAAAAGACCATAATTAGCACAACCAAGAAGTCAGCCACTTAAGGAAAACCAAGAGGAATGTTCTAACATGGAAGCAGAGAATGAAATGGAAACTTTTAACACACTCAGCTTCAAACACCTTATAACGGACACAGCAGAAAAAGCTCAGTCTACTGAGGCTTGCTTTGGGAAGTGGGAAAATGAATGATTATCATGAAATTGGGTAATTGCATTCATTGAACTATGGGCTCTGCACACCACAGGAGTTCTGTGGTTTCTTTTTTTTTAAGATTTTATTTATTTATTTGAGAAGTAGAGTTACAGACAGTAAGAGGAAGAGACAGAGAGAAAGGTCTTCCATCTGCTGGTTCACTCCCCAAATTGCCGCAACAGCTGGAGCTGAGCTAATCTGAAGCCAGGAGCTTCTTCCAAGTCTACCATGTGGATGCAGGGGTCCAAGCACTTGGATCATTTTCCATTGCTTTCCCAGGCCACAGCAGAGAGTTGGATCGGAAGAGGAACATCCGGAACTTGAACTGGCACCCATATGGAATGCAGGTGCTGCAGGAGGATTAACCCACTGTGCCACAGCACGGGCCCCACTCTGTGGTTTCTTACAGTGAATTGGCGAATCACATTAACCACAGAATGCCATTGATTCCATCAAGAAGTAAAACCCAAACGCAGTGCAGATGGAGCACTCTGAGGACTGTTACCAATTTCTACAACAGAAGAAAATATTGGCTTCTGCATTAAATCTGAAAATCGTCTGTGGGTGAAATACAAATTGAAGATCTTTGGAAAATAATGAATGGATTCTAGCTCATATGCTAAAAGTTACACGCGCACATGTACACACATACACACGTGCACCCACACGTAAACACACATGCACACACACAAATATAAACATAGCTATTGGAAATAACAAAGTCAAATGTATTTTACCAGGCTTAAAAGTTTCCTTCCCCATCTTCATCTTACCATCCTCCCTCCTTCACAGGATTTTTCCTATGGAACATTTTTTCAATAAATTACATGCTTCCAGAACCCTCTCTGTTCTCCAATTCTAGGGAAGCAGACACAAACATGGCTGAGTCCAATGTGTCCAAATTGCCCAAGACAGAAACCAGATACTCACTTTCACAAACTCTGTGGCAGGTTGCAAAACTGCTGCCCAGACATTCTGGTTCTCTTCTTGCTGCGCTACTCTCCATAGGCTGAATATACATCTCTGTGCTGGAGCACGCAGGAGTGACCTTGTGACTTATTTCACTAATGAACTCCTGGTAGAAATAACTCAGATCATGTCCAGGTAAAACTTTACGAGCCACTGTGTGTGGTTCACTGTGCCTCTTCTCTCTTTGGCCCCCATGGTACTGCTATCGACAGCTTGCTCTGTCAGACTGGATCCTGGGTTGGTGATGATAGGGAGCAGAGGCACAGCCACACAGCCAAGCTGCAATGCTCAGGTAGCACGGGCAGGAAAGAAGATACTGACCCAAGCCTCCTTTGCAGCATGCTCCTGTAATTCATCTTCTGCATTTGTTGTGTATGGGAGTTCATGGTCTAAATAGAACACTGCCCATTCCACTACTGATGAGAACTTATGTTGTATCCAAGCTTTTTGCATATTAGGAATAAAGTGCAGTTAGTTTTCCTCACAGTGTATTTTCGTGCACATGTGTAAGCATTTCTGTTGGGAAATGCGCAGAACAGGAACCCCGGCATTCTGGAGTTGAGATTGTGCAGCTTTGGCAGGTGGTACAGGTGGCGTGATGCTTAGACCAGCCTGCTCTCCACTCACAGTGCGTGGGTGCCAACATCCCCACGTCTCCACCAACACTTACTTGTGCATGTTTTCACTTGTTTAAAAAAAATTAGCTATTCCAATGACTGTGCATGAATATCTCACTGTAGTTTTATTGGTATTACTCAGATGGAGATGAGCAATTTGTTGTATGTTTTTTAGCCATTTGGAGTCCTTTGTGTGGTAAGCATTTGCTATTTTGTCCACTTAAAAAATTGGGTTGGGGGCCAGTGCTGTGACAAAGAAGGGTTAAGCCTCCACCTGCCATGCCAGCATCCCATATGGCCACCGGTTTGAGTCCCAGCTGCTCCACTTCCAATTCAGCGCCCTGATGATGTGCCTGAGAAAGCAGCAGAAGTTGGCCCAAGTTCTTGGGCCCTTGCACCCATGTGAGAGATTCGAATGAAGCTCTTGGCTCCTGGCTTTGGCCAAGCTCAGCCCTGGCCGTTATGGTTGTTTGGGGAATGAACCAGTGGATGGAAGATTCTCTCTCTTTCTCTCTGCCTTTCAAATAAATAAAGAAATCTTTTTTTAAAAATCGGTTGGCATCACTATTCTTATTGATTTGTAGGCATAAATGTGTTGTGGATAAATGTATTGAAAACACATTTTCACTTTTGGTGAGTCTTTATTCTCTTAGTTATGTATTTTGATGAACAGAAAATTTTCAGTGTTAATGATGAAGTCCTATTTATCAATATTGTGTTTATCCATTATGTTTCTTTGCATTTCTTGTTTAATAAATCATTATGTATAGCAAAGTTAGGAAATAGGATTCTTTGTTATATTATAGAAGATCCATTATTTTATTTATTTTACTTTATACATTTAGACCTATCATACATGTGGGGTATACTTTGGGGTATTCTGTGAGTAGAGATCAAGATTCATTTGTGGCCATATGTATGTCTAATTGATATAGCATCATTTATTGAAAAAAATAATCTTTTCTCCACTTCATTGAAGTAGCACTTTGTAATAATTACAAATATGTGGGTATATATCTGGATGCTGTGTTCTGTTCCTTTGGATTATCTGTCAAGCATTGCACCAGTGCCACATTGTTTTGGTTATAAAAGAAGTACAATAAATCTTAATTTTGCTGTTCCTCAGAAATTTTTCTTATTTACTCTTTGTATTTCCACTTAATTTTTAAAAATTATTTATTTACTTCGAGAGAGGGAGAAACTGACAGAGAGAGCTTCCATTTGCTGACTCATTCTCCAAATGCATGAAACAGCTGCAATGTGGCGAGGCCAAAGTTGAGAGCCTCCGTGTGGGTGGCAGCGACCCACGTCACCTGCACCTGCTACTGAGCAGTGGGCACACATACCGGAAGCTGGAACCGAAGAGGAGCCAGGACTCAAACCCGGAAACTGCTGCAGGGTGCAGGCATTTCAGGTGGCATCTTAACTGCTATGCAAAATATTTTAAATTCTTTTTAACTCCTACAGGATCTGAATTAACATTGTGCTTATTCCTCAAATTTAAAATTTGTTCTCCCCCTGCCCCCCATCAGTCTTACTAGTGGCTTATATATTTTATTAGTCTTCATATTTTTTATCTTCTTTAATATTTTTATTGTGATGACATTCACACATTTAACCATTTTACAGTGTACAACTCAATGGATTTTGAATATTCCCACTGTTGTACAACCATCACCTTTAGTTTGTACCAGAATATTTTAAAAATAAATCATGCTCATTAAGAAGTCACTTTTCTAATGATAAAACTAGTCTTCAAGCAGTACTTTATACTTTGTGTGTCTGTGTGGGTGCAAACTGTTGAAATCTTTACTTAGTATAGAGTTGATCTTCTGTATATAAAGGTAATTAAAACTGAATCTTAATGAAGAATGGGATGGGAGATCGAGTAGGAGATGGGATGATTTGTGGGTGGGAGGGTGGTTATGGGGTGAAGAACTGCTATAATCCAAAAGTTATACTTCTGAAATTTATATTTATTAAATAAAAGTTTTCTATTAAAAGAAAAAGAAGTCACTTTTTGGGGCCGACAATGTGGTGTAGTAGGCTAAGCTTGTGCCTGCGGCACCAGCATGCCATACAGGCACTGGTTCATGTCCCCAGCTGCTCCTCTTCTGATCCAGCTCGCTGCTATGGCCTGGGAAATCCGTGGAAGATGGTCCAAGTGCTTGGGCCCCAGTACCTGCTGGCTTTGGATCCGCCCAGCTCTGGCCATTGCAACCATTTGGGGAGTGAAGCAGCAGATGGAAGACCTCTCTCTGTGTCTCTCCCTCTCTCTCTCTCTTTAACTCTACCTCTCAAATAAATAAATAAAATAATTTTAAAAATTAAAAAGTCACTTTTCGTTTTCCTGTCCCTCCAGCCCTTGGTAACTACTAATGTACTTCCTGTCTCTGGATTTGCCTATTCCAGGTATTTCATGTACACAGAATCCTACAAGATATGACTGTTTATGTCTGGCTTCTTGCACTTAGCATAATGATTCCAAGGTGCATTTATATTTTACAAGGTATTAGGACTTGATGTTTTTTTTTATGGCTGAATAACATTCCATACAATGAACATTCTCTCTTTAAATCCCTTTGTATTTCATTGACCCTTTTTTCTTATTGTTTTGATTACTCTAATGTGTTTTCAACTTTATGCCTTGCACAATTGGATAACTGAAGTGAAATGGTATAATTCTGTTAGCTTTTGCTGTCTGTAGCCTGAGTTTCTTTTTATAGGTGCACATAAATCTAGGGTTGCCAAATCTAGACATAAAAACTTGGCATTCCTATGCTTCCTGACTGGGGGATTTTGTATAAAATGAGGTTGATAGGGATCTTATTTCCTTTATCAGGATATTGTGAGATGGTGTAAGCACTTTGTAAACAAACATATGGACTTGGACAGAACTTTGTAGTTTGTACTGCAGTTGCTTTATAACCGTGTAGTGATTTCACAGATACCTATCGTCTACCTCTCTAGCTATCATCTATCTATACAGTTTCATGCAGTAAACCTACTAAAATTATTTCCATTTCAGAGATGTTATTTCTCTTACTAGGAGATTTCTGGAACTGACCATAAATGTAGTGTGTGAAGTCTTGGTTTTCTGTTCCTCTGTTTCACTGGCTACCCCATGTAGAAGGTTCCTGGCATTCTTAGGACTTTGGAATTTCACACTTCCAGACACTAAAGAGCTTTGTGAGCGCTGCCAGCACGGTTCAGTGTCTCCTGTGGAGGAACAGCACCAAAAGTTGCCACCGAATCAAACTCTCCGCACTTGCTCAGCATTCAGCTTCATCTATTCAGCTTTGACAGTCTAGGAAGTCTACCAATCCACAAAGAGGTTTTAATAAATACCCAGGGAATTGGGCTTTTTGTGTGCAAATAAAAGGAGTGGATGCGGTTTTTCCAAATATGTTTACAAAGTGATATTTGGACATGTGCAAATAAATATTTAACACATGAGGACTAGGGAGGAAAGGAAAGAAGGAAGGGATTAGAAAATCAAGGTGATATTTGAGCTTTTTAATAGGAGTTTGTTTATTAATGTTGGGCTATAAATTTCTGGTGCTAAAAGGAAGTTCCAAGTTTAAAACACATTCACAACATTCTGCAAATTAAAATTTGTAATGTTCCATGAACTCATATTGTTATTTGCACATTTTGATACCTCTGAAACAGGAAATTATTGTGTGATGTGTAGTTTCTTAAAATTGTGTTATAGAGTAATTGCTAAATTTCCTTTCCTGGTTGTAGATAAAATACGATATTAATAATAAGATCATTATGCACTTAACGTTGATGACTTTTTTTTTTGAGATTTATTTTTGGGACCAGCACTGTGGCTTAGTGAGTAAAGTTGCTGCCTGCAGAGCCCATATCCCATATCGACACCCTTTTGAGTCCTGGCTGCTCTATTTCCAATCCAGCTCTCTGCAAATGCCCCTGGGATAGCAGTGGAATATGATCTAAGTCCTTGGGCCCATGCACCCATGTGGGAGTCCCAGATTAAGTTCCTGGCACCTGGCTCTGGTCTGGCCCAGAACCGGGACTTATTTGAAAGGCAGAGTTAAAGACAGCAAGAGAGAGAGAGAGAGAGAGAGAGAGAGAGAGATCTTCCATCCACTGGTCACTCCCGCAAATGGCTACAAGAACCTGGAAGAAGTTTCTCCTCCTGGCTTCAGCTTTATTCGGCTCTGGCCATTGCAACCATTTGGAGAGTGAACCAGCAGACAGAGTCTCTTTCTCTCCCTCCTTCTCCTCTTTGTCTCTCCCTCCCTCTCTGTAACTCAGCCTTTCAGATAAATAAATAAATCTTTAAAAAAAAAAAGCTACTGAGTATCCACCCTTGGTTAGGTGCTGTCCAAGCATCAGAATTATCACAATAAACATGGCATTGTTATATAGGTTTATATAGTCTAGTGAGCAAAACAGAAACAGAATACTATATTCACAGGGCAGTGCAGTAAGGAATGAAGAAGCCCCAGGGTACAATGGACACGTAAGAAGGATTTCAAAGGCTTTTTTCTGACGGGAAAGACTAACAGAGGTAAATTTCAAACTGTTATCTGAAGGTGCAAGTAGGATTTGGTCATGTCAACAATGGGGAATGAAGAGGTTGTAGGGAAACAGTATTTAAGGTAAAGAACAGGTGAAATCAAAAGCCTAGGGCAAAAGTTTCAGAGGGTTGACCATGTGGAAGTAATTGATAGCCTACTGGGTTTCATGAATTACTCAACAGTTGTTTTGACTTTTCTTTTAGATGAGGATTCCTAATGAATGATCTGGTCATGATGCGCTTCTGTATTTGGCATGGGAAACCCCTGAAATGAAATGTAAGTGCTATGTGTATGTACAAATCCAATGACAAGGTGTACTCCGTTAATCAGTCTCCATGTTGGCTGGGTCTCTGAAAAAAGCTAAGAGTCATTGCTCTGAAGTCTCCAGAGCTGAACAAATACATTAGAAAGGAGATTCAAATATCAAGCATTTTATGGATGACTTGCACTGCAAAGCTGTGCTTTAAATGATAAAATCTGGGGCATGTATGTGTTTAAGACCTAATTTGAGACATGAAGCTCCCACCAGAGAGCCTGGGTTCAAGTTCCAGTTTTGCTGCTATTTCCAGTTCCTTCCCAGGGAGGCAGCAAGTGATGGATCACCTAGCTGGGTCCCTGCCAACCACATAGAAGACTTTGATTGAGTTCCAGGTTCCTAGCTTCAGCCTGGCCCAGCCCTGGTTGTTATGAGCATTTGGGGAGTGAATCAGCAGATGAGACTTCCTCTTATATCCCATAATTGTGTTAAGTTTCCACCCTCTTTTGACCATCAACTTGTGGTTTTGATATTTAGCCATTTGCATGCGTTTGGAAGCCATGCCCTATTCAAACCTCAGGAGGAGGTTGTGGAAGTGAGAGGACATGTAGTTAGACTAAGTATTTGGGTCACAACAGCAGTCAGTAAAAGATGTAGTCTCTATCTTTGCACCTTTTCATAGTCGTATCCTGTGGGTTGGTTAGGGAACATTTTGTTTTGACTGTGAAAGAGATGAGTAGGCTGTGGAAGGGAGGGAGGATAAGACTGAGAAAAGAGGGAATGGGATATGGGGAGACGAACGGCCAATGCTCTTAAAAATACCATGAATTTTTGTGCAACAAAGAACACTTGGGTTCTCAGTGCCCATAAGACAGCTGGGTCAGGAGAGAAAAGTGTGGCACTTTTTTTTTTGACAGGTAGAGTTATAGACAGTGAGAGAGAGAGACAGAGAGAAAGGTCTTCCTTCTGTTGGTTCACCACCACCCCCCTCCCCAAATGGCTGCTGTGGCCGGCGTGCTGCACTGATCCGAAGCCAGGAGCCAGGTGCCTCCTCTTGGTCTCCCATGCGGGTGCAGGGCCCAAGCACTTGGGCCATCCTCCACTGCCTTCCCGGGCCACAGCAGAGAGCTGGCCTGGAAGAGGAGCAACCAGGACAGAATCTGGTGCCCATTTAGGATGCTGGCACCGCAGGCAGAAGATTAACCAAGTGAGCCATGGCGCCGGCCCCAGTGTGGCACTTCTTATCTACTCCCCCACCCACTCATCACTCCCTGCTCTTGCCTTCTTGCCATCTGTTCATTCATGCAATCCTTCTAAAAATATGTGAGCACCTACTATATGCCAGAAACTGGCACAAGATTGGCAGTGTACCGAATGGCAGGAAAGCTGGTGCTGCTACATTATGCTGAGCGTCTGATAAGAAATTAGGTCGTGGCAAGTACAGGTCAGGTCCTTTGGGGCCTTTTAGGCCATGATAAGAAGGTAAAATGAGATTCCTTCAGAAGAAGGATTTTAAGCAGAAAACTTAGGCTCTTATTGACGTTTTAAGTAAATATATTTAAGCCCAAGAAATCTTGTACGGCAGTGAGAAGAATGGATTTGGAGGGGGAGGAGAGAACAAGTACAGGGATGGTAGTAGAAATGGAGAGCAGTGGGCTGGTTCCAGATGTGTTTGGAAGTCGGTGGATTTAAAAGATGTGTCCACACTCTTTGATGTGCTTCTCAGCAAGAATCAGAGCTTAATTCCTCTCCCCTTGCATGGGGGGTAGAGTTAATTTGCATGTAGGAAGTAGAATAGTGGTTGAAGTTAGGGCATGTCACTCTGGAGTTTGGTTGTTCTAGGATTCTGGCTTTCATTTGGGGGACATGCTGTCTCACTCTGTCAGATTGCTCATCTAGGGGAGGCAGCCACGTTCTGCTGCAGCTCCTGGAGAGGCCCATGTGGCCAGAGCCTGCCAAGAACATGTGATCATCTTGGAGGCTGATCTCACTTTCTGTCCACCTTAGTGGAGCCCTCAGATGAGATTGCAACTCTGGCTGATAACTCAGCTACCAACTTGTGTTAGTCTTCTGTTCCTATAATGGAATATCTGGAGCTATGGAACTTTGCAAAGAAAAGAGGCATGTTTAGCTTACAGACTGGAGGCTCAAGGGCATGGCGTCAGCATCAGCTCAGCTCTGGTGAGAACTTCATACTAGATAGTAGAAGCACATGAGAGAGGGAGAGATCACATCACAAGACAGCAAGCCATTAATATGTCAGATTTTCTCTTACAGCAGATTGCTCTCCCGAGAACTAACTCAGGATCCCATGTGAACAACCTTATTCCCTTCCAGAAAATGCACTAGGAATGCGAGGACCACCTACTAGAACCCATCTGTTAACATCAACAAACTAGGGATCAAAGTTCCAACACATGAACCCCTTAAGAGACAAACCACATCCAACCTATAACACCCCTGAGACATACCCAGCTACGCCACGACTGGGTTCCTGACAGATGGAATCTAAGAAATACTAAACATCCATTCTTAATGGCTAGGTTTGGGCCTAATTTGTTATGTGGCAGATTAGTAATACAAACAGCAGAGTCTAGGAACTAATATATTTGTGTAAGGGAATGTGAGAAAAAAACGGGTGGATTAAAGAGGTCTAGGCTTGGGGCTTGAGCAAGCCGATGGTAGTGATGGGATTTATTGGGTAAAAACACAGAGGACGTGACAAGTTGGAGGGAGGGGATCAAGAGTTCTGTTTTGGGGGCTGGCACTGTAATGCAGCAGGTAAAGATGCCATCTGTGACACCGGCATCCCCTATGGGTGGTGGTTCGAGACCTGAAAGAAGCTCCTGGCTCCTGGCTTTGGTCTAGCCATTTGTGACCATTTGGGGAGTGAGCCAGTGGATGGAAGATATTTCTCTTTCTCTCTCCCTCCTTTCTTCCCTCCCTTCCTCTCTCTCTGTAACTCTGTCTTTCAAATAAATAAATCTTTTTTAAAAAGAGTTTGCTTTGGCCATAGTTTAAAGAGACTATTAGACATCCCAAGGGAAACGTCAATGAGGCAGCCTGCTGAGTCCTGCCCCAATGTCAGTTTACAACTAACCCTAGGGAATATCTCCAACTTCCCATCCTCTCCCTCCACTTATTCTAATATGGCCATGTTCCTTTGACTCAGTTGAAGACTTTGCTGTTATTTAACACTATTCAGTGAGTGTTAGGTCTGTGATTATAAAATGAATTGAAAGCATGCTATTGCAAAAATTAAAGGGAAAAACAAAAAAGGAAGGAGGAGGGAGGGAAAGAAGTATCATTAGGTTCTTAGAATTTTACCCACATATTACATGAAATCTATTCTTTTTTATTAATAAGAAATTGAAAAATTAATTATCCATTGCATCATGTTACCGAACCCGGTGGATACTCCTTCGCCTTAATTCTGTTCAATCATAACCACACAGGCCACAGATCACACTCCCCTCTCTTGGATTTTGTGATCCAACTTCCACAAGTAGAATCTTCCACTCCACCAAGGTCATCCAGGTGTCTGTGTCCTACTCACTTGGTATCTGGGCTTATCTCAAAGTCCAACAAGGCTTTCCTCAACATGTGTGTTTCCTAGCTGGAGCTGGCTCCAAGCCTGGCCTTAGCGGGTCACTCTGCGAGATGCTTTTCGCACGGATCTGCAGTGATGGTTGGATGCCTTCCACACAAGCTCAAGGATTAAGAGCAAGTCTTCCAGGAGGAGTCGAGAAAGAGGACGGTGGTTAGAGTGTGAAAGAGTATTTTCCCCCAGAAATCTCGAAGTGATAACTGAAGCACGTTGCTCTGTGAGGGCCATGTTCCAGAAAAGAGGGAGAGCCGGCTACTACACACAGGGGGCGTGGGACCGATCAGGAGCCTTGAGAAGGAGAGGCTCCGGGAGCAAAGAAGGGGCTGTCCCTGGGGAAACCAGGACCCCTTCAGAGAGATGGGGAGAAAGGCACTCCAGTCCTTGCAGGAGCGGCCCCCCTCGCCAGTGAGGCCTTCCCGGCTCCCCAGTGTTACAGGGCAGCTCCCCCCGCTCCCTAAGCCCCTGGCTGCTCTGCTTTTCCCCATAACAGAGGCGCATGTCCACGACACACCCGATTCCTTTTTTAACTGGGACATGAGGTCCGTGGAGACTTCCCGCATCTCCCGCAGTGCCTGGCGCCCAGCAGGCCCAGTACAGGCGTGAATGGACAGTACCGGTGCCGGCAGGGAGAGGGAAGCGGCGCTCGGATGAGGCGGGCAGCAGGTTCAGATCCGCGGGGAGCCTGCGGAGAACACACTTAGGCTTTAGGGGTTCCAGCCACAGGGGGCCCTCGCGTCCTTTGCTGGCTGAGTCACCACGATTAGGTATCCGAACTCCTCTGAGCAACACGGGTTGGGATTTGGCCGGCGCACAGCGAGCCCTCACCAAGTCTTTGGGCTCCTTTCCCACGGCTCTCGGTTTCCTCCAGGTTGCTTCCTGTTCCCTGCTTGACCCTCCTAGCAGCTGTTCTCGGTCTCCCGCGGCGGCCACTGGAGAAGCCGAGCTCCGGGCTAAGCCTGGGAGCCCAGGGCGGCGGGGCGGGGCGGGGCGGGGCGGGCTAAGCCCGGGCTGCAGGTGCGGGACTTTGGCTGCCCGCGGGAGGAGGCTCCTAGCCCGTGGGGCTCGCGCCGGTCCAGCCTTTAGTCTGCCCTGACCATGGCTAAACTGACAGCGCTCACGCTCTTGGGGCTGGGGTTGGCACTCTTCAACGGACAAAAGTCTTCTTTCCAGTAAGTTGGGTTGGGGTGAGGGCTGCTGCTCCCCTCCCCGCTGCACCCCATTATCAGCTAGCTCCAAGACCCCCCACCCCCACCCCACAAGGAGAATCCAAGTTCTTAGCAAAATCCTCGGGCAGCTTGAGGGTCCATACATGTGTGTCTAAGCTGTATGTACCTCTTGTGCTCAGACCCTTGCCGGCAGGCTGCAGGATGGGCTGGGCAGCCACTGCCAGTGGTGTGAGGGCCTGCGTTTCATGAAGATCCGTGTGCTTGGATGAGGATTGCACTCGTCCACCTGCCTTAAAATCCCCCAAAACCCAACCTGGGAGGACCCTGGTAGCGTGCGAGTCTGGGAAAGGGACTTAGTGCCAACCTTCAGGCTTGGAGTTTTTCAGTAGAGAGAGGAACCCTGGGTGTGAACTGGAGCAGGTGGGAGCCCATCCCACGAGGTGAGGGCAGCTCCAGTGGGGCCCTGGTGGGGAGGAAGCGCCTGGTGCAGCTGTTCATTGTTCTGGTTCTGGCTCTGCTCCTTGAATATAGGGTCTCGGGCAAATCACTTTGCCTCTCTAGACCTTCGCTGCTAGAAATGGTAATAAGCATGCCACGGACATAGTAGCTGTCCAATAAATGAGAGTTCCATGCTTTCTTGTAAAGTGTTTAATAAACTGATAGGGGCTCCTCAAGGCAGGGGGAGTGTTTGAAGGTTATATCAGAGTTTTCATAGTAACTTTTTATAGTATTCAAAGTCTGGAGACCATCCATCAGAATTTTCATGGTAACTTTTTCATAGGGTTTAAAGTCTTATCATATGATAAAATATTGTCATAGTCTCAAAGTCTTATTCAATAGTACCTTGTTATTTACTCTGAAGTAAAACATTAATAAAAATTAAATTGAACATTTTGAATTAAAAATATGTGTGTATAGACTAATTATGAGCTCACATTCAGAATAGGTTTTTTTTTAAAGATTTATTTATTTATTTATTTGAAAGGCAGAGTTACAGAGAGGCAGGGGCAGAGAGAGAGAGAGAAAGAGATAGAGAGAGTCTTCCATCTACTGGTTCACTCCCTAAATGGTTGCAAATGGCCAGAGCTGGGCCAGACCAAAGCCAGGAGCCAGGAGCTTCTTCTGGACCTCCTACGTGGGTGCAGGGGCCCAAGCACTTGGACCATCTTTCACTGCTTTCCCAGGCCATAGCAGAGAGATGGATCAGAAGTGGAGCAGTCAGGACTCAAACTGGTGCCCATATGGGATGTCGGCACTGCAGGCAGAGGTTTTACCCGCTATGCCACAGCACAGGCCCCAGAACCATAGTATTTTTAAAAAACATATTGCAGCCATTTGGGGAGTGAAGTAGCAGATGGAAGACCCCCCCCCCCCCCTTTCTCTGCTTCTGCCTCTCTGCAACTCTGCCTTTCAAATAAATCAATAATTTTTTTTAAAAAAATCATCATGGTTCTTTAGAAAAAAAGTAAGAAGTACTTAGTTATTTTGGCTTTTATATCATATAAAAATACAAATTTGTGAATTTTTATTAATCATGGTACTATTTGCTGCCAAAGAAAATTAGATAGATGATAAACAAAGAGACAATAGAGAGATGGATAGATAGATGAGTAGATAGAATGATACACAATTGTGGATCCTCCTGCAGTAGTTCGATGGAGATGAGATAGAAATTGCTCTTATCATCCTGGAGGCCATAAATGCTCACTGTATTCAAAGGGGTTTATCCACCAGCTGCCTGAACATCACCTAGGAGCTCGCTGGACAAGCAAGAAAGGAGGCCTCACCACACACTCCGGAACCAGAATTACTTAAAAAAAAAAACCCCAGAGGATTTGTATGCACCTCTCTAAAGGATATTCAAATATTGGCATTGCCTATGTTGGGACCAGATCAAGAGACCTGGAAGATCAATGAATGCCCTTTATCCCCATTTGAGTCCCCTGGATCTTGAATCTGCTCAGGGCAAATAAGGGCAGAGATCTGCTGGGGCTTTAGGAACAAGCAGATCACCAGAGCGCGTTCTGTTCTCTTCAGAGATGCCGTGTGGGAAGAGTGGGGATGAGGAGTTCACAAGGAGTTAGGCTCAGGCAGGAGGGAACCTGCAGGAGCACGCAAGGTGGGGGTGCAGTCTGGGGCCTTCTGGGGTCCCCTGTGCCTGCATGGTGAGAGCAGCACAGAGAAAGAAATTGGCAAAACTCCCCTGGACCAAGAGCCTTTGAATATGTGGATGTGGATGTGTGTGTCTGTATTTGCAAATTTATTTTATTTCTTTGAAAACCAGAGAGAGAGAGAGAGAGAGAGAGAGAGAGAGAGAGAAAGAGAGAAAGAGATCTTCCATCTCTGTTTTTTCCCACATAACCATAAGTGCTGGAGCTGGGCCAGGTGAAAGCTAGGAACCAGGAACTCAGTCCAGGTCTCCCATGTGGGTTTTAGGGATCCAACTACTTGAACCATCACCTGCTGCTTCCCAGGGTGCACATTAGCAGGAAGCTGGAATCGGAAGCAGATCCAGGACCCACACCAGGCACTCCAGAACGGAGTATCCTAACAGCTGCTCCTATCGCCAGCCCCTCCGACCCATCTTTGTGGTCAGCTGCATGTGGTCTTTGGGGGAGTATCCTGGGCAACTCCCTGGATGGCCTTGGACCAAGATAAAAACAGGATCTTCTGGGAGTATGGAATGCTGCACATTGTTTATCTGTGCCAACCTCTGGTTGGACACTTACCCCTGGTAATGTGTGAGACTCCGTGTGTCCCTTGCTCAGAAGGAAATCTCAAGGCTGGCACAGCGAGCAGTAGGCCTCGTGGTACATCTCGGCACCCCACGCCCACTGCAGGCCCCAGACCATGGTGGGAGGAGGGCAGTGCGGGTTCCTGATCACCTGGGTTGGGTCTCATTTTGCAAATTTCTGGTCCCTTTACCACCTCATGTCAAGAAAAGTCCCAGCCTGTTTCACTGCCTGAAAATTGTGGAATGATAATACAAATCATAAGAAAGTGTAAAATCTGGCATATTACAGGTACCCTAATATAACTGTTAATATTGGCTTTTATAATTGTAATAAGTGACCTCAAAAATCCACTTGTGAAATCTAATGAATGATACTTGAAAACATACTATGATTATACATTCTTGAAACCCTAAGCTAAGGACAGATAACTCTCCAACCATCCCATCTCCCTTACCAACCATCTTCTCAGTCTGATGCACTAGCCTTGTATCTCCATAAAACAATTCAGGGCACACCTACCAAACACTGGCTCTCTGCTATGTTACTTTTTGCTGGCAGAGATAGAGGTGGATACGATATTGTGTCCACACACCTAATTCAGAGTGTCCTAAGAGCAACAAGACCAACAACTAATTGTCAAACAACATGGTAGGAGCCTTGATGGATGCATGTATCATGAAGATGAGTGAAGGAGTTCCTGCTCCTGTCACGGAAGATCAGGAGCAGCTGCAGAATGTTGTGAATGGAGGGAAAGGAAATTTGAGGTGGAAGGAAAAGTGTGAGAAAACAAAAAGAAGTATGAATGGGTTACAGGATCATGACATTGAATTTCAAGCCCAAACTTTACTCTCTTAAATAAGCAATCAATTCACATTAGCTAGCCCTCTGTCTTAGTCTTCTTACATATAAAACCAGGAAAATATTAATCTTTGTCTCAAGGGTGGCTAAGGAGGATTTTAAATGAGGAAGCGTGTATGAAAACCCCTAGAAAAGGACTTGGTACATAGTAGGCTTCACAAAGGAATATTGACCAAAGAAGTGTGCAATGTCAACCAATGATGGGGATGATAGCCCCAAGCAAAGTTCCAGAATTGATTTCCTTTTTTAATTTTTATTTTAGTTGAAGATCAAAGATACATAAACAGAGAGATTCAGAGGCAGACATAATCTTACTTTCACTGGTTCACTCCTCAAATGCTCTCAGTAGCCAGGGTTGGGCCAGGAGCCTGGAACTCAATCCAGGTCTCCCATGTGGATGGCAGGGACCCAAATGCTTGAGCTACCATCTGCTATCTCCCAGGGTGCTCATTAGCAGGAAACTGGATTGGAAGTAGAGAAACTGGGGCTCAACCCAGGAACTGCATTATGGGATGCAGGCGTCTCAACTGGCAACTCAGTCTCTATGCCAAATGTCCCCCAGAATGCTTTTCTTACTGCACAACTAAAGATTCTCAGTTTCTTTTGAAAAGGCTGTCACAGAATAGTTCCCAGCAAAGGCTGAGTTCAGAAGCTTGTGAATCAGGAACATCTCCGAAACATTAAACCTCATCTCTTAGACTGGAGCATTTGGACTTAAGATATTTTATGGTAATTTGAGAATAACGCAGGTGAGTCTTGAGGTGTTTCCTGCAGCTTTTCAGCAGTGTTTAAGCACTATGAATTTCCTGGTTAGGAGACTGAATGTGAGCTTTGTATTCATACCTGAGTCCCAATCCCAGCTCAGTCATGTCATAGCTTTGGAAAGTCACTTCATCTTTGTCATCTGTAAGATAGGGAAGGTGTTTGAAGATAGAAAGAGATGTGTACAGTACTTGATAATCCCAATGATTACTCTGTTGACATATGACTTGTTTGGGCCACAAACTGGAACCCAAACAAGAGGGTGTAGATTCAGTGCCTCACTGGGCTCCCTGTATTGTGATTATTCTACCTTGTCCAGATGAGAGGTCACCTTCCATGAGAGAGAAGCCTGAATTAGAATAGGAATGAAACAGGTCTACTGTCCTGCATTAACTCATCCTGTTTAACGAACCCTGAGAGTCAGGGAGCATGTTTATTCTTTTTTTTTAAGATTTATTTATTTATTTGATAGAGTTACACAGAGAGAGAAGGAGAGGCAGAAAGAGAGAGAGAGAGAGAGGTCTTCCATCAGTCGTTTCACCCCCCCCCCCCAATTGGCCACAACTGCCAGAGCTGTGCCGATCCAGAGTCAGGAGCCAGGAGCCTCTTCCAGGTCTCCCACATGGGTGCAGGGGCTCAAGGACTTGAGCCATCCTCCACTGCTTTCCCAGGCCATAGCAGAGAGCTGGATTGGAAGTGGAACAGCCCGGGCTCGAACTGGCACCCATATGGGATGCTGGCATTGCAGGCAGCACCTCACCACACTGTCCACTATACCACAGTGCCAGCCTCTCTTTTCTTTCTTTCTTTTTTAAGATTGATTTATTTATTTGCAAGTCAGAGTTACACAGAGAGGGAGAGAGAGGGAGAGAGAGGGAGAGGGAAAGGGAGAGAGAAGTGTTCATTTGCTGGCTCACTCCCCCAATGGCAGCAACAGCTGGGACTGGGACAGGCTGAAGCCAGGAATCAGGAGCTTCTTCCAGGTCTCCCACATGGGTGCAGGGGCCCAAGCCCTGGGGCCATCTTTGCTGCTTTCCCAGGCGCCTTAGCTAGGAGTAGATTGAAGCAGAGCTTCTAGGAATCAAACCGGCGCCCACGTGGGATGTTGGCGTTGCAGGCAGAGGTGTTATCCGCTGCGCCACAGCACCAGCCCGGCATGCTTATTCTTGCTGTGTGATTTTGAATCTAAGAACAGGTAGTGTTGTGACCGCTGGCGTTTTTCACAAGTGTTTGCTCACTCAGCAGTTTCACATCCTGACTCTCTTCTGTGCTCCTCTTGTAATCTCCTTGGTTTCGACCTACATCCTGTGTCTGTCCTTTGAGTTCTACTCAAATATTCACTAACTCAATTTAGAGCATTAAATAAATGAAATAGAAAGGAAAAGATGACTCTCTTTAAAAAAAAAAAAACTTTTTCTCTTGTATTTACATAGTTATATGGTCTTATATTTTTTAAAATGTTTACTATAAAACCAGAATGTCTCTAAAAGAAAACAAATTAGTATGGAAACTTTAATATTAGCTAAAGGGTGTACCCACTAAATACGCTTTCTTTTTTTATTTATATAAACAGAACAGACTTCATGTAGTTTACAGATACAATTCTAAGACAATAATGATAGTTCCCTCCTTCCCTTCCCCCAGCTCGTTCCTTCCTTTTTTCCTTCAACTTTTGCACTAAAATATTTCTAATTTACTTTATGATCACAGGCTTAATCCTCCACTAAATGAAGAGTTCAAGAGGCAAAAAGTAGAAAGAGCACTGTTCCACAGGAATATAGACAAGGGCTAAAAACAATAATCAAACCCCAAGATGTGAATTTCACCCATATACATTAAGGTTTTTTTTTTTTAAACAGGCAGAGTGGACAGTGAGAGAGAGACAGAGAGAAAGATCTTTCTTTGCCGGTGGTTCACCCCACAATGGCTGCTACGGCGCACTGCGCTGATCCGAAGCCAGGAGCCAGGTGCTTCTCCTGGTCTCCCATGGGGTGCAGGGCCCAAGCACTTGGGCCATCCTCCACTGCACTCCTGGGCCACAGCAGAGAGCTGGCCTGGAAGAGGAGCAACCAGGACAGAATCTGGCGCCCCGTCCGGGACTAGAACCCGGTGTGCCAGCGCCGCAGGCGGAGGATTAGCCTAGTGAGCCGCTGCGCCAGCTCATTAAGGTTTTTTTATATACTTTACAAATCATCTACCGCAAGGGTATGATTTTCTGAAGCTACAAGTCCTTCAAGCACACCTGCATTTCTCAAGCCCTACATCGGAAAACAAATGCCCAGTGCAGGCTGGGGAGGCAGACTGGGCAGACGAATGAGGCCCATTTGTCAGCAGCCCTAACCCAAACATGGAATAAAATTGAACCAGGATGCCTTTCAATCCAACTTTCCACATAGAACTTCTCACATCGCTGATAGAACACTTCCCTTTCTGTCCAGGTGCACAGAGCCCTGGACAGGACATTAGGGATCTCTTGTGTGTGTCTAACCACCTCTGCTACACAAACACCAACTGTTGTGCCCAGAGGACACTACTTGTCTTGCTCTGGCCTTAAGAGAGAGAATTGCACATGCCAGGAGCCACTAACTTGGGTTGAAACCAAGGCAAAACAGTAAAGGAGAACTTTGTGGGCTACTGACCCTTGTGATTAAATTCTAATTTCTAAAGAGTTTTATGTATGTTTTATTTCTTCCTTTCCCCTAGAACACGATTTAATGTTCACCGTGAAGTAACTCCAGTGGAACTTCCTAACTGTAATTTAGTTAAAGGAATTGGTACGTATGTGAGTGGAGAAAGTGTCTCACTTGAACTATCAGTATTAGTTCTCTATTGAATTCATGTATGCATTTAATTCTGTTCAAAAATAGAACTTTGAACCAGGTGTAGATGATTAAGCCTGTAGTTAATTATAAATTCCATGTTGTTTGACTTTTGATTTCAGCAATGTTTTTGCCTAGGTATTGGCAATTTTGATTGTTTTTGTTTGACCAGTAGACCAAAAGTCATGGTCAGAAGCATGCTTGGTTTCATGGGACTCTAACCTGAGGTTAGGCAGGAAAGGGAAGAAAGAGGAACAGACATGAAGCAGTGAGTAAAAGATACTTTAAAAAGAGAAAAGAAAGACCTTTCACAGGGCTTTGCAATTACCACAGCTTCTCCACATGCATCTCTTATTAAAATTGGAGAGGAAGAGATTTCTCCAGACACTCCCTACACATTTCTCCTTAGCTCTCATCAGGCAGAGCTGAAGGGCAGGTTTGTGCCGTAGCAGCAAAGGAAGCCGGGAAAGTAATTCTTGGGTCTACTGTCAGCAAAGATAAAAAAGCAGGGGAATAGCAACTGGTAGTCAGCCAACGGAGTGTCCCAGGCTCAAGTTCCTGTCTGGTTTAACCAAGGGGCTTTGTTATTTGAGGACAATATGTTTGAGATCCATGCTTTTGTTGCATTTGGTGGTCTTGTTTTTGTTTTCTTAATTTTTTTTATCTCCCTTGACTAAGGCTCAGATGGTAGACTAGAAGACCTATTTAGTTACTATCAGTGAACTTGGCTACGTTATCTTCCTTGTATTACTTTTTCTAGAAAAAATAATATATCAATGTCAAATATCACTGTATATTTAAAAAAAAGACATTTCCACTGAGTATAAACACAAAATCAAATATTTCATTTATCTCTAGATTAATTGGAAGTCAAAATCTTCTTGTACTTTATAGTATAAACTTGAAGATATATATAAACTTGAAGATATAGTATAACTAGAAGATAATGATATTTTACTGAGAATTATAATTAGCAGCAGTAAATGTAAGTCCTTGATCATCTGAAGTGTATCCTCCTGTTAACTTCAACATTTAAAATACACTCCTACTTCTGATATGGTTTTCAAAGAGTTCAATTGATTTGGAACTATGTAATATCAATATATGTTTGTAGTTAACTCTGTATCTTTAGAAAGACAGCAATCTATTTCCAAATAATCCTACCTTTTGTACATTCTGTGGTTATCTGAGAAGTTTATGTAAGTGATTTCAGATTCTGAAGAAAAAGCTCTAGTCCATCAATTTGCAACAAAGCTGTTTATCAGAATCTTTCACATTTCTATGTAATCACTTCACCAATTTGAATAATAAATGAAAGAATGAATTATTCTAACCTGTCAAAGAAGAGCTAACATGTAGCCCTGTTTTCAAATGAGCGATGAAGACATGGGCTCTCAGCTCCCTGCAGTAATATTCAATGGTTGCACGTTTTATTCCAGACAATGGTTCTGAAGACTTGGAAATACTGCCCAATGGACTGGCTTTCATCAGCTCCGTGAGTGCTGCACCTGTTGTGTCCTAGAGTATTTTCCAGTTGGGGGCTTCTGTACATCAGTGCCCACCTTCAGTTAAACTGAGCAGTCCTACCACATTCTTGTGGGCTGGAAACTGTGGTGTGGTACACCTGTGACTTTGCTTTGGGTGATGGGAAGGTTTGTGGGGGTGGCTGTGGAGAGCATGTAGTTTTCAGGGTCTCTGTGGGTCTACAGCACATGCCAGGTAAGAGGATCCACAAGTGGCCCTGGCACCTTGTGACCTGGGGCAGATGGTGTGAACCTGTGTTCCGTCCACTGCTCCATCAGCATTGGAAGTCTTTATAACGGGGCTGCTTTCTCTCCTTCATGTTTTCTAAGGGATTAAAATATCCCGGAATAATGAGCTTTCACCCTGATAAGTCTGGAAAGATACTTCTAATGGACCTGAATGAGAAAGACCCAGTAGTGTTGGAACTGGGCATTACTGGAAGTACATTTGATTTATCTTCATTTAACCCTCATGGGATTAGCACATTCACAGATGAAGGTAACAATATTTACTGGTTTTTTCCACTTTTTTGTTGATATTGTTTATGTAAGAGGCAGAGAGACCAAGAGAGAGCTCTCATTTGCAGATCAATTCCCCAAATGCCCATAACAGTTAGAAATGGGCTGAGCTGGAGCTGGAAGGGGAAACTCAATCCAGGTCTCTCTGGTGCATGACAGGACCCCAGCTCCTTGAGCTCTCACCGCTGCCTCCCAGGATCTACATCAGCAGGATGCCAGAATCAAGTGCCAGCGCCAGGAGTTGAAGCCATTTCTTCTAATGTGGGATTGTGGGCATTCTAACACGCTTCTTAGCCACTAGGCCTAATAGTTCTATTTGCTGTTTATTTTTTTTTAATTTGAAAATACAGTGGTGGGTGTTTGGTCTGGTGGTCAAAACACCTGCACCCCCTATCAGAATGGCTAGGTTTGAGTTCTGGCTCTGCTACTCCAGCTTCCTGCTAGTGTGCACCTGGAAGGTAGCCAGTGAGGGGTCAAGTGTGGGAGACCCAGATGGAGCTCTCAGAGCCTGGAATTGGAAGAGTAAACCAACAGACAGGATCTTGAATTCTTTTTCTTTCTTTGTTTCTCTCTCTCTCTCTGTCTCAAATGAATGAATACATAAATCAAATTTAAAATAAATACAACATTCCAATGCCAACATTCCAATGAATGAATATTTTGTCTCAGCTAATGAAAACATAATTATCATGAATGTTCTTATTCTAGGTATTAAATATACCCCCATTCTAATTAAAGACAATATTAAAACTACTTAAATGCTGGAAGATGCTAAAATATTGACATTTGTAAGCACACAGTTTTGTAGAATGCCAACCTTCACATTATCCTGAAGGACCCTTGCAGGGGGACAAGAAGTTAGGCCTGGTCTCAGGCGAGAGCAAATATCAGAGGTTTCTTAACGTCAGAAAAAGCAAGATGTTCCTCAGAGATTAGCAGGCAGAACATTCTCTGGGTTGGGTAATTCTGGGAAGGAAAAACGACCCCCACCCGGAGCAAAGCTACCCCTCCCTCTTCGGAGAGCCCCTAAGCACGCGCACTCATGATGTCCTTCCAACTGACCAATCCAGTAGCACCTCTGCATTTTATGCCAGTGCTTTATGCCCGCATTTTGTGGCATGCTAATTTTGTGGTTTTTGCCTATAAAATCGGTGTGTAACTGCTGTTCGGGGCTCCTCACCACCTGCAGAGGTAGAGGGCCCATTTGTGCAAACGCTCAATAAAATCCTCATGCTTTTGCATCAACTTGTCTGGAGCCTGGGTCTTTGGGCGTCCACCTGAACAAGTTGGCATCCCGACAATTGGGGGTCCAACGATCCCTGAAATCACTGTAATAACAATGCATAGTCCCAGTCATTACGGGATTTGCATTTTAGATGATTTTAAAGATGTGGACATTCTTGGCAGCAGGCTTTTCTAACCTTGGGCATCTGCAGCTCTGGGTCCAGGGACAGCGAGGCACAGGACTGCTCTCCTTCAGCCCTATCACCTTGGGTGGCTTCCCGCACGTGGTTCCTCTGCTCTGGGTTCACAATGCTCCTCCACATTTCCATACCTGACTTGTTGCCCACATCCCTTACGGCCTCACCCCGTCTCCTGCTCCCTATTCACTGTCATTGCCTAGATCTCAACCCAGGTATACACAGAAGCAGCTGGAGTGCTTGTGAAAGGCCGGGCCTCAGACTCAAAGATTCTGACTCAGTGCATCCTAGGGAGGCCTGGACAGCAGCACCTGTCAAAGGTCATCCAGGTGATAAAAATGTAAGGCCAGGGTTGCAAACAGTGTGTATATTCCTTGCCTCCCCTTCCTCATCAGAGGAGCCCTCATTCGGTCCTCCTTCCCGACTTTCCTATTGTGGGTGGCTAAACTTGCTACCCGGGAAGTCATCAGTGGTTCCTTACTGCGAAACTCCTCCATCTCTTTCTTTCCTCCCCTCCCTCCCTCCCTCCCTCCATGTCACTTTATACTATCGACCACTTTCTTCTTTGAGAAAACTTCTCCCGCCCAATATTCCAGTGCCTCGACATACCCTAGTTCTGATCCGACCTCAGCTTTGCTCCCCTGCTCCTGGCTTTGTCATCATTGCTGGTTCTCTGACATGGCCCAGAGGTTCCATCTTTTAGCCCCTCTTTATTTCTCTATTTCAGAAATTTTAAACAAGTGTCACTGTGCCTGCTTCCTAGAATATCTCTAAATACAGATATTATTTTCTTTAACTCTTTAACTCCTTTACTGCAAATCTTCTGTTTGAGCTCCTCTCCTGTAGCACCTTAAACTCCAAATGTCAAAGATCATTTTCCGTCATTTTCTATTCCCTTCTCCACCTCTTTGCTATATAGCTTCCTTACTCACACACACACACACACACACACACACACACGATGGGTTTTCAAAAAGTTCATGGAAAAGGTATATATATATATAGAGAGAGAGAGAGACAGACAGACAGAGTTAGACAGTGAGAGAGAGAGAGACAGAGAGAAAGGTCTTCCTTCCGCTGGTTCACCCCCCAAATGGCCGCCACGGCCAGAGCACAGCACCAATCCGAAGCCAGGAGCCAGGTGCTTCCTTCTGGTGCTCCATGTGGATACAGGGTCCAAGTACTTGGGCCATCCTCCACTGCCTTCCCAGGCCACAGCAGAGAGCTGGACTGGAAGAGGAGCAACCAGTACAGAACCGGCGCCCCGACCGGGACTAGAACCCGGGGTGCCGGTGCCACAGGAAGCGGATTAGCCTAGTGAGCTGCGGTGCCGACCAGAAAAGGTCTATTATTAAAAAAAACTACATGTGGTCTTTGAATTTTTTTGTACCAAAATAAACACCCACCCACACACACACATTTAAGATTTTATTTATTTATTTGAGAGGTAGAGTTACAGACACAGAGGGAGAGACAGACAGAAAGGTCTTCCATTCACTGGTTCACTCCCCAAATGGTTGCAATGGCTGGGACTGGGTTGATCCAAAGCCAGGAGCCAGGAGTTTATTCCAGGTCTCCCACATGGGTACAGGGGCCCAAAGACTTGAGCTATCTTCTACTGCTGTCCCAAGCCAAAAGCAGAGAGTTAGATCAGAAGAGGAGCAGCTGGGATACAAACTGGTGCCCATATGGGGTGCCACAGGTGGAGGCTTAGCCACAGTGCCGGCCCCTAAATTTATATTTTAATTCTATTTTTCCACAAACTTTGTGAAGCCTCCTTGTGCATTCTCTTCAGTGGCCTTGCCACTCATTCACTCATAGGTTAGCATTACATTTTATTTTAAAAATATTTTTAAGTGTAAGAAGCATAGTGTTTGGTATATACTTTCAAAAATAAAAGTGGGGATAGTATTACACAAAATACCTCTGTCAATCTGCTTTGCATCGAGCAGTGCATCAAGGGTTATCTTTTCTGGCAGTGCACTCAGAGCTGCTGTGTGGGGTGCTCGCGAATCACAGCGGATTTCATCCGCTGCTGGATGTTAGGTTCTCCCCATCTTGAAGCTCATTGCAAACGAGGCCAAAATGAACATCCTCATGCACGCATCTTCTGTGACTATTTCCTTGGGATAGACTGCAGATTAAGAGAATCTGTTGTACAAGATACGAAACCAGGTTTTTACCAGCCCTGGTGGTTGGTTTCTGTCTGCCTCATGCCTTAGCCCTCCCAGGGCCTTTGGTGCTTCCTGTCCAAGTCCCTTCCTGTCTGTCAGAGCCATGCTTGGCCCAGTCCTCTCTCCACCTGCCTGCATGACGGCTGTAGCCTGGGGTTGGGGTTCTTTCTGGGCACAGGGTCCCTAGTAGATAAAACCTGGATCTGTACCCTGAGCCTGAGCAAGACTGATGCTTGCTCTCTACTTCTATGGCTTGTGCCTCCCACTCTCCCTGTCTTGCTTGCTTTCAGCCCCAGCTCCAGCTTTCGGGTTAAGTGAATGTGTCTGTGGAGCTCCTGCCCCAGGCCCTTTGTATACTATATTCCCACGGCTTGGGATGCTCGTTCCCTAGAAGCCCACAGGATTTGCTCTCTTGTTTCATTGTTGACCCCCACGAAGAAAACACCCCATTCCTCTCTATCCGTTTCCATTCCTATCTATCCGTTTCCACCGTTTTATTTTCTTTTGCAGCATTTGAACACTAACTCAAAGAAATGGAACACCTGTTGTTGACTGGGTTCATGAAGCGTCTCAGCTGGTTCTCTGTTCAAATTGCTTCCCTTCAAGCTGCTACACCTTGCACCTTTTTTCCCCCTTCAAACACCAACTTGACCATGTCAGAGGTTTCTAAAGTTTTACTGCTTCTTAAGCAGAGCATGCTCTGAGTTTAGCCAACTTGGTTCACACCTTCTTGAAGGCGAATCTGGTCTCCTTTGTGTCCCAAAGACACCTTGACTCAAAGAGCTGCTTCTGCTTGTTCCTGTCTCCCAGAAACTCTTCTTGGAACTTGTCAACTCACACTATGTCAATGATACCTGAGCACATCTTGTATTAGTCGTTTCTGCATTTTTTAATCCCTTTTATCGCAACTCTGCATCTCTCAAAGACCATTTGAACGAGAAAGCGTAACTCGCTCCTTGGAATGGTATTGTCAGTGGGGCTCATCTTAAGTCAGGGATTTTTTTTCTCCCTATGGAGTTTGGAGTTTCTAGCAACTGTCACTGGTTCTTCTTTCAGCCACTTTTCTTTGGAGTAATCACAAATGCTTCTCTCTACAAAGAGATGAAAATATTCCATCTGCCTGACATCCTAAGTACTGGTTGGAGGGGAGTTGAAATTGCTTTTTGGAGCAGAGCTGACAGCTGCGAGCTCAGTGAACATTTCGATCTTTTGTTTTTAATCTCCTTTCAGATAATATCGTCTACCTGATGGTGGTGAACCATCCAGATTCCAAGTCCACAGTGGAGTTGTTTAAATTCCAAGAAAAAGAAAAATCACTTTTGCATCTGAAAACCGTCAGACACAAGCTTCTGCCTAGGTACTGCAATGCAGCTACTATTTTTCTTTAACAGTAGTTGGTGGTTAACCCACTTACGGGTTGGCCTTTTGGTTCGGCTCTCCTTTCTGTGACCACAGACTCCTCCAGATGTTCTTGGGCAGAACCTTTAAGGCCTCCAGTCCTCCCGAAGAAGTCCCATTCTCTTCCTCATTTCCCAGGATGGCTGATGGCTGCTGGCTCCTGACCTCAGGATCTTTGTTCGAGCTTTTACCAAGAAAAAAATTCTGCTCCTGTTTCAAACCCAAACAAACCTTCATAGACAGATTCTACATCTTGAGTTGATTTATTTCTGTTTATATTATAAAGCAGAGCATGTCAGATGTTTATGTGAGTTGGAGATGAATATTTAAGAGAAGACCCCCATCTGGGACCTGTCTGTGCTGCCTGTACTGCTGTTTGGCTGTACAGCATTTACACAATAGCATATCTAAAGTAACGCTTCACTCCATCTTAGGCTCCTTAACAATATAACATACGGGGGCAAGAATACAGACAAGTATCCCCAACACAACTTCCTGACTTGTCTGGTGAATATGTGGTTTACGAGACCAGTTAGGAATTTAGGACTGAAACCTGACGTTATCTTCCAAAACTTTTTTTTTTTTGACAGGCAGAGTGGACAGTGAGAGAGAGAGACAGAGAGAAAGGTCTTCCTTTTGCCGTTGGTTCACCCTCCAATGGCCGCTGTGGCCGGCGCGCTGCCACTGGCGCACCGCGCTGATCTGAAGCCAGGAGCCAGGTGCTTCTCCTGGTCTCCCATGGGGTGCAGGGCCCAAGCACTTGGGCCATCCTCCACTGCACTCCCGGGCCACAGCAGAGGGCTGGCCTGGAAGAGGGGCAACTGGGACAGAATCTGGCTCCCCGACCGGGACTAGAACCCGGTGTGCCGGTGCAAGGTGGAGGATTAGCCTAGTGAGCCGCGGCGCTGGCCCAAAACATTTTTTACCTCTTGATTATTATGATTTTCTAGAATCCCAACTTCTATTTGTGTCATTTATATGCAGCGTTTGACTGCCTCATTATTGGTGAATCTCTATTTGCACATCTGCAGGTGCCTGGCAAAGTGCTAGGGTTACAGAGAGAGGTAGAGCCAGAGAGAGAGGTCTTCCATTGCTGGCTCACTCCCCAAATGACTGCAGTGGCTGGAGCTGAGCTGATCCCAGGCCAGGAGCCAGGAGCTTCTTCAAGGTCTCCCACGTGGATGCAGGGGCCCAAGGACTTGGGCCATCTTCTACTGCTTTCCCAGGCCATAGCAGAGAGCTGGATCGGAAGTGGAGCAGCAGGGACTAGAACCGGTGCCCATATGGGATGCTAGCACTGCAGGCCAGGGCTTTAACCCACTGTGCCACAGCGCCGGCCCCTCCTCACCTTTCTTACCCGGTGGTTTTGAAGACTAGGAAACTGAGATGGGAGAGAAATTGAGTTACTGGACAAAGGCCAACCCACTGTTTAGTGGCCTAGTAGTTTTTTCCACGAGCCTGGAAATCTTTTGGTGGAAGAACATATTCATGCATTCATTCAACAAATATACTTTGGGGGAGAGAATGAAGTCATGAATGTTTGGATAATGTGAAGAAGGCCAGATCTAACGTGGGGAATAATACATGGAATTGTGAAGCTGGGCTCATGGTGACAGTGGTAATACAACTTCACAAGCTTTAGATACAAGTGAGATGCTACACTAACCAATTTAAACAAACTATTTTATTGACTATATACAAATACATTCTAAATTAGGTTTTATTATTACACCTATTGTGAATTTAGAAAAAAGTACCCGAGGCTGGCAATATTTCTTAAGTTACTCTGTGTGACACTATCATTAAATGGTGCAGAAGGGATTTTAATCTTGATAGCTTGAATCCTGAGCCACCAGAGCTATGAAATAATGAAAATTTATTTTGTTTCACTGTTTAATCTTGGAAATCTCAGGTTTGTCTAGTTTCCTGGGGTGGGTGTGATTTTTTCTTCTGAGCCACTTGTAAAAGTATTGGTCTTTGGCAGCGCCTAGCCAAACTGAAATTAACCAGAGAGCCACAGTTACCTGGAATTCTGCCGTCACAACCCCAGGACTGAGGTGTAGCTTGGTGTTTGTCGTTGTTTCTGGCACTAATATTCCAAGTACTAAATCTATTATTATAAATTAAGACTGTTATTTTTAATAATAATAGCACAGCTAGTATTTTTGGTTGTTTAATATATGCCAGGCATGGCATAGGGCCTTTCCATGAATGATTTCACGCTCTTTTTGACCCAGGCTTGTGAGCTGTAGCAGCATGCTGCGGCCCCTGCCGATAGCAGGCAGTGCCACTGGTTTTCAAGGCAGTTGCTCTAAACCTCTCCACCATGTTCCTTTAGATGAGAAATAAGCAAGTCATCATGAGCCACATGAATTTCAGCACATTACTTTTAGCAAAGCAAGAGTAAAGCCAGCATGCAGAGTTATGTCTGGAGCTTGTGCAGACTAATCCTAAGTTCCTAAACCTTTTTATTTCCATGCAGTGATAGTGGCTACCATTGGTGGAGGATTTATTGAATGCCAGGCTCCCTGCAAAACACACAGCAGACATTGTCTCATTGTAATTCCCCCCGTAACTCCACAAATTCAGATTCTTCTCTTAATGAGCTGTATGACTCTGGGAAATCATTTAACCTGTCTTTACAGATGAGAAGTCTGAGGGGCTGTGTGTTGCTTAGCTTGCCCAGGAGCCCAGAGCTGGTGGGCTGGCCATTCGTCCTCCACAGTACAGTGGCATCATGTTCTCCCAGATCACGGCCCTGGGGAACACTCGTCATCTCACTCAGCACAGGGTGACTCCTTCTGTGTTTGCTGTTGCACCTACTAAAGCAGAAGAATAGACTCAGATGAGTTACATTTCCAGTAGCAGCCAGGGAATCCTAATCAGAGAGAACAAAAACCCTGGCATCCAATTTCTGAGCATTCCTGTTCACAGACGTTTTATCTAGTTTGGAGTCATGAAACGTTGAGGCTGAAAGATGGACCAGTCTAAAACAAGTTCAGAGTTGGTGAACTCAAGGGGCTTCCATAGCCTAGACAGCTCATAGCAAGAGTCTCGGGTGATTGCTGACATCATAAATAATAAATAATAACATAAAATTGTTAAATCAACAACGGGAGTCACTGGGTACAGGCTCCCCACGTAGGATCTCTGTCCTTAATGTGTTTTACTATGAAACTTAAAAACAACACTACTAGTCGAACGATACCCTATACCTTGTGCGGTTGTGTGAGTGCAGCCTGTTGAAATCCTTGCTTAGTATATACTAAGTTGATCTTCAGTATATGAAGGTAATTGAACATGAAACTCGATGAAGGGTAGAATGGGAGAGGGAGTGGGAGAGGGGAGGGCCACGGGAGGGAGGGCGGTTGGTGGGGGAAGCCACAACAATACAAAAGTTGCACTTTGTAAATTCACATTTATTAAATAAAAAATAACTATATATAAAAAAAGATGGACCAGTGTACATCATGATTTTCTTATAGTTAGGGAAATTGAGACCATGGCATGTGCAAGGATTGGTTTTCCCTACAACACACAGCTCCTAGTAGCACAGTTTTAACTAAAATGCAAGTCTCCAGGCTGGCAGTTCAGTGATTTGTTTTTCCTGCTGCTTTATGAAGTCAGGGACTCTTGGGAGTCAGAGCTATATGAGCACAGCTACATTTTACCCTGATAATGATTCCTGGTCAATTTCACATCTACAGACTATAGTACATCTGCACACACACACACACACACTCACGCACACATTCCAGAACGCTATTTTTAAGATAGAGCTAATAGGATTTTTGTGTTACAATGCTGTGATCACTCCTTTAGAATTTCTTACAGCATTTATTTTTTTGAGGCTGGCATATGAATGATTTGATATGAATTCTGTATTATCCCAACAGTGTGAAGGCTCCATCCCATAAGTTGATTTGGGGAATGGACATTAATGAGTGCCAAGTCATAATCCCAGTGTACAATCCCTTCACCTCTAATATGTTTGTGTGTTTCTGTTTTAATTGCAGTGTGAATGACATTGTTGCTGTGGGACCGGAACACTTTTATGCTACCAATGATCACTATTTTGTTGACCCCTACTTAAAATCCTGGGAAATGCATTTGGGATTAGCGTGGTCATTTGTTACTTATTATAGTCCCAATGATGTTCGAGTAGTGGCAGAAGGATTTGATTTTGCTAACGGAATCAACATCTCACCAGACGGCAAGTATGTACACTCTTTGAAACATAATGGATTTACTCAGAGTCTTATTAGATGTCTTCAAAATATAATCTTTTTCTAAGTAATATGATACATCTCAATGTGATACTCTAATAACAAGGAATTAGGAGAAATGTAAAATATCTTAGTATTTTGACAAGTAAAGTTTATCAAATAAAAGTTTATATTTTGTGAAGCCACACTCTTCAGAAAAAAAATAAATTTCAAGAGAGAGAACCGAGACAAACATTCACTATTCCTAACTAGCATTGTTTGGAAGGAAGAATTTTGAATGTAGGAGGAGACTTCCAAAACATCGTGGAAAATGGATACTATGAGAAAAACTACGCATGGACTTGACAAAATTTGCACCAAAAGAAATTTATCTTTTAATTCCATTTTCCCATAAGCTTTCTGAAGTACCCTCATATAATGAGATTAGTAGTGTGTAGGCATACATATCAATAGTGCTGGTTTGTGACAAGTAACTTGTGCCAAAGGGTAAATCAAGGCACTGTTCCCTCACCAAGTCCCTGCCTTCCATGTAGGAGACTCTGATTGGTTTCTCAGCTTCTGTCTCTGGACCACCCTTGCCTTGGCTATACAGGCGTTTGGCAGTGGGGTTGGGGTTGGGGGAGGGGTGCAGAATTGGTAGATGAGACATCTCTGCCTGTAGTATCTCTCTGTGTCTCAAATAAATAAAATGTTTAACTTTTTTTAAAAATAACTTTTTTTTAAAAATAACTTTCCAGACCGTAACCCCTTTGGTGCATTGGAAACTCACTGAGTTCTTCCTGAAGTTAGTGTGCTTTGAGATAGGCTCTATTCCCGATCCCTGAGCAAAGTTCTTCCTAGCAGAGTTATTATAACCCCACTGTGACTTTTGAATTCCGATTATATCCAGTACTTTGATGTAGCTCTCTCTTCTCTGAAGGTATGTCTATATAGCTGAACTGCTGGCTCATAAGATCCATGTGTATGAAAAGCACGCTAATTGGACTTTAACTCCATTGAAGGTAAGATGTATTAACATTGTAAGTTTGCAGAGTGATAATTAGATTCTGAGTTGTGAAACTAAAAGTGAAGAAAACAGGGTTGTCTAATTGGAGTGGGTGAGAGCTAATTTTTCACTCCTTTATTAAGAGTCACCAGCATCTGTGGGTGTGTGTCGCTCACTTTCCCCAAGTGCAGGCTGGAGAACAGTGAACCACACTCACACCTGTGGGGCTTAGGTTCTTTCTGTCCTTGTGATGTTTAAGCTTGGCAGTGGCCTTCTGGGTCTTTTTCCCTGCTTTCCTTCCATTTCCCCTTTTCTATGTTAATGGAACAGCTAAATAAACAGCCTCCATATATATAATATGTATATTGCACATATTAAATATAGATCATATGTGATATGCTTCTTTTATATATATAAACTTTTATTAGTTTATCAGAGAGGAGGGGGGCATCTTCTGGTTCCATACCCCAAATGTCTGAAACAGCCAAGACAAGGCTAGGCCAAAGCTGGGAGCCCAGAACTCAATGCATGTCTCCCACATGGGTGGCAGATGCTTCCCCCTGGTCTCCCATGCAGGTGCAGGGCCATCCTCCACTGCCTTCCCAGGCCACAGCAGAGAGCTGGACTAGAAGAGGAGCAACCGGGACTAGAACCTGGTGCCCATATGGGATGCCGGCGCCACAGGCGGAGGATTAACCAAGTGAGCCACGGCGCCGGCTCCCTCACAGTTTAACTTTTAAAAGGGGTATGTTTGTATCAGCTGAAGTAAAGTGGAATTTCACACACTCATACTGGCTGATGGACTAAAAACGAACAGTAGTTATCACAATAGATACTTACATACATTGAAAGTCAGGGAATTTTATCATAGAAATTGATTCAATGCACATTCAACAAAGAAGGCTGGGGCTCTGCTCCCACCAAGACAAGATCCAAGCCAAGGCTGATTTCTCATCTGGCTCCCACTTTCGGTCACAGCTCATGCCTGGTTCCCGTCATAACTGTTAAGTAGAATTGGTCTTTCATTTGAAGGATTATATTGATTTTGATTAATACCAGTTAATTAATACATTAGAGGGTAAACAATTTTGATGAACTTACTGGGTCTAATCGTAAAACCTGAGATGAGTGCGGATGCATTTATCTCCTGCAAAACATGATAGAGCCATGCAACGGACTACCCTTCATCCCTAAGAAGCAGTGACATACTGGTAGGTCTGCAACATTGATGACCCCTGAGAACGTCATGCTTAGCAAGATCAACCACACACAAGGGGACAAATATGGTGTGACTCCACATACATGAAGTCCTTCGACAAATTTAAAGACACTGAAAGTGGAATCATGATTCCCAGGGGCCTAGGAGAAGAGAGGAATGGGGAGTATGTCGTTGAAGGAGTACAGAATTTGTGTTTGGAATGGTTATAAGTTCTAGAATTATATTGTGTTGATAGTTTCACAACATTGTAATTGTATTTAAAAATGGTTGTTACAAAATTGTATGTCTATTTCACCACAATAAAAATAGTGCCCCACACTCCCAAAAGAGTTTCTAAGACTCAGGCAATGAGTTAGACACACTTCAGTGAGCATGAGCCTCCATTCTCTACAAACCAGGATATTAACTGAGAAAAGTTTTTCAAAGAGAATAGTTGATTAAATTTTCTTGAGCAAGAAATGTAAACTTTCCCAGCTGGCTCAGTGGGAGTGAGATGCGTGTGGCCCCCACACAAGCTGTAATGTGCCAGCACGGCTGGGAATTACTTATTTGAAAGGCAAGAGTTCATTTCCTGGCCGGGAATGGATCACTGCTGGGCATTCAAGCTCCTGCTTGCCACCAACCAGGTCTGCAGGAGACACTGCTTTTCCAGGGGCTGACCTGCAAGCAGAGGGCACGGTAGGGGTTCAGCAACTTCATGTTGAATGGGGGGGACCCCAGGTTTCCACGTCCTTCTCACCCAACTCCCCCAGGCCCGATTCTCTTCTTAGCTTTCATCTGCCTTGCAATTTACCAAGTGGCTACCCCCTCCAAAGATAATAGCAGAGCCCTCATTCACACATTTCTCTCACAGAAATCCATGTATCAGAGCAGCATGGGGACACGGGAGTTTGGGGTGCAGTGGGATGGGGCAATCCTGGAGCTTGTGACTGGCAGTGGCTTGCTCAGCTGCCTCCTTTGCCTAAACTGGCTTGCTGCCAAAGCAAGGCATGACAGGTGTGCAGGAAGGTGAGCATGAGGCCCCGCCATGTTGCCTGAGCCCTCTAATCCCTCTGCGGACGTGTGAGGACAGCTCTCACTCTGCGTAGCATGCGTGGGGCAGCAGCGGCTATGTGCCACACGCTGGCCTTTGCAGTGAGTACCACCAGTAACTTCCGGGGTCTCTAGGCACTAACGCACGCTGGACTCTGAGGTACATGGAAGATATTGTTTCTCCAGTGAGAGCTACAGGTAAACAGATGGGATTTCTCTCCGGTAGAAGGCAGCCAGATGATGCATGGTGGAATGAAGAATCGTTGGTATTATTTACGATCCTGATGTAAAGGCTCAACAGTAATCCGAGCAGTCATCATGCGCTTCCAATTTATATGGAGAGAATAAATAGCGGGAGAACAGGGAGCTGAATAACATTGCACAACTTAAAGAACAAACTTTTTCTCAACTCCAAGGTGAAGATTAGACCCTAGGTGGTCATTTCTTCTCTGGCTGCACAGCCTATCGTTAGCCATTAAAGAGCCTACATTTCATCTGGGTTCTCATCAGAAATGAATGTACGCTTCCTGCTTGTGTTTGGAATGCTTGTAAGAATATCATTTGCGCATGCTGTTTTAGAAGGAACTGGTTTATGCTGCACTTAAAACACTTCCTTTTCCTAGTTTAGTTCAAATGATTGCATCCAACGTTTAACAGTATTCCCTGGTTTTCTGTCTCTTCTGCCTGCCCCATCTCTTCTGGAAACTAACAAAATACTGGCACGGAGAGAAGGCCAGAGGGAGTTCCCTCGCGCTGTTGAATCGGGGCAGAATTGGGTCCCTGGACACTGCTGTGTGGTAACCAGAGACCGACAAGGTTGCAGCTGCATTGTTTTCACTTTGCCTTTCTTTCTCTCCCTGTTTGCACCTTGCAAGTCCCTCGACTTTAACACTCTCGTGGACAACATATCCGTGGATCCTGTGACAGGGGACCTTTGGGTTGGTTGTCATCCCAATGGCGTGCGAATCTTCTTCTACGACTCAAAGAATCCTCCTGCATCAGAGGTCAGTTTGAAAAGTTAGTTGTGTCCGTGACAATTTTTTTCTCAGCTATTATTTTTTCATGAAAAACAATTCTCAGTTATATATAAAAATAAAGGGGGGGTACATGAATAGATGATCTAAGTGATTAGAAATGAAAGGACTTACAGGGATATTTTGGTCAGAGTCTAGGCAGGACGTAGATGGTACTTTAAAGGGACTTAAAAGGATACTCCTAGTGTGTCAGGGAATAATGCAGATTCCAGGGCCAGCAAGGGAGCAGGAGATGGTTATCAGAAGCCAGGAGAGAAGGGACTGTGTGTGGAGCAGGCCATCAGGGAGGAACTTGGCCTCTGCCTGTTGGATGTGACCCAGCGGAAGCCTGGGCCATCACTACCCCCATTCCGTCTCGACTTCCTCTTCCTCATTGTGACTGCTGGGAGCGGAGTTCCTGGCTCCTGGCTTCAGGCTGACCAAGACTTGGTGGATTTTGTAGACATTTGGGGAATGAACCTAAGGACAGCGGATCTCCTGTTGCCTACCTCTCTGCCATTCAAATAAACGAAACAAACAAACCAACAAACAACCGCATGATCAAAACCTGTTGGTTTGCAAGTGAGGAAATGGGTGCATGAAATGTAAAAGTTTGGAACAAAATATGACTGCTCCAAATGGCTTCTTACAGAGAAATGACCTGATGCTGAAAGTTGTTGTGTACGACCTAGTGTGAACCTAAACTTAGTGTCATATTAACCTGTTATTGCTTTGATAGGTGCTTCGAATCCAGGACATTTTATCCGAAGAGCCCAAAGTGACAGTGGTTTATGCCGAAAATGGCACCGTGTTACAGGGCAGCACAGTGGCCGCTGTGTACAAAGGGAAAATGCTGGTTGGCACCGTGTTCCACAAAGCTCTCTACTGTGAGCTCTAACAGGCCAGTTAGCACCTGGGCCGCGGAAACTGGCACCCACGATTTCAACTGCTTGCTGGCCACATTCTAGGGGCCACAGTGCCCTCGGAGGGGTGATGGACAACCCTAAATTTGACATCAAGTGCATTGTAGCCTAGAGCGGATATGAAGAGTAGGGCTTTTTGAAAGTGTGAATTCAAATCAGTCTTGGGATACTTTACCAATAAAGCCCCTTTTCATTAAAATGGTGAAATTTATCATGTCAGTTGTTGAGTCCTAAATAAGTTAACTGTTTATCGTCCAAAAAGTACATTCCCTACCACTGCTGTTCCCTGAAACTATCTGAGTGTATTTCTGCCTTGCATGTGCTGTTACAGCAGAGAACAGGGGAGCAGGATGGGATCATGTAGCCAGAACCCCAGTCCTCACTCGGGGACTCCCGCTCCCCGACTGTGCAGCGTGGTGAGCTCTCCACTCCAGGCTCGGTTCCGTAGCCGAGCGTTTGGACACCCTGGCATCCTCACACTTGCGTCCACCGTCCCCTTCTCTGTAAGGTGTTCTCAGTGTCCATTAACCTGCATGACCCCGGCTCTCCTTGATTCTCGCTTTTCGATGTCCTGCAGCAATGGCAGGTAGAATTCTTGGAAGTGTCATCACCCCTGAAAATCACAAGTGTCTGTTGGCTCAGCACTGCTAACTAACTCAGCATTGTATATTTCAGTTTCTTTGACCTGGTTAAATGGTTGGATACAGAATAAAGCCTGTAATTGACTCAGGTTAAGCTAAATGCCCCCAAAACTCACTCATTTTCTCTCCTTCTCTCTCCATATTTTCATTTTTTGTTATTGTGTAGTACTTGTACATTTTTATGTGGTACAGTGTAACATTCCAGCACTTGTATATGGGGCGTACAGCTTACCTTGGTCAAATTGGGCAATTCACATTTCTATTTCCTTATCTTTTTTCTTTATGTCTGGCAGCTACCAATTCCTCTCTCCCAGTTCTTTATCCAGGATCTGATATATTACTGTGAACCACAGTGCCCCAGTGAAGCGTCTCACTGTTTCGGTGCCCGTTATCCAACCCCCTCTCCACCTCTCCCCCTCCCTTCCCCAGTCTCTAGCACTCTTTATTCTAAATTCATATAGATGGTCTTTAACTTGTGCATATGGGGGAGAACATGCAACATTTGCCACCAAAGACTATACAATGCTGAGGTAGTGGTAGAGTGTCTTTGTTGTTGTTTGTTTTGGTTTTCATTCTAACCTGCTGAGAGGCTGAGAGAGAAAAAGAAATAGAAAGGAGAACACAAATGGAGAAAAGATAACCACCTTTGATTATCTCCTGAGGGGCAGGAGGAAGAGCAGGACGCTAGCATCTGCCATCGAAGCCGGCATGAAGAGGTGGCCTGTCTATTTCAGTGTTTGAGGACAGATCCCCATGCTGGATTCTGTTTCTGAGACATTAAGGCAGTCGCTTTAAAAGTAAAGCTTTTCGGCCGGCGCCGTGGCTCAACAGGCTAATCCTCCGCCTTGCGGCGCCGGCACACCGGGTTCTAGTCCCGGTCGGGGCGCCGGATTCTGTCCCGGTTGCCCCTCTTCCAGGCCAGCCCTCTGCTGTGGCCCAGGAGTGCAGTGGAGGATGGCCCAAGTGCTTGGGCCCTGCACCCCATGGGGAGACCAGGAAAAGCACCTGGCTCCTGGCTCCTGCCATCGGACGAGCGTGGTGCGCCGGCCGCAGCGCGCCGACCGCGGCGGCCATTGGAGGGTGAACCAACGGCAAAGGAAGACCTTTCTCTCTGTCTCTCTCTCTCACTGTCCACTCTGCCTGTCAAAAAAAAAAGTAAAGCTTTTCTTGGGCGCGCGATGGTCTGACATTTTGGGAAAAATGTTTTGTCGATAAGCTGAGAACTGCCAACAGTTAAGACCACTGACTTAGATAAACAGGAACATTTTGTTTTGACCAGAAAACACTCTCCTCACAGCAGGATTAGAGTACTGAAGTCACGATTTCAGGCAGGGTAGGGACGTGTCTGAATGCTCCGTGAGCCAGCGAGCTGCTGAAACCCTGCAAGCTGCGTTCTCCGGAACCCTGTTTGAAACGATCAGTGAGCCTGCTGCTTAGCAAAGCTGCATTTTTCCTTTAAAAGGAACTCCTTGCGTAGTTAGCCTCCACAACATCTTCAATAAAGTGGTCATCTTCTGTATTTCTGTTCTTGAGAGAGTAAGCACATTCTGCCCTCCCCCCAAAAAGCTATCCAATGTGTCATACCAAGCATTCAAGTCAGAGGGCTGGCTGGCCCCGCGGCTCACTAGACTAATCCTCCACCTGTGGCGCCAGCACCTCGGGCTCTAGTCCCGGTCAGGGCGCCGGATTCTGTCCTGGTTGCTCCTCTTCCAGTCCAGCTCTCTGCTGTGGTCTGGGAAGGCAGTGGAGGATGGCCCAAGTGCTTGGGCCCTGCACCCCACGGGAGACCAGGAGAAGCACCTGGCTCCTGCCTTCGGATCAGCACTGTGCGCCGGCTGCAGCGGCCATTGGGGGGTGAGCCAACGGAAAAGGAAGACCTTTCTCTCTGTCTCTCCCTTTCACTGTCCACTCTGTCCAAAAAAAAAAAAAAAAAAAAAACCAAGTCAGGGGGCAGCACCTTGGCGAGAAAGCTGAGTGACAAGTGTGGGAGGATGTGCTGCCATTGGAGACGCCTGCGCCCAGCACTGCAGGGCCGGGGCCCAAGTCCCCTCGCCTTTCTCCATTCTAGCTTCCTGCTAGCATGCACCTCGGGAGGCAGCAAGTGATGGCTCCAGTAGTCAGGTCCCAACTCAGATTGAGTTCCAGGCTCCTGGCTTTGGACTGGCTCAACTCTCCAACCCTAGCTATGGTGGCCATCTGGGAGAGTGAACCAATGGATGAGCGATACCTCTCACTCTCTCTGCCATTCAAATAAATAAAAAAGAAATCTCGTAACATTACATCCTAAGGGGAAATAGCTTAACTCATTTATTCTGTGATGCCAAGATCTAAATTTTTGCATTGTCAAAGCATTAGTCACAGGTGTGTGTGTGTGTGTGTGTGTGTGTGTGTTTGTGGGGGGGAATATATGACAATAAGACCCTTCATTTGGTAAAAACCAAATCTTCTGAAGTTTTACTGTGTGAGATGAGGCTGCTTCTCTCTCGACAAGCCCCTTGCTGGGACAGGCTTAATGGATTAGTCACAGATCCTTTCCTATGTGATAAGTATCAGGAATCTTTATGGCAGTGCAGCGACAGGAACAAAAAGTTGGGTGTGGGAGCTTCAAGGGGAGGTGCCAGTAACTTTATGCCCAGTTCCATAATTGTGTTTTCAGATGTAATTCTAGCTGCCAGTGCACAAAATACCTGAGCTAAAACTTACTTTTAGTTTCATTTCCATGAAAAATGTATACTTTTCTCTTGATTGACAGATATGTTTTGATGGTTAATGCAGGTTTACCAGGTTGAGGCTTGTTTTAGTTGAAGGTGAAAATGGAAGAGGGGGAAAAATTACATTGACAGATCTCTGTATTTCTCTTTTTATTGCATTCGTTGTCTAACAACAATAATACTCATTGGCAAGAAGTTTATTTACACTAACAAATCAAAATTTAATCACAGGTATTTTTTAGGTTGATCAAAAAAACAAAGGACCACTGTGAGAGTTTTGCTTTGAATGCCTCTGAAAACCAAAGAGTAAGGAATGTCATTTGAAACAGAACAATCTAGAGAGGTACAGATTAACCAAGCACAAGAGAACAATTCAGACGCGGCACTATTGTCTCTTCCATGCAAATGATCAGACATCAAAATGTACAAATTAAAAGTTCCAGGTAACATGCTATCCATACTTATCAGACTTAAAATTATTTTCAAACAGCTCCTTTCCCTTAATGATACACAAAGAAAGATGAAAATAAGTCAACTTCTTAAGAGTGGAACAGAATTTATTCTCTCTTCTGTTTTTCAGCTGCCCAGTTTCGTCAGAAATACATAGCAGGTGTACTAGTGGTTGAATGGCAGTACTATTAAGAGACACAGAAGCAATAGTTAGGATAGTAAATAATAATGAGGAAAACATGGATTTGAGGAACTTCACTGAGCATCAGCTAAATGTGATATTGTTGGAAGGTGTTGTGTAGCTGGAGTGCCTTTTGGTTTCCACCTTTTTAGTTAACTTATTTTTGGTTAAGTGTTCTACCACAAATGAATGGATGATTAAATCTTTAACAGAAAACCAGGGTATACAGATAAAATAGTGGAAAGAAACAGAAGTGTACACCTTCCAACGACAGATTCATACTCAAAACCACTTGCCGTATTTTTGGTGATGAGCAAAATGCCATGGCTTGGCATGAGAAGTAACTAAATAGTCATGTGATGGCAACGTCACCACCAGAGAGCCAGTGGTTGGTGACAAGCATCACAGCTACCAGGGGTGTCATTTCAGAATAAGCGTGAGACAGGTGCAAGAGCACACGGTGCAAATTTTAGCTAAGAAAACTGCAGGTTGCAGTTGAAGATGCCACAGGCTGCCTAAATGTCTCCTGAGTGCTAACTCAGCAGTGTGCAATCTTGACATCAAAGCATTAACAAAACATCTGAGGAAATTTCATCTTACTAAAATACCAAGTATCTAATAAATCAATTTTACCAAAATATATAAACATGTAGAAGGATAAGTGCATTTAGTAGAAATACTTACATTAAAAAAATCTCTTAAAATCTATGAGCCATTCAATGTATACACAACACAAAAAGTGGCAAAAGGCCATGATTGCAGCTCAGGGTCCTGACATTATGGAGTTCCAGAAGCATATGCCTTTAGGTTAGGTGACTGTGGTGTGCATGTGTGTGTGCGCGGTGGTTGACAGATTCACACACCGTAGTTCTGAACATCTACACAAATGGCATGCACACTATGGAGAAGTGACTTGTTGTTCTCTCACTCCTTACCTCTGACTCACTGCTGCCTCTCCAGTGGTTTGGAGGTTGTGGGTGTGCCCTCCCCACTCTAAGGATCTGCAAGTAGCTCACAAGCTGTGCTTGGTCCACACGCCCATGTGAGTACACCTGCGTGTGGCTATCACTCCAGCAACTCATGTACGAGCCAGCGAGGACCCTTGGATGACCATAAAGAGAACTCTCTCGCTCTCTTTTCAGAGCAGGTCTGTTTCTGCAGGTTCTGCCTTTCCCTTCTGGCTTCGAAGTTGGACCTACTCTACACTGCTACCTCAGGTCATTAAAATGTGCTTCATCTGGTATTATTTTTTTCCTCTCAGTGTTTTGGACCAAAACTAAATTTCCTGAGACTTCAAATACCCAAATACAACTGTAAACAAAATCTGCCAATTCACTCAGACTGGTTTCCAGGAAAGAGTCACTGAGTCATGTCCAGTTCCCTACGACACTTTCTTTAGAGAATTTACCTTCCTCCTCATTCCATCAGATTGAAAACAATGCTGATAAGAAAATACAGTTTCTCATTTTCTTTTTTTCTGGACCTCATCCAGAAATGCTTCGTTTCTATTAGAATAGCACATAGGTAGATCTATGATCACAGGTAAATTTAAAAATGATGTAAAAGACTTGACTTTTCATTTTACCTTTTTGTTAAGAGAACACTAAGGCCTTAGCATGAAGTGGGTGACAGTGACCCTACAAGTGAAGTGCCCTTTGTTTCCAGTTCTGTTGAGATTACTTCTAGTTACTCAAACGGAACTTGGTACTTTTTAAATATCACAGCCATAAAGAGGGGCTTACGACATATACATAGTGTAGCTCTTCCTTTTAGAATTGTTGGGGCACCTCTCTTTAGATTCTTCGTGAACAGTATTGTTCAAGCATTGGGTCTCCTCTTGACGCTTAGTCTGTGTAACTTGAAACACATATAAATGAATCAGAATATTTGTATAAATGAAAGTTTCCATGTACTTTTATGATGTCATTTTTTTGTATGTTAATCCTATTGTACAAAGAAACTAGATGAAAATTCTGTGTCCAACAACAACTGTAAAGGCTGAGATACCAGATTAAACAACCTGTGATGAATTTGTAGCTTGGGCCTGGGATATTTTAAGATTTCAGGCTAGGGATGACTACAGGGTCATGGGGAGTGACAAGGGTGGATTTGGCTCCTCGCTTTTCCTCTTGTCACTTTTGTTTCACCATGTAGATGGCCCCCTTTCTTGCCGGTTGAAAGCTTCAGCACCTCTCAGCCTGCAATCATGAACTATTGTGGGTTAACAAGGCGTATGTGATGTTGGGGGTGGGAAATCAATGTCAGCCCCAGCTAAAGGCAGCCAGCACAGTGTGGCTCGTTGTCATGAAACCTCATCCGAGAGTTAGAATGGGAGAAATGAGGTTTCTGTCCGTACTGAACACTCTGGGGGTAAACGCCTCATTCAGGCAAGAAAAGAATGGGAAGAGTATTTCACAAACTCTGAGTTACCTTAACAAAGTGATGGATTATAAAGCCAAAGTCCTCCAGTGGAGAACCCTGACCCAGATACAGCGCATACACTGCTGTCTGCAGCATGGCCCCCCCACACATCCCCACTCCGCACAGCATCATCCAAGCCCCAGGCACGCTTGCCTGTTGCCAGAGTCGCACTGAGAGGCCTCTCGCGGACATTCGTCACTGTAGTTAGGGACTACATCTCTTAAGGACCACATATTCGCTTTTTGTTCATTTTTTTTTTGATAATAAAAGAGCAAAAATCTTAAAGTTTCATGAAGCAACGGTTCTATGTGAAACTGTATGGACAGTGAAAAGCCAGAGCAATACAGCAGGATTGCGCAAGACACTGCAACCTCAATTGGGCATCGTGCGCTACAGTCGCTAATAAACGAAATAACAGGAGAACAAAATGCTCACAGGACCTGAGGCTTTCACTTGTTTACATACTCTTCCATCAACGAAATCAGGTTCCTTTTTACATTCAGCAGTTTTAAGTAGCAATGTTAAGGTAGCTCATTTAGCCCTAAAGTTACTATAATTTAACTTAAAAATAGTTAGAATACAAGCTAGATGACTTGATGAATAAGAATTTGATTTATAACATTGTCCATTCGGACCTGATCTAAATACTGAAAATGTACAAATAAAGTTATAACAAAGAATATTTTTAAGATATGTAAGAAAATGCAATATAATAGATCATAAATTATGTGCAGAGACAGACTTATAGACATCTTCAATATATACACCCATTTTCAAATATTACCCAGTGTAAACATAACTCAACTTCCACCCTTGAAATGAACGCGGTGAAACTTCCAGTGTGAGCCAGGCTACTTTTTTCCCCCAAGGATGAGCAAAAATGGCAAAAATTTACAAAGCAGATTTTTAATAATTTAGTAGTATTTTAGTATTAGAAAAGCATTCTAAATTGTATAATTCATTAATAGTGGCTTCTCATTTCCCATGATATTAATAAACAGCAAAGCACCAGACATCTCCAGATGTTAACGGAGCATCCAGTATGGCAGCTTCATTATCATGACCCCACATGGTGATGGAAAGCAAAACACCGTGGTGACTTTGACCATGGTAAACCAGTCTGACTTTATGTCAGCTTTTCTGAGGATGAATGAATGTCCTGTACCCATGGCAAAACAGACTCCACTCCCACTGAACAGGAAGCAGGCCTGCGGCAGGGGGTACACGATTATAAATTCCTTATTTAGACAATCCCAGAACTCGATTTGCAGATAAGACAAAAAGAAAGAAAAAAGTAAGCCACGATGTTCAAGATATGACATGGGGGCTCCGTGGGCAAGAGGGCCCCTAAGTTCTCTGACATCTGTGGTGCTCCAACACGGTCCCCAGGCTCTGCAGACACAAAACTTCCCCTGGAGGTTCAGATACCGCCGGGAACAGAGGAGGGGCCTGGGAGGGTAAAGGGAGCAAAAATACTTGTCCAAGCACTCACCCAGCCTCAAGCCTCAACCTGAAACCAGTCCTTTAGAAAGTAGATGACCTCAGCTGAGAGCCGGTGCAGCCAACAGAACCAGACCCACGAGCATAAAACATAAAACGCAAGCAAGCAAACAAATCCAACCCACTTGCCATCTCCCAGGGTGGGTTTACCTTCTCCTCCTCCTGCCCCAGTCTCCCGCACTCACTTCAGTTTGGTGAAATACTGGACTCCTTAATACTGGCTTTAAAATAAGTACAAGTTCCCCCACGACGAAAGTGTCGCCTATGGACCGCCATAAACACACGTGAATAGAAAAATGAACATCTGCGCAGTGTGGAGGCGAAGCCATTCAGAACACCTCTAAAACGGGGCAGACAGCTTTCCTTTCAAGGAACATTCTGTGTGCCCGAAGACATCACCTCAGGGCGGCATGTTACTCAAACCTAAGTTTTCCTTCACTGGTGTTTTGGCTTTTCTTACGAGAACATGTGTTAAAACGCTAACTGAGCCCACTTGGGAAATCTCGAGTAGAAAACAGGGACGCGTTCCCGACTGTGTCACAGGCAGGATGGAGGCCGGGGAGCGCTCCCCAGGAGACGACACCTGAAAATGTTGGTTTCCTTAAAAATCAATTTCCTGTTCAGTCTGTTGGGGAGAGGAAAAGGAACTGTGCTGTGTTTGCTGGTGGTGTTGACACAGCGAACACGCAGCGGGCAGCAAAGTAAACAGCAGATCCCCATACCCCACTGCTGCATGAATGTCTGTGTTTTTCTTCCTTGTTCAGCTGTATCTGGAGGAGAAATGTTACCCTCAGAACTCCAAGGGGTGCCCAGGCCCACATCTGTAAGGCGTTCGCTTCCTTCTAGAGCTAACCAACAGCTAACTCCTCTCCGGCTCCTGCAGACAGACGAGTGGGTGAGCCATCACCCATGTCCCCCCGCAGTGGGGCTTTCCCACCCCCTCCCCAGCACTGAGGGGGAATGCATGCCACCTGCTGAGATTCTGCAGCCCTAGAAGTTCGTTCTGAGGCTGCGTCTCAGGACAGGGGGCTCTCAGCTGTGTGGAATCAGCTACTGACCAGTTTCGGGATCCCATACTGAAAATTCATTCCATTAACAAGAGCAGGGTGTGTCGTACTCTCCTTGGGCAGGGTCCTGCTGGTTGTCCAAGGGGGCACAACACACCCAACACAACACGAGATGTTGGGAAGGAAGAGATTTGCCACCTTGCTTCTCTTACAAATGACATCTCTGGGTTGTGAATAAACCGAACGGGCCAAGGGATCATTTCAGTAGAATAGAACTGGGAGTGCATTCTATTATTGCAGAAAATGCAGTCACGCAACACACAGTTCCTCCATCTGCCTAGCGCAACACTACCCGGGTCGTCCCTCTCTTCTTCCTGGGGAGGCGAGCAGGGCAGGAAGGGGTGGGCTCTGCTCGGGCTACTGCTCCCCCGCGCCCTCCACCGCGGCGGCTGCTGTCTTCTCTGTCTTTTTGGACTTCCTCTGCATTTGTTCCTGTTCTCTCCTCCTCAGCTTTTCCCTTTGCTTCTCCATCTTCTCTTGGGCCTTCCGAGCTTTCTCGAGAGAGATCTTCATTTCCTTGAGTTTTTTTTTGACTACTGCGCGGTCCTGAGATGAAGTAATTCCGAGAGCCTGAGGAGGAAAACACGCACAGCCTGAATTTGCGAAGCCGTGACCTGTCTGCGGGCGACGAGGCCACTCTCACGGTTTGTCCAGACTCACACACTAACTGACGCATAAATGAGGAAGGACGGAGGAGGAGCTGTTGCATGTGCTGAACACGTACACACTCCGTAGGGGAGGACTGCATTCATGCTTCGAAGTCTATCACAAAGTACTCCCTAAAACTCATTAAGCACTTCTCCAAATTGTAACTAATGGGTGAGCAAATGGGAAAAACAGCACGATTCCACTCTCCCCATCGTTGGGCTGTGGCCATTTACGGGAAATAGCACTTCAAAGGGTGGGGTGGGCCCTGTTGCCACAAGCTCTAAGAAGGGGCATGAGGAAGAGTGCTGGCTTCCCTTCTGGGGTTCGTTTACAGTGAGAACCAAGAACCAAGGGTGTTGCTGGTGCCAGAGTGCTCACACCAGCAGGACCCACCATTCTCTCCCTGTAGGCCGGCTTGTAACAGAAGCCTGATTATAATGAGGAGGCTGCTCTATGCGCATGGAATGCAGAGCAAGGAGGTTGGTTGCATACTTTAAATGTTTTCTGACCTTCAGAACCCACAGTGGGGATGCATCCATCTCCCCAGCAGGGAGGCCTTGTCAAGGGGCCTTTAGTCACCAGCTATTGACTGATCCCTAACCTTTTCCACACTGTCAAGAGCTGTTCATCTGCCAGTCAGCCTGGCAGGGGGCTGGGGGCTGGGAGTGGGGTGGAGGGGTCCTTGGAACTGGTTGTGAGCAACTTCTGCCCTTTTCCCACAGGGGTGGGTGCCACCGCAGTCTCTTAGACAGATGGACTGGACAAGCGGAGATGAGAGTGATGGAGGGGGTGGGGAAGCCACGGCCTGCATGTGCTCAGAGAAGGAAGTTTTGGGAGAAGACCATCCCAGCACTGGGTGGTGCGCAGGGAAATGGGGGTAGAGGAGAACGAACAAGCAAAAGAAGGCTCATGGATTGGGGCTGTAATTTTAATGCGATGACCAGGTCCACAGTGGCCATTATTAAAACTCATACCACGCAGGAAGTATGCAGTTAATAAGTGGCCCATGTGCTGCTGGGTGGAAGCCATGGAGTGGGTCCCTAGCTCTCCTAATCAGCAGCCTGGCACTTGGTGGAGAACCCCTGAACACCTTCTGGAACTCACTGACTACTGTCGCTGAGAATTACCGCTACGGCAAAAGCTCGTATCTAATGAAAACATTTCAGGTGCTTTGAGGAACACAAATTATACCTGATAACCTACCACAGACATATAATTCTTTACCTTAAGTTTATTTCCATCCAATTGCAGGAGCTGCTCTCCAGTGATGTTTTGGGCACTGAATTCAGATACATACTGCTCCAGATTTAGGCTCATTAACCAGTGAGAAACCTGTTGCACACTCCACTCATGAACGGCCCGATTCTGACACTGACTGTGCTTGGGAGACTGTCCATCATCAAGGATCTGAGATAGGAATGTTATGCAGTGTTGTTAAAGGACCAGAACGCCATGGCTTGTAGTACACCATCAAAAGCAATTTCTTAACCGACTGGAGCCACATTTACTGCCAAACCATAAAGTAATAAGCTGATGGCTCCAGCTGTGTTAAAAAGATACACGCTTCTTACCTACATGTTCTTAGGTATTTGGAAATCTCAAAATTCCCCCAGAAAAAAGCAGCATTACTCATGTATGAGGCTAAATACTGAAAAAATACACTCTCATGTTGCAAATTTTTGTATTCAAACACCCTGGAAAGATGATCGGATGTGGAAAACAAATATCTCGTAAGTCTGCATGCATTGTGTCACTCTGCATTTATCCACGGATAAGACATGACGGTTTGTAAACTGCATTCAAGAATACTGAAATCTTTTTCACTTAGAAGAGGAGAGCATGAAGCCCTCAGACCTTCTTAGGGGAAGCCCACCATCATTTTATTCCTTTTAAGCAGCAAGCAAACCTGTGACGGAAGACAGGGCAGCAATGTCCATAGCTACCTCTAACACATGGCGAGGCTGAGAGCCGGGCAGGCTGCTTGGTCTGTCCAAGGCCCCACAGACAGATAGTAGTGGAGCTCAACAGCTAGCGCTTAACGTCCCGTCTCACACCTCGGGCCCAGCCCACCGCCGAACGGCAAAGAGGCGGGTGGTTCCTAGCGCCGCTAAGCTGAGAGGAGATGAAGGCGATGGTGGCCCCTGGAGGAAGGGCGGGAGTCACCTTGGTGACCCATGTGGGGAACACAGAAGAGGGGATGGGGCAAGCTGGGATGAAAGCCAAGGCCATGGACGAGAATGGGCTGTGCCAAGGCAATGGTGATGGGAGGTGAGTCGAGGAGCTCTGGAGGGGCAGTCGGGACCTCCTCTTTCCTCGGGGACATCTCTAAGTAAGATGCGGACAAGGGCACAGAGCGAAGCTGTTTAACACAGGAAACCCTCCGCTACAGAGCAAAGTGCTCCTGCACTGTTTGATTTTTAAGCCATCTGCAAAGAAAGACAAGCAGGTTCAAACAACAACCCCAAGAGTGCTCACCTCATCATCTATCATATCCAGGCTCTGAACGAGGGAGCAACAAAGGAATCGAGAAAAAAAGTGTTACAGAACCAGGGCACACAGTGTATTCAGAATACAGTTCTAAAACAGTTAAAATCACAGCAAACCTGAAGAACATGGGCAGAAAAGTTTACGAGGAAAAAGTCTTAAATAACAAAAATCCTATCAGACATCAACAAGAAACATGTTTAATAAGAGGCAAAATATCTTTGTATTCCTTCCTGTCCCCACCCCTCCGAGAACTACATCAACCCTGATGTGTGGGTTCTGGCATCTGGGGTACACGGTTCCTTGTGATAATTATTAGCAATGCTCATCCAGACCCTGGTTTCTAAGGAAGAGGGTCTTACCTGCTTCCCTCCCTCAGTAGAAAAGTGACGCCCTACCGCAAGGATTCTCCATCAGGGGCCACCCTTATCCCCAGGCAATCAGAGTCGCAGGGCTAGGGCTTGTTGTAGGGGAGGCAAGGGAGAAAGGGAACCCGTGCTTTGTAACTTCCACAAGATTTCTGAGCTGCTCTTCCATTTGGCCCCCCGGTGCCCGGCCTCCTCAGAGGCACAGAAAAGAGGTCTTAAAGGGTCTTAGCAACAATGCTTTGCTTTCTTATTAGATTTAAAAAAAAAAAAAAAACCAAGCGAGCAAACAAAAACCTAAGAAGACTACTGTCCTGACCATTTCCCTGCAAAGCTGCCCTGAAAACGTTTTCCCGGAGAGGGTTCACGGTGCAACCTTGGCCTTGAGAAAGCAGCTGTCTCGGCGTGCCGAGCAAGTACCTCATCTGACGACAGCACTAAGGACTGGGAGAGCCCCGGCGTTTTGGGTTCTGCTCCTAAGCCACTCAGGTCTGCAGAGCTGGTACTGCTGGGGCTGAAGTCATCATTGAAGGTAAAATTCTGCCAAAATAAAGAGAGCTCGGCGTTAAATGGGCACAGGGAACGGGCCACGGGTGGATGTGTCTGCAAGTTCCGGAGGGGCTCTTCTAGAGCAATCTTAGAAGAAACTCATGTGTGGCTCCGTGACAGCCGTCCCCCGTGCAGTGACGGAGCGTGGTGCCTTCCACAGCTAACGGGGAATTCTGTGCTCTCTCCCCGTCTGATGAAAGCATGGGTGTTTTAGAGGAACGATTCTTCAGTCTCCCTTCAAGGGTACAGAATTCATTATCCTTGGCAACTGCTCAGAGTAATATTAATCAAGCTCTCTTCTTTGACCCTAATCGTGACGAGTAACAGTGTAAGTAAAAACACAAGATGGTGTGGAGAGAGGCTGAGTTATTAAGAACAGATGGCAATTCCTATTAGCAAGGTAGCTGGAGCCCCCCTGGGAAGGATCGCCTGTTCCTGGCCGTGATAAATACTGTGAGAAGTGGCGCATCCTCTCCCGGATGTACCCTTCAAGATGATGAGCTCCGGGGCGGTCACAGGCCAACAACACACGCGTAGTACACGCTGAAAACAGCTCTCTGCCAGCACCAGCGCATAGCACACAGACTGCGGCACAGGGCAGATACACACCACCAAGTTACCACTTGGGGCGGGGGGGAAGGGGGGGTAGAAACTGGTAAATCAAGCTCCCCCCATGAAACTCCATTAAAATGCTGAGTGGATATTAAGATCAAAGTACGTGACAAGGGCTGTGGCTGCACTCCTGAACATGTTTTAAGCCAAATCTGGAGTCTCCTTAGTGCGATATCATGGTAGAGTCATTCAGGCAACATTTAGATGTCTCAGATCCAACACTGAAAATGTTCCCAGGCCAAAGGCGTGTGTGGGTGTCAAAATACCAGCTGCTGGTAGCTCTGCCAGGGCTGGGTTCCCAGAAGCACTATGCATTCGACCGTCTTGTTTCAGGACCCACTTCCCTAGCAACTGGGCTATGAGGCGTGTTCTGTTAGGTTGCCTTGCAGTGGGAGGAGTGGGTTATCAACAAGAAACACCACACCAGAGGCTGGAGAACGCAGTACCAGACCTACTCCAAGCTCTTGATATAACTGTAGAAAAGGAGCCTAAATGCCAGCACACATGTGAGGCTGAGGCCAGGGGGGCAGCCCAGCAGGGGACACCGAACACAGAACTTCACCCTGGGCACTGTTAGTGAAGACGCAGTTCCAGGCCCCGGCCCAAATCCTGTGAGCTGTTGACCTCAAGAAAATATAAAATTAAAATTCAAGTAACATTAACCACACGTTTCTGTTCAAGAGAAGAAAAGTGATCACGGAGCCAAGGACACTGAACAACGTGTGAGGAGGGTTAGCGACCACATGGGGTTCAATAACATGTTAGCTAAGGTTTGCAGTGTCATGCTGGAAATCACCACCATGCATTTGAAAAGCAAGTGACACTCATGCAGGTCACTAGTAATTCCGCTTCAGTTAAAGACCGTTGGTGACAGAATTACAGCAGCTGTTCAGCATGGAAGCCTGATCCCAAAGGAAGGAGTGAGTGAGGATGCTACATCTGCATTCGTTTCAAACAGTTTCATGGAGATGTACTGAACATACATTGGTCCCAACTGTATTTGTTTTCCAGCAAATTCTGAAGAGCACGGCAAAATAGTTTTGTTCTATATTTTAAAGCAGAATACTTGGTCAACAGATCTATCACCCTGATCCATGATTCCAATGCATCTTTCGCAGCATGGCTAAACTGGCAAACCGAGACGACACAGCAATCTGTGGAAAGACAGGCCAATCAAAGAGTCCTGCACAAGCTAGAACAGAACAGTATTAACAGAGGTGAAGGTTAGGTGGGGCTTTCTGTTTCCCACCCAGGAAACACCATGCACTGTGAACTCAGTGTTATCACATTGGTTTCTCAGGTCCAGGGTGCACACACAAGCTGACAGTGCCTTCCAAAGACAAGAGAAGGAGGGATTGGGGTTTTCCTTGTTTGTGTGGTTAATCCATGTGTTTTCTACCTTGGACCTCTTTTTATCTGAACTTAGAGTCTCGGAAGGCTGAAGGGGACTTGGAGGTGACGACAGGTTTCCAAGGGAATAGGATCCTTTCCGGCTCTCGTTAAACCATGAGAAGGGCATGCAAGGGGAGCGGGTGGAGGCCTGCGCTGCAGACGGCGGCCTGGGTCTCCAGTTGTCCAGTCTGCCTCTGAAGATCCTGTGTTGTGAAGAGAAAGAACAAGGGTGTCAGACCAGGAAAGGGCAGATGTAAGCCTTCTGACCCGGATTCTGAAGGGAACTGAAGGGAACTCCCCAGAACAGGTGGAGAAACTGTGTCGCTCACCAGTCAAAGCTATGGACTACGACTATGGCACTAATCCCAACAGTGACCGTTTTGGCCTCTACATTCACACTCTAACAATGATCATTTTTGCATGTCACTACTACCATAGCAAGTTTTTATTAAGCGTGCTAAATCACTGTAGGTAGGTGAAAGATGTCGAATCGGGGAGGGAGCCGCTATTAGATGAGCCATCGCAGCAAGCACTCCACTAGGGTGGCAAACCAGTGCCTCACACCAGCCCACCAGCGACGTGAGCTCAGAACCAGTGCTCTTCCCTGCTTTCCTCTGGCTTGTATTCTCGAGGCTCTGAGACTTTAGAAGATGGTCTGTTTAAGAAAGTTGCAGACTTGGGGGTTCGAGATCTTTTAAGTACAAGGCATAGGTTATGGGTTGGCCATCAGAGTCCACAAGAGGAGCACAAGACCTGAAACCTTCAGCTGTCAGTGGGGTCTGGTGTCTACCACTCCCTGAGCGCATGCCTCAGGCATTCTCTCTGCTCCTACTTCCCCATTTGTAGAAGGTGGGATATTTTCATATCTCATATGTGGTTGTTAAGAATTAAGTGAGATAATGCATGTAAAAGTGTTCTGAAAACCATCTGAGTATAAGGCCTATGTTTATTGCTTAATTCTTAAAAGTTTCAAAGGCATTCTGCCTTTCAAATAGATGAAAATAAACATTTTATAAACAGAAAGGAAGACTGGGGGTCAGAGCTGTGGCGTAGCAGGTTAAAGCCTCTACTGCAGCGCTGGCATCCAGCATGGGCACCAGTTCGTGTCCTAGCTGCTCCATTTCCCATCCAGCTTCCAGCTAATGGCCTGGGAAACAGTGGCACATGGGAGACCCAGAAGAAGTTCCTGGCTTTGGACTGGCCCAGCTCCAGCCATTGTGGCTATCTGGGGAGTGAACCAGCAGATGGAAGACCTTTCTTTCTGTCTTGACCTCTCTCTCTAACTCTACCTCTCAAATAATCAATGGCTTAAAAAAAAGAGTAAAAAATATATACATTTTGAAGTTCTCCTAACTACAATTCAACGACGGGAGAAGAGGCAGCACGATAACTGGACCTAAGGAAGCTTGTTACCAGGGAGAGGCTGTTTGCTAAGACGCACCTTTTATTCTGGGCCAAGGGCCAGTGCAGTATTCCCCAGATAAGATGTTCAGATACAGATCGTGGACACCCAACTTATGGAATTAGAATCTGGGGGAAGGGAAGAAGGAAGGATCTATAATCTGTACTCTAATACAGGTCTGAGCTGACTCTTAAAGTGGTTAATATCTACATTTATGAGGTACATTTAAGAGGTTCCTGAAGGGGCTGGTGCTGTGGCTCAGTGGGTTAATGCCCTGGCCTGAAGCGCCAGCATCCCATGTGGGTGCTGGTTCTAGTCCTGGCTGCTCCTCTTCCCATCCAGCTCTCTGCTATGGCCTGGGAAAGCAGTAGAAGATGGTCCAAGTCCTTGGGCCTCTGCACCCACATGGGAGACCTGGAAGAAGCTCATGGCTTCGGATCAGCGCAGTTCCAGCCATTGCTGCCAATTAGAGAGTGAACCATCGAATGGAAGACCTCCCTCTCTGTCTCTCTATGTAGAAACTCTGACTTTCAAATAAAATAAAAAAATAAAAGGTTCCTGAAAAGGATTATGTAAAATCTGTATGACTTTCACATTTTTTTGCAACAAAATAAACTCATCTTTAAATTTTCTGATGCACCCCTGTATAATATGACCATGAATATAAATGAGGGTTTTGGAGAACATATCATTCTTTACTCATGAAAAATTACTGTACTGGTTTTCCAGGTATGGATTTGCTCATTCCAGGTGACACTATGATAACCAGATGTCAACCTACATAGGTGAGGAACTCCAACACTGTCATTCCGAATGGTTACTTAGGAGGGGACAGCTGTCCCCAGCCACTCTTGGAGATGGAGAGAAATGACCTCCTTAACGTAGACAAATTCCACTTTGGAAGGATCGTGGGCTCTTGGGCTTTGGAATGTAAATCTGTCTCCAGGGGGTAGATCAGTCTTAGGTTCACATATTGTACATCTCTGGGACCCACTCCAGTCTCCCCTCACCTCCTCAAATGCCACCAGGTACCTCTGGTGAGGTACATCTCTGAAATTCTCCCATCCACCATGATTTAACTGCTTAAACTGTCCTTTATCTTGGGTTCCATGCTCCAGTAAAAAGGTCCAGAAAGCGATAACTATACAGTCACATAAAAATATCTTCTCTGTAGCCTTCACTTTTATAACTGGGCATATCCAGAAGAAACTGGGACTAGTGAGTATTATCATTGCTGGTTATACATTTCTGAATCAAAGGCATTTTTAAAAGCATTCTACCAGTAATTCCAATGAAGTGTGGGTTGTTTAAATATATGGATGCCTTAAAGTTTATAAATAGGCCATACCTAACAACATGAAGTTGTCCCACTCCCTGGAGTGACCAATGACAAAGTGACAATGACAGTTGTCCTTCTCCCTGAACAGTTACCTTTGCATCAATGCTCTTAGAACCATCACCACTGCCTTCTCAGTAAGACAGGCAGCAAATGTGAATATTGTTTCCCAATTGTCCTTCTGTGACCTTATCTGAAAAGGAATTTTGGTAGGCCAGATCCCAGCCAGAGTACATGTGAAACACAAACAAGCAAACACCTGCTGGCCACATCCAATTCAACTCTGTCATAAAATTCTCTCTGCCAGGGGAATATTCCATGCTAATAATTCCACGTGGACTTGTGTGGAGGACAGGTCTTGAGGTAGGCGGCCCGGACTGTGGAAGCCCAGCCTCCTTCCCAGCTGTACGCATCAAGAGAATGGACAGAGTGCAGGAGAAGCCCAACAGGGAGCGATGAAAGCCCACTTCTGAGCCCCGGTGTCCCCACGCCTGCCTCGCGCTCCGTGCTGGGGGCATTCTCAAGAGTGCTCTCCGGTTAGTTCTCCCGGAGGTCTGGCTGTGGCCCTGCTGAAGCTGCATCCTGTCCTCTTCATTTCTCTGTGGATCAGTGACTTTAACGTGTAAAACCACAGGCACCAGCATGCCCTCTGCATGCTGCCTAGTGCCCTTGAAGAACGGAACAGTGGTGTGCTTTTGTTTGCCTGAACCTAGGATACAGAACACTCGCGTAAGGAAACAAATCCTATTCTATTACTTGAAAATTACAGATCTATCGGTTCACTAGACATGTTTTCTAAAGGAAATGCCACTGTGTTTTGGATAAAGTGAATTCTTGGGCCTATACAAAGAGCAGAAAGGGTTTGGTAGTGGTTACTCTAATCTGGCCGATCCTGTAGTTCATTGCATGTTGTGCAAAAACGTTAGGAGTAACACAAAGTCCTTCCTTCTATCCCCCCTCCTTCCTTCCTGTCTTTCTCCTTCCTTCTTCAAATCACAATTGGTAGAAATAAACCTCTTGATGGATTTGAAAATAACTTCCAGAGGATCAAAATAGCCATATGCTCCATGCTGCCTTGACCTACTTAATGTCTTGCTCTTGTTTATGAAAAAGCATATAACCACAAGTCACTGTTATGCCCCTGACGCTTTATGGTTAGGAACTGGGAAAAAGAATGGCTTCAGGTTCAATCTTCATAATCCATGGATGTCATGTTTGGCACAGCTGTGTCTTGGCATCTATGTGGTCTATAGCTATAGATATAAGTATAGCTATAGCTAGTAAGTATAAAGAGCAATTAACACATTTATATACATCTTATCAAATTGCTCAGCTCTCTGTTCCAGGGTGATTTTGTTGTTGTTATTGCTTTAACTTTGAACACCAGGTGTGTAGACTATTCAGAATCTAGCTGAATCTCATAAAAATAGTATTTAGATTTCAGGAATTGCCACAACAGAAAAAGCACAGGAAGACGACTGAGTTGAAGCAGGTAGTAAAGGAAGTTCATTGAAGCAAGTTAGGTGCACCCCAGGGAAGGGCTGCAGATATCCATTTATCCAAGTCACATGAAGGAATGCTGTAGGGCTCAAACAGTCACCAAGGAAAGGCGGCAGGTAAGGCCAGCCCCGCCAATGGGGACTAGGAGACCTCACTGGGTAACAGCCGTGAGCAACATGTCCAAGTGTGGCTCAGGGCCAACTAGCCTAGACATAGCCTGCTGACCCTGCTTCCAGATCCTGAGTTCTGGTCTGAATCTTTCACCACTATAGAATATTCAACCTTAACTCATTTGAGACAGTGAAACTACTCCTTTAATGAGTCTTCCACACGCTAGCACAGTTTAAGTGAAACAGGAAAGAGGATCATGTAAATACAATCCATACTCTCCCACGTTAAGTGCCAAGTTAAGGAATAATAAATATATTAAAAAAATATGTACTAGTAGAAATCTGAGAGAGGAATTTGCTTATTGATTCTATCCTAAAATTTTACACTCATTTAACTTCTTTTTTGCCACCAAAATTCATTTTATATTTGTGTTTTTAAATGTACACAATAAATTAATCTCATTGATAATTGCACTGAGATTTTTGAAATACTTAAGAAAAAACTGAATATTAAATTGATAAATACAGCTACGAATGGGACAGTTACAGGTGAGTAAGTTTGCTGTCCTAAGGCTAAGCTGACAGTATTCAAAGGTCTCCATAAAAAGTGACCACTTTCACCGGGCTAGGTTCATTTTAGTAGAGGAGTTGTCTATTCACACACAGTGTGATCCTCAGTCTTTAGGAGGGGGTGTTCCCATTAAGTAGGGCCTCTGTCTCACCCAGCAGCAGGGCAGAGCTTCCCTCCAGGCAGGTGCCTTAGGTTATAATCTCAAAGGCACTGTTGCACCATGTTTTATCTAAAGCATCTTCAACAGAGAGAGCAACTAGGAAGAACTGCTGGAAATATAATCCATACATCCCTCTACAAAACCCATCCTTGGATGAACAAGACTGTCAGCAAAATACATATAGAGAATACTTTATTTTCCATCCCTCCCATCCAACTTGCTTTAAATATAAATAATGATAGGATTTAAAATGTGCTTATGTGGCCCATCCAATCTTCCCAACAACCATACATGTGTTAATTTATGATAGGGCTACATCCTGAATTGAAACTATCCTAAATGGAAACTGCTTTTAATATGCCTAACACACCAAACAGCATAGCTTAGCAACACCACACAGTGCACAGCATTGGTGGTTTGCTATCCCTGAGCACCGGGGTGAAGGGGGAGCGCCAGCTTGCTGGGCTGCCCAGCATCACAGCAAGGTATCCCACCCCCTTATCGCTGGTCTGAGTAAAGATTCAAGCTCAAAAATCAAAGTTTGGTTTCTACTGAACGCCTTTGGCTTTTGCAAGATTTTAAACTCAAAACGTCATTAAGTTGAGCCATTTTAAGTTGGGGATTGTGTGTATGTGTGTGTGTGTGTGTGTGTGCATGCTTACATGGTGCATGTCTCCATTTTATAGATGAGGAACCTGAGGCACACAGAGCTGTATAACTTGCCCGACATAATAAGTGGCACAGGTGGGATCTGAACCCAGGCTCTTGCCCATTTTGACCAAGTGCTCTTGGCTTTCCCTGGAAAGCCACTGCAATACTTACTAGGAGGTGTTATTGAGTTGCATTGTAAGTACTAATCTCACTTTTTGCTTTATTTTTTCCCTATTCAACTAGTTTTTAAATAAATTTTATGATTACAGTACATGTACTTTGTATAGAAATAATGTTTTGGAGTAAAAAGGATCAGAATATACACTTAAAAAGAAATGGACAAATGACTACATGCTTATTTATAGACCAACTAAATATTGAGTTAGAAATCAAAGAAGGTTTTGTTTTCACAGATTCATATAGATCAACACTGATATGAATCACATATGTAAATTAAAGTCTTCTGGTAGACACGTGAAAAAATAAGGGTAAATTAATTTCAAAGATAATACATTTTAATTTAATTCTTTAAACCCTAGAATATTATTATTTAGCATAATCAGTATTATAAAATCATCAGTAAGATATTTGATACTAAAGCATTGAATCTGACATGCATTTTCTGCTTTAGGAAACAGTGAAGACTAGCACCTTTCAACTGCTCAATAGTCATATCTGACTAGACGCTGCCATTTTTGATGGAACACAAAGAGATGGATGAGCAGTAGACACTGCACAATTTTCATCCAATACACCTATCTTTTGGTAGGAAACCAAGATGACTCACCTATGGGAAAGTAGGACTCTTACCTTGGATTCCAGGTTGGTATTCTCTGCATTGTTCACACTTTTCAGGGGAATGCAAATTCACTTCCATAGTGTATTGGCATCTCCTGTCCCCGAACTTTCCCCAACATCCCTCCATCCAGCCTGAGACACGGTATCTGCTTTCCATTCAGTGACTAATCCGGAAGCTTTTCCATAAAGCTCCTAGAAGACACCTACTGACATCAGAGGCTTCCTACTCTAGAATTTAGACAATATTTCATCATATCTTGTGGCATGTACTTAAAAGGAAGAATGTGTTCTGACAGCTGATTTGCTATCTGCTATGCTGCCTGCTTCAATTGGAGTGTTCACTAAGCACGTATTTGAAAAGGGATAAAACCAAGTCACGCTTGTCTGTTGGGTTTACTTGTTATTAGGACCACTGCACTCATCTATTTCCTACATTTGTTGGTTATGTATACATCATGTTGGTTATGTATTTGCATTATTATATCTTCACAAAGAACACACTAGACTCTTACTCTATGGGTAGAAAGAAACTCAAACTAAGAACAAACTTAGCAAAATTCCTGCCTCTTTACCATCTGACAGTCATGAGTTAGAATCAACTGATGACCTCAATAGGTATTTGAAAAGCTTGAAAGAAGAAGACAAAGCCTGCATCACAGCCTACTAACTCAGTCTGTGAGTGTCCCCTCGTTTCTCTGAGAGACCTTGTAGGGCTGATGAGCTCATTTCTGACTCCTCTCCAGATCTGGACCAGCCCACCCAGATTGGGGGCCTTTGAAACCAACTCCACCGCATCAAGAACCTCCTGGGACTAATTCTATCCTCCCTGGAATGCTTTCTAAGGTTCTGGGCCCATTATTAATCCCTACAGGAGAACAGAACTGTCATTAGATTTGATTAGTACTGAGCAATTATTCTGAAAGCTCAAAATTGGTTTTTTGGAAACAGAAACATGTCTTTTTCTCTTTTCCTTTATTACTTCAATTATATGGATTCCTCTCCACCCTGCCAAAATTCTATTGTAATTATAAATAATTATAAAATTACGAGTCTAACTGATGACCATTTTGTAGCACTGGTGCATGTGGGATATCTGTGGTACTGGAGCAGGGAGAATCCAGAGTGGATGCTTTAGAAGTTCGGGAAGCTGGTGCTGGCTGGGGAAGACACTGCCAATGACCATGTTTCCCTGGCTGTCTGCGGTGAACACTCACCAACAGCATCGACTCACACTTGAACTTCACCTGGAATTCAGTCACATACCCTCCCCCCGCTGTCATGCTCACATCACTCTTGGGTGGAAGCTCCAAGTGAGAGGCAGGGACTGCCCCTGACACCTGGAGATTAAAGTGTCATGTCATTTCAGACATGCCTGAGTGTCTGTCTCTTTGTTTATTTGTACATTATTTGATAAGGAAAGGGAGGGAGAGAGAGAGTGAGCATGCATTCTCATTTTCTCGTTCACTTCCCAAATGTCCACAATGGTCCAGAGGTAGGAGCTTAATCCAGATTTTCCAGTTGGGTGGCAAGAACTCAATTACTTTAGCCATCATCTGCTGCCTCCCAGGGACTGCACTGGCGAAAGCGGGAATAAGGAGCCCACGCTGGGAACAGATCCCAGGTTCTCTGCCGTGGGACACGGGCATCTTAACTCTTACACCAAATGCCCACCCATGTCACCTTTAAACAATCTCATTATCTGTTTTGGTTTTTCCTCCTAACAAATGTTTGATAGTTTCTATTCGTAGTTTTAAGGTAAAAAGTAAACTATTTTATGTTTCTCAAAATGAAGTTGTTTTTGAGTGGCTAATGGCCACAGGATTATCTTTCTTTTTCCCGAGATTGTTGTCCACAATATAACCAGAGTTTCTGACCTCTCTTCTATCGTATGGCATAAAGTAAACCCAGACTAACAAAAATAACTCCTCTGGGAATTCCCCTACCTCCTCCTGCAATGCCGGGGAGAAGGCACCATTTCTCACTAAGGCGTGAGTCAGAGAAGGGGAAAGGAGGAAACAGCAGGTGGACCACTCACGGGCTGGATAAGTGATCCCTGAATGACTTCACAGACTTTTATTTTTAGCATTTTGGCTTTTTCTTCCTTACTCAATGATATTGAGATGACTTAAAGTTTCATAAAGAAATTTAAGTGTCATTAGATGCATCGGTAACTGCAGGTGGCATGACGTGTTGGGAAGGTATCCAGAGAGGAGGTGCAACCCCAGCTTGACATTAATTACCTGCTGCACAGCTCTGCACAAATCAATTACATTCTGTGAAGGTAAAGTCCTTCCTCAGCAAAGCGCGGGTCTATTATCTGCCCTCTCGACCTCACCACAAGGACCAAATGGAGTGACAAAGGGGCAACTTCTTTGTAACTTGCAAATGATACGGATAATTATGCAGAAAAAACTGTTGTAATGAGTATGTCTGAATCTTTCCCATGTGCCACGTATCATTTTAAATGCTTTACAAGAAAACTCACTTAACTCTTGCACTAATTGCATGAGGTTACTACCCTCATTTTACATGAGAAAGCAGACTCACAGAGGGTTCAATAGCTTGTCCAAGATTTAAAAGGTTTCAGTGGAAGAGCCAATATTCAAATCCAAGCACTTGGGCTTGGATTTCATGCTTCACTGTTTTCCTATACTAGTCCAAGTTTAAAAGTGTGTAATCTCAGAGTAAAATTGGGAAAACATGACAATATGTCGTTCAGAGTTCATTTCTCTACAGGAAATTCTTTACTGAGCAGGAAGCCCAATTGTTGGTGCCTGCAAAGTCAATTAGGTGGCCAAGATCAGCAAGAAAGGGTGGTCGGTCTGACCTGCACAGGGGCAAGTCAGTCTTGAACGCCAACAAGGTACTTAAATGCAAAATTATCTTTTCAGACTTAACAAAAACTAGAAGGTACTAACACTGTGGGTAGCCAGGCCAAGACAAATCTGAAATATGTCTAACGTATCACAAAAATATAATTATAGTGCATTTAGATAAACATTTATTAAAACTATTCATATGATCATAATTATGTAATGAAGGACCAATGGCTATGTCAAGATGCAGGCTATTCTTGGAATAAGACAAATACAAACCAACTGTGCAATTTTTTTCCCATCCCAACTCTCAGAATATGACCTCAGCTCAAAGAGAGTGACCACTGATTTTGGTTAACAATAGAAGAGGCCATAAAGTTTAAGTACAGAAATAAATCTGTGTTCTTAATCACGCACCAGTACCTGCTACCTGCAGGAAACCTATTGGCTTCTTTTTCTTTTTCTTTTTCTTTCCATTTCTTTCCCTTGTTGGAATTCCTTCGCAAAGGTGCCCTATAATGACAGCACACAGTCAGGACAGTGGAAGCTGAGAGTCTGTTAATCCTCCTTTACAGATGGGTTGCTTTTTACCCTGTACAGTGCTTACCCCAGGTCCACAAACTTCCGTTTAATTTTTCCTCCTTGCACCACCAATGAACTGGATGTCCTTAATGACCTGGGATCCTTGGCACCATCTAGGATACATGCATAGATGAAAAAGGACAATTATTATTGAAAGCCATGAGCGAAATGTCAGCGTGCCTCTGAATCTAAGGCATTTGCCTAAATTCCTAACTGTAAAAGAAAGATAGATGCCTTTGAGTGAGTGGTAGGAAATACAGGCACGGGGGTTATCACAAAGAATTTCAGCTTTAAACACATTGGAAGGAAGAAGGTGACCAAGAAGCACATCACTGCAATGTGCACTGCATGAATGCAGGGACCAAAGTGACTTTCCTTTCTTTCCTTTCATTCCTTCTCTGGCTCCAAGTCTTGGTCGCAAATGACTGGGCTCTGTCCTCCATACCCGCTTGCCTCCACCAAGGTTTTGTGTCCTCCACCAAGAGCCCACCCCACTGCTCCCACATCTTCAAAGTCCAAAACAGAAAGCCACCTCTAAGAGTCTGGGAGATTGGGGAGGAAGAGAGAGCTAAAGTTTTCCCTAACTCTGGTGTCTGTGACCAGAACTGGGTTAGAGGAGGGCAGAATACAGGGGAGGACTTGTGAGATAAGTGATCAGCTATGAAACCTTTCCTGCTTTGAAAGGTCCTTTGTTGGCCAGCTCACTAGGCTAATCCTCTGCCTGTGGCGCTGGCACCCCTGGTTCTAGTCCCGGTTGGGGCGCTGGTTCTATCCCGGTTGCTCCTCTTCCAGTTCAGCTCTCTGCTGTGGCCCAGGAGGGCAGTGGAGGATGGCCCAAGTGCTCGGGTCCTGCACCTGCATGGGAGACCAGGAGGAAGCACCTGGCTCCTGCCTTCAGATCTGCACAGTGAGCTGGCCACATCGTGTCAGCCGCTAATAGCAGCCATTTGGGGGATGAACCAACGGATAGGAAGACCTTTCTCTCTCTCTCTCTCTCTCACTGTCTAACTCTGCCTGTCCAAAAAAAAAAAAAAAAAGAAGAAGAAGAAGAAGTCCTTCGTAATAGCTGTGTTGGAGCACAACTTGTGATATAGAAGATGCCCAACCTCCTTAATACTTGCAACTAATGGGGTTTTGTCTCTTTGAGTTAAGCTGGCAGTGGTGGGGCAGAGGGACCCTTGAAATGAAGCCAGAAACCCATCAGAAGAGCTTTGCGAATGACACTAGACACTTATTCCACCCAAAAAAGGGCTGGACTCCAAGGTGCCACCTGGAGCCACCCTGCAGAGGATCGTGTTGGTGCCATGGCTTGCAATGCCAATCATCTGACATGATCTACCAATGGTGTTTTCAACTTGATACATTCTTCCATGTGAGACTACTCCTCCCTAACTGCTCTATCTGATGTCTGCTGCTTTTAAAAGTTTTCAAGAATTTCTAGGAATTTTCCGGCGCAGAGTACAGAGGAAATAGTCATCTGAACATAGTGTTAAATTAACTTTGGTAGTTAATTTTGCTATGATTTTTATCTGCCTTGGGAGAAATTTCTAAACCAGCAGTGGCAGATATTTAAGAACATGAAGTACACACACAGTGCCCATTTACGTACCTAAGTTCAAAGCTCTCAGAGAGCTCAGGACACTGACAAATACTACAAGGATTTTTAGCAGTGAGCTTTTCAGATTTTCAGTTAATGAAACTTAGGTTATACTAATCAATTCCTTGAAATGTACCTAATGAAATACAAGAGTCAGAAATACATCTATGTCAAAAATCCACTTCTAGCCTGAATATCTATAATGGATATTTGCATCATTATTCTTTGGGTAACAGAATTAAACAGCCACAGATGTGACATATACACATTAAAGAAATCCACAGTCATAGCACAAATACCTTCTAAAGTGATTTTGCTAATGGATATTTTTAAAAAGCAGGATTTCAATTTTCTTAATAGAAGCTGAAGAAAAGAAAGTGCTAAATTCTTCCAGATCAATCCTAAAGCACCTCTCAATGGCTAGGACTGTGCAAAGTTAAAAGGAGACTGTCCAATTATTTTGTGAATTACAGGTAGTTGGGAGATGCTTTAATGAGTGGTGAGAAGACCAACCAAGACAATGTACACGGAAACACTCTGTAACCTATTAGTGTTGCACTTATTTGGACATCTCAGGACTAAAAGCCAGGTTCTGTCCATCACAGACCTTGCTGCTAGGCAACCTCACATCATTTTCTTACACATTTGCCAAAGTGTATTCCAAGGAACACTGAACTGAACTGAATGCTCCAGCAAGGCTGAAGAGGCAAGATTCAGGAATAATATAGTTTCCCACTTTAAATGTACTGCGTCCATCTATAATGCACATCAGAACCTATAGCCTGCATACAAAACAACACTGGATTTGCATGACTTCAGAGAAGGAGGAACAAACAAGACATTTTGTTTATTTATTTAGTTAGCCTTATGTACGACTTCCCTAAGAATTTTTGAAATCTGTCCAGTACTACCTTCATGACCAAGTACAAGTCAGAACTGACAGATTTAAGTGCCTTTGCTTTAAGCTTTGGCAACCTGGTTTTCATTTCCAAAGGTAATAAATGATCTCCTGATAGCTAAATCCTAAGGTCTTTTCCTTGACTGCATTTGCCTTAAATTCCCTGCAACAAAACACTTAACTATCTGCTGCTTTATAGTGGAGACTTGAAAATCTCCCTCCCAGCCAGGGCTTCTCTCTGGAGCTTACCCCCCTCTGTGAAAAAAAAAAAGACCAAGTTAGTTAATCATGCTGCCCTCCTAATGTTTCTGACTGCCCATTTTCTGTGCTCAGTTTAGACTGGCATTCCTCCTTTCAAGGGTACTTGTAGGTATCCGAGATATCTATTTCTAGAGCTCTGATTTCCTCTGCCTCTTCACTTTGATGTGGGAACTCCCTGCCTTGCACAGACCACTTCTGCAGGCTGGGACAGCTCCATTCCTCCGAATTCATAGTATGTGTGCCTGTCACTGTTGATGCCACTGCTCTACCCAGTATGCTCTCCTTCATGACCTTTTCGTATTTCTTAAAGTCCCTTCCTGGTCACTATAACTGCACTTCCTTTGGCAAGTTTTGTTTACCAATTTCAGCTGGATGCAACGTTGCTCTCCTCTGAACAATGATATAATTTTATTATATCTATATTTATAGAGGCCTAAAGCAACACACAAATAAGCAATGCATTTTATAAGGCTTTAAAAAAGTCAGGTTTTATTTTCCAGGTCATCAATTCAATGAATATTTTTGAAGGCATGTTCCATGTTAGGCAGAGTTAATAACCAACCACACATAAACTTAGAATAATAATCTCTAGTAATTGTGAGTAGAAACTGATGGTGTTTAATTTACTTAATCCTGATGGAGCAAAGGCCCATTGCTACGTAAACCAGACACCAAAACTTTAGCATGAGGCTGTCCATATAAGTAAGAATTAGGAAAATATTTTCATGTCATTTACTGCCATACAACCTTATCCATAAACCCCTAGGGAGGAAAAAAACAAACTTTTACTTCCTCTAATTTAGCTGACATTCAGCGTATCACTTAGCTGGTTATAATGGGGCTCAATCTATCCTAATTTCCACCAAAGTCCCCCAAATATGAATGAAAAAAATGACAGCTTATAAATGTGGTATTAGCACCATTGAGAAAACTCCCAACTCCAGTGACAACAACCAAGGACCAACCTCAGACTTGCAATCAGACACAACTGTACTTAATCATTTTGTTTAGTTACCTGCTAGACCAAAGTGTATGTGAAACCAGTGACTGGGCCTTTTTCAGAGTTTATCGGCAATGTTGAATGGAAGAAGACTTAGTTCTAAATCAGGGGTCAGGAAGGTGCTTCTTCATGGCCAGAGAACATTTTAGGTTGTGGGCTATACAGTCTCTGCCACTGCAGCAGGGAGGCAGACAGGATAGCAGAGAAAGCCTGGGGTGGTCCTTCACGGAAACAGGTGCAGGGTGGCTCTGCCTGATGCCCTGCTGAGATCTGTGCTGATTACCCAGAGAGAGGTGCTTGGAAATTCATCCAGAAAAGCAGTGAGCATCAATTCTATGCCACATTCTCTCTTGGAAAATAGGAATACAAATTCTGATAAGATAAATGAGAGAACTTTGGCTCCTGGTTGTCACCCAGATCATGTATCAAACACAAAGTAACAGGCAGGAGTAATAGTATGAAGCTTTCGATGACTCAGCTAGAAGAGGGTAATTCACACTGCCTGGGATGCGAAGGGCTGGGTGTCTGCTCTAAGATTTATGCTGGACTTTGAAGGAGGATCAGAAATTCCCTGGAGTGGAGTGTCTGGCTACAGTGCACACAGGCAGTTCAGTCTGTAGCTGCGAGTATCGCTAAACCTCATCTTTGTGCCCTTACTGCTGAGTCACGGAGTTGGGAAAACTGCACGTAGAAGTACAGAGAGATGGCAGCCACAGGTGAACCACACCTAACTTCTCTAAACTCCAGATCTGAGTAGTGTTCTTTCATAGGAGCCAAGGAACTCAATAGTTTTTGTAAACGCTATTTTTGAAGACGATAAAGGTAGACCCACTCTCCTAATCGCCGTGGCATCAGCCACCACAGTCTCTTAACCATGGCAGCATGGAGTCTGCTGAAGCCTGGATGCTAGTGGGGTGCACTGATTGGCCGCTGGGTCAGGAGACCCTGAGGTCTGAGAGAGCAGGGGGACTGGTGCTGTAGGGAAATGGGCCATTCCTCAGCCAGTCTGAGTCAAGGGAACATATCCTGTTTCCACACCCAGGCAACTTTTGATTTTATGTACACTGAACAATTTTCTGACTTATGCACCTACCAACCAGGAGAGAAAGAGAGACCACAACGAACGAAGGACGCTGGTTATTATGCCAGCTGGACCTCCCAAGGAAACCAGAAATTTTGCAATCTGGCTTAGCAATGTTTTCTGAAGCCGGACAGCACGACGCAGCCACCCTCAGCCTGACTCAATCAGAGTAGGCTACTGAGTTCCTGACTGAGACGACCGAGGGCCAGGCTGTTACCGTGGGCTGGTGACAGGGGACTGAGAGGGAGTCAGTGGGTCCCGGGCCTCCCACACTGACCTCTCTCACAGTGCACCAGAGCCCCAGAGCACGAGGCGAGAGGATGGATGGTCTTCAAGTTGTTGCTGATAGGGGTGGCAAGGTCTGACACCAAGTGCGGGAGAGAGAGAGGAAGGGATGGAAAAGGGAGAGAGGGCGGGGGCGAGGCAGAAGGCGGCAGACAGGCAGAGCAGTGAGAAATTCCCTGAGGGAGCGGGAGCAACCATGCTCTATGGAACACTGCTGGCCCAGGGTGGGTGTCCAACAACCACTGTGGCATGAAGACAGGAAGGAATGGATTAGTGTTAAGGGGACAGGGCAGGCCTCCCGAGTATCTATCAAGGTAAGTAAGGGAGGAACGTGAGGCTTTGGCACTGCTTCCACCTGGTCACAGTTAGTACCTAACGATGGTAACAGTGGTAACCGACCAGGGATAGAGCCAGTCCCTTATAAAAGCCCAAGCACAGCCAGCCAAGGAAAACTGGCAATGGGGATGCTGAGGGCGGCAGCTGGTCTCTGCGAACAATGAAGCTCCCCTGGTTGGTTGGTCCTGCCTGCTACACTGGGGCTTAATCCTGAAGAAGGCCCAGGAGCACACAGTCGGTGTGGCATGGGGGCAGCGTGCAATTCTGACGGTTTCCCAACAGGTCACTGCTAGTGGAGCGCAAAGCCCGGTTCACACCCACGCAGCACCTCTCAAAGCTGAGCGAAAACATCTGCCAACTTCAAAAAATCCCCAACAAGTGGGAAACGAAATGGCAGAGGGAGAATCCAGACAACATCTAGCCACCTTCAAAAGCCTGCGGGTCAGACTTCATGGGTGAGTGATGGGTCCCTCCGGGATCACGGGATTCCTTACGATGGCTGCTGAGGTCTCCTACACTCAACCTGCTCCGAAGTACATGCAGCTGCTGTTTCTGCCTTGTGGGGACCCATGGATAGGCCTGCCATGGGACCCCCCATGCTGGGCCTGGCTTATAGCAGTATGCCGAGGCGGACGTTTCTAGTTTCGATCTTGATGGGACTTTCCAAAATTGATGCAGCGGCCAGGAACTTTCCATCTAGCTGAGGATCGTGGTAAACAACAAGATGGCGCTGATGCCCTGCCCACTGCGTGACTCCACAGCTGATTGATATAGCCTCTGCGCGACTCCACAGCTGAGCGTGATCAAGTGCCGGATTGGAGAGCTCCGTGCATGGACTGTGATTGGTTGAATTCTGTATATAAGCGGACCGCGGGAGAAGGAACGTGTGCACCATCTTTTCCCCTTCTCCCTGTCCCTCACTCTTTTTCCCACTCCTTCTAAGTAAAAGTCTACTGAAGACCGATTAGCTGCGAGCAGCGTCGTTCCTTTGTGGCTGAAGGATCGACACTGCCTCCTCACAGACAAGAGTCTATACACACCTTTTTTACAAAAAGAGATCACAGAGGGCCTGCCACAAGCAGATTTCTCTAAAAGTGCTTTGTGAGGGGTGGGTGTGTGGCACAGTGGGTTGGGCTGCTGCTTGCGATGGCTGCATCCCATATCCCCGTGTACAGGATCAAATCCTGTCCCTGCCTTCCAATCCAGCTTCCCACTAGCGTGACTGGGGAGGCAGCAGGTGATGGCCCGAGTACATGGTCCTTGCCACCCATGCTGAGACCAGGATAGAGGCTGGAGCTCTTAGCTTCAGTAGGGCCCAGCCCAGCCTGCTGTGGGCATTTAGGGAGGGAACCAGTAAACAGAAGGCCTCTCTCTCTCTCTCTCTCTGTCACTTTGCCTTCAAATAAATTAACAAATAAACACTTTTAAAAATTCAACAAAAAGAAAACAATTCAATTTAAAAGATAAAAATTCCGGGGCCGGCGCTGTGGCATAGTGGGTAAAGCCACAGTCTGCAGTGCTGGCATCCCATATGGGTGCCGGTTAAGTCCTGGCTGCTCCACTTCCGATTCAGCTCTCTGCTATGGCCTGGGAAAGCAGTAGAAGATGGTCCAAGTCCCGGGGCCCCTGAACTCATGTGGGAGACCTGGAAGAAGCTCCTGGCTCCGGATCGGCACAGCTCCGGCCATTGCAGCCAATTGGGGAGTGAACCACTGGACGGAAGACCTCTCTCTCTCTCTGCCTCTGCCTCTCTGTAGCTCTGCCTTTCAAATAAATAAATAAATCTTAGGAAAAAAAAAGAAAAATAAAAATGCCAGAGGCTGGCATTGTGGCAAGGTGGGTAACGCTGCCTCCTGCAGTGCTGGCATCCCACATGGGCTCTGGTTTGTGTCCCGGCTGCTCCACTTCCGATCCAGCTCCCTGCTAATGGCCTGGGAAAAGCAGTGGAAGATGGCCCAAGTCCTTGGGCTCTTGCTACCCACACAGGAGACCCAGATAAAGCTCCTGGCTTCTGGCTTCAGCCTGGCCCAGCCCTGGCCATTGAGGACAACTGGGGAGTGAACCAGCAGCTGGAAGATCTCTCTGACTTTAAATAAATAAATAAATCTTTAAAAAATAAAAATTAAAATGTCATTTTAACCCACAATTTAGGTTAATTAGTGAAGGTTTTTGAAGCCTTCAATTCTTTGGAAAGTAGGCTGAAATCACAGGCCAGCTTTTCACCAACCTGACAACTCATTTTGAATTAGTAGGTCTGACATAAAATCTCTGGCCTTCACTGGCAGTTTGTACTCTAAGTACTCAATTTTTACCTCAAAAATGCTTCTAGAAGAGCTGTGCTTAGGCTCGGTCTTTGGGAGATAATTCTAGCAGCTGACAGGTTCAGGAGAGGAAAACAATGAGAAAACATCAGGAACGAAGCTGGGTGCTTTTCAACGGTACAAGCCCCACAGCCAACAGTGTCTCTATGACCACAAGGCATCTGCACAGGGATCACTATCCTGATCTGCTAGAAATCCATGATACAGGATGTTCAGAAATGGAGCGACGCACCCTGACACCCTCAGTGTTGAGTGAATCTCACCCCATATCGCAATCTGGGGTTGTTGCCAAATTTAGCAGTTTGCTATCTAACTTAAATGACCACGTCTCTGATCCTTAGTAGTAACGGTGATCATCTTTTCATATAAATTTAAAAAGTATACAAAAAAAAAGACAAAAGTTTACTGAGAGTTCTGTGAAATTCTGGTGTAATTCTAGGAGCCTGTTTTAAACTTTAACTGATGAGCCTTCCTGAATTATCTTTATTGCCGCTTTCTATCACATTCTTTGCAATATAAATCATAATTGTGAAAATATTTTCTAAATAAAAATAAAATAAACAAAATAAGTAAAAATCAACGAATAGGTTAAGACTGACATCACTTTGATCTTTACTGGTTTTTCCTAAATGAGTATGTTAGTGTTTATTGAAACTTTGGGCTACTGTCCTACAAGATACTTAGAAGATCCCTCCCAGAATTCCCTTTGATAGTAAACTCTTCTTCTGAGCTGAAGAGATACAAACACTGAACCAGGCAGAAAATGATGACACACTTGAAATTAAACACATGGGGGTGGTGGGGGCAAGGGTTAGGTGTGCTTCGCTAGCTCCCATAGTGTAAAAGGAATGCAGTATTGCTAGTAGTGAGAAGACAGATAACTTATGACTGTAAGAAAAAGCTACTTTATATTATGCAATTTGGGGGCTGGTGAAATCTGACAAAGCAAAAGAGGAAGAAACGTAAAATACCTTTGTCTTGTGATATTTTCCTGGATGTAGCTTGATAGTGGCAAGGAGGTTCTTCCATGTCGTGATCAGATTTTGAAGGAGAGGAGAGGGATGTGTCTCCCCAGGCAGAGGAGAAGGACTCCCTGTCTGGGTGCAGCGATTCTTCTTGAAATCCAGGGATGTGGTCAGGTGAGAAGGGCACATCGCTAGCCACTGGGGTGAGGGGTGGAACACCAGAATCTGATTCTGGAGAAGAAGATCTTGAACCCTTGGGTAGAAGTGATTTGGTAATATGCATGTGGTTATAGAAACTGTTTGAAAGCTGTTGGTATAAGAGATTATAAAGGTTATGACACTGAGTATTGGTTCTATGCAATACTTACTTGGAAATAAGACCAATCACTCTTTTTTTTAAGCGAATCCCCGTGGAAACCGTGTTTGCTTGTTGGTTTACAGATGAGAATGCATAGCTCGCAACAACTCACCATGTTAACAGGGTAGGTAACACAGACAGCTAAGACACACAGAAGCAGAGTCAGCATTTCCCAGTTGCTAAAGCCAACAGTTGAACAGGAAAGCACCCTCAAGAAACATGACAACAGGGATAACACTCCTGGTTAGCTCACTGGATTTGAATTACAACATTGAGGAAGAAATCAGAGGACAAAGATGTGAACTCTTCCAGCCAAGACACAGATTTTAGTTGGGAAAAAAAATTCTCTTCCATACGCTGTAGGAAAAATGGTAGAGGCCAACATGCAGTCCGGGTGCTCACCTTCCGCTCCAGACTGTCTTCCCCGTCCGTGGAACTGACGCTGTCATAGAGTCTTGTCCTGGACGGCCGCTGGCGTCTGTTCTTCACGGAGAGCTGGGCGCGGGTTTTCAGTGCTTTCGAATCCAGCCGCTCTGTCTCTGGCACTGCCTCGTTCAGGTCTAGGAAGAGAACAGTGCAAAAGGAACAGTGAGAGAAAGCTTTGGAGCCCACAGCCGCTGACAGCAAAGCTGTCAGTAACACTGGGCGAGACACAAATGGCAACAATAATAGCCTGTCTGCTATCCCACTGCTGACAAAGAAGCCAGTGGGATTTAGGAGGAATGGAAAAGCCTGAATGCACAAATTCAATACTAAAGATAGAACCAACAAAAAAATGTAACATCAAAAGAACACAAAATCTTCCTTGACACAATTATAAAAAGCGCTGATTTGTATTTATTTATGAGTGTGCATGTTGGGACCAAATATGCAAGAGGCAGGTATAACAAAGTCGAGAGATCTAACAGAGGACAAACACTTAAAAGTCAGATTGCCAGGTCAAATGTGGCGTACAAAGGATGGCTATTAGCATATATTTTCTTATTTCTTTTTATGTTTTTGAAAGGTAGAGAGGCCGGTGCTGTAGCTCACTAGGCTAATCCTCTGCCTGTGGTGCTGGCACCCGGGGTTCTAGTCCCGGTTCGGGCGCTGGATTCTGTGCTGGTTGCTCCACTTCCAGTCCAGCTCTCTGCTGTGGCCCGGGAGTGAAGTGGAGGATGGCCCAAGTGCTTGGGCCCTGCACCTGCATGGGAGACCAGGAGGAAGCACCTGGCTCCTGGCTTCAGATCTGCAAGGCGAGCCGGCCGCATCGCACCAGCCCTAGCAGCCATTTGGGGGGTGAACCAATGGCAAAGGAAGACCTTTTCTCTCTCACTGTCCACTCTGCCTATCAGAAAAAAAAAGGTAGCGAAACAGGCACAGAGAAATCTCCCATCTGCTGGTTCATTCCCCAAATGCCCTCAGTAACCAGGGTTGGCCCAGGAGCCTGGAATTCAATCTTGGTCTCATGTGTGTGGCTGTAACCTAGATACACCTATGCCATCACTGCTGCCTCCCACGGTGGCAGGAGGCTAGAACTGGAAGCGAAGGCAGGACATGAACCCAGGCTCTTTGATATGGGATGCAGGTATTCCAAGTAGTGTCTTAACTAGTATTCAAAATGTCTGCCCCAACACACACTTTCGTAGCAAAATTTACTAATAGATTGTGGTGGCTGTACCATTTTGGTCTTAATATATACTTTTCCACCCCAAACAGAATTTCTAAAAATCTAGCTTAATCCTCTTTGAATCATAGAGAAAGACCAAAGGGGAATTTGCTTCATCAGTAAATTGAAGACAGCCAAGGAAATAACACCAGACCTGGCTACACAAATGATGTTAACCAAGGACAAGTACTTAACTTACTACTCTGATGGGTGACATAGGATAATTATGACCTTTTTCCCTCATTAACTTCTAAGTCTGCCAGTCTACTCCAAGTTATCTGCATGTGCTCTGTCTCATTTCCCTTTCTGAATAGCTTTTCTGCAAACCAGAACCTGCATGAGTTTCCAGAGGAAGATGTCTGTCTTTAAATACAAAGACTCCAAGAGAAAAAAAGAAGAAAAACAGTTAAGTAGAATACAAAGAAAACAAATGAATGAAGGCTACAGGGAGAGACCAATGTGGTCCTCACATTGGTGGCAGTCACAACATGTACTTATGTTCAAGGAATGACTAGTTAAGTGCTTCTGGATTTAAACTACTGAAAGTACCGGTGGGATGCCCATATACCATTGTGAAATGCCTGGTTTGAGCACTGGAAAAAACTCCCCTTCCAATCCATCTTCCTGCCAATGTGAACCCTGGGGGACAGCAGATGATGCTCAAGTACTGGAGTCTCTGCCACTCATGTGTGGGCTCATGGCTTTGGCCTGGCGCACTCCTGGCTATTGCACATATTTAGACAGTGAACCAGCAGATGGGAGATCGCTCTGTGTGTCTCTCTGCCTCTCTCCCTCTGCCTTTCAAATATAATGAAAATAAAAGTTGTAGAAAATTAATGTGTGCTGGAATTAATGGAATAAAACAACTTCCTGCCCTATCACTAGCCCAGGTAATTAATTTTGCTGCATGATTCTAAAGATGTGCTCTGAATATGTTCTATTTCAAAACACAAGCAAAGCAGGAGTCCAGGCTGTGCCTCTTGTGCCCTCAAAATCTGGCAGCTACCACATGGTTCTAACAAACAAAATTAAATAAAATCTATTTTCACCCAGGAGAGTCATCCAATGTATGGCAACATTTACAGGAGGTTTTGACTTTTCCTTTCCCCTACTTGAACAAAGAGAGAATATCTTTAAAAGATAGGCAATGTGGGTACACATAGAGAACAAGTAAATATGTTCTCATTAGGAGTCCCTTTGCTTTTTACATGTCAATAGAGAAAAAAATCATCTCCTCGATTACTTTAATTTTCTGCTTCCAATAAAATCTGTATTTGCAGCTGCCCATTACGTGTTCATTAGTTGTGCTAATTGGGAGAAAGTCAACCTTACAAGCTTTGTTTACATATAAAATGTATGTGGAACACCACATAGATGAAATCAATAATGTACCTAGAAATACAATAGTACCTGCATGTTTTATACCTTTTCTGTTTCATATCTGGATTGCACACTCTGTGATACAAAGCACTGTCACATTCTCTGTCTTGTTTATTCCTCACAACACCCCGGAGACACCACAGAACTATGTTTGCTCCTCTCTGCAGCTCAGCATACTTGAGTAGCTTGCCTTCATTTGCACAGCTATTTAGATGATGAGCTGCTACAATTATCCAACTGTTTTGACGTCCAGACAACTAACTTAACCACTCTGATTTAGCTAGTGTTCAAAAAGCTACTATCGTAAAATTTGGGGGGAAATCCCCTTTCATTTATTGTTTATTTGCAAAGCAGACAGAGAGAGAGAGAGCAAGCTTCCACCTTCTGGTTCACTCCCCAAATGCCCACAACTGTATGGCTAAATGCCTACCTGGTTAAGAATTTAATACCTGGGACCGGTGCTGTGGCATAGAGGGTAAAGGCCACAGTCTGCAGTGCCAGCATCCCATTTGGGTGCTGGTTTGAGTCCTGGCTGCACCCCTTTTGATCCAGCTCTCTGCTGAGGCCTGGGAAAGCAGTAGAAGATGGCCCAAGTCCTTGGGCCCCTGCACGCACATGGGCGACCCGGAGGAAGCTCCTGGCTCCTGGCTTCAGTTCAGTGCAGTTCTGGCTGTTGCAGCCAATTGGGGAGTGAACCAGTGGATGGAAGACCTCTTTCTCTCTCTCTCTCTCAACCTCTGCCTCTCTGTAACTCTGCTTCTCAAATAAATAAATATTTTAAAAAATTTAATACCATAAAGGTTCAATATTTTAGGTTTTAAAATTGTATATGACATGATTAGTCTCAGATATCTATTACTACAATAGACTACTTTGTGAAATATCATTAGTCTTCCATATATGTGGTAGTAAACATGAGAAAAAGGGAAGATATCATCTAAGATACAGAAAATTTTGCTTCACGGATGATTTCTTGCCTGGTTGGTTTAACTACAGGTTTGGTTACTCACTGACAAAAGGACCCATGGAAGAAGCTCCACTTTTGTAAACACAGTTCCTTCTGCAGTAGAAACCTGGCCATGGGGATGCACAATGGCATCCTACATCCAGGGCCACAGTAGCTACTCCATCAAGGGGTGCTCAACAAATAGAGTGACAGAGTGAGGGGAAACTACAGCAACTGATTAGCTGAAGGTAAGACTGCAGAGAACTTATTCTGAGATTTCTGGCACCATGATTGTTGCAGGTGCTGGTGTCAAGACAACCCCCAAAAGGTCATCTGGTGTATTTGCTTTAACATCAGCTTAGTGTAAACCACTGGAAACACACATGAAATTTTAACTATTAAAGCTGCAGAGAGCTGGAGTCTGAAAAAGCAGTACCTTAAAGTGCACCCAAGTGGCCGACAATACACATCACATGAAATTAATTTTTGAAGGTCAAAAGGCAAGTATCTCAGAGGTACTTCAAAGCAGTGATTCATGGATTATAAGCCAGTAATTTATAGTCCATTCTGACAAAAAACTTTTATAAACAACCAGCAAAAGAACTGACTGAGAACATTTATTTCAATAGTGCTTGTACCAGGAGGAAGCTGGAAGGAACTTTCATCAAAAGCCTCAACCCATGACACCACACGAAACATAACCTCTTTAGAGCAGTAGACAAGATGTATGTTTATTCACGGAAGGAAAACGTGTGAGGCTTGTGTTGCTTAGTAATTAAAGTGATTTGTTTAGCCCCTAAGTACTTTCTGCATTATGAGAATATTAATCATAGCAACTCAAAATGACCTTGGGATTCTGGTCCAATCTGATTTTTCTTCTCTCTCTCTCTCTCTTTTTTTTTTTTTAAAGATTTATTTATTTATTTGAAAGAGTTACACAGAGAGAGGAGAGGCAGAGAGAGAGAGAGAGAGAGAGAGAGAGAGAGAGGGCTTCCATCTGCTGGTTCACTTCCCAATTGGTCACAACGGCCGGAACTGCGCCGATCCGAAGCTGGGAGCCAGGAGCCTCCTCCAGGTCTCCCACATGGGTGCAGGGGCCCAAGCATCTGGGCCATCTTCTACTGCTTTCCCAGGCCATAGCAGAGAGCTGGAGGGGAAGAGGAGCAGCCAGGACTAGAACCGGGGCCCATATGGAATGCTGGTGCTCAGGCCAGGGTGTTAACCCACTGAGGCACAACGTCAGCCTCCTGATTTTTCATATAAGGATACAAAGGCTCAGAAAGGTAGGTCAGCTGTGTATGAGGGCACTTCAAAACGTTATTTAAAAAGTGGAATTAAAAGAAGTTTATTTTGCCGGCGCCTCGGCTCACTAGGCTAATCCTCTGCCTTGAGGCGTTGGCACACCGGGTTCTAGTCCTGGTCGGGGTGCTGGATTCTGTCCCGGTTGCCCCTCTTCCAGGCCAGCTCTCTGCTGTGGCCCGGGAGGGCAGTGGAGGATGGCCCAGGTCCTTGGGCCCTGCACCCCATGGGAGACCAGGAAAAGCACCTGGCTCCTGCCTTCGGATCAGCATGGTGCACCAGCCGCGGCAGCCATTGGAGGGTGAACCAATGGCAAAAGGAAGACCTTTCTCTCTGTCTGTCTCTCACTATCCACTCTGCCTGTCAAAAAAAAAAAAAAAAAAAAAGATGTTTATTTTGGTGCAACCCAATTTTGAAATCCATGCAGTTTTCTGATAATATGAATTTTCATGAACCTTATGAAGTTCCCTCATATGTACTGACTTCAAATTTATTTTGCACCAGGGGCTGGCACTGTGGCATAGTGGGTTAAGCTACCGCTTGCAGCTCTGGCAATGGGTAGGCACCAATTCAAGTCCTGGGTGCTCTGCTTCTGATCCAACTTCCTGCTAATGCACCTGGGAAGCCACTGAAGATGGCCCAAGTGCTGCATGCAGTTCCAGGCTCCTGGCTTTGGCCTGGCCTGGCCCTTGCCTTTGGGGAATGAATCAGAAGATGGAGTATCTTCTTTCTCTGTTTCTGTCTCTTCCTATCACTCTGCCTTTCAAATAAATAAACCTTAAACAATTCTTTCGCACCAAAGTAACTTTCCTTTTAGTTCTATCTTCCCACAAACTCTTTGATGTTTCCTGGTACTAATGGTACCACACAATCTGTGGAAGAGACTGATCATAGCTCAGACCTCAGAAGTCAATGATCCTTATAGAAGGTTATTCTCAAGTCTGGAAGCTCTTCGCCTCCTTCTCTCCAGTGTACCTTGTACTGAGGTCCAGGAGGATCAGAGGAAAATGTCCTGTTGGCCCTCTGGCTTTGTATTTGTTTCTCTGCCAGACAGCGCAGTTTTGGAAACGGCCTGCCTATCTCTGATGCAAATGGAACAAGCAATAAAAAAGTGGGCAGACTCAACACAATCAATCAGCCCAGCCACACAAATCCAGAGAAGATAAGGAGTCTAGTGATAGAGCGGATCGGAGTGGGTGGGATTCCACGTTCCCATGCCTGCGTTTTAAGACCAAATCTGATGCTGCCTCAAGCTGCAGCCTTTGAAAGAGTTCAAGGAATTCAATCACCATGTTAGAAGCTGCTACAAAAAAAAAAAAAATGCCCTATGAAATTAGGATGTCCTGTATCATATTACCACAGAAATGGTTGGTTCTCTAGATTGACGTTATTTTTGATGTAAAGGGGAGTGCAGCCCGAGGACCAGATAGATATAGGCAGCATGGGAACTCGGGCCGTGGAGCGGCTTATCCACGGGGTCCATGCCAGGACCTCTCTGCATTCATGCCTGGCTTGGGCTATCATCAACTGAAAAGCTGAGCTTTTAACACGTGGGCAGAATCTGCCTATCATTCAGTCACTGCAAGTTCCTAAACGTTGCCCCTGGCGGGGGGGGGGGGGGTCTGGGCTGATCACACTGCGTCCAGGCAGTAGGGGGACGTGTCTCAGAGGAACAGCGTCAAATAGTTACTGTGACAGAGTCCTGAAATCTGTCTTCCTTGAACAGAAGCCAGATGAGTGGCGCTGCCATCAGATTGGGCAATTTACCATCCCTTTCTGTCTCCCGGGACCCTCCGTTGCACGAGGGGCATAACAATAATGTACAGAATAGTAACTGCATCATTACGAAGGCTCACTGCGCTGATGGACATGCAAGCGACTGGTACCCGGACACACACAGAACGCAGAACCTGTATTGACTGACACAAGGCAATCAGCATGCCGTTGAATAAATCAAATTGCAGAAGACATACATTCATTTAAACTATTTACAGAACAAGAATACCGAATATGAGGGCACTTCAAAAAGTTTGTGGAGAAACAGAATTAAAAGATAAACTTATTTTGCCTCCCAAAATTCTGAAATGTTTTTCATAACATGCATTTCCATGAATTTTTGAAGACCTTCCATAAACACCGATTTCAGAATCTCTTGCACCAAAATAAACTCACCTTTTAATTCCATTTTCCATGAACTTTCTTAGCACCTTCATATATTTTCTTTTCTTTTTTTTTTTTTTTATAGGGAGAGTGGACAGTGAGAGAGAGAAAGAGACAGAGAGAAAGGTCTTCCTTTGCCGTTGGTTCACCCCACAAATGGCTGTATGGCTGGTGCGCTGCGGCCTGCGCACCGCGCTGATCCAAAGGCAGGAGCCAGGTGCTTCTCCTGGTCTCCCATGGGGTGCAGGGCCCAAGCACTTGAGCCATCCTCCACTGCACTCTCTGGCCATAGCAGAGAGCTGTCCTGGAAGAGGGGCAACCGGGACAGAATCCGGCACCCCGACAGGGACTAGAACCCGGTATGCCAGCGCCACTAGGCAGAGGATTAGCCTATTGAGCCACGGCGCCAGCAGCACCTTCATATATTTTCTAATGACAATGTTTGCGCAGAATTGAGTGGAAATGTTGGAAAGATACACTTACTGTTAGGGTATTAGATTAGGGGATGTTGGCCAAAGTTTACTTTAATCTTACCTATACAGTGTATTTTCTTTTCATTTCTGTATTACTTGTATAGCTAAAATTGACTGAGAGGGAAAAAACGGCACATTTTGTATCCCTTCTTTTGGAGACATCCGTTTTCCTTTCCTATTTAATTAGCTCTGCTGTTGCAGGAGACGGTATTTCCAGATGTTGCCCTGAGTGCAGGAAACTGTCCAACCACGTGACTGCCAGTCTCCCCGAGAAGGCTGCTCTTTCACACCGCCTGTGGGGATATCTGCCTGCTTTCCCCCTTACTCAGTGCCAGCTGACTTGCTCCAATCATGGTCCGAGCGTTTGCTCAGTTGTTACATTCAGGATTGTGTGGGGCAGATGCAGTGAATCAGACATGGTCATTTGGGATGAAGTTATATAACTTCAGCTCACCTAATAATAAAACTTTGGTTAGGATGCTACCCATGGGAAACTTGCATGCTGAACTCTTTGTACATAGTTGGCTTCTTTAATTACAGCCACCAAAAAGCTGATAACTTCTGCAGCCAAGTAGCGTTTATTAAGTTCTTAAGAAAGCAGGTTCCTCTCACTTTCAAATTAAGTAGATTATTAATATTTTGTAAACTTTAACTGATCTGGAGTCCTTGTTGTATGAACTATACATTTCATTTGGTAGTCATTAAAAAATTCCTTTTTACTTCTTTATCAAGAAAGGCAACCTCAAAGTGATCTGCGTGGCCTTTGGCACAGAAGTGGGCTGTCTGTTGCAGCACAGTGCATCTCCAGTGCAGTGCAAAAATTAACCTTGGCATTCATCAGCTTATGGTCAGCCTACACTGCTGTTCTCAGTGAGTGGAGAGGTCCACGTCTCAGGAATGACTCCAGCAACATGCTGCAGACTGCCCAGAGACAGAATGGCTGGCTGTGAGGCAGAGGAAAAGTATGGGATGTCCTAAGAGTTTCCTGAGCCTGAGATTGAGGAAGATGCAGAATTCAGACTTAACCAACAGGGAAAGATGTGTCAGTTCTATCGCAGGGTTCTTTAGAATCTCATAGACAAGAACCTGCATAACCTAAGAAAGAAATGTGAAAACAAATGACAAACTGTGCGTAGAACTATGAGGTTATGTGCTTAAGTCTAGGGACATGGGATATGTGAGCAGTTTTCTTCTCAATGTGGAAGGGGGTCTTTGATGTGGCAACTCTACACAAGCTTCTGTATTTTCATCCAGGGCTGCCTACAAGAATCTAATTAGTCTCCTAGTCTGTAACACTAGATATTGGAAACCCCAAGCTTGCTAAGCAGGTGCCTCCTCCCTTTAACTACATTTGTGATATGATAACTTCCTTGATCAGTGTAGGAAGAATTCAGATATTATGCCACCTGCAGAAAGTAAACTCAGTTACCTGACATGATAGCTTTTTCCCAAATGGGAAAATATCTTTCAGTCTTGGGAGGACTGGGTTATGCATAGCATTACAGATTTTTAGAAAACTTAAGGTTCACAATATCTCTAAATACAATGTAATAGGTGCACAAGAATGTCTGAAGTTCTTGGGAACACTATCAGTCCACCAATGACAGCACTTAAACATATAAATGCAATTTTATATGTTTGTATGTACTTTAGCTAGGCTTGGAAATAATAACTAAGTATTCTTTTAAAATTCCTTAATAGCAATTTGCAAACTAAATTTTAAAACATAAAGGTTTTTGATAATGTAATTTCAATATGTTAAACATTAATTTGGAGCTGAATAAATGACCACATTTTTTTTTTTTATTATTCAGTGTTCAAAAACCCTTCATGTCATTAAAACACTCACAAGCAACAGAGTTTTCAGTGCACCGATGCACTGGTATTTTGCTGTGGGTCTTGGGCAAAACTGCCTTAGAGCACTGGACACGGAACAAAGGGCTTTCAGCCACTAAAGGAACTCAGAGGCAACCTGATGCCAGTGCCCTGAATGAGCAGGAAAATGGAAGGATCCTGGCGCTTTAACAACTGAGACAGCATGGACGGCAGCTTTCTCACAACCACAAACAGAGGGGCAATTTTCAGATCCTAATTCTAGAAATTGCAATGCAGATGTTCAGTCCTAATTTTACAGAATCTTGGTCTTAGACATCTTTTATGAAATGTGTGGCCTGCCATGAACAACCTACAGGAGCCCAAGGCAACAGTTTGTATACAAACTACCCCTGGTGCAGCATCTTCTTCTAGCTTTTAGCAAATCAGTTTGAGACACAAACAACACTCAGCAGCTGCTTTACTCCTCAAATGCCTGCAGCAGCTGGCACCGGGCAGCCGAAGCCAGTAACTCAATCCAGGTCTCCCACATGGATGGCAAGAAACCAAGTGTCCGAGTCATCGCCACTGCCTCCCAGAGTCTGCTTGACCAGTGTGTCAAACCCAGGCACTCTGACATGGACACAAATGTTCTCAGTGGCATCTCAATGGCTAGGCCAAATGTCTTCTGTTCCTTCCGATTTTTAGATCTCTCTTCCCTGATTTCCTAGCCTATTCTTTTATTCAACTTTGCCTTAATGTAACTATACGACTATCTTCCAATCTATGTGATTAGAATTACATGATGGACCTGGTCATATACCTAAATGTAAGAAATGCTTTGGGGCATAATCTGTCTTATGAAGTTTCCTTGGAAAGGAATGTCGCACGTCTGACTTAAAATTATCTTTACTTCCAGCAAACCATAATCTACATTCTAAACTAAAAGCAAATACAGTCCAAATGCCAAAATAAAATATGCATTAGCCCACTTCTCTTAAAATGAACAGAATATCACTAAGAACTCATTCTAGGAGATAATTTTATGTTTCCTTTAAAAACAACCTTAGCTATCTTCTATTATGAGGGTACTTCAAAAGATTTGTGGAAAAATGGAAATAAAAGATAAGTATACTTGGGTGCAAAAAAATGTTTAAGCTCCAGGCACAGAGGTCTCACAATATGCATTTCCATGAACTTTTGAAGATCCCCTCATATGTACAGTTTTCACATTTTTTTGCACCAAAATATTTCCGTTTTTTATGAACTTTCTGAAGTACCTTGCGTATACCTCAGTATGACTGAAGGGTCTCGTGGCTTCTGTGAACTTATAAAGAAGGAGTGAGAAATATGAACCAAGTAGAGTTGGCCTCATGAAATGGAATGCCTCTCTGTGTCCCAGTGACTTGGCAACAGTAGTTTTAATGGGTTACATACAGACAGATTCAAGCCCTGTACAGAGCAAGGGAAGTAATTTAAGTGGTTTGCTTTTTGAGTAAAAGGACAGATTTTTTTGTTTTAATGATAAGCTAAAAATAATCAGTAAATATTGATTTCTCATTTGTTTGGCTTGTTCATTAAAATTTTCCATAATGATTTACCAGGAATGTTCACTTTCATTAGTGCAATTCAATAACACTTCATTGTAAAATAATTTATAGAGAATGAAAAAGAACTGAAAATGAATTGTTCATGAAAAATGAAAATTGTGGAAATTTACCAAGAAATTACACTTCTATGCATGATAAAAACAAGTGAAGCAAATCCCCTTACCCTGATGGAGAACTGAGCAACGTGAGAGGGCTTTTAGTTAGTCCCAGCCTCATCACTTTGTGTCTACTGCTCTTGTGTGAGGCATTCCTGGTAACACAGTCACTTTCCATTTTACGAATTATGGTTGCCACCAAGCCTTTAGCCTTATTTCGGAATTCTGGGTCCCACTGCTAAAAGTGAATGACAAAGCCTCTCTCAAGTTCTCTGGGCTAGTAAATCAAGCACACTCATCAGGCACAGGTATTTGAAAAGAATCACTAACATTGAGGGCTGGACAGAAAGACAAAAAGGACAAGGAAAATGATTTCCCTGAGGAGTTGAATGACCTCAGGGACCATTTATGATATATGTGCCTGGCTAGTACTAGCCTTTTTTCCCCTCCTAAACCTAAATGTAATATTTTAAGCCTAAAAAATATGTTTGTTTCTTACTTTTCAATTCTTATTAAAAATTTTCCACTTTTAAATACTTAAATCATACAAAATTTGCCATATTTTATATGTAAGTCAACACTGGTATACCTGTAGCAAGTCTAGACAGTTACATCAGTACTGCTGAGGCCCTCCCTGGGAGCTACTTCTAGCTGTCCCATAGATGCACCCTAAAGAACACACTGGTTAGTTTTCCATGCTGGTTAACTTTCTATAACTAGTGACGAGTTATAGACAATGTTCTGCACGTTGCTTGTTTGTTCAGCATTATGCTGAAAGGTGTGACTAGCATCAATACACTTCTTACTGTTGGGACTGCACACAGTGTAGCTGATAGAAAGTCCATCTGCACACCACGGCCAGAGTTTACAGAGGGTGATTTACACACAGAAATGAACTTGCTGGGTCACAGAATTTTCATACTCTATTTCACTGGGTATTACCAAATTATTTCGACCAAAAAACTGTATGAATTTTCCTTCTGCTCACACATGCCCGCTACATATATTCCTGTGAAACTTTATCTCTGCCATTTGCGTCAGCTGTGTTGGTGAGGTTGAATGTCTGTGCTTACTTGTGGTTTCACTGTGAGTTGCTGGCTCCTGTATCTTGTTCACTTTTCTGCTGTATTAGTTGAGTTCTTAATGGATTCTGGTTAGCAATATTTCTTTCTTAGTTTTATGTGCTACAAATATATTCTCTCAATTTTTGGATTTCTTTCCAAGCAGTTTATCATATCTTTGGATGACCACATTTTCTTAATATTACTGTGGTCAAACCTATCAAACTTTTCTTATGATTTAGAATGTTTACATCTTATACAAGAAACCATAGACATTTTCTTCCAAAAGTTCTAAGTACTGCCTTTCGTATTTGGAACTGTGCTCCATTCGGGATTACTTCTTTATGGTGTGAGCTGGGATCCCATTCCATCCTTTTCCAAATGGATGGCCACTTCTCCCAGCAGCATCCTCCCCCGCTGCCAATCTGCAGTGTCAGTTCTGTGTTATTCACACGAATGCATCCGTCTGCTTCTGCTTCTGGTCTATCCTCAATGGCGGAGACCACACCACACTGTTCCAGTCACTTTTACCTCACAATGAATCTCTGAGTTTGGAGGAATGTGTTCTTCTTTAAGAGTATCCTAACTTCTGGACCAAGTTCTGCATCCACAGACATTTTAGAAACTATGCATCAAGTTCCAAGGGAGACAATATGAAACAAAGCAAAACAAAACCTGTCCAAATTCTGTTAAACTATATGAGATACATAGATTCACTTGGCGTAACAGCATTTTTACAATATTGGGGCTTCCTTTTATTTTAAGATGTATTTTTTTAAGATTTATTTATTTTTTTGAAAGTTAGAGTTATGAAGAGAGGAGAGGCAGGGAAAGACAGAGGTCTTCCAGCTAATGGTTCACTCCCCAATTGGCTGCAAAGGCCGGAGGTGCATTGATCCGAAGCTAGGAGCCAAGAGCTTCTTCCAGGCCTCCCACATGGGTGCAGGGGCCCAAGGACATGGGCCATCTTCTAATGCCTTCCCAGGCCATAGCACAGAGCTGGATTGAAAGTGGAACAGCTGGGTCTCGAACCGGTGCCCATATGGGATACCCGTGCTTCAGGCCAGGGCGTTAACCTGCTGCACCACAGTGCTGGCCCCAAGGGGTTTCCTTTCTCTTACAACTTGTTTTTGTTATTATTTTTTTAATTATAAAGGGAGAGGGGAGTGGGGGAGGGAGAGAAGGAGGGAGGGATCTTCTATTTACTGATGCAGTCCACAAATGCCCACAGAAGGCAGGGCTGGGCCAGGCTGAAGCCAAGACCTCCAACTAGGTTTCCCACGTGGGTAGAAGGGATTCAAGTCCTTGAGCCATCATCTGCTGCCTCCCAAGGAGAGCTGCATCAGAAAAGGAGGCAGCATTTGATGTAGGAACTCTGACATGGAATGCTGGCATCCCAAACGGCACCTTGACCGCTACAGCACCTTCTTCTAACCTATGTTCTTCAACGTTTCCCCGTGGCCCTTGGATGTCTTTTGTTTAATTCATTACTGGCTGCAATATCTATTGCTATTGTAAATAGTATCTGGTAAAAATATACATTTTTATGTGTTGGAATTATGTCTAACAATTCTTACAGTCATTTACCCCACTAAACTCATAAATTCTAAAGATTTGTAGGCTCTTGAGTATTTTTATGTACTCAGTTTCACTGCCAATGAATGCGAATTTTGCTTTTCTTCCCACTCTTTCAATCTTTAATCTCTTTTGCTTGTCTGATAGTAATTGTTAGGACTTCTAGAGCAACATTAAATAGAATGGTAATGGTACATTTAGTGATGAAATATTAACAGTTTTTGTAACATCAATTCTTGATTTTCACATCTGACCACTTAATGTGATGTCTGACACAGGGGCTTTCATTAGCCTCACAATATCAAGTTAAGGAAAGCCTCCATGTTTCTAGCTTGATAAAACTTGCTATGAGTAGGTATTACACTTTCTCACATGCCTTCATCTGTTGACATAATTCTAGTCATTTTCCTTCCAGTTCATGTTTAAACTGTATGAGAAGGTTTTCCAATGTTAAGCCAATTTTGTGTTCTTTGCATAGACCTAAGTTGGTTATATAAGTAGTATCAATTTTAATTATATTTCTGTGTTCCCTAATATTTCACTTAGGATACTTAATATCATTCAGTGTAACTTTATTTTCCCTCAAAAATCAGTCTGGATTCTTGAGATCACTCTCTTAGATCAGTTTTCTTCCTTTTGAAATACATATATTCTTTAGAAATTCATTTTGTGGGAGTACATGGTGGAAAACAGTTCAATTCACCTGAAACACTTCTTTCTCATTTTTAAAATACACTTTTGCTGCCAGCGCCGTGGCTCACTAGGCTAATCCTCCGCCTGCGGCGCTGGCACACCAGGTTTTAGTCCTAGTTGGGGTGCCGGATTCTGTCCCGGTTGCTCCTCTTCCAGTCCAGCTCTCTGCTGTGGCCCGGGAGTGGAGTGGAGGCTGGCCCAAGTCCCTGGGCCCTGCACCTGCTTGGGAGTCCAGGAGAAACACCTGGCTCTTGGCTTCAGATCAGCGCAGTGTCCCGGCTGCAGCACGCTGGCCACAGTGGCCACTGTATATATACACATTGAATGGCAGTTGGCTATGTCCTCTTGTCCTTTCTGATAAAGACCTTATTCAAATCTGGATAAATTTCAGAGAAGTGGTTCAATTCAGAGCAGACCAAAGTGTTGACACTTGGTCACAAAACGCAAATAACCAAGTGGTTGGGGCCTGATGACCAGGTAATCGGCTGGCTCAGAAAAGCTCAGCGAAGTCCTGGGTTCACGCGCAGAAGCTACTTTGGGGGAATCTGGGCCTTACTGCGACTGCCAACCACTTTGTGGGAAGAGAAAGGGAAGAGGAGGGAGCTAGAAGGTGCCGTTCTCAATATCTATGCTCCTTCCTCCATGATGTTTTTAAATAAGCCAGAAAGTAGCTAAGAAATAAACACAAATAAATCTTTAAAAACTGAGAGAAATATTCCTTTCTTAAAAGACACACAAGATTGAGTAATCCCAGCCACAATCTACTCGGAAAGCCCAGACTATTCTACAACCTTGGATCTTGCACTCCAAGTCTTTTTCTTCTTGCTCGGTTCTCATCAGACAGAAGGTACAGTAAGCCAATAAAAGAGCTAACTATAAATGCTTAATGTGCCCTCCACATTCACACCTTTGTAAAGACAGCCAGCTGTGTTATCTAACTAGCCATCCACGGCTGAGCCGGGGGCGGGGTGTGAGAAGGAAGCAGCATTTAGTAGCCATTTTCAAACTTCACAGGGAGCCTTGAGTTACACTTACAAACCTACAAGTGACTCAGTTCTGTCCCACTTCAAAAACTGCTAATGGGTCAGGATGGTTACAACCACTTCTACAGGAAGGCGAAGCAGTGTCGTGTCGTTTCAAATGGCCACACCTTTAGCAAAAGGTCTGTGAATCAGAAAATTATTCTCCTAACTTTATTCGATTTTTCTCTCTTTGAACATCTTCTCATCTCTTGAGACGTGTATCTAGATGGTGCTTTATGTTCCGTTTCCTTCTCTCCTACTAACAAGCCTTCCTCTTTCTCACTCTTGGTCCAAGAAACCCTGCAAATTACTCGTCATTCACCTGTCGCGCCCTGTCCACCCACTAAACACTCAAAGACTTCTCCTTGTGAGTCATTTTGCAACCTAAAGTGTGCCTGGAAGCAGGTTCTTGGTGTTAAAATAACTTCTTAAGGATGTTGTGCCTACGCCTGACTGCTAACGGTGGGACAGCCATAACCTGCCATCCTGGATAATTTCCACTATTGGTCCTGGTCTTCCGGTGTCTCTATTTAATATGCACAATCCTTCCTGAACAAAACAGCCTTTAAGATATTTGACGCTGAAACAGTATTGTTTTCATAAGGATCCTGGAGTAGCTAGAAACACATGCAGAGCGTGCTATAAGGAAATGTAATCAAACAAAGATTGCAACCGTATGTTTCTGTGCTGATTCTAACCCTGACCAACAGCTGGGGAGGCAAAGACATTTTGGTCACATCAAGGTTTTTGGGTGCAGTGTTGCTCAAGGGCTAAGAAACGACAAACAGGAAGTATGGCAATGGGGTAAAATCATGCTTTCTCCTATCCTGCCGCACATGCAGAATACCCCTTGCCCAGTCCCCTGGTATGAAGGGATATGCCATGGCTGCTGGCCAGAAAAAAGGCTGCGTTTGCTTTATGGGAGAATCACAAGCAAAAAGTCTCAGCGTCTATTAAATTTGTACATATAATCATTTGCTAAAGGATTTATTTACTTGTTTGAAATGGAAAGTTACAGACAGGCAGAGGCAGAGAGTGGAGAGAGAGAGACGGAGAGATGGAGAGAGGAGAGAGGAGACAGAGAATCTTCCTTCAGCTGGTTCTCTCCCCAAATGGCTGTAATGGCCAGAGCTAAGCCGACTGGTACCGAGGAGCTTCTTCCCGGTCTCCACATGGGTGCAGAGTCCCAAGCACTTGGATCATCTTCTGCTGCTTTCCCAGGCACATTAGCAGGGAGCTGGATTGGAAGTGGAGCCCTTACAGGATGCTGGCACAGCAGGAGGCGGCTCTACCCACTCCACCACAGCACCAGCTCCTGTGTATTTATATATATTTTATATATTATATATATTTTTATATATTACAATCAAAATCTTAATGAAATACTCACATGGGCTTAGTTGATAGAGAAAAGCATACTCCTAAGGGATGCTCAGATACAACTTGACCTGTGGTTTGAAACCCATTCAGCATTGAGAGTCGCGTGACTAATCCAGCCCTAGCCGGAAGCTCTGTCCGGGAAGCACCCATGGCCAGCAGTCACAGGCCCTTCCTCTCCTCCCTCCCCTTTCCTCCAGCCCTTCCCGCTTGTCCTCTCTCTCCTCTCTCCGGCTTTCAGGGACAGCACTTGAGAAGCCTCTGGCTTTGTGGGCATCTCGGGGCCTGCAAGCCCCCAGCCACTGCTCCTCACAGTGCAGTGCCCCGGAAGCACCTGGGAATAGGAGTGCAGGAGGAACGGAAGGTTTGGGTCTGAATCAGCAGGGTCCTAGTAGAGCTTGTTGACCTTCTGAAGTCATATAACTTAATAAATGGCACTGATCAGATGCTTGACAAGGCACAGAGTTCCAAACCGAAGTGAAAAGCTAATGGTTATGGATGGACCAGCAATGTGTACTTATTATGAGCTACAACTCATTTCAAAATTAAGACATTAAAAAAGATGGAAAAATAGAGTGGTTTGATTTGCAATGTTTTTCTTTAGCTCTCACTACATAGCGTTACATATTATAATTCCATAAATCCCAAATCACTTTGATTTTGGCCCAATAGACTATATCAGATAGCCTCAAAACAGCCTGTATGTGGAGAAGCAAAAACTTGGAATGTTTTAGATGATGCACAGTATAACTGACCCAGAGATATTGAATGATCTTTCCGAAGTCACACAGCTCTGCAGCTATTGGTGAGACTGGTGCTGAACTCTCCCCTTTCAGCGGCAGGGGAGGAATTAATTACAAATTATGTCCTACTTAGGGAAAACCCATCAGAGAGATATAAGTCTAGTGAATGTATTCAAATCTCTAGATATCACTTTAATTTTAAATGAAGATTTCCATTCCATTTTTAATGGGTAAGAGGTTAGTTCTAAAAGTTAATGATAGGATTATCAAGAAAATCTCATGGGAGACATTTTAATACCTGAGAAAGATCATCAAAGCACCAAACAGCTCATTATCGAAAGGGTTTTACTGCATGTCAGACAGCTGCCTGTGAGTTGCTGGCGCTATCGCACGGTCCTGCTGTAGAACATTCTTCATTGCTCACTCTAAGGATGACTGTGTATGTATTCATAAGGAGAAATGGGGCAGGTGCTGTGGCAAAGCAACTCAGGCCACCACCTGGGATGCCCACATGATAAATCAGAGTGGCCGCGATCAGCCCCGATTTGCTTCTGACCCAGCTTCCAGCTAATGTGCCCTCTGGGTGGCAGCCGATGATGGTGTAAGTAGTTGGGTCCCTGCCACCCACGTGGGAGACCTGGAGGGTGTTCCTGGCTTTGGCCTGGCCTAGCGCCACTGTTGTGGGCATTTGGGGTGTGAACCAGCAGGAAGGATGTATCTCTCTCTCTTCTCCTCTGCCCCCCACTTCACCTCTCTTTCTCTTTCTCCCTCCTTCTACCTCTTCCTCCTTCTCCCTCACCCTTTCAAATAAACAAACTTTTAAGATAAAGATGCAATAATAAGTTGTATATCCTCCTGTATTTTAATATTTATCTTTACAAAATTCTTATACATCTTCCAACTTATACTACACATAGTAAAGCATGTATTCAGAATCATACACACACATCCTATGTATGCTGTGTATGTGTGAGAAAATAAGTGATCTGTCTCCTGGGATGTACACGTCAGAAAGTGTTTCCAGTGTTTTGGTCATTGGTAGTTGACAGAAAGACAGAAGCAGGACACACAGGACAGTGAGTACCAGCAGAAAACCAAATGAATCCCATGGGATGGAAGTAGACGCTTTTGTAATGAAATGAATCCCGTGCGATGGAAGTAGACACTAAGCCATTTGCTTTATGAAGAACTCTATCCCAAGTGGTGACTAAATTTGCTGCCCCACAATGCCCACCTCAGATATTTTTAATTCTTTACATTAAAGTGCTAATTCCTGGTAAGATGAAAGCTAAAACGATAGGGTTAGCCTTTTTTTCTTTCTTTCTTTTCCTTAAAAGGCATTTTCTATCTTTGAAATCGCTGGATCAGAAAAACAAGAAAAAAATATGCGGCGGAATTATGCTGGTATTAAAAGTCACGATTTCCGTGGGCAGGTTCGACCAACCTTGACTTGGGCCGTCTTGACAAGAGGTTTGCTTCACGTCCAAGTTCTCCATGGAATCTCCTTTCGAGACGTCGCCCAGAGATGTTCTTTGCTCGAAGATGTTGTTGTTATTGTTAACTTGAGTCCCACTCTGCTTCAGCAGCCTGAACACCTCAGCTTCCAGATCTCTGATCTAGGAAAGAGAAACCCGTGTGTGAACCTCTGGACCACAACTCCTGTCCAAGCGCCAGGCAGCGCCGTCTCATTGGCCAGGGACTCGGAAGACACAGCTCACCCGCATCTGCAGGCCTTGCACTTCCACGACATGAGCTTTTTCCAAATCTTCTATTTTCTTTCTTTCAGCTTCTTGTCTCTTGATGAAATCCAGCTCTCTTAAGAAGAAAATAACAAAGCTGATTGTATCAAACGCTCAGAAAATAAGGAAATGAGAAAGTGCTATCTGAAGCAATAAATGCACAGTGGGATAAACAACTGGACAGCTGTTCAGCAAACAAAACTCAGTCACAGACCAAACGTGCACAATAAGGAAAGGAAAGGAAACATCTTTTTAATGGGTCACAAAGTAAAGAAAAAGGCTTTGATTCTGCCTATTATGATTTTCTTTTCTCACTCCTGATTCCACAGCACCCATACATATTTAGATAGGAACTGTGGCACCAGCAATCACATTTGAAGATGTAGGGGAGATAACTACATGTCAGGGAGAACTGGCTCCAGATGTCCAATACAGATACAGAGCCAGTTGACAGCAGTGGATGGTAAGAGTTCAATAGAGAGAATTACAGGGAGATTTCTTATTATGAACAACAGTGCAAGTGGGCAGGGCAGGTCCCAAACACCAATGCAAGCACTCTCAGACCTATGAATGTCAAGGGGAGAAGAAATGCCTGCATTTTGAGAGCTTGGGTAGAACATGCAAATTGAACAGGATTTAATACAACATTACTTGCTAAGGAGTTAGGCATGTCAAGAAGTGATATATTGAATTCATGGTCACTGAGAACAATTACTCTCATTTTAATAATAAACTTTTTATAGCAATCGCCTTTAAATGTTGACATTACTTCCATGGTAGGAAATAAGAGCGAGATGGTGAATCGTAACACACATGCTCAGCTTCCAACACTTGGCACGAAGACCAGAAAAGGTACCAGCACTGCTTTGTCTGTGCTAGCTAGCCTGACAAAAACATTGTTGGTGACAGTCTCCCTGAGACTACATCAAGATCCAACAGATGGAAGCAGAGCAGCAGTAGCCAGAAAGAGCTACTGAAATTCAAAAGCAGAATGTGGTGAGGATTTCTCTCATGGTGAACCCAGGCCTCTGGGACTCTCAATAGCAAAGTGCAGAGAGGCAGGGAAGGGGCCAAGCTATCGATATTTACACCGTGTTTAATGGGAAAATTCTGCAGCTACTGGTTATTAGAAACAGGAACTGTCTGATCCAGACCCCAACTACTCCTCTACGTGCACCAAATGACGTAGCCAGTCATTTAGTATGACTTTGGCAGGACTTATGCTTCTAAGTCACAGCTATGTTTCAAAGAAGATAAAGAGTTTCAAATATTTTAAGTTACTGTCAATGACTGACCATCAAAAAAGAAATCAGGGGGCAACTGGTTGCCAAAAAAATTATAAAGCATAAGAAATAAATATTATCTTGTTTGAGAAAATGATGCAAGTGATTCCCAAAATGTGTTTCTGCTGTCCACTTCTGCCTCCCGATGCTCCTGAGAGGGGTAACCCTGGGAGCACCTTTCCTATTCCACCAGGTATCTTGGAGTCAGTGGACACCAACCTGCTTTACACACACATCATCATTCTTTAGCTAGTGAAGGTCGCTTACTTTTGTTGAAAATCCTTGATCAACTTCTTCGCCTTGTTGTATTTCTTTTCCAGGGCCTGATACTGGCTTTGGGTCTCTTTGAGATGCTCATTCACTGTGTGGCATAACGTTTGGGCCTCAATCCAGTAGCTCTCTAGCTTCAGCATTCTTTCTTTATTCTCTTCGATGTTTTGCTGCAGTTGGGTTTTTTCTAGTTCCCACCTTACTTTCTCATTTTCTGCGGCTTGCAGCTGGAGAAAGCAAAGGTCAAGGCAAAGGTAATTTGGAAACTTTTCTTGCAAAAACTGCTTATATTTTATAGCCTGTTTTAGATTACATTCCACTGTTATAGAGACTCTGTATCTAAACACCTCGAGATGAGAAGACCAAATATCCTTTCCATAATTTTGAAAAGTGAAATGCTTTGTACAAGTTGCACATCTGATAAATGATAAAGCATGAATTTGATTCCAAGTCCCATGACTGTCTTTCATACCACACACTCTGAGATTCCACGAGCAGTAGAAGACGTTTTAGAGTTCGCTCATATCCAATGAACATCAACACACTTTCTTTGAGAGTTTTTAAAATAAGTAAAAATTAACACTCAGTTAATTTAGGGAGTGGGGAAAGGCAATGCGGGAAAGAAAGGGGTAGAAGCCCACAATGGCCTGATGGTTAAGTGAGGGGCCCTGCAGTCCTTCAGCTTAGACTTAAATCCTGGTTCTGCCACTGCTGGCCTTTAAATCTCAGGCAGGTAACTCAAGTTCTCTGAGAGTCCCTTATGTCACCTACACAACAGAAATGTCATGTGACACATCGGCAAGCTGGGAATAGCTCCTTCAGCATAATAACCACCTGGGAAATATTAGCTATTTTTACTCTGCTTTTAATCATTTTGATGATATTATTACATTATTTATTTCCATCGATGTGAACATAGTCAACACCTCATTATTTCATAGGCAGTGTTATGAATTCCTAGAGTCTTATAAACCTCAGTTCATAGACAAGTTTTAAAAACACTCTATTAAAAAGTAAATTGTTTCTTGATTATTTTTAATTCCTCCGATGAACCACAAAGGCAGCCTTTTGGGATTTCTGCTCCCAGGGAGTCTTAGTACACTAGTCTAGCATGCTCATCGCTAAAGAAATTCCACATGGACCGTTCAGAAGAGTGCTCAAAAGTCACTTATTCACAATAGCTGTCTGGTATTCAAACTTGTGCTGTAGCTTACTTGATACAAAGGCTAAATTTTACTAGCAATGTTCTAAATCATGCAGCATTCATACACGCGTGTACATATGAATATATGTACATGCAAGTATATACACACATATATCTTTCTGCATATGCTTTTAAGTAAACACATTTGTCAAAGAGATTATAAAGCTAAAAAGCAGCCAAAGCAGTTCAAAACCAGTAACTCAATTATCAACTTGAATAATATAAAGAATCATAATAAAGTAAGCTAATCTGTGGCTATTACATATCAATGTCATCACAATGAGAAAAACAAAACAGTTTATCATAGTTTGTAAATTAAATGTTTACATTCTAACATATCAGCTCCACTAAAATATCTATAACCACAAGAGAATCTTTTCCCTGGATACAACCAGCAATTAAAAAAAAAAAACTTTCATTTTTCCTTTCTATGTTAAGAAACATTAACAATTTAAAACAGGACTAGTTTTTTTTTTAATGTATCTTTTATTAAGAAATGTTTTTTTCATCAAATTGTTTATTTACCAACTACCACTAACTTAAAACTCATTGTCCAAGAGCTGGGTTGACACCATGAATGATGCGCAGACGTGTTCTGGCTAAAGAGCTACGGGGTGTTATCAGCCGAGAATGCTGTTTAACCAACATGGCCTTGCTCATAAATCTCCACTTAAAAAACACATGGAAAAATCCAAACCAGTGTTTAACATGAACAAGAAAACACATCTTTAGTGGTGGGGGAGTAATTCTACCTGAATTTTAAAGGAATCATAGAAAACAAGAAGGAACATTTTTATAGTAATTTAAAAGATATTTTAAAAGTATCTGAGATTATACATTTAATAAAATTAAACACAAGTGCTAGAACTGTGTCTCACACAAGTATGTTTAATTACCAGTTAAGAATGTTCTTTTGAATATTGAATTATTTCATATATAGGGACTAAAAAATACTTTCTTTTATTAAAACTTTTCTCTACCACAAATTTAGATAATATGAACTAAACATGTCTAAAAATTTCTAGTTAAATAAAAGTTAAAAACAACAACAACAACAACAAAAAAACTTCTAGCAGTTCTTGGAAGTTGAAGTCAATTACCCATGCATTGTATTGATTGCATAACATTTAATTATTAGAAATTGGAATTGTTGCTATCAAAAATAATGTGTGATATTTAAAGAATACATCGTTTAAGTTAAAAAAATAAATGTTTGAAGCTATTCACAATAAAGCAAATAAAGAGAAGCAGGTAACACAGACTAGCTTATGCTTAAGGAATTAGTGAATAAAACACACGAAGACTTGAAGCATTAAAAATACTAATTTTTGAGGAAATCTCCAAGGGAATTGGCCACATATACACAAACGTTTGTGTGGGTCTCAGTATATATGTTAATGCAATGTTATCAGCACGGAGGCAGGCCTGGGTGTCTGCTCTCCCAGGCAGGTTTCTCTACACCCACTAACACTGGAAACAAATCGCCCTTGTGTGTTCTTTCAGCTGCACCAAGGAGCAAACCCTTTAGCGCTAGGGTGTAGTGACCCATGGCATCCGAAGTTCAACAAGCACAATGTGGACACCGCTTATTGGTGCTTACCTTGGTCTTCAGTTTTTGAATCTCTGCCTCTGTCACTGCATGTTTGATTTGCAACTGAAAATTGAAAAGAGAGCACACATCTGAACAGAGACAGTACATCCATTTTTCCGAAGCCTCAGCAACTACAAACATACTTTAGTCCCTTGCAAAAGCCTAGGACAGTGCTGTAGTGCCCCAGGTTGTAAATGCAAACGCCTAGGGTGCAAAACGACTCAGCGCAAACCAACTCAGCACAGGGCTCCCAGCTCACGTGCCCTAAAGTGAGATTAGGTTCACAGGTTTAATTGCTCAGGGACCAAAGAGAAGGAAACATGTTTTCCTGCCCTCTTTGCAGCTCTTCCTTATGTGTCAGGGCGTCAGTGGCTCCGTGGCCCGATCTGGAAGAGAGGTGGCGCTCTGGTTCCGTGAGTCCCACGCTCCTTCTGCTGAGCAGCTCAGCCGCGCCGTGGGGGAGGGGAAGGATGCAGCTCACAGGGGAACCTCCGATAGACATATTTTTTTAATTGCGGAAAAGGTGCGGTTGAGATTTCTGCCCTCCAGAAGGCCCACTCCAGGGGAAGGCTCACACCCTCTCTGCAGCTTGGGAGCAAGAGCGAGTTCGCTTCACCCCTTCCCATTGCTCTGTCTCCTTTGTAAGGGGAGAACGGATGAATCGGTAATTTCCTTCAGGGCCAGGTAAATGCTCTCAAATTCAGGGGAAACAATTTATGGATTCACAGCTCCTGGTCTGACATCCTCGGGGCCGGGTGTGTGTGGAATTCAGAATTCTTCCCATGTCAGAGTGGTGACAAATGCATCTCCGGGGAGCACACATTCCCCACGGCAGGGTCTGTGTGATCAAACACAGGAGCACTTCTACCAGCAAGCCGAGAAGGTTCCCCTGCAGTGAGCTCAAAGTACTGGAAAGGCATCCTGCCTGGGCCAGGTTGTGTCACCAAAGGACAAAACGTGCCACAGAGTTACAGAAAGGAGCATCTTCAGGGCCTTGCGGATTTAGGACTGGACACAAGGGGCCCTGCACGCACACCGTGCATGTGGTCAAGCCAGTGTGCGAGAGTCCCAATCACAGGAGAGTGGGTCTGCACCAGAAAGGGCAGGGCTGTGGAACCCTCACACCTGCACCTGAACTTGGAAGCCACAGCCCCTCACGCACTGGGCTCTCTCACGTTTACAACTTGTATTTCCTTGGTCCTCACCCAGTGTTGGGGGCCTGGGGGAGACAGAATGGAAAGCAGGAAGAATCAACAACAGGGCAATGGGGTCAACTTCTCAGGAGTCGGGGGTCCACAAGCTCCCAGCGAGGTGCCCGCTCCTCAGTGCTCCCGGCTCTCCCGTGACACAGGAGGGGGTGACTCCACTGCTGTGACCCCACTGCTGCCCCTGCTCCACCCACACATCTCCTGTCCCACTCCCACTCTCTCCTCTTTCTCCTTCCACCTGCAGTTTCTGTGCCCCAGGGGTCTCCAGAGAGGCAGGATCCTCCCTGTCAAGGTTGAATTCTTTTCTGAGGCCCAAATAGCCCATCCTGGTTCTCTGGGCTTCTTACCATAGCCCCAGGCACCACCATTACTTCCTGCCATTAGTCCTAGGGTGCCTGGCTGGGAACCTGCCATAGGCTTTCTCAGTGACCAGACAGGGAAGGTTTAGCAAAGACAGCAGTGCCCTGCAAGGGCGGCTCCTGGAGCAAACTCACTACTGTAAAGTCACGGATCCTTGGGTTTCTGGAACTCACTTTCGATGTGGGAAGCTGAGGCTCACAGCCGACTGGCCTGGGCTAGCCCTCACAGTCAATCAATCATCATGAAAGCCAGGACATTTCTTGAAGAGTTTCCGCATACAGTATACTGCGAAGATAACCCTTTACCCACTAAGAAAGATCAGGGCTAACCTCCCTCACCAATATAATAAAGTTAAAGGGCAAAAGACATTAGACATATGGTCTCTATGTAAATCTATAAATGTGTGTTTATGTGCACCATGCGCATCTGCACTCACATACACGGAACCTTCTCATGCAGGCATTGTACTCCAGTGTGCACATGCGTGAGCAGGCCGAGTCTCTAATGGCTGCTGACCAAAGGGTCCACTCCGCGTCTGTTCTGCTATGTGCCAAGCGTGAGGAGTGGTTAAGTTAGACTGCTGGAGTTTATCTCGGGCTTACGACACACTACCCATGTGGCACGGGGAAAAATGACTTCTCTTTCCTCACCTGAAAATGCAGTTGCTTATAAGTTATGAGCTTCCTCCCTGGAAGATAAAGCGAGATGACCCTTGTAAAGCATTCAGCACTGTGGCTAAGCATAGACTAAGTCCTTAAGAAGGTCAGCCAAGACCAACAAAGAACTCAAAGAAAATTACAACTCCACTTCTCGGCTGAAAGTGCTAACTGCTGTACAGTGTCACACCCGGAATGAAACGAACACTCTGGTTGCTGCAGAGAGGAACAAGACATCAAAGGCACACACTTCACAGGGGACCCTGCTGTGTGCCTGAGCGCCCGACGCTATTTTCTTGGCAGTGAACGCATGGTAGGCGACCAAGCCTATGTCCTGCTGCTGCCTGGGACTCGGGGCTTCCTCTAAGTTGTTCTCTGGGGCCTGATGGGCCTGAGAGACCTCCCTGTCATGAGGAAGACAAAATTGCTTTCCAAAGGGGTAAAGGAACTTGACAGAAGAAGTAGAGCTGGTAAAAGGCTGAGTTGTCTTACTCGACAGCAGGTCTGTTTTCCTCAAGAGATTTATGCCAGAGACCAATAACCTTCCTAAGGGGCAGGTGCAGGGCTTGTGAGAAGGGACAGGCTGGCTGTAGGGAGAGCAGTCAACAGGGCTGGGTAACAGAAACAGCCGGAGATGCCTGCGGGGCTTTCGGACCTCTGAGAACCTGGGTCTGGAGAGAAGGCTTGGAATGCGAGAAACAGATGAAAAAAGGTGGAGGAAGACAGCTCAGGGTCTTCTCACCAAACACCAATCGCTGTCATCTCTCAGACTGCTTTTAACGTGAACGCCACAACAGTCACCCCAGGACCCAAGTCCGAACAGACAGACACGTCCCACAGAGAACAACAGCTCTCACTTAGCATTCTGCAGAGGCACCTGTGGTTCCCAGTGTCTGCCTATTTCTCTCAAAGAGACAAACATGGAGCATTTGCGCATACGACTGAATCAGTATAACCCAAATACAACTGCTAGAAATAGAAACATCCTTATACAGAAACATAAATAACCAGACTGAACTTTGATACCCTCTCCACTTGTCTTGTGCAGGCAAGAAAAACATCTCTTCTTAAAAAAGTAAATATATATATATATATATATATATATATAATATTCGTAGGAAGGATTTTTAATGGAGTATTAGAAATGATCTAATCAGATAAGGGCTTTATCCTCTTTATAAAGTGATTTCAGAATTGGAACCAGACTTTTTACAAATTATCTTTGTATTTGTCTGATGTGTGTCTTACCACTAAGAGAATAAGCTCCACAAAATAAGTCAGCAAACCTATATTTACTGACATTTTGGTGCTGGCAAAATTAAGCCACACTATACTCTTTTTATAAGTGACTCCCATCTTTATGTTAATGAAAGTATTTCTCTCAGGGAACGGCACATACCGAATGAGATGAGAGGCTGACTGAACCACGCTATGATACAGAGATTTCGAGTGGGGTGAGACCCTCCAAGGAGGTCACTCTCTGAGTAGGAACTCATAAGCTGGTTATTAATAATGAAGATGCCAGATGCAGGTGACAGCTCCTTTTATAGTAAGAATCTGTTTACTGACAAGTAGACAATAATTTAGAGCTTGTCTATGTGGTAATGGAAAGTTCCATAAAGAATACATTATCATCTAATGCATTATAATGTTTATGGATTTTTTCATAGACTTAAACAAATAAAATAACTTACATTTCAGACTTTTTGTTTTTTCCCCAGAGAAATGTACAACGTACTCGCTGGTGCTAGCAGCTACAACTCCTGATGAGGAGAAGGGAGATGCTGGACGGTCAGCTTCTGTGGTTCCCAGTGCAGCCTGTCCCTCCTTCCCACCAAATCTCCAATGAAATCACCTTGGAGAAAAAAAAACTCACAGCTCTAAATGGACACTAAAACTGAACACAACTGTCCAAAAATATGAAAGTGTCATCGAGGTGAATTAAGAAAAATCACTTCACTCCAGTGACAGGGAGACACTCTGTGCTGGGAACGTGGACGACCTCCACCATGGCACCCAGGAGTGGGACCCTACCTGGGTTCTCTAACTCCCTCATTAGTCTACAGTGGCTCAGAAGGCAATGACTAACATAGGCAAAGAATGCAGGAAGGTGGCTGATGTCTTGCATTGCATGGGACAATGCATAATTTCAACTACAGACCTTAATATCAAGTGGTATAGACAAGGATACAGGGGTGGGGACGCTTGGGGGATAGGCAGCAGCATTGGGGCACAGTAGGTTAAGCCCACTCCTGTGACACTGGCATCTTATATGAGCGCTAGTTCTACTCGTGGCTGCTCCATTTCCAAAACAGCTCCCTCCGAATGCACCTGGGAAAGCAGTGGAAGATGATCCAAGTGCTTGAGACCCCATCACCCATGTGGGAGATCCAGATGAAGTTCCAGGCTCTGGCTTTGGAAGACCTTTTTCTGTCTCTGTGACTTGGCCTTTCAAATACAGTTTAAAAAATCTTTAAGAAGAGAGAGAGAAAGACATAATGGAAATCATTGTTTTTCTTCAACTTAGGGAACTGAGTAGTGAGATCTGAGCATATCACATCTTACAGTACAGAGAACTGTCCCAGGCAACAGAGGCCAGAAAACAGCAAGTACTTGGGAACTGGGTACCTAGTTGTGTCATCTTGGTGTAGATCCAGGAAGGGATTCATCAATTTTAAAAGCGAATAACTACTAACAAGCAAAACAGCTGCTGCCTCATTCCAAGACAGATAAAAGAAAAACAAGCAAATCTTGTCTATTATCAGTAACTACAGAGGAAGGTAAAGAAATTATCAGATTGGAAACACAAATAAATGAACTAAATTTTGCATCCCCAAAGTAAAGATATTTCAGGGTAACTTTTTGAAATATCAGGCAGAACATAAAGAAAGTAAAAATGGAGAATAAGAAAACGTCACTAAATAAGGAATAAGCCTGTTTCCATGTGCTGAAGAGCACACAGGAATTGAAGGTAAAAGCACATTTAATCCTACAGAAAATGGAATGTTGGCATAACAAGAAAAATCTGAGAAAAACTCTCAGACCCAGAAAAAAGAGACAGAATAAAACCATTAAAATGCACTAAATACTGATGACACTGTTTCTATAAAAGAAACAAATAGGAAATAACAAACAATTGAAAAAAAAAATTAATGGAACAAAATGAAAGCACATTAAAATAAAACCAAATCAAAATAGAAAACAACAACAACAAAAGAGGCATCATAATCCAGGATAATGTGAAATCAAGCTTAAAGTAAGGCAAAATGCATAAGCATCCAAGTGTCAGGCTGTCACAACACGTTTCCTTTTACCTATGCTTGAAACAAGGAAGCCTGGCCTTCACTGTTCTCTGTGGATAAGCCCAGTTCATTATCATTTCCATGAGATGCTCATTAGAATGTCATTCTCAGGGAAGCTCCTGAAAACAATGTCCTCCACAGACATTTGTATTAACAAATACACTCTGAAAGATGAAAGCCTCAGAATTTAAGAATTAGGAGATTATGCTGTGAAAGGAATTAAGAATAGAAACTGATTACTCTGAGAGTACAACCACTTGTTACAACTATTACTCTAAAGCTATCTGAAAATATGTTTTAAAAAATGTAACAAATTTTACTAAGTCTTTCAGACTCAAACTTGTATTATATAGGAAGTATTCTTATGACACTGTTTTAGTCTCAATTTTAAAAATTATAGAAACAAGAATACTTTTGAACAGTTTGAAGATACTTCTTTGTAAAAACCAATAAGCATAAAAGAAACATAGGCATGAAATTAATTCAGAGTAATTAACTCTGAATAATTACAACACAAAATTTTAATTGGTTAAATTTTCTTAGTAAAAGATACAGACTCCAAGAGTATGTTCTTGTTAAGTTACAGTAAAACAAAGCACAGCAACATTTACATTCAACACAGGTATACACTTGTACTGGTGTGGTTGCCTTGCTATGTAAACAAAAATATCAGTCTGACTATTAACATTAGACAAAGCATTCTCAATGGTAAAAAAAAATCATTAAGTCATGTTTTAAGTATTTTCAACATAGCATCAAAGCAGATAACTAAGCTATAAGACACAAAGTACAATAGTGAGGTGTAATTTCATTGTATGATCCTTGGTTCAGGAAGCTGAGTAAGGAACATTGAATAAGGATACAGAAGATAGAGAAGGTCTAAAACACAATGGCCAGTGTTATCAAAAGAGTCCCTGAGAATAAACAGTGAAACACAGTCACTTCTATCACAAGTCGTGCATATTAATCCACAATAAAAGTGTCACTTTAAAAACCCAAATCTGAAGAGACAGCATTACCCAGCCACAATGTAAGAAACGTTAAATTAAAAAGTTACAAGTTAAAAACTATTCTCTCAAGTAGCCAAGTCAAACAGAAAATAAAACAACAAAAATAGAAATTACAGACAGTTTGGAAAGTGATGACAGGAAGAATGCACATTACAACTAAAAGATGCGGCCAAAGGCATACTAGGAGACAGACTTACAATTTTAACAGCGTTCACATCCAAACAATAAAGGATGACACTAAATTAAGCATTGATTGCAAGGAGTTAGAATAGGAGAAATCAAACATTCTGAAGCAAAACAGGCTGATGGGACTGACAACACCAACAAAAGGCAGAAAAGACTGACTCAGGTAGGGGAAGCGCCCGTTTAATACAATACGTCAAACTAACAAAGGCTACTTCCTCCCTCTCTTGAGTCCAACTACAGAGAAGCCAAAAGAGAAAAAGCATCACACAAACGCCTCAGGGTCTCATTCATCAGTGACATAAAAGCCTGTGAGACGCTTAAGAAACAGAACACTGTGTTCCCAGGTGTCTGGGAAACTGAGGCTCTGCAGCAGGGGCACCTCGGCAATCAGGAGAGGGGACAGCAGTTTATCTTCTGACTGCTGGGCACAGCCTGGCTGCGCCTGCATCTGGAGGCACACTGGCCAGCGCAGCCTATGCCAGGCCCTGGAGCTGGGACCTCTGGGCCCCTGGCGCAGCCTGCAGTGCCGCACAGCAGGAAGGCAGCAGCCAGTGAGCCCACAGCAGAACAGCACTGGGCCCCATCACAGCCAGGGGAGCTGGAGCTCACTATCTTGTGAAAGGCACACATATAAATACAGTTAACTGAAACACACAAAACGAAACAGAACCAAAAAACGTGGTGAGGGGAGGGGAGGTACTGGACAGTGCGCCTGGTTATTATCTTGTTAAGTGGCAGAGAGAAGTATCCATCTGCTTTATATACTGCTGCGCAAAAATCACCTAGGACCAAGGGAAAGTAAGTCAGGGGAAATCAAATGAAAATGCATTCACTTTTAGGAAGCAGATGGACATCTGGCCTATCTAAAGACACTCAGGTAGAAAGATAAAAAAGAAGGGAGGAGGTATGAAAATGCAAACTCTGAGGCAAGGCAGCAGATGTCAAATTCTAGCACTGAAGTGGCCAAAGTAATCGTGAACTGACTGAACTCTCCACTCAGCTGACGAAAACTCACTCCCAGGGTAGGATGGGACAGACACTGGGACAAAAGACAGGACTGGCCGAAAATAAAGATATAGAGAAAAAAAAGCAAATATAAAAGAAGGCCAGAACTGAAGTTTTACCATAAGACAACACAGATTTAGGGGAAAAACGTATCAGAAGGGATAAGAGATACGATACAATCAATCAAAAAGGTGTAACAGTCCTGAACACATACACAGCCAGCATCAAAGATTTAAGGGATAAAACTGCAACTGATAGAATTATAGGGAGGAACACACGACTGCAGCTGGTCATTTGAACACACGATTTACAGAACTGGTAGATCAGGCAGACAAATCTAAGTCATACTGCAGGAAAAATGCATGTGTGTATTTGTATTACTGATCTTATATATTAAAATATATATTAAATATATATTGAAATCTATATTAAAATACACATTAATCATATATATTAAATATATATAAATGTCAGGCCCAAATATAGTGTAGGTGTGGTTTTCATATTAACTAGAAATAGTAAAACAAAACTGTTTTTGAATCAAGTTATAGAAAAGTCTCAAAATTCGTAAATGATAGCAATTATATGGAATACGTTTTCTGATTAGCATGTAATAAAGTTAAAGTCCAATAAAATCTAGCAAAATAAATGTTAATATGCCTTAAAAATAAAAAATGCAATTCAATATTTCTTATGTTACAGAGGAAAACACAAGAGAAATTATCTATCAATGACAATGATACTCTACATGTAAAAACTTGTGACATATAGCTTAAGCAAGAATCAGAAAAGAATCATAGCTTTAATTATACTTATCATGATGCAAGAGTAATTAAAAATAAATGTACTAACTGCAATTCATCAAAAACAAGAAAGGAAGGAAAATATATTGATAGGAAACAATCAAATAATGCTTTTTTAATTAAAAATAAATTATTAAGAATGTCAAATTTATCATGAAAGATAAAATCCTGAAAGTAAGAAAAAGGTGAAGACATTAAAATAAAGAATATTGAAATGGTAATTAATTACAGTTATAAAATGTCAATACCTATAAAATCATTTCATAATAATATGCTAACACATACACAAAGCCTAAAGGAAATATTCAAATTTCTTTAAAAATTCAAAAATACCAATATTGGCCTGCTTAGATGGAAAACTTGAGTTAAAAATCATTATTATAAAAGGTATTTAAAATCTTCCTCCACAGATACACAGAGTGTTTATGGCTAACTAGTAAAAACTTTTGAGAACAGGAATTTCTACCTTATGTAAATCCTTACGTCTCTTTTATAAAAGCCATTTCTGCAAACAGGACAATCATCTTTACATTGCAGGTCATAGGTTCTTTTCGACAGCTGTTGACTGACCCACTCTGGTTATGTTTTCTATCCCTCACCAGCTGGACGCTCATTTAGCTAACAGTGGGATCAGACACACAGACTTGACTTCAACATATACCCCATATACTTGGATTGAAAGAGTCAGTGTAATAAAAATGTCAGTTCTCTGCAAATTAATTTACAGGGCAATGTAATTACAATAAAAATTGCAAGGGAATTGTTCAAGGAAATTAAATTAACAAAATGATTCAAATGTTTTTTTGAATAAGCTGAAAAGTGGAAGAGTATTTGAAGAGAAGAGTTAGATGGATCTGACTAGATCCATCAGTGTTAATGTATATTTTAACAGTCCTGCCCTGAAGCAAAATGAAGAGATAGAACATAATGTGCAAGCCAAAAGCAGTGCAGAGCGTATAGGCACAGAATCTGTAGATAACTATGTCGGCCCTCCAACCACAGGGCAATGGACAAAGGAGCATTTAATGAAAGGGCTGGCCAATCTGTCAGCTTTTTAGAAAAATTAAATAGGCACCTGTCTTATACCACATAACAAATTCCAGCAATGCTTGCTATCATTCATTCACTAAATATTTAAGTACTAACTCTATTGCAAGAACTGTGTGAGGACAGAACAGAACAAGTGGTGCTCACATGTGGTCGGAAGACACACGATGCACAGAGGTAGAGCTGACAGAGTTTCAGTTCAGTGCATTTTCCTCAGGTACTGCGACAAGTCCTGTTGCTCAAAATGCAGTATTTAAGACAACTCTGTAACAGGAGACGTCATGAAGAACTCAAAACAACGGGACCTCCGTGCTCACCCCAGGCTGCATTATTCTCTGACAATCCCGAGTGCTCTACACAGTGTGTTAACCATAAAGATCTGAGACTGTGACGGTGGCAGTGTCCAAGCTCCAAGCACCACGAAAGAATGCCACACAGCTGAGACTCTGTGTCAATTTCCTGAAGCAGTGAATGTATTGATATGTTAAATGCAAGAGAAGATCAGAGAACCACAAGTGCAATGTTGTGATAGTTGCCTGTTCTTGAGTTGGAGACAAGCCACCAACTGTTTAAAAACTGAAGTTAAAATGAAGCTGCAGAGTTGATTATTCTGACTGAAAATAAATCAGCTATGTAATATGGAATGGATCCAGATAGTGCAGCTGTGTCCACCAGCATCAGTAGAATTTTTCTGTAAAGGGTCAGATAGCAAATAACTTAGGATATGCAGGCTATAGAGTCTCCTGCAACTACTCAACTTGTTGTTGCATCATGAAATCAGCCACAGACAACAAACAGATGGACACAGTTGTGTTCAAATAAACTATATTTATCAAAAAGAGCAGTGGGCCAGATTGGCCAGTGTGTCATAGTTTGCCAGTCGCTGGTCTAGACCACAGTTGTCTGCACACTGGCCCAAACTTAGAACCATATTTATGTAGTGCTGAGTCCTTAGCTAATTTCAGAGCCTTAAGATACAACCTTCCACACGTTATTTCTGCTTTTTTAAGTCTTTAGCTTCCATAACGGAAATGAGGACCCTTTGTCTAGCTCAGTCACCTAGTAAGGACCAGGAGTTTTCCCTGCCTGGCAACATGAAAGACCTCAATTCTGATCTCTCCGCTTCCCAAACTGATCTAAACTGGATTGAGAGCCACAACAACTCAATGAAACCAGCACCTAGATGACACCCTTCCCTCCTGCTCGGCCGCTTCCTGTAGGACTTTCCTCCGTCTCCAGTGTTCTTTGCTTTGAGAGAGGGATTGAACAACTCAATGAAACCAGCACCTAGATGACACCCTTCCCTCCTGCTCGGCCACTTCCTGAAGGACTTTCCTCCGTCTCCAGTGTTCTTTGCTTTGAGAGAGGGATTGGTGTTGTGGCGTGAACAGGTCAAGATGCTGCCTGTGATGCCAGCATCCCTCTGGGTGCAGCTTCATCTTTGAGCTGTTCCACTCCCAATCCAGTTCCCTGCTGATGTCCTGGGAAGAGCAGCAGAAGATGGCCCACGTACTTAGGACCCTGCCACCCACGTGGGAGAGCTGGAAGAACCTCCTGACTCCTGGCTTCACCCAGGCCCAGGCCCGGCTGTTGCAGCCATGTGAGGAGTGAACCAGCAGATTGAAGATCTCTCTCCCTGTTGCCTTTCCTCCCTCTCTGCAACTCTTTCAAATAAATAAATAAATCATTTTTTTAAAAAAATGGAGAGGTTGTAAGTCATGACATATGGGTATATGTCTTCAACAAAGGTGGACAGATAGTCCCCCAGAACTCTGAAGGAGTCTACGTGAGCATTAATGTGGAAGAAGAGTCTACATGGTCATCGGGGCACCCCATAGGAGAAGGGCCGTGGCACCGGAGCATGGGGTCGCCACCACCCTTGCCTCCATGATGTGTTTGGTAGCAGTGGCTGCATCTTAAGCTTCCTCCAAAAAGGGGCTCCCTTTCAATCGCTTTACTTATTAACCCCCGAGAAGGACAGCTTCCTGCTGTTGTCAGTCCCTATGCACTTCACCTTCCCTTATTAGGTCTATTAACACTGTTCAACGTCTGGTCATTAACCTCTCTCCAATTAAACTCTTTGGGTATGCCCTCTGAGTCTTATTAGGACCCTGTCTATTTTAGGAAAAGAACGAAAAATGAGCCTTTTTAGAAAAATCACAGCCTTAAGAAGGAAGCTCCTCAAAAGGTACCAGAGCTTCGGTCGACCTGAAAAAATACCACTCGAATTCATCACCCAGTGGCACATCGAGTCACAGCTTGAAATCAGGATTTGGATACCTCGTCAAGCTGCCACTACTGCAAGAAATCAGCATTTCTATGAGTGATTTTAGAATGAGATCCACTTAAATTTCACTTTGGCGTTTGAGACTCAAGAAACTCTGTTATTAAAAAGCCTTCATTTGATTATTCTCCATATATTACTCAAATAAGAAATGTACACTCAGAGACGGAACACACGGGTACAGAGAAGGGTTTGGCCGATCCGTGGCTTACCTCTTTGAACTTGTGGCTGAGCTTGCTCGTGTCCAGGTCTGACGGGGAAAACACGTCTTCGTTCTCAGGCAGCTCGAAGACCTCAATGGCCATGTCCCCGCCAGGAACCACCGGCCCTGCCTCGTCCTCCTCTTCATCCGTGGCATATTCCCCTGTCTGGAAGGAAGGGGGTTTCAGCAATCCAGCTGTCCTCATCCCAGGTGGAGATGGGTTATTTGAAAAATATTTTATGAAAGAGCAATGAAATGTGTCACCCAACAGTAAGAGCATTAAACGAAGCATGCTTCATGCAGGCAATGTTATAAACAAAGGTTAGTTCAAAGATCCAAGTGACAAGTCTGTGCCATACACAGGTGAACGTCTGAAAATCAAACACCATCAGCTGCATCTTTAGTCTAGCAATGCGAGTTGCGTTCTTTCAATCCCAGTATTTGATGGTTTTGCTAAATAAAATTACGTTGCAAAGGGAAATGAGTAATTTCTTACAGTTCCCATCTCCCGTGTGAATAAGCCACCAACATGGGAAGCAAAGGGAACAAGGAGGCAGAGATCAAAGACCCGCAGAGTTGGAAAGGACCTTAATGAAACCCTGCACAGGTTTAGCAGGTTAATTCTCCTAAGCTTGAGGGCTCACTCAGCCCTGCTTGTTGGTTAACTGCATAGTGATTGGCCATGAGCTGAGGGATAAACTGAAGGCCTTGCACCGGCAGTCGCACATGTGGACTGTTTTGCCAGAACAGCACTTTTACAAATCTATTTTGTTGATGTGTGTGGGGGGGAGAGGGATTCTCACACAAAATGGCAGATTTCCAGCTTTCTGAGAAAGCCAAGGATCTGTCCGGACATGCCCGTTGTGGTGTGGTAAGAATCGGCCAGAACTGGCGGTGGCTGTGCCTTTTAGCTGGGTCATGCCCTTCGTGACACGCCACAGCCTCCCCAGCCCCGTGCTGCCCTGGGCTGCCTGGAGCAGTGAGCCTGCCTGTTTCCCAGGCCCCCGGCCACAGGCCCCTGCAGGTATTTGAGTTCATGACCCCTGCAGTAAACGTGACTCTTTGCTGCTAACTTCCGGAACATTATTAGAAAGCAGCTCTTCTGGCACATCAGGCTGTGGGACGATAATTCAACATAATTGTTTTAAATCTTTACCTTATGATAGACTTTAAAGATAAATCACAGATTCACAGGGCTCCAAAGACAGGGTTCGTTTAATTCATGCCTTCCTTCAAGTCAGACTTTATCTAACGCATGAAACGCAGAGCGGAATTCCTACTGCTTTTCAAGAGCGCCGTGAGCTGTACGTGCACTCTACAGCTCCAGCATCCGGCTGTTCTTCCTGTGGGTTTGCACCGTCTTCTTCCTGCTAGAGCCGAAGCGCTTTCTTTGTAAGATTATGTTTGCACGTGAAGGAAATCTGGTCCTGGTCCTCAGTGCAATGGCCCCCAGTGTCTGGAAGGCCGTTACCACACTGCCTTCAGACTTGCCTTTTCCAAACCAAACAACTCCAGCTGCACTCTGTGGCTCTGACTGCTTTCTCTGTAACTGCCTCCGTGGCTGCTCGCTGACGTCTCTCCACTTTCTCCAAGATGTGGAGCTTGGGAGTCACACAGTTCCTCCTAAGGAAGTGAGCGCCACTGGCCGAGGCGGGCCCTCCAGACTCCAACCTGGACTGGGGGTCGGGGGGTGGGTGGTCTCTGCACAGCCTAGGGCATCTTACGCACAGCAGTGGTTTCCCTAACTGCTTGCAAGTGAGTGAACTGGTGCTTCGGTTTGTTTTAAACTGTTGTTCTTCCTCAAGTAAAATCAGCGATGCTTTTAACACTACCCCTTCTCCCTGACAGAAAAGAAATGAACCTTGACTAAACCCGAGTTGAAGATAACCAGGTGTTCCTGGAGATGGATTGGAGGCAGCTGACTGGACAGACACAGCTCAGCGGCTGACGCCTCTTTGCAGGAAGTGGCTGGTCCCCACGCCGCCACGGTCAGTTTTGAGGCACCTGTGCACAAGCTGCCGCTGGCCTCCCCTTCACCTTTCTGTTGCAGAAAACCAAACCCTTTTCTCCTCAGACTGTTAAATCTTCACCTCCAAATGAGCATGGAACGCAAGCAACACACACGAGGTTCTGCTGGACATGAACACCACCCCTTTAAACGATGTATAACCCTTCTCGAAGCTTCCCCAGCACTAAGTGAATGTATAGGACTCTCCGAAAAGCAAACTCTGTAAAACATGGAATCTTCCTTTTCTCTGGGGCCTGGTTTTTGGTTATGAGACAATCTTGCTCCTGGCTTGCGCACGCCAAAATAAATTCTTTTCAGCTTACAGCTGAACCCGTTGTCTGCGTGTTTCCGCTGGTGTCTAAGCTAGACAAGAACCCTGAGGGTTTCTGCACCGTTGCTCTTGGACTGCGAGGAAGGGAAGCTGGAGCCAGTGGTCTCCATGCTGATCTGAGAGAGCTCCTCAGTCCCGGAACTCCAGGACTCCATGGAAACCAGGCTCCACCTACCACCCCAAGTGTCTGGCCCTGGCAGAGCAAAGTCCTTGACAACTTGCTTGCCTGTACAGTGAGAAACCACCAAGCTTAAAATTTGTTATGATCTTAGTGCAATTCTTTAAATTAATCCTCCTAATTCTACACACTTTTTATAGTCAGTAAGCACTTTGCAAAAACCAGTGATGTCATTTAACAGGAACGTGGCGAGGCTGGGGAGCAAACAAACGTTGCGGAAAGTCTTCACATGAGTATGAAACTGTGTGCCTGTGTTTAACCCTGGAAGTAAGACTAGTGGCAAGGGGAGACCTTTCCTATAAAGGCTTACATCAGGTATGCAAAATTCAGTTCTATATAATCAATTTGAGACATCACATGATTGACTCAATAAAACCTTAAACTAAATTTAAGGTCTGACTAAGCAATATTAGTGCGGTACATTTAAAGCATGAGCTGAAATGAACAGCTTGATTTCCCTTTGCCAGGGTGAAACAAATACGTAAGTACTCCGTGTGAGAGAATGGACGGGAGTACATGCCTAGGACAGGGCCTGCCGTGGAACAGGATCCAAACAAGTGTTCTTAATAAATCCAAGAACTGCAACTGCATTTACTTAGTGCTCTCTAGAAGTTCCTGAGGGAGTTTTGAAATTATGACAGTGAACAGCAGTCATTTGTTAATAAGGCAGTATTCTGTCACACATATTCTTAACAGCCTTGCAGTGTATGTACAACATAAGCAAATTCTTACCTCGAAGGGTAGACCTAGCTCTGTCATCCATATTTACTTTACTGAAACTATCTTCATAAATCTGTTATAAAGAATTCTTCTTGATTCTTTTGTCAATTTCTTCTTCCCAACACTCAAGTTACTTATAATCCTGCTAAAATTCTTATCATTCATCTCATCTTTCCGCTTACAAATGTTTTCTCCTTCTGATTAGTCTTGTAAGCATTTGGAGGACAAACTATGTCTTTACTGTCCTGATTCTACTCATTGTTTATCATAAGCCATGGATAGGGTGCTCATTCTCTCTTGCTGAGCATCTGCCATTTAGAATAACAGGTGCATTTATCACAGGACTTCATAAACATTTGGAAATAAGAAAAGTTACACTCAGTGGACTGAGTATTCGTTCACTTCTGATCCTTTTATCTTTGTTAAAAATGGAAATTTTTTTTTTTTTTACAGGCAGAGTGGACAGTGAGAGAGAGAGACAGAGAGAAAGGTCTTCCTTTGCCGTTGGTTCACCCTCCAATGGCTGCCGCGGACGGCACACTGCGGCCGGCGCACCGCGCTCATCCAATGGCAGGAGCCAGGTGCTAGGTGCTTTTTCCTGGTTTCCCATGGGGTGCAGGGCCCAAGCACTTGGGCCATCCTCCACCGCACTCCTGGGCCACAGCAGAGGGCTGGCCTGGAAGAGGGGCAACCGGGACAGAATCCGGCGCCCCAACCGGGACTAGAACCCGGTGTGCCGGCGCCGCAAGGCAGAGGATTAGCCTGTTGAGCCACGGCGCCGGCCTAAAAATGGAAATTTTTTATGGTTACTCTGCAGGTAAAATAAATGACATAGAATGAATCGTTAGCATAATGCTGTAAACTCCCAAATTACTTCAGATCAAATCTTCAAGTTATATAGGAAGACAGAAAATGCTGCACCAAAATAAAATCACTAGATCAAAGTATTTCCAGCCAAGTTAAAAATCTTTCAACGAGTTAGACTCTTGACATCCTTTTTTTCTCAACCTCCAAACTCATCTCGAATGTAGTGAGAACAATTCTTAGGGTAAAAACCAACATAGATTTTAAATGCTCCATTTCATGCTCTCCTCCACCTTCCACTCTAATGTCTCATATTCTTAAGAGCTCCATAAGGGGGAGGAGGGGATTATTAATCCGTTTGCAAGTTACTGTGTGGCCAGCACTGTATATTCCTAAACAATGACACGCTCTGGGCGTTACTGTACTATCTCAACTGGAGTCAGCGCTGAGCCTCAGAGGTGCTACCGAAGGGTAGAGAGTTAAGTTGTTGAGGATACTACAGTAAACATATCCCAGAGCCCACACTGCCTTCTAGCCATGCTGCTTCAGTATACTGAACCTAAAGTATCTTGGGGAGAAGGGGAATTAAGAATACATTCCTTCCCTGCTTCCCCTGGTACATAATCCTGCTGTGTTGGGATTTGTCTTCCATGACACTGAACATTATCATTCAGTTCACTTGCACCTGGGTCTAGTGGGACCCAACATTCCTGTGTTCTTCCCTCATAATATGCTCATGCTGGCCAAGGGCAAAGGAGGCCCCCTAGAGAGGATGGGGGCTAAGTACTGGCTGCATTAACTGCATCGTGAAGACAGGAATCATTGGGGAACAAGCAAATGCATGCACATACCATTTCATGTTACCTGGTCACAGAGGTATTCATGATTTTCCTATCTTTTAATTGCCGGGTCAAGTCTTCCTCTCATCTTGTGGGTCTGCTGGCTGATGTTTTATGATTTCTTATAGAAAAAACTATAACTATAACATACAATCCATACAACTGCTGTAAAGTTCTTAAAATGGCTGAAAAAGAGCCTTGCGAGGAAATACAGGAGCAGAGTTCATGTTTTTAGGATTTGGATTTGCCCCTATCTTTTGTACTTTCTTCTCACACCTGTTGAGCTACCAATCTTTACTCACTCTTTGCTGTAAGATACAGCTTACAGACACAGCGACTTCATGTCACTTTTGTTGCAAGAGGGCACTTGATAGTTCATTACATGGCATAATTACAACCCCAAGAACAGCTGGCAGGTTCCGCCTCTTGGTGAACATACGACTTCTGGCTGCAGGAGGGCTACGGTCCGGAACACATGAGTGCTCTTCTTATCAGTCTGCATGTTTTCAGAAGGAACAGAGACTGCCTGTCATATCGGTGAGTTGGTTAAAAAGGATGCAACAAAACCATCCTGTCTTTGCAGGCACTTAGACCCTGTTCAAATCCTGCCTGGGAGACACAGGGAGTGTCAGCTTCCAGATCCTAGCTCCAATTTCTTCATCTTACAATGAAAAACTTTCTGAAAGTAGTTCTTTGCATGCAGGGGTTGTCACAAGATTGAGTTCAATGGTACCAGTCTGTAAAGCACTTGATAGGTGCTCCAAGACATGAGATTGCTGCTGCTGCTAACAATTCTGCAGAAGCCACGTGTTATGGCCTCGCCAAGCTGTACCTTATAACCAGATGGTTGCCAAGCTCTGGTCCTGTAAATGAAATTTCCTAGAAGACCGTGATGCATGCATCTTTTACAAGCAATCTGCCAATTTCTGAAGTAAAACCTTTTCCTTTACTGAAACTAATTCTCTTTCTTTTCCTCCTGGTGTTTGAGCAAGGCACCTACCCACAGCCAAGCACACGTCTGCAGACTCCTCACTCAACAGCCCCAGCTGTCCCACCAGTTCAAGATGAATCATCACGCATGCTAGAATATCCAGCGAATTCACTGCCCTAATTCACTCCTTGATGCTCCCACTGCACACTAAGACACCAATAACCCTTCAATAGCTCTATATCTGCCTTTCCTCATCAACTTTTTTCAACTCTGAGATCCTTAGAGCGCCAGGTGTGATTTATCCATGCAATCCCAGCGTGGCTAGTGCATTGCTTGGCATCTAGTCTACCCTGAACAAATGTTTGCTGAATAAATTAAGACAGTTGTAGCTACATCTGCATGGCTCGGCAGAGCCTGATTTTCCTGTCGTCTCAGCTTTCCAGTATGAAATACAGGGAGGCACAGCTGCAGCTGAGGCCTAAATGACCCTTTGGGGAATTTTCTCTTGTTGTTAGGTTCAACCATTAGCAGTAATTTTTGCTGCAGCAATGTTTGCTCTGGTAAATTCATGGAAACTAAATGACGCTAATCATAAAAATAGCCTTAATTATGCAGTTTTTGTTAGAATTTGTGCACTGCGTTTGAATTTGCTTATAGATATTTTCACACTCAGCTCTGTGAGAGACTAGAGGAGAGCTGCTTGTTCTTGGGAGGAGAGAGACCTCAATCAAACACTTCAATGCTTAAAATTCCCACATCTCTACCGAGCACAGAGATAGCTTTCGGCAAAAGTGTCCTCTTCTTTGCAAAGGCTCTTTCCATTTTGGGCCAGTGACTTCTGTGTGTGCTTCACTTAGGCTGGGCCACTGAAGTCTCTCTGAACATTGTTTGCGCATCTATAAGATGGGAATAGCAACCCATTACTCCCAAAGTGGTTGAGAGGATTTACAGGAGCGGTAAAGTCACAGAGTCTGGAAGATGCTAAATGGTTACCTGACGTTAGGATTATTATTTCCTAAGACGACACCATAAAAACGGGTATGGGCATGGGGGTTGGAAAGATCAGAGACCCAAAGTGAAAAGACTCAACGTCACAGTAGCACAGCAGCAGGCAGCTGATTGGGCTTGTATATTTAGAGGTCTCTTCTATAAAATTGTGCAAAAGATACCGATTTCACAGGATACTGAGAAGAATTAAAGAAATAAAACACGTAAACTGTTCAACATGATCCCTAGCCCACCATTTATATGTTCATTTCTCCTCCATTTATCAAGCCATTCAACATGTTGTTGTCAATCGATTGTTCTCCGATTGCTTCCTGAATTTCACTCCATTCTCTGTCTTGTCACCAAGTAAAGGGTCACTAAGATCCATAGCTCGATCATGCACTGATATGGCCTCTGGGTTTCCTGCCTTCAGTCTCTCTGTGCCTCCAGTTATCAGTAATATCTCTGACAAATTCATCCTCCTAAAATTCCTACCAGTGAAAGATTTGCCAATAATATATTTTCTGACAACTGAAGCAATCTTTTCCTTCTTAAACTTTTCTACTGATTGTGGTGGATGGCTCCAAAATTAGCCTCTGATTTTTTAAAGACTGCTTTGGTTTTTATCTCTTTCCTTTTAGAACATATATTCCAAAAACAGGGGGTTCTGTTTTGTGTTATGGTGGGCAGCCTGAAAAATCCCCAGTGATCCCTGGTACTCCTGGCCTTGTGTCATTCCTTCTCTGAGAGAGTGCAGTGTACCTAGAATAACAACCAGAATACAACAAAAATAAAGGAATGTTACTGCTGAGGTTAACTTACAGAAAGACTGTGAGTTGTGTCTCTTCCGTTCTCTTGTTCTTTCTGTATCTCTCTGTTATGTGCCTAAGCCCTCATTATTGGGAAACAAGCTGCTATAATGTGAGAGAGCCAAGAGGCCAGTGCTGCAAGAAACTGATGTTTCTGGCCAGCAGCCAGCAGCAGGAGTCTGCCAACAGTCACCTGAGGGAGCTGTGCAAGCAGCTCTTCCGCGTCCTGCGGACAGCTGTAACTAAGCTTGGACGCAGATCCTCTCCCAGTTGAGCGTTTAGATGACCACAGCTCTGGCTGAAACTTTATTTGCAGCCTTGGGAGAGATCTTGAGTCAGAGGCATCCGACTAAGCTGATTCACAGATACTGTAATGTATAAATATTTCTTACTTGAAGTTGCTAAGTTTGGTGATAATTTGCTACGCAGCAAGAGCAGAGGGCGCTGTCATAACAAACACCAGGACGTGGCTTTGGAAACCAGCAGTGAGCTGAGGCTAGACAGACTGTTTTTTTATTTTTTATTTTTTAAGGAATACCAATTTCACAAGTACAACTTTAAGAATAGTTATTCTTCTCACCATACCTGCCCTCTCCCTCACACTGCCACCCCTCCTCCTCCTCCCTCTCCCCTTCGCAGCCCTATTCTTCATTAAGATTCACTTTCAATTAACTTAGTATACAGAAGACCAACTCTGTACTAAGTAAACATCTCAACAGTTTGTGCCTTTGCGCGCACACACACACACAGACACACACACACCAAAAAAAAAAAAAAAAACTGTTTGAGAACTAGTAAAGACTTTTGAAAAGTATATTTCAGCAAGCCTGAACTGCCCTGAACAGATTGTTAATGACAATCCAGAAAATGGCCAGGAGAAGGTTCATTATGTAACAGCAAGAAGCTTAGCACCATTATCACCTTCTCTAATGAGAAAATAGGAAATGTTCCTAGTGAGCTGGGTGTTCCAACTAAGTAGATTTCCAAACAAAGTGGTGAAGGTGTCACCTTATTTCCTCTCACTGTGTATGGTAAAATGTGAGAGGAGATGCGTTTTCAATACTATTAAACTAAAAGAAGCCAACATTTGATGGGGTTTCAAGTCTCTAAGTCTAAAATTAAGAAACAGCATCCAAGCAAAGTTCAAATCTAGGTTACTGCCAGAAGAACACAGTCTAAAAATGAAGTAGAGGGTGTGACCACAAAATCTTGTTAGGAATTCTGAGTTCAGGGAACCCTAATTTTGGTGAATGGCCAGTGAGCAAGTCTGTCATTGCTCTAAAGGGAGACACTTCTCTGTCAGCAAGGGTGTTCACTGTACAAATAACACTAAGATCTGCTGAATCAAAGGCTGTGGATACCTGCTCACAAAACACACAGAGGCATAGGAGACCCACGGGGGAATTGTCTTCGAACAACAGCCACCCCCATTTCCACCCTGTCTTGACTTGTGGTGAATTTTCCCATGAGGATAACAATCCCTTAGCCACATTGTTAGACAGACAAAATCCACTCAGTCTATTCCACAGTGTATAATGAAGTCCTATTATCAATAAGACTCTATGCAGTTGAATAAGCACAACTTGTAGTGCTGAGATAAACTATATTCCCTAAGCTCCCAGACCCCATAGGTTAAACAAATCCTATAAACCATCAGGATGCCTTAGAAACCCACGTGACTTTCTCCTTAAGTTTCTGTGTGGCCTTTCTACTTGTTCCGAAGCACTAACAGGTCAATCGGGATACCTTGGTGACTGCACAGGCTTGCGTAACTCGTGGTCTACAGCAATTCTATCATCCAGAACAACCTTGGCCAGTGGTGTGAGGCTGACTTGAACGCCTTCCAGGACTGAGATAATGTCATTGATCATATCACCTAGTCAGAAGCACGTTCCCTACCTTATCTTATGAAATGCTTCTAAGCATAACTGCCCACAGGTTGCATGTAAATAATAAATGAGGTACCATACTTCAGGGAACTCCCCAAGTAATCAATGACCACCTCATTTTGGAGAGACTAAGAAGATCCAATGGAGAAGGCTACGAGACCGGACAGCGGACTTTCTTTGAATATAAACATATTTACTAAGAAAGACTCTTCTTTAAAGTAGTCTTAAAAGGTCTTTCTTTACATACATAAATACACTTCTGTGGTGCGGCTACATTAGCAGCCCAAAGAATTCAATCTGTTGCCACAGTTGGTTGCTATACTTTGTCGTTCCTAACTTTATTCTGTTGGCCTGTAATTTTCTAAGTCACAGATCAAACAGCTAGATCACTGGCAACAGTTCAAAAGCCAGTAAATATCACAAGGTTCATCAGGGCAGTACTGGTCAGAGCTCGTAAGGATGGCCTTGAGTCCTGCCTAGTGACCATGTCATCTCTGGGGTCTTCCAGCTGGTGCTGAGGTTGCAAATCCTAATAGATTAGATTAAATCTAACAGACACTAATAGATTAGATTAAATAATTTAGCTGAACCATCCTGAATCAAGCCTAGGATTTTTTTTAAATACAAACAAACAAATACAAACAAAAAACAACAAATCTATGAATTGAGAGCACGGTGAGCCTGAGGCCTTGCATTGGAGGCAGCGTGCAGACAATATTTCTCCCAAATGGAGAGCTGCCACTCATTTATGTAAATCCAAGAAGCTGTTGTGTTAATCCAGCAGCTCACTTGGATCTTTTGTTTTCATTTGACAAACAAGGTTTGTTAGTTGTGCATTTCACGATTCAAATAATCAGGAGTTCACCCTGACCTATCTCAAACTGAGAATATCCAATCAGAGAGACCCAAGGCAGCCTTGGGACAGAAATTTCTTTTCAGCAACAGCTTGGTAGCATATTGCTAGCTACCTTTTTGAAAAGGGAAATTTAGTGAATAATTAGGCACGAAGCATTGTGTGCTGGGAAAAAGGCCTGAGCACTCTGGTACTGGGAAGTGTCTACCAGGGCTGTGAGTTGGCTTTCTCCTCCTTGGATGCTAAAGTGTCTCTGCCACCTGAGAGAAGACAGGGAGAGTCGCCTACGTGCCCCTCTGTTGCTGCTCGACTGTGGCAACCTCTGCGTGGAGAATGCCCTCTAACACAAACGGGACAGGGCACGGAGCACACCAAGTCCACGCTGCAGTTAGCAGTGGAGCCCACTAAGGATCCCATCAACAAGGTAACTTTAGTTTCCTTTCCCACTGTGAGCTCCAGCATCTCAGCTGAATTTGCATATCCTTCTCACCAAGAGACCAGGTGAGATCATGAGTTATGAGCCAGTATCCATAGAACCAAGACTTTCAAGTACCTCCCCTCCCCAAAGTTGCACAGCATTCCCAAGGGGTTCCAATAGCATGTAGTCTCCCTGGTGGGCCTACAGATCTCCATCCCACCATCAGCCATCTTTCTCCTTAAAGCAGTGGAGGTAGAGAGGAGGAAGCATCGGGAGTGTGGAGGCTGACAGCAGCTGTGGACCAGTACAAGGCGCATTTGCTTTTAGTCCTGAGCAATGCAGTGGTAGCTCATATTATAATGTAACTTCCAATGTCAACAGCCCACCTAACATAGTATATAAAGTGAGTCACCATTACTGACTCCCCTTGTTTAGTCTGTGGATGCTGACTCAGCAGCCATAGCCTTGACTTCCACAGCAGAGACTCACTTACAGAGTCTGTCTTAATTTGGAACATTCATGGCCCATTATCAGAACATCTCTTTAAACCTGGCCTTAACAAAAGGGATAGTGGGGTTTTCCAGGGTGGTAAAGTTGATGATAAAAATTTACCTACTTGGGGGGAAAAGTTTTATTCTCCAGTGGGTTGCTTCCATCATCATTGATGGACCCAATGCAAAGCAGTTAGTTTTCAAATACTCAGAGGAGTTTGTCAGTCTCAAAGAAAACGCCCTGACAGGACTAATATTCCTTGAAAGCTGTCAGGATCCCCTACCGAGAACTTTGAGACCTTTTATGTCAGAATGGATTTGAGATAGACATGACACATGTAGCAGGCTGCAGAAGGGGCAGAGCCAAAAGGCAGTCTAGCTGTTGCGATTCCTCCCTGACCAACAGTATACATCCATTTCCTCCTTCACCAGTGAGCCAGCCAAAGTTCTGATGATGCACTGAGCTTGCCCATGGTGCCAGAGCAAACTCTTCCCATGAAGCTCAGTGCAGCTGTGTTTCTCTGCTGCTATTGTCTGGACACAGTCAGAATCTTCCTCTACCCAGGATGGGACTTTGTAACAGACCATATTTTGATGCTGGTTCCTCCAGCCATGATTTCCAGAGGGTGGTGACGAGAAGGCCAGCTGGTCCATGCAGAGGGAGCCGTGTCAGGAGAGGAAGGCATGTCGAGGTCACCTGGATCTTTACAGTAGGTAGGAATCATGTCTTTGCTCTGGAAGGAAAAACCAGCTCTATCTTCCGCGGCCACTGTATAAACTACATAAACATCTGGGGTTTTTGTTTGTTTAATTTTAAATTTAAGATGAAAAAATGTCATGTATTTAATCTATACAGATTTAGGAGTACAGTGCTACTTACCACCCTACCCTCTCTCCCAGAAAGGTTAGTCAGGATCGCAGAAATGCGAGACCCTTGGAGAACTGTTTTCCAATGATTATACGACGAGAGGTACAGCCTGACAATTGGGCGGATTTTAGAAAGTCTAAAGAATATCGTTCGATTTAGCTTTCCGAGCCTTTCTAAGCACCACTGCTCTCCATGTGTTCTACTCTGCAGGTAAGCTGATCTCTTTGTTTCTTAAACATGTGCTGTATTTTCCCAGCTTCTTAAGCTGCAGAATGAATATGAACAACAACAACAACAACAACAAAAACCTACTTGTAAAGGAAAACTGAAACCAGAAACCTCAAATTCATGCTTTTATTTTAGATGCCCACAGTTGAAATATTCTTTAATGCTGTGATTACTGGGCCTTTTTGTAGGTTAACTTAAAAATGTTTTAAATTCTTTACCATGTAGATTTAAAGGTTCCACAGCAAAATGGCAATTTTCTTCTGAATATAAAGTATATTTTCCATGACTCAATATAGTTAATTCAATTCCTGTTAATAAGTTAACCACTGGCCGGTGTACAAAGAGATAAAATGCCATTGTCAGTAAGTATCTGATAAATATTTTCCATATGAGGAGGGAATCAGTGACCCCTCATTTTCCCACTGAGATCCAGAACTAAATAGTCAACAGAGTAAAGTAGATCTCTATAATTCAAACGTCACACTGCAATTTCAAACTGGCAGTTTTCTGTGAGTTTCATTTTACTTGCAAAGGAAACAATGAAGCACTTATTCTGATGTCAGAGGAACTGTGGGAAGAGACTGAAAAATTTGTATTTCCCTCGATTTCTAATGGGCAGAAGAGGATGATGACAGTAACTGCAAGACCATGGACTACTACTGTTTAAATAATTACTAATCATGCAACTAATTGAATTTTGGAAACAATCATGTGTTCATATAAAAATGAACTCATTTGATTATTAAAAATGGTACCAGATCATCAAGAAATTATAGAATTACAGAATTTAAGACACAAAAAAAATTTTTAAATGAAGCCAACAAGAACGTCACTGATGGTATTTCTATGGATTGTGTATACATTAAAGATCTCAATCTCACAATTTTCTCCCTGGGACAGTAATGCTAATCCCTTCTTCACATGGCTGTCTTATAGACTATGGCAGCAATTTCTCCATTAGAATGTATATTATTATTTGAGACTACACACACACACACACAAACACACACACAGCACTCTCTCATCTATTGGTTCACTCCCCCAAAATGCCCACAAGGGCTAGTATTAGGTTGAGGCCAAATCCAGGAGCCAGGAACTCAATCCAGCTCTGTTATAGGGGTGACAGGAACCCAATTATTGGAGACATCATCACTGCCTCCCAGGGTCTGCATTAGCTAGAAACTGGAGCCAGAGCCAGAGCTGGGGATTAAACCCAGATACTCGTATATGAGATGCAGGCATCTTAAGTGCTAGGTTATGGCCCATCCCAACAATTCCTTTCAGCAAAGTGTCTATAGTACCAGGGCTCAAAGGTCCTTACTCTCGTTTTCCCAGCATCTTTATCCTGGACACCCAGCTCTGAGTGTACCTAGCCCATTCCCATTCTCTGCCACAGTCTTAGGCCTCCTACAACATGTACGCTGGGTCAGTAGGTCTGAGGCTGGGTAGAGAAATTTGCACTTCTGAAGAAGTGTCATGAGAGCCTCAGATCAAGGTAAGTAAACACAGAATCGTCTAAGTTTTCTGAGAGAATGAACTATGTCACATGCATTTTATACCCATATAACTGCTGAGCATAAGGTATTGCACATGGCAGTTTTAATTTTATCAAGGACTTAGTGGGCACAAGGACTATTTATGAAGCAAGTAGAAAAGATAATGAGCGATATCTCCAGTGGATGAGGAACTCAGTTCAAGAAAACTGTATTTTCACGGAAGTCCTCTGTGTGTGCCTCCTGCATTCCTTCTGGAGCTGGAAGTCTGGAACTCAGTGTTACTGCCACACTGATGCACAGCAGCTTCAGCTCGAGGTGAGTGGAGCCTCCACCAAGCTGGTAAACCCCTGCGACAAGGCAGCTCCTGCGAGGCAGCTGTTGGTGAGGTCACCGTTCTCCTGATGGCTCAGGAGAATGGGTTTCCAGGAGTGAAGGAAACGTCTAAGTTAACGCACAGGGAAGGAGACAGTCCTCTGTGTCTAACATTATTTAGGACCATCTGACTCCTCTGTTCCTGGTGCTGGTTTACATGGTTATGACAAAAAGGAAGTCATGTCAAGTTGAGTCACCAAGTTGCCACTTCAAAAGCCCCGAAGATTTTCAAGGAAAGCAGAATGCATATTCATTTTTTCTGGTTTTGCACGCGGAGGGTTTTGGCGCACTGTAATAGAAAATTCAGTTCCTCCAGATAATACAGACGTGGTAACAATGCCAGGGGCTGAGTGCAGATTATTCCTCACATCTCTCCCTGGCTCCAATCTCCAGTCCCACTAGGCTGACAACGCCATTTATACCTCTGTTCTTCAGCGTTCTTCCCTCACTATCTCAGGTCATGTTTCCGACTACATTTCATTCACATTTAACTTTATTCCTTAATTTGCATCTTAACCACCTGTGCATCATTCAGTTCAGTTCAATTTCTTGGCTTCCTCTTATTTTCCCAGGGCTGTAGTCATTCCTGTGTCTACTAAAAATCGATCAGCCATTGGAAAAAGTCATGGAGGAGATGACAAATTGTTGGGAGTGGAGAAGTGGGGACTATGGGTAAATAGTAGAGAGAGATGTACATGGTTCTATTGACTCATTTTTAAATAAGGGCCCCTATGCTACCTGAGAGAGCCCAAGACGACTTTATGGAGGAGATGAAATACACACAGGTGAACTGGAATAAGTTGGCACACAGGGCAACAAAGTTGCTGTAGTGAAAGACCTTCAAGGGAAAGAAGGGACCAGAATATTCATGGGGAAACCAGAGTATGCACATGTCATGGCAAAGTACGTCTGTTTCCCAGGCTAGTAAGGTTACTCTTTCATGATGTCTTTTTTTAGCATTTTAGAGCTTTTTGGTAAAGAATTATATTCAGGTTACAAAATAGAAATGTTTTTAAAGTTCAGAAAATACTTTTATCTGTGTTTGCTTCTGCAATATCTCTGGCATACAGCAGAGTCTATGGTTTATTGTTGATAAGAGAGACTTGTTCTGGCATATTTTCTAAGGAGTTTATTCTTCCAGAGGAATTTAACAGCATAGAAGAATCGATCTGATAAAGGATGTTTGGTGTGCCTTATCTAGGTCAGGTGTAAATAATATCACAATGTGGCAGTTAGAAAAAAATTAACAAGAAAAGGTATTCAAGTCACTTGTATTGTAATAAATATAGAAGAAATTTATCTATAGAAAGATGACACTTGGGGGCAGCATTGTGGCCTAGCAGGTTAAGTCACCACCGAGGATGCCAACATCCCCTACTGGCAGCAGGTTGTGTCCAGGCTACTCCACTTCTGATCCAGCTCCCTGCCACTGCAGACTGGGAGGCAGTGGATGATGGCCCAAGTGTTTGTGCCCCTGCCACCCACACAGGAGACCTAGATGGAATTCTGGGCTCCTGGATTTAAAGTGGCTCAATCCTTGATGCTGAGGGCATTTGGGTAGTGAACCGGAGGAAGGGGTAGTTTCTCTCGCGCGCTCTCTCTCTCTCTTTCTCCCCGGCCCCCCAACCCTTTATATGAAAATAAAAATAAATATTAACAAACCGTAGCATGTCTCTACATAAAGAATATTCATAGAGAGGCTTTTTTTCAAGGACTAAAGGTTAGCTACCTCATGGGGACAGCATGTGTATAAGCAGGTATGGGTACATTGCTCAGGATAGATCAGGCTTAGATCTTAAACTCAATGATTTTCAATGACTTTATGATTCCAGGTTTCAGTGGGGAATACAAATGAAATGATGGAATGAAATGTAATGATTTGCAGTTTCTAACCAAATTGGTCTGTGAACAAGCTGTTAAAGATTCTAATACTTCTTTTAACCTTCCGGTTCCTTGTGTTACCATAAGCCAGGCTACCGTTTACACACACCTGATCTCCATTCTAAACACCACTATTTCTATTCCTGACAACTAATGGTAACAAGGATTATTTTATTACTGGAAACATAATACTGTTTTAGATATTTTGATATGCCCACCACATAGATCATGCACATAAATATTGTTTTAGTCAAAGATATACACATTTAGTGTTTGGAAAAACTAAGAAATTTGTAGCAAAAAATTTTTTTAAAAACAAGATACTGAATTTTAAAATAATATAAATTTTATGTGTACTGCATTGCCTAAACATTATATGGCCCTGAAATTAGGTATCTTTTTCCCCTCTTTAATTTGAATCACAAAATTTTGAAAGTGTTAGGGTTAAAAATATCCAAGGACAAATATTAGGAAGTGAGTCCAAATTGCAGAAGCCATGCCTAAAACATGTGCTGTGTTCCAGAATTAAATGTTATTTTTTTCAAATCATTATTTTGAAATTATTATTCAACACAAAATATGTGTTCCAGAGAAGTGCTTCAGAACATACAGGTAGTTAACAAGACACACGGATTATTTAAGTTCCCATAGGATGCAGGAAGGTACAGACAAGCATTACTTTCTATGAAAAAACAAACCTTAATGAAATAGTTGTTATTGTTATTGAAGTTGCCAGACACTCCTTGTAATTCAGCCACAGTGTTCTAAAATGTTGACAAAAAAAAATTAAATAAGGCCTGTACTCCCTAAAACAGAAGAGCCTAAAGATGAGGACAGAAAAGTTATGAAGTTCTTTCTGGGGCTAACTGTGACGCAGACTGTCAAGTGCTAAGAGATTATGGCTGCACCTTAGTAAAAGTGCCCCCGCTCTCAGTTTCTCACTACTCCACACAAAATATAAAGTCTATTCCTGGGATTAAATTCACATAATTAAAAGGCCATCCATAATAATGGCAACCTCTTGCTCATGTAACACAAACTGTCTCCAACTAGAAATGGCAAATAGTGTCAAATTCAGTGCTTTCCCTTCGATATTTTCCATACCAAATATATATTTTGTAAACTTTATACTCTCTAGTAATGAAAACAAGTTATAAAAGAAGGATTAAATGGCTTCCGTTTCCAGAGTAATGATGAACTATGCCCCCAAAAGACAGAAATGTCACCTGTATTCTAAGACTTTGTAATGTAATTATGCTTTAAAAGGACATTTAAGCAAAGCAAATAATCATATAACTTTAACATGTCTATAACACAACATAACATTTCTATTTTCTAATTTTAAAAAATAGGGATGGTACCGGTTTACATTGTATTTGCAGACTGAGCTCACAGGGTTCCAAATTGCATGATGCCCTTTGAGAAGATTCTCACACAAAGAATCTACACAAAATAAACAGAAAAACCAGGCTGCCTTACTACTACAAGGCTCAACACTGACAGCTGTGAAGTGTTACAGATTAGATATAATTAAAAGTTAAATTCCAGTTGAAAAATTTACAATACCCCCAGAATTTCATGGGACGGGGCTGACTGCCTGAGGGGTTTACTGAAATCCTCCATGGTTACCTTTCAGATTGTTAAAGGAAAGAGAGAGAAAGAGAAAAGAACAAGAAAAACAGATGAACGAAAATTCTATTAAATCCAGAAATGCAACCACTAACCACAGATAGACTTAAATGTGCATTAAATTTTTTTTCAGTTGTTCACAGAACCCTCCCTTTTACTCTTCAGCTGTTAAGCAGAGACATTTTAACTTCATTTTAAAACCAGAATGTTTAAAAGAGAATGAACAGAAACAGAAATGCAAATTAAAATGGAATTGGCTATTTGCCTATTTTAAACTCTTCCAGTTTCAATATTTGGAAGACAAAAAAAAAAACCACAACAGAAAAAACAGACATTTAAATAAGACTCAAAGGTTACCTATGTATTTCAAATGGTACTAGAGTATGACTTACAATTTCTTGGATCACTTAAACAAATCTATCTAAGAATAAGCAGCACACAATCAAATGTAATTCCGAAACATGGCTGGGATGAAAAGCCACTGTGTGTTCAGTGCTCAGGCATGTAGTTCGCACGCCGCACTGTAGGCCATACAGCCAATTCTAACAACAACTCTCTTCCGCCCAAGCAACAAGCTCCAGGACAGAGTCCACCTTGAGTGATTTGATCAGAAACAGAAGCTAGCAGCTCTTCAGCAGACAGTGCTGGTGGAATGGCTGGCTCTGCAAGTCAGTGGGAAGAACTTGGTTGCTCTGCATCTAACTAGACATTTTCCTGGCTGGTCCAAGGAATGTCACAGAGGATGGCATCGAAAACAAAATAAAACAAAAAAGCATTCTGATTTTGAAATCATGATTCTATAAGTTAAGCATCCTTTAACTTAAAGCAGAGTGAAAAGCCAAGAGATTGATTACTCACACGCCATGCCTGTTGTACCAAAGGCAAGTCAATAAACTGTTGAATTACATAAGAAATTAACTCAATTATTCAAGGACCATTTATCCACTGAATATCCAATACTGGTTCTTCTCATTTCCTCTCTGCCTCTTGGACATTTTACTTTTCATTATCAGAGAGAAAGAAAGTAAACAGAAAATAGGGAGATAACAGCCCAATCAATCAATTTAATAATATTTCCTAGCATTAGTTTAAAAATAAGAATTATTTGATTCAGGTGATAATCTGATAATACTAATTCACTGGAATGAATTTTCATTGTACAGCTCTTGTCTCGATGAACTAAAAAGTAGTAGCTGCTTTTCCCTGGGCATGTTTTAGAGAAGCAGTGCATGACACAAGAGACAGGCAAAATACACAAGTCAGGGAGGAGAGGGAGAGAGGGAGAGAGGGAGGAGAAGGAGGAGAGGGAGAGAGGGAGAGAGAGAGGTGAAGAAAACACTCCCTGAAGTCTCCAGTGAGGGTTACTTAGAGCTACACAGTAGTACAAATCTGAGTTCAACTTCCACAACTCGCTGAGGAAAAATTTGTTTAACTCAAAGCTGAACTGTCTTTTGTAAAATATTTCTGTGCTCAATTGTCTTTCACATGAAGATGATACAGAATGCTGCCTACAGTAAAAATCCAAGCATTTCATTTCCTCAATGCTAGAAGCACAGAGATTAGAAATATGGACGAAGGAGTCACAGACTCCAAGTAGCATGAGAAGTCACCACCTACACAAGCGTCCTGCTGATTCTGCATGTGCCTGAATGCAGCCTGAGCCCTCCATCCAGAACCAGCACAGGGGCTGCAGAGGCCAGGCTCTGGAGCCACTGAGACTCTGTTCCAATCCTAACTTTGTCAACCCCTTGCTTGATCACTAGGAAAAAAAAAAAACTCAGCTGCTGAATTTCCAGAAGGAAAAAAAAAAAAAGAGAGAGAGAGAGAGAGAGAGTCTTCTGTTTGCTTTAAAGATTAAATGATAAATGAGGTCATGAAGAAAGGCACCTTGGGAAGCGCCTGTCACTGAGAATTTATTCTCTTCACCTTTCACAATACCTGCCCAGATGACAGTGAACTCTACTTTCATGACCAAAATAGGCACTCCCCTCCCCCGTCAAAGCACTCTCTCACTTGGTATTTGATGAGTTTCCAAGTATAAACACTGAGGAACAAGTATTCTTTTTGCATTTACCACATTATAAAAGTATAAGAAAACCATGTGTATGTGTGCTTGCATGCATGTGTGTGTGCATGTGTGTGTTTTGTACAAAGCGCTGGCTGCTTGAAGTGAAAACTTTTGGGGATGAAGAGAATCAATTCCTCAAGACAACTGGAGGGAGTTTGTGATATATGGCAGAAAAGTTTCACTTGGGGAGCCTTCAAGATCTCCTTGTCTTTACTTCCCCCTCTTGTTTCATGGCCATGGAATGCCGGAGGCCAGGAGGGATTCAGAGGTCAGCCAGCCCCTGTACTTGAACAGCAATGACACTGAGGCACAGAGACCACAAAGCTTGGCCTCCTTTCCTTCCACCCCCAGTGTCACTGCTGTCCTGTAACCTCAGAGCCAAACTCTTTCCAGCAGGGTGAAGGGGTAAAAACCAAACCTGCACAGAATGACTACGATCCTAAAACAGGCTTGCAGCCAAAGCAAATCAGCACCTCTGATAAAGCACAAAAGACTAACACAGATATTGAAAACCAGGTAGGAAACAAGTTCAAATATTTGAAGAAACTATATTTTAGTTTCAAAATCTAAGATAACATTTTCATAAGTAATGTCTTAGTATAACGAGAAAATACTTGCCATTTCAAATGGACTATGCAAGTAAAAAACCAAGTCAAGTAAAAAAAATTCTTCGAGACTAATTCATTCACTTAAAAGCTTTCTAATGTATTTGTTTTCGGTTGAAAGCTAACTGACTGATACATCACTTCTAATTTTCTACTTTAATAAATAGAGAATACATTCTCACTACAATACAAACACGTAAAAACTTTATAGGTATTTGGGTTAAAAACACTCCAGGCTAAAAATACATGAAAATATTTGAATGCCATTTATTAATCTTCTCTATGTCATGGCTGAAAGCCAAAAAAAAAAAAAAGTTCTGGAAAAATAATATATTCAGATGAGTAGAGGTTGACCAGATGAAGTTTCACGGTGCTTATATCAGCCGGTATAGAGAAAAATATTTGTTTTATCTAAATATTTACTAGTTTATGGTATATGAAATAGTACAACTAAATTGTTGATGGGTCTTTTGACATGCCAATATGAAACATGTGCATGTTTAAATGTGTTTATAATAAAGTGTGTTGTCCCGTGATATTAATGTACATTTGGCATTGACATTAGAAATAGACCAGCATCTGTATTACATTACAACACACAAGGGGTCCAGAGAACCGTTTTCACTTGGGGGTTAGCTTCTATTCATTTACTTGATCTTCTACAGAGAGCAGGATGTAAAATTATTCCAATATGTATCCACTCTATAGAACATGTGCTAGTGGAAAAGCTTTGTTCTGCATTATGTTAGCACAAATCATAGTGAACAGATCCAAAGAACTTTCTCTTCCTGGGGGGAAAAACTCTGGAAACAGTCAGCAATCTTTAGTCCCTTTCTGTGGATGTGCATGCGGGGGTGTTTTTTCACTTAAAATGTTTACTGATTTTTTTTTTTAAATGCTCTTGTACAACATTTGGAAAAATTGAGAAAACATAAAGCAGAGTGAGAAAATCACCTTATTCCAACAGGAAAGATAACCATTATTCATGTTCTGGTGGTTTTGCCCATTTTTTTAAAATTTTTTTCTGAAAGCATGGTCAAAGAGAAGGCTGACTGGTTTCCAACTGTCCACGGGACACCGGGACTCGATTCTTAAGTTATTATCAGATGCAAGTAGTATTTCTTTTCCATGAGGTTCAACTCAAGTTCACTGTAGATATAGAATCCTTAAGGAGCTGCAAAGAACCTGTCACCCTGTTACGTGGTGGAGAGAGCAGAGCATGGGGCAGTGGACGAATGAGCACGACCAGGACCGGATGCTCGAAGGCGCTCCCTACCTCGTCGTCGTCGGCGTCATACTGGGCATAGTGCTGCTCCAGCAGCTCCCTCTGGCGCCTCTCCTGCTCCAGCGTCTGGCTGATCAACTGGGCAACCTCACTCACTTGTCCTGGTTTTTCCCGCCCAATAACAAACCTGTAGAAAGGTTACAGAAGACTTACCGTTAAGACTTTCCAGTGAAAAGGAGCACAAACAAAAGCATCTAACCCTGAGACCTCAGCGGGGTCCACGCTGCAAAGTCTAAAGTCCTTGTGACTCAGGTAGCCCTGAGGATGGTGGAGGGCCAGCTCCCGTCCTGGCTGCTCCATTGCTGATGCAGCTTCTGGGGATGTGCCTGAGAAGTAGCAGATGATGGCCCAAGCAGCTGGGTTCCTGCCTTTCACTTGGGAGAGGCAGATGGAATTCCAGGCTCCTGGCTGCTTGGCAGCCATTTGGAGGGTTGAACCAGTGGATGGAAGATTCATATTCATTCATTCATTCTCTCTCTCTCTCTCTCTCTCTCTCTCTCTCTCTCCTGTGTGTGTGTGCCCCGTCAATTCACCTTTCAACAAACACACACACACATACTTACACACACACACGATGTATTTATATTTTATAGCAGAATCACCTATGTACTTCAAATGGTATACCTGGGTATAAGGAAAGGTTAGCTGAGCAATTAAACTGACTTTTTGGGACACTGCTCATAGATGAAAATAAAGGGACAAATAATAGAGCATAAAAAATTAATGCTTTGGAACAAGTCTTAAATGTAATCCATTGTACAGTACTTTATACATTTTTGATGTCTTATAAAATGGAAGCAAACTCAATTTTTTAAGTTAGTCATGTTTCTAATAATGTCTTCCAACAGAGATTTTGAAGTATATGGTAACTCAGAAGGTTAAATAAATAGAAGAATGCTGATGTTTTTGCTAAGTCACTATCACCCTGGAGATAAGAGGAAGAAAAGGAAAGATGAAAAGCTAAAATAACAAGAGGTGCTGCATTAATTCTCTCTTCTCTTCAGAAAAAGGCATGAGAGAAGACTCACAAAGTAATGGGGCAAAGGGAAATATCTGTTGGTATTAGCTGATGCTTAAAGAAAAGTCTAGAGCAAAACATATTTACTTAATTGCAAGCTAATGTAAAATGGAAATGCTATACTAGGATCTAATTATTAGTACTAATGTGACAAAGTCTTCCATTCAAATACTCTTTAAACAAATATTTATTGTATGCATATCCAAAACCTGAATGATATATCTTTTAAAAACATAAATAGATCAAAAGAACTTATACTTGGGGGCCAAGGCCGTAGCTCACTTAATGGTTAAACCTCCCCCTGCAGCACCTGCATCCTATATGGGTGCCAGATTCTGTCCCGGTTGCTCCTCTTCCAGTCCAGCTCTCTGCTGTGGCCCAGGAATGCAGTGGAGGATGGCCCAAGTGCTTGGGCCCTGCACCCCATGGGAGACCCAGAGGAAGCTCCTGGCTCCTGGCTTCAGATCGACACAGCTCCGGAAGTTGCAGCCATTTGGAGAGTGAACTAATAGAAGGAAGACCTTTCTCTCTGTCTCTCTCTCTCTCTCTCACTATCTATATCTCTACTACATCTATATATAGATACAGTATATATCTATATCTCACTATCTACATCTCTGTCAAATAAAGAAAAAAAGAAAAGAACTTACACTTGAATATTCCATTGTGATATATTTGTGAGCCATGGGTCACAAGAACATAGTGCTTTGAAAGATTTGTGCAGTCTCATGTGTTCCATCACATTAAATGGCTTTTCTCCAAACTCGATAGCTTTTTAAACATGCAACTTTGTTCTATAAGCAAGTGGTGGTAAATGTATCTCTAGATGTTTTCACTAGGGTGTGCTGATAACAGTGAAAGTCTTAGAGAACTACGCTTTTGGCCCTTACTTGTAATTGCACATTTTTACATACTTTGCCTTTCTTTACTGAGAGCTCAATTAACATAAAACTATATATATATATCCAACATTAAAATTTTTAAATTAATCTATAAAATGTTCACTCTTGAAAGCTAGACCTGAGTATACCTTAAATAAAATCTTAAAAAATGAAAGCTAGACTTGACATATTATAACTTAATTGTATGCATTCTTTAAAATGAATCTTGTATCTAAGCCAATGCCAATTATAAATTTTTTTCTACACTATATTTCAATGTCAAAAAATAGCTCAATTATTTTTTAAAAACCTGTCTAAAAGTGTTACATCCTTTCCAGGGATAACATCTCTCTTATAAATAGTCAGCTTTGAAAATTCAGTTTAAATATTCATGCATTTGAATATTTAAAAAGTAATCTGTAACATGTTAATCTGTTTATAGTGACACTAGAAAATGTTCCATTAATAAATTGTTGGCTTTAATTAATTTTTTAAAATCCCTGCTGATTTTATCATTTTCTAACATCAAGAGTTGTTGTCCATTTTTATACAGATAATATTGAAAAGCTATATGCAAAGTATCAAGTCCACACTGGCTTCTCCCCTGTCTGAGGGAAGGAGGTAGCTTTGGGAGTAAATACAAAGTCCACAATGATGGCTGATTCCTATAAACATGGAAACGTCCTACTGCCCTCAATTACTTATCACACTCGGGTATATACGATCACAAAACCAAAGGCTCTGATAAAATGGGGAAACTATTGGTGGTCTCTTGTGCTATGGTGGCAATAGAAACATTATAAAATGATATAAACTAAGTAAAAACATTTCATCATTTACTACATTTCAAATGAAATCTAAGATACATCAATGATCTTAAGTAAAAATAAAAGGAAGAAAGTCCTCATACATAGAATTATATGCCCAGGTATGTATTCAAACCAAAACATGCTCACCTCTATTGGAAAATCTCACTTGTATTCACTTATATTTCCGTCTCACTATTGTAACCTCTTTCAAAAAGAATACTTAAGATCTTCAAATTAATTATTTTAATTGTGTGTAACTATGATCCCTATGAAACCCTGACCTCCAGAAATGCTCCATATCAGTAAGTCAATAATTCTATATCCCAGGGATAAAAGCACAATGAATGAATGGCTACTGATCATGGGTAGCAGGTACTTTTCAGAAAGTATTTAAAATTTAATGTGAATGACACTGAAGAGCAAACATATCAATCGCTGGAAACGTCCTCAGACTGAAACAAAATGTCTCTCTTAAAACACCACTTGCTTCAGCTGCTGTCAGTAACATCTAATTCGTCTAGAGTTCACTCTTTGAAATGCCTTATAGATGCTACCATGTCTTCTTTAAACTTTCTATTTTTTCAAGGTAAAAGGATGTAGAATCTTTTAATTTTTTTCAAATAGAAAGAAAAATGTTTACAACTTATCACAATCCTGGCCAGTCTTTTAAATAGTCTCAAACAATTTAGGCTTATTCTTACGTTGGGCACTCTCCTAATATTAATCAAAATACACTGTGGTATGACACTAACGCATCTCTGCATCCTTCCGTCCTCCCTCCTTTTTTCCCTCACTCCCTCCCTCCCTTCCTTCTATCCATCCATCCACTTATGTAGCCATCCAATAGGCCATTGATTACTATGGTGGCAGCAGCATACAGCATGACCCAAGTGACAGATGAATTCCTGAAATGTAATGTAGTGTGTCATTCTCTCCCATTGAGTGTGGTTCAAATGTACTCACTTACTTTTATCAAATAAAAACAATAGCATTTATAGGGTGTGGCTTCAGACATTAGGTTATAAAAGGATGCAGATTGCATTTTAGGCACTCTCTGTGAAAACTCTCTGGAGAAACCAGTTTCCCTATGGTAAGGTATCCCGTTAACAAGTGTTAACTGGGAAATGTGCTATAGAAATCATGAAATCATAAAACTTAGTTGTTTCAGGTCCCTAAAATATGATGGACAATATGTATATCAATTATGCCAAGCATGCAATGGAAGATCAAAACACATAAGGTCATATATAAAGCTATAGACTCAGAAAAGCATAAATTTTCAAAAATTATGCTACAAATCCAATCCATGTTTATATAAGGTAAAGAACCCAGATGCAAAGAATTTTATATAATTTTTTTTCTGATTAAAAAGTCAATAATAATGTGGGTACAGGAGCCCAAGTACTTGAGCCATCTTCTACTGCTTTCCCAGGCCATAGCAGAGAGCTGGATTGGAAGTGGATCAACCAGGACTCAAATCGGCACCGATATGGGATGCCAGCATTGCAGGCAGCAATTTTACCCTCTATACCACAGCGCCGGCCTCAATTTCATGTTTTTAAATTGAATTTCTGAGAGAGCGGCAAGATGGCGGAATAGGAAGGGAGCACACTGATAGTCCGGGGAGAGACAGTTTAATAAAAGTGGAGATACTGCAGGTTCAAGGAAGAGTAGAGGAAGAAACAGCAGAGCAAACTCTTCCGGAACTAGTGATTCACAGTGGACCTGCGTGGAGAGCATGGGAGCCCGCAGTTCAGGACACCAGTGGCAGACTTAACGCACCAGCGCTGGAACGCGAGGTGAGCCGAACCTCAATAGCCCAAAACACCAGCAGGGAAGCGGAAAGAGGAGACTAGAGTGAACAAGGCTTGAAACCCTGTGGGGAAAAATTCACCAGGTTAACCAGAAGAGAGAGAGAAAGAAAAAAGTGACCGATAGGGACATGAATCTCTCTCTCTCTGTCCACCTCTCAAAGGTGAGCAAGACAAAGAGCAGGCGCCATTTTGGACATACGTCATAAGCAGGGCGACCTCAGGTATGCACCGGCCCTGAGCCTAGCAGAAAAACATGTCTCTGGGGGGAGGGGGGGATAACAGGAGATTAGAACCTAATGAATGTGTGGTGCTAATGAACTGAGACTGTGAAAAAAAGAGACGGTGGGGGAGAGAACTCACGGAAATCATGAATTCACATGAGTACTCTCCAGAGACGCTACAATTCGGTAGCCTTGACAGCCCAGTGGGAGACTGCAGGAGAATTTGAGCCCAAACTGAGGGCTGCAGAGATTCCTTCTGTGGTCCTTGGGAAAGAGCTTCTGCTCTCTGGCTCCTGTGGGTATATCATTCGCCTGCTAACCACCCCCAATTCCATTCAGCTATCCGGAATTACTTCCCTTTGGAAGGAAGGAAGGAAGGAAGGAAGGAAGGGAGGGAGGGAGGGAGGGAGGGAGGGAGGGAGGAAGGAAGGAAAGAAAGAAAGGAAGAAAAGAAAGGAAAGAAAGAAAGAAAGAAAGAAAGAAAGAAAGAAAGAAAGAAAGAAAGAAAGAAAGAAAGAAAGAAAGAAAGAAAGAAAGAAAGAAAGAAAGAAAGAAAGAGGAAACAAAGAGAGATTTACCACGCCTAACCTGGGAGTGTCTCCTTTGGCACACCCTCAACCCTGAGGAACCAAACAGAGCTCTCAGGCCACACCCATCTCAAGCCTCTAAGGCTCCATCGAAAGCAGACAGTTCACTTAATCTAGAGTCATAGTATAACAAGAAAAAACACCACAGTGAAGAAACCAATATGCCAAACAACAAACGCAAAAACTGAGGTAACAAGAACAAGGAAGACACTATGATGCCCTCAAATGAAAAAGACACCCCAATTCAGGATTACAAAGATGATGAGATAGAAGAAATGCAAGAAGCGGATCTCAAAAAATTGATAAGAACGCTAAGAAGTACTCAAAAACAAATTCTTGAACTACAGAAATCCTTAGTGGACAAGATAGAAAATCTCTCTTGTGAAAATGAAATATTAAGGAGGAATCAAAATGAAATGAAACAACTAGTAGAACATGAAACTGATAGTGACGAGAAATCGTAATGAAATGAAGAATTCAATAGATCAAATGACAAACACATTAGAGAGCCTTACAAACAGAATGGGTGAAGCAGAAGAGAGAATATTAGACTTAGAAGACAGAGCACAGGAAAATATACAGTCAAACCAAAGAAAAGAAGAGGAAATTAGAAATCTAAAAAATATTGTTGGGAATTTACAGGATACTATTAAAAAACCCAACATTCAAGTTCTAGGAGTGCCTGAAGGCATGGAGAGGGAGAGAGGATGAGAATGCCTTTTTAGTAAGATAATAGCAGAAAAATTTCCCAGTTTTGGAGAAGGAGAGAGACATCCTAGTACAGGAAGCTCATAGAACCCCTAGTTAACATGACCAAAAGAGATCCTCACCACGACACGTTGTAATTAAACTCACCACAGTGAAACAGAAAGAAAAGATCCTAAAATGTGCAAGAGAGAAACGTCAGATTACTCTCAGAGGATCTCCAATTAGACTCACAGCAGACTTCTCATCAGAAACCCTACGAGTTAGAAGGGACTGATGAGACATAGCCCAGGTACTAAGAGAGAAAAACTGCCAGCCCAGAATATTATATCCTGCAAAGCTCTCATTTGTGAATGAAGGTGAAATAAAGACCTTTCATAGCAACCAAAAATTGAAAGAATTTGTCGCCACTCATCCAGCCCTGCAAAAGATGCTTAAAGATGTGTTACACACAGAAACACAGAAACATGGCCATCAACATGAAAGAAGGTAAACGAAGGGAACCTCACAGCAAAAGATCACAGGGAATTCAAAGCATACATTAGAAAATATCTTTGGCAAATGGCAGGGCAAAGTTACCACTTATCAATAGTCACATTGAAGGTTAATGGTCTGAATAGCTAAGACCTGGAACCAACCCAAATGCCCATCAACAGTAAACTGGATAAAGAAATTATGGGACATGTACTCTAAAGAATTCTATACAGCAGTCAAAAACAATGAAATCCGGTCATTTGCAACAAGATGGAGGAATCTGGAAAACATCATTCTGAGTGAATTAAGCCAGTCCCAAAGGGACAAATATCATATGTTCTCCCTGATCGGCGACAACTAACTGAGCACCAAAGGGGAAACCTGTTGAAGTGAAATGGACACTCTGAGAAACAGTGACTTGATCAGCTCTTGTGCTGACTGTTGTTGTACAATGTAATACTTTATCCATTTTAGTATTTTTTTATTCTAGTACTAGTGGTTGAACTCTGTAATTAACACACAATTATTCTTAGGTGTTTAAATTTTAACTGAAAAGTGATCCCTGTGAAATATAAGAGTGGGAATAAGAGAGGGAGGAGATGTGCAATTTGGGACATGCTCAATAGGACTTGCCCCAAATGATGAAGTTAGAATCATGCCAGGAGATTCCAATACAATCCCATCAAGGTGGCATGTACCAAGGCCATCTCACTAGTCCAAGTGATCAATTTCCAATTGATCACACTGATAGGTCTAAGAGTCAAAGGGATCACACAAACAAGACTAGTGTCTGCTAATACTAACTGATAGAATCAAAAAGGGAGAGAATGATCCAACAAGGGAATCGGGATACACAGCACACTCATAGAATGGCAGATGTCCTAAATAGCACTCTGGCCTCAGAATCAGCCCTTAAGGCATTCGGATCTGGCTCAAGAGCCCATGAGAATATTTTAGGCATGGAAAGCCAAGACACTCTGGAAAAAAAAGAAGACCTAAATGAAAGATCTCTGCGAGTGAGATGCCAGTGGAAAGAACAGGGCCATCAAAGAAGGAGGTACCTTTTTCTGAAGGGAGGAGAGAACTTCCACTTTGACTATGACCCTGTCGGAATAAGATCAAAGTCGGCGAACTCTAAAGGCTTCCATAGCCTCGGCAACTCATGACTAGAAGCTAGGGAGACTACTGATGCCATAAACAAGAGTGTCAAATTGTTAAATCAACATCAAGAGTTACTACGTCTCATGAGGGATCTGTCCTTAATGTGTGGTCCAATGTGAAGTAATACTATAACTAGTACCCCAACAGTATTTTTCACTTTGTGTCCCTATGTGAGGGCAAACTGTTGAAATCTTTACGTAATATGTACTAAACTGATCTTCTGTATATAAAGAGAATTGAAAAGGAATCTTGATGTGAATGGAAGGGGAGAGAGAGCAGGAAAGGGGAGGGTTGCAGGTGGGAGGGAAGTTATGGGGGGGAAGCCATTGTAATCCATAAGCTGTACTTTGGAAATTTATATTCTTTAAATAAAAGCTTTATAAAAAAGTCAATTAAAATATTTTAAAAATAGAAGTATACAGCATCATTAAACCTCTATATTGCTAAGGGAAACCATTTTGATTACATTTGTTTTTTTAAAAGACTAAGTTCTTCCTTCCAAATCATTATCAACAATAAATAATTAGCATGATTTTTTTTTAAATTAATCATAGCAATTATGACACTTTCAGAAATTTTATTTGAGAGACAGAGTTAGGTAAATACAGAGAGAGAGAGAGAAAGTGAGAGAGAGAGAGAAAGTGAGAGAGAGAGAGAGAGAGAAAGTGAGAGAGAGAGAGAGAGAGAAAGTGAGAGAGAGAGAGCTCTCATTTGCTGATCCACTCCCCAAATGCCTAAATGGTAGAAGCTAGACAGAGGCCAAAACCAGGAGCTGAAAACTCAATCCAGGTCTTCCATATGGGGAGCAGTAACCCAACTGCTTGAGCCATCCCATGCAGCCTTCCAATGTATTGTATTAACAGGAAGTTGGAGTCAAGATCCAGAACCAGAAATTGAATCCAGTTATTAATTCCAACGTAGGATGCAAGTATCTTAACCACTGGAGTAAATGCCTGTTTCTCCACCTCACAATTTTTTTTAAAAATCAGCTTTGTTGAGATCAAACTTATATATAATGAAAACTGCCAATTTTAAGTGGCAGACAAATGCGAATTTTGAAAAATGTATGCAATGCATAGTTGTGTAACAAACACAATAATCATAATAAGAGAACATTCTTATCACCTCAATTCCATGCCTCCATCTGTGGTTCTGATCACAAATCTACTTTCCATAGTGTACTTTTGAATTTTCTATAATTTTCTATAAATGGGGTCATGCAGTACAAAGGCTTTTGTGTCTGGGTTTTTTTTAGTTATTACAATGGTTTTGAGAGTCATATATAGTGTTGAATGCATTGGTAGTTCATTCCTCTGTATTTCTGAGAAAATGTTTCATTGCATAGGACATAATACAATTTGTGTCTCCATTCATCAGTTAAAAGACAGGAGTTGTTTCCAGTTTTTAGCTGTTAGGACTAAAGCTCCTATAAGCATACAAATACGCCTCTTTGTGTAGATATGTTTTTTATCACTGTTGAGTAAACAGCAGAGTGGATTTGCTGGCTGGTATGATAAGTGAATATTTAACTTTGTAAGAACCTGCCAAATTCTTCTGCAAAGTGGAAGAACTACTTTGCATTCCCATCAGCTATGAATGAGTGCTAAAGCATTTCCACAGACTCCTCAATGCATAGTCTCACCATTCTTTTAAAATTCAGTCTTTCTAGTAGGTGTTTAGTAATAACTCACTGTGGTTTTAAATTGTTTGCCCTTAATAATTAGTAAAAGAACCATTCATATGCTTAACTATTTATCTTCTTTATGAACTGTGTCTAAGTATTTTGCACATTTTAATAAAGTTCAATCAACAGCCTATTGTAAGACAACAATACTAACCGCAATTAATTATTAGTCCTTCTTATCTTCTAAATAACAGTCCATAATCAGAAAATTATCTTACAAATATTCATCCTGTATGCTTGCTGTTTTATTTTAAAGGGCATCTTTTTTAAACAGATGTTTTAAATTTTGGTGCACTTACCATTTTTCTTCTTACACTCCTTGTTTTTGTGTCCAAAAATAAAATGGTTGATTAACCTAAGATCACAAAGATTGTCACCTGTTTTTAGAAGTTTCAGCAGCTGTGCTTAGGTGTGTGATCTCTTTTTAGTTAATTTTTATACAGAGAGTGAGAGTCAAGGGTTCTTTGGTTTTTGTTTATTTTGTTTTGTCTTAATGAGGCTTTCAAATACTTTCAGCACCATTTTTTGAGATGTAATTTCTTCCATTGACTTCCCTTGATGTATTTGCAAAAATTCAATTATTTACATTTCTGTATCTCAATATTCTAATTCTCTAATTTCTTCCATTATCAATATTATTCTCTTCATGTCTAAATAAGACTGCATTGATTATCACAGCTTTCCAGAAGCAAAAGTCACCCAATTTCATTATTTTTTGAAAAAATAATGTCTACAAAATAATTTCATTGGGCTTATGTTTAATCTGGGGAAAAATGAAATATTAACAAGATTGAGTATTCTGATTCATTAACAAGTTCAATTTCTTCTTCACTCTTTTAATTTGTTTTTATTCCCTCTCAGTAGTATTTCATGTTTTTTTTTAAAGATTTATTTTATTTATTTGAAAGACAGTAACAGAGAGAGGGAGAGACAAAGAGAGAGGTCTTTTATCCGCTGGTTCACTCCCCAGATGGCTGCAAAGGTTAGAGCTAAGCCACTTGGAAGCCAGGAGCCAGGAGCTTCTTCCAGGTCTCCCACACGGGTGCAGGCGCCCAAGGACTTGGGCCATCTTCTACTGCTTTCCCAGGCCATAGCAGAGAGCTGGATGGGAAGAGGAGCAGCTGAGACTAGAACCGGCGCCCATATGGGATGCCAGCTCTTCAGGCCAAGGCGTTAACCCACTGCGCCACAATACTGGCCCCTTCATTTTTTGTTTGTTCTGTTTTGTTTGTTTGTTTGTTTTGACAGACAGAGTTGGACAGTGAGAGAGAAAGAGAGAGACAGAGAGAAAGGTCTTCCTTCCATTGGTTCACCCCACAAATGGCCACCATGGCCCAGTGCGCTGTGCCGATCCGAAGCCAGGAACCGGGTGCTTCCTCCTGGTCTCCCATGCAGGTGCAGGTCCCAAGCACTTGGGCCATCCTCCACTGCCCTCCTGGGCCACAGCAGAGAGCTGGACTGGAAGAGGAGCAACCGGAACAGAATCCAGCACCCCGACTGGGACTAGAAGTTGGGGTACCGGCGCCGCAGGCGGAGGACCAGCCTAGTGAGCCCAAGCACCAGCTCCTTCTTTGTTTTAAGTACAGAAGTCATCAACACGTTAACATTTATCCTTAGGTATTTAATTTATATGAGATCATAAATGCTACTTTAATATGAATTTTAAATTCTGTTTTGTTGATAGATTTTTGTACACCAATTTTATCTCCTGCGATCTTGTAGGAGTTCCCTATCTCTTCTAATGTTATTTCTTACAGACTGCTTAGAATTTTCTCCATCTGAGAAGAAGGAGCTTTACTTCTTCCTTTTCAGTCTATAAGCTTTCTATTTCCTATTCTTGTATCAATGAACCGTTATGGCCCAAGTGCATTCGGAATGGAAGTAGGGAAGGTAAATATATTTGCATTGTTTTTGAGTTGAAGTGATCACAATTGGTCTTTTGTCACTTAGTGCAATACTAACTGTAAGTTTTATGTAGATCATTCAGCATACTGAAGAAGTTCCCTTTTATTTCACCTTTCATGAGAGTTCTTTTTTTAATCTACATTTGTTGAGACAAGCAAATGACTTTTCTCTTTTATTCTGTTAGTATGGAAAATTCCATAGTTGATATTTAAACATTAAATCAACTATGCCTTCGAAAGACAAACATCCCTTGGTTGTGATTTATCATCCAACGTGGATTTCTTATCTATATCCATAAGGAATATTGGTATGTAACCATCTGCATTTTGATACCTCTTTCTAAACTGGATATGTCAGTTGCACCTGCCTCATACACATAGTTGAATGTGTGCCCTCTTTCAGGTCCTGGGAGAGTTTCGGTAGAGTTGGTATTATTTCTTCCTCTAATATTTGGTAAGATTCACCAGTGAAACAAACTGGGCCCAGAATTTTCTTTGTGAGGTCTTAACCTTAAATCATCCTAATGTATATACACTTTTTTTGAGGAAGTGTGGCAATCTGTCATAGTATTGTCTTCTAGGGAACTTACAGTGAAACAAACTGGGCCCAGAATTTTCTTTGTGAGGTCTTAACCTTAAATCATCCTAATGTATATACACTTTTTTTGAGGAAGTGTGGCAATCTGTCATAGTATTGTCTTCTAGGGAACTTACCATTTAGTCTAAGTTGTCATATTCGTTGGCATAAAATTCTTCACAATACTGGCTAATGTTTACAGTGCCTGTTGGATCCATAATGAAGTCAGACTTCTAACTGGTGCTTTCTCTCTCTCTTTTTAATCTATTTACAGGCTTAACAATTTCATTTTTTTTAAAAAAATATTTATTTATTTATTTGGAAGGCAGAACAATGAAGAGAGAGGGAGAGACAGAGATATTCCATTCACTGTTTGACTCCCCAAATGGCCACAACAGCCAGGATCCAGTAACTCCATGTCTCCCATGTCAATGCCCACTTGGGTCATCATTCGCTGCTTTCTCAGGTGCAGTAGCAGGAGCTGGACTGAAGTGCAGCCAACAGGATTTGCACTCTCCTCTTCTGTCCTTTGTTTTTTTGACTGAGTACATTTATGATTCCATTTTTATCTCTTTTGTTGTTCTATTGGCCATGACCCCTCATTGTTGTTTCTGGGTTACTTTACATCTTATTGCATACCATTTCAATGTTTCATCCTATCTTCAAGTAATGGAATACCATTAAAGGTACAGTATAACCACCTTACACAAATGTTTTCCCCTTCTTTTATTTATTTATTTATTTATTTATTTATTTTTATTTTTGACAGGCAGAGTGGACAGTGAGAGAGAGAGAGACAGAGAGAAAGGTCTTCCTTTGCCACTGGTTCACCCTCCACTGGCTGCCGCGGACAGCGCGCTGCGGCCAGCGCACCGCGCTCATCCGATGGCAGGAGCCAGGTGCTAGGTGCTTTTTCCTGGTCTCCCATGGGGTGCAGGGCCCAAGCACTTGGGCCATCCTCCACTGCACTCCTGGGCCACAGCAGAGGGCTGGCCTGGAAGAGGGGCAACCGGGACAGAATCCGGTGCCCCAACCGGGACTAGAACCCGGTGTGCCGGCGCCGCAAGGCGGTTTTCCCCTTCTTGATGACAGTCATTATGTTCTTGTTCTAAATTTTACTTCTCAAAGCAATAAATCTCAAATAATATAGTCATTGCTCAGGAAGATAATAATCTTTATAAAACTTTAATAGAAATCTTTGGTATTGATTCACATACTTACAGTTTGTATTTTTCCTCATTCCTTTTTGCATAGTTAGATTTTTAACTGCATAGGATTTAACTTCTGGAAAACTTCCTTTAACATTTGTTTTAACGTCATTTTCCTGGTAACATGATTTCTGCTTATGTATACAACAAAGTCTTCATTTTACCTTTATTTTTCACACTTAATTTTCTGAATACAAATTTCCAACTTTTATTTTGGAACTTGAAAAATCCCTGCTCGCTTTCTTCATTGTTGCATTATTTTCTGTGAAAAATAAGCTGTTACCTTCTTTGTTCTCTGAACACAATGTCTTCTTCCTAAGGATGCTTTTTCCAATTGTCCCAATCTGATTATGATGGGCCTTCACATAGTTTTTATCGTGTTCTTGCTGTTTTGGATTGACTGGATCTCTCAGATCTGTGATTTTATAAATCTCACAAATTTCATCAAATTTGAAAAAATTTTAGCTATTATCTCTTTAGACATCTTTCCCAGCTCCTCTGACATTCTCCTGATACTCTTCATCTCTGTGTTTAAATTTGATAATTTCTTTTAGTATCTGTTCATCTGTGCCACATCGCCTGCCCCCAACAGCTGATATTTAAATAAGATCCAACTTTTTGAAGGGAGTTGTTTAAATCTATTAATTCACTGATACTTACTCATCTCAAGTCTGTTCTGTAGGTACTATCATAGTGCCAATGTTTTACACAAAGGAACTAAGGCTCAGGGAGATTTAATCACCTGCAAAACCTTGAATAGCTCAGGAGTGGTTGATCCAGAAACTGAAGCTATGAAATATAAGTTCTGGTAGAAAAAGGCAGTTATCAGAGTAATCTGCACTTGGAACCTGCTCCCAAGACCAGAGAGAAATATCAGTGAATACATTTAAATAGGTGCCAAGAACTCCACTGAGGTCTCTCACATGGGTAGCAGGAATCCAAATAATTGAGTCACCATTTGCCGCCTCCCAGGTACAAGAGTGGGAAGCCAGTTTGAAGCAGAGTAGCTAGGACCTGAACCAGCCTCCAATGAGATGTGGGCATCCCAAGCTGCAGCTTACCCACTGCACCACCATGCCTGCCCTGTAAATGGGATCAGGCATTTGGAATAATCACTGGCTTCATTATTTGCATCAGGATGTGGATGGACTGTGATGGTCACTTTTATGCATCAGCTTGAATGCGGACACCTAAATCCATCTAGGTGTATCTGTGAGCATGTTTTTGGGATAGATTAGTTTTTGAATCAACAGATTGAGTGAATATCACCCTCACCAATGTAGGAGGGCATCATCTAAACTACTGAGGATCCAAATAGAATGAGAAGTTAGAGAAGGATGAATTTGAGTTCTCTGATTTGGCTGCAACATCCACCTTCTCCTGCCCTTGGACATCATTGCCCCTGGCTCTCAGGCCTTCCAACTTGGACCAAATTGTTCCACTAGTAGATGATGGGACTTACCACCTTCCATAAGGCAAGAGACAATTTCAGGACTCAGACACTCCTTCTATCTCCTATTGATTCCTTTTCTCTATTCCCTCTCCTCTCTCTCTCTCTCCTTCTCTACCTCCCTCCCTCCCTCTTTCCTTCTTTCTTCTCTCCCTACCCCTTCCCTCTCCTTTCTTTCCTTTCTCTTATTGGTTCCGTTTCTCAGTGGAATCCTGAGTAACAAATGAACATGGACAGAGCAGGAGTTACTTAACAGTTCAGCTTGTCATGCAGTGACCTTGTAGTGGGAATGCACCCACACGATCAGCTTGCAATGAGAGATCCCTATCCTAGGCGTCACTTTGAGCTTCTTAGTACCAAGGTGCTTCATTTACATGGAAACCAATGAGTTCTCTGAGACCCAGTGGTGCCTGAATTATCCACATCCCCTATAGGCATATCTTTCTCCTGTTACTGTATTGCAGCATACTGAGCGCTAGATAAACAACTACTTGGGGTAACTAATATGGTATTAGCATGGTACACATTGTGAATACTTAATTTTAAGTGATGTCAGTAAAACAGAGGACAGTTTACAAATGCTTTGAACCAGACCTGTGCTTCCAATATCGTTCAGGAACCTGGCCTGGTGTGAGCTAAATTATCTTCTTCAAAGTGGCCTAATGTGCTCTACTTCATATAAATAATGAAAGACTGACAAACATGAACACCTTTGGAAGCTATCATAGTAAAATACTTGCATTATGATTCCTCCATTGTGTTGAAAGTCACATATTATTGTTTTTATCACACTGCTAGTTCATTAATTGAGTAATTCAAAGCTTAATAAAATGAAGCAGATTAAGAAGTTGGAGAGAAAATGATTTTCTATAGTTGGTAGTCAGGGAACTTCATTGTGTGATTTTAATTTATAGCCAAATGCTGGCACCATTTCATATACATTTCCAGGAAACATATTAAAGGTTTAATTTCTGGTACTTAAAAAATAATGACAATCCAACTTTCACTCTTAATTTTCGTATCACCACTGGCTGCATAGCTTTCCCTTTCCCAGCTCTTTAACACAGAGTTCTACACATCCCTCATAAGTCTGTTTTAGGTAAAAATTCAAACTAAGTTTAGTAATTTTTCAGATAACATCCAAGTTCAAAAATCCATTTTTCAGTGCTATTAAAAATGTGGTATATGTCACAAATGATAAAGAAATGTAAAACCATATATTTTAAATCTTCAAATTAAAGCAATTAATTAAAAAGTACTTGGTTTCAGATCTTGGCTTTTATTAATAACTAATGAAGAACTATAACCTAAACTATGTCCAGAAGATTCAAATATTATTTTTAACAAGTAAAAATTAAGATGGTATTTTCTTATATTCAATTATTAAAAACTCTGGGTTGTATAATTTCCATCAGCTAAGATCCTGAGTTTAATTGAGGGAGCAAATGAGCCTAAAAGTCCCACATCTAGATCAAGATTTTTAGAGTGTGAATGGGGAAATGAGTTGTATATCTTTACAAGACAAAAGTAGGATGTTCTATAGCCTCAAGGTCAAAACAAGGATGAACCAGTATGAATGATGAGAGGCATCAGGACAAACAGATCACCAAGGGACAAGGAGTTCAAGGAGGGCTTCTCAGAGGACAAAGGAACTCTAACAGGTTCTTCAATGGGGTAGCATCTAAATAGGAAAGAATAATTTGGCAGAGACAAAGGCACAAAAGCAGAAATACACAGGTCATATTTGAAGGATGATGACCAAACCCGTATGACTGTTCCAGAGCAAGAATCATAGAGCAGTGAGTGCAAGATCAGGAGATGAACGGTGCTCATCACCAGAGCTTACGTCACTTCCTTTTGCCACGGTGCCCTTCACATTTGGAAACTGCACTTAAGTCATTCCACTGGGGTAGTAACACACAGAACAGACTGAAGAAGGGAGAAGTGAAATCAGGGAAACAGTTAAGCCATTCGCAAACGTACAAGGTCTGAAATGATAACAAAATTCTGTGTTTAGTGGTCAGGAGGGAAGGAGAGGCATGACTATGGTCCCAACAGAGATAGGATCTTACATGTTAAACATATAGCTTCCTTTTTAAATTTGAAATCTGATAAACAGCTTAAAAGTCAAGTTGTAGTAGAAAGGAGAAAGTGTCCCCTTGAGAACACATAGCGAGCTGCAGAAAGACAATCACATTGAGTGAGGGGCCCACCACTGCAGCTCTCAGAGCACCCACAGTCTTTCTGTACTCATTCCATTTTGCACTGTGAGTATGTAGAAGCATCAGCATAATGCTCAAGGGTTGAATTAACAGAGCATCCCTTCAGCATCAAAAGGCACTTCCAATGGCGAAGTCTAAAGGTCTGAAAACGCATGAGTGTGCAACATAAAGTATGTTGCAATAAAGCCCTAATGTTGCCCTCTTTATGGCAATGAGAGATCACCAATATTTTCAGAAGATTTGCCAGTTTCATTTTGATGTTGAGAATAATAATCCACCTTCATAATTATACATAATAAATAATGTCTCCCTAATGTTTTCCTTCATAGTATTTATGGAAAAGTAAAGACATAAGCAATGTTTTTTAAAAAAATAGCAGGTAACCTGTGGCCAAATAAAACTGATTTCAAACCTTGACCTTCATCGGCTTAGGACTGCCTTCTTATTAGTTTTCCAAGCTACAATTTTCACAACTCCAGGGTCTGATATAAACTTCAAGGTGCCAAAGATTGTGCCACCTAACCCACTGAGTTAGAAAATGTATAGTTCATCAAAAATTGGTTCTGGTTGATTATTTAAAATAGTAAGTAGGCTTTAAAAATGCACTCATTAGCCTCAAATCAGTCAGCCTAATTGTCTAAACAAATGTGTCACTGAATATAGGTACAGTCATTTAAATTTCAATTTACTGTAAAACTAGTTCCCTTAAAGAGACCTGGGGTCTAAATTCATATTTATTAAGGCAATAACTAAAAAGTCTAACCTCACAGCAAATTCTTACAGTATTGGCAATAAGGTAACTAACTGGTATACCTTAGTAATTACCATACTGAATCACATGGACACTCTCCTGACTTCATGAATATTATGATTTCTAACTTTAAATTGCATGACACGAACTAATTACAAAATAAGGAACTTAAAACTAAAGACTAAGTATTTAGTATTCAGATAAAATTTTTATGAATTATATATACTTATCAATAAAACTACAGGAAATTCAAATTCACCAAGATAAAAAGACACCAAATTGTATATCTGGAAGCCACATATTTACCTCACATTGCCCTTGGTGTTTCTGAGAACTGTTGCAGCAAAATTCTGGGTGACACCCACCAAGCTGATTCCATCCACCTCTACGATCTGGTCGTTGACCTGTATTCTTCAGGAAGAAGAAAAAATGACCCACAATTAATTTATCTGATAATGCATTATCATTCCCAATAAATGAGCTGGCGAAATACCTGATTTCTAAGATACTCTAACTGATCTTTTACATACATACCCAGATGCATTACAAAAAGTTACAAAAAATATTATTTGTCTCTAAATGCATGTCCATCACTGCTTCTACAGAGCTAACTATTAGACTAATTCGGGTATCTAACCTTCCTATAGAATTCTGAAACAGAAATAATATGTTTGCATGAGGACACACAATGTATATTCATTTATATACTTTCACAAATTATGAAGTTTATCTTTCTACAACTTTGTTTGTGGCCCACAATCTTATGTTTACATTTGAGGTTTCTCCATGGCCATTATAACTGCAATTACAATTGTATTATCTTTTATGCATATCAGAACATATGTATTATTTTGCAGATGCACAATTTTGTTGTTTTCCATTTTAGCCGTTATAAATAGTGCCTTAATAAGCAGTTTCACACTTCATTCCTTATGTATATGTGCATTTCTTCAGTATACAGATGAGTGTAACTAGAAATGAAATTCTTGAGTCAAAGGATACAGAATTTTTTGGGAAGATTTTTAATTTATTTGAAAGGCAGAGTTACAGAGAGAAAGGAGGGTAGAGAGAGAGACAGAGACATAGAGAGAAAGAGAATCCATTCACTGGTTCACTCCCCAAATGGCCACAATAGACAGGGCTGGACCAAGATAAAATAAGCATCCATGAGTTCCTTCTGGATGTTCCACAAGAGTGGCAGGGGTCCAACCACTTGGGCCATTTTTTCACTTCCTTCCCAGGCCATTAGCAGCGAGCTGGATTGGAAGTGGAGCAGCTGGGACATGAACCAACACCCACATGGGAAGCCAGCATCTCAGGCGGTTTAACTCACTAGGCCACAATGGTGGCCCCAGATACAGACATTTTCAACTTTGTTAGATGCTGGCAAATCTCCACACCCCAGGAACATATGGTTATGTTCAGATCCTTTAAGTACTTCTTAAATCATTGGGATTTAGGAAGGAAATATGTTCCAATTATTAATTGCATTTCCCTAATTACTAGTGCAGGTGAATATTTCCTTATATGTTTATGAATCATCTCCTACTTCCATAAATTATTAGAGCACTTTTTTTACCCAACTGTCACTGCTTTTGGGTTGAAAGTCTTTTTTTCTTATTTATTTATATAAGATACATTTATATATCCTATATACTTTCTATCTTGTACCTGAATACTTTCCTAAACATGTCACCCTTATAACCATTAACGAGTAAAATTAATTCCTCATACACAGTCCCCACATCCAGAACATCTCCAAATTTAAAATTGTGATTCCTAGAGGTCAGTAACAGAGCAGGCAGGAAGCTAAGGTAAGACCGGACAACAGGTGGCAGAACACAGCAGGGTGAATGTAGTGGGTTCTGGTGTTTTGTAGCACAGCAGAGTAACCATGGCTCAAGATGGTGTGTTGTGTCCTATATAAAGAACTAGAACAGACTAGTTGATGGTCTCCAAATACAAAGAAACAACAGGGAAGTGAAAAGGCTGGTTGTCTGGTATGGCTGGTATATGTGTTGAAATGTTCCATTATTCTCCACTTAAAATGTGCGATATTGCATGTTAATTGAAAATTTAAATACAATAAAATCATTTAAGGCAAAATTTAAACAAGAATTTGAGAAGTACTAAACATAATCAAGAAATCCTGAAAATCGGGCTTTTTAAGAAAAAATAATAGTACAGAACTACCACTTTCTATTAAAAAAAAAAAGAAGAAAAATACAGGATTGCAGTAGATAGAATGACCAGATGAAGGAAAACCAAGTAGATGAGTGTCTCAATAGGCAAGAGGAAAGAACAAACTAGGTAAAGAAGCTCCTGAAAATATCCAGAGTGATTTAGATGAAACGCAGAGAAACCAATGCAATCGTAGGGACTAAGAACTCTAATCAAAGAAAGAGCAAAAGTGTTGGAAAGATTTAGGTAGAGAAAGAGAAGAAGCCTGCTTCATTGATTAGATAGATTGATTCCGTCAGCAATTTAGCAAACATGAAATGATGAGTGTATTCCAAGGACAGAGCTGCCAGGATAAATATTTGAGTGAGGTATGGCCCCTGTTTGAGAATATTATACACAAACATATGTGTATACACATACATACACACACACACGTGTACAGATGCCTAAGTAGGAGGTGCACAGATGTTGCAGGAATGGAGGTATGAGATGTGGAAAGCTACACCAAACATTCAAGTGTTAAGAAAATCTGAATAAAAGCGATTGATGTCAACAGGAGAGTCCTCACTCCTCAAAGTGAAGGTCAAATGAAACTAGAGCTGCAGTAACACTGACGATAGATGGGTTCACAGTGATTTTCCAAATAATCCATGAAAGTCATCCGTCATATGATGAAATGTTGTTTTAAATGGTGATGTAACAGAGATCACAGATTACTACAGCTTACCTTTATGAAAAGTAACAGAACATTAAAAACTAGTCACAGGGTGTTTGCAAAGAAAAAAATGATTCCTGGGAATGGAATTAATCCACCCACAATAGGCTGAGTGCCTTTCAAAAGTCTAGTGCCTGGGTGTACCCTGAGCCCAGGCTGAGACACCATTTGGGACGCAGCGTCCCATATGAGAGTGCCTGGGTTTGAGTCTTAACTCCATTTCTGATTCCTGCTTCCTGCTAATGTGAACTCTGAGAAGCACAGGTAATGATTCCATTATTTGGGTCCCTGCCACCCATGTGGAAGACCTGGATTGAGTTCCAGCCTCCTGACTTAAGCCTGACCCAGCCCCAGCTATTGCAGGCATTTAAGGAACGAATCAATAGATAGAAAATCTTTGCCTCCCTCCTTAATATCTCCCTCAATACCCCCTCCCTTATTCTCTCTCCCTCTCACTATTCAGTGAAATAATAATAGAAAACTTCCCTAACTTGAAGAAACAAAGGGACATCCAAGTACAGGAAGCACACAGAATTCCTAAGAGGCATGACCAGAAAAGAGCTTCACCATGACACACTGTAGTCAAACTTTCAACAGTAAAACCTAAAGAAAATATTGTAAAATCTGCATGAGAGAAACGACAGATTACTTTCAGTGGATCTCCAATTAGATTCACAGTTGATTTCTCCTCAGAAACCCTACAGGTTAGGAGAGAAAGGAGAGACAGTCCAAGTCTTAAGAGAAAACAAAACTCTCAAACCAGAAAACTAAACCCTGTAAAGGTCTCATTTATGAAGAAGGTGAAATAAAGACCTTCTATAAACAGAAATTGAAAGTATTTGTCACCAATTGTCCAGCCTTACAAATGATGCTTCAAGATATATTACACACAGAAACACAGAAAGATAGCCATCATTACAAAAGAATGTGAAAACAGAAAATCTCCTAGTAAAAATACAAAGGAAATCCAAAGTAACAGACTGGCTGGATATATTTAAAAAAAAAAAAAAGACCCATCTATTTACTGCCTACAACAAACACACCTTGACAACAAATATACACAAAGACTGAAAGTAAAAGGATGGGAAAAAAGATACTCCACTCTAACAGAAAGCAAAAATGAGCAGATGTAGACATCATAATATCAGACAAAACAGACTATCACAAAAACTGTTAAGAGACAAAGAAGGCATTATCTAATGATTAAGATATCAGTTCAACAGGAAGCTGACTATAATAAATGTATATGCACCCAATATAAGGGCTCCTGACTGTTTAAAATAAATGTTAATGGATCTAAAGGGAGACATAGACTCCAATACAATATTAATATTGGACTTCAATGCCTCACTATACTCAGTAGACAGATCAACTAGACAGGAAATCAACAAAGAAACAACAGACCTAACTGACACTATGGACCACATGACCTAACTGATATCTACAGAACATTTCATTCCACAGCTGAAAAATATACATTATTTTCATCAGTGCAGGGAACTTTCTCTAGGATAGAACAAATGCTAGAGAGAAAGCAAGCATCAGCAATTTTTTTTTTTAAATTAAAATCATGCCATGTATCTTTTCTGACCATAATGTAATGAAACTGGAAATTAACAAGTTAAGAATCTCTAGAAAACGTGCAAACACATGGAGACTGAAAAACATGCCCCTGAATGAACAGTGTGTCATAGAAGAAATCAAAAGAGAGATAAAAAATGTCTGTAAATGAATGAAGATGACAATACAACATATCAAAACATATGAGATATAGCAAAAGCAGTGTAGAGAGGCAAGTTTATAGCTATTAGTGCCTACATCAATAAATTGGAAAGGCATCAAATACATGAGCTATCAATGCATCACAAGGACCCAGAAAAACAACTAACCAAACTCAAAATTGGCAGGAGGAAAGAAATCATTAAAATTAGAGAAGAAATAAACAAAATTGAAACAAAAAATTACAAAAGGTCAGTTAAATGAAGACTGACCTTCATTGTTTTGAAATGAATAAATAAGATTGATATACCACTGGACCAACTAACAACAACAACAATGAAAAGAAACCAAGAGAGAGAGAAGACCCAAATCGATAAAATCAGAGGTGAAAAAGGAGATGTACTGGGTTGGTGCTGTGGCATAGTAGGCGAAGCCTCCACCTGCAGTGCCGGCATCCTGTATGGGCGCTAATTCATGTCATGGCTGCTCCTCTGTCTTCTTATGGCCTGGAAAAGCAGTGTAAGATGGTCTAAATGCTTGGGCCCCTGCACCTGCGTGGGAGACCTGGAAGAAGCTCCCGGCTCCTGGCTTCAGATTGGCCCAGCTCTGGCTATTGTGGACATTTGGGGAGTGAACCAGTGGATGGAAGATCTTTTTCTCTGTCTCCTCCTTTCTCTTTCTATAATTCTGCCTTTCAAATAAATAAATAAATCTTATTTTAAAACAGGAGATGTAACAATGGATACCACAGAAATAAAAAAGAGTCATCAGGAACTAATACAAATAGCTATATGCCAACATATTGGAAAACCTAGAAGAAATGCATAGATTGCTAGACATACACAATCTACCAAAACTGAGTCATGAAGATATGGAAAACCTAAACAGACCAATAACCAAGACAGAGATTAAACCAGTAATGAAGACCCTCCCAACAAGAAAAGTCCAGGACCAGACGGCCTCATTACTGAATTCTACCAGATTTGTAAAGAAGAACTAACTCTAATTCTTCTCAAGTTATTCAAAACAACTGAAAGGGACAGAACCTTCCCAAACTCCTTCTATGAGGCCAGCAGCACCATGGTTCCAAAATCAGAAAAAGACACAACAGAGAAAGAGAAATATGGACCAATATCCCCGATGAACGTAGATGCAAAAATCCTCAACAAAACACTAGGTAAACAAATCCAATAACACATCAGAAAGATAATTCACCCAGATCAAGTGGGATTTATCCTTGGTATTCAACATATAGAAGTCAATAAATGTGATGCATCACACTAACAAATTGAAGAATAAAAACCACATGATTATCTCAATAGATGCAGAGAAAGCATTTGATAGAATACAAAATCCTTTTATGATGAAAACCTTAAGCAAATTGGGTATAGAAGAAACATTCTTTACCATAATCAAGGCAATTTAAGGCAAACCCACAGCCAGCATCACAGTGAATGGGGAAAAGTTTGAAGCATTTCCATTAAGATCCAGAATCAGACAAAGATGCCCACACGCACCACTGCCATTCAAGACAGTCCTTGAAGTTTTAGCCAGAGCCATTAGGCAAGGAAAAGAAATCAAAGGGATACAAATTGTATAGGAGGAAATCAAATTATCCCTGTTTGCAGAGGACATGAACCTATATAAAGGAGAACCAAAAGACTCCAGGAAGAAGTTTGTTGGAACTCAGAGAGTTTGGTAGTTTCAGGATATAAAATTAACACACAAAAATCCATAGCCTTTTTATGCATAGACAATTCCATGCCTGAGAAAGAAGTTATAAGCTCATTCCCATTCACAATAGCTACAAAAAATTTAAATACCTCAGAATAAATTTTACCCAGGAGGTGAAAGCTCTCTCTGATTAAAATACTAGAGAAAGAAATAGAAAAAAGTACACACACAAAACGGGAAAATTTTCCATGTTTGTGGATTGGAAAAATTAATATCATTAAAATGTCCACACTACCGAGCTGGCGCCATGGCTCAACAGGCTAATCCTCCGCCTTGCGGAGCCGGTACTCTGGGTTCTATTCCCGGTCGGGGCGCTGGATTCTGTCCCGGTTGCCCCTCTTCCAGGCCAGCCCTCTGCTGTGGCCCGGGAGTGCAGTGGAGGATGGCCCAAGTGCTTGGGCCCTGCACCCCATGGGAGACCAGGAAAAGCACCTGGCACCTTGCTCCTGCCATCGGATGAGAGCGGTGCGCCAGCCGCAGCACGCCGGCTGCGGCGGCCATTGGAGGGTGAACCAATGGCAAAAGGAAGACCTTTCTCTCTGTCTCTCTCTCTCACTGTCCACTCTGCCTGTCAAAAATAAAAAAAAAAAAATCCACACTACCAAAAGCAATTTAAAGATTCAATGCAATCATAATTAAAAAACTGCTGACATTATTCTCAGATCTACAAGAAACAATGCTAAAATTCATATGGAAATATAAGAGCCAGTGGATAGCTAAAACAATCTTAAACAACAACAAAAAAGCAATACCAGAATGCAAGACATAACAGGGCATAGGGTACTGGCATAGAAATATATATGTAGGTCAATGGAACAGAACAGAAACTCCAGAGTTCAATCCACTTATTGACAACCAACTAAAGGAGCTAAAATTACCATCTAAAGAAAGGACAGTCTCTTCAACAAATGGTGCTGAGAAAACTAGACCTCTGCATGCAGAAGTATGAAACAGGATCCCTACATTACACAAAAATCAACTCAAAATGGATCAAGGATCGGCCGGCGCCACGGCTCACTAGGCTAATCCTCTGCCTTGAGGCACCGGCACACTGGGTTCTAGTCCAGGTCGCGGCGCCGGATTCTGTCCCGGTTGCCCCTCTTCCAGGCCTGCTCTCTGCTGTGGTCTGGGAAGGCAGTGGAGGATGGCCCAAGTGCTTGGGCCCTGCACCCCATGGGAGACCAGGAGAAGCACCTGGCTCCTGCCATCGGATCAGCGTGGTGTGCGGCCGCAGCGTGCCGGCCGCGGCGGCCATTGGAGGGTGAACCAACGGCAAAGGAAGACCTTTCTCTCTGTCTCTCTCTCTCACTGTCCACTCTGTCTATCAAAAAAAAAAAATGGATCAAGGATCTAAATCTATGACCAGATACAATATAGTTATTAGAGGAATACATTGGAGAAACTCTGCAAGACATTGGCATAAACAAACACTTTTTGGAAAAGACCCCAGAAGCACAGGCAATAAAAACAAACAAACAAACAAACAAACAAAACACTGACAAATGGGATTATATTAATCCAAGGAGCTTCTGCACTGCAAAGAAAGCACTCAACAAAGTGAAGAGGCAACTGACAGAATGGGAGAAAATAGTTGCAAACTATGCAGCTGATACAGGATTAATATCCCAAATCTATAAAGAGCTCAAGAGACTAAACAACAACAAAAAAACAATGAAGTTATGAAATGGGCAAAGGACTTGAATGGGCATTTTTCAAAAGAGGCTACCCAAAAGGCCTACAGGGCTGGACTAAGCCAAAACTGGAAGTCTTGAACTCCATCTGGGTCTTCTATGTGGGTGTCAGTGGCCCAGGCACTTGGGTCATCCTCTGATGCTTTCCCAGGTACATTAGCAGGGAGGTGGATTGGCAGCAACGCAGCTGACAATTGAACTGGCATCCATACAGTATGTCAGCATTGCAGGTGGTGGCTTAACCTGCTGCATCACAATGCTGGCCCCAATAAGTTTTAGCTCAATTGGAAGAAAGTCGGTAAATTCATAACGAAAAGTCCTACTGTAATTATTAAATTCTAGGAGGTTATTTCCTTATCATCTGTGAAAAGGAAGACTATTAGTAAATTACCTTCTTTTTAAAAAAAAATTATTTATTTTATTTTAAAGTCAGAGTTACACAGAGGAGAGTTAGAGAGACAGAGAGAGAGGTCTTCCATACACTGGTTCACTCCGCAGATGGCTGATCTGAAGCCAGGAGCCGGGAGCTTCTTCCAGGTCTCCCATGTGGGTGCAGGGGCCAAAGGACTTGGGCCATCTCTACTGCTTTCCCAGGCCATAGCAGAGAGCTGGATGGGAAGAGGAGCAGCCGGGACTGGAACCGGTGCCCATATGGGATGCCAGCGCTTCAGGCCAGGGCGTTAACCCACTGCACCACAACGCTGGCCCCAATAAATTACTTTCAAAAGCAGAATATTAATAATCCCAATTTCTGGCCAGCGCTATGGCACAGCATGTTAACCTGCTGCCTAGGGTACCTGTTTGAGTTTCAGCTGCTCTGCTTTCAATCTAGCTCCCTGCTGATGTGCCTGGGAAGGCAGAGGAAGATGTTTTCTTGCTACTTGGGTCCCTGCCAAATATTTGGTCCCCTGCCACCCATGTGGGAGACCCAGATGGAGTCACAGACTCCTGGTTTGGCCTGGCCCAGCCCCAGTCATTGTAGCCACCTAGGGAGTCACCAAAGGAATGGAAAAATCTCTCTCCCCCTCTCTCTCACTCTGCCTTTCAAATAAATAAAGATATATCTTTAATAGAAATAATCCCACTTTCTTTTAGGTGTGACACACGTGCAGTCAGCTGAACATTTCACTCAGAAGGTTCATTTCAAACTTCCCTGGTGCAAAATATTAAACAAAGTGCTATGGGCAAACAAGACTATTACACTAAGATGTGCTCCTTCTTACAGAAGGTGTGATATCTCTATTTACATAAATTAGCTTGGTTTCCCTTGGGAACAGCTGTGTATGTCAATATGGGATCTGAAGACTACAAAAGAAATGATGCTGCTATGGTTCTCACGGGAAACTCATGAATTTTTTTTCAACACAGTTTACTCTCTCCTGACAAGGTGGCTAAATGGTATTTACTTAAATGTTAAAAAAAAATTCAAAGCTACTTATTCAATGTTCTAATTCAAAAAAAGATAAAATTTCTTTGAAGTTGGCAGTCACATTTCTGAGTGTATTTTATTTTCATGTCTAACTTTCTGTTCCTAGCCCCAGCCTGACACATCAGGAATTTAGTGTGAGGCTAAACTGAAATTTTTACATTAAAGGTCCATGTAGAGCACTGTGGCCCTGTGGGTTAAAGCCCTGACCTGTAGCACAGGTATTCCATATGGGGCCGGTTTGAGTCCCAGCTGCTCCATTTCTGATCCAGCTGCCCACTAATTTGCTTGGGAAAGCAGCAGAGGATGGCCCAATCCCTTGGACCCCTGCATCCATGTGGGAGACCTGGAAGAGGCTCCTGGCTCGGATTGGCTCAGCTCTGGCCGTGGTGTCCATTTGGGGGGTGAACCAGCACATAGAAGACCTCCACCTCTCTCTATAACTCTGTCTTTCAAGCAAATAAAGTAAATCTTTTTTTAATAAGTCCATGTAGCTTCAGATGATGAAAGCCAAGACAAAAACAATTACAGGATGCTGGGATGTGTATCCACATTATCTAGGCGAGTGTTTAAGTCCCAACCTCAGACCCCTATCCTAGAGATCTTAACTTCATAGATTTAGAAGGCACATGAGAGCCTGCAATTTTAGACAAAAACACACTGAAGAACTGCTCATGTCCAGAATCATCAACCACGGTTCCTAATTTCCCTTCTACCTGTGTTATCTTTAAAAATGCCAGAACTGGAGCTGGTCTTGTGGCACAGCTGGTAAAGCCACCACCTGCAGTGCTGGTATCCGATATGGGTACCAGTTCATGTCCTGGCTGCTCCAGTTCCAATCCAGCTCCTGTTAATGGCCAGGAAAAGGCAGCAGAAGATGACCCAGGAGCTTGGGCCCCTGCCATGCATGCGGGAGATCCAGTTGAAGCTCCAGGCTCCTGGCTTTGGCTTTGCCCAGACCTGGCTGTGGAGGCCATCTGGGGAGTGAAACGGCTGCTGAAAGATCTCTCTCTCTCTCTCTCTCTCTCTCTTTCTAACTCTTTCAAACAAATAAATCGTTAAATAAATGAATAAAAGTACCAGAACGGGGATCATCTGTTTTGATATTTCTGAGGTGCAGCCACGTGCCGCCTGACCTAGAAGACGTTAGCCAGCTGTCCTCACCCACATCTCTGTCGCACCCCACCAGTCAGGTCAATGGAAGGAAATGCCGGTCCACAGACACAGAGAACCACCCACCCGGGGATCTTACATCTATACAAGAAAGCCAATATTCTGCCTACAAATCAGAAAGTCATTCACGTGCTTTCACATTTCCACATCTGAGAAATACTCTAAAATTGTGTCCTAAAAAAGTCAGAAGATAACAAGCTGTCAAGGAAAGAACAGCCGGGGGAGTTTCCTGGATGGCTTGGGGCTAACAGAGCATTCTGCTCACCTGCCATCCCGCTGGGCAGCACCGCCTTCTGTCACTGTCTTGACAAATATCCCCAGCTTTTCAAGTCCGGCATCTGCTCCAACACCCATTCCAATAATACTGATACCAAGGCCATCCTCATCTGCAGAGAAAAAAAGGGAAATCTTAGATTTGACACTGGTCTGCGATTAGCCGGGGAGGTCGGCTGGATGCTTCTGGTGTTGCTCTTTCTCTGTGCAGGAGACATGAAATGCTTGCCTTAGCAGAAGTCTTCCTCGTCCTTGGAGGGAGGGCACCAAACAAGATCTGCAGAAAGGCCCCTGATCTCATGTCACTACTGCGGGTAGTCATTCATTGTGCTCCCAAAGAAAAGCAATAATTTGGTTACTGAATAATGGATCTGACTTAAACACAGATTCTTATAAAAATCTCATGAATTGCTTTCAGCATAAAAACACACATACTCAAACATGTGCATAAATTTAAGTAAATGTGACATATAGGAATTTCGTATTTATTCACATATACTTCCCTTTTCTTTTTAACTTGTCCACTCACATTAATAAGATCGTATGTGTCTTTGAGTACTTTCCCATGTGCTAATGTTATACAAGGATATATACTTAATTACAGTATATACATGCTACACATTCATACACAACACACAAGTGTATATATACAAATACATTTGGCTGTGAACACACATTCTTTTCTTTACCCAAGTGACAGTATAACTATTTATTTATAACTATTATATCTACAGCTTTTCAAAAATCAGTGACATCTTATGGACACCACTTGTGTAACTCAAACTTGTGTGACTGCATGGTATTTTATGGTGAGATGGAATCATACCACGTCCAGCTACTTCTCTGTTGACAGACACTCACTTTTGTTCCCATTGTATTGGCTCTGTGAACGATACTGACAATAGCTGCTTTTCTTTCAAATTCACTTAGAAATCAAGAGCTTATCCATATTTCCAATTGTCCTTTCAATCGTCGTAAATAGTTGAATTCTAATGAAATAAAATGCACACTCTTTGTGTACTACATTTATTGCTTAACATTCAAAGCTATTTTCTGGTAGGCTCAAAGTCTTTGAAGCCATGGTTTATTCACAGAATAAAAAAATAGATACTAGCTGATCAACAGTGATGGAATATTAAAGGAAAACTCGTCCACATATGCAACAGAATACTAAAAGCTTTTGGAACACTTTTTCAGCTATCGACTATAATGAGTACTCTCAATCAGCATTCTTTTGAAGAAGACTTATCTCATTGACTATTACCTTTCACCAACTTCTGCTTAAAGTATTTCTAAGCACAATTCATAATCCCACATCAATATTCTACATATATTTACAAAGGTTCCATTTGGCAAAGTGTGATTTGTTTGCTTAGTTGTATGCTACAGGAATATTTATAGTGTTTTCCTTAGATGAGTTTTCTGACATGAACCTAAGCTGAAGGCACTTTCACATTAATCCTACACATGGAAATCCCTCCAGTGTGAGACCTTAATGCTGTTTAATGTATGAATGATCGCCAAAGACTTTTCTCATTCATTATATTCAGAATGTTTGTGTATGTGTCTAATCCCTCATATTTATTGCATTCCATTTCCTTCTCTGGTCTAAACACTCTGACATTCATCAGAAAGATCTTTCTTGCTAAAGGTTTTCCTACATTCACTAGTTTTAGGGTTTCTCGCAGGACTGCACTGTCAAGAACCAAGCAGTAACCCCGCCTTGCTCTGGATGCAGTCCTGGGGACAAGGAGAATCACCAAGCAGGCAGAGCAGCCAGGAAAAGGTAGAAACGGCATTAGGGCTGTGATTCTATGGAAGATAAGCTTTGAGCTTATTTCCCATCCCAGGCAAGGGACCCACGCTGGCTTAGCATTCTGCACACTGCTGGAGAGACTTGCACTTATATTCACAGGCATGTGGCCCATTAGATTTCCTCTTATCCATTTTTCTACTGAGTTTCGCTGTCTTTATTTTCCTGGAACAATGTGCAAAGTTTCTTGGCATGTTACAGATATCCACTCTGCAATCCACAAGGCAGAGCCTTCCTCCGCCACCTTTATCATTTTCCAATAGCTCTGACATAATTACCTTTAAAAGCCTAACATTTTGCATGACTGAATTGCTTATTTTTCTCCTATTTTGGTTTCCCACTTTGGTTAAGCCTCATGTGAAGGGTAACCTTAGGTGTGGATTTCACTGGAGTAGGGAATATCTAGAAACCTGTAATCTACAGAAGTATGGTTTGGGGCTATCTGTGAGGGTGTTTCCAGAGGGGATTAGTGTTTGAGTGTGAGAGGAAGAAGGGCAAGATCACCCTTGTTGTAGCTGGGCACCACCGCATCAACAGGAAGCCTGGAGACAGCGGACATAGGGGCAGACTGGGCTCTCCCTGCAGGAGCCAGGGCTCTCATCTTCTGCCTCGGACATCAGAACCCAGGCTGTCTGGCCTCTGGCCTCCGCGATGGACCCCAGCCGTCTCCTCCCCAGGCTGTCAGGCTTCCACTGGCTCCCCCAGCTCTGAGGCCACAAGAGTGACAATGATCCAGCCCACAGCTTGTCACAAGACTTCTTGCTGTCAAGATCACGTCATCAACTTCTATTAAATCCTTTCTCTTATTTGCATATTCCTCTCCTATTGATTCTATTGGAGAACTCTGATAATACACTCTTCCCCCTACCAGCCTAGATGAAATTTTCTTCAAACATCTTTATTGTTAATATTTAATGATTTAGTCCACACAGAATTGTTACCATATCAAGTAATAAAGGCATCTGACACTACAAATACATTCTTCCAGGTAGATGCTCAGCTATGCCAGAACATTCAAGGGAGCACAATGTTGCCTCTAAGCTGAAATGCAATGCACATCACATGCTAAATTCTCACACATATTAATGCATTTCTCTGGATTTTCTATTGTATTCCACTTATTAACTGCTGTATGACCACAATTGTAAAGCATTCACACAAACTTTACATTATGTTTAGATATTTAATAAATTAAATCCTTTGCATTCTTTTTCATACATTCAATAGCTATCTGCCCATATAAAATTTGACATTACTTTTTGCAGTGCCCTCTGCCTTTCGTTGACAGCACTATTTGAACTGCATTGATCCTATATTTAAATTTATAGAAACGTTTCTGCACTGAGTCTTCCCATGCAAGCATGTCCTTCAATTTGCTTAGATTGTGTCTTTCATAACTATTTTCAATAAATTACATGAATTTCCTAAAAATAAACTTAAAAAGTATTATGTTATTTTGGCACCATTGTAAATGAAATATGTTTCCCATTTTCATTTCTTAGTTTTTAATGTGAAATACATAGAAAAAGAATAGAAATACATAGGCAAATATTAATTTTTATATGGACTTGAATATCTTATAAATTATCTTACCAAGTCTAGTATTTTTAGATTAGAATTAATTTGTGCTAATTTAATTAGAGTTTTTATATGAAAGGGCTGTTATCAATTACCTTTTCAAATGGCTGTAGGCTTTTTACTTTAACTGTTATGTGGATAAATTTCCTTATAATGAACCACACTACATTCTTATCTAAAACCTTACTTGCATTTTTCTCTTTAAATATTGCTACTTTGATACTATTTCCTTTGAAATTTTAAAACATATATTCATAATTGGAGTTGCACTATAGCAGTTTTGGTTGCAAATTGAGTATTTGGTATAGACTGTCATTTTTTTTCTTTTGCTACAACAAATTCAATAGCTTTCCTTCATTTTCCATAGTCTAAGATAGCCAAAATAACATTGGATCTATGTGTTCTCTAAAGGTATAATAGAACTAACTATCTGGTTCTGATGACTTTTTAATGTTTTGTCTTTACTCACCATTCGAGTTTCTTCTATAAAAATCAATTGACTTGATTTTGATAACTCATATTTTGTTAAGAAATAACTAAAGATTTCCCAACATTCATCCTACTGCCAATGAAGATCAGTGGCTGACAATTCTCTCACACTGGATATTTGCAAGTATTTGCTTTCCATTCCTATGCCGCATATATTAGCTTTCAATTCTCCTCAGCCAGCAGTGTGAAGGGCTGATATATTTTATGAATATATGTAATTTAAAAACTCGCATTGACTTGTTTTACTAGTTTTTTTTCTTTTCTATGTCATTAACACTACTTTTATTTATATTATTCTCCCTTCCTACTTTGTTTGATTTATTGTATTTGCCTTGCTGATTTCTGACACAAGTATTTAACTTTTTTTCTTTTAAAGAAAGGTATAACTTTTCTTCTGAATAAGGCTTCTGCTATGTGTTATAGATTTTTAAAATGTAATCGTTTTCAAGATGGTTGGGAAATATTAATTTTAATTGTCTCTTTTTCTCAAACATTTATCTAGCAATTTTTTTTTTTTAGTTTCCAAGTAGTCACAATATTAAAATTTTAATTTTAAAATATTTTCCAAGGGACAGTATTCCTTTTAAATATAGTTTTAAGTTGAATTAGTTATATTAATCCAGTCCTCTGTTGTTCTTACTGTCTATAGACCTGTCATTTCTCCAAGAAATGTACTGAAATCTTTAATACTTACATCAGATTATCTTAAAGTTTAACTTTTCTGGTAAATTTTTAGTAGAAATGAAACATACATACAAAAGAGTTTATGGGAAAATTTTACTTACAAAACATTATGTTTAAAGAACAAAAATGGAACAAACACTGAGAACCAACGGAGTCACAGAACACTACTGACACCCCGAAAGCCTGCTGTGTCTCTTGCTCTCACTGTTACTGGTTGGCCACTATCCTACCCATTGTGTTCACCATTCCCTCCTTTACTTGACACTGCTCTTCAAAGAAAAAAAAGCAACTTATTTGTACATCCCTATCTGATATGCTGTTCAGTTTTTCTCATTATGAAATTTAATAAGTGGAATTACACTGAACGGCTTCTGCTGAGATGTGTTTTTATTTTCCTGCAACTTCCTATTTGTAAGGATCATACAGACTGCTGTGATTGGTGGCTCATTCACTTTTACTGCTGAATAATATATTATTAACTAGATACACCACCATTATTCATGAATATTTGGCACAGCCCCATTTTTTTGTTATGACAAGCAGTATGATGGCCCATGGCCAAATCCAACTGTTTTTGAATGACCCATGAGCTAAGAATAGATTTTATCTTTGCAATAGTATTGCAAAGTATTTATATTTGCAATAGCATTTATCTTTGGGTGTTTTCCATAATAACACGGCCTCACTATCCTTTCCCCTTCTCCTGGTTGCTTTACCTGCTTCGTGTGTTTGCTTGTGCATAACGACCTGTACAGAGCAAGGTGGGGTCTCGGCAGCGTTCCCGACTAAGCAGCCATGGGGGGAGCCGTAACACTGTGATGAAGGCAGGAAAGACATTATGGAGAAAAATCCTCCTGACATGTGTCAGAGTGACTGCTCTTGTCCTTTTTCCTCCTGTGGCCTGAGAATCACACATCCGAGCTCCCTATGGCTTGCCCTGGATACCGACCCTACTCTTTGAGAATTAGTTTGGGTCATCACTTACACTGCTCTTCTAGGTAGCAAGTGCAGTCTCAGCAACAGCCACCCTTTTCTTCTTAGTTCCTCTGCTGACATTTTTATTTGAGATCAAGGAGTGTTCGTTGCTGCTAATTTCCTTCAGAACGTCTTTTTAAAGCCATGCTGATCCCTGAGTGGGCTTTTTGTTTCTTCAAGTTTTTACCGAAGCACTCTGGGATGTGTTACTTTCCTCTGCACTGGGTCACAGCTGCTTCTGGGTGCCCATCAGTCCCTGTGCCCTAGTCCACGGGATCAGGAGAGACTGCAGCAGGGAGGCTGCTGTGCAGGGAGGGAGCAGGCGGAAGGCCCTCTGCCCCTCTTCCTCCTTCTCTCTCTCTTTCTCTCTCTCTCTCTCTCTCTCTCTCTGCCTTTTCCCCCAGAGACAAAGAGGATACAGCGCCACTGTTTATATTTTCCTGGGTTCCATCACCCTCCTCCAGACATCCACAGTTTCCACAGGACAACAAGACTTTCCCGGTACCTACCACCTTCTGAGTCAAACCATGTCTACTGTCCCCTCCACCAAAAATAAAACAAAAACAAAAACAAGCATGTGTCTGCAGCTCTCACTTGTACTAGCTCCATCTGGGCTCTGTCACACCAGCCTGGTTTCCAGGAATGCACAAAGTTCTGGGCCTTGCCCAGAGAGCCCTGATCCCACTCGCCACCATGAGCAGCTGAAGTGGAGGGGCTGGCGGTGGGCGGGATGAGGGAGTCTCTCAACCCATCTAACTAGGATCCAAATACACTGCTTTTGAACCTCAATAAATCAGACAGTTACGGAGAACTGAAACTTCACCGAGCCTTAGCGGAAAGGCTCCCGTTGGGAAAAGCAAGTCTGCATTACTGACACAGCAACACCACGAGTGACACTGCGGATGGCATGCTCACGTGCCTTTCTCTAGGTGCACCGGGAAAAGTTCCAGCTTTTCCACTCGTTTTTCAAGCTCATACTCGGCTGAAGCGGCCACGGGGTCAACTTCGTCATTTCTCCTGTCGTAGTCTTCATTGGAGTATGTGTTGAACACCTGCAGTAAGAGGCCCACAACAAGATGATAATACACAAACCACAGCTTTCTTAACAAAAGAGAATCTGCTAGGTATTCCACAATATGTAAGTTTAAAAAAAGCCATGATGAATTCCTTCTAAATTATTATTTTGTCTTTAATTTTAATCGAGGTGTTACCATTTTTAATAATTCAAGAGACAACACTAGCCACAAAATAATCCACTTGAATAAGAATACACATCATCTTTTACAGAATCCCCAGAATAAACCATAAGGAAAACCACCCTGATGCTACCTAAGCAAACACCCTCAACGGAAGCTGTATTGCGGTGCCACCTCATCCAGCCCCAAGATGGCAGTGCACCAAAGCTGTGATTATATTTCAATCACAGGATCACCAAGCCTGATTTCTAGTCCATACTATCCTGGTCAATGTGAGAGTCATTATCATTTTACTTGTATATGGATTTCAATTAAATTCTCATTGCCTGTTTCTATGAAAGGACTATCACAACAGTCACTGCTCATGAGCTATGGAGCAAGTAGGATACGGACAGGGCTTTATTTCTGACGTATGCACCCTTCAAGGGTTGCTGTGGGAGAGTCGATCGCCCTGATTTCTGTTGAAACAGCTGCTGTCTTATATGAAAAGGAACTGGAATAGCTCTCCAATCCTGCTCTTAATCCACAGAATATTTAAAAGTCAGAAATGGGTAACTCAAGTCCAGTTAATATATGTAATAAAAACTGACTTTTTCAACTAAATTCAACAACTGTTAAGGATCTAAACTATGAAAGAGATAATAAAAGTTTACTCCCAAATCTTAAAATCCAAGATTGAGTAGTTTTCAAAGTATTAAATGCTATAACAAAAAGAGAAAGCTGGAATGAATATTTGGGCACAATAGGTAAGACACCACTTCGAGGACAGGTGTGGTGGCATGGTGATTAACTCGTTCCTGGGATGCCTGCATCCCATATCAGAGTACTTACTCTGTTTCCGATCCAGCTTCCTGCTAATGTGCACTTGGGATTCAGTGATGATGGCTCAAGTACTTGGGCCCATGGAAGATCCAATGAGTTCTGGCTCCTGACTTCAGCCTGGCCCAGACCTTGTTGTTGCATGCATTTGGAGAGTAACTGGGGAGCACTTCTCTGTATCTTTCTGTGTGTTTGTCTGTCTCTCTGCCTCTTTGCTTTGTAAATAGAATGCTAATAAACTTAAAAATATATGCATTTGGGATACCCACATCTCTACGGGAATGCATGGATTTGAGTCCTGGCTACTCTGTGTCCCATCTCCCTTCTGGCTAATGTAAACCCAGGGTGGCAGTAGAGAATGGCTCGCATATTTGGGTCTCTGCCACCCTATGTGATAGACGCGAAGTGAGTTTCTGGCTCCTGGCTTTGACCTGGCTCTGCCACAGCTATTGTGGACATTTGGGCAGTAAACCAGAACATGGAAGATTTACCTCTCTCTTCCCTCCTCCTCCCCATCTCTCTGTCCTGTTCTTTCACTCCATCCCTCCTTTTTTTTCCCTTTTCAGGTAAATGAAAAACAAACACAATGCTTACAACGTGTTGTATAATTTCTATTTACAGAAGATCAGAGATGTAAGTAATCATGCCTGTGGCCTACAAAGTTGTCACTGATAGGTATGCTGTCTGTGTGTATTAGTGGAAAATTGGCAGCTCATACAGTCTATACCTGGGATCCTATAAACAGGAAATAAAAATAGACTGTGTAAAAGAAGATGGTTCCTAATGGTACATTATTCTCAAAATCATGCCACCTGTAGGCCTTGCATCTGGGTAGATATTATCATTCTTCTTACTTGCAATGTATTTTCATAGCCTTTTGCCACTTGGACCCTCTTTCCATTGTTACCACATCTCTCCACCACAGCAAACATTACTGCAGCTAAATGCACAATTCTATACTACAGAGATTGTACGTTGATTTATCTTTTCATAAATATGCTTCCCATGCCCTTCCACAGACTCCTCTAGTATTTTTCTTACTCAATTGCTAGGCTATGACTTCCTCTTAGCCCTTTTGATTTTTCACTTTCCATGTGTTTTTGTTGGTAATCATTTATCACATTTATCTCATGCAATAACAATTTACAGAGTACCAACACTATGCCAAACATTGTGGCACACACTGGAGAAGGTACGCTCTCCAGCGACTCACAATTTAGGAGGGACACAGAAGCCAAAATGAGCAACTATACTGTAAGATGACAACAGATGTAACAGGATATATCAGGTAATATTTTTTTTTTAAATTCACCTGAGAAAAGGAAGAGTTTTGTGGAGGGGAAGTTATTTGTGTTCTATCTTGAAGAATAAATAGGGATTCACAAAGTCAGGTGAAGAAGAGGAATGTTTACTTCACATACAAGACCCTAGACCAAAAATAAATAAGGAAGTATATAAAGCATTTAGGGGAAGGGGAAAGAAGAGGCCATCAAAGAAGGAGGTACTCTTCTCTGAAGGGAAGAGAGAAGTTTCACTTTGCTTATGGCCTTGTCCAAATACTGATGGAGATTGTGGACTGAAAAGGCTTCCATAGCCTTGGCAGCTCACGTCAAGAGCCTCTGGTGGTCACTGACATCATATGTAAGAGTGTTAATTGTTAAATTAACAATAGGAGTTACTGTGTACTTACTCCCTATGCAGGACCTCTGTCCTTAATGAGTTGTACTATGAGAATTAACTGAAAAACTTGTTCTCAAAGAGTTTTTTATATTTTGTATGTGTATGGGTGGGTGCAAATTGTTGAAATCTTTACTTACTATAGACTTGGTCTTCTGTGTATAGAGTTAAGTGAAAATGAATCTTAACGGAGAATGGGATGGGAGAGGGAGGAGGAGGTGGGGTGGGAGTAGGGGTGGGAGGACGGGTATAGAGGGAAGAAACACTATATTCCTAAAGATGTACTCATGAAATTTATACTCATTGAATAAAAAGTTTATTTAGAAAAAAAACTATTTTGGGGAAAATATTGATAGCTGAGTAGACGACAATGAAACATGCCTGAGGGAATAGATTTTAACAACACACACACACAGTTTAGCTGAGGCTCAGTCTTACATCCTGGAAACCACTGGGAGGTATAACTGGAAATTATTCCATTAATATTTACCACTCACCTACTTTTGCAACATGATTGCAGTACAAGGGTTTAAATGGCATTCATTCAGGAACATAGCTCAATTTCACTGGAACACAGTAAGTCAATAAAAGTGTGTGTGTGTGTGTGTGTGTGTGTGTGTGAAATAAGTAGGAGAGAACTGCTGCAAAAAAATTAACACTTTCCTAACTTTCTTTTCTGGATCTCAAAACCATTATCAAAATGTCCCTTGCCAGCCAGGCTGAGAGTATTGCATATGAGAAAACATTTTTTTTTTTTTAGGCATCAAGCAATCAGATGACTGTACCATCACCTCATTCTTCAGGAAATAAATAATGTAAGATATGTTTTGTCTTCAGCTTACTTATATCCTGGTAAGTTACATGAGCATGAAGGAAAAAAACTATAAATAATTGAAAAAGAACAACCAAAATTCATTATTTGTAATACTACTGTTTACTTGGGATGTTCAAGAAATTTAATAGAAAGACTATTAGAACTAGTAAGAGTTCAATAAGGAATGTTAATTGTAAAAAAATTAAAATATTAGAATAAGAGCTTTGGAAAATATAACCAAAAAAGAAAACTTTAAAATATCAAGTAATTACCAACTATAAATAGGGAAGTATTTCCTTCTCTAAAAAACTGAAAAACATAAAAATCCCTAAATCAGTGTAAAGTTATATTATTTTCCTGGATTAAAATCTGATATTTCAAGAAAGCCTTGCTCACCACTTACTATATACATGAGTTTATCTCTACTTAATTTAAAATTTAGGACAGTAAAAATTAAAATCCCATGCATATGTTTCACAAAAACTAACAAGCTATTGGAAAAAGCGGACTACATATGAAAACACATTTTACTAGGTATAAAAACACACAATGAAACTGTGTTTATTAAAGCAATGTTGTTTTGGCCATGGGGTAGATTTTTTAATAGCATCCTATCTTCCATTCCTTTTCTTTTCTTTGATGAGTTACAATGGTCTATTTAATAGATAGTATGGGAAGAATTAGATAACCATCTGAAAAATACTCCTTTTTCCTATCATTAACAAAATAGAAATCATATTGCTTAACTCAAGAATAGTATATACACACATATGCACACACACAACCAAGGTGTTAAAAGAAAATATGGGGCAAGGTTTCACTGGCAGGCTAGACAGAAAGCCCTAGATTCTAAACGTCTTAAAGGAAATGAATAAACTGATTTAAAATCTATGCTAGGGACAGGTATTTGGCACAGCAATTAAGATACCACTAGGGACCGAAATCTACCTCCCATATTGCAGTGCCTGGATTCAAGTCTGGCTCCACTTGTGAGTCCAGCCTGCTGACAATGTATACCCCGGGAGGCAGCAGGTGATGGCTTAGATAATGGGGTACCAGCCACTCGCATGGAAGATCTGGACTGAGTTCCTGGTTCCTGGCTTTGGCCTGACCTAGCCCCAGCTGTTGCAGGCATCTGGGGAATAAACCTGCAGATGAAAGATCTCTGCATCTGTTTCTGTGTGTGTGTCTCTCTCTTTCAAATAAATATAAAACAAATAAATAATGAAATATTAAAAAATGCTGAAATGTTCTAGACAATAATATATGCCATAATGAGGTTGTAAGAAAAAGTTGTAGTTTGGGAGAAAACACTGCCAAATATTAAGATGAAATATGGGGGCTGGTGCTGTGATACAGGTTGTAAAAATGGTAGCAATAAGAAAATGAAAGAATGATTGTAGCTGAAATCTTGAAATAAGCTACAATCTGCAGTGCCAGCTTCCCACATGGGTGCCAGTTCAGGTTCCGTATGCTCCACTTGCCATCCACTATGTTTCATACCTTTTACACAAGAACTTGCACGACCAGCTTGATATTAAATCGTGGAAAGTCTTCCCCAGACCCTTCCCCATGCCCAGAGCCATCCTTACACAAAGGGTCCACTGCCTGCTTTGCTCTCACAGTGCCTGGAGCATTCTAAACATCAGAGACAAAAGGCTGACCTAGGTATCTACTTCCCCTTTCATCTACATCATCTTGATTCTTTCAATTTTCTTAAATTGCTGCTATTTTTATACATATAACCTTAATAACTTTGCAAAATATTTATAATTAGTTAAATGACGGTGTCTTACCATGGCATTACTGAAACATAGATAATCTGAAAGGCCAGTGGCACTGTGGGCCCCAGTATTCAACACCGGTAGTACATATATATTTTCAATTTAGTCATCTTCACAGGGCCTGTGTTATTTCACCAAGAAAAGCAAACAAAAAGTGAACCAACGGCAATGGAAGACCTTTCTCTCTGTCTCTCTCTCTCACTGTCCACTCTGCCTGTCAAAAAAAATGTTTAAATTTAAGACTCTTTCTAAACCAACAAGGGATATTCTGTTCCTTGATCAAAGGAGACAAAATAAGACCTCGTCGTCACTCCACAGCAGAGACCTGCTTGCAGGGGTAAACATATTTACTAACACAGTGAGCTGGGTGTTCTGAACCTGCCACCGAAGGCCACGGCAAACTAAGTGAAAATCAGCTTATTACAAGATTTCAGCTACAATCATTATCTTAAGTTACATTTTTGGTACTTTGAATTACAAAACTTTTTCAACAGGAAGGGGGGAAACCCTGATGTCCTTGACTTCCTTATGACATTGTTTTTAATCAGTGCTGGTCAAAGTGAAGCCAACATTCTCTGTGAATACCGACTGGAGGGAATCTCCCACATGCTCCCACAGTCTCAGTTCTGGCTGCAGTCTGGGTTCTGCTAATCTTCCACATGCATCAGAGGTGGACAATGTCCCAGGTTCCAGCACATGGGGTTTCGGAACAAGACCTGGCAGTGAGCTCCACCTGGAGATCGGCCACGCGCCCCCGTGCCTCCGCGAGCTGGCCCTGCTCACCGCAAGCCTTCCTGGAGGGACCCGAACTGACCTTCACACGATTTTAGTCCCTCTAAAGAGCTTCTAGATTGAAACTAAAGTCAGCATAGAACCTAGTTCATATCTTAACATTTGAGAAACAAATCTGGCATAAACTGTCCTCAGCAAGGAGGATCCTGACAGCCACAGGGCAACACACAATCTCTTTTCTTCTCTCAGAACCAAGGATAGTTCATCAACTGACTGTAATGAGAACTGTTCAGTCTGTGCCACACTGGAATGCACAACTACCAGGCATCTTGGGTAAACACTAGTAGTCCCCAAGGAGTCTAAACGGGCCAGGTCTTTGGTCTCCTTAACTACAATCTTGAAACAAAGGAGTGTACTACGAGGTATAAAAATTTCCAACCTAAATCCTGGCTTCATGTAAAATACTGCTGAGCAGGAGGGTGTAAAACACAGACCCACACACATATCTCAAAACCTTGGGAAAGTCCCAGACACCTGTCATTCAACCACTCTGGAAAATAACCTGTGAAAAAGATTTACTTAGAGTAGTTGCAGCCATAGTCAACAGCAGGGTGCATCTAACCTTTTATCTGAACCACTCGGCAGCATTGGACGTATCAGAAAGCAGGACCAAATGGAGTATTAGTTAGGTGATTCTCCAAAAGCTGTTTTAATTGCTGGTCTTGTCTGATTCAAAGTGATTTACATAAAATATATCTAAGGCTAATCCATATATCTCCAACATCACTCATTTCAGAAATCATGTGTAACATACCTAATGTTAGTCATCTGTCTTATGTAGATTTAAACTATCCATCTCTGAAGTAAAGACTTCTAATCAGGGTCTTGTTCAAATACTAACTTAGGCTAGATGGTGGATTCATGAATGAGGTAGCTAGAATGCTAAATAAAGGTTCCTAAATCAAAGCTATTACCAGCATTAATTTTTATTTACTGAAATAATCTGAAGGAAATTTGGAGTGCCTGGGCTCAAGTCCCAGCTCCACTTCCAGTTCCAGCTTCCACATCAGAGTGCATGGGTTCAGCAGACAGCTCTGGCTCCAGCTTCTTGCTGATGCAGCCCCTGGGAGGCAGAGGTAATGTATCAAGAAGTTGGGTTCTTGCCACCCATGTTGGGGACTTGCATTGAATTCCTTGACTCCAGGGTTGGCCTCACCTATGTTGTAGGCATTTTTTAAAAGAGTTTATTTATTTATTTGAAAGGCAGAGTTACAGAGGGGGATGGGAGAGGGACAGAGAGAAAGAGAGAGAGAGATCTCCCATCCAGTGGTTCACTCTCCCAATGGCTGCAACGGCCAGAGCTGGGATTATCTGAAGCCAGGAGCTTCTTCCAGGTCTCCCGTGTGGGTTCAGGGGCCCAAGCACTTGGGCCATTCTCCACTGCTTTCCCAGGCACATTAGCAGGGAGCTGGATCTGAAGTGGAACAGCTGGGATTTGAACTGGTACCCATATGGGATGCCAACCCTGCAGGTGGCGGCCTTATCTTCTATGCCACAGCACCATTCCCTGTTCTAGGCATTTGAAGAGTTAGCTAGAGGATGAGAATTCTGTCTTTTTGCCTCTCGAATAAATAAAATAAAATAAAAAAATTTTTAGGCCGGCGCCACGGCTCACTAGGCTAATCCTCCACCTTGCGGCGCTGGTACTCTGGGTTCTAGTCCCAGTTGGGGCGCCGGTTCTGTCCCGATTGCTCCTCTTCCAGTCCAGCTCTCTGCTGCGGCCTGGGAGTGCAGTGGAGGATGGCCCAAGTGCTTGGGCCCTGCACCCGAATGGGAGATCAGGAGGAAGCACCTGGCTCCTGGCTTCGGATTGTCGCAGCGCGCTGGCAGTGGTGGCCATTTGGGAGGTGAATCAATGGAAGGAAGACCTTTCCCTCTGTCTCTCTTTCTCACTAACTCTGCCTGTCAAAAAATTTTTTTTAAAAAGCCTATAATTTATCAGAATTCTATAGAGAAAGAAAACCAACAGGATATGTATGTATATGTGTGTGTAGGGGAGTGTAGGTGCGTGTATTTTACATATACTATATGTTTTTATTTTCCCATATTAAAATAGGTTTTCTTTTAAGGAACGGCTCCATGTGACAGTTGAGTCTAGCTTGCCCAAAGTCTACAGGGCAGTCCAAGAAGTTGTAGAACCAGGGAAACACTGATGTTTTAGTTCAAATCCAAAAGCAGTCTTTCACAGCATGTCTCTGTCTTCAGTAGAGGTCAGATTTCCTTTAAGTAAGGTCCTCTACACACTGGATGAGTCTTATCCACGTCATGGAAAGTCATCTGCTTTAGTCTACTGACTTGGTTTCTGATCTTATCTAGGGGCTGGTGTGTGGCACAGCAATGTAAGCCACTGTTCGTGACACTGCTCTCCCATATCAGACTGCTGGTTCAAATCCAGGCTACTCCACTTTAGATCCAGCCTCTGCTAATGAGCCCGGGAAGACAGAAGAAAATGACACTTGCCACCCATGTGGGAGGCACAGGTAGAGTTCCTTGCTCCTTGCTTTGGCTTGACCCAGTCCTGTCTGTTGTAGCCCTTTGGGGGAGTGAATCACTGGATGGAAGATACCTCAATATATTTCAATCTCTCTGTCTCTCTCCTTTCCAAGTAAATAAATAAGTATATCTTTAAAATTTTTTAAAAATAAATAAATATTGATCTCATCTAAACAATACCTTCAAAGATACTTCCAGAATAATGTTTGCCCAAATATCTGGATACCATGTTGAAGACAATTTGACACAAAAATACTAGCTATCACAAAGCCCTTCAGAGCACACTCTCTGCCTGCAAAAACTGAACCAGGGTAAAAGCTAATATCCATGACCTGCTTCTGCAGGGAGTGTCCCCGGGTGATGCCTTCCTGATGGGTTGGGTGCTCATCTTCTCGCTCACATAATGACTCAAATTCAGCAGTAATGAACAGAAAGGGAGGGGGAAAGATGTGTGACAAGTAACCCATATAAAACTCACATCATTTGAGAGTAAAGGTAAGGACTCAATTTATATTTGTTTACATAGAAGGTAACCTCCTTTTGTAATCTGAGTTAGACAGATGCGAAGGAAGCCAGGCTGTCCACGGTGACGGCGGCCCCACGGGTGAGCTGTTTCTAGTTCTTCATGGTAAAGGAAGGCATTGCATGTCTCCTTTCCTACACTGGGGTAGACCATGTAGATCATCTTTGCCACAGTCGTGAGCAGAGGTGCTGTGTGTCGCTTCCCGACTGAGGCATTTTATTGTAGACACATGATCTTCCAGTGTTTTCGTCTTTCTGCATCTCTACAACCCAGAAAGCATGGATGCTAGAAACACAGCCTCTATAAGCCTAAGCATCTGAGCAGCTGCAATGGAACACAAGAGCTTTCCTCTGACCCATCACAGACGTGGAGCCTGAGGAGAGGCAGACATCTGTGAGAAGATATCAGGATTACTTAGTACTGCGATATAAGCCAGTCCATGTAAAGTGGCTTCTCACGGAAGAGGACCACTTGCTAACTATTAGCATAACTGTCAAGATCCTGTTTTGGTTTAAAAAGGTGAGAATTGAGGACAAAAGATGAATCTGATTACCAGAACTCCTTTACTTCATTTTAAGTGGAAAAGTGATGGTGAATGAGATCCAGAGGGGTCTCAGAAGCACGTTAATCACAAGCAGAAGCCCTACTGTCTGTTCTCGTGCCAGGAAGCCCCAGTCTCCAGAACCCAGGGGACACAGAATACCAGCCCCCAGTCCAGAGCGTCCTAAGTCTTCCCAGCTTCTTCCCACCCAGGAGTGCTGCTCATGGTAGCACCGACCTGTCCTCCACATGACCTACTTCTCACGGATTTTTCCCTTTACACAATAACATGATGGACATTTTCAAAACCAGTCCTTACCTAAAGGCTAAAGACAGGTAAAATAGTTGTCAGAAGGGTGCAGGGGAGATATTAAAATAGGCAATTTATGCTGCCTTCTAAGTCATCTTAATTCCTATCTCCACGCATTCCCCGTGTACTACTTGAAGTATTATAAACTGTCATACACCCAAGCTCATTCAACAAAATGTGCAAGAGTCCATGTTAAATTATGTTCACCTTTTCGTGTTATCAAAAGCACCAGCCACCTCACCCTTGCTGATAATTAACAGCCAAACATTCAAGATCTAAAAGTTCTCAAATTTAGAAGCACTCTGGTTGGCTTTATGTATAGGAAGGCTGCTAATGAAAGAGTATTTCAAAATCTGTGGAGTTTTACTAAGGTCCCATATATAGAGAAATAATCAATGAAATAAAAAGGTTTAAATGGTCCTATGCCTCTTGCTTCTAACAAAACAGAATTCAATTATATTTAGTAGCGTTTATCTGAAAATATGAGATCCTAAAGCACTTGAAAAGTTTCAAGCAAAAATAGTCTATGCCACTAATAATCAAGAAAAAAGCTCCTTCACAAATAAACTTAGCTGACTCCAGACTTGGACAAATTCTAAGACCATGAAGTGCAAATTAGTGAATTATTCCCATAGACAATTTAACAAAGAACTGGGCAATTACACTGTTGTCCATGTTTTCCACAGCATTTTTCAAATTATTATAAACAAACATATCCATGAGAAATTAGCAATGTGCTCCTTTAGCTCAGCCAGACTTTTGGTTTCAATTGAAGACATATGCTTTCCAAACTGACAACTGGTGGACAGCATGAAATGAATTGGTGGCCCTGGTCCAGTTCCTACTGGACAGGTGTCCTTATCACAGAGAACTTTAACTCACTAACCCAATTGGCATCTTTTTCAGGGGGAGGGGGGGTGAATAAATCTCCTGGGAGAAATGACTGATTTCTCATTTCCAGAAGGGAAGACTTGTTCAGGCACACAGGATGAGCTGGGCAGTGGTTTCTGTTCTAGCGTTTGTCTTAGTTGTTAGTATTTACCTCGCCTCTCATGGCCACTGCCAGCACTCTGTTGCTCAGGACCCAATGCATGAGACTATTCTGAACCGTCCAACAGGTCGATAGGAGAGGAGGGTAACAGTGTGTATGTATTGGGGGTGGAGCAAGCCTACAATGGGAAAGGGGTGACAGCCACAACAAAGAGGGTTTGGGGGCCTCTCCGAAGCATGAGAAGGGTGATGAGACCTCTAAGTTCCTCCTCTACAGAACTCCTCTGTTTCCCATGCAAAGTCCCCAAGGGTGGCCTCTGGGTGAGTGAGGGGTGGAGCCAAGGAATAACAGAAAAAGTCAACTCATAACTGAGGTTTTGGAAACCTTGGAGCAAACAACTCAGGTCCAGGATTTTGCCTGAAACAATAAAGCAGCCTTGAAGGAACCTGACTTTTTGTCCAAGCAGATTATCAGTAGGAACTAGGCAGGCTGAAGGCAAAAGGGCTCCCAACACAAGGAACTTGGTGGAACTCTCAAGGACGATGCGCTTACCTAGGGCTGCGGAAGAGATGAAAGTCATGGAAGGGGCTGTGTAGAAAGCCAGACAAGTGGGTGGGGCGCTCAAGAAGGCTAACTTGAGAGCAGAGGAAGAAGGAGACACGACAGGAAGTATACCAGGGTGGGTAAATTAGACCTCATCCTTCCAGGTTAGATGAAGCAGGGTTAACAGTCAGGCTCCTCACACCATGGTGATGATCTCTTGGGACCACGATGTGCCTGCTACTCTTCCCAGTTACTAAAACATTAACCGAGGTATCCTGGTGAATGTATTCTGGAGATGTGACCAAAGTTCACATCAATGACTTTGGGTAAGGGGGTCGTCTTACATCATGTGAGTGTGCCTGATTCAAACGATTGCAAGGCCTGAAGAGACGACTCCATGCTTCCTGGAGATCAAAGAAATTCTACTCTGACAGCAGCTTCAAACCTTGTCTGAGAGGTCCAAGTCCCAGCTGGACAGCCTGCCCTGCAGACCTGAGACTTGCAGACATAGCCCTCACATCTGTGTAAGCCAAAATCCTTCTAATAATCTCTGAAGATGTATCTCCTCCTGGCTATGCTGCTCTCATTGAATCCTGACTGATACACCAATTCTACAGCTCTCCATCATGGGGAAAGGCACAGTTAACTGGAGCAGCAGTTTTCCAGGTGCTGACTCTGGCCTTCAGAGTCTGTGAATCAATCGAATGGGTCAGGAGAAGCATTAAGGGACGCTAAACAGAAAATGATGCAATAGGAAGCATCAACAATCATGACAAGTAGCGAATACACACACACAAAGTATGTACTGATGTAAAACGATGAAGCTTTAGAGACTGAAGCAACAGTGCCACTTAAGGAATAGTAAAAAAAAAAATTAATTAAATAAAGAACAAGACCATCTCCACCAAAGTTGAGAATGTAGGTTTCTCAAACTACTGAGCCAAGTGCAGACGTACTACACTTCATACTTCCTCTCTGTTTTGAGCCTTCGATTCTTACTTCCTGTTCTTCTTGTGCACTGTTGGCGCTGTGCCCAGTCCTGGGACCATGTTATTTATCTCAGACCTGTGCTGTAGCCAGCATAAGAGAAACCGTGAAGGGATGTGGGCAAGGTTACGGGAGCATAGGCAGAGACATCCACGTCCGCCTAGGAGAGAAGGGAGGGCAGGTGAGCAAGCACATTTCCCGAGTTACCCTAAGAGCAGACACTTGAGTCAGCGACAGCAAACGATCGGTGTGTTTGGAGGGGAGGGGAAGCAACCCCACGTGCAAGGCAAGGGCAAGGGACAAGAACAGATCCCAGGAGAGGAAGTCACTCAATATGGCTGAGGCTGCAGCGGCACGTGACTCGTAGATTCAGGACGGAAGTCTGCAGGGGGCTGTGTTAGAAAAGCCAATTGGTATAGATAAAATTCACGCACTGTGCAGGGTCCCAACGAGCACTGTACTTTCAGAGAACGGAACTTCATGAAAAGAACCAGAATTAAAAGGAGGGGAGGGAACCAAGAGGCCCAGGAATTCTCCCTGTGGTCTCCGTGGGAACTGAAGTCCTTCTGGGGTCTGAGAGATCTTTTCTGCAGAACTTCTGCTGTCAGGGCCCAGCACTCCTGCAACAGCCGAAAGGAGGCAGGGATACAGCCGCGGCAGGAAGTGTAGAGGGGTGGAAGAATAAACAGAGAGAGGGCCAGTTCTAGCTCAGCAGACTGCTGGGGGTGAGAGGAGCTAAGAACCCACTTTTCCAGGTCAGACATGAAGAGGGCCAGAAGGGATGACAGCAGCAGAACGCCTACCTGAGCCGATACACCTGTAACATGCTTGTGATGAAACTGTGTAAAATGCATACATGACAAAGGTCTGCGTGACGTCCTGCACTGACGCAGTGGGTAGGTCTTGGCAAGTGAGACCCATACTTCAAGTCTAGCACAGTTTTCCAAGATCGCAGTCATGTTTACTTGCCCAGAGAGGTGAAATGGTGTTTCTGCATGGTTTCAACCGAAAACTACATGGGCACAACTGAAAATTTTAATTTCTGTAAAGGTCACAAACAATTATGCTTAATTTTTAAATCTGTAAGCTGAAGCCAGACACCATGAGCATGGAACCCCTGAGAAACAAGACTGAAGCACAGGTAAACAACTGCCGAGGAAGGTAACCCCACAGGAGGATCCCACCTCCTATAGACCTCAGACCAGATGCAGAGGAACGTGACTGTGCTCTGGGCAGTGGGGGCCTTGTCAGAGGCTGTGGTGCTGCCCTACAAGGCAGAAAAGAAGGCTTGACTGCTTTCTCACAAACAAACCCTCCCTTCTACTAAAACTTCTCCAAGAACCGCAGTCAAAGGTAACTGATGGATTCTCAATCACCACAGTCAGCAGACAGCGAAATCTACAATGGGATCTGTCTCCCTTCTCCTTGTTTACAGGCAAAATGTAAAGGGCAGGAGGCCTTTCCAGGAAGCGAGGTAATCGGTGGTCTTTGTCAAAGCACGTGGGGGATGGCGCTGGCACATTATTCTTGGTGCATCTGAAGTGAAAGCTGCCAGGACTCCCATTACCGCAGAATTGATGGTCAAACCTGGGGTCACTGACCCTTGAATCTCACCAACTTTGACCCCATAGATCTTGTAACAGAACTGATGGCTTTGAAAATGCTGTGTGACCCACCACACTTCTTAAATCAATTGGCTCCACAACCTGAAAAACTTACAAGAGACGAACCTGGTAAAGCTGGAAGTCAGCTCTTTGTTGCAACAGGCCAACGCTCTGTGAAAACCAAGAGGACGCAGCAAGCGTTCTGCAGACTGCACAGGCTCCTGGCCCAGGCTGATGCATTGGCGACAGGGCAAACCCGGCGTGCGCAAGTCAAGATTATGCAGTGTCCCCCATGCTCTCACGGTCTGTCACGTTTGAGGACAACCGGAGCCTTGTTGTCTCACGGACCTGCAAAAGCTGGCAATAATACTTGCCTCCTTCTCTTCTCTCCTCATACATCCACATACCATCACTCAAAATCTCCCACGGATTCTATCTTTAAGAGGATTCTTGTTCCACTCAGTCCCAGCTTAATTACTATCTTCTGACTCAGATCTCTCCTGTAACGTGTGCTGTACTGCATCTGAGCACCACTCTCAACGCATGCTTCTGTGGTCTGGAAACCGCCTGGGACAGGGGCTGAGGCAGGGTGCAGAGAGTGGGCACATTTAAAAAAAAAAATATATATATATATATATCTGAAGGAGTTATGGAGGGGAGGGAGGGAGAAAGGGAGAGGGAGAGAGAGAGAGAGAAAATATATCTTCCATCTACTAGTTAACTCTCCAGGTGGCCTGAGCTGGGCAAAAGCCAGAAACCAGAAGTTTCATCCTGGTGGGCTTGGCCCAAGTACTTGGACCATCCTCCACTGCTTTTCCCAGGGCATTAGCAGGGAGCTGGATGAGAAGTAGAATAGCCAGGACACGAATTGGTGCCCATATGGGATGTGGGTATCACAAATGGTAGCTTTACCTGCTATGCCACAACAGCAGCCTCCCAGAGTGGATAAATGTGTGAATGATCTTAACTTCCCCCATAGCTTTTCAAATTCCATATGACAACCAAATATTACTTTCAAACTGAGATGGAGTGGGCCTGATACTCTAAATGCCTCCCGAGGGAGCAAGTGTGTGACCTGGCAGTAAAGACGCTGCTTGGGACTCACGTTCCATACTGGAGTGCCTGATTCCAATCCCAGATATGCTGCTTCCCATGCAGCTTCCTGCTAATGCCCTTGAGAGGTAGCAGATAATGGCCCAAGTGCTTGTGTCCTGGACGGCCACTTCGTGACCCAGATGGAGTTCCAGACTTCTAGATTCCAAATGTCCTAACTTTGGTTGTTGTACGTATTCGGGGAGTCAACCAGCAGATGGAAGATCTCTCTTTTGTCTCACCCTCTCTCCTTGTCAGTCTGCTTTTCAAATAAAATAAATAAATCTTACATATATTATATATATATATATATATATATATATATATATATATATATATACTTTTTAAAAAAGCATCCTAAGGTTATTCATCACCTAAGGTTATTCATCATCCAAAATGGTGGTTTAACCTGCTGGGCCACAAGGCCTGCCCTGTGTTGTTCAGTATTTTAGTCCTATCCTGTTCTCCCAGATTGGCTTGGTTTGTTTCTTTTTCTCTCTCTACCTTGCTTACATTCTCTCATAGTTTTATTGAAGTCTGAAGACTTTGAAGGACTTTGGCTCCAGGCTGCCAAGCCAGCCTTCACCTAAAACTACTTCCTGATGATGCAAAAGATGTTACTATTTGTTATGATTGCAAGGTTCTCTTTCATCTTTTATTTCTTTCCTATAAATTCATTATAATCTGCTATACATCACATTTATCTGTGACCACAATTTCTATTCAAATAAAATTTTCAGCAGTTGGTGGATGGGGTATTGTTACTTATCTGTCACCAACCATGTGCCAAACCAACCCGCTGTAAGACCAAGTGAGCACAATCATTTGCAGGGCTGTACTGTAGAGGAGACGGCCTCATGTGACATGACCTCAAAGATTATTTATATCAAGGAGTAAGTGTGACCAAAGAAGGCACATTCCACTACTAAATTAATTTTATATCTTATTGTAGATGATATGGTAAAGAACCTCTCTGCCCTTTTAAAAAAAGATCTTTTTTTTTTATTATAAAGAGAGCGAGAGAGAGAGAGAGAGAGAGAGCACTTGCACCTGCTGGTTCACTCCCCAGTTGGTCACAATGGCCAGGGCTGGGCCAGGCAGAAGCCAGGAGCCAGGAGCTTCATCTGGGTCGCCCCATGTGGGTGCAGGGGCCCAAGCACTTGGGCCATCTTCTGATGCTTTTCCCAGGCCAGGATCCCGCTTTTCCCAGGAAGCAGGATCACAAGTGGAACAGCTGGGACATGAACCAGTGCCCACATGGGATGCCAGCATCACAGGCCATGACTTTACCTGCTATGCCACAACACTAAGCCCCTCTACCCTCCTTTTTTAGCTACTATTTTTTTCCTGTAAAGAAATTTTGTAATAATCTTCCTCCTTTTGATTATTTTAGTGTAACTGAATAAGAAGTCGATATAAAAGAAATCATAATTTTCTAAAAATATTTTGAAATGCTAAAGTAAAATTGTTTTGGTAGGAATAGTACAACCAAGGGCACTAAGCCTTATTGATTATGAAATCTATTTGCAAGAGACAATATTAATATTGGGGTCTCTGGTTGACACAAAGAGCTGACAGGATGAATTTAAATATTTAAAGCTATTTTGTTATTGGACAGTAGGTCTAAACATTTGAGTAAATCCAAGTGGCTGGGTCCCTTTGTACCCTTGAGTATAGCATCTGTCCCCAAGTTCCAAGGAGTCAGTTAAGGCCTCAATGTCCCACAGCTGTGGCCAATTTGCCCATTAAACTACAGCAGTCACTTTTATAGCTTTGCATTCTGGTCATGGTATCCATCCCAGAGAAACCCTATCTGTTCATGCCTGTCCTTTTCCAAGCCAACAAGCAAACAAACAAACAAACAAAATTCAGTGTATAAGAGCTCGACTGCAAAACCTGTTCCCATGGCATTTCCACCTGTCACACTAACAACAGGGGACCAAACTGAATGCCATGTTCCTTAAACCAAAATATGCATGCCCTCAAATGCGCAGATGCCCATTTGGTTTAGCCAAAGTCATCAGGAATAACAAAGTGTAACACAGAGGAGAAATGTGCCCCACCACATCACCTTGGAAGAAACCAAAAACACTTCCAAAATATATGCCTGGATGGGGGTGTTTAGCCCACCAGTTAATACACCAGTTGGGATGCGCACGTGCCACACTGGAGGATCTGGGTTTGATGTTCTTGCTCCAGGTCCTGACTCCAATTTTCTGCCAGCTGTTGGGTTCCTGCCACTTATGTGTGAGACCTGAACTGAGCTCCTGGCTCCCAGCTGCTGGCTGTGGCCTTGGATTAGCCCTGGTCTTTGTGAAAATCCGCGAACAACTCTCTGTTTGCCTCTCAAATAAATAAATTAAAACATAAATATTGGCCTCAATTTCTTGAATACATTGAAACCTAACTCTGACAATATCCTCTAATACTCAAGGACTTTCCTCATCTCTAAAACTCTTCAAGTCTTTTCTCCACCATTTAGTACTTGCATCCTACCGCTTGCTTGTTAATACTACTTCACAGTTTAAATCTTACCACTATCTGGCACGTTCAGTGCAGGACCAGTGTCATATTCCCATTGTATCCCCAACCCTTGGCATTGCACTTGACGCAGGCTATCTGCTCAGCAGATGCTTATTGATGGAAGCTGCTTGTAAGGGAGACTACCTTATAAATCAAGTTCTTTTTGGGAATTCTGTAACTTAACTCTCTTAAATGGGTACTCCATTCACTCACTCCAACAGCTGCTCAAGTTTTCCAGACAAGCTGGCAACATGAGCACACGAATCTTCCTCCCTGTCTGGCTTCTGCAGCACTGGTATTTAGGGGACCCAAGATTCCAGTAGCAGCAGTCATTGAGAGTTGGCCCTTAGCAGAAAGATAAGCACTACCAGACAGAAGACGTAAGAAGCTGCCCCTCTGATGGCCAGGCCTGTTGTAGTGTGGACATTCTTCTGCTCCTTTCTCCCTCTGTAGGATGTAAATGTGTGTCCATCAGCCTCCAGGGAAGAGCTGAGATTTCAACAGTGATTTTCAGGTGGACCTTGAGGAGAGCCTACCATTCTGCAGATAAGCCAAGAGCAGGCCCAAATGGACCCTGCCTTCAATTCTGTTCAAATGCGCACACACGGAGGAATGAGAGGTAATGATGAAGAAAGGAGGAAGAGGAGTGCAACTGCAGTGACCACTGAGTGACTTCCTCTGGAGAAACAGAAACCGAGATTTTACATTTACATCTCATAATCACCTCTACTGACCATCAGTGGGCCTCAGGCTCCTAGGTGACAGGCAGTTAGCCCAATGACCCATAGGAAATACAGAAATGGCAACTAAAATTCAAACCAAGGTCTGGCTGAATTAAACGTTATTCTGAGGCAGAGGTTAAGCCTAGACCTGAAGCACCAGCATCCCATTTAGGTGCTGCTTTGAGTCCCCGCTACTCCACTTCCAACCCAGCTCCCTGCAAAAGCACCTGGAAAATCAGCAGAAGGTGGCCCAAGTCCCTGTGTCCCTGCCACCCACATGGGAGCCAAGGAAGAAGCTCCTGGATTCTGGCTTCTGCCTGGCCAAGCCCTGACCATTGTGGCCATTTGGGGAGTGTACTAGTGAGAGGAAGATCTCTCCCTCTCTCTCCCTCTCCCTCTCCCTGAGAAATAAATAAATAAATAAATAAATAGTCTTTTTTAAAAAAGACTAAGTTCTGGAGCAGGCATGGTGGCACAGCAGGCTAAGTGACCACTTGTGACACCTGCATCCCATACTGGAGAGCCTGGTTTGAGTCCTAGCTCCTACTGTTATGCATCCTGGGAGGGAGGAGGTGATGGCTCAAGATGCCACTCCACAAGGGAAACCCTGATGGAGTTCTAGGCTCCTGTCGTTAGCCTGGCCGAGATCTGGCTGTTACAGGCATTCTGGGGTGAACCAGCAGATGAGAGATCGCCTCCTTCCTCTTGCTCTCCAGCCTGCTCTCTCGCTGGCATTCTTCCTTTCAAGCAGAAGAAAAATAAATAAACAAATATTTTTAGAAGTCCGTGCTCTTTTTCTCATGCCACACTGGTATAGCAGAGGCGCTGTCATTAAGAATACCAAAAAATAAAAGAAGCACCTCAATATACAACAATATACAACAACCTCAATATACAATACAATATACAACAAATCACACACACACACACACCCTAACTATAAATAAATTGCTGGCAGTGGAGGGGAGTGGAATTCAAAGTTACTAGTAACTAAGGAATGCAAACTATGAGACACTTGTCATCTACAAAAATATAAGGAAGACAAAAGGATAGACCCATGCTAATCTACTGTGAAAGAACGGGAAAATTTTCTGAAGTACAACATATTTAAAACCTTGAAAATGTTAGTAGCAGCTTATCTAACAGATTCTAGGGATTCAATCTCATATGTTCACTACATAAATGGCAGTGTTATTTACAAAAGGAAAAGAATGAGAAACAATCTAAATGTTCAAAACCAGGAAAGATTAAAGATATAATGGTATATCAAAAGATGGGATACACTCATTCGTACAGATAGACTGTAAAATTCACGCTGTATAAGATTATCTGGTGACATGACGGCATTTCAATATATGGCACATGAACACATAATAAAATCACAGGTATATACACATGCATAGCTATGAGTATCTCAGGTGTGTACATATGTGCATAGAAACACCACAATTTCTAGGTCCTAGGATTATCAGTGATTTTTTTTCCTTCTCAGTTTTCTGACATTTCTTTAATACAGAGTTTTGGTAAATAACAAAAAATAATAAATGTCATCTTAAAAATGTTCATTACCAAAATTTGAATGAATAATGGGCATAAATTTCTCTATACGCTGTAAAAGCAAGTGTTTCTGGCTGTATATTAATTGAAATACATTTTAATAGCACCAGCATTATCACTCTGTAGGGTGACACAGACAAAATGACCTGGTATTTTGTGAATCTTAAATGTGAAATAAAATCATTGTTCAGGTTTTCTTAAAATGTAATAAGCATGTAATTGCCAAGCATTGTAGAAACTACGCTTTGCAGCTAACACCACCAAAGGCTTGACTTCATTAAGAAAGAACACCCAAGACCCCACTCCCTTTTCAAAGAAGGTTAGTCACCTGGCTACTGTGACCTTAATTCTGACCATATGCTCTAGAAGAGCCCACTGCACTGTTTTCCTCTTTCAGGCGTCTGGCTGAAGTCTGCTCGGTGGAAGCTGAGTGATCGTGCCGAACAAAAATGTCAACAGCTGATTTTGCATATTGATTGGTTTGAAGGACAAAACTTTATTTAAAACCTATTAATATTATAAATTAGTGTATAAATTATGCAAGCCCAGGAGAAGTATTATGGTGGAGTGGATTAAGCCATCACTTGAGACACCAGTACCCCTATATCAGAGTGCCAGGATTGGAATCCCACCTGCACTTCGGAGCCAGCTTCCTGATAATGTGCACCCTGGGAGGCAGTGGATGATGGCCCAAATGCTTAGGTCCCTGACATCAGCGTGGGAAACCTGGATGCAGTTCCCATCCTGGTTATTGTTGGCATTTTGGGAGTGAACCAGCAGATGGATGACCTCAAAATTCCTCTCTTTCTCTCTCTCTCTCTCCCTCTATCTCTGTGTTACTATTTATTTCAAATGAATAATCTTGAATATAGATATAACTACACACACACACACATACACTCCTGAATTTTACAACTAAATGGGATCGAGACACTGCTTAAACACGGAGGCCAAGCACCATGACACACAGCCCTCCTCCCTCTCTGAAGTGGATTACCCGTGAGCTGAATGCCAGGCAGGTGCAGCCATGCTCCCGGCATCTTCACAGCGACACTACTAACTGATCAAGCTGGGTAAGGACAAAAGAAACATATTTGCCATATCTGGTCCAATTTCTTATTCTAGAGGCAAGGAAGGAAGCTTACACAGTTGTTCAAAACTAAATTAGAAAAAATTTCCACATACATTATAGAGTATTTTTGATGTTTACTTAATGACCCTTCAGAACAGTTCTCTACTTTAAAAAATATTAAAATATGTACTTGACTATGAAAACATATTGAGCCCCTCGCAGAAATTTCAGTTTGGCTGTCGCAGTTACACTTCCCATGTAAGTCTTACACATTAAAAGCCAATGGAAAGGGTGTTAGGCCCAGGGTTGAGATGCTGCTTGGGATTCCAAAATCTCCTATCAGAGCGCCTGGTTTGAGTCTGGCTCCTTTGCTTCAGATGCAGTCTCCTGTAACGCACACTGTGGTGGGAGCAGCAAGTGATGGCACAAGTATTGAGCTCTTGGTTTGGATGGCCCAGCTCTGAGTGTTACAGGTTTTGGGGGAGTAAACCAGCAGGTAGAACATCTATTTCTCTGCCTTTCAGATAAAAATTAGGGGGCCGGCACTGTGATGTAGCGCATAAAGCTGCCACCTGCAGCGCAGGCATTCCATATGGGTGCCAGTTCTAGTCCCAGCTGTTCCACTTCCAATCCAGGTCTCTGCTATAGCTTGGGAAAGCAGTGGAAGATGGCCCCAGTGCTTGGTCCCTTGCATACATGTAGGAGACCTGGAAGAAGCACCAGGCTCCTGGATTTGGATTGGCACAGCTCCAGTCATTGTGGCCATCTAGGGAGTGAACCAGCGGACAGAAGGCCCCTCTCTCTCTCTCTGTGCCTCTGCCTCTCTGTAACTCTGCCTTTCAAATAAATATTAAAAAAAACAAAAATTAGTGTAAGTAAATAAAAATTAAACAAAAAATTTGAAAAGAAATGTGCAAAAATGATAGTTTCTTTAAAGTAGCTGTATTATTAATATATTATATTGTATTATAATATTATATTGTATTACACTGTATATTCTATTTTGGTTTTCTGCAGGAAAAAAATGGAATTGAGGTTTCACTTTATTTGCTGTCTAGAAAGCAATACACTAGCATTCCTCGTTTTAAACAGATGTGGGCATGGTGACTCAGATCTGCTCTTCCACTTGTGTTATCTTAAGTAAGTTGACCTTTTGAGGCCCACATTTTCCTCATCTGTAAAAATTTGGGCAATAAAGGAAATGGTCTCCAGGATCACACTCAGCTCTGAAAGTGCAGAGCTGTACCTATAATACATCTGCTATTTTCTAACAGCAATTATTGTTCCATTCAGGTTGCAGTCTTGGTAGCACCAGCGGTTTCCCGCTGGAATGGGTGTCATTCAGACAGGGGCTTCATGCCTATGACACATGGCCCCGGGCAGGAAGGGTTTTCTCTTTTTTTGTTTTCTTTTGGAAAGATTTATTTGTTTATTTATTTGAAAGGCAGAGTTAGAGAGAAACAGAGACAGAAAGAGCTCTTCCATTGACTGGTTTACTCCGCAGATGACCACAACAGCCAGGGTTGAGCCAGGCCACACCTGGTGCTTCATCCAGGTCTCCCATGTGGGTACAGGGGTCCAAACGCATGGGCCATCTTTTGCTGCTTTTCCCAGGGCAATAAACCTGGACATCTGCATGCGTGGGTTTAATTTGTCCTCTTTGATCTGGAATCTTCCCTGATTGGACATGTTCTGAGTGTTATAAACTCCAGTGAAGCATCCAAATCCAAAGTTAGAAAACACAGAATACAGAGGCCATGGTCTTTTTTAAGAAGAAAAATAAAAAGAGACTCTCATAAGCATACGTCCTTAAAGATCTTGGTCTGGCCAGGTGTACTCTCTCTCTACTCTCCCCCTCCCCCAGTCTCTCAGGCTCTGTCTAGAGAGGTGCCCATCCACCCTTACGGATGTCCCTTCCCTAATAAAACTTGCTATTTTACCTCCCACTAAAAAAAAAAAAAAAAAGGTCTTGGGTTTCAGAACCTACATCACAGTGCCGCAGGTTAAGTCACAGCTGCGACCCTCGCATCTCACACTGGAATGCTGGTTGGAGTCCTGCCGAGTCTGCTCTGGTCCAGCTTTCTGCTAATGCACCTGAGAAGGCACCTGAGCTGGCTCGAGTGCCCGGGTCCTGGCCACCCCCATGGGAGACCAGGATGGAGTTCTTCGTTCCCAACGTCAGCCTGGCCCAGCCCCGGTTGTAGGCATTTGGGGAGTGAATCAGCACATGGCAGACGTCCTTTCTATCTATCTATCTTGCTGTCTCTCTCTGCCTTCTCTGTCTCTATGACTTTGCCTTTCAAATAAATAAAATATATATACATGTATAAATGGAGTTATAATAATTTGATCTCTCAATTCTATGGCTCTACCTTGTGTCTTTGAATTTCTCTTGCTCTAAACTATTTTCCGAAGACAGGTAACATTCTGATGAATTCCACTGACTTCTTATCTAAACTATCAACTACTGCATACAATATGTTCACTATTTTCCTTGGTTATTTTCATTGATCTTCAGCTGAATTTCAAATATATCATACTTTTTAACTGTGCACATTTTAAAGTGTACACTGTACTAGTGAAGTGTGGTAGAAAAGATTAAGAATAAGCATAAAAAAATGCTTGTACTAATGCAGCAAAACCAGAGGTGGGTTTTAGCAGAAATCTGTGTTCCTCGTTCCAGTATTCAGAAGAGACCAAAAGGGCCTATGGTAAGAATCGATGCACTCCACAGCTCTAAAGGATATAGAGAAATTCAATGGACATAATGTGGCAGCATGCGGTAAGGGTAAAGGATACACACACTTGAAATCGGGCTGCTCCACACAGAGGAATCTTGCTCACGGGCACACACGAGCAGGGACAAGGATGCTCACTGTGGTATGGCTGGTGACATCGGTCAGCTGTGAACAATCTTAATACTCACAACAGGAAAATGACTAAATAAATTCGGGACTTTTCCTACAATAGAATACGTATACTAACAGCACAGACCACAACTACACAAATCAATAAGGACAAATCTCAGAAGAAGAAACCAAGGAGGGGCCATCATTCAGCCTACTGGCTATGACATCTACACCCCTTACCAGGGTTCCTGGATTTGATTCCCTGCTCCAGCTCCTGATTTCAGCTTCCTGCTAAGGCAGAACTGTGCCAAAACGTGAACATTTCGCAAAGCTGAGGGGTGAATGCCCAAGTGATCACACTCCATCATTTCTGTATGTCAGAGATCCACTATCATAGCAGCGTGGGAGTACAGAACGTGGCAGACAAGTTGCTTTGTGGCATTTAACCTCTCTCCCCAGGTTTCCAGCGAGGTTCCTTGCTATTCCACTGCACCCCTTTCATTGGATTCTGCCCATAGGACACCATCATTCACACATCGGCAACAGCAGCCTGACTTCTCCGTCCGGTCTGAGCTTTAACAAACTTTTCCCCAGAATTTTCAGTCAGCTCATGGGTGAGTGCTGACATCACGCTCCCTGAGTGTGAACCATTTTTCCTCTCAGAACTTAAAAACAGCTGTTTGCTGCACTGCTTCTAGCTTACAATGCTTCTGATCTGCTGTCATCCTTATTCTGTGTCCCTTTGTACCCGATGTTTCTTTGGTCTCTGGTCACTTTGCAACGATCTGCATTCCCACTGATTATAAGCCATTTGATTATGATGCACTTTAGTGCAGTCTGCTTAGCGTTTTTTTTTTTTTTTTTTCCTGCTTGGGTTCACTGAAGTACTCAGACCTGTGAAGTTATTGTTTTCATCAACTGTGGGTGTTTTGTGGCATTATTTCTTCAAGTATTTTTTCATTCCCCATGCTGGCTTTGGAACCCAACCGCGCATGTATTTCTTGCTGCTCTCTGTCGTGTGGGGCGCTGAGGTAACTATTTCTCTGGTGACTCTAAAGCTCCGTGGGGTGTGGGGCCACCAAAGCCCCTCTTGGCTAACTAAGCACAGAGCAAAAAGTGAGGTAGGATTCCTCGGACCACCAGGAAACGCCATGGCTCTGGGCATCGGGGGAGTCACCTGTGTTAGAGCATGCTTGTGCACACTGCCCCAAAACACGGCACCCGGGAAACTGAGGAGACAGAAGAGGCAGGAAGGCCACTCGCCTGCCTCCTGAAGCCGGAAAACCCAGGAAGGCACTCTCTGACTTTCTTCTCCACTGCCTTGAGACCCTCATGTGACAAGTGTCTTGCCCTATACCCCAGAGGGAAGAAATGTCACACAGGGCAGTCTAAAGAACCTGAACAGATGGATATTGCCATGTGAGCACAGCCTTTTGTCACCCACTCACACTTCTTTATGACTATCCATAAAAACACCTATGTTTACCCACTCCTTTGGTTCTTCAAATCTGAAAGTGCTGTGTCATGTGTAATTTATACTATAATTTATGCTGTTTTGTTATTCATCTATCTTTTGCTACAGGAACTTCAGTCATGAACCTTGCAGTGGGAAAGAAAAGAAATTTTTTTCACCCTACAGCTTCACACACCAAGTAGTGGACACCTCTCCCTTAGCCTTCACTTGTGGCCTACACGGGGCCTGGAGGGCAGCCAAAGGGGAAAGTGTGGAGCCTTCTCAGGTATCCTCAGAGCACAGACACACAGTCTTTTCCAAGTCAAGGAGTACACCACAACTTCTTTAAACACTCTCTGAACATTTATGCCCTGACTCTTCCACTTCAGTTTTGATGTTAGCCTGCTGGACTCTACCAGTGAGGAAGCAGGAATCTTAAACAATTGTCGCTTGTGACAAACACCTTCCCTGAAGCCCCATCTCAAAACCTATTTGCACGGGAAAAGTCCTGAGTAGGTCAAGTAACAGCCATTCCTGTAGGGAGGGTCACCCCGAGAACCGCTACAGGGGTCAAGTAATGAGAAACCTTTGAAAATAGGCTTAGGCCTATTAACAAATGGAATTACATTAAATTGAGAAGTTTCTGTATGGCAAAAGAAACACTCAGGAAAGTGGAGAGGCAACCAACAGAATGGGAGAAATTATGTGCAAATTATACAACTGATAAAAAATTAATAACTAGAATATACAAAGTGATCAAGAAATTCCACAACTACAAAACAAACAACCCAGTTAAGAGATGGGCCAAGGAGTTAAACAGACATTTTTCAAAAGAGGGAATCCAAATGGCCAGCAGACATATGAAAAAACCTTCAGGATCATAGCTGTCAGGGAAATGCCAATCAAAACCACAGCAAGATTTTAACTCACCCCAGTTATAATGGCTTACATACAGAAATCAACAAACAATGAATGCTGGCGAGGATGTGGGGAAAAGGTATCCTAATCCACTGTTGGTGGGAATGTAAACTGGTAAAGCCACTATGGAAGACAGTATGGAGATAGCTCAGAAATTTGAATATAGACCTATCATATGACCCAGCCATCCCATTCCTGGGAATTTACCCAAGGGAAATGAAATGAGTAAACAAAAGAGCTATCTGCTCCTCCATATTTATTGCAGCTCAATTCACAATAGCTCAGACATGGAATCAACCTAAATGCCCATCAACCAAAGACTAGATATAGAAATTATGGAATATATACACTGTGGATTACCACACAGCAGTAAAAAAAAAAAATTAGAAGAAGAAGAAGTCTGGTCATTTGTAACAAAATGGATGAATCTGGAAAACATCACACTTAGTGAAATAAGCCAGTCCCAAAGGGACAAATATATGTTCTCCCTGATCAGGGAGAACTAATAGAGCACCTGAAAGGAAATCTGTAGAAGGGAAACTGACACTTTGAAAAGGGATGACTTGAGCTGCCCTTGTCTTGACTGCTGAGGAATAGCTTTGTTATCTTTGCTTTTTCGGGTTTTTTTCTTCATATTATTTTTTGAACTCTTTAACAGTGAATTAACCATATGTGTCAAAAGTCAATTGAAAATAGATCTCAGAAAAAAATAAAAGTGGGAATACGAGAGGGAGGAGGAAGTTTGTAACTATAAAGCTGTATAGTTCTATATATATTCCTGTGGACTTACTTCTAAAAGTTTAACTTGTCATGGGACTCCAAATCCCATTAAGCTTATTGGCAAAATTTCATCTTATTTGTTAAAGCGATCATATAACTGAGCACCTAAAAGGAAACCTGTTGAAGTGAAATGGACACTATGAGAAACAATGACTTGATCAGCCCTTGTCCTGACTGCCGAGGAACAATTTACTATTTTATTCCTTTTAGTATTTTTTTGTCCTACTTAATACCATTGGTTGCACTCTAATTAACACACAATTATTCTTAGGTGTTTAAATTTAACTGAAAAGTGATCCCTATTAAATATAAGAGTGGGAATAAGAGAGGGAGGATATGTATAGTTCAGCACATGCTCAATCAGACTTACCCCTAATGGTAGAGTTAGAAATGTGCCAGGGGATTCCAATTCAATCCTATCAAGGTGGCATGTACCAATGCCATCTCACTAGTCAAAGTGATCAGTTTCAGTTCATAATCGATCATAATGATAGGATTAAGTGTCAAAGGGATCACATAAACAAGACTAGTATCTGCTAATACTAACTGATAGAATTAAAAAGGAGAGAACAATCCAACATGGAAAGCAGGATACACAGCAGAATGTGGCAAAAAAAAAAAAAATGACCTAAATGAAAAATCTCTTGAGTGAGATTCCAGCAGAAAGAATGGCCCATCAAAGAAGGAGGTACCTTTCTCTGAAGGGAGGAGAGAACTTCCACTTTGACTATGGCCTTGTCTAAATAAGATCAAAGTCGGCGAACTCAAGAGGCTTCCATAGCCTTGGCATTCCATGACAAGAGCCTCAGGTGATTACTGACATCATAAATAAGAGTGTCAATTGTTTGGTTTTTTTTTTTTTTTTACTTTTTTTATTTTTTGACAGGCAAAGTGGACAGTGAGAGAGAGAGAGAGACAGAGAGAAAGGTCTTCCTTTGCCGTTGGTTCACCTTCCAATGACCGCCACGGCCGGCGCACTGCACTGATCCGAAGGCAGGAGCCAGGTGCTTCTCCTGGTCTCCCATGTAGGTGCAGGGCCCTAGCACTTGGGCCATCCTCCACTGCACTCACGAGCCATAGCAGAGAGCTAGCCTGGAAGAGGGGCAACCGGGACAGAATCGGGCGCCCCAAGAGTGTCAATTGTTAAATCAACAACAGGAGTCACTTTGCACTTACTCCCCATGTAGGATCTCTGTCCTTAATGTGTTATACTATGTGAATTAATGGTATAGTTAGTACTCAAACAGTACTTTATACTTTGTGTTTCTGTGTAGGTGCAAACTGTTGAAATCTTTACTTAGTATACTAAATTGATCTTCTGTATGTAAAGATAACTAAAAATGAATCTTGATGAAGAATGGGATGGGAGAGGGAGTGGGAGATGGGATGGTTGCGGGTGGGAGGGAGGTTATGGGGGGAAAAGCCACTATAATCCAAAAGTTGTATTTTGGAAATTTATATTTATTAAATAAAAGTTAAAAAACCCACAAATACAGATACAAATAGAAAAAAAAAAGTGATCCAATAAATAGGATCAAGTGCCTGGTAATAACAGAATTAAAAAGGAGAGAATCTTCCAACATGGGAATCAGTCTACACAATAGACCCATAGAATGGCAATCACTTTAAGTAATACTCTGTCCTCAGAATCAGCCCTTAAGGCTTCATGGTCTGGCTGAAAAGCCAATGAGAGCATTTCAAGCATGGAAAACCAAGACACTGGCAAAAAATGTTCTACATGAAGGATCTCTGTAAGATCCCAGTGGAAAGAAGGGGCCATCAGACAAGGATGTATTTTCTCTAAAGAGGGGAGAGAACTTCCACTTTGCCTGTGGCCTTGTCCAAATACTGACAACGTTTGTGGACTCAAAAGGCTTCCATAGCCTTGGCAGCTCATGTCAAGCACCTCAGGTGATCACTGAGGTCATACTTAAGAGTGTTAATTGTTAAATTAACAAGAGTCACTGTGCTCTAACTCCCCATGCAGTACCTCTGTCTTCAATTAGTTGTATTATGAGAGTTAACTGTAAAACTAGTTCTCAAACAGTTTGTGTGTGTGCAAATTGTTGAAATCTTTACTTACTATAGAGTTGGTCTTCTATGTACAAAGTTAATTGAAAATGGATCTTAATGGAGAATAGGTCTGGCAAAGGGAGAAGGAGGAGGATGAAGGATGGGAGTGTGGGTGGGAGGGTAGGTATGGTGGAAAGAATCACTATATTCCTAAAGTTGTACTTATGAAATTTGTATTCCTTAAAATATAAATAAAAAAAAGAAAACAGGCTTAGGAGGAGACCCACCATGTCATGCACCACAGTGGCTGCTGGAATTGGGATTTTTAGGATTCTGGCTTTCAAGGCTCCCACAGCATGGCGAATATGGGGAGAAAGGGAACAGAGCAGGCAAAAATACCACAAAATTTGCTGTTCCTTCTGAGATTATAGCCATTTTCCACGAACAAATGCTTCATGATTGCTGCAAGGTTTTGGTTGATTTCCAGAATTCCTGACAAGTTGTTTCTGACCATAGCTGTTCGTGCTGCTTTCCTGGAGAAAGGATCTCCAGAAATCCTCTCTGCCATTCCTGGGGATGTCACTGCAAAGTTATGAACACACCTTTCAGAGTGTTTTTCCCTAGCTGTATTTTCCTGTGATCACTACTATGCTCTTTGACTAAACTGTGCATAGTTAATTCATAATATTTCCTCTCATTTTTCATTACAGGCTTATCCCTGGAAATTTTATCTGGACTTTTTTTGTATAATTCACATACCTCTTTCTAATGCTTTTCCTCTACCATCTCAAACCAACTGGACCAGTCTTGATAATGCAGGCAGGGAGACAGCAGAGAGGACTGAGGATGGCCAGCATGTGCATCACAACTCTGCTTGTACAGCCCAAGCCCCACCCCATTCCATGGCAACTGCAGTTGCCAGGGTCATGCTGCTTAAGAGCTGGCTACAAATATCCAATATGGTTGCAGGCTGGGGTCCTGCGATGACCTGTGGATCACTGTAATAAAATTACCATGATCAGCACACCAACTCCCATCGTGTACCTGATGCATGACACTTCTGAGATTTCCAAATAGGGCCCAGAAATGGGCAGTACTCAAGCCTTACCTTAAACTCCATCCCCATTTGAATACTCAGGCACCACCCCAGACACCAATCCCCTATAAATCCCTCCAGACCCTATAAAAGAACATCTCCAAACACTGTCAGGGGCAGCACGCCTTTTAAGTTTCCCTATAGAATTTTTCATTTCTCTTTACCTTTAAATAAATCTTGCTTCTCTGCTCACCTTTATCCATGTCTCTTCCTTGAATTCTTTCTGGCATGGAGACAAGAACTTGGACCAAGGTTAAGGAGGGGCTCCCTCACAACAATAATAACCATTGTTAAACAAGTGTCCTAATACTTGCATTTCTGTCATTTCAGGGTCAGTTTTGATTGATGTTCTCCTTGTTATTATTCTGTTTTATTCCAGTTTCTCTATATGGCTGCAAATTTCTGATAGCCAGGAATTTTGACTTTAACCTTGTTGGATATTTTTAAATTTGTACAAACATTCTCGAGCTTTCTTTCTGGAATGCCAATATGGTTGGGACATGACTTTACTCCAGATTCATGCATCAGTTTGAATTCCAAGACCATAAGCTGAAGGGGCAAACTGAGCCCAATTATGATGTTTAGGAAGTAGGCCTAGTTGGGGGCGGTCCCTGGAACACTGTGGGTGTTCTCTGGGAAGGTCGTTCTCACGAGGGTTGGTTGTCAAAGCCTTGTAGGGCCCCACCACTGTCTCTGCTTCCTGGCTGGTCAAGGGGTCCTTCCTCTGCACAAGTCACACCATTGCCATCCACCACCCTCATCAGACACTGAAACAATGAGGCTGCCTGGTCTTTGACTTGAACCTGACTGTAAGCAAGATAAATCTCTTTTTTTTATACAGTTAGCTTCTCTCAAATATTTTTGTTATAGTGACAAAAAGCTCAATAATATAGGTAGAATTAAGCTACTTAGAAACCTTGATTTCAAGCTTTTTAAAGAATAAATGAAGCTACCTTTACTCCAGGTTTAATTATTTGCCCCAACTAAGGAAGCAAGAACCTTTCTTCCCTGAATAATACCTACAGAACTATGAGGTTTTTCCACAATGACCACTGAGAACAAAGACTATTAAATACCAGAAACAACAGCTGGGCATTGTTCCCTCTGTTAGTCTCTGGTATTTCATTTCCTGATAAGGGGTGATTTTTCTCACATGCATGCACAGAGCAGTATTCAACCTCATGTCTGAGAAGGACCTTTGAGGCTTTGGGAGTTCACTGTGTGGTTGTCTCCGTATGGGCGCCCCGCTCTGGGCACTCCAGCTATTCTGCCTTTCTTAGACTCTAAGCTCTCACTTCATCTCAGCAATGGCTCCAAGCTATGCCTGGGTCCCACTGAACTACACCAAGGTCTCACAGCTGCCTTCAGGTTAGGGTGGGGCAACTGTAAGACCTGTATTTTCCAGCTCTTGGGGATCGCTGCCCTTCATGGCCTGACAGCCAATGTTTTCCCTGCCATTATCTCATACAGTTTGTCTCAAGGAGGAGTATGAATCTAATCTTTGTTAGTATACCATGAATGCAAGAAAGTTGAACCTACTCTTAAAATGAATATGGATAGGCTCATTATTGAAGTATATTATTATTTCAAATTTTTCTGTGGACATGGCACCTCCTCGTTGCGGATAGCTGGGGAACATCACTCCCACTGTCCTGACTATGGTGTGGCACTGATGTACATAAAAACACAGAGAAACATGAAGAAAATAATGAGAAATAACTACATTATGTTGTGGGGGGAGACCCCAGCAAGACTGAGTCCAAGCTCTTGTCTCCACACATGAGATAATTCAAGGAACAGACACAACTAGAGGTGATAAGGAAAGCAACGGACGCTAACATGGGAGTGTAGGCAAACTCACACAGGACAGTTGCAATTTACAATATTTGGGCTCAGCCTTTTATAGGATGGAAATGGTACCTGGGACAATGCTTAACTGAATATTTAAATGAAGTCAGGGTTTGGCAAGGCTTGAGGAATACCCATTTCCATGCCCCTTTTTGGAAACTTGGGAAACGCCATAGTGTCTGGCCCACATAGGGCCACCGCACACACATTAGAATCTAGGAAGTATTATGGCATCTGGTACAGGATGGGGATGGGGCTGCCAATGGTGCATGATGGGGAGTGAGGCTTTGGCGCTTGACAGGATTGGGTGTGCCAAGCTTACAGCTATGTTAGATATTTGTAGCTGCTGCTGCCTTGGTAGGCAGGTCTGCACAGGACGGGGTAGAGTTTTGGGCAGTGTGCATGGGCTTCAACATAGATGCTGGTCATCCTCAGGTCCACACTGCTGCTCTGTCTACATCAATTGCACCAATGGGCTTTCTCAGGAAATAGGTATGTGTTCACCTGTGTTTATTTGATAAGGATTCAGCCACAAGACTTATCAAAACAAAAATCTTAAGAATTGAAAATGGATGTTATCAAAAGTATGGTGCTAAACTTCGAATCATTTGTACAAAGCAGAAGTCAGCAAAATATGGCATAGAGCTTGTTTCTGAACAGCCCATAACCAATGACTTTAACATTTGTAAAGAGATAGGGAAAATATTAAAACAATGAATAGATGGTTGAAACTGTACATGTGGCACAAAATCTAAAAACTCCTATCAAGCCCTATACAGAAAATAGATGCCAACACTTCATTTGGTGAATGAAGGCTAAACTATCCTGTTAATCACATTATAATAATATTTGTAAATAAGTGTCAAACATTTCCTAACTAAAAATAAAGTCATAGGGGCCAGCGCTGTGGCTCACTTGGTTAATCCTCTGCCTGCGGTGCTGGCATCCCATGCGGTTGCCAGGTTCTAGTCCCGATTGCTCCTCTTCCAGTCCAGCTCTACTGCTGTGGCCTAGGAAGGCAGTAGAAGATGGCCCAACTGCTCGAGCCCTGCACCCACTTGGGAGACCAAGGGGAAGCACCTGGTTCCTGGCTTCGGATCAGTGTAGCTCTGGCCACAGCAGCCATTTTGGGGGTAAACCAAAGGAAGGAAGACCTTTTTCTCTGTCTCTCGTTCTTTCTCTCTCTAACTGTCTATCTGTCAAATAAAAAATAAATGAATAAAGTCATAGCCAAAAATGGATTTAGGGGAAACTATGCACATTACATAGTTTATCTTTCTGGGTTAATGAATTCTAGTCTTGTTCACTGACTGAGCTATTTTGCAACCTTGTCAATTCTAATCTGCCTGGTAGTCTTTTAATTGGCATCCTATGTCACCCTGAAAATTTAATTTTGTTTCTATTTCCAATCAATTCAACACCTCTTTACCTCCATACATCTGTGGTATGTTGACTTTCTCCGAAGCTGTTGGAACGTCTACTTGGTTCAGCCCCTAAATATGTCTCTTTTGCATGAGGATTATTTTGAGCTGATTATTTTGAGAAACAGCATGCCTGGGAGAATAATTCCCTTCTGTAAGGGAAATTCACATTTACAAAGGAAATCTCTATTTGTAGGGGTGTCCCCTTGTCTGTTCCACCGAGATGAGGACTAAGTCACCAGAGACTTCTCAAAGGAAAAGACACTTAAATCTACATAACAAACCTGACTTCTCTTCACCATGCTCTACCAGGCACCAGCCTTCAACCTCAACTTTCTCTCTTTTTTTTCCCAAAGATGGTATTTAAGGCTGACTCTAAGACCTACTCATTCCTCCTAGATATCAACCAGGCTCGCATGGCATTTAGGTGTCAGTAAACTTCTGTTTGTTGGGGAATGAACCAGAGAATGGGAGCTCTCTTTGTCTGTCCCTGTCTCTGTCTCTCAAATTTTAAAATTAATTTAAAATTTTTTTTAAAAACAAAGGTAGCAATAGAATGTAACAAACAAAATAAGCTGATAAAATTAAGCTTTAAGCATTTATAGCATCATAGTAATATCTTACTGATTCAGTCATTAAAAGGGAAAATTTGTTCAAAGTGGATCAAAGACTAAAAATCAATTCTATATTTACACAAAAGCCTCATTTAGAATAGTCACTTAAGAAGCTGAAAATGAAATGGTGTATTTGGACAGAATCACACGGTGAAATCAGAGAATAAAAAGAAAGAGAAGGTACAAAGTTGGAATAAAAGCAAAAACATTGGGGAAAAAGGGACAGAATTATAGTTCGCAAATGATATTAATACAAGGAGGCCAAGGGAGCAGTTGAATGACTTGGGGATGGTAACGCCTGTTATCCCAAGACATGCAGGATATGGGTTTGGATCCTCGGGAAGCTTTAGACTCACCTGCAGCTCATTATATACTCACTGTAATACATTGCCCACACAACACACCAACCAGCCACTATGGCAAGAAACATGGGACCACAAAAGGAGTGAAAAGGAGCATTAGCTAGATTGCAGGAAATATCCACCTATTTCCCAGGAAAACCATGACTACTCCTCTCCTTTATTGAAAGTACCGCCCCATTCATTAAATAACCCACATGATGTTAAACTTGGCTCAGAGACAGGGACTGTGGAGAGGGAATTTTTGCTGCCTTGACAAAATGCTTCTGCTGGCCATTCCCTGCCCTCTAACTTGCTCATGAATTCCTTCTGGAGGCAAGGCCAAGCACTGCATACCAGGCAGTAGGCCCTCACCATCCACCATCAATCTGACTAAAATGATCAAACAGAAAATAGCAGCATCATTATAAGTTAGGAGTCAAATGATTCCTCTTCAAACGAGTGAAGTGAAACGGCTGAGTCAACAAACAGTAACTGCTAACTATAGGGGGAAGAGAAGAAAAGCTAGATCCTCACTAATTTCTTATTCCAGTCTACTGGTGAAGATGATCAGAGAATGTCACCTCAAAAAACTGCCACTTTGGCATAAGGACTGTTTTTTTTTTTTTTGTTTTTTTGACAGGCAGAGTCAGACAGTGAGAGAGAGAGACAGAGAGAAAGGTCTTCCTTTTGCCGTTGGTTCACCCTCCAATGGCCGCCGCAGCCAGCGCAGCGGCCCACGCACTGCTCTGATCCGAAGCCAGGGGCCAGGTGCTTCTCCTGGTCTCCCATGGGGTGCAGGGCCCAAGGACTTGGGCCATCCTCCACTGCACTCACGGGCCACAGCAGAGAGCTGGCCTGGAAGAGGGGCAACCGGGACAGAACTGGCGCCCCAACCGAGACTAGAACCTGATGTGCCGGCGCCACAAGGTGGAGGATTAGCCTTTTGAGCCAAGGTGCCGGCCATAAGGACTGTTTTTAACTGAAGATAATTAGCTTTCTGACCTCTAACTTTCTGCCTAAAAGCAAGATATAACTTGCTTGTGTCAGCATGAATTTCAATTTGTAAAAGAGTTCTCATGTCCAGTACCAGAAAAAGAAGTGCTATTACATGAAAAACAAACCTTACTAAACAGTCTGCTCTCACCACACATTTCCTGGTCACCTTCCCACAAGTTACAGCCATCAGCATCCAGCAGAAGCCCCACATTTCTCCACATTTCTTCACTCTTTGTTAGGTTGGTATATGAGCCCCAAGTACTAACTACCTCCTTCAGTCATATCTCTACTGAACATGCATTTTTATGTGCATAATCAAATATGCTCTTCTTTCTATTAATCCGTTTTTAATCAGTTAGATTCCTAAACTCCAACATCTGACCTTAAGAGGGCAGAGGAGCAGTATTTTTTCCTCCCCTACATTTACAATAGATCAAAGATGTAAAAGTGAAAATAAAATTATACAGTACTAATGGAGCAGATGAGTAGGTATTGTTAGATGTGATTTTATATTGGGGAAGACATTTTCAAAAATGGTATAATATGCAAAAGCAATACAAAATTAAAAATATGTTTTTATCAACATAAAATGAGAATAATCTAAATGAGTCAAAAGGAAAAGAAGCCATAAACATTATTCAAAAGTCATTAATAAACTGAGAAAATCACTTATTGCACGAATAGGTTGAGAAGAAGCTATTTGCTTTTAAGACAAACTGATTTCATATAAGCAAATGAAAAACATATAAACCAGTAGAAAAATGAACCTATTATATGGATATATATCTCATGGAGAAAAAACAGAAATGGCCCCAAAACATAAATAGAAAGTCATATCCAGTAACAACTAAATGTCAATTAAAATGTAGCATTTATTATCTATCACATTAGCAAAAACTGAAAAATTCGGTAATATCCAGTTGTTTGAGATCATAGCAAGGAAAAGGATCTCACAAATTTGAATGACAATTTAGCAATCCCTTGAAAACTTTAAACATATATCTTTGAAACAGAAATTATACTTCTAGGATCTAACCCTATATGCATATTTGCTTCGTGTTTACAAGGCCAGAGGAGTAAGGCTAGTCTCTGAAGCATTATTTCAGTAATACAAAATAATGGGGCCCAAGTTGTGGTGCAGCAGATTCAGCCACTGCCTACAATGCCAGCATCCCATACAAGCACCGGTTCAAGTTCCAGATGGTCCACTTCTGATTTAGCTCCTTGTTAATGGCCTGGAAAAGCAATGGAAGATGGCCTAGTGCTTGGGTCCTGCCACCCACATGAGAGACCCAGATGGAGTTCCAGGCTCCTGGCTTCATGGTCCACCATGGCGGTTGCAGCCATTTGTGGAGTGAATCAGCTGATGGAAGACATCTCTCTCTCCATCTTTACCCCAACTCCTGTAACTGTCTTTCAAATAAATTAAATCTTGAAAATAAAATAACATAAAACAGGGAAATAAACCAATGTCCATACTGGGAGATAGTTCAATAAATTTTAGTAATATTCAAATGAAATCATTTGAAAATATAAGAATAAATGTATATTCCTTTTCATGTAAAGATAACAAACAGCTAATGTACAATAGTTCCATATCTCCACAGGAACTGTGGTAAGTATTCTCCAAGTGTACTTATTAAGTACTTTTCATGTATACTCACATCAATTCTGTGAGAGATGGGTATCACCCTCCCCACCATTTTAAACACATGGATGTGGGACACTAAGATGTTAAATAATTTGCATGAGATGTCACATATAGTAACAATGAAATTGGGCCTCAACCCATTGGGTACAGTTTGAAACACCTGGTTTTAACCTCAAATGTTATTCTTGTAATGGATCTTAAAAGGAAAGTTCACAGGGCCGGCACTGTGGCATAGCAGGTTAAGCTGCCACCTGCATTGCCAGTATCCCATATGGGTGCCAATTTGAGCCCTAGCTGCTCCGCTTCTGATACACCTCCCTGCTAATGTGTCTGCGGAACCAGAGGAAGATGGTCCAAGAGCCTGGACCCCTTGCAGCCATGTGCGAGACCCAGAGCAAGCTCCAAGCACCGGGCTTCAGCCTGGAAAATCACTAGCTGTTGAGATCATTTGGGGAGTGAGCCAGTGGCTGGAAGAGCTCTCTCTCTTTCTCTCTGTAACTCTGCCTTTCAAATAAATAAAAAAAAAACCTAAACAAAAAAAGAAAGCTCATGTTTTCTACAACTATGTGTGGGTATACACATGCTTATGTAATATTTTTGTATAAATAAGTATGTATGGATATCTATGTGAGTACATATAAAATTCATAGAAAGACATAAAGAGAATTGATTCACAGTACTTCTAGGAAGTAAGATTTGACAAGGAAAACCTCTACTCCTTGCAGGCATTGTATTGAATAATGGTGATAAATCAAAAGAGACTGATAGAGTAGTGAATGAGGGGAAGAACAGAAAAGCAATTGGGGATAACATCAATTAGTTTTAGAAAAAGACAGCTACCAAGATTTCACCCAGCTATACAGGAAGCAGGTGAATCACTAAAGAGCAAGCCCTCCACAGGAATTCTTCCAAGTAAACAATTTCTAAAACAACTACGCCGAGTCAAATTTGAACTTAATCTTATTCTACACTCTTGTTTGTATCTTTATATGTACCTATCATTAAAACAAAATTGATTCAAAATATATATCCTGAAGTCTCAAAAACCAAACATTGTACTGAAACGAAATGCATGTGTATCATATGGGTAATTATTAAAATGAAAATTTAATTAAAATGAACAGTAACACACAGGGCAGACACTGTGGCACAGCGGGTTAAGCCTCTGCTTGTGATACAAGCATACCACACTGGAGTGCCCGGTCAAGTTCTGGCTGCTCTGCTTCTTACACAGCTTCCTACTAATGAGCCTGGGAAGACAGTGGAAGATGGGCCAAGTGTTGTGCCCCTGCTACCCATCAGGAGGACATTCATGGAGTTCTGGCTCCTGGCTTCAGCCCAACCCAGATCTGACTATTGCAGCCATGTGGGAAGTAAGCCAGCAGATGGAACATCTCTGTCTCTCTCTCCTTCTGTCACTGTCTCTCAGACCTGTCACCCTATAAATTAATTAAATAAGAAAGTAATTTAAAAAATGAAATGATGAAATAATGCATTATGGTTTTAATATGAATATACATATTTCTTTTATATACATAGTTTTTATAAACTTAGTTGATAAAATTGACATAATTCACTTAAATTAAATATGATAGTGATTTACCAATATAATAGTATGTGACCACCAAAATTATGCTGCAGAATATATACTGAAATTGTACATATTTTTAAAATACGTTAGGTAAGGAAAGTTCAGAATAAGGTAGATAAAATATGATCTTTTAAAAAGTAAAAGTGTTGGTTTTCACTGTAAAACAGACTGGAAATCTAATTTCAAATTTTACTAGTAGTTAACTCTGAGTGGCATAGCTACAAAGATATTTATCATTTTCTTCCTCAGACTATTTCCATATTTTCTATAATAGTTATATTTTTCTTTTATAATAAAACATATTCCTTTAAATTTTAAAAAAGATTATTGATTTATTTGAAAGGCAGAGTTACAGAGAGGCAGAGGCAGAGAGAGAGAGAGAGGGAGGGGTCTTCCATCAGCTGGTTCACTCAGAAATGGCTACAGTGGGCAGAGCTGGGCTGATCTGAGCCGATCCTAAGCCAGGAGCCAGGAGCTTCCTCCAGGGGCCCAAGGACTTGGGTCATCCTCCACTGCCCTCCCAGGCCATAGCAGAGAGCTGGAATGGAAGAGGAGCAGCTGGGACTCAAACCGGCACCCATATGGGATGGCGGCATTGCAGACTTCGGCTTTACCTGATATGCCACAGCAACAGTCCCTTAATTTTAAAAGTACTGAATATTCAATTACCCAAAAATGTTACATATTCAAATTAAGAAACCTACAGAGCTAACATTTTTGTATAGGGTATTTTGTGTCACTGAAAATGACTAGGGACAGGAGTTTGGTGCCCTTTAAGACATCAACATCCCAAATGGGAGTGCCTGGTTCACTTCCCAGCCCCTCAGCTTCCCTTCCAGCTTCCTGCTCGCCTACAGCCTGGGAGGCAGCAGCAATGGCCATGGCTTAAGCCCTGCAGTTCCTGACAGGTAGCTGGGAGACCCGGCTTTGCCGGGCATTTGGGGACTGAACCAGCAAATGGAAGATTTATCTGTTTGTATCTTTCTCTCTCTCTGCTTTTCAAATAAAATGAAAATAAATAACTATTTTTTTCAGTGAGTAAAACAGAGGAAGGTAATTTGAGCCAAGCCTTTTTCAACTCCTAATTTGCCACTGCTCTTTGATAATACTAGAATGCCACCAAAATAATAATCATCATCATCATCATCATCAACTAAATGTGGTACCTGGGAAAAAGAAAACTTGAAACTGAAAAAATTTCCAAACAAGGATTTGATACAGTTTCACTTTGCAAGCAACTCTGGAAATCGAGTTTTCTGTTATGAGCAACTCCCACACTCTCCCAGCTGTGTTACAAGTTCTAGTCCCGGTTGGGGCGCCGGATTCTGTCCCGGTTGCCCCTCTTTCAGGCCAGCTCTCTGCTATGGCCCGGGAGTGCAGTGGAGGATGGCCCAAGTGCTTGGGCCCTGCACCTGCATGGGAGACCAGGAGAAGCACCTGGCTCCTGCCATCAGATCAGCGCGGTGCACCAGCCACAGCACGCTGGCCGCGGCGGCCATTGGAGGGTGAACCAATGGCAAAGGAAGACCTTTCTCTCTGTCTCTCTCTCTCTCACTGTCCACTCTGCCTGTCAAAACAAAACAAAACAAAACAAAAACAAAAACAAAAAAAAACAACAAAACAGATGCTTCTACAGCACTGTCAGTTCACAGCAGGGAGGACAGCCCCTGAAGCGATTTTCTTTTTTCTTTTCTTTTTTTGACAGGCAGAGTTAGACAGTAAAAGAGAGAGACAGAGAGAAAGGTCTTCCTTCTGTTGGTTCACCCCCCAAATGGCTGCTACCACCGGCACACTGCACGGATCCTCTGCTGCCCTCCCGGGCCACAGCAGAGAGCTGGACTGGAAGAGGGGCAAGTGGGACAGAACTGGCGCCCCAACCGGGACTAGAACCCGGGGTGCCGGCGCCACAGGCAGAGGATTAGCCTAGTGAGCCGCGGCACCAGCAACGATTTTCTAAACCCTAAAATCATACATTTTATGTCCATGTTTTTTAAAATCACCAGTACACTTTCAGTTTGCTATAATGAGACAGTGTCTGCTAATTCTCCCAGCTTCTGTGGTAGCGTGAAACAATTTGTAAGTCAGAGATCTTAGTTTTCCAAACCCCAAATACAAATGAATCAAGTAAAAATTATTTCACTTAAAGCCACATTTGGAAACCAGCTTCCAACTCAAGATGAGCCATAAATCAATGTTCTCAGCGCCTCTTTCTGCCCTCGACAATCCGAAGAAGAAGTTCCTCACTTTTCTTTCTTCCTGCCCGTTATCATTATCCTGATTACTGAAGACTGGCTCCTTGGCTGCTGGAGATTTCAAAGTAGCAGCCATTGCTCATTAGAATTCTCTTTTCACACACAAAATGATTTAATAATACCGTGAAAAGAACAAGATACTCACTACCTTTAAGGAGAATTTAAGTAAAAATTGTAAAATAGAGGGAAGGATTAAAAAAGCATCACCTGTCCAAATTCTCCCAAAAATCATAGTATTATTTAGGATGATCCTGTACGTAAAGCTTCATAAGTACATGACCTCTGACAATAATAAAATAATCTTATTTCATTAAGCACAGACAACAATGTTTTTGTTTACGAAGCTGCTTGGGAGGCCTGCATCCATACTGCAATGTCTGGGTTTGAGTTCTAGCTCCACTCTCAACTCCAGCTTCCTGCTGATGTACACCCTGGGTGGCAGCAGGTGGTGCTTCAAGTATTCGGGCCCTGGCACCTAAGTGGGAGTCCTTGATTGAGTTACCAGCTCCTTCAGCCTGGTCCAGTCTCTGTCTCTCTCTCTCTCTCTTTCTCTCTTTTTCTCTTTCTCTCCCTTTCAAATAAAAATTACATAAGTAACAGCTTGGGACCGGTACTGTGACGAAGTAGGTTAACGGCACCGGCATCCCATATGGGTGCCGGTTCCAGTCCCAGCTGCCCCTCTTCCGATCCGGTTCACTTCTGTGGCCTGGGAAGGCAGTGGAAGATGGCACAAGTACTTGGGCCCCTGACCCACATGGGAGACCGGGAAGAAGTGCCTGGCTCCTGGCTTTGTATTGGGGGAGAGAACCAATGGAAGGAAGACCTTTCTCTCTGTTTCTCCCTCTCACTGTAACCCTACCTCTCAAATAAATAAATAAAGTCTTAAAAAAAAAAGAAAAATATCTTGAAAAAAAAATAAGTAGCAGCCAAAACTGCAACATCTTACACATACATAGCAGAAAATACAATTAATGAAATTTAAACATTAGCACTAGACAGTCCAGGGGGGTGCTTTGCCTGGTCCCATGAAATACAAAACCCTGACAGTTCATTTCCTGTCGTTGACCACTGGTGTTCAGTAACTGCACAAAATTGCTTCAGTTGAATGATTTCACGGGATAACTGTTAGAAGGTCATGGTGGTCTATGATCACTCAAGCAATCATTTCAATGTCTCTTTCGTAAGCTTTGCCTCCATTCAACAATATTCTTTTCAAACATAATTAAACTGCAAGTCCCTTTTAACTGACATAAAAAGTCCTTCCATCACACATAATGACAGAAAACAGGCTGCAAGGATATGAGACTGACACACATGGTTTTTACCCACTTTGGAATGACTTCTAGACAACATCAGGTACCACTAGAATACTGCATCAACATTAACAAAGAGAAGCAGCCTGGAAGGCTAGTGTGTGCACACTGACAGAATGTTGGGCTGGAAAAAGTACCCCCTGTAATAACAGAACAAGGGGACTTCAAAAGTTTGTGGAAATCTGAAGTTAAAATATAAATTTATTTTTGCACAAAACTTTTACAAAACTTCTTGAAATTAAGGGAATTAATTATACACATGAAATGGCTCGGGTGGAAACAACTTTGGTATTATAATACTTAATGTTAATTTTGCCTAACATGTGAGGATGGATGGTGATACATGTGTGACTGACCCCAGGAACAGGCAGAGGCAGGGGCCAGGATTACAGGGAAGGAGGATACTCAATTGCTTAGCTTTTCTTTTTTAATTGCTTAGCTTTTTCATAATATGCATTTTCACAAACTTTTTAAAGACCCTTCATACACAAAGTATCAAAAATTTGTGCACCAAGATAAATGGGGCACATAAGGAGAGTTGCAACAGCACTCTCATATTTTTTCTGCCCTCTCTGTTTCCAAAGCACTCAAAAACCCCAACTTGGTTGGAGGAGGGGCTGGGGGAGGCAGGGGGCACTCCTGCTCTCTTCTTCCACACTCACTACCTCTTCCTTCTGAAGGCGTTTCTCATCCAGGATAGGCACCCCACCTCCCTTACTGGCATACAGTTTTGCCAAAAGGACACAAGTATAAAAAACGTTAAGCCAAATCATACTACTGGTCTGGTGTATAAGAGTCATCTTAGGACTAGCCTTGTGCCGCAGGAGCTAAGTTGCCAACTGTGAGGCCAACATCTTGTATGGGCACCAGTTCGATTCCTAAATACTCTATTTCCAGTCCAGCTCCCTGCTGATGGCCTGGGAAAGCAATAGATGATGGCCCAAGTGCTTGGGTCCCTGCACCCATGTGGGAGACCTGGAGGAAGCTCCCGGTTCCTGGATTCAGCCTGGCCATTGTGGCCATCTGGGGAGTGAATCAGCAAATGGAAGACACCCTCTCTCCACCCCTCCCCTTCTTTCTCACCCTCTAACTTTCAAATAAATAAATAAATCTTTAAAAAAATCCTTTGTCTTTTGCCCCTGCCCCTGCCTCCTCCTTTGGTCAGCCACATACACATCACCATCCATCCTCACGTTAGGCAGAATTAACATTATTAATATACCAAAGTTGTTTCCATCTGAGCCACTTCATGTGTATAATTAATTCCTTTTCTTCCTTGCCTAACTTTATCAACACTAAAATTAATAATTGACTTCATTTCTTTAGTAACTGGCTTGTGCATTTTCACAAATTCAGCCCAGACATTCAAAAAGGACTACAGAGCTTCTGTTACTCCAACATTAGTGAGTCTGCTGATTTACCAGTTCTATGGTTGCTTGTTTCTCCTTAGACTTCTTCCTGAGCACCCCTACGATTTAATTTGGAGTATAACTTCCGAGACATTTGGCCAACGATTTTCCTAAACTCCACTATCACTTTGGGGACTCCCCTTCACATTTTTCTTCTGGATCCACTTTCATGAATTCCGTACATTTCTCCTTCCTTCATTAATTCACTTAGTTTCATGGTACGCAACCCAGCAGGTTTTGAGAAAAGGCAGAGGAAAACTGTAAGACACTGCTTATATGACAGTATCTTCATCCTACTCAAATACATGATTGGTAATTTTGCTACAGGATTCTAGGATGTAAATCATTTCTTCCTTAGAAATTGTAAGATATTGCTCTATTATGCTTTGAATTTCCTTTGTCATCACTGTGAAATCTTACGTCATTCAAATGGGCCATTGCTGTGGCCTAATTTTCCCCTGGAAGTTTTCAAGTTATCCCATGTTGTACGATGTCTTGAAACTTCATAATGACATGCCATAAGGAAAAGCTATTCTTTGTTTACTATGAATTTTATAAATCTTTCTATATAATACATACTTATCCTAGTTTGCGAAAATTTCAATATTATTTGTTTTTATACTTTCTCTTCCTTGCCCTTTGCTCTCTAATTTTCTAGACTCCTGTCAGTTGGGTGTTGAGCATCATGAATGTTCCAGCACTATACTCTACAATTTTCCAAATATAGTGTGTCTTCCACTTCTTCCAGGCATTTCCCCAAACTTCCCTACAAAATATTGTAGACTCTTAACATGTCCACTTTATGTTTATGTCCCTTTGTCTTCTGGATACCATTTTTATGTCATAAATCCAATGAATCTTATATTACATGAATATTTTTAATGTTTCCTCCTCTTGCTTGCATTATCTCCAGGCTTACTTACTCCCACTTTCTCTTGAACTGCTAGATTATCTGTCTTTTGTGTTTGGCTCTGCCTACTTATTTATTTTGGAATACAAGTATTGAGACTGGAGTTGTGGCGTAGTGGATAAAGTCGCCACCCACAATGCCAGCATCCCATATGTATGCCTGTTTGTGTCCCAGCTGCCCCACAGTGATCCAGCTCCCTCCTAATGGCCTGGGAAAAACAGCAGAAAATGACCCAAGTGCTTGGGCCCCTGCTACCGATATGGGAGACCTGTAAGAAGCTCCTGGCTCCTTGCTCCTAGTTCCTGGCTTCAGCCTGGCCCAGTCCTGGCTGTTGTGGCCATCTGGGGAATGAATCAGCGCATGGAAGATACCTCTGTGTCTCTGCCTCTTTCTCTGTAAATACATCTTCAAAAAGAAAAAGGGCACAAGTGTTAGCTTTCTAAGGCTGCCACAACAAAATGCAGGCTGAGTTTCTCCTATCTGAAACACCTGACACCGGAAATATTTCAGATTTCAGAGTTTTTCACATCTTGGAATATTTGCATAGCTTTACCCTCAAAAAGTCTCAGATGTCAGAGCATTCAGGATCTGGGGTTTCAGATCAGGGATTCTCACCCTGTACAACAGAAATCTGTTTCCTTACAACTCTGGAGGCTGGAAGCACAAGGCCAGTGTATCGGCAGGTTTGGTTTCTTGTGAGGCCGCCCTCTGCAGCCTGCATGCAGCCGCCTTGCTGCGTCTTCACATGCTCTTTCCTCTCTGCACACATGTCCTTGGCGACCCTTTGTATAGCTAAGATTCTTCTTAGCACCAGGGCATTGGTTAGAGTGGATTAGGGTCTACTCTAATCGCCTCATCTTCAATGTAAGCCTCTCTTCAAAGACCTCATCTACCAAGTTAGTCACATTCTGGGGTACTGAGGTTTAGGGCTCAAAATATGAATTTGGTGGGGGATGGTGGGAACAATTCAACAACTTATGTGAAACAGGGTTATTAACGACTTGCTGATGAAAACGCTGGGACCAGAGGCTTGTGGGAATCTGTTTCTGTATTCTGCCTATGAGTAAGTGGATCTCAGAAGGCCCACTTCATACATTATATTCTGTAAAGCCCTCTAGGTTATCTGGAAATGAACTCATGTGGTAAAACCTACCCTCATGCATGATATAAAAATTATTTACTTATTTAACTGAGAGGCAGAGAGAGAAAGAGAATTGCCATTTGCTAGTTCTCTCTAAATGTCTATGAAGACCAGGGCTAGGTTGGGAGAAGCCAAGAACTCAATCCAGGTCTCCCATACAGGTGGCAAAAACACAATCACTTGGGCCATCACTGCTGCCATCCAAGTTCTGCATTAGCAGGAAGCTGGAGTCAGGGGCCAGAGCCTGTATCTGAACCTGAGCACTACAACGTGGGACACGTGCATGTTAACAGAGGTCTTAACTGCTGGGCCAATACCAACGCCACACCCTCTCCAAACACACATAATTTCTAAAACAACAGGTATTATCCTTATCTATATTATGAGAGAAAAATAAGACTATAATTTATAAAAAAACAATACATGGTCAATTATGCATACAACTAAGAAGACAAATCCCCACAAACTGCCTCAACTCTTGTGATGAGAACAACCCATTATCCACTTGGCTCTTGCAGGTTTAAGGAAACTGTCGGGGTGGCATTTGGTGCAGCAGCTGAATCATCACTTGGCTCACTTACATCCCATATCAGAGTGCTCAAGTCAAGTGTCGGCTACTTCACTTCCAGTGCAGCTCCCTCCTAAAGCACACCAGGGAAGACAGCAGGTGACGCTCCAACACCTGGACTCCTGTCACCCATGCTGAAGACCTGGATGCAGTTCTTGGCTCCTGTCTTCAGCCTGGCCCAGCCCTTGCTGTTGCAGGCACTTGGGAAGTGAAACAGCAGATGAAAGATTGCTCGCTCGCTCTCTCTCTCTCTCTCTCTCTCTGTGTGTGTGTGTGTGTGCAGGCATGTCTGCCTTTCACATAAAATGAAAATTTAAAAAATACATCTGTTTTTAAAAGTGTTCATGAAACATATTAAAGCAAGAAAGAAAACTGTGCTGGTAGTGTACACCGCAGGTCACAATAACATGTCCCCTGCAAACTCACAAGACCCATGCAAAACAATCTGATGGATGCACAGATCCAAGTCAGGCGCCTCTTTAACTCTGTGGGGTGCGCATACCGGGCCATGCAAGTTTGTGCAATGAACCTGTCTTAGATTAAATACAAGAGTTGCTTTCTTGTTCATCAAAACACTCTACTAGAGACACCATTTTCCAGTCATTGCCCAGAGCCCTCTTGGGGTTACAGCCCACAGAGGCCCTGCCAAGGCACCTCCCCAGCACTGCTCTGCACAAACATTTCCGTGGGTCAGACAAACGCCTTTGCTCTTTTGCGCACTGGCCTTTCCGCTCTGCTTCATCACAGTGACTCTCTGTTTGCCCAATGGAAGTTTATCTTTCCAGTATTTGCCGGCCTGCAGCTGCAGCCCCGCCGCCCCCACCTGCCCTCAGACACCCACGGCCCCTACTGCTACCGAGCAACGCTCCTCCCACAGACGGGGAAACAGAAGCTCTCTGTGAGGCGAAGCCTGGGGGGAATATTCCTCTTCCAGACGTGCAGTGGGCGTGAGGCTGTGCACGGCCGTGAAGACGCTGCGTGAGACCCCACATCCTATCGCAAAGCGGCTGGGGTCCTGTCGGGCTCTGCTCCCAACTCCAGCTTCCTGCTCATGTGTAGCCTGGGAGGCAGCGGGTGCGGATCTGCATCCCTACCGCCAACAGGGGAGCCCCAGACTGGGTTTGGGGCTCCAGTTATCGCAGGCATTTGCAGAGAAAATCAGGGAATGGAAGCTCTCCCTCTGTCTCTGTCTCCTTTTCAATAAAGGAGAAAATAAAACAAAAATTTAAAAAACGGTATCCGTGTGGACAGAAGCAAAAACAAGGGGGAGGGGACAAGAAAACAGTTCTATGGTCTCAGGACAGTTATACCAGAAAGGAAAAAACAATCTCTCATCGATGCCCCGAGCTGCTTCTGCTTGAGAGGCGGGGAGGACCTGAAGGGGACGTATCTGGTTCCCTTCCACGCGGATGCACAGGGACATGGCAAAGTTAGGGTTTGTGAGCGTCTTGTGACGCCCTCAGATACAAGGTGTCAGAGGCGTCTCGCACACACAGGGTGAGGGGCTTGAGTCTGAAGTTATGGGTTTCTGACTGCTTCGCTCACCCCGATCCTCCAGTTCACGTCCCTGGCTCTCTGGGCAGCGGAGCGTCTCCCCCGCTGTCACCTCTACACCACTCTCCCATCAGAGGACAGTGAGAATTGGAACGACCACGAGGCGATGCGAGCTAGGGGCACTGCCTGAGCAGTTAAAGGAGAACAGGGGCTCTGGGAGGACATCTTTCCATGGTAATCCAAGTTGGTACAATCACGCAAGTATTTTAAGCAAATTCTGTGTTCACTAACATATTAGTGATTTTATTTGAAAAAAAAAAAAAAGAAACATGATATGACAGGCCATGTTCAGGTACACTGCTGTGTGTTAGTTTTATTTTGTCTTCGGTAACACTGGCATTATTCTCTATTGTGCTGCTAATCCAGACAAAGCTGTGGCATGTTATACACCACTCAGAGAATGATAAGGCATATTTTAAAAGTCTATTAAATGTTGAAGGTATGATTTTCATCATGTAAGTAAGAGTTTTCCCCATGGCAATTATGAATATAGCCTACAAATTGTTTATTCACTAGATTTTCATGGATGTTAGATCATACATGTATTTTTAAACTACCTACACATTTTACATTGGTGGCATTGTGTGGAGTCCTAACACAATTCCAGGAAGGCAAAAACATCTGGAAAAGTCCAGTTACTTTGTATTCGATTGTCTGGACTCAGAATCCACTTATAATACAAATGACTTTTCTTTTTCTTATTTTAAAATTTATTTTCATTGACTTGAAAGGCACATGGGGGGAGAGAGAGAGACCTAGAGACAGAGAGAGAGAGAGAGAGACTGAGATCTACACACTAGCTCACTTGCAAAATGCCTGCAATAGCCAGGGTGGGACAGCTAAAGCCAGGAGCCTAGAATTCTGTCTGAATTCTTCCACGTGGGTAGCAGAGGTCCAGGCTCTTTAGTGATCACCTGCTGCCTCCCAGGATGCATTAGTGGGAAGCTGACTATGAAGCAGAGGCTGGCCTGGAAATAGCACTTCTGAATGAGATACGGTTGCCACAAGGGAGGGTTTAACCTGCTGCATCACAATGCCTATCCCAGATGATTTCTTAAAATCCCATGCTATTATGGGAGTCTGTTGTAAGACATTTATAATTTCTACATATATTGCTGGAGGTAAGGTTTCTACTTGTGTACTGCCTTACCACTCCATAGGCCAGTCATATCGTGGCTCCCAACTCCCAGATCATCTACCCCCACAAACTAGAAATGGCTCTTTCCCTAAGCACAATACACGCATAGTCTGTTATATTGGGATTGCTGGAGTATTTATGTTCACTCCAGAGGCCTCATTTGGACGATGTATTGTAAGGAGAAATGTGTCACCTTACTGCCACACGGTGTAAGATTATTATATCAAAGTCAGATTATAAATTGGGATATAAATCCCCTGCAGTCAATCAGGTGCTACTGCCCATCTGTCTGGGTACATAACCCACTGAGGCTGGGGAGGAGGAGCAGGAAGAACCAGCTTTCTAGGATGATCTAGATGGTGTCAGCAACTGAATCTAGTGATGCCTTGGCTGGGCCAGGGCGGGGAAAGCCAGTGGCTTCTGACACTGTTTCTTGAATTTGGGTCCATTATCTAATTTATATGAACTCCAGCTCTCCAACCCTAGTCACGAAAGAGCCTTTTATTTGGCACTGGTAAGGAACAGGACACAGCCTGGTGAGGGATCTATTTGTTACTTAAGAGCTCTGGGGCCGGCACTGTGGCATTAGCCAGTTAAGCCATTGCCTGCAGTGCCAGCATGCCAAATGGACGCCGGTTCGAGTCCCAGCTGCTCCACTTCTGATCCAGCTCTCTGCTATGTCCTGAGAAAGCAGCGGAAGATGGCCCCAGTGCTTGGGTCCCTGCACCTGCATGGAAGACCTGGAAGGAGCTCCAGGTTCCTGGCTTTGGATTGGCACAGCTCTGGCCATTGCAGCCATTTGGGGAGTGAACCAGCAATTGGAAGATCACTCTCAATCAATCTCTCTCTCTCTCTCTCTCTCTCTCTCTCTGCCTCTGCCTCTCTGTAACCCTGCTGTTCAGATAAAAAAAATAGATCTTTAAAAAATAAAAATTAGTGTAAGTAAAAATTAAACAAAAATTCTGCCTTTCAAATAAATAAATAAATCTTAAAAAACCAAAAAAGAGCCCAAGCTCCATTTCTAACCTGTACCTCAACCTCCTGCTCCATCTGTTCCATAAAGTCAACATACACGAAGCCCCAGCTCAGCACCAGCTCACTTCACACTGCATGGTCATTTCCAATGCCCATAGTCAGTGGTGTCCACAAGGGGACACCCAGCCCATTCATAACTGTGTGGCAAGGACACAGACGCCCCAGATTGCTGCTCCCTACGCAGGCATCAGCAGATGTGAGCCCGGGTCCTGAAGGCCCTCTAGCACCCCTGGAGCTCGTGTTTTATGGTCAGGCTCGTCAGCTCTGTTTGTGAGAGCAGCAGGGTCATGGGTCTTCCCCAGGATCTACTCAATGGCAGGCGCTTGCCCACCTGCAGAGCCACAGCCCCACTGTCTGCTACATCTCTCTCCCTGTAGGTTCTCCCACACCTCAGCGCCTCCCACCATCACAGGTGGCACACACCAGCCACACACTTTTAGAGGCCCCTCGATAATCCTGCTGTTCCTCCCAGGCTCGAAGGGCAACAGCAAGAGTGAAGGGGGTGGGGGGGACTAGACCAGCCTGAGAAGGCGCAATGCAGGAACCTCAGTAAAACTCAAACTGCAGTCTAGGCAGTGGAGGATTGAGCTACAAAGTCCCTTTGTAGGGGCTAATACAGGATTTTCTGTCTTTAAAATCCACATTCACTCAGTAAGTAGAAACTATGTTATAGCCAACCTTACACAAAATGCCAACTGCTTATGGTATGTTCCAGGAATAACACAGACAGACAGATTAATAAAATATGAACTTCAGGACTACTTTTGGTGCTGGGGCCAGTCTGCTTCGGGATGTGTGCTTGACATTAAACTAACTAATCATATGGTCTGACTGGCTCAGGGCTTCCTGAATTCTGGGCTGAGAACTTTGAGCCCATTGTACTTTGTGATTCTGTTACACTGGTATGTCAGCCTCCGAAAAAAGTGAATAAAGAAAGAGTGGGGTTTTCACAGGCTTGGTAAAAAAAAAAAAAATGAAAGAACACACAAGGAACTAAGAGGAAGGGCTGGTTAGAAGCAGTGAGGAGAAATGAAGGAGCCATGGATGACTGTGAAATGAATCAGAATGCATACCTTTGGATAAATAAAATCTGTATTACTTTTAACCTTTTAAAAATATCATCTAAAAAAGTAAAGAAGAAATATAGTGAAAATGGCAAGGTAATTGGGAATTTAAAAAAACATGGAGATGATACACGAACATGTCAAGTTTGGAAAGTACTGCTTTGATCTCCGGCCCCTGACCCAGAGGAGAGGCAGTTTCCTACTTCGCATCCTGCTTGGTCTCCAGGGCTGCCTCAGCACACAGACTCTTCCCTTCTCGGCAGATTCTCTTGCCCCAGCTGTCATGATGCACCCTTCTGGTTCTCTTCCTGCCGCTCTGAGGACGGCTTCAGACCCTCCCTCTTAACCACAGGCTACACCCCTCTTCCCTGAGCCCTTTTCAGTAGGCAGCCTCCCCCAAGTCTCATAAACTGCTGGTCGGTTCAGATTGCCACAGATACCTGTCTCCAACCCAGTGATCCACCTTCTGATGGATGCTTTGCTTTGTTTTCCCTTTCTTAGTAAAACATCTTAGCATTCTTTGCATTTTCCATCTTATCCAGCAGAATATCCAACACTTAGGAATGGATCCCTAAATAGCCCAATAAATTATTTTAATTCTACCTCAACTATTCCTCCTTACTCAGGGGCCAACTGAGCAGGGAAAGGTGAGACTTGAAAGAGGAAAGCCTACAGAGGAACAGAAGGCTCGTTTTGTTTGTTTAATCCAATCTTTAAAGCATCATTTAAGGTAACTTTTTTTTTTTTTTTTTTTTTTTTGGTGACAGGCAGCGTGGACAGTGAGAGAGAGAGACAGAGAGAAAGGTCTTCCTTTGCCGTTGGTTCACCCTCCAATGGCTGCCGCGGATGGCGCGCTGCGGCCGGCGCACTGCGCTCATCCGATGGCAGGAGCCAGGAGCCAGGTGCTTTTCCTGGTCTCCCCATGGGGTGCAGGGCCCAAGCACCTGGGCCATCCTCCACTACACTCCTGGGCCACAGCAGAGGGCTGGCCTGGAAGAGGGGCAACCGGGACAGAATCCGGAGCCCCGACCGGGACTAGAACCCGGTGTGCCGGCGCCGCAAGGCGGAGGATTAGCCTGTTGAGCCACGGCGCCGGCCAATTTAAGGTAACTTAAAACAATACTGTTGACCATTATTTATGGCACTCATTCCAAGGACCGCTATGGGCTTACTAACTCAGAACCTCTGAGTGCAAACTTGAGAATTCTTTCAAATGGTCTCCATGAATTTCGAGTACACAGACAGGTGCACAACCATTGCTCTATGTATCTAACTGGCATATATACTGACTCCATTATTCAAATAAAGCTCTTTCTCATTTTTTAATAAAAGACATATTTATTTTATTTGAAAGGTGGAGTGACAGAGAGAGAGGAACAGAGAGAGAAGAGAAATGATCTGTCTGCTAGTTCACTCCCAAAATTGCCACAACCACCCGAGACAGATCAGGCCAAATCCTGGATCTAGGAACTCCATTGGCGTCTCCCTCACAGATGGCAGGGTTAGAGCACAGTGGCTTAACCCTCAGTGGCACAGAGCCAAGCCCTGGTCTCTCTCATTTTAAGGAGAAAATGGCTAAGTAAGGAGGAGGTAAATGAAACAAGTTTAAGAACTGTCCAGTACACCTAGTTTCTCTTTAATACTATACTAAGATAGTAGAAGAAGAAATCTAATGGATTCTGTTACACAGAAAACTATTTCATGTAGAAATCTGGATAAGTACAGGTATAAAAATGTAACAGCGTTGCTAGTAAACAAGATCAGAGAGAATTAAGAAAAATAGAAGGGTGGTTTTCCAAATTTAGAGGTTGTACAAGTCAGTCTGTATTTCTTTAATGTGCATAAATTCACATTTCCTTTTTGGGAAAAATTTCTTAAGTTTGTGGAGTAGACCCCAGTTAAACCCATTTACCATGACCATGACTTCTTCCAAACCACTGGGATGCAGCCCCATCCACAGGAACACTCAATGAGGAGCAATGCCAGCGTTCGATGTCACATGAAAAGCGGGGTGGCCACCACCATGCCTGAGTGATCTGGGTACCATGAGGACAGTATAAACTTTCCCCATTTTGTTTGCTTTCCTGCATCCTTAGCCCTTTTTTTTTTCATATTCAGGAACAAAAACACAAAGTCATACAACTACAACTTATGGGATACAAAAAGCAGTTGTGGTTGAATAATGTAGTATTGGAAATTCTCAAAGTCATGTCAGTGTGAAGGCTGAACTTTCAGGGTACAAACAGCAGCAGAAAAAAAGAAAAGAAACTCAGTGTGAAAGCCAAACACATTCCCTAATGAAGCTTTCAATAAAGTCATAAATTCCTCTTTTTCTTTCTAAGCAAAGCCTCTAAACAATGTTTCCCTCTCTCTTTCATACATACACATACACAGATAGAAATTCAACATTTTAAATGCAGGAAATCATATTGGCAATTTAGTTAATTCTTATGTGGAAGTTGAAGTTGTCTCAAATCTCTGATTATTTTTCTCTGGGTATCTCTATGTTTTTAAATTTCCTTGTCCGAATTACACAGCAAATGTCCAAATATAAATATCTCTGTAAGACTTTGCCTTTTGAAGACTGAATGCTGTGTAAATAATTTTTTCCCTTTGAGCTACTGCTAAAACAAATACTTGCAAAAATGTCCCAGGTAAAATACTTGGTTTAAAAACATCAGTGATAAGTTTCATGAGATGAATTGATACTACAGACAGCTGCAAATGCCATTAGTATTAATTACTTTGGGCAAACTTGACTATCACCAAGTGATATGGGAATATGGTAAAATAATGCAGACAGTATTCACAAACTAAAAAATGCAGCAAACTTGTACAGTGCAGGAAAAAAAAAATCGTATGGTGAGAAAAAATTTGCTATTTTGAATAATGTTACCTTACCATGGTTAATAAGAATACAATACTTCATTGATCACAGATCACTGTGAACGCCAAGGTTTTAAGAAACCACTATTAAAAGAAAGAAATACCTGCTATACCGCTCAAAGCATTCCAGTTAGATACTGAAATTATCTTTTCATGACTGTTATGACCAGTGTGTTGACTTGCTGAGTGTAAGGGTGTCTATGCACATAAATTCCATGGCTGTAAACTTGTTCCTACATCAAGAAAGCCTGCAAGACAATTAGCAAACTCACTGAACTTTTGTCATTCCAATTTAATTGCTTAGATAAGAACTTCTTGGACCATTAAAGTTCCTTAGCACACAGACCCATGGGTATCAAGTATGTCAATCATAAGAGAAGTCAGGCTTTAGGAAATGTAAAACACACATTGGATTTTAACAAAGGAATTAGTTTTGCTAACAGTATGTGCAAGTGGAAGAATTACAGAACTCAGACTGGATCCTTGCCTTGTGAAAGCTTTTATATACAACATTTAAATAACGCATGTCAGTAAAAATTTGCATTAATACCTGTTTGGGGCTGTTCTGTATTGGTTTTTGCAATGCTTAAAACATTCAGCATATCATTTCAGGAACATGGTAGGTGCTCAATGTGTGGATGCCGGAACAGATGCACAATGTTTATGTGCTAGAAAACAAGTAAAGGAAGATTTCGAAGGATGTTGAGGTCAAATGAGGAGTGTGTTGTCAGGAAAGGTTTCCAAAAAAGATCAGCCGCTTGGGTAAATGGCATTCTGGAGCAGAATGAGAAAAAGAGGGAAAAACACAGGAAAGAATGCTTTAGCAAGAAATGAGGGAGATGGGGTGTGAAATTAACATGTAGACCTACAGAAGGCTCAACAGGGCAGGCTTAAAAATGCGGATGTTAATAAATAGACCACGCACGGGGAGTCACTTAGGATCACTGGCAAAAATCTAGCTAAAGAAGATTAACCTGCTTTGGGTCAGAAAGTCCGGGAAGAGAAACAAACATGGTAAATTGTATCAGAGCAATCTAGGAAAAACTGTGCAGCCCCCAGAGTGGGTATCAGGGAGAGGTAATAAAAACTGATACTGCAGACATTTCAAAGGCAGAATTAACAGGGCTCAGAGATTTAACTGCATGAAAGCACCAAAGAGTGAACAGAGTTACAAATAATTCTGAAGTTTTTAGCCTTGAGTTCTCACCAGCAATGGAGAGGTTGGAAACCAGTAAGACATTAACCAAGAAGGGGAGTAGGAAATAGATGCTAACACTTCCAGTTATAAAATTATAACACTTCCAATTATAAAATGCCCCCTGGCACTCTCTACCCATCTTTCTCAAACATGAATTCTGTACTAAGGATGATGAGACATGCAGTGTGGGTATTATCCCCACTTAATGGATTTGGAAATCAAGATTCAGGGAGGGAAGGACAGTCCATGGGAGCTGAAGACAACACAGAAAATGGACCACAGCCCCCTATTTAATGTTCCTCCCCCTGCCAAAGAAAACAAAAAACAAACTTTCATTCTTTTTTTTTTTCTTTTTGACAGGCAGAGTGGACAGTGAGAGAGACAGACAGAGAGAAAGGTCTTCCTTTGGCCATTGGTTCACCCCACAATGGCTGCAGCAGCGGGTGCACTGCGCTGATCCAAAGCCAGGAGCCAGGTGCTTCTCCTGGTCTCCCATGTGGGTGCAGGGGCCCAAGCACTTGGGCCATCCTCCACTGCACTCCCAGGCCACAGCAGAGAGCTGGACTGGAAGAGGAGCAACCAGGACAGAATCCGACGCCCCAACTGGGACTAGAACCTGGGGTGCTGGCGCCGCAGGTGGAGGATTAGCCTATTAAGCCGCTGCACCAGCAAACTTTTGTTCTTAACACCATGATACACTAATTAAAGAGGAATTGGTCATTCACTGTGTAATAGATACTTTACATTTATTCATTCAACAAATGTTTTTGAACCTTATAAACCAGGCACTGTGTGCTAAGCACTGGAATTTAAAAAAAAATGAGCTGGATATAGTCCTTCCCTTTCTTTTTACGGGAAGACAAATAAGCAAAGCAAACACACACACAAAAGACATTTTCAAATGCATTGAGTGTATGACAAACAACGGCCAATGCACCGGTAAGGGCACGGCTCGTTCAGGTGGCCACAGGGAGAAGGCTTCACTGCTGAGAAGGCTCTGTGCAAAGACCTCACCAACGGGAAGCTGACGACGCGAGGAACGGGCGCACGGTGGATCAGGCAGAAGGAAGGGAAAGCAAAAGGCCCTGAGTCAGAGAGAAACCAAGATCAGCCAGAGGGGAAGAAAGGCCAGCGTGGACCTGGGGAAAGTGGCAGCCGCCATGAGAGCGGACGGGGCGAGGACGGCCGGGCCGTCCTGCTCAGGGCCCACCACACAGTCTGACTCCGCTGGGGCTTCTGGTGCCATTAGTAGGAACACTTCCTTCCACTGGCAAAAGCATTCTGGTTTCGACAATTGGTTCACTGGTCACTTCAAGTTAAGGGCAAGGCATGGTGAAGAACAGAAATGAATCCAAAGCTGGGTGGAGGGAGCCGCCTCGAGCCAGCCGGGAAGGACCCGCACATCCACTCTCAAAGGTGCTTCTCCACCCAGCGTGTAGACTGAGCTTTCTTCTGTTTTGTTTTGGCTCCAACGTTCTGATTTTTAAAAATTCGTTCCTTTTATTTCCTTTTTTTTGAGATAACATATTTTAAACACACATGATAGTCAAGGGTTACGTCTGTGTAGACCTACTTCAGCTGTTTTCATATTCTTTTCCTTCACTTTTACATCTGATAAAAATGGCCCTTGCGGTCTTTCCAGTTTTCAAAATACCTACGTGAGCCGGACGTTCTGGACTTCCAGAGAGCAGCATGTGACGCACTTTGGGGCACTCCCCAAAGTGTGGGGCTCAGTTCTCCAGGCCACTCGCTGGTGCCGGAAAAGAGCCCTGGCGGGGCTTCCCCAGGCTGGAGAGGGCAGCGGAAACCTGCATGGAAGACGCTAGGGCCCACCCCACAGCCTGCAGCACAGCGGGACGTGCGGATCGGCTCACGGGCAACCTTGGCCTGCGCTGCGTGTGCTCTGGAGGTCTGCAGACCCACAGCTGAGAGCTCTCTGCAGAGACAGCTGGACTCTCCTCACTCTCTCCCACCACTGGAATATGAAGGTACAGTCCCACCTGCCGTTAGACTTCCTGTGCACTTTCCAACACTGATGCTCTGCTATCTAGAATTTTCCATTGTGCTTGTCTTGAGGAACTTAAACGTGTGTTGGGTTTTGCTGCAACACGAGATGCCCCCAGAGCCAACTGCACCGTGAGTCAGCTATGGAAACATTTTTTCAGTGTAAGGTTAACATCCCACCTTCATGACGCCCATTCCCTCAGTTCTGTACAACTGCCCGACAAACACATACCAGCGTCTTACTGATAAGAACCAGAACCCAATTTCATTCCCTTCCTTTAGATTGATTTGGGGGGGGGGGGACGTGAGTCATTTCGTTTGCTCTTCCTTAAACAAGTTCCTCCCTTCTCATCAGCTCAGCACACAGGGGAGTGGGGGGAGCGGATCCACCAGCCCAGCTGGAGCAGCCCAGCGGCCTCGCTGAAGGCTGCCTGTCCTGTCTGGCGTGGAGGCCACTTCGGGGCCTCGGCCAAGAATGAGCTGGAGGAGGAGGAGACCAGAGGCAAGCAGACAGCGTGCAGCTTTGTGCTTTTCCTGAGGAGCAACGATGAGAGCAAGACATAGAGCAGGCGCGGGGACAAGGGAAGGGAGTGGAGGTGAGAGACATTGCAGACTCAGAATTGACGGCAGCTGGCAACTGGCTGGACGCAGATGGTGACGGAAGAGGGAAACAGAACGACCCCAGCACGGCTGTCCTGAGTTCCTGACTGCTGGTGGATGCCAACAGCTACAACCGGGAACACAGAAGAGAAATGAGTCTTTGGAGAGAAGGTAGGACACGGACAGGACCCCCATTTGCAGAGATGCGCAGGAAGAGGCAAACTTAACAACTCACTGTGTCGCAATTCCATGTCATAAACACTGACGTATGTCCAGATCCTTACCCGCTTCTAGTACTCTGAGCTTGGGAATCAAAAGACAAAGCTAAACTTAGCCAGTTACATGCAGTGTAAGTTTGAAAACATATGCAAAGAAAACACTAAAACTTGTGAACAGAAAATAACTACCTGAGTGCCACAAACTGTTAACAGTTTCTGTACTTTCACTCTGCTCGGGGTGTTTTCCTGGCCCAAGAATACAGTGACGGGATAAAGGACATGCATGGAAGAAATAATCATTGAAACCTATACTCCCTGGCATGATCCTCAGTGACCTTCGATGCTTAGCAAGATACTGGAATTCCTAGATTTTACAGGAAGGATATCCGGCTGTTTATCAAATAATTAAAAACCATTCCCCATCTTCCATTGTCCCAAGCAAGGCAAGACATATAAGCTCGCTGCATTTTGTGCAAGAAGCACAACAACCAGAGCCCTTTCTAAATGAAAATAAGACCTTCTGCCCATCATCACCAAGTACCAAGTACCATCTTCTGACAAATACTTTCCAAAGAAATATCTTCTGTGTATTACTAATTCTCAAGGTGCTACATCAGGCACATCAAACAATGAAGAAACCTTAAACCAATTATTAGGCTCTAGGAATTCTTGTACTCATAGAAAACACCTCAATGCAGAATTTTCAGAAACATTGGGGCTGGTGTTGTGGCATAGCGGCTGAGGCCAACACCTGCAATGCCAGCATCCCATAAGGGAGCTGGTTCGCGTCCTGGCTACTGCACTTCTGATCCAGCTCCCTGCTAATGGCCTGGGAAAGGCAGCAGAAGATGGCCCAACGGCTTGGGCTCCTGCTACCCATGTGAGAGACCTGTAAGAAGCTCCTGGTTCCTGGCTTTGCCCTGGCCCAGCCCTAGCTGATGCGGCCATCTGAGGAGTGAACCAATGGATGAAAGATCTGTCTTTCCCTCTCTCTGTAACTCAAACTTTCAAATAAATGAATAAATCTTGAAAAAATATTTTTTCAGAACAGCATAGATTCTGAAGAAAAGAGTGGTAAAAGTGGTATCACATCTTCATGAAATGTTTCTGCTATGAGTCAGTCACAAATGCTTAATTTTTAATCACTCAAAAGAGATTTGATTTTTCAAAATATTCATTAATTTGAGAGGGAAGGAAGGAGGGATACAGAGAGGGAGAGAGAGAGAGAGTTAGAGACTGAGGGAGACTTCTGTCTACTGATTACCTTCCCAAAAGCCCAACGTGGCAGAGACAGAGAGTGAGAAAGAAGTGGTGAAGGGGAGGGGTGAAAGCAGGAGCCAGGGATTCCCTGTGGTTGGCAGGAATCCAGCTGCTTGAGCCATAATCACTGCCTCCCAGGGTCCGCATCTGAGTGACGCTGGAGTCAGGAGCAGGGGCCAGGGATCAAACCCAGGTACTCTGATGTAGGCATCCTACCTGCTCGGCTAAACACTTGCCTGAGAGCTGACTTCTTGAAAGGAATGTAATTGGGGTCCATAAGAGGACATAGGCTGGTATCATACTGCAACTATTCTGAGACAGCAAAATCAATATTGCTGGATGAAACAGAAAGCGCTCGTGCAGGGAAGCGTGGTTCTGAAAGGGAAGTCAGTGCTCAGGGCCTATAGGATAGGTAACATTCTGACCAGGACTTCAGAGCAGGGCGGATAAACTCTTTAAGAAGTTTTCTAGGAGGAGCTTAATGGAAGTGCAAAAGAACAGTCCAAATCAAAGCCTTCATTCAAATTAAAGTCTTCTTCAAGGTTGAAAATAAACTCAATTAAAAATCTGATCATAGCAGGCATTGTGGTGCAGCAAGTTAATCCAGGCTGCCTTCCTCCTTAATCAGACTGTCCATTTGGGTCCTGGCTGCTCTGCTCCCAGTTCAGCTCCCTGGTGGTCCTCCAGGGAAGCAGCAGTTAGTAGTAGCTCAGGTACTTGAATTCGGGCCACCCATGTGAGAGTTTCTAGCACCTGGCCTCAGCCTGGCCCAGCCCCAGCTGCTGCAGCCATTCGAGGAGTGAACCAGCAGACAGAAGACTGCTCTCTCTTTTCTTTCTTGTTTTTTAAGATTTATTTTTATTTATTTGAAAGATGGAGTTACAGAGAGAGGTAAAGACAGACTGAGAGGGCTTCCATCTGCTGGTTCACTCCCCAGATGGCTGCAACAGCTGGTGCTGCGTCAATCCGAAGCCAGGAGCCAGGAGCTTCTATTGAGTCTCCCACGTGAGTGCAGGGACCCAAGGACTTGGGCCATCTTCTGTCATAGCAGAGAGCTGGATTGAAAGAGGAGCAGCCAGGACACCAACTGGCGCCCATATGGGATGCCAGGGCTTTAACCCACTGTGCCACAGTACCAGCCCCAACTTCTCTCTCATTTTTTTTCTCTCTTTCTCTCTGCCTTTAAAATAAATAAGTAATCTATTTTTAAAAATCTGATCATCAGAGAGGAAGCCTAACAGACTTTTCATCCAAACTGTAACTAACAGCCCTGTCTGTGGCTCCAGGTGCTTTCTAAAACCTGGAATCCCATCACAAGAGTCTGGACATTCAATTTCAAAATCACCAACTTCTGTGGACCCAACACATGGCGGTGGGTGGACTTTTAGCATTAGTTCACTCAGAGGTTGTATAATGACCAAAAAGTTACTATGCATTTGATAACATTATAAATTCATTTGCATTTTATTGAAATTGACTGCTTCTACACATGTTTGAAAACAACAATACACATGTCAGTCATATATCATTAATTCAATCAGTGCTGGAATTTACATAACTTGCCATATGATCCAGCACTCCCACTTCTGGGTATACACCCAAAAGACAGGAACACCTTGTATCAAAGGTACACCTGCACCACCATGTTTACAGCAACACTGTTCACAATAGTCAAGATATGGAATCAACCAAGGTGTCCATCATCACATGAATGGATGAGGAAGTGTGGCTCATATACACAATGGAATGGTAAGCAGCCACTGTAAAGAATGAAAGTCTACCATTTGCAGCAACATGGATGCACCTGGAGGCCACCATGTTGCGTGAAATAAGCCAGACACAGAAAGACAAATACCACATGTTCTCCCTTATAAGTTGGAATTAAAATTTAAAAAAAGGAAAGAAAATAAAAGAACAACAGAAGAAATGCCTAGATATATCAATATTGCTACAAATATAGTTTTATCAAACTTTGCTTTATACTTCTGTCAAACCAATGGTTGAAAATGTTATACTACTATACTTTTAATGATCTGTGATTACTTTGGAATTTATTGTATATGGGTGAAATATTCATTTTTCCATTTGATTGTTGTTTATAGCCCTTGCCTATAGTTCTCCTAAACTAGAGTCTTTTTGCTTTTTACTTGTTAAACTCTTTATTTATCAGAGCATTAAGCTCTAGACTGTAATGTAAATTAAAGGTGTTATCTCAAGAGAAGAACGGAAGAGAGGGGTGGGAGGGAGAAAGGGACTATCATTATATTGTCAGAACTTCATCTATTAATTCAATGAACCTATTAAAAACTAAAATAATAATAAAAATAAAGAGGCACCTGAAACAACACATCTGCTATGAAACTCACTACTGCCCCCCCCCCTTGCTTGCTTGGCTTGTATTTATTTTTCAGGATGGTCACATCATCCACAGGCTCCCTCCCGCCAGAAACCTGGGCATGGTTCTTAGCTCCTTTTTTTTAAATTATTTTTTTTTTATTTTTTTGACAGGCAGAGTGGACAGTGAGAGAGACAGAGAGAAAGGTCTTCCTTTGCCGTTGGTTCACCCTCCAATGGCCGGCGTACCACGCTGATCCTTTTTTAAACGTCTGGATCCATTCAACCTTCTAACTAATTAGGCTCCTAAATTGCCCACTTTCTCATTCTTGCTTTTTTTTTTTTTCAATCAATTCTCTACAAGTTTGGCAAAAATAAATCTCCCCATATTTCCTGCCAGTTCTTCTCTCTCTAACTGACATTAAGGCTGTTACTGATGGGCTATTGCTTTACAGTGGGGAGAGACAATCAACACAAAATGTATCTGTGTTCAGTGAATACCCACAGTTAAAAAATTTTTTATTTGATATAAAAGGTCTTTTGTAATGTGGTTTTTGATTATTTCTCCAGGTTAATTTTTTACATTTTAATGTTAATTTCCAGTTGTACCAAACAGTGAAATTCCCCCAAATAGAAAAGTTTTTCAGCCTTCAGTAGATTTATATCTGCTGCCCTCTGTCTGAATTGGGTTTTCCAATTCTAATTAAAGAACTTAAATACATTTCCTAAACTCTGATGAATAAGGATGTCATTTCCTCCCAACTTGATCTATAGATGTAACACAAGCAAAATCCCAGTAAGTTTTTCTGTAGATGTTATAAATTGAATACTAGTTTGCTCTCCAAACTCATGCAGGTACTTAATTCTTGAAGTCTTACTTTAAGGGTTTGATGGGTTCAGGATGGATGATCTGATTCCGGCATCTGAAGGTAGGACTTTGGGAAGTGATTGAATTGAATCAGCTGCTGGGGTGCAGCTTCATGATCAAATCCTGATGCCATTAGAAGGAGAGATTACATAGAAGGTCAAGGAAGAGTCCCTCGGCTTCCTGGCTCACCATGGGATCATTCCTTTATGCACAACCCACCCCTGCCAGCCTCCACCAGAGACTAACGGGGCCGCTAAATCTAGAACTGTGAACCTCCAAACCCTTCTCATGCTAAAGCAACAAAAACTGACTAATACAACCTGTATCTACAAACCAATTCTAAGGTTTATAAAGAGAGGCAAACACAATGTTGAAGGATGAGAACAAAGCTCGAGTTCCGCCGACACTACCCAAGTTCAAGACTCACTATAAAGCTACAGAAATCGAGACACAGGGGTACTGGTGTAAAAACAGACCAAAGGATCAGTGAAACAGAATGGAGAGCCCAGAAACAGACCCACATAAACATGTTCAACTGATCTTTGACAAAGGAGCAAAAGCAAAACAATAGAGAAAAGACAGTCTTTTCAATAAATGTATTGGAACAACTGGACCTCCACATATTTTTTTAAGATTTATTTATTTATTTGAAAGAATTACAAAGAGAGAGGGGACACACACACACACACACACACACACCTTCCCTCAGCTGGTTCACTCCCCCAGTGACTACAATGGCCAGGGCTGGACTAGGCCGAAGCTAGGAGCCAGGAGCTTCATCTGAATCTCTCATGTGAGTGACAGAGGCTCAAGCAGTTGGGTCATCTTCCACTGCTATTCCCAGGCTAATAGCAGGGAGCTGGATCAGAAGTGGAGCAGCCGGGACACAAATAAGCACTCATACGGGATGCTGGTGTTGCAGGCAGTGGCTTTCACTGACAATGCCACAATGCTGGCCCTTGGACTGCCACACATTGAAAGAAAAAAATGAATTCAGACAAGATCCTAAGCCCCTCCTAAGAACTGACAACAATGGATCACATACCTAAAATGTAAAACACAAAAACACGAAATTCCTGAAAGGTAACAATTGACTTTGGATGTGGTGATGACTTTTAGATAAAACACAAAAGCACAAACCATGAAGAAATAATTGATAAGCTGGTCTTCATTGAGATAAAAAAAAAATCGCTCTGGGAAAGATGCTATCAACAGAGCAAAAAGACAAACCACAGACTAGAATATATTTGCAGAAGATATTTCTGATAAAGGACTATTATGAAATTTTTTTTAATCTTAAAATTCAACAAAAAGAAAACAGCTTGATAAGAAATGAGCAAAAGACTAGGACACCTCACCAAAGAAGACAGATGGCAAACGAATAGGTGAAAAGGTGCTCTGCATCACATGTCATAGGGAACTGCAAATGAGAATGACAATGTGACACCACCATACATACTAGAAGGGCCAAAACCCAAAACAACAGTGACATCAAGTGCTGGTTGAGTATGGGGAGCAACAGCAACTCCCATTCATTACTGGTACAGCCACTCTGGAAGATAATTTGGCAGTTTTTTACAAAACTAAATATACTGCTACCATATGACCCAGCAACTATGTGCCTTTGTTTTACCCAAAAGACCTGAAAATTTATGTGCACACAAAAACCTGCACACAGATGTCTGCAGCAGCTTTATTCATAACTGCAAAACTTGGAAGCAGCTCAGATGTCCTCCAGTAGTTGAATGGATATGCTGTGGCACACTCAAACAATGGAATATTTTTCAGAGCTCAAAAGAAGTAAGTTATTAAAGTGTGAAAAGACACGGAGCAAATGGAAATGTGTATTACTAAGTTGAGGAAGCCAACCAGAAAAGGACACGAGCTGTATGATTCCAACTACATGATATTCTGGAAAAGGCAAAACTATGGAAACAATAAAAAAATCAATGGTTGTCCAGAGTTAGGGGTGAGAAGCGATGCACAGGGGACTGACTGGGACAGTGCAGCTGCTCTGCCTGTCACCATCACTGTGGACACATTACACATTCCCCAATACCATGAAATGTACACCACCAAGAGTGAGCCCCCATGTAAGCTGTGGGTGACAACAACGCCAATGTCATTTCACTGATTGATAAAATGTGCCACTCAAGGGCCTGAGTTGCTGCTTTGCAGGCCTGCAGCTGAGGCCTGCGAGCCCCACATCCCAAATGGGCACCCATTCAAGTTCTGGCTGCTGTATTTCTGATCCAGCCACGTGCTAAAGGCCTGAGAAAAGAAGTGGAAGATGGCCCAAGTACTCGGGCTCTGCACACACATGGGAGACCCAGATGAAGATCCTGGCTCCTGGCTCCAGCTGGTCTACTCCAGCTGTTACGGCTACCTGGGGAGTCAACCAGGGATGAAAGATTCATTCTTTCTCTTTCTCTCTAACTTTCAAATAAATAAATATATCTTAAAATAAAAAAGAATCACTCAGATGAGGCTGGTAGTGGAGGAATTGGGGAGGAGAGGGTTGGTGTTGGGAAATAAATGGAAACCCTACTTTCTGCTCAATTTTGCTAGAAGTTAGACAATCAAACACACCTCTTTTTTCCCAAAGGAGTGGTTTATCCCCCAGGGGTGAGTATTGATCTTTGTTCCTCAAAATAAATAAATTAGAAAAATTCCATCTCATCTTAATTCCTGAAATAAACTGACTGAATCAATAATAAATAAATAATAATAATAATATTATTATTATTAAAGGAGGTTGTTAGGCCAGGGCCTAATAAATGGGCTGTGTTTCACCTTTGTGTTCCTTTTAGATTTTTTTTTTTTTTTTTTTTTGCCACTGTCCAAAAACATTTCAGGGCATGATTTTGAATTGCCTGGATCTTTTTTTTTTTTTTTTTTTTTACTTCTTAGTATGTGTACCATTTTGGCTATACTTCAAATAATTGACATATTTACCATAATAAAAACAAAAAAATTCAAGCTGGTTTCCATGGTGGGGAAACAAATACCCCAGTGTATATTTTCATCTCTTCAGAAAACCTTCCCCTAACTTCTCAAGCCAGCTAAGCTCTCGTCCAAAATCCTGCTGTAACATTTTTACTACTGTACTTTTCACACAGTATTTGCTTATCTTTCATATTCAAATTTCTAAAGTTAGTTCTTTGGGAAAGTACAATCTTAATCAGCTTAAAACTCTTCCATTTACATAATTTTCTTATTGAATGAGTATCTTAAAAATGCTAAATAAATTAACAGCATATACTAGAAGAAACTGTAAGCTAGATTTAAGGAGAAAATGCCCCTGAATGCAAATCACCTTCTTCCATGAGAACTTCTCATCTCTAGTTGCATCACCAGCTGGTTTCATGCCACTGTGTGGCCCACCATGCCAGTTATTGTACATTCTGTTTCTAGTGAAACTAGATGAGGAGCTAACATCCGTTCCTTTTTAAAATAAATACTCAACCTGGGAAAATATAACAAAAGTCTTATTCTAGTTTAATCATACAAATAAAACTATATTCTGCTTAAGGAAACACAATATATATTTATTTATTAATAGACAGGCAATATTTATGAACCATATTGATCTATGGGTTCGGCCTACAGCACCATTTGTTTAAAGACCTTCAAACCCTTTTCACCGGGCTTACATCCATTTGCAAAGGCCTAATGGAAGAAGAAGCCCCAGCAAAGGGTCCCCTGAAAACCTGTGCCTCCTGCCACACTGCGAAGGACAAAGCGGTTCCAAAGCCAGCAAGTCTCTCCAGGTCCAAGTGGAAAGTGAAAGGCCATTAACATAACCTGGCAAGGTCGAGAAAACTGTCCACTGCCCCCTTCTTCAGTTTCTGCAAACGTGGTGCCTGGGAGAAAGTGTTCTCAGAAGAGACTTTCTGGGCTTAACGAGCATGCCCGCTAGGGCACTCAACTGTACTTACAACAAAGCAGTATCTGAAACATTCCTCCCTGGCAATAAACAATGAGCTCATTCAGAACAGGCACAAAAAGATTCTGGAGGACTGAGGCCATCACAGCTCAAGAAATGAGTTTTTTAAAAGGGGAGGTTTACAGTGAGTTGAAAACGGAGAGTAGAGGACTGTCGGTGAGGACTCAAACGGGACTGGTGGCTATCATTCACTTAGGACACCGCAGATAAACAATGTGCTCTAAAATGTTCCCGAAAACTCACTCGACAACTCCCACTGATGGAATTTATCCATGTAAAATGCAGAAGTAAAAAGCCATCAAAGATAATGCAAAGAAAAGGCCAGTTGGCTTTCACCTTGGCACTAGCGGAGGTCCATGTGCTCTCACTCAGCTGCTGCCAACAGTGGTGTGTGTTACCCGGCACCTGGAGGGCTCGGACTCCTCCCTCTCCACTCCCCTGAATCACTCCATTGTTGAAATCAACAAATCTGGGAAACGGGCCAGTGCCACGACCAAGACACACAAAAAGCTTTCCACTAGAGATATCATAATACATCTGGCTCAGCGGTCACAGGTGGCTGCAGATCACTGTTTCTCTGAGAGGGAACAAGGAAAGAAGACTTTTATCAACTGAGGCGGTTACAAACATTAGGGAATAAGTTGGGAATGCAGAGTCAAGGAGATTGGAATGCTTCGCATTTGAAGATCTGTGAGCTATGACTGCTGGTCTAACTTCGTTAAAGATGGTGGTTTGTTTGGAAACAAGCGATGGAAAACTGGTACAAAAAGAAGGGAGCCAGAAGTCAGTAGCAAATAAATAGCAACTGACATCCTCTAATCTGAAATCCACGAGTGAGAGAATCTTCTGGATTCAACCTATTACCCATGCAGTCTTCTACATTGTCTCTTTAAAAAAAAAAAAAAAAAAAGAGGAAAGAGGAGGAGGAGGGAGAGGAGAAATCTTAGGGATGATGTTATGGCACAGTGGGTTAAGCTGCCACTTACAACACTGGCGTGCCATATCAGTGTGCCAGTTTGAGTCCTGGCTACGCTGCTTCCAATCGAGCTCTCCTACACAAAATCACCTAGGAGGTGTGGAGAATTGCCCAAGTACATGGGCCCCTGTTACCCACGTGGGAGACCCGAATGGCGTTCCACGCTCCTGGCTTCAACATGGCCTGGTCCTGGCTGTTGTAGCCACTTGGGGTGTGAATCAGCAGATGGAAGACTTCTCTCCCACCCTACCCCAATGCCTTTCAAATAAACAAACACATCTTTAAAAAAAGTAAAATAATAAACTTGTTAGAATATAACAGAAAGGGAAGGACTACATATGATGTTCCATTGACCCAATGTCTTAAAATAGCAAAAGGGCATCAGGCCACTTGCTATTCGGAGAATGCAAGCCTCGGAAGCATTCAACAGAAATAACACCCCATACAACTGGGCCGCCTCCTGAGCAGCCTGTTAGAGCGTTGACAACCCCTGTAGTTCAGAAACCCTGACTACGTATTCTCTGTTGCTCCAGTGTAAGCCCAGGTCCCCAAGTGATTGGGTGTTAGAAGGGGTTCACCAATTGCTTACATTGAGGACACCCCAAGCCCTTGCAGCTTTACTGTCGGAACTTATTTATATTCTTTGCATCATTTGGGGAAGGGGGACTTTTCTCCAAATCCACTCAAATATTGCTGTATCATTTAAAACAAAATCTATACCACTAACAAAATTGGACAGAACTGTGTCAAAATCAGGCAACAGAAAGGATCATTAACCACGCCAACCTATGTAGTGTATAGTCCTTTGCTTCCCAAGTCAGTTTCACATTTGTTTTCCCCTTTGGACTCATCAGAAACTTTCAAGTTAAAACAGAAGAGTGGAGGGAATGTTCCTGATCTTGTAAATGATAGGGCAGCAGCAAAATGCTCGTTTTTGTTTTTAAACTGCAGCTGCACAGGGCCCAGGAGACAGGCAGGGCAGTGTGAGTGGTGGGAGAGGAGGAAGGGCAGGGCATTCGCTGCAGGGGCCTGGGTCTTGGCAGCAAAGAGGACGTGAGCAGGTGCAAAAGTGTGGCTCTCAGGGCAAGAGAGAGGAAGCACTTCACAGCAGCCCAGCAGGAAATTACCCTAAACAACTCACACTCCCTAACTGCCTCACTGCCCTCCCTAGCCTAAGGCTTCTTCTGATTGTTGTCCTCAGCTAAATCTTAAAACACAGGGTCTCTCATGGTCTCTCATGAGTTTTTCTTCTTGAGATAAGTGCCATTTTAATCCTGGTCAAGCTACTAAACCTTACCACTGAATCGCTTTAAGACCTAAGAAAAAGGATGAGTGAACAAGTCACTTAGGTGTTGAAGGGAGGGCCAAAATGGAGAGAATAATTAAGATGCAAAGTCGGATTAGGATGGGAAACCAATGGCTGGGAGCCACTGGTGGGAGGCAGACAGCAAAGTGCAGGTCTGGAAATGAAGTTTGAACAGCAGTACTGAGAGGAGTACGGGCTGACAGCCATCATTTGCCTGCGTTTTCTGTTATGCATCACTGTGCAAATCATTCTAGCTTCACGGAAATCACACCAGGGTATTTGGTGGTTTGCGCCTGCTTCCTTCTCAGCACAGTTACTGGGGCACGAGATGGTCCCACCACCACCTCCAGGATCCAAAAGAACACAACAGCATCCTCGTGAAGAAAGTGAAGATGGAAAGCCCTGATCGGGCATCCTCAGCTTCCATGCGCGTTACTGGGGGTGGGGGGCACCAGAGCTGAATCTCCTGTCACTTACCTATGCGGCGGAACCATTTTAGAGATAGGGCTCTGAGTCAGCAGGGCCGTGTGGGAAAGGTAATTCCTAAAGCCTATCTGAAGAGAATGTTGGGCTCCAAAAGTCAAACCCCGCCTGCTGCACTTGGAACTGCAGGAGACTGGAGGGCTGGGGCGGCCGAGCCTCCCTGCTCATCCCTCTCTCTAGAGGCACAGGGAGACGCTTTCTCTGAAGCTGCTCTCAGGGGAGGAGGCTGGACAGTCTCAGCGGGCTGCGGTCACGCTTCTGAGGGCTGACCCAGACCCTGTGGTTACCTAAGAGACTTGATCCGCCAACAAGACGACCTTGATCCGCCCTTATATTTATTTCCTCCCTTAACTTGTCCCCGCTTTCCCTTACCCCCAGAAGCCCCAAGCCCCTGTTCCTTGCTGAAGCTCCGGATGTTGTAAAAATTCAGTCAGCTGGCCATTCTGCAAGTCTCCTGTTACCTGGGGCTCCCACCTGTGCCTGTATGATTAAGATGGCCTCTCTCCTGCTCATAGGTCTACCGTCGGGTTACTTCACAGACTCAATCATCAAACAACCAGAGGGGAGAGAGAACGTTTTCTCTCTCACATAAGAACCTTTTTTTAGCAAAAATACAGTTTTACAGGTATCAGGAATGTAGTAATCCCATAATGAGAGTTACCAGTTAAAGTGTTTATTTCAACATAGGTTTATTTCAAAACATGAAGGATGCTAAAAGCACTGCATTTTGGCAGTGGATAGCTTTCTCCTTGTCTCGATCATGCAAATAACGTGAGGCATCGTACTGACTAAATTCCAATCAAAAAGCAGCTTCCACTCTTGATGAAGGCATCCTGAGGGGCCCCATCACTATGCGCCTGGGAAGAACAGGAATGGTGTTCAAGAGATTTTCAGAGATTACATAGTAAAGAAAATTGACACACTGTCAATGGCTCAAAGGATAAACGGACCACAGTGTATGGCACACTTTTCAAAACACTGCAAACGGAACAAGTCTTTAGCAAGATTTGGTGTTTTCATTTGATGAGATTAAAAATAGTGTGGGCACTTTAACACAAAAACAAGATCACAACATTCTTAAGTTCATTTGATGCAAAATGCTCTCCACCTAAAGAGACGTCGTGCCCCTGCCTTCCGGGAAAGCAGGTCCATCCCCAAAGGAGGGCAAGCGTAGGGATTTCGGTTTGTGAGCTGACACTTCAGATAAAGAACTTTCTCTGCACATGATGTGCCTGTGTCGTGATTCCCTACATGCTCCCTGCCCCTTTTCCTTACCCTACACCTTCTAAAAAGTCAATATTTAGAGTATAATCTTAAATTTAAATGCTTGAGGAATGAATGGATAAAGACAACGCAATAGGAATATTATTCAGCCATAGTAAAGAATGGACTCTTGACATTCGCAGCAAAACGTCTAGAAGTGGAGATCACTATGGTAAAAGAAATGAGCCAGGCACAGAAAGACAAAATACTGCATGTCTGTCTCAAGAGGATGAAAAAAAAAAAAAAAAGACAGTCTGGGGTGAGCACCTGGTCTGCTGATTAAGACATTGGTTGAGACAGGCACATCCTGCATCAGAGTGTCCGGGTAGGAGTCCCAGCTGCACTTCCAGTTCAGCTTCCTGCTTATGCATAACCTGGAGGTCAAATACTTGTGTTCCTGCCACCCACATGGGAGACCTGGATTAAGTCCCTAGACCCTAGCTTCTGCCCAATCCAGCTCCAACTATCACAGTCATTTGGGAAATGAATGAGCAGATGAGAGCTTTCTATCTTTGCCTCTCAAGTAAATAAATAAATAAATAAATAATTTTTAAAAACACAAATTCTGTCTGAACTTAGACCACTGGAAGAACACGGAGAGCAGCTGGAAAGGGGAGGTGGAGAGGCTGGAGGGAGACAGGACAGTAGGTACCAAAGTGCAGTTCGACGTGGGCTGCTGCACAGCACAGAGGGGTGGTTACAGCTGGCAGTAACTGTCATACACTAGACAAGAAACTGGAAGAGGGCTGGTGGGCTCCGAACACAAAGACAAGACAAGGAAACAGAAAAGCTTATTGTCTGCTTTGACTGATTTTCGCTATGCTTAATGCGTAATAAAATATTACACTGCACTCCAGAAAAATCTATAGGTATTACATAGTAATCAAACATGTTTAAATGAAAAATTTTTAATGTTAAAATATCATTTAAATGTTTTATAACACATATGTTTCATACACAACTAAACTGGGAATCAATCCCCTGGGGGCAACAGGGTATGCCTGGCTCCCACCTTCCCTATCACACCAGGTAACACCTGTGCCCACACCAGCTTGGCCACCACCAGGCCTGGCGCCAGATGGAGCCAGTCCACATGCATGCTAGGAGCCTCTTCCCCCCAGGGGCAGGATCCTAGAAATAGCCTGTTCCAAAGTATGCACTATATGATTTGTCAAATGTCCTTCAATATAAAGGTCACGTGGGAGGAGCTGTAACTTCTATTTACTAACCATTGTGAGTGGTCACACTTGCAAATTGGCCCTGTAGTCAATAGGACCTGGAAGTCTCACTGAGGACAGTTTTAAAAACAGTGAGTTTTTAAGTTATTATAATAAGTAAAATATCATATATACAAGTATCCATCGTTAATATCTTTGATGTTGCAAAGCAGCTTCAGAGTAATACAGGATTCCTTAATGACATGATAGCAAGTATCAAAGTATCCCTATTTCAGTCAAGCAGGGGATTTCTAGACACAAAAAAAAGAACTTGCAAATGAAAGAATTCTCAAGGAACCGCAGATTCTGTGATAGGAACATCCCCAAGTCTATGTATTTTAGGGTGGCAACTGGATAAATATAAATATTGTTTCAGAGAGGCTATAAAAAAGTAGTACAAATATTCATAAGAAATGGAAACACATTTTTCTCAAATTTGCCAAGTAATCCTACAGTCACACTGTCAAAATGAAATAGAACCGTAACTGAAATAAAACCGAGCGCTCTGGAAGACTTTAAATTCTGCCAGCACAAGTTTCCAGAAACGTGGTTAAAATCTAGTTTCTCCAGAGACTACGAGCGGAAGGGTTTTCTCCTCCGGTTCTTCTGCATGACAGAGTCTTCACAGGTTATGAGCAGACACAGATCACTCCGCAGTCTTGGCTGTGCGTCTGCTCCTGGACCTGGTGACCTCACACACAGCTCCTTCCTACTGGGGTGACCTCACTCACGCACACACTGCTCTCCTGCTCCCACTCCCAAAGGCTCACATTCCTCCTTCCATCCCAGCCCTTTCCAAACTACTCTGCAAAACATTTACAGACCCTGCGGACTTTAACTGGGTTATTTCTGTCAAATAAGTTTGGAAAATATTTCATATCCTTTCAGAAGGTGAAGGTCTTTGGAAAACAGGCTAAAGAGGTGGATTTTACTGCAGGCAATGTGAGAATTGCAATTGTAAGCAAGGGAGAGAAAGAATTCACCTCGTGGAGAACCCACGGGATGCTGAGAAGGTGGAATTGTGGGGGAAGGTGAATGGAGCACCAGAACAATCATGCAAGACAAGCCAGGGTGAGAGAGTAACTATGGAAATAGAGAGCAGACTTCTGCAGAGAATGCCAAGTGCCCAGTGAAATCTAAACGTGGCATGAGGGAAAAGGGAGAGACAAAGGTGGCCTCACTCCTGTGTGGTCACTCTTTTCTGGGGAAAATAGAAGGCAAGAAGAGGGAGGGGGGAATAAAAGCTTAAGAGATGGTAAGAAAATGACACGATAAAGCTTTGGGTCAAACCCTGTGGACAACAGGAGAGGATACTAATAGGAGCTGTTCACCATCATTACTCATGGAGCCACTCCTGACCACCCCGCCATGCTAGCTTCTGCTGCTCTCTTTGCTCCAAACACCTTTGCTTGGTACCTCCTTGTGCCTCGGCAAGGCCTGGTTTATATTACTGATTATATGTTATTATCTACTACCTGGATGCTTAACTACTTGACTGGGGGACAGGGAAGCTATTCGGTCTTTTTTATCCTGTATACCTTTCATAAAACATGCCACAGAGAAGGTATTTAAATATCCATATTCAACTGAAGATATAAATAATAAATATATGCAACCTTACCTCAAAACCCACCATTCTTATCCTTGTCTCCTCACCCCTCTCTGGCTTATTTAGAGATTTTACCTTGGTCTTTAGTTTTTGGTGATTTGAATAAAATGTCCCTAGAAATAGGTTGTTTGTTTTTGACTTCTGCTCACTTGTTTGGGTGTTTATGCTACCTCGCTTTCTCTCAGTGTGTTGGGTCTTCAGTTTTACATCATTAATTTCAGAAAATTCTTGGCAGCTAACCACTGGGACTTGTATTCCTTTGTCAGCTTTTCCTCCTTTGGGTAGCCCAATTATGAATATGTTTTACCTGTTTAATTGCCCCCCCCCCCACTTTTGGATGCTATATTCTGTTGTTGTTGTTGTTGTTTTCTTTTCTTTGCATTTCACTTTGGGAAGCTCCTAACTAGCTATATTCAAACTCACTTATACTTTCTCTGCCATGTCGAATAAACTGATGCACAGAGTGCGTTCTTTATTTCTGTGCTATTGATTTCTAGCATTTCCTTTTCAGTCTTCCTTAGAAGACTGTATTCTTATAGAACCCATCTGTGCTTGCATGTCCTCTGCTTCTTCAGTCAGAAACCCTGCATATTAGTCACAGTTATGTCAAATCGTCTGTCTTATGGCAATTCCAACATCTGCGTCATATCTGAGTCTGGTTCTGAGGACTGCCTTGTCTTCAGAATGTTTTCTTTTTTTCTTGCCTTTTGGCATCCCTTGTAATTTTTGTGGAAGGCAGACGTGTTGTCCTGAGACACAGGAATGGGGTGCCCAGGATCTCAGTGAGTGGCTTTGCATTCGGCTGGTTGTGTGCTTGTATTTGTTGTTTGCTGGAGCTGTAGTGCCACAGGCATCATACTCCTCCCCTGCCCTTGCTTTCCTCCCCTGGTGACCTTGGGCTTCTGAGAGTACCCTTGCAGAGACTGTTACACTGGGGACCTGCTGGTGTGGGCAGGGTGTGGGCAGCAGGCACATTCTTCAGTCACTAATGAAATCTCTTTCAGTGGGCTTGTGTCTGCCTGGACCTTCTACCAGTATTTCTTGACATCTTTCTCCTTCCTCCTTCCCTCCTTAGGTAAGGCAAACGGCTACAGGGCACTCCAGAAGAACACCCCGATCCCAAGGCTCTGGGATGAGCCTCTGATACAAGTCTTCACCCTGGACAGCAGGCATCTTCAGTAGAAGCCTCTGGGCTACCCCCATGCCAGGGCCATGCGGGTATCAGGTTCAGGCTCAGATCTTCACTGTGAGGACTTGATGGAGTTCCTGTAGGTAAGGCCAGGAACAGGGTGCGGGTAGGGAGGAGGGTAGGGGGCTGCAGGGAATAGCCATCTCCAATTCTCACCCTAATGCAAACTGTGGCTCCAGCAATTTAAGTGCTCCCACCAGTTCAAGGGCCCAGCAGCTTCTTCTCCGGGTGAACAGACCTTGGCTGACACTTCTGGATGCACTTGTCTCTTCAGGCTTCACGCTGGCTACCTGCCCTATAACCTTAGTTCTCTGACGAGGACCAGAAGAGTCCTCGATTTATTTTAGTTCATCCAGCTTGTTCTCGCAAAGAGGTGAGAGATGACTCCCAGGGTCTCTTGAAATGCCAGAGTCTCGACATGCACTTTTCCCGTTGATGGAGTGTTGAGATCACACACACACACACACACACACACACACACACTTTCAGATCCTGTTCTCAAGAAGAAAGCGCACGAGTAGAGCACGCTCGAATGTGTTAATGAATGATAGCTACTTAGAGTGGTAGGAACCCAGCCTTGAGATGTTTCACCTGTAATATACGCATCCATCACTTTATTGCTTTAATCTTAATTCATTCAAATAGATGAGAAGTCACGTTTTGGTAATAACATATTTGGGTGTTAATTATCATAACCCCAGGTAGCAGTTTCATTTAAAAATAAGAGACTGACACTAAAAAAATCTACTATTTGCGAATGTGATCATAAACTAAGTAAAAATTTTCAGAAATTTTTTACCAAGCAAACAATTCCATAGAACAGAAAGAATCAATAAGAATCAATAGTCGTTGTATAATTCTTTCTCACAGTGGCTCAGTTTAATTGCTTGTCTGTTACTTCTTCCCAAAAGTAAAAGCAAATTTTTTTCAGCTAATAGAATCTTAGCAATTATCTACATAGAGAGGCTATCACCTGCAATGTCAGTATCCCAAATCAGAGCACTGGCTCCACTTCTGATCCAGCTTCCTGCTATAGCACGTGTGTGGGAGGCAGAAGATGGCTCAGTTCCTTGGGGCCCTGTTACCCGCATGGATGCAGATGGAGTTCCTGGCTCCCGGCTTCAGCCTGGCCCAGCCCCAGCCATTGCGGCCATATGGGGAGTGAACCAGCAGATGGAAGATCTCTTTGTCTCCATGTCTGTGTCTGTGTGTAAGATTTTGCTTTTCAAATCTTTAAAAAAGTTCTAATTTGAAAAATTTCAAACATACACAGAACAGAGAAAAATTATTACGTAATGGATAATCATGCACTCATAATTCAGGCTCAAAATTTACCAATGTTTTGGCAGGCTGTGTTTCCTCTGTCCTCCCTACATTGTTTATTTTTTCAGAATGCTTTCAAGGAAAATCCCATCAGTAGGCAAATGTTTTCAGGACACATCTCTGCTGGGAAGAAAAGCGCATGCCCTGTGTACAGTGTCTTTGCTCTGCATGGCTTCTGGGGAGAAGTGAGCTGATTTTCCTAGATGATAACGGGAATGTTTTCGCCACTAGTGTTGGTGTGTGGAAACCGAGGCATGAGCACAAGAGTGTGTGCATGTGTGCTGACAAATCAGGAGTGGGCTGACTTGGGCGGTGCGTGCCACTTCTCCTCAATCCACATAGCTGGGGAGGCCAATAGGTCAAAAACATTTATTTTGCAATCAGACTTCTGGATGAGAATCAGGTTCTGCAAATAGCAGCAACCTATCTAAGACAGTGAAAGCAGAAGTGAAACACAGACCAGTTTCCCTACACCCTTTCTGGCTGCTTCATCTGCACACAAACAGAAGAAAATGCAAGGGTTTCTACAATCGCACTTATCAAAGCAGTCTCCATCTTTTTCTGAGTGTCAAAAGGCATCATGGCCGGGGCAGTGGTAGTTTAATTTTGTTTCTGGATGACTGGGCTGCAACAAGAAGGGTTTATTCATAAATGCATGGATCCGCAAGTCACAAGCATTAGAGGCTCGTGGGCTCCTCCGTGGGTCAGTTCTGTGGTTGTGGTTTCTGTCGGTCATTCCAGGAGAAACATCTAGAATCTACATTTTAGATTTCCCAACCATTTTATAAAAGCATACGCTTATTTTGTATTAAATATTTTCTTGTGTGAATACATGTATTTTCCTGGACTGAATCTCAACTTACACACTATTTGATGTGTCTGTGTGTATCTGTGGAAATGACCCAGTATTTTCATCAATGCTCTTCTTTATTTTGTATGGTATACTAATTTTTCCAACCTACTTGTCCCATTAAATTCCCAAATTTACATTTATTCCTTTCCATCTATATTTCCATTTAAATGTCTGTGTCTATTCAGTCAATGAAATGCTGACTATAAAGAACTAAACCTATTTCATGACCCACCTGTGGGTTATAAATTTCCATTTAAAAAACACTGCTGCTCTTATTAAGAGAGGAGAGCTGCAAACACAATGCAGAACATCTCGACTACATATCCTTTCATGTCTTTTGGTCTAGTCCTGCGCTTAGGAGGAATGATACCAAGTTTTTCCAGCTGTCATTTTATTGACCTCTGCTCAAGTAGGACACAGTACTCTGGCAAGTCTCCACATAGCTAAGAAACACTTTTAAGAAATCAACAAAGGGGTGAAGATTGTGGCATATTGTGTTAAGCCACCTGCATCCCACATCAGGGTACCAGTTCGAATCCTGGCTGCTCTGTTTCCAATCCAGCTTCCTGCTAACTCATCCTTGCAGCCAGTGGTAGATGGCCCAATAATTTGGTTCCAGACTCCCAACTGGGAGACCCGAATGGAGTTCCTGCTTCCTGGCTTCAGCTCGCCCAATGGAGTTCCTGCTTCCTGGCTTCAGCTCGCCCAGCCTTCAATGTTGCAATAGATAGACGATTCTCTCTCTCCCCCCCCCCCCCGTCCCTCTGTCCCTCCCCCTTTCAACTTAATGCAAATCAACTTTTTTTTTTTTTTAAAAAAGAAACAAACAAAAAATTGAAAACAGAGAATAAGATGGGAGAAAGTGGTATGACTAATACAAAGTTTTGGGGGAAACTACTCTTGATCTAAAAGAATCCAAGTTTGTTCACAAAACCACTTTCTGAAAGCTTTCATTGACCAGACTTGATTTTGTTATTAAAACATACCTCCAGAAACCATATGCAGTGTTTGATTTCTTCCCTCCATCTACTCATTAGTCAAACAGAAATAAATCTAATAGGGACCAAAGGAATTTTGGAAAACTAGACATCCTTAAATCTTGCTATATGAATAGTGAACTATATTCAGTTTTCAGTTCTCGATTCCAAAACCAATAAAATCACAGCAAAATGTTAAATGAATCCACAGATCTCAGAGGATAACAGATCATAAAACACCCACAGATTTGGCAAGGTGGCAGTCACTGACAGAAGGGGAAAAGATATATAAATATAAGCTAAAATTTCACATTTTCTATCCTGAAAAATTCAGCTCTATGTAGTAAGTGAAGCTATTAAATATAAAATTTTTCCTGTTTTAAGAAATATACAGCATTTAATAAGAACTGTATTTATGCTTTATATACCCTACCCACTTTAGAAAAACATGTCTTTAAATGAATTTGAATCATACTTTTAGCTCAGTAAACATTTTTTTTAACCGGCTGAGTGGACAGTGAGAGAGAGAGACAGAGAAAAAGGTCTTCCTTTGCCGTTGGTTCACCCTCCAATGGCCGCCGCAGCCGGCGCGCTGCGGCCGGTGCACCGTGCTGATCTGATGGCAGGAGCCAGGTGCTTATCCCGGTCTCCCATGGGGTGCAGGGCCCAAGCACTTGGGCCATCCTCCACTGCACTCCTGGGCCACAGCAGAGAGCTGGCATGGAAGAGGGGCAACCGGGACCTGGTGTGCCGTGCCGCAAGGTGGAGGATTAGCCTAGTGAGCTGGGGCGCCGGCCTCAGTAAACTTTGATTTTAATGGCTTAAATGGGAAATTTTGTAAAATGTATTATCTTCTTTCTTGCCTGATAAAACAAAATAAGTCAACATTAATTAATTGGTCTTTTGATAGATGCTTCAGGTTTATTGTCACCACAAAGAATTACCCATCATCCTATGATGAAACGCTGTGTTATCCTCACCAGTTATCAAAATGTGCCAAAATCCTAGCATGAAACATCAAGGTTAAACATGGCCTGATTCACTAAAACTTTCTAGCAGATTAACACCCTGTATTTAATTTCCATCTGCTATATACAAGAATCATAATCCTGCAATCATGAAACTGATGGAAGGACTAAATGAGAGTGCAGCACAGGAGAAAAGTAATGCTATTAATACTATAAAAGAAGGTTTCTATTACTTCTCAAGCTAGAATACTCCGAAATTCTGAACAACAGGAAAACTACATAAATAACAGGTAGCAGAGGCCCTACTGTATTTGTAGAACCAAATATCATATACACTTAGAGTAAAAAGCATAAAATATGGAGGCAAATTTAAATTGTAACTTCAAGGATACTTAGGATAAATATTACTGTAAGCTATATCATTTAAAATTTTATTCCATTTGATGTTATTATATAAACAAATGTTTATTTTTAACATTGTCTACCAGGAACATTGAGAAATAGGTTACGTGTAACAAAAGACATATACAAACACCTAAAGATAACTTGATTGAATTTTATGGGGGCATTTAAGAAGATCTATATGAATAATGAGAAAAACTATTTACATAGACTAAAGTGTAAATATCATGAAGATACCAATTTCTCAAAATCTGCTCTATGTAATCGCAAGCTAAAGCCACAAAGAGGTTACTATGGAAATTGACTAGCTGATTCTAAAATCTACATGAAAATATAGAAGGCCAATAATAAATGAAGAAATCTTATAGGAGAAATAAATGAGATAAATCTCTCTAATGTGAAGTTATTTTGAATAAATACCAATCAAGACTGTGAGTGTTAATACAGTACCACAAAGATAACAGATCAGTGCAGCAGACTGGAGGACCCAGTGACAGACCCTTCCACCAATGAACAGCAGAGCTGGGGCAAAAGGCGCTCTTCAGGGGGAGGGCCAGCTTCTCCCAGGAGAACACTGACTAACTCAGGCTGCATGTGGGGAAAACAGTGAAACCTGACCCTTCCCTCACACTAGCAAGGAAAAACAAACCAATTTCAGGCACATTTTCAGGCTTTCATGTGAGCAGAGAGAAAACAATAACACTTGGAATACATTAGAATAGCTTCGCCTTATGGTAGGGAAAAATTTGCAAACAACATACATAAAAGCATTAAACTTTAAGAAAATAACAGATACATTTGGCTAACTTATAAACAAGAGACTTTCCACAAAAAGAGATAATGGGGGGGGGGGGGACATGGCACCAAGGGAGACAAGACACATGAGCTGTACAAGAAACCAGGGTTCCCAAGCACTCTGCAGAAACTGTTCCATTGGTAAGAAATCACAGCCCAGGACACCGAAAAAAAAATTAACAGAGGACTTGAACATGTACTTAAAAATAGACAAAACTCAAATGTACTATTCAAGAATGCATAAAATCATTGGAAATTAATGTTATTTTTAAAAGGAGTAAAGTGGGATGATGGCTACTTCCAAGGACTAAGGGAGCATCGGAGGCAACGGCACTTTGTGCTTCCTGACATGGGGGTGGCGACAAGGGTGCTCCTTTCGTAGTTACACACGCTGTGCAGTCACGGCATATACTCTGGTGTGTGTTCTAGTTTGCAGGGCAGTTTTTCCTAAAGGTACTAAAATAATTCAGACCAAACAGTAACACTTTTTCAGATACCCCAGGCCAAGCATACCTACTCCAGGACAAAAAAAAAAAAAACATTAAGATTTCCCCCCACTGGGTAGTTCTAAAGTCAGAATGCTCAGTGCAGGCAGAATACAGTAAGACCCATAAACTGTTCCAGAAAATGTTACATGGGAGGGGTGGCACTGGTCTGGGTGTTAAGGGGTCAGAGTTCGACATAGGGATTCAATGAGTTCCACCATAGTCCTGCTGTTGGTTTGATGAGAGAAATCTTTCTGAGTGAGCTTGTTTCCCTGGATCTCAGCTTTCAAATTCATTAAAAAAAAAAAAAATTGCCCTTCAGTAAAAACAAAAGGGTCAAGTTCCCTCTCCCTGTTGGTGTGCTTTCCTAACATGGATATTTGAGAAGTCGTCCTTGGATCTGGTCCATATATTAACTCTCGCTGTGACCATAAGCAACAAGAGGTGTACAGAGGATGTCTTTGGCTAGCCACATGGGGAACGGGACAGACTGCTTCTCTGACATCCCCCAGCACCAAGAGTGAAATCAGATCAGGAGCTAGGAAATTTCAAATAGAAATAATAATTTCCATGCTACATATTTTGCAGGCCATACACCATCACAGCTGTCGACATGATTTGGAGAGGCCAGCAGGGTGGGGATAGGGGATGGTCACTTATGCACACAAACAGGGCACGGTGCCAACACATGGGACAGCCCTGGAGGCTCTGACTCGGGCTTTCACCTGAGCTCAGGTGTTCACCTGGATGCCAGCAGATGAGCTGGACCAATCTGCTATCATTTAAGGTTCTCTTCCCATCTCTATGATTATATGTACATTAGTGTTCTAAAATTATATAGGCTGTAGAGTTCTACACACTTTCATTCTGCTTTTATAACAAGCCTAGTTAAAAAAAACAGTATTATACCCAAGATAAATTAAAATCATCACTTTGCAAAAGAATTCAAAACAGATTTCTTTAATTATTTTCCCAGAACTTACATTTCTATTCATCAAAGGTAACACTTGGGGCAGGTGTGTGGCCTGGAGTTCAGGCCTCCAGTTAGGATGCTCACAGTCTCCACTGGAATATCTGGGTTCCATTCTCCACTCTGGATCCTGACTCCAGCTTCCCACTGATGCAGACCCCAGAAGGCAGCGATGATGCCGCAAGTGGGTTCCTGCCACCCACATGGGAGACCCTGACTGAGTGCCCGGACATCGAAAACATCTGGGGAGTGAACCAGCAGACTGGAGACGTCCCTGTATCTTTCAGCCCCTGGGTTTCTTGAATAAATACTTCCTATTCTACCATCTTGCCGCTCTCTTGAATAAATAATAATAAAGAAATTATTTACATATGCCTTCCTAAAAATGTACCAAATGTATTTCAGTCATATTTTCAATGATTTCCTACAGATGATTAAAGGTGGGGGGTAGGGAATGACATCTTTCCATAAAACAATATTGAAACTCAGGAATAATGAATCCTGTATTGGACATACCCATTGAAGCAAACTGAGGCTGGACGTTCAGCAGTCACAGAAGGGTCTCTGCACTACTTTGGCAGCAGCCACTTCTTAACACAGCACCAAGTGCACCTTTCCCACACAAGATCCCAGGCTCCTCAAGCAGAATCCCTGCCTGGGTCAACTATGACTGAAGGTCTAAACTCTAGCAAGTCAGGGTGGGCCTGGGACACTTTCCCAGTCCTAACTCCTCGGAGCCTAGGAGAAACCATCTTGGGTAAACTGGAAGTAAAATACAGCAGCATCCTGTTACCTGCAGATGATACATCCTAAAACCCCCAGTGGATGCTACCTGATCCATACATATAGTGTGCTTTTTGCCTATACCTGCATGATAAACTTTAATTTATAAATTAGGCACAACAGATTAATAAATTAGAACAATTTATTGTTATTTATTAATTGTATTTTATTAATTGTATTTATTAAGTATAATTTATTAATTGTTAAAATTAATAAAATAGAACAATTGTAATAATTTGTGGTCAGCCCTCTGCATCCATGCAGTTAACTCACTGTGAGTTGAAAATCATTTTCGACAATTCCATCTACAGTGCCAGCGTGGTAGTGCAGTGTTTGAGCTGCTGCCCATGATGCCAGCATCCCACTGAGTGCTGGATCAAGTCCAGGCTATGCCACTTCTGACCCAGCTCTCTACTACTGTACCTGGGAAAGCTGCAGGTGATGACCCAAATGTCTGGGCCCCTGTCACCAACATGGCAGACCCAGATGGAGTCCCAGGCTCCTGGCTTCTGCTTGGCGCAGATCTGGCCATTGGGGCCACATGGGGCATGAACCAGCAGATGAGAGATCTCTCCCTCTCTCTCTCTCTCCATAAATTTCTTTCAAATAAAAACTTTATCTTTCAAAAAAATCTAAAGAAAAAAAATCTACTAAGGAAGTACAGACTTATCCCCTAAACAGTAGAATATAATAACTATTTAGTGTTCATACTGTATTAGGGGTTATAAATAATCTACAGACGCTGTAAAGCACACAGGAGGATGTATGCATCACTATCTGATACAAGGGACTTAAGCATCCATGGAATGTGATATCTGCAGGGGGAGTGAAATCGATCTCCCATGGATAGCCCCCAATACAACAGCACATAATGCAAGTTATGTGGATGTGGTGTCTCTACACCTCTCCCTCTCAAAATGTCTCACTATACCACACTCACCCTTACTCTTGTGATGATCTGAGATGACACAAAACCTATATGCTATGGGGCAGGCATTTTTTGGCACAGTGGGTTAAGCCACCCCTTAGGACATCTCCATCCCTAATGCCAAAAGTGCCTAGATAGAGTCCCACCTCCACTTCCTAACCAGCTTCTAACACCTGGGGAGGCAGCAGACGATGATCCAAGTACCTGGGCTCCCGCCACCCATGTGGGAGACTTGGATGGAGTTCTGGTTCCTGACTCTGGCTTGGCCCAAATGTGTGGTGGGCATGTGGGGAGTCAAACAGGGGTTGGAAAAGTTCTCTCTTTCTGTCCCTTCACCACCCCATCACTCTGCCTTTCAAATAAATGAAATAAATCTGTTTTTAAAAGCCTACATGATGAGATGAAGTGAGATGAAAGACACAGGTGTTATGACTCAGTATTAGGCTGGCTCACGAGGGTCACCTGGATGCCCTGATGGGCAATGTGGTCACTGGGAAGGCTGCAACACACCTGATGAGTGGGTAGCACGTGGACCATAACTACACTGCACAAGAGATCCTAGCATCCCATGAGGGGCAGAGAAGGGCAACACAAAATTCCGTCACTAATTAAAGCAGTGTACAATGTAAAACTCGGGATTGTTACTTCTGGAATGTTCCATCGAATTTTTCAGATGATGGTTGATCACAGGCACAGGTCACTGAAACCATGGGAAGCAAATCGTGGATAAGGAAAGACTCTTGTATACATTTCACATTCCAAAAAACAGTTTGCTGGGTCAGACTTCAAATTCTTCCATCCCATTAGCTGAGGTGACCAGATCACAGGCAGCTTTATGTGGGTGACAGCAAGAGCCACTCCTTCTCCTCTTCTAGGTCACCTTGATTGCCATCACCGTGACAAGATTTCAAAACCAACACCCGAACAAGAAAACTCTGCCAGGCTGAATACAAAGAGTTTGCCTCTAGAAAATCATACAGTTAAAAGATTACATCAGTCTCTTTCCCAGCTTTCAGTGTATACACACACACACACGCACACACAGGTCACAGAAATGGTTTTCAACGAAACATTAAAATAAACAACTTTCCTCTAACTGCAGTCTCAGAGGAACTCAATGGACTACAAGTAGAGCATTCTTAATCTAAAACGTTTCCATTTCCTATTTCAGAAGATTTCAGATTTTAGATTTCCTGGTTAGTGAGACTGAACCACGCAAACTTTCCAAAATCCAAAAACCTGACATCTGGAACATTTCTGGCCCCAAGCATTTCTGATAAGGGTTGCTAAAGCTGAACAGCCTACCAGCTATCTACAATACCACCAAATGCTGGAAGTGATACCAGTTCAATTTAATTTTCTGACTCAGAGAAATTGGATAAATAACATTTGAAGTGCTTTCAAAAAGCTTTCCCCCTAAGTATTTTTATATTTACTTACTAAAATAATCTTCTAAATACTCCTCATTTGTATCTGACCATTTACCTTCAGATAGCTGTTAATACCCCCATCAGACGGATGAGGGAAATGACGCTTAAAGCAGTTGCCCCAAATTACTCTGCCGAAACTGTGAACATCCACAGCTGCCCAATCTCTATTTTTTAAAGATTTATTTATGTATTTAAACTGCAGAGATACAAAGAGAGAAGGAAAAAAGACACACAGAGAGAAATCTTACTGGGACTCAAACCAGTCCCCAAAAAGGATGCCGACATTGCAGATGGAGGCTTTACTTTCTATGCCACACAGTGCCAGCCCCAAGCTGCTCAGTTTCAACCCCAGAGTTGGGTTCTGAACACTGAAACATTTGGCATTTGATAAAAACAAGTGTCAGTACAAGACCAGGCACAACAGACAGCACAAAGACTAAGGTGTTCCCTAAAGAAGTTCAAAATGCAAAGTAAAGGACAAGCTCAGAGAGACAGAACAAGCAGGGTAGAAGATGAGATCCATGTTGATGGAACCCCACTGGAAGGATCATTATCACATTCCCCCTGCTGCAGAGGCAGGGGCAAAGCAAATACATGAGCCTAAGTGCTGGCACCAGTCATGATGCTCTGAGGCTAAACCTGCTGTCACTGTAAGACTGGAACATGTAGATGGCAGGAAATGTATCAACCATTTAATAAACTACTCGCCAACTAAAACAGTATTAGATATCAGTTCTGACTCAACAAAATACATATCAGAAACAGGAAATGAAATGAAATACATGTCCAAAACGCAAATAATTGAACATGATAGAAAAGCCATGTTTCTATTTTATTTTCTTTTTTATTTTTTGCCAGGCAGAGTTTAGACAGTGAGAGAGAGAGACAGAGACAGAGAGAGAGAGTTATAGACAGTGAGAGAGAGACAGAGAGAAAGGTCTTCCTTCCGTTGGTTCACTCCCCCAATGGCAACCACGGCCGGCACTGCACCGATCTGAAGCCAGGAGCTGGGAACTTCCTCCTGGTCTCCCATGCGGGTGCAGGGCCCAAGCACTTGGGCCATGCTCCACTGCACTCCCAGGCCACAGCAGAGAGCTGTACTCAAAGAAGAGCAACCGGGACAGAATCCAGTGCCCCAACTGGGACTAGAATCCAGGGCGCCGGCACCACAGGCAGAGGACTAGCCAAGTGAGCCACGGCTCCAGCCCAAAAGCCATGTTTCAAAGCAGTATCTGTTAGATAAAACCCCCATTCTAAAATTAATTGTAACAATTTCAGCAGTAGGGTGCTATATGTCTGATATACCTAATATTTATTTATTTATTTATTTTTGAAAGGAAGAGACACAGAGCGAGATCTTCGATCTGCTGGTTCCTTCTTCCAATTTCCACAAAGGCTGAGGCTCGGACAAGGTCACAGCCAGGAACCAGCCAGGAAGGTGATCCATGTCTCCCACTTGGGTAGCAGAAACCCAGGTACCTGAGCCATCACTGCGCTAGGACTGCATTGACAGGAAACTGGATTCAGAGATAGGGCTGGGAATCGAACCCCAGCACGTCAGTGTGGGATGTGAGCATCTTAACTGCTAAGCTTAAACACCTGCTCTCTACTTAATGGTCCCTTACAAACTTTATTAAGGACAAGTTCAGGGCAGGCATTTTGGTGCAGAGTTTAGCCACCGCTTGGAATGTCCGCATTTCAGATCACACTTGCTAGCTAGAGTCCCGGCTACTACACTTCCCTGCTGACGCACCTGGGAAGTAGCTGATGATGGCTTGAGGACTTGAGTTCCTGCCACACAAGTAGGAGACTGAGATGTAGTTCCTGCCTCCTGGCTTCTCCTGGTCATTTGTGAAGTCAAACTGCACATAAAAGATCTCTCTCTCTCTCTCTCTCTCCCTCTCTCTCTCTCTCTCTCTCTCCCTCTCTGTTTCTCTCTGCCTCTCAAATAAATTAAAACATCTATTTAAAAAACAAAAGGGAAAACAAAGTTTTACCAACAAGTGGCTTCTACTAGTTATTTAGCAGCTCCTCTGAGTGCCCTTTATTCATGATGGTTAAGTGATATTTCCATATGCATTCTACCTAACTGCTCAGAATGTCAACATCAAAAGCTATTGCCTGATACATATTACCTCAATCATAATTTTCCTAATTTTTTTTTCCCAAACAATTTTTCTAAGTCAAAATCTGGTCTATTTCCAGTAGTTTCGAAACCTGCTCACAGTTCAGGATACTTAGAAAATTCCATTAGGACATACTAACAATAAAAATAATAGTAGTGACCATACATTTCAACTGATGTGTTGACACCACTTTTTAATGTGGGCCTCCATGCAACACTTCCCGCCCTGGGGAAAAGGCCAGTGACACACCAGGGTGAGGGAAGCACTGGGTTCAAGAAGGACATAGAGCCCCTGTGTGTTAACGTGTCTCAATGCCACCGTGTCTAGGACAGGAGTCTAGAGCTTACATTCCAAAAGGCAAAAAAGATTAAGTGAAGCTCTTCCTACGAAGGGCTCAGCTGTGATATATGTCCCCAAAACAGGAGCTCTATTTTCCCCAACTTTTAAAAAATAACTTCTGAGAGTTTCTTCTGAGACCGGCCTGCAGACAGACTGTTCACACTGGCTGCCTTGTGTGTGTGCAGAGTCTGGAGGAGGAACCAGGATATTGCTCAGTGAGGCCATCCCCCACTCCGGCTCCACTCAAAGGGGGCTATTGTGCCAGGGCAGCCCTGCCACAAACAACTTGGGAGTTACCGCATTTCTGTCACCAGGGAACATCAGTCTAAGGAACTTGTCTCTATGAATTAAACAGGAACGTTCTAGATGGAACAGGCGTGTTAGAGTAAAACCAAAGACCACATTCAACTTTGAAAAGGCATTTTTTTCTTAATGCTAAGAAAAAAAAAAAACCACACTTTTTGTTCCCTCCCCACATGCATGCTCTACAGCCTATCTGGCCATGTAAACACACACTCTTTCCTTGGGTGCTGGAGAGGTTACCTGACACCCATGCCATCACATGACTTCTAACAAACATTTGCTTAGATTAGCTGCATGTTGGCATGTGAAACTGCAAGAACAATGTACTAATAAAATATGTTGTGTGGATTTTTAAATTTCCCTTCTGTAGGGTATTTGGGATGGCTATTCTAATATATTCTAAACACAAAGCAAACTATATAAACTCATTTTCATAAAAGAAAGATTTATTTGTCTTATATTTCCATTTGTATTCCTGATTTTAAAATTACCAGTTAATTCATCTTTGAGTAGCTGTTTTCTGGTTGTCTAAAACTGCATTACTAAATTGACCTAAAATTATCAAAATATTATCCAAGTAGATTAAACATGATCTCTACAACTAGACTGTCTTGCTCTCTCTGTACTGTTTGTTCTCTTGTGAGGTGATTCTTAATACCAAAGGCCAGTTTATCTGCAATCACAATACAGAATGTTCATGACAGAAGAAACTCTGGTGATGTCACACAGTCCTGAACTTACAGTTGAGGAAAGTAAGGCCGATGGAAATAAAAGCACTATTATGTTGTCTTAAACCCTATGGCACTAAATGGATCAAAAAAAGTAAATATATAAGCAAATCATTCATGAAAAGCAACAGTAAAAGAAATACATGAAGCAAATAAAAATGTGTAGCTCTTTGGTACTGTCAGGTTGAACTTACAAATGGAATTGTGTAAAAAATAATTAATTTGAGATGATGACTTCCTTTTTCAACATTATTGATATTTCATTCATTCTCAGTGATCTGCGCCTATGCACAGTGCACAACTGTCAGGATAAGTCTGATCTGCTTTATGCCCTGAGACAGTCATTCACACTTTCGAGAATGAATCAAACAGAGTCACATATGCTTTTTCGGTCTGACTTCCTCATGTGTAACTTTTGAGCGAGGTGCATGATGTCACCACTTATTCCTTCTTACTGCTGGTAGTGATCCACTGTACAGGTACAACACAGTTGCCCGTTCACCTGCTGGTGGCATTTGGGTTGTTACCAGTTTTGACTGTTATCAATGAACCTGTTGTGAACCTGCGCGTAGAAGTCTTCTGCGGGTATACATTTTCATTTCTCTTGTGCACACACCCGATAGTTAAATGGCTGGCTTACAGGGTAGAAGTTTACCTTCTTAAGCAATTACAAAAGTGCTTATTGAATTGGTTCTGCCGTTTTACATTCACAGCAGCAATGTATGAAAGTCCCTGCTGTATCCGTGCTCACCATGCTACCGTGTGGCACAGCAGGGTGAATCAAGGATTCACCTCTCTGATGATAAATGATGCCTAGCAGCGATTCATATACTTGTCAATGATTCCTATATTTTTTGTGAAGTTTCTTTTCAAACATTTGGATTCTTTGACTTATTACAGTTGAGTATCCCTTACCCAAGAAATGTCTCAGACTTGTTTTTTTTTAAAAAAAAAAATTTGGAATATTTGTGAATACATAATGAGACATTTTAAGGCTGGGCTCATGTCTAAACACAAAATTCATTTACATTTCATAAACATCCTATACACATAGCCCAAAGGTGATTTTATACAATATTTTCAATGTGCCTACATTCACATGAGGACAGATGTGGAATTTTCCATTAGTAGTGTCATGTCAGTGTTCCAATGCAGACTTTGGTGCATTTTAGATTTCAGAATTTTGGATCAGGGATGCTGAATCTACATAAAATCGAAATTGCATTTTGTATATCCTGGACAGAAGTCTTTCGTGTGATAACGTTTTTGCAACATGCTCTGTTATCTTTTTCTGGCTTTTATAAAAAGGGTGAGTAATTTTTCACCCACCCCTAGAGTTTCTCCCTCATATCAAGTTCTCTGTACAGAGAAGTCCTCCAGATACCTACTAGCATTCCTTCCAGAAACAACGTCTCTTCCTAAAAGTTTGATCATGCCCATCCCTTAATACTTCAAGTCTAGAATGAAAACAGATTCTCCAGAGATGCTCTGAAGAGCAGACAACCGAGCTCAGGGGGCCCCTGGGGAACTCTGGGTTAGACACTGTCAACCACGCCTCAGCTCATTATTATGACTCTGACCACCGACTGGCTTTATCATTTTTTGGTCTGTATAAAACATGTCAGTCACCAAAAGCCATTTGTCAAAGTTTCCTTGAAATCAAAGGACTGTTTTATGTGTCTTTAAATGTGGGCATTCACATTTATTCATATTAAATTATATTTTCTTGGCTATGACACAGCAGATTAGCCCACTAAGATAACTCCAAATTCGCATTTCTCTGGTCGACATACCAGCTATTCCTTTCAAATCTGTATGACCTAAAAACGTGTTCTGTGTGTCTTTATCTAAGTCATTCATGAGAAATGTGGTGTGTAGCCCTGGAGAGGAGCTCTTTCCAAGCCGACGCGGATTCACTCACTCCACTCCCTTTTGGAATCTTTAGCTGCCCAACTGTGAATTATTTTAACTGAACAGTTGGCCCTTCTAGGAGAGTGGTTTTTAAATGCCAGTCATCATAAGAGTTCCAGATTAGTAGTAAATATGTGATTAATAAAGGTTAATTGAATAAAGTAAAAAAAAATTAAGGAATTGGAAGAGAAGAAAAGAAATAGCTTGCAGCAAAAACAAAGATGAAAGAATAAAAGTACACATGTGGTAACTGCCTTTGAAAACAATCTCAGGTTTTCACTTGATTGTTCAGTTTAAACAAAAACGACAAAAATAAATAGCATCTTTATTTCCCCCTACAATCAGTAGCTCATAAAACAGTTCACAATCTGCCAAGATTCCACTATAAAAAGAAAGTCATACTTAACTGAGAAATACCAACTGTGCCAAAATTTTTCAGATGCTTTTACTTGTAAGATAATCAAAAAATCAACCTTGTAAAAGAAAGTGCTGTTGTATTTCCACATTTAAAAGCACAAAATTAACTTTGGCATACTTAATTCAGATGCTGAAGTCTGAATGATTCTCATTTTAAATTTACTGTAATATTTAACATGAGGTATCTTGGATATAATATGCTGATACAGAAAATATCTTTAGAGAAAGGCTGGACCCTGAAAAGCAGCATTGTTGTCTTAAGGAAATTCAGGCCACGTGTAAAGAGAGTTCTTTTCAGAGAGGAAAACTCTCTCTCAGGCTGCACTTGTGTCAGGCAGAAACCAATTCATCATTTGTATCCTATTGCTGGGTGCAAGACCAGAATCAGTGTCATGTGTGTGTCTATGGACAAAAAAAATCTAAAACAAAATAAGAGCCTCAACAGCAGAACGGCGTTCCTTGAACAAGCCCTCGAGTTTGTCTTAAACCTTAACTGTGACAGTAACATAAGGCACAAGTCAAGAATAAGTGTCTTTAAATTTACCCCAAACATCTCTGAAATAACATTTTTGTGCCTACCACTACCACTGAGAGGTGTTTAAAAGATTATAATCACTCTGCAAATTGGTGAATTTATGCCTGGTTGAAATAGCTATGGTCTTTAAAAAAAAATACCAAATAGTCCTGAAAATATACACTTTAATTAGATGTTTTAGGGTAAACCACAGGAAAAGGCAGGAAAAAAGTGTCTCCAGGCCTGGTAACTACATAAGGCCTAACCTGTCTGCTCACAGTATACTTTCAAAACTAAGCAGCTACACTAAACAGATGGCGACTCATGTATTACATAATTTGACCCCCAGCTGCTACAAATTCTTTATGAGTGGGATTCAGTGACAGAAACCAAAAAGACTCAGTAAATCTGAAAAAAAACAAATTCCCTTTCATCTAAAAGCAGAGATACTCACCAAACTGGCAAAGAACAACCAGAGACATTCAGGAATCAGACTGGCTTTACAGAAAAGTATGAAGTAAAATATGTGCAAGTAGTCTTTGTCATTAACATTCGTGGCACTGTTAATAGCTTGTATCCTCTGAATAGTACATATGGTACCAGAAATGTTACATACATGTTTTTAGAAGATCTCTAGCATGGGAAGGTTCATAATAGGACATACCATTCATTAAATTATTGAACGAAAAGGTCCTCTGTCTTTCTTAAAATCAAATAACTGCTGCCCACATGTCCTTGGCTGTAAAACCTTAGAGCCAAAAGGTCCATCTACCCTACCTGCCAAGGTATGTGGCTCTCTGGCCAAATCATTCTGCACTCCAGCATGGCTGGGTACATGGCCTATTAGAGGAGGAAACACCTGTCATGTGCACTTGATAGTCTAGCTTCTTTATATGTGAATCAACAAAATATCTCAAACTTTACCAGCCCGTAAATCTATGTTTGTCTCTCATTTCAGTTGGTTCTTAATAACTCTAAACTCCTAGCTGCTTGGCCAACCAGTCTAAGCCCTACCTGTACTACTGCCTAAGCACATCTTGCAGTATTCTTGGGAATTAAAAGGACACTTGCCAAGAGTCCACCAATTATTCCTAAGCTCCACCTCCCCTGACAGGTCACTGAGATCCGGCTGTGATGGGTCTGGAGACCCCTGGCAATCAAAGCTAGCAGTGACAAACCACAAAGGCCTGAACGTTGGTGGGACTTGCAAGCCACAGCAGCTTTGTTGCTAGGAGGCAAGAATTCCAGCACACTTGCATTGCCTGACAGCAGTGTGAGGGAACAGGCAGTAACCTTCCTTTGGGGAAACAGCCCCAGAGAAAGCCAACACCCGTGTGCTCTCATTCTTCCCTCAGGAAAACAAGTTCTCCCCAAAGGAGGAATAAGAACATGTATATGCAGTGGTACCTCTTTCGACACTTTGACCCCTTCTACCTGCATGCCACGGGCACGGTGACTCCACCAGCAGACGGAGCCTGGGCTCTTGGATGAATGGCCCACCAACCCGAGGCAGTGTGAAACACTACGTGAGTGGGAAATAAATGTTACCTAATTGAGCCATGAAACACTGCATCTGTTTCTTTCAATAATAAGCCTACCCTAACTAAAACAAGATCCCACAGTAAGGTCTATTGACCTTTATCCATTGTTCCCCCTTGCAGATAAATACATACATACAGAGGCCTGCGTTGTGGTGAATGGGTAAAAGCCACCATCTACTACGCTGGCATCCCAAATGAGCACCCGTTTGAATCCCAGTTGCTCCACTTCCAATCCAGCTCTCTACTAATGGTCTGGGAAAGCAGCAGCAAATGGCCCAAGTGCATGCCCCACCACTCATGTGGGAGACGTGGATGAAGCTCCTGGCTCCTGCTGCAGCCCCTTGAGGAGTGAACCAGTAGATGGAAACTCTCTCTCTCTCTCTCTCTCTTTCAAATAAGTAAATAAATCTTTTTTTTTTAAATACAAACATAAATCTATAAGGAGTCCCCATAACACATGTTAAAAGTTTGTGTATACATTTGAATACCAATAGGAGGGAAATTTCAGGTAGGATTTTTCCCTTAAATGTCACTTATATAAACCAGAAACTACAGTAATGTTACAGTGAGGGGGAAGGGCACCATCAGACTCCATGTTCCAAAGACATGTGAATTTCAGCGAAGCTTAGGCTACTCTGTGAATCATCTAATTTGCTCTTCACAGCAAAACCATTAAGTTAATAGCATCTCCATCTTACACAGAGAAAAAAACCTGAAGCTTACAACGTTCCCTAACTTTGTAACAGCCACATATGGAATGCTAAGGATGAAATTTAAAACTCAGCCAATAAATACCCAAAGCTAACCAATTTATGGTATATTTTGATTCTACTCATATTTTATCCTCTCTAAGCTTTTTATGTATTTGTTGGTACACATGGGCTATAAAATAAAAATTATAATTTCAACACAGTATAATCAGGCCTGGGATTAGAACTATGACTTCAATTAAGTGAAAACTTCCTGTGCTTCTACAGCTATGACATAACACGTGTGCAGTCACACAGAAGATGGCTCCTTGCTCTCGGGCAGTGTGGCTCTCCACTGGAGACTCCAACCTCTAGAGGGTAGTCCCAGCGTCTGGAGACATCTTGGGTTGTCACAGATTAGGGGAGGATGTGCCACTGGCGTCTGCTAGGTAAAGGTGGAGAAGACCATTCAACATCCCCGAAAGCACAGGGCAGTCTCAACGACAAATGACATGGCTCAGTGCCAGCAGTGCCCACCATGAGAAAGAGCGCCCTACCTTAACTCAGAAAGACCGAACAGACGGCAGAGCCCAGGGGTGAAGACGAACAGTTGGGACACACACATCCCATACAGGAGAGCCTGGCTTCAAATCCTGACTCTATTTCTGATTGCACCTTCCCTTGGATGCATTCAGAGTGCAAACCAGCAGATGAGAGTTCTATCTGTCTGCATATCTCTGCGTGTGTCTCTCTCTCTGACTCTCAAATAAATTATTTTTTTTCTGAAAAGAGTGCAGCAGGCATTATGGTACAAAGGATTAAGCTATCAATTGGCATGCCCACATTCCAATCCAGCTTCCTGCTAATGTGCTGATGAGGTAGAAGATGACCCAAGTCTTTGGGCCCCTGCCACCCACATGGGAGACCTGGATGGAGTTCCAGGCCACTGGCTTTGGGCTGGCCCAGCCCCAGATCTCTTAGCCATTTGGGGAATGAACCAGCAGATGGAAGGTCTCTCTCTCTCTGTCCCTCTCTCTTTCTCTCTCTGCCGCTGTAACTCTGCCTTTCAAATAAATAGAAATAAGTAAACATTAAAAAAAGCACTATTAAGTGTTTTTATAAAATTACAATGTTTAGTCAAGATACTAAAAATAAGTCTCCAAAATGTTTTCCATCTCTAAAATTGTATAATTCTGTTCATCATCAAGTTTTTGCTATCTTTAGTAAGAAAAATTTATACCAGATAACAAATCTGTTCATTGGGCTAATTCACAAGTGTAATGGACTGGTAAGGGTCTTGGCATGAACATGGTGCTACAAACAGCCTGGATGTTTTCCTAACCCTGAGATCTTAACGAAGGCTGTACTACCGCCCAGCGGATGCGGATCACTCCCATTACATGCAGATCACGTTTTATAATATTTGTGGTCCTAAGATGATCTGAACACTGAATAGAGGAAATGAAATCAGGCTTAAATTCACTGGATGAGTTTGTGATTTAAAACCATCCTGTAGAAAAACCTTGACATAGTTAAGTGAAACATAAATAAATATATGTGACTCTGAAAAGATTTTCTTAATGTTTTATACCTGTGATTTCATCCTTGGAACTTTCAAAGATCACATTCAAACTTTTATAAAAGCTTACTATAAGACAAAGTTCCTACACTAATGTTCAGTATTTTTTTAAAATGTTAATCTGTAAAAAATTAATCTATAAATCCTCAGTTTTTCTAAATATCCTTAATAGCCTGTAAAATATTACTACATATAGTCCTGTGGAGAAAACTGTAAATGTGTTGTATCAAATAATTAGAAAATGAAGTAACAAGTATGAAGAATTACAAAAGTAAATAAATTTTATCATAATTAAAAACATTTAACTTTCACTGAGGATACAATTGTGAGCAAAACAAACTAAATTCCTACCCACATGGTGCTTAGAGTCCAGTGGTTTGGGATCCAACCAACAGAAAGCCAAATCTCAGTCAAGTTTACTAACACAAGGGTATAGTTTTCCACAAAAATTACCTGCACCAATTGATTGAAACACAAACCCATTCCCTCTTTGCTACCAGGAAACATCCAACTGACTGGGTATGGATGGACATCGGTGGGAAGGAGCTGTCATTTCTCCCGTGTCTTCCCCTTCACCATGGCAATGTGCACCAGCAAATGCTGGGTGAAGTGGGTGTCCCCATCTGTTACCAAGCGTATATTTAACCAACGTCTACAGGAGAGCAACAGCAAACGGAATACACAGAATATACTGTGTACCGCATTGGCATGACCAAAAATATAAAGTCCATGTAGGTAAGGGTACAATGTCTAGAACCGTTATTTAACAAGACAAATTCACATTCTCCTTTTTAAACAGGCCAGCATACATGGAACTCAAATCAATAAATAAATATTCGCAACTTAGTTAATTGAGAATTACATAATTAAGCTTATTTAAAAGTATAGCAGAAATGGGATAATGACAAAGTTAGCATTCTTTAAAGATGTTAAACTCTTTTAAGATTTTAAAAGACATAAAATATAACCCAGGTGTGACCTCTCTCTTCCTCTCTCTCTTTCTAATAGCTTTTCATGGCTGCTATGCTGTTTTAAAATAAATATCTTCACAAGGTTACCAGTGACTGTGCTGTCACAGCTTGGCTAGAAAGAAAAAGGAATGCTTTTTAAACATTCTTTGGTTTGCAGGGGTACACACAGATCTTTTCCATTCATATATTTTTCTGACAAATCACCATGTTACTCTTGGCACAGTGATTTTTTTTTTTTTTTACTAAAATGCTAAAAAAGCAGGACACAATCAACTTTGAAGTCAAGAAGAATGACAGAAGCAAAAATAATCTATTCACTGTCCTCCTGGCAAGAGATGCCCCTGCGCTGCAGCATTCAAGAACATCCTCCTGGGCACAGCATGCCCAAGCCCAGCCTCAGCAGCTCCTTGACCTTGACCCCGCAGAGGAAGCACCGACAGGCGGCCCAGCCTACAGGTTACTCCTTTTCTTCCTCCTTCCCCTTCTGCCGCCACATGAAGGCTGCATGGTTCTACGACAGGGGTTTTCCACTCGGGCTCCTTGCTAGAATTACCTAAGGAACTCTACTAACTATGCATGGGCCCTATGCCAGACCAGTGAAAAATCGGCAACTCTGGGGCTGAGACCGCAGGAGATTCTACAGCACAGCCAGGACCAAGAACCAAAATCGTAGGTCAGAGGAATCAGGAGGAATTTGACCTGTGATTGGGTCTTACTTCTCCCTACTTTAAATTATTTCAGTTAAAAACAAAACAAGGGAGGCTGGAGCCGCCACCGCTGTGCACCCCTGGGGTCGCTGTCCTCCATGGCAATGGCCGGGGCCACGTGCACCCACGCGAGGTCCCTCCCTGCGCTGCCATCCCCAGGACACCCGCCGGCTGGCTCCGAGGGCCCTGGCTTGGGTTAGTTCGCGGGCCTGGCTCCGCGCGGCTCCATTCCGCGCAGCTCGGGTGGGGGCACCCAGGGGGCAGCTGTGCAGGCGGAGCCCCCGGGCCTGGCCTGGCCGCACCATGGCCACGCTCATGCCCCGCACTGGTGAGCCTCCAGCTGCCACGCCTACCAGCTGATTGACCAGTGGAAGATGAATGGAGACAGTGAAGCCAGGCAAAGTGATCACAGTGTGTTAACCAGGAAGAACTGCATGAAGCACAACATTTGCTGCTGCCTCTTCGGTCTGCAGATCACCAGGTAAATAACAGATGCACTTCATGGTCATGGTCAGTGGCTAATTGTACTGCCTCCTTGTCACTGATAATAAGTTCTGAGAAATTTTACAAACATGGATTTCTGAAAAAGGAATTGACAAACAGAAATAAAAATACAGCAAAGAACAAAATATAATAATATTGGAAGTGAAATCGAGATAAGATGAAAATGGACTTAGCAAAGACATAGAAGACTGTGGAAGCATTGACGCTGCTATTGCTTAAGACACTCTAGAAACGCACCAGGGGAACTGAGAAAGATGGACTTATCAACGTAAAGGAAGACAATGACTGTGACAAAAAACACGAACATGTCCCAGAGGAAATGACACCAGCAAAAAACCCTCAACTTAAAGAAACTCTTGGAGATATTTCACAATGTTAAAAATTGAAGGGATAAAATGTTGGAAACTGACTCAAATGTAGAAAGGACTTTGACAGTTTGCCCAGGCACAGAAAAGATGCTTACCTGGTAGTTATTCTATGAGAGAGAAAGCAAGTCCTGTGCAAACAACTCTTCCTTAGTTTTTTCTTTTTTTTAGCAAAGAAATAAAATATTTCAATTCAAAAAAAAATAAAAATAAAAAAATAAAAACAAAACAAAACAAGAAAATACTACATAATGATTAAATCCAGGGTGTCTCATCATCAAAAAAGAAGACTGATATTAGAATCAAGGAACCACACAAATGTTTTGTTTTTGTTTCCTCATCAGAGTTTTCAGAATGGAAAAGTTTCCCCACTGAAATATCATATTTGTTCACCTTACACAGTAGACAAGGATTCAGAGAGAAAGCGTTTTCCCCCAGCACAGAGTAATAGTTGAGCAACCATGGTTTGTAACAGCTACAAGGACCTGGGAATCTTATTTCCTTGTTCATTTTAGAGATAAGCAAGGATCACATTTTATGCATAATTCTTCATGCTAATGGATACATATAAAAATAGCCACTCTTAAATTTTTCATAACATGCTTGAATCTGACTACTAAAAACAAGACAATTCTTTTCTTTTGTCACTAAGGTTAGCACCTTAGTGTAGTAAAATATTTACTACAGAGTCCTGAGAATTAAAAAAAAAACACTATCATTTTCAAAAGCCAATTGCCTGCCAACTTTTACACACATATCCTTTATGAGTATCTGATGGACATTTTTTATAAGCTGGGACTAGCACTGGGAAATCTACACAAAGGTCCCAGGACCGAGCTCCCACACTCACACTCGCTGGGCACTCCTGAGACATGGGGAGCCCAGGAGACAGGAGGCTGGCCCTCCCTGCTGCAGACAATGCTATCTCGACGGAAGGTCAAAGCATTGTAAATTCAAACATGTTCACCACAGTGGAGGGGCAGCTAGACAAGGTACACCACGCACACCTGGGCTACAAGCCCATCCTGTGCCACTTACCAGCTACCATCAGATTGGAAACAAACCACAGTCTCTTTCTTACCCTCACCAGTGTGTTTTACCTTCAAGGGGTGATTTCCTTGTTCATTTTTCTGTCCTGTCAGACCATTCGACTTCTACTCTTGGGCCATGTAGTATATTTGTCAAGTCTGTAGATTTTCTTTTAACTTTGCATTTCTAGGCCACAAACGCAACCTCAGATCTAAACTGCTTTTCTCACCTTCCTAAAAGGAACCTCAAACTTGACTTCCCTGTGGTGCTCAGCACTTAGCAACCTTTTTCAAGTCCCCTAGCATCGAACATATCGCATCCTCGCTTGTGCTACCCAGACACATGCACTAGCTGAGTATCAATTCTGACAATTTACGGGATACGGATGAACTTCCAGATTGCACGTAATCCTGACTCCTGCTTCGGAGGCTTGTTAACCAGAACAAGAGTTCACAGCAACATATTAGACCTTCACTGCATGAAGAAATCCTGTGCTGTGATAGTACAATTTGTGTAGTGATATTCACATATTTAAAATTCCACATTCATAATTTTAATCACACATCCTGAAAAATTTGTAGCTTTCCCCAGTAGAGGTTCATATGATAGGAAAGGCAGCTTTTTCTCCCACAGAGGCCCTCTGAAGGGCTACTTCCCCCTTCCAGACAAACACTAGGATACACCATAGCTGAGACTTGTTTATAATCGCTGCATAGAGGGCTCTTACCACAAAGTTCTGGTTTCTAGAAAGCATGGCTTGTGACACATGAATACTAAAACATTTCCAGTGACTTTGTAAACGATTAACTTTTTGACTAGATACATTTGAATTAAAGCAATTTAGAAAAAATACTAAGGTTCTTTCCCTTTTTGCTTTGTTTTTCAAACGTGCCTTCAGAAAGTGAGAGCTTAAATCAGATTTTAATGAATGACTTTTTCTTCGATACATTCAGAAAACTGATCCCAGATTCAGCTTGGAGAACACAGTAAAATTAACTCGTTTTAAACTGATGACCAAAAGTCACTAATCAAGAGATGGGTACTTGGCCTCGTAGCTAAGATGCCTGCATTCAACATTCAAGTACACGGTTCAATTCCCAGCTCTGGATCCAGACCCCAACTTCCCGCTAAGACAGCCCTGGGAGGCACTGGTAGTAGCTCAAGAAACTGGGTTCCTGGAGAGTTCCTGGGAGACCTGGATTGAGTTCCAGGTTTCTGGCTTGAGCCCAAGCCCTGCCCCAGCAGTTGTAGGCATCTGGGGACATGAACCAGAAGATAAGGGATTTCTTTCTATCTTTCTCTGTCTCTTCTCTTCTCTTCTCTCTCAAATAAAAAATTTTCTTAAAAAATATCACCAATCAAATGGATGAGAAACTTGGAAAATGAAAGATAATAGATTAAATTATAATCAACAGAGCTCACAAATCAAAATAAAGTTTGTGTTTCAATTAATTTTGAATGTTACAAAAGTCCTCAAGGAATAATTCAGACAGGATGACTGAGATTTCCATGGCATGGAGAGCTATTAAGACTCTTAGACTTTACTCCTTTTCAATGTATTACATGATACACAGTTTCCTACTTGCCACAAAGACTTAATGCTTTCTGATTTCTGACTTTCTGCCTTTACATATGAGTATACATCTATCACTGTGATAGTTATTTGGCACAAGGCATTAACAATTGAAAGTCTAAACTTTTCTATATACTATTTTAAAAAGTAAAGGTTTTCTTGGATTTTTTGGTTGGTAATTTTTTTTTTTTTACTTTCAATAGCTCCATGGAAAAGCCACATAAAGATTCAAATTCTACTTATAACATAGGTCAAGTGCATGTGAACAGCAGCTTTCATGGAATCCAAGTGCAAGTACACTTCCCAGTCCAAACAACAGGGGCCCCAGAGACATGTCAGTTCCAGACCAGCCTCCCACCAGTCAAATGCTTATCTGTGCAGCATCAGGTTACCACAGCAGTGACCACAGACCTGGAAATCACTGCTCTCTCACCATCTGCTCACATCAGAAACAAATTAAATGAGGATAAGATACAGCTCTAGACAAGAGAATTATATTTAAAAAAAATTTTAAATCAAATTATGTTGTTTCCACTAAGTACAGTGTCATTTCCTTATCATTCTCATTAATCAAAATTGCAAGTCAATTCTTTTTTTTTTTTTTTTTTGGGGGGACAGGCAGAGTTAGACAGTGAGAGAGAGAGAGAGAGAGAGAGAGAGAGAGAGAGAGAGAAAGGTCTTCCTTTATCCATTGGTTCCCCCCCCAAGTGGCCACTACGGCTGGCACACTGCGGCCGGCGCACTGTACTGATCTGAAGCCAGGAGTCAGGTGCTTCCTCTTGGTCTCCCATGGGGTGCAGGGCCCAAGGACCTGGGCCATCCTCCACTGCACTCCAGGGCCACAGCAGAGAGCTGGACTGGAAGAGGAGCAACCGGGACAGATCCGGTGCCCCAACCGGGTCTAGAACCCTGGGTGCCGGTGCCACAGGCAGAGGATTAGCCTAGTGAGCTGTGGTGCTGGCAGCAAGTCAATTCTAAAAAGAGTTAATTAAGGTAGACAGAATTTCTATCATATTTTGAAATACAATATCCAGAGATACTGTATTTTATCCTTTTCATAGAATACAGTTACAGGATCAGCAAAAATAACACTGTCCTTGGAGTCACAGCCTTGCAAGTTGATTGTGCAACTTGGAAGAGAGTCAACTAGCCTATCTATATCACTTTACTTTACCTGCCTGCCTAAGTACTTTATTAAGAAACTGAAGGACCGGCCGGCGCCGTGGCTCAACAGGCTAATCCTCCACCTTGCGGCGCCGGCACACCGGGTTCTAGTCCCGGTCGGGGCACCGGATTCTGTCCCGGTTGCCCCTCTTCCAGGCCAGCCCTCTGCTGTGGCCCGGGAGTGCAGTGGAGGATGGCCCAGGTGCTTGGGCCCTGCACCCCATGGGAGACCAGGAAAAGCTCCTGGCTCCTGCCATCGGACGAGTGCGGTGCGCCGGCCGCAGCGCGCCGTCCGCGGCGGCCATTGGAGGGTGAACCAACGGCAAAAGGAAGACCTTTCTGTCTGTCTCTCTCTCTCTCTCACTGTCCACTCTGCCTGTCAAAAAAAAAAAAAGAAACTGAAGGACCAAACTAGATAATATTCATAAACACCCTTCCGAACTTTTAAAACTGTAATGCACAATCAGCCATAAAGCTACAAACTACATTTCTAATAGGTGATATGTTTTCAAGGGGAAAGGAAAAAATAAAATAATTTCAGATATTGAGCGTATAGGAAGAACACACAGAAAAAAGCATCAATTACTAACTATATAAAAGAAAATAAGATTTTTAAAAAAAATCAGACAGTAAGGATGAATGTTTTAGAAAGGAAATGACTACTAACATATATCACAGTTAGATAGTAAACAGATGTGTATGTGAAGCGTGTATGAAAAACTCTAGATGAAATGAATAACAAATAGCTTGTCCAAGATCTGCTGGGTCTATGAGTAGTGCCCACAATGCATGAGGAAAGATTTACTGTCTCATTCCACAGGAAATTCCTGGATACCTACCAGGTGTGAAGCAGCATACTAGGTGTTGAGGACACAGAGGTTGGTGGAAGGAAACTTTGCCGTATTACTCACAGGAGAGCTACATGGGAACTGCATGAGTCTTAATAAAGCATAAGGGAATCCAACTGCTCTGCCAAGGAGTGATGCTATTCTTCTTGTGTTCAAGTAATGCAACTCAAATTGTTACACATCATCAACAATTTCTTTGGGGATGTTCTCTTGGTTTTATTAGGTTTACTTCATGTGTTCTTTGGAAAAATTCACTGATTCCCCAACAGCCTAGTGTCTCAAAGGAAAATCTTAACTCTAAGGTTACGCAACATACATACAACTAAGTAATTTGGTGTTTTGCGTTAATTTTAATTAAGAAGAAAAATAAATAGAACAGCAGCAACATAGTTATTCAATCTTAAAGTCTAGCTACAACCAGCAGACTGAAGATATACACTAATTCTTTCTTCTTACCTCTCATCCCTGTATACTGGTTACCCCCTTTCTATATCACGGGCCTCGCTGATAAAGCAGTCACTGACCACAAGACAGCCTTCAGGATGAAATCATGAAATTGGAAGCGCTGATATTCAGACTGCAGACAACCCCAGGTGCACACAAAGAACACTTCTGCCAAGTAATACAGTGCAAGTTGTTGACACTCCCTGCTTCCTTCAGTATGAAAACTTCCCCAGCAACTCGAGGTCACAATCAATGATCTACTATTTAGAGTTCAAAGTACAGCATTCTTCAGAATATAGTCCATGTAGTTTCTAAGAGATTAAGTGACATGAGCTCAATAACTGAAGAGGAGTGAAGAGTAAAATAAGATATATGCAGCCAACTTCATACAGCGTTCTTGTCAAATGGATAAGCAGATATCTTACATACTGCAGCATTCAGAAAGCAGAATAAACCAAAATGCTGCACTGGCCTTTAGAATAAATGAACTGGCGCCTGTTTGAACAACTAGAAGCTGCAACAGAGCCCATGTGGTTTCAATGCATTCCAGAAAGGTGAGTAGGAAATGAAGTTCTCCACGACTTTCATGCTGAAACAGCTCGAAACCAAGCTGACTAAGGAAAACGAGACACTGAGGACACAAGAGGTCTTATTGCAGATGTAGAAAACCCACGTAAGCCAGACGGTTTATGACTCATTACTTTAGGACAAAGCATTTGACCCTGCTAGAGGTTAATTTCCTCATATGTAAAATGAGAGGGGTAAATAGTTCACTGGTCGTCAAATTTTATTTTCAGGAGAACCAGGTTGACTCAGAGTAAGGAGAAACCAAGAGTGTTCTACACTTCATTTAAATTCTAGCAAATGAAGTTTTAATTATTTTCCTATATTGGGGTTCTGGGCAAAATTTCATCTGAAAAAGAAAATAGAAGGGTAGGAGGGCTCTTGCTAAAAAATGTACTAAACATTAACAACAACAAATAATCTCTCAGCGTACTTATTCAGAATTAGGATTTCAATAAACATATCTATATTTAAAATAGAAACCTGGGGCCAGCGCTGTGGCATAGCAGGTAAAGCCACCGCCCACAATGCTGGCATCCCATATGGGCTCCGGTTCAAGTCTTGGCAGTTCCACTTCCAATCCATCTCTCTGCTATGGCCCAGGAAAGCAGAAGATGGCCCAAGTCCTTGGCCCCTGCACCCATGTGGGAGACCTGGAAGAATCTCCTGGCTCCTGGCTCCGGATCAGCACAGCTCTGGCCACTGCGGCCAACTGGGGAGTGAAACAGGGGATGGAAGACCTTTCTCTCTCTCTCTCTCTGCCTCTCCTTCTTTCTCTCTGTAACTCTGACTTTCAAATAAATAAATAAACCTTTAAAAAAAAACCCAGAAACCATTTTACTTTCATCATACAGAATAAAACTGATCATGGCCTCTTACTGTGAACAATCAGAAAACTGGAAAAACAAACTGTTCTCATACTCTGAGGTGACAGGCAGCTCAGGACTACCACACACAGCAGGCAAACTCTTCCTGCACCAGGAACTTCCCACAATGCAGTGCAGGGTGGGGAACCTGCTTGGGCAATGGCAACCTCACTTGCTTGTAGAGAAAACAACAAGACTCTGAGGAGCATGAAAGGCTGCATTTTGTGGGGCAGGATACTGAGAGCGCTATGCTCAGCAAAGAAAGCTCTAGAATATTGCACAGACGTCCCTCGAGGCTACAGCTGACTTTTGTTTGTTTGTTTGTTTGTTTGTTTGTTTTTGACAGGCAGAGTTAGTGAAAGAGAGAGAGACAGAGAGAAAGTTCTTCCTTCCGTTGGTTCATCCCCAAATGGCTGCTAGGGCCAGCGCGCTGCGCCAATCCAAAGCCAGGAGGCAGGTGCTTTTCCTGGTCTCCCATGTGGGTGCAGGGCCCAAACACTTGGGCTATCCTCCACTGCACTCCCGGGCCATAGCAGAGAGCTGGCCTGGAAGAGAAGCAACCGGGACAGAATCCGGCGCCCCGACCAGGACTAGAACCCAGGGTGCCGGCACCACAGGTGGAGGATTAGCCTAGTGAGCCGCAGCGCTGGCCTACCGCTGACTAGTAAGCAATGCATATAGGTAGGGAAAAAACTGCAAAAATGGCATGAGCTCAGACAAACTATTATTGTGGAGACATAAGCTAAATAATTTCCAATACTGTCACAGAGCTGGAAGACTTACTTTACTTTTTTCTAAAATTTATTTCATTTATTTAAGAGAGAGAGAGAGAGCTAGCTCCCCCTACCACTCATTCACCCCACCCCCATTCCCCACTCCACCCCCAACTGCAAATGCATGCAATGTCTGGGCCTGGGACAAAAAAAACTAGAATCTGGGAACTCAATCCACATCTCCCATGTGAGTGGCAGAGATCCAACTACTTGAGCCATCCACCTGCATGCTGGAGTGCACATTAGCAGGAAACTGGACTCTCGGGAATGAAGCCAACACTGACCCCCAGGCGGTCATCTGCAATGCAGGCATCCCAAGTAGTACCTTATCCACAATTCCAAATGCCTGCCCCAAGTGGGAAACGTCTGAGTTCTGATGGACAGGAACAGAGAGATTCAAATGTCTTATACTGAGTAGACACCCCACAGAGGTCACATCTTAGAAACAGCACTAAATTAGCATACATGAAAATGTCACCAGATCCACTGTAACACAACATGGATAAAGGAATAAAAAAACCAACGCACAGAGCCAATGTTGTTGCACAATGGGTTGAGCTGCCTCCTGAGACAGATGCAGTCACCCCATATGGGCACAGGTTCAAGTTTTGGCTGCTCTGCTTCTGATCAAACTGCCTGCTAACGCACCTGGGAAAGCAGCGGAGGATGGCCAAGTGCTTGGGCCCCTGCACCTGTATGAGAAACCAGACCATTGCAGCCATTTGGGGAACGAACCTGAGGATGGAAGTTCACTCTGTGTCTCTCTCTCTAACTCTGCCTTTCAAATAATTACATACATATTTTTAAAAATCCAGAAATACTCAAAGGGTAATAGTCACAATATTCAATATCCAACCAAAAAATCAAGATGTATAAATACATACAATCACTCTGTGTCCATGATAAATAGAAATATAATCAAGCTAAATTAAATGAACTCAGACATCAACTGACACAAATTTCAAAAAATTTAAAGGATAATAAATTCTAGACAATTAGAAGACAATATTCACCATCCAATAAAAAATTATAGGAATGAGTTAAAAAAAAGAAGTGTGACATATAAATGTGTACCAACAAAATAAATAAATAAATAAAACAAAACAGAGAGAAGACAGAATAGACTCAAAAATTAAAAGAAGTTGGAGCCAGCATTGTGGCACAGCATGTTAAGCTGCTGACTGTGACACCGGCATCCCCTAAAAGTCCTGGCTGCCCTGGCTATTGCAGCCATTTGAAGGGTAAATCCATGAATGTAAGATCTCACCGTCTCTGTACTATGCTTTCCAATAAACAGATCGATATTAAAAGAACAAAAAGAAAAATGTGCAAGTTAATAAACGTAGCACCCCAAAGAAATTTTAAAACAATTAATATTAATATGCTCAAGTACGTAAAACAAAATGTGACTATGATAATGAAAATGGGGATATAAAAATGGATTTTTTTACAGATGAAAAACAATATCTGAAGTGAAAATTAAAAATAGAGTAAATTTAGAACACAGTAAATCACACTAAATAATGGGAAAAATAGAGCCTGAGTAACTTGTGGGACAGCATTATACCATCTGACACATGTGTAGTTAGAACTCAGGAAGGAGGGAGGACAAGGTCAAAAAAGCATTAGAGAAAATAATGGCCAATAATTCCTAAATTTTCATAAGGACAATAACTCATGGACAGATGAAGCTCAAGTAAGATACACATAATGAGAACCACACCAGAGGACATCAACCTCAGACTACTAAAACCTGGCAAAGAACAGAAAATCTGCAAGCAGCCTCAGAAGTTCTTTGAAACGTCTACATCTCTTTTTGGTCAAATATATGGCAAATATTTCCTCCTACTCCCTTGTTTTCCTATCTATTTAACAGTCCCTTTTCATAAGAAGATTTTAATTTTCATGAAGTCAAATTTATCAATTTTTTGTCTGTGCTTAGTGCTTTCCATATCCCGTGTAATAAATCATTTCTTATCTTCAGGACAGGAAAATATTCTTCTCTGTTTTTTCTAGAAATGGCAAAGTTCTAACTATCTTTTTTAGGTCTATAATCCATCACTAACTGATTTTTGTATAGCATGAGCTAGAGGTTAAGGTACATTTTTTCCCAAAAATATATCCAGTCCTTCCAGCAAGACTGGGAAATATCATAATTTATGAAGCACTGTGCTGAGTGCTCCAAGGGGCCTTGCCTCAGCAGTGAAAAATAATAAGCCATGGAGCAGATGCTGCTCTTGTCCTGCCTCCAAATTTCTAAAGGATCAAATTATCCCTGAGTAATTTAAAGATATTCCAGATAAAATGCACAAGAATGTTATGGTAATACAGAAATACTTAGCACCTCAATAAGGTAATATTCACAATGTTCAGCATTCGAAGATTCTCAAAAACACAAGAAAGCAGGAAAATCTGATGAAAGAAATCAATTGAAACAATGTAAAACTGACACAAATATTAGAAACGGTAGATAGGACATAAATTCAGCATTAAAACTGCTTCATATGCTCAGAACATTCAATAGGGGCATGAAAGATGTCAAAGAAGGCTGCAACCAAGCTTCTAGAGATGGAATTACAGTGTCTGAGATGCAAAACACATTGGATGGATGAGCAGCAGATCCGGCACTGCCGAAGAAGAGCTTAGCAAACTTAAGACATGATAGAAACTATCCAGAATGAATCACAAGTAGAAAAATCAAATAATTTTGTAAAGATGAAGAGAGCATCAGTAAAATGTGGGAAAACTTGAGGCAACGCAGCTTATGAGTGATTGGAGTTCCCAGGAGAGGGAAAACAATATTTAAAGAACTGAATGGCAAGAATGCTCCCTCCACTCTCTTGACAAAAAGTAGATCCAAGAAACTCATAGAGCCAAAAAACTCCACAAATCCCAAGACAAGAAATAAGGAAAAAAAAATACCAAGGTACACAATTACTCAAAATTAACAATAAAAAGAAACGGTTAGGAGCTGCTAAAAGATGGGATGACAGGAGATTTCACGTGAAAAATCATGCAAATAAGAAGATATCACAACCACATCTTTACAGTAATGGGAAAAATTATCAACTTAGAATTCTAAAATCATGACAACATCTTTTCAAAATAAAGGCAAGGCAAGAAAATAATTTTTCAGACATGCAAAAGCTGAAAGAATCCATCATGACAATTAGCAAATTATATCAGAGTATACAGGCACTTAAAAATTGGTTAAAAATGGAATCAAATAGTAAGTTTATTTTACTGCAAAAATATTTTTAAATCCATGCATACTTGCTTCATAATATACATTTTCCACAAACTTTTTAAAGACCTCTTATATGTAGAAAGGACAATCTAAAAGTATTATGACAACATGAGATTTAACCCAGAATCACAAGGTGGTTTTAACGTAAAAAATCAGTTAGTCTTTTTTCAAATGAACCATGATATTAACAACTGAAAATCATATAAATGATCATCTCAATGGATGCAGATTAAACATAGGAAAAAGTTCAACATTTACTCTTATTACAAACTTTGTTAACTAAGGATAGAAGGGAACCTTTTCAATTTGATGAAGAATACTAATGACCCTCAACTTACAGAAGCATTGGTGCCATCCATCCTAACAAACCCACCAGGAGTTAAAATTACACTGGATCAGAAATGCATTTTAACACAGCCGATGTTGATAATATCAGAGCTTAGCAGTATAGAGCTGCAGCTCACTGCCATTGCTCCGCGGCAGGAGAGTATCAATGATGGTTCATCAGCCCAGGAAAGGACTGAAATTCCAGTTTCCACTGACTGCATATCGCTTCTACTCCAACCTGAAACCAGGGCATGGAGCTGACATTGTGGCACAGTAGGTGAAGCTGCCAGCTGTGACACCAGGATCCCATATAGCCATCAGTCCATCAGTTCACATTCTGGAGGCTCCATTTCTGATCCAGCTCTCTGCTAATGTTCTGGGAAAAGCAGTGGAAGACGGCCCAAGTACTTGAGTCCCTGCCACCTACATGGGAGAACTGGATGAAGCTCAGAGTGAAACAACAGATGGAAGATCTCTCTGTGTTTCTCTCTCTCTCTTTCTCTCTCTCTTTCCCTCCCTCTCTCCCTCTATTTCTCTCTTTCAAATAAATAAGTAAATTATTTTTTAAAAAAATTTAAATCTATGTCAAACTACCAGCGATCACCTGTATATACAAAAATACCGACCATTAACATTACACTTAGTGGTGAAAGACTCAACGTTTTCCTCCTATCAGGACTCACAACATGATACACTAACATACTGCACCTTGGTGTGAGCAGAAAAGTCAGTTTTCTTAACTCCCTCGTTTCTCTCCTGAAGATCTTCACGTGACAGGTGTCCTGCCCTGTACCCAGAGGGAAGGAACGAAGGCACAAAGACCCAACAAGAATCTGACAGAGACCTTGCAGTGTTCCCCTCAGTTTATCAGCAACTAGACCACATCCTCTTGCTCCAATCATACTTTTGCATGACTTCCCATTCTTCATCAAACCTAATCACAAAAATCATTTTCCCGGAGTCCTTTTTCTGAACACTCCGGTGTCAGGTAAACCTTTTGGCTACACAGCTTTGTTTTATGTTTCTCTTGCCAATCTATCTTGTTGAGGGATGTCAGCCATGAGTCTTGCAATAGGTGATGAAAAGATACAACTTTTTCTTTCCCACACCTCTAGCATCTGGAAAAACCAAGGATGCCTGCTCTCACCACTTCCATTCAATATTCAACTGGAGGCTTCCAACAGGACCAAAACAAAAGTCCTAATTGGGAAGGAAGACACGAAACTATCTTCATTATTATTATTATTATTATTATTATTATTATTTGAAAGAATTACAGAGATGGGGTGGGAGAGGGAGAGAGAGAATCTTCCATCTGCTGGCTCACTCCCCCAAATAGCCACAATGGCCAAGGCTGGGCCAGACCAAAATCAGGACCCAGGAGCTTCCTCATGTCTACCACCTGGGTGCAGGGGCCCAAGCACCCAGGCCATCCTTATGCTACCTCACAGGTGCTTGAGCAGGGAGCTAGACTGGAAGTGGAGCAGCTAGGATTCAAACTGGCACCTAAATGGGATGCCAGCGTCACAGGCAGAGGTTTTACCTACTCTCCCACTACACTGGCCCCATTAAAATTACTTTTACTCACAGTAGACTACTGATGATGAAATCTGCTAGTTACTGGTACTAATAAATCAACTCATCAAGATTAAAACACATGGGACCAGCACCGTGGCACAGCTGGGTAAGCCACCATCCGCAATGCCGGTATCCCATACAGGCACCAGTTTGAGTCCTGGATGCTTCAATTCCTATCAAGCTCCCTGCTAAAGAGCCTGGGAAAGCAGGAAAGATTGCCTTAGTCCTTGGGCCACTGCAAGCATGTGGGAGACCCAGATGAAGCTCTTGGCTCCTGGTTTCAGCCTGGCACAGCTGCGGTTGCTGCAGTCATTTGGGAACAGTATCAGTGGATGGGAGATCTCTATTCTGCCTGTCCTTGTCTCTGTGTAACCCTGCCTTTAAAATCAATAAATACATCTTGAAAAAAATACAGTATAAAAAATTAAGAATCAACTGTACTTCTAGATGCTAACAGCCAGAAATTTAATTTTTAATTCAGTAATATTAATAATTTTAAAAGTCATATTTCTTTTTTTAAGATTTATTTATTTGAAAGTCACATTAGCAGGGAGTCTCGAACCAACACCCATAGGGGATGCCAGCACTTCAGGCCAGGGCATTAACCCACTGCGCCACAGCGCCAGCTCCTAAAAGTCATATTTCTGCTATATTAGCAGCAGAAATATGAACCATTTAGGTATAAATCTGAAAAAAAAAAGGTATACAAGACATGTACACTGAAAGAAAACTGCTGGGAGAAATTCAAGAGATCTATACAAATGGAAAGCTACAGATTGTTCATGAAAATTCAGTACTGTTATGATGTCAATTCTCCCAAAATTGATTCAGAGAATCCAAACAACACTAACCAAAATATCAGTAAGTTCTTTTGTTTAAACTGACAAACTGATTCTAAAATTCATAAAGAAATGCAAAGTACCCAAGAGGAGCTAAACAACTTTGGAAAAGAACATAGTTGGAAGGCTAACTCTCCCAGATTTAAGGCACATCATAAAGTTATCATAATCAACACAATATGGCATTGGCATCAACATAAAACAAATACACCAAAGGGACAAATCACAGCTCCCAGAAACAGATCCTCACATAAACACACAACTGATTTTTTATAAAGGCAAGTTAGTCGAAAGAAGGCAGTCTTTCTATTTAAAAAAGATATAAAAATTGTGCAGAAAAAAAATCACATTAATCAAAATTATCAGCATATATAAAATTAACTCAAAATGTATTTTACACTTAAAGTAAAACAATGGGCATCTAGAGCAAAGCATAGGAGAGTATCTTGGTAACCTTGAGTTAATGAAAGACTCCTTAGATACAACACCAAAAGATGATTTATAAAAGAAAAACAACTAAATTAAACTTCATCAGAATTAAACTTTATCCTAAAGATATTGGTAACAGAATGAAAGGACAAACCTCAGAATGGGCAAAAATATTTTAAAAAGCCTATAGTGGATAAGGAATTTATATCCAAAATATATATAGAACTTTTAAAACTCAACAGTAAGCAAACATATAATTTAATTTTAAAAACCAAGAAAATATTCTGACAGACTTTTCATAAAAGAAGATACATGGCTACAAAAGTTGAAAAGCACATGAAAATATGCTCAACATCAGCAATATTGGAGAAATTCATATTAAAACCAAATGGACATCCTCCTACACGTCTATTAGAATGGCTAACATTTAAAGACTGACCCTATCAAGCACCAGCAGGGTTGCGAAGGAACGGGATTCTCATGTTAGTGGGAACATAAAACCATACCCAATCACTTTGGCAAACATTTTGGCAGTTTCTTTAAAAATTAAACATACATCTACCAAATGACCCAGTCAGTCCTAAACCAGGTGGTATCCAAAAACAAAGAACATGCTTATGCAAAAACCTATATAGGACGTTAAGTGTGGTCCCACCTGGAAGACCCAAAACTGGAAACATTCCACATATCATTCACAAGGTGAAAGGATCAACAAACTGTGGCATCAATACTTGTCTGAAGTTGAGGAGGGAGAACATTACAGAGGGACTCAAAAGACACTGGAATATGATGATAAGTTCATTATCTTCATTGTTCTAGTGGTCTCATGAGGTTGAAAGTTAAATTCTATACTTTAAACATGTACTGTATGTTGGATATCAACTATAACTCAATAAAGCTATTTTAAAAAGAAGATAGTACTACCAAATAGGCTTTGAAAAGCAACAAGGAAAATAAGAAAAGAGAATGTTTCCTGGTATGCAATATCCAAAACACCACACGATCTCAGTGCGTAAGATGACCGTGGATCTCGGTTGGCTCTGTCACCCTGGTTTTGTACTTGAGAACACTGAGGTACAGAAAGCAAGTTCTTTTCATCACAAGAGCCCTAATCCATTCACCCTCACGTAATCACCACCATTGTGAATTATACATTACACAACTGTACAGGAGAATAAGCCAAGATGGAACTCCTGAATCCAAAGCTCTTTACGTTACAAAATAACTGAGTCCTTCTAGAATTGAGAGGTGATTCTTATGCCAAAAGGCTGACTCAAGATAAATGATAAATCCTACTAAGAATCTTCACTGAAATTTTCAATATTCTAAATAATCAAAAGCTTTAAGAAGCACATTTTATATTGGCTCAAAACAGAACTTTTTTTCTAATTATATATAAGTGCTCTACAACTACCTTATTAAATAAATATTTAAAAATTCCTTTACAGCCAATAAAGAAGTGAAAAATTTCAGCTGATAAGAATAATCGGGGGGCTGGCGCTGTGGCACAGTGGATTAAAGCCGTGGCCTGAAGCGCCAGCATTCCATATGGGTACTGGTTCTAGTCCCGGCTGCATCTTTTCTGATCCAGTTCTCTGATATGGCCTGGGAAAGCAGCAGAAGAATGGCCCAAGTCCTTGGGCCCCTCCACCCATGTGGGTGACCCAGAGGAAGCTCCTGGCTCCTGGTTTCCGATCGGTACAGCTCCAGCCGTTGCGACCATCTGGGGAGTGAACCAGCAGATGGAAGACCTCTCTCTCTGTCTCTACCTCTCTCTGTGACTCTGTCTTTCAAATAAATAAAATAAATCTTAAAAAAAAGAATAATTGACTTAGATTTTTTCAAATAATGCATTGGCTGCATACTATTTGGGGGTTAACTATATTCATTTTGCTTAGTTTGTATTGTAAAGTGAAAAGGTTTGCCATATTTACTTGGTAGTTCTATAAATAATAACTTAAATTATTTAAGGCACAATTAAGAGCACCAAACGCCTAAACACTGACCAAAAATCTGACTGAATTAGGAGTTATGCAATATTAAAAATTTAGGTGGTCACTTCCACTATCACCACCACCAAATGGGGCAGAGACGGGGAAGCAGGTGTCAGTCTATTCCAGGACATTAGGGAAAGGAACGATATGTTAGAATTGTATATATAATTCTAAAGTTTAGACCCTTACTACACCGGTATACTCTCAATACATATTTTGATTCTCATACTCTTATTTTCGTCTTTTATAAAGTAGAAGTTTCTTATTTCACTTTTTCACTGTTGAAGAAAAATTAAGAAAATGTAATACAAGAAAATATTCATATAATTCAGATGCTCAAGTTCTGTTTTTATACTCCGTAAATATCATTCTGCCTGGATTTCTAATTTAATGATAGTGGTGAAAATTGGCTCATCTCTCCAATTTATTAATTACTGAAGTATACACAGCATTATCACTTGGGAATTTATTTAAAAATAAACAATCTACAAAACTGTCGAGCTGGTGTTTTATCCAGCAATTTTCAGAAATTGGAAAGGTTTCTTTTTAAGTAGTTAAATTAGAAATATCTAAAATAAACATGAGAATATGAAAAGATATCAAAGTTCTAATGCCAAATTATAAATTGCCTTTAATATTCTTGATAAATGTATTGTTTTAAATGTACTACTTCCCCCAGTGTTGCAAAACACACATTTAAGTTATATTTACACATTTCCAACATCTGCTTCTAACAAAACTTTCTGGGATTTTAGTTATAATGAAGACCAAATATAGGAAGGTTAAGAGTTTCCCATCTGGAAACACCAATGACAAATTCCTAGGCCTCCTTCCCACAAGTGTCAGAGTAATGACGCTCTGACCCAATGCCAACTATTCACTGTATTAGCTAATTTTTTTTTAAATCAGACAAAAGCTTATACATAGAGGGATGTATTTAAGCTAGGATACCAAGACATTTAGAATAAAAAAGGTAATGAGAATTGTACTTCATGGACAGTTAATTTTTTGCAAGAAAAATAAATCAGGGGTGGAGGTGGGGTGTTGTAGGCCACCTGAGATGCCCACATTCCATATCAGAGTACCTAGGATAGAGTATCGCCTCCACCTTCCAATTTAGCTTCCTGCTAATCTACACTGGGAGGCAGTAAATGATGGCCCAAGAACATAGGTCCCTACCACCCACAAGAAAGACCATGATGAAGTTCCTGGCTTCCACCTGGCCTGGCCCTAGCTGCTGCTGCCATTAAGGGAATGAACCAGAGGATGAAGATCACTGTTTTTCTCTGTGATTCTGCTTTACAAAAATATAAATGCTTTTTTTTTAGTCATTTCCAGATTTAATTAATGAGTTTATACCCACAAAGTTCTTTAAACAGTGGGTATAGGTGCTTAATAAATAACAGTAAGCAACTGTTACTTAACAGTACAGTTACAGCAGTGACACAGAAGTGCATAAAAACAAAACAATTCCTGAGCATGGCAAATTTATTTATTTTTCTTTTTAGCTTTTATTTAAAGAATATAAATTTCCAAAGTATAGCTTATGGATTACAATGGCTCCCCCCCACACAACTTCCCTCCCTCCCGCTACCCTCCTCTCTCCCGCTCCCTCTCCCCTTCTGTTCACATCAAGATTCATTTTCAATTCTCTTTATACACAGAAGATCAGTTTAGAACATATTATGTAAAGATTTCAACAGTTTGCCCTCACATAGAGACACAAACTGAAATTATTGTTGGAGTACTAGTTATAGTATTAATTCACAATGTACAGTACATTAAAGACAGAGATCCTACATGATTTTTTTAAAGAATTGATTAATTATCTATGCAATTTCCAATTTAACACCAAGATTTTTTAATCATTTGCAATTATCTTTATACACAGAAGATCGATTTAATATTATAGTATGTAAAGATTTCATCAGTTTGCACCCACACAGAAACACAAAGTGTAAAAATACTGTTTCAGTACTAGTAATAGCATTATTTCACATTGGATAACACATTAAGGACAGATCCCTCATGAGACGCAAGTACACAGTGACTCCTGAAGTTAATTTAACAATTTGACACTCTTGTTTATGGCGTCAGTAATCTCCCTAGGGTCTAGTCATGAGTTGCCGAGGCTATGGAAGCGTTTAGGGTTCGCCGACTTCGATCTTAATCCGACAGGGTCATAGTCAAAGTGGAAGTTCTCTCCTCCCTTCAGAGAAAGGTACCTCCTTCTTTGATGGCCCCGTTCTTTCCACTGGGATCTCACTCGCAGAGATCTTTCATTTAGGTCTTCTTTTTTTTGTTTTTCAGAGTGTCTTAGCTTTCCATGCCTAAAATATTCTCATGGGCTCTTGAGCCAGATCCGAATGCCTTAAGGGCTGACTCTGAGGCCAGAGTGCTATTTAGGACATCTGAGCATGGCAAATTTAACTTATACTATACATGCTATAGGAAAAAACTCATACTTTTTCTCTATGATTCAAACTTACACTTCTAAGCACCAAATGTATGACATTTTCCCCCTATTCAATTTAATTTCCCAGCAGATACCAACTGCATGTCCCATAATTTGACTCCACTGCGACATTGTTTATGACCCTCTAGGTTCATTCAGGAGCATGTTGTTCGGTGTCCATGTGTTTGCATATAATCTAGAGATTTCTGAGTTGTTGGTTTTCAGCTTCATTCCATTCTGGTCAGAGAAGATGTATGGTTATGATTTCGACTTTTTTTTTAACTTGCTGAGACTTGCTTTATGGCCTAGTATGTGGTCTGCCCTAGAGAAAGTTCCACGCACCGGTGAGAATATATATTCTACAACTTAGGATGAAAAGTTATGTAGCTATCTGTTAGGTCCATTTGATCTATAGTTTCCTTTGGTCTGTTGTTTCCTTGCTGATTTTCTGTCTGGTTGATCTGTCCATTGCTGAAAGTAGGGTGATGAAGTCCCCCATTACTACTGTATTTGAGTCTACCTCTCCTTTTAAATCCATTAACAATTCTTTTAAATAGCCAGGTGTCCTGTAATTAGGTGTCTATACATTTATAATAGTCACATCTTCCTGTTGAATTGATCCCTTAATCATAACATAGTGCCCTTCTTTGTCTCTTATAACAATTTTGTGTTTAGGTCTATATGATACCATACCAGCTCTTTTTTTGGTTTCTGTTAGCATGGAAAATCTTTTTCCATCCTTTTACTTTCATTCTACACATACATTTGTTGGTGAGATATGTTTCTTGTTGACAGTAAATAGATTGGTTCTGTTTTTTAATCCATTCAGCCAGTCTGTGTCTATTAACTGGAGAGTTCATGCCATTTACATTCAAGGTGACTATTGATAAGCAACCCCTTGGCTCTGCCATTTTTCCATAAATATTCCTATTGTTTATTCTGGATTTCCTTTGTACTTTTACTGGGAGATTTTCTTCCTTTACTTTCTTTCATAGTGATGAACATGTTTCTATGTTTCAGTGTGTAGCACATCCTTAAGCATGTTTTTTAAGGCTTGGCAGGTGGTGACATATTCTTTAAATTTCTGTTTGTTATGGAAGGTCTTTATTTCACCTTCATTTATAAATGAGAGCTTTGCAGGGTACAATATTCTGCACTGACAGTTTTTTTCTCTTAAGACTTGGAATATGTCTCACAATTGTCCTTTAGCCTGTGAGTCTAATTGGAGATCCTCTGAAAGTAAACTGGCGTTTTGCTCGTGCACATTTTAGAGTCTATGTTTAGTGTGGAGAGACTGACTACAATGTGTCGTGGTGAGGAGCTTTTCTGGTCATGTCTATTAGGAGTTCTATGTGCTTCCTGTACTTGGACGTCCCTTTCCCTCTCCAAATTAGGGAAGTTTTCCACAATAATTTCACTTTTTTTTCTCTTTCCACACCTTCAGGAACTCTAAGACTTGTATGTTGGGTTGTTTGAAAGTATCCAATAATTCTCAAACACCGTTTTTTTTTAGTTTTCTAATTTCTTCTTTTTTATTTTTGTCTGACTGTAATATTTCCAGAGATATGTCTTCTAACTTGGATATTCTTTCTTCTGTCTCACTAAGTCTGTTGTTAAGGCTTTCCACAACATTTTATTTTTGATCTACTGAATTCTTCACTTTCAATATTTTATTTTGAATTCTCATTAAAATCTTTATTTCGTAGGAAATATTTTCATTCATCCCACAACATAATCAAGGAAAATTATGACAAACCTTGGGCTAGCATCCTATTAGATGGGGAAAAGCTAAATGCATTCCCTTAGGATCTGGAGCCAGACAAAGATGTTCACTCTCACTATCACTATTCAATATAGTCTTGGAAGTTTTAGCCAGAGCCATTAGGAAAGAAAAAGAAATCAAAGGGATACAAATTGGGAAGGAGAGAGTCAAACTATCCCTATTTTCAGATCACATGATTACATAGGAGATCCAAAAGACTCCACTAGGAGACAACAGTAACTCATAGAAGAGTTTGGTAAAGTGTTAGGATAAAAAATCAACACAGAAAAATCAATAGCCTTTGTATACACAGATAATGCAATGGTTGAGAAAAAACTTTTAAGATGAATCCCATTCACATTAGCTCAAAAAATAGTTAAATAACTTGAAATAAATTTAACCAATGATGTCAAAAATCTGTTGTTAAAATTACAAAACACTAAAGAAAGAAACAGAAGACATTAAAAATGGAGAAATCCTCATTGTTCATGGCCTAGATGAATCAATATCATCAAAATCTCCATACTACCAAAATCAATTTATAGATTCAGTGTGAACCCTATCAAAATACCAACGACATTCCTCAAAGATCTAGAAAAATGATGCTAAAATTCATATGGAAACACAAGAGATACCCAAATCACTAAACCAATCTTATACAACAAAAACAAAGCTGGAGGAATTACAATACCTGATTTCAAGACATACAAAATGTCAATTATAATAAAAACAGCCTGATACTGGCACTGAAACAGATATGTAGACCAATGGAACAAAATAGAAACTCCAAAAATCAATCAATGCATCTACAACCAACTTATCTTTGACAAAGGAGCTAAAATTAATCCCTGGAGCAAGGACAGTCTCTTCAACAAATGGTGCTAGGGACTCTGGATCTATGTCTGTAGAAGTGTGAAACTAGACCTATACCTTACACCTTATATAAAAATCCACTCAGAATGGATCAAAGACCTAAATCTACAACCCGATATGATCAAATTACTAGAGAACATTGGGGAAACTCTGCAAGACATTGGCCTAGGGAAAGACTTCTTGCAAAAGACCCCAGAAACACAGGCAATCAAAGCCAAAACTGACAAATGAGACTGATCAAGCTGAGAAGTTTCTGTATTGCAAAAGAAACAGTCAGCAAAGTGAAAAGGCAACTGACAGAATGGGAGAAAATATTTGCAAACTATGTAGTTGATCCAGTATCCATAAAGAGCTCAAGAAATTCAACAAGAAAATAAGCAATCCAGCAAAGAAATGGACAAAGAATATGAGCAGGCAGTTTTCAATAGATAAACTACAGACGGCCAACAGGCACTTGGAAAAAAAGTGCTCAGGATCACTGGTCATCAGAGAACTGCAAATAAAAACCACAATAAGGTATCACCTCATCATAGTTAGAATGGTTACCATCCAAAAATCAGAAAAAGTACCCTAACCCACTGTTGGTGGGAATGTAAACTAGTACAACAATTATGGAAGACAGTATGGGGATTCCATAGAGATCCGGAAATAGATTTACCACATGACACAGCAAACCCACTCATGGAAATTTACCCAAACTAAATGAAATCAGCTTCTGAGTTATTTGTACCCCTATGTTTACTGAAGCTCAATTCACAATAGCTAGGATATGGAGTCCACTGAGATGTCCATCAACTGATGGATAAAGAAAATGTGGTATACATACACTATGCAATACTACTCAGGGATACAAGAAGATGAAGCCTTGTCTTTTGAAACAAAATCAATGTAACTGGAAACCATTACACTTAGTGAAATAAGTCTCAAAAAGACAAATATGTTTTCTCTGATATGAGGCAGTTAATACAGAATACCAACAAATGTATAGAAATGAAATGGTCATTTTAGGATATAATTATCATTTTAGCCCTTATTTATGTCCCTGTGACTGTGGTCTTCCTAATTTTTACTTGTTGAATATCAGGATCAATGGCGAATTAAACCTATGAATATAGAGTGGATTAAAATTATATCTTTGCAAAAACTCATGGAGGGGAAGGTGGGGGATTATGGCAGAAGCAAGAGAATAAGGGAATTGTGGTTGTCTTGGAACTATACCTATGGAATGCATAAAATCTGTTCTCTTTATAACAAAAATTTTTAATTAATTCAATTAAATTTTTTAAAAAATCTAACTGGGGCTGGCATTGTGGCGTAGAGGGTAAAGCCTCCACTCACTATGGCCAGCATCCTGTGTGGGTACCAGTTCAAGCACCAGCTGTCCACTTCCTGTCCCTCTCCCTGCTAATGCACTTGGGAAAGCAGCAGAAACATGGCCCAAATTCTTGGGCCCCTGTTCCCATGTGGGAGACTCAGAAGAAGCTCTTGACTCCTGGTTTCGGCCTGGCTCAGCTTTGGCCATAGCAGCCTTTTGGGGAGTAAATCAGCAGATGGAAGATTTTTCTCTGTCTCTTCCTCTATCTATGTAACTCTTTCAAATAAATAAGCTTTTTTTAAAAAAAATCTGACTAATACACCCACTCATCCACCCAAATCTGCTCCATTTATATTTTTTGGCTACAAGACTCAAGTTAGTATGCAAAGATTGAAAATATTGGGCTAGTGCTGTGGTGTAGCAAATGAAGCCACAGCATCTCATATGGGCGCCGGTTCAAGTCCTGGCTGCTCCTCTTCCAATCCAGCTCTCTGCTATTGCCTGGGAAATCAATGGAAGATGGCCCAAGTTCTTGGGTCCCTGTACTCATGTAGGAGATGCAGAAGAAGCTCCTGGCTCCTGGCTTTGGATTGGCTCAGCTCCAGCCATTGGGCCAATAGGGGAGTGAACGAGTAGATGGAAGACCTCTCTTTCTCTCTCTCTCTCTCTCTCTCTCTCTCCTTTTCTCTTGTAACTCTAACTTTCAAATAAATAAATAAATCTTTTTTTAAAAAAATAAAATATTATACAATCTCTCTTCCACTAATATCGCAAAAGAGATACAAGTTCCTCTCTCCCAACAGGTCAAATCTTCAGGATAAATATCTGATTATTCTTTAAAGGTTCTCATATCCATCCATACATAGCAATAGCATTAGTTGTTAAAATTAAATTGAAAAATATGTAGAAATCTACAGAGAAATTTGGGCAAAGGCCTTCAATCATGAAAAAACATTCCTTTATAACAACCACAATGATTTGTAATGATCTCAATTTTCTTCATGAGTGCTATGAAAATATGGATATTACCAAAGGGATCACATAAACAAGACTAGTGTCTGCTAATACTAACTGACAGAATGAAAAAGAAAGAGAACAATCCAACATGGGAAGCACGATACACAGCAGACTCATAGAATGGCAGATGTTCTAAACAGCACTCTGGCCTCAGAATCAGCCCTTAAGGCACTCGGATATGGCTGAAGAGCCCATGAGAGTATTTTAGGCATGGAAAGCCAAGACACTCTGGAAAACAAAACAAAACAAAACAAAAACCTAAATGAAAGATGTCTGCAAGTGAGATCTCAGTGGAAACAACGGACCATCAAAGAAGGAGGTACCTTTCTCTGAAGGGAGGAAAGAACTTCCACTTTGACTATGACCTTGTCTAAGTAAGATCGAAGTCAGTGAACTCAAGAGACTTCCATAGCCTTGGCAACTCATGACAAGAGCCTAGGGAGATTACTGATGCCATAAACAAGAGTGTCAATTTGTTAAGTCAACAACAGGAGTCACTGTGCACTTACTCCTCATGTAGGATCTCTGTCCTTAATGTGCTGTTCAATGTAAATTAATGCTATAACTAGTACTCAAACAGTATGTTACACTTTATGTTCCGTGTGGGTGCAAACTGATGAAATCTATACTTAATATATACTAAATTGATCTTCTGTATATAAAGATAATTGAAAATGAATCTTGATGTGAATGGAATGGGAGAGGGAGTGGGAGATGGGAGGGTTGCGGGTGGGAGGGAAGTTATGGGGGGGAAGCCATTGTAATCCATAAACTGTACTTTGGAAATTGATATTTACTAAATAAAAGTTAAAAAAAGAAAATATGGAAATTACTGTGAAAAAATAAAATCAGAAAATTGTACTATAATATTTAAATATACATATATATTCACATATATATATAGATATGTATAACTGTGAGCTAACTATCATAAATATCCTAAGATGAGGGTTTTATCTGAAAATACTGAACACCAATTAGATGTTAAAAAGAAAATTAACCGTAAAAGAAACAAAAAAGGCACAAAATAAAAGCCTTTGTAACACAAAGTGAAAAGTTGCCCTAAAGAAAATTCTCTGTAATAATAGGCTTCTTAAAACACCATACAGTGGCCTCCAAAGACAGTACATGGGGAAGAGAGAACCCATCCAGGAACAGGGACCTGACACCTGAGGGCAAAAACCTAAGCTTCTAGCTGACAAGCTCATCTCTCCGTCCCACACAAAGGAAGTGAACATAAACTAAGCAAGCCCGGCGCAAGCATTTGGTACAGAAGTTAAGATGCTCTTTGGGATGTCTATAACCCATATTGGATTGCCTGGGTTCGAGCCTCAGCTCCACTTGCAGTTGCACCTTTCTGCTAATGCAGATCCTCCGAGGCAACAGATGATGGCTCACGTACACGAGCCTCTGCCGCCATGTGGGAGCCCGGCTGGGGCTCCAGGACCCTGGCTTCAGCCCTGGCTGACCCTGGCTGACCCTGGCTGACCCTGGCTGACCCTGGCTTCAGCCCTGGCTGCTGTGGGCATTTGCGGAATAGATCAGCAGATGGGAGTGCCTATACTCTTGCAACGGCGGTCTCATTCTCTGTGTGTGTGTGTCTCTCTCTGCATTACTAATAAAATGCATTGCTTAAAACTGAGTAAGCAACTATCTCCTATTATTCTCAGAGTTTCACAGAAATTTGCAAATAGTTCCTTGTCATTGTCTCTTCCACTACATTGGAAGTTCTCAAAAATGTAGAAAGCCTCTGTTCAGTTTCGACCGTGTGGTGCTTAGTTCAGAGCCTGACACACAATTGTCATTCAGTGACAGGGGCATAAACAATGACTCTGCTGAGTCCATTTCTTAAATTATCTGTTGGTGAAGATCACATTTTATGTTCAATGGACTTGAGTTATATTTAACATTTTTTGTCATTCTCAAAAGAACCAAAAACTACAATGAAGTTCTTTTTAGGCACACTGTCATAGTAAAATATTCCACAGCCATGGAGCACCTTGGAGAACAGCTAGGCCAGGTCTATTTTTCTTTCTTTCTCTCTTTCTTTTTTAAAGAATTATTTTATTTGAAAGGAAGAATGACAGAGAGATAAAGAGAGGATGGGAGGAGACAAAGAGAGAGAAAGAGACAGAGACAGAGATAGAGAGAAACAGAGAGATCTTCACCTGCTAGTTCACTCTCCAAAAGGCCACAATGGCCAAGGCTGGGCCAGACTGAAACCAGGAGACAAGAACTTCCTCTGAGTCTCCCACAGGATGCAGGGGCCCAAGCACTTGGGTCATCTTCCACTGGTTTCCCAGGCACATTAGCAGGGAGCTGGATCAGTAACGGAACTGCTAGAACTTGAATAAGTGCTCTCATATGGGATGTTGGTATCACAATTGAAACTTACCCTGCTGGGCCACATGGCCACCTCCTAGGCCATATCTTTCAAAACAGCAAGTTATGACTTGGCTTAAGGGATTATGAAATCATTTAGTTCACATCAAACATTTAAAAGAAAAAATAATTAGAATAGAAAAAAACTCTAGACTCTACTTCTCAATGTGAAAGTAAGTTATAATATGAAACTTCTGGGGCTGGCGCCCTGGCTCACTTGGGTAATCCTCCACCTGCAACACTGACATTCCATATGGGCGCCGGGTTCTAGTCCCGGCGCTCCTCTTCCAGTTCCGCTCTCTGCTGTGGCCTGGGAAGGCAGTGGAGGATGGCCCAACTGCTCGAGCCCTGCATCCACTTGGGAGACCAAGGGGAAGCACCTGGTTCCTGGCTTCGGATCAGTGCAGCTCTGGCCACAGCAGCCATTTGGGGAGTGAACCAACGGAAGGAAGACTTTTCTCTCTCTCTCTCTCTCTCTCTCTCTCACTGTCTAACTTTGTCAAATAAATTTTTAAAAATTAAACTTTTATGTGTATCATTTTTACATATAACTAGTTATTAGCACACATACATAAATTATGATATACACATAAATCTGTCAGACAGTAGTGCATTGGGTTAGAATGTAGAAAAAGTGATTACTGTGAATTAGGAGCTGTGGTCAAATTTTTTTGAACTAGTCTCCATCTAGACAATTGACCAATGGTAAGACAATCATCAAGCCTGACAGTAATACAAACTCTCAAGTACTGCAAATTTTCAGATCAAAGATTCAACCTTCTCAGCCCCCAAAGCTAAAATAATCCAGTATGAATTACGCACAACTATTCTCTTAGATCATGGAGTTTTGCCCATGTAATACAAAGCCAGAGCTCGTCTTCCACTGTGTTAAATAACTGGCCACCAGACACAGGAGACAGCTGCACAGCTACAACTCAAACTACACCTGGCAAACGGGCCTAAATCTTCCACCTAAGCCTCCACAGAATGTGATGCAGCCTCTGAAGACAATCAAGAGGTAATAACCACACACGGCTCAATGGGGATTCAAAGATCTTCCATGTGATGACCTTGATAATAACAGATTACCACTAACTGCGAGTCAACTGAAAACAGCTTTCTAAAAAAAAAAAAAAAGCAAGTCTACATTATCTAGAAATAACCTAAAATTACTGTCAAACCTTTGCATCCATTTGCTAAACAGCATTTAACACTAGTGCTTATTATCTTCTGTAAAAACACATGGGTGATACACTCAAACCACACATCCCATTGAGAGACCTCCAACAAAAATCACAAGACAGCACTGATCCACGATTGTACTGTCCTACACAGACTCATTGAGAGAGATCTATAGTATATTCCTGACAATTAGTAAACCAAAAATAATGCAACTTTATAGTGGAACAACTGAAACTATGATCTGGAATTACAAATAACACACATATGACAGATTCAATTTACAAAATAATGATAGTTTACTCAAACAAGTAAATTCTAATAATGAATGAACTATCTCTTCCTTTGGAGTTCCCCCAGGAAGCTAAATAAACTTTAAATAATCAAATTCTGTCATTAAAATGTTTGATGCTTTAAGAGGAGATACTATTCTAAACATCTAAATCAAATGAATGCTGATAAATAAATCAGCCTATAAGTTTCAGAAATGTTTAAAGCTAAAAGAAATATTCAGAAAACTGACACTGGGTTATTACTTAATTTTAATATATGTGTTTTTTTTTTTTTTTTGGTGGGGAGGAAGAGCTTGCAACAAAAAACAAAAACAAATATCACTGAATGAAAATGATTGAGGCCTCACCAAGAACAGATCAAGACAGAGAAAAATCCAGTAGAATGAATTAGCAATACAGACTTTTTGTCAATCTCCAAGAAAAGGAGTAAATTATAAAGGAAAATTACCATTCATGCTTAAAATTATTTATCAGGCTTTCAGAAATTTACTGGAAGCTATACTTTCAGGCACTTATTCTTAAACAGCCATTTATATGCCCCATAAAAATTCAGTCTACTCTATAATCACAACTTGGGTAAAAGCATACAGGCTCTATATTTACTGGACAGCCATAGTTTAGCTTTTGGGTACCATTTAATCTCAGGCAAACTGAAGCAACTTACTTTCCTGTATTATTCCTCAGCAAAATGCCCTATAATAAACCACTCTATTGTCCATGGACATCCACGCTCCCCCACCCCTCCACACCGTCTCCTTCCCAGATGACTGGAGCTGAGCACATCATGGCCTCTGCTCCACTGCACTTTAGTGGATGCCCACAGGTCTCTCTACGTCCCTCCTCTCATCCCTCCTCAGCTCCTGAAACACTGCCACAGCGTCCTCAGGAGTCACATCTACAGACTGATGACTGAGTTGTGAGTTTTTCATTTTCTCTCTAAATTCTCTCTGAACCCACTCGGCTCAGGCTGTTGTCCCACCTCTCCATGAAGATGGATGCTCTGAGTGTGGCTCCATCAATGGTCAATTCTCCTGTTGGAGAACCATTTGCAGCGCTGAACAGAAAGGATCATTCTCATTTTCTTGAAACATCTGTTTAACTTGGCTTCTGAGGCACCATCCGTCTAGGTTCCTCTAGATCACAGACTGCACATCCCAGACTCCTCTGTTAACTCCCACCTTCCCAATACCCTGATATGGGAGAATTCTGAGCTTTTATCTGCAAATTGCTCTTTTCCTGTCACCACTCTAATGACAACTGTCGCATTTCATTTTCAACCTAAACTTCTACCCAGCATTGCCCACCATTTTGATCAGAATGTCTAACAGGCCCCACAAGCTTAATAAATAAAAATCACATTCTTAATTGCCCCTCCCATACCACAAACTCCTGTCTCCGAAAGTCTCATCCATACTAGGAAAAGCCAATAACATACTTCCTGTTGCTTAGGCCAAAAAGCTGACTGACATCCTTGTCTCTCCTACACCACAGGCAAGCTACCTGAAAGGTCCTCTAAATTAATGCTACAGTTCTATCACCTAATTGGTGCTACAAGTATTCCTTCACAATTTATCCATATTTACTCAACCATCGCTTAGTCTCAGTACCACCAGCAAGAAAAAAGCTACACAAGGGAAGAGACTAAGTCTGTTTTGGTAGTTATCCTCAACACCTATAACAGAGCCTGACATATAGCAGGCACTCAAAAAATACATGTGGAGTAGATGATTCAAAGAATGAACCTCGAGAGGTTCCAGATCTTGCTTCCATTCAAAATAATCACAGTCCCATCAACGTAAAACCTTCCTTAAGTCCGAACCTAAAATAGACATATATTCTTACATAGAACCCCTTTTCCTTAGTGAACACATTCACTAACCAGGACTAGTCAAAATAAAAGCAGAGTAAGAATAAAACATGTCAATTATAATAAGAGCTTATTGGCCGGCGCCGTGGCTCAACGGGCTGGTCCTCCGCCTTGCGGCGCCGGCACACCGGGTTCTGGTCCCGGTCGGGGCGCCGGATTCTGTCCCGGTTGCCCCTCTTCCGGGCCGGCCCTCTGCTGTGGCCCGGGAGTGCAGTGGAGGATGGCCCAGGTGCTTGGGCCCTGCACCCCATGGGAGACCAGGAGAAGCACCTAGCACCTGGCTCCTGCCATCGAATGAGCGCGGTGCGCCGGCCGCAGCGCGCCGGCCGCGGCGGCCATTGGAGGGTGAACCAACGGCAGGGGGAAGACCTTTCTCTCTGTCTCTCTCTCTCACTGTCCACTCTGCCTGTAAAAAAAAAAAAAAAAAAAAAAAAAAAAAAAAAAAAAAAACTTATTGTGTGGCTCACCAAATTTCAAAGCATCAAAACAAAATATAATAAACAATGCCACTGATTACCTAATTGGTATTTCAGATTTTTGCCTTACATTATACAAATCACCATTCCTACTAGGTAAATGTTTCTTAAATAAACTTCATGTCTTAAACCCCCATTGGCTGGCACCACGTCTCACTGGCTAATCCTCCGCCTGTGGTGTCAGCAACCCTGGTTCTAGTCCTGGTTGGGGCGCCAGATTCTGTCCCGGTTGCCCCTCTTCCAGTCCAGCTCTCTGCTGTGGCCCAGGAAGGCAGTGGAGGATGGCCCAAGTGCTTGGGTGCCTGCACCAGCATGGGAGACCAGGGGGAAGTACCAGGCTCCTGGCTTCGGATTGGTGCAGCGCGCCAGCCGTAGCGGCCATTTCGGGGGTGAACCAACAAAAGGAAGACCTTTCCCTCTGTCTCCCTCTCTCTAACTGTCTATAACTCTCTCTCTCACTGTCTAATTCTGCCTGGCAAAAAAAAAAAAAAAAAAAAAAAAAACACAACAAACCATCAGTCCCTTTTTAAGACAACAAGTGAGAGGCCTGTCTTGTAGCATAGTGGGTAAAGCTGTAGCATCCCATACGGGCACCAGTTCATGTTCTAGCCACTCCACTTCTGACCCAACTCCCTGCTAATGGTCTGGAGAAAGCAGTATAAGATGGCCCAAGTGTTTGGGCCCCTACCACCGATGAGGGAGACCCAGATGAAGCTCCACACGCCTGGCTTCAGCCTGACCCAGCCATCTGGGGAGTGAACCAGCAGATGGAACATCTCTCTCCCTCTTTCCATAACTCTAACTCTCAAATAAATTTAAAAAAAACTCAACTGAAAACAAAAAAAAGATACCAAGTGATTAATCTCGCTAATAATGATGGTTATAAAACACAGGAATTTAGGCATTCTAGCTATTTTATAGCCAAACCTATAGACAACCCTTGATTTACAAACATAGGTTTAATAATCACTCACAGGACAAGAAAGGAATCCAGGCCATGCTTCTGAAATGGTAATCACCTACGGAATGAAAAACCTAGAAATGCGAATGGGTAAGGTGAGGGGTCATACTTAGTAAGTACAGTCAGTAAGAGGCTGGTTCCCAGCATGACCACCTACGTCTTCTGAGAAGACCTGGGCCCAGCTAGCAAAGATAATACCCATTCTTTCAAACTGATTTGGGATGTATTTCCCCATAGAAACAAAAATATCAACTTAATAAAGTGAAACTGTACAGTTAATCCTTAAGGCACATTTTGGGTTAAAAAGATTTGTGAGTTGGCCTGGGAATACTGCCAATATTCTTTAGGCTGTTTCAGTAAAGAGGAAAAAAATGTTTTCTGAGTTCCAAACAGCTGCCTTATACACAAACTTGAAACACAACCAGCTCATCTGCTGGAAGCTATCTGTATATAGGTTAGGTTTCAGGGGATCCAATTTGGCCCATGCATTTTTGAATGTGTTTTAGAGTGAGTCATTTTACATTAGGCCTGTTCTACTCAGATGGTGCAGTTCCAATACTTCCAGCTTATCCACAGGCTGAATGGACATGTTTAACATTTTATAAAATCTGTAGAAAACTAAAATAAAGGCTTCAAGAAGCTACTAGGCTTCTTTGCTTCATCTACAAATGGAGTAGACTAGACCAAACTTCCTTTCTTAGAGTGATTCACATAAATTTTGAGGCAGAAGTACAATGTCATTGCTTATGTGATTTAGAGAACAGAGACATACCCAGACACTTCTAAATGATGCAACATGGTACTTGTTTTTCAAATTATGGGAAATCAGAATTCATTTTTAACATTTTAAAAAGACTTGCTAAAATTACCTGAGATGTTTTCTGGGGGTCCTGAAAAATATGAGTTAAGAGTCACTTATATGTGGAAGTATATCAGATATTACAAATAAAATGAAGATGTTAACACCTACATTGAAACAGTAAGGAGTACACGGCATAGAGACAAATAAGTCATTGACACATATACTGTCACAGATTAGTGAGATAATTATTAGTACTAATGCCTCATTTACTTATGAATTATTCTAATGTGGCTCTACTGAGCAGTTCAAACGGTTGTCTGCAGTGGCTAGAAACACTGTTAGGTATGTCAAGACCAGCTCGACTATGCCAATGACATTTATGTACATATCCCAGGAGCTAGAAAAACAAAGTACGTAATGCCAAAGTTCTTTTATAAGAGAAACAGCAATGAAGCTGTGTTACTAAAGAGATCCCTCAGCGGACCAGTGTTTCGGAGGCAATCACGAGAAAAGGTCATTCTCTGGCTCTTTTTCCAACATCCTCCTGTGATATGACATCCAATCTCACAACTAAACAGATGTACTCCATCTCAATGCAAAAGTATCTGTTTTTCCCAGACAGCTCTTTCCATTTGGAAGTTCTAAATACAAAGATTACACTTGACCTGTCCAAAACCAAACTCACCATTTCACTTTACAAAACAAGTCCCCTGCGTTCCATTTCTCACTGTGATGATCCCAGTATCTCTGGCTAGGAACTTATATTTACCATTTATATAAAAATGCTCTTAAAAAATACAGATTTCTGCCCTGAACCCACCCTTCCAAAACCAGACCTTCAAAAGTTGGGGGTGGGGGAAGGGAAGATGTTTAATAAGCTCCTCAGGTGAGTCCAGTGCACAAGGAAGTGTGAAGGCCTCTACGTCCATTCATCCTTAACTCACTCCATTCACCACCATCACCTCCATCACCACCATCCTCCCTCACATCCTACTGCTGCTACCTCAAGATCCAGCACCCTTCCATGACAATTAACTTACTAAATATCATCTACATTTCCTCAAATCAAAATCTCTGAAACACCTTTTTTATTTCTCGGCTCTGTAGCTTGTCTTGATATGCTATGATTAAAACTCATCTTCATAATTTTTGACATTTCCTATAATCTGATTCAAAACTACTCCTTCTCTTACTTCCCATGAATTCTCTATGCTGGTCACAAATGCTCACTCAACACACTAATTCCTACCTCAGTAACTGTGTTCATCTTAGTCTAACGTCCCCTACCACCATGGACTCATCTCAAAAATCCATAATTCCAATTCTCTCATCTCTGTTTATCCTTCATGGGAAAGCTGAAGTCCTAAACTCCAATCTTGACTCTCAACACATTACATTACTACAACTACAATCATTCTTTAGTCTACCATTCACTCAACCTCTCCTAGAAAATAATCTTCATAAAACTCTTTTTTAAAACTCTCCCTAACTCAATGACAGCCAGCACTAGATCTTCATCAAGGTTCCAGAGCCAATACGCAAAGCCTCAGCCATTACATTGAATCAATGAACTCCAGTTGGTCAGAGTTTCTTATGGCTGACTTGATTCTGCTCAAGGTATTTTCTTCCAGAAGAATTTTCCTCCCCTTTCCAATCCAAACCCTGAGTTTCTCTGATCACACAACACAAAATTCAGGACTGTTAGGTTAAATAGACAGTTTGAGCCCCCTTCCACTCTGGGAAATTATCACCTAGGGGGGAAAATACCGTGGCAAGAAACAGTAACCAAAATATACAAACACACACATTACTTTTAGGATGCTATGAACATACACATATTTCTTACTTCAGCATTTAAGAAGAATCCTTGTTTTCACAGTAATACTACTACCGTGAAATACTACTTAAAGACAAGCAACAAAAATTTCAGAAAGCAAAAAACAAAAGTGATATTTTAAATAACTTCTGGTTGAAAAAAAAAGATTATGTCCAAGAAGTAGTTTCTTGCCCTTAAAAATCTATTCGTTTCACTGGTCTTCATATTCTGCAATGAAATGGAGAGAACATGGAACCTGAAGTCAGAGGTGTGTGTTACATTCAGAATGGGATGTCTTTTGGCAAGTCCCTCCATCCCAGAGTCAGTCTCTCTGCCAATAACACGACAGTTACTTGGCCCCATGACTTGGCAACTCTTAGCATTCAGATCACCTAAAGCTTAAAGTATTCCAAGTACTCGCAACTTATCTTCAGATTCATCTTTCTCAGGGCCAACCAGTTCATGTCTATTGAGAATCTATTTAATTGGCCATTCATTTTCTTCTTGCTCAGAGGGCTAGTTCCTGGGAAGAAAAACCAAATCCAGGAAACACAGCTGGAATAAGTTAGTATCCAAGTCACTCGGCTAATGCTAGAAAAATCATAAATCTATTATTCATGGGATAATGCTTAGCTACTTGTGACAAATTGAAGGTTGAGAAAATATTTGCACAAAGAACCATCATACCAGCTGAGTCAGGGCCAAGGTAGAGGTCACTGCCAGAGAATGAGCAGCCTGTCACATTTGTAGCTAAAAGAAGTCTTAACAGCATTAAGTTAGGAATGCATTGCTTCATCTAAGAAAGGCCATTTCCCTTCTCTCTGGCCTATGTTTGATTTCCATCAATGTAATAAATCATGAAAGTTGAAGTCAATGTGAATTTTATCTACTTACATATCTAGAACTAAAACTTAGAATAGCCAAACAGCCTACTAAAAATAACAAGATCATAAATAGTATATATATATATATATATATATATATATGTGTGTGTGTGTGTGTGTATAGTACAAAACTAAGGACATATAAAGAACCAGAAAACTGCTTTTATGAATTAAAATTAGGCATTATCATTCAAGTCCACAGCCACCTTCTCTGTGGGCCTGGGTCCTCGAGCTCACAACAGAAATATCTCTGTATTTTAAATTAAGACAACTTACTAGCAGAATTAAAACTGGATAATAGGCCGGCGCCGTGGCTCAACAGGCTAATCCTCCACCTTGCAGCACCGGCACACCAGGTTCTAGTCCCAGTCGGGGCACCGGATTCTGTCCCAGTTGCCCCTCTTCCAGGCCAGCTCTCTGCTGTGGCCTGGGAGGGCAGTGGAGGATGGCCCAAGTGCTTGGGCCCTGCACCCCATGGGAGACCAGGATAAGCACCTAGCACCTGGCTCCTGCCATCGGATGAGCGCGGTGCGCCGGCCGCAGCGCACCGACCGCAGCGGCCATTGGAGCGTGAACCAACGGCAAAGGAAGACCTTTCTCTCTGTCTCTCTCTCTCTCACTGTCCACTCTGCCTGTCAAAAAAAAAAAAAAAAACAACTGGATAATACACTGTACAAGAGCATACCAAACAGCAGAATAAGAGAGTTTTTTTCACAACAGTAATTTCTCCAAACCAGAGCCTTAAATCTGGCTTTAGAGCAAGTGAGACTACAAAAGACAGGGAGGAATTTGGGAGTGCAGAAAGAGTTCTTACTTCCTCACCACTTTGAAAATCCTGTTAATTTCAATAGATGAACTGAGTTCACTGTGTCTTTCTTTTTAATAGCACTGAAGAGACTTTTAAAGATCTATTTCAATTACATTCTGGATTTTGTGAGTTAGGACAGCAGCTCTTGGAGCATGTGTTTAGGCTGTGGTTCTGTGTCTCCAGGGAGGAACAACCTCTTGCAAACACTCCCGCTACAGACTGCTTCCTCCAGAGGCGCCTCAAGTCCCATGCGCTTCACCAGCCAGCTACAGAAAAGTATGGGAAACTCTGAATTCTCTCCTGCTGATAGCAAGGAGTTTTGAAGGTGGGTAGAACAGGTCTAAGTGAGAGGTGAGAATTAGAGTTATTTTAAGCTTAATCAGCTCGTTTCACATTGTTTTTCAATGAGAGAGTAACTGGGACGTCTGGCAATGTACAGGCAAGGAGGAAAACGTGCTGCAACCTTTTCGTGCTTGGTCGAATTTAACAATTCAGTGACTCAAACTTTTAAGCATGAAATAATTGCCAACTAGCTTTTGTCATAAAACACCACTTACACAATAACCCGCTTGGCTGACTTCCAGAGCATTGCTCAAGTGTCAATTCCACGAAGAAATCTCCCCAGACCCCTGATTTGTGGCCCGCCCCACCCACCCCCCATGGAAGACTCCTCAGTGGTCCATCAACACTCAGAGACAACATCCCAAGTTCTTGAACTAATTCCACCACCCAGTAAATACTTGACAAACGTTTGCTGAGTGGGGGTGGGGTGAGGAGGGAGTGGAGAGAGAGACAGAAAATCATACAGAAAGACTGAGAACTTTTTCATTAAAGATTTATTTATGTGAAAGGCGGTCTAACAGAGACAGAGAGAGAGACAGAGACAGAGAGAAAGAGAGATCTCCCATCTTCTGGTTCACTCCCCAAATGGCACAACAGGCTAAGCCAGGCCAAAGCCAGGAGCCAGGAGCTTCACTCAGGTCTCCCATATGGGTGCAAGGGTCTAAGGACTTGGGCCATCTTCCAGTGCTTTCCGTGGCATATTAGCAGGGAGCAAGATGGGAAGTGGAGCAGCCAGGTCTCTAACTAGCACCCATGAGGGATGCGGGCACTACAGACTGCAGTTCAACCCTCAGTACCACTTTGTGGTAGGGAAACTGTCTCTCAATAAAACAGTTAAAAATAGTAACTTTTATAGTTAAGCACCGAATTATTCGGCATATTAGAATTTGAGAACTCTAAGTCATAAACTTTAATTTCTATGCTTCACTACTATAAATTAAATGTTACTTAACTGGTAAATTCAAAATTCATTTCAGGCACTTAGATATTTTCATATTTATATGAAAATAAAGCTATGTATTTGAACAAAGTATTTTGCTTAGGTTTTTTTTTTTTTTTTGAAAGGAGATTTTAGAGAAAACCTTAGTCCATTTGCCAGTCTAGAAATTGCATCTGAAATGGACAAGACATTCTGGTTTTTCTTTTTTTAGGATTTGTTTATTTGAAAGCCAAAGTTAGAGGAGGAGAGAGAAAGAGAAACATATCTTCCATCTGCTGGTTCAATGCTCAAATGGCCGCTACAGCCAGGGCTGGCCCAGCCTAAAGCCAGGAGTCAGGAGCCAGGAGCTTATTCCAGATCTCTCACGTGGGTGCCAGGGCCCAAACACCTGGGGTATCCTCTGCTGCTTTTCCCAGGCTATTAGCAGGGAGCGAGATCAGAAGTGGCACAGTCAGGACTCAAACCAGCGCCCATATTGGATGCATGCATCACAAGAGACTGCTTCCCCCACTACGCCACAACACCATCCCCTAAAGAAGGTTTGGCATTGGATACCTCCCATTTAGTATCTTCACAATTGGATGTCCATGTAAAGCCTGTTTGGTTCCTCGAACCTGAATGTCTGATTGGTTCCCCAAGCATCCTGAAGAAAGAGGGCATTTTGCTATATTTAAGCAAGTTCTATTCGGAATTTTAAATGCTATGACTTCATATATTCAAAAGTAAGTCACTTCTCTGATAACACATGTGTGAGGAGGAAGCAAAGCCAGAAAAGGAAATTTCTTTCTCTAAAAACCGATTATGTATTATCTTATTATTCTGTGGCAAGTCTTCTGCCTACACTGAAACCCACAGATACCGAAATTCAAAGGCAGCTGTGTTAAGATGGGAGCTTGACTCCAACAGGAATATACTTAGTCCTTTTATGCTCAAGTCAATGACACTGTAGTCACTCAGACTCTCAAGCTTAAAATTAAGGAGAATTTCATTGCATTTAAATTTTACACTTATTTGTTAGATTAGATGTGTATCATTTCAATGTATTTTGATGTATTTTCAATGTATTAATACAAGGTGATTTTGCAAGTTACTTATTTGGATTTTCAACATGAGTGTTTTGCTTGAATACCATATGCTTATAAATAGAATTCTAGATTTTTTTTCCTTATAAGGAATAAGTTCCACAAGTCTTTAAACAAAAAAGTGAAATTTGAAACAATTCCAAGTTAAGGTCATATGTCATGAACTCATACCATGCAGAAAAAAAACATGCTGAATATTTTATATTTATAAAAATATTGACTATGGCTTTTTTAAAACTAGTTTCAAATAACAATTCAGCATAATAATATCTAGCAACTCTGTTTTATCAGAGAGGTTTTTAACAACTCATTCTATCTAAAGAACCAATATTCAAGCGAACTGCACCCAAAAAAAAATATTCCAATTCACTCCTGTGAATTGGTAATATTTAAATTAAGATTAAGGGTTTAGATGATCTGCAGTTAATCTCAAGAAATTCATTTAAAGCTAAAGTAAATTTCCAACCCAAGTAATTCAAAAAGTATATTCAATATATTTCTCATAAGACACATATTAGGGACAAAGTGAGCATTCAAACATGTCTGTAATAGCCAATAATACTCATGAAATAAGGAAAAATGACCATCCTCTGACATACCAATGTTCAGGCTCTGCCTGAATACATTGGCCATACCGAAAAATTCTGTTCTAGGGACATGCTCAGAGCACAAGTAACGCAAGTGTGTTGAAGGGCTGAGGGCAAACATCTTCCAAATACTTTAACTCATACTTTAAATAGTAATTTGCTTCCCAAAAGGATATTTGGATCCAAATTTGGCACTATTTGTTGCTAGATTGTGTATAAATATTTCAAAATAGGTTTTGCAGAAAGGCACCAGTCATTTCTAAAAATAACCTTAACTCCTTCATTGTTTCAACTTCATATAATCAGCTAGAATTCCTAAATCTAACTTTATATTATCATGCCTCTTGTATATAGATTTTTACTTCTGAAAGTGATTTAGGCTATCCATTTTTCTATTAAATAGGAATAATACCTAGATTACTATTTTGATAATCCACCAGGTTACTCAAGTAATATACCAACCTTATTAGTCATGATACCATTTTGGAAAGTATAAAACATATAACAAAATCAAAATATATAGCAATTATCTGAAAAACTGGGACCACCTGAGGTAAGGTCCAAGTTTCTCTACTTTAGGGTAAATCTGTCACTTTACAAACAAGCTTTGTTTTCTTAGGAAGCATAGGGAAAAGAGGCCAAATGGGAGTAGGTAAAGCAGTGATTTAGGATTTTCCCTCCCAAACAAAGTGTGCATCATCACTCAACTCTCTCCTCTATCTGTCAAGGTAATTGATGTAGTGAAGAGGCCAAGGAAACCTGCAAGGCATGCCAGCTCTATAGCACACACATCTCTCCCTGCCAACAAACGAGCACACAAAACCAATGGGGACAACTCAGAACATGTGTTGGAACTTGCTTCTCCATACTAAATACATTCACAGGGAAAACAAGCAAATGGGAGGAAACACATCAGCCACTAGAAACATATTTTTCAAATGAACACAATCTTCATTTTCTTTTCATTTATTTATCTTGTGACAAGGCAGGAAAAGAGATCTGGACAAAAACAAACAAAAAGCAGATCTCAATTTGAATTCTGGCTCCATCACTTACAAGGTTTATGACCCCTGGCAAGTTGTTGGCTTCCTGAATGGCTATCTCTTTATCTGTAAATAAATTTTATGAGTGACTGATAATACTTACCTGGCAGATTTGTGGTAAGAATAAAGTAAATTTAAAATTTTAGCTATTTATTTTTATTTATCAAAAGACAGAGACACAGAGAGCTTCCATCCACTGTCTCACTCCCCAGATGCCCACAACAGCAGAGGCTGGGCCAGGCCAAAGATAGAAGCCCAGAACTCAATCCAGGTCTCCCAATGGGTGGCAAGGACCCAAGTATTTGAGCCATTACCTGCAGCCTCCCAGGGCACACACTGGCAGGAAGCTGGACTTGGAAGCAGAGCCAGGACCTGAACCGAGGCACTGTGATAGGGGCAATTCAAGCAGCATTAACAGGTGAACCAAACACCTGCCCCTGAAATGAGTTAACTCTAAATGGTCTAGGAAATACCCAGCAAAGTGTAGAAATCTAGTGTCACTGCAGTTACATACCTCTGCTTTGACGAGGCATTTCAGAAGCTTCCTTTATTGCATTTTGCTTCGAACCCAAAGGAACCCAGGCTATCATTGATGACATTAATGAAACCATAGCATTAGGACCGGTGCACCTTTTAAGAGAGCTCTTTTTCCTCCTCCTAGTACAGGAGACACACAACCCTAGATGAACAGTCAAGGACTAACAGAGTTCATGGATCATTTCCACATAACAGTAAATGACCCTGGAAGCTGAGACTGAACAAAACCTTGAGAGAATGCCAGAAGTGAATCAGATATTTTTAATAACAGTAAGATTTCTGTGCTCCTGCCAGATAGAAGGAACACTCACACACACACAAAATGGAGAAAAAAAAAAAAGAACCCAGAAAAATTCTTACAAGTTCAAAGACCCTAAAAGCTTGGTGAGAAGTTATTTGATTATCCTAAGAGCCAATGAATTACAAAACCCAGTCAAGCATTACAGATAAAATCCTATACATGAGTAAGACAGGGATATGGAGTGACTTCTTACAACACTGTTCTAAGTAAAGTTCAGTTTGAAGCTATGAAACAAACTGAGTAGAATCCAATGAGCAGCTTCATGCAACTGCAAATAGGATAGAAAACTGCTCTGAGTGATATAATCCTGAGAAAGCTGAAAATGAGACATAAAAGTATTTATGGGAATCCAATTCAAATATTTTATTACAAAACCAACCCTAATTTAAGGATTTGCAATTAATAAAAGAAGTTGACGTTTTGGAGTGACAGGTCAATAATTCTATGTAATTCCAACTAAAATTAAAACGTGAAAAGTTGATTTAGACTCATGATTGTAAGTAGAAATATTACCAACTCTATTAACTGTGTTCACTTACTTAAGGAACATTAGAGTTACCAATTTATAAGTTTAATTTGTGAGATGTATAAGGATGATTTCAGTTCTCAGAAAAGTATTTAAGAAATCCAGAAAAATTTATAAAACAATCTTTTTTTTTTTTTGACAGGTAGATTAGACAGTGAGAGGAGAGACAGAGAGAAAGGTCTTCATTCGCCGTTGGTTCACCCTCCAATGGCCACTGAGGCCAGCACACCGCGCTGATCTGATGGCAGGAGCCAGGTGCTTCTCCTGGTCTCCCATAGGGTGCGGGGCCCAAGCACTTGGGCCATCTTCCTCTGCACTCCCTGGCCACAGCAGAGAGCTGGCCTGGAAGAGGGGCAACCGGGACAGAATCCAGCGCCCCAACCAGGACTAGAACCCGGTGTGCCAGGGCCGCAAGGCAGAGGATTAGCCTGTTGAGCCATGGCACCGGCCATAAAATAGAGTCCTAAGTAACTGAAGCTGCTGTGTAAGTTTGTGAGATTTAGGATTACTATTTTTTTTTAGGATTATTATTTTCATATTAGAATTTATATTCAAAGACAGTAGGAAGCTTATCTCTTTCATTTACCTCTTTATCCTTAGTGTGCAGATCAATGCCTGGTCTTTAAAAAAAAAGTTTGCTAAGTGAATGGATACCTTTCCTCACTCAAACCAATTTTTTCTTCTTTGTTATTTATTATAATGGTATTATTGGAGTTATTATGAGAATAAATAATAGGAGTCCCCTAAAACATAATGAATGGCCACATCAAATCAACTATGAGACAAATATAGTCTTAAGTTACTAGCAATATTAAATTAAATTTTGAGATTGCATTGGCTTTCTCATTACAATGATTATACATTTATTTCCATTCATAAAATCTGAAACCTGGCTGAAATCTCAGATCAAATAAACAATTTCTTTTCCAATTGACCTGGCTATTTTAAAAAGGGCATTTTCTGTATAATTTCTCAAATTCCTTTAAAGCTATTACAACAGGATGGTTTCAAATACTAAGGATGAATACAGTTACATATTTTGGAAAATAGGAAATAGGAAAAATATTAATGGACAACTACTAAAAAATTAATAGGAACCGTTTATGGGCAATCACTTGAAAGTAGGAAAAAGTTTGCATTATGCCTCTAATAAATCTAGAGTATGATAATAGGATACCTTAGACTTAGCCTGTATATTATTGAAAAAGCATAAGTGTGCAAGATTAGTAAATATTTCATTGTACCTGTGCTGAGTCATTTACTTACACCTTCAGTATTTAGTACTGAAGTTTATAGTACTCTATAGTTGGAAGGATTGTATATATTCAAATATATAAAAAATAGATACTTTTTTTTTTTGACAGGCAGAGTGGACAGTGAGAGAGAGAGACAGAGAGAAAGGTCTTCCTTTGCCGTTGGTTCACCCTCCAATGGCTGCCGCAGACAGCGCACTGCGGCCGGCGCACCGCGCTCATCCGATGGCAGGAGCCAGGTGCTAGGTGCTTTTTCCTGGTCTCCCATGGGGTGCAGGGCCCAAGCACTTGGGCCGTCCTCCACTGCACTCCCGGGCCACAGCAGAGGGCTGGCCTGGAAGAGGGGCAACCGGGACAGAATCCGGCGCCCCGACCGGGACTAGAACCCGGTGCTCCGACTGGGACTAGAACCCAGTGTGCCGGCGCCGCAAGGCGGAGGATTAGCCTGTTGAGCCACGGCGCCGGCCAAAAATAGATACTTTCAAAGCTTGTCATTAACTTGCTTTATTTCATATGATATGATCTGGTGTTCCTGAGTATACTGGTTGTGGACAAAAACATCATCCAGAGATTATTTCAATCTAAAAGTTACTATAATTTTTCAATGCTATAGACTCATGTATCAGGTTTTATCACTGAATTCTAAGTTTGGTTTATGAAACTCATTCTTACTGTAATTCTAAACCAGGAGTGACCTAGGAAGTAGGACAAGCCCATGCGAGATAGGTAGAATTTGTTGACAATCTTACAAGTTATCACAATACTAGTCCTACAAATACACAAATGAAGAAACTCAAAGTCCTATTTCTGTCAAAAATAGAAAGATTTTTTAAAACACAAAACAACTTTGCTACAAATGAAAGTGTATAATTTTTGAACCTAGGAAGAGTAACATAAATTACTTGTAAGGTATAAGTGAGAAATAAAAAATAATAAATAACTCCAAATTTTGTTAAGTTATACATATATATAAAGGTACTTCAAAAAGTTTATGAAAAATGGAATTAAAAGATATTTATTTTGGCACAAAACAACTGAAATGAATGCATAGTGTGTTTGAAATATATATTTTTCTGGGGCCGGCATTGTGTCATAGCAGGTAAAGCCACTGCCTACAGTGCCAGCATCTCTTATGGGTGCCAGTTCGACTCCCAGCTGCTCCACCTCTGATCCAGCTCTCTGCTATGGCCTGGGAAAGCAGTGGAAGATGGCCCAAGTCCTTGGACCCCTGAACTCACATGGGAGACCGGAAGGAAGAGCCTGGCTCCTGGCTTTGGATTGGCTCAGCTCTGACCGTTGTGGCCAATTAAGGAGTGAACCAGCAGATGGAAGACCCCCCCGCCCCGCTTCTCTGTTTCTCCTTCTCTCTCTTTGTAACTCTGGCTTTCAAATAAATAAATAAATCTTGAAATATATATGTTTCATGAACTCTTTGAAGACTCCTCATATGTATGGATTTCAAGATTTTTCTACACTAAAATTAGCTTATCTTCTAACTCCATTATCCATGAACCTTTTGAAGTATACTCACACATCTACATCCACATAAATACACATAAATATATCTATTTCCAGAGTAACCAATTTTTTAAAGTAACTTTGTAATTTCTACATTATTGAAAAACAAATGAGAAGAAAAATTTTAGAACTCATAAAAAAAGAGGAAAAATTGAAAACCAATAGGTGGCACTGTACACAAAAAGTGCTAAAAATAATAAATATAGGACTAATCATAATTAATCTAAGTGGACCAAACCCACTATTTAAAACAAAAGTCTGAAGTCTAAAATTTTAAGAGATCCAATGACACTCTTCATAAGGAGTACTTGAAACAGCAGGACACAAAATGCTGAAAATAAAATGGTACCAAGACTTCTAGGGAAACCTGATACAGCTGTATCTGCATCAGATATAATAGCCCTTAAGTGGAATTGAGGAAATGGCATATACATAGGAAATGAAAGAATAGTTAAGAAAATAACAAAGGATGATATAACTCTAAAATTATATATAATTAAATCCTAAAATATGTAAATAATAAAAATTTTCTCACTAGTACAACACAATAGTGTTAATAAAACACTTAGCAGAGACAATATTCAACAGCCTCAGCCATTAGCTTGAATTACTGTGAATATCTACAAAACTTTAGTCATGAACTTGAAACCACAAACTCCTTTCAAGCACAAGAGGAAAATGGCAAAAACATGGCGAAGGAGTGGGCACTGTGGAGTGTGGGGTGCAATGCCAGCTCAGGCTGGGCTGCTCTGTTTCCAGTCCAGCGTTCCTACTTCTGTGCTCAGGAGACAGCAGAACACAGCCCAGAAGACGGGCCCAGGTGGAGGACCAGGATGGAGTTCCCCGCTCCTGCCTCAGCTCCATGCAGACCTGACCATTGCAGCCATTTGGAGAGCAAACCAGAGGATGGAAGATCTTTCTCTGTGTTTGTGTTTCTGTTTCTGTCTGTCCCTCTTTCTCTCCTTAAATAAATCATAACAGGAAAAAAAAGAAAGAAAGAAAAGAGAAAAACATCTGCCCATTTCCAGCAGTTACGGTGCCAACTGGGGCACACAAATTCCATATCTGAGTGCCCGGGTTCCAGCTCCCAGTTCTGCTTCTTCTAGCTTCCTGGTAACGCAACCCATAGAGGTAGCAGGTGGCTCCAGTAGTTGTGTCCCTGCTGGATTGAGATCCAGTCTCCAGGCTTTGGCCTGGGCCATTCCTGGCTATCGCAGTCATTTGAGGAAGTGAAGCAGCAGAAAAAAAGATCTGTGTGTGAGTGAGTGTGTGTGTGTGTGTGTGTGTGTGCGTGTGTGTGTATGTGTCTGTCTCTGTGCCTTTGAATTAATTAATTAATTTTTAGGAATCATGTCTGGAACTAACCATGCACTTAGGAAAGAAGGAAAAACTAGCTTCCCCTTCCTTCTGACCCCTTAATACATCTCAGAGACACATGAGCTTAAGTGAGCTTTTGTAAACTGGCTTCAGAACTGGATCATTGACTTCTTGGAGAAAATGTGTCAGAGGTATATGCCCCTCCCCCATTCCAATGGCTTACAAGTCAAGTGCAGGAATGCAACCAGCTGCAAAGAATGCTAATGACTCTCTGGTCAAGAAAGAGAGCAAAGAGAAAAAATTCAAAAATGAAATCCCCTGTAGTGGTAAATGAAGTGAATGGTAGTTAACTAAGGGTCTGCTAGATCATTCTGATGTGGTCTGCCTGACCCCGTACCAAATAGGTGACAGATTTCTAATTCATCCTGTTTGTCATGTTCCAAAGTTTTACTATTTTTTTATTTGACAGGTGGAGTTAGACAGTGAGAGAGAGAGAGAGAGAGACAGAGAGAAAGGTCTTTCTTTTTCGTTGGTTCTCCCCCTAAATGGCCGCTACGGCCAGCACTGTGCTGATCTGAAGCCAGGAGCCAGGTACTTCCCCCTGGCCTCCCATGCAGGTGCAGGGGCCCAAGCACTTGGGCCATCCTCCACTGCCTCCCTGGGCCACAGCAGAGAGCTGGACTGGAAGAGGAGCAGCTGGGACTACAACCCCACGCCCATATGGGATGCTGGTGCCTCAGGCGGAGGATTAACCAAGTGAGCTAGGGCGCCAGCCCCCCAAAGTTTTACTATTAATTCACCCATTTCTTATTATGATACAAACCAGTATATCCTTACTGATGCCCCTGAGCATGAGAGACCTGCTCCGGGGAAGGAGAACCCACCTAAAGGGACAACATGACCATACACAGCGGTGGGCACCCAACGGACAGGTGCACTCATTTAAGCAGCAAAACACCCATACTCACATTCGCAGTCTCAGTGTTCCAAGGACCTGACTGTGGGCTGCCAACCCTATCAGGGGGCCACATTTTCACAAACAAGCTTTTATGTTACTGTTTTTACCTGCTGTATTATTGGCACAAATACTCCCTCCTATTTCACTTTCTAGCTTACTTTTTTGTGAACATATAACATAAACTATATATATAAACATATATATGTTACTACTGTATGCACTCAAAACACTAAGAAGAGCAATAAATTAGCAGAAATCTGCCTTCTCCAAATATGTGCTGAACTTCTCAAACTCAAGTGACACCTACACTATAGCAAAGGGTCTTTTTGTCTCCAGGACAGGCCCTGTTGGCTCCCTGGGAATGCTACTTTTACTTTCCCCTGGGAGAGCTTTGTTGCTTTATCCAGCCTCTGAAAAGACTGTCTCTGTCTGTACATAGACAACCTCTGACTTCACGATGCAGAGCCCACATATAGCTGGAAATCTACAAAATGCCAGATACTCCACAGCCTAGCCTTCTTTCAAACTAGGACATAGCCATAGGACCTGGACCCAGCCAACCAACCAAATAGCTCCTGGGTCTTTGCATCAGAAGCTCATGATGGGCAGAAGCAAGGACAACAGGAATCCATTCCAGAAAGGGTGACAGCAAGTGGATACAGGGCAATGGGCAACTCTGGACCTCCACTCCATGTCCAGAATTGGTGGATGGGCGGCACAAGGGGTGCTGTGTCCTGGGCCCAGCTCACAAGGGTGAACTTGTGCATTATTCCTGGCCCTGTGGGCTACAAGCAGAATCCTCTGAGCTGCTCCTGTGATTCTGACACTGCAAACAACTTTTTTATATATTTTATTTAAGTTATACAAGTTTCATATATTTTCTTTATACCATTTTAGAAACATAGTGGCACTCCCCCTGCAGAAAACAGTTAAAAAGAATGACCATTTATTAATAACAATAAATATAATAAAAATAATAGAACACACAATTCATAATCAAGTCACTAAAAAGACATAAACACACTTCTCAAAGAAAGGGCAGATCAGATCAACATGATTATTCAAAGAACCAAAAGTCCACACATATTTCTTAGTATTACAATAGGTCAAGACAGCAAAAAGACATCTTCCCATGATCTTGCCTTCTGTATAAGCAATTAAAACACAGCCACTAAGATAAAGTCAAGATATTATCAAGACAGTGAAGTGGCATCTTCAGTGAATAAAAGGTCAATTAAATTATGGAATCAGTCATGTGGGCCATTGTATCCCTTGATCCCCAGATAATGTATGACAGGCACAGTATACAGGCTGGATCTTATGGAAAGAATAGATAAATAATTTTAAGTGTTTTCTAACTAAGGCTAAAGAAATAACACGTGCAAATGAATATTAATGAATTTCCTGTGAAATAAATGAAGAAATAGAACACATAGAAATAGAGACTGAATGGAGCAGGTGCTGTGGCATAGTGAGCTAAGCTTCCCATATGGATGCCAGCTCCAGTCCCGCCTGCTCCTCTTCCAATCCAGCTCTCTGCTATGGACTGGGAAAGCAGTAGAAGATGGCCCACGTCCTTGGGCCCCTGCACCAGTGTTGGAGACCCAGAAGCTCCTCGATCCTGGTCTCAGATTCCTGCAGCTCTGGTGCAGCCATCTGAGGAGTGAATCAGTGGACGGAAGACCTCTTTCTCTGTCTCTGCCTGTCTCTGTCTACAACTCTGTCTCTCAAATAAATAAATAAAATCTTTAAAAAAAAAAAGGAAACAAAAAATAGAAATACAGACTGAAAAAAGGGAAAGTAACATAAAATCAGCTACTGTGTTAGATGTGATTGCTGATGATGACTTTAACTAAGGGGTTGTCACCTCACTGTTGAGGGCAGCACAGATCTCTACACATAGCTTCCATAACAATGCAGGGATCATCCAACCCAGGTTCCTGGCTATAGTCACTTCTAAAGGACTTCAAAAAAGGCAGTCCCTAATCCTATCCTCTTCCCAAAATTCCAGGGAAGACATTTGTTCTTCTTCTTCTTCTTCTTCTTCTTCTTCTTCTTTTTTTGACAGGCAGAGTGGACAGTGAGAGAGAGAGACAGAGAGAAAGGTCTTCCTTTGCCATTGGTTCACCCTCCAATGGCCGCTGATCCGAAGCCAGGAGCCAGGTGCTTCTCCTGGTCTCCCATGGGGTGCAGGGCCCAAGCGCTTGGGCCATCCTCCACTGCACTCCTGGGCCACAGCAGAGGGTTGGCCTGGAAGAGGGGCAACTGGGACAGAATCCGGTGCCCCGACCGGGACTAGAACCCAGTGTGCTGGTGCCGCAAGGCAGAGGATTAGCCTATTGAGCCTTGGCACCGGCTGGGAAGACATTTGTAAGCACAACCAGGTGGAGGAAACTGGTACTTCAGTATACATTTTCATATATATTTCCCTTTATAGAGAATTGGGGGAAGAGGGAATCCCTCTAACTTTTCCAAGTTATGGTACCTATGTAAACTGGAGATATCAGAAGATAAAATGCCAATTACATCAGTGTGGTCTCCCTATATCATTATATTAGATTTCCTTTTATCTGTCTATAAAGCGTTTTATCTAAGTGCTTGGACTTATCTCTTTTTTAAGAATTACATTGTCTTATTTACTCTTTTATACATAGATAACATGTTACTCTTTTTAAATAGAAAACATTTATTTAATAAATATAAATTTCAAAAGTATGACTTTTGGATTATAGTTGTGCTTCCCCCCTAACCACCCTCCCACCTGCAAAGCATCCTATCTCCCACTCCCTCTCTCATCCCATTCTTCATTACGATTCATTTTAATTTTCTTTATATACAGAAGACCAACTCTATACTGATTAAAGATTTCAACAGTTTGCACCCACACAGAAATGCAAAGTATAGAGTACTATTTGAGTACTAGCTTTACTGCTAATTCACATAGTACAACACATTAAGGACAGAGATCCTACAAGGGGAGCAAGTGTACAGTGACTCTCGTTGTTGATTTAACCATTGACACTCTTATTTATGACGTTAGTGATCACCTAGGCTCTTGTCATCAGCTGCCAAGGCTATGCAAGTCTCTTGAGTCCACAAACTCTGACCTTATTTAGACAAGGCCATAATCAAAGTGGAAGTTCTCTCCTCCCTTCAGAGAAAGGTACCTCCTTCTTTGATGGCCCCTTCTTTCTGCTCGGATCTCACTCACAAGGATCTTTCATTTAGGTACTTTTTTTCCAGAGTGTCTTGGCTTTCCATGTCTGAGATACTCTCATGGTCTTTTTAGCCAGATCCAAATGCCTTAAGGGCTGATTCTGAGGTCAGAATGCTGTTTAGGGTATTTGTCATTGTATGAGTCGGCTGTGAATCCGGCTTCACACATTGGATCTGAACTTATCTTTAACCACAACAAATTTTCTTATCTTTCTAATCATAGTTTAAAATCTACAGATTCTTTATTTTTATTTATTTCTATTTTATTTGAAAGGCAGAGAGAGAGAGAGAGAGAGGGACCCCATTTTCTTTTTCACTCTCCACATGTCCTTAACAGCCAGGCCTGGGCAAGGTAGAAGCAAGGAACCCAGAATTCAGCTAGAATCCAGGTCTCCCACATGGGTGTCAAGGATCCAAATACTTGCACCATCAACTGTAGCCTCTCAGAGTGGGCACCTATCAGCAAAAAGCTGGACTGTCTTACAAGGCACTCTGATGTAGGATGTGGGAGTCCGAAGTGACGTACTAACCGCTGTGCCAGTAGTCTGCCCCTACAGACTTATTTTCGTGTGTAATTTGGAGCTTTGGAAGAGTCTCTGACATTATTAGCATTACAATAGCTTTCTGAAGATGATAAAGTTCCCATGATTAATACCTTGTAAGTCCCCGATCCAGTAAAATAAATTAAAATATTCTAACAAATGAAACAAAAATCCAAGAGGTAAATTCCATACATAACCACATCTCTTTGTTAACAAGTTATTTTTAGTCCTTTGTGTATGCCAAGTAATTAGATTACTAAGAAAATATTTTAAAAATTCAAAGTGTTTCAGCAAAACAATTTTATATTTTCATTGATCTTTTCCTCTAACGTTTCCAAACTTTAAAACATATGCTCATAAGTATTTCAGCCTATTGTAGCTGATAGACTTTAATGGAATGCTATTGTCTCTTGACTGTGACTAAACAGCAAGACGATGTCAGTGAAATGGGCTGGAACACAAAGTGGCTACAGTGGTGGTTTTATGCCAACTTCATGCAAAACAAAACGAACAATTGGCAATTTTTCAGTAAGCTGAGACAAATACAATGACTCAAGTTAAGCTATTTAAACACCCCCACAAAATATCCTTCTATCCCTGCAAAATGTTTTTTCCCCAAGCTTTAATTACCCACATAACCTGAACTGTGTTGATCTAATCTTAAGAATCCTTGTGCTTTTATGTGTGATGAACGAAGCCCCCGGATCTTCACTTAAGGAGTAACCATCCTCATGTTGCAAGAAGCGGGAGAAGCACCAGAGGTGAAGTCCCTACACGAGATCACACAGGCTGGCAAGAGGGAAGGGACCTCCCTGAACCCTAAATGCCTTTTCTGCCATCCTGCTCTCATTGTCTTTAGATATCCAGAAATCTATACATACACACACAAATATGCAGATGATAGGAACATACATGTGCATGCAAACATGCACACAGGATATTTTTATACCTTATGCAAGTTAAGTAAAGGCACACATCTTGCATAAGGAGTAGAAATAAAAGCAATTACACATCTTCAGGAGCAAAAGGCTGTCTGTGGGCTGCAATACTCTTTTAAAAAGTATACCAAGGCCATCTCACTAGTCCAAGTGATCAATTTCAGTTCACAATTGATCACACTGAAAAGTCTAAGAGTCAAAGGGATCACACAAACAAGACTAGTGTCTGCTAATACTAACTGATAGAATCAAAAGGGGAGAGAATGATCCAACATGGGAAGCAGGATACACAGCAGACTCATAGAATGGCAGATGTCCTAAATAGCACTCTGGCCTCAGAATCAGCCCTTAAGGCATTCAGATCTGGCTCAAGAGCCCATGAGAATATTCTAGGCATGGAAAGCCAAGACACTCTGGAAAAAAAAGAAGACCTAAATGAAAGATCTCTGTGAGTGAGATCCCAGTGGAACGAATGGGGCCATCAAAGAAGGAGGCACCTTTCTCTGAAGGGAGGAGAGAACCTCCACTTTGACTATGACCCTGTCGGAATAAGATTGAAGTCAGCAACCCAAAAGGCTCCCATAGCCTCGGCAACTCATGACTAGACCCTAGGGAGATTACTGACGCCATAAACAAGAGTGTCAAATTGTTAAGTCAACAACAGGAGTCACTGTGTACTTACGTCTCATGTGGGATCTGTCCTTAATGTGTTGTCCAATGTGAAGTAATGCTATAACTAGTACTGAAACAGTATTTTACACTTTGTGTTTCTGTGTGGGTGCAAACTGATGAAATCTTTACTTAGTATATACTGAATCAATCTTCTGTATATAGATAATTAAAAATGAAAAAAAATCTTGGTGTTAAATTGGAAATTGCAGAGAAAATTAATCAATTTAAAAAATATATATCATGTAGGATCTCTGTCCTTAATGTGCTATACATTGTGAATTAATACTATAACTAGTACTCCAACAGTATTTTTCACTTTGTGTTGCTATGTGAGGGCAAACTGTTGAAATCTTTACTTAATATATAGTAAACTGATATTCTGTATATAAAGAGAATTGAAAATGAATCTTGATGTGAAGCAAGGGGAGAGGGAGTGGGAAAGGGGAGGGTTGCGGGTGGGAGGGAAGTTATGGGGGGAAGCCATTGTAATCTATAAGCTGTATTTTGGAAATTTATATTCTTTAAATAAAAGTGTTATTAAAAAAAAAGTATTCTATGTACAATCTTAACAACATGGACATCATACACCATCCCCTCAGACTTTGTAGAACAAGCTGAAGAATCTGGATTTAGACAGCAAAATGTGATTAAAATTTTCCATATTTTGAATCCTTGGAGGCTAGCTTCCATACACTTCTGAAAAACACTACTCCCAAAGCCCTGAAACCCAACTAAAGGCAACAGTGGCTCTCAAAACCACAAATCCAGAATCACAAATCTAGGCCATTTGTAGTCTTGAGAAAAAGAACCAGAGAGCCCAACAACATGTATCAGAAGTGGGCCATGAAGCTTCTCTGAAAAGGAACTGGGACTTTTACAAACAAACGAAGCTGTCAACAATATGTCTTTGATCACTAAGTTACCACTCTGTTTTTAGTCAAAGCTTAACTTTAACTGCACGTTTAGGAAATGAGGGGACTACTTACTCCTCAAAGAATGGCAAATCCAAAGAACCATGAATCACTTCTAAGGAACTCAACAGGTAGTAATGATTTTTGTTAATGGGGCACATTTCTACTATAATCACACACTACTTCACTAATTATATAGTAAACAGTATGTAGATGAAATGGTGCTAAGCACTACTAGAGACAACATCCAGGGTCCTGTCATGTAAACATTGTTAGACAACATTCAACAAATGCATGATCAAAGGGACCATGTGTTGCAACAGGAGGACAGGGAAGGCAGGAGACACTCAGTGAGGAGGTGGACTTGAAGAATAGACTTGAAGTGTGGACAGGACACTCACAGAGATGAGATGAGGTAAGGACACACTTTACAAACAAAGGGAATAATAGACTGAGAAGTGAGAAAATAGTACATATCTAAAATTAAATACTATAATTGATCTTAGCCAAAAGGCTGATGGATCAGGGATCTAAATCTAAGACCTAAAACCATTAAATTACTACAGGAAAACATAGGGGGAAACACTGCAAGACATTGGCATAGGCAAGGAATTCTTGGATACGACTCCGGCAGCAAAGGCAATAAAGGCAAAAATAGACAAATGAGATTACATCAAACCAAGAAGCTTCACCATAGCAAAGGAAACACTCAAAAAAGAGGCAAGCAAGAGAATGGAAGAAAATATTTGAAAACTGTATGTCTGATAAAGGATTAATATAATATGTAATATATATTCTTATCTTACATATAATAATATATAAGAAGCCCAAGAAATTCAACAACAACAAAAGAAGCAATCTAGTTAAGAAATGGGCTAAGGACATGAACAGGCATTTTTCAAAGGATAGCCAACAGGGAAATGCAAATAAAAACCACAGCGAGGTTTCACCTCACTCCAGTTAGAATAGCTACCATTCAAAAATCAAAAAATAACTGGTGAGGATGTGGGGGAAAAGATACCCTAGTACTTTATCAGTGGGAATGTAAATTAGTATAACCATTATGGACGACAGTATAGAGATTCCTAAGAAATCTGAAAATAGATCTAACATATGACCGAGTCATTCCACTCCTGGTAATTTACCCAAAAGAAATGAAATCAGCACATGAAAGAGTTATCTGTAACTCCATTTTTTAGCAGCTAAATTTATAATAACTGAGGTATGGAATTAATGCAGTTGTCCATCAACTGATGACTGGATAAAGAAATTGTGATATATATACAGTATGGAAAACTTCTCAGTTGTAAAAGAGAATGAAAACATGTCTTTCTCAATAAAATAGACGCAACTGGAGATCATATGCTTAGTAAAATAATTCAGTTCCAAAAAGACATATGTTTTTCCTGATTTATAATAACTAATATTCAGAACGCAAAAGAACATGTCATGTACATGAGCAAAACTGACATTTTAAGATTTGATTATTTTTATAGCATTTATCTACACTTTGGAGGAACAGTGGTTATTTTACTTACTATTTATTGAATTATTTACTTAATGGGTGGTTAAACTTGTGATTATAAAGCAAATTCAAAGTACACCAATGTAAAAATTAAAAGAAAAATAACAAGGGAGCGTGGGAATGAATGAGGTAGGGCAGGCAGGTAGCATGGGAAGTATTATTATAATCTTAAAACTGTATACATGAAATACATGATTTAGCTCCCTGGGGAAATGGGAGATTATGGCTCAAGTGCTTGGGCCCCTGCCACTGCTATGAGAGACGGGGATGGAGTTCCTGGCTACTGGTTTCAGCCTGGCCCAGACCTGGCTGTTGCAGCTGTTTGGGGAGTGAACCACCAGATGGAATATTTCTCAGTGTCTCTCTCAGTGGTCCTCCCTCCTTCTTTTTCTGTAACTCTGCCTTTTAAATAAACAAATATTAGAATACTATACAGCAGTAAAAAAAAAAAAAAACAATGAAATCTGGTCATTTGCAACAAGATGGAGGAATCTGGAAAACATTATGCTGAGTGAATTAAGCCAGTCCCAAAGGGACAAATATCATATGTTGTCCCTGATCGGTGACAACTAACTGAGCACCAAAGAGGAAACCTGTTGAAGTGAAATGGACACTATGAGAAACAGTGACTTGATCAGCTCTTGTGCTGACTGTTGATGTACAATGTAATACTTTATCCATTTTAGTGTTTTTTCTTTGTTTTGTTCTAGTACTATTGGTTGAACTCTGTAATTAGCACACAATTATTCTGTTTAAATTTTAACTGAAAAGTGATCCCTGTGAAATATAAGAGTGGGAATAAGAGAGGGAGGAGATGTACAATTTGGGACATGCTCAATCAGACTTGCTCCAAATGGTGGAGTTAGAATTGTGCCAGGGGATTCCAATACAATCCCATCAAGGTGGCATGTACCAATGCCATCTCACTAGTCCAAGTGATCAATTTTAGTTCACAATTGATCACACTGATAAGTCTAAGAGTCAAAGGGATCACACAAACAAGACTAGTGTCTGCTAATACTAACTGATAGAATCAAAAAGGAAGAGAACGATCCATCATGGGAAGCAGGATACACAGCAGACTCATAGAATGGCAGATGTCCTAAATAGCACTCTGGCCTCAGAATCAGCCCTTAAGGCACTCGGATATGGCTCAAGAGCCCATGAGAGTATTTTAGGCATGGAAAGCCAAGACACTCTGGAAAAAAAAAAAGAAGAAGACCTAAATGAAAGATCTCTGTGAGTGAGATCCCAGTGGAAAGAAGGGGCCATCAAAGAAGGAGGTACCTTTCTTTGAAGGGAGGAGAGAACTTCCACTTTGACTATGACCCTGTCAGAATAAGATCGAAGTCGGCGAACTCAAAAGGCTTCCATAGCCTTGGCAACTCATGACTAGAAGCTAGGGAGATTACTGATGCCATAAACAAGAGTGTCAAATTGTTAAGTCAACAACAGGAGTCACTGTGTACTTACGTCTCATGTGGGATCTGTCCTTAATGTGTGGTCCAATGTGAAGTAATGCTATAACTAGTACTGAAACAGTATTTTACACTTTGTGTTTCCGTGTGGGTGCAAACTGATGAAATCTTTACTTAGTATATACTAAATCGATCTTCTGTATATAAAGATAATTGAAAATGAATCTTGATGTGAATGGAATGGGAGAGGGAGCGGGAGACGGGAGGGGTGTGAGTGGGAGGGAAATTATGGGGGGGGGGGAGCCATTGTAATCCATAAACTGTACTTTGGAAATTTATATTTACTAAATAAAAAAATAAATTAAAAAAAAATAAATCCTGAAAAACAAAGTAACTTCAAGTTTGATAAAAATAGGTCACAATTTGGCCTTCATTGATTTTCTCATCACTATACTCCACTACAAGAGATATGAATTTGTAAACACATTTCTAATCTCTTTTATTATAAGCTATCACTTCACCGTTCATAGAAATGATGGTTATTCATTAACCGACTTTTTAAATCTCATTATTGATGGGACTTAGCTTTGTATCTGAAACAAACTCAATAGATACTGTCTCTACCCCACTCCTAGCCTCCTGGGACTAACTCAAAGCAGCAGAAGATAGCCCAAGTCCTTAGGCCCCTGTCATGGATGTGAGGGACCTGGAGGGAATTCCTGGCTTGCTAGCCTTGAACTGGCCCAGCTCTGGCTGATGCAGGCATTTGAGGAGTGAACCAATAAATGGTTCTCCTTCTCTCTTTTCTCACTCTAGCTCTTTTAAGTACATGAAAATTACTACAAAAACATTAAATATAATAAGCTAAAATTAATGATTTTTTATTTCTTCATCTACTTAAAACATAGTTAGAACTGCAACTTTTATCATCAGGATGAATTTTAAAAATTTTAAAGATTTATAAGATGAATAGATAGCATCACTGTGAAAAACAACACTCTGGGGCTGGTGCTGTGGCATAGCGGGTAAAGCCACCTCCTTCCATGCCAGCATCCCATAAGGGCACCAGTTTGAGTACTGCCTGCTCCACTTCTGATCCAGCTCTCTGCTGTGGCCTGGGAAATCAGCTGAAGATAGTCCATGCCCTTGGACCCCTGTACCCATGTAGGGGACTCAGAAGAAGCTCCTGGTTCCTGGCTTCAGTTTGACCCAGCTCTGGCCAACTAAGGAGGGAACCAGTGGATGCAAGACTGCTCTCTCTCTGCCTCTGCCTCTCTGTAACTCTGCCTTTCAAATAAATAAATAAATCTTAAAAAAAAAACCCTCAAGATTTAGATGAAAATTAGGTTCCCACTCTTGCCAGTCCACCAAAGTCTAACAGCCAAACACAGGTGGATTTTACTTTTGGGAAATGGGTCAGCCTACACCAAAAGGAGGAAGGGAGGGAGGGAGGTAAGGTTGAGCTAGTTAACTGAGACTTAACCATTTTAGCATCAAATTCTATTTAAGAACCATAAAGAGGGATGGGTGTTTGGCACAGCAGTTAAGTCACCACAGTGCAGCACCTGTGTCCCATGCCAGAGCGTCTAAGTTTAAACCCAGGCTCTGTTCTCCATTCCAGTTTCCTGCTAATGCACACCCTGGAAGACAACAGGTGATGGCTCTAGTATTTAGGTCCCTGACACCCATCTGGGAGACCCAGATAGAGTTCCCAGCTCCTGATTTCAGCCTGGCCCAGCCATGGCTGTTGGGTACACCTGCAAAGTGAACCAACAGAGAGAAGAACTCTCTCGTTTCTCTGCCTTTCAAAGAAGCAAATGAACAAATAAATTTTAAAACCAAAAAGGAACCATAAAGGTACAGTTTCAGTGCCCACATCAGCACTGGCGTTTAGGTGAAAATTTCATACCTACACACACTATGCTCACACTACTCCTTCATACAAAACTAATTTTGCATTGTCTCTTTGTCATCAACCCAATGCCTGTTTGTCCGACTCTGTCTCTGCAACAGCTTCCCAGTGCTTTGTTTTCTAACCTCTTCCTCTCTACTTCAACCTTACCTTTGTCTCTTGTATATTAAGTCTGTTCTGTTACTTCTTAATTTCAATAAACACTGCTCTTCTCTCTCTGGCGACATGATACAGCACAGTGACAATACACACACTGTAATCCTCAGATGTGCTTCTCCTCTGATTTTGTGTTGCTTGAAGAGATCTGTTTCTTCATTACAACCAACTGGCAGGGGCAGGGAATGTCCAATCCCCGGGCTGTACAAGGCCTGCAACATCGCTTGGTCTGGCAATGCCAAGACAACCACAGTGGAACTACAGATTGAATAAATCTTCAGTAGGCTAATTCTTCAGCTGATAATTTTTTATGGCGCATGACTGATGTTATAAACATCCAAGTGGTCCTTGGGAGAAAAAAAGTTCCCCACTCCTATTGCTTTCAGAAGGCTGGGTGTGTTCTGTCAAAGTTAAAACCCCCAGTTTCCCAGATCCCTGTCTTACTAAGTTTTCTAATGTATCAAAGATTATCTTAAGTTTTGAAATGCTATGAGTAATCTACCAGAAATCACCACTGTGTGACACCTTATTTTTGGAACCTGCATTCTAGTCTTTGAAGAGACATAGGTTTCAGTCAAGACAATGAATACTCTCAGGGAGATTCTAAAGAGACTTTTAATTCTTCTCAAGGATTCCAGAGACTAACAGAACTGGTTCATTTTACTTCTAAGTCTAGTTTTCCTCTCCTTCACACAAATATTACATTCACACCAAACTCAAGCTTATGAGCTATGATTAATTCCAACACTGGCTCACAGATCGAGTGGAGGGGTGAAGAGAGATCTCGCCTTAAGGAGGAATGAGTTACAAACGAAATGGGAGGGGCAGTGAGGAGGATGAAATGGGTTCAGATTGGATCACCTCTGATGGCACAAAAGGGAAGGAAACAGGAGAGCCCACGATACACTTGATCCTCCCAAATGGAAGAAAGGGAGAAATGGGAGACGGCTACATGACATCAGGCAAATTAGCCAGCCTCTCCGAGAGTCTAATTCTTCATGTGTGAAATGTGAATAATAATGGTAAACTTTGCAAGATGTAATGAGAGGATTAAATGAGTTATTATCTGTAAGTTACATAGCAGAGATCTGACACATTATAAGCATTTAATTAATATTAATCATCATAACTGTGATGTTTCAAATTCCTTTCCACACATGTATCGCTGGATCAGAGCCTTCATCTATTCATGATTCAACGAATATTAACGAGTCAGTTATCACATCCCAGACACCATGCCACGTGCTGGTGGTGTAGGAATAAACACAACAAAACCTGTGGAATTTGCATTCGGTAATTGGCACAATCAAGGCAAGGGAGGAAGAAGAAATAAGTGCACCCAGCTGCCCAGACCATTGGGTGAGCTATCTTTGTTCCTGTCACACTATACAATGGTATGCATCCCAATCAATGTTTATATAACTGATTACAGGATAAGGACATATGTAGACTGTCTGATAATATAAATAATTTGTATACTATGTCTACTTTGTTGACTAAAATGCTCTGGATTCCTCTGAAATATTGAACAGTATGTTCTTACCAAAATGCTGCCTCTGTCAAAAATCTATATACAAGTATTACAAGATTAACATTTCCTTCCTTGACTTGGAACATACAGAACTAACAAAGAAAAAAGGGTAAACTGATGGTTTATGTTAAGAAATCTTGCAGTTTAATTTTCCCTCAGAAAATTATTTTCCACAAGTATTTATGGTATTCCACCATCTGCCAACACTGCTCTCAATGCCATAATAATAACAATTCAATCAATGCAGACAATGACTTTAAGTTAAGAAAGTACCTTCACATATTCATTTAATTCCCAAAACAACACTGTGAAAGAGTATTATTATTCCATTTCCCAGATGAGTAGATTGAGGGTAAGAAGAGCTGACCCAAAGTGTCACAATGGGTAACCAGGAGCTGAAACCCAAACCCAGATATGCTCACTCCAAATCCATCAGCCTCTCTGCTGCTCAGTGACTCATCTTCATCACACAGAAAGCAAATAACAGTAGATGCTTACAAAAATTCATGTTCATTCATTTCAGGAGTTGAGAAAAAATAGTTTATTTCTCCTTTAATAAACATAGGAGTATTGAATCCACATCATGCTATTTGTCTAAGAGTATACTGGAAAATACAACCCAAACATTTTCAATTATCAGACACACAGCATGGCATATTTCCATTTTACACTTCCAAAAGGAGACCCTTAATCAGAGGAAACCAGTTGACTCCATCTCTGCTAGCTGGTGCTTTTGAAAATGGCTTTACTAGTTGTTCCCATGGACAAGCTGACCTGATGAAACTTGCAGGTCAGTTTTAAAATGGGTTTGATCATGAAAGATGAGAAACAACACCACTCTGACCTTTTGATCTGCACATTCTAACTCAAATAGGGCCAACTAACTGAAATAGGGCCAAAGAAGTTTTCAAAGAAACCATATTAAGACAGATAGAGCAAAAAGGTAAAGGCTAGTGATGAGAACACGGAATCATTAACAGTGATAAATGAGGGTCACGTCTTTCTTGGTGATGATGGTACTGCTACAGTACACTTTAACCCTAAAGAGGAAGAAAACGAAGAGAAATACCAGATATTTCTGAATGCAAAAAAAAAAAAAAATGAACATCAACAATCTAAAATCCCTGATATGCCTGTCACTTAGACCAACATTCTACTCTACTAGAATACCCCTAGTGTATAACTATAGTGGGTGTATTGTCAGCTCAGGTCCCCTCAAGGTTGGAAAACTCTCCAAGTATCTGAGGAAGAGAACTAACATTTCCCAAGAACATACCACGTACCGAATCCTACATTCGGGAGCTCCCTTACCCTGTCTTAATATAGGATATTGTCTCTTAATTTTACAGATAAAAAGAACTGGATCTCACAGACATCCAGGAATTGCCTGAAGGAAATGGCTAGAGTATGCCATGGAGAAGATGATTTCAAAATTCTCACTCTAAAACCTGCATTCTTTTCATTCTACCACACTGCTGATTACATAACAGTTCTTGTCCTCTCATTTCTAATTAGGAGAATTATCTCAAGAGACGTGTAAAACGTTCACTCTGCAGGAAACAACACCTGTAAAAGGGTCATGACAAGACTCTGAAGTTGCTTGCAATGGATGAACCGCCCTGTTGATGGCTGTGGACTCCAGCAGAGCTACGTTATGACACAAGTACAACTAGAGAAGAAAATTACTGCAGAGGTAAACCACTCTGCAAAACACAGATGCATATGAAAATGCAGGAATTGGAAAGTGATGTTCAAGCTCAGATCAAATTTATTTTTAGCTACCGTGCACTCAATGAATAAATGAAAAATCTGTGTCCTCTGGGAACGTCTATTGAAGGGGACAGCCTCATGCTTTCAATAAAATATGGTTCAGTACATGCCAGAGGGGTACACGGGGAGCTTTGGGAGTGCAGAAGAGAGGGCATAACCCAGCCTGCAATGCAAAGGAGGACTCTGAGCAGCACTGCTTCCAAGACTCTATCCCACAATGCCTCTCCCATATATGCAAAAGGAGTTAGAATTGTGCCAGGGGATTCCAATACAATCCCATCAAGGTGGCATGTACCAAGGCCATCTCACTAGTCCAAGTGATCAATTTCAGCTCACAATTGATCACACTGATAGGTCTAAGAGTCAAAGGGATCACACAAACAAGACTAGTGTCTGCTAATACTAACTGATAGAATGAAAAAGGGAGAGAATGATCCTACATGGGAAGCAGGATACACAGCAGACTCATAGAATGGCAGATGTCCTAAATAGCACTCTGGCCTCAGAATCAGCCCTTAAGGCATTCGGATCTGGCTCAAGAGCCCATGAGAATATTTTAGGCATGGAAAGCTAAGACACTCTGAAAAACAAAAAAAAGAAGACCTAAATGAAAGATCTCTGCTATTGAGATCCCAGTGGAAAGAACGGGGCCATCAAAGAAGGAGGTACCTTTCTCTGAAGGGAGGAGAGAACTTCCACTTTGACTATGACCCTGTCAGAATAAGATCGAAGTCGGCGAACCCTAAAGGCTTCCATAGCCTCGGCAACTCATGACTAGAGCCTAGGGAGATTACTGATGCCATAAACAAGAGTGTCAAATTGTTAAATTAACTTCAGGAGTCAATGTGTACTTACGTCTCATGAGGGATCTGTCCTTAATGTGTTATCCAATGTGAAATAATGCTATTACTAGTACTGAAACAGTATTTTACACTTTGTGTTTCTGTGTGGGTGCAAACTGATGAAATCTTTACATAGTATATACTGAATCGATCTTCTGTATATAAAGATAATTGCAAATGATTAAAAAATCTTGGTGTTAAATTGGCAATTGCATAGATAATTAATCAATTCTTTAAAAAAAAATCATGTAGGATCTCTGTCCTTAATGTGCTGTACATTGTGAATTAATACTATAACTAGTACTCCAAGAGTATTTTCATTTTGTGTCTCTATGTGAGGGCAAACTGTTGAAATCTTTACGTAATATGTACTAAACTGATCTTCTGTGTATAAAGAGAATTGAAAATGAATCTTGATGTGAACAGAAGGGGAGAGGGAGCGGGAGAGGGGAGGGTAGCGGGAGGGAGGGAAGTTGTGTGGGGGGGAGCCATTGTAATCCATAAGCTGTACTTTGGAAATTTATATTTTTTAAATAAAAGCTTTATATATATATATATATAAAAAAAAGATGTATCAGGACACAGACTCTATCCCACAATGCCTCTCCCATATGTGCAAAAGATGTATCAGGACACAGCACTACTCACAGAGGTAAAAATAACTGGAAATCTAATATTTATCAACAGGGGAATGTACATAATAAATTACAGTCTATTTACCTTAAAGAGCTATTAAAAATGATGATATCAGATATGGAGTGAACTCACATAGCTGCTGTCATATTATTAATTGAAAGGAGCAAGATGCCTGAAGACAAAAAAAAAAAAAAAAGAGTGTGGTCCTACTTTTACTTTTAGATATGTAAATTTATTTAGGTAATTTAAAATATAAGTAAGAACTAAGAAATCTAACAACTGAAAAAAAAATGACTTGTCCAAAGTGAAGGAAGCAATTAATGACTAGGGGCTGGTCATTTATTAAACATAACATATTACAGAGTTAATGTTTTACCATTTAGGAACATCCTCCACTAGTATTTTTAGAATTCTGCACTATTTGAGTTGTTAGAGTACTTTTTGAAAACAACACATGTGAGTGTACATACATATATACCACCTCTGTACGCAGTGGAAGACTTTTTCAATGTATTGCTCTTTAACACAATTTAGGGCAAAGTACTTTAAAAGATTTTATCATGCCATCTTTGTTCAGGTATTCCTATTAATAATCCAACAGAAATAAGACAGTTCAAATCCAATAAGAAATAACATAGGGAGAGAACAGGGAATAAAGACAGTGCATGAAATAAAATGGAAAATGTCAGGATGCAAACAGAGAAGCCCTTTTTCCCCTAGACCTCCAGGTTACTAAAGAAGAGAGAATGTTACTGGTTTAATCCTAAGTTGATGCTAAAAGTTTTTCCAGGCAATACACGAATGAGAACTAGAATTATGGTTTAGACACAGAATTAAAGAAAGCTAGTATGAGAAGAAAAAAAGGAGCTTAGAGAGATTATGAAATAGAACTTTTCCATTTTATAGAAGGGGAAACTGAGGCCCACAGAGAGGCCGCCCACCACGAGGGATTCCCAAGAGGAGGGCACACTGGCCAAGTGTAGCCTCACACAAATCCACTGTCTTCCCTGGGACCCACACTGCACCACTGAACCCTAGCTGTTGATGAAAGTTACTTTAATTTAGGCTTAATTATCCAAATGGGCTATCTCAAGGGGGTGAAATTGCCACTCGAATCTTGTTTCCTGAATGTAAACATAGCCTAAAACATTTTCTTTTATCAATTATGTAAACAAAAAGGAATATGTTGTAAATTTTCTTACATTTTACAGCAGCATGGTTACCATGAGACCGTAAGTGTGGTGTGGCATGGCATAATCCGGCTGATTCTGGAGATTAACACAAAGTGTAAAATCCAGAATTTCTGGTTTCTGGAACGAAACAGCAAAAGTGGACAGACTACTTGCTGCAATCAGCAGGTTTGACCCAAAGTTGGATCAACTTCATCACAACAGTACTTCCATTCATTGACATTACCATATCACAAACCCACATTCATTATTACAAATGTTCAGGTTTATGAGCCAACCACAAGGAAAAAAATAGGGAGCGGGGAGAGGAGATGGTAAGAACAAAGGAATTTTAGAAATGCAATTCAAAAGAATTCTGTTTTAAAAATCATACAACATTCGCCCAAAGTGTGTTTCACAAGCATAGACTGCCAAATAATATCACGATGATGAAGAACAAGGCAGGAAGATCACTTTTTCAAAACTGGAAGAATGTAGGGGTAGGTGTTGTGGCACAGTCATGTACACTCACATCACATTCAAGACTGCCTGGGCCAGAACCTGCCTCCACTTACGATCCCGCTTCCTGCTAATGCACCTGGGAGAAAAGAGATGATGGTCCAAACGGCCCAAGTACTTGAGTTTCTGCAACCCACATGGGAGACCTAAATGGAATTCCTGGCTCCTGGCTCCTGGCTTCCACCTGGCCAAGCTCCAGCTATTGCAGGCATCTTGGGAGAGGGTGGGGTAGGGTAGGCGGCAGACAGGGGGTCAGCCAATGGAAGACATTTCTGTGTGTGTGTCTGTCTGTCTGTCATTCTGCCTTTCAGAGAAATAAAAACAATAAAAATAAATTAACATATTAATTAAGAAACTAAATGGTGCGATCTCTGAGAAGCCTTGAATAGGTGAAGAGTCTCATGATTCTCCAAGCAGGAACCTTGTCATGAGTTTCCCAAACATATTCAAGCCCAGAGCCATTTTTCCCATGCTTCCTAAGGATGTAAGACACAACTCTGGAGCACACTGCCCCGTCCTGTCACCCGACCCCAGCCTGTACGGATCCTTGCTTGCTGGTGCTCTGTGAAAGGCTGCAGAAGGAAACAGTGCTCAGCAGTGACTCAGTCCTGTGGGAGACAAGAGGAGGGACTCCAGGGGAGCGATGTCAGGAGACTTAGAAGACACGAAGCACAATGCATGTCAATGATGACTACACAAGCTGCATGTTTTTAAGTTCAAACCACTGCACCAATTATCCCCACAGTGTATTATGTAATATTCTGTTACAATCATTGTCCATCAAAAATCCTATTATTTCAGAAGCCTGTATATATTTTAATAGATAACCTAGAAAACAAAACAAAGAGCAAAGCAGTGAGTCTCAGATAACAGACTATCCAGAACACAAAGGCACTATGAACTGCTGACTACACTTGTTTTGACATATCTCTTAACTACACCAAATCCGCTCTGAATTCAAAGACCAGATCTTTCCAACAAGAAAAAAAAAATCTTTTCTATAAGCCAGAGGGGTCGTACTTAGATGCTAAAGCTCGAGACAGAGCTGCACAGCAGAAGCTGAGAAGCTCTCAAATTCACAGCGCGTGCTAGGGTTGCACAAAGCTACATCAGACGAGATTAAAGGACGGACGTGGTGTGCAGATTGCTAAGGGTATGCTGCTGTGACCCAACAGTTCACAGCCGCCACTGTGGGTCTGGTAGAGGGAAGACACAGACTGACAGGCAGTCGCTGCTCTACATGGACATCCACTAAAAGGCCAACGTGATGCCCAAACAGAATCCTGCCTTCAAATTACTCCCAGGTCCCCTCTTAATGTACCCTGAGTTTGTGGGACTGAACAATCTGCCGCCGGTTCCCCATCTGTTAAGTATGAACTATGTCACAGACACGTTCAAAGTCTAGCCAATAAAATAACACTAACACAAGGAAATGAAAAATGTTAGAATTCCATTTGTCCCAAATTGAGAACATCTGCTTTTATTTACTTTGATCGGGTTGTTCAATGGCAATTAGCTCTAAACTCAGTGAAAAGTATTCAAAGTATTTTCCAAGTGGGTTAAATGTATAGAAAAGGAGACAGTCATAATATCACGAAGGGCTCATTCTAAAACCTAATCTTGCATCAGCTGGGAGACAAGTGCAGGTCACATGGCCTGAGTCATGTGCTGGCTGCACCCATGAACACGGGGCCCAGGCCCGACATCCTCTGTGTATGAGTTTATGCTGCTGAAGTCATTGGCTGTTAGGAGGACTAAGTGAATTTAAAAAGAACAAAGGCCTCTAAACGGTGCCTCAGATTGATGGCCCATCTTGGCTGATTTTACTTCATCATAAATGTGCTAATATCCCGGGGGGGGGGGGGGGAATGAAAGCTTTGTTCCTTCTGGGGTAAGAGACACACTCATCCCCAGCATTAGCAGCATGACACTGAGGATTCCTCCTTCTCACAGTGCTAAGCACCTTGAGCTGAATCTCCCTTTGGCTGAGAGAAGGGAGGAGAAGCCTCCCACCTCACCTTCTATTCTCATCCCCTCGCCTGTCTCCATAAATGCAAGCATTTTGATACTTCACATGCTTCTGTGGCATTTCTGCAAATAGTTCAGAATATTTTAACTTCACTGGAGTCGTATTTCTGACTTTCTGGAAAAGAAGCAGCCTTAGTTTAAAACTCATAATAAATCTATCTCCGTTAATCTCCTTGTAAATTTGCACATTTAAAATGAGATGATAACCAGCTACATTCCTAAATTTCTTTTAGATTTGTAGCTTGATAGTGCAACAGTTCTCGGGGTTGGAATTGTGGAATAGCAAGTTAAGCCGCTGCCTGTGACGCCAGCATCACATATGAGCACAGTCCAAGGCTCAACTGCTCCACTTCCAATCTATGTTCCTGCTATCGCACCTGGGAAAGCAGTTGAAGATGGCACAGATGCTTGGGGCCCTGCAACGCATGTGGGAGACCCAAATGGAGTTCCAGGCTCCTGGCTTCTGCCTGGTCCAGGCCCGGCCACTGTGGCCATTTGGGAAGTGAACCTGCAGATGGAAGACCTCTCTGCCTCTCCCTTTCTCTGTAACTGTGCCTTTAAAATAAATAAATGAATAAATGTTTAAAAATGATAATGTGACAATTTTTAATAACTAAAGCACTCAAATTTTCCTACATGATGGCAGGATGTTATAGATGAGATAGACACACATGAGTGCGTATGCTTGTGTTTGTAATAGATGTGCCTATCCATACATCATCAAAGAACATCTTTGTCTGTGTATGTTCATACACAAAGTTAATTCTTTGTGTCTTTTAATCATAAAATCATGTATTTTATCACAAAGTGCTGGTTCACTCTGTTCAACATACACCACATTCCCAACCACATGCTTCACAGGAGTGTGCTACCAGCCATGGGGAGATCAGATCATGGCTTGTGAGTGGATCAAAACCCTATTACAAAGCATATGCCCTCGGTATACTGGAATCTTCCCCTGCATCTTCGTAAATTAAGAGCAGCAAACCAAAAAGGATACATTGTAATTATTAGTAGTAGAGTGACTAATTCAATCCATGGACTGCCTCCATGCTGAGTCCCACCACTCCCACCTCTATGCCAAGGCCAAGTGCTGTGGATACATACCCTCTCAATGGGCACACATGTAACCTCCAGAGTTAGCTCTCCACGGTGTTGCCAAAATTTTGTCTCAGTTTTAATAAATATTGAATTTACATCTTAAAACAATATTCACAAAAAGGAGTCTGATAATTCTTGTAGCACAGTAGGAAAAACTCTGTAATAAATGCATAAAATTCTTTAGCACCTGACATTGTGGCTTAGCAGGTTAAGTTGCCACCTGTGACACTGGCATCCCATATGAGTGTTAGTTCAAGTCCCATCTGCTCCACTTCTGATCCAGCTCCTTGCTGAGGCACCTAGGAAAAGCAGCAAAATATTGGCCCAAGAACTTGGGCCCCCGGACCCACATGAGAGACCCTGGATGAATTTCCTGGCTTTGGCCTGGCCCAGATGCTGTGGATATCTGGGGAGTAAACCAGTAGATAGAACTGTGCTCGCTCTCTCTCTCTCTCTCTCTCTCTCTCTCTCTTCTCTCTGTAACTCTGTTTTTCAAATAAATATAAATAAATAGCTCTTTTTAAAAAATCCTTATCTTGGGGGCCAGCATTTTGGCTGCCGCCTGCAATGGCAGTATCCCATATGGGTGCTGGTTTGAGTCCTGGCTGCTGCACTTCCAATCCAGATCCCTGCTAATGTTCCTGGGAAAGCAGCCAAGGATGGCCCAAGTCTTTGGGTCCCTGCACCAACATGAGCAATCTGGATGAAGATCCTGGGTCCTGGTTTAGGTCTGACCCAGCCCTGGCTGTTGCAGCCACTTAGGGAGTGAACCAGCAGATGGAAGATTCATTCTCTCTCTCTCTCTCTCTCTCTGTAATTGTTGCCTTTCAAATAAATAAATCTTTCTTAAAAACCCCTATCTTGATGGAATTGAAGATACAAAGGCTGTACCAGCAGCTTTGCTTTACAGAATTCAAATATCGAGCTGGCACCAATTTAATCTTTCTGATACCATACAAAGGACAAAACAAAACAGCTCATTACAACACAAAAGCCAAAGCACCTTTGGGGCAAGTGTTGTGATCCAGCAGGCTGGGCACATAGTGAGATCAAGTCCTGCCTCCACTTCTCACCCAGCTTCCTGATAATGCACCTGTGAGGCAGCAGAGGATGGCCCAAGGTCTTGGGTTCCTGTCAGCCTACTCAGGAGACCCGAGTTTTTGGCTCTTAGCTTCACCCTGTCCCATCCCTCGATGTTAGCATTTGGGGAATGAAGAACTGGATGGACAATCTGTGTCTCTGCCCTCTCTCTGTCACTTTACCTTTTAAATTAATTAAATAATAAATCTCATTTTAAGAAACCAAAGCAGCTTTCAGCTGGTAAATACAAGGTTTTTTTAAAAATAATAATCATAATGTATTTTTTCTTTCTTTTCTTTTTTTTTTTTTTTTGACAGGCAGAGTGGACAGTGAGAGAGAGAGGGACAGAGAGAAAGGTCTTCCTTTTACCATTGGTTCACCCTCCAATGGCCGCTGTGGCTGGCACGTTGTGGCTGGCGCACCACGCTGATCCGATGGCAGGAGCCAGGTGCTTCTCCTGGTCTCCCATGGGGTGCAGGGCCCAAGCACTTGGGCCATCCTCCACTGCCCTCCCAGGACATAGCAGAGAGCTGGCCTGGAAGAGGGGCAACCAGGACAGAATCCGGCGCTCCAATCGGGACTAGAACCCAGTGTGCCGGCGCCACAGGCGGAGGATTAGCCTATTGAGCCGCAGCACCAGCCTAAATAATAATCATAATGTATTCTTGCCAAAGGAAAAAAATTGTCAACACTAAGTAGATCTATTTCTGGCCACCCCTGAGGCAAAAAAGCTCAGTCGCAAGCACTGACCAGTTTACCTTATAGAACAGTCAAGAAAACTAACTTGTCTTTAAACTGCCAACGGCTGACTGCCTCAACACCATCCCAGTTGAAGTCAACGCCAACAGCCTGGTCAGTGAAGACTCAATGGCAAAAACTCCACGAAGAAACAGCCATGGCAACAGGCACTCCCTCACATTCACCATGTAGACACGTTCAGAGGCACGCACAGAAATGGTATTTTAAGAACTCACAGTCAAATTCATGCAGAAAAATTCTCTAAAAGGAACATTCACATTATTGTTGTGCTGGTTAGAATACCTGGTATCTGAATTAACACACATTATATGTGCTTTTCATTCATTTTCATGACTAATTTTAGCATTGTTGTAGGGTGAACTATGTTCTCAGGAACAAAATCTCACTATATGACAGCAAGCCAACAGAAAAGAGACTTTAATTTACAATGACTTGTCAAAGAACCAGTGCTTGCAATCAGCTTGCTGGGTAAGTGAGGAGTTACAGGAGTAACCATCCTGAAGCTCACCATGCCTTCAGACAAATATACAAAAAAAAAACAAAGAAAATATCTTACTGATGACCACTTATTTTTCAATGCAAATTAAGATTGAAAGAGAAATTTCAGCCTACTGCTGATCAAGAATATTCATGTTTATTTCTTTGGACACTCTGTTGAGGATCACTGCAAACTGAGAACCTCCAGAGGGCAAGACAGATACAGAAATCTGCAAAGACTTCCAGTGGACCGTGCAAAGTAACTCTGCAGAAGGTAACAGCCACGTGGACACTTGACTACCACATATGGACACGATGACGGTCTGGCCTCACCTGCAAGACTGGCAGCCGGGCCCAGCACTGCCTCTTGCAGAACCTGATCTCTAATCCAAGATATGCCTGTATACAGCCCTGAGTTACTCCCGCATATTTTATATGGTCCAACAGTGGTGACCTACTTTGCCAGAAATAAATGTAAGTCGGTGTCTTTAAAGTTCTCTGTCTCCTTTCGCCTTCCTGATTAGAAATGCTCTTTCCCAAGTCTCAATCCATAAATGGCACAGCTCTCCTAGCACTATTTCCCAAACTATTTCTCCAAAAGGGAGCCTGCCCCTTGTGCTGCAATACCCTGTCTTCTCATCTTCCCTCTGCTCACAGTATCCCAGTGACAGAGATCCCTGGGTCTCACACTAAGAGCCACAGTCTTGGCTGTAAAGACTCCATCGGTTCATGCCATCTATTTCTGCAATTACTGCATAAAGGCCAACAACTCCCTGTTTGTGTCTATCTAATGCCTCCACAGTGCCTCTCACTTGCTGAGTATCTGTTAGGAACCAAGCACTAGCTATGCAAGATCGATTGTATAGAGAGTAGGAGAAATACATAAATGAGTAAGAAAATAGTGGCATGTCATTTTTGTTTTTAAAAGTTAATTGGGTGGGAGGGTTGGTACTGTGGCACAGCTGGTAAAGCCACCACCTGCAGTGCCAGCATCCCAAATGGCCACCATTTCGAGTCCCAGCTGCTCCCAATTCCAGTCCAACTCTCTACTATGGCCTGGGAAAGCAGCAGAAGATGGCCCAAGTCCTTGGGCCCCTGAACCCATGTGGGAGACCCGGAAAAAGCCCCTGGCTCCTGGCTTCGGATTGGCGCAGCTCCAGCTATTGCAGCCAATTGGAAAGTGAATCAGCGGATGAAAGACCTCTCTCTCTTTGCCTCTCCTCTCTCTGTGTAACTCTGACTTTCAAATAAATAAATAAATCTTTTTTTAAATAAAGTTATTTACAAAATAGAACCTCTCATCATCTTCTGCCTAACCCAACTTGCCCCAGCCTGCTTTTGCCTGTGTTTACCCCAAGTTTTACAAATGTTCATTAATATTATTCCTGTTTCCTTGAACTCCTGCACACCCACCCTTTCAACTTGTCTTCCACTCTCCGTTAGGGTGGTCTTCCTTAAACACATTAACTATGCCTTCCCATGCTCAGAACCTCCTCCAAGGACCGAGACACTCTCAGGACAGCATGCAAACTTCTAGGTCCAGCACAAACCTCCCTGAGCTGTCCTTGCCTCACCATGTACCAATAACATCAAACTGCTCTGACATCTGCAAAAGGTAGCTTTTTTCTTCTCTTCTCTGCCTCCCTGATACATTGTACACCTGTCCCTTTCTCTGCTAAAATTCACTTCCTCCTCACTGCTCAGATGGAGCCTCTCTCCTCCCACTAGGTTCTCCTTCCTGGACTCAGACCCCAGGACTCTTTCTCTGCATTCGGTGTCCTGACCACTGTCACTGCATGGTAACTAATGACTCCCATGTCCACCTCTCCCACTGGAATTCAGGTGCTCTGATAGGGGAAACTTTCAAATACGCAGTTTACTGTTGAGCATGGTGCCTGCCTCAAAGAAGACGCTGCTCACAGTAAGAGGCCCACTTCTTCAGAGCCATTTGGACTAAGAATTTGTCAGACAATTGAAAAGGGAAGTTAAAGCTGAGGAATCAGAAAAACTGATATATATTTCACATACTTACGTCAGTGTGAGATACCTAAAAGTACATTCATTTGCCAATTGTGTGTATCAATCCAAGGCCTTTGAGTTTAGATCTGAAAAATAATGAGGGCATTCTCTTTCTTGCATAATTCATCAGTTAGCAAGGCCAGTTTGGCTTTCTTTAACATGGATCAAAAACTTGAAGATCCTTTGAAGGTAACTGGAACAGCAAATCATTTTAGACACTTATTAAAGCAGCTGTAGTCATCCACATCACCCTCACCTAACTCAACAGGAAGACTGTTTAAATGACATCTTTATCCGAACTTTCCAAAGAATTCAATTTATATCTTGATAGGAAAACCATCTTTCAACATGCATGTTTCATCAGTTTACATAATACTGAATAAATCACTTAAAAAGATAAATGAAGTCAGCATAAGTAGGTTTAGGAGCATCTCACTCAGCTCCTAGATGGACTAGAACTCAGTGTGGCAAGCTAAGTGGCAAGCACATGCTAAGAACAGTCTGCAGACCAGAATCATCCAGACAGGCATCCCCAGCTCAGATGGGCAACGCCAGTGTGTTCTACCCGGCACACAGAGGACATCGGTTAATCTACCACATTGGTTCAACAGAGGCTGACTGAAAGCTTCTGGGATAAATGTTGACTGAAAGAACAGGGGGAAAGAATGGAGAATCCATGGGTTTCCTTTGACCTTACTCAAACACTAGCAATGTAGGAAGAAGGTAGACAGCAAAGTGATGCTGTCATCTAGCCCTGAAAATTAGTTTACATTTAATTTACAACGCCTTTGCAGGTAAGCCCTTCTTGAACTTCCACCTGCATGTATTCTTTTTTTTTTTTTTTAATTCAAGACCCAAAGAGAAAGAGATACAGAAGACAAACAAAGAGAGTTCTCATTTGCTGGTTCACTCCCCCGAATGGCCACTACAGCCAGGGCTGGTTTGGGCTGAGGTTTAGAGCTGGGAATTTAATTCAGGTCTCATATGGGTGGCAGGGACCCATCTACTTGAGTCATCATCATTCCCTCCCAGGGTCTGCATTAGCAAGAAGCTAGAGTGAGGAGCTAGAATGGAGAATCCCCCAGCACAGGATGCGAACACCTGAACTACAAGAACAGATGCCTGCCCACTTGCCTTCACTCTTATACTACACACACACACACACACACACACACACACACACTCCAATTGATCTGATTTACTCTTAGATATCTAAAACACGCCTTTTCCTCAATTTAGGATTTCCCACCTACCCTAACTCTAACTCATCTTTAAACCTTCAACTCAAACACCACCTTCTTGGTGTCTCTCTCCTAGATGATCCCCCTCCCCTGTCCCTCCCAATACCACCCACCTCCTGCCCTCCCTGCCACTGATGAAGGCTGACACCCTGCTCAGCAGTATCCCTGGGAGATGCTTCATCAAGAGGATGACAGGCACTGGCTTCCCAGGGTCAGACCTAGGCCACGCCAGCTGCCCCAAGCCTAAGCATCAACAGCATCCCCCTCACTCACAAAACCTGTCCCCATCTGTAGAATAAAATCTATGGTCACCCTAGACGTTACATGATAGAAGACAAAATAATAGTCTACACCTCTTTTTTAAAAAAATATTTATTTTATTGGGGCTGGTGCTGTGGCACAGTGGGTTAACACCCTAGCCTGAAGCACCAGCATCCCATATGGGCACCTGTTCGAAACCCAGCTGCTCTACTTTTTTTTTTTTTTTTTTTTTTTACAGGCAGAGTGGACAGTGAGAGAGAGAGACAGAGAGAAAGGTCTTCCTTTGCCGTTGGTTCACCCTCCAATGGCCGCCGTGGTCGGCACGCTGCGGCCGGCGCACCGCGCTCGTCCGATGGCAGGAGCCAGGAGCCAGGTGCTTTTCCTGGTCTCCCCATCCAGCTCTCTGTTCTGGCCTGGGAAAGCAGTGGAAGATGGCCCAAATCCTTGGGCCCCTGTACCTGCATGGGAAACCTGGAAGAAGCTCCTGGCTCCTGGCTTCAGATCAGCTCAGCTCTGGCTGTTGAAGCCAACTGGGGAATGAACCAGCAGATGGAAGACCTCTCTCTCTCTCTTTGCCTCTCCTCTCTCTGTGTAACTCTTGACTTTCAAATAAATAAATAAGTCTTTTTTTAAAAAGGTAGAGATAAAGAGAGAGTTCTTCCATCTGCTGGTTCACTCCCCAGATGGCCGCAACGGCCGGAGCTGCGCCAATTCGAAGCCAGGAGCTTCCTCCGGGTCTCCGATGTGGGCGCAGCAGCCCAAGGATTTGGGCCATCTTCTACTGTTTTCCCAGGCCATAGCAGAGAGCTGGATTGGAAGAGGAGCAGTTGGGACTAGAACTGGCGCCCATATGGGTTGCCGGCACTTCAGGCCAGGGCTTTAACCCACTGTGCCACAGCACCAGGCCCTACACTTCTGTTTAAAAAATAAATTAAACTATATAAAGCCTCCAATATTTGTAATAAATATTAATCCCCTTTAAGTTTTTTTAACAATTTACTTATTTATTTGAAAATCAGAGTTAGAGAGAAGGGAAGACAGAGATCTTCCACCTACTGGCTGAACCAGGCCAAAGCCAGGAGCCAGGAACTTCTTCCAGGTCTCCAATGTGGGTGGGCCATTTTCATTGCTTTTCTCAGGCCATTAGCAGGGAGCTGGATCAGAAGTGAAGCAGCTGTGACAGGAACCTGTGCCCACAGGTGATGACTTGACCCGATAACCACAATGCCAGCTCCACCCTCTTTTATTTGCAAAAGAGTCCATTTGGACCATAAATTATATATTGTCACCCTATACATATACCTACATCACAGCATTTATTACACTACCCTATAAATTTCTTCTTTTCTACCTTCTTCACAAGGCTACAAATTTCTTGAAAAGTCAATTTGTCTTATTTACCTTAATATCCACAAAGCACAACCCCAAACTCAGCACACTGCATGCATATTCAGTATTTGTTGGACTTATCTACCAAAAACAACACTTCATTAAACAGCTGTAGCATAAGCAGTTATTTACAAACTCCTAATAGATGACTTATCAGCCATGACTAATGACTACATAATAATTACAGAATATTAATATCAAAATGAAAAGTATCAGCAGTAATAAAATCACATCTCATGTACCAGCTCAATTCATTCAAATAACACGAGCTCTCACATGAAGTCTTATCAACATCTTTCTAAAAGGTGTTTTATCACATCCATTTTAGAAACGGAGAAATAATAACTTTATAGTTCCATTTTTAAACAAAGAAGACATTATCAGGGGCTCTGAAAATACGAATTTTATTCTCCTATCTCAATGTCTACACAGTGTAGACTGCTTTTACAGAACACTTTTCTGTATATCTCCAGAAATGTACATCAATGCCAAAAGTTATTGTCATATTTAAAAAGAAAATTGCAGAAAACAGCTTAGCCATTGTCTTCCTTAGGGTACTATTAAGAGCTAATTCTGCCTAGGGAAAATGTGTTTGTACATAAACAAATTTGCATGAACAAGCAAAGTCATTCCATATTTTAGAATAATAACAATCGGCAGATGTCTACCAGATAGTGCAATTCATGGAGGAAACAAACAGGAAAAAGTATAACTCCAAGGCCTTGGATTATTTGATCCTATGTAATTTATTACTAATTACTTAAAATCACAGAAAAAAAATGGAAAATTCTTTCCTGAATGAATAGAGGTCATATTCAGCAAGCGCCTGATTAAAGAATATAATTATTTTGGTAGTTGGTTGTATCAAAGCTGCAATATCACCCTTGAAGTAAAACCAAGCACAACTGGGACTTGGGGGATGGTAATTATGAAAAGATATAATTTTCCCTGATTACTGAAAACAAAAAAAGAAACCACATTTAAGTAAATAGATCTGTAAATAAAAGAGAAAGAGATAAAATAATAAGAAATAATTCAATTTTCTTGTTCAATTAAATGTGCAATAAATTCTATTTCCAGAATATAGATAGGAGGGTACTTCACAGAGTTTGTGGAAAAATGGAATTAAAAGCTAAGTGTATTCGGATGCAAAAAACTTTTAAATCATGCATATGAAGGGTCTTCAAAAAGTTCATGGAAAATACACATTTAAAAAAAACTATGTATAAATCTCAAAAAATATTCTGAACCAAAGCATACTTATCTTTCAATCTCATTTTCTAAAACAATTTTGTAGTATGCTCATTCACTCAAATTGTGGTGACTTCAATTTTCTTTAAGATTTATTTTTTATTTATTTGAAAGGCATAGGTATAGGGAAAGAAGGAGAGAAAGAGAGAAACACAGAGACAGAGTAAGAGATCTTCCATTCACTAGTTCATTCCCCAAATGGCCACAATGGCCCAGGGTGGGCCAGGTCAAAGCCAGGAGCTAGGAACTCCGTTTGGGTCTCCCACATGGATAACAGGGGCCCAAGAACTTGGCCCATCTTCCACTGCCTTCCTGGGTGCATTAGCAGGGAGTTGAATTGTAAGTGGAAGAGTGGGGATTTGAACCAACACTCAACTGGAATGCTGCTCTTCGCGGGTGGAAGCTTAATCTGCTGTGCAAACTCCATGATGGAGGCTCAACTTCCTGATTCTCTAACAAGTAATTGCAAACTTAGGGGAATCACCAGAAGCAGAAATAAAGTTAACGCAAACATGACTGCCTTCCCCCTTCAACCTCTACAGCCACGTGGTATCGGGAACCCTCGCCAGCAAGGGTCCGACCCACGGATTCACGCACGACACGACCGCTGTTGATCAGTTCTCAAGGAACTTTTATTTTTAGTGATAGAAGAAGGAAAGGAGAGAAAGAGAGGGAAGCAGCTGAGAGAAAGGAGGAGAAAGACTGAAGAGGCTGCTCCTCGTTCCGCCCCTAACATGGTCTTTTTTCCATTCCCAGTCCCCCAGGGCCAGGGCGAGCAGTCCATTGATCAGATCAAAGGGCATGCATATCCTCAGGTTGAAGGTGTATCTCTTGCATGTCTTGTGGTCAGCACTTCCTTGACTTTGTTACGCTCAGCAGGATGAGGCAGTGCAATGAGGAGGTCCCCACAGGTGGCCAGCCTGTGGTTCCCCACAACTTGGCGCACAGCCACACTGTAATGACTGATGCTGGTTACTTAGGAATCACCGTTACTTCACACAGCAAGGGACCGAGATCTCCCAAATGAAAGAGAGCAAAGTTGCTCCAGCAAGCCAGAGCAGCTGCAGAAGAGTCTAACCTGTAACAGAATCACTTAGCTTTCATTCACAACTGCCAGCTATAAAGAAATCACAGCTTCAGTATACATACACAAATATTAATACCAGTACCCCAACTTCGAGTCCAGATGGGAGGTGAGAGAGGAAGAGAAGGTGCCCATGGATGATAAACATGTTATCAACACCCACGATGAGAAAGTTATCAACAAGTTATCAAACAAGTTATCAACACCCACTGATAAGAATCTTGGAGACACAAGAATTATACAAAGGCTTCATCCTCAAAGTTTCAACAAACTTAAAAAAAAAAGGCTTATTTATTTACTTGAGAGGCAGAGTTACAGACGAAGAGAGAGAGAGAGAGAGAGAGAGAGAGAGAGAAAGTCTTCCATCCACTGGTTCACACCCCAAATGGTTGCAACAGCCGGAGCTGGGCTCTTCCAAATCCAGGAGCCAGGAGCTTCCTCCTGGTCTCCCATGCAGGTTCAGGGGCCCAAGCAAGCACTTAGGTCATCTTCCATTGCTTTCCCGAGCCATTAGCCGGGAGCTGAATTGGAAGTGTTATCACCAGGACGGGCCCCCATATAGGATGAAAACGCCACAGGCAGAGGCTCAACCTACTATGCCACAGTGCTGGCCCCCATAAACTTTCTTAAGGAAATCCTAGGGCAGCAGGATCTGAATGCAGGTCCCTGATTCCAAACCAAGTGATCGTCCATCACAACACATCTCACAAAGACAAGGAACCCCTTCAGCAGTTTTTTTTTTTTTTTTTTTGACAGGCAAAGTTAGACAGTGAGAGAGAGACAGAGAGAAAGGTCTTCCTTTTCCGTTGGTTCACCCCCCAAATGGCCACTACAGCCAACACACCAGGAGCCAGGTGCCTCCTGGTCTCCCGTGTGGGTGCAGGGCCCAAGGACTTGGGCCATCCTCCACTGCACTCCTGGGCCACAGCAGAGAGCTGGACTGGAAGAGGGGCAACCGGGACAGAATCCGGCAACCCGGCCGGAACTAGAACCTGGGGTGCCGGCGCCACAGGCAGAGGATTAGCCAAATGAGCCGCAGCACCGGCCAGCACTTTTTCTAAGAATAAGAGGAACAGAAGAAGCAACTCACCTGGTAAGATACCTGGGGAAAAGAGTTTTCTCCTGCAAACTGCTGCTATAAAAGTGCAACCAAAGGAAAAAAAATGTGATTGTTGTGGTTAATTTCATATATCGATTTGGCTGGGCCACAGTGCCCAGGTATTTAATCAAACATTATTGTGCATGTTTTTGTGAGGGTATGTTTAAGAGATTAACATTGAAATCAGTGGACTTTGGGGAATGCTGACTTCATTCTGTAATGTGCCTGGGCCTCACCCAATCAGTTTAAGGTCTGGGTGGAGCCACGGAGTTCCCAGAGCAATAAGGGATCAAACTTGCTCTGCAACAGCTCTGCCCAGGGCTACCCTTTGCAGCCCACCCTGGAGACTTTTCATTTGCAGGTCTCCGTAAGTACATGAGCCAGTTCCCTGAAATAGATCTCCCTGTGTGTTTGTGTATATCTTAGCAGTCCAGTGCCTCTGCAGAACCCGATTAATGCACTACCTTAACAGGCAATAGAAGGACAAGAAGAAACAGACCTTTGTAACTACATCACGTGAATATTCTCAGTTTTTTCTGCCTTCCCTTGAGAAGGGAGGAATTCTCAACGGCTCTAGCAGGTCAACTCTAGACAGCGGTTCTCTCTCAACGTTGAGGATAAGAATTCTGTATGAAAATCAGAGCCAAAGCCACGAAACCACAAGCTAAAATTTTTCTGATTACTCCATCTGCAAATGGAGCGATCTCCCCAGAGTTTTTAGTTCGTTAAGGTCCTGCTCCCAGAACTCAGAGGAGCCAAGAACACAAAAATCCCAGAGTTCCTAATCTCCAGCAGAAAAACACAACTCTCATCTCAAACTGGGGCACATAATCAGCTAACAAAGCTATCACTGCCTCCAATCACTTATGAAGACAAATGTATACAAACATTTGAAACCGTAACCAGTAAAAGTAATTATCTTGAACTTCTACTGTAACTATTTTATAGCAAAAAAACTAAATGTTTCACCTATAAATGTTGTCTCTTTCCCTTCAAATTATCCTTATAATTAATTAATTAATTACATATAATCATCTAAGTGTCCATACCAGAAACAATATTCAATACAATACTAATATAAGCTATTAGCCATATTATAAATATACCTAGTGAAAAATGATAGTGCAGCACCAGATTGTATACTAAACTGATTTAACTAGGCCTTCACCAGAATCTATGAAATGCTAGAACTTCTTAAAACTGTAAGAATATAATTACCAGCTGAATTAGGATTTTAAACTTCTAACTTCAGAAAACCCCGCTACCCAACAAAATATGCTTCTCGGGTCTATAATTTTATCTACCAAAGCTTTCACAGATGGAAAACTGTCCAATATAGGGGGAAACTTACCTTTGACTCTCACTAAAAATATTATATGCTCCATAGAATCCAATCATGCATCAAACGAATCTCTTTTCAGCTAATACTTTTCTTCTCTTTGAACAACAGGAAGTGACACACTGGCTGGTGTTTCAGAACAGGAAACATATTCAAAAGGACTCTGGAGAGGCCCATAACTAAAATCCTGTTTATAACTGAGTTTTTTCACAGGACTACAGGAGGGTAAGGCACTGGGCCTGGCACCTCCACTCTCCACGGAAAGGAAGCTTGTTAAGGCTCAGTAATCCACCAGATGAAAAAGACTTCATTTCACAGGGGACCACGTTAGGCTTTCTTTAAACAAATGTTCATTGTGTTCTAAGAGACAACTCATTAAAATGTTTCATTTTGGGGGTCAGAGCTGTAGCAGAGCCAGTAAAGCCAACGCTGGCAGTGCTGGCATCCCAAACCGCTGCTAGTTCAAGTCTCAGCTGCTCTGCTTCCCATCCAGCTCTCTGCTATGGCCTGGGAAGGCGGTGGAAGATGGCCCAAGACCTTGGGCCCCTGCACCTGCTTGGGAGACCAGGAAGAAGCTCCTGGCTTCGAATTGGCCCACCTCCAGCCATTTCAGCCATTTGGGGAGGGAACTGGTAGATGGAAGATCTCTCTTTCTCTCTCTCTCTATTTCTCTCTCTCTCTCCCTCTGACTATCTGTAACTCTGCCTTTCAAATAAATAAATAAATCTTAAAATAAAATAAAACAAAATATTTCACTTCAATATATCTGGCTTTGAAGAACATATTTTTAACAAACATGCTAGGGGCCAGTGCCATGGCTCACTTGGTTAATCCTCCGCCTGCAGCGCCGGCATCCCGTATGGGCGCCAGGTTCTGCTCCCAGTTGCTCCTCTTCCAGTCCAGCTCTTTGCTGTGGCCTGGGAGGGCAGTGGAGGATGGCCCAAGTGCTTGGGCCCCTAAACCGAGTGAGAGACCTGGAGGAAGCTCATGGCTCCTGGCTTCAGATCAGCGCAGCGCTGTCAGCCATAGCAGCCATTTGGGGGGTGAACCAACGGAGGGAAGATCTTTCTCTCTGTCTCTCTCTCCCACTGCCTATAACTCTACCTGTCAAATAAATTTAAAAAAAAAAGAAAGAAACATGCTACATAATTATGTTTGTAATGGCTGAATTCAAGGTAGTATCTTACACCTACATAAATATTAGTCATAATTTAAAACAAGTGGGAATGGCTTCCTTGTCCCATAGTAACCCGTGAGCTTTGCCACCAATGTAAGATCAATTTTATCAAAGGTTTAACAAAAATGCACTTAATGAATTCAACTGTCAAAAGCTCACCAATTTTCTTAAGCTAACACCTTCACTGTTACATAAATTAACACTTTTCAAGCAATTTTTTTCTGTGACATGTCCTCCAAAAGAAATTACATTTAAAAAATAACTATTAGAATCTTGAGTGAATTTTTTTAAAAAGTCTTTTTGTCAACTTCCTTAAATCGTTGATTTTGATAATTCCAACTGCATCTTTTTAAAATTTTTTTAAAATACTTTATTTATTTAAAAGTCAGGGTTACAAAGAAAGAGAGGGAGAGAGAGGGAGAGAGAGGGAGAGGTCTTCCATCTGCTGGTCCACTTCCCAGTTGGCTGCAACAGCCAGAGCTGGGCCAATCCGAAGCCAGGATCCAGGAGCTTCTTCCAGGTCTCCCTCATGGGTGCAGGGGCCCAAGGACCTGGGCCATCTTCTACTGCTTTCCCAGGCCATAGCAGAGAGCTGGATGGGAAGCAGAGCAGCCAGGACTCGAACTGGCATCCATATGCCACTATGCTGCAGCGCCGGCCCCTCAACTACATCTTGTCACCATCACTTTTTTTTTTTTTTTTTTTGACAGTCGGAGTTAGATAGTGAGAGAGAGACAGAGAGAAAGACAGAGAAACACCATTTGCTCCTTCTGTTGGTTCACTCCCCAAATGGCGCACTGCACCAATCCGAAGCCAGGAGCCAGGTGCTTCCTCCTGGTCTCCCAGGCAACACCATCATTTTTAATGTGATAAAAAAAGTAACCTATGTCATTGGAAAAAAATTCATAATCCTAGAAATATTTAAATAATTTTCAAATATTGCCTTTATCCTCTCCATGCAGAAATTGCCAGAGTTAACATTTTGATATGCATGCTTTTGAACTTTGTTCTTGGTACAAATATTTATACTTTAAAATATTAAATTACTTTAAAATAAAAATATGAAATAAATGTTATTTAGCTAGTCTTTTTACTGTGAACTATTTCTCACCTTTAATCTCAGGAAAGCTGAGTTACACAGCTTTATCTGATGCCACCACCTGCAGCTATCGTAATGAATTGAACCATTCCCCTACTCTCAGATACGTGAATTGTGTTAACTTTGTACCACTGCAAACAACATTAGTTCTTACTAACCATCACAGACCAAGAAAAAGACAAAACAACAACAACAAAAAAAAACTACTCAGAATTCTATTTCAAAAAAGGTCTATAATACAGGCAATCCTTGCACCTCACCAAGAAATCAATATGTAGAAATTATGAGAGACATTGTCACTTACCAAACTGAAAACCATAAAGTATATAAGCAGTACTATATTTTGACGCAGGAATTGTGAGAAAGCTATTAAGTTAGCTATATACTAATAAAACATTTCTGAAAAATAATTCAGGCATTAGGTATCAAGGTCATTAAAATATTCTGGCAATTTTAGGAATCTATTCTAAATATATAATCATAAATAATTCTAGATAGTAAGGGAAAAATGCATATAGGATTAACCCTCTTTTAATGTTAATGTAGTGTTATGTATATCTACCAAAAGTCAATGGAGGAGGAGAAGCTTAGCATAGTCTTTAAGATACCTGAGGCCAGGGGCCGGGCTGTGTCAGTGTGGGTTAACACCCTGGCCTGAAGCGCCAGCATCCCATGTGGGCACCAGCTCTAGTCCTGGCTGCTCCACTTCCAATCCAGCTCTCTGCTGTGGCCTAGGAAAGCAGTAGAAGATGGCCCAAGTCCTTGGGCCCCTGTACCCACATGTTAGACCCAAAAGAAGCTCCTGGCTCCTAGCTTCAGATGGGCACAGCTCCGGCCATTGCAGCCATCTGGGGAGTGAACCAGCAGATGGAAGACCTCTCTCTCTCTCTCTCTCTGTAACTCTGTCTTTGAAATAAATAAAATAAATCTTTAAAGGAAAAAAAAAAGGATACCGGTGGCCAAGATAGCTGTGGCCAAGATGGTAGCACCTGGATTCAATTCCCAGATTCTATTCCCAACTCCAGACTCCCATTATGCAGACCCTAGGAGGGAGCAGCGACGAGTCAGGTATCTGGGTTCCTCCACCTCCATGGGAGACCTGGATTGTGATCCAGGCTTCTGGCACCACCCTAACACAGCCCCTGACATTGTGGGCATTTCAGAGGTGAAGCAGCAGGTGGGACCTCACTATCTCAGTATCTCTCTTCTCTAATAAAAATTTAAAAAAAAAAAAAATTCAAGGCCAGCTCCGCAGCTCAATAGGCTAATCCTCCGCCTGCAGTGCCAGCACCCAGGGTTCTAGTCCCGGACGGGGTGCCAGATTCTGTCCCGGTTGCTCCTCTTCCAGTCCAGCTCTCTGCTGTGGCCCAGGAGTGCAGTGGAGGATGGCCCAAGTGCTTGGGCCCTGCACCCGCATGGGAGACCAGCAGAAGCACCTGACTCCTGGCTTCAGATCAGCAAGGTGCGCTGGCCACAGCGGCCATTGGAGGGTGAACCAATGGAAAAGGAAGACCTTTCTCTCTCTGTCTCTCTCTCACTGTTCACTCTGCCTGTCAATAAAAAATCAAAAAGAAAAATGTCAATGAAAAAACCTGGCTTATATAATCTTTCTTGAGTTTTGCTTTCCCTACTGTAGCGCAGATTTTCATTTCTGGTACACCCTTTATTTTTCAGAAGACTTGTTTACACGTGTGTTTGTTTTAGTACTCAGTGCACAGTCTCAAAATTTCCAAGGGGATAAGTGCTTTGGGCAACTTAAGCACATTCTATCATTCCACCTATATAATAAACCTCTAAAAATAAGCACATTTTATGTACTGGTAGATAACATGACGTTCCTATACCCTATAATAAGTTTTACCTGAGGAATAGCTTTTCTTAAAAAAATGCATATTATATCAGTTTGGCTAATAATGAAAAGATAAATTTGCTTCTTCTACAAAATGATTTTGCACATTCACTTTATTTAGGAAAATAACCCAACAATACAACACTGACTCAAAAACAGATCTTAAAAAATTCACCAGTGGAGGCTATAATGGATTAAGCCACCACCTGTGACACGCGCACCCTACACTAGAGTGAAGTTTGAGTTCCAGCTTCCATGCTTCCGATTCAGCTTCCGCTAGCACATGCTCGGAAGGCAGGAGACAATGGTCCACGTGCTGGGGCCCTTGCCACCCATATGGGAGGCCAGGATGCAGCTTCTGGTTCTTGGCTTTAGCCTTGCCCAGACCTGGCTGTTGCAGTCATTTGTGAAGTGAACTAGCAGATGGAACATATCTGTATGCCTCTCTCTTTCTCTCTCTATCTCCCTCCACCCTCTCTGCCTCTCTCTCCCTTTGTTACTCAGCCTTTCAAGTAAATACACAAAATATACATACATTAAAAAAAAAAAAAACAACTATCCAGTAGGGGTCGGGCGCTGTGGCTCAGCAAGTTAAAGGCGTAGCCTGCAACGCCGGCATCCCTTATGGGTGCTGGTTCAAGACTCAGCTGCTCCACTTACAATCCAACGCCGGCATCCCTTATGGGTGCTGGTTCAAGACTCAGCTGCTCCACTTACAATCCTGCTCCTTGCTAATGAGCCTGGGAAGGCAGGGGAACATGACCCAAGTCCTTGGGTATGTGCACCCTTGTGAGAGACATAGAAGAAGCTCCTGGCTCTTGGCTTTGGTCTGGCCCATCTCCAGCCAGTCGTGGCCATTTGGGGGAGTGAACCGGCAGATAGAAGATCTCTCTCAGTCTCTCCCTCTCTCTGACTCTCAAATAAATTAATTAATTAATTTAAAAGAAGACCCTATCCAGTAAACCTCTACGGTGGTCTCTTGCAATGTCTAAAGAGTCATCTCTGACTCTATTTAAAATATTTATGTTCAAGATTATACAAATCTTCCATTGTGAATGTACTCTCTATTCTTACCTGTTTCAGCAAGAGTAGAAGCAAAAATACAATTTTTGGAGGAGAAATCTGATGTGGATAAAAGAAAAAAAAGTCTGTTTCATGTTATAGTAACAGTCTCATCTCAGCATCATTCAGTTTCATCATTGAGCCATGGAAAGGCACAGGGAGAGAAGCGCCCAATACCAGCTCAGGAATCCGCCCATCCACCCCTCCCAGAGAGAAGCCATGAGCAGGACATTGTTCCCCTCCTGACCCCATCCCAACCCACCCACTGTGTCCCAACTGGCATGGATGAGCACACAAGTCATTATCTGGCTTAAGAAAGGGAAAAAACAAGTTTGTCTGTGAGCCATTTCATTTAAGATCATTTATCACCATCCACAAATAAACAAGGAACAGTTTTGGCTATACAAGCAAATTCATTTTTAAAACTCCAAAGAGGTGCCTGTGCTGTGGCGCAGCAGGTAAAGCCGCTGCCTGCAGTGCCAGCATCCCATATGGGCGCCGGTTCCAGTCCCGGCAGCTCCTCTTCCAATCCAGCTCTCTGCTGTAGCCTGGGAAAAGCAGTAGAAGATGGCCCAAGTCCTTGAGCTCCTGTACCTGTGTGGGAAACCCGGAGAAACCCCCTCACTCCTGGCTTTGGATCAGCATAGCTGCCGCCATTGTGTCCAACTTTGGAGTGAACCAGTGGATGGATGGAAGACCTCTCTCTCTTTCTCTTTCTCTCTCTCTCTCTGCCTCTTCCTCTCCTTCTCTGTGTAACTCTTTCAGATAAATAAATAAATTTTTAGAAAAAAATAAAATTCTAATGATACAGATTAAATAAGTAAAGAATAAAACTTCCCTCTCCTAAAGTATAAAATTCCCAGGTATCCTTATTCTCTTATTGTCTCGTTGTAAGGACAGGAATGTGAGAAATAACAAGTTAGGCTGAAAATTTAGGAATTGTGCAAAAAATTATCAATACTTCAATCACACTGAACTATGTGATGAAGCTATTTCCAGAACAAAACTGAATGATGCAATTAACATGTCAGCAACTGCATTACGAAACATTTCTTCCTTTATTCTCAGGCTGCTCAGTAGGGGGGTTTAATATGCAGCTCAACCCATACTTTCAAAAGTCAAATAGCTCTAAATATCCACTCTATGAAAATGTCCTCCCTTGGATTTGATATTTTAAACAATTTTAGTTTTTATTACAATCTGTAGCATAAATAACATTCTCAAGAGCAATTTAAATTCTTTCTCTTGATATTTCAACAGATGACCAAAATTTTCCCATTGCAATAGCAGCACAAATATTAATGATATGGTTTGGTACAAAGGTGTTTAAGAAACAGTTTGAGAATGACAAGATGACAAAGCTGAGAAGGGATCTTAAGATGGTTTCAAATGCAAGTAAGAAAGCCACAGCCTCAAGAGGTAGATTTGTTCAACTTTCCAGAACATAAAAGTAAGTGTCAGTGTCATTTTTATTATTACCAGTTGATAACATTTCACAGCAGGGCTGGGCATTTCATTTGCAGGGCTGGTTCCAGTCCCAGCTATCCAGCTTCCAATTCAGCTTCCTACTCATGCACACCCTGGAATATTCTGGCTCACTTGAGGTGATGGCTCAATTACCAGGGGCCTTGCCATGTGGGAGACCAGGATTCAGTTCTGGGCTCCTCGCTTAGTTCTGACACAGCCCTGGCTTTTGAGGGTATTTGGGGAAATAAATCAATAGATGGAAGATCTTTTTTTTCTCCTTTATTTGACAGATAAGAGTTAGACAGTGATAGAGAGTGACAGAGAGAAAGGTCTTCCTTTCGTTGGTTCACTCCCTAAATGGCCTCTATGGCCAGAGCTGCGCCATTCCGAAGCCAGGAGCCAGGTGTTTCCTCCCGGTCTCCCGTGTGGGTGCAGGGCCCAAGCACTTGGGCCATCCTCCACTGCACTCCTGGGCCACAGCAGTACTTTACACTCTGTGTTTCTGTGTGGGTGCAATCTGTTGAAATCTTCACTTAATATAAACCAAATTGATCTTCTGTATATAAAGATAATTGAAAACGAATCTTGTTGTGAATGGGTTGGTAGAAGGAGCGGGAGATGGGAGGGTTGCTGGTGGGAAGGAAGTTATGGGGTGGGGGGAGCCACTGTAATCCAAAAGCTATACTTTGGAAATTTATATTTATTAAATAAAAGTTTAAAAAATGAATCTTAATGAAGATCGGGATGGGAGAGGGAGTAGGAGATGGGATGGCTTGTGGGTGGGAGGGTGGTTATGGGGGGTGGGGTGACCACTATAATCTGAAAGCTGTATTTTCAAAATTTATATTTATTAAATAAAAGTTTTGAAAAAAAGATCTATATTGCAATACTTATGGAAACATCTTTAAATAAATAGTAGTATCTGCCCATGAGCAATTGCAGTCAATGTAAAGAGTAAAAGAAGCAACAACCTAAAGGCAGTAGGGCTGAATATGAACATCAGGCCGTAGAAAAGGGCGCCTTGCACTACAAAGACTGACATAAAGAGAATCGGCGTCCGCTCCGTGTGTGCCTTCACAGAACCCTCTTGCTGAATCAAACCTCAGGCTTCATCAATTCCAAGTTTAGATGATATTAATAGAAGCGCAATGTCCCAAGCATGGGAGCTGTTCCAACCATCCTTTGCCACAGAAACCTACTTTTTCTCAGTTACAAGACTCGTCCCTGCTTTGCCATCTCCCTGGCTTCTCATCATCTAAGAAACCGCATCAAAGGGCAGGTGGGAACTGTGCTCCCATCTGCCTCTCAGTTTTCAGACTCAGTTACCATCCAGAAAACCCTTTCACCCAGGTCTGTAGGCTCCCTGTACCCTGCCATGCTCTGGCATCTAACAGGGAACACCATCCCAGGCCTGCTCCCTTGCGTCTCCTACACACAGGAGAAGGCCAGAAGAAGCAGATCCAGAGAGATGGAAAACAGACTGGCGTTTGCTGGGGGAAGGAGGAAGAAGAGGAATCGGGGATGACTAGCAACAGGGATGAGAGTTCTTGCTAGAAGACGGAAAGGTTCCAGGAGTGGATGACACTCCTGTCGTACAACACTGTGAAGGTAAGGAAAAGCACTGAACTAGGCACTTCAAAAGGGTGAATTGTATACTGTTTGAATTCCGTCTCTAAAAGAAATCACCAGTTAAAAGTAAGACGCAGAAAGGATCGTGTGTTGGGGCACCAGACACACCGGCAAGCCCCTCCTCCTAATTTCTCTCTTAACTTTCCAGTAATCAACTCCCCGCACGTGGAGTCGCTCAGGCAGAAGCTGAATGGTCTCCTGTTAGCAACATGCTGCTGAGGGCTTCCTGATGGAACTGGGAAATTACTCTAGATTACCTCGAAGAATTTCTCATCTCTTATGTTTCTATGTCACAAATCAACAAGAACCAAGAGAAAATGTTAAAAGTAACCAGGAAAGATAATAGGAAGTATAACTTCAGAGTTTTCTTCTTTTTCAAAGTGAGTACTTAAGAATATAATGAAGCCAAAGGACAAAAATAAGATCGGTCCAAAAAGGTAGAGGTTAGAGAATTAAGGGAAAGGGGGCCGGCGCTGTGACGCAGTCGGCTAAGCCTCCACCTGCAGCACCTGCATCCCATATGGGTGCCTGTTCATGTCCCCAGCTGTTCCTCTCCCCATCCAGCTCTCTGCTGATAACCTGGGAAAGCAGCTGAAGATGCTAAAATGCTTGGGCCCCTGAACCTAGGTGGGAGACCTGGAAGAAGCTCCTGGCTCCTGGCTTCAGTTGGCCCAGGTCCAGTCGTTGCGGCTGTATGGGGAGTGAACCAGCAGATGGAAGACCCTTCTCTGTCTGTAACTCTACCTCTTTTTTTTTTCTTTTTTATTTATTTGACAGGTAGAGTTATAGACAGTGAGAGGGAGAGACAAAGAGAAAGGTCTTCCTTCCATTGGTTCACTCCCCAAATGGCCGCTATGGCCGGCGCTGTGCCGATCCGAAGCCAGGAGCCAGGTGCTGCTTCCTGTTCTCCCATGGGAGTGCAGGGGCCCAAGCACTTGGGCCATCCTCCACTGCCCTCCCGGGCCACAGCAGAGAGCTGGCCTGGAAGAGGAGCAACTGGGACTAGAACCCGGTGCCCCTATGGGATGCCGGCGCCGCAGGCAGAGGATTAACCAAGTGAGCTATGGCACCGGCCCTGTAACTCTACTTCTTAAATAAATAAACGAAATCCTTTTTTTAAACAAGAAAATTAAGGAAAAACAAAACAAGCAGTTAGATAACAGTCCCAAAACCAACAAGTTATTTTCTAACCTTAATATATAATTTACCCTACCTCTAATTGTATTCATCCACAGAGATTCATAAACCTTTCTTCTTTTTCAGAGGCAATGAAGTAAAAATGTTAGAGAAAAAAATTCAGTGGAGATAAGATTTAAAACCAGTTACTCTTCATGGGCATGTAACTGGGTTAACAAGATAAATTATGCATGGGGCCAGTGTTGTGGCATAGCTGGTAAAGCTGCTGCCTGTAACACCAGCTGCTCTACTTCCAATCCAGCTCCCTGCTACACAGCCTGGGAGAAGGAACGGAATACGGCCCAAGTGTGTGGGCCCTCGCACCCACGACAAAGACCTGGAAGAAGCTCCTGGCTCCTGGCTCCAGCCTGGCCCAGCACTGGCTGCTATGGCCATCTGGGGAGTGAACCATCCGATGGAAGCTCTCTCCCTGTCTACCTCTCCCTCTTTCTGTGTAATTCTGACTTTCATGTAAATAAATAAACCTTAAAAAAAAAAAAAGAAAAAGAAAAAAGGTAAATTATGTATGGTTAACATGATAGAAAGTTATTTTGCTTTGCTCCAGATTTAGTGTCTTATCTATGAAACTCATGAATCCAACAAGTAGTGGCATTTGTGAGGAAGTTCAGAAAAAAAGCAAAATCTTTATGAGCCCTGTTGTAAGCATCTGGGGAGTGAAATAGCTAATAGAAGATCCTCCTGTCTGTTTCTCCATCTTTCTCTGTCACTCTGCCTTTCAATACATAAATAAAACCTTTAAAAAAGAAAAAGAAGAAGAAAGAAAAGAATCTCTTTTAAATACCAAATGATCATTCATTGTTCGGTTTTTTAAAAAATATTATAGTGCGCAGCTGCCGCTCTGGCAGGGTAAGTGAAGCATCCGCCTGCAGTGTCGGCATCCCATATGGGCACCGGTTTGAACCCTGGATGCTCCTTTTTAGATCCAGCTCTCAGCTATTGCCTGGGAAAGCAGTAGATGATAACCCAAGTCCTTGGGCCCCTGCACCCTTGTGGGAGACAGGAAGAAGCTCCTGGCTCCTGGCTTCAGATTGGCACATCTCTGACCATTGCGGCCATTTGAGTAGTGAACCAATGGATAGAAGGCCTCTTTCTTTCTCTCCCTCCCTTCCTCCTTCCCTCTCCCCCCCACTTTCACTCCCACTCTCTCTGTAACTATGCCTCTCAAGTAAATAAATAAGTCTTTAAAAATATTATAGTGCCTACATTTGGACTTTAGAACTCACACAATATTTATGATATGATTTTACACAGTGAATTAAAATACTTCACAGGGCCAGCACTGTGGCGTAGCAGGTAAAGCCACCGCCTGCAATGCCAGCATCCCATATGGGCACTAGTTTAAGTTCCAGCTGTTCTACTTCCCATCCAGCTCTATGCTATGGTCTGTGAAAGAAGAAAATAGCCCAAGTCCTTGGGCCCATGCACCCAATTGGGAGACCTGGAAGAAGCTCCTGGTTTCAGATTGGCCCGGCTCCAGCTGCTGCAGCCATTTAGGGAGTGAACCAGGGAGCCAGCAAATGGAAGACCCCTCTCCCTCTGTCTCTCTCTCTCTCTCTCTCTGCCTCTGTGACTCTGCTTTTAAATAAATAAATCTTAAAAATAAAATATTTCCCTTACTTCATTATGAACTATAACTTACAAAATATCAAAGTTTAAAAGGAAATCAAATGCCATACTATCAAAGTTACACAAATTAAAACAAGTTAAACGAGTCTCTCCAGAAGTTTATTAATTTAGGCATCCAAACGATTAAAAGTAGAATCTCTGAGCCTATCAAGAAGATCGTCTTTTGTCCTTTTATAATTAAAGACTCAGAACACACAAGGGTCTAGGATGTGACTTTTTAATGACACAGACTGCTTGCAAATGCAGGGATCATAGTCCACACTGGTCTCCATAAGCAAAGCACCTCACAAGATTATGCCTGGTTTCATCTTCCAAGAACGCTATTCCAGCCAACCAGTCAGAGCAGCCTCCTCTGGACAGCAGGCTTATTAAAAGCACTTCCCCAGCATGTCATGGGCAGCCCCTTCACCAGCAGGAGGACTGAACTTCAAACCCCCATTCCAAAGAACGATCCGCATGATCAGCAGCACCAGCACGGAGGAGCTTGTAAGAAACGTCAAACCCAGGTTCTGCGCCAGGCCTCCTCTCCCCCCGGTCTGTTGTAGTATCCAAGAACATTAAATTCTGTGGGGCCAGAGCTGTGGTGCAGGAGGTTAAGCTGCTGCTTGGGACACCAATATCCCATGTCAGAGTGCCAGTTCAAGTCCCTGCTGCTCTGCTTCTCAGCCAGCTTCCTGCTGACACACCAGTAAGGCAGTGGAAGATGAGCCAAGAACCTGTGCCCTTGCCACTCAAGTGGGAGACCAGGATGGAGTTCCTGGCTCCTTGCTTTGACCTAGCCCAGCCTTCACTGTTGCAGCCATCTGGGGAGTGAACCACTGTGTGTGTGTGTGTGTGTGTGTGTGTGATAGAGATTTCACCCTCTCTTCCTCCCCCTCCCTCTTAAATACATTAGGTAAGTAAGTAACCTATAAGAAATGACCAAAAAAAAAAAAAAACCAGAATAAATAAAAAATAAGATGAAACAAATGAGATTCACTGACAGAAAGGGATGGAAAGACCGAGGCATCATTATCCCATCTCTGGACAAACATGTATGTCTCCTCCTACCAGTCACCTCCTGAGGACACCTAGTGTGGTCCTATTCTGCATCTCCAAGTGCTCAACCCAAGAAAAGTAAGTAAAACTCATGGCTCATCGGCAGGTAAACTGGCAAAGCTGCTGGCATACCTGGGTGCACCTGTCCCACATCTCTTCATAGGGTAAGTATGTATCATTGACCTTGGACACCATGAGTTTGTACAGTATGGGCTCAAATACCACCCTCTCCTCCTCATAACCACCCCATCAATGGAGAAGACCTATGTGAAAGACACACAGGACATATGAACTTTGTTCACCTAAAATGCAGGAGGTGTGGTCCTTCCAGCCTAATTTGCATGTTACTGAAAGGTGTTAACTTATCCCATGGCATTCCTCTTGCTTCTGGACTTAGGTTTTAAATTAATTCAATAAATCATGAGATTCAAGCATTTCAACTGGGTTGCTGAGCTCTTCTATTGTAGCCTCCGGAGCATCTTGCTCTTGGAGGTTAAGCATTCTATCCAAGCAATTTCCCATGAAACACCTACAGAATCAGAACCTGCACTTTTACCAGGATCCCCAAGTGACTCATCTGCATACTAAGATTGAAAAAGCATTGACAAAACTGGAGCAAAGAAAGAAAGGCACCCAGAAAGACAAAAGCAGCAGACAAAAGCAGTGTTTCAGAAGAACTGGGTCCTGAATGCCACCCTCAATGCAGAGAACCAGGGACCTCCCAGCAAAGACTCAGAGCCCCCAAAGATGGATAGACTCTCTCTCCCCCTTCTCTACAACCACCCTGCAAGGTTTAAAGACACAGTCTCGGCCTTCCCATACCCCTTTGAGTTTGAGAAACTCTCCAAGTTTAACACAAGTCACCTCAACATTAACCCTGCGGGAAATTAGGGAAATCTCCTATATATATATATATATATATATTTGACATATATATATTTATTATTATTGTTATTATTACTTACAAAGGGGCTATATGTATAGATATATATGACATATATGTATATGTGTATATAGATATATATGACATATATGTGTATATGTATATAGATATCCAGATATATAGATATATATGACTGTATCTCAGAAATGCCATTCCGAAGGACATAAAGCTAACAGAAACACTGAGGGAGCAACGCCTTCCTGAAGGAGGTCGCAGTGACCTTGGAAAGACCACCGAGGAGCAGAGTCGGGCTGAATGGTCTGAGGGGCCTCCTGTGTGGGCCGCCGGCTTCCCAGCCCAGCAGCTCCTGCTCAGTGGGCTCCAGTCACTTTGTGTTTATGACGTCCACATTGTTCCTGGCACATAGCAGGGGCTCAGGAAGTGCTCTGAAGCAATAGAACAAAAAATCTGATCAGCACCATTTTCTCCATCTTTGATTTATCCAAGACAAATTTACTCTAATTCCATCTCTTGGTTTTAGAAATTCCAGTGAATAAAAGCATAACTCCACATCTCCAATTAGTATAGCATATAGAGTTTTCCATTCCATATCTCAAAGTTGGATTTTATATTTTCTGTTGTATATCCCTTTCTAGTACTCCACGACTCTATAAAACACATCAACCTGTCAATAAGAAATGACCATGTCTGTGAAAGATTAGGCAGTCATACTAACTGCTGACCAGCAATCCAATCCACTACTTTTAAAAGCCACTAACAAATAGAGGGAAAATGCCATACAGAAAAGATTAGGCATCATTTTGATGCTCTTCTAGGTGCAGATTTAAGACATTTTAGGGAAGTACCTATTAAAACATCCACAGAACTGAAGTACATTCTAAGGACAGTATCATACACATACACAGATCATGAGCAAGACCTACAACATAAGACTAAAGATGTTGGAAACACAGCAAATGATAAAATGAAGATATCAGTAAAAGAATATAAATGCTCCAAAACTCATTTCTGTAAGGAATATATTCCCTGTTGCTTCTCAAAGAGGGACTGTGCTTAAGTGTCAAAGGAAAAGATTTAGGCTGGAAATGGCAACTTCCCATTTCATGAAGAAATCTTATGAGCAGAATAAGGAAACACACATAAGGAAAGATTGTGTGCATTCCTTTCCAAATATCTATCAAATCCCTTTTATTCTATGTATTTAGTACAGCCACATTTTTTTAAAGGACTCACAGGATATTAGCTATTTTGGCACTTTTCTTTACACTGTGCTATATGTGTTTAAGAACTGACTCCACAAGCTCACAGAAGGAGAAAACTTAGAGATGCATGTTTCTTCCACAGCTGACAGCAAGACAGAACACACATTATTAGTCTTCAATAAATACTTAATGAATTTAATTATTACCATCCTTCCAGTCAAAAAATTCTTAATTAGAGAATAACCCTGTGACTATTGCCACTACCACCAGTAGAAAGCAGCTCTGAAAATCTCCAAGTGGACCCACCTGCATGGTAAACAGTGGGAGCGACCAGAATGAAGAACTGCTTTATTCATTACAAAGGGGCTAATAAGGAATTGCTGCTTCCAAACTCAATCCACTCCAACTAGCACTGTGTGTGTGTGTGTGTGTCCAATAAAGTGCAACGCATTAGCATCTTCTCACAAATCAGATGCATGATCTAAATTTTTGATGAAATGTCTTCTACTTCTCTTATATGTATTTTCATTCATTCCTATATGAATCCAGTGTCCTATGTGAAAATTAAGGGTGATAATATTAAAAAACGACTTCAATTTCTAAATATCTTACTCCAAGAGCTAATTTGTTCACATATGAACAGACACATTTCAATGATGACTCTTTTAAAATCCAAGAAACGTACTCCTGTGCAGGTACGTTTTGTGCAGCACAGGACCCAAATGCAAGGCTGGTGTCCCATCTGACTGAGGGGACATTGTTCTAACTTGATTCATTTTCATAAGCTCCGATCCCCCTATTAAAAACTAAGTCACTGGGTTTAACATACTCCTTGAGCGCATTTCAATTATCCTTGCCTTGTTCTATGTGAAGCAATTTAATCTTATGGCTTTCTTCCTAAAGTGTACAGAGATGATGTTCAAAGAAAACATGAATGGTGAAATGTAGGAACTCATGGATAGAATTAAGGGAGAGGCACCTTGGAAGGCAGTGCCTAGAGGTTGTGGAGAGGGGGAAGATGACAAGGGAAAACAGAGAGAAAAACAAAGGCCAGTAGCAAAGAACTGCAAAGAAACTTAGCTCACTTTCAAACTAATTCACATCTCATGTTTCCCGTTAAGCCCTGACTCGAAATGTCCCATTCTGATCCACAATTTCTGCCTGACACTAATAAAATGAGAGTTTTCCTGCTAACATCTGCAAATAATTTCACAGATTATTACTTCATCTCCACATAGTAGTTCACCATGAAAGAAACGTCAGATTCCCTTTTGGCTGTTTCCATGTAGTCTTACAAGTCTTACAAAGAAACTCATCAGATGAAAATAATGACAGAGGGTGGTTTTTAGATTTTGAAAAGGTTTAAAAAGGTATGATATCAAATTCCAAATCTATATACACACACTGTGTAAGCCGGAAGCCCCTAGAAAGTGGTGTCAAGCTACACATTTGCCATTATAGCCCTCTGGATTCCCCTGGGGCTGAGCCGCCGCACAAGTGCACTTTGCGAAGACTCCCCAGGATGCAGATACTTCACCAACCCCCCCGCAGTCCCTGCCGCCATCACCCCCAGCTCATGTGCCATCGCTGCACGGATGGACTTTGTGCTACTCTACACCAAATGTTCACTCGGTGAAGTCACTAGAATAGGGCGTCTGAATTCAACTGGCACTCATCCCATTTTTGAGAAGTAAAAATAAATCCACGATTGGCAAATCAATATTTACCTCCTTTCACAAAATTTCACTATAAAGCTCCATAACAAATTCTGAATTCAAAGCTGTTTGCATAGTTTTTCAATCCAAGTATTTAAGTCAGCTAATACATTTCCATAAATCAAATGTCCAATACCAAGTAGCAGTACAAAAAATAAAATTCAGCTCCAACAACATTCCTCACAATCCACCTACACTTAGTAAGGAATAAATCAGATTTTTGAAGCAAGTTAATAGAGGATGTTATTTCAAAGTTACTTTAACTCTTCCACTGTTCATTATTCCTCATAACCTATAGTGTATATAGATTTAGAAAATATAATTATTTATAGGTAACTTTAGATACACGTGTGAAAGTGATTGTATTACAAACCAACACTCCTGGTTTTCAGCCTGTACAGTACCAATGCTCCAAGCCACTGGAATGTTTTTCAAAAATCCCCAAACTTCCTCAACTTAAACAGTGCTCACTATTGGTGGATACCACTCTAACTCAATGTAATCAAAGTGACTTCATAGCTCTCAAACTCCAAGCTTTTAAAATCACCTGACAACAGGTGCATATCAACAATCTTGAATTCCCAACAAAAACTTCTAACACTTTTCGAATCGGTTCTGCATTCAGTTAGGCCTAAAAACAAATGCAAAGGACATACTCACCTTAATCGGAGCACTGCTGAACTTGATCTTCCTGTTTGCTGGAATTTCTTCCTCCTCAGGCAATCCAAGGATTTCCGAGTAGTCCATGTCTGGCTGATAGTCATTATTCTCGTCACTGTCATCCTCCTCGTCCTGCTCGGTACCTGTCTCTCCCCAGTCTGAATTACACCTGGATCTCACCCTATACACGTTATAGTCACTGTGCATGTACACGTGGGAACTCTCGAAATCCTCTGCATCTTCAGGTACTTCTTTCCCACAGGTGTCTGCAGAAGCAACAGGAGAGGTGAAATCACCATGCGCGGCGTCTTTTCTCAGTTGCTCGGCTGCCTCGCCCTCGACCACATTTTCTTCGGCATCTGCTGAGGGTTGGTGTGGCGGGGAAAGGATTTCAGACCTCGGCATTGCCCGATTCTCAGCACAAGGTCCTTCGGGAGTGTCTGCGTCGACTCTGCTGGGAGCCTCTAGCTTAGATGAGGAGTCCCCGGCTTCCTTGCTCTGCTGGTTCTCTTCAGCAGGAACCGGAGCCGCAGAGGTACTTCTAGAAGCCACTTCTAGCACTGGGGCTGAGTCACCCTTCGGAGCATCCTCTGCACCAACACCTTGTTTGTTTGAAGGAGCCCACGAATCAGAATCCTTCAGGCGCCCGAAGGTATCGAGATTTGTAACAGTGACGGTTGGCAGATTCAGGGGGTAGTGCCCAGTCACTGAGTACTCGCTGTTTTCAGCCTTCTCGGAACTGACAGTCCCAGGGGAATCAGTGTTCTCAAATACAGCACTCAGTTGACTCACAGTTGGAGAGACAGCCTCGGTCCTCGAGCTGAGGCTGTCCAATGAGTCAGTGCTGCCTCGGTTGGACTTGGAGCCTCCCCACTCGTCCTGCGGCTCCCCCCCTCCAGCCTTCTCCTTCTTTGGGGAGTAGCGGTTGTTGGGTCCTGACTCATGCACGCTCCTCTCAAACATCTTCCGAGTCTCTGTGAACTTGGAGTAAGAAGGACCATCGTACAGGGTATCGAATCTACTGATGCGTTCGGAAACAGAGGACTCCAACCTAACCACCGAGCCATCTGTCTTCTCCAGAAATTCTTTGGGCTTCATTCTCCTCTGAGGGGATGAAGGTCTACCTTTCCCCCTGGCTTTGGCAACAACTGCAGTGTTCTCATTGGGCTCCATACCCATCTGCATAAACAGGTTTTTAATTCTGTTGACATTGGAGCCATATTTCCTCCCCCTGCTCTGCTGAGAACCCTCACCGCCTTCTTTTGCTTTCTGTTCTCCATCTGACTTGGGTTTGTCAAAGGTACTTTTCAGTGCCTGGAACTCAGTTCTATATGCATTCCTGTGTGGAGAGGCACTTCTGAGAGTGGTTCGTTCGCCTGAAGACTCAGCTTTCAACATTTTTACTTCAAGGGTCAAAAGCCAATGTTCATAATGATCAGGATAAAACAAAACACAAAATACCTCTGTTCTCTAGTACCAATATCTGGTCAAGCCAAGTAGCTCTCAAAAAGCATACTCTGTTGTGATCGTCCCAACAGGTGTATCAGGAAGCCATTCACAGTCAAGCCTAACACAAAATGGCTTTTTCAAAGCAAGACGTTGAGGTTCATCTGGAACAGAAGAAATGAATTTCCAAACTCATTGACTTATTTGAATTTATGTTCCTGATACATACTTTATTTTCCATGTGGTTTAGCCATCCATCAAACAGAAATCATTGCTTATTGAAACAGGTAGGTAAAAGTCAAGAAGCTGAAAGCTATTCTAATTGGTCTTTGGTAACAAAAATATCTCAAACAGAATTTGGAGATCTCTACCAAAACTCACTCACTCTCTCTCTCTCTCTCTCTCTCTCTCTCTCTCTCCTGTCATACACACACAGTTACACATAAGTACATCTGAAAACAATATGTTAGTCCGAGAATTGGTTGCTTTTGTAAACGACCTTAAAAGGAAACAACAGTTCGTAGACCTTCAAGACTCATCATCTAACTGTACAGAATTATCATCCAGGATTCCCCACACCGAGGCAGAACTCAGTACTGGTAAGCACAAGTGAAAGTGACGAATCTGTTTAGAAACTTAAAAACATGCCCATAGAGGCTTCTCTTCACTCTTGAGGGCATCGCTCTTCTATCCCATTCCCCAAAGCAATTTCCAATCAAAACAAACAGGAAAAAAAAGTTCTTCCAGTTCAGTTCTATCAAGCATGGGGAAATGTCCTAATAGTGGCTATTGTCAATTAAGAAGTGGGATGTGGACTATCATGCGAATAAATGCGTGAATGCGTGGCAATCAGGACACCATGCCACCTCTCTCCAAAGCCCTGATTTGTGTATGCCTCCTGGCCTCCAGCTTACTGCAAGCTGCTGGCCTGCTCTAGCCCACAGCTGGATTCCAAATCGATACACCAGCAATCCTGGGGGGATACACCAGCTCAGTGGGGATCCACTGAGCAGCAGACAATGCGGTGCTAAAGGTTTCCCGTCTGGTTTAGGTTTTGGTTTGGTTTTGCTCTGACTCCCCGAGCCCGGTCACCCTAGCCCACAATCACTTTCGCTTAAATCGCCTCCAGACTGGGCTCCTGGCCCAGCGCGCATGCAGGCCCATGCAAACAAGGAAGGCTACAGAGTGTGTTGCCTGTTTCGTTTCGTTTTTTTTTTTTTTTCCTTTTTTTTTTTTAAACCATCGACAATCTCCTTTTACCCTGACATTTTTTTTAAAGCCATCCACACCCTCCCCTCGCCCCTCCACACACACACACACACACACACACACACCCGCCCCACTCCCTCCCCCGCCAGCTCAGCCCGAGGGGGCGGAGGCGGAGGGGCCGCCGCCGGGGAGGGTTCAAATCCTGCCCTCACAAAAGACAAACATAAATAACACCAACTTGAGAGGCGGCCGGTTCCCGAGCCTGCTTCGGGACGCAGTCCCTCGGCCCCGGGGCCGGGCCGGGCGAGCAGGTGACGCCAGGAGCTACGGTGGGAGGTCGCAGTCTAGCTTTGTGCCAAGAAGCACCTTAAGTCCTGACACCTTGGCTGCGGCTCCCGGCGGCTGCCAAGCGGAGCCCAGGGTGGCACGGGGAGAGACGAGCTCCCTAGCCACAAAAAATAAATAAATAAATAAATAAAATAAAAGGCAAGAAAAAAATGACAGGGTAATGAACATAAATCCCTCCCCTCGTGCCAGGGAACAATAGGTCCCACTGATGATAACGCCTCCGATCCTCAACCTGGCGCTCCCCGACCACAAGCCGCCCCCACCCCAGCCTGCAACTCAGCCTTTGTACGAGCCGGCTGCGCGCCTCTCCATCGCCACCCTCCCCGGCTCCTCGCGCCGCGCTCAGCCTCCCCCTTACCCGAGCGGGAGCGCCGCGGGCGGGGAGGGTCGCGCCGCCGCGGCTCCCACCCCCTCCTCGCCGGCGCCCCCCGCCCCACGGTGGCCGCGGCTCGGCGCCGGCCCGCTGGCCGCCCCGCCGCCCGCTCCTCTCGGCGCGGCGCGCACGGCGGCTGCGGCGGCCGCGGCCACTCGCGCCTCGGCCCCCACGCGCGCTCTGCCCGCGCCGCGCTCCCCCACGCCAGGGCGGGCGGCGGCCGGGCGGGCAGCGCCGCGCTCGCCCCCTCGGGCCGGCCGGGCAGGGCTGGGCGCACGTGCGGGCCGCTGGACCGAACCCGGAGGCCGCGGTGCGAGGGAGGAGAGGCCGGGGGTGGGGGTGAGGAAGGCCCGGGGTAACAGGTGCCTCACCTCGGCTAGATGGGATTAACTCTAGGGCCGCGGAGAGGGAGCCCAGCAGCAAAATCCCGGGAGAGGGAGCGAGAGAGAGAGGGAGCCTCTGGCGGCCAACGGAGGGCGAAAAGCACCGGCCCGAGGCGAGGCCGCCCCACCCCCTCGGCCGTGGGCGAGGGGCCTCCCGGGCCTGGGCCCGGCTGCCTTGCTGCTGGGCTGCTGACCGGGCACTGGGTCCTGGGCTGCTCGCTGCTCGAGCCCCACGGAGGCCGCGGTTAACCCCGTGACCCCCAGGCATCCGCAGCCCGGGCCATGCTCCTGGCCTGGAGGGCCAAGACTAGGCCCAGGTTGGCCGTGGCCTGCAGCGCCTGGGGCCTGCTACCCACCTTGACCTCAAGGTCTCCCGGCTAAAAGCAAAGGGCTGGGGCAGCTCTTGTGAGTGTCTGCTCTGGGGAGGGCTGCTCAGCCCCCCTGCCCGCCCTCGCCCTTTTATAAGTGCTCAGAACTCCCTCTCCCCCGCCCGCGAATACCGGAAGTGCCAACAGCCTTCCTGCAAAACACAACTGATCACAACTGTCCATATAGACCTTCCAACTGCTCCGGAGCAGCCTGCGGCGCAAACCCGGTCATTTTTGGAGAAGAGCATGACCCTGAGAGAAAGACACTCCCCAGATGAACGTGGGTCAGGAATTTTTATTTGACTCATTAGGGCAAGGAACCAGCAAGATCTTGCACCCTACTCAGATGAGACTTGAGGAATGATGTCAGGAAAAATGACAAAAACTGCTGCACGTTCTGCGGGGCACAGAGTCGCGATGTTGGGATAACAGGCGCCTCCCCTCACCCAAGGGGGATGCACTCCAGGGTCCCCACTGGGCGCTGAAACCCTGGATGGTACAAGCCCTGCATGTCTTCTCCTCTGCATAGGTACCTAAAACGAAGTGGAACCTATAGATTAGGCATAATAAGAGCTGAGCAAGAATAATAAAGTAGAACAACTGTTAAAGTTATTTAAATTAGACAGTGTTGGGGGAATTTAGTATTTACAGGTCAGGGTAGACCAAGATCCCTGGGAATAGCAGGTGCGCGCCCCTCCCCCCACTCCCCCCATCTGCTCTCCAGGGCAGTAACTCGCTGTCTCTCTTTAGTGCAGAAAGGTAATTTGCATCTCTGTGGGTAAGAATACTTTACATAACCCTAAGTGTCTACAGTTTACTGAGTGGTATAAAGCCTAGTGACAGGCAGTTAAAGGTGGAGACCTCTGTAGAATCCCAAAACTCCAGAGCCTGAAGATAAACTCCAGCATTCCACAGAAAGGACAACATAGTCCTCTTTTGCCCATTGCAAAGGCGGCCACAAGTTTTCCCCAGGGAACATCATTATCCACATTTTACAGATGGGAAAACTGAGGTTGAGTTTTCCTAACATCTCCATCTTTAATTAGGGAGCAGATGACTAAGACATGGTAGGAACCCAGGCACGGATGCAATGCTGAATCTTTGTACTCCAGGCGCAAAACCTTCCCCTGGATTTCAGAAAGACTTGGGAACTCATCAATTCTACATCTTTTATTTTGAACAGTGAGGTTTCTTTTTTCTTCAGGCTCCCCAAATTCCATCTTTTCCCAAGACAGGCATCCTCTGTCTATGAAGTGGATGTCACTTCTATAAGCATAAACAGATGTAGCAGGCAGTGTGAGGGGGCTGTGGACCCAGTCTCCACTTTTGGAAAGAACATTTGTGCTGTCTGGATAATCTAGTGGAAACGTTCCTGTCATTTATTTGCAGTATGGAAACCAGGTTTTTTTAGGGGAACAACCTAAATAAATGCAGAATCTAATCAGCAAGTTCTGTCTGTAGAAGAGGGGGCAGAATTGGCAATAAAGTCAGTCTTACACCTCTTTGCAAAAAGATGATTCATACAGAAAAGCAGCCTGAAGAGTTTGGTTGATTTGGATTTTGTTCTTTGAAAATGTGAAACTTCTGGGAAAATTCATGCTGAAGGAATGAGAGAGTTTTTTAAACATCATGGTGATCATTTAAGATTCCTGGGTTGCCCATAATGGATCTCCAGCTTCTAACAGGGTCTGCTAGAGCTGAGCTAATCCAATACATATAGCTGTTTAAGTTAACTACAGTTAAATACATTGTAAATTCAGGGGAAGGCCCTTGGCCCAGAGATTAAGGTGCGTTTCGTACATCCACATATCAGAGCGCATGGTTCGAGTCCTAGCTTTCCTTCCAATCCAGTTTCCTGCTAATGCAGACCCTGAGAAGACAGCAGATGACTCAAGTACTTGAGTCCCTGACATTCACGTGGAAAACTTGGGTTGAGTTCTCATCTCCTGGCTTTGGCCTGGACCTGCTCTGGCTATTGTGGGCATTTGGCTGCGGGGAGGGGGCGGTTAACAAACCAGCAAATTGAATGCCTCTCTCTCTCTCTCTCTAACAAAATAAAAATTAAACATTTTTAATTCAGTTCCTCAGTCACACTAGCCACAGATGAAGGGCTGGATATCTGCATGTGGCTAGTGGCAACCCTGCTGGACAGTATAGATACAGACCCCTTCCATCACAGGCATTTCTATTGGACAGTGCTGTTTGGAGAATATCTCCACTTCTATAAGATCTGAGACATGTATTGACTTTGTAAGGATGTCTTAATTCAACAGACCCGTGTTACTGCAGGCGTTAGACCCTATAGCTCTTACGTATTTCAACTGGAAAGGACTATGAAAGATGAGCTTCAGTATTGATATGCAAAGAATCCAAAAGGTGTATAGGGTAGAGATTTTTCAGTTTTCATCTCTAATTTCTCAGCCTTTTATAATCATGTGGGGTATTATGGAATATTATTTTCATTCCCTTTGTAACCAATAATATCATAATTAATAAGAACAAACTGCAAGATTATCAGGTAAACAAAAAGTATAAAATATATTCTACATTGTTTTAGAGGTTTGCTCAATATATATTTTTTAATATCCACAATGGATAGTCTGAGTAACTATTCAAAGAAATCATTCATGTGTTTAATGAGACATTGGGTGTAGCTCTGAAATTAAACCCAAATCAAGCCTGAATCAAATTTTTATCTTTTTAAAAGTTTTTATTTACATATTAAACTTATTTGAAAGGAAGAGAGCCAGGCAGACAGAAATCTCCCATCCTCTCCTCAGATGCTCACAACAGCTGGGTCTGGGCCAGGCTGAAGCCAGGAGCGTGAAACTCAACTGAGGTCGCTCACATGGGTGGCGGGGACCCAAGAACTGGAGCTGTTGTTGCTACACAGGATACGTGTTAGCAAGAAGCTAGAATCAGGAGTAGAGCCAAGCCTCAAACCCAGCGGCTTCTTAACCACTCCGCCAAATTCCTGCCCTAAAGAGCAGCACAGGATGGCTCGGGTACCCAGATCTGTGCTACCCACAGGGGAGACCTGGGCTGAGTTCCGGGCTCCTGGTTTCAACCCAGCCTGGCCTCCACTGTTGCAGGCATTTGGGGAGTGAAGCAGCAGGTAGAAAATTTTTCTCTCTGTATGTCTGTGTCTCTGTCTATCTGTGCGTCTCTGCCTTTCAAATAAAACAACTAGTAATTTAAAAAAAGAGGGAGAGACTAAAGCGAACTGTGCTGGGGCTGAAAATTGCCCTTCACATCTTGACTTACGGCAGAAGGGCTCCTGGCTGGTGGTGTGTTCACAGAAGTTCATGAAAGGAGACAAAAGAACAGAACAAAGTGAAAGGTCTCCAGACTTAGCTTCTGCATGGAGCAGGCAAAGCAAGGTGAGAGTAATGCCTGCAGGTAATTTACATATAATTTGAACATAAGAGGATGGTTCACCATTGCAGGATCGCCTTACCAGTGGTAATGAGTAAAACTTGTTGATAGAGCTGAGGCAGCCCATTGCCAAGTGTGGCTACAGCAGCTTATCTCACATTTGCAAATGTCTTATAAAGCCTTGGTAGCCTTCAGCCTTTAATGTTGATATCAGTTTTCTTAAAGGTCCACCTTTTAAAATAGCCATTCTTATTTAAGATAAAGATTTATTTATTTATTTATTTGAGAGACAGAGTTCTAGACAGAGAGAAAAAGAGAGAGAGAGTTCTTCCATCCACTGGTTCATTCCCCAGATGGCTGCAGCAGCCAGAGCTGGGCAGATCCTAAGCCAGGAGCCAGGAGCTTCTTCTGGGTCTCCAATGTGGGTGTAGGAGCCTAAGCACTTGGACCATCTAACACTGCCTTCCCAGGCCATCAGCAGGGAGCTGGATCAGAAGTGGAGCAGCCAGGACTCAAACCAGTGCCCATATGGGATGCTGGTGCTACAGGCAGAGGCTTAACCTACTATGCCACAGCGCCAACTCCGTAAAATAGCCATTCTTATTTAAGGGTAAAAGTTTAGCTTTACATCTTTTTTTCCTATGGTATTTCAGACACTTCCTTGTGGAGTAAAATCTATGTCTCGAATAGTCATGGAGTTCTCAGGCAAACACTGATAATATCATGTCAGGGTATCTATGATCAGTCTTGTTTGTGTGATATGAATTAGGAAATTGAAACTAAACATGTCATTTGTGTCTAAATAAATTTATAATGATTCGGCATGGCTTTCTGTCAATATTCTTCACTTGGCCGTATTAGTGAAAGTTTATTATCATCATCCTGGTCCATCCAGTTTCCAGTACCTTGGATTCTCAGCCTGAAGGATGTCTCATGGAAAGTTTGAGGATTTACAGTTATTTGCTATGAGAAATAAAAGGTAGAACTCATGGAGATTTTTTTTCAGATTATTTTAAAGTTACTATTAATATCTTACATCTGCAAATAAGCCATAGTGGATCTACAAGTATATTTTTGGCTAACATGATGCGTTATTATCTTTCTTCCCTACTATCACATTATTTACCTACCCACACAAAACCAAAAATATAGACTTTTGTTGGGCTAGACCAGTATGATGTTTTCATTATTGTCAGTGTTTCTAAGGTTGAAACAACAGCTGCTGTCAACATTCCTTTTAATTTTCACATTGAAAGACAAGTTTAAGGTATTTCTTTCTACAGAAACACACTGTTGCTTAGAGCAGATCAGCCCATCTGGCAGGAGTGTGTCTGACAGTGGCAATCTACTCTGCAACAGGGGTAGTCTGCATCTTCCATCTATAGGTTTCGCCTGAACTCTGGTTCCTTGAGATTGGCATGTTGTCAATCCTGTTTCAGAATAATTTGTTATTTCAAGATTGAGACAAATGGGAGAGACACAGTGATCCTTCACAGAAAGAACAGTTAGTAATGTGTCAAACTGAAGACATTTTACTGTAAGTCATGATCATCCCCCTTTTACCCTGGTTCCTGAGCCTTGTGATAACTTAACTCTTCTGTGCACAACACTGACAGGACAATAGTCAGCCAAGGCACTCTTAGTTGTGAAAATTGGTGTAAAGTAATCAAAGAAAAACAGTGGTATTTCAGTAGTTTTTCTTTTCAATAACATTAGCCTTGATGAATTGCCATTGAAGCAAAACAAGCAAGCAAAAAAAAAAAAAAAGTCCACAAATAAATAGGAGATTCCTGTAATTTCATTTTCATTTCCAGTCTGGTTTTAGTAACAGTCTCATTCAAAAGGTCAATAATATCCCATTTTATGCAAAATTTACAAATGACACACTGCATTTTAAGAAAATGCTAGGGACCAGCTGTGGGGAAAATAAGCCATCACAGAAGATGGCGCCAACAGCCACAAGCGACATGTAACTGAGCGACCAGGAAATGGCGGAAGGGAGCAGCCACAGAAGCACTCTACCCAGCAACCAGCACCTATAGGCTGACTAAACAAACGCCCTCTGAGCTGATTGGCTAGAACCCCTACATAAGCTACTGCACTAACAAATAAATGAGTTTGTGAGCTGCTCCCCACTAGCTTGCTTCTGCCCCATGTGTGTGTCGTGACTCCACACCGTCTTACCCCCAGCCACCACGGGAGAACCCAAATGAGACAGCCCGCACTGTGGTGAAGCAGGTAAAGCTGCCACCTGTGACGCCAGCATTCATATGATGTAGAGTGATCTTTCATCCTCTGATTCACTCCCTAGATGACCACAGCAGCCAGGACTGGGCCAAGCTGAAGCCAAGAGCCAGAATTCCATTTAGGTCTCCCTCATGGGTAATAGGAACTCAAGTACATGAGCCACCATCCACTGCTTCTCAAGCACACTACCAGGGAGCTGGGTTAGAAGCCAAGTCACCAGGACTGGAACCAGCACTCTGATATAGGATGCTTTCACATTAAGTGCTATAATGCCTGCCCTATAATTCACATCTATATAACTACATCTACATAGATAAGATGAAATAAAGAATTTAGACAGTCTTGTCTTAATGCTGTTCTTGATATTATTTTCATTGAGCTAAACACTTTTTTTTTGACAGGCAGAGTGGACAGTGCGAAAGAGACAGAGAGAAAGGTCTTCCTTTGCTGTTGGCTCACCCTCCAATGGCCGCCATGGCTAGTGCGCACTGATCAGATGACAGGAGCCAGGCACTTATCCTGGTCTCCCATGGGGTGCAGGGCCCAAGGACCTCCACTGCACTCCCGGGCCACAGCAGAGAGCCGGCCTGGAAGAGGAGCAACTGGGACAGAATCCAGCGCCCTGACCGGGACTAGAACCCGGTGTGCCGGCGCCGCAAGGCAGAGGATTAGCCTGTTGAGCCACAGTGCCGGCTGAGCTAAACACTTTTAAATTCTACACATAAGTTGCTCTGTGGCATGGAACTCTGAGCACATCAAGACCAGATTAAATGAATGATGGGTTGACAATTATTTGGTGAACATGGAAATTGCACAACTCAGGATGTCAGTGTGAGTATCAACTACATCTAGATTCCCTGGGATAATCAGAGCTCCACTTTGGGGTCTTCAGTTTGATAATTCTCTGCAAACCAAATGCTTGTTTCCTTCTACCAAGTTACTTTTAAAAGGGGAAAGCTATTCACACCAAGGTGGCATGTGTCTACGAAAAATATAAAATGCTGTTTATTTTCTCTGTTGAATTTTCACAATATAAACAGCTTGCTAAATATTTATTTTGTGAATATAGAAACAGCATGGTGAATAGTTAAAACAACTTAATACCTAGATGTGTCCTCAAAGGAAAGGAAAGGAAATGCATATTTTATGATACTGAGAATAAAAACAAACACACTAACATGAAATTGAGTTGATATGAATTAAAATTTTATCATTTTAGAATATGTTTAAGTCATTTTAAGAATAGGAAAAAGATATCATCTTTTCCAGAAAGATACATTTGACCTTTTGTAGCTTTAAAAGGAAAGAAACTGAACTTTTTAAAAATTTCACCTAGTTCTAGAATCTAGCAATCTAATCTGACATGATTTTGTGAAGCTTATTTTCTTGTAATTTCATGTTTCTGAGTACAGTACACTATAACGTCATTTATGCAAAGTATACATATTTTGTAAATTCACTACATTGAATGAGGCAAAGGCCAGCGACACGCAAATGATAGACTACAGCATGCTCCCCAAAGAGCTGGCTCATAGCCAAATGAGGCACTTAGATGCGTAAATAAATAGTTATTTATTATGTGATGTAGTTTGAGTTTCAGAAAAGCAAATACTCTCAAAAATCTAACGCTAAGCTTAAAATTGGCACCAAGATCTTCTTAGATGAATACTGACCCAGAAACTAACAAATGTAAGCATATGCAGTATATTTGTACGTCATCATCACCTCATTAAAACTGTTCTGATCTCTTCAGTGTGATTTAAAAATTACAAGATTATTGCATACCACAGTGACTTTTATTTCCATTTAAATGAAGCAGTCACAATTATGAAAGATATGACTTCTCTATAGCCATATGTTTAGGTATGTAAAACCTCAGAATTGACCAAGGGATCAACAAAAATAACAGTGTTTTCAATACATGACTATGTTGTAGGCTCACCACGTAGAAATCAAACACATAATTGACTTTAAATACTTCTTGGTAGGATTTAGATGTTTTTGAAAAAATAGGTTGCATTGTTTATTAATTAGCTCAAATGCCAATTTTGTAGCTTGGGAATCTGCTAAGATCTCATTATGTTTCTTGCTACCAGAAAGCTTGATTCTCTGCATTTAATTCTTTGGTATATTTCATTTTTTGATAACTAAAGATGAGAGTTAGATGATCTTGTCTTTGTAAAGGATGTTTGGAAAGCAATATAAGACCATATACAGGGGCCAGCATTGATGTATAGCAAATTAAGCTGATGCCTGCAGCGCTGGTATCTGTATGGGTGCCTGTTCCAGTCTTGGCTGCTCCACTTCTTATCCAGCTCCCTGCTAATGTGCCTTCACATGGAAGACTTCTCTATATCTCCCTTTCTCTGTACCTCTGTCTTTCAAACAAATAAAATAAATCTTTTTTAAAAAAGAAAATATATGAATTATACTGCAACTTTCAGAATATAACTCTCTGTTAAGAGTATCATATTCACTGGCTCCAAACCTTGAGAAAAAATTGTGATCACCTACAGCTTAGTCTGCCTCAATTCCTAGGTCCCATGTCAGTTCTTCTGAACAAGGATCTCTGAGTGGGATCCAGTGAACTCCAGAAGGCTGCCAGGATGGTTCCATTGTGCCACTGGATGGAGAACGAATGTTTGGGAAACACTGGCTAGATGATGTAACTGATACTACAATAAAATAAGTTGCTAGTATCTAAGATACACTAAAGTGCTTGCTCTTGAATGACTGTTGGCTGGCCTCTGTCTGCCAGGGCTGTCATATATGTGGGGAAGCCTATGTAGTACGAGCTGGCAATATCAGAAACCATGCTAGCCCCAGCATACTCTCCTGTATTTTGTCACAGAGATTTCCCCTTGGCTTTTTGGTTAGGATGATGGTTTTATCCATTGCTTTTGTGGTTACTGTCCTAACTGGCAGTCTACATGGACCCAAACAGGCCAGGAAAACTATAAATGTGATATTCACACTTCTAGGAACTGAGAATTCTTGTTGAGCTCCTCCACTCCAAATTCTCCTCTAACTTCAAGACTATCCAGCAAAATTTTAGTTTCTTGGAATTTGTTTAAATTTGAGAATAGTATAATACGTAAGCTACCTCAGTTGGTATGTCAGAAACTTTCCAGAACAACTGATGGAGACTTCTCATAGCCACTAAAATTCCAATTCTGGAAGAAAATTGAGAAGTTGTGAGGCACCCAAATATTAACAATGTTGTTAAAAAGTCATGTTTTTAAACATGAATGTGACTCATACAGGAAGATATAAAATTTAAAACATGTCAAAGATGCTATTTAATTCATCACGGAGTAAACTAGCAAGACATTACAATAGTTAAGGGACTCTTTAAACGGCATTTATAATACTTAGGAATATTGAAATTTACACATAAGGGAAAGCAAAAATGGCTTCTTCCCAACCTGAAAGGGAAGGGAAGTGAACCTCTACTTGCGGCCATCTGGGGAGTGAACCAGCAGATGGAAGACCCTCCCCTCCCCGCTCTGTAACTCTGCTTTTCAAATAAAATAAAACAAAGTCTTTAAACAATTAGATCAATAATTCCACGCCCTATTGAGGGTTTACAAAAATGTCTGTAACATGAACTAATGTTAATTATACCTTGCTTAAAATCCTTTTAGGAATGCAGTAACATAAATTAACACATAAGAGAATAATTCTTTGATTTGGCATGTTAAAAAATTAGATGGGACTCATGGGCAGGTAGCTTCTCTAAATACCTGGCTTTGTTTGTTTTTTCTTTATTTTCTCAGATGCCTTATAGTCAAATTTTTTTCTAGACATATACAAGTATGTGTACACACACATATATCAGACAGTGGATAATTTTGAAATAAATAGTCTAAAATTTGCATCCAAATGAATCTTACCTCAAAACAATTTCCTAAATCTATTCAAGAATGAACACTTTCATACTTTGAAAAGGAATTTGACATTTATAAACAATCTCATGTCATTTATACTCAAATATGATTTGAAACGAAATGAAAGCAGTGAATCTACTTTTTATCAAGTATCCCAGTGATGGGGTAATAGTCACTAATGACAAAAGAGGAGTTCCAAAGGCTGATATTTAGCATTATTTGAAAAGGCATATTCTCAGAAGGGAACAAAACTCACTTTGATGCACAAGTTATACATGTAATATATTTGTTTTATTGCAAGTTAGTCATGCCTCATTATTGTCACAGGTACAGGTTAACAATGTTTTATTATTAAGTACATAAAATATTTTACTGGTATATAAAAATCACTTTGTAATATAATAATAAATATTGTACAGCTTCATTATATAATGAGAACTTATCCATGACACAATAGATAATATATAAGAAGCCAGCATGGAGTATTATCTTGTAGCCAGTTTTCATTATGAAAAGTATGAATTCCTCATAGCCAATTTTTATTGTTAAAAATGTGCTTTTGGGGTCAGTGTTGTGGTGTAGTGATAAGCCACTGTCTGGGACACCAGCAGCCCATATGGGCACTGGTTTGAGTCATGGCTACTCCACTTCCAGTCCAGCTCCCTGCTGATGTGCTTGGGAAAGCAGCACAACATAACCAAGTGCTTGGGCCCCTGCACCCACATGGGAGACCTGGATGGAGTTCCAGCTCCTGGCTTCGGCCTTGCCCAGCCCCAGCTGCTGCTGGGCTATTTGGGGAATGAACCAGAGATGTCTCTTCCTCTCTATATATAACTTTGCCTTTCAAATAAACAAATATTTTTTTATTTTTAATTTTTTTTGACAGGCAGAGTTAGACAGTGAGAGAGAGAGAGACAGAGAAAGAGTTATAGACAGTGACAGAGAGAAAGGTCTTCCTTCCATTTGTTCACTCCCCAAATGGCCGCCACAGCCGACGCTGCGCTGATCTGAAGCCAGGAGCCAGGTGCTTCTCCTGGTCTCCCATGCGAGTGCAGGGTCCAAGGACTTGGGCCATCCTCCACTGCCTTCCCAGGCCACAGCAGAGAGCTGGACTGGAAGAGGAGCAACCGGGACAGAATCTGGCGCTACAACTGGGGCTGGGACTAGAACCCAGGGTGCTAGCGCCGCAGGTGGAGGATTAGCCAAGTGAGCCACGGCGTCGGCCAAATAAACAAATATGCTTTTTATAAAATGTGGCTTCACCCTGAGAAAGAAAAACAGAGCTTCCTGATCTCAATGCATATTATAAAGCTATAGTAATCAAAACAACATGGCACTTACAAAAATAAACCTAGGAATTTAGCCAATGGAACAGAATAGAAAACACTAAAATGAATCACAATATATATGATCAGATGATCTTTGGCAAAGTTCCTAGGCTATATAATGGAGAAAGGACAGTATCTTCAACAAACGGTGTTGGGAAAACTGGATATCCTCATGCAAATCAATTATACACAAAAATTCACTCGGAATGGATTAGAGACCAAGTGTAAGACCTGAAGCTATAAAACTTCTAAAATAAAACAAGGGAAACTTTATGATATTGGACTTAGTGTTGATTTCTGGCCATAACACCAAAGGTACAGCACAGGCAATGAAAGCAATCGTAGATGAGTGGGAATGCATCAAACTTAAAGAGCTCTGCACAGCCAAAGGAAAGAATCAATAGCATGAAAACTATGGGATGGGAGAAAATATATATCTAATAAGGGGTAAAAAGTACATATTGTATATATATAATAAGTATATATCTAATAAGGGGTTAATATCCAAAATATGTAAAGCACTACAACTGAGTAACAAAAATCCAATCAACACAATTTGAAAATAGTCAAAGGACTTAAATAGCTAGCTCTTTTAAGAAGACATACGAACTGGCAAACAGTGAAAATACATTCACACCATTAATCATTAGGAAAATGAAAATAAAAACCACAATGAGATATTGCCACAAACCTAATTAGGATAGCCATTGTCAAGAAAAATGAAACAGAAAATAAAATACATGGTAAAGATATACAGAAACTGGGACCCTTGTGCATTACTGGCATGAATAGAATGGTATGGTTGCTATGGAAACCATTATGGTTGCTCCTACAAAAATATTAAACATAGAATTACCATATGATTGAGCCATTCCATTCTGGATCTATGTCCAAAGGATTATAAAACAAGGTCGCAAAGAAATTTCTGTACATTCGTGTTCACAGCAGCATTAGTCATGATGGCTAAAAGGTAGAAACACACTAAATGTCTATCAGCAGATGAATGGATAAAGAAAATGAGCCATATGCATATCATAGAATATTATTCAGCCTTTAAGAAAGATAGTATTCCTGTCATATGCTACAATATGAATAGATCTTGAGGATCTTATATAAAGTGAAATAAGTCAGTCACAAAAAGACAAATACTAGAAGATGCTGTTTATATGAGATACCTAAATAGTCAAACTCTTAGAACAGAAAGTAAAATAGTGGTGGCCATAGACAGGGGGTTGGGGGAGCAGCAGGGGAGAGGGAGTTATCCAATAGATATAGTTTCCATTTTGCACAACGAAAAACTTTCAGTGCGCTGTTGCATGACACTTGTACACATAGTTAATAACACTGTACCGTACACTTAACAAAGGTTAAGAAGGTAAATTTTATGTATTTTTTGGCCACACTAAAATAAAAGTGTAATTTCACAGATGTAAGGAGAACCAGTTTTGCATGTGTGATTGTCCCTGGGAAATCATCAAAAATCGAGGGTCAGTGGCAGGTGAAGGTAACCTGTCTATCAACGTTCTTGGGTCGTCTTCACATTTCTAGCTTCACAAATGCCCCAGAAGGGACAGAAATTGCTTCTTTCTTTTTCAGGTACTTTATTTCTTAGTTGTACCATAAAATTTAAGCACCAAATACTTTGAAAGTATAAAAGTGCTTAGGCTCTGTTAACCCTAACATATTTGTAATCGCACGTTTGACTTCTTATTTACGAATGCAAAACTAAAAGTCAAATGACTTTTCCTCACAGATACAGATGATATTTTGATTCTGACTCCACTTTAAGGTACTGGTTTAGGTGGAACCACTGTTTCCAGTCTGACAAGGAATGGTTTTAATTGGTTCAGCCTTACTTGTAACTTGTTTTATTATTATTTATTTTCACTTTTATTTGAAAGGTAGAGAGACACAGAGAGAGAAAGATCTTCCATCTGCTGGTTCACTCCCCCAAATTCCTACAAGAGTAAGGGCCAGGCCAGGCTGAAGCCAGAAGCCTGGAACTCAATCTAGATCTCACATCTCTGTGGCAGGGATCATTTGCTGCCTCCCAGAATGCCCATTAGCAGGAAGCCAGATCAGAAGCTGAGTAGCCAGAATTCAAACCACTGATAAGGGATCTGGGTATCCTAAGCAGCAACTCAAGCCACAGCGCCAAATGCCTGCCCCAGATTCATCTTTATTTTGATGAAATGGGTCCAGTCAGTTCTCTGGTAGCTCACTGAACCTGTGCCAGAGAAGACACTAATTCTTGTTTCCTCCTCCCTCTACCTCTCTCTCATTCTCTCTCTCTCTCTCTCTCTCTTTCTGTCAGTATTCTTCCAGACTTATTGAATTTTAAACTTATGCAAATAGAAAATACTTGTGGCCCAGCCCCGCAGCTCACTAGGCTAATCCTCTGCCTGCGGTGCCAGCACACCAGGTTCTAGTCCCAGTCAGGGCGCCGGATTCTGTCCGGGTTGCCCCTCTTCCAGGCCAGCTGTCTGCTGTGGCTCGGGAGTGCAGTGGAGGATGGCCCAAGTGCTTGGGCCCTGCACCCACATGGGAGACCAGGAGAAGCACCTGGCTCCTGGCTTCGGATCAGCGCGATGCGCCGGCCGCGGCGGTCATTGGAGGGTGAACCAACGGAAAAGGAAGACCTCTCTCTCTCTCTCTCTCTCTCTCTCTCTCTCTCTCTCACTGTCCACTCTGCCTATCAAAAAAAATTAATATAAAAAAGAAAATACATGTTATTTTCACATTTCCCTTTAGCTTAAGGAATCATGTTAAACTTGTTTTTTCATTGAATTTCCATTTCAATTTACAAACCAATTTAACAAAACATGTTATTGGTCTAATAAAAATCAAGCACCTTGATTATTGGTATGAAACCTAACTTTTTTTAAGATTAGTTTATTTGAAAGGCAAAGTTCCAGGCAGAGAGAGAAGGAGGGCAGGCGATACAGAAGGAGAGATCTTCCATCCCAGGCTCATTCCCCAAATGGCTGCCACAGCCGGGTCTGGGTCAATCTGAAGCCAGGAGCCTGAAGTTTCCTCTGGGTTTCCCATGTGGGTGCAGGGGCCCAAGCACCTGGGCCATCTTCAACTTCTTTCCCAGGCACATCAGTAGGGAGCTGGATCAGAAGTGGAGCAGCTGGGACTTGAACAGGCACCCACATGGGATGCTGGCACTGCAGACTGTGGCTTAACCCTCTGTGCCAGAGCACCAGCCCCAAAACCTCATATTTGATTCCATTAAGTGTTTGGCAAATGTTAAGATCATTACTGTAAATGAGGCTGCACCTTTCCTGTATATTTTGACGTATACTGGTTTATGAAGTGAATATAAGAAGACTAGTTGTGTGTGGATGTGTGTCTAATAATGGGCTCTCCACTGGGATGGGGCAGCCCTAGCTTGCAGTATCCGACAGTCAATACCCATGGCATCTTTCCAACTACAGCTTATTTCAAACTATCAACACACAATTAATTCCTAATAACATGATAAACACTTCTCACAAGCCAGTGAGACCCAGGTCCAACTCACTACTGAAGAAAATCAATTAATAAGAAGACATTAGCAGGTAATTAGTGACAGCAAATTACACAGTTTTTAAAGTTTTATTTGTTTATTTATATTTTAAATGACAGAGGGAGAAGAAGAGATTGATTTTCTACCTACTGGTTCACTTACCAAATGCTCAAACAACCAGGGCTGGACCAGGCCAAAGCCAGGGGCCTAGAATTCAGTCCAGGTATCCTATGTGGATAGCAGGGACCCGAGTACTTGAGTCGTCATCTGCTGCCTCCCAAGGTGCACAACAGCAGGAAGCTGGAATCAGACATGGAGCCAGGACTCAAATCCAGGCACTGATCGGGGATGAGGGTGTCCAAGCAACATCTTAACCACAACAACGAATGCCTTCCTAAGATCTTTTGTTTTTACATAAAAGATTTTTATAGTAAATATTTGACTAAAATATCTAGATACTAAAATATAAACTCAAATTTTGAGTAATGTAGTGCTAAAGGTAAAATGTGAGGTAGGAAGCATGTTTGAGGCTATATTTCTTTTGACTGAATTCATAAAAGGCAGATTTTATGACAATAGTGGGTTCTGTTATTAGCAACAACTTCACCTTTACCTAATAACATACAGTTCCCACCCATTTCTCTTAAAAATCTTACAATATAGGTGGATGGCATATGTGAAAAGATTATTCACTGAAAGCAAGTCTCGTGAGACTCAGTCTGAGATCTGCTCTTTTCCAAAGGTCCTTGGAAGTGTAGGTTTTATAATTACTTAGGTTTAGCTAGTTTGGATTATTTCAATAATTTCGGCAGGTGCTAAAGTGTAGAGGCTGTTACTAAAGGGCAGAGGAAGAACAGCCCAAAGGTGAGAGCCTGATACAGGTAGAGGTTGGGGAATGGGCTCTGGGTTGGTTGATTCGCGTTTGAAAAATGCACTCACAGGAGGAGTTACTTTCTCCAGGCCCTGGCTATCCCTGAGAGGGGCAAGCTTCACAGGTCAGCAAGGCCCCAGGTGTTAAAGCATCCCAATTACAGAAAATGATGAAAGATCCTCCCTGCCCTCCAACTCACTCCTTTACTTTCAACTAAAAAAATAAAATTAAAAACAAATTGGCCGGCGCAGTGGCTCAACAGGCTAATCCTCTACCTTGCGGCGCCGACACACTGGGTTCTAGTCCCAGTCGGGGCGCCGGATTCTGTCCCGGTTGCCCCTCTTCCAGGCCAGCTCTCTGCTGTGGCCCAGGAGTGCAGTGGAGGATGGCCCAGGTGCTTGGGCCCTGCACCCCATGGGAGACCAGAAGAAGCACCTAGCACCTGGCTCCTGCCATTGGATGAGCATGGTGCGCCGGCCGCAGCATGCCGGCCGCGGCGGCCATTGGATGGTGAACCAATGGCAAGGGAAGACCTTTCTCTCTGTCTCTCTCTCTCACTGTCCACTCTGCCTGTCAAAAAAAAAAATAAAAAATAAATTACATTTAATGCTAAATAATGGGGGGAAGGAGAAAGAGAGAGAGAGATTCGGGTAATAAGAAATGTCAGACATACTCTGGTAGGAAACTGGAATGAACATATTCTCTTTTGCCAAAAAGGGCAGACTGATGGGCCCCGACACTCAACTAATTGTCAAAGCAGGAGAACTCCTTCTTCTACAAATAAGATGGCCACAGACAGTCATCTTTGCTTCCAACCAGAGATGGACCAAGGACCTGCTGGCAGACAAAGCCAAATTTGTTTTCTCCAGAAATAATTCTAAAATTTGTTAAGTACTTAACAAAGGAGTGAAGAATAACTAGTGTCCTCCAGAAAGCAACAGAACTTTCCATAATTATTTAGAGGAGATGATACACAAAATAGCTCAAAAAGCTTCCATAAAATATGATCTTTAAAATATAATATTCAAGCGGACCCTCTGAGTTTAACTAATTGTAGAACATAGCCCTACACATTTTGAGTTCATCTCCTGCTGGGGGAATTAGATGTAAATTTATTAAACTCAAATATTTGCCTCAAATGATAATTTACATCTTCTTACACTGTTTGCTCTTAAGCGATTCTTCCTGGGAACAATGTAATAGCAAGATTGAAGTTTGTTGAGATACCATCTAGTCATTGACAATAAAAATATTTTACCAGGACACTTAATCTTGCTGTCTCTACTGATAACTAAGTTTATTACATCACAAGTGGTTATACTAAACCTATTAAGTGTTATGGGTTGAACAGGATTTGGCTACCTAATTCATACAAACATTTCAACTTGAAGTCTAATGTTGAGGGTGGAGACTTGATCTTTTTATGGATGTGGATGGGGGCCCTGGTGGGAGGTTCTTAGGTCCCTGGGGGCTTGTCCTAGGAGGGTGGTTCTCCTGCAAGCGCTGGTTCTACATGCAGAGTGTGCCCCGTGTCTGATTTCTGGCTCTCCTTGAGTTTGCTCCTGCACACGTGTCTGCTATTGCCAGCAGCCTCCACCAAATGCCAGGCTCATGGGGCTGCCTGATCTTGGGCTGTGATCCTCTAGCTGTGAGCCAAGATAAACTGTCTTCCCTCCAAAGTTGCTTGGGTATTTTAGTTAGAGTGGTGAAAAGCTGACTAACACAATAAGTGATGAAACACACACTAGAAATACACATATACACACGGGCACAACTTTGGATGCGGTTTTCTCGGTTTTAAGTGCAGTAGCTCCTGCAGTTTGAGGTTGGTGAGTACAAAGGGTGAGGAGAAATAAAAGGCCAGCCAGATGGCACATTGTGCTCTGTGTTTGGCTCCATGGATGTCTCACTGTTTCCGGGGTCCTCCACATCCAAGGTGTCAGGGGTTGTTTCCCATGGCCACAAACATTTCCTGTCCCTGGTAGAATCTCTCTGGGCTGTGTTCCACTTTCTTGACCTGCCCCCTCTCCACTATCCACATTTGCTACCCAGTGTTTCAGTCACAGGAAGTTTGCAGCTGCTGTTGCCAACTAAACTAAGTCAGACATTTGAACGTTGTTGGATTCCATGAAAAAACACATTAGCTGTCCTTGTCCGTTAAAGGCAAGGCAGGCCCTTGGGACCACAGGTCGTTTGTAATAAGAAAAGGAACTCTCAGATGAAATGCCTTGCCTGTTCCTTTTGTGGGGTTCCTCTGGGTGCTTGTCCTTCATTGATATGCAGCAGTTCCTTTCATATCCCACGTAGATCCCTTTCAGGGTTTAGACACTGCAACTATCACATGCCCTAAGTATCATACCTCTAACTTTGTCCTTGTTGACCCTTAATTTTGTTTTGGTCCTTCAACTTGTGCATTTGGGTTTTCTTAAAAAATTCATTTTTATATTACAAAGATGTCTGCCCAGTTTTTTTTAACATCACAGTTTTACTGTTTGCATCTAGATCTTTCATCCACTTGAAATCTGCTTTTTTAGAGTGTTAGGTAGTGTTCATTTTTAATTATATTGAATTATTTTTAAGGAAAATGACCACATTGTCATTACAACAGCTATAAAAAAAGAACAATGAGCTATTTTATCATTATAGGAACGTATTTTGTATTTTCTCTATTTTTAAAATATATTTTAAAAATGTATTTACTTTCCATTTTGTTTGAAAGACAAAGACATGCAAACGGAGATAGAGAGGCATACAGAAAGGGATCTGCCAACCTGCATCTCCAAGTGCCTGAAAAAGCCAGGACTGTGCCAAGCCAAAGTCAGGAGCCAAGAACCCCAGCAGGGTCTCCCAAGTGGGTGGCAGGGACCCAAGTACTTGAGGCATCATATGCTGCTTCCCAGGGTCCACATGAACAGGAAGCTGAAATCTGAAGTGGAGCCAGGACTCCAACCCAGACACTCTGCTACGGGATGGAGAGATCACAAGTGACATCTTAACTACAAGCCAGGACTCCAACCCAGACATTCTGCTACAGGATTGAGAGATCACAAGTGACATCTTAACTACAAGTGCCAATGGCCTACTCGTATTTTGTATAACAATGAAAAACTACACATTTTCTATCACACATCCATCTGGGCAGTCTAGTAGTAAACAGATTCATTAAATCTTTGGGTTATTTTGCACCTCTTTTTAATGTGCAGATAATTGATAAATATGCAAATTCTGCCATCAATAGAATTTTGGTTGACTTCTCTAATCCCTGTGGAAAAACCAGTTGTTCCTCTCTTTGTAATCCATTTCTTTTCTCTGTATGAATTTCTGCTTTTTGACTTTTCCTGTAATCAATTTTATCATCTGTCTGGTTCTCTCATTAATTAATTAGTAAAATAAAATCTTTAATACATGTCTACTTATATATCTATATGAGAGTCAGTATTTCATTGTACTCTGAAAATTATCTTTTAGTGCAGTTAAACAACTGCTGTTACAACGTGTTGACTAACAAAATGTTTCCCCAGATTTTTAAATGTGTCATACAGAAATGGAAAGGATTCTCACATTGTGCCATTGATAAACACAGGGCTTCGCAGAGGCCGGTCTTCATTTCTCTTAAGGGTACGTGTGAAGAGGCCTCTGGCCTGCCTACTTGTAAGAGTGGCTTAGAAGAGACGCTCAAGCAATGGTAATGAGATTTCCACTCTTAAGCTTGATGAGGTTGACCCTTACTCCCTCATCTTTATTTCCATTTCTCTACTTATAGGCAAATAAAAGAAGATCTAGTGGTGGAAATTAAAAGTTTTGGTCTCTAGCGCTAGTTTTACCAATCAACAGAATCCTGGGAGAGACCCCAGCTTCTCCAGACCCTGATATTCTATTTTGTCACGTGTCACACTAGTCTTGTGACAGACTTAAACCAATCTTGTCTTTTAAAGTTGGATTTTGGTTAACAGTTGTATGTAGTCCAGGCCACTGAGAAGTCAAGTCACAGTTAGGAACTTCTTTTAGAAGTCGGAAGACAACATTTTAAGTAACTGAATATGGGACAGGTTCAAATAGTGCATGTAGGACATCTTACAGTGCAGTGTAGACCTTAACGTATGTACCAGGCTTGTTCAAATGCAGATATTGTGAAACCCCAAATAGGATTCATTAGGTGTGGGATAAGGCCTGGAATTCTTCATTTCTAACGAAATCCTCCTGTTGCTGGCATGTCTAGTCTAGAATGCAGTTTGATTATCAAGGGTGTAGAGCACTGGTCTCAGTAAAATCTCATACACTGCATGGAGCAAGAGAAGCTAGACCGTCTTCCTAGCCAACCACAAATCTTCATCTTCTTAAAAAATTATTTCTAAATTTTAGAGGTACAGAGAGCTCCCATCCATTTGTTCACTTCCTAAATTTCTTCTGTGGCCAGGGCTGAGACAGGCCCAGAGCCAGAAGCCAATAAATCCATCCAGGTCTTCCACATGGGTGGCAGGAGCCAAATACTTGGGCCTTCATCTGCTGCCTCCCAGACCCCTTAGCAAGAAGTTGGAGCAGAAGCACAGAGTAGCTGGGACTTGAAGGAGGCGCTCTGATACGGGATGTGTGGGTGTCCCAGTTAATCCACTGCACCACAATCCTGCCTTCCCCTAGAAAGTCCATGTCTTTAAAATGAAAATAAGAAAAGTGATGCCGACCCAAGGGCACCTCAATTTAACTTCTCATTTGACTTAAAACAAAAAAAACTACCAATAGCTGAAAAGAAAAATGGCTCATTGGAAACAGACTGGGTGGATATTCTGTTCATGCAGATGAGCTTTGGAGACACCCAGACACTAGCTCAGTTATTTCCAAAAGGTCCTTCTTCCCAAATTCAGTTCACAACCTCCATAAGAATAAATATCAGGGAATTGAAAAGCCAAAAAGTCTTTTCCATAAATATTAATGAAAAGACTTTAGCTCTCATATTGAGCAAATAATCGTAACTTGTTCCACCTGCCAGAAATGTAATGCAGATAGGAAAATAAGGAAGAAATGAGAACCAACCCTTACACAAATCAGTGAGTTTTGTGTTTCTGTACCCTGACACATGGCTACAAGTTTAGCACAAAAGCTGTAAGGTCTCTCTGTTCTCATTTATAAAATCTCTTAAAGAGCTCCAGTTGCATTTAATTTTTAATGTTTATTTGTTTTTATTTACTTGAAAGGCAGAAAGAGAGAGAGAGAGAAAGGGAGGGAGGGAGAGAGAAGAGAAATAGGTATCTCCCATATGGTATTTCTCTCCTCTAAATGCTGGCAACAGCAGGGCTGGGCCAGGCCAAAGCCAAGAGCCTGGAAATCCATCCAGGTCCCCCACATGGTTGGTAGCAGCCCAAAAACTTAAGCCATCATCTGCTGTCTCCCAGATGCATCAGCAGGAAGCTAGATCAGAAGCAGAGGAGTCAGGACTTGAACCAGTACTCCAGTATGGATGCCAGCAGCCCAAGAGACAGCTTAATCCCCTGTGCTATAATGCTCACCACAAAGAGCTCTATTTTAATTGGTTTGGAAAGAAAAATCAATGTTTTTAAAGTATTAGTAAAACTCTCAGTAATACAGGAACTAACCCTAATGCTCTCAAGTTCATGCAATTTGAGAAAACCTCAGGTAAATAAATTTAGTTCAGTATCATTGGTTTAATAAAATCAGGTATGTCTTCAGAGTTGTTAATAAGAATATGCAGACAAACCTTTTTATCCTTCCTGGATTTACTAATCAAATAAACTTATGTTATCTTTGCTAGATGATTATTATAATGTTCTAAATTTAACCTAAGAACAAATCTACAGTAAAAATGAATTGCTTGATGTATGTCAGACAGCAATAAAAAGGCCCTATATTTAACTTTTTAGATTCTTGGCTTCTGTGATTATTGATACTTTCCTAATATGCAAATATTACAAAATTCATGAATAAGAAACTGACTTTTAGGGGTCAGTGTTGTAGTGTAGCAGACTGGCCTGCCACCTATATAAGCCCGGTACAAGAATCCCTTATAGGATGGCGCCATGGATCACCAGGCTAATCCTCCGCCTGAGGTGCCAGCACTCTGGGTTCGTGTCCCGGTTGGGGTGCCGGTTCTGTCCCGGTTGCTCCTCTTCCAGTCCAGCTCTCTGCTGTAGCCCGGGAAGGCAGTGGAGAATGGCCCAAGTGCTTGGGCCCTGCACCCGCATGGGAGACCAGGAGAAGCACCTGGCTCCTGGCTTCGGATCGGCGTACTTCCGGCCACAGTGGCCATTTGAGGGCTGAACCAATGGAAGGAAGATCTTTCTCTCTGTCGCTCTCTGTCACTGTCTATAACTCTCTCTCTCTCTAACTCTGCCTGTCAAAAAAAAAAAAAAAAGGATCCTATATAAGCCCTGGCTCAAGTTCCAGTTGTTCCACTCCTGATCTAACTCCCTACATGATGCAGGAGTTTTCCTTGCATCTGGGAAAGCAATGGAACATGGCCCAAGTACTTGGGGCCTACCACATGAGAGACCTGGATGGAGTTCCAGGCTCCTGGCTTCAGCCTGGCCCAGCCCCAGTCATTACAGCCATTTAGGGAGAGAACAAGTGGATGGAAGATATTTCCCTCTCTCTGTCTCACCACATCCATGTAACTCTGCCTTTCAAATAACTAAATATATATATATTTTTTTTGGACAGGCAGAGTGGACAGTGAGAGAGAGAGAGACAGAGAGAAAGGTCTTCCTTTGCCATTGGTTCACCCTCCAATGGCTGCCACGGACAGCGTGCTGCGGCCAGTGCACCGCCCTCATCCGATGGCAGGAGCCAGGTGCTAGGTGCTTCTCCTGGTCTCCCATGGGGTGCAGGGCCCAAGCACTTGGGCCATCCTCCACTGCACTCCTGGGCCATAGCAGAGGGCTGGCCTGGAAGAGGGGCAACCAGGACAGAATCCGGTGCCCCGACCGGGACTAGAACCAGGTGTGCCGGCGCCGCAAGGCGGAGGATTAGCCTGTTGAGCCACGGCGCCGGCCTAAATATTTTTTAAAAGAAATTGACTCAAGATGATAACTAGCACCCTTTAATATCTCATGAAATTATTATTAAAGTATGATTATTAAAAACATGTGATTCAATGGATGTAGGTAGGATAAAAGTTGGTAAATGAACTTTTAAGCTATTAATGTTTCATAGCATGTCTGCTTTTATCAGTTTTCAAAATCTTTTTGGCAACTTGAAACCTTAAAGTTATACTAAGTTAAATGATAGATATTCATTGACTAGATCATTTCGATTAAGATAAAATAGTAAAATTTTGATTACTGAATGTAAGTTTAAGCTGCTCTATTTTGACTTATTATTTTTACAGAGAAATTAAAGATATGCAGGTCTATTAATAAACATGTTTTGCCACACTGAAAAATTGAGGAAACATTGACGTCTGAAGGAAACATATGCCACTTAGAAATTATGAATGGCTAGTGTTCTATAGAGAGCTGGGCATATGACTAAGAGTTCACAATTGTCTACTTCTTTTTCACTGAAAAGTAAGTTTACTAAGATTTAAGAAATCTAATCAAATCTGGAATGAACTAGGAATAATAAGGGAAAGCTACAAACTCTGTATGCAAGGGAAGGAAGATGTGATTTTGGTAAGGACAAGTACACAAGGTATGCAGAATGTGTTTTTTGTAAAGGCAAAAGGAGAATGATTTTGTTCCAAATTAGTCTAGTGATTTTGTTTCAAATTAGTTTAGTGATTTTGTTCTAAATTAGATTGTTAAAGATGTTCCAGAATGAGAAAGATTCTATGAGCAAGGGACAGATGAAGAGGGGAAGAGAAGGAGAGAAGGGAGAAAAATACTATATAGTGTGGTCAAGCTGGCTGATATTTAACAGGTCTATGTATTTTTAAAATTATTTCAATAATATATACATACAAAACTAGAATACAGTTATCTTTCTCTGTTAAACACAAATTTTTCCTGTATCACTGGTCTGTACTTTTAGATTTTTTTAAATATTTATTTTATTTATTTGAAAGAGTTACAGAGAGAGGCAGAGACAGAGAGAGAGGTCTTCCATCCTCTGGTTCACTCCCCAATTGGCCGCAACGGTCGGAGCTGCGCCAATCGGAAGTCAGAGCCAGGAGCTTTTTCCGGGTCTCCCATGTGGGTGCAGGGCCCAAGGGCTTGGGCCATCCTCCACTGCCTTCCTGGGCCACAGCAGAGAGCTGGATTGGAAGAGGAGCAGCCAGGACTAGAACCGGCGCCCATATGGATGCTAGCGCTTCAGGCCAGGGCGTTAATCCGCTGTGCCACAGCACCAGCCCCTGTACTTTTAAAATTTTTAAATAATTTATTTATGAGGCAAACAGAGAGAAAGATTGTGTTCCTATATATTGGTTTACTACCTAAATGTTTGCAACAGTCACGGCTAGGCCAGGCTGAAACCAGGAGCTAGGAACTCAGTCTAGTCTCCTCTGTGGGTGGCAGTGATCCTTCAACTTGAGCGTCAGCTGCTACCTCCCATGATGCACGTTAGTAGGAAGCTGGAATCACAAATGGGACTCAAACCCAGGCACTTTGATGTGGGACACAAGGATAGGATTGCCAGCTTCATCTTAACACTAGGCCTTGTGTCTGCCCCTTCTAGTTCTCTAATGTTTTATTTTCTGAATATAAGAAACTGCTTTTTCTTTTCTTAATAGTATAGCAGATTATACTTCTGTAAATAAAAGTAGCTTCCTCTCTGATCCTTCCAAAATGAAGAAACTCTAACTGAATATTTTTATTTTCTTGGTACTGCAGTTATTTGCATAAATGCAATAATAATCTGTTCTTACAACAGGATGCACTTAGAAACATTGCTTCTATCACCAAGGCTTTGATGAGAATGACATTTGGAAATCACGGACAGAGAATCAGATATGATGAGACAGTGATTTTCAGTTGGAAGAAACTCCAGCTGATTTTATAAAGCCAATGCGTATGAAGCCCCTTGGTTCCAGCTTGGTATCTCACCAATTATAAAGTCCACGGCTTTATAGGTGAGTACAGTTTACTTCCAGACAGACCCTGAAAACTTAGGATACTTTGGGTGCATCAAATCTGTAGGGGGGCCAGCGCCGTGGCTCACTTGGTTAATCCTCCGCCTGCGGCACCGGCATCCCATATGGGCGCCGGGTTCTAGTCCCAGTTGCTCCTCTTTCAGTCCAGTTCTCTGCTGTGGCCCAGGAGTGCAGTGGAGGATGGCCCAAGTGCTTGGGCCCTGCACTGGAGGGAGACCAGGAGGAAGCACCCGGCTCCTAGCTTCGGATCGGCGCAGCATGCCATCTGTAGCGGCCATTTGGGGAGTGAACCAATGGAAGGAAGACCTTTCTCTCTGTCTTCCTCTCTCACTGTCTAACTCTGCCTGTCAAAAAAAAAAAAAAAATCTATAGGTGAAGTCTGATGATGCATTCTTGACGTGGCCTCCTAGCCTCAGGAGGCTTTTAAAAACCTGATCCTGGGCAAACATTTGGCCTAGCCATTAGGATAGTAAAGATTCAGTGTCCTGTATCAGAGTACCAAGGTTTGATTCCTGGCTCCGACTCTTGATTATAGCTCCTGGCTAAGGCAGACCCTGGGAGATGGCAGCGATAGCCCCGGTAACCGGGCTCCTGCCTCCTACATGGGATAGCAGGATTGTGTTCCTGCCTGCCTAGGTTGGCCCAGCCCAGTTCTGGCCAGCACTAGCACTTGGGGCAGTGAACCAGCAGATTGGAGCCTTCTCTCCATTTGTGTGTGTCTGTCTCTCTCTCTCTCTCTCTGCCTTTCAATTGAAGAAACAAATTTAAAAATATAAAGTCTAACCTGAAATTCCTTATAAGTAATTCTAGTAAAGCAAACTTAAGAGGCTTAATGTGATTAATTACAATTCTTCCGTCACTTATGTGAAAAATTAGGCCAGATTTAATATGACTAGACTTACTTCATAAACATAAATAATCTGACTTTGATTATCTTTGATCCCAATGGGAGTGATTGTTGAGAGCAATTGTATGTTTTAATGGAAACCTATAGACCACTGTATGGTTGATCATTGCCATTTTCATCCGCTTGCAAACTGGATCTTGTTATCTCGTAATCAGTAACACTTCCAATTTTTTCCCACCCTCCTGACTTGCCATCACTGAACTAGAAGTGAAGCCAGAAGACTTGACATAACTTCAAAGGAGTTTTCACAGCAGTTGGTTCCCTGAGGAAGTTCATCTAAACATGGTCCCCCGAGCTCTGGGAAATTACCATGACTCTGAAATAGGCACTGCCACATAAAGATGCTTCAAGTCCAAGATCAAGAAATCTTGACGGAATGCTCCTAAGACCCAAAGACTGGCTTTGGAGTAAGTTCCAACCTAAGCTGTTTTTCTTCCAAAGAAGTGCCCCTTATTATTCTTGATGGTTTGTACTCATAAATAACTAACTTTGGTAGCAGTTAAAATACCCCTTGGACTGCCCACGTCCCATATCAGAGGGCCTTGTTGGAGTCCCAGCTCCTCCACTTCTATTCAGCTTTCTGCTAACATGTACCCTGGGAGGCAGCAGATGATGGTTCAAGTTGCTAAGCGCCTGCTACCCATGTGGGATACCTAGACTGAGTTCCGGGCTGCAAATGGTGACTTAACTGTGAACACAACACCTGTCCCTACGTCAGCTTTTATGTCAGTTTTTGGACAGCCTCTATGAAGTAGGATGTATTTTTCTACTTTATGGTGGAGGAGGCGAGGGTCTGAATCTAGGAGAGGTTATATAATCTCCCTAAAGCTATTTAGAAGGAGTGAGTCTGGTATGTGAACCAGCCCAGTATCATTTCAAAGCCCTTTTCCTCCTTAACATATTTCATTGAAAAAAAAAAGCAAATTAAATTTTGTGGATGAAGAAGGAAAACTATCAGAATCTAAGCACCATTTGTTTTACCTATAGTGATTGAATTAATTTATCGCCATTCGCTGAGAATTCATGAATTGTTAATGGAATAGAGAAAGTACCATCACCTTTGCTGATGCTTACTTGAATAGAGCTCCTTCATTTAACTCCAGGGCATTCAAATCATTTGGCTTCTCAGAAGCTTCATTTAACAGACATTGACCTGGAAATTGGCCAAGAGCTCTTGACAACAGAGCTGGCCACAACTCCAGGAGACCTTAATTCTTATAATATTAAGAAGAAAAACAAGACTATCATTGACTATGTATTGCTCTATTGACTCAATCCAGCTTATGTGTCTTGGAAATTATTCGTAGTGGGTACATACTATCAGAAAAGTAGAAAGAAATACAAACAAGCAAGGAAAATAGCTTTATAGACTATACACAACTACAGAAGGCAGATACTCTCACTTCTTTGTCTATGTTGCTCCCCCACCTTTAAAAAAACACTAATGGAATTGAACAACTCAAGGGCACTATAAAAAATCAAATGAGGCTGACACTCTAATTAGAAGCAATTTGAACTAAGCAACTTACACTGTGGCCTAGACTGCTTCAAAAGATTGAATAAAAACATGCCAGGAAAAATAATTATTAGTATTATGGTGCAGATGAACCTTACCAATGATACTAATCATGTAGAAGTCAGACAAATTGTATCCTGGGTAATTAAGAAAAAGAAGGAGAAAAAAGATAAAATATGAAAATGAGGATCTATTTTTTCCCAGGGCAAAATAAATTCATTGCGCCAAGGATAAAAGGTACCTTAAGTTATTTCTTTCAGGCTTTTTGCTTTATACTTTTTTAAAAAGATTTATTTATTTATTTGAAAGGCAGTGACAGGGGCCAGTGCCGTGGCTCACTTGGTTAATCCTCCACCTGCAGCGGCATCCCATAGGGTGCTGGGTTCTAGTCCCAGTTGCTCCTCTTCCAGTCCAGTTCTCTGCTGTGGCCCAGGAAGGCAGTGGAGGATGGCCCAAGTGCTTGGGCCCTGCACTGGAGGGAGACCAGGAGAAGCACCTGGCTCCTTGCTTCGGATCAGTGCAGCATGCCGTCTGTAGCGGCCATTTGGGGAGTGAACCAATGGAAGGAAGATCTTTCTCTCTGTCTCTCTCACTGTCTATAACTCTACCTGTCAAATAAAAAAAAAATTAAAAATAAAAGAAAAAGAAAGGCAGAGACAGAGATGAAGAGACATGGAGGGAGAGAGGAAGAGACAGAAAGAAAGCTTCCATCCACTCTTTCACTCCCCATATTGCCTCAAAAACTGGGGCTAGGCAAGGCTGAAGCCAGGAGCCAGGAGGTGGAAACTTTATCCGTCTCTCTCATGTGAGTAGCAAGAATCCCAAGTCCTTGGGCCATCATCTGCCACCTCCCAGGCTCATTAGCCTAAAGTTCAACAGAAACATGGAGTGGTCAGGATTGGAACCAGGTATTCCAATGTGGAATGAGGGTGTCCCAAGCAGTGGATCAACCCACTGTGCTACAATGCCCTCCCTATAATTTTTAAGAATGTTATGTTATTTGTGAGACACAGAGCTAGAGAGACACAGAGAGAGCCCTCCCATCTGCTGATTCACTCCTGACATGTCTGAAAGCCAGGAATTCAACCACCAGGGAGGCAGGACCCTACTACTTGAGCCATCGCCTGCTGCCTCTCTAGGGGTGTGTTAGAAGAAAACTGAAGTTGGGAGCAGAGTGAGGACTTGAATCTAAGCATTTCAACACGTGCGGCAGTCTTTGCAAGCAATGTCTCCCCTCCTGCACCAAACAGCTGCCCCATTCTTTCAAATTTGTTTTATTTTTTCTTTTTTTAATTATCCTATAGGTCATGGGTTGGTCTTCCTCAGGTAATCAGAACTCGCAAACAGTGCTTTGATGGTATATACCGGCACAAATGTATGTCAGATGGAATTCTAATGACTTCTTAGGCTTTTATAAGCAGCATTTTGGAAGTTTAAGTGACCTCAGAGAATGTCTAATCCAGTGTGTGTCAAAGCTGAGTCCAGAGACTACTTCAGTCAAAATCAGTCAGAATGACTGATAAAAATACACATTCCCCGAAGTCACATCAAACCAACTAAATGAAAAAAATCTCTCCATGATATGGCCTATAGCTGCCTGCCAACTTTGAGGACGTAAGATATTTCTTGATTCTGAGACACTCTGGAAAATTCATGGTGGGTTATCCATGGCCTGCTTGCTCCCATCCTTTGCCAAGCATGGAAGACTTGGTTTAAATACCCATCATGTGAACTGAGTGCTTGTGTCTCCCGAAACCCAAATTCCTATGTTAAAGTCCTGACCTCCAATGTGATGGTAGTGCAAGGCCTTTGGGAGAGAGTTAGCTCTAGATGAGGCCATGAGGATACAGACCCCATGATTCAGTCACTGTAAAGAAAGAGCAAGAGACATGAGCGCCTCCTTTCTCCTCTAGGCGAGCACACAGCAGGGTGGTCACCATCTCCACGCCAGGAAGACAGCGCTCAGCAAAACCTTGCCATGCTGACACCAGATCTCGGACTTCCTCCAGACCTGTGAGAAATAAATTTCTATCGTTTATAAATTACCCAGGCCACAGTGTTTTGTTATAGCCGCTCAAGGTGACAAAGACCTTGAGCTTGCCTTCAGTGTGATCTTCTGTAACTAAGACATGCACTGGCCTATCTGCTGATATCTCATGTCCATACAATGATTATAATGAAATGAATTTTTATTTCCCTCATTTCTTTATCTTATTATTTGACTGTCAGATTTTAAGATTTATGAAGTCCATACATATCCCTGAAATTTAATCATCTGTCATCTTTTAAACCTGGCAAGGGGCACAAGCAGAGTTTGCAGTCAGTCCGGTCTCAGAGCCTTTTCTTTTCTCTATACAATGCCCTTGCTATCCGGAGTGAAAGTACATACTTACCCATGTAAATGCATAGATATGTCTTGAAATATATTGAGATTTATATGGTATTAATAATTGGTAACTATTAAATATGATACTTTTTCAAGAGCCTTTTTACATTAGCTTATTATCTCCACTGTGAGAAAAGTAAATTTTGGCCGGTGCTGCGGCTCAACAGGCTAATCCTCCACCTGTGGTGCCGGCATTCCAGGTTCTAGTCCTGGTCAGGGCGCCGGATTCTGTCCTGGTTGCCCCTCTTCCAGTCCAGCTCTCTGCTGTGGCCTGGGAGTGCAATGGAGGATGGCCCAAGTGCTTGGGCCCTGCACCCGCATGGGAGACCAGGAGAAGCACCTGGCTCCTGGCTTCGGATCAGCATGGTGCACCGGCCACAATGCGCTGGCCGCAACGGCCATTGGGGGGTGAACCAACGGCAAAGGAAGACCTTTCTCTCTGTCTCTCTCTCTCACTGTCCACTCTGCCTGTCAAAAAAATCAATCAATCAATCAATAAAAGAAAGAAAAGAAAAGAAAAGAGAGAAAAGAAAAAGTAAATTTTGAATTCCTTTTAACAATCAACCAAAAAAGTGAGGCCAAGAAGTTATGTAATTTACCTTTTGTAACCAAGTGGGCAAATTCGTTTTAAAAATAAATTATCAAAATGTTGCTACTGAGGAATAGGATAGTACAAACTTTTAATGCAATATAAGTTAAGGTATAAAGGGCCTAACCAAGTGAATGTACCTACACTTTACTTTGCTATGTTACTATTTGATTAGAATGCAGATACCATGCTAACTTACAGATTTCTATTTGATAAAATGGTAAGTACAAAGGTTATGGTTAAGTTGTCTTGCAGGACATTAAGTAGTTTGCATTTAATATGTCATTCTTGACCCCATCCCCTAAATAGCTTGTAAGTACCTAATTTCTCAAAATAGTATTTTTTGATTTTATAATTTTTCTTTCATTTAGAAAAAATATTTATTTACATTTATTTGAAAGGGAGAGTGATAGCGAAGAGAGAGAGAAATAGATCTTCCTTCTGCTGCTACTCTCCTCAGCTGCCCACAACAGCCAGGGTTGGGACAGGTCTGCCATTGGGTGGCAGGAATCTCACATGTGCTGCCTGCCAGGGTGCACATCAGCAGGACACTGGGCTAGAAGTGAGGCTGGACTTGGTCCCAGGCGCATCCCTGGTGGTGGCTCAGTACCCTGCACCATGATGCCCACCTCCCCAGATGACATCTGAATGGCCTTTACCATCTCGCTGGCTCAGCGCCCTCATTAATCTATAACAATTTTATATTTGTCTATTTTATATTTGTCTAAGAATGACATAAAATTTCCAAAGATTATACTTTGACACTAGGCCAATGATTCAGAAGTTTATTGAACTTAATAGTTGTGATAATTAGAATAACATTGTTCTGAAATTTAATAAGGAAAAGTGTCCTAATTTATCAACCACTGATTAAAAATGTGTTGTATTCTTACAGCATTAACTGTGGCCCTCAATGAATATTTAACACAATTTCCCTGTCTATAGTCTCTTCCTCGGCTCAGATGCTAGACTATCATACTTGTTTACATTCTTCAGAGTGCAAAATGAGTAAGCCTGGTGAATTATTCATACTTATTTTGTAAAAAAATTGAATGTTCACCAAACCAGTATGATCAAGTAGGTATTTAGTAAGCAAGTTTGCGACAGCTGGAATTGGCTGGCAGAGGACTGGAAGAGAAAAATGGTAAGATTAACACATTTCATACACATGGAAGTCTATATGCCCTGATAGGCTTGAAGAATAATTTAAAGTTTCAAGGATGACAGCAACAACAAACTTGTAAGCACATATGATAAGATCCCATTTATCAATCAGGAGCCAAATGTGAAAACAAAGGAGAGAAAGTACTTGGCTTGGGGCCAGTATTGTGGTGCAGCAGGTTAAGTCACTGCTTGTGACGATGGCATCCCATATCACAGTGCCAGTGTGAGTGCTGGCTAACCCGTTCTTTCCAGCTCCTTGCTAATGTGCCTATGAAAGCAGCAGATGACGTTCCAAGTACTTGGGTTCCTGCCACCCACCTGGGAGACTCAGATGGAGTTCTAGACTCCTGATTTCAGCCTGGCCAACCCCTGGCCATTGAAACCATTTGGGGAGTGAAACAGCAGATGGAAGATTTCTCCCTCTCTCTCTCCATACTCTGCCATTTAAACAAATAAATAAGGAAATATTTTTAGAAAGAAAAGTAATTGGCTCATGACCAATGCTGAACCCACTGTAATCAGGGCTCCAAATTAAAAATTGATCCCAGTGAGGGTAAAAGACTTCCTAGGTTTGCCATGGCTATGTTATGGTAAGGGGAAGATAAAAAAGAGAAAAGAGCAGCAGAATAATTATTTCTTGGTTTTCATTACCATCTTTCTCTTAAAACACAAACATTCTCTATAGACATTTCCCCCATCCATATCAGCCCCTTGTCACTCCATGCAATATGATACAATCAGCATATATTAGTAAATAACCAGGTTATTGTGACCTTCAGTCCAGAAAGTTTGTGGAAATATTTCTCTACTTTCTTTAAATAGTTTAGGAAGATAGAATTTACTAGAGAGAAGAATATTTGATGAATGGTCTAACCATAATCGGCAATTAAATCAATCATTCATAAACAGATAACTTATCCTCCAAGACTTACTTTCAAAATAACTGAATGTGTTGTACATAGCTCTTCAATATGAAAAACATTCACAACACTAAGAAATAGATGACAGTGTGCAACCCAAGATATCAGGCATATTTAATTAAACAGCCTTCATGAAAAATTCAGGTAAACAATTGTTTCAGAGCTAGCAAATAACCTTGTATAGTTTTACTTATTTGATGTTCGCTTCACAGAGATAATTTTTCTCATGATTTGTTATATGCCAAATTGCATTCTGGGAATACTCACAGCAGTTTTGCAATTTAGCTAAATATTTGTACAGTTTTATTACACTGATGATTTTTGTGAATCTATTGATTAAATATCTCCCAGAATTTGCTTAGTTTTTCTCATTTCATCTCACACATGGAGTTAACTCATTATTCACACAAATGGCAAAGAAGAATAGCACAGGTATCTTCAAACAAAAGAGGGCCCAGACTTGACTAAGTCTCTTTTACTATTAGACTGTCACACTTCAACCCAAAATATACTCATAACACTTATCTTATCCAGCTAAGGCTCCTCTGGTCTTGCTCTACAGACTATGTGGGGGAAATGCCTGAGAACATGGGGACATGAAGGAGACCGGTTGTGACCTTGGCTGAAAGATGGGAAGCTGATAACATGGGTAGTGTGTTCATATGTTTGTATTCATAACTATTTATATTACAAGCAGGGTAACAACATAGGAGATAAAATGAGTATAATATTGTAGACTGTGGCTAAGGAGATAAGAAACAAACACGAAAAATGATCACCACTCTTTTCTGAAATGAGACATAATTATTTAACTGGACAGACCTATTCGCAGGGCTGGTAGGCTGGTTTAACAAAATACAAAATCCAAGGTAATGTGCTTAGGTTTATCCCAACAAGAACCTAAGACAACGCTCCCTGCTCTTATCAGTATCCTTACTGATAGCAATGTTCTGTTATCGATGCCCTCTCTCACAAGCACATTGCCCACAAAGTTTGAGTGAAGTTTTATGAAAAGTTAGGAAAATTCAGCAGATGCACTACCAACACTGTATCGTTCCAGTGTGTCAGTCACAGCATAAACCCTCTTCAGTACGTCCCAGAGTATGTGTGATTTAGCCAGCTGCTCTGACTTCTGCTGCTAGGTCCCTGTGCTCATACAGGGACATCCCTCTCTACCATTTCATCTCCTGGTGCCAGTTGTCCTGGGGTTCCTGTTGGCTACATTGTCCTCGGCTAGAACAGGCTAACATTCCTGCTCATGCCATCGTTTTTTTTTTTTTTTTTTTTTTTTTTTGACAGGCAGAGTGGACAGAGAGAGAGAGACAGACAGAAAGGTCTTCCTTTTGCCGTTGGTTCACCCTCCAATGGCTGCCGCTGACGGCGCGCTGTGGACAGCGCACCGCGCTCCTCCAATGGCAGGAGCCAGGAGCCAGGTGCTTTTCCTGGTCTCCCCATGGGGTGCAGGGCCCAAGCACCTGGGCCATCCTCCACTGCACTCCCGGGCCACAGCAGAGGGCTGGCCTGGAAGAGGGGCAACCGGGACAGAATCCGGCGCCCCGACCGGGACTAGAACCCAGTGTGCCAGTGCCGCAAGGCGGAGGATTAGCCTGTTGAGCCACGGCGCCGGCCATGCCATCGTTTTTAAGGATATATTTATTTATTTAAAAGTCAGAGTTACAGAGAGAAAGGGAGAATGAGAAAGCAAGATCTTCTATCCACTGGTTCACGTCCCACATCCCACATGGCCACAATAGCCAGCGCTGAGCCATGGTAAAGCCAGGATGCAGGAGCTTCATCTGGGTCTCTCACATGGATATCAGGAACCTAAGCACTTGGCCATCGTTTGCTGCTTTTCCCAGGCCATTAGCAGGGAGCTAGATTGCAAGTGGAGCAGCTGGGATATGAACCAGTGCCCAGATGGGATGCTGGCACTGCTGCAGGAGGCAGCTTTACCCGCTATGCCATAATGTTGGCCCTTCAGACTATCTTTTAAGTGTCTTGGTCATCCACAGATGACCTGGCAGATTTATTAAGCATTTAATGAATATCAGTATTTGCAAGGCACTCATTCTAGCAAATTAACTAGATTACAGATATATTTAAATGCTTATTTTTATCTACTTGAAAGGCAGAGAGAGAGAGAGAGAGAAAGAGAGAGAGAGAATCTTTTATCTGTAGGTTCACTCCCCAAATAATGCCTAAAGCAACTGGGGCTGTACCAAAAGAAATCAGGAACATGGCACTCCATTCTAGGTTTTCCATGTGAGTGGCAGGGACCCAAGCACTTAAGTCTGCTGACTCCCAGAATGCATTAGCAGGAAGCTGGATCAGAAGTTGAGGGGCAAGGACTTAAACTCACAAACCATCCAGTATGGGACTGGGGGCATGGGCATGTAGCACCTCAATCTGTTGCATCACATGCCTAACTCACCTTTGATATTTGTAAGATAAACTTTCAATAGTTATTTTTTTTTTTTATTTTTGACAGGCAGAGTGGACAGCGTGAGAGAGAGACAGAGAGAAAGGTCTTCCTTTTTGCCGTTGGTTCACCCTCCAATGGCTGCCACGGCCAGCGCATTGCGCTGATCCGAAGCCAGGAGCCAGGTGCTTCTCCTGGTCTCCCATGCAGGTGCAGGGCCCAAAGACTTGGGCCATCCTCCACTGCACTCCTGGGCCATAGCAGAGAGCTGGCCTGGAAGAGGGGCAACCAGGACAGAATCCGGCACCCCAACCGGGACTAGAACCCGGTGTGCTGGCGCCGCAAGGCGGAGGATTAGCCTGTTGAGCCACGGCGCCGGCCAACTACTTTAAATTATTATAAAATTTAGTGTGTTATTTAGAAATATCAAGGGAGCATATCACTTTAAAAAATTCTTTCAGGGAAAACATCAATAAAAACATTTGAAGGTCACTGTCCTAAGAGACTTCTCTCAAGTTCAATGTCTGCTCTGGGCTTTGGAAGTCAATTGATTTGGAGGCTAGCTGTGGTTTGAATGTCCCCTCCAAAACTCATGATGAAAGTTAATCACCATTGTGACAGAGATGACAACAGTGGGCCTCCAAGCTGTGATGGGGCATGAAGTCAGCACCCTCGTGCGTGCGGAGTTGAAGGCTGTTATCCCAGGAGGGGGCTGACTATCTTGGGAGTCATGTGCTGATCCAGGGAGGCGTTCCCTTGGTTCTCTCTCTGCTCCTGTGCACCCCCCCCCCTCCCCGTGATGCCCTCTGCTATGTTATGACGCAGCAAGAAGGACTTTGCTCAATGCTAGGGCCATGCTCTTGGACTTCCAAGCCTCTGGGACTGTAAGAAATAATTATTTTATTTGTAAGCTGCTCAGTCTCAGGAATCTTGTTATAGCAGTAGAAAATAGAGCTGAGACAAGGCTATGCCCAACTGTAGCTTTCCTTGACTGTCAGCAGTAGCCTAGGTGATTTCTCTCCCAAAACATTGCCTTCTAGTTCCCCTGGTGAACAAAGCAAATAAGCTCTCTTTGTACTTTGACTTGGAGTGAGAGGCCATTTTCGACTACCATAAAGCCTGGTTTTCTCTGCCTAGGCTGTCTAAGGTAACACAGAAATTGCCAAATTTTGAGTTCAGAATGATCAGTTTAGTCAAACAAACATTGCATGGGACATATAAGAGTCTTTCAGGAAGTATGTGGAAAATGGAATTGAAAGAATTTGTCTTGGCACAAAAGTTTCTTGAAATCCTGGCATCATTTTGTACATGATGTGCTTATTCCATGACATTTTTTAAGAATCCTCATATTTATATTAAAAATGTTGTTTATCTAAAATTCGCATTAAACTGGGCCTCTTACATTTTTGCTTGATTAACCTGGCAACGCTACAGCTCTATCTACTACACATTAATATTGTCTCATGATTACCGACTCCCTGATGGCTGCTTGCTAGTAAAAGGGATGGTATTTGGTTAATACTTTTGTAGTTCATTACCTTTTTATTTGGAGCTATTTTGCTGTAGGCAGTGCCACTGCTTTGCTGGATGCAGGCTGGCTGTGAGCATCTGTGTGTGCTGCAGTCCAGCTGCTGTAGGAGGGCTCCCTGGTGGAGGGAGCTCCTGTCCATCTGTCTGTCGGTTGGTCTCAGGCCTTTTGCAGGGGTTGCTGCAAGTAGTTCTTTGCATTATGGGAGTTACAAAGTGAGTTGGAGACCCCACCGTGCTAGCTACCTTATTAATATCTCAGGAGAGATATTAATTCATTAATTCATTTCTCCACGTCTCCTGGATTGCTCTGTGTAGACATGGCTGGAAGTTCCCCCTTTTGCTCTATAATTCTCTCACATTTTCCCTGATATTTTATCAGTCTCAGTACTGTTCTGGCCATATCTAGCTTTTTGATTTCCTAGTCAATTTCCTTATAAACGATATCATTCCTGAACTTCAGAATTGGAGAAAGAAGTGCCAATGGACTTAATTCTTTGTACAGAATTGGAGAAAGAAGTACCAAAGTACTTAACTCTTTGCTGTTTGTGGGTTCTGTAGTTACAGATTTACCTGCTCAGTAAGATTGTTTGTAACCCTGAAGTCAACTCCCGAGGCACTTTCAGAGCTCTTTGAAGCCTAGCACGGTGTAGTGCAGACTTCGTGCTGCCTGTAAAGTATGTTCATAACCCAAGTCAAACAAGCTGATGCTCTGTCTCTGGTTTCAACTCCTGTGCTATCATTTTCACAGTCTAGCTTATACCACGGCGTTTGCTTTTTTGCACTTTTTCTTGAAAATTTCCTTGTTCAAAGTGGCCCCTAAGTGGCACCGTGTTAAAGTGCTGTCTGGTGTCAACAGACACAAACAGTCTGTGAAGTATCCTGTGGCGAAAATGCATGTGTACAATCAGCTTTGTTCAGGCATGAATGACACTGCTGGAGCTGTGAGCTCACTGTTAATGAATCCACAGCATACATTAAACGTCCTTATACTGAAGCATGCAGACTGCAAGGTTAGGTATTAATCAGCTGACAAAAGCGTTGTGATCACATGCTAGCAGGGACTTAAGCTTGTACTTCCCCTTGGAGCAAAGGTTTGGTATTTGCTAATGGACTGTTACTGGGAGCTTTCTGCAACATGAATACTGTGATCAACCAGAGTCGACTTAATCTCTCCTGAGACTCTGTCCTTGTCTCACATAAAAAACGTTTTGGGGGAAAAAGCTCACATATTCTTCAGCCAATAAAAATACTCTTCCCTTTTTATGTTGAATTGCAACATTTCAGTAAGGTGTATAATTTTATAAAGCAACCATTGTCAGAAGAGATAAAACCCAATACAAAACTAGCATGAGATCTCAACACTTCACTTTCACCAGTTCTGAGATTATCCGGATAAAAGAAAAATCAACAAGGAAACATCAAAGTTAACAACAGAGTCTACGACGGCACCGGGTTCAAGTCCCGGTTGCTCCTCTTCCAGTCCAGCTCTCTGCTGTGGCTCGGGAGTGCAGTGGAGGATGGCCCAAGTCCTTAGGCCCTGCACCTGCATGGGAGATCAGGAAAGCACCTGGCTCCTGGCTTCGGGTCAGAGCGGTGCACTGGCCGCTGTGCACAGGCCACGGCGGCCATTGGAGGGTGAGCCAACGGTAAAGGAACACCTTTCTCTCTGTCTCTGTCTCACTGTCCACTCTGCCTGTCAAAAAAAACAAAAACACAACAATAGAAGTCTAGACCAAATAAAGCTCACAGACAATTCACAGAACCACTCATCTGTCAACCACCGAATACACACTCTCCTTAGAAACACATGAGCATTCATCAGCATAGACCATATAGGAGATCGCAGATCTAGTCCAAACAAAACTTTAAAAAATCAAAATCATATCTTATGTCTTCTCTGACCATGATGGAATACAATTTGAAATCAAAAAGAGGCTCTTTAGAAATTGTACAGATACTTAGAAACTGAACAATGCATTCTTGAACAAAGAACAGGCCATTGTAGAAACCAAAAGAGAGAATAAAAGCTTGTCGAAGTAAACGAAAATGGAAACATATCATCCCAAATTCTGTGTGTCACAGAAATAACAGCATCAAGAGAAAAATTCATAGCAATACGCACCTGCATTTAATAAAATATCTCAAGTAAACAGCCCATCAGTGCGATTCAAGGAACAATAAAAGAAGAAAACAAATCCAAAAAAAGAAATAACAAGTATCCAGAGCAGACATTAAGAAACTGAAAAGATGAAATGTCAAGAAATGAAGAGTAAATTTTTAAAAATATAAAGGAAATTGGCAAGCTTAGACTAACCTATGCCTAGACTACCCAAGAGTAAAAGATACAAGACTGAAACAACTAAAAGAAGACGTGAAAACCCAGACGCTACCATTGATACCACAGAAATATCCAGAATAACCAGAAACCATTATGAAGAGCAATACTCAACACCAACAGATCGGAAAACCTAGACAAAATAAAAAAATTTCTGGACACATATAACCTACTTTAATTGAACCATGAAGAAATAGAAAACCAGAGCAGATCATAAAACAGTAATGAGATTGAATCAGTAATTTAAAAAATCTCTGAATAAAACCCAGGACTGGAGGTTTTCACTGCTGAATTCTGCCAAAGTTTTAAAGAACCAGTATCAGTTCTTCTCTAAACTACTCCAAAAGCTTGACAGTTACTCTCCGAGACTAGCATTACCCTGATACTCAAACCGGACAAGGATACAACAACAACAACAACAAAACTATAGATCAATATCACTCTTGAACATAAATTCAAAAATTCCCCACTAAATACTAGAAAGTTGAGTCCAACAGCACATCAAAAAAGAATAGATACCATGATGAAGTGGATTTTATTCCAAGGATACAAGAATGGATGTGTATACACAAATTAGCAAATGTAATACATCACATCAACAGAACGAATGACAAAGACAATATGATCATGTCAATAGATTCAGCTATCCCACTCTGGCTATCTATTCAAAGGAAATAAAATCAGTATATGAAAGAGATCTTCACTGTGATGGTTTCAGTTTGCATCAGTATTCACCCTACCCAAAGTATAGAATCAACTTAGGTGTCCATTGATAGATGAACGGATAAAGAAAATGTGGTATATGTAAAATACATGTCCCTATCATATGTGGAGGCTCAACAATTTGATCTCAAAGTAAAAAGAGTAGAATATGATAACTAGAGGCTAGAAGAAGGGGGGAGCGGGAAGAAAAGGAGTCTGGGAGATGGATATCAAATCAGTTTGCAGGAGTAATAAGTTGCAGTGTTAGGCAGCATGGTAAGGTGACTGTAAGCTATTATATATTTGAGAAGAGCTAGAAGAGAGCATCTTGAAGGCTCAAAACATGGAAATCATCATGAGAAGGAAATGCTAATTACCCTGATTTGCTAAATACACATTGTATGTGTGTGTATATATGTGTGTGTGTATATGTCCATAGATATATTTAAATATCATACTGGGCTTAAACATATATACAACTATTAAGTGGCCTTTAAAATAAAAAAGAGAAGAAGAAACAACAAATGTTCTTTAAAAACCTTTACAAATTCTATGTCAAGGTGAAGCAGTGTATGGTTATTATCCCCAATCCCTTTTTGTTTTCACATCAGCTTATAGCTAAAACAGACTCAGTCATGTGCTAGTTCAAAAATCAACATTTAAAGCACTGCTTTTCACAAATCCATTCTCACTAATTACTTCCATTGCAGGAATGTGAAGTAATAATTGCTTAATATATTCACACTTGGAGTATCTGAAACACTACTACTTGAACAAAGTCATAAAGTTTCTCAATGTAATCTTACTGTCAGTAAAAGATAATAACCACCATATAAATATATACATACATATATAAATATATGTTCATATATATGACTATAATTAGGTTAACACTTTAATGTTATATGTAATTCACTTTTATTAATGTGTATGTATATGCATATAGAAAGCTAGATTTATTTGATTATATTTTGTCCAGGATTTTACATTCATATCCAGGAGAGATATTATCTGTCATATTAATTTCTTGTAAGATCCTTGTAAAGATTTGATAATTTAAAAATTTATAGCTAGACATTATCTTTTTATTTATTTGAAAGGCAAGTGACAGTGAGAGAGATATTCCATCCACTGGTTCACTCCCCAGATGTCCACAACAGCCAGGCCTGAGGCCAGGCTGAATCCAGGAACCAGGAACTCCATCTGAGTCTCCTGTGCAGGTGGAAAGAACTCAAGTACTTGATTTATTCCCTGCTGCCTCCCAAGGTGCCAGGGTAGCTGGGTAGGAAGTGGAATACCCAGGACTCCAGCAATGGGGTAATCTGCTGCACCACAATGCTTGCTTCCCGAAGTACATCTTCACTTCACTGAACATAAGGACACAGAGGAGTTTACTTAAATTTTGGTTTCTGGATATCACCCAGAATTTGATTCAATTGGTCTAAGGTTGAATGCAGGATTCTGCATTTCCAACGATCATTGAGGTTTTTTCTGATTATTTACTTTGGAAAAACACAATTATAATCTTTGCCAATGTGCCATTAACTATACCTGAAGATACGTCACTACCATTTCTTGAGTTTGCCCAGGACTGAGGCATATAGTAGGCATAATGATGTAATAAACAGAGATTAAGGTATTGTATGTTTCACCTCCAGAAAATCAAGGTCTAGTAGAAATTATAAAACACACACGTTGATAACTCAGCCAAATCTGAAAAGCAGCATCAAAATGGGGACTGACCAGCTGGCCGTGTGGCGATGGCAAAGCCTGAGCAGAGCCCAGAGCTCTCTCGGGCAGGGAGGTGGGAAAAGGAGGACTGGTGAAGTCGGTAGGAACTAGGTTATAGCTGGATAGGAGTAGGACATTCTGGGTCCTTCAGCCATGGTAGGCTGAAGACAGATAATGTTAACTGCTTGTGTACTTCCCTATTTAAAAAATCTAACAGATAGAATCATTGAATGTTTGCACTATAAAGGAATGTTAAGTGCTTGAAAGGATAAATATGTTTACACTGCCTGGACATTACACAATGTATACATACTACAGAATATCACATAGAACTCCATAAATATGTAAATTTTTTGTATGTTGAATATTTTAATAAAATATCCTTAAAAGATATTTTGTCCAGATATTGAAACAGAGGAGGTCCTGGTAGTGATATCAGGAATGCAGAAGTTATTTCAAATTGGAGGAAGGGATTGAACAGAGTATAGGAGTCAGAGCTTCAGGTTTTGTTTTACAGGAAATTCAGACAGCTCTCCTGGGAAGCTACAGTCTCTGGACTGAGCACTCGCATGTATTACCAGTCTCCATTTTATGACAGCAGTGTTGGTCCTGCTAGAAAAACCAATCTGCTTACTCTAATTCTTGTAAATTCACGTGATCTCGTCGGTTTTTGCACACCCACCTCACATTCTGTTACTGCACAGTTTTACTTCAAGTTTGCTTGCGGCTCCTCAGTATCCGTTTGTTTCTGGATGCTCTGTTCACAGCTGCCCTAATTCTGCACAACACACAAACACTATTTAGCAATATGTGTCTCATTTGCTCTCATTCATGTCCTGGTTAGCTGATTTGGGGGCTGTGAATTCAGCTGCGCAGTGTGGATGCACTGGCTGGACCTCGGTATAGATACCTCAAAGGTTGTGAAGATAAAGGATGGCAGAAAGGCTTTCATCCAGGACCAGACAACCCCAGGTCCACGGTACCACACTGGCTCCACCTGCAGCTCTCTGATTTGGTGAACTTATCTCCGTGTGCCACCTCTGTTGTTCTGGTTGTTGCCTACGTCACCACAGCTACCCCCGGCTTTGCCTTAGACCAACAGTGCATCCTGCATAGTCCTCACACTTCTGTAGAAAATTAGAAGCAAATGGGTCTTCAACAGTTGTATGTATTTTATTCTTAATTCTTTTGATTCAAGTGACTTGAAAGCTGAGTTCTGTAATAAAAACTAAAAGTCTCTTTCAGTATTTTTTTATAAATTTTTATGTGCAACCATTTTAAAAGTAGAAAGGTAGGCACAGTTACGAATGGTAATTATGAGATGCATTTTAGGCACTCTAACAAAACATGTGTACTATAACACACTTTGAGATGAACAAGTTCAGTTGGGACAACAGTAATCATTTTTGAGCACTGAGGCGATTTTTAAAAGCCTGTGGACTTCTCCAACGAAGCCTCACAATCCTGTGGCTCATCCTTTCCATTGTCAGCAGCCTCGCAGGTTCCAGTCGGGGAATCACGGACTTCTCTTCATGGGACAAGTAGCAAAGGATTTATTTGCATCTTTTAAAACTACCGTAATGACGGACTCTGTCCAAAATCCAGTTAATCTTTTTCGTAGACCACATTATCGGTCCAGTTGCTTACCTGTTCCTCTAATGATGATCTGTTGCAGTCTGCTTAAGCTGTCACAACAAAATAGCATGGACTATGTAGCATAAATAACAAAAAATAATTTTCTCTTAGTTAGGGAGACTGGGAAGTTGAAGGTCATGATGTGAACAGATTTTGTTCCTGGACAGTTCCTACTTCCCGGCTTGTAGACAGCCACCTTCTTGCTCCATCCACATGTGATGAAGAGAAGCTTTGTTGTCTCTTCCTCTTCTTACAGGGGCACTGATCCCATCGTGAGGGTTCCATCCTCACAATCTCATCGCAACCCAATTGCTTCCCAGAGGCCCCACCTATAAGTGCCAGTGTATTGGGGGTGGGGGTGGCTTCAACATAAGAATTTGGAGGAATGCAACAATCCACAGCACAACCTTCTCATGTGACCTTGCACTCTCTTCTACTCCTCTACAGGAGGGATATTTTTTTCCTGTCTGTTGATTTTGGCCATGGACATGTGGAGTTTCTTTGCCCAATGATGTTTTAGTAGAAATAGCAGTGGAATTTGATATTCTCTTGAGTCATGGGGGCTGCCTTCTGGAGTCTTTGCCACTATCATTAGGAGAACATTATCCAGTTTTATTTCAACTTTCAGAGGTAAGATGAGAGAGATGTGGCGTAGATTCATCCTAGCTTACACAACCTGAAATAGCAGCTACATACAGCAAAAGGCTAGTATTTCCAGGCAAGCTTCTCCTAGGTCAGTTAAACACTGTAAAATCCACAGGTAAATGAACATTTTAAGTCATTTGGTTATTGAGTGATGTGTTATATAACAGCAGCCAATCAAAACAATCCTATTTTATTCAAGTACATATTGCGCTCCCTATTAGAATTATAAAATGCATTTCATATATCTCCTTCATATTTCCTTTCCAGTGCATTCCCAAGTGTTTTTTGTGTTGTTATTGCAAATGTTGTTACATTATATTTTTGAATTGCATACCAAAACAACTATATTTGAATACTAATTTTGCATCCAACTACCTTTCTGAATGACTGATACCTTTTCAACTAATTACAGAAACTCAATTCTTTTTTGTGTAGATACCAGATGATTTCATTGCATTTAAACTTTTATTGCACTGAATTCAAAGTCTAATATCACATTTTTCATTCATAATGTTTTTACCTGTGCATTTGTTATTTGAGTCATATTTTATGTAGCCAGATCTTATCCTTAAATAGATTATTTTAATCAACTCTATATGGACATAATTTACATGCAACTCTATATGGACATAAATTACATGCAACATAATACACATATTTTAAATGTACAGTTTAATAAGTTTTGACAAATGTATACAACTGGGTAACCATCACTGTAATCAAGATTCAGAATGTTTCAATTACTCTAAGGAGTCCCATGAGCCCCTTTGAAGTCACATTCATCCTGAACTCTAAAGTACCCATCGAGATATGCTTTCGGTTGCTATCGATTAATTCTGTTTTTGCATCTTCTAGAATTTGTTGTATTTGACTTCTTAGGTTTGACATAATAGTTTTGCAAATCATGCATGTTGTTGATTATATTGGTATTATTATTATTATTATTATTGTCAAGCAGTACTCCAGGGGAGGAACAGACCTCTAGGATGTTTCAATTTGGACCTGTATGATAATTACGCACATCCTTGTTCCAGTCTTATTCTTGCATGAGTCTTTTATTGGACATGCCATTGCTCTTAAACATGTACCTAACATTAGAATTGCTGAATCATTAATTAAGGGTATTTTATTGATACTAGAATTGCCAAAAAAGCTTTATAAAATGATTGTACAGTTATACAAAATTATCAGCAATTTATGTGGTTACAGTTGCCCTAAATTTTTCTCAACATTTGGTCACATCAGTATTTTTAATTTTAGCCATTCTATTTTATATAGCTTTAATTTGGATTTCTACTATGATGTAAGATGTTGTTGAACATATTTTCATAAACTTAATATCAAATTCAGTATCTTCTATTGTGAAATATCTATATCATTAGTGTTTTTAAAAATTGGATTGCTCATATTTTTATTAATACAAGTTATTTATATATTCTATGTCACATATGTGTGTTGTAAATTCTTTCTTGTACGTCTTTCCTTTTTATTTGCTTAGGATCATTGGAGGAACAGTTTGGAGAGAAAATTTTTCATGAGCCCTTAGTATTTCTGTATTTATTGTTAGCACAGTGCTAACTGAGCTTTTCTATGGGCTGTCTTTTAAAGAATGTTTGTATAGCAAGCAGCCTTGAAAGAAAGAGATGCTGTCTCTTCCAGACCCAAGGGCAGGAGTGGAAACTGCCTGGGGTGATAATCTCCCGAAGTGAAGGGCAACCAAGCTTTCTGCATATGGTAAAAAATAAATAAATAAATAAACAAACAAATAAATAAAAACTGACTTCCTTAAGCTCGGGATTCTACTTTAAAAATATTTTATTTTTTATTTTAAAATAACAGAGTTACACAAAGAGAAAGGGGGAGAGAGAGAGGCCTTCCATCCACTGGTTCACTCCACAAATGGCTGTAAGGGCAGAACAGGGCCAATCCGAAGCTAGGAGCCAGGAGCTTATTTCAGGTCTCCCAAGTGGATGCAGAGGCCCTAACACTTGGGCCATCTTTTGCTGATTTCCCAGGTGCATCAGTAGGGAGATGGATCAGAAGTGGAGCAACCAGGACTCAAACTGGAGCCTATATGGGTGGGTGAAGCTGCAGGTGGCAGCTTTACCCGCTATGCCACAGTGCCAGCCCCAAGGATTCTTCTGATAATGCAACTCACTGCATGTTTGGGCACCCATCTTGCCCTATCTGCTTCTCCTCTCTGGGGCTTGGGGGCAAAGGGTACTGATGCAAATATGCTGATCGTCATGCTGCTTGCTATACAGAGAATAATAAAAGTCTGAGCCAGGAATCCTGGGTGACAGTGTCCATGGCACTGTGATAGGGTGACTTCTTAGTTTGCAAAAGGCATATAGTGTGAGAGACTTCACAGTTCTCGACAAGCAGGAATTTTAAATATAGATGAAGTGTATTTTGTCATTTTTTTTTCTGTTCCAGTTCACGCTTTTTGTACTTTGAAAGAAAAACATCTCATGATCACCCAAGGTTTCCTTCTAAAACTGTACAGTTTCACTTTTATGTTTATATTTATGATCCATTACAAGTTAATTTTTCTGTGTTTTAAAGTATAGGTCATTTCATTTTTTTTTAAATTGAATCCAGTTGTTCTATTACTGTTTTTTCTTCACTGAAATATCTTGGCAACCCTGCAGTAATCAAAGGACCATAGATTTGGTTTTAGATTCTCTCTCACTTCCATTGGTCTAACTAAATATGCAGATGTAGATGGCCAGTGCCTTGGCTCAATAGGCTAATCCTCCGCCTGTGGCACCCTGGGTTCTAGTTCCGGTCAGGGCGCCAGATTCTGTCCTGGTTGCCCCTCTTCCAGTCCAGTTCTCTGCTGTGGCCCAGGAAGGCAGTGGAGGATGGCCCAAGTGCTTGGGCCCTGTACCATGGGAGACCAGGAGAAGCACCTGGCTCCTGGCCTCGGATCAGCGAGGTGCATCGGCTGCAGCGGCCATTGGGAGGTGAACCAACGAAAAAACGAAGATCAATCTCTCTCTCTCTCTCTCTCTCTCTCCTCCCTCTCCCTCCCTGTCCACTCTGCCTGTCAAAAAAATTAAAAAAAAAAATATGCAGATGTAGAGTGGTGCTTGAATATATCTTGATGTATTAGGCAGTTTGATTTCTCCAACTTTGTAATTTAAAAAATTATTTTGACTTTTCTAGATATTTTGTTTTTTTACTATACATTTTAAAATCATTTTAACAAGGACTACAAAACCCCTAGCCGTGTTGTGACTGGGCTTATGTGACTGTATTTACCAATTTGTGGAGAATTGAATCTAAACATTCAGTCTTCTAATCCAATAACAGATCCTATTTATCTAGGTCTCATTTGATGCTTCTCTCCAATGTTGAATACTTTTTAATGACACATTGATAAATTCATTCTTAATTAACGCATGTTATTATAAATGGTATTGCTTTATGGATCTTATTTTTCATTTGTTTATTTGTATCTTTAAGTATAGAAAGATAACAATTGACTGTTGTATATTGACTTGGGCCCTACTATACTGCTAATTTTACTTAACTCTAATAGTTTTAGCTTTCTTGGAATTTTCTAGATACATTATCATATTGTCTGTGAATGAAGAAAGATGTTCCAGTCTGTAATTATCAGTCTATATGGGACTTTTTTTATCTTGTCTTTTGCACTGTGTAGTTTCCTTTGTCGGAGGACACTTAGTGAGAATTTTGATTTCTTTAATAAATACAGAGATTCGGGCTATTTGGCTTCTTCACTCTATTTGTAAATTTACTCTATTGTAAATTTACTCTATTTGTAAATTTATATTTTTCTAATAGAAAAATTCTCAGCCAGTTTGGCTGTTCTGTTTCTTCTTGGATCTGCTCTGTGACTTTAGAAACTTGATTACTTTATCAAGGTTATTTAAATTATTGTCAAACATCTAAAAAGCAATTTCTTATTTGTTTAATTATTATAGTATCTCAGTTTCTTTTATGTTATTCCTGATATCACTAATCTGAGTCACTTTTTGTCATTTGTAATATTTAACTGCAGTTTAAATATATTAATCTTTTTAAAGAACAGCTTTTGTTTCATTAATTTTTGCCATTTTTCTTTATTTTTAATTTTGTTAATTTCTGCTCATCATTTTTACTTACATTATGCTTACTTTTGTTCTTTTTATAGTTTCTTAATGGGGTATCTTAGGTAATAAATGGGGTATTTCAGGTAATATATTTTAGACTTTTCTTCTTTTGCGAATGTAAGAATTTAAAATGATTGCTTTAGGAAATTTTATTTTGCAAGGTGTAGATTAAACTGATTAAACAATTTAAATTTTCTTTTTATGTTCTATTTTTCTCATTTGTATGAAAAAGCAGATCAAGGGGGAGAGAGGAGACAGACACACACACACACACGGGGCAGAGGGAGAAAGAGAGACAGAGACTTTCTATTCACTGTTTTTACTGGTTCACTTCCCAAATATACGCAACAGCCAGCACTGAGCTAACCCAGGAGCCTGGACGTCTGTCTGGAGTTGAGCTGCCTTCCAGGATGCATGTTAGCAGGAAGTGGGTTGGCTGCAGATACTGGATTCAAGCCATGCACTCAGATGTAGGTTGTGGGTGGCTAAAGCGGTAGATTTGACCACTGAGCCACACCACCTGCCCCACACATTTTCTAATTTTTATTGTGATTTTTTTGACCCAATGTTATTTAATTTTCGAAGATTTAGGGATTTTCTAAGTATTATTCATTATTGATTTTTAATTCTGTTGTAGTCAGAATACATGATCTGTAGTTTACAGGGGCTACTTTTGTGGTATGGTATTGATGGATGATCTTTTTAAGCTTGAAAATAATGAATATTTTGCTGTTGTGTAAGCTTGATATTTAGTATCTTCTCACTTCTGTCTCCATAGTCTTTCCTATTGCATTCTGTGATTTTTTTTCAAATCTCTATTAAACAGATTCTGCTCCTATTAAATCTTTGCTATTGGATGGTGAAATAACAGCAAACTATGCACTCTCCTTTACTTTGTTTTCCCTCGTATCATCCTCTGTGAAACTCAGAGCCTCAGCTATGCATGTGGAAATCCTCAGCAGATGTGTTCTGGGATTGCGATTTTCATTGCACAGACTTCAAACAGAATGCGAAAACATAAGGTGCCTTTTAGCTCCCATGTCTCTCCCTGTATACATGATATCTCATTTATTTGTTAACTCAATGAATGAGATGATTGAGTTGTACTCACGATGGTGCAGATATGAAGAAAACCTAACAAGATCTCTGCTCTTGTGGATATTTGATTTATAGTTATGGTTCTGACAATGCTTATGTCTTTTGAGGATAATCTGAACCTATGTCAAAAAATGCAAATTCAGTTCTCCTACTTTCCCTTTGTTCAAATCCAAACTTGTAAAGCCATTTCTTCTGTATTTATCTACTCTTTTGCTCAACAGATCTCTCCCGTCTTGTCTGATGCATTATATTATTATTTATAGAATGTGCAAGCCTTGGTCCACACACTGTCAATTTAATTTATCAACATGTTATCAGTTGTCATTACACTTCTATTTTCAATATTATGGTCGTTTTTGAACATATTTGTTTTCCAATAGAATGTTCTCCTAGGTCTGTCAGAAACAAAAATGGACATTGGTTCAAGTGGTAAAAAGAGATTTTTATTCAGTAACTACTGAAAGTGAGGGAGAGACCCTGTTCCATTCCAATTTGTGCAGAAGGCATTTGAAAACAAGGAAGGAGTAGGGAGGACGAGGGAGCAGGGGCCCAAGCAGAGCCAGGGAAGTGAGCAATCACCAAAGATCGAAAAAGGGGTTGGCCAGTGTCCAGCTGCGTCTGCCAACTGGTAATTACTGAAGTGAGGATTCTATGCTCCCACAGAGACTGAGAAACGGAGTTCCTGTCCTTCCAATGATTACATTTCAAAGGAATGGCTTTCAGGTCCTTGCGAAAGCTACTCTAGGTCACAGGAGACACATACCTAGATACCTCAAAGGGACAAAGGAAGGGATTATGACTAGGAGCTTTCTTAAAAAGTAAATTCTGTAATAAAGAGAGGGAGGTCTGGGGCCTATTATCAGGTGTTGTCAGGAACACAGGGTAAATTCTTTGACAGCCTTGAACTTTTTCAGACAGGAACTCAAAGCAGGACTGAGTTGTCCCAGGGATACAGCCTTAGGCTGCCAGAAGTCATGCCACCGCTGGTCACGTCTTTAACGTGGGGGTTGGAGTGAGTTGCTAGGTGTTGCGAGTCCTTTTACTATTCTCAGATATTCAAGATTCTCAATGCATGTTGTTTCCAGTTTTCTTAAAATCTAATTGTCCTTTAATAAACACATCTCAACTATTGTTTCTATTTATCACTGCCTATGCAAGATCCCATGCTGGGACCATAGCTTTGCAATTTATACACTGCACAAATGCATCTGCATGAAGGAGTGAGGGGGAGATTAAATCCAAGTTGTGCTTCATATTCCTGGGAGTCTAAAAGCAGTTTTAACCCAAAGTTTTGCAATAATTACCTTGATTTTGCTGTGGCTTAGTAATAAAAGAAGCCTGGCTGGCTAAGGTTCAGGCGTTTGAGCACTAAAGCACACAAGTTAGTCCACCAGGAAGGTCTGCTTGATTTAGATCCTACTCGAGGTCTTTGAGATCCTGGATTTGTAGCCAGGGGCCTTTCAGATATGATCACTACCTTGGTAACCACCATCATAAACAAGAGAAACACAGAATCCTCTCCAGGAAACAGACTGTCACGTTGTTGATGTTGTTTCTGGATTCCGATAGATTTGTTTGTTTTATCTTTACCATTGCAATGATATTTTCAGGTAGTATCATGACTGAGTACTACTAATTTTCTTTTCATAAGTTCATGGGTTTGGGGTGTTTTTCTGGCTTTGAAAGGCTATACCTGTTTTTCAACTCATTAGTTTGCAAATATTTCATTCTATCATGTACTGACTTGCATATTCCCATTAATTTATCCTGAATTTTTCTCTACAAAAAAAAACCATAACCATAAAACATTAGCACCAATTTGGACTTTTTGCAGTGTTACAACTTTTCATTTTATATTTCATAAGAAATAGAATTGTTAAAAGCAACAATGATAATGAAGAGTAATGCATCTCCTTGGATTATGAAAATTAGTTTTAAAGTTCTTCATAGTAGCAGAAGCTATCTGATTATAATAATACATCTTCTGTTTTGGAAAAGAATATCTTAGAAAGGCTAAAATAGCTGGGATGCATATTAATACCCAGTACTAACTTCAACTTTATTAATATCTACCTTTCAAGTTTTGTGTAATTGACACATAATTGACAAAACTGGCTTTCTTCCAGTTTTTGTCTCAAACAAAAATAGATTCTAATATCTCCCATTGAGCATTAGAGAGGTAAATTGTTGCCCACTTGTAAGAAGCAAAGATTCTTATTTGTCTGTTTCAAGACTCATCAGAGCTCATTCTTCAGTTCCCATGGTAACTGTCTCCAGCTAAAGTTGAGAGGGTCTCCCAACAGAACAGAAATACCCTCACGAATAGAAGGAGCCCTGGTCTAATTCTTATGGAAGTTATTGACTTTGTCTTTTCTAGCTAAGGTGAAAAATGATTTGGTCAAACCACATATACTTGGATTTTAACGATCTCAAAGATGAAACTTGAATGGGAAAAATATTGGGGGCTAGGGAAAGGAGAATTAAAGGATTGAAACAACAAAAGCTGATAGAATTCACACTGCAGAATGAAGGTTTTACTTTTCAAAGCTGGACATTTGAGCTATGTAGCTTTTACTGTTGATTCCATCAACCCTTCTCCAAAGTGAATATTATAAAGATTCTTATTAGTTTCTGCTTGTATGTTCCCAGATAATACGTGACTTAATCTGTTAAGTTCTCATTTTAAGCTATTTTTTAAACCTTAACATTTTACATAGTTAAACACATTTAGTCAACATATCAAAAATACTGTGGCTAATCCAAGTTTAAGAGATATTTTCAATTTTGCCTCAACTAGTGCAGTTACAGGATTATAATACATTGAACATTTATTCAGCCATAGAAATTTATAGTTGTATTGCAAAGGAAGCATTTTCTTGGTTATTTTAGCTCTTTTGAGTCAACCTAAAAACTTGGTGTAATCGTAATTTTTATTTTTTCCACCCTGGAAGAAATAGCTCATATTTAAATTCTAGGTGCTTGTTTATGTTTATGTAAACATGTGATTTTGTTTGGAATTCATCTTCCATGTTTGAGAAAGATTAAGAGAAGTGAATTATGGAACGGATGAGAAATCAGACATCTTCTGGAAGTCAGCCCAGCCCTCTGATTTTCTGTTAGAGGAAAACCATCCCAGCTGATTTCCTAATTTCCTCCACTGGAACCTGAGGTTCTTAGACCCCCAGCCCTGTCCAATATATTTGGCCTTTCTATTTATATTTTTCATCTTTATGTTTGAAAACTGCCCAGATCTTAGTGGTGTTTTCATGTTATTAAATTTGTTGAAAAACCCAGGGTTACTATAAGTGTTGGCCTTCAGGCAGAGGTGTAATTTGCTTTAGAAATAGATAGTACTCCAATAAAAGAAAGATAAAACCCCAGCTTTTGTAAATATGAATGAACTCCAGATGACACTGGTATTTTGTGTAGAAAAGATGTGCAGAACAATCAGGAGTTGACTAGATGGTTTTTGTAGGAAACACATAAATATGAATGCAGATGGAGACAAACATGCACTTCTTTGCCTGTGGGACTTACCTCTCTCAGGTGGTAGATTTATCATGATCTTTTCATCTTTTCTGCTAATGTTTTTATTTGCTTGGATAATTGTGAATTTCTTATATATGCATACATCCCATTTCTATGGAAGTGAAACCTTGAAAATACTGCTTCCTATTCTGAAACATGAAACAAGGTTTTAATAAACCTTAATCTAAAATAACATAAAGTCAAGATGTATGGAACATGGATACAATCATCTTTTGGAAAGAACTTCAATACAGAGTTTAAAGATTTACATAAAAATTCCAACCATGACACATATTGGCTCTTGAACATGATTTATAAATTACAGAAATTCATTAAAAATCCTGACAAAGGAACTTAAATTGATTAATCAAGGGATTTTCACTGGGACAGGATTTGTGTTTCTACATCCATATACAAATACGCATGAATTTCAAAAAATTTCTTACACCAAGGCAATCTTTTTCCCCCAGAAACCTTTTATTTAGGGAATACAAACTTGATGTATTTCATAAGTACAACTTTAGGAACATAGTGATTCTTCCCACTGTGCCTACCCTCCCACCCACACTCACCCCTCTTTCTCCTCTCTCCTATCCTCCTTCTTATTTTTTTGCTAAGATCTATTTTCAATTAACTTTACACACATATGGTTAACTTGGTACTAAGTAGAATTCAACAAATAGTATATAAAAAGCTGTTCCTTAACAGCTGAGGCAAAGGCTGCTCAAAGTCAGTACATGTCAAAGTGTCAATTTCACTTCAATAGGTTACCTTTTAGGTGTTCTATTATCACAGATAAAGGAGAACATACAGTATTTGTCTTTTGGGGGCTGGTTTATTTTACTAAGTATGATGTTTTCCAGTTTTATTTACTTTGTTGCAAATTACAGGATTTCATTTTTTTTACAACTGTGTAGCATTCCATGGTGTACATATCACCAAATTTGCTTTAACCAGTCTTTAGTTGACAGAAATTTGAGTTGATTCCATAGCATAGCTATTGTGAATTGAACTGCAATAAACATGGGGGTTCAGATAACTTTTCTCTATGCTGATTTCATTTCCCTTGGGTAAATTCCCAGGGGTGGGATGGCTGAGTCATATGGTAGGTCTACATTCAGATTTCTGAGGTATCTCCATACTGTTTTCCACAGTGGCTGTACTAGTTTACATCCCACCAAGAATGAATCGGGGTACCTTTTCCCCTGCACCCTCACCAACATTTGTTGTTTGTTGATTTCTGTATGAAAGTCAATCTAACTGAGGTGAGATGAAACCTCGTTGTGGTTTTGATTTGCATTTCCCTGATGGCTAGTGGTACTGAGCATTTTTTCATGGGTCTGTTGGCCATTTGGATTTCCTCTCTTGAAAAATGCCTGTTTAAGTCATTTGCCCATTTCTTAACTGGGTTGTTTGTTTAGTTGTTGTGGAGTTTCATGATCTCTTCATATATTCTGGTTTTTAATCTTTATCAGTTGCATAGCTTGCAAATAATTTCTCCCATTCTGTGGGCTGCCTCTTTACTTTGCTGACTGTTTCTTTTGCAGTACAGAAGCTTCTCAATTTGATATAATCCCATTTGTCAATTTTGGCTTTGATTGCATGTGCCTCTGGGGTCATTTCCAAGAAGTCTTTGCCTATGCCAATGTCTTTCAGGGTTTCCCCAAATTTCTGTAATAACTGATGGTATCAGGTCATAGATTTAAGTCTTTAAATCCATTTTGAGTGGGTTTTTGTATAAGGTATAACATAGCCATCTTGCTTTTTACTTCAGCAAGTGGAGATCCAGTTTTCCCAGCACTATTTGTTGAAGAGACTGTCCTTGCTCTAGGGATTGATTTTAGCTCCTTGGTTGAAGATGAGTTGGTTGTAGATGTGTGGGTTGATTTCTGGCATTTTTATTCTGATCCATTGGTCTATCCATCTGTTTCTGTACCAGCACCAGGCTGTTTTGATTATAACTGCCCTGTATTATGTCTTGAAATCTGGTATTGTAATGCCTACGGCTTTGTTTTTGTTGTATAACATTGCTTTAGCTAACCAGGTCTCTTCTGTTTCCATCAAAACAAACTTTTAATTTCATTTTCTATGACGATTTTGAAGTATTTTTATTTGTAAAATGATGACTGTGGTATATGAAGATATAAATATTCAATATCTTCCCATTATCAATAATGGTTATATCAGACTATATAGTTTTGCTGATGATTGTTTATTTTGTCCCAGAAGCTATAAGCAGGGAAATTTCAAAGGTAACTGTCATTTAGTAAACCTTTGTCCCTAGGCTGACGGGGTACCCAAGTGATTTATTCAATGCAACTTATCTCTATGCTATGACTATTTGATAAACTTTAATAGCACAGTTATTCTGTCTTAATTTTATTTACTTATTTAAATTACCTATTTAATGTCTTTCCGTTTTACAGCGATTGTATTCCCAAAGTGACAATGTTTAGGAGTGACTACGGTAGAGCAGGCATTTAGCCTAGCAGTTAAAACACCCACATCCCAATTTTTGGTTCCAGCTCTTGACTTCAGCTTCCCATCAACAAAAACTCTAAGGGGCAGTGGTGATGGCTCAAGTAATTGGATATCCGCCTCTCACATTAGAGACCTGAATTGTATTCCTAGGTCCTGGCTCCAGCTCTGACTCAGCCCTGATCCTTTCCAGCATTTGGGGAATGAATCAATGTATGGGATTTACCCTATCCATTTGCCTCTCACATAAATAAATAATAAATAAAAATTAAAAATAATTTTAACTACTTGAGAAATAATAATGTTAATTCATTTTATTATTCTCTTCCCTTCCCTTAACACATTGAGTAAAATCAATTTCTTTATTTTGAAGATAGTATTTTATGATTTTCAAAAATGGCTTTCTTTTAAAATGCAAATATTAAGCCACAGCATTTTTGTCAACTGCTAATTATATAGATGCTCTGGAAGCTTATGAAACATTCAACTTGTACATGCATCACAAAGTCAAACTGTGCAACTTGGCAAAATGAAGCCTCTACATTCTGTGAGGCCACCTAATAATCATAAATGACTGAGGATGTATGGTAGCCATAATACAGATCTAATCCAATGAATGTATATCTATGCCCTTTCTCAGTGACTTATTTTAAAGAGTTTATGAATATACATGGAAGACCTTGCCTGGGGAAATGCAGGTAAATAATTCTGATTCATTTTATTAAAGCATGACTCTCAAACAAGTGTAGAAAACCTGTGTTTCAAAGATGCATCTGACTTATTCATAAAGGTGCCAGTTGAGTGGCAAAGTTCCTCCAAGAATATTTCAGATAATGTTTGAGCTTTATATATACATATATATATATATACACACACACACATACATACATATATATGCATACATACCACATCATATTATACATTATATATTATATTATATATAAAACCATTATATATATGTATTCAGGTAATACATAGATCCATATATGTGCAAAGTTACATATATGCAGACACATATGTATTGTATAAAGATCTCTCTACGTCTACATATAAAAAGATACGTATTGATTTATATTAAATCAACCATGAAAGAAGAGATTTGCTGAAATAAGTCTACTCAGCAAGAGACAAAACTGATTAATATCTTAAGGGCGATAAAACTGTAACATCTTGGGTTATCTTTTCTGAGAGAAATCATTTGCACCTCACTGGAATAAAATCTATATCATTGACAAGTAATTCACAGAACCTGGGCTTTAATCAAATGCAAGTAGTGAATCAAAGGTATAACCTCGTGAGAATTAGATAGTCCTTGGGAGGTCCTATTAAGGCAGTGTCCACTATGATATTGAAAGACCATCAGTGGTGACTTTGTCTGATTTTGAATTTTATAAAATTTTCTGTAGCAGCACCAATTTCTATTTCCAGTACGGAAAAGGTTGCTCTCAGTAGTTCTACAATGTCGCACTCAAGGGAAAGCCCTCTGTATTGAACTAAATTCTTCTCTTTAATATCAGGGAATATGTATTTCTGTTTGAAGGGAGCAAATTTCTTTCCAGAATTTTGCTAGGATTATGCAGAATTTTAATGTCAAGGAAGAGTCATTGGTCTTAATAAAAATTTCAAAGGTTGGGAAACAAGACCGACTTCTATATTAACACACTCATGGTAAACAGGCTCCCAAATATATCCCTATGCCCTACTGAGAATTCTTGAAAAAAAAAAAGATCACCTTTACTAATATTATTTCTAACATTTATTAATACTTGCCATTTATGGTATGTCTGAGTGTTTTATTTTTATTTTACTTTCTTTTCTGCCCTGGCTGTCATAACTTTTTGCTGGAATGATTTGTTCAGTGTGCACCTGTTCATTTCAGGATCACTTTCACACTCAAGATCCACAATTATGTTCACATACTACCCTGTTTTATTTATCACAGAAGCACATTTTCCTTTTCAGAATCGAGTAATATGTATGAGATCTGCATTTTGAATTCAAGATTTAATTGAACCTACATAGGGAAGAACCAATGTTTTTAATTCAATACATTTGACTATATAAACTCTAAATGTATTATTACTAAAAAGAATTTATATTAAAAACATTGTATTAGAGGCCACAAAATAGCATATTGGAGAGCAGATGTGGACATTTTTGCTAAAGGGAGTGAAAGTAAATAACTTGGAATCATTTTACCAGAAGAATCAGTTACTGTTAAAGCCAAGGAAGGAATAATCCATAAGAATTTAACACAATTGACCTATAGACTGCTAATAGTTTATGCATACAGCACCAAATCACCTGAGCTTTTCAGATTTCAACATGTACTTTTTATAAACTGACTTTTAAAAAAAGATTTATTTATTAATATATTTAAAAGGCAGAGAGACACATAGAGAGGAGATATTGTGAGATAAGTTCCATTCACTGGTTTGCTCACCAAATGTCCAAAACAGCCCAGGACTGGGCTGGTTTGAAACCAGGAACCAGGAAACCCATTTTGGTCTCCCATGGGGGAGGCAGGTGCCCAGGTACCTGAGCCATCACATGCTGCCTCCCAGGATGTGCAACAGCAGGAAGCTGGATTCAAAAAAAGCGAAGCAATTAGGATTTGAACCAAACACCTCAATATGGGATGCAGGTTTCCCAAGTGGCAATCCAACCCACTGTGCCACAAAACCATCCTCAAAAAAATGACTTTTAAAACAAAATTTTAGGTTACAGAAAAAACTAAAATGACATATAGAGTTCTCTTATACTTCACATGTAGTTTGCCTTATTGATGTATTATATTAGTATGATACAGTTGTCATAATTCGGTTTTTTTTTTTTAGATTTATTTTATTTATTTGAAAGACAGAGTTACAGAGAGAGGTAGAGACAGAGAGAGAGGTCTTCCATTCATTGGTTCACTCCCCAGATGGCTGCAACGGCTGGAGCTAAGCCGATCCAAAGTGAGGGGCCATGAGCTTCTTCCGGGTTTCCCATGTGAGTGCAGGGGCCCAAGCACTTGGGCCATCTTCCACTGCTTTCCCAGGCCATAGCAGAGAGCTGGATCAGAAGAGGAGCATCTGGGACTAGAACTGGTGCCCGTATGGGATGCCAGTGCTTCAGGCCAGGGCTTTAACCTGTTGTGCCACAGTGTCAGTTCCCTAAAGTTGTTATAATTAATGAGCTAATATTGATACCTTATTATTAGCTTGAGTCCACACATTATTCATATTTTCTTGGCTTTAATCCAGTGTCCTTGTCCTCACAAGATTTTACCGAGGATACAACGTGACATTTAGTTGTCCTGTCTCCTATTCCTCTTGGTAGCTGCAGCTTCTTAGACTTCCCTTGTTTGTGATGGCCTTGACAATTCTGGGGAACACAATGAGGTGTTTTATAAAAATGCTGTTCTATGGAATTTCTCTGATGTTTTTCACACAATTAGACTGGGATCATAAGTTTTTGAAAGGAAGACTACAAAGTAAAATGTCATTTCCATGACCTGATAAGGGTATTTCATATAGCATGATTCTCACTGTTCATGCTAACCCTGATAACCCTGATAACTACTATAAAGTTACTTTTCCCCTCATTTTCTATAGTGTACTCCTCTAAAACAAGTTGACTATGCACAGTCTACAATGAAGGAGTGAGGAGTGAAGCTCCCCCTTCCTGACACACAAATTATTTCAATTTTTTCTGCCTAGGTATGTGTCTCTGCTCTACTTTTAAATTCAATATTCAGTCATTTATTGCTATCAGCATGGACTCATGGAATTTATTTTAAACTTTGTGTTTTCCAAATCGCTCAACTAAGCTAAAGCTTTGACCACTGGGAGTAGTTTCAGTTTGCTCAGGTCTCTTTGATATGACCCCATCATGGGAGGTGTTTCTGGTTTTGCTTTTTAGCACCTCTATACTTTCTGATGCTATAAAATACTCTATGCCTATATAGCGCATTTTCTGCCGCAGCCCTAGAATCAACTGTTTCTTTAAGGAGCACTGGTTCCTTTTATTGGAGAATGGCATTAGAAACCAGGACTTGGGCCCTAAGTTGCTACAGAAATGTTATTGTTCCTAGCCCTCCAGGCCGACAGAGCAAGGAAATACACATGTGTTTAGTAATCACTGTGTACAAACATATCTGTAAATAGTTCCATATACAACATCTGTATTTATCTTACCCTAAAGAGGGCAGGCATTTAGTACAGCAGTTGATCCCATATGGGACACCTGTATATCCCACATCAGAGTGCCTGGGTTCTAGCCCTGGATCCTCTTCCTATCCCATTTCTTACTACTGTCCACTCTGGGATGCAGCAGAGGATGGCTCAAGTTGTTGGGTCCCTATCAACCATATTTGGGAGACCTCAACTGAAATCCAGTCTCTTGGCTTCTGTCTGAACCAGCTGAGCTGTTGAGGACATCTTGGGAAGTGAACTGCAAGATGGAAGATCCATATTCATTCACTCTCCCTCTCTCAAAATAAAATAATAAAACTAAAATAATTTTTAAAATTTTATAAAGCTAAACATGGGTTCATACTGATGTCACCAACTCTAACCTTCAAGACATACATTTTACTAAGAAAAGGAATTCTTCATGTAAAGGGATTACTCATTTCAAACCCCCTTTAAGCTACAATTGTGAGTTTCATTTTGACGTCTGTTTTACTTTTCAACAAAATTATTACAATAAACATTTACCAGCCTAATATTATTTGCTTCATTTGAGTGAGAGACCTTTTATTCTTCCAGGCATAAATTGTTACTGATTGGCAATATCTAGATGCAACAATCAATTTATCCTTTTTAGTTTTGATTACCAAGGAGAACCTGAAGTTCAGGCAGGTTGGGATGGTGAGAAGTTAATGCTCTCATTAAGGTGTTTATCGTTTTTGCGAAAACATACAGCAACAAAACCAAACATCCTCAGTAGGTTGACAAGAAAACAAGAACTAAACAAAGTTAGAACAGGCCACATCTACAATATTTCCTTTGCTAGATTTTACCATTTTGAAAATCAGTAATAAATGATTTTGTTCAAGGAATTTAGATGATTCAAGTATCTGCTGGAAAGTAATACCATCATTCGGTTAACTTAGAGAATCTATGAAATTGGTACTTTGAATTATCATTCAAATAAATATTTTATGAAGACAGATCTAAATTTTTTTAAAAATGAATAATTTCTAGTAAAGTAAAAATAACAGCAGCACCTGCTAACCCACAGATTATATATAAAATGTCCATCATGAGATTGTAGGTGACATGGCAGCTTCCGGCCAGACATCCAATTTATCCTTCCTAAATCCTGCCTAATACGAGAACAGCGGTCGAGGGCATTGTTGCTGAGCTTTGAGCTAACTGCAGACCTCTTTGCTGCGTGACCCTGAGTGTGGAGGTTGCCTGTGAGTGAAACACACAAGGGCAGAGAGAATTTAGGAAGGGATAAGAACATTTTTCTTGGAGAACTGACCAGAATCAACAAGAAAACAGCCTGAGGTATTTTGATTCATTCAGACGATGTTGACTAAACTCAATGGATTTGATTTTTGCACAGTTTGTAATGTTACAAGCAGACCTGGGTCACAGAAATTAGCATGCATAAGCTCCACCACACTCTCCTAACTCTAACGTAGGAAACTAAACACTTAGTGCATCAAGCCAGCAGCTCGCTCTTGTTGATGAAACCTCACGGATTTGCTTTCATTGACTGTATCTTTGCCCTTGGTCAGGAAGGCAGTTTTCATAGAAGCGGTTCCTCTTCTGGAGGAAAAGAGACTAATTATTTTAGAATTATTCTAGATCTAATTATCTGAGAATCTTAGTTGTCTCACAGTTACTCTCCGATACATAGAGAGAAGCTCCTATCTTTCAGAGCCTTATTCCTTTCTACTTTAGCATTCATATTTTTATTATATTCGTATCATCCATATCATCATTGTAGTCATATTTTGCCTGCCCTATCTAGCAGGAAATTCAGCTTATCACTCACCCTAATGGTTTAGTGTCTGTTTTCCTGTTGTTCAAAGGCTATGAAAACTGAAGGGACATGTCACAACACAGGAAAGTAGGGAAGACTGAAATACTCATGCTTCAGACATGAAACAATTTTCATTAGACATAACGAAGATGAGGTGGTATTGAAGGCAGATGCTCAGCTGAACTGTAATTCTCCCTTCTGAGGAGGGAGGTGACGCTTTTGGTCTGAAGTCAACCCTGAAGTACCCTGTACAACTCCCTACCAATAGTTTTGAAGGTGGTCAGTGTTACATGTTGAGGTGAGCACTGGTGGCAGGTAGTAAATGGCACTGAGAATCTATATGGGAATGGACAGAATTCACCAGGAAGCAATGGCCATTTACAAAGTCTTTTGAAAATAGTGTTAATTAAAAAACAGTTAAGATACTTGTGTTTTTGTTTTTTGAATACAGCACGTGGCCTTAGGAAAACCCAGGGACAAAATTTATGTAATAATCCTAAATATGCCTTTTTTTTTTCTTTGACAGGCAGAGTTAGATAGTGAGAGAGAGAGAGAGAGAGAGAGAGAAAGAGAGAGAGAGAGAAAGGTCTTCCTTCCATTGGTTCACTCCCCAAATGGCCGCAATGGCCGGCGCGCTGTGCCAATCTAAAGCCAGAATCCAGGTGCTTCCTCCTGGTCTCCCATGTGGGTGCAGGGCCCAAGGACTTGGGCCATCCTCCATTGTCCTCCTGGGCCACAGCAGAGAGCTGGACTGGAAGAGGAGCAACTGGGACAGAATCCAGCGCCCCAACCGGGACTAGAACACAGTGTGCCAGCACTGCAGGTGGAGGATTAGCCTAGTGAGCCACAGTCCCGGCCCTAAATATGCTTTTGACATAGCAAGGAGGAAGCAAGGAGGAACAAAAGTAAATAAAATAAACATTAAATTCATGAAGTTAAAGAAAAAGATCATGACTTAAGACAAAAGAAAAGAGAAATTATAAAGATAAAAGCAATATTGAATTATAAGAAAAATAAAATGGTGACTAAACCCGAAAACTGGTTCTTTGATACTGACACCAAAGACAACATGAATGATTGCAGACTTTGTGCAGAATAAAAAGAAGCTGATGGGAAAGGAATACACAGAGTATGATTCCATTTGTACTATTTTATATCACCAAGTTAAGAGATGGTCAAAAAATAAGTACATTTCTTGCTTGTATGTGTTGGTGCTAACTACTGAAGAAGTCCAGGGACTATCATGCCTAAATAGGCAATTATTAGAATAATACATAACTATTAATAGTAATTAGAAGTATTCATAACCATTAATCAATAATTATAAGAATATTGACGGCCGGTGCCACAGCTCAATAGGCTAATACTCCACCTGCGGCGCTGGCACTCCGGGTTCTAGCCCCTGTCGGGGCGCCGAATTCTGTCCCGGTTGCCCCTCTTCCAGGCCAGCTCTCTGCTGTGGCCCGGGAGTGCAGTGGAGGATGGCCCAAGTGTTTGGGCCCTGCACCCCATGGGAGACCAGGAGGAAGCACCTGGCACCTGGCTTCAGATCAGTGCGGTGTGCTGGCCACAGCGCACTGGCCAAGGAGGCCATTGGAGGGTGAACCAACGGCAAAAGGAAGACCTTTCTCTCTGTCTCTCTCTCACTGCCCACTCTGCCTGTCAAAAAAAAAAAAGAATATTGACAATATCTCGGTGATTTTAAATTACAGGAACTTACAGACCAACAGATGCTATAAGAGACTTTCCTGTGATATCTCCTTGTTTGTTTCAAGTGTGGTAAATATCAGTAAAAGTATTAAAGATAACAGGATCCCAGTTCTCAGTGCTCAGAACAGAGAGGATAAAAACTTTTAAAGAGTACCCTGTGGTATTAAGCTGAGATTAGAACAAATATTTATTAAATTAGATATAAAACAAAATATAGAAGTGATGTATAGGGGACCAGTGTTGTGGCACAGAGAGTTAAGCTGCTGCTTGCAATGCCAGCATCCCCTCTGGGTGCTGGTTCAAGTCCCAGCAGCTCCACTTCAGATTCAGTTCCCCATAAATGTGCCTGGCAAGGAAGCAGATGATGGCCAAGTGCTTGGTCCCCTGCCCCCGATGCAAAGTTGGAAAAAAGCCAATTGGAGTTCCTGGCTCCTGGCTTTAGTCTGGCTCAACTCCAGCTATTGCAATTCATTTGGAGAGTGAATCAGCAGATGGAAGATCTCTGTCTCTCGTAACTTTGCCTTTCAAATAAATAAAGAAATCTTTAGAACAAACAAAAAGCGGCTATATCATTTTAAAAAGAGCATAGATAGATAAAGGTCTCCTAGTTCGCTCTGTCAAAAGGACTATTGGCAATGACACATCATAGCAATGAGCACACCCAACTTGCAAATCTCGGTATCTATGTACTGTCTCCAACAAAAGGTGCCAGGATTCCTTGGGAAAACAGCAGACTCCAGGCCAGGGGGAGAGTAAGAATAAAATGATCCTGAAACACCTACTTCCACCAGAAGGTAAGGAAGTGTTCGAAAAAGCATGGGGAAAGGTCGGAAGAATAAAAAGGGGTTCTAAGTGAAGAAAGGGACTACATTGCTTGTCCCCCACTGCTGAGGAGTGGAGGGAAGCCGTGACCATGCCTGGGAAAGCTGGTGACCCGTCCAATGTCCAACCCATGCTGCTCTTAAGCATTAGTTACAGCCTTATCCAGAATGACACCTAAATAACAAGCAAACCCCGCTGGCTCAGAGGAGGCATTTGGTACAGTGGTTAAAGCACCAGTTAAGAAAACCGCATTTCATATCAGAGTGCTTGGATTCAAGTTCTGGCTCTGCTCCAAATTTCTGCTTCTTGCTAATACATCTTATAAAGAAACTATGCCTGAGTTTCAAAATGTTTTGCACCAAAACAAACTTTATCTTTTAGTTTCACTTTCCACAAACTTTTTAAAGCCCCCTCCTACAAGACATTGATGAGTTCAAAGAACAATCTTAGTAACACTTTTAAGATCAAAGCCTGGGTGTGTAGAAAATCCACAAACACTTAGGGATCCACAAGCTCTCACCGTGAGCAAAAGTGGAAACCAAAACTTTGTGATGGATGACAAAGAGAAACAGTCCAAAGAGCAAAGTAGTGCTATGACAGCATTAATAAATCAGTGAGCCCCTCAGTCCATGTTGTGGGAAGAAAGCTTTCCTAAAGGTAAAACAACACAGGCTTTCCCATAAACAATTGCAGTGAGACACAAGAGAGGTGGTGAGTGTGTCCTGACATCTAACCATGTGTACTGATTCACCTGTAAGTTACTCTCTAATGCAGAAAATTTCTGATCATGTCAAGATCATTGTAATTGAACACCTTTGAGGAAAAAGTGGAATTTTTTTTAGGAATCTCCTATGCATCATAATTCAATGTATTGTGAGTTCACATGGAAACAGATTTAACAACAGGAAATAGAACTAATGAAAAAGCAATAAGATGTCAAGGTTAAAAAAGAAAAGAAAAAAGAAGGCAGCTTCAAGCGGCGTCCACTAGTTAACTTTGGGAAAAGTTGCAGATCAAAAGAAATAATGGTAGTAATGGGTTATAAATAATTTAATAAAATAAGAATCACTGAGTCCATATAGCTAGAAGGAAATGGAGAATGAACACTCCTTCATAGAGTACAATAATGTGTGATTGAGTTAAAAATCCTCTAGAGATGTTAAATAAGTAATGGTCTGAGTAGGGTCAAGATATTTTCATAGCCTCACATTATCAGTTACAATTAAAGGGATAAGCTATTATTCTAGGGTAGAGAAAACCACAAATATCCCTTCAGTCAGTGATCAAAACCACCACAACCATTGTTGTGGGCACCAACTCACTCCCTCTGTTTTGTGCTAAAATGACCCAACATCACTTCTACGCTATTTCTGCCAAAATGCATAACACAAACCTTATCTTAAAAAAGGATCAGATAAAGTCACATTGTGCCCTATTCAACATTTCAAGGTCAAGTAAGTTACAAAAAGGATGAGAATTTCTTCTAGATTTAAGAAAAAATAGAGATATGAAAATTAAAATAATGCTATAAAGGATATTATTTAGGAATAGATGAATTTTAGTATAGGCTGTAGATTCAATAGTAGTATGCCAATGTCTAATTTTTACAACTGTGCAGTTAAGTAAGAAGTTAAGTAAGAAGACATTCTTAGGAAATACATAATAAAAGTGAAATATAGGTGCCATATCATAAAATCTCATCTTACTCTCAAATGGTTTACAAAAGAGGTACAATAGTAGAAAAGTACATATATATTTTATTTATAATGTACATATATACATATAAACATACTAATACTGAAAATGGGGCAAAATAGAAACAGTGATACATCTGGTAATGTGCATACAGGAGATCTCTATCCTACTCATTCAACTTTTATAAATCTTTGAAATAAAGTTTACCAAAGAAGTTTTAAAAAGTATTGATCGGCTGGTGCCGCAGCTCAACAGGGTAATCCTCTGCCTGAGGGGCCGGCACACTGGGTTCTAGTCCCGGTTGGGGCGCCAGATTCTGTCCCAGGTACTCCTCTTCTAACCCAGCTCTCTGCTGTGGCCCGGAAAGGCAGTGGAGGATGGCACAAGTATTTAGGCCCTGCACCGGCATGGGAGACCAGGAGAAGCACTTGGCTCCTGGCTTTGGATCAGCGTGGTGCGCCGGCTGCAGCGGCCATTGGGGGGTGAACCAACGGAAGGAAGACCTTTCTCTCTCTCTCTCACTGTCCACTCTGCCTGTCAAAAAAAAAGTACTGATAAACACTACATAGTCTAATAAAAAATGAAAGGAAGTAAACAAAAGTGAATAAATTTGATTAAAGCAAATATACACATAGTCCAGAGCATACTAAAAGATGAAAAAAATACCAGCACAATTCTGACAAATCTGAAAATAATTTTCTGGGATTACATATAAGATAGTAAGCAACAATAAAAATTATGTTTCTGAAGAATAGTAAGTAGAAGACACAATGTCCATGATATATAGATTTAAGCATATAAAATGGTTTACAAAAAGACTGAAGGTAGTTTTATAATAATAGATTAAATCAGAATTAGAATAATATATACAAAAATCTGGAGACAGCATTTTCATGTAGATATATTATGGGTGTATTCTCTTGGAGTTTTTTTCCTGTATTTTCCAAATGTTAGGCAATATTGTGTCTTACTTTTTTACTGGCTACAAAAACCTGCAATAAATCTTAGGAAATATCTATGAAAACATAAATTGGAAAAACATGTGCAATGCCTCTGGAAACTGAGGATTAGAATTCATCATATATCAGAATATTGGAAGGATTTATACTAATTAACAGCAGATGTTCAGGTTTAAACAACTCTAATCACAGCCAGTGAACGCTTGCCCTTTTGCCCTGAACAATGCACTGGGGAACGGATGCAGCCCTCACAGGAAGAGGGTCAATGACATGGAAGCTGGCCGGACACCACCTTCTCACTGCAGATACTTTCTCAGGGAGGAAGTTCCTCTCCTCGTACTCCCCTGCTCATTAGCTCATTCTTTCTATACGCATGCAGAATTTCCAGAAAACTCAGCCATCTTGCCTCTCTACAGCTTTGCTTTCCAGCTCCGGGACAGCCCAGCAGTTCCCAGCATCAGAAGAGCGGAGAATGGCAGAAGAGGGAGTGGACAGAAGAACACACTCATTCTTTCACTTGGAATATCACTCAGAGCCTTAGAGCAGATTCATTAAAACAGGTCAATAGATTAGAATACATTAGTAAGATAAGAATTTTTTATAAAGATTAACCCAAGGGATTTATGGGGAGAAGGAGAAGCCTGTAACAAAATACACTCAAAAGTATGGGTCCAGCTTTGTGGCACAGTGGGAAAAGCCACCACCATCTCATATGGGCGCCTGCTGGTGTCCCAGCTACTCTATTTCTGATCCACCTCCCTGCTAGTGATCCTAGGAAAAGCATCAGAAGACGGCCTAAGTGTTGAGCCCCTGCTACCCACATGGGAGACCTGGATGAAGCGCCTGGCTTCAGCCTGGCCCTGCCCTAGCCATTGTGGCCATTTGGAGAGTGAACCAGCAGATGAAAGATCTCTCTCTCTCTCTCTCTCCCCCCCTTCACTCTCTCATTGTTTAAAAAAAAAAAAAAAACTATACTCAAGGACAAATAAAAGTTGGATGGATCAAGTTGATTAATTGGCTTCAATAAATTCCCCCTTCAAAAGACAGATTCTCACATTTCTCTAAGAAATAAACTCTGACTATACACTGATCATAATAGACAAAGAGTGAATATAAAAGGATAGGCAAAGATATCATAGGCATACATAAACAAAACAAATTAATATTTTTAATTAATTTTAAAATTTTTAAAATTTTATAAAATTTTATATAAAATTAATTTAAAAATTTTTAAAAACAAAAAGTTTGAACAAGTTAGTACCTGCTTAATTATATATGTATATATTTTATATCCATCCATATCACTATATGATTTTCTTATTTTCTTACTGTTATAAGACAATTACAAAAATCAGTCTAAAACCAAGCAGATGAAAAACTTAAAAACAGATTTAGCAAGTATGTTCTTTCACTAAAATGTGAAAAATCAAAATCAATAACACATAAAATAATATAAACTTAGTTGCTTTATGACAGAAAACACTTTAAAATGATGACAAAAAGAAATAGAACTGTATAGTTTAATTAATTAGCAAATTTTAGAATTTAGAATTTTGTTATCTGCTGAAACTAGGCTAGGCCAAAACCAAGAGCCAGGAATTTAATCCAGGTCTCCCCCATGAGTGGCAAGGACCCAATTGATTGGGCCATGCTTTGTTGCCTCCCAGAGTGAGCGTTAGTGAGAAGCTAGCATCCGCAGCAGTGTCAGAACTCAGATCCAGGGACTTGAATGCAGGCGCTACCCTACAGGAGGCAGGCATCCCAAGCAATGCCTGCCTAGAAATAGGGTTTTCAAATGAAATGTAAAATCACCAAAGAGTGACCAAAAAAAAAAAAAAAAAAAATGGTGGGGAGGAGACAAAATACCAGAATAAATCTCAAAGAACTCAGATAAACTTCTACTTAAATGCATGCTTTACATAGAAGTCCTGGTGCTTTATGAAGAATGAAACACTCAGTGGAATGAAATAATCATTGGATTTGGTAAAGTAGGAAAAGAACCAAATAAGTAACTTGCCACAAGTACACTAAAACACAAAGAAGAAAATGATTACAGGTAAAAATGAAATTAATGAATAGATGCTACATCGATTAGCTTTTGTTGTAGAACAAGGCACCCTGAAATTTAACTCAGTAAAACAGGAAACATTTCTTTAGCTGGAAGTACAACAGTTTGGCTGTATTGGTTGGGCCTATGCTCAATTGGATGACCTTTCCACTCTGAACCCTCTGTCTGCTGGACTGCTGGCGGCCAGCCGAGGCTTGCTGGTTTGTGAATGATCTCAGCTGACATGGACTACACAACTGGGACCTCTCTCCCCTTGGTGCCCCGTCCTCCGCTCATCTACCCGGGCCTGTCCAGGTGGAAGTTGTGGGTTCTGAAACAACAACAGAGCCATACATCTTCTTGAAGGAACAGTCTATGAACTCAAATAAAACATGGGTTTTTTTTTTTTTTTTTTTTGGCAGGCAGAGTGGACAGAGAGAGGGAGAGACAGAGAGAAAGGTCTTCCTTTGCCGTTGGTTCACCCTCCGATGGCAGGAGCCAGGAGCCAGGTGCTTTTCCTGGTCTCCCATGGGGTGCAGGGCCCAAGCACCTGGGTCATCCTCCACTGCACTCCCGGGCCACAGCAGAGGGCTGGCCTGGAAGAGGGGCAACTGAGACAGAATCGGGCACCCCGACCGGGACTAGAACTTGGTGTGCCGGCGCCGCAAGGCGGAGGATTAGCCTGTTGAGCCACGGCGCCGGCCTTATAAAACATGTTTTGCACATTCTATTGGACATAGCAAATCACAAGGCCATTCCCAATTAAAAAAAAAAAAATGAGGAAATAGACTCCAATTCTTGGTGATGAGAAAGGTTGCAAAGAATTGTGTCCATTTTTTCCATCTGTCATATCATATACCACTTTCTAGAAATAACTTTGAAAATCTGGCATAATGGGGGCTTTTCTGCAAAAACAAATTTTATAGTTGACCTAAGAAGAACTGAAAATTCAGAACAAACAAGACGCATTTGTTAACAATCTACAGTCAAAATGGTGACACTCCAGTATAGTTTTATATCTGAGTTCTATCTAACCTCCCAAGAATATCCCCTGTAACTCAAACTACTCACAGTTTAGGAAAATAAGGAAAAATTCCCCAAAATATTTATAGCGTCACACATTGCTGACAAAAGCATTTGGAAATAAAAAGCACTACCATCATTTATAAAAACAGATGCTCAAATTCTTGAAAAATTTAAAAAGACAGCAAGCAGAATTCAGGCCTATACTAAAGTAAGTTTATCAAGTACTGACCACCTCTATCAACCAGGCAAGTTGCCAGGAAGGAAGGACACACATCTTTCATCTCCTGGGCTAGAGAGGCAGAAGCCACAACAGACCATGAGTGGCAAACGCCAGCTTGTGAGCTAAATCTCCTTGCTGCCTGGGTGTTTTGTTTGTTTGTTTGTTTGTTTGGTAAACACTTCTACTGGACCACAGCCACCTCCATTTGTTTATGTCTGCTCTCACACAACAGTGGCAAAGCTGAGTAGTTGTAACAGAGAACATACGGACCACCAAGTCTAAAGTATTCACTACCTGATTCTTTTTGGAAAAGGTTTGCTGATTCTGAACTAGAGCTCACACACACAAAAAAAGCAAGTTAAATACAGTTTTAAAAAATCAGTGTAAAGAAACTGAATAATAGGAGGGAGGATACTTGGAAGAATCTTCTTTAAACAGACTGGTCAGAGAAAGCCATCCTGAGGACACAGAAGGAATACGATGTGTCTGCCGAGTAGAGAACGAGGGAGAGAGCATTCCTGCCAAAGCAGCTGTGTACAAAAGGTTTGGTGATGGTGCGGAACAGAGAGAGGCTGAGAGTGCCATAGACGAGCAGAGGTCTGGGAAACCACCACACGGGATAACGATGAAGGTAGGCTGGAGCCAGATCCTGCAGACCAAAGAAGTTTGGGTTTTGTTCCAGGGCAATAGGATTTACACAAGAAAGGCAATTACAGTTAGGGGTTCTATCAACATATTTACAATTATGAAAACTTAAAAATGCCTGATGATATCAATAGACATTTGGAACAGTGCAGCAAACTTTTCAGACCCCGGCTCTTAAGTAAAAAGGAATGGAAGTCCTTAAAGACAGAACGTTTCCCAGAAACTAACTACAGACATCGTATAAAATAGAAAATACTGATGCCAGTGAATTAAAATGAGAAAAAGACAGGAATCTCTGCTACCATTAACATTGCTCATCATTTTAAATGACTATTATAGTTAGTGAATCTAATAAATGACTAATATGAGAGTACTTCAAAAAGTTCACAGAAAATGCATATTATAAAAATAACTAGTCATGGATTGCAAGAATTTTTTGGAACTAAAATTTTTTAAATTAAAACTTTTAATTCCATTTTGCGTGGACATTTTGAAGCATGCTTATATGTTGAAATCAATAGTGTTTTACAATAGAAATCCAGATAGATTAAAATGGAGGGTGAACATGGTGGCACGGCAGGTTAAGCTGTCATTCGGGACCACTGCATCCTATATCAGAGTGTCTGGTTCAAGTCCTGCCTCCACTGTTTTTTCTTTTTTCTCACATTTCTCATTTTTATTTGACATAAAAAGTTGCTCTAACTGTACATATTTTAAAAAACCAAAATGCCTTTTAGAAATGTGAGAAGTTGGGGGAAAAGGACCCCAACCTCATGGGGGTAGAAGGGGCTGACTAATTTCAACTCCTGCCCCTTCCAAGGACAACTCACACAACTTCCCAAGTCCCAGTACCGTCACCCACCAAGGGAACTTAAAGATCCACAGGGGCCCGGGGGAGGGGGCACATGCCTCCCAGGCCCTTCCTGACTCCAGCCCAGAGTGTCCCAAACTGTATCCTTCCCTCCCTTCCCCCAAAAACATGTGAACCATTTCATGGGAACAAAGGAAAAGGAAAAACAAGGGTTTAGAAAGGAAAGGGAACTCTTCCCCCTCAAGACCTGGTGAGGGCTCAAGGGATGAAGACAGGAATCCCTCCTGCAGCTCTGCTGGGGAAAATGTGTACCCTCCCTGTAGCTCCATAGCATGGCATGTGGTGAAATCCCCCAAAGATGATTTATGGAGACATGGAGAAGCAATGCTGCATGGGCCAGGTGCTAGGTGTTTGCCTTCTGCACTCTGCCCCCACTTCTGACCCCACTTCCTGCTAATGCACCTGCACAGCAGCAGAACATGGTGCAGGTACTTGAATCTCTGCGACCAGATGAAGTCCAGGCTCCTGGCTTCGTTATATTCCAGCCCTGGCTATTGTAGGCATCTGGGAAGTGAACCAGCAGATGAAGATAGCTCTTTCTGTCTCTCCCTCTATATATATCGCCCAGCCTTTCAAATAAATGAAATCTTTAAAAAGAGAAGTTAAAATGGATGGATGCATGTTTGGCACAGCAGTTTTAAGTCACTACTTTGGATGCCTACATCCCATACTGGAGTGACTGGTTTGAGGCCTGGGTCTTCCACTTCCAGTCTTGCTTATGTACATCATGGGAGGCAGCACATGATAGTTCAAGTACTTGAGTCCCTGCCACCCATGTGTGAGACCCAGATGGAGTTACAGGCACCTGACTTCAGCTTTGCCCAGTCCTGGCTGTTGCAGGCATTTGGGGAGTGAACCACTGGATGAAGATCTCTGTCTGTCGTCTCTGTCCCTACATCCTTCAAAAAAATTAAAACAGAAAATCACATCCATAATAATGAAAAAGCTATGTAGGAATAAATTTACCAAGAAACATAGAATCTCAAGAAAATAATTTTTAAAAATATTAAATATCATGATTATACTGATTAAATAGCAACATATTTCTTTGGAATTGGAAAACTTCAAGTCCTTCCTTCTCAAAATAATATATAAATATGTAATTCCCATAAAAATCCCCCAAATTTTTAACCATTGTACTCAATAAAATCATTATCAAGTTTATATAAAACAGCAAACACAAAAAACTTGGCAAGAAGTTTATAAGAAAGTAGTGTTAGAGAAGTTGCACTACGAGGGCCGGTGCTGTGGTGTAGTGGGTTAAGCTTTCGCCTGCAGGGCTGGCATCCCATATGGGCACAGGTTCTAGTCCCGGCTGCTCCTCCTCTGATCCAGCTCTCTGCTATGGCCTGGGAAAGCAGCAGAGGATGGTCCAAGTCCTTGGGCCCCTGTACCCGTGTGGGAGATCCAGAAAAAGCTCCTGGCTTCGGATCAGCACAGCTCCGTCCGTTGCAGCCAACTGGGGAGTGAACCAATGGATGGAAGACCTCTCTCTCTGCCTCTCTCTCTCTCTCTCTCTGCCTCTCCTCTCTCTGTGTAACTCTGACTTGCAAGTAAATAAATAAATCAAAAAATAAGTTGCACTACCCAGTATAAAAATTTACTTGAGTCTATTTAATTAAAATATTAAGATTCTGACGTAGAAATAGATAAATTAATCAAGAGAGTCCACAGACTCATCCCTGTGTTTATGAGACCCTAGAGACAGAGAGAGACAGAGGCAGAGACCAAGACACAGAGAAAAACGTAGCATTAGCATTAGAGGGGAGGGGTCGGGCTTGCCCTGTGTTGAGGCATGTCTTCACAGCTTAGCCAAGCCGTTTAAAACTCTGCCTCCAGGTTCACTTCCTGCTTCCAGTGAGCCTAAAGGTCAGCCAGAGGAGATAGGTGCTGGGCTTCTGAGGTCTTTCCAGAGCAGGCCTGGGGGTGTGTGTGGCATTCCAGGTTCCCCAGGATAGGCAAGGGCATTTCAAAGCCTTTAGTCCCCAAAGATTTTTACTCCCCAATTTTCTTCATGGTTCTCTGTGCATCTATTGCTCCAAGTGGCTTTTTTTTTCCTTCTTTTTAAAACAGGCAGAGTGACTAATGGGAGGGGCAGGGAGAGGAGCAGGGAGTTTTTCCACCCTCTGATTTACTTTCCAAACGTCCACAACAGCCAGGACTGGGCTATCTCAGTCTCCCACGTGGGTGACAGGAGCCAAGCACTTGAATCATGACCAACAGCCTCCCAGGCACATCAGCAGGAGGCTGGATCAGGAGTGAGGTGGGATTCCATCCCAGGCAAGTCACCATAAGATGCAGACACCTCAAGGGGTGGCTTAATCTGCTGCACCCACAGTACCTGGGCCCCAAATGTTATTTCTTGTGCTGGTTCATATAAGACATTCTTTTGGCTTTCAGTATTTTAGAAGAACATGTATTATTAGAGAACATTGTTTTAGAGAACATTGCTTTTCCACCTTGAGAGAGCTCCAAGTTAGGTGAATGGAAGGCAGAGCCACTGTGTCAGTACTTCAGGGAACCCACAGATAAGTCAAAAGAGAAAAATACAAGGTCCACTTGACTCCCTGGGTACCCATGTCTCCACACCAGGAACACGGGGTGTTACCTTAGGTCCTCTACTGAGCCGGCGAGAGGGTAGGCCAAGGCTAAGTTAAACTGTCACAAATTTCTTTCACCTTGTTTCAGTGGTTTTCCTCCCAATTAATCATCCCCTTATGGCTGCATTTGTTTGATTACCTTTCAGAGTTCCAATAAAGTTAATCCTGGATGTTTTTGCTAGATTATTGGGAGTTTCTAGGGAAGGACAGGGCCATTGAAGTTCAGACTCCACCGACTTTAGTTATGTCCATGTGTCCTGAAACTCTCTCCAAACAGAAGGTGGTACGGTTTAGATGGGGTTTGGGTATTTCCCCAAGGATTCATAGGTTGGAGGCTTGGTCCTGAGTGTGGTGCTTGTGGAAATTAGTAGAACCGTTAAGACCTGGGGCTTAGTGCATGGTGATTAGGTCAATGGGAGTTGCTGCCTTCACAAGAGTTGGCTTTTAGGAGAGTTGGTTGTTGTAAAGGAGCAAGACCAAACCCCTGCTCTCTGGCCCCTGTTTCACCATGCGCTCTCCCTCTTACAGGTACTCCCACCATTTTGCCATCTGTCATCTGATGCAGCCTCAGGGGCACTGATGGAGGTGAGGAAAAGCTGGTCCAGCCACGCTGTTTGGAATTGCAGCCTCCAACAGAGAGCTCAATAAAACCCCTTCTCTTTATAAGTTAGCCAGCCTCAGGTATTTTATTACAGCAACAGAAAACTTAACTAATACAGAGAGTTGCAAAACTGATTTCCTTGTGCAATACCAAAATGCAGTAAATGGTACATAAGAGTCTAACTTACTGACCAGTTTTACCAATGATTATATCAAAGTTTTCTTTGTGTTTCAAATGAAACTATGCATCACCCATAGTGTTCTTTTCCAGGTTATCAGACTCTACTCCTGTTTATTATCTTTAAACTATTTTGATCTCTTTTTATGTTTAGACAGCTGATAAATGCATAGATGTTGTCTTTTCCGGTAATGACTTCCAGTTTCTTGCCCTGTGGAAAATAGTTGTTTAGTTCCCATTTGCAACTCCCTTCAACATTCCTTTACTTCATGTAGGTTTTTTCCTGTGTTGACTCTCCCTATAAAAACTGTATATGTTATTTTTATATTTGTACACATGATTTTCCCTTTTCTGAATTGTGTTACAGTTATAAATGTACATATCCTAAATACAAATACTAGCAAATACAGTTTGTCACAATATCACAATAATATCAAGTAGAGGGCTGGGCATTGTGGCACAACAAATTAAGCTGCTACTTAGGATTTCCACATCCCATATGATTTGAATCCCAGCTTTTCTGCTTCCAGTCCAGCTACCTGATAAAATCCATGGGAAGACAGCAAATGATGGCTCAATACTTGGTTTCCTGCTAGCCATTTGGGAAATCAAGTTTTAGTTCCTGGCTCTTGGCTTCAACTTGACCCAGCACTGGCTATTGCTGGCATTTGAACCAGAAAATGGAAGATACCTCTCTCTCTCTCTCTCTCTCTCTCTCTGTTTCTCTCTGTCTCCCTCTCTTTCTGAATGATAAATAAATCTTCTTAAAAATTCAAGCATATTTTATCTTGAGAATGCAAGGGTGATTCCATATTATAACTGAGTACTGGTATATATTATCATATATAAATATTTAGGAGAACAAGTCATATGATGGCTTTCCTTCAAGAGATTCAAATTGTAATGATTAAATTATTTTCATGAAGTTACAATCCTATCTTTTATACAAATATCAAATGAACATGTATCAAAGACATTATTAAACTAATTAATGAAGAAAGCAGTAATATATTCAAACTAGTACAAACAACACTTGAGGAACCAGGAATCAATAGGTGATTTAACAAAACAATATTAGTATTGATTACTGAACTGGTTAATATCTTACAGGGCAATAAGTGACACAGGGCAGAAGCTGTATACATCTTTACTGGCCAAAAATATACAAGTTAATCTGCTTCCCTACAGAATTATAAAATAATGTGGAAAATAGAAAATTAACCAAAGCTACAAGGCCAATACTGTGATGAAAGAGCACTATAACACTCAATTTCATCTATTTCTGATATCTGCATAATTTTTCTATCACATTCATGAAGACAAAATGTTAGTTTTTCTGCATGGTTGACTGGAATTTCACTAAGTGCAGTCTTGACATTTCTACAAAACTACATGACTGGAAAAATGCATTCCTCAAGCTGTTCTTACTAGCAACCCTCCTAACATACCAGCTAGTGGAGATGACTATGAAGCCATTGGCAATTTACTACTCAGATTCTGTACACGTGTTCAGAAGTCAGTGTTCAGAGGTTAGCTTGGAGAATGAGAGAAAATAGCCTGGTTTATTTAAAGACTTGACAAACATGGAGTAGACAGCTTAACTCCAAAAACCTTTGGATCAGGACCTCTTTCGTTTTGTGTAACTCATCATCTCCATGCATTTTTAAAGACAGAGTGTATGTCCATATTTCTCTTTAGAATAAGACAGTAGCAATTAGAAGCATTGACTTGCAGTGTAGGGTTAGGTAGTGTAATCCTTACAGTGGCTCTAGGTGTGACCTGGTGGTGCTTAGGAGCTTATCATAGCTAGAGACCAACATTGTTCAAATGTGAAAATTCTGAGTGGTTGAGACAGACAACCCAAGTGAGAAAAAACAAGTTAGTTACGTAGTGCATGGGCTCCATTGCTTGCACTGCAGAGACTCAAGACGAGAATACAAACAGTAGTGGCAGCTCTGGCAGATGCGGTCCTCTGGGGAGTGAACCAGCGGATGGAAGACCTCTCTCTCTCTCCCCCCCGTCCCCCGCCCCCTCCCCACTTCTCTGTACCTCTGCCTTTCAAATAAATAAATAAATCTTTAAAAAAAAATTACACTGAGTAAGACAGAGCAAAGACCCACTGCACTGAAGCAACTGGTTTCATGTAGAATCAATGACTGGATTATACTTGCTCAGGCACTTTTGGAAAGTGAAGGATGGGATCGGCGCCGTGGCTCACTGGGTTAATCCTCCACCTGTGGCACCGGCATCCCACATGGGCACCAGGTTCTAGTCTCAGTTGCTCTCCTCTTCCGGTTCGGCTCTCTGCTGTGGCCTGAGAGGGCAGTGGAGGATGGCCCAAGTGCTTGGGCCCCTGCACCCACATGGAAGACCAGGAGGAGGCGCTTGGCTCCTGGCTTCAGATCGGCACAGTTCTTATCCATGAAATCTTATCTTATGATTTGATCATCTCATCTTTCATCGTATCGTATGAAATGTTATGCCGAGATATGTCCAGAGTAAAAACAACTTAATTAGGAATAGAGGAGTCCTCTAGACCCTCATGAGAGAATCTTTCTAGGGGCCGGAGCTGTGCCGTAGTGGGTAAAGCCACTGCCTGCTGTGCCGGCATCCCATAAGGGTGCCGGTTTGAGTCTTGGCTGCTTCACTTCAAATCCAGCTCCCCACTAATGTGCCTGAGAGAGCAGCTCTGTTTCTGTCTCTCTCTCTCCAACTCTACCTTTAAAATAAATAAATTTTTAATAAAAAAGTTACTCCTAAGTTTACCATTTGATTTTTAAAAAAATCTTCCTACTATGCCCTTACTATTATGATTCCATTGATAAATAAATCTTTCTCTTTTAAATTTTCAGGGGGAGGGATAGTATCACAGAGTAGAACAGGTCATTTTTCAGTCAAGAGCTCAAGGGTTATATTGAAGGGCTGATAAGAAAGAAAAATCTGCAAGTTATTTAAAATATTTACCACCTGTGTGGTCTGTTTACCATGAGTAAGAAGTTGAGCTATGGTGACAGAGTTTAACATGGAGAGCAGCAACTATATCTACCAGGAATTCATGACAATCATCGTCTCTGCTAGTTCATTCACCCTAAGTGTTCAAGGGCAAAGTAGAATCCTGGGTGCTTTTGACTTCTCTGGAACACTCTTGCTGATACAATTGCAGGATTCTCTTTGTCTTGATTTTTCTTTTGGAATATGGAACCATCTTTCTTCACGTCCCTCCTGTTTACAATACCAGAAGTGTTGGTTGGATGTGGTCTTCAGATGTTTGGTTAGCAGGGACACAAGTTTACTTTGGGTTATGTCTCATTTTTGCTCTAAAACCCTTTCAAAATGTTCTTCCAGGTGTTGTAGTTCACAGGAAGGGTTATTTCCCATTTAATTTCTGTTTTTGAAGTAGCTCTCCAATTTCAGGTTTAATTGCATTTGCAAAATGAGATGAAAGCCTTTTATTATAGCAGTGCCTTCTTTAATTTCCTAATATTGTTAAAAATGTATTTTCTAGGCTACTCTAGAAATTCTCCTAGTTCCATCTTTCCTCTAGTTGCATAATTCAATTGTGATCCAGAGGCCAGCACTGTGGTGCAGTGGGTTAACACCCTGGCCTGAAGCACTGGCATCCTATGTGGGCGTGGGTTCAAGACCGGCTGTTCCTCTTCCAATTACAGCTCTCTGCCATGGCCTGGGAAAGCAGTGGAGGATGGCCCAAGTCCTTGGGCCTCTGCACCTGTGTGGGAGACCCAGAAAAACCTCCTGGTTCCTGGCTTCGGATAGGCCCAGCTCCAGTCGCTGCAGCCAATTGGGGAGTGAACCAATGGATGGAAGACCTCTCTCTCTCTCTCTGCCTCTCCTCTGTGTGTAACTCTGACTTTCAAATAAATAAATCAATATTTTAAAAAAATTGTGATCCAATCAACTTGCACTGGAAATATTTTAGGAAGTGGTTTCAGGAGACTTTAGCTTCCTTTCTGAGCCTTTTTCTGACCCTCAGGTTTCCTAAGATTGATATCAAAGATTTCTTTTTGAGTTAGTCCAATTCAAGTTGCCATCAGGATGTAGCATCTGAGCTTTGGACCAACATGGGTGCAAGTTAGGCAATCAGGGCCTATGCACACAAGAAAATTCTAAATCTAGGAATATTTGCAACTCTTGACTAGGTTTAGGGAAACCCTTAATCAGAGTTTCAATTCATTTTGGGTCCAAGGTTTAAATTTATAGCTGCCTGCCGAACTGGCTCATGGGAGGAATGGATGTTTAAAGTCACTGGCAGAAGGATGAGGCTTTTAAGTGGAGGAAGAGAAAGAAGGCACCCATGGATGTGCAGAAGGAGAGCCATCAGAGGACGGGGGGTGGGGTGGGGTGGGTGGACAGAGAAAGCTGGTTGTAAAGAGATAACTGGAGGACCAAGAGGAAGGATTTACTAGAGAGATGAATATTATTTTGGCTTAAGTTTACAAAATTCCTTATTATCTTTGGCCAAAGAATCTTTTAACGAAGCAGTTTTTGATTCAGAATTTCATTTACAAGCCTCTGTATACCAATCAAAAAGTACTGCCCAGTGGACCAAGGAAATTCTATTCTTTTTCTTTCCTAAGACATTCCTAAAATGGACAATTTCTTTTCAATTCAAATGTTCCCCAAAGTGGCTCTGGACAGCCCAAACCATTCTTGGTAAAGCTATGCCATTTAAATAGATAGGTGTGAGGAGCCAGCTAGAGTGAGAAGCACTTACAGGAAGGTTTTCCTAGTGAGGAGAGGATTTAGAAACAAACAACTCCAGGAGAGCTGACAATGGTCAAAATTCTTGTGCACCTGTGGTTTTAGGTTGGCTGCCTCCAAATGCAAGCCAATAATCTACACCTCCCTAAGTCTCCACTTTCCAGGCAGAAAACCAGGGAACTTTGTCTCTGGATCAATACAAGCTCTAGAGACAAAAAGTCAGCACAGGAGAAACTCATTTAGTTTTGGTGAATTTATCCAAATGAAAATCCATCCAATAAGAGCTACAAATTCACAGGTCATTGATGCCAGCTGATGCTCCAAGTTTATAGGAGTCCAACCTGTGATTTTCCTTAGAACAAACAACACTGTCAAGCAATCAATCACAGCACAAAACAAGGTACAAAAGGCAGAAAAAAGGAACACCACTGAAGATTCCACATGAATAGGAACTAACAATAAATTCTGGGTATCCAACAGAATAAAAGAGTTGAGGAACTCAAAGCAGAGAGGGGAAAGAGAAAGAGAGAGAGAGAGAGAGACATTCAGACCTAGGTCTGACTGACTTACCACATTGACGTAAACTCCCTGAGAATAGCGAGGCACAACAGGGCCCACTGGGCTGGATGCCAGGGTCCACAGCAACAGGTCACGCAGCACATATTTAGATGGGGCTTCTAGTAAAACTGTGCAGGTACAGGAAGACCAGTGAAACGAGCATTTTCAAAGGCTGCTTATTCAGAGCTCGCTGTGGCAAAGGAATCAGTCACTATCACTTACACTTGGCTGAGACACCAAGACAGCCAGGGAAGGTTTGTAGGGGAAACAAGGGGATGGGGGAGCCTTGGATCTGCTCTTATTGGAGGCGGTTGGCATAGGGAGGATAGCGGTGAGCTAAGAAGAAGGGAGGTCTCCTACGTGATCACGTGGGGGCAAATCTGGATTTCTCTGGCTGGGCCTGTGCTGCAAGTTAGCAGTCGCTGACCATATCTCCATGGGTTGGGACTGGCTGCTGCGCTGTGAGTCAGAACTGCATTGTCATGGAGGGCCTGGCCTTTGCCCTGTATTTTCAGTCTCTCAAGAAGACGTGATTTTTTTCAATCTGCAAGTATTTCATTGAACTGAGAGTTGGCCCACATCTCGTGTTTCCTAAGAGGTGTGAACTTTGATGGGTTTCTCTAGTCCTCATCTGATATGTCTCATTCGGCCATTAGAGGATTGCTTTGAAGATGATTTTATTTTTATAGCCTCCTTCCAGTTCTCACCCCCTCTCCTATCCCGCCGAAGGACCTGCTGCCCAGGAGTTGACTCCTGGCTGCAGCATGTTGTCCCTGCCTTGCCCACCCAGAAGTGCTACTCCACATTCCACAAAGGCTTTTAGCAACTCCTTGAAGTCTAAGTCTTTTCCTTCTGTTATTCTTTTAAATTGTCAATAATACAAACACAGTAATCCACACACAGAGGGTGACCAGTAAGTGATTCTGACCTACTGAAAAATGTTCCTCCTAAGCACCACAGCCCAGAACTTGCTCCAGGATGAACGGGCTCATTAAAATGGTATCACACTAGGCCACCCTTATTCTCTTCCCCCCAAATTATAAAATGTACACGTTGCTGGGCAGAGTGCTTTGTAGATTACTTTAAAAGGAAAGAAAGTCTATTTTTGATTTTGGGAAAATCTTCAAGAGCCAGAATCAGTTTCAAACTGCTTTTGCACCTGAGCAGAATAGTAAGTTGCTCACCCTGAGAAGAGAGAATCAGGTTTCTTATTATCAAGGCTCTCGGTAGTTTTGCCCCACAGTTCCAGGCCAATGTCAGAACTCACCAATTGCCTGCTGGTGTAGCAGTTAATGAATAAAGAACCAAGTAAAGGCTCGGAGGTTAAAAATTAGAGAGTTCTCTACAACTTAACTAGGGAAACACATGCTCCCTATCTGCATTTTTAGCTTGGCTCTGCAGCCATTGAGTTCAGTTCTATTTCTGTTGCACAGAGTACCTGACTGACCCACACTATGCCAGTAGTAGGTAGTTATGGTTTGTTAGCTAGCTGGAACCCAACTCTCTCTCTCTTCTTTCCCTATGGACATGGTTGAAGTGGGAAGGGCAGACTTTCATCAGGGCCATACTTCTGCAGGAAAAGTCCAGTGTGAACTGACCTTCGATTTGGAAGAGGTGATTAGGCCTTATCAAAAAACAATGAGGGGGCCAGTACCGTGGCTCAATAGGCTAATCCTCTGCCTACAGAGCCGGCACCCCGGGTTCTAGTCCCGGTCAGGGCGCCAGATTCTGTCCCGGTTGCTCCTCTTCCAGTCGAGCTCTCTGCTGTGGCCCGGGAGTGCAGTGGAGGATGGCCCAAGTGCTTGGGACCTGCACCTGCATGGGAGACCAGGAGAAGCACTTGGCTCCTGGCTTCAGATCAGCGAGGTGCGCTGCCTGCAGCGGCCACTGCGGGGTGAACCAATGGCATAGGAAGACCTTTCTGTCTCTCTCACTGTCCACTCTGCCTGTCCAAAAAAAAATTTAATTTAATTTAAAAAATCAATGAGGGGTATGGAGTGAACTGTAAATCAGTAGAGTTGGGGAAGTGAAAAATTACGAACAGCGAGACATGGGGGTGTTCCATGTGAAAACCACCTGGGATTATTAACAAGCTTATTGAAGTTAGCCACCTGTCCTCCCCCACGGCCTGGGAGATAGTGGCTCTGTCTCAGGTGTTGGCTGGACTAACGGGTGAGATCTTTTGGAGCCTTGAGTTTTTTCAGGCAGTCACTTAAGTGAGGCTACGGTTTTCCTAAGGATGCAGCCTTGAGCCGTAAGAAACTGATAGTGTTTGTTCAAGTCTTCCTAGTCCAAGGTGAAGGCAGTGTTACAAAGCTCAAGTCCATGCATTTAAATCACAGATTTCCCAATAGTGGTACAAGCACCGATTCTCTCCTCAGGATTTTCTCCACATGCTTTTTAATACTCCTACTTCATAAAAACATTCTCTCTCTCTCTCTCTCTCTCTCTCTCTCTCTCTCTCTCTCTCTCTCCTTTCTCAATACGTTATTTCTGGCTGGTGTTCAGGTGAGGGAGATGTATATATATATTTATGTCCCTAAAGCTCAATGCAATATTTTCTATCAAAATGATAAGAAAGAAAAAAATTAATACAACTGCCAGGATGACAAAATCAGTGTGAAAGCCTTGACAAGCTTATCATAATGTCGGCGAAAGGGGTGTGACTCTTTTCGATATTCACAGCTTAAAGACAGGCACTACTGCAAACACACAACATATAATAATTTCTCTTCCTAACATTAGAGTCTGTTACTCATCTGCAACTGCTTTATGTGTTTTAAGAAATTGTTTAGAAGCTCTGAGTGGATGTTTAGTATAAGTTTTCCCAATTAAAATGACTGGAAGTAGGTTCCTGTTAACAATTAAGTGCAGAAGTAATGATTGTCAGGAGTGGTTTACTGACATGAAGCAGGATAGGCCACACTTGTCTCCTACTAAGACTGTTGTCAGCTTGCTTTTGGATCATCTAGTTTGGATTTTCACCCTTAAGATATTAAATTATCTTCCTGTCTAACTTCACAAACCTTTGAACTGGACTACATCTTGCATTCTTTTACTTCTGGAGTTTTTAAAAGACTTAAAAATTTTTTCTTTCCTTAATTTTCACTTTTTGGAAGCAGAGAGAGAGAGAAAGAGATGGACAGAGACTCCCATCTACTAGTTCACTCCCCCAAATACTGCAACAGCCAGGAAGATAGAATTGATCTTGGATAGAAGAGGAATTAAAGTTTAGAGTTAATAATTTTTATAAATATCAGAAAAGACCTACTTAGATTCCAGGCATCCTCATGGCTTCATCTGGCTGTTGCACTCTTGACTTAAGAGCTTTCCACTGACATTTGTGTGTGCAGTGTGCTCATTCTCTTTATACATATGTACTGCTGGTCTCATCTGTCACTTAAGCTGCCTTGCCTCATTAAAAGTTCCACTAGGCTGAGTGAGAAGAATGTTTCTAACATTCAGTCACTCAAATTTAGGTTTTCATTTCTCTTTTATAATAAATGCAGGAAGTAAAATATGTATTTCAGGCTTCCATTCAAACTGCCTCACCACCTTACTGTAGGTGATATTTTTCTCTAGCCAAAACAATGAGATAACTCATATTACAATATGACCAGAGAGATTTTGTCATCTGCAATCTTTTTTTTTAATTTTAGCAATCATATTAAGGAAAATCTTTAACTTACTTGCTTTTCCAAAAGATCAACCTAAATTATTATTTTTTAAAGATTTTTTTTTATTTGAAAGGCAGAATTCTTTGCCCTGGAGACTCAAAGTGTTTTTCCTTTGTCTTGTATCTTGACCTTTCATAGTCCTAAAATTTATTACTAAGATGCTTAAGTACTGGGGCCGGCGCTGTGGCTTAGTGGGTAAAGCTGCCACCTGCAGTGCTGGCATCCCATATGGGCACTGGTTTGAGTCCCAGCTGCTCCACTTCTGATCCAGCTCCCTGCTATGGCCTGGTAAAGTAGTAGAAGATGGCCCAAGTACTTGGACCCCTGCACCCACGTGGGAGACCCGGGAGAAGCTCCTGGCTCCTGGTTTCAGATCAGCGCAGCTCTGGCTCTTGCAGCCATTTGGGGAGTGAACCAGTGGATGGAAGACCTCTCTCTCTCTTTCTCTCTCTCTCTCTCTCTCTCTCTCTCTCTCTCTCTTTCTCTGTGCCTCTCTGTAACTCTTTCAAATAAATAAATAATTTTTTTAAAAAAGATGCTGAAGTACTAACATGCAGCACATGTTAACGTGACTTGTTTTTCTCTTGTCAATCTGCCTTTTTTCAGCCTAGTTTACAACACCCTAGCCCATTAACCCAAGATGAGTAGAGGGAGGGAAAAGGAAAAATTTTCTTCTCTTCCAGAAGGAACAACTATTGTTCAACTTCAGTCTCAGGCCCAGCACTGTGGCATAGAGGGTAAAGCCACTGGCGTACCAGATGAGCACCGGTTTGAGTCCTGGCTGTTCTACTTCTGATCCAACTCCCTGTTCATGCTTGGGAAAAGCATGTTCTTGGACTCCTGCACCAACAAGGGAGACACAAGGTCCTTGCTCCAGGCTTTGGTCTAGCCCAGGCCTGGTGGTTACCAACATCTGTTGAATGAGCCAACAAATGGAAGATCGATCTCTCTCTCTCTCTCTCTCTCTCTCTCCTTCCCCCCCTTCCCCTTCCCACTCAGTAACTCTTTCAGATAAATAATTTAAGAAAAAAAAAAAGGTATCATCATCACTTTGTATATTTTTGTCATCTTAAGTCTCAGAACACTCATCTGTCAGCAGTGCTTTCGCATTATGGCACCAAAGATCTTTCCTGTTTTCTTCCCTAACACTAGTATTTATCAATCAAATAAATTTCACAATTACAGAAACCATACATCAAATGGGAAAATAGACATTCTAAGGCAAAAGTGAGAGCATCTTAATGGTTAATGCTGAATGAGAGATAGCTGGGTTAAATTTCACTGCTGGGCTGGTGGCGTGGCTCACTTGGCTAATCCTTTGCCTGCAGCGCTGGCACCCCAGGTTCTAGTCCCAGTTGGGGCACCAGGTACTAGTCCCGGTTGCTCCTCTTCCAGTCCAGCTCTCTGCTGTGGCCTGGGAAGGCAATGGAGGATGGCCCAAGTGCTTGGGCCCCTGCACCTATGTGGAAGACTGGGAGGAAGTACCTGGCTCCTGGCTTCAGATCGGTGTAGTGCCATCTGTAGCGGCCATTAGGGGAGGGAACTAACAGAAGGAAGACCTTTCTCTCTGTCTTCCTCTCTCACTGTCTAACTCTGCCTGGCCAAAAAAAAAAATAATAATAATTCAGTGCTGAAGATTAAAGGTAAAAAAATATTAAACAAAGCAATTTTATTCATGTATCCAGGCCATTTAAACAGGGAGCCTGCAACTCCTTTTATAACTTCAATTAAAGCCTTCTACATTCTCAGCTAGGTTATGAAAATGTTTAAGACAAAATACTTGAAGAAGAACATGGATCAAATTAACTAAATTTGACTTTTTTCCTTCTTAACATTTTACTGTGCATGACAAATTTTGTATAGTGGATTACTTCAGTGTTTAATTAAAGATAAAGAAAATTCTCAAGGATTCCCTTGCAGAAGAGAAGGAAAAGATGCAGAAACAGGAGGTATCATAAATGACATGCCAACTTAGGTTTACTTTTCACTAACTTCCATACTGTTATATCCAAGTAATAAACATTTTTCTATGTCATCAATACAGAAGCTATTTCTCCCATATTGGAAAATATGAGGGTACTTCAAGAAGTTATGGAACAAATGGAGGTAAAAGATAAGTTTATTTTGGTGCAAACTTCCCATTCAATTTTTTCATGTAATTCCACAAACATTTTGAAGCACCCTGGCACACTTGCAGTATTAGGGAGCACCTGGTAAAAATAAAGATGGCCAGTTTTACAATAGAAATTCCTTTTTCCTGTACCCTAATCCACTGTTGGTGGGCATGTAAACCAGTACAGCCATTGTGGAAGACAGTATGGAGATACCTCAGAAAGCTGAAAATAGATCTACCTTATGACCCATCAATCCTATTTCTGGGAATTTACCTAAGGGAAATGAAATCAGCATATGAAAGAGTTATCTGTACCCCCATGTTTATTGCAGGTTGATTCACAAAAGCTGAGATATGGATTCAAACCAGATACCCATCAACTGATGACTGCATAAAGAAATTATGGTATACATATACTATGGAATACTACTCAGCCATAAAAGAATGAAATCCTGTCTTTTGCAACAAAATGAATGCACCTGGAAGCTATTATACTTAGTAAAAAAAAGCCAATCCACAAAATACAAATACCATATCTTCTCACTGACCTGTGGTAACTAACAGAGTACCTAAAAGTTAATCTATAGGAGTCAAGTTGACACTTTAAGAAGTGATGATTTTGAATACCCCTTGACTTGACTACAGAGGAACAGCATTTTTTTCTTCTTAGTATTTATTGAAATCTTTACTTAGTGTAGGGTAGATCTTATGACTATAAAGTAAACTGAAGGTAAATAATTGTAAAAATTAGGAGAGAGAATAAGAGTGAAAGGATGAGGAAGGGTGGGAAGGGAAGTATCACTATGTTTCTAAATCTTTATACATTAAATACATGAAATTTGTATACCTTAGATAAAATTTTTAAAAAATTAGACCCATACCTTATATCTTACATAAAAGTCCACTCAAAATGGATCAAAGACCTAAATGTACCACCCAGTACCATCAAATTACTAGAGAACATTGGGAAAACTCTATAAGACATTGGAATAGGCAAAGACTTCTTAGATAAGACCCAAGAGGCTGGCACCATGGCTCAATAGGCTAATCCTCTACCTGCGGCGCCGGCACACTGGGTTCTAGTCCCAGTTGGGGTGCTGGATTCTGTCCCGGTTGCCCCTCTTCCAGGCCAGCTCTCTGCTGTGGCCAGGGAGTGCAGTGGAGGATGGCCCAAGTGCTTGGGCCCTGCACCCCATGGGAGACCAGGAGAAGCACCTGGCTCCTGGCTTCAGATCAGCACGGTGAGCTGGCCATAGCACACCAGCCATAGCGGCCATTGGAGGGTGAACCAACGGTAAAAGGAAGACCTTTCTCTCTGTCTCTCTCTCTCTCTCACTGTCCACTCAGGCTGTCAATATAAAAGAAAGAAAAGAAAAGACCCTATAATCACAGGCAATCAAAGCCAAAATTGACAAATGGAATTGATCAGGCTGAGAAGCTTCTGCACTGTAAAAGAAACACTCAGCAAAGTAAAGAGGCAACCGACAGAATGGGAGAAAATATCTGCAAACCATGCAATTGAAAAAGGGTTAACATCCATAATCTATAAGGATCTCAAGAAATTCAACAACAGCAAAACAAACAATCCAGTTAAGAAATGGACAAAGGCATTTTTCAAGAGAAGAAATTCAAATGGCTAACAGACACTTAAAAAAAAAAAACTCAGGATCACCAGCTATCAGGGAAAAGCCAATTAAAACCACAAAGAGGTTTTACCACACTCCAGTTAGAATGAATGTCACACAGAACTCAACAAATAAATGCTGGCAAGGATGTGGAGAAATGGTACCGTAATCCACTGTTGGTGGGAAGGTAAACTGGTGCAACCACTGTTGAAGATAGTATGGAGATACCTCAGAAATCTGTATATAGACCTATCATATGACCCAGCCATCCCACTCCTGGGAATATACCCAAGGGAAATGAAATAAGCATATGAAGGAGTTATTGGTACCCCCATATTCATTGCAGAACAATTGACAATAGCTAAGATATGGAATCAATCCAGATGTCCATCAACTCTTAACGGAATAAAGAAATTATGGTCTGTATACACTATGGAGTACTACTCAGCTATAAAAAAAAAAAAAGGAATCCAGTCTTTTGCAACAAAATGAATGCAACTGCAAACCATTATACTTAGTGAAATAAGGCAGTCCCCAAAAGACAGATACCATATGTTTTCTCTGATCTAAGGCAATGAATGAAGTACCTAAAATGTAATGTATTGGAGTTAGATGGGAATTTTAATATTTGATGATTGTTTACAGTCCTGTCTCTTCTGTTGAGGAACAGTGGTTTTTTTCTTCATACTGTTTGTTGAACTCTTTTACTTATTGTAGCGTTAACTTTATAATCAGTAAGTAAACTGAAAGTAGATCTTTGTAAAAATTAAGAGTGGGAATGGAGAGGGAGGAGGAGGAAGGGCTGGAGCATGTGCGGGAGGGAAGGTAGGGTGGAAGCATCACTATGCTCCTAAATCTGTAAATATGAAATACATGAAACTTGTATAACTTCAATAAAATTTAAAATTTTTAAAAAAAATTTTAAAAAGAAATTCCTTTTTCCCCCTAGTAAATGTACAATAGTTATTCCATCTTTGACAACAGCAAGTAAGGACTTCTGTTAAAGCCACCACGTTATGTACTCCTCAGTTTCCATGGTAACCATGTTTTTTTTTTTAGTGGAGGTCTATTATTTTAAAAAATCATGAAATTAGCAAGGGGTCTCTTCCAGAAGTAAGTTCTACAGCACAGGGCTGAGAGGTGAGTGGTCTGTGTTTGAATGGACAATAAAATGGATTGACACTTCTTGGCCCTTTGTACTCATCCTACAGTGTTTCCCAACCCAACTAAAAGATGTGGAAATGAGGAGAAACAGTCAGCAGGCTATTTAACTTCACAAAAAGGGAAAACACTGCTTTAAAGTGAGCCTGTGCATGGTTTAGTACTGAAGAGCTGTCTGAACATTTCTTTTGTCTGCCCTGGAAAGGAATGCGCAGGGTCCACACCAAAGTGCCTTCACTGTGGTAACAACTCCCTCCAGGGCTCCAGGAAGAGCCCAGGAGGTGCAGGGGGGACACCCAGGCTTCTCTAGATACTGGCTTTCCATTCACAGAAAACCTTTGCCCTGCTGCTCTCTTCCTTCCCACATTCCATGAAAGCCGGCTGTTTACAACCGGTCATCAATGTTCTTAAAAACCTACACACTTGGTGCTGGGTCCTTGTGTTGGATATTTACCCACAGTAGGGGATCTATTCATAACCATAAGAAATCAGGCTCTTGTGTGGCCTTCCCCACACAGAAACAGCATAGTGAAGGGGACAAACTGGGAGAAGGGAAGAATGCTGTGGCGAACCTGAAATCAGGCTCCTGTGTGCCCCCTCACCCCACACAGAAACTGAGCTGTTCCTAGCAGGAAATAATCTATTTTTATTTGTGGTAAGAACAGGTGACATAGAATTTATCTGCTTACCATGGTAAGTGTACAGTGTAGAGGTGTTAAGTATATTCACCTTGTGGCCAGTGGATTTCAAAAACATTTCCACTTTGCTATTCATTAAGCAACAATTTCCCATTTCCTCCTATTCCCAGTCCCTGGTGTCTAGGATTCTACTTCCTGGATGCAGGAATTCAGTTACTTTAGTTAGCACATGCAAGCAGGCCAGCAGGTGTTTGTCCTTTTGTGAATGGCTTATTTCACTAAGCATAACACCCTCCAACTTCATCCCTGCTGCAAAAGGTGACATAATTTACCTTCTTCAGGCTGAATAATATTCCATTGTATGTAAAGACCAGATTTTGTTCATTCATTTGCCCACTGGTAGACACTGGGTTGCTTCTACTCCTCATCCACTGCAAATAGTGTCACTGTGAACATGGATGTCAAACACTTTTTTGAATTCCTTTCATTCTTTTAGGTGTACACACAGAATTGGGATTACTAGGTCACATATAATTCTATTTTTAACTTTCTGAAGAACTTAAAACTGTTTTCCATTGCTGCTGAACCATTTTGCATCCACATTCTCACCAGTTTTATTCAAGAGTTTCCATTTCTCCACATTCCTGTTATTTGATTTTTATGATAGCCACCATCCTAATATGTATGAAATAATATTGTGGTTGTAAATATTTATATTTTTCACGCTACTTTTTTTTCCACTAATTTATTTAACACTGCCTACAAATTCACTAAATTATATCATTTCCTTGTAATTATTACAATACTTGGTGAGAGATGGTGCAAAGGAATGAAAAGGCATTGTAATTCCCCAAGACTCACAGGAAATTAGTAACAAATTGAGAATTGAATGCACAGTTGTGGATTCCTCAGTCATCTACTTATTCCTGGGGCAAACCAATAAACTTCTGACTTTCATATTCTGTTATTATTTCTCTATGCTAAAATGTTGTTTCCTGGGGCCAGTGCTGTGGCACAGCAGGTTAAAGCCACTGCCTGCAGTGCCGGCATCCCATTTGGGAGCCAGTTTGAGTCCCGGCTGTTCTTCTTCCAATCCAGCTCTCTGCTATGGCCTGGGAAATCTGTAGAAGATGGCCCAAGTCCTTGGGCCCCTGTACCCGCGTGGGAGACCAGGAAGAAGCTCCTGGCTTCAGATCAATTCAGCTCTGGCCATTGCGGCCAATTGGGGAGTGAACCAATGGATGGAAGACCTCTCTCTCTCTCTCTCTCTCACTCTCTGCCTCTCCTTCTATCTCTGTGTAACTCTGACTTTCAAATAAATAAAATAATAATTTTTTTAAAAAAATGTTTCCATACTAGTCAAGAGGAATGTCAGGGCTATTGTTTGTCAAAGTGGTTAACATGCTGCTTGGGAGGACTGCATCCTATATCAGAGGCTAGGTTCAAATTCCAGTTACTCTATTATCTTTTTTTTGGCTTTTTTTTAACTTTTATTTAATGAATATAAATTTCCAAAGTATAGCTTATGGATTACAATGGCTTTTCCCTCCCATAACTTCCCTCCCTCCCGCAACCCTCCCCTCTCCCGCTCCCTCTCCCCTTTCATTCATATCAAGATTTATTTTCAATTATCTTTATATACAGAAGATCAATTTAGCATATATTAAGTAAAGATTTCAACAGTTTGCACCCACACAGAAACACAAAGTGTAAAATACTGTTTGAGTACTAGTTATAGCATTAAATCGCAATGTGCAACACATTAAGGACAGAGATCCTACAAGAAGAGTAAGGGCACAGTGACTCCTGTTGTTGATGTAACAAATTGACACTCTTATTTATGGTGTCAGTAATCACCCTAGGCTCTTGTCATGAGTTGCCAAGGCAATGGAAGCCTTTTGAGTTCGCCAACTCTGATTATATTTAGACAAGGTCATAGTCAAAGTGGAAGTTCTCTCCTCCCTTCAGAGAAAGGTACCTCCTTTGATGACCTGTTCTTTCCACTGGGATCTCACTCGCAGAGATCTTTCATATAGGTTTGTTGTTTTCTTCCCTTCCCTTCCCTTCCCTTCCCTTCCCTTCCCTTCCCTTCCCTTCCCTTCCCTTCCCTTCCCTTCCCTTCCCTTCCCTTCCCTTCCCTTCCCTTCCCTTCCCTTCCCTTCCCTCCCCTCCCCTCCCCTCCCCTCCCCTCCCCTCCCCTCCCCTCCCCTCCCCTCCCCTCCCCTCCCCTCCCTTCCCTTCCCTTCCTTTTCCTTTCCTTTCTTTTCTTTTCTTTTCTTTTTCCAGAGTGTCTTGGCTTTCCATGCCTAAAATACTCTCATGGGCTCTTCAGCCAGATCTGAATGCCTTAAGGGCTGATTCTGAGGCCAGCAATTCCAGCTGCTTTCTAATGTGCACCCTGAGAGGTAACAGGTGATGGCTCAAGTAAAATTAAAATGTTAATACTTTGAACTCTTGGCCGGCGCCGTGGCTCAACAGGCTAATCCTCCGCCTTGTGGCGCCGGCACACCGGGTTCTAGTCCCGGTCGGGGAGTCGGATTCTGTCCCGGTTGCCCCTCTTCCAGGCCAGCTCTCTGCTGTGGCCCGGGAGTGCAGTGGAGGATGGCCCAAGTGCTTGGGCCCTGCACCCCATGGGAGACCAGGAAAAAGCACCTAGCACCTGGCTCCTGCCATCGGATGAGCACGGTGCGCCGGCCACAGCGCACCATCCGCGGCGGCCATTGGAGGGTGAACAAACGGCAAAAGGAAGACCTTTCTCTCTGTCTCTCTCTCTCACTGTCCACTCTGCCTGTCAAAAAAAAAAAAAAATACTTTGAACTCTTTATTTTCATTAGACTTTGAAAATGTCTCCTGATGTCATTTCCACATGCAGGGAAATCTGGAATTAAAAGGTAAGTTGATTTGGGTGTAATTTTTGGAATCCAGGCATGTGAAAAGTCTTCACATATTCATGTAAAATACATATTGTAAAAATACCAGGGCTGGCACTGTGGCATAGCAGGTAAAGCAACTGCCTGCAGTGCTGGCGTCCCATATGGGCGCTGGTTTGAGACCTGGTTGCTCCACTTCAGATCCAGCTCTGCTATGGCCTGAGAAAGCAGTAGAAGATGGCCCAAGTCCTTGAGCCCCTGTACCCACGTGGGAGGCTAGAAAGAAGCTCCTGGCTCCTGGCTTTGGATAGGCCCAGTTCCAGCTGCTACAGCCATTTGGGGAATAAACCAGTGAATGGAAGATCTCTCTCTCTCTCTCTCTCTCTCTCTGAAACTCTGCCTTTCAAATAAACAAATAAATAATTAAAAAAAAAACCTGTGCATGAATTCAATTTTTTCTCTAAAATAAATTTATCTTCTAATTACATTTTAATCTCATGAAATCCTTGAAGTGTTCTCATAGTTGTTTTTGTTTTTTTCATTTTTTTTTTTGTTAAAGATTTATTTTATTTATTTGAAAGAGTTACAGAGAGAGATAGAGAAAGAAAGAGAGAGGTCTTCCATCTGCTGATTCACTCCCCAAATGGCTGCAATGGCTGGAGCTGAGCCAATCCAGGAGCCAGGAGCTTCTTCTGGGTCTCCCATGTGGGTGCAGAGGCCCAAGGACTTGGGCCATCTTCCACTGCTTTCCAAGGCTATAGTAGAAAACTGGATTGGAAGTGGAGCAGCTGGGACTAGAACCAGTGCCCATATGGGATGCTGGCACCACAGGCAGTGGCTTTACCTGCTACACCACAGCACCACCCAAAGTGCCCTCATGTTTTGAAAAAAAATCTTCTGTGTATAGTTTTTATACAATTTATATGGAAATTTGAGAGGTGGATGCTACAAGCCAGATTGTAATGGAGGTCACAAAGCTCTGTGTTAGGCCCTACATGAATCAGAAGTGACCTCGTCTTGAAATGCTGGTGTGTTAATTCTTTGCATAATAAATTTTATTTTTAAATGAATAGTTAACACTGATTCTTTCTGTGCACATTCCTAACAAAATTACAGTTCTTTTCAGATGTGCTGACATGACGGATTTCTAATCTCAGTTGTATAACTTTGTTCTGCCTTTATACATTATTGCTACCCAGTACTGAGCAATCTAGGGAGGGAGGAAACTTTTAGCAATAAGATGTTCTATTTTACACTGGTTCTCTTGAGTCATTTCAATAATATGTTCATCTGAAGGTCAGAGCTGGCAGGAAAAAGCAGAGCAGAAGTAATGTTTAAAGTTTTACACTTCCATGCTTGTCCATAGTACACATTAAAAAAACAACTAGTCTATGAGAGGCCGATCATGCTTTTAAATGTTCTGTGTCTTAAATGTGCTGCTTGACAATGTGATCACTACTCTGTTGCCTTGAGTGTGGCATAACATTTATCTAGAGAACTGAAAGAAAACAAAAGCAAATGCATTTATTGTTAAATGCCCTCCTTTTAACTACATATATGTTTATTATAGCAACTTTAAAAAATATAATCTAAAAACAAAAATATCAACATCACTCAAAATTCTACTTCTATCATCAGTATTTTTTCTTCATGAAATCATATATTTATGTTACTATAGATTTCTATGTCAATTGATATATACATCATTCAGAAAAGAACTTTAAAAAATTCTCAGTAGTACAACGAGGTATGTAAACATCATTTATTAATTTACATTTTTAAAGTATCATGGTAAAGATGTCCATCTGCAATAATCTAGTCACATGAACACAAATTCTGAATACAGCAATGACAAAGCTAAATTTTCAATTACATCAATGAATCTTTGCTTATTTTATGTAGCCTAAGCTAGCCTGGTGATTCTAAGCTTATCCACTGGTTTATTCACCTATTGTGAAGTGGGAAAAATAGTCACTAACACCACAGTAGCAGTTATTTCTTTTCATCCATAATCTCACCTTGAAAAACAGGAATGATACAAGACAAATCTATAAAAGCTCTAGACACAAAACAAAGTATCTGTGCTATACTGAAAATTCAAGGAATTTCTACAAAGCGTACAATAGATATCAGGGTAAACGCTGGAAACCTTAGAGGAATGCAAAGCATTGAGTCAGCAGGGCTGGAAAAGGGAGTTACATGGCCGTGGGCCAAAGAGTGAGTCAACCTACGGAAGAACTGTGCACTAGTTGGGCCAGTCCTAATCTGACTGTTCCTTAGTATGCAGGCTAAATCACTCAGAAACACATTAAATAAAGTGCAAGTTCTGACTCATAGAAAAGGAAGGCTCATCATGAACTCCTAGGCTGGAGTAAGTGAGATCCGCTCTCAGACGTGACAAGAGGACACGTGGCTGCAATGCTCGGAGGAGCTGGATCGTAGCCTGAGGAAGGCCATTGCATTTTTGTCTGCTTCTTATCTAAAGGCCCATCAGAAAAATCACCTTTATCTCTTGGCAAGAAGCATGCCAATAAACTTTGCAACACCACACTTAACAGAGGCCTCAAGTTAGCTCTGCTTTTGAGGTGTACTTCTCCCTAGGAATGAAAACTTAAAAATGACCAAAGAATCCTAGGACACTTCTAACCAGGAACCAAATCCTTTATTTATAACTATGAATACAAAGAAGAAGAGTTCCCAGGCATTTTGAGGAAAACAAATAGCAAGAGAGATACTAAAATAATTTTACAAATATACAGAAAAATGAATATGATTTTTAATGAAGTCAACAACCTCTTTTTTTTAAAGATTTATTTGTTTGTTTGAAAGGCAGAGCTTATAGAGAGAGAGAAGGAGAGACAGAGAGAGATCTTCCATCTGCTGGTTCACTCTCCAACTGGCCACAATCACCAGGGCTGTGTTGGGCCAAGGCCAGGATCCAGGAGCTTCTTGCAGATCTCCCATATGAATGCAGGGGCCCAAGGGCTTGGGCTATCTTCCACTGTTTTCCTAGACACATTAGCAGGTAGCTGGGCAGGAAGTGCAGCAGTCAGGACTTAAATTGGTGCCTTTATAGGATGCCAGCATTGCAGGCCGAGGCTTTACCTCCTATACCACAATGCTGGTCCTCAAAAGCTGCTTTTAAAAAACTTTCACTTGTGACACAGCTCTTTGTGTCCCAGCTACTCCACTTCTGATCCAGCTCCCTGCTAATGGCCTAAGAAAAGCAGCAGATGAGGTTCCAAGTCTTTGGGCTCCTGCCACCATCATGGGAGATCCAGAAGAAAATCCTGGATCCTGGATCCTGGCTTTGGCCTGGCCCAGCCCTGGCTCTTGAAGCCACCTGGGAAGTGAACCAACAGATGGAATATTCTCTCTCTCTTTCTCTCTGTAACTCTTTCAGGTAAATAAATAAATATATTTATACTAACAAAAATTACAATAATTAATTTTGATAAATTTGGTTAGCCTTTGATCAGACTAGCCAAAAGGAAAAAGAGAAAAGACATAAATTACCCACATCAGGAATAAAAGATTCATCACCTGGAACAGCATCAGTCCTGCAACAATTTCCCAAAGAATACAAATCACAACAACAGACAGACGAATAGATAATCTGAACAGATCTGTATCTACTAAGGAAATCAGTCAACCATTACCCTTCCAAAAAAGAAATCTCTAGCTCTAAATGAATCTAACTGAACAATTAAGAAATTTTATACCAAACCTCTACAATCTCTTTCAGAAAACAGAACTGGAAGGAGCATACTCTAATGTATTCTAAGAGGTCAGCACCACTCCAATACCAAAATCAAAGAAAAACTTTATAAGAAATGGAGACTACAGCTTAAAGTCTCTCAGTACATAGGTGTAAAGTCCTCATAAATGCATTGGATTTAAGAGAATAAACTTTTTTTAAACTTCAAAAAAAAATTAGCTAGCTGACAAAAAAAGTATGAAAATAATTATACATACAACTTAACCATGGAGGATTTCTTCCAGTATACACATTAACTCAACAAATATTAGTCAATGTAAATCAGCCATTGGCCTGGAGTAAGCTGCATGATTTGCTGGCAGGACCCATAATAAGACAAGGATGTCTTTTCTCAGCAATGTTACTCATCATCATATTGTACATTCTAGTTAGTGCAGTAAGATTAAAAAAAAAAAACTTTGAAAAGGAAGTAATAAAACACTTTGTTTGCAGATGACTTGTCTACGTAGAGAATCCCAAAGAACCAACACAAAGCACTTGGAACTAATAAGTAAATAGTACCAGGCTGCAGGATACAATTAATCCTGTATGTTTAGTTGCTTCTATCCACATCAGCAGTGAATGGAAATCTGAAATTTAAATGAAAGTACAATTCAAAATATACCACCAAAATGAAATACTTAGGGACTTCAAACCTAACAAAATATGTACAGATCAACATGCAGAAATATTCTGGTGAACAAGCCAAAAGGAGATCTAAGTGAATGGAGAAATAGTCCATGCTCAAGAATTGAAGAACTCAGCAGTGATAAGGTATCAGTCTTCCCCAACTTGATATATAGATTAAACACACGCCAGTCTAATCCTAGCAAACTATTTTGTAGACATTGATAAACTGATCCTAAACATTTTGGGGAAAGGCCATAGACCTTGGATACTGAAGAAAAACAACAAAAGTTAGAGGACTGACAAAATACGATTTTCAGGACTCAATGTAAATTTCAGTGATCAAGACAGTGTGATTTTGGGGGCCAGCACCACAACTCACTAGGCTAATCCTCTGCCTGCGGCGCCGGCACTCCGGGTTCTAGCCCTGGTTGGAGCACCGGCTCTGTCCCAGTTGCTCCTCTTCCAGTGCAGCTCTCTGCTGTGGCCCAGGTGTGCAGTGGAGGATGGCCCAAATGATTGGGCCCTGCACTCACATGGGAGACCAGGAGAAGCACCTGGTTCCTGGCTTCAGATCGGCATAGCACGCCGGCCATAGCGGCCATTTTGGGGGTGAACAAACGGAAGGACGACCTTTCTCTCTGTCTCTCTCTCTCTCACTAACTCTGCCAAAAAAAAAAAAAAAAAAAAAAAAAGGAGTAGACTAACTTCTATGGGAGAAAGAAGAGGTTCAGCTAAAAAAAAAGAAGTGTGATTTGGGGAAAGAACAGATACACAGATCAATGAAACAGAAGAAAGAACCCAAAAACAGAGTCAAAAATATTGTCAAGATTTTTTACAAAGTTCAAAAGGAGCAAAGGCAATTCAATATATAAAGGGAGCTGCATGGAGGGAGCTAGAATCAGATGCCAGAGCCAGAAAGAGGTTCTCTGTTATGGTATTTTTTTTTTTTTTTGGACAGGCAGAGTTAGACAATGAGAGAGAGAGACAGAGAAAGGTCTTCTTTCCCTTGGTTCACCCCCAAAATGGCTGCTACGGACAGCGCGCTGTGCCAATCCGAAGCCAGGAGCCAGGTGCTTCCTCCTAGTCTCCCATGTGGGCAGGGCCCAAACACTTGGGCCATCCTCCACTGCATTCCCAGTTATGGCATCTTAACTGCTAGGCCAAATGCCTGCTCCCATGAGCATTTTTTTTTTTTAATTTATTTGTAAGTCAGAGTTACAAAGAGAGGTAGAGACAGAGAGAAAGGTCTTCCATCCATTGGTTTACTCCCCAGATGGCCACACTGGCCAGAACTGCACCGATCTGAAGCCAGGAGCCAGGAGCTTCTTCTGGGTCTCCCACATGGGTGCAGGGGCCCAAGGACTTGGGCCATCCTCCAGGCCATAGCAGAGAGCTGGATGGGAAGGGGAGCAGCTGGGACCAGAACCAGTACCCATATGGGATGCCGGCATCTCAGGCTAGGGCTTTGCCACAGCACCGGGCCCCCCAATGAGCATTTTTATGTCTTATTTAAGAAATCGTTCCCCATCCTGATGTCATAAATATATTTTTCACATTTTCTTGAGACTTCTAAAATTTTACATTAAATTTTAAGATTTCTGTAATTTTTATATTAAAGGCACCTGGATCTGACCTTTGTATAAAATGTGAGGTAGGGATTCAATTTTCATCTTTCTTTTCTCCACCTTATGAGTGAACATCTATTAATTTGAACACTAAGATTTCTCAGCACCTACCTAATAATTTTCATAAGCAATCATCATAAAAATAACTAGTCTAGAATAACAGCATTTATTTATTATTTCTCACGGTTCCTGCTGGTCATAAATTTGGTTAAGAGCTCAGCTGGGCACTTGCCACTTGAGGTATCTCACAAGGGTGCAGCCTTATTGTCTTTGGGGCTGTAGTCATCTTAAGGTCTGCCTGATTGAGGGCTAAGGGACCCACTTCCAAGGTATCTCATTCTCAGGGTTAGCAAAACAACACCGTTAGAGCCTACATTTCTCTTTAGATGAACTTCTCAAAGTGGCTGATTGAATGTCTTCATAATATGGAGGCAGAAAGGAGGCAGAAGACCAAAGACCTTTTATGGTCTGGCTTCAGAAGTCATGCTTGGCCACTTCTATTTTTCCTAAAAGTGGAGATAGTTACAGAAGTCTGCTCAGGTTCAAGGGGAGGGAACACAGACTCCACCTCTCTGGAGGTATGTCCATGTCACTTTGTAAGAAGAAAATATGGGTTGTAATATATATATTTGATGTAGTCATCCTTGTATATAAAATCTGCCATGATATCCTCAAAAAAGTCCATTTCAGTGTGGGCATTTTGGTGTAGCAGTTAAAATGCTGCTGAGGATACCATTCCATATCAGAGTGCATCGGATTGAGTCCCAGCTCCCCTTCTGATCCAGCTCCCTGCACCCTGGAGGGAAGACACTCAAATGTCAAATATTATGCAATATATTTTGCACCAAATAATAATTAAATGGTACCTGTTCTCAAATGATTTGGGCACCTACAGAGCCTAAGAGCAGTTGGGGTACCATGGCTGAAGAACCCCTGGGTGCCCACTTGTCAGGTACATTTGATGACTGTCCAAGTTCTGTGTCCAGTCTAGTATCCCTCAAAACATAGCCTACTGCCTTGCACATTGAAAAAAATCAACAGATTATTATTGAGCACATACATTTATTTATCTGTCTACTCATCCATCTAGATTCTACTCTGCATTTACTCAAAGAAACCAGAAAAGGAGGAAAAGATGGGGATTGAGTGTTCATTTCGCTGAGGGAAAGTCTTAGGTGCTTTGGGTAATAAGTTTGTGCTGTGGTTTGACTGTGGTTCTCCCCTACTGAAATTCATGTTGATGTTTAACACCCCAATGTCACAGAATTGAGATAGTGAGGGAGATAGTGAGAGCATAGGGCAGTACCCATGGGAGGGACTGATGCTGTCTGGAGTGACTTGGTTGAGGTCTTGTGGGACTAAGTTAGTCACCATGAAAGCAGATAGATACAAAGGAGGCTACTCTATGTATTTGGTCTCTTTTGCCCGTGGCTGCTTCGCCTTTTGCTTCTTTGCCATGTGTGATGCATCCAGGGAGCCCTCACCAGACATCATCACCAAGGCATTTGTACTTTCCTACCACCAAAATCTCGAGTCAAGCAAATTTCCTTGAAAGCATTCAGCCCCAGGTATTGTGTTACAGCAACACCAAACGAGCTAAGGCAATTATTAATAAGATTCTATGGTTATGTACCAAATATGTTCCATTCTGTTGTGCAAGTTCTTTGTGAGTTAAAAATCATTTGTTAGTTTTGATGATTATTTTGTTTATCCTACCATACCAATACACTGCTTGGTTTGACTGAAATTTGTTATTTTTAAATAACGGGTTTTCTTTAAAGTTTACTTAGTCATTTTTATATATTTGAAAGGCAGAGTGGTGGGGAGAGGGAGAGGAGGAATGAGAGGAATGAGAGAAAGAGAGACGAGAGAGAGAGAGAGAGAGAGAGAGAGAGAGAGAGAGAGAGAGAATACTTCAATCTGCTGTTCCACTCCAAATTACTGAAATATCCTGGGTGGCCAGGCTGAAATCAGGAATTAGGAACTCAATTCCAGTCTCCCAACTGATGACAAGGACCCAAGTTCTTTGTTTTTTGTTTTTTTAAGATTTATTTTATTTAAGAGGTAGAGTTACAGACAATGAGAGGGAGAGACAGAGAGAGAGGTTTTCCTTCCGTTGGTTCACTCCCCCAAATGGCCGCAATGGCCAGAGCTATGCTGATCCGAAGCCAGGAGCTTCTTCCCAGTCTCCCACATGGGTGCAGGGCCCAAGCACTTGGGCCATCTTCTACTACTTTCTCAGGCCACAGCAGAGAGCTGGATTGGAAGAGGAGCAGCCGGGACTAGAACCGGTGCCCATATGGGATGCTGGCGCCGCAGGTGGAGGATTGACCTACTGCACCACGGCGCCGGCCCCAAGGACCCAAGTTCTTGGTCCATCATTTGCTGGCTTCCAGGTGCAGAAGTGAAGGAGGCACCTGATACCAGGCACATTATGAGATGCAAGCATCCCAAGCAGCAGCTTAACATGCTGCACCACAATGCCCACCCCACTGTGTATTTTTAAGGTATAGATCAAAAGTGATTCAGCTTGAAAAGGTATTCAATTGCTTTTATATGTTTTTAAAAGCTGTTTATCATGGCTAGTCCTGTAGTGCAGTAAGCTGCTGCTTGCTATGCTAGCACCTGATATGGGTGCCAGTTTTGAACCTCCACTGCTCCACTTCTGATCCAGCTCCCTGCTAAGGCACCTGGGAAAGTAATGAGAGATGGTCCAAACGCTTGGGCCCTGCACCCACATGGGAAACTCCGATCAAGCTCCTGGCTGGCTTGGCTCATCCCTGGGTATTGTGGCCCTTTGGGGAGTAAACCAGTGGATGGAAAATCTTTCTCTCTCTCTCTCTCTCTCTCTCTCTTGCTGTAATTCTGAATTCCAAATAAAATATTTTTAAAGCTGTTTTAAGTTAAGAAGATGTGGTTCTCATTTTAAACAATTGTTTGAATTACCGGCATCTAGGACACTGAATAAAAAGGATTCTTTATGTCACTTGCTATCATCATACCTTTTGTCACTGCTGCGTAAAATAAGTTTAATATTCTGGACCAAACCGTGAGAAGTCAGGGGCCAGAAGTGAAGGTAGAACAAAGCAGGGATGAATAGGGAATTGTACTTTTCTTTCCAAGTGATCTGGCTAGTCATTTCTATACCATATTGTTTAAATTATATGTAAACTCCTGGCAGGCCTTAATAGCTCAGTGGTTCTTGGCCAGGGGCCCCCATTCCTAAATTCTTCAACTCTACCCACAACTGTGCGCGCGATGGTAGTCTGTAAACTATGGGCTGGATGAACAGTCTGTTCCAGAGAGGAAACAGCTTTCAGTTTTGTGTTTCCACCATCAGCTCCAGATCTTTGCTTGCAGTCACCATCTTCCCAGTGTACCACTATTATGTGACTACCACAGACCCAGAAACTCTTGGAGGCTGACACACTTTCGGATTTTTTCACACACAACCTTTTACTTTATAATTCTGATGAATGTCACTAACCCTCAAAATCTAATTGGATGAGTTCCTCATGGACCCTCGTTGCCACTTTTTCTTTAGATGAACTTCACTACAACCCTGATATTATTTTAGTGTTAACTGGCATAAAAAATAAATCTATGTTAATGTTACATATCTGAACTCTAGGCCGGCGCCACGGCTCACTAAGCTAATCCTCCACCTTGCAGCGCCGGCACACCGGGTTCTAGTCCCTGTCTGGACGCCGGATTCTGTCCGGTTGCTCCTCTTCCAGTCCAGCTCTCTGCTGTGGCCAGGGAGTGCAGTGAGGATGGCCCAAGTGCTTGGGCCCTGCACCCCATGGGAGACCAGGAGAAGCACCTGGCTCCTGCCATTGGATCAGTGCAGTGTGCTGGCCGCAGCAGCCATTGGAGGTTGAACCAACAGCAAAGGAAGACCTTTCTCTCTGTCTCTCTCTCTCACATGTCTTCCTTTAAGTCCTTGCTAATGTTTATAGTCTTCTATTAGCAAAGCTCAAGTATTTCCAGTAAAATTGGCATTAAAACATTATGTTTCTATTAATTAGTGGTTTTTTATGTTGATATTTTGTGGCTGGAATAAGTTTATTTTCTGGAGTATTAAGAGTATATAATTGATCTCAAGCAGTGTGTTCTTTATACCATCACCCGCTACCCAAACTCACCCCTACTCATGCCTTTCCCACCTTCATTCCCATCTCATACCATCTGCAATGCCTTTTGTATACCTTACCCTCCTCCTTCCTATTGGCCACACCATCTGACCATCCTACTTCTACTAAGAAATGTCAAAGTTTCCAAGTAAAATTAGTAAGAAAAATGAAGCATGTTATGTCTCTAGTCTCTATCAAATGGTGGCTTTATTTCATGTTAATTTTTGTAGCTGGAACTGTTGACTTCCTGGAGAGTTCTGAGTATACAACTGGTCCTGGGTTATATGATCGATGCACTTCTTATACCAGCCCCATTGCAAACTCACCCCATTCCACCCTGCCCACCCTCTGAAAATCCCTCTGCCATCCCCACTGCCATACCCTGCCCTTCCCCTCTTCCTATCCCCTCATCTTCCCCCATTTCATTGTGAATAAATTCTAAGTATTCCAAGGAAAATTGATACTAAAAATTAAATTTGCTATTTTTGTCACTGGAATCACTATTAATTGGTGACTTGATTTACATGTTACTATTTCACTGCTGAAATAAATGAGCTGATCTGCCAGAGAATTCTAAATGTTCAATTGGTTCTGGGTTGTGTGATTGATGGGTTCTTTATACCACCCTCATTCCAAGCTTACCCCCACCTACTATATTCCCCTCCTCCTCCTCCACCACAATCTTACCCTCTCTACTCCTATTATTAAATCTCAAGGATTACAAGTGAAACTGATACGAAAGTTAAAGTTTCTTATGTCCCTCGTCTCTTTAGTAAGTGGCTTTTAGTGTTTTGCAACTTGCATAAAGTAGTTGGTTTCCTGGCATATTCTGGGCACACAATGGATCCTGGACAGTGTGATGAATGTGTTCTTTGTATCTCTACCCCTATCCCAAACTCAGAGTCACTCTTCCCCTTGCCTGTTCTCTTCCTGTCCCCTCACCTTCCTCACTACCCTGCCTCCCTCACCCCTCTTCTTCTGTCCACTCTTCCACCCTCCCTACCAATTAATAAATATCAATAACTTAAAGCAAAATTGATATTAAAAATGAAGTGTGTCTTATTGAGTCACTGGAGTTACTATTGATTGGTGGCTTTATTTTATATGCTAATGTTTTGCAGCTGAGATAAATTAGTTGATTTGCTAGAGTATTCAGATACATAATTGATCTGGGTTGTATTCTATCAACAGCCCCAACCAAAAGTCACCGCCACTCCCAAACTTCCCATCCTTATTCCCACCTCTCCAGTCTCCCCATGGCCCCACCCTCTCTTTCCATTCCCCCATGACCTCCCACTCCTCCCACTCCCCACCGTCTTTACTCCTACTAATTAATCTCAAGTATTTCAGGAGAAGCTGATACTAAACATGAAGTTGTTTATATTTTGTCACTAGGGTCTCCATTAGTTGGTGGCTTTATTTTAGATATTAATGTTTTGCAGTGGAATAAATGGTTTGCTTGCATATTCTGGACTGTGTGATTGAAATATTCCTTATACCACCACCCCTTTCCAAACTGACCCCTATTCCCACCCTCCCAATTAGCTGTCTCCATGCCCCATGTCTCCCTGCTCCCTGTCTCCATTGTCCCCTTCCTTTTCCCTCACTCCTCACTATACCATTGTCTCTTCCCATCCTCCATCACCACCCTCCCCATTGTCCCCAGTGTCTTATCCTCCCTACTCCTATTAATAAATCTCAATTATTCTAAATAAAATTGCTATTAAAAACAATTTTAACATTATGCCACCAGGTTGACTTTATATGTTCTGCTACTTAATAAGTTAGTTGATTAATTAATTTGCTGGAGTATTCCAGGTTTACAGTTGATCCTGAGTGGTATAATTGATGTATTCCTTGTATCACCATCCCCCTTCCCAAACTCAACCCCACTCCCTATTTTTGCTCTTCCCATGCCCCCACTGCCCCACCCTTCCCATTTTCTCATCCCATCCCTACAAAACGCCCCCACTGACCCACCCTCTATACTATTAATAAATATGAAGGATTACAAATGAAACTATTATGGAGTTCCTTACATGATGTCACTCATTTTTACTATTTTGTGGTTGTATTTTATATTAGTTTTTTACTGCTAAAGTAAACTAGGTTATTTGCTGGAGAATTAGGGTAGACAATTGATCTGGTTTGTGTGATTGATGTGCTCTGTGTATCATCACTTCCCAACACCATTCCCACCCTCACTCCCATCTCTCCACCCTCCCCATGGTCCCACCATCTCCACAATATAAAGTTTCTACCATGATGTCACCAGTCTCTACTAATTGGTGGCTGTGTTTTATATATTAGTGTTTTGCAGGTGAAATGAATTAGTTGATTTGCTGGAGTATTTGAGTACAAAATTGGTCTGGGTTGTGTGACTGATGTGTCACCCCCAACCCATTCTGCCACTCCCACCTTCCCACCCTCTTTCCCTTCCCACTAGCCTCCCCCATTGCCCCACCTACCCCATCCCCAAATCCCACTGCACTGTCCCACCCTCCCTATCAGTTAATGTCAGGTATTCCAAGTGACAGCAATATTAAAAATGAAGCATGTTTTAGTGTGTCACTGGAACTGCCATTAGTTGGTAGCTTCATTTTACAAGCTAATGCTTTCCAGCTGAGATGAATTAGTTGATTTCCTGGTGTACTCTGGGTATATAATTGATCCAAGGTTGTGTGACTGATGTGTTCCTTGTATTACCACTCCCATCCCAACCAATCACCCCCACCCTTCTCACCCTCATTCCCATCCTCTCCCCACTGCTCTTCTACCCCACCCCCTCTTCTTATTCCCTAATGTCCCCCACTCCATCCTCCCCATCAATTAATGTCAAGTATTACAAATGAAAATGATATTAAAAACAAAGTGTTTTTATATCACTGGAGTTACCATTAGTTGGTGGCTTTATTTTAGATGTTAATGTTTTGCATCTAAAATAAATTAGTTGATCTGCTGCAGTACTTGGGCACACAACTGATCCTGGGTTGTGTGACTGATGTGTTGTTTATAAACGCTTTTATTCCTCCCCACCCCTTTTCTATCCTCCCACTCACCCCATTCTTCCAGTCCCCTCCCAAAATGCTGGTGGACGCTGAAATGATCAGGACACAGTGTGCACTTAACCACTAAATCTTTATTGAAATTTTTATTATGGCAGCAATACAATGTTAGCAAATAGAAATACAGAGTAAAGAGAATACAGCAATGGTTTGAAGGAAGTGGGGTGGTAGGGGAAAGGGGTACTAATAAGGAGGAGGGCTACTGACAGGGGCAAAAACAAGGGCTTTTTTCATCACTTTCCTATAATTTCCATGAATCTTGACCATCCACTTGTTATCATTCTGGCAACAATTTTCAAGGGTATTTGGACATCCTCTAAGTCTCACTGTGTGATCCCTAGAGCTAACACCTAGGGCCTCTATTGAATTATTAATCAAATCACCGTTGAACTTTCATTAGGGTTTTATCCACGTCCAATTCACTTTACATAGGTTGATCTCCCTGTAGTTTCCTCCAAATTTATTGGAAATCTTTAAGGACAGAAAGGGTAAAAGGTCGCAAGTACACATGTCTACTTATTGAGATATCTAATACATGACATAATCCTAACTTTCTAAGTAAACCCACCCACCTAAGATCAAATCCCTCCCACCGTTACATACTTATGATTATATATCCCCCTACTACTTAAAGCGATTACATAAAGAAATAAAAAACAATGCAGTTTTCCACAGACCAATTCAAAAGCATTCTACAATCTGAAACAACAAAGAACTTTCAATCAGGTAGGTGTTCTTCCTGGTTCCTGCTGGGCGTCTTCTCTCTGCAGGTGGTCATTCATTCTTCACTCTGTAGCAGGAGGTCCTCTGTTGCCAGTCTTGAAACTGTATCTGATGTTGGACGTCTGTGGCGATGACAACCAGATCAATTCAGGAGTCCAAGAGGTACCTGCAAACTTCAACAGAATGCCAGACTGCACCATATAGATGTACCCCGCTTATTTTGTGCATCTGTAACCTTGCTGTAGAACCTCACATGATTTAATCAACCTAAGACAAATACCTCATTACTCAAACTAAATTGACCCTTCATGAACATATGTAAACTTTCTGTTTCAATATCCTAGCATGATGACCTAAGCTAGTTAGTTCTCTCTAGGCTTGCTTAACAATGGGAGCACTGAGTTCTTCTTTCACCTTGATTTAATTAATGATCAATGTACACGTTAGCCAAAAGTCAACTAATTTCAGTTTTGTTTTCCAAAGACTTGATCACTAGTTTACTTAATAACTCTGATGTTTTGATTTGTACATTGCCTTCATATTTTATTTTGCTCCCTTTCTAACTTCTTTATTTATCCTTTGCTTTTCTCCTTTCTTATGAAAAAAGGCATCTTTGTTGGAAAATGCCAAAAAAATTTAAAGGATCCAATTAATTAATTTGATCAATAGCAACAAAATAAGCGAATTGACTGAAAGGAAACTTAGTCAAAATGTCAATATCATAGAACAATAAATCTAAGATTACTTATCCTTAATTTCTAATACTTATAGATCACAGCAATAGAGCATTGTACACACTGCCAGAAAGTCCATCACAAGCTTCAGTAAATAGCCAAACATGTGCCAGGGACTGTCTGGGGGCAGTTAACCCACACCAGCATGCTCTCCCTGACGGTTGTTGTCGTTGGCCAACTTTTCCAGGTTTTTGCTTGTAGTGATGGCAAAGGTCTGTGTGCACATGCCAGGGCTGGGGCTGGGTGCTGCAGGCAAAGGCCGGTGTCTGGGCACTCTGCAGCTTGAAGTCAATCAACAACTGTTAAGTCTGACACTGAACAGTGTTGAGTTCAAATGTATGGAGGATGGATTGATTTGAGGTAAACTGAAGTAACGCTTCAAAATAGTCCAGAAGCACAAATGCACCATTTTAAAGGTAATTACTCTAAACACACGAGGGACAAGCTTTCTAATTCCATTGAAGAAAAAAGGGAAACTGGTTTTAGATTATACAAATAGCCAATTGGGCTTCCTCATTGAACTTGTAGGTCCTTTTTCTGTGATTTTTAAAAGTCAATTGATAAATTGAAATACTTAATATTAAAAGATTAAAGATAAACAATTGTACAAATACTTCAGTTTTGAGGAGCCACACATTCACAGTGTTGTAAGAAGTTCACAGTAAGTAAACACTTTATGCAAAGCTACACCATCATTTTTACTTAATTTATCAATAAGAATTAGTCCTTTGTAATTCAATGGAAATTTCCGAAAGCACAGTCACCACTTGAAAACACTGCTGAGGGAACACTACTACAGCTAAAAGTATTTAAACATGCAGGAGGAAAGGGGGGCAATAATTAGCATGTGAAGAATGTTGATGAAAAAGTAAACTTCACCATCAGACTCCTCTTCACAGCAGCAATTTAAAGGTAAGCCATACTATTTCTACTGCTCAAACTGCATGTTGGCAATGGGAGGCCCTGTGTGTTCAAACACACGCTCCTTGAAGCCTGCCTCTTTTGCCAGGCAGCAAAATGAAGTCTCAGCAACCAAGCAGGAAGATGACACAAATCCTGCATCAGGGTTAATGGCAGTAGTAAAGAATCAAGCACAAAGAGGTTAGACAAACACTTCAAGGTAATAGCAAGGGACCAGGCTAAAGAAGTCAGGCAGTCCCAGGTTAGCACAGAGCGTCCAGCTGACACCAGAGGGGTCACTGGATTGGCAACAGCTGTGTGTGAGGCCTTTCACTCAATGAGAGCTTCATGTTGGCTCCATCACCTGGAGGGACACTTTCCTTTATGCAGACTCCGATCCTTTCAAAGTGGTTACATCAGGTCACCCTGTTGAATGAGAAAGCTCACCAGGAAGGTCAGTATCCTCAAGACAATTTCTCTTCCTCAAAGACATCCATCCCTCCCTTGTACAGGAGTGTGGGTCTGAGTGCAAAATCACTGCCCCTCTCTCAGCATCCTAAAATGGTACAGTCCAATGAGGAACTGACGATGGAATGCCCAGATGCATATGGAGGAGGCAGAGACACAGACAGATGTTTCCAAAACTGTAAGCTGCTGCTGTTGCAACCCGTCACCAACACTCGTGAAAACTCCCTCTGAAGGACCACTGAAAGCTGGAAACAAGGAACTCTGAGTCTCTTAAGAGTTGGGCACGGGGTTGCGGAGTCCTATCCACTCGCTGTTCTTCGGCCCTCGCGCGTGACACGTCACAGACACGGAACGCTTGGTGGAAGCTGTTCCTGGCGTGGTGATGGTCCGATGCTGTGTCGAGCCAGAGTTCTTGGGTACGTGTGATTTGCACCAGGGTGTGAAGGCACACTCTTAACGCGCCAGAGTCTGTCTGATGGAGCACTTCCTTTTCAGGCCTGAGGTGTTTCCTGTTGCAGGGGTTTTGCCCGCTCCTGGGAGAACCGGTCGAGCTGCTGCTCCTTGAGAATTAACGGAACCACGAACGTGGAGCTCGAAGAAGGTGAAGTTTCTGAGGGTGCAGCGCTGGCATCACGGAAGCCTCTGCCCACTGCACCAGTGAATGCGGCTTCCTTCATAAGGCGCGGGTCCTCCAGGGGTGTAACTCAGAGGATCGAAACTGAGAAGTCCCGTCCTCCTCCTCCGCTCCCCCTCCTCGGAGAGACCAGCATGTCCTGCGTGCTGTCAGCTTCTGGGTTCAGAATTGGCAGCCAGAAATTCGGGTGGTGACGGAGGCTGGCAGGTGGACTCCCGCGAGATGGCAGTCGGGGCGGAGCACAGCGGGCAGGCGCTGGCCGAGGCCTGACCTGCGGCACCGGCGGCCGCCTTCAACACACAGTCACTGACGAGGAAGCTGGACAGGAGGAGGCACGAAGGGCGGGGTCCCGCGGCCTCGAGCGGGCTCACTGGGAGCTGTAGGACGGCGGCGGGGGCGGCGGCGGCGGCGGCGGGGGCGGCTGCGGCGGGGGGTACTGCGGCACAGGCGGCTGGCGGTACCAGTGCGGGTTCCAGGTGATCATGACAGGGACGTAATGCGTTCTTCCTTGTATGTCTCGGCCCACTGGGTACCAGGCGAAGCCCACAGGGTAGGTCGGGTACGAAGTGTAGGCATGGTACGAATGGCAAGAATGGTACGAGTGGCACGAATGGCAGAAATGGCACGAATGGCACAGATGGCACGAATGGCAGCAGTGCACATGATGTATGCACTCGGTGTAGGTGGCCAGATGGGCTTGGTCTTGCATGTTGGGGAGAGACAGGCGAGGATACTGGTTCTGGATGGTGAAGTTGTTCGGAGCGCGGCAGTCGTAGGACACCTGCAGCTTCCAGCCCCTCTTGACCTGCAGGACCTGAGCCCCGTTCGGGGCGATGGTGGGGGTGATGAGCCCGTCCTTCACGTTCCTGGCCACGAAGTTTCGCAGCGCCGCCATCTCATGTTCCGACAGGGAATACACGTGCCCACTGGGGATGCTGTGCGCTCCTGGGATCATCTCTATGCCAGGGTCCACCAGCCGGTGGTCTGGGTAGACATGCTGGTCGACTGGGGTGTAGACATTCTGCACGTAGTAGTAGCGCACCGGGTGGTACACGCGGTAGCCGTTCACCGGGTAGTAGAGCTGTGGCTGTGGCGCAGTCGGCAGGTGCGTGTACAGGCGGCAGTGGTAGCGGCAGTAGTCGGAGTCGAAGACGATGGAGCGGGTACTCCAGGTGATGTTGGGGTCATGTGTGCTCAGCCAGCGTACGCCCAGGACCACGGGGAAGAAGGGAGACTGAGTCACGTCGAAGGACAACACCTCTCGGTGGTCTCCCATGTCTACAATCAGGTTGTGAGTTTCGTAGACGATCGGGCCGGACGCGATGGGGCGCCCGTCGATCGCTTCCACGAGGATTGGCCAGTCCTTGATTCTCAGTGGGATTCCATTTTGGGTGGCGTATTCGTGGTCGATGAAGTTCCCGGAAGCACCAGAATCGATCATGGCTCGGACGAACAGGGTGTGTCTGCCCGGAAGATGGATCTGGAGCATCACTTGCAGGTGCGGAGAAGACGCATCATCTTGTGGGGACCTTATTGTTTCTGGCCCGGTCGCTGAAGGTCCCTCTACAGCGGGGCCGGGGAGTTTCCCGCCGGCGAGGACTTGGAGGCCTTGGCAGGACAGTTGTCGGCGTAGTGGCCGCCAGTGCCGCAGTAGAGGCATAGGTTCAGCTTCCTGCGCCGCTCCTTCTCTTCTTGGGTGAGGCGCATGCGGGCGCCCCCCACGGGCTCGGTGGGGTCGGCCTGCTGCTGGCCTGACACGTTGGGCAGCACAAGCGCACGCGGCGGGGAGCGGGGCTTGCGCGCCGCAGCCGCCCTGGCCAGGCGCTTCTCGATTTGGATGCACTGGCTGATGAGCGCTGACAGGGACTTGGCCACCTCCTGGTGGGACAGCTCCTCCTGGATGTGGTCGCTCAGGCCCTCGTGGTACTGGTCGATGAGCGCGGGCTCGTTCCAGTCCAGGTCCTGGGCGATCATCTGGAAGGCGTTGGAGTAGTCGACCACCGAGCCCATGCCTTGGCGCAGACGGCGGATCTTGCGCTTGGCGGCCTCCCGGCGCTGGGGGTCTTCGAAGACGTGCTTCATCTCCATCATGAAGGCGGGGTAGTTGTGCATCAGGTAGTGCGAACGTTCCAGCTTGGCTGAGGCCCACCGCGCCGCACGGCCCGTCATCATGCTGGTGACGAAGCAGACGCGCACACGGTCCACGGAGAAATCGCGGGTGCTCTTTTCCATGAAGATCTGGCACTGCGATATGAAGGGCGCCAACATGTCCGGGTTGCCATCGAACTTCTCCGGGAGGTCCTCCTGGCACTCCTCTTCCACGGGGGGTGGCGGGGCCGCGGCCGCGGCGGCCCCGCACAGCTCCAGCTCGTCGTCTTCGGCCGCCGCCGCCGCCTCCTCCTCGGCGGCGGCGGCAGGGGGCTCCACCTGCTCGCGCAGGGTGCTGTTCTCCTCCGTGAGCTTCTGCACCTGGCTCTGCAGCTGGCTGTTCTCCTCCGACTGCCGGATGACCTTCTCACGCAGGTTGTTGATCTCTTCCGACAGCTCGTCCCGCCGCCGCTCGGTCATGTTGGGCACGCAGGGGCTCTTGTGGCCGCTGGGCTTGGAGTTGTTGTTGTTGTTGTTGTTGGGGGGAGGCGGAGGGGGAGGCGGTGGGCAGTCGGGACCCATGGTGATGATGGTGGTGGGAGGAGACCTCCTGGCTGCCTCTTCGCTCCTGGGAGGATGGAGGCCTGGATCCTGGCCTCCACGTGCACCCCTTCTCCTTTTTGTTTTCAAAACCCGCTTATTTCTGCAAGTGAAGATAAAGGTACAAAATTCAACACACATCCAAAGCAGCGCATATGCAAAGATTTAAGTTTTGCAACTTCTCCTTGGTCCTGTCAATAATATCAAAGAAAACACACTTCCTGAAGAAAAGAGAAAGAAGGAACCGATCAGGACGAGAGTTTTAACACAGGCATCCACCCTCGGATGCCAAGTGACCTTTGCCTCTCAAAACCACACCAACAGCACACTTTTACACACTACACAAGAACCCCGGCACACCCCACACAAGCACTTGTGTATCGAGGGAACAGATCAAGAAACTTCCAAGGCAAAGACGGACACCACATACATTATGCAAAATAAAGCCAAAATAACTTTTTGCAACTAGAGAACTTCCGCAAAAAACAGTTAAAATCCCAACTGATAGGGAACCACAAGAAAGAAGGGGGTACGACAATCAGGATTCCTATTCATCAGGCCTGCGGTCACGACCCTGGTCCACCTGTACCAAGGTTAAGTGACTGTCAAATCAAACCATCACACTGCCACCAAAACCACAAGACTAATGACTTTTCTGACCACAATTTAACTTGCCCAAGAGAATTTTCTATGGGACAGAAATGACACCCAATAGAAATATGTGTATGCCAGTCTGCCTCCTCATTCAGTAGCCATTTAATAACTATTAATTGATGCCTCATTGGAAGGGCTGGGCTATAAAATAGGACAAAGCCCAATAATAGTATACCTCAAACTTGTAATTATGAGGTTTTAATTAAATAATGCAGGTAAATCACATAGTGAACGTCCAATGGTGTTTAGTTGATCTTAATAAAATTATTAATTGGAAAATGGAAAGGCAACTTCCTATATAAAGGGGGAGGGGCTGCTCCCCTGAGGGCGGAGTGGGTAGGTGGGGGGGGGGTTGAGGGGCCTGCCTCTGATGACAGTAAGTCACACAGCAACAGATCCTGACACAATGTCTGCCAGTATACTTCCTGAAAAGAGGGTAAAACGTTTTGAGCGATTTAATTATTTTAAAAGTTCAATGATCTCAAATCTCATGTTTGGAAATCTTAAATAATAAACAGCTTAGAAGTTTGAAACATAACATGTAAAAGTTTTTAAAACTTTAATTAAAAAAGTTTAACTTTCTGAAAGTTTAAAAAACTTTCTAAAAGTTTAGCCAACTTTTTAGATGTTCGCCATCTTTCTAGAAGTTTAGCCATGAAGTTTCACAAACTTTCTAGAAGTTTAACAAACTTTCTAACTTAATTTTAAAAGTTTAAAATGTCTTTACTTAAAAATGGATAACTTTTAAGCAAAAGTTTAGAAACCTAATACAAGTATATAAATGTTTAATTTGTGTTTTAATTTTAAAAGTCTAAAACTTTCTAGCAAAAAGTTTTAAAAAACAACTTGCCCCTCTATGACCCATTAAGGCAAAAATGGATACCTTATAAATTACATAAAGCCAAAAAAGATAAACAGTTTTTATTTAGGTAAGTTAGGTGGAATACACTAGTTTTTCTACTAGTTGGGTCAAGAATTAAAGGGGTGGGGTGGTAGTTAAACATGATGCCTTTTGCTCATCAGCTCTGTCCCTGGCTGTGCAGAAATGGCCCCTCCTCCCTTTTCCTCCCACCCCTCCTAATCTGTTGGATCCTCCTGGAAGCCACTTTCCCTTGTCTGACACTTTCCTTTTGTCTGACGCTGTTGGTGTATGGCCTTTCCAGAGAGCAAGGCCCTCAAGGGGCAGGGATTCCCGTGCTATTCTAACAGTGTTACCCTAGCTACTTAATGACTTGAGTTGAATAATTAATATTCAGGATCAAATATTCAAGTTTAGAAAAAATTAGAAGGCATTATAAACACATTCAGTCACATATCCATCTACATAAATACAAATGTATTGGTGACACAATGTAAAGTAAAACATAATGCAATTTTTACTTATTAAAATTTTAATGTCCTATTAAAATCAATTATTAGGCACAGATCATATGACTAAGGTGTCACTTCTATCATCTAGACATTCATGTTTTCAAACCAGAAACAAGGCTTCCTAAGGAGCAATCATAGCATAGCCTGGTGCAGCTTGATCCCAGTCAGGAAGGTTAACCACCTACATGTCAATCATAGTGGGCTTTATTGGAGCCTAGGTACAATGGTTTTAACATCTGCAAAAAACAATGATGGGACAGAAGTAACAATACATTAAGAAATCACTATTCTGTTTAGGGAAACAAAAAAATCAATGAGGATTAAAAACTCAAATGCCTTTAATGTACAGAAAAGTCATTTAAAAGTGAGAAGAGGCTGGAGTTAATAGGGAGGGACAGCAACTGTGTAACTTGGGGATACATGCCCGCCCCATAGATATTCAGTTTAAAAATGGTTTCAATTAAGTGCTGGCCAAACAAATTCAAGTCCTTATAATTTGACCTGCGAGGTTACCAGTTTAAGATCCCTGACCTTCACCAATATGGGGTCTCTGGCATGACCTGAGAGTTGGCAATTCTAGGATGGGACTCTTAAATCCTAAAAACAGTTAACTGTCCAAAGCAGAGTGGTTGAACCTTTACAGGTTAATCTAGGATAGTGGGCAGGCAGGTTAATAGTTAAGTAGAAAAAAATATTTAAACAGCAACTGGGCACCAAAAGTTAAAGGTGTGACAAGGAAAAGGAGCATTTTGCCTTCATTTGCATGGTAAAACTATGGCTCCTTAAACTCCCCTAAAGGGGAGGCAGGACTGGAAAAACAAGGTCAAGAGGTCCCATTCCTGAAGAAAGAAAGGACACACTACATCAAGCAAGCTGCCTGGGATAAATGCCATCTTTACATACAATAAAAATTTGTCTTACTTTATTTATTTAGGGATTATACACATTTGATTAATTACTGACTCTTCATAATCAATTTAAAAATTTTCTACTTTCCAAACACACTAAGAAGCAATAAAAGCCCCAAATCACCATTCATAAATATTCCATTAGGAAATGAATTTCATTAACCAATTATTAGTTGTTTTCCATTTTGAAATGTGAATTTTTTGAGTACTATGTATATTATTTGTGTCATGCAAATTCTATGATATGCATATTTTACCATTGTTTTGAACTTCTTTAATATGCAGATAAAGAATCTGCAAAGAGGAAGGAAATTTGAAGCTGCTATTATAAGCACATATGTTTTCTACAGAGTGTATGCTTGTTGGGGACGCACACAGAAGGGGAAAAGTGAGACTTCTGGGAGCCAGTGTGCCCAATTCCCCCTTAACAAAGTCCTGGTTCAAATTTTGTAATCTATGGAACCAGGTTTTCAAGTTTCATTCAGTTAGAAACATAATTTTCACACGGTACATCTTACTGGCAATACATTTGATTTATACAGATGTTTAATTATGCCAGCCAAAATAATCTATATTTTGTAATGTAACCACTTTACATCACACCAATTTTAAATGCCAGTATGTATCATTAATAACCCAGTTGCCCAAAATTTAAATTAGCTTTTTATGAAAAAAGCTAATCACTTGGGACAAAGCTTAATTAGCTTTTTATGAAAAAAGCTAATTATTTGGAATAAATATTTGGAATATTTAAATAATTAGCTTTTTATGAAAAAAGCTAATTATTTGGAATAAATATTTGGAATATTTAAATAATTAGCTTTTTATGAAAAAAGCTAATTATTTGGAAGTTATTATACAATTACCACTCATGAAAATTCAAAAACATCTCTTTTTAAAAAGCACACTGTTAATTGCGAGCGAGATAAGACAAGCAAGGGAACCCAAGGGAGCAAGAATACCTTAGCATCAAGAAACCAGGAAAGACCTACAGACACCAACGCAACCGGCTGGCTGTGATGCACACATACTTGATGAGTGCCTACCATGTGCCAGGCGTCGTCTAGTACACGCAGGCACGGTGCCCAGGCCACCCCTGGCGTTCCACGGACAAACTGCACGCAGGACCCAGAGCCCTCGGAGGCTCTACCCGTCACGGCATCCGACCCCGCGAGGTCCGCTGGTGTCTTACACATGAACGTGTCTTTAAAACTCTCTTTTTAATTGGAGGTAAAACCATTTGGCTAATACCCTGCAGAGGCAGCAGCCATGTCAGCGAAGACGCTGCCGCCGAAACTCACCATTAGGAGTTGAAGTTGTGGAATTGTATTATTCGACATATGCCAGGCACTTATTAAAAGTGCTCATGGATGCCAAGGATAATTACCACTGTTTTCAATTGTTCTCATTCATTCCGTTTATTAGACACTAGTGGACAAGAAGTAAAACCACAGAAAAACCGCAGGGGGGCGGAGCTGTGCAGCCAGGCTCAGGCGGTGAGGTCGCGCAGGCGCAAAGGGGTTGGCTCAGGAGGGAGGCCAGTGGCTCTCACTGCGCAGGCGCAAGTGAGATCTGGGCGGGGTAGGGGAGGCTGGACCATGGACTACCTCAGCAGAGGCAGGTCCAATGAGGACTTAAGCTTTGAAGGGCGGGGAATCTGTGTCATTCCCCCTTGGAGGGGGGGGGGGCTTGGGAGAGAGGTGGGGTCTGGGCCAGCCACTCAGAGGAGAGGCACTGGATAGGCGGGGCTTGGGGCAGCCTCCTCAGAGGAGGGGCATGGGGACAGGCGGGGTCTGGGCCGGCCTCAGGGGTGGGGAGAACGAGGCGGGGTCTGGGCTGGCCCCTCCGAGGGGGCAGGGGACAAGGGGGGGGACAACGAGGCGGAGTCTGGGCCGGCCTCCTCAGGGGCGGGGGACAATGAGGCGGGGTCTGGGCCAGCCTCAGGGGTGGGGAGAACGAGGCGGGGTCTGGGCTGGCCCCTCCTAGGGGGCGGGCCAGGGCAGCGGGGTCTGGGCCGGCCTCCTCAGGGGCGGGGGACAAAGAGGCGGGGTCTGGGCCGGCCCCTCCTAGGGGGCGGGCCAGGGCAGCGGGGTCTGGGCCGGCCTCCTCAGGGGCGGGGGACAAAGAGGCGGGGTCTGGGCCGGCCTCCTCAGGGGCGGGGGACAACGAGGCGGGGTCTGGGCCGGCCTCCTCAGGGGCGGGGGACAAAGAGGCGGGGTCTGGGCCGGCCCCTCCCAGGGGGCGGGCCAGGGCGGCCGGGAAGGCGGGCTCTGAGGGGCTGGCGCTGAGGAGGCGGGGCCAGCAGGGCCCGCTCCGTGCAGGCGCGCTCCGGTGAGGCGCCTCCGAGTAGGCGCCGGTGACCGAGGCGCGAAGCGCGACCCGACTGCTGCAGAGCCTGCACACTCGGATGGGCGGGGCAGCCCGAGCCCGGCTGCCGCGCCCCTCCCCAGGAGACCCTCCCCAAACCCCTCCCTGCAAGTTCATTTCACCAAGCAAGAGCCGTCGGCCCCGATCCCCCCACGAGCGACAGTTTGCACAAACTGTTGCTGGTCGCCAATGCGCGCCGCCGCGCCAAGTCCGCCACCACTCACGTTGGACACGCGAAAGCAGGCAGCCCGCTCTGCCTCCCCCCGAGTCCGCGCCCCGCCACTCCACGCGCGGCACGCGCACCGCGCTGCACGCCGACCCGGCCGGGGCTCCATTCCGTCTGGAGATCAGTATCGAGGGGAGAACCACCCCGCGGCAAGACACGGCGGGAGCCGCTCCGCGAGGGGCAGGGCCGGGCTCCCGGCGGGGGCCGAGCGGCCGCGGCCCGCGCTGTCCCCGGGTGGGCGCCGCGGCAGCTCCCGCGCCCTTGCGGCAGCGGCCCTGCAGGGGCGGCCGGCTCGGCGCCGACGTTCCGCAGCTCATGTACCTCTGCGGGCCGCGGCCGCGGCGCTAACAGCATCGCTCCCGCAAGCCCGGGCTCCGCGGGCGCGACGTTCGGGGCGCAAAACCCCGTGTGCAGGCTGCACGCAGCCCGCGCCGCGCTGCGGGCCACCTCCGCGCCGCGGCCACGCTCGCGGCATCCACACCCAGCGCGCGGGGCCCGCGGAGTTTGCACAAAACTCGGCGGGGGCGCCTTCGAGGACCTCGCGTCCGTCCACGCAGCCCGTCTGCGGACTCGCGTGTGACACCCGACGCCGTGAAGGCGGGACACGGTGCGCGGGAGACGTGCGGGGCCGCTGCTGCGTCTCCCGCGAGCTGCCATCGAGCGGGTCGAGGACGGGGGCGTCGCACGGGACGCGGGGTGGGGACGAAGGTGAGCTGAAAAGAGCCGTCCTCACCGCATACTCACCACGCGTGGTCTCCTCTGCGCGGGCTCCACGGGCGCTCAGCAGCCCAAGGGGGCTCGGGCCGCGAGCGCTCTCGGCGGAGGGGTCTCGAGGCGCAGCGTCCGGCTCCGCGGTGCTCCTGGGTCGGGGGTCTCGGCGAGGTCTGTTGGACACACACCAACCGAAGTTGAAGCGCGTGTACCCGGAGCGCCGAGTGCGCGCCTTATATTGGCTGAGGCGAGGAGGGGGCGCCCAATCCCGGCGTGCTCCGCGGGCGGGGGGAGGGCGGCGGGCTGCGGGGGCGGTGGGGGGAGGGGCGGGGGCGCCGGCCCGCTTCCGGGGCCCGCCGCTAGGGGGCGCGCGGGATCGAGGAGGGGGTGCGGGATGCTGATGCTGAACTGGCCACGCTGGGAGGAAAGAAGAAAGGGAGGGGAGGGAGGCTCGAGGACGGCCGGCCTCAGCCAGGCCAAGAATGCCATTTCCCCGGTGGTGGGCGCTGGGAGACCCCAGGGCGTGGACGGCGCGGGGGCGCGGGGCGCGCAGGATGAGCCCCACGACCGCTGGCACGTTCTTGCTTACAGGTTAGTGGCCTGCGCGCGGTAGGCAGGTCCCGGGGCCCCGCAGGCCGCCGCCTCCCCGCCCCCCAGCCCGGGCTCCGGGTGCCGGGCGCGGCCTGGGAGCGCCAGCCCCTCGTGCGGGCCGAGGCGCCCCTCTCGCGGGGGGCCCAGGGCGTCCCCCGAAGGCTTGACCCCTGGCCTTCTCGTCCCCGCGCGCCCCTCCCTGGGCCGGCGGGCGCCCCTCCCTGGCCCCGGCCTGGCGCCCCTCCCCCGCACGCGCTGGGCCTCCCCGACGCCCACAGCCCGGAGCCGGGGGTCGCTGCCCCCCGTGTTTGGGGCGGGGGCCGCTACCCCGCAGCCGGGGCTCTGCGGCCGCGTGCGGGGCCGAAGGACCTGCGTCGGCCTTGCACACGCACATCTTCCCCACCCCCCATCTCCTTTTTTTCAAAAAAATCTGACCGACAGAGAGGGAGAGCGCCCTAAAACGGGACATTGCCACCGCCGGATTCACCCCCTGGTGCCCAGCTCGGTTCTCGGGCAGGGATGCGGGTCACGCAGCGCCGGCAGCCGCCGAGGGCGCCGAGGTCAGGGCTCGGCCAGGCCGGGGCCAGGGGCGCGGCGCGCGCGGTTTTGAGAAAGCGGAGACAATTAAACACAGCTGCGGGTGCTTGCGGGGCGCTCGCTGGCCGCGGGGGCGCCTGCGAGGCGGACGCGCTCATCTCGCTCTCCCCGCAACGGCGCCTTTTCGCGAATCGTGCGGGGCCGATGCGTGCGTTCGGGTGCGGGAGCCCGAAGGCTGGCAGCCCCGAGTGTCTGCGTGCGTGGATGCGCAGAAGCGCCTGGGTGTTGCACGTTAGCGAAGAGCAGGAGCGTTCGAGCCTCCGCGCGCGTTCGCATCCACGCAGCGCCCGGTGCCGCGCGCGCGGGGAGAACCGCACTGTGTCGGTCGTCCCGGGGAACGGAGTAGGGGTGCGGGGGCAACCCGCAGGGTCTGCAGCCGAGCCCACTTGGCCTCGGAGCGTGCGGCTCCCCGCGGGCTGCCTCCGCGCCGGGCCCGCTGTGCGCGCCGACAGGGCACGGCGCCTCGCCAGCCGCGGACCCCAGCCCCTTCGTGGAGATTCCGCGTGGGGCGCGGCCGCCGGCGTGGGCGCGAGGGGCTCCCACGGCGGAAAGCCGCGCTTCTACGAGCGCCTTAGGATGCAGCCTGCGAGGCATTTGACCTGGTTCTCTAAGCTGGACTCGGTCCAGAAAGCCTCAGGTTCCTAAGGCAGACTCCTCGCGATTTGTGTGTTAATCCCGAGTTACTTCATTTAGGTGTTAACGGATTCACATCCTTTGTTTTTTTTTTTTCTTCCTAAAAAGTGGGATTAAAAACCAGTGTAGGTGGAAAATAGGGAAAATTCAAACTTAAGAAATCTATCCCAAGACCTACAAAGTTTGAGCCAGTTTGTGTTACTTATTTCAAAATATTAATTGGGATTTTTTTGTAAAAGAAAAAAAAGTCTTATTAGTATTTTGTTACCATAACGGTAATCCCTACCTATTTTACTGAAATCCAGGGAAAACACCTAGAAAACGGTAAAAAAGAACATGAAGGTCACCTGTAACCTCTTCGCCCTGTGGTAATGCCAGTGAACATCATATTCTTTCGGACTTCTCTGTGCATCCACAGATATATCAATGACACATAATTTCATAGGGTTTTGTGTGTTTATACTTTCTAGAAATTAAAACTGGAATCCAGGTAACTCAGTCATTTGCTTTCCAAATCCCTTTAAATGTCAGGTACCATTAAATGTGCAGTTTTCTTCCAAGGAGAGAGTATCTGTGGACGTTTATAATTAAAATTTCAAATAAACAGTCTCGGTACATGAACATTTAAAACCGCAAGACAATAGCATTTCTTTTGATCCCACTATTCTAACAAACAGTTATCATTTTGGTACATTTCCTTGTGTTTTCAATTCCACTACATAAATTCACTTTGTTTAGAATTTTTGCGTGGAATAAATATCATCTGTAGATAAATAGTTTAGATAAAACAACTTTGTTTTCTAGATCAATAAAACAATATTAAAAATAAAAACAAAAAGACTAATAAGTATTTTAGATAAAATTTTTGTGTTGTCTCAGACAACAATAGCAACTTTAAAAAACAGCCAAGAATTTTTAACTTTTAAATTTTAATATATGAGTGAATTTTGGATTTTCTAAGATACTTGTTCCTAGTATTCACTACTACTTATCCGTTTTGCACATGCAGTGCAAAAAGAGGTTAATGTGCATTATTTATTGGATCACATAATAACTGAGCTTTGTGTTTTGATGTTTTATCCATTTTTATAAGAGTTTGCTGTGGATGTATGAAGCTGTTGATTTATCACCTACATTAAACTTCCAGCATGATAGGAAAATGGTGTTTCAAAGAAAAGTGGGATTTTCATTTATCAAATAATAACTAGGCTTTATAGTTGGACATTTTACCTGTTTTATGACAGTTTTCTATATATTTGTGAAGCTGTTGATCCCCCTTATGTATCTAGCTTAAGTTCTAGGATGGTAGGAAACTTGTATTTCAAAGTGGAAATAGAATTTTCACATGTCAAATAATTGGACTTTGTGGACATTTTATCCATTTTTACTGACAGTTTGCTGTGGATCTATGTGCCTGCTGATTTACCATTTACATTAGACCTAATTTCCAGCATGGTAGGTAAAATTTTTTTCTAAGCTAGGAAGAATTTTAAATTGTCAAATAGTAACTTGACTTTGGATTGATCATTTTATCAATTTTTGACAGTTTGCCATAAATCTGAAAGCTGTTGGTCTACCGCATGTGTTAAACATAGCTGAGTACGGTAGACAAATTGAATTTCTAAGCAGAATGGAACTTTTATTAATCTCACAAATACAGAAAATAGCAAGGAACCACAACCAGGAAAGAACTGGTTAGAAACAACCTCAAAGAGGTAAAGATAACATTTATCTAGTTTCTAGCAATAGTTTTCCACTGATGAAAGTCATGCTTTAATCAGAGTACTGAGGCAGTTGAGAAATCCTCACTTGGGAAAAAATTCTCAACTATTCAGATGACTTGATATTCTCAGTGCTGTATTTATGGATTGCATTTTTTCCCATAACAGCCAGCCACTTGGTTTCTTTTTCTTTTTTACTAATTGTCCACATTTGCTCTACCCAATCCCTTAAAATGTACCCTTCCATGTTCCTTATTGTAAACGCCTAAATGGGTGTCCTGTCACCTCCTTTCCTACTCTTAGTGTCAACTGTGTGTCTGTGTAAATAGGTGAAATAGGTGTATATGACTGTTGCAGATTCTTGGGCTGGAGAAAGCAAGTCCCTTCACACTTTGCTCTCTTTTAGTCCAGAGCTTCATAGACATGTCAACAGGATGACTTTTTTCTTCCCATCCTCTCCAGCAGAGACACGCACACACACACACACGAACACGCACACACCCTCCAGGCTTTTTCTAAACTTCAGGTTTCAATTCTTGGTTTCCCATCTCCCCAATTTCCAGAAACATTAGGCCTAAAGCAACAACGCAAAATTAAAAAAAAAAAAAAAAAGGCGGGTGTTTCTAGGGATCAACAAGTCTCTTCAGAAGACTGCTTTTCTGTTTAGGGTTTGCAGGTTAGTAGGATCAGACTCAGTCTCGGTGCTCTGAAAGCCCTTTCTCATGGATTCTTCCAAGCCAGAGTCTCTCTACATAATTTCCAGTGTCTTGAAGTTTAAAACTGTATTGAAGACAGTCTTGAATAAAAAGAAGCAAACAAAGTTCCTAAAACAGTGTCCACTGACTGCTGCTAGAACAAGCATTTTCATAGCGGCTCTGGCCCTTCCACACTTTGTCCCACATGCATGCATATTTTGAAATTCCTGTAATTTTAATCTGTGTCAATATTTTACACTTAGTTTTGAAAGATAGTGAGTCTGACTTTCAGCAAAGCATTTGTGAAGGCTGCAGCTTGCTCTTGGGTGTGAGGTGGTGTGTAGACCAGCAGGCTTGCCGCGTGAACCCAAGGCAGGCTGGAGGAGCCCCCTGCCAGGTGTGGGGGTCACTGGCTTTGAGTCAAAGAATGATCCCTGGAGGGTCATACAGCTTTGCCCTGGGTCTTCTCTTCCTCAATATTTGTATGAATTACTCAGATGAAGATCTAGGAGCCTGGTCTTAAAATCCATGGATGGCTTGGAAAAGGATAGCTGTTGCAAACAGATTACAGAATGTAGAGCTAACACTATTCAAATAGGCTGCAATGCTGTGCTGAAAGCAAAGAGACTTTGTAGCAGCAAATGCAACCTTATGCATCGGTGTGGAAGAAAGGAGGTGACTTTGTATGGTGGTAATTCTTTAGAAAAAATATGGTTAATATGAACCAGCAGCATGAGATGACTGCAAAAAATAAATAAATTCAGAGTTCAACTCTGGTAATAGTAAAGGATCTATCTGTCCCAGAAATTAATAATACCCAGCTCTAATCAGCCACATCTGTAGTCTTGTGTCCATTTCTGGCTGTCACATTTAAAGAGAGACGTTGACAAATTAGACAACTTGCAGAACAGTCCGTGGGGGTGGGAAAGGGGTCTGGCAGTCTTGTCATGGGGGTATCCGCAAAGGGTCTGGCAGTGTTTAGCTGGAGAAGGAGTTCCGAGCGCTCTTCGTTTGCTCCTGAGAGCAGCGCTGGGCTCAGCGGGTGAAAGACACGTACTTCAGCTGGAGACCTTTCTAACAGGCAGCACAACCAGTAAACTTTCAAAAGATAATCAGAAATAGTCACATTTCTTGCGATGAATCTTTCATTTGAAGGGCATGGTAGGCAGAGATACCTCCGATGGAAACATTTTATTGTTTCTGAAACACTCTCTAGAAAGAAAGCTCTGATTGTATTGCAAGCTCATCTCTTACAACTTGGAAGTAGCTGCAACAGAGTAACTTATTTGCTTCTCTCCCCCCTCTTCCATTTCAAACATGAACATCAGAGAAGAAAACAAGATGCATATATTTTTCTGCTCCCTGCGCAGTGCCCTGACCTTCACATGCTACTTTCCAGGGGTTTCCTGCTTTCTCCTGCAGTCTTCGCCAGTAGAATTGCGGGTGCTGGGGGCGCCCAAGGCGGAGGGGAAGGCAGGCTGGCTGGCTGCCGGCCGGCTGCTGGCTGCTTGCTGCCCTGCCAGAACAGCTCAGTCCTTGGCTGCTCCTTCCCACAAGGGGGAAACACAGGCGGTTCTGCCTTTTGGGACCCCCCCCCCCCTTCTTGCAATACTTCAGAGTTACACTTTTTAGCTTTTTAATAGCAAAATAAAACCTTGCCCTGGAGAGGAACAGGTTCCCCATTGCGCTTCTAACTTCATTCTTTTTCAGGCTAGCCTGGTTTCTCACTACCTAGGGGCCACATGTTCAGTGTCTCAAGCATGCCTTGGGACAGATTTTTCTTTTCTATTTGTCCATCTGCCCGTTGATTGTTTCTCTTGACTACAGTATCTAACTTTGAAAATGTGACTGCTCAAAGGGAGTTTGTGGGGTACCCATGCCTTCCATCCTGAACCCCACCTCCAACAGCACCGAAGCCATGCTCACCCTGGAGCCTTGCAGACTGTGGGGCTCTGCCACAGGTGGTGTGCAGAGAGACCTTTCTGACCAGCTTTCTTCTGCGGCTTCCACTCCTGCCTCACACCCAGAACTTTCTCCCGCACCCTGATTGTTAGATCAGATATTCAATCACTCTTACTCTGACCATGCTAAGTATATTTTTAATGTTGAACAACGTTCTTCTTTCCTTATTCTCTGTATGGTTTACAAAAGTGCCATGCACTTTTGTGGGCTTGCAAGAGTACACTTGGCTGCTCAGGATGGCTCGCTTCCCGGTAGTGGCAGATGCTGCAGAGGTTCCCGGGCTGAGCTCGTATTTCTGAGAGAGAAATGTTCAAAAGTGAGGTCTTGGCTTGTCCACACTCACCTGATCTGCAGGCGGCTGCTTGCAGTTCCTTGAATGCAGTGTTCCCTTCGCTCTAGTCTTTGGGAAGAAATAATCCCCGTGCTTACATTTTAACATGTAAAAAAGAAGTTACCTTGGGAAATAAATAAGAAGCACCAAGACATTAGTTGCTGGTGTGAATATTGTTATATTCTCAGGAATATTAGTGTGTTAATAAAAGCTAAAGTACTGTTCTTAAGTCACTCCGGTAGAATGTTTGTTTTTTATATCTTCATCTGAGGATATTTATGCCACATTTACTCAATAACTGTTGAAATGTATTTTATTATTTAAAAATCACTCATCTTTAGCACATCTCACTTTCTGTCTAATTGCCTTAGACTAATCAGATTTTTATAATAGAGCTTTGGCATCGTGTGCCACGGGAATCACCACAGCATCTGCTGTGGCATAGAAGGCAGACTCTTTTCTGATAAATGAAGCCGCTCATTTCAAAAATATTTGGCAATTAGTCAGCCTCAGTGTAAATGGTTTTCCCTCACTCATCTGGTCACCACCTTGATTATCATGGAGATTGGGGTTTACTGTGAATTTGAAAGAGGGGACCACAGTTCATTTTCCTCTAGCAGCTAAAATGCACTATTGTGGTTCCATGGTTCTTCAGCCAGTAGGCTTAGGCGTACAATTTCGATTTTACCTTGGAATGCAGAAGAAGAGCAAAAAATTAGCCTGGACATTTTTGTTTTTGTTTTAAGTTCTCTCCTTAGCAAATTAATGTTTCTCGCCGTTTGGCAAAATGGCATCGAGTTTTCTCTCCCATGAAGTAGTCAATGTACAGCTTTAAATCCTTCATTTTCTGCAGTTACAGAGTTTATTCTAATCAAAGACTGGGACTGCGGAAGGGGAAGCCCAGCAGGTTGCTACATGTGTTTATCTGAATCTGAAATGCAAGATGATTTTGTTCTAGCCGGTTCACTTACAGAAGTTTATCTCACAGATACACTGATGAAAGTGCTCCAAGATACAGAGGAGTTTTACTGCAGTTTCGGTGGTCGCATGACGAATGGTGAAAAAAACTTGGTCAGGTGGATGAATTAATAATTCCTTTGTTCGTTCATTTTTGGGGACTGTTGACTAGATTTGAGACCCTGTGTTAGATGTTGGGGAATTCACAGTCCCAGCCAGCATAAGCATTTTACAATAGAAGAATTGACAAAGATTAATTAGGTAATCTTTTTTGAAGATTAATCTTCATAAAGATGAATCAAATGCTACATACAGAACTGTGCATTTAAAACTACGGTAAATGGGACAGACACTACTAGAACTTCTGAGTGAGGCTTTGGCCAGTGGGGGAGGCGGGGAGAAGCGCTATGGTATCGGAGTTGCAGGAAAGGATTAAAGGCTTTGCCGAGGAGGGGTGAATGGTGGTGAGGTTAGGAGAAAAAGGTGTATTTGGAGTGAAAGGGAGCAGTTACTGGATGCCCTGGGGCAGGTGGAGAATGGCAAGTAGAAAGTGCTGACAGTTCTGTGCACTGGGGCTGGGGTCCTTGAGCAAATTTGGCAGGACATGGTAGACTACCTCAAAAAGTTTATTCTTTAAGGGAAGACCAAGGGAAATCTTGGAGGGTTTAAGCAGGACAAGATCAGATTTGCATTTCAAAAAGAGCCCTTTAGCGGCTTTGTGAATAAAGAGTCGGAGGAGTCCAAATGGATGTGGCTGACCAGTGTGAAGGCTGCATTAGTCATCCGAAATAGAGGCTGTGACCTCCTGGGCGAGGGTGAGGGTGGCGAGAGGAAGACTAGAGGGACGTTGTGGCAGGTGAAAAGCAGCAGGAGTGTGTTTGGATTGAGTTTGGGATGGAGTGTGCCAGGAGGTGACATGCAGGATGATTTCTAGATTTCTGACATCTGCATTAGGGTGCGTGGGGAAGCCGTTCACAGGATACAGAGTGCTGGAAGAAGGACAGAGTTCAGGGGATAGATCATGCATCCTGGACTGGGCAGGCTGAGTCTGAGGAGATGATATTCCGATGGTGACTGAGGCATACAACAATCTTGTGCCACCTTCAAACGTCGAATCGGGGAAAGATGTTCAAGATACACTATGCAAAGTGGAAAATGTGGGATCATATTACGTAAGAAAAGAGCGTGATGTGTGTATGTCTGTGTGTATGTGTACACACGTGTTTGCATCCACATAGGATGTGAAAAGATGCAAAGACAGTATTAAGAACAGATACTATTGCGGTAGCATTGGTCAAACGGCAATGGGGATGTGAGAAGGGACCTTTTATTTCATACCTTGCTGATTCTGCTACCACAGTGCATTACAGTGAGAATGTACAACTTACTTATGAAGGAAAGGGAAGGCAGTGTAAAGCAAGCACTTAATGTGAGCATTTCTTTTTCAGGATTTCCTTCTATGGAAAGATCATGTAAACATTCTTATGTTTTTCATTTAGGATAGAAATTTACCCTACAGCTTTAGTTCACTAACCCAGTAGCTCATCAGTACACTTTGCCTTTTAATCCCTTTCCACTAGACTGCACTGTTACACTAGATTTCACATAGCCTATATCCTATTTTGTTTTCTGCTTTTTGCTCATTTTATTAATTGCAAAACTGCACAAAGTTTTTGCAGAGGACATTAAATTATAATGGTGCACATATCTACTGAATGTATTATGGATCCCTTTTGCTAAAGATCACACTGGGACTCCTTTCTCTGTCCAGATAGAGTGGAAACACATATGGATCTTTGCCGGCTCTTAGAGCCGGGAAAACAGACTGTAGCGGGAAGTGAAAACCAGCATGTCCTGTAGTGGACATTTAACTGTCCATCCAGTTCTGATACTGTGTTTATTGCAAAGTTAAATCTTGTGCATGAAGCTTTTTTTTTTTTTTCTTAACATTATTTCCTCGAAACACACACCCAAGAGTTAGGAGAGTCAGAAAATAGAAATATCCATATAATTCATTTCTCATTCCCTGTGGCTTCCTTCCAAAGAGTTAAACAGCATGCAATGGCTCATGCTGGGAGTGAGGACTTAGCCAGCTGCCCCTTCACAGGCTGTGAGGGCCCCGTGGTGGGGTTTGGTCGGAGCCCTGGGCTGAAGCCCCTGCCCACAGGTACCATGCAGCGTCGTTTGCTGTGCTCTGCCAGAAATAGCACTTTTCCTGGGTGTCACAGTTACAAAGTGAAAAGAGAGCCTTGCTGTCTAGTGCCTGTTGTAATGACAGCCTTCCCTTCTTCACTTGAAGGTTTATTCTTGAAAATAAACATAGTTAAAGAAATTCAGAGTTTCCTTCAGGAGAGTTGAAGACGAAAAGTGACTCTGCCCAGGTCTTGAAGACATCATTACGTGCCCTGAACTCATCTCAGGGTTCTGAGTGTGCTGGCTCACGTACTACTCTCAGTGCCTCCAGCACGCAGGCAATGTTCTTGTCCTACAAAGGAGGGACTGAGACGTGCAGATAGTAGATAACCTGTCCAGTGCACAAGACCTGGGAATTGAACCCAGACACTGTCCTGAGAGACTCTTACAGGCCGCTGGAGACTTTCTGTACTTCAGTTTCCTTTTACTTCAAAGCTTCTTATCTCTTAACTTTCCACCTAGCTTGTACTAAAAAATTATAAAAATCCAAATAATTTCTTATTGCGCTAAATAATTGCTCCTTTCCTGCCCAGCCTGCCGGCATTTCTGTTTAATCGGAGTTTGGAGGCTGCTGCTTCCGCGTGCTTGGTTTGAAGTCTTCTCTCGGGAATACCTTGCCATGACTCTGTCCAGAGATTGGGGTGGACAGTTCTCAGCAGACCTTTTTTTCCTCATAGTCTCTGACTCACTTTCAGCTTTCCTCTTTCAGTGAGGGTTGATTTTGTTTTCATTACACATTGTGTGTGGGATTAATTTCTACTACATAGCAGTAGTGTTGCTTCATTGCTAGCTGATTCTCATCCAGGAGTCAGGCGCAACTTATTTCTTCCTAGAAAGAAAAATAAATTCTAAAAGTTGCCTTCCCTCTGCTAGACAAATGATCTGAGCCAACTTCACATCATTCACTAAGACTTTATACTATCATTGTAAAATGAAACTAATACTGCCTACTTCACATAGTTGATATAAGGACGAAGGTAATTAATATGTATTAAAATCTTTAATGTAGTATCTAATAACTTAGCACTCAAAATATATTGGCTAACAATATGAATTAACGGTCAGCTAACACTTTTTGGTGAGGAAGGTAGGAAAATAAATTTCTGATATAAAAAGCAATTTTAAGAGCATTAAGGAGAGTTACATAAAGGAAGGGAAGAGGAATAAAGTAGAGGGTCAGGGTACAACATAGTGACTGGGGTACAAGGAGAAAAAAGGCAATGTGGGAGGTGTGAGCTGTGTATCCAACTTCTAAAAACAGTCTTCAGTGGCCTGTAAAGTAGAATATGAAAAGAGACAAATGACACAGTGGACAGAGAAAGACTTGACAGTTTGGATCTAAGGTGAGTGTGTTAATCAGATTAAATTTCATTGGGCATATCTTGCTATTTACTTGGACAGTGATGTCTGAGTAAGTTACTATTTATTATTTCTATCCCTTGACATTCTGATTAGCTCATCAGCAATCAGTCACTATTCATAGCTCTTCAATTGCTTTTATTTAACAGCAAGCCCATCCTCCCCCACTCTGCAAATTATTCAGGTTGGAAAAGAGTAATATCTCTTTCAAGAGAGCGTTCCCCAGGCCAGATGAAATGTGGTCATGCTGCTACAAGACTCAAAGTGAGTCACAGAATCAGAGGACAAACTTTGAAAATTGCATGGTTTCTAGGGAAGTTGGGGGCTTGCCAGCCACCTCTGGATGAGGAATCGGTTATGTTGTGCTCAATGATATCTTGGGTGCATTGTGTGAACACTGTCTTAGTTTGGCTGTGTAAACACAGGAGGCATGTTATTCATTGCTTTTGTGCTTATGAACCAGGGCAAAACTTACAGGCAGGTGCAACTGCAGCATAGATGATCATGAAGCTGGTGAGCACTGGGCTGCTCTTCCTTTTAGATTGCTGAGAATAGTCCATAAATTGGAGGAAATCCAAGAACCGGTCTATATGGGTTGACACACTAGATTTCATCTTGAAAAGTTGTGAATAAGATAAATATTTTACATGTTGAGTCATATTTGCACATTCTAAGGAAGTTTATTCTCAGAAAAAGAAAAAAAAAAGGCCTTGGGCTTTTTCTGATGAAAACCTCCAAAATGGTAGCTTTTTCCAGTGAGTAATTTGCACTTGCCAATGTATACATCACAATAATTTACCATACCAGAAGTTAATCAAGTGGTTCTATGATTTTAGACACACAATTTAAAATGAATAGTTATTTCCATATTATTGAGATTTCTCCCTCAAGGTGTGGGACTTGAATGTTTGAGCAGCAACCATGTCTGTGGCGTTGTATCTTGCATATAGTGACATTGTCCAGTGAGTTGAACCTAAAAAGCTATTCTTCTGTTGAGTTTCATTGAACTTCAGTCCTCTGTGGTCCAAGTGAAACTTTGTATGGATCAATATGGACTTTTAAAAAATGAATGTGCTCAAGGCAACACTGACCTTAAAAATAGAGTGCCAACTATAGGACATATCTAAACCAATTTACCTTGCCTCTACTTTTGAACAATTGAGGCACCAATCAAATATATTTTTGAATCCTATAATAGCCAACTAGACTGCCCTTCTATAGGACTTAGGAAGAACAAGCAATGATATATTGGTTCACCAGCCAAGGACATGCAATGGTGTTAAATCTGATGCTCCATTAATCAGATTCTCAAATCACAAATCTGAGACAAAAATTCCATAGACTTGAACTTATTCTAGTAAAGCCTTTAAATCATTTAAAGTACATATGGGTGGTATTGTCTGTATAACTCTGAACAGTTTGCTTGTTTTTCTTAATGCACAATGTAGTGTGAGAATCCCTGCACTAGATTAAAGGAAGCAGCAACGCAGGGCACTGTGTTGTCAGGGCACTTAGCCCCTTCTTCATGGTTACCACGAAGTCTGTGCAGAAGTGAAGATTTCTAGAGAGAGCTTGCTTACCTGCAGAACTAGCCCATTCTGCTTCCAGATTAAATCTCCATAGTCTTCTAACATGCTAACATTCATTTGGTTTGGTAGGGATAGAAGTAGACCATACATGTGAAAGTACCTTGTTTGGGATCTGGTGATATGAAGCAGTTAAATCTACATGGTGCTTGTCACATCCACATACTCTCGGAAAGTTGTAGAGAAGAATTTGTCCACCTGCCTCCTGCCTGACTAGGTCAGAATTTTCCACTATCCAACAGTGCCTTGTAGGTTCTTGCAGATTGGCTGTCTCTGTACACCAGTTGGAGGTAGGAGTGGGTAGGGTTCTTGGTTCTGAGGTCAGCCCTGCATTCATACAGATCATGAGACTCAGATCTATGTCCTGTGATCCTTTGGGTTCTACAGGTGTCCTCTCTCAGTCTTTTCAGGTTCACAACCGTGTGTGAAAACCACCTGATGAACCTGTGGGACCCAGCTATCTACAGTTTCCATGCTGGAGTCACGAATATAGGTTTTAAATACTTTGTTATGTGGTTTTGGGTTGTGTGTGAATATGTATTCTTGAGGAGCTGCCCAGGTGATGCTTCTGTGACCAGCATGTTGCTTTTTGAGCCTAGCAATCAGGAGGACCTCGGAGGAGGGGGGCTATTAACATTTCTGACCCTGTTTTAGCTAGATTTGAAAGTACATAAGTTCAGTTATTAAATGAACCAACCATTTATTAGGCAAACCATTCATAAGATTGATCATTTTGTTGACAAAACTAGTGTACTTGGGTTTACATATGTAAAAAAATCGAGTACCAATTGAGTAGCTTACTTGGTGCTCGAGCCTTTGATTTCTACTGATATGTATCACCAAAATGATCAGCTAAGGTTCTGTTTATTTTTCATAACATGAGTTTTGAAGTATATTCTTCTTGTTTTTCATTTTAGAAGCGAGCTTGGTATTTCTAATAATTTATTTAAATTCAGAGTTTTACTGAAGATTCAACTTGAAAATATACACATTTCACCTCTAATGTATTAAAGAGGGAAGTTCTTTTCACATTGTTTGCTGTACCCCCCTCAGTGTTCTCTGTCCTCAACTGTCCTTACTCACTCATGAAATATTTTCTTTTTTTGTATGCAAAGTAAACCCATGGTCCTACCCACTCTCCTTGTTTCTTGGACTGTGTTTCTCAGTTACGCTCCTTTTGTTTGTCCTTATTATCTTAAAACTGAAGTTTCCCCTCAATCTGTGTATGGAGCCTAAGTTTCCCCATAGTAAAATAACCAGCCCTGCTCTCCGCCTTGCTGTGCCTCAGTTCATTGCGTGACCTCTTTGCTTCCCTACTCTGGACAGCATTCCTGGAAGATTGACTGTGTTTACTGCATGCACACCTTGACCTTTTGCAGCTTGGCCTCTACTCCACTTTCAAGGAGTCACCAGTAACTTCTCAGTTTTCAAATCCAGCGGTCTTTTCTAAGCCATTACCCTCTTTGACCTTTCCACAGTAAGTGAGGATGTTGATCACTCTTGTTGACATCTTTCTTCTGTATCTGTGACACTTCAGACTCAGTTTTCAACCTCTCTGATGGCTCTTTCCCTGTTGAATCCTCCTCTACTGTTGATACATAAATGTGTTTAATAAAACATTCTTGTCTTTGTTGTCCCTCCAACTTTTTGTACATTCTTTGATACTCCATTTCAGGGCCAGGAGTTAGGACACTTTTATGGGGTAGACTGTGTGGGATTCTTGGCTGAGCTAAACCAAGGGGAAGTTTACCTGCGATGGCCAGTAGAAGGAAGAAGAGCCAATGTCATAGTCAGAAAAATGGTTCCCAAGTGTATCAAGTCAGAGAGGCAGCGATGAAAAACTTGAGAGTCAACACTGAGATTGATGGTTTGGGGGATAAGAAACAGAAGAGAAGAATGAATCAAGAACATGGTGTGTGTGTTTCTCCAGTTGTTTTCTCAGTGGAGACCCAGTAGGTGTCACCTGAGTGCATGTATTTTAAGGCAAAGTTCTGGGGCTATGGTTTCCACAATGACTTCTCTGGATGAGGTCTTCAAACCTGTGTCTGAAGCCCCAGTACAGTCTTAAAAGGAAGAGCTCTATGTCCATCTTCTAAGGTGGGTTCACCTGGACGTCCACCTGGTACCCCAAATGCAACATGTCACCAGTTAAATTTATCATCTTTCTCACGCAACTCCTATTTGTCACTGTTCTCCATCACCCGGTGCTTCTTTCAGCCCTACTTCCCTGGTTGGGAAGAGTGTTGTCAGTAATGTCTTTGTGGATCCTTGCGACTGGCACCATCATCTCTTTCCTGTTGTTTCAACCTGTCGGCTCTCTGCACTCCTGTGATAGCCCCTGTTTAGGTTCCTTTAGCCCCAGTCCTATTCCTCACTGCCAGTATCATGTTTCCAAAACTCCACTGTGAATTTAAAACATAGTTAAACTTAGCGCAACATCCTTAGAGAAAATTGCTTGCCCCTAAGCGATCTCATAGCATTTGTGCTTTTTACCATTTTGTGCATAGTTGTGAATGTATACGCATATTTCTGTATATAACTGATCAGTCACTATAGATTGTAAGCTCCTTGAGGAGCAAGAACTGTGTCTTATTTACCTTCTATCCTTATGTATTTCTTGTATTGACTGTCAACAAGTATTTGCTGCCTGAAATTAAACAGCTAATTGGGCTGGAAAGAATCTGACCCCCGTTTAATAGTAGGTGATCTGTGATAGTGATTTTAATTTGACATTAATTTCATTTTTTGTGTATTTGTTTTATTCTGAAAAGCATTTTTATTAAGCTATGCTGATGGTATAAATGGAACAGTTAACTGGAAGACCAAACAGGCCAGCAATTTTACTATCAGCAGAAAAATGGCTGATGGGAAGAAAGATGGTGAGTTTAGGTTATAAATCTAAATCCCTTTTGGGAAGTCAACTAAATGTCTGCTTCCAATATTTCATTTGCTTTTTTCAGTGATGTGCAGTTCTGCAGTTCTTCTTCTTCTTCTTTTTTTTTTTTTTTTTGATAAATGAGTCTAGAAAAATTAATGTTTTTTTAATCTTCTAAAACTTCTGATCCTCTTTGTTCTTAATTGCTTTTTTTAATTTTTTTTCCTTTGTAGCTTTGCCCTTTTTTCAAACTAAAAATTATCCCTGCATTTTTAACCATGTTGCCCCTTATCTAGTCAGTAGCTTGTCACTTATAAAAAAATGTCCCAGTGTGGTTATTCTAACAATTTATTGATAACACTGAAAAACATCAAGAAGTACACTTAAAATCTATCATTTTATTTTTTAAAATATTTTGCTTATGGCAGAGGCAGAGACAACCAGACATACAGAACTCCCATTCACTAGTTTACTGCCAGAACACTGTCGATCCGGCAGACGGGAGCATAATGCAGGTCTCCCCCAGGGTCGCAGGGAACCACCTGCGTGAACAATCGTTGCTATCTCTCAGGGTCTCAGGGTCTGCATGAGCAGAAAACTGGAATCGGTAGCAGACGCAGGACTTGAATCCAGGCACTCTGATATGGGCTATAGGTATCCCAAGGCCCACCCCATGACGCATGTCATTTTAAAACAGCATTTATGAACCTTAGAAAAGTTGTCATGAGATTTCTGGCTAATTTTCAATTACTTTTATTGCAAAAACAAATTACATTTTGTTATTAAACATTTACTGGAAAGATGACTTGACTCTTCAGGGATTGATCCTTTAGAATTTTTCTTCCCTGTTTCTGAGCATGTCCATTAGTAATATTCTAGGACCTTTGGAATGATGTAATTAATTAAAGAAAAAAAAATCTTACCTACCAATTAAAATACTGGTTTTTTTTAAGATTAGCATTACAAATTTTCACTTGGTGTTCCTTGAGTGTTTAGTTTAAACTTGTCATGAACATTAGCAAAATATTAGCCTGGTTTCTGTAACTTTGAGGCAGCTGAAGTGTCTATAAAAATAGTTTCATTAAGATATTCTGGGGGCCGGCGCCGTGGCTCACTTGGTTAATCCTCTGCCTTGTGGTGCCAGCATCCCATATGGGTGCCGGGTTCTAATCCTGGTTGCTCCCCTTCCATTCCAGCTCTCTGCTGTGGCCCAGGAGGGCAGTGGAGGATGGCCCTAGTGCTTGGGCCCTGCACCCGCATGGGAGAACAGGAAGAGGCACCTGGCTCCTGGCTTTGGATCAGTGCAGTGTGCTGGCCGTAGCAGCCATTTGGGGGGGTGAACCAATCAATGTAAGGAAGACTTTTCTCTCTGTCTCTCTCACTAATTGTGCCTGTCAAAATAAAAAAAAAATTTAAAAATAAAATAAATAAAAGATACTCTGAAAAGGCCAGTAATTTTATGTGGCAAAATGGCCGTAATGCTAGATACAGTCTTCTGGATGCTTGCAGTAGATGGAATTCCTGGATTATCTCATGTTCTTTATACAGTTGTGAGGTTGTAATTACTTTTTTTTTTTTACAGGCAGAGTGGACAGTGAGAGAGAGAAAGAGACAGAGAGAAAGGCCTTCCTTTTGCCGTTGGTTCACCCTCCAATGGCCACCGCGGCCGGCGCATCGCACTGTTCCGAAGCCAGGAGCCAGGTGCTTCTCCTGGTCTCCCTTGGGGTGCAGGGCCCAAGCACTTGGGCCATCCTCCACTGCACTCCCAGGCCATAGCAGAGAGCTGGCCTGGAAGAGGGGCAACCAGGACAGAATCCGGCGCCCAGACCGGGACTAGAACCTGGTGTGCCGATGCCGCAGGTGGAGGGTTAGTCTATTGAGCGGCGGCGCCAGCTCTGTAATTACTTTTTATAGATAGCATCAAATTATTCAGCTAGAATCCTTTATCTTCAGAACCATTTCACAATGGGGCAAAGCTTCCCACCATTATTTCTTCTCTGTTGTCTTTGAAGTAAACCCAGAAATGGCATTTTTAAGAAATTTTCATAGCTGGTATCTATAAGAGAACAGAATTTTGTAATAGTTTCCCTTAGATCACAGAAATTTGCTTGAAAAAGCACTGGAGGCAGTTATCCCAGGATCTAAGCCCATGGTTTCATAGTCCTTTTCCCCATAGCCTCTTGAGAAATTTCTAGCAGATTCTTAGCTCCTTTCATGGTGTCACCCCTGAGAACCATTATCCAGAGGTTTCCTTAATCAGAGTGAAGGCCTCCAGCTTCTTTGGCATATCCACTCTTTCTATTTTTAATTTCTCACTTGTTTGCAACCCCAAGTGTCCCTCACTGCTGTAAGCTAGGCTGTGTTTCTGCTCTGTCAGCTCCAAAGAACTGAGGACCTGCCCAAGCTCCTGCCTCCCCACCTGGGATCTCCATGAACTCTTCCTCTGGATTCGATTCCATCTTTCACTCAGCTGCATTCATCTGTCCCCTCTTCTTCAGTTTCTTCTCCTTAATTTTGGTTTCTGTCACTTCTGGATTCTCTTGGCATGTTCCTTCTGTTCCTGTTTGACTTGCCTATAGAGTCTACCTGGGTCATCAATTCTGGAGCTGTTCTTAATGCAATGCATTCCAAGATCTTCACCTAGCAGCCTGTAGAACCTCCAAGAGATTCTGGTATCTTCTTGTCTCAGATTCATACTCCTGTTGGACCTCAACCTGATTTCTCCTGGGGACGTGAAAGATGACTGTGGTTCTCAAGATGGAAGTGGTCAGTCCATAGTGAATCTCCTGACATAACCATGTCAGGTTATCACATTCTCTTATTTCCTCACTTTCTCTTCGTCTCACTGTCAGAGTCACCTTGCTTCCTGGTCTCATCCTGTTTAAGTCCTATCATTACAGTTTTATGTTATAAACATGCCTTTTACAGAGAACAGTTAGTTTTATCAACTGTATGAAAGGAATTCTTTCACCACTTTCAAAATTAAAGTAACAAATAGGATTAGTGTGTTGATCAAGGCCATTTTCAATGCTCTTGAGTATCAAATGTTCTTGAGATACTCTTGACCATGAATCCCCATCATCTCTTTTTAACAATTTCAAAAGAGCAAAAAAGAGTATAGTGAAATAAATTTAACAACTATATTTTGTGTAACTTTCTTTTAAAATAGCATTCCAGTTCTTATCTAAAGCAGTGAGACAGATCTCTCTGTGGCAGAGTCCGAGAAACTTCAGACCAACACATTTGACATCGTTCTACATCGACACAGACTAAGTGGTTGCCAGAATCAGAAAGAACACTCTAGATATGAATTACTTTTCCTTTTTCTTGGGATAAGGGTAAACATTCTGAAGTTACCCCTGGAGTAATTTAAATAAAAGGGAGTAAGGTTTCATGTTCACATCCTCCACTTAGGTACACATCTTCACTTCACCTTTCTCACTTTAAGATAGTTCACATTTTAAAACTGGGTAGACTTTGGAACACCTTAGGTTGAATGGTGGCCTTCATTGTGTTCTTCCTATGAAACTAAAGCAAAGTCAAACTGATTTCCTAAGTATTGTCAAGCTAAAGATTAAATTTTAACTGAACATGTGTTGACATGAAGTAATATTACACTCTGGATAACGTGATAGCATTTTCTTCTTCTTCCATCTTAAAAGAAGCTCCTCCTCGGCTTACTGACAGTCGTGGGGTGGTCTGACTCGCCCATGGAGGCAGTTCTCTAGATGACTGCCTTCCCCTGTGACCGGAGAGGAGCAGCAAGTGCCCCCTGCTGAAACATGTGTTCTTTTCCTGTGGAGAGTGGTGAAGTAAAGAACAGAATCACAAAGTCCAGGACTTTTAAGCACCATCCACAAGAGATACAAGGTTCTCCTTCTGAGCATGGACTGTGAGGGCTGAAATGTCTCCTTTTCTAATCTTCAGGTATTTTTTTTTTCTTTAAACATGAGTGTTGAAAAATCTGAGTGCATTTCTTTCCAGTTGTGCAGTGTAAATAAGGAAACCTGTGAAATAACAGAGTAAACCTGGATTATTTGATCAAATTCAGATTTCTTATAAAATAGTGAAAAATATTTAAGAAAAGGAAGGTGTTACTGCAACATGATAAGCTTATTGGAATGGTAGAATATACAACCACCAAACACAGTATGTTTTCACATTGGTGAGATACTATTCTAGTCAAGTCTTTCCTGGCTCTTCCTCTTACTTGTCCTATAGGCTTGACCAGTTGTTTATTCCTGATGGCTTCAGTTTTGTCATTTATGCGACAGAATGAAAGATTGAACCCTCCAGGAGAACAAATGCATGCCAAATCTGACTGGTAACAACTGTCAGGAATCCTGGGTTGGGCAGGACCCTGAGGCCGTATCCAGGTGGGATATAATGTTGTGATCTATCTGTTAATAGAGAAAGCTATCTGACATGTCCAGACAGGATGACATCTAAAGCCCTTTTCAACTGTACAGTTGTGTGAGACTAGGCTTATCGATCACCAATTAACAGGCTTGCAACCTCTTTCCAATTGACATTTAAGGAAAAAAAGAAAAAACATGTGATCATATAATGATCAAGATATTTAATTCCAGTTTAGGAAAACTAAACTGGCTTTGGTTGGGGGAAGAAAAAAAATGTCCGGAAGGAAACCCTGCTAATTTTTTTTTTTGTATAGAAAAAGATCCAAGTAGTGGCTTCTCTTCCATCACAAAGAAAAGCGGCCATATCTCTTAGAGAAATGAAGTTTTCAAAGACTATCTAATGCTGTCCTTGTGATGAATTCCACAGCCTAGACGTGGACTATCTGTGACTGAAACAACAACAATAGCTGCCCACCACCAAATGAATGGCCTGCAGTACTTTGATGTTGAGTAAACCCAAAGGTGAAGGGCAGTCAGCTGAGAAAAGCTTTTGATTCAGAGCCAAGATTTATAAAGTTGGATTGATAAAGCACAAGGTAAATCTTTCTTGTGAAGAAAAAAAACACCTGGCTAGATAGGGATATCGTGTAAGATATTTTTCTGCAGCAATTAGCTGGTTTAATAATTAAATTCCAATTTGACTACAGTAATAACATGTTAGAAAATAAATTAGGAAGGAATCCATAAATATATCAGACTCTGAAAACCCTGAAATGAGACCTTTTGATGCAGAGATAGCAAATAAGATTCATTTCTTGTAAATTGATTACAGTGAATTGGTAGCCACTTCTTGCAATGCTGTATATAGAGGGACGAGTCCATAATAAGCCTTTTAGCTGTTAAACCCATAAAGTGTAAGTTAAGTTGTCTTATTTTTTTCTGCCAATCCTTAAAATTTTTAATTATCAAACATGATTCATACCTAATTGCTTAGGCAAAATTTTATTTTATTTTAAATAAGTACCAGTGTTCAGTACTCTGTGTCCAAAACATATTTAAAAGTCTTTGACATCATTCTTATTCAAAGTTTTTCTGGAGAATACTTACTATGAAGGTGGTACTGTGAACCGTGGGTAAAGATGCAATATCTTATTTCAGGAGTCTGGACTCAGTTAAAGCACCTTTGTGACGTTCCTTAATGCACAGCTTTCATCTTGAAACTGAACGTGAGAGGGAAATTGACAAAATGTAAATGCTTTCAAAAACAGACTTTAATCCCTTATTAATAAGTTACTTATTAGTTATAGTATCTTATGACATTTTTAGTCTGATTTAAATATTGCTTAGGATAATGTATCATTTAATCCATAGATCTCTTTGTTTAAATTATGCAGTTTATTTCCCACATACCAGATATGTAAGAAATTATTTTAAACAGCACATTAAATCCATTTTGATTTGACAGTTCATGTTTGTCTAATATATGGGTTGAATTAAGACTTTGAGTTGCACACTTATTTATTTCTGAATGTATTTCATACACTGAGCTTATGCTGCTACCACCGAGAAATGGCTCAGTCTCAGTTGTAGTAAGATCATCTATGCAGAAATGTGCTGTGTCAATGAGGAAATATGCCACAAAGGGTCCTAAGACAGCCAGGATAGATGTCGCAAATGCAGGCTTCTGCTTCTTATCTCTGGCAGATCTCCATGTGCACAAAAACAGCACGTATCTACTCTGACTTGGAGGCGCGATCCACCTCATTTGGAAGCCTCATTTCTAAACCTGCATCGGATTAATAACAGCAAATTGGAAGGGATGGAGAAGCTGCTATAGGAAGCTTACTGACAGCAGTGAGAAATGACAGCTGACAGCTTGTCGACAAAGGAGAAAACAGAAAATCTATAAAACACACAACCTTAAAAAGCATTAGCAGAGTGAGGCCCGCCGGTGTGATTGGTAAATGACAAGGCAACCAAACAGCCCATAAGGGCATCACTGTATAATAGAGCAGAGTGCAATAATTGATGTGCAAAGTGAGGATCTTATGCCATCATGAGAAGGAGTTGACCAGTGAGAAATCAGTGCCTTAAAATGATTCGTTCCATGGGGTTCCTGGAACACGGAAATTTTACTATATCCTTATGAACCTAAAAAAAAATAGAAAATAATAGAATTTACAGACACTTTAAGGTGATTTATTTGTCGCTGCAGTCATAAGGTAGATAAACACATAATGGGTACCTAATAAAAGTCACCTAGATGTGAATGTTGACCATACTTTATGATGTTCTTCTCAAAGATTTCCAAGACTGATGGCTTTAAGATTTAAATCAAGCTGGAACTTGTAGGGTCTCACACCCAGGGGCTATTTTATCTTTTTAGCCACATAATTGATCTTGGTGATGCAAAAAAAGGGATAAGTGTTCTGTGGACTCTTGTAGTGAAAGGACCCAGTACAGGTGCCTGTGCCGCTTAGAATAGGCAGTGTGGCAGTTGTGACATCATGAGACATGGATTCATTAGCAATGGTCTACCACAGTGCCTTCAAAATTTACTGTTTACGGAATGCATCCAAACTTACTTTTGTTTTGAGCTAATTGCAAGTAAGTGTACAAATGCACGCCCTTCTATCTTTGTCATGAAGGCAGAAAACGTCCAGTGGACTATTAGTAAAAAAGACAGGACACTATTTAGCTGGCATGAGGTCCCGCATTACTGCTGCTGCAATCCCAGGCTGTTACTTGATTCTTGGCTCTGTGCTGTCACATAATACACAGCAGTTAGAATGCTCTGTACGTTCTATAGCCTATGACTAAAAGCTACAGAGAACCGTTTTGTGAACAAGATTTTGGTAGCACGGTGATGAGAGGCAGTGGAGCTGCGTTTAGCAGGGTGAAATAATGATCCCAGCTCCTTGCTGACATACCCTTTTGGTGTTTCTCTACTCATATACGTGTTTTTCCAATTAAAAAAGTGTTGTCTTATGATTACTTATCTTCAGAATTTTTTTAAAAAAATCTTTGCACATCTAGTTATCCTTGCTGCTTGAAATGATATTTTTGATTCCCTGTGGGTGAACTTTTGGTTTAACTGTTTTGTCCATTGATGGTGATAGATTTGCACAGGCTTCCAGGTTCATTTGTATCCAGTGGCATGTGTTTGCAGAGGGAATGGATTTGCAGCCCTAGAGGATTGCGCAAGCGCCGATACACAGAGAGGCCAGGCCCTGCGACCTAGGCTCGATTAGCATGACACCGTACAGATGTAGATTTCAGAGATTATTAGATCTTCCTGTTGTGGACTCTTAGAGTGCTTTGATTTAATTTTCAAGACTGGCTCTCAAAGAAAACAATATGTTTCCAGCTCATGGTTTGTGAGTTCGAGCTAGGCATATGTGAGTGCAACATGTGTTAGCTGTTAGTAGCTGCGTCTGCGGACGTTGGTGCAGACCCTCTCCGCATTACTGATATAGTTTGTGTTTAGAACAAGAGCCTAGAGCTGCAAATTCTCCATGTCATTTGCTGGTTTTGAAAGGAAGCATAGGTGTAAATACTGCCCAAATAGCCCCTGTGGAAGAGCTATTTGTTTTGCAAGTAACACATGGGAAAGGGAAAGAAAAGGGTACTTAGCTGAAATGGTGTGTGGGTACCCATAATTTAAACTGATGCTACAGAAAGGAAGTATTATTTTCACAAACAAAACATAGTGGCTTAGTCATTTTCCATTTCTAGATGATGAATGTGTCATACATCTGTATCATGTTTTTCTCCAATATGAATGGCATACTACACTTCACGTGAGGCAGCCTTTACTGTGGAGTTGCCTAGGTAACTGACCAGCAAGTATGCAGTTCAACAGATTGAAGGAAGGCAATTGAGTCCCCATGAATAAAGAAATGTGCATGTCATCTTATAACCCAGGAGGGCGGGGTAGATTGCGACTTTGCTCTGTAGATGGCAACAATGTTTTTTGAGAAAGCAGAAACAGGCATTCTGTCCCAGTCTTTGTAGTGAGATGCTGTGGAGTGGCAGGTCCCCTTTAGTGGTTCTGCTTTCTACCCTGGGAAGGGCTGGCTGTCAAGAAAGTAGATTCATTTCAATATGATTTGATACAAACAACCTTTCTGGTTCGCTTTATATGCTAGCCTTCCACACCTCAGGGCAGCCTAAAGCTAGGTGAAACTGTTAACAGTTTATAATGTAAATGGAAGAGGGTAATCTATAAAGTGCTTACACTTTGAGAAATACATATATATAATATAATATATATTATATATTACATAATTATATATAATAATTACATAATTTTATATATTATATATTATTTAATATATATTATATATATAGTGCTTTATATTAGAATGGACTCATCCACTCCATAGGCACTGACGAAATTATTCAGAGATGTCAGACATTCTTCTAGGTGCTGAGAAATGAACAGGGTAAATAAATCTCAGTGTTCAACTCCAAGATGTTTTTAATCTCTGGAAAGAATAAATTAGGTGAGCCCCAGGGAGATTCATTTTGATAATTTGAAATACTTTTATCCTTCGGGTGTAAGTTTGTGTCTAGAATTTAAGCACCTTTGTGTATAGAGTGAAATAACATCTCAGCATGAGTTCAAAAGTTCATAATTTTACTGTTCTTTTCAGTTTTGCCTCCTTCTACCTTAAACATGCCCCAGAATCTTCCATCACTAGTTTAATTCTCTTCCTTGAAAGGGCTCCACAGTTTCCTACTAGTGGAATTACCTGCCTCTGAGTTTCAAACCTGATAGTGCTTTGAGAGCCATATTGAATTCCACTTCTTCCATAAATCTTTCCCAGATCTTTCCAGGCTCAGTTTGTCCTCCCATCCTTCCAGGTGTTGACAGAGCAGATTATATGTCTGGAATAATTCTGAGTTAGGTGGAGGTTGGTCTGCCAGACTGGATGGTGAACTCACAGAAAAGCAGGGACAGGCTCTCTTTTGTCTTCACATTCCCCACAGGACCTGGCATTCAGGGCTCATGGTGGTATTGATCTGGTTTAAAACAAAAGAAGAAAAACAATGTCAAATTCTCATCCTTAATATTTTTCCGTGATTCATTCATTCTTGTTATTTGGAATGGGATCACTCCTCCATGTGAGTCCATCTGTCTTGGGTATAAATTGGGTACTGTAAATGTGTTAAGAAGACCAGTTAGGGACACCAGTACAGAGTAATCCAGAATAGAGTCTCCCTGTATTCCTCGTTTAACTTAGCTCGCAGCTTCCTTCCCTCTGTTACATAGCCTTTGACGTGTTTTTAGTAGTGAAGTTAAGGATGTGTGGATCTACAAGCCAAATATTTTATTTCAGTTCCCCTTTTCTTGGCAGCCATGCATGGAACTACAGGGACACGTTTTCACAGATAAAGACACATTTTGTGGGAGTTTCTGTTTATATGCTGAAAAATTTACTGTCAGTGATCTTGCTATCCAGGCCTTTTAGTAAGTTGTGAGATTAGTGTGAGCAGCCTTGGAGTTCCTGAGTTGAGGACAACATTTATAAATCAGTCTGTGACTATGAGAAATGACTGGCCTGATAGGGTTTATCTGTATAAAAATTATAGCCACTACCCAATTAGGAAGATAGTAACCCAAAAGAAATTGTAGTTGTGATAAGTGATGTGTTGGTGGAGATGACAATACGAGAGGAAAAAGAATCAGTGGAAACTAATCAAACAACCTGACCATTTTAACATACTCACCTCCTATGTGTGTCTTATGCCACAGCCAGTCATAACATCTACCCCATTTTGCTTAAGAAATTAAATGCACTGAATTTTATTATGTAATCGTTACTGCTTTTTGGGGGACATAGCATACTATTATACATTATATTATTTGGATTATCAAATGTCAAGATCAGGGTAAATGGAATAAATCATTTCTAAGAGATGAGGAATGAATATTCAGAAAAAGTATCCAACATACTTTGTAAGTATGTATAAAAGATGACTCATTATGTATTATTGGTATTAAGTTGTTTAATATCTTTGGTCTAGAAAATAAGTGATACAGTGTGGATTCTTATGATTTAAAAATCATTCTATGCACTTTTCTTTAAAACAAGGGAGAGAAAAAGAAGTGTACCAATTATGTGGTGTAGTTTGTCAGTTTCCATGACATACATGTTTTCTTGGTAAAAATTTAAAGTAAAAAAGTACTAAGATGATAGCATGGATGCATTTATTATTTAATAACAATTGAAAATACTAAATGTACCCAGTTTTTATATAGTGTTTGAAAAAGGCTGTGAACACTCTTCGAAAGAGTTTTCTATGGTTAGTCCAAAAATCAGTTCCCTTAAAATAGTTACTAACAGTTTTCCTGTCTGTTGCTTCAGTTTTCCTAGCAGTTCCTGTATGGGGAGGCCTTCTTTACAGCATGAGGGAATATCTCATTTGTCTCTGTTTCATGTCTTCCCCTTTGTTTTCAGTGTATACTATTTTCTCGAAGGTGCACTCGGATCGCAATGTATACCCATCTGCAGGTGTGCTCTTTGTTCATGTTTTGGAAAGAGAGTATTTTAAGGGGGAATTTCCACCTTACCCAAAACCTGGTATGTTCTTTGTGGGGAAAAATGGTTAATGTACTGAATATTTTGGTTTCCTTAGTGTGCTTCATTTATTCAGCCTATGATCAAATATTTCAAGCATTATTTGAAATGGTCTGGATCCATGCTAAATCAGTTGTTGTAGGATGTTTCTCATTTTAACATTATAAGTTTAATTATAGGGGGGAAATAATTCACTTTTGAAATTTTTTTTTTTTATTTTTTGACAGGCAGAGTGGACAGTGAGAGAGAGAGAGACGGAGAGAAAGGTCTTCCTTTGCCGTTGGTTCACCCTCCAATGGCCGCTGTGGCTGGCACACTGCCAGCGCATCATGCTGATCCGAAGCCAGGAGCCACGTGCTTCTCCTGGTCTCCCATGCGGGTGCAGGGCCCAAGTACTTGGGCCATCCTCCACTGCACTCCCGGGCCATAGCAGAGGGCTGGCCTGGAAGAGGGGCAACCGGGACAGAATCCGGCGCCCCGACTAGGACTAGAACCCGGTGTGCCAGTGCTGCTAGGCGGAGGATTAGCCTGTTGAGCCGCAGCGCCGGCCACTTTTTTTGTATTTTTTTAAAATTTCTTAATTTATTTGAAAGGCAGAGTCACAGAGAGAAAGAGGGATGTTTTCCATCCGTTGGTTCACTTCCCAAGTGACTGTGGTATCCAGGACAGAGCCAGGCTGAAGCCAGGAGCCAGGAGCTTCATCCGGGTCTCTGACATGAGTGGCAGAGGTCCAAGCACTTGGGCTATCTTCCACTGCTTTCCCAGGCATATTAGGGAGCTGAATGCCAATATCGCAGGTGGTGGCTTAACCTGCTACACCACAACACCAGCCCCATTTACTTTTGAATTTTAAGGAAAGCGTATTTCTGGATTTCAGACCTGACTTTCATGCCTCTGACAAATGACCTACCTATATTCACATAGAATTCATTATTGCTATACAATTATGTCTTTCCATATTAAGACTTAGATTTTTGGAAAACTACACATTGTGGAAGAAAATGAAATATGACACTAAGTAAATGTTCTTTGAAAAGTTTTTATAATACAGGATGATTTTATATAACTTCCTAACAATATAATAGATATTAATTTTTTCTTTAAGGCATTACCAATTATGGAGTCTTATTTAGTTCACTATTGGTTTTTTTTTTAAGATTTATTTTATGTATTTGAAAGACAGAGTTACAGAGAAAGGTAGAGACAGAGAGAGGTCTTCCATCTGCTGGTTCACTCCCCAGATGGCCACAATGGCCAGGGCTGCGCCGATCCGAAGCCAGGAGCCATGAACCTCAAGCCTCCTCCAGGTCTCCCACATGGGTGCAGGGGTGCAAGGACTTAGGCTATCTTCAGCTGCTTTCCCAGGCCATAGCAGAGAGCTGGATTGGAAGAGGAGCAGCCAGGACCAGAATCGGCACCCATATGGGATGCCGGCACTTCTGGCCAGGTCTTTAACCCACTGCGCCACAGTGCCAGCCCCCACTATTGGTTTTAATATGTTATTTTGAATTATCACAGTGTCAGCAAATTAATGAAGATGTAGAAAGAAAATAAGAGAAAACATATTAAGTGGCAACTCTTAATTCACAAAATGAATTTTCTGAAAATTGTTTTGTAAGAACACATTTTAAGTGTTGGAATTCATAGAAATATTCTTTTTATGGATTGTGTGATGAATAGCACACCTGACAACATTCATAAAACATAGTTAGACGTGTTCTTAATAATATTCAAGACAAAAAGGTAGTCTTTTAATCAGTGCCTTCTTAGGGAGGCACTCCACATTTGCAAAACTAGATTGCTAAGCCTTCAAATTCTGTTTTCACTGTTTAATGTGAACATAGAGAAGTTACTTAAAATGGAATTTTACATATCCCATCAATAAAATTAGAGCTGATGGAAGTACTATTTTCATGAGTACATTTGGAAATCAAATAAAACTACTGCTTGTAAAGCACTTAACACATGGGTAGGCACATGTTCATAAATGATACCATCATTATTGTTTCTTACTAGTAATTGCAGTCATTATGAGTTATTTCATTTGTTTGGGATTTGGGCCATCTTTCTCATCCTGTCCACCTATGTTTTAAATTGCACTGTGTTATTTTATAATACTTTTATAATTTGGGGATATCCCTTAATATTAGTTCAATACTGTTTAGAGTTTTGTGAAAGCATTGCTTCTCAAAAGAATGAATTTAGGGGGCCAATGCTATGGTGTAGCGGGTAAAACTGCTGCCTGCAGTGCCAGCATCCTGTATGGGCGACAGTTTGAGTCCCAGCTGCTCCACTTCTGATCTAGCTCTCTGCTATGGCCTGGGAAAGCAGTAGAAGATGGCCCAAGTCCTTGGGCCCCTGCACCCACATGGGAGATCTGCAGAAGCTCTTGGCTTCTGGCTTCAGATTGGCCCAGCTCCAGCGGTTAGAGCCATCCGGGGAGTAAACCAGCAGAAGGAAGCGCTTTCCCTCTGTGTCTCTGCCTCTGCTTCTCTGTAACTCTGCCTTTCAAATAATTAAATAAATCTTAAAATAAATAAATACATAAATGGCAACCCATGAATTTAAAAAAAAAGAATGAATTTATCAGTATGATTAATGGGAAATAGGCAGTTTTTCTGAAAGATTATTTTACTAGTGGAACTTTTCACTTTTTTTTAAAAAATGATGTATTTATTTTATTTGAAAGAGTTACAGAGAGGCAGAGGGAGGGAGAGAGAAAGAGAGAGAGAGAGAGAGAGAGAGAGATTGAGGTTTTCCATCCGCTGGTTCATTCCCCAAACAAATGAACCACAGTGGCTGGAGCTGAGTCTATTTGGAATCAGGAGCTTCTTCCAGGTCTCCAGCACTTGGACCATCTTCTACTGCTTTCCCAGGCCATAAGAGAGAGCTGGATTGGAAGTAGAGCAGCTGAGACTAGAACCAACGCCCATATTGGATGCTGGCCCTGCAGGCGGTGGCTTAACCTGCGAGGCCACAGCGCCAGCTCCAAACTTTTTACTCTTAAGTGAAAAAATAAAAATTTCCAAGAAAATTATGTGAATCTGCTCTTGTTGTTGAATCAGATTTCTGGACAAATTAAGCAACCAAAATATTTTCTTTTTCTATATATGGGGCCCTAATCTAAATTCCCAGATGGATTCATGTATGTGTGTTTAGTTTGCTACAAATGTAGGAGAAAAAATTTTTGCACAAAATATTTTGATTGAAAATGCCAAAGCAACATGTGCGAAAATAACTGTCTTATGTCTTAATTCTGTGTTCCTTATCTAGGCGAGATTAGTAATGATCCTATAACATTTAACACAAATTTAATGGGTTACCCAGACCGACCTGGATGGCTCCGCTATATCCAAAGGACACCATATAGTGATGGAGTCCTGTATGGGTCTCCAACAGCTGAAAATGTGGGGAAACCAACCATCATTGAGGTAATTTACTTAGAACAAATTTTATTTATTTATTTGGAATTTGAGTTTAAAGTGTTCAGATTAAAAAATGACAGTGGCTTTTATTATTTTGTGGCTGGAAACACTCTAGTTTAAACATTTGGAAACACACCATTCCTTTATGTTCATCTGCCAGGTTTTTGTATTTCAACTTTTATATTTAAAAATGGCAGGTTTTGGTGGAAAAAAACTAAAAGGCATTTAAAAGAAATAATTTACCATAATACCAATTGTATGTAAGAAAATCAATGCAAACATCAGAACCCATATTTGCTCTGTTTTTTGAATTCTGATTTCATGTTTAAAGAAACATAACCGCTCAGCAGGTATCTTTTGCGTGTCTATGTGTCATGCATTGTGATAAGTACTTAGAGGTAGAATGATGAGTAACAGGTGAGCCTTGCTTACCACATGGTCCAGTTCAGGGGCTGAGATCCTGAAACAGAAATGCATACTTAGGCAGTGCTGTCACAGCTACTCTGATAAGAAGGTATTGTTTGTGGAGAGGTAGAAGTGGATTTTTCTTCATTTAAAACTGAATTTTGTTTTCAATTTGATGCTTCATAATTCCTGTCTCTAAGTCTGCTTCCTTAAGCCAAGACAGATATAAGAAAGTTATTAAGTTATTGTGGAATCATTTTTTTAAGTATTAAGTGAAATTTATAAAATAAACATGTGAACATAATTCATGCTACCAGATTAAAGGTGAAAAGCAACACACTTGTCTTGATAGTTGTGGGTAAGTGTTTTTAATAAAGCTCACTATATATTCTTAATAAGAAAAAATATCTCCTAGCAACTAGGAATAATAGTAAACTTCCTTAACCTAGTAGCTTTTTACCAAAAATGATAGCAAACCTCATTATTAATGGGGAATGAGAAATTCCACTTAAATTCAGCAACAAAAAATGAATGACTGCCTAACCTCTCTACTACATCTATTATAGAATGTATTGGAAGTACTAGCCAGTGTAGTAAAGAAAGAAAAAGACATTGAATCTACAAAAATTGGGAAGGAATTAATTGAACAGTCAATGACATGGTTTATACAATATTTAAAAATCTTAAAAGCTAGTGTTGAGCTACAGGGTCCATACAAAAATTGTTACATTTCTGCACATGAATAACAAGTAATAACAAGAAAATATGTTTTTAATGAAGATGCCATTTTTATTTTATTTAAAATATTCATTTATTTGAAAGGTAGAGACAAAGAGAGCTTTTCCATCTTCTGGTTCAATCCCCAAAAGCCTATAGTTGCCAAGTTTGGGCCAGGCTGAAGCAAGGGTCCATGAGCTCAAGCCAGGTTTCCAAGTGGGTGGCAGGGACCCCACTGCTTGAGACATCACGTGTGCCTCCCAGAGTGCACTTCAGCAGGAAGCTGGAATCAGAATTGGAGCTGGGACTCAAACCCAGGCACTTTGATGTGAACATGGGCACCCCAGATATCCACTGCTGCACCAAACATCTGCCCCAATACCATTTTTGGTAGTAACAAAAATGAAAAGTACTAGGAGCATCTCTAACAGGAGGTATGCTCTGTCTGTATGAGGAAAATTCTAAACATTTATTGAGATGAAAGAAAACTTGCATAAATGAAAGGTACTGCATTCAGGGATGGAAAGACTCAGCATCATGAAGACATCACTTTCCCTCAATCTACAGATGCAGCAAAGTCCCCATAAATACTGCAAATATAGTTTTTTTCATGGAATTTTGCTTGCTGGTTCTAAAGCGTTTAGGAAAAATAGACTAGGAATAACCTGAAGAAAACAAAGAGGGGAAGGGCTCCATGACCTTCTGAAAAATCAAGACTTATTTTTGTGTTTTTTTAATCTATAAATGATTATAATAAGGTTTCATTGATACAAGGATAGGCAAATTAATTGATGAATGGAACAGAGAGCTCAGAAACATTTGCATCTGCACTGCATCATGCATGGGAAGGGGTTGGTGCCCCAGGGCATTAGGAACGAGAATGTCTACTTATTGAATGGTGCTCAACTGGTGAACCATTTGGGAAAACATAAACTTAGATGTTTACTTAACATGCAAACACAAAACTCAAGTCCAGAAGGCTTAAGGATTCTATTGAAAACCAAAATTATAAACTATTATATTGAAATATGGAAGAATCACTTCCTAACCTTGGAATTCCTTTTAAAAAAGATTTATTTATTGGAGCTTGTGTTGTGGCAGAGCAGGTACAGCTGCTGCCTGTGACGCTGGCATCCCATATGGTTCCTTTTCTGATCCAGCTCACTGCTGATGTGCCTGGGAAAGCAGTGAAATATGGCCCAAGTGCTTGGGCCCCTGCACCCATGTAAGAGACCTGGAAGAAGCTCCTAGCTCCTGGGTTTGGCTGGCCCCAGTCGTTGTGGCCATTTGGGACATGAACCAGCAGATAGAAGATCGATCTCTCTCTCTCTCTCTCTCACTGTAATTCTGCATTTCAAATAAAAAAAAAAGATTTATTTATTTGATAGAGTGTTAGAGACAGAGGGAGAGACAAAAGTATTCCATACTCTGGTTTACTCCCCAAGTGGCCACAAGACACAGGTCTGGGTCAGGCTGAAGCCCGGATCCAAGAAATCCATCCTGTTTTCTCACATGGTGACAGGGGTCCAAACACTTGGGCCATCTTCCACTGCCTTCCCAGGTGCATTAGCAGGAAGCTAGGTCAGAAATAAAGCAGCTGGGACTCAAACTCACACGCGGATATGGAATGCTGGTGTCTCAGGTGGAGGCTTAACTTGCTGCGCCACAGCACTGGACCCTTACTCTTGGAACTCTAAAGTGAGACCTAAATATTATTTAGGAGAAAAATTGCTAAATTTAACTATGTTGAATTATGAACTTATGTTCATAAAAAGAAACCATTTAAAAAAAAAAAGATAAGCCACAAACTGGAAGAAGGTATTTTTAATGTATGTGGCTGGCTTGACTTAGGATGACTGTCTAGAATATAAAAAGGAATCCTACAATTTAATAAGAAAAAGCCATTTCCCTGAAGAGGAGACACACAAATCAATAAACTTAGGAACTTTATTCTTGGAGCTTCAGAATATGTGGGGAGGAGTCTCCAAAAAGATCACAAAAAATGTATATTATGGAAAAATGAGGCATGGATTTCAATATGTTTTTACACCAAAATACACTTTACTTTTTATTTCTATTTTCTACAAACTTAAAAAAGTTGTTTTTTCCTTATTTATTTGAGAGTAGAGTGAGAAAGAAGGAAATTCCATTTGCTGGTTCACTCTTCAGATTCCTGCAATAGCCAGGACTGGCCCAGGTTGGAAGCCAGGGCCCCAGAACTCCCTCTGGGTCTCCCATGGGGGTGGCAAGGACCAAGTTCTTGAGCTATCACCTGCCTTCCCACAGGGTGTGCATTCGCAAGAAGCTGGATGGGAAGCAGAGCCGGGACCCAGCCTCACCGACTCCATCATGAGTTGCAGGAGTCCCAGGCAACATCCCAGCCTCTGTGCCAATCGCTTGCCCCTCCACAGAACTTGTGATATGTGCTAAATAGTGTCGAAATTTGGAATGATTTCTCCCAAAAATCTCATTCTCTCACATATTTCCACAGATTGCAGTATGCATGTTTTGAAACTCATCAGTTACGAATAAAAATCTCGGATGTTTATTTTTAAATATCTAAGATTATAAAATTCTAGTTTGAATAAGTTTTACCCTACTCTTTTGTGTGTGTCTCAGGGCCTGCCGCAGCCTTGATCACTGCCAAGAGGCCAGTGCTGCAAGTCTAAGATTTTGACCCAATCATTTGGGTTTGTTTTTTTAGAGGTACTATAGATGTGTCTGAGTGATTTAATATCTGTTATGAACTTAATTATTCCTTGGTATTTGAAAGCCTGTTGTTGGTCTTTGCTTTACTTGCTGTTTGCAGTGGTTGTTTCTTAGTTGACCTTGATGTAAATTCATTGATTCTGCAAGTGCTTGCTAACATCTGACTCCACGAAGGGATCGAGTTGCATTTGGAGCATGTGCTGCAAGCTATGTAGACTCTGATCTTTACTGCTTTATTCTGTTCATGAGGGAGGGATAATTTGCCGAAGGGTCATTTAAGATTTTTTTGACTCACTGGTGTGCAGTTTAGTACTAAATGCAACCAACACAAGGATGTTCTTGTTTTAAAGTGCACCTGCTGTTATAATTCTTAAACTCCATTTAAAAGTACAAAACTGTATTGTTTAGGTTTTTTTCGAAATCTTATAACATCACTGGTAAGTAATTCATAGCAGAGAGCCCATTTACTAATGATGCATCTGCCTTGCCGCCAGCACTTAATGACCTTGTTCAGAAGGGTCTTTCTGTGTTTAACTAGTACATTAGTAGTCCTCATTATTTACTTTCTTATAATATTGCTAAAAGCTCTGAGATTTTATTGCCTGTAGAAGAAGAATTTTGTGAATATACCAATAAATAATGAAAAAGGAAAGAACGAAAATTTGTTTTCAGTTTTGTCCTTAATGAATTTGGTCTTACAAATAACGTTTTCTTTCTTTCGTGTGGTTTTCCTTTTCTAATAGATAACAGCCTACAACAGGCGTACCTTTGAGACTGCAAGACATAATTTGATAATTAATATAATGTCAGCAGAAGGTAGGTATGGAAAAAAATACATGGTTTCCTTGTTTACAAGAAGTACTTCATTGTGTTTTATAACTATATAAAATATAGTTAAGAATCTTAAACATCACGTACCTGATGTAACCAATGAAATATTAAAATGCATAAACTAACACTAAGCAATATCTATTTTGTTGTAAAATATCATACAGTGTATTATAGTGATGAAACACTCTGGGGAAGGAGCTGAACAGAGCACCCATTCATTTCTCTGAGCTTTGCTTTCCTTATCTGTAAAGTGGGACTAAGAATGAAATTTCTTTCAAAAGTCTGGGGTAAAGATTCCAAGAGTTAATACTTGAAATGGACATAAGACAGAGTGATCACAGAGTACACCAGTAGTTGTTTCAGACAGTTTTGTCATTTCACTTAAAAATTTATCCTGGCTTGCAGTCCTGTTGTATATGAAGACAGAGTTATTCAAAGGCAGAAATAAGCTGTAATTTGGGACACAATTTCCTTCCCAAATAGCTAATCACTCGTCAGTAATTGCTAGAGTCCACGAGACTTTCAAGTTGTGTGTACTCAAACTGTAAGTAATTTCCTGAAGCATTCCAAAGTTAGAGACAAAAGATATTCCAGGAATTACCCTCACGAGTATTTTCACCCTAATTTGGCAGTTGACTGGGAAAAACAAAAAACACCACTTAAAACCTTGTAGTTAAGTCATGGAATAATGCTGCCTATTCTAAACACCATTTTTGAAGGTGACAGGAAAGAAACTAATACAGAATGTGTTTCCATCTGAATACAATGAAACAATTGTATGGCTTGATAGGAAAAGTCTTGCTACTATTTACTTGCACAGTTAAAAAAACAAGCAAGCAAAACATGTTATCAGAATCTATTAATTTTGAATTCATGATAATTCAGTCAAGGCTGAGTTAAAAATTATCTCTATATGAAATAAAGCAGTTTCTGTAATCTTGATACTATGTACATGGTGAGACTCTTGGAAGACTTGAATCCCCCTAACTGAATGTTTTCATGGGTATTTTAGCCGTTTCAACTGCAGACCACAAATTATGTGAGTTTAAAATTTTAAATGATCTTCATATATGAAAAAGTGAGTCTTAGTAGATGCCTGTTATGTGGACCTAGACAGAAGATTCCCTGTCCACCCTCCCACTCCCCTCTTCATAGATATTCATGTTCGGATAAGGGATACTTTTGTTTTTGGCTGCGATTTTGATTGAATGCATGTATCCAGTCTAAGATACCATGGTAGAATTGGAATACCCTTGATGAGCAGAGTATGTTTCCTTCCTCCACGAGAGCTTCTCATTGCAGTTTATGTTACAGTGAGCTTGGACCATGTACCTTCAACACTGTGCTCTTGTAGGGGACCGGAAACTCTGGGTCAGATGTGGGCATCCCTACCAACTGAAATACAGCCTAGTCTTCAGCTTGAACATCTGCCTTCTCAAGTCTAGTCCCAGTGCTGGAGACAGAGAGTACACAAGGCATCTTAATAGGTGGTATCGTCTGGGGATCTGTGGTCCATTACAGATGATGGAAGCCTGGGGGCAGCTGTCAGATTGAAATCTGCCATGAGACTCTAAGTCAGGAGTTTTGAAGGTGTGCCGATGAGGAAATAGGAGTGGATGAGTTTGGGGAGGCTCCACTTTGACTTTAGGCAGAGCTGCTCCGTTGCCTTTTATGTAGAGTTCAGTGGCTCCAAACTCCTGGAAAAGCATTGAACTTAAAGGCCATGCGTTTGTCCTTGCTTGCCCATTCAGAATGAATATGTGCACTGGAATGTGCATCTTTGAGCCTGGCCTATACTTGTCTCAGATAAGGTTGAAGGAAACAAACAGTAAGAATTGTATACCAGGGTAATCACGCTGTGTCCAACTCCCTGCCCAGCTGCTCTGGTTTGGAGCGACCTAATGGGAAATTAGTCGTGTAGACTCACATGGCATGGAGTTCCAGGAGAGTACATAAAGTGATTCTCTAAATTGGGTTTAGCGCCTTAGAGGCCTGCCACCAATCTGTTGGCCTACTGTTCTCTTGGCCTCTGTGACTTACAAATATAGCAGACATGGGATTTCCCCAGAGTTAGAAAGCTGCTGTGAGTCATCTCTGGGATGCCTGGCAACAGCTCTTGGCGGGACAGACAGCAGGCAGCCGCTCAGCCCAGAGCCGCCAAGGGGCGTGGTGGCAGCCACAGGCTTCGCAGCGGGTCCCGGAAAGGGAGCCAAGCAGCAGGGCCGCATGGATCAAGAAAAGCCAAATAACAGTTCTCCCAAAAAAGTAGCAGTGATTGTAGGAACAAAGTTTTGCCTGTTTCCTTAGAAAACCAGATGTAGAGACATGGAATGAAATGAATAGTTATAGACTTCCAGCATATTCAAAAACTATGTTTGGTATTCTTTATAAATATGGTGTTATTTATTGCCAAGAAACTCTTCATCATCACACATTTCTGCATGATTATTTCCAGGTAAGGAGGAAAATGTAGCATGATTAAAATACTGTTTTTTTCTGTATAAGAAAGGGAATGTGTTTGTAACAGGACATTTATCTGCATAAAAGAGAACAAATATATTGAATATTAGAAGATCGCAGATGGGCTATCCATTAAACAGATCTAGTAAGATGATAGCCCAAGAATTGTCCACATAGGAGACAAAGAAGGGACCCGCTGTGATTAGGGTCTTTCAGAAGAACTGACCACATCCTATTGAAAACTTCGAAGCCACAGTTTCTTACCTGGATTCATCTCTGGCATCCTGTGATCTTTGATATGAAAGAGGTTTCATAAGAAATGAGGTCATCAAATTTTCAGGTATTCATTCTGTAACTTTTATTTTTTATTTATTAAATAGGAATAGAAGACTTCACAGGTACCTTGACTTTATTGAAATAAATGAGAAGATACAGAGTGTGAGCCCTGTTTAGCACTTTACATCTGCATAGACAGAAACATTTTCTTTTAGTAAGATTTCAGATAATCAGCCTTTTCTACTTTAAGAGCTAAAATTTCATATTTTTATTTATATAAATGGAACAAATTTCAGGTATCTCATACATACAGTTTTAAGTACATAATAACACTTCCCACCCCATCCTCCCTCCCTCCCTCACTGCCACCCTTCCTCCTGCTTCTTTTCTTATTTTTCTTTTAATTGTTATATAAAGTTTCATATTTTGTGCTCTTATCATGTGTTAGGGACTCTGCAGAGCACTTTTATACATGATGTCCTTTAGCTTAGATAAAAGTCCAAGGAGGGAAGTTGAAATTACAGTGTGTCCCCGGAGCCTGCTGAAGATAAACCTCCTCCATCTGATGGGATGAAGTGCAAACAGCTCCTCATCGCTTGTGGACACTAAATGTTATACCCACCCTACTCCCTGAGCTTTGCTTGCCTCCTAGTCAACAGTTGTTTAAAAATTAACCTGTATTACAGAAATGTTATTAAATAAAATTTCTTCTTTACCTAAATAAAACATAGTACAGGAAATGGTGTTGATAATTCAAGAGTAATACTGGAAAAGCTGAAATATTTTTATGTCCATTTAGTCTTTCTTATCCTGAGGATTTGAATTTGATATTGGGTTGGTTCACAATATTATGAAATGTTAAAGAAAAATTTTGGGGAAAACAGCTAATTAATGTCTTACCAATGTAAGAAAAAGAATTGTATGAAATCTTTATCATTTTTATGAAATTTTTCATTATGGAGTGATCAAAATAGAATTACTCTGATTTTTGGAATTTTTTTTTTTAATTTTTGACAGGCAGAGTGGACAGTGAGAGAGAGAGAGACAGAGAGAAAGGTCTTCCTTTTGCCGTTGGTTCACCCTCCAATGGCTGCCGCGGACAGCGCGCTGCGGCCGGCACACCGTGCTCATCCGATGGCAGGAGCCAGGTGCTAGGTGCTTCTCCTGGTCTCCCATGGGGTGCAGGGCCCAAGCACTTGGGCCATCCTCCACTGCACTCCTGGGCCACAGCAGAGGGCTGGCCTGGAAGAGGGGCAACCAGGACAGAATCCGGCGCCCCGACCGGGACTAGAACCCAGTGTGCCAGTGCTGCTAGGCGGAGGATTAGCCTGTTGAGCCGCGGCGCCGGCCGATTTTTGGAATTTTTAATGAACATATAATCAATACTTTTTGTAGGAAGAGGATTCATATGCTCTTAAAAATAGCAATACTATGAATTAAAAATTCAGATTAAATCTTTCTTCCATTTATGGCTGAATCTTATAACTGCCTGCTGAACTTCAGATTTTATCATATGGTAGCTAAGTTCTGTTCCCACTGTCTGTCTTGTTTTAGATACACTCTTGCTTGTGCAGAAAGCCTTTGACGTCCTCTCAGTGCCTGTAAGGCTTTGGTTCCAGGACCCCACCTCAGATATTAAATTATGCAGATGCTCAAGTTCCCTATGTAAAAGATGAGCCCCCCCACCACCATACTTTAAATCATCTCTAGATTAATTCTAATACCTACTACAGTGTAAACCAGCATTCTATTGTTTAGGGAATAGTAACAAAAAAAGAAGTCTGTACATGTTCAGGACAGGCTTTTTCCCCCACATATGGTCAGTCTGCTGCAGGGTCAGTCCAGGGCTGCAGAAGCCACGTGTCCAGACAGCTGCCTGGTCCCACAGCCACTCTCTACTGCCAGGATCGTGACAGAACTGAACCAAACTCAAATTGTTCTTTTGTTTCTCTTTTAAAATACTACTTCATTAAAAATATGCATACCCTTTTTCACCAAAATTAGACTTCCCATTGCCATATCAGGCAGAATTCTTCATTAAAAATATGAACGTGGAAGAAATGTTGGCCAGTGAGGTTCTCGGAGACTTTCTGGGGGCGGTGAAAAATGTGTGGCAGCCGGAGCGCCTGAATGCCATCAACATCACGTCGGCCCTAGACAGGGGTGGCCGGGTGCCGCTTCCCATTAATGACATGAAGGAGGGGTAAGCAGACCTTTATCTCGTTGCCTTAAATATGGATTTTAAATATGGTGATTTTATCAGACTTACAGATGGACGATGGCCTGTTGCATTTTTCTTTTAATAAGAAACAGATATTATAAAGATATGCACATACTGGCAATTTTCTATATTGACAAAGCGCTTGTGTTAATGGTTCTTCATATCTCAGGTTCCAGGACCTGTGAATGTAATTGTAGATCAGGATCAGCATCATAAATTATAGCACTAAGTCTTTTGTGTCTTCCATAGAGAAAGCTGATTATTTAAGGCCATGAATTTCAAAGGAAATTGATGGCCCAGTTATCAGCTGCAGAAGGATGCGCCGACGGCTGTAACTTTATTCTAGGAAACTGTTTCTTCGCCTTTAACATTCTTTCCACCATGTGTTGGTGACTGATGGCTGGATTGGATTTGAAAACCGTTCCTGTGACACGAGAGCCTAAAGCCTGGCCTTGTCACTCACAGACTGGGTGACAATAGGCAAACGCTAAGCTCCTCTGTGCCTTGATTTGCTCATGTGGTCCAGTGGGCACCATATTCCCCCAAAGTTGTTATGATGACGACAACACATTCGGAAGGGATTTGTCAATATTCATGCAATGCTTAGTACGACCTGTATCCCTATAGAGATCAAGAAACACAGCGTGTGTAAAATGAAAGCATCAACATCAATATCTTGGAGATTTGCTTTTCCCGCTCCCACTCCCAATCCTAAAAAAATACAGGAGGTTTTGCACAAATAACCCAACTTTCTGACTCCATCTTCACCCATAATCCCAATACACTTTTATGCAGGTGGTAATCTGGAATGAACTAGGACACCTGGGTCATTAAGAATTAAACTTAAGGGTAGCCTAAAGGGGAGGGTCACAAACACAGAAGTCTGAGGGAGCAGGCAAGCGCCAGTGGGGGAAATCAGTGAACTTCTTGTTTTTAAGTTCAGTTGAAACATTTTAGAATTAAATTTTGTCTTCTGTTACAGCAGTGGCTTTTGAAGTGGGTCAAGCACATAGCGAAGTGCTTTGAGGGAAATAGTTGGTCTCGTCAGTTTTGGAGCTTACATTTCACTGAGAGGTGTGGTGTGGTCCTGTTTGCCACCGAGACGTGGAAGCAGGGCTGTGGAAGAGGCGTCTCGGGAAAGCATGCTCCAAACAGGGACCTTTCCAACCGTTTTTGTGAACTGATGCGTCCCACGATGACTGTTAAAACAACAAGTAAAAGGTGTTGGAGGAAGCAGGCACAAAAGCCAGGCGTCGGCGGAGCTTTCTATAGGTGTCATTCTTTTGGGCTCACCCCTTCTCCTTTCAGTAGTGGTAAGCAACCCTCTAAACTAGACTCGGGGGGCTGGTGCTGTGGCACAGCGGGCAAAGCATCCCACATGGATACCAGTTCGAGTCCCAGCTGTTCCACTTTCCATCCAGCTCCCTGCTAAGGGCCTGGGAAAAGTAGCAGAAGGGGGCCCAAGTGCTTGGGCCCCTGTTACTCTCATGGGAGACCTAGGAGAAGCTCCTGGCTCCTGGGTCAGCCTGGCCTGGCCCTGGCTGTTGCAGCCGTTTGGGGAATGAACCAGCAGATAGAAGATTTCTCTCTCTTTCTCCCTCTGTCTTTCTCTCTCTGTAACTCTGACTTTTGAATAAATATATATATATATATATATATATATATATATATACACACACACACACACACACACACACACACACATATCTTTTAAAAAAAACAAAATACACTGGCCTAAAGCAGTGCTTCTCAACCATATCTAGCCTGAGGACTGCCAGGGAAGCATTATTAAAAATTACAGATATGTTGCTGCCCTTCTACTTCTTTGAGCCCAGGGCTGGGCCTGAGCATGTGACTCTAAATTAAGAACAGAATTTTTGTCCTACAAGTACTTGCTGGAGAATTCAGTCGTTAGCTGACTGACCCCCAGCACCTGCTAGAGGGCGGCACATGCTGAGAGATATTTGAGAGAGTCAGTCCTGCGGCGTTTATTTAGACTCTTGTCTCAGATCCCTTCCCAACTTGAAATGCTTTCCGTGAGTTTTAATTTAATGTTAAGCCTTAACCTTTACAAAGTATTAATATGAGGAGTCTTTTAAAATAGCATTTCTATAAATTGTGCCCAGTGCCACCTCTGTTACTCCAATGCCCTATACAAGCACCAGTAAAATAAGATCCTACTTGAATAGTAATTCAGAAGAAACGTTTGTTCTTGGAGATGATCATGCACAGTTTCTTTAGTCGTCATATAATGTCATAGTAACAAAGACAGTTTTTTTGCTTTGGATTTAGAAATGAGTCTGTGCTTAATTCATCTCTGGTGACTTCCTGTTGAATGGAGGTATATTGTCTTTAATTAATACACTTTTTGCTTCAGTTTTCTTTTATCATGAGGTAGGAGTGGAGATAGCAAAGGAATCACATCCCTTGATTTTCTAAAATTCTTACTTAAACAAATACATACATTTCATATGTGTCAGGTGTTTTTATTAAGCACCTAATAAATGTTCTGCTTAATGCATAGCTTAAGTAGTGGTACTGGATTTATAAAATTTAAAAAAAATCTCTATGAAATGTTTTCCTATTACCATGACAGCCACAATCAACTAATGGCACATTTTTTTTCATACTTGATCTATGAAGTCAAATAAACAGCAGATGACAGAGTAGTTCTCAGTGTAGACCCTTGGAGTAAACCTAAAGTGCTAGTAAGCGCCAGTCTTCAAGAACCCACTCTGCAGCCTCCCTGCACCTCCTTTTTCCTGATGAGCGTTTTTTCATTTCTGCAGAACTCACTGACAGCCTTCAGACTTCTCCTAAAGCAAACAGAAAATAATTATAAAGATTTACTTCAAAGTGAGTAAGCTTCTGCAAAGAAAGGTTGAGCCCTCTGAAAAAATTCATTTTCACTTGCCAGACCCATAACCCCCAAGCAACTGTGCTGTCTCTGGGGCTGGTCTCTGTGCTGCTTTTGCTCTTGACACTGAGCCAGGGGCTAAGGATTCGTGGATGGATTTAGCCTGGGATAAAGCTCGTGGAAAGAGGAGCAGGTTCATGTTTCGTTCTAGGCATGTCGTAGCTGCCAACCGCAGTTGAATGACGTGGTGTAAATGGTGGCTATGAAGGGAATGATGGGGTGTGAGGATTAAAGAATATACTCACTTTTCATAAGAGATTGTCAAAACCTACCACTATTTCCTCTGGTTACCAAAGCATGCAGATTTAGCCTCAGTCAGCAGCAGAGTCGTAATTTATTCTCTAGACCATCTCAGAAACTATTCCCTCAAATGAATTGTCTGATTTTTGTCTGTGTCAGAATCCTCAGTAAGAAGTTGTACTTGAGGAAGAGAATGCAGCTCAGTGACTGGCAAGTGTCAGGCTGATGGGAAGTCAGGTTCTGAACTTGTCTCCGTCTTTGGTGACTTAGTTGCCCTTTGTGTCCCTTCTATATGTTCCATACAGATATCATTTCCTTCGTGAAATGGTGCTGATCTGAGACAGGAATTCTTGATAATGTCTTTAATAAAATAAAAATTGGAAACCCATATCAGTCCATTTTTATTACAGAACTAATCAACAGAATCAGTTCATCTGCATGTTCAGTAGTCTGTCTAAATTATGTCATTTTTTTCTTTCATAGTTTACATTTATAACATTTATTAGTAGTTTTTAATGGGAGAACACTGTTAATGTCTTTGGCACAATGTTTTAAAAAATACAATTTATGTGACAGTCTTCTAGAAACTGGACAGAAAATCAGATCATTCAAATCAGTGTCGTGCATAACTCAGTTGAGGTGTTCACAGAGAGAACTCCTGCACGTCGCCTGTGCTTGGGGAGGATGCAAAGAGCAGGTGAAACCTGAACTGAGTTGAAAAGAAGAGTGCACGTGCACCTGCTGGGACGTGAGAAAGAACTCTAGGAAGAGGGGATGCCTTTAGCGGAAGCCTGCATGGAGTCCACACTCCTGGCCACAGCCTAGCCCAGCTCGGACTGTTGCAGGCATTTGGGGGATGAACCAGCAGACAGTAAGATCTTTCTCTTTCTTTGTATCTTTCAAATTAAAACAAGCATGATGGGGAGAGGGTATTTGGTAATCTACTAAGCGTGGAAATAGGTGAGAAGAGACCAGGGCAGCAGAGACCAGATCATGTTGGGCTTTGCATACCAGGAAAAGTTGTTCTCATCTGAAGTAGTAAGTCCCTTTCCAGGAAATGGATGACCATGTTTAAGTTTTCATCGTGGAGAGATCACACTTAGAGAAATCAGGGAAAGACTGAATGGAGAAAGTACGGCATAGAGATTTTGATTTGGAGGACTCAGTGGCATCCGTGAGTTCTGTCAGATGAGCTTGAATGAGAGGAACATGGACACAAGGAAGAATTCTTCTCAAATTCAGTGCTGAGAAAACCTTCAGGTCTCCAAGGAATTGCCACACCTCTCCCTTTCCAGTAATGAGGATTGCAGCATTTACTGCTCTTCCTAGTCTGAATGGAGTGTGAGGAAGTTCGCTGAAACAACCCCATGCTTTGGATTACAACAGAATTACTAATCCTGTCAATTTTCAGTTTGCCCCCAGTTTTTGTTTACTTTTTCATTTTTTATTTTATGTTTTGTTATAATCAAATTAAGGCTTTATTCTTTTTTTAATGTATTTTTGTATTTTTTCAAGATTTTATTTATTTATTTATTTGAGAGGTACAGTTACAGACAGTGAGAAAAGACAGGTAGAAAGTTCCTTCTGTTGGTTCTCTCCCCAAATGGCCACTACAGCTGGAGCTGTGCTGATCTGAAGCCAGGAGCCAGGTGCTTCTTCCTGGTCTCCCATGCAGGTACAGGGGCCCAGCACTTGGGCCATCCTCCACTCCTTCCCAGGCCAGAGCAGAGAGCTGTATTGGAAGAGGAGCAGCCAGGACTAGAACCAGCGCCCATATGAGATGCCGGTGCCGCAGGCGGATTAATCTGCACCACGGCGCCGGCCCCTTATTTTTGTATTGTGTTACTGCAGATGTGTACAGAAAAAAGAAGTGGGATAGAGGAAAGACACGAAGCCTGGTCCTGCTGCTTTTGAGAGCTCAAGGAGCCCAGGCAACATGTAATCCACATGGACACATTCTTCTCTGAACTGGTTTCTGTCTCCTATTTGCAACCAAAGAATAAAATACATCAATTAGTGGAACCTTGGGAAAGCATACAATCATTGGACCTATTTAGCTATTGCTGAAAAAGAGTTTTGATTTAAATTATTTACCCATCGCTTGTCTCTTCACATTATGTGCTTTTTTAAATGATTTGTTTTCTTTATTTGAAAGGCAGAATTACAGAGAGGGAGGCCCCCAATGGCCACAAAGGCTAGGGCTGGGCCAGGGCAGCGCTAGGAGCCTGCAATCCATCCTGGTCTCCCATGTGGGTAGCAGTACTTGGCCATCCTCCACTGCTTTCCCAGGTACGTTAGCAGGGAGCTGGATTAGAAGTGGAGCAACCAGGACTTGAACTGGCACTCCTATGGGATGCCGGCGTTACAGGTGGCAGCTTACCCACTGTGCCACAGCACCAGCCCTTCACGTTGTGTGATTAAAGACCTCAGTGTAAGTACTGTACTTCATAGAACAGAGATTGAATTTTTCCACCTGGAAGAAACAGTTATCCATAAGAAACAATTTTATGTAATGTACTCCAATTTTTAATAATTTGAGGCATTCTATTTTGTTACCATTCATTGAGAACGTTGTACTTGAAAATACACTCCCGTCTCATTGATTTACATATTTGAAGTTTGAAAACATCAGCTGAGGTCAGAGAGGTAAAGATCATCCTCATTTTACCTCATGAAAGCTGTAGATTTCTGTATCTCAAAAAGCTATCTAAAAGGAAAAAAAAATCAAATTATGAAAAAATTTTATTTGTATACTGTGCAATAGTATGGCTTCATGCTAAATTATTAAGAAAGACAGCATGTTCAAACTTACTGATTCTACGAAAGAAGCAATACTTTTTTTAACCTATAAGACAAATCCAGTATCTGCTGCTCCTTAGGGTGACATTTGTGCTGTGCTTGTGTTTTTAGACTGGTGTGATGCCATTCGTTCATTCATTCATTCAGCCCACAGCCTCCTGGGGAATAGTGGGAAATGCTGGGTGCAGGGGGAACCACGAAGGGACTGTTGGTTCATTCCCTGTAGGACAGTGGATGTGTGCATGCAGAGTTATTTCAGGGCCACATCAGAGAGTGATGATGGATTGAATATGTGGAGACAGGGGAAGGAGTCAAAGATGATGGTGCTTGAGCTCATGACTTGAGCATCTGGGGATGCCAGTCACTGAGAGAAGAAGATAGAAGGGGGCACAGGCGGAGGCGGGGCGGGGTGACGATGAGCTCAGCTGGGAACATAACTAAGTTTGTGAAGTTTATGATCGTCCAAGTGGAGAGGAAAGTCATTTGGCAGTGAGTGTCAACTGTCATAAAAATGTTTCCACTTCTAGGCATCTCTCTTAAGATAGTAACATTAAGGAATATGCACAGAGATTGTCTTCACAATATTATTTATAACATCAAAAATTGGAAGCAACTGCATGTCCAACTCTGCAGTAATTGCTGAATAAATCATGTGCACTTTAAAAATTATATTGCCATAAAACTATAATTACAAAGACTACAATATGGAAAATGCTTATGATGTATTAAGTGAAAAAGCAGGATGCAAAATTATATTTTAGAGACGATTGCAATTAGGTTAAAATATATGCATTTGAAAAATATTCTGGAAGGTACATTGGAAAATGAAAATAGTTTTCCTGGTAATGTAAATGTGTTCTGCTTTTATAACCTAAGTTTTCTGTAATGTCTTTATATTGTTTTTATAATTTAAGAAAAAAATTTTAAAGCACCCCAAATTTTTATGCCCATTTATATTATCTTGAAGTGAATTAGTTTAAAATCTCACTAATTACAAATGCAAATCACTGTCATGTTTAAACAAGAAGGCCATTAGCAGTTGTAAGAAATATTCATTTTGTCTCTGTATTTACAAATATATTTCAGTTATCAAGACAAAATATGGTGTTGGCGAGGCAGTTAATAAGGGGATAGAAATTGGCTTTATGTGAAGCTTGAAAGTAATAATTTGTTTTAAAAAGAATATGTTGGGGCCAGCACTACTGTGGCCTAGTGGGTAAAAGCCATCATCTGCAATGCAGGCATCCCATGTGGGTGCTGGTTCCAGTCCCGGCTGCTCCACTTCCAATCCAGCTCTCTGCTATGGCCTGGGAGAGCAGTGGAAGATGACCCAAGTCCTTGGGCCCCTGCACCCATGTGGGAGACCAGAAAGAAGCTCCTGGCTCTGACCGATGCAGCCATCTGGGAAGTGAACCAGTAGATAAGACTCTCTCTCTCTCTCTCTCTCTCTCTCTCTCTCTCTCTCTCTCTGAATGCCTCTGCCTCTCTGTAGTGCTGCCTTTCAAATAAATAAACAAATCTTCTTAAAAAAGAGAATATGTTTATAGTCCTGATCACTTAACTGCTTTACCAATGGTGTCTTTAATCTTTAGTTTCAGTTCATTGTTTAATCATTGTTTCCTTGAGGTACCATAGTTTTCTTTCTTTCTTTTTTTTTTTTTAAAGCACTTTCAGATCGATCCTAAATCCTGATTTACATGTGATGTAAAATACAAGTGTGTTTATGTGACGATGCCCCATTACGCAGCTGTCTTCACAGCTTTGGTCTCAACTTTCTGCTTACGTTGACTTAACTTTGCATTTTGACGACATGAATCTACACTGACACGTCATTATTTCCCAGAGTCCTTAGTTCACATTAGGTTCCACTTTTGTGTTGTACATTGTATGGGTTTGTACATACGTATAATGACAGTTGTCTACCACGTTAGTATTCAGAGTAGTTTCACTACTCTAAAAGTCACCTGTGGCCTATGTGTCCAATCCTCCTTTCCCCTGAGCCCCTGAGAACTGTTAGTCTTTTTGCTGACTGCGTAGTTTGCTTTTTGTATAGCATCATTTAGTTGGAATCATACAGTATAGAGTCTTTTCAGCTTGGCTTCCTTCACTTAATAGGCAAATAAGTTTCTCTCAGGTCTTCACATCTTTTTGTGGCATGATAGCCAATTTATTTTTAGTACTGAATAGTACTGCATCTTCCAGGGTGTGCCCCATTGATTAATCACGCATGTATTGAAGGACGTATTCATTGTCCCCAAGTTTTAACAATTATGAAGGAAGCTGATATAGACATTCACTGCTATGAATGTCATTCTAGATACTACTACTGCTGCACCCCACAAATTTTGATAAGTTATGATTTCATTTTCATTTAGTTCACAAATATGTTAAAACTTCTCTCGAGGCTTTTTTGACACTTGTGTTACTCAGAAATGTGTTGAGTAATTGCCTTAGCATTTTGGGACTTTCTAGTTTTCTTTTGATACTGATTTATAGTTTTAATTCCATTGTAGTCTGAGAGCAAACATTGCACATAGTCTGTTCCTTTTAAATTGGTTGTGTTCCAGGGCCTAAATGTTGGTGAATGTTCTTCTCGAGAAGAATGTGTATTCTTGGATGAAACAGATCACGGGTGTCTATTAAGACGCTAATGATGTTGTTCAGTTGAACTGTGTCTTGGCCAGTTTTCTGCCTGCTGAATGTTATCTGTTTGTGGTAGGAAGGATATGGAAATTTCCAACTAGGACAGTGGATTCATCCTTTCTCATCACTTGTTGCGTCCTGGTTTTCATGCTCCGTTACTAGGTGCATGCACATGAGGGTTGGTTTTGTATTCTTGGGGAATTGATCCTTTATTGTTATGCTATAACTTCCTTTATGCCTCGTAAGTTTCCTTGCTGTGCTATCTGTCCTGTGAAATTATTGTCGCTACTTTAGTTCTCTATTGATTAGTGTTAGCATATCTTTCTTCATCTGCTTGCTTTTTCCTATGTGTTTTGATATTTAAAGTAGATTTCTTCTCTATAGTATATAATTAGATTTTGTGTTTTATTCCACTGTGACAATCTCTTTTAGTTGCATTTATATCATTGATGGTTAAAGTGATTAATGATATACTTGAATTACTGTCTAACATATTTGTTACTGCATTTTTTAGTTGCCTTTGTTTTTTATTCCTATTTTTGTTTTTTTACACCTTCCCTTTTTTTTTTTTTTTACATATTTAGTTATTTGAAAGGCCGAGTTACAGAGAGATGGCTAGGAGGGAGAAAGAAAGATCTTCCATCTGCTGGTTCACTCTCCAAATGGCTGCAACAGCTGGGGCTGGGCCAGTCTGAAGCCAGGAGCCAGGAGTTTCTTCTAGGTCCCCCATGTGGATGCAGGGACTCAAGCACTTGGGCCATCTTTGGCTACTTTCTCAGGCTCATCAGCAGGGAGCTGGATCGGAAGTGGAAGAATAGGGAGTCCAACTGGCACCCATATGGGATGCTGGCACCCCAGGCGGAGGCTTAATCTGCTTTGCCACAGCACTGCCCCACTCTTTTAAAAAAGATTTATTTATTTCCCACTTTTTAAAAAAGATTTATTTAGTTAGTTAGTTAGTTATTTGAAAGGCAGAGTTACAGAGGGTGGAGGGTATGGGGGGAGAGATCTTATATCTGCTGGTTCATTCCCCAAATGGCCACTATGGCAGGGACTGGGTCAGGCCCATCCACGTCTTCCACATGGGTGGCAGGGGCCAAAGCACCATGTGCTGTCATCTGCTACTTTCCCTGTTGCATCAGCAGGGAGCTGGACCAAAAGTGGAGCCCCCGGCATTCATATGTGTTGCTGGCTGAGAGGTGGCAGCTTAAGCCACTTGCCACGATGCCAGCCCCCGCTTTTCCACTTTGTGTATGTATGTGTGTGTGTGTGTGTGTGTGTGTGTTGACAGATAGAGTTAGACAGTGAGAGAGAGACAGAGAGAAAGGTCTTCCTTCCGTTGGTTCACCCCCTAAATGGCTGCTACGGCCCGTGCCGCGCTGATTTGAAACCAGGAACCAGGTGCTTCTTCCTGGTCTCCCACGCGGGTGCAGGGCCCAAGCACTTGGGCCATCCTCCACTGCCCTCCTAGGCCACAGCAGAGAGCTGGACTGGAAGAGGAGCAACCAGGACTAGAACCTGGTGCCCATATGGCATGCTGGCGCCACAGGCAGAGGATTAACCAAGTGAGCCACGGCACCAGCCCCATGTTTGTATTTTTTTTAATTGAGCACTCCTTATTACTTAATTTCCTTTTGTCGCTAAGCTTGTACTTTTTTCATTTTTTAGTGGTTGCCTGGGAGTTTGCAATATGCATGTACCAAGTACTCTTTCAAATACCACAGTACCACTTCATGGTAACAAAATGATCCCTGTTCCACCATGGTGTATCTTTTACTATCGTCTTTCACTTTGCTTATACGTAAGCATAGATAGGCATACACAAATGAATGTCTTGTTGTTGTTGATACTTTAAACAGCTGTTGTGTATTAAATCAATTAAGAATAAGATGGGGCCGTCGCTGTGGTATAGTTGGTAAAGCTGCCACCTGCAGTGCTGGCATCCCATCTGAGCACTGGTTCGACTCCCAGCTGCTCCACTTCTGAACCAGCTCTCTGCTATGGCCTGGGAAAGCAATGGAAGATGGCCCAAGTCCTTGGTCCCCTGCACCTGCGTGGGAGACCCAGAAGAAGCTCCTGGCTCCTGGCTTTGGGTCGGCCCAGCCCTGGCCTTTGCGGGAGTGAACCAGTGGATGGAAGACTCTCTCTCTCTCTCTCCCTCTCTCCCTCTCCCGCCCGCCCGCCCTCTCTGTCACTCTGCCTTTCAAATAAATCTTTAACAAACTAAGAGAAATAAAAGTTTGTATTGGACCTCTACTTACTCTTTCCCCAATGTTCTACTTTTCTTATGTAAATCCAAGTTTCTGAGTCTCACTGTGTTTTCCCCTCTGTGTTTTAACTCTCAGAAGAACTTCTTGTAACATTTCGTGGAAAACAGCTCTGTGTAATAGAGTCCTCTGCATATTAGTCTTAGTTTTTGAAAATTTTCTGGGCTGATAATTCCAGCATCCCTTTAATAGTGAGCCTGATTCTGATGCTTATCCAGCCTTTTCAAACTGTGTTTCTTTCCTGTCAGTGTGTTTTGTAGGGATTTTTTTTTTCCTGATAGCTGGACTGATTTACTGTGTAAAAAATGGTGGAGTCTAAAGGGCCATCAGCAATGCAGTGGTGAGTGTGGAGGCGGGGGAAGCAGTCTGAGACCCTGTGACTGGTTCTGTCTTGTCCTGAGCCTACCTGGTTACGGGCAACTTCACATGTGCTTCTCGTCCTGTCCTTTTAGGTGGGATGGGGTGGCTAACGTGGCCTGGAGTTGGCCATTTTCCTTCCTCCACGTGGAAGGATAGAGCCAGCTGTGGTTGGTTGGGTATTTCCTTTCCCTTAGGACAGTAGGGCTCTGATAATGACCCCAGCTCACTGGGTTCTGGTTAAATAAGTTTTTCCTGAGGACAGACTTTGCTAAGAGGAACAGAATGTGCCACTGTATTTCCAGGTGGTTCCATTTTCCCTCTCTCTCCTGGAAGCCAGAGGGGAATTCTTCTCTGATTCTCATTGTAACAACCTGGTAGAGCCCCCAGATAAAACTCAACGCCCCTCTGGAGCTGTTAAACTCAGAATTCTCCATGCTGCTCACAGTTACTCAGTTATAGTTTTCTGTCTCAGCACTGGTTCCCTCGGCTGTTTCCGCCTTCGAGTTTCTTCTCCAGTGAGTTGTGATTCTCCGAGTGTGGCCCTGCAATCTTGGGGACAGTGGCTTGCCTTGTGCTGTCACGTCTCTTGTGGGTCTAAACATGATTGTTTATGTTTTCAGTTTGTTCAGCTTTTTCCTTGTTGTCACGATGGCTTGTGTGCTGGATCAGAAACTGGAAATCGCCCTCCTTGGTTTATTTGGGGCAAGTTTTGTGTATGGTGTGAGGCAAGGAGTCCATCTTCATTCCTTTTCATTTGGATATTCCATCGTCCCGGTACTGTCAGTTCTAGGAACTGTTCTTTTCTCCTCTGTGTTGTCCTGGTGCCTGTGAAAATAATCAAGTTACTGAATTGGAGACTTTATTTCTCTATTGTCTGTTCTAATCCACTAATCAGTATGTCTGTCCCTACGCCAGAAATGCAGCATCTTACAGATTTGAGTACGTTTTCAAATTGGGAATTGGTTTTTAGTTTTGTTTTTCTTAGTCAAGATTTTTTGGTTTGTTGGTTGTTTGTTAGCTCTTCTCAGTCTCTTGAATTTTATTATGAATTTTAGGGTAAGTTTGTTAGTTTTTACAAGGAAGAAGCTAGAATTTTAATGAACTTCCTTTTGTAAGTAGTAATAGCATTCTAAATATTTACTTGGAGTAATTTCTTGATTTTGTATTCTTTTTGAAAAGCCAGCAAGATTCCTTTCTTTTCAGGGTGCTCCAAGATAATTTAAAGATACTGCCACTATCTTCAGTTTTAACTATTAGGTAGTTTTTTCCACCACAAATGCTAAGAAACACACCAAGAACATTTTGTTTGTCCTGTTTGTGTTTACCAAACAATAGTTTTTCTTTTCTATGTCATAAAAGACTGAGATACTCCCTAATGAGAGACCAGGTATGTAAAGGTTTATACTAGAAAAACTGGCAACAGTTTGAGTAAAACAGCAGAGTCTGCCTAGAACTCCCATACTTCCAAGGATGCAATTTCACAGTGCTGTAATGCACTGAAGTAAAAATCTACTACTTACTTACTATGTTGGTGACAGAGCTGTTTTCTAGAAAATTTGCCTTAAGAATAATTTCTAAAATATTAATGGTCTATCAAGTATAGTAATCAGAATGTTAAACATGACTAGTTGAGTGAAATGGAATGTACTGAAATTTCTGAAATTAATGTAAGATGAAGAAAGTATCCTGTTCACTAACGAGCTCAGTAAATATTGGTTGACTAAAGGAATGAATGAAAAGAAGCCCCTACATGAATCATTGCTTTTAAAGCCTAGGCCCCTACCTTAAGGATGATTCTAGTTAATCCCTCAATTCAAAAGGATAAATCTGGTATTCAGGGTGGATTGTTTTTCAGTGTTTTCAATTTTCTTAAAGGATAACTGGAGAGTCTCACATTTTTACAGTGTTTATGTCATGGTTGGTGCCGACGTCCCATTTTCTTCTTGTTTACGAGAAGTTGAAAATCCACAGAATCAATTGAGATGCAGTCAAGAAATGGAGCCTGTTATAACATGTGATAAAAAATTTCGTACTCAATTTTACATTGACTGGTGCAAAATTTCATTGGTGAGTTTTTGTTTTATTTTGCTTTTGTAAATGTAATTAGGATTGCTGTGGTTGGAGATAATATTCGACTAAAACCTGAATTGCTTTTAGGAACAAATCCTGGGTTTACTTTGTTAACTGCAATTGACTTCCTTTGCGTTTAAGGATTTGCTGAATTCGTTGACAGTGCATCCATTTAGGAAAGAGTATCTCCACTTTTGTACTCTCTCTACCTTTGATTAGTTGCTGGGACTGGATTAGCTTGGCAGGTGGTCCAAATGAACCCCTTGGACACCCAGGTGGCTGTTAAATCAGCACGGATAATAGAGTCCATGTGATATGTGCGGAACGTCTCTTCTTACATAGGCTACAGCTACCCTACTTTGGAAGGAGAGGATGGAGAGCAATAATAAATCTGAAAGCAAGACAGTATCATACTTTGGTCCCGTGTCCTGGAAACTCAAACTGTAGGGAAGGTTAAAGGGATAAGAAACAATTCCAAGTGAGGACAGTTAAAATCTTACCCACAGCCTTAAGAATAAATTCATAAACATTAAATATTTCTTTCTAAATCACTTTTTAATTTGCATGCTAAAAATGTAATATTTCCTACAAATTATATGTTAATAGTTTATGTGTAGACTTATTTTATATTACATGTCTAAATACAATATTTTGATTCTGCTATCTGAAAGGAAAGTTGTTTTAATTGTCTAAATGATCTTCAGCTGGAACTTCTGTCGACTAGGATTGGTGTTCAGCGAGTTAGATCCAAGTTTAAAGTTGACATTTGAACAAAGTTATTACTCAGAGACAAAGCTGTCACCCTCTTTGTCTTGGAGCGGCCACTTGCAGACAGCTTTCCAGGATCCAGTAGTGAGGCACACACGTACTCATGGTGCAACGTTCGGTGCCCCTTTGGCCTTTTGCCCTGGACTCTTCACATCCATAGCATCTGAGAAAAATAATGCTCTTTTTTTGCCTCCTTAAATCAAGTAAAATCATTAACTTGTTGTGGTTTATGTACCTTGTAGGTAATTGTCGAATTTCAAAGCTCACTGTTTCAGTCATGGTAAGGATGGTACAAGGGTGCAAAAGACCAAGCAACTGCAGTCATAACTCAGTCATAATGCAGTCCTCTCTCCACCGTCAGCAGGTGGCAGACCCTGGCACACCGGCTTACTTAGGGTTGTCCCCTAAAATGAGTTTATGTTTAGTAGCATGACCTAACCTCTGAAAGATTAAAAATGATTTACGCTTTGGAGGTTGCGGTTTATATAAATGAAAAGGTTGAGGGTCTTCAGTTTTCATTTTACATGTATGTATTTATATGCCACCTCTTACCACAAAAGATTAGAGGGGCTTAAATAAAATACTTGCACAATAAACATAAATAAAATATGAAAGAAGTGGAAAATGAGGACTTCATAGAACTAATCATAATAAGCATAAGGTTCTGATTGACAATATACCTCTTCATGTTTAGGATTAAAAAGGAAACTCACCAGATGTTTAGTTCTCACTCTTAAAAGAGTCAGAGTATCACTTCTTTGGCAGAAAATGAAATTCTTACTGGCTTGTATCATTAACAAAATTATTCAAGTGGAGTCTTTGGAAGAAGATACTCAATAATGTCATAAAGGTTTCTCCCAAGTATTATTTTTAATAGCAAATAGAGTAACCAATAACAAATTTCACATGACTACTTTCTTAGTGTCCTTTGAAAAAACCTTAGCATAATTTCATACTGCTCAGTGAAAGCATACTAATATGGAAGCAAATTAATATAGAGTATGTGCTGTGTGTTCTTTAATGCAAGGATAGAATTTAGGAAAAACTATGGCATTGAATGGGTTCTATATTCCTTACACTTGTAATTTTTAGGAAAAAAATTACTTCTGTTAGCTGGATGCCAGAAGTATCAAGGACAACGCATTTGGAAATTGTCCCTCATGTTTTACTTTTTCTCTTTCCCTGATCCTAAAATCCCTGCCTTCTTACCTGGTTATCAGCCAGTCCAAGATTTGTTTAATTTCTGCACCAGCGGTCTGTCGCTGGAGAACGGAATGTGTATACAGTAGTGTGAAGGAATCTGCTTTGGAGGAAGGAAACTAGGAGGAGCAGCTACACACACGAGTGCACACGCACGGTGTGGATGTGGTATTGGAAGGACTTAGAAGTAGGTGAAGAGAGCTTTTCCAACCTTCGTTCCTCTCCTAACTCCAGAAAATTTAGGGGATGAAGTCCTTGGAGAGGATGACTTTTTTAAAGCGTTTGTCAAGGAATGGTTTGCTGTGTCTAGATACTAGAGTCTCAGTGTTTACTAATGCTAATTGGATGTGTAACTGTCTTCTTTTGTATCAGGTTGATAAAACAAAGCAAGTGTCCACCTATCAGGAAGTGATTCGTGGAGAGGGGATTTTACCTGATGGTGGAGAATACAAACCCCCTTCTGACTCTTTGAAAAGCAGAGACTATTACACGGATTTCCTCATTACCCTGGCTGTGCCCTCGGCAGTAGCAGTGGTCCTTTTCCTAATACTTGCTTATATCATGTGCTGCCGACGGGAAGGAGTGTGAGTACTTTAAACCACTAATAAGAAATTAGAGGGCCTGCTAAGATGACAATGTAGAGGATTGCATTAAAAGCAAAGTTTCATTTAGTTCATAAAGCACTTTATAAATGAATTGAAATTGTGTTCAAGTCAAACTGCAGTGTTTTATTTCTGTAAAGTGAATTAAAATAGTTTTGAGTCTAGTAAATCAAATTAGGGTATATAATTACTTTATTCAAAAATTATTAAGACTAGATACAACTTCATGCTGGCAAGACAGTCCCAAGAATAATTGACACTAGATATTTTGGTCAGCCAAGCCATCTTCTGTGAGCAGAAACTGGAATCTACTAACATAGTAATTGCATTTTAAATAAATAAATAGTTTGAGCAGAAGCGATGGTCAGAATTCTTCTTGAAATTGTTCTGCTGTCAAACAGGGTAGCACAACATAAGTGTTTAAAATATATTAAAAATAACATAGGAGTAAATTAATGAAAAGATGGTATAATTTGAGAAATGAGGCTTCCTAGATAGTACTTCAGGACATCTGTGTCCATTAAGGTACTCTTCTGAGATTATCTAAAGTCAGAGTAACAAAGCAAAGGATAAAAAATAATAATAAAGCAGCAAGTAACAAACTCTTCCATTTTTATATGTAGCTTGATTTTGTTCGGCCATGGAATTTATTGCAGCCAAGAGCCTGATTCTCAGTCTCCATCTTTTTTTCATTTTTCTGTGTGTGTCTCATCAGTATTTCATCGCTGTATGTGTACTCATCCAAGCAATGTCATCACCCTGGTGGCAAATGCTGCCTAGTTGCATCTAATAGTAACAATGTCAGCATTTCCACATCATGCAAGATCCCATGAGCATAGAGTCTTAATGTTCCAAATATCAATGCTATTATTTAATTCATAAATTTTGTTTTGTTTCTAGGGAAAAGAGAAACATGCAAACACCAGAGTAAGTGTCTTCTTTCCTGTTATTTTCTTTGTCATTGTTTTCGCTTCTCAGTTGCCCATCATGCTATGTACATGTGTGTGTCCTGCTTTTCTTCCATTCGTCATCCTTCATAGTTTATTTCATAGATGTGAAAGCTGCTTCTAAATAGAGATGTTGAGGAGGGAATGAACCAGAACTAAAAAGGGCTTTAAAACAAAGACTACTTAGGTTAAAAAATTCAGCCTAAAATATTTTAGATTCAGAACATTAACTTGCCATTTATATTATGTGATTTCCCAATCTTCATTTCTGTAAACCAGAGAACAGATGAAAAGATCTTTCACACACGTTTTCCTGAATCTACAATAATAACCTATCATAAAATGAAAATTCTGTGAGTATTGGTAAATGCCCCCACCAGAAGCAATAATAAAAAAGCCATGGATAGTTTTATCCTAACCACAGAAAATAAATAGAAAACTGGTTACTTAGGGCCATCGTAGTGAAACAGTGTTCATGGCTCAGTTTAATGTGAGACTTGTGTATTTTAAAAATCCGTTTATAATTTTGATTTGGTAGGTTAAAGGAATGTAAGATTTCTGTCTTTCTGAGGTCATTTGTAGTAGAATGCCTGTAGAATCAAAGTGTCTTATTATTTTAAAAGAAAAAAAAATTGCATGACTTTTTCTAATTGATGACCTTTATAAAGGGCTAATATGTGATTTTGAATGTATGTTGTTTTATTTGTTTTTGACCTAGCATTCAACTGGTCCATCACAGTGCTATTCAGAAATCTACCAAGGAGCTCCGGGATATGTCCAAGAATAGAGAAATAGCATGGCCCCTGTCAACACTTCCTGTGTTTCACCCCGTAACCGGGGAAGTCCTACCTCCTCTGCACACAGACAACTATGACAGCACGAACATGCCATTGATGCAGACGCAGCAGTGAGTATCCTGTGCAGCCATCAGCGTTAATATTCACGCACACGCGTCTTTCCTGACGTCGGTAAAGACCACAGCTCTTGGTGGTTGTTGCTTTTGTTTGTTTGTTTAAAACTGGGACAGAAAATACCAAAAGGATGTTGATAGTGTAGATTTCCAACTCTGCTTTCTTGGCATTGGTAATAAGATATGTTTGCTCCCAGATGAGTGAGGAGAAGAGTAGCATATCCTAAAGCATGACAGATTGATTAATTTTTGTAACTTTTTAGCTTATGGATTAATTTGTTTGAAAATGTCCATAGATCTGTATAATCTGAATCTTTTGCCTCTGGATAAAGGACTTTTAGGGTATGAATGTGTGTGTGTGAGGAATTTGCATGTATACCAGAACGGATACTTCCCATTTGTATTTTATCAGCGCTCATCTTCAGTGCTAGAAGGGCTGGGGTCAGAAAGCCAGGAGGGCACTCCGTAACCAGTGACTAAGGGAAGGGTGTGGAGGAAACTGCCAGTCATTCTTGAAGACACACTGTAGGGGCCTCAAAGCTGGATCTTGACCTTCGGGAATGGTGGGTAAAACTTTATTCTTAAGCGCGTGGCTCCTTTTTTCTTCTTAACTGTGTGTTAAAATGAATTGAATTCAGTCACCCCCAAGTCCCAGAATTCACGAGTTTGCTTCGGAGGTTCTCTACTTTCACTTTAATTTTGTGGGTTGAATGGATATGCCAAAAAAAAAAAAGAAAACAAAACAAAAAATCTTCCTCTCTCCCTTCTTTTCTTTCTTACACACCCTTTAAGATATGATTAAAAAAGTAAACATGTATTGATTAAAAGTTTATCTGGGAACCATTCTGGGTATTTATTCCTCTTGAGAATGTTTGTTTTGTAACCAAGTAAAATGCATGTGGCCATTTGAAGATTAAAAAGTAATGAATGTGTAACAGTAAGACTAGATAAATTTGTCCAGAATACTTTGGCAGTATAGAGATCTTATGAATATTTTCCTAAAGTTCTCTAATACCAGTTATGTAGAACTGTATAGGCTAAGGTATGTTTTGTCTATGTACCTGTACGTGTATGTGCATGTTTAAGTAATTACTTGAGGTCCTTCTAAGAGTAGCAAGGATTGCATGTATTTTAATTGTTTGAAGTGGTCCCTGGCCTACTGGTTAAGCTGCTAGTTGGGATACCTGTATCTCGGATCAGAGTGCATGAGTCTAGTTCCCAGCTCTGGGCACTTTCTGACCATGGCTTCCCACCAGTGTGGACCATGGGAGGCAGTGTAATTGGGTTCCTGCCACCCACGGGGAAACAGAGTTCCCAGCCCTGGCTTCAACCTGGTCTAGCCTTGGCCATTGTGGGCATTTGGGGAATGAACCAGTGGCTGTGAGTCCTCTCTGTCTTGCTGTCTCTCTCTTTGTGTCTCTCACTGCCTTTCAAATAAATGAATAAAAGCCTACCAGTTTTTTTTTTTTTGAGTTTTAGAAATACTAATGTATATGAGATATATTGAAGTTTCACAAAATTTATTTTTCCTGAAGGAAAATAGTGGGTTTCTGTGCTTTCTATAGGTCAGTGGCTTATCTAGTATGGGTCGTCATAAAACCCGGGTCCTTAGAGGCCTACACTGATGAGCAGAAGTAGTACATGTTACCAAATACTGTAATAATTCACAGTTTCTTAATCTCTCCTGCCTTTGCTAGATGAAAATTATGAATAGACTTATAATTCATTTTTTAAATCAAAAGCTTTTGTACCTATTGAGATGAATATTTCTTATATATTCTAAAATGTCAGTAAAATATTGAAAAATTGCTTCAAAATAAAATGGCCAAGTACACTTGGAAAACAGGTTTTGTTTGCTTTTCAAACCAGGAGAGTTCTCAGACAGTTTAGTGAATTGATGGACTTGGGGAATTTGAGAAAAGAGCAGAGTAATCTTCACAGAACAGAGTTTGGGAAATTCTTCCAGTGATAAAATAACAATGTTACACAAATTTAGCACACAAAACTAGCATAATGAGTAGGAGAACTTGAATATGTTTTTAATCAGTTTATCACTGGTAAAATTTAAGGGAGAAACTTTTTCTAACTATATATTGAGAATAACTCCTTAAAATCATTCTGATTCCATGCAGTTAGAATTATGCAACATTGCTACATAAATGCAAGCAAAATAAAATTTCCTGTTTAGTCTACATCCAAATATATCTTCCTGGTCCTTCTGTGAGCCCATCACGACTGTCATTATGTTGATCAGATCTCTCTATTTGCAAATGTAATTGCTTATTACATCGAGCTTGCAACAATTTCAACATATATGTATTTTTAAGCCCAGAAAACCTTCATGTGATTCAGATTTCTACTAATGGGAAAGCTCCATTAACGGGCACTTCTATATAAATAGGGACAGAGATAATTGATCATGTTCCATGATTATTAGGAGCCTCTGTGGGATCATCAAGTACGTCTGACTCATCAGAGGAAAATTAAATTACATTCGATGTAGTTTCAGCGTTGAGTGTATATTATCTTTCTTTTATTCTTGGAAGTGGATAATATGCGCACAGTCTCTATGGTAACTCCCTATAAGCCAGAATATGTCATTAACCTCATTTTCCAACCATGCCAGATAATAGGGAATTTATTGTGTCAGGTTCATCACAGCTGTCCTTACGCAAATTCAACTTTTACTCTTTACCTGAAAAATGGCCATGTTTCTAAAGTTTCATTTCAGCACCAACAAGACACACATAAATATTTTGGTCATTTGAATGCAACTGAATTCTCAAGATTAAAATGAGATATATTTGATGAGCCATTATTGTACTTGATAACCAGGTATAAGCTTGCCTTGTTTTTATTAATTAACCTTTTTCTAGAAAGGCATACTCTTCATCTTTACATATGTGTACTAAGTATACTGATCTTATCATCATAAGCAGTTGGGCTAACTACTAGATGTCATGTTTATTCTTCAGACTTGGCACCAGAAATCCAAGAATTAGGGTGGCTAAAGATTTATGTTGTCTTACGCAAGCAAGACTCATGGACACAGGAAGCTTTCTTTCAAAGCTGGATAGAAACTACTTTGGTCTTTGAAACTTCAGAGCGGTTGTGTAAGGAGGGGCTGCCAGTTACACATTCCACAGTGATAATTTCTTCTTTGCTGGAATGCTTCACAGGGCTCCGGATTGGCACCACAAATTATCTAGTTAAAAAACGTTTTGAAGATAATACATGTGAGATATTGATAAGAAACAAAGCGAAATTAGGTCAGAAGTGAGATGAGATGATTCGCCTGTCCTGATTTGCAGTCAGAGGGAAAGAGCTTGCCCATTCACCCCTGGGGGCCCTGATCCTGGTTACCAGCAATGGGAAGTTGGAGACAACAGAAAGGACAGCTGGGGTCAAACTTGGGGTCTTCTCATAGTCCCAGAAAAGAGGGGACTCGTTTTGTACAGCGCTCCTGTTGCTTTTCAAATTCAGACACCGTACAAACAGCTGATAAAATTATCCGCCCAGTGTAAAATGTAAGGTCAGCTCAGTTTGATCTTCGCTTATCTATTTATTCTTTAATAAACTTTCTTCCTTCCTTCCTTCCTTTCTTCCTTCCTTCTTTCCTTCCTTCCTTCCTTCCTTCCTTCCTTCCTTTCACAGGCAGAGTGGACAGTGAGAGAGAGAGAGAAAGGTCTTCCTTTTGCCTTTGGTTCACACTCCAATGGCCGCTGTGGCCGGCTCACCGCGCTGATCTGATGGCAGGAGCCAGGTGCTTCTCCTGGTCTCCCATGGGGTGCAGGGCCCAAGCACTTGGGCCATCCTCCACTGCCTTCCCGGGCCATAGCAGAGAGCTGGCCTGGAAGAGGGGCAACCGGGACAGAATCCGACGCCCTGACCAGGACTAGAACCCGGTGTGCCGATGCTGCAGGTGGAAGATTAGCCTATTGAGCTGTGGCGCCGGCCTTATTCTTTATTAAACTTTCTGTTTTGGAACACTTTTCGAGGCAGGAGAGTTACATAGATAATATAGGGAATCGGACACCGCTCCATGACTTCTCAGGAACATCTTGCAGTGCCGTGGTCCTTTTACCACAAGGAAGGAAGGCCCAGTGTGGGTTCTATACTGTTTGCTCCACTTCAGCCTTTCTTAGATTTCACTCTTTTTCCAACTAATGCTCCTTTCTGCTCCAGAATTCTGTCTAGGACACGGCAAGCGTCAGGTTTCCTGGGTGCCCCCAGCCCAGTCCCGTGACCTGGGCAGCCCCGAGAAGCACTAGCCAGGTGTTCTGCTGACAGTGCCCACTCCCCTTGTCCAGTCGGCTTTCTGCGTGCTGTACTTCCTCATCTGTGTTGCCGGGGAGTAAGTGCTGCCGTTAATAGTTGGAAAGATTTTCTCCTCACTCGGCAGTCCCTTTACTTACTGCAGTCCACTTCTGGAAATCACAGTATGAACTAATCCTTAAACTGGCTTTCCCCAAAGAACAGTCACTGGGACTGGGCTTATGGCGGTGAACAAAGTCTTCTCAGGAATTAACATCAGAAATCTGTTACAGATTGACTAACATCCTTCAAAGATAAACCTGTGAAATAACCTAAAGGGGGGAAAAAATTCCAGGTCATTTAGATCCTCAGAGGAGCACTGTGGGAAGAGTGTAGCTTAACTGGTCACAAGCACATTGCCCGTGGGAGTCCCCCTGCGGCTGTCACAGCCCAGACCCGCTGGAGTCCTGGGTTTGAAGCACCTGATCATGGCAGAGCAAGAAGAAGTTTGGCAATTGCTGATTTTGTTCCTGATTTGAGTGATTAAAGGGAGACCCAGAGCCTCTGGTATTTCTGGGGGGAGTGGGGATGAGTTGTTATTCCCACTTCTGCCCGAGTCGCCCGGGGGTCTGTGCGAACGTGGGAAGCAGCAGTCTCTGCACATCAGAGGTTTGGGCCCTTGGTGGGTCTGTGCTTCTCAGCCACGGGACTTTGTTCCTTGCTTTTTTCTTTTACGCTTCCTTAAACTTCCCGGGCAAAATGGCGTGGAGAAGTGAGAGCTTAGAGCTGCGATTAGACAACAGTGCCTGAATGGGGCAGAAAAACACCCACACTTGAAAAGCTGACAGCAACCAAGAATTGGTAGTCACTTCGCCATTTGATGCTTTGCGAAAGGGGCATTGACCGGAGGCTCCCAAACATTCCATTCTCTAAAAGTAATTTATTAAATTCGCAATGAATTGCATTGCTTTGAGGGAGATAATCTGCCTGTTTTATTCTCTTCTTACAACAACTTCAGTGCCAGTTGATTTTTCCCAAGTAGGAGGCATCTTCAGAAAGGACCCTTGTGTTATGCATAACAAGGAGAAGCACCCCACACATTTTCCAGGAAGATTTTAATTGGCTATAAAATTTTTCCTTATTCATTATGCTAAACATAATACCTAATCCAGGATAATTAGGTGTTCTTCAAAAAACAGGAGGTACGTTGTACTTAATCTGTTGCAAATGAACAAATATAAAAGTAGAATTAAGACTTCTAATTAAAGACAGTAACTAGTTATTTTTGCTTTTATTTTCGTATTTTTGTGTTTGTCCTCCCTTTGGGAATATGTGAGAACCTACTTTCTAGTCAAGCTCCATAAATAAACAATTAAGTTTGAATAGAAACTACTATCAGTTGAAGGGGATGTGTCAGCGGACCTGGATAATGGTTTCTTGTTGACAAGAATTTCCAAGCAGTCAGGGATTTTTCAGAGCCATTGACTTAAAATAAAAAACAAACAATTAACCTTTAATGTAGTGAGTAGACACTGCAAGTGATAGGTGCAGTGTTACTTGATGTGTTTTGGTTCTATAGGTTCATATTCTGTTTAAAGCTGTGAGAAGCTTGCTTTTGGCTTATACAATCAGGGGAAAAAGTTATAAGCAATGGATTCTCTTCCCTCCTTTTGTTTTCCTGTAGAATACTGCATTGCTTTTATTTAAAATTACAGTTTAGAAATTGTAAATGAGAGTGATGTTTCCAATTTCTTTGGGAACTTCTGTCTCCGTCCTTGTTCCAAATTATGGCCTGATCCCTTAGTAAAAATAATTGGAGGTCCAGCGCAGCATTTTACAGAAAAAAATAAATAAATAAAGGTGTGGAGCATTCAGGGTTTGAGAAATATAAATTTTGCTGAAATAATTGGGAAATTGCAAAACATATTATTATTATTTCTTATTGTTAAATGACTGCATACTAATTTAAGAAAGAAACGTTTTATATTCCACAAAACTAAAGTCTTTTTTTTTTTTCAAGTCTGGCACAGATTGTGTAGCTTTCTGCAAACCTCTTTGCTATTGAGTCTTTCAGTAGCAAAATAATCAGATGATAATCATCAACCTTACTCCTAGAATTACTCTACAGGGTATCTAAGAATGGCAAATTACCTTGATATGGTCATACAAATAGCAAGTAATTGTGTACTCCCCCCAAATCACTTATTTATTACTTTGCAGGTTATTACCTTTGCTTTCTTAAAGAAAGAAGGTTGTACAGTGACTAATTTACACAGTTTCCTATTTAAGTGCCTGTAATTAATGGTAATAAAATTAGAAAATAATTAATGCTAATAATTCAGAGAATTATAGTTTTCTTAAATTTCTAAATAATGCGGTTTACACATAATAACCTTTCAGTTGGTCCATTAATAACGTAATTATCCTGAGTAGTGTATGACCATGAAGGCCCTTTCTCTGAAGGATTACGGGGCCTTTTTTGAAGTCAAACCCCACTCTCCCGCATAATTGCCTGTAGCAGCCTGCTTTTACAGGGTGATGGAAATACTCCCACTTTCTTCCTGCATTTCTGAGTCTTAACTGTAGTACAGTTAGTTGTAGGCATTTTTCCAGTTTGCCTGAAGCAGAGCTCTTATGAAGGTGCCTCCCTTCAACTCTTGAATGAAATACACAACTCCAAATATGCCCATCATAGATACTCTAGTAGGCTAACACTCACAGACTCACATCCAAAAGCAGAGCTGTGTATGCACACCTTGGAGACTGAAGGGGGCGTTCAATCTCAACATATTTTTGGTTGGGCACGTTTTTGTACACTGAAGCACTTTTGACATTAACTCTTCTAAAGTTTCCATTGAAATCGCAAGAAGTATATGTGCATTGTTCAAGCTTACCCATCTGGGACAAGCACTGTAGATACTTTTGAATTCCCAAGGCAATACAAGGCACACAGTCTCATTCCAGTGCGTCTTCCCCACATTTGTTGCTAGTTTGTGTGGTGCTTTCTCAGCCAACCATTGTTCTTCACCTCGACAAGGCCACAATGATTGAGAAAGTTTAGCAGTGTAGCAGGAAAGGAAACTGGAGCCTAGAGGGCTTGGCTTGACCTTGGTCAGAGGTTTTCAAGCTGTATCTCTCAGAGGGCAAATTGGGAGGACAAGTAGAGGTCCCCATTGCCTCATCCAAAGGGGATTCTTGATCTAAGATTTTCAAAAAAAATCTGTGCCTTTGTTTACCAGCCCCTGCCCATGTCTGAGCTCTTGACAGTTCTGTGTTTCCCTTGTTCTCTTGGCTGTTTGGGGTTTGTCAAAGCATGTTAATTTCATCTGCTAATACACTAGATAGAGGTAGAGATGACAGGGAAAGGGGTGATGCTTGTGTGTGCTGTGTGCATGTCTACAGAGTAGGCACTGGGTCAGTGTATGCACACTAGACCCAAATCTGTTGTACCACAGTAGTTCAAATAAAACACATCCTTTCACCATATCTGAAATGTCCATGAAATTGCATTTCCACTTTGGTAATAAAAATGTTTCCTTTTCCATATTTCCTTTAAATCTAGAACTTATTTCATCTTTTTGGTTCATAAATTCACCTATTTGCATAAATAAAACCAATATGAATAAGTACATTGTGTGAAATAGTAAAACAAGAAGCAAACCAAAATAAATACTCCCTTAGACTACAAAAGGAATAAATAAGACTAGTCATTAATAGTGAAAAAGAGTGTAGTCTTTGGGATAAATTATTATATAACTGTCTCAAATTGAATTAGAATTGATTTTGGCATTTCCTTAGTAGTATATTTAAAATGGAACTGAAAAAAATGTTTAAATCGCTCAAAGATATTAGCTATAGATTGAGTTTAAACAGTGTTTAACTAGCACTCAGTGTTTCCTGCTGCAGATTGTTGAATTTGAAACATAATATTTTCTTGTCTGAAATGATTCAAATCAGTGGTTTTCAATTTCTGTTTCTGGAGGATTTCTTAGAAATGTCTAGGGGCAGAGAAAGTAAAGCTGGCAGGATTCCTAGCTTCCTTGTGTAGATCCAGGCAACCTCAGGTTTGTCTCTTTTGTGCATCAGAATTCTACTTAGGATTTCAATTAAGAGGAATTTCAGTGCTGAAGGGAAACAAAAAAACCTTGAAAATCCCTGGCTTGTATCAAACCTTACTCACAGCACCGGGCTGACTCCTAGAGTTTCTTCTGCAAAAAAAAACCTGAAATGTGTATTTCCATAAACTAATTTTAATATCAAAATTTGAAACTGAGTTTATGTCCTTGTTAATGAAGACATTTGTACTATATGAGTCTTTAAGGATCTTCACTATTGCATGTATTCATTTAAGAACATTGCATGCTTACCATTGGGGCTACTACACAAAGTGGGATGAATCTCCCTCCTAAGTCATTTTAGAGCAATTAAATATGATGTATAGAGAAATGCAATGACAGCATGTGAATGAGAGAGCGTGCTAAATGTTAACCCAATTAGGACACGCTTTGAGAGTGAGGCAGCGTAGAAGGTGGGGTTCTTGAGCTGTATTGCTTTTTAAGTTGAAAATAATGTTAAAAGTTTAAATACCATTCCTTGTGAGAATGTTTATAAGAGTAACATATATCCTCTGTAGCAAGTTTTGAGATGAGTTTGCAAAGCCAGATGGAAGCTGGTTGGGTGAAGGACAGGGCAGCAGCTGTGGTGGTCGGTGGTAGTGTTTCGTGCAAACAAGGCCACTCCGTGTAGGGACCAGATACATAGAAGAATTTTTAGACCCCACTAAGAAACCTGAAATTTAACTTGCGGATAGGTATAAGGAAACACTGAAACCAGTGTTGTCTGACTGATGTAATCAGACTTGTGTCCTGAAGATAATTCTGCAAAAATGTGCAGATCAGAATGTAAGGGAGCAAGAATGTGAATGAGGAAATAAGTTAGACTAGTTGCAGGGAACCAAGTGAGAAACCAAGTTAGCAATGGAAAATTTAACCAAGTTAGCAATGGAAAGGGGGAAGAAGGGGACAGATTGAAATGTAGTTGAGGAGAAATGTCGAAAGTTCCTGAGTGATAGACTGTGGGGTTTCAGGGAGAGGGAGTGTTGAAGATGCTAACTACATTTTGACTTAGAGGACGCTTGAGTAGGTGGCCAGTGCCATTCCCTGGCAGGAGGTTAAAAGAGCCAAGGTGTGGGATAGTGAATGACCTGAATCCAAAGGATTTCAAGGTGCAGACACAAGCTCTGGCTGGGATCCCTGTATTCATTCTTTATCCACCCACCCCCAGCTACATGACCATAGACCTCCAGGCCTCTATCCTGTAATTCCTGCCTGTTAGGGTTGTTAGAGGTAGCTTAGGGGTACAGCATGTAGAGGGCATATAGTTTAAATGTGAGGATGTGAGGTACTTTAAAACAGAGCATGTGGTAAGAATTCCATGAATGTCATAGAATGTAATGTATCGTATTATATTATATGCTGCTATTCTATATCCTACATTATAAGCTCAGTTTCCTCCTCTGAAAACTCATGATGGGAGGAGGGCGCTGGATTATGTGATCGGGGTCCCATCTTCTGGTACAGTTTTTCATTCTTATATGTCTGTTTTTGTGTTCACATTTGTGTACGCAAACATAGTTTTACTCAAAAATGTCCATCATTTCTAGGAACTTGCCACATCAGACTCAGATTCCCCAACAGCAGACTACAGGTGAGTATGAAAAATAACCAGTTGCTGTTTATACATAAAGCTAATAGATTAGAAGGTGATTAAGACACTATATAATTTATTAAGCTATAGCTTCACCAAATAAGACAAAACAAATGTGTCATCCCTTTGTCAGGCTGGGAATCTCATCGTAATAGGTTATTGCATAGGTTAGCATCAGAGTGATGAACATAGGGTAAATAATCATAGAGCAAAGCATCCATTCAGGTTGTATGTAATTAAGGGGGCTGAATGCAGTTCCCTTCCCTCACCACTGCTCCTTACTCTTCCCTTGGTCTGAAAGATTCTTGGCTTGTATGCACCAGCATTTGTCTCAGTAAGTGAGCACCTGGAGGCTGGCTCTGACAAAAGGAAACCATTGTGACTGATCACTCAGTCTTCAGGGCAATGAATGAGAAGTGGTTGGCCTGGTAAAAAGCTGTTATCACCTGACCAGTGGGACAACAAGATGGCGGCCAGTTCTCCCAGCACTACTGTTTCCCCAAGACTTGCTTTCTTCAAGTTTATTTCTTTCAAGTGTCCCTAAACATTTTCCACAGCCAATTATTTCATTCATCTCAGTGCTGAGTAGATAACTTATTCATGATTGTCTTCTAATTAGTGGTTGATTCCTACTTCTAATTGCCAGGCAACCAGTAATGCTTTTGTAACTCTTTTGGATAAGCAAGAGAAGTCTTAAAAATGTAAGTTGGGAGTAGAATTCGAAGTCTGAATAGTGGCATTGTGGCAGGGAAGCCTAAGTAAGTCTCTGAAAAACATCAGGCACAGGTAGAAATGTATTGGATGTTTTCATTGAAAATGATCTTCTCTATTCCTGCTTTCGGGAACTTAAGGAGATTTTCGTTTGACAACTTTTCAAAGATTTGAGGCAAGTATACAATGTTTTCCATCACATCTTAATTATAAGACAGCGTTTGTCAGAGATTTTCTTTCCCCACAGTTTTGGTTACTTGTTGGCATTAAACGGTAACGTGTTTCAGCAATACTAGTCAGCATATCGATGTGGTAGTGGTACTTTGTAAGCATTCAGAAGATTAAGGAAGGAACAGACTTTCTTATAAATATTTGTCACCCAAAAAGAAAAAAAGTAAATGAATCCTTACTACCACTAATTTCATGGCTACTTTTTTAAAAGGGGAAAGAATTTAAAAGAATATTTCTATAATGGACAGATAGAATATCTTCCTCATCACCCTCATCCACCTCCATCTCTTCTGTGATTTCTGTCTTGGGATTCTTCATTGTTTCAGGCACAGAATGAATAAAAGGGAGATAATTTGTAGAAACATAGTAAATATTTATTTTGAGTATTAAGAAAAATTGGGATTTCACTTATTTACCCATTAGGGGAGATAGGAAACTTTAGTAGATGTTAGTAGGGATGATATTATTTACTTGTTCAATCTAATTTTCCAAACTATCTTTTTCTAAAACAAGTTTTGGGGAGCAAGTATTTTAGTTGAGTCTAGAAAGCTTTGATCTTTTTTAGTTAACATAGTCTGTTACCTCTTGTTTTCTCTGTTTTTCTGCAATTTGGATCATACTGTTGACTACAATGCACTATCTCCCTTTGGTTGTTTCATCATTGTATTATCAGTGAGTCTCCTGGTTTCTAAGTGCTGAAGGCAAAGAGCCCTCCAGCTTTTTTTTGTTTTTTTGGTAATTTTGAACCCTGCTCCTGCCTCTGACCCATTTAACTGCAGAGAGGAGCTAAGTGGGCAGTTACATTCTTTATTCCCATTCCCATGCCACATATCCAAATGAAAAAAAAGTTTGTTTCTCAATTTTTAAATTACTCTGTTCTGTCTGCAAATGTGTGGATGTGGTGCTGTGTATGCATCTTCATGGGTACAACAGCTCTTCTGTTCTTCCTGTCCTGCCAAGAGGCAGCCACATTTGTGCACGATTAGCATGAAAGAACAGCGGCTTTGAGTCCTCAAAGCGCTGTGCTGGTGTCACCGCTCTATGGAGATAGCTGCGGCACAGAGCGTGCCTCTTACATGCCAGATGATTTTATTTGTAACTACCTGTATGGAATTCAGCAGAGGAGAGTGTTTTTTTGAAGTTTGCTTTATTAAGTTGGTTGTTTTCTTTTGAAATTCTCAACAGAAGTTTAAAAATGAGCCAGCTGCTAGTGTGGTATGCCCAGACTTGAGCACTAGCCGGGGATAATAGAGCCGTTAAAAGCGGACAATAGCCCTACCTTTTGGACGAGGCCCAAGCCATTAGGTTTGATGCCCCTTCAGGTTTTCACATTTTCTCTGCCCTTCCAGCCCACATGATATTTTTTAAAAGCCACGATTAAAAGGTACAGTCAAATATCCCGCAGTCAGGCTCTTTCTTTTTGTTTATTGTAGGAGGAACTTGCAGACCATACCTTTTGAGAAATACAAAACATTATAGCTTTGTCCAAGAAGGAGAGGACTAATTTAGAACTTTCCCTTTGTTTCTTTTGTCCTTTTAAAAACTAAATGCAGAGCAACAAGGCATTGCAACTATTATGAATTTCATTTAGGAAGGTAGAAAATTTCTCCTTGCAATGATTTGTTTGCTCAAAATCTAACTGCATTCATGCCCTAACTAACTCATGCCTGTATTTGTTCTTACACATTGCAGGTAAATGGTATTCCTGAAGAGAGAAAACTGACGGAAGCAATGAATTTATAATCAGACAAAACGGCAGTTATATCTTACCTCTTTTCTCTTCCAATAATGCATGAGCTTTTGTGGCATATGGTGTGCATGTTGACAGTATTAAATGTATACCAAATAATACAACATGGCTTTCATTTTACTAATATTATTTTTTGTACTTAAAGCATTTTTGACAATTTGTAAAACATTGATGACTTTATATTTGTTATAATAAAAGTGATCTTTAAAATAAATATTATTAATGAACCCTAATGTCTGGTGACAGTTACTTCAGGAAAGTATTTGATTGCCTCCTGTTTGTGGAAATCTTCCAGTCGCTAGGAAGAAGTTCTTGCATTCGTCCTTATTCAGCAAGATTTTTTTTAAGTGCTACCTTTTAATGTTCTGAATGTCTACACGTCTGTGTTCCAAGGGCACAACCCATTTAAATAATACTGTAACTCTTGAGGCCTGAGAAGCCATTGGTTTTATATAGCACTTCTTGGAGTGGGTTGTAGGGTGGACCTCATTTTATGGATGTAAAACTGAAGACACCCAGTTCATGCTGGGCAGTCCAGGTTCCAAACCCACTTGACTTTACATGTTTGGTCTTAGCAAAAGCTAAGAGCTGCTACACAAGTGACTTGAATTAGCTCCAGAACCTGTGTCCTCTCTGGTAACTCCTGTGTTCAAGACTTAGCAGAGTTCCTCATGGAGAGAAATTCCAACAGGTGCTCTGTTGGTCTGCTCCATGGATCCTGTTGGATCAATGTAGCCATCTGGTCATCTGGCAGGGCAGCTTCCTTAACCAGACAAGCTGAAGACTTTGCCTTACTCTGCTCGAGGCAGATCTCTGTTAGTTGTTAGTTGGTCAGAGGTCAAACAAATGCTATCTAAGTCTGCTACTGTGTGTGCAGCAGTTTGTCTCCCATTGACTATCATGTTATCAACATTGGTATCCTTCACTTTTTTTTTAAGATTTATTCATTTGAAAGGCAGACTTACAGAGAGAGGAGAGACGGAGATATTCCATCTGCTGATTTACTCCCCAAATGGCCACAACAGCCACGTTTAGGCCAGACCAAAACCAGGAGTCAGGAGCTTCTTCCAGGTCTCCCACTTTTGTGCAGGGTCCCAGGGACTTGGGCCATCTTCTATTGCTTTCCCAGGTGAATTAGCAGGGACTCATATGGGATGCCAGCACTAAAGGCCATGACTTAACCTACTGCGCCACAGCACTAGCCCTTACTTTTCCTAGGACTTAAGAGAGGATGTAGATGCTTTCTTTTTATTTGAAAAGCAGAGACAGACAAAGAGAGATCTTCCATCTGCTGGTTCACTCCAGAAACGACAGCCAAGGCTAGACCAGGCTGAAACCAAGAGCCCAGAACTCCATCCAGGCCTTCCATGTGAGTGGCAGGGATCCAGGTACCCTGCTGCCTCCCAGAGTGCATGTCAACAAGAAGTTGAAAGGGAAGCAGAACTTCAACCCAGGAACTCCAGGATGGGATCCTGGTTTCCCAAGCTGGGCCAAACTTCCTCCACTCTTGTTTCATAAAGATGTATCTTTTTAGCAGGCATTGTGGCATAACAGGTAAAGCTGCTACCTGCAATGCTGGCATCTCAAAGGGGTACGGTTCATGTTCCAGCTGTTCCACTCCTGATCCAGATCCCTGCTAATGGCCTGGGAAAGCAGCAGAAGATGACCCAAGTGCTTGGGCCCCTGCACTCATACAGGAGATGAGGGAGAAGCTCCTGGCTCCTGGCTCCTGGCTTCCGCTTGCCCAGCACTAGCCATTGTGGCTATAAGGGAAGTGAACCAGTGGGTGAAAGATATTCTCTCTCTCTCTCTCTCTCTCTCTCTCTCTCTCTCTCTCTCTCTTTCTCTCTCTCTCTCTCTCCCCATCCCAATCCCACCTCCCCACAACTCTTTCAAAATAAATAAATATCTTTTAGTCATTTCCAAAACAGGTGGGGTATAGCCATATGCTGTGCTCCTGGAGTGATCAGTTGAGGTTGTAAATGTGTTTTGTCTGGATTCCATATCCCAGAAGGAAGGAAGAGTCATCAGGACTCCAGAGGACCAGACTGTGGCTCGGAGCCAGAGAGGCAGCAAACTGTTACACCTGCCAGGTGAAATCGAATTGTTCCTGGAGTCCAAATGAGCAGCAAGAAAATAACACATAATGAGCAAACCAGAGTCAGAGACTTTATCAATCGCTTCTAGAAAAGAGGCTGTTGTGGTGATAGGAAAATGCAATTAAAAGTTTTCATCTATTTTTGCACTGACCATTTTGAAGAATTGGGTAGGAATAGAAAACATTGGCTGGCATCTCTCACCAGTCTTTGAGTCACTGCAGTCCCCCCTTGACAAAGCAATCTTGCCTCCAATTTACTATTTTGGGTGGTGAGTCAGAGTATAAATAATTGCCTCTTGGTTGCTGTGACCCTAATAAAACTTACTTCTGAGTTTAAAAAAAAGTGGAGACTGCTACATGCTGAGTATTTCTATCCTGACCCTACACCCTCATAGTGGACAAATGAAATGTGATGAGTTTGGGGTCCCAATGGTGAACTTCTATTCTAAGATTTATTTTTTACTTATTTGAAATGTTGAGTTACAGAAAGAGGAAAGATGTAGATCTTCCATCCACTGGTTTATTCCTCAAGTGGCTGCAAAAGCCAGAGCTGTACCAAGATGAAGCCAGGAGCCCAGAGCCAATACTTGGTCCCATGCACATTAGCAGGACGCTGGAATGGAAGTGGGCCGTTGGGTCTCAAACTCGTGCCTGTATGGGATGTCATACCAGTGATGCAGTAGAGACTTAACCTACTACACCACAATGCCACCCTCCCCCCAGCTCCATAGTGAACTTAAAACACCTTCTTAATTGGCCTTAGTATGTCCTTGCCTCCCAAAAACTGACTTCATTTTAAAGAGTTTAAGTAAACTCAGATTCCAAATGTACCTAAACATTTGTGACTTTTACATCCTCCAAGGTATAGTCACTCCTATGACTGATGACCTCTCTCTGGCGAAGATCTAAGTTCAGTATCATGTGATACATACCTGAGGTTGCAAGATTTCCCATCATCCTATAGCTTCCTGTAAACATCCTCCTTAAATTAACTAAGAGACCATGATTTTTGAAAACAATGGCCTTTGCCCACCAAAATTGTGTGCTTTATTTCCATCCCCCATCAGCTTTTATTTGCACCTTGGGCAGTATTCAACAAAAAATTGTTGATCTGTAGACAGAATGACCAACTGCATTAATGCAAATTAAGCCTCATAAACATTTATAGATAAATTATAAACATTATAGATCAGAATATACATTAGAGATTTTATATCTGCATGTCTCCCTTAATGATCTTAAAAAAAAACTGTTAAGGCTAAATTTGAGGCTAAGAGAATACTCATAACATGTGTAAATAGAAAATAACATTAAATCCTGTGCCGTCAATGCAGATGTAGCAAGTGGCTTAGCTGCATGACCCATGGGATCAGTGGTCCAAGGTTTGAGCTCTCTCTTGTAGCCTCATGTCTTGAGGACACTCAAAGAGTGGAAGGATAAAAACCTTTAAGAAAACTATCCTGTGATGAAGCAGCTTTACAGACTTGCATTTGAACTTTCCTATGTAATGCCCCTACCATTTGCTTATGTATTCAATAATTAATAAGTTAATATGAGGCAGGCAGTTTTCTAACGATACAGTAGTAAGCCAAATTATCACTTTACTTTCATGAAGCTTACATTCTAGTGGCAAATACAGTTTGTAAAACTTAGTTTTATACCTCTGTCAAACCAATGGTTAAGAATATTATACTACTGTAGTTTTAAGATCTTTGATTACTGAAAAATTTACTGTATATTGGTGAAATTGTTGTTTTTCCATTAAATTTTTGATTATAGCCATTGCCTATTACCACTAAAGTTTTGCTTGTAAAACTTATTTGGTGAAGTATTAACCGTTTTACTGTAACATAAGTTTTTTAAAAATCTCAATGAAAGCAGGAAAGATGGTGGTAGGGAGGGGGAAGAAAGGAAGAGGGGGGAGGGGATATTTTTATATTCTTAGAATTGCATCTGCAAATGCATTAAGCCTGTTAAAAACAGGAAAAATCAAAATTCAGTTGCAAAAAATGATATTAATAGGCAGGCATACAGATAAATGTTGAACTGCAATTGTGATAAATGCTGTGAGGGAAAGTAGTTGGCACAATAAAAGCTTATTACAGGGAGACTTGACCTAGTTAGCAAGGTCAGAGAACCTCCCTTAAGGAAATCTGTGCTGATATAAAAGAGATGAGTAGAAACTCATAAAGAAAGGAAGAACAAATAGCTGAGGCAGGTAGATCATATTTAAGTCCTTTCAGCAGAAGAGCTGTTGGGGCCAGTGCCATGGCTCACTTGGTTAATCCTCTGCCTGCGGTGCTGGCATCCCATATGGGTGCAGGGTTCTAGTCTTGGTTGCTTCTCTTTCAGTCCAGCTCTCTGCTGTGGCCCTGGAGGGCAGTGGAGGATAGCCCAGGTTCTTGCGCCCTGCACCCACATGGGAGACCAGGAGGAAGCACCTGGCTCCTGGCTTTGGATCTACTTGGCTCCAGCCTAGCGGCCATTTGGGGGGTGAACCAACGGAAGGAAGACCTTTATGTCTCTCTCTCTCTCACTGTCTAACTCTGTCAAAAAAGAAGAGGTGTTAGTGGGTATAGGGTTTTATCAGAAAGTGCAATGTGGCCAGGGTATCAAGAATAGGAGAGGATTTTGGTGAAGTGTGGGGGAAGGTGAGATGGAAGAGGTGGGAAGGACCACACCATGCATGAACTTGAACAATAATAAAGTCTGAAGAACTCTAAGAAAGATGGTAATGTGGCCATAATTTGTATTTTATACAAACAATTCAACAATAATATAGAGAACAGAAAGAGCAGGTAGGCAGAGGGGATGTGGAGAGATGAGGTACAATTTGAGAAATGCTTGCTTTGACTAGGCTAGGGATGGGAGATTCAGGAGCTATTTAGGAGGTAAAGAAGATAATAGTTGTTAAGACATTGGTACTTTGGAAATGGTGTTAAATAACAGAAAGGAACCGATTTTCACATACGGGTTTTTCTTAGCAAAAGGTGATACTATCCATTGTGACATACAGTACTAGATGAGAGGCTCAATCAGGGAAAACTGTAAGTTCAATTCTATGCAAGGTGAACTTGAAGCGCCTTTGAGAAAACCGTGACAAGTAGGCCACTGGATATGTGAATTTGAAGCTCAGAGTAGAAATCTGGGCTGGTACTATGTTTAATGAATCATCTTGGTGTAATCACTGAAACTCTAGGAGTTGGAGAAAACTGATAGTATATAACCTGAACATTAATGGAGCAGCCAAAGTGTATCAGTTCCTACAATATATGTGAAGTTAGATATTTTCCAGGATCTGGTGATTATACAAAGGGTGATATTTTGTTGATATTTTATAAAATTATAATAGTATTTAATTTTGTGAAAATATTAATGAATATTACATTTTTATGTAATATTAATGAATTTTACATTTTTAAATATTGTGGTCAGATCTTCTTACATCCAATGTATGGGGCACAGTTCATCTTAGTTTATCATGTAGGGCTTTTTTTGTTCAATTTTTAAATTTTTTAATTTCTTTAATATTCTTTGAAAGGTGAAGAGACAGAGAGAAATGTTCTATTCAATTTTATCACTCTCCAGATACCTATACCAGCAGGGGTTGGGCTAGGACAAAGCCAGGAACTAGGAACTCTATCCACATCTCCCATGTAAGTAGTAGGGACTCAAGTGCAAGAGCCCGCGAGTTGTAATTCAGTTTTAATGGGCCTGCTGAGATAGAGGTGAATGGACTCTCCGCTGATATACTTCAATCTGGAGTGAAAGTAAGACTAACAGGAAGGAGAGGGCCAACAGAGTGGTCAGCAGCCAGTACTCTACATGTTATGTAGAAACAGCTGGGTTGGGTGACACTTTAACCTCATCCAACCAATACTTCTGTGATTACCATTGAGGACGAGCTTTTTCTTTCCTGTAGCAGTCTAGCCATCTTTGTTTAACTTGAGTTCTATGTGTGTATATATGTATTTATGTACATTTTAAAGTCTGTGTGTTGGTAGTTTGGGAATACAGACATATTCACATTGTACAGCAGCTCTCTAGGACTTTACCATCTTGCAAAAATGAAACTCTAGACCCATTAAACTTCAAATGTTTCCCCTCCCCCCACCAGCCCCTGATAACTGCTTTTCTACTTTCTGTTTCTATGATTTCAATACTTTAGATACTTTCTATGCTCATAATCATACAGTTATTTGTCCTTTTGTGATCAGCTTATTTCACTCAGCAAAACATCTTTGAGGTTGATCCATATTGTAGCATGTGACAGGATTTCTTTTTAAAGACTACAGTAATAGTCAAATGTTGGCATTTGCCACATTTTTGTCTATTTACTTGTTGGTGAATATTTATTGACATCTCTTGACTATTGTGATTAACTGCAATGAACACAAACGTGCAAATATCTGTTTGAGACCTTGCTTTGACCAATATATCTTGTAGGGGGCACAGTTCAACCCACAGCAGCTGCAAAGAGGAGAAGAAGTTTCCTGAGATGAAACCTTGAGAACGCTGTTCTACCCAGTGATGAAGGTTAACATGACCAGTTATGGGACAGATTGACACGTGCACCTAATGAATGCAGCACTGTTTCAGTGATAGTCCTAGCAAAAAGGCATATCCTGAGTCTGAAGAAAAAAGCTGACAATATCAAGTTGGAAATATGGTATGAAACAACCAGTCTCACTCTGTAGAACTGTTAATCCATGTTAAAATCATGGAGACTGAAGAAATCCAGAGACAAGGAACCAAAGAGACATTACAGCCAAATGCAGTGTGTAATCTTAGACTAAATTCTGGATCACAAAAGCTGCCTTACAAAACAGTTGGTAAAATTTGAATAAAGTGTACAGGTTAGATAATACAATGACATCAATGTTAAATTCCTCATAGAAAATAGCGCTGTAACCAGAATATGAAGAATTGATTAAAGAGCAAGAAAGGTAATAAATAGAAGGACAACTGTTCAAGGACAGGATGGGAAAGAAGAAATGAGCAGAAGCATTTGTATTTTAAAAGTATTTTATATATGTAGAATTGATAGAATTTGCTGATGGACTGGAGAAAGGAATTGGGAAAGAAGGGTTCAAGACGACTTCCAGAATTGTGGCCTTAATTCCTAAGTTTATTTTTTTATTCATTTACTAAATGTGTGGAAACTGTGGAAAGAACAGATATCAGGGATAAGATCAAGAGTTGAATTTTGAGCATTTTTTTCCTAGTCACAAAGGCTACTGCTTCCCAAGGCAAACAACGAGGTGGATGTGCCATCTCTGGAGTTTTCAATGCCATCTGCCAAATCTGGAGTATGTAATTCTTTGAAATAACTTTATGCGATATAACAGATAATAAAATGTTAACCAGTCGTACACACTAAGACTCAGTAATGTCTGTATCAGTGTGAAGTGTCCAAATGTTCTGTCATGGAAGAAGATAATGAAGTGCAGGGATCTTGTTGCTGGGGAATGTGTAACATGGGGCTGTTTTAGATAAGCCTGAAAAGGAGCAAGCACATTCTAAAAGTCAGCAGAGTTAGGAGGGAATTTATTTCTGAGTCTGTCTCATCTCTGAAAAATATTGGAAGATTGAAATGAGTAGGTAAAATTACTTCCTTTTTGTGTTCAGAAATTTGCACTCATCCAAACCATGAGTTCCCATACCAAGCCAAACAGTTATTGAAGTGGAAGAGTTCTTCATTGACTGCCCTTGCAGTTCCTAGTGGAACCTAACAGTGAACTTTGGCGTCACATGTTGGTAGATGACGACCTTGGATTAGACACTCGAACTCTTTCCTAAGAGAAATCAAATCTGTCATATGCACAAACTGCATCAGAATTACTCACTGGCCTGGAAGGCGTATCTTCTGAGAAATTCTAACTAGCTAAAAATTCTTGACCGGCGCCGTGGCTCAATCCTCCACCAGCAGTGCCGGCACACCAGGTTTTAGTCCCGGTTGGGGCACTGGATTCTGTCCCGGTTGCTCCTCTTCCAGGCCAGCTCTCTGCTGTGGCCAGGGAAGGCAGTGGAGGATGGCCCAAGTGCTTGGGCCCTGCACCTGCACCGGAGACCAGGAGAAGCACCTGGCTCCTGGCTTCGGATCAGTGTGGCGCGCTGGCCACAGCAGCCATGGAGGGGTGAACCAACGGAAAAGGAAGACTTTTCTCTCTCTCTCTCTCTCTCTCTCTCTCTCTCTCTCACTGTCCACTCTGCCTGTCAAAAAAATAAATAAAAATTCTTATATGAGTAGAAACTTCAACATAGCACTGCATATAACAGAAGATACTTGTGTAAATGTGAAGATGGAGCATATCTTTGAAATAAATAAATAAAGGATACCATTTATCCTAAATTTATAAAGTTACTGTGATTCATATAGATGTATACTTGCATAAATATGCAAATTTTTGGAAATATGGAAGCTAGTTTTGATTTTGATTTAAAAACATAAAAATAGTGGAAAACCTCTGATTTAAACAAAAAGCATTAAAGTAGGCTGCTTCCACCAGAAATGAAAAACTTATTTTATAGCATATTATGACCTCTTACACCATAAACCTATATAATTCAACCTGTATAATTAAAGCTTGTATAATTCAAACTGTAGGGCACTTACATGAATTGTTTCTGTTATAGAGTATTAAGTACACCAGTTTTCCCATACACATATATGAATCTAGTGTGTTTTAGGAAGCAATTCATGTAAGTTAAGGGAAAGATGGATTATTTACTAAGCAGTTCTGGTGAATAGATGGTCATTTGAAACAAAATTAAGTTGGATCCCTACCACACATCATAAAGATATAGGAAAAAAATACAAGTGATCCTCTATTACCTTGGAATAGAGAAACCCTCCTTATTCAAAATCTACAAGTCATAAGTAAAAGATGTCAATAAAAGATTGACAAAATCTGCTGTATTAAAAAAAAGCTTTGTAAAGCAAAACCAAGAGAAACAAAGGATAAACAGAAAAAAAAAATGTATGATGTACCATAAACAAAGACCTTATCGTCCAAAAAGAATTCTTTGGAATTGATAAGAAAATGATCAACAATAGGTGAATGGACACTATGTTCTGAATGTTTGTATCTCCCAAAATCCATGTTGAAACGGAATTCCCAAGGTGACAGTCACAGGGGGTGGAGCCTTTGGGAGGTGACCTAGTCATAAGGGTAGAGCCCTTATGAATGGGATTAGTGCCTTATAAAAGAGTCCCAGAAAACTGCCTTGCGCCTTCCACACCAGAGGACACAGCAGGAAAAGTGCTGTCCAGGAACCAGGAAATGGGCCCTCGCCATCACCGACTTATTCTTGGACTTCCCAGTCGCCCAGAAACACAAAACAAACTTCTCTGGTTTGCAAGCCACTCAGTCTATAGTCTTGTTGAATCAGCAAAGATAGATTAAGACAGAAAGCAAGCAGTTGAATCAAACTATTCAGAGAAAAAGGAATACAAATATTAATGGATTTAAAGCATTTGGCAAGTTGCAAATTGATAACACTGTGGAGGAGAAGTGTTGTTGGGGAGACAGCGTTGATGCACTGCTGTTGGGAATGCAAACTCCTAGCACCCCCGAGGACAGAGGTCTAGTGGTGTATGTTAAAATAAAAAATGCATCCACCCTATGAGCCAGGAATTCTATGTGTGGTAATTTACACGCATACTCATGTTGATAGCTAACGATTACAGCTATTCATTGCAGCATTATTTGTGACAGTAATTGGTTGGAACTAAGCACCATTAATAAGAGAATGGCAGATTGATGTAGTGCCCACACAATATACCAAACAGGATTGTATTTCTTGTTTCCTTGTAGGAGTAAATAAACAGCAAGTAAGAATGGCTACCTGCAGTTGAAGAGTACTGGCCATGAGAACTGGGTAGGCAAGGAATTGTGGGGGAAAAATAAAATCTTTCATGTCCACCTTTAATATTTTTGGTTTTATGAACCATCTCTATATTTCCCATTTAAAAATAAATACGTGAGAAAGAAAGAATGAATGGGCTTGCCCTTGAAAGAAGCAGCTGGGCCAGCGCCGCGGCTCACTGAGCTAATCCTCCGCCTTGCGGCGCTGGCACCCTGGGTTCTAGTCCCGGTCAGGGCGCCGGATTCTGTCCCGGTTGCCCCTCTTCCTGTCCAGCTCTCTGCTGTGGCCAGGGAAGGCAGTGGAGGATGGCCCAAGTGCTTGGGCCCTGCACCCCTTGGGAGACCAGGAGAAGCACCTGGCTCCTGCCTTCAGATCAGCGCGGTGCACTGGCCGCAGCGGCCATTGGAGGGTGAACCAACGGCAAAGGAAGACCTTTCTCTCTCTGTCTCTCTCTCTCACTGTCCACTCTGCCTGTCAAAAAAAAAAAAAGAAAGAAAGAAAGAAGCAGCTGGAGGGCAAGGGCTGGTGCCAGCACAACTCCCGTTTCTGTTATCTCCGCATGGCTGCCTGGGTATTTAGAGATGGCCAGAACGCTACGTGAGAGAGGCCTTCCAATCTGCTGGCGTCTTCTTTCTGATCTCCCCTATAACTCCACCGGCTCCTGGCCAGCAGGAGCATTCAAACGCCTCATGCGGGAACGGATGGGCTGGTTGCAGATTGAAGTTTTGTTCTTGTAATCTGCCTATTCCTGCGTGTGGCTCTGCTCAGATAATATTAGAGCTCTGAGGAAAGAATTAAAGATGACCACCGGCGCTAGGAGCAGGGTTTGGAAGGCTCATGTCAATAGGAAAGAGAAAAACTAGACCATGGCAGTATGTTAGGAAAGGGAAAAGTAAATCACGATAAAGAGTAATAAAAATATATAAAATAGGCAGAAGTAGGGAAGTGGAAAATGAGCGGAATAATGTCTAGGTGTGAAGCCTACCTGACAAGCCTGGGGTACAGCTCTTGTGTTCGGTTGGCTGAGCGTGCAAATGCAGGCATTACTGCTGCAGGCCCCAGGTTAGCACAGATCCTCTCTGCATAGTGACTGACCAGCCCCACCACAAGTGCCACAGTCACACCGTGATGAGCTGAAGGGGCAGGTAAACCCTGGCCGAGATTCTCAGGAAAAAACCTTGAGCTTGCTTTTAATCACAGACGTGGCAGTGAGGGCCTAAATTTCTGTTCCATATAGCCCACTCAATAATTTCACTTGATAAAATGTTTAAGGAGTAACCAGAAGCCCACTGTGACACATAAAAAAAAAAGAAGAAGGAAAGAAAAATATTCAATAAGGCTTCCATAGAATGACCAGCTTTGAGCTGCGCTGCTTCCTGATGTACCCTCCAAGGTCAACTATTTATGTAATGGAGACCAAAAAATGGGGAGAAGTGATGAACTATATGGACTCCAGCTATGAAGCAGCCAGAGTTGGAGAAAACCATGTTTTTCCTTAAAATAATAAATTTGTAGGAGTCCTTTTTTAAAAGAAAAATTGATTTATTTATTTGAAAGGCAGAGTTACAGACAGGAAGAGGCAGAGAGAGAGAGAAAGTCTTCCGTCCACAGGTCCACTCCCCACATGGCCACAATGGCAGGAGCTGAGCTGATCCAAAGCCAGGAGCCAGGAGCTTCTTCTGGGTCTCCCATGCTGCTTTCCCAGGCCATAGCAGTGAGCTAGATCAGAAGTGGAGCAGCCAAGAGGTGCCTATATGGGATGCTGGCACTGTGGGCAATGGTTTACTTGCTACACCACAGTGCTAACCCCTTGGAGTTCTTTAGGTAAAGACATTAAAAGTAGGACTATTAGTTTTTGAAATTTTTTTCAATTTCCCTCAATTTTGTTTATTATATTTCTTTCAAGTAAGAGAAATATACATATTTTTGTAAGTAGTATAAATGTATGAATTTTGCTACCTATTGTTTATATGCTTAAGCTATTCCTTTGATATCAGAAATTAGATAAAATTAAATTACATTTTATATCCTTATTAAAAATTCTATGCTCACTGTGTTATGAATTTTCATATATATAAGAACTCTATTCCCAGTTTTCATACTAGTTTTTTGATGGGCACATACTTTAATTGCAAATTTTGGGGTTATTATTATTTTTTTTCTTTTCTTTTTTTTTTTTTTTACAGGCAGAGTGGACAGTGAGAGAGAGAGACAGAGAGAAAGGTCTTCCTTTTGCCGTTGGTTCACCCTCCAATGGCCGCCGCGGTCGGCGCGCTGCGGCCGGCGCACCGCGCTTGTCCGATGGCAGGAGCCAGGAGCCAGGTGCTTTTCCTGGTCTCCCCATGGGGTGCAGGGCCCAAGCACTTGGGCCATCCTCCACTGCACTCCCGGGCCACAGCAGAGGGCTGGCCTGGAAGAGGGGCAACCGGGACAGAATCCGGCGCCCCGACCGGGACTAGAACCCGGTGTGCCGGCGCCGCAAGGCGGAGGATTAGCCTGTTGAGCCACGGGGGGTTATTATTATTAACTATAAATATTCCTTTCATTATTCTTTGTGGTTGCCTAAGGAAAATCATGGCTCAGATCTCTTCCAGATTTCACTGTGGAGAAGGCAGCAGGTAGACAATCTCCAGCTATTGAACACCAGATTCTGTCTTGAGTTTACATGGAATGCTCCTTGTGCCTAGACTGCTGATCCCTAGCAATGACTGGGCACGGCAGGGGTCACTGGCGACAGACAGCCCTTCCTGCTCAGTGCTAGACGTCTCCAGTGGGTAATCTTAGTTCCAGGGTTCCGCATAGTCCTAGCAAAGCTTTCTTGAAGTTGCTCTACACGCCCAACGGCTAAAATATTATTTTCCATCCAAGTATTCCTTAGCTGTGTATGAGTTTCCCGTAGCTGAAATATTATCTCCACAGTGAGGACTTTTCTGACCCTTGAAGGGAAGTGGCTTCTTTAATACCTCCTCCTTTTGGGTTATTTGGAAAAGAGGGTGAGGAAGGAGATGGAATCATCTTTAATACCAATACTCAACACCTCCTCCAAGACCCATGCTCCTTGCAACTCTCTGCCATTGGTCACTGCCTACTTTAGGATGGATCACAATTGGACATTCATGGATCAGAGCCTCTCGAGGGGACACTGATGTTTCTCCAAAGTCTCTGTGTGGAGGGTTGGGGTTCAACATGGGGAGACCTTATTCATGGAGGACCTTATTCATATTAGATCATTACAATGTATCATCTATATTAAAGGGCCAAAAAAACTCAACCACAACACACAGGAATTTTCCTGAATCCCCTAGCATATTCTGGCATACAGGGGAAAAGGCAGCAGCTGACATGAAGTGCGTCTGACTCATGGACCAGCACGGCGCCTCTTCCCCACACCGTCGCATGAGGATGTAGCCATAAAGAGCAAGCACACTCACTGAAGACCTTGCTGCAGTGGCCTGCGGGCAAGTGTGAACCCACAGCCTGGGGCTGCAGCCAGGCCTCCAGTGCCCAGAGCAGCACCCTCAAAAGGGAAAGGAGAACAGGCAGTTAGAAAGGGAATGGGCACGATCCTGCTAGAATTTTTGGTGATATTAAAAAACAAGGGTGTGGAGAGCAAACAGTAGTGGCTGAAAAGAACACATTAAGTGAATAGGATAAGGAGAACTCTCACCCTTATTTTTGTGAGGAGTATTTCAGAGAAATGTGGATATTTGTACAGGAACATCTATGAGCCATTCAGGGACCCTAGTGAAAACAATACCATCTGTGTACTGGGACTCTCTTGTTCATGTGCACCAGCGCAGACTGAAGAACCACTCCTGGCCACTTGACTCGTTTCCAAATAGATATAAGACAGTAGGAGGGCCAGGCAAAAATATAACCAAGTGACGTCAACGGAAGTCGATGAAAAAGGGGCCGAGGATGAGGCAAACCTAAGTACAGAACCCCAGAGTGCCACATTCCCTGGAGGGAACGCATATCCAGTTCCAGATTGTCTTCAGCAAACTTGAGAAACCAACTCACAGTGTCCATAAGAGAGTCTCAGCAAATGAACTGTTCTGAAGGAGCACAGATATTTCCATAAGGCCAGGATGAAATAGCTTCTGAGAGTCCACAAAAAGAGCCATTGTGTAATGCAATCAACAACATTCTCATGGCGACACGGTGTGTCCTGCAATGCTGAGCGATGGCTTCAAACTCAAAAGGCATTCTAGGGGAATATTAGGGAGTGATTGTCCAGGTGACCCCTGCTAGGTCACAAGTACATTTTAAAGACCCTAGGAAGCGATAGAAATCACATTCTTCAGAGCCCTTTATAAACACTGTTTGCCACAGATGATGGCCAGTAGTTAGCTGAGATTCGATACTGGATTTCCCATCCTGAAGTTCAGCTGTACAAAGGTTCTAGGGAAAAACGGTTGCAGTGGGGCACTGAGTGGTGCAGGAGTGACATCTCGGGGGAATCTTATGAGTGTGCTAATCATTAGCCGCTGAGGATTTACTCTAGAGTTTGGTCAAGATTCTCGTGAAGAAAATAATTGAAAAGAGACTGTGCTCTCACACAGACATATGAATGCTTTAGATTACAAACTTCTGCATAGTGTAACCAAGTCTTAATTAATTTCTGTCTGGAAAATGTTTAAGGAAGGCATAAGCATAGGGCTGTAAAAAAAAAAAAAAAGCTGCCCCTCCCTCCAATTCCCAAAAAGTGTCCGTGGAAAGTCTGGCTCGGAGTCCCATGGTTTCCTAAAGTTCTTCCAAGTTAAATCATTTGTGTAATGTACATTAGGGTATCTGAATGAAGGAACCTTCTGTATGGGATTAAGGAGCAACCCAGAGTTGGAAAACACCTGAGTACATCTCACTATAAGAGCTCTCTATGTACGCAGGATATTACATTTCTGTCAAATGTTCATGTTCTAAAATTATTCAGCTTGTATTTGCTGTGTCTTTTGGCATGCTTAACTTTTACATTTTCATGGAATGATTGTAAGAATTCAGGTTTTACCTTTTGATTTATCCTTAGTGGGTCATTTTTCATCCAGAGATATTCACTTCCATTTGCTACTTAGTTCACAAGTCTTTAAACCCATTATTCCTTGTTCATGACTTTGGGTGTATAGACGAAAGGGAGTTTACTCATCCCACCTCATAATTAAGCAATTGTCATGGGGGTAAAAAATATTTCTACTGTTATTTATTCTAAATTTTTCTTAATAAAATCTGTTTCTATGCTTCCTGCTGTATCCATTACACTGTGTATTCTTGCATTCATCCTACATTGATGTAACTGTAACTTAATAATGTGTCTCAATTCCACTTAACACAAGTCCTGTCCTGTCCCTTACTCTATTGAAAACTTTTCCTGGATGTCATTGCCCAAGTATTACTGTTTTCTCAAAAAACAACTATTGTTCAGCAATACAAATGGGTGAAGTACTGTTGTACATGCTACATGGATGACCTTTTTTCTTTTAAATATATATTCTAAGTATTTATTTTATGTTTATTTTCATTTAATTTGAAAAGCAGAGAGAAAGAGAGAGAGAGAGAGAGAGAGAGAGAGAGAGAGAGAGAGAGAATCTTCCACCACTGGTTTGCTCCCCAAACATCACACCAGGAGAGCCAGGAATTAAACCCAGGGCCTCCATGTGAGTGCCAGGGTTGCAAATACTTAAGTCCTCATCTGCTGCCTTTTAGGGTGCACACTGGCAGGAAGCTGATGGTAGGAAGACAGAGGTAGGACTCTGACGATGAACTCCATCTGGGGTGTGGATGTCCCAAACAGCATTTTAATTTCTGCACCAAACACCAGCCCCTGTGTTACTTCTTTATAATTCCCATTGAAAAGTTCCTAGTCTCTGAGATAGGACTGCAGCTCCGTGGCCTCTGCATCTGTACATGCTTTGTAAATGCTGGGCCCCTTAGACTTCCACTGTATGTTTTTCCATCACCTTCTCTCTCCAAATGATTGTGTCCTTGGGTGTAAGATGGAAGGCAGCCAGGAAAAGAAATGCTAAATTCTTAGTTCTAGTTTGCTCTTAAATCAAAAATGTTAGTACTTTCTCCTGAATTACCTAAGAAAAATGTACCTTGCTACTATAATTTTTTTTATTATTATTTGACAGGAAGAGTTAGACAGTGAGAGAGGGGGACGAAGAGAAAGGTCTTCCTTCTGTTGGTTCACCCCCCAAATGGCCGCTGCTGCCGGAGCCACGCAGATCTGAAGCCAGGAGCCAGATGCTTCTCCCTGGTCTCCCATGTGGATGCAGGGGCCCAAGCACTTGGGCCATCCTCCACTGCCTTTCCAGGCCACAGCAGAGAAAGAGGAGCAACTGGGACTAGAACCCAGTGCCCATGTGGGATGCTGGCACCACAGGCAGAGGATTAACCTAGTGAGCCATGGCACCGGCCCCACTCTACATATTTTTTTTAAATGAACTTATCGTTAATTCCATTTTCCCATTAAATTTTTTAAAGATTTATTTCTTGAAGGACAGAGTTAGAGACAGAGAATGAGATCTTCCATCCATTGGTTCACTCCCCAAGTGGCCACAATGGAGGGAGCTGGCCTGATCCAAAGTCAAGAGCCAAGAGCTTCTTCTGGGTCTCCCTAGCTGGTGCAGGGGTCCAAGTCCTTGGGCCATCCTGTGTTACTTTCCCAGGCCATTATCAGGGAGCGGGGTCAAAAAAGGAGCAGCTAGGACTTGAATCGATGCTGGTGCCTCAGGCGGCCGCTTTACCTTCTATACTAGGGCACCGGCTCTGCTCTAATTATTATCTTTTAAAACCCAGATAGGGGCCGGCACTGTGGTTAGTAGCCTAAGCTTCCGCCTGCGGCACCGACATCACACACCAGCACCGGTTAATGTCTGTGCTGCTCCTCTTTGGGTTCAGCTCTCTGCTATGGCCTGGAAAGCAGTGGAAGATGGCCCAAGTCCTTGGGCCCCTGCACCCGCGTGGGAGACTGGGAAGAAGCTCCTGGCTCCTGGTTGTGGATCAGCTCAGCTCTGGCCCTTACAGCCAAATGGGGAGTGAACCAGCACATGGAAGACCTTTCTGTCTCTCTCCCCCTCTCAAATAAATAAATAAAACCTTAAAAAAAAAAAAAAAACTCAGATGGTCTAGTCTCATGGAGAAGGGTATAATCCTTTGACCTGTGACTTATCAAACAAACAAAAAAGCCAATAAGCAAATGAAATACTGGTCTAATTTTTAAAAAGCTAAAGTCAAAACTCAAGTACTTATTGGAGATGGATAGAAAATCAAATGAAGAAGGCTAAGGATAAAGTACCACAAATTAAAAACACAAACTGCCGTATATAGTAGCAAACTTTTTTCTTGCATGGTCATATAAGCCTTTCACATAAACATGTATAATATTCAAGGTATTTTAAATTTGAAAATGAAGAGGAAAAACATTTAACTATGACTTTTTCTATAATTCTTAGTTGTTTTACCTTGAACTTGGAAAAAGAAACTAATATCTTACTAACAAGCAATCTGTCAAGTGGTACTTTGAGGACAATTTTACCTTTGCATCCTTTGAGGACAAGGGGTATTTGATTTTATTCATGTGCATTTCCCTCCCCAAATTGTTCAATTCTTACTTCGAACATGGATATTTTCCTAACGGTTTGTATATTGTGAAGTATTTTAAATATTGTCATATTTAGGTCCTGATAACACAGTCAATGCAGTTAAATATTTGTGTACTGTGTCTCCTCATTTCTGCTATCACTTTAAATACAAAAAAAAAAAAGGTAAAATAAATGGTGTCATTCACTTTTTGTAAGATTCAAACTCAGAAAAACTTTTCTAGAATTCCATCTTCAACCCCGTAGTTTAGGGAATGAAGTTTAGACTACCATTTCCTTTTCTGGAAACTAATTTTATCATTTAAAAATGAGCCGGAATATACCTTGCCAAATAAGTTTCCCCAAATCACAACTACCCTAAGAATGAACAATTAAGTCACATATCTGTGCAACAATTTTTTTGTATTTTGCAGAGAAGTATTCAAAGTAGAAAGATGTGCTGAATTGCTAATCAAAATTGGTACTCTTCAGTCTTTGCAATTAAGCTAAAGGGAACATCTTTTCTAGAATGATGTGAAGAAATCAATCTCTCCCAACAGTTTCCCAAATCTGAGTATGATGCTACCCTGCAGGGTCTGAGCCTACCCGTACAAGGATGGACTGGGTCCAAGGAAAGGTGAGTGCGCCGCTCGCCCGTTCCCCAGCCTCCCGATCCCGGAGACAATCAGACACAGCGGGGAGCCAAGTCTAGCGAGGACTCATTTATTCAATGCGAAACCGAACCTTTTATAGCACAAAACTGCAGAGTCATTGGGGCAGGGCTAAGGACCAACCTATCATTTAAAAGGTCACTTTACGGGGGGATTTCTATAGGACTAGCCATATGTCTATACTAGTCTTGTTACCTCCCCTGATGTTGCGTAGCCAATTAGCTTTTGAGTTCCGCCCATTTTACTTCCTCTGGGCATCATCTTCTTTGCCCCTCCTTGGCGCCGCCCGGTCCGGGGGCCACATGCGCGCACGCCGGGCCTCTCCCTGCGCTGCCATCCCCGGGACACCTGACGGCTGGCTCTGCGGGCCCGGCTCTACGGCTCCATGCGGCTCCAGTCTGCGCAGCTCGGGCGGGGGCACCTGCGCATGAGGAGCCCCCTGGGCCTGGCCTGGCCGCACCATGGCCGTGCTCATGCCCCACACTACCCAACCACCAGCAGACTCCCGTGTGGTGCATCCAGTTCGTCAAGCAAAACACTGAACTGTCTGCAATGCAAGCCAGGAGACACGTCCACTCTATTATATAAATGACTATACAAGGTTGGTTCTTAAAGTTTTAAAGTGATTCTTATGTAATAGAATAAAAACTGGACTTTAGTTCCATGTTGTTCCAAAAACAATAATTGCTGGGGCCGGCGCTGTGGCGTAGTGGGTAAAGTGCCTCCTGCAGTGCTGGCATCCCATATGGGCACCGGTTCAAATCTACTTGCAATCCAGCTCTCTGCTGTGGCCTGGAAAAGCAGTAGAGGATGGCCCAAGTCTTTGGGCCGCTCACCCATGTGGGAGATGGAGCAGAAGCGCCTGGTTCCTGGCTTCGGATTGGCATAGCTCGGCCGTTGTAGCCAGTTGGGGAGTGAGCCAGTGGATGGAAGACATTCTCTCTCTTTCTTTCTCTCTCTCTTTCTGTGTCTCTGTAACTCTGCCTTTCAAATAAATAAAAATCTTAAAACAACATTATTATTATTATTATTATTATTTTGACAGGCAGAGTGGACAGTGAGAGAGAGACAGACAGAAAGGTCTTCCTTTGCCGTTGGTTCACCCGCCAATGGCTGCCGTGGTTGATGGCAGGAGCCAGGTGCTAGGTGCTTTTTCCTGGTCTCCCACGGGGTGCAGGGCCCAAGCACCTGGGCCATCCTCCACTGCACTCCTGGGCCACAGCAGAGGGCTGGCCTGGAAGAGGGGCAACCGGGACAGAATCCGGCGCCCCGACTGGGACTAGAACCCGGTGTGCCGGCGCCGCAAGGCGGGGGATTAGCCTGTTGAGCCACGGCGCCGGCCTTAAAACAACATTATTAATTGCAATTTCCCTCTACAAGTCATATGTCATCACAATACCACTTTCAGCTCTCAGATTCACTAATTATTAAATTTGTTAATATTTGTCAATGTAAAATTTCAAGATATTCTCAATCCTCTCAATAAACCATCTCCTTATGATGATCCTGACATAGGGATGTTTCTGAGTCTCCTGGTTAGAATTCTCACTGAAAACACAAATATAATTTTTCTAGGTTGTTTGTTGATATCTAGGCTCTTATCAGTTGCAACAAAAAATGTCACATCGAGGGCCATTCCACCCAGAATGCACCCGATCTCATTTGATCTCAGAAGCTAAGCAGGCTTGGGTCTGGTTAGTACTTTGGACAAAATGTCACAGATTGCATTTCTTACAAACTGTGTCAGTTTTTTCAAGTTCTCAACTGCAGCTTGAAGTGCTGAGGGCGACGGCCATGCTCCCAGGGAGCTTTGCACGCATCTTACTGTTATGCAGCTGATTTCTGCTGTCGTCACAGATGCGCTTCTAAAATCCAATATGTGCGTATTACATGTTTTGATGTAATTTTTCATTTTATATTTTAATTTCACAGAATCATTGTATAATGTTTAAAATTTTTGTTTGAAATGTAGCCTTAGGGGCCAGTGCTGTAGCATAGTGGGTAAAGCTGCTGCCTGTAGTGCTGGCATCCCATATGGGCCCTGGTTTGAGACCGGGATGCTTCACTTGTGATCCAGCTCTCTGCTATGGCCTGGGAAAGCAGTAGAAGATGGCCCAAGTCCTTGGGCCCCTACACCCACATGGGAGACCGGGAAGAAGCTCCTGGGTTCTGGCTTTGGATCAGTGCAGCTCCAGTTGTTAAAGCCATTTGGAGAGTGGACCAGAGGATGGAAGACCTCTCTCTCTCTCTCTTTCTCTGCCTCTCCTTCTCTTTCTGTGTAACTCTGACTTTCAAATAAAGAAATAAATCTTTTAAAAAATTAAGTCACTGAAATTTTAGGTGTTTATGCAATTTATTAATCTGTTTTTACGTATAGTGGCATTTAGATACATATTTCTGTGTATTGGCACTAATTTTTAGAATAATTTTTAGGTTGTTTTTGGTATTTCTTTGACAGTCATGTTATGCCTGTTGAATACAGAGGAATATTTTCAAATTTCACAAAAAACTAAAACATCTTTTTTCTTAAAAAATACAGTTTTCTTGACTTACTTTTTTCAGTTTCCTACTTTTTATAGGTAATTGATTCCAAAGAACGAATTCCCTATTATAAGCAAAATAATGATAATAGTGTAAGCACAATGACAAGTGGCCATCAACCTTCGTTCCAGTACAGAGTGACAATGCAGTGGGTGGCGGGGGACCACCGTGAGCAAGACTGGAGGCTCTGACTGGCAGCTGGTGCTCAGCTCTGGTAGGTACTTGCCATCCAGGAATTGCAAGACTCACCCTGCTGCAGACACACTATTTATGTGGCTGTGTTTGTGGGTTACCCTATTTTTATGACACTATGCAAATCAACATGGTAAAAGCCAATTAGAATATATGAATCCCTAAGGAAAAAGAAAAGTATTTCCTCAACTTCCTCTTCATTTGCAGGGCTGCCCACATGCCTCAAAAGTACGGTTAGTACTTGACATGGTTTTGTAGCATGTGCTGATTCATGAATTCAGCACTATTTTTGCAGCTGGGGACATAAAGATGCATTCTAATGGGAGATGATGGAAAATGAAAGATAGTGAGGGGCCGGCGCTGCAGCTCACTTGGCTAATCCTCCACCTGCGGCACCAGCACCCCAGGTTCTAGTCCCGGTTGGAGCCCTAGATTCTTTCCCAGTTGCTCCTCTTCCAGTCCAACTCTCTGCTGTGGCCCGGGAAGGCAGTGGAGGATGGCCCAAGTGTTTGGGCCCTGCACCGGCATAGGAGACCAGGAGGAAGCACCTGGCTCCTGGCTTCGGATCAGCGCAGTGTACCAGCTGCAGCACGCTGGCTGTGGTGGCCATTTGGGGCATGAACCAATGGAAAAAGGAAGACCTTTCTCTCTGTCTCTCCCTCTCTGTCTAACTCTGCCTGTCAAAAAAAAAAAAAAAAGATACTGATAGGAATACAAATATCAGATAATAGACAATAATCCAGGAGAACTGATTGTGATTTGCTACACAGTGATCACAGTGGAAGTGATAGAATGTAGCTGAATTATGGATTTATTTTGAAAGTGAAGTTGAGGGGCTGGTGCTGTGGTGCAGCAGGTTAAAAGCCCAGCCTGCAGTGCCGGCATCCCATGTGGGCACCAGTTCGGGTTCCAGCTGCTCCACTTAACGATCCAGCTCTCTGCTATGGCCTGGGAAAGCAATAGAAGATGGCCCAATTCCTTGAGCCCCTGCACCCACGTGGGAGACCTGGAAGAAGTTGCTGACTCCTGGCTTCGGATCTGCCCAGTCCTGGCCATTGCAACTACTTGGGGAATGAAGCAGTGGATGGAAGTTCTCTCTCTCTCTCCCTCTGCCTCTCCCTCTTTGTAACTCCGCCTTTCAAATAAATAATCTTTAAAAAAATGAAATGAAGTGAAGTTGATAATATTTACTAAATTACAAGACATGGGTGTATGGAAAAAGTGGTTCAAAGATGACTTCCAACTTAAACAAAATCTTAAAAATTTGAGAGAAGGGAAGATCCAATCTACTGGTTGACTCCCCAAATAGCTGCAATGGCCAGGACTGTGCCAGGCTGAAGATGAGTGCCAAGAATTCAATCCAGGTCTCCCATGTGGCAGGAACACAGTCATTGCCACCTGCATTCCAGAATGTGCGTTACCAGGAAGTAGGAGTCAGGGGCCAGAGCTGAGCATCAAATCCAGGTACTCTGGTAAGGAACATGTGCATCTCAGTCACCAGGCTAAACATCAGCTTTGACCCCCCAACTGCTTATCTGAGCAATCTGAATGGTGTAGTTGCTGTTTACTACATGGGAAAGTTTGGGGGAGCTTTTATTTGTCTGGTTGTGGCCAGTAATGGTGAAGCTCTAGAGTTTTTGTTTTAGACTGAAGTATGAGATGTGTTTTAGATATTCAAATATAGTTATGAAACAGGCAGGTGGATATGGGTCCTAATTTTCAGGAAGAGGTTCAGATTTTAGATAGAAGGTTGCTAGTCACTGGCATGCAGATAATATTTAAAATCATGCTATTTATGGCGTTACTTAAGGAGTTAAGTGTGGATGAAGGTCTGAGGACTGAGCTTTGGAGAATGGCAATCTACAGTGTGTGTGTGTGTGTTGGGGGTGGGGTGGGGGAAAGGACCAGGAAATGAGACTATGAAAGAATGGCTGAGGCAGAAGTCAGCTAATGAAGAGCCCTGGCAGCTCTGCCGGCCAAGAGTTGGATCACTGGAAATGGACCTGCCCTGGCGTTGAAGGATGCCCAGGTCAGAGCCACAGACTTGGCTGGCTCTAAGCTGAAATGCCCTTCACTCGCCCCAGCTTCCAAAGTGTCCACAGCTGCTGAGGGGACAGCTAAGTAGGGTCAGCAACATTGCAGACAGAAGATACCACCTGCCTTTACCTGGCCAGCTCTCCTCCCAGGCCAGCTAGGTAATGGAAGCCAACAGGGTGCCTTCGCCAAGGAGGTTCACACCCCATGTGAAGAGACAGATGGGTCTGGCCTCATAACTGACAAGGCCTTAAAGCCCGCCAGATTATCTGTCAGGTCCTATTTGCCTCTCAATTGGAGAACTTATTTCTGTTTAGACAGCAGCTTTCTTAGGTTCTCGAATAATGTCCTTTGTTCTAGACCCGGTCTAGCCCACTTGGGGCCTCATTCCTTTGTAATCATAACCTCTACTCTTACATCAATGGCTCTACTGTATGTATTGATGGCCCTCTCCCCCACTTAATGTTATATGATTGTTCAGGATTTTCTCCACAGACAAACCACTCTACCCTTTCTCCCAGTCTTGGTTGGGATCAGCTTCAAACCACATTCATCAAACAGTCTTCACAAGGGTCCAGAGACTCCCTTCATTTCCTCTCCTCTATGAAATCCTCTCATTGCTTGGTTATTGCCACTACTAGGACCACTGGTTGCTATTCTCACACTGTCTTTTATACTACCGTGTCTGTTTGAGTGTTTACAGGAGGTGATATTGGAGCAAACCAAAGCCTTCACCAACCAGGCGGTTACCCAAATGCCGCTAACAGGGGTATACTTGGTTCTCCACCCAGGAGATAGCGGCTTGAAGCATTGCCCCATGCCAGCAGAGAGTACCTCGTCACCCCATGTCAGCAAGAAGTAGCTCTAAAGACAGATCATCGTCCCTCTACCTCTCCTGGACTTTTGGGGCTAATGTAGTCCCATACAACTCTTGCTTTATAAAAAACAAAAGGGGGGAATGTTAGTAAAATGGCGCAGCTTATCTATGGCACAATCCTAAGCTCTAGCCCCAGCCACCATGGCTGGAAGCCAGGTGACCACATGGCCCAACCACCCATGTCAATTCCACCCCCATCCTAATGGGATTCGCTGCTCCTGCTTCCCTGCCCGTCCCCCAGCAAAGGTTTAACAGGACCCATCCTGTACACATGGCTCTCTCTCTCGATCTCTCTCCCTCTCTCTTTTCTTTCTTTGCCCCTCCCCTCCGTTCTGATGGGTTTCCCCACCAATAAACCCTTACCCTTAAAAAAAAAAATAATGGCTGAGGAAGTAGGAAGAAAACAGGAGATGGGGGGGCCTGGAAGCGTGGTGGAGACAGCTGAAAAGGGAGGCGCTAAATCATCCACAGTGGATATTGCTCATAGGTTACGTAGTGATGACTAAGAAATGATGGTGACTTTAGCAATATGGGGGTTCTTGTTCATCTTGACAAGAGCAGTTTGGGGATGCAAGAGAAAACAAATGAGGAAGTTGCTTCGGGAGCACAGGGGTAAAGAGGAATTTTGTTTTTAAGCTGGGAGAAATAGGGGCCGGCGCCGTAGTGTAGTGGGCTAAGCCTCTACCTGCACGCCAGCATCCCATACGGGTTCTCCTCTTCTGACCCAGCTCTCTGCTATAGCCTGGGAATGTAGTAGAAGATGGCCCAAGTACTTGGTACCCTGCACCCACATGGGAGACCTGGAAGAATCTCCTGGCTCCTGGCTTCAGATCAGCCCAGTTCTGGCTGTTGCGGCCATTTGGAGAGTGAACCAGCAGATGGAAGACCTCTCTCTCTGTCTCCATCTGTAAGTCTACCTCTCAAATAAATAAATACTTAAAAGAAGAAAAAGGGAGAAATAACATCAGAACTTCTTGGCTGATAGCCAAGGTGTTCTATATCTACTTTCTGCCTAGCACCTTGCTTTATCCTTAAGAGATACCATCTTTCATAAAGAGTGTTGATCTTACTCAAGAAATGGATGCTGTGACAACATAATGGGAATAGGTATTTGGTTTCACAGAAAGGTAAAGTTAAAATTCTGTTTTTTTAAATTAGTTAGGTTAAGGCAGATGAAAAGACTGGGAAATAAGGAACAAGAGGAAAGAACAGTATACAATTGGGAGGTGGGATTCATGTGAAAAGGAAGTGGGTGAAAATGTTTGAATCTTGGCCGGTCCTGGGGCTCACTTGGTTAATCCTATGCCTGCAGCAACGGCATCCCATATGGGTGCCAGGTTCTGGTCCCCGTTGCTCCTCTTCCAGTCCAGCTCTCTGCTGTGGCCCAGGAGGGCAATGGAGGATGGCCCAAGTGCTTGGGCCCCTGCACCCGCATTGGAGACCAGGAGGAAGCACCTGGCTCCTGGCTGCGGATCGGCGCAGTGTGCCAGCCGTAGCGGCCATTTGGGGAGTGAACCAACGGAAGAAAGACCTTTCTCTCTGTCTATCTCTCTCTATAACTCTGCCTGTCAAGTAAAAAAAAAAAAAGTTTGAATCTCAGTAAGAAAATCTGGCTTTAATATTTAGTCACTGGAGAATAAAATAGTTAAATAATCTGTGATACCCCCTGAATCAAAAAAATCTTATTAGTATTTTTAAGAGAGCTAATTTTTCTTCATAATATTCATTATTAGAAAACTCTCTCAAATGTGTTCTAAATAAGGATCATGAGAGACCAGTGAGATAAAAGCTAATTTAACTAGGTGAACTTTTAAAAACTATAATTATTTTTAAGCATGAAGATTTCACCACACACATGACAGACACAATATAGGTAAGCACAATTTTCCTTTTAAAATGTTATCTACCGGCTGGCGCCGTGGCTCAATAGGCTAATCCTCCGCCTTGCGGCGCCGGCACACCGGGTTCTAGTCCCGGTCGGGGCGCCGGATTCTGTCCCGGTTGCCCCTCTTCCAGGCCAGCCCTCTGCTGTGGCCCGGGAGTGCAGTGGAGGATGGCCCAGGTGCTTGGGCTCTGCACTCCATGGGAGACCAGGAAAAAGCACCTAGCACCTGGCTCCTGCCATCGGATGAGCGCGGTGCGCCGGCCGCAGCGCACCATCCGCGGCAGTCGTTGGAGGGTGAACCAACGGCAAAGGAAGACCTTTCTCTCTGTCTCTATCTCTCTCACTGTCCACTCTGCCTGTCCAAAAAAAAAAAAGTTATCTACCCCATTTTTAATGCTCTAGAATAGTATTCCAAAATGTGTTATAAATTTAAAAGAATTGTCATAATTTCTTATTTATCTGTTAGCATTTTATAGCTCATAATATTCTTAACTATCTTGGAAAATTGTCTCTTGTTTATACTCTTTTTGGATTTAACTTTTTTTCATTGCAGGTTTTAACAGCAAGGAGCTTTGAAAAAATCTAAATGTCTATGAGTGAAATTTCACAATGCTTCTAATTCCTATCATGCAAGAAGAGATTTTGTTAAAAAGCAAACACAAAGGTGCTTTTCAAAAACATGCGTCTTAAGTTTTCATCAATCCTCAAACCACCCTAGTTATAACCCAGCTTAATATTTAGAATTTTTGGAAGCGCTGTTAAATCCAGTTCCTTAGATATCGATCCAAATTACATTTACTTTTCAGCAGGGAAGCTTTTGTAGATCAAAAATATAGCATATTAGCAATTTAATATCTTGGACATAAAAAGCCTAACTTGGTTCTTCGAAGATTTCCTAGATTGATAAAAGTCCAAATTTAAAGAGGGAGGGGCACTTTCATAAAACCTGCTCATTCTCTGCTACACTGCCCTATCCTGCAGGTTTTTATTTATTTACTTGTCTGTATGGTTTGCAATCTCCTAACTATATTTATATGTATACAGCACACACACACAGATACGTTTGTTGGGGCCAACCTTGTGGTATAGCAGGTAAAGCCGCTGCCTGCAACACTGGCATCCCATATGGGCACTGGTTCATGTCCTGGCTGCTCCATTTCTGATCCAGCTCCCTACTAATGGCCTGGGAAGGCAGCGGAGGATGGGCCCCTAAACCCACATGGGAGACCTGGAAGAAGCTCCTGAATCGTGGTTCCAGCCTAGTCCAGCCCTGAGCCATTGCGGCCATCTGGGGAGTGAACCAGTGGATGGAAGATCTCTCCCTCCTTCAAATAAACAACTAAATCTTATATATATATATATATATATATATATATATATATGCTTGTTATCATTAAAGTTAATGTTATCAAGCTTAAAAGGCTTCCTGCCGGTGTCCTGGCTCACTAGGCTAATCCTCCACCTTGCGGCGCTGGCACACCGGCTTCTAGTCCCAGTCGGGGCGCCGGATTCTGTCCCGGTTGCCCCTCTTCCAGGCCAGCCCTCTGCTGTGGCCCAGGAGTGCAGTGGAGGATGGCCCAGGTGCTTGAGCCCTGCACCCCATGGGAGACCAGGAGAAGCACCTGGCACCTGGCTCCTGCCATCCGATCAGCGCGGTGCGCCGGCTGCAGCTCGCCGGCTGCGGCGGCCTTTGGAGGATGAACCAACGGCAAAGGAAGACCTTTCTCTCTCTCTGTCTCTCTCACTGTCCACTCTGCCTGTCAACAACAACAAAAAGCTTCCTTTAACATCAGAAATAAAGCAGCATTTGTGGGGAAAAAAAGTCACCCATCTTCAAAATTTTAACACTTAAACTGGAATAGTGAGGTGGCTCTGTTACTGTAATACCAGCACATAAAGTGAGCAATATGCACAATACACAATATGTACAATAAATGGTTTCAGGTGTAGGCTGAGTTTTTAATGCTTCTGTTGGCTATCCACAAAAATGGGAAAGTTTAAAGAAAACAAGGGACGAGGGTAGAATTGAGTCAGATAAGTTGCTTTTGGAGCCAGATGGCAGATTTCTGAATGCGATTTCTATTACAGAAAAATCTAACTTCATGAGTTTATCTCAAGTTTAGCATATCCAAATATTCTGAAGAATGGCATGACTGAATAATTCCACTCGTCAGTGTATGAGACAAGGCAGGAAAAAATACTAAGATATTTACCAAACATAATTCGTGTCATTGTGGCAACTTTCACAATAACCTCTTATCCATAAAAACCCAATAAGAAAATAAAAAAATAATGTATTTTTAATTAAAATATCGTATTTTAATATTACTTTAATTATTATACAATTATGTTAAAAATAATGCTGAATATAAAATAGGAACATATGATAAAGAAACAAGGATTATCAGGTAAATTTTAGGCTTGAGTCCAAATAGGAGAGAAAAACCTATATATTCAGCTGGGTGTCATTACTGGAAGACATAGAAGTGTTTCCAAAAAACCAGAAAGACATTGGTCATCTTTCTTTTTCAATTGTTTCATCAGGAAGAATCTTTTTTAGATGATGAAACTTATAAGCTAAATTAAAATACACTTTACTCATTGGCAAGTTACATGAGCAAGAATAATGTGAGCACAGGACTTGGAAGGTTTGATTTATAACTATACTATTCTCTACTTACAAAGCTGCTGTCGAGGAGGCAGAGCAATGAATCATTACAATTGTCTACCTGGGAAATGTCAAAAGATTAAGTAAGGGCAGAAGGAGAGAGAAAATGAAAGAATACACAGTTCTGTCCAAAAAATGCCCCTCAATGAATGGAAATATAGTTAGCACATAAAGCCAGCATTACAGAATTAACGATTAAATTTTGAAAATCTTCATATAAAATTACTAATAAACCACAATGCTTTAAACTTCCTGAGCGGAAGGCAGATCATCCTTAGAAGTCTTGCTAACTAAATTATTCCTTATTCAACTATCACCTGGTGACCTACCTCTCTATACCAAGAGTTTGAAAAACAAATTTAAGTCAAAATATAATAGAAGTCTGATAGAATTTTTAAGATTTATTTTATTTATTTGGAAGGGAGTGCCAGAGAGAGAGGAAAAGATAGATTTTTTTTTTGGAAGACTTATTTATTTGAAAGGCAGAGTTACAGAGAGGCAGAGGTGGGGGTGGGGGGGAGTAGGGGGAAAGAGAGAGAGAGAGAGAGAGATCCTCTAACTGCTGATTCACTCCCCAGATGGCCACAATAGCTGGAGCTGGGCCAGTTCAAAGCCAGAAGCTTCTTCTAGGTCTCCCACGTGGGTGCAGGGGCCCAAGGACTTGGGCCACCTTCTACTGCTTCCCCAGGCCACAGCAGAGAGCTGGATCAGAAGCGTAGGTGCAGGGATGCCAACGAGAGGTCATACGGGATGCCGGCACTGCAGGTGGCAGCTTCACCCACTATGCCACAGCTGGTTCACTCCCCAAATGGCCACAACAGCCATGGCAGGGACAGGCCAAAACCAGGAGCCAGGAGCTTTATCCCACGTGGGTTCAGGGGCCGATATGGGATGCTGATGTTGCAGGCAGTGGTTTTACCCATTATGCCACAATGCTGGCCCTCATGATAGAAATTTGAACCAATCATTAATGGATCCAGCTTTATTAAAAAAAAAAAGGTTTAATTGACACTTTGCCAATACAAAAAATAATCATTCACAGAACATTTATTTACTGCTTAAATTACTCCATATTTTCACATACTGTGAACAGAAAATATTTTACCCCACACATAGAAAAGCAAGTAAGTGCAATCTTTCAAACATTAAAAATCATAATCAAATCTGTACAACAGATAAATAAAAGTATACCTCTAACGGCTTGTAAAAACAAAACAAAATAAAAACATTTATTGCCCAAAGTCACCGGTTTACTTAAATTCTATTACGGTCTTACAACTCAATCATAACAATGTGAATCTTTAGTACACTGAACAAGTTTAGGTTCATAAATATTTTTCTTTTTAAATAGGAGGAGGAGTAATAAGAGATACCAAAATGGCTATAAAGAGCTTTCCAAACATTGGAAATAATATACAAAATTAATTAGAGGGGGAAGCACATAAAATGGATCCACAGGGTATCTGCTATTACACTGGTATAGCTTAAGGGAAGGGAAAAAAATACATGTTTGGATTGGACAGAAAAGTTGGCCTTTGTATACAAAGAAGCAATGACAACATCAGCAATGACAAAACCCTGTTGTGGAGCCTTAGAAGAACTCTGTGAGACGAAATGTACAAGGAGTCAGGCTTGCAAACCTGAAAGCCAGAGCGAGGAAGAAACACCATGTCAGGAAACACAGAACATCGGAACATGAACGCACATAATAAAAGGCCTACTGTTCAGCATTCCACACCATTGCACACATGACAAGCAAACAGTACTGCAGTCACTCTTGAGTGAGAACATTTCGGAAGTAGGAAGTCCCATGAGGAATACGGATGAAGACAGTCTCGTTACCACATTTAGTAAGTATCAAAACACCCAGCGGTGTTGGCTAAGCTAATTATCGACACTTTCACTGGAAAGGTAATCATTTCCCTGCCTTCATATGTTAACTTAAAATCATTTACAAATGGCAATATTGATCCAGTAGAAAAGATTTTTCACATGCAATCCTTTATGAACCTCTGTGGTTCTTTTTTCGTTTGTTTTCTTTTTTCATTTTTAGTATTTCACATGAATATGTACATGTCCAATATATATATACAACCACACATATTCAACAACGTCACCGAACTTCCTCTTGCCACACATGTTTATATTTACATCTCCAGACAGATGCTCTTCTCCTCCACGTGGACACAATGTAAACTGAAGAGTTTGGTTTTTAGGATTTTATGAATTTAATGTCTTGATTTATCTTGAATGGATGATAAGACAAGAAGTCCGCAAAAAAACGCAGCTATCCCTGCCAGCCGTTTGAAGAGGGCTGCGTGATCCTTCGGAATAACGATCTGGGCAAGGTCATTAGTAATCTGAGAGATTTCGTGTGCCACACAGACAAATATGAAAGTGCTGACAATGATGTTGAGCATAGGGTTTCCAGGTATGAGTACCAAGATACCCCTCGTGTCTGCAGCCAGCCATATGTGATATTGGCAAATAAACAGCTAGGAGAAAAAAATATTGAAAGTTAGGTATGTACCAAGGGTCCATGAATAAATCACATTTTTTCTGATAAACAATTGGTAGCATAACAATGTTGGAAACCTTTTTCAAAATCACTTGATTCAAAATCACTATTGCTCTGAGAAGTCTACTTCAGAGGCAACTTCTACATCCACACAATCTGTGCTATAAAAGAGACTGAAGAAAATAATGTTTACTCAAGAGCTCAAAATATGCTTTTCCTATTTTAAGACAATTTAATAAATGTATACTCTAAAATGTACCTCTTGTGATCACAATACTTTTTAAAGATATTCTATCTCAAATAATAAAGCTCAGACCAATCAGAATATACATTAAAACCTATTGTTTAAACTGATTTTGTGGATAAACTCATACTGTCTTGCATAGAATATTTTCACACAATATCCAAACATAGGGTGAATTTTATTATGGTAAGCATCAATAAAATGTATTCCAGTAATATGTATTTAGTTACAGTTAGACAATAAATAAACTTTCAGCTTGATTTCTTCAAATTCTGGTCTCAAGTTTTTCTTTCCTGATCCCAGCATCTTGGTCATGGTTGTGCTAAAGAGCTTAACAATATTAAGAGTCTCCTAATCTAGTCACTTTAAAAGAAAGACTTTAAAAACATCCTAAAATACGCTACTGATAATACAAGTTCTAAGTCTCTCCCCCTATAATTCCATAAATAATAGCTTTGGTTTAAAAGAAAGTATATGTCAGATTTACACATGCATAACACACACATACACATACATGCACAAACATATATTTAAACCTGACTGTAAAAAATAAAGCAAAATCAAAATATTAATGTACCAACCTCTAATGAAATTTTCCCAAACCAGGCAAAAAATGAACTGTAAACTGAACGGGCATAGCCAGGAATATTCCTTATAAGGATGAAGGCTAAAATCTAAGGAAAAATCAAAGGTAAATATTAATAATCTATTTGTTAAAAAGTAGTTTGCATGAAGCTTTCCTTAAAGTGATATATTATCTATATATCCCTTGACACATGTACATTAGTTTTATAAAACAGGTAAAGTATTAGCAAGTTAATTTGCTCCTACAGTTTAATTAAACTCTGTTTCTTAATACATGTTGCAAAATAGATGTTGCTTCTTATACCAGCGTAGGCTGAGTTAGTACCTGGCTGAACAGTTTTATTTTGTGTGTATTAGAAAAAACATAACCCTTCCTGAAGCCCTTTGTGTAGAAAAAGTTGATATTAAATAATGTTATAAAATACCATAATATTATTTTTTATAAAGTACATGGGAGTTTTGAAGAGTTTATGGAAATGAATATTATGTAAAACCTATGCAGGGATTTCAAAATAAGTTTATCTTTGAATTCAGTGTTTTGATGAACCTTCGGAAGTATCCTAGTATCTGCCTGGTTGACAGCTACCCTCTCATTACTCGATTCGAAATGCTTCTTCTAACAGCCACACTGATACAGAAAGGGTATGGTTGTGCGTGTCTTCACGTTTGCTCGTCATCTCGTCATGGCCTGGAACAAGATATCTGGAACCACATTCATATATAGCCTACTTGCCTTTCTGCATCTCTCCCTCTCCCCAAAAATCTCCAGTGTGAGGGCTCCTGGCCTTCACCCCTCTCCCTTATCCTTTGTATCAGGTACAGCAATTTCGCTTTTTTCAACATTCCAATTCATAGTCTCACATTAACTAACCAGTTTACCAAGGAAAGGACTCTCCTTAAAAATCTACCCTCCTTAAAGAAGCAAGAAACTGTAAAGAAAAAATGGTTTCCACTTCCACAACTACTTTTCAAGCACTCTTATAAAAGGACTGAAAATCTACTGACACTTCAGAACATCCCCATGTTCACTCTTGACCACGCTGGGCATTTTGTAGAAAGATCTGGAAAGAAGCCTGTGGGATGCATAAAAGATGAGGAAACAGGGAGAGGCATGTGGAGGAGTGTCTCACTGGGAAAAAGGGACCCAGGGGAACTCCTCAGGTGTAAACAAGGTGAACGACTCTCACAGGACGGACAGACTCCAGGTTACGTCTGGCCTTTTGCCTGCGTTAGTTCTGGACTTAGGGCAAGGCACTTCATCTTTGGATCTATTTCTTCATCTACAGCTGGAGGTAAGCTTAGCTTTGAAACAGTGATGGGAATATTACATGAGAAAACATAGATAAGGTACTTAATATAGTATACAATGTAAGTCATTTAAGGAAATGAATGAAACAACTCATAGTGTACTAAATGATACAAGTCATGAAGGTGAGACTGAAATAAAGCCCTTAAACATGACACCAATTAATGAGTTATTATAACAACTCCTTAGCTCTAAAATGCTAGACAGAATGACACATACATACAAATCAGTAGACTCAGCAACAGAAACACGGAAATTGTCCTAAGCAAGTCACTTTTCTTCTCTCTGCCCATAATATTCCCCATGTGTATTTTATTTCCATAGCATATTCAAGTCTTAGGTTTTGTCATACGCTTAGTAAACAAAAGTGACTAGGGGAGTAGAAAATCAAAGAAATAATAACTATGGAGAAGACAACTGGAGTTTGGGGAATTACTAGCTTGATACAGAAATAATAAGGTTTAAGTTTCATCAGCATTTGTGACTTGACGAGTACTGTACTAAGTACTTTGCAAACATTATTTATTTTTTATCATTTGTTCTATAGCTAATCCTTTCTGGAAATTTCTATCCAGACTAATGGGCAAAACCAAAAAGTCAGGATTTTGCCTTTGTTGGATCAGGCTGGGAAATGCTTTCCAATAGGAAGCAAGGATCTGGATATGTGTCAGATCTTCAGTAGCCTCTTCAGATCAGTGGTCTAAGGATAGAAACCAATCAGATAAGCGTGTGTGTATGAGTGTGTGTGTGTGTGTGTGTGTGTATGTATAAAATCACAATGCCCTAGGAGGATTTGTGCACGCACATACACACACACACACACACACACACACACACGTCTGCATCTGAGAGTGCAGTATGCTCAAAATAAAGATGGAAACTTAGTGTTTGAAGCCACTGGGAGACTCTTGACTTTTACAATGGGGGACAAATGCCCTTGAAAAGTAACTGTGCTTGCATTTCTGTTCATAGTCCTTCCTTTTACTCTGAGGTGAAAATCTGAGGCCTTACAAAAAACTGAACCTCAGAGTTCTGAGTATGTGGGTGGTGGTGACTGGAGGGGCAAGCGATAAGCCTCAGGAGCGCACGCTAGGGTTACTCTCTTACAGCCACTTTCATATTCCTCTGTATTGGGCACTGTGAGTTGTAATGTCTCCTCCCTCATCCTGTGAGCTGCAGAAATGATACTAGATATGGTATACAGAGAGTTACTGGTAAGAACTACTGCTGCCTAAAGAAGCCATAACAATGTTAAATGAATACAGTATAATGTCTAAAATTTCATTATCAATTGCTTTTGGAGTATTTATCAACTACCTGGTGGTACCAACAATACAGAAGTTTAAGGGAAATCAAACAGAAGTTAAGATCTACGAAATTAGTCCTCTAGAAATTCTCCTGCTCCTCTTTGCCAGGCTACTCATCTCTCAGAGCTCAGCTCAGACACTGCGTCCTCCAAGAACGCTGTTAATATCCAGACAGGCTATTAAGGAGGGCCAGGAAGCACTCCCATATGTTTCCAAAGCACCTTGTACTAAACTATTCCCACACTCATCACAATGGCCTATGATTACCTGGGATCAACCAGAAGCATTGTATCTCTGCAAAATGTCCATCTGGTATGAACTGCCCCTGGCATCTGCTTATGTCTCTATCATCATCACATACTTCTCCGGACCCTGGCTGTGTCAGTGCCACCACCACTCCGCCCCTCCCCTCTCCAGCCTTCTTTGAGCTCCTTGGATCTGCCATGCTCCAATCCATTTTAGGGTCAAAGTTACTTTTTTTTTTGTAAAGATATATTTTATTTGAAAGACAGAGAGGCCAAGATAGATGGAGAGAGATAGAGAGATAGAGAGAGAGAGAGAGATCTTCCATGTGCTGGTTCACTCCCCAGATGGCTGCAATGGCTAGAGCTATGCCCATCTGAAGCCAGGAGCCAGAAGCTTCTTCCAGGTCTCCCACTTGGGTACAGGAGCCCAAGGACCTGGGCCATCTTCTACTGCTTTCCCAGGCCATAGCAGAGAGCTGGACTGGAAATGGAGCAGCTGGGACTTGAACCGGCACCCACATGGGATGCTGGCACGATAGTGGTGGCTTTTACCTGCTATGCCACAGTGCCAGCCCCCTAAGTTCTTTTTTTAAAAGAATTATTTATTTATTTACTGAATTGCAGAGAGATCTGGTGCCATGGCATAGTAGGCTAGGCCTCCACTGCAGTACCAGTATCCCATTTGGGTACATGTTAGAGTCCCAGCTATTCTGCTTCTGATCCAGCTCTCTGCTATGGCCTGGGAAAGTAGTGGAGAATGGGCCATGTCCTTCAGCCCCTGCACCCATGTGGGAGACCTGAATGAAGTTTCTGGCCCCTGGGTTTGACCTGACCCACCCCTGGCCAGTGTGGCCATTTGGGGAGTGAACCAGAGGATGGAAGATCTCCCTCTCTCTTTCACCTTCTCTCTCTGTATTTATGCCTTTCAAATAAATAAATAAATCTTTTTTAAGAAAGAAAGAAAGAGCAACAGAGAAGGGAAGAGGGAGAGGGAGAGAAAGAAAGGGAGAGAGACAGGAAAAAGGAGGGGGGGAGAAGGATGGGAGAGGGAGGGACAATGGGAGAGAGGGAAGGGGAGGGGAGTTGGAGAGGAAGAGAGAAAGAGAGGCAGAGGGGAAGGGGAGAGTAGGAGACAGGAAGGGGGAGTGGCGGAGAGGGATGGGGATAGAGGGAGAGAAGGAGAGAGAAAGAGAGATCTTCCATCCACTGGTTTATTCCCCACAAAGGTCTAGGCCCCCCAAAGCCAGAAGTCTGGAAATCCATGCTTGTCTCCCACAGGCGTGGCAGGGCCCAGCGGTCTTCTGTTGCTTTCCCAGGCACATTAGCAGGAAGCCGGATTGGAAATGAAGCAGCCAGGCTTGAATCAGCCCTCCCGTAAGGATGCCCGCATCATAGGTAGTGGCTTAACCCTGAACCTGCTGCACACAAAGCTGGCAAGGGCCCTCCACACCTCACCTCTCCTCTCCGTGTACACTCCTTCTATATTCTCCTACTGCATTATATACTTGTATTTATAATTACGTGGTTTTATATGATTTCTCTCCGAAACAGAATAATATAGACTCCATGAGGATAGGAAGTATGTCTGATTTGGTTACCACTGTATCCTCTTGTATAATACCTAGCACATGGTATCAAATATTAAATATAGTTTTGAAATACATGAACAAATATTTACATATTCATATCTTTATTAGATTGTATGTTTCTGAGGGCAGGTGCTATGTCTTATTCAACACTGAGCCTCTTACACCTAGCACGGTACTTAATACCTGGTAGATAATTGATAAGCATGATAAACATTGAAATAAAGACATTTGAATAAGTGATAAAAAAGCAAATATGAAAATGGGAATTAACAATTTCCAGATGTTTATTAAACAACAACAGCTGAGCTAGATCATATCTGTGTATGTGACACAATAACCCTTGAAGGAAACTTTGATATCTTACTGCTTCAGAGGAAGTAAGGACTTAAGATTAAGTTACTTCTCTACATTTTCTAGAGTTTGATCTGAAATCTCTGTGCCCCTAAGGACTATGTTCTTACCAAGAATTAGGAAGGAAAAAGTCTCTAAGTCAAGATAATTACCTGGACCACAGAAACAGATGGGTGGAGTTCATTGCACTCTGCTTTGTTTTTACAACTGCTGGCCCAGATGGAATAGGTCTAAAACCAAAATGTACAGGTCAGTTCACGAACACAGGGAAGCCTGGAAGAGTACAATTCTCACAATTTTATCATAGTTTTGTTTATAACTTGTGCTTCATTATGCCATAAAAAAGCATCAGCAAAAACTGCCCAAAGGTTTGCTTTTCACTTGTTTTGATTCACACAATTGCCCAAACAGAAGAAACAGAGAGGACAGCACAAGTCCATGACTTTCTGGAAAGAGTGGTCACAAGGCAGTGATGGCTCCTCATATCACAAACCTTGTATTGTATTTTCCTAAATTAATTTTATATATACTATATATAATAAGAATATATTTATTTTGAAAGCCAGAGAGAGAGAGGAAGCAATTTCCTATCTGTTGGTTTACACGCCAAATACCCAAATACTGGGGAGGGGCCTGGTTGAAGTTGGGAACCATGAACTCAACCTGGGTCCCCCACATTTGTGGCAAGGATCAGTCTAACTGGAGCCATCGCTGCTGCCTCCCAGGATGCACATGAGCAGGAACAGGAACTGGGAGCAGAGCTAGAATTCTAATCCAGACACTGTGATGTGGCACACAGGTAACGTAAGCACTGTCTCAACTGCTTCTTCATATTTCAAATTATATATTTATTCTCTTTAAAAGTTATATCTAGTTTAAAAATAAGGATAAAATAACTTAAGAATTAAAAATTTATTAAAAATAATTGGTTACTTTCCCATATATTAAAGTAAATTTTCTATTCCATTTAGGGTTTTCAAAAATTAGATTACATCTTAAAACTTACCAAGAAAGAAACTACTGAAATAAACAACAGAAAATTTGAAATTTTGTTTGAAAAAAGAGGTTCGCCCTTTCCTTCAGAAAGGACCTGACGCTTCTGCAAAGCCAGATAAATAAAAGCAAACAGCATTCCATGGAAGACAACCTGAAAAACAGAGAAGAAGTCTGTTTTCAACAGCTACTGTGCTGAGGAATTATTGTATGCAAGCAGGTATGTTAAAATCTTTGAGGCTTGGCATTTCTAAGAAGGACTTCAGCTTCAAGAGTAAACCTTTAAGCAGTGAAAAAAACAATGATTGTCAGAAATCAGGAGCAATAAACAAGCAAATGTCTCTCCTAACAGTGTGAGACACGACTGGTTACTTCAGAGAGGTCTACGCAGTAAGTGAAGTCACAAGGACAACTCAAAAATAATGGCAAAAAGTCTGATAGAAACACATGATAATTTTAATGTGCCCAACAAAGAAAAACCACATTTTATATTGTCCTTTCAGGCAGATAAAACAAATAGCACCGGCAAGTTATACCCTCATAAGGAATATTCATATATGCACAGAGGAGTAGAAAAAAATATATGTGGGCCAAAAGCACCTGAGTTTTCTCTTTGAAACAAAGACTTAATTTGATCTATCAAGACAATACCTGAATGTTTCCATCCTCTGAAATTCATAGGTGGAAACCTTATCCCCAGTATGATGGTTTTGGAGGTGGGGCCTTTGAGTGATGATTAACTAGTTCATGAGGTAAAAGCCTCCTAGTGCTCTTACCACACACCCTTCTATCACGTGAGGACCCAGTGAGAGACGAAGGCCTTCATCACATACCAGATGTGTTAGTACCTGGATCTGTTTTGTTCAACTACCAGAATGGTGAGAAATAAATTTGTGTTACTTATCATCTATTCCGTCTATGGTATTCTGTCATAGCAGCCCAAACAGATTAAGGTAACCATATCATAGTAGACTGCTCTAATGAAAATGTTGAGAATTTAAAATTGTTTGATATGAAGACTTCAGCAAACATTTTTATTCATATGTGGTTTAGAAATACAATAGTGTACATTGAAAAGTGCTCAAAATAGGCATTAGGTTGTACATTAAGTGGCACAAAACAGGTATTAAGAACACACCTGCTGAAAGGAACAGAGCAGTCACAGAGGAAGGGAAAGGAGACAGAATGAAGTGAAATAATGAATATTTACATAGTGGTTATTATTTTCCAAATGCTGTACTACATGTTTACATTGTCTTGGCCAAGTGAATCTTAATCATCTCTCAAGATGATATTAGTGGGGTAATCCAAGACATTCTTCTTTCTTCTCAGATACTTTTACCACAAAACTCATATTGCACATTTATTGCTTCATTCGAAATAATAATCTTGGATTTCAAACTAGATTGTTAAGGCTTACTAGAACCGTTATGGTATGTCTTCCATCAGGGTACATATTGAGATCCAATAAATATTGTTTTGAATGGCTGATGCATACATGTGATGGATTACCCATAAATCAAAATTATAACTCAGACAAAAGCCACTCTGTAATCAACATTTTTACAATATTTTCCTTCTGATATAAATACACATGCATCCCATGTGTATGCCATACAAGAAAAAGGGTTGTGGTGGACTTCTTTGACTTGCTGAAACATATTTCTTTGCCCTAAAAGTAAGTAAAAATAGTTCAAAATTTTTCAAGTCATTTTCTAGTACTATAAATTGAAATGGCAAAATAGCACAGAGTAAATACATACGTAACGGTCTAACCTCCATCTGAACCACCACTCATACACATTCCCTTTCAGCTCAAAGCACTTGGACAACGGCCAGAGAGAAAATATCTTCTCAAATGCACCCTGAGAAAAGGAATCCAGAAAACACCAGATTGAGATGATGTATGTCAGTCCTTTCTTTACCATTCTGTTATAAATTGGAGTTTCCTAAAGCTAGGATAATACAGGTATCATACACAGTTTAAAAACTCCATTCCACTCAGAAACATGATTTCATTTAAAATTCATTTGAAGTTAATTTTTTTACCAATGGCCATTAAAAATAACTTATAGGTTTTTAAACTTATTTTTACTTCATATGAAAGGCTACAGAGATTGCAATTTTTTAAAACTGCTGACTGAAAAAATATTCTATTTAAAATATGGAAAATATATACTAATAAAATAAAAAATGTAAAATACCTCAGCCAATATAGTATCAATAGCCTAAAGAATGAATGTTACAGTTTTCCTTTCTTTAATGCCCTTGATGTCTATTACTATAATTAACGATTTGAGTTAAAAGAGTCCTCTGAATTAGCAGTCTTAATCAGCTATACCTAACTATCATTACCAGCTTTTGAAACAAAATTTATAATTTCACTCTAGTCAAGTTAGTAATGATATCCTCTGATTAATCTGGAAAATCTGGGAACAGTCTCAGGTACATTCATGTGCACTAATGAAGTTTTATAAAGAAGGGAACAAAAACCTCAATTTCCAGGCCAAACAATGACAACAAACTCTATTAAAGAAAGCTCCATTATTAGACCTAGTGCCATAGCATATAAAAGTAACATCATGATTTTTAAAAGGCTATTAAAAAACAAAGAAAAATGTGAAAATAATAATATATGTTAGGTAACACAGAATCCTTAGGTCAGAAGAACTTTATTACTTGCACAAAATGTAACAGTTTTCATGTGACGTATGTAACATATTAAAAATAGTTCATATCAAAATCTGTTACTGAGAAAATTAAGGATGACTCTTACCAAGAGTTCCAATTCAAACTACTTATAGATCATATATACACTGATATTAATATAGATATAATGGGCATATATCTGTTAAATATAGATATGATCTTATAGATGTGTGGCATATCCATCACATATGTATAACAATATTTTATTTCTAATTAAAGTATTTCTTATGTGCTAAATAAATATTGATTACCCATTTCACAAAAGACAGAGGGCTGCACTGTGTGTATTTTCTTTGTTGTTCAACGGTCAACACCAAATCAAAGCTGGAAAAACCTTCTTAGTTCCTCTGCTAAACCTCGGGTCAGCTTGCCTTTCCCTCAGAAGTACCCACAGAGTGGTAGGAATTTCAATGACTAACTGACAAGTAGTTGCTGCTATTACCTGGTTATTTCTTTATGCATTTATCTGCTATCTCAATATTATTTTATTTATCTATGAAAAATCTCAAGTTTCTGGCAGAAAAAGAAATAATTCTAAGTCTGAAAATAAGTAGGGGCCAGCGCTGTAGTGTAGCAGGTTAAGCCGCCGCCTGCTGTGCCAGCATCCCATATGGGCACCAGTTTGATTTCCAGCTGCTCCACTTCCAATCCAGCTCCCTACTAATACACTGGGAAAGCAGCAGAGGATGGCCCAACTCCTTGGGCCCCAGCACCCATGTGGGAAACTTGGAAGAAGCTCCTGGCTCCTGGCTTTAGCTTGCTCAGCCTTAGCCTTTGTAGCCATTTTGGGAGTGAACCAGCAGATGGAAGAGCGTTCTCTCTCTCCCCCCTCTCTCTAACTCTGCCTTTCAAATAAAATAAATAAATCTTAAAAAGAAAATAAGTGTAAAAGCCTATGAAAAAGCAAAACAAAACAAAAAGCCTAAGCCATCATTTTTTTTTTTTTTGACAGGTAGGGTTATAGACAGCGAGAGAAAGGTCTTCCTTCTGTTGGTTCACTCCCCAGATGGCCACCACAGCGGGCGCTGTGCCAATCCGAAGCCAGGAGCCAGGTGCTTCCTCCTGGTCTCCCACATGGGTGCAGGGCCCAAGCACTTGGGGCATCCTCCACTGCCTTCCCGGGCCACAGCAGAGAGCTGGACTGGAAGAGGAGCAGCTGGGACCAGAACCCGGTGCCCATATGGTATGCTGGCGCCACAAGGTGGAGGATTAGCTCAGTGAGCCACGGTGCTGGCCCCCTAAACCATTTATAGGACGGCACATACACATAAAATACTTACAAGGCATCTACAACCAACACAATTAGGTACAAAATGAAGTGTTGGAGATGTGAGTAAACTACAGAATACGTCACAACTATGAGCATTCAAATTAAGATATTTTGTTATAAAAATCCTGCTGCCCAAGTAATAAGTCTGCCAGATAGACTTAACCAGCAAGTAGCAGACTGCCATCCTGGTGATACAACTAGAAAATCTCAACCATCCCAATAAGAGAATACAAGTTTAGAGCAAGAAAATGACCAAAAAGTTCATTAAATTAAACTACAAATATACAAACCCCTTTGCCTCTACGTTGATTTTACAAACTGCTCAAATTTTACTCCCTGCAGTTAGAGATCCATCAAGTAACACCTTGATGCAATGAATAATGCACAAACTAGGCTGCGCATTCTGTCAGAATTTTGATCTCCACTTAGAGCAGTGTCTTATAAAAGGCATTCAATAAACGTTTGATTGATCTGATCAAAGTCGAGTAAAATGGGTCTGGAACGAGCGCCAGAGGAAGAGCTTCAATGCTCTGACGACAGAAACAGTGGGAACAGCAGCAGAGAGGTCTCGGAGAACCCCAGCGAGCAGGCAGCTGCAGAGCGACACTTTCATTGCAGTCATTACAAAATGGAGCGAGAAACAGCTCGCACTCTTCTCACATCCTTTACCAGAACTGAACTTGATTACTAAATACAAAGCGAAAATTGTACAAACCTGAGAATATGCCAAAAAACATATGCACAACAGCAAAAAGGCCAGTTTCAATAGTAAACCAAAATGCCACAAACAATTTCCTAAAAGGGAAAATATGTAATTTACTAAGAAATATAAGTTTATATTGGAAAACAAGAGTAAATCTCTATTTATATTTTGAATTGTTCTTACAATAATTTTAGGTTACTTATGAGACTACACAAAATATATCTGGAAAGTATAAACTATAAATAGGGCAAAAGGAAAAAACGATGGATGATTCTTTCTAGGAACAAGGCATAACTAAAACCCTATATATTTGCTAGTCATCTGCTATGAACATAATTTAAAATACCTCTGGAACTCAGTTATATCTATTCCACAATGTTCAATGTAATTTTAACAAATACATTGAGTATAACTTAGGTAATATTTCTTAAACATTAAACTCTCTCCAAACTCTTTAATGAACTAGGATCTTACCACAAGTTATTTTCTAACATACACACATTCTAAATTATGTATTCAAGGTTTACACATATTATTTATTTGATGGACATACTGGGTCTGTGTAGAGTAACTAAACTACAGAGGCTGCCCTAAGACCCTTGTGAACTTTATAATACAGATTGGAAACTCAACTCCCCCCAGAAAAATTATTTGCTAAAGGAATAGAAGCAATGGAAAAATATTGTTTGCTATGTAGTTATTTGGTTGAAACAGTCAAGTTAAATATATTTTTTTCCATAAAAGTAAAGATTTTAATGACATGATCTTAAGGGAAAAAAGCATTAAGATAAATGACCTCGGCCTTGCTCTGAGCATTATCAGTAACAGGGTACGTAAAATAGAAAATGACAACTTTGGAGCTATTTTAGTTTCCTTATATGTAAAAAAGGTTGGTAACAATGGCTTAAACAGTTGTCTAAAAGATAAATTACATCAGTGCTTTTATTTATTTTTAATTTTTTTTTACCTTTTAACTTTTCATAAACACAAATTTAGGAACAGAGTGATTATTCCCACCATCCCCACCCACATCAGTACTTTTAAACTTTGAAGTAAGAAGTCTTTTCACAGTGAATGTTTACTCAAATATACATAAAAAATATATACATTAATATATTTCCCAACACATATAAGAAATCAAATAAAGCAGATCTGCAGCAGCATGGAATCCTATTCGGCTTTCCCTTCTCTCTTTCATTGACCTCTCCTCTGGCTCTATATCAGACAGTTTGAAATCTGTTGCATAAGGTAATATGAAAGGGAAGACACATATAAGATAAATGTAAACTATTATTCTGCACTGGTATACAACTTGAACCATTTAGTTGTAATATTTTAGGAAAAGAGTTTAAGAATAGAATTTCAGGGGCTGGCGCTGTGGCGCAGCAGGTTAAAGCCCCAGTCTGCAGTGCCAGCATCCCATAGGGATGCAGGTTTGGGTCCCACCTACTCCAATTCTGATCCAGCTCCCCGCTAATGCACCTGGGGAAGCAGTGGAAGATGGCCCAAGTATTTGGGCTCCTGCACCCACATGGGAGACTCAGAAGAAGCTCCTGGTTTTGGATCAGCCCAGATCTGGCCATTGTGGCTATTTGGGGAGTGAATCAGCAGATGGAAGACATCTCTCTCTCTCTCCCTCTCGCTCTCATTCTACCTCTCTGTGTAACTCTGTCAAATGAATAAACTACATCTTTAAAAAAAAAAAGAACAGAATTTCAAAATGTCAAAACTACCCACAAATTTAAATTGCCTACATCTCTTATTAAAAGTAATAGCCTTCATCAACTAAAAATAAACCTAATACAAAGAAAGAATGTATTTAACAGTAGAAAGAGTATATTTACCATTTGCCTTTTTTTGGATTATTTGTGGCCATAGTGCTAATGTAACATATATGACCATAAACCATACAGTGACCAAGGGGACAAAGTAATAGAATTGGTAAGGCCGATCCATTACTATGCATAACACCACTACCAGGAAATTGAGACGAAATAAGACCTAGTAAAAAGAAAGATATGGTTTTAATTCCAGGAAACAAGCAAAGACAGATTTTCTATGACAGTTTATAAATGTTTAAGACCCAAATAATGACTGTGCAAGTATATTTTACTAATCCCTGATATTACACTTGTTCTATAATCACTGTAAAATAAAATATTTAAGCATCATTATTTTAACTAAATCCCAGCAAAAACCGGCCTGAATTGGCCTCCCACTACAACTGCCATCTTGTTAAATGTGGGAGAAAAACCATCAACCTCCTTTCCAGGGCTAGAGAAGAGATTTGATTACTTCAGGAAAGGAGCGTTCATTTCATCTCTTGTGTGATGTCGACTGACTCCATTTGGGATTTGACTGAGAACTGTCATAGACACAAAGTAATATTACTCAAATTAAAAAGTGTCTTTGGGATCTTTGCAACATTCATTTTAGGTATTAGTTGATGCCATTTAAAAACACAGAATTTGAGCAGATTTATATTACCTGCTATATCACTTAATGTTACTTTGGGACAATTATTTAAATTCTCTAAACCTCAGTTTCCTCATCTGTGAATATGAAGACATTTAGGATTGTAATGGGAGGAAGGGGGACATATAAATAATCTTTGGAAATCTGCCTAGTGCATGGTGAAAACAATCAATACTAATTTTCCTCTAAAAGTATCACAGCATATTATAATTCTAGATAACTGTTTATATTTCTATAAAACTAAAGTGAATTAGCAATGTTGTACCTACTACACCAGAGTTTTTATTATATATTCATTCAAATTATATTTTCCTTCCACCTCTAGTAAATTCTTTATCTCAAATTACTAAACACAGAAATAATATATTTTAGAATGTTATTTTATAAGTTCAAATGATTCATGGTCTTACAATAATGATATTTATATTATCCTAATAGGCACAAAAGTATGTTAAATTGCAAGAAAAAGAAAATAATTAAATGCATTCTTACCTGACATACTCTATGGATTCCAAAGTCTCCTTTGATCCAAAAGTATGAGAAATGTCCATAACCTGTCTGAAATAAATAGGCAGCAACCAGAACTCGAATGTGCATGTACACAGGCAAAAACTGTGGACAAAAATAAACAGGTAAAATATATTATGTCATCAACTACACCTTGATTTATCATAAGAAGCGCATTTAACAAAGACAATGAATATCATTTTCATTCTGGCATTAGTTCAATGAGAAGTTTTATTCTCAAAAGTTAGGTATTCTAGAAGTGATTATAACATGTGACTTTGGAATCAGATCCAGGTTCAAATTCTGATGCCGCTTCTGTCTAATGTTCCTGCAAGGCAACAGATACTGGCTTGGGTATTTCTGTTACTCACATGACAGACCCAAATGTAATTCCTGGCTCAAAGCTTCAGACTAGCCCAGCCCTGGCTGTTATAGACATTTGGGGAATGAACTTGCAGATGGAAGATCTCTGTCACTATGCTTTTCAAATAAACAGATAAATCTTTAAAAAAAAATTAGTCAAATGAACATTTAGACTATTTATGCTATGAAAGCACATTTTTTGCAAATGCATATGCAAATAATTTAGAAACATTACTTCCCTCTCACTCTTATTTATGAAACCATTTTGTTTTATATTCCTATGTAAGTACATCCTGACCATATCAGTCATTTATTAAGGTTTTTCAGATCATCAAATCTTCACAGGATATGAGCCACTGAAATGGAAGCTGACCCACATGTACCACTTGTAACCTTGGAACACAGTCATCTCACCTGTCCAAGATCTATTGGTCCCTGTGGTGTACATTCACCATATCCACAACAGAACTAGTACCAGCATCTTAAGTGATTTTTTAAAAAATAGTTTATTTACTTGTTTGAGAGGTAGAGTTACAGAGAGAGAGAGGGAAAAAGAGAGAGAGAGAGGTCTTCTATCCACTGGTTCACTTTCCAAATGGTTACAAGGGCCAGAGCGGGGCCAATCCACAGCCAGGAGCTTCTTCTGGGTCTTCCATGTGGGTGCAGGGGCCCAAGCATTTGGGTCATCCTCTGTTGCTTTCTCAGGCCTTAGCAGAACGCTGGATTGATAGTGGAGCAGCTGAGACTTGAACAGGTGCCCATATGGGATACTGGTGCCACAGGCAGAGGCTTAGCCCACCACACCACAGCACCAGTCCCCATTAAGTGATCTTTAAAAGGCCGGTTTAGTGACATGCAACCCTTGCAATTATATGGCCATTCTTTGAGGGGTAATTAATAAGTCTGCATAAATTTTTTGGCTTCCTTTTTATGGACTCATCTTGATCTCCCATGCAATGATTCAGCATGAACACTGCTTTTGGTTACTCTAGGTTAATGTGTCTCCGCCAAGTGATAAAATAATTAAATGGACATCTTAAATAGATTTTTGTAATTCCTGAATGTATATATCTTTTGCATACATCCTTGAGTCCATTTCCTTTTCTGAGGGATAATATTTATTTTGGAAGAAAAAGCACCTGAATTGATAGAAGAAAACAAATGCTTACAAACAGCCTCTACTTTAACCAAACCGACGAATTGTTTCCTAAATGGGCCCTTTTTATGCCTGCACATCAACTCCCTTTTGTGAATCTGTTTATTCTGGCCTAGAATGTTCTCTCCAGCCACATTTTACTTCTTCAAGCCTCATCCTTTAGTCCAGTTCAAAACTCCATATTTTACTATCTGAGGAAAATAATTTTTCCTACCTCTGAGTTCTTACAGCAACAAGCTATATATGAAACAGTTTTATTTATTGCCTTTTATCATTAGTCTCTTGAAATGTCTTATCTAATTATTAGATCAGAAAATTTCAAAGGTATAACATTTTAGAATCATAGAGATGAAAACAGGAAATTTAGTACTGAAATAACCTCAGAATTTTTTTAGTCCAAAGGTGTCTCTATACCTCATTCTTGAATTCACTCTAAAATATCTCCTTTATGGATCTGATCAAACACATTTTAATAAAAAACATACAAACTCTCAAGGCAGTCCATTCTATTTTCAGTTGGTCATTAACTGCTATAACTTTTTTTTCATGAAAAATTGAAATCTATATGTAAAAACTCCAGATTCAGTACTCTAGGGCAGCACTGTCTAACAAATAAAATGTGAGCCTAGGGGTCATCATTGTGGCATAGTGGGTAAAGCTGCTGCCTGCAACGTCAACATCCCATATGGGTGCCAGTTCAAGTCCCAGCTACTCCACTTCTGATCCAGATCCCTGCTAATGCTTCTGGGAAAGCAGTGGAGGATGGCCCAAGCCCTTGGGCCCTTGCACCCATTTGGGAGACCCGGATGAAACTCCTGGCTCCTGGCTTTGGCCTGGCCCAGCACTGGCTCTTGTGGCTATTTGGGGAGTGAACCCACTCATGGAAGAACTCTCTCTCTAACCATGATTTTCAAAATAAATAAATAAATAAAAAACAAAAGCTAAAGCAGGAAAAATTAATTTTAATTAATACATATTTTTATTTAACGCTATCTAAATATTATTTCAACATGTAATAAGATATTTTACATTATTTTTATATGAAGTTTTTGAACTTAGTATGAATTTATCACAATTAATCATACTTAAGCTGGTATGTATGTCATAGTTTCAGAACATCTCAGCCAGGATAACTACATTTCAAGCACATAACAGCCACATAGAGTTCATGGCTACCATGATGGAGCATCTAGCTCTAGGGTCACATGCCCGGGAAGTCCCCCTCATACATGACAGCTTCACAAGCATTGGGAGCAGATGCGGATTCAGGTGAACCATCACAATTACCTTAACTTCTCAATATTAAACTCAGGGTGCAGGCCCCTGCAAGTTGGGGCTGGGACAGCAAAGTTGTTGGGCTTGGTTATTATATTTAAACAATAAATGCAATTCATTTAACTGAATTAAACATTATTACAATTTGCCAAGTTCTTATCAATCCTGGCCTATTATACATTTCATGTAATATATCTTTCAACGTTTAAGGCATTTTAAACTAATAGAAAAGTTGTAAGGCTAGTAGGATGAACATCTATATATCAGGTTGAATCATTTAACAATTTGTTGCAGACCAAATATTTCACTATTTATCTTTTAGAAAGAATAGTTTGATACATAATCACATTATCATTATCATGTTTAAGAAATGTCATATGAATATAATACTATCATCTAATCCATAATCAGATTTCTCTGATGACCCCAATAACAGGATTAAAAATGTTTTTTTTTTTTTTGTCTAGGAATCTTGAATCAAGGATCACACATTGCATTTAGTTGTGAAGCTTCTTTAGTCTCCTTTCATCCAAATAATTTTTCCTTCTTTCATGAATCAAGTACTACTTAGAATAAAATTTTAGTATTAAAACTATATTTGAAATTCCAACTTCATTAAGTTTAATACCTAAGCTGAATGCTGTTCCTATTCTTTTTCCTGTCCCCAAATTTCCCCTCAGAAAATTTAACTCAGGTCTCATAGTAAAAGGAAGTTAAAACTTGAAGGGCCGGTGTGTGGCACAGCAGGCGAAGCTGCTGCCTGCGATACAACATCCCAAATGGGTGCCAGTGTGCGTCCTGGCTGCTTCACTTCCCACCCAGGTCCCTGCTAAGCAGAAGAGGATGGCCCAAGAACATGGGCTCCTGCCCCCACGTAGGAAGGGGCTCCTGGCTTTGGATTGGCCTACTTCTGGCTGTTGCGGCCATTTGGGGAATGAACCAGTGGATGGAAGATCTCTGCCTCTGCCTCTCTTTATCTGCGCCTTTCAAATAAAATAATCTTAAAAATAAAAAAACCTAAAGAAAAAAAAAGCATGATGGATCACATAATCATATACTACACTTGTATATATCAAACTTGTAGCCCTAACCATAATTTTTAAAGAATATTTATACCAACAAATAGGGTATTGCAGACCATATGGATTATTTGAATAATTCCTTGGAATTTTTGACAGTTTCCCTTTTAGCATAAAAATATAGTACAACTTATTTTACTAGAAATAAAAACATTAAGATTAGGTAATTAAAATAATCATGGCAGCTTAAGTTTTTTAATGTATTTTTTAAAGATTTATTTATTGCACAATTACTGTTTGTCAACAAATACAAATAATTTAATAAAAAAGATTTATTTTTTATTTGGAAGGCAGAATTAGAGGGAGATCTTCATCTGCTGGTTCACTCCCCAGATGGCCGCCACAGCAGGTGCTGAGGCAGGCTATAGCCAGGAGCCAGGAGCTTTGCCCAAGTCTTCCACATGGGTCACAGGGGCCCAAGTACATGAGCCATCTTCTGCTCCTTTCCCAGGTGCATCAGCACGGAGCTGGATTGGAAGTGGAGCAGCCAGAACTCGAGCTGGCACCCATGTGGGATACTGGCATTATAGGTGACGGTTTAACTTGCTACACCACCATGGTAGTCCCTAAAAAGTTTTTAATAACACTAATTCCTCAACTATCTAACAATCAAGTCCCGAAACATAACTTATGCTATTAATGCTTTGCCAATGTAGAAGCAGGTAATTTTTAACTACAAAATCCTATAAAAAGGTATGAAGATATGCTAATTAATCATTACAAACAATTTGTTAATTAAAAGTATGTCCTTCCAGAACAAGGATATTTTAAAATTGCAATTTAGAGTGTATTGGGATGCAGTCTAAGAAGATGTATTAGAATGCTAGGTTGGTAAATGATTATAATAGAATGCCAAATTGCCTTCATCCCTTTATGATCTAAACTCTTTCTGGAATCACTGAATTGAAGAATTTTAATCTGCAATTAATTTTTTCTATCTAATTTTATAGCAGTTTTAACCTTTAATATGTCAGCAATTAATTATGTCTCTCAGTGGCATTTTCTTAAAATGAAATCCTTTCTTTCCTCAGATTAACCCAGTCTACTCCTATGTCAGAGACACCAATGGGATTCAAGCTTCATCTCCACTTATTTCGTGGAAAATATCTGGGTATATTCTATAAATTCCGAGCTGGAGTTATAAGCTAAGTCTTCCTATCCTTGCTTCTCCTTCCAGACCTCTTTTACTATTGTGGCTCTTGCAAAACCACTCAAATATACTAACTCCCTTCAACTGCAATAAGTACAGGAATATCACTATTGCCAGCGATACCATGGTCATATAATTTCAGTAAAAATTATACTCCATTCCTCTGCTCTCAAGAAAACCAACAATTTTTTAAATAACATACAATGAAGGATAACATCATTTTCCAATTTTTAGAGCTATCTGAAAAATCTCAGTAATAACATTATTTACTTTCTTAACAGCTCCTATGGGATTTTCAAAATATTCCTTTCTGGGCAACACTCCCCTCTTATCTCAGTTTAGCATTGATGCAGATGCTGTTTACAGATATGTGCTTTATATAAGCAAACAAAGCAATACAAAGCAGTTCAGGGGGCTGGCGTTGTAGCATTGCAGGTAAGGCTAGCACCTGAGTGTCAGCATCCCTTATGGGTACCGGTTCAGGTCCCAGCTGCTCCACTTCCAATCCAGCTCTCTGCAATGGCCTGGGAAAGCAGTTGAAGATGGTCCAAATCCTTGGGACCCTGCACCTGCTTGGGAGGCCTGGAAGAAGCTCCTGGCTCCTGGCTTCAGATTGGCCTGGCTCTGGCCATTGTGGCCATTTTGGGGGTGAACCAGCAGATCAAAGACATCTCTTTCTCTGTCTCTGCCTCTCTGTAATTCTGCCTTTCAAATAAATAAATAAATCTTTAAAAAAACCTCTAAAGGCTGGCGCCGTGACTCACTAGGCTAATCCTCTGCCTACAGCACCAGCACTCTGTGTTCTAGTCCCAGTTGGGGCACCGGATTCTGTCCCAGTTGCTCCTCTTCCAGTCCAGCTCTCTGCTGTGGCCCGGGAAGGCAGTGGAGGATGGCCCAAGTGCTTGGGCCCTGCACCTGCATAAGACACCAGGAGGAGGCACCTGGCTCCTGGCTTCGGATTGGCGCAGCACACCGGCCATAGCAGCCATTGGGAAGTGAACCAGCAGAAGGAAGACCTTTCTCTCTCTGTCTCTCTCTCTCTCTCTCTCTCTCTCACTGTCCACTCTGCCTGTCAAAAAAAGAAAAAAAAATCTCTAAAAAGAAAAGCTGGATCCAACTTTTAAAATAACAACAGTTCAGGAGTTCACAAATAGTGAGTTTTCAATTGTATTTGATGGAAATCAGTTTGAATCTTCACTATAAAAACTGGTTAAAAAGTGGTCCTTGGGGCCAGCACTGTGGTGCAGAAGGCTATGCCTCCCCCTGTGGCACCAGCATCCTACATGGGCGCCACTTCATTTCCTGGCTGTTCCTCTTCCTCTAGGAAGGCAGTGGAAGGTCACCCACATGCCTGGGCCTCTGCACCCATGTGGGGGACCTGGAAGAAGCTCCTGGCTCCTGGCTTCGAATCAGCTCATCTCTGGCTGCTGCAGCCATTTGGGGAGTGAACCAGAGGATGGAAGACCTCTCTCTTTCTCTGCCACTGTCTGTTTGTAACTCTTCCTCTTAAATAAATAAATAACCTTATAAAAATAAAAAAGTGGTTCTTAGGCCTACCCACAAAAGCTTGATTTAACTATAATGCAGTTAGAGTGTTCCAGCTCAACTCAGTGAATACAGATAAAGAGAATTCTGTCTCTTAAGACCCTTAAGGAAAAGGGAAAAAAAAGAACTTTATCCAGGTAATGAAGACACTGGGTGTCCTCCACAGCATAGGAGGTTAATACTGACAAGTATGGCATATACATCTGGTCTACTATGACAGATACCTACATCTGGATTCTCTGAATATTGGGGCAAGAGAGTTTGAAGGTTTTCTAAATGCAAAAGCATAACGAAGGGTAGAATATAAAATACACTAGTGTAACAATCTTTTTTCATAGTAACTTGCCTACACCAAATCCTTTGTAATTGTTATATACAAAGTTTCTTTACTTTAATTGTTCACCAAGATGATTGAAATAATATACTTAGATATAAGCTATTTCTGCTGTATTAAAATTAAGGCCAAATAAATACAAATATATTATGTTATTATCTTACCTTTTCAAGAAAATTAATTTTGTTTTTAAAATTGAAGAGTTAGGAGAAGAATGAGAAGGCAGGAAAGTTGAGTGGGAAAAAGGAAGAAGGATCTCTAACTAGTAGAGAATATAAAGTACAAAACAAACAAACAAAAAAACCAGCTCCCTACAATTGTGAAGTGACATTAGTTCCTATACTGCCCAAACTTAAATTCAAAATACTTACTGTACTCGCTCCTGAGATGTGATAAATCAAAATCACAAGTTGCATCCAGCCTTTCCATTCATCTGTTTGTTCTCTATTTAATACTTTAGTCTGCGTAAAGGAAAAAAATCTGTTTTAAAATTCATAATGAAGTAATTATTTAGACAGTCTCTAATAAGTATGCTAAATTTTTTTTGTAAGATATAAAGCTAATCTTTCTATTGAAAGAACTTTGTGGTGATAGGCAGGGACAGTCAAAAATTATTTTACTTCTTGTTAAAGTTATAGTAAAAAGCTTTTAAAAATACAATCTGAATTTGAAAAACAACTGTAAACTAAAAGATTTTGAACATTCAAATTAATTCTTATAGTTTTATATTACAGTGAAATGTAAACTACAATAAATATGTTAAATCTAAAAATTAGTTTTGTTTAGTAAAATTTTAGAATTTCAGAGTTTAAAACATCTTATAGCTCTTACACTTCACTGTCAGAAAAAATTCTCTCATTATAGTTTATTTTGCCTAGTGTATTCTCATCAGAAGTGAAGAGCTGATTAATCATCCTCATTTGGGAGTTATTTTTAACAGTAGAATTCCTTAATTCAAATATATCATGTCTTGTAAAGAAGTTACACACACTTTCTGAAGTGATGACAGCAATTCTAAAATACAAACTTCAGAATATTTTTGGTAGCCATATCATTATGTAAGTTCTCATTTATGTATGAATGTCTGACAAATACATAAATATAAAATTTTTGTGTATACAGGCATTTGTTAATTTATTTTTTTACTGCAAAAGATACTAGTGCCTGTGGATGATCACAAAATCAGGAGTCTTTCTACTTCCTCCATCCCTAAGCAGGCAAAACAACACTACATCACAACATCTTTTTCATACGTCATATTTTCCAACTTTTCAACAATCTTCACTTGACTCTTCTCCAAACTGTTCCAAAAAAGCAACAGTTCAGTGTCCACTAAATGAAGTATTAATTACAATAGTCCTTCATCCTCATCTAAATCCACGTCCATATAGTCTGGCACAGTAAATGGCAGTATTTCTTTTTTTTTTTTTTTTTTTTTTTTTACAGGCAGAGTGGACAGTGAGAGAGAGAGACAGAGAGAAAGGTCTTCCTTTTGCCGTTGGTTCACCCTCCAATGGCCACCGCGGTCGGCGCGCTGCGGCCGGCGCACCGCGCTCATCCGATGGCAGGAGCCAGGAGCCAGGTGCTTTTCCTGGTCTCCCCGTGGGGTGCAGGGCCCAAGCACCTGGGCCATCCTCCACTGCACTCCCGGGCCACAGCAGAGGGCTGGCCTGGAATAGGGGCAACCGGGACAGAATCCGGTGCCCCGACCGGGACTAGAACCCGGTGTGCCGGCGCCGCAAGGCGGAGGATTAGCCTATTGAGCCACGGCGCCGGCCAGGCATTATTTCTTTAATCTAGAGATTTGAAGAAGAGGGATAACATGAACTAAAAAGAAAATGACTCTTACCTCTTTAGTATTTTCATTGTAAAATACTCCCAAAACCAAGATGTAGATAATTGGAATAAAGAAAGATGAATGTGTATAAAACTTGTTTTCCTTCATAAACAGATTTGCACGGTCACACATATAGAAATAAGCCATAATGAGGCCAAGTTTGCAGAGAGACTGTAAAAGTGTTTCTAATGTAGATACAGGAGTACTGATAATATTTTTCTTTTCCTCTCCACTTTCCAAATCAGCACACGGTTTATTCTTCCGATGAGCATTACGATGAATTATATAAAAAATTAAATATCCAATAATAGACACAGTGAAGAAACAAGCAGCCAGTTTCTGTGTGAGAGTCAGAGGAGGGCGTGGCTGACAACAGGAGCCGTCTATAGGCTTCAGAATCTTATTGCAATACACGTTCATAAGAATCATTGCACTCTGCGAACAAACCCAGTTATTTGGTTATTATCTTGGTGATGTATTCGGCATAAGATTTTCTCCTGTGAATACTGCTGAGTTTTCAGCACTGAAACCAAAATGCTTTCATATTTTTGCTATAATTTTCCAAACCCTCATGCAAATAAATGAAGACATTTCTTCAGTCTGCAATTGCTAGTTCAGAGTGTTTCAAATTTCTGAGACGTTGACCCACAATAAAATAATTTTATAGTGAACCAGGACACATTTATAAGAAACAATGCCGATCTTTAGGACTAACACTGTGCTCTAACACCATTCTATTGTTTTAAAACAACAACAACAAAAAGACGAAAACTGATTTCATGGCGACTAATGGGTTGTGACCTTTAAGAGTGAGAATGTGAGAGGGAGGAGGAAAGGTTGGAGCATAGGCAGGAGGGGGAGAAGGAAGGGAAGTATCACTACATTCCTAAACCTGTATATGTGAAATACATGAAACTTGTATAATCTAAATAAAATAGTTTAAAAATTTAAAAAGTTAAAAAAAAAAAAAACCACTGAAGTATGTTATGGGCTAAAGAATTTTAATTGGCAGGCTTCACTTAAGATATTGATTCCCAGTTTTCAGAAGTGAAAAACAGAATGTAAAATAACTGTTACTGAAAAACTATTAACTCTTAGCTAAAATTGTAATATGCCTTTCATTTGGTTAACAGTTTAAAGACCACTTGAGATTCTATAATTGTTTTAAAAGATTTATTTATTTTCTTTAAAGGCAGTTACAGAGAGAGTCAGAGAGATCTTCCATCCACTGGTTCAGTCCCCAAAAGGTTGCAACAGCCAAGGCTGAGCCAGGCCTGGGACTCCATCAAAGTCTCCCATGTGGATGCAGGGACCCAAGCACTCGGTCCATCTTCCACTGCTTTTCCAACCACATTAGCAGACAGCTGGATCAGAAGTGGAGCAGCCAGGTCTTGAATCAGTGCCCATATGGAATGCTGATGTTGCAGGCAGAGGTTTAACCATCTGTGCCACAACCAGCCCCAGTATTCTATATTTTATGACTTCTAATGTTAAGTAAAATGTAGAATCTTCAAATAGTTTGATTACAATAAAATTATTCTAAGCAAGCTTTTGAGATTCTGTCTGGATGAAGGAGAAGCCAAATTTTAGTTGTATAAAACTCTTATAGCTTAGACTTCTGTGGAACTCTAGATGATGATATTATTTAAGCCTGAGCATTCAAAATACTCAAATGGTCAGATGCATTACCCTTTTAGCCCCTGAGACTTCAGGAAGTTCTATGGTTGATACTCTTGAAGACACTAGCCTGCAAATTTCCTTACAAAGTTAAGTAGCTTCTAAGCTATCAACAAAGCTCCTCAATGTATACAAAAAAAAAAAAAAACAAAAACAACTATTTGTACATGCAAAAATATAAATCTTTCTGCGGAGGAGGAATGGAATCATTGTCTTTATCAGATACTCAAAGGGCTTATGCAACCCTCAAAAGGTTAAGAATCATTGCTTAGTAAGAAAAACTCTAACCTGTTCTACTATATGTGAAAATTTACAACTATGCATTTCTCTTTCACACTTAACCTAAATCTCCTTCCAGCTGTTGATCTGGATTTATTCAATATCTAATCTATACCTTGGATAATGGTTAGGCTCTATAAGCTGTAAGTAAATAATAGAAACTGTTTTATACCTTTAACAAATGTGTTCCTCACTGAAGCTTACTTTTGCAAGCTTAAGCTTTAATATTAGAGGAACAGGGTAATTTTCAAACATGAGGGTTCTGAGAACTTAAAGCTTATATAATCAAAAACTAATATTGATTAGCACTCAACAAAAGAAGTTCTTTCTCCCTTCCATAACTTATTCATTATGGTAAATTCTCACTCCCTGTATCTTCAGGTAGATGGTAAAAAGTAAAGTTATTTCTAAAAGCATATCTAAATAGAATACATGGCAATGAAAATGGTAATAAAGTAAATTATTTCTAATCATGCTACAGTGACTTTTGGCTTGAACCAACGGATAGTCTACATCTATGGACAAACAAGAATTCTTACAGTTTCTCTGCTTGATTCAGGAAGATGTAGGCCATCCAAAGAGTCCATGATGGTTTCTTGAGCAATTAATTTGGAAACACTGAACATCTTAACATTTGACTTAGAATTTCTGGTGCTACTATTCAAAATACTGACTGCAGCTTCATTGTAGGCATCTATCTTCTCATTCGTGATCATTTTCCTATTTTCACTTAATAGAACTTCATAAACAGGATCTACATGCAAAACACATTTTTTAAATGGTAGAAATTGATCATGCAAGTTAGTTGATCCACATTTCATATTTTGTTCTGAAAGTCCAAATAATACCAGGTACCTCATCATTTTTACATAAAGCTGGCCAAAGTTTACAATAGATTTCCTATTTTATATTCAATTTTTGAGTAAATTAACATTGTTCTCATATTTGAAGAACTTTTATCTCTATGTACACAGTTTTGGGAAAACAGCTTCATGTTCTAGTATATCTTAAGAGTTTAAAAATCTTAGATTCTGGGCTATCCTGGGTAACAAGAAATTAATACTGGATTATGAAAGTTTGCCTAATAAATAGCAGCCAATTTCATTTTTTTCTGTCACTGCCTAATTCTATAAACTTTGTTCACAGGACTAGAAAGTAAGATATTCTGTTTAATTTTTAAGAAGGAGGGAGGAAGGAAGAAAGAAACATTTCCCAACTGCTGCTTCACTCCCCAAAAGGCTACCATAGCTGGGGCTGGCCCAGGCCAGAGCCTGGAGCTGGCAACTCGGAACTCCATTTAGTCTTCCACAGCAGCTGTTCAGGCTGAACTGCTCAGTCATTATCTGTTGCCTCTGAGGGTGTGCGTTAGCAGGAAGCTAGCATAAAGTTGAGCCAGGACACAGCATCCCGAGCAGCTTCTTAACCAACAGCAAATGTCAGTCCTCAGGTGGTAACGCTATTTGAGGATTGAGATGTCTATTCTTGTACTGCTTACGCTAAATAATTTAAATTTAATTTTTTCTCATCTTTATAAGAAAAAGGTTAACAATGAGTCTGTGAGTAAAATAGGGAATATGGAGCGGATTATTATCACCCTTTCTTGTTCCATTAAATTTGACATTCAACGTGGAGATAATCCTGAGTTTCTGACAAATAACTTGAATTACTAAATATGTAAGGCATTTCATATTGTATGAGGCATGAACTAATGAACATTCAATAAATTCCTGAAAAGAGTTAAACTAACATTCTACTTTCTCTTAAGGAATTTCGATACCAAGTATAAACTAGAGGGTGTGAATTTTAATATATTGTAGTATACTTACTTCCCAATGACTCTAATATTACGAAGCAGATGTTAATATCTGTTTCCTAATCAGCAGAAGTGTGCTTGATAAGTAGTAAAGCCCCAGTGAACAGACCTTTGTTACATTCTGCAGCCATGCTGCTTGAAGTTCCCGATGAAATTTATTACTCTGTTGTTTAAATTTTAAAAAGTAACTCAAGTTTCCTCTAATCTTAGACTATATTCCCATAAATTGAAACAAACAAAAACCCACTCCTTAAAATATAAACAAAATGACACTTTCAAATTATTTGTTTCTTACCTTGTAAGACCCAATAAACATCACTAGTTTTTGCCAATTTTTCTAAAAGTGGTGCAATAGAGGTGATGTTCATCTTGTATTGTGAAAGTGCTTCACTGCTCCCATTGTGAATCTTGATGGACCACTGAAAAGAAGTGAAAATTCAGCACTAACTTGGTATTAATCAGAGAAAACTTAATGTATATAATTTACCTAATATAACAAGGAATCTTATTTTAAGATAATTCCAATTTTTACTCAATATTGGAATAAAACCTGGTCAAATTAGTTCATCAACTATATGAAGGCAGTCTAATAAAATCAGACTTTCAATGTATACATTAATGAGGAATATAATTTTAGATATAATACTGATACATAACAACAAAATTCACTCAAACTTATTCAGATCTTTTTATTAAAATTCATCAGTCTGATGATTTATAACAAAAATAGGAATTAAGATATAAGCACAATTAAGAATTTTACTTAAAATAACTTTTTCAGCATGTCCTTAACTGTGGAATAAAATTATTATGTAAAAATACAGATAATAACTTACTGTGGCAGCTCCTGCTACAATCACATGGGGCTTTCCAATGGGATCCTAAAGGAAGAAAAACCTTTATAATAGTGTTAAAGCCAGTTCAGAGAAGTAACATCGTTTAGTTTTTCCCTTGAAATTTAATTCTTCCTTCTAAGTGTATTTTAAGTTTTTGGAATTCCTTATTAGATACTTGTTACAGCAACATAAATATCCATGCCTAAAATACATGATTATATGGTTACACAGAATGGCATGCTGTTTATATGATTACCTCTTTGGTATTCTTAAAAAAAAACACTACTGAAATCTAATGTAAACTAATATTACTTTGGACTCTGAATAAAGAGTACATAAATTGTGTACAGTAAAGTTGTAGTGTGTTGTATTGGTCTAGTAAAAAGTATTCATGGAAGCTTACAGGGTACACAGTGTTACATGGTAAATAAAAAACAAGGTCAGTGCCCTAAAGCAATAGACTTTTGGGAAAATTAAATTCAACATGTATTGAACAAAATAAACTCATAATTATTAAGATCCACATGTGAAAAAAACACTGAGATAGTATGCATATCTTATCAAGCAAGGACAGAGCTCAGAACAGTAACTAGGAGGAGCCCTGGCAGGAACACAGTCAGAACTTCAGGCTTCTGTCTTCTGAGCTCAGCACACTCTGAACCACATCAAAGACCTAACAGTGCAATCATGTATATGCTGAATAGTTAAAAACAAGCAGGAAATGTAATAATAAAAAAGCAGTTAGTCTCATTACAACGGTAACACATGCTCAATGCAGCATGCTCTGAAAACAGTAAAATAACATTAAAATGGATGACCCAATGCTCTTAAGAGAGATTCCCATTTCTAATTTAGCGATCTTTATTTTATTCAAAAATTTTTTCGTATTTTTTTTAACTTTGCCTCTCATTCTTTGGTGGCTCCAGTTTTCATCCTCACAGTGGTAATCCTGATTCTTACAACCCCTACACAGCTCCCTCTCGGAAGTCTAATTACCAAACTTACCAAGGACAACAGAACTCCGAGCTCCTGCCTGGCTGCCCCCATCTGACATCTCCACCTATGGACGTGCCCCTACTGTTCTCCGGGCTGACCCTTACTCAGGTCCAGATCGTCTCCCTTACTTCTGGGGCCAGAACCCACTAGTTATCCTTCCTCCCTGAGCAGTATCACCTCATGAGTCACCTCCCCCAACACTATCAGTCTCATCTAAAGCACAAACCTCATCCACTGTGAGCCCTCCCCCCGTGTCAATCTCATTCTCCTCCTCTACTCTCCCTCCTTCCCTCAGCCTCAACTGTTCAATCATCTTCACCCTCAGAAATCGTGCTTCGGCCCTGTCTTACTCTCAGTCTTCCCTCTCACACCTGTAACCAACAGATGACGTGAAGCAGCATTCTGTCCCCACTAAGCCAATTCCTTCCTCTCTCACTTATGTCTCAATGTGCCACATTTGGAATTTGGCTTCACCTTTAAAACTGCTGTCAGGGGCTGGCACTGTGGCACAGGCAGCCAAGCCTCTGCCTGCAGCACCAGCATCCCATGTGGGCACCATTCACGTCCCAGCTACTCCTCTTCTGATCCTGCTATGGCCTGGGAAGGCACTAGAAGATGACCCATGTGCTTGGGCCCCTGCACCTGTGTGGGAGACCCGAAGAAACTCCTGGCTCCTAGCTTCTGATCAGTCATCTCCAGCCATTACAGCCATTTGAGGAGTGAACCAGCGGATGGAAGATCTTTCTCTCTCTCTCTCTCTCTGCCTCTGCCTTTCAAATAAATAAATCTTTAAGGAAAAAAAATTGCTGTCAGAGCCAGTTAATGTAGTCTGGTCTGCTATGGCCTGGAGCTTTGTTACAGTTCAGCTAGTTTTTTTTTTGTTGTTGTTGTTGTTTTTTCTTTGTTTGTTTTTTGACAGGCAGAGTTAGACAGTGAGAGAGAGCCAGGGAGAAAGGTCTTCCTTCCATTGGTTCACTTCCAAAATGGCCGCTACAGCGGCGCACTGTGCCGATCCGAAGCCAGGAGCCATGTGCTTCCTCCTGGTCTCCCATGCGGAGGAAGGGCCCAAGGACCTGGGCCATCCTCCACTGCACTCATGGGCCACAGCAGAGAGCTGGACTGGAAGAGGAGCAACCAGGACAGAATCCAGTGCCCCAACCGGGTCTAGAACCCGGAGCGCCGGCGCTGTAGGCGGAGAATTAGCCACGTGAGCCATAGCTAGTTCTAAAGAGACACTGATTATTAGCCACCTCTCGAAGTTTTTCTCTCTCCTGTATGTGAGGTTATACTCTCTGCTCTCTTGCTTTTCTTCTTTATTGCTGCTTCTCAGAATCTTCTCCATAATTCCTTTTCCTACAAGCTCTCCTCTTTAATTCCTAACTCCTTTATCTATTCAATCTTTTCATTCATATAACTTCAAATATCTCTTCAATTCATACCAAGACCCTTCAAATCCATCCAAGATAAGGCTTTAATAATTCCCATTCACCTACTTAAATTGAAATTGCTGATTTCTATAGAATGTAGCCTAATTTCCTACTACTGCTCATCAGTCTCCTGTTTAAAATTTTCAATAGTTTTCCACTACCCTTCAACCCAAAGTCTTTATTTTTAGGAAACATGCCCTGATGTATTTAGAAGCAACAACAAAAATGGACATAGACAGAGATAGATAAAAATCAATGCCCCCAAACATGATTTAGCATATCACACACAATCTAGTATCTCTTACCAATTTCCCTCAAAATGAGGCTCACAAAAAGGACCACCAAAAGCGAACACAAATAAAGACTCACTTTGTCTTTCAGCTCCAGCCACACCACACAAGCTGCTGAATCCTGGCCTAGGCTGCACACTCTCCTTGACATTGCTGCATAGGCTGTTTCCTTCTCAAGGATGAATCCTACCTTTCACTCCACACTCTCACCTTTGAGATCGCTTTATGTGAAAACTAGTTAGGAAAACTTTAACACTCTTACAGCCTATCCCCTGTAACCTTGTCCCTTGTCAATCGCTTCATCACCTCCACATGTCATCATCTGGAAGCCCTACGCCAGTGACAATTCTATCCCCCTGACCAGCTCATCAACAGTGTTCAGCCCAGGGCCCAGACTGTGGCAGGAGACTTCTAAATTTCTGTTGAATAACAACTTAGAGTCTTCTCAACTCAACTGTGCTTTAGGCCTAGAGACTTCTATAAGGCTATTCTATTATATGAGTTTATCCTCATAGTCCATAACTTTTCTTGAAATATTATAGCTTTGGTGAAATCTTTTAGACCATCACCTATACTCTCACCACGCATATCCTTAGTTCCTCTTTTCCTTGGTGTTTTCATAGTTCTTTGTGCTTAGTTTTGTGTTAGACTTCAACTTACCTTATCATTATTAATCAACAAGTCACTCTCCACTGAACTGCACATTTCCTTAGGGCTGAGGCAGGGCTAATGCCCAACTACATCCCTAACATTCAGCACAAGGCTAGTCATAGTACATAAGTAGTAAAAATGTGGGTCTTTTTATTTTCAGGAACTAGCAAAGTAGTACAGAAATAATGTAAAAATATATACACACATACATACACACAAACACATGAGAGGTCTACAGAGTTCCATTATGAAAAACTATGCACAGATTAAAACTTTTTTGTGCCAAAATAAAGTTGTTTTAAAATTCTCCTTTCTTATGAACAAATTCCCTTGTACATACATACATACTTTGAGTCAATGAGAATCACCAATTAATCAATCTTAGGTGATTGCATACTTATATCTAAATATAAAGTAGATTTTTTCCTTTTCCCCAACAATCTAAAAGGAGTTTCACAACAGAAATTAAACTCCAAAATTAATTTTAGCAAATTATGGGAACTGAAAATTTGACTACATAATGCAACTGCAGGTTAGTAAGTAAAGTAAAAACTTAAAGGTGTGTGTGATCCTGCAGGACTTAACACCAAATTGATGTTTAACCTTGAATTTCTATTCCCTTACAAGATATTCTTTCAATTTCAGCCATAAATATGAAGCACGTCTTTAAATTATTTAAAAATATACGTATAATACTGCTGTATACTTCTGGACATCAACAAAAGCAAAATACATTAAGTGCAGACCTCAATTTATCAGAAAGCTGAATTTGAGAAACTGTCTCTCCAAGTTTTAGTTTGTTTTGTTTTTTGAGACTTGGACACCTTTCCTCAAAGAAAAAAGTTAGAAATACTGGGTAAGTTCTCACATGATTCTACAAAAACCTATTCATTGTGTGATGTTGACTGCAATACTAAACATTTTCTGTGAAAAGAAGCAAAAAGAAATGATGTTGCAGAACAAGCAATTAAACAAAACAAGGTCAACAAAGTTGAATATTGGTTCATCCACTTCAAATGCAAATACCTCTGAGGAAGAAGATAGGTTTAATTACAGACCTGACAAAGAGCTATATGGAGACTGCTGTAGAGATTGTAAACTGGTGAGAATTTAGGGGCTTTCTGAGGTTAACAGGATGTCTGCCCTTATATCTAATTTATCTCTGCACATTCCTAGATGAAACATAGTAGCCTCATTTCTTCTGGCACAAATGCAATGATAAAACAAAAGAAAGGCTAAGAAAACAAAACAAAGTTTCCTTAAGTATCTAGGCATGAGTTTGAAGGACAAAATGAGAAAAGGCTCAAGAGAATAGTGAGCTGGAACAATTACCAGGGTTTGAATGAGCTAAACTATACCAGCAACAGAAAATTGTAAGCTTGGAAAGTCTGGCAGAAGCAAAATCTACCTTTCCACCTTTCTGTTAGAATGGTGACAGCAGGGCAGAGACAATGGATCCACACTGTTTCTTGACAGTGAGGTGCTATAAACAGTGTGGATCCATTGTCTCTGCCTTGCTGTCACAGCTTAGTTGCAATCAAGAAGGTAGGGACAAAGTATAGGACAATGTGACCATTAAGTAAAGGGAAGAAGAGCTGCGAATGCTCATGAGCTTTTAAAATTATTCTCAAAAGGGAGGAAAAAAAAGGCCTACATTTTCAAATACAGACCTCAGTCCATACTTTGATACACTGTTTCATAGAGCCATTAACTTCTGGATGCCACAGAAAATCCTAAAAGAGAAATGTCAGAAGCAAAGACAAAGTCAAACCCCTGAAAATGAACTTAACATTCTCTTACAGAGCACTTAAAACTAGACCACCACCTTAAGACATTTTCTTATCCTGTCTCAGCTGGGCAAGAATCTCACAATGGTTCTTGTATGCACTTCTGTCCTGTAATCTACTTCTCACATTTTTGGCAAAGAAATCTTTCAAAAATTTATGTCTGGTCCTGTCACACTCCGTTTAAGTACCCAGTGACTTTTATTTACCCTAAGAATAAAATCCAAAGTCCCTACAATTGCTAGGAAGGTACAGGATCTGACCTGCACTGTCCTGCACTTTCCCCTTGTTCTTTGGGTGCCATTCAGTTCCTGGGATGCTGTCTGTACTCCTTGGTCACCAGGACTTTGCACCTAGCATTCCTTCTGCCCCTAATACTTGTAGACTCTCACTGAATCTGGCTAAGGCCACTTAGCCTGAGGCCACAGGTTAAACATCTACACTTGGAGGAGGAAAATGACTTCTGGTTCCTTGCTCTGTACGTTCCTATTGCCCCATTGTTCCACTGCCATTCTGATGCAACTGGTACTTGCGTGCAGGAAACTATAATGTCCTGGAATGACATTTTTCTCTTGATTCTAACTGAAGCCATATATATTCTGTTAAAGACAATAATATTGAACACATACGAGCTTCAAATGTCCATACAAAATTCTTTTTTTCCTGGATAAAAATTTAAGACACCTGGGGTAGGTATTTGGCCTAGCAGTTAAGATGTTGGTCAAGACACTTGCATCCCATAGTGAACTGTCTGACTTCAAGATCCTAGCTCTGTTACTGCTTTTAGCTTCCTGCTAATGTATACTCTGGGAGGTAGCAAGTGATGACTCAAGCATTGGGTCCTGACACCCATATGGGAGACCTGGATTAGATTTCCAACATCTGGCTTTGGGTTAGCCTGGCTCTGGCCATTGCAAGCATTTGGGGAGAGGACCAACAGATGGGGGAGCACTTCTCTGTCTCTCTCTCCATCTGTCTATCTCCTTAACAAATAAAAATTTAAAAAAAGATAGAGAGCCCAAGTTTTCTACTTTATTGCACAAAGCAACACAAACATGTATTCAGTTATCTTACCATTCACATCCGTACTTAAAAATACACTGAAATACATTGAGTGTATACAAAGCAGTAGCTGAACTACAATTAAGCCAATGACTATAGCTCCAACATTATATAACATCCAACTTACTATCACATTAACTTACCACTTTAACAGAAGAAACCTTGTCTTCAAAAGGAATGTTCTCATGCTGCCATAAAAAAGATGACAGAGAATATTAACGCACACATTAAATCCACATAAATTACTCCCTGTCTACCTGCTTTTGCTAATTTATTTTCTTTATCAAAGCTCAACTATCTATACATTCAACCTGAAGGCAAACAAATCTATATGGAATATAAAAAAGTGACATCAGTTAAATTATTTACATGTGATTCCAACATCTAAGATATGGTTCCAAGATAAAAACTCAACTACAAACAAGCAGACACATGAATATGCCTATATAAACTATTGCCAAGCTTACCAGGATTCCAATTTCATCCTGTTGTTACCATCTATGCAGAGACAGGCTGCTTCCCTACATTTTCTGACTTCCAGTTAGGCAAGGCCTCATGACTAGTTCTGGCAATGCAATATGCTAAATGCCACATTGACACTTGGCAATTCTCTGGTCTATATTGTGATCTAATGCGGTGACTGAGGAGACTAAATGTTCCAAAGTACACTGGGCCATGGCAAAAATTCCAACAGCAGGAACTCTCAAATGACTGTAGTACAGAGTTTCTTCCCAACCTGCCCAGCACATGAGTGCTAAGTGGGAAATAAACTTCTACCTTGTTCAGACTGTAGAGTGGTTTATTGCCACGGCAATATCTGATCCATTCTCACCAGTACAATAGCATAGGCCATGGTAGAACAGAAATGGGCATATATGATGATAGGTTACTATAAAATTCACTTTGAAGACACTAAATAGCCTACTTGTGGGAAAAATTAAAACTTGGAGACTGGCCGGCACCATGGCTCATTAGGCTAATCCTCCGCCTTGCGGCGCCGGCATACCAGGTTCTAGTCCCGGTCGGGGCGCCGGATTCTGTCCCGGTTGCCCCTCTTCCAGGCCAGCTCTCTGCTGTGGCCCGGGAGTGCAGTGGAGGATGGCCCAAGTGCTTGGGCCCTGCACCCCATGGGAGACCAGGAGAAGCACCTGGCTCCTGCCATCAGATCAGCGTGGTGTTCCGGCCACAGTGTGCCAGCCACGGCGGCTACTGGAGGGTGAACCAACCAACAGCAAAGGAAGACCTTTCTGTCTCTCTCTCTCACTGTCTACTCTGCCTGTCCAAAAAAACAAAACAAAAAACAAACAAACAAACAAAAAAAAAACAAAAACAAAAACTTGGAGACTACAATTTCTTGAAACTGGATGTTTCATATAAAGAATGGAAATCCTTTCAGAATTGGAAATCCTGGGTGGGAATGGCCAATACAATACAAAGCTAATTTTGATAATTAGATAGAAGGAGAAAGGCTGATGTAGCAAATGTTAACTGGGGGTGGTGGTGCTGTGGCACAGAAGTATAAGCCTCAGCCTACAGTGCCAGCGTCCCATGCGGGTGCCGGTTCTGGCTGCTCCACTTCTGATCCAACTCCCTTCTAAGGTGCCTGGGAAAGCAGCAGATGGCTCAAGTGTGGATGAGAAGTTACAGTGTTTACATGTAAATCACTATGAAATACAGTTTTCTTTTTTCAACAGGCTAACATTTTAGATTCCTTTTGTTCCTCCTCAAACATCATATCTGAAAGAAACCTGGAGACCATTAATTTTAGGGAACCTCAAGGTATGTGGCATGAAAATGCTTGCTTAAACAAATACATCTGGGAAAAAATGGGTCAATCAAATTTACACAGGTGTCCCCCTCCTACTGTTCCATCCTTGATCTTTTTAAAATTTATCCTCAGAGAAATAATGTGTCATAAACCTTCTTTTAATTCAACTCAATTGCTTATTTTCCTTTATTATTTAAAATTTTTTAAAGATGCATTTATTTAAAAGGTAGACTTACAGAGAGAGAGAGAAAAATGAGAGATGACAGCCCTCTGCAACAGCTGAGGCTGGGTCAACCCAAAGCCAGAAGCCTGGGCCTCCCATCTGGGTGGCAGGGGTCCAAATACTTGGGCCATTTTCCACTGCCTTCCCAGGGCATTAGCAGAGAGCTGGATCAGAAGTGGAATAGCCAGGACTCGAACCAATGCACATTTGGGATGCCACCATTACACCAGCGGCTTACCTCACTGCACCACAATGCTGGTCCCGCCCTGTTAACTCTCTGCTTTACCCAATGGAAACTACTGTTCTGAATTGCATAGTACTACTTGGCTTTTTTTAAAATATAGTTTTCATCACATATATGCATTGTTAGATGATATACTTTTAATTTTGAAAACTTTCAAATGTGAAATATTTGACCGTTACATGAACACCCAAAACCCTTTACCAGTGAATGTTTTCTTTTTTTTAATTTATTTTCTTTTTACAGATTTATTTATTTATTTTAAAGGCAGAAATACAGAGAGAAGGGGGATAGAGGGGAGAGGGAGGAAGGGTGGGAGGGAGAGAGAGAAAGAGAGAACGAGAAAGAGAGAGAGAGAGAATGAATCAATCTTCCATTTGCTGGTTCACTCCCCAAATGGTTGCAAGGACCAAGACTGGGCCAGGCTGAAGCCAGGAGCCAGGAGCTTCCTCCCAGTCTCCCATATGGGTGCAGGGGCCCAAGTGCTTGGACTATCTTCTGCTGCTTTCCCAGGCACATTAGCAGGGAGCTGGATCGGGCCCAAGTGCTTGGACTATCTTCTGCTGCTTTCCCAGGCACATTAGCAGGGAGCTGGATCGGAAGTGGAATAGCCACAACTGGAACTGGGATGCCAGCACTGTAGGCTGAGGCCATGGTGCCACCTCCCAATTAATATTTTCTTTATCAGCTTTCTCTCCTAAAAACACATATACACAGTTTTTCTATTACAGATATAATAATCTGTAATATTCTATTACAGATATAATATTTCACCATTAAATACTTCAGTATATAACTCCAAAGAACACAGGCATTCTCAAATATAATATGATACTAGAATCCCATCTAAGAAATGTGATGTTGATAAAATACTGTTAAATTGTAGTCCATATTGAAATTGCCCCAATTTGCTAATAGCATCCTCTATTGCTCTTATATTTTAATTTAGAACCCACTTAAAAATCAGGTATGATGTTTAGTTGCCATGTCCCTATGTCTCATTTAATCTAGAAACCCTCTGACCTTTAAAAACTTGTATGTATCAAATTATTAATAAACATATCAAATATATTACTTGTGTAGTGTCCAGGTCAATTGACACAATATATCATAATCTAGACTGTTAATGGCAGTTATCTTCTCGTAGATGTCTCTCAATACATAAGTAAAAGCTTTCCTGATGGTTCCATAAGCTATACAACTATTATCCTCATATGATAATGCAATTTATTTATTTAATGCTATTATTTATTTATTTGAAAGGCGCTCTCTCTCTCTCTCTCTCTCTCTCTCACACACACACACACACACACACACACACACACACACAATCTTCCACTTGGTGTCACTCCCCAAATGCCTGCCAACAGTTGGGCCTGGCTGAAGTCAGAAGACTGGAATTCCATACAGATCTTCCACAGGGATAGCAGGAACACAAGCACTTGGGCCACCATCTGCTGTCTCCCAGACACATTAGCAGGAAGTTGGATGGGAAGAAGAGGTGGGAACTGAACCCACACACTCTAATATGCAATGTGGGTGTTCCAAGCAGCCACATAACCTACTGTGCCACAATGCCCAACCCACAAATTATCTTCTGAAGTGTGACTACCTACAGTCTCAAGTTTATAAAGCATCCACTGATACATAGCTCTCTTTAATAAATTTTACCAGATATCATATTTTTTGCTATTGACAGATTCAATTTCTGCTATTATACTTCATCTACGGCCTCAATCCACAATTCCCTGATTACTAGTGACGTTAAACATCTGTCAGACTTACATCAGGATCTGTTTTTCTACTTCTGTGAAATGCCTGGCCATGCTTACTGCTCCTCCCTCTTTTGTCTACTGGGTTGCTTTTGTTACTAATTAGTAGTTCCTTATAGTTCTTGGATATATGTTGCAAATATCTTCTCCCCATTTGTATCATGTTTTTTCCTTCAAAGTATCTTTTGAAGAATACATACTCTTAAGGTGGGTAAACTTTTATTTGTATGGTTACTATTTCCTGTTTCTTACTTAAAACGCTTTTTCCGATTATGAATAATAAAGATATTCTTGAGGCCAGTGTGTGGTGTAGCACATGAAGCCACTGCCTATGACACTGGATCCACAGGTGCCAGTTTACATGCTGGCTGCTCCACTTCTGATAAAGTTTCCTGATAATGGCCTGGGAAACGAAACAGGATGGCCCAAGTGTTTAAGCTCTTGCCATCCACATGGGAGACCCTGATAAGGCTCCTAGCTTCAGTCTGGCTTAGTCCCTGGCATTGTGGCCACTTGGGGAATGAAACAGCAGATGGAGGACCTCTCTGTCTCCATCTCTGTCTCTCTCTCTATATAACTCTGATTCTCAAATAAATAAAATTTAAATAAAGGAATAAATAACTTAAAATACATTACTTTTTTTTAAAAAATAGATATTTTCTTAGAATTCTTTTCTAGAAATTTCAAAGCTTTGACTTCACCTTTAAATCTAAACTCATCTAGAAATTATTTTACTTAGTGGTGTGAGGTGGGGATCCAATTTCACCTTTTCCCATACATATAACCAATGGCTTCTGTGTAACTGATCCAACAGGCCAGTCTTTCCTTAGCAATCTTCAACTGTCTATCTGTTTTTAAGTCTTGGTACATGTGTGTGCCTATTTCAGAGCTCTATGTTCTATTCTGTCCATTTATTTAACACTACACCAATACAACATTGTCTCATTACTATAGAGTTAAAATAAATCTTGACATTGTACAACAAGTCCTTTCCACTTGGTTCTTCAGATTTGTCATGCTTATTCTTGGTCGACTGCTTTTCTGCATAAATTTTAGAATCAACTGGTTAAGTTCCATGATAAATCCTGTTAGAATCTTACTGGAATTACATGGAACCTGTGGATCAATTCAAAAATAACCAACATCTTTATAACACTGAGCCCCCCCATTCAAGAATATAGTATACATCTTGTATTTACTTATGTCTTTGTAAACTGTCTTTTGATAATTTTATCACTTTTTGCATGTTTTTTCCACATTTGCTAGGTTTAATTCTTTAGAACATATAGATTGTATTACTATGATACATGGTATGTTTCAAAAAACATTTTAACTACATTGCTAGTATAAACATATGCGATTAACTTTTAGCAGCTTATTGAGGTTTTGCCATTAGTATTTGTTCATCTTGTAATTTACTACTTTATTAAAATCTTTATTACTTCTAGTAAATTTTCAATAGATTTTTTTGGGATTTTCCTGTGTAGGTACTTGTATCATATAGATCCCTGAGATTCTGTTCTCTCCAATACCTACATCTTTTTATTTATTTATTTTTAAAGATTTCATTTATTTATTTGAGAGGCAGAGTTACAGACAATGAGAGAGAGAGAGACAGAGAGAAAGGTCCTCTGTCCATTGGTTCATTCCCCAGTGGCTGCAATGGCCAGAGCTGCAACAATCTCAAGCCAGGAGCCAACAATACCTACATCTTTTTTTTTTATTTAGTAAATATAAATTTCCAAAGTACAGTCTATGGATTACAATGGCTTCCCCTCACCCATAATTTCCCTCCCACTCACACCCCTCCCATCTCCCACTCTCTCTCCCATTCCATTCACATCAAGATTCACTTCCAATTATCTTTATATACAGAAGATTGATTTAGTAATATATTAAGTAAAGACCCACACAGAAACAGAAAGTGTAAAATACTGTTTCAGTACTAGTTCTAGCATTACTTCACATTGGACAACACATTAAGGACAGATTCCACATGAGAAGTAAGTACACAGTGACTCCTGTTGTTGACTTAACAATTTGACACTCTTGTTTATGGTGTCAGTAATCTCCCTAGGCTCTAGTCATGAGTTGCCGAGGCTATGGAAGCCTTTTGAGTTCACAGACTCTTATTCCACAGGGTCATAGTCAAAGTGGAAATTCTCTCCTCCCTTCAGAGAAAGGTACCTCCTTCTTTGATGGCCCTGTTCTCTCCACGGGGATCTCACTTGCAAAGATCTTTCATTTAGGTCTGATTTTTTTTTTTTTTTCCAGAGTGTCTTGGCTTTCCATGCCTAAAATACTCTCCTGGGCTCTTCAGCCAGATCCGAATGCCTTAAGGGCTGATTCTGAGGCCAGGATGCTATTTAGGACATCTGCCATTCTATGAGTCTGCTGTGTATCCTGTTTCCCATGTTGGATCATTCTCTCCCTTTTTCATTCTATCAGTTAGTATTAGCAGACGCTAGTCTTGTTTGTGTGATCCCTTTGACTCTTAGACCTATCAGTGTGATCAATTGTGAACTGAAATTGATCACTTGGACTAGTGAGATGGCCTTGGTACATACCACCTTGATGGGATTGTATTGGAATGCCCTGGCACGATTCTAACTCCACCATTTGGAGCAAGTCCGACTGAGCATGTCCCAAATTGTACATCTCCTCCCTCTCTTATTCTCACTGTTATATTTAACAGAGATCACTTTTCAGTTAAAATTTAAACACCTAAGAATAATTGTGTGTTAATTACAGAATTCAACCAATAGTACTAGAACAAAACAAAGAAAAAATACTAAAATGGATAAAGTATTACATTGTACATCAACAGTCAGCACAAGAGCTGATCAAGTCACTGTTTCTCATAGTGTCCATTTCACTTCAACAGGTTTCCCCTTTGGTGCTCAGTTAGTTGTCGCCAATCAGGGAGAACATATGATATTTGTCCCTTTGGGACTGGCTTAATTCACTCAGCATAATGTTTTCCAAGAACATAAGATATTTGTCCCTTCTTGGCCATTTGGCTAAGATCAAGTGTAGTATCTGTTCTTATCAGTTTAATACCTACATCTTTAAAAAACCATTCCTTTATCTGGGACTTTTAACTATAATGTTGAATAAAAGCATCAATAATGATCATTGTTGAGGCAGGTGCTGTGGCGCAGCAGGTTGATGCCCTGGCCTGAAAAGCTGGCATCCCATATGGGCGCGGGTTCTAGTCTCAGCTGCTCCACTTCCCATCCAGCTCTCTGCTATGGCCTGGGAGGGCAGTGGAGGATGGCCCAAGTGCTTGGTCCCCTGTACCTGTGTGGGAGACCCAGAGGAGGTTCCTGGCTCCTGGCTTTGGATCGGCGCAGCTCCAGTCATTGGGGCCAATTGGGGAGTGAACCATCCAATGGAAGACCCCTCCCTCTGTCTACCCTCTCTTTGTATAGCTCTTTCAAATAAATAAATAAATCTTTAAATAATGATCATTGTTGCCTTTCCCCTTATTTTAATGGAAATGTGTCTATCACTTCATCATTAACAACATTTACTACAGGTTTCTAGAATATTGATCAGATAAGGTTCAAATATAAAGTTACTTACCTAAAAGAATAACAATACCAATTCTGATACTTTTTTTTTTAATTTTCATTTATTTGAGAGGTAGATTTACAGACAATGAGAGGGAGAGACAGAAAGGTCTTCCATCTGCTGGTTCATTCCCCAGATGGCCACAATGGTCAGAACTGAGCCAATCTGAAGCTAGGAGCCTGCAGCTTCTTCTGGGTCTCCCACATGCACACAGGGGCCCAAGGACTTTGAGTATCCTCCACTGCTTTCCCAGGCCATAGCAGAGAGCTGAATAGGAAGTGGAACAGCTGGGACTTGAACGGCACCCATATGGGATGCCAGCACAGCAGGTGGAGGATTAATCTACTGCACCACAGCTCTGGCCCTCTGATACTGTTGTAACTTGCCTAACGGCATAATATATGATCAGAAAAACATTCCACATTACTTTGTAAACATATATTCTCAATTTTAAAGTGTATTCTCTAAGTTGTTATACTATAAGTTTATAAACCAAGCATGTTAATATTCACTTTATGTTTACTACTTTCACTTCCTTGTCCTTTCATTGAAGGAGCAATGAGCAATTCTCTCATTATAATAGAAAAATAAATTCTTATAGAATTAATTTTTACTACTTTAATTTTAAAGGCTAATTTACTAGATGCTTACAAGTTCAAGATCTTTTTAGTGACATGGATTGTCATTTGAAAATGACTTCTTTAATAACTCTTATAATGTTTTTGCCTTAAAATTTATTTTTTGGGGGACTGGCGCTGTGGTGTAGCAGGTTAAGCTGCCACCTGAAGCACCAGCATCTCATATGGGTGCCAGTTCCAGTCCTGGCTGCTCCACTTCTGCTCCAGCTCCCTGCTAACGTACCTGAGAAAGCAGCGGAACTTGGCCCAAGTCCCTGGGCCCCTGCGCCCACGTGAGTCCATGAGGGAGACCTAAAAGAAACTCCTGGTTCCTGGCTTTGGCCTGGCCCAGGACGGAAGATTTCTCTCTCTCTGTTTCTCCTACTCTCTCTGTAACTCTGACTTTTCAAATGAAAAAATAAATCTTTAAAAAGAGAATCTATTTTGTCTTACATTAATACGGCTTACCTTCCTAGAGTGGGTATTTGGGGATTCTTCGTTTGTAATTATAGCCTTCCTGTGTCTTTTTCTTTTTTATGTATGTCTTTTGCAGCAGCAGAAAGTTCTTTTGAAAAGCAATATGAAAAATCTAAAAGCAATAAAAAAAAAAAAAAACCCAAGCTCACAAGCTTAGGTTACTTGCTCTTATTCTGATTATGTTTCTACATATTATTTTTTAAAATATTATATTTATTTATTTGAAAGTCAGAGTTACACAGAGAGAGGAGAGGCACAGAGAGAGAGGTCTTCCATCCTCTGCTTTACTCCCCAATTGGCCACAACAGCTGGAGCTATGCTGATCCGAAGCCAGGAGCCAGGAGCCTCTTCTGGGTCTCCCACGTGGGTGCAGGGGCCCAAGGACTTGGGCCATCTTCTACTGCTTCCCCAGGCCATAGCAGAGAGCTGGATTGGGAGTGGAGCAGGCAGGACTAGAACCGGCGCCCATACGGAATGCCGGCATCGCAGGTGGAGGATTAATTAACTGACTGTGCCACAGCTCCGGCCCCCAATGTTGCTAATGAGAAACATGCCGGCCCAAGCTTAGTTTTCTACATATGGGAAACTGTAGCTACTGGCATCTCCCCTGCTTGCCAACCTCACTGCTTGCATCTCTGGCCTTTGTTTGCTTTTATAAGTGTGTATGTGTGTGTGTGTGTGTGTGTGTGTGTACACATGTTTATATATACACACATTTTTAAAAATCCAAGGTCTAATTGGCTTAAAGCAGAAGCAGCAACACAAAGCAGGTCTGTCTACTGTCAGACTTCCCAAGTTTTTAATATCCTAGCCTAAATTAAACCATCTAAAAGGAGATATGATATTTAACCCTGCTCAAATTCATTTGATTAGTTTCTCACAGAATTAGTCTTCCACAAAATGTATGTATGTATGTGTGTGTGTATATGTATATGTATAGAATATATATATATATATATTCTAAATGTCAGCTCCAAATCCTATTCAAGAAAAAACTTACCTCAACACTAAAAGGAAATCAAACGCAAACAAGGAATTATCTTCATACACCTATTCCATCCAAATATAACCACACCAAAGTTTGAAAAATACTAGTGAGCTTTTATGGCATGACAGACTCCACTAGGAATAAGAAATGTCTTGGGAAAAAAATTTTAAAATGTGCGGACAGTTCGAGTCTCAGCTGGTCCAATCCAGCTCTCTGCTATGGCCTGGGAAAACAGTAGAGGATGGAAAGCAGTAGAGGATGGCCCAAGCCCTTGGCCACATACCTGCCTAGGAGACCCTGAAGAAGCTCTTGGCTCCCGACTTCAGATACGTGCAGCTCTGGCCACTGCAGCCAACTGGAGAGTGAACCAGGGGATGGAAGACCTCTCTCTGTCTCTCTGCCTCTCCTTCTCTCTCTGTGTAACTCTGACTTTCAAATAAATAAATAAACCTTTTTTAAAAAAAAGATGTGCAGAGATAAGAGAATATATAAAATACAATTGGCAAATGCTTTAACAGCAGTTTGAACTAAATATTTTCTTGATAATTGCTTTTTTTTTTTTTTTTGGCAGGCAGAGTTAGACAGTGAGAGAGAGACAGACAGAAAGGTCTTCCTTCCATTGGTTCACCTCCAAAATGGCTGCTACAGCCGGTGCGCTGCACCAATCCGAAGCCAGGAGCCAGGTGCTTCCTCCTGGGAAGCACGCGGGTGCAGGGCCCTAAGTACATGGGCCATCCTCCACTGCACTCCCAGGCCACAGCAGAGAGCTGAATTGGAAGGAGCAACTGCAACAGATCCAGCACCCCAACTGGGACTAGAACCTGGGGTGCCATTGCCGCAGGTGGAGGATTAGCTAAGTGAGCCGCAGTGCCGGCTGATAACTGCCTCGTTAAGACTAGGATATTGGGACCCCCGCTGTGGTGTAGCGGATAAAGCCACTGCCTGCAGTGCTGGCATTCCATATGGGTGCTGGTTCTAGTCCCAGCTGGTCCACTTCCAATCCAGCTCTCTGCTATGACCTGGGGAAGCAGTAGAAGATGGCCCAAGTCCTTGGGCCCCTGCACCTGCGTGGGAGACCCAGAAGAATCTCCTGGCTTCGGACTGGCACAGCTCTGGCCATTGTGGCCAATTGAGGAGTGAAGCAGAGGATGGAAGACCTCTCTCTCTCTGCCTCTACCTCTTCTTCTCTCTCTGTGTAACTCCAACTTTCAAATAAATAAATTCAAATCTTTAAAAAAATAAATGCCTATAAATTAAAATGTATCTTATTTGATTGCCATAAATGGATACTTGTAAAAAACTCCAAACCAAAGTGTTATAACTAGCACTAAGAAACAACATACCATACTAGTATATACTTTAGTCTATGGACTAAACCATTACAGCTTTTTCAACTATTACCCAATCTATTACTCCAATTTCCAGAAAATCACATGACTCTAAGCCCAGACATAATTAAACTATTTAATTGAAATTAGAAAATTCTTTTTCAATTTTTTAAACTTTAAGTGATAATTTAACGTCCTTAAATCGTTCTGACTCTTCTGTATAAATCTGTGTGTATAAATAAGGATGGAAAATAACACAGATAACAAATACAATGCAAAGTTGCCTTTCCTGTTCTCCAGTATTCTCAGAAGGAACAGTCCCTAAGATTTCAGATAGGGAACCACTATCACTTGGTGAAGAGTTACTTAGCTGTGATGTCCCTAATTCTGCAACCCTCTACTACAGGGCAAGTTGCTAGGTCTAAGTAGATTTTCATCAAGAATTCACGAGCTGCCTCTCCTACAACTTTGAACTTTATTATATTTTTATTTTTATCCCCTTTGCATTCCCCACTCCCAGTCCTGTGTTGCCTGAAAACAGGGATTAGAAGCCTGGATCTTACAAAAAATGTACACACTGAGGAATTTGATGAGAGAATTCACCAGAAAAAAATACCTAATTAATGCACATAAAGATAGTAATCTTCAATAGCTTTCAAAGAAGCATGTACTTTTCAAATCAGAAACTATAGCAGAAATGTATTGTGGTGTTGTTCATCTGAAGCCAGAAAAGCCCAGAGAATTAGGCTCCGACATACACTGCTAACCAGAGCATTATGGAAATCACTCAGTAATCTAATCAAGTTTTTAAAAATGTTTATATTATTATTATTTTTTTTGACAGGCAGAGTGGACAGTGAGAGAGACAGACAGAAAGGTCTTCCTTTTCCATTGGTTCACCCCTCAATGGCTGCTGCGGCCGGCGCATCGCACTGATCCGAAGCCAGGAGCCAGGTACTTCTCCTGATCTCCCGTGAAGGTGCAGGGCCCAAGCACTTGGGCCATCCTCCACTGCACTCCCTAGCCACAGCAGAGAGCTGGCCTGGAAGAGGGGCAACCGGGACAGGATCCGGCACGCCAACTGGGACTAGAACCCGGTGTGCCGGCGCCGTAGGTGGAGGATTAGCCTAGAGAGCCATGGCGCCGGCCTATTGTTTATGTTCTTTAGCTTAGTGTTTGCATTGTAGAGATCCCATCCTAAGTATCTAACAAGCAACATTTACACACAAATTGAAGATGTCCTTTTCTATTGCAGACAATTTTTATAAAACTACAAAAAGCTAGAGAAGGGACAGTTACACAAAATTATATCACATCTACTCAATGTGTGTTGCCATTAAGAAGATACTTAAGTTGATGATATAACAATATGGTGAACTGTGATAAGCAGAAGAGAAACAAAGTAAGATATAAAATTACACATTGAGGCTGCAAAATATTAACAGGAAAATAGGAAATATTTTCTCTGTCTACTTAAATGTTTTTCAATGGTAAGAATTTATGATTCCTGACATTTAAAAGTTTAAGTTAATAAAAACTCTACTAATACCATACACTCCACTTGTTTTTATTATGTTCCCTATTATAGTAAATTACCCCACTTCCCCTCAGTTTTCCCAAAGTTAAAGTAAAACATTCACAGTTCCTACTATTATTCACTTGGAGAGTCACATTCTTCCTATTGACTATTCATTCGGGTACCCTCTAAAACAGAACACTACAGAAGGGAATAGATGACTTTTACCTTATTTCCTTCTTCTTTGAACTGAGGATTAATTATTTTTACAAAAGAATAAAACAACTGACGAATTCTAGAATCTCCAATAAATGCAATATGTTTATCAACAAGGCAGTTCTTTGCTTCACTGAAATCAATAAAGAAACATTAATTAAGATAAGTAAAATCAATATATTGACACTTCAAGTACATGGTTAGTAAAGAAAGCTGCACAGAATTCTCACACGTATGGTTATGTTGCTTTAGAAGGAGAAGGCCAGGTTCGTCTAAGGTACCAGGCCACCACAGTAGGTATTGCTAACTCTCACTGCTAACTACCCCAGTTATTAAGCATTTAAGATGTACCTGTGTTAAGTGCTTTATAGCTGCAAGGTAAGATTCCAAGTCTCTAAGAAGCATCCTTTGCTCCAGGGCTACTGCCTTGGGCCTGGTAACCTCACACTTGGCCAGAGTCCTTTCTCTCTCCGGCTTTTAGGGGCTTGTGGATCAGCTCCACCTCTACCCTCAGTCAGCAGATCTCTGCCACCAAACAGACAAAAAGTACAGTGCTCTCTCCACTTCCACAACCTCACTCTAGTAGATAATACAATCCATTAGGAAAAGGAAAACAAACAACAAGATGAAGAAATTTTACCTGATTTTGTATTTGTGCATCATACAACTGTGAGGTTGCCAAACTTTCTCTCCAAGAAATCTGCCACTTGAGAGAAGGTATTCACATGAATCATTGCCTGTAATAATTAAACACAGAGAGTACACAGCTTTCCATACTTCACTATACCTTTGAGGTACGTGTTATTCATTCATGAGAAGCATTGTAAATAATAATATTGCCATAGGCTACATGAGGACATGCTGGTCAGTATCAGTCCGCCTATATGATGGTGGGGCCACAGTACTGTAACCAAGCTGAAACCTGCTAGCACGGCAGCCTCATGATGTTGGAGCAAAACGCAATTCTTCATGTTTGTGATGTCGCAGGTTTAAACACAACTACCGTGCTGCTGTTTCTGGCTGTTGGGGCCATCTGGGGAGTGAACCAGCAGATGGAAGACCTCTCTCTCTCTCTCTCTCTCTCCCCCTCTCTCTCCCTCTCTCTCTCCCTCTCCTTCTCTTTCTGTGTAACTCTTTCAAATAAATAAATAAATAAAATAAATCTTTTAAAAAAAAGTCTAGCATATGCAATTATGTATGACATATAGTGCTTGATAATGACAATGACATAGCAATTGTTACCGGTTTATTATTTATTACAGTATGCACTTACTACACCTTTTATCATTGTTTTACTTCATTTTATTATTTTTATCATTATTTTAGAGTGTGCTCTACTTACTAAACAAAATTTACTATAAGATAGTATAGTTATCCCAGTAGCAGCCTAAAACATCTTGATAACTACCTCTCTCAGTTGAATAAACAGGTTATGTGGAGTGACTACCTGAAACCATTTAGGTTTGTGAAAGCACATTCTATGATGTGCACACAATGATGAGATAGCCTAACGACATGTTTCTTAGAACCTCAGAACTACTGCTGTTGTTAAGTGACCCATGACTATGCTTGTAATATTCAAGAGGATTACGCTGCAATCTGCAATGCTGGCATCCCACAGGAGCACAGTACCAGCTCTAGTTGCTCAGCCTCTAATCCAGGTCCCTGATAATGTGCCTGGGAAAGCAGTGGAAGATGGCCTGACTGCTTGAGACCCTATCATCCATATCTCCTCTCTGTAACTCTGCTTTTCAGATAAATAAGAGGATTTGAGTGCTGGCGCCACTGCTCACTAGGCTAATCCTCCACCTACGGCGCCGGCACACCGGGTTCTAGTCCCGGTTTGGGCGCCGGATTCTGTCCTGGTTGCCCCTCTTCCAGGCCAGCCCTCTGCTGTGGCCCGGGAGTGCAGTGGAGGATGGGCCAAGTGCTTGGGCCCTGCACCGGCATGAGAGACCAGAAGCACCTGGCTCCTGGCTTCGGATCAGCGTGGTGCGCCGGCCGCAGCGGCCACTGGAGGGTGAACCAAAGGCAAAGGAAGACCTTTCTGTCTGTCTCTCTCTCACTGTCCACTCTGCCTGTCAAAATAATAATAATAAAAAAGGATTTGAGCCACTAACGGTTATACATCCCCCTGTAAGACACTCCAAACTCTCAAATGCTGAGTCTACTGGTTTAGTAGTCCCTTCTGCTTCAAGTGTTTTTTCCAGGGACATCATTTGAACCTCAAACTGGCATTTACATCTGTTTATCACTCCTACTTCTAATTAGCAAAGGAAAGTTTAAGGGATAAAAGAGAAAATGTTGGAAATGACTTGCTTTTCAGCCATTATCATACATAGTGCATGAACATATGTAGAAAGCTGATTTTAAACACAAAGTTCCAGGGCCTGCGCTGTGGTGTAGCGGGTAAAGCTGCCACCTGCAGTGTCAGCATCCCACATGGGCCCGGTTTGAGTCCCAGCTGCTCTACTTCTGATCCAGCTCTCTGCTATGGCCTGGGAGGGCAGTGGAGGATGGCCCAAGTCCTTGGGCCCCTGTGCCAGCATGAGAGACCTGGCAGAAGCTCCTGGCTCCTGGCTTTGGATCAGCGCAGCTCCAGCCATTGAGGCCATTTGGGGAGGGAACCAGCGGATGGAATACCTCTCTCTCTCTCTCTCTCTCTCTCTCTCTCTCTGCCTCTGCCTCTCTGTAATTCTGCCTTGCAAATAAATAAATAAATCTTAAAAAAAAAAAAAAAAACCCACGAAGTTCCATAACTAGCAAACTCTTGTGTCCTATGTAACCTAGTTTGGCAAGAAGAACACTATAGAACAGAAACAGCATTGAGATACTCAGATGTAGACAGCGGAAATCCAGAGACATTGAAAGGAGAGCACACCTCTCTTTTCAGTGATGTTATTCTCTGATTTGGTGGAAACACAGACAAAAGGTGAAACCAACCTAATACAGGGATGCATAAATACTGACAGTGTCATTCCTCTGGGGTCATAAATTCAAAATAGAACAGCAAGGAAAAGTGAAACAATTATTAGTGGAAAACTGGAAAATGAAAGCAAGATACAGGTTATCGAAATTTTGTGGTTATATATGTAGCTTAAGTAGGAATTCTGGGAATTTTTTGATGGTTTTAATAACTTGTCTTTAAGTAAACCATAAATAATTAGTTCTTAATTATTTTTAATTGTTAAAAACTAATTCTGGTTCTAAAAAACAAAATTAAGCTACATAAATAACCAAAGTTGAGTAAAGAAAGGACTCCAGGCATACAATTAAGTTATTTCTCTTAAAACAGCATTCTTTTATAGTGGCCACATAGTAAAATCCTACCAAAAAAAACTAATAAAAATTTAGAATTTAGGAAGAAAATCACCTTTATAGCATTTCTAGCTGTTCAAACACATCTGTTAAACCAAATTAAAAGTTAGAAACACATCTATTTTCCAAAAAACTATAATTTGCCAATAACTAGGTATTAATTCTGTGGGCTCCATCAGCTTTTCTTTTTCTGTTTTACTTGCCTCTTAAAGAAAAAAAAAAGATTATTCGAGAGGCAAAGTTACAGAGGGAGAGAGGAAATACAGGTGGGAACGAAGGGAGGAAAGGGTGGTGTTGATTCACCTCCCAAATGGCCACAGCACCAAAGCCAGGGGCTGGAACTCCATTCAGGTCTTCCACATGGGTGGTAGGGGGTCAAGTGCTTCACTCATTTTCCACTGTTCCAGGCACATTAGCAGGGAGCTGGATTAGAAATGGAGCAGCCAACCACAGCAGAGAGCTGGACTGGAAGAGGAGCAACCAGGACTAGTACCCAGCACCCCAACCAGGACTAGAACCTGGGGTGCCGGCGCCACAGGCGGAGGATTAGCCAAGTGAGCTGCGGTGCCGGCCACAAAGTTCTTTCTCTTATTACTACCCACAGCCTTTCAGTAGTTCAGTGGAAGACAACAGTGCTAATCTAATGAGACCATATTAGAAAAACGCCACAGGAAAATAGACTAGAGCTCTCACCAACCAAGAGGACTGCACAGACAGTATTACAGAGACTACTGGTCTTTCCAGGAAAGAAAATCTTAATTTGCTACTGAATGCTAGTTGATGATCACTCTTCTAAATAAATTTCATAATGTAAAGTTTTTTTTTTTTTTGACAGGCAGAGTGGACAGTGAGAGAGAGAGACAGAGAGAAAGGTCTTCCTTTGCCGTTGGTTCACCCTCCAATGGCTGCCGCGGTCGGCGCGCTGCGGCCGGCGCACTACGCTCATCCGATGGCAGGAGCCAGGTGCTAGGTGCTTTTCCTGGTCTCCCATGGGGTGCAGGGCCCAAGCACTTGGGCCATCCTCCACTGCACTCCTGGGCCACAGCAGAGGGCTGGCCTGGAAGAGGGGCAACCGGGACAGAATCCGGCGCCCCGACCGGGACTAGAACCCGGTGTGCCGGCGCCGCAAGGCGGAGGATTAGCCTGTTGAGCCATGGCACCGGCTTCATAATGTAAAGTTAAAAAAACTTTTTACAAGCCTTGCTTGAGCTGAATTAAACAGTTTCTGTGTCATATAAGCTGGGTCTGGGCAGAAGACAGAAACTCTACCAATTATTTTAGCAGAGAGAATCCAACATAAAAAACTGTTAGAGAAGTAGAAGAACTGCTAACTACACAACCAAAAAGACAAGGATGGCTTTAGTTGTAATAATAAATACTATCATAATCTGATTAAAAATAAATTAACCTGATATAGAAAACACCACAAAATTCCATACTGTTAAATAATTTTTCAAGAAAAAAATTACTTTGAATCAAATCACTAAATGTAAATTTATATGTTAAAATAATATGTGGTATTTTTATTATGTATCATAACTATTTATAAATATTTGCTGGCATGTATTATCCTTTCCAAATTTACCCAAAACAAAATCCCCGGCCATTATTCTTAATTGCCTACTATAATATTGATAGCTACTTTAATGTAACCAAGGTGAGGTGAAAGTTGCCAAGTGTTCAGATAAATCAGGCTAGGCACACCATATAAAAGCAACTAAAGCTACTTCAGTTACCTCCAACACTAAGATCATCTAAATGAATAGCGAACTTCCTCTTTATTCCATTTTCTTAAGTGCAAGAATTTGGTTTATCAATTTATATTCTCAGAAGTTTATGCATGACTTTTCTACAATAGAAAGATACTCTAAAAAGCCAACAGAATAAGCAAGAAAGCAAACAGAACAAGCTAAACACACAAAAACAACAACTAAAGAAAAACCCGATGTCCTAAGTAGATCACAACTTGTATTTTCCTTTGAATGGGATGCCTCTGGCATAATGTTTCTAAAGGTTGACTCATCTTAACTCAAACTGTGTGTTTTCTATTGTAAGCCCTGAACATCCAGATCATAAAGTTCACAATTTGCCTCGTACTTTGCCTAAAATCCAGCTAGCTGTGCTTCAGTCTGTGCTGGAAACCAACACTCACATTTCCTTTAGACAGCTAGGAGGCACTCACCACAAATGGGGTCATAGACACCAGATCCCTCTAGCAGTCAAAGAAAGAAAAGGCTATGAGACCAAGGGTGGCTTTCTTAAAATTTTGAAACGTTCACCTTATTTTTCTCCAAAGCATGCAGAAATACTTAACACTGGCATTTAATATCCTTGGTGACAGAAAAGCATTCAGTTTCCACAACTTTAAGACATCTGAAGCAAGTTAACCTTATCAACTTAAAAAATTAAAGCTTATCCAGATTGGAACCATCCTTAAGGCTACAGATACTGGCCTGTTGCCCCAGAAATGATGTATTATAATCTATAATTCCACTACTAATAGACATTTTAAAATTCAGCAATGTTGGAGATTGGTAAAATTTAGAAAAATTATAGTTGATAGCAATTATTTTATAAATGTCATTGTACTCTGTTGTGTGAAAATATGAATAATGCAATAAAACACTCCACCCTAGTTCCTAAAATTGAGATTACAACACTAAATTCAATAAAAATCACAAAAGAATCAAATGCAGGGAGGGAAATGGAAGAAAATAAAGATTATGAAGTCTATTTATCCAATAGTGATTTATAGAGTTCCTACTGTGTGTTAGGGTCTAATGATCTAATGATGAATAAGATACTTGTAGAAGCTCACAGTCTGTGTGGAGGAGGCAGGTATACCAATTACCACAATACAACAAGATTAAGTAGGTCCAAGTTGCTATAGCAGAACTGAATTCCTAATCCCCACTTCTGTGGTAGTGACATTTGAACTAGGCCTTGAAGAAAAAACACTGACTTTTTTCCAGAGTATGAGGTCTCTGAAGGCAGAGCAAATCAGATAGCTGTGAGATGTCTAAAATGGCAGCATGTTTAGACTGTGAGCCTGGAGTTTAGGAAGGATAAGGAAAACACAGGTAACCAAAAGTAGGTCTGGTTCGGATTTCGAATTTTTACAACTTTTAGAAGATTACCTCTTGGCTGACAAACAAAAAACTCACGGCAGGCACTGAGTTTTTGTGGAGGTTCAATCTGTGCTTCTAAATTGTTTAATCCACACCCCCTCCCCTAGAAAGTGCTGTCCTACTTCACTGTCTACACTTCCCAACCACCAAGAAGCTCTGAGAAAGGCTGAACAGAAGGCAATGGCATGGGGCAGACAGACCGGGCTCTAAACTCTATGTAGCTGCACATCCTTACGTGATTTCCTCACCCTCTCATGCCTCATCTTTAAAATGTAAATAATACTGTAATTCACGGAATCTAAGGCCACTGATTATAAGACATATCATTATTTTATGTCATAATAAGAAAAAATGTCACCAATTAAACTTTGACATGCAATCAAAGTTTTAAAGACTCATGATTACAGAGATGTTGAAAATGAGAATGGGGGGGGGTGAGATATGATAATCGAATCTCCCTCAGAGAATGCTGTAAAGGCAGATGAGCTAAAACAATTGCCTTTAGTAGAACAGCACCTGGACATAATACGTGTTCTGGCCAAGGTTTACTTTCTGCAGTGTGTAGTTCCTTCTTGTACTTCCTGTAGTGGTAAAGTAAGAGACGTGGAACATGTGTACTCAATACTGCAGTCACCCTACCTTGCCTGAGGCACACTCACAGAAACCCATCCAAGATCCTAACACCCAATCTAACCCCCTTCATCTAATACAAAGTCCTTTCTTACCCTACAGATGCATGGTGTAGCTCAAACGCACGGATATCTTTTAGTGACGGGCGTTGTGCCTGACTTGGTTCGACAATGCCATAGTATGAGGAGGGTGAACATGTTCCTTGTAAGATGTTTATTTTCCCCAAGTTCTTGACATTCAGCCTGGGCAAGCACACATGCCAGGTGTATTGTTCCACACTCAAGACACTAAAGTACCTATGAAGCTGATGACTCGCTGCTGGAGGAGGTTTCACAAACAACCCCAGATTGCTACACTGACTCATAAAATCCCATCTGACATTCTGTTCTCCCTGCTGGTGACAGATCTTGATAAGATGAAATATATAATCTAAATGTAAGAATCAGTATTCTGTGCTGATCAAAAGCAAAAAAACCAATCAAAACAGAAACTAAATATCTACCTTCAGGAAAAGAGCACTCATTATAAATTTATCTCTACTGCTATCACATACACAAAACTGAGTTAGATTATTGTTATCTTATACCAAATAAGCACACAATGATTAATAGCAGTGAAAAACAAGCATTTCCTCAAAACTACCCCAAACCAATGCATCAACATTGCTAGTTTTATTTGCACATGAAAGAAAGGGCTAGACCCAAGCCAGACCCGACCACATGGCTGCGATCTTCGAGGCCCTGCGAAGCCTTGGCCTGGAGAGGCCTGGAGGAGGAAGACGACCAAAAGGGTATAAAGGATCCATCTTTTCCTAACAGTTTAGAAGAATTCTATTAAGAGCTGCTCATCCAGTAGGGTACTGACGTATGCTATTTTGAACCCTCCAAAGTTGGGGAAAACAAAGCAGCAACATTGACCAAAGAGCCCAGTACCTGCAGCCCATTCTCCAGATAGCTTGCCACAGTGGGCGTGAAGTTAAACGGGCACAGCGTTAATGTGCACTTTCCACCTGGGCTAATCGATCGCCCAGTCACCAAGAGTGGGCCGCATATCCAAAGATCCCATCATTATCATTCTCCATCTCTCAGCCACTTTCCCACTGGCATTTTTACACAGTAAAAATTGTAAAAAGAATCAATCAGTGAGGACAAGCAAATACCCCCTCATCCCTGAAAGAGAATCTGTTCTGAAATAAGGAGGTCAGACTTGCTTTTCCCCAGCAGAACACCCAAGGCTTGAAGGCCCCCAACTGCTTGCAACTTGGCTTCGCTGCCCACTTCTGCCTTCAGCCCAGAACTCAAACACCTGCCCCAGGGCCTTGGTTTGTAAAGAAGCGTGCAACCCGAACCCTTGAAACCCTTCGGACTCGCAAAGGCGAGGGGGCACCTCCGGCTCCATCTCTGGCCAGCTGTCGCCTTTTGGCAGAGCAGGACTGGACGGCCCTTGCCGCTGTCCAACAGACCGGGCAGAGGCCGCGCACTGAACAAAGCCAGGGGCCGGACCCTGCGGCCGCGCTCCGGGCGCAGGTGCCCCGGCAGGGTGGGCTCGGCCCCCACGTGCCCCGGGCAGCCCCCGAGGGCCGCCCGGCCGCCCAGCCCGCGGCCTGCCGAGCCTCCCCGAGCCTGTGTCCCGCGGGCGCCGGCCCCGACGCGGCGGGCCGGCCCGGCCTGGGTCCGCGGGCCGGCCGGGGGTCAGGGGCAGCGCCTCCCCGGCGGGCGGGCCGAGGCCGCGCGCGCGTGGGCGGCGTTGGGCGCGGGGGGCGGCCTCCCGCCGCCGCGTCGCCGCCTCCCCCGGCCGGCCCGCTCACCTCGGTAGCGGCGCGAGGCGAGGTGGCCCGCCGCGAGCAGCAGCACGGCCAGCAGCGCCAGCACCTTGGCGCTCCTCACGCTGAAGTAGTGGTTGATCTCGCGCTTGCCCAGGTGGTAGGCCAGAGCCGCCATCTTGGTTCCTCCATGACAACAGTGCGCGGCGGAGCGGGGAAGGGGCGCCGCGCAGGGGCAGCACTGGGGCTGCCGCCGCCGCAGCCAGCCCAGGACCCGCGGCCAGCCCTGGCGGCCGCCGCCCGCGCCGCTCGCCGGGGAGCCCGACCCCGCCGCCGCCGCCGCGGCGCCCCCGGCCTGCGCCTGCCCCTCCTCGGCCTCCCCGCAGCCCCGCCGCCGCTGCTCCGCCGCGCCGGCTCCCCAGGCGCCCCGAACGCCTGTCTCCTCCCCTTCCTCCTCCTCCGCCGGAGCCTCCTGCCTTAGCAGCGGCTGCGCCGGCGAGGGGGCTGCGGATGCCCGGGGCTCCGGGGTCGCGGGCCCCGCGCGGCCCTCGGGGGTCACGGGGTCGCGGGCGGCGGCGGCGGGCGGCGGCGGCAGAGACATGGGGACGTGCAGGTGAGGCCGGAGCGCGCCCTGCCTGGCCCCTCCTGAGCCCAGGCCGGGGCCCTGGAGCTACAGTTCCGGGAGAAAAGTACACATCGCCCGCGCGGCGCCCTCCTTCCCTATCACGCCCCGGTGCCCAGAACCCGCCCCGCGCGATGCAGAGGCCACCCCGACGTTCCGCTCCGGCGCCGGAGTCGGGCCGCGCCGACCGGCCCGGCCAGTCCGGCCGCCCCTGGCTGGGTCTGGAGGCCTTCTTAGCCCCCAACCCGGGGCCCCTCCGGGTCTCTGGGAACTTTGTCGTCTTGGGAACGGCCCGTTTGCCCAGTTCCTCGTGGGCGACAAGGCACGCGGGGAGCCCGACTTCGCGTGGGCGCTGCTCAGAAGGGCACGGGTCTCAGATGGGGGTGCGCTGACTCTGCTAGGCGGATGCGCCCAGAACAAAAACTAAAGGAAAAAAAAGCAGCGCTTTAAAAAGTGTGGCCGGCAGCCTGAAGGTTGCCCCGCGTTGGCCCATTTTGTCCTTTATCTTTCTCCCGACACATGGGGTGGCGGGTGTGCCTCGCAGCTGTCCCATGCAGCCCAGTCTGAAGTGCCCAAGGGCCACCCCTCTTAAAATTAGAGATGGTTAGCTACGGAGGGACTGTCGAGATCTTGTCTAGTCATTCCCATTTCTTTATCCAAAGGCGCTTTATTATATTTGCGGCCATTGGATTTCATATCTCCCAAGATTTTGTCACTGAAATGAAATCACATATATCACTGTCACGAGTGTAATGCTAATAAGCAATAAAGTTAAATAAGTGTACAAACACTTAGGCGCCGTTCCCGGCCAATGGTCGCACAGTTCTGGCTGTCATTCTTCGGATCTGAGGTTGAGCCCGTGCTGGAAGAATTAAATCAGATATTGCACAAACCAGATAAATAACTCTGCTAACAATATATGGCCCGCCAATCACATCCTCAATATTCCTGTGATGTCATCAGCAGCAAATTAGAATTTCTGATCAGCGTTCAATAACCGCTGTTAGCCCACAGGGTTGATTCAATGCCTGCCAAAAGTAAAGAAACTTGACATTTTGTTTAATTGCAATTTCCAGAAGGCTCTCTGAAATATTGTAAATAGCTTGCGAACCTCTCCCCCCCCCTCCCTGTAGCGTAATGGTAACCTCAGCCTGCACTGTGGATCTCTTCCTATCCCTCTTCTTGGAGGTGTTGCTGCTTCACCTCCGTCAACCCCTGTCTGTGTCTTCGTTCAGCTCTGCCTTCTCCTGGCTGGTTACCTTTCACCAAGGCATTTCTCTTTTTGACGAAAAACATCCGTGGACTGACCCTCTGACGCTTACTCCACTGACAGGCGTCTGAAGAGTGGCACTGAGTTGTGGTTTTCACTTGCTCCACTCCCATTCTCTCCTCTGCCAGCTCCATTGTTCCTAGGTTTTTGTGGCATGACCCCTTGTTAGTGCCAAGGGATGCTGTGTGTTCTCTGTCTTCCTGGGCCATTTTCTACCATCTGACACGTTTTTCTTATTCGGTATCCAACCATCTACCCATCCTCAGGGTTTTCCCTCCTGTCTGGATCTTCTCTGGATCCCTCATTTAAATAATGGTACCAAGCAGGCATCTGTTGTCAGCCCATCCCTGGCTGTTCCTAAGTGCTCTTTGGATCTGTTAGCCGTTACGTTGTGGTTCTTTCACCCCCATAGGATCACTTATCTTACACACACACACACACACACACACACACCTCTGATTATTTCAGTCCATATTTATCTCTTCATTGGTCCTGGAGAACCATCTCCCTACTGGATCTCTCTACAGGTATATCCCTCAGACACTTAATACTTACCATTTCTAAAACCAAACCACCACTTTCCTTTCTTTCCTTTATCTACTTTTTTTTTTTTAGATTTAAAAGCAAGGTTTGTTAGAGTCCTGCTTTTGACCTGTGTACTTCATCTTTTCCCCATGAATGCAGTCATCTAAGCAACTTTTTGAGTCATCTTTGCTCTCCTCTAAATAACTCTCAGATATATTGTCCCCTCTTTGTCTCCTTCCTGTTGCCTTCTTAGAGGCATGATTTTTGGCCTATACTTCCTCCCTAATTCTGCCTCAGGTATGTCCCTAAAGTCCACTCCTATTGCCATTTTCCATTCCTATTACTTCACCTCCTGATTATCTGAGAGAGAAAGAAGCAAACCATCTGACAGGAACTCTCTCCACTGAACTACTTTAAAGCAGATTTCTACACTTTTATCTCTTCCCTTCTGACCTAAAGAAAAATTCCTCTCCCTTTCCCAAAGCTGTAATTTTCATCTGTGGGCTTGATCGTATCAGTATCATTCGTTTGAGACTCTAAATCTCACAAATTCCCTTTCCTTATTTCACAATAAGGATAGGCAGAACAAAATATTAAGGCTGCTGTTTATACTTAATTCCTAACTACAGTTTCATTAATATTTAATATGAAGGAAACATCCATTTATCCTAGGATAAACAGCCATTTAACGGCAGGTTAAGATGCCTGCATCCATCACGCTCAGAGTACTTGGGTTTGATTCCTTTTTCTGTCTGTGGACTCCAGCTTTCTGCCAGTGCAGATCCTAGGAGGCAGCAATGGTAGTTCTGGTAATTGGGTTCCTGCTACCCAGATGGAAGACCCGATTGAGTTTCTGGTTCCCAGCTTTTGCCTTGGTCCAGCCTTAGCCATTACTAGCATTTGAGTGGTGAACTACTAGTGAACCAGGGAATCGGAGCTCCCCACTTGCTTGCTTCCTTCCTTCCTTTCTTTCTATTTTTGTCTCTCAAATAAGTTAAAATTAAAAATATTTAATGTAAGAATTACTGTTAGTACCCTGACTTGGTCTACATGTTGAATCATGTCAAGTTCAGTTATAGGGGAAAGAGAGGGAATTGAAATTGTGGAGGGTTTGACAATGATCCATTTATTTGTTCTCTTTCAGCAGACTGTGTTTATGAGCCCATCGAATGGATTAACACTGTACTATCTACTCAGATTTAAACTCCCAGAATGTAAAATTATTTCAAAATTTGTCAGGGAACTGTGAATTGAAGATGATTCTACTCATAGTACTAGCATACAAGAATCTGTAGAATGGAATCGTCTCTGAATATGAGGTATTTATAATCTTTTTACATTACATTGTAAAAAAAAAAAGGTGTGCATGTAGGTATGTATATATAATCTGACATGTGATGAGCACTTAAATCTGCAAGAAATTAGCAAAAAACGATGGAATTATCATATATATGATAAACACTTAAATCTGCCAGAAATCAGCAAAAAAAGAAGGAAGAAATTATCATATATATGATGACTGATGGCCACTTAAATCTGTGAGAAATCAGCAAAAAAGATGAAATTATCAAAACTGAAGTGAGAATTTACATCCACTCATTGTCAAGTATGGATCTTGCTAGAAGAGCACAGTGCCTTGAGATGTGAGTTGCCACTGACATAGAACCATCAAAATTAGCAAGACATTTGTAAATCAAACATCTAAAACATGAGTTAAGTCTTATTCTTTGAGAGCAAATGATTTGTGAGCATGCGTGAATGTTTCAAATTACATGCATTATATTAGTAAATGAGAGCAATTTATAATTTATAACTGAATATGTGTAAATCAGAGGGGCGCATGCTCAACTTTCTAGCTGCTATGGGTGCACTGTCTAAAAATTGGAATCACTTGCCTAATGAATTATCACATCCCCCTCCCCCTCCCCCTTCTCCTCAGCATGCTGGTTTAGGCTCCAGACCATTGCAACAAGCTTCTACTGGCCTCCTTGCTTCTAATTCCACATTTCTTCAATTCCTGTTTTCAAATTGCTACCAGAATTCTCGCTCCAAGACTTATATTTGATCTTGTCACTTCCCTGGTTTAAGATTTTGGTAGCTCTTTATTGGAGGAAAATGATGCCAGCATCTCCGTGTGTCTGGTTTGTCTTGCATTTCTCTCTCCTTTCAGCTCTCATTTCATCCAAACATGCTAACCTGCAAGGCAAGGACATTACCTATATATCCGTCTTTTCTCTTACCATTCCCTTAGCTTGCAATACTGTCCCCCACATTTCCTAGTCTGCTTATTTAGAATATTTCTTCTTTAAACACCTGCTGCGTTTCTTTTTCTCTTGTGATTTCTCAGAGCAGTCTTTTTCTATCTATTCCTAAGTATGCATCCAGCACAGGCACCACTCAGAACAGTTATCTTTTTTCTACTTGTGCATATTGTATGTATTGGGTAATTATCAGTTCTACTTTTGAGGAATATACCACTGCACCTTATAATCTACTCAGTTATTATTTTTATTTTTCCTTTCTCTATTCCCTTTCCTCCAGCTTTTATGGATTGGGGCACAGGGACTTAGTCTTTTTTGTATTACTTGTTAGGAAAACTTGTAAAAGACTTTGAAAAAGATGAAAATATTGTGGTTGTCTTCAGTGGAAAACTGAGCATTGTCTAGATGACCTGATTCTATGGAGTCTCTGTGCCTTTTATTTTGCATTGCTGTAAATTATATAATTCTTACAGTAATGCAAATTATTCTCATCCATAGAAATGCAAATTGTATCTCATTTGAGATTCAGCTGATTATTGCTCTGTGTGTATAGAACAGATGTGAAGTTGTACATCCATTAAGCATATTTATTCCACCATTCCTGCTAACTCATAAGTGTATGGTTCTTTAGATTTTTCCTTTGAATCAGTTGTACCATCTTGATGATCCCTCAATAGTTAATAGATTAAATAAAAGTTTTATATATTTGTGAAAGCCTTGATGGTCTTTTTTAAAAAATGTATTTATTTGTAAGGCAGAGTTAGAGAGAGAGAGAGAGAGAGAGAGAGAGAGATTATCTTCCATCTGCTGGCTCACTCCTTAAATGGAAACAAAAGCCAGGACTGGGCCAGACTGAACCCAGGAGTCTGGAACACCATCCAGGTCTCCCAGGTGGGTGGCCAGGGCCCAAGCATTTTGACCATCTTCCTCTGCTTTCCCAGGTGCAATATCAGGGAGCAGATTGGAAATAGAGCAGGCAGGGCTTGAACCAGTGCTCAGATGGGTTGGTGGCATTGCTGGTTGTGGCTTGACCTGCTATACCACAAGGCCAGATCCATGGCTGAATCTTAAACTTCTAAATATTAATATTTCTTAAATTTAGATTAAAGATCATTTAATGAAGAAGAAATTGAAATGCTTTTCTTAGAATTTTTAAGAGTATGGAGTGGAGAAATATTCTCTAAACAGAATTTTTGCTTGTCTAAATGAGCGATTAGTTTCTTTTAGAAGATTGAAAAAGACTTATATTCATCACAGTAAATTCTAACATCAGCTTTTAGATCCTTTGATTAAGTGTATGTGCCCAAAACAAAAAAATAAATTCCAAATTGTACTTACTCAGCTATTTAAAAACTAAAATAAAAAAAGTAAATTTAAGAAATTCTTTAAAATGCTTCTATGATTCAATGATCATTCAATATTTTCTTATACATTTTAGTCATTTTTAAAAACTTTCAATATTTCACCTTGAAAAAAATGACACAGAATATCACTAATCATTTGGAATTTAGTCTATATTCGCACATGTCCTGTTTATCTTCAGATTAAAAGTGCTTGAGATTCAACTTTAAGTCTCTTATCCTTTCTAAATTCTCTACTTATCATAAGCACATTCTGTTTTTCTCACTTTTTAAGCTTCTCTTTTTCCTTCTGCTCTCAATTGTAGGGTTAATCAAATAGCCCCACTTCAGAGGACACACTTCCTACTCCAGTGGCCACATTTGTCGCAGACTCTTCAGCAATGGTGAGAGCTGAGGAGATGAGGGAAAGTGGACAGACTGGAGATGGATTTTAGAGGTAAAATTGACCAGTGTCACAGATGGACTTCCCGTGGGAGGTGAGGGAGAAGGAGAATCAAGGTTGACTTCTGGTTCTGGTCCAAACACTCATGGCTTCGGGGACCATTTACTGAGGTGGTAAAGATCCAGTAGGAACAAGCTTAGGAAATAGTATCACACTATCGCTTCAGTTTATTCTTGTTCGAAGTCAGATAGGTCTCCAAGTCAAATCTTAGAAAGTACAACTCATACTAAATTTTTATATAGGAAACTCTGCCCTACCTCACCATCCTTACTACCCTTTCCCCAGGACAGAAATACAAAATGTATATCACCACCCACTGTGTTCCCAAGCTGCACACATTTTCCAGGTGAAATCAGTGAGTTAAACAAAAGGGTGGAGAGGAATGGTAGTGGGGCAAGTATGTTGTCCTGGGTCACACTCAAAGGCTAAGACAAACTCTGCTCTCCTTAGAACAGTCTGTGGAAAGTAGCTGGGAGTTCACAGTTCACTGCTTTGCCAAAGTCCCTGTGTCCCTGGGGGAAGGTGACTATGAATAGGCTCCATTGTGTCTTAGGTGAAGGATGTTAACCATTGGTCAGACCAGGGTAGGGGCGATTTGAAGGGGAAAAGAGAATTCTAAGTGATATACCCAGTTTCACAGCATCGTGGCCTGAAAGGTACTGACATTTTCATTAAGCAGGCGAAGGAAAACAGTAGAGGTTAATTAACTTAGCGGTGTTTTAGCTGAAATGTCCCCAACTGCCCTAGGGCTTAGGTAAGTCTAATGCTGTTAGCAGTCTTGGCCTTTCGCTTTACACTAGATCACCTTTGAATGTCTGTAAACAAATTAGGATTGCTTTTTGGGTAGAGCTGTGTAGCTCACAGGGATGTGGGAAAATGTATTAGGTAATGTCTGTAAAGCACTTTAAATGATTTATTCTTTAGTGGATTTTTCTTAAGGGATACTTTGTCTCACACACTCCTAATTGCCATCTAGCTAGATGACAAAGAGCAATCTTCTACTAAACACTTAGTGGGTTGCAAGCGATGACTCATCGATCTTCCCCTCCCTGCACCTAGAACATATACTTACATTTCTCATCATAAAATTCCACCTTCCTAACTAGCATATTTTTGGTGACATTTAGATATCATTTTCAGTTAGCAAAAGTGGCAGGTATAACTTTGTGGTCGTTAAAAAAAGTTTTTACTACGGGGGTAGAATAATGTAGTAAAAAGAGCGTAGGTTTTAAAAGAACATTTGGGATTTGACACCTGTATCTACCATTTACTAGCTAAATAACATGGCAAATCATTTTACCTGTTGAACTTCAACTTTCTTACTTGTAAAGTGAAGATAATAACACCTGTCACTCAAGGTTGTTTTTATGACTAAATGAGGAACATATAGTTCTTGACATTCGGGAATTTTTTTCCTCCTTCAAACTTCATTGTCACTGGTAAATTCATGAGCAGTTGTTCTTGAATTTGCCCTCTACCACTGTATATCTACAAGTAAATTTATGTGTCATAGAGACTGAATATCTAATTAGCAGAATATAGCCAAGTCACATACAGACACATCCGGGATAATGAAATAATCCTTGGTTGAACCTGTTTTAAAGAAAACATAACTCAGTATGGCACCAAAGGAACCACCTCTTTTGCCAATTCACTTTTATACTTTATTTCCAACTTTTAAGTAATTTTGTTTGATAGTCTCCTCTGTTGATCATAAATAACCTCTGGAGATTATTGTTGATCTCTCTCTCCCTCTCCCTCCACTCCTTTCTCTCCCTCCTTCCTTCCTTCCTTCCTTCCTCTCTCTCTCTCTCTCTCTCTCTCTCTCACACACACACACACACACACACACACACACACACACACAAGAATAGTTTCATTATATGGCCTGATTGTTTACATGGCTCAACAAGAGGTATTAAATAATTCTGTATGCTTCCTTGAGCACTCAACATTGATTTACTACAGAGGCTGAAGAACTAAATTCTGCTAGATGACTTCAGTAAGGAAGATAGGATTCAATAATTTAGAAGCCTCCACTATTTCTTTCCCCTTCTCTTTCGAGACAAGGAAACCAAGCCCAAGAAGATCTGTCCACCATGATTTTACCTTCATAACTTACCGATTCGGGTGACATATTTTCTAGTTGAAGTCTATAGGTACACTGAGGTTCCTAGCCTGTTGCTCACCACCTGTGGGACTTCAGTAGTACAAGAAGCCCGTTTTCTTGGGTGAGATTTGTAGGTAAGATGATAGGCTTTTCGTATTTGATTAAATGCTTTTTATTCTCAAAGATGGCTCCAAGTATGATCTTATATGGCAATGTCAAAATTGAAGACAGCAAAATTCTTTATTGGGCTGTAATACATAATTTTTTTAAAAAATAAGAATTTGATTTCCTGGTGAGAACTTAGACTGTTTCTTATTGCTTCTATGCAAGTAAATTTATTTCCATGGAAGATGTGGAGACAATAAAGGTATTTGGCTCTCTGAGACTTAGAGAGTTAGAAATAAATTACAAAGTATTAGAAAGGACTTCTCCATATGCTTGTCAGAAAAGAAGCAAATTACAAATAAGTGCCAACAATATTCCAAACCAAAAAAGTATAGTTAAATTCCTCTCATCAGTGCATTTAGTTTATGTATTTATTTCTTGTTCTGTTGACTCTTGAGTGGTTTGGTTGCTTTCATGAATTCTCTGCTTCTGTAATGAAAAGAGTAGCAGAAATCCCAGCTCAGTACCCACATACAAGTTTATCTCAAAAAGTTCATGGAAGAATGGAATTAAAAGACTAGTTTATTTCAGGTGAAAAACACTTCAAAAATCGGCATAGTTTTTTCATAATACTTGTGAATTTTTAAAAGATTCCTTGTACATCTCAGTGTAAAAGCAATGCTGTCTTTTTTATTTTTGAGAGAGATGGGGATAGAGAGATTTAAAAGAGAAAGGAGTGGGAGAGAAAGAGAAGAAAAGGAAGAGAAGGAAGGAAAGGGAAGGAAGGAGGGAGGAAGGAAGGAATGAAGGAGGGAAGGAAGGAAGGAAGGAAGAGGGGCCGATCTGTAGTGCAGCGGGTTCAAGCCCTGTCCTGCTGTGCGAGCGTGCTCTACTTCTGATCCAGCACCCTGCTAATGTGCCTGGGAAACAGCAGAGGTTGGCCCAAGGCTTTGGGCCCCTGCACCCCTGTGGGAGACCCGGAAGAAGCCCCTGGCTCCTGGTTTCAGATTGGCTCAGCTCTGGCTGTGTAGCCATTTGTGGAGTGAACCAGTGGATGGAAGATCTCTCTCTACCTCTCTCCGTAACTCTGTCTTTCAAATAAATAAAATAAATCTTAAAAGAAAGAAAGAGCTCTCACTTGCTGGTTCATTCCCCAGACGCCTCTGATAACCCCTGGCTGGGGTGGGGTGGAGTTGGGGGTGAGTGGGGGAGTAGAATTGGGAACTTAGTGCAAGTCTCCCCTATGAGTGGTAGGAACTCAATTATTTGGGACATTACCGCCACCTCCCAGGGTCTATATTACCAAGATGGAGAAGGGAGTCAGAGATAGGCGACTTGGGTTTCTTAGGTGATGTCTTAACCACTGGGTCGAAACTCTGTCCCAAGCAATGTTATCTCTATATTCCAAAGCTGTTACTCATGAGTCATTGAAATGTCAATAATTCAGATTGCCTGAGATAGTCCTTTCTTTGAAGTTCCTAGGCTGAACTTTCCAGAAGACAAAACTCTTAACTCCTGAGGCTTTTTGCCAAGCATCAGCAAATAACCAAAATCCTCTGCCAACGAGACTAAATGATTATGGTTAATTCACTGGCAAACCAGCAGTGTCAAATCTGAACATTCTCCATTAGAATGAAACATCTTTTTTTTTCCATTAAGAATTTATCCAGTGTCTTTCTTGGGAGTAAGAACATACTGTGGCCAGTGAGAGTATGGGCAGATGTATGGTTTCTTGGTCATTCTGAAGTGGATCTTGTACCAGAAACATGTACATGAGTCATATTTTACCTATAAAATTTATCTTTTAATTGGACCATTCTTTCGGTTAATTTTTACAATAATGTTGAAGTAATTAGGGAAAAATGTCAGGAAAGCAAATGTTTTGGGCATCACTAATTTTATAAGGCAAAATAATCATTTGTCATGATTTTCCATGGGTCTTATAGGAAATTGTGACTCTAGTTTTATGTGAAAACAAAACTCTGAAAATTTTATTTTTCTGGATCTGAGATATGATTCTGGGAATGAAAAATCAAAAGAGTTATCACAGTATTTTAGATCACCTATTAAGACAGGATCAGGGCTGGCGCCGCAGCTCATTTGGCTAATCCTCTGCCTGCGGCGCCGGCACACCGGGTTCTAGTCCTGGTTGGGGCGCCGGATTCTGTCCCGGTTGCCCCTCTTCCAGGCCAGCTCTCTGCTGTGGCCCGGGAAGGCAGTGGAGGATGGCCCAAGAGCTTGGGCCCTGCACCTCATGGGAGACCAGGAGGAGGCACCTGGCTCCCTCAGCACGCCGGCTGTAGTGGCCATTTGGGGGGTGAACCAATGGAAAAGGAGGACCTTTCTCTCTGTCTCTCTCTCTGTAACTCTGCCTGTCAAAAAGAAAGACAGGATCAGATATGTTTGAGAAACAGTAAGTCAAATACCTGTTAGTCAAAGTGACAATACAATGCTTTAAAAATCAAAGAAGGCACAAAAAAATGGAGTTCTAGCTCTTTAAGAAGTGAAGAACTTGGAAGTTGTTGCTTACTAGTCAAGGACTTAACAAAGTCAGTATGAAACACATAAAACAGTTTTGATGGGAAATAGCATTTCTGCATGTAGGCAGACCACATAAAATGTAAAAGAATAACCTTTTACTGCCTCTTGTTAAGAGAAGACCAAATAGTTCAAGATAAGCTGTCATTTTAATATATAGAAAACAAAATTCTAGTTTTACATTAATAGTATGTTAGAAGAAAAGGATTCAGAGCTCCCTGTCCTACTTTTAAAATTATCTTATATAAAGCCCGTGAAAACTGAGTGAACTTTGGCAACATTTACATGCATTTTGTTGCTTCTTCTTTTCCAACTCATTATTTTCAGTTGAGGCAAGTAAAAGTGTTTTCTACATACCTAAAACTTTCTGTATCTATTCAACACTTTTGTTGCACAATTCTTTTTCAAGGTGTAGATTAAGCACCAGATTTTTTACTTTAAGATAAAGCAATTCTTCCCTTGAAAACAACATATTGCATTATCTTATGTTCATAGTTTTCAGCTACTATTGCTTCAGTAGTCTTTAATTACCTGCATGAATGATAACTTTCAAGTTAGCTAATTTCTCTTTTTAAAGAAAACTGGGAGTAAAGTATCTATCACACACAGTTTAGGGAATTAGCAAAACTCATAAATACACTCATAACTCCCCTACTGTCACACACATCCTCTTTTTATTTTTTAAAATCAGCAGTATAAACACAATCATTAACATGACCAACAGATATATGCAATGTAAGAAACAAAAGTGTATGTACTGAAAATACTTTGGATAAACACATTTCAGTATTCCATTTCAGCTAAAAATTATCTAGGTGTTCAAGACTATCCATCAAATAACTTGATTTAAGAATAGTATGAGGTTTTAAAGTTAAATAAGGAGAATTTTGGTTACATTGATGAACTATAACTTATAAAATCATTTACTGGTATATTTGCACCCTGGTTTAAGAATGTATACCATTTGTATTCACATAGCTTATTGATTGGGACTGAGAACGGAGAGGCCCCCCCCCATCAGTTTGACTTAACTATTCTGAGAAATTCTTGCCCTAGAACATAAAGCTTTAAACCAATAACAACTTTATTATTTGCTTCAGGAAGTTTCTGAAAAGTAATTTATCTATATAGTTTGTTTTTCTGGCCAAACAACTGTCCCATCAGGGTAATAGATTATTCACATAGACAAGTAGATAGCTTATTAAAAAAATGCTTCTTAAGACTCACATCAAACAGCTGGCATTCTTGTGTCTCAACCTTAAACTATTTTCTCATGGACTGTCCTCCAGCTCAATCCATTCCCTATCATCATAAACCTACTTAAACTCTTAAGTCCAGATCCCTAAGCCTTGTAAATGCCCTGTTTTAAAAATGTTTATATGCCTCTATCTTTATTTATTTGAAAGTCAAAGTGATAGAGGAAGTCAAGAGGGAGAGGGCAAAGGAGGGGAGGAAAGAGAGAAGGAAAGAGAATTTTCTGTATACTTGCTCACTTCCCAAATGCTGAAATAGCAGAGTCTAGGCCAGGCCAACATCAGGAGCCAGAAACTCTCATCTGGGTCTCCAACGTGGGTAGCAGGAGTTCAAGACACCATCTGCTATCTCCCAGGCATGTTAGCATGAAGCTGGCTTAGGAGAGGAGGCAGGACTTGATCCTAGGCACACTGGTATGGCATGTGGGCATCTCAGGTGGCAGCTTAGCCTGCTGCACCATGGCAACATCTACCCCAATATCTTCTTCGTACTGTCCCATTTTGACATAGTTCTAGGATCTCTTTAGGTGGTCTTCCTTACTGCAGTAGGCCCAATAAACTTAGCTTTGATTGGACATCAGGGACTATGAGTTGTTGGCAAATGTCTGTTGCTTTAAGCTGAGGAGTTTTTTGGTAATATTACTCCGTAGCGATACCAGACCAATTGCAGTGCATTGATAAAATGAGAGAAAAGTTATAGAGCGGCTGTCAGATTGAAATTTATCAAACAAGCCTAATCTGTGCAGATTCATTTTCACAATGTGAATTTCACAATGTGAAATCAACCTGTGGTTGATCAGGAGGTTTCCATAAGAATTCCCGTGTTTATGTTTTTGATGTTCAATTTTTTTCCTGAGAAATTTGGGAATATTAGAGTTATTTAAGTGTTTCTTTCTATGAACCAAATTATAATTTAACTTATTTAAACACTTTAGAAGTTGAGAAATGTCAAACGTCATGCAAAAAGAAGTAAAGGTCTCTCTCAGTCTTAGATATTTTGAGAACCTAGATATTTTGAGAACTTGCAGTTTCAGTTCCACAACCTCAACAGGAAATGCAGAATCATAAAAATCACTAGTTTAGATCTCAAAAGGATGTTTTACTCTCAATGAGCATAATTTTTTTTGCTTAAATTGAGTTGACCTCATAAATAGTTAAAGAAACGAAAAAGGCTAGCAAAACATTTTAAAAAAATAACTTCTCAGTGCCAGGGCCACGGTGCAGTGGGTTAAGCTGCTGCTGGCTATCCCTGCATCCCATATGGGCACTGGTTCGAGGCGTGGCTGCTGCATTCCTAATCTAATTCCCTGCTAATTAGCCTGGGAAAGCAGTAGAAGATGGCCCAAATACCTGGGCCTCTGCACCCATGTGGGAGACCTTTAAGAAGCTCCAGGCTCCTGGCTTCAGATCAGCCCAGCTCTGGCTGTCGTAGCCATTTGAGGAGTGAACCTTAAGATGGAAGACCTCTCTCTGAATCTCTCTGTCTCTCTGCCTCTCTCTCACTCTCTCTCTCTATCTGTGTGTGTGTGTGTGTGTCTCCCTCTCTGTAATTCTGAATTATGCATATATAAACAAATTTTTAAAAAATAACTTCTCAACTAAAAGAAACTGAGATTTGTCGTTATGATTATACCATAAAATTAGGTTCCCAAATACTGTTCTCATCCATGACAGCTGTTGTTGGCTGTTTACTACCAGACTTGAAGTGCTTCCTTGATGTTGAAATTGAGACTGTCCCAGTTTCTTCATGTATCCACTTGTCCCTGAGTCTTATGGAATTTGAGAAAATATGAACATTTGAAAAGTCTTGGTTAAGAACAAGAAAAAAGAAACAAAACTCCAATGTTACACCTGTATCTAAGCAGTTATGAAGAACTCATTTATGCTCTTCTAATGTTCATTGCATTCAGTACTTAGTACCCAAGGATTAAATCCTGGTCCACTTCTTGTAGGCATGTGCTTAAATAGTTTTAACTGACATCTAGGAACTGGAGAATATATCTGTTTGCTAAGATATTGAAATAATAAGTCCAAGTGTTTTTATAAATAGTTCATACTAATCATATCAAAGGAAGGCTATTAATTTGCTAGCATATATAAATTGTATAGAAGTAGTGGAGGCATGTCAGCTAAAAGTCCTACTTTTTGGTGTTTATTGACTTAACACCCAGAATAGGAACCCTTTGCTCTTGGTCTTAGCTTTAAACTGCAGAGATGGGAATCTCTGCCCAGAGCAGTGTGCGCCGTGTCTCATTAGAGTGTGGTTCCATAACCAAGTTAAAGCATGCGTGCACTGCACGAGACGTGTGCTCAGCTCTCCCACAGCAATGCTCCCAGCTTCTTCTCTAATATGAGTTACAAACCTCTCCACACCCTCAGCACAGTCCTTAAACTTCTACCTGCTACACTGATGCAAATAGTCGCTGTGAATCCAACGTGATTCCTTTCAGTTAATCCTGGAACATTAAGTATTGCAGCTGCCTCATAGAAGAAACTGCGAGAAAAAAAAAAACAACAAAAATCTCTGTTCAGTATGAAAATAACTCTATAAAGCTCATGATAAATGAAGGCTTATGAATAGCATATCAGATACTGCAGTCATCATTATAGCAGTCTATTTCCCTAGGTTCTGATGGGAATTACTTTCTTTGGCACATTCTTGGGAATTATTTCCTGCGTCCCATTAGCTCCACCTGATGACATTCTAAAATGACGGATGCAGTCTTTTTGTTTGGGTAGAGTGCTCTATCGCTGCTCTTGGAGCTCCTCGTTTGAATATGTATTATATTCTTTTTGAATATTATCTGAGAATATGATTCATATTTTAGTCTTAATGTTTTTGAAAAAAATCACTTAATGAACAAGAAGGAATCATGTTCTGGTAGGAAGAGTAATAAGCAGTCGAACAGGTAATCCTTGTTCTAGTCCTTATCCGCCGCTAACTGTGTGGCCTGTGGCAGGTTACCTTATGTCTGCTTATCAGTAGCTGATTTTAAAACTCTTCCTCAGTTTACATTTGATATTAGTCTAAGATTTTTCAATATTTACTAGATATTAGCTGTAAAATCCTGTTGCTGAGCCAACATTTAAGTATAAAGATTTTGGGGGTGTCACATAAGTAAGCTCTCACTTATCTGGTACATGAGTAAGGAATGGTAACTGAAGCAGCACAAGTTCATTGACTGATTTAGGCACAATGGGTGGGAATGGGTGTGTTTTGAAGATATTGGGTGCTTTCGAAGTCAGTGGGATGCTAGGTTGGGAGCCAGGTTTTGGGGCTGAAAGGACCCCAGGAGCTCTGAAGAGCAGAGGCTTAGGAGTGTGGGCTCAGTGACATGGCTGGCCCACTCTGGTCAGCACTGTGCTGTTAGGTCACTTATGAGTGTTGGATACTCATCTTACTTTCTCATCACTTGCTTCGATACCCCTTGTGGGTCAGGAGTGTTCCACAGCCACGGTAAGGTCATGAGCTCGCTCCGTGACTGTGCTTATTTATAGATGGAAGCCTGATGAGGCAGGCACCTTCAGTCACTCTCCAGTTGTCATCACATGGAGAGGGGCCAGCGCTGTGGCATGGTGGGTAAAGCTGCCACCTGCAGTGCCGGCATCCCATAGGGGCACCGATTTGAGTCCCAGATACTCCACTTCTGATCCAGCTCCCTGCTAATGTGCCTGGGAAAACTGTGGAAGATGGCCCAAGTCCTTGGGCCCCTGTACCCACATGGGAGACCCAGAGGAAGCTTCAGGATCTTGACTTTGGATTGGCCCAGCTCCAGCCGTTGTGGTCATTTGGGGAGTGAACCAGTGGTTGGAAGACTGACCTCTCTCTATCTGTCTCTGCCTCTGCCTCTCTGTAACTCTGCCTTTCAACTAAGTAAATAAATCTTGAAAAAAAAAGTTAAAGTGCAGTTGGAGAAGAGGAGAGAAGAAAGTTCAGTGAAATCACTGAGAGATTTTATAAGAATTAACAGAAGTCGGGATGAAGTCAGTGAAGGGGGATTAAAAATGCTGTCCCACACAAAGGAAGGAAGGAGGGAAGGGGGGAAGGGGGGAAGGGGGGAAGCTCCGGAGGAAGAAAAGAAGGAGCCAAGAGGAGGACTTGGAAATTCAGTCTGTGGATCTTTCGGCGTTGTTCCAAATCTGTGACATTGCATCTTTCAGCTCTCAGGGGGGCTTTGCAGTCACCCATGGGAAAGCGAACAGTACACGTCTTGGCACAGTCTATTCTTCATTATCTTCTCATCAGAAGTAACTCTCATTCTTTTCCAAAGAATAAGAAATAATCCTGAAAATGCATAGTCACACGCCCTAGGACACTGAAGAATTTGTGGCTCCTCGGTCTCACCACATTTTCTAAAGACGTGTCATCCCCTGTGTGACAGTAGCAATAAGCACAGTGACATATGATAAAAATATCTAACATAAGAAATAAGAAAGTCCATGCTTCTGTTTTGTATATCCTTTATTAATTGTGCAAAAAAATTGTGGACTTTTTAACGCAAATAATATGTTAATGATTTTGAGTGGGGTGACCTATGCTGTGATGTTTCTTACAGCTTCTAGCAAAGAAACATACTTTCTTCCCGAAGGATTCTCTGGCTATGCATTCTGACAGCAATCCCTTGATTGTCATGATCCATAGAACCAAACAGGACTTCTGTGATTGAGATATCTCAGTTGAATTTTAATTCCATTTCACCTACTATATAGTTAGAACTGAAGCTTATAAATCTTATTTCATTTTTCACAGAAAAAAAAAAAGACTTCTAAAGTAGCAACAAGAGAAAAAATGAAGGCCCCCACCAGTCCTGTCTCAACACAAGTTCAAGTAAACACGTAAAACCTGCTTCGCATGGAGCATTTTAATGAATATATATTTGAGAATTCCTCTGTGCTGAACATATGTATTAGGAACTCTTTCATATATGTGTGTGTATGTATGTATGTATATATGTATCAGTTGATTTAATTCGAAATATATCTGGAAACTGATAGAGAAGTACTTCTTCACGTTGGTTGTCATAAAATACATTAGTATTGTTTGTGGTAGTCCTATAAAGAAGAGCTCTCACTTTTTTTTTTTAAAGAAACAATAGCAAGATCAAATAATTCTCTGGATAACACTAGTAATCATGAACCAAAAATAGTTATAGTATCTTGTCCTGATGACAAATTTGTGTATCTGACTGCTTTCAGATTTCTCAAGACAGAAATTTGCAAAGAAAGCAAAAATTTGTATTTCCTTTTCAAAACTGGCAAAAGTCAACATGCTATAGTAAATTGTAGAAAGCCCATTAAGTCTAGAACACTTGGTATCCATGTTCTTTGGGGCAGGCGTTGGGTGCAGTGGTTAGTTCACTTGGATGTCGTCATCCCACTCAGAGTGCCTGGTTCAAGTCCTGGCTCCTGTGCTTCCGCCCCAGCTGCCCGCTGATGCACACCCCAGGAGGCAGCAGTTGATGGCTGAAGTACTTGGGTCCCTGCCACCCATGTGGGAGGCCTGAATTGAGATTGGGGCTCCTGGCTTTGGTCTGACCCAGCCCTGGCTGTCGTGGACACTTAGGGAGTAAACTGGCAAATAGATGATCTCTGTCTCTCTGCCTTTCAAATGAAATAATCAGATAAAATAAAAACAGTTTTTAAAAAGTGTTTCTTACTTATCAGCTCAGTGTGCTTGGTGACAAAAGTAAGGAGGTGATTATTAATTTCACCATCTTTAATTTAGTTTTCCTCCCTGAAAATGACAATTGACATAAAGTGGACTGAGAAAACAACAAAAGTGCATTTCCTACCCAATTAGATGTAAAGAATATGTGTTGTTTGTGACAGATTTCTTTGCAGAAGGCTGATGAGGATGGTGACAACGAGTGGGCCGTTATAGTTAACACCACTGCATAGAAGCACAAGACAGGGGAAGACAGGTCATCTACAAGTGTGGTATTATCAGGGACAGGCCAGCAGCTGCCTTTCAGAACCCCTCACACAACCCCGCAAGGGAGCTTTCCTTGGGTGAATTTATCACAGCAAATGATTTGGCCCTGAGCTTGTCTGGACTTGAAATCCTCAGTTTTTGTCAACTCACAAGAATGCATGCATTTCCCAGTGACAGACCCAAGCTCACAAAGTTGAAAGTCTGAAATTGAGCGGCAGTTTATTAATTTTAATGAGAAATATAATTGTCTTACCGAATAGAGAGCTCTGGCCTATGACTGCTCATTCTCTTTGTATAGATTATTGAGCTTTGGATGTCAAATTATGACCCGAAGCTAGCCTGATGAAATTGAAATCAGAACAGAGGAATTGGTTAAATCAACATCCTTTAGCTGTTCATGCATCTGAAGATAACAGTTTTATTTTCCCAAAAGTACTATTTTCCACTTTTATACCTCTTTTCTTAGACACTGTGTGCAAATTTATCCGTTTAAACTTAAATTTCTGTTATCTCCCATTCTAAGGGAAAACTAGAATCCTTCGGTTCTACAGAAAATTTTACTTTCACTTTTGATCCAACAGGGTATCAGTTGTAAAATAATGAGGAACTCAGGGTTATAATTAGACTTTTAAAAATGTGTTGATAGCCTTGTTGGTGGGAATGCAAATTAGTAAAGCCACTGTGAAAAATACATGGCAATTTTTTTTAGAAAACTAAAAATGGATTACCATCAGATCCAGCAATTCCAGGACTGAGTATATATCCAAAGACAATGAAATCATTTTACCAAAGAGACCTCTACACTCCCATGTTTATTATCCCACTACTCACAATAGCCAATATATGAAATCAATTAAGGTGTCCACTAACAAATGAATAAAGAAAGAATGCAGAATATACACATCATTATTATTATTATTATTATTATTATTCAGTCATAAAGAGGAATGCCATCCTATTATTTGTATCAAAATGCAAGGAAAAGAGGACAATATGCTGAGCAGAATGCCAGGCACAGAGACAGATACTACACCTTTCACTCATTTGTGGAAACTAAAAACTTGATTGTGCAGAAGCAAGAGAATGGAACAGTGGGCACTTGAGCCTGGGTGGGAGGGGTGGAGAAAGGGTAGGTAAGAGGCACAAAATCCAGGCAGATGAGAGGAGTTAGTACTGGAGTTTGGAACTCTGTAGCACAGGAGGGTAACTGCAGTCACAAAAAGGAAAAACAAACAAACAAAAAAACACAAAACCACCCAACTAGAGAAGAGGAGTCCAAGTTTCTCAACATACAGAAATGATTAATGTTTGAAGGGGATGGAAATTCTAATTACCCTGATTTGATCATTGTCCATTATACACACTATCAGAATTATCATACTGTATCTAATATATATGCACAAATATATGTCAGTAATTTAAAAAATTGTATCTAGGTAGCACATGTTACAAGTATTCTCAGGAGGTTGAGTGTTTATCCAAGTTGAGAAATATGAAAAGTGAATTGGCTGTTATCCATTATTAAAGAAAGCTAGGAAGGTTGGAAAGGTCGTCCAGTTGCACATCAGGAAAGACACCAGATCTGAATATCTGAAAATATTCTGACTTCTGAAGAAGTATTCAGTGCTGAGAATTCTTTATCATGCATCTTTAGGACTGGGACAACACATCCATAAGCCTACCCATATAGTTCTCCTTGGAGTCCAGCCTCGATGTACCTTGGGCAGCAAAGGTGTACTGTACTGTGCATGGTGGTGGAGCCACTGTGCAGGTAAAATTAAGTTCTGCTGTTGCATGTGTCTTGTTGACCTCTGGATTACTAGGAAAGTTGCATTCAATATGCAGTTTTAAATTTCTTGCTCCATACTCAACTCTCTCTCAGTGTTCTGCAAAATCTGATGTGTGAGGAAGGGCAATGCAGGAAGTAAAGGAAAGGATTTACAGGTGGGTCAGTGTCCATTCCATGTTCCCCGTCCCCAGGTGCGTCCCTGGGTCCTTAGGGAGTAGCCTTCCAGGAGGTCCCTGATCCAGGCAATCCTGGCCATGATTAACATAACTGTGAGGGGTAATACAGAATAGACCCAAATCCAAACAAATAAAAACAGTATTTACACATAAAAATGACATCCATTCCTTCTAGTTTTAGAAGCATATTTTATTTTAATGAAAGGCAGAGAGAGAGAGTTCACTCCCTAAATACAACAACCAGGGTTGGGCCAAGCTAAAGCTAGGAGCCCAGATCTCCATCCAGGTCAACTGGGGGGCAAGCATCCAAGTACTTGGGCCACCATCTGCTGATTTTCAGGTTTGTGGAATCCAGTAAAGTGGATTGGAAAAGGAGGTGGAACTTCCCAGGCACCCAGCCAATGTGGTACGTGGGCATGTCAAACTGTGACTTCATTGTGCTGCAGTGCCCTCTTCTAGAGGTGCATTTTATTTTTTGTTAAAGATTTATTTATTTAGGTCAGCAGTGTGGCATAGTGGGTAAAGCCACTGCCTGCAGTGCTGGCATCCCATATGGGTGCTGGTTTGAGTCCTAGCTGCTCCACTTCTGATCCAGCTCTCTGCTGTGACCTGGGAAAGCAGTACAAGATGGCCCAAGTCCTTGGGCCCCTGCACCCATTTGGGAGACCCAGAATAAGCTCCTGGCTCCTGGCTTCAGATCAGCGCTGCTCTGGCCGTTGCGGCCAGTTGGGGAGTGAACCAGCGGATGGAAGACCTCTCTGTCTCTCTGCCTGTCCTCTCTCTGTGTAACTCTGGCTTTCAAATAAATAAATAAATCTTTAAAAAAGGTTTATTTATTTATTTATTCAAAAGGCAGAGTCACAGAGAGGCAGAGGGAGGGAGGGGGAAAGAAAGGGGGAGGGTGTCTTCTATCCACTGATCACTTCCTAAATGACTGCAACGATGAGCTTCGAATCCATGAACCAATCCGAAGCAAGGAGCCAGGAGCTTCTTCTGGGTCTCCCACATGGGTGCAGGGGCCCAAGGACTTGGGCCATCCTCCACTGCTTTTCCAGGCCATGGCCGGGAGCTGGAATGGAAGTGGAGCAGCTGAGACTCAAACCAGTGCCTATGTGGGATGCTGGCGCCGCAGATGGCAGCTTTATCCCCTGCACCACAGTGTGGACCCCTAGAAGTGTATTTTAAAGGGGCTTGGTCCTTTTGTCTTGGCTCTGCCAGTTCACAGTCCAAAGAATCTCTGTAGATGACATTTCCTGAGGAGGTTCAGTGGCAAACAGTTGATTAAAGTGGAGTCTGTGTTTGAGGAAAAGCAGGGATATTCTGATTTGGAAAGCTCCTAATTCGGATATAGGAAAGGGGAGTGGATAAAGCTCCCAGTTCAGATAAAGGGAAGGAGATGGATTTTATTTTTTAGAGGACAGGGAAGAAGGAAAGAGCCTGTTTGCAAAGCAGAAGTCTCCCAAAGATACTGTGGGAGGAGCGTACTGTTCCATCTTAGCACTTACTAGCAGAGTGAGGGGACAAGTTACCTGCTGGTCCACTTCCGTCTTCTCAGTAATGAGGGAAGAAGACAGCAGAGTCCGAATTCCCTGCCACAGCCAAGGAGATCCTATGAACTTTAAGTACTCATCGAGGTGCCTCGCCCATTGTGCTGTTCAATTGCTGGCCAAGTCCTTCCTCTTCCGCTGTGCTGGTTAATTGTAACCAGATGAAAAAGAGGACTTCTGGGATAATAACCTTGTCTCCCTAGTTGATTGAAAGTTTCTTTTACCTTAATGTGATTGCCCTGGTAAAACCCAGAGAAGAGCTCGTTCACGCTTTGTCTGCAGACATCCCTGCCGGCAACCTCTCCCCCTGATCCACTTAGCGTCTTCCCCTTGCTGTGATCACCCACACGAGAGGGAGATTGCTTCCATTCTGCAATGAGGAGGATATTTCACTCCCCCACTGCGGCAGTAATGGCCCTTCTGCCCTTGGGGAGAGAGATAATAGGGACTACCGAGTTACTGGAAAGTTCTATCTATATATTTTTGTCCTTTTCTACTTTTTTTCGTTTGATTCTGAGTTCCTTTTTTTATTTTGGATACTTCTTGAAGGTTTCCAAGGCTGGGGTCAGGAAATGGTTCATGTATTGTTATATTCTCATTTGTGTTTGAAATCTTTCAGGGTGAATCTGGCCACATGAGCATTTTTATTGTTTTGAAATTAAGTGACTTCTTGCACACCCTCTTTTTTTTTAAGTTTTTAAATTTTTTTTTTATTCATTTGAAAGGCAGAGTTACAGAAAGACAGAGGCAGAGAGAGGTCAGTCTTCTGTCTGCTGGTTCACTCCCCAAATGGCTGCAATGACCAAGGCTGGGCCAGGCCAAAGCCAGAAGCTTGGAGCTTCTCCCAGGTCTCCTATGAGGTTCAGGGGCCCAAGTACTTGGGCTATCTTCTGCAGCTTTCCCAGGCACATTAGGAGGGAGCTGGATCGGAAGTGGAGTGGCCAGGTCTTCAGCTGGTGCCAATATGGGATGCTGGTGTCACAGGTGGAGACCTAACCTGCCGTGCCACAACACCTGCCCCTTTTTGCACCCTTTCTTAGACTTCTTTACCTTTTGTAAGTGTTCCAGAAACTAAAAGTTTTACAGTGAAATTCATTTTTACTAGGAGAATAACATCAAATCTCACACAATTTGTTTTCCAAAGCTGTGATTACCTAGGGGCCCCAGATAAGATATGGGAATAGGAAACCAAAAGTATAAAAATAAGGCAGATTGTCTTTCAATAGGAATATAAACATGTAATTAAAGTGATTTTCAACATTCTAGACTCAGGCCAGCTTTGACTATATACTGGATAGCAAGGGATACAATGAATATGAATATCTTTTTTTTGACCAGTATAGAAAATTTATCATTAAAAACATATTTTTCAACCATAATGTCCTATACTGCAAAGACAATTACCTACACAGGAGAGATTTGGATAGAGTATAATTACTGTATATAAGCAAAGAAAACCAACCTGGGAAGGGCTGACCGCTTGATTTTCATAAAAAAGGTAATGATTTGCTGTAGTCACTGGAGAGACCTCAAAGTACCCATGGCGTGTTTGCAACTGATTTTAAGATACAGAACATTCTGGTAAAGTTTTTCAATTTGTCTTTAATAGATTGAGTGAATCAGAGATGAGAAATGTTCTAGATCAATTACAACATCCTGAAGTGAGTTTTATGTAATTCCTCAAGAAGAAGTCCAGGAGACTGCATACAACATGACTTCCGGTCAAGCCCAGACAACGTGCCACGTTGTTCCCAAGAGAAGAAGTGAGCACATAGAATGAGAGAAGGCTACCCACTTGGACTGCTATTGCTTTCCACAGGGTGTTTTCCATCCTGCTTGCCTCCTCCACCGATTTCTCACCCCCTGCTGCTTCTTTCACTGCCAGCATGGCAGAGAAAAACAACTGTCGTTATTGGTACATATTGGTGGACAGTGTGCATGTAGGCATTTTGAGTGAAGGTTTTCTCGTTCTGTTCACAATGCAAGGATACACGCAGGGCAGGGGAGTTTTTCTGCAGTCCTAATGGTCCCTTTGCCCAGAAGCTGAGATAACCAGCTGAATTCAGAAAGTGTTATTTAGGATAACCTTTAAAGGTATTGTGTTACAGATAATTAGGTCTTAAATTAGATTTCAGAGAGCAGCGTGGCAGGGTGGTTAAGGAATAAGCTCTGGGACAGACTCTTCTTTCTATACTTTATGAGATATGTAGCTTTGGGTGAATTACTTCACATCTTTGTGTCTCAGTTTCCTTCACTGTCAAATGACTGTAATCAAAGTGGCTACCTGTAGACTCATGGTGGATCAATATGTCATATGTAATCACTTAGAACATACCTGGGCCATGCGATTTACTTGCTATCACAAGTTTGTAATTCCTGGTTTGTAATTTTAATATTGAAAAGCTAGGGACAAAAATCCTTGGTGTGTATTGTAGAAAGCTTACTTATTAGCAAGCTCTGATTGGGAACTGATTTGGGGCAACTTGTAGACTTATTTACTCACTTTGTGTGGATATTCATATGTATGGTTGAAGAATTATTATTGTTTTTGGTTAAGACCTTCTTCTAGAGTCCCCTGGGGTTATTACTTAAGATATCCACAACATTTAGAGCTCCCAGGGTCTGGAAAGGCACTGTTGACCTGTGTTACTATTATTTCATCATATAGGATAGTAGAACAAGTCTTGTTTTTCAAATGGTGGACACAAAACAAATAGTTTGAAAACAACTTTCATGTTGTTGTAGAGTTGTATAACATGGTAATTCAGTAAGGTTGGGGAATGGAAGTTCTAATTAATTGGATTTTCTGATATGTACAGAGTTGATGAATATGTGATTAGCCAGAGTTTACAAAGTCTGCAGGAATTGATAGTGAGTGTTATCATCTCCAAGACTTCATTCAATAAGTGCCACCTACATTAATTGAGCATTTTCTTTGTTCCAAGTCCTATGCTAAGCGATTTACATGGATTTTCATTTAATCTTCTCAGTGGTCCTGTGGAGTTTTATCATCATCTTGCTTTAGACAGAAATACATTGAGAGGTTATATAGATAATCAGTAAAGCTCAAACCCAAGTCTGAGCACTCAAAAAATCGTATTATTCTTATGTGTTCACTATCCTTTGAAGATTCAGAATGTGTGACCAGATGTTGTATTCCAAAGACATGAAAAAGAACACCACCACTACTACTAGTAATACCATTTGTTATGCCTTTTCTATCTGCCACAGATTGTGCTAAGAACCATAACTTAGCTGCGAGAAATGCCAGTGAAAACATCTCAACAGATACTCTTTTGTCCTATTTATTCAGTTTCACTAGATACCCTGGTCTGTGTTAAATGATTCAGGATAAAAGGTGAATAAGGCGAAAGTTTTGCTTTCTAAATTATAATCCCAAGTAAAATGGGTACTCTTAGAATTAATATATAAACATAAATTTTTAGCTCTCAATATACACTTAATGATTTTTTTTTGCTTTTGTTTTTTTCTTTTTTTTGACAGGCAGAGTGGACAGTGAGAGAGAGAGAGACAGAGAGAAAGGTCTTCCTTTTCTGTTGGTTCACCCCACAGTGGCCCCTGCAGCCGGCGCACTGCACTGATCTGAAGCCAGGAGCCAGGTGCTTCTCCTGGTCTCCCATGCAGGTGCAGGGCCCAAGGACTTGGGTCATCTTCTCCTGCCTTCCCAAACCACAGCAGAGAGCTGGATCAGAAGTGGAGCAGCCAGGACTTGAACTGGGCACATATGGGATTGTGGGCACTGCAGGTGGCGGCTTTACCCACTATGCCACAGCATTGGCCCTTTAATGATGTATTAATTCACATAAATATAGAAATGTAGTACCATAAACGTTTACTGTTCCTTCATCTATCCTTTTTTAAATAGTTTTTAATGTGTAAGGTGAAAAAATGTCGTGTATTTCATATATTCAGCTTTAGGAGCATAGTGATACTTCCCATGCTACCCTCTTTCCTGCCTCGCTCCCACTCTCCCACCTACTACCTTTCTTATTTTTTTCTTGTAAATTTTTACAATGATGTACTTTCAGTTTATTTTATAATCATAAGCTTCATCCTCTACTAGGGAAAAATTCACCATATAGTAAGAAGAAAGAAACACTGTTCCTCAACCATAGAGTCCAGGGCTGTAAACTACAATCAGATCTAAAAATGTCCACTTTGCTCAAATACATTGTTCAGTGATTTCTGGATTGTATCCTGGATATCATTAGTGTTTTGTTGTATGTTTTATAGTCTTCCAAAATTATGATTCCGTTGCTTATTCAGCAGGTACTAACATTTGTTCAACTGAGGCTTCAGACTGTCTCCTTGTCTGGATTTTTTTTTATAGCATTTACATGATTAGGAGTCACCTAGAAATGTAAGCACATATTTTTGAGATATAATTTGTAATTTAATATAGCATTACCTAACTCAGTGTAAATATACAAGTTAATATCTTTGGTGAATTTGTGTATTTGTGTTACATCACCACAATCATGTTTTGGAACATTTCCATGATCCCCTTGCCCCAGCAACCATTGATCTACTCTGTGTGTGTGTATGTGTAGATTTTCCTTTTCTAGAAATTTCCTATCAGTGGAATAATGTATTATGTGTAGCCATTTGTACTTGTATTCTTTCACTTAGCATATATTTGAGATTGTCTATACTGTTGCCTATATCAGTGGTTTGCTCCTTTTTATTGCTAAAGATTATTTCATTGTGTGCATACAATACATGTGTTCATCCATTCATCAGTTGATAGACTCATTAATTGCTTCTAGTGTTTGACCATTTTGAACAGTGTTGCCATGAACATTTGTGAACAAGTCTTTGTGTGGACATATATTTTTTTTAACTTGCTCTATCTTCTTTTAATTTCATGTATTGGATTCTTTTATGAGTTATTATCTTTTCCTCTTCTGTGCTTTCCACTTTATTCTTTTTAGTGTATTTCTGTTTTCTTATAAATTCTGCATTCTTCAATTTTCATAAATTTCTTAAACATTGTTATTTTAAATTGTCTAATGATAATTGCATTATCTGGATCATCTTTAGTTCTGTTTCTGTTCTCCAATGCTCCCAGTCTTTTGTTCATATGTTTCAATTTCTTATCTCGCCTAGCAATATTTGATGGATTACTGGACAGCCTGTATGAAAAATTACAGAGCCTTTTGATGATGATGTCTTCCCCCAAGGGTAATTTAATTTAATTTAATTTTTTTCTAGAAAGAAATTACATTAAGGTTTTATTGGGTAACTAATGGTCTGTAGTCCAGGCTGTTAGGCCCAGTATTGTTGACCACAGTCTCCAGGAGTGAGCTTAATACAGTCAACTAAACAAATGAATCATAAAAATCTGTCACAAAACAACATCACGGAAAGAAACGTTGGTTAATGTGTTGTAAACAGGTGTTGAATGAAATCATTTTGTACCAAGTCATCACTTGGTTTCCTCTCCATATTTACGCTGATGTTCTCTGTTGTAGTTTTTTTTTTTTCTTCTTACTATTTGTTGAACTCTTTAATTGGTGTAATTTTGGCGAGCAGATAGGTTGGATCAGCTCAGTCTTGTCAAGAGGGGATTCTATACTCTGCTGGGGCTGGTCTAGTTCTACTTCACTTCACTCATAGGCTTTGACCCTTATTTCTAGAGTTTAGCCTTTTCTATCATTGTAGGCAAAATCATGGGTGAGCTTCCCAGATTCCTTCAACCTCTGTGAACCCTGAGCTACAGTTCTCATGCCCTCTGTCCTGCCTTGCCGCTTCATCTCTATCCGGCTCTCTGGCACACCACTGTGTCCTGCTTTCTCTCTGGCAGACTTACTTTGTGTATATGCATTTTTGAAGCTGGAAATCTCTTTGCAGGGAAATTGCATGCAGAATTTCAGGCTGAATTTTATGTGTTTTTTCTTCTTTATCAAGTCTTAGCCCTACTGGATGCCCCCAACCCCAAACTCTGTCTCTTTTTCCCAGTGAGAGTGATGTAAACCAGGTTTGTCGTTCTGTTTAAACTCTTATCTTTCAGCACAAATCTGCAGATGCTTTGAAGGAAATCACAGGGCTCAAGTGTAGCTGGGTCTGCTTCCGTTCCCTCCAGGAAGAGTGGTGCTGCTTCTCCAACCCCATCTTCCTCAGCTGCTGACACTGTCAAAATCTGCTTTCATGCATTTTATAACATATTTTGGCAAGAGCGTTACTCTGATCTAAGTTCTCCTGGAAAAGCTACAACCAGAGTTTTCCCAGCTTTCTTTGAGAAAATATACAAGGAAATTCCTACTTTTGTTGCAGTTATAATTCTATCATATCAGTGAATAACTATTTTTTTTTAAGAACAAGATACTTTCTTTCTTTTTTTTTTTTTTTGAAAGGTTTTATTTACGGATTTGAGAGGTAGAGTTACAGACGGTGAGAGGGAGACAGAAAGGTCTTCCTTCCATGGGTCACTCCCCAAAATGGCCACAATGGCCGGAGCTGTGCCGATCCGAAGCCAGGAGCCAGGTGCTTCCTCCTGGTCTCCCATGCAAATGCAGGGGTCCGAGCACTTGGGCCATCTTCTATTGCTCTCTCAGGCCACAGCATAGAGCTGGGTTGGAAGATGAGCACCTGGGACTAGAACTGGCACCCATATGGGATGCCGGCACTGCAGGTGGAGGATTAACTTACTGCGCCATGGCACTGGCCCCCCATAAGAACAAGATACTTTCATGGTGCTTTAATTTTTAGAGTTTTGTTTGTGTCCCAAGGACTTGGCATCAAGTCAATCTGAAGGAGAGCTCCCTAAGTTATAGATCAATGCTATACAATTTATACAAGGATATGATCATTTAAAATTGTGAAAGCAATCTGAGTTTATGTGTGCTATTTACATAGGAACTTAATATATGTGATATATATATTAAAGGGGAAACTTCATTATACCAATGTTTTGATCCATACTTAATATGCCAGCTACCATTGACATTTAGTTTAGTATATTTTCATCTTAGAATGTGAAAAAGAGTTAAAGAATGACAATTTTGGGTAGTTCAGTTATCTTTAAAGTGTCCTTAATAAAACTGGAACTACTTGGCACATTTTCTCTTAAGTAACCTTTCTTGAGACTTGGTAGAATCTTTCTATTGCTCTTACTTCTATTCAAAAACATCACAGCACATATAAAAACATTTATTGCTATTGCTGTTGATGACTATCACAATGTTTCTTCTGCTAAAAATTACTTTAAAAATAATAATTAACAAAAATTTTTCTCTTTTTGTCCTTGCCCAAGTTTTTGCGAACTCTAAGTACAGCTACTAAGTATCAAGATAGAAAAATGATCATTTTGTCCTACTCACTGTCATTGAAATTTAAACAATTATCCAAAGTATTGACATGTTATTATAATTCACACAAATAATGACTATTTCCTTTAAAGAATCCTGACTTACAGAATTGCAGAAATATTTATGGCAGTTTAAGCACTGTAAGTGATTTAAGTGATAGTTGTAAGGGAAAATTTATGACTTTGAAATAAGCCAAGGGGGTTAGCATGTCCATAGTCAATGCAGTGCTGGAGCCTTTGGAGAATACTGCACCTGTAGGAATGCGCAACTTTGTTTTGAAGCTATTTAACAATGCTGTATAGGGCAGACTTCCAGAAAATCTATACGGTCAGCTTTGTGACTTAGCAAGTAAAGCTGCCACCTGCAACACCAACACCCAATATGGGTACTACACTGTGGTGTAGTGGACTAAGCCTCATCTTCTGGTGCTGGGATCACATATGGGCACTGGTTCAAATCCTGATCCAGCTCCCTGCTAATGTGCCTGGGAACGCAGAAAGAGTTGACCCAAGTACGTGGGCCCCTGCATGGTGTGGGAGACCTGAAAGATGCTCCTGGCTCCTGGCTTTGGCCTGGCCATTTGGGGAGTGAACCAGCATATGGAAGACCCCCCCCCCCCCCGCCGTGTGTGTGTGTGTGTGTGTGTGTGTGTGTGTGTATCTCCTCTTCTCTCTCTAATTCTTTCTTTTCTTTAGAGATTTACTTATTGGAAAGTCAGAGTTACACAGAAAGAGAAGGAGAGAGGCATAGAGAGAGAGAGAGAGAGAGAGGTCTTCCATCCACTGGTTCACTTCCCAATTGGCCACAATGGCCAGAGCTGTACCGATCTGGGTCTCCCACACAGGTGCAGGGACCCAAGGACTTGGACCATCTTCTACTGCTTTCCTGGGCCCTAGCAGAGAGCTGGATCAGAAGTGGAGCAGCCAGTACTCAAACCAGCACCCATATGGGATGCCAGCACTGCAGGTGGCAGCTTTACCCACTACCCCACAGCCGGGCCCCAATGCTGTCTTTCAAATGATTAATTAAAAAAAGAAAATCTATAACAATACAAATCATTGTTGTCTTTAGACAGGCAAAGGAATTCTATCTATGGAGATAAAATACTTTCCCTTCTGTGAAAAAGCCAATTTTACAAATTAATTTTAATATTCCAGGTTCTTTTTTTGAGATCTTCTTTTGTACCCATTGTAATAGGTCTCTCATTTAATATTCAATCTGTTAAGGTTAAAGAACATCTTTGACATGTTTTCATTTTACATTTCTATGAAAGTCATGTTTTTCCGTGTTTTGAAATTATCTCACTTAAAATTTCTTTGGTCTTGAGCATCTGTACACACATTTAAGGAAGATAAAATTTGAATGAGTGGGATGATGATCCATAAAAAGTGAGATAGGCAAAACCTTGCGTTGCTCTGTAGCATTAAAATACAGATCCATTCAACATGGTAAGTAGGTCTATAAGATTACAGAGATCACACAGGGTTTTGTTGTTGCTGTTTTAGTAGGTGTGTATACAAAATTGGTTTCTGCATTCAATCTGTTATACAAAGTGCAGTCAGGATTCCTTGTCTTACTGGTCAGTTCAAAGTTTATCAGTTGGTTCACTAATGAAAACTGCCTATACTGGAAACAGCTATCATTCAAGAGTAGTGGAGTTGTTAGTATAAGCTGTTATATATATTTGCTAATCATTCATATCCAGGGCAGTCTCATAGGCCACTAACAAACAAAGTCCTGTGCATTCTGCACCCTTTCCCCTGCCGCAGAAGCATAAGGAGTGATTTCCCCTCCAGTCCCACTGCACTTCATGGCCAGGATCTCATCACTCTTGGCCTTGGCTTTGAAGAGTCCAGAAACGCCATCATCATCAGGAGGGGGCTTTGGTCCATGGGATAGACAGACAGAATTTAATAAAATCTCATGACCCAAGAAGCATCATCCCTGCCCAAAACCAACAGGTGAAGCACTAAGTTCTAACAGAATGCTTTCTTGCGGCTAAGGAGGGAATCGCTGTTGGCAGGGAAGACTGCTGTGCGCTCAGCTCCTGTTCACTTCCAGGGCACTGGGTCGTGCTCCTAGTGGTGGCCCTCAGTTAGGCCCACCTACTTGTTTCTTTCCGGACAGCATGCCCTCGCCTGCTCTTTTTAGACTGCCAAGCTCCCGAGAGTCTTCCTGGGATTCTTTTTGTTCATTCAGCCCCCGACAGAGTAGGAGGCAGACAGCCCACTCCTCTCTGTTCTGCTTTCCCGCGCGGGCACCGGCGCCGTGTCTTCCCTTACACTCAATCCTCTTCTTTGTTCACAATAAATTTTGATCGCTCATTACCCTAAGAGGCTGAATCATTAACAACAAAATCTTAGTTCTTTCTGTTAATATTCAAACGCTACCTCGACGAGGGAAAATATTTGCACTCCATCAGTCTCTCCCTGAAAGAAAAAACTAAACAGTTTGTTTACATATTATAAATGTCACAGAACTGGTATCTTGCTGCACACACACAAAATATTTGATTGGTTTTAGAAGGTACAAAAACAGGTATTGTAGTGGAAAACCTTTCCTTCTTACCCTGTTTCCTTAAGTCAGACTAGAGAAGAAACGCTATATTGCTCCAGAATCTTTGCAATCTACCTGCGCTCTCTTGTGTGTTTCAGAGTGAAGCATTTTATTAGCTTTTACACTGTTAATATAAATCCAGCAACAAATGTGAATGTATTATGTTATTTCTCCCAGGGACATTTGGAACGGTAGTGCTTAGTAGAAAACATACATACCCACATTTGCCAAACACATATGAATAGCCACACTCTATAGAATAAACAGGCTTTAAAAGGTCTCTTGTCCAATTAACATCAGCTTTCACTACTAAATTATTTCAGGTCATATTGTCTGTTGCTGTTAAATGAATTTTTAAAGTAACTGTACATTTTCAGAGCTTTCTAACTTTTAAAGTTTTGAGGGCCGGCGCCGTGACTCACTAGGTTAATCCTCTGTCTGCGGTGCTGGCATTCCATATGGGCGCCAGGCTCTAGTCCCGATTGCTCCTCTTCTAGTCCAGCTCTCTGCTGTGGCCAGGGAAGGCAGTGGAGGATGGCCTAAGTGCTTGGGCCCCTGCACCGGCATGGGAGACCAGGAGGAAGCACCTGGCTGCTGGCTTCAGATTGGCATACTTCCAGCTATAGCAGCCATTGGGGGGGTGAACCAACGGAAGGAAGATCTTTCTCTCTGTCTCTCTCTCACTGTTTAACTCTGTCAAATAAAAAAATAATAATAATAAAAGTTTTGAGTAAGCAATTTAGACTTCTGTATATACATATACATATACATCAGTATGTATGTATATATTTATATGTTAGCAAACATTAAAATATGTTGCTTATACTTGCATTTTTTAAATCTGCTTGATCTGTAGCTGTCTGAGAAAGATGGTCTAAAGATTCTTACTGTAATTGTGAAGTTGTTAGCTTCTCTTTAGAGTGCTGAAGATTTTCCTGTCTGATAAATGTTACATTGATTGATGCTTAGCATTTCATGACTTCTGTATGAATAAAATATTTCTCTCCATTTCTTACTGACTTTTGTCTTGAGTTGTTTTTGTCTGAGATTATCATCCTTATTTTGTTAGAATTTGCCTCGTGTTTTTCCCACTCTTATAGAATCTGCCTGTGTCATCTTGTCTAAAATATGGATCACGTTAACAGCACAAACTATTTTATTAACAGAGCTTAATCAATTTAAAACTGGGCAATTTTATTCAGTCACATGTTCCATATTACAGTTGTTTAGATTTATTTCTGCCTTTTCATCTCATATTTTCACTCACTATAAATGTATATCTTTTTCCTCCCACATTTTCCTTCTTATACTGCAGGTAAGAAGGGGTTTTCCTCATTTTCTCCTGCTGTTTAATTTTTTCCCCACAGTGGGAAATAAGGGAGAGAGGGAGAAAAGCACGATCGTTCTGGTTGTGCTGGGGACAACCCTGGGTGTCCTCGGGAACCTCCAGGGGTCGCACGGTGACCTTCATCTGTCTGATTAGAGTGCAGCCACTATGAAGTTACATGTTACTTTGCAGATTTTGTCTGCTAGGAATAGGAACCTACCCATAACTGTTCTCTTTGCCTGTAGGACAGTTAGTACTGTTAAACCTGATTTTCAAAAATGTAAAATCATGGCTCATCCAAAGTGGTCACCTGTCAAAGGTTTTCTTCAACTCATTTACAATGAAGCAGCGAGTAAGATATGAGGACAAGATTAAATAGCATTTGAGGAGCTGTGTGTTTGTGCCATTTAATAAAATGCTAGAAAAAAATCTAAATATAAAACTGTTCAACATTTTACAGGGTAACAACTCATAACCTTTGAGATTATATTTTCTAGCAAAAGAAGTTATTTACCTCTGCACTAGGGAAAGTTATTATGTAAATTTATTAAATCTGGGACCTTTCACCGATAATAAACAGTGAGTCAAACAACATACATTTCTGTAGATTAGGGTTTGATAACTACAGGCTGCAGGACAAAGCTGGCCTACTGTGGCCCAACTCAGCTATGCCTGTTAGTTCATAGTTTTGCTCTTTGCTGCTTTTGTGGATATAACAACAAAAATTTTCTAGGTCTTTATTGCTTCTAGCATATCAACTAATTCATTCTAGTCTGTTGGTTTGGTATTAGGCTTCTCAATAACAAGAAGAGAAGACAATGATTAGCATCAGAATGTTGAAGGAAGGTAATTTTGAAACCAGAAGTGTATATGCAGTCAAATTTGCCTACAAATGGTGATACTCATTTTCTACAAATGAACTTTTTAAAGACCCCTCATTTGTGCCGAGCTGTGGCAGTCTTGTCCGTGGAATCCAATTCGACTCTCTATGGGGACAATTTAGTTCACCTTATAAAACATAGCATTGCAATTGCAAAGGCCGTGTTTCCTTTCAGGATGTTTGTCTTGACTGCTTAGCACAGCAGCTGTGACATGCTCCCGATGCAAAGACCCCAAAGATTTCTGATCATAATGACTTCCAACTAGGCTGGCTTCCCACACAATGGATACTTTCTGGGTTTATAGTTGTAGTTTTGGCTTCCCCTGTAGCTACGTCTTCTAGCAGCACCTCACAGTTTCATGCCCAACGTGTTTCCTGTCTTACTGAGCCTCTCTCTCTCTCCACCCCTCCTTCTCTTATTCTTTGATTTGGTATCAGAGAAAAAGATGCGGACGTGTTTAGTCTGCATCATACAGCCAGAATCGATAAATAAAATGTGGTACCTATATAGTAATAGAGTTATATAGAAAATGTCATTTGATGCCTGCAGCTTCATAAAGACTGAAATTAACTCTTCACATTTTTAGCCCAAAGTCTCTTCCAACTCAGACTCATTCTAATCCATGCACACTCATATCTAGAATCATGTGGAAAACACAACTCCAAGGAGTCTAACTTCTTTAACAAGTTTAGGATCAATGCATTTATACGCCGATACAGGAGGACACTGGGAATTTGTGTGCCTCTCCTATTTGATTTAATCCAGGCTTTCTTTTTGTCTTTAAGTGAATTAAGTCTTTCTGGTGTTAAATAGCTTCTCCTGAAAGACAGGCAAAGATTTTTGACAGATAGCTGTTTGGGGGCCTGACGATGGTTCTTTCTAAGCATGTCTCATTTGCACCAATTTCTCCAATCTTTGAGAAGTTGATGATCTATTAAAAAATTTTGGCAATTTGTATTGCCTTTAATTGCATTGCCTGACTTCTGCCAGGTAATCTTTAGTTACTGCTATCACAATAACAGTTCATTCCAGTGTGCTTCATAATGTAATCTTCTTGAAAGCCTTTTAAATGAAGATTCGGAATCTGATTTTAAGTCAATGTGCAGCTATAGAGGGTGATACCCATTCAAATAAAACGGCCGCAATGCAATGACAAGATTCCTTCTTAGATAAGTTTCTGTGCAAGCAATGCTAGCTATTTTATGATTTAATCCTCAAGGGTTTTTTGGACATAAAATGTGAAAAGGTGTAATTTACAGTCAAGGATGTGGTATTTTTGTTAAATATCTAATATACTTAAATGAGGTAACAGAAGCAAAAACAATATAATAGGGTATGAAAAAGCACCAAATTGATACTTATGTTTGATTGATCTTGCCAGGCCCTGGGAAAAGAAATCCAACTTGGAATCTCGTAAGAGGAACATGTTGGCTCACATGACAGAAATCATTAGGGGTTTGATGCTGGACTCAAATACTATCATCAGGACTTAGCCTTGCCGCACCTGTCCAGCCTTCGGTGCCCTGTGATAGCTTCATTCTCAGGCCAGCCCAAGGCCTACATCCTTCAAGGTTCGAGTCTGGAGGAAAAGTCAGAAAACAGCTTCTCCAGTAGTTTTCACACAAATCCTGGGAGCCTTTGTCACAGGACCAATTTGGGTCTTGTAGTCCTTGGGTCGGGGATCTGCTGCTGGGAATGGCCAGGCACCTGGGTGGTGTGTCACCTAAAACACAAGGGTTGGGAGTTGGAGGCTGAGAAATAATACTTCAAGGAAGTGTGTGCACTTTAATTTAAAAAATTAAGAGATGGATATTGGGAAGCTAAGAGCAGCAAAATGTCTTACAGATATAGTTGGATGGGGAAGACACAGGATAGGCTTCTAAGTTTTTTCTTTTTAATAAAAAGTAATTTATTTGAGAAGAAGGATGGGAGGGGAAGGAAGGAGAGAGAGTGACAGAGAGAGGGAGAGAGCTGGTGAGAGGTTCTCTCTCTCCCATGTGCTTGCTCAGCCTTCAGATACCTACACTGGCTGGCCTGGCTGGGAAAGCAATCCGGGTCTCCTGCATAAGTGGTGGGAACTCTATTATTTGTGCCATCGTTGCTGCCTCCAAGGCTCCACATTAGCAGGAAGCTTAGGCAGGATCCGGAGCTGGGTATGGAATCAGGCGCTGTGATATGGGAGAAGGGGACTTAACTACTAGGCCAAATGCCCACTCTGGCTTTTCAGTTTGTTTTTAACTTCTACTTGCTTAGTCTGCAGGTGATTATGAGTTGTGATTTTATTACAAAATTATAGAAATGTTTAATTAGTTTTCTGCCATCATATCCATGTTTATTATATGTGACTTTTTTTTTTTTGACAGGCAGAGTGGATAGTGAGAGAGAGAGACAGAGAGAAAGGTCTTCCTTTGCTATTGGTTCACCCCACAATGGCTGCCGCGGCCGGCGCACTGTGCTGATCCGAAGCCAGGAGCCAGGTGCTTCTCCTGGTCTCCCTTAGGGTGCAGGGCCCAAGCACTTGGGCCATCCTCCACTGCACTCCCTGGCCACAGCAGAGAGCTGGCCTGGAAGAGAAGCAACCGGGACAGAATCCAGTGCCCCGACCGGGACTAGAACCCGGTGTGCCGGCGCCACAAGGCGGAGGATTAGCCTATTGAGCCGCAGCGCCGGCTCCATGTTCATTATATATAGACTAAAGAATATTTAATATTATTTAGCTCAATTTACTAAACTAAAAAAAAGGAAAATGTATAGAGTGAAACAGAAAAGGTTACTGCTTCCTTCATTGGTCCAAATGCTCTTCAACTGCCTTGCTCTGCTTGGCTCCCTCTGGTGAGCAGGCAAATACTGGTGAAAGTTTTGTTTGAAATTTCTGGATTCATCTCACCGTTCTGGTCAAATCTCAACTATTCTTGTTTGGTGACTCACCTTGTAGCATAATATGTGTAGTGTAGTATACAAGTCTTACAATTGATCTAAAGTGTATTTTCTCTGAGATTTTCACCAAAAACAAACAAACTGAACAACAAAAATCTAAGCGGTTCCTGACTTTCTTTACCCACAACATTCTTCCTGACCCTGTGGCTCTGCCCCTACCCCACAGCCCTCACTCCCAGTGCTAGATAAACACACAGCACTCTCCCCTTGGAACATAAGCTCTTCACAATGCTAGAATGTTCTATGGCTCTCAGCCTTTCTAAGGCCTTTCCTTAACAAATAGAAGGTGTGGCCCCTCTTAAGGATATTTGCATTATAAAAGGGAATCGGTGAAGACTTTAAGTAAGTCCTGGGAGCAGTAACCGAGTGTGGGGAGGGAAGTTCTTTGGGAGAATGTGCCGCCTTCCATTTCCGGAGGAGCAGCAGGCTTGGCCCAGGAGTTTCTCACAATGTTTCTGCTTATAGTACATCAAGTACTACAAGTACATCCACTTCTGGGCATGTGTGTGTAAGTGACCTAAAGACACCAGAATCCTCTCCCCTTCCAGTTGGTGAGAGAGGGAATAAATCAAGACTTGGCAGCCGCCCCACTGAGGCGGCCCACACCTGCTCAGCACAAATCCCAGGGCCATGTGCTCTCTTTCCTCATCGCATGTTCTGCACGGAGGACTCAACTTTGTTTATCGTCCACGCAGCTAAAGAGATTATATTTCATGGCCAGCTGGTTCCCTTTGAGGCAGAATTTGGCTCCTTAAATATAGTACTTGTCTAGATAAATGTTGAAGTTGTTTAACAAAGAACACAAAAATCACTTTTTTGGGTAGCTTTCTTCACTTTTCCTCAGTCTAACAGGAATTATTCACATGTTTCTTAATAATTTTGGGGGGTCATTTGCTTTCTCCCTTCTAAAAACACTATAAAAAGATGAAATAATTTCTGTAGAAGAATTCCTTCTACTTTATCATTATTCATAACTCTCTCCTCTTGAGGTTGCAAATATTATTATAACAGGTTTGGAGTTATTAGCTCTCAATTAATATAAATATTCTCAACTGATTTGGGGAGAAACCTTCTTTGCGTATTTGGTGTCTTTCTGCTTCTGTGTAGTGCTGTTCATACTGAGCTCTCTCACTATAATGGTGTGGGCTTAGAATTCACAATTAAATTCCAGTGGAAAAAAAAACTGAAGACATTTATCGGCTGATAATGACTTATAAACATTTCTCAGAGCCCTGCAGTGAATACTCATAGTATCTATTTTTTTTTTTTTTGACAGGCAGAGTGGAGAGTGAGAGAGAGAGACAGAGAAAGGTCTTCCTTTTTCCGTTAGTTCACCCCCCAAGTGACCACTACAGCTGGCGCACTGTGATCCAAAACCAAGAGCCAGGTGCTTCTCCTGGTCTCCCAGGCCGGTGCAGGGCCCAAGCACTTGGCCCATCCTCCACTGCACTCCCGGGCCACAGCAGAGAGCTGGACTGGAAGAGGAGCAACCAGGACAGAATCCGGTGCCCCGACAGGGACTAGAACCCGGAATGCCGGCACCACAGGCGGAGGATTAGCCTATTGAGCCGTGGTGCCAGCCTCATAGTATCAGTTGCAGTGCTTTGCTCACGTTTGCCCCTGTCTTGCCTGTGGTTTGAGTTAAAATGATGTAAATCGTTCTTGAATTAACCTGTGCTAATGTCGCTCAATAAGAAATGGATTGTTGACATGCAGCAGGTTAAGCTACCTCTTGGGATGTCCACATCCCGTACTGATGCCCCTGGGGTTGTGTCCTGCCTCTGCTTCCCATCCAGCATCCTGCTGCTGGACCTGGGACACAGCAGATGATGGCTCATATACTTGGATTCCTGCCACGAACATGCAAGAAGACCTGCATTGAATTCCAGGCTCCTGGCTTCAGCCTGGCCCAGCCCTACTGATGTGGGCATTTGGAGAGTGAATGGAAGATCTCTCTCTGTATATATCTCTCTCCCTTTTTCAAATAAATAAAAAAAATTAATACATAAACATTATAAAATGAATCATAATCTCAATCCTTTTCATAAGTCTTATATTATGGATTGTTTTTATCTTTATGTTGCTCATTTTCACAGAGCCCTAACCAGCTACCATGAATGATGTGGGCTCAGGTATGACAACGCTTCAGATTGTTTCATTATGTCCAATCTGCCTGACTCATATAAACAGGGAGCTGGGAAATGCCAGTCCCCGAAGATCCAAAAGCAGCCACGATGAACCAAGCTAAAGGAGACACCTCTGGTTTAGAGGGTATGACAGAGACGGGTAGTGTCATACCACGGAGGGAGGTCGTGTGGCAGAGTGAGTATGTGCATCTCTGGAACAAGCTGTCAGGACCCAGAGATTCCAAATTCCTTGCTGGGAACTTTCGGATGAGTTACTTAACATCTCTAAGCCTCAGTTTCCCAGCTTATAAAATGGAGATAATAATAGTCACCAACTCACAGGGTTGATGTGAGGATGACATGAGCTCATGCTGCTGGGGTGCATGGACCAAGGTCTGGCACCATAAACACTCCAAAATTTGTGTGCTGCCAAGTCCTGTGTACCGTAACTACTTCTGAACTCAGCTACTAAAGCTCTTGGAATCTGAAGTGCTCCTTTTGGCACTGGATCACCCATTAGTTCGCTTGTCATCATCAGTTGAAGCAATGTTAATCCCCCTTTGCTGAATATGGCTTAAAAAGTGGTTGAGACAGTGGACCACCTACTTTAGTACTGTTCACCACTAGACTCACTTCTAATAAATATTGACTTACAGCTCGATGTCAATACAAAAAAAAGCAAAAGGAATCATGTGTTCATGAAGAACAAGTGTCCAGTTTATGGAAGTTGTGTTGTATTCCTCATCGCTAGAATATGGGTTTAATAATGAGACTCTGTACCATAAGAACTGCATTAGCAAGAGGCAACAGAAGAGGGCAGTGTTGCTGGGAGCGTCTGGATACCTTGTGTGCTATGAGCAATGGCTGAGGGGGCGGTGGATGAGGATTTCTCTTTGATGGTCCGTGTTGGAGAGTTTTGCGGTCTTTAGAGCTCTATTTACACAAGAGAAATAGGACTCTCTGAGGCTGCCCCGGGAGTCCTCACTGACGTCGGTCACCATGCTTTAAGGCTTGACGCTTGTCACTATCCTAGCTTTGTTTCTAGGCCAGCTTTATGGTCCTAGGTGGTTCCCAGTGGAGGTTCCTTGGTCTTCAGTCAACCGACCTCCTTGAGAGAGTGCCTGCCGGTTTGCCAGCAGATCTGTGCATTGCTCAATGTGGAGTCTAGCTCACCTTATGTCTTGCTTCCACAGATTCAGCAGGCTCTAGATGAGCTGGAACCAACCAAACGTAGGCAGTCAGGATTCATGGTCAGTAAGAAGGCACTGGGCAGGTCAGAGTGGCTTCCAGGCCTTAAGCTTTGGATTTGAAGAGGAATCGTATCTTTGCAGCTATCTGTATTCTATGTGCTAGACTGCCTTGCACTTTGAGATTCTGGAGTCTGTCTCTCAGATGATTTTGCCATTTAGTTTAAGTTTCCAGTGCGAATAAGAGTATAGTTTACACACACACACATCGCCATATTTATACTATATTTGGTTTGAGGACTGAGTATGTACATAGATCAAAATCCTTGGTGAAAGTGCCTGAAACTGCCTTCTTTTGTATCTGATGTTTGGGATTATTTTTGTATTGTGCATGTAAAAAACAGTTCATTTTTGCTTCTACCGTTGGAGCTCAGGGCCACTGCCAACGATGTTTTGCTGACTTCCTCACGTGGAAGCTCCGACTAGCATCCTTCTCCTCTGGTGCCTTGGACCACACTGTTGGCTTTGCTATGTGCTCTGAATGTTTTGCTCACTGACCACATTTTCAGATTTTTTTTTTACTTCGTCACAGTTACATTCTCCGTAATATTTGGTTTTGCCTTTACGTAACAGTTAAAAGTCACTTGATTGTAAGAAATTCTATGTAAATTTCCAGTCGTATCTGAAATGTTGGAAACACTGATTTTTTTTTTTTTAGGAGCACATGCTGCAGAGCACTTTAACACATAGCTTTTATTTTCACCAGCCCGCATTAGACCAAGGTAATTTTGTTCCATGTTGTGTAATGTTCTCACTTGTGATTATTCCTGCAGGTTTCTCTTTTTCTCTCTTTAATCACAAGTGCAGGGCACCAGCAGCTGCTGGAGTGCGCTTGTCAGACACGTTAGGTAGTTTTTCCTTCTGCGGGAAACCTGTCCCTTGAAAACATCAGGATGTGTATGTGTTGAGGTTGCCACCCGCTGGCGAAAATAGAGAATTTCCATTTTAATGAGTAATTAACACACACACACACACACACACACACACACACACACACGTGTTTTGTTTTCAATATAGGAATTTGTATGCTTAGGTTCCTCAAAAATATGTTTCAAACTACCTTGGGAGGATAAAGAATGTTCTTATTATGAGCCAATTTAAAGCTCTACTGGGAGAATCAAGCAGTCACCATTAAAGACCTTTATTTACGTCCTTTGTAGTCTCTACAAAGGGGGAGTGAAGAAAAATCACAGAAATAAATATGCCACAATGTGATCGTGGCTGCTGTTGTGTACTAAGATTAAAAGGAATTAAAATCATTTTTGTTGCTTCTTTACACTTTTATGTAGTTCCCTGCCCCCCCCCCCCCGAACAGAAAGATTGTGTTGCTTTAAAAGAAAATATAAAACTGAAGAGGAAAAATAGCTATATGTGTGTGTATAAATTGAAATGTAAGTCTTCAATAATAGTGCTTTATGGAGTGGTAAAAAAAAAGCAGCACCCTAAATCAGCGCCACATTTAACTAAACAGATACAAAAGGAACAAAAGCCCGGGGTTGAACTGCGGCTTTCATCACTCACTAGCACAGATTTTAAATTCAAATGCATACGTAAGAATTTATTATGTGATAAAGATGCCATTTCAAATCCATGTGCAGAGATGCTTGGTTACTTCACATTATATACCAAATAAATTCCAGATGTAAAAAAATTAAAAATATATAAATGAATAGGTTTAAAGAAAACTGCAAGGAAAAAAATCATAAAACTATGTAAAAGAAGACTTCTGTGTATGAAGCTCACCAGAAGAACATAACAAAATGGAAAAAATACTTATGGCATACAGAACTGACAAAAATAAGACTTTTGTAAAAGGGCATAGGAACAGTTAAAAAACATTAATCAAAGGATCACACATTTGTTAAAAATGAAAAATTTACAAAATTGCCAAGACTAAGTATTTTATTCTTTTCAGTGTTGTGAAAAGTATCCTGTATTCTATAATGGTTCTTCTTTTTAAAAATTATCTCCTAAAAAGGTATGTAACATGGAAAAATGGAAAAATGCTTATATTAAAATTAGGTTAAATATTTGGCTTATATGATAATGCAATTTTGTCTTTGTGTTGAAGGACATTATTCCCAAGTTTAATAGTGGTTGCCCATGTTAATAGTTATCGTTGGCAATTTACTTCTTCATTCATTTCTGCATTTTTTTAACTTTCTGTAAAGAAAAAAATTACAAAGATAAAAGCTGCATATTACAATTTTTAAAAGCTATAGTTTGATGATTATTTTAATAAAGTAATATCCTGTGTGTATATACACCTTTTTATATTTGGAAATTCATGTGCGTAGATTGAAATATATTGTCGAGTTCTGGTAATGATGATTTTACATGGATAACTCCATGGGTCTATTCTCATGGTTATAGGCATTGGTTTCTATAGGTGGCCGCAGGGGATTGTTTTCTTCATCATTTACTGTTGTAATTATTTTACTACTGAAAAATAAAAATGTGTGCGACATGTCTATGTATTAAAAATCATCTTTAGGAAGATATTTAATGACATGGAAAATATTCATGAAAGCCTAGTTCAAAACAGGAAAAAGTGCAGTTCAGTCAGAACTTGAAATAGAAGCATAATCTGTTTTATTTGTATACGCCTAGAAGTAGATTTTGAAAACTTGCAAGTGCATGCTCTAAAAGTTTCATTAGGATGATCTGGTACCATGAATATAGCACATAGTTTTCCTCTTTATTCGTTTCTAAAAATGTGACGAGAAACAATGCAGTCCACGTATATAATGGAGCCTTCGAAAAGTCCATGGAAAGTTCACATTATCTTTTAATTCTATTTCCATGAATTTTTAAAGTCTCAAATACATGCATCAAATTGTATACATTAAATAAATATATGCAGTTTACCATGTGCCAATTATACCTAAAAAATGGTTTAAAATTTATAGTATTGTCTAATAGAAAAATAAAAACAATTTTCATTGTTATAATTTCATTGAATAATAAAAAACCCACAGAATGCTTACTTTTTACTAGTTCAGTGTTCATTTCATCTCTTTTAAGAATACCCAAGACATTTCATTTCTTTGCTGACATTTGACACAGTAATGAATTAGCAGTTTAAACTGGTTTATACAAAGTTGGATGTGCACATTCTTTGTAAGGGCGGGAAGGCGAGCTGAGGGAGGTAGGATGCTTCTACTTATCAAGATATGTTTGTCTTCAGAAGAAATGAATATAACATCAAAGGAGCTGACTGCTTTGTGAAAACATTCAGGTATTTTTCATCACAAGATGTGATTTCTTATGATTAGCAAACTTAAGCAAGCAAGCAAGCATGATATGAATTTTTAGAAGGAAAACACTTTAACTCAGATGTTAGAGTTTCTCTAACACATCTTGTGTTTCAGCAGTAATTTCATTGATTATGTGAACTGTTAAATAGTCCATCTGCAATGCAAATGTAACTTTACAATTGAAAACCTGACATCAATTTATTTTCCTCAAGCAACATCAGAACTAAATCAAATAAAACCCTTGATTTGAGGCAGCCAGCCTGTTCTGATAAAGCTTTCAAATATCCGGCATGTTTAAAGTGTGCTGCTAGGTACGTGAAAGATGATGGTAGACAAAGAATGACACTGTCTCAATCATTTTTTAATAAAGGAAAATATATAGCTCCCCTGTGCAGCTGCTCACTGCATGGCTGGTGGGCAATGCTAATATGTGTTCTGGGATACAATGATGTATCTTGCTGAGCTGCGCCCAGACCTCCTGCGTGACAGCTGGCTGTGCGGCCGCTCTGCGTTGCTTGCAAGGCTCACACCGCAAAGCCCCAGCAGCTAATTTTTAAATCCGAATGCAAAGCACAGACCTAAAGGATGAATGGAAATCCTCCTCCCTGAGGCATGTCATGAGTTGATTACAATAAAAACTGCTTAATTATTTATTAGCGGCTGCTTTATCAGTTGCTCACTCTGGTTTTGTTGGCGGTGGCAGAGCAGGGCTGGAGAGGTGAGACAGTCAGGGATACTGTGGTTCAGGCTTCTGGCACCGCACAGATGCCTTCTGACTTGATCTTGTAAGTGCTATGGAGACAGAGATCCTTTAACAGGGGATTGATGGGCCAGATCTGGGTTTTCTCTTGGCAGCGGAAGACGGATCTGAGGGGGATGAGGACAGAGGCAGGTCTTGGTTTCGGGGAAAGACCACAAAAGCCTGCAGTGACAAGTTGCAGCGCAGAGCAGCTGTAAAAGAAGGGAGGGGACCACAAATATGTGGAAGTCAGAGCGTGCAGGCAAAACCTTTAGGAGGGCTTAGTGATTAATCGGACACGGGTGTGGGGGCCAAGCGGGGGGGGGGGGGAATGGAGCTCTCTGTATTGTGTGAGGGGGTGGAGCCAGGGAAGGCAGTAGCCCCCTGAACTGGGAGCCAAATCGCAGGTGCAGATGCCGCTGTGAAGGGGAAACCTGAGTGGCTGATCGACCTGCTTTCCTAATGGACACATGCAGTCCCCAGACATTTGACAAGAGCCGACTGTGTGGACAAACACACAATACATCGACAGTCAAGTTACACAGCCCTCCGACTAAATCACGACAGCCAGAGAACCTCTACAGGAAGTGTATGTCAGGGACGTGGACAAGGACGGCTCAATTAGACTGGGTTAATTGTTACTTGTGACGTTGCAGTGGGAACAATCTTGCACGCTGGAGTAATGAGCACCCTAGAGCAGACAGTCTCATTGTATCTCACCTATTCATTCATTAGAATGAGGTTTTATTTTTTTTCCCTTTACAAAGTAAATATACAATAAGATAAAATCAATTTTGATGATTTGCAACAGATGGTGAGGGGCTCAGCCCCAAGACCACCTGATATTTTGCTTTTCGGTTCTTTCCGGCTGTTCTTTCTAGTTAATTACCTTACCCTCACTTCCTAATCCCGTCCAAGTAATTCTACACCAAGATTGGGTCTAGCACTCTCTATTAATTTTCCAGAGCCTACACTGCTCTCTGATAAGATAGTCTTTCTTTGTAGCTGTGTTGCTAATGGATCTGGTTTTAGCAGAACCTTTCAATCCTACTTGAACCATGTCTTTGCTCAATTTATTAATTCCGCTTAATGCTGAGAATTTAAAACTTATGCTTACAATCTAATCTCATTTCACATCTGACAAATTGGATCAACCAGCAGTGATTTTACATAGTCAAAGAACTATTTTAACTGGCCTGTCTATGAAATTCTTCTCATATGAGACATTAATTTTTCTCAATCATTAAAACAGACTTGAGTGATGTATGTGATTCAGTTGGAAGTTCCCTTCATTATGTGAATGTATCTATGTGCGTTTTATGAATGAAGCAGAGAAACTATTGCTATAATATGCATTTTACAGTATTTCAGGGAAGCACATAAAGGTAGAAAGGTTTGGAAAGCACATCCTACCGCAATTTGCTATAGACTCTGCATGTATATTTATATAATCTCTATCGAGGTAGAATCTTTCTTCCCCACAGCAAGTGCGTGTCAGCATCTAGTTCAGTATTGAAAGTCTGTTTCGTGTTCTGTTACATATTCCTAATAGCACTGCTGTACCAAGACAGACTAATAGTGCCCTGTTGATTGAAACATCCGGCAGCACAGGCGTGTTCTCTGGTCTCTGTCATTTTCAGCAGTAATCGGTTTAAACAAGCACTTGTTTTCTTGAAGATAGAAATTGTGCAACCGAAAGCCATACATTGTTAAGCATCTGTAGTGAAACAAGACTTAATTTTAAAGATGCCATCTATGTTTCGTGTGTGTGCCATTTTAAATGTCACCATGCGTTTCTGATAGGGAAAGCATTAATATATGTTCTTTTAATATTTTGAAAAATAAAGAAAGATAAAGAAAAAAATACACCTGACAATATCCATTACTCACTGGAGATGACGGTTATTAATGCTATTATGCACACCCTATCTGGATTTTTGTGCCTGCTTATAAAATAAAAGCTAAACACACTTGGACTTACATTGTATATAGTGATTGGTAAAGATAATCACTATACACACTTACTTTAGGTGAAATTTACCTCCGTGTGTGAGAGAGAAAATTGAAATAGATTTTTAAAGCCCCCCCTCCTTTTGCTTATGAATGTGTGCCTTGAACTCTGCCTGAGGTGGGGATAGGAATGTTGCTGTCTTACTTTCCAATGTCTCTTGCTACAGGGTGTCCTGTTAGTGTCACTATGATTCTGATGGAACAATAAATGCAATGCTTTCTTACAAACTTCTGCTCTAAAATAACAGCTGCCTGCCTCCATGCTTAATCACAGAAGCCGCTATCATCTGATACTGGAAGCAAAACTGTGCAGAAGTTATGGTGTTTGGTTTCTGACCTGGATATTTTCAAGGGTAATGTCGACTGTTCAAAGTGTTTTTTTTCCTGGGGCTGGCATTGTGGCCCAGCAAGTTAAGCTGCCACCTGCAACGCAGGCATCCCATGTTAGCCACAGTTCTAGTCCCTGCTATTCTACTTGTGATCCAGCTCCCTGCTCATGCACCAGGGAAAGCAACAGAGGATGACCCAAGTGCTTGGGCCCCTGCCACCCACATGGGAGACCCGGATGGAGTTTTGGCCTGGCCCAGCTCTCTGTCTTGTAGCCATCTGGGGGAGTGAATCAGTGAATTAACGATCTTCCCCTTCCCCCAGCCATAACTCTGCCTTCTAAATAAATAAGTAAATTTTCTTTTTTTTTAAAAGTGTTTTATCCATCATGTGCTGATTGGCAAACATAACTTCTGCAGGAGATGCAGAACATCTACTTATTTTCTTTAATATACACTAATCAAGTTTTTCCATATCATTGAGTATAGTTTGAAAACATTTCAAGTAACTGCCCTGCCCTGTGTCCTATGGAGAGCTCTTATTCATTCACTTTAACCAAGGCATTACTACTAGGCATCTGGTTAACTCCCAGTGTTTTGTTACAAATAAGGCCTGGACAGCTGCTGTCTGACATACCAGAGGAGGATCACTCCTGATGTTTGCACATGTGTTCCACGCTCTTCTAGGGTTTTCTAGGCATTTTCCCACTCTCTGGCTGATGTGGTATAAGAAGAGAGAGGATTGGGGTTCACAATAACCACGTGGGAGTCTTGTTCAATGGAAGAGGAGAAAATAAAACTTGAACTGTCCAATATAACATTTTGGAGACTTATAGAACGCTTGACGTGACACCTGTTCAGAGGGCTGAATTGGCACTTACTCCCATGGGTCCATTCACAGTGTGTTTGCTGTGGCTTTGTGAGAGCTGCAATGTTCTAGTTTCTTCTGTCAGCTCTGTGCTGCAAACAGCCATTGCATTTCCCAAAGTTAGGAGACTTCTGTGACTCACGCGCTTGTTCTTCGAACCTCCAAGTCTGGGTTGCCCTGGAGGACAGCTACAGGCTGTGCGGACTTGAACAGTGGGGGGGAGGGGGGGGGAGGGATGCTAGCAGCACCGGCCCAGCAGGACATTTTCATATGGATTCCCCCGGTTCAAAAGTCTTCAGAAAAATCCAGGATTCATTTCCTAGGATCCATCCCTACTTGTGGGGTTATAACTGGTTCAAAGTACAAACTATTCTAAGGCTTTGGATACACACTAATAAACCCCTCTTCAGAAATTTTATACCAATTTATGTTCACATCGGTCGTACACGAGAGTGAACTTATGGCTAAACTCTTATCACCACTATCGTTTTTTAAAAGAAGTAGAGCTGAACACGAAGTGAGGTTTTACTTGTGTTTCTTTAATTTGTAAAGGAGTTGAACACTTTTTTTTAAAGCTTTTATTTAAAGAATATAAATTTCCAAAGTACAGCTTATGAATTACAATGGCTCCCCCCCCATAAAACACTTTTTAAGTGACCTTTCATTTTTTGTCATTTATGTTTTTGATCCTCCCTCCCTAACAAGCATTTTTCAAAATTGATATCTAAGAACTCTTTGTATTTTAAGTCCTTATTTAAAGACAAAGTGTTCAAACCACGTGATGATCTATGGGGGAGGAGAGGGAGACGAGTCGTCACAAAAGTTCATGGAAAATGTGTATTATCAGAAATCTATGCATGATTTTCGGATTGTTTTGTGCCCAATTTAACTCATCATGTAATTCATTTTTCCCTATGAACTTTTGGAAGTATGCTCATATTTTTCATGGACAAAGAAATGGTAGGATGGGTGACTGTAAAAAGAATGGGCGGGCAGCAGGACATTATGGCTTCTGGGGTGTGGCTTGTGGTGGAGACTTTACTTATGGCATTTCCTGCACTTGCACCCTTTAAAAATTGTCCTATCTATGGCTTCTGCTGCCAAGGTGGCCATGTTTTATACCACATGAGTCTCATGATGGGATGGCTACTCAAAGGTCATCTGTTAATAGGGCACCTAGGGATTTATGAACTGTGCCAGCATCTCTCCTGTAGGAATTAGAACAGCAAGTTTAAAAAAAAGTGCCAATTAACAGCAAGTCCAAAAGAACAAACATACAGGACGTGAACGAGCCAGGCTTTTGGAGGAGCTGCGAAGGGAAGAGCTGAACGAGCCCCAGACTCTGGGTCCTCAGATGCCTGAGGCCACCTTTCAAGGGTGAACGTGCTGTGTGTCTGGTTTCAGTGGCTGGTCCCTTCTCCTGCTGCTACTGCTCTGTGAGCGCCCTAGTCACCTGAGCCGCCTCGATCAGATCTAGGTATTTACAGTGAAGTGAACCGGGAGAAGCAGGATGGTTCTAAGGGAAAGAACTCTCAGTTCCTGCAACTCCACACGTACCCCAGCAGTCATCTGCAGAGTTAGGTCTTCGAGTCTAAGTCTTGCTCAATGGTCGAGTCGAGTCTATGTGTACTGGGACGGGAGGGTAGAGACACAGAGACGAATCAGACAGTCCCTGTCATCCGAAAGCGTGTAGTTCAGTCACACTTTCTACAAAGTGCGATCGTTCATTACTGCAGATTGCTGGATCAATGGGGACCAGCTGGTTGCTAGGCAACTTGAAAGACAGGAACACAGAATGGATGCAGCTTCGTTCTGATATGAATTCTTTGAAATGTTTGTCAAGAACTGTGAAGGATCTGAAATTTTCTCCACTTTAAAGCTAAGATATTAGCCTGTCACAGTTTAATAGCTGCTGGCATAAGACACGCGACTTCTGGGTCATGGAGACAAAGGACTTTATTACAGCAAGGCAGGAACATGGGCTTTCTGTTTGTCCCCTGCCTGCAAATCCCAGGGGGAAAACACAGAGCAGCCCAGGTGGAATTGAGGAGCCCTGAGCCTAGGGAACCCCAGTCTTTTAGTCTGTGTGGCCGGTGGACCTGCTTGACATTTGGCCTGAAGGGCGACAGGATAAACACAATATCTTTTTTTTTTTTTTTAAAGATTTATTTATTTATTTGAAACGCAGAGGCAGAGAGAGAGAGAGAGAGGGAGAGAGAGAGAGAGAGAGAGAGAGAGAGAGAGAGAGAGAGAGAGAGAGTCTTCTATCCCCAAATGGCTGGAACTTGAACAGGTGCCCATGTGGGATGCCAGCACTGCAGGCAGCAGCTTTACCTGCCTCGCCACAGCGCCAGCCCCCAGTCGCAGCGTCTTTATGGTCCTGGACAGCAGCCTGTGCTTTGCCCTGGAGGCAGACACGATCCCTCTCCTCCAAGGTTGTTTACTTCCGTGGTGCCAGCAGGCACCCTTGACTAGACAGTGCAGGTGGGAGGTAGGCGCTGCCCCTGCGTGCGGGAAAGGCAGAAGCGTCACTTGTCCACAGAGAATTAGCTCCCAGTCATTGTTCTTTCAGTTTTTAAAAACCGTTTGAATGTGTTAGTGCTGCTTCCTCTAAGATGATCCTATGTCCCTCTGGCTTGTCCCATCCTGCTTACTAGGTGTCCTCGTTAAAATTGCCTTTCTGGTTTGGTCTGCTTTACCTAACAGAAGATTCACTTCTTCAAATGGAAACAGACAGGAAAGTGAGTGGAAGGACGATTTCCTAATTTAAAGGAGAACCAAAGACCCAGTGCCGATCAGCGGCAGCGATCTGCAGCAGGCTGGGGAGTGCAGCTATCATTCTCTGTGGAGTTCTATGTTCTCAGAAGCGAGGAGCTGACCCAGGCTGCTTGGCTTAGGCTCCTGGTTGGGCTTTGCACTCTGCCCCAGGGGAGAGAGAGGTGATCAAAGCCCTGGCTTAGTAAACCCTGGCCGTCCCCACAGAAGGAGGAATGGTTTCTTGGGAGTTTTGGGGGCCTTCCCAATTGTGTTCTATTATATCTGGCTTCATTGTGATTAATATCCCATTGCTCATGAGAGAAATACAATTACTGTTTTGAGCATTATTTCTATTTTTGATAAATTATGTACAGGTTTGCTTCATGTGTCATTTTCTTGGCCATCTTCTCCCATTTCCCATTTTCTTTTTTGGAGTCATTTTGTGAACAGTTAGTCTGATTTAGTGATTCAAGAGTTTTTGGTAAATATAAGTAACCCTTGGTAGTTGTGGACAGATTTATCTTTTCTTATCAATCTTTCCACTCATGGTATATTGCAAGCCAAGCAAGACTTAGCCCGAATTTTTTTTTTTTAATATGGAGGTACGGAAAGGTCACACAGCTAATAACTACTCTTTTTTTTTTTCAATTTGGCAGGCAGAGTTAGGCAGTGAGAGAGAGACAGAGAGAAAGGTCTTCCTTCTGTTGGTTCACCCCCCCCCAAATGGCTGCTACAGCCGGCGCTGCACCGATCCGAAGCCAGCAGCCAGGTACTTCTCCTGGTCTCCCATGGGGTGCAGGGCCCAAGCACTTGGGCCATCCTCCACTGCCTTCCTGGGCCACAGGCCACAGCAGAGAGTTGGACTGGAAGAAGAGCAACCGGGACTAGAACCCGGGGCCCAAATGGGATGCTGGCACCGCAGGTGGAGGATTAACCAAGTGAGCCACGGCGCCGACCCCCTGAATTTTGTTAACATTAAGTGTTTATTAATTAGCCATGTATCTTCAACAGCATCATTTTGGCAAAATTATTTGTAATGTCTTTTATACTAATTAACACACCCTCTGGTGTAGATTTCAGTAATGCTATTTGAATTGCCTGAGTGGTTACCTCTAAAGCTGTGGGTTTTCCAAGTTAGTGATTTTCCAAGGTCACTCACTCAGCCTTGGAGTGTGGTCCAATGTTCCTGTACTGCCCGTACGCACATACATGTAAGAAACTTCCTGTGGAAGTGTTTTTAAAGTACCTCGTCAGACAGACAATGTAATAGGTCTGAATTTAGGGACTTGGTCATGTGCTCATGCTCATTGCCTTACTCCTTGGTAATTAACATTCCTCCTGACTGGATTAATTGGGTTTGCAATAAGTAATCACATTTGTAATACTGCAACTGTTCCCAAATTAATTGTTCACGTGTTCAATGAGCCATTCCATGTTCTCTTTTAAAGCAGCTTAGAGAACCCTCAATCTGAGAGCAGTGGTCCTAAACATTTTGGGGAGAGGGATGTAGAATCATCTGAGAACATGAAGACAGCGATAGATAAACCGGCGGCTCACAAACATGAAGAGCCCTTGAAAATCACTTTGATGTACGAATTAAAAACGCACGTATCTCGGCTCCTCCGCCAGTAATGCTGTCTTGGTAGGGATGGTGCCGGATCTGGGAAAACTCTGAGAAGCACTGTACATCGTTTTCCTAGAAAAAAAGATACATTAACACATACTTCCCTCATCGCCAGTGATTTTAAAGGATTCTTTCAGAACGCTGTGGCTCTAGTTTGGTCAGATAAGTTTGTCTCAAGATCTGCGGCGAATTATAACTGCCATGGGAGTTGCAAGCAGTCTTTCAAGCCTATCACATGATAACAGGAGTGGTATAAGGTGACCAAACTGTCTGCACGTTTTTTTTCTTTTCCAATCCAGGATGGGAACTAGAGATATTTTCCCAAAGTATCAATAGATTTGACCAAATTAAGTTCACCTGATAGATACCTGGAAAAACTGATAATGAAAAGAAGTCTGGTAACACTATAACTATCACAAAATGCACAGCTTGATTTGTGTATTGGTAAGAAGGCACAGCATTTCTGGCATTGATTTGTCTTTTCCTCTTCAAAGGATTTAGTGGACTTTGTACTGTGTCTGACAGACATCCCTCCTCAGTCCGAGAGAAGAAAGGCAAGACTCTTTTTTATGATTTACAGTGTCAAGGTGACTGCTTATTGTGATATTTTAGCTGGAGGTCTAAGAAAATATGTGGAGCTTAAAACTGGCCAGAAGTTCCCTGTATTTTAATAACATGCCCAACAGAAGGTAAAAGTAAATATTCATTGTGAATAATCTGAGAAATAGTTAAATGGGCAATTTTATAGATGTTATCTGGGGAAGGTTCTTTTTTTTAAGAAAAATCTTTTGATTAGGAACAAATCTTATGATGAATAAAGTAGAGGATGGAAACTTTAATAGTTACATTTGATAAAGTTTTAGAAATTATTTCAGACTTCTGCATTATAAGGGAAAGTAGATCTATAATCAGCAATAGAAAAACGATGTTGGAAATAACTATAATCAAAGCTGCTTCTGAATTTCTTTGAAGTGGTTCCACTTATATTATCACTCATATAGACATTCGGAACTCTGGCAATAATAGGTGATTTAATGATGTGTAAAGCCCTTGAGTAAACTCATATAGACCAAGAAATTTCCCTAAGGACATGAATTTAACAATTATGATCATTGCTTGTGCAGACAATTCTTGAGTAAGGATGTGCATTGTCAGAGATAAAGTTTTAGAAAAAAGACTGTAAAAATTAAATGTCAGGAGTTTGGCAAATTCAACATGTGTGAGTTATATAGTCCATTTGTGTTGGAGAACTGGCTTCCACGCAAGCAAAGGGGGCTCAGAAACCTCTCTCCCCAAAATTGGCCTCTGATGGCAGGCGGCAGCAGTCGGCCAACTGCAAATTTGTCCTTTTTCTCAGCAAGTTTACTTTTTATTTTTTACTGGAAGGTGGATTTTGGCAAAAAAAAAATTGAATTGATTTTCATAGTTCTAGTGGAGATCAATGCCTTTTTATGGGATTGGAGAGAAGGGCTCCCCACATCCTGAGGGTTTGAAAGTCTGCAGGAATCTGTCTGGTGTAGGGGCATTTCCTGGTGAGGAAGCTACAGGCTGGTAGCACGGACTGACGGCCGTGGTCCTCAGGAGACGCCGCCGTGCGTTCCCATCTCCTGTCCTCGCAGTCCAGTGGCAGGTGGCATCCTTACCGCCTTTTCAAAGGACAAGGCAGATGGGTTCAGATCCAGAGAGCTCCGCTTGCTCAGCCTCCCTATCTTCCGTCCGAGCCTCTCGTCTGTCCCAAATAACCTCTGCTTAAACCCTACAGGTTCATCACCGTACCTCGGGGCAGCGTTTGGAGCCTTCAACAGCTCTGCACGCCCAAAAGGCCACTCTGCTGGAGCTTAGGTGCGCCTCTTCGTGCCTTCTGTTGTATTAGTTCCATGGAAGAGAGACATTCAAGCTAGATCAGAGAGGGCAAGGAAGAGGGAGAGCCGTGAGGACAGAAAGGGAGACCACCGTGGAAGGCGGCTGTATGACTGGGAGACAGGAAGCGCAGAAAGCTGTTCTCTGTTCTCTTAGCGAATTTCCAGTCTCTGACCTGCTTGGGGCAGGGTGAGAGGTCTGGGGTGTTCTGTTATCCCGCCAGCAGGGGGAGCAGTGGACTTGAAGTGACATTCCACGGGGCGAGAAAGGCCATTTGTTAGGCACAGTGGTTTAGAAGGCTGTTCTCATCGGGCATCAATAGGTTCCGTTTTAGAAAGATTATTTTTTGTTGTCTTCCCACATCCTGGTTAGGGTTAAATAAGCCACTGAACACCAAGAGCAATAGTGCACTACAGGAAAAACAGTTACGTGTGTCAGTAAAAATGCATGTTGACGAATTTCTTCAAATACACGGTGAATCGCAGTTTCAGGGTTACCTTTCTAGATTCCAGCAGGATTTTAAATTCTAGCCAAATTACCTTGGGTTCATAATAGGCTTTATTGGAAGCAGTCAGCTGAGGGATAAGGCTTGGAAGATCACTGGAAGACAGTTATTGTCTCTAGGAACTAGTGTGGTGCCAGGGATTGCAATCCCCTTCAAGTTAAACTACATACGTCTTTAAGAAACATTAATGAACAGATGCATATTTTACCTAGGAGAGATAGCTTATTCATCGACCTCCCTGGTTGAGTTTGTCTGTTGTTCTTTAACTTTCTATGGTCAGGTGCATATTTTTTAAAATTTTATTTTTAATTTTTTTTATTTGACAGAGTTAGTGCGTGTGCATGCGTGCAAGAGACAGAAAGGTCTTCCTTCCATTGGTTCACCCCCCAAATGGCTGCTACAGCCGGCACTGCACCGATCCGAAGCCAGGAGCCAGGTGCTTCCTCCTGGTCTTTCATGCGGGTGCAGGGCCCAAGCACCTGGGCCATCCTCCACTGCACTCCCGGGCCACAGCAGAGAGCTGGACTGGAAGAGGAGCATCCTGGACTAGAACCTGGCACCCATATGGGATGCTGGCACCACAGGCGGAGGATTAACCAAATGAGCCAGGGTGCCGGCAGGTGCATCTTTTTTAAAAAAAGATTATTTATTTGAGAGGTAGAATTACAGAGAGAGAGAGAGAGAGAGAGAGAGAGAGGAGAGAGAGTGTCTTCCATCCGCTGGTTCACTCGCTAAATGGCCGCAACAGCTGGAGCTGGGGCAATCCAAAGCCAGGAACTTCTTCCAGGTCTCCCATGCGGGTGCAGGGGCTCAAGCACTTGGGCCGTCTTCTATGGCTTTCCCAGGCCACAGTGGTGATCTGGATTAGAAGAGGAGAAGCTGGATATGAACCGGTGCCCATATAGGATACCGGTGCCACAGGTGGAGGCTTAGCCCACTACGTCACAGCGCTGACCCTGTGAGGTGCGTGTTTGATGTTTCAAGGAATAAGACTAGATCATAAGGTATCTATATGAAGCCTTGTGGAGGCCTGGGGCAGGGTAGTGATAACAGGAAAGTGGAAGAATAAACGACAAATATCTGTTTTAATTCTGGCTGGTGCAGATCGCTCCTCTGAGGTCTTAGGATCGGAGAAGCAGCAGGTTCTAAGTAAGCCGCCCAAGATGAGATATGAAAACCATAGTTGAGCAAAGTAGGGGGTTTACGGACGGAGTGACACTTCTTTTGTGCAGTGACTCATAGCATCTTTTTGTATCATGGCCTCCTTTGTACGTCTGAAAAAAAAAAGTTGTGGAATTTCTTCTAAGAAAAGTTCACGCATGTACAAGATTTAACAAGTGATGTCAGGAGTCTGCTGGTGACGCCCCTCCCATGAAGCTCTTCCTGGATCCTAACCTGGAGCAGAAGCCTCTGAAATGGAAGGGGTGGTGCACACACTCCAGGAAATGTGCAAATTAACCCACCGGAGTGTGGACGCCTCTATTTGCATTTATTTATGTGTTTTTTAAAATTCCTTTTCTGTAGAAGTTTTATGTTGCACATATGTCTTCGTACAATAGTACATGCCTAACGCGTATATTGATAGCTAAATAAAATTAATTGTAAGTGCGCAAAGCTTTGCTGATAGGGAGATAGTTACATTTAAATTTGAGACGTTCCTCTTCCTAAATTGGGGGGGGGGTGAGAAGGAATGAAGTCACGAGGTCACTGCCAGTGACGGGAGGGCTCGGCTCTGACGATGACAAGGGACACTGCTCCTTCCCTCGGTGATTTCACACCTGGGCTTCCTCAGTGGTGCTGTGAGGTGGGCAGAAGAGGCGTGCTAATGAAAACCTTGCGAGCAGGTGTGTTCACCAAATTCTCAGGTTTTCCTGGGTGGGTGTTGTGGCACAGCTGCTTGATGGGAGTGCCGTTTCAAGTCCCAGCTGCCAGGCTTCCAATGCAGTTTCGTGATAGTGCACCAGGGAGAGCAATGGAAGATGGCCCAGGAATGTGGGCACCTGTGACCCTGTGGGAGACCCAAAGGGAATGCCTGTCTCTTGGCTTTGGACTGGCACAGCCCTAGCTGTTGCAATATTTGGGGAGGGAACCAGTGGAACAAAGATTCTCTTTCCCTGTCATTCTACCTTTTAAATAAATAAATAAACAAACAAACAAATAAATATCAGAGAGAGAGGTTTTCCCAAGGGCCTTTGGCTAGGCAATAGTGGAGTTGATGCTCATAACCATGGCTGCTGACCACAAATTCTGAGCTCATTTTCACTGAGCCACAGAGATAAGTCAATTGTTAGGGGATGTTTGTGGCCCCACTGCTGCAGTTACAGGTGCTCCCCGACGATGTGGTGTTGTTGAGTCCCTGGCTGATCAAGGCACAGGGACAGAAAACATATTTTTGCTAGTTGATCAGAGGGCCAGGAAGCTGAGCCAACAATTCAGCATTAGCCCTCTCCTGTTGGTACTGTAATACCAACATATTTCAAAACAGATAGAGGGCTCTGGAAGGGTTTAGATACAAGTATGTATGGAAAAGATTTACAGTGTGTTCTTAAGTGGGAGTTCTGAGGCTAGCTTCCCTGGAAGTGCCAACTGCTGTTGCTCCCAAATTTCCCCTGGTGCCAGTGTCGAAGGCAAAGTACTCATCTAGATGGATGGCTGCACTGACCCAGAATGACATTTCCAACTTTTCTTATATATAATCCAATTTCTGAACTTCCTTTTCAGTGATATTAAGTGGAATAGCATAAAAAAGTCTTTTGGCATTAAAGATAATAAATGTATGCAGCGTTGCCTGGGTGTCTTTGCTCTTTGCCAGTGCGTTAGCTGTATTGATTTTAGAATTTTAAATGACCCTCCTCCCCAGCCTTGATGAATACCTCCTCCCCAGAACCCGGCTACCACTCCTCTCCTTTCCCAGGTGCAGTCTCCCCTCTCACACTTCGCACAGGTCGTAGGTGGCCGCCTTCTCCTGACTGAGCACTGGGAAACATCGTGAGTGTCCTGGGGGCCTGGGATCAACCTTTGAAGAGGGGGCCTGATCGCAGAAGGGCCAATGCTGCAGCACATGCCGCCATGTCCATTCTAGTTCAGGCCCAGGGCACACTCACAGTGGACCTGTTGGCTTGGTACATGCCAGACCGTTCTAACATGTGACTTCCAGAGGGGAAGCATTTGCCACAGGGCCTGGAGGAGAAGTGAGATCTCTAGCCAGAGAGACCAGTTCAGTTCAAATATCACCCTTACAGCATACGACCAAGGTTAATTTATTGAGATTTCCCCTAATTAATTAATAGTACCCTCTGCTATCCGCAGAGGACACCTGGTTTAAGACGTTCACACATTATTTTCATCTGTCTCTGTAAGTGGACTTTGAGGTCCCTGAAGACAGTGCTGCCTGTCCAGCCCTGTGCACCTTGCCTGAGACCCAGTGTGACAGCTATTAGCCCACGATGATTCTCAGACAGGCTTTTCCTTCTCTTTCAGGAAGGAGTGGGAGGTTGAACTCCCCTTCCCTGGCAATGGCCACTCCCCATAGGGATTCTTTTCAGTTGCTGACTATTTATTTCATTCCATAATATTTTGGATGTAAATATTTTTGGTAAATTATAATATAATTACTTAACAGCAAAAGTCATCCCTAACTTTACTACACTAATGCTTGGACTCAGCATTTTTTACGGCATATGTGATACATTTCAAATGACAGCATACTTGAATATCAAGATTAAACATTCCATTCTAAGCACCTCTTCTTTTGGTCTGTCACCCTCATAAATGTTACAAGGATATGAAAATTTATTTCACTCTTTATCCTTCTGTTATCTCTTAGATATACCATGTTTTGTTTCCTCATTGCTGTTAGTTGTGCCATTACTTAGCTATTTTTCTATTGTCTCTCACTAATGACTAAGTGATTATTAAGAGACTGTTGGCTTAGGGAATCTGATTCAGATTCAGATTCATAAAAGGACGTTGCTATTGCACAGCATAGTGTCAGGCCCATTGTTGTTACTTGATAAGCGTTGGTTTGCTTGCACTGTAAGCCCGAGGACATAATTTACATTTAAACCTGAGCTTTCTAACTGCACTGCCATGTCAGTTTTCTCTGGCCATTTCAGTAACTCACCTGTAGGGAGCAGCCACATTCTGATCCCAAGGTACATTTGGTCAGGATCTTAATGTATTTTTGTTAGACGTAGAATGTTAGAGCTTCAAAGGACTACAGTAATAACTATCCAGTGATTTCTAAGTTGGTGCATGACAGAATTTCCCAGGGTGTGTAAGAATGCTGAATTAAATGTGAATTTGGTGGCTGAGGACTGGTTGCCTGCACTCCATCAAGCATCCTACTGTTCTTACCAGGTGGTGGAAGGACCACACTTTGAGGTTACCATGTGGCTAGTACACTTGCTAACTTTTTAGAGTTAATGCTAGATGTTCATTATGTTCAATCTTTTGCTTTTAAAACAAATTGAATCTTGGGATGACTTATAATAGGAGGCAAATATTACAATCACAATTATGTTCTGCAACAGGAAGTAAGTTCTAAATGAATCTTAACATTTTACTTGACACATTACTATGTTTAAGTGTATTAGAGATGACATTGAAAGGTGCAGGGGAGGAAAATGAACTTGATTTGGCAGGTAGGTGTACGTGGTACTATTATCCACAACTGTCTACGCTGATTGACAGCCCACACATTATCTCCTAACAGGCATTGTACTCAGCTGCATCAGAGTTAAGTGTATGGCATTTTTACTGAATATTTGAAACTGTTTTACTTAATAGTATTAATTGTGCATAGACCAACTTTCAGCCACGGTTACAGAGTGCTCAAAGGATAATAAACTAAACCAAAATATTTGTATGGACCTTTTTGATAATGAACTTAGGTGAGTGTTGCCCTGTTGCCGAGCTACTACACAGTCTGAGGAGGGCAGATATTTACTTGTGCAGAAAAGGACTTTCCCTCATATTACAGACAGCGAAATGGAAGGGCAGGACTCAGAGGCTCAAAGTCACTCTGCCACAAGGAGCAGAGCCAGAACTGGAGCTCAGGTCTCCTGGGTCCTCATACCATTGTTCCAAATGGCCCCTGCCTTTGACATGATTTCTACCTAGTGTCTCTCCCTAGATGACTGGTCAGGATGCATATTTATATTGCAAATAGCATTGAAGCAAGGAATTTTACTCAGTATTTTCTTTTGGAAAACCAAACATGCTTTATTTCATTTTTTTTTCACAATTTATTTAAACATCTCACATATACAAAATAAGGTACAATTGAATTTTTCTGCTTGTCCAAGAAATATGGCTTCTTTGGAACCAGGGAAGAGGATGAAAATGAGATTGGCAAAGAACAAATCTGAGTCGAAGAAGAGGACGACTTTGGGCAAATGATCTGTGTATTCTTAATTGGGGGTCACATGGAGAACACTGCTGTCACATCCGATTTAGAAAACCACACAACACAGAGGAGCATCTCTTCTCCAATTCTCCTAGCACCACCAACAGTCTTCAAGTTTCTGAAACACTATTAGCACCTTTGTATTATGAAAAATAAAACAAGGACCTCAGTTCGCCTCTGTCAAGGCCAGCACCCAACGAGGTGGAGCACACTCACAGGAAAGTATTTTGAGGTAGTTTAAACCTTCGGAAGTTTGGGTTTTAAACTTCCCTCTGTGGAAGATATTCAAAAGCCACAAGTGGTGCAAATGTACATGGTTTTTATTTTATTTTTCAATTTTTATTTTGGTTTTCTTACAAAGGTTGACATTTCCCACATTAGGTGTAAGACTTTTGAAAAAATTTCCAGATCTTTTTTAGGGGTTGGGGGAGAGAGTTCATGAAATCATATTGCACAATGCTCTGATCAATCCTTCTCCTCTTTCGCCCACAATTTAAGCAAGAAGATGTGCAGAAGAAATGGAAGGATTCAACTTTCAGTTAAAAAAGAAGAGGAAGAAGAAGAAGAAATGGCAAGGAGAGAAAGTTTTTTCAAATTTCTTTTCTTTTTTAATTTAGGTGCAGTTCACTTATTTGAAACAGACTGGGCCAACGTCCACATAGAATTCTTGGTCAGCGCCACCGATGTCCAAAGGTGCAATATCAAGGAAGGGCAAACGAGATGGCTTATTTGTTTTGTATTCAATGATTGTCTTTCCCCATTCATTTGTCTTTTTCTGTTTAAAAGAGAGAAGAAAAAAAGATACGTAAGGCAGCACTAATTCAGCATCTGATAACATCTGACATCTAAAAATTTAGATTTTTATGAGTCACTTTTTGATTCTTCTAAGTGTGTCCCAAATCAACAAGCTCATCTTTGGAACAGAAGCATCAGGAATGTCTTTAGGGGAAGGCGTTCTCTCCCATCCTAATTTTTAAAAATACTTCAACACATCTTCTAGGTGATTTCTTTCTACAGTATCATTTTCAGGTGTGTGTGTGTTTGTGGAGAGGGAGTTGGGGGAGTATGTAGTATTGTCATTAAGGAATTTACATTTTTTTCTAATTATACTGCATTGTAAAGAATATGCTACATATTTTTCTTTATAAGGAAACTATTAAGTATAAGCCATAATAAAAGAAAAAATAAAATATCTATATATAAATTATAACTTATGCCCCATGAAGTTTAAGCTCTGTGTATATACCATATTTTAAGAAGCTCATGTTAAAAGAAAAGCGACCAGTGTATGAACATATTATACATTTTACTACTTCACAGTATTCAAGAGGGCAAAATATGACAAGAAAACTCTTTACTTACCATCTGATTGTAAAAAAAAAAAAATATCGAGTAAGTCAGGTCTCTTGTTCACTTAAGGACCTAAGCTAGACCACCCCTTCCTACTCTCCACTCAAAGGCAGCCCCATCTTTCACTCCTACTTACCGTGCAGCCATCCACAAGAACAGTGTACGTGAACCTGCTGTTGCCCTCGGCAACAAGTTCAACATCATTGGAGCCCTGCAGAATGACAGCCTTGTTCAAGCTGCCGGTTTCCTCATCCATGTATGCAATGCTGTTCTTGCAGTGGTAGGTGATGTTCTGAGAGGCATGATTAGCCAGCAGACGCATGAAGGCAAGTTGCGTAGCCATCTCCTTGGAGGTTACTCCTTCTACGTTGTATTCAAACTGGAGAAAATAAGGTGGGAGTTAGAGTTAAGTGGAGAAAGATTCAAAAAATAAGAGTTATTTTTTTTTTAAACATCTGGTATAGGCAGGAATAATGAACTGAGATCCAAGCCTTAGGAAAAAGGTACTTTTAATGGAAACTCAATTCACTTGTCTTCCAAGCACCAGATGCCTAGATGGATGTAAGACTTGCTGCGCTAAGGCAAGGGCATCTAAAACAGTAACTGTTTCAGTTAAGCCTTTGTGTGTATGTTGCTTCTTTAGAATAAGAGTGAGGAGGTACAGATTGAGACCTCTTTCTTGTCCTCTAATTCTATGATTTATTGAATTCCAGTAAGCATTCAATGAAGTGAGTACAAAGGTTTGATTAAAACTTTAGGAAAACTGCTCTGGTTCTGAAAATTCAAGTGCACGGCTGTGGGGCTTGTGTTCCTTCACACCAATCAGCACATGTCTGTTTCTCCAGTGAGTGTACACTGGGTCAAGTTTGAAGTACACGAACACATCCAATCCATCATTTAACGTTCAACCTATGACAGTTTCTTTTAATAGGTCCATTTTGGTAAGGGGTCATCATGAACATAATGAAAAAACAATCCTAAAAAGATAGTGTTTGGTAGAAGGAGTAATGTCTCAGGATTCCTCACCTGGGTACCACCATTGATGGTTTCTCCTAACCAGACATGCTTCTTGGCCTTGGAGCTCTTATACCAGTTCTTGACGGAGATATTTTCAGGTTGGGCCCGGATGCAGGTTTCACCAGTAGAGAAATCACAGTATACTTTGATAGCATCCATAGTGCATCCTTGGTTGGGATCGATCCAGTAGTGACCTTTTAAAAAAATGAGACTCAGATCATTAAAGTTCTCACGGAGGAAAACATAGAGTTCTAATAATATTCATAAAAGATTCCAGTTTTTTGTTTTTAAAGATTTGATTGTACAGTTATGTCACCTACCCCACACTTAACACAAAAGGAATGGCCCCTTTCAAGATTAGACAGTTCTTTCCTCTTCTTCATAAAAGTCAAGTAAGGGGCATTTACTACCATGAGAAAGGCAGAAGGGGCAGGTGTTTAGCCCAGTGGTTAAGATGCCAGTGAGGCACCCATGTCCCACACTAGCCTCTGATCCCACCTTCTTGTGAAAGCACACCCTGGTAGGCAGCAGCGACAGCTTGGGGGACGAAGTTCCTGCCACCCATGTGGGAGACCCGGGCTGAGTTTCCAGCTCCTGGTTTTGGCTTGGCCCAGCCCTCGCTATTGTGGATATCTGGGGAGTAAACCAGTGGAGAGGACTTCTCCCTTTGTCTCTCTGCCCCTCAAATAAATTAATAAAAATTTAGAAAGAACATAAGGGCAGAAATATATTTTAAAGAAGCTTTGAGGGTGGGTGCCAGTTGGGGGAAAAATATGATGCTGCGTTAATTGGATGTTATTTCATGTTACGTAATTTTTACTCAACTGCATTTTCTCGTGAGCATCAGCGGAACTGATTTGGAACAGCCTGCGAGAAGGATTACTCTGGATTGAACATCTGGACCTACCACTGCTCCACTCCGGGTGGCTGAGTCTCAGGTCACGGCAGGTGCGAGCTGGGTTCTTCCGGGAGCCTTCAGGAGTCAGGAGGGTCTCAATCTGGTTGTTCAGGGACTTCAGAGTGGCGTCAACTTCATAGTCCTTGGGTCTGAGAGAAGGTGGTGAGCGAGGCTGGTCAGCCCGGTAGAAGTCTCCATCGTAACCGAAGTCATAACCACCGCCGCTTGCGCCAGGAGGGCCAGGAGGGCCGGGGGGACCGGGAGGGCCCTGCAATGGTGAGAGAGAGAGACGGGAGGCTTTGTATTTGCTCACAGTGAGAGACCTCAACAGTAGCAGGTTTCCAGCTGAAGTTCATACAAAGCATGTTCTATTAAGCAAAAATAGACCGAGTTCATATGAATAAGTAACTTGCCCTCAGAACAAGTGCAAGGATGAACTTAAAAAGCTCACTGCACACAGCTTTCATACAGTTTAGAAAATAGACTTTAGCGTGGCTACTTGGGTGTAGCATCACACTCATCTTGGTGTGATTTGAAGAACTGATCCCTTAGATCAGTGAAGCTCTTTATAATTTCCCCAAGTGATACTTACAGCAGGACCTTGGCTACCCTGAGAACCTCGAGGGCCAGCAGGTCCAACTGTACCGGGATGTCCAGAGCGGCCGTCTTTGCCAACAGGGCCGGTAGGACCAGCAGGGCCCTAAGGAGGAAAGACACCAAGAACATCTAATGAGCCATCAAAACCCCACAGGAAACCCCCACCAGGAGCCTGGGGCTCAATGCGTGGGTAGCCCTCATTTCAGAGAGGAGCCATCTCTTGCCTTCACCTACCCTGGGGCCAGCGGGACCCACAGCACCGGGAGAACCTTGATCACCGTGTTGACCCTTTAAGGAGAGAACAGGAAATTACACTTTCAGAACACGTGTCAACATACTTTTTTTTTCAAATTGAGTGGAAAACTTTAGTTCCAATGGTCTCCAAATTGATAAAATTGAAAATGTAAAGTGGAGCTATTTTCTCCCATTATGTCTATTATATTCGATGATTTTTTTTTCACAATCCATTTCAGCAGTGCAGTATTAGTCATTCCCCTAATTATGTTTATTTTCAGTGGGGTTGAAGGACAGTGCTGCCAGGGGATTTTAATGTAAGTGTAGTTCTATCTCCCTTAACCCTCACCTTTCCACGTTGGAATGATAAAGCCTCATCTCGGTGAGAGTGGGAGTTAGCCAGAGAACGGGATATGGCTGTGATGTGGGACGTGTTAGACAATAACAGTGCACACATGAAGACGCTCAGGGCTGGAGGCCGTTGTGGGCAGCATGCAGGGACGCTGGCCATGTTCTACTTACAGCGAGACCGGGAAGACCTTGCAATCCATTGTGTCCCTTTAAGCCAGGAAGACCTCTGGGCCCCTTATCACCAGGCTCTCCCTTATCACCCCGGATGCCTTGTGGACCCTGTGAAGAAATTTAAAAACGGCATTCATTTCTCCACAAATGCTGCTTAATCCACTCAGAAAGGCAACTGAAGACATGCAAAGGTCTAGACAAGCTCCCATCTCTTCTAGTGCTCTGCATTAGTCGGGCAGATCCTGATGACTGTTAGATCCAGGTTAGTTAGATCCTGATGACTATTTAAAATAAGTGAATAGACAAGGTTTAAAATAGACCAAGTTATTTGTATCAGTTCTCAACAAGGAATACAAGTGTTTGAAAACATGAAGCCTGGGCTATGTATTAGTTATTTTCTTGAATGGATCCTCCCAACATGTTAGTTTGTAAAGAAGCCTTCACCATGTACATACACTAGGGCCTCTTGGACCAGCAGCACCGACGGGACCAACAGAACCAGCAGGGCCCTGTGCAGTGGGAGAAAAAAAACAAACAGAACTCGTCAGCCAAGACCAAGCTCCCCCTTCCGACACCTCCACTGTCGCCGGGTGTGGGGAAGTCAGGGTGAAGCCCGGGAGGAAGACAGCATTAAAGGGCTGGCTTTAAAAACTTACAGGTTCACCACGGTTTCCATGTTTGCCAGTGGGGCCCACGGAGCCTTGAGGACCAGGTGCACCTGCAGCACCAACAGGACCAGCATTGCCAGGATAACCGCGTTCTCCCTACCACAGGCAAAATGAAATTTAGCATCACTCTGGCCTCTACTTAGTGACTTTTAAATCACAGAAAGGTGAGGAAACACACTGACCTTGTGTCCAGGCTGACCGTCACGACCTGGAGGACCATCGCTCCCAGGGTTGCCCTGTGAAGACACCACGCAGATTAAAGCCCTTGGTGACACGCTGCTGCCCCTTTGCCCTTGGGTTTTGGCTACTCTGTCTTCTTCACTCCCCCTTCCAGATGGGTAAAAAGCAAGGACGAGAACCTACTAGCCTACATTTTATTTTAGAGGTGTTTTTAATATCTGGGTCCAACACCAAACCGTGCTAGTTAAAGGTTCATTCTTCTACCCAAGCCATCTTTCAATGCCAGAAGTGGTCATGACACGTAGAGGTGGAGAAACAGACACTCTTGGAACAAGAATTTCTCAGCCCAACACCCGAAATTACATACAATAAACCCTGCCCAATTTTATGATGTAAACAAAACGCTGGACTCACATCACGACCAGCTTCACCAGGAGCACCGTTGACTCCAGGACTGCCCACAGCACCAGGGGGACCACGGGCCCCAGGAGGGCCTGCGAGGCCAAGAGGACCAGGTTCACCCTAACAAAGCAGAGGAGATAAAACATTACTCCGGTTGGACAGAATGCCAACCTCACCCTCCAAAAACAACCCGAGGCAGGAGATCGCAGTGTGAGGAGAGGAGGCGAAGTGAATACGAATGGTCCAGAAAATGGTAAGCAGTGTCATTCGTGTCACCCTACACAGAGGATCGGCTAGGTATCGTTATGCAGTGTTGCTCTGCTCAAGGCAAGCATGGTTTTCATCCAACATTCCACATGAAACGAATTCATGAGGTTGATAGAGTTTATGGAAATGAGATGGGTCCTGGCTGCTGTCACGTATAAGGTTTAATGGAATGATTCAGAACTTTCCAGTTTCATTCTTCCTCCAGGAGAAATGATGCCAGCATTTCATACTGCAGAGCAGTCAATGCAATTAGAGCGTATAGCGTTCTTAAGCGTGTAGAAAGAACAAAATCATTCTGCATAATGTTAAGCTGCGTCTTTAGAGTGTGTGTCTAAGGAAGGTGCTATTAAAGCTTCTGAGATAAGTGACATGCGATCTGTATAAAGAAAATGCCAGGAGTAAGAAATCTTAAGTGGAGTCATTCAGTGATCAATCTGTCACATTTGAAGTGGCAGCTTTTAAAACCTTTTATTATGCTAATGAGAATCAGAATGGTGTCAAACACTCACCAAAGCACCAGCAACACCTGGGAGACCACGTTCACCTCTGGAGCCGGGAAGGCCCAGAATGCCAGGAGCACCAAGAAGACCCTGAGGACCTGGGGTGCCGGGAGGTCCCTAAACAAGAGGAAGAACACGGTATAAACCAGGAAGGACCCCCAGGTGAGAGCCCAGCTGGGCTTGCGCGCTGGGGGAACCAGCTGTCCTCTGTGAAGCCACGTGGGGATGGTGGAATAGAGTTTTTACTGAATTTATGCAAGGAAGCAAATTTTGCCCTTTGCCTCTAAAGTCTAATAGAGGAAGCTTTCAGAGTAGCCGTAATACCAGAAAATGCCTACTTAATGAATGGGTACCTTACTAGGACTGATGAATTCACAGTAGGCAAAGGCATTCTGCTCTAATCCTGGCACCTGTCAGGCGGCCCCTCCCTCGGCAGCACACTTAGAAGGCCGTGAGGATGAAACCTTGAGTTCCTCATTTACTGCCGACCCTATCACAGGCTAACTGAGCACCTGCTGCAGCCATGGCACCTCAGCGTGCACAAATCTGGCTCAGCCGAGCTACACTTGAGAGTCTGCAAATGCCACCTGGAGATTTGTGTAGGGGTTTTATTTTAACTTCATAAAAATATTCAATAATGTAAATAAATAAATATCACTTGGAGACTTGCGTAGGGGTTTTGTTTTAATAAAATATTTTTTTAAAAAAAAGAGTTTGAAATCACTTACAGCAGTACCAGCCTCTCCAGAGGGACCTTTCTCTCCAGGAAAGCCAGGGGGGCCAGCTGCACCTGTTTCTCCAGTTCGGCCAACTGGACCTTGGTCACCACGAGGCCCACGAAGCCCTTCTTTACCGGCAGCACCAGGGGGACCAGGAGGGCCAGTAATACCCTGTGAGCAAATGTACAAGGTCATTTACATTCTGTAAAAGGACCTGGATAAGAGCACCAGGAATTCCAGATATTAAGATGCCAACCGTGTGATTCAACACAACAACAGCCCAGCCATTCTGGGGGAAAGGATTAGACTGTTAAATATTCCTTCTTGTAGAAAGTAGAAACTCCAATCTTACTTCCCTGACACTGTTAGCAAAGAAAATAATCGAGGCAGACTCTACAGAAAATCTGTAAGGAAAAGCAATGCCAGTACCCTAGACTGTTGGAATGAGAACCGTGAAGAGTTATGACTTAGTTGTAAACGAATGGGACTTTGGGTTTTGGAGTATCCTGCCCCTTTCTTTTCAGAGAAAGCCAATACTGGCATTTTGTTCATAACTGAGGAATCACATATGCTTTCAACTTGGTTTAATTAAATGCCTACAGGGAATGACGATTTTTGCGTTATGAACCTGAGAAAAGATTTTAAGAAATCAACATCTTTGCTATTCCCCTCCACCTAAACCTTAACCAGAAGACTTAATCCTTGGTAATTAATTAAATTCTCTTGAGTCCTGACAGAAGAATCTGAAACAGAATTAAATTAGGGGCCAAACCACCTACAAATTCAAAAACAATTGTATCCTAACAACAGAGGCAGAATGTTACCCATAAAGGGTAATTAGATATAAAAATATCTGATATGCGGCTAAAACTGTTCTGCTCTTTATTTTTAACAATGAGAACACACCCCTGAAAGGGGACTGGTGTTTGCAATGAATAAAAGCCTCTTAAACTGATATTATAAAATATAATTTGTGATGATTTTGCCTCAATGGTTCAGAAAACCTGATTTCAGGCCAGGAAAATAATAGCAAATGTTAGGTAAGTGTTTTCATTAAGTTTCTTACCCTCTTCCCACCAGAGACAATGAAAACACAAGCGTGCAGAGGTTTACTTACAGAGGGGCCTGGGGGTCCGGTCCGTCCAGCAGCACCAGGGAAACCAGTCATACCCTAGGAAGCAAGCAATCACAATTCCGTCATCAACACCACCCTCAGGGATTTGGGTGATGTGAACTCCTTTGGAAAGCCCTCATTCCAGTGACCAGGGATGGACCAAAGAGCACGTAGTAGGCAGCCTCACACGGGTACTGTTTAATCAGGACCCGGGGACCCTCCTTCTCCATTCGTGCCACCCTGTCAATTGCACCAAACTTTTGTTGGTCGGTCCCTTTTGAAATGCTAACGTGTTATCTGATCGTTATCAAATCAAGAAGATAAGACAATATGTTATGATTTCACATGGGTGTGTACACATTAATAACTCAACCAACTGACTGGGTGCTAAGGCAATGAGTACCGAATAAGTAGTGCTGTTTGTAGAGGAAGGGACACTAAATGACCCAGAGCACTCAGCATGTCGATGGAGAGAAAGAGTGGGTGGAGTTCATCCTGGGTGGCTCTGTGTCTCGGGAGTCAGCGGGACAGCTTTGAATGGAGTGTGGAAGGACTCAGGCAGAAAAAGGGGGACACCCACAGCAAGTTCCAGAGAGTATTTCACCCACTTCTCAATTTAAACAGCCTGATGATGACGCCCCCAAAGTGAGGTGGTAGCAATATTTACTGCGCTGAGTTCCAGCTGGGATTGAGTTAGCATGCCATGTAGCTGACATTAACTTCAGTATCAGAACTGCTCTGAAGAGAATGAACTTGGACCTTGGGTCTCCTCACTGCAGTCCAAATTTACCAAAAACTTCAAAACTTTCAAGTTCTGCCTCATAGATTCTAAAGAAAGAAAAGTGATTTGAGTCCATGGTAAATACTCACAGGGGGGCCTCCATCACCACGACCTCCAGCAGGACCAGGGGGACCATTTGGACCCTAAAGGCAAGCAAAAGGTGGGATCAAGTCAGAAAATAACCACAGTTCTTACACATGCTACGTTTCTCCTCACAGTAATCATTTCTGAGATTTCCAGATGAAAATGCAGAAATAAAAAATGATCATGTATGCCATCTGGAAGAAATGTTCAAGTTCACTACCTCTTTGGGGATTTTAAACAATTAAAAGTAAGACAATATTTACAAAAATCTTGTAAATTGTGAAGTGGTATGTAAATTATTCTTTTTTTTTTTTTTTTTTTTTTTTTTACAGGCAGAGTGGACAGAGAGAGAGACAGAGAGAAAGGTCTTCCTTTTTGCCATTGGTTCACCCTCCAATGGCTGCCGCGGCCGGCGCGCTGCGGCCGGCGCACCGCGCTCATCCAATGGTAGGAGCCAGGAGCCAGGTGCTTTTCCTGGTCTCCCCATGGGGTGCAGGGCCCAAGCACCTGGGCCATCCTCCACTGCACTCCCGGGCCACAGCAGAGGGCTGGCCTGGAAGAGGGGCAACCGGGACAGAAACCGGTGCCCCGACCGGGACTAGAACCCGGTGTGCCGGCGCCGCAAGGCGGAGGATTAGCCTGTTGAGCCACAGCGCCGGCCTATTCTTGTTTTTTTAAAATATATTTTTTCATTTGTTTGAAAGGTAGAGAGAGACAGAGACCCATCTGCTGGTTCATTCCAGAAATGCCTTCAGCCACATTTTGGCTGGGTCAAGCCAAAGCCAAGAGCCAGGAACATATTTTGGATCTTCCATGGGAGTGGCCGGGACCTAATAGCCTGAGCCATCATCTGCTGTGCGCATCAGTAGGATGCTGGAATCGGGAGCAGAGAGGGGACTCAAACCCAGGCACTGGGGTGCGGGCATCCCCAGCGGCTTCGGAAACACTGTGCCAAAAACTTGCCTTGCTCTTAACTTTTGCAATCATCTATCTGGTACGTTCTCTCAGGCGCAGTGGGCACCTGCCTGATGTTGCTCAATGATAAAATCTCTTGGGTAACTACACAGGTTGAGTTGACCGCCAGTGAATCCAACTTACAGATGGGCCAGCAGCTCCAACGGGGCCCGCGGGACCAACAACACCATTTTCACCCTTGGGTCCCTTGGTTCCTTTCTCTCCTTTGGCACCAGGTTGACCAGCAGCACCCTGTTGGAAAGAAAGAGTTACAGCTCTGGCGTTCTCACTCACCTGACTATGCCCCAGCTGGGGATGGTCTCAGATTAACCTTTGTTAGGTGATACTCACAGCAGGACCAGCGAATCCATTAGGGCCAGCGGGACCAACCTCACCACGTTCACCCTAGGGTGGAGAAAGGATATAAACACATCTCAGCAATCTGATCCATTGACATCTACAAAGTGTGAAGAGTGAGTGTCCCAACTGACCCAGATTTCTACTTACAGGACTACCCCGAGGACCAGCAGGGCCAGCAGGGCCAGCAGCACCAGCTTCACCCTGGAGGGGGTGGGGTCCAAAGACAGTTTGTTAATGCACCTCACACAGATGCTCAAAGAAGTAGCTGGGAGAGAGCATGGTGGCAGACAGTGGGCTATTGTCAGAGCTGGCAGATGCCTTGCAAGACGTAACCAGTGCACGTGGCACACAGGCAAATGAACTGGACCCTCACTCCTCTGACCACTGCATTCATTCTGGGGTCTGGCACATACGCTTGCAGAAACACTATAAATCAGTGCCCACAATACCAGGAGGAGGAGGATGTTTTAATTTTTAGATGGACCCAGGGTTGATCTATTTGCTGTAATCTCTGTAATACAATAAATAAGATCTATTTTAAGTGGATTGTTCGATGTGAAGTGGGCATGCTATGTATTTTATTGATTTTTTTTTTTAACAATTGAAGGCTTTGAGAAGACAGTGCATTAGGATATTGTTAATGGGCAACAGGGAAAGATTTTAAAACAAATGATAGGGATTAAAATATAGATCAGATAGCTGGCACATCTATAGGAAGGGGAAGAGAACTTTAAACACATAGCATTTGTTTCCTGCTGCTTTATCACAGAGCTAAGTTCTGAAATAAGTGGGCTTTATACCAAGCCATAAAAATGAATTGCTGGGGCTATTTGGGACTAGGGCAGGCAGGAAATTTTAGGTAGTGCTATCAGTTCCAAGATACAACTCAGTGAAAATGCACACTTACCCGGTCACCTGTGGCTCCAGCAGGACCAGGGGCACCTACAGCACCAGGAGCACCCTACCCCCAAAAAGGAAAAACATATCTTGTTAACTACATCCCATGTCATCAGTGGAGAACCTTGCCATTCTCCTTTGCTGGGCTTATACAGTGAACTCTTACTGCACACTCCGCACATCAAGAGAGATCGGATGCATTTCAGTTCTAACTGTCAGAGACTATTAGAAGTCACTTTCGGGGGGAGAGCATCCCAGGAATAAAGGCAATTGCAACGTGTAAGTCAAGGGCAGGTTAGGAATTTGGAAATCTGAACACTCAGCTCCTCCCAGTAAAGGCCCCTGAAGAGCAGCAAATGAGTGGGCTTGTTTGGAACTGTTAAGAATTGTGTGATTCAAAGGATGGACTGTTTGCTACAGTGAATGATTAGCACCAGGGAGAACCAAGGCACAGGGTGGTGTGGGAGAGCCCCACACTCCAGGTAGGCTAATGATCCTTTTATGGGATTATCTCTGGCATCTCCAGGGTATTAACAGCTAATCTTTGGAGCTTCTTTTTGATAAATCCCCAAGACATACATTTGTATAAGTCTTGGACCTTGTTAGGGGTTCTGGCCTTTTAAAATGTAAAAGAACTAGTGTGTGTGTGTGTGTGTGTGTGTGTGTGTGAAATAAATGCCCTACTATCACTTTAAACAATCACTTTACATGTTATTAAACCTAGAGTTTTTGGTCTGTACTTTGTAGTTGGCACAGTTAATACTAAAGAAGGTAAGACTCCAAATGTGAATTTTTTTTTGGAAACTTCAATTCAAATGGAGTAAAATGTAAAAAAAAAAAAAAAAAAGGAAAAATACAAATGATACAAACGTAAACATAACCAAAACTCTACTCACCCGAGCACCATCTCTGCCAGGGTTACCAATTTCACCTCTGAGGCCAGTTTCACCCTGAAAGTATGAAGTAAGAACAACGTTGTGTTTCCCAACCAAATTTCTGAATCAACATTAATCCAAAGTGTTCTACAGATGCCATTAGCCATTTAAGACTTTTGGAAATGTCTGAATTTCCTACCATTCAATAATAGGATGTTGAATGAGGGGAAAAAAAATAAGAGATCATTCAAGGCCCTTTTCAGATTATTGTTAAATTTTTTTCCCTAATTTCCATACGCACTCCTGGAGCATAATCAAGCAAGGTACAAATTCATGTGGACGGAATCATAAGGCAACATTACAATGAGCTCCAGCGCCTGATCACTCTTGTGCATAACTAATGCGGCAGCACGGTTGACAGCTGTTCGATATAGCTCCTTCTCATTAATTAGGGCAGGATGAAGCATTATTGTTAGTGGCATTAAAATGAGCCTCATGTATTACTCAACACCATCTGGTTGCGTGAAATTCCATGGTAGCAAGGAATTTTGCCAGATTAGTGAGTTTAGAAATGGGTAGGTACTAGGTGGCAGAGAGAAATGGATATAGATATCAAAATGCAACCAAGCCACCTGCCAAGAAGCGTACAACACTGGGCGCCCTTCTTTGGCAGGGTTCATCAACAGTTAACATTCAGGTCCAACACTGAGCAAGTACCTTTTCTCCCTTGCCTCCAGGAATGCCAGCAGCACCTCTCTCTCCTGGGAGGCCACCAGGACCAGACGCACCAGCAGTGCCTGGAGGACCAACCACACCAGGTTCACCCTTGAAGCAAACACATGTGAAATCAATTATTTCAGTGGCAAAAGAAGAACATGATGAATCAACCTCTTGAAGGATTCCAATTTAGACATTTAATAGACAGCATTCTTGCCCGCTTAGGCACACAAAGGAGGGCTATTGAAAGGCGGGAGACCATCACAGAGGAAGATGCTATTAATGATACAGCGAGTAAAGCGAAAAGGGTAGAGGGGGTGGGCGCCTGTGGTTCCTCTATAATCTCTCCCAGTCCTCTTAAGAAAGGCAAGTGCAGAAAAGAAGGGGACGGGACAATGGGAACCAGAAGAGTGAAAAGTGTCTGCCCACAAACATTTTCAAGGGTAAGTCTCTTGTCCCGAGCAGGAAACACGAACAGAGACCTCATCAACAGGGGAGATGTTTGCGTTTTAATCTCCCTAAGAGTGGAAACTATAGCTTCCATTTTTCTATGAAACTCTACAATTCCACATACTTAAAACTTGTTGACTGGCTTCTGAGATGAATAGATCCCCTTGCAAGAACTACCTCACAAAACTGTATTTATTTTCTTATTTCTTCTTACCTTGTTATTTTCCCCCAATGATACTCTTCCACACATTAAAATTGCTTTTTTTTTTTGCAGTAAATCTTTATGTTTTTCTCTTTTCAGGTAAGAAGCAGAAGTAATACAAATGTTCTCTTTTTATTGCAGTTAATTTATTTTTCAGAACTCTATATTTCCTTCTATTTTGAAGTCTAAACCATGAATTCCATTTTGGAACACAAGTTTTAGACATATGTTTTTGGGGTGAATGTTGTGTCCAGTAATTTTTCCTCATCACAAGTTCTATTATTGTACTTTTTTAAAAAATCTGACTCTATGAAATCAAAGAAGCAAAAATAAATACAAGTATGAAAAATGATTCTTCTATTTAAAGGGTCACTTACTGTAGGGTGGACTGGGCCAAGTTGGCCATCTATAAAACATGGAGTTTTACCTTGTTTCCATCAGGTCCTGGGGGTCCAGAAGGACCTCGGCTCCCAATAGGGCCGGGAGGACCAGCAGCACCGCTCTCCCCGGGGGCACCACGCTCTCCCTGGAAAAGAGTGAGAAGACTTTCAGAGGGGCTCTTGGACACACTGGGCTGTCTTTTACATCCTGGTTCTGTTACTGATTAGCAAATGAAAATCTCTTTTATTCCTAATTTCTCCACTAGCAAAATAGAGGGATGAGATGAGACAGTCTCTAAAGTCTCATTCAGTGCTAATGTTCCGGGCTGCAACATATGCTGCCTTTAGACTATAGATTTCAACCTTTGGAACTTGCTTTCTTTGCTTCTCTTTTCTGTGATAGGTCCATAGGTTTAAAAATACATCAGTTATACATAGTACTCAAAGGAAAAGCTTGTGGATTTTAGTAGAATAGCAATGTCAGGTATAGAAGATTAGACAGTGTCACATCTTTGCTCCCTTTATGTATTGTCATATAATAATAATGCAACAGTTATAACATTAAAATGAAGACATATACATATGCATGCATTTTATACAGATAGAAGTGTCTATTTCTATCTACCTACCTCCTACCCATCTATCTAAATATCTACCAGTTACATCTAAATATCACAAGAACATAGCATCCATGTTTGGCCCGGAGCATTTATCAACAGATCTACATTGTGGTTATTTCAAAGGAACTTACTGTAACTTGGTTCTGTGGCACTGTGGTTTTTTGGACACTAAGTGTTTGAGTAAGTACTGATACAACAGAATAATTTAGGTGAAAACTAATCATTCCAGTTATGCTAATCCCCACAGGCTAAATCTATTTTATTTTTATTTATAATATGCTCATGAATTCAGTTACAGATTTTTACAGCAACACACATTGTAAAAATCAACTTTAGATCTTAGTAAAGATGTTACTTTTTTCCTTGGTTCAAGTTAAGCCACTGTCAAAAATAGATCATAATTGTTCATATAAATCAGCAAATATAATAGCTATATTAATTTATTTGTGCTTCAGGAAATATGAACAAATAGACAAAAACAACTCTATCATCAACTTAGAAATCTGACACTTGCTATTGATCACATCTGTCTACAGATATCATTTGTCAGGGAACTTGTAAGGGAGGTCATCAATGGCTTTAAAGGGAAAACATTACTAATTTTAAAAAGACATTGCTGGAATTGTAGGAAAATTCATTAAATAACACTTACTCTTGGACCGGCAGGACCGGGGAGACCAAATTCACCAGGGAGACCCTAGGAAAAACATGAGAATAAATAAAGCATGAGATTTCTAGATCCACTTAGGATTGTGATATTTGAAAGATTTTCAAAGAGTGAAATAAAGCCAGGTAGGCTCTACCTGCATTGGTACTTAAATGCTTGGGCTAGTAAGAATAACAGAACTTTCAGTTGTATATGGAAAGACACAAAAAAGAACGGATCTCATTGATACCTAGCCTAAAACCTGGTATTAGAGTATTTGTTTCCCATTACTTCATTTACTGCTTGAAAAAAGTGACAAAACAGAATCTCTCCTTTGATAATATGATGAATAACAATGAACAAAATCAGACATTGCCTATTCTTAGCTATATAACAGACTGCCTTCTTAATAGAAATGATCACATTCTGTACATTACCTAGTTAATTGTATACCCAAGTGTATCTCTTTCATTGCTGACCAGCTGTCTCCTTAATGTGCCCCACAGTTGACAAGGGAGGGCAGGCCGCAGAATGTAACTAAATTGAGGCACATTCATCACAATTACAGAGAAAATGACTCAGAACTCATGTCCTGATTGTGGATAGCGGTGTCATGTCTGAGTGCCAAGGAAAACATTAAAAGCAATTTTTCAGGGTCTGGTTTGATGGAAAATCAGTGCTTTTACCTTTTCACTATGGGAAAGGACATAATTTGTGTTTTAATAGTACCAAGAACAAAACAAAAAAATAAAGCTAAAAAATGAAATTCATTGAGAGATTTTTAGCTTTCATAATATGATGTGAAACAAAGTGATCTGAACTAAAATAAGCAATGTGGCCCATTGTCTCCATCAGCACCTGTGTTTGAAGACGTTATCATTAACACCTGGACTATGAAGTTTTCTCCTATATACGATTATTGCCCTGAAGTAGGGCCTTAAATAGGGCAAGTCTCAAGTTTGGGTAAATTTTCTATCACTTGTTTTACTTACCCTCTCTCCTGGCTTGCCAACCTCACCGGCTGCACCTGAGGGGCCAGGCAGACCCTAAATGAAAAGAAATACAAATCTCAACCTTGTGGGCTATATTCAGGGAGTTTGTGAATAATTTGGGTGGGGATGAAGCCTTCCTAATATCAACAGGTGCATTATTGTGTTATTTAAGCATTATATGCAATTTGCCTGGAAAACAAAATGCACCCTCCTCTGCCTCAGTGCTGACATGCCGCTGTGTGTGGCATGGCAGTGCAGGGAGGGGTGTGATGCAGAGCTGGATGACTCACGACAGGCAGGGTGAGGCACGTCTCAGGGGACCTACCTGGAAGCCTGGAGGGCCAGCAGGACCCTGTTCACCTTTTCCACCTTGCACACCCTGAAAGTGACAGGAAGGGCAGTGTAAACAGAAAGGTAGGCCAGCACCATGGCTACCTGGCTTCATAACTTTGGGACGGGCAAATGGTGATGAACAATTTGTGGGCCAACATGCATGCATCCGAATGCAAGGAAGCACAGGATTGGAAGAAACGCTCACCTGTGGGCCAGGAGGGCCCTGAGCACCATTGTTTCCGTCGGGACCTGGAGCACCCTATAAAGAAAGGCTCATCGTTATCACAAGCCAGGCGGCTTCGGATGCACCAAACCATCTTTCAAGTCGCTTCCTCAAAATAAATTTATCACCTCAGCATGAATTAAACTCATTGGGGGTTTCTTCCGAGCCCAAATGCTGCCTGTTAACTTTTTTAACAAAATAATTTTTGATTATTTTATCTATTTGAGAAGCAGAGAGAGAGAGAGAGAGAGAGAGCTTCTCTCTGCTGGTACACTCCCTAGATGTCCTGGAGCTGGGCACTCAATCCTTGGGGGTGGAAGGACCCAATGACTTGAGCCATCACCTCTGCCTCCCGGGGTGTACCTCAGTGGGAAGCTGGAATCAAGAGCGAAGCCAGGGCTTGACTGCAGGCCTCCAACACGGGATGTGAGCATCCCACGTCGGCTCTTAACTGCTGTGCCAAATGCTCACCCCTGTCTAACTTTTGATACAGTTCAAAGGAAGTCCACAGGTGGAAGGCGATGTATAAAGGCCAGAGACTGCTACTACATATTCATGCCCTTTTAATCACAAGATGAATAAAGCAAAGACCAAATGCTCCTATAAGTGTTTTTGACTTAGCATATATTCTAATTTGCTATGGCTCACTGCCTCAGAAGCATGGTTGAAAGAAAGGTATTGTATGATAGTAAAAGGAATCTTGGCGATGCCATCTCAGAAAGAATGTGACAGAATCACATCTGTGGGCCTCAAAGGATGCGTGTTGCTCAGGTGACTGGATCTGCACAGACGTTAGCACTTACCCGAGCACCAGCAAGACCAGGATGACCTTTGTCACCATTTTTGCCAGGATCACCCTGCAATAAAAATTCAAAACAAAATCAAGAATGATATTACACTTAATGTCAAATAGTCTACGGCAATTTTGAAATGTTAATATATTGCTTGCTTTTGAGAATCCTAGTTCTTCAGTTCTGTTTTCTAAAGCATGAGCCATCATCATGCAGTTCTACATAGAAAGAAGGTGCACTTGGGTCCCCAGAGACATGGGTTGAAGGAGCTGGTTTTTCAGTAGCCATGCAAGAACACATTAGAACTCAACTTTTAAAAAAATTTATTTGAGAGTAGAGTGACACAGGAAGGGGGGGGAGAGAAAGAAAGAAAGAGAAGGGGGTGGGGGAGAAACTCTCATCTGCTAGTTGAATCTCAAAGGCCTGTAACAGCCAGGAGCTGGGAACTTTTAATGCAGGGTCTTCTACATGGGTGGCAGAGACCCAACTCCTTGTCATCACCCACCGTCTCCCAGGGTGCACCTTAACAGGAAACTGGAAATGAGGGGAGAGCTAGGACTCTAACCCAGACACTCTGATCTCGGATGTGGGTGTCCCAACTTTTATCTTAATCGCTACGTAAGGGTTAAGTTTCCTAGGTGCCTGTAGTTTTGCTGTGCTGAGGTTGACTGGTCTGATAAACAGAGAGAAATACTAGAGTTTCGGTGAACTGTGGCAAAAGTGTGCCATGAGAGAGGCAGTGGTAGTGATTCTTACAGTGGGGCCTTTGGGTCCAGGGAATCCGATGTTACCAGGCTCTCCTCTTGCTCCAGCAGGGCCAATTGGGCCAGGCCTGCCGTCAATACCAGGGAGGCCCTGAAATCAGAGTTTAAGTTTACTCCGTGTCAACGTGGTCTCCCAACCTCAAACCCATGTTGCTGCCATGGATGAAACAGAATATATATATATTTTTTTGCATGCAAGGAGTTTTGTGTAAAGCGTCAGTCAATTTTGAGTCCATTTTTCTTTTCTAAATGGGATACTGGTACATACACAGCCAATTCAATCTCAGGTGTACCCTGTTCCCCCACCCCTCCACACCCTTGCACCTGCTTCCATTTCCCTGCCCTGTTTTTCTGCTCCCCTTCTCTGCTCTCAAGCCTGTGTGCATTTGGACTCCATAATTACAATTACTCTGCGTCCCCAGATGATGTATGTGGCTGATATTTATTTTCAATGTATTCATGTATAAATGAGCCACAAAACAGACTTGATAAGGGTGCAATAAGTGCCCTTGAAAATGTAATGGAAAGTGAGCAATACTCACGACAGGGCCTTCTTTACCGGCTGGGCCAACATTTCCAGGGGATCCAGGGAGACCCTGCCAAAGAAGCGAGGGTGAGGGGTTCTCACAGTGCCACTTTAACTCACATATTCGAGGTTCAAATTAATGGAAATCTCACAAGAGCACTTTCCCCCACTTTTTGTGTGTGGCCTAGGGTAAAACATTTGGGATACTACCTACTAGCCTGGAGGTGTGAAAAAGAGCTCTAAAAATTTTTCTTGTTTCCATTTTTTTGTGCTTTCTTTTTATTGAATTTTAGTGCAGCTGACTTATTTACAGATATCTCAGGAAAGCATTAAGCAACATGCTATATGGGCAAAATGTGTCATGTTATTTACTTCATAATAGAAAAACTAATACTTTTGGTAAGCAATTTCCGAAGTACATTTTTCTATTGCTATATTTGGTGCCCCTCTTACTGGCTTATGGTACAATTACAGTTGCTATTCACCCATAAGAGATAATGGAGGCAAAAAAAAATTACTCTATTGCTATGGATTAGAGTGTCTATGGGCCCAAAGGTCACTTCTCCATAGCTAGTGTGATGCCGAATACATTATAGCACTTTGTGATTGCTGAAAAAAAATGGTTTCACTTATGAATCTAATAAACTAATAATGTATAGCTCTAATACATTTCATGAACACCTTATATAAAACTCACAAATTAAGATAAAAGATTCATGCTGATAGGGGAGCCAGCCTAATTTGGATATAATAAAATAGATCTATTCTTCCAAAACTTCATAGCCATTTCATCAAATAATAAATAGGAAATTTATGAGCTAACTAAATATGTAAAAAATACCTACTGATCTCTCATAAAATTAACCTAAAAAGTAAACTGTTAGCAGGCCTACTAACAAATTTACTTTTGATGTTTTTGCTGCTATTGTCAATATTAGCCAATCCTTCGAAGAAGAAAGTAGTGACAGGCGTGACTTGCTCAGAATCGATCTGAAACTTACTCGGGGTCCCATGAGACCAGGCTCACCAGGGCGACCAGAATCTCCATTGGGGCCTCGGACTCCAGCAGGGCCAGTGGAACCACGATTACCAGGAGGCCCCTAATGAAAAAGAAAGAGGTCAGGGAGGAGGCTGCAGTAGCCGACTACACCCACCGCCAGAAGCATCCAGCATCTGTGAGGGGACGCTCACCATGACACCAGCTCTGCCGTCAGCTCCAGGAAGACCGCGGGAACCAGGACTACCCTGCAAAGAAGTGCAGGAGACAGAAGGGAATCAGAGACAACCCTTGACGGTGATAAGGCATTTTATTAGAGCGTGGCCTGGTCTTTCCCTATGGGGGAGATACAGACACAAACCAGGCCAAAAGCACTTCACCCAACCCCCAAAGGAATGCGCAGTTGAGTGTCCCGTAAAAGTAGGTCAGCACTGATTCCAGGCCCATTTGGTAACACAGCAAATGGAGAGGCGCTGATTTCGTAAAACAGATGGAAAGCAGATGTTCCCTTCATCCAGAAATGCACTCAGCAATCAACCAATTCCCAGGGAGGGCGAGGCAGCGCTGCCTCTCTGTCTGGGCATCAGGGCGTTTGGAACTCACTCTCAGGCCAGGAGGTCCTGCAGGGCCAGCAGAGCCAGGCTCGCCAGGGGAGCCTCTCTTTCCTTCTTCTCCACTGGGACCAGGAGGTCCTTGGGGTCCAGCAGCACCCTGTTCACGGAAGGATCAAAGGAGAAGGCACAGAGAAAGACATTTCACATCACATCCCGCTCACAGACTCTACTGAAAGTACTGTGATGACGTGCAACCTAGAGTAGAGAGCTACTTACGGGCTCGCCCTTGTTACCGCTCTCTCCCTTGGTGCCAGCTGGGCCAGGCTCACCCTAGGATGCAATAGAAAACGATCGTCAAGCAACGCGCATTTGGCAAAGCTCTCCCACAGACAAGCTCTCAGAATATTTATGAGACGAGATGAAGAGAATCTCAGGTTGTCTGAGAAACATGCCTAGAGGGGATGGTCTTGGTGGAAGGGGCGAGACAGATACTACGGAATTTTGCCTGTTTATCGCTGAGACAGCAGGAGGGGTGTGTCTGTGTGCGTGCGAGGGGGACGGGTGTACAAGCATATACATACGCATCTAGAAGAAAGGCAAACTAAAAATGCCAAGGAAGGAAAACAAGAGACAGGAATAATGAAGCCTAGACAGTGATGTGAGGACAGCAGCCGAGGAGAGCTGCAGCTGGGACCGACGACTTACAACAAGTCCACGGGCTCCGGTAGCACCAGCCGCACCGACAGGGCCAGGAATCCCACGGGGTCCAGGGAGACCAGGGGCCCCAGCAACACCGGGAAGGCCCTGAGAAGGCAAATGCAGCAGTGTCCATCACGAGGCAGAGGTGGCGGAGGCAGTGCCCAAGGACATGGGCTTAGCACGGCAGCGAGCACATTTCAGCCACCCCGAGATACTCACAGCTGCACCCTTAGCACCAGTGAGGCCGTTTGCTCCAGGGTTACCCTGAGGAACAGGAGAGGAGAAGGTTAGCGGTTAACTGGGATGGATTTGTTCTCTTCCGACCCCACGTTCATTCTTGTTTTTCCACACCCCTGCATTTTCCCACTCAACAAGGTTAACCGCAGCAGCTACTTACAGGAGGTCCAACGGGGCCAGAAACACCTGGGAGACCCACTTCACCACGGGGACCCGCAGGGCCGGAGGGACCAGGGTTACCAACAGGTCCGATTTCACCCTAAAAGAGGCAATGACACAGAGGCTGAGGCAGCAAGTGACGGAGTCGCGTGTCCCTGCCGCTGGGACCCCACGTGTACTCTGAAATTTCTTCCTAACTGCAACCATCTCCCTACCTGATCTGTTCCTATGGACTCAGGGTTGATTTCCTATTTTTCCTAGGCTGGTTCTGCCATTTCGACTTCCTGCTATGTCTGTCCCTCTGTGGTTGACCCTGGTTCTCAGTTCTGGCTGATTTGGGAACAGTATCCCACAGAGACCCTTGAAATCAGTTTCCACAGTGCCATCTATATCTACACTCACCATGCACAAATGCAGGGAGATGATCAATTTCAAGTTTGCAGTGAGAACCTGGTCATTGTCCCTCCACTTAGGCAGAGGTTACTAATTAGGCAAACTGTTCTGTAATTATCTAGCTGGGTCTTTCACATTGCAGTGACAATGTCAGTGCTGTTTTTACCTTGGGACCAGGGGCGCCTGGGAAGCCTGGAGGGCCAGCGGACCCAATAGGACCCTGGGAACAAAGCAGAAGGTGGTAAGAAATTTCCTCCAAGTAAATGAAGAAAACGACAACAACAACAGAGAAGACTCAAGTGGGTTAGAGTGGCTTGATCTTTTTGGGTATTGGCAAAGAAAAAACTGACAGCGAATCTGCTAAAAACAGGAGGTTATCGAATGGAAGATATTCAAAGCATCCAGGACGGTGCGGATTTTACTTTTACATCCATCAAAAGTCCCAGGAACTTTTAAATAGCCCACGTTACTTACAAATGGACCTCATAGGTAAAATGTCCAAAATGATGTTATTTTGTAGGAAATTAACAAAGAAGCTCTCTTCCACCCCGTACTTCCAACTCCTTCCAAATTGTCCAGTGCCAAAACTTACAGCGGGGCCCACGGGACCAACACTGCCATCGCTGCCACGAGCACCCTAGGGAACACAGAGGGGACGAGTCAAGTGAAAATTCAAGGTCAATCACTGAAAGATTTTTAGAAAGACACAATGAACAAAAATGGGTGCACTTACAGCTGGGCCAGGAGCACCAACACGTCCTCGCTCACCCGGAAGGCCCCGGGCTCCCTAGGAGCAGAAATATTTTCAATAAAAGTTACATTTAAAAGCTCATTTAAAAAAGTCGCAGTCATCATGTGCTTAAGGATGCACTAAAAACAAATAAGTGTTGTTCAAATGCCAACTACAAGGTGGTAGATTTCAATTACGTAGGCAGATGGCCATTAGGAAAATATCAAAGAAGACAATGCCAAGGGATATGGTCATTAGCAAAAGTAATAAAGAAATTCCAGCTCACAAAGAGTGGACACGTGGATTTACAGAGAAGATAATCGATACTCACGGTTTGCCCTGGAGTTCCATTTTCACCAGGGGCACCAGGCTCACCCTACATGAAGAAGGAAGATTGAGTTTCAGTTCATTGTACACATTGATTATTGTTTCTGATCGCAGTTTTTACCCTGTTATTTCAATGTGAGCTACGCATATGTTTTGTAACAATTCTCAAAGTTATGGATTGTTTCTCAATTATCCCAGACACCTAAACTAAAGAAAAAAAGTGCTGAGATAAGTTTTTATCTACATGACACCAAACACTAAGGTGCTAAGGGTATGTGATCATTTGATTGTACCCTCTTCCCAATGTCCCCCTTATGCTTAGGATATCACTTAGACTAGGTTTATCTGTCATTGTACTTCAAAAAGTTGGTGAAAGAATGGATTTAAAAGATAAGTTTATTTTTGATGCAAAAATTATTTGAGATCCATGCTTAATTTTTGTTCACAGTATGCATTTCCATTTTTTGGAATTTTTTTTAAAGTAACCTCATATTAGGAGTGATATCATAAATAGGGATGGTAAAAGGTAAACCTTTCAATATAACCATATTTACCCTCTTTAAAGTTATTTTGAATATTCAATGTTATCATTTTTATAAAATATGCATGAGAATTTGAGACTTCATAATATTTTTAGAGCTGTCATTTATTTCCAATTTATATTTTTATACAAATGACATATTTTTATATAAGTGACTGAAAACCATGGTGATGGCAGCAGTGCTGGGGTCATTCAATATGATGGCACGAATAAAAGAATTTTCCTTTAGATACAGAAGAAATGCGGTTTAATAGAACATTTATTATATCTAGGATTCAATGTCAAGTGCATTTCTTGGGACTAAGCAATGGGGTGAGAGTCAGGATTTCTAGCCTGGGCCTTTCTAACCACTACATATGTGACTTTGGGCAAATCATGAGCTCTTGCTAAGCCTCAGTTTCCCTCATCTGCAAAATGAGGGCACCTCCAAAACTCCTGGCAGCACTAACACTTTATGATGCCGTGATTAGTAGTCTGAACTGTTCTATTGGGCTCTTGGGGGAATGAGTTTGACCTTATCCATTTGTGTGGCAGCTGGAAAGTTAGAACAGATTCTCCATGTTCATGTTCATTTCTGGTCCCGCTAGTATTCGTTACTCATTAATTTGTAATTACGTTGGTATTCACTTTAATATCACATTATCTCCTTAATAGGAAAGAGAACATTTTATAGTTGAAAATGGTGTCAGAGAAGAGCCTAGCCAAGAGATAACACACTTCTGAGACTTTAATTACCTAATTAAAATGTTTTGAGTGTGCACAGATAAATCACAGGAAAGAGGTAGAAAAGTGTATTGTGACATGAATGTGCCTATCTAATTATTGCATAGCAAAGAAGAATTTACAGTTTAAAATAATACGTAGTGTTCTAATGCGTGATTGTATGTTTATTTTTATTTTGGCTGCAATAATCAACTGAATTGTAGAAGTAGGAAAGAACGCGGAGGAAGAAACTATTGACTTTTTTAAAAATCTCACTTGTCTAATAGACTTTGAACTAAATACATATTAACAATTGGCCTTTTATCACAGATTATGATAGTTAGTCCTCACCATTGAAGGATTTACATAGAAGAGGAAGTGAGACACTTTTTAGAATGTGGGTAGTCTTCAGAAAAAATTCAGAAAAACTTCTTGAAAGCAATGCTTGCAATTTAGGTTTTACCTTCACACCAGGAGCACCAGGCTGTCCTTTCAATCCATCCAGACCATTGTGTCCCTGGAAGGCAATCGCTTTTGTTAAAATGTGATTCCATTATAGAGTTTGGTCAAACAAAATCTTCCTTTCTTGCAATTAATATCTCTTGGCTGAAACTTACGGCTGCTTCAGTAGAATGGAGATTCCTGCCCCAGCCCCGGCTAAGCTACTCTCACCCCTGCACCTGACACGGGAAGGATGGAGCACCCTAGGCTCACTCACAACTCTCCATCTCCAGCAATATCTCGATTTCAGAGGGCTACATACACTCCTGAGTAATAAAACGTCCATAGGATTTTTGCCATGGCAATCCTGTTTCTTGGTGGTGATGAACAGACTGAAGAGAACTACACTCCACTTTACGTTCAAGCAATCTTTCTCTTTAACTCTCCCCTTTAGCAAACAACATGAATGGGGATGTGAGGCTGCATCACCCAGGAATTTAAATTCAGTTAGTTTTTCTCCCTCAAATCATCATCAACATTTTCTCTCCTCTGGATAAAGAAATTCGCTCACCCTAATGCCCTTGAAGCCAGGAAGTCCAGGGGTTCCAGGAAAGCCACGAGCACCCTTAGAAAGAAAAGCAGACTCATGTGAATGATGATCTGTCTTAGGTAAGAAGGCGGCGATTTCCTACCTCTGGAATATTTCTCCTCACCAAAGCTCAAACTTGGGAGCAAAGACTAGTGCGAGAGGGGACTGCAAACTGTTCATGGACAAGTGGAATTAAAAGATAATGGAGATTTTCCATGAACTTTTTGAAACCCTTGTATGTTATTCAGCGCAGGGCCACAGATCATTTTGCTCTGATGTGAATAACAGACACTATGGTATTTGTAGAAAACACAATTTTGTTGTTTATCACAACTGTCATTTATTGTATAGTATTTTCATTCATTCTTTGCTATGTTCCTTGTCAGATGCCTTTCATGACATTGCAGGTAGGAGTGACATCTATGCTGACATCAGATGGTTGCTTGTTTTAGCACCTGTCATGCATCTGCAGGAGCCTCACCTGTGGTCCAACAACTCCTCTCTCACCAGGTCTTCCAGGTTTTCCGGGGTGACCCTAAGACATGAAAGCATCACAGGGTTCAGGGTTCAGGGTTCACATTTCTTGGTAAACTGTCAGACACAACTGGGGACATCTTGGTTTTTACAAAACAGGAGAAAAATATCACATATAAATGTGGATTCAAATACAATTTAGTTAATAATTATATTCCCCTAAATACAAGCCAGTTGATTAATATTTCAGTAAAATAATATTTTCCATATGGGGAGAGTTATGTCAGGCTTATTCAGCTTTTGGCAGAACTCTGCATTTGGATCTAGTGATTCCTGCCGAGGCAGGGACATTCACACTGCCTGTGGAAGTGCTGGAGTAAACACTTACATCCTCACCAGCCTTGCCAGGGGGTCCAGGGGGACCACGAGCTCCTGCCGGGCCCTAAGGGAAGGCAGACATGATTTTGTTAAGGCTGCTTTCATGAAGTTGCTGAAATGTATCGTTTATCACAAAGTGGGGGTGGGGGATGTACTCACAGTCTGACCGGGTTCACCAGGCTCACCAGCAGGTCCTTGGAAACCTTGAGGTCCCTAAGGGGGAGAAAAATATATCATGCTCCAAGCCTTTAAATTCTCTTTGTTTTGTAGGAGAGATTGCAAATATTTGATACTTACAGGAGCACCAGCTGCACCAGGAGGGCCTCTAGGTCCCATTAAACCCTGTGGAAAGGGCAGACATGGTTAGCAAGGACAAATTGCCTGGCCATGGTGGGGTTAAACAGGGCTAGCTTAGTGGGGTGATGGACAGATGAACAGAAGGATCCTGCCTTTCTTGCCTCTCCCAAAGAAGCATTTAGAAGCCCAGATTTCCTTTACTATTTCATCTCCTTTGCTTTTCCTTTTCTTCCAGCCCACATCAGCAGAACTCAAAGAAAACTGGATGGGGAGGTCTTGGTTCCTTAGAGTCGTGCACCCGTGGGCACACTGCGCAGCTCCAAAGTGATGAAGTGAATCTGTCTTTGCTCAGGTGCAGAACACGCTGTTGCTTTCGCTGCAGCTGATGAAGCACTTTAGTGGATCCTCAGGTCCTACGTCACCTCCCCGTGTCATGCTTAGCTAAGCAACTGGTATTTTTATTGCCACAAGCATTAATTGAAAAGAATCAAAAGTCTTTCTTCATGATTAGAGGAAGGTAAGTTCGTTTTAGTGTTGTGGGTGACTGATGAAAATGTCCAACAGAAAACAGTGGGTGGCATTAAGGGTGAAGTATTGAAATGGCCTTTTATCGCTGATACTGCCCCTGAATACATGAATAACAGCTGAGTGCCCCCCTCTTTGTTTTTCATGCTGTAGCAAAAAAGTAGGGCTAAGTAGACCGTGGCTAATCTATGAGCTCCAAATTTGACTTCCCTTTTGCAGTAACCAATTCCTGTGTAAGCTCATCTGTAGGGTTTGTTCCCCATCATGTTGAAAATATTTCACATAGAAGTCTTGAGTAATTTGTTCATGATACACCAACCATGGGGACTTTGCAGTCGACCCTACCTCACTGTCTTAATGCCGAGGATGAAATAATATGGGTTTTATTTAAAATGCACACCATTTTAGTATAAGAATTACTTATTTGGTTTTAGAAATTGCTTTGACATGAAAAGAAGCTGTCCTTTTTCAATCAAAATAATTTTTAGGTGCACATTAAAAATAATTTATTTGACATCATACATTTTCAATTATAGTCATTTATTTTTCCTGTGTATTTGCAACAGTTTCATTTACATGCAAGATAGTTTATTTTGTGGAGGCTGTGAGACAGCCTATGATTACTCATTAATTCAGAAAAGAACCCTGTGGGGTTGTAGAGTTATTGATTTTCCAACATGGAAAATTATTTTAACACTTTATTGCTGCATATCTTTCCTACTTGTGAAACACATACATCTGTGGGTGTATACGAATGTGCAAGTTTAAATTCTTTGTCACTGATATCTAAAAGTAAAATACTATGCTTTATGACACCAAGGGAGATGTTCCAGAGACAAGAGAATCTGAAATCCAAATTAATTTTCTCAGCTCATGTGGACTTTTTAAAAAAAATGACACTTACTGGCACTTTTCCTTCTCCCCACCCCACTTTGCTTTTTCTTGAGAGATTAGGGCTGCTTGAACCCTGACTAATGACCAGCAGTAGCTGAAACAGCTAATTTAAAATTTCCAATATAAACAAAGCCAAAAGAAACACTCTACTTTTTCATTCCAGATATGAGCATTCAAAATTACTAGGAAAAATCAGGAATTGGAAATCATCAATTAAAGGTGCATTACTTCTTGAGTGAGTTTTAATTTACAGAAAATATTATCTTGCCCTTATGGCGTATTAGTTTTTTTGCGCATCGTTAGCTCTAGCAGCTTATCCTCTTGAGAAGATGGAGCACTGAATGCATCGTCCAGGAAAAATTTACACTTGAAAGACCATGCTGCCTTTGGGCAGACAAATATCTTTGTTTGGGAACAATTAATTGGTATCACCAAAAGGAATATATGTGTATTTATAGAGCTTAATCTATCTTAGGCTTTTGCTCTAGCCATTTTCCTCTCTATTTCATATATATAGTATATATTTGGCATGTTCACATCAGTTTTTTCCCCTAACATATTTCACTAATGCTTGTTAGAGGCTTCGTTTGTTCAATAATCATAAGCGTATGGTAACTCAAATTATAGGCTATGCTGCTGAGTATTTAGTGCTAAGTGATACTAATGCTAAATTTTACTCATCTTTTTATTTATAATGACTTGTAATCAATAAACTCGAAAAAGGAATTCTTATTGAAATAGAGAAAAGGAAACATTTCCTATATTAACTCCTCAAAGTAGGGTGAGACTCTGACGTAGTCACTGCTGTCTCCCCTAGTACAGTTTGCAGCCCAAAAAAGACACCTGCAAAATATTTGTTGATGGGAGGTTTTGTTCAAGAGCTCGATACACAAGGCATCTGGTTGACAGATATCAGATACCCGGTCCGGTGGTGACTTCTAGTTCTGCCAACAGCCACCTCCATGACGTTGGGAAAGATGACTTAAATTCTTCAGTTATGAAATAACAAAAGCTGAATTGGAACGTAATGGTCAGGGAACTTAATAAATAGTTCTGTCTCTAAGTATTGCTTAAAATTCTAAACAAGATAAAAGGATGTAAAAATGTAATCAGAGTATTATCGTCTTGAATTAAATTGATAACCTTCATTCAAGGTTCCTAGATCCAAAGTGTATTTCTTGAACATGAACATTTGACCTATCCCAATGAGACTTGTTTTAGAGGAAACCGAAGCCCCTAACCAAGTTGCAGGCTTTGATAGATTTGAATACAAAAAGAATTGTTTTCATTCGATCTAAGTATTGCTTGTTAACCAAGATAGCTATATAAATGGCACTGTAACATTTAACATTAAACAAACTCTCTGTTTAGTGTAGTTCTGGGCTAAGATAGAAAGAGAGAAGCATACCATGGGTCCAGGGCCACCTCCTTTTCCATCAAACTGAGCAGCAAAGTTCTAGACAGGAAACAAAGTAACCAAACATCAGTGGAGTTTACCAGCTATGCGGTTCATGTTCTCATTCTATTTGTGAAGATTTTTCTGTTGCTGCTTACAAGAGAGCAACATTTCACAGAACTGTCAGTTTAGAATTCCATATTGGACAGAATTCCTAAAAAGTCAGGGAGAAAGTAAGTTTAAAATGTAGCCCACACCAGGTTTGAAGTGCAAAGCTTCCCTGCCTTAGTTATCAGTCTTGTGCCCAGTTATTTCTGTCCCTCCACTCCACCGCCTACCTCTACCCCGAGGAAGGCAGCTGTCCAAGCCACAGAAGGCCCCGGACAAGGCCGACAGCCCCCAAGAGGACAACCCTGCGCTCCCACCTGCTGCCTTTCCTACCAGAACAACTCGAGGGAACTCAAGGACCTTCTTCTTGCTGAAGTTTCAGAAAGGACATGGAGAATTTTCAAGTTTAGAGGAAAAGTAAATTAAAATGCCCCCTGGAAGATGAAACTTTTTAAAACATAGTTCACAGTAATAACTTTAGTGTTAAAGATCTCTCTTACAGTGGTAGCTCTATTAAAGGAGGTACCTTTTAATGCACTCTGTAGATAAGCAATCATAATAAGATCTTCGGGGGAGAAAGGTCTTATTTTACTGGCATAAGTTGAATATTAGAATCAGGCTTCTGATTCACGGTGCTAACCAATTAAGCAAATATGTTTTCCTTCCTGCAGTGAGGCCGTTTGGCACTCATACTATTGTTAAAGACATAAAGCTAAAAGAAGATATTAATGAGAAAGGGAAATGTACTTTTCTCAAATTAGTTTCAAGCAAATTAAACATAGAACTGCTTTGAATGTTGGTTCAGCAGACTTCAAGCCAAGGAGAATAAAGAGGGTAGGATGTTTGTGAAATTGCTTAAGATCAGGGATTCACTTATGTAATTCAATCTAATCAAACTCGTTAATAATATAACACCTCTTATTTGTGCTTTACTGATACAAGATATTAAATCCCCAAATTAAATAATGGTGCTGATGGCAGCAGCCACCTTCCGTGGACAAAGGCCAGTCACAAAGAGAATCGGCAGAACAGATCTTTGGGTGAAGAAACCAAAGAAATGAAACAAAACAGACTAATTTCCAAATAGCAAATCTCTCCCTTGGCAGCTAAAAATATATTCTGCAGCCAGTCTTCTTCCAACAGAAGTATAAGAAAGGAAAGTTGACTGAAAGTTAGTAACACTTGAGATGCCTTACCCCGCCGAGGCCAGGAGGTCCAGGAGGCCCTGGTGGGCCGGGAGGGCCGCTGGGACCATTATCACCATCTCTGCCTGGGGGGCCTGGTGGACCCTGGGAAGCAGAATATGAGTTAGGGGAGGGTTAGGCAGACCCTGGAGAAACCTATACTGCACATGAAAAAGAGACCTAAGAATACAGGTGCTGAGAACAGTTCTTCAGCCCCTACAGCGTGCAAGGAAGGTGGAAGTTTAACATACAAGTATTGAAATCCACTTGCAACATGGGTCTATTTGTAAAGGAGATGTAGTAACTGCTGTGAGGATGACACAGGCTGGTCTTCCCAGAGAAACATCTCAGTCCCATTAATTCATAGTGGAGCTCCAGTAGTCAAATAAAGATAGTAATTACAGCTACAGTTTATGATTCTATGAACTTTGTATGTTTCACAGTGCATAATGATATCCATCCTATGTGTGTTGACTGCCGATTTCTGACTCTGATGAACTTATGCAATTGTTTTGGTTGCTATGTGTGATTAGTATGTTAATGGATATTAATTAATAAGGTCATTTTATCACAGACTAGAAAATTCTGCAGAGTTTCTCCCAATTAATACTACTTATGTTGTTAAAATAATTAATGAATAAAATTCTACCTCTGATAAACTGAGTGAAAAGCCTGCACCTCACAATAGCTATAAGATGTTCAAATAGATAGAGTGGCAAAAGTTGTACACAATACAGGGCTCTATTGTTATAAATGCCAAATAAAATAGGATGATCTAAGAATACCACAAACAAAATGTAGGTCTGACTTGCAGCCATGTGAAATTATGTAGAAAACATCCCCCTTGACTACTGTTTCACTATTATTCCCAAGCTATACCAAGAAATCTTACTTCAAAAGTGAACGAAACGTATTACAAAGAAGGCCTTGGGTGGTAGGTAGAATCATTTCCATTAGATATATGTTGGACAGGTCAATTAGTACCAAAGAATATGGATGTCTACAATAGTCTTTTCTTTTCTTAATGGATAATCTTGACCTAAAAAGAAGGTTGATTGTACATAATAATGCCTATTCACTCTTTTTTATGGCATTATCTGTTCACAAGGTGGTACAATTATCTAGGTAGACAATATTCTTAGATATTACCAGTCTCTTGTAGTTTGTAATATGCAGTTATTCAAATATGGACCAAAACCTGTTAGTAGTTCAAAAATTACATACCCTTTCTCCACGTGGTCCTCTATCTCCAGCTGGGCCCTAAAAGGAACATACAAATGGCATAACAGTATCTCAGTGATTTCCAGTGAACAAGCTAAGCACTCTTAGTAAAAATTAGTTGGGAAAACTGATCTAACCACAACGCCATTGGATAATATCTAAAAAGTTGGTACAATACTATATATATATATAAATATATATAGATATATAGATATAGATATAGACTACATAGATATCTATATGTATATATACATATAGTTTTTGTTACAGAACACATAATTTTTTAAGATCTGGAGGACTGGAGACTGTTCTAGTCTGCAACCACGAGGTCAGGATTATACGCAGCATTTTTAGTAAGATGATTACTACAGATAAATGACCTTTTCATTACAGCTCTAACAACCATTTATATCATCAAAGACCTTAAAAATTTTTCATTTGCTACCTACAATTGATATAATGTACATTTCACCTCCAGAATAAAAATAAGTGTACTGTTCCTTTAGTGTGTAAGTCACCAGTTTGTGTAATATAAATATAGTTAGAAATGATTAAGGAAAATAAAAAAAAAACTTTGTTATCTGTAATGTCAGCACCACTTTATGGCTTATCTAACGCATATTCATGTGGGCAAAATCTTGGCAGGATAGTTTCTTTCTATAGTTTACCATAAATTCACTTAAATTCTAAGTTATCTCTGATAATTTTGGGTATTTATGGAGAAGTATTGCATTCTTACCCTTCTTGCAGTTTCCTAGAAAAAAATAAGGAACAGATTATTAGAAGTCTATAGAACTACATGTGTATTTGAGACTCCAATTCTGGTGTAGTATACACATCTATCAACAGGGTACATTATATCGTGCATTTACTGTTATCTTCAATTAATATTACAAAACACAATTGAAAAGTTTACCAATATGCTCAATAAAATGTATTATGTACAGAACCAAACCTATATACTTATCTGTAATTGTACCCCAAATTCAATTAATGAGCTAAGAATTTGTTCATGATATTTAGCAAATGATTCCAAGGGTGTGATAAGATTCTCTTAGCTCCGTAAAGTCTTTTGCTTCTAGCAGCAGATGTTAAAACTTCCACGGGGTTATTTCCTCTACTTCTTACGGGTATTTTATGAGGAGAGTCTTGGGCTGTAGCCCCACCCACTTGGGGGTGGGCACTTTCTATGGCAGCCAGGAAAGTTCTGACCACCATAACCTTTTATGATTTTGTGTTATCCAGGTTGGTCAACAATCATGCAGCCTCCCTTTTCCACCCCAGAGAAAATATCACTATAATCAAGGATTCCAAGTATATATAGAAAAATTACAAAAATAGTTTTACTTACCTCTTCTGAAACTGTAGAAAAAAGAGGAAAATACAAAATAATTATTAGTATCATTTCTATCATTTAATTGATCAATAACAGTAATGAGCAAACAGATACACAAGTTTATAAAATTAAGTTACCTAATTAAAGGACCAATTATATTTCTTAATAAGAATATTCTAATTATTTGGATATTATGCAGGTCAAAAGTAAAACAGGGATCAGCAGGGTGATTTGTTTGCAATATTAGTATGTAAATATAGTTTGAATTAAAATGTTAATTATTTACTGTCTTATAAATGTTGTAAAATATTAATGTGTCTGAAGGATATTTCTAATGCTTGGCAATTAAGCTGGCAAATTGCACAGATGAATTGCTGAACGTAAGGCAAGTCCAGTAGAATGCTGAGGAAATAATTTATGGCTTAGATCATTTTTAATACTTAAAAGTCTAAAAAATGGAAAATGTAGGAAAGTATGTTGCCCCAAGAGCTTTTGTTTCTTTATAAAATCTTGAAGTCATTTAGTACTTCATCTGAGTCTGTGCCATTCTTAATATCCTTCTTCAAAAAGTCTAATTTGCACATAAAAATGGATTGAGACATTTGAAATTTTGCTTTAAAATTCATTCACTTAAGTAGGGTAAGATCATTTTACAAACATGCATCACTATTGTCCTTGAGAACGGATTGCTTTGTATAAAAGGAAAAACTGTGGATGAAAGATCTTGAAATATAAGGGGAAACTAAAGTTTATTTTCACAGTGCAGTCTGCCATAATTGCTATTATAAGTTCTTAGACTGAATTCCTCTCCTATGGCATAAAAATTATAGGTTGTGGCACGGGATACAAGTGTGGCCAAGCTGCCAACGGGGGTGATTCACCCCCAAGCACTGCTCCAATCAGGCGGCCAGGGCGTGGGTCATTCGGCGCAGGGACATCTGATGCCACACTGGCCCGCATCCAGCACCGACACTTAGGGCCGATTTATGAAAATTACGGTTAAAATAGAGAAACCACAGGTTTGCTGTGTTGTGTCCATCGGGAGGAGGGTTCATTAAGCTTGACTGCATCATGGATGTCCCTAAGAGTTTTGGAAACCTGCCTGTCGGTGGCTCAGACGCGGGCGGTCGTGAGGAGGGTGTCGGCCACCTGTGTCCCAGCCCGCGCTTGCCCTGGGTGGGTGGGCTGTGTCTGTACCCTCACGGTGCCCCGGGTCTGCTTTCACTGTGTCTCCGGGAGCCACACCGAGGTTGGCAACGTGGGTCTGGGCAGCGCGGTTCCACTGAGGCCCACGCACACAGACGCGCGTGCAGTGGGCAGCGAGCAGGTGCAGCGCTGGGCGTGGCCGGAGACCCCGCACCGCGGAGCAGTGGCCAGGCCGTGGGTTTTCCTGCTTCCATCTGGACATGGAAGTCTGGTCCTAAAGTCTGGGCCCGACAGGCTGGCCCGGGCTGGGGGTGGTCCCTCTGCTCTCCGACCCCCGTTAGCGCCCAGGGTCACAGGCGACCCCCCGGGGCGTTCCCAGCACCCGATTATGGGGGAAACCCCGCGCAGGGGGAAGGCCAAGGCTGGACGGGAGGAGGGGCTGGATGTGGTCCACCATCGTTACCGCTCGTGCGGCCCCAGGGGGCCTTGAGAAGCCGGGGTTGTTCCGGGGGGCCGCCCACGCTCCTCCCGCAGGACGCCGGGCACCCTTTGGGAACGGCTCCAGCGCGAGGTGCGTGCCATCAGCTGGGGGAGACCCGCGAGGCTTGGGGGGCCTGTGCCTTCGCTCCCCGTCGCCCGTGGGCGCCTCCGGGGGTCCTCCTCTTCCTCCTTCCTCCTCTTCCTCCTGGTTCCCTGTGCCTTCGCTCCCCGCCTCTAGGGGGCGCCTCCGGGGGTCCTCCTCTTCCTCCTTCCTCCTCTTCCTCCTGGTTCCCTGTGCCTTCGCTCCCCGCCTCTAGGGGGCGCCTCTGGGGGTCCTCCTCTTCCTCCTTCCTCCTCTTCCTCCTGGTTCCCTGTGCCTTCGCTCCCCGCCTCTAGGGGGGCGCCTCTGGGGGTCCTCCTCTTCCTCCTTCCTCCTCTTCCTCCTGGTTCCCTGTGCCTTCGCTCCCCGCCTCTAGGGGGCGCCTCAGGGGGTCCTCCTCTTCCTCTTCTTCCTCCTCCTGGGGCCCTGTGCCTTCCCTCCCCGCCTCTAGGGGGGCGCCTCCGGGGGTCCTCCTCTTCCTCCTCCCTCCTCTTCCTCCTGGGGCCCTGCGCCTTCCCTCCCCGCCTCTAGGGGGGCGCCTCTGGGGGTCCTCCTCTTCCTCCTCCCTCCTCTTCCTCCTGGTTCCCTGCGCCTTCCCTCCCCGCCTCTAGGGGGGCGCCTCTGGGGGTCCTCCTCTTCCTCCTCCCTCCTCTTCCTCCTGGTTCCCTGTGCCTTCCCTCCCCGCCTCTAGGGGGCGCCTCCGGGGGTCCTCCTCTTCCTCCTGGGGCCCTGCGCCTTCCCTCCCCGCCTCTAGGGGCGCCTCTGGGGTCCTCCTCTTCCTCCTTCCTCCTCTTCCTCCTGGGGCCCTGCGCCTTCCCTCCCCGCCTCTAGGGGCGCCTCTGGGGGTCCTCCTCTTCCTCCTCCCTCCTCTTCCTCCTGGTTCCCTGCGCCTTCCCTCCCCGCCTCTAGGGGGCGCCTCAGGGGAGTTTTCCTCCTCCTCCGGGCCAGCCTCGGGACGCCCCGAGACAAAAGCTCCGAGCCGGTGAGTGTTGCGTGGCTAGCAGGCCTCGGGCCGCACCAGGCGGCGGTCCGCGCCGCTAGGGCGCGGGGCCTCGTCTTCCCGCATCACCACGCCGGCCCCTCCTTGCAGCGCCCCGGGCCTGGGGCCCACACGCAGGCCGCGGCCCCGCCCGAGCTCCCCGGGTGCAGAAAGTGCCTTCTCAACTTTTTTCCCTCTTCTTCTTTGTTTGCGAAGGCTGCGCCTCCCGGGCCCTTGCAGAGGCGGGAGCCCGTCCCGCGCCCCTCTCCCGCCGGGCACTTACACTGGCAGGTGGCGAGGCACGACGCCACTGCGAGCAGCAGCACGGTCCGCGTGTCCACAAAGCTGAGCATGTCTACGCGCTAGACATGCAGACTCCTTGTGCGGCGCGCTGGGGGCCCGGGTCGGCGGCGGAGCGATCACCTGGCGGGCGCGGGCATGCAGTCCTGGCCGCGAGCTCCCTCCCGCCGGCGTGGTGCTAAAACGGTCCAGCCCCGCTCTGCCCTATTTATACGGCAAAAGTTTCCCTGGCCCGCGGGTGCTTCCAAAAGCGCCTCCACCAATGGGAGGGCTGGGGCCGGGGGCCCGGGCGGCCACGCTGGGAGGAGACTGCGGGGGCGCGGAGGAGGGAGCGCAGGAGGCAGGGACGTGGCCACGGGGCTGGCCGCTTAAATTGGTTCCATTCTTTTTGAGGACGTGGACACTTTTGAGGCTTTCGAGGGGAAACTCTGAGTCGCTGTCTGCATACCTCGGCCCGCCCTCCCCCCTCCCGCCCCTGCGAGTTTGGAAACCCCGCCGCGAGGACACGTCGGAGCGCTGGGCCACACCCGCACGGCCCGCGCCCGCACCTCGCAGGGGAGCTGTCCAGTCCTGCTCACCTGGCGCCCCGCGGGCCACCTGCAGGCCGCCCCCGCCCCCGCCCCGGGCTCAGGGCGCTCCGCTCGGGGTCGTGTTTTCAGCCAAAGTCCCTTGTGACTCAGTGGATGGGCCAGGGGGTCCCGTCCAGGGAGGGCCGGGTTGGAATGGGTGGACAGCACTGAGCGGGGGGAGCCGGGGAGCACCCTGGCGACTGGAGCCCCTCCCTGGCTCGCTTCATCCTAGTGACCCTAATATGGGTCTTGGCGGGGTTGCCGGGCCCTGCAGCCCGAGGATGGGGCTCCCCAGGCCTCTTTGCTGAGGCAGCCGTGGACAGTCCGCCTCCTTCCTTCTGTGTTTCCAAACTCCCCTCCTCTAATGCCTGCACTCCTGGTCCGGATGGGCCGGCTCTGTCCTGAGTCTGGTCTCAGGGAACCCTCCAGGGAGCCCCCAGTCCTGAGCTTGCTGCCCATTCGCTGACCCCCGAAGACCCAGCACCTGCCTGACCCCTCCTCCCTTTCCCTACCCAGGAGAGGATACCCAGGCCCTGAGGGGACTCTGGCTCCTGGTTGGGGGACCTCGCCTTCCCAAGGAACCCCCCCAGGCAGTGCCCCTCACCAGCGTGGCGTCAGCTCTGTCCCCAGCACCCAACCTCCTTCCCTGGGCGGATTCTACTCCGCGAGGATCTGGGACTTTGACCCTGCCTGAGCACCGGGGGTAGGAGACCCAGGCTGAGTGCCCCCAACTACCACCTCTCGGGGGTCGTGCCAGGCCCGGAGCCACACGTGGGTGTCCCTGGCCTCGCACCCCCAGTGGAGCAGCCACCGCCCAGAGGCAGAGCCCGTCTCTCCCACAAGTCACTGCAGAGGGGGCTGGTTTGGGTCAAGCCGGTCCCCACGCAGTAGAAGGGCTGCAGTCCCTGTAGGATCTTTCCTCCTCTCTGCCCCCCGCCCGACCTCCCCTCCTTTTTTTTTTTTTTTTTTTTGCTTCCTAAGTTAACTCCATGTGCAGCTGTTAGAAACAAAGGGATGGAATATGCGTAACTGACTGCTGGTTAGTCACTAAGATCCATAATAAACTTCGGTTTTATTCGGACCAAAGGTGCTGACTTGGAAGACCCCTTCAGATTTTTTTGCAATAACTTAGAGTGAAAAGAATTCCAAAAGGTGCCTGGGGGCCCTCAGGAGAGTGCTCAGGGGAGGAGTCAGGCTGACCTTTGTTTCCACCGAAGAAACAATCTTGAAGTTTTGCAGCAAAAGGCTGAGCCTCAGCTGTGCACCCAAGCCCAGTTTTACCTTCTCCCCGACACTCTGCTGCCCCAGAGCTCACCAAAAGCTTTAAAAGCGCAAATCACTTTAGTCAGGACAAACTTCAGAATACACAGCCAAACATTGTTTCCCTCCTTACTCAGAGGAGTCCTAAGGATTTTACCGCTGTGCTGAGCTGCCTTTGCAGAGCGTTTGCTGTCTGTTGCTGAAAGGTAGAGGTTAATTCTGAACAAAATCATTCCAGTATACATGGAGACAGATTTGGGAAAGAGATCCTCCAAGAGGTCATCTGATAATGATTTCAGGGTCAAGTCGGCTGCGTCATTGGGTGTACAGTAACTACCCAGGATCTTAAACATTTAATTGTAAGTTTTGTTGTGGTGGTAAAATTAGTTTAAAACATAAAGCCTTTTTTTTAAAGTGTAATTGTAATTTCCCCTTTAGCAAAAAGTCGAAAAGGACAAATGCACGCCTAGTTTTTAGAATGCGAATCAGAAGTTCGGGCACACACTCACACACGGAGAGGAAAGTGTGAGGAAGGCAGCGGAGGGAGCTGATAACTTGAAAAACATTCCTGGAAACTGATGCAAATACCAAGCGCTGCCGGCTCCCTCCCTGCTGATGTGGCAAGGCAGCGTCAGCGTTTGGTGGGAGGCCCTGGAACAATAAAGATGGGGGAAGCTCAGGGAAAGCCTGCTCTCTGTGCAAGCAGGAGTCAGTCTGATTCCACCCTTTTCACCTACAAATTCGACACTTTCACTGATCACTTACTGGGGAAGGAAGTTGAGGAAGTGTGTGTTTGAAAGCAGGAATTCTTTAATGCTTGCGTTTAGAGCCCTGTGAACTATTGTGTGTTACAAATAACAGGCAGCTTTTTGTGTGCTCAGGGTAGGACGGTGAGAGCTGGGAGAGTTGACCCCAAGTCTGCACAGTTTCCTCCGGGTGGCCTCAGTGGTGGTGGTGGGGAGGGAGGGATCCAGACGGAGGAGGAAGAAAAAAGAGGCAGGGGGTGGGTGGCGTCTGGGGTGAGAGAGGAGGGAGGCAGAGGAAATCCAAGCCTTCTATGACTTTGACTTTGACGCCAGAGGGTTAACTCCTAAGCTCCTAGCCACAGACCATTCTCTGATGAGAGGGAAGATACTCTGTTCAGCTTCTGACACCCGCGAAGCTTGCCACATCTCTATGTATGGCAAGAGAGCCCGGCCGAGAAAGGAACGCACCACAGCCTGGTGAGACCTGGCTGGTTCGTGCTTCATTCCTTTACTGGGACAAGCTTCAGTGTCCTGGTTGTCACACTCGTTGGGCATCCCCACTTTGGAAAGCTCCCAGACTATGCCATTGCATTCTCATTCCGGTTCTAGTGGACTTGTTTGTCAAACAACTGTTAGGGGGGTGTTTGCTGACAACTAAGGTGGGAGCTGAAGCGCTTTGGCGGCTGACTTCTGTCTGGATGACGTGGAGATGCCTGCTCTACATCATAGCAGTTCATTGCCCAGGGATCACTTGAATGCGACCAGATGTAATTCACTCAAGCTGTTTTTAGTGTTAGGCCAGGCACTGTACTAGTTGGTGGGTGTGTAATTATGAGACAGAAGGGCAGGTTCATTGCCTTCAGGGGGCTTACAGTGCATGGGCAGATGGAGAAGGACTGGACGAGGGATGGGAGGGGAGAGTAGAGTGCTCTGTGCCCATGGGAGGATGGACGATCCACAGCTAAGCTAGATTCAGGAGGGTGGAACCAAGGATCTGGTAGGATGCAGAACAGATTTTAAAAAGAGGGAGGAGGCTGGTCTGGGAAGAGGCTTTCGAAAGCTCAGCAGCCTGAGGAATGGAAAGCACTTGGGCTTGCCTGCTGGGATTGTGGAAAATAAAGGAAAAGACCAGGGAAGGCGCTGGAGTGGAGATTGGAGGACTGAGTCAGGATCGGATCCGAAAGGACACTGGAAGCTGTGTTCTGGCGTTTGTGTGTTCTTCACTGGGCTGTGGGAGTGTGTGGATGATCTTAAGTACAGAAAGTAGGTAATCAGAGAGTGCCTTTAGAAAGATGACTCGTTGCAATCTGGGGAGATGATTAGAAGGGAAACACAGGAGAGAGAGGGAAGGCGGTGAGGAGGCTGCAACAGTGATTCTGCAGGACAGGGATGATGGCCTGGGCCAGGGGAGTGGCCCCAGAGTTGATGAGAAGTTGATAGTTTCAGAAATATATTAGAGGTAGAAGAAAAACACACCTGTGTTTGATAGAGTGAAGGAGAGGGAAGGCTCCATGATTTCTAGCTTTATAATTTTTAAAAAAGATTTATTTATTTGTTTGAAAAGCAGAGTTACAAGGAGGGTATGGGGGAAAAGAGAGAGAGAGACAGAGAGACAGAGAGACAGAGAGACTTCTATCTGCTGGTTCACTCCCCAAATGACTGCAACAGGTGGAGCTTGGCCAATCCGAAGGCAAGATCCAGGAGCTTTTTTGGGTTTCCCACATAGGTGTAGGGGTCCAGGGTCTTGGGCCATCCTTTGCTGCTTTCCCAGGTGTATTAGCAGGGAGCTGGATCAGAAGTGGAGCAGCTGGGGCTTGAACCGGTGCCCATATGGGATGCCAGTGCCACAGGCAGTGGCTTTACACGTTACGGCCACAGAGCCTGCCACCAGGATTTCTGGCTTTGACAACTGCTGGCTGCAGGTGCTGTCCTTTGTGTTGTGGAACTTTTCAGCGGATGTTTATGGGTCATCCAAATGGAAAGGTCCTATAGATAATTAGATGCTTAAGCCTGAAGTCCACAATTTATATTTGGCCTTGATTTACAGATAAAGGAAGTCAATCTAATTACCAATGTCACAGAATAGATGAAGTCCCCAGGTTCTATGAGTGTATGGAAGTAGAAGATAATAAACCTAGGACAAACCCTGAAGAGCTCCAGCAGAGTGGCAAATGGGCCGCAGACGAATAATCATCAAGATGAGTGAGAAGTTGTGCGCATACTGGATGGAGGAAAGACTGGGATGTCTTTGTCACAGAAGGGATGGACATGCAGATTGCTAGGGGGAAAGCATAGTGTGTGGGTACTTTTTTCTGAGAGGTCAAGTAAAATCTGTAGGAATGACCTAAATTCGTACTGCGAAGGTCACTGGTGACCTTGGTGAGGGTGGTTTCAGTGGAAGGGAATTTAGCTGAGTGGAAGTAGAAGAGGCAATAAACACATCTGGTGTGGGGTGCTGGTTATAACCGAGCCCGGGAGAGAGCTAGGGTATAGTTGAAGGATGGTATTGGGATTAGTATGCAAGACAACTATGTTGGTGTTTAACACCAACCCCCAGTTTAAAGTCTGCCCTCAAAGTCTGTATAATTCCTGTGCTAAACCCCTCCTCCTGTTCTGTTCTCTTTAGTTTAAAGTAGGGAGCATTCAGTGCATATAGATTCGTTTTTCAACTTGGTAGTGAATGATCAATTTTGTTTGTTTCAGGAGGTCCCTTTAAAATACATGGAGTCAATTAATCTCGTATTTCATGAATCCTAATCTTCAGTGCCCCATTTTTCAAGTTTAGGACAGACAAGCCCTTCTTTATGCATGGTTCTGAGCATTCTTGTGTATAGATTGCATGGAAATAGTTGTTTTGTGGCATCTTGTTATTGACTCTTTCAAGCCCCATAATTCAGAGGGATGTATTAGGACACACAAATTTTAGCTTTCAATTTTGCTCATCTTTTCCTTTGCGAAGATGCTGATTACATTTCTTCAGCCAATTCCAAATCCAGCCTTAAACTGAAGAGCCCCAGAATGCTGATGCATTCTGAAAGTCCACTCTGGGTTATTAGAACTTTGGTTGGCTTGGTTTCCAGACTCCTATTTTATCAATTGTTTTCAGTTGCAAGAAAGAGTGTGGGTGTTTATAACTGATCGATATACCTGTTAAGCTGAATAAAGATACAAACTCTTCAGTTCACATATTACATATAGAATTATAAAGACTTAGTTCTATGTGATACCATTCTTAGAATTTATTATATTTCCCTTAAAAAGAACTAGAAAATTAAGTTAATGCTTTTACCAATGAACTCTAAAAGGTTTCAGATATGCTTTTGATCTTTGGAATACTCTACCTGTACAGATAATATTCCAGTTGGTTAATATGACATCATAACTACCTATTATTATAGTATGATAAATTTTGGGAATGGGCTTTTACATACATTATCTCAAACCATCAATAATATTCTGCATTTTGGTGGAGAATGTTTTATTATTCTCAGTTTTACAAGTAAGAAAACCAAGTTTCAGAGAGATCAAGTGACTTGTCTAAGACTTCCTAGAATGATTCAAGTCCCTCTGTTGTATGCTTTCAAAATGCCTTGTAATATTTAATGTCTATCACAATGGCAGTTGATTAAAGGAGTTAATTGTTCATAGATTGATTTCACTTGAATATGAGATATTTTATACTCCTAGATCTTGGCATCATATCTGATGAGTTACAGATTCTCAGCAAGTATTACTCAGTACGTGAAGACTGGTTTGACATGACATAATTAGAAATAGGGAACTTAAATGTAAATACTGGCTATTTTCTTCATTATCATTTATTAATTTATTTTTAAAATTTATTTTTATTGATAAACAGGCAATCAACACATGAAAATTCCTTTCATTAGGGGCTGGTGCTGTGGCCTAGTGGGTAGAGCCGCTGCCTGCGGTGGCAGAATCCCATGTGGGCACTGGTGAGTCTTGGCTGCTCCTCTTCCTGCCAGTGTGGTGGAGGATGGCCCTGGGTGCTTGGACCCCTGCACCCATGTGGGAGACCTGGAAGAAGCTCCTGGCTCCTGGCTTAGGCTCAGGCTTAGGCTTTTAAAAAATTTACTTAAATAATATGGGAATAAATTTTATCTACTTCATCCAATAGTAGCACCCATTTAATCTATGATACCTCATAGGTATTTTATTTTGTTAAGTAAAGTACATGAAAACTAAGTACTGGGGCTGGCGCTGTGGCTCAGTGGGTTAATGCCCTGGCCTGAAGTGCCGGCATCCCATATGGGCACTGGTTCGAGTGTCTGCTGCTCCTCTTCCAATCCAGCTCTCTACTATGGCCTGGGAAAGCAGTAGAAGATGGCTCAAGTCCTTGGGCCCCTGCCCCTACGTGGGAGACTCGAAGAAGCTCCTGGCTCCTGGCTTCGGATCGGCGCAGTTCCAGCCATTGCGGCCAGTTGGGGAGTGAACCATCAGATGAGAGACCTCTCTCTCTCTGCCTCTCCTCTCTCTGTGTAACTCTGACTTTCAAATAAATAAATAAATCTTAAAAAAAGAAATAAGTACTGGAACAAGTTAATCTTTTTTAAAAAAATATTTATTTATTTATTTGAAAGGCAGAGTTGCAGAGAGGCAGAGGCAGAGAGAGAGAGAGAGAGAGAGAGAGAGGTCTGTCATCTGCTGAGTCACTCCCCAACTGGCTGCAATGGCTGGAGCTGTGCCTATCGGAAGCCAGGAGCCAGTAGTTTCCTCTGAGTCTCCCATGCATGTGCAGGGGCCCAAGCACTTGAGCCATTTTCTAATGCTTTCCCAGGCCATAGCAGAGAGCTGGATGGGAAGCGGAGCAGCCAGGACTCAAACCGGCACCCATATGGGATGCTAGCACTGCAGGCTACGCCACAGCACCGGCTCCTCGCTAGTCTTATTAATATAAAGCCATGAAGTGTTAGAGTTGGAAAAACCATTTAAATATCCAACTTGTAATCATAATTGTTAGTATATGGAATATACATTCATTTTTGAAGCATTTCTAATGTCTAGCAAGTATTTAGGATACAACAGGTATTCAATCCGTGATAATTGCATAGATTAATACATGTTGTAAATATGCCCAAAAATATGACTAGCTAGTTTATGGTAGACCTCCAACCAGGGATCTGGTCTGTTGACTCCAAGTCTCTTGCTCTTTCCTTTAAATTAAAATAACACCTAGGATTTGTTTGGGATGCAATATCTAACCCTTAGCACAATCTAAAGAGTAACAATTATTTAACAAGGGAAAAACAGACTCCAGAAAGCTAACGATTTTCTCCGGATCAGTGGTTCTCACAGTGTGGTCCCTGGAGTGGTCATATTAGTGTCAACTTAGAAATTGCTAGAAGCCCAAGTCCTTAGGTTGCATCCCAGATACACTGAGTCAGAAGCTCTGAACTAAACTGGATTATCTGTCATCTGTGGTTTGACAAGCCCTTCAGGGGATTCTGATCATGCTGTAGTTGGAGAACTAGTATGACAGTTAGGTTACTCTAGAATCGAGATAAATCACTCTGATACTATCCTGGCCAATGTATTTGAGCAGGACAAGATAGAACTGTGGGAAAGCCCAGGTAGGAAGACAACGCCTTTATTTTCCTTCACTCCAAATGCCCCCCTTGGATGTCTACTTTCTCATTCTCTTTAATGGATATGCTCACTTGCTGTTTCTTTTCTTTTTTACATTTTCTTTATTTAAATTTCTTATTTATTAATTTGAAAGACAGACTTGCATACTCATATTAACACACACAGAGTTTCCGTTTGCTTATTCACCCTGTAAGTGCCTGCAATGGCTGGGACTGGGCCGGGTTGAAAGCAGGAGCCAGGAAAGCCGTCCAGTTCTCCCACATGGGTGGTTGAGGACCTAATCACTGGGCCACCCATCTCTGTCTCCCAGAGTCTGCATTAGCAGGAAGCTGGAGTCAGGGACTGAAACCAGGAACTGCAATGTGGGATTTATTTTATTTATGTGAAAGGCAGAGTTATAGAGAAAGGTAAAGAGAGAGAGGTAGAGAGAGAGAGAGAGGGAGGGAGGGAGGGAGGGAGGGAGAATTTTCCATCTGTTGGTTCATTTCCCAAAATGGCTGCAATGGCTGGAGCTGGGCCAATCCGAAGGCAGGAGCCAGGAGCTTCTTTAGAGTCTCCCACGTGGGTGCAGGAGCCCTTCAAGGACTTGGGTCATCTTCAGCTGCTTTCCCAGGTCATTAGCAGAGAGCTGGATGGAAACTAGAGTAGGCGGGACTTGAACCAGAACCCATATGGGATGGCAGCACTGCAGGTCAGGGCTTTAACCCACTGCACCACAAGTCTGGCCCCAGGACTCAAGAATCTTAAACAGTGTCTTATCTGCTAGGTCAGGCTCCAATCCCTTGTTTACTTTTTAATTGATAAATAATAATTTCATATATTTATGAGATATGAATGAGGAATGATCAAATTGGGCTGACTAACATGCCTACCTTAAATATTTATCATGTTTCTGTGGGTGAGAACATTTTAAATCTTAGCTACTTTGAAATGTACATTATTGAGTCAGGGATTTGACTCAGCAGTAAAGTCTCCACTTGGGATACCCACATCCATATGGGACAGCCTGGGTTCAAGTCCCAGCTCTGCTCCCGATTCCAGCTTCCTACTAATGCACTTTCTGGGAGGCAGCAAATGATGGCCCAAATAAGTGGGTCCCTGCCACCCCTGGGGAAACCTAGATTAAGTTCTAGGCTCCTGGCTTTGGTTTGGCCCAGACTGGGCTGTTGTGGGCATTTGGGGGAATGGAACATCTCTCTATGTCTCTGTCTCTCTCTCCATGCCCATCTACTTTTCAAATAAAATTAGAATAACAGAAATACACATTATTATATGACTGTAGTCACCATGCTGTGCAGTGGATCACCAGAACTTTTTCCTCTTGTCTGCCTGAAACTTTGCACCCTTTCATCCTCCCTCCCCTTCTCCCCACCTCCTACATCTTTCCTTCATTAATCCTTGGTTCAAGGGGCTGGGTAGCTGAATCTTCCAAAAGCTGTTATCCTTTTCCTATCCTATTTGTAACATCAATGGAAAACTGTTTAATCCTTGCTTGCTGGTTTATAATGGACACTGATAGTGGACAAATGTCTCCTGAACAAGGCAGAATGTGATTGGTTTAATACTTAGAACTTGGCATGAGTGAAGTCTAGATGGCAATGTCACCTAAACATTGTCCTCTATGGGCCAGGTACCTTCTCCCAGCTTTGCTACCTTGGAGTTCAGCACTCTGTTGGACAGTGCAATTCTCCTGGTAATTAAACAGATCAGATGAGGCAAGAAGGACCCGTGGAGTATGGCAAATTTATTATTCATTTTAGAAAATATCCTCCAAGGCCAACATGATGTACTGAAACATTTTATTTACATATTAACATCACAGATGTGTGCCTCTGTAGTATGTGTTCATGTCATGTTTTGATGCTTGAATAAAAATAGCAGTCAGAACCGTAAAGCAGGGACTTTTGGAGGCAGCGTTATGGCTCAGCAGGTTCATACTCTGCTTGTGGTATCATCCTCCCACATCAGAGGGCTGTTTTGAGTCCTGGTCTGTCCACTTCCAACCCAGCTCCTTGCTAATGTGCCTGGGAAGGCAGCAGATGATGACTCAAGTGCCGGGGCTCCTGCCGCCCACATAAGAGACCTGGAGGCAGTTCTGGGCTTCTGCTTTCAGCCTGGACCAACCCTGCCCATTGTGCCTCTCGTGAAGTGAATCAACAGATGGAGGATCTCTCTCTCTCTCTCTCTCTCTCTCTCTTGCTCGCTCTCACTCTCTTGCTCTCTCACTGTCTCGCTCTCTCTCTCACTCTGCTTGTCAAATAAATACATATTTTAAAAATCATGGAATTTTCTCAGAAGCACCCAAGACAATAAGAGAATAGATGCTCCTGTTTGGGACTTCAGAATGTGCAAGATGCTGGACTGCAAGTCCCGGGGGTGTTTTCTGAGAGGGAACTCATCTTTACAACAGGGGCCATTGGTGCACATCTGCAGACAGTTCTGCCCAGCTCTGGAGCAGACCCTGCCCTTGTATAAGATGAATGAAACAACTGTAGTTCTAGAATTTGATTCTGTCACCTTTGTCTTTTGTCTGGGCATCATATGTCTGAAACCCAGACTCAACTACATACCCGTTCTTATAGCATATCTTCTATCTTGTGCCTGTGCATTGGGATTTCCCCCTCAGTAATGGATGTGCCACGTTCCTCTGTGATTAGTAAAACCAATGATGCATTTCCTCATTCATTTGTTTATCAGCCAACAAACCTACTGCTGTCTGTGCAAGACATGATGTTAGAACTTGGCCCGACGCCGGATTCTGTCCCGGTTGCCCCCCTTCCAGTCCAGCTCTCTGCTATGGCCCAGGAGTGCAGTGGAGGATGGCCCAAGTGCTTAGGCCCTGCATCTGTAAGGGAGACTAGGATAAGCACCTGGCTCCTGGCTACAGATAAGCGTCGTGCGCCGGCCGCAGCGTGCCGGCTGCATTGGCCGTTGGGGAGTGAACCAATGGAAAAAGGAAGACCTTTCTCTCTGTCTCTCTCTCTCACTGTCCACTCTGCCTATCAAAAAAAAAAAAAAAAAAAGAAAAAAAAAGAAACTGGGCCCGAGACCTGATCCTGGCACGCTTCTCTTTATTTTGTCTTCCTTACACCTTGGCGGCTGGAGTTGTGGACCTACGTGGAGTGCCATGCTTCCACATTCAGGTCTGTCACTGTTGCAGACTTGTCTGCCTGGATCCCCAGTGCTGCTTTCCCAGGGCCTTGTATCCCAGCGCCTTCTGCTACACCTGCACTCCACCTGGCAGGGCGTTGCTGATGGGAGATCTCGGCTTATTGCCTCCGTGCTTTCTCTGATTCTGACTTCCGGCTCTTGAGAGCAGCTGGGTCCACTTCTGCCAGGCCTGCTTCCCATCTCCATGTGCGTCTCAGAATCTCCACCTGGGACAAGAGGAAGGGTTTTGCCAGTTCGTGTGGGTACATCTTGTTTTGAATTGTGTTCATTGGACAGTGATGGAGGTCATATAATGTTCCCAGTGCAGGTGTAGGGATAGTATGATGGAGTAAGATACAAAGTAGAGTCCAACCTCAGGAGACTGTTACAAGTATGGTAGATTCCCCTCAGCTGTGAGAATCAGGAGGTTTTTTTTTTTTTTTTTTTTTTTTTTTTACAGTTTGAGGTATTTAGATTTTAAGGGGAGAAAAAAGTTATAGAGGGAGTAAATACAAACCCTTATAAATCATTCTTCTATCATTTCTAGAATAGGGCCATCAAGACAGCATCCTAAAGAAAGAGAGGATCAGTGACATTTTTCATGTCTTAAATGACTAATAGTGGTTATGGTGCAGTTGTTCTCCATTTGCTATCTCTTGCTTGATAGACATTTTTCAGGATCTTTCTCCTCTGCCGTTTCAATGAAATGCCCATCAATTTGCTTTGCTTTGCTGAAGATAATATGCATATGAAAAGATCTCTCCTTCTGTATCTGTTTCTCCATCCAAATGTGCAGTGCCTTTCTAGTTTCATGATTTGGAGTTGTTGACTCCATCCTCAGTCCCAGAGATAAGTCCCTGGCGCACGCACCATCAGGCCCCTCTTGCACAATACCACGTCCCTCCTTCCCTGCAGCTGCGGGAGCACCGTTTTAAGGTCCTGGCTTACATCTCCTCAGATTCCCTTATTTCCTGGAGCCTCAGGGAACAAACCTCTGCGACTGCCATGCCATCTGCTTTCCTTTACTTCTTTATTCCCAACACCAAATTTCCTCTTTCTCTAATTATCCCCAACAGGAGTGACTCATTATTCTTATATACAGGAACTAAGATTCTTGTGGTTGGGAAAAAGTATACAGAACGAAATATGCATATACTGAGATCCCATGTTTACTAGAAATTTGAAGTAGGGTCAGGTCACTAATGGGGAACAAGTATTTTAACCTGAGAAAACAAGGCATGAGCTCTTTAAAGCAGAAAAAAAGATTTCGCAGTCATATGGTGAACAAAGTATTGGTGAGGTCTAAGGGAGTTTGAGAGCGGAGGGAAGAATACACAGTACCTGGTTCTGCTTGGTACTTGGAAAGAAGGCAGAAGGCTCCAGCAGAAGAGCACTTGGGAACCAAATGTTGGAGAAATTCACCAGGCAGAAAGCACAAGAAACCTTTCCTAGGAAGATGGTAGATGCATGCAGAGGAATGTGACATCTATCACAGTATGTCCTTAAATAGTTAATGCTACAGGCTGGCGCCATGGCTCACTTGGCTAATCCTCCGCCTGTGGTGACGGCACCCCGGGTTCTAGTCCTGGTCGGGGCGCCAGATTCTGTCCTGGTTGCCCCTCTTCCAGTCCAGCTCTCTACTGTAGCCCGGGAGAGCAGTGGAGGATGGCCCAAGTGATTGGGCCCTGCACCCGCATGGGAGACCAGGAGGAGGCACCTGGCTCCTGGCTTTGGATCGGCGCTGCACCGGCCATTTTGGGGGTGAACCAACAGCAAAGGAAGACCTTTCTCTCTGTCTCTCTCTCTGTCTAACTCTGCCTGTCAAAAAAAATAATTAATGCTACAGTGAACTCCCTCTAGAACAATGGTTCTTAGCCCAAAGTAATTTTGTCCCCTGGCAGTATATGGAGACATTTTTGACCATGATGATTGGGAGTAGGTGTGTGTACCCCTAACATTTAGTGGCTAGAGGCAAAGGATGCTGCTAAACACCTTACAATGTAACTCCACAGGACAGAGCCCATTACAGATAATTATCTACCTCAAAAGTCAATATTGCCACCACTCTATAAGGCAAGTCTTGTAAGGGCTGGCATCTTACCTGTCATGAACCACCATGTTTATAGGAGCTTGCTTGGTTGGAGTCATATTTGGCACTTGGACATTTGTTGAGTGAATGAAGGTAGGAAAGACAAGGCATGTGTGAGGGAAAGTAACACATACTTAGAGTTACTAGTTGGGAAATAATTCAAGAGCAGATCCAAATGGAGTTTCTGGCTCCTGGCTACAGCCTGTCCTAGCTCTGCTGTTGTGAGCACTTGGAGTAACAAACCAGCAGATAGAAGTTTCTCTTTCTCTCTCTCTCTCTCTCTCTCTCTCTCTCTCTCTCCCTATCTTCCTCTCACCTGCTCTCCATCTCTCCCCTACTCCCATCCTCCCTCCCTTTCACTCTGTCTCTCTGCCCTTTAAATATATAAATTTTGAAAAAAAGAGATGTGTGGGGTCAGCACTGTGGCAAAGTGGGTAAAGCTGCTGTCTGCGGTGACGGCATCCCATAATGGGCACTGGGTTCGAGTCCCAGCTGCTGTACATCCTATTCAGCTCCCTTGGGCCCCAGCACCCACATGGGGGATCTGAATGAAGCTCTTGGCTCCTGGCTCCTGGTTTCTGCCTGGCCTAGCATCAGCCATTGCAGTCATTTGGAGAGTGAACCACCAGATGGAAGATCTCTCTCTCTCTCTCTCTTCTCTGTAACTTTGAATTTCAAATAAATAAATAAACTTTCAAACAAATAAATTCTTTTAAAAGTATGGTGGGACTCATGATAGAAAATAAAGCTGTTGGTGTGGCAGAAATATTATGAAGGGTATCTTGTGCCACATTAAGGAATCTTCCCTGACCATAGTCTGTGGAGAACCACTGGAAGATTTTACACAGGACAGTAATACAACTTATCTTTTCAGTAAGATAACCAAAAAGCCCTGGGAAGAGCCCCAAGAGTGGGGAGTCACCTAGAAAAGTTTTGTGATAGTGCAGGCCAAGGATGATGACAACCTACTCTTAGGCTGAATCAATGAGTGTAGAAAGGAGACAGATTTGAGAGATAATTTGGACTTGGATTTTGGACTTCTTAGTCAATTAAATATGGAAAACGTAGGTGAATTTTTGGCTTAAGGTACTAAGTGCACATTGGAATCATTATTTGGGACAAGGAAGATGTGGCAGAAGCAGTATTTGTATATAATAGTGTGTATGTGTGTGTGTGTGTATGTATGTATGAGCTTGCTTTTTGAATGTTCATTAAAATATGTATGTCATTATACTCAACAGACTATTCATTAGCCAGTTACCCAATCCTATTAGCCTACACCCCATTATTGGAGGACCTGGTATTGAAGAGATCAAGATGAATAATTCCAGTGGATATGTTCAGAGCAGCACTATTCCTAACATCAGGGAAGTGGAAACAATCCAAATGTCCATCGATAGGTGGATGAACAAACAGAATGAGGTCCGTTCATACAATGGAATGTCTTTCAGCCATAGAAAGGAATGAAGTAACTACATGGGTGAATCTTGAAAATGTGCTAAGTGGAAGAATCCAGAAGACATAGATGTGGATGCAAAAAATAGAAGAACAGATGATAATTTTTTCCTTTTTATGGAAAAAGTTGGTATTAAACAAAAACAATAAAGAATCCAGACATAAAAGGTAAAATATTGCATATATCCATTTATATGAAAAATCCAGAACAGGTAAATCCTCAGAGACAAAAAGAAATTAGTGGTGGTTTGTAACTGGGGGTGGGGACATTAGGAAATGATTACTGAATAGGTACAATGTCTCCTTTGAGGATGATGTAAATGTTCTGGAACTAAGTAGTGACTGTTGTTGCCCAGAACTGTGAATGTATGAAATGTCTAAACTTTACACATTAAGGTGGTTAATTACATGATAAGGTGGTTAATTCATATACCATAAACTAGAAGATGGTATAACCACAAGATGGCTTATGTTGTGTGAAATTCATCTCCAAAAATTATTTTAAAGCTAGAAGCACACTGTCTGATAGGGAGATGCACAGTAAAATGTGGCACGTCACTGAGAGTCATAAATACTTGTCTCAGATGATATGGAATGTTCTTCAAGCAGGAGGGCCTGTCTGGATGAAGTCTCAGCATCAACAAAGCCCCATTGCTGGAGTAGGGAGCGAGTAGAGATTTCAGAGGACATTCACTCTATTCCTATAGACGTGGTTGCCACACCAAGTGAGGCATAATAGAGTTGTTACAGAGACATAAATTGTCTTCAACACTGTCTTGTGACACTTGATGGCACAGTCTGAAATGGAAGAACCACCAATTCTTGACACTTGAATCTTTTCTTTTTCTTTTCTTTTTTAAAGGATTTTATTTATTTATTTGAGAAGTAGAATTACAAACAGTGAGAGGGAGAAACAGGGAGAAAGGTCTTCCTTCTGCTGGTTTACTCCCCAAATGGCCACGATGTCCAGAGCTGGGCTAATCCAAAGCCAGGAGTCAGAAGTTTCTTCTGGGTCTCCCATGTAGGTGCAGGGGCCCAATCATTCCCAGGACATAGCAGGGAGCTGGATTGGAAGAGGAGCAGCTGGTACTTGAACTGTTGCCCACAGGGGATGCTGGTGCTGCAGGTGGAGGATTAACCTATTGTGCCACAGCTCAAGCCCCTTGGATCTTTTCTTTCCATAGTCTTCGTATCCACAAATTTTGCAGAAAGTATAGCCAGAATATGATAATGATAATTCAAGTGGTTACAAATAGAAACAAGTATTTAAGAAAAAGCAATGGAGAGGTGGGGGCTGTGGTACAGGTGCCACCTGGGATGCTTGCATCCCATTAGTGGAGCTCCTGGGTTTGAGTCCCACCTCTGCCCCAACCCAGCTTCCCACTAGCAGAATGGTCTCACAATTATCTGAGGATATTTTCTTAGTGAAAATGACTATATTAATTAACATCTTCATTTTTATACCTCTTTTAAAAATAGCATTGTCTGTTTTAATGTCTTTCAAGAGTATAGTCATGAAGAGTGAAATCATTGAGTATCTGAGAGAGCTCTGTCCTTCAATGGAGGAAATATCATTTCACACACGTCCTTCTCGAGTGAGCATTTATTCACTCAGCGAGCATGCAGGAATCAGGCACTGAGAACAGAGCATGCTCAAGGTGATAATGGCCTAAAGTCGCTCGTAATTTAGTGGAGATGTGTAAAAGGTAAACAGCGTGGAAAGATGGGTGATAGATGCATTGCTGTGGGAAGAAGGAAATGAAGTCGTTAACTTTGCCTGAGAGTTTTAAGGTTGATCCACAAAGAGGGAGATGATAAACCTTGATTGGTGGGGATTTGCTGGGTTGGGACTCCAGGGTATAAACAAGAATATAGAAAAGTATGGCAGCATGGTCCATCCAAGGTATCCACTCGTGCATTTATTAAATACCTGTTTTATGCTTACTCTGATTCGAGCACTGCGATGGACGTTGAGAATCTAAGGCAAGAGGGTGTGCACAGTCAACTGTGATGAATTATCATGTAGGAAGTAAATAGGGTGCTATGAGAAAGCTTGGCAGGGATCCTACTCTAGCAATGGCATACAAGAAGGACACTGAGGAAATGACAAATTCAGAACTATAGTGGTTTTGTATTTTGCTATAACAAAATACCTTCCTGTGGGTGACTTAAAGAACAGGCATTTATTCCTCACTGTTTTGGATGATGGGAAACCCAAGATCAAGGTGCTGCCAGATTTGGTTCACAGCACTTTCTTTCTGGCTTGCAGACTGCCAGCTTTTCACTGTGTCCTCACAGGGCAGAGAGAGGGAGAGGGAATTCAGTATCTCTTCCTTTTCTAGTAAGGTTTTTAATCCTGTTGTGTGAACCTCACTCTTACTACCTCATTGAAGCCTAATTTGCTTCTTAAGGTCTCACCTCTGAATACCTTTGCCTTGTGGGTTAGGACTTCAGCATATGAATATTGGGGAGACATAAACATTCAGCCCATGAGAAAAGGGAACAATTTTGTGAAATGAAAGGAGATGGATAATCTGGTGCCTCGTCCATTGTGTGGTCCAGGTTAGCCACAAGATAATCAGGGAGGGCCCTGAAAGGCATATTAAAGAATTTCCTGAACAATGAGGAATCTTAGTTAGTTTCCAATTCAGATATTAACTTTAACCCTTACTCTAACTCTTACCCTGATCATATTTGTTTTTAGAAAGATAACACTGTCTGGGTCTAGAGAATGGGTAGGGGAGGGGAAAATTTAATTTTTCATTTTTTAGATTTATTTTATTTATTTGAAAGGCAGAGTTACAGAGAGAGGGAGGAGAGGTAGAGAGAAATCTTCCATCTGCTGGTTCAATCCCCAAATGGTCACAATGGCCAGAGCTGGGCAGATCCAAAGCCAGGAGCCAGGAGCTTCTTTTGGGTCTCCCACATGGGTGCAGGGGCCCAAGCACTTGGGCCATCCTCTACTACTTTCCCAGGCATATTTGCAGGGAGCTGGATCAGAAGTGGAGAGCTGGGACTTGAATTGGTGCCCATATGAGATGGAGGCATTGCAGGTGGCGGCTTTACCTGCTATGTCACAATGCCAGCCCCAGAAAAGTGGAATTTAAAATTATTCTAGATGAGAGATGAATTGTGGGGTGATAACATTGGAATGAAGAGAATGAATGGATTTGGGATGTGAGAATCAGGAAAGGAAAGACTCGAATGCGAGTACTAGGTTTCCCCTATGGTACATTTCTGAGATAAAGGTTGAGGGCTTGAAAAAATGATGACTTCCCTTTTTGGTGTGTTATGTTTGAAACAGCTGCATACAGTTTCCCATAGCTGGAGCCCAGGCTTCTTATGGTTCAGAATAAGAGAAGACGTGAACTAGGCAACATCCACGTTGTGGGAGACAGAAGTGCATTTTGTACAGAATGGAGGATCATTAGGGATTCTCAGCAGGATACTTCTGTGGTTTGAACAATAAATTGTGTCTTAGAAAATATGACTCTGACAGTGGGAAGAGTAGACTACAGGTAGCTCATATTGAAAGAGTCAGTTAAAGCCGGCGCCACGGCTCACTAGGGTAATCCTCCGCCTTGCGGCGCAGGCACACTGGGTTCTAGTCCTGGTCAGGGCACTGGATTCTGTCCTGGTTGCCCCTCTTCCAGGCCAGCTCTCTGCTGTGGCCAGGGAGTGCAGTGGAGGATGACCTAAGTGCTTGGGCCCTGCACCTGCATGGGAGACCAGGAGAAGCACCTGGCTCCTGGCTTCAGATCAGCGCGCCGGCCACGGCGGCCATTGGAGGGTGAACCAATGGCAAAGGAAGACCTTTCTCTCTGTCTCTCTCTCTCACTGTCCACTCTGCCTATCAAAAAAAAAAAAAAAGAGTCAGTTAAAAAACAATTGCATCACCTAACATTGTGGTTTGACAGGAGAAGGATGGTGAGCATTATATTTCAAGGGTAGGTTCATAGAATTTGGTGAGAGAATATTAGAATTAAGGAAATAATTAAGAATGATTCTGACATCTCCTTTGGAACAATGAGTGGGTGATGGTGATGGGGAAAATTGAGAAAAAGGCAGAATTTTGAATTTGCACTTAGATTTGGACTGGCATGTTTTGCAGGATATCCATTCACTGTTGACTAGTAAGCATCTTCTGATGGCTTCTTTGCCATTGCTGTTGGTGGTCTTATTAATGCTGGCCTATGTCATCATCTTTTCACTATGATTCCTGATCCTGTCTACTGGGCTTTGGAGAAGATCCTTTATCAAAGAGATACTTATGTTATCATTTTAATGTAAGCACTACATCTAAAGATGATTCTGTTCTACGGACTCAGTATAAGCCATACATATATAACTATTTCTGGATATTTCTGCTTGAATATCATGCTATTTTCAAAGGAAACCACACAAGGATGTAATTGCCCGAGGGTAAATGGTTCATTAGGGAGCAAACCTTGGAGATAACACATTTGACTTTTATCAAACCAGTTCGCATTCTCCTTGCACATGCCAGGTGTATTCCTGCATCTGGAACTGCATACATCTTGATCTTCCCACCAGATTCCATCCCACTCCTCCTTTGACTTAGCAAAATCCTACCTGTCTTCCAAGGATGGTTCAAATTTCATGTTGAGCCTTTTAAATATTCCTCTGAATACTGTAGTACCCATAAAACTCCCATTTTTGAAGTACAGTAACACTTTCAGTCCTGCAGTAGAAATAGAAAGGAGGAGACTGGAGATAATAGATGGTACCCATTCAGATGCTCTGGCTGAGTGTCAGAAAGCAGTCAGAGGTGATGCTGCGGCTTTGACCTTCACTATCTGGGTGGGGCTGAGCTTTCATTTACAGAATTACAGGGCAGTGGTTAAGACGCCACTTGGGATGCCCACATCTCATCTCAGAGTAACTGGGTTTGAGTCCTGGCTCCACTCCTGATTCCAGCTTCCTGCTAGTGTGCCCTCTGGGAGGCAGCAGGTGATGGCTCTAGTACTTTGGTTCCTGCCACACATGTGGGAGACCTGGACTGAGTTTCTGGCTCCTGGCTTTGACTCGGCTAATCAGGCATTTGGGGGAATGAGCCAGTGGATGGGAGCTGTGTCTTTTAAATAAATTAACTTAAAAGAAGAATCACAAAAACACCAAATGAAGAGTATGTTTGGAAGAAGAGATTAATTTTCCCTTTTGAACATGTTACTTTGGGGACACAGTTGGAAAAGCCAGGTAAAGGAGTCTTGCAAGCAATAAGGGGAAAGGAATGGAGCTCGAGAGAAAGGTCAGGACTAGAGAGATGCAGGGCTGGAAGTCCCCTGAAGAGGAGATGCTGGTTGATGTAGTAGGACCAACAGGTGGTCCTGGAGGAGAATGTGTGGAGATGGAACACAAAGTAGCCAAGGACAGACTTTGTCAGAGGTCACAGCAGGAAGAATATGAAGATCCAGAGAAAGAGAAAAGAGCAGGACAGGATGAGACCTGGGGAGTGCAGATGTCCGTGGTCCAAAGGAAGAAGGGGCTACAAGGTGGGGATGGTGGCCGATGTTAGATGCCGAGAGCAGATTTGAGGAGCAAAGGACTAAAGGTGATCACTGGACTTCATGATTGTGAAGTCACTGACTACTGATCTAGGAATCATTAGGAAGAAGCTAGATTGTACCCAGTGTAAGTGAACAGTGGGATTGGGAAGCAGAAGTGGTGAGGCCAGATTGGCCACTTTTTGAAGAACTTTTTCAATAAAAGAAAAGTAGGATCTCGTCTATGATAGAATTGCAAACAGAAATCTTCATGATGACTGTTCTCTGATGGAATTCATTGAGGGAAGTAATGTGTGTGTGTGTGTGTGCGCGTGTATGCATATGTGTGGGATGCGTGTACACTGGGAGCAGTGTTTTGCAAACTAAGATCTGCATTAAAATCACTAAAGGAATCCACTGCATTTTCTAAGCTCCAAACCCCACTTCCTGAATGAGAACTTTTTTTTTGACAGGCAGAGTTAGAGAGAGATAGAGAGAAAGGTCTTCCTTTTCTGTTGGTTCACCCCCCAAATGGCTGCTACGATTGGCGCTGCACCAATCCGAAGCCAGGAGCCAGGTGCTTCCTCATGGTCTCCCATGTGGGTCCAGGGCCCAAGCACTTGGGCTGTCCTCCACTGCCTTCCCGGGCCACAGCAGAGAGCTGGAACGGAAGAGGAGCGACTAGGACAGAATCCGGTGCCCCGACCGGTACTAGAACCCTGAGTGCCGGCGCTGCAGGTGGAGGATTAGCCTAGTGAGCTGTGGTGCCAGACCACTGAATGAGAAATTTGAGGGTGGGCCCTAAGCATCTGCAGGTTGGAAAATGTTGACAGATTAACTTAAGGTTTGGGACCATTCAGAGACCTTGGGTTTCTTTCTTTCTTCCTTCCTTTCTTTCTTTTTTTGAGATTTTTATTTATTTATTTGAGAGATGGAGTTAGAAACAGAGAGAGGGAGAGACAGAGAGAAAAGTCTTCCATCCACTGGTTCACTTCCCAAATGGTTGCAACAGCCAGAGTTGAGTTGATCCAAAGCCAGGAGCCAGGAGCTTCCGGGTCTCCCCTGTGGATGCAGGGGCCCAAGGACTTGGGCCATCTTCCACTGCTTTCCCAGGCCATAGCAGAGAGCTGGGTTGGAAGAGGAACAACTGGGGCTCTAACTGGAGGCCATGTGGGATGCCGTGCCACAGGCAGAGGCTTAGCTCATTACACCACAGCACTGACCCCGGACCTTGGATTTCAAAAAATAGTTAATGTCTGCATGGGAATAGAGCTAAAATGGAATTTGGGTGTTAGAATGGAAAACTGCAAGATGAAGACTACAGTAAGAGTTCAAAATGTAAAGACGTAAGAAGGGAAGACAAATATCTCTAATTAAAGACCAACATTTCAGTAGCCACAGAAGTCATAACTTTATACAGATTTTCTTGACTTTCTTGCCTTTTTTTTTTGCCTCTGCAAGCAACGTGGACAATTTTGTGAAAATCTATCATCAGAATTCCAAGGCGTTTTCCTTTTTTAAAAACTGTGTAGGGGGAGGAGGGTAGAAAGAATGTGGTTTGTGAGGCAAGCTAGCCCTCAGGAATTATTTCAAACCAAACACTTTTTCTAACTATTTGATGTCTGGAAGTCTGGATGCTGGGGGCAGGGGGGTGGGCAGAACTTGGGCTATGGGACCATTTGTCATTTCCTGGGAGGTGCTCTGGACTTAACCCTTAAGAGAAGCACAGCTGACTGCACTTCTGGGCTTAGACCAGGGAGATTCCACCCTACACTTCCCTTTATAGTTTTCAGATGAGAGCTTTCTTTCCATGCATCTCCGTGGGAAGAGTAGCTTTCCTTCAGAAAAAGTAAACAGCGAGGCCATCTGGAAGTCAGTGATTCCTCAACTGTTTAATGCCTCTACATCTTTATGCAAGTGACCCTCCAAAACATAGACACAAACATTGTCAAATTCTCATAATCACATTTAGATGTGAATTTAGTTCACAGTGTTATGCTGTGTGTATGTTTTCATCAGAAAATCTATCCACACTGACTTTTGTTTCCAACTAGTTGCCAGGAAAGGGTTACAAGAGCCTGTCTCTTCTTGATGTATAACAGCTGGTGAGAAAGCATCTCCCAGCCAGCTCAGCTCCGCTCAGTTATACTAGCTCACCACCCATCCCATCCCCCACTGTCTCTCCTCACTTAGTACAATTCCTTGCAAAGGCGAAGTCCAGCAGCAAGCAGAGGAAGCAGCATTGGTTCATTAGCTTTGAGGGGACTAAGAGCAGGATTGTTGCAGTTAAAAAGGAGGTTTTAATGGCAACAACTTGCAGGCAGTCTCCAAGATGCGTGGTTAGCTTGTTGTTGCTGAGAAGGAATAATTCAGGATAAGAAGCAGTGTGGCCTTTCTGAGGCCTGAGCTAGGATCGGAAGCCCCAAAGCAAAAAACACAATCAAGTCTGAAAGCTCTGCATCTTCATTATGTGAACAACACTTGGCAGCTTTTGGTTGGATGAAACTTACAGTCGATAACTAACATTGTCCCTCTAATCAGTGTCCTACAGAACTGGGCTTGCTTGCTACAAATAAACAGGGACACAAAGATGAAATGTCCACAGAACGGCACGCCCTTGGGGCAGCGTAATGACCGCTTAGGTTGTGGAGAAATCCACATGATTCATGAGGTCCCTAACTAAACACATTAAGGACCTATCTATTACATTTTCTAAGTTGGAATAAGTGCCATAAATAGCCATCAGCAAGGAGAGGTTGAAATGTAGGGTTCAGAATGCCTCCCCCTTAAGTGTCAGTTTGTTACCCTCATCTTTTGATCAAAATGTAGTCCCCAAGAAATAAAAGCAGCTAATTTTTTATTCAAATCCAGGGACAGTCTGTGTGGATCCAATACACTGAAAAGCTCATGTGAAAACCTTCAAACTGACTTAAAGCCTTGGAGTTAGGGCGAGGAGAGGGGAGGGGAGAGCTAGAGATGCTAGAGACAGAGGTAGATGGGGAGGTAGGTAACAAGAGAGAGGGCGACCAAGGCTTCCGAGAGGCGTAGATCCTGCTGCAGACGGAAGTGGCTGGCTTCCCAGGGGGAGGCTGAAGGCTGACTCTCTCTGTGCAGTCGCCCTGTAGAGCCACGCTGGCTTCTTTCTGGAAGGGAGGGCTGCACAGCCACAGCTGGGCTGAGCTCCAGCTGGTCAGCTATGTGGCACTGCTGCTATTGTTGAACAAAATTCTTTCCTCATTACACACAGCTCTTCTCAGTTTAATAGAAAGTACAGTTCTTGGGACTTTTCATGAAGTTGAAGAGAATAAGAAGAGAGGCTTCTTTTTTCCTTATTTTACAAGAGACTCTGCTGAATCTATAGCTTAATGTTGCTTTATAGAAAACAAACTCAAAGAACAGAGAGAAAAAAGCAGACACTTGGTCAGTCCTATAGGATGAATATCAAGCAGACCCAATAATTTTCCAGTGAGAAAGCCGGTTAGAGCTGATGAGCTGCTGTTAATGGACTCGGATCGTGTGGTGCATTGCTTTAGATTGGTGGTGTTTTTTTAATGATCAGTGTAAGATTTTCCCTCTCCTGTCTGTTAAGGGCAGTCTCTGGAGCTGGCATGTTTATCTTGTGGCAAATTATTAAAATCTTGGCAAGAACAGAAACGAGAGAGGGTCAAGATCCCTTTGGAGTATCGGTTCTTTCATCTGTAAATTGGGGGTAATATTTTCTCAACTTACATAGAATAATAAGCAGATCCACTACTTGTAAATTCACCAACTTCTCTTGAAAATCAAATAGAAAGGCTTTGCAAATGATAAATCTATGACTCTCCACACAGGAGGGGAGGGTGGAGGAGGAGTGGTTAGGTTTTCATTTTAAAGCTATGGCCAGAATTGAGGACACCATTCAGGGTCTTTTCCATTAGTTTTAGGTTCTGAGATTTCTAATTCCTAGTTAACATGCCCAAAATAATGTCAAACTTGATATGAGCAATTATCATAGAGTGGGCACTCTTGTGTTGAAGCTCTGGGCCCCATGCCCCGCCCTAACTGGAACAGAATCTGAGGGGGGGTCTAGCAACCTGTGTACTAATACACCTTGCAGGCATGTCTACTCCAATTTGAGAGCTGTCGATCTAGTCTAATCCTGATGATTCCTTGGTCATATTACCTGCCTGAACAATTACAATAGCTTTCACCCTCTACTTCTGGTCCCTCGTTTGCATTGTCATTAGTCATCTTCCTAGAGCAGCGTTGAGTTGTATCATTCCTCCTCTCAGGATGTCTCTCTCAGGAGCTCCTCATCACCTGTCTGGCACACGTGTACACATATGGTAGCTAGCGAGGGTCCTCACTATGACGTCCAACCACAAAGAACACTACTCTGGGTGGGGGAGTGGAGAGTGCAGCAGCCTGGACAAATTGGGTTATAAATGCCCTACATCACATCAGCCTGTTTAAATCTAATTAAAAAGGGTCCATTGGCAGCTTTGGGGAGTGGAAGGTAGGGGGAAAGAAAGGCCACAAGAGGGGACATGCCCACAGGTGGATGAGTTCAGAAGTCCAGGGTCTAAGACACTGCTCTTCGGTGTTTGGGATAGTCTGATATCTGTTTCTTCCATTTTCTTTCTTTCTTTCTCTTTCTTTTCCCTCTCTTCCTCCCTCTCTCCCTCCCTCTCTCCCTCCCTCCTTCCTCCCTCCCCCCTCCCTCCTTTCCTTCCTTCCTTCCTTCCTTCCTTCCTTCCTTCCTTCCTTCCTTCCTTCCTTCCTTTCTCTCTCTCTCTGGAGCGTATTAGTTTGCTGGGGCCACTGTCACAAGTGTCACAAACCAGGTGGCTTAAACCACAGAACTTTGTTGTCTCACGTATGAGGAGATTGGAAATCTGAGATCGAGGTGTTGGAGGGCTGGGCTCCTCCTGAGGGCAGTGAGGGAAGAAGCTGTTCCAGGCCTTTTTGCTTTGCTGATGGCTGCATCTTCAGCTTGTCTTTCCTCTGCCTCCAAATTTCCTAATACACCAGTGATATTTAATTATAGCCTACCCTAATAACCTCATTTTAAATTGGTTGCTTATTTCAAAACTGTCTGCAAATAAGCTTACATTCAGAGGTGTTTAAGATTCAACATAAGAATTTATGGAGGACATAACCCAACCCCTAATATGATGTTATGAAGTAGTTTGTAGGAGAGTGTTGAGTAGGGCGGGTGTCATTCAGGACAAATTTTTAAAAAATTTCCTACCTGTGAAACAACTCTGAAGTTAACATGCTAACTCTGATTCTGGAAATGAAGAATGTTAAAAGTGGTGGTTCCCATGGAAAGTTTCTGGTTTGACCTCATCGTTTGACCAAAGAATCCATTCAGGGAAATAGCCTTGCGGTTGTCACCAGTCCCGTGAGGCTTTGATTGTAACTGCACTACTCAGGAGTAAACTGTATCCCTAGGAGGTGAAGGGGCTGATTCAGTTCTTCCAGGACTCCATGCCCTTCTTTTCTGGCCAGATTTACATATGAGCTTTTATCCTTTTGTGCTTAACCTTCCGAATCATCTCACCACCCAAGACAACTCTATGAGGATGGTTTATAAAGTGCAAGGAATAATGCAATGAAAAGACAAGCTTATTTTGGTAGAAAATATTTTGAAATCCACACGTTTATATTACAACACATTTTTCATAAATTTTTTTGAGGACCCCCTCAAATGCATGGATTTGAAAGTTTTTTTGCACCAAAATAAACATACTTTAAAGTTTCACACTAGGGGCCAGTGGTGTGGCACAGCGGGTTAAAGCCCTGGCCTGAGGCCGGCGCCGTGGCTCAACAGGCTAATCCTCCGCCTTGCGGCGCCGGCACACAGGGTTCTAGTCCCGGTCGGGGCGCCGGATTCTGTCCCGGTTGCCCCTCTTCCAGGCCAGCCCTCTGCTGTGGCCCGGGAGTGCAGTGGAGGATGGCCCAGGTGCTTGGGCCCTGCACCCCATGGGAGACCAGGAAAGGCACCTGGCTCCTGGCTCCTGCCATCGGACAAGCGCGGTGCGCCGGCCGCAGCGCGCCGGCCGCGGCGGCCATTGGAGGGTGAACCAACGGCAAAAGGAAGACCTTTCTCTATGTCTCTCTCTCTCACTGTCCACTCTGCCTGTCAAAAAAAAAAAATAAATAAAAAAAGCCCTGGCCTGAAGCACTGGCATTCCATATGGGAGCTGGTTTTAGTCCTTGTTGCTCCACTTCTGATCCAGCTCTCTGCTATGGCCTGGGAAAGCAGTAGAAGATGGCCCAAGTGCTTGGGCCCCTGCACCCACGTGGGAGACCTGGAAGAAGCTCCTGGCTGCTGGCTTCGGATTGGCGCAGATCCAGCCATTGCGGCCATCTGGAGAGTGAACCAGTAGATGGAAGACCTCTCTCTCTCTCTCTCTACCTCTCTCTGTAACTCTGTCTTTCAAATATATAAAATAAATCTTTAAAAAAAATAAAGTTCCATACTCACAAACTTTTTGAAGCAGCATCATCTTACTTTGCACCATTGGTAGCTTCAGCATGTTTCCATCAAATGTATTTCTATGGTGTTTTATGGGACAGTATTTGTTTGGTTTTGTAGTATTTCTCTTGCTTGTTGTTCGTTAGAACTCTTGTTAATAGTTGGGATAGCAGAAGTAAAGAATGACTTGGTTAGTCATTTCTAGTCAAAACGCATCTCTTTCCTGCAAACTGAGAATGGAAAATATATGTAGATAGCTTTTTATTTTTTAAGATCTGCAGGTGCAGAAAAGGAAAGACTTGCTGATTAATTTCTGCCCTTGAATAAAAGCTTATTAATTTAGACTTAATTATAAATTTGTGGTTATATGACTATACCAAATAATGTAAATAAGATAATAAGGGGAAAATATTAGAGAAAAAGTTTTTTGAAATAACAAGAAAAAATAATTCTCTTGTTAACCATTCTATCCTTAGCATCTCGCATACCATCTGGCAAATAATATGTGCTCAATAAGTTTGTGTGGAAAGAATGAATGAATAAATGAATAAAAATGCTTACAATGGTTAACAGACATGGGCAATACTTGGGCTGGTGCCTGGATATGATATTCTAATTGCAAATCTTGCTTCGTTATTTATTAAATTTGAATCTCAACGAAGCAGTTCTCAGTCAGGTTTTAATTACCATAGGTTCTTTAAAGCAATAAACTTGAATTTCATTAAAAGAATTACATTACCCAAACTTCATTAATTCATAGTCTTCTTTTCCTTTATTTAGTATGGCACGGTGAGGTCTAATTTCATTGAAATGACCCAGAGGGAAGAAAGTGATACCAAATAGGAGATGAGAAAAAACTGATTAAAGAGAAGACTCCAATGTTTACCAGAATCTCTGTCTTCTTTTATGAAAGTCAACCTCACCACGGAGAGAGAAGAAACAAAATATTTTTAGAGAATATAGATAGATGAGTGTGGTTGTCTTTGGGGTACCTAGAAAATTGTTAGGATGTATAGGAAATAATCACAGCTTTAGAGCTAAGAGTCACAAATACCTCCCCTGATACAGCAAACACCATCACCCACATAACAGAAGCAAACTTCAATGCAGCTGGTTGGATCAGCCCTATCAAAATAGTGCAACATTCCTTACTCAGCTTTGCCTCCAGAAAGGAGATAAACAGCCAAAGCACTATTGTCTTTTAAATGTTGCTCAAATTTTTTGTTTTAAACATCAGTATCTTTTTTATTTGTTTATAAATGAGTGAAATGAATGCAGGTCACTCTCCTTGCTTAATGGTACTGCTCACACAGCAAACCCAGTTGACAGTTGAGGACCAGTCTGCAGTCACCTCCTGTGGTTAACTCGCACTGGTGTTGGCCATCCCTAGAGCCAGCCTTCAGTAAAGAGCTGGGGCTGATTCCCAATCAAGAGAATAGAGGCGAGAGCTGGAGACCGGCTTTCTTCAACTGATCTGCTTGTCTGTTTTGTTTAGGTCTGTTCTCTGATTTTACCAGATAATCCCCCTTTCCTGTATCCCTGGATACCAGGACTTTATTTCTTGTTTTTGAAGATTTATTTTTTTATTTGACAGGCAAAGTGACAGACATAAACAGGAAGAGATGGGGGGTGGAGAGAGAGAGAGAGAGAGAGAAAGGAATCTTCCATCCATTGGTTTACTTTCCAAATGGCTACAGCAGCCATATAACAATTAGATTTCATAATGATAACCGGCAAGTTTTTAAAATTACTGAATGTGACCAGAATGTTACTGCCACAAAATATTAGTAAGAACTACACTTTAATGTTCTCTCCGCTTTCTAACCAGTTAACATGCATTTATAGTCAAATCTTCACAAGCACCTACAGATGTTGGACGTTTTTCATTACCTGTGTATAGTTGAGAAAACCTAGGATTCAGGTCAGATGGGCAATAAGTGGCAGAATTAGGATCAGAAATAACTCTGCCTAACTCTGAAACCATGGGCCTTCCATCAACAGCTGCTTTCAATATGCTCTGTAGTTCAGTAGTAAAAATAAAATTTCTGAGCATTTAGATCAATCTAAAGTGGCTCTTTAAAATGTCATTTTCAGAATATTCATAGAAATTAATTGAGATTATGTCTAATTAAGTGAAAAATAGGAAAAAAAGAATCCAGGCAGAAATAATGGTTTGGTAAAAGGAAAAATACTCTCTTCAACCATATGCCTCCGTGGCACTTATAAACTTGCAGTTCTTTTCACTCCTGGCCAGAAAGGAATAGGGTAACAGAAATGAAAGCAGAAACAGATGTGGGCAAGTCCCGGTGACCTGCCAAGGGAGTGATAATGTTCTATACAGATGCAGACACCAGTCCGGTGGATAAAATCTCCTTAAAGCCATAGTTGTCTGCATTTACCAGGCAACAAACAATGAGAAAAGTGCATGTCTTTCATGGGTGACTTTTGAAAGCTTAGCTCTGAGGCTTGGCGCCTAGAATTCCATTTCCGTTCTGAATTGTCTTCAGCTCCTTTCGCGAAGGATGACGGGACTGAAGTCTTAACTGATTGCGCATGGTGCTGTGCTAAACTTTTCCATGGGAGTCACCAGCTGGATTCAGTCACGCTTATTCTTTTCTCCGTGTAAAGTGGTAAGAAAGGATAGGTAGCAACGAAGTCTTCCTGCAGGACTTTATTGTAAGAAGTTGTCAATGAATTTGTTTTCTGTGTTTGTTCAAGTGTAGACTGTTCAAAAGGAGCAGGTAAAATAGAGTCATAAAAAAGTACTTGGACTCTAATTCCTTCTCGGCCAGACTACTTCCAGTGGTTTAGGAGCTCAGCCCAAAAAAAGTATGAGTGGTTTCCAGGAAAAACAGCGTAAGCAGCCAAACCAAGCAATCTACTTAAAGTGGGCAAAGCAGAGTTGGAGGCCATGATGTGTTTGAAGCAGACACTGTACTTTCCTTCCTTCCCTCACAGGTGGACCTAAGAGCTCGATCTTAACAGGGAACCCAAACCTGGCTAGATTGCAGGGAAGAATTGGGCTCTTAGCAGTTAATCAGTTCTGTCATCTGTTGTGTATCTTCATTAGCGTTGGAATTCTTCAAAATAAGCTTTCCCATTAGGGTTAAAAGACAGAAAATCTATCACCATTTCTGCATGCTCCCCCTTATATTTCCCAGGGGTCAAAAGTCTTCATTAAAACATATAGCCGTCCTCAGATTGGATAAACTGAAAAGGTCTCCATTATTTAAGGCATCTTTAGTAGTAAGACAGCAAGGTTTTCCTTTACAGTATAAAATTGTCAACATTGCAGGTGGTCAATTAGGGCTTCCCTTAAAATATTTATCTGATTTTTTTTTTTTTTACTTTTAAGCTAAGGTGAAAATGTGGTTATTCCTTAGAGAAATGACTTTGCTTTGCTTTCCAGATAATGTCACAGGAGGTTTATTCCTGTAGCTCAACCTGCAGCACTTCATAAATAGGGAGGCTTTAAAAATTTTTTATTTTATTTATTTTATTTGTTTGAAAGGCAGAGAAATGGAGAGAGATCTTCCACCCTCTGGTTCATTTCCCATATGCCCAATAGTCAGGGCTAGGCTGAAGCCAGGAGCCAGGAGTTCAACCTGAGTCTCTCATGTGGGCAGCACATGAGTCATGATCTGCTACCTCCCAGGGTGCACATTAGCAGGAATCTGAAATCAGGTGCAGAGTTTGGACTTGAACTCAGGTGCTCAGAGAGGGGTTGTAGATACCTGAAACACTGCACCAAATGCCTATCCTACCTACACCCCCTGCTCCAGGAAGCTGCTTTTCTAGTGGGAGGAAAGGGAACTGTATTGGGCAACAATATTTTCTCACAAGCTTTGAGGGAGCGCGCTCACATTAGTGTTTGTCCCATTCTTCATAGGGCAGGGCAGGCTGGTTTACCTCTGGTTATTTCTGAATTAGTTACTCATGGTCTGGGCTTTGCAGAATTCCATCTGTTACCTGGAAATTTCCTTCCAGAGGTTCAAGACCTTCTGCAGGCCTCTCTCTCTCTCTCTCTCTCTCTCTCTCTCTACCCCTCAGGGATGGCTGCTTATTCTTTATGTGTGAGTTCTGGGGCTCATCTCAGAGGAATCATCTCCACATCTCTTTATGTAGCACCCATACTGAACTGAGCTCCTTTTGAGAACTAGAGGAGGACTCAGAAGCTCCAGGGGAAGGCATTTTCTCACTGCTTCTAAAATGACAAGGAAACGCCTTCTATTTTGCTCAATTCTGTGTTTAGCTCCTGTTGTCGCATGTAAATTCCTGTTTGAATCAGCATCACAGGATATGGTCTTGGGGATACTGGGCTTGGCAGAACGATGGCTCCTGCAGATTCATGCTTTACATCAGCTTATGTTTTTGTGATTGAAGGGTAGCACCTTGCCAGAAATGAAAAGGTGGCTTTTTTTGGAACAGCTTTGCTGCCAGAACACAGGGGTTGTGAAACCACTGCTAATTAAAGCCAAAATGGGAAAGGAAAAGACATCAACATCATCACTGGACACGTAGATTCGGGCAAGTCCACCACCCCTGGCCATCTGGTCTACAAATGTGGTAGCATCGACAAAAGAACCATTGAAAAATTTGAGGAGGCTGCCAAGATGGGAAAGGTTCCTTCAAGTATGCGTGGGTCTGAGATAAACTGAGCATGAGCGTGGTATCACCATTGACATCTCCCTGTGGAAATCTGGGACCAGCAAGTGTAATGTGACTATCATTGATGCTCCAGTACACAGAGACTTCATCAGAAACGTGACTACAGGCACATCTCAGGTGCCGTCTTGGTTGTTACTGCTGGAGTCGGGGAATTAGAAGCTGATGTCCCCAAGTACGGGCAGACCTGTGAGTGTGCCCTTCTGGCTTACACACTGGGTGTGAAACAACTAAGTGTTGGTGTTAACAAGATGGATTCCACTGAGCCACCCTACAGCCAGAAGACATATGAGGAAATCGGTAAGGAAGTCAGCACCTACAGTAAGAAAATTGGCTCCAACCCTTGGCACAGCCGCATTTGTGCCAATTTACGGTTGGCATGGTGACAACATGCTGGAGCAAGTGCTAATGTGCTGTGGTTCAAGGGATGGAAAATCACCTGCAAAGATGGCAATGCCAGTGGAACCACACACTGGAAGCCCCGGATTGCATTCTCCCACCAACTAGACCAACTGATAAGCCTTTGCGTCTGCCCCTACAGGATGTCTACAAAATAGGTGGTATTAGTACTGTCCCTATGTGCCAAGTGGAGACCGGTGTCCTCCGACCTGCCATGGTGGTTCCTTTTGCTCCAGTCATCATCACAACTGATGTCAAGTCCATGGAAAAGCACCCTGAAGCTTTGATTGAAGCTCTCCCTGGGGACAACGTGGGCTTCACTGTCAGGAACGTGTCTGTCAAAGATGTTTGTCATGGCAGCATCGCTGGTGACAGCATAAATGACCCACCAGTGGAAGCAGCTGGCTTTACTGCTCGGATAACTATCCTGAGCCACCCAGGTCAAATCAGTGCAGGGAACACCCCTGTGCTGGGTTGTCATGCAACTCACATTGTTTGCAAGTTTGCTGAGCTGAATGAAAAGATTGATCATGAATCTGGAAAGAAGCTGGAAGATGGCCCTGCATTTTTGAAGACTGTAACTCTGCTGACACTGCCATTGCTGATATGGTTCCTGGCAAGCCCGTGTGTGTTGAGAGCTTCTCTGACTGTCCTCCCCTGGGTTGTCCTGCTGTCTGTGACATGAGACAGACGGTTGCTGTGGGTGTGACCAAAGCAGCGGACAAGAGGCTGCTGGAGCTGGCAAAGTCACCAACTCTGCCCAGAAAGCTCAGAAGGCTAAATGAGTATTATCCCAAACACCTGCCAGCCTCGTCTTAATCAGTGGTGGAGAAATGGTCTCAGAACTGTTTGTCTCAATTGGCCATTTAAGTTCAATAGTAAAAGACTGGTTAATGATAACAATGCATCGTAAAACCTTTAGAAGGAAAGGAGAACGTTTTGTGGACCATTTTGTGTGTGTGAGTGCATGACAGTTTTAAGTTATTACTTTTTAAAATCAGTACTTTTTAAGGGAAACAACCTGACCAAAAATATGTTCCAGAATTTTGAGACCCATTAAAACAAAGTTTAATGAAAAAAAAAAAAAAAGAAAAATGAAAAGGTGAAAACTGTTTTATAAAGTGGCAACATTTTGGAAAGCAAAAAACTTCGTGAAGTTACCATGCTTTTCAACTAGTCACCCTTTAGTGCCCATCTCTGCCTAAAGGAAAGTTTTTAAAGTTCCAACAATACTTTTCCATACATGAAGCAAGAATTTCACATGTGTCAGTTCAGTAAATGCAGTTTTTGTTTCCTGCTGGATTTAACTTCTCATGTCTTGCCTTCAAAAGCATGAACAATATTCTATATGACATTGCATGAGCAGGTCAGCTCAGCATCCAATCTGGTGGACATCATCATAATGGGGCCCATGCTCCATTGTAGTGAAAATATATATATTGCACATTAAGCCAACACAAGACACTAAGTGAGAATTTGCAGTACATTGGTGTGCTGCACTAATTGATTATCTGTGCTCCAGAAAATGCTCACCTGACTTTCTCCAGCTTCAGCATAAAGGACAATATCAGGAGTAGACATTTGATGGCCAACGTCTGTATCTGTCTGCCTTTCTTAGCTGATTCTTGTTAAGAACTGTGAAGAGTTTCAGGCTTTACCCTGCCTGCAAACAAGCAAACCTACCATAGTTTCATGAATACTAGTAGAAAACATGAGATACCTGGATAAGAGACAAATGGTTATCTATTATTTACAGTAACAGTGATGGTCAGAGTTTAAGCATTTTTTGACAGTTTTCTGAACCTCACAAAGTGATACAAAAAGGGCCAAATGACTCTTGCACATGCACTGGGATGCATTCTAGGAGAGGAACCCCGAATCTAAGGAACTGAAATATTTTACAGTGGGCAGTAGGTGGCTTTTTTCCCCCAAGAAGACTTAAGTCTTATCTCACTGGATAATAAATTTGCCTGTTTTTGTTCAAGAGGGAAATAACATTTCTTTGTTTTCAATTTTTATTTAGTTTCATTGTATTTGAAATGGAGAGAGAGAGGGAGTGAGAGAGAGGGAGTGAGAGAGAGAAAGGGAGAAAGGTCTTTTACCCACTGGTTCACTTCCCAGATGCCCTCAGAAACTGGAAGCTAGAGCCTGGAACTTAGGCTGGATCTCCTATGTTGGTATCAGGGACCCAAGTTCTTGAACCAGCACCTGTTGCCTCCAAGGTATACATTATCAGATAGCTGAGCCAGGAATCAGAAGCAGAGCAAGGGCTCAGACTCAAACTCTTGATGTGAGATGTGATTATCCCAAGTGGTGGCTTAACCACTGTGTCTGGTGTCTGCTCAGACCCCCAACCAGGAAACACCATTTCTTACTTCCAAAGTTGTTCACCACACACAAGTCCTTGAAAATATAGTGCAGAATAAAAAAGCCATCAGTGATTCTCTTGAAAAACGTGTGAAGATGTGAGGCCCACTAAGAATTGTCTTTGAAATAACTGTGAAAATAGAATTGGGCAGGGGAAGGCATTGTGATGGAATGAGTTAACTATGGCTTGGGAGGCGTATATCCCATATCAGTGTCTCAGTTCAACTCAGTTTCCTGCTAATGTCACCTTGGGAGGTAGTAGGTGATGGCTACTCAGGTTGTTGGGTCAATGCCTCTTATAGGAATTTGGTCTATAAACCAGCAGATGGATGATCTCTCTCTCTCTCTCTCTCTCTCTCTCTCTCTCTCTCTCTCTTTCTCTTTCTCTCTCTCTCTCTTTTTCTGCCTTTATCTGCCTTTCAAATCAATCAATAGATAAATCTTTAAAAAAGAAGGGATATTGCTGGTAGTGAGTCATTTTAGGAGAGAGAACAGTTGACTTGCTCCCAACCAGAATTCTTAATTCTATCCGAGGCCATGCTCTGCTTCTATAGGTTGTGTATGAGAACTCAAGAATGGAAGAAAAGGACAAGGAGAGTTTTCCTTGTGTGCTGAAAAGACTCAGAGACTCATCAGTTGTCAGATCTCAGTGAATGCTAAGTAGCCAAAGTAAATGACTCTTCACTAAATGGTGAACTTTCTTCCCAGATTACTGTCTCCAAGGTCATGCCTTAATAAGTGACCAGTGATTATCTATTCTGGGAGTCATCTTTCCAATGTTCAACCGTCACCCGACTACCATAAGATCATTAAGACTTTCATACCATCTTCCTCAACGACGTGGGACATTAATCTTACCACTGTTGTAGGTAGAATCAAACTTCAGAAATTAGTCCTGCAACTGTCAGTGGAATAACATCCATTTATGGACTGGAGAGAAATTGTTTGACAGTTCAGAGGTCTGTAAAATTAATCTTTTTGCTAATTAAAAATGATATAATGAGCTTTAAACTTCAACAGACTAAAAATACAAAGGAGGAGAATGTTTTACAAATGGCAGCATTAACAGAGTTCATCTGAAGGGTGAAGAGAGAAAAATAATTAAAACAATATCTAACTCAGGGGATCTAGGTCAGTTCCCCTTCTGAATAAAACAACATCTTCTCAGTGGGATCTTGGTCTTGTGAGCAATTAATTCTAAATGATGCTTTTATGTGTCCTAAGAAATGTAAACATCAATGCAAATATGATCTCTTTTTTATCCTTTTTTCCTCCCTCCAAGATGCATTCACATGGAGTTCTCTCTGCTGACCAAGCAGAGCTGCCATATGAATGATCTAGGAGACCATGGCATTAGCAGAAAGAAAGACTGGTGCAGTCAGACCTGGGGGACTTCTCCCTGGGGTAAAGCACAGCTTCGGCTTCTCTTGTTTAGGGTTTCCACCATGAGGTAAAGAATTCCCAGACTGCTTTCATTCTAAGAGAGAAAACTGCCTGAGAGAAGGTAGCCATGCTCATCATAGGTACCCAACTTCACAAGCCTTTGGGGGTGGAATTCTCAGGGAGAGCTTGTCCCTGCAGCCTTTCGGGAGGTGACGTTTCTTAGGCTGTTTCTCATATTTATGAACATGGAATTAAAGCCCTGCATAAAAATGCAGGGAAAGAAATGTTTGGTGCAGGTTAGGATAGAGACTTTGTTAAAAGATACCTTTCCCTTCTTGTCTGTGTTTATTTCTGAAGCATATGGTATGTATTTTCTTTTTAAATTAGATTACAGTTATCTATGAGTCTTTTTATAAGGACTTTGTTTTCCATATAAAATTTTATCCAAAGGGTACAATTTCTTTAGTCTCTAGAAGACCCTTTTACTCATTACATATACTTCTGTCTTCTGTGTAACTTTTATATTCAAGAATATCTTTGTCTGCTGGCAATAATTATAGAGGCTTGATTATGTTAGTCAATGGGGAGATTACAAAGATGAACCTAGTCTATGACTTCAGACATTTGGAGTTTAGAACTACGCTATTATGTATTAGGTAGCAGCCACTCGTGGCTATTGAACCCTTGAAGTGTAGCTGATATGAGAAAAATTTTTTTTTAAAAAATCAGTAATATAAAAAATCTATTTCTGCTTACATAAAATCCAAATTTAACTAACCATCTTGTTCCTTTATTTGGTAAATCTTTTATTTGGTGAATTTGGTAAATGAAAAATATTTTATTATGTTTTTAAAAAGATTTATTTGAGAGACAGAGTTACAGACAGAGAGGGGGGAGACAGAGAGAAAGGTCTTCCATCCACTGGTTCACTCCCCAAATGGCCACAATGGCTGGAGCAGAGCCAGATTGAAGCCAGGAGCCAGGAGCTTCTTCTAAGTTTCCCACGTAGGTGCAGGGGCCCAACTATTTGGGGCATCTTCCACTGCTTTCTCAGGCCAAACTAGAGAACTGGATCAGAAGAGGAGCAGCTGGGGCATGAACCAGTGCCCATCTGGGAAGCCAGTACCACAGCACTGGCCCCAAATTCTTATTTACTTTTAATTAATTAAAGTGTAAAACACCCTATGTTTTACTTTTTTTTTTTTTTTTTTTTTTTTTTTTTTTTTTACAGGCAGAGTGGACAGTGAGAGAGAGAGACAGAGAGAAAGGTCTTCCTTTGCCGTTGGTTCACCCTCCAATGGCCACCGCGGTCGGCGCGCTGCGGCCGGCGCACCGCGCTCATCCGATGACAGGAGCCAGGAGCCAGGTGCTTTTCCTGGTCTCCCCATGGGGTGCAGGGCCCAAGCACCTGGGCCATCCTCCACTGCACTCCTGGGCCACAGCAGAGGGCTGGCCTGGAAGAGGGGCAACCGGGACAGAATCGGTGCCCCGACCAGGACTAGAACCCGGTGTGCCGGCGCCGCAAGGCGGAGGATTAGCCTGTTGAGCCACGGCGCCGGCCTACACCCTATGTTTTACAATGATTGTATGTTGAAATACTGAAAGATTCGCTTAGGATGTATTTCATCTGTTAAGTTTGATAGATTTACCAAATAAAGGAACAAGATGGTTAGTTAAATTTGGATTTTATGTAAGTAGAAATAGATTTTTTATATTACTGATTTTTTAAAAAATATCTGGCAACCTGATGCTTTTTACTTATTTTCACGTGACATCTAGAAAAGTTAAAACCATGTATATGTTTCACATTCTATTTCTGTTGTATTTCTCTATAGTAAATACTGTTAGTCTAACTTATCTAGAATACAAACATTATGAGGGCAAGGGAACTGCATGGGTTGTGTTTGTTATAATAAATATAATTGAGTTTTCATACGTAAGAGGTATAACATGCCTTATCTTGAGAGCCAGACCGATTGGTTTTGGAAGAGTTGTTTAAACAAATAGCTATTTGACTTCTCCCCATGATTCTTTTGCCTTCTTTAAGGCCATCACTCTTTTCTTTACTTTCCTCTTCAACCATGAGCCTGTGCATATTTATTGAATAACACTATGGTTTATGTCATTAATATATTCCTCTCTGGCTTTTTGTTGCACTGATTTGGCAAAGGAGCAGCCCCCAAATTAATCCAACTACGTTCTCTTCCTGTGCTTGTCTCCAACAGCTCAGCCTGCTTTCTGAGGATCACACAGCAGGACTCACGGCATCAGCTCTAAATGTATTATCAGCAACAGCCAATGGGCCTTTTAACTTGCTGCATATTTTGGTCTATTTCTACCCCATTTTCAGGAAAGAGTTTTCCCTCTGTCATACCTTTTCTATTGCTTTCAGAAAATGATATTTTCAAGAGGAAATGGAAGCTATTAGATAAGATTGCAACCTCTCATCTTCCCATTTTTCCAAACATACATCTCTGTCTAATCTATTCACCATTCCTCCTGGTTAATAGAGGAGATGTTTGTATCCTCTAAAACTACTGCACTCACTTGCATTTTAGATTTGAATACTATCTGCACTATGGCACCCCCCACCCCCACCAGACACACACTATTATAAAGGGGCATTGGCTTATCCCCTCAGTGAGCTATCATCATTCTTGTTAAGATCAACAATGGCCTCCACAACTCTGAATTCAATGGACCCCTTTACTTGATTTTCCTGCATCAGGACACTGTTGATCATTTCTGACTTTGCTTTCTTCCCATCTCTTTGTTGACTGGTTGTCTTTGTAGACTCATCCTTCCCTCTCCTGTTTTAAGTACCAGAACTCTCAAAGCTGCAAGCCTTTTCCTCCTGTCCCTTGGTGCCCTGCCCTTAGGCTCACTTCTGATTCCTTTGGCTTCGATTTTTGCCTGTATGCAGATGACTCACAAATGCACAACCCTACCACACTTCAAACCTGTATTTTGCTTTGACATCTCAAGATTGATGTCTAAAAAACACCTCAAGCTCATTATATCACAACTGAATTCACTATTTCTTCTTCTCCTCTGGTCCTTGCACGCATGATCTGTTTCAATGAGCCCTGCCTCTCACCTTCACACTTCTAGTACAATCTGACATCTTTTTCAGCCTCCTCTTACGTCTTTCCCAATAAATCTATTGTGCATTTAATTTCATCTCACTGTCTTTTACTTTGACTAACGCACAAGACAAACAGAAAGCTTAATTGGAGTATGAAGTAACAAAAACATAACGAATCTTGTAATAGATCTCATTGGGCTCAATTCCTTTGTTTTTACAGGCAAGAATGTGGAGGCTTAAAAAATTTTAATTGGGATGGCAATGAACAAGACCCATTTTCTTCAAAGCCTGTAAGTAACCTCTGTTACACTGCCTTACCTGTTTCACAGCTGGTAAATGTAAACAATTTTCTCAGGGGCATACAGTGGTTTTATTCCAGATATATTTTTAGACATTTTAAAGGTCAATTTTAATGGGAACTTTAATGATATATAACATACACACAGAAAGCTGCATAAATCATGTGTCTAAAGAATTTCCACAAAGTAAGCACATGTGATTAACAGCTTACAACAACACAAGATAGCACATTGCCTGCTCTGAAAAAGAACGCTTGGGCTTCCCTCAAAGTCAGGGATTCTCCTTTTCTACAGGAAGCCACCAACATCCTGACTTCTAACATTAAAGGCTATTTTTTTAAAAAAATATATATTTATCTGAAAGACAGAGTTTAGAAAGAAGGACAGAGAAAGAGGGAGATATCTTCCATTCACTCCCCATTGGCTGCAACAGTCAGAAACCAGGAGCCAGGAGCCTCCTCTGAGTCTCCCACGTGGGTACAGGTGCTCAAGCACTTAGATTATCTTCTGTTGCTTCCTTAGGCACATTTTTTTTGGACAGAGTTAGACAGTGGTAGAGAGAGAGAAAGATCTTCCTTCTGTTGGTTCACCCCCCAAATGGCTGTTACGGTCAGAGCTATGCCGATCTGAAGCCAGGTGCCAGGTGCTTCTTCCTGGTCTCCCATGTGGGTGCAGGGCCCCAGGACTTCGACCATCCTCCACTGCTTTCCAGGGCCACAGCAGACAGCTGGACTGGAAGAGGAGCAACTGGTACTAGAAACCGTCGCCCATTTGGGATGCTGGCGCCGCAAGCGGAGGATTAACCAAGTGAGCCATGGCACCGGCCCCTCCTCAAGCGCAGTAACAGGGAGCTGGATCAGAAGTGGAGTGGCTGGGCCTTGAACTGGCTCTCATATGGAATGCTGGCATTGCAAGCAGCAGCTTTACTTGCCATGCCACAGCACCAGCACCTAAAAGCTAATTTTTAATTTACTTTCATGAAGTAGCTCAAATTCATTAAAAAAATAGATTCAGAGGGGCCAGCGCTATTTTTAAAAAAATAGATTCAGAGTACCATGGAAACCTCAGAAGCCATTTTACTCACCATTTCAGTGCTAGAGCCCAGATGTTTCTCCTACCCTTAGTTGATTATACTTTAAAGAAAGACATGACATCTTGGTCAGAAATTGGGCTTGTTCATTCTAGTGGATCACTTTGAAAAAGCTACCCCTCTGAAGGATTCATTGTCTTCTTCTGTAAGAAGAGGATAAAAGTGTTATGTACTAAAACCACCATTATCACAGAGTAAGTTGATGCACGTAAGTCATGTTGCAGGGAGTGTGGCGTTGTGGTGCAGTGGGTAACCTGCTGCCTCTGACACTGGCTTCCCATATAGGTGCTGCTGCGTGTGCTAGCACTTCCTGTCCAGCTCCCTGCTAATGGCCTGGGAAAAGCAGCAGAAGATGCCCAAGTGTTTGGGCCCCTTCCACCCACGTGGGAGACATGAATGAAGCTCCTGGCTCCTGGCTTCAGTCTGGCCCAGCCCTGGCCATTGCAGTCATTTGGAGAGGGAACCAGTGGTTGGGACATTTCTCTCTCTCCTTCTCTCTCTCTCTCTCTCTTGCTGAGCTTTCAAGTAAATAAATAACTCTTTTAAAAAAGATAAGTCATATTATGGTGCATAGAGCACAGTATAACTTCAATGGAGACTAATTTTGTGGGAGTTATTATTAGTAGCAGTGTGTACAACGTTCCATACCAGAATTTTTTGAAGTCCTGTGCTATGTTAATAATTTCCCCTACAAACTTAGGCAAATGATTTAGCTCTGTAGCATTTGAGTTTTATCTCTTTTCTAAGGAGACAAGAGATAAGAAGAATTAATGAGTTGTTTTTGAAAATATTGAGCTCCATAGATGAGAAGATGAAAGATGCTGTTTAAGGAATCAAAATAGCTTTTTGTTTTAAAACATAGCAGTGAAAAGACAACTCACTCCTCTCTTGAGAAATAGTCTTTTCAAAAGAGTAAATGTCATATTGACTTTTGAAATCCCTCAAGAATATTTGGATTAAATTCTAATACAAAAACTGCTGTCACCATTCTACAGAGATATGGTTAGAAGTAATATATTTAAAAATGATAGAAAATCATTTTACTCTGAGGCAATGAGGAAATAACTACCAAGGTACATATATACATCCTGTGTACTGTTAGTTGTATGTAGCATGGCTTGGAAGGTAGAGGTTTTGGAAGAGTCTGGAAGCCTGGGAGCCAGTTCTTTCTTTCCTGTTATCCAGTAATATGACCTTGGACAACTCATGGCACTCTTTAGGGTTGTTTCCTTCCCTGCAAAACAAAGTTGTTAGCCCATTAACTTTATGGCTTTAGGAGGCATATTCCTTCTTTTTTAAAGTTTTATTTGAATTATACAAGTTTAATATATTTCATATATGCAGATATAGGAACATAGTGGGACTCCCCCCCCCCCATATTCCAGCCCTTTCCCCTATTTCCTCTCAATTCCATTCTTAATCTTTACAATGATCTATTATCAATATACTTAATGATCATGTAATTCACAAGAGCTAAGATATGGAATCAACACGGATGTCCATCAACTATTGACTAGATAAAGAAGTTGTGGTATATATACATTATGGAGTACTACTTAGCTATAAAAAAATGAAATCCTGTCTTTTGCAACAAGTTGGTCACAACTGGAAACCATTATACTTAATGAAATAAGCCAATCCAAGAAAGACAAATATCATATTTTCCCTGACCTGATGCGACTAATAGAATACCCAAAATGTGAAATATTGGAGTGAAAAAGACATTTTGAGAATGTTTGATTGTTTGATTGTTTATAGCCCTTATCTCTTCCATTGAGGAATAATCATTTGTTTATTTTTGTTTTGTTTTGTCTTTTTTGTCATTATACTATTGGCATATTGCTTCTTAACTGACATTTTCTGATGAAAATTTTTCAATGTGTATGTTAATTATCAATGGAACAGAGAATGGAAGATGTAGAATCATGGACAATGTAAAGACTAAAGAACAAATCCATGTGTGTGTATGTGTGTGTATGTGTGTGTGTGTGTGTGTGTGTGTGTGTGTGTGTGTGTTGCTGGTATAGTTCAGACACCAGAGAGTTTTACACGTGCTCACTTCTAAATTTCTTGGTTTTGAATATGGCTTGAAACTGAGAGCCAAAGATATGAAATTAGTTTGCTAGTGTGATGCAGTAGAAATAGCACTGAAGTAACAGTCAGACATCCGGATTCTAATTTCTCATCTGTGTGAGTAGAAATGGGATATTTGATATGGTGTTTCTCCTCCTGGCTGCTCTCGAGTGAAAGAAGAGGTGGTTGGACATGACTATGTGAGCTCTTCCAGTTCTAAAACTGAATTTTTAAGAGGGGAGGGAATCAACTTTACCATATGAGTGTGCATATTTTGGTGTGGCCTCTTGGCATATTGGGATTAATACGAAGCTTAGATCAGATACTGGCAGAACTTTGTGCACCATTTTAAAAGGGTGATTGAAAGATTTCTAACTCAAATTGTGCTTCAGTAAGCTATATTAATAATAAGGATAAATAACAAAATCAACTGCAAAAATCTGTGACTTCTATCAAAAGTCATTTTGTTCACACCCCTGCCTCTCCTCTGCTGGTTCACTAAAGTTTGGCTAATGTAGGCTGGACTTGTCTCTAGGCTGATGTGATTTTCGGGTGTCTATAGAGGATCAATGAATGGTTGTGAGTGTGTAGATAACTCAGGGCTATTTAGATGTGCAAAAAGTTCAAGTCCAAATGCTTAAGCATATTTTAATTTTTCTGTTCAGGTTTTCTCTGCTAACATCCAATAAGCCAAAGTAAATCATCTGACAAAGTTGGAAGTTCAGGGGCTCAGATATACACCACTCATCATTAGACCATGGTAATATAGGAATGTATAACACTCCATTAGAAGAGTAAAGAATTTGGAGCAATAATTCAATTTATGATAACCTGCATATATATCAAAGATCTTTAAAAAGTTCAAAGGAAATGCATGTTATGAAAAAAATTGCATTAATTCCAAAATTTTGCACAAAAATAAGCTTTTCTCCATTCTATTTTTAAAATATTGATTGCTTTTCATTTATTTGAATGGCAGAGAAGCAGAGAGAGAGACAGAGACAGAGAGACATCCATACACTGGTTTATCCCCTAAATGCCTGAAACATCCAGGGTGAAGCCAGGCCAAAGCCAGGAGCTTTGAACTCAGTCTGGGTGGCTGGGGTCCAAGAACTGGAGCCATCACCTTTTTCCTCCCAGTGTATGCATTATCAAGAAGCTGGGTTAAACCCAGGCACACTGATACAGGATGTGGGCATCCCAAGCAGCATCGTAGCTGCTGCACTGAATGTCTGCCCCTTTCATTTTTCTGCAGACACTTTGAAGTCCCTTCGTGTGTGTGAGTAGAGTATATTAATGTGTAATGGAACCGACTTCTGAGCAGCAGCTCAAGGAAGGGAAAGCATGTGTTTAAGGGTAGAGCTAGGCTCGATAACTCCCTGTCAGTCATTGACTAACTTCTACATGTCTGCCTTCTGTACTCATTAGTGAAGTAGTTCCTGGTGATCTGCATTGTTGAGTCCACAACACACCTCATAAATTTCTACAGAAAAAACTCCTTTTATTGTGGTTAATAATGGCCTATTATTATTGAATTCCATCAGCGATTCTCAAATTCCTATCAGTGGCATTTGATGCAGTTGACCTTAACATTCTCCTAGTTCACTTTTTCATTGGCTTTAACCTCTGCTCAAAGTCCATTGGTCAAAACTAGTTACATGGCTCCACCCACAGTCAGAAAAATCTGGCAAAGTATGGGACTCATAGATATTCAGGGAGCTCGGACTGCTTTTATCAGGTGTTCTGACAGATGCACTTTTCTGTTTTGTGTTTTATTTATTTGAGAGGTAGAGTTACAGACAGAGAGAGGAAGAGACAGAGCGAAAGGCCTTCCAGCAGCTGGTTCACTCCCCTAATGGTTCCAATGGCCAGAGCTTGGCTGATCTGAAGCCAGGAGCCAGGAGCTCCTTCCAGGTCTTCTATGTGAGGCCGGGAGCCCAAGCAACTGGGCCATCTTCTACTGCTTTCCCAGGCCATAGCAGAGAGCTGGATTGGAAGTGGAGCAGCCGGGTTTTTAAACAGTACCCATATGGGATGCTGGCACTGCAAGCGATGGCTTTACCCGCTATGCCGCAGCGCCAGTCCTGACAGATGCACTTTACCTGATTTATTTTTCATTAATTTCATTTTTTGGGGATGTGTCTCACCATTTTCCCCCTTATTTTGGTAACATTCTCTAAACATAGCATCTCCAAAGAAGTACATGTATAGAATAGTCCCAGAGGGAACATAGAAGGGAGAAGAAACAGTGGCCACATCTGCCATGGCCTGTGTCAGCAGAGATCCGTGTAGGCACCATTTACTAGCTGATGACCTGAGCAAGGTGTTCAATGACTTTGTGCTTCAGTTCCTGTAAATACAGGTGTGAAAATAATAGTACCTACCTCAGGATAGTTTTGAAGACAAGATCAGCAAACATGAAGTGCTTAGAATAGTGCCTGGCACATAGAAAATGCAGTAAATGCTACCTCTTATTATTTCATGAATTGGACAATTAAGGTCTAAATCATAGAGAACTAAAAATAAAAGTGATAGTAAATTCATGAAATTTTAAAATGTCTCTTGTAAAAAACCCAGCCCAATGAAGAAGATTCTCATTTTAATATGTTTTATGACCAGGATTATGGGAACACATACAAAAAATAAAAAAAATAGACAGACTGTGTTTCTTCCCTGCACACGGGCACTTTGGCTAGGAGTAAACATTTGTTTGGAAACGCTGAACAAGAAGAGCAAGGGAACAGATAGCGAAAGTGAATGAGGGCACTTAAGATGTGCTTTGAGTTGTACACCCTATTGCTTTATGGAAATCCTGGTTCCGTATTAAGGGATGGGGATGAGGGTGAAGGGGGTAGGGCCCCGCTGGAAGCTTCAGAGAACTGGGGCCCGCCCCTGCTGACGTGGCTCTGTGATGAGGGCTTTCCTTCTAGGTTGTCAGCAGGAAGGTATTCTTACTGCCTTCTTCCCTCTGCATTTCCCATAAAGAACAGCCGACACAAATGAGACAGAATCTTTTTCCAGTTACATAGTATGCATATTTCATTTTAGCCACTGCCTCTGAGAAATATGATAGTGAGTGATTTAGTGGTGTTGAGGCAAAACCAGCTATAAAATATTTGGGAAATACCTTGGTAAATTTTCAGGGTAAAATGGCAAGGTAGGTGGTTAATTATCACATTGAAAGGCTTTGGGCATTTAGTTGTTATAGAAGAGGAATGACAACCCTAAATACAGTCCCAAATTACTATTAAGCACAAAATGCTAAAAAAAATTGTGACAAATCATTCTGGTTTTTCAGAGTGTAATTGGCATGAAAGGGAGAGAATAGAGCTTTCAGGTGATTTAGTTGGTGGCACTTTAGCTCCTAACTTTTACTCTCAGTAAGGGTGTATGTGAACTGACTCCTTGCTTCCATCATCATATAACTTTAACTCTTCATAAATGTTCCTGCGGGAAAGGGTCCAGTTGTAAGTTTCCATGTGCTGAAGTAAGTAAAACCTCAGCCAAAATTCTAGCCAATACTTTTTTTGCAAAGGCATAACTTCTGAAAAAGAGTGTCTAAACAAAATGGGTTGTGTTTTCTCTGCCTATCTCTTTCTCTCTGTGCCATATCAAACTGGATCCTCCTCTTATCCTTTCCTTTGGACAAATTCCTCCTTCTTTATCTTTCCTTCCACCCCCTTCTTGTTGCAAAAATCCTTTGATAGCCTATAATTTAGCAGATACTATGCCGGGAAAAGGGTGGGAGAAGGGCAGGGTTGTAATAAGGAAGATCTTTCTATTTTTTTCCAAAGATTTATTTATTTATTTGAGAGTCAGAGTTACACAGAGAAAGAAGGAGATGGAGAGAGAGAGAAAGGTCTTCCATCTGTTGGTTCACTCCCCAGTTGGCTGCAATGGCCAGAGCTGCACTGATTTGAAGCCAGGAGCCAAGAGCTTCTTCCTGGTCTCTCATGCAGGTGCAGGGACCCAAAGACTTGGGTTGTCTTCTGCTGCTTTCCCAAGCTATAGCAGAGAGCTGGAGTGGAGCAGCTGGGCAGCTCCCACATGGGATGCCAGCACTGCTGGTGGTGGCTTTACCCACTATGCCACAGTGCTGGCCCCAGGAAGATCTCTCTTTGTTCCCAAGAAATACACAGGCTTCTAAGGGAGAGCCCATATAAACATACCTTTACAATTCAGGGTTCCTGAACTGCGGATTGTTGCAATGCTCAAATCTAGATGGTTTCTTAGTCATCTTAATTAGGAATAGAGACTAGTATATGTTCCAGCCTGCTATACATTAATTGGGATAAGTTAAATTCTTGGAGGCTTAATTTTTCCAATCTGTAAAGTGGATACAATACATGATTCAAGATCATTAATAAAAATGGAATACAAATACACAGGAAGGTAAATGAGCTGTCTACTGTCAGAATAATTCCTCAGTAAGACAGGCCTGAAGAAGGATTAATGATATTAATGGAGAGGAAGAGGCAGATGAAGAAACATTTGGCTGATACAATTAGGGGTCTAGGACACCAGCTGGATATGTGGGTTTGGATATAAGTGATTTGCAGGTTTCTGACTTTAGCCCCTGGTGATGTCATTAACTGGGGATGGAAGTGAAATGCAAATATAATCTACTTCAGATCTTTGGTTTGGAAGCCCCTGCAGAATAGTCAAGTAGAGATGCCCAGAAGGCAATTTGAAGCCTAGGTCCGGAGAAGTCATCAACTTTCATTACATATGTGCTCAGCATATAATATGCATGAGATAATCTGTGAATACTGAATATAGAATGGTTATGAAAAGACTGAATGACCGCTTTATTTTCTAGTGGAGGATAAAGATATAAAATACATTCTGACATAGTTTAACTAAAATAATTGTATATTAAAGGAAAAAAATTCACAGCTTATGATGAAAATACCAACAGGATATGCTCATTCAGACCAGGATATGTGGGGAGATCTCTCTGAGGAGATCTAGGGAGTGACTGGGGGTGAGTTAAGTTTGCTGGGTATCTTTTATGTCCAGATAGTAACTGCCTTGAAGGTAGAAACTTGATTTTTTGCTGTCGTATCCCCAGTTCTCACAGTAGTTCCTGACATGTGGTAATCTCTACTTTATACTTCTTGAATAACTCATTGAAAGAACAAGTGGAATGGGTGAATTGAGATTGCCCAAGAATGAATACATGGAAGAGTGATGAAAATTGATCTCAGAGAGAGAGTGCAATCTCAGGGAAGAGTTAGGAAGAAAATGGCAGAGGAAACTCTACACAAATTAGAGGGACACAGTGGACCTACGTGGAGGGCATGGACACCTACAACTTAGGATCCTACCCGCTGAGAGCCTCCACATCAGCATTGGAGAGTGAGGTGAGAACAGACTATAGTAGCCCAGACAACTGGAGATAAAGCTTCAGGAAGAGTCTAGAGGGAATCTGGCTTGGATCTCCATGAGGGATAGTGCACCTGCCAAACTAGAGGGGGAAAAAAAAGAAGGAAACATTTTTTTCTCCATGATCAACCTGCAATGGTGTCCTGTAACAAGCTGATAGAGAGAAGGCATCATTCTGGACAAACATAACAACTGCACCAGCTTTTGTCTGCACCCAGCAACCAGCCAAGTGGAGAATCCTGAGTCTGGTGGGGAGAACTGACGGGCTTGGGTGCTTGTGACTGTGGGAAGCTTCTGTGCCGGGACTGTGAAAAAACTGAGGCTGTGTGGGAGGGCTCACTATATGGCTGAGACTTTGGGTGGTCACTGTGGAAGGCTTCACATACTCAGAGCTCCCTGGTTAACTGGTGAGGGACATTGTTGGGGAATCTAATTGTATACCCACTGGGGATAGTGCTCAGGCACTGGTCTCCTTTGAGGAGAAGAGCTCAGTTGAGCAGAATATACCTCCCTTCTGATTTTAAAAAAAAAGAGAGAGATAGGGAATATTCGCATGCCAAACCTGGGTGTGTCACCCTAGACATGTCCTTTACTCTGGAGAACTGAACAGAGCTTCCTGGCCACACCTACCACATGTGTGTAGGTATTCACTGAAAGCAGATGTTCCATTAATCTACAGAGGAATAGTACAAAGATAAAGGCTGGCACAGTGGAAAAAACCAAAGAAGTAACCAACTCGTATCTCCACAACTGCTGAATAACAAATGTACCTATTCAAGAAACAAGAATAAGGAAGACAACATTATGCTCCCAAAAGAACACAACACTTCAGTATTAGATTGTGAAGATGATGAAATTGAAGAAATGCCAGAAATGGAATTCAAAAAATTGATCATAAGATTACATAAAAGTAATTAGAAGCAAATGTATGAACTACTGAAACTTGTACAGGACATGAAAGAAAATTTCTCCCACAAAATTCAGATCTTAAAGAGAAATAAAAATTAAATCTTGGAAGTGAAGAATTCAGTAGAACAAATAAAAAATGCAGTGGAAAGCCTTAACAACAGAATTGATGAAGCAGAAGAAAGAATATTCAACTTAGAAGACAAATCACAGGAAATTATACAGTCAGACAAAAAACAATAAGAAATTAGAAAACTAAAAATCACTATTGGTAATCTACAGGATACTATCAAAAGACCCAACATGCAGTTTCTAGGAGTTCCTGAAGGCATGGAAAGAGAAAGGATTAGAAGATCTTTTAGTGAAATAATAACAGAAAACCTCCCTAATTTAGAGAAAGAAAGGGACATCCAAGTACAGGAAGCACATACAATTCCTAAGAGACATGACCAATAAGGACCTTCACCACTACACATTGTAATAAAATTCACCACAATAAAGCATAAAGAAAAGATTCTAAAATGTCCACAAAAGAAACACCAGATTACTTTCAGAGGATCTCCAATTAGATTCACAGCAGACTTCTCATCAGAAACCCTATAGGCTAAGAGAGAATGGTGAGATATATTCCAAGTCTTAAGAGAAGAAACTGTCAACTCAGAATACTGTACCCTGCAAAGCTCTCATTTATGATGAAAGTGAAATGAAGACCTTCCATAACAAACAGAAATTGAAAGAATTTATCACCACCTGTCCAGCCCTGCAAAAAAAAATGCTTAAGGATGTGCTGCACACAGAAACACAGAAACATGGTCATCACTACAAAAGAAGGTAAAGGAAGAAAATCTCCCAGTAAAAGTACAAAGGATATCCAAAGTAAACAATAGGAATATTTATGGAAAATTGGCAGGGCAAAGTCATTACTTAACAATAATTACCTTAAATATAAATAGCCTCAACTCTCCAGATAAAAGATACAGATATACAGAATGGCTGAATGGATTAAAAGACAAAACCCATTTACTGGCTGCCTACAAGAAACACATCTTGCCAAAAAAATGCATGCAGATTGAAGGTGAAAGGATGGAAAAAGTTATTACAAGATCACAGAAACCAAATAGAGCTGGTATAGATGAAATATCAGATGAATAGACTTTAACTTATATCAGACAAAATAGACTTTAGCACAAAAACTGTTAAAAGAGACAAAGGAGCGTACTAAGTAATGATTAAGGGATCAATTCAACAGGAAGATTTCAGTATATGAATGTATATGCACCTAATTACAAGGCACCTGGCTATTTAAAACAAATGTTAAGGGACCTAAAGGGAGACATAGATTCAAATACAATAGTAATGGGGAAGATCTTCACTACCCCAGTTTCAGGAGTGGACAGATCAACCAGAAAGAAAATCAGCAATGAAACAGCAGAATTAATCAACACTATGGACCAAATGGACCTAATGGATATCTGCGGAACTTTTCATTCTACAGTTGCAGAATACACATTCTTCTCTCCAATGCATGGAACTACCTCTAGGATTGACCATATGCTAGGCCATAAAGCAAGTCTCAGCACATTAAAAAAATTGAATTCATACCATGCATCTTCTTGGCCCACATTACAATGAATCTGGAAATCACCAACTCAAGAATCTCTAGAACATGCACAAATACATGGAGGCTGAACAACATGCTCCCGAATGAACAGTGGATCATAAAAGAAATGAAAAGTGAGATCAAAAAATTTCTGGAAACAAATGTAGACAACAAAACAACATATCAAAACTTATGGAGTACCACAAAGCAGTGTTAAGAGGAAAGTTTATAGCAGTTGGTGCCTACATCAAGAAATTGGAAAGGCACCAAATAAATGATCTATCAATGCACCTCAAGGATCTAGAAAAACAACAGCAAAACAACCGAAAACTAGTAGAAGAAAATAAATAATTAAAATTAGAGAAGAAATCAATAAAATTGAATCCAAAAAATTACAGAAGAAATCACAGGAAATTATACAGTCAGACAAAACACAAGAAATTAGAAAACTAAAAATCACTGTTGGTAATCTATAGGATACTATCAAAATACCCAACATGCAGGTTCTAGGAGTTCCTGAAGAGAGCTGTTTTTTTTTTTTATTAAAAACCAACAAAAGGAGAGGGAGAACCCAAATCAATCAAATTAGAGATGAAAAAGGAAATGTAACAAGAGACACCACAGGAAAAAAGAATCATCATAAATTACTACAAAGTTGTTCTTATGGGATTTGTATTCCTGAAATAAAAGGTTTCTTTGGGAAAAAAAGAACACTGATCATTAAAGAATGAAAAACAAAATCAACTCAAAATGGATCAAGGATCTAAGTCTATGAAATGATACCAGCAAGTTACTAGAGGAGAACATTGGGGAAACACTACAAGACATGACATAGGCAAAGACTTCTTGGAAAAGACCCCTGAAGCACAGGCAATAAACAGAAAAATAGACAAATAGGATTACATTAAGCTAAGAGACTTCTGCTCTGCAAAGGGAGCACTCAACAAAGTGATGAGGAAACTTATAGAATGGGAGAAAATATTTGCAAACTATGCAACTGATAAAGGAGTAATATCCAGGATTAATAAAGAACTCAAGAAACTCAAATACAACAAAACAAACAATCCAGTTAAGGACATGGACAGGCATTTTACAAAGGATGAAATACAAATGGCCAACAGAAACATAAAAAAAAAAAATGCTCAGGATCACTAGCCATAAAGGAAATGCAAATAAATACCACAAGGATGTTTCATCTCACCCCTGTTAGAATGGCTCCCAAATAGAAATCAATGAATAATAAATGCTGGCTAGAATGTGGGGGAAAAAGGGCCATAATACACTGTCGGTGGGAATGTAAACCATAACAATAACACCTCCTGTCTGAATAACACAGGAGGTGATTAGAGCAAGTATCATTGCTTGAGTGCTTTGTACGTATTGCAGGAATCTTAGGGGAGATTTCTTCATCTTCTCATCAGTCAGAACTGTGGCACTTCACCAGCAGTAGCTGGAATGTGGTGAAGGCCAGGAGTTTGTAGACAGATGCAAGGAGAGATGCAAGGTGGAAGGCTTAGCCAATGATATCTGCAACATGAAGCAAAAATAATGTCTTCAAAATGGAGAGAGACCAAAGTCTCAAGAAGGCAAATTGGTCACAAAATCAAATGTCACAGAGGTTGAAAAAGATGAGCTCTGAAAGGAGACTATGGATTTGACATTTAGAAGGGCAGAGACCCTGCCCATTACACTCTCTGTTGTATTCCAGGCACCTTCCCCAGCACCAGGGACAGAGTCGGCAATTAATCACTGACTAGGGAAATTAATCTGGCTGTGGTGTATTAGATGTATTGCATGCATAAAGGTCTGTATTGATCATCCAGTATAAATTAAATTCTAATTTTCTCTAAGTAAATACTTTCTGGAAAGAGTGAGCACCCAGAGAGTAATCCTTCATATGCACATCAGAAACCAGTTAAAAAGAATAGACTAGAACTTAAAAATATGTTCCCAAAGCTCAATGAGGCAAGAAAGGAGAACTATCTGGCGCATTTGCTTCTCTAGTCTTAGTAGTTGTTCTTAGTAGGTGCTTGTGGCTTGTAGCCATAAGAAAGCCCCTCATGTAGCATGTTTATTTATAAGAGTTTCCCCTCTTATAAGATGACAGAAAATGATCTATGAAGGGCACTATGTTATCAAACGTTTTCAGTTAGTAAATCATATTCACATGACTTTTAAGAATTTGCAAAGCCCGTTTAAATGCACCATCCCATTTGATTCTCTCAATAACACAAGGGATGATTAGAGCAAGTATCATTACTTCTCCTTGCCTCCTTCATTTTAGCATTGAAAAAAAATCCAAGCGATCTTAAGTAATTTACTAAAAATCATACATGTAGTGAGATATTGAGCCAGGACTCATTCAAAAGTTTTAATTCGTAATTCAGCATTCTTGACAAAATAAACTTTACCTCCAAATACAAAGAAATCAGTTAATGGATAAAAACTGTCATTTGAAACCTCGGAACTAGCAATCATTTCTTTTTCTTTTTTTAAAATTTTCATGTATTTATTTTATTTATCTGAAAGATGGAGAGACACAGAAAGGCAGAGGGATTTTCCATTTGCTGGTTCACTCCCCAGATGACAGATGGCTGGGGCTGGGCTACCACAACCAAGAGCTGGAAACTCAGTTCATGTGTCCTGTATGGGTGGCAGGGACCCAAGTACTTGAACCATCACTTGTTGCCTCCCAGGGTGAGCAATAGAGGGAGCTGGAACCCGAAGCAGAACTGGGACTTGCACCAGGTACTCGCTCTGGCATGTGGATATCCCACAGAGCATCTTCCCTGCTGCATCAAACGTCCTTCCTTTTGACCTCTGCCTTTTGCCTTCTGTGGAGGAGGGTTGTATACAATTTAAATCAGTGCATAAGTTTTGAAATGCCTGCTTCTCTTTGCAGAGACTGCTATGAAAGAGTGAGATGAGCTAGCCTTTCTTTGTAGTGAATTACTAATTGCAAGGTATGCCTTATCCAGGAACTCTGTGTGGTTAAGTGTTGTTCTTGATGCAGTAGGAATACAATGATAACTCCCTTGTTCCATGGGGGAATCACACAGGTTAGACTGCTTTTCAGTTATAGCATTCTCTGCACATGGCCTGATATTATCTATGCATTATTTTATGGGCAAATGAAAGTATCACAGGTAAGATAAATTGTAAGTAAAGTTAATTTGATCTGATTTAAAGCTCAATTAGAACTTAGAATCTCAGAATTTCATAATTATCCCTTGTGGATCACTGTCTTTCCTTCCTCTTTTACACTTGTACCTTCTAGAATCTTCTGCCCATCATTATATGCAATAAACCCATGAACTTGGAGTCCTTTTTGGGAGAACATTGATATGTTTACTTAGATTCTTTCCATTCCCTGCCTCATCTTCCTTGTAACTCATGAGATGATAATGCACCTGTCTTCTTAAGAAAATAAAAACCCATCTACAAATCTATATGTGGTCTGTAATTCTAAGGCCTTATTTTGAGAGGAAAAAAGATGGAGAAGAAAGAAATAACTCACTAGTCTATAAAAGATACTTGTGTTGTAAATTATGGCCCATTTGATTTGACAAAGTCTAAGTTTGTGGGCCTTGAGGCTAGCAGCAGTCCCGCGGTGCCTGGCAGATAAATGAGAGCTTCTGACACAGGTGAGCAATGGGGCCGAGGGACTCACTTGTCACCAGTGACTCTGGCGATTATGACTCTGTGTGCTCTGGGAAGCCTTGCAGGTAGACATGTGCAATAAATCAAAACCAGTCATATCCCAGGGAGAACAACAGCTGTGTTTACACCCTCACAGGGTTGTGTGGACCCTCCCAAGAGGATATTCTAGAAGTGTTAGACTTGAAGAGTTGCTAACAGTTTATCTGAAACGGCTTTAGAATTCATTTGTTAACTTTTGAAGATTTACTTCATACCTTTTTTCTAGGATTCAAAGTTCAGGACATTCATTCTCTCATTCAACACTCAATTCTTCATTTTTCCTATGGGCTCCATGCTGGCCAGAAGGAAGTCAAGATGCAAGCAATGTCTCTAAAGTGAAGAAACAGATCATCAAATAAAGGTTAAAAAGATTGTATGGTAAAGGAAAATTTTTAATCATAATTTATTAATGTCTTTGATTGGAAGCAGAATGGGAAGAAATAGGAGTAGGAATGTGTAGAAAGAGTGAATGAGGCTGGTCCTGTGGCTCAATAGGCTAATCCTGTGCCTGTGGCGCCGGCACCCTGGGTTCTAGTCCCAGTCGGGGTGCTGGATTCTGTCCTGGTTGCTCCTTTTCCTGTCCAGCTCTCTGCTGTGGCCCAGGAAGGCAGTGGAGGATGGCCCAGGTCCTTGGGCCCTGCACCCACATGGGAGACCAGGAGAAGCACCTGGCTCCTGGCTTCGGATTGGTGCAGTGCGCCGGCCGTGGTGGCCATTTGGGGAGTGAACCAACAGAAGGAGGACCTTTCTCTTTGTCTCCCTCTCTCACTGTCTAACTCTGCCTGTCAAACAAAAAAAAAAGAGTGAATGAAAAGAAGAAATACTCAGTACAGATGTAAGATACAGTCTGTATTATTAATTGACTTCATTTGCAGAACACTTTTTTGAAAATGAATGATTGATTGTGGTTGGTATTCAGCTGCAATGATAAGGAATGAAAAGAATACTGAATTTGGTTATAAAGCAGACACAGTTTCTGGGATTTATAACTAGGCAAAATCTGGCAACTATAAACTGATGAATTTGTTTTTAAGATCTATGTTTACCCACATTAGGGTCCCTCTACACAATTGTTGGCACTGGAACTTGATAACAACATAGAGTGCTTGGAAATATTCAGAATAAAAGCTCAAACTGTGTTAAAAGCAGGTTTTCACAGGAAGAGTACCAGGTGACATGGGGGAATTTAACTGTCCAAGTGTTCCCCAGTAAAGGTGCAGGACAAGTAAAACAGTGTGCTTAACATTCACACAGTAGCTTCAGGACCACAGCTGGCATCTTTTCCACCCAATAGGATTGTTATTCCTCTGGGGCCTTTTTAGGAAAAAATTCTGCAGCATCAGATGTCCTTAGATGATAGAAAATAAGATTTATAAGGAAAATCTATGGGTTTTTGACACCTGCTCATTCCTAAGAGTTCAAAAATACTTATCAAAATGAATGAAGATGAAGGTTGACCTAGCTATCATTTCCTGTACCTCCTGTGTGCCTTTTCCTGGATTTTAAGTAGAAAATTATACTAACTTGTTATGATTGTTTAGAACCTTTGCCCTACTGCACTCCTCAAGGATTCACTGTGTCCCGTGAAGGGATTTGGTTAGATATAGAGATTTCCTCACTGACCTTACTGGTAAGACATGGTACTAGGTCAATTTATAGAACTCTTACTTAAATAGAGATTAGATTTACAGTGGTCTGGGATAGTTTTTAGGACAGTAATTTCAAGACCTACCACAAGTGATTTCAGCTGTATAGTAAAAATGTAGGAACACTTAGTGATATCTGAAGAAACCATAGATTCATGGAATCATAAGATTAAAATAGTCTATTAATTTACCTACTCTCCCATTGTCTTTATTTTCTCCTTCCACATATCCTACTGCTGGATTTACGTTACTGTTTAAAGCTTTTCTTCATTTACTTTAGCGTGTTTTTTTTATTTTTTAAAAAATTCTATTTGAGATATACAAATTTCATGTATTTCATATGAACATATTCAGGAACATAGTGATAGTTTCCACCCTCTCCTCTGTCTCGCACATGCTCTCATCCTTCTTCCTCCTCCCTCTCCTATTCCCATTCATATGTGTGTGTGTGTGTGTGTATACATATATATGTATGTATATATACACAACAGAATGGGTATATATATACACACATCTATATATACATATATACGTATATTATATCTATATAAAACAAAGATCTGTTTTCAGTTTAACGTGCTTTCGTTGGAAACCTAATATATATGAGATACTAGTACTAGGGCTTGGTGGGGGAAGACAAAAATGACTTACAAGTAGTTTCTCTTTGCTTTTGAAGAACACACAACTCCCTTGGAAAGAAAATTATGGCTCTAGGGGGACTTGAAACCCCAAGATCATGATTTGTAATAAACTGCCTTATTCAAGTGTTAATCTCTAATCTTTTATGATATTGTATTGTATGTTTTCATTGTTCTCTGTTTCTCTCTCTGAAGCAAAGCAGTGGATGGCTTAGAGTTACAGGCTCTTTGGTTAGCATGGTTTTGGCTGTAAACACTCCCATATGAATTTACTGAACACACACACATACACACACACACACACACTTACAGTTTTAACCCTATTAGACTTTGGACTTAATTATTTAATGGTAGCTTCATTCTGAATAGTCTCTTCACTTCACAATGCAATAGTACGTTGAATTAAAAACATATTCTGACTTTGTACAAGGGGGACTTCTCCTTGAGTTTCCACATTTTCCTTTGTGCTTCTTCTGGAACGGTTTGTGGAGAGTGCAAGACAGACCCCCTCGGCCCACCCTCACCCCCACCTCCTTCTACTTCATCATATTTTTATATAATCCGAGAGAAATCTGCTTTTAGTTAAAAGGCAGTTGAGGGAAAAGAAGGTCTTTTTTTTGGTGCATTAAAACGTTCCAAGTTTGTATGAAAGTTCTGTGAAGGCAGCAACCTAAGAGGAGGCAGCTGGAAATCATTAAGGGAACTTGCTGTGGATAGTGATTAAAGCCGGGTGGAATTCCTGCCCTCTTCTTGGGGTACTGTAAGCAAGTTCGTGTTCCTTCTGAATTCTGAATTAGCCCTCTGACTATGAGAGTTGGAAAATTATTTCACTCCTTTACTTCCTAGAGATGACTCCACTGATTTCTTAGGCTGTTACTGCAAATGAATAAATGAACACATTTGGAGATAACTGGTGCTGGGCTGTGGTGCACCTCATACTTCATGATTATCCTTGCATCTTCCTGGCCTGAGTCTGATTGGAACTGATAACCACTGAGTGGCATTAAGAACACTTTGTAGCTACTTTCCTGGTCTTATGGGAGAAGGGAAGGCTATTTATTAAGGCCCCGATTTTTCCTCTCCCACCTTTCTTCTTTAACGGTTGCACACCACTTTTCATGACAAGAAATGGTTGCAAATGAGTTCCTCCAAGTTCTTTTTCGTTTGTCTCCAACTTCCTATGGGTTCAGCCGCAAGGCATCCTGGGGCCTCAGAAGCACAGACTGATGATGGGTAGAGGCTGAAGTCCAAAGTGCAAGAGGCTGGGAGGTTTTCCCCGTCCCTGTGGGTGGCTGTGGCTGTGAAGAGCAGAGGAAGTGCAAGTAAGAGCAATTAGAGCTTGGTTGCTCTTTCTTTATTTTCACTCTTAGTAAGCTTCCCCAAATCTACTGTCCTCTGTCAGCACCTGGGGCCTCCCCTGAGCGTTCAGTGTGGTCCCATTGAAAGTCCTTTCCCTGGGTCCCTAACCCTTTCCCCTATTGGAAAGTGGGGGGGACTCAGCTACCATCAAGAGCTCTCACAAAATCCACTTTTTAAATTCCAGTTCCAGCCTCCCATCTCCTTTATTGCCTAGTTAAAGGTGGGTGGTCTGGTTGGAGCAGAAAAAATTTAACCACCTCATAACAAGCCTTGTTTATAGATAGTATCAGAATTCTCGGTGCATCGAAGAAATGTTCTACAGCCTTTGTCTTGAGGCCTCGGCAAATCTGAAGAGAAAAAAATCAATTTTTATAAAACATCTTGTTAAAACCTGATTCTGACATTAAGGGTTTATTGTTTTCTTGGAGGGAGAATCATCAAGAAAGAATGAGTTTTCTTTTCTCTCCCAATTTTGTTACCTTTGAAGAGCAGTTTCTTTAACATTTAACATAATTTCTTTATTTTCATGAAAGTCCGAAGTGCCAAGCTCGACTTATGCATATGAATCTATTATTAAGTCATAACTCTTGTTAAGACTAACAAAACAAAACACTAATTTGGCAGCAGTCTTAAAGTCTATAGTTGAGTAGACAAACTATTAGATTGATTAAAGAGATTTTCACACAAGGACAGTCTACTAATTTGCTGAGCATTGTATCTCAAGGTTAAAAAATTCTGGCTACATTTTAAAGCAGGGAAGATCAATTAGAACATTCATTAGATTGCTATTTACACTTTAATTGTCAACCCTGCTCATTTGTTGGAAGCCTTTTTTAGTCATTAGTGTCTGTCAGTAAGAAATATGTCTTAATTTCGCTTATATTCATTTATTCAGCCTTTCATTCAATCAACAAACATTAATAACGTGCCAAGCACTTTGCCAGCTTTTAAAAATATCCTGACGCAAAAAGACAAAGCTTGTGCTCAAGGACACATTCCTCTCAGGTTCTCATGCAATCAAAATTAGTATAAAAGCATTGGCTTTGCTAAAGTTAGGAAAATCTTCCCTTTTCACAATGGAAATACATAAAAAGGATCCTAATAAGTGAATATCCTAACTGTTCTTTTTTGCTTGTGGCTATGAGCCCATATGATCTTCTGGTTTAAGATGTCTAGCTGCGCTTCGTTTTTGGCTGATGTTGGCCTTGTTCCTGTTGTAGATTGGCCAGCTTTTCAGAGGGGGTGCATCTGTCCATGCTTCTTTCTTGGGACTCTTGAGGCAGCACAGTCGATATGTCCCCCACTTTCTGATCAGAGGAAGAAGCCTGTGTTACCCCTGGAATGTATTTCCCAGATTCTGAACGAGGGATTCCTCTAGAGTTGGTGGGAGACTCTGACAGATCCGAATGTTCAGAGGAAGGCTATAAACTCTCTGAAATCACCGGGAGCTTATGGTTACACTTTAACTGCCTTCAGGTTGATTGATTTGGTGTCTTTTTGTGTGTGTGTGTGTGCTTCTGGAAATGATCTGGGCCAGAAATTAGGCCCACAGGACCTAGATCCTGCTGAGTGCTTGACTCATTTATCTCTGAATATTTAGCAGCCAAACTGCAGTAAGATGTTTTTTTCTCTTTGAGTATAATGCCACTGATAAAATCATTTCGCATGAAAGGCTTAATACTAATTGTCCAATTTGGCCTAGCATATATATTTTTAAACTTTGTTTTATTCATTTAAAAGGCAGAAAGACAGATACAGCAAGATTTCCCATCTACTGGTTCCCTCCTCAAATGCCCATACCACAGGGGCTGGGCCAGGTTGAAGCTGGCAGTGAGGAACTCAATTCAGGTCTCTCACTTAGCTGACAAGAATCCAATCACTTGACCCATCACCTGCTGCCTCCTAGAGTGTGCAATAGCAGGAAGCCGAAATTGGAAGTGGAGTTGGAACCTGAACCCAGGCACACCAAAACGGGACATGGCGTCTTAACTGCTATGCCAAATGCCTGTACCAAGTTTTGAACTGATGAACCCTGTCTGAAAGATGTGTTCGGGTGTTAGTTCCAATCTTTGGAGGAGCAGATACCACGATGAGATTAATTTGCAAAAGATCTTGTATTGAAGAAATGTCTTGGGAAGATAAAGGAGTAGGATGCAGCAAGAGTGTCTTTGGCGGTTAATGCAAGCTTGTCACTTGTCCACTAAGAAAGGAAAGAGAGGATCAGACGGGAAGAAGCTCAGTCTTCAGCATGGTGAGAAAATATCCACCAGGTTGGTGGGGTCTCCTCAGTCAAAGGCTGCTGATAAGAAGATCCAGGAACGAGTAGGAATGGAGTGGTTCTAGTAACTCACACTGAACTCAGGCAAGAGCCGAGGCCAATTAGGGAAGATAAGAGTCCCCAGGGGCAGAGCTGTGGTTGACAGTGAACTAACCCACCTGAATTCTTTTTATATGTATGTAAAAACTCACATCTTATTGAAATACAGTATATACACCAAGAAATGCAGATAAGTATTCAGAAAATGAGTTTTTCATCACCTGATCACACCCATAACCAGCACGGAAATCAAGAACAAAGCATGACTAGTATCCCCAGAGTCCTCACTATTCCCCCCATTTCCTTTTTAAATGAGTGAAATAAGAGTATATTGTCATTTAAATGGTTTGGTTCAGTTACGTGCAATTTCTAACTATATACCACATGATTTGACATACATACAATGTTTACACGCTCCCTGTAAATCAACTATTGCAAATAAGAGAGGGCATGTGAAACTTGGGCTGATATAATCAAATAGCCTGGTACTGGCACAAAAATAGACGTGTAGACCAATGGAACAGGATGAAACCCTGGAAATGAATCCACGTGTAGCTCTTTTGATGGAGACCCCAGCAGTGCACCTCTATGGCCACTATGGACTCAGCCCACAGTGACCGAGCAGGCCCTGGGACAGTCAGACATCTGATGAATTGTGTGGCCCAAAATGTCTAAGAAGGGTGGCAGTGTTACTTGGAGCTCGTGGTTCCTGCTAGAACGAATTGCTTGTCTTACTGGTGCTGGAGAGTCCTTCTTCCTTCTGTTGAGGCAGGCAAAGCAAAGACTCTGTATGGAACTTTTTTGTTTCATTGGATTTTGTCATACACTTCTATGTCACTTATCAGGAAGGAGATTATCTTTTCTTAATCATCTCTGTTACCAGAATTGGAAAGACCTCATTTTCTTCATCTGTAAAATGAGACTTTGGAAACAATTTGAGGCCACTTTCTGTTTTATTATTCTTTTCAAAAGAGTACCAAAACAAGTCTACAGGACAATAATGTTCTGTGGAGGGATGTAGCCACAGGTGAACTGAAGGAAAAGCTGAGTAGATGGGTCTGGAAGGAAGAGTGGGTAGGAATAAAACTAAGAGGCCATCCATACTTCACAAAATGGAGGTGTCACACGAGTCCTACTTCTCAGTGATGTCTTCGAAGATAGCATTTACGGCTTATTCATCTCAGCGTATCTGGTCTTTATACACTACTCTGGCCAAAAGAATAAAAAAAAAATGTACTAAATTGGACATACTTGAAGGGTAAAAACCAAGACTTGATTATTAGAGAGGGGGAGCTTAGTTCTGAATTTAGAGGCTTAAATTTAACCTCTTGATGATCTGTGTTGGTAGGAAAGGTAGAATTTGTGTTATATATAGCTTATCTCAATACAAATGTATGGGGTAGAGAATTAACGTTTAAGCAGTGTTGGAAATGAAGATAGAACTTGGACCGGGAATTTGAGGTGAGATTATCTTAACTTAGATTTAGGATGGCTTCTGACAATGTTGTTAAAATGTAGATAAATTATTGATTTATTTGAGAAGAAAAAAAAAACACAGTAGATTACTCAAGCTTTCTGTAATAGCAATAGCTTATGTGTCATTCTGTATAGCGATTCAACTCATTTTCTGACAGTAGCCAATACTATTCTGGGAAAGCAGGCCAATGGTCCCAGAATGACTGAGTCTTTGACCAAGTCTCATTAGCAAAACGCGTTCAGCCAGATGCCACAGAGGCACATTGTGAATTTCTTCATAACAAATGTTGGCCCTTACTCAACAGATGTGTCTTAAAAACTCTATTTCCTTTGTTTAGTTTTTTTTTCCACAATAAATGTGTTAAACTTTGAAGAACAATCTCAGTGGGTCCAGTTTTCTCATTTAGTAATTGCAGCAGTGTTGTTAATTTCTGTATAAGTCTGGTGGCTGTAATAAAAGCAAAAGGAGGCCTCTCTTGCATTTGAGTTCAGACGCATTTGAGTCTGCTGATTTAGGGTTCTGGGATTTCCTATTCTTCCCTAGTATTTATGAATTCAACTTCAATTTTCAGATTTCCAAAGGCCACTTGAGGGTTTAAGTAATGTCTTTAATTATAACTTAAAGTATAGGCAATTGCATTTCATGAAGCTAACAATTACCCAGAGTGTATTATTAGAGAGTGAGTTATTGAAGTCTGCATAGTTTGTGAAACAGCCATCAAAATAACTGGGGGAGAAAAAGAGATAAACTAGATTGGAACAATGAAGCTTGAAAACAACTTTGATTGTGTCTGGAGTTTATATGGTAATGAGTCCTAATTCTTAAGCATTAGTTCTTTGGAAAAATTCTTAGAGTCTCTCTTGTTTGCATTTATTCAGAAATAGATGTTGGCAATGATTTCATTAACTTTTAAAATATAAACACTGAGTGCTAATGTGGCAGTTTACTATGCTCTTGTGGACTTTATTTTATGTAATTCTTAAAATTTCCCTGTGTCATAGGTAATGATGCTTTCTTGAAAGTGGATTCTAAGAAGTGATAAACAATTTGCCTGAAATCACACACTTTGGAAGTAGCAATGCTGAATTGAAACCCCGATATTTTACCCTGGAATCTAATGCAGAAAGCCCATTATATGATCAAGTGACTAGATTGGTAGTGCAGTTTTTCCAGTATTGAGGCATTTCTCAAGCGATTTAAAAAATTTGAGTAAGTAAATACTCTTAAGGATGACATTGTAAAATAAATACATTGATTTAAAAATCAATGCCAGCATCTTTTTCTTATCTTCTTGGCCCATTTTTTTTTCCTAGTCATTCTCACTTATCCCAATACCTTAAGCATTATGATGAGTCTGGCATAAGGGAGAGAAATATTTGGAGTCAGTTAAGGATTTAATTCTAACATTCATTTATTAATTGTATAATCTTAGACAAGCTCTTTGATTTACTGATTTGTAAAACAGTAAAAACTAATGGCAACCTAACAGGATTTTTAGGAATAAAAAAGAGAGAGAGAGGGAATTTGCAAAGGGTCTGGCATTATAGGCACTGAATAAATGATGAACATTATATTTATAGTAGTGCCAGGGGGGGCACTATTTCAACTTAAGACATTTCACCCCTTTTAGGAGGTAGTTTAAAAATTCATTGTTTATGATAACTTAAGGAAACTATCCAAAGTTTCCCATTTAAAAAAAAAAAAACATGATTTCCTATCTGTATTTTAATTTAAAGTTCTAGCATATGGAGTGGAAATTTCATGGGGTTTTTACGGATACTTTTTGTATTTCAGTGGACCACTAAGCCCATGACTGGTCTCATCTGTTCAGTTCAATATGTCCAGAAGTCTCTGTGCAAAAGAAACAGCATGTTTTCCAAACTGGAAGCCATTTACAGGATTATTAGGATTGTGAGCATCTGAGATGCTCGTCTGCTTTGTTTACCATGGTTCCTATGAATGGAATAGCATGGGCATAGCACTGGAATGTATGGAATAAGGACTTTTTTTTGTTTGTTTCATCCTCAGCAGAAATGTGCCACAAATACCCCTAGAGGTGGCATCTCTAATGTGCCTCCTTTCAGCAGCTGACTTAGCTGTAGACTTTGGGGTGTATGGTAAGACCAGTGGCTCTGCAGGAATCAGCTCTTATCCTCTTCCCTGTCTTCTGGCCCTTCCTCCTGCCATCTCCACCTGTGCCATCTCACCATGTCTCCACTCCTCTGACACCTCCTTGTGTATCACTCAGTGTTATAAAACAGGCCTGCAAATGTCTTAATACAACAGGCAACAGTGTAGTTTTCTGGGCGGTGAGCTGTAGAAACATATGCCTTTCTATCTGTAGCACTCCTTTAAAGACATAGAAGAAGAAACATGAGTTACCTCCAAGATGATGCCTGTTACAAGGACAATCTCATCCCTAACGTTACTTAACATTCATTTAGCATTTGCTATGCACTAGACATAATGTGCTCTGCATGATTTCATATATTTCTGATAACAACCTTGCTGTGGCCTGAATCATGTTTCCTCCCGAATTCATGCACCAGAGCCATAGCTCCCAGTACGACTGATTGCATTTGGAGATAAGGCATTTAAGAAAGTGATTAAAGTTAAATAAGGTCATAAGAGCTGCACTTTGATCTGCCAGGATTAGTGTCCTTCTAGGAAGAGAAATGGGCTTGCTCTGTATCATGTGAGAGACAATGAGAAGGTGGCCGTCTGCAAGCCAGCAGATCTCACAAGAAATGGATCCTGCCGGACCTTGATCTTGGGCTTGTAGCCATCAGAGCTGTGGGAAAGTTCATTTGTTTCATTTATCCCACCAAGTCTATGGTGTTTTGTGATGGTGGCCTGAGCTGATAAAAGCTTTAATTGGATTCCTTTTTTTTTTTTTTATAAATAAGAAAGCTGGGGCTTAGATTAAAAAATTCGGACAGCATTCCAACCCTGTTCTCGGCCTTTCTGTCTTTCCCAGCTCAGGGCAAAACTTGGGGGACGGGGTGTGGGGTGCTGCTTTATAATTTTTTTTTCTCTAACCACAAGTTTGGTTCCCTTTTCCCATTCTATTTTTTTCTAGACTTTCTTAACAACCATTCTTTCTCAACACTCCTGATTTTCTGGCTTCTTCCAAAACCCTATCCCTGACTCTCATGCGAGGTTTTGCTGTTGACTCGTGTCCCTTTCTCCTATCTTCCAAAATCTATTTCCTCTCTCAGAGTCTGAGACTTTCTCTCGATCATCAAGTACATCTTTGCTCATTGTGATTACAATCTTGTTTCTTCACTGTTCCCACTTGGATAAACATCTCCTGAAAGACACTGGTTTTTGTTTTTGTTTCTCAACTTTGTTAAAGTACTTTTTTTTTTTTTTTGTTAAAGTTCTTAGTAATCAGAAGGCAAGGAGAAATGAGAAAAACAGGCAGTTCATATGTCATTTTTCTAAGTCAGGATTTAGTGATTCAACTCCTATTTTCTACCCAGTTCTTAAAGCTGTTAACGATGATTTATTTTTTTGTTATACTTTTTAAAGCACCCCACTTGTTTCTCTGCTATTTTAATTACAAAGTAGTCTTTAAAATTTTGAACTCTCCAAACTGCGAGGGTGCAACTGTTCCTACAGCTGATTGAACTGCCGATATCAAGACACACGGTAATGAAGAACAGACAACTTTTGCGTCTTGAATACCCAAGGCCATTCCATTGTTTACAGCACTCATCTCTCTCACGTAAGAGAAAAATGAAGATATTCCCCATAGATCTTCCATTTTAACCAATTTTGTGAGTCATCCTTACTCTCCTACTTCCTTACCTAAACCTGTAATAAATCATCAGGTCTTAGAAATACAACTTCTTAAATAATGCATCTCTTGCAATCACTCTTCTTGTCTCCAGTCCCCTGCTGTTGTTTCAGACCCTCTTATTACCAACTTGCTGCTGTCCTCTTGCTTACAAGTTTCCCCTAACTTCTGCTTGCACTGAGCACAGCAAGCATGCACAGCGGGCACAGTCTTCCAGGCTGTAAATTTCATCATAATCATATGGCCTGTCCTTTCTGCAGCCCCATCCTATACCTACTGAACAATTGGTACATCGTGCACGCATGGCCAACTGTATAGTAGACAATCTGCTGATCTAGATAGACAGAGCACGAGGTTGGCGTTGTGGCACAGCCGGTAAAGCTACCACTGTGTTGCTGCCACAGATTTTAGCTTTCATGGGACTCACCTGCTCGTTGATTGAGTGCCTTGTTCCCAGTTTGTGATTTCCTTTCTGTTTATTTCCCAGGGTGCTCTACATTCTCCACTTCTGACAGCCCTTCTATCCTTTCTTTTCCTTTTCTGTTCTTTCTGTTAATAACATCTACCACTTATTGGGCATTTTCATGTGATGCTCTGGGCCTGGCATATATATATATATATATATATATATATATATATATATATATATATTCTGTGACACAGGTTCAAGTCCCCATGGCTCCACTTCTGATGCTGCTCCCTGCTAATGCTCCTAGGAAAGCAGTGGAGATGGCTTAAGTTTTTAGGCCTCTGCCACCCATATTGTAGACCCGGATTCCAGGCTCCTGGCTTTAGCTTGAACTAGCCCTGTCCATTAGGCCATTTGGGGAGTGAACTAGTGGATAGTTCTAGTGTATAGAAGATCCTGTTCTCTGTGTCTCTCCCCCTCTCTCTTTGTAGCACTTCAACTAAATAAAATAAATCTTGTCCTCATGGAATGTGTAATCCACGGGAAATATAGAGAATGCTTCAAGAGATTACACTAGACTGGATGGGTGCTACAGTAGGGAAGTTAGGATGTACTGTTTGAGAATAGAGAGGTGACACTTAACTTGATCAACGAAGATGTGTGTTACATCCAAGGCAGGTTAAGAAGGTGATATTTGGGTACAATGAAGGCTTCAGAGTTGTGGGCTGGGAGTAAAAGCCTCAGACAGAGAAACACGATTTGCAAAGGTTAGCACTTATAGTTCATGTTCAGAAAGTATAAATAGTTCATTGTGCCTAGAGGTGAGGGAATTGTGTTGGAAGACAGGACTAGAGAGGTGAATTTTCCTAACCATCAGGCACTTTCAGTTACAGCCCATTCATCCCTTAGCTGGGGATTTCTCCACATTGGTCCACTCATGATGTGAAATCCTCAGCTGCACCGACTTGGAGCACATGCAGTGTCTAAGATGGATTTCTAGGAGCAGCATCAAAGGCAAGCAAACCTTACCTCTAGGATATTTATACTTGCCAGGGTGAATGGGATCTAGGAGAAAGGGGAAACTGATTTCCTAGTCATTGGAGAAGCAAGAAGTCCTGGCTGCAACACTTTGGGATTGGCACTGTTTTGTCCTCAGATGGTGAAACCTGAATGTACTAATTCTACAACATAGTACATGTGCACAAGCAAGTGCCCCAGATGTGTGGGGAACAGGCAGGTACAAAGCTGAGAAAGCTCCAGAACAAAACACACAAGGAGCCCCAAAGACCCCCTACATCTTTGGTGCACAGCAGTGGATTGCAGCAGAGAATGGCTTCTTTTCAACACATGGCCTTTAATGAAACACAAATGTTCTTGATGTTTCTCATCTTTTTGCCCAAAATGTAGTTCAAGGTTTTGAGGCTTTAAGGTGCATCTCAAATACACTCTTTGTTTTTCCATGGCCTGCCAGCTATGAACCCTAATGTTTCCTCTGTCTGGACAAACAGGCTTAACTCACAATAGGGGAATGAAGATGAAGTCTCCTGTTTTTTATGTGTTGAGATGGAGGTGGGATAAGCTTCATATCATTCCCATCTGATCGCTCTTTCCGGTGCTCAGGGTACAAGCTCTCAGTAGTCAGTAGGTTGTGAGGTTGGGGGAAGCAGCAGTCTTTAGCTTCTCCGTCTGGGTTTCTTGGGGCTAAGCTTGTGGTGGAACCAGATCGTCAATGATTTCATTAGCTGCAATTCTGCATGGACCCTCCATTCTGCAGTTGCTTCTGATTTCAAAGATTAATCTTCCTAATGGACTGAATATTGGTATAGGGCAAAACAAAATCAGAAACACTTCTGTGGTCCATTTTAACTAAAACTTTATGTGTGTGTGGGGCTGGTGAGGAAGACAGAGGAAGGGATTTTTTTCCCCCTTCAATATATCTTAAAGCAAATCAATACCAGAATCTTGGACATTCCTGGTTATTAAATGCTCCTTTGGAGATTCTCATTACATTGCTAATTGTATTAGGTACCCATTGCTGAATAACAACTTGCCCCCAAATTCAGAGGCTTAGGACAAAAATCATTTATAATGCCAGGTTCTGTGAGTTGTGAATCTGGGTGAGGCTTGACTGGATCCTGTGGCTCAATTGCTCACAACACAGCAGTTAGAGTGGGGCTGACGTCTGGCACAGTGGTGAGCTCAATACTTGAGACACGCACATCCTATGTCAGAATGCCTGGGTCCAAGTCCTAGCCCCACTTCTAATTCCTGTTTCCTGCTAATGCAAACCATGGGAGGCTGCAGTGATGGCTCATATGCTTGGGTCTTTGTCACCTATGTGGGGAGGCCCGGATTGCATACCCAGCTTCTGGCTTCAGTCTTTGTCCAGCACTGGCCATTTGGGGAGTGGACCAGTGGATGGCCATCCCTCGCTGCACCCTCCTTCCCCATCTCTTCATCTGTGTTTCTCTGCCTCTTAAATAGGCTTTGTAAGCAAGTGTCTGGCTAGGTCATTGAGGGCTCCAAATGGGGACGGTCCACTGTAGCGTCCTCTGGTGGTTGTGGCCCTTGTGGACCGGGACTGTCAGTTCTTTACTGTGGGGCTTTTCAACAGGGCTGTTCACCTCACAGGTACTTGCTTTCCCTGGATGATGGGCCTGAGAGGGAACAAGAGAAACCAACCAAGAGGGAAGCCACATTCCCTTTGTAAAATACCCTCAGGAGGGATATCCCATCTCTTCCTGCATTCTGTTCAGTAGAATTCAGTCACTGAGACCAGCCCAAGTCAAGGGGCCAGCAGAGGCATGAATGTCAGGGGGTAGAGGGTCAACAGGAGCTGTTATGGAATCTCCCTACCACATGGATTTATGAATTCCTAAGCAAACACTTATTAAGGGCGTACGTGAAAAGCCTTGCCCTGTGGACTGGGCTTTAGAAGAGTCCTCAGTACAAAGCAACAGATAATGTGCTTTGTTCCCCAGAACGTGATTTGTAATCTAAGAGGAAATGGGTATACCTTAAACATGCCCTACAGTGATGTGTCGGTTTATACTGCATGTTCAGAGAATTATGGACGGGGGAGAACTCTGTGGAGACGATTTAGGAACTGTCTTCCATCTCACACAAAGACACAGTTCCCTCTGACACAGCAGCTGCTGAGTAAGTTGTGTTAAAGAACGACTACTGGAGACCCATTTGGAAGCAAACAGGAACAAACTAAAAGCTCCATTCTTTCTAGACTATTTGGGATCTTCTCAGAGTCAACGCCCCAACAATTCTCCTCTCCCTCCGCACATGCCTATGGCTGTGAGCAAAGGAGAGGAAGGATGAAGGAAATGGGACTTGCTTGTGGCTATTTTCTGATTTTGTTTCTGGAACTTTCTGAGGCGATTTTCTATGGAGTGCCTGTGCATCCTTCCTGTGTGTGACTACAAAGCAAACAACGACTGGAATCATGGATCTTTCGTCTTGTCAATGAGGAAACCTGGGTCCTGAGAAATTCAATGACTTGCTCAAGTTCCAGTACATTGAGAAGCAGAGCAGGGGCTCTTAAACTCCCAAACCTTTACTCCTTCCAGGACACCCCAAGCTCCCACCTGCTCTGCAAACACTGAAGACTCCAGCTGTTTCTTGTCCATCATACGAGATCCCATGGTGAGTCTGGGGATAAGTGTTACCTGTGGGTCACATGTGAGGACCCAAGTCCTATTGGGAGGCTTCTCTCTTACCTGCTTACACTAGATAGATCAGGTCAGATTTTTGGTGTCACTACATCTACTAAGTGCTTTTATTTCAGTGAGATTCAGGCTTCTCTTAGTGGAATACATAATGAAGGAAACTGAATATTTTTAAATGATGTCTGTTTCCACTGTGGAAAGAAGGCAGCATTAAAACTCAAAAAAAATTGAAATGCTACTTGAATACAGATTTCAAATTAAAACTAGTTTACATTTCGCAGTGATGGAAGTTCATAGAGACTTTCTAATATATAAAACTTTCCTAAAGCAGTTGTGTGTTTCTGATAAGTCTTATATAACAGAATGCCACTCTAGAGTAAAAGATTCAAATGTTTTAATTGGAAGTTAGAGAGGCTTTATTGAAATCTAGATTTTAGTGTGTGCTTTCATATGAGTTTAAAACAATAAGTTTCTTATCTCAGTTCTTGAACTTCTTGTGTACTTTTCAAGATATATCTTCCAGACATGGAAAGGAAATGGAACAATATCACTTCCTAACCCTCCCTTTATCCCCTCTGCACATTCTTTTTCTTCCTTTGAATTTTAAGAATTTATAGTGCTATTCTGGACTTTCATAAACTGTAATATTCCTGCAGGAAGTGATAACAACCATGTTAGATACTGTGATTTTTTTTTAATAAAAGCGATATACCATCTCTCCCTAACAGAAATCTCAAACCAAAAATTAAAAGATAGTTAAGTATTATAGATGATGTTGATATGCATGTCATTACTTTGTGAGAATGGAATCTTTTTGAACAGTAATGGTGGGTTCAGCTTTGCTGTGACAGAGTGATCTCTGTTGAAATTGGAAACTTGAAATTAAATAAAGACTGTAGTTGTTGAAATTAAATAAAGACTGTAGTTGGCTGTAGTTGTACTGACTTATGAAAAACAAAACCCTTTATGAGCATATATTAAATCCTATAAAGGATCTTTAGCATTGTCAGTGTGGGATATTTTCAAAGACATGAACCTGGCAGACACACCAGTGAGCAAACACCAGCATGGGCTGATAGAGGGCTCCTTCCCTGCCGTGCCTTCCTCTCACCCTACTTTGCCAAGCACATGAGTTTCTTACTTTTCTTTCCACACATTGGACGCTCCCTTATCTTCTTGTCTACCTGTTGAAATTCTAAGCACTATTATGGCCATCTCAGATATCATTTGCTCACTTTGGAGCTCTTTGATTTGTACATTTCCCTGCTTAGCCTTGGCCCCTCCAAATGTTGACTTTGGATGCTTCATCACACAGTGATCTTGCTTCGAATGATTCATGCTCATATCTGTCCTTGCTAGGAGTCAGGAGGATCAGCTTCACGAGGGCAGAAAGCATGGCTTGTATTTTTCTGGGAATGGCAGGGGGTAGGGAATTTAAGTGTCTGCAGGACCAATCTGTGGCGATTACAAACCAAGAAATGGAGAACTTAACCTTCCCTTGCTTCGGCAGGAAGACGCTTAGCTCCCTTAGATGACCAAGTGACATTTACTGGGCAAAGGGCGAGTATCAGGCACTGGCAGCAGGGCTCATGGTGACAGGTGGCCGTGGTATGAATGGAGAGAAGGGGTGCCCCAGGTTCCCCTTTAGGAGCACTCCTCATGGCTTGCTTCAGCTGCACTGCACCCTTTATCATGCATCTTTCCCCTGGACAGAAAGCTCCATGATATCGTTCCCCACTGCAGTCCTAGTGCCTATCCCAGTGCAGCAATACAGGCAGAGCTGATAGAGATTTGTTGACTGAAGGACTAATGCAGGACACTTGATCTGTTGCAATAAGAGTAGAAGAGGGGGTGGGACATATGTCTTATGCAGGTTTATTCACTAATGATGGTCTCTGCATACAGTGTTTTGGTTTTTAGTGTGTGTTTTGTATATTTGGATAGCTTATGCCTCTGTAAATTTTGTTTTTTCTCCTCTTCAATATGCCTTTCTTTTTATTTTTCTTTTTTAGTTTGCCTTTATGTATTGCCAAAACAAAATAAATCTAACAGGTGCCTCCACTTGTGTTGTTTTGGTATTGCTTTACCATCCCCCTTTTCCTTTAATTATATCCAAAAAATGTCAGAGGGAGGAATCTACAAGCAAAGCCAGCAAGTCCAGCAGTCCTGTTATGATACAAGAATTCTCTCTTAAATGCCTAGCGTGTAACTAACTTACTTCAGTTCTTTCCAAAGATTTTTTTTCTTTTGCATGCTAAGTATCTTCTTCAACACCATTCTGATTTTTCAATAAAATCAAACCATGAGGAGAATTTTTCATTTCAGGAATAGATATTAATTGGACTCATCTCTTTCTCTGTCTTTTAAAAGGAAGGAATCCCTAACCCTAAGTGGGAATTTTTATTTAAGTTATTCTAAATGTAAGATACTTAAATGTATTTAAAGGGGCTAATTAAAAATTGTAATATGTATTTCTCAAAGGAAATGAGACTACAACATATGTGGCTTTCATTAGTGACTGTACCATGGAGATATAAGCCAAAATTCTTAATAGGGAAAGTTTAATGACTAATTAATTGATCCTTAAATTGTTTGTTAATGGATATTACACACCCACGACACACATCTTTTGGGTATTTTCTGAATTGCTCTCTCAGGGAAAAAGCAAGATGTTACTTATCGTCAGTTAAACCTCTGCAAGTCTTGAAGGCGATGGGGTCTCCTCTCTTACTGCACACCCCAGACTAGATCTCTTGATTTCCCCAGCTTGTGAGAAGTGAAGAAAGTGGTAATCAGATGTCACGTTAATGTAGGAATCCATGGTGTGGATGTGTTTGATACAACGACTGTTAAGAGTAATAACCAGTCTGATGTGCATGTCCAAAGAAGTGGGTAAAGGTATAAGGGAGCAGCCCGGTGTTATTGTGGAGACGGATTGTATTTGCATTCACAAAATCAGTGGATCATAATGTTTGGGATCATTAAAGAAACCCACCACAGAGTAAGTTGTAAAATTTGATAGGCTATGTTTAATTTTTTCATGATATTTTTCTTAGCTTTTTCCTTAAGAGGACACTGAAGTACAGTTAAATGCAACTTGTGTATTGCATGCCATTTCTGCATTTTTTTTAGATTAGCAAAAGTGGCTCAAGTCTTACCTGTGCCAAATAAATGTAGACAGTTCCTGAATTTTCATGTCAGGTCTGAACGTTCTCCTGTCCTGCACACATGAATATTCATCTGCACACGACATGCCTTTCCGTGGAAAGTCACAGGTGCAAGACTGAATGCCTGGTCTTTGCTCCACACCCCATCCCATTCCCTGCCTTTTCCCTTTTCACTTCAGAAAAGACAACTTCATCCTGCCCGTTGCTCGGGCCAGAAACTTGGGAGTTGCCTTTGACTTATCTGCTTTCCTCTCCTCCATCCCCCGAGCCCTTGGGTATTAGAATGTACTCAGAACCTGGTGGCTGCTCGGCACCTCATTTACCACTCGGGCTCTAGGACTTGGGTCCTTGCCACCCATGTAGGAGACCTAGAGTGGGTTCTGAGTTCCTGACTTTGGCCTGACCCAACCCTGATTTTTGCAAGCATTTGGAGATTGAATCAGTGGGTGGGAGATCTGTTTCTCTGTCTCTGTGCCTGGCAAATAAAATGAATGAATGAATAAATAAATAAATGTAAACTTAAAAGATTCAGCAAGATTGATTTAACCCCACAAAGTTCCTGTAGCTAATCTTGGGTTTGGAAGACTCATCAGCGAAGGGGATGTGTCTTCTTTCCTCAGGAGCTCAGCTCCTGGGTGAAGTATTCAAACAGCACATGAAGTGCTTGCGAGGGCAAATGTGACATTTCTAAAATAAGTGTAATTTAAAAGCCTGTTTGTTTTTGCTGGTACCATTTCGGTTTGGCTCACTGAATAGTTGAGAAGCCTTGAAAATGGAAATTGAATTCTCCAAGCCTGGTTTCCTCATCCGTAAAATGAGGATATTGTGCTAGATGATCTTCAAGTTCTCTTTTTGATTGAGAATTCTCCCTTTACACAAGGAAAATCACATGCTACTATGATGAAATATTCAAATGCAAGCTGATCACTAGAGATATAAACTCTCTTGGCTTTGAGGATAATTGTAGATATTTCTTGTTATAGTTTGGTGTACATACTTAACCTTCCCACAGAGCCCTGAGACGTTAGAGGTTGACTCCGAGACACAAACCTATTCCTTTATTTTCACTGTTAGACAATTATAAACAAAGATGAGGCAGAAGGTACGGATACACTGGTTGCTTAGTTTCCAATTATCTGGAAACCCCTTGTTAGAATTGAGTGTAGAATGTATTATGCCTGAATATAACAGTCAGATGATCAGAGATAGATATCTGAGTAGTTTTAGTATTTACACTAAAATTACATTAAACTATTTTTAGAGGGAGGGCTCCTTTCCAGACCAATGTGCTAAGTACTTAACACTGAGAAAAATCAGTTTTATGTTTTCCTTCACTAAAGATCCTAGTGAATGATAGCTAACTTAAATGACCAAATTAAGAAATAATTTTTCCCTTCACAAAGTCTATTTAAACATAATTAATTAAACCATGACCTTAATAACTACTTAAAGACTACTTCTTTGTATAGAATTGAAGCAAATAATGTTTCATAAGCAGTACTGTCATGGTATATACCTACTTATTGGTTCTGTGGTGTGATCATGTGACTAAGCAGAAAGATTGGAGGGAAAGGAAATTTTCTGGTTTTATTCTTCGTAGAACTAAAGTAGCAGCTAAGAAGTGCTAAAGCAACTTCTGCTGTAATTTTGGTACTTGGGGGCCATAGATTTTTTTGAAATTACATTTCTCAGGTCTTCAAAATATTTTTGAGGTGTTACCCAACCAATTCTCACAAAGTTCTTTTGAGAATTAAAAACTGGCAGGGATGAAATGATCATTCTGCACCAGGCAGAGCCTAGGCACCTGGCTTATGGAAGCAAATGTTGTCCTGAACTCAACCATTTCACATCAGAGTTCCTGTCGAGTCATGTGACTGATGTTCTTCATTCCCTTGTTCATCCATCCATCCCTTCATTCATTTATCAGTCAGATATCATTCCAGCCTCTACTCTGCTGAGCCTTTGGGGATGTGATTATTTTTGCTACTGGAAATCTATTAGGAACAATGCACTAAAATGCCCAAGGATAAACCAAACATTGGTACCTATTCTAGGCCTTTTCCATTTTGTGGCGAGGATATTTTGTGGAACTGTGAACCTAATTGAAATCCTAAGTCACTGCTGTCAGTGTTTGCAGACAGGCAGGCCAGCATCAGCTGTGCTGTAGAAACTCAAAGCTCATAATGTTTTTCCCTTTATTACTAGGGAGGTTTTTAAGATGACTAAAAGCCCAGGAGCAGTTGTAGAGTCTGAGAAATACTTTCCATTAAAAATTCCTGGGATTTTATATGCTTCTCTTTTAGCTAGAATTTAATTTAATTTAAAAATCCTTTCTCTTTATAAAAGTTACTTTTTTTCAATACACATGTACACAATCTTGAAATTATGGAGTTTCTTCTTTCTGAGCAGTCATTCCACATCATATTCTTGTCTCCTTCCTCCAGTCCAGCTTGGGGTCCCGCCCATAACCTTGAGTTGTTTGATCTGCTGTGGCTGCCGCAAGCTGCCTCATTCTAGATAGTTCACTTTCCCTGGGCCTGGATGCTGTCTCTCTACTCCATTGTCTCCTGGTTCCTACTGTAAAAGACGGACCATAGAGGACAGTGGCAACAGACCTTCTGAAAGAATTTAGTTCCTTCCATCTTTAAAAACAATTTTTATAAATGTTTCATTTTATTTGAATGACAGGGAGAGAGGGAGAAGTGGAGAGAAGGAAAGAGAGAGAGAGACAGAGACAGAGACAGAGAGATCGTCTATCCACTGGCTCATTCCTCAAATGTTTCAACAGCTGGGGCTGAGTCAGGCTGAAGTGAGAAGTGGGGAACTCAGTCTAGGTCTCCCACATGGGTGGCAGGGACCCAAGGACTTGAGCCATCATTGCCACTTCGCAGGCTGTGCATTGGCAGGAATCTGTAACTTCAAGTGGAGCTAGAACTTGAACACAGGTACCTCCAATTGGGAAATGGGTATCCCAGTGATGTCTTAACCACTGAGCCAAACGCCCACCCCTGTTACCTCCACCTTCACTGCTCCAAGGCCAGGTGAGGGAAAAGCTCAGTTCTTGATTGTTAAAAAAAAAAAAGTTTTCCAAGCAAAGCACAAGTTATGGGGACTAAAAATAATGGGAAATCAGACACTTACTTACGTGGAGGGAAGGAAAAAGGAAAGAAAGAACACAGGAAGAAAGAGAGAATAAGGAGAAAAGAGAAGGAGGGAGAAAGGTGACGTGGCTGTTGGTAACGGTTTCTGAAACCAGCTGGAATATTGTGCCTCCCTCAGCTTCTGCTCTATGAGTAAAGGTTTTCCAAATGATATAGGTTTGGTTCCAAGCGGGAGGAGACCACATGAACACTCATTCCTTCAGAACCACAGTATTGCAGACTGCACCATCTCACTGCCTGTTTTCCTTGTCTGCCAAAGGGGAGGGGTGTGGAGTGCCTTTAATTATTAACCTTCAAAATATCCTCTTTATTATTTGTGGCCATGGCAAAAGAAAGACTTGTTGTCGTAGGTAATCCCAATATTTATTTTAGTCTTTTCCTTCAGTCTCTCCCTACTAAACTTTTTACCTGAATGCAATCCCAAATTTAGCAGATATGCAGCAACTGGACCAAGAGAGAGAAGGCAAATGAAGTCAGGTTTTGTGTTTTTGTTATTGTTGGTAAATCAAGAGAGAAATCCCTGGGAGTGCCTGCTACCAACTTCCGGGGTGTGTCCGAGAGTCTGTATCAGAGGAAGATAATGGCCCAAATGACTATATTTCATTTCAGTCATTCCAAGGAGGCAAAATAAAGTTTATTCCTCTATTATATTCCTCTATAATTCCTGAGTACTTGCATAAAGTAACTGAGGCTTTTTTTTTTTTTTTTGGACAGGCAGAGTTAGACAGTGAAAGACAGAAAGAAAGGTCTTTCTTCCTTTGGTTCACCCCTCAAATGGCCGCTACGGCTGGAACCAAGCTGATCCGAAGCCAGGAGCCAGGTGCTTCCTCCTGGTCTCCCATGCAGGTCCAGGGCCCAAGCACTTGGGCCATCCTCCACTGCCATCCCAGGCCACAGCAGAGAGCTGGACTGGAAGAGGAGCAACCAGGACAGAATCTGGCGCCCGGACTGGGACTAGAACCCGGGGTGCCGTCACCACAGGCAGAGGATTAGCCAAGTGAGCCTAGTGAGCCTAGGTGTCAGCCACTGAGACTTCTTTAATCAAATGTAAATGCCTTGCTAAAGAATAAGAAATAGTCAATGTTGAAAATGCAGATGATGGGGTTTGAACTTTTATTTGGGTTTTCTTGGACCTGATTTTTAAATGGATTAATTTTGTAATCTGTGTGTCTCAGAATGTCCATTTGTGAGACCTAAAATTGTGAATCTGAGCCCTGATAATGATAACACTCATAGTAAAGGTAGGAACTGTGGTTCTGTTATCAAACTACGGAGGAAGAAATTTCCTCTCAGAGTTTTTTTTTTTTTTAGAGATGAAATAGAATATTGACTTTGAGGGTTCAAGATCGACTATATGATTCTGAAAAGCCGTGTTTAGCATTGTTCTCATATACGTTAGGCATCTGGTGTTTGATGAATTAAAGCCAATTGGTATGATAAAATATATAAAATATAAAATATAAAATCAAGGGAATATCCAATATAGCTTTCTTCCAAGTGCTTAGATTCCCATCTTGAAAAACAGTAAGAAAAGCCAGGTGGTTTCTTCTCTCTCTTGGAAATTCAAACTGACATGTGATTGAAATGATCATTATTTGGACACACAAGAGACAATCACTCTCTACACCAGGTGATTGAGTTCGTGGCTGTGACATGTGTGTAAGTGGAAACATATACAACTTAATTGAGATTCTGATTTTGGAACAATTTACTTTCTGTCACTTTTAGAAAGACACAATTAGAAATGGTATGTGTAATGGTATACACACAGTAAATAAGATATTTAAATATATCTTAAAATTGTTCTGGGAATTATATTAAGGTTACAATTGAAAGCTAACGTGTATCTCCCAGGGACCAAAGAAATTAGTGTTTGATAAAACAGTGTATAATATATTATTTAGGTTTTCTCTTTTTTCATTCTGGGACAAGGAAATATTTTACTCCCCTACAGTTTTTCACTAGGGCAGGTCAGTCAAACAATACAATATGCCATCCAAATAAGACAACTAATAGGCATGATAAAATGATGCTTAAATCCCTAATCTTCCTATTTGGCAAATTTTTAATGCTAGATTATATAATGAAAATTATTATGAACTGTATATTACTTACTAACTCTAGAAGTCCAAAATTGGAGTAAACAGCCAGAAAATGGATCAGGCAGACTTATGGGTAGAAATAAGGTTTGTGTCCAAGAGCTACTCACTTATGCACATTAGGTATTCAAATAGAATTTTATACAATAAATAAATAAATAAATAGCTTTCAAGGAAAGTCCCTAACTGAACAGACTACAATGAAGTGAGTTGGTCCACATGCCCAGATCTATCCATGGAGTAGTCAATGAAGGAAAGTCCAGTAGATATTACTGCATTCAATATCCATAGGAAGTCAGAGAAAGATGCTACCTTTTAGGCTGCAACATGCAGGGAAGTAAAGGCTGGGATAACATGATGAGGTCAAAGTGCAGACACACAGAGCAAACAAAACAGATACCCTGTTCCAAGGCACTGAAGTCATGAGCAGGTGTCAGTTCTGAGATGGAGGACCATTGGCATTGAGAGGCATAAATACTCCTTGTTGAGAAAGTGGATTGTCCTTAGTTATAAGGCAGACTTGAGCTTGGAGTCAGAGAATTCTATTTGTGTCTGCTTTTCAGGCTTACCTGGGACTAGCAATAGGGAGCCAGGTGGAACATTACATAATCACAGATTACATAACTGATCACTATACAATCATCAGTTAAATATATTTATCTTCCAGTAGACAGCCCTGTGATATAATGTTAAATACATTGCATTTGCAAATCTTTACCAAGCATAGTATTGGCTTTTACCCATTGTATCATGTCGTTTCCTTTTTCTTGTCAAACAAAAGCTTATAAATTTCACTATCCCAAATATTAACGTTTATTAGGACTTATTAATACATTATTGTTATTTTGTTCAATCATTTCTTAAATATTTATTTAGCAACTAACAATTGTATGCCAGATTTAATGGCAGAGTTTGGGAATAAAATGTCAATCAAGTGTGGGTAAAATTTTATTGTTTTGTTCACATACCATGACATCTTCTCTTATGGTAATCATAATTGGATTCCTGTTACCCACATGGGAGACCTGGGTTGTGTTCCTGGCTTCAGCCTCCCGAACTATTGTGGATATTTGGGAGAGCAAACCAATGAATGGGAATCACTCTCTCTCTCTTTCTCTCTTTCTGTCCCCTCCTTTTTCTCTCTCCTTCCCCCCTCCTCTCTTTCTCTCAAATAATTTTTTTAAAAGTGTGTCTACCAAATTGATCAGTAATTCTACATTGAAAAAATAGATTAATCAGTAGCATGGACAGTGGTGATTGAGAGTGACTTGTCCAAATTAGTTACTTTTGTAAGATGAACCAGTAAAATGTTTTTTGTGCAGAAATTCACATAGTTAACATGAGATGTCAACTTTTTTTTTTCCAATCTGTCTACCCTAGAGTAAAGGACATGAGATTGGTAAATTAATCAGTGGTGAGAGTAAAATTGCATAGACTAAAGACTTCCCCTTAACACACATCTCCTTATTGCCTCTTTTATCTAATGGCAATAATGCTAAGAAGTGGGATGGTTGCCATCACACCTCGAGACAAGAGCTGTTCAGGGCTTGATTGGATGGAGGCCAGGCCCACTCTTCACCTCCATTTCAGGCTCTCATCTACTGAAGTGGTGACATAATGACGACAACGCCATGATTAATCTAGAAATTGTGTTGGCAGTTTTGTTTTAAAAAAAAAGGGTCAGGGGGTGGCGATGACAGGAGGAGCAGGGACCTGGAGGGGACAGTTACCACACTTGCAGAGAAAACCATTGGTCCTGCCTTTCAAGGTTTTCAGAAAAAGGACTTTGTTTTGTTTTGCTTTGTTTGTTGCTTGTAAAAAGTGTTTAGTACTATCAAGAAATGCGCTGCTTCTTTATTCATTGACTTGCTTCCTTATTGCACAATTACATACATGGGGCTTGGCCTGCATTAGGCAATAAGGCAGATGTGATTTTCAACTTCCATGGAATTTATAACCCTGTAAGGATTATAAAAGAAGGCACCAAGATAAAGAAGTGTGATAAATGAAGGTGTGTATTGTAATCAGCCAAGTAGAGGAGCCACAGGTTGTCACAAAAGGAACCTCTCTCCCAGTCCCCTGGCTCAGGGAAAGCTTCTTGGAGGAGGTGAGTTTTAAGCTGAGTCTGAAGCAAAAAGAAGAAATTCCAAGTGAAGTTGGCTTTGGGTGGGGCCAGGAAAGAGTGGGACAGACCATATCATAGGCAGAATAGCCTGCATGGAGGTTGAAGATGAAAGTCTTGGGCTACTTTCCAGGGTCCTGATTACACTGGATGGATATCCCTGTGGGGCCAGCAGTCCTGTTTCCTTGTTTGTTGGGTCTGCCATGTCCACATCATGGAGACTTTGTCTTCTAGTTAGGCTCCTTTGTGTGTGTGTGGTGGTGGGATTCCAGTGAGGTCTGGGCTGGGTTTGAGTACAGCTCAAACAGGGGACTAGGAAGAGGGAATGTAGGCTCAGCTCCAGCTGGGAGGCTGGTGGGGTGGGGCTCCGGGGTGATAGAGCCTGAGCCTGGGAGAGAGAGGGACCAAGAGTTCCAGCCCTGACAGAACAGAAGTCTAGCATAGGTTCGTAATCCTATTTCCCTAGGACTCTGGGCAAATTAGCACAACTTTACAATTTGTTTCCCACATGTCTTTAACGAGGTAACGGCAGCAGATATGATCTTGCCAGTAGATTTGTTATGATGATGGAAGGAGTTTGAGAAACACTTCAGAACACTCTCCATAAATGTGGCTTTGTTGTTTTTATTGTGGTGATTCCTTTCTCATCAGGTTCCAAGGAGAAGAGGAGACTACTTAAATCCGTTCCTAAAATACCCTTCGCCCCTTCTTTTCTGTTGTTCATGATATCCTGTTATCAGACCTCGTTTGACCAGGTCAGCCATCGGTAGTGTCTAAGTGGCCAGATGTAGAGCTCTGGTTTAGAATACCTGGGTCTGTATTTGTCATCGATTTAGGGGAATGTTGGAAACCCCACATCAATTACGTTTGGTAAGGCATGTATGTTTCTGACAGCATCAGGCTGGAATGCGAGATGGGAAACATGGCACTGATGACATCTGATTTTCAGACCTGGCTTCTGTTTTCTCAAAGATGGGGTTTAATGCATTTACATACACATATATATGCATATATAGACATTATACATATATTTATTTCTGAAGAAGGATTGTGGAAAGCATACCATCATCATGGAGTCCTGTTGTTGAAAAGGTAGAAAGGCCAGGGAGATGCAGGAAGGAAGAACCACATGCTAGGATCACAAATTCTAAGCCCCCGTGGAAGATGACTAGGCTCTTATTTACACATACTGGTCTCAACTCTGAGACTGCGTAAGGTTAGAGGCATAAAAATCTCTATTTCAAATTACCAGGCCTCTCTAGCTAATGAATGTGTCGGTTATCATGCACATGGCAGGATGGCAGGTGAATGGTCCCCTCTCTGACTTGTTCCTGCTGTTATCCAGATAGCCACTCTTGTTCTTCTTTTATTTTTTTTTTCTGACTAAAATCACAGAGCTGATCAGAGTAGTAGCAAGCTACTGGGATCTGCTAATCAAATCTGAGAGACCCGGGCTCTGATATAAACTCATCATATGACTTAAGAGGTCTCATTTAGACAGGATCTGAAAAGTCCCTTCTAAAGCCTTTACAAAGTGAGAATAATCTTCATTAAGTGCTACAGATTTCACAGGAAAAAAGTGGATTAGAGGCTTGTCACAGGAAAGATAATTAATGTGCTAGAGAGAAGTATAGACAATAGAAAGAAAAATTCCTCCATAATAAGAAAAGGAGAAAATTTACAACAGCCTGGGTAGATAATGATTAAATGTTAAGAAGTGGTTCTTGCTGGTTTGATTTTTACAGTATAATTACAGAAAGAGAAAGAGAGAGAGAGAAAGCACACATACACGCACACACATACTCAGAAAATAACTCACACACAAAAGTATAATCTCAGGGTTAAAAAAAGGTACATCAAAGGTTGTTTTGGTTGCATTAATATTTATTTCTCTCTTTGATTTAGAAAGATGATATCTTTAATTAAAGTCTTCTAAAACACTTTTGCCGTATTTCATTCTGATGTATTCTTGGTCAAAATATTGTAGTAGGTTGTGAAATTATTTTGAAGTTGTTTTCTAAATTATTTTGCAGCTAAAGATGTCTTAGCAGTTTTTTCTCCACTCTGCTTAATTCTACTATCTTGCTGCTCATAGTTCTTGCTGAAATTGGTGTTATTTTAGGCCCTGAAGCAAGTGGTCTTTTGCCCTTTTTCTAATTTCCTCCTTTCTAGCCAGTGGGACTTGGCTTTTTATCAAGGAATCAAATGCCCACCCGATGGGCCTGCTGGGACTCTTTCCAACCAAAACACATTTCTTTCCTGAGAATGTGTAATCATTTGCAATTGAGTACACAGCTAAAAACCTGTTGATAGGAAACACTGGAAGAGCCAGTTCTTTTTTCTGTGATGCTAGATGCATTTTGGACAAAAATAATTAATAATGATGTCTGTATATTGAATTATAATTGTAATTCAAAGTTGGAAGTGGGAGGAACGGAGACATTTCCCCTTTCTTTGGTAGCATCCTGCGATGTCTGTACCTCGGTGAGACCACACTGTATGTAAAATGGAGTCCTACATTTTGTATTGCAATCGCTTTCTATCCAGTTGACATACATAGTGTGTGGCCAGGATGCAGGGGTGGGGAACATCTGGCCCTTAGGCTGTGTGAGGCCTGCAAAGCCTTTAGTCTGGCCCTCCAAGGCAACCTCAGGTGGGACTTCAAATCCAGTAAATCCAAAGCAGGCTAATTTCTGAGCTGCTAATTTTGTATGGTCTGTGAATGACGTTATAAATATCCAAATGGCCCTTGGCTGAAAAAAGGTTCCCCACCCCTGAGTGGGTAACAGGCACAAAAATGTCTAAAAATGGGGAAGATGGTATTGCCTCGTGGTTTATTAGGGGAGATGGACACAAAAGACATCAGCAAAATGCAGGGGTCGCAATGGCCACGGTGCACACGGAAGAAGCTCTTGTTTCTGTCTGGAGGCTGCTGTGGTTGGGATTTCACAGAGGAGGTCGTGCTGGGGCTGGAGCTTGAAGAACTGAGTCAGAATTCCCCTGGCAGAGAAGTGGGAAGAGTGGACACTGCCTTCAGAAGTCCCTACGAAGCACAGGCACCACTGTGCCCCTCTCCCACCATGGAGCTTCCATGAGCTCAGCTCTTCTACCTACAGAAAGAAGCCCCAGGTACTTAGAGCTCATTGTCTTACTGTCTGCCATGACTGTCCATCATACAGAGTTTTTCTGGGGTCCTTGGGGACAAATTTTATGTTCAGAAAAGATTTTTTGTGATTATTTTAAATTTTCAAGTTAATATTTGATTTATTCTGGAAGCAACTTAATTTTTTCCTCAATCTCTTATGTCCGGCTTGGAAGTCTTATGACTGTATTAAAAATGTAGTACATTTTAGCAGTCACTTTCAGGCAGTTCTTTAAACCCTAATTAATTGAAACTGTTTAAATATTTTAAACTGAATTTATAAATTTAAAATGCTTCATATTTGAGATCTTAAATGATCTAGCTCATAAATAAAATCTTTCTACTTAAATAAATTTTAAGAAATACAATAAATTAAACCTTCAAATTTGATAGAACTAGAGTTCTTGTTAAACACTTCAGAACAACTTATAAACTGAGGTGAAATTTTCTTACACATTTGAAGTTAAAACTAAAAGTGTACAATTTAAGTGGTACTCACAGAAATAATCCATTGAGGGCCCAGTGTGGTGGCTTATGGGTGAAGCTGCTGCCTGTGCTGTCACGTGGGTACGGGTTCGAGTCCTGGCTGCTTCACTTCTGATCCAGCTCCTCTCTAATGCGCCTGGGAAAGCAGTGGAGGAGGGCCGAGTGCTTGGGCCTCTCTGCATCCACATGAAAGACCCAGATGAAGCTCCTGGCTTGGCCTAGTCCTGCTTCAGCTGTTGTGGCTATTTGAGGAGTGAATCAGTGGGTGGAAAATCTTTCTCTCTCTCTCCCTCTCTCTCTCTGTAACTCTGCTTTTCAAATAAATAAAATAAATCTTAAAAAAAAATTAGATGCTCCAATATGTCAAATTTCTTACAAGTTAAAAATATAAAAATACTAAATATATGCATATACTGTATATAACTCCCAAAGCAACAATATAATTTTATTTCATCATCTGTATGTTTATTTCTAAGTTTCCCAGGGTCATTAGACACTTGGTCATTGTAGCTTCCAACAATTTTTTTTAAAGATTTATTTATTTGAAAGTCAGAGTTACACACACACACACAGAGAGAGAGAGAGAGAAAGAGAGAGAGAGAGAGAGAGAGAGAGAAAGGTCTTCCATCCGCTGGTTCACTCCCCAATTGGCTGCAATGGCCAGAGCTGTGCTGATCCGAAGCCAGGAGCCAGGAGCTTCTTCCAGGTCTCCCACGTGTGTGCAGGGGCCTAGGGACTTGGACCATCTTCCACTGCTTTCCAAGGCCATAGCAGAGAGCTGGATCGGAAGTAGAGCAGCCAGGACTCATACCAGCCACCCATATGGGATGCCGGTACTGAAGGCGGCGGCTTTACCCGCTATGCCACAGTGCCGGCCCCTGGCTTCAGACAATTTCCAGTCCTTCATTCTTCCTTAGAAACAGAAATTTGGTTTTATGTGAGGTAGTAGGAGGCTAGATAAGTTACATTTCCCAAACTGCATTGTATTCAGGGGTGCCCAGGAGACCAACATCTGGCTAGTGAAGTGCAAGTGTTGTGTGTGACTTCTAGAAGAGCTGCTTAAAGGCGAATGATTTATTTGGGAGTCAAGCCTTTAAAAAAATCATTTTGCCTTTCCTTTTCTTCTGGCTACCATATTGGAACACAACATAACCTTGAAGGTCAAAGCCATAACCCAAGAAAAAAGAAAAAAAGTATTTTTGCTTGCTATACTTATTGAAATCCAATCAGAACTGACCTACCCTTGGAAGGGACAATTTTATCATTCCAAACAAGGTACATTTTTTTTATTTCAATGCACTGATGCTATTTATGCATCAAGAGTGTACATTACATAATTGATATTTTACATACTGAGTTTCTACTAAATGCTTGATCTTGAATGTATAACTTGACTCATGCTCCTGACATCTGGGCACACTGAATACTATTTCTACTTATTCTAACAGGGGCTCCCTAATTTACAAAGAGTCCCCCGTTACCATTTTGTTGATGGATGAAATGTGATTTAAGTTGGCAGTTTCTTACTCAAGTTGCCTCTCTGCCTGATAGGATTCAAATAACATACTTTCTGACTGATTCTATTCAAAATTCTTCCTGGAATGGGCACTATGATGCAATGGGTTAAGTCACTGCTGACAGCACTGGTATCCCAGCTGGTCTGTATCTGATTCAGCTTCCCACTAATGCACCTGGGAAAACAGCAGAAGATGCCCAAGTGCTAGGCCCCTGCCACCCATGTGGGATAGTAGGATGGAGTTTCTAGCTCCTGCCTTCAGCTTGGCCCAGCCTCAGCTGTGGCCATTTGGGGAGTGAGTCAGCAGATGGAAAAATCTCTCTCTCTCCTCCTGTCACTCTGCCTTTCAATAAATAAATAAACCTTTAAAAATGTCTTCTCATTTAAAAGCATCATAATTATTTAAGATATATAAATGACACATTATTGGGGCTGGCGCTGTGGCATAGCGTATAAAGTGGATGCCTGCACTGCCGCCATCCCATATGAGAATCTGTTTGAGTCCTGGTTACTCCTCTTCCAATCCAGCTCTCTGCTGTGGCCTGGGAAAGCAGTGGAAGATGGCCCAAGTCCTTGGGCCCCTTGCACCTGCTTGGGAGACCCAGAAGAGGCTCCTGGCTCTAGGCTTCAGATCGGCCCAGCTCTGGCTATTGTGGCCATTTGGGGGAGTGAACCAGCTGATGGAAGACCTCTCTCTCTCTGTCTCTGTCTCCACTTCTCTGTAACTCTGCCTTTCAAATAAATAAATAACTTTTTAAAAATGACACGTTATTGTGTTCTGAATATTTTTCCCAGATTCTTTAACTTATGGTCAAATACTGACCTATTTTTCTGAATGATCTCTTACCATTCTCCCTCTAAGCCACCGTACTTAGACCTTGTGTTTCCCAAAGAGTATAAAACAGAATAGCAGGTCAATAAGACAACCCAAGAAAAAAGAGTTGAGGATTCATATAAAGTGAGGAAATATTACATTCTACCTTTGGAAATTCATGTGCACATGAGCATATTGAAGGCTCTGCATAAGGCCCGCAGTAAGGAAACCTATTTAATTTTAACCAACTATTAACGCAATTTGAGCTCAAACTGTTTATTTTCACGAAGTCTTCCGTGATAAGCTGCAGAACCTACCAGGAAGTGCAGCTCCAGCAAGAGGAAAGTCCTGGTTCTTTCCCAAGCATCCAAGCTTTGCGCCTCCATTCCCTTTTGCTCTTGTCGGCTCCTTTCTTCTCCCTCTTCCTTCAAGCCCCAGACACCCCTGTGACTCAGCAGCACTGGTTCTTCTCTAATCTGGCTCAGCCCGCAGTGGGTCCCTTCCTCTCCCTGGAGAACCAGCCTTCTGTGCTTTCAGGTTTTGTTCGCACTTTGATTTCTTAACCTGACTGGGACATTTTTGAAGATCAGTGCTTATCCATCAGGGGACATGGGATTTTGTGGATGTTGGAATTTTTAAAAAAGTCTAGTAAGTGCTGGCAGAGTAATCTAGATTGTTCAGTGAAATAAATATATATTCATTGGCTGTTTTCCATTCATTTGATCATCGATTTAATTTTTCTTGTGGTTCTGCAGCAGACTGAGGGCTTGGCAGGTTCAGTTTCCTCTGAGGCGTCTGTCTAGCTTGCAGACCACTGCTGTCTCACTGCATCTTCACGTGCTCACCGTTCCTCTGAAAGCTGACTGTGTCCTAATCCCCTTTCCTTTAAGGACAGCAGTCAGGTCAGTATAGGGCCCTCTCATGTGGTCTCATTTCACCTTGTGTCCTCTTGAGAAGCCTGATCTCCAAATAGAACTGAATTCTGATGTTGTGAAGTTTAAGACCTCAATGCATGGATTTTAGAATACAATTCAGAACGTAAGAATTCAGCTATAGAATTTATAGGATTTTGCCAGAGCATTCAGGTCAATGATGACAGCAAATGTTGACTGAACAGAGATGTGAAGGATAGAAAGGAATAGTGAAGATATGGAGTAGAGGCCTGTAGAATATAGGAAGAGATGATGGGATCAAAGGCTTGTGGTGGACAGGAGGGCATAGGACAAGGTGCCTGCTGAGGGTTCCAGGGAGGAGAGCAGGGTGAAAGCAGGCAGAATCAGGAAGTGCAGGATTTGGTCTTACTTAAAAGCAATTAAAAATACTTGAGTGTTTCTAATACAGGTGGCATGATCAGATTTGCATTTAGAAAAGGTCATACAGGCTGCAGTTTAGAGAATGGGTTGAAAGAGTGCCAGAATCAATGAGAGGGGTGGAATAGAGAAAAGTAAAAAGCAATAGGGCACGAGTTGCAAAAGTGCCCATATTTTAATACCTGGGGACAGAAGTGTGAACCTATAAGAATTTCTCCAAAAAGTTGCACTGAGAAAGAAAGGGGGAAGGTCAGTACCTGGAGGAGGATATGGGGTTCATACATTTTTTTAAGTGGAAGGGACATGAGAAGGTCTAAAAGTGGATGGGAAGTCACTATGGAAAGCAGTTTGGTGATTCTTCAAAGAGTTAAACATAGAATTACCCAATGGCCTAGCAATTCTACTCCTGGAAATGAATATAGGAATCATACGAAAATAGCACCAGAAGGTGGAAACAATCCAAATGTCTATAAACTGAAGACTGGATAACAAAAAGGTAGATCCACCTGATGAGTATTATTGAGTGTTGACATGTGCTGTATCATGGATGGATCTGGAAATTATGGGAAATGAATGAAGCCAGACACAAAAGTTTGCATGGTGTGACTCTTGCCGTGTGGTGTGATTCTAGTTTGTGGTGTGATTCTAGCTGTGTGGTGTGACTGTAGCTGTGTGGTGTGACTGTAGTTGTGTGGCGTGATTCTAGTTTGTGGTGTGATTCTAGCTGTATGGTGTGGCTGTAGCTGTGTGGTCTGTTTCTGATTGTGTGGTGTGACTGTAGTTGTGTGGCGTGATTCTAGTTTGTGGTGTGATTCTAGCTATATGGTGTGACTGTAGCTGTGTGGTGTGTTTCTGATTGTGTGGTGTGACTATAGTTGTGTGGCGTGATTCTGGTTGTGTGACATATCCTGGAGAGGTAAACCCGTGGAGACAGAAAGCAGATTAGGGTCACTACAGGCTGTGGAGAAGTTAATGGTGAATGATCATTGACTATGGAGTCTCCTTTTTGGGGATAAAAATGTTTTGGGAGTAGATAGTGGTGATGGGTTCCAACACTGTAAATATACAGAATGTCATTGCATTGTACATCCTATGCTAGTCAATGCTTTCCTATGTAAAATGCACTGCAATTTTGTTTTGAAAAGGAGGAGAGCTGGCATTGCAGCACAGTGAATTAAACCACCACTTGGGATGCCTACATCCCCCATCTGAGTTTGGTTAGAGTTCTGGTTATTCTGTTTGTGATGCAGCTCCCTGCTGATATGCCTAGAAAGCAGCAGATGATGCCTTAAGTACTGGAATTCCTGCCGCCCATGTGAGAGACCAGGATGGAATTCTGGCTTTTGCCTAGCCCAGCCCTGGTGGTTGTGGCCACTTGGGGAGTGAACAGCAGAGAGAAGATTCTCTCTTTCTCTCTCTCCTCTTCCCTTCCTCCCTCAGTCAGTGTGCCTTTCAAATATTTAAGTAAATCTAAAAAAAATTACAAAAGAGAAAAGTTACTGGAAAGACTTGAGGTGAAAAACAGAGAGAAGCTTTAATAAAGAATGATGGGTTTCCCGTAATTTGTGAAGACAGAAATGTTAAAGCAAAATATGAGAGACTCACCAAAAATATGTTTTTGTGTTTTTGCAACAACTCCTTTATTGTAATGACAAGCAAGGAAGGAACACAAATCTAGATGGTTTTGTGTCTTTGCTATTAAAAAGTTGAGAAGAGCCCATATTTTAGGCACCCATTTTCTCTAAGAACTAATACATGAGACCAAGACTTGTTGAGTAGAGGTGAGCTAAGGAATGAGTTGAAGACTTAAGGAGGATTTTAAAATAACATTTAAAAGCTGGAGAAAGCAAGAGTGAAGACCAGAGACAAATATAAAGGGAGCTGGAACTGGTTATGTTCAGAAGCTGTTGGATATTGGGATTTGGAAGATAACAAAGGAACTTGCCATTGTGCCAATGTGTATGATGTTTTCTCTCCAGCTTAGCTACTTAGGGGCAGGCATGGAGAAAGTGTCGGATACCTCCAACTGCAGCATCACTGGACTTCCAAGATGAGAAGGCAGTGTAGAAGGGAGCTGAGATATTGACAGCAGAGCTGGTGAAACAAGTCATGAAATGAGGTTAACTCAGGAGGGAATGAGGAAAGCAAGAAATGGCTGATGCAATGGGAGAAAATCGAGGGATCAGTGCACTGCGAGTGCTGATGAGGTTGAAGGAAAGCGAACCAGTGTAAAAGGCGGTGCCAGAGGGTGCGATTTTGTTTGTGAAGAACAGCCATAAGGATTTGAGTGACGGGCTGAGCTGGAATGGAGTGGAACATGGAAGAGGGGGAGACACTGAAACTCAGGGTGTGGAGTAGCTCCATGTGTGATCCATGCCAGCCCCAAGGTCACTGAGGCTTTCAACAAAGTTTGGATGCTGGTCAAGGCCTTTGAAGATAGGGGGTAGAAAAGTGGTAGCTTGGTAAGGATGAGGTGTAAGGGGGTTCATGAGCAGGAACTGAGGAGACTTGTTGGATAATTACTGATCTGAATGCAGCAGTGGGGAGTACTGAGGGCTGTAACGGGGCCTCCAGACCCCACAACAGTGGGAATGTGAGAGAAACAGCGAGGCAGGAGTCTGCTGCAGAAACGCAGTGTCCCTGAGGGAGAGTTACGTTTTATTAACGCAGAAAGGAGGAGGAAATTCTTGAAAAGGGGTTGAGTGTATTGAGAATGTATCAGAGACTGGCTGTAGAGGAAGTAGCAACCACTCTGTGTCTTTCATTCCCTGGGAGTTTAACTCAAGTTATTGGTTACAAAGATTTTTGGCAGGATTGAGACAAAGGACAGATAGGAAGTTGCTTAAAGATGACAAAAGGAGACGCAGATTTCCAGAGGTCACAAGCTGCTAATGACCATAATCTTGTCCTTGCTACAGTGATGCTGGGGCGACTCTCACAGCCAGTTCTCGACCCATCTTGTCCAGGGCTAGCACCTCAAAGCGAGTGTTGGGGTCCTGCAATCCAGAGTCCCCTGCTTCCTGCTGCCACCGTCACAACTGGCAACAAGTGCCACACTATGAGAGCCAGAGGCAGAAAACTGCCGTCTGCCTGCCACCATTTGCCCTCTCACTGTTGTGTTGTTCTCTTGGTAGAAGGAAGCTAGCTGGCAGCAGATGTGCAAAAGGGGGATTTGCAGTCTCCCCTGACCCCAGTACTGTAGTTCCATGTGTAGAAGGGTAGGTGTGGGCCGAAAGAAAGCATTGAATAACTGGCTTGGGGAGGGATAGCACATTTGGGAGAAACTATCCCAGAGGCTGCTGGAGGGGTTGGAGGCAACCCCGCCTGGGGCAAATCAGGGGGCGATGGGGAACTTCTCCCATCCAACTTGCAGGTGAAGATCTGAGAAAAGAGGACTAAGCAGAGGAAAATTCCTCCAAGTCCCCACCAGGACCTCTCCTAAGCCACTCGCAGCTGTCCCTCCCTTCCGGTTACCATGGATGACCCTCCACGCTCCTCAGCCAGGCTCAGGCCTCTCTTCTTACCCAGGGACATTGCTCTCCCGGTCGTTTGCTCAGTCTTCAGCACCTTCCCCATTGGCACACACTTGTGGTATAATTTCTCTTACTGCAAAACACTGAGAGAAACCTCACTCCTGACTTCACTGTATCCCACATCGTAGTAAGTGTGAACTCTATCTTCCCAGTTGCTCAGCAAAATCTTTGATTTATCTTCCTCTCACTGCCCCCACCCTTCCATGCTCTGTACCAGTCTATCTACCGAATCCTGGCAGGGCTGACTTTTTCAAGGTACTTCTAGAATTTCACTACTTCTCACCACTTTCTCCGCTGCTATTTAATCCTATTCTCTACACAGCTGCCAGGTGATTCATTGCAAGCATGCATTCCTGCCATTCCTTTGCTCAAAGCCATCTGGAGCCTTTCCAAGTAATCCAGTGTGAAGTCCCGAGGCCATTCAATCCCCCATGGGCCTCTGGAGAGTGTGTCCTCTCTCTTCTCTGATTTTCCTGCTTTCTACTACTCTTGCCTCATGCACTCTGCTCCAGTCTCACTGGTGCCCCCAGACTAGGCACACCTTGGGGCCTTTGCATCCATTGTCTGCTTTGCCTGGGAGTCTACCCAAAGTTATTCACTTCTGTCAGGTCTCTCTCTACGACTATGTCTTGGAGATCTTTGGAAGGACAAGGACAGTGTTTGGTTGGCTTTCCTAATTTGGTCCTGAGAAGGAACACTGGCAGTTAACACTGATGAAGAAGAATCTCTTAATCCTCACAATATTTGAATTTTAGAAGATTTCTCTTGGACTTGATAGTTTTGGTTAGGAATATAGAGATCAAATGCCAAGCTCTGGATTTGATGCCAGAACATATACACTTCCAAGAAGCATTGATTTATATCTGGTAAAGGTTTCTGAAGGTATATGTTATTTTTTCCAAACAGTGCACTGGTTCTGTTTTTTAACCTTATCAAGTGCAAGAAACTCTGCATGCCATTTTAAGTTGTTTAGAAAATATATTTCTATATTCCCTCCTCTTTATTTTTTTTAAATATTTGTTGCTTTTGGCTACTAGTGGCTTCTTCTCCTGCCCATTAAGGACATGGGCATGAGCCAGAGCATCAGAGCTCCCTCATCTCATAGCTGCCTCCTCCCTCTTAGTGGTGTTAGCCAGGAGCCAGGAGAGAAAGGGTGCAGGCAGAGAGAAAGCAAGAAAGAGCAATAACAGATGAAAAGTACGCCAGCCAGCAGGACAGAGATTGAAAGAAAGGCCCTGGGAGGAACCTGAGGGCCCAGCTCTCAGGTGGAGAACAGCTGGGTTGCACATTGCTTTCTGGCAATTCAGTTGCAGTGCTTCATAAAAATCCTCAACCCTTTAGCAAATACAGGATTTCTGGGGGGAGGGGGCAGTCTATTTTGCTTCTGAAAAACATATAATGGGGTTGAGAAAGCAATGTTTAATCAAGGGAAAAACAGTTCAGTTCCCGTGAGTAAATTAATCTCCACCTTCAGGCAACTTAGCAGAGAGTTTCATCAGTCCAATGGGAGGTTCTGGAAAATAAAGACTTTCAGCAGCTGCTCTGATGAAAACAGATTCAGTTGGAGGATTTTTTTAGGGGACTGGACAAGAACATTTTTTGGTCTTGGAAGTAAACCTGTTTTATATTGATTGGGCAAGCCAGATCAGACAAATGGACACATTTGGTCAGTTCCGTTTGCCCAGGCACGGATGCACAGTTGGAAGGTGCTGTGCAGACCTGGGGTGGACAGGATTTCTGGGGATTGGGGTTGATGAGATTATGCAGGTTGTTCTCACTTGATAGCTCTGTCTGGGTCAGACCTCACATTTTGCTTTGTTCATACTGTGAGGATATCTGTGCGCCTGGGAGGACACTTCTGCTAATGATGCTAGCAGATGATTGAGGAAAAGCTTTAAAATTGTGACTCTGGTACCCTCCCCCCCTTTAAGAAAAGAATGTGCCAATATCTTGATTTTTAAAAAAATTTACTTATTTTTACTTATTTGAAAGGTAGGTACACACAGAGAAAGGGATGGATGGATGGATGGATGGATGGATAGATGATAGATAGATAGATAGATAGATAGATGGATAGATAGATCAATCGATCTCCCATCTTATTGAGGGTACACAATAAGATCATATTCTTCTACACATGCCTGTAACACCTGGACATGGGCCAGACTGAAGCCAGGCGCCTGGAACTTAATCCCCATCTCCCATGTGGGTGGGAGGAATGCAATCACTTTGGCCATCATTTACTGCCTCCCAGGGTGCACATTAGGAGGAAGCTAGAATTGGAAGTAGAGCCTGGACTCAAACCTTTTCACTGGTGTGGGATGTTGGCATTCTGAATGGCTTCTTAGCTGCTGTACCAAATGCCTGGTGCTTTCTGTCTTGCTAATTGGAGTGCATAACCTGAGAGTTATGACATTATGACAGAGTTGGGAGATATGGTCATAAAAAAGACACATATGGAGAAGTATAAATGACACAGTCAATCACAATGGAGATCATACATCGGCCATCTATATAAGAAAACCGGGTTGGATGAACCTAAATAGATGTCACTGTTTGCTAGCCTTTGGAGGACAAGTAGGGTTGAACTCAGCAGAGGATGGAGAGAAGGCAGCATGAGAGAAGCTATGGAAATACAAATAGATCAAGCTGACTCTGAGTTCATAAGGACATAAATAGGAGAAAACCAAAAACCAGAAAGTAAGCAAGAGCAAAAAAAAAAAAAAGTTTTAACCAGATCATTAAAGACTGAATCCTAGGCTAAAGAGTTGGTTGGAGAAAGGACATCCATGAAAACCTTTTCAGGAGGGAGATGAAATCAATAGAACATTGCAATGGTTTCTGCTTCCTTTCATATAATTTTCTATTCCATTTGATCAAGGAATGTATCTGTTGCTAGGTTGACTAAAGAGGGTTACATAGGTCCAGGAAATAATCTAAGTTGCTAGAAGTTACAACTTCTTAGATTGTATCTTTTAATTAAGAGTAAGTTATTAGCAGTTCTTCAAGTGCCGTTTTAGTGTTTCAACCTGAAGTCAAAATAATAATAGAAGCTGAACCCAGCAAATAACAATACCAATTTGCAAGCTAGTAATTCACTAAAATCGTGTGAGGCAAAGTTCAATAAGCCTTTAATTTCTGCTTTTAGAGAAACTTTTCAGTATGTAACCTATCTGTTTCACGAACTCAGTTTGGGGCCCGCAATAAGATCATATTCTGGATCAGTAATCTGCAGGAGCAGTAACTTCTTCTATTTGTACAGCTCTTCCTTTTGCATTTCTGTCTGATGCCGTTGTGCTGATTTGAACAAACAGAACCAAAGTCTTTCCCACAGGAAGGTGGGCTGATGACTGGGATGATGCCGTGGTTCATCAGAGCATCAGTCTGTGGCTCCCGTGGCTGGAGGCTTTTGAGGGAGAAGAAAATATACCTCGCGGTGCTGAGAGATCTAGGTGTGGCTTTACAAGGTCACAGAGGTCTCCCCCTCCTCTTCCTCCTCCTCCCTGACCCACTTTCATCTGTATAGTTATCTCAGACAGTTTCAATGTGTCCACATGGAGTTGTTTTTGGCCCCAAGAACATTTCTTTAAAACTTGCCCCTGGGAATGTTAGCAAGGGTGAAGGCTGCCAGAAGTTCTGGGTGTGTAGGAGGAGGGAGAAGGGGCTCTGTTCTGCTTATCCTCTGTTTATGGCCTGAGCCCCTGCCTCCCTCCCAGTCTCCCTGCCTCATTCCTTTATTTCCTCCCTCCTTCCCTCCATCCCCCGCCCCCGCCCCCAGCCCCAACACACACAATTTTTGTGGACAGAGCTGCAGGTCCTCCTTCTTACTCTTGTCTTGAAAGAGTTTATTCTCCTCAGCTGTGAAACAACGGTTAACAGTGTGGCTGTGCCTGTGTGTGTGGTGGGAGGGGCTGTGGGAAGAATGTAAGGAAAGTTGACTGCAGCAGGCTCCTCCCTTCGGCCTGAAACTGGACTTCCCTGCACTTCCCCAAGAGGCCTTAAGTAATGGGGTGCAGTTTGGGCAGGGGAGCAGTGTTATGCCTGGGTAATGAATTACACTTTCAGTTTTCCCAGGCCTTCAGACCATCCTGGTTCCCCCAGTAAAGAAGACTTCAGGCCTCTGAGCTTGGAGGTCTCGGGCAGCTGGAAACTCTTCCCCTCTGCTGGGGGAGGTTGGTCTTTGCTCAGGGAAGGCTGTAGGCAGGGGCTCTGGCTGGGGCAGAGTCCCTCTGAGTCTCCCCAGGCTGACTCAGAGGCCAGGGAGGGCCCAGCTCAGCCCCTCCACTCTGCCCCACCCCCTACACTGCCTTAAAGGCACAGCACAGGGATTCTGCTTTAGGGAGGAGAAGGGTACTACTGAGTGGCCTGGGCTGCTCTTCTAGAACTTTCCGAGACATTGTTTCTATGAGTTGATTTGTAAACATAAATTCCAGTGGAAAGGCAATACAATAGTTTATTCAAAATCCTCTTCACTTCGAAACAAAGAAACACATATTGGATTTTCACAAGCCCTTGTGTAATTGAGGTCACCTGCATCTTCCATGTGGAGAATGAGAATATTTATTGCGTGATTAAGGTTCTGATCCATAGGGGGAGGAAAAATCATTTGCATGTCACGATTTCTCCACCTCCTTAATTCTCAACCCACTCACTTCATAAATTAACAACAGGTAGCATCAGTCTCTGCTCAAAATATGTAATACACAGGTAAGGAGCGGGCATCTCAGGTTCCACCAGAGAGTCTGAAAACTGTATTGTCCTTCAGTTGAGCACACAAACGCCATGAAGGCCAAGATCCTGCTTGCTTATTGCAGAGGTCCAGGGTTTTAGTTTCTTCTTTCCTCCCTCCCGTCTTCCCTCCTCCCTCCCTTTCTCTTTCTCTCTCCCTTTCTCTCTCTGCCTCTCTCTTTCCCTCTCTTTCTTCTTTTTTCTTCTGTCATTTTTTTTGACCAAATGCCTACAATAGCCAAGAGTGGGCCAGACCAGGAACTTTATCTGCATCTCCCACATTGGTAGCAGGGACTCAAGCACTTGAGCGATGCCTCCCAGGATGCTCATTAGCAGGAAACCAGAATGAGAAGCAGAGCAAGGATTGGAACACTGACCCTCCGATATGGGATGTGGATGTCGCAAGGGCTGTCTTTACAGCTGTGCCAGACACCCACCGCAGTCCAGGGTCTGAGATATTCCTACTCTTAATGAGTTTCCAGGTAACAGGTGTGTGTGTGCTCCAGAAATCACTCCTTGTGTCCTTTGTTGCTGAGAGGACTACTAAGCCACTCAGCTGCCCAGGGCTTTGAGGGACCCTTTTGCATCTGGAATTCTGGCTGTGTCCTGAATTGCCACCCAGGTGGGATCTGGCTGTACTGCAGCCCTGGGGCTCTAAGTCTATAGCAGGCATACGCAGCTGCATCTGTAACTGTACCTTCAACGCAATGGCACACAGCTGGAATGGTGACCCCCACTGTGCCCTGTGGCCACTCCTGGGAGCAGGGGTGAGGCTGTAACTCAGTGATCTGTGCAGTTAATGGGGGATGGAGGGCAGATCATTTTCCCCTGTTCTTGACAGGTTTTAGAGATGTATAAAGCAGTAACTCATATATTTAACATTTGTATTGGAGAAACTTTGATGTGTACCTCAATTTGCTAGCTATCACCTTTGAAACTCTCTGACATGCAGAAATTATCCGGTTGATTTATCATTGTCTTTTGAAGGTTGACTCATTCAGAAATGACATGACATTTGCATCTGAAATCAGTACTGTATTTATTTCATTGTTCTGAGCCTTTCCAAATAAATCTGTGTTTTTTGGATAGGATAATTGTGAGAAAAATAATAATGTAGCAACCAGTTAGGGATCTATGGGTTATCCACAGTTCACCACCCTTTCATCTTCAATCTTCACAAACTCCTTTCAGCATAGCAAAGTGACCATTTCCCATCAATGGGAAAATGACTGTCCAGTACTGTGGCTGGAGCAAGGGTAGTAATAGTAACAGCAATAACTTCAGGAACAGGCAAGGTCATTCTTCTGATGTTTTTCATCCTTCATCTTTGATGAAGGAAAATAAAAAACTGATCTTAAGTAGAGGGAAATAAAAACCTTTTGTGCGAGGATGAACGTGTGGAGGGTAGGCAGCTGGTTGAAGTTTTTCAGTTTGTGATTCAGAATTAGCATAAGGACACATTCCACACTGTGGTTTTTAGAAGGTGCTATTCATAATATTCTTTTTAAATTTATTTATTTATTTGAAAAAGGGGGAGGGAGGGAGAGAGGCAGGAGAAGAGAGAGGGTAGGGAGGAGAGATAGAGAGAGAGAGATCTTTCATCTTCTGTTTGATTAACTCCCCAAGTGTCCCCAATAACTAGGACTGGGCCAGGCTGAAGCAAAGAGCTAAAAACTCAGTCTGGGTCTCCCAGATAAGTAGCAGAAGCCAAATACTCCTGCCTCTCAAGGTGTGCATTAGCAGGAAGCTAGAATCAGAAGCAGATCTAGGACGTGAACCAGGCACCCTGACAGAGGATATGGGTGTCCTAAGTGGCAACTTCACCATTGCACCAAATGCCTGCCCCTAGCAATATTCCTGACAAACAGTCCAGGCATTACATCCAAGTTTTTCTTTTTTAATTTTACTTAAATTTAATGCCCCATTAGATTACTGTAGGTAGAATTTAGACTAGCATCGATTAAAAAGAGAAACATTTGAATTAAGAACTGGAATGCTGTTTAACAGTGCCATTGGAAATCACAATTAATAAATGCAAAATACAGGGATGAAAGGTAGTCTATAGTGAACTTCATTGTCTACTTTTTTGAATCCTTATGTGAATTCAGTCAACTATTGATCCCAGCTGCTTCTTGAGAAAATCTTATTTTTTTCTCCATTTTGGGATATGGTGGCAGGCTAAGTAAGGTTAAGAAGCTTGCCCCAAACCCAGAGCCAACTAGTGGGAGGTGTCAGTGCACAGCCCAGCAGTTTGGCTTGGACGCCTGCATTCTGGATCACTGGGATGTCTTTCTGACATGTGTTGGTGCCCAAATGATGAAAGCTTAGCAGAGAAAAGAACTGGAAGTTGCAATTCTCTCCTAGCCAAGAAGGAGTGTCTAAGAGAACTGAAGACCTTGCTTTACAGATGAAAAAGATGTGGCCAAGACTGCTCAGAGGGTCTGCTGAAAAGTGTCTTATCGCTTGCTAGTTAGTAGCAGAGGTGAGAAAGGGAATGAAGTAGGTCCTGATGAGTCATTGATTGAACTGATACTTATTGTCTCGGGCACATTTTCTATACACAAAAGATACAGAGCAACAGGATAGATAAGGTGTCTGCTGGCAGGAAGTTTACACTATGGCCAGCATGGTGACTTAACCTCAAACTGGACATCCAAGTGGAAGGCACAAGTTAAAATACTGGAAAGTAAGATATACTATGCGGGAAGAGGGAGGCCAGATATCAGGGCTACTCCATTTCATCGTTTCGTTTTGAAAATGTCTTTATTTATTTATTTATTGAAAGACAGAAAGACAGACACAGATAGATCTTCCATTCACTGGTTCACTCCCCAAATGCCCACTACATCCAGGCATGAGCCAGGTAGAAGCCAAGACCCTGGAATTCAATCTGAGTCTCCCACATGGGAAGCAGGGACACAACTTCTTGAGTTACCACCTACCTGCTGCCTCCCAGGTGGGCATTAGCAGGAAGCTAGGATTGGAAGCAGAGCCAGGGCTGTAACCTGGGCATTGCCATGTGGGATGTGGGCATCCCAAGCAGTGTCTGACCGCTGTTCTGAACATTTGTCCCTCTACCCTGTGTTACAGGTGAACTTCCTGACTCCGTACTCTTGAATATCATGTGCAATTCACGAGTACTGGAGCCCAGCATGGCTCCAAACCTGACTCCCTTCACGGTGAATAGAGTGAGTGTGAGTGTGGGCAGGAAGGGCGTGCAGACTCCTGGTTAGGGAGCAAAGCAGCCAGTCAGGTCACCAGATTGTCTGGAACCAGAGACCCATTTTTCTGGAAGAACCCAGACAGTCCACAAGAGCCTCACCTTTTTCTTTATGCTGAATTTTTTTAGACTTTCACTCAGTAATAAGCATTGGGTTCAAAGTCCCTTGGCCACAGGTTGAGGAGTCGATGGTGTTAAGGGGCCTCTACCACCCTGATACCTGCAGAGGCTGTGGCTAAACACCAGAGCTGGGGACAAGCATGCCACCCTCAGAATTAAAAAGAAAAGTGAATCATTTAGGTGTGTGAAGACTTACTTTATTCTGAAAGACTAGATCAGCCGCACCTCCTCCATACAGTACCTAAGAGGGAGTCAGCACAAGGTGGCCCATCTAAGGTGGGATAATTGAAGAAGGGCCTCATCTCCAGAGGAAATTTATAAAAGCCGCCCCTCTGAAGTCTTTCCCAAGAAATTAGACAAAGAAGCACATTAGCTTGGAGCAGCCTTGTGTTGGGGTGCCTGAATGGTGGGCTGTAGCCCTGTTTCCCAGGTTCCTGGTTCTTTAAACTTTGAGGAGCCCAGTGAAGTCTGAAATACTCCTGCTTTCTAACTCTGTAAGAGGGATGGCGGTGGTAGGAATTGAGAGGGTGGGGTGGTTTTTGCCCTGTGAGAATTACTGTGGAGCCTGTGGAGGCAGCCAAGGGATACCCTACTGCTCTGGCGTTTCTGAGCCCACAGCTCACCCACCTCACTTTCAGAGCTAACGTGGCAGAGGCGGGCCGGGAGGTGGTTACTGGCTCTGGGCCCTGAAACACTGAGTAATTCCTAGGATGGCTGAGACTAAAGGCAGCATTCCAGACACTTCCACGTTGTCTAAAAGTATAAAAAAAAAAAGAAAGAAAAGAAAAAAAAAAAACCTCCTCTTTTCTCTAGCTGTAACTGTTGGAGGCAGAGCCCTTGGCTTTGAAACAAGACCCATTCCTTTATGGAGAGACATTGCTGGAAAGTTCCACCATAGATGAAAGCCAGAGTTCATTTTTTTTTTTTTTTTTACAGAGGAGGGAAGGACCAATGCAGGGCTGAGGGATGCAGGGGATGGCTGAAGGGGGCTGCACTGCCTTCCCTGACATTTTTGCATCTGTGTGATTGCTCTTGGCTGATAAAGACAAGGCTCTGAACTTGTCCTCAGATCTTCCACAGTGAAACTGTTGGCCATTTTCGTGGTGCCCTTCCTAGGAGCCAAAAAGTGTGGACTTCATGATTTCAGAAGCAACAAAAAATTCAAGATGTATTGCACATCAGATCCTATCAACAGCAGCCCCTCATGGCCCACACAAATAGATCATTGCAGCTGTGTCCTGGCTGAGTGTTTGTTTATTGTGCAAGAGAAAGGTAGAGTCAAGAAGCGGGAGAATCACATCAGGACGATATTGGAGTCAAGTAGATTGACTGCCTGGAGTGACATCCCTGGCTGTGTAGAGCACAGAGGCCAGCTGCTGGGTCAGAGGCCTTGGGACATCTGAGGCATGGACGTGGAGCCCCTGTATTGATTTTAAATTCAATTCCAGGTTTTAGTGCAATTAAAAGTTACTGCAAGGTTTTGAAAAGAGAAATGGCATGATCAAATTATTAGAGCAGTATGATTTTTATTTTAATTAGGACAGACTCCAGGGACCAGGGAGATGAGAGGATTGGCAAGTGAGGTAATTCACCAACGAAATCAGCTCAGGAGCCAGGAAGGGCCTTCTGAAATCGACAAATTAAAGCTGCAGTGTTGTCTGACATTATAGACAAGCGCTTGTTTTTTCTTCTTCATTAATTTTATCTGATTCAGTTACCTTGTTATTTCTGACAGACTTGGATCACCAGCTTGATTAATGACTTCTTTTCTGTTTATAAACACCAAAATGATAGCATTTCATAAATATATGTCTTCGTATAAGGTCATGGTTTAGGCAAAATGGAGAAGCTGAATTATTTCTCTATCCTACTTCGAAAAGAAAGAATTCTTTTTTTTTTTTTTTTTACTTTCTCATCATCAGCCCTAGTCCTTTCAGGGGATTTTAGCTTGAAATCTGAATGTGCTTACCAGCTGGGAAAAATTTGACATTTACTTGATTGTGTCCCTTGGAAGTAAAAAAAATTGGCAGCCTTATTAAACAACAAGTCTGCTTATTTATTTCTTCAACCCCTCCCCAGGTTGCAGGCTCTTTTCTAAGCTCTGATAGACCTCGAATCAGTTTTCTAAAGGTAATTTCCCAAAGTGCTGCCTCCAGCCGTAGAAAATGCCACGTAGGTGCCTGGGCTTATAAAGGCTGAGAAAGCCATTTTGGGTGCATTTGCAGCTTTTTCTGTGGTTCTGGGTGGTAACGCCCGATTGCCAACGCTATTCTTTACTTCTTCTAGGAAGAGCCATAATTGTCCTTGGCTGGGTTGACATAAAGGCCTCCGAAAACTACGAAGCTTGATCCCTCTAGTGTTCTTCTGTGAAGACTACAGTGCAGTAAGCTGGATGGGAAATAGCCACCAAGCACTCAGACGACAGCTCCTGAAGCCAATCTGCTTCAAAATGACATTAATAAAATGAGTTACAATGACAATCCCATGTGCTGTATGTAGTCTTTACAAAAGAAAATGCCAGCACCTTCCTGCAATTCATGTATGTATTGCGGGTCTGCAATTGCTTAACACTGCTGGGGGATACGTGGCATTGAGAATTATCTGGACAAATAATAAACAATTTGAATAACATTGGCCAGAGTTATCAGCAGTGCGGAGGCGATGTAAACATGCCTCGCTTCCAGCAATGGTTAGGATTGTCTGACTCTATTCATAGGCTTTTTTTCCTGGTCATAAAAGGAGGAGAGATTTCATATATTTTTACATTCCTTTTCTGATGCTCTCTGATGTTCAATAAAAAGAGTATGCTATCTCCTCATGTTTTTCTTTGACATTTTCGTCGACATTCAGGCATTTATTAAACTGCTATTCTATTTCAGGCACTGAAGATACAGAAATGATAAGATAGAGTCACTTCCCTCAATAAACCACATAATCACACTGGGAGCCAGACTCTGTACCACAATAGAGGTATAGGCAACGCTCTCTGGACATCAGGGAAATGATGTCAATTATTGATGTTCATTAGTAAGGAGAAGAGATTTACACTGAGCTTTGGAGAATGCTCAGGGATTGGAGTCCCCTTAGTGGTGACAGTTCACGGATTGGCATGGTTGACTGATCCCCAGTTCTCGGATCATTTGGCCAGCATCACCTCCCACGGAAAGCTGTGACTTAGTAGCGGGTGATCCTTGTTGCTCTGCAGCCTTGGATTCTCCCACAATGTCCCTCTGGGTTAGTCCAGTGTCCCTTCTGGAGGCTTCTACTCTTAATGTTAACTAAAAAAATAGCTACCCTGTGGAAATGCCAGTTTTCAACTTAAATGAACGTGAAATAAGATCCAGAAGCCTCATTCGGGTGTTTGGACTGCCACGCTGGCAGAAAGGAGAACTGCAAAAGCAAAAGCGACTGAAATCATGAGAGAATGCACAGAGCCACTGAGTGGCAGGGAACAGAGCCTCGCTGTGGGTGATGGGCTGCATGCAATGATTTCTAGGAGCCCATCCAGGGGTGGGCACTGTGGGGTACCAGGTAAAGTAGCTGCCTCTAGTGCAGGCATCCTGGGTTCAAGTCCCAGCTGCTCTACTTCTGATCCAGCTCTCTGCTATGGCCTGGGAAAGCAGTGGAAGGTGACCCAAGTTCTTGGGCCCCTGCACCCACTTCGAGACCCAGAGGAAGCTCCTGACTCCTGGCTTCAGATCAGCCCAGCTCCGGCCATTGCAGCCATTTGGGGAGTGAAGTAGTGGGCAGAAGACCCCTCTCTCTCTCTCTCTCTCTCTCTCTCTCTCTCTCTCCTCTTCTTCCTCCCTCCCTCCCTCTCTGCCTCTCTGTAACTCTAACTTGCAAATAAATAAATAAATCTTGTAAAAAAAAAGAAAATTAGGTAATTAAAACAAAAAAAGGGCCCATCCAGATCTCAGAGTCCAGGGGTCAATTTCCAGATTTGTTATGAAAAGGACTGATTGTCTCACAGAGCCTAGGTTCTGCACAGACCCTTGAGAGCCTCCCACACTGGCATTTCCATCTGACGTTGCCCAACAAGTGTTCTATAGAAAAGCCTCCAGTGGACATAATAGTAAAAGGGATATTGATTTGGAAGTTCACTGGGAGACACTGAGCCAGTTTTCTAAGGCTCTGACTTCAACTCTCTTGGAGTACAGTTTAGTACCTTGAGATCATGTGGCTCCCTTTGCAAGATGTTTCATCTGCAGTTAATGTATTTACATTTTATGTGCACATGCAAAGCCAAATCATAGTCATAACAGCTAAAAGCATATTAAAGTTCTGAATAAATTGTAGGATGCAAGACTGTGTAATTTAGTATGAATTTCAACATAGTCAAAAAACTATATTTTATGGGCAAATAAAGAATATTATTATCATTAGTTTGGAGAGACTTTACTATTTCAGGAGCTCCCTATTATTATGACAACAACATGATTTAATAGCAAAAGCACCAGAATGTACAAAGAATGGAATGACTCAAGCGTAAAGTGCCATGGGAGGCAATGTTGAGCCACTCAATAAATAGGAGAGGTGAGGATTAGAGATTTAAATTGAGCATGCTTATTCCTGGTTCCAGTAGTTGTTTGACTACCAGAGCTTCTCTTGCAAAACATTTCTTTGGACTTAGAGGGGGCATTGGTATATTGAGATTGCACTGTGTTTTCAGCTTTTGCACTCTTGCATTAAATACTTATTGTTGTGTTCATCCCCCAGGTATAAGATATTTTATGCATGTTCTCAGAACAAATGCAGCCCCAAGTCAAATTGATAATCAAAATTCTAAATGTTTAAAATCTATAATTTTTCATGAACTTATGCATTGATTATGGAAATTGTATAGAGAATGAGAAAATGTGTACTATGAAATGGGGAAAAATTCATTATGTTCTTGAAGTCAAAGGATATATTACCACCTGAAGTTCCCTAGGATCTACAAACTTCTGTAGATTAATGAGAATACATCAAATTCTATAGATTGATTTTATTTACATGAATTATGTTGGACTTGAGCACCTTCAGAGTGCTCATCATTCTTTACTTTTTATTTGAGAGGAACACACACACACACACATGTACAGATTCAGAGAGGAAGTGAGGGGAAAGAGAGAGAGAGAGTTAGTTCTCCAAACGCCTGCAACAGCTGGGACTGCCGCGGCCTCCCAGGGTCTGCATTAGCAGGAAGCTGGATTAAGGAGCTGGAGCCAAGAACTGAACCCAAGTTATCTAACATGGGATGTAGGAAACGTAACTGCTACACTAAATAGTTGACTTTCTAGCAACTATTTTATTCTCTCTCTCTCTCTCTCTCTCTCTCTCTCTCTCTCTTTGTGTGTGTGTGTGTGTGTGTGTATGTGTGTGTGCTTATTTATAGGTAACACAGAGAGATTGCTCCCATGCACAGATTCAGTTCCCAAATTCCCTCAATGGCTGAGGCTGGGCTGTGCTAAAGCCTGGGACCAGGAGAGTAATCCAGGTCTTCCACATGATGACAGGAACCCAGTTACTTGAGCCATCACTGCTGTCTGTCAAGGTCTACACTAGCAGGAAGCTGGAGCTGGGAGCTGGAGCTGGGTATTGAGACTAGGCAGTCGGATATGGAACATGGGCATCTTAATTCTAGACCACAGCCACCCCTCCCTGTCTGCCATTTGTGAAGGGGTAAGCTGCTGCTGTACTTCTGCACACCACAGTCTCTCCTTCCCCCTCTCTCGGCTTTGCCCTGCCTGACAGTTGCCATCTAGTGATGTTAACACTTTCCCAGGTACATGAGCTACCGTGTGCAGCACTGCTAATTTTTACTGGATATTGACACAGGTTCTTCAGTGTCTTCCAGATGGCAAATCTAGGTAGCAGAGGAGGGAAGAGAGGAAAGAAAGATTTTCTTTCTGATTCTGTTTCCTGGCTGAAAGCGCTGCCTAAGCCTTGATGTGTTATCAGGTAAAGCACTGTTTGAAGGTCTTAATTCTAGCTCTTTCTCACCAAGATTCAGACTTATCTAAATACACAGGAAAAAGATCCAAATATCAGAATTACTTTCTTCCAAACACATGAAATTTTCATTTTTTAAGAAAGTTAAACATGTATGAATTTTACTTAAGAAACAAGAGAATTATCTATAACTGGACCTTAGAATTATGTTCAAAGACTGAAAATAGGGAAACGCGAAGTCAGTTTACAGTTCTAAATTAGCAATTTTATCAATTTTTGATTGATATGTATCCCACTTTTAGATACAGAAGATTTGATGGCATCTGTGATAATTAGAGAGAAGCCAATGTTAAAAATGAAGGATGAAGTCCAAAGAAAAGGATAGTAGATAGAGTGCTTGGGGGAGAAATGAAAGTAATTTACTCTGCTAAAAAGGAATTAAGAAAGACTAATGGGAAAAGACCTTGTCACTGAGGAAAATGAGAGGGACTGAGGCACTGTTCACATCACTAGGTAGTTCTCTGTCTTTATTTTCCAAGGCACTATATTGTTAAATTCTGTGAGATCTTTGATAGCTCACCTCGAGGGCAAGACTAAGAAATCCAATTACTTTTCTAGAAGCTATAGTGATGGCCAGCTAAACTGTGGCCCTTGGGGACAGTATTTGTATCCTTTGACAGCAATTAATGAAACCAATAAATCAATTAGTTAAATTGAATTAAGGTCCACCCAGCTGTTTCCACAGCCTAGCCATGTGTAACTAAATGTGATTATAAGGGTGCCCTTGACATGAAACGGATGCAATTCAAGTGATCTTTGCTGTCTTTATGACCTTAATGTTCCCCTCTTTATAAAATTATAGTCATTCTACCTTTGTCCTGACTCTCTATTGGATGAACTTTGCCTGAGGGAAGAGTTCTTGATAGAGGCTATAGAAACACTCTTTGTAATGCTGAGTGATAACTGATAACGTCAGTGGCCACTTCTTTCTATTTATTCTTTTTCTTGGATTTAATATACCTCATTTTTTCCCCAAAATAATCATGTGTCCATATCAATTTCCACGTTGGGGAGGAAGTTTCGCTCCTCCTTGACCATGGGAACCTCCAACTTCCTCCTCCCTCTTTGGGGCGATTCTGATGACCCTTCTCCCCTCACTGGAAAATGTGGGTCCTGTGGACTCATATCATTTCTCTGTTTCCCAAAAAAGTCAGTGGTTTCTCTCGCCTCCTCTTCTTTCCCCTCCCCTCCCACAGCAGCAGTCTCCTCCAACCACTCTTCTGCGCGTTATCAATCTACCGAAGCAGCTGTCCCCATCACTAAACCCAGAGCACTTTCCCCACCCTTGATCCTTACCTGGATTTTTCTGCAGAGCCAGACACTGTAGACAAACCACTGCTTCCTGAGCTGCTTTGAGACTGGTCATGCTTCTTCGTCAGATCCTCCTTCCTTCTCTAAACATGTAGTCTCTATCCCCTTCATTTATTCTTACATCCACCCATTCCTTTGGCATATGCACTAAATATTTATTGAGTATCCACTTGGAAGGCACTGCTTTAGGTTTAGAGTATAAAGAACAAACAAGACTTGCCACTGAGCAGCTCAGTGGATGGATGGCCAAGGAGGTAGAGGGGTACAGATAGCTCTAGTGGAGATGAATTGTAATAAAATCTCTCACTACAAGAGTGTATAACAAGGGGGTGGCACTGTGGTGTAGCAGGTAAAGCCACCTGCTGCAGTGCCGGTGTCCCATAAAGGCGCTGATTCAAGTCCCAGCTGCTCCACTTCTGATCCAGCTCTCTGCTATGCTCTGGGAAAGCAGTGGAAGATGGCCCAAGTCCTTGGGCCCCTGCACCTGCATGGGAGACCCAGAAGAGGCTCCAGGCTCCTGGCTTCATATCAGCCAAGCTCTGGCTGTTGCAGCCATTTGGGGAGTGAGCAAGCAGATGAAAGACTTCTCCCTCTCTCTCTGCCTCTCTGTAACTATGCCTTTCAAATTAATAAATAAATCTTTTAATAAAAAAGAGTGTATAACGATGCTCCAAAAAAGTTCATAGAAAATGGGAAAGATGTTTATTTTGGTGCAAAATGTTGTAAAATTCATTTATAGATGAGGTCTTCCAAAAATCTATTAGGGTAAAAAAATGCATAGACTTCAAAATTTTTTGCACTGAAATAAAACTATATGTTATTTATTCATTAAATCATTCATTACTTTAGTTGAAAGAAGAGAGGAAGGGAAATTGGTCTTTCATCTGCTGATTCATTCCCAAACCTCCTGCAACCGTTGGAGCTGGGCCAGGCTGAAACCAAGAAGCAGGAACTCCATCTGTATCTCCTACCTGAGTGGCAGGGACTCAAGTACTTGAGCCATCACCTATTGACTCCCAGGGTGCACATTCACAGGGAGCTGGAACTGGAAGCAGAGTTGGGACTTCCATAAAGGATGTGGGCATCCAAACAGCAACCTCACTGCCTGCCCCTAAACCTAGCATTTAATCCCCTTTCCACAAACTTTTTGAAGTCCCCTCATACAAGATGAAGGTAGTGATTTTGCCCAGACTGACCCAGAAGGACGACACAAGTGATATCTATGTTGAATGACCAGAGTTGGAATGAGAGAAAAGCCATTTGAAACACAGAGTCATATGTATAGAGACCAAGAATGATGAAGGTCCATGATCTGATACAGAGCCCGGTGACTCGGAGAATATTGACTGTGGAAGATAACGTTGAAAAGGTAGGTTGAGAGCAGACTGAAGAACTTTGGAAGCTGGAGAGCTTAGACTTTTCCACTAGGGATGTGAGGCTGTGATGTTTGAACCAGTTCATCCGCTCCTATGTGAACTGTAAAAGACACTTGTCAGCTGTGTGGCAAATGGAATGTAGTTAGTGGGTCCATTTAGAAGCTCATTTCAATGGTCTGGGAGAGAAATGATTAGTTCCTGAACCAGGATAGCTGCCATGGGAATAAACAGTAGACATTTTATGCAGGAAATATGGGTAAAAGATAGTGTAGATTTGATGTTCAGGATTGAGGATAGAGAAAAAATTTAAAGATAACTTTAATATTTCTGAAATAACTTTCAGAGCGCATCATAAGCCTCTGCAAACTTTCCAATAGTTTCTCACTATCTCAAGGCAGTATTGAAGTAGTTTCTTATCAATCAACATTCTTTTGATTACAAGTAAAGTAAATCAGTTCTGGCTGGTCAGACCAAAGGGGAAAGCACAGTGGAAGGATTCTGTGGTATCTCACAAAGCTCAACAGAGATTTGAACTGTCTAGCATCCTGAAGGGCAGAAATTAAAATGGCGCCAGACACCTCGGAACAAGGAAGTTGAGTTGAGTTAGTGCACGCGGTCCAGGCTCTGAGTCCTCACTCAGATCTGCCCACTTGAGCAGCTGTTTCCCCAGCCTCATTCAACCATGACTGTATCACTCTGGCCACAAGAAGCCGTATTTGTGTGTGTCAAGGTCGGCATCTCCAAAAACCAGGGGCCCTGTGGGTGGGGCAGATATCCAATCAGAGGGGACTTCTGTGTGTTCTGAGATGTTCTGATGGACTCACGTGAGAATCCGATGAAAGCCGATGGCTGTTTTCTCAGAGGAGACACACAATGACAGAAACACGCAGGTGTCACCGGGCCCTGGAAAGTCACACACAAAACCAGATTAAGAAACTTGTGCCTACAGAATTTAGCTTGTATGTCTCGGCTTGACTTTCCAAAGCCTTCATGATTCACTTTCTAAAGAGCTCCTCACCATTCCTACGCTCCACTCCGCATTTCTCCCTTCAAACACTCACGGTTAAAAACAAATTACTATCCCAACTCTGAACCTTTTATCATGCTACTTCTTCTCTTTGAAAGGCACCTCCACATTCTCTTGTTGCCAGTCTACTCATCCTTGAATGGTGCAACTGAAAATCTCTCCCTTTATGAAGTCTTGCTTGACTCATCCATCAACACGGGGATGCTGTCTCCTTTCCTCTTGTCACTTATCATAAAAACTTCACACTTATTTTTCTCCTGACACTTACTACTTTCTTCTTTGTATTAGAGTTCTTATATATTTTATTTCTTCTCTTAGATTCTAAAATCCTTGGGAACAGGAACCAGGAGTTGGGTGTTCTTTAGCTTTGTGTTTGTCCCTCTATGGTCTGTTCAAGTGCAGGACACTCAAAACGTGCTTGTAGAATGAATGAAAGGGGAAGGTCTGGGAGAGAAAGGGCCCCTATCTAATTTTATCCTGCTTGTATCTTTGTAAGTTCCTTTTTTCAAGGGAATGGGTCCTTTTCTTATTATCCTTTTTATTATACTCCTTTTCTTGGTCATAACGTTTTATCTCTGCTTCCCTCTTGGCAAATTCTGTTGTGTGTGCGTGTTTTTAATTTTCCCTTGGAGATAACATCCCTCCTTTCAGCCTTTTAAACTTATTATTATTAATTTGAATGACTTTCTCATTTCCATTTGTTCCAAAACCCACAGCTTTACTTGGCCTTCATTATTGCTGAAGGAAAACTCTGATCAATTGAAGAGGGGCCCTCTCTTCACTGAAATGCATTGTTTTCAGATGCATCCAATGGGAGCTGTAAAATCACAGAGAAGACAATGGCTGATATTTATATTTTAGACAGTGGCGTCTCACTCATCTCCACTCTGGCATAATATTTTCACTTCCTTAAAAATGATAGATGTAGGTGTCTAGATGTTCCCACAAACAGATCTAAATTCACTTCAGCTGAATGAGAGAGACCTTTTCTTGGTCTGGAGTGCAAAATCACAGTCACAAAATGGCCCGATGGGAACTTCTCCCCATGTGGACCGTTTTCTGGTGGAATTGGAATTTGGGGGGACGGGCTCACCATGCTCTGCATGGAAGAACAGCATCCTCTGCTGGTGACAGGGTCTCTGAGGCTGGAGCGTGTGAGTGGGAAGAGTCAACAAAGCTTTGCGAAACTGTTGTCGTAGCTGCACAAGGTTGGGACTCAGGTCGATTTCAGATGCTCACTTCCCAGGAGATAACCCAAACCGAGTTCACCCCCATGCCATTGAAAACCAGCAACAAATCTTCCCTGCCTTCTTTTCCTCTTCCCCCAGACTCTCCTAACTGTTAAGGATTGCTCTGATGCTTAGCCTACTTGGGAATCCTTTCTATGTACAGTTGTTTGCTAAGGTTTCATGGCAATTTCTGCCTGTTGGTTGGAAGGGAGCGACTTGACATCATTGCCTACAGATGTTTCACCAGAAGCAAAGTAGCTGGGGTTATTGGGGCTTTCCCATGGCTGCTTTATGAGTGAAGCTCTCTGGTAGGATATGTCTTCTTGGTATTTTCAAACCCTTGGCTGGGGTCCACATCTATCTATCATTAAATGAAATTTCCATCTGTAGCAAATATGTGTGAAAATGAGTGTATCTTATGTTTATGATAAAAATGTGGTACTTGACATTTTCTCATGTCTCATAAAGTCCATGTTGGCTCAGCTTGCCTTCTGATACTTTGGGTGCCTGAAGGTGAACTAGCTTACCCCAAATTACTACCTTTACCATGTTGTCTTGCAGAGATAGGAGAGGAAGAAAAGTGAGGTAGGGTGAGGGACAAATAAGCCATGGGAAGGTGTACTGACTGACTTTTATAAGATTTATGCATTGCAAAATCTCATTCATCTCTGTATTTGTTAGCTGCACAGAGTTCATTGTCATGACCAATAAGTGTTCCAGAATAACCTGCCGTATGAAGGAATAGGAAGACAGGAAGATGGTCCTGTCTATAGAAATGCCCTCAGGAAGTCCCATTAGATGCTTCCGCACAATATTTAGTTACTGTGTTTCAAGAGCTGTGATCTGTGCTGTCGCTTCCCCTCTTTAGCTCATTTAGAATTAAAGAAGATCCTAACATCATAACATGACATTCCCTAAATTTCATATTTTTTGTTATTTAAAATAAAATTTAAAACTTTTAACAGACATAATATCATATGCATTTATTGAGTATCATGTGATATTTGGTTTCATGTTTCATACTGGTTTTAATGTAAGGTATTTTTTCTTAAGAATAAAATGCCTTTTTTTTTTCTCCAGGAGGCCCCAAGCAGATCTGAACCAAATCAGGATTTATCAAAAATTTTCTTTCCTTTAGTTTCATGGAGAAGATTAATATTTAGTAACTAACATACACACACATTCTTTTGCCTTACAACCACAACTACATCCAGTCATAGTTCTATATTCTAATTTCTTTATGATGGGGCAATTAGCATTAAACCATCTTTTAGCTTATTATGATTACAATGGCTGCTATAATCATAGTTAGTCATAACTATAATTATCATCACAAATATATTGGCTATTAAAGTAAATTTTAATAACTCACTCTATCATTACTATAATTGTTATTGTTAACTTTTACCTTCTTATTGGGGAAGCAATAATGAATAATTGGCAGAGAAATGGAAATATGACTCACAATGCACAGAACAGGAAATCCAGTTCCTGTACTAAAAGATTAGGACTGAAGTTTACTTATAAGTTTGGTATTTGAAACTAAACACATTCTTCTTGAGATTACCCGTTTTGTAAATAAGGTTGAATTCTTTAAGCTGCCCTTGGCTGCAAAATCCCCATCAACTGTAACATGGATGAACACAAAGCTAACAGATCAAGCAAGAATATGGAGATCTGGACAGCATCAAGCCATGCAATGCAGGACAGAGAGAAAGAGGTTGTCCTTCCTGGAAGCAAGGCTGCATATAGATAAAATTTCATGACAGTAAAGCTGTCTCTCACCTGCTGCTTTTTGTATCCCACTTGTCCTCAACCAAGTCCACTGTGGTGGACTCCCATCTACCAGTAACGCCAACATGGTGGGAAATGACCACTGCATTTCCACTCAGGCTCACTGCACAGAGGACATAACTGTGGACCTCGCAGATAGGCCTGCTTCTGTCTAAGCCCCAGGAAGCTGTCAGTGACTGACCTGCCCACGTCGGGAAGCCGTGTCTCTGCCTCATCTGGATCCCAGAATCTGAGAGTGCCTAGTGTTTGGGAGTGCACTTCCTCCAGTTGTTGAAATGTATTGTGGGTGTCTAGGAAGTCTGGTGGTTAGTAGCCTTTTGTGTCTCTATTTCTTCTTCACTCTTGACTTGTCATCAGCAACCATTTCCTCAGTCTCTCCTACAGCTGCCCTCTACTGGCCATTCTTAGTATCACAGTTTACTGTAGGCTTCTCTCTTGACTGAACTATTTTGGTGTTTTCCATACCCATTTTTTCCCACCTATATCACTCCTGATTTTGTTTCCCCAAACACATTTGTTGATCATATACTCTTTCTACAACAGACCAGCTTAAAATACTTGCAAGTTTCTTTTGCTCATATAATAAAGTCCACATATTTCAACAAGAGTCTCCAAGATCCAGTCTTGGGCTCCTCTTGGAGAGCTGTCTCCCAGTACATTGTCCTGTGATGTCTACTTCAGTGACTTGGTTCTTTGAGCACAGCACACACTTTCACATCTTTTTATATTTCCTTATGTTGCTCCTTAATCTAGGGATGTTTCCCCCTAATTTTCCTGCCAAATGCTTTCTAAATTTTAAAGATAAAATTTAAATTGCTTTCATGAAATATTTCCCAATTTCTACCATCCTTCACCTTTAAATTAAGGTTAATGTCTCCTTTCCTTGTTCTTTAGCTATAAATCTCCAGTAGTGATAACTTAAGCATGTATTTATAAGTCACCTGCTATTTGTCAGGCACTGTTACAGATGTGTGGAGGATAAACTGCATAGGCAGGGACTCTGCTTCCTAGGAGCTCATATTCTTGTATTTTGGCTTGAGGAACTACAATAATAGATTAGTCACTTACTTGGGAAAGACAGTGAGGGGAACAGGCTTGGATGTAAAAATCAAGAACTTGGTTGTTGGGATAAGTCTCAAAGGTCACTTGTACAAACTGATGACTATAATGGATAACAATACATTGAATTATTTGACAGTTCCTAACCAAAGATTTCAAGTGTTCTCACCACAAAAAAAGGATAAGAATTTGAGGCAAGGCATGTATCAATTTAGCTCCAGTGACCCACTCCACAATGTACACATTTTTCCTTTTATTTTTAAAATGTATTTTCATTTATTTGAAAGGCAGATACACACACACATCTTCCATCCTCTGGTTCACTAAAACCCAGGCACTGTGATATGAGATGCTATGCCAAACACCTGTCTCCACCATTGTGTACATTTTTGAAAACATTGTGTTGTGTGAATAATCTTCATCAATTAAAGTAAAATAAATGATTAAAAATAATTCAGGTTTTTACCTTTTGAATGTGAAATGCTATTGGATAGATGTGCAGAGGCATGACGTAGGTAGATGAAGGTGGGTTTAACACACAGGGGAAAAGGCTTCTGTTTGGGAGTTGACAAATAGATACAACAGTAAGTTACTTCAAAGGTACCTTGAATAGGATCTCCTGAGAGAGAATGGGAAGGAGATGAAGTAGAGGCAGCAAGAACAGACATATAACAGTTATCCACTGCAGAGGGAATTATCCACTGTCGGGGAGACGTGCCCAGGGCCTGGTGTCTTGGTACATTCAGTGGTAATGATGGTGGGGGCAGTGGAAATTCTCAACTGATTTTTTTCCCCCTGAGTTAAGCAAGACACAAGTTCAGTTGAGAATGAGTGATACTTTAGAGCTTTGAGGAGAGGATGGCGAGAGTGAACTAATGATCCAGGAAAAGAGGAGGCAGTTATCTCTCTACTTGTTCTCAAGTCTGTCTTCCTCAGTTGAACTCCCCTCACTGAGCTTCTAGCAGGGGTCTTTCCAGGGAAAGGGCTTGGAAAGCTCTTGATGGCTTGGAAGCTCTTGGTCCTAGAATTCCAGTGTTGAGGGAATCAGTGCTTCCAGATTTTCATGGAGGCCTTGGGTGACCAGACTACACTCCCTTTTTAAAGTTGCTCACAATCCCTTCCATTTTTTGAATTAAAATAAAAAAAAATCTTTTTGTTTGTATTTAATTGAAGGGAGGGAAGAATAAAAGTTTTTATCCACTATTTGAATCCCAAAACGACAGCAGCAGAACCCAAGAACTCGAACCACTGCTTGTTGCCTCCTGGGATGCACGTTAGCAGGAAACTGGATTTAATAGAGGAGCTGGGATTCTAACTCAGGCACTTCAATATGGGATGTGGGTGTCCCAAACAGCAAAAGCCTGTCCCATCTTTCTGCATTTTAAATTAGGAATTAAACATGCTTGCATCTGAGCCATATTTTGCAAAAATATGTTTCTGTTGACATCAGATAAGAGTGGAGTTGTGAAATACAACTCTTTAAAGGATCAGCCACGCTTCCAAAAAGGCTCTTTGTTGTGAGACTTGCTACCAGATGGGAAATTCTAGGCTTGGGATGTTAACAGTATTCCTGTGATTGTAGAAAAATAGCTTCATTTTGTGTAAGCAAAATGAACATATATATGTAAAACATGATGACATTGCAAATAGATATGCAAATAAGAATGGGAAAACATAGTTAAGTTGCTTATGGATTACAGAAATGGAAATGGAAAAAGATTGCTTGTTAATTAACCAGAGCATGTCTAGAAATTACCATCTCTAATACTTAAGTTCCCAGCGTGAGTCCAGGAGCAGGGCTGGCACACAGAACAAATATTCAATGCAATCCTGACTCTCAAAGGTATTACAGTCTTGGGGAGAAGTGGTGTTTGCTTTGAAGTGTTGGGAAACTGCTAATTGGTGTAAGGAGTGGAGGCAGCCATTATGAAAGCCATAGAAGTCTGGTCTAGAGTCGGAGCATTTAGGACAGGCTTCCTGGAAGAGATGGCTTTTATACATTGAGAACTCAGTTCTCTGAGTTTAACTTTTTCTTGGAGGGCTTGGCTTTGGTAAAGTGGGGACTTTCTGGCTTTCATCTCCTATGGGGCTGGGTTTGTTCTCCAAGAAATTTTCTATGTGTGAATGATGTTCCTTAACTGAAGTATTTACAATTCAACAGACACACATTCAGAACCTACCAGGTGTATGCTTCCTTTTTGGTTTTTAATACACCTACCACAGAGGTTTCCATTTCTACTTCCTGAACTGTATGTGGATACTTCAAAACATTCACAGGAAAATGGAATCAAAAGATAATTATTTTGGTGCAAAAAAATCGAAATGACTGCATAGTCTTTTTCATAATGTGCATCTCCGTGAATTTTTCGAAGACCTCTTGTGTGTTGTTAGTCCTTTCTTTTCTCCAGGAAAAATGTTTTTTTAGTGGATCCATGGAAGATCCATGAAGTGTTGACCCAGCCAGGAAGGCTGTCATGCTGCTGCTTGGTGGTGAAGGTAGTCTGCAGAGCATGCACAGGGAGTATTTGTTTTGAGTTGAGAGTCCAGGCAGCAGGTGGATTTCCTCCTCCCACTTCGAAATATGCTAATAGGGGAAGAGTTCCACCTGCAGTAGATTCTGGGCTTTCACACACGAAAGGATGATGGGCTACTGCACCACTCCATTCGGCAGGTGTTTATCAGGAGCCAACTGTGTGCTAGGCATCATACAGATATAGAGGATGAATGACACTGGCAAAGCCCTGCCCCCAAGAAATCTGCCTTCTGTGGCTTCCCTACATGACTGATCATGCTTTGGCTATAAATGTGCTGTATCTGGGGGACCCTGCACATTGGCTGAAGTCAAGATTCTGGGGAGGGGGAAGACAGCAAGCAGCAGCCTTCAGGAATTCTGCCTGACCGAAGCTAGCTCCTGTCTGTGCTATGTTCCAACTTCAAGGGTTGATCCATAGACCCCCTTCTTATTCCAGCAGAGAGAACAATCTAGTTCAGACTATTTTTATTTTAATGTCTAACCCTGCTGTATCCAAATGAATTAATACAGACACAGGGCAGGGATGCTTGGAGAAGAGGCAGAGGGCATTCTGAAGCTGCGAGACTCAGATTTTGTTTAAATGATGTATTGTTCAGGCATTCATCAGATGACAATATGAGAAATGATTTTCCTGCCTCTGCTGTCAGGTGGTCTGATTCACTGAGATTGGGAGGGGGTGGGGATGGGGGCGCCTGTTGGGAGCGTACTGAACTGTGAATGCACTGGTTTCTCTGGAATCAAGTGCAAGAATGAAATCTGATTTTATGTTTATTCAGCCGCTGGGAAGGAACACAGCTGTCACAATAATCCATTAGAGATGGACATTTGACTTGGATGCTTTCTCCCTCTGGGAGCTGGGTCTTGGAATGGGGGCTTCTCCCTGGCTTGTCCCTTGCCTTAAGCCCTTCTCTCCATGGGTGGGGTCAGTTCCCCAGCAGAGAATAAAATTGAGGGTACCTGGAATGTCACCAAAGAAATGAGAGAGGAACACAGTTTAGGGGATGTGAATCTGTTTTGTTTTGGTTTGGTTTAAGGCAAGAGCCAGCTGATTGCAGCCAGTCTTTCAATTAATCTAATTAAAAAAGATATTGCTACATTAGAAAACAACTCATTTATAAATAGAAAAATGAAAATGGCTTCTGGAGACAAAAAAGTGCTCTTGTTTGAGTGGAGGCAAACAGGTGTGCAGAGGTCCCAGGATCTGTGGCTGGGACATCTGCCCCTGCACATAGACAGACAGGAGGGCTTCGTGGGCTAAGCTGACACCTGTGATGCTGGCATCCCTTATGGTCTGTTTTGTGATCCCGCTGCTATATTTCTGACCCAGCTTTCTGCTAATGCTCCAGGGAAAGAAGCGGAAGATGACCCAAGTACTTGGGCCCCAGTACCCATGTGGGGGATCCAGAGGAACCTCCTGGCTCCTGGCTCTTGGCTTTGAATTGGCCTAGCTCTGGCCATTGCAGACATCTGGGGAGCGAACCAGTGGATGGAAGATCCCTCCTTCCCATCCCCCTCCCCTCCCCATCCCACCCTTCCCCTCCCCTCCCTTCCCCTTTCCTTCCCTTCCTTTCTTTCTCCCTCCCTCTCTGTAACTCTTTCAAATAAGTAGTTAAATTAAATCTTAAAAAAAAAAAGGAAAGTCATTTAATCTGCTTGGGAAAAACAACAACAAAACCAAAACAGTAACAAAAAACACACTATGCTTATTTTTGGCTTTTTCTACAAACTTAATCTTGGGGCCAGCGCTGTGCGGCGCTAGCATCCCATGAGTGCTGCCCTGCACAGTGCAGATACCGGACACATGCCTCAGGCCTGGAGACTCTGTTGGAGCAGTGTCTTACAGACTGAAGATGCGTGTTTGGAAGGTAGCATGGCACAGAGGCTTTTGGTGGAGTTTTTAGCTAGGGAAGAATTTCTTGAACAAAATTGCAGGTGACAGTTCAATACAAACAAATGGTTACGGCAGAGCTGTTTGTGTTGGAGCTGCAGGGGAAGGTTTTGGATCCTGGTCAGTTGCTGTTTGTCCTCCCACTGCCCCTTGCCAAACCCTCGCAGGTCACCCCAGAGCACGGGTGCAGTTGGTAGGGTCTCATCCTGGGAGCAGGCAGACCTGGGTTGGGATTTTGGCTTTTCCTCTTCCTGGTTGTGGAATGTGGCAGTTCTTGGAACTTTCTGAGGGTCCTTTTTCTTGTCTCAAGAGGTTGTGAGGGCAAGTTTGATCTTTTCATTTCTCAGATGAAGGATGGAAGCTTGGCAAAGCTGCGAGCCCAACAGAAGGCCACCCAGAAAGCAGAGACCAGGCCTGGGACCCAGCCCAGTCCTCCTGCAAAGCTATTCCCCTCTACTGCTTTATAATTTCCTGTTCAAATTGAAATTTTTCAAGCCAAACCGCACTTTAAAAACCAGCTGTCTAGATGTCACTTGTGATTTTTTTTTTTATTTCCTGGATCAATAGAAGGAGCGAAAACTTCCAAACGTGTGGAAGCAGCAGTTGCTACCCTTGAACTTGCAACGCTGGAGAAGTCCAATCTTCCTTGCTCCCCTTCAGACTTCTTCCGTCTGGGTCTTGCTTCTCTCTCTGGAGTGAGGGGGGAGATGAAAACAAGCAAACAAAACCCCCTGACTCACCGGGCTTGCTAAGAAGAGAAGGATATTTTTCAGTGGGGGGATTAGCAGCCAACCTGAGTGTGAGGATGGAGAAAACACTCCCATTACACAAGGCTGAGCACCAGCCCAGCTGGCCTGTGACTGTTGTCACTTCTAACAAGCAAGGATGGACAGAAAAAGCAGAAAACCTAGTGGTTTCTAATGCTGGAAAGAGTTAAATGATTTCCATGTAGGATAAGCATGGATCAGAGATTTTATGACTATCAGAAAAGTCCGTGTTGTCACAGAGGCACTGGTGAACCTCCTGTTCCCCCTTTCTCTGTGACCAGGTGGGCATTTCTGTCCTAGTGTGGTTTTGGAAAATTTGTCACCACAGCACCACTTTTTTTTTTTTGACAAGCAGAGTTAGACAGTGAGAGAGAGAGAGAGAGAGAGAGAGAGAGAGAGAGGGAAAGGTCTTCCTTCCATTGGTTCACCCCCCAAATGGCCGCTCCGGCCGACGTGCTACACCGATCCGAAGCCAGGAGCCAGGTGCTTCCTCCTGGTCTCCCATGCGGGTGCAGGGCCCAAGCGCTTGGGTCTTCCTCCACTGCCCTCCCAGGCCACAGCAGAGAGCTGGACTGGAAGAGGAGCAGCCAGGACTAGAACCCGGTGCCCCAACAGGGTCTAGAACCTGGGTACCGGTGCCGCAGGCAGAGGATTACCCTAGTGAGCTGTGGCGCCGGCCAGCAGCACCACTTGATTACAGGAGTATATTGTTGTCTTCCTGATTGTGCACTAGCAGGAAGCTGGAGTCAGGAGCTGGAGCTGGGATTTGAACCCAGGTACTCTGATGTAGCAGCCAGGTGTCCTAACCAGTGCCATAACCACTATGCCAAGTGTCTACCCCAAATCAAGTGAGCTTCCATCTAAGGTTTTGGGGAGGCTTATGTTGGTTAAGGACCAGGAAACACAATAGGACCAACACTTTCCAGGGAATGAGTGAAGAAGTAGATATTTGGAGTTTCAAATTGTGCTGACAAAATTTTCTTTTAAAGGAAAGGGTTTATTGGAGGAAACCCAACAGGCTGGAGGGAAGGACAAAGAAGGAGAAAGAGTGAGAAGGAGAGCGTAAGAGAGAGAGATTGAGAGGGAGAGAGATCAGGAGACGGAGAGAAAGAGAGAGACACGTGTTCAGGAACAGGTCCTTTTAAAACTTTGCCAGGGGGTTGTCAGGGCAGTAGGAGCAGTGAACCCCATTAGGATGGGGGTGGGGCTGACACCAGTGATTGGCCATGTGGCCACCTGGCTACCAGCAGTGGCGGCAGGGGCTAGAACCAAGGGTGGTGTCAGGGTGTGGATCGAGCCATAGATAAGCTGCACCATTTTACTACCATTCCTCCCTTTTGTTTTTTATAAAGCAAGATTTGTATGGGATTACATTAATCCCAAAAGTCCAGGAGGGGTAGAGGGACGATCATCTGTTTTTAGAGCTACTTCCTGGTGACATGGGGCAATGAGCTTTTCTTCATTGGCAGAGGGCGATGTCTCAAGCTGCTGTCTCCTGAGTGGGGAGCCGAGTATATCCCTGTAGCAGCATTTGGTTGACTGCCTGGTTGCTGAAGGCCTTGGTTCGTTCCATTATCACCTGCTGTAAACAGACACTGTAGTATAAAAGACAGGGTGAGAATAGCAACCAACGATCCTAAGAGTGGCATTAACCAGGTAATGAGAGGATTTCATAGAGGAGAGGAGGTGAGGGGAGGGTCTCCGGATCATTGTGAGAACTGTTTGATGGACGTGGTTTAAAGCTGATCCCAACCAAGACTGGGAGAAAGGCCACTCAACTTTTGCAGCTAGAGGGATTTGTTTGTAGAGAAATTCTGAACAATCATGCAACATTAAGTGGGGGAGAGGACCATCAATACACACAGTAGAGCCATTGATGTAAGAGTAGAGGCTATGATTACAAAGGAATGAGGCCCCAAGTGGGCTAGACAGCATCTAGAACAAAGGACAGAGTCATTATTGGAGGACCTAAGAAAGGTGCTTTCTAAGCCACGACTAAGTTTCCTGATTGAGAGGCAAATAGAAACTGACAGAAGGGGCCTGATGATAATCTGGTTGGCTTTAAGGCCTTGTAAGTTTTGAGGCCCAGACCTATCTCTTCTCATGGGATGCATCCTAAGGGAGGTGTGAACCTCTTGGGGAAGGCACGCTGTTGACTTCCATTACCTAGCTGGCCTGGGAGGAGAGCTGGCCAGGTAATCGCAGGTGGGAGCTCTAACAGTGAATTGACAGTTCTGCCTGCATGGCCGTCTCTCAGCAATGGTGGTCACCTTGGAAGCTGGGCCGTGTGAAGGGCTTTTCAGCTTGGAGCCAGCAAGATCTGTGGCTCTGACGTGGGTGGTCCTTTGACTCTAGGGCAGGTCCATTTCCAGTGATCCAACTCTTGGCTGGCAGAGCTGCCAGGGCTCTTCACAAGCTGACTTCTGCTGAAGCCCAGGCTTTCCACGCTGACAAAATATTGAAGTTGCTTTTCTCCATCCAGCATCCAGATGGTGTAACCTCCTTTGCTGTGTGCTGGCTGCATGGTAGTTGCCCGTTGTGTGGAAAGTCACCCCATGCACACCTTGTGCACTCCCTTCAAATGGGCTAATGTTCAAACCATTTAAAACATGTTCTGAACGAATTTATAAATGAAGAAAGAGACAGTTACCAGTGCAGAGAGGAACATGCACACCTATAGTCTTCGTTGTTTCTGCTGTGAGGACTACTCTGGTATAAAAATAAGGACTTTTTCCTGATGTGCAGTAGGGAGTTTTATAGTATAAGCAAAGCAAAACAGAACTCCAAGGTCTGCCACCCACACACTGTCCTACAAATGGGTGGCTCCATTATCTAGATCCTTTGTTCCCCGAGAACATACTGATCACAAAGTTAAATTTGGTGAAACTGACTGCTTTGGGGTTCACTATTTCACCGCAAGGACACCTTTTTGTTTTTATGGCTACAATGAGAGCTGCAAGGTGAAGTAAAAGGACTCCTCTCTTAACACATTTATTAGAAACAACCTTGTAGTAATTACTGCATGGGTGGTAGTACTGATGCCTTTACTCTTTCTGCAGCTATGAATCCATGAACTGTATACCTCCGTCACTCCTATTATTATTATGTCATGAATTGCACTCGTGCTGGGTGTCAGGGGCTGTAGGTGCATGACATTTAATGCTTAAAGACCACTCTGTCAGGGGGTCGATAGTATTCTTATTTTCTAAAAGAGGAGAGGGAAGCTCAGACAAGTTACTGTAACCAAGCTAGCAAATTGCTGCCCCCAAGCTGGATCTGCTCTGCATCTGGCTGCAGAAATTTTGCACCCTGCTCTCTGTAGCTCCAGATCCCTACCTACATGGAACATGCACAAGATAACGACTTCCACCAGCTGTGCCGGAAGCCCAGAGGGTGGTCCAAAAATGGTCAGTTTCCCTTGTGTTCACTGACTGTGACTCGTGAATGCTTCAAACTTATCTTAAAGTCATTTCAAAGGCAATTGCCGGAGCATCTGTGGAGATGGCTTGGGGCCCCGCAGCCTGTTGCTGAATGCCCATTCAGTTCTATTCATGGATTTCCTAGCAACCAGCGCCTAGTGACGCACGGACTCAGTGAGCTTGCGTTATACTCATGAAGAGAAATTAAATCATTTGGATTTGATTATTAATATTTTTAGAAAGCCTCACTAGATTAGCTGTTGGAAAAGCGTTATCTGAGTTACTATCAGCAGCTGGTCTCCAACACATCTTTAGTCACTGAAGACTCATTTTCACAAATGCTCAGGTGAAAGACTATCTCCACTTCAATATTTTTGACAATTAAGGATTGAGTTGGGAAAGAAGGAAATGAAAAAGAGAAAGTTTGCTGTAGCATCTTGTGATGTTGGCAAAGTTCTCCAACTTGAGAAAAACATGATATAAACGAGCAGGAGGCATCCTCATGAGAAAAGACAACACGCAGGAAATAAGACTTATTTGCATCAAAGACATATGGTGAACCCAAAGAACACAATTTTAACAAACTCATTACTACCAAGTCATTCTAATGGGTGAGGGTGCAATATTAGGGTTCACTGAATAGACTATATTATGAGGCTTAAAGAACATCTAGGTTTGTTCTGAATAATTCCAGTCAATCTAAGGTGGCACTCCCATGTTTTAGTGCATGCTTTATTGGACACAAAGTCAAATACACATGTGATCTGCAGGAGTGGTGTGAGTGGGGCCTGCACATTTGTAAAACACGTACGGGTGCATGCCCATGCCATTTCTCTGACTGCTGCACTTTTCTTTATAGGAAGAACCTGTAAGGCATTGAGACTTCTCAAAGAAGCACATTTGGATTTGACAAGAAAATGGGCAGGATATATTTTAAAGCAGTCAACTTGAGAGGTTGTCCATTAAACTCCCTAATTCTACTTTGTTTGGAGTAGTTTTGAAACTCCAAATTTGGCCGGCACCATGGCTCACTTGGCTAATCCTCTGCCTGCGGCACCTGCACTCTGGGTTCTAGTCCTGGTTGGGGTGCTGGATTCTGTCCCGGTTGCTCTTCTTCCAGTCCAGCTCTCTGCTGTGGCCCAGGAAGGCAGTGGAGGATGGCCCAAGTGCTTGGGCCTTGCACCCCACGTGGGAGACCAGGAGGAAGCACCTGGCTCCTGGCTTTAGACCGGTGCAGCACGCCTGCTGTGGTGCGCCGGCTGTAGCGGCCATTTGAGGGGTAAACCAACAGAAGGAAGACCTTTCTCTCTCTCTCACTGTCTAACTCTGCCTGTCCCCCCCCCCAAAAAAAAGAAAAAAACAAAACTCCAAATTTAAAATTGCCTTTAATAATGCATTTGAAAACAAACACCATTGGTGCTGACAACTCTTCCATTTTTTTGTATTCTTTGATAATAAAAACCTAGTATTAGCTATCAACACTTCCTTTACCCACTATCAGATTTATAGATGGGAACTACTGCATACATCTCAATATGAACTGAAATCGGAATAATGACATGATAATTTGAGAGATCTGTGCAATCTTCCATGACCCTGGTATGGAATCATAAGCCATTAGAAGAGTCTATTTATGTGGGGGAAGCTGCTTATAGGATCTCGTGATTAGTGTGGAGTGGTTCCAGGTATTATCAGGAACCAGAAAGATAAATTGAGATTTTTCCCACAAATGCTTAAGACAGACAACTGTCATTGGATACTTGGGACCAAAAAATTAAAGAACACATCCCATCAAGTCTCTATAAAAAATACCTATTTTTCCTCTGCTACAGCAACTTGTTTTTCATAGAAACAGTTTATATAAGTGAATATCAAAGTATTGATTACACATATGTATTACCCATGCCTTAATGATGTCTAAAATAATATAGGGTATTATAATAAAATCTTTCTGAGGATAAATATAAAAGAGTGGTATTGGAAACTACTTATGCTAGAAAATACAAAAACTTGCCTGCTATCGGGATCACCAGGAAATCGTTGTGAGGTATCTAGTGCCATATTCTGATGTGAACAAGCGTTTTTCAAGACAGACAAAAGGAAGCATTCTTGGGTTTTTTTTTTTTATAACTCACATTTAACCTCATCACACTGTATTTTTGCTAGAAATTTTACAAAATATAGATTTTTTTCTTACAACTTATTTTTCATAGATACCATTGATTAAAGCAAGGGCAAAATGTAAAAACAAAATTCAACAAAGCAACAAAGTTTCCTTAAGATAACCCCCAGCTTTGACTTGTGCTCCAAGGCCTGGTGGACATGGACCTTAGCTGGCTGGGTGTGCCAACTACAAGGGCCAATATGCATACTGGCTAGAGAGCAACAGTTCATCAAAGCTTCTTGGTCATGGTGAGACAAGGGTGTGAGCTTCTCCTTCCCTAAATCTCACTGTCACCTCACCACTTTAGAAGCCTGATGTGTCTTTTGGATGCATAGTTGATTAAATATGCCCCATGGAGCCCTTCCACTGGAGCCCCTGTGCCCAGGGTGGCTATCACAGCCCTTACACTGCTTTTAATCAGGAGGATTCTGATTCTATGTGTCAGTTTTCCAGGAGAATTAATTTTCTTTTTTTTTCCACTTTTTAAAAAATTTTTAAAGCATTCTTTTTTTTTTTTTTTAGGAACTTAATTAACTTTAAAGAAGAATCCAAGAATGATACATCTTTTGAGAGTACTTAAACATAACTAAAACTTATAAGACATAGGAATGTGTTCCACTTAACACACTAAAATGAAGTAAATTTTTGAGAACAAGTTTTACTATTAGCTCTCATAATACAACTCTTTGAGGACAGAGGTCCTTCGTGGGATGTTAGTGCAGAGTGACTCCTGTTGTTAACAATTAACACTCTTAAGTATGATGTCAGTGACCACCTGAGGCTCTTGACATAGGGTGCCTAGGTTATGGAAGCCTTTTGAATCTACAAACTCCTTCAGTATTTAGACAAGGCCATAAGCAAAGTGGAAGTTTTCTCCTCCTTTCAGAGAAAAGTATATCCTTCTTTGATGACCACTTCTTTCTACTGGGGTCTCACTCACAGAGGTCCTTCACGCAGGATACTTTTTTGCCACAGTGTCTTGGCTTTCCACACCTGAAATGCTCTCATGGGCCTTTTAGCCAGACTAGAATACCTTAAAGGCTGATTCTGAGGTCAGAGTGCTACTTAAAGAGATTGTCATTCTATGAGTCTTCTGTATGGACTTCTTCCCATGTTGGAGCATTCACTGCTTTTTAATTCTATTATTATTACCAAACACTTAATCCTATTTATGTGATCACTTTAACACTTAAAATGCTATTTTTACCATTCAGCTTAAGGGGATTTGGGGGTCCCATGGAAAGTTTTTAAAATGTACCCTTAGAAGTAAGTCCATAGGAATGTATGCAGAGCTATATAGTTTTACAGTTACAAATTTCATACATTTCATAATTACAGTTTTAGGAACACGGTAATTCTTCCCACCACGCCCATCCACAGTCCCACCACTCTTCCTCCTTCCTCTTATTCCCACTCTTATTTTTTACTACTATGCATTTTCAATTAACTTTATACACATATGATTAACTCTATGCTAAGTAAAGCGTTCAACAAATAGTATGCAAAAAAAAAAAAAAAAAAAAAACCTGTTCCTCAACAGTCAAGACAAGGGCTGTTTAAAGTCATTTCTATGTGAATTAATTTCTACAAAAACAAAAAGTTAAAAACCACTTTTTATAAAGAAGTGGCTGATGTGGAGGACTCATTTGCTCTTATTGAAGAGTTTGGAATAAAAGTTTGCTTCTCTGCAGAAATGAGCAGATTTCAGACTTTCAAATACTTAATGTACTCTCCCAAGTCAGTGATTATGCAGGGATTGCATTTCAGTGTTAGTTTAACATTTCATATTAATAGCCACCTGTTGCCAGATGGGAAGGCAATGATGGTGTCCAGTGAAGTATGCCCTTACCAGTGCTGCACACGGCTCACAGGGCTGCTAAGGGAAAACAGACCTCTAAGTGTTTTCCGCAAAAATTAATTATTTTGGAACTAGTGTGCCAGTTTTGTTCCAAGTGGCTAAATGTCAATAGGCTGAAAATAACATGTCTTTCCAGGGATTTTGTTGTTAGTGCAAATTCATATATATATATATATATATATATATATGTCTATATTCATATATATTTACATCTGGTAAAAATACATATATATGTATATGTATATATATGTATATGTATATATATATATATTCAGGCTAAAATAAATTATAAAGAATAGCAACCCTCTTTGGCACATTACCAGAAGGTCTCAGTGAAAGATTGATCTCACATGGAATGTCATTTTTGATCTGAGCACCATAGAGTTTAAACTTTCAGCTGTTCGTATAGTTTTCCTTTGCCAGTCTGAATGGGAATTACTGAAATCTTGATACATTACTAAACAAGGGAGTCTAGGAGATGGAGTGTAGCTGGTTTTGTTGATGGCAAGAGAAACTTGACCAGCATTTGCCAGCCACCACTGACCAAAGAAATTATTGGGAAGATGATAAAATCTAGGGTTTCTTCCAGTTGTAAAGTTTACATAGACCCTTTGAAAATACTTCTGTGTTTCAAAAAATCCCTTAGAATGACTGAGAATTTCAGGTCTTAATCTAGACTATATAAAACTCATTATCTTCTTGTCTTTTTATATGTGAAACCATCATTCATTTGTATATATCTTTTTAAAATAGTTTTCATCCTTTAATCTTTATATTGTTGATATGCAGAAATTACTTCACTCCTTGTTTTACTCTGTGTGGTCTTAAAGAATTCTAAAAGGAAATAATTTAATCAACAAAAAAAGTAATGTGAGTTGCTATTTGTTATATAGCTAGAATCTTTAATAACTTTTGATAATTCCTACAATGCTATTAAAAAGTTGTAATTATGGGCCGGCACCACAGCTCACTAGGCTAATCCTCTGCCTATGGCACCGGCACTCCGGGTTCTAGTCCCGGTTGGGGTGCTGGATTCTGTCCCGGTTGCTCCTTGTCCAGTCCAGCTCTCTGCTGTGGCCCGGGAAGGCAGTGGAGGATGGCCCAAGTGCTTGGGCCCTGCACCCCACATGGGAGACAAGGAGGAAGCACCTGGCTCCTGGCTTTAGATCAGCGCAGCGCGCTGGCCATAGCGGCCATTTGGGGGTTGAACCAACGGAAGGAAGACCTTTCTCTGGGTAAGCTGCTGCTTGTGATAGCAGCATCGCATATGAGAGCCAGTCTGGATGCTCTACTTCTGAGCCAGCTCTCTGCTAATGTGCCTGAGAAAGCAGCAGAAGATGGCCCAAGTGCTTGGGCCTCCGTCACCTAAGTAGGAGCCCCAGATGGAGTTCCAGGTTCCTGTCTTCGGTTTGACCCAACCCCAGCCATCGCAGCCATTTGGAGGAGTAAACCAGCATATGGGTGATATTTCTCTCTCTCTCTCTCTCTCTCTCTCTCTCTTTAAAGATTTATTTTATTTATTCACAAGACAGAGTTATAGAGGGAGGTAGAGACAGGGCTACCTGTCTACTTACTTACCACAGGGAGGTAGTCAGGGCTGGGCCAGACGGAAGCTAGGAGCCAAGAACTCCATCAGGGTCTTACTTATGGGTGCCAGGGACCAACATACTTGAGCCATCACTGCTTCCCAGGTGCACACTAGCAGGAAGCAGGATCAGGAGCTGAGTAGTCAGGCTTTAAAATAAGCACTCTGATATGGGACACTGTGTCCCAAGAGTTGACAAAACACCCAGAGCAAACATTAACTCTCCAATAAATGCATGAGACTATTTCCTTGGGATACAATTCCCCAAACATATATACCAAGCAAAAAACTCTGGTTGCTTTCAGTAGGGTCTGCTTTGTATTGTTTTGTAATCCATAGCAAATCTGTATTCTATTAGTGATATCCCTGTTTCTTCATAGTTCCATTAACTTGGGTTTTCCAATTTTTACTTATTTTCCTAATTCACCAGGTTGTTTGAAGACTGAAGCGAAGTATGGGACATGAAGCTGCTGCATCCAACTTAGTGGGGATGCTTGCTAAAAATTTCAGAAAACTGGCTTCCTAGCAGCTGTACTAAGAGGGTCTTCAGTAGGCTTTAGAAATCCCCATGATAGGCCAGCGCCGTGGTTCAATAGGCTAATCCTCCACCTAGCGATGCTGGCACACCGGGTTCTAGTCCTGGTCCGGGCGCCGGATTCTGTCCCGGTTGCTCCTCTTCCAGGCCAGCTCTCTGCTGTGGCCCAGGAGTGCAGTGGAGGATGGCCCAAGTGCTTGGGCCCTGCACCCCATGGGAGACCAGGAAAAAGCACCTGGCTCCTGTCTTTGGATCAGCGCAGTGTGCCGGCCGCGGCGGCCATTGGAGGGTGAACCAGTGGCAAAGGAAGACCTTTCTCTCTGTCTCCCTCTCTCACTGTCCACTCTGCCTGTAAAAAAAAAAAAAAGAAATCCCCATGATGAACAAGCTTTCAGGGAAACTGAAGCGTGATAAAACTTCAGGACCACTGTCTGAGAATTATCTTCATTTCTTTTTCTTTAATGGGGATTCCTTAGCATTTAACACCTTTTCCAAAAAAGTACGACTTAGAGAAGACAAGTGTAGGTGGGCATGAGGAAGCAAGCTGTGCTTCCCACGCTGCATTTCAGTCTCTGGTTGACTTTGATGAAGTGTCATAGTGTCACGCTGCTTTCATAGCCCTGTCTGCACCAGGTTTCTTCACAAAAACTAAGCAGGACTGTTGACATATCATGTGTGCCAGTGGTCAGGGCTGATAATAAAAATGTTCAGAAAACATTTGCTAAATATTAAAAACTCAAATGTGCAGTCTTCTATAAGATCGTTAGGCCCACCCTGAGTGACACACCCTCGAGACCTTATGATTGCGAAAGCCCTACCTTCAAATACCATGCCAAGGGCGGTTTGGGCTTCAGTATATGAATTTTGGGAGGTCTACTAGTCCCTCAAGCCATAGCAGTCTGTATCACTGTATCATGCCAGGTGGAAACTGTTCTCATGAGCACAAAGCCTGAGAAAAACCACATTATCTTTTATGTTTGCATCTTGCATTATTATGTGCTTTAAATTTTTACTCTGATGTCTATGAGAGAGTTGAGTGAAAGCTTCAGTTTTGTGTTCCGGAGCTAAATCAAAAAGTGTGAAGCAATAGGCAACTATAAAAAAGTAAGGAACCATGTCCTTCTGGTCTGAGTTACAAAAGAGAAATTTCTGCCTAAAGCCTGGGAACTGAATTAAAAATTAGCATTAAAAAAAGTTAAATGCCAACTTCATGGCTTAAGGCTACTCATAGCATTTGATGATATTGGTCTAATTTGGGGTTGTGGTTGCAGCTATTACAGTGAGTGGAATAATAAGAATAATCAGAATAAGGGACTGATGAAGAATTGAAATAAAATGTTAGTGAACAATTATTTGGAGGTCACAAGTAATGCTATTGTGATTTTCTAGAAACCATAGTATTTTATTATTTAGAAAGAACAAAAGTAGTTTTGAGTACTAACAAAATATGAGGTTTGAATTCCACCAACACTGTATTCCTTGATAAATCACTAACTTCTCTGAGTTTTTTTTATGTAAGATTTACCTTCCTTCCTTCCTATTATTTATAACTTACTAAATTTTCTTTTGTATCAGAATGGCAGAAAGAGAGAAGAGAAGAGAGGAGAGGAGAGGAGAGGAGAGGAGAGGAGAGGAGAGGAGAGGGGAGGGGAGGAGAGGAGAGGAGAGGGGAGGGGAGGAAAGGAGATGAGGTGAGACGAGAGGAGGGGAGGGGAGAGGGGAGGGAAGAGGAAGAAAGGAGATGAGAGGAGAGGAGAGGAGGGGAGAGGAGGGGAGGAAAGAGGAGAGAAGAGAGGGAAGGGGAGGAAAGGAGATGAGAGGAGAGGAGAGGAGAGGAGAGGAGAGGAGAGGAGAGGAGATGAGGGGAGGGGAGGGGAGAGGGGAGGGGAGGGGAGAGGAGAGGAGGGAAGGGGAGAGAAGAGGAGGGGAGGGAAGGGGAGGGGAGGGGAGGGGAGGGGAGGGGAGGGGAGGGGAGAGGAGAGGGAGATCCCATTTGCTAGTTCACTTCCCGAATGCCCACAATAGCTGGGCTAGGCTAGGCCAAAGCTGGGAGTAGGGACTCAATCCAGGTCTTCCACACAGGTGACAGAGACCTAAGTACTTGGGCCATCATCTGCTGCCTGCAGCAGCAGGAAGCTGGAATCAAGAATTGGAGACAGGACTTGAATCCAGGTGCTTTATATGGGATATGGTGTCTTAGGTAGAATTTTGCTTGCTGGGCCAAATGCCTGCTCCCAAATTGTTTAGAAAGGATCTATCTGTGCCCATTAAGGACACCAGGGCTAAGGGGAAAACTGAAAGCTAAAAAAAACCCCTTTCTCATAAGATAGGTTTAAATAAGATTTTACATGAGAAAAAATTTAAAAGTGTTCAACATCTTAAGTATATTAAGTGCTTCTCCCTTTGGAGTTGACTTCTGATTTCAGAATTAATGAGCCATGGGAGTTTTGTTCACAGGCTTATTAAAGGAAATAAGATTAGTGATTTAGATAAGTTAAAAACTGAGTTCATTAAACCAAATTATTTTCTATACTTCCTCAATCCTCTTCATGTTCAGAACAATAAAACAAACAAAATAATAGTAATTATATATTCTGAATATTTGAAAAAGTTGAACATACACATAATTCAACCTTATTGTCTCCTGTGAAAGTTACCCCTCAAATGCAGGGAGCTGCAGAGAATCTGATGGTGTGCTAGGTTGATAGCAAAAGGATCAAACGATACAGAGTTTGCACTCCTGGCCACCTCCCTTGCACCACATCGATCGTACGTCATCCAGGTACCACCATGCCAGTCTCTGGCCTGCGGTTTCCTTGCACGGGGATGATGGTGATGCTGGAAACCCATGTCTCTTCCTACCTGGTCCCATGACTGCACTGTAGTTTCCTGATGTAGGACAGTCTTGGACAAGAGAGTGTGATGAACAACTGGAAGAAATCACCCTTTCCTGTTTCTTCTGCGAAGTCTCTTCTTCAGAAGGAGGAGGGAGGGACTCTGCTTATTAACAAGTGTTTTCCACCAGTGCCTCCAGAGTGCATACTGCCTGTGATCACTAAAGCCAATCACGTCCATTCATCATCAGAAGTTCTAAAGCATGTCTCTTCCCCAGAAACACGAAGATCGCATCCCACATGTACATTGTAGAAGGCCTTCTTTCTCTCTCATAGTGGAGTTACTTGGAATTAAGAGCTCCATAAATTGAATGTTAAATGAAATGTGCCCACTTGTAATTGTTCCAGATGGGGGTCCAGGCCTGAGATGGTTGATGCTGTGGCATGTTTACAAGGTGTGAGCTTGTAGAGGACCCACAAACATATTACATAAACCCGTGTCTATTTCCCACTAGTTTTGACAGTTCAGGGGCAATAAATATTTAATGGATTCATTTTAGAAAACTATGTTTAGAAGCCTGCTGAGCCCAGAGCTCCAGACTGTGAGACTGGCTTATTTACTGAGAGGGGTTGGATCATCTCTAATAGGTGAAAAGAGAAAATTGAACTTTTTGTTAGCCTTTTACACCCAGGTGCTGATGAAAGAAAACCTTTCTATAGAAGAATTCCATTTTAGGCAAACACCCTTGTTGTTGATGGCAGTCTCACGTGAATGACTCAGTGGGCTTCTCTGAGCATTTAGTTTGTTTCTATCCCAGAGGATTTTGAGTATTTTATCCCTGATGCTTCCCTCTGCATTTTATCTGCTAGAAATATTAGAGTCCGAATCCATGGCATACTTTTCCAAAATTTACCAGACTTTATGGCTTACTTGGTACACTAATGCCACTCCTAATGCTATTTTTTTTCTTTAACTTTATCCAACTCATGCCATGTGATATGTTTTTCCTTGTTGCATCATATATTTTAAAATGTTTTAAAGTTATTTTCTTGGAACAAAGTAGAGTACAAGTAGCCAATAATTATTCATAGCAATGTTAGCAGAATCAATGAAAGCATAGGAAATGACAAATATTAATGTTGAAAATCCAAGTGCCATTAGGTAATCATAAAATAGATTACTTCAGGCTTCGGTTCAGAAGCATAAAGTCCTGCTGGCTCTAGGTTCAGTTAATTTTAAAGCACAAGAAAAGTCCTGCCTACAGACCAGTCTGTGTAAAGGAGTGAGGTATTCCTCTATTTGGTTTGTAAACATCTCCATTTGGAGAACAGTGGGAACTCAATCCTCTTTAGACAATGCCTGGGGGCTGCAAAACTTTCTCTCTTGACAATTGCTGCTTTTGAAGATGCTGAGGCCTGGCCCCAAGCTGGGAATTACTAGTTTGCTCCAGTCCAGCCATGCCAGTGGTTTAGCTATTGAAGTACTTGGATTGGCAGTGTTTGGTGGAGATGTCTTGTTCTTGTAGTACCTTCTGGCCCTCTTGGCCATCCTCCTACATCTGTAGGCTCTGCCTGCATTCTGCCAGCTGAAAGGTTAATGCTTGGCATAACAGATGTCTTTTGGTACCCTGCTTCATTCTTATCGGTTAGTGTCTCCATGTAATGACAAACTATTTTGACTCTGATCCCTAGGCCAAGTCTGCACATACAAGCCAAAATAGAATCTCAGAAAACTAACTAGTAAATTGGAATGCCAAAATGGCAAAACAAAAATCTGGGCTCTCCCTACTTCAAAAAGGGCTGAAGATTTGCAGGGGAATATAAATGATTTCTAATAAAACCTTCAAACAGCCAGTTAACAGATAAGTAAGCATTTTTGAGTTCTTCCTATGCCTTTGTGTGCAAAGCATTTAGAATCTATAAAGAAATGTAATATCTGCATGAGGATGTGACAATATGCCTGTGACAAGATAATTGCAACACAGTCAAGGAATATATGTGCAGATTTCAGGAGTGAAAAAAGGTGAAATATATCATTCTGGCTTTTCCTTACACCAAGTAATTACTTTTGGTTCAGAAGATAACTGTTATTTGGAAATTTCCTACAGTATGAACGCTATAAGAATCTTGGAAAAGGCCAAGTAGACTTGTATCAAAAATTTGGATCCAGAACCCTGAAATGCAGTGTAAAGCCAGTGATTTGGGGAAAACATATTAAGGATTAGAGTCAAGAAAAGGGGCAGCCAAAAATACCCTTGCTGGTTCTCAGCTCTCTGTGTTTTTATTCTTACTCTTCTTTTTCTATTTTATACTTGATGAGAAATTAAGTTTCTTTGGCCACCATTGGAAATCACTGACCCAAGTTTTACACAAATACAATATTGAGCAAGGCAGTCTCAGAGCAGCTTTAGATTAGAATATTTGAAAAATTAGAGTGTTAGAAAGAATTCTGCTTTCAGTTCCCAAGGTTTTTTTTTTTATTTTGCATATCAGCTCATTCACCCCCTTTCCTTTCTAATTGATCAACTATAATGTAGCAACACAAGAGAAAATAATTGGCCCCTCAACTCTGCATCATTAAATTCTTAAAATTAACACCTGCCTCTCCCATTGCCTTTGGTGTATCTGATGAGAGCCCCCTACACTCGTCAATTACCATTTGCATCTTATCTTTCAGGCATCTTGAAGACTGATTTTGGGGTAGTCAATGTGATTCTGCGGCGGATGGGTCTCTGGTTGCTTTGGGGCTGTATTATTAAGCCTAACATATATGATGCCCCAATCCACAGCCTGCCTTAGTGTTTCTGATTGTTTCCAGAAGCATTGAGTTGTAGGGTTTGGGCAATAATCTTTTTTTTTTTAACTTTTATTTAATAAATATAAATTTACAAAGTACAGCTTATGGGTTACAATGGCTTCCCCCCCATAAATTCCCTCCCACCCACAACTCTCCCCTCTCCCACTCCCTCTCCCCTTCTGTTCACATCAAGATTCATTTTCAATTATCTTTATATACAGATTTAGCATATATTAAGTAAAGATTTCAACAGTTTGCACCCCCACAGAAACACAAAGTGTAACATACTGTTTGAGTACTAGTTATAGCATTAATTCACAATGTATAACACATTAAGGACAGAGATCCTACATGGGGAGTAAGTGCACAGTGACTCCTGTTGTTGACTTAACAAATTGACACTCTTGTTTATGGTGTCAGTAATCACCCCAGGCTCTTGTCATGAGTTGCCAAGGCTATGGAGGCCTTTTGAGTTCGCCAACTCTGATCATATTTAGACAAGGTCATAGTCAAAGTGGAAGTTCTCTCCTCCCTTCAGAGAAAGGTATCTCCTTCTTTGATGGCCCTGTTCTTTCCACTGGGATCTCACTCACAGAGATCTTTCATATAGGTTTTTTTTTTTTCCAGAGTGTCTTGGCTTTCCATGCCTAAAATACTCTCATGGGCTCTTCAGCCAAATCCGAGTGCCTTAAGGGCTGATTCTGAGGCCAGAGTGCTGTTTAGGACATCTGCCATTCTATGAGTCTGCTGTGTATCCCGCTGGTGAAGAATCTTAAACTAAGTCTTCTCTACACTGCACCTGTTCACTCACCATCTTAGCCCAGAGTTGGCTATTGAGGTTTCTTCTGGAAAATGAAGTTGAGTTTGGCCGTGTTGTCATGTCTGGGTTTAGTTCTCTTGGCACTTTGTAATATTTTAAGTTTTCTGCCACAGGACAGCTCTTCAAAGACTGAAGACAGTTGCATTTAAAGAAAACTGTAGATTCATTTCCTCAGTTTCAGATTCAAACAATAGTCGTGGGCCTTCTGCCTTAGTATCCCTCATTCCAACTTACTTGTTTAGGATGCCACCTCCACCAGTGTTGCCACCTGTTCTCTCCTTTGTACACCTGTCGGGGCATTATCAGGAAAACACAAAACAACAGGCATCGCGAGATAATTTAATGTAAAAAGTGAATACTGAGGCAGCACAGCCAAGGACTTCAGGAATCCACTGCCTTTCTAGGACTCGGGGCACCAATGCAATTCAGTGGGTGGAGGGGTCTTGCAGAGCTGGGATTCAGCCCTCTGGGGAAGCGGTGCTGTCTGAGCTGCTCTAGATCCTCAGGAGTTCAGGAGGAGCTGTGTGGAACTGGCCTGTGGACTTCTGTGGAGTGGTTGTAGGAAGGACTTCGACCACACTCTGTTAGGTCTGACAGCAGGTGAGGGTGGCAGTGCCCTCTGGCACCAGGGCAGCAGGGGAAAGGCCTGTGTTAAGCGGAGGCTCAGCACGTGAGCCCGGGGAGCTGGCTGCCTGGTGTCTTGCTCTGGAGCATGGTGCAGGACCCACCAGGCAGGACCCAGCACAGAGCAGAACTAGCCTTTTCCCAAGGTAGCCCTAGTCGGCAGAACCAAAAAGAAGTCAACTGGCAAAGGAGAGATGTATTTTGCAAACTCCGAGCTCCCACTTCTCAAAGTTAGGAAAACCAGTCTTTAATAAAGAAGGAGGGATTTGGAACTGAGAGAAGATAGCCTAGAAAATAACTTGTAAAAGCTCAAACTTTTTGTTAAAAACTCAGATAAAGATGGGTCAATTTCAGTGAGACTTTCAGAGCAGGATTCCATTGCTAGTATGCATGTCTCTATTCATAGGCAGCCACGTGGTGAGAGTTGCCCCAGTCACCCAGTCATGCTTATTTATTTCACTTGAGTTTTATTATTTTTTTAGTTTAACTTTCCTGTAAATTAAATTGAAAATGATGAATTTGTTCTCTTGAGGTTTCTTTATGTCTGAAATGCATTCCTTCCTTCTAGTGTCTAATTTCATAGAATACAGCATATCAGCATAAAACTTTGCTAAAACTCAAATTGCCAAAATCGATATGCGACAGACGAGCTCACTAGGGAAGTTCAAGTTGAAGTAGCATTAACACCGCAGACCTCATTCCAAATTTTCTCTGTCGGAGTGGTAAGGATGAAAAGGAAAACATGTTGATGGTTGAAATATTGCCTTTTCCCTTTGATGAAAGGTGGAAGAACACTGTTTCTTTAATATCCTTGATTTTCCCTTTCATGGTGGGGGAAAGCTCTAGCTATTAATTCATGCTTTGGGTAGGCAAGGGAGAGAAACCTTCACAATTCCCTAAAATTTTTAGGTGTGTCTGGACTGAGGATCACTGAGATAGGTAAGAGGTGAAGAAAACAGCTTCCTGGTCTTGAAAGATGCTTACTCTCTTTCCTACAAAGTGGAGAGCTCTGCTCTGGGGATTTATGCTGCCTGTTTCTATCCTGACTTTGCCATTGAAGGTTGCAATCTTTGCCAGTGTCTCTTTGCAGATCAGGTTTCTCCCATGTGAAAGAAGAATATGGATAGTGATCTCTAAAGTTTTCAATTTTAAGTTTTATTCATTTTATTTTTATTTGTTTGAAAGGCGGAATGAGAGAGAAAGAGTTCTTCCATCCACTGGTTCACACCCCAAACCCTCAATGAGAGAGAGAGAGAGAGAGAGAGAGAGAGAGAGGTGTCTTCCTTCTGCTGGTTCAGTTGCCAAATGGCTGCAATGGCCTGCGATAGCCGATCTGAAGCCAGGAGCTTCTTCCGGGCCATCCTCCACTGCTTTCTCAGCTGCGTTAGAAGGGAGCTGGATTGGAAGTGGAGCAGTCAGGAGTCAAACTGGTGGCCACATGGGATCTGGCTCTGCAGGCCAGGGCTTTAACCTGCTGTGCCACAGGGCCAGCCCCAATATATAAGAACTTGTTGCTAAAACAGGTCTTTCTCTGCTGAATAACAAAAGGTAAGTCCTAATTCTCTCCTTAAAGCCAGGCTTGCTATTGATGTAGAATATGAGGCTGAGGAAAGAAGTGATGGATACTGTCCTTGAGATGAATGAGGCATGGGAGAAATTGTGGGAGTTTAAGGCCATGAGTTTGATTCTACCCTATTCCAAATCTCAATTTCAAATCACACAAAATTGCAGGATGATTTAGTCATTTACTAATATAGATTAGTTATAGTTAGCTATTTCTTCTTTAATAAAATATCTAATAATAACCTATTTTAAAATTTTTAGAGAACCAAGGTCAAGAAAGCTTAAATGTCCTACTCCAGGATATACTTGGAATGGTGACACTTGGAGTGGACACTTCTTGTTGGTTTAACTTTTGGACTCCAAGAGCCTAACCTGTGTGAGGGTCTTTGTGTCTGTTCCAGTTGCCTTTGACTGGGGCCCCTGTGCTCCCAGCACTTTGCCCTTCGGCCCAACAGATGGTGTCACCCAACTGTGTCCACCCTGGCCAGGCTGGCCGAGGCTGAAGAGCAGCAGGTGCCTGGTCAGAGTTGCTCTGCTGAAGAGGAGCCTGGGCTCCCTGTTTGCTCACGGGTGCCAGATCTCTCTCTCCCATCCCCGTTTATTCTGAACCCCTGAGCAGCTCAGCCCAGCAAGCTTGACAGGACCTGTCTTCCTAGCCTGTTAATTTCACAGCCGGATGAGTAGAAAGGTAATTTATATGGGTCAGTCTGATTTAAAATGCTGCTGTGTCTCCCGACGAGGTGGAATGAGAGGATTTAAAAGAATTATTAGCGTGGTCTGGAGCGGCCGTCTGTGCTCTCTTCGACACAGTCCTATACCTGTTCCATTTGGTGAATGTCCCACGTGGCCTCCACATGTTGACTGTGGATTACAACCCAGATGAGAAGCAAGCCACTGGGAGAAGATTTTTGTTTTCATTTATTTTTAATTAATTGCAAACTTCCTCTTTCATTTGGCTGGCCACGCTTCGCAGATCCTGGTGACACAGGAGCTGTGCCAGCAGAGGAGCCACAGTGCCGAGAGGCTTAGTAGGACAAGCCAGCTGCTTTGTGCTCAGTCCTGGGGGAAGGCTTGAAATCAATCTGCATGCTTGGAATGCATCTTCCCGAAGTATCCAGCGATGCTGCTGAAATCCACGTCTCTCCTTCCTGGATTGTCTCCTTAACTGATAAGATTTATAAATAGAAATGATCATTTCCAAAGCACACGTTTTAACTTTTAGTGGGCAACGAGAATGCCTAGAGGAGTTTTAAGGTAGAAATCCAGAGATGTTTTCCTGCCCCTCAGGGACTCTCTGACATTCCTGGAGCAGGCAGGCTTGGACAGGAAAGAGATGTGGAACAGCAGAAAAGCCAAAAACCAGAGACTTGGGACTCAGTCACATCTGCTTGGGGGTAGAGGGAACTGATGTGAGGTGGCATCTCAGCTCGGCTGCTGAACAATTGTGTAATTGTGGGCAAAATTATTTAAGCACCTCCCACCCTTCCAATCTGCAGCTCCTTAACCTGCCAACTAGTTGTTATACGAAGCACTTTGCAGCCATATTTTATGTGGTTGCAATGATTAATATTATCTAACAGAAGGACAGGAGTTATCTAAATATTGAAGCCATGTGTCTTAAAATCTAAATTGCAGGATGAGCATTTGGCCTAACAGTTCAAATGCTAGGTAGGATGCCCATGTCCCATGCTGAAGTGCCTGGGTTTGATACCAGCTTCTGGCTCCTGGCTCCAGTTGTGTGCCAGTGGAGACCCTGGGGAAGCAGCAAGGAAAGTCAAGTAATTGGGCTCCTGCCATCCGTGTGGGAGCCTCTATTGAGTTTCCAGTGGTCAGCTTCTGCTTAGAGTTGGGCTACTGAAGACCTCTGGGGAGTGAACCGCTGGATAAGATCACTGTTGGTCTGTTTCTGCCTGTTTGTCTCTCAAATGAATAACAAATAAAAATTTAAAAGATAAGATAAAATATAAGTTGAAAGACTGTGTTCCAGCAAAACTACCAGTTAGGGTAATGAAAATACTGTCTGTCTATCAATACATAGAGAACAGGAAGCTGTATAACAACAACAACAGCAGCAGCAACATTATTTGAAATCTGAGCCCCCAAGGGAGAAGCACAATTCTCTGTGTGTCTAATAGCTGCAGAGAGACCTGGAAACCTGCAAGGGAGTGGGGAAGCTACCCTGGGCCTGGGCAGAGCATGCTGGCTCCTGGGAGGCCAGAGGCTTGGGTGTTAACACCTAGATGGAGGTAGGAGGGGAGGCTACTGAGACTGTTACCTGAAGCCATGACCCTTTAGCCTTCTTCAGTTTAAGTGAAAGATGTCCTGAAAACAATCCATTCTGGCAGGTAACTAGGAAATGCAGAAATTGAGTAAAAATGAAGCCATTTTTCCTAGAAATCTTTAGTCTTTATCATTGTCTCATTGAAAATTTTATATTTATTTTCCACTTATTTGAAAGAGGGAGGCTGGGCCAGGAGCCATCAACTCAACCCCAGTCGCCTAAAGGGGTAACAGCGGCCCAAGTACTGGAGGCATCGCCTGTGCTTCCCAGGGTGTGAATTAGCAGGCAGCTGGAATGGGAATAAAGCTGGGACTCAAACTCCATATGGGATGTAGGTGTCCCTAGTGGCTTTTTAACCACAGCATCAAATACCCACCCAAGAATCTGGAGTTTGAGTTTATAATTCCTGCTCTCTCATCCCAGAAATCCCAAGCCTAGACACTAAATGCAATTTGTTTGAAGAAGAGAAAGGAAGAGAATATAATTGAAAGGAGCAAAATTTAATGTCCTGGCTGCTCAACTTCCAATCCAGCACCCTGCTAATGGCTTGCGAAAGCAACCGAAGATGGCCCAAGTATTTGGGTCTCTGCCACTTACATGGGAGACCTGGTTGGAGCTCCTGGCTCCTGGCTTTGGCCTAGCCCAATGCTACCTATTGTAGCCATCTAGGGAATGAACCAATGGATCAGATATTTCTCTCTCTGTCCCTCCCTCTCTCTTTGTAACTCTTTCAAAATTAATAAATAAATCTTTAAGAAAGTAGGGGGAAAAGCCATGAATGAATGTCAGTTAAATCAAACACTGGTTCTTTGGAAAGTTGAAACAGAGAGGCTGGCGCTGTGGCATAGTAGGTTAAGGCTGCCATCTGAGGTGCTGGTATCCCCTGTGCGTGCCAGTTCAGGTCTTGGCTGCTCCACCTCCGATCCGGCTCTCTGCTGTGGCCTGGGAAGGCAGTGGAGGATGGTTCAGATCCTTGGGCCCCTGCACCTGCGTGGGAAACCTGGGGGAGGATCCTGGCTCCTGGCTTTGGATCGGTGCAGCTCCAGCCATTGCGGCCAGTTAGAGAGTGAACCAGTGGATGGAAGACCTCTCTCTCTCTCTCTCTCTCTCTCTCTCTCTCTGCCTCTCTTTCTCTCTCTGTGTGTGGCTCTGGCTGTCAAATAAATAAATCTTAAAACAAAAAAGAAAGTCAAAACAGGAAGATTTTGAGTAAGACTAAGGAAAAGGAGAAAGAACGTGGACATAGATAAATCATATGAGGAATCAAAAACACAGTTGTTGATTTAATGTGTGCATGATCAGAAACTATGTGGTGATACATTCGAAAGTGTTAATCAAAAGAATAACATTCTAGAAAAATAACTGAATTTACCAAAATGACTAAGGAGAAACCTGGATAACTTTATGATTGTTAAAGAAGTTGAATCACTAGTAAAGTTAAACCCAGATGAAATTCATCACAGAGGGCTTTAAAGGCAATTGCTACATACTTTAGAAAGATAATTCCTTTTTTAGACAGACTTGCTTAAGGAATAGGAGACACACTGTCACTTGTTCCACGAAGACAGTAGAAATGTTTTCAGAACTGCAGTGCCCAGAGGAGAACTGCCGACTGATTTCAAGTGATGTAAAATCATAAATAAAATATTAACAGAGCGAAATCCAACAATATGTTAAAACACATAGCATGATCAAGTGGGGTTTCATCTTAGAAGCACCAAGATGTTTAGACACTAGACAAGTGTGTTAATTTTATGCACTATTATGAACAGATTGAAGATGAAAAAATGTAATTATCTCAACAGATTCAGAAAAATTACTTGATAAAATTCAGTACTCATTCGGGGTTCAAAAAACACAAAGTGGTCCACGAATTCATACTAAATTTGGAAGAGTAAATTTCCTTGATATATAACCAAACATTTACAGAAAGTTTCGTACTTAATGGGAAACATTAGAAGCTCCAATTGAATCATTTATAAATGATGGCTGCTGTCACTACTTTATTTAAGTATGTACTGGAGGTTTTAAACAGTGTTGTAGCACTAAAACTTTTAAATGTGGGGGCCAGCGTTATGGCTCAGCTGGTTAAGATCCTGCTTAGGAACCTGCATCCCCTATTGGAGTTCTGGCTTCTTTGATGCAGCTTCTAGTTAATGTTCCTGGGAGCAGCAGATGATGACTCAAGTACTTGAGTCCCTGCCACCCACGCAGTTGACCCAGATGGACCCCTTGTTGCCAGCCTCACCTCTTGCAGTCATCTGGGGAGTGAGCCAGTAAATGAAAGGGAAATTGATCATGATTGCTGCTGGTGTGATTGTCTACATGGAACATTATAAGGAAATTTATGAACGATTAGTACTCACAATAGGTCGGCTAGATTTCTGCATACAAAATCAGAAGGTGAACTTCATGCCTTCCCTAACATTTAGTAAATATGCCTAGAGATAAATAACAAAATAAGTAAATTGCTTCTATGAAGACAGCCATGAAATTGAACTGCAAGACCTGAAAGAAGTGTTATATACATGGAAGGAAGACATATGCAAGGATTGCAAGACAATCTTACAAGGATGGCAATTCTCTATTCATAAAATAAATTTAGTTTTTAAAAATGTTACCCAAGTTGACCCACAGTGTTACACAAAAATGAAGAGGACTGAGAATGGCCCAAAATATCTTTATAGAGAGAAGGAGCTACAGAAGGAGAAGGAGAATAAGAGTAAGACTTACTATGCGGGGTATTAGATGAAGCAGTGTTATTGACATGGGATCAGACATAGATCAAGGGAGAAGAGCCCAGAGCCTAGGAGCAGATCCACCTCTATGTGGGAACTTCACATACAATGGAATGGCCTCATACATCCACAAGAGAAAGTCACTGAGCGGGAGACTGTGCTAGAACAGCTACTGTCTATGGAGAAAAGGATGTTAGACTTGGACTTGATGCTATTACAGGAAGTCAGAGTTGGTTCTGATGAAGAATTACGATTTGGACAATAAAGGGGATGAGCAAGGCAAGTGAAAGTAGATTTTATTCAGAAACAGAGACTCCTGCTTGTCTGTTAACTCTTCTAACTCCTCTCAGTACCACACACAAAAATAAACTTCCAGTCCATCGCACACCTAATGTAGAAAGAAAACTTGTAATATTCTCAAGAAATAATATAGACTAATATTTTATGATTTTAGGTAAGAAACATTTCTTCAACAACAAATATAAAAGGAAATAATGATAATTTTGTCTTCTATGAATTAAAACCAGTACATGACAAAATATTCTATAAATAAAGCAAAAAAAAACCATCTACATAACCCTATGTAAATGGAAATTATGTAGATGGCTTCTGCTTTCTGTGCAAACTCCATTTCTTTCAACTCTGTCTTGTGGTTTATTTATCTTTAAAACAAAAGTGTTCACTTATCTCTGAATTCTTCCTAGCTCTCAGGTTTGGAGGTTTATGAAGTGTGTGAGTGAAGTCAGTCATAAAATGAATCATGATTGGAATATAATAAATTGAGAAGGAGCCAAAATGTTCCCCTCTCTCTTGTAACTCCTCTTCCTTGCTCATGGTCAGAGAGTCACCATTTTGGATTAAGGTAACAATGGCTGAGATTTGAAAGCCAATGTTTTCCGAGATAGATCTGTTATTCTTATTCGCAGTGCTTTGTCAGAAGTGGATTTTGAAAGAAATAGGTTGGGGCTGCCATTGAGTAAAGCCACCACCTGTGACTCTGGCATCCGATATGGGCGCCTGTTTGTGTCTCTGCTGCTCCACTTCCAGTCTAGCTTCTTGCTAATGCCTGGGAAAAAGCAGCAGAAGATGGCTCAAGTGTTTGGGCCTCTACCCCCTGGATGGAGTTCCAGACTCCTGTTTTGGCCTGGCTCAGCACTGACTGTTGTGGCCATTTGGGGAGTGAAGCAACAGATGGAAGATTTCTGCATACACACACACACACACACACACACACACACACACATACATACATGTTTGTCTCTTTCTCTAACTGACTTTAAAATAAATAAATCTTAAAAATGTAAAGAATCCGGTTAGCTGGAATGCTCCCTGGAAGATTCTGTGAGCTGGGCCAAGGGTGTTTAGATCAGAAGGTGAGGTTGGAAGGAAGACATCACCACTTAAGAGGAGATTCTTGACATTCAGGAGGATGCACGGGGCTCACTGTGTTCTTAGGAAAGTGGATCCTGGACGGGGAAAGGGTGCTGGGAAGAAAATGGAAAAGATCAGAGACAAGCCTCTCAACAGGCTTGAGAGAAGCTCCCAGAATCACTTCTTGGATTCCAGCCAATGAAGAACTATTTCTTGGAGATGGAGGGAATCTGGAACATGCTAATGTGACTACAGTGTTCTGAGACCTTTGGATCAGTGATAGGAATCCTATTTCCGCTTTGGGGTGAGGCTAGAGAGGAACCATGAATCAAACTGCTGATGGCAACACACCCTTGTTGCTGTCACTGCACCTGCCCAAGCCTCACGCTTCTGTTCGAATTACCTAGGGGTTACATTGGGGTTAAATGGAGAAGACAGTTCAAAAACTCCCACCATGAGCAATCTTTTACTGTGTATGAAATTCTGAATTGGGTGTAAGTTTCCAACGATTCTATAGGAGAGATTTAAATGTAATTTTCTTGAGTCCTAATTGCTAATTATTTTAAACTCAGACCTCTAAGTTAAACAGTCTCTACTTTGAAGGCTTTAGGGAGTTTAAAGCAGTTGCTGTCACCGAAAATGTGCTTAATATTTGTTCTCAGGAGTGGAATCTAATCAGCCACGTAAGAGTGGTGACCTCAGAAAGACAGCCAGGGGGCTCTACCTTATTGTATTTAGAAGGCTGCATCCACTTGAATGAGAAACCACCTTTCATTGGTAGGAACTTGAAGTTCAGGAGATTTGAGGCTGATGTGAGTGAACTATTTGGAAGGTTTTTCAAAATGTATCTGTTGATAGGCTGACCTGGTCTGTTTTAATCAACTCAAAAAAAGAAATCAAATTTGAGGATTTAGGGATTGAGGCAGCACCCAGACTTTTTTCAGTTAGATTGTGCCCTAAATGACGTTCAAAGTTGAACCAAGAGATATATCCAAGGAAGCTCTGAATACAGATTTATGTATTCATATCGGGGTTGGTTAGGGTTAGGGTTAGGGTTAGGGTTAGGGCTAGGGTTAGGGTTAGGGCTAGGGTTAGGGTTAGGGTTAGGGTTAGGGCTAGGGTTAGGGTTAGGGTTAGATAAAACCTGTAAGTAGAGTGCAAAGGATAATCATTGAATCTGTAAATGCTGGATTTAAAAAGTCACTCTACCAAGCATACACATTTCAGTACTTAATAATTCATACCTTAGCCAATTATTTTCAAATGTGAATTATTAACCCCTCTAGCCATTTAAGAAATGTCACACTAAAATTTAATTTTTCTGTATTCAAGTACCCCCAAAGAATTTTAGAATAAAATGTTTGAGTTACTATAAAAGGAGGTGGAACAGGATTTTATTTTTTTCTTTTTGAGTTGCAGAAAGTTCAACTGTGGGGAACAGGTCCTAGGTACTTAGAATTCTAAGTACAAGAATCTAACAGTTGCAGGGGCCAAATAGCTTTCTGCAGAAGAAGCAAGCTCTATCGATACAATTCCCTTGCCCAGTCTAATAGAAGAGGATTTCTGAGGAGAGGAGAGGAGTTCCGCTTGGAAGTCAGTGCTCCTGAGGATGTCGGTTGCCACTCACATTTTGCTCCCCAGTTGGGTATTTGCTTAGGCAATTGGCTGATCACCTGCCCCTGTGCGATTGAAAGGAAAACAGCAATTTAGGAGAATGGCAACAGAGATTCCAGGTAAAGGGAGGGCTAGCGTTGAGCACACTCTGTAGTTGGCTCTGATGCAGCATTTCTGATTCCAACAGTTGGTTAAAAAAAAAAAAAAAGCAAATGAGATTGGGTAGGGTGGGGAGTTGCTAGACCTGCTGTGTTTCCAGGAGTGAGAGGTACTGGATCAGAGACAATCTGTCGGGCATATTCTGGAAGTCACAGAGTTCCCACACAATCTCATGGGAAATGGGCTCTGCCTGGGGACTCTGCTCGGACACTACTGGACATAAGCTGTTGGGTACTCTGGAACTCACGCTCATCCTCCTTGAACTCAAGAGTCTTGGCCCACCTGAGGTAGAAAGGCAGGCCCCAAGGCCGGCGCCGCGGCTCAACAGGCTAATCCTCCGCCTAGCAACACCGGCACACCGGGTTCTAGTCCCGGTCAGGGTGCCAGATTCTGTCCCGGTTGCCCCTCTTCCAGGCCAGCTCTCTGATGTGGCCCGGGAGTGCAGTGGAGGATGGCCCAAGTGCTTGGGCCCTGCACCCGCATGGGAGACCAGGAGAATCACCTGGCTCCTGCCTTTGGATCGGTGCAGCACGCCGGCCGCCACGGCCATTGGAGGGTGAACCAACGGCGAAAGGAAGACTTTTCTCTCTGTCTCTCTCTCTCACTGTCCACTCTGCCTTAAAAAAAAAAAAAGGCAGGTCCTCCAGTCCATAGTGTTCTGTTGCTTTCACGTGGGAGACCCTCACCTTCCCATGGCCACCGTCTGACATCAATCTAGTTCCATCTTTCTCACCATGGCAATAGGCCTTAACTGCTTTTTGTGCATCTAGCCTGGTTCTATCCCAGTGGGAAGGCAAATCTAGACAGCTCACTCCCTGGATTAATGCTTTTCTCTGGGGGCTGGTGTTGCAGTGCAGCAGGGTAAGCCACCACTTGCGATGCTGGCATCCCACATGGGCGCCAGTTAGGGTTCATGCTGCTCGTCTTCCAATCCAGCTCCCTACTAATGCATCTAGCAAAGCAGCAGCATATGGCCCCAGCACTTGAGCCCCTGCCATCCACGTGGGAGACCCAGCCCAGCCCTGGTTGTCATGGCCATTTGGGGAGTGAACCATGGATGGAAGATCTCTCTCTCTCTCTCTCAAATGAATAAATAAGTAAATATAAAAATTAAGCTCTTCTACTCTTCTGTGCCTTCCATGCAATTGCCTGGTCACCCTAGCCTTGTCTTTTGAACACAGTGAATTTCTTTCAATGCTTCCACCTTGCTCAGGGCTTTCCTGATTTCTAGGTTTTCCCCGTATCATCCACTGTGCCACAAACACTCTTCCCTCAGATGCTGTCCCTGTCCCCTCCCACCTGCATTTCTCACTTGACCTTCTCTTAGATTAAATGTTGCTTCCTCACAAAGCACTTACCATTAATTCCTGCAACAGTTGCTACTCCCTCCAATGTGGGGGTGGAAACCTGTCTGTCTTAGTCATTACACTCTGCTGGCCTAGAGAACATACCTAATAGATATTTGCTGAAAGAATAAGAGTTAATTAGGGACCATTTAATCCTTGGGCACTAAAAAGATGAAGTTAGTTACCTTAATCAGATCAAAACTGGGCCTTCTGCCCACACCATATTAACATCTGACTCAGAGCAGATGCTAACATTATATCAAGGTATCAACTAGAGAATAGTGAATATAATCCATCATTTTTTCAAACAGCAAGCAGAAGCAAAAATCTTAGTGGCTGTAGTGGAGTTTATCCTGACTACCATGCCTCCCATACCTTCTCTTAGGTTAGGGATGGGGTCAGGGTCAGGGTCAGGGTCAGGGTCAGATAGTGTGCTAGGGTATATTTCCCAGGCTTTTCTGAAAAATCATCAGCTTGCTCTTAAGATTTTTTTCCCCCGTGAACCAGGGAAAGCAAGCAGATTGGGCAGCCCTGTATTGAGGTCCACACTGAGAAGCCAGCTCATGAACTTTCTGATAGAAACTCAAGGCTTTCTATCACAGCAATCTCACTGAACTCTTCTCTCCTGCACTTCCTGGAGGGTTTACCTTAAACGTTGTTTGGGGTGAGCATTTGATGTAGCATTGCGTGAGCACCTGGGTACAAGTCCTGGCTTCCTGCTTCCTGCTAATGTGCACCCTGGAAAGCAGCAAGGTCATGGCTCAGATGGTTGGGTCCCTGTTACTCACGTGTAAGGCCTGGATTGAATTCCTGACTCCAAGTTTTGGCTTGGCCCAGTCCTAGTTGCAGGCTTTTGGGAAGTTAGAGATTGTATTAATTTGCTAGGGATGCTGTAATAAGGCCTCACTAAGTGGGTGGCTTAAGCAACAGAGAATTGTCTCAGTTGTGCAGGCCAGACGTCCAATATCAGGTGTTGGAAGGCTTGGTTCCTTCCAGGGGCTATGCAAATTTATTTCTCCCAGCTTCTGAAGGTGCTTGATGGTCTCTGCATTCCTTGGGTTGTAGAATAAGCACCTCAATCTCTGCCTTCCTCTTCCTCTGCTGTTCTCTCCATGTGTTGGGGGGGGCAGATTTCCTTATTTATAAGGATAACCATCATATTGGGTTCACTCTAATCCAACATGGCCACATCTTACCTTAAACAATTATATCTACAGCAACCCTATGTCCAAATCAGTTCTTGTCTGAAATCTAGAAGTTTTAGGGAACATAATTCAACCTGTAACTCTTTGCAGAAACTTTTACAAAAGTGAAAAATAGAATTTGTTGAAAAAGCATAAGGCAGTTGTGGAAGATCTCAATATTGCAACTGCTCAGGAGTCTCTTCCAGGCACCACAGCTGGGAAGCGTAAATTCTGCTTCTTGGACTGAACAATTCAAGCCCAGATTCAGAATCTTGGGGGAACTACAACAACTGTCCAAGCATGGCCTGGGATCGCATGCTGTGGCTGCAAGTGATGCTGCTGAGGTGGGGAGAAGAAATCTTGGCAGAGGAGTCTGTCTGGTTTCCATGGTGTGGGGGCAGGTCCTGGGTTTATAGCTTCACAAGATCGGCACACTAGGGGAGGTGAGGGTGATTTTCCTACCTCCTTCCTCTTAATCTGGGATATGTGAATGTTATAGGGGGAAACGGATAGTGGTGGTTAGCCAGAAATAGAAAGAAATCCTCCACCATTTTTTTTTTTTTGAAGAGAATGTAAAAAGAGAAACATTTTCTTTGTGGTGTGGATATTAGAACTTGCATAAGCCAAGTATGGCGCTGTTTAATGACCCCGTCTTTGCTTGGCGGTTCCCCTTCAGAACAGCTGTTGCCTTCTTTGCATCTTCACACTTAGAGGTGTAAAAGGCGAGGCAGGCACCAGGTTATTGCAATTCTTTTGATTTTTGATTTTCACACCAATGTGCAGACCTAGAGTGTACCCACACAAGGGAAGCAGAACCCAGCCCAACCACCCAAGGTTTGCTGATCTCTAGCAAATCAAACATAGCTGCAATTGTTCCCCCAGAACGCTTGAGGTCACGTTCTGAAAGGAAAGCAGGGCTCCGGGGTCACCTTGCTCTGTGACAGGGAGCTGTGCAGTGGAGCAAGTTAAGTAACATCTTTCCTCTGAACTTCAGGATCCCTCAGTGTAAGAAAACACGGTACATACACATGAGGGAATATTATGCAGCCACGAAAAAGAATGGAAGAATGCAATCTTTTCATTCATGGCAAGGTGGATGAATGCACGGGAGGCAATTACCCCATGTTCTCACTCATATGTAAACACTGAAAATGATCTCATAGAAATGGAGAGTAGAGAAGAGACTGGGCAGAGTATGGGGCAGGAGACAGAGAGAGGATACACAGTTGGTACCAAAAAACACTAAGATAATGGGGACTGAGTCCTAGCATAGCAGGGTGATGACAGCTAATCAGAATTTACTGTATATTTTTAAACAGCTAGAATAGAGGGTTTTGAACGACTGCAATACAAAGAAATGACCCATGTGTGGGGTGATAGAATTGCTAACTACTCTGCCATGATCATTACATATTGGATACATATATCAAACATCACACTGTATCCCACAAATACGTAGTTACTAGGTATCTGCTAAGGAAGCTCACAGGTAATAAGGATCTAGAGACTCAGTATACAATACTCCAAAGGATGGTGCCTCAGCATGCAGAGTAAGTAGAAATGAAGGAAGCAGCTTAGAAGCAAGACCTTTCTGATTTTCTCCTGCCCTTCTGTCTCCTGTTACATTTTTCTACCCCAAGGCAGCCATAGAGGCTAGAATTCCTCTTTTCCAAGGTATTTTATGCAAACCAGAACCCTTCTACTGCAAAGCCAACCACAGAACCTAGCAATGAACGTTTACCCTTCCCGGGCCTTTCCATGTAAGAACGGACCACAAGGAAGTCCTGTGACTTAACTTGTCCTACAGTAGCGCATAGAACACTCATGCCAGAAAGAATACCGCGGGGAGAAGGTGAGAAGGATCAGACAGGATGTGCAGGGTCTCTATCAGAACATGACCATTAGCTCTCACCCTTTGTCCACACTTCTGCACAGCTGTCCTACTTCATCAAATATAAGCATAAGAGTAGACAGTTGTCCCTGAGTCTTTGAGTCTTCATGTAAAAGTCCGAGTGAATAAGCTTTTAAGTTTTTCTCTTAGTAATCTGTCTTTTGCTATAGCAGCGTTGGCGGCGACCCTTACGATGGTTAAAGAAAGGCATCACACCTTTCCGCTCCTACATGGACCTTCCAGGGTTGGTGTGAGATTCAGGATGAGTGAGCCCAGCGCCACTCTACAATGTGCAGTTTGTTGGTGGCAGGTGGGGTCATGGCAGCCTCTCTATCCAGGGTTTATCGGTTAGTTCCTTCATCTTCAAAACTGCTGTCTCCCAATGCTGGCTTTCTCCCCTCTAAAAATCCACTCAGGTAGACACCCAGGAAGATCCCCTGAGCGCTCACAACAGCCACATAGGTGTCCTCTCTGTGGAGCAGTTTGTCAATGGCATTGGTCTGTCACTTGCCCAGGTCACCCTACCCTCTGCCACCTTTGTACCTGCTTGCTGTGGGGATGCTGTCTTCCGTCTCTGTGTGGATGTTATCAGTATGGCCTCGGGTCTTCTGGACTTCTTGAGTCACGCTAACAGTACTGCGTATTCTGCAGGGCATGTTAGATTTAGAGAGTGCAAACAGTTGAGCTAGTGACAGCCTCTTCTGTCACCATGCTGACGCAGAATGAGCACTTGCCAGGAAGGTCACTGGAGCGGCGCCAGCAGCCCCTCTAGCTCCCGGATGTGGATGTGTGTGGGCAAGATGGGAACATTTTATCGGATTAGCTCAAGAATCAGTCAGTTCGAAAATTTACTTAGAAGATTCAATAATCTTTTATTGTGACTGCTGTTACCTTTCTACCCAAATCTTCTCTAATAAAATTTCTACTGCAGTCAATGAGAGTAGAGAGGAAGATTACAGTTTTCAGAGTTTGAGAAATGCATTCACGTCGGAAATTCAGTGCGCACGGGGAGCCTCACACTCTGTAAATAAAACTGGAGGATGATTTCCTGAGTTTGTGGACTTCACTCAAAAGGGAGGACTGCATTTTTGCTCCTTGCTTGTGTTTTCTTCCAGGGAGTGCCAGGACAGCTTAGACCTGGCCCTCCCGACTCCTGCCCCGCAGGCCTCCCCCACCCTCCTGGCTCTCCTATGGTACGTTGGTTCTGCCACCCCACTTTGCAGCTCCTTTCCTTCTAAGCTAAGTGCACATGGATTTTTCTGAAAACTTCTACAAGGAGGAGACAGCTGCTCCAGGAGAATATCTGTGGCCTTCCAGAAGCTCCACTCATTCTTTCATACTTTCAAAATAGACGCTTCGGCTTCCCAAGCCTCTCTGTTTCACCTACCATCTTCACCATTTTATTATACCTTAGCAACTCTTGTAGCATATTTTTGTTTGAACCAACTCATATTTTAAATGTTAATGTAGGTTTTAACTTTCATTCTAAGCAGTAAGATTTGTAGAACAACAGCTTTGACCTGAAAGTTTTATCATTTCTAACGCTCACTAAAATAATAAACAACTACTAGAACATTCTTTGTATACTACCTTTAACCATCTTAGATAGCATCAGTAACACTCATTGGTCTATATCTGTGCCAGCCAATAGAACTTTCTGTGGTGATGGGAAGTTCCTTATCTCCACTGTCCAGGTATGGTGGCCACCGTTTACATTCGAGTTTTGAGCCCTTGAAATGTGGTCATTGTAACTGAAAAATAGGATTTTATGATTTGCCTAATTCAATCATTTTAGACTTAAACAGCCACATGAGGCTTGTGGCTACCATGTTCGGACAGGAGGGTCTATACTGTGAGGTTCTAGGACTAAATTATTTGTTAGGATCTTTACTGCTCTGAAATTTTTTTTTTTTTTTGACAGGAAGAGTGGACAGTGAGAGAGAGAGACAGACGGAGAGAAAGGTCTTCCTTTTGCCATTGGTTCACCCTCCAATGGCCGCCGCGGCTAGCGCACTGCCAGCGCATTGTGCTGATCCGAGGCCAGGAGCCAGGTGTTTCTCCTGGTCTCCCATGCGGTGCAGGGCCCAAGGACTTGGGCCATCCTCCACTGCACTCCCGGGCCATAGCAGAGAGCTGGCCTGGAAGAGGGGCAACCGGGACAGAATCCGGCACCCCAACTGGGACTAGAACCCGGTGTGCTGGTGCTGCAAGGTGGAGGATTAGCCTATTGAGCTGTGGCGCTGGCCACTGCTCTGAAATTTTAAAAATGAAAGCCCTAGGGTCCCCATGAGTAGGACCATCTGATAGACTAAAGAAGAGGGTGCTAGGACTGAAGAGTTTGAGCAAGAGGGATTTTTCAATATGGTTAGGGAGGCACTCTGTACTTGGTATCAACCCTCAAGTCACATCACCAAGATGGTGGCCTTGGTGATAGAAACCTAAGAATTAAATGACCTGACCTTAATGACTTAGGTGGGAGGGTTTTTTTTTGGTCATCTGATCTATCAGTCTATCACAATCATTAGTCCAGGGATTATTGCGTGCAGAGCAGTTCACGAGTAAGGGTTACAGACCCCGGAAGCAAAACCCCTGCTGTGTGGTCAGGGACCTGCTAGTCAGCCAGGGCTATGTGTTATGAAAGTTGCAGTTTGTAGAGCTAGAAAACTTTCAAGCACAGTTCTTTCTGCAACTTAGCAGCAACTTTAGCTGCACAAGAGTACTTGTGGAGAGGAATTCTCCTCCCAAGCACGCTCTTCTGGTGATTACCAGCAGGTCCAGTGGCAGCGGCTGGATGGAGTGTCTGAATCAGCCCGGCTGATTACCTTAATCACCTTCTTCCCAGAATCTGCCCGCTCTGAAATGGCCTCAACGTGAAGACTGGCAGAACAGCCACTCCAGGCTGAAAGCTCCTCGTCAGAACGTATTCTGATACATTTAATGAAGAGCTTGTGATTAGTATTAGGGACAAGATAATTTCAAGGCTTTGTCAACCAGTGGCTAGTTCTTTTATTAGTAATGAAGAGTTTTCCAGGAATGTCTTCGTTAGCATACATGGCACATTGCTGAGGGGGGCTCTGAGTAGGCAGGTGAACGTCACTCCCTGACAGCTCATTAACCATTTAGAGCGCCCGTGGCGGCTCCCCCTTCCCTGTGTGTTCTGTCTGAAGCCCTGTCAATCCACATGCGCGGGGGAAGCAATGCCTCGAATATTCTTCATCTTGAATGCTTTTAAGAGGGATCACTTAACAGACATTCACTTTACGGGGTTTAAACTCTGACTACTCAAGGTCCTGTGCCAAGTTTGTTGTTTGCACTGTTTGGCAAATGCTGCATCAGTGTGAAAGGAACAGCAGCAAAACAGACTTGTGCACTCAAACCCATAGCTGTGTCACTGGAATTTTTCTATTTTCTCATGAGTATAGGTTTGAGCTTGTGTGAGACCAAGCCTCCAGACACTATTTGCTTCACTAGCATCATGTTTTGGCAAAGGTCTCTAGGGAAATAAAGGTGGGGGGGTTTGGCTCTCTTTCCCAAACAACTAGAATTTTCACATTCATGGCTGCCATTCAATGATTATAGTAAATGACCTCTTTACTGAAATAACAAGACATTAATATCAAACTATTTCTAATTAAAAATATTCAGACAGAAATTTAAAGAATTACTCAAGTCCTGGTTAAGGCTAGAACTAATTTTATACACTTCCCAGAAAATTAATTGCCTGCAATGATTATGAACATTCATCTTGGGGTCAGGAAAACATGGGTTTGAATTCTGGTTCCCTTCTTCTGTAATCTTATGCAGATTTTGAAACATCTCTGTTTAACCAGTTTCATTGCCTATAAGATGGCAATTTGTATAACTCTTGGAATTTTCTGTGAAAATTAATAAATGCATTTAAAATGATGAGAGTAATCTCTAGCACAAGGTAAAAACCAATGACATGATCATTGATTAGCAGCTATGTCATTCTACTTTTTAACCAATCTTTGAGAATCTTTATTTTTCAAAATTATTTCTAGTTTTTAAATTTGTGGTTACTTGATTTTAAGAGCATTCTCGAACACATTCGTTTGGAAGAGAATAATTTATAGTTAGCACTTTTACAGTACTATTTTCCTGTCACTGTTCTGGGCACATCGTGTAACTTTCTCGTTTAATTGTGACGACGACATGATGATGCAGGCATTGTGATTATCCTTTACAGGAGAGGCACAGAGGATAAGAACTTACTCAGGATCACACAGATGGTCAGAGTATGACTCAGGGATGTGGGATATGTGCTTTTACTCCTGAAGCTATACTGCCTCTTAGAATCAGAAACAAAGGGTGATTCATAATTAGAGCTAATGTAATTGTAGTTCTCAACACACACGTTAGTTGAAGAAACTAAGAAAGCAAGCATGTATGTAAAAAAATAATAAAATCATGTATATATATAGAAAAGTAAAAGTATATAAATTAATAAAATTGATAAAATAAAATGTATGTAAATTAATAAAAGCATGCATATATATAAAAATTAGTAAGATCTTCAATCCAGATAACCAGAGCGTCTAGTGCCCCTCCAGCCCCTTTGGGTGATGGTTTTAATGTCTGGATGCTCTGTGCTTGACTTAAGGCCAAGGACTTAACTTTTCTAAAATAACGTAAAGGTTGCTGTGGATGAGGGACTTTATTTTACTTTGCAGATCTCGTATAAGTAATGCTAGTTTGTGAAGTCATCCTGAAGAGAAAGGCAGCATCTATTGCTACAAAGCTGCAGGGAGACTGAAGAGTGTGAGAAAAATGATGATGGTTTATTCAAGAACAGAATTCCATATCGAATCAAAGTGGATTGGAGAATTTGGCAATGGCTTGAGTCCAATGAGATAGGTCTAAAGGAAATCACACACACACACACACACACACTCACACACACCCACACACATTGTGCAGAGTGTACAGAGTAATGAATTCTGTAAAAGTGGAAATTTGGGTAAAATTATGTGCTATTGCAATATTCAAAAATGTGGAGATTTCCAAAGTGATATTCATTAAGAAAAAGGTTCTGTGAATAAGTATATTTTAAAAACACACAATTTGAAGCTTAACCAAAAGGTATATGCAGGTATATTTTAAATTCTATTTTTAAAACAGTATCATGCTACACTTTCCCACTCTATTAAATCTTCTAAAAACTCATTTTGATAATTTTCCTTTTGGAAATTAGAATGTTTCTGCTTTTATTATTAGGAAGAGTTATATAATAATTACACTTGAGCACATATCATTTCACATTACTTATTGTTGAAAATAACTTCGTACTAGTTTACCTACTGATTTCACAGCTCTGAATTTCAGGACATAGTAACAAATAATTTTTCACAAAAGTTATACCCATTTATACAATTACTAAGTGGTAAATAGAATGTCTATTCCCCTGCACTTTTGCTACTTTTGAATTATATGGTTAAATAATTGTATTTCATTTGGTAGCTTGAAGTTGACCGTGAACTAGTGTAACATATTACTTCTTCTGAGTAATATCTGCTCATGCCTGTTTTTCAGTTAGAATGGTTATAATATTTTAGTGATATGTTATCAGCTCCTTCTATATTAAGACATCTATACTTACTACTTTTAAAAAAAATATTCCAAGTTATCATTTGCATTTTAATTTTGCCTATGACTTTTTCATAAGCATGTTTTAAAATCAACATACTCAAAATATTATAATCAAATATTACATTTGCTTTAATAGAGAATGAAAGCAACAAAATGACAGGCTAAGTAACAGTGGTGTTTTAGGCTAGTATTCCCCACTGTGGACCTCAAGGCACTGAAGGAAGTGATCATGAAATGCTGGCATGGGTCAGAAGTAATTATTGTGGTAAATCAGCATAGTGTTCAAAAGCCCTACCCCTTCTGTTTTTTCCTTTTCCCATCCTCATGAATATCTTTTTGCTTCTTTCTCCTCTTGCTACGTCTATAGTCAAGCTGCCTTATGTTCTCTCCTATAATTTATCTGTGTCAGACTGCGGTACTGGAACTGCCGTACATGTTCTCTGTTGTTCCATTTTTTCTGCTTTGTACCTATAGTTTTCTTTTTCTTCTTATTCAGAACAATAATTTCAATGAAAGAAGAAAATATGGGGGAGGAGGAATCCCTGGTTTTCCTATTTCCTTTGAAAAGCAAATTAAATATCCAAAGGCCCTCCATTCAGGGACTGGTGGCGCGATTAGCATGGGGCACATGGCTCTGTACATGAACCTGACATTAATAGTTCTCCCAGCTACTCGAACCATTACCACTGCCTCCCAGGGTCTGCATCAGCAGGACGCTGGAGTCAGGAGCCCCAGCAGGGTATCAAACCCCAACACTTCAATATGGGATGTGGGAGTCTCAACCACCAGGCCAAACATCAGCCCCGATGACCATTAAAAACATTTATTTATTCATTTATTTGACAGATTCAGTTTTGAAAAAGAACACTCAATTTCAGCAGGACCACTACTGGATCGGCTGAAAAGGAAAATGAAAGGCTTGACAAAAAGCGTCTGTAAATAATCACGTGCGCACTGGGTCTTGCCTGCTCCTGGCCGAAGGTCATGGGTGTTGCAGAGGGCCTGGGTTCCATTGCCAGCTCTGACCCCGTTCATGCAGACTCTGGGAAGCATGAGTGATAGCTCAGGTCACTGGGTCCCTGCCAACCACTTGGAGCACCTGGGTTGGATTTCTGGCTCCTGGCTTTGGTCTGTTCCAGCCCCGGGGGAGGAACAGTGGATAGGAGCCATCTTTCTTCTCTCTGTTACCTTTCCTCTCCTGTTCCCCCCTCCCATTGCTCTCTCTTTTACTATCATTATCTCTATCGATCTTTATTTCTTACTCTCAAAAAGAATTAAAGCACATCATGGGTGTGTGTCTGTGGCCTCATTGTTGTGGTCAGCCTCTGGCCCACACCTAAGGCAGCTGCTTTGGGTAGCTCTCCTCACCTCTGATTCTCTCTGCATCCATTTACTCCAGGCAGTGGCTGGCAGGAACAAACGCCAGCTGGCTTCACCCGGCTTCCAGGCAACATCATTGCTTAGGCACTGGCCATTAGCCAGATGTACTGGTGCCATCAGGAACAAAACAGAAAGGCGAGGAGCTTAGAATCAACTCATTTAAACTCATTTCTTGCGTGAAGCCTGTCTTGTGACATTGCCAGCTACAGGCTGCCTCTTAGCACATTTCTTGAACTGCCGGATCCTGTCCTGTTGGGGATCCTCTTCAAAGACCCTGGCTCTGCCCTTCCTCCCACAGCACGGTTTTAATGAGTTTGAAGTGGGACCTAGGAATTTACACCTTTTACAACCGCAGACATATGAAGCATGTATTTAGAAGACATCCCAATGTGGGTCTCAGGATCAGACCTCACAAACTATCATTATTTCCGTCCATCTTCCGCCTCAAGGATCCCACGATTTAATTACGTCTCAAGTCTCACGGTTGAAGTGCACCTGGTGTGAAGATTTCAGGGCAGTTCGCTGTGTCTTCAAAGGTGGGACCTGCAGTGTGATGAGATAATTAAGGAGGGGGCAGGAGAAGCGCTCCGCGGATGGTACTGAGAGGGAGCGAATGGCGCCAGGGAGCCCCGGGACAGTCGGTGCAGCCCGATCGATCGTCACCTCCTTATCGGTCCCGCCGCCCGGGCCCCTGCAAGCCCAGGGCCCTCACAGCTGCCGCAATCGGCGCTGCGCGTGCCAGCTGCGAGGAGCGTCCCCGTAAACTAGCACCCTTCCTCTCAGGCATCCAGCCCTGCACCTGTGGCTCCCTGTGCAGCCGAGGCTGTCTCGTTCCTGCGTGGGTGCTGCTCTGCTCCCCAGGCCCTGCTGACCCGTGTGTGAGCTCGCTGTCTCGTTCCTGCGTGGGTGCTGCTCTGCTCCCCAGGCCCTGCTGACCCGTGTGTGAGCTCGCTGTCTCGTTCCTGCGTGGGTGCTGCTCTGCTCCCCAGGCCCTGCTGACCCGTGTGTGAGCTCGCTGTCTCGTTCCTGCGTGGGTGCTGCTCTGCTCCCCAGGCCCTGCTGACCCGTGTGTGAGCTCGCTGTCTCGTTCCTGCGTGGGTGCTGCTCTGCTCCCCAGGCCCTGCTGACCCGTGTGTGAGCTCGCTGTCTCGTTCCTGCGTGGGTGCTGCTCTGCTCCCCAGGCCCTGCTGACCCGTGTGTGAGCTTGCTGTCTCGTTCCTGCGTGGGTGCTGCTCTGCTCCCCAGGCCCTGCTGACCCGTGTGTGAGCTCGCTGTCTCGTTCCTGCGTGGGTGCTGCTCTGCTCCCCAGGCCCTGCTGACCCGTGTGTGAGCTCGCTGCCGCCGCACGCAGTGTTGCCCTCAGCTCCTCCGCACTGCAGAGGGTCTCTTTCCTGCAGACGCTGGTCCGGGGATACCCCCCCCCCCCCCCCCCGCATTCCCGGCACCGTGGGGAGCCTGGTAATGGCCAGTTCTGGGCGCCTCTGGGATGCCTGTGAATCTCCATCAGAAGAGCCGGCAGCCCTGTCTCCGTTCTCTGAGGCTGGGGAAGCCTAACTTCAAGGGCGGCAACTAGCCACTACGGATGGCCTGATTGGGGAGAATAGTTGTGGATCCAGGAATAACCCGGTGTGCTCAAGCCAGCCCACTGATCAGCCTCCCCAGCGACTTCCACGACTTCTCCACTAGCTCACCCACTTTCCTCCCTGCCTGTTAGGTCCCTAGACTTGTCTAGTCTCTCTGCTCTATCACAATATGTCGAATAAGGTCTTTCTTTCCTGATTAACTTTGTCTAGTACACTTTTTGCTTGACACTGCCTGACACCCTAGAAATATAACTGGTTGTGTTCATATGCAACCAGTGCATTTAAGAAAAGAATAATATGTGAATATTTCTATTTTATTGTACCTCTAAATGTAAGGCTGTTGAGGTTTGGAATAGGAATCCTGCTGAACCAACAGGAAGGTTAAGGCGGGCTCTATTTATGATTGACGGATGGGAATGACAGTAAGTTTTTAAAAATTCTGAAAACATACCAGAACACCCTTTCAAGGTAAGAGGGAAAAAAAGTGCCCCCACCCCTTTTAAAGTTTCAGAAAAGGTTTCCCTAAATGAGAAAATGCAGAATTTTCTTCCAGATTTACATTTCTCTACTGTGTTTTGGTGAAGAGTTGCCGCACAATTAAATGGAACCCCAGTCTCAGGATCCAGTGCAACACAACCCCAGTCTTATCAGTAAAAAATATCAAACACAAATGCAAAAATATTTTCAAAAAAGGAAAAGAAAAAAAATAAAAATATACATAAGCATTTTATATGCAATATATACCTGTAAAATACTTGTTGGGTTATATTGTTTTTACTAACGTCAAAAAAATAATACATCTTTGCTGCATAGTTTCTTCAGATAAAACTTGGGAGAATATTATTATTTTGAGTATGGGAAAGTGTCTGCTAACAGGAATGTATATGCTTTGTAAAATTGTCAGGAGCTCCTGGCTCCTGGCTTCGGATCAGCGCAGCTCTGGCCTTTGCAGCCAGTTGGGGAGTGAAACAAGGGATGGAAGACTCCCTCTGTGTCTCTCTCTGTCTCTGTCTCTGTCTCTGTCTCTGTCTCTCTCCCCCTCTGCCTTTCCTTCTCTCTCTGTGTAACTCTGACTTTCAAATAAATAAATACGTCTTTTTTTTTTTTAAAGAACAATGAAGAGACATCATTTCTTTTCTAATATAAACTTCCTTCTGGACCATCCTAGTTTTCTCCCAGGCAAGGCAAAATTAGGAACTCATGTCTCATTGCACGGTGAGCAAGCCTCCCTTTCTTCCTGGGAGACAGTTTTCATAGCGGTGTTGCATTCTCCTGGGGACCATAGCTGCTCTCTGTAGCCAGTGGCAGGAGGAAACTGCTTAGGGCTGGGGCGGAATTCCTGCCCTCCCTTTCCTGGGACTTGGAAGAATTAGACTCCACACATAAGTCAATCAAATTATTCTGCTTTTAACCCAAGAGCCTGCTTTTTATTAAAAATTTTATTTAAATTTTTGATACACTACCCCTGGATTTTCCATACCTATTATTATTTCAGATTCTAGGAATTGAATTGAAATAGAAAATTGTCACCTGAGTGGAAGAGAACCATTGGATATTAATATCATTAATTTTCAAGATTTTCCTTAATCTTCAGACCCTGTTTTTTTTTTAGAGATTTATTTATTTATTTGACAGTCAGAGGTACACAGAGAGAGAAGAGAAAGACAGAGAGAGAGAGAGAGAGAGAGAGAGAGAGCGAGCGAGCAGTCTTCCATCCGATGGTTCACTCCCCAGTTGGCCGCAGTGGCCAGAGCTGATCCGAAGCCAGGAGCCTGGAGCTTTTACTGGGTCTCCCACATGCATGCAGGGGCCCAAGGATGTGGGCCATCTTCTACTGCATTCTCAGGCCATAGCAGAGAGCTGGATCAAAAGTGCAGCAGCTGGGTCTCGAACCAGAGACCATACAGGATGCTTGTGCTTCAGGCCAGGGTGTTAACCCACTGTGCCACAGCACCAGCCCCAACCCAGTTCTTAAGTTAAAGAAATAATACTTTAAATTACAAAAAGCTGTGGATGACACTTAAGATTTATTTGAATATGGATATGAGAGTATACATTTGAGAGCCACTTCTGAAACCAGGAAGTACAGATGGAAAATTTGAACCAATCTGCTAATCTCTTCCATCAAGCCAAGATTATGCAATTTTCTGTTATTATGTAAAGCAGTCCTTTGGAATCTGTAGGTGCTGTTCTATGGCTATGTCTGTAGACCTTTCTAAAAAACAAGTGACTTGTAGTTAAAGCTATGTCTCTTCTTTCATTTCCTACCTAGATGAAGATGAAAAATTGATTTGGTGGATCCATATCATACTTTAGAGTTTAGTAAAAGGCCCCATAACAAAGATCTCAGTTCATAAATGAGCTTAAAATTGGAGACTGCAATTTATCATTTTTGGGATTTAAAAATTTTGTTTTCCTAAATTGAAAGGCTGAGTAGCCAGACATTCACTGAGCCCACATTTTATCAGGTTCTTCTTGGCCCTGCAGAGGGCTGAGCTATAGAAGTGACAATCTAAGTGATGACCCGCCTCCCACTTCTTGCCTCCTGTCCCACTGTGCTGGCTCCTCTTCTCTGTCTGCTTTCATTCTATGTTGAATCTACCAAGCCCAACACTGCAGCTGTGTTCCTGAGCCAGTCTCCTAGTTGATTTCTGAAGAACGTGGCATTGGGTTTGAATTGTTGCTGTAAGAAATTTTTTTGCAATAAAGGTTGTATTTTATTTTTAAGGTTTATTCATTTACTTGAAAGGCAGAGGCAGAGAGAGAGAGAGAGACAGAGAGAGAGAGAGAGAGAGAGAGAGGTCTTCCATCTCTTGTTTCACTCCCCAGTTGGCCACAATGGCCAGAGCTGCGCAGATCTGAAGCCAGGAGACAGGAGCTTCTTCTGGGTCTTTCGGGCCCAAGGACTTGGGCCATCTTCTACTGCTTTCCCAGGCCATAGCAGAGAGCTGGATTGGAATTGGAGCAGCCAGGACTCGAACTGGCACCCATATGGAATGCTGGCACTGCAGGCGGCGGCTTTACCCACTACGCCACAGTGCCATCCTGAAAGGTTTTATTTTAACTTCAAAGGAAAAGATCAGGTCGTTGACATCGTTTGCATGATCCTTGGAAATACTGTGAGTCTCACCTGAACGCCATGGCCATTGTCCTCATTCCTTGTCTACTGTGTGCCTTCTATACCATCTGAGTTCACTTAATAGCTCATGAAACTACCTTGGTAACTCAAGTAAAGGAAATAGTGGGAAGTGTCACATGCTAACCCGTTCCAAGAAACCTTGAGTTTTTCAGATTGTAACAGTGCTGTACAACCAACGCGTGGAACTTTATATTTTTGTGAGATTGTTTTCCTTGGGGGGGAAGCTATTGACCTGGGTATTAAAAATTTGCTAGAGGAGGAGCTTGGAAAATTTGTAACAGAAACATTTTTGAGATTAAAAGGTACCAAAATCCCAATTTTTTGTCCTAGAGATTGGAGAATTTGAGTGATAACAGCCTGCTAGGGAGTGTACCCAGGTTGTCCTGAGTCCTGCTGGCAGACATGGCCACATGTAGCAAGAGAAGGGACTGTATTAGTTTTCTATTACTGCTATCACTAGTTACCATGGACTTCGGGGCTTAGAAGCATACAAAATTATTATCTTAAACTTGTTTCACTCGTGATCACTACCTCCACCTTCAACCCTGCAGAATTCTCGGGAGGTATGGTATCACAACCATCTCCAATTTCCAGGACTACTAGCACAAGCTTTATCGACAAGTTCCCACAAGGGGAACAGGTTTGTAAAAGTCATTATTTTAATATCAGTAACAGTTTACTTATGTCACAAATAATGGCATGCCAGCCTGGCCTGACATTAAGGCTGAGGACCAGTCAGATAAGGAATCTCGACAGAGCATCCTACTGACGGCATCTGTGGACTTAGCAATCTGTGATTCCTGCTTTCATCCCTTTTCCGAAAGTCACTGTAGCTGCAGCTGGCCCAGGGAGGTAGGGAGAAGGGTATGTCTGGTCCGCTTCTGCTCGCAGCAGTCGTAACCTTAGGATGTACACAAGTGCTTGACAAAACACAGATTCCTGTGGGCCGGCGCCATGGCTCTCTTGGCTAATCCTCCGCCTGAGGCACTGGTATCCCATGTGGGCACTGGATTCTGTCCTGGTTGTCCCTCTTCCAGTCCAGCTCTCTGCTGTGGCCTGGGAAGGCAGTGGAGGATGGCCCAAGTGTTTGGGCACTGCACCCACATGGGCGACCAGGAGGAAGCACCTGGCTCCTGGCTTCGGCATAGATCCAGTCGTAGCTGCCATTTGAGGGGTGAACCAACGGAAGGAAGACCTTTCTCTCTGTCTCTCTCTCACTGTCTAATTCTACCTGTCAAATAAATTAAACACACACACACACAAACACAGATTCCTGGGCCTTGCCCTGAGTTTCTGAATCAGCAGATCTGACTGGCATCTGAGAGTCTGCATTGTTATCGACTTCCTGGGGATGTTCTGTTGAGAGTCCCTGAGGCCTGTGAGCCCCCTGGAGCTGATGCTCCTTTGAGATACTTCTGAGAGGGATTGCTAGTGACTCAGCTCTGGTTGAGCTTCTGTCGTGTTGCCACTTAATGCTTCTCTGTTTCCATTTCACTGTCTGCAAGATGGAATATGTCCTCGAAGGCTTAACGATGCTTAGGCTCACATGAGTAGTGCTATGGATTTGCAAGTATTTATCTTAAAGTATTATTTTGCAGACTTGGAAAATTCCCCAGAAAACTTATGACTAAGGCTCCATATAGAAACTGAAATCCCTCTTTGGCTTCAAAATCATTCACTCTTGAGCATTGGCTTATTGAGGAAAAAAGCTTTCTGGTTTTCTTGGTCTCTGTGAAGTTATAGTTAAAAATAATTTTTAAAGTTAAACTGTCAGGAAATCCTCATGCCTGTTGATTTATTGGGTCTAACATTGCAATATTTGAAAAAGTTTTAAATGGTAAGTTAGGAAACTTTTAAAGAATGTTAAATAATTTTAATATAAAAATATAAAAATACATTAAAGGATATTATTAACTATTTATTTATTTATTTGAAAGGCAGAGTTACAGAGAGAGAGAGGCAGAGGCAGAGAGAGAGAGAATCTTCCATCTAGTTTATTCCCCAGATGGCTGCAACGGCCAGAGTTGGACTGATTGGAAGCCAGGAGCCAGGAGCTTCTTCTGGGTCTCCCAAGTAGGTGCAGGGGCCCAAGGACTTAGGCTATCTTGTACTGCTTTCCCAGGCCACAGCAGAGAGCTGGAACAGAAGTAGAGCAGCCGGGTCTCGAACAGGCACCCTATGGGATGCCAGTGCTTCAGGCCAGGGTGTTAACCTGTTGTGCCCTGGCCCTGGCCCTGGATATTAACTATTAATTTTAATGAATTCTGTTTCATTTTAACAAAATATGAAATTGATAAGAATGTTATGTTACACAGGAATATTTTTTGGATCTGAGTTTCACAGTGCATTTGTTCTATTTTATCGTTGAGGTCCCGTTTTGATCAATGTTTACTGGGAATTGTCTTCCTTAAAGTAGTAATTCACTTAAGGGTCACCTTTCTTACCTAATATTGGTGATAATGCAGCACCATTCTCCATAAAATTGTTGTGAGGCCTTAATAAGATTATGTGCTGACAATATTGTTGTGTGATGTGGGTCAATAGAGAGTTTAAATTTCACCTATTAAAATATATTCAAATCCTGAGATAATTACACAAATAGAATTTTCAATGGACTGCTGCTCTTAAGGTGTCATGGAAATCTGCTTAACAAATCAACAAACCAAAATAGCAATTAAAAATAAAATGTGAATAACAGTGAGCTGAGTATGAACGGGGAACAAAGGTCAGAAGCAAATGTCAGGGCTGTCCAGGCAGAAGCCTGTGTCGGTTTCTAGGGTGGAGAATAGGCCTTGGGGGCAGCAAGGTTGAGGAGAGGCAGCAGAGGTTCTCATGAGAACTGAAGGTTCCTGGAGTTGCAGAAAGCATTCTAGCTCTGTCTAGTAGTACTTTTGGATGTCATACCTATGTGGAGGTAGGTATGTCCATCTTAGAAACTTGGGATCCTACAGAGCAAGTTCAACAAAGTAATTCACAGTCATAACGTCCAGAGAAGCCAGCCTCTGTGACACATTTGGAAGAAGAGCAAGCAATAGGTGTCTGTCCTCCAAATTTCAAATATTATAATTACAGATATGGAAGATAAATAACTATGTAACAATGTAAGAGGTGAAATGTGGGATAAAATCTCGAGTAAGAAAACAGAATATATAAAAATAGCCAGGTGTATTTGAAATTCATCTAAATAGAATCTCTAACTATAAAAGTGTAAATAATGAAATTAAAAGCCATAGAGAATGAATTAAAATGTAGATCTAAAGAGACTCTCAAAAAGCAGCACAGAAAAAGAAAACGATGAAACATATGAAAGAAAATTTAAGAATCACAGAAAATAGAATTCAAAGAACAAACTGTCCAAGTTAAGGAAATAGCTAAAGACATAATGGCCAAACGAACAAAACAACTCAACCCTGCTCAGATGTGAAAAATGTAGACATCTACCAAGATAGGAAACAGAATATGTTCCAAGTAGGTTGAATAAAAATCAATCCATATTTTACAAATTTCTAGCAAAATTTTATGTTAGCAGTAAGGAAAAGATCTTGATCACAGTCAGAGAGACTACATATAACTCATAAAGAAGTAGCAGATAAGCTGACTGCAAACTTTTCATCCTTAATAGAGATGGCAAAAGACAATAGAATAATGTTTCCAATGTTCTAGAAAAAACTATATATTTGTGAATAAAAGTAAAATGAAAATTTTATTATAGAATTTACCATTAAAAGGCCTAAACATATAAAAGCTATATTTTATGGGAAAAGTGATAGGATAGTGAGAAAAGAAAGCAGAGCCACCTAAAGAAATGTAAATAAAAATATCATATAAAGAAATGTAGATAAAAATGGAGATAAAGGTAATTTTAAAAACATCTAATTTTGGAGTTTAAAAATATATAATTAGCCTACTTAAAAAGTAACGTGCATGTTGGTAAGGAGTGATTGAAAATCAATTACTCTGAAGTTCTTGTGTTGTTTTTAGGAGAAAAGTTTGCATTTAGACTGTTTAATGCACATAACAAAATTTCAAGAAGATCTATGTAAAAAATAGAAATACAACACACAACTTTCAAGCAAATAGTTTGTATGTTGTTTTCAAAAAAAAGAGCATACAACTTCCAAATAGGTGTTTTGAAATTAAATATTTATTTAGGATAGTAAAGCACAAAAGTGAGTAATTTTAAAAAGATGATTAACATTAGTACCATCACAAAGCACAGAAAAACAACACATTTGTTAATTAGCTGATGAAACCTATTGTATTTTCTCCTGTGGATATTGGCTTTATACTCCTTGACTGCCTCTTTTTTTAAGATTTATTTATTTATTTGAAAGGCAGAGTTACAGAGAGGCAGAGGCAGAGGCAGAGAGAGAGAGAGGGAGAGAGAGAGAGAGAATCTTCCATCTGGTTCACCCCTCAGATGGCCGCAACAGCCGGAGTTGGGCTGATTGGAAGCTAGGAGCCAGGAGCTTCTTCTGGGTCTCCCAAGTGGATACAGGGGCCCAGGGACTTTCCCAGGCTATAGCAGAGAACCGGATCAGAAGTGGAGCAGCTGGGACTCGAATAGGCGCCCATATGGGATGTTGGCATTACAAGTGGCAGCTTTACCCACTATGCCACAGCACTGTCCCTTGACTGCCTCTTGATTTAGAACTGGAGAGAATTGAAATATGATAAAAAGGAGGCGTTTAATGAGGGAAAAAGTAATCAACCAATAAACAATTCAATTATTTCACCTTCTATAAGGAAAAGGAAACAATAGTGGGATAAATAAGAAGGACAATGCCAAAATAGTGGAAACAAACAGAAGTATATTAATGGCCAGCGCCGTGGCTCAACAGGCTAATCCTCCGCCTTGTGGCGCCGGCACACCGGGTTCTAGTCCCGGTCGGGGCGCCGGATTCTGTCCCGGTTGCCCCTCTTCCAGGCCAGCCCTCTGCTGTGGCCCGGGAGTGCAGTGGAGGATGGCCCAGGTGCTTGGGCCCTGCACCCCATGGGGAGACCAGGAAAAGCACCTGGCTCCTGGCTCCTGCCATCAGACGAGCGCGGTGCGCTGGCCGCAGCGCGTCGTCAGCGGCGGCCATTGGAGGGTGAACCAACGGCAAAAGGAAGACCTTTCTCTCTGTATCTCTCTCTCTCACTGTCCACTCTGCCTGTCAAAAAAAAAAAAAAAAAAAAAAAGAAGTATATTAATGAGAAGTGTCATTTAACTGGCGCCACAAAATTGCTTGGTAACTAATTGTTCCCCAACTCAGTGATTCAACACCATAAGCATCTATGTCCTGGCCCTTTGGACTTACTGAGGGCTGGTGATCTAGGCTTGGCTGAGCTAACAGAATTGGATCTGCTCCCCACCACTTACCCTCCTCCTAGGATCAGCCGGATATCCTAGGGATGTTTTCCTCACGGCTACAGCAGAGAAGCATACAAGGGCAACTCAGCCTTGTGTTGTATTATGCCTGCTAATATCCTATCTTCCAAAGCAAGTCCTAGGGCCAATCCCCAGACTGATGACAGGAGTAAGTATTCTCCTTTCATGATGTGCAGATAAAGGCATGAATATTTATAAACAGCAATCTGATGCAAACAGAAAGAAAGGTAATTAAAATAATCAATTATTTATATTACTAAAACTGCAATAGAGTCCTAGCTACAGTAATTTCAGTATTGCCACCTAAAAGATAGAAATTATCAGATAGGATTTAAGGGAAACAGAAACCTGGAGAGATGGATGATAAAAGAATGGAAAAAAGATAACCAGGAACATACCAAATAAGCCAAATAAGAAGCTGTGAATGTTTTCACTTCAAGGAAGCTACAGGGGACAGTGATTGATAGGCAGCACCAAGAGCTCCCGGGGTGCTGGTGATATCCTCTGACTCCATTGGGTAAATTTTGAAATAGAAACAGCAAGCAAGCTAGCTGTGGTAGCTGTATGAAAATGAATAGAATAAACTTTAAAATACAAAGCATTATTAAAGATAAAGCAGAACTCTACAAAATGGTGAGTTTAGCTCACCCGAAAAATAAAACAATTCTAAACTTCTATGAACCTAGCTAGATAGCACCAAAATATACTAAGCAAAATATGATAGAACTACAGGAGAAATTTTCTGCGGGAATCCACAAACTCCCCCATAACTTTGGTTGTTTTTAGGACAACTGAAAGGAAAAATGTAATACTACAAATGTGGAGGATTTCAACAATGTTTGAAAGAGCTTGGTTTATGGGCCTATATATAAACATATTCCCAACAATTAGAAATCACATAATCTTTTGCATTACATATGAAGCTTTAAACAGCAAGACTTTACTCATTCCAGAGAATCATAGCATATAGATCTCAATACTGTTAAGATGCAAATCATACATTACATGATAAAGTTTATAACTGCCATCCAATTGGGAATAAAACCTAGAGATGAATAATAATAATGTAGAATATCTTAAAGGTTATACTAACATATATATATGTACATATATATAGCCTCTGAAAAAGGCTGAAAATTAATTTTCTGTTTATTTAACTTAAGATTTTCGAAAAATAATCAACAAAATAAAAACCCAAGGGAAGTAGAAAAAAAACAGTTGATAAATGAGAGAAGTTAATGAAATAGAACTCAGATACAATGAAGAAGATCAATAAAGAAAAGTGTTAGCTACATTAAAAGACAAGTAATAAAAAACAATCTATGTCAGAATTCACCAAGCCAAAGAGATACAGCACATGCAAAGGAATGTTGTCAATGATTTTTAATTCAAAATTTGAAACAAATGAACTGGATAGATTTGCAGAAGCCAGTAACCTTTCAAAACTGAGTCTGTAAGAAATAGAAATCTAGAACAGTAGTTAAGATGACTCTGTAGTAAACACAGCAATCCACTTTTTTAGAGTTGTATGTGGCATTTTAAGCATTTTATTAAAATACAGTATTCATACCAAAAAATGCACATATGTGTATAGATATATTAGTCTTGTCAGCTGATCCAACACTCAAATAAAAACAAAGCATTAGCAGCACCCCCTCCCCCAGTCTTTGCTATTCCCCTCTTCTGTTTCCTTTTCTTCCTTACACGTGGGAACTGAGAATGCATTGTCTCTTACATGGTAGGATTCAGTGAAGCTATATTATCGATGGATTCTTTAAGTTTCTAGAAACCCAAATAATTCTAACTTCATACAAACTATTCTAAGTAATACACAAAGAGGAAGGTCTCCACAAGTTTTTTTTCTAATTCAAACACAACTGTTCCACCAAAACACAGACAAGGATATAGACCAGTCTTACTCATGGACATAAACACCGAAATTAAAAGTATAAACAAATCCAATATAACATTGTATAAAATGATCATACTTCATGATCAAATTGAGCTTATTCCAGGAATGTAAATATACTTTAGCATCATAAAACTGATGGATATATTTCACCAAATTTGAGATTAAAAGAAAAATATCATGGCCAGCGCCACGGTTCACTAGGCTAATCTTCCGCCTGTGGCGCCGGCACCCTGGGTTCTAGTCCCGGTTGGGGTGCTGAATTCTGTACCGGTTGCTCCTCTTCCAGTCCAGCTCTCTGCTGTGGCCTGGGAGGGCAGTGGAGGATGGCCCAAGTCCTTGGGCTCTGCACCCACATGGGAGACCAGGAGAAGCACCTGGCTCCTGGCTTTGGTTTGGTGCAGCTCGCTGGCCGCAACACGGCAGCTGTAGACGGAAAAAGGAAGACCTTTCTCTCTGTCTCTCTCTCTCTCTCTCTCTCTCACTGTCTAACTCTGCCGGTCCAAAAAAAAAAAAAAAAAAAAGAGAGAGAGAGAGAGCGAGAGAGCGAGAAATATCATTTGGTCACCTCATTTGAAGCAGAAAATCATTGAGTTTAATTGGACTGTGTTCGTGTTTTACCATCCTTCTCAACCTAGCAATGCAAACATTTATTCAAACCTTACAGCCAACTTCATTCTGAATGTTGACCTTTGGAAACATTCCTTTTAAATTTTGGAACAAGACCAGGATTCTTACTCTGTCTTTTCCTTTTCAATATTGCAGTGGAGTTTCTGGTCCATGAAATATAAGAAAAAGAAATAAATATAAATTTTGGTAGGGAAGTAACAGAACTATTCTCTACCAGTAACACTGTTTGCATAGCAAAATCCAAAGAGGTACAGTTTATTAGAAGTAGGCATAAATTAGGAAAGTGACTGGATATGAAATCAAATAAAAAATCAACTACATTTCTAAACACTATGAATAAATATAAAAAGCAACTTTTAAAAAACATCATTTTCAATATAAATAAGAATTTTAAGAAGGGAGAGAATGATCCTGCGGGGGAAGCAGGACACACAGCAGACTCATAGAATGGCAAACGCCCAAAACAGCACTCCTGCCTCAGAATCAATCCTTGGGACATTCGGATCTGGCTAAAAAGTCCATGAGAGTCTCACAGGCATGGAAAGCCATGACATGGTGTCAAAAAACAACCTAAATGAAAGATCCTGGTGAACAAGACCCCAGCAGAAGGAACAGGCCATCAAGGAGAGAGGCGCCTTTCTCTGAAGGGAGGAAGGAACCTCCACTGTGATACGGCCTTGACTAAACAAGTTCAGAGTTGGTGAACTCAAGGGGCTTCCATAGCCTAGACAGCTCATAGCAAGAGTCTCGGGTGATTGCTGACGTCATAAATAAGAGTGCCAATTGTTAAATCAACAACGGGAGTCACTGGGTACATGCTCCCCACGTAGGATCTCTGTCCTTAATGTGTTTTACTATGAAACTTAAAAACAACACTACTAGTCAAACGATACCCTATACCTTGTGCAGTTGTGTGAGTGCAGCTTGTTGAAAGCCTTGCTTAGTATATACTAAGTTGATCTTCAGTATATGAAGGTAATTGAAAATGAAACTGGATGCAGGGCGGGATGGGAGAGGGAGTGGAAGAGGGGAGGGCGTGGGAGGGAGGGAGGTGGGGGGAAGCCACAGCAATACAAAAGTTTCTCGTTGTAAATTCACATTTATTAAATAAAATAAATAAATATATAAATAAATAAGGTACATCAAAAAAAAAGAAGTACTGAATGAAAAATATAGCCTGATGTATTTCCAAACTAGTTTGCTTGGCAATGGAACAGTGTCTCAAATGCATTAAAACAAATAAAAATGGAGAAAGAGAGCTGACCTCATTAATTTTGGAAAAAAAAAAAGAATTTTAAGATACTCAGCAGTTAAGTATAGTAAAAATGAGAAATATCAATATGGATAAATTTATAAAACCTCATTGAAAGATAAATTTTAAAATAAGTAAGTGCACAGAGATTCCGATATCCAGAGTTAGGAAGAATCAATATTGCTAAGATGTCAGTTTCCTCTAAATTAATTGAGAGTTTCGGGGCAAATCCAATCAGACTTCCCAAAGGGGTTTTGAGGTACCTGGCAAGCTGTCAAGCTTATGATAATATTTAAATAGAAGGTCAAGAGGCCAGGGTACTCCTGAGGAATAAAAATAAGGGTTAGAGAATTGTCCACTCAGTTACTGGTCCTACTACTAAGCCAAGCCAAGACATGACAGTACCCATGCAAGTGTAAAAATTGACCATCACAATAGTGAGCCTAGAAATGGACTTTCTTTTAAAAAAAATTAAGTATTTATTTGAAAGTCAGAATTACAGAGAAAGACAAAGGGACAGAGAGAGAGAACTTCCATCTGCAGTTTCCCTCCCCAGATGGCCACAGTGGCCAGGGCTAGGCCAGGCCTAAGCCAGGAGCCAAGAGCTTCATCTACATCTCCCACATGGGTGCAAGGGCCCAAATGCTTGCACCACCTTCTGCTGCTTTTCCTAGGCCATTAACAGGGAGTTGGATCTATAGTGGTGCAGCCGGGAAATGAAGCGGCTCCCTTATGGCATGCTGGCATCACAGGTGGTGGCTTTTCTTGCTATGCCAAAATGCTGGCCCCAGAAATAGATTTTTTCATACATGGAACTATGATATATAACTGAGAGGTTGTCATATATTTTACATAAGTAGTTATTTATCCATAGAGGAGAAATGAGAGGAAATTAGAACTCACTCTTATAACATGCACGAAAATTGTTTCTGGATAAATTAAGTATATTAAGAAAGATAAGACTTTGCAAATAAGAGAAAGATTTAAAAGAATATTTTTATGACTCTAGGATAGAAAAGGTTTCTTAAAATGAACATGAAAAGGATTAACTAAGTAAGAAAAACACGATAAAGTCAACAGCAGATCTAAGCTACCCTAACTGAAATTCCAAAAGCCGTAAAGCCATAAAATATGAAAGCTCATTTTCATAGCCAACTTCACTTGGTGGCAAAAACAGACATGAAGCTATGCATAGCGTTTCTTTACACCAGATGTGCAAATTTACTCATTTTCCATGGAGCTGTAGGACTGAGTTTGACTATAGAATTCTCTCCAGACCGTGTCAGGAGTGATCATACTACTTGTGTATGAGCTATGTCCATTATGTAATCTTTCTGAAATGAAAAAAATGAATCTGAAACCCATCTGCTCCTGAGGGCTTTGAGTGGGGGTTCATGGACCTCACTGCTGTTTCCCTTGGGAATGGCAAACACAGGCAGTGTCACGTTCACCAGCTTGATCTAGCCATCCCACCACATATGCGCGCTTCAAAACATCATGGGGGACGTGCAGTATACAATGTTCAGTGGTCTAAAGCAAGGATGAGAAGCACCATAATTCAGGATGGTAGTTACCCGCGGGTGAGGCTGGGAAAGCAACAGCGACTTCTGGAGGTTGCACAAGTGCTTTGGATGGGGCATCATGATCCATAGCATCCAAGGAAATGGGTTGAGGGGCGGGTTATGGTTTTATTTTGCTTCATACTTTACATGTATGTTACATATATAGAGTGTGTTATGGTAAGTGACACATGTAAAACACGCGGCAAGGAGGTTTTAATGCTTGTCTTTCCTTTGGTAATGTAAAAACACACGCGTTTTTCCTTCTCACAAAACTGATTTCATACCTCACGAAGGTCATAAACTGCTTTCCACACTGCAGATCTAGAACAGGCTGGCCGGGTGATGCACCTCAGCCCGCCTGAGACCTGGTGGCTCCCCTGTGGGCCAGAGCCTTCTTCCAGCCACCCCAGGCCTTTGCATACCAACAGCTCCCGCTTTCAGGGCGGAGCCCTGACCACCAGGTGTCTCACGTTGGGAAATTAGCGGGGCTGTAAAGAGGAAGTGCAGCAAGCTACAGTTTGCACGGAAGAGTCCACAGCGCGCTTGGTGCCATTCAGGACGCGGATACTCATGTGAGCCTCCTGGGCTGGGAGCCCTGACAGCACCACACTGCAGCTACTGCAGAGGCCTGGGGAGCGTTTGCCCCTCTCTGGCTGCTCAGTGGGTGAATGCAGCGAAATAGCCTTCCTGTGGGCAAACCGGGGAGACTGGAGCGTGCGCCAGCTAGGACTTCAACAAGAGCATCTCTCTTCTAGACGCTTGGGGGCACCTGCCCTCAAAACATGCTAGGAGAGAGACTGCGTAAGTCTTACCAGCTGTTGCATTAGTAGTGAAGTTATAACTTAAAACCTCTGACAGTCCAAAAAGTATACTTTTAGCATTTCTTTGAATTAAAATGAAAACAAAGCCTGTGTAGTGGGAAGCGAATACAAATAGATATAGTGGGATATACAGAACATCTCGCTCATAGGAATGATTAGTGACAGGAAGTTTTGATACTATATTGTCCTGGTGGAAAAAGCTGTTTTTAGTCGCCTTTCATATCCTATCAAATAAACTATTGCTTATAGCACCACACTTCCTACTGTAACAAAATATTATCCAAAGCAGGTATTTGCAGTAAAATTCTCTTTCCCAGAGATAAATAATTTTATTTATTTATTTGATATACTTGAAAGGGGGAGGGAGGGAGAATGAGAGTGAGAGCTTGCGTACAAGAGAGACTATCTTGCACTTGCTGGTTTACTTCCCAAATGCCTCAACAGCTAGGGCTGGGCCAGGCCAAAGCCAGGAGCCTGGGACTCAGTTCAAGTCTCCCATGTGGGTGGCAGGGATCCATCATTTCCTGCCTCCCAGGGTGTGCATTAGCAGAAAGCTGAATCAGAAGTGGAGGAGCAAAGATTCAAACCAGGAACTCTGGTGTGGGATACAGACATTCCAAGTGGCGACTTAACCACCACACCAAATACCTGCTTCCCTGGATGGCTGACTTTCTCACACTTGCTGTCTCATTAAAGATCTCTCCCCTCTTTGGAAACAAAGGCATTAACACATGATAACTTCATCTATGGTGGTAGAGTGAGTCATATTCAAACTATCACACACATTTCTCAGAAGATGTATTTTACAACTTACAGCAAATGAGCCATGTAGTTCTTAAGATTTTCCAGTGAGAAGTTTCTCAAGTTTCAGTTTGTTGGCTAATGTTATCATTAGCAAAAAGAGGGACCTAATTATTACATCCATCCCATACAAAGATACTAGAATTTTGAGGTTAATAGAATGATTTATTGCTGACCTAGTAAAGCCTGTAAAATTGCATCAGAACCCTCACCCCTTGCAATAGTTGGAAGGTGTAGGCAAAATGTTTGCAGGCAGTGTTTGCAGCCCCCTCCCATCCCTGAAAAGAGGGGGAGCTAAAATCTACTGAAGCCAGTGCTGTCTTGAGCAGCTGGTAACTGTGAAAAACCTGAGCTCTCCCTCATCTCCATCCCATGATAATCACTCTCCTTCCCAGCATGTAGAATATACTGTCTCCTGCTGCACAGTATTGCTGCAGGTTTTGAAAGTTAGTTTACCTACCCATTGAAGCTAATATGGACCCTGTTGTATTCTGGTAGCATTATCATACAAAAAAAAGTGTGTTTGTGCATGTCTATTTCTATTGCAAAAACAAGTACGAATACTTAATATGCCTAGAACCAGCAGACTAAATAATCTGCTGGTCAGCAGTCATATGGGGGATACTGTCAAAAGTTTGTGGAGGCCGGGCCATGGCTCAATAGGCTAATCCTCCGTCTTGTGGCACTGGCACACCAGGTTCTAGTCCTAGTCGGGGTGCCGGATTCTGTCCCGGTTGCCCCTCTTCCAGGCCAGCTCTCTACTGTGGCCAGGGAGTGCAGTGGAGGATGGCCCAAGTGCTTGGGCCCTGCACCCCATGGGGAGACCAGGAGAAGCACCTGGCTCCTGCCTTTGGATCAGTGCGGTGTGCCGGCCACAGCGCGCTGGCCACAGCAGCCATTGGAGGGTGAACCAATGGCAAAAGGAAGACCTTTCTGTCTGTCTCTCTCTCTCTCACTGTCCACTCTGCCTATCAAAAAAAAAGTTTGTGGAATGGTTAGGCATTTGGTGCAACACTTAAGACCCCACTTAGGGGGCCAGTGCTGTGGCGTAGCGGGTAAAGCCACTGCCTGCAGTACCAGCATCCCATATGGGTGCCGGTTCGAATCCCAGCTACTCCACTTCCAATCCAGCTCTCTGGTATGGCCTGGGAAAGCAGTAGAGGATGGCCCAGGTCCTTGGGACACTGCACTCACTTCAGAGACCCAGAAGAAGCTCCTGGCTCCTGGCTTTGGATCAGCACAGCTCCAGCCATTGCGGCCAATTGGGGGGTGAACCAGCGGATAGAAGATCTCTCTCTCTCTCTCTCTCTCTCTCTCTCTGCCTCTCCTTCTCTATCTGTGTAACTCTGACTTTCAAATAAATAAATGAATCTTACAAAAAATTTAAAAAGACCCCACTTGGTATTACTGTACCCCATATATGCCTGGTGGTTCAAGTCCCAACCCCACTTCCAACACCAGTTTCCTGCTAATTCACACCCTGGGAAGCAGTAGTGATGGCTCAAGTACTTGCATCCCTGCCACCCACGCATGAGACTTAAATTGAGTCCCCGGTTCTCTGGCTTCCTCGTGTTCCAGCCCTGACTGTTGCTGGCATTTGGGGAGTGACCTGGAGGATGGCAGCTGTTTCTCTGCCTTCCAAAAAAAAGTTTTTGGAAAATAGAATTAAAAGCTAAACTCATGTTTGTGCAAAACATTCTGTGAACTCTTTTGAAGCCCTCCAACATACCTCCAGAGTTCGGGGTGAGCTAGCCTGGAAGCTCTGGGGCAGAGTCACCCAGTTGGGTTGTACCTTCTGGAGTAGGGAACACCAACCCTGGCAGAGAAAATACTGGAAGTGCGAGAGGAGACTGTGGAATACAAACAACCCAGAATGCCTTTTCCCTCCTTGTGTCTCAGATTCTCCCCAGTTCCATGAGTCTCTTCAGTCTCCTCTCTGTCCTTAATACCAGAACCAATAGGCTGCACTCGTTTGCACACATTTCATCTGATGGTGGGCAATTGCGACCCTCTTTGTTCTTAGTACAGGGTTGCTCTCAGTGAAATAAATTGCTTTCTTCTGTATTGCTGGCAGCACTGCTGTGGTGTGTTTATTAAATAATTATCCTGCAAGTTATGTAAGTGTTTATATTTTGTTAGGAGAGAGCACTCAATAGGTGGTAGCAATTTTCATTAATAATAACTTTGCATGCTCGGTAGGAAGTGCCTAATTTTTTTCTTTTTACTGAAGCTTTATTGAGATACAATTGACAAATAAAATGTTTGTATACTTAAAACTTGCAATGTGGTGATTTGATATATGTTGTGAAATCATTGCCATGGTCAAGGTATTTAATGTATCTATTACCTTCCTGTTACCTTTTTGTGCGTGGTGAAAACACTTAGGAACTACTCACTTAGCAATTTAATTTTTATAGGAAACAGTGTTTCTAGGTGATTAAGTTTAACATTTCTTGTGTTTCAGGGGACACATATATTTTCAGTTTCCAAAGTTTAGTTAGAAATAGCCTATTCAAGGGATTTTCAAAAGGTTGTCGAGCTCAATTTCCTCTAGCGAGCACGGCCATGGCTTCATCCAGTATTTAAACAGTAAGCAGAATAAAAAGAAAAAGAATAGCAGATAGATTTTAAAATCCTTTTGTTATGTTGCTACTATATTTGGCACACCCAGAAGGAAACTGCCATTCAGTAACACAGAAGGGCAGTTTATCTGGTTTGCTCATTTTAGACACCAGAATTACAACTACAGTAATGATGGAAATCAGGTGCTTGAATTCCATCTATAATAAGATCCAAGGGTTCTTCTATTATGAATTTCATCAAGATAGCTAAATGAGATTGGCCGCATGATCACTGAGCAATGGACTGTATACAAGTTGTATGCATTTAGCAGGCGGCGTAGCTACAAATAATAATCAGTGGAATTCTGATAGTAGCTTCCAGTCATTCCTCAGTAAGAATTCATGAAATCATAGCCAGATAAGACCAAGGAATATGTTGTTCTCATTCCTGTCTTCTTTCTAATTTATCTAGTTTCTCTACTCAGCTGCCTCACCAGCCCCTATCAGACAATGAAATTGTACTTCTGTAGATATGCACCTGTCAGCTTTGTTTGCTATGCTAGCACAGTATCTGGCTCTTGTTAAGTTTTCCATAAGCAAATCTACTGAATGAACAGAGTCCGTTGCTAGATTCAGGGCCCTTATTGTCCTGTAGCAATATAGCCCCATTTCCACAGCCCTGAGCGTCCTCTCTAATTTCCTATATCATTTTGCAGTTGCTTCTTAGGCTTGCTGGGGTGATGTAAAGATTGTTTCTGAAGTTAATTTTTCTTGTTCATTTAAAATGTAATACTATTTAACATTAATGCTGCTTGCTGAGGGAACAGTATTATATTTTAAAAATATAGAGTATATGAGGCTCAATAGGCTAATCCTCCGCCTGCAGCGCCAGCACACCAGGTTCTAGTCCCAGTCGGGGGGCCGGATTCTGTCCCAGTTGTCCCTCTTCCAATCCAGCTCTCTGCTATGGCCCAGGAGTGCAGTGGAGGATGGTCCAAGTCCTTGGGCCCTGCATGGGAGACCAGGAGAAGCACCTGGCTCCTGGCTTCGGATCAGCGCGATGTGCCAGCCACAGCGCGCCAGCTGCGGCGGCCATTGGAGAGTGAACCAACGGTAAAGGAAGACCTTTCTTCTGTCTCTCTCTCTCTGTCACTGTCCACTCTGCCTGTCAAAAAATAAATAAATAAATAAATAGAGTATATTGAAGAAAATCAATATCACCCATGGCTTCACTACTCATAGATAAACATTTAATATTTTCGGGTTTTCTTTTTTATCTTATGTGTTTATACATTATATATTTTATTAACTTGGCATAATTTCAAGACATGATTATTTTACTTAGTATCACATAATATTTTCCTGGGTTAATTATTCTTCACATCAGTGGTTTTTATATAAGTGATTCTGGCATTCTACTTTGCTTTACCATCGAGATTTTCATAATGACTTTAACTAGTCTCTGTTTTCTCTGTTGCTGTAAATAATGATTTAATCACAGTCTCTCTACTTAGACCTCTGTATTCCTCTCAGGAATCTGTAGCATAAATTCCCAGAAATTAAAATTCTGAGTTCAAGAAAAAAACGTTTTAAAGAAGATACACTTTATTTTTTCTTTTCTTTTTTTATTTAATAAATATGAATTTACCAAGTGCAACTTTTGCATTGTTGTGGCTTTCCCTTCCTCAACCTCCTTCCCACCCACAACCCTCCCATCTCCCACTGCCTCTCCCATCCCACTCTTCATCGTTTCACTTTCAATTATCTTTATATACAGAAGATCAACTTAGTATATACTAAGCGAAGATTTCAACAAACTGCACCCACACAACCGCACAAGATATAGAGTACTGTTAGACTAGTAGTGTTATCGTTAACTCTTACAGTAGAACACATTAAGGACAGAGATCCTATGTAGGGAGCATGTGTCCAGTGACTTCCGTTGTTGATTTAACAATTGACACTCCTATTTATGACGTCAGTAATCATCTGAGGCTCTTGCCATGAGCTGTCGAGGCTATGGAAACCCCTTGAGTTCACCAACTCTGAACTTGTTTAGTCAAGGCCTTCTTCCCTTCAGAGAAAGGTGCCTCCTTAAAGAAGATACACTTTAAAGATGCTAAACTTCCCAGAGAGATTGTACCAACTTACATTGGTTAGGGGGCTTTTCTTTCCCACAAAGATTAGCTGGTAGCTAGAATTTGAAATGATAAAGGATCTTCCACAACAGAGAAGTTTTGAAACCAAGGCTGCAACCAGTATCACTCTCACATCCCACCTTTATTTGCAGCAGCCCAGGGTTATCGATTTATCATTGCATACCCACTGTTACTTAGGCTTTAACTTATTAAAAAAAAAACCCTAAAGATCTTCAATATGAATTTTTTGCTAGAAATCATTGGTTTCCAGACTAGAGTTTTAACCTTTTACTTTTTTTTCCATGGCTACTTGGGACTTACTGCTTTACCAAAGTGCACATGGACTGTAAAATTAAATTCAGAAAGGGTCATGGTTAAGTTGCCAGAGTCAACATTTGCACCTAGAAAACTAGTGGGTCTGTAATCTATTGTGTGTGCTTAGAGAAAATGCACATTTACTCTTTTGAAATGTCATCCAACAAAATGTGTTAAACAGACTAAAGCAGACCATACTCGCCAATAATCGAGTGAAGCAGGAGTGATGATTGGCAAAGTTCAGATTCACACAATATGAGTTTGCAAATATGTTAGGTAAACAATTAAAGCTGAGAGTCCCACACTGCATCATGAGAACAAACAGTGTTGGGTTGTGTCAAACTTATTGTTTCCTAGAATAGGTGAACCTATGCCATGCATGGATTTCCATTACAGGCTCAGGATGGAGGAATGATCTGTCTATAGCCCCATTTAGGCCCATAGTGTCTAGTGTGTCTTAGCATGCATGAGATTCCTCTTTGAGTACGTGGCATTGTATCAGGTACACAATAAAGTTAACTCTTATTTTTAACAGAAGAATCGGGGTTTTTTCTTCTATTGTTCTTTCTTTACTTATATTCTCTGCAGATTACATTTCTTTTTTTTTATTTAATGAATGTGTTTTTCATAGGTACAACTTTAGGAACATAATGGTTCTTTCTTCCATACTCATACTCCCACCCCGACTCCCATCCCACCTCCCTCTCCCTCTCCCATCCCCTTCTTCATTATGGTTCCTTTTTAGTTTGATTTTATCTACAGAGAACCAACTCCATGTTAAGCACTGATTTCACCAGTTTGTACCCACACACACATACAACAAACATATAGAGTACACTTTGAGAACAAGATTTGCAGTCGATTCTCATAGTACAACTCACTAAGGATGAGGTCCTACATGGGGAGTAAGTGCACAGTGACTTCTATTGTTCCTTTAACAATTAACACTCTTATTGATGATGTCAGTGATCACCTGAGGCTCTTGCCATGGGCTGCCAAGGCTATGGAAGCCTTTTGTGACCACAGACTCTATCAGTATTTGGACACAGCCATAAGCAAAGTGGAAGTTCTCTCCTCCCCTCAGAGAAAAGTACATCCTTCTTTGATGGCCCCTCCTTTCCACTGGGGTCTCACAGAGATCCTTCGTGTAGGATATTTTTTGCCAAAGAGTCTTGGTTTTCCATGCCTGAAATGCTCTCACAGGCCTTTCAACCAGAGCAAGAAGCCTTAAGGGTTGCTTCTGAGGTCAGAGTGTTATTTATAGTGACTGTCATTATAGGAGTTTGCTGTGTAGACCTGCAGATTACATTTCTCAGGTGCATCCAGGGGAAATGTATGCTCCTTGGGGCGGGAGGTGGACATAAAAAATCTCAGGGTATGGAATCTTGGTACTCAGTACTGATTGTGGGAGCTCTGTGACTCCTATGGTAATTCTCTGTGAGAAAATGATGCTGTGATAGAGCTAGAGTAGTCTCTATTCTCTTCAGGGGGTTCACCAATTTAACCAATATTTACAGACCACTGGCTATTTACTTGAACACTGTTTCTAGGTCTAGCGCTAAAATAATGAGCAGAAAAAGATCTGTCTTTGCTTTTAGTAACTGACATTACCTACATACTTGCAAACAAACGTGCAAATAAAACTGTGAAGGAGGCCAAAACAGAAAGAGAATAGAGGGAATTCAATCCCTGCTGAGAAGGTCAGGAAAAGCTTCCACGCGAACCTGACACAGAGAGATTCACAAGTGCTTCAGCCATAGCCCTGGAAGCAGAAAAGTTCAAGATCAAGGCACCAGCAGATTTGGTGTCTGGTGAGAGTTTGATCTCTACTTCAAAGATGGTGACTTCTTGCTATATCCTCCCATGGTGGATGGGGTCTAGGGAACTCACTGAAACCTTTCTTGATAAGGGCACTGATCTCATTTACTTCCCAAACATCATGCTTAAATTAAAAAATATTTATTTTAAAAAGGGGGAGCCAAGAGATAGAGAAATCTTCTACCGCTGGTTTACTCCTCAAATGCCCACAATAGCCAGTGCTGGACCAGGCTGAAGCTAGGAGCTGGGAATTCAATCCAGGCACCCCATTTGGGTGGCAGGGACTCAACCACTTGAGTCATCACTGACGGCCTCCCAGGGTGTACATTCTCAGGAAGCTGGAATCAAGAGTGTAGCTAGGACTCAAACCCAAGCACTCTGATATGCGATGTGGGGATCCCAAGTGGCATCTTGACTGCTGTGTCAAATGCCTGCCCACATCCCCCACACTTCTTAAAATTAACAGATTGGGTATTAGATTCCAACAAATGAATTTCAGGGAGATGCCAACATTCAGACCACATCAATCGACATCAGTGAGGAGAGGAGAGGGCGGATGAGGATTAAGATGGAGAAACTGTATGTTCAAAGGAGTGTGATCTAAGACTAAAAATGTAAATGAGAACCAGGACACACATGGCCTCCTAGGTCCTGTTTTATGTTATTATCTTGATTTTAAGAGAAGGGGAGGGGGGGATGGTGCTGTGGCGCAGTAGGTTAATCCTCCGCCTGTGGTGCTGGCATTCCATATGGGTGCCGGTTCTAGTCCTGGCTGCTCTTCTTCCAATCCAGCTTTCTGCTATGGTCTGGGAAAGCAGTAGAGGATGGCCCAAGTGCTTGGGCCCCTGCACCCACATGGGAGACCTGGAAGAAGCTCCTGGATCCTGGCTTCAGATCGGCGCAGCTCTGGCCATTGCGTCCATTGGGGAGTGAACCAATGGAAGGAAGTCCTTTCTCTCTGTGTCTTTCTCTCACTGTCTGTAACTCTACCTCTCAAATAAGTAAACAAAATCTTAAAAAAAAAAAAAAGAGTAAAGGGGGAGATGTTGAAGGATTTAAGTAGGAGAGCAATATTATCAATTTTGTAATTTGGCAAGATTACTCTAACTTTAGTATGGAGAATGGATAAGGAGTTATGGTACATGCACAGCAATCCACTGGAAGGCCATTGATGAGAATTTGGAATGTAGGGTGGAGAGAAAATGAGGAGTCGATGAAAACATGTCAGCTCCTTGTTTAAACAACTGCATGAATGGCAGTGCCACATCCCGGGGTTTAGAGTACTGGAAAATGACCAGGTTTGGGAGAACATTATGTGTGGGGACCCATGGATATACCTGCCATGGGACCCCCCCATGCTGGGCTTGGCTTATAGCAATAATGTGGTTGGAGCAGCTGATTGAACTTTCCATCTAGCTGAGGATTGTGGAAAACAACAAGATGGCGCTGATGCCCTGCCTGCTGCGTGACTCCACAGCTGAGCATGATCAAGTGGCGGATTGGAGAACTCTGTGCATGGACTGTGATTGATTGACTGTGATTGGTTGAATTCTGTATATAAGCAGACCGTGGGAGAAGGAGCGGCGCGTGCCAGCTTTCCACCTTAAGGAACGTGCGCGCCATCTCTCCCCCTTCTCCAGGTCCCCCACTCTCTTTCCCGCTCCTTCTAAGTAAAAGTCTTTTGAAGACCGATTAGCTGCGAGCAGCGTCGTTCCTTTTGCGGCCGAAGGAACAACAATTATGTTCGTTTTTAGTTTGGGGAAGTTGTTTGGAAATGTGTTTGAAGTCTGCAGGAGAAACGTAAATTGTTGAATTTGGTACTCCGAGCTCAAGGGAAATGTATGGGCTACAGAGACATTTTTGCTTGTCTTGTGCCATTGATATTGAAGCTGTGAATGCAGATGATGCTACAAGGATAAGAGTTTAAGTGGGTGAAAATACAGCAAGCATAGGCTTATGCAACTGTATTCAAAAGTTCATCTTTGTCTCTGGGGTCATTAGATTTTGAGGTTTCTTGAATCTTATTCTTTGTCCTTCTCTTCTATCAAGAGGTCACAGTATTTCACTAAGGGGAGAGTGGTCAACAGCGTCAGATTTTGCTGAAGAATCAAGTAAGATGTGGGCTGGGAATGTTAGTTGTGTGAAGCATTAGTATAGACATAAACTACCGTAAATCTTTCGGGGGAATTTGTGAAGCTGGATCAGATTAGGCTGAGAAATGAAGGAATGAGACACAAAGAACTTCAGGCATCCTGAAAAATCTGGCTGTGCAGGAAAGAAGAGTTTGGGGCAGTAGTGGGAGGGGATTAAAGAAATATGGGGATTTTTAGATGTAGTGACAGAAACTGGGACTGTGTAAAACTCAATAGGAAAGTCCAATGGAGGAGGAGAGATGTTGAGCCTGCAGGATTGGAGAAAGCTTATCAATGGTATGTGGTTTTTAACTATTCAGGAAAGCATTGAACCCAAACGACAGATAGTGAAGAATTTAAAATTAGTCATGGGAAGAGACAGCCTTTTATTTTTCTCAGGGGAAACAAAAGTCTGGATAATTGAAAATGTAGATATTAGCTTGTCTGACATCAAGAACATGAGGTGAATCCCAGCTGATGATTTCTATTTTCTTTGTCAAGTTCCTACGTCTTTATGAAAAGGCGATTTGCTGAGTTGGAGAGATGAGGAGAGTGGTTTGAAGAGAGTGGGAAACTTTGACGTAGTCATTGAGGTGAGCTGAGAAGTGAAGAAGCCAGAGAAGGTTGATGAGATGATTAAGTGACGCTGAGGCACCATTTGCGGCAGGTGATTGCAGTTCACAAAGGAGCCAATCTGGCTTATTGTGTGAGTTTTCTCTGGCTGCATTCAGCGGCTTAGTGGCGGGCATCAAGAAAGCAAAGTCATAGACTTTCAGTTTTGGGGTTTCCTTAAGGGGAGTAATGAACAAAGCAGATAGGCCATGGAATTTATAACATTGAGGGGGGTGTTATTGAAACAATGGAACATGAAGTCTATATGATGTCAAAAAGGGATATGAAGGAGAAAAATAGAGATAAATTGTGAGGTAGTAGAGAGAGCATTAGACTGGAGACCATAATGAACTCAAATATTGCCACAACAGAAGTAATTATAAGTACCAAGCTCAGAGAAAAGAGCTCACGGTCAAAGAATGTGGACATGAAAATCTTCAATTCATGGAAAATGCATATGATGCAAAAACTATGCATGCATTTAAAAATGTTTTGCATTGAGATAAACTTATCTTTTCATTTTCCATGACCTTGAAAAAGTACTTTCTAATTATTGCTTGGAACACACAAAAAAAATCCAAGGCAGTATAATTGTGCTCATTAGTGATTCAGAGGCTTGAAAAAGTAAGAAGTAAAAACATTGATCAAGTCACCCAAGGGGAGATGGATGACACACAGAAATGGTGTCTTGGGAATAGTGGGGAGGAGTTTGTAGGTCCCTTGTGACCTGTAGAAAGTGTTCCTGAATTTAGGATATGATAGCCTTTTAGAGGTGGAGAGTTAGATGCGATTGAATCGTGTAATCCTCAAAGGAGAAGTCTTCTTTTCCTTCTTTCTTCTTCTTTTCTAAAATAACTAAAAGTATTAATGCAGAAAATAACTAAATAACTAAAAGTATTAATGCAGATTATCAATCCTTCTTCCTAACTGGAACTATGTGGGATATGAGAAGATAATGTGAAATTATCCCTTGAGGTAATTTAGGCTCTTTTAAGAAGAGAGCTGGGTTGCAAATACAGCAGAAGGTAGATGAAGCATACAAAGAGATCAAAGATACAGAAGGATTAGCTCATTCTGGGATAAAAATTTGAGAGGGCCCACTGGACTGGTATGAAAGAGGTGATCAGAGAGATGGATTGGGTCAGGGGCAAGGAACCGTGTCGTATTATGGAGTTTGTGATGTGCTGCAGGATTGAGACGGGTTTAAAAAGCTTTAGTGCCAAAGGCAGCTGGGGTGAGGGTGAACATGGGGTCCAGTGGCTGGGCCGTGAGTGACACACCTGCTTTTCTCAAATGGGACCAGAACATGTGGATTTCATATGATTTTGCTGTTGACAGACCCAGAGCTTCAAACTTCAAACACAGCAGTGTGCCTCTTCAAATTCTTTCCAGAAAGTGCTTCCTGTTGGTTGTGGTGAGTCTTTACCTGTGATATTCTTAAGCATTTTTCATTTGTATTGGCTTTGGTCTCATCTTGATTCTGGCCTGTTCTTTGTGTGTGTGTGTGTTTTCCTTCTCCTGTGACTCCACTGTTGCCTTTATTGGATGCTTAGTATGATTAGTCCTAACTTCATTAGCGCTAACTCTGAAGGAGTCTTCAAAATACCTTATGCTATCCACTCCCATTGAGCTGGATTTGTATCTGTTGTGTGTGCAAAACCAAGGCTGAAGTAAATTTAAAGACCATGTGGTATAAATGGAGTGCTAGTAAAAAGCTAGGTATGGTGTGGGTCAAATCAAGAATGATTAAGGAGCCCGATGGATAAAACTTAGAGTTTGCTGGTGTAATCGTGTGTCTATTTTCATTTCTGGGTCTCCGGGGTAACACATGAACAACCATGTGCTGACAGGACATTGGCTTGCTCACGCTGCATGGCCTTTCTGGAAGGCACAGCACACTCATTTCCTGCCATGGAAAGGGCTGGAATTACCCTGCAGATTTGATGACCTCTTATTTCAGAGTATTATATCACTCTGCTAAAAGTTCTAAATCGACCCAATAATGGATATGCCACACTGTACTACATACATGCTTTGTGGGTTATCTATGGAACTATATCTATACTATGCTATTGGGTTAAACCAGTAAATTACCAAATGAGTGTGACGCTACTTGTGAAAAAGCGTGTATGTGATTGTGTTACAGACATAGCAAGATGAGTCTGTAGATGTTAGACGATCTGTATGATAATTACAAAGAGCGGGATGTGGAATTTACCTTTATGGTTTAATTTTTTACTTTTCTTTCATAAAAGAAATAATGGAAAGTAAAACATTTATGATATTTTGTGTGTTTACATATTTGTCTTTAAATGAATTAATCTTATATGTCACCTTTTAATATAAAAGTCTTGGAATCACTGATTCAGACTATGATTTAGTTTCATAATTTAGAAAAACACAGGTTTTTTTCGTCTTGCTAACATAGCTGACATGCATGTACACACACACATGAGATTCCTCTTTGATAAAGAAATATTTATTTGAAAGAGTTAGAGAGAGAGAGAGAGAGAGAAATCTTCCATCTGCTGGTTTATGGTCATAACGGCTAAAGCTGGGGCAGGCTGAAACTAGAAGCCAAGAGCTTCTTCCAAATCTCCCATTGCTTTTTTGGGCACATTAGTAGGGAGCTGAATCAGAACAGCCAGGACTTGAACCACTGTCCTTATGGGATGCTGGTGTCACAGGCAGTGGCTTAACCCACTGTGCCACAATGTGGGCCCCAAGATTACTATTTTTTAAAATTATGCTCATCTTTGGAGTGAAATATTATTTTAGGCCTGAAAAACATGACAACTTATGTTGTCACATTAGTTGTTAAACTTTCACTAATTTAAAGGATATAGTATGAGACCAAAGTCCTTAAACAACTAGAACAAAGATAACATTAAGGAATATAGAATTGATAATTGTTAGGAAGCAAAAAAAAGATTTCTGGAAATGAAAAGTAAAGTAATTAATAACTTTTCCATGCTTTGGCATTGTGGAATAGGCACCTTGAAACCTCCATCTCTTGCTGTGGCAAAGAGCAGCAAAGCAGAGGATCAGCTACCTACGTTCAGTGAGCAGAGGAGGGCTCAGGGCAGATTGTCAGGAGGAGGGACTCTAGATGGGAACTGGAAAGATGGATAGGACCCCAGCAGATGATTCCAGTGTGAGCTGTAGGGAAGGCTCAGACTAATTGGGAGACACTTTGGTAAAGACTAGTAAAGGGTGTTGCCTTAAACAGGCAGGTAGCAGAAAGGGTTAGAATGCTCAGCAAAATTCAGCACCATGGCTTTTTTTTTTTTTTTTTTTTGACAGGCAGAGTTAGACAGTGAGAGAGAGAAAGATCCTTCCGTTGGTTCACTCTCCAAATGGCTGCTACGGCCGGCGCGCTGAGCCCATCTGAACCCAGGAGCCAGGTACTTCCTCCTGGTCTCCCGTATGGGTGCAGGGCCCAAGCACTTGTGCCATCCTCCACTGCCTTCTCGGGCCACAGCAGAGAGGTGGACTGGAAGAGGAGCAACCAGGACTAGAACCCGGAGTGCCAGTGCCACAGGCGGAGGATTAGCCTAGTGAGCCATGGCGCCGGTCAGCACCATGGCTTTGAGTGTGAAATTTCCATCATGGCTGGTAGCTGGTACTCTCGTTAAGTCTTGCCATAGGTTTAAAGGAACACTAAGATAATATTAGTCCTTTTATTGTTTTGCACATCTACATAAAATTCTAATAACCATCATTCATATATGCTATTTGGTGATTTCTTGACAGTAAAAATTGGCTTATGTGTAATTTTTTTGTATTCAGCTGAATGCCTGACATTTAGTTTGTGGACTCTGTAGATATGTAGAAGTGAATAGTACATATGCCATGGCAATTCTTTCTCTTTCTCTCTTTCAGTGTGTGTGTGTGTGTGTGTGTGTGTGTGTGTGTTTAGAGAGCAGTTTCAATTCCTTCATCTTCCATTTAGAAATGTAGAAATTTGGAGATTATATGCAACTGAAATGGATATTTAGCTAGGGTTTGGAAAGGAGAACAAAATACTAACATTCTTTAAAATGATGAACTGTATATTTCCCAAACTTAAAAATCTCTACTGTCTATAGTAAGACTCCATATTTCAGCTGGCACCACGGCTCAACAGGCTAATCCTCCACTTTTCGGCGCTGGCACACTGGTTCTAGTCCCGGTTGGGGCGCCGGACTCTGTCCCGATTGCCCCTCTTCCAGGCCAGCTCTTTGCTGTGGCCAGGGAGTGCAGTGGAGGATGGCCCAGGTGCTTGGGCCCTGCACCCCAGGGGAGACCGGGATAAGCACCTGGCTCCTGCCATCGGATCAGCTCGGTGCTTCAGCCGCAGTGCACCCACCGCGGCGGCCATTGGAGGATGAACCAACACAAAGACCTTTCTCTCTGTCTCTCTCACTGTCCACTCTGCTTGTCAAAACAAACAAACAAACAAACAAAAAACAAAAAGACTCCATATTTCAGCAGTTTACTGGAACTCCATCAAATAAAACACCATGGTGGTGTTGAAGGAGAAAGGAAGCCTTCTTGTGGTCTTCCAGCTCATGGTAGTGAGAAACATTAGGGACCAGGTCGTATAAGGTTTGAGAATTGGATAATTACCCCAGGGTTCTTAGGAAGGGCTGGAATAGCCAGGATGGCCTTTTCAAAGCAGGGATATCTGATCCCACCCTTGACACTTAACTGGAGTCTAGGTGTGTGCATTTTGAAGACTTCCACATGGGTGTCTATGTCCTACCCTGGATGAAAACATTGATAAAATATATAAACAAGGACACACACTGGCAATAACAACAAAAAACAATTGCTTTACCACTTAAAATGCATTTTAAATTACATTATTTCACCCAGTCTTCTAAAAACCTTGTGAGATAAGTAGTGCTAACCCATTTTGCAAAAGGAGAAATTGAGGTTTAAAGAGACATGGGAAGTTTCCATAGCACAGAAACAAAAATAAACTTAATCTCAACTCCTCTGACTTTTCTAGAACTGAAATGTTTGGCATGGAGTCCTTGACGTCATGCAGATACTATCTGAAATATTTCTCCTCCCTATTCCATTCACCATAGTTCCTCCCCTATGTATGTCCTACTCAGTTGCATCCCATTCTGAAAACCTGAACACATGTTGGCAGGATTCTATACATTTGAGTTTAGTAACTCAATTTTGGGATGAAAAATACCAATACTTATATCACTTTGAAAACCCCATAGTAATTTCTTGACTCTTCACATGTGGAACATTCTTTATTACAAAGAATATGGGGATTTCCAATGATCATTTCGTGAGAATTACAGATGTGATCTTAATGTTGCACTAATATTGGGGGAAAGAAACATTTGATTCATTCCTTTCCTCATATTTACATAATATATTAACTTCTGAACTCAAAGCATCAAGAGTGAATGTTCAGATGTTCTTATTGGGCAATTTTAACGTCAGAGCCAATTTCTATGGAAAAATTTAGTTCCTAAATTAAGAACTTTCAAATATTGTCCAAAGATCTGAATGTTTTTCCATGTATGTGGTCAAGGCACTCAGATTAATTTCTTTTGGAGAAAGCCTTCTTGTACTTTTCCTTTTAATCTTCTTCCAGAGTGCAAAGTTTTTCTTTCTGAGAATGATTCACTGTACCTACATGTAATTTTTACCTTTCTTACATTTCATATTTTTCCTCTAAAATCTTGCTTTGACTGCAGATTTATTTCAGGCAAGACATTACTCAATAGTAGCTTCAACATAGAGCTCACAGGGTTCCCAAGTGAAGTCTCAGATTAGCCTAATTTGTTTTTGAGTTCATCTATCTAAGAGATAGAAGAGTTGCATCTATTTATCAGCTCCCAACTCCTCTTTATATATTTCTGCAACCTATGATTCAAGGTGACTAAACTCAGGACTGTCACCCCCTGACTTAAGCACTGAACAGTGAATTGTGGAATGATACCATTTAGCTTACATTGTTGATGTGCCTGTGGGAAATAAAAGCTTCATAAAGCATAAAGAGAGCCAGCTGCAATACCTATTTATCTTGGTGCCCTTCCTAATACCTGTTCTTCTGGGTGGACAGTCTAAAGAATGATGTTTACTCTAAATGTGTTTCCCAAATGAGAGAGAAGATGGAATACTTTTACTTTGTCAAATAGAGACACTCTCAAAGACTTTTTTTGCTTTATTCAATTTATTTTTGACTGAGAAACTGACTTTTAAACTTAAGTTCTTCTATAATCTGAGCTGCTTCATCTTTTGGGAGCTTTGAGAACAATTGCTGAAGCTGCCTAAAGGGATGATAGTTGTACTGTCCAACAACACTTATTCTTTGAAAGTTAGATTCTGATTAAGAATTGAGTCAACAAGTTAGTAATCAGTTTAGAAAGTAGAGTATTCATATGGAAATCAAAAGCTGAAATCTGAGCATCAGCCAGACTATTTCTGTCCATTATGTAAACAATCACTTGATCAATTGAACCAAATATTGAGATAAATAATATAAAAGCCATACTCATCATAGTGCAGATGCTTGATAAAAATATTTCTCAGGAAGCAACCTCACAGAATATATCCCTATTAATGTAACACTTGTCTCTGGGTAGGGATAAAGCTGATGTTTGTTATTAATTTCAGGGCTATACACAATCACCTTGAAACTCCTTTGTAAGAAAAAAAAAAAACACTGTTTTTAAGAGAGGAAAGTGAAATCACATTTAAAAAATCCAGGCCGGCGCCGCAGCTCAATAGGATAATCCTCCGCCTTGCCGCGCTGGCACACTGGTTCTAGTCCCGATTGGGGCGCCGGATTCTGTCCCAGTTGCCCCTCTTCCAGGCCAGCTCTCTGCTGTGGCCAGGGAGTGCAGTGGAGGATGGCCCAAGTGCTTGGGCCCTGCACCCCAGGGGAGACCAGGAAAAGCACCTGGCTCCTGGCTTCGGATCGGTGCAGCGCGCCGGCCACAGTGGCCATTGGAGGGTGAACCAACGGCAAAGGAAGACCTTTCTCTCTGTCTTTCTCACTGTTCACTCTGCGTGTCAAAAAAAAAAAAAAATCCAAGTGCCTTTGCATGATACTTTTCTGTTGACTTTAAAAAAGAGCATTACAATGCAGAGTCCAAATAAGTGTGCAAGTCGGGCTCTTCCTTACTTACGGCAAGTGCAGTAGAACTAGGGCAAGATAAGCAACAGTAAAAAGGTGACTGAAAAGTCCTGACTGAGAAGAGGGACATTTCCAGTGTGAAAAGTTTGTTTTTACTTCAACAAAAAGTGAATAGATGTGGGAATGAAAACTGTTTGAATACCTTCTGGAATTGTTCAGGTAGGGATAAAAAATGACAGTGTGTCAGCTATGTAAACAAGAGATAAGACTGTAACAGAGCCCACAAAAAACTGAAAACTTAGGAATCAATTAAAGTAAAACCAAGTGAATTTGTCACAACAACAAATATAAATAATGTAAGCTCATGAATAAAAATAACCAAACCGTGTGAGTTTTTATAAAAATCTCATAGGGTCTACAAGAGACCTGAAATAAAGTACCTTTAAAAATATACAAGTGGAAGATTGAGTGCGCATATATTTTTCAGCCTTATTAGTAACCTAACAAATGAACCAAACACACAGATGTTGCTACTTTTGGACTGACAAATTTATGAAGAATTGAGAACTCAGATTGTCAAGAGAATGGAAATTGGCTTTCTCATGTATTGTTGCAGTGAGTATAAACTCAGACCTGTTTTCCAGAACACAAATTAGAAACTTCTGTCAAAACTTGAAAAATGCAATTACATTTCTAAACAATTACCCTATGAATAAATATGCATGAGCACAAGGATTTACAAATAATGATGTTTCTGCTGCTATATTTCTTCTTTTGAAAATGCATTTTACCATAGAAAATGTTAAACATAACAATAGTAGAGAGAATGGGATAATCAACCATTAAGAAAATTACCCAACTTCATCAATTATCAACACTTTGCTGATTTTGGTTACTCTTTCTCATCTGTGCTTTAGTTTGACAGACCCAGCATATCTGTTTCGGTATGGGACATGTCAACATAAACTCAAAACAATGTAATATGTTCCAAAAATATGTGTCCTTGATAAGTAAAGACTTTGTAATAAAACATAACTTGGAGAAGTTATTAATGTTATCTAAAACTCAACCTATCTAATTTTTAAGAACTCCATTTAGAGCTAGTTCTTTTAAATCAACATTATAAGTTTGGTATATTGCATTTACTACATTATATCCTTTAATCTCTTATTTTTTAAAAATCTGTAACAGTTCCTCTCCTCTATCTTTTTTTTTAAGAGTTATTTATTTATTTGAAAGGCAGAGTTACAGAGAGTAGAGGCAGAGAGAGAAAGCTCCGCAGTGGCCGGAGCTGAGCTGATCCGAAGCCAGGAGCCAGGAGCTTCCTCCGGGTCTCCCATGTGAGTGCAGGGGCCAAAGGACTTGGGCCATCTTCTGCTTTCTCAGGCCACAGCAGAGAGCTGGATCGGAAGTGGAGCAGCTGGGTTTCGAACCATATGGGATGCCAGCACTGCAGGCTGCAGCTTCACCCATGATAAACCTTTAATAGTTTCAAAATGATAAAACTATTATTACAACTGACTGGATGTAGTTTGAGATCATTTTGCAATTCATTTTGCCCTTTGACAAAAACAAACAGCTAAGAATTTAGTCAAAAAATGCTAGCTTTTAGAGGCACTTGAGTTAATTCTGCTCTGGGCTGGGCATTTAGCCTAGTGGTTAAAATGGTTCAGATGCCTGCATCCCACATCTGGGGTCTGGGTTCCATTCCTAGCTTGTTCCTGACTCCAGTTACTTGCTCATGTACATCCTGGAAAGCAGCAATGATGGCCCAAGTAACTGGGTTCCTGCTGCCCATGTGGGAAACCTGGATTAAGGTCCCAGCTCCTGGCTTTACTGTGACTCAACCCCAGTTGCTGCAAGCATTTGTGGAGTGAACCAACAAACAGGAGCACATGTTCTCTCTCTCTCTCTCTCTCTCTCAAATAAATACAGATATTTTAAAAGAAATAATCCCACTCTGTATGGTTATGTAAGAACTTATTCAGAGAGTTTGATTTATTTGCTTTTTTTTTTTTTTTTAATTTATTTGACAGGTAGAGTTACAGACAGAGAGACAGAGAAAAGTTCACTCCTTCCTTTGGTTCACTCTCCAAATGGCCACAACAGCCGGAGCTGCGCCCATCCGAAGCCAGGAGCCAGGAGCCTCCTCCTGGTCTTCCATGCAGGTGCAGGGCCCAAGCACTTCGGCCATCCTCCCCTCTATCCCAGGCCACAGCAGAGAGCTGGACTGAAAGAGCAGCAACTGGGACTAGAACCGGCGCCCTTATGGGATGCATGCACCGCAGGTGGAGAATTAGCCTAGTGCGCTATGGCGCCGGCACCACAAACTTTAATTTTTTAATGAACAATATTTATATGGCTTGAAAGTCAAACTATAAAACCAAATATCTTTTTTTTTTCAAAGTCTAGTCTTCATTTTGTCGTCTCTATATGGTTTCCTTACCATATGGATGTATGTTTCTTCTACCCACGTATAGGTAATTATTTTTATTAGGTTTTGCTTTGATCTTTTATTGTTTCTTTTGAAAATACAAACAATATGTGTGTGTGTGTTCTCCAGAATACTGACAGAATATTATATACACTATTGTGAATTGTTCTTTTTTTTTTTACAGGCAGAGTGGACAGTGAGAGAGAGAGACAGAGAAAGGTCTTCCTTTGCCGTTGGTTCACCCTCCAATGGCCGCCACGGTCGGCGCGCTGCGGCCGGCGCACCACGCTCGTCCGATGGCAGGAGCCAGGTGCTTTTCCTGGTCTCCCCATGGGGTGCAGGGCCCAAGCACCTGGGCCATCCTCCACTGCACTCCTGGGCCACAGCAGAGAGCTGGCCTGGAAGAGGGGCAACCGGGACAGAATCCGGTGCCCCGACCGGGACTAGAACCCGGTGTGCCGGCGCCGCAAGGCGGAGGATTAGCCTGTTGAGCCAAGGCGCCGGCCGAGAATTGTTCTTTTTTACTTCTGCTTAACTGATAATCCCTTGTTTAATAATCTCTTGTTCAAAAAAATGCTATAATAAATACCTTTGTGCATATAATTATACAGTTTTTCAGTGGCATCTTTAACATATATTTATAAAAGTGGGAATCTTAAGGATTGAGAATTTATAATTCTGATAGTATACCACATTTCCCATCATAGTGGTCGTACTATCAGGCATTGTCACCAGCAACACATTTTTTTTTTTTTTAGTAAAAATTGAAAAACTGCAAAAGCAAAAGTTCACCAAATAGGTCCTGTCTTCAATTTGCTATTTAGTTGTGAGTTGTGTTAGGTTATGTTTCCATTTTTGTTTGTTTTAAGGTATTTTTCTATTTCCTTTTCGTTGTTTTGATGCGTTGTTTGTTCAGGTGTATGTTGTTTAATTTCCATGTGTCTGTGGATTTTCCAGTTCTCCTTCTGTTGTTGATCTTTGGTTCTACAGTATTGGGGTCAGAAATGACAGCTGATATCATTTCAGTCGTCTTGAATTTGTTAAGACTCGTTCTGTGGCCTGACGTATGATCTTTGCTCGTGACTGTTGCAGACACACGTGAGAAGAACGTGCACTCTGCTGCTGTTGAATGGGACGGTGTGTGGACATTTGTTAGCTCCATTTGGTCTACAGTGTTGTTCAAATCTGCTGTTTTCTTCTTCATCTCCTGTCTAGGTGTTGTATCCATTGTTGAGAGTGAGGAGACTTGAAAATTTCAAATTTATCAAGACTTGTTTCATGACCCAGAATTTGGTGTCTGGTGGTAATTGTTTTGCGTGCCTTTGAAAATAAAATATCTTCTGCTGCTGTTGGGTGGGGCATTCTATGAATGCCAATTATGTCAAGTAGGTGGACAGTGTTCTTCAAATTTCCTACATATTCACTGACTTTCTATCTGTTGGTTGCATAGATTATTGAGAGAGATTACACTTTCCAATTATAGTTATGGATTTTCTTTTTCTCATTGCAGACTATCAGTTTCTGTTTCATACAGGTGGAAGCTCTTGTTAGGTGTATAAACCTTTAAAATTATTGTTTCCTTTGACTGTATTGAACAGTCACAGAACAGTACATTGCTATTCAACTTACATGCATTTGTGACTGCTGCTTAGTAGCTAAACAACTTTGTGTGCACTTCTTTAGGCCTTTAAACTTCTTTAGGCCTTAGTTTTCTTGTTTTTATAATGGGAATGGTATTTCACAGTGGTTTATGAAGCACAATTCTTTAGTATAAAACTAAACTCATATATATATATAAACATATATGTACATATTTCATGGTGGCAGCTGGCTTTGTTATTGCTGGCATTAAACAAATGCTTGGAGACGAAAAGTGAGTTAGAGGTTAGGAAAAACTATGTCCTAATTTTGCTGGAACTAGCCATTGAATATTTTGGAAGAGTTATTTAATCATTCTGGAAAATAGCATCTTAATCTGAAAAATCAGAGAAATGGCCCACATTACCTCAAAATGTTGACACTCTATACTTTGTGCTATTAAATATTACTTTACTTCATGGAATATACAAATAAAATATATAAAGCTGACCACAAACATTTCTTGGAATACTTGCAATGTTTATTCTAATCTAAATGTAGGGTTATAGTGGAGAAAAACCTGGACCAATGGTGGCCGGAAGTTGAGTTGTGACATTTGCTTTCTTAAAAACATGTTAAGGGCAGGAGTTTGGTACAGTGGTTAAGTCATTGCTGGGGATGCAACATCAATATGGGAGTGCTTGGTTGGCATCCTGGCTACTCTGCTTCTGATCCAACTTCCTACTAATGCACACCCTGAGAGGTAGCAGGCTCAAGTCCTTGGATCCCTGCTGCCCATATAGGAGACCCAGATTGAGTTCGAGGCTCCTGGCCTAGGTCTGCCCTAGGTTCTTTTTTTTTTATTTTTTAATTTTTTTTTTTTTTGACAAGCAGAGTGGACAGTGAGAGAGAGAGAGACAGAGAGAAAGGTCTTCCTTTGCCGTTGGTTCACCCCACAATGGCAGCTGCAGTTGGCGTGCTGCGGCAGGCGTGCTGTGGCCGGCACACTACACTGATCCGAAGCCAGGAGCCAGGTGTTTCTCCTGGTCTCCCATGTGGGTGCAGGGCTCAAGGACTTGGGCTATCCTCCACTGCACTCCCGGGTCACAGCAGAGAGCTGGACTGGAAGAGAAGCAACTGGGACAGAAGCCGGTGCCCCAACCGAGACTAGAACCCGGGGTGCCAGCGCCACAGGCAGAGGATTAGCCTAGTGAGCCGAAGCGCCGGCCCTACCCTAGGTTCTTACAGGCATTTGGGAAGAGATCCAGTGGTCAGAAGGCCCGCACCCCTGTTTTGTGTCTTTCAAATAAAATGAAAATACAACTAAAAAGTTTCTTTAATTATGCAATCGGTGTTAATACCATATAGCTTTACTTACACTAAACTGGTAGATCTTAGAGTCCAGTTATATCATAACTACCCCATTCTCACTACTGTTCTCCAGAAAACGAATTTATATCTTTTTTCTTTCATCCTAGACTTATGTCCTCTTACCCTCATATAAACTGGCACTATTTTATTTTTTTGAAATTAAAAAAGTGAAGCAACCAACAGACAGAACCTAAAAGCTTCCATTGCCATATCCACTCAAGAGTCAGTACCTTACCCTATAGATCAACGTTCTGTTCAGCTGCCACAGAGGAGACTTTCCCAGTCCCATACTATTTCAGCCTCTGTCGATGAGGCTACTTGAAAAAGTTTATGGAAAAATGGAATTAAAAGGTAAACTTATTTTGGTACAAAATTTCTGAAATTGATTATTTTTTTATAATATGCATTTTCATGAGCTTTTTGAAGGTTCCTTTGTATACACAACTTCAGAAGTTTTTTTTTTTTTTTTTTTTTTTTTTGCTTTGAAATAGTCTTACCTTTTATTCTACCTGAGATAGCTTTTCATATGTGCACCAGCGCCTACCCCTCTTACCTATTCCTGGAGCATTGCCAGTTTCTCACCCTGTTGGGTTATTTATATGTGTTTAAAAATATAGTATTCCTTTTTCCTCTCTTAAAAATTCTTTTAGGGGCTGGCATTGGGGGCACAATGGTTTAAAGTGCTGCCTGTGACTCTGGAATGCCATGAATGCAGATTTGGGGTTCAGGTCCCAGCTGTTCCCCTTCCCAGCCAACTCCCTGCTAATGCACCTGGAAAAGCAGCAGAAAATGACCCAAATACTCCGGCCTCTGCCACTGCCACCCACGTGGGAGACATGGATAAAGCTCCCAGCTTCAGCCTTGTCTAGTCCTGGCTGTTATAACCACTTGGGGAATGAACCAGTGAATGAAATATTTCCTCTCTCTCTCTCTCGCTCTGTAATACTTTCAAATAAATTAATATTTTAAAATTATTTTATTTAATAAATTTTAAATAATATTTAAAAATTATTTCCTCTTCATACTTTAACTCATTTTCTGCTTCTATTTACAGAAAAACTCCTTGGAAGAGGAATACATGTTCAGTGCTTCTTTTTTTTAAGATTTATTTATTTTATTTGAAAGTTGGAGTTATACAGAGAGAGAAGGAGAGGCAGAGAGAGAGAGAGAGGTCTTCCATCCGCTGGTTCACTCCCCAATTGGCAGCAAAGGCTGAAGCTGCTCCTATCCAAAGCCGGAAGCCAGGAGCCTCTTCTGGGTCGCCCATGCAGGTGCAGGGGCCCAAAGACTTGAGCCATCTTCTGCTGCCCTCCCAGGCCATAGCAGAGAGCTGGATCAGAAGTGGAGCAGCCAGGTCTGGAACCGGCACCCATATGGGATGCTGGCACTGTGGGCGGCAGCTTTACACGCTGCGCCACAGAGACGGCCACTGTTCAGTGCTTCTAATTTCTGTTCTCTCATGATTTATTTACTTAAAAATTTCTATTTATTTTTAATTTTGAGAGAAAGATATAGGTAGATGTGTGTGTGTGTGTGTGTGTGTGAGAGAGAGAGAGAGAGAGAGAGAGAGAGAGAGAGAGAGAGAGAGAGACTATATCTTCCTGAAATACCTGCACCATCCTGGGCTGGGCTGGGCCAGGCCAAAGTCAGTAGCTGAGAATTCAGTCCAGTCATCACCTGCTTCTGCCCAAGATGCACATTAGCAGAAAGCTGGAGTTGGGGTCAGAGCCAGGACTTAAACCCAGTACTCCAGTACATGATACTCTTAGCACAGTTATGTCTCGATATTGCTGGCATCAATGGTCATTTCTCAGTTTTCATTTTGATTGAACGAAAGTATTTGGTCACTTCTTTTTTAAAACACAGGCCTACTATAGTCTTCCAAATATTCTTGCCACAAAGCCAGCTCCCTTTGAATTCTTCCCCTTAGTTAATGACAACTTCGTTCCTTCAGTAGTACAAGCCAGAACCTTGGTGTTGTTCTTAATACCTATTTCTTTGGCGGAACCCAGATCTGGTGTGATAGCAGCTCTTGTCATTTGTGCTTCCCAAACATACTCCAAACACCACCATCATTCACAATCTCACACGCCATCTGCTTCACTGACACCAGTATTTCACACCTGGGTAGGTAAGACGCTCTAAACTGGTCTCCCTACTTGTCATCTTGGCTCATGGCAATCTATTCTAACATAGCTGAACCTAAACCACATTCTCTCTTCTTGCTCTGCTTAGTCTTCCCATGGCTTCCCATCTCACTCAAAAAAAAAGTCAACATGTGCTTTCCTTGATTTGTGGTAACTAATATACAGATTGCAAAAAAAGCATGAGTGAAACTGACATATTGAGATTTGATTGTTATTTATAGTCCTCGTCTACATTCTTGAGGAACAGTGTTTTTTTTTTTTAATCTACTACACGTTGAATTCTTTATTTAGTGGAGGGTTAAGTTTGTGATTATAAAGTAAATTGAAAGTGTGTCATTGTAAAAATTAAAAGAAAAATAGAAAAGGAAGGAAGAGGGTGGGAGTGAGTGAGGAAGGGAGGGAGGGAGGGAGGGTAGTGTGGAAAGTATCATTATGCTCTTAAAGCTATGTTTTTGAAAGAATTGAAATTTGTTACCTTTATATAAATTAAAAAAACAAAAAATTTTAAATTTATTTGACAGATAGAGTTAGACTGTGAGAAAGGGAGACAGCAATAAAAGTCTTTCCCTTGGTTCACCCTGCAAGTGGCCGCTACGTCCAGAGTTCCGAAGCTAGGAGCCAGGTGCTTCTTCCTGGTCTCCCATGTGGGTGCAGGGGCCCACGCATTTGGGCCATCCTCCACTGCCTTCCTGGGCCACAGCAAAGAGCTGGGCTGGAAGAGGAGCAACTGGGACTAGAACTTGGCACCTGTATGGGATGCCGGCACTGCAGGCAGAGGACTAACAAAGTGAGCCATGGTGCTGGCCCAAGAAATTTTAAAAATTTAAAAATAAACATCAAAATGCCCACTATGAGTTACAAAGTTGTTCATGATTTTTCTCTGTGTCCTCATATCCCAATGTGTTCCCAGTTACATTCTCCTTTCCACTCTGTTTTTTCCTCAAATTCTCTGCACTTAATGTTTCCTGAGACTGGAATGATCTTCCTCCAATATCTGCACATGGCTGACTTCCTCACTTTCTTCACATGGTTACTTCCCTGGCTACACTGTCTAAAACCTCAAATTTGGAATTGTCTTAGCTCAGGCCATCAGAACAAAAAACCATACGCTGGGTGGTTTAAACAGTAGGAATTAATGCCTCACAATTCTGAGAATGGAGGTCCAAGATCAAGATCCGATGAGGGGTTGGGTTTCTTCTTGCCATATGCTCACATGCCACATGACTTCCCTTATCACCCTCTATAATCTTGGGGGCAGGGAGCAAGAGCGAGATTAGCTCATGTTGGTTCTTCTTCCTATAAAGACACATTTAATACCTTCATGTGGGTCCCATCCTCATCCAACATATGATTCTTTTATATTAAAATCAAAAACATTTTTGAGAGGCAGAGAGAGAAAGGGAGGGAGAGAAAGAGAGAGGAAGAGCAAGAGTGACAGAGAGAGAGAGAGAGAGAGAGATCCCATCTGCTGGTTCACTCTCCAAATGTCTGCAACAGTAAGGATGGCTCAGAGGCCAGAGCCAGAAGACTGGAGTGCAATTTCAAGTCTCCCCTGAGGTTGGCAGAAGCCCAAAGCTGAATTACTTCAGTCTCTACCTCTGCTTCCTCAGGGCCCACTTTGGTGTGAAGCTGGAGTGAGGAGCTGCAATGAAACCGAAGCACTCCAGTGGGGACATGGGTGTCTTGGCTGCTAGGCTGAGTGTCCTCTCCCTCATCATATGAATTTTGGGAGAGCACAAGCATTAGTCCTTAATAGTTACCTTTACTTCTATTTCATATTAATTTTTGCTTAAGTACTTGTCACTTTTAAAAATATAACATTTTGCTAATTTACCTTTGAATCATCTACATTCACTCATTAGAATTATACCTCCGTGAAAGTAAAGATTTTGGTTTTTTAATTTACTAATTCTCCAGTGTCTGAAAATATTCCTTGTGGAATAGAAAAGTATCCAGAATTATTGGGAGTTCAAGTAGGCATGAAGATGAAGGGAGTACAGACTGTATGAGAATTGTGGAGCAGGTGATGCTGTAGAAATCAGTGAAGTATATTCACATCTATAACCGAGAGCATTTTATCATTTGCTCAGAGGATTTATGCATTAAAACATCTTTTTGTAAAAATAATTTATAAAGTTAAATAAGCTAGGCTATCTGAAAGAGAAGTAGCAAAATAATTTAAATTCTATGGTTGATATGGACATCTGTTTATTATAAAACAAAGTCCTTTTTTCTTTTCTTCAAGATAAACAATTGTAAGAAATTGGCTCAAAATTTTCTTTAGTTATGTGCATAATATATTTTAAGTAGCATAACAGGCTTCCATTACCCATCATGTTTTCAATATCCATATGGTGGCCATTATGTAAATGTTCCTTAAAAATAAATGATATTGTGCAGTATACAATGCATGTTGTTTGCCACTAAAACCATGATTATGTGAAGGAAAAAAGTCACTGAATCATCTTTTAAAAAAGATTAGATTCTAGGAGAATTACAAACAGGAAATGGCTGAAATGATTAAACTTATGTCAGGAATATTTTGCTTGAATTTATCAAGATAGCATAATGTGGAAAAAATTTAAAACACATTTGCAAAATTTTTCAAGAAGTAGAGTTTATTGGGGACACTAAAAACTAGCTGTTAGAAGAGCTGGGATCATATGTAGGGAATTATAACAGAGATGTGGTGCTCCAGGGCAGTACTTTGTATCTCAAAACCCAAATGAAGAAAGGCACCCTTGTAATTTTTAGCAGCCATTTAGATACTTCAGAAAATGCTACAAATAAATGAAATTGAGAAAAAAATTTACATTTCTCAGTAAACTCAAAATTATGCCTTCTTTTGTAGATTTCAAACTATTTAAATTATTGACAATATTTGTAGCCTATTGATTATTATTAATATAGCTTAAAGAGCTATACTGAAGACAAATACACAACACTAAGCTGTTCAGGGAACACACTGTAGACACACCTGCATCTCAGGTAGATTCCTCTAAGAGTCACTTCACATCATATATTTGAGTTAAAAGCGTCCTGTGATAGTCAGCTATAGACACATAGAGTCTAAATCTAAGCATTTAGTTTAACTTTTTTCTTACACACTAAAGCAGTTTGGCTCCTGCAGGTGTATGGAGCTTTTTTATGGTCACATAAGCCAGGTGATGTGAACTCGTGTCTCCCAGTCAGGCTCCTTGCTATCATTGGACTTCCAAATCTTTTCTGTTGCTATTGTTACTGGATGAGATTGGCTAAATTAAACACACACACACACACACACACGCACGCGCGCAGGCTGATCCCCAATACATAAGTGCATGACTGTATTTATGCATTTAAACTTCATTTGCAGTGGGGACAGATGAGGTTCCTAAATGCCAAATGATATGTTCATTTACACAAGTATTTGGCTAGCATATAATCTTCATCTGTTTCGTAGGCACCAAATTTTTTAGCAGCACTCACAACTGTGGAAGTAGAAAATAGCTAAATAACTAGAAAACAGGAAATAGATGATAGAAAGTATATTTGCTGACTGCTTATCTTTCTACATAACAGTGGAGATCCATGGGAGGGGCCTGACGTGATATGGTCTCTAAAGTGTATAAATACAAAACCATGGGGAAAATATTAACTTAAAAAAGGAAGTAAAAGGGCCAGCACTGTGGTGCATCTGGTTAAGCCCAGCCTGCAACGCCAGTATCCCATATGGGTGCACGTTCATGCCCTGGCTGCTCCACTTCCAATCCAGCTCCCTGCTAATGTGCCTGGGAAAGAAGCAGAGGATGGCTCCTGCACCCACGTGGGAGACTTGAAAAAGCTCCTGGCTCCTGGCTTTGGCCTGGCCTAGCCCCAGCCATTGAGGCCATTTGAGGAGTGAACCAGAATGGAAGAGCTTGTTCTCTCTCTCTCTCTCTCTCTCTCTCTCTCTCTTTCTTTTTGTCTCTAACTCTGCCTTTCAAACAAATAAGTCTTTAAAAAAACACTCTGGAAAAAACAGAAGACCTAAATGAAAGATCTCTGCGAGTGAGATCCCAGTGGAAAGAACGGGGCCATCAAAGAAGGAGGTACCTTTCTCTGAAGGGAGGAGAGAACTTCCACTTTGACTATGGCCCTGTGGGAATAAGATCGAAGTCGGCTAACCCTAAAGGCTTCCATAGCCTCGGCAACTCATGACCAGAGCCTAGGGAGATTACTGACGCCATAAACAAGAGTGTCAAATTGTTAAATCAACATCAGGAGTCACTGTGTACTTGCGTCTCATGGGGGATCTGTCCTTAGTGTGTTATCCAATGTGAAGTGATGCTATTACTAGTACTGAAACAGTATTTTTACACTTTGTGTTTCTGTGTGGGTGCAAACTGATGAAATCCTTACATAGTATATATTGAATCGATCTTCTTTATATAAAGATAATTGCAAATGAAAAAAAAAATCTTGGTGTTAAACTGGAAATTGCATAGACAATTAATCAATTTTTTAAAAAAAAAAATCATGTAGGATCTCTGTCCTTAATGTGCTGTACATTGTGAATTAATACTATAACTAGTACTCCAACAGTATTATCATTTTGTGTCTCTATGCGAGGGCAAACCGTTGAAATCTTTACGTAATACGTACTAAATTGATCTCCTGTGTATAAAAAGAATTGAAAATGAATCTTGATGTGAATGGAAGGGGAGAGGGAGCGGGAAAAGGGGAGGGTGGGGGGAGGGAGGGAAGTTGTGTGTGGGGGGAGCCATTGTGGTCCATGAGCTGTTCTTTGGAAATTTATATTCTTTAAATAAAAGCTTTATAAAAAAAAAAAAAAAAAAAAAAAAAAAGTAAAGCGGATGTTGCTATTTTCTGCCTTTCCAAACTTTAGGAACTGTGCATAAGCCTTTTGTCAAGAATAGTTCCTAGAGAATATGTCTTGTTCTTGGTGTTTTTTTTCAGCTTTATTTTTGAATTATACTTTTGAAGATACCTCATTAAACACGTCAGTGTCCAAGATAAATTGTTGTCGTTCATCAAGGATTAACTTCACTTGGGGATCTTTTCTTTATTGGAGTGCAGAATCGTGATACCCATCAGTAACTCCATCAGGATGGGTTTCTCCAGGTCACACATCTGCCTTTGTAGGGTCATGCATTTTTCTGTTTGGCAGAGGTATGTGTTTGTGGTTTAGGTCTGGGAATGAAATTGTAAAAGGACAAGAATATGGGTTGGGCAGTAAAGGGTCCTAATGCCATGCAGTGGTTTCTGATCGAGGGCAGTCGTCAGGGACTTCTTACCCACTGAGTCTCAGGCATGGCAGCGGAGGTTCCGAGACCTGGGGCATCAGCACTGAGGAGTGACCCTCTCTGCAGGCAAGGAGCCTGGGAAACCTCCACAGGGCACTGCAGGTAGTTCGTGGGAAAATGGCCTTACAGACAAGTTCGTTTGGAGCAAACATTTTTGAAAGTCGTGCATACTTTCCCATAATATGCATTTCCACAAACTTTTTGGAAGACTTTTTGTATGCATTTCAACATTTTTTTGCACCAAAATAAACCTTTTTCATGCCATTTTCAACAAATTTCTTAAAGTACTCTCAGTCCTTGCTCTCAGTTTTTTCTACTGAAACCTGGAACATCATGAAAATTTGGGCCCCTAGATAGATTCAAATAAAAATATAACTTTATAGAAAAAAAAAAAAACCACTTGTGAGAATCAGCAAAGAACACTTGCAAATTCTTACGCTTTCAAAAAATGCTTTACTTTAAAGTTATTAGAAGATTAATAGATGAACTTTTTTAAAAAATTTCTTATTTATGTGAGAAATAAAGCAAAACAGAAAATTGGAGTCAAAATGAGATGCATGTTTAAAAATAAATGAATTTTTTGTGTGTAGGAAGATCCTTCAAAAGGGTATTGCAAGCCACAAGGACTTTTAAAACACCGGAACGAAAGGCTGTGGCATTTGCCCAGGGATGTTTCTTGGTTATAGCAGATAGGCTGGGTTAGCCTTTTAAACAATTTCTTCAACCTTCCTCTAGTAAGCAGAGGGCGAAAGAAAAAAATCCTACAAGTGTTTGAAGCTGGGATTCTACATGTGATTTAGGTCTTGCCTGTCAGATAATCTCGAAGAACAACTATACTCAGAACTGAATTGACCAAGGAGTGAGGCAGGGCCTGGGGTGAGACACTTATTTTTCAGGAGCAGATTTGGTAGAAATTACCTGAAGTGCCAGTGATGGGCTGCTGGTGCCAGGTCAAGGTTAAGGCATGTGTGACCTTGAAGCAGGAGCTGCCAGGGTTGCCAGAAGCCACCGTTGCCTTGACAGGCCAGTGCTATGATGTGGTTCTGGGAGTCATTCCTGGAGGTCCAGGCCAGCACCTGCTCCTAAAATTTTTGTAACAATTTTGTAAATACACTATTCCCTATATTAAACTCTCTTCTGCTTAGAACAGCCAAAATGTTTGTTGTTGCCTGCAGTGGGAGTTCTACAAGACAGGGAGGGAGCTCTTCATGTGCTGTGTGGTGTGGTGCGCCAGAAGCGCTCAGGAGCGGGAAGCCCTAAATGTATGCAAAAGATATCTTCTTCATGGTTCTACTGCGTCTATTTCTTCCTTTGCAGTCAGAAGCAGAGCCCTCCACCCTGCTTTATTCTTTGATAAGTTGCTTAACCTCTGTGTGTCCGAGAATAATAGGTGTCTGCCTCAGAGAGTTAGAGAGAAATAAATGCCCAAGCCTGCCAAGCACTTGGCACGATTCCTGCTGCAAAGGGAATGATCGGGAACTGTTAACATTACCACTGCCGTAATGCTAGATCCATGACAAATGGTTTGGCTGCTCTTGATGGGAAGAAATAGACTTCATTTACTTCTCTATCTCCAGAGTCCATTATATAGCTTGACTCTTACTATTTAATGCTTCTTGGATGACTTTTTGTAAATGAGGATGTATGAATTCAAAAGAACTCTCAAAAAAGTACATTGTCCTTTTATTTTCTTTGGGGACATTAGAATATGCCTCAGCACGTCATATGATCTTCCATGTGTATAACAGGTAGAAGGAAATAAAATGTCTAAAAGAAGCTCTGAATAAATCCATAGATCGAATGCTTGATGTGTGATAAAGATGAGAACTACAGTGACTGTCCGGTGTGTAAGCTCACGCACCCACAAACTCACAAGCAATTCTCTGGAATTCGGGGTCATATTTTTCCATGGCATCACATGAATAAAGTCCCATCCAGTCCCGGGGACCTGATTTTTAATAGATGAGCTTTTTTAAAAAAAAAAATGCGTCATTTGGATGGAAAACCTCTCAGACCATTACTGAAAAGGTCCACTCATTTCCTAGTGGCATCATTGTATCTGTTTTATTACTGCACACTGTAAGTCTAAGGATCAATTATTGTGCCATGATACCATTCAGTGGTATCTCAGAGCCATTAGAAAGCTATACACCCTGAAACGAAAGGTTTAGCAGTGTTTAGGGGTCTTAGGTCTTCTTTCATGCTTTTGCGTTGGTTTTCTTTTCTCATTAGGAGCCATTCAGCTATTTAGAGGCTGCCATCAGCGAGCCAGTGTCTGGAAACGTTCACAATTTTCTAATTTTCTTCTTTTGATGTCCAGGACATCAAGAAAATAAGCCTTGCCTAAGTAAAGAGTAAACTGACTCTGAGTGAGTGAGAACTTCCAGAATTTTCCTAGGGATACATATGAAACTATCTGGTATTAATTTGGGATCCTAGGACTGTCCCCTCTTCTCTGCTGGTTTCTATTGGAATTCTGGTAATTGAGGAGGTAAACAAAGAAACAGTATTAAGATATGTTAGAGCAAGTGCCAACTCATAACAGAGGCAGCAAACAATAAATGATTGTGTCAAATTCTGGTAAATTAAATCTCTACATGCTGTAAGATAATATGGACACTTTGGAAAATGTTTGCCAACTCCTCAAAAAAGTTAAAGAAGGGTTACCATTCAATCAGTAGTTCCATTCCTAAGTATGCCCAAGAGAAATAAAAGCATAATCCCATGTTAAAATTTGTACACCGTTGTTGATTGTGGCTGCTGTTCATTAACCAGCAGCAGGTGGTAACCATCCAAATGTCTATCAGTTAATCAAAGGATAAACAAAATGTAGAATATCCATACACTGGAATATTATTCAGTCACAAAAAGCAATGAAGTATTGATAGATGCTACCAACTGGGTGAACCTTGAAAACACTATGCTAAGGAGAGAAGACCGGCACCGAAACCCATGTATGACTCTATTCATATGATACATTCAGAGACAGAAAGCAGGATAGTGATTGGACACTCTAGGGGATAGAAGAGGTTGTGAAGGAATTGTGAGGTGGAGTTAAAGGGTAACAGGAATTTCTAGGAATATACAATTTTTCTAATGGTGATGATTGCAGAATTCTATGAATATACTAAAAAATTTGAAATGTACACTTTATGTAGATTATAAGGTATATGAATTATATCATGATTAAACTGTTTTCAAAAAAGTTTCCATTTATCAAAATGATGATCAGTCTCCAGATGAAATTCTATCAACTCCAGCCAGTATTTTATCCTATAAACTTGGATTCAGACAGTTCTCTTTTTTTAAGATTTGTTTATTTATTTGAAAGGCAGAGTTACAGAGAGGCAAAGTGAGGGAAAGAGAGAGAGAGGTCTTCCACTTGCTGGCTCACTCCCTAAATGTCCACAATGGCTGGAGTTGAGCTGATCCGAAGCCAGGAGCCAGGAGCTTCTTCCAGGTCTCCCACGTGGGTGCAGGGGCCCAAGCACTTGGACCATCTTGTACTGCTTTCCCAGGCCATAGCAGAGAGCTGGAACAGAAGTGGAGTAGCCAGGTTCAAACTGGCACCCTTATGGGATGCCGGCACTGCAGATGACAGCTTTACCCCCTAGGCCACAGCACTGCCCCAGGACAGTTCTTTAAAAAATGTATTGTAAAAAGATCCTGTGTGCACACAGTATTTTGGTGAGAACAAATGCTTAAGTTGCCTACTTAAATATGAGGCAATTTGACCCCAAACCACCACTCCAAGCTTGCTGTAATAGGTAGCAAGCTTTCACAAGAATGCTTTGTATCTCATTTAATTTTTTTTATTTCATCGTGAAGGACGTTCGTGTTTGGAATCTCACCTAGAGTGTGACACACGTAGATTTCTGAAAGACAAGTTTCAGTAGGAGAGAGAAGATTATTAATTAGTTCATCCTGCTGACTTTCAGTGGAGTCAACCTGTTTCTTCTTTCTGTTGTTACTGCAGGAACATGGAACTGCGCCCACCTGGGGTTTGGACAGGAAGCGTCTGGCACTTTATCAGAAACAGAGGGGCAGAGCACAGCAGCACTGTGGAAATCAGAACAGCGGAGCTGGAGGCCCACTCTTGCCCCTCTGCAGGTTGCTGTGTGATGATGGTGATTTGTTTTATGTTTCTCTGCACCCCTTTCCTAGTTTGTGACAAATTTGTGTAGATCCTGGGAAGATATATTGTATCACTCTACTGCTTCTGGTATTGTAGAAAGCTCTCCACAATAGAATTCTCACTTTACTGGGATGTTTCTGAGTTTCTTATAAATCAACACAATCATATGGCATTCTACTATTAAGTAAGCTTAAATAGGAGAGAGTAGAAAAGATTGCTAATGATTTGATCTGAACTGTTTAGAAGCAAATAGTTATTTTTTTAGATTGATTTAAAATAATTATGCTAGGGACCAAGAACACCTCAAGATAATTACCTACATATTCCACCTTTTTGCAAAATGAATGTTTTTCTCCATATGACAAACTTATGGCTGGAAGAAATGCTATCATAATAACTGCGGGTGTGGGTAGAACACGTGTGTTTTTGTCTGCATGCATATCTTAGGAAGAGTATTTGTAGGAATTCTGCTACTGGGATAGGACTAGAGTTAAAATCATGAACATTATGATGTAATCTGTGTCATTTAGATGATAAAATATTAACAATTATTTTAATTTTAAAAATGAGAAGTATAATTGGCTAATAAGCTTACTATTCATGTTGGCCATATTCCAAAGTGATGGTCAGTGATTCTTTAAAAACTTAAATTATGATGTATCATTTCCTAGTCTTTAATGCAAAGCTATTAGACAGAGACACTCTGAGACACTCCTGTTAGGAATGTCTAGGGACATTGACCCATCTTCCATGTAGTGGAAAGAATCCATTTCCAGTTTTAATCCCAAATATAGCATGAATACTTTGTGATAGGCTGGGTTTAAAGCACCCTGCTCACTGGTACAGGTCAAAGAGCTCTGATCCACAGGAAACAGGCGAGCTAGAGCCCCTCATTCCCATGCCAGTGCCTTCCTCATGCCCAGCCTTTGCTGTGTCTGCTTTGGGAATATACACTGAGCAACACACATGGAGGGTAAGAGAGCTGACCCTTCTTGGCTTAGGGAAGAAGAGCTGAGCTCATGTTACAGGTTGGACAGAGATGCCCTTGATTCTCAGAGGAGAGTCTATACCATTACCTATGCCCTGGTAGGGGCAGCCACAGTATGGTGAGCTGGCACAGTAGACTCTCCCCTCTGGGTTCCTGTACATACAGTCCTGGTTAGAGAATTCTTAGCCTAGCAGATGGATTTAGCACTATCATGGCCAGTTCACATCCTGTATTCAAAAATCCTGAATCTCTGAGTACAAATATGATGAACTTTTTTCTGATGAGAAATTGTAGCGTGCATTACAAAATACTAAGAGAGGAGAGAAAGAAAGGCCAAAACTGATTTGTCTGCACTATGAAAAGGAAATTTTTATATTTCCTAAGAAAATACACATTTTTTCATGTTAAATCCCATATTGTTAAACTAATTATATCAGGAACAACCTATTTATTTAGGCAAATTCAAGACAGTTGGAGTGGTTATTTAATCCAAAGGTCTAAGTAGCATAAATAAATCAATTTATGGGCCAGCTGGAAATGAGGCTAGGGTAAGACCTATACTTGCAGTTATAGTGAACTAATGTAGATTTAAGTGCTTTGAAACTTGTATCACATTTGCAAAAGGTAAGGTATTAATATAATAATTGCAGAATATTATGGGTTTTAACATTATTACTAACTCTGTATGATTTAATTTTAGAAGCTTGCCAGTAAAAATTATGATTAAATACCTATTTTCACTATACACAACCTTTCCTAAAAGTTACACTTATTTTCTTGTCAGGGAACTTTCCTTAAAGGTATAGAAAAGCTTTTTTCATTGCATCCTTCTTGATATCAATAAAGACTCCAAATCAATAAGCCCTGGGTCACTATTACAGATGCATAATTTTTATAGTTCATTGCCTAAAAACCGCTGATTTGAATTCCACTTTCTCTTTTCAAGGACTAAAATCTGAAACATTGCAGAGAAAGAAAACACTGGTTTTTGTTCTTGAACAGGACTGATACCAGTAACATGCCTGCACTAATGCAGCAGTCCAGAGTGTGACAGGTGTGCTAAGCACCTGGAGTCTTCCATCAGACCCCACACAAACCAGAGAGGTAGGCAACTCCAGTTTACTAATGAGAAAGATGGACCCCCCCCTCCCAGACCATACGCCCTAACTTCAGGGAGGTGGCTTGCAGCTCCATAAGCCTCCTCTTTGGGTTTCTGCCTGCCCCAAGAGTGCTTGCTAGAAACCTCACACAACCTTGAAGTACCCAAATGCTATTAAAGAATAAGGGAAAGTTAACTTTGTCTCTTCAAATATATATCATGGAATTTTATGACTGTACTTGGTGCAGTCCCCTATGAGCACACTTTGAAAATAAAGAAGCAGATGAGTGGCCCCTCACTGTTGGGGCTTTTCCCCACTGATGCCAAGACCTTCTTTAGTCTTGGTGGGGAAGAGATACTCTCCCAGGTCAAATAGAGCACTTTTGCATCTGTACTTTGGGCTTGCTAAATTTGCTCTCTCCCAGACTGGATGGTGGAACTGCTACAGTCTCAAACAAACACAGGGAATTCAAGAAGCTGTTGACCTTTTGTTAAATCATTGCTCAAATTTTTTAATGGAGAACTGAGCATCTAAATTATAAACCATCTTCCAATATTAAGGCATTTACGATTTTATGAGCCATTTGTTATTTTCCCATTAATTTTACAAAGCAAAAAGGGCTATCTTTGCCACAGGTTACATTTTCTGAGAAACACTCTGAGGTGGAGCTTAGCAAGCAGACAATTCATTAGAGAATATTCTTGGATCAGTGTTGCAGAAGGGACGGGAAGGGAGCAGGGGTGGAGGGAAAGTATAGTTGGGTTGTGATCTGCCAAGGAGTTCAGGACTTTATCCTACCTCAGCAAACGCTTCATGCTTTTGCTCAGCTAGGGGCGGTAACTGGACCAAGAGCTCTCAGTTGGTGAAACTCCTGGTAATGTTACGGCCGTGCCGGAGTAAAGAATACACCAAGAGACAGTCTCCTATGCAAAATGCAAGTAGAGTATTTTATTGACCAGCATGCTGGGGTCGCAGCGTCACAAATGTGAGCGAGCGACCCTGAGTACAAATCACATCAGCTTTTTATAGTCACACAAAAGCTTTGAAGTTAATCCATTGAATCTGTAGAACATATTTCACATGGGAACCAAGGGAACAGGGGAATCCCGTAAGCACAAAGTATACATATGCAAGGTACAGATAACATCAAGGTGAACAGGTTTGTATGGGTTTTGGTTTCCGTGGGCCATTCCCCTAATTTTACAAGGCCACATTCCGGTGTTTTCTCTTCCTGCCCGGGCATCAGCATGTCTATTCAGTAAAGATAGGCCTCAACCCCTCCCTGAGTTAGGAATCCAGAAAGTAGGTCAAAAGTTAATCTGGCAAGGGTCAGAAGAGAAAGGGGTTGGGGGGTCTGCTTGGCTTTAACATTCCTTCAGTAACTAGGGCTCTTCCATCATGCAGGAGGTGTAACATCCTTGTCCTTCTTCATATTCTGTTATGGAATCAGTTTGGCTGCATGCGAAGTTACAGCCATTGGGACTAGAGCTGAGTTCCAATACAATCTTTGTCACGAGCTACTTGATATTGGAGAAGCCATTTAGTTTCTCCAGGTTCTTTTCCCTTCTTGCTCACCACTCTGATTTTTAGGGAGTTAATGTTTTTAGAAGACTAGCAAATAGTAGGCACTCAATCAATTTTGGCATCTTCTCACCTTTAATGGAACAGATTAAAGAGATCTATATAGAAAGTGTATTTTTCACCTGGATGTTTTTCTCCTTTCACATTCCTTGTTCTACTTGCCATTTGGAGAAGTTTAACACTGCTAATTTAACACGTTACTGTTTATGCTTCCAAGGAAGAATTTTTATATGAAAAAATTTCCAGCTAAGATAAAGTTCATTTAAGGAAGAAAAGAACTAAGAACTGAGAAAAGAACCAAGTCCAAGAAGTAATCCTAAAACCAGAGACTGAATGTTCCTCTTAACATCTAGGATAATTTGTAACTTTCCCTCCTAGCCTTAAGGGAAGGGTTCTGTCCTATTCTTCCATTCAAGTAATACAACTCCTCCCAGAGATTTTAGAATGGCAATAGCTGCCTGATTCTTCTCCTAGACTGGTGGTGGGTAAGTGGCGTTGTAACTGGTTGCTGGTTCCAGTCCTGGCTGTTCCAAGTCTGATCCCTGATAGTGTATCTAAGAAAGCAGCAGAGGATGGCCCAAGTGCTTGGGCCCTTGAACCTACTTGGGAGACCCAGAAGAAGCTCCTGGCTTTGATCTGGCCCACCCCTGGCCATTGCAATAGTTTAAGGAATGAAGCAGCCAATTGAAGGTCTCTCTCCCACTCTCTCTATAACCCTGCCTTTCAAATAAATATATAAATCTTTCAAAAAATAATAATGGAGTGGTTTGTAAAGAGTAATTCCAGAGCATCACCAGGAACTTGTTCAGGGTTGTGTTCTCAGGTCTCAGCCCAGACCTATGAAATCAGAAGTTACCGAGGTGTGCCCCGAACACAGTCTGCCAGCTGACCTTGAAACACTAGACTTTGAGAATTATCAGACAGGGGTATCAGCCGGTGTCCTAATGGACACTTAAAACTTACATAAACTTATGTAAAAATTGATAGAATATACTCATAATGAATCTCCAGTCATTTCTCACCCAATTTCAACAATTATCAGTTTTACAAAACACTTTCTTAGAAACTTAGATTGTAAAAATGGCATTGACTTTTTTGAGTGCTAGTTTGTCTGTAGAAATAGAGTGCACATGTTTTGGAACTTAATGGATTTAAAATATGTTTCAGTTCATTGCTTACACCACTTCTGTGATTTGGAACATTTTTAGATATTTTTTAGGTAGTAGAATAAATTGCATTTTTATAGTATCTCATATGGTTGCCTGGGGTAACACATTCTCACTCTGAATTATAATTTAATAAGAAAATGCATTTTTTTTCCTAAGTCAAACACTAACATTGTGGATGGAATTAGGATTTAAGGCCCAGAATTTACAATTACTATTTGCCTCTGTTCAATATTTTCTAATAAGCAGTTCAGGTGTGGTTATATCCATTTACAGAGAAAAATATTGTGTCTGATTTATTCTCTAAAGCTAGACATTTTCACTGTTAAGTTATATTCATTTTATACCTTTAGGTGATTAGCTACCAGAGATTACATTCCCCCATTATACTATTCGGAGACCTGTTTTCCTCAAAACCTAAGTACCTGCAAGCAGTTTTAAGCAGAAGGAAGGGAAACAGAAAGAGTTCGTTATGACAATGCACACATCTGGCTTCAGAGTACAACCATCAATGGAAAAAATTTGAAAGAAGAGTAAAGTTTTAATTACAGCAATGGATTAGCCACAGTAACTACTGGATCGTGCCTGTATATTACATGAAAATACTCAGAAAAATGATGGGATTTTCCCTACATTGCCTGTGGAGGCAGAAGACAGAAAAAAGTCCCTGGGCTTGTTGCATTAAACTGCAAAAGGGAAAAGGGCTTGGAGAAGTTTCTGTGGACGAGGACTGAGACTGGCACTGATGGCTGCTGTTTCTAGATCCTGTTGGCCAGAGTTAAGTCATGCGGCCACCTGTGGCATTAACACAGAAGGAAGAAGAATGGGTCCTCTGATGTGTTCTGGCCACTCTCAGCCACGTGCACACTTCCTTCTCTGTGCTGGATGGTTCTGACACTTTCCATTTATGGCTCCTTAGAGACTTTTCATGAACAGGGTTGGTCATGGCCTGCTTAGAACAAAATTAAGATACTCATTCATCTTTATGTGGTAAGTTCCTCATGGCTTTGGTGTTGAGGACTAGGAATGTATAATTCTTCTGAAAGAAATAGTCCACTTAAGGAAGCAGTATAAAGAGCATTAATTTTGGAGAACTTATGCAGCAGTTTAATATTTTCTTCTTAGAGTTCATCATTGCCAACAGATTTTGTTATTTCAAATAATTTTCATAACTTGTCTAAACTTCTCCGGGAAAATAAATGAAGATTAACCAAAATTTTGCCTTCGGTTATAGGTAATCCTCGAGCCTTCGATTTCCAAATGTCTCTCTCATGAGGGCAAAGACAAGAATTCTAAATTCTTTCCTTGTAAATGGGCAACATTAAATGATACACAGAGGCTGGCATTCAGAATCACAAAATCTGAATGTGCCTCTGACATCCAACTTCCTCATGAGTTTAGAAACATCACTTCCCCCAAGCTGTGAGTAATCCCAGTGCCAGTCTTACGGAGATGTTCCCAACGTATCGTCAAGAAGATTAATTGCAAAAATAATGTTATATATTTAACAATTCTTTATGAGTGCAATGGGGCATTTTTTCAAATTTTGAGTTACTGTTAAAGATTGATAACAGAAAAATGACACCCAGGTTAAACAGAGACCACTCGCTTAGTCCCTGCTAGTTTCTGTCTTAACGCTGCTTCGCAATGCCTTTGAAAGTGCCTTGACACTGTACTGGAAGTGTTAGGGATGGCTTTGTTGTTTTTGATTTACCACCTGGGTATGCTCCATCGTGAAGTCTGAATTTGCTTTATTCTCGTGGACAGAGGAATTAACTCCTGAGCCACTATCCCAGGGCTTCTCTGTGACGAAGAAGAGAAACGAGGTTCCCTTTATGCTTTGAGAAATAGTTGGAATGTGAGCATTTTCACTTAAACCTGGAGACACAGGAGCAATGAAAAATAAAAAAATCATTTGTCTGCAGTTATTAAGAAGAAATAAAACTACTTCATGCCTTATTGAGCGTGGCTCTATCTACCTCCAGGGAGGAGAATTTAATGATTTTCCTTATGAGAACCATTTTTCTATTGATCCTTTACATAAACAAATATACATTATCTTGCCTTAGGGAAAAATCAGATGAGAGAAATGAAATGTCTTAATGGACTGATATTTGAAAAATGAATTTAAAATGTTCAAGTGCAACAACTTCTTTTTATGGCTTGTAAAATCCATAAGTAACCTTAAAAGTATCCCTGGCTAATACCTTGAAAACTTTCTGAGTTTATATTGATATGTTAAGTGAAAAATATCTCTACTAAAAAGATTTAGAGAAAATTTTGCCTTTTTTAAAGGATAAAATTGAATTTTCTCAGGGAATTAATACCTGGCTTGTCTTAAGCATTTTGGCACCTGTTCACAGGAAGATTATAAGCCGACACTGTGAAAACAACTGTAGAAATCGATGCAATAAGAGACATATTTTATTTTGATTGTGGCCTTTCCTGCCTAATAACTTTAATGTTAATAACCAACTCTCTACTGAGATAACCAACCTGCTGTGGCTACTATAATTCAGTCAGCAACTGACTCCCGAGTACCTACTATGTGTTGGCTCTTATCATCTACCACTGTACATGGTACTGAAGCTACCTGCGGGGACCAGTCTGACTCAAAGTTTAAAAATCCTATTATAGTGCCTTCATGGGCCAAATCTTAAAGGTGTTTAATGTTGAAAAAATAATGCTTCTAAATGAAAGGAAATAAGATTGTGCCAAATTATTGCCCCAACTTTTCCTCTGAAGAAAGAAAAGAAAAAGCTAGAAATATTGCAGAATTCAAAAAACTGCTGGGAAGATTGTGTCCTTTTATCCAACTATGTGTTGTTTTTTTTTTTTTTTGACGGGCAGAGTGGACAGTGAGAGAGAGAGACAGAGAGAAAGGTCTTCCTTTGCCGTTGGTTCACTCTCCAATGGTCGCTGCGGCCGGCGCACCATGCTGATCCGATGGCAGGAGCCAGGTGCTTCTCCTGGTCTCCCATGGGGTGCAGGGCCCAAGCACTTGGGCCACCCTCCACTGCACTCCCGGGCCACAGCAGAGAGCTGGCCTGGAAGAGGGGCAACCGGGACAGAATCCGGCGCCCCGACCGGGACTAGAATCCGGTGTGCCGGCGCCACAAGCAACTGTTGAGCCACGGCGCCGGCCCAACTGTTTTTGAAGCCAACATTATTAACCATCAACATCATTGTTGAATTAGCTTCCATAAAAGTTAATAGTTTAGCAATAATATCTGACAGTTAAATGTCACAATGTGCAGTACAGAAGTGATGAGGACCTCTGAATCTTCTTTCTCAAGCTGGCTGAACCTTTCCTACTGAAAGCAAACACAGAGACACACTGCCACGCAGGTGCATCATTTTCCCCTTCATCAAAATGTGTCATCAACTGAGATCCATTGAAATGTATACCTGGACGTTGGTGTCTCTGTGAATTATAAAGTTCTAAGGTTATTGCTTCAAAAAGAATAAAGAATGAGTTAATTCTGATCTTTGTAGCTGCAACTTTAATTTTATTTGACTAATTTCATCATGGAGGATTATATGGAGTATCATTACACATTTCAACATTCATAAATTATGTCTAACTTTGGATCACTCCCTAATATGTTTATCTTCTTGATATTTTTAGACAGTCGCCTTATGAAACCCAGCAGCAATACCAACAATGAGTCAAGGCCATGTATTATCAACCTTTGCCCTAACCCTGTCCCTACTGAGGTAAGAAGTCTCCACAAGACCTGAACCAATGCCCTTTCTCTGTAACTCCTACTTTCCTTCCATACTGAATGGTCGTAAGATGCCACCTCCCACTGGTGAGAGTGATCCAGTGGTAGTATCTTGCCCTCATGATTCAGATTACTTACTTGTCTGTAGTGGTCCCATTTTTTTTTTTTAACTCTCTGATATACTTTCCATAAAAATTGGGCCCCTGGTCAAATAGGAAAATATTCCTCTATGCAAGAGGATACTTTTAAAGTCAAGGCTATGCAAGTTGGAATCTCAGCATCAGTCAGTGCTCTGTGACATGCACATGGATAATATGTGCCAGTGGTACCCACTCAGCTCTGCTATTCTACCCTAAGGCCACCATGTTTCCTACTATTTGTATTGCCTCATCTGATGGACATCTTGATTTTCCAAGCAAGGCTGTACTCAGTAGTTGGTTACAGCTAGGAGGAATCTTCTACTACGTATTTGCAAAAACTAATTTACATGGACCAGATAATATTTCATTAAGAAAAACATGAATACTTTCAATAATTGAGACCCAAAGAGAAAACTTGCAACAAGGAAAAAAAAGTCTGACATGAGAGCTGGGATCTGTAACAAAGTTGGCCTCTCACTGTCACCTGATGCTATTGATCCTCTGCTCTCTCTGAAACACCTTTGTGCTGTTGTCACAGGTCATCACTCTTGTATTTTCTCACTTTAATTGCTGCTTCTTATCGCTTGGTTTGTTCAGTCTTCCTTCTGTTCCTGATTCCTAAGACAGGATTCAGCCCTCAACTGTCTTGTTTTCTATATTTGCTCCCAAGGTGATCTCATTCTTCCCCAGTGGTTTTAAGTATCACATACATGCATAAACCCCAAATTTATATCTTTAACTCTACCTTTTATTTTTGTAAGTGCGATTTCTTTCAGTATAATTCATTCAAGATCTACACATAGGTGTATAATGGACACTCTAAACTTAACATGTGCCAACAACTTTGCATTCTTCTTTTTTTTTTTTTTCCAAGTTTGCTTTTCTTCTGAGTTCTCTGTCATTAAGTGGAGTTCTGTTAAAAAGTAGGGGCGGAGGGGTGTAACTGATTACATCAGCTTCTTAATGACCTTTAGCTCAATGCTATGCTCATAACTAATGGCTACATCTGCTGGAAAAAAACAAACACTTTTCAGCAATGTGATAAACCCTAAATCTTCCTAGTTTTCTACACAATCGATAGAACATCATGAAATTAATTCCATCGATCACAATTTTGTTCTAGTTTAGTCTGTGTTCTGCTTGACACATGTGACCAGGTGATAAGTTGCAGCCAAGATAATTAAGAGACAAGTAATTTAAATTTTGAAGTGTACCCAGGCATTATAGATGGCTCCAGGGGAATGGTCTGAGCCATTTTATTTTGTTGTTTGTTTCTCTCTTTTAATGTTTTCTATTTGTTCTCTCCCATCCTTACCTCCTCCCTTTTATTGAAGTTTTGTTTTTCTTCTTGGACTTTTCTATTTAATGTAGATTTCAGAGTCAGAACCTGGGGAGTCTGAGTTCTTCTCAGCCCCAGAGGTATTATCCTCAGATCAAATCAACTTGCTATTGTATGTAACAAGGTACGTATTTATTTTACTAGGCACCTGTTATTTAAAAAACTTGAGAGCTATCAATCTAAAAGTCCATAAAAGTACATATTGACCAAGCATGTTTTTTTTTTTGTCCCTGTGTATGAATTTTTGGTTTTCTTTCCTCTACATGCTACTATCTTATAGCATGCTAATTAGATTTTTGGTCACTTCATGTACCACATCAAAGTAATGACAAAGTAAGGACAAAAAGTAATGTAAACAATGTAGCTTCTTTCCTCCAAGGGCTTATGTCAGAGTAAAGGATTCTCAAAAGCAATTGTAACACATTTAATTTCTAAGAAGAAATTGGCTTTGATATTTCTTCAGATGGCTCCATAGACCATCAGGAATCTTCTAAAAAATATTTAATGTGTTATTTTAGAATCGTTTATAAATAATAGGAAAGTCCTATTTGAGAACATTGAGTCTATGTTCCTAGAAGCACAAACTGCTCTAAATTATAAACATGATTGTGTTTAGGATTTTGATCAAGCTGTCTAAAGTGACAGTTTTTCTTTGAATGTGTAGAGAATCTTGCCTGGCTGTTAATTTCTTAATGTCAAAATGACATGCAATAGCATGAAGTTTGCTGAACACTCAAAAACAGTCATTTCCCTAGTTACAAAATTTCTCTTCTAAAGTAATGGTTCACAATGAATTACTGTTAATAGCATTAAACATAAGATGTTATAAATATTAATGCCAAATTAGTAATAAATAATATCAATGTTGAAACCATTAATTATAAGAAAATATGAAAAGAGATTTTTTAATAAAATATTTTTCAACTGAAAAATGTACAGGCATCTCACATAATGCTAGCTGTGTTTTATTGATTGAAACATGATCAAACTGAAGAATTTTGTATCTTTTTCTGTCAGTCTCAAGTGTTGCTAATGTCATATTTATAAAGTAAAGTAAGTTTTTGAGGATTTATTTATTTGTTTGAAAGGCAAAGTTAGAGCGTGAGAGATCTTCTGTCTGCTGGTTCACTCCCTAAATGGCCACAACAGCCAGGGTAGGGCCAGGCTGAAGCCATGGAGCTTCTTCCGGGTCTCCCCCCATGCTCCCCATGTGAGTGTGTTAGGTAGGAAGTCAGAAATGAGCTTATGTGTGTGACAAAGGCCTAAGGCATTGACATCCAGGTCCAGCATCTGCATCTCAAAGTCATCCTGATAACCGTCCAGGTGCAGCCCAGTAGCTGCACTTCAGCGTCCTGCCCCTTCCATCCTTCTCCCTGTCTAGTAACTTCAGAGGGGAAACTCAGAAAGAAATTTTTCATACTTACATCCAAAACATCCTTTGATCTAGAAGGAGAAGAGGTGAGAAGGCAGACCCATTCCCTTAAAAACCCCGGCGGCCTCAACCAGACTGCGCACTCAGCCCTCTGCCTCTCTGCTGAGCCGCCTGGTTTGCCCAGGTGTATTCTCTCCACTCAACCATGTAACCTCACTCTCCCCCAGTCCGAGCGACTGGGCACTCTGTCTCAGGTTCTGTCTGGAGAGGTGCTCATCCATTCTTACAGATATCCCTACCCTAAACTTTGCTATTTTGCTCTCCACTACTCTCTGTCTCACATCTGAATTCTTTCTTGCGTGAAGACAAGAACCCTAGCTTCTCCAGTAACAAGTGCAGGGGCCTAAGCACTTGGGTCATTTTCTGTGACTTTCTTATACGCGTTAGTAAGAGCTGGATTGGAAGTGGAGCAGCTGACACTGGAAAGGGTGCCCATATGGAGTGCTGGTAGTATAGGCAATGGCTTAACCCATTTTGCCACAATGCCAGCCCCATTGTTAATGCTACACTTTCAACCTGACAGATTAAGAAAGATGATGATTATGTTATCTCTGAAATGGAGAGGAATTGCTATGAAAATAAAAGTTACTGTGTGAAGTGATAGCCTTGTAGTCTGCGTGGAGTAGCCTTGAAATTCAAACACACTGGAATATTTCTAATACTAGATAAGAATTTAAAAATCAACCTTGTTACACCTCATCTACTCTATTCTTGAGTATTTTCTACACTTTATAAATCATAGAATGGAGATGATTGGTTTTATTGCATTCTGAAAAGTTTTTACTAATTCATGGAAAAGTTCTTAAAAATTTAAAAGTCACCTGATAAAATAGATATTTTATTGAATGTTTAGCTGATGAAATAGATTTTTTGCAATAATTTTGCCATATATTTCAATTACACTAGCAAATGTTGAGTTAGCTCTAAATTGTTGGCTTTGATAGAATGTTGAAGACACATAAATTAAAGAGAAAACAAGCAGCATCCAAGTCCTCTAACTAGCCACAGGTTCAGTTATTATTGCCAAATTCAAAAAAGGGAGCCTTATAAATGACATCACTGTTAATTTTTTCAAATAAATCAATTTTTAAAAGATTTATTTATTTATTTGAAAGTCAGATTTACACACAAAGAGAAGGAGAGGCAGAGAGAGAGAGAGGTCTTCCATCCGCTGGTTCATTCCCTAATTGGCCACAATGGCCGGAGCTGTGTCAGTCCGAAGCCAGGAACCAAGAGCTTCCCCTGGGGTCTCCCATGTGGGTGCGGGGGCCCAAGGACTTGGGCCATCTTCCACTGCTTTCCCAGGCCATAGCAGAGAGCTGGATCGGAAGAGGAGCAGCCGGGACTAGAACTGGCTTCCATATGGGATCTCGGTGTTTCAGGCCAGAGTGTTAACCCACTGCACCACAGCGCCAGCCCCATCACTGTTAATTTTTTACACACAGTTTAATGTTGAAACCAGATAAATCAGAAGCAAAAACAGAGGTCCATGTTGTGGTGCAATGGGTTAAGCAACCATCTGCAGCACTGGCACCCCATATGGGCACCAGTTTGAGCCCTATCTGTTCTGTTTCCAGTCCAGTGCCCTTTTAATACACTTGGGAAAGCAACAGAGGATGGCCCAAGTGCTTGAGCACCTGTACCCATGTGGGAGACCCAGATGAAGCTCCTGGCTTCAGCTTGGTCCAGCCCTGGCCATTATGACCATTTGGGGAGAGAACCAGCAGATGGACGATCTCTGTCTGTCTGTCTTTCTCTGTTTTTTCCCTTCGCTTTGTGACTCTTTCAAGTAAATTTTTAAAAAAATTAAAAAAAAACAAAAACAAAAACAATTCAACTCAAATTGCTAAAATTATTGTCAAAATCCAGATGTATTTATTGGATACATATATATTTTATTATCCCTCTCCACACCCTCCAAAAATTGCCTTAATAATCATACACAGTTTTAGCCTCGTGATCTCTGAAAGACACAACCTTTGGTTATAGAATTTGATTTTTTCATCACTTTGGTCTAGAATTTATAACAGCTTCCATTTGTGCTAAAAAAAAAAAAAAGGAATGAGCTTTTTAGACCATATATATTCAAGTGGTGTTTTCCACTTGAAAAAGCCAAATTCTATAACCTATGAAATCTATGAGTAGCATGGATCTGGCCAAGTTCACTTACAAAGCCACTCGAGTGGCTTATGGCAATATTAGTTTGATTGTTCTGAATAAGTTTGTACACTTCCAAGTCTCCCACTTTAAATAACTTGTAATGTTGTACAAGTTTGCTGGGCAACTGAAGGTCATATGGTTTTGAAGTTACGCAGTGCACACCCTATCCTAGGCATGGTAGCCTCTTTTTAGACCAGGCCCAAACTCAAGCCAATGAAAACTGTGGTGATGTTCTTTGGCTTTTCGGTGAAGACCTTCACTTTTGTTGGACAGTGCCAACCTTTCAGCTTCTCTCTGCGAGGCCTTAAATTCCCTGTCTTTCGAGAAAAGACAAAGCGATAGCATTAGACTTTTCTGGGGGGTGGGGGGCAGAGACACTAGTGTTCCTCATGTACTACAACAGCGTTTGTGTTAAACTCCTTGCAGTATGGGCTGCCCGGTAACGGAGGTGTTGATGAAGGGAAACTGGAGACTTCTATGTCATTGAAAATCCGGTGGACTCGTTGTCTGGAACTGGAAGTCCAGGTGACTGATACCAGTGTTGCTGTCTATTCAGGTAAAATTTAGACCGAGTTTTGCATTTTTCCTCCATCTAACAAAATCTACGTGTCACACAACCCTGCAACTGTCAGTCTATGAAGAAATGATTCTAAATGAAATAGGGTGGTTTTACAAACAATGAGAGTTCTGGAGGCACAAGTTAAGCTCAGATTATAGAGGAATGAAAGAGTCTTATTGAAATGAAAGTATTTAAATATGTCAGAATTTTATGATTTTTGCAGCATGATTTCCATTTTAAAGTGCTCAAAATTTATCTTAGGAATAAAAATGTAATGTATTTTGATTTCTGTATGATTTATTCCTGAAATAATCATCTCAGATAACTCCTTTATGTTTCACATGAGTCATCCAAATGACGTTAGTGAAAATTAAATTACTCTAAAATGCAAATTTATTCAGGCAATTAATGAATGCATTCTGCTGTCTTTCATATTAAATGATGATACATTGAATGATAAATAGGGTGTTTTTCTCTTGAGATATTATAATTTTTTCCTACAGTAACATTTTTTAAAGTTTTTTTTGTGGGGTCTTGGCTTGAAGTGTCGCATACTCTCTACTTTGCAGATGCTAGCTACTTTAATGTTTACCTTCATCTGTGGTCAAGACAGACTCTAAAGCACTCAATAAGTTTCAAGAATCTGTTAAATAGCCCCCTGTGACCTGCACAAATGTTCAAGTCTTGTTCACATGAAATTGAGATAATTCTCAAAATTTAGAATAGTACTAAATCAGGTATTCTTTTTGAAAGTATTTTTATAAAAAATCTAGAATTTTTTTATCTTTCAAGAGGAAGGAAAGAGTAGACTATTTGGAAATAACAGTTTCTTTTCTTTCTTTTGCTATTTACAAATGTTTGAAAGCTTTAACTCATTTTGGGGATGAGGCCCTTCTAAGCAGCGTCTAATGGCTGCTCCTAATTTTACTTCTCACTCAGTTTACTACCCTGATTATCAAGTTCTGAATATCAAGATTCTAGTCTGTAGTTCCTTGGCTCTGAGATACAGTTTAATGAATTATAATGTTTTAAAAATAACCTAGGGGAGATGAATGTGATATCAATAATGAAGAAAAATGATACATTATTGAAAAATATAAACACTACATGTTTTTGCAGCTGCTATACCATTCTTTTCAACCCTACAGGAATAATCCCTGATAGAATAAATTAACAAATATGCATTTCTGTTTAAAACATAATTATTTTTCTATGTTAAGGAAAACTCATGTGAAAAATATATATTTGACACTTGAGGGCTGAGGGCTTCCTGCTAGCAACACTCCTAGAAGTTGATGAAGTAAATATTCTTTTTGACAAGGGAGAGGGAGAGGCAGATGGGGAGAGAGAGAGAGAAAGGGAGGGAGGGAGGGAGGGAGGGAGGGAGGGAGGGAGGGAGGATTGTATCACAGGTTTACTCCCCAAAGGCCCTGAAAGTCCCCAAAGTTCCAGAAGCCTGGAAGTCTGTGACTCAGTGTGGATATCCCACATACGTGGCAGGGACCCAAGAACTTAGCCCCTCAGGATGTGCAGTAGCCTGAAGCTGAACTGGAAGTGACAGGGCTGGACTCAAACCAGACACTACAATATGGGGTGCAAGTGGCTCACAACCCCACTTAGTTTTAACCAACTTTCCAATATTTACTTTCTACTGTTATCCTCTTTATACCATGGGTACAAATCAACTCCCCTCCTTTTCCAGACCTCTGTGCTGTTGAAAATGCTAACCTAAGTGCACTCTGTTCCCAACATCCACGACTTCACTCTCTGATGTGTGCTACAAACACTGTTAGCTAAAGTTAATGTTTCTTCTGTTTTTATAAGGGAGTAGTCCAAAAAGTTCATGGAAAATGCATATTCTCTTTCGATTCAACTTTTCCACAAAATCTTGATGTACCCTCATACAATTGGCATCTGTCTCACATTACTATTACCTATTGACTTACGAACTCCTCAAAGGGACACAGCTGATTTCATGTATGTTGCATGTAATTTTCTTAACATAGAACCAGACAAGTAGCAAGGGTCCTATACACTTGGAGTGACCAAATGAATAATAAATGAGAAATAATTTGCAAAGCTAAGAGGCAGATGCCATTTATTCCTTTCATGGGAACTGTCCTAATAAACATGCCCAGTTTATTAAGTGCAGAAATATAATAGACCATATTTATCCCAACCCTGGTATGTGTCAGAAACTGCTTGGATTTGGAGAAAATACAAATTTATGAGAGACAGATTTCCTTTCTTCGAGGTCCCTGTCAACTATCTGAAGAGATTGGAAAATGAAAAATGCAAAATTTAAATGGCATAACATTAAATAGCATAAAATACAAAAATACACGAGAAATCAGGGATAGCTCATCTGTTACAATGGGATGTGTGACAAAAAGACTTTGATAGTGTTTGGTTCAAAATTTAGATCCCATCTTCACGTGGAACAAAGTTTGACATATTCATCAATTTCCCTGGTTAGTTCATGTACCCTATTCAGAAGTTTAAGCTTTAGTACTAATAGTGTTATATATAATCTAATAGCATTTATTGAATAATTTCGTTTACATGTCAAATTTAATTAACTGACTAATACGTTCATATGGTTAACAAATAGTTTGAGTGCCAGCCACTAACCGATAGCTTCTGCTGACCAGCATTTGACAGTTCCAGCACAATTGTCCGCACATGGCTCCAATGGCCAGCCCACCGCGGGGCAGCGGCAGCCAGTCTCTTCACCACCCCCTGCCTGGCCAGCATGACAACTCCTATTCTGATTGTCTTTCTGACCTCTTGTGTTGACATACCCTGGGGTGTGCCACGCTGTACCCTCTCCATCCTGCAGAGAATGTCACACCTCACCTGCTCAGCCAGATTCCTATCCTTCTGGTGGTTCTTGGTTGAAGGCATCAATGCATGGACATCACGTGGGGACTGTAGAAGTGAACAGCTCCCTGCCTCTGTACGATGCTCTGGCGTTTTAGTACTGCAGAATGGCACACTGTGGGGACCCCATGAACGTTTGTCAGATACACAGGCAAGCATTCACAGGAGTGAAGAAAAGACCGCAGTGGTCATTCCCCTGCCCAGGATCCTTTCGCATCAGTCTCTGGTCTCTAGTTCTGATCTAGTACTGCATTGACAAAGAAAACAGGAGAAAAAGTTAAAAACAAGAAAACAAAAAACAAAAGAACAAACCCCAGAGGGCCTGTGAGTGATGCCGCTGTAGTCACGACAGCCTAATTGTTTCTTTAACTTTGATTTTGCTCGGGAACTTTCAGCATTACTCATCTTTAATTACCTTAATTTCATGCTTAACCCAGGCTCAGAAGAGATCTGTTTGTAATTTCAGATGAGAGAAAATTAAATTCCTCTTAGCAAAGTCAAATTTTAAAATTCAAGAGGAAGTACAGTGTTCCAGATCACGAAAATATCAACCCTTTACAGTTTAAGGTAATTTGGTGGTAATGAAGTATTAAACAGCTCAAATTTCATTTTAGAAACAAAATAAATTAAAAACAAAACTTAAGGGGTGGGGAGAGAGTTAAGCCAGAAGTTATTTGTCTCTGGGAGATATTCAAGGGATGCTAATATTTTTATTTAATTTTTTTATATTTTCCAAATGTTCAAAACATAACAAGAATTATTTTATAAAGAGACAACAATTCAAATCAATGAATGGGGCTAAGTACACTGGGAAGTGGGTAACTATTTAAGGCTAAAGGTTATTTGAGGAGCAAGGGGAGCACTGACAGGCACACTTGTGGGTGTTGACATTCATCAGGTCTGCAAGCCCTTCTTTTCTGTTTCTGTCATTTATTTGGTGCTCATGAAACCAATGGCTCAAAGACCAAAACAATGAACTCCTGAAGGCTTTCCTACATTTCAGTTGGCCAATCTGATTTTCTGAGTTTGAGAAATGAAGTAATGAGAAAAAGGAAATAGGCAAAAGGTTCCCAACCCTGTGCATTATGAATGATGCTGCTTAGGAGTTTCAGTGAGAGACAAATGCCAAGATTATATTTTGCATTTTTAATATGCTTGCTATATTTGTTGAAAAAAGCTAGTGTAAACAGACATATCTCCCTAATGAGGTGCTATAATGGATACTCCTCTTTCCTGGAAAAAATCCAAAAGTTTTTAAAGAACACAGAAAATAACTGAAAGTAACTGAATGCAGAGCCATTAGTTTGCAAACCATAGCTGAGTTCCTCTTTTATATGTGAAATCTGGGTCTGATGAGGACTATGACAGCAGATTAAAGATTCTCTCTCTCACTGTGTGTGTGTGTGTGTGTGTGTGTGTAGCTGTAACCCTGATTTCCAAACAAATAAATAAATCTTTTTTAAAAGTAATAATAGGACTATTCTATTGATGGGTAACATAACAAGTAGAAGAGCCAGTGGCCCTCATCCATTAGAAGAAGGCACTGTAGGGTTCAGGCCTGTATTTCAGAACCAGAGACTGTGGACACAACAATCTTCATTTTGGGAGACTGTACTCAAACAGTGACATCCTGCTTGGGATATGTCTGCATTCCACTCTTATGCTATGCATTTTGCCCATAGTCTTTACCCATTTTTTTTTTCTGAACTATACCACTTAATTTCAAATGATCAAAACTCCTTTTTACTCTCTTTAAATATTCTTGTGAAAAGACACTTTTTGGAAAACGATGAATCTTTACATCAAAACAAAAGTGAGTTGCGAGCTACAAATCTGGAAGCCACCATCCAGGGAAGCCATTCAGAAGGTCAATTCCATTGTGTCCGTTGGAAAAGCCAGGAAGCGCGCTCACTGTACCTGGCCGTGTTGATGTTGGTGTCAGACTATAGGGGATTACAGAGGCGCAGATGTGGTGACTCACTGCTGTGCAGATGAAAGCTTCCGACTGTGCACAGCCAGCACTGTGTGAAGAAGCAGCGAGAGGTTTGGGGATTCTTTGTTCTTTCTGCCTTTTCTTTGCTCCCTGCAACCATCTGTGGTGAAGTGGTGGTTAATTCCACTTGACATGGACATCACAGCCCTCTGAGAATTAGAACATGATACTCTCCAGGTAAAATGACAAAATAACTATATAGGAAGAACTAGCACACAAGTCAATGCCAGGACTGAAATAAAATTCATGATATTGGAGCATTTCTACTCCAGACCTTCCTTTCTTCCCATCTACCAAGAAAGGTGAAGTCCTTACCCTGGGCTGCTCCTGCAGAGACCACAGAAAGCCCTGGAGCACAAAACCAGCAAGTCTGAACGACTCGGAAGCTGAGGAATCTTCTGCTGGAGGAAAGTGGCAGTGGTGATGTGGGTAGAGAGGGAAGACACTGCTTGTAGACGAGTGCACCCCAATGCAAGAAAAAGGCCAGCATGGGAAGCCAGACCCAGAAGCAGTATCAGGGGTTCTTTGCTCCAGGTCATGTGCAGTTATTGGTCACACGCAGGCTACAGGAGAGGCTGAATGTGTGCAAAGCACCAAAGTGCAGTCTCTCTACCTGGTGATGTCTAGTGCTTTTGGAGCTGCAGGCCCTGTGATCTTGGGCTAGCAGGAGGCTAAATGACTCTATAATGAGATGTAGGAGTGGGATGTTTCTCTTGTGGGAACTGTCACTGCTTTGCTGTTTGTGTGATACATAAGGCTATATTTTTCTCAACTCCAAGTTTCTGAAACACTGAAACAGGCCACGATTTCTTTTGCCAGTTTTGGAACTCTTAGATTTCATTTAATCTTTAATTTGGTGAATCAGACATTGATAATATATCAGGGTGGTAGTAATGCAAGCCCTCTGTACTATACAATACTTGGTAGAAAATAGTTGAGACCAAAATATTTGTTCTCCATCTAGAAGATCATCTAAGGTGTTAAAAAATTTCCAACACAAAGAAATAGTAAACGCTTGAAGAGTTACAATTGCTGACCATCTTGATTTAATCGTTACACATTGTATGCATATATCAAATCATCATACTGTACCCTATAAATATGTATAAATATTATGTCTCAGTTCAAAATTTTAAAAATTCCATGAGTTGTTTAAACATTAAAGGTGATCCAGTTGAGCAACTTGTTTTAAATGGTACTCATTAAACTTTGTTGTACAGAGATTTACTAGATAAAATACAAAACTTTTCAAAATGGTCAGGAATGCTTTAGGGTGTCTAGATGAATCTGTAATATAAGTAGAAGTGAGGAAATATCTTTATAATCACATTTCTGGAACATAGACAGAAATGCTTAGAACCCAATCTTCCAAAACATAATCCTAGTAATGTCCTTATTGGTCATTTTGACCAATTGCTACAGATTGGTTCTCTAGGTCAGGAACATCATAGATCAAAGATGATCTATCAAAGAAAAAAGAATTGTCTTCTGACTAAATTCATTTCTGGTTCTACCGCTCTTGTTTTAATGGAATATTAAATATATGGTTACCACTTTAAACACTGCTTCCTCTAATATCTTTCCATCATATTATGTATCTCTTTAAAATGGCACCACTTTTAGAGAATGCTCTCACTACCCTTCCTCTGCCCCCTAATTCTGCCACTGCTTGGCACTGACCAAGTGATGCCAGAGAGCAAGAGCACAGAGCACAGCAGCACATGTCACTCCAAAGAGAACCAGGGATGAGCCAGGAAAGCAAGGGCTGAGGATAGATTTGGATACACTTTCATGAGTGGAACTTCGTAAAGCGTGGACTAGAAAAACATAGGACAACCTGCAAAGGAGAAACTTTTTTTTTTTGGAGGGTTTCATTTCTAGTTCTTGGCACATAGTAGGTGCTCAGCAAATACTTGTTGAAGGGATAACAAATTAGTGGTGAGTAGTCCATCTGAACTTACGGGGTTGTGTTGTTTGCATCTTTGCCTTAATAATATAAGAATAGTCAAAGCAGAAATTAATGAGTTTTGGTAGATTCATTTAAAAGTTTATTTTGTTGAAAGAACATCAATAAATTAATAATGTATTATATCCTTTTTTCTGTAATATCAATGCCTGGGGTGAACATAGTCATTGAGGCTATGCTATCTGAAACTGATATTAATATTTATGTAGTGGCAGCTACCAGAAGAACAGACATAGTGCTCTGGGGAAATAATTCACTTCCTTCCAATCAGCCTTGCATCCCAGATCCTCACCAGTAAGGAAATGCTCCAGAATACCTCATTTGTTGATCTCCACTCAAAACTCTTCATGCTGTCCCTCTCCCTCTGGTTTCTAGGTTTCTATTATTTTGTTAGGGTTCTTATCATTGTAACTTTAAAGTGAGGCAGGTGTTAATGAATGCATTATTTATTTTAATCAGGTGAAAATGCTGTCACAAAGCGTACCTAATAATTTCCTTTATTTAGGAGGTGTTTTTAAAAAGAGGGTGGTAATATGAGGCTATTAAATATATGTTGACTTAATAATAATGTAGGTTGTAAGTGTATTAGAGGAGCTTGCTTTTTAAAAGAATCCTGTAGTGAATTTTAGTAAATTTTAAAGTCCACCTACAGAAGTATTTAGTTGGAACAGGGAAAATAATCACCCTCTGCTTTTAAACATTTGGGTTTTCATGCTTGGGAATTAGCTAAGCAAATGCATGTCTGTAAAACAAGTTAACTTTTGTTGTTGTTGTTGTAATTTAAAAATGACATCCCTGTGCATACCACTAACCTTGTTAAGCAATATTTTCAAGCAAAATCCAGGAAAGAAAATGCATATTAGGAAGACTCATTATTGCGTCTTCAACAACACGTTAAGTTACAAATTCATAGTTCTGTAGATTTATTCTATTTCCAATTAAAATATCAATGAAGTAGAACAACTAACCCACTTCACTAAGTCATGTTATCTTCCTGATCCCTAGGGGCATTTGAATGGGGGACCCCTATCTTAGGATCACCTGAACTCCTTAAGCCTTGCTCATTTTAGCAAACAGAAACTCCATCTTTCTTGTTGTTCAGGTTCTAAACTGTGGAGTCAGCTTTAAATTTTCTTTCCCCTCATATCCAATCATTCAGCAAGTTATATGATTCTACTTTCAAATTATATTCAGAGTCTGACCACTTCTCAGCATGCCTACTGCTACCATCTGTTTCCAACCAATATCAACTTTTGCCTGAATTGCTGCAATAGTCAACAAATCTGATTACTTCTGTCTTGCATTTCTTCAATCCATCCTTAACTTGGCAAGTGGAGTTGTCTTCCAAGTTGTAGGCTAGGTAATGCCACAACTTAACTAATTCTCCAGCAGCTTCTCACCTTACACAGAGAAAAAGGCAAAGTCTTCCCATAGTCCATCGGTCCCACAGAGCATGATTCCTCTCTGTCCTTGTAGTCATTTCCTACCTCCCCCACCCCCTTTCGTCTATTGATCTTATTCACTTTTTTCCTCAAGCCAAGACTCATCCCAGGTCAAAAGACCTTTGCAGACTTTCTGTCTCTGTCCTACTTTGTCTACATAGCTCTTCCCACCATCTGATGATGAATCTACTTCTATGTCTACCTTTTATTATGTTTCCTCTTTCATCATTTAAGTTCTATGAAGGCAGAAAGCTTTGTCTCTTGTTTATTGCTAAATCTTTGGCATTTAAAATAATTTCTGATACACAGTAGGCACTCAGTAAGTATTTAAGCGATGTAATAAATGGTGATAAAATAACAGTATAGGAAGAATTATTGATAGAGAATCAAGAGTTTTAGAAATAGGGGGCAAACATTTGGGCAATGGTTAAAATGTCCACATTCCAAATCAAAGTATCTGGGTTTGAGTCCCTGTTGTGATCCAACTTCCTGCTAATGTGCACCCTAGGTTATTAGCAGATGATGGTTCAAAACCTTGTGGACTTGGATGGAATTTCTGTTTCCTGGATTTTACCTGGTCCAGCCCTGCCTGTTATGAGCATTTGGGGAATGAGCCAGTGGTTGGAAGATCTCCGTCTCTGTCTCTGTTACTCTGCTTTCCCAAAGAATTAATTAAAAATAAAATTGATAGATTGGAATTATACAGATCAAGTTTTCTTGGATAGTAAAGATTTGGATTTAGAGAAAGAACAAAATCAACCATGTAGGATAGGAAAATTTTTATTCCCATTTAAAAGAAACTAACATTTTAATTGATCAAATATTTAATGTTTGTTAACTTGTATGATATAAAAAAGTTAACTTAGATAGAGTATTTATACCATAGCATAAAAGAAAGCTAATTTATGATGCACATCATGGAGGCCAGATTTTTGTTCTCTGGGAAGAATAAATTCATATCTGAGTGTTTTCTACTCTCCCCATTGGTCAAATTTACACTGAAATGAAATATTAATTTAATCATCTTCTTAAAAATTAACTATCTTTAGCTTCCTGAGAATATCCAATCATTTTTTGTTAATTATCTCTCATCTCTCTCCTTTTGCAACATTACCAATATAATTTTACAATATTGATATTTTGGTTGGAAGCATAATAAATGTATGGCAAAGTATACAAAATATGAATATGGAATTAACAAGTTATTGAAGACAAGCATTGGTGAATTTCCCTAAAATATTTTTATTTCCTTTGTTTTCTCCTTGTCTTCCAAACTTCTATTTGAGTCTTTTTTTTCCCTTTGTGGATTACTTTAATAGGATTTTTTAAAAGTTTGTCTTTTCTTAAAAAGGAGACATATGCCCTTTTTTATTTATTTGACAGGCAGAGTTAGACAGTGAGAGAGAGAGAGAGAGAAATAGAGTGAGAGAGAGAGACCAAGAGAAAGGTCTTCCTTTTTCCGTTGGTTCACCCCCTAAGTGGCCGCTATGGCCAGTTTTGCAGCTGGCACGCTGCACCGATCAGAAGCCAGGAGCCAGGTGCTTCTCCTGGTCTCCCATGCGGGTACAGGGCCCAAGGACTTGGGCCATCCTCCACTGCACTCCCGGACCACAGAAGAGAGCTGGACTGGAAGAGGAGCAACCGGGACAGAATCCGGTGCCCCAACCAGGACTAGAACCCTGTGTGCCTGCACCGCAGGCGGAAGATTAGCCTAGTGAGCCATGGTGCCGGCCAACATATGCCCTTTTAAAGAAGAGATGAAGCTTCTCTTTCTTTCCCTCCAAGCCCCTCTCCAGAGCCTTTGATATTGAAAGAGCTCAATAAATGAATGTGTGTTGAAAATAGGGATGAATGAAAATTTAGTTGTAGTGCTAGATGGAAAATATGCAGGGGTTCATGGGCCCTACACACTTCAAAATAATGAAAAGGAGTCATTGAATTGTTGAAATAGATGAGTCATGCTGTGTGATAACCAATCCTTCCTTCCTTGTTTTGAAATGATTAATTTCAGAATGGATCACTGAAATGTTCGACTTTATGAAGATGCAATAATCAACCAGTTAATGAGGCAGAGAAAGAATGAGACAAGAACAAGGCTTTGATAGTGTCTTTGCATCAATACTCAGGCCATGATGGGAAATGTTCCCACACCACCAGAGACAGGGAACACAACCAAGCACCAGTCCTTAAATAGCTGTTGTCTAGTGTGGTAATTAAGAGTACAACATAGACTATTGCTTTTTTACTGTGCTCTCCTGAAAATTCCCATTCTGCCGATGAGCTCACTGTCTCTGTAGGGAGGGAAAAGAAGCAGCCAATCCCGAAAGCCAAGTGAACAACATCTCCAGCATCTCCATAGAACACAACAGCTCTCTGCTTTAGATTACAGAAGGGCACATAATCTAAAGGAACTCATTGCTTTGTCACATAGGGCTAATACTGGTAAATTAAAATTTGATGATTTTTTCCCAAAGGAGAAATATTGAAAAACAATAATGATATGTGTCTGGTCCTGAATCTCTCTTCTTTGTAGAGTGCTCTCAATATCAAGACTTCATATATCAAATTGCAGTGCTTATGTACATTTTGTGGAATGATGTAGATGATAATCATAAAAAAGTAGTTTCTTCAGCTGAAGGTCTAGAAGTGTTAGAACAGAGCATAAAACTTAGCTGTAGGAGTACCTAACAAAGTTTGTGGAAAATAGACTAAAAGATAAGTTTATTTCGATGCAAAAATGTTTGAAATCCACATATAGTTTTCTCATAATACACATTTTTAATGAAAGTTTTGCAGACACCTTATGTGCATGGATTTCAGATTTTTGCACCAAAATAAATTTATCTTTTAAGTCCATTTTCCATGAACTTTTTGAAATCCATTAACATATTCTGAATTCTAAACACAAGGACTGAGTCACCAAATCAAAAAGATTTACAATTACTTTTACTGCCTGAGCTTCGGAGTGAAGATTCAAGGAAAATCCAAAGGTCAGATAATATGTAAGATGTAGGACAGGTGCTGACAATTTAAAACCACATAGAAGTATAAAGCCTTATTGTTATGCAATACCACCTCTAAGAATTGTTCTGTGATTCAGATTTTTATCAACAGAAGCATATGATCAATTTCCATTCTTTTTCTTTAAAAAAAAGATTTATTTATTTGAAAGTCAAAGTTACAGAGAGGTAGAGACACACACTGAGAAATCTTCCATCCGCTGGTTCACTCCACAGCTGGCCACAATGGCCAGTGCTGGGCTGGGTTGAAGACAGGATCTAGGAGCTTCCTCTAGGTCTCCCACGTGGGTAGCAGGGGCCCAAGCACTTGGACCATCATCCGCTGCATTTCCCAGGCCATTAGCAGGGATCTGGATTGGAAGTGGAGCATCCAGGACACAAACTGACATCCGGCAGCGGTAGCTTTACCAACTAATGCCACAACGCAGCACCTCCATTCTCATTTTATTTGGAATTATTTGTCCTTCTTTTCATATGTTTCTTCCTACTTTCCAAAATCTTCTACCAAAGAAATGTAGCAAAGTTATTAAACACTCAAATTTATTATTCATTCCTTTTTAAATGAAAGTGAAAAAGAAGCAAACATCAAATTAAAAATACAAAAGAGACACAGTTTAGAAAAGAGGATGCTGATTAAAAAGAAAGATAAACTTTGGCCTGATTTCAAATTAGAAAACAATCCAAACGTCCACTTACGTGAATTCAATGATTCCATTCATCAAGTACTTTTGTTGGGAGATGTGCCGAGTGTCACTGTGTCAGGATCTCAAGATTTCAGCTCACATTCAGGTAGCGCTTACAGCAGGTTCCATATCATAACTCAGAGCTGGAAGTCAATTCTTGTGGTTATGTCTATTAGACATTGCCATGTTGCAAACTATCACAAAATCCAGTGCCTGAAGGAATGATCATGTGCACTCCCTCATCCCTGCAGGAATGACCAGGACAGCTGGGTAGATCTGCTGTCAGGTGTTCCTTATCGTGTGTCTTCAAATCAGCCAGGTGGCTTAGCTGATTTGTGTTAGCCCCCTTGGGGCCTTGAATGGAACGACAGACAGTGCTCACCCGTCTCTGCTCCACGTGGTCTCTCACATTCCCGTGCAATAGTTCACTCTCGTTTTCATGATTAAAGTAGAAACCCAAAGTGTCCATGCCTCTTGGAACCAGCCATGGACCTGGATTTTGTTTCACAGGCTATTGACGAAAACAAGCCAAAAGAATAGTCAAGTCAAGTCAAAGTGTAGAGACGGCCTCTACTGCTTGGAGAGAGGAGCTGCAAAATCACCTGAGAGAATGTGGGCAGAAGAAGGGGTGGAGAATTGGGGCTGCACAGTGGCTTTGTATGGGGATAAGAAGGAACTTACGGGAGCCTGAATTTTACTTCAAAGCAATTCCGCTAAGACAATGCAGTCTGCCAAGTGGGAGAGTTACAGGAGGAAAAGCACATGGAAACACCTTCTACCCTCCAGGCAGCAATGTCTTTGGGATCCCAAAGAGAAGATTTAACTCAGGAGTCAGCACAGGCAATTCGCAGTCAGCATGGAGGCTTCTGGGAAAGTGGGCAGTGCTAAGCCCTGTCTTTCCAGGGTGGGGATAGGCCTGCAGGAAAAGATGGAAGATGGTAGTTTTCAATAAACTGTTGTACCACAGAAAAGTTTTGGCATACTTGGAGGAAAATAAATGCCTGGAGCTAATATCTTTTGGAAAATTCAATAATTTCAGAGCAACATTTTTATTTGACTCTAATAAGTTCTTGCTTCTCTCAGACAAAAATCCCCCTGGTCTCCCTCACTACATACACAATGATTCATTGTTGTGTTCTCAGCTTAGGTACATCTGGCTGAGAGCAAATATTCAATAGTGAAAAGAAATGAGAGCCAGACTCAGTCATTCTCCTCTGATTACATTATGACTCAAGAGGACACCCACCAGTAGTTTTATTCATTACTGGATATTAAAATCAAAGGCATTTAATATGCAGCAACAGAATTGTCCAAATTGAAGCCCATCTGTGCATCCTTGTAGAAGTTTTCATAGCATGTACATAGGAGATTTTAATAAACATTTTTTTTGTCTGCCCCAAAGGCTTGAATAAAACTTTAGCATTTATCTTGGTGACTCTCGGAGCAGCTCTCCAGCCCTTTAACAGTCGAGATAGTTTCAGGCTAGCCTGTCTGGGCTGACCATGGAGGATGCAGTCACCCATTTTTTTTTAAGATTTATTTATTTTATTTGAAAGGCAGAGTTGCAGACAGAGAGAGAGAGAGAGAGGGAGAGACAAAGAGATCTTTCAAATGAATGCAGTGGCTGGAGTTGGGCCAGGCCAAAGCCAGGAGCCAGGAGCTTCTTCTGGGTTCCCATATGGGTGCAGGGGCCCAAGGAGTTAGGCCATCTTCTGCTGCTCTCCCAGGTGCATTAGCAGGGAGCTGGATCAGGAGCAGCTGGGACTCTAACAGGCACCTATATGGGATGCTGATGTCACAGGCAGAGGCTTAACCTGCTAGGCCACAGCAACAGCCCCACAGTCACTAATTCTGTAAAGCCCCTTGCTCTCTGAGCCCAGAGTGTCTGTCCTAGAACACAGAGCCTTGTCCTTCCTCTTAGCAAGATCAACAGATTTATTTATTTTAAATTTCTTTGTGATTCTCTCAGGAGTAAGGCAGGGGTCTCCAAGTCTTTACTCATAACTGGATCTTGTGATAGGGTGCCGGGGACTGTCCCCAGCAATGGGTTGTGAAGATCAGCAAAAAGAATGGTTAGGGGAACAGCCACAGACTGGCTAAGCTCATTCTCGGCCCATTCTGGGCCTAGGTGATGTTATACGCTCCCTTGGATAACCGCACCTTGAGTCCCACTTTCTCCAGGATGCCAACTGACCACCTGTGTACCAAAGGCATTCTCTTGTGCACTTTAACTTTTGTTCTTGGTGTAAACATCCTGGTTTTGTAGCTTTGTATATTTTAATCTGAGGCCCTCATTCCTGCACTACACTCTCAAATGCATGAGCAATCTCAGGGATGAGTGGGCAGCAGCTCTGGGTCTGCACAGCAGGAATATTTTTGTTGTTTTTAACCCCATGGAGAGCTACAATTTGGAATGCACAGCCTATTGAACTACATTTTGCAAATTAGAGCTGGCATCATTTTGGCCATAGAGTCATCTTGGAACACCTTCCACCTTGAAAATATTTCATGGAGACAAGGTGTTAATTAGGTTACCCCATGACTTGATCTCCTCCTCCTGGAATATTGAAAACTAGTCTAAACAGGAAAAGGTAGTGCAGAGAAGTTGAGAGAGGAGAGCCAGGGAAAGAGAGACCGAGCCAGGTGATCTTCCATGGATCCTTTCCGCTCATTCCTGAACTGCAGGAGACTAAGCCTCCTTGGGCCTGGGGGACCCCTTCACTGGGGTGCGTTTGTTTGAAAGTTGATGTTTGCTGTACTGGGTGCTTCCTTTAACCATTTTATAATCACTTCATAGCACACATACTGACCCTTCCCATCCCTTCTCATTTTCTCGGGAAAAGACAATAAACAAATCAAGACTTATTGGTATTGAAAAAAATAAATTTTCACGTGCTTATTGTTACTTTTACTTGAAAGATCATGAAAAAGAGAGAGAGAGATCTTCCATCCGCTGCTTCACTCACCAAATGGCCTCAGTGGCTGGAGCTGGGCTGATCTGAAGCCAGGAGCTAGGAGCTTCTTCCAGGTTTCCCACGCAGGTACAGGGGCCCAAGGACTTGGGCCATCTTCTACTGCTTTCCCAGGTCATAGCAGAGAGCTGGATGGGAAGTGGAGCAGCGGGGACTTGAACTGGCACCCATAAGGGATGTTGGCACTGCAGGCGGCAGCTTTACCTGTTATGCCGCAGCACCAGCCCCAACTCTTTCAGTCTTGATATTTTTCTGATGGAAATGTGACTAAAATTCCCCTTACTCTGGTCTTGGAACCTCTGACTTCATACTTCACCTTGCTTTCTCTCATTTTAAGTATTAGTAAAGATAGAGGACAATCTGAGTGGACCATCAGTGTGTGATTCTTCAGACACTTCAAAAACTTTAAGGGCAAAAAAATTCTGCTGCTGCAGCGTGCACTTCACTTGCTTCCAATTAGCAAATTTAGAGATATGTTAAATTGCTTCCTTTACTCATTTACCAATTTCCTTTCAGTTCACTTCCCATCTCAGATGCTAGAACACCCTTCCCAACATTCTTTCATGGCTGAAGGCAAGAAAGAAGAGATGGTAATAGAAATAGATTCCATGAGAATCAGACAGGTTGGTTGCCTCAGAGATGTAATTTAAACTCCTGTAAGATTTGTTTCCTTTATATTTAAATAAAGTTTAAGACTGTGTCTGGGGCAGGTGTTTGGTATACCCATTAAGATGCTACTTAGGGTACCCACATCCACAGAAGAGGACCTGGGGTTGGGACCCTGTTCTGCCCCCACCTCCAGGCTTCTGCCAATGAGCAGCCTAGGAGTCAGCAAATGGTGGCTCTTGTAGTTGGGTCCCTGCCACCCACATGGGAGATCAGAGTCTAGTTCTTGGCTGTGAAGGGCATTTGAGGAGTGAACTGGTTTATGGGAAATCTTCTTGTCTTTCTATCTCAATCTGTGACTGCTTTTCAAACAGATAAGATGAATAAATAAGATTTTTTACAAAAAATAAATTTTGCCTGTTTTGTGAGTTTGTTATAAGAATTAGAAGATACTAGACATGTCCCATTTTCACATTAAATATTCAATACAAGTGAAAAAATATTACTGTGACTACTAGCGTGGGGAATGACTTGGTGAGTCTTCAGATCTGTCTTTAAGACAAACAGAACGTAATGCTAGGTGGAAGCGGCACTATCGGTCAAGCACTGCTTTAAATGTTTTTATATATTAGCTCATCTAGTACAGCAGCGCTATGAGAGAAATACTGTCAGTATTCCCATCTGATATGTAAGGAAACAGTGGCATTGCAGGTTACACAGCCCAGCACGGACACAGGATTAGAAAACTGCAGGGGCAGAGCTCTCATCAGGCAGTCTGGTTCCAGAGGATATTGCCCAACCACCGTGTTCTATGGCTTCTTGAAAGAAATAGTCCTTAGCATACAAAGAATGCTGCAGTTACCATAGATTCCTCCAGTGATTGCGAAGCCCTAATTAGGAGTATGGTCTGTTGATGAATGTGGCTATTTCAAAAGTTCTTCCATTCAGAGAAAATCCTTGTGTTGAGTACAGCTGTCTGTAGGCTGCAGGTCCACGCAGGTCTTATTGTCTGACTTGCTCTTTGATTTCCCCACAGGGCTTCTGGGAATTGTAAGTAGTCAAGATTCTTCCCCCTTCCTCATTCTTCCCCCACCCTCTTGTTAAATTCTCATTAACACTTCTGGGGCAGCAAAGCCTTGTCCATGTGTGAAGAGCAGCAGTCATTTTGGAGTCTCCTGAACTGATGGTGTCCACAGCTGCCTGCTTGGGGTGAGCCTCAAGGACCAAGAGCCAGGGAATTTTCTGGGTCAAAGTTCCTGTGACTCTGAAGGCTGATAGGTGAGGACCCAACAGAATTCAGAGGAAGAAAGCTCTGAGCAGTCTTTTATGTTCAGTAGAATGCTTACCACTTGAATATTTTCAGGACTGTTTTAAAATTGGTTTTTCAGGCCAGCAAAATGCTCTCCATATAGATAATTGAGGCTACTGCAGGAGGCTGCATGCAGTACATTAGTTTACCAGGTGAAGGGTTTAATATGAAAACAAGTACCCTGACATTTGCTTTCCTAATAGTTCTACATATGGAGCTCATGAGGGAAAATTTATTTAATATTTGGAGAATCAAACCTTCCCCAGTTCCAACTCTTCACTATAACACAGAACATCTGTGAAGTGGAGTATGTTCTTGACTGTTTTTCAAAATTTTTTTTAGTTTTTAACAGATTCAATGTAGTTCATAGATACAATTTAAGAATACAATTATATTCCCTTCTTCCCTCCTTACCCTCCCTTCCCTCTCTCTCTCTCTCTCTCTCTCTCTCTCTCTCTCACTCTCCCTCTCTCTCTCACTATGGTGTGTAAAGCCCTTCTGAATTGTGCTATTCAGAAATCAGGGAAACGAAATCAAATACAAGGTCTGATTCTTATTAGCTGTGTGACCCTGAAGAAGTTATGTGCCCATCTTTTTTTTTAAGATGTATTTTATTTATTTGAAAGATAGAGTAACATAGAGGTAGACCCAGAGATCTTCCATCCACTGGCTCATTCCCCAAATGGCCACAATAGCCAGAGCTGAGCTGATCTGAAGCCAGGAGCCAGGAACTTCTTCTGGGTTTCCCATGTGGGTGCAGGGGCCCAAGAACCTCTGCCATCTTCTACTGCCTTCCCAGGAGTATCAGCAGGGAGTTGGATTGGAAGTGGAGCAGCCAGGACTTGAACCATATAGGATGCTGGCGCTTCAGGCAGGGGCTTTAACCTACTGCACCACAACATTGGCACTAGTGTGGCCATCTCTTAACTTTGGTTTCTTCAAGTATAAAATAGAGACAATGATATCTCTACCTCTTAGGGCTATTTTGAGGATTACATAAAATATGACCTTAAAATATCTAGCACTTAGTAGTTGCCCAACTAATGCAATCTCTCCTTTTTTTTTTTTTTTTTTTTTTTTTACAGGCAGAGTGGACAGTGAGAGAGAGAGACAGAGAGAAAGGTCTTCCTTTTGCCATTGGTTCACTCCCCAATGGCCGCTGCAGCCGGCGCACCACGCTGATCCAATGGCAGGAGCCAGGTGCTTCTCCTGGTCTCCCGTGCAGGTGCAGGGCCCAAGCACTTGGGCCATCTTCCACTGCACTCCCTGGCCACAGCAGAGAGCTGGCCTGGAAGAGGGGCAACCGGGATAGAATCCGGCACCCTGACCAGGACTAGAACCCGGTGTGCCGGCACCGCAGGCGGAGGATTAGCCTATTCGGCCATGGCGCCGGCCCCAACTAATGCATTCTAATATGTTGCCTGATGTTTAGAGTCTGTCATTCTCTAAAATATAAATGATGTGAGGGCAGAGACTGTTTAGTTTACTGATATATTATTGATATTTATAACAGGGTCTGTTTGAAGTCATATGAGCAAGTGTGAGCTTTTATAGAAAGTTTGTAGTGAGAACTGGATCTATTCTACATTAGCAGAAGGGATGCAAAATTTCCATATAGAAACACATGTTACTGTCACTCCCAGGTAGTTTCTAGTTCCTCTCCTGTGAGTTTTGATTTGTATCCCTATTTCATTTTTCCTTCCCTCTTTATTTTTGCAATCCATCAACTACACTCAACTTCCTCATTTTTGAAAATTCAACCTCTCTCCTTCCCAGGCTCTGATAATCAACATTCTGGGTTCCTATTGAGGTGGCTCTTTTCCAGCTCCCACTTATGAGGGAGAACATGAAGTATTTGTCTTTTGTGTCTGATTAAATGATGTCCTCTAGTTCCAGCCATTTTGCTGCAAATGACAGGATTTCATCCTTTTTATGGCTGAAGAGTATTCCATTGTGTATATAAACTACATTTTCTTTATCCATTTATCTAATGATGGTTGATTCCATATCTTAGATATTATGAACAGTGCTTTAATAAACATGGTAGAGCAGGTATCTCTCTGGTACAATGATTTCATGTCTTTTGGATGCACACCCAGTAGTGAGATTGCTGGATTATATGGCACTTCTATGTCTAGTTTCTGAAGAAATCTCCATACTGTTGTCCATATGAGCTGTACTAATTTACATTCTCATCAACAGAGGGTAAGAATTCTCCTTTCTCAACATGCTTGCCATCATTTGTTACTTTCTGTCCTTTTAATAATAGCATATGAGAGGGGTGAGGTGATATCTCATTGTGGCTTTGATTTCCATATCCTTGATGGCTATTGATATTAGCATTTTTTTCATGGATCTGTTGGCCATTGTATTTCTTATTTTGAGAATTGTCTATTCAGATTTTTGGCCCATTTCTTAACTGGATTGGGTTTTTTTGTTTGTTTGTTTGTTTGTTTGAGTTCCTGATATATTCTGGATGTTAATACATTGTCAGATAATTAGCCTGCAAGTATTCTCTCTCATTCTTTTGGATGTCTCTTCACTCTATTTATAGTTTTCTTTGCTGTACAGAAGCTTCTGAGTTTGACATATTCCTGTTTGTCTAGTTTTGCTTTGTTGCCTGCACTTGTGGGGTTGTATCCGAATTCTCATTGTCCATTCCAGTACCTTGAAGTGTTCCCCATGTTTTCTTCTAGCAATGTCATACTTCCATGTATATTTTATGTCTCTGCCACGCCTTCTTTCTGATTGTCATTTACGTTTCTTGTTGCTTTACCCTTTATAGGTTGTCAGCTCTTACCCTGCTTGAAAGATGATGATCTATTTTGTCTCATTAATTCCCTTTCACAAATGTTTTAGTCAGAAAGCTCTGAGTTTGAGGTAAACTGGCTCACTTTCCTACTAGAAGGAAAGTTTAGTTGAGTAAGTCTACAGGAAAAGAAAACTATTTATAATACAATTTTTGGTTCTCCTTGCTAGGATCTCTACATGAAAGGCACACCAGAGTATAGTTAGAATGCGAGCATCTCGGTGATGCAAAACTCATTCTCCAAAAAGATTTGCACGCAGCTATCCAACATTGTAAAACATACATTTACACGTCAACTTGAACTCATTCTTGGAATACAACGATTGGCACCTCTGATTTCTAAGAAAGGGGAGATACTGGTATCAATGCAGAACTTTTACAATGCAATAGGCTGAGTTTCGTGGGTCTCTGGTGACATTGTGTTGAAAAACTTGCAAGAATTTCACAAGGAAATTACACTTCTGGCTCTTGTAGGGAAGTTTGGATATGGCTCTCATGATCTGAGAATAAATCTGAGCTTCATCTACTAATGGAAGAAACTGAACTCTCAAGTTAACTGAGCTGTCCTGATTCCTTGAGAACCTGTTTTACTTCAGGTTTCAGAAGGCATTGTATCTTATATTCCTTCTTCCCTCTACGCTGGAACCTGAGGGGCAAAGGATCTATCAGACAGGATCATTACTCTGCAATTGTATCACAAACTAATACACATTTCACAATTATAGAGGAACTAAGTAGGCATGGACTCTGAGGGAAACAGCCATACTGATAGCTTTGTGGGCTAAGCAATGCATCCAAAGGCATTCGGACCTGGCATTCAGACCCATGAGGGTATTATAGGCATGGAAAGCCAAGACATTCTGGCAAAAAAAAAAAGCCTAAATTAAAGATCTCTGCAAGTGAGATTCCAGTGGAAAGAACAGGGCCATCAAAGAAGAAGGTACCTTTCTCTGAAGGGAGGAGAGAACTTCCACTTTGACTCTGACCTTGTCTAAATAAGACCGCAGTCCGCAAACTCAAAAGGCTTCCATAGCCTTGGCAACTCATGACGAGGGCCTAGGGAGATTACTGATGCCATAAACAAGAGTGTCTAATTGTTAAGTCAACAACAGGAGTCACTGTGCACTTACTCCTCATGTAGGATCTCTGTCCTTAATGCATTGTACAATGTGAATTAATGCTATAACTGGTACTCAAACAGTATTTTACACTTTGTGTTTCTGTGTGGGTGCAAACCGTTGAAATCTTTACTTAGTATATACTGAATTGATCTCCTGTATATAAAGAAAATTGAAAACGAATCTTGATGTGAATGGAATGGGAGAGGGAGCGGGAGATGGAAGGGTTGCAGGTGGGAGGGAAGTTATGGTGGGGGGAAGCCATTGTAATCCATAAGCTGTACTTTGGAAATTTATATTTATTAAATAAAAGTTGAAAAAAGGAAATATAAAAAGAGAAATATATATTTGAATCAGTATATGTATTTTACATTTTATTTATTTATCTCTGCCTTCCAAATAATATAATAGATAGAGATAGATATTTCAAGAGAAATGTTCTGGGGCCTGTGGTGCCAGCGTCCCATATGGGTGCCGGGTTCTAGTCCTGTCTACTCCTCTTCCAGTCCAGCTCTCTGCTGTGGCCCAGGAGTGCAGTGGAGGATGGCCCAAGTGCTTGGGCCCTGCACCCACATGGGAGACCAGGAGGAAGCACCTGGCTCCTGGCTCGGATCAGCACAGCACTGGCCATAGCGGCCATTTGGGGAGTGAATCAACAGAAGGAAGACCTTTCTCTCTGTCTCTCTCTCTGTGTCTATAACTCTACCTATCAAATAAGTAAAAACTAAAAAATTTTTGAAAATTTAAAAATAAATAAGAGAGAGATATTCTATCTGCTGGTTCACACCCAAATGCCCCCAAGAGCTAGGGCTGGGCCAGATCAAACCAGTATCCCAGAAACCCATCTGGGTCTCCCCTGTGAGAGGTAGGACCCAGGTATGTGATCCGGCATCTACTTTTCCCCTGGGGTATTCTGGATCAGAAGCAGAGCTAGGACTTGAAACCAGGCACTCACTGTGGAATGCAGGCATCCCAAAGAGCGTTGTAACCACTACACCAAATACCTGCCCCAGTATATATATGAACATTTCAACAGGATGTGGGGGAAATTTCATTATAAAGTTAACCGTAAACTTTCTCAAATCCTTCATTAAAAATTCTTTTGCTACACTATTAAAGTCCACTTAAAACTGAATCACAACACTTACCTGCACAGAAATATCTGTGGCTCTCAGGCAGGCTCTTTGGTGTAGTGGGTAAAGCTGTAGCACTGTAGCACTGGCATCCCATATTGCCGCCGGTTCAAGTCCCAGCTGCTCTTCTTCTGATCCAGCTTCCTGGGAAAGCAGCGTAAGAAGGCCCAAGTACCTGGGCCCCTGTAACCACATGGGAGACCAGAGGAAGCTCCTGGCTCCTGGCTTTGGATTGGCCCAGCTCCCCTCTCTTTCTCTCTCTCTGTAACTCTGCCTCTCAATAAATCTTTTTTAAAAATAATTTGTGGCTCAAAAGGTGTCTCAAACAACTGGTATTTAATTCTGTCCATTCTCATAGTTTGCAATATGAGTTCTGAGGTTGTATATAATTTCTGGATTTAGATCTTAGCCTAATAGCTCTTTTTTTAAGGAGTTTAAGATGTTCATTCCCAATTCTGGCTGTGAACTGCCATGGTGTCTTCCCCAAAACAGAACTCACATATGTTGTTTACGCTTGGGATGTCTCAGATGGCATGAACCATATTACTTGTCAAGACTGGACAAGCAACTCACTATGTTTATCGTTCTGCTAGCTTCCAGAGTTATGTTACTGATATTGAAATGTCAGTTACTTGACCTTTGGGTGCACAGGGAAGCCTCCGAGGGTATTCCAAGCATTTTCAAGCAAGTTGTGAGAATCTGGAACTGGAAAGAAGCATAGCTTGCTGTTGAACGGCCTTTGGGGTCAACATAGTCCATGTTAAACAGCATTCGCTTTTCCTGGAGACTCTGCTGAGCAAATTTAGAGTGCAGTGTTGGTTAATGTAATTATCCCTCAAAACTGATGTAGTTTTAGTGATAACTGGTTCATAAATAAGTTCTTTCCCTTGGAGATATATATATATATATTTATAAATATATATATATATTTAAAGATTTATTCATTTATTTGAAAGGCAGGGTTACAGAGACAGACAGAGAGAGAGATCTTCCATTTGCTGGTTCAGCACCCAGATGGCCTCAGTGACCCAGGCTGGGCAAGCAGAAGCCAGGAGCCAGCAGTTTCATCCAAATCTCCCATGTGGGTGGCAGAGGCCCAAACACTTGGACCGTCTTCTACTATTTTTCCCAGCCCATCAGCAGGGAGCTAGATTGGAAGCAGCTGGGACATGAACTGACACCAATATGAGATGCCTGCATCACAGGTGTTGGCTTTACCTGCTGTGCCACACTGCCGGCTCATGGATATATATTTTTGAACTCTTAGGGTATATGTACTTGGGAAGTCGGCTTTAACCGTTAAAAGACACCTCTTTCTCAGGAATGCCTAGGACTCTGGGTAGTATTATTCTAGTAATATCTTGATGACTAGGAACACATTCTTACTTTCCACAAAATTGAACCAATTAAAATGAACACTGTTGTGACTGGGTAAAAGCAAATGCAATTTTAAATAGTAATTAGCAAAATTTATATTCCAGGGTAAAAATGAATATGGTCAAGGAAATGAGGTTTATCAGGTTTTCCCACTTGCCTCACAAATCTTCTATAAATTAATAATCACTGACATTTTTATGAAACAGTCATTCTCAGCCAAGTCTCTGCTTTCTGCACTGTGACCACCTTTATAAAGGCTTACCTCCAAGTAAGAGGAATTTAAAAAGAATCATCATAGTGCTCTTCCAACAATTACCAGGAAACAGTAGAAGAGAAATAAAGGCCTAACTTATTCCATCCTGAAGAATTCTGGCAACTGACACAAACACAATATAAGTACATGAAGATCAGAGTCCAAATGCTATATAATTACAGAGAATCCAAATTAGATAAATTATCGCAGACTACTCTGAATTGGAGAACAGTCTCTGTGGTAGGCATTACCTTTTGAAAGCCTCTTATTAGATTATTAGATTAGGGTAACACAATTATAATTTTCTGCACCCACTAAAGTCCAGCTGAAACCCAGGAAAACAGAACCCTGTGAAGCTTATTTGTCCATTAGTGGAGCAGCACTTTGAGGCAAATGTGTATCTCAGCACGTTCGCTTCTTCAGGAGCCATCAGCTTGCATGTGAAGTTTGTTGAAACTCTTCAAGCACTCAAAAGTTCTCACCTTAGAGCAACTTCTATATGGCCAAAGATTATTGATCAGAGAGAATTATACACAGCATTATCTTCAGACTCTCTCTAAATTAGTCTTACCTATTCAGAGAGCATGTGAGGACTTAGGTGATAAAATGGACTTTTGAGACTAAAAATATGGGAACTTCTTTTCAACAATGTCTTCGTACATGTTAGACATCTAGTCCCTTTATCTTAGAGAGAGAGAGAGAGAGAGAGAGAGAGAGAGAGAGAGAAAGAGAAAGAGAGAGACCTGAAAGTCAATGCAAATAAAGCAATTGTCTTTTCCTGTACTATGGGTGTTATAATGGTAAATGTAGTTAACAGTAGAATGAGTCAATGATGAGAATTGAAAACAGTCTCCCAACATCTTTGATGGTAATTTTGGTAATGATTATAATATAATCTTTTATGAGAATTTGTAGATACTTTCTCCAAAATATCTTTCATTAGCAGAGCATACTTTGATGTATGGTCATATGCATTGCACATCTTTAACAGATCAATAAATTTAGGCTCAGGAAAATAAAATACTTGTTTAAGATCATGTATTTCTTGATCAGCATCTCGATCCTGGCATCTGGGCTGTGCATTGGAGTTCTTTCTGTCATAACATACTGAAGTCATGTCTGCTATCTGACACCACCATGAGCAAGTGTTAGCCACGCAAAGGTGCCACGAACCTCCACGAGCACGTGGGCACACGTAACTAACGGCTGTCAGAGCCTTGCTTTCAAGACGCATGCACTTACGTTCCTCTTCCCTCAGAACTCTCTGGGCCAGAGAACTGCACTGTTAGATCATCGAAGTCAGGTCCTGGCTTGTGTCTTACTTGTGGACTGTGGCCCCGTCTTTATTCAGAGTCACTGGGTGCCTTCCTGCTTCACACCTTCTCTGTGTGAGTGACGCAGAGGGAAGAATTTTGCTGTTCTACATTCTTACATTTACAGACTGGCAAGAGAACCCTTACAGCAGGGGTTCTCAACCTGAATACATCAAGTGGATGTATTTTGTGGAGTCAATAATAAGCAGTGAAATTTATTGGAATCTCCAGGTATATGCTCATGGCTATTTTTCCAGGGAAGAGAATCGCCACGTGGCTTCCTTTTCCTCTTGTCCTCCAGTTTCTCAGAGAAGATGAAAACCTGCCCACTGAACTTGACTGGTTGTAAAAGGCTTCCCTATGTGCATGGGGATTAAAATCGAAACAGTTATGCTGGAGTTGTACCCAAGACCCTCAACCACTTCTTCCCCGCCCCACTGTGGAGGTTCACTGTCAGGCCAAGTGTTGCACAAGGACAGAAAAACAAGCTCCTAGTGCCTACAGAAAGGAAGCCGTAGCCCTTAATACAGTTATCAAAGCCCTGGCAGCACGTTAATGCAATTGGCCCAATCTAAAGCAAATAATCTATTTTTCTTTATCTCCCAACTGTTTCCCAGTACCATTAAGTTCTTATGCCAAGGTTTTCTGAGAAATTAAAGCAATCACATTAATGTTGTCAATCACTATTGCCAGGCTGGTCAATAAAAACAATATTATCCTTACTAATTAATTGCTAGCAATCACCTAACCAACTTTAAGAAACTATGAGTGGCACAAAACTGAATAAGGAAATGTTATTAGTGTTGTTTATAATGTGTTATTTCAAAAGCAAAAGTTTTCAATTTTTAGCTTGAAATAAAAACAATAGTCTCTTTGATTTGGCTTTTAGACAAGAGAATATGTTTGTATGGCAATGATCATGCAAGGCTGCTGACAATAAATAAGTCTGGAATGGTCGCAATAGATTTTCTGTTTGTGGAAAAGTTACCTGAATAATTTTGATCTTACAGTTTTGGGGATAACCACCCATTTATTGAGCTGAACAGGCACCTGGGTCGTTCCAGGTTCAGGGTTTCTAATTTAAAAATAGCTTTGAAAAACAGGGGAATAACTTTTAAAAATTGGTAAATTGTACTGAAGTTATTAGAAATTTTATTTTGCTGTTCTTTGCAATATTATTCTGCAGTTTTAAATACTATGGGTGAGGGCAGGCATTTGAAGCAGAAGTTAAGACATTGCTTGGGTAGCCCTCATTCTTTATCAGAGTGCCTGGGGTTGAGTCTCAGCTTTCTTTCTTTTTTTATTTTTCTTTTTTTCAACTTTTATTTAATAAATATAAATTTCCAAAGTACAACTTCTGAATTATAGCGGCTTTTCCCCATAAAACCTCCCTCCCTCCCACCCGCAACCATCCCATCTCCCAATCCCTCTCCCATCCCATTCATCATCAAGATTCATTTTCAATTATCGTTTGATACAGAAGATCAACTTAGTATATACTAAGTAAAGATTTCAACAGTTTGCACCCACACACACAAAGTATAGAGTACTGTTTAAATAGTTTTACCATTAATTTGCATAGTATAGCCCATTTAGGACAGAGGTCTTACATGGGGAGCAGGTGTACAGTGACTCCCATTGTTGATTTAACAATTGACACTCTTATTTATGGCATCATTAATCACCCACGGCTCTTGTCATGAGCTGCCAAGGCTATGGAAGCCTCTTGAGTTCACGAACTCTGATCTTATTTAGACAATGTCATAGTCAAAGTGGAAGTTCTCTCCTCCCCTTCAGAGAAAGGTACCTTCTTCTTTGATGGCCCATTCTTTCTACTGGGATCTCACTTGCAGAGATCTTTCATTTCGGTTTTTTGTTTCTGTTTTTGTTTTTGTTTTTTGCCAGAGTGTCTTGGCTCTTCAAGCCTAAAATACTCTCATGGACTCTTCAGCCAGATCCAAATGCCTTAAGGGCTGATTTTGAGGCCAGAGTGCTATTTAGGGCATTTGCCATTCTACGAGTCTGCTGTGTATCCCACTTCCCATGTTGGATTGTTCTCTCCTTTTTAATTGTATCAGTTAGTATTTGCAGACACTAGTCTTGTTTATGTGATCCCTTTGACTCTTAATCCTACCATTATGATCGATTGTGAACTGAAATTGATCACTTTGGCTAGTGAGATGGCATTCGTACATGCCACCTTGATGGGATTGAATTGGAACCCCCTGTCACGTTTCCAGCTCTACCATTAGGGGAAAGTCCGATTGTGCATGTCTCAAATTGTACATCTCCTCCCTCTCTTATTCCCACTCTTATATTTAACAGGGATCACTTTTCAGTTTAATTTTCATGCCTAAGAATAATTGTGTGTTAATTAAAGAGTTCAACCAATAGTATTAAGTAGAACAAAAAATACTAAAAAGGATAAAGTATTAAGTTGTTCATCAACAGTTAGGACAAGGACTGATCAAGTCACTATTTCTCATAGTGTCCATTTCACTTCAATAGGTTTCCTTTTTGGTTCTCAGTTAGTTGTCACCAATCAGGGAGAACCTATGATATTTGTCCCTTTGGGACTGGCTTATTTCACTCAGCATGATGTTTTCCAGATTCCTCCATTTTGTTGCAAATGACTGGATTTCATTGTTTTTAACTGCTGTATAGTATTCTATAGTGTACATATCCCATAATTTCTTTATTCAGTCTTCTGTTGATGGGCATTTAGGTTGATTCCAGGTCTTACCTATTGTGAATTGAGCTGCAATAAACATTAATATGCAGACAGCTTTTTATTTGCCAATTTGGCTGGGTTATATGGTAGGGTTATATTCAGGTTTCTGAGCAATCTCCAAACTGACGTCCATAGTGGCTTTACTAGTTTGCATTCCCACCAACAGTGGGTTAGTGTCCCTTTTCCCCCACATTCTCTCCAGCATCTGTTGTTAATTTCTATTTGAAAGCCATTCTAACTGGGGTGAAGTGAAAACTCATTGTGGTTTTGATTTGCATTTCCCTGATGGCTAGTGATGCTGAACATTTTTTCATGTGTCTGTTGACTGCTTGGATTTCCTCTTTTGAAAAAATACCTGTTTAGGTCCTTGTCCCATCTGTTAAGTGGGTTGTTTGTTTTGTTGTGGAGTTTCTTGATCTCTTTGTAGATTCTGGTTATTAATCCTTTATCATTTGCGTAGTTTTCAACTCTGTTTCTGATTCAGTTTCCTACTATTCTGCATCCCGAGAGGCAGCAGGTAATGGTTCAATTACTTGAGTCCCTGCCACCCAAGTGAGAGAACTAGATTGTGTTCCAAGCTCTTTGCTGCCATCTGGCCAAACCCCAGTTGTTGTGGGCATTTGAGATGTGAACCAGTGGATGGAAAATCTCTCTGTATATTCCTGCCTTGCAAATAAATTTTAAAAAGTAAGTAAATTTTTGGCCGGCGCTGTGGCTCAATAGGCTAATCCTCCGCCTTGCGGCACTGGCACACCGGGTTCTAGTCCCAGTTGGGGTGCCGGATTCTGTCCCAGTTGCTCCTCTTCCAGGCCAGCTCTCTGCTGTGGCCAGGGAGTGCAGTGGAGAATGGCCCAAGTGCTTGGGCCCTGTACCCCAGGGGAGACCAGGAGAAGCACCTGGCTCCTGCCATCAGATCAGCGCGGTGCACCGGCCACAGCGCACCGGCTGCGGCGGCCATTGGAGGATGAACCAACGGCAAAGGAAAACCTTTCTCTCTGTCTCTCTCTCACTGTCCGCTCTGTCTGTTAAAAAAAATTAAAAATAAATAAATAAACAAATAAAAATAAAAAGTAAGTAAATTTTTAAAAATTATCATGAACTTTTTCTCAAGTTGAAATACTACTTGGGAAGGCAACCTTGGTTTTTTGACAGAACTTTTCAATAAAGGAATATATACTTTGAAGTTATTTGTATGGGACTGTAGGCTGCCTCAGATAAGTCAAAATTCACAAAGTATCTCTAGTATGATAATTTTAATTTTAAAAAAAGGGCACAACGTAGTTTAAATGCGGATTTCTTAACTGACCCACTGAATTCTAGTTTAGTAGATCAGATTCTGAGAACAAGAATTTGCATTTTAACATGATTGAGAAAGAACTTGTAAGATCAGAACCATTCACATAGCTACAAAAAAATTAAATATATTGGAATAAATTTAACCAAGGATGTGAAAGTCCTCTACAATGAAAATTACAAAACATTAAAGAAAGAAATAGAAGACACACACACACACACACAAAAAAGGAAAAATCTTCCATGTGCATGGCTTGGAATAATTGATTTCATCAAAATACTGTACTACTGAAAGCAACTTACAGATTGAATGCAATCCCAATCAAAATACCAAGGACATTCTTCTCAGATCTAGAAAAAATGATGCTAAAATTCATATGGAAGCGTAAGAGACCTTGAATAGCTAACACAACCTTAAACAACAAAAGCAAAGCCAGAAGCATCACAATACCAGATTTCAAGACATACTACAGAGCAGTTAGAATCAAAATAGCCTGGTACTGGCACAAAAGTAGTCACATAGACCAATGAAACCCCAGAAATTAATCAGCTAATTAATTCAACCAACTAATCTTAGACAAATGAGTTGAAATCATTCCCTGGAGAAAGGATACTCTCTTTAACAAATGGTGCTAGGGAAATTGAATCTACAAGTGCAGAGGTATGGAAAAAGACCCCTACCTTACATTTTAGGCAAAAATCAACTCAAAATGGATCAAGAGTCTAAATCTATGAACTTATATCATCAAATTACTAGAGGCAAACATTGGGGAAACTCTGCAAGACATTGGCATAGGCAAAGGCTTCTTGGAAAAGTCCCCAGAAGCACAGGCAATCAAAGCCAAAATAGACAAATGGAATTACATCAAACTAAGAAGTTTCTGCACTGCAAAAGAAACACTAAGCAAAGTGAAAAGGCAACCAACAGAATGGGAAAAAATAATTGCAAACTATACAACCAATAAAGGATTAATATCTAGGATTTATAAAAATGTCAAGAAACTCAACAACACCAAAACGAACAATTCATCTAAGAAATAGGCAAAGAATTTGAATAGACGTTTTTCAAAAGATGAAATTCAAATAGCCAACAGACATGTGAAAAGATGCTCAGGGTCGCTAGCCATCAGAGAAATGCAGATAAAAGCCACAGTGAGGTTTCATCTCATCCCAATTAGAATGGATATCATACAGAAATCAAAAAACAATAAATGCTGGTTCGAATGTGGGGGAAAAGGTACCATAATCCACTGTTGGTGGGAATGTAAACTACAACCATCATGGAAGATGTATGGAGATTCTTCAGAAATTTTAAACTAGATCTACCATATGTCCCAACCATCCCACTCTCGGGAATTTACCCAAACAACATGAAGTCAGCAAATGAAAGAGTTGGCTGTACACCATGTTTATTGCAGCTCATTTCACAGTAGCTAAGACATGGAATCAACCCATATATCCACCAACTGATGACTAGCTAAAGAAAATGTGGTATAGATATTTTGATTTGAGATTCAATCAATATAAAATAAGAAAGTCCTATTTTTTGCAACAAAATAGATGCAACTGAAACCATTATGCTTAGAAAAATAAGCCAGTCTCAAAAAGACACATATCATGTTTTCTCTGATATGTGGCAGTTCATACAGAATACCAAAAAATGTACAGGATGAACAGACATTTTGTGATACGATTGTAGCTGTTTGCCCTTGTTTATTCTCCTGTGGAACTGTGGTCTTCCTATTTTTTTATTTATTGGATATTATGGTTAGTGGTGAATTAAGCCTGTGATTATAGAGTAGATTCAAATTATGTCTTTGCAAAAAAAAAATAAGAGCTCAATACAGCACTCAAACAGCAACTAGCTCAATATGTGGCATCATTTATAATTTTCTAAATGTTTGTAATTTACCATACCTAGGGCAGATGTTTATATGTCATTTTTTAAACAAGAAAACCAGGGGTCTCTTGATTGCATATTTTAAAAAATAATAAACCATGAGTTAGAGCTGAATCTTTTTTCTTACTGTGACAATTCTGGAGCCGGCATTCTGGTACAGCAGGTTAAGCTACCATCTGCAGTCCCAGCATCGCATACAAGTGCTGATTCAAATCCCTGCTGCTCTACTTCTGATTCAGCTCCCTGTTGATGTGCCTGGGAAAACAGCAGTAGTTCTTGGGTCCCTACACTCACATGGGAGACCCTGACAGAGTTCCAGGCTCCTGGCTTTGGCCTGACCCAGCACCGACCCTCATGGCCATTTGGGGAGTGAACCACTGATAGAAGATCTCTTGTGCTCTCTTTTTGTGTATCTCTCCCTCTTCCTCTGTAACTCTGTCTTTCCAATAAACAAATAAATAAATCTTTTTAATAAATAAGTCAGGCAAACAAGAGGTTGTGTAAGGCAGCCATCTGAAAGCTGGGAAGGGAGCCCTCACAGAAATCTGAGCATGCTGACACCCTGATGTTGAACTTTGAGCCCTCAGAACTATGAGAAAATAAATTTCTGTTGTTTAAGTTTAAAAAAAAAAATCTGCATTGTAAATAAGTATCGAGAAGTTACCTATTCTTAGGGGCTATGGCCCCTACTCTGAGAATCGTGACTATAAACTTGAATCCAGAACTAAGTCTCAGCCAGACTGAACTCTCTGAATCCCATCAAATGTTAAATTCCAAGTTCTAAGCAACTCTGAACACGCTGTTTCCAGGAGACTGAGGATGGCAAGGAGGTAGCGGCCCCTGCAGGAGCCCCTAGTGCTGTGTGTCAGGGTGCAGGTGGAAGTGGTTGTGGTGGCAACAGCCCCTTAGACACAGGTGACTCCAGATGTGAGTGCTGGATGGCGGAGGACCTCTGTCATTTGTAAGTTTGACATCCATGGTTTTAGCAGTGCACAAATGCTCTCAGGGTACCTCAAATATTCATGCGATGCTTTGAGAAGACAAATTGAGCCCCTGTGCTGGAAAGCTGGGGTTAACACCAGTCCCTGAGCATGGAGGTAAAGGGCATTTACTCACAAGCCTCTGCATCTCCACAGCTTTTTGCTGTTTTCTGTTCTTAAAAATCAGTCTTCTACGATAACAAAAGTTTGGCGTTTTAGTTTCTATAGTAGAGTGGACATGGCTTATTTTTTATGACTACATTTTCATTTAATGCTTCTGAAACAAAAGCCAATCACTTGTATAATCCTGATGTATAATAATCTAGGATTTTGTGTTTCTCAGTATCTGGTCTTTGTGAAGTTTCTTCATTCTGTGTTGACTATTTCTGTTTGTCTATCAGGATATGAGAAGAGCCCAAAAGTGACAAAGTGACTGCTGAGTGTTAATCCTCCTGAGAGGGAACAGAAATTAAAATGTAACATTAAATCATGGGAAAGATGGATAGAATCTTTCAAATATCTTTTAAGTACACTCTGTGTGATGACAGTGATATTATTAACTGTCAGTGGTAGAAGCGCAAAGTTTGAATAATTTAATTTTCCTTTATTCCAACAGATTAAAACCAAAATGTCCCACTAGTTCTTTTTTCAAATTAAAAATTATGAGACTTTGAGTAGGCATGAGGGAGTAGACAGAAGCCAGTAATGCTGACAGGTAAATTGTATCTATATTCCACTGATGAGGAGATTGTCTGCCTGTTGCTTTCTTATGCTATTGAAAGTGTGTGGCTCTACTCTACTTTTACCTGAGGATTTATTTAATACATTAAAACTTGCATTTATTCTGTTCGAGAGGGAGGGGGAGAGATAGAGTTAGGGAGGGAGGGAGACTGGGGAGTGAAAGAACGAGAGTAGAAGGGGGGGAGAGAAGGAGAGGGAGAGTTAGAAGGAGATGGGGCAGGGGGAGAGACCCTATCTCTCTTACCGAAATGCCTGGAAGTTGGGGGCTCAATCCAGGTCTCCCATGTGGGTGGCAGGGACCCAACCACATGAACTAACACTTGCTGCCTCTTAGGATGTACATAGTTGGGAAGCTAGTTTTGAGAGTGGAACTGGCACACGAACCTAGGCACACCAATATGGGATGAGGCCATCCAACCAGTATCTTAAAGACTACACCAAATGCCTGGCCTTGATAAATTTTTTCATTTCCTACTATGTACAAAGCACTAGATGAGCTACCAAATTAAACAGTTTATCTTTCTCCAAAGAACCTGCAGTAGGAAAGGAAGCCATGATATAACTTCCTATAACCTACACGCAAGACAGGTGGCACCAAAAATGTACAACCACCAGGGGGACAAAGGACAGAGGTAATCAGAATGGACATGTACAATCACATGGATGCCAGCAGTCGACAAGAACTCTGCCTGTTGAAGTCCATGGGGGCTGTGTGTTTGCACAGCAGAAAGTGACAAAGGCTGTAGGGGAGGGACAGACTGTGAATTCACAGGCAGTCCCTCTTGGTTGACTGGATCAATGGAAAATATTTGGGTCTTTGAGGAATAGATAATAGATTTAAATGAAAATTAGATGTAGAAGAAACTGCTTGAAATAAAAATCATGATTTCAGAAATGTTTAGGGGATAGCCAAGGTCCAGCTCCTGGTTTCAGCTCAGTTTTCTGAATCAGGGAACATCCAGAAAGTATGTGGCTAGAGAGCTCAGTGGGGACTGTGGGACGTCTGGGAGAAAAGCCAGCAGGCTGAAGACCAAGCTAGAAGTTGCCGGAGAGGAGAGGCCGATCTGAACCAAAGGGCAGAGTAGGCAGCGGTTTCACCTGCTCTCACCTCTGCAAACTTTTGGGTGGCAGGAGGGATAGCAAAACCTAGAAGGATGATTGAAACAGAGGGTTTCCAACCCTCTAAGCATGAACTGACCAAGAAATCACTGCAGTGGAAAAAAAATTTTAAAAAGGAAGAAATGATATTAATTGTGAAGCAGGCTGAGTTCAGATCAGAGATCTGGCAATTAAGGCAATAAATAAAGTCATATTTCCTGCACACCAAGTTTGAGGGGGGTGAAATTCATACTTGTGGGGCATCTAAAGCATTTTGTGTTTACTGAAATAGGGATCTTCAAAATGTCTAAATTAAACATTCCTCTCACCAGTTAAACTCTTTTCTCTTGATCAGTTTCCACTGGAGAGAGAAAAATGATCCATACTCCATCCTCTGTGCCTCTGACATTTATTCTTGTTCAGGATCATTCTCTCCTTTCTTCTCCAGCTTCCTATTCATCAACACATAATCCATTTTCATTCCTGTACAGTGGATGATCTTTTTTTTAAACTTTTATTTAAAAATATAAATTTGCAAAGTACAGCTTTTGGATTACAGTGGCTTTTTCATCCCAAAACTTCCACCCACAACCCTCCCATCTCCCGCTCCCTCTCCCATTCCATTCATATCAAGATACATTTTCAATTCTCTTTATATACAGGAGATCAATGTACTATATATTAAGTAAAGATTTCAACAGTTTGCACCCACACAGAAATACAAAGTGTAAAGTACTGTTTGAGTACTAGTTATAGCATTAATTCACATTGTACAATGCATTAAGGACAGAGATCCTACATGAGGAGTAAGTGCACAGTGACTCTTGTTGTTGACTTAACAATTTGACACTCTTGTTTATGGCATCAGTAATCACCCAAGGCTCTCGTCATGAGTTGCCAAGGCTATGGTAGCCTTTTGAGTTTTCTGACTCTAATCTTATTCAGACAAGGTCATAGTCAAAGTGGAAGTTCTCTCCTCCCTTCAGAGAAAGGTACCTCCTTCTTTGATGGCTGGTTCTTTCCACCGGGATCTCACTTGCAGAGATCTTTCATTTAGGTCTTTATTTATTTATTTATTTTGCCAGAGTATCTTGCCTTTCATTGCCTAAAATACTCTCAAGGGCTCTTCAGCCAGATCCAAATGCCTTAAGGGCTGGTTCTGAAGCCAGAGTGCTGTTTAGGACATCTGCCATTCTACGAGTCTGCTATGTATCCCACTTCCCATGTTGGATTGTTCTCTCCTTTTTAATTGTATCAGTTAGTATTTGCAGACACTAGTCTTGTTTATGTGATCCCTTTGACTCTTAATCCTACCATTATGATCAACTGTGAACTGAAATTGATCACTTTGGCTAGTGAGATGGCATTCGTACATGCCACCTTGATGGGATTGAATTGGAATCCCCTGGCATGTTTCCAGCTCTACCATTTGGGGCAAGTCCAATTGAGCATGTCTCAAATTGTACATCTCCTCCCTCTCTTATTCCCACTCTTATATTTAACAGGGATCACTTTTCAGTTTAATTTTCATGCCTAAGAATAATTGTGTGTTAATTAAAGAGTTCAACCAATAGTATTAAGTAGAACAAAAAATACTAAAAAAGGATAAAGTATTAAGTTGTTCATCAACAGTTAGGACAAGGACTGATCAAGTCACTATTTCTCATAGTGTCCATTTCACTTCAATAGGTTTCCTTTTTGGTTCTCAGTTAGTTGTCACCAATCAGGGAGAACCTATGATATTTGTCCCTTTGGGACTGGCTTATTTCACTCAGCATGATGTTTTCCAGATTCCTCCATTTTGTTGCAAATGACTGGATTTCATTGTTTTTTACTGCTGTATAGTATTCTATAGTGTACTTATCCCATAATTTCTTTATTCAGTCTTCTGTTGATGGGCATTTAGGTTGATTCCAGGTCTTACCTATTGTGAATTGAGCTGCAATAAACATTAATATGCAGACAGCTTTTTGTTTGCCAATTTAATTTCCTTTGGGTAAATTCCAAGGAGTGGGATGGCTGGGTTGTATAGTAGGATTATATTCAGTTTTCTGAGGAATCTCCAGACTGACTTCCATAGTGGCTTTACCAGTTTGCATTCCCACCAACAGTGGGTTAGTGTCCCTTTTTCCCCCACAGTGGATGATCTTTAAACTTAACTGCATAGAAGAATGCCAAAGCAGTGTTGAAAGAAAATGAGAATGCCATTTTGGAGGCTATGTGTTGTATTTACCCAGTGCATGGATGTCATCCCAATTTGCTAACAAATTACGAGGGATCGCAGCTGACCACTGTTCAACTTTTAAGCCTCAGAATCAGTCCTGAACCATCACCAGCTATGCACTGAATTTTTCCCACCTTCAAGGTGGGGAAGTTTTGTTCAGACTTCCAGTCTGCATTGGTGCTTCTTGAACCACTTCTCTAAGTATTCACTTCTGGTTTGAATAGGTCGCTGCTTTCCAGACCTCTCAGTCCAGGGCAAATTAGTAGGTGATGCTTCTGTGGAAGAAGTCTCGTTATTTGCAAGTGTGTGAAAAGAAAACTTGTTCTCATCGTGGGAAATAATTTTTTTTAGTTTCTTTTTTTTAAAAAAAATTATTTTATATATTTGAAAGAGTTATGGGGCGGGGGATGTGGAAGAGAGGTCTTTAATCCTCTGGTTTACTCCGCAAATAGTCTTGATGGCCGGAACTAGAAAGGTCCAAAGGCAGGAGCCAGGAGCATCCTCGGTGTCTCCCACATGGGTGCAGGGGCCTAGAGACTTGGGCCATCCTCTGCTGCTTTCCCAGGTGCATCAGCAGGGAGACTGGATAGGAAGTGGATTGGCCAGGACTCCAACAGGCACCCATATGGGATGCTGGTGCTGCAGGACAGGGCTTTAACCTACTGCGCCATTGTGCTGGTCTGTGTTTTTAGTTTCTTTTGACAGATCCTGCAGGAATTCAACACCCTTCCCGTGACTTCTGGTTGGAATGGACGTCCCAGGAGGAATGAGGGAAAATATTGTTCCGTTTCTTTGGAAACAGGGACTAGTTCCTGTCTATTGGTCTCTTGGTTTTAGATCACCTTGTAGCTGCTCGGGCTCATGGCCTGCTCGGGTCCTGAAGCAGGCTCCTTCAGAGGGGGTGCAGTGAGCAACCTGGGCCGGGAGGAGGCGGACACGTGATGTTTGGTAGACCAGACAACTGGAAGTAGCAACACTCCTGAATGCAGGAGGAAGAACATGCAGGACAGGGGCTCACTGGCAGCATCTTCAGTGGTGCAGCTGCGGCTTTGAGCTCAGAGCATTGTTTCTTGAAGTCAAGACAGACCACTTCTGTGACCTAGCAGGAAGTCAGCACTCTCTGTTTTGGGTTTGACATAGTTTGTGGCTCATTTTCTGTTTTGAGATGAAATAGACTGTGGTCCCAACTAATCAATTTTCTGCAGGTGATTGCACTGCTGAATGTGATTTGCCTGTTGTTGGGGATACTGGAGAGATGAGAAATGAAGACAGAAGGTGACCAGCATTTGATAGGTCACGGTCATTGCCTTCATAGCCCCTACTCAGTTTTCTAAGTTCGCCTGAGTGAGCCTCTTCCTCATTTAGCTATCCGTTATCAAAAGCACCCCAGCGGTGCTTCAGGTGCCTGAGAAGTGCCCCAGACATGTGAGCAGTGAATGAGAAAGTGACTCCGTCCTGAGGCTTGCAGGATGAGTTAGAATAAATGTCCCTTTGAAAAAGGCACTTGACTGAGCTTTGCAAAAGCATAGCTTGTGTTGCCTTTCAAATTTTCTTTAATTCCTTGAGGCTGTAAAATCCACTATTAATTTGGCCATTTACTTTTAATCAAGTCCCCTATCTCTGGGTAGCATACGTATGTTTAATATTCCTGAAAATTTTCCTAATTATGGTTGAATGAGTATCTCAATTTTCCATTCTCAAAGATTGCTTGGAGAAATGTAAACATATATTTGAACAGATAAAATGAGTGATTATGAATTATTTAAATGACCAGGTATCTTAATAGTGTCAATATTAATGTTTTTTTTCTTTTTCCAATGGAGTGGTTTCTTAGTTAATTCATGCCTAGATGATCAGAAACCTTATAGCTCAATCTTCCTTCTGGCTTTTCTCCCTTCTTTTAACATATTCAATGCAGTATTAGAGTTTTCCACAATGTGTATAATTTATTTTGCACATGATTACCTAAGAGAATTTGGGAAAAGAAGAAACAAAAGTCATTTTGCTCTTTCATACTCAGAGAAAAATGTTTGAAATAGTTTTCCCATATTATTAAATATTTTCATATTTATTATTTAATATATAACATAAATATTTAATATATAAAACACTTAATGTAAATTATTTTAGTATTTAATAAAAGCATTCCCTCAACTAGAATGCCATGCTTCCTTTAATTGATCATTACTCCTCTAGCTATTTTTCATGTTTAGCTATTATAGTCACATTATGATGAATGTTTTTTGTGCATGTATAATTTTGTACATATTTTATCATTTGTTTAGAATTAGAACTAATTTTCTAATGGTTAACTTATTGTATTGAAAAGTGTAACATCTTACAACAATACAGCTTATCAGCTGGCGCCTTGGCTCAATAGGCTAATCCTCCGCCCACGGCGCTGGCACACTGGGTTCTAATCCCGGTCAGAGCGCTGGATTCTGTCTCAGTTGCTCCTCTTCTAGGCCAGCTCTCTGCTATGGCCTGGGAGTGCAGTGGAGGATGGCCCAAGTGCTTGGGCCCTGCACCCCATGGGAGATCAGGAGAAGCACCTGGCTCCTGGCTTCGGATCAGCGTTGTGCGCCGGCCGCAGCGCACCGGCTGCAGCAGCCATTGGAGAGTGAACCAACAGCAAAGGAAGACCTTTCTCTCTCTGTCTCTCTCTCTCACTGTTCACTCTGCCTGTAAAAAAAAAAAAGAGAGAGAGAGCTTGTTCTGAGTCTCCCAAGTGAGTACAGGGGCCCAAGTACTTGTGCCATCTTCCACTGCTTCCCCAGGCCATTAGCAGAGAGCTGGATTGGAAGTGGAGCAGCCAGGACTGGAACCAGCATCCATATGGAAAGGCTTAACCTGCTGCACTACAGAACTGGCCCCTAAAATTTAATTTTTTAAAGCAATGATTGTTGGGGCCGGTGATGTGGTGCAGTGGGTTAAAGCCCTGGCTTGAAGCACCGGCATCCCATATGGGCGCTGGTTCTGGTCCCAGCTGTTCCTCTTCTGGTCCAGCTCTCTGCTATGGCCTGGGAAAGTGGTGGGAGATGACCCAAGTCCTTGGGCCCCTGTGCCCGAGTTGGGGACCCAGAGAAAGCTCCTGGCTCCTGGCTTCGGATTGGCGCAGCTCTGGTCATTGCAGCCATCTGGGTAGTGAACCAGCGGATGGAAGACCTCTCTCTGTGTCTCTACCTCTCACTGTAACTCTGTCTTTCATATAAATAAAAATAAAATAATAAAGCAGTGGTTGTTTAAACCAACATCTCAAGGTTTCTATTCTGTCACATTTTGCCTATTATATTCTCCCCTTACACGTGTGATTAGGACTGGCACTATAATCTGAAGCAGTATGTACATCATTCATCCCAATACGGAAGTATTGGGATATGACTTCTGACCCTCTCTGTTCGATCAGTTTCGTGTTGTAGCAGTTATCCTATAGGTAAAGGTAACGGGAAGATGTGAACACTGGCTGGATTACTGGAGGGTCTGTGGAGGTGGTCGGGGTATGGGAATTGGAAGTATGCTAACAACTGAGAAAGTAAAATGTACTTCAAGCATTTTGAGGTCCACTGGTAGAAAACAGAGCTGAAGGGCAGCAAAGGTGTGAGTGATAAGAAAATTGACACGGCGGAGCCAAGATGGCGGAATAGTGAGGACGCGCACTAGCAGTCCGCAAAAAGATAGTTTAATAAAAACAGAGTTACTGTAGCCTCAGGAAAAATCTCACGGAAAAAAATGCAGTGGAAATTCTTCCGGACCCAGTGAATGAGACGCAGAGGACCTAGGGGAAAGTAAGTTTGCGAACGGCAAATCGTGCCTTAGTGGCACGGGAGCTGCCGGGAGGGACGGGAACCGGACGGGAACCGGACAGAACACAGTCGCCATTGGATTCGAGCGCTTAAACGGGAGCCGATACAGGGATCCCGAGACACTGGCGGGGGGAAGCAGACACCACGGGGGAAACAGCACAATTGAGGCGAGCCCACACGGACACTAGCCTCTTTCGTTGCCCACCCTGCTAATTCTAGCTGGACTGAACGCAGTGGGACGGCGCGCGCCCGCCGGCTGAACCGGAAGCCGGGCGGAACACAGTCGCCATTGGAACTGAGCGCTTGAACGGGGGCCGATACAGGGATCCCGAGACACTGGCGGGGGGAAGCAGACCCCCCACGGGGGAAACAGCACAATTGAGGCGAGCCTGCACAGACACTAGTCTCTCTCGTCACCCACCCTGCTAATTCGAGCTAGATTAAACGCAGTGGGACAAGGCGCGCCCGCCCGCCCGCCCGCCCGCCCATCACTGAGGCAGACGGAACCAAAAACCCGAGGCTGTAGAAACCTGAAGGGGATCCAAAAACTGGGAACACACCGCGCACACAAACTCCGTTACCTTGACAACCCAGAGAAAGAGTGTGGGGAAAAAAAAAAAATGCCAAATAAAAACAGATTCCGAGGGAGCAAGATCAAGGAAGACGCTATGATGACCCCAAACGGAAAAGACACCCCAAGTCAGGATTACGAAGATAATGAGATAGAAGAAATGCAAGAAGCAGATCTCAAAGAATTGATAAGAACATTAAGAAGTTCTCAAAAACAAATTCTTGAACTACAGAAATCCTTAATGGATAAGATAGAAAACCTCTCTCGCGAGAATGAAGTACTACGGAGAAATCAAAACGAAATGAAACAACTAGCAGAACAAGAAGCTACGATAGTGACAAAAAATCTTAATGAATTGAAGAATTCAATAGATCAAGTGACAAGCAATCTTGAGGGCCTTAAAACCAGAATGGGTGAAGCAGAAGAGAGAATATCGGACCTAGAAGACAGAGAACAGGAGAGGAAACAGTCAAACCAAAGACAAGAAGAGGAAATTAGAAAACTAAAAGATATCGTCGGGAATTTACAGGATACTATTAAAAAACCCAACATTCGGGTTCTAGGTGTTCCTGAAGGTATGGAGAGGGAGAAAGGATTAGAAGGCCTTTTTAGGGAGATACTAGCAGAAAACTTTCCAGGCTTGGAGAAAGACAGAGAAATCCTAATCCAGGAAGCTCATAGAACCCCTAATAAACATGACCAAAAGAGATCCTCTGCACGACATATTGTAATTAAACTCACCACAGTGAAGCAAAAAGAAAAGATCCTAAAATGTGCAAGAGAGAAACGTCAGATTACTCTCAGAGGATCTCCAATTAGACTTACAGCTGACTTCTCAACAGAAACCCTACAAGCTAGAAGGGAATGGCGAGACATAGCCCAGGTACTTAGAGAGAAAAACTGCCAGCCCAGAATATTATACCCTGCAAAGCTCTCATTTGTGAATGAAGGTGAAATAAAGACCTTTCATAACAAACAAAAATTGAAAGAATTTGTTGCCACTCGTCCAGCCCTGCAAAAGATACTTAAAGACGTGTTACACACAGAAACACAGAAACACGACCATCAACATGAAAGAAGGTAAACGAAGGGAACCTCACGACAAAAGATCACAGGGAATTCAAAGCATACATTAGAAAATATCTAGCAAATGGCAGGGCAAACTTACCACTTATCAATAGTCACATTGAACGTTAAAGGTCTAAACTGTCCTGTTAAAAGACAGAGATTGGCTGATTGGGTTAAGGAACAAAAACCATCTATTTGCTGCCTACAAGAAACACATCTTTCCAACGAAGATCCATACAGACTGAAAATAAAAGGATGGAACAAGATATACCATGCCAACAGAAATGAAAAAAGAGCGGGAGTAACCATCTTAATATCGGACTACATAAACTTTAACACAAAAACTGTTAAGAGAGACAAAGAGGGGCACTATATAATGATTAAGGGATCAATACTACAGGAAGATATAACAATTCTCAATGTATATGCACCTAATTACAGGCCACAGGTTTATTTAAAAAATTTGTTAAGAAACTTAAAGGGAGACTTAGACCCCAACACAATAGTACTGGGGGACTTCAATACTTCACTCACAGATATTGACAGATCGACAGGACAGAAGATCAACAAGGAGACAGTAGATTTAAACAACACTATAGCCCAAATGGATCTAACAGATATCTACAGAACTTTTCATCCTACAAGTAATGCATTCACATTCTTCTCAGCAGTACATGGAACCTACTCTAGGATTGATCACATATTAGGCCATAAAGCAAGTCTCAGCAAATTCAAAAGAATTAGAATCATACCATGCAACTTCTCAGACCATGAGGGAGTGAAGTTGGAAATTAGCAACTCAGGAATCTCTAGAGCATATGCAAACACATGGAGATTGAACAACATGCTCCTGAATGAACAATGGGTCACTGAAGAAATCAAAAGAGAAATCAAAAATTTTCTGGAAGTAAATGAGGATAACAGCACAACATACCAAAACTTATGGGATACAGCAAAAGCAGTGTTAAGAGAAAAGTTTATATCAATAGGTGCCTACATCAAGAAACTGGAAAGGCACCAAATAGATGAGCTTTCAATGCATCTCAAGGATCTAGAAAATGTGCAGCAAACTAGACCCAAATCTAGTAGAAAAAGAGAAATAATCAAAATCAGAGAAGAAATCAACAGGATTGAATCCAAAAAAACATTACAAAAAATCAGCCAAACGAGGAGCTGGTTTTTTGAAAAAATAAACAAGATTGACACCCCATTGGCCCAACTAACTAAAAAAAGAAGAGAAAAGACCCAAATCAGTAAAATCAGAGATGAAAAAGGAAATATAACAACAGACACCACAGAAATCAAAAGAATCATCAGAAATTACTACAAGGACTTGTATGCCAGCAAACAGGGAAACCTATCAGAAATGGATAGATTCCTGGACACATGCAACCTACCTAAATTGAACCAGGAAGACATAGAAAACCTAAACAGACCCATAAGTGAGTCAGAAATTGAATCAGTAATAAAGGCCCTCCCAACAAAGAAAAGCCCAGGACCAGATGGATTCACTGCTGAATTCTACCAGACATTTAAAGAAGAACTAACCCCAATTCTTCTCAAACTATTCAGAACAATCGAAAAAGAGGGAATTCTCCCAAATTCCTTCTATGAAGCCAGCATCACCTTAATTCCTAAGCCAGAAAAAGATGCAGCATTGAAAGAGAATTACAGACCAATATCCCTCATGAACATAGATGCAAAAATCCTCAACAAAATTCTGGCCAATAGACTGCAACAACACATCAGAAAGATCATCCACCCAGACCAAGTGGGATTCATCCCTGGTATGCAGGGATGGTTCAATATTCGCAAAACAATCAACGTGATACACCACATTAACAGACTGCAGAAGAAAAACCATATGATTATCTCACTAGACGCAGAGAAAGCATTCGATAAAATTCAACACCCTTTCATGATGAAAACCCTAAGCAAACTGGGTATAGAAGGCACATTCCTCAACACAATCAAAGCAATTTATGAAAAACCCACGGCCAATATCCTATTGAATGGGGAAAAGTTGGAAGCATTTCCACTGAGATCTGGTACCAGACAGGGATGCCCACTCTCACCACTGCTATTCAATATAGTGCTGGAAGTCTTAGCCAGAGCTATTAGGCAAGAAAAAGAAATTAAAGGGATACAAGTTGGGAAGGAAGAACTCAAACTATCCCTCTTTGCAGACGACATGATTCTTTATTTAGGGGACCCAAAGAACTCTACTAAGAGACTATTGGAACTCATAGAAGAGTTTGGCAAAGTAGCAGGATATAAAATCAATGCACAAAAATCAACAGCCTTTGTATACACAGACAATGCCACGGCTGAGGAAGAACTGCTAAGATCAATCCCATTCACAATAGCTACAAAAACAATCAAATACCTTGGAATAAATTTAACTAAGGACATTAAAGATCTCTACAATGAAAATTACAAAACCTTAAAGAAAGAAATAGAAGAGGATACCAAAAAATGGAGAAATCTCCCATGTTCATGGATTGGAAGAATCAATATCATCAAAATGTCCATTCTCCCAAAAGCAATTTACAGATTCAACGCAATACCAATCAAGATACCGAGGACATTCTTCTCAGATCTGGAAAAAATGATGGTGAAATTCATATGGAGACACAGGAGACCTCGAATAGCTAAAGCAATCTTGTACAACAAAAACAAAGCCGGAGGCATCACAATACCAGATTTCAGGACATACTACAGGGCAGTTGTTATCAAAACAGCATGGTACTGGTACAGAAACAGATGGATAGACCAATGGAACAGAATAGAAACTCCAGAAATCAATCCAAACACCTACAGCCAACTTATATTTGATCAACGATCCAAAACCAGTCCCTGGAGTAAGGTCAGTCTGTTTAATAAATGGTGCTGGGAAAACTGGATTTCCACGTGCAGAACCATGAAGCAAGACCCCTACCTTTCACCTTACACAAAAATTCATTCAACATGGATTAAAAATTTAAACCTACGACCCGACACCATCAAATTACTGGAGAGCATAGGAGAAACCCTGCAAGACATAGGTACTGGCAAAGACTTCTTGGAAAAGACCCCAGAAGCACAGGCACTGAAAACCAAAATTAACTACTGGGATTGCATCAAATTGAAAAGTTTCTGTACTGCAAAAGAAACAGTCAGGAAAGTGAATAGGAAACCGACAGAATGGGAAAATATATTTACAAACTATGCAACAGATAAAGGGTTGATAACCAGAATCTACAAAGAAATTAAGAAACTCCACAACATCAAAACAAACAACCCACTTAAGAGATGGGCCAAGGACCTCAACAGACATTTTTCCAAAGAGGAAATCCAAATGGCCAACAGACACATGAAAAAATGTTCAAGATCCCTAGCAATCAGGGAAATGCAAATCAAAACCACAATGAGGTTTCACCTCACCCCGGTGAGAATGGCTCACATTCAGAAATCCACCAACAATAGATGCTGGAGAGGATGTGGGGAAAAAGGGACACTAATCCACTGTTGGTGGGAATGCAAACTGGTGAAGCCACTATGGAAGTCAGTCTGGAGATTCCTCAGAAACATGAATATAACCCTACCATTCAACCCAGCCATCCCACTCCTTGGAATTTACCCAAAGGAAATTAAATTGGCAAACAAAAAAGCCGTCTGCACAGCAATGTTTATTGCGGCTCAATTCACAATAGCTAAGACTTGGAACCAACCCAAATGCCCTTCAACAGTAGACTGGATTAGGAAATTATGGGACATGTACTCTACAGAATACTATACAGCAGTCAAAAACAATGAAATCCGGTCACTTGCAACAAAATGGAGGAATCTGGAAAACATCATGCTGAGTGAATTAAGTCAGTCCCAAAGAGACAAATATCATTTGTTTCCCTTGATTGGCGATGACTAACTGAGCACCAAAGGGGAAACCTGTAGAAGTGAAATGGACACTATGAGAAACAGTGACTCGATCAGCTCTTGTGCTGACTGTTGTTGTACAATGTAATACTTTATCCATGGTAGTATTTTTTTTTTCTTTATCCTAGTACTAGTGGTTGAACTCTGTAATTAACACACAATTATTCTTAGGTGTTTAAATTTTAACTGAAAAGTGATCTCTGTGAAATATAAGAGTGGGAATAAGAGAGGGAGGAGATGTAAAATTTGGGACATGCTCAATCGGAACGGCCCCAAATGATGGAGTTAGAATTGTGCCATGGGTTTCCAATACAATCCCATCAAGGTGGCATGTACCAAGGCCATCTCATTAGTCCAAGTGATCAATTTCAGCTCACAATTGATCACACTGATAGGTCTAAGAGTCAAAGGGATCACACAAACAAGACTAGTGTCTGTTAATACTAACTGATAGAATGAAAATGGGAGAGAATGATCCAACATGGGAAGCAGGATACACAGCAGACTCATAGAATGGCAGATGTCCTAAATAGCACTCTGGCCTCAGAATCAGCCCTTAAGGCATTAGGATCTGGCTCAAGAGCCCATGAGAATATTTTAGGCATGGAAAGCTAAGACACTCTGGAAAAAACAGAAGACCTAAATGAAAGATCTCTGCGAGTGAGATCCCAGTGGAAAGAACGGGGCCATCAAAGAAGGAGGTACCTTTCTCTGAAGGGAGGAGGGAACTTCCACTTTGACTATGGCCCTGTGGGAATAAGATCGAAGTCGGCGAACCCTAAAGGCTTCCATAGCCTCGGCAACTCATGACCAGAGCCTAGGGAGATTACTGACGCCATAAACAAGAGTGTCAAATTGTTAAATCAACATCAGGAGTCACTGTGTACTTACGTCTCATGAGGGATCTGTCCTTAATGTGTTATCCAATGTGAAGTGATGCTATTACTAGTACTGAAACAGTATTTTTACACTTTGTGTTTCTGAGTGGGTGCAAACTGATGAAATCCTTACATAGTATATATTGAATCGATCTTCTTTATATAAAGATAATTGCAAATGATTAAAAAATCTTGGTGTTAAACTGGAAATTGCATAGACAATTAATCAACTTTTTTAAAAAAAATCATGTAGGATCTCTGTCCTTAATGTGCTGTACATTGTGAATTAATACTATAACTAGTACTCCAACAGTATTATCATTTTGTGTCTCTATGCGAGGGCAAACCGTTGAAATCTTTACGTAATATGTACTAAATTGATCTTCTGTGTATAAAGAGAATTGAAAATGAATCTTGATGTGAACAGAAGGGGAGAGGGAGCGGGAAAGGGGAGGGTGGGGGGAGGGAGGGAAGTTGTGTGGGGGGGGAGCCATTGTGGTCCATGAGCTGTTCTTTGGAAATTTATATTCTTTAAATAAAAGCTTTATATAAAAAAAAAAGAAAGAAAATTGACACAGAGAATGAGAGCCTCTGGCTTATTCCAATCGGCATTCTATTAATAAAAATTGAAGACAGCTACTTACCAAAAGAGAAGAAAACTAATATAAAACTCACAGACACTGAGATACTTTGTGTTGCCTGCTAGAAGTAAAGTAACAGGTCTGAATGCAATAACATATCAGCAGGGTCTGGCCCCAGCAGTTTTGTGCAATGCTGACCGTGGTAAATGATTCAAGAGCCATGCCATCAAAATGAACAGATTCCATTTCCATCACAAACTTTACACATACTCAGGTGGCTGTGGTAAAGAGAATTAGCCACACAGCACGGGATGGGAGCTTTAATTATGACAGTAAGGTAACACATTTTTATAGGCAGGTTACATTCAAACTGGGAAAGCTGAGGATCATGAGAATTTTCTTTTTTAGATACATGTTTTTAGTTTAGACGATGACATCATAGCATTGAATAAATTAAATATAGCCACTATTTAGCTATGCCTCAAACCACCTCCTTCATATACACATTGGCTTTTATCTCTTCCTATGATTACATCTGTACCAGGAATTAGCACCAACGCTTATGATACTGTTTATTTTTTTGCAGTTCATTCAGCTCTTTATAAAACTCATCCATATTCAGTTCAGCCTATATGAGTCACACTGCATTGTCAGCCAGAGTATTAATATTTCAGGATATAATCCAATAGAGATCAGAAGGTACTATAAGGATGATTCTCCAATTTAGCGTTTCCTATTTATTCAGTGCAGGTACATTTTACTATGAATAGCTGTTACCTCACCATGTTTCTTTCTTAGACCAGAATTCACAAAAAATTAATTGATCACAGATATTCAAATCTGATGGCTGTATGCAAAGTCACAATAATTCTATAATATGAGCCTAATTACCAGGATTTGGGGGACTCTGTAGCTAGTGTATTTAACAAATAATGTAGAACTGTATATCCTGAGCCCCTTTCAAGATGTTTCATCTTTATAGAAAGGGGCTGGAAGAAAGAAAGGAAAAAGAGGCCATATGAAGGCAAGAAAGTTGGACTAGAGGGAGGAAAGAAGGAAGGGAGGGAGAGAGAGAGATTGGAAAGGAGGGAAGGAAGGATTGAGCTATCATCTTACTATTTCCCCACACGCCAGGAGAAAGGGAGTTAAATATACGTCAGGAGCACAAATGCTGGCCTGAAGATTGGGTAAGACTGTTGTTTTACATCTGGTATCAACTACAAGCAAGAAGTTATTCTCCCACTTTCTGCTTGCCAGAGTCCTGGCTCCACCTACATGAATCAGAGGTGCAGCTATACCAAGGAATGATTCTCTTTGCTCATGTGTATAAGTTTACGGACCTGAGTCTAGCTGCAATGTCTGCAATAGGAGTATACGACTATTTTCTAAGTCTTATAGTCACGTGTGTGTGTGTGTGTATGTGTGTGCACGCTGTATTCCATTCTTCCCGTCCCACCCTTACCTCCCTCTCTACCCTCCCTTCCTTCATTTCCTACTTCCTCCCTTATTAGTGGAATATCTATTGCATTGCTGGTAAGTTGATGACCTCCAGGAGCTTACCATCTATGAGAGATATAAACGTGGGAGCAAATAATTAAAGAATGATGTAATAATAATACTTTCTGATAAGTTGAATTTATTGGCTAGTATCCACACACTTTAGGTCATTATAAGGCTGCTATAAGGGCTGGCACTGTGGCTCAACAGGCTAATCCTCCGTCTTGCGGCGCTGGCACACCGGGTTCTAGTCCCGGTCAGAGCGCCAGATTCTGTCCCGGTTGCCCCTCTTCCAGGCCAGCTCCTGCTGTGGCCCAGGAGTGCAGTGGAGGATGGCCCAAGTGCTTGGGCCCTGCACCCCATGGGAGACCAGGAAAAGCACTTGGCTCCTGCCTTCGGATCAGCGCGGTTCGCCGGCGGCAGCACGCAGGCCGCGGCGGCCACTGGAGGGTGAACCAATGGCAAAGGAAGACCTTTCTCTCTGTCTCTCTCTCTCTCTCACTGTCCACTCTGCCTGTCAAAAAAAAAAAAAAAAAAAAAAGGTTGCTATAAGGTCACAATTCAAGCATCTTGGGAAAAAGTACTAGTAGCAAGATATTACTGCCACATAGAAATAGAAAACTAAAATTGTGTTGCCATCGAAACTTTCCTATGTTTGTAATCTACAATTGTTCCTGAGCTAGTTTACACCAGAATAAATCAGGGTTAAGTTATTTTGAAAATGATGTATCTTTATGGTTATTGCACCTTGGAAACTAGAGGTTAATTGAATTAAGGGCTAGACCACTGTATCAACATTTTAGTGTTTATTACAACATTTGGGCTATTAATGAATCAGAGATAACAAATATTCTCTGATTTACTAGAAAAGCAGGTTATTAAGAATCACAGTGATCTTTGAAGTTTCTGAGACCTCTGTTACTAATCCAGGAAGAAAGGAAATGAGAGAACAGTTTGTAATAGGAAATCTGAACAAAAGTATTTACATAACCAAGAAAACCCTCTGGAGAAAGGAGGAATTTGCAGGTAAATTAATGCAATGGATTCACAGGACAAAAACGGGGGTGGGGGGGTGGCAGGTGACTAGAAGGCCCAACGGTGCACTTTACAATGAATAATTCCATCAGAATTATGTGTGCAAATTAGATCAATTAAAAAAGAAGATGCTCAGTCACACACTGGTCTAAGAGCGAACAGTTGTGGGAATAGAAGTAAAAGTAATTCCAGCTGAGAGTGTGGAGATCACCCCAGGTGGAAAACAAAACTAATTCCTGAAGGAATGAGAGTAAGTGAATGTGTTATTTATTTTCTTTCCTTTTAAAGGTTGACGCTTTAGGAAAAAAAAAAAAAAACCTCATGCATATTTTGCCTGGCTTTTTCTACATTTATACTGTCCTTGAAAAGCAACAATCACAACAAAACCCACACAAATAACAGCTACAAAACTTTCCCCACAAACTCAAAAAGTCAACTAAAAGCTGATTCAAAGTGATGACCCTCGCTTTATCAAAATTTGGAGAATTTCATTTAATCTTCTACTATGTTAGAATTTTTCTACAGTCACTTAAATAAAATGTTGCTAACTAAGGCATGACAAGGGAAAAGTGAAAACAGAACATGTTATTTCAAGAGAAAGCATATTATGAAAGTTCAGTCTATATTATAAGCATATTATAAGCCTTTTGGAACAAAAAGTTTTATTCCTGCCTTCGTAATCCTAGGATAGTACTTTTAAAAGGAATGTATTGAATTATTTCTGAGAAGTATGTTACATATATTCAACATTTTTAAATTGTAATGAGAACATCACATTCCTCATAGTCTCTAAAACCTTTAGATGTTTTAATTTTGATAATCTGATAGATAAGTATTTGAATTTTTATTTCCCTAAATATTAGTGATATTGAATACATTTTCGTACTTGCATTTTCTTTTCTATGAATTGACCTTGTTTGGGGTCTAACTTCTTATTGGACTGCTTGTCCTTTTATAATTGAATTATAGGAATCCTTTGAATATTACTGATGAAATTTTTTATTTCCATCACATTGCCAATATTTTCTCCTGGGATGTCCCCATCTATTCATTGTCAGCACTTTTTGTTTTTAATTTATCAGAAGTCTTAATGTTTGATATCGCCAAACTTAGACAGTTTTGTGTCTTTTCCTAAGATCTTCCCTGTTTCAAGGCCGTAACTGCAGTTTGTTACTTTCTTTTATTATTTTCTCTGTGTTGTCTTTTACATTTAGGCATTTAATACATATAATACTTATTATTATATTTGCTGTATAGAACAATATAATGTTTTTTCAAAATATTTACACAGTTTACCTGAAAGCATTTGTGGAATAATCTGCCATTTCTCTATTGATATAAAACCCTGCCTCTCTCATGACCTAATTAACCAAATATATCTGCACCAGTTTCTGGATTATCTATTTAATTCATCTGATGTGGTTGTTTATTCCTTAGCCAACTCCACATATTTTAATTACTACTATGCTTTATAATACAATTTAATAACATGAAAACCATCTTTTATTTTTAAATATTGCTTTGACTATCACCACGCATATTCTCTCTCTCCTCTCTCTTTTTTTTTTTTTTTTTGGCAGGCAGAATTAGACAGTGAGACAGAGACAGAGAGAAAGGTTTTCCTTTTCCGTTGGTTCACCCCCCAAATGGCCAGATCCAAAGCCAGGAGCCAGGTGCTTCCAAGGGATCTCCCATGTGGGTGCAGGGCCCAAGGACCTGGGTCATCCTCCACTGTACTCCCAGGCCACAACAGAGAGCTGGACTAGAAGAGGAACAACCGGGACAGAATCCGGCGCCCCGACCGGGACTAGAACTTGGGGTGCTGGCGCCACAGGCGGAGGATTAGCCTAGTGAGTATATCATCCTTAACCATTGGTTGGCAAAGATAAAGTTTGACAAAACTATTTGTACAATACTGATATACAAGCATTTATTTGTTTTGTTTCTGTTTTTTTATTTATTTTTTACTTTTAGCTCCCATATTCTCCCTTGGAGGAGGACAGAGAATTCACTTGTTAAATGTAGTGTTAAACACACGAATTCAAAGCTTATACTCATTTAGAATTAAAAATAATTACCCTTAAAATACCTTAGTTAGCTAAAATAGTTTTAGTTCCCTAGTATTTTTACAACTGATTAACTAATGTAGACATTTTTGCCTTTATTTAGAAGGTCTAAAACAGTACCAAATAAACAAATTAAAAAAAAAAAAAAACAACTCTATGGGGAACACCAGAACACCTTAGCGTTGCTTGTATAATTATCATTAGTGTCTATGGATTATGACTTGAGGCCAATAAGCTGAAAGATAACTTTAATGCTAAGTTATATTCATTGCACCTGGTCTCTGGTGGAGTTGTTCATTTTTTTTCTTCAGTTTCTCAATCTTGACATTATTAACATTTTGGGCTGGATAATTCTTGGCTGGGGGATTAGCTGTCCTGTGCGTTGTAGGATCTACCAACATTTCTGGCTCTACAAACTCTATGCTAGGGGCCATCTGCCCACCCAGCATCCCAATCCCAGCTATGACAGTCAACAATGTCTTTAGACATTCCTGCGTGTCCCGCAGAGAGTTATATCATTCTCAGTTGGTTATCTCATTTCATGGACTTTGTAGTTAGCAGTCTCACCTAAGTCTTTCAGTGAGAAACCATTTCAAGTATTCGTGGAAGTACAGTCATAAATTACAAAGACATTTGAAACAGAGAGTTATGATTTTATTAAAAATCCATCAATATGCATAAATGGGTTGAGCAGATACTTATCCACAGATTCCAAAATAATTTAATAGGTGCTTCACTTTAAATGACTTTTCTGAGGTTTGTGAGAAGACCTGCCATTCTGAGCTGGTTGCTTTGTTCTCTAACAGTTTAGCTGGAATTGTTCTCAATAATATTTCAAACATATATCATAGCTCTTAGTGCCTGATGTCATGTGCACTCCACCCATTGATACTACCAGAGACAACTAATCGTGTCACCCTAGACAAGGGGGAGGGAGCTGAATGGAACCACAGAGCTAGTATTTGTCCTTCATCATATTCATTTTTGTCCTCACTCAGGAAAATGTCATGAGAGAGTTTTTCAGGGCTCTAAATGAGAGGTTGGCTCCAGTTAAGCATTGGTCCAGAAGACTAAGTATTTGTTTGTAATATCTGAGGCTCAGTTAATCTTAGATTTCAGAGCTAGCTCTGATTGAAACCACTAGCATTTCTATTTACCCTTTTTCCTGCTTGTTGACATTGTGTAAATAAATATTTAGACACTAAGTGGCTATATCAACATGCCTACAAATTTGAAAATTAAAAAGGAAAAACTGTCATCATTTAGATGTTTCTTAAATTTGCATATTTTGTTGTGTATCAATAGTGCTAATTAAAATCAAGCAGGACAAAATGGAAGCCCCATTTTGCTACAATTCACGTAAAAAAAGATGACAAACTTGGAGTAATTTAAAGACATATTTGCTTATATGATTTGGAAATATATAATTGGCTAAAAAATTCATTTCATTTTTTTAAGTTTCTAAAACACAGAGACATATTGCTAGGTTACATTTAAGATTCTTCTGCTCATTATAACCATGCTGTTTTATGTAAATAAAGGGCCTTTGAAAATAAAAAACAGTTTACATTCATTCAATTAACACTAATTGAGCACATATATTATGCAGATGCTGTTCCAGGTGCTGGTAAGACTGAGTTGAATAATTACGGTGCCTACCCTTGGGGAGCGCGCAGTCCACGAGGGTAACAGAGTTAAGTGACTCATGGCAATGGGAGGTGGTGAGGGATGTGCTGCCTGAACACGAGGCACGGACTGAGGACCAGCAAATGGTTCTGTGTGGCTGGAGGTCTCAGTGCACAGTGGGGGTGCCTACAGAAGACAGGCTGTTATGGTGATGTGTGGGATTCATTTCATGGAGAAGAATAAAGTAGAATTATGTTGTTCACAGTTACATCTGCTGGAGTTAAGCAAAGGCTGGGTAGTAGTTAATCTCTCTTTCTGTTTCTTTGTTGCTGCACTTATTGTTGACAAATCAGGCCAGTGGTATATTTAGCAGTAACAACACTCCAAGTCAAAAACAATTTCTCTAGCTATTTGGTACTGTTGGTTTCAAAGCAAATTTCTTTCCTCTTTGTGCACAGTTTTCACTAGTATTATACGAGAACAGAAAAAACTTAATGTGATAAAATGCATAGAAGAATATTGTATCAAAAACTTGATCAGTGGGGCTGGCATTGTGGTACAGTGGGTTAAGCCATCACCTGTGACACCAGCATCCCATAGTTCATGTCCCAGCTGCTCCACTTCCAATCCAGCTCTCTGCTAATGTGCCTGGGAAAGCAGCAGACAATGACCCCAGTAATTGAGCCCCTGCCACACATATGAGAGACCGTAATGACACTCCCAGTTCCTGGCTTGGGCCTGCCCATTGTGGTAATCTGGGGAATGAACCAGCAGATGGAAGATCTCTCTCTCTCTCTCTCTCTCTCTCTCTCTCTCTCTCTCCATCTCTTTCTGTAGCTGTCTTTCAAATAAATAAATACATCGTTAAAAAAAATACTTAGGGGCCAGCACTGTGGCACCTTGAGTTAAGCTGCTGTCTGCAGTGCTGGCAACCCATATGGGTGCTGGTTGGAATCCCTGCTGCTCCACTTCTGATCTGGCTCTCTGCTGGTGCACCAGGGAAGGCAGAGGGGGATGGCCCAAGTCCTTGGGCCCCTGCACCCATGTGGGAGACCTGGAACAAGCTCTTAGCTCCTGGCTTTGAATTGCCCAGCTCCAGCTATTGTGGCCGTCTGTAGGGTGAACCAGTGCATGGAAGACCTCTCTCTTTCTCTCTCTCTCTCTCTCTCTCTCTGTCATTCTGACTTTCAAATAGATAAATAAATCTTGAAAAAAATTAAAAAAAAAAAACTTGATCAGTTTGAACATAATCCACTTTTCCAAAGTTCATGTCACTCCAAACAAAACAGTTCCTGCCAGTTTTGGTTTTGTTTTGTTTTGTTTTGTTTTTGTTTTTTCCATAGTAAAATAGTGGCTAAGGATTTGAGCTTATCTTTAAGTAAATATATTTAATGAAACAAAACCCAAGCCAACAAGATTCAGGCATACTTGTTTTTTGTGGTGCATAGGGTATACCCAAGTGCATCACGTCAAGGGCACCAGCCGCACCAACGTGCCCAGGTTTCCCAGGCTTGTTCACTTACCAACATGCCCTGCTCCTGGCCTGCTGATCAGAGTTTCCTGGTCTTCCTGCCCTTGCACTTCGCCAAGACATATTCTCAAGAAATAATCAGGTGTTTACATCTTGGTATAAATTGAAGTCACTGAATTGTGTCTTCCAGGGTCACTTATTTTTAAAGTATACTCTCAGTTTGTATACAATACGTTATTGATGTTTGTGACTAGGAAAAGGAGATCATGTTGAATGGCTTACGCTAAATCCAGCCCGGGTTTAGAACTTTGCAGACTGTAAAGTGGGAGGTGCTTAATGAGTACATTGAGGCAGACTGTCTGCGTGTGCTCACTATGTATTAGCTGTTTGAGTGAGGAAAGAAAGTATGCAATGTTATAATTTCAAATGATGCTAGCAGAAGAGTGTATTAGAGGTCATCTACTCACCGTTTGCTTTACAGATTCTAGAATTAATGGTAAGCAGTTGAAAACCTAGGGACCCAGAGAAGTACAGCTGGAAAGGACTCAGATCTGAACAAATTCCATTTCCCACCGGGTGGCACACCGTTGCCTACCAAACGGGTAACCAAGTCTCCAGTGCAAAAGGCTGGAAATAGAGTTTGTAAAACATAAATCTCAGAAGTAGCATTTGGATGATTTTATTATTGTCTCTGATTCTCCTTTACTGTGACACCAACTCTCTGAAGGGTGACTATTGACCAATGATTTTGACTTTTACCTTTTCAAAGATACACTAACCACCTGATCTTCATGTTCTGTTTTAATTTCATCATCCATGGTTCTCTGTGAGTACACTGAGTGTATATGATATTCCATCTTCACTGAGACCATTAAGCTCTGTCTTATGAGTCATTTTTATCAAATATATGTTCTATTTACATTTGGAAACCAAATGTTCCTTATATTTTACCAGCCTGCAGTTGCAAAATGTAATCATATTCCCTTTAATAGGCATATTATGATGACAACCCTGTAATGTTCAACTATAGGGAATCCAGTCTCTAACCAACTTTTAACAGAGAATTTTTCAATGTTTATTTATTAATATCTACTTGAAAGGCAGAGAGAGAGAAAGAGGTGGGAGAGAGGGAGAAAGAGATTTCCATTCTCTGGTTCACTCCCCAAATGCCCACAATAATCAAGGCTGGACCAGTACAAACCCAGGAGCCTGCAACTCTATACAGTTCTCTCGCGTGAGTGGAAGGGGCCCAAGCTTTTGCACCATCATCCAGTGCTTCCTAGAATGCATTAGCAGGAATCTGAGTGGGAGGTGAAGTAACCAGGATCAAACCAGAACTCTGATGTGGGATGTAGGTGTCCCAGAGTCTTAACTCATTGTGCTCTACACCTGTCCCTATCCAGGAATGTTTATGTTCTCCACAAATGGAGCCTATCTTCAGGGGTCTCATCAGTCTTCTGTTTTGTACTCTCCCCAGGATCTGCTACTTGATCCATTGCAGGTCATCTCCTGATCTGATATTCTGAGAATGCAATGTCTCTAAAGCTATTATCCTATCACTCTCACCACTGCTTTCTCAACAAGGGTGATGTCAGAATGAGGAGGGTGAAAACTGATTATTGGGAGGTAAAAATAGCCTACTCTATATATGCAAAGCACAGAAATCCACATAGAATGTAATCAGATAGAGGATCTATTTGTGACATTAAAATTACTTGTGGGGAGGTAATTACGGAAAAATGTCCGATAAAGTGCTCAGATGATTGATAATGAGAAATCAAAAACAAAATTTGAGAAATACTTCTCCAACCTTTCACACTGGGTATGGGAATAACACCAGTTCCTTCCTTTAACTGTTCAGAATGCTCCTGAGATCAACCTATGCAGAGTTACACAGAGAGAGAAGGAGAGGCAGAGAGACAGAGAGAAGAGAGAGAGAGAGAGGTCTTCCATCCACTGGTTCACTCCCCAGATGGCTGCAACAGCCGGAGCTGTGCCGATCCGAAGCCAGGAGTCAGGAGCTTCCTCCGGGTCTCCCACATGGGGCCCAAGTCTTTGGGCCATCTTCCACTGATTTCCCAGGCCATAGCAGAGAGCTAGATCAGAAGTGGAGCAGCCACATGGGAATGCCAGCACTACAGGTGGCGGATTTACCCTCTATGCCACAGCGCCGGCCCCCAACCTATGCATGTTTTAGAAAGTTTCACTAAAGATTCTGGGGGTTACAGAAGATGAACTTCCTGGGCCAGTGCTAAATGTGGCATCACTCAGAACACATCCTCGCATAGGGTAGCTCCTACGTGCCTGCCTGCCCAGTTCTCAGTCTCCCTCTTCTTCATTAGGGAAGTGCTGTCTTCCCTCCAGGAAAGTGTTGGACATTTCTACGTTTCAGATTTCTCCTTTTCTCTCATTTCATTTTCTGTCCTGAAGCTGCCACTTTCCATGGTGACTGACCATGGGAAGTCCTGTTTTTTACCGAATGGCCATGCCTCATGGTCTTCTAAGGAAAACCATATTGGACTATCTCATCAAATACAGTGCAATTTTCAAGTCTGTTATCCCTAGTCTTAAAAGCCTCCAAGAGAGTAACATGGACAATTTCATCCAGGCTGAGATTCGTCAAACCCAACTCAGTAATCTGCTGTGGATTATATTGTCAGGCCCTCCAATTCATCTCAGGCTAGGTGGTGGCCAAACCCTGAGCAAATATTTAGAAAATGCTCAGGACATTCTTTGACAAAATGTAACGATAAGGGAATCTTGAAAAATATATCTTTACTCCTTGTCTTAAATTACATTACAAGAGTGCCTTAGGAGAGCTGTCAGTTGTTGGGGTAGCTCGTATATGATTTTACACTATTTCAGATCAATTGTATACTGATGGTAAGTGAAAAGTTATCAGAATGTTAACCAACTGGCATTGACTTCCTGAATTTCTTAATGTTAGTATTCGAGGATCTGAGACTCAGAACAACTGAGAATGGTTGCTCACCCTAGATTCTAGCTTATTCAACTTGCAGAGCCCTCTGGCGAAGGGGCTAGAACACCAGCAGGTATCACCATGCCCTGCTGTGGTGCAGCCTTGGGGTTTGTTTCCTTGGTACAACATTCTCCCTTACCCCATTTCTCAACGTAAAAGCAAAGGCATATGATATTTTTCATATATAACAAGTTCACGTTTTTCTTATCATCAATATGTGAAGATGCATCTTTCAGAGAGTAGACATTCAGATGGTCATTCTGCAACCAGCATCTATAATGAGAGGTGCTATTATTTCTGACAGCAGGAAGTGGTGAGTCATCTTATTTGGTAATCACAGTTTGCTGCTTGTCAAGAAAAAAAGCATTTTAAATATTGCCTAGCATTACTTAGCCCTCTGCCCCTCCTCGCCAATGCTGCTGCTGTGTCTCCTGAGAGACCCAATATGTTAGGGCATGTCCATTGAAAATTGAAACTGTATAATCTATTACAATGCAAAACAGAAATCAAGCTCATGCTGTGGCTAGCATTGAAACAGGCTTGTTACATTTATAAAGATTGCACGGGTAAGAGCAGCCCCAGTTGACCAACATATGGGCACTGATGAGGCTGTGTGTTTCTCATTTAATTTATAGTTGGAGCGTCCACCTCTGAGATTTAACTAGCTTTTCAATGGTACATTTCGCACCTGTGCAATGTCACTAATCCCAGAGACTATTTTCTTTTTTATCCTGTGGAATTATCTAGAGAGGCCAATTAAGGGGGAAAAAAAAGCAATTCTGGGAAACAGAAATGTGTTGCATCCCAGAGGTTAGAGACAGACCACATGAGGAAAAACGAATTCATCTCTGAATTTACTACTGCAATTTAAAAAATAATGTCTTACGTACACAGAAATACTGATGCATACTTTAGGGAAGTTTTAATAAGATTTTTAAAACTTCTGTTGATTCCTAATGTTTATGACTTATTTTCAAAGATTGATAACTACAGATAAGTAAGTCTTCCATCTCTTTTCACCAAAAAGGATAGAATTTATATCTCATAACTTCCATGTCAGCTAGAGCAAAGTTGAAGATGCTCTCATTGCCATCTTATAAATGAAGAGACCATAACACAAAGACATTGCAGCAGCTTTACCCATAATTTACCTCATAATCGGAGAGCATTTCTGAAATACGATCAAGTCAGTTCTTACTCCCTTAAGAGCTATCTCGTGGGAAAGCGCTTCCATCTCCCTCCCTCTCTCTTTCTCTCTCTTCTGAAAAACATAGTTTATTTGCTATTTTCAAAATATTTACTTTTCGGTAGTTTTTTAGAGTGATAATCATTCCCCCCCAAAAAAACAAACTATCAGATACTGAAGGTTTTGTGAAATCTAAGTATAGATGGGGCGGGACTGTGGTGTAGGGGGTAAGGCCAGCACCTCCAGTGGCGGCATTCCATCTGGGTGCTGGTTCGAGTCCCAGCTGTTCCACTTCCGATCCAGCTCTCTGCTGTGGCCTGGGAAAGCAGTGAAAGCTGGGTCTCTGCACCGGCATGGGAGACCCGGAAGAATCTGCTAGCTCTTGGCTTCAGATCGGCCCAGCCCCGGCTGTTGAGACCAATTGGAGAGTGAAACAGTGGATGGAAGACCTCTCTCTCTCTTTTTGCCTCTCCTTTGCTCTCTGTGTAAACTCTTTCAAATAAATAAATAAATCTTCAAAAAAAAGAAACTAATTCTAAGTAGAGACTGACTTTGAATATATGTGGGTATTTCAAAAAGTTCACAGAAAATAATTAAAAGATAAATTTATTTTGTTGCAATAAAATTGAAACCATGCAGTTTATTCCTGATATGTATTTTAAATGAACGCTTTGAACATCCTCTGCAGAAATGAGTAAGGGCAATATTTGTGCCCTTTCAAGTTTCAGTGAAGCCCAATTTTTGCTTTTGCCATGTATTTCAGGATTGTGGTCTTTTATACTTACTATTGTTTTCAAATTTTAAAATTCATGTTTGATCTGATTCAATAATTGTGAAATTTGGTACAATGGAGTTAAATCTGACAATTAATGGAAGATTTTATGGAGTCTTTCCACATATATGAGAATGATTTCATAGTGCCCTAATTGCTTAATACAACTGATCACATGTAATTAAGATAAAATTATTGACCGGCGCTGCAGCTCACTAGGCTAATCCTCCACCTGCGGCGCTGCCACCCTGGGTTCTAGTGCCGGTTGGGGCACCGGTTCTGTCCTGGTTGCCCCTCTTCCAGTCCAGCTCTCTGCTGTGGCCCAGGAGTGCTGTGGAGGATGGCCCAGGTCCTTGGCCCCTGCACCTGCATGGGAGACCCGGAGGAAGCACCGGCTCCTGGCTTTGGATCGGCGCAGCACACCGGCCACAATGCACCGGTCGTAGCGGCCAGTTCAGGGGTGAATCAATGGCAAAAAGAAGACCTTTCTCTCTGTCTCTCTCTCACTGTCTAATTCTGCCTGTCCAAAAAAAAAAAAAAGATAAAATTATAACAGATCATTGTAATATTTAATTTTGAACAAGGGATCTGGCTACATTACACAGAGTTCTGGTGAAATATATAAGCTAATTGATATAATCCCTTTTTGTTTGGTTCAATCTAGCAATTTCAGAAACCTGAAAGAATTGTGCTAGTCCTGATGCAGATTGTCCCTTTCCCTTAGAGAATTCAGTCAATGAATTAATAAGCACTCAGAATTTTAGGCTGAAAGGAAGTTAGGAAACTGAAGCCAGTATTGTAAGACACCTGACTTTTTGAGTTTTTTAAATATGTGTATTTTTTCGTTGCCTATTTTGTTGCTTCCTTTAGCTAAAATAAATACTTGGGGCATGGCTATGGGAAGAGGATGGAATGACTTTTCCTATAAAACTTACTCTTAAAACTTCTTAGGTTTTGTAATGAAATAAAATTCACTTGGGGGATTTCATAATATTTTCCATAAGACTGATGGAAACATCTTCAAACTCTGAGACACTCTGAATGGAGATTGCCTGTTCATTTTAGTGACTTGATTTTTTGAATTATCTCTGTTCTCAAAAGAATTTGAGGAGGTTCCCACAAACACACACAGCAAAAAACTAAGATGATAAATAAATTAGGAAACTGAGGAGATGAGAAAAAGAAAAACCTTAATGAAGCTTTAAAAATTGCAGGAAAATGGATTCCTTTTTACACTGATAACGCTGGACCTCAGCTGTGCATTGCCATCACCTGGGGATTGTCTGAAACTCCAGTGCTTGGACCCCCACCTCAGCTCAGCCACATCAGAATCCTCAGGATGGGCCCTGAGTTCTGCTACTTTCAGGAAATTATGTGGATTGTTTAATTATATTTAGGCTATTTCTCATTAAAATTATTTTCAGAAAATTATGCAAGTTATGCAACCAGGTTTAAGAATCATTGCCTTCGACCAAGAAACAAAATGATAAAGACAAAGAAGAACGAACAAGAGCCAAATAAACAAAAACTTTTTGCATTTTCTCCTTTTCCGTGTAAAGAAAATGATGAGACTCCCACTTCAACACGTTCTCTCTCCTACATCATTCCTGCATTCAATTGAAATAGACTCATTTTTTCTTTTGGGAAAAAAAACCATTGTCTGTACCTTGTTTTCAAGCTACTTTCTGAATTTGTGGAAGCAGACAAGCTCAACAGCAATGCAAATATGGTGCGGGGACGGGGGGGAAGAGGCCATTCCCTGAGACTGTACAGGATGCTGTAAAAAACCACAAAGGGCTTCCTGGAGGAAGAGGCATTTGTTCCAGGCTTTGACTGCTCAGCAACTGCTCTTGGTGACAAACGCACCTGTTGCTGAGGAAGAGTGACAGAGGCTGAGAACAGCTGCAGAGTACATACAAGCAGTTCACGGGGAGGTGAGCAGGCCCATGAGTCGTAAAGGCAGATAAATCATTACATTCACAAGCGATTCTTATGCTACACTTCTTAGAAGACTTTTTTTTTTTCCATTTGGCTCCTCTGGAGTTAAAGAAAATTGCTGGTGATGTACATGTGGAAGGGTAATTAATTGAAATACCACTTTTTCTTTGTTCCCCTTCCCCCAAAACTTTTTCTGTTTCCATTTAAAATTTTTTTAAAATACGTTTCACTTTATCTGAGAGACAGAGAGAGGCAGCGATAAAGAGCAATCTTGGATCTGCTGGTTTGGCCCCCAAATGCCCACAGCAGCCTGAGCTAAGCCAGGCTAAAACCAGGAGCCCAGAACTCCCCATAAACTGGAGTGAACTTGTTAAATTGACTGGACTGGCCTTAGCTACATAATGGTGATAAAAGCAGGATCTGATCCTATAGGTGAGCAATAAAGACAAAAGAAGGTAACATAAGTAAAATGTGGAAGTCTTGATTCAAGCTTAGACTAACATCACAAAACCTGCTTTTATAACTTTATTCATATATCCCCTCCCTAAGATTCTTTTTTTTAAAGATTTATTTATTTATTTGAAAGTTAGAGTTACACAGAGAGGAGAGGCAGTGAGAGAGAGAGAGAGAGAGAGAGAGAGAGAGAGAGAGGTCTTTCATCCGCTGGCTGCAACGGTCAGAGTTGAGCTGATCCGAAGCCAGGAGCTTCTTCCGGGTCTCCTACAAGGGTGTAGGGGCCCAAGCATTTGGGCCATCTTCTACTGCTTTCCCAGGCCACAGCAGAGAGCTGGATCAGAAGTGGAGCATCCGGGTCTTGAACCAGCGCCCATATGGGATGCCTGCACTTCAGGCTAGGGTGTTAACCCACTGAGCCACAGCGCCGGCCCCCCTGATTCTTTATTCTAAATAAATATCTATCTGTGCTGTTAGTAAAACCTATGAATTCAGGGCCAGTATGTGGCATAGTGGTTAAGTCACCACTTGGGATACCTGCATTCCATATTATAGTGCCTGGTAGGAATCTGAGCTCCTCCGCTTCTGATCCAGCTTCGTACCGATGCGCACGTGGGAGACAGCAGTGAATACTCAAGTAATTGGGTCCTGCATGGAGTCTTAGATTCCTGGTTTTGGCTTGGCCCAGCCTTGGCTATTGTGGGAATTTGGATGGAAAACCAGTGGATAGGAGAACTCTCTCTCTCTCCCTCTCTCTCTCTTTTTCCCTCTCCTCTGTCTGTGTGTACCTGCCCTTAAATAAAATGAACATAAACAAATAAAATATATATACACAGGAATAAACCAAAGCATAGGAATGCTGTCAGCAGAAGTCTGGTCCTATTACCCTCCTTCCTGATAATATGAGAACTCTGATGAGGAGGAAGGAGGGCTGAACAGATCCAGACCCCAACTTGCCACACTCCCAGTGAGAGATCATGAAAGAGAGTGATTTCTCTTGCTACCTAGCCTGCTCTTCCAGGTCGTCTCTGTATAGGTTTTCCTTCTCCTGTGACTGCTGATTTTTCTCTGCCAGTGACTACTTGTCATTTACATTCATTGTGCTCTGATAAAAGGCTGTCATAACTTTAAAACAGGCAGTTCCACCAAAGTAACCTTCAAAGAAACCTTGCCAAATCAGATGATTATAGATCTCTGTCTCACTGCTCCTTATCTTAAAATGAATATTTGAGAAAGAAATCCTTTTGCCACATACTTGCTGGGAAGGAAAATGGATCGTGCTTTCCATTCATGAGGGACGAGTTTTGATGAATGTTGAGATACTCTGTACTTTATGCACCTGTCATTTTGCCCAGTCATAGTAGTTTTGTTTTCTGACAACTTGTTCATTATTATAAAAAGACCAGTGGAAAGGTGAACTAAAAAGGACAAGGAATTCCTAAATGGTGCTTGTTGAGCTATGACTTCTCCATAAACCTAGTTAGAAGTAACAGTGTCTTTTTTTTTTTTTTTTTGATTGGCAGAGTAGACAGTGAGGGAGAGAAAGGTCTTCCTTTTGCCGTTGGTTCACCCTCCAATGGCCGCTGCACTGCAGCCGGCGCATCGTGCTGATCCGAAGCCAGGAGCCAGGTGCTTCTCCTGGTCTCCCATGCGGGTGCAGGGCCCAAGGACTTGGGCCATCCTCCACTGCACTCCCGGGCCATATCAGAGAGCTGGCCTAGAAAAGGGGCAACCGGGACAGAATCCAGCACCCCTATTGGGACTAGAACCCAGTGTGCCGGCACCACAGGCAGAGGATTAGCCTAGTGAGCCGCGGCGCCGGCCGTAACAGTGTCTTAAACTTTGCTTTGGCTCGATACCATATCCCACTGTCTTACTTGGGGAGTATTTATTTATTTGTTTAAAAAGTAGAGAAGCAGAGATAGACCTTGCATCCATGGTTCATTTCACAAATAGTCACAATAGCCAGGACTGGGCCAGGCTAAAGCCAGGAGCCTGGAACTCAGTCTGACTCTCCCACATGGGTGGCAGGGGACTGGAGTACTTGGGTTGTAACATGCTGATTCTCAGAGTGTCCATTAACAGGAAATTGGAATTGAAGCAAAGCTGGGAGTTGAATCCAGGCACTCTTCAATATGGGTTGCAGGTACCCCAACCAACATCTTAACCACTTGATTTTTGAAAACCTTATGATACAGTAATTTGATAGGACAGATATGTCCATTTTGATACATTCAGAGAGAAAAAGAGAGGGAGAGAGAGTAGAGTGAGAGAGGACTGATATATATCTCGAGAATGGATGTCTTGAAATGTGATTATAGAGACATTAGTAACAGTACTTTGTGGGGCATTGTTTGGAGGAGTTTTTTTTACATTATTCTTTAGGATATTATTTTTCTAGAGTATACCTCTGTAATTTCTGGTAATAACTTATAAGCAAGAATATGAACAAGAGACATGGAAAGTCTTAGTGGACATCTGATAAGAAAGGGAAAATATATAACTATACCCTGAAAATACCACTCAATACCAATTAATATGGTGCAGATGTTCTGTGAGCTGCAGACAATGCCTCTGAGAACCCTGGAATGGGGAGAGGAGCAACCACAAGGGATTTAAATCCATAGAAATGCAAATTCTGAAAAAAAATGAGTGGATTTCAAGATGTTTTGCACCACAATAAACTTACCCTTTATTTCCATTTTCCCCCTACAGACTTTTAATAGTAACCAGTTAGTCATAGAGGACACAGTGGGACAAGCCAATGCCAGCAGAAGTCTGGCTCCGAGTTCTTCAGGCAGTTAGAGATATGCAGTATATGGCTTCTAGACCCCTTCACCAAGGTCACCCTCCTCAAGGGCATAGCCTTTTGTGCAGGGACTGGCTGATGTTGACCTGCACAGCCCTGGGGGCGTAGAATACAGGTATGCAGGGAGTTCAGGCTCTTTTGTGGCCTCTGTCTTTTTTTTTTTTTTAAACAGGTAGAGTTATAGACAGTGATAAAGAGAGAAAAGCCTTCCTTCAGTTGGTTCACTCCCCAAATGGCTGCCACAGCTGGTGCTGCGCTGATCCAAAGCCAGGAGCCAGGTGCTTCTCCTGGTCTCCCATGGGGTGCAGGGCCCAAGCACTTGGGCCATCCTCCACTGCACTCCCTGGGCCACAGCAGAGAGCTGGAGTGGAAGAGGAGCAGCCGGGTCTAGAACTCGGTGCCCATCTGGGATGCCAGCGCCGCAGGCAGAGGATTAACCAAGTGAGCCATGGCGCTGGCCCTGGCGTCTGTCCTTTCACTTCCAGCCTCTTAATTGCTTATTTTTAAAAATAATAAAATTCTCTTTATTGGTTTCTGTATTTTCTGATGAGAGAAAAGAGAAAGGAGATTGGCTCTGGAGCTGGGTCAGAGAATTATCAGGGGCAGGTGCTGGCTGGGAAGAGGTGGCAGGGCCCTCATGACTGCAGCTCTGTCTGCTTCCCTGCCCCCCAGCCACTGCACTCCCAGCTGCCCTGCTGATTAGGAACTGTGCAGTAGCAGCTCTGACACATACTGTGGTAGCTTTGTTAGAAGGAGATTCATTTCCTGAAGATGAATTGTGAAGACTTTCTTCCCTTTTTGCTATTTTAAAATAGGGCTGTCTTATCTAAGAATGTGTTAATTAAGTGATCATGTATTGCCTGTCCCGCAGGTTTGATATGAACTAATGACGCTGTAGAGGATAGCTTTCAGTACCTGGGACAGCGGCAGGTGTGCCTCCACCAGGAAGAGCAGCCCAGGGGCTGGGGCACAAGGGTGGGCCTGGGGAGAAGTATAAAGACCCGATCAGATCAGTCTCAAAGGCAAGCAGCACCCTGCCATGGCATGGTGGGCTCCACTTCTCATCTGTTGTACCTGCTAACCAGCTTGATGCTGTTACCCACCGACAACACTTTCTGCAGCGACCCTCTTCTCAGGCAGAAACTTGGCCTCCTCTATCCAGAAGCCAGTCAGAAAAATTCCATCTCTACCTAGACAGGCTGGAACATAGCACTTTGCAAAAGGAAGCAACAGCTATAAGATTTAATCCTCTTGGTCAGTTATACCGCCATGCAGGTGTATCCACTGTGTTCAGCAGCCGTGGGAGATAACAGAGGCAGGGAAAAGATGAAAACATAGGCTGTGCCCTTGAGGAGCTTGGGTCTCATCCAGGGAACAAAGTGTTTGTTTATAGTGACAACAGTAAGCCCGAGAAGAGTGGTGACAGCCATGGGGTATGGGCAACGACTTGGGGAGGCTTGAGTGAGCTCCAGCTGTGGGTGGCAATTGTGAGCCCCTGCAGCTCGGCACCTGTGGGTTCTCTGCCAGTGTTTGCAGTGTATGCTCAGGCACTATTTAAGAGGTCATCTCATGCTTGTGAATCTGAAATCATACTCTCGTGTGTGGTGCTGCTAGAGAGCCAAGGAGGCGTTTGAATCAGAGGTGGGGGTTGGGAGAACATTCCAGATGGATAAAGAATGTAACAGCTCAGAAACATACAACTCCTGTTGGACTTCCTGTGCTCACTGTTCTCTCCACCCTCTACTAACACCCTGGGAATTCTGAGGCCAGATTTCTCTACAGGTGATTTAAAGTAAGACTTTACCTGGTGAAATTAATTTTGTTGGCTTCTTTACTCTGATGCTACTCACAAACCCTTGCCTGTTTGCCTTTTCCCCCCTCTCCCCATTATTTCACTTCTAATCTTCCCAATCTCCTTTAAGTCTGATTTGCCTTTTCCTTTTCTCAGAGCTCCCATCACCATCCTCATCCCCTGGCAGACTAAAAGGACAAGGCATAAGGCGCAGGTGCAATGACTGGGCCACCAGGCTAGCCTGAGTTTTTCAATAGCAAATTGCTTTAGGGCAGCTCTTCAGGATGACTCTCTGCCTCGTTCTAGATGTTGATCTCTTCTCTGTGGCTGGTATAATACAAGTTCAGAGAGTTGATATGGTTGTAGCACGGCATAAACGAAAATCACAAACACTCATTTTCCACTTCTTGATTTTAAAAATTTTAAATCTTTCTTTCCCCATCACCTTAACCCCCGAAAAATTTGCAACAAATTTGCCTGGATCTTCAGCTCTTCACTGTAGAATCCCAAATGTGTGTTTAATCATGTTTTGGCTCCTTGTGAAGTCTGATGACCCAGGTAGGACTTTGGCTTTATAATAAAACTCTAGTTTAAAATAATCTCTTTTTTACTTTGAATTTCTTCACTTGTTGTCCAGTTTTGTCCTTTCTATTCTCCCTTGTATCTTCCATATGTCCCTTCAAATGACTTGACAACATCCTGTTATCTTCTAAGAACCTGGAGGCACTGTGGCTGCTTTAGAAAAATGTGTCTGCTTTTCTCTCTCATAAAACAGCATCTGAAATCTCTCTGAAAACACATGAAAAGGATGTGCAGAGGCCTCCTAGAATCTGAAAGTCACATGCAAATTAAGGTCCATTCGCGTTTTTCTTAACATCAAAGAGTCTCCCAGGCATTTAAAGTGCAGTTTTGTTTTGGAGGTGGGTGGAGCAGCAAACTTATTTGCTTCTCAGTTTAATCATAGAAATCAAAGAAAAGGGCTGGGAGAAAAGAGAAAAGAAAGACAGCTCTGAATCTTTCATCTCGGGCTGTTCCTGAAATGACCAGATGACGCTGCGGCAGAATTCTCTGAGCTCTGAGTCCCCCTGCTCTCCCTGGGTGATTCCCTAGGAAGGGATCCCGTTCAGTTTTTCTGGCTATTCAGGCAAGGCGGATGCAGCCACAAGGTGTCGCTGTTGCTAAAATCGCTCTTCACCTACGAGATCGATTGTATCAGGCTCATCCAGGAAGCTTAGATGTCATTTTTGCTTCTGAACAGGCTCTCGGGAAAGGCACTGCTTGATAGGCAGTATCAGTTACCTCTTTGACTTCAAACAAACTGTGACTCTGGCTAAGTAATCTGGCCAGGCTTAGATTTCTAACCTGGAGATTGGATAGCAGATAATAATTCTGGTTTTTCAGAATAATGTTAGCTTTAAATTAGAAACTTTGGTATATCCAAATTTCACAGTCAGTACTTAGTAAACATTCAACAACAGTCGGATGCCTTAGGTTCAAAAGGGATAAATGGTGTTTGGATACTGGAGTGGGGAGAGGATGGTAACTTTTGGAGAATTCTTTCTCTTTCCTTTTAATAGGAATTTCACCTAACAATTCTAATGATTGTTAACATCTGCATCATGAAGAATGCTTAGGAAAGGCCAAATACTATAGCTTTCTCTTATGCATTTACGATATTAAGAAGTTACCAAAGTCTCTAAGAAGTTCTGCCTTACAGAAAGCTATTTGATTTTCAACAAATGTTGAAAAGGATGTCAGGTTGATAGATAGCTGGAAATGAGTCACAGTTGGAATATTCACATCCCAGAAATGGACAAACACCACGAACCTCTTCTCCCACACTCCCTGCCCTAAGAGCAGGTTCATCAGCGTGCCCCTAATTACAACCCACTGTCCAAATACCCAACTCCACATTTCCGTGATCTTTCTGTTGCTAAGGTAATTTAAAGATACTTTGGCAGGGAAATGACAAACACTGAGTATACAGTAATGTGTATGTGTATCTAAATTATACATATATAGTATACAATACACCTATCATTGCTGGGACAAGCAGAATATTCTTCATATTCTAGGAAGTATTTCAGTTTTTCTGTGGGGCTCTAGCTTTCTAGGCCATAGCCAGTGAAATTTCCTGATGGTGGAACAATATTCACTAGAGGCAGCGTCTCTTCTGGCCCAACCCTGATTCCTAGGATAGCTTCAGGGTCAAGAGCAAATGCAAGTCTCCATCTGTCCCACAGATAGCCCGAGATGTCTTATGTTGCAGATCCCCAGGGCGTAGGATGGGAGGGAGGGGTTGTGGCTCCCAGAAGCTTCCCAGATGTTCTAAAAGGTTTCTCTCTGTGCTAGTATATACAAAGACACTTTGAAAAGTTCTTGGAAAATGCATATTATGAAAAAACTGATAGGATTTCAATTTTTTGCATCAAAATAAACTCATGTTGTAATGCCATTTTTGTGAACTTTATAAAATGCTGTCTTACATGTACATAATAATGGTGTATAATATCATCAATATAACTTCCTTAGTATTGATAACCATCACTGGAACACCTGCTCTATGCCAAACACTACATAAGATATTTCCTGGTCTCACAGAGGAGAAAACTGAAGTGCAACAGAGCTTGATAGTGTTCTCACAGCCACACAACTCATATTCATCTGCTAGACTTTATTATTTATTTTTGTTTATTTGGAAGCTAAGAGAGGCAGAGTTCTCCCACCCAATGGATCATTTCCAAAATGCCCACAAACAGCTGGAACTATGCCAGACAAAAGCCTGGAGCCAGGAACTCAACCTGGGACTCCTACATGGGTGGCAGGGACACAAGCACTTGAGTCACCATCTGCTGCCTGCCAGGGTACACATTAACAGGAAGCTGAACCAGAAGCAGCACCAAAGCTTGAACCCAGGAACTCTGCTATGGGATTTGTCCAGTGTCCAGCATCGTAAATGCTGTGCCCAGTGCCCATCCCTTTAAAAATTATTATTTATTTTTCATCTGCCATACTTTAAATACCATAAACTTTCCTTTGTGTCATGCAAACTTCCTGCTGTCTAGAAAAAGGAGCAGACATGCTGCCTGGCGAGGGTGTTTCTAGGCAAGAAAAAATAGAATCAGGGAAGAAACCATTCTTTTCAGGAGGCCTTGGTTGCCTCTGTGAACACACACTGCCCTCCAATGAGGGTGAAAATGGGGGAATCCCACGCCTGGACTGGGGTATTCCGTAAACCCCGTGGCAGCCAGAGGGATTGTGGCAGATGGTAATTGGGTACTAGGCAGGGCAAATGTGGACAGAAACAGGAGATTACAGCAGTAAATAACAATTTGGTGTTAAGCCAGTAGGACAAGGTGCTTTGTACTTCTTGGCAAACGTTTTCAAATCGTTCATCCATCGTCTCAGTCATGACAGCGGCATCAGCAGCAAAGGCTCTGAGGTTTGCAGGGGGTGACAGCAAGAAAGCAAGAAATCACGTGGCCTGTGGGCTCTGGCCAGGACCCTGTGCTGGGGAGGGAGGAATTGTGTACATAGACACTGTGGAGGCAAGTGCCTGGGCACAGGAGACCTGGACAGTAGCCTACCTCTGCACGGGTCTCCAGCTCCACTCCCAGCAGGACTGGATCTTGAGAAACCAGCACTCAGAAGGACCTTCTAGGAACCCCTGGCAGCCCTTTAAAGGCCCGGGCACTCCAACTACATGTGCCTTGCTTAATCCCCTTTTCTGCTTAGTGATAAAGCTGGGGAGTTCTGAAACCACTTTTGCGTTCAGGCTTGGATATTCAATTTGTGTTCTCTGTGGCCTATTGGTTGAACTTCACACAGATTGTTCATCTTGGAGAGTTTATATATTTTGCTGATGCATTTGAATTTGATTCTGCAAGTTGAGCTTCAAGTCATTTCCTGGAAAGCTACTTATGGTTCATATGAGACAGGTGTGACTTCACTACAACAGATGGGAGTTCACATTCATGGTCAAGTTTCCAAAATGAAGCGTTCATCATCTGAGTGAATCATCTCATCTTTTCAGCACACAGGACATTGTCTTTATATACTGGGTTGCCCGAGCTGAGTATCTAGTGCCTTATAGTGGAAAGGTCAGTAACAACAACTCCGTTCCAAAGGTGCCTGAGAGTCGCTATCTGGTGACTTCTTGTATAGAAGGTGGAGTTCTACGCCACCACGTAAGCCAAACTTGTTCTTTCATGCTCAGTCCACAACCTGTTCAGGCATGAACAATTTGTCTCAGACTGGTCTAAGATTGTGTGCCATGAACAGGTGTCCGTGAGAGCAGATAACCATCACTGGAACGAACTGAAACTAATGCAAGAAGCGGCTGAGCAATCTAAACTGTAAGAGTGGCTGTCGGGTCCTTCCACTGTGGGGTCACACAGCCACTGGCAGCTGTGACCCAGCTCTGGTTGCTCACACGGTGGACAGGCCTCCCACTGACCAGTCAATGGAAGGTTTGACCTTCAGGAAGTAGCAGTTTAAGAATGGAAAAGCAGAAAAATTTGGATTCTGATAGGCCCCCTAGTTGAAACCTAAGTATAATAATAAATAGAGTGGCGAGATCTACTCTCTGTTGGCGTTATTAAATGGGATTGATGATCAAACTTTCACTGCCTACCTGTTTTATTTGGGTCCTTAAAAGGCACTCCGGACCTAAAAAGTTAATTACAAAGAGGGAGGGCAACTCCATCACAGTCTTTGTGGGCTTATCTGCATCCAGCAGAGCCGCCGATTAGCTCTGCTTTATCAGAGGATGCTAGAATGCAGACACATCAGCAAAACTCATTTATTAATTCTGTGAACACAATAGATCATCAGAGCTTGTTCCTAAATTTTGGGATCAAAGTTGAATATTGAAAAGTAAACAGATAATTGAAAATAAAGTTGGGGCTGCTCTAAAGAAAAACTCCTCCCTCCCACCCCAAACCGTCCCCGTTTTTGAACCTGTGGAGTTCTCTGCCTGCTTAAGATTGCCTGTGTCCGGAGGACCTATATCTTCTTGTTATGGGAAAGGATATTTTCCAATAGGGTGACCTCTCACAATCCAACTATTGGGTGCTTTCTTGTTTTTCTCTTTGCTACTCTCCTATGCTATATTTTGTCACGAACAAAACTAGTTTTCTTGTTATTCATTAACTGTAATTTGTTCTCCTGCCTCTGTGTGCCCAGTTGTTTCCGACTAGAATGTTCCTTTCTTTTCCTTTTTACTCAACAGTCCTACCAAGCCTTCAAATCCCAGAGAAAAATCCCTAACCTGGCTCCAAGAACGGAATCCAATCTTGTTCCTCTGTGATCGTCTGAAAAAGTTGTTCTTGGGGCCAGCACTGCGGCATCGTGGGTCAAGCTGCCACCTGCCGTGCCAGCATCCCATATGGATGCGGGTTCAAGTCCTGGCTGCTCCACTTCTGATCCAGCTCCCTGCTAATGTGCCTGGGAAGCAGTGGAAGATGGCCCAAGTGCTTGGGCTCCTACACCCATGTGGGAGACCCAGATGAAGCTCCTGACTCCTGGCTTCAGCCCTGGCTTTTGTGGCCATCTGGGGAGTACACCCCTGGACAGAAGACCTTTCTCTTTCTCTCTCTCTGCTTCCTCTGCCTCTCTGTAATTCTGCCTTTCAAATAAATAAACAAATCTAAAAAAAAAAAAAACATAAAACTACAGTCATGTATAAAATAAGGAAGCAGTCTGCTGTCATTTGAATGTTTCCATTGAAGAACTTACCACCAGTTAGTTCTTGCCTATGGTGTGCCTCTACTGGCCAAGCAGAAGCAGGATAGAAAAATCATCCCTTTTGATCTGGGAATGTGGACCTGGATTGGGAGTAGAACAGGATGATAAAAGCCCTCTCCAACAACCATGACCTGGAAGGTTTCTCTCTCTCTCACTGTCTGTACTCTACCTTTCAAATAAATATAATAAATCTTTAATGTTGTTAAAATCTGATGTTATTTAGAGCATGGTAGAAAGTCGATTCCTAGGCCTTGCTCCCAATTGTTTTGATTAAGCAGATCTGGGATGGGGCTCTGTGATCTTCCCTGCAAAATGCCCTGGTTGTGATAGGCTGAGTTCACGGACCATTCCTTAAAGGAACTGTACTTGTATAAGCCAATCTTTGCACACCTAGTGTTTACCCTTCCACTTTTTCCATTTGGTTTGGGTCCCAAGAGACAAAGTGACATCACTGGGTGTTCAGACGGCAAATGAAGTTTCATCAACCTTAAATCAGCTGCATTTCCTCAGCTGGCAGCTGAAGTAGTAAGTGAGGTTACCTTTTCAAACTCAGATTCCCAAGTCTCCCTCCAACACTAAGCCAAAGCAACATTAAATAATATCACTCAGGGGCCAGCTTTGTGATGTAGCGGGTAAAACAGCTGCTTGCGATGCTAGCTTTCCATATGGGTGCCGACTGCCTGGGAAAGCAGCGGAGGATGGCAAAAGTGCTGGGGCCTCTGCACCCAAATGGGAGATCTGGGAGAAGCTCCTAGCTCATGCCTTTGGTCTGGCCCGGACCTGGCTGTTACACCCACTTGGGGAGTGGTTCAGCTAATGGGAGATCTTTCTCTCTGTCTCTCCCTCTCTCTCTCTGTAATTCTGCCATCAGCCACTGATTAGTCCTGGACCTTGATAAAGTTTTTACCACGCTAGCCACAAAAGCAATAAAACCATAGAATGCATTTTTCACAAATATCTTATTTTTCTTCTTATATTAAACTATGACATTTTATTTGGGCATGAGGTCTTTCCGTTAAATTCCTTTTCCTTCCCGTGTGAAATGGCAATTCTAAATGATAGTATTTTTTAACATCTTTACTTAAAAACTGTTTGCCCCATTACAGACTTCTTTTTTTTTTTTTTTTAATACTACAAGTCAGTGAAACTGTAAAGTCTGAAGGCCCCTTAACTGCCGGTTAATTCCTACAACATCTCCATTCCAAAGCACTGCTCCTTCCTCCTGGTTCCCTGGTGTGTCAAGCACAGACCACAGAGCTATGTGAAGTTTCCATAAGATCTGCGCACAGTGCGTGAGGGGCGGTGTCGCCTCCTTGGCCACACTCTCCTCCAGAAGTTCACCTTCCGGGACATGTCCCAGATCTCTGCTGAACAGAGTGTTGTGCTGTCCTTGCAATTTTTTGGCCTTCAAATACTATTTTTCTTATCAGATGATGATGTGAATGATGGCTTTTAACACCCTTAGTGGCCTGAATGAGTACAGCTTCCTAGGAAGAAATGTTAAGGAAACAGGCGTCCACACAGTACCAGCATTCCAGTGGTTTATTTTCATTCTTTTCATTCGCAGCTCCATTGAGTTTGCTGGACTTCTCCCAAGGCGTAAGAATTTATTACTGATCCTCAAGCTGGCTTTCCTTGGCAGTCTGAGATGTTTTTCCTCTGGGTGGAGAGAGCCACCCACTGAATCCTCCACACCTTCTGCAGGGAGATGCTGGCAGATCTGGCACTACCAGGTCAGCTTGGCATCTGACCATCCGACGCAGCAGCTGACTCTCTGCTTGGGACCACTGCAGCCTATTTATGTGGACTTGAGAACATGTTCTACTCCAGATTCCACGGCCTCATGATGTGCGCCCTGGGAGGCAGCAGGGGATGGCTCTGCTTGGATTCCTGCCATCATTCAGGAGACCCGGATTGGGCTCCGGCCCCAGCTTTCAGCCTGGCCCAGCACTGGCTGGTGTGTGCATCTGGGCAGAGACCCAGCATAAGGGAGCTCTCTAGCTCTCTCTCTTTGTGTTTTTGCCTCTCAAATTAAATAAATAAGTAAACAAATAAGAAAATAGCTTTTTTTTTTTTGCTATATTTTAAAAAGAAAGAACATTCTCTACCCAACTCACTAAGCGAGCATAATGAGAGAGCTCTTTCTATCCTCGTTATAAGGATATAAAGCAATACTCTCTATATTTAGTATTAGAAGAAAATTTATCAGTCTTCAGGATATTAATTGTTAGAATTAATTGCTCATGGTTGAGATTTGGCACTAGCTAATTTTCCAATACCTTCTTCGAAGGCTGAAAAATCTAGATATATGATCTGAATTATTTGACAAACAACCATTGTCTCAGTTCTTCCACCTATGGAATAAACTTATTGTTTTTCATTAAGCAAACATATAGCTAAACTTGGTGAACTATGCTTTACAGAGACGCTTGGGACCTATTTTATTTAATTAGCTTTGTATTAAAATTGTTCAATTAAACTCAGGGAGAAAAATAGGGTGTTCCTCTGGTGTTTATATGAAAACCATTTTTCTAAATGAGTTCCTGTATGAATATACATAGCATTTTATCAAAAATTAATAGTCTTGGCCTGGAAGAAACCATAGCACTATATATTAATTATCCAAAGCAGTGGTTTTATTTATGACCTCTCTGACACCGTCTTCACCTCAGTAGTCGCAATCCCATAAGCCATGAAGAAAATAGAAAAGAGCCGACTGTAGGTTTTCACCTGGAACAGTGGTTAATTACTTCTGTTCTACACTGTTTGTGCTGTATGGCCAGTCACATGCTAATGAGTTTCAATTAAGTTACCTTTGCAAAGCTAAATTGGCTTTGCAAAATTCTGCCAAGAAGCAGAAATTGGGTCGTATAAAGTGGGATACTGAATAAATATTGTCTTGTTATCAGAGAAAATATATGCTTAACACCTTTACTTTTCCATTATCTGTGATTCAGAATCACTGATGTGTGTTATGGGGTTATGGTCATGAGTACAATTGGCTTAGAAGGAAGTAAGAGAATTAATAGGCAAAACAACTGTGGCTCTAATGTGTTCTGTGCAACATGGCAGAGTTATTTGGACTGTTCTACCCTAGACCTTGACAGTAGAATGTTGAGGTGGGGAGGTGACTGGCCAGAAAGAAAGGACTCGAATTAAAAAATATTTATCAATGTGTTCTTTATAGGACACTAATCTCTGAAAAAAAAAAAAAAACCAGGAGGATATTTCTTAATCAAAAAATTTGGGAAACAATGTATAACGGTCTTCAAATGGAAAATGCATATTGTGAAAAAATATGTCGGGATTTCGAAAAGTTTTTGCACTAAAATAAACTTGTATTTTAATTCCATTTTTTCTATCAATTTTTTGAAGAAGTGTTAAGCTCTGTCTTCTTGTCCCATTTTGGAGATTTACAAAAAAAAATCTCTGAGGTTCCTGCAATTAGAGAAAGATCAACAATTATTCAAATTTGTTGAATATTGCTTAATATTTTCCTGGACCAGACTCTTACTTTGAGAATCATCTATTGAGCTGGTGTGCTGCTGTCTGAGAATATGAATCTGTGCCTAGACTACTTATGTGGACAAAGTGGCTTATGCTGGACACCTGTTTTCCTTCTGGGAGTCTGAACTTTGGTATGTGCGAAGTAGAGGATTCCTATGTGACTGCCTCCCAGCAAAACCTTGGAGGTTGGATCTCTAGAGGACTTCTGTTGATGGCAGTATTCTACTTGTGTCTCTTCTAGGTGATAGTGATATTTGATTTCTTTATCAAGGTAGGACAGAGATTAAATGTGTTCACTTGGTAAAAATCTACTGAGCTGAACACTTAAGACTTGCACGCTTTTACATTGATAAATTTCAGTTAAATAAAAGATTTATTGCAAAAATATCTCAGTTCCTTCCCTGTTGTTATCTTGCCCTGTTTTAACATGTTCTGTTATTAAGTTGTCTGTTTACTTTGGACAAATCACACAGTCTCATTGAGCCTTGGCTTTCTCCTCTATAAATCAATGACAGGGGCCGGCGCTGTGGTGTAGCAGGTAAAGCTGCCACCTGTGGTGCCGGCATCCCATGGGCGTCGGTTCAAGACTGGGCTGCTCCACTTCCCATCCAGCTCTCTGCTATAGCCGGGGAAGCCAGTAGAAGATGGCCCAAGTCCTTGGGCCCCTGCACCCGCATGGGAGACCTGGAAGTGGCTCCTGGCCCCTGGAGATGAGTGCAGCTCTGGCTGTTGCAGCTATCTGGGGAATGAACCAGAGGATGGAAGACCTCTCTCTCTCTCTCTCTCTCTCTCTCTCTCTCTCTCTCTCTCTCTCTCTGTCTCTGTCTCCCTCTGCCTCTCTGTAACTCTGCCTCTCTGTAACTCTGCCTTTCAAATAAATACATCTCTAAAAATCAAATCAAATCATCAATGACAAGGTCTACTTCCTTTTTCTCAAACTGTTTTAGAACACCCCCAAAACTGGTTGGAGGAATTGCTATAGAATCCCCCCCCCAAAACTGGGTCTGCTCATGTGATGCTCACCAAGATAATTTCTAATATCAGAGTGGTGAAAGAAATAGGTGTTTATTGCATGGTTGTAGAGCAAGGAGCTGGATACTATCACATAACTGCTGGGCTCCTTGAGGAGTTAGGGGTCAAGGTTCTTATAGACTAGAGCTGGGGTTGAAAGGTGTGTGTTCAGTGTGTGTCCAGGTCCCCGGTTGGTTGGCCTTTGATTACTGGTTATACTGTGTTCCTTAGGGAATTTTGATGATGGCTAAGTGGGCCCCAGTCAGTCTGAGGGCTACATGCAGGTAGTAGTTACTTTCTGTTCAGGGCCTGGAGTTCCTGGTGAAGAAACCCCTCAGGACAAGACCAAACATCAGGATGTTACCTATAGGGGAAATAAGTGACCTTGTGAATCAAGTGGTTAGGGACCGTGTGAGGCTGGTTGCAGCACTCACTCCATTTAGGGAGTTAATTTCACTGAGAGCAGGGCAAAGGGAACTTGCAACTAAGGGATGGAGGCTGGGAGACCATGGGAAACCAAGATCTGACAGTATACAGCATTTACATTCTAGGCACACTGCAGGGGTTCAATTTCAAAATTTTGAGGAAATCAAATATCTTAATAAATGATATTGTTTGGGCTGGCACTGTGGTGTAGTGGGTAAAGCTTCCGCCTACAGTGCTGGCATCCCATATGGGCTTTGGTTCAAGACCTGCCTGCTTTACCTCTGATCCAGCTCTTTGCTATGGCCTGCTAAAGCAGTAGAAGATGGCCCAAGTCCTTGGGCCCTTGAACCTGTGTGGAAGACCCGGAACAAGCTCCTGGCTTCTGGCTTCTGGCTTCAGATAGGCCCAGCTCCAGCTGTTGTGGCAATTTGGGGAGTGAACCAGCATATGGATGATCTCTCTCTCTCTCTCTCTCTCTCTCTCTCTCTCTCTTTCTCTCTCTCTCCCTCCCTCTGCCTCTCTGTAGCTCTGCCTTTCACATACAAATATCAATGATATTATTATCTGATGGTGTGATCTCAATTTGTGATATTATTTTAAAAGCTTATACTCATTTTAGGTTAGTTCTATTATTTGCCTCTTAATTATCTAATCTGAACCTCTGTTCTTCTCGTCTAACCTCACTCTCACATGGGAGAACTTTTAGCAGAAGACATGGAAATGAAAGGAATAAAAAAAAACAACACTGACTTTTAATTTTTTTACTTGGCACTGATTTTGATAGAAAAAAGAATAGAATATGTTGTAAGAGCTTATTTTGTAGTGTAGGTTTCTGTTGTGTATGCTGACTTGAGTCTCTAAACATTCATTTTGATTACTAAAAGTAATTACTATCATTCATTGTTTATTTTATCATAGACCAGTCATAATATATATATGTATATATATATATGTGATTATATGTATGTGGATAGGTGCCAATATGTGTGCATATATGTATAAAATCATTGTATCCTCATATCCAACCAACTAAGAAAGTTTTGTTAAAACATCTTACAGATCAGGAAACTGAGGTCCCAAAAGATTACAGGATTTGTGTAAAACGGTGCAAAATGTGTGGTACCTGGACTTTTTGTCACCAAAGTCCCCATTCTTCAACCATGTTATTTCCTCTTGTTGCTTGTGTCTTTAGACCACAGCTCTCTCATCCGTGCCTCCTAACATGGAACTGTTATAGCACCGACCACTGGCAGCAGTCCCTTTAGTAAGCAAACACTGATGCCAAATAGTATATCTTTTGCACCTGACTAGGTCAATGTTGTAAAGAAAGCATGGACAATTTATTTATTTGGTTATTCATTACATCTCACTACTCGTCCCATTAAAAAAATGCCTGATAGGAAAGTGTCTCTTGTGGTGAAGTCACAGCTTCAAAACATGCAAGACACTCAGCATTGGAAAGAAGTAACAGGGCCATTTATTATGAAAGATTTGATCTTTTTCACAGAAGTCCCCGTCTTCAGAGACACTCTCCTGCCTTGCCATTCACCAGACCGTCTCCCATCCCCAGACCTCAGATCGTTGTCTAGGATCACAAAAGGCTTGCATAAGATGCCCCTGCACTAAGAAACACAGCCTTGGACATGGGAGAAAAACAGTTGAAGAGAGGACTGAAGAGGGAATGGGAGTTGGGGAAGAGCTTGAAATCTCAGGACGCTTTGGGAAGTTCAGAAACTACTACATGACGGGTTTAGAAGAGACAGCCCCAGGCATCAGTGTTTGGCTCGGGTAAGAAAACAAAGGTGAGGGACCAGCGCTGTGGTACTGCAGGTTAAAGCCCTGGCCTGTGGCACCGCCAGCATCCCCTATGGGTGTCGGATTGTGTCCTGACTGCTTCACTTCTTCTTCTTCCTTTTTTTTTTTAAAAAAAATATTTATTTATTTATTTATTTGAAAGAGTTACACACAGAGAGAGGGAGAGGGAGAGGGATAGAGAGAGGGGGGTCTTCCATTCAGCTGCTCCACTTCATATCCAGCTCCCTGCTAATGCACCTGGGAAGGCAGTGGAGGATGGCCCAACTCCTTGGGCCCCTGCACTCATGTGGGAGACCCAGAAGAAGCTCCTGATTCCTGGCTTCGGTTCTGCTTAGCTCCAGCCATTGCGGCCATTTGGGGAGTGAGCCAGCGGAAGGAAGACCTTTCTCTCTCTGTCTCTACCTCTTTCTATAATTCTGTCTTTCATATAAATAAAATAAATGTTTTAAAAAAATAAAGATGAGACTTTTTCAGTTCTGCACAAAAGACAGAGGTCACTGCTGTCAGGTCACAGAGGAGACACAGTCAGCTTTCTGCATCTGCAGTACGGCCCAGGCAGCAGCAGAACCCTGCTGACCTCCGGGTCATGTAAAAGATTCTGACTGCAAAAGGCCCTAATAAACATGGGCAGTCCCAAGTGGTGCTCTGATTTAATGTCTTAAGCCTTAACAGCAATGTCAGCTTGTGAGAGGGGTGACAAGGTTGAGGGCAGGTAAGGCAGGGTGGATGTGTGGGTAACAGATGGAGCCCACGCAAAGGAAATGATAGCAAACGCTGTGCAAAGGAGCCCAGTGGATAACGAGGCTGATCAGAGTGCATATAGGAGCAAACTGAAGAGCCCTGTGGGTCCAACATCATGTCTCTTTTCCTCTCCATTGTGCTGTCACTTCACTGGAGCCTTTTGTTTCATCTATAAAAGGAAGACATAAAAATGGATCCTATCTGAGGGCCTCCCCGCCTCTGACAACCTCTGGCATGATGCAGCCCTGTCTACTGAGTGCTATGCCACATTGCCTATGGGGAGAAAATGAGGCTGTGGCATGGAATTATGCATTTGACCTTTGAAATGTAAACTGTTTGGATTGTGTTTTTACTGCTTTCCTAGGGGAGCAGTTCTTGCTGCTTTAGTGTTTGGGAACTAAACATAGTTCTTAAAGTGAATTGGTGAAAATGACTATTATCCATCATTCAACACAGAGGTCTGTCTCAAGGGCTGGAGGGAGGGCATGCAGCCATTTGAGGTGGAAGGAATGAAGCAGGAGAGGAAGTTTATTATGCCAAGTACAGAGCCCACCAGAAATCTCCAGAAACACAGCCCTCGGGCTCAATGGGATTTGGAACCACTTGGTGTTTGAAATAATTCACTCTTGCCTAAAGGTATAAAAAAAATCTTTCCAATTTTCCTCTTGAAATATCACCAGCTGTCCCAGACATTTTAAAATATAGCAGTATTTGGATGTATTATCTTTTAAAAGAAAGAGTCGGCAAGATTCAGCTTACATTTGCAGGAAGGCTTTGTGACTTCTTGTTTGTACTCAATTTGAAAAACAGTTTGGGATATCTGTTCAACTTTAAACATAGTGAGATCTAGCCATCTCCTTCTTTGAAACTACAAATAATCCTGTATATTTTGATCAAGAACCAATAAATTGTCCCGTAGGAAGAGTGCCATACACATCCGCATTTCTAAATGCTTCTGGCAAGGAAGCTTGCTCTACTTTGGACTCATAACTTAAACCCAGCAACAGCTCCAAAATCCATCCTCTAGAGGCCGTGGCCTTGAGGAAACAGTGGAGGTCATGTGAATCAGGTGGAATCTGCTCAGAGGCAGGCTACTTGCATATTTTTGCATGATATATGAAAAATGTGTCAAGGACTCTGTAAATTCCATCTCTCCAATATGGACAGAGATATTGTATTTGTTTCATCAGTGTGTGCTGCCAGTGGAGTTCCCACATATACCTGAGAAAGACCACAGTAAGTGGTGCTGGGATGCAAGTGGACTGTGCTTTTTGCTTTTAAGTTTTTTCATGTGAAAGTAAAGTAAGGCTACTGTGGAGGTCACTGATGCCTCCTCTTGATGTGGGTTAAGTTCCCAGGAAGTAGATTCTAGGAAAGATATTTGTGAGTGGGAAGTTTTCCCGGGTTCTTTTTTTAATCTCTAAGAACAGCTTGGGTGAGTCGAGGAAATAAGACTAAGCAGAGATGTTGCATTGTGAAACAGTCGCAACAGATTCCCCAGCAACATTTGGAGATGGTCTTCCGATTTCCTTTTTTTTTTTTTTTTTCTATTTGACAGGTAGAATTACAGACAATGAGAGAGAGAGAGAGACAGAGAGAAAGGTCTTCCTTCCGATGGTTCACTCCCCAAATGGCTGCTACTGCCGGAGCTACGCCAACCCGAAGCCAGGAGCCAGGTGCTTCTCCTGGTCTCCCATGGGGTGCAGGGCCCAAGGACTTGGGCCATCCTCCACTGCCCTCCCGGGCCTCAGCAGAGAGCTGGACTGGAAGAGGAGCAACTGGGACTAGAACCCGGTGCCCATATGGGATGCCGGCACCACAGGCGGAGGATTAACCAAGTGAGCCATGGCACCCGAAAATTCAGATTTTCTTGAATGATGCACATGGGCCTTACCTTTGTTCTCCCTTTCCCCCTAATTCATGGGTCATTTGTGGAGGACAGTGCCTAGAAAGAGGAGCATGCATTTGACTGGCACAGAACTCCTGGGCAAGGGAAGCTTCAGATAAGCCTTTAAGTTATGATCTGACAGTAGGCAGTAATCCTGACAGACGGAAGAGTGTCTCAGTCTTGAAGGGAGAATATGACTTTTTTTTTTAAAAAAAAAAAGATTTACTTATTTATTTGAAAGGCAGAGTTACAGAGAGGCAGAGAGAGAGAGAGAGAAGTCTTTCATTTGCTAGTTCACTCCCCACATGGCTGAAACGGCCAGAGTTATGCTGACCCAAAGCTAGGAGCCAGGAGTTTCTTCTGGGTCTTGCATGTGGGTACAGGGGCCCATATGGGATGCTGGCACTGCAGGCAGTGGCTTTACCCACTACCCCACAGCGTTGGCCCCAGACTATGACTTTTTTAAAAAATTTATTTGAAAGTCAGAGCTACACAGAGAGAGGAGAGGCAGAGAGAGAGAGAGAGAGAGAGAGAGAGAGGTCCTCCATACAATGGTTCACTCCCTAATTGGCTGCAAGGGCCAGAGCTGATCTGAAGCCAGGAGCCAGGAGCTTCCTCTGGGTCTCCCACGAGGGTGCAGGGGCCCAACAACCTGGGCCATCTTCTACTGCTTTCCCAGGCCACAGCAGAGAGCTGGATGGGAAGCGGAGCAGCTGGGCCTCGCGAACCGGCACCCACATGGGATGCTGGCACTGCGGGCCAGCGCGTTAACCCGCTGCACCACAGCACTGGCCCCCAGAATATGACTTTTAAATCACAGCGTGCACCAGAGTCTACCCCTTGTGCCACTCAGATCTACTTGCTCACATAAAATGTTGGCCTGCTCAATGAACAGCTAGCCCAGGCGCCTTTTTCTGGGGGTAATTCAGAAGAAGCTTGCTGAGATGAGTGCTAGCCCTTGTTTCTGCAGTTTGTCTAAGAAGCTCAGCTGGTATTCATCACTTCTCACCTCCACCAATACATTCTCTGGAGGTTTGGATGGCTTAATTCTCGAGGCAACCCACACCCAAATCCCTAAGGGTCCACACACCAGTTCACTCTGTGTTTTCAGACTGTGGCCATTGCACTTACCCATGTACTATCAAAACTCTACAGGGATACAGGGAAGTACCAAGAGATGCTTTTGTGGATTTCTGGGTTACTAAATGTATGTATTCCCTCTCTGTGAAAGACTTCCTGTCCCAGCAATAGTCCTACTCCAGGGCTGATGCTGTGGCTTACCAGGTAAAGTCACCACCTCAATGCCAGCGTCCTGTACAAGCACCAGTTCCATCTGGCTGCTCCACTTCTGATCCAGCTCCCTGCTAATGCACCTGGGAAAGCAGCAGAAGATGGCCCAAGTGCTTAGGCCCCTGTACCCATGTGGGAGACTTAGATGAAGCTCCTGGCTCCTGGCTTTGGCCTGGGCCAGCCCTAGCCATTGCTGCCATTTGGGAAGTGAATCAGCAGGTAGAGGATCTCTCTCTCTCTCTCCTCTCCTCTCTCTCTCCTCCTTTTCTGTAACTCTTTCTAATAAATAAATAAATCTTTAAAAAAAAAAAAAGAAGAAGACCTACTCCACTTGAAGATGGATGTCAATTAAGTTTGCTACAGTGATAATTCGTTTCCTAGCTTGGTGGTGTTTCATACAGATAACTGAAATGACCTGATGGTGGCCATTATCGGAAGTTTAAGAGGATTATTTCTGTGCTTGGTGGACATATTGCCTTCATAGAAACCAGGGCTTCTAAACTCAAAATATCCAAGGTTGCAGAGATGGGAAGCACGTGAAGTGGGCTCCTGGGAGCAAACCCACTGCTGGTGTACTGTTTGTCTTCGGACCTACACAAGCTAACTATTAGAACCACAGCACTATATAAAAATCATTCGGACACCAGTTCGTATCCAGGCTACTCCACTTCTGATCTTTCTCGCTGCGGATGGCCTGGGAAGGCAGTGGAAAATAGGCCAAGTGTTCTTTGCCCTACACCCTGCCACCTATGGGAGACCAGGATGAAGCAACTGGCTCCTGGCTTTGGCCAAGCCCAGCCTTTGTAATTGTAATCTTGTAGGGAACAAATCAATGGATGGACGATTTCTCTCTTTCTGTCTCTCCCTCTCTCTGTAACGCTTTCAAATAAATAAATAAATAAATATTTTTGAAAAATCAGTGATTTAAGGTGAACTGTGTCCGTATCTTCCAGCTGGTGGCTTACCTATGCTGTCTAAGTTTACCTAGGACTTTACCCAGCTGGCAGTCTCTGTGTGTGGGTGAATCCCATGGCCATATGCCCCATCTTGATTTTGCTTTAGGCTCTGTTGTTGTTAATTTTATATGCCAGCTGGATGGAATCATGGCATGCCCAGATTTTTGGCCAAACATTTTTCAGGGTATTTCTGTGAAGGTGTTTCTGGATGAAATTAACATTTAAATTGATGGGCTGAGAAAAGCAGTTGCCCTCTCTACAGTGAGTGGGGTTCATCCAGTGAAGCATGCTTCTCCTTATCAGAAGACAGGGTCTTTGGAATAACACATGGTCTTCACAATTCTCCTTAGACATCTGATGCTCAGTCTCACACCCATAAGCTTGCTCATACAGAAAACTGGTCATTTTTTCCCCATTCATCATATTATTAAGGAAGACAATAGCTCTGGTTAGAATCTTTGGTATCTGTAAAAAGCTTTCAGTCTGAACTATGGAGAAAGTGGAATAATAGTTCTCAAACTGTCATACATGTGAGTCACCTACGAGTATATTAAATCTCTAGGAACTGCCTTCAAAGGTCCTGATGCAGTTCATTTTGGCTTTGTCAGCAAGAAAAACACTCAAAATGCCTCTGTGAGAGGTGCTCAGAGACAATAAATGGGAACCAAGAGGACAATGGACCCACTTGAGGAGGTCTGGCCAACTGATGTTCCACTATTTGTGGAGTTCTTGGCCATTGCGTATTTCACAGTAATTCTCAGTGAAATGTGCTCCACGTATTTTAGAATCTGCATGCTCTCTATTCAGCAGGAAGCGTTCTCATTGAAGTGATACAAATGAAGTGTAGATCCTATTCAGTTTCCCTTTTCTCTTTCACTGAAAGACAGACCTCAGCAGCATAAAGAATTGGTTGAGGACATTTGGAATGAGGCAGTGCTGAGACGGCTTGATTTGAACTCTGGCTTCTCATTCAGGCACACTGACAACTCTAAAGGCATCATGCCACTTCATAGCTTGGACTGCCAAGCAACTAACCATGAAATCTGAAGAGAATTTCAAAGCAATTTTTTTAAAGTGAAATGTGAACAATAAATCGATCTTTTTCATTTAGTCACTTTTTATTGACGGAAAAGCTTCCATCTGAATATCTGAATGAAACACTCATTACTAGGTCTTGAAAGTACCATGTATTGCCTTTATTTTGTTAGAGCTACTTTTATTAAACTAAGTTTCTTTTCTCCTCTTCAAAAGATTTTTTGCCCCTTAAGCATCCACAGTGGGTACCACACATTTTATCATTGGGTTTTATACTCTTTTACTGGTATTTCAAATAAGAAAATGAACTGAGTGCATTTTAGGAAAACAAAGCACTGTGTTACTATAAAGGGACCCTGATAAAATGGGGTTGGATAAGTGATTTTCCCACTACTAAAGGTTACTGGGAAAAGGGGGTTTGTTTTCTACTTTCTTGGTAACTCTGAAAGTTCCAAGAATAGGCAAATAGGCTGTATTGTTGATGACAATATTTGATCACTATCTTTAAACCCACATTTATTCTCATTAATAATTTTTAAAAATCAATTCCTACAACCATCATCCATAGTTTAAATACATGTAATAAAGACTATGAGAAAACTGGTGTCCCAGGAAGATGTGACATGGTAAAGTTGACATCTGGTCTCCTTGTTTTCTTTCTCCCTTGAGAGAAATTGTATTTGACCTTGGGAGCTCTTTTCTGATAAACCTGAGTGTGACTCCAAAATTCTACTTAACACATACTCCAAGATTCTCTAGCAGTTAATCAAGGCTCAGAATGACATTGTTGCCCTCCTTCTCCTAGATACCAAATTCAAATTCTCCATCCATCTGGATTTTGTGAGAAGAAATTAGTTATGGAATCATAAAATCTGGATTCCTTGTTCTGACATTGCCATAAACAAGCTACATCACCCTAGGCAAGGAACTCAACATACTGGGACCTCCATTGTTCTCATCTGCAATGTAAGTTATTTGAATTAGATGCTCTGTGGGCTACTTACTACTGGTTGTGAGAGTTTGTGATTTGCTAAATGAAAGCCAGCCAGCTAATCACTGATTAGGCTCTTAGCAGTCATAAGAGCTCAATAAAATGTGTCTTTGCCATTTTTTACCAAAAAGAAGAACATTTATGTCTGACATAGCTCCTAGATGTTTATTATCAGCTTGTGTTTTAAATTCTTGATAATTCTTTAATTTTGAGAGTTCTGACAGGGCATTAACCCTTAGTTGTATAGTGTGCTTTAGAAAGGTACATGGCACACCTCAACTTTACCATGAAACCATGATCTAGTTCAAAGTGAAATCTCAATGCCACATACCACTTTGAGAGGATTTGTTGTGTGCCTGAGACATGAGGCTCCAAATTACCATGCAAGCAGACATGGATTCTGTGGTTGGCAAAACTGCAAAATCAGTTGCTCCTTTTTGGCCCATTCTAGTCCCAAGAGTCACAGCCCTGTAGAACTGGAACCTAAAAACTTCCTGTACCTACTGCTGGTTTTATCACCAGCCCAAACAGACATATAGGTTACTAAGAGAGTCATCTGCAGCAGGGGGTAGGAAAGCACTATGTCCACAGTAAAGCAAGTGAGTATTAATCTCTGTGAAAAAGCTTTATTGGGTCAACTCAGCCAAAAATTGTTTTGTTTTTTGACAGGCAGAGTGGACAGTGAGAGAGAGAGACAGAGAGAAAGGTCTTCCTTTGCCGTTGGTTCACCCTCCAATGGCCGCCGCGGCCGGCGCACTGCGGCCGGCGCACCGCGCTCATCCCATGGCAGGAGCCAGGTGCCAGGTGCCAGGTGCTTTTCCTGGTCTCCCATGGGGTGCAGGGACCAAGCACTTGGGCCATTCTCCACTGCCCTCCCGGGCCACAGCAGAGAGCTGGCCTGGAAGAGGGGCAACCGGGACAGAATCTGGCGCCCCGACCGGGACTAGAACCCGGTATGCCGGTGCTGCAAGACGGAGCAGCCTATTGAGCTGCGGTGCCGGCCCAAAAATTGTTTTAAATGGGGAGAAACCTCATTGGTGGTCAAATAGAAAGAAATGTGACTATTTTGAGCTCTTTTGTAACTTCTTGACTTTAGTGCAAGTAAATGAACATAGGTTTTCTTTTTCATCCCAAGTCAGTGTTCCCACATGCAGGAAGCTGGACTTATCTGAAAGCGCACCAGTGCATGCACGTGCTGCCACCTTTCTGTGGCTCTTTTCTTTTTCTAAATTTCATTTTAGTTATACAAATTTCATGTATTCCATATATACAGATTTAGGAACCAGTGATACTTACCAAACCCTCCCTAATGCCCACACTCCCACCATTCTTCCTCTTCCCTTTCCTGTTCCTACTGTTAATTTTTACAAAGATCGATTTTCAGTTTATTTATACTCATTAGATTGATCCTACATCTAGTAAAAAGTTCAACAAATAATATGAAGAAAAAACACCGCTCCTCAACTGTTCTCTCCCCCTCCCCTTCCCTTTCTCTTCCTCTCTCACAGAATCCTGTAACAATCTCAAAGTTTCAAGTTATCTCTGAGCACTGAGGATGTTATCTCTGATCACTGGGAACTTGTCTCTTGTAGTTTTCCAAATATTTATTTTCTTGGAAGTTTTCCAATCTTAGACCAAAAAGAAAATCTATGACTCATTGTGAGATCGACACACATTGTTGGTATGAAAATCTTTTTTCCTATATACAGGAACCAGTAAGTCACACAACCCTGTGAATAGGAAGCTTATTTAATTTGTATTTTACCAAGAGTTCATCTAACCATAACATTAATTAGGTGCAAACTAGATGTAAAATGTGTATTATGAAAAAATTTATGGATTTTAATTTTTGTACCAAAATAAGCTTATCTTTTTAATTCCCTTTCGATGAACTTTTTGAAGCACCATGGTAGAAATTGTATCAATGAATGCAGAGACCATAGTTTATCTGGAACTTGTGTGGCTCCTGAGAATTCCTGAAGAATCCTCTGATGTGTGACAGAGTCCTAAGGAGATTAATTTTGGAGAAATCTAACACTGCAAGATGATCAGAAAGAAATACAAGGTCAGGGAGAAGACTTTCCTACATTTTCCTGTAAGATGGGCCTCAAGGTCTCTGTCTCCTTCCATTCCATATGATGTTGATTTTATAAAAAATTTTTAAAAATATTCATATTTATTTATTTGAAAGGCAGTTACACACACAGAAAGAGATTGAGAGAGAGAGACAGACAGAGACCTTCCATCCACCAGTTCACTTCCCGAATGCCTGCAACAGTCTGGGCTGGTCCAGGCCAAAGCCAGGAGCCAGGAACAAAATTTGGGTCTCCTATGTGGGTAGCAGGAACCCACATACATGAGCCATCACCTGATGCTTCTAAAAGTACACATTAGCAGAAAGCTGGAATGGGAAGCCGAGCTGGGACTTGAACCTAGGCACACTTATATGGGGTACAGGCATTCCAAGTAGCATTTAACCACTACACCAAACAGTCACCTCCATCTATCATCTGGAAACTAGCAGGACTTTTTAAAAGGTAAATTCTCCTAAAGTATTATTTTATGAATAAAGGAGCTAAGCACCCAGCAAAAGCTGCCCCTTTCATCTGTTACATGGTTTATCACAGTGACAGGAGGTTATCATAATTAGGAGAAAATAGCAGATCTATAAAAATACTTATGAAAGTTTTTTTCCCTTTGGTTGATGGTGGACTGAGGCAAAGTCTTCAAAATTTAGATGTACACAAACTGACCATCTGGAAAATAACAGTACCTAGACTAAGTCCACATAGTGAGCTCTTGATTGATATTTATCATTGGATAGAGATTAAACATTTACATGTAGAAAGCAATATATCTTCTACATTATCCAGAACACCAAAGGGGAACCAGCTAGTAGAAGTTTGCAGAACACTGTTCAAAATCAGGAAGGGCATTGGAATGGTCCGGAGACCTCCTGCTGTGCCGGGCTAACCTTTTACAGCTGCAGGTGAAGGGTGCCCCGGGGACACCTGAGGCTGACATCCGGCAGTGTGTGCTCTGTGGTCTGGCAGCAGTTATTACCATCATAGAAGAGTTCTGATGCTTCAACAACCAGCACTGGCCATGTGTAAAGTCCGTGCTGGGGACCACCTCTGGGAGGAGCGCTCCTAGCAAGAGTGACAACATCTCACCCCTTTAAGGATAAAGCAAAAGGTGGAAGCCTCTCTGCTCAGTCCTCACTGTCTTCTCCTTTCTGCCGTTGTGGGTGTAGGGCTTGGAAGATGTTCTTGGCTTGGTCAGTTCATGAATGGGTGCCGATGCGGAGCTGCTCTGAGGGTTGGGTGATTCACCGATGGCTACAGGTTCAGGGAACACTCAGTAAAGGCAGCCAGTGCTGGTGAGGATAGATGATTCCAGCACTTGGCCTTGGAAAAGAGACCAGAGTGACCAAAAAGAAGTGCAGATGTTTGAGCAGTTGGGCTGATTCAGTCATTCCTGCTGCTTTATTTTGCTTGGAAAACGAGCCCAGAAAAGTTGTGGCCAAGTTGGAATCTGGATGTTGATTTTGATCTAGTTTACTCCAAATATAGGAACATCATCAGAGAAAAGGAGAACATTTCCTCATTATGACTGAGTCATATAACACATCTTTTGGGTTTACAAATTTATGTTGTCTTCACAGTGCAGCAAATTGGATATTACTTTACACTTGGTTGATTAGGACATGGATTCTCAGATAAGCCTGTGATCATCCAATTAGCAGAACTTCCATTCATTCTAAGATGCTTTGTGCTACATATTGTCTCTTTTTAGAAATAATAGTCAATGTCTCTTCTCCCTTGGTTTGAAAGTTCATAATGTGATAAAACAAAAAATAGCAGTAACTTATAATTTAATAATTCTTAAAATTCTCCTGGAAGAGTATTGAGTATAAATTACTTATAATCTACTCTTTAAGGTAGAGCGAAGAGAACTTGATTATATCTTTACCTTTCATTTAAGATTTATTTATTATTTATTTGAAAGTCAGAGTTACACAGAGAGAGAAGAAGAGGCAGAGACAGAGAGGTTTTCCATCCTCTGGTTCACTCCCCGATGAGCTGTAATGGCCAGAGCTGTGCCGATCCGAAGCCAGGAGCCAGGAGCTTCTTCCAGGTCTCCCACACAAGTGCAGGGGCCCAAGGACTTGGGCCATCTTCTACTGCTTTCTCAGGCCATAGCAGAGATCTGGATCAGAAGAGGAGCTGCTGGGACTCGAACTAGCATCCATATGGGAAGCTGGCACTGCAGGTGGCAGCTTTACCCGCTATGCCACAGCAGCAGCTCCTATATCTTTGCCTTTCAAGAGAAGCCTAGGAATCATTTATATACAAAAAAGATATGAACAGTCATGTTTGGAGGGCATGGTAGATACATTCAAAATAATTTGTTGTTTACTCTCCATCATCTGAAGAAACATTAACCAAAGTTCTTGGTGATTATTTTCCCACACTAAATGCTCTTGCAGCCATGTTTGGCAATGACTTAGGTAGTTCAAACAGCACCATCTAACTTTGAACAGCATGAGCTGGTGACTGAATGAAGATGCACTTGATAGTTTCTCTCTCAGAAGTGGAATTTTCTTGTAAGGGCAGAAAAGGAGCAGTGAATTGGGGAAACACACATAGGGATTGATGCAGTAACAAAGAACCTGGTCTCTGTCTTTCGGCTCACTCCTCTCAGAGGCTGCATTTGCAACAGCCCTCAAGTGGCCAGAGACCCCCAGTGGGGACGGAACCAACTCATTCTGTTTAGAATCCAGTCTGAGAAGCGGCTACATCTGAGCCCCCAGTGGTCCGCAGTCCAACATCCTTGCCCAATATTAAGTCTTATTTCTGCATGGCTTGTTTGCAGAACGCCGTGCTGTATACATAAGAATACGTGGTACCTTCCAGCTCTGCTGCTAACCTGTCCTATGTGCTTAGTATCAACTGAATCAGAAAATACGACAAGACACCTTAAAGAGGTAGTTCTCAGGAATCATGAAAAATCACATCCATGTTTATTTTCCTGCCCTAGGGTTTCTGGCTATCAACTCCATCCTTCATTGTCTTTTCCTAACCACTGGACGAGGAAATGCCTTTTTATTTGGTAAAGTCTATAATATCAAAAACTTGTCATACAGCACAGACATCCATCTGACAGCAAATCAATGATGATTATGAAAGCACCTGCTCATCTTATCGAACTGTGCGGGGAGGAGCAGGAGCACTCATTCTCTGACCTCACCAACATTCACCACTCAGCAGGTTACCCCAACCCTAAGGACACACATAAAAGACAACACAGTGCTGCTAACAGGAAAAGTACAGGTCTCGTGCCTGTTCTGGTCTTTCATACAGCTCCACAGTGTTTTTTTTATTTATTTATTTATTTATTTATTTGACAGGAGGAGTGGACAGTGAGAGAGAGACAGAAAGAAAGGTCTTCCTTTGCCGTTGGTGCACCCCCAATGGCCGCCGCAGCCGGTGCACTGCGGCCAGCGCACCACGCTGATCCGAAGGCAGGAGCCAGGTGCTTCTCCTGGTCTCCCATGGGGTGCAGGGCCCAAGCACTTGGGCCATCCTCCACTGCACTCCCGGGCCACAGCAGAGAGCTGGCCTGGAAGAGGGGCAACCGGGACAGAATCTGGTGCCCCGACCAGGACTAGAACCAGGTGTGCTGGCGCCGCAGGCGGAGAATTAGCCTATTGAGCCAAGGCGCCAGCCTCCACAGTGGTTTTGATTACTTCAGAGCACCAACCAAGACTAGCCAAACATTTAGGAAAAGAAAAATAAGTAAATGACACTGTGGAAAAGTCCTAAGACATTTTTGAGGAATGTGGCCCCCCAAATCTAAGAGACTGAAGGGTGAGAGCACAGGAGTGTGTGTGAAATGAATGTGGTGAAAACAGAGGAGAGCACAGCCTGGTCTCCGACGTAAGAAAAGCTAAATAGTGGTCCATCAGAAGTAGCCCGAGTTCTGGGTTCCCAGAGAGATCAAAAATAAAACTTGGAACCTGAGGATGTGACACTATTGGCAACAATGTACTTGGAAGAGTGGTTGAGGATCTTGAGATATCGAGGTTATTTTGTGTTATCTTGGTGGGCTCTAAGTGCGACCAAGTGAATCCTTATAAGAATGAGGCAGATACAGAAAAGAGAAGGTACAATGAGCCCAGAGGAGGAGATTGGAGTGACAGGGCCATAAGTCCAGCTAGGCCAGCAGCCATCAGGAGCTGCAGGAGGCAATGAAAGGCGTCTTCTCCGGGGCCTCCAGAGACTGTTGCCAACATCATGATTTCCACATAGAAATATTGATTTCCAATAGTGGTTTTAAGTCATCAAGTTTGCAATAATTTACTATAGCACCCTCAGAAAACTGCTGCACCATCTGTGAATCAGTCGAAATCAGACTCACTGCATTTATTTCAGGTTGATGACACTCCAAAAGAAGAGTTACAAGATACTACTCAAGAATGTTCAGTGTGGCTTTTTATTCTGGGATCTCTCCGCTCCCACTAATTCTTTAAAAACAAACAAAAAGCAAAGCAGAGTAGTAACTTCATTTTGCAGGTGTGGCTGCTGACCTGGAAGAGAGCCTCTCAGCAGAGGAGACAGGACAAGAGCCACGGGTCCTAAGTCTGTAGGGAGGTCAGGTCAGACCAGGCCAGACAGATGCCTCCACTTAGAGACGAAATAGTTTCTTCAACATGTTGTACTGAGGATGGAGAAGTTTGGTGTTGATTTCCAATCATTTCCTATGTCCTTGTAAACTAATGAATTTATTTCTCCAAGTATTGGTTTCCTCACCTGTATAATGACTAAATTTAACATAGTCAGCAGTTACTTGAACACTTCACATGCTATGGGTTAACCCAGTGCTTGAAATGAAGTGTGCAGCAAGATCAGTTTTATGGACACTTAGTGTTTGTGGTCACATATATGGGTATAATGCATTTGCTACCACCATCAGAAATACCTGAAATTTCTCCCATACATGTGTGTGTGTGTGTGTATGAAATATTCCTGTGTCTAATAAAAAACTTCTGGATGAAATGATACCATACATTAAATTAATTTATCAATCTTAATTATAGTTCTTCTCATTCTGTTTATGTCTTATATATATTATGTTAAAACTATTAGTTTATATGTCCATCTAACCTATTAGCAATACTCTTCTTGATAGAAAGGGTTAGATCTTACTCATCACCAAATCCTCATGACCACATGTACAAAGTATCTGCTCAGTACATACTCCTGCTTGTTAGGTAGAGGCATGGTGGGTGGTTGGCATGGCAGACCATGACAAGATCTGAGAAGAGACATGTGCAGTAGGTATGGCAGAGGCTCCAGGAAGTGGAAGAAAAAACACCAAAAGAAAATTTGTGTCTCCTACTTATAGTGGACTGTACTGCTCACAAACCATCCATCCCAGACTTTTTCTCACATCTTAAACTTTTATCACATTTTTTGGGGGGAAGACAGGTTGTTCTTTATCAGAGGTTTGGTTTCTTTTTAAAACATTCTTCATCTTTCTAAAGCACCATTAGGCTGTTAATCGAAATAAAAGAGACTTAATTTGTAATTGGGACTTGATCAAGTGGTAATTAAAACAAAATGCTGTATTGCATTCAAATGCTTTTCTTCATATTAGTATGCCTAGTGATTGTTTTTATTTTATTTTATTTTTTAACTTTTATTTAGTAAATATAAATTTCCAAGATACAGTTTATGGATTACAATGGCTTTCCCCCCCATAACTTCCCTCCCACTCGCACCCCTCCCATCTCCTGCTCCCTCTCCCATTCCATTCACATCAAGATTCACTTTCAATTCTCTTTATATACAGAAGATCGATTTAGTATATATTAAGTAAAGATTTCATCAGTTTGCACCCACACAGAAACACAAAGTGTAACATACTGTTTCAGTACTAGTTATAGCATTACTTCGCATTGGACAACACATTAAGGACAGATCCCACATGAGGAGTAAGTACACAGTGACTTCTGTTGTTGACTTAACAACTTGACACTCTTGTTTATGGCGTCAGTAATCTCCCTAGGCTCTTGTCATGAGTTGCCAAGGCTAGAGAAGCCTTTTGAGTTCGCCGACTTCAATCTTATTTAGACAAGGTCATAGTCAAAGTGGAAGTTCTCTCCTCCCTTCAGAGAAAGGTACCTTCTTCTTTGATGGCCCCGTTCTTTCCACAGGGATCTCACTCACAGAGATCTTTCATTTAGGTGGTTTTTTTGTTTGTTTGTTTGTTTTGCCAGAGTGTCTTGGCTTTCCACGCCTAAAATACTTTCATGGGCTCTTCAGCCAGATCCGAATGCCTTAAGGGCTGATTCTGAGGCCAGAGTGCTATTTAGGACATCTGTCATTCTATGAGTCTGCTGTGTGTCCTGCTTCCCATGTTGGATCATTCTCTCCCTTTTTTGTTCTATCAGTTAGTGTTAGCAGACACTAGTCTTGTTTGTGTGATCCCTTTGACTCTTAGACCTATCAGCGTGATCAATTGTTTTTTTTATTTAGTAAATATAAATTTCCAAAGTACAGTTTACAGATTATAATGGCTCCCCACCCCATAACTTCCCTCCCACTCGCACCACTCCCTTCTCCTACTCCCTCTCCCATTCCATTCACATAGTGATTATTTTTAAATCACTAGGTTCAACTTAATTTCAGTTGAAATTCAGGTATTTTTTCCACTGAAAATGACAGTGAAGAAAATTCCCAAGCAATGAGATACTAAGTGAAGAAATGAGTATTTGGCTGGGCTATTGCTCATAGTCTATTTTTTAAAAGAATTGATCAAGGGTCAGCACTGTGGTGCAGTGGGCTAAGCCTCTGCCTGCAGCACTGGAATCCCATAGGGGTGCCAGTTTGTGTCCTGGGTGCTCCTCTTCCCATTCATCTCTGCTATAGCCCAAGAAAGCAGTAGAAGATGGCCCAAGTGCTTGGGCCCCTGCACCTGCATTGGAGACCCAGAAGAAGCTCATGGCTCCTGGCTTTAGATCGGCCCAGCTCCAGCTGTTGTAGCCATTTGAGGAGTGAACTACCTGATGGAAGACATTTCTCTCTGTCTCTCTCTTTCTCTGTCTATAACTCGACCTCTCAAATAAATAAAATCTAAAAAAAAAAAAAAGAATTGATCCAACTTGTGAGAAATAAAATATGGAGAGTTATGCTCTACTGTACCTGGAAAAATTCATCTATAACTATATGAAAAGGGAAGGGTTGAACTTGATTTGCAACAGGTTACTCTTTAACACTGTGGTTTTAAAATAAAACCAGAGAGTCTCAATTTATAGCATCTTTAGAAGGTACTGCTACTAAAGTAACATAGTCCACTCTGAGAGGAGATTCTGTTTAAAATTTCTTCCAACCTACATGAAGCTCTGTTTGTTATCTTACACAAGGATAAGAATGATTATAAAAATCTCTTCCATTACTTGGAACCAGGAGATATAGGATGTCTTTAATTGTTTTTGCCTGATCTCAGGGCCGCTATGAAGAGATATGGGACCTTTTCCTACATACTTCTCAGGCCAGTCATTCAAATTGACAGTACAAGGATCTTACCATACTCTGTACCATATTATTTATCAATGTATACTCAAATAAATGAGCTACAAATATTCATCTCTGTTAAATAATTAATCTGAACACAGTTCAACAGATTTCTTTCTTTCCAAACCAATTTTACTTCTCTGTTAAATCTATCCTGGGAAAGTTGGGTCGTTAGTAACTGGTTTGTGCATACAAACAAGATTGAGTCTGAACCACCCTGCCCCTCAATCACTGCTCACTTTCTCCTTGTTATTGGGTGCCTTTCATCACCATCCTGAACTTCCTGTGCACCTCTAACCCCTGTGTTCCTCTTCCATATCATCTTCATGCTCCTCTGATCTTCAATTGCTTTCTAAATCTCTCTCATTGTCTGCTTCTTAGGAAATGACTTCTTCCTCTGGCTCCACCAATCACACACCATGGTGTGTCTCCTGTGTTTCAGGCTCTGGCTCATTACGAAATTGTTATGCCCCATAATATCTGCATCCTATCATGAAACATCAGCAGTAAAAAAGGGCAACTTTCCAAGCCTGGGCATGCTCTGAACCTATAATTAAAGCTGCATTCAGAGTTGGATGTGGAGTGGCGTACAGTTCTAAGTTCTCTCATCCAACTCACCAGTTTTGGATGGAGTCTCAAAAGAATTGGGAGATCCTGAACAAAGTTTCCCAGGAAATTCAGAAATTATATAAGAGTTATCTTCATCAGTCACAGTTAAAGGAAAGTTTATGACATAGTCATTCACAATCACCCCCTCAATTCTCACCAAACAAATCAAAGCAAAACAATAGCAAGCAACCCCTGGGAATAGTCTTCCCCAGACAGTAAACAATGTTCCCTCTCCCACATCTTAGCTCCAAGAAATTATCACTGTGGTGCTCACTTTCCCTGGAGGAGACCCAGGAGTGATGCAAGAATACAGTGGCTTGGCTCTGGGAATTCAGAATTCTCCAGCATTCCTTATTTGCTTTCCAATATTTTTTCCTTGGGTGTCTGGGCTGTCCTTTGCCTCTTAGTTGGAAAGCAGAGACAGTCGATGGCTGTATCTGTGAGTTTAGTCCCAGGGAATGAGCCAAGACTCCCTGGGCCCAGGGGCACTCCTCATTTTATACCAACTGGGCTTGATCCTGTAGAAGGGCACAACTAGAGAAAATGTCACTTGTTCAATAGAAGAAGATAAAGTGGAATAAAGATGAGAAGCATGGCTGAGGATGGGGAGAGATGATGTTGCAGATAAACAGGGTGGGGGGAGGCAGGCAGGAGGGATCTCTGACATCTGGGGAAATGGAATCCACACTGCATCCGAAGAGGAGGGACTCACCCTCCCCCGGTGGGGGGAACCGGAAGCACAGCAAATTGCTTGGTCTCCTTTCAAACTACATTGGTTCCTTGTGTGTTTGAAGTGCTTACTTGCCCTGTTCCTGAGTTTCACAAACATTGCAGATTCATGGGGCGACTCCTATGTGGTAGCTATCAAAGCTATCTCCCTTTCTACAAACCAACAGTCTGAGTCATAAGACAAGTTGAAAAAATCAGAGCAGATGGAACTAAATGAGAGAGTGGGACTTGAGCGAATTTAATATTGAGGCCAAATCTAATTCATGCAGCAAAGAGAACAGTAATTTATTCTATGTTATATATATGCAGATTTTGATTGTAGTGATACCAGGAATGCATGGCAAAGATAAATAGCCCAGGACTTGTAGTCATAAATCTTAGGTTCTCATTCTGAGTTTGCTGCCAACTGGCTTTGTGACCACAGGCAAGTCACATAACCTCTCTGTGCCCTTCCTACCTTTTCTTCCCATCTGTAAAACGTGGACCATAGTGCTTGTCCCTCTCCAATTTGCACCATCAGGTTACATAGAGCTCATGGCATTGGATACATAAATTATGGCAAGTATTATAGTGAGTGCTGCTAATCCAACTCTCTGCTCCTTTATAGACCACGGTGAAGCACAGAATACATGTGGAAGTAACCAGTTGCTATGAAAATCCTTCTAAATTGCTGTCTTATATTGGAAGAAGCAGCTGCATTTAAAAGACACAAATAGCTCTTCCTCGCAGACATGGCTTTCGTCTGGACTAAACAAACCGAGGGCTCTAACTCTGCCTATTGTGGCCTGTGGGATGCTTAGCCAGGGGCACTGGGAAGGCCAAGCAGGAAACGGGGAGGATGATTTTGACTTTAGCTGTCTGCAGAGTCAGTTCCTCCTTTGCAGTCAGTGGTGGGTCAGCATGTGATAAATCTTCTATCATCTGAGATGGGTGCCTGGGACCTGGATACTGGAAAGGACTAGCAGCCGAGTTACCCTTCTTTTTATGGTCACACATCCACTTTCACTAAAGAAGCTAGAAACTGTCACACCCACTCCCTTTTATATGTTTCCCAAACTTGCCAAAGGCAATGTCTGGATGGTCTCATTTTCTAAAGGTCTAAACAAAAAGCCAGGCCAAAAGCTTACAAAAGACAGGCTTAGTGTAACACTGCTTTCTTTTCGCACTATAAAAACCTTACAAGTGTGTGTACCTAACCACTAGGCGCTCCGGATTCTGAACATCCAAACTACACGCACTCTATTTGCTGCTTAGCCAAGGGTGAGAATGATTTGTTAAATTATTGGTTTTAAGTCTGTGTGTAATGTGTGTGTGTGTGTGTGTGTGTGTGTGTGTACTTCAAAAAGCTCTTGGAAAATATAATTTAAAATAAGTTTATTTTGATGCAAAACTTTTTGAAATCCATATATAGGTTTCTCATCATATGCATTTTAATTAGCTCTTCCAAGACCCCTTATATGCATGGATTTCAATTTTTTCAGCCAAAATAAACACCTTTTAATTCAATTTTCCACAAACCCTTTGAAGCTCGTGTGTGTGTGTGTGTGTGTGTGTGTGTGTGTGTGTGTGTGTTTGAGCCTGTGAAGTAGACAGTAATGATTGGGTCTGGGAATTTGAACACAGCTCTATCAAGCAGGCAAAGCCGCGAGTCCCCGCCCCTGCCCCGTGCTCCGCCCTGCAGTCACAGCAGATTCACATCCCTAGCACTCCCTTGGGTCTGACAGGCTTGCGTGGTTCAGAAGTGGAGGAAGGAGTGCCGCGTTTCCGACGGCGACTGTGAACTTTCTTCTCACTCAGAGGTGGTTCCTGACACTCATTTGCAACATGCAGGTTCGCTCGGCTTTCGCACATGGCGCTCCGCCTGCATTTGCTACCTGTGAGTGCAGTTCGGCATGGGGACTCTTGGAAAGTGAGCAAGGAAAATCTCAAGCAGGAAAACGCTGTCATCCGAAAAAGTTAGGCAATCCGCAGGGTGTGAGTGGGCTTGCTTTGGAGCTCCAGGGTCTGAGCCAAGTTTATAAAACTTTCACTCAACAAATACTTGTCAGCTCTGGGCTGACATCGTGAGTGCTTTCTATGATTATCTAATTCAGTTCTCATGAGAACCTAACGATGTGGATACTCGTACCGTCCCTATTTTTCAGATGAGTGAGTTGAAGCTCACAGAGATTGAGTTTTGTCTGAAGTTAGAAACGTCTAGGATTTAAATCTAGGATTTAAACCCAGGTATTCCTGCTCCCGAATCCATGCCTCCCAGCACTCTGCTTTACTGCTTCTAGACATAGTTGGTATTGATGGGATGTAAAGCAAGATTCAGTAAAGGGCTTAAGTATTAAAACCTGAAAGCGTTCCCCTTTGATCTTTAGCTTCCTGTGAGGAACCCATGTAACAGTATCTTTAAAGCCTTCTAGTTAGGAGTACAGCATTTTACATACTCTTATCTATAAATAATTGAAACTTTATTTTCAATTAGTGAGGATACGAGGAAGACTGCACCCTCCACATGCAATTGTTGGGGCCCTTCTCTGTGCATTGCCAGGTGGAGGCAGCACACTGCTCCCCCCTTGTGTCCAGGGTTACCCCATGCTGGGATATGAGGGGCCTCCTGCTTGAGGTGAATGAAAGCCACACAGTATCCCTCCAGCTGGTAACTGGGGCGTGACTCATGTGCTCAGGGATGAGACCTCCTTCTGCCTTCTGTGGACCTTGAGCTACACCCCTTGGGCTCCCTGAAAAGAGTCCATTATCTGTTTCCCTGAGTCTTTTTTATTTCAATCCTGCTTTTTTGTGCCCTTTCCTTCTTGTAGCTTTCATGTGTTCCATCTTCTGGTTTCAATCATACTTTTATTCCCCCCTACTTTTGAATCATCTGTTTCACTGACATCTTAATTGTATTCATTGAGCAGCTACTAAGTCCAGGCTCTCTATTAACAATTTCATGTTAACTGTCGTGAAATTTGGCAACGCAATGGTTACATCACATTCAAATGTTTGATTAACTATGGTAGGAGGGTGCATTAGTTTCCTGTGGCTGCTATAACAAATTACAACAAACTTGGTGGCTTAAAACAACATATATTTATTCTCTTACAGAAAACTGAAAGCAGGTTCATTTGGCTAAAGTTAAGATGTGGAAAGTGATTCCTCCTGGAAACTCTGAAGGGGAAAATCCCTTTTCTTGGCTGCTCCAGCTTCCAGGGACCACCTACAACACCTGGCTCATGACTCCTTCCTTGTAGGATTCCAACCTTAGGATTTCATAATCACATTTTCTGCTTCTTCTTCTTTTGTTGAATTGTCCTCTGCCTCCCTCTTGCAAAGACAACTGTGACTTGATTTACAACCCAGAGAGACAGGGTTATCTCTCCATATGAATGTCCTTGCTAATTGCATATGCAAAGTCTCATTTGCTATAGAAGATAACTCTACTGCAATGGCTAACTGTGGTGTCCACTGGATTGGATCATGGGATGCTGTAAGTGAATGCCATGGACTCAGTACTTTATAAAGAAATAAAAAGAGTCTTTCTTACAGTTCTGAGAGCTGGAAAATCCGAAGTCAAGGAGCTCTGTCTGATGGGAGCTTCTTGTTGCTGAGCGTTCTTTCCAGAGTCCAAGGCAGGGCAGGGCATCACATGATGGGGCCGTGCTAACTTGTGTCTTCATCTTCTTGTGAAGTCAGCAATGCAGTTGCTAAGGCCCCACCTTCATTGGCCCTAATGACCTCTCAGAGGCCCAACTTCCAAGTACTATTAACATATGACTTTGATTCGGGGCATTAATTGATAACATGAATTTGGGGCAAGGAGAAAAAAACACCCTGATAGGGGAGTGGCCATAAATGGCACCAATGTTAGGGCTTCTCTGAAGCATCCAGATGCTGCTGAAATTTCCACTGGAGCACTCAGTGTCCATGAATGTTCACACGACCAAAGCTTAACTATTGAGTTTTCTCATAAATTCTACACCTCCCCAGGTCTTCCTTTTCATATCTAATGGCATCAGCTCTCCTCAACTTTCAGTTTAAAGTGCAGGTCATCATTGCTTTCTCCCCCTCCTCTCCACCTCACTCATCAGTCACACCCATGGTACTATTTTTTAAAAATCCCGAATCTTATCACATTATTTCCAAACTGCCACCATTTCTCACCTTCAATCAGTATCAAATCTGTGTGTTTTTTTTTTTTAAAAAAAAGGTGTACTATTTTTCTTCATCATTATAATGTAAGGCCCTGGGGCAAGTGTTTAACCCAGTAGTTAAGATAGCTTTATCCCAAATTGGAGTGCTAAGATTTTATAGCCAGGACTGGCTACTGAATTCAGCTTGTTGCTAATGCAAACTCTGGGAGGCTATGATGATGGCTCAGTTGGTTGGGTCCCTTTCACCCATTTAGGAGACCTGGATTGAGTTCCAAGCTCTCAACTTTGATCTGACCTAGACCTGGCCATTGAAGGCCTCTCAATAAATAAGTAATTTTTTTTAAAAAGTGTAAGCTTTTAGAAAGCTTGAAACAGTTCTTAGGCACAAGACATCCTCAATAAATATATTTTGACAAGCTAACTAAATTATAAGGGAATTCTGCCCAAAGAACATTTTCTTTGAAAAGGAAAAAATAAATGAAGGACAATGGCCAAAAATGCTATAAATTCTACAAGTTGCCCATGGGGAGATTTTGAAGAACTCACTAGTTGCTTTCTACTTTTTAAATTAAATGGTAGTATAGTAATTCACTTTTACTATATGTATGTGCTATGGCTTTTGTATTCATAATGCTTTAACAAATACGATGATGTATTACAGGAGTACATAAACTGAGGCTACATGATATGTGAAGCCTGCAGCATGGTTTTTTTTTGGTCTTTTCTTTTTTGTTTGAAAGATTTATTTATTTATCTGAAAGGCAGAGTTACAGAGAGAGAGAGAGAGAGACAGAGAAGGAGAGAGAGAGACAGAGAAATCTTCCACCTGCTGGTTCACTCCCCAAATGGCTCACAGTACCCATGACTGAGCCATGCTGAAGCCAGGAGCTAGGAGCTTCTTCCAGGTATCCACATGGGTGCAGAGGCCCAAGGATCTGGGCCATCCTCCACTGCTTTTCCCAGGTGCATTAGCAGGGAGCTAGACCTGAAGTGGAGCAGCCAGGATTCACCTGTATGGGATGCTGGCACTGCAGGCTGTGGCCCATTATCTAAGAATAGTTTTTACATTTACAAAATGTTGTTTAAGAAAGGAAGGGAGACAGTGTATAGCATACATGCCCAAGATATTTGCCAGATGCTTCTTTACAGAGAATGCTTGTCATCTATATTAGAACAATTTTTAGTTCTACAAAAAAATCTATAGGAAGGTGCAGAGATTTCTCCTATACTCCCCTGTGCTCACCTGAACACAGCCTCCCCCATTACAATATCCCCCAAAAGTAGGTGCCTTGTTTTCTTGGATTATTGCAGAAGTCCCAGTATTTAAGATGGAGATTTGACAGAGTAGGTGATGAATAAACAGGAGGCCGGAAGCTATGCAGCCCTGATAAATACAATTCATATAAAACCCATAAATAATACAAGTGCTTCTAATTGACAGAACCAGGGTCAATTAAATTTAATGCCAAAGGATATTAAGGAGACACATAATTGTTGAATATTAAAATTTGAAAGAAGAAACATCTGTGATTCAGTGTTCATTTAATATAAAATTTATGGCATACATTTTAGAAAGAGTAATTTTCCATTTCCTGAGGGGTTTACATATTTTAACTTACTCTTTAGCTTTTAGGTATAATTTTATATCTTAAGCTTAGGTTACTATTCCATTTCTTTATATTGAAGACCAATTAAAATATTAAGCATTAAAATATTAAATTGAATTTATGAGAGAAAAACTATTGGGTAAAATATTAATGGAAAGATATTAAAATGTTTGGGGCTGTATTAAATATTTACTAGCTATAGCCTTCAATAAATTAACGGTATCACCAAACTTTTTATTGCTGTTCCTATTAAAGGTGGACACTAAAATAGCCATTGCACTGAGTATGAATAAATTAACCTTTCAAATGACTCTTATTCCATTTAATGAGTTTTAGCTTACCATTTTGAATGTTTACATTCAATCTTAACAGCTAGTTCAATGTGCATAGCCTGGTGGCCTATGAATTTGAAAAAGTTGAGAACCAGATTATATTTTTATGTGTTTTTTTTGCTGTTATTCTAAGAAAGTGACATCTTTATTTTTTCAAGACCAGTTCAAAAAGTGTATGTACTATCTATTTGTACTGAAGGCACATCTCACTACAATCCTTCTAGGTGTTCCTTTTTTTTTTTTTTTTTTTTTTTTTAAGATTTTGCTTATTCATTTGAAAGGCAGAGTTATAGACAGAGAGAAGGAGAGACAGAGAGAAAAGTCTTCCCTCCTCTGGTTCACTCCTCAAATGGCTGCAACGGCCAGAGCTGGGCCGATCTGAAGTCAGGAGCCAGGAGCTTCCTCTGGGTCTCCCACGAAGGTGCAGGGGCCCAAGTACTTGGGCCATCTCCTACTGCTTTCCCAGGTCATAAGCAGACAGCTGGATCAGAAGAAGAGCAGCTGGGACATGAACTGGCATCCATATGGAATGCTGACACTGCAGGCAGAGGCTTAGCCTATTAAACCACAGTGCTAGACCCAATTCTAAATGTTGTAACAGAAGGGTTACTCACTAAAACTCCCCTGTACCACCATAAATTGTACAAGGGTATTTCAAAATGTTTGTGGAAAGTGGAGTTAAAGGATGTTAATTGTAGGGTGAAAAATGTTGAAATCCACGCGGTTTTTTCCATGTTATGTCCATGTGGGTGGGCTCCAACAATTTGTTGTGTCGCCTGGGTTCCCTAACAGCAGGTGAGCATGTCCTCTAGTCCAGCCCAGGTGGACTGAGCCTTCCCTCTAGTGCAGAATGACTCACTGATAGAAAAGTAATTGGAGCCCTTGGGAGCCTGCCCACTGACTGGGGTACCTGACTTCCACTCCTTGTTCCCTCTTGTCTTGGTCATCTGCCTTCTTTAATTTGATGAGTTACCCCATATCCTATCCTGCTGATTGATTTTATTTTTGGCCTGTCCCAACACACATACACCTGGTTGGTTTCATTGTTTATTTTAAGCTGACCAGTTACTTTCTTTTATTTTTGATACCACATCTGGACAGATTCATTTAGGTTCACATGAACATGGAAATAAAGCCTGAGGCAAAGTGTAACGCTGTCAATTATATTTAGAAGATAAAAGTAAGGATAGGGGCTGGCGCTGTGGCGTAGTGAGCTAAAGCCTCCACCTGCAGTGCTGGCATCCCATATGGGTGCCAGTTCTAGTTCTGGCTGTTCCACTTCCAATCCAGCTCCACTGCTGGGAAAGCAACAGAGATGGCCCAAGTATGTGGGCTCCTGCACTCACATGGGAGACCTAGGAGAAGCTTCTGGCTCCTGGCTTCAGATCAGCCCATGTCTGGATGTTGTAGCCATTTATGAAGTGAATCAGTCGATGGAAGACCTTTCTCTCTGTCTGTAACTCTACCTCGCAAATAAATAAAAATTTTAAAAAACAAAAGTAGGGAAAATTTTTGGTGCGTTGTTGAGATGTCACTTGAGACTCGTAAGGAAATTCCTGGATTTGAGTCCCAGCTTCCTTCTAACATGCATCCTAGGAGGAGCAGGTCACCGCCTAAGTATGTGGGTCCCTGCCACCCGTGTCGGACACTCAGATTGAATTCTGGGCTCCTGGCTTCAACCCAGCCAGGAGCTGTTGTGGGCATTTGAGGAGTAAGCCAATAGATGAAAGATCTTGCTCTTTTTCACTCTGTCTCTCTCTGCACCTTTCAAATATTTTTTAAATAGTAATAATAGATAAAAATAATTTCACTATATTCTGGTAGAGTAAATACAGATATAGATCTCCAGGTTTGCCTCATCTGAGCACCAATACTTTTATACCCGAAGTATTCTGTGTTTAGCAAGAGATCTTAAACAGTGTGACCTCCTTGGCTGGAGAAAAGTCCTCTCTAATCCACTGGTATTTGAACTGTGTGAATTTTGTTAGCTAATGATGTTTCCAGGTAACACCACAGAATTAAGAGTAAGCATCAAGTCAACACACCCACTTTCCGTAACAAGTAAAAACCTGGAAGCCATGTGGTCAAACAACACCTCCTTCCCGTAAGAACAAGTATATGCAAATTGGAATTTTTCTCTAATTGTCCACAGAGCTTTTTATTTCAATCAATCAATTAGGGGTCGTGGAGGAGGCTAAAAGGTTTAGAAAAGGATCATCTTCAAGAAACAATAGTGGGGCCAGCACTGTGGCACAGTGGGTAAGGCCACTGCCTGCAGTGCCGGCATCCCATAGGCGTGCCGATTCAAGTTCTGGCTGCTCCTCTTCTGATCCAGCTCTCTGCACCCACGTGGGATACCCGGAATAGGCTCCAGGCTCCTGTCTTCAGATTGACTCAGCTCTGACCGTTGCAGCCATTTGTGGAGTGAACCAGTGGATAGAAAATTTCTCTCTCTGCTTCTCTGTAACTCTCCCTTTCAAATAAATAAATAAATCTTTTAAAAAAAGAAAGAAAAGAGATGAAACAATAGTAACACAATGGGCTCCTATGCACTTTTTGAGCTTATGCACAACGATATAGCAAAATCTTAGAAAGACAGTAGCAGAGAAGAGAGGGTACCATCTGGAAGGCACAGACAAGAAAGTTTTCAACATCATACTCTCATGGATGGCAGTGCTCGTGGTAAATACTAGTGTCCCCCAGGTAAATATCAGAGTAAAGGCAATTGTCCCACAGGGACACTAGAAGTGAGGGGAGGCCAGAGGTTGAGTCCCAGCCTGGTGCGAGAACATGTGCTCTTTCTCTCCTCTTCTCTCTCTTCCTCCACAGTGTCAGGGAACACCTGTGGAATACTGGGGGTCTGCACTGAAGACTCTCCCTTTCCTGCGTCTCCCATTCCGTCTCTTAGTTCATGTATACTTTTGCATCTGCACAGTGTCTGTGTAGGAATATGCTTTTACATATGAAATAAAATAAAAGGAACAGTTATTTCCTCAGAGCTTGCAGGAAGATGATGCTCTAGGGATGGACATGCTCACCCCCTGGTTTTGAAAACCTTAGCAGATCTGGGGTGTGTGTGTTCCCAAGGCTGAATGAAGCCTGCATCCTGTGCTGCAGATCCTCCTATTTATAATGCTTACTACTACTCATATCATCTACATCAGCCCTTGCCACAACCCACATGGAAAGCATCATCTTTGTTGCCTTGGTGAAAACACTGAAGACTCAAAGAGGAAAAATCAACCTGCCTAAGGTCAGTCTTTATTTGTGAAGGGACAGGCTTGAAATTTGAGCCAAGGTATCTCTGTCAGCAAAGCTGATGCTTTAAACCAATGCACTATTTAATTTCTATAGCAGATTTCATACTCTGTTCATCAGCCCATGAAAGAATATCTACAGGGCACAAGAAAAAAAGTGGATCCAATTTGTCACACAAAATAGCTTCTTAAAATCATCTCAGAGTCTTGGATAGGTTGTATTTGAAGGAAATGGAATGATTTGGAATACGTTTTCTACCGAATTCCAGCCTCTCTTCCTTGCCCTGCTCCATGGCCTAGAACTCTCCAAGTTTAATGTACAGTACTTAGGTACTAGAAAGACAAGATTGGACATTTCCTTTAACAGTGAAAATTTAAAAACATAAACAAACAAAAAGCTTTAAGCATTAATAAGTAAAAGCAAGGGCAGACATTTAGCACACCATATAAGATGCCATTTGGGGTATCCGCTTCACATATCAGAGTATCTGGGTTCAAGTCACGGCTCAGGACCTAATTGCAGCTACTGATCCTTCTGTCTCTGTCTCCTTCTGCCCCCTTCTGTCTCTCTGGCTTTCAAATAATAATAAATAAATAAAATTTGGAAAGGGGGCCAGCGCCGTGGCTCAACAGGCTAATCCTCCGCCTTGCGGCGCCAGCACACCGGGTTCTGGTCCCGGTCGGGGCACCGGATTCTGTCCCGGTTGCCCCTCTTCCAGGCCAGCCCTCTGCTGTGGCCCGGGAGTGCAGTGGAGGATGGCCCAAGTGCTTGGGTCCTGCACCCCATGGGAGACCAGGATAAGCACCTAGCACCTGGCTCCTGCCATCGGATGAGCGCGGTGCGCCGGCCGCAGCGCGCCGGCCGCGGCGGCCATTGGAGGGTGAACCAACGGCAAAGGAAGACCTTTCTCTCTGTCTCTCTCTCTCACTGACCACTCTGCCTGTAAAAAAAAAAAAAAAAAATTTGGAAAGGGGTGGATAAAAGGACATAATTTGATCTAATGTTATCATAAACTCTGATGTGAAAAATGAGCATTAAAAATAGAAATTTCCAGAGATCTCCAGCTTGCACAATTGTCCTTAGTGGAGAAAGTAAAGGGTGGTTATATGGTAATGGTGTTATAACACAAGACTGTAAATTCATGCCACATAAAAATTGAATTTCCACTAAAAATTAGATTGAATGAAAACCAAGCAAAATCTCTAAGTAGCAGTGGTTACATGAGGGAAGTCCCTGGGCCACCAGCATAAGCAACACCTGGGAATCTACTAGAAATGCGACTTCTTACTGGGTCAAAAACTCTGGGAGTAAAGTCCAGAACTCTGTGTTTGAACAAGCCCAGCAAGGTGATTTTGAAGCATTCTCAAGTTTGAGAATGAGTACACAAACTGAGTTGTACATCCTGTGTGGGGCATGAGCGTGGCCATGGCGTGGCCAGGCCAGGCCCGGGGACTCTGCATACGTAGCTGCCCCGGGGTAATCCCGCCCAAGCTGCGTGGAATGGAGCCGCTTGGAGCCGAGCCCACGAACTAACCCAAGCCAGGGCCCATGGAGCCGACAGTGTCCCAGGGATGGCAGTGCAGGGAGGGACCCAGTGTGCATGCACGTGGCCCCAGCCACCGCCATGGTGGACAGCAACCCCACAGGGTGTGCGGCGGTGGTGGCTCCGGCCCCCGGACCCGGTGGCACCAAGGAGGGGCAAAGAAGATGGCACCCAGAGGAAGTAAGATGGGTGGAACTCAAAAGCTAATTGGCTACGCAACGTCAGGGGAGGTAACAAAACTAGTAACAAGTGTATAGACATATGGCTAGTCCTATAGAAATTCCCCCGTAAAGTGATCTTTTAAGTGATTGGTTGGTCCTTAGCCCTGCCCCAATGACTCTGCAGTTTTGTGCTATAAAAGGTTCTGTTACGCACGAAATAAACGAGACCCTGCTTCAACTTGGCTCCCCACTGCGCCTGATTGTCCCCAGGGTCCCCCGGGTTTGGGGAAGGCTGAGTGGCGGGTGGCGCACTTTCCCCTCCTCGGTCAAGGCAAGCTGCGGGCAGCCTGCCCAATTCTCCGGCGGTGGTGAGGAACAGTCACTGCAATCCTGGATTTAAGGCACAGAGCTCCCTGGAGCTTTTCATAATAGTAGTGGGAACCCTAAGAATCCCAGGTTTTACTTTACCTTCAATATCTCCCCTGATTTCAATAAGGAATTTCAACAACTGTCTGGTTAACAACCGTAGCAAATATGAACCTTTCTTCATACTTGGATATGCAAGATATATGCGTATATATATTCTACACATCCCTCCAAGTCGGCAGGGAGTTTATTCATAGCCAATTGGAGAGCCTCCTCTCCTACTGTCTCAAGAGGATGTCTTCCTTTCTTGGAGAGGATGGACACAGTCTGCAGAGCCTGGAGGTGTCAGAAAGTCACTTCTGGTTTCTATTTCATGCTGGTTACCACTGAGCTGGGCTCATTTAGGTCTGTCAGTTTTACTGTTTTGTGTTGGGTTTGATCACAGCACCACAGCACTACTGCTAAGAGTGGGACCCTTGGTTTCCAGTCTGGCCCCTCTAGGAGATCCAGGTAGTCATGCCTGTTGAGATCCCAACAAAATCCCTAGGATATCTCAGAATCAAGCTCTGTCCTTGCCTCACTGTGAGGGGACTCCTTTCTCTTTGTAGGTGCCCAGGCAAACACTGGCACAACCTTTAACAGGAAGTGCATTTCTTAGTCCAAGCTTTCAAAGAAAACTGGAATAGGATTTTTTTTTTCACAGCCCTTGCTTCATGCTTTCTAAAGTCTTCAAATCTTATTGGTTCAATGAAAAGAAGAATAAATGATTGCTGCTTCTTAAACCAGTTGTTTCAATCCCACACCTGTCTACCGAGTTTATAGCTTTGCAGTCACTCACTGTGCTGCCTGTCCAGCTGCAGGAATAGACTGTGAGTCCTATCTAGTATGTCTGAAACTTTATTACTGGTAGCTGGTCTTTATAATGAAACTAATCATCAGACTTCAGTCTTACTGATTGAACACCTGCTGTGTGGTAGAGTATGCAGGGAAATTTCTATAGGTTCTCTTGTCTATTTTCTGAAAACGGTCCCATGAGTTACTTCTAGATTAAGTCCTAAAAATAGCTCACCTGAGATCATACAGCTCTTAGGGGGACGGTAACAGGAGGAAGATCCAGCTATAGCTGTCTCCTTCCTAGCACCTGCAGAGCACTTGGCTCCATTCCTACATTTCTTGCCCCTCTCCCCTGAGACCCACCAACCAGTAGAATTCACATTTGGGTAAATTACTCAGAGCTCTTCAAAACTAATCAATGCCCTTATTGTAGGTCCCTAGAAAGTCATCAGAGTGACTGATTAATAAAATGTTCAGACAAATCTCTTCTTAGCTGTGTGTGCTTTCTGGTCCTGCCCAGTGTAATGAGTTAGAGTCCCATTCTAGAGAAATAAAATATGTTATCTCCTGGGACCACCTTTAGAAGCTCAATGCATTCTTCATCTGAAGTGTGAGGAGAAAGGGCCATCTGTGCATCTTAATTAATTAGCTGGTCCAATGGTCCAGACCAAAGAGGCTGTGGATTTTGAAATGACTGTTGGAAAGGGCTTAAAAAGGAAAACCAATGACAACAATACATTCACATTTATAGTAATCTTTATTTAGCGTTTGTAAGGACCAGGCTCTGTATTAAGCATTTCAAATATTATCATAGTTAATGCTGTCAAAAACTATATGAAGCTGTTCTGTCTCCCAGTTTCATCCTCTATAAAGTAGGCATATTTTCATCTCCTTGATAGAGATATTGTTAGGACTAAATGAATTAAATCACTCATGTGCTCAGGTGGGGACGTGGTACATGATGGGCACTCAATAAACATTAGCAATTAGCATTTCCTTCCCTTCACATGTAAGAAAAACAGCTCTACTGCACCACCTAAGTTGCCCAAGTTGGCCTGGTGTGTGGGAGAGCTGCTGTGGAAACCCCAGCACTCTCCAGCTTCCCTTTTGTTCCTTTCAACTAGGGTACAAGAATTCCATATCTCTCTCCTCCCACCCATCAAAAATGTATCTGTCCTCTTAGACCCTGTTCTTTTTGCCTTCTTAAAAATTAGGAAGGACTAGTTATGGAGGAGAAGCGTGAAGTTTATCATGCATGGAGCTAAAACGAATGGAGATAATCGTTTTTTGTGAAAGCATTGACACTTTCATTAAGCACTGACCTGCCCATTGAAAAGTTTTGGTTTGATGGATGTCTGGTATGGCTCCAAAAGAAGTCACCCAACTGCCTGCCACAGTAATACAATCAGGTAACCTTTGTCTGTGACAAGCCCTGGCTGGTGAATGTTAAAACACAGACAAAAGGAAATGACTTTTTGATTGACATGACTGTTTTGTAGATTGGTCCTACAGATAAAATCAGCCAAAACAAATCAGTTTATGCACCCACACATACTTAGAGAGATTGTATTTGGAAGTTTCATGGCAGATGTGATCTTTTCTGTTTTTGCTTTTCGAGTCCTGGGTATCTTCCTCCTTATGATAAGGGAGAATGTTAAGAAAGAGGCAGTCAGTATACCTCTCAATTTTTAATTATACAAGATCACATTGGGAGTCGGCTGAAAAGCAACTTTCTGGGCTTCAAAAGCAGAACCTCTGATTCTAAACATTTAGGATGGTGTAAAAGATCCTACTCACACATATGTAGAGATATTTAAACATGTTTTAATACTTTAAATTAGTTCCAAAAGCATCCAAAAGGCTTTAGAGACAAAAACTTGACATATGCTTTTTACATGCATAAAATATGACAACATATATGCTCCTTTAAAGTGAATGAATAAGCCGTCTAAGGTCTTAGGTAGAACGTATATACTTAGAAGGAGGCATTGGGCTTTTAATTGTTTATTCGAAATGCCTAGTGGAAGTTCAGTATTGCTGAATGAATGACGGGTGGATAAATGAGCATGGAAGGGTCTGGCCTTGTTTTGGTGTCATTTATACTCAGTCCCTAGTCATTCATAGAGAAATATCATGTTTGCAGAAATAGTATAAATGCAGATATCATTGAGCAAACTTTGGGAACTTTAAATAGTTCCCCAAATCACAAACTCCAGCTTGCAAACAACCCTTGTGTATGAACCAGTTGGGTGAAAGAAGGATCCATTACTACTTCTCTTGTTATCTCCACTCTGCCCCCACTCCACTGTCCTCAGACACTAGACAGCTTCAAATGGCACAACAGCAACGAAGTCCCCCACTCAGCTCCCTTCACTTAAGTCCAGAGAGTCTCCTGCATCCCTCCCCACTTGTCTCCTAAGCCTTTACTCCCTGAGAACTCCCGGCAGTCCCTGACTGGGTCCCTTCATGCCCTCCCATGCCCTCCTGACATTGGAACAGCCTTCCTAGTTCCCATTACTTTTTCCTGCTTTCCCTACCGCAGCATTCTAAAACTCTTCCCAAACCTGATTTACCAGGCAAATATCACACGTAGGGCAAGCTTTATGTTCTCAGCACACACACCATCCCAGCCTTAATGACAACACTGTATGAACAAACTAACAAAGAGAGTTAACTCCTGAGCTGAAACCTTGAGTGCACATCTTGATAAAATACTCTGGGCTCCTATGCACTTTTTGAGCTTATGCACAACGATATAGCAAAATCTTAGAAAGACAGTAGCAGAGAAGAGAGGGTACCATCTGGAAGGCACAGACAAGAAAGTTTTCAACATCATACTCTCATGGATGGTAGTGCTCGTGGTAAATACTAGTGTCCCCCAGGTAAATATCAGAGTAAAGGCAATTGTCCCACAGGGACACTAGAAGTGAGGGGAGGCCAGAGGTTGAGTCCCAGCCTGGTGCGAGAACATGTGCTCTTTCTCTCCTCTTCTCTCTCTTCCTCCACAGTGTCAGGGAACACCTGTGGAATACTGGGGGTCTGCACTGAAGACTCTCCCTTTCCTGCGTCTCCCATTCCGTCTCTTAGTTCATGTATACTTTTGCATCTGCACAGTGTCTGTGTAGGAATATGCTTTTACATATGAAATAAAATAAAAGGAACGGTTGTTTCCTCAGAGCTTGCAGGAAGACGATGCTCTAGGGATGGACGTGCTCACCCCTTGGTTTTGAAAACCTTAGCAGATCAGGGGTGTGTGTGCTCCCAAGGCTGAATGAAGCCTGCATCCTGTGCTGCAGATCCAGCCTAACTAAACCAACATACTAATGGTCTCACGTTGGAACTGAAACTTTGGGGCAATTGGTAATGAGAAATGAACTGGGTCAATTCATTCAGTTGCCCTTGGATGTGGTTTATCTTCTATTAGACTCACATATTTTCTGTTCAGTTAATCCTTGGTGTGAAGATCAATGCATGGATCCCTTTCAGAGACTAGAATTAAGGAACACTCAGGGGTCCATTTGCACTGTCAGGTCTCAGTTTCCAAGTAGGGCTTTTTTTTCTTTTTAATTTTTAAATAGTGAATGACATAACTTTCTATGCAATATGTCTTTGACATTTTTGATCACTCCCTACATGGGCCCTATTTCCCTGTACCATATCAGGAATTGTATCCAGGAAAAAAAGCCAAGTAAACACAAAGCTCACCTTTTGTACCCCCTCTCACAAGGATTGTAGTATTGTCATTCTGACTTGGCCCAAATTTTATGAGAGCAGACAATTATTTTATAAATTTTCTGTAGGTTTTATAGTATTCAAGATATTTACTAGCTTATATTAAATATAATATAGTATAAATACTTAAGGTAATTACTATAGTATTTAAGGTATTTTCTGGCTATTCACTGTGGCTATTCATGTGGTCTTTGAGCAACAGAAATCATTTTAAGAGTTGTTCCTAAATTATCATTTATTGATATAGACTTTTGACAGAGAAAAACCTCAGGGTCAACTTTATAACCATTTCATAGATTTTCCTGATGATTTATCAATTTAATTAGAATCTTATTTGAGAATAGTCAAATAAGTGATGACTGATGGCTTCAGTCATCACAGTGAATGATTATTATAACAAACCAAAATAAGCCTAGGTAATCACTCCTTCTAAAAGCTTCCATGTGGGGCCAACGCTGTGGCATAGCGGATAAAGCTGCCACCTGCAGTGCCGGCATCCCATATGGGCACCAGTTTGAGTCCTGGCTGCCCCACTTCCAATCCAGCTCTCTGCTATGTTCTAGAAAAACAGTAGAAAATGGTCCAAGTCCTTGGGTCCCTGCACACATGTGGGAGACCTAGAGGAAGCTCCTAGCTCTTGGCTTTGGATCAGCACAGCTCTGGCCATTGCGGCCAACTGGAGTGTGAACCAGAGGATGGGAAATCTCTCTCTCTCTTTCTCTCTCTCTCACTCTTTCTGCCTTTCTTCTCTCTTTGTAACTCTGACTTTCAAATAAATAAATAAATCTTTAAATATAAATAAATAAAAGCTTCCATGTCATTGAGTTTGTAAAAATTCAGAATCCATTGTCCTAAACAATGCTGACCTTGATAAGTTTGTGTTACCAAAAGTTAACTTCGATTTAATAGACCACTTTAGGATATATCAACACAATTTCTTTGAGATAATAATTTTCAATGTGCCACCTGGGAATTAAAAACTTCCATAAAAGATTGCTGATCACTAACACACAATCAGAATAAATCACTTGGAGTGAATCCTTGCTGTGTATTTTCTCAAGCAGCACCCTAACGAGTCTCAGAGAGTGAAGAGAAATGATGGAAGGGATTATCTTCCTGAATCAGCCAAACACTTTATTTTTCAAGCAAGTTATATAGAGCCTGGTATGTGAGGTTTTTCATGGAAGCTTTGTTTTCCACAAAACTGCAACACACGTCAGAACTTTAGGTTGTGGGAGAGGAAACATATGGAGACATGAGATCAGCCATAATATTGAGAAAGGAGGACGCTGTGCGTGTCTCACACAGCCGACTTCCCTATTGTTCTATGGAACTAGGACAGAGTTCACTGTGTTCAGTGCCCTCTTCACTTCCTTAAGGGTCTGCTGGCCATGTGCAGGCACAGAGCCTCAAACCTGTCAATACTGTGGCTATCTTGTTCCCCAACAAATCCTCCAACTCATATCTTCATATCCACCCAGTGACAGAAGCAATTATAACCTTAACGTTGGAGATCTATTGGGAAATCTTTCTCTCCCCTTCTATATCCTGCCTACTTCCAAAAACAGTCTTGGACATCTTGAAATAAGGGCACAAATGAAGAGAACTATGAAAATGAAAGATAAGAAGCCTTTTATAAACAACACTAGTAGAATGTACTTACAAAGAAAAGCATACGTCAGTTTAGCAACTGACTCTTGCTTTCACTGTTGAAGCATTCCGATAAGGAAGTTGCTCAGAGGTATGCAACTGGTGGCTCTTCCATCATGGAGATAATTTCTCCAACGTTGTTAGATGTTTCAAAGAGACCTTTTCAGCTCCTATATATTCCTTAACTTCCAAATCTTTCCTTGTTGTGTGTGTGCTTGTACATGTAAGACTGATCTGGAAGAATTCATTACTTTTCTATTCCAGTTAGGAAGTTGTGTCTGTGAGTCTGTATCTATGTAAACATCACAACTGACTGTACAGAATGTCACATGGAGTAGGGAGGAAGGGCTTACATATTTCCCTTGTGGGACCCTAAATTGGACTTGAACGCACATAATCTGCACTCACATGCATGCCACTCCATAACCAAGGTAATCAGAGTTTTCTCACCCATTGATAACCAAGATAGAAAGCCAATTAGGCTGGCACCTCAGCTCAATAGGCTAATCCTCTGCCTGTGGTGCTGGCACACCGGGTTCTAGTCCCGGTCGGGGCACCGGATTCTGTCCCGGTTGCCCCTCTTCCAGGCCAGCTCTCTGCTGTGGCCCAGGAGTGCAGTGAAGGATGGCCCAAGTGTTTGGGCCCTGCACCCCATGGAAGACCAGGAGAAGCACCTGGCTCCTGCCTTCGGATCAGTGTGGTGCGCCAGCCACAGCACGCCAGCCACAGCGGCCATTGGAGGGTGAACCAATGGAAAAGGAAGACCTTTCACTCTCTCTCTCTCTCTCTCTCTCTCTCTCTCTCACTGTCCACTCTGCCTGAAAAAAAAAAAAAAAAAAAAAAAAAAAAAAAAAAGCCAATTTTATTTCAACCTAAACTCAAAGTCATCATTTTGAGGGTCACACCAAAACAGTTTTTAGGCTGTTCAAATAACATACTCAAAAATCAGTTTTAATTTTGTTGTGCAGTATTTCTCCTGGGTCTTCCCAATAGTATGTTTATCTAAAGGGTATCCCCAAATGTCTCCCACTAAGTGGTGTGAATGTGGATTTACTGGAATGCAGATATTTCCGAGACATTCCCCTATTAGTGAACTTCTCCTGTGCTGGTCCTCACTGTGTGTTGTAGAAAAAACAGAGAAAACAGGATATTGTGTTCCATGAGTTTCCAAGAGTAAGTACCTAGGGAGCAGGGGAGCTTTAATTGGTAGGTGAGCATAGGCCACTCACTCAAATACTTGCACCTGGGCTTGGCTTCTTCCCATGTAAAATGGGGTCTCCAGAGAACTTTCCCACTGTAACTTTTCATATTCAAAACTAGCACCTGTCTATTCTACATATATGTTCTAAAGGAAATCTGCTTCCCAGATACTATATCAAAGACTGAGGGTTTTTTCTATCATAAATACATAAACTTACCTTATTTCATGGACTTGGGTATCCTACAGGTCCAAAAAAGTCAATCTCATCCCCACCCCAGCAATAATATACATATGGACACACACACAGAGAGAAAATACAGCATCTGTATCAGTAATAATCATGACAAGACTATACCATATTAATAAAAGTAAGGGAGGGGCTGGCGCTGTGGCGCAGTGGGTAAAGCTGCCGCCTACAATGCTGGCATCCCATATGGGTGCCAGTTCAGGTCCCAGCTGCTCTGCTCCACTTCTGATCCAGCTCTCTGCTGTGGCCTGAGAAAGCAGTGGGAGATGGCCCAGGTCCTTGGGCCCCTGCACCCACGTGGAAGACCCGGAGGAGGCTCTTGGCTCCTGGCTTTGGATCAGCGCAGCTCTGGCCGTTGTGGCCAGTAGGGGAGTGACCCAGCAGGTGGAAGACCTCTGTCCCTCTCTATTTCTCTCTCTCTCTCTCTCTCTCTGCCTCTCCTTTAAAAAAAATTAAATAAATAAATAAAGCAAGGGAAGTAGAATGAGATTGAGAATACAATTAATATAGAATAGTACAATTAGCAGTTTTCAAATTGCATAGCCACATAGTAAGCAGTAGCTGATAGGCACATTATTGGTTTTTATAGCTTTTATGATTCTGAAAGGAATAACAAACTAATATAAGTTCTAGGTGTGGGTGTTTTCATTTTATTAAAATTTGAAAAACATATTCATAGAATTTACATATTTTTCCTATCTATCTACCTTTTTAATGCTAGAGCTGACAGTGAATCTGAAATTACATTGATAAATAACAAGATTTTTCTTCAGAGGCCAGGGAAATATTAGCTAAAATATTATAGAAGGAACTTGTGACATTAATACTTGGATAGATCTGAAAGGATAGATAACACAGCAGAGTAATGGAATTATCAAATTACACTCTTGCTACTGGTAGTTATGTTTTATATTCAAAATTATGCTGAGGAACTTAGGGCATGCCTATTGAAACATGAATATTAAAAACTTGCAAATATTTCCACAAAATCCTCATTATACACCATATTGCAAAACCACTGCCATACTTTAGATTGACTGCAATTGTTATGTGTTGGTAATAATTCAAGCAAGATAAAGTTAAAAGTTCTAAACACTTTGGACTTGTCCCTAACAATTAAAGAGCCTTTCTGTTGGGCAAATTCTTTTCCTCTTAAAGACCCATAAATAACATTGCAGGCCCTGCTTTTGGGTTCTGAAAGGTAGTCTACCAAGAGTAATATACTCAGCTGGAAGTACTGCCAGGAAGAATAATGTCAGCTGGGAGTACTTTTGAGCCAATCTTTGAGAGATTTACAAATGAGAAGTTGCCATAAACATGCACTACTTAAAACTAGAGACTTAGGGTGACATAGGAGACATTGTGGGTCAAGTCATCCTCACTCCTCAGGGTCCTTGGGCTGGAGACCAGACCTGTTTGGAGATCTGAGTCCTCTCTGTGACTTCCTGAGAGGTGCTATTGCCCTGGCCAGTGCAGGAATCTTTCTCTTCATTCTGGGGGTCTCAGTGTGGAGCCCAGCGTTTTGGATTGCTCTGTAAATAATAAAGACTCACCACAATAAATTAGGCAATAAAACATGACTAAGGATGCATTGACCATAATTAAACAATTAAACATCTCAAAATTTTGCAGGAAACAAGATGAAAATGATAGGATGGACTTTCTGAGGCCTCATGCACCTCCTGGCAGCTGATGCTGTGTCCAAAAAGATGTTCTTTGGTAGCTAGTGAGGCTACTTTTTCTCTGCGCAGTGAGGCAGGGCAGAAATTTATTATTATGTACAATATGCTGATGAGAAAACTAAGAGTAATAGAAAATGAAGTGACATAACCAAATACCACAAGCCACAAAAAATAAAACTAATTTAGAAGATAATAGGCATGGAGTAGAAATTCACACAGGGATCAATGCAGTCCTTTGAGGTAAAGAACATTTAACACATGGCCAAAGAATTGAAAGTTTATTTAAAAAGTAGTAGGAGTCTATGAATGCAACTTGATACGGTGTATGACAATGGTGTTTAATGGAAGTTATCCATGTAGCAAAGAATGAGATTGGGAGAGAGAAATTACCATCTATATGGGCAGGTACTAAATTTTAATGATAAAAACTATTAATTATTATGTTCCAACACCTTTATAATGGACTTTATATGCATGTTTACATATTCTGAAAGCAAAGTAATATTATAAACTCCATAAAAAATTCTTGCATAGAGAAGCATTACAAGGTCACCTACAATTAAGTGACAAAAACCTAGATTCAAAGCAATGTCTATCGCTTTCCAGTAATCATGATCAAATCTTCTAATACAGGTTGAACATCTCTAATCCCCAAATCCAAAAAATCTCAAATGCTCAAAAATTCAGGAACTTTCTGAGTGCTGACATGATGTCATAAGTGGTAAATTCCACATCTTACCTCATATGATGGGCTGCAATCAAAATGCAGGTATTCTAAAAATATTGCATAAAATTATCATTAAGTTATGTGTATAGCCTATATGTGAAACAGTAAGTTTTGTATTTAGACTTGGATCTCATCCCCTGTAAATCCCATTTGGTATATATGCAAATATTCTATCATCTGAAAAACCAGGAACCAGGATCTCAGTCCAGGTCTCCCTTGTGGGTGACAGAGACACAGCTACTTGATCCATCAACTACTGCCTTCCAGAGTGTGCATTAGCAGGAACCTGGAGTTGGGAATGGAGTCGGGACTTAAACCCAGGCACTCTAAAAAGGGATACAGGCATCTGAAGTGGTGGTTTAACCACCAGCTCAAATGCCCACCCCTAGCCACATCATCTTGCTTTCCTCTTTTAAAAGATTTGTTTATTCACTTGAAAGGAAGAGTGACAAAGAGAAGGAAAGACAGAGAAAGCGACCTTCTATTGCTTAGAAAACATATGAACTGAGTAGACTACTTGAAAAGAAGATGGGTTGGTAGAACAGATACATCTTTGAGATCCACATTAACAGAGGTAAGCAAATATATCTTTGTTTCTAATTTCAAAAAAAAATTCAGATAAAAACACAGCATAATGGAATAAGTCAACAATGGGGACACCAGCAAAGAGAGAACAATGACAGTGACAAGAAGACAAGGAAGGGGCATGTGTAATCAGGTCTCTGCAGCTTGCCTTGGGTCCAGCAAGGTCAGTGAACATGTTGAGTTCCCACTTTAATGGTGTTAACCTGGAACAGCCTGGGTTCCCAAACTTGAGAATGCATCTGCACATCGGGGTGGCTCTGCAAGCTGGAGGCTGTTCCATTCGGAGGTTTCATTCTATTGTGTTGCTCCATCAGTTGTCTGCAACTTGCTCATCCACAAATTAAAAGGCACGTGTGACAGTCTCTGGGCCAGAACTCATGGGCCAGACCAGGATGTAAACATAACCATTTCCCATGTCTCTTCCTCTGTCAGCATTTCAAGAAGGAAGTTTCTGAATCAGAACCATCCCGGGGTTTTGGTGTCTTTTGCAATAGGAGCAGACATCTGAGTGAAGACTGGAAACTATCCACTGCTATTCACTGGTTGCTGCCAAACCTGCTGCACTCCTGGGGATCAAGACCCCTGCATTTCAGGGTCCATTCACAAAGCCTTGCAAAGAAGGAACAAAAATACTTTGCAGGGAAATGAATTCAGTCTCAGCAGCACGGCTCTGAGCCTGGAGACAGGACAAACAAAGCTGCTGTTAGGAATAAAAACCGCTTCAGTGTCTCTCATTATGGTTTCCCCTGCTTGCGCCCCTCAAAACCTCTTCTATTGTGTCCAGGTCTGAAAGCTTTCAGTAATCTAACTGAGCCTCTCTAATTGGGTGCTTGTGGTTCATCCTAGTTTTTATTAAAAAAAAATAAAGTCACCACCACCATAGCGTCGGGAGTGCACCTGGAACATGTTTATAGAGAAGACCTTTTTGTGTCTATTAGCGTTACACAAAGACCATTACACAAAGGCCCAGGAAGCCTCCCTAGCCTCAGCAGGCTCCGTGGGTCCACATGTCAGTGCTTGATGTCACAAGTTATACATCGCTGCCGGTGACAAATTGCAGGGTTTGAAGAAATCTGTCCCTTCCATCAGCCAGGCTATTTGAGTGAACAGTCTCTTAAGGGACTGCCAAAACGTCCCAGTTTTCATTTTGGGTTGAAGCTGCAGGAAAGAGGCTGCTTCAAAGTAGGCATATATAAAACACCTACTATCTCCCTGTGTGTCCAGCTCATGGCAGGTGACATACACAAAGGGACTTCAAGAGGTTTATTGCACAATGAAATTAAAAGATAAGTTTCTCTCGGTGTAAAGAAATTTTTAAATCATGCATTTTTTATAATAGGCATTTTTTGTGAACTTTCTGAAGAACCTTAGTATGGCTGACTAACTACAATTGTCTCTGCAGTGTATTTGAGTTTCTCGTTTTGTAGTTGAAGTCAGTGAGGTACAGAAAGATTGACTTGTCCTACATCATACAAGTAAGTGTTGAAGCCAAAATGTGGAGTTCAGCCCATCCAAATCCAGAGCCTCTTCTCTTATTATAGTACATAACCTCCTAATGTAATTTTCAGTTCGCACAAAAATCACTTTAAGAGCCTCACTGAGAATATCCAGATGGAGTAGAAGCAAAAGGACAAAGGGTCAGCCGGTCTGGGTTTGAGCTCCGTGCCTGCTGAGGCAGAATCCTGGGGTATCTGCTGGGCCACTTTCTTCCTAGGGGATTTGATTGACTTCCTTGCTGGAGGAAGACTTTGAGCACAAGTTATGGATCATGCAACCACTTTGTCAAGAACTAAGAACAAAAATGTTCCACAAGGGTAAGCCAGCAAGAGGAGAACCAAATTAATTCCAATTGCTGCCAGGGGAAAATAAGACATTTCAGCAATTGATACCAAATGCCGCCTCTTAGGAACACAGCACAACAGCAAGCGACTTCAAGTTCAAACTGACCGGACTGATTAATAGAAACCATCAAGTAATTGCCTACTAACAGCTGCTGCTTGAAAGGCATGCAGACACCTGTTAAGTCTCAGCACTACCCAACCCAAGCATTCCACAGTACCTGAAAAGAAAGCATAGATTCCATGACTGTATACAATGTACAGAGATGCCACTTTTTATTGCTGCACTTGAAGGTGACTGATTTACATATATTTCTTATTTGTTTCCTCCTCACAGAATATGTACACAATAAATGTTGAAGCAAGAAAGGAATGAGATGCAAGAAAGCAGAAAGAACACAAGTTCACCTGACAAACAAATGTGCATTTCACTCAAGTGAGAAATACAATTCTTAGTAAGATGACAAATTAGACATAAATGGATATCTGATAAACCAACACAACCAAAAATTTTATAAAATACATGGAAACCCATTTTTTTAATATTTTTTACTACATTGAGGTCTGACTCTGCATACTGCTTTTGTGTGAATCAAAAATGGCATTAAGTGAGTCATCACCATGAGTCATATGCCTATGATTGAAATAATTCCTGCAGAGTTACTTATGTCTTGAACCAAAGCACAAGACCCCACCTTGTACTTCTTGTACTTCGCATGATGATTGTGTTAGGAGGCCTTCTGCAAGCAGCAAGATAATGAGTGCAGAGCATGTGGCAAGGTCTAATCAGCATGGGTGTGGTGTTTACAAGCCTACATCTTTGTAAGATTGTTCCACATGTGGTTTGCGTTAAGGAAGACCCAGAAAATGTTGTGGCATTAGCAGTGGGCTGGATCCAAAGTGGAGCAGTTGGGACTTGAACTAGTGCTCATACAGGATGCCAGGGGCTCAATCCACTGCACCACGATGTCAGCCCCCACTTCAGTCTTTTAAGGAAGCCTCGCGCATGGATCTCTTCTTAGTGCTTTGGGAAATGTAGGATATATGAAGGTGTCTTAGTTCATTTTATGCTGCTGTAGCAGAACACCTAAGACTGGGTAATTTATGAAGAAAAGTTTATTCTCTCACAGTTCTGTAGGCAGGGAAGCCCAGGATCAAGGTGCTGGCGTCTGCTGTGGGCCTCCCCGCTGTGTGCTTGCAGGCCAGAGGGCAGAAGAGAGAGAACCCACTCCATAAAGGCCTTTTCAGAGACACACGGATCCCTTCATGAGGGAGGGGCCCTCATGACTTAACCCCTCTCCCCCCAGACCTCACCTTCCAACACAGTTGCATTAGGGATAAAGTTTCCAGGACATACATGTGTGAACGCATCCACAGTGGAGGCCCAGATCATGGACAGTACAGCCAAATTCCACCTGGATAAACTAGGCTTGCAAGGAACAAACACTCACGGGATTTCATTAGCCTTGACAAACTATTCAAACTTTCAACTCCCCTGAGTTTACAAAGAAGAGAAAACAAAACAAACATTAATTTTCTGGCTTGGCAGGGATTTGTTTACAATTCTAAAAGGCATTCCTATTTGAATTCTTTTAGTAATGCAATTGTTAATAAAAATAAGCAAAATAAATAAACAATTCCAGTTGTCCCTTGGTAGCTGTGAGGGACTGGTTCCAGGACTCCCACCCACCCCCTACCAAATCTGCAGATGCTCCAGTCCTTTACCTAAAATTGTGTAGTATTTGCATAGAAGTTACGCACCTCCTCTCATATACTATAAATCATCTCTGGATGACTTTTAATACCGAGTGCAATAAAAATGCTATGTAAATAGCTGTTTCACTGTATTGTCTCGGGAATAACAACAAGAAAAATTATTCTGTACATGTTCAGTACAGATGTATTTTTCCCGAAATGTTTTCCATCTGCGGTTGGTTGAATCCATGGATGCAGAAGCCACAGATACAAAGGTACAACTGTCACTGCACGGACTGCCAAGGGGACATACAAAGATGTTTGTAAGAATCCCTGAACTCAGGACGATGACAAGAAAAACCTAGGCCATGGAGAAGTCAGTTAGACATTGTGGCAAGACACTAACATACTGAGACCAGCACATGATCAGTGGATATGTTTCTGCCCTACTGTGCTTCACATGTCCGCGTTCAGAGCCCTAAAATGATTGCTGGTTTTTTGTTGCAGTGGGTTAAGCCGCGACCTGTATCACTGGCATCCCATATCATAATGCTGGTTTGAGTCCTGGCTGCTGATTCAGCTTTCTGGGAAGGATAGGCTCCTGCCAACTCGCATGGGAAACTAGGATGGAATTCTTTCCTCCTCGCTTCAGTCTGGACCAACCCTGGTTGGGTTGTCACCTGGGGAGGGAACCAGCAGATGGAAGATTGCTCTCTCTTTCTCTCTCTCCCTCTCTCCCTCTTCCCCTCTCTCCCTCTCTCCCTCTCTCTTTGCTGTTCTGCCTTTCACATAAATAAATAAATCTTTAAAAAATGAAACCTTCATTATTAGCAAGTTGCTTACACCCAAAGGGATGGGACCAAGACTTCATCTGATGGTTGCCTTTGCGGTATGGACACATTTTTCTACCATATGTTGATTGCACATTTATGAGACGATAAGGGCTCTTGTTAGTTCTCTCAGAAGAGAAGTATTAGATATTTAAAACTTGGCGAGTTTTCCGGCAATATTCACATGGGTTCATGACATTTCCATGAAGCTGGCTGTAACACATCACCTATCAACCACTCTGACACTGTTCACACCAAAACACTCAAGGCAGTCAGTGCTGAGGCTCTGGAGTCTAATTAACCTGAAAGTATCAAACTTCCAAATTCACTCCAGCCTGAAGATTCTAGGAACTTTCATACATTTTTTTTTTTGGACAGGCAGATTTAGACAGAGAGAGAGAGAGAGAGAGAGAGAGAGAGAGAGAGAGGTCTTCATTTTTCCATTGGTTCACTCTCCAAGTGGCCGCTACGGCTGGTGTGTTGCGGCCGGCGCGCTGCGCTGATCCGAAGCCAGGAGCCAGGTGCTTCTCCTGGTCTCCCCTGCGAGTGCAGGGCCCAAGGACCTGGGCCATCCTCCACTGCCCTCCCGGGCCACAGCAGAGACCTGGACTGGAAGAGGAGCAACCAGGACAGAATCCGGGACTAGAATCCGGGGTTCCAGCACCACAGGTGGAGGATTAGCCTAGTGAGCCACGGCACCGGCCTCATACATTTTTTAACTCAACAAATATTTATCAAGCTTAAGGCAATGTTCAGGATACAAAAATGAGTAATAATACATCTTTGCTTCCAACACCTCAAAATTTGTGCCATAAGAGAATGATAGTTTGAACTCTTAAGTGGGTTGCAAATTATTCAGAGTTTTCTATATAAATCAAATCTAGCTTATCAGAAAATCATTTCCTAGGTGAAAAAATTTTTGCTAGAAGGAAAGAGATTTTATACTACCTTGAAATAGTCACAGTGTTTTAGCCCATCTTTCTGTGGTGCTTACGTTTAAAATTGTACACAGTAAATTTATTACTGATTTAAAGCAGCCACTGATTCAATGCAAAAGCCTAACACTATTTTTAAAAAGAATGTGGAATATTATTAGTCTTTTGCAATAATGGAAGATCAAAGCTCTTCAAAGTAGTAATGTTATGTCTACTGAATTATTTGAAGATAAAAAAGGAAAAAGTAAAAACTTCTAGCTCAGGGGCTGGTGCTGTGGCTTAGCGGGTAAAGCCACTGCCTGCAGTGCCAGCATCCCATATGGACGCTGGTTTGAGTCCCAGCTGCTCCACTTCTGATCCAGCTCTCTTCTATAGCCTGGGAATTCAGTAGAAGATAGCCCAAGTCCTTGGGCCCCTGCACCCGCGTGGGAGACCCAGAGGAAGCTCCTGACTTTGGACTGGCACAGCTCTGGCCATTGTAACCAATTGGGGAGTGAACCAGCAGATGGAAGACTCTCTCTCTCTCTCTCTCTCTCTCTCTCTCTCTCTGCCTCTGCCTTTCTGTAACTCTGCCTTACAAATAAATAAAGAAATCTTTAAAAAAATATTCTAGATATTACAAGTAATTTGATCTCAGGACTAGAAAAAGTTGTTAGTGAAACAACTTTGGAAATCTGAATGAAGTATGAAGTTTAATTAATAGTATGGTTCCAACATTAATTTCTGTTTTGATAAATGTATCATGCTTATATAGAATGTTAACGTTAGGATAAACTGAATGGAGAGTACATGAGAATTCTGTTTTGTTTTTGCAACCCTTCTGTAAATATAGAATTATTTGAAAACAAAACTACTATAGAATGATGCATATCCAAGTTATTCTTGAAAGCTATTCAATTTTTCTCACATGTTAACATTATGTAATAGGCATGCAATGAGAGCACCTGCATTGGCAGACAGACGGCACCAGAATCGTGTCGATTCCTGGGGATAAGCGGTGATCACACGCTTCAGTGGCTGTTGCAATAATGACATATCCCACTCTGCTGTGAAATGCAGAAACAGAAGTGGATAACTATCTACAGAAGTAGAGCCAGAGGGATCCCAAGGTGTCTTTTTTTCTCAGTACTTCTCAACTTATCCACTCATACATTTCGCATATCCAGAGAGTTAAGTACACTCCAGAAGGTTTGTCAACATTTCAATCTACAGGTGAAAACTATCCTCCAACTCTCATGGTTGAATCTGACAAATTCATGCAATTAAATGTTTTGTATTACACATTTACTTAACTGTTTTCTGAAATGTTCTTGTAAAATCAATGCCCCTAAAGGATGATGTACTTTGTAATTGCTTGAGAAACATGTTAGCTTATTAGACCATGTTGATTCAAGACTATCACTAATATTAGACATGGCACTGTGAAATCTGGAGGAAAGGGAAAGGACTGGACAGTAGTTTGAGAAGAATCAAGGTACTGGCACAACAGAGTTGATGTTATTCACTCAAGATCTCTCTGAAGTGCAGCAAAACCAACACTGAGAATGGGTCTTGGGCATGTGAATGCCACTTCTCCTTCTCCAACTGTGGGGTAGATCAGCCAGGAGGCTTTTGCCCCAGAGAGCTGTGAGGTCATTTCTCTTGTTATGTTCCCTGAATTCTACCTTTTATATTTGACCAGCCCTTGTCTTGTGTCCATATGGAGGTGAGAAGCAGCTGTCTTAATATCCTGAATTCTGTCCATTCAGGGCACTGGCTTGCGTTTTAAAGTGCTGTTTCTTTCTTTCTTTCTTTCTCTTCTTTTTTTTTTTTTTTTTTTGACAGGCAGAGTGGACAGTGAGAGAAACAGAAAGGTCTTCCTTTTGCCATTGGTTCACCCTCCAATGGCTGCTGTGGCCGGCGTACCGCGCTGATCCAAAGCCAGGAGCCAGGTGCTTCCTCCTGGTCTCCCATGCGGGTGCAGGGCCCAAGGACATGGGCCATCCTCCACTGCAATCCCGGGCCACAGCAGAGACCTGGACAGGAAGAGGGGCAACTGGGACAGAATCCAGCACCCTGACTGGGACTAGAACCTGGTGTGCTGCACCGCCGGCGGAGGATCACCCTAGTGAGCCATGGCGCCAGCCAACGTGCTGTTTCTTTCAGCTACCATAAAGCCTGTCCCATTGGTCAGACCATCTTCACAGAGTCTGAAACAATGAATGAGAACGTGGGACCTTGAGAGGCCCTCTTCAGTCAGGTCTACAAAGCATAAGGTAAAGAAAATCCAATCTGATGACTCGAGGCAGAACAGAGCAGAGTACAGCTCTGCTTTGAGAAATTCTCACCCTACAATCTATTTGTATAATCAAGGGAAGGCCAATGTGAATGGTTTGGATAATCTCCCAATTTATGGATGTGTTTGGCTTAATCTCCTGACTGGACATTCATTACTCACATAGAATTTGCACAGTCATTCAGGAAACTCAAGGCTTGTTTGCCTGTTTGTTTTCCTTTCAATTCTAATTGATGAGAGATGTTAGTATGGTTAAAAAAAAAAATACTGTTCTTCCTGGTATTTTATCAATTAATTAAATCTGCAGGACAATGTACACTGATGTAAATTATAATTAGTCTGATAAACTAAAAACCACACATACTACATTTCACACTCAAGTTAAAAAAAAGTAGAATAGGAAATCTAACACCCATGATTCTGGTATAGAGTTAATTGTTAGCACAGCTCCCAAGGCACATTTCTCCCCACAATGGAGTCAATAAAGAAATCATATCAGTCTCTAAATAAACCAAACTTTGGCAGACTTGGTAGACTCCTGAATAATTCTAAGAAATGGATAGTATGTGACTCTCAGATCTCAAGCTCCAAGAAACTTTACACAGACACATGCAGTGGGGCATGTGAATAAAAGTCACAAAACAGATTTTGGTAATATGGCACTATGACATTTTAGCATTGTCATTTACTTCCTGTTTTGTCACAAGTTAAGAGTACTTCCACTGATGCCCTTTTGAATACATGTCGAAACATTTTTTAGAAATTGGAAAATGTAGTTTGCCAAGCTTATAATTTACTCATTTTCAAAGGTTATAAGTATCATTCAGAGTTGTCTTTCTCACATGATATCATTCCAGTCCCAGCATATTGTTGAAAGGACATAGTTAGATTCACCTATCCCTATTATTCATGGAATAATCAGTGCATTGGATTTCCACCTCTGGGTTTCTCATTCTTAAGGAAAGAAATGTGAATTTTAATCAGACCACATCCTATAGGAGGTATGAAAATCTTTCAACATTGTTTGCTTGTTTGCGGTGTTCATTCTTTTTGTCTGGTATAATATCTAAAATTGCATAAAGAACATATGACTTTACAAAACAAAAATCTCTCATTGTGATTTTTGGTAGTCCTCCAACAAAAGATAACAGATTCTGTCCCTGTTGCTCCTCTTCCAGTCCAGCTCTCTGCTGTGGCCCGGTAGTGCAGCGGAGGATGGCCCATGTGCGTGGGCCCTGCACCCACAAGGGAGACCAGGAGGAAGTACCTGGCTCCTGGCTTCGGATCGGTGCAGTGCTCCGGCTGTGGCAGCCATATCGGGGGGATGAACCAACGGAAGGAAGACCTTTCTTTCTGTCTCTCTCTCACTGTCTAACTCTGCCTGTCCAAAAAAAACAAAACAAAACAAAAAAAACTACATAATTCTAATATACACAATTGAAAACCACATACTCGATCTAAATTCTACTTTCTGTAACATAAGTCTAAGCTGGATTTTATAAAGGGTCATATATTTTTTTAAAGATTTATTTATTTGAAAGTCAATTACACAGAGAGAGAAGAAGAGGCAGAGAGGTCTTCCATCTGATGGTTCACTCCCCAATTGGCCGCAACATCTGGAGCTGTGCCAATCTGAAGCCAGGAGCTTCCTCTGGGTCTCCCACGCGGGTTCAGGGGCCCAAAGACTTGGGCCATCTTCTACTGCTTTCCCAGGCCATAGCAGAGAGCTGGATCAGAAGTGGAGCAGCCAGGTCTGGAACCGGCACCTATATGGGATGCCGGCGCTTCAGGCAAGGGCGTTAACCTGCTGCACCACAGTGCTGGCCCCAGGATCATATTATATTGCTCCAAAGACAAATGTAGATTTCTAGGTAAGGATGTACATAAAGCACAAAAAAGTGGTAAATGATAAAAATCCCATAAACTGTGAGGTCTCTTAGGTCATTCTCCACTAGACATTCCCTAACCCTATCCATTGATTTTCAAAGGGATGTCATGGGACCAGCAGCTTGAGAATCACTTCAGAAATTGTCATAAGTGCAAATTTTGGTTCCTCTCTCCAGACCTATGAAGTCAGAGATAATGTTAGTGGGGCTCAACAATCTGGACTAGAGCAGTTTATCTTGAACTTCATTGAACATCAGAATCAACTGGACAGCTGCGTAATGCATAAATCGCTGTGTTCAATCCTTCAACCAGTCATTCTCAGGTGAGGCTGATAATTCTGGTCAGGGATGACACTGAGAGCTAATGGTTTAGGTGAATTAAACACCATGTGAGTTAAGTGAGTTACCATGTGGAATTTGATTGTCTTTGACCTGTGATGATTTCCTTTGGAAGATTTCATCTGATTTCCTCTGACGAATGTGTTTGTAGGAAATAGGAGGTAGGAGTCAATTCCCAAATAAACACTTATGGACACTTTCCTTGTGGAAGTCACAGACAGAAAAGAGTCAAACAGGAGAAAACACCACCAACAACTAAGCTAAATTTATGATTGATATGGATGCTCCAAACTGCTAAAAGGAGCACGTATTGTGCTAACATAAGGGTCTAGTAGAGGAACTTGGCTATCTGAGAAAATTAAGAATAAGTTCCTAGCTTCAATATAAAGAATGAGGCATTAGTTTTCTATTGTTGCTGTAACAAATTACACAAACTTAGTGGCCTATAGCACATTGTTTTATTTTACTCTTCTGTAGGGTAGTATGCCAAGCTGGAGCTCACTGGGCTAAAACCAAGCATTAGAGGGACTGTGCTTCTTCCTGGGGGTTCTAGAACATAATCTATTCCCTTCCCAGCTTTGAGAAGCTGTCATTCTTCCTCTGGCCTTTCCTCTAATTTTTATTTTTTTGCTTTTTTTTTGTTTAATAAATGTGAATTTACAAAGAGAAACTTTTGTATTGTTGTGGCATCCCCTCCAACCTCCCTCCCTCCCCTCTCCCACTCCCTCTCCTATTCCACCCTTCATCGAGTTTCATTTTCAATTACCTTCATATACTGAAGATCAACTTAGTATATACTAAGCAAGGATTTCAACAGGCTGCACTCACACAATCGCACAAGGTATAGGGTATCGTTCGACTAGTAGTGTTGTTTTAAGTTTCATAGTAAAACACATTAAGGACAGAGATCCTATGTGGGGAGCATGTACCCAGTGACTCCCCTTGTTGATTTTAACAATTGGTACTCTTATTTATGACGTCAGCAATCACCTGAGACTCTTGCTATGAGCTGTCTAGGATATGGAAGCCCCTTGAGTTCACCGACTCTGAACTTGTTTAGTCAAGGCCATATCACAGTGGAGGTTCCTTTCTCCCTTCAGAGAAAGGCGCCTCTCTCCTTGATGGCCTGTTCCTTCTGCTGGGGTCTTGTTCACCAGGATCTTTCATTTAGATTGTTTTTTGCCACCATGTCATGGCTTTCCATGCCTGTGAGACTCTCATGGACCTTTTAGCCAGATCCGAATATCCCAAGGGTTGATTCTGAGGCAGGAGTGCTGTTTTGGGTGTTTGCCATTCTATGAGTCTGCTGTGTGTCCTGCTTCCCCTGCATGATCATTCTCTCCCTTTTAATTCTATCCTTTATTATTTGCTTACACTGGTCTTATTTGTGAGATCTCTTTGACACATACCCTCTTTTTTTTGATCGGTTCTGTATTTATACTTATCACTTTACCAAGTGCGCTGGCATTGGTACCTGCTTCCTTGGTAAGATTGAGTTGAAATCCCCTGGCACATTTCTAGATCCACCATTGGAGGTAAGTCCGAGTGAGCATGGGCTAACCTATATATCTCCTCCCTCTCTTATTCCCACTCCTATGTTTAACAGAGATCACTTTTCTGTCAATTTTAAACGCCTAAGAATGATTGGCAACATTGTCTCTCTCTGTTCATCTTTTTCCTGGTCACAGCCCCCTCTAACTGGCTTTGCTCCTCTACATTTATTCAGCCTTTTGGTTACACTGGTCCATCAGGATAATCCAGCTAATCTCCCCATTTTTTTTTTTTTTTTTTTTTGTGACAGGCAGAGTGGACAGTGAGAGAGACAGAGAGAAAGGTCTTCCTTTGCCGTTGGTTCACCCTCCAATGGCTGCCGCGGATGGCGCGCTGCGGCCGGCGCACCTTGCTCATCCGATGGCAGGAGCCAGGTGCTAGGTGCTTTTCCCTGGTCTCCCATGGGGTGCAGGGCCCAAGCACTTGGGCCATCCTCCACTGCACTCTCGGGCCACAGCAGAGGGCTGGCCTGGAAGAGGGGCAACCGGGACAGAATCCGGCGCCCCGACCGGGACTAGAACCCGGTGTGCCGGCGCCGCAAGGCGTAGGATTAGCCTGTTGAGCCACGGCACCGGCCTAATCTGCCCATTTTAAGGTCAATTTTTGTCCTATCTGCAACCTTTGTTACTCTTTGCCATACCCACATTCACAGGTTCTGGAGAGGAGGACATGAATACCTTTGGGGAGTAATACTCTACCCACGACAGATGATGTAGATTAGATAGACCTCAAAGAACATTCAAAACACACTTCATTATGCAAAAAACATACATGAAACCAAGGGAATGATAAGAGCTAGGTGTTCACAGCATGAACTGAGGCCAGTAAGATCTAAATGAGAAAGTAAGAAAGTATCTGGGGAAAGACTGGGATGGTGATTACAAGGTGGAGTCTCCAGGAGAAGTAAATTTACAGAGAAAATAATAAAGAGAATAATTTTAACAGAAAAGAGAAAAAAAGTAAGATGAAAATATACTAGAACCATATTAAAGCAAATATACCCCAAAACTTTTATACAAATAATGGGAAGATACAGCTAACTCTCAATTTTACTTATTTATTTTTAAAGATTTATTTATTTATTTGAAAATCAGAAAGTCAGAGTTACACACAGAGAGGAGAGGCAGAGGGAGAGAGAGAGGGGGAGAGTGAGGGGGAGAGAGAGAGAGAGAGGTCTCCCATCCGCTAGTTCACTCCCCAATTGGCCACAACATCTGGAGCTGTGCCAATCTGAAGCCAGGAGCCAGGAGTTTCTTCTGGGTCTCCCACGTGGGTGCAGGGACCCAAGGACTTGGGCCATCTTCTGCTGCTTTCCCAGGCCATAGCAAAGAGCTGGACTGGAAGTGGAGCAGCTGGGTCTTGAACCGGTGCCCAAATGGGATGCTAGCACTTCAGTCCAGGGCATTAACCCACTGCGCCACAGCGCTAGCCCCAACCAACTCTCAATTTTAAATAGAATATGTTGCTTTGTAATGATTCATGTATTTCTGGGAATGCTTAAAGTTATATTCAGATTCCTACATTTCTGCCAGAAATACCAACAGAATGGTCACTATTCTTGACAATCACAAAATGGAAGTGCTTTTAGTAGGAAGAAGAAATGTTATCCTTATTACCAAACTGGTCTTATCTAGTTAATATAATGATTCTTAAGGGATAATTTCTCATTATCAGAAAACATTACATGGAAATTATAATTCAAAAACATTATTTGTTTCTGTAATCCAAATGTCCTGAGAGATACCCAGAATGGTCATCGGGACATAAGATAATTAGTCTATTTTGCCCTTTGGAAGTCACTATAAGGGTTTGCTGCTCTGAGTCCAGTTGCAGGAGCTCTTCTTAGACAGTCTGAAACTCCTGACATTACTTGGAAAACTTCCAGGTAGGTTCACTTTCCTCTTTTGGGGGAGGACAGGGAAGGTGATCATTTCTTTAATCAAATCTGACTTTAAAATACATAAGAACTACCATTTTAGGGATAATATCTTCTCTTTTAATTCTCCCCATTAAGACTGGTTGTGCAAATTAATTTCCAATACAGCCATGCAAGCAAGTTAAAAATCTTAAAATTAGCATATCCAAATATTAAACATGTCTAAGTACTTATTTCATGTTGAAAATGGCTATAGAGACTAAAACAATTAGACAAAAGTAGCATCCGTATCTCATTCTAAAGAGAAGAAATCTATAGGTAAAATTTTGGATAGTACATCTCCTTTATGTACTGCTAGTGAAAGTGGATTGAAAAGCACATTTGTAGGTTTCTGATACATAATACACTTTTTGAAACATTCCCCCAAATGCCCTCTAGACCCTCTAAAGCCAGAGTGAGCTTCAGTGAACTCAAGGCTAGGTTCACAACTGATTGCTCGGGATGTTGTGTCTGACTCATAGTGTGTCTCCAGAATAAAATGTTTGATGAGTGACTGATTACATGAACAAATTAGAGGGGAATAAGATAAGAAGTTGAACTGCTCTCATTCATGTTTCATTGGCCAAAACATGTCATCTAGGACACCTAGGGACAAACAGGATGAAGAAATTCAGTTCCCGGCTGAGCTGTTACTTTCCACCTATAACTGTGTACCACAGAAAGAATGAAAAAATTTTAAGGGACAGAAACCATTTCTGACGTAACCTTTTTCTGATGTTTTTGGCAAGCTGGGGTTTTTTAATTTTATGATGCTACATCCATCACTCTGTTTCCTTTCCAATGTGCTTTCTGCTTTACTTCATGGGGGCATGGAGACTGAGTAGAAAGATCAGGCTAGCCTGTGTGACAGCCTTCTTGCTGGGGTACAGAAATTGGTGTCCTTGACTCCCAGCCCAACCAGGACTGGAGGGACCAAGATCCCAGAAAAACGGGGCTCTGGGGGAAGTGAGCCTCACCTCTGCACATAGTAATCTCCCCTCACTGCACTTGCTCACTGCCAGTCAGTTCCAGCACAGCAAATGGCTTAGCAAGAGCAACTCAAAGGCCAACCCTTCAAGCAGAGAACACAGAGACTGGAGTTCATGACCAGCTGAGATGTGACACATACTGTCTGTTGAGAGCCTGAAGGGTGGTGGTACTACAGGGGCAAGGCAAACAGAAACTTTCAGCTGGTGTAACTGCCTGAATAATAGATGATCTCTTAAACAAAACTATTTGTCCACTCCACTGAAAAGCACTGTGTCTGTTTATGACTAGACTGATAAGCCAATCGTAGAGAACCCGGAATGACTCAGTATTCCCCATGCTTTTCTCCTTCATCCTTTAATTTGCTTTAAAAATGGAAAGAAGGCTGGCAAACTGCCTTGAGCTTGGCAGGTGAGCTATTTTATTTGTTTCTCGATTTTTGTTCAAGAATGTGCATTTCATGTCCTGTGATGAGCTAGGCAGACTTCTGTGGGGTGCTGCAAAAATATTTTTCCTTCTTTCATCTTTTGTGAACCTTGGAAATCTCACAATTCTAGAATAGTTGATGGTTCATGTTTGACTTGGCTCCGGTTACAAACTGCAATTTTTATAGCAAAGTTTATAAGTGCTATTGGAAAACACATTACAGAGGAGGCAACTGTTTGGGTATTTAATAAAAATATAGCCCAAACACCTATTTTAATGTGACTGCATTGCTGGGAGCAAAAATGCATTCTCTTTTCAATTATATGTGCTCCATACTTGCACTCCAAGGCTAATTACCTGTGCTAATTTCATTGTTTTTAAATCACATTTTAAATTTAAAAAACTGGGACAGGCATATGGTGCAATGGTTAAGATGGCCACATCCCATATTACAGTGGTTGGTGTGAGTCCCTGCTCCACTTCTAATTCAGCTTCCTGCTAATGAGCACCCTGGAAGGCAGCAGATGATGGCTCAAGTACTCAGATCTCTGTCACCCACATGGGAGTCCTGGATGAAGGTCCAGTCTCCAGCTGTAGCAGGCATATGTGGAATGAGCCAGTAGATAGGTCTCTCTCTGCCTTTCAAGCAGAATGAAAACAAATAGATACGATTTTTTTTAAAAAATTTAAAACTATTTTTGTTAACTGTTTCCAACCACTTTCTGTTTTCATTCTTTTTGGAAAAAGTCAAAGAGGGAAAAAATTACTAGAAACTAAATCTTTCCATTTTTAAAAAAAGATTTATTCATTTGAAACTCAGAGTTACAGAACGAGAGGGAGAGACAAAGAGAGATCTCTTATCCACTGGTTCATTTCACAGATGGCGCAAGGGCCAGGGCTGAGCCAGGCTGAAGTCAGGAGCCCAGAGCTTCATCTGGGACTCCCATGGACATGCAGGGGCCCAAGGACTTGGGCCATTTTCCACTGCCTTTCCCAGGCCATTAAAAGGGATTGGGATTGGAAGCAGAGCAGCTGGTATAGGAAGACTCCCACATGCCTGCAACGCCATAACAAATCAGCCTCTCTTTCCATGTTTCCAACAAATCAGAAGGCAATAAGCCTGTCTACAGAAAGTGTTTTTCAGGGAAACGTTAATTTCTAATTATATTTTAGAAAACATACTTATCTCTTCAGCAAAGAGAGTGTTTTTTTAAGATAGATGATGTGAGCTTCTGGAAATGGAAGTTGCTGAGAAAGTGCATAAGCGCAGTGGGGAGCACTTCGCCTCAGAGAACATCTGCACTGTAACACTCATTCCCACCACACTTGGCCCACAGAACTTGAACTATTCAATCTCCTCTAATCATGGGTTTCCTCATCTTTAATGCTAGCTGCGTAAACCAATACTGAAAATCTCTCCAAGTCTGCAAATGTATTCAAAATGTGTCCAGCAAATTTGTCATATACTCAGGGAATTTTTGCTGATTTTTTTTATTTTTTGTCCAAAAGGACTCCACTTACAGCCGAACACCATCTCTATGAGAAAACTTTACTCTTCTCAAGAGGAAGAGTTAAGATTTTTTTTTTAAAAAAAAGGTCCGTTTAACTGAATATAGTAAAAATTGATGTACTTTGACAACTTCCATAGACTTATAAACCCAGGATCTCTCTATACTGCTTAGACCTTCTAAATTACACATCTTTAATCTTTAATTTAAAAGTACAAATCTCTTATCTCACACCTCCTTCCCTTTGTGTGTGTGTTTATGTGTTTTCCCCTCATGAATTCATATTATAATGATTTTAAATGCTATAAACCTCCGAATGTGTCCCCGTTATGAAAGCCTTAGTCTTCCTTTTTCATTAAGACAAATATTTCTTTGTATTAAGGTTGAGGAAAGTATCCTTTCATTTTATTAATTTTAATATTTTCTTTAGGAATAATTGTTCTATTGTAGCTCTTCAAGTTTAATTATGGTGTTTCCAAAATCTGTGTGGGAATTGGCACAGGCTCTTTGTCCTTGGGAACTGGCCTAACCCACAGACAGAAAACTGTGGTGAAACCATGCTGCCTCAGCACCAAAGGACCTCCTCCCCAGATACTGGCAGCACTGCCTGCTCAAGCCTCCTCACCCTCCACCACTGTCAGCCCTCTGTAGGAACTGCCTTTGGTAGCAGAGTTGCCTAACCCAAGAGCACGCCAGATGCCTAAGCTCATATCCAACCACTAGTCAATGAGAGGTATAAAGCTGCCCCAGTTTAGAACAATATAAAAAGTTATCTTACTTACAGGGATCATAGTATCACCAGGCTGACTCTCACAGCCCAGCTTCTCCTCCTCTGCCCCTGGCATTGATGCTGAGAGCCCCTCCCCGATGCACTTCCTGCAGGCTTACTCTCCATCCCGAAGTTGGCTTCCGAGGGTACCTAACAAGAGTACCTACACACTGAGCATCATTTGACAACTATTGTAGAACATACTGGGCAAAGCTGAGAAATAGCAGGGTTTATTATGGGAGAGATAATGGGCAGAGCACAGTCTTTGAACTTATAACATGAAGACAAACACTGATAGTGATTTGACACTGTGTGTCATCATCATCCAATTTTTCATCTGCTACAATCTTGATATGACTTCCTCAAGACATTTATAATTCTATGTTGTACCTGGGCCAATTTAATTGGCCTGGGGCAAATTGCTGATTTTTCTTTTTATCTTTTCAAGTTCCACATTGTTTATTATATATTCCATATTGCCATAAGATGGGGCTTAATTCTGTATTTCTTTCTGGTAAATTTTTTGTTGTTGGATAGCATACATACAAAATATACAGCTTGAAGACTTTCCAAAGGGTTAATATTCTGTATAACTTAACAAAAATACATACTACATTACTAGTGTCCCTGAAATCTCTTTTGCTCCCTTCTAGTCCTACTAAAAGTAATTATTTCCATATTTCCCACCATAAATTAGTTTTGTATTTGAATTTTATGTCAATGGAAAAGAAATTATACATTCTCCATGCTCATATTTCCATCAAGATTTTTCATTTAGTGTTTTGTTTGTGAGATTCATCCGTGCTGTTGAGTATTGTGTGGGTGTTTTCACTCTTATTGTATACAGTTACAATGTATGCCTCTACTATAGTTTATCTACTCATTTTTTTTTTTTTGCTGTTGAAAATTGTGGTTTCCAATTTATAGCTATTATGAATGGTAAAATTGTGACCATATATATATGTGTGTGTGTGTGTGTGTGTGTGTGTGGTTCTGTTGGTCTATGCCTAGGAACAGAAGTGGTGCTTCACAGGCATATGTGGATATATATTTCAACTTCAGTAGAAATGGAAAACAGTAATCCAAAGTGATTGTACCAGTTGGCATATCCACTAGCAGCATTTGAGAGTTCTACTTGCTCTTCATCCCTATCAATACTTGGTAACTCATATACATAACACACACACACACACACACACACACACACACACACACACAGAGGCGCTATATTTTGGAGGAGGTGTAGTGTTACCTCAGTGTGATTTTTACTTGAATTTCTCTGAGGTCTAATTATGTTGGGCAATATTTCAAATATTGGCCAATTAGATAAGAGTCTTTTGTGAAGATATTTCCATGGTTTTTTTTTTCTTTTTTGTCCATTTATTCTATTGACTTACCTTTTCCTTTTTAATTTTCAGGAATTGTTTATATATTCCCTGTAAAAATCCTATGTCAAATACATTTACTGCAAATATACTTCATTGCATGACTTGCCTTTTCACACTTTTAATGGTGCTGTTTGAATGAACAGGAATTCCTTTAGTTCAAAATGTTAATTATTTGAGAAAGCGAAAGAGAATGCTTTTAATTACTGGTTCATTCCCCAAATGCTTGCAACAACTGGAGCTAAGCCAGGCTGGAACTGAGAACTAGAAACTCAATACAAGTTTCCCACATAAGTGCAGTGACCCAACAACTTGAGTCATCATCTGCTGCTCCCAGGGTCCATGCATTAGCAGAAAGTTAGTATGGTGAGAGGATCCAGGACATAAACCCAGGCAATAAAATATGGGAAACAGTTGTCCCAATGGGCATCATACAGTGCTAGATTAAATGCCTACTCCTGGTATTCTTATTTTTAATATAGTGAAGTTTATCAACTTTTTCCATTTTTGCTTCTAAGAATTAAGGAATTGAATTAAAATATTTTACTGTGTAGTAAAATTTTGAAATTCATGCATAGTTTTTCATAATACTCATTTTCTGTTAATTTTTTAAAGACCTGTCTGTGAATGTATTTCAAAAGTTCTTTTGCTCCAAAAAAATGTGACTTTTATTTCCACTTTCTAATGAACTTTTTGTAGCATCCTTATATATAATCTGAAATGCAGTGTAATCTGTATCTGTTGATATAGATGTACCCTAAAAGCAAACCAAGAAAAAATCAGTGCAAATCAATTATAGAAAGCACATTCTGAAGGCATAAGTTTTATATGAATATGAGACCTGAATATCTGTAATACTGGTATCAAATAATATTGATTCTTGGTGTAATGATTAAAACATTTAATACTATCTGATATTCTATAGCAATTACATTCAATCCATATGATTAAAAAGAATCCAAGATTGGACATAAAAATTTGGCCATCTCAGACTATTGTAGGATTACGATAATAACAAAGTAACAAAACTGTATATTTTAGCCTCTGGCTCCAGGATACTTTCTGCTCTAAAAACTAAGCCAAACTGAAATGAGATTATCTGCTAACATCTGTGATACATTCTTGACTCAGTTCATGAAATCAAGAGTCATGACTGCTATCTTTTGAAAAATGGAAAAAATAAGCAAATCTCTGCTACATAAAAACTGATAGCATATTTCAATTACTGAAAAACTTATTGAAATGTTTTGTCTCTCATATGTATATAAATAAATGCACCACTGGGAGAAAAACAAATCAATAAGTGGAATAATAAGATAACATGTCTGTCAAAGTGTCTAACAGTGCTATAAACTGAGTTATATATTTCATATTTCTGTTCATAATTTGAATGTGTTAGAATTATAATTCAATGTTTATTGCATAATAAATGGCATTAAAATAAAATGACAATCAACTTGACTAACTGATCTTGAATGTTAGGTAATTCAGAACTTTAAAAATACAACAGTGATATTTTCTAGGAAATAGAAATTAAATTTATCTTATTTAACCTAAATTGATGTTATAGAAATGTCAAAGTTGTCTTCAACATTGGAATATTAAAAGGACAGTCTATGCAAAGTGTCCATTTTGAAATTTAGCTTTAAAATGCTGTTCTACGGTATTGCCATATATTCAGGGAAAAAAGTCATAGCTATTGATGAACTGACATTAAGGAAGGAATCATTTCCCAGAATGGAGACTGAGTAATGCAATAGAATTGCTGGGAGAGTGAATTATCTTGGAGTGCAATACAAGAAAAAGCCACACTCCTGTCCTAACACCCTGTCACACAGGTCTGCTGGGATCATAATCACTTTGAGAACATCTTCCTACAGACTATACATGCTAAGTAACAAGAATTTCACCCATCTATGGCTCATTAACCACTTAAAGCACTTTCAACAGAAACCTGGTTGTGAGCAGTAGGGGTGGGTTGTGCAACTTACAACCTATTCCCTTCCTTCTTTCCTTTCCCTGGGGCATAACACGTCCACAATAACCTCTTTGTTCCCTATGAATTTCACTGCTCTGTTGAAATATTTCATTTCACCCAGTTTCCCTCTGTGGATGTGTATGCCCTCTGTATTCACCCATCTCCTTCCTCTGTATCTACCAGTTACGGCCCCATTTCCTTGGAAAATTTCTCTTTGAAGACTAGGGTCAGGTTCATGGCATGCCACCTTTACAGCTGCATTACACCCTAGCTCAGAAGGTTACTGTCATGATATTCTTTTTTTTTTTTTTTTTTTTTTGACAGGCAGAGTGGACAGTGAGAGAGAGAGAGAGAGAGAGAGAGAGAGAGAGAAAGGTCTTCCTTTTGCCGTTGGTTCACCCTCCAATGGCCGGCGTGGCCGGCGTGCTGCGACCAGCGCACCGCGCTCATCCGATGGCAGGAGCCAGGTGCTAGGTACTTTTCCTGGTCTCCCATGAGGTGCAGGGCCCAAGCACTTGGGCCATCCTCCACTGCACTCCCTGGCCACAGCAGAGAGCTGGCCTGGAAGAGGGGCAACCGGGACAGAATCCGGCGCCCCAACCGGGACTAGAACTCGGTGTGCCGGCGCCGCAAGGTGGAGGATTAGCCTGTTGAGCCACGGCGCCGGCCACTGTCATGATATTCTTAATAATTTTACATTTGATCTTGCGTTGTGTAACTGAAGTCTAACAGAACATTGTGGCATGTATATATTCATTTTCACTCTCCTCTCCTCCTCTGCTAGTATCTAATTCTTGCAATGTTGCCCCCATGAACATAAAATTCCTGTGATCCACAATACATGAGAATTCAGTAAGACTCAGAGTGAGTTTGAGAAAATGTGGTAAATCCATGCTTGGGTGCGGACATGGGCAGCCCCAGAAGGTCAAACGTGTTCCGCTTGAACCAGAAATTTCTCCACAGATGGAAGAAAACTACCAAGGAATCCTATCATATTCTTTCCTTGTTATCTTAAGTCTTTGTTTTAGCTAATTGTATTGAAAATGAAGACACAGAAGGCAAGGGAGAGACAAGGCAACCCACTGATTATTTTCCTCTCAGTCTCTCCTACGCATCAGTAAACTGAAGGTAGGGTGTTGGGAGAATAAGTACCTATCTATGTGTAGAATAAAAGCAGTTGAGTTAGTCTGTGTAACTCTCTACTGTTCTACTTAAGAACTAAATACAGGGGCTGGCACTGTGGCACAGCAGGTTAACACCCTGGCCTGTGCCAGCATCCCATACGGGCGCCAGTTCTAATCCCGGCTGCTCCTCTTCTGATCCAGCTCTCTGCTATGGCCTGGGATAGCAGAAGATGGCCCAAGTCCTTGGGCCCCAGTACCCAGAAGTACTTCTTCTGGGGAGACCCAGAAGAAGCTCCTGGCTCCTGACTCCTGGCTTTGGATTGGCACAGCTCTGGCCGTTGCAACCATCTGGGCAGTGAACCAGCAGATGGAAGACCTCTCTCTCTGTCTCTACCTCTCTCTGTAACTCTGTCCTTCAAATACATAAAATAAATATTTAAAAAAAAAAAGAAGTAAATACATATTCACATATGAGGTACCAAATAAAGTTGTGTGAGTGTAATGATTTCACGTATGAATTAAATGATCTTACATTTGCATTTAAAACAATCACTGTATAATATCAAGATGAAAGATATAATTTATACATATAATTTAAGATTTTTTTCTGTACTTAGAAGTACATTACATAGCAAATAAAAATTCAATGAAAATTTGAAGAAAATCACAGAAGGAGACCTGCATGCTTTAATATCTTTGACTGAACTTCTTGTTTTTTGAATTATGGTACTGCATTTTTATTTTTCTCTAGGTTCTGCACATCATGTGGCTCTATTGAGAAGGCTGAGGTTGGAACTGTGCACCTTATTCTTACCAACCACCCATGGCTGAGAAGCATTATATCAATGCTAGTAATATTCCTCAATTATGGAAAAAGAGGCTCAAACTGGTAGCTCTTTAGAAATTCCTTGAAAATACTTTTGCATTTCCAAGAACTTTTAGATAAAATTCATACCACTTTAAACAAGAATAACAAGAAAATTCCAGAAACTTTTTATTTAATGTATACAAAGTTCATACATTTCATAAATACAACTTTAGGAACATAGTGACTCTTCCCACCCTACCTGCCCTCCCACCCTTCTTGATTGATTCCCACCCTTCTTTCTCTTCCCTCTGCTATTCCCATTCTTATTTTTTACTAAGATTTATTTTCAATTAACTTTATACACATAAGAGTATACTAAGTAAACAGTTCAACAAATAGAAAAAAAAATCTGTTACTCAACAGTCAATGTTCGAAGTCATCACATTTCAAAGTGTCAATTTCACTTCCATAGATTATCTTTTAGGTGCTCTGCGAATTACCACAGATCAGAGAACATATGGTATTTGACCTTTTAGGACTGGCTTATTTCACTAAGTATAATGTTTTCCAGTTGCATCCATTTTGTTGCAAACAACAGGATCTCCTTTTTTATTGGTCTGTAGTATTCCATAGTAGACATAGCCCAAAATTTCTTTATCTAGTCTCCAGTTGACAGACATTTGGGTTGATTTCGTATATTAGCTATTGTGAACTGAGCTGCAATAAACATGGGGGTGTAGCTAACTTTCATATGATGATTTCATTTCCCTCAGGTAAAGTTCCAGAAGTAGAATAGCTGGTTCATACAGTAGGTCTACATTTAATTTCTGAGGTATCTCCATAGGGTCTTCCACAGTGGCTGTACTAGTTTACATTCCCACCAACAGTGGATTAGGGTACCTTTTTCCTCACATCCTCACCAGCATTTGTTGTTTCTTGACTTCTGTATGAAAGCCATTCTAACTCATTTGAGGTGAAACCTCATTGCATTTTGATTTGTATTTCCTTGATGGCTAGTGATCCTGAACATGTTTTTCATGGGTCTGTTAGACACTTGGACTTCCTCTCTTAAAAAATGCCTTGTTAAGTCCTTTGCCCAATACTTAACTGGGTTGTTGGTTTTGTTGTTGAGTTTTCTGAGCTATTTACATATTCTGGATAGTAATCCTTTATCAGATGGTGGAATAGTGAGGGAGCTTACTAACAGAGTAATTTAAAAAAAATTCTTCTCTAATGGTATAATTTATTTCATCACAAGGACTATATATTTTTTTCTACTGATCTTCACTGAAAATCTATAGTATTTCAGTTGTCCTGTTCTCAGCCAGCATGGGGACTACAATAGCCATGTGTTTTCTGGGTTGCACTGGGGACCTGAGAATCACTTCAGGCTCCAGAGGAAAATGTGTGTTAACTACCAAACAAAAAATTGATAAACTATCTTCAGTGCCATGGCTTGTGTGTTAAGTCAAGAGCTCTATGATTTTAGTTTACATTTTCTCATAGCTCAAATATGATGCTCAAGATACTGGATTTGTTTCATGATTGAAAATTTAGCTAGATTTGAGGGCTTTGTATGCTATTTTCCTATGGCTTGGTTCTGAAGTTTGGTCACGAAGAGGTAAAACAAATGAATAGGAAGCAGAAAAATAGCAAAAAAGGAAAGTTTGCATTTTGTGCCATTTTTTTCTAGCACATTTTGATTATAGAACATAAGTTTTGTTTTGTTTTTTTCCTTTTTTTTTTTTAAGCAAAAGTAGAGACTATCACAGATTGTATGCAAAAGGAGAAGTTGGAGCAGTGCTGTGGTGTTGTGGCATAGCGAGTTAAGCTACTGCCTGCAATGCCAGCATCCCACAAGTGTGCCCCTTTGAGTCCCAGTTGCTCCACTTCTGACCCAGATCCCTGTTACTGTACCTGGTTAAGCAGCACAAGATAGCCCAAGTGCTTAGGTCCCTGCACCCATGTGTGAGAACCAGATAGGAGTTTCAGGCTCCTGGCGGCCACCGCTGCCATTTGGGGAGTGAAACAGCAGGTGGAAGATCTCTTGCTCTGCCTTCCTGACTGTTTGACTCTGCCATTCAAGTAAATAAAAAATGTTTTTTTAAAAGGAGAGTCTCTCATTTCTCTTATTGGATCTTCAGTGTTTATTTGTAGCAACTGTCCATAATACAATCTTGGTTTAATTCCACAGCATTCAGAAATTAGCTGTTTATTTTTACAAAGACTCTTTTTCTCTCCAGATGCTATTGGATTAAACTTATTTCCCAGGCTAATAACTTACTATTGATGTAACAAAGACATAAGTCTCAGCCATTCTTGCTCATTGCCCAAAAGATAGATAAACATTGGCATGTATTCCTTACCCTTGAATCTTAATTGGATCTCACATCCTATTGCCTTCATACCCCACCCCCACAGCCACCTGAAAGACCAGTTCCAGGAATTCTCCTCCACCTGCTGCTCCCTAATCCCACCCCAGCCTCTAGCCCTCCTAAAATATAAACAGGCCAAGACCCCCAGGACCCTGGGGTCGGGGCCTTCTGCCATGTGTTCCATCAATGTGCATGTGGGCAGCTGGTCACCCACCTCTACAAATTTATTTTCTCCGAATAAATTTGATCTGGCTGTAAATTCGTACACTGCCTCCTCTCTATTATGCACCTCTTTTCCTAACATTTATGATGCCCCATGTGAGAAAGCACCAATCTTATAAAAACTTATTTTTGTGTTTTAAGAAAGCAACTTTAAGGCAGAAACTGAAGTCACAGTTACACCACTGTCACATTGGGCAACTGAGGAAACGGGAGATGATGAAGATTGAGACCTCTAGCCGGGAGACTGTTACCTTGTCACACATCAGCAACATCAGAACGCAAACACCAGCGGACTCCGAGCATTTCCTGTGTCCCAGATGTCGTCAAAAACCATTGCTTCAGTCTCCTCAGGATACCTCATCCTGTGAGATAACACGAAATTCTCACTTGACCCTGGAAGCAGCACCAACACACTCCTCCCCACACCCTACCCCAAGCACTGAAAAACCCCAATGGGCACATTGCTCTGTGTAAGGCAGGATTCTGCACCATGTGTCTAAGGGATTCAGGCGTGCTCCCTAACCCCGACGATGCTTCTAGAAGGGAGCCGAGGGAGTAGCAGGGAGCCGGCTCGCTGGGGGCTCCAAGAGACCCCTGCTCCCTTAGCCCAGCACGAGTCTCCCCCACTGAGTGTGACCCAGCACAAATCGGTTAGCCCTCTGTTGCCCCGCCAGTGGGTCTCGGACTACTTGTTTGCAAGACGAGAAACTTGGACAAAGTTCTCTCAGACTTCCCTGAACTAACTCTGCAGGTAACAGTGAGCACCAGTATGAACCAGGAAAGGTAAGTCAACCACCTCTCGTCGGCCGGGAGAAGCTGAGCTACTGTGCTAGATGTACGGACCTGCCGACAGCTAATCCCACGGCCCTAGCATACGGCATCACGGTATCGAACAGCGAGTTTCAGGGTCCGGAACAGGAAGCCAAAGCGGATGTCGCCCCTCTTCCGGAAGTCCCGCCCACTCCAGGAAGCGAGTCCAGGTCGCTCCTCCCGCCATGGCCCCTACGTCGAGAGCGAACTACTTTTCCCAGAATGCCATTCACCTCTCCTCGCGGAGCACCAATGGGCGCCGGGCTGACGCCATCAGTCGGCGCGGTGTACCAGGCTTCAGTGATGTCGTGGCGCTTGGGGTGAAGAAGTTGGTGCTTCGCGGCGCCCTGGGACTGAAGCCGCGGTCCGGGTGACCTCTGGCCCTTTCCTAACTTCTCTACCCCCGCCTGCCTTGTTCCTCCCTCTTCTGGCGGGATGAGGCGTGCAGGCCTGGGTAAGAAGAGGTCCGAGGTGCGAAGTGGGGAACCCCAGAGCCGGCCTTGGTCGGCGCGCGAGAAAATCGCCCCGGTGTCCTGACACTCGGCATCTGGTCCAGAAACGGCGTGTGTGGAGGGGAGCCATGCAGGCGGTGCCTAGAGGAAGCACGTTATTTGTCCTAGATCTTGGGGGGGGGGGCTTAGGTTTGGTCCGGACCCGAGTCTTGACGGAGAGTAGCCTAGGACTGCGGTGCGGTATATGCAGGTGCCGGCTCGGTCGTCGGGCTGTGTGCTGTGAGGTGGCCTGGCCTCTGCTGTTTCTGCTAACCTGCTGCCTCTGCCCCTTAGAAGGGAGATACGAAGAGTGGGGTCGCATGCTAAGCGCCTCCATAGTGAGTATGTCAGTCGGCTAGCAGTGAGTGACAAAGGTACACGTACGCGTCGTCATTACCTTACAGGCCTTGGGGTGTAAGGTCGGGGTCAAAGGCAGTTTGCCTGGAACATTTCTTATCTGAACCTCTTCCACTGTTTAGCAGCTGTCAGGACTGCCTCTTACGGTTCTGAAGCTCTGTACTAGGAGATGGTTAAACACAGGAGGAGGAGGAGAAAGAAGAAAAGAATCCCTGCTCTGTCAGTGCAGTGTGCTTGAGAATGTATGTGAGCATTGGCGGAAGATGGCTTTGTCTCTGCCAGCCTTGGTAATAACGTGGCAAAAACGAAAACAAGACTTACGAAAAGTGTCAACTTTAAGGTCAATGGAAGTTGTCAGTGTGTCAGTGTTCTTTCTTAGTGCAGTTTTTATGAATCTGTGGTTGGAGAAAGCCAGGTAAATTGAAGACAAAAAAGAATGTTGATCAAGTTTCGTTTTTCACAGCCTATGTGGTTTTCAGTGTCTTTAGGTGGTATACCTGAGTGAGCTTTAGCTATAGAGTTGTTTTGTTACTTTGTTGGTGCTCCCCACAGCTGGGAAGTAGCAAAGGTAAATTACGGTACAAGGTGGCAGCTATACATCCAAACACAAGATAATGTTCTGCAGATAATGTCTCAGAAATTGTGTAGATGGTGACCTTGAACTAGACCTTGAATAATGAAGTTAGGAAAGATGAGTTTCAGGTGAGAAGATCACTAAACAAGAAAAGAAAAAAAGAGCATAGAACTAGCATTATGGATTATGTAGCTAAGGAATTATGACTCAACCAATTTGATTGAACCAAGAAACATGAGACCACATTGTGGAGATTGCATTATAGGCCAAGGAGTTTAGATTTCCTAAATTGGCCCTGAGGCCCACTTATTTTTTGCACTGTACTCTCCCTGGTTAAGTTGCAGGAAGGGGACTTGAGAAGTAATTGTTCTCAGTCCTGATAGCACATCGATTAGGGAACTGTTGCTATAATTTACATTGTTATGAAGTGATGGGTTTTGTTAAAAAACTTTAAGTGCCAGTGTGAAATGACCTGCAATTTAGATTTGGAAAAATAATGAATTTGATAGATATTCATGTGAAGAATATTTGTGTTGGTGGATGATGTTTTTTTTTTTTTCAAATATTTATTTATTTGACAGGCAGGGTGACAGATCTTTTGTCTACTAGTTTACTCCCCAGATGGCCTCAACAGCTAAAACTGGGCTAAACTAAAGCCAGGAGTCAGGAACTCCATCTGGGTTTCCTACATGGATGGCAATTTGGCTCCTCCCCCAGTGCCTTTCCAGCCAGGAGCTGCTTTGGGAGCAGAGTAGCCAGGACTTGAACAGGCATCTGATAAGGGATGTCCAGCATCGCAAGCAGTGGCCTAATTTGCTGCACCATGAGGCCATCCCTGGGGGAGGGTGATAGCTGAGAGAAGATAAAACTCTAATAGAAATGTGCACTGAAAGATTTCCAGGCAAGAAATAAAATGAGAATTTCATTTTAAATAAATGGAACAGTGACAGGTATTTGACCTAAGTAGTTAAGCCACTGGTTGGGGCAACTTTGTTGAAATGCTTGGTTTCTTGTCCTGGCTCTGCTCCCAGTTCCAGCTTCCTGCCAGTGCAACCCTGGGAAGGTAGCAGGTGGCTGCTCGAGTAGTCCGGTCCCTGGCTTCCTTGGGGGAGCCCTGGATTTAGTCTCCAGTTCTTGACTTCCACCTGGCTCAGCCCCTGCTGTTCTGGACATTTGAGGGCACAGACTGGCCTAAGGGAGCTCTCTGTCTCTTTGCTTCTCAAAAAATTTTTTATGGATAAATGAAGCACTGTAAAAGAAATCTAAAACTAAAATTAATGTATGTGAAAAGACCCAAAGGACATATAGTAAGTAGCCATTCATTTAGAACTTGAAGAAGTTCTAGAATTTCTTGACGTTATGAAGTGATTGAATCCAACCAGTCAGTAATTACTTATTGAGCAATGTTATGTACTCTGCTCTTAGACATATAAAATAAGTAGAAGATGTTTCCATTTCCTTAAGAATGTTGATCATTATTATAGATTGCACAGACTATTCATTAATAAAGTCACATTTTTTTCAAGATGATGATTTTAGTTGTTGAGTGGGTGGGAAATGAGCCCAGTCTTTAAATTCATAACACATTAGCTTTATGGACAGTGTGTCAGCTGTTGGGGGAGAATTTGAGAATTTGGGTAGTTTAACTCTCTTGTTTGGATTGTACTTATTTAACATTTTGTTGGGGTGAAGACTGTAGGTGTTTGCTACCTGTAAAGCGCTCATTAGGTACTGGAGAGATGTAGAAGAAGCATGTGAGGCACCGTCTCTGACCTCAGAGAAACGTGTGATGCCATTCTTGACAAGCGTGCACATTCAAAGCTGAGGAGCAGTGAATTCAGATTCTGCTCATTAATCTGTTCATTTGCAAGTATTCACTGAGTATGCCTTATATTGCATGTGTTTTTTACTTTTATGGAGTAGTATAATTACAAGTAGAAAAGACTTAGTTTCTGTCCTGCCTGGTAGTACAATCTAGAAAGCAATGCTAGTGTTACATATAGTCAACACAGTAAGAATTCAGAGGGATTTTTGCTTCTTAGGACAAATGACATTTATGCTGTGCCTTAGAGCTTCTTGCTCACACCTTGAACCTTGGCCATCATTCACCTACCTGCTACCTCCTCTCCTTCTAGCTCTTGCTGTTACTGCCCCTCCATCTGCTCTTTGAACTGATGGAGACCTCAAGTTTTCATATCATTCCTTTGCCCCAAATTCCCAGGGCACTGTGGAATCTGCTTCATCTCTGTCCTGTCCGTGCCCCATAATCCATGTCTCCAACTCTTCCCTTGGAAAGCAGTTTCGATCTTTGGGAGGCTGTTTTCTGTAGCGCATATACTATACACTTCCAGCATTAGATCATTCTTAATATCCACCCTCTGCTGGACCAGCTCAGGCTGATGAACTGTTCTGTAGAAAAATCACACAGATGGGAAGATGGAAGCCACTGTAGTTTGCTCCTTCCACCAGCTTTGTGTTATCCCCTGGACACGGTCCTCCATTGTCCTCCTTACTGTGTTCCCAAATGATCACTCTTCTTCAACAGAGAGTGCCTTTTCTTTCTCTACTGGGACAGTTGACATCAGTTATTATAAAAGGAATGTGGCTGAAAAGAACCTTAAGCCACACTTTTCTGTAGGTATTCACTAAGTCTTGCTCCACCTGTTGCTTAATTGCCTGATGAAAATCAAATGCCACCTTAGGCAGAGTAATGGAAATGGTTTTCTAAATGTCATCTCCTACATAAACTCCATCAAAGTAGCATCAAGTAAGAACACTACTGAATGAATGGCCCCCCTCTTCACTCTCTGCTAATACACTTCGTTAGTTATTCTACCTCTTTGCTGGAGCCTCACCCACCTCTTCCCATCAAGCTCTCCATAAAACAGAAAAAAAAAAAATATGACATAAGGATACCCCTTCTACCTGCTGTTATATTATTCTTTGTCCCTTTCCTTCCTAGCCAAGCTTCTTCAGCAGGTTGTTGATGTTGCTACTTTTAGATCTTTTATTTAAAAGTATGTTTCTATCGAGCAAGGACTGTACCCTGGATATTTTTGTTTATCAGTACCTATTAGTGTCTTCTGGTCAATCAGTAACATCAGTAAATGTGTATTGAAATGAATTTAATATTCTTAAGAGAGGATATTGGGAAGCATAGCTCTGATCTCTGGTTACTACTTTCTAAAATTCACTTGGAATGTGAATATTATAGGCATACATGGTCTGCAACGCCCTCCAGGGGTCTTTTTCGGTTCTTTCCTATTAGCCTTGCAAAAGTGGCTTCTGGTTTGCTAGAGCTACACTTGTTCCTCTGCTCTTTGCAGGTGAAGGAGTACCTCCTGGCAACTATGGGAACTATGGCTATGCTAACAGTGGATATAGTGCCTGTGAGGAAGAAAACGAGAGACTCACTGAAAGTCTGAGAAGCAAAGTAACTGCTATAAAGTCTGTAAGTATATGACAGATACTGTATGCATTTTCACTGATTTGTGTGTGTATCAAATGCATATAAACGATGTATTTTATTAGCATCATTCTAAGGATGCCTAAATACTATGGTTCAGTGAGGTCAAAGTGCTCTCACAATTTAGACCATACTTTGGGTTAGGAAATGTGGCAAATCAAAATATATGGTACTGATACAGATTTTAAAACCTCAGTTTTTTGTGATAAAAATCTAAAAAATACTGTATGTTGTGTGCAGTAATGTCTCTAATGGAGCTCTCCATCTTCTATGGCTCTTCTAAATTTTTCTTCTAGTCTCCGGAACTACAAATCTTAGTTTTCTTGTTTCCACATTGATACCTTGTTTCAGTCATCAAGTCTTAACTTTTTTTCTCTGATATCTAAAGTTTTCTTCTATCTCTGCTTTTCTATTTTGAATACGGTATCCTGATTTTCTTAGGTGAACTGTTGAGAGAATGTCTCAACCTCTCTGTTCCTGGTGTTTTGGACATTCTAGTCTGAGCTGCACAGTGTTACCACAGTCATATTTTTAGAATTTTTGTGAATTTGCATCTTGTATTCTTTTGTGACCTCCCATGGTCTAATAAGTGTCACACTAACTCCATGAGTAAGTCTTTCAAAGATTGGCCCAAGTTTTATATACCTTATCCCTGACTTCCAGAATGCAGGGTGGTTTCACCAAATGAGAGGACTCTTCTTTGTCTCTACACTGTCACTTTTCCATCTGCTTATCTTCGCTCCCAGTCTTCCTTAGTGTCTGTTGACTAAAGTCTTGCTCATTCTGAATGGCCCCACTTCAATATACCCCCCTCCTACCCCTCCCTCCAACCTTTGCCTGTTATACATTCCAAAGTAATTTTTTCTGTTATGAACTTAAGTCACTTAGTTCCATTTTTGTTGCATAGTGATTTGTATTAGGATTATTTGTATGTAGAGTAGATTTACCAGAATGTAGGTTTGGTATTATTCTTGCTTCTATATTCTACACAGCAACTAGCGTAATTCCTTATCGGTGATAGAATGAATTTGCATAGAAGAAGTGAATTACACAAAAATGATGTCTGTGGTTCATTCTGCATTACAATAAACATGCTGTATACTTCGGAAGTATTCAGTAGAAGTCTGTGTTGCCAAAACTTAATTTGTATTTCGTTATAGTCTTTGAAAAATCAAATTTATTCAGCCTGGAAACCATTGCATTTTGAAACAGAATATTGTTTTCAGTCATGTGAAATCAACAGCAGTTCATCTATGAAGTAAATTATATTGTAGAATGCTAATAATGAAGAAAAATATAACATTTGGAAGGATTTAATAATTAAATGCCTTAAGAAAACTGCACTGTAGGCCGGCGCCGTGGCTCAACAGGCTAATCCTCCGCCTTGCGGCGCTGGCACACCGGGTTCTAGTCCCGGTCGGGGCGCCGGATTCTGTCCCGGTTGCCCCTCTTCCAGGCCAGCCCTCTGCTGTGGCCCAGGAGTGCAGTGGAGGATGGCCCAAGTGCTTGGACCCTGCACCCCATGGGAGACCAGGAAAAAGCACCTAGCACCTGGCTCCTGCCATCGGATGAGCGCGGTGCACTGGCCGCAGCGCACCATCCCCGGCAGCCATTGGAGGGTGAACCAACGGCAAAAGGAAGACCTTTCTCTCTGTCTCTCTCTCTCACTGTCCACTCTGCCTGTCAAAAAAAAAGAAAACTGCACTGTTGATAATTTAGACTCCTTGTCTAAAGAGTAAGTTATGATTTCCTGGAAATTTCTTTTCTTGGCATGAATGACAATTGTAGAAGCCAGTGAGGTGGTTTGTGTTATCTAACTGTATATTTGTTTTAATATCCTCTGAATTATTAAATTTGGGGGAAAATGTCATGTTCTAATCTATAGAATTCTAGCATAGTTTTGTGTCAGCATTACCTAATATGCTTTCCACACCAGCTGAAACTAATATTGGCATTAATGTTCCACAGTGTTCAGTGGTTGTTTGTACTCAAGTACGTTGGCAGTAAGGGCCTCTTTGCTGAATTTGTCACATGAAGTATTACACGGGTTTTGATTTAAGTAGCAGCTATAATTAATATAATTAATTATAATTAATATAATTAATATTATAATTAATGGCATTATTTTTTCTTAGCTCATATTCATTTCTACATAACTTCAAGATGTAGATAACACCAAGTTGTAAAATTTTTTTCAGTTTACTTTAAATATAAAAAAACCTTTAAAATCTAAAGAAATAATCAATTTAGACATATATTGAAATTAATATCTCATTTATTAGGAAAGGTTGAATATTTATGTCTAGATTTGAATTGGTCATAAGCATACTTGTGTATTTTTTTAAAATGTAAGAAGAAAATATACAATAAATGCATTTTTATTAACAATGTTCCTGGAGAAATAAAGCACACAAGGATGTGAGAACCAGAGAGAAGTGCTCTGTGTAAACCAAAATTAAGACAGAATTGACTGTTAAGATGGTGCCACTAGTTGGGAGGAACAGAAACTCTGAATTTATTTGCAATTAATTTCAAGTGGGAAAAGTGTTACAAATAGACTACATGTGATATTTCTAGACTAAAATATCGTTTGAGAAAACGGGAAGGCCTAGAATGGCCTTATTTTTACTTTATAACACTCGGATGTTTGTTTATAAATAATAATGCTCGTGCTTTCTTCTTGACAGCTATCCATTGAAATAGGCCATGAAGTTAAAAATCAGAATAAACTGTTAGCTGAAATGGTGAGTGGTTATGATTCTAACTCGCAAAGTTCACCTAATATTCTTGCATTGATTCTGTTAATCAAGAAGAATATTTTAGCTTTTATCCATTTTGAAATACTAGATCTAGAGATAATAAGTCCTGAATTCTCATCCATTTTTATCTACTTGATTTGGAATAAGTGTAAGGCTTATTATCGCCATTCTTCTGCATTTTTCATCTGCCTAACACATGTAAATAATAGGACAAGCTGGAAGCCAATTTATCTTTAATCCTGTATTTAGAAACATTGTTAAGGACTCAAGACAGATTACTATTTTCAGTGGGCTAAGAAATACAAACGTAAAGGCTGCTCGCAATCACAAAGCACTTTAAGGGTGCATATTTCACTTACTGATAAAGACGCCTGCATCCTATGAGCAGAGTACCTGGGTTTGAGGCCTGGCTCTATTCCAAAATTCCAGATTCCTGCTGATGTGGATATTGGGAGGCAGCAGGTGGTGGCTTGTGTGGTTCGGTCCCTGCCACTCCAGTGGGAGACCTGGATTGTAATCCCAGCTCCTGCCATCCACCTGGCCCTCCTCTGGTTTTTGTGTGCATTTGAGGAGTGAACAGTTGGATAGGAGCTCTCTTTGTGTATGTGTCTTTCTCTCTACCTCTCAAAAAAAAAAAAAAAAAAAGAACGTAAAAGCACTTCATATCCAGCCAGATGCCTTTAACTTAATGGAAATTCTTTTGCTTGGTTTCCTAAGCATCACTTCTGAACAAAGCCCTCATAGATTGAACAGCCGGGGCTTTTAATCTCTGCCCTAAATAAGCTCGGCAATTCAGTCTCTTGTTAGAGACTCCTGCCATTCACTAATGTTTATTTTGGATGTCAAACTTCCCCGGACCTTCTCTTGGTTCTCTGAATGCTTTAAAAATTGTATTAATCAAAAACGAATATGGCACTGAAAGCATCACACTTACTAAATTGTGCATTCAATCACCTAGGAAACCTTTGACAATACATATGCCTGGTTACATAGCTCTACTATACTGATTTCAAATTTCGTGGAGATGGATCTAGGCATATATCTTTTGAAAAAATATCACAGGTATTGTGATTCAGAATCCTGGTGAAAAATCATATAGATAGATACTGAACTATGCAAGTCTATTATTATGCTGCAGTCTTTGTATCTCAGGAATTCAGATTTCTATGAAAGTATGATATTTCTAATCTGTACCTAGACCTCTCATTGTTTTTTAAACATTTATTTTATTTGAAATGCAGAGTTACAGAGAGATAGGGAGAAACAGAAAGATCTTTTATTTGCTCATCACTCCATGAATGGCTGCAACAGCTGGACTGAGCCAGGCCAAAGCCAGGAGCCTGGAAATCCATCCAGGTCTCCCACGTGGTGTGGGGGCCCAAGTACTTGGGCCATCTTCTGCTGCTTTCCCAAGTGCATTAGCAGGGAGCTGGACCAGAAGTGGGGCAGCAAGACTTGAACTGGCACCCAAACGGGATCACATGTCACAGGTGATGGCTTAACCCACTGTGCCACAACACTGGTCCCGACCTCTCATCTTAAGGACTTTTCCACGTATGTTCTAACATGATAGTTTTTCTTCATCTATATTTGTTTCTTATAACATTTTACCACCTTCACATGATTTTCTCTTAATATTTAGTGGATTTTTAGAGACAGCTAGCTAAACAAAAGGATTTTAAAAGTAAAACAACATTAAACTGCAAAGCATATTAAATTTTAGATGATTCCTCTAAATTAGTGGCCATCAATCATTTGACCTTAGAGAGTGATACCACAATAAAAAGCGGGGAAAAGCCCATCTGATCATGTGTGGACTGTTTACCTTCATTTCTAGTTTTTTTTTCTTCCACATAGTGGAGTAAGACCTAAATGGTTTGAGTTCTTGAATTACTCCATGGAACTGAAAGAATTGTTTATTGGACAGTGAAAGAGCTTTTTATTCACTGGGAGAATTGCTTAGTCTTACGTGGAGTAATCATGCTTATTATCCAAAGTTACAAACAGGTTCCTAGGATTGATTTTAACACAAAAATTTTCATTAAAAATGCACTCTTTGTAACAATACACTGAATTACTTGAATGTACAATATTGGGATCTAACAATTACGTTTCATTTTTCTTCTCTCATAGGATTCACAGTTTGATTCTACAACAGGGTTTCTAGGTAAAACTATGGGAAAACTGAAGATTTTATCCAGAGGAAGCCAAACAAAGCTATTGTGCTATATGATGCTGTTTTCATTGTTTGTCTTTTTTGTCATTTATTGGATTATTAAACTGAGGTGATGCAAGTAAGTGCGAGTTTGGAATTTGTTCCAACTTCATGGCTTAGATTACCACTTTGATAGAAATCAGTATCAAAACATTCCTACTTTTCAAATACTGTGGCCTTTTCCATTGAAGATGACTGAATTTTGCTTGTTTTGTAAATCGTATTAGATAATACATTGCCCTTTGAATACTGTTTTTTAGTGGCTCATTTTAGCCCCTATTTTCAGGGGTATTGAGATGGTTGAAGGTCAGTGTGGCTTTACCAGTTTTTTCCTATCTTTTGCTACTTCTCAAATTGAATAGCAATATAAAATTCTTTTGTTACTATAAATGTAGCATTGTGTTTCATGTAAGGAAACCTAGTGGGAGAGTAGCAATGCCTGGAGAGCCAGCCCATGATCTCTTGAGGTCATGAACCAGTTTGTGATAGAATAGTAAATGTGTCGTCAACTGTGTTGATAGACTTCCCTTTCTGCCTTTGTTGGTTAAAGCTGTAGGCCAACTTCTTGTACTTACAACCTTCATCACAATTTATGACTCCTCTGCCCTGTGTCTAAGGACCTTGTTCTTTAATAAATTTTGTTGTTTTTGGCATATTTCTAGGAGGGCCCAATTCCTATGTGTGCCAGTATAGTTATTGTGTTATATTAACCTTAAAACTTTATTGACTTGGCTTACCAGTAGTTTTATGATTTTACCTATTTATGTCTGCCATTTGATTACAATTTGTGACGGAATAATGTGAAGTTAAGTAATTGCTAAGCTCTGACTGGAAATAAAGTGTTCAAGAAAATTAAGTGCCTCTGCTGTATTATGTGCTCAAAATAGATATGGAAGGTATTCAGACATTGAATTTGGAGTTAAAAGGATTTTTTCTTTAATTCATGTATTTATTTAGAGAAAGCAAAACAAAAGTAGACTGTTAAGTAAAAAAAAATTGTTAAACACTCATATTGCCACTATTTTGCAATTTACCCATTTATAAGCTCCAAAAATAAATGTTTTATTAAAATATATTGACTTTATTGCTTCTTTTTTTAATATTTATTTTATTTATTTGAAAAACAGAGTTACAGAGAGAGGTAGAGACAGAGAGAAAAAGAGAGATCGTCCATTCATTGGTTTAATCCCCAAATGGCCTCAACAACCAGAGCTGAGCCAATCCAAAGCCAGGAGCCAGGAGCTTCTTCCGGTCTCCCAGGTGTGTACAGGGGCCCAAGGATTTGGGCCATCCTTTGCTGCTTTCCCAGGCACATTAGCAGGGAGCTGGATGAGAAGTGGAGCACCCAGAACTTGAACTGGTACCCAAATGGGATGCTGGCACTACAGGCTGGGGCTTTAGCCCACTGTACCACAGCACCAGCCCCAACTTAACTGCTTCTTTAAGTCTCTTATGTTGTTGCCATAGACTCTGAGAAATGGTTCTGAACACCCAGTGTGAATGAAGCGAAGCGCAGTTAACATTTGTGTCCTATAAGAATTTGCTTCAAACAAATAAGGCAAATTTTGACTAGTTTTAAAAACCTCTTTAGTTGTTTATATTTTTCGTTAAAAGTCTATCCTCTTTGGTTTTGCTTGTGTTTTCAGTGCTTTTTGTTTTATCCCTATTTCTGGCTGCATTTGTTACCTGCCAAGTGAATGCACCGATCTCAGCAGAGGGGAGAGACATGGGTTTGGGCAACAGGATCTGAGTCCAGATCTTTGTTACTTCACTGGAACAGTGCTTTGGGGCCCCAGTTTCTTCATTACATCACCTATTTCATAGAATTGTTGCAAAAAGTAGATACCATAATATATTGGCAAGTAGCTGACATGTGATGGTGTTAATTACATAGGTGCTCAATGAATGCTAGTTCCCAACACCTTTAAAAAAATTACAAGTCAGAAAAAGGAGTTTTGTTAAGGGGAAGACAGGAGGTTGGTTTCAGGTTTTGAGATAATGATGGAACCTCCAAGTAGATGTTTCTATCAGGCAGTGACTCATTGAAATTTTTAGCTGTACTGTGTGCCAGTTGTGTGACACCGGAGCTTGGAGGAAGCTCAAGTGATTGTCAATAATTAAAGTTGCAGAAGGTCAAAGAAATGACTAAATGACTCGAAGATGAAAGCAGAAAAGAATGAACAATGGAAATAGAAGGGATTGAAGGCTTATGAAAACTGGTGATGGCGAGGGAAGGATGGATTTCAGGATGAAGGCTTGGCCGTTTTTGCAAAGTCCTTTGTGAAACATTAAAACACTGTTTAGATAAAGTTAGCTATTATCATCAGGGAGGCAGAAGTTTCAGGAAAAGATGTTTGGTAATGTAAAGGTGATTCCCACCTTTGCATAGTTCGACATTTCTTATGCATTTCTCTTTAAGAACTGCCATAACAGGTCTCTACTTGGTACTTCCTATCACTCGTCATATCATGGTATTTTTGCTGAGATTCCTGGCAGGTAGGGAATCACTCTGGAAGCACGGGCCTATTTGCTCTATTAGGGGTCCCTTCTACTAGCACATCCTTCCTTCTGTGTGGAGACCCCTCAGAAAAAATATTCCCAGAAATAAACATCGGGGAAAAGTACCAGATACAGAAATTTGACTCAACAATCATTTGCAAGCCTATTGCTGATTCTGTAAAGGATTCTAATGGTATAGGTTTCTGGGAAGTTGATTATAAACATGGAAAGTAAAAAGTTTGCATTATAATCTTTATTCAAGCAACATAATATGTGCAGGTGTTTGGGTGGTAGGCGGGGCATTTAAATTTTAAGTGATAAAGCAAATTCTGGAAGCAGTTTGCAAAAATCCCAGATGTTCACATTTTCACTTTATTTTACTAGGAGTTGGTTATTGGCAGTATACCAAATACATTTGCAAATAATGCAAAATAATGGCTATCAGGAATAGATCTCTACATCCCAAATGATAAAAGCAAAACATAACTATGATACCATGTCTGCAATGAGGAAAGGGAGAATTATACATATTCTTGATAGAATTTAAGTTAGCATGTGAATTATAATGTATTATTTGAACAGAGAATAGATGTCAAGTTTAGAACAAATTTGTGACATTTTAAGCATCAGAATTGTGGGGGGAAAGAACTAGCACCTTTTGGTTCTTTAAAATTAACTAGCCTACCCAATTTTTCAGTGCCCTTAAATTCCAGATTATATACATTGAATTTACTTCTTTGGCAAAGTTGAAAAGGTGCTTGATAATTTGAATTTGTTGTTAGTAAATAACTTAGTAAGGACATACTGATGAGTAAACACTGACTGAATATTTAAACTGGGAAGCAGAATAGCATCATGGCTAAAGACTGAAAGCTTGAAGTCCCACCCTTGGAGCCTGAACTCTGGCTCCACCTGTCTCGTTATGACTTTCAGCTATGACCTTGCCATCTCAGGTACTCTAAAACAGGAATACAAATTGTTATCAGGAGTGGGCATTTGGCCCACTGAGTAAGAAGCCTGTATCCCACATTAAAATGTGTTTTAATTCCTGGCTCTGGCTCCTGACTCTAACCCTGACCTGGCTCTGGCCAACTCCATCTGGGGAGTAAACCAGCGGATGGGACTTCTCTCTTTCATGTGTGTCAAATTGCTTAAATGCTGTGTAAAGATAGTAGTAATACACTCAAAGACTTAGGGTGATAATTACCTGAAGCATTACTTGAGAGAAGTTAGAGGGGATCCTGGTACTCAGTGGTAGTTACTGCCTTTATCATGCTGGGTTGGGGTACTTGGGAATTCTAATCTGTTACACCACCATGTGCAGCTGATAGAATTTTGGCTGCTTTCTCTTCTCTGCTGCCAGGAATGAAAGCAGCTGTTCTTTTCTCTTCTGGGGAGGGTTCATCATTTTCTGGAATGTAGTTCACTTAGCTTTCTTTGCATCCTCAGCAATCTGATGAAGTTTTGTTTTGTTTTTTAGCTCATCTGGCTTGTTTTAGGTTATTAAAATGAGGACAGACAGATCTTTTTTTTAAATTGAGGACAACATAGCTTTCAACTTTCTAGAAGCAGAAGTTTGAAGGGAGAGAAGCTTAGAAAGTTCTTTTCCTGTAGATGTTTGATAAGCAGTTAATAAACATTTTGTTCCCTTTTACTTCTATTGTAGTTTATTATTTCTGGAGTTCATTGACTGATCATGTAAGGTAAAGGGTTCAAATGATTTTCTTTTTAGTTCAGAAAATGCAAGCCACTTATTCTCACAGTAAAAACCAAATAACATTCTCTTTGATGCTCATTGTGCATTGCTAGAGCATGCAGTAGGGTCTCTTGGGAAGTGCCTTCAGCCTGGCAGTTAGATGTCAGTTAAGACGCTCACATCCTGCATCGGTGTCTAGGTTTGCTTCCTGACTCTGGCACCTGATTCCTGCTAAGGCGGGAAGACAGTGGTGATGACTCGAGTAATTGAATCCCTGCCACCATTGTGAGAGATGGGGATTGAGTTACCAGAGCCTGACTTCTGGCCCGGGCTCAGCCCCACCACTCCAGGCGCTTGAGGAGTGGACCAGTGGACAGGCCTCTCTCTCCCTTTCTATCTCTCAAATAAATGAGTAAATAAATATAGGGTCTTTTTCTGGCATGTGTGTTTTGTTCCTTCCAGTTACTTTCATCTTGTTCTTTATCCTTGTACCAATAAAGTGCCGTTTTAATATTGGTTAATTATTGGAATTGGGGGCAGTGCCGTGGCTCACTTGGTTAATCCTCCACATGCGGCACCGGCATCCCATATGGGCGCCGGGTTCTAGTCTCGGTTGCTCCTCTTCCAATCCAGCTCTCTGTGTGGCCCAGGAAGGCAGTGGAGGATGGCCCAGGTGTTTGGGCGCCTGCACCCACGTGGGAGACCGGGAAAAGCACCTGGCTCCTGGCTTCAGATCGGCGCAGCAGGCTGGCCGTAGCCACCATTTGGGGGGTGAACCAACAGAAGGAAGACCTTTCTCTGTCTCTCTCTCTCACTGTCTAACTCTGCCTAAAAAAAAAAAAAAAAAAAAAAACTATTGGAATTTCATAGCGTTTTGATTCAACAGGTATTTTTGTCTTTATTATTTTTTATGAACTTCAGCATTCTTTGATAGTATTTTAATTGATCATAGTGGTTTTGATAAGAATCACATGACTCTTCTCTAACCTACACTGAAAAGTTGGCGTTATTGGGATATTGGCTATCTTACTCCGAGAGAATTTCTCAGTTTTAGACTGGTTTTTCAGTGGTATGGTGGTAAGGGGGAGGTGTGAGGGAAGCCCTGATTTGCAGTAATTGTTTTGCATTATAAATAATCTCACAGATTTCAAGTCACTGAACACACAGTTGTGAAAAGATGCTCACGCTCAGCGCTCATGAGCTGGTACTAACCTGCTTCTGCAGACCCTGGTTATTGTATTGATGATAAACACTCTTCTAAAACATATAGATGAAATTTGTTTCTCAAATAAAATGCTTTCATTTAAATTTTAATAGAAAAAAATCTCAGGTCGCTTGATAATTAACTTTACAACAATATTTTCCAAAGGCAATGGACATTCACATGAGCGCTTACACACTTTGCAAAGATCAACATTTTCCCAATTTGTTGGATCAATTCTTGCTGCATGTAGTGACCATCCACCTTTCTGGTCATTCAAATACTGCATAAGAATCATGCACAAAGGCAAGTGGTTGCTGTTAGCCTAATTTTCTCCACAACCATGAGTACAAGGATCATTCTGTATATTTCTTTTTCATTTGTTTTTGAAATCCAGTGGTGGGGGAGGAGGGAGGGACACGAGAGACAAAGAATCTTCCAAGTTCTGGTCTGCTTCCAGATTGCCCACCACAGCCAGTACTGGACCAGGATGAAAGGAGGAGCAGGGAACTCAATCAGCGTCTCCCATGTGGGGTCAGGGGTCTGAGCATTGGAGCCGTCACTGCCCCCTCCCAGGGTAGACACTAGCAGAAAGATGGAATCCAAGCGGAGCTGACTGCTTCAAACCCAGGCACTCAGGAAACGCATCGCACGTGGGGTTTTAGCCGCTACCACCATGCCTGGGCTCATGCTGCACAATTATCATACAGTTGTTCTCTCTTGTACATTCAGTTTATCTTAGCTGAGGGGTTCAATCTGCGCAAAGCCTGTTTGCCCCCTCTAGAAGTGTTTTCACCAGCTTTTGAAGGACTGCCATAGAGACTAAAGAGATGTGTGGAGTGCCACATCCTAGTCTTAATCTTCACTTGATCTTTTTTAAAAAAAAAAAATTATTTATTTATTTATTTATTTGAGAGGTGGAGTTACAGAGAAGTCTTCCTTCCACTGGCTCATTCCCCAAATGGCTGCAACTGCCAGAGCTGCACCTATCCAAAGCCAGGAGCCAGGAGCTTCTTCTGGGTCTTCCACGCGGGTGCAGGGACCCAAGCACTTGGGCCATCTGCCACTGTTTTCCCAGACCATAGCAGAGAGCTGGATCGGAAGAGGAGCATCTGGGACTAGAACCAGCGCCCATATGAGATGCCGGCACCACAGGCAGAGGATTAACCTACTGCACCACAGTACTGGCCCCTTTACTTGATCTTAAAGTTAATAGAAATATACATAAAATGTTTTATACAAAAAAGCAAGCATTGGCTCAATGTGAAACTCTAAAACTGATATAAGCTTCATCATTTATAACTGTAGTAGCTAAAGAATAAACAGAATATGACTGCCTTATCTATAGTATTCCTAAGGTCTTGGGACACTTAAGACTAACTCCAGCAAGGGTCAGTCTGGGTTCTCACTGTGCTGCACTCATGCTGCCGCTCACAGGAAAGCACATGGCTCAAGTTTTCCATATTTATAGCTCCTCTGATGCTGACAATGAATTTGAAAACCAGCAGAAAAAATGAAACCCTTGAGTGTTTAAGAAGTCTACATAAAACAAATATTACTATACAGAAAAATTATGTCAGGTCATCCATTTACATTTTAAAAGGTTAATCTTTGCTCTTCAGCTTTATCTCATTAATGAATATGTAGCGCTTCAAGCTGGTAATTTATTAGACTTCTACATTATTTAATAATTCATCAACTTTAAAGCACATGAGATAAAAACTTACTTTCAAGGAGAGCACAGCTGGAGTGTGATGTGACGTAACCTGAATTTCAGAAAAGTTGGAATGAAACTCTTTAGTCTGCTTGTGGGTAGATTCAACACTTGGTCTCTTTAGAAGATGCTGTGGAGGTGGCATTTAGCCTTGGGGTCCCAGACCAGAGTCATTTGTTCGATGGCTGGCTCTGGTCCTGACATCAACTTCCTGCTGGTGTGCGCTCTGGGAGGCGGTGGTGGTGGATCCGTGGTTGCATTTGTGCTGTCCGGGTTGGAGACGTGGATTGGGTTCCTGGTGTCTGGCTTCAGTCTGGGTGGCAGGCATCTGGGGATTAAACCAGCACATGGAATCTGTCTCTCTGGCTCTCAAATAAATGAGTAAAAATTTTGTTTAAATCTCATTTTAATATATTTTCATTTTGAATCGATGTATATTTATATTTTAATTATTTAAACATTTTTAATGATTTTAAAAAAGTTAGTTTTGTTTATACACACACCCCCAAATTCCAAGGGTACAAATATGTTATAATCATATCAAAATTACCCATAACTGTTAGATTGAAATTCCTTCAATAATTAAGTCATCCTCTAGATTATTGCTTGAAAGACAGGCAAATTTCTAAATGAAATATGCTAATCAGCTAATCCCTTAAATTCCCTTTCCTTTCACTGCATTTACTTCTTGTGATGAAATAATTTAATTTAATTATGAAATATCTTCTACAATTCACACACAGAGCTTTTTAAGTGAGTTTGATGAAGATAGAAAATTGGGGGCGGGCATTGTGATGAAGCAGTGACACCAGCATCCCATATGAGCATGAGTTCAAATTGCAGTCGCTCCAGTTTTAATCCAGATCCCTGCTGTTGTGCCTGGGAAAGCAGCAGAGGATGGCCCAAGTGCTTGGGCCCTGCACCCATGCAGGAGACCTGGATGGAGTTCCTGGTTCCTGGCTCCAGTCTGATCCCCAAGGACATGATATATTTATGACTGTAGCAGAAAACCAGAAAAACACCAAAATCTAATTTGTGCTCACAACCAGCCAGTCACCAAAGGTGATTGGAGACACAAGGCTCCTGCCTATGAAATTCATCACAGATGAGATGCACAATTTGCAAACCGATTACAAGGTTTAGTTCACCTGCTTTTTCACACGTGGTGTCCCTGTACCCACCTTTGGGACATAACTGACAAATTGCCTAGGGTGGCTTCTCAGAGTTCTCTTTCTAAACGTAAAATTTTAATTTATTCAAAAATATATAACGTACAAATCTATTTTATAAAATGACAGCATTATTATAAAAGGCCATTGTGATTTAATCTACCTTAAGTTTTTGTACCTTTGTGCATTCTAGAATAAATCATCAAGATGTTCTTATGCATCAAGGTTTTAGTAGAAGTGAAATGTGTGTGAGAAAGTGAAAAGGAAGAAGGGAGGCCAACAGAAAATAAGACCCCAATCACTTTGGCTCTTTTACAGTCTTCAATATAAATTATATTTGACATTTTTGGAAGATACATTCATCCTGAGGCATTTAAGCATTATAAAATATGTGTTAAGTAGTAGTCTTTTTATTTAAATGTATTTGTGTTGTTTTATTCAACATATAGCTTTGCTTCTGTTCCTAGTAATGGAATGAGGTATTTTTCAGGGAATTTAGTTGTTTAGTAAACAGTTCCTCATGGTACTAATCAGTGCCAGGCCAACTCAAATGGGTTATTTTTCTCAGAAGTGTGAATCTTTATTCATCGCTGTTAAATTTCCGATACTTTCCATTGAGCTGTTATAAACATGCCTCCCTCTTAGAACTGTAACATCTGATATTTAAAACCTGGCTCTTGGGGCCGGCGCTGTGGTGTAGCGGGTAAAGCCACTGCCTGCAGTGCCTGCATCCCATAAGGGCACTGGTTCTATTCCTTGCTGCTCCACTTCCAATCCAACTCTCTGCTGTGGCCTGGGAAAGCAGTAGAAGATGGCCCAAATCCTTGGTTCCCTACAACTGCATGGGAGACCCGGAAGAAGCTCCTGGCTCCTGGCTTCAGATCAGCACAGCTCTGGCCATTGTGGCCATTTGGGAAGTGAACCAGGAGGTGGAAGACTCCCCCCCCCCCCCCTTCTCTCTCTCTGCCTCTGCCTCTCTGTAAGTCTGCCTTTCAAATAAATAAGTAAATCTTAAAAAAAAAAAAAAAAAAAAAAAAACACAGTTCTGCCTCACTAATGAGGAACTTTTTGGAAACTTACATCTCCAAAAAAGATACCTCTGTGGAGTCTGATAATCAGACTCTCTCCAACACATTTTTTTCTGTATTTTGGAGACATGAATTCCTAATAATAAAAGAACATGAAAATTATTTATTCAGAAGAAAATTCTAACTGCTAAGTAAAATATTTTATTTAATTATTCAGGAAAGAAATACTTGGTGTGAACCAACATAAAGGACCTTAAGTTGAACCAACCTGTGAATTCTATCAAGCACTTGACACAAGTGTTTGGCAAATAAATTAATGTTGGTTGTATCTTCCCTATTACAGAACAAATCTCTTTTTTAGCATGGCATATTAAGATTCTAGTGCTCAGATAATAAGAGGCCCTTAATAAAAGTGTGCTGCTTGGTTAAAGAATACACAAAATTCACCTACCAGCTGAGCTTCTTTGAGTGTTTGAGACCTGGCACTGTAACCAGGAGGTTAATCACTTGCTGATTTAAAATTAGCTAATTGTTGCTGATTTATAATTCTCCTCAATGGTTTTCCTTTCATAAAGGTGAGGGAAGATGGGTTAAATCAAATGCCTCTAAAAGGGTCCAATCGGTTTATGCTGTGAACATGTGTACATATGCAGCATCCCCCGTAAAAAAAACAAACAAAAAAAAAAAAAAAACAAGTAAATGCTACATGTTAACCAAAAACCTTATATAATACAATGATACCCCATCTTCTCTGACAGTCTCAGTGGTAACCCCTCATTTACCAGGAAATTTCATTGGCACATAAAGGATTATTCAAGGGAAGGGGAGGGATACATCACCAGGGTTGGCAGCCAGGCACATGTGGGCAGCCCAGCATCCCTGAATGGTCCAGGTTTTGCTGCCACTGATTTTTTTTTTTTAACTTTTATTTAAAATATAAATTTCCAAGGTACAACTTGTGGATTACAATGGCTTCCCCACCCATACCTCCCCCCCCCCTTACCCTCTCCCTCTCCCCTTTCATTCACATCCAGATGCATTTTCAATTCTCTTTGTATACAGGAGCTCAGTTTAGTATGTGTTAAGTAAAGATTTTAAACCATTTGCCCTCACATAGCATCACAGAGTGAAATATACTCTTTGAGTACTAGTTATAGCATTAAATCACATTGTACAGCACATTAAGGACAGAGATCCTACATGATATTTTTTTAAATTAATTGATTTTTATGCAACTTCCAATTTTTTTAAATCATTTTCAATTATCTTTATATACAGAAGATCAATTCAGTATATACTAAGGAAAGATTTTGTCAGTTTGCACCTGCACAGAGACACAAGGTGTAAAAATACTGTTTCAGTACTAGTTATTGCATTATTTCATATTGGACAACACATTAAGGACAGATCCCACATGGGCCGTAAGTACACAGTGACTACTGTTGTTGATTTAACAATTTGACACTCTTGTTTATGGTGTCAGTAATCTCCCTAGGCTATAGTCATGAGTTGCTGAGGCTATGGAAGCCTTTAGGGTTCGCCGACTTCGATCTTGTTCTGACAGGGTCATAGTCAAACTGGAGGTTCTCTCCTCCCTTCGGAGAAAGGTACCTCCTTCTTTGGTGGCCCTGTTCCTTCCACTGGGATCTCACTCGCAGAGATCTTTCATTTATGTCTTCTTCTTCTTCTTTTTTTTTTTTTTTTCCCAGAGTGTCTTGACTTGCCATGCCTAAAATACTCTCATGGATTCTTGAGCCAGATCCTAATGCCTTAAGGGCTGATTCTGAGGTCAGAGTGATTTATTAGGATATCTGCCATTCTATGAGTCTGCTGTGTATCCTACTTCCCATGTTGGATCAGTCTCTCTTTTTTTAGTTCTATCTGTTAGTATTAGCAGTCACTAGTCTTGTTTGTGTGATCCCTTTGACTCTTAGACCTATCAGTGTGATCAATTGTGAACTGAAATTGATCACTTGGGCCAGTGAGATGGCTTGGTACATGCCACCTTGCTGGGATTGTATTGGGGCCCCTAGCACATTTCTAACTCCATCATTTGGGGCAAGTCCGATTGAGCTTGCCCAAATTGTACATATCCTCCCTTTCTTTTTCCCTCTCTCATAATTAACAGGGATTACTTTTCAGTTGAAATTTAAACACCTAGGAATAATTGTGTGTTAATTGCAGAGTTCAACCAATAGTATTAGAACAAAAACAAACAACGTCAAGAAATACTAAAATGGGAAAAGATTTACATTGTATATCAACCATCCAGACAAGATTTGATCCAGTCATAGTTTCTCATAGAGTTCATTTCACTTCAACAGGTTTCCCCTTTGGTGCTCAGTTAGTCATCGCCAATCAGGGAAAACAAATGATATTTGTCTCTTTGGGACTGGCTTAATTCACTCAGCATGATGTTTTCCAGATTCCTCCATTTTGTTGCAAATGACCGGATTTCATTGTTTTTGACTGCTGTATAGTATTCTGTAGAGTACATGTCCCATAATTTCTTTATCCAGTCTACTGTTGATGGGCATTTGGGTTGGTTCCAGGTCTTAGCTATGGTGAATTGAGCTGCAATAAACATTAGTGTGCAGACGACTTTTTTGTTTGTCAATTTGACTTCCTTTGGGTAAATTCCAAGGAGTGGGATGGCTGGGCTGTATCCTATGGTTATATTCAGGTTTCTGAGGAATCTCCAGACTGACTTCCATAGTGGTTTAACCAGCTTGCATTCCCACCAACAGTGGGTTAGTGTCCCTTTTTCCCTACATCCTCTCCAGCATCTATTGTTGGTAGATTTCTGAATATGAGCCATTCTCACCGGGGTGAGGTGAAACCTCATTGTGGTCTTGATTTGCATTTCCCTGATTGCTAGTAATCTTGAACATTTTTTCATGTGTCTGTTGGCCATTTGGATTTCCTCTCTGGAAAAATGTCTATTGAGGTCTTTGGCCCATCTCTTAAGTGGGTTGTTTGTTTTGATGTTGTGGCACTTCTTGATTTCTTTGTAGATTCTGGTTATCAACCCTTTATCTGTTGCATAGTTTGCAAATATTTTTTCCCATTCTGTCGGTTGCCTATTCACTTTCTTGACTGTTTCTTTTGAAGTACAGAAACTTCTCAGTTTGATGTGATCCCAGTAGTTAATTTTGGCTTTGAGTGCCTGTGCTTCTGGGGTCTTTTCCAAGAAGTCTTTGCCAGTACCTATATCTTGCAGGGTTTCTCCAATGCTCTGTAATAATTTGATGGTGTCGGGTCATAGGTTTAAGTTTTTAATCCATGTTGAATGGATTTTTGTGTAAGGTGAAAGGTAGGGGTCTTGCTTCATGATTCTGCATGTGGAAATCCAGTTTTCCCAGCACCATTTATTAAATAGACTGTCTTTACTCCAGGGATTAGTTTTGGACCCTTGATCGAATATAAGTTGGCTGTAGATATTTGGATTGATTTCTGGTGTTTCTATTCTGTTCCATTGGTCTATCCATCTGTTTCTGTACCAGTACCATGCTGTTTTGATAACTACTGCCCTGTAATATGTCCTAAAATCTGGTATTGTGATGCCTCCGGCTTTGTTTTTGTTGTACAAGATTGCTTTAGCTATTCGAGGTCTCCTGTGCTTCCATATGAATCTCAGCATCATTTTTTCCAGATCTGAGAAGAATGTCCTCGGTATCTTGATTGGTATTGCGTTGAATCTGTAAATTGCTTTTGTGCTGCCACTGATTTTATAATCGGCTGTTTTGTTCTCATCTATTGTCTTGATATTCATTGCAAAGGGGAATCAGAGGAAATTTTTTTTTCAGTTTTCAGAAGCAATAATCCATTCTCATTCAAGAAAGACAAGCGCTGAATATTAGTAATGTAAAAATTTAGCTCTTTAAGTCTCTCATGGATTTTCAGAGCTAAAAGCTTCTGATATATTCACAGAATTATAGAATTTTGAATGGCAAATTAGATACTATTTATTTCAAACATATTATTTCATAAATTCAAGGATCTAGTCCATGTATATTCATAGGTGAGTTCAAAAGGTAACATGATTAGTTAAATCAGGAGAATGCACATGTATAGTACAAATTTAGATTGTTTTTCTGGTTAGGATACCATCATTTCTCATATCAGCCTTCTTACCATTCATTGACTTTAGCTGGAGAAATAGCACCTGAATTGATAAGGAAAAAAGAAGGGTGGTATGAGGGGGAGCAGGAAAAAAAAGTTAAAAATATTTGAATTCCATTATCAGGGGAGGATCATTGTAATCCATTGCAAACTTCACAGCAACCAACCTGAAGTTTTTTAGGGTCTTGGTTGGGTGCCCCTGTCTTGTTCTATTAATTGCTTCTCAACTTGGAGGAAGTTGTTTGAATGACCCTGTCTTAACAACTATCATGAGCCTGAGATGTAGTTGTAGAGTGCTTGTATTCATTAAGTCCTTATTCCAAGGAGCTCAATCTACCAGTCGTAAGAATTAGCTCATCGTTTTATCAAAATCACATTTATATTAAGTACACAAAGGTACTTCAAAAAGTTCACAGAAAATGGAATTAAAAGATAAATTTGGGTGGGCATTTAGCTTAGAGGTTAAATTGCCTGTTTCCCACATCTGAGTGCCTGGGTTCGAGTCCCGGCTATGTTCCCAATTCCAGCTTTCTAATAACTCACACCCTGGAGGCAGTAGGTGACGACTCAAGTAGTTGGATCTCTCACAACTGCATAGGAGACCCAGATTGCTTTCCCAGCTCCCAACTTTGCACTGGCACAGACCAGCTATTGTGGACATCTTGGGTGTGAGCCAGTGGACGGAAACTTTTCTCTCTCTCTCTCTCTCTCTCTCTCTGCCCCTCAAATGAAGAAACAAATACAAATTTTTAAATATAAGCTTATTTTTATGCAAAAAAATTTAAATCCATGCATAGTTTTTCCATAATACACATTTTCCATGAGGTTTTTGAAGAACCCTGGTATGAAATGTTTTGTATCCAAAGTTCTCCATTATTTAGTTTGAAGAGGATTACTTGCTAGCTTACATACCAGCATCACACAGTTAAAAATGACAGTGGCCATTTATGGGGTCAAAGACTGCTTTACATTTTATATTCTAGCCCACTTAACCCTTGTAATATTCTCAAGGATAATACTGTTAATAGCTTTGCTTTACACACAAAATCCTGGCCCAGAGTCATTAAGCAACCTAAAATCATACATAAAGTATGGCATTTAGACAGCCTGTTCCTAATACCTAGAAGCTTAATCACACACAACCCTGCCTTTGTGTCTCAGTGTAAGACTCTATAGAAAGTCTTTGATGGAAGGTGGATTATAAAGTATAAAAGTGGCAGCAGCTATAGCCATGTTTCTGACTTCCTGGATTTGAGTGTGGGAAAAGTGGCAGCGAGAGTTGAGGTAAGATAGGGAATGAGATGCATGGTAAGACGATCTTAGTAGGAATTCAGCTTGATTTTAAAAATTAAATTTTCAGCCGGCGCCGCAGCTCAACAGGCTAATCCTCCGCCTTGCGGTGCCGGCACACCGGGTTCTAGTCCCGGTCGGGGCGCCAGATTCTGTCCCGGTTGCCCCTCTTCCAGGCCAGCTCTCTGCTGTGACCCAGGAGTGCAGTGAAGGATGGCCCAAGTGCTTGGGCCCTGCACCCCATGCGAGACCAGGAGAAGCACCTGGCACCTGGCTCCTGGCTTCGGATCAGCGCGGTGTGCTGGCCGCAGCGCGCCAGGCGCGGCGGCCATTGGAGGGTGAACCAACGGCAAAAGGAAGTCCTTTCTCTCTGTCTCTCTCTTTCACTGTCCACTCTGCCTGTCAAAAAATAAATAAGTAAATAAATAAAAAGAAAACACTAATCATTTCCAGCAAATAGCCTATAATCCTGGGATTGTGTTTCTCATGAAAATTTTATGCAAAATCATGGCTCAGCTGGATTTGGACTTAGAAATATTGTAGCACCATAAATGCGTGTCAAAATTAATCATTTATACAGAAAACATGTTATTTACCTTTAAACATATATGAACTATTATGAAATTTAGTCCCTATAAAATATTACAGATTTCAGGGATTTTGCTCATTAATTGAAGATTAGTTCATGTCTCCTTAGGGGCTTAATCTGTGAAGGTGAGTCACCAATGCAATCACTGTTGAAAAACAAGAGCTACTTTGATGGTACGAAAGAATAACTAATGGAGAAGTCTCTTCCAAGGTCAAAGGAAGGATGTGTTATAGTCAGACTTGGGAAGAGCAATGTAGCACTGAATAGCTTTTTCTATCACTGATGGGAAAATAGACAATGACAGATCAGATGCTCACCAAGCCATTGGGCATCCCTTAATACCAGAGTGAATGCTAAAGGGTGGGTTCTCCACAACTCTGTCCCTTAGACTCAACGTATGGTCAGGAAAGCACACGAGACATGAACAAATGGTAGGGGATCTTGCACATATATCCCAGAGAGTAGGTAGTTTTGCTCATTTGTTTAAATTGTGCTTAACGCTGTCAATACTTGTATGTCCAGTTCTCATAAACAAGAAGATCCTGCGGTTCTTTAGCACTGACATCACTGAACTTCACACTAGGAAAGAGCAAGGAAGCTGACAGAAGGCCCGTATGGCATCCTTCTATCAGTCACCTTTTCTAGATGCAAAGCCTTGAGGACCACAGGTGGCTCAGGTCCAAGGGACAGAGCTGTGGGAGACAGCCCAGGGAATCATTCATTCACTCATTCAGTGAAGTATTTGATAACTCCCTTCCCTCCCATGTGCCACATACTTTGTTGGGTATCAGGGGTACAATGAATACAAAACAAGCAAGAGAGAAGCGAGATCCATGGACAAACTCAGTAAGAATGCTGTATTCTGATAAGGAATAAATAAGCAGGGTAATAGTAGTGACAGTGACTATGGAGACCACAGTGGGTATCATAGTCAGAGAAGGACTCACTGAGGAGCTGAGACCCAGAAGATGAACATGAGCCAAGAGAGCTGTGCAGAGACGTAGGAAGGGCACTTGTCTGGAAGCCGACTCACTGAGATGGGGCAGTGTGCACCCCCACCAAGTACCCTACACTTCCAACCCACACTACCTGACTCACTCCCGCCCACCCATGCTCTTCTAATCATTCTGCTTTGCAGCACTATCCAGGTGGTAACAGTTGTAGTGATTTTCTTTGTAGCAAATTCTAACAAATAAAACAGCAACAAATAAGAGTGTTTGAGCAAATTTATTATTAGTGGTAATAGGTGTAATCATTTTAGCCTAATTGCCAATGATGTTTTAAAAGAGGAGAAAAAAATTAATAATCCCTGGAATACATCATTAACTCTAACAAATTCAAATAAAAATGGGCTGATATTTGCATTTCTTTAATTTGGTTAAGAGATTATCTGCATTGACTTTTCAAAGAAACAAATAACTTTACAGTATCTTCATTTTAGTCAAAATAATATCCAGAGTTGTTGGTCTGAGAGAATAGTAGCCAAATTACTAAATTATCCAGCTAAGCTAAATAAATACCCTGATTACAAGAGTTTTCAGTTCAATGACCCTAAAGGTATTACAAACATCTTTTTATTTGCCTTGTTATCATTACTAAAAAATTGCTCTGAGGCAAATGAGAAATCAGAGGCCATACAAATAAAATCATCTCTAAAAGATGCAATTGCAAGGCACCACCACTAAGATGCACGTTGCATTTTTTAAAATAAAACACCTGGTATATTACAAACAAAATAGAAGCATTGGGTTCAGTGATCACATAAGTATCTTTTGAATCAAAGAATATAATCCATATTCTCAGAGATAATTCAATTAAAAATAAATGGGGAATCGTATAAAATCATCATGTATTGAGAAATCCAGTATTGTGAGAATCTCCCCAATTCCATGTTGCATTTTGACCAGGTCCTCATGTCAAGTACCTGCCATAACACATAGGAAATCCAAACTCACGAAACAAACATGTATTGAAGACAAGAACTATTCCAAGTACTAGCCTAGCTTATAAATTAAAGCAGATTCTATCTCTTTGTTGAAAATAATTGCTCCACCACGTTGGATGCTGAAAGCTCTGTTTTCAGGGGACAAATTTGCATCCCATGTTATAGCTCCAAGGGCGGGGGCGGGGGGGAATGATTGAATTAAAAAAGCCTTGGTTGATTGCTTTATGTTTTTTTTCTTTTGTCAAATGACAAAATATAGTATTTATCTTATAATACAGTCAAAAGCCACTACTTAATATTAGCATTCATTGCCAATTAGATTCATAAATACATTTTCCACTTGTTCTTTATAACATTCATTTTTTAGTCCAGAGAGTATTTTAGCTATTTACCATTGACCACTATTGTGAGTATTTCAAAGTGGATAAAATACGTGCCCTATCTCTGGGAGCTCATTATCACATATTCATTATTTAGAATAAGATTACATTTTAAGGGTTAGGACTATATATTTGCATTATATGTGCTCAGAGTATGGATAAAACTATTTGTGTAAAATATGTAAATTCTAAAATTATTTTGAAGTCTAGCTATGTAAAAGGTTTTTAAAAAGTGCTTTTGTCCTCAAGAGTTAATAGAGCTGGAAAGAAATCTGTCATGAAAAGAGGTTCAATTTGGCTCTGCATTCATTACCTCCCCCACACAGTGCCACCCTACCCAAGAGGAGGAGGTACTCACTGCATGTTCCAGGAGGGCGGGAATCTGCATTTCCCAAAGACACAACCCTGTTACCTGCTGGTATTCGATTATTTCTTTTTCTCTCCTCTATTAAACAAAGGTCTCAGCGAAACCCATCTATTTGCCTCTTTTACAAAAGCTACATTGTACCAAATTTTATTTATGCTTAAATATGTTTAATACAAAGCTCGTGTATAGTATTAATTTTACAAAAGAGATTGATTATGATTCCATGTATTTCAGAGAGCCACTGAGTAATGCATGATACCAAACTCATAAGTCAAGAAACAAAGCTTGTAAAAATTCACCAAACTAATAATTATGGTAATAACTACTTTTCAAAGTTAATTTCAGATAATATATTTAATTTCCTTTAGATCCATGTTGTAACTCAGTGGTCAACCCAGAAGGTATTTGAAATCATCATAAACCATTTCCAAGACCATAAATTGTTGAGACTAGAGAGATGCAATATAAAAACTAACTGTATGAAAAATTAGTGTAACTAAAAATATGGAATACAAATAAGATATGCTGTAAGATATTTCAGTAAGTTTGTAAACCACAGGGAATAGAAAAATACCCACATGTATTAGTCCATTTTCTCTCTCTCTCTTTTTTTTTTTTTGACAGGCAGAGTGGACAGTGAAAGAGAGAGACAGAGAGAAAGGACTTCCTTTTACCATTGGTTCACCCTCCAATGGCTGCCGCGCCCGGTACGCTGCGGCCGGCACACCGCACTGATCCGAAGCCAGGAGCCAGGTGTTTCTCCTGGTCTCCCATGCGGGTACAGGGCCCAAGCACTTGGGCCATCCTCCACTGCACTCCCTGGCCACAGCAGAGAGCTGGCCTGGAAGAGGAGCAACCGGGACAGAATCCGGCGCCCCGACCGGGACTAGAACCCGGTGTGCCGGCACCGCAAGGTGGAGGATTAGCCTATTGAGCCGAGGCGCCGGCCCCCATTTTCTCTTAATGCCATTAAATAGCCAAGGCTCAGTAATCTATAAGAAAATAGGTTTATTTAGCTCGCAGTTCTGGAGTTTCAAAGGCGTGGTGCTCAATTCTGGGAGGACAAACGAGATCTAATCTTAACACTATGTAACACCAGCACATCCTCAGGTTGCAATCTTACAGGTTGAGACTTGCAGTTTCTCCAGAAAACACTAAGTCATAAATGAGGAAAGGCCAGAATGCATGTCAGCTTCCTGATCACTCTTGTCCACAAGAGCACACTACTCAAACTTACGTGTGTACTTCCTGCATCAATAATTTGAACGCAACTTCAGAGTTAAATTATTTACAAAATAGGGGGCATTCTTAAGGGGAAGAAGACTTTCTCTAGGAAAGTAAGATTCTTCCCAAAGTTTTTCAATTTTGGAGTCCCTCTTTACCATATAATCCCATATTTCTTCTGTCTGAATTCTGAACAAATTAAAAAATGGGCTCAAAAATCAGATAATGATCAAACTCTGCTGAAATTTATTAAAATTGAATTAGAGTATTCCCTTGAACCTAAGAACAAAATGAGCCTCTATTTCTCCCTCCTCCCCAATCTCTATTCACTCAGCTAGGGGTGACACCACTGGACAGCCAGTGATGTGTGAGTATAGCATTTCACACCTAGTGCTGCACCACGTAGACCCATAGTTCTTCATGTTTTGTTAGCACATCAGTGAGATAAAGCATAATATTACAGAAAAAGAGCTGTTTTTTCTCATTCTTCAGAAAACACTGAGGTCAACGTTGAGTGGATGCGGAAGACTGTAGAGAAAAAAGGTGATCAACTCTATAAATTTAGGCTGAAAAAATGAGGACTACCTTGTACCAAATGTAATAGTCAAAAGATGGGAGAGGGGAAGCCTCTTTAATTACATTTTTCTATGTTTACTTATCTCCACCTTCTCTGAATTACACACATACACACTTTCTGGATCACTTGTACAGAAAGTCAATGTTTTGGTTGTATTGTCCTTTAAACATTTCATATGTGTGTCTCCCTTCCCAGTTATAATTACAAGTTCCAAAATGAAGACAATACAGTGCCACATGGGCTTTTAGAGACCCAGAAAACTGGATGCAAATTCTGTTCTTTGGGGCTGGTGCTGTGAGGAGGTGGGTTAAGTCCTGGCCTGCAGTGCCGGAACTCCATATGGGCGCTGGTTCAAGTCCCGGCTGCTCTTCTTCCGATCCAGCTCTCTGCTATGACCTGGGAAAGCAGTGGTGGATGGCCCAAGTCCTCGGGCCCCTGAACCCACGTGGGAGACCCAGAAGAAGCTCCTGGCTCCTGGCATGGATCAGCGCAGCTCCAGCTGTTGTAGTCATCTGGGGAATGAACCAGTGGATAGATCTCTCTCTCTGTCTCTACCTCTCTCTGTAACTCTCTTTCAAATAAATAAAATAAATCTTAGAAAAAAAAATCTGTTCTTCAACTTGCCATCTGTGCCGGTTTAACTGAGTTACTGAACACTTCTGAGATCTGGCCACATCTGTAAAATGGGCTAGACCCTGAGCAGAGGGGGAAGCACACAAATGACAATGCATAGGAAACACCCACGGAGTGGTGCTTTGGGTACTTTGCCATTCACACAATGCCAATTGGTTGTCTCTTAGGAATTTTGCATGCACCGTGACTTTCTGCGCAGTGTCAAGAGTGGCAAATGACCTAGTGAATATTAATCTTCCACTGCCCTGCCTCGGTAAGCACTACTACTTTTGTATACATGCTTTTGGAATATTTGTATATTTTAGTGCTAGGATATTCTTTCCTGGTGAGTCAGATACAATTTGCTTTTAAAATTAGATGTATTTTTGTCAAACTATGCCAACACATTTGTAGCTTTTTTTTTTTTTTTTTTGACAGGCAGAGTGGACAGTGAGAGAGACAGAAAGGTCTTCCTTTTCCATTGGTTCACCCTCCAATGGCCGCTGCGGCCGGTGCACCAAGCTGATCCGATGGCAGGAGCCAGGTGCTTCTCCTGGTCTCCCATGGGGTGCAGGGCCCAAGCACTTGGGCCATCCTCCACTGCACTCCCTGGCCACAGCAGAGAGCTGGCCTGGAAGAGGGGCAACCAGGACAGAATCCGGTGCCCCGACTGGAACTAGAACCTGGTGTGCCAGCGCCACAGGCGGAGGATCAGCCTACTGAGCCGCGGCACCGGCCCTGTAGCTGTTTTTAAGAATAATGGAAGGCTTATTAAGAAATTATATTTTATTAGTTATGTTTACTAATATTTATAAATTTCCTGAATCACTAAGAGTTATTATGCTAAATTTGAAGCAGAGGTGGTAGTAATAGCACAGAGGAAGTGAGCTCATAACTAACCTGAAATGTTTATGAATTGAATGTGTTTATTATTATCTTAGGAAACTAGGAAGATGAAACGGAATGTCATTTACATGTCCCACACAAGCCAAATAATATAATCTGATCACTATGTGTCAAGTGAGTGTCTGCCAGGGTAAATTTGGTTGCATCCTTTGTGGGCAAAGAAACTGTCAGTGGAAATGTTGATTATTACTTTGGGTTTTCAAAATATGCTGTGAGAACTGTGTCACAAATAGAATTGGATGCTATTCTTTCTGGTGATTGATATGATCAGTTCTATGGAATGAAATGTAATGAACTGAAAAAAATGCAGCATTTAAATATCTGTTAACAAACAGTCATTTTGCCCTCCAGTACAAGATAATTTACTAGAAATTGCCAAATATTTTAAATAAAAAGAACATTTGAGCTGTTAATAAACTTGACAACACCAACTTCAAATAAACCTTTTAAAATAGACATAAAATCTTGTTTTAGTTTCTTAACTATTGTAAAGGCAGAAAAATTGTCATTTACATATCTTAGTTATCTCCTTCCAGTCTCATTAATTCTTAGTTCTGTTTATATGAGAATTTAGCTCAGAAATATTAGACCGTGCAGGAATCTCACAGCTAAAATAAAGTTGGAAGACAAATTATAAATATTTCTCCATACTGGGGTTCTTACAGACAATACAGCACACACTTCTGATAGGAGAACTCCCACCCTTGAATAACTATGGCCACCAGCCCACTTTGGATTAATTAGAAGAAAAGTGTTCCCAATTTATAAATAACCCATGTAGTTGGAAACTAGTAACACAGGAGATGTCTTAAGAGGCTATGCAGATAGGATGGGAAGCCACAGCATTCCAGAAGTTGCCGTATGGTTTTAGGATATATTCATACATCATGTTCCTTACCCACCTGTGTGGACAACTATTCTTCTTCCTAAGAGGCAATAAAAAGATTTACTACAGGAAGATCTGCTGTCGAAATGGAATGACAGTGAATGAAAACTACTTTTCATTGGTTGCGGCTCCCTCATTCTTGGGTGCTTTATTTGTAAGGCTGTAACAACTACACTTCCATTATCAACTCCAAATGGAACTTGCTTAAATAATAGTATATTTAGGAATGTTAGAAACATGTGAGGCGACTTTTTACTGAACCAGAAGAATCAATTCCAGATGAACTCAATATAACCTGAAGTCTAGAGGTAGAGAAATTCCAGGGATGTTTGATCCAGTGCCTCAAGCATGTCACCTAGGAGTCAGATTTTTCCATACATTGCCAAATTCCCTGCTTCCTGCTTTAATATCCCCAGACCTGTCAGACCACTTCAGCCTCAAGAAGACTACACAAACAAGTAATGACGTACTCAAATGTTAAAGGACTAAATGACAGTCTGTTCTTCCACCCCTTGGAAAGGAACTCCCCCCAGGTGTCTCCAGCAGAATTTCACCCAGTATTGGACAGAATCGCTTTACACACTGTCATCCAAAACGATCACTATAAAGGGAAATGGTATGGCTCAAATTTGCTTACAGGAATCAAGGTTTGCCCCTGCAAGTAAAGAAGGGTCCAAGCTACCCTGAAGCCTGTGGCTCCATGACAGAGTAGTTCCATGCCTGTCAACCATTTTTAAAACCTGCTGAAATATTATTCAAATTCTGTAAATATGGCCTCGATTCACACTGTTTTATTTTCTAAGTGTTCAGTTCTGAATTTTAAGCAAAGATGAGAACTCCTAGCGGTCACTTCACTGGAGAGAAGATAGAGCTGAGAAGTAAAAGAGTTGAGAAGTAGCCGATTCTCTCTGTCCATCATATGGGGCCAAACAAGTCTCTGATGTGGACACACATTAGCATCAGATCAGTGGCTTTAGCTGTTCCATGTGGCTCACATGACTTCCCAAGCTCATTGACCACCATTAACATTACCTCACTGGCTACTTTGATCATGTTCCCTTTTTAAAAATAGCTTTACTTTGTTAATCATAAAAGAAGCACCCTTTCGATGGTGGCTTAGCAAGTCATGCAATGGGAGCGTCCTCCCCAACCCCGTCCCACCCCCAGGGCTTGGACAAGAGTCTGTAAGGAATTTAAAAACTGTAGAAAACAAGTAAAGCTTTGGGGCCAGCACTGTTGGCACCCTGGGAGGCAGCAGCTGATGGTTCAAATGCTTGGGTCACTGCCACCCAAGTGGGAGGCCCAAATGGCTCCTAAGTCTGTCTGCCTTAGCCCTGCGTGAAGCAGGTAGGCATCTGAGCAGTGAACCAGCAGATGGAACATCTCTCCCCCCCCCTTCAAAATAAATAATAATAAAAGGGAAAGGGAAAAAATTACTCATCTGCTGGTTGCCTCCTAGCCCTCCTATCAAACGGACTGCCCCTTTGGACCTGTTGGGGAGTGAGCATCCTTCACACAGCTTTATGCAGTCTTGACTAGGGTCACTAAATCAGTTTGACACTATTGTTTCTGAATTACTAGGTCAAATCCATTGCAGGGCTTCCCCCACCCCAAAACAGTCAAGGTGAACATGCAGAAATGCTTGTTTTCTTTTATCTGTAGAAATGAAAGCTAGTTTCAGCGGTACAGTTGAAGAATTCAATACATCCCCTTTTAATCTTCCTCAAGATGTTATAATCTCATTAGATGGCCTGTTATGTGAACTGTGGGGAATCTATTGGTTCAACATTTTGAATTTCAGATAATGCATCATGAGGTTTATTTTTTAAATAAGTATTTATTTTACTATTAAATTATGAGAGCTTTGAACCCTGTGTGTAAAGAAATAAACTTAATTCTTAGAAATTTATCTTAGTACCTGGGGATTCTCATTTTACGCCTTAAATACTACTTGACAGATCCTATTAGCTTTCAAACACTATCAGTTTAGTTTCAGTGTTTTACAAGACTGGACTTGTAGGCTCCTTAGAGGAGGTTTGTGTCGTTTCGCTGTAGTTTCAGTCAATGAGTAACTATAGAAGAATGTCCAAAGACTAGGAATTTTTCTAATTGGGTTGGATTTTCACATATTCCTTTTGACTTTTGTGTCTGTGTGTGTGTGTGTGTGTGTATGTGTGTGTGTGATCTCTTTTCAATGACAGTCCCTTGGCAAGACTAGACACCCCCTGCTGTGGGAAGTATAAATTCAAGGAACTGAATTCTGCTGACAACCGCAGGAGTTTGGAAGCGAATCCTGGAGCCACATACTACATCTTGAGTGCAGCATTGCGAGACCCACACGAGATGACCTAGTTAAGTTGTGCCTGAACTCTTGATCACTATGTGCTGCCAGAAGTCACCAAGTTTGTGGCCCTATCAGGATATATCAATAGAATACAAAGTGATCATTCGTTGTAGCTATTTGTTGAAAACATCCCTAGCTACCTTACTTACTTTATCTTTTTAAATTTATTCATTTTTAAGTTTTTATTTTAAAGGCAGAAAGACAGAGAGAGCATGGACAAGGAGAGAAAGAGAGATCCTCCATTCACTGGTTCACTCTACAAATACACACTACATCCAGGACTGGGCCAGGCCAAAGCCATCAATCCATGGCTCCCATGTGGGTGTCCGGGACCCGAGTAGTTGAGCCAGGAACTGCTGCCTGACAGAGTGTGCATTAGCAGGAAGCTGGATCGGAAGTAGAAGCAGATGTCCAAAGCAGTATCTTTACTGCTACAGCAAATACCTGCCCTGCTTTCTGACTGTACAGTGCCTCCTGTTGCTGCTATCAGAACTGTCACACATGAGAAACTTCATGTGGTCTTACTCCCCCTGCTTCTCTTAGGCAAGCCAGCCCCTCTGCCTCCCTAAGCCGTCTGCTGCAATCAGGGCTACAGGCTGCCTTCACATTGGTTTCTCAGTTGTTCTGAAAATGGAGTTTGCTTATTTTTTGTATAGTCCATTTTTAAATTTCCCCTTATTACTTTTTGGATGATTCCAGGAGGAGAGTAAAAAAAGTGCTGATGCCAACAGCCATGTTCTTCCTGGAGGATTAGAGCTGCATTAGGAGAGGAAAACTCCCAGCCCCGCTGCGGGAGAGGAAATGAAAGGGAACACGGGAGGTGTGGCTAAGCCCACTAGGGAAGGGCAGTGCTGCCTGCAGAGGACTGTAACTTATGTCAGGATCACGATTTTTAGCGGAGCGGGAAAGGAGGAAGAGAATCTGACCTGGGTGTCTGCTCCGTGTCTGACTCCAGTACCCCTCCCATGAATCTGGAATTTGCCTCCACTCCGGTTGTTACCGCAGGCAATCTGCCGCATTCTCCTTGCCAGTGGGACCTACCATTAGCTTTACTAGTGCCGTGCTAGAAGAGTGTGATGAAATAACGAAATTCCTCCGAACTATGATTCTCAGACTTTTCAACCGCAAATACAAGAAGACAAAATTTGAAGCCCGCAAGAAAAGAGCTTTCGTTGCAAACTCCTGCAACCACTAGTACTCATCCTGTTTCATGTGTATGTTTCCAATGTCAATGAACCACATGGATTAGTGTTCCTACCAGGAGGAAGCACATTAAAGGTAAACTCTCGGTCTTATCTTCAAATACAGAAACGTCCCCTCCACAGCTCTCTTCCTTTTGGTGTGAGGCGAAGAGTACAGCATCCTCTCAGGGGCCCCACATTCTGAATGTTTCATATTCAGAACATGAAAATAGGTGTCTGTCTAAATGTATTACATTTTCAATACACAGAGCTTTCTTTACACGTTAGTGCTCTTACAGCATCTTCTAGGGGGAATGTCAAGTTAACATATGAATTGTTATTCCTTTTGTACCAACATAGGGAAATTTCGTGCATTAAACAACTGAACTACCAAACGGCTGCCACGGTGTCCCTAAGTCCTCTAGGCCTGGTCTATTCTGCGAAGACTCAGGCTTGGTCATTGTTCACCTCTGTCTCGTTTTCTGTCCTTGCCAGGCCAAAGTTTTTTTGTACTACTTTGGCTAAAGGAAGATGGACAGGAACTGATGAGCAGAAGAATTAGGAAAAGTTGAAAAGTGTGCAGAATGGAACATGTAAGAAAACAAATGATGGAAAGGGAGGTAACAGTAAGGCCATCAGAGAGAGTGGGCTTGGAAATAAAGAAGGAGGGCCAGTGCTGTGGTGCAGCAGGTTAAAGGCCCAACCTGCAGTGCTGGCATCCCATGTGGGCACCGGTTAGAGTTCCAGCTGCTCCACTTCCCATCCAGCTCTCTGCTATGGTTGGGAAAGCAGCAGAAGATGGCCCAAGTCCTTGGAACCCTGCACTGAGAGAAATGAGCACGGTAAGGAGGAGGAGAAGCCATGCCAACAGTTGCATCTGCTAGAGAGACATAGACTGCCTTTCCAGTGGTCCTTCTCTCCCAGTCCCGTCTTCCTTGATACTTCAGTCAAAGTCTTACTACTGTTAGTAAAACGGCACAGTCTCATCTATGGCGCGATCTACACCGGGACACCGTCCTAGGCTCTAGCCCCGCTGCCATGGCTGGAAGCAAGGTGGCCACATGGCCCAACCACCAGTGTCAGCCCCATCCCCATCCTAATGGGAATTGCTCCTTTAACAGAGGATCAGATTCTAATTCTATGTCAAATAGAGAAATAGATTAATAGCTTTTGTATTCCAAAATTTCTTTCTTTCATGACTTTCTGTGACTTCCACATACCTTCTTGAACTTACTTGAAATGTTCTATCATTTCTGTTCCAGTCTAGAGTAAATTAGCCAAGAAAATGAAGTAATCGTTACAAACCATCTCCTTTCTTTATTCAAAAACTATGTCCTTTCTTTATTCAAAAACTCTTCCTTTCTTAACCTTTCTTTCCAAGCCCACAGTCACCTTTGGGAGCTGTCTGACAGCTGCCTGAACATCTGTTTCAGAGGCAGTCCCAAGGGCTGACTAGGACATCCTGGGCCTAAGGTGTTCTTAGGGGAAAAAAAGCAACTGTAACTAGACACTGAGTTTGAATCCAGGAGGATCACTGCCTTTAAAAATATTGCTTTGTAACTTGCCTAACTTTTTTTTGAAATAAGGAAACAAATAGAAGCCAGAAAGAGCCAAACAAGAACTGCAAGTTGAATGCCCAGTGATTTCCCACGGGAACTGTTGCGGAGCTGATGAGAGGAATGAGGAGGCTCATTGCCATGGTGGGGAGGGCTTCTCTAATGAAGCATCTTAGGTATCATCCTGCTAACCTTTGCAAGACACTTCCATAGTAAGCAGCTGTGTCATTCTTTTGCCCTCTAGAAAGTCAACAAGCAAGATGTCTTAAGTAAAGTTGTCTCCATGACCTTCACTGTTGATCAATCTGTTCTTGCTTTGACTGGACCACTTCTACCTGTTAGAAGCCAACACTTTGATTGCGGCTTGCTTTAGGATCATACTGGTAAGGCCATGTTTTGTTTCTTGTTCCAACTCTTCAAAGACATGCTCCAGAATCTTGATTCCACTTGATGAAAATTTCCGTTTAAAGCTCTGCACTTGTCTGAAGCTCATCTAGGTTCAAAAATTGTGATAGCCATGGAGTAGGAAGTTTGCTTTACTTTAATTTTTGAATCATACCTGTGTAAGCTAAGCCAATTGAGATGCCCATGATGTTGGTGATTGTTTCTGCTGTTGTCAGTCCTCTTCAACTAGCACATAAACAAGATTGATTATTTGCTGGCCAATTGATGGGGATGGGCTACTGCTCCTGGCTTCATCTCCAACATCATCTTGTTCCTGTTATACAGGCTCTTTTCAAGTTAGTGTCTTATCCTACAGCTTCAAACCAGATTCTGTAAAGATATCTGATAAGTTAACACAGATTTATTCTGATGCAAAAAAGAAATGCAGTTGTGCATAGTTTTTCTATAGTTCACATTTTCCATGAATGAGTTGAAGACCCTTGTGCTATGTGATAGAAGTTGGTTAAGTACTTTATATAACATTTATTTGTCACTAACAACCCTGCCTGGTAGTTACAATTGCACTCATTTTATTTATGAGAAAAGTAAAACTGTAAGAAGAGAAGTAATTTTGTAGCATTACATAGAAAATAAAGATCCAAATATGGGTTTGAATCTAAGTTCAGATTCTGTACTAATTCTGATGTATCACAATATTTATGTCACTAAAGAATAATTATATAATTGGATAAATTAGCACAAGATTTTGAAGGAAATACATTTTTGTGCAACCCATTTGTTTACAGCATGTTCAAATATATTAGTGCATTCACCTTTATGTAAAATCTGCACCCACAGCTCGTTTTGCAACATTGTGCTAACTAAAACACACAGCAATTTCTGTATGTGTGTATCTGTCATTTTCCACTCTCATCTCGCATCTTTCAGGAATTCCATTTACTCCTCTGTGTTTCATTGAGTACACTCAATTTTGTTTTAGAAAGGAGTTATGTTATGCACACAGTGTGCAAAGCTGATAGTTAGTAACATTATTGTTTTAGTGAATAGCCCATCTTTCATCAGTTCTCTTTATCCTATGTAACTCCATTGGACCATTGTGAAAATGAGCTGATTACATGCGCACCTGTGCAAGGAGAGAATATTTGGACACATCTGTCCTTTGTCATGTTATTCAAATAAAAGCCAGGTATGGCCCCCTAAACCTCCAGTGTTTTTTCATTGACCAGGGGAAGGAGAGTTTCTTCCTTTCCATTAGAAACGTTTCAATCATTGAGACCATGTCTAAATATCAGGCATATCTGGTTTTGCACTTTTCCCATATTCGTATTGTATTAGTAACTGAATAACAAAGCAGACTTTAGAAGGGTAAAGTTACAAACCCATGGGGAGGAAAATGACTTGTGCAATGAAAATGCTACTGGGCGCTTAAGTAAAGCAGCTCTGGCAGGGACAACTACAATATAATTTGTCACTAGAAAGCACAGTAAGATGCAGAATACATAATTATCTTATCAGTAAGCTGAGAATAGTGGTGAAACTCATTTGAATTAAGAACCAAAATCCTAAGTCTCAAGGAAATACAAGGTGTCAGGCAACCAGTAATATTGAGATGAATGCTGAAATTATTTCCAAATGTGTATTTCATGGTATTTTTTACTAAAATTTGTAATTGTATAGAGGGTTAAAAGTGTACTGAAAGCTTAAGAGTAACAATGGCCTGTTAGGAATTTAAAAATGCCTGAAACAGAATAAAATTTTTATTTGTTTCTAGAAAACTCTGTATCTAGATATCATACTACAAAAATAAAAATACTTCCATTTGCTTAGAGCGTAGTGTACAGTGTACATTGTCCCGGTCTATATTGTATTTGCTGCATAGTGTACAGGCTTTCAGTGCTATAGTTACAATTATTTTTGATTGTAAGGGAATATACATTGTGTATATACCCTTGATCCTGCTTTTTTTAAAGGTGCACTCTTTGTACAGTTATCTGCGCCAAGAATGTATTATCTGTGTGACACTTAACTTTTGCTTTATTAAGTCCAAGCATTTTCACCTGTGCCTTTGCAAGAGCGTTGTCCCAGGTAGTGGAGGAAAGAGCGATCTCTTTTGTCCCTGACTTTCTATAGGGAGCAGCTCATAATAAACACCCTCCCCCCAGGGGCCTGCACATCCCCCACTCCACCCCACCCCCCAGGAAGAGCATGCTCTTACTCCTCAGTGCAGACAACTCAGGATGTAATAAACTATTCAAAGAAAATAAGTAAAAGGATGTACATTACATGCACAAGCATAAACATCACCCACGTTACAAAGTCGAAGTGTCCAGTTCTGATAAATGAAGTCCACAAAGGAACAGGGATGGCAAAGAAGCACATGAGACTTAACTAACACGTTTGGATTTAAAATCTGTTTTCCCTTACACTGGCTATGTGTGCTTTGAAACAGCATGCAACCTAGTGACTCTCAATTTTTGCCGCATTTGTTTGTTCTAGCTTGGAAAACAGAATGAGTAACTCCTACTTTGCAGTGTTGTTATAAGGATTAAAGCTGTGAATGTCAACCTTTATGTGTGCTCCTGTCATGACCCACGTGAGACGTTCTGTAACCTGCGGAGGCAGTGTTGATCAGGAACGGCATGTTTTGCACTATTCCGTTGGTCCCACCTTTCAGAGAGGTAGAACTCCCTTGTCATGGCCTCAAAGCTCATAAAGTGGAGTTAAGCACAAAATCATCTGTGACCTCTCCAGTGTGTGCTGTGCTGTGTCTGAGAACCTGGCCATGACCCACATGTGATAAAAATAACAGTTTTCGCCTGGTCCAAAGACTCTGTGCCTTTAAAAAAGCAAACTCTCTCCAGAGATCTCGCCCTTCCTCCTCTCCATGCAACTGTCCAGTTCTTTCCAGGGTGGCACTCTACTGTTTATTTGGATAGCACAGAGGTCAGGCTCAAATAGAACTTTGAAGCCAGTCCTTCCTTGGTTTGTTTTTCTCATTCTTACACACAACTGGAAAATTCTTGCTTTCCTCTCTTATATTCTTCCTGTCAGGTGAATGGTCCTGTTAAGTGAGTATATATGTAACACACTGAGCATTAAAAATAACCCATGCTTTCATTTTCACAAATGAATTCATGTATTCAGATTGTCTTCTGCCCTTCTTATGAACGAAGCACACTGATCTGTACCATGGCCCATGTCAGATCTCAATGAGGGTGGAGTGCAGGGCTGTGGGGAGAGATGATGCCCATCTCCACCGCTGGGGTGCAGGCAGATTTGCCTAAGGCTGAGAGAAGAGCAGAACAGCGGGGAAGCTTCTTAAAGTCCAGGCTTGTACCATGAACAAGACAGTGATCATCCACCCCAGAGGGAGGGCCAGGAAAGCCCAGAGGAACCCACAATGACATGCAGAAAAACAGCCAGCCGAAGTCTGAGAGCAGAGAAAGAGAACTGGCAAAAATTCTCCAGCACTCTGGACTTTGGCAAGATGTGTGTCATTTACACATGATGACCAGCATCCAATAAGAAACTGCAGTGTATGTAAGGAGAAAATATATCAAGGTAAAGCAGTCCATGGAAGAAAAGCGGGCCTGAAAGATATGTTCAAGTCACCAGCCTGGGAATTTTAAGTAATTTTACTGCTAAGACCAAAACAGTCACACCAATAGCCCTCCGCCTATTCAGGCAGAGGTTCGCCGAGTGTGGTTGGAAGACCAACTGCAATGGAACTTCTTGGGAACTTATTGAAAATGAAACCTTTGGGGACTTGCAGAATCCTGGAAAGTGATCCAATAATCTGTGTCTTAATAAGCCTACCAGGTCGTTGTGATGCATAATGAAACTTGGGAACCACTGTATTTAAAAAATTGAATTCATCATCAGAAGCAAAAATAATAATAGGCCTAGATATATCCACTCATTAATTTAATAAACCCTCAGGATGGAATAACAGAATTGCTACCCAAACATTTTCATAAAATAAAGGACACTGGAATTGTTTTTTAACTCACTTCTCAAGAGGCACATATAACCTTAAAAGCCAACTGACAGAAACACTACGAGAAATGAAAACCATAGATCAACATCTCTCATGAACACACATATAAAAATAATTAATAATGTATTAAGCTGTACAATCTAATTGTATAGAAAAGATGATATATCATGAATTACTGAGGTCTATCTCAGAAATGCCAAGTTAGATTAGTAATCAATCAAATGTGCAATTCACAATATTAATAAAGTCAGTGCGAAATACAGCCCAAACCATTTAACAGATGCAGATACAGCATTTGATAAAATGCAGAAGGCCAGTAATGTCAGAATTTTCCCATCAAAGAAGAAGTAGAAGAGGAAATCTTAAATCTAATCGAAGTTAACAAACAGTTGTTAAGTTACTACTCAACTGTAGAACCTTATACATAGGTATACATAGGGTTTTTGGGTTTTGTTGTTGTTGTTGTTGTTGTTGTTTTCCACAGGCAGAGTTAGACAATGAGAGAGAGAGACAGAAAGGTCTTCCTTTTTCTGTTAGTTCACCCCACAATGGCCGCTACGGCTTGCACGTTGCAGCCGGTGCACTGTGCTGATCCAAAGCCAGGAGCCAGGTGCCTCCTCCTGGTCTCCCATGCAGGTGCAGGGCCCAAGCACTTGGCCATCCTCCACTGCCCTCCCGAGCCACAGCAGAGAGCTGGACTAGAAGAGGAGCAACCGGGACATAACTTGTGCCCCAACCGGGACTAGAAGAACCCGGTGTGCCGGCACCACAGGTGGAGGATTAGCCATGGCGCCGGCCTATGAAGGATGTTATAATAATGCCTGATATGAAATAATGCTACAGAAAGGTTTACAGAAAATAATTATACAGGTTTTTAATTGGTCCTGTTATAAATTCTACAAGTAACTATATGTTATGAAAATTAATGAAATGATACAAGGAATTAACTTTTATTCTTGTAAAAAATAAATTTTCAACAAACATTCTTTTTGTTTTCTTGGATCTTTATATTTTCAACAAAGTTTCTTCATGTTTAGTTTTGAAACTAAATGCATTCTGAATGCTCTAATACAGGAAAAGAGAGATTTCGAGTTATATAAATTATATAAATGTTTTCATATTGTCTTCCTTTTTATAAAATGACAAATACCTTCCTATAATCCTGGGCTGGAAATCTTTGCACAAGATTCAGGTTTGCGACTGCGTGGCTATGTGTTTACATCTGAGAAAGAGCCTGCCCTTATCTGGTGTGTTCTCTGCAGCACATCCCTTTCTATCTTTCCTGCTGTATGTCTCTGAGTTGGGCTTGATCTGCACGAGCATCCTCAGAGGCACTGAAACACATTCAGATGGTAGCTCAGGGATCCCAACTGGACCTCAGTATTCCAGTGATGGTTCCCAGTGGAGACCTGAGAACTCAAAGCATCTATTTATAGAACTGCAGAGTTTCTCCACTTTTCTTTGGGTTTCTACAGGATGAGAGGTTTTTTTTTTTTTTTTTTTTCCTTAAAAATCTGTCTTAAGAGTTAAGAAATGCTCTCTGAATTTTGGCCATCTCATCATAAAAAAAGGAAAATCCACCTTTATCCATAATAATTCATTTAAATCTCATTGTCAACCTATAATATGATACTGATGTTAGCTCCGTTGTATGGAGGAGGAGACTGGGCCACTGTGAGATTAGGCAGTTTCCAGTGCTGCGGCTGGCAGAGCTGAGTTTTAGACCCAGATGACTAGCTCCAGACCTTGAGCTCTCAATCATTGCATGTGCTGTCACTCAAACAAAAATCACCCACTTGCTGTCTTCATTAAACTCTAGGTCCCCGAAGGTCAACAGCTGTTTCTCTTGCTCACACTATATACTAAATGAGTGAACCACAGCAGGTGGCAATTAGCCATAACTTACAGATGCAGTGACTGAGACTGAGTTGCACCCATACATGGAATCTTTAAAAGGGTGACCCCAGGGCCAGCGCTGTGATACAATGGGTTAAAGCCCTGGCCTGATGCACCAGTATTCCATATGGGCGCCAGTTCTAGTCCTAGCTGCTCCACTTTTGATCTAGCTCTCTGCTATGGTCTGGGAAAGCAGTGGAAGATGGCCCAAGTGCTTGGGCCCCTGCACCTATGTGGGAGACTCGGAAGAAGCTCCTGGTTCCTGGCTTCAGATCGGCGCAGCTCCGGCCATTGCAGCCATCTGGGGAGTGAACCAGCAGATGGAAAACCTCTCTCTGACTTGACCTCTCTCTGTAACCCTTTAAATAAAAAGAAAGAGAGAGAGAGAGAGAGAAAGAAAGAAAAGATGATCTCAAAGAAGGTGAAAGGTCAAGACGGTTACAAGAGACTGAGGAGGGATGAGGAAGGCTGATTGAGAGGCACTATATTATGGTTATATAGGAGTTAGCACATGTGATAAATGGTTATATAGAAGTTGCACAGTAGGGCAGCTATATTATGCTATTAAAAAATTGACTTAAGATTTTGAGCATTTTCACCATTTTCACCATTTCACCTCCTTAAACATAAATGTTTAAGGAGATAAATATATTTACCCTAACTGTACATTACACAGTATATACATGTATTGAGACATCACATGGTCTACAATAAATATGGATAATGTATGTCTGTTAAAAATTCAAAGCAAAGGAGTCAGGTAAATAGACAGTAAATCCAAGATTTGAACCTGGACCACTCTGTATCCACATATTCTTCTCATTTCTCTTTATGTCACCCCACAATTACATTGGAAATGTGGAAATGTCCAGAAAGTGAATAAGCAGTAGAAGAGCCATAGGAGCTGCATCTGCCCTTGGAAGTGCTGTATATTACCTCACCTCCATTAGGAAGCCTTTAACTGCACTCTATAGAAAGAGGCTCACTGTCACCTGCTGGCCTCGAGATACCTGGTAGGCTAGTGGTGATGGTCATGGCAGTGAGCATTCCTATGGAGAAGCACTAGCCAGCAGCAGGAAAGTTGGAGACCAAAGTTCTTTCCATAGGACACATTATTGCTTAATTAGGCCACTAGGCAGCATGTGTGAATACTTTGATGTCTTCAGTTAAAAAAAAAAAAAAAAAAAAAAAAAGAAGCCTTGTGTTTTATCTCAGCAAGTGAAAAAAAAATCCACTCAGCAGATACAGATTCAGCACTGCAATCAAAGTAACACGTCACCATCTAGCTCCTTCCCCTGCTCTTCCCAGCCTTTGGAAACCACCATTCTATTCCCAGCTTCTGCGGGATTAACAGTTTTCTATCTTATATTAAAACCATTTACTTTTTTTCCTATCCTTTGACACTGCATTAACTATATTTAACCACTAAAGGACCAGAATATGAAAATATTAACATAATCGTCATTACGATGCCAAAGAGGCAAATCAGATTTGATTGTATTCTTCACTGGTTCAGAACTAAACTTGTGAAAATTCACATTTTAGCAGTTAGTTAATTATTGGTGCGTAGAAACAGCATTCTTGTCATCAGCAGCAAACTCAGGCTTTCAATTATTATAAAGGCCACTGTGGCCCGGGCGTGCAGTGGAGGATGGCCCAAGTGCTTGGGCCCTGCACCTGCATGGGAGACCAGGAGAAGCACCTGGCTCCTGGCTTTGGATCAGCCCGAGGGACCCCCTCAGGCTGAACCAATGGAAAAAGGAAGACCTTTCTCTTTGTCTCTCTCACTGTTCACTCTGCCTGTCAAAAAAAGAAAAAAGGAAGTTAAAATGCAAAACCAACATCCAGGAGAGAAGTCTTGAGTGCTCATATTAATTTGAAAGTCATGAAAAGGGGCAGCTGAAATGTGCAAAGTCCGTTTTCCAAAGAGAAGGATGTAGAACAGGAAGAGTAGATGGTCAAGGTAAAACCTCAGGAGACATAGAAACTGTTAAGGAAGGAAACAGAGAAAGAACAAAAGGATGCTTAATTTGTGCAGGGCCAGCTAAGCCCAGGAGACAGCACCTCAGGAATGCTACTGAGGAGCCATGGAAAGCACCAGCCAAAGTTTGAGGAGTTTTAACCCTTTCAAGGAATTAAAAAGAGATCAATGTTCTAGCCCATTTAAAAAATGTTGTACTTAAGGGGAAAAAACTATAACACATTAGGTTAAGTAGGGGTAGAATTGATGATGATCACTTTCGGTTTTTGTTCTAATGTGTTAAGGATAAGGCATCACTTGTGTACATTCTGTTCATTGAAAAAGAAGCAATTATTAGAAAAAGAAGACACAGCCTGGTAAGGAAGTGGCTTGGTGATAGAATTTTTGGAGGATGGAAAAAGCCAAAGGAATGAAAGGGACAGGAAAAGATAAGTTACAGCAAAAAGGAAGGACACCTTGTCCCAGGAGGTTGGAAATAGATGAGTTGTGTAGACCTGGGACTGATATGCTCAGAAGTCTATTCAGCCTGCATGAGATAAAGTTTTCAGCCACTATTGGTAAAGAAAGATAAGGTAGGAATCAGGTCACATGCAGTCATTTGTCTCCTAAAATAGTCATGCACTACCCAGAAGGAAGGGGGTGGTCAAAATTGCTTTTTGGAACCCTTTCGAAAAATAACTAATAAGTTTTGCTCAACCGATTGTGGTATATATTATCTTTAGAAAGGTCTACACCTGGGGAGGCAAAGAGATTTAATACTTCATGTCCAGTCCAGTTGCTTAGCGAACCTGGAATGTTTTGGGAAGGATTCTGAGGCCTGCTCTAGCTCAGCAGGAGGGCACCCTGTGATTGATCAGCATTGTCTACTCTGGCCAGGCATAAAGGGTTGATCTATTTGCTCACTGTAAAACCATAACTGTAAGTTATTTAGTCCAATTTTCTGATATACAGATCAGAAGCAAGGCAGTATTTAGATATCCATCACAGGTTTATATGAAAGTACAACAGTCAGACAAACCTTCCCTGCTTTAAAATCCCTTCCCTGGACGACTTGGACTTTAAAACATGGGTTTTGAGACCTAGAGTTCAAACATGAAATCATACCCTATTTGTTTTTCTAACCCACCTTCAAATTTCATTTTCACTCTTCCTTCCAAGTTCATTTGAGATTGGCTTGTAAAAATGTTTGAACTCTACATTCAAAGAATTATGCACCAAAATTTGTACAGCTACACCTGACGAGTTTTCTGATACTCTTTTCAGGAGAATGAAAACACCCTGTTCTGGATTTTAAAGTTTTCAAAGTATATTCTTTTAAAAAAAAAAGTTTATTTATTTGAAAGAGTTACACAGAGAGAGGAAAGGCAGAGAGAGAGAGAAAGAGAGAGAAAGAGAGAGAGGTCTTCCATCCGCTAGTTCACTCCACAGATGGCCACAATGGCCGGAGCCAGGCCGATCTGAAGCCAGGAGCTTCTTCCGGGTCTCCCATGCGGGTGCAGGGGCCTAAGGACTCGGGCCATCTTCTACTGCTTTCCCAGGCTATAGCAGAGAGCGGGATGGGAAGTGGAGCAGCCGGGACTTGAACCGGCACCCATAAGGGATGCCAGCAAGGCAGGCCAGAGCGTTAACCTGCTGCGCCACAGCGTGGGCCCCTCAAAGTGTATTCTTTTGAGCAGGATGAAGTGGGGAAGGGTGGTGGTGAGGGGAGAGAGAGAGAGGATCTTTGCCTAAAGAAGTCTCTGCAGACGAGGTGGCAGGTGGGATGACCACACGGAGCATCTTTCACAGTGTTCCACTCCTCTCCGCGGTGCAAATATTAGTGGAGGTAGGAAAACCGCAGGCGTGGGTCCAGCCAGCAGTCCCCTTCATGGCTTCCCTGCCTCACTTTACGCTGGAGATGGAATTAGTTGCAGGAAGATCCCTCAGTTTGTTAAACTGAGTCTTATGGAGAATATGGACGTTGAAATTCTTCTGGAGTCGATTTAACTTTTTCACTAACATTGTCAACACTAATTTCCATATATAATAGTCACATTCTTGTTTTCTATACTTGGGTTATAAAATTCCTCTGCTATTATGTAATGCATTGTTCATGTGAAGCTGTTTTTAAAGGAAACACAGTTCTGTCTTGATAAATATCAGGAAACAGCCAGATGTTTCCTACTGTCTAAGCCAAACCAGTCAACAGCATGATCTGGATTTGTGTACCACCCACAGCTCCCCTCTGATAGAGACCAAGTTTTAGCATGTAACAAAACGTGAGCTCTAAAAAGTTAGAAACAAAACAGAACAAGCAAGGAACATCATTCAAACAGTCTTACCGTTCCCTCTGAAAATACCATGTGTAGTCTTCATTTTTAAATTCTTAATCCACAATATCACAGGACTCTTCCATAAGCAGAATAAAATTCAGATTTTCTCTCTTCTGAAAAATGGAGACTCATTTCAAAGATAAGGTGAAACATGAACTTGCTTAAAATTAAACTGAAAAGGATAATTGCTAAGCAATTTGTTATTAAAATCACTCCAAACAGTTGTGGCACCCTGTGAGGTCTGCGCTTCAGCCTTGGGGCCACCGTGATTGGAGACAGGTAGGAGAGAGGACAGATTTGCAGACAAATAGCATTTCAGTGCCTGAGAGGCAGAGAAGCTGAAGGCTCACTAAGCTACTGACCAGCAGTCCCTGGAGAGATACATACAGGAGAACGATGGAGAAAAATGTGTCAAGGTACATTCAAAATATGGCGCATACAATGGTGAGGCTAATTTAAATAGTTTGTGCTTATACCAACAGGCAAAAATAAGGCTGTGAAGGTTTCTGAAAGGAAAATGCATATTGGATTGGTGGTGAGAGAAGGATAAAGGGCAGGGTCACGGTTTGTCTGTGTTTAAGAGCCTGAAATGTTGTCGCTAAACCAGTTGGAAAAGCTCCGGTGGCAGAGAGCGCCAGAGAAGCAGTTGGAAGCTATCAATGTCAAAGTTGGGGTGGGGAGGGCTTCAAGTGGGAACCAGCTTCCAATAATATAGAAAGTCACAAGTGAATGAGAGTTTTAATTCCCCGGATGTGGGGAAGGTCACAGGGAGAAAGTAGTGAGAATGGAAAAGGAACTGCGAGACTTCAACAAGTGATGAATTAGTAAGGAACAGAGGCACTCAAATGTGGCAAGCAATGCTCTAAAAAGCATGAAATTGAATAAAAGCATGGCAGATGCTGCTGTTGCAGCAAAGAGGAACAAGGGCAAGTTTCTCTTTTGTTCTATTAGTATAATTGGTGCTATGATCATTTTGAATAGGTTGTAAAAATCACATTTTTAGGCAGAAAAGAGGAAATCAAGGAAAAGAGATTTTAAAAAGTCTAAGAGATACAGCTTGTACCTCTAGATACCAGAAGATCCAGGGATAATAGGCTTACTCAAAAAGGGAAACATTGCTCCCCATCAGAAAAGAGCGATATGGAGGGAGACAGCTGAACACTTGACACTTTCTTATGAAGGAAGTAGAAAAAGTAGGAGGGAGGGGTGGCTATTTATGTTCTCCATCTTTTCTACTCAGTAGAAGCATAGGATATTTTCCAGCGAGATGGCAGGCTGCCACTGGGCTGGAATCTCCAAGAGAAGAAAGTTAGTCACTGATACAGTAGGTGAGCCCCAGTCGGTGCCGCAGAGCCAGGTTGTCTACATAGCTGGGCAACTACCGAGAAACATACAAATGATGAGATTGTGATGAGAGAGAAGCTATGGAATCTTATATCAATCTATCCCTTTCTTACCACATTGTCTTACATGTAATCAATTGACTAGAAGGAGAAACATATGCCTCTGTCTAACTGAGTAGAAAAAAAGACCTACTGAGGAAGGGAGGAAGGAAGGAAGGAAGGAAGGAAGGAAGGAAGGAAGGAAGGAAGGAAGGAAGGGAGGGAGGGAGGGAGGAAGGGAGGAAGGGATGGAGGAAGGTGTGAGGGAGGAAGAAAAAAGGAAAGGAGAGGAGGGGAGAGGGGAGGGGAGAGGAGAGAGGAGAGGGAGGGGAAAGCGGAGGGGAGGGGAAGGGAGAGGGAAGAGGAGAGGGAAGAGGAGGAGAGAGGAGAGAGGAAGGGGAGGGGAGAGGAAAGGGGAGGGGTGGGGGAGGGGAAAGGGGAGGGGAGAGGAAAGGGGAGGGGAGGAGAGAAGAAGGGGAGGGGAGGGGGAGGGGAGAAGAGGGAAGGAGAGGGGAGGGGAGAGGAAAGGGGAAGGGAGGGGGGAGGGGAGAAGAAGGAAGGGGAGGGGAGGGGAAAGGGGAGGAGAGGGAAAGGAAGGGAAGGGGAGGGGAGGGGAAAAAACTACTTTATTCTGGGAAGGAAGACCCCTGAACTCTTGCAACTAGGATGACCCTTGAGACCTAAGGAAGGCTGTTCAGTTTATTGACAGCAAGGCTGATCACAGGGGAAGGAGTAAACCAAGTTGCTCAAGAGGGGCAGAATCTTGATGAAGGGAAGGCACATCTGATGTCCAGGACATCTTCTTATACAAAAAGAGAGAGCAAGGGAAGTCTTGAACATTTCCAAGCTTAGGATATGGAAGAAGGAAGAATATTAGGATAAGCCAATGTTGGCAGACAAGTTGGGGGGAAGGCAGGGAATGAAAATTAAATAGCGCCTCAGCACTGACGTGGAAGGACCATGATGTTCCAGCTAATACTTTATCAGAGGTATGATGCTGTTGCCATCACATTCCAAGTTCTGCCCAAGGTGCGGGTGTCCCTGAAAAAGGGTCAAGGTCCAGGTCTGCAGTCCCTTTCACCTCCTGGCTCAGATGACTGATTTTGCTTTTGAAAGTTCTGGTTCAAATAAATCATCCAGGAGCAGCTGAGGTCAGGCCCCCGACAATTTAGCAGGCTTAGAATAAAAACAGAATGGGAGTGAAGTGCATGATTAATCAACTTTAGAGATAGAATAGGAATTAGATGAGGCAATGACCTCCCACTTTTTGTAACTCTTCCAAATTCCCATAGTGCCCCACCATACACTCCCCTGCAGCTTTGGGAAATTTCCAATGGCTGCAATATAAGTAAGGAGTCTGAACTCACCCTTAGGCAGAGAAATCAGTTTTAAAACAAAAATAGCTGAACATATCCAGAAGAGAAAGAGATGAGGTCAGTGATGCCAGCGTAGTTATCAACATTGTAAGTGTACACAGCCCAGAGGATGTTCACAAGGTGAACGGCACTGAGTTTCCAGGCACCACCCCACCCTGCAACATCGCCTGTCTTCTAGAAACCCCTGCACATTTCCTCTTCAGTTACACCCAAGAGAAAGCACAGTTTTACCCCTCGTGCCACAGATCACAGATTTTTAATACTCTCTGGACTCAAGAAAAAAATAATCTCCAAAACTGGTGATATACCAACAAAAATACTAGTATTTTAATGCTTACAAGTAGTACCATATAATGGAGCAACAGGAAGTGCAAAATCAATATTGTAATTACTTAGAGGAGGGAAATTCAGAAACTCTTAAGAAGTTGGCAAAGGGGATTGGCATTGTGGCGTAGTGAGTAAAGCTGCTGCCTGCAGTGTCGGCATCCCATATGGGCACTGGTTCGAGTCCTGGCTGCTCCACTTCTGATCCAGCTCTCTGCTATGGCTTGGGAAAACAGTGGGAGATGGCCCAAGTCCTTAGGCCCCTGCACCCATGTGGGAGACCTGGAGGAAGCTCCAAGCTCCTGGCTCCGATTGGGCTCAGCTCTGGCCACTGTGGTCATCTGGGTAGTGAACCAGCGGATGGAAGACCTCTGTCTCTGTCTCTGCCTCTGCCTCTCTCTGTAACTCTGCTTTTCAAATAAATAAATAAATCTTAAAAAAAAAAAAAGAAGTTGGAAGAGGATATGGGCAAGGGTGGAGCCAGATCCCTGATAGGCATGTTAATATCATAAATCAAGTGTTGGGGTTAGTTGGTGTCTGTATCCAGGGAGAGAGGTTGGAGAGCAAACAGCATGAGCTTAAAATGCTCACAACTGGGGTTAACGAAGTGGTGATCATTAGGGCAGTGGGGAGACTCTTGGTCCATGGAGGGAAAGGAGTGGGGGAAGAAGCAGCCTCCGGTTGTGATGGCAGCGAAAGCTGATGGAAGGAGTGTAGGGCAGATGGGCACGTGTGTTCTGTGAAATGGACAGCAGACTGGGCACAGTGGAAGCCAAGTGCTACGAATGTTCTGGAAGCTTCAATGCAGTGAAGCAGCAACATGTTCAAAACTTAAGGCCCAGAGCAATCTCTTTCCTACAGGGCAGGATATAGACAGTATTTCTCTAAAGAAAAGGAATTCATTTTTGGCTTATCCGTGGTTTTGAAATGAACCACGTAGATTGTCTTATATGTAGAGTGCAGAGCAAATACACACACTATTTTAAACTACATTTCAGATGTAAACTGACTTCTGAAACTCATTTGCCTAGACACTTATATATTAAAAGCTAGGAACTCTTGATTTAAGGAACTGTGTATTTGAGGAAAAATAGCATGCCGAGGACATTTATTTAAGGAAGGTAAAGACAGCGTGTAGTGGGAGAAACATGGGTTTAAAGTTGCAAGATCCGACTGGAAGTATTACAATGGGAAATCCCTAACCCGAGGGCTTAATTTTCTCATCTTGAGAATGAAAATAAGCCATGGGGTTCTGTACTTATTCAGTTTACTTCTTGGAGTCAAATGAAATGAGATGACTATGCACAGAAACATCAAAACTTCATACAAATTGGAATCACTATCAATGTTGTGTTTACTTATCACTTGTTAGCTCATTCATCCCCAGACATCCAGTTGTTTTTCAGAACATTAAGCTGGGGAGGAGCAGAAAAACATATTTCTTCTTCCCACTGGTAACTCAATAGGTGAATGTCCTAAACTGTAGGTTACAAACAAGACTGGAAAAGGAAGCAAGTGTTTTATATCAAAAGAGAATTTTAGTGTCTCATATAGGAATTATGTAGTCAGAATAGTCCTCTGATTTCAGATTTAAGTGCCTGATAAATAATACTATTAGAAGTTATCCTGCACCCATTTTTTCCATTTCTTCCTAGTTCCAGATTTCATCTGGATGTACTTATTTAAGTAGCTTAAGGGGAAAAAAAAGAAAATTCACGTTGTATTGTACAGCAGTAAAACCCTCAGAGAAAGAATAATAGAAATAATCTGTTTAAAGTCCAACCAAATACCCCATTCAGCAGAAATTTTGGCTTAATTCAGCTTTTAGGAAACATAGGAAACTGTGGTTAGTCTAACCATGTTTCTATAATAAGAACAGTAAAGATGATGATGGACGTGATGTGAGAATAAGAGGAAGTAAGAGAAAGAAGAGGGGTGGGAGAGAAAGGCAAGATGTAAAGAATAATGTGGAAGACAAATATGCAATGCAATACAATACAATACGTGGGATTCTAACCCTGTATATCTGATCTTCATTCATTATTCCAACCTCTCGTTATTAAGGGTTAACTACATCAAATATCAAAGGGAACACAAATGATGCTTATGATGCAGTTTTGTTATGTACACCAGGTAACCTGACAGTTTCAAGTCAAAAGAATTAAACTGAACTACCTTAAAGAGTGCAATGTATAAACTCCAAGGAAATAAAATTAATCAGTGAAGAAATAAGGATTCAGGTTGACTCAGAATGCCTGGCTTTACATTCATGTTCCACCATTTAAAACCTCTGTGACTTAGGAAAATCTATCTAAGCTCCTACTGTGTGTGTGTGTGTGTGTGTGTGTATGTATATATATTTGAATTCTTGTAAGGACAAAATAAAATAATGTGTACCTCTCTCTGTAACTCTGCCTTTCAAATAAATTAATTCATTATAAAATACAATGTGTACCAAGCCCTTGGCACAAAATCAGAAATACTCAACAACTGTTGGAAAACACCACAAAGAAGCAGAAGAGCTGGAAGAAACCTCCCAACGTGGGGACCATAATCCTTGTACTCTTGTGGCCTTGCCACTAAATTGCTGTGCAACCTTTGTAAAGGTCACTGACTTGTGGTTTCCAATTAGAAGTTTGACATTGCCCAAGACTGCCTTAGAGTCACTGGTGCGTGAGAAGGATTCAGAACTCAGTGAAAGATGTTGTACTCATGGCTACAGTTGACTAAGCTAAAGGGTACCTGTTAAAATCAAGTGATGCATGGGACAGAGTCCAAGAAAGTTCTTTTTTAAAAAATAAGATTTATTTTATTTATTTGAAAGACAGAGTTACAGAGAGAGGTAGATACAGAGAGAGAGGTCTTCCATCTACTGGTTCACTCCCCAGATGGCTGCAACAGCCGGAGCTGCAACGATCAGAAGCCAGGAGCCAGGAGCTTCCTCTGGGTCTCCCACACGGGTGCAGGGGCTCAAGGACCTGGGCCATCTTCTACTGCTATCCCAGGCCATAGCAGAGAGCTGGACCAGAAGAGGAGCAGCTGGGACTATAACTGGCACCCATATGGGATGCCGGCACCTCAAGCCAGGGCTTTAACCCCCTGCGCCACAGCGCAGGCCCCCCAAGAAAGTTCTAAGCACAGAGCTTCTAGGCGTCCTTTCACTGTGAAGTCCAGGGCAGTGCTGCTGTCTCAGAAACACTGGGTGACTCAAACAAGGAGCCTAAACCCCCTGGGAAGTTCACTTAAACCTGGGTATCCACAGTCCTCAGTGGGGCTTACTGGTCTACTGGCCACGGTATGCACCAAGTTGATAGGGCAGGATAGGCTCTGTCATGGTCCGAATTCCCCAAGGAAACAACACTCTTATGAGACAAGACATCCAAAGGGCTCCCAGGAGCCAGACCTCTCTCGGGGCAAGTGTAAGTCCACGCACACAACCAAAACTAGAGCTCCAGTTCCGACGTTCTTGTCCAGCAGCCTTCGAATTTTTATTGGGAAGCTACCAAAAGATTACATATTGATTTGAGCTCATATTTAGTAAGACGAATACCTACTCTCTTACTTAGTGGAATGTATGCTGATACTTTATTTTTACTTGATTCAAACTATTGGTCGCATTTTGCTAAATCCACTAATGATGGCTAACATGTATTTTCAAAACCATTAAGCTAAAAGAGGGATCAGCAGACTGTGGCCTGGGAGCCAAATCCAACCTTCTGCTCGCTTTTATAAGAACTGTTTTTATTTATTTATTTATTTATTTATTTATTGACAGGCAGAGTGGACAGTGAGAGAGAGAGACAGAGAGAAAGGTCTTCCTTTTGCCTTTGGTTCACCCTCCAATGGCCGCCGCGGCTGGCGCATCGCGCTGATCTGATGGCAAGAGCCAGGTGCTTCTCCTGGTCTCCCATGGGGTGCAGGGCCCAAGCACTTGGGCCATCCTCCACTGCACTCCCGGGCCACAGCAGAGAGCTGGCCTGGAAGAGGGGCAACTGGGACAGAATCCGGCGCCCCGACCCGGACTAGAACCGGGTGTGCTGGTGCCGCAAGGCAGAGGATTAGCCTATTGAGCCGCGGCGCCAGCCTAAAACTGTTTTTATTTTTAGGACATAGTTATGCTCATCGGTTTTGTATGTTATTGTCTGTGTTTTTTTTTTTTTAATTTTTTTTTTACTGAAATACTTTCTGCAGAGATAGACCTGCAAATAAAACCTTTACTGTCTGGCCCTTTACAGAAAAAGTATGGTGACTTCTTATTTGGTATATCATTATGATTTATGACTTCAGTAAAGTACATTTATATTATCTTACATCCCGTCTAATATAAGACAAATGAACCAATACCTATACTACCCACTTTTCAGTTCATCCAAATGGACGATAATCTTATAAATTTTAGATTCCAGTCACCCATGCAAATTTTTCAAAAGTGGTCTGAAATGCTGTTTTGAGAACCATTCTTTGAAAATGGGTAAAAGAATCTCCTATTGCCTGGGTCAGCTACCAAGTCAATAGATACACTAAGATTGTGAGATGCTTTAAGCGCATGATTTGTTTATCCTCAAGCCTCTGTTTGTGTTACTCATTAATCAAAAAATATTAGCAAACTTCATCCCTTTGAGATAAACTGTGCCCTTCAACTATAGCAAAATATGAATAACTATGAGAGAAAACTTTGTCATAGTAAAAGGAATCAGAAGCCTATGAAATACTGAACAGGGTGAAGGGGAGAGTTCTCAGTGTTAATGAGAAAAATGTACTGTGCCGAGGCAAAACAAAATTAAATCTTCCCATGCAGACACAGATCCAAACAAATCTACTCTGTGACCTTCTACAGTTCAAATTCAGAGTGGACAGGACAGCTGCAACAGGAGCAGACTTAGGAAGTGGGGACTACATTAAACAGCAAACCCACATTTTCTGGGCATCTCTCATCTCTGCCATGCTAGACTGAATACTAGGAAAAGACTGGAAAGAAATCCAGGCAGACCCAGAGACCAAGCTAAGACTGATGGAAGGCAGAAGGCCCCAATACAAGTCTGAAATATTGCCTGGGTTATGGGGCCCACGCTGTGCATAGCAGGTAACGCTGCCATCTGCAGTGCTAGCATTCCATATGGGCGCTGGTTCAAGACCCAGCTGCTCCTCTTCCAATCCAGCTCTCTGCTATGGCCTGGGAAAGCAGTAGAAGATGGCCCAAGTGCTTGGGCCCCTGCACCCATGTGGGAGACCTGGAGAAAGCTTCTGGCTCCTGGCTTTGGATAGGCACAGCTCTGGCTGTTGTGGCCAACTGGGGAGTGAGCCGTTAGATGGAAGACCTCTACCTCTCTCTACCTCTACCTCTCTGTAACTCTGCCTTTCAAATAAATAAATAAATCTTTAAAAAATATATATTGCCTGGGTTAGCAGACTGTAACAGTCCCCCTCCCCAGACTGACTGACCAGTGTTGGGAACAGGAATAAAGCTTGGGACCCCTTGGAGTTTGGTTCTATTGGAGCTGAGTCCCTCTACGTGAAGAGGTAATGATGCAGGAGAGGTTCTTTCTACTCAAGATGAGAAAAAGATCAGCCTCCCGCTTCAGCAGTTGATACATCCATTAATTCAGTTAATTAACTAATTAGAATTAATTAATTTGCTCCTAAGTACAGTTAGGCTTTGCCACACGAGCTGTGAGGATTTGTCAAGTTACAAAAACTCTAACTCGTCTTGATGCTTTTCTCAGAGCAGTTTTCCATCCACCTTTTTGGATCAGTGAATGTTTGCCCTGACTCAAGTTGTCATCTGGAGCATCAGAATGTGCCATTTTTCCCTTACAGCACTTCTTTTGCTACATACTCCAAGATCATTCTGATAGCTTGGAAAGCAAAGGACTCAGAGGAAGATCCTTACCCAATGAGAGTCTCAGACTGACTGAAAATAACCTTAATTCTCCATGCATCCTTATCCCTCTTGCCTTGTGTCTCTGTAGCTTTCCCACTCAAAGGGAATCATCTGTTTTTCTTCCCTTTGAGTCTAAGTTGAACTTGTGTCTTGCTTTGGACAATTGAATTAAGTGAAAGTGATAGCACACCAGTTTGTTCCCTAGGCATTAAGACATCTTTATGCATACAATCTCTTTTACTTAATGACCTATTATGCCATGAACAGGAGCCTAAGCAAGCGTATTGAAGAATGAAAGATGCTTGACCCAATCACCCACTCTGCCCCAGCTAACTTCTTTTTTTTTTTTTTACAGGCAGAGTGGGCAGTGAGAGAGAGAGACAGAGAGAAAGGTCTTCCTTTTGCCGTTGGTTCACCCTCCAATGGCCGCCGCGGTCAGTGCGCTGCGGCCGGCGCACCGCGCTCATCCGATGGCAGGAGCCAGGAGCCAGGTGCTTTTCCTGGTCTCCCCATGGGGTGCAGGGCCCAAGCACCTGGGCCATCCTCCACTGCACTCCTGGGCCACAGCAGAGGGCTGGCCTGGAAGAGGGGCAACCGGGACAGAATCCGGTGCCCCGACTGGGACTAGAACCTGGTGTGCCGGCGCCGCAAGGCAGAGGATTAGCCTGTTGAGCCACGGCGCCGGCCCCAGCTAACTTCTAACCAACAGTCAGCTAACCAGCCAGCCCCAAGCTGATCACCAGCTGCCTGTGGATGAACATGTGAAACAGAGCCAGGCTGAGATAAGCTAACTTATAAGCAATCAGAAATCCATTGTTTTTTTAAGTCATTGATATGGGATAGTCAAAATATATCAGAGACTTTACTTTTTTTTTTTTAACCGAACACAATGAACTCAGTTAACTAGTAGGTTTTTTCTGGCCTTCATATGTAAATTTAATAATTCTTTTTGATCTGCCAAATCAGTCTAACGTGAAATTTCTTTATTTCAGATTTTTGCAAATTCTTCTTCACTTAAGCAACTATTCTTGCATGAAGTGTTACCAGAAGAGTGGAAAATGTCCTAGTGTTCCTCTAATCATGTATTATCCTTCCTTTTTCCAATCACTTAACCCACTTATAATTTGTGCACAATGGTTTAATTAATTGAACCTAACAAATGTCACTATCATTTGTTTCATCTGCCAGTTCCTAGAATTCAGGGAAAATATTGGCTAAATTTGTCTATAAAATGTCACATTTGAGGACTTCCATCCATTTGTTAAATCTAATTGAAATGAATAGTTTTCAAATGTCTAAATTACCTCCCATCTCATAGGAACATCCAAATATTAATAAACAATTTATTCTTCAGGGCTGGTGGTGTGGCATAGAGGTTAAAGCTGTCGCCTGCAGTGCTGGCATCAAGTATGGGCAAGGGTTTGAGTTCCTGTCGCTCCTCTTCTGATCCAGCGCTCTGCTATGGCCTGGGAAAGCAGTAGAAGGTGGCCAACATCTTTGGGCCCCTGCCCCCTTGTGGGAGTCCAGAAGAAGCTCTTGGCCTCTGGCTTCAGATGGGTGCAGCTCTGGCCATTGTGGCCAGTTGGAGAGTCAATCAGTGGATGGAAGACCTCTCTCTCTGCCTCTCCTTCTCTCTGTGTGTAACTCTGACTTTCAAATAAATAAATAAGTCTTAAAAAAACACATAAACCTTTCCTATCCATCCTACCTTATACATCATAATATACTCTATGAATTTCACTTCTATTATTTACATAAATTCCATGATGTTAAGACTTTATCTAATTCATCACTATATCCCTTGGACCTACACTTGTAGGTCTAGGTCTATGAAATTCCATAGTGGGAATTTCAGATATTTTTGTTGAATAAATAGATGTACATATATATATATATATACATATATACATCTATATATATATATAAATTCAAGAAATTACTTATCATGACTGTTGAATTTTATAAAAATATATTTTCTTTAAGTGTAACTTTTGCATGTAATTTCTGGGCTTTTTTCTGTAATTTATAATTCACCTATTTAATCTCCTCCCTTCCATTTTTCACATTCAACAAAATCAGGCACTCTTAAATGTCAGGGTTTTTTTTTGTTTTTTTTTTTAAAGAAAAGGCGATCAGCATCAAATGTGTGTGTGAATCAACTGAAAAAGGAAGGAATGGCACCAGTGACTCTCCGTGGTCTCCCAGTGCCAGCGAATGGTTTCGAACCACCTGTGGGTTCATCCCCTTAGCCTGCATGAAGCTCGAGTGGAAAACATGCTGATGATGCTTCCTGATCAGCCCTGATAAGGACAGTCTGCTGCACAGAGTAGGGTATCAGGGCTCCTCTTAACAGCAGTTTATTTCTGTGACCGAACCATGCCTCTCCATTAAATCGAAGATAACGTCCCTTTCATCCCTGGTCTTCCACTCTGTCACATTAGACATTGAAGCTTATTTCTCATGGATTATCTTGCTTAGAGGAGATTAACAAGAATAACAGTGGGGGGAAAAAAGTATACTTGTAAAAGTCTGTGCAAAAATGGATTTAGGGGCCAGTTCTGTGGTGTATGGGGTAAAGCCGCCACCTGCAGTGCCAGCATCCCATGTGGACACCAGTTCAAGCTGCTTCACTTCCGATCCAGCTCTCTGCTATGGCCTGGGAAAGCATTAGAAGGTGGCCCAAGTCTTTGGGCCCCTGCACTCATGTGGGAGACCCGGAAGAAGTTCCTGGCTTCAGATCGGCCCAGCTCGGAACCAGTGGATTGAAGACTTCTCTCCCTCTCTCTCCTTCTCTTCCTCCCTCCCTCCCTCTCTCTCTCTCTGCCTCTGCCTCTCTGTAAATCTGCCTTTTTTTTTTTAATGAAACATTTTATTTATTTGACAGAGTTAGACAGTGAGAGAGAGAGAGACAGAGAGAAAGGTCTTCCTTCCTTTGGTTCACCCCCCAAATGGCCACCACAGCCAGAACTACTTAGATCCGAAGCCAGGTGTCCATATGGGATGCCAGCGCTGCAGGTGGAGGATTAACCAAGTGAGCCATGGCGCTGGCCCCTTGGTACAAAGTTTAAAATCCATGCAGTATTCTAATAATTCACCTTTTTCATAAACTTTTTGCACATTGTATGTGTGCATGGATTTCAAATACTCTTTGCACCAAAATAAATTTCTCTTTTACTCCCATTTTCTATGAGCTTTTTGAAGTATGCTCATATATCTGTTACCAATTCAGTACCTTTGATAAGGGGATAAGCTTAATGAATCAAAATACACTGTTATTCAGGTAATGTTGACTTTATAAACTTAGTTTTTTGACTCATAGGACATTAATAACAAAATACACTCATGCCCCAAAGCCTGAACTGGCAATATGGATTTTGCTACCATTTTGCAGTTTTTGAAATAACTTCATTTTAAACTGTATAATATATTCACAGCATCCAGAAATCAAAACTCTATAGAAAACTGTGATGAACTCATCCTTCCACACCTGTATAAATGTCCACCATTTCTTTAAGCAAATTACACACAATAGACATGCATTTTCTTATTTTTTCTCATGTGTGGACCATATACAGTTTTCTGCATCCTGTCTTTTATTCAGTTAACTGTAAATTGAGAGGTCTTTCTCTGTGTTAGGCAGAAACAACGCGTCTTTCCTTTTTATAGCTGCAGAATGTTCATGTGTGGCTGCGTTACACTTTGAGTAAGTCTACTTGAATTATTGCCAGCCTTTTATTATCATGGGCTATGCTGCAATGAATAATCTTACAGATAAAATTTTATGCATAAACAATTATAAATGCCAAACTAGGATCCCTGCATAAGTGGATTTATAATTCAGATATTGACAAATCATCTAAACATTGATACCTTCCTTATGTTTCTCCATTCCTTCCAAGGATAGGTATCTTGACTATAATAGTCATTGCTACCACTCCAATATATTTGCTTATTTCTTTTGTTTTCTGTGTATAATATACATAATAAAGAGGATTCTTAGTAATTTCACCTAAAACTATTTAATTATACATAGTTAATTGTTGGATTTAAGGAAGATACTGTTTTTTTATTGTCATTAATAAATCTTTAAAGTACATTTATGCATTCATTAAGCAAGTTTAAGGTATTAATAAATGTAATAAAAATATTTAATATGTGTTTTACAAGATTACAGAAAATAGAACATTTTTGTTGCATGAAAATAGAGATATTTGTATCATATAGCAGTACATATTTTTGTATAAAATAACATTGTTTTGGATCATATGTTAAATAATATTTTTTGTATATTCGGTTTGAAAATCACAGTATGGTTACACTAGGCCCACTTACATCTAACTTTAATGAATCTGTGTTCCTTTTCCAGATTTCCTTTCTTTTCTGAAATGCAATCCTTATTCTTCAAATTGTCTAAATTCTCTAGAGTCTTAAACTTGGAGTGGTCCTGGGTTCTGTGTGACTAAGGATTCTTGGTTTTCCCTACAACAATTGTTTCATCTTATTTCTTTTCCCCTTGAATCCAGGGTTTTAATTGTCCCACCCCCCAAATATTTTTTTTTTTTTTTACAGGCAGAGTGGACAGTGAGAGAGAGAGACAGAGAGAAAGGTCTTCCTTTGCCGTTGGTTCACCCTCCAATGGCCGCCGCGGTCGGCGCACTGCGGCCGGCGCACCGCGCTCATCCGATGGCAGGAGCCAGGAGCCAGGTGCTTTTTCCTGGTCTCCCCATGGGGTGCAGGGCCCAAGCACCTGGGCCATCCTCCACTGCACTCCTGGGCCACAGCAGAGGGCTGGCCTGGAAGAGGGGCAACCGGGACAGAATCCGGTGCCCCGACCGGGACTAGAACCCGGTGTACCGGCGCCGCAAGGCGGAGGATTAGCCTGTTGAGCCACGGCGCCGGCCCACCCCCCAAATATTTTTGATTTAATGGTTCAACCATCATATTGACCTGATGGATTGTTATATCTTCTCTCCAAAATTCTCTTTCCTGGTGACAGAAAGAAATGAAACCTCCCCTTAACATAAAACTTTATAGGCACCAAGGTCCTAAATCCCAGGCTGTGTTAAATGTTAAGCGGCTAGTAGTAGCAGAACACCCCAAATACTAATTGTTTGGGGGTGCTTGAAAGAAATATGTCGTTACTGTTTTTAAATCTTATCTTGGAGTAGATCATGGTTTGGGCTAAAATTACCCCTGGACTCCCAATAACCCCGTTTGACGTCATCATTTGGAAAGTGACAGGAAACAGAAGGAAATAGTCCCTGCACTGGGTTTGCTGTAAGCTCCTTTTCAAAAGCCTGGGAGATCCTGTTCCTTCCAGAGAGGAAAGTGGATCAGATGAAGGTAAAGATATACTTCATGAGCAGCTGAAGGTCACGGGCATTCCCCAGTGTGGTGAGTCAGGTGCAGCAGCCAGAAGACCCAGATGAGGGGGGTTCTGGTGCCACATTTAAAATTTTAGGACAAATTATTGACTAAGCTGGGTTGAGCCAGAGCTAACCTGCAAGGGTTTTGCTTGTTTTTCCTTTGCATCTAGAGGACAGGAAAGGGGAAAAAATGCTCAAAGGAAAGGCCCCTTCCTTTGAGGAACTGTTGGCTGCAGTTAGCTTCCTAAAGGTCTTGAGCAGGTGCTGTACTCCACCCACAGACTAGCATCACGAAGCTGAGGTCACTGGGAAAGGCTAAGCCTTGGACTGGGAGAAGGCATTTATTTGCAACACGCAGCACTGACAAAGGGTGAATGGCTATAACCTACGAAGAATTCCTACAAATCAGTGAGAAAAAGGCAAACTAATATTTATCATGAGCCAAGATGCATTGTTCCTTTTCCTTGACAACTAAAACGTAGCTTATTTACTCGGCTGAAAGCTTTCTTATTGTACACAAAACGTTTCTCCCTGCTGTTCACACTCATTTCAGGGAGCTGTGTTTTGTTTTTCTAGGCTTAAGCTTTCTCAACTGCTGCTGTTGCTGTTGGGTTGTTTCCTTTCAGTACCAAGGTGGGCACTTTCATCCAAAATCTTATTTTTAATTCCTTCTCTGGCAATTCTTTCGTGGATTCTTTGCTATGCATAATTATACCTACCGTGGAACCGGCATCCTAAAGTCAACAAAATAAATCCTCCTACTCCAAAAATCACATGGTCATCTGTTTCTGCTAGTCAACAGCAACAACAAAAAATGTCCAAGGCCAGGCACAACAGATCCTAGCGAACCGTCTAATACGGAATCCCATGCAGAGGTTTTCAGCATCTAAAGTTCCTGGGAGTTTAAAGGACTTCAGAGGAAAAGAGGCCTGGTTGGCCCCACCCTGGGAGGAAAGGTTGGCGGGAGTGAGTGCAGACCCCCGAGTGCCTGAGCCAACACCACAAGACTGGAGCAAGGCCAAGGCCATGAGCTGGAGCACCCCAGGAAGCAGCCTGGACTATCAGCTCCCAGGGCCACAGCACTGCAGGGAGGCGGGGCCACTTCCTAGTGGCCATCCGGGTCCCTTCTCCAAGGCCACTCCTGTAGGAACACTCTGAACAAGATCTAGAGGATAAACCAGGTGGCTTGGCACAGTTCCTGGCTCTACTCATCTGATTCCTGTCGATGTTACAGGTATTCTACCTGCTCAGATTTCTAGTAATTACAGATCAAACATATTCCAGAAGTGAGAACTCAGCACCACGCATCTGTGAAGCAGAGAGAGCCACACTGGAGACCTGATCTCTAAACCCAAGTTTTTGGAAACCTATCGTTAACACCTGAAAAGTCATAGAAAGAAATAAAAATGTGGGTGTGGGAAAAGAGCTCTTTTTTATTAACGACACTCATTTTCCCAAGATAAAATTTTATTTGAGGCATCAAGCAATATACTTAAAAAAGAGGCGAATCAAACACAAATAACATCCTTAATTTCATAATTTTACATCTGCCACTCTGCAAAGTGAGCAAAGATGAGAGGCGTACATGCTCCCCCCCCCCCCCCCCCCCCCCCCCGCAACTCTATCTCTATAGTGCTTAAGGAAGTCTCCTTTAAGTTTCTCTTGTTCTTCCTTAAAAGGCATGGTGGTTTTCTGCGGGAAACCCAAAATGAGCTGCTCCAAGGAGGATGAGGCTTCTCCCCAGAGTTGTTCATGAGATAACACAGCTGCCTTTTTCTTTGAAAGGATTCTTGTCTTCTGGAATGCCCTTCACCAGGGGATCCTCTCCAGAGCGTTCTTCAATATAATTCTTTATTTCTTCAGAACATTTAGACACCTTAAGTAAGGAAAAAAATAAAAGAGAATGAATTGGATCAGAGTTGTTCAAACATTGTACCACCCTTTAGTGAAATTAATAGAACTGAGCACAACCAGCTTATAAAAAATTATAAATGTACATATATGTACATCTTTGTGTTTCTCTACTCTTATTCTAGTATAAATTATATAGGCATGAATTTGATTTGAGGTATGTAAAATCTATTTCTTTCTATTGGTCATGGTCAAAAAAGTTTCAAAGTCTATGCATTAAATAGGTCATCCCCAGCAATTTCCATCCATCATACCTCACATGATTTCCTTCCTGGGTTAAAAAACAATTATGATGTATCTATAATATTTTAGGAACTGAAACATTCTGATTGCAATCTTCCATGCTAATGAGCAGGTGCAGGAGTAGATAATCCGGAAGTGTTTTTGAGGTGTGTAAAGTCATCATTCTCACATATGGGTGTGTGCCCTATTCTGGAATTTCACAAAATGATAAAGCCTTGGGAAAAGACTGTTCTGGAAAAGCTGGTGCTGCCCAAATAGCCCACTCTTTCCCAGCTCAGAATTCCATCCCTCAGCAGGAAGGCAATTATCATAACAAAAGGCTTATCTGGGGTACAGTAGGCTTATCTGAAACTCTGTTTACATAATCAGTTTAAATTTTCTCTGCAATAGAGAAAGAATTGAGTAGTTTCTACAAAGTCTATCCTTTGAGGCAAATTGCAAGAGTGAGTTTTTTTTTTTTTTTAAGGAATAAAAAGGAAAGGAAAAAATACTATGTCTTAATGAAGGCCTGCATCACTAGGAAGAAATTAGAACTACAAGTTCTCTAAACTCCAGCAAATTTCAACAGATACACATTAAAACTGGGCAAGTGTTCCCACTGAATTTCTAGTCCAGGTTGGTAACCTTGAACTCCTTAAATGGTCATCATTAAAACAAGTTTGTATATGTATCTCAAAATGTATGGCATTTTTTACTTACAAAGAAGTTCAGATAGTACTATGTTAATACAGCATGCATAATTATAAAACCTACAGCTGTAATTATAAAAGGATGAGATTTAAAACTAAACAAAATCCATCCCCTGCAACCCCAAAGCGCTCTTCATTCAAGTAAGTGCAGAGCCCACTGATCTGGCATTTAAAACTAGATGAAGTAGTTACATGACTTAAAAGATGGCAAAATAAAATCTTCCCAAATGCCATTTTTCAAATAACATTTGCTAACAATTTTTGCTACCTTCATCACGTGCGTGTTTTAAACGAATTCTCAGAATTCGGGGTACAAGTGTCCATAACCTGGATACGATTCATAGTCCTTGTACTGATTTGTTCTACAAGAGACTTCCTGAGGTTTCCCAAGAGATCGGCGCACCCCCCACCCCCAACATGGGTGGCTCCTCTTCTGCTTCATTCCCTCCATGATCAAGAGGACGCATCTGACCAACCATTGGGACCTTGAGCCAGAATGCAACCTGCGAACTGTGGCTCCTTTGCCGGAGCAGAACTCACAGCTTAGAAGCCAGCAATCTAGTGATGGAATAATGGACCGGTTCAGCCCTGGCCCTGAGTGTGCCCTGAGTGAGCAGCCAGTTAGCCTCCCTGTGAGGGGCTGCATGGTCTCTAGGAGCTACCAGAAGGAGTCTGCAAATTATTAGTAGGACTTAGAGGCCTCTCCTTTTATCCCCTGTGAATATCCTGAAAGTTTTCCTCCCTCTGGCATACACCTGTGGGCTCTGGCATTGACGAGCTGATCTGAAAGGGTGTGGCCAGGAATGCAGTGACCAGCAGGGAGGAACTGCAAATGAGTGAGACACCATTTCCCTGCCCACTGAAACTTAAATAAGTAGAAGACACTTCTCTCTCTCTCTCTCTTTCTCCCTCCCCTCCCCTCCCCTCCCCTCCCCTCCCCTCCCCTCCCCTCCCCTCCCCTCTCCTCTCCTCTCCTCTCCTCTCCTCTGTAAATTCCGCGCAATGCCACCAAATACGACAATATTTTCCTACGGCACAGGTAACTATACCACACAACCCCAAGTCTCAGTGTGTGCGCCAGTTCAGGCATCCAACACTTGCTGTACTGGGGGCTTGGGCATTTATAAGCTCAAGCGACTTGAGGTTTTCAGAAGTAGGTTGATTAATCAGGTGCTGTCACTCTGCTTTTTCCTTTAAACTCATTGACAGTATTTTCAAAGCTACAAAACTCTCAGCCTGGTTAGAAGGGACATCCGGATACAAAAACCTACACAGCCCAAGCAGGAATTTGAAGATGAAGGATTACATTCAGAAAAGAACTGTAAAAAGGAAAACCCATCTCTCAGGAATAATGAGACCTTTACCACTGACTCATTTATCATAACTTGGAGCAGGCAGGCCAGAGAGAATATCTACAGCATTTGCATCATTTCCATTGCTTTTCTTAATTTTTTTCTGGTGTTAAATATAAACACATAAAATGATTTCAAAATTTTCTTGCAGTGGAGAAAAGATTAATGTCTTTGAAAAACAAATAGCTATCCAAAAGCCCTTTCCTACACAAGTTGTCTGGGATGAAGAAGAGGAGGAGGAAGAAGAAATAATGTCTTAAGGAAGCCCTGTTACCAGTAAGAAATGGAAGTTAACTGATAAAACTGCCCCTAAGTCTCGGCGGGGACTTGTGAGCCCTGGGCGGGCACTGGCGCAGCCAAGCCTCAACTGGGTCTAACATTCGGGATCCCACGCACACCCGTGGGCGCACAGTGGTTTACTGATATCCGACGATAACTGCAGACTCTCTCTATCCCTGAGGCGTCCTTATTCGACACAGACTGGGCGCTAGACAGGGATGAGATCCACACGTAAAAGCGGAGGTTCCAACACCGTGCTCCGGGGTCCGGCGGGCTGTTTGAGGGCACCGCCGCAGGACCCTGGTGAAATCCAAACCCAGGGGATGCGGCTGGGAGGCTCCGAAACGTGGTGTTTGAAAACGGCTCCCCAGTACCACCGCTTCCAGTAGGGAAACTGTCCAGAGAACCCAGCCGCCTCGCCTGCTCCCTACCCCTGAACTTGAGCAAGCAGCTGCCTACTGTCGGAGTCCCCATTCCTCCGGCTTCCCCTTCCCCTGCTTTACCCCCCCCCCCCCCCCGAGACCTCGCATCGCCTGGCAGGCCTAGGCACTGCCATAGACAAGCTGCAAGAAACCAGTCAACCCAACAGAAAGACCCCTCAGGGCGGCCCCGGACCTGGCCGGGCGGTGCAGACGCTGGCCCAATGCAGATTCCGCAGCAGCCCATTTACCTGCTGTCTCTGCAACTTCACTTCTTTGCGCAGTTGCTCAACTTCCATCTTCAGCTTTTCCTTCTCGGGCAGGTCTTCGATGTGCAGGGCAGGCATTTTGGCCGCGGGGCTGGGCCCAGGGGGCGCGGGGGCCGTGCAGCCGCTGCGAGCGCTGCGCACCAGGGCGCGCCCAGAAATAACCGCGGGCCGTTACTGCCCGCCCGCCCGCCCCGGGGCTGTGACCGCCTCCCGGCGCCGGCTGCGGCCGCCGCTCCGCAGGGCTCGCCTCCCCCGGGTCGCTCCGCCACGCCAGTCCTCGCCCGCGTCCGGGGGGCTTCCAATCCCGGGAGGCCTGCCCGGGCGCGCGGCCAGGCCGGGTTGGAGCGACGCTGGCTCCCGGCGGGGATGCTGGCTCGGGTCCTGCCACGCCCGCGGGGCGGGGCGGGGGCGGGGGGCGGCGGGGCTGGGCCGCGGGGCCGGGGACCGCAGGAGTTCGACTATTTGATTTTTTTGTTGTTGTTGTTTAACCTCTGCTTCCAAGTCACATCCGGGTTTTGTTTGCAAAGCGAGGAAAAGGAGGACACTAACCACAGCAGGAAACAGGGGCCGTCAACTCCCCCCCAAGAACTTCAGAAATGCGCAAAGTGGGCCCCTTCCCCAGCGGGGGCCAGAACGGCGTGCGGGGGCTGGGGTCCCCAGGAGGCTGGCCCCAGGCCTGAAACGCATGCACACGTCTGGGACGGCCCTTGGGGACAGCTCGCCGGCGCGCTTTCGCCGCAGTAGCGGAGTCCGCGTTTTCTCCGGGGGATGCTCTGCACTGGGTGGGAGACGCGCGCTCCACGGAGCAGAGACCTTGGACTTTCTCGGCAGAGTTCCCGCGCTCCGCCTTGTCTGAGCCTTGCGCACGAAGACGCTGCTCGTACCAATGAAGTTCTTAGGGCAACTCACACGGGGAACCCCAGACGGGCGCCCACGGCCGCCGCGGCCCGGCCCTGCGGTTCGCTCGTTCGCTGCAGGACGGCGGGAGACCGGGACTCCTGACCAATCCTGCGACCACGGCTTGGGATCCTGTTACCGTCCTGTAGCACGTGGAGCCTCCCGCGCCCGCGGGGCCGTCTGCCTAACCCGAGAGATTCTTGGTAGCACTCTCTGCGGCGGAAGAGTGGCACCAGGCAGGCTGGCGGACAGGTGGTCCGCGTCCTGCTCAGAGCGAGGGTGGCTGGCGCGCGCCCACCTCTACGGTCTGCTTGACATCTGACGCTGTGCAGTTTCCATTCCTGGCTCGTGCACTTTCCTGGATGTAGGCAGTGGGTTCCCGGAGTACTGGTTTCTGTCCTTGTGGGAAAATAATGTGCATGTACTTGGAGCTTTGGGTAGCCAGGAGAAGTGTCTGATGTGAACCATGCTAGCGTGTAACGTAAACCTTCCCTTTGACTGTAAACTCAAATCTGTTAACCGTGCTCAAAAGCCTAGAAGAAAATAAAACATCCGTGCCAAGCAACTTTCCCAAACAGCAGGGTGTTTTCCTTCTCTCCAGAGTCAATATCAGGAGCGAGTGGGGGTCTTCACTGAGCATTTCGGGTCCCTGACTTCCGACATTCCCCGTTTAGCAGGTAGAAGGTTTGGTTGGTGCATTTTTTTCTCACCAGGCTCCGCCTACTTCTGCTCCTGGAGTAGAGTTAGGAGCCAGGAGCTACTTAATGGGCCCTCCTAGACTGTGTTCCCAGCTCTGCCCCAGGCTGTCACAGGAGAAGCATCAGTTACATTTTTCTGGGTTTGGATTTTCTAATTTGTCAAATACGTGGTGGGGAGGGCGTGAACCAGCTGTTTGCTGTGGTTCTGCCTGAATTTGCGCGTTTGCAGATGATAAACCGGGTTCACAGAGAAAACTCGAAGCAGCTGCATGTTCTGTAATGGGAACACCCAGATCTCCCGGCTCACAGAAGTTGGTTCCTCTGCCAGAGTTCTCCTTGTTAGGAAGCAGGGAGCCAAGACAAAACCGACATTTCTCTCCAGAACAGACTCCTTTAAAAAAAAAAAAAATCCTATTCCTTAAATTTGAAAGTTTGGTTAAAATTGCTTAACCAAGTTGGTGAAAATGATCACCATAAAAGTGGCCTAAATTAAATAAATTGGTTAAGTAAATTAAGGTGAGTGTATCTTTTGTAAGTCCTAAAAATAGAATTATTTGGGCCTGAAAATTTCTTCCCTCTGAAATCATCTAGTTACATAATGGGATAAATATTTATAAACCCATATTGGTGCTTTAGCTTTTTCCACAGTATTTAGGAGGCTTAAATTAGAGATGAAGTACTTAGCAGTGTACTTGTAAAAACTTTTGATTGTTATCACACAATTGATATGTTAGTATCTTATTAAGCAAACTGATTAAACCAAAATGAATGGTGAAATGCTGACATCCCATGACCACACAGCACTCTGGAAAATGTTTTATTGTTAATTGGTTTTAAATGGTAAAATGATGGTAACACTTTTTGTTTTTAGGATTTTTTTTTTTTATTTGAAAGTCAGTGCTACACAGAGAGAGCAAGAGACAGAGAGAGAGAGAGCTTCCATCTGCTGGTTTACCCTACAATGGCCACAATGGTCATGGCTGGGCCAGACAGAAGCCAGGAGCTTCAATTCATCTAGGTCTTCCACATGTGTGGTAGGTGCCCAGAAACTTGAGCCATCTTCTACTGCTTTTTCCAGGCCATTAGCAGGGAGCTGGATCAAAAGTGTACCAACCAAGACATGAACCAGTACACATATGAGATGCTGGTGTCACAGGTGGTGGCTTTACCATTATGTCACAACGCTGGCCCCACGCTTTTTGTTTTTTTAACAAAAGTTTCGATAGTCCCTGACCCCGACACTGAGAGTCCCAGGGAAGAACCATGGTCAGCAATTTCTCACCTACTTTTGCAGAAATATTCTATCAGCAATAATTTGAAACATTTTAATTAATAATAGTTGTACCTGAATATAGTGTAACTTTTATTTATATATTTTATCATTTTATATAAATTTTTATATATTTATAAATTTATATATTTGTGAATTTTTATGTATTTATACAAAATAGTATGGACATAGTATGAACTGATTCTATAGTACAAATGAAAGCTGTAGCCAGAAATGACCTTTGTTTTGGACAAAATTTTTAATGAAAACAACCATTTTCACTTTTCAATTATAAGAACAATGACCATGCAATTTCCACTTTGCTGTGCAAACAAGGGGAAAATAGTTTTTTGGCTCTTTTCCTAAGTTGCTAAAAGTCAATATGAAAAAACTCCATAAGAAAGTATTGAAAGTCGTCATAAGGAAATGATTTAATACTGCTTGAACTAAAAAATGATCAAGGTTCTGGTCTTATTTCACCTTGTAATTTTTGCAAGACACACATTCTTTCGCCTTCTCCTCTGTTGAACAAATAAGCTAGGTTATTTCCCAAATTCTGCTCCTCTAAAACTGATAAACAGTGACTGGTTAGCTCATTGAATTGAAGATTTTTTTAAATTATTAAATACATAGTTGATGCACTCTTGATTCACTTGATATTTGCTTCAATTTGTTAAAAGTATTTGTGTGGTAAGTTTTAGGGGCTCACTTACTTCACATAACTATGCATAATTTTCCTTTTCTAGGTAGATATAATACCAACCCATGAGATGATGTATCTGGTGTTCCACTTATCTCAACAATGACTTTTAATTAATAATATCAAAACGTTTTCAGCATGTGCGTCTACCTCGCAGCTAAGAGGTGGGTAAAGGCGCCTGAACCCCACATTGTAGAACCTGAGCTCCTGTCTAGCTTCAGCTCCTGACTCCAGCTTCCTGCTAATGCAGACACTAGGAAGCAGCAGCGATGTCTCCAGTAGTTTTTTGTTTGTTTGTTTGTTTTCCTTCAAGATTTATTTATTTATTCATTTGAGAGGTAGAGTTACACAGAGAGGGAGAGGCAGAGAGAAAGGTCTTCCATCTGCTGGTTCTCTCCCTAAATGGCTCCCAATGACTGGAACTGGGCCTATCTGAAGCCAAGAGCCAGGAGCTTCTTCCCGGTCTCCCACGTGAGTGCAGGGGCCCAAGCACTTGGGCCATCTTCTACTTCTTTCCCAGGTCATAGCAGAGAGCTGGGTTGGAAGTGGAGCAGCCAGGACTTGAACCTGTGCCATATGGGATGCCGGAGCATGGCGCCAGCTTTACTCCATGCTACAGCACTGGCCCCGGTGTCTCTAGCAGTTGAGTTTTTGCCACTGCTATGAGAAATCTGGATGGACTTCCCAATCCCAGGCTTCACCTTGGTCCAGGCCCGGCTGTTGAAAGCAGTTGGATTGAGAACCCGCAGACAGGAACTCCTCTCCTTCTCTGTCCCTATCTGTCCCTCTGTCTCTCAAATGAAAAGGTAAAAATAAAATGAGTTCTCTTTTTCATGATCTTCCTACAAGACTTTAATTTTCAATTACATAATGGGTCATTTTCATTATTTACTTTACTATTTGTCTTCACGTTAATACTTTCTTTTAGGGATTTAGGAAGTTTGTTATTAGCTTTGTTTTGAAATCTGACTGCGATCAAATCAGTCCAACTTAAAATAAGTGAGATGCTTTGTTCTTTCTTGCCAAAGCTTGAACTCACTTATGTATGCAAGAGTCTCCAAGTAGCTCAAATGATACAGTACCTATGATAATTCATTCTCACTAACGGTGCCAGGAAGTTTTGTTGAAGAGCAAACGACTAAGGGTGTGTGGGCAGTGCCTCACTCCCTTCTACCTGGGAATACCTGACAGTGAAAGAACAGCTTCTGGTCAGAACACCTACTGCCAGGAAAGTTCCCTGCGGGGAAGCCATGATTCCAGTTCCTTCTTCTCGTGCCTTCTTTCCTTATACTTCCTTCCTGTGAGTTCTCTCTTAGTCAAACTTTTGCTGACAATCTGTATTTTTAAACAAGAATTTTATGCTACTGTTGATTCAATCAGTAATTAAACCAGGAGAATGCTGAATTACCCAACATAAGCATTTCATAAATATTTTCCTTGCTTGCTTTTAATTGAATTAAATATTTATGAAGTCAATTACATTATAGAGACAGTTGGTATAGCAGTTTTAAAGATGAACAGAGCTCCTGGCTTGGGACATTTACAACAGAGCATTGAACTTAAGACAACTATATAAATTATAACAAGAGAGAGTAAAATCTGTTGGTGGGGATTGTTTGACATGGTGATTAAGACACTGCTCGGGACTTCTGCATTCTATTTCAGAGTGCCTGGGTTCAAGTACCAAATCTTTTTTTTTTTAAGATTTATTTATTTATTTGAAAGTCAGAGCTACATAGAGAGAAGGAGAGGCAGAGAGAGAGAGAGAGAGAGAGAGAGAGAGAGAGAGAGAGGTCCTCCATCCTCTGCCTCGCTGCCCAGTTGGCTGCAATGGCTGGAGCTGTGCTCATCTGAAGCCAGGAGCCAGGAGCTTCCTCCAGGCCCTCCACGTGGGTGCAGGAACCCGAGGAATTGTGCCATCCTCCACTGCTTCCCCAGGCCACAGCAGAGAGCTGAATCCAAAGTGGAGCAGCCAGGACCCAAACTGGCAACTACATGGGATGCCAGAACTGCAAGCAGCGTCCCCCCAAATCCACTCTTGATTCTAGCATCCTACGTAAGTGCACCCTGGGAGGCAGCAGGTGATAGCTCAGGTTTTAGGGTCTATGCCACTCACTTTGGGAAGTACCCAGCTCACAGCTTCAGACTAGAGCACTCGTGGAATGAGCCAGTGGATAGGAGAGCTCTCCCTCGGAGAGATTTAGCTCCGTCTCAACCTCTGTTTCTCTCTCCAAACAAAATGAAAAATAAATTAAAAATGAAATAAGGAGGCCAGTGCTGTGGCGTAATGGGTAAAGCCACCGCCTGCAGTGCTGGCATCCCATATGAGCGCTGGTTCACGTCCCAGCTGCTGCACTTCCAATCCAGGTCTTTGCTATGGCCTGGGAAAGCAGTAGAAGATGGCCCAAGTCCTTGGGCCCCTGCACTCACATGGGAGACCGGGAAGAAGCTCCTGTCTCCTGGCTTCGGATCAGCTCAGCTCTGGCCATTGCGCCCATTTGGGGAGTGAACCATCAGAATGGAAGACTCTCTCTCTGGCTCTACTTCTCCTTGTAACTCTTTCAAATAAATAAATAAAATAATTCTTAAAAAATAAAGGTTTCTGGGAAGAAAAAATAGATAAATAAAACTTATTTTGTCCATTGTTGATTTAATATGTCCATATAAGGATCCATTCTAATCCTCATTTTATGTATAAGAAAAATGAAGGCTAAGAGAGTTGAAGTCACTTTTCCAAAGCTTTCAACTAGAAAGAGCAAGAGCCAAAGTTTTAATTAAGACTTGTCTGGCTCCAAAATCCATCTTCATTTGTAAATGAAAGCCGAAGATGTTGGCTAGGATTATACTCTACATGTTACTGAATATCACAGCAAAGATTTTATATTTATTTTAATCAGATACATGGAATTCACTAAACACTAGCTTACACATGAAAAATCCCTAGAGACAGACCATAACTAAGTGAATTAATAAAATAAATAGCTTGCTAGATTTTGATGGGTGCCTTGAAGGGAAATGGAGTGAAGCAGGGAGACTGGAAATCCTGAGGGACTAGCTGGAGACGGATTGTATAATTCCAAATAGTAGGAAAAGATCCTCTCCTGAGAAAAAAGACAACAAAAGATTCCACAGTTTAGCCTGGAATCCTTTAACACCCAAAGCATGTTGGATGAAGACAGGGTGAGAGTTTGCTGCTGACAGTTCAGTTAGATACTCAGTCTTAACCTGAGAAATTTTCTCATTTTTTAAAAAGATTTATTTTATTTATTTGAAAGACAGAGTTACAGAGCGAGGCAGAGCCAGAGAGAGAAAGAGAGAGAGAGGTCTTCCATCTGTTGGTTCACTCCTTGAATGACCGCAATGGCCAGAGCTAAGCTGATCTGAAGCCAGGAGCCAGGAGCTCTTCCAGGTCTCCCACATGGGTGCAGGGCCCAAGGACTCAGGCCGTCTTCTATTGCTCTCCCAGGCCACAGCAGAGAGCTGGAGGGGAAGAGGAGCAGCCGGGACCTGATCTGGCACCCATACTCCATTCCAGACCAGATAACAGATTATTTTGTCTGTGTTTCAAAAGTATGACAATAAAGTTGATATAATATAAATTCACTTACAAATGTACAGGTTATTTTTAAAGAAGAATCCATGAATATCATTTTTATTTTATTTTTTAACTTTTATTTAAATAAATATAAATTTCCAAAGTACAGCTTTTGGATTACAGTGGCTTCCCCCCCCCATAACTTCCCTCCCACCCGCAACCCTCCCATCTCCCACTCCCTGTCCCATTCCCATGAGTATCTCATTAATTATGTGTTCAATCCCTGTGATAAATCCTTTTCAGAAAGACACAGACTTATACATTATCACATCCAATTTTTATTAAAAGTTTACTTTTATAAATTTAAAAATACATGCATGTGCTTAATAGTATTCTTACATAGAGGAAAATCCACATGGTCATTAAAATTCAAGATACGTTAAAATTCAAGGATTTTTTTTCCTTATGAAATCACACAGCCTCCTTTGAGCTCCTTGAAGGGATTTTTGTCCTCTGGGACACCTTTTACTAGTGGATCCTCCCCAGATCTTTCTTCAACATAATCCCTGACTTCTTCACAGCATTTGGATACCTTAAGGAGAAGGAGAAACAGATAACTCATTTGGTGCAAAACAGAATACTGCAGATGGCAAGAATTTTTTATTGCAATGAATTTTCATTTTGTATCATTCTAATGTGATTGTTTCTGCTTTCCACCAATGCATGCATCTCCTGGGAGAGAAGAAAGGGCTGCCCCTTTCCCAGACCTCCTGGCCACGTCCCAGCCTAGGGTTCCCAGCACACAGGGCCTCTAGCTTCTTCAAATCGGGATCCAGCGATCAGAACACAGCTGGAAACATAAGAATGTCAACTGGTCAGCATTGATCCAATCAGTTTTCCTCATTCCATAAATGTGACTTGTAAAGGCGGAAGGAAATGAATCACTACTCATGCCCAGGCTTATCACCACTCCTGGATTCTCAGAAGTATACGCACGCACTTTTACATAAAACTCGTCTATAGTGATTAGTGTTAATGGGTCAGGGACCCTTGATTAAGTTGTTCAATATCTTCCAGGCATCCAGAACACAGCCTGCATTCAGCTGATGCTCTGAATTTTTGCTGAACCAAAGTATTTATTTTCTTTATGAGCTTGCTTCGCACTTACCTGCATCATTATAGTAACGGCTTAGTAGAAAAATCAGATTTTGGTATTTGAATGGATACAGCCAGAGTCTATTAATGTACCATTAAACAGTCTTTCTAGAGATAGGCAATGTCCAATTAAGACACAAATATAATATGTGTGAATAAACATATGCATATGCCACCTATCTATAGAATCAATTTTTCATACTCTTTTAGCTTCAACTTGTTATGTTTTCAATTAATATATGATTCATGACAGCAACACAGAACTAATTCAGTTTGGGCAGTCCAGTAAGTGGCCATTCCAAGAGTTATTTAATCAACGGATGTTTTTTTCAAGGAACATTTTTGTGGCATTTTTATATGCTAATTCCCAGCCACGTTGGACATAAGACTTTATATTGTTTTGCAACCCTGCAGAAGAAATTGTTTCCAACTTTGGGCAAGGAGAGTCCAGTGTCTTCTTCATAGAACAACAACTTGCAGATTCATACTTTTGAAATATGATTTAGATTCACTCCTGTTTTTCCCCCTCCTCAGTGTTCCCACCCTCCCTCCCAAATGCCCCCTCCCTTAACCCCACCCAGATGCCAGGAACATAGGTAAAAATCAGTCAGTGAGGGGCTGGTTTTGACAGCATCTGGGTAGAATCTGAAGTCAAAAGGACCAATGTCTTCATGGATGGTTACTTAGAATGATATATGAGTCTGTGTCTAAAAATCATTTTCGTGACATTTCTTATATGCATACGTGGTTTAAAATAGGATTGCATGCCACAGTGGAAAGTGCATTCTTTGGTGAAGATAGCTCATCTAGGGTCCCATTACTGTAAAATAAGAATAGCAACACTGGTTGCATTAGGCGCCTAACAAGAGCCTGACGCAAGAAGGTGCACCATCACAGGGTAACTCCTTTTAGCGAACACTACAAAGATTGTCTTCAGCCATTGCCCGCCTCATCATTGAGAATCCGTCAGTTTTAGAAACTAGATGCAAAGGGTTTTCTTACTCTGACAATACTAGTGCATTGATAACAAGATAGATTGAGGCGTAATATGACTATTCTGGTTCATGGATATTAATAATTTTAAATATCAATAGTAAAATAGTGTAGAAAGCACTTGTGTCCTGGACGTTGTTCTCAGAACTTTGTGATCATTGTCGTATTTATTTCTCCCAATTGTCCTCTCAATTAAATGCTATTACTACCTCCACTTTGAAGAACACAGGCATATGTCAATTACATAGATTAGCTTAAGTGAAGGTGACACAGGCTGAAAGTTGTTGTGGAACCAGAATCTGAGTCAGGAATATGGTTCCAAATCTATCCATTGAACCATGGGAGTGATACTACGTCAGTCAGAACTCTAGGTTCAGGACCTGGCGCTTCCATGATGAATATGTGTTCACCTGAATGCTTTATCTCCTGCACTGACATCCTAACCCCTAAAGTGATGGTATTGGATCATGAGAGCAGAACCCTCATAAATGGGAGCAGTGTCCTTAATGAAGAGACCCAGGGGGCTTCCTAGCTGCAATTACCAAGCAAGGACGGAGGGAACAGAGCACTGGGAATGAGGAAGTGGGCCCACACCAAACACCGAATCTGCTGTGCCTCTGGGCCTTGGATTTCCCAGTTTCCTGAATGGTAAGGAATAAATTTCAGTTGTTTATAAGCTACCCAGGCTGCAGCATTCTGCTATAACAGGCTGAACAGACTAAGACAAAGTGCCTCCCCCACACACACACTTTCTCTCCCCCCGCCAGTGTGTGTGCGTGTGTGTGTGTGTGTGTGTGTGTGTGCAAGTACTTGCCATCTGATATTCCAAGAGCCTGGAAACTGAGTAATAGGGGAAAAGGACCCCAAAGCCTGGTGGATGGTGATGTATGTGAAGTTTATCCCATATAAGAATTCCAAGATAAATTTACCACAAGTGAATAATAAGTATGAAGACAACAAAATTGCTTACAAAACAACAATCCTGAGTACACAAATAATAAAACAGTGTTTGGATTTTTTTTTTTCAAATAAAGAAGAAAGAAAAACACTCCTTTACCCCAGACGTTTATTTTTCCCTGAAATTACAAAGATAAGGGTTTCAACTTATTTCTTGCATGTTCCAAGTTTTGTGCTGGTTATAGACTTGGTTTATCTTTACATTTTACTTTCATGGAAAGGAGAGCAGATAAATTTGAGACAATTATAAATATAAAAGAAGCTAAAATCCCAATTTTGATTGGGAGTAAAATTTTAAAGAAAATATGAAGATAATACAAACTCCCTTTTCACTTTGTCTTGATAAAGTTGGAATTTTTTTTTTTTTTTTTTTTTTTTTTTTTTTTTTTTTTTTTACAGGCAGAGTGGACAGTGAGAGAGAGAGACAGAGAGAAAGGTCTTCCTTTGCCGTTGGTTCACCCTCCAATGGCCGCCGCGGTGGGCGCGCTGCGGCCGGCGCACCTCGCTCGTCCGATGGCAGGAGCCAGGAGCCAGGTGCTTTTCCTGGTCTCCCCATGGGGTGCAGGGCCCAAGCACCTGGGCCATCCTCCACTGCACTCCCTGGCCACAGCAGAGGGCTGGCCTGGAAGAGGGGCAACCGGGACAGAATCCAGCGCCCCGACCGGGACTAGAACCCGGTGTGCCGGCGCCGCAAGGCAGAGGATTAGCCTGTTGAGCCAAAAGTTGGAATTTTTTAAAAAATATGTAATATGCTGTTATCATCTACAGAGGAGTTTTTGTTCTACAAATTTCCTAAAATGAAGAAATCTAAAACGCACATCTGTGTTTTCCAAGCTTCAGTCACTGTTTATTGTTGGAAGCTTTTTTCCTTTGCCATTTCTATTCCTTCTAAGTGCAGAGAACTCTTGTAACCATTTCTGAGACCTGCCAGATGTGTCTAGGAGGAGCCAAGGAGTTTTTGTGCTTGAATTCTTTGTTAGGTAAAAAAAAATTTGCAAAATAAGAATGGAATGCATTCATTTATCTCTGACCATGACAGTGCTGGGATATGAGGTCATGGCTCCAAGTGTCTCAACAATCACAAAATATTACATGGAAAAAAGGAAAAGCTTGTGAATTTAGAAAAGTAAAAACAAAATACCTGTATGCATTGCTTCTCTTTATTCTTTAGCTAAAATACAACCTCTATTTCATATTCTTCTTCCCTCTCTTCTGTCCTTTGTCTGTCTGTCCTTCCTTCCTCTTTCCTTTTTTTTTTTTTATTTTTTGAACAGGCAGAGTGGACAGTGAGAGAGAGAGAGACAGAGAGAAAGAGAGAAAGGTCTTCCTTTTGCCATTGGTTCACCCTCCAATAGCCACTGCGGCCGGCGCATGGCGCTGATCCGAAGGCAGGAGCCAGGTGCTTCTCCTGGTCTCCCATGGGGTGCAGGGCCCAAGCACTTGGGCCATCCTCCACTGCCCTCCCGGGCCACAGCAGAGAGCTGGCCTGGAAGAGAGGCAACCGGGACAGAATCCGGCGCCCTGACTGGGACTAGAACCCAGTGTGCCGGTGCCGCAAGGTGGAGGATTAGCCTAGTGAGCCATGGCGCCGGCTCTCTTTCTTTCCTTTTTTAAAAAATAACTCTTTAAAATGTAAAATCTTTCCTAGTTTGGCAGTCATACAAAGCACAGACTAAAGGTTAAATTTGGCTTATGGAAAATAATCTGCTTACTCCTTGAATTAAAGTCTCAATCAACAAAGAATTATGATTATTAACTTTATCAGTCTCTGATGAAGTTTTACTTGAACAATTTATTTTGAACTATATTTAGCTTCCTCAGTCAATAATAAATAAATGAAAGACAGTCAACGCTTTTCCAATTTAGCATTCCGCAACATCATTAGCTTACACTAAATCCAAAAGCAAGCAGGAAATTACCAGCATTCTTTCCAGAGTCACCTCTTTCTTGAGCTGGTCAACTTCCATCTTCAACTTGTCCTTTTCCGTCAGGTCTTCGATGTTGATCACTGGCATCTTTCACCTGCCAAAAAGATAGGAAGTGAACACGTAGCACTGAGTTGCTGGAATCACTCTGAGTCCACCTTAGCCAACCGTGCTCACAGTTTGTCACTTACTAAGCAAGCTGTTCTTTGTTTTATTTTAAATTTCCTGGGATAATCAATTTCTCATGAGCCGTCTCTGAACAATTCTAGCACTGAACAGTAGCCTTGGGATTTTAAAGCTTCTTCGTAATCTTCTCTAATATGATTAAGCCAAGTATCTGACTCTAAACACCTGCCAGTGGGTTTGCAAGGAGGGGTCAGTGCAGTTGTATAAAATCTGAAATGCTCAAAGCTCCTCTTTCCCCCCTCTGTTTGTCACAGTGTAAAATTTCAGGTCATCAACCTTCATCTTCCAGTTCCAAAGCTGCTCACTTTATAATTTGTGCCATTTAACCTAGTTCGAGGTCATTTTGAGGACTGCTCATTAATCTGCTAAATCACTAGTGTACTTAATCTGGAATTTAAAAGGAACCGTATAAAAAGTGTTATTATACTTCAGTATAATGACTTGAAAAGTGATTAATTTGGAAACACTATAAACAACCTTCTTCATCAGAAATAAAGTAGTGTAGTATTTACAACTGTGTCTCCAAGCAATACCTGGGATTTGTATGTAACTCTCATCAACTGTATAACAAGGATAAACAAATGTGGTAGGTTAACAGGGATGTAGCAAGTATCAATGTGCATCATTTGGGTCCCTTGACATCAGTCGTAGTAGATGCTGTTGTTGCCCTGCCCATATCTCCAAACTTTCCTGCACAGGTTGGTTTGGCTGATGAGAACTCAGGTATTATCTGATTGAAACTATTATTATCTGATTGAAACTAGGAGATTCTTCTCCAAGCTGGTCCCTGAGGGTATTGCGTAACAAAAGGTTGGGTGATGTGTCCTCCAAACAGCCTCACCTTTCGCTTCTGGACAAGCTTTCTGCGATACAGAACCTTCCAGAACTCCCCAGGTTTATCCATTGGGATAATGCTAGTCTTCTGAAGCCTCATTTATTAACTTCTCCTCCTGCTCCATCCTGCTTTTCTTACTCCTCCAGAGGTTTCTTCTGAGAGCTTGCCCTTGATAAATCACTTAGGTTCTGCTTCTAGGAGATCCACCCTCAGTTATAATGGATCATTAGGACCATTCCTAGAAAGGACAGACTCTTTGTAACTTTCTTGTGCTCATTGTTGCTTGCCTATTATTGTCTGTATTGTTTAGCACACAGAAGAGAATCAGGAACTCTTGACAAAGGCACTTTAAAAAAATTTTTAGTATTTATGTGACAGGTAGAGTTATAGACAGAGAGGGACAGAAAGGTCTTCCTTCTGTTGGTTCACCCCCCAAATGACCGCCATGGCCAGCACTGCGCCAATCCGAAGCCAGGAGCCAGGTGCCTCCTCTTGGTCTCCCATGGGGTGCAGGGCCCAAGGACCTGGGCCATCCTCCACTGCCTTCCCTGGCCACTTCAGAGAGCTGGACTGGAAGAGGAGCAACAGGGACTAGAACCCTGTGCCTATATGGGATGCCGGCTCCGCAGGCGGAGGATCAATCAAGTGAGCCATGATACCAGCCCCGACAAAGGCACTTAATCTATGTCTTAAATGATCACCTATACTAGATAAAAGGCAAGTCATCTAACTTTATTTTATTAACAAATAGTTTCTCTAAAATGCTGTGATTCATTATATTTAATAATGTTTAACATGAGAAACACTTCATTTAAAGAAACTGTATTCTTAGATGTTTCAAGAATGCTGGTTTTGATGCCACAGGTCTTACATGAAAATGATTCAGAGGTCAGGGACCAAAGTTTTTACCTTCCTCACGGCCATAGAGAAGCACAGCGTAGGCATTACATGTGGGGATCCCAAACGTTCAAAGTCGCATTGACGCCAAGGGCTCACAGAAATGCAATACAGTGTATCATCTACAAAGGTGCCCAGAGTCCAAATGCCCAGTCATGCAATGGAGGGCTGTAGAGCTGAGGTTACAACAGGTATTTGTTTTCTACTCTGGGTTGTTTTTCCCTCCAGCAGGTTTCTCACACCTACCCTACTTCTAGTCAATGACAATTACTCTCACAAATTCAGGTCACTCCCTGTAGCCAGGAGCATGGAGTATTTCAGTGTGTGTTCTTGGAAGCTACATCTATAGTTATTCTATATATAAAAATCATCCGACATCTTTATTATGTGTAGTCATGTTGATTTTTATATTGAAGCCTGTCTTCATGTTTATAATTTGCTGCTTTTGTATTATATGAATACAGTCCAGATACCATACAAATATTGATGGCTTTAAATGGACCACTATGAAATACTTCATCTACAATGGGACTCTGAGTGAGATGGGATTTATGGTCACAGAGAGGGAGGAAATGCACTTTGCCTTGGCTTTTCTTTGTCTGAAAAAGTTGGCTGAGGTTTTGTCATCCAAATAAGGCAACAAGGAAGGTATCTCCTTACAGGACTGTTAAGGGAGCAGCCATTCTCTGGGATATGGGAGTTGCACATAACATAGTTGGGGAGGAAATTTCTCTAAAAGCATACGATGTTTTTATGCTTCTATCTCAATATCTGGAGGATTTTCAAAATAAATAAATAAAGCTCAAATTGACCAAGAGTAGAAAAGAAAGGCATTTGTGCTCGGCAAGGCAAGCAAACAAGTTATGACAGTCATAGACAGAGAGGCTGGGAGCTTCCTTAACTGCTCTGCTTCGGAAGGGTAAGACTAGATAGAGCAGCCCAAGTGTCTCACAGTGGGTTTCAGAATTTCAATATGTCTCTTGCTAATTTGTTTTAGAATTAAAATGAGCTGCTGTTGGAGCAGGTGTGTGGCCCAGTGATTAAGACCCCAGTGAAGATGCCTGCATCCCATATCAAAATACCTAGGTTTATTTATTTCTTTTTTTTAAGATTTATTTATTTATTTGAAAGAGTTACAAAAAGAGAAGGAGAGGCAGAGAAAGAGAGACAGAGACAGAGAGAGACAGAGACAGAGAGAGACAGAGACAGAGAGAGGCAGAGACAGAGAAAGAGAGGTCTTTCATCCAATGGTTCATGCCCCAATTGGCCACAATGGCCGGAGCTGTGCTGATCCAAAGCCAGGAGCCAGGAGCTTCTTCCAGGTATTCCATGCTGGTGCAGGGCCCAAGCAGTTGGGCCATCTTCTACTGCTTTCCTAGGCTACAGCAGAGAGCTGGATTGAAGTGGAGCAGCCCGGACACAAACTGGCGCCCATATGGAATGTTGGCACTGCAGGTGGAAGCTTTACCCGCTATGCCACAGTGCCAGCCCCATTGGGCCCAGCATACCTAGGTTTAATATCTCTCTGCAACTCCTGCTACTGAGGTGCCTGAGGTGTCTCAAGCAATTAGGCTCCTACCACCCATGTGGGAGACCTGGATGGAGTTCCTGGCTTCTGGCTTCAGCTACCCTGGGCATTTGGGGAGTGAACCAATGGATGGGGGCTCCCTCTCTATTGGTCTCTCTTCCTCTCAGCTAAATAACAAAATAAAATCAAATAAGCTAGGGTGAACTTCAAAGGCTGCCTATTTTCTGTTCATTTTAATATATAATACATATTTACAATATTTAACTTATGAAGGGCTACACTAGAGCAGTTGTTCAAATTATTTTTAAAAATTTGTTTGTTTTATACAGATATGAATCAGATTCTTTGAAATAGCTATGTCTGCAGCACTCTAAATTTATTTTATTTCTAGACATTCAGTTTGACAGTGAATTTTTTAGAAACAGATCCATTATATACTGAACTTGTAATCTTGTGAATGCAAATTTATTTATCTTATTTGAAATTCTTCTTGAGACTATAAAAGGATATCAGCCAACATTTTGTTTATTCATCCAAAATTATTTATTATCCATTATGTGTCAGACACAATTCCAGATCCTTGAGGGTAGAGCAGAGAAAAAAACAGATTAATAACTTTGCTCTCAAGGAACTAACTGGCATTTTAGTGAGGGAGATAGACAACAACAAGATACAAGAACAAAACGTACGATATTTTGATAGAGATAAGTGCTAAGGGAAAAAATAAAGCAGGAAGTATCTGAAATATCTCAGTTAAAGAGAACAGACAAGGAAGCTCTCTGGGATAGGATGCGCGGAGTGAAGACCCGAGAAGAGTGGAGTGGGTTATGTAAGCCTTGAAGAGAGGTTGTCCCAGGGCACACCAAATACTAGGGGCGCAGTGGCCAGCATGAATCTGAAGCTACTTCAAAAAGTTCACGGAAAAATGCAATTAAAATGTATTGATTTTTGGTGCCAAAAAGAAAATTGAAAGCCAAACATATGAGGGTTTTTTTTTTTTTTTTTTTTTTTTTTGTGACAGGCAGAGTGGACAGTGAGAGAGAGAGACAGAGAGAAAGGTCTTCCTTTGCCGTTGGTTCACCCTCCAATGGCAGCCACGCCTGGCACACTGCGGCCGGCGCACTGCGCTCATCCGATGGCAGGAGCCAGGTGCCAGGTGCTTTTACCTGGTCTCCCATGGGGTGCAGGGCCCAAGCACTTGGGCCATCCTCCACTGCACTCCCGGGCCACAGCAGAGGGCTGGCCTGGAAGAGGGGCAACTGGCACAGAATCCGGCGTCCCGACCGGGACTAGAACCTGGTGTGCAGGCGCCGCAAGGTGGAGGATTAGCCTGTTGAGCCACGGCGCCGGCCTGAGGGTTTTTTTTTTTTTTAAGTTCATGTGAAATATGCATTATTCAAAAACACTGCATGGATTTCAAAAAATGTTTGCACCAAAATAAAAAGTTAGCTTTTCATTTCCTCTTTCCACAAGTTGCTTGTTTGAAGTGCCTTGTAAAGCCACATGAAGTATCTACCTTCACTGGAGAAGTGCAGCGCATGTGAGCAAACAGTACACAAAAGCAGTCCCCATACAACTCTTGAAGTCCATTGTAAAGACTCTTGCTTTACTGTGAGCGACCCAGGGGACCCTGGAGGGCTTTGAGTAGCAGAGGGACGTTTCCTGATGTGCTCTGGCAGCTCCTTGGAGGTAACCCACAGGGGCCAGGGTGGGAACAGGGAAGAGACAGCTGCAAGGATGGAGGTGAAAGCCAGGCTGGTAGGGCTGGAAATGGGGGTGGGTGGTGAGCATCTACACAGACTCTGGAGGTAGAGCTAACAGGACGGACCAAAGGAAAGGACGGAGAAGAAAAATGAAAGGGAATAGTCCGTATGAGCAACTGGAAGAAGAGACTTGCCATTTCCTGCAATTAGCAGGGCTATGAAAGGGGAAATAGGACATTTGAGATGCCTGTTAGCACCCCCCCCCCCATTTTATAGGCAGCGGAATTTAAGTGAGAGGCCACAGTTTAGAGCCATGAGAATGGATGGGAAACCCGGGAAATAGAATTGTATCCCTTGTAAAGTGAGGGAGATAGGATGATTCACAAAGGAGAGTGAGTTTGCTGTCCCGAGGGTTAAATGGAACAATATAAGGCAACCTTCTTCAAGCATTTACCACGTGTCAGACACTGCTGAATGTGTACCCACAATGCCTTTATATCCGGGCATCTACTGTTTCCCTTCTCTCTTTTCACCTGGGCAGCACCCAATGCAGTCTCCATGTATTCAGCAAATATTTGTTGAGTAATCACCACAGCCAAGCTCTGTTTTTATTGCTTTTTTCTTGAAGAAGCAAACAAACTCTTGTCTCTTATTATGTTTATAACCTTCCACTGTATAAAACATGCTTTTCATTTGAATATTTTGTCAAAGAGTAGTTTGTATTTTCATTTATTGCCAACTACTTAGGCTGATCATAGATTTTTTAAAAAATCATATTTGGCTTTTAAAACCCAATTCCTTTTTTTAAAACGGAATTTTCTCAAAATAAAACTAAAAACAGAAGTGGCATAATGGGTGATACCACTGCTTGGGACATTAGCACCCCATATCTGAGTGTCAGTTTGAATCCTGATATCTTAACTTCCAAACAAGCTCCCTGCTAATGCATTCTGGGAGGCAGGAGGTAATGGATGGCTCAGGGCTTGGTCCGCTGATATCTACGTGGGAGACACTCACAGTTCCTGGCTCCGGTCTTCATCCTGGCATAGCCCTGGAGTTTACAGCCTTGAGAAGTGAAGCAGTGGATGGAAGATCAATCTCTCTCTCGCTGTCTCGCTCTCGCTGTCTCTGTCTCTGTCTCTGTCTATATATCTTTATCTGTATCTCTGAGTTGCTCTACCTTACAAATAGATAAAAATAAATAAGCAATAAAACATTTTTAAAAAACTAAAAATTTAACTACCACTTGATTTTTTTTATCAGTCACTATTTCATTATATGAATAACATTCACTCTCAACATGCAAGCTAGCTTATTTGTAAGGTACAGGTGACTAAAAGACACTTGGATGTAGTCTGTAACAATTCATTTGCTATTCCAAAACCACTCTCTTGCTTTATTTCCAAGACATTTGGAAAGAAGAGGTGGATGGTGGTAATAGTAACTTGGTTATTCCAAAAGTACTTCCGAGATCCTACTTTCCAGGACTTGGCCTTGGCACTGGATGGCAGCGGGGCAGGCAAGCACTATGCTCTTACAGCACTTGTACATCAGCATCAGGATCAGACAAGCAAACTAAAAACTGAACTAACAGAGTAATTTAAATGATGAAGGTTACAAAGATGCTTTGTGATTCTGTATTGTAATCAGGAGCGGCTGAGATGGGGGCCAACATAATCCACCTAGCTTTGGAGGTAGTGCCAGTGGGACAGGCATGTAGCTGCTGAGAAGGAGACTAGACAGGGCAGATCAGGAACTGATCATTTCACGCAGGGACGGAGGCTTAGCTGAATGAAGAGCTCCTGCAAAGACCCTGAGATGGAGAGAAGTAGGAAAGCAGAAAATACAGCAGTGCTTGGGTGCAGCAAGGCTGGGGAGAGTGATGGAACGAGATCAGGAAGGGAGACGGTGCTCAGATCAAACCATGAAGGCGTTTAATCATTGACATGTCGATTAGACACATAAATGGAGAAGTGAAGCAGGTGCAAGTGTTTGGAATTCAGAGGAGAGACCAAGACTACATTCAAATATATGCACATGTATATGCATGTATGTGTGTGTAAGGTTTCTACGTGCATTTATGTGAAATCACGTGATAGAGGACAGTTAGAGAATGGCTCTCAGGGTAAGGCTTGTATCATTCCAACCTTTGATGTTTATGTTTAGCCAGAGAAGGACAGATTAGTGAAGAAGAATTAGTCAACTAAGTAGGGGAAATCCAGAATTATTTGGTGTCACATAGACAAAGTGAAAACTATTTCAAGGATCGGGAAGGGGATGAGTGGCACCGTAGTGAAAGCACAGCTGGGACACGTGCACCCCACACTGGAGGGCCTAGGCTCCTCATGGAACATGGGGGCGCCTGACTCTGCCTCTGACGCCAGCCTCCTGCTAATGTGCACCCTAGGAGGCAACACGTGATGGTTCAAGTAACTGGACCCCTGCTACCCACTTGGGAGACATGGATTCAGTTCTGGGCTCCTTACGTTGGCTTGGCCCAGTCTTGGCTGTTGTGGGCATTTGGAAAGCGAATGAATAGTGAATAGGGGATTTCTATTTGTTTATCTCTATTTCTCTCTTCCCCACTCCTGTGTGTGTGTGTGTGTGTGTGTGTGTATTTTTCTTTCAAATAAAATGAAAATAAACCATATTTTTTAAAAAAAAAGAATGAAAAAGGATTTGAAATTGTCACAGACTTGTAAGAAGGCAGACAAAATATAGATGGAAAATGTGGTTCTGAGTGACCTGCGTGGCAGCTGCTCTGGTTGGATGTCACATGCCCTGAGAGACCCCATAGGAGGTGGCAACATGATCTGCCCACCACAACACCACTTCCTGCTCTTCCTCTTCCTAATATGGGCATTTGATTGGAGTGGAATGTGGGAAAAAGACGAGGAAATGCAGGCTGTTAGCAAAGGCACTCTTTTGGATAAATTTTACTGGAAAAGAGAGCAATAAAGGGAGATTTAATAGGAGTAGGGCATAGAGTCATATGTGGGCATTAAATTTAGGATGAAAATGAGACAATTACAGAGTGCTCTGCATGGGAACTGTTAAAACCAGGGAATGTGCTGAACGATGAGCGAGAGACAGAACTGATGGTAGAGAGGAGGGCTGCCCTTGGGAAGGCAGAGGGGGAAAGGACGAGAGCAGGGGCCAAGGGGTTCATCTCTAAAGGTCCTGGACACTACTCCTTTACAAGAGAAAGGCAATCCTAGAATCTGGAAGATTCAGTTTGCCAGCATGAATGATTCATCCTTCCTGGGGTGGTTCAGAACTAAGCCAATCAGGGAGAAAAATAATAGGGGGGACGTCCCTTTCCAACTGTAGCTACTGCCTCCCTTTGCCCTCGAAAGACAGGGTGACCCTCCTGTGTGATGTAAAATACAAAAGCTTTTCCACATAAATTCAGAACAAACAAATATTTTGCGGGTGTATAGCACTTTAATAATGAAAGTATATTTAGCAGATTTTGGCTATATTATAAAAATGAAGTATTCTTCCAGGAGAAGGTATCTTTGCATCTGAAAGGTCAAGGTCCATTACTTTCAGCTAACTATAGCCCTGAAAATGAGGACATCAGTGATTAAGTCTCTTAATCCTCTAATCTGATTATCAACTCTGGCAGATGATCTATTTAGAGCATGGTGGCAATGCATTTAAATTGCACCTATCAATTTCCTCCGTAAGTGAATTATGACATTTGTATTTGAATTTTAAAAATCTGAGATAAGGCTGTCTGGGTACTGACCCAGGGTGATGAATGTGTTTTGTATAGGTTGAGCATCCCTAATTCCAAAAGTTGAAATCCAAAAGCTCCAGAATCCAAAGTTTTTTGAGCACTGCCATGATGCTGAAAGTAAAAACTTCTGCAACTGATGTCATATGACTGCTTGCATACTGAAGTACATTGAAGACACTGTATAAAATTATCTTCAGGCCACATGTATAAGGTAAATATAAAACAAATGAATTTCACGTTTAAACTTGGGTCCCATCTCCAAGGTATCTCATTAAGCATGTACAAATGTGCCCAAACCAGAACCACTTCTGATTCCAAGCATTTTGTATAAGGAACAGGGAGTCTGTATAAGGTAAAACTGTCACTGGTCTCCACTAATGTGGAAGAAAAGGATTCGTATACAGTGACAGAGGCCAGGGGATGAGGATTCAGACTGCCTATACAGCTCCTAAGGGGACTTCAAAACGTTTGTGGAAAATGGAATTGAAAAATATGTTTAATTTGGTTCAAAACATTTTTGAGATGTATGTGTAGTTTTATTGTAATGTGCATTTTCCACGAATGTTTGGAAGCATCCTTCTATAGCTTTGGGAAAGTGACTGTCTGACATTTCATCTTCCACAATGCAGAAGGGAGACAATAAAGTAGCTTCCTTGTGGGGTTACTGTCAGGGAGTAACAAGCTAATCAGTGGAAAGCACAAAGTGAACTCTGAACACACATTATAGTATTTTAGCATTCTTACCAAGATGGAGTTTCCCACCTGCTATCCAGGAACGAGGGGTACACTTCCCTTTCTCCCCACTTGCTTGGCATGTTACTCCCAACAGCTTGGTAGCCCAGACTAGAATTCTGAATGGGTAGAGAGGCTGTGCTCCACCTGGGAGGCCTTGGATAAAATCATCCAAAATCTGTCCCAATTTTCTGTGTGCCAAACACAGTTAAACATGCAGCAAGTTGAGCAACAGAAAAGATGGTGTTCATGTTGAGTAGATACGATGTGAAGGAGCATATACCCATGAGCCAAAGAAAAGGAACTTCTGAGATTCTACGCTTTCTGCAGGAGGCAATTCAATACCTAAAGAAGCAGCTAAAGCAACTAGCTGACAGAATGAGCCTCCATGCCCGATAGGCTTAGAAGATGTAATGTCAGCTATGTTTGTGATACTGGTTTTTATTTTGAATTGAGCTTTGCTTACATTTTATTTACTTCCTCCTCTACGATCTCATATTCTTAATATTGCACTAAGAATATTATGTTTGACTGGATTGTTTATATTCATCTGTCTACCCTATCATGCTCTGAGATCCCTAATGTATCCCATTCATCCTAGTATCTCAAACACCCAGCACAAAGTTTGGAACATTTTTTAAAAAAGATTTATTTATTTCTTTGAAGGCAGAGCTACAGAGAAGCAGAGGCAGAGAGAGAGAGAGAGAGAGAGAGAGAGGTCTTCCATCCGGTGGTTCACTCCCCAAATGGCCGCAATGGCCAGAGCTGCGCTGATCCGAAGCCAGGAGCCAGGAGCTTCTTCCAGGTCTCCCATGTGGGAGACTTGGGCCATCTTCTACTGCTATCTCAGGCCATAGCAGAGAGCTGGATTGGAAGAGGAGCAGATGGGACTAGAACCAGTGCCCATATGGGATGCTGGCGCTTCAGGCCAGGGCTTTAAACCTAAACTTTTACAAAACCCTCAGAAAGATTAACTGTTGTTCTTAAAAGGTGGGTAAGCTCCTCCTTAGTGTGCACTAGACTCGCTTAAGTTTGTATCTTGACAGGACTTAAAGTAACAGGGAGCAAGAATTATCTTTGTTTATCAAGGAGCTGTTGGAGTAACTTCACCAATGATTGTGTTATGGAATTTGTAACCCCAATGATGGGGCTCTATGAATGCCCATCATACTCTCATGAGCCAGACACACTGCCTCTCTCTCTGAGGTTTCTGCCAGAGGGGAAGACCATCTACCTCAATCCCGCCCTTCAATCCTTGGTCATCGGTTTATGCCTCTGTAAAAGGAACACACTTAGAGTTCCTTCCTGCATTCAAATTCTGATAACCCCCGTCCTGTTTCACAGAACTTGGGGCGACTCTGGGGCTCTGTCTTTAGCCCCAGCCACGATGACTGTCACTTGGTAATGATCAGTCAGTCTGGATGACTATTTCCCCCACTTCCCTCCCAGCTTCGCACTTCCTGTTGACTCTGGACAAAGGAATTATTTTCCATAGCCTGTGGTAAACCTTTGACCCAAATCCCAGCTGCAGAGACACAAGGAATGTGACAGCCCTCTGGAGACTGACAGTGGTGGTCATGGGGCTCCTTTGGTCCCATGTGTAAATGCAGTCACGTTAAAGCACTTCTCAGGAAATGGGAAGGTATGCTTCTCATGGGGATAAGAACACTCAAGTGATCTATAACTAAGAGGGGTAACGTCTTTCCTAATCACCTGACTTGAAAATGCCCAACGTGTCACCGCCCTGTGTGTCCAGACTCCTTCCTGTCTCAGTGAAGAGAGGTATTCAGCAGAGGTGTTACAATGTGCTGTGTTTGCCATAGACAAAGGGAAGGCATCCAGTGTTTCTCAGGAGCCTCTGTGAGCAGGACTTGAACCTGTCTACAGACTCCACGCCTGCTCTTGCCCTTCCCACTCCTGTTCATGTCACACAGCATCCTTGAGCAGACTGGGGTCCTCCGCTGTAGCTGAGAGTGACTGGAATCTCATTTCCCTGGAAGAGATGACCACAAGATCACAAGATGATATCTGGGGGGTGTGATAGTCTCCTAGACAGGAGGTGTGGCCTCTGATCAAATAGGCTGATAGAGCAAGGTCACGGGTGCCAGTCCTACAGGGCCAGTTCCCTGTTGTCCTTGCTGCTCCACCTTGGAACTTCAGGCCAGGGCTCTCAGTACCTGGGACATGAGAGGGTTTGGATGGACTGTGTTGACTGTGTGAGGGCAGAAATGATCTCTGAGCATGCAAGCACTTTGCATTTAGCTCTCATGGTGCATCCATGAAGTGGGGTGACCGTGTCCTTGCACAGACAATAATCTGGGGGCTCAGAGAGTTGGGGTGACTCATTCAAGGCAGCAAGGATGAAAACCCAGTTCTCTTACAACTTCTGAGTCTGTTGCCTCATCATACCATGTAATTTCCCAAAGTAGCTGTCCTGACTCAAAGGGCTCATTGTTCTATGAGGGCAAAGAATGACCACAAAATGTCCAATATCTGCAGAATACAGAAGAAATGATATTGGCAAGGCTGAATGGCAATTCTGATGCACAGCAAGTCCTGCATCTTATTTTAGCCCAGTTGACAGATTTAATCATATTCAGAAGAGTGAGTTTCAACTAGAAAACTTTGAACACAACCCTGGATAAACATTTGATAAAAGTCCCCTCCATTTACACCAGTGGGAATTTGTAAATAACAACAAACCCACCTACCCCTGCCATCTTTGTTTTGGTCCAGGGAAGCTGGTCATTAAACAGTTATCCTTATATCTCTGAGCGTCATTCTTAGTCATAGAAGAGACAATGTAGCTGATGGCATTTCCAGGTCAGGCTGGTTGTCCTAGGAATATGATTCTCTGATATGACATCCGGATAGCTGAAAACACAGAGTGTAAACTCTCCCCGACTCTCCATCCACCACGAGCGAGTGTCCGGTTCTTTCCAGGGCTATTGCTACACATAATAACATATTCACACATGGTGGCACATTCATACCTTTAGTGTATCTTCATGAATTACTACTCAGAAACAAACTATTCAAACACACAGCTACATGAGTGATCCCAAACACAGTGCTTAAGGAAATACAAGATACTACATTCTTTATGATTCCACTTAACTGAAATTGAAGGCAGCCAGAGCTAATGTGTGGTGACAGAAATCAGAAGTGTGCTCGCCCCAGGCCTGGGAATAGAAGGGATGATCTGGGAGTTTGGGAGAACTTTTGGGGTGATTGGAGCATTCTAATTTGCAACGGGAGTGGGATATATTGAACTATGATAAAAATACAATCAGTAATCAAAATTCATCAAATTGGACTGGGTGTAGGTGGCAGCGGAAGGGTCGTGCCTGGCCTCTTGTGTCCCCTAATGCATGTCTGGCTGCAGTCCCAGCTGTATTTGATTTCTGACCAGCACCTGCCTCAGAGCAGGGGATGGCTCAAGGGGTAAGGTCCCTGCCACCCACGTGGGAGCACTAGGTTGAGTTCCCAGCTCCTGGCTTTGGCCTGGCCCAGCCCCAGCCTTTGGAATCACTGGGGGGAGGGGATCAGCGAATGGGAGGGGTGTGTGTGTGTGTGAGAGAGAGAGAGAGAGAGAGTGTGTGTTACATAAAATAAAATTTTTTAACTCATCAAATTGTGCGCTTAAAGGATCATTACTAAGTGTAAATTGTCATGCGACTGAAATACATGTGTTACCCAGCGCCCACTGCATTTCTGAGTTCATCTAAAGTGTCTGTCTGTCGCAAGGAGCCCTGCCCCACAGGGCGCATGGATCTCTGGCTCGCCCCCCTGAGCGCTCAGACCGTGGCCTCAGGCTGCTTGGCGGGTGGCGGAGCCTCTAGGAGAGCTGGTTGCGCCACCGCCAGGGACGCACCGTCTGGACATCCCCGTCTGAGCTCTGGAGAAAGTCTGGGAAGCAAGTTCAACTTCTCAACTCCAGGGCTGGGGGGTAATTCCTTGGGCGGCCGGCCTTGCACGGGAGGGAATCAGCTGCCCCCTGCGGGCGCCCCGCCGCCCCATCTGGGGTTCCCTGAAGCCCGTTCCCACCGTGCCGCCTGCCCCCGAGGGTCCCTGGACCCCAGCACCATGGCCCCTGCTCGCTGGCTGGGGCTCCTGCCGCTCGCTGTTCCTGCTGCCGGCCGCGCTGGGCGAGGCTCCTCCACCGGGCGCCCGCCAGGGGCCGGGGGGGCCCCAGAGCCTTCTCCCCGGGCAGAGGCTAACTCCCCTCCGCTCGTGCAGGGCAGCGCTCGGACACCTGCCTGCGGCGCGCGCGGCCCGCGCTGCCACCACGACAGCTACACGCGGGGCTGCAGCCTGCACCTGTGCGGGGGCTTCGGGGGTCCGGCTGAGTGCGGGAGTCGGCTCGCGGGTCTTCCCGGTGTCTGGCAGGCTTCGCCCCAGCCCGCTTCCTCGCGCCTCGCTGGCGGTCGTCCTCACTCAGGGCCTGCGTGCACTTAGGGGCAGTTTTGTTATTTCGTCCTCCGGCGCAGGGAGTGCGCGGGAATCATGAATTAGGTGCGACGGAAGTGCTTTTCTGGAATTACCGTTCTCTCGAACTTGTGGCTTTTACCTCTCTGGGAGGCTACTTCCACCTGTCAATCACCCATCAATCAGCATTGCGCTCAGCGGATTTTGTTTTTCCAGTGTGCCTAGCGCGGTGTATGACTTGCATGTCATGCGCCGATACCCAAACGTGTCTTGGATCAGCACAGGGATGCGGTGGAGAGTCACAGTACTGTGCTTGTTGATTGACTGATTGACGTGGCTCATATTATATTTGTTAAGGCCTGCAGCACACCGGAGGGCTTTGCTGTTAGGAGACAATGTGTATTCCCATGAATAAGCTTTGGTTAACAGGGGCCGGAGTCTTTCCGCTGAGCTTGAGTCGTGTATGGGCGGTCGTTTGGAGTTTGCTGTCCCAGCACAAATGTGACTTTCTTCCTCCGGCTGTTTTTGAAGGCAGCAAACTTTTGAAAGCAACGCTAAGAAGGCTGCCTGGGATTCAGCATGTTTACTCCGCCCCCTCCCCTTTCCTAGACATTCCACAAAGTGGCGGCTTCGGAGTCCGGGACCCTCAGTGTTACAGGTCTGAAGGGCGCTACTACTTCACTCGAAGTCCCGTGAGCTGTGAGAAGTTCCCATCTCCTGCCTGCACTGTACTGAGAACGGGTTCCCAGGCAGGGCCGCTGTGTGGCCTTCTGTTTACCACAGAAAGGTGAATGCTCATTCTGCGCTGTTCCTGATTGATTTCTGGTGACATTAGTATAGTTAGTGTTCTTGGGATTTCACATACATTACAATATTGACCTTTTTTTAACACTCCGATTTTATTAGTAAGCGCCCCGTAACAGTTCCAGTTCGTATCCAGGACAATGAATTTGAAAACCAGTCTTCATCTGGGAGTATGGCACGGATAGTTTCTGCATGATGTATCTGGCAGGTGCATCATCGTTACACAGTGATAATAAAAGCAACAACAGGTTACCTTACCTGGAGTCCATCACTAATAACTGCGTCTGCAGGTGAGAGCCACCCTCTCCGAATATCAGGCCAACAGTGCCTCGCTAGGATTTGTTCTGTAGAATTCTGACAGCACTAGGCACAAAGTTTGTTTTTTCTCTTTGGATCGCCATCAGCAGTTTCACAAATCTGTTGTTTTTCAGAGTTCTGGGAATTCATGGTTACTCCATTGATCTTTCACAGGAAACCTTAACTGAGGATATGTAGATGTTCAAGCTTTTTGCTGATGGAGACCTCTTAACAGGGGCTCAGGATCAGCTGGGTCAGAAGTCCACCATTATGCAAATATTTCTGTTCACCAGAGTAAGCCCGGTACTTCACCATATCAGCAATTGGTTTTTCCCAATGCCAGTTGCCAGCCATGTGGAGGGGCATGCAAGCCAGAAAGCGTGGGGTGGGAGGCCAGCAAGGGCCCGCGAGGACGGCAGAGGCAGAAGGCAAACAGGGGATACTGGTCTCCCGTTTTCCTGTCTTCTGAGCGAGTATTACATCCTTATGTTAACATGTGAAGGTGGGAGCTAGACGTTTAGAAGCGACTTGCCAAGTTCTGAAGTCACTGAAGAACTACAAGTTGATTTTCCTTTACCCAGAAATCCAAGACCCCAAATTGTTCAAATACCAACATGATGTCACTCCTGGAAAATTCCACATCTGATCTCATGTGACAACTGCAGTCGAAATACAGGAATCCCCTACAGTGAAGAGATTGTGTAAAATTACCTTCAGGCTACGTATATGAGGCGTATGGGAAGCATCAGTGAATTTTATATTTAGTTTTGGATCCCACCCCTAAGAATCTCATGTCTATGCAAATATTGCCAAATCTGTGAAAATTCCAGAATCTGAAATACTTTTGGTCTCAAGCATTTTGGATAAGGGCGCTAAATCTTATTTTCTCATCCATTCAATTTCCACATTAAAAATTCTATTTTTCATTCTTGGATTTCATGACCTGTGGTTTGCATGGGATCATGGAACCAGTTATACATATGAGAGAGTGGAATATAAAGAGACTTAAAATTTTTGGTTTTTGTGTTCTTAGTAAATGCAAGTTATAGCACAAAGAGATCCTTATGCTTATTTCCTACCCCACCCACTCACATCCTTCAAAGGCGGATTACTTGGATTTATTTAATGTTCAGGCAGAGGAATTAAATGGGAATTCCCCTAGATTCACCAAAGACAACAGAGAAAAGAATTCAGCAAACAAGGAAAACTTTCTTTGGAAGAGATGTTGATAAGACCTTGTCACTTTTTTGTGTTGAAAATGCAAAATTGTGAATTCATTGGGAGATGGTGTCTTCTAGCATTCTGTTATATCCTTTGTGTATATGTAAATGTCCCAGTGATTGGCTACTTGGAAATTAAATATTTTAGTGCTTCATTAATTGTGAAAAGAGAATTGATAAAAATATTTAAAATAAAACAACCAACGCAGGAAAGTTTATCAAAGCATATCCTGTACTTCCTTTGAAACTTAGCCCATTTTCCTTTGGCTGTATCTATTTGGGGTTTATTTTCTTTTCATGTTCAAAGGATGTAAACACATAGTTTCAGAAGAAATTCTGTCCATTTTATAAAAATGTATAATTACCAAAATATAGCAGGTAAGCCTACCAGCACATCTTTTTAAGTGGTTTAGGGAAGGGACATCCATAAGGATGGATGGGCACCTCTCCAGACAGAGCCTGAGAGAATGGGGGGTGGGAAGGAAGAGTGGAGAGAGAGTACACCTGGCCAGACCAGGCGGGCGGCTCAGCAGACAGGCAGAGGGCTGAGCTCGAAGTCCGGTTGAGGCCGGGGGTTTTTAAGGAGATGGGTCTTGCTTCCCCACCTCTGCTCCTCTTGGAACAAAGGGCTTTTTGGATGTAAATAGAAAAACTTATCCCTGAGTTTTGCAAATGTTAAGCAGCTTCTTCCTGTGGAAGGAGGGGTAGGGACCTCCACCTGGCAGGTTAATCAGGTAGAAGGGGGCAGGGCAGGGCAGGGCAGGATGTGAATACCGGGCTGCCCCTGAAACACCATCGGGATGCCCTTGAGATGCAGCATATGCTGGACATAGATGTCTTCTCTTTAGGCCTTTATGTCACACACACATAAGCTCATGACTGACTTCCTACCTAACATGAGGAGAAATGAAGTAAAGATTGTAAAATAACCTCTCTGACTGAATTTAAAACTTAGTTTGTTAAAGCCAGAAATGTTTTACTCTGAAAAAAAAAAAAAAAAGGTTGTGTCTCTTTATTTTAATGTATCTTCCTATTCTTATTCTTTGTGGATAGATGGATAGATGGATAGATAGATAGATTTATAAAATTGTTTCCTATTATGTTATTTCTTAAGACATAGTGGATTGGAAACCACTAAAATTATTAAAAATGTTGTGCTATTCAAGATATTTATTTATATTACACCAGAAAAGCAGCCATGCATGAATTTAGTGATTTCAATTCTACCAATTTCTATGCAATAAAAGGATTTTTAAAGTTCTTAGATTTTTTTGGCAGGATTAACATATTAGAAAGTATGCATTTATTCATTTATTTATTTATTATTATTTTTTAAAGATTTATTTATTTATTTATTTATTTATTTGAAAGGGTTACACAGAGAAAGGAGAGGCAGGGAGAGAGAGAGAGAGAGAGAGAGAGAGAGAGAGAGAGAGGTCTTCCATCTACTGATTCACTCTCTGGATGGCCACGACGGCCAGAGCTGCGCCAATTCGAAGCCAGGAGCCAAGAGCTTCTTCCGGGTCTCCCAGGGTGGTGCAGGGGCCCAAGGACTTGGGCCATCCTCCACTGCTTTCCCAGGCCATAGCAGAGAGCTGGATGGGAAGTGGAGCAGCTGGAACTCAAACTGGCACCCATGTGGGATGAGGGCGCCGGCCCCTATTCTGAGATTTTTAAAGAGACTATTAATTTAAAGAGTGGCTTTAGGTTTATAGAGAAGTTGAGCAGAGGAGAAGGCGACAGGATGCAGTGAATGAACCTGCAGCTTGCAATGCCGGCACCCCATGGATGCTGATTCTTGTCCTGGCTGCTCCACTTCCAACCTGTTTCCTGCTGCCCCAAATATGTGGACCCCTGCCACCCACATAGGAGATCCAGCTGAAGCTCCTGGTTCCTGGCTGGGGCTTGACCCAACTGTGCCTTTGTGGCCATCTAGGGAGTGAGCCAGTGGATGTAAGATCTCTCTTTGTCTCTCTCCATCTCTCCGTAACTCTGCCTTTCAGATAAATAATAAATCTTTGTTTTTAAGGAGTAGAGCAGAAAGTGCTGAATTCCAATATGTAATCTCATCCCTGTCACACACATAATTTCTGCTGTTGGCATCTTGCATTAGAGTGGTATGTTTGTTACAACTGATGAGCACTTGAGTATGCCCATTATTTAGCAAAATTGTAAATGACTTTAGCCTTGTAATCTCTCATTTAAAAATCTATTTCAAATAGATACATACCTAAGGACATCATTGATAATGGAAACAAATCAGATATTCATCAGTAGGGATTGGTTGAAAAAAATTGCAGGTGCAGAATGAACAAAATAACTAGATAAGAACATCATCTGATTCCTAGAATATTTAAAAAAAAACAATGTATGGGGCAGTATGAATAAACACACACCCCTTATGGAAGCAGTAACGATATTGAAAGTGGTGATTGTGAGGGGAAAGAGAGAAGAGGGGAGTGAACAAGGGTGGGAGATGAAGTTCATGTAAATATGTTCTGACCTTGAGCCATGTACAGCTTTTACATAATTGAAAACCAGAGTTTGGGGCCAGCGTTGTGGTGCAGTGTGTTCAGCTGCTGTGTGTGATGCTGGCTTCCCTTATCAGAGTGCTGGTCCAAGTCCTGGCTACTGCACATCTGATCCAGCCTCCTGCTGATGCACCTGGGAAGGTGGCAGATGACTCGGGCACTTGAGCCCCCACCATCCATGTAGGAGATCTGGTTGGAGTTCCTGGCCCAGCCTTGACTTGACTTGACTGTTGCACCTGAGGTTGGAAGCTCTCTCTCTCTCTCTTTCTTATATGTGCTCTGCCTTTCAAATAAATAATTTTTAACAAAATCTGAAATTAAAAAGAATAAATATCATTTCTTTAAATATTGAAAATAAAATGACCCCTACTGAAAATTCAATAGTGGCATAACTACACAAAGGAGATATGCCTGTTTTCAGTGACTTTCAAAACCAATATTTTGCCCACATCTCTAAAAATTCATTTAGTAGTCATATTATTATTAGTAATATTGGTATTATTTTGAACATAGAATGTATCAATTGTTAAATGATATATTCTATAAGAAACAATACATATCTGCATTTCTTTAGAAGTCAAGATTTTCAATGTTAAGAAGAAATGAGATACATGTGTAAAATTAGAGATATTAAAAAAGAACCTTTAGTTTTGGAATTAGATTAGTAGTGTGAACTCAACTTATTTTCTCTTTCAAAAATATGTTTTTCCCACCTGCACTAGTTCAATGTTACTATGACAAATTACACAAGCCCAGCTGACTCATGAAGAAAAGAGATTTATGTTGGCCCATGGTTCTCGTCCAAGGTTGAGGGCCCGTATCTAGTGAGACCCGTTTTCAGAGTCCCAAGGTGGCACAGACATTTCATGGCAAGTAGCGGGGAGAGCACTTCTGTGAGTCTACCGTAGTCTCTTTCCCTCTTCTTAGGAAGTCGCTAGTATTCAATCATGGAGAGTCCACTTTGATGACCTTATTTACTCCTGACCACCTCCCAGAGGCCCCATCTGTAATCACTATAGATGGGGTTCCCACCTGTAATGGGAATTAAATTTTGGACCCGGGAGTGGGGGGAGCACTCTGACCGTACCCAGACCTTGGCAGCACCCTCTGGGACAAGCCTTGGAAGCAATGACAGCTTAGCAGCAGCACGCACATCCGGCACTAGACTATGACCTGTAAATGCTGCTGCTCACTGAAAAGACCAGACCTGGGGAAAATCTCTGAGTCCATGTCTAGGGCAAGGAGATGTAAGAGGAACCTGGATTATCTTCTTGCAGAAATCAGGGAAGTTAAAGGCTAATGAATCATGTTACAAAAACAGGAGAGGAGCAGATAGGACATTATGAACATCAAATCATGATCATAATATATAAGCACATAAATATAAATATGCAGTAATCTGAACCCCAAATCACACACATGCATTTATGTGTGCATGTACACACACATACATGTTATTATTTATTTGAAAGGCAGAAAGAGAGAGAGAGATCTCCCATCTACTGGTTCACTTCTCAAATATCCACAAAAGGCAAGGCTGAGTCAGGCTGAAGTCAGGGGCCTGGTACTCAACCCAGGTTTCCACATTGGTGGCAGGAGCGCAGGTGTTTGATCATCCTGGGGTGCACACTGGTAAGAGCTGCATCAGAGGCAGCATCAAGATGGAACTCAATACCAGGCACTCTGATATGGGATGTGGTTTACTACAGAGCAAGTTAACACAGCCATCATCTTCCATACTTACTTTTTTCTGTTTTGGGTAAGAGCATCTAAAGTCAAATTGCAGCAAGATTTTAATGATGATATTAGTAATTGCCATCATCCTGCCATACATTATCTCTCTAGACATTCGTTCCACCAAACTGCAAGTTTGCACCTTTGGCCTAAATCTCATGCCAAGGCCTCTGTGATTCAGGTAACCCCTGATACGAGGTGTGGGTGTAGCATGTGGTGCCTCAACCAGCGTGCCCAATGCTTGCTCCTTCAGTAGTTCTTTGGGAGTATTTTCACCCAGTGAAACAGTTGGGTCTCACGCCCTTCTGACTGGAGCATTATATGGACGTAGCTGGTTTTCTTTTCAGTATCAACTGTCCTGGATTTTTCCTGGATCAGCACAACAAGCATCCCTATGGCACACCGAAGGGTTCAGGCGGCTTTCTAAGCCTGTTAACTCAAGAACACTCTCTTCTACAGCTACGTGCTGCACAGCATTTTGAATAGATGATACATTTTTTATGAGTTGGTGAGGCTTCTACTTCTGTAATTTATTTTTACTTCTATGAGATTCTTCATTTCTACCACTTTCTTTCTTCTTCCCGTCCACTGTCCAGATTCCCAGCAGGATCCACTTCTGTTAGGTCCCTCCCTTTCCACCCTAAGCAATGCCTGTCCCTGATGGTCCCTTCTGGTCCTGAAGCTGTCAGTCTCTCCCAGGTCCTTGATTCCCATTGGTTCCCCTGGGTAACAGTATCTGAGTTTCACTCAACTCCAGATCCCAACTGCCCTCTTCGTCGTCTTCCTTTTTTTTTTTTTTTTTTTTTACTTTTTGCAACATATTGGTATTATTTCCTCAGTTCTAGGTAAATTGGAGTTCGCATTTTCTCTTTTACATACTTTTCCTTTAGACATAAGTTCCAAGTGGTTTTATTAGATCTCTATGAGTTTGTCTAGTCTTTAGAGCCTGGATAGAGAGATACTTATTTGCAAACATATCCACTGCTATCCAAGGGAAATTGAAAGTCCCAAACAATGACTTAGAATTAGAATAATCTTTAGGGTTTTAAAGACCGTGGATCAATTTCCTTTTTGTTTTTGAAGCAGATCTGATTTTGATATTCTTATCCCTTAATGCACAGGGGATAGAAATTATGTGTTGACACTTTCAGAGCCCAAACTCCTGAACCCATGCATTAGTAACCTTATCTTACAAGTATTTGATGCTAATAGATTCTTCGGCAATGACACAAATGGATATGATCCTAGGCTGGAGTTTTACCAAGAGGCCAGCTGCTCTCCTCCGACACTGCAATGGATGTTAATCTTTTGTTAATCTTCTCTCTTTTGCTCAGATGGTTCCTTTGATATTTGATTCTGAAGAGATCTGCCCTTCTGTACTTACCATCCTTTCCTGGGAATTATTCATCAGAATCACAGCACTATAATTTACATGACAAATTGATATTCTACATTATGCTTTAATCTTTGAGAATAGCTTTTTAAGCCTGTAAAATAATTTTTTTTACAAAACTAATTCTTAGTTTTAAGAATATATCAACAACCCTTTTTGTTTCTTTTTATTAGAAGTAGATGAATGCTGATACATCATCAGTTTACTGCATTCTAAAAACAAACATGTTTCAAATATAGTCTATTCTAAGTGAATAAGCAAAACTGTGCCACTTTTAGTGATTCTTATCTGAAACAAACTGTGGTAAAATGTTATTTTAAATCCAGGTTTTGGGGACAGGTGTTTGATGCAGTGTAAGTGGTTAGGTCACTGCCTGCGATGCCCATGTTCTACGTTGGAGTACTGAATCCGAGTCCTGGCTACCTCACTTCTGACAGATGATGGTGCACATAGCTGGGTCACTGCAACCCACGTAGGAGACCTTGTTTGACTTCTAGGCTCTTGGTTTAGGCCTGGCCCAGCCCTGGATGTTTCAGGCTTTGGGGGAGAAACCAGCAGATGGAAGATCTTATTCTCTCTTTCTCCAGCACACTTGCTCTTGTTCTCACTCTCGCTGTCTCTCCCCCTTCTCATTCTCTCCCCACCAACATTTCAAATAAAGTGGAAATAAATAAATCCAGATTTTATCTGTAAATACTGGTTACTTCTCACAACTAATAATCATGGCTAGTCTATCTCAAGATTAAGTGCTATACTCTAAGCAATTATCTTTACAATAAAAATGTTCCAGAATTATTGTCAGTTCTAAGAAGCGTTAAAACAACAAATGACCACTAGAGATCTAGTGTTTTCCCTTCTTTAAAATAGATAATTTAAATGGTTATGTCTTGACTTTCTTTTTTGTGCTTAAATTCAAATATACTCGTGGAGAGAACCACAATACAATTTTAGGGATGTTAAATATGAATTAAAAATGGAAACATTATTGGAAGGAAACTGTTCTGGGAAGTCTTTATTTGTATTTGATTTTGTCACATTTAAAAAGATTACTAAATAGAAAGGACGTTGTGTATGAGTTCTAATTATTAAATAAAAATTAAAAATAGAAGCATAAACAATTCAAAAGAAGGCAAGAAAGGAAGAAAAAAATATCAAACAATACATTAGCCAGGCCAAAGAGAAAGCACAAAATAAGTTTCTGGAATAAATTTAAATAAGCAGTAAATATATGTTATTGTGCATGGAAAAACTTTTAAGGATAAGGATCATTTCCTGAAATAATTAATAAACCTCAGGTTTTTGCAACTTGAAAGAGACATATCTAAAACATAAAGATTGACAATAAATAAAGTAAAAATGAGGCCCAAACAAGCCAAAGTGTTTTTCTGTTAATATGAAATCAAAACACCATTCAAATTTCTAAAATCAATTAGTCAAGAAAATGTATCTACTCATAATTGTATGTACCTAAAATAGATTGTTTGTTTCTATGTATTTATGTATCTTAAGCAAAACTCAACATAATTATAAAGATAAATGAACGAATATACTATTGAGGTGGGAAATCTTCCTACCCTTCTCTCAGGAACTGATAGCTCAAGACAGAAAGAAATCACCAAGAATATGTTGATTATTTAAGCACTCGGAATTGATATGAGTCTTATCCCATCGGTACACAGAAGACTATCCCCAGACAGCAGAGAATACTTATTCTTCTAATGGCAAACTTTTCTGCAGAAGGCCAGGTGGTAGATAGGTTAGTCTCCTCAGGACGTATGGTCTGTGACATATTTCTCAACTCTACTACTGTGTCATGAAAGTAGTCATACATAATATATAGATAAAAGGATGTGGTTATATTCCAATAAAGTGTTATCTACAGAAATAGTTCTTTGCCCAGATTTAATCTCCAGGCCAGAGTTTGCTGTTCCTTGTCCTAAAGCCTCCATTAAACACAAATAAATTTACCACCTAACCATAAACAAGAATCAACTAATTTGAAAATATTAATATCAGATAATTCATTCCTTGACAACAATGCAATTAGGTCTGTTATCTGCATAAAAGATTAACTATGAAGTCAGTTTTATTTGTAAATTTAGGAAAACATACATGGACTAGAAAGCGTTTGTAATAAGAAAATATTTTGAGCAAATAACAATGAAAATGCTACCTTTCAAAACTAGTAGAAGGCAGCAACAAGTTACTTAGGAAAAAATGGTAGCAGTTAATGCATGTATTAGAAAGTATGAAACATTTAAAATTAATGAGAATTGCAATTTACTTTAAAAAGGATTGAACTGTCAAATAAGAGTCACATGAATGGGAAATCAAACTTCATTAACGATACCAAGAACACAAGTAATCAAATGGCATAATCAAATAATGCAGAGCTTAGCTGAGGGTTCTAGGCCCTTTAAAAACCAGCAGTCGAGGTTTTCTGGTCCAGGCATCCATAATAAAAAAACCATTTAGGTCAAAGCTTCTCTGTTTTATATTCTTATGGTTATTGCTTACATGATATGTTCCCTTGAAATCACGTCCTTTAAACCATGTACTTCAAGAGTTTCTAAATAACCAAGCGTATTCTGCAAAACCTTTCCTACATTAAGCCTTTTCTTCCATAAAACCATTTAGTTCGTTTGCCATAAATGCTGTCATTAGTATGTTTATAGGGAGATTATTTGTCTTCTTTCATCTCAGGGGCATCTCCTCGCTGAGCCAGGAGACTAAATGCATTTCAGACCTGATGTTTAATCATTGATTTCCCATGAAATTGGGGCAGAATAGTGGAATAAACCTGAAAATAAATGGAAGAATTAATGAAGTAGAAGTGAAGATAAAATGGAGAAAATAGACAATGCCAAACAAAGCAGCAAACCCTGGTTCATTGAAGATATGAGTGAAATTGATAATCTCACAAGATTAACAACAACCACCAAAATGAAGATAAAACAATAAATATCAAAAGTACAGATGTAGATCAAGATTACAAGGATAATAAGAGCATAGCTACTATAATTTTATGGCAATAAATCATAAATCTCCTTGAACAGAGAATCTTAGAGGAAAACTTGCCACCAACCAAGTAATGGCAAAGAACATGAGAAAAAGGATTGTTGGGAGCTATGAATATTATTAACTGTAAATTAAGATTTTTATAACGAGAATAATAGAATTGAATGCTTTTGTTATACACGCAGTCAAAATTTTATACAATAATAAACTCATATTTTTAATTCCATTTTCCATCAACTTTTTGTAGCACCCTTGTGGAAATGAAACAACGGACAGAATAGAAGGCAAAGGCAAGGAAAGATGAAGAACAGAATCAACTGTGATGGCTGGGAGTCAAGGGATAGCATCTTAACATGATGAATCAAGTAGTTGGGTTATTAACATATCTGCAAATACAAATACAAACCCTAAGATTATACTATTGACTAAAATTATTACATAAACTAACAATGATGCATAGAAGACATGAGTCAATTTTATTGTTGCTCAATAGGTCTAAAGAAAGAGGGAACTGAGGAAATGTTATAAAAATAAAATTCTAACATAGCCAGTAAAAAAGAAATACAAGCAGGTTTCAGAAAGATGAAGGAAAAATGAAATTGAAAAGTATTATAAAATTTCCATGAACTTTTAAAAAGCCTCCTCATCCAAAATTTCTGAAATACCAGAAAACCAAAGTAAAAGGTAAAGATAATAGAACACAGAAGAATGTGTGTATTTATGAAAAGGGAAGAGACTTCCAGTTTCTAGTCTGATTTACAAACAATCTGGGAGTTGTCACTTCTGTCTTCACAAAAAAAGAGAAAAGCTGAACCAGCTGAACGTTATCAATACTTCCAGAGAGATTGAGAACTGAGATTTTAAGGGAATCTGTTGCTCTGAGACCAGAAGTGAATACAGAGAATCAGCGTTACCAGGAGCAGAAGCCAAGGAGCAGAAGAAGCCCACAGTGGAAGCCAGACATAGCAGGTGCACTTCAGTAAGTGACTCTAGGGGTCTAGCCCTACAAAGTTAAACACAGTTGACTCCATTATCACCGTTCAGGTTCTTATGTATTTACATGATGAGTTGAAAACTATGTCCATGAAAATAACCTCTGCAAAAATCTTTATAGCAGCTTTATATTTGCTCAAAATTGAGAGTAATCCAAATGTCCTTCAAAAGGCAAATGGGTAAACTGTGATGTATCCCAAGAACTGGACATTGCTAAGCAGCAAACACAAAGGAGATATCAAGCCACAAGCAGACATGGAAGAACTCTGAATGCGTGTTACTAGGTGAAAAGGCTGATCTGAGAAGGCTACCTGCTGTAACGTTCTAACTCTATGATATTCTGGAAAGGATGGAAGCATAGTGACAATGCAAAGATGAGTCGGTGCCAGGGTTTTGGGAGAAAGAAAAGGAAGGATAAGCAGGTTGAGCACGGTGGATTCTTAGGGCAACAAAACTATGCTATATGCTACTGTAGCGGAGGACATATGACATTGTGTATTTACAAAAATCCATAGAACTGTGAAGCAAACAGTAAACTTTGATGAAAACTATGGACTTTTATTAATAATAATAATTGCAACTAATATGCCACATTAATACAAGATGTTAATAATAGGGGAAAGGGTATTTGGGGTATTTGGGAACTCCCTATACTCTCTGCTCTATTTTCTATAACCCTAAAAATACTCTTAAAGAATATACTAATTTAAAATATGAAAAGACTAAATAGCAGTGAGGGTAACTTGAATTTTTGCATTTTAAACTAATTTTTGAAAATTTGAGGTAAACAAATTTCCTGCATATCATGCATACAGATTTAGGAACATAGTGATACTTCCCACCCTGCCCTCCCTCCCACACACTCTCTCATCCTTCCTCCTCCTTCCTCTCTTTTTCCCTCTCTTAATTTTTGCAATGGTCTACTTGCAGTTTAGTTTATACTCATGAGATCAACCCTGCTCTAAATAGAGTTCACCAAGTAGTAAGAAGGAAGAAACACTTTCTCAATAGTAGACAAGGGCTGTAAACAATCATCAATGACTCTTGCGGCAAGAGTTACAATTCCAAGGGGTTACTAAGGAAACCTTTTGATCTGGAAACTCCTCCTCTCAGGGTCCTGGTCGCTGTAAACTAGTCCTCACCTTGGTGTCTTGCTTACTAGCCTACAGTTCCAGCACGGGATCAGTGAGGTCCATAGGGCTGAGCTTTTTTAGGGATCATAAGGTCAAGGTATAATAAGGTCTTTGAGTCCTTTGAGTTTAAGGGGAGGTTGGGGAAAATGGGTTCTTTGAATGAAATACCAGAAGATATTGGGCTTAGGCCTTTTTCTCTACTAAGTCTGGCCTCCTTTGAACAGAACTGTACTGTACTGAACTTCTCTATCTTCCTAGATTTGTAAATACACACACACACACACACACACAAGGCAGAAAAATTTTTTACCTTATCTCAACATTATATCAGAAGTATCCAAAAAGTTCTTGGAAAATGCGTATTACGAAGAAATTATGAATGGACTTAAATTTTTTTGCACCAAAATAAACATCTTTTATTCCATTTCCACAAACTTTCTGGACTGTTTTTATAGCACCCTTTCTGAAAAATATTGACTATCTTGTTCTTCACGTGTGAGGACAGAGCGAGGCGCAGGTACAATTCTCCTCCAACCACCAGACGTGATTAGGTGAGTTTTGCAAGTTACTGTCTCAGAGGAGAAATTTGCATCCGCCAAGCTTTGTTCTTTAGCAGAACAGTGATCCCGAGCCTCCCACCCCCAGTCTCTCCCAGAGCTATGCCTCGAATCCTGTGGTGGTATTTGGCTTCTTGCTTTCTACCCACCACTCTCTCCTTTTCTTTTGCAATCTGGGAAAAGCTTTATATAGCTTATCTCTGTTCATTTTATTTGGTCAGTTTGTTTTCTTCCTCCATTTTTCACTGAAGTTCTGAAACTTCATTTTTGCTTTTCTTATAATCTTTAACTCTCCTTTCCTTCTTCTCTCTTCCAGTTAGGTTCTCTTAAAACAGCCTGTTCAGTTGTTTGGATTTTTTTCTTTTTCACAAAGGCTATATAATGGCGTGTTCTTTTCTAAAGTGTTTTTCCTATAGTAAGTCATTTTTGGCTATTTTCTCGCACTTTGAGTTTTTAAAAATAAGTTTCTGAGACATGAAATTACAGTGTGAGTCCTTAGATTCCACACTGACTTTGCATTTTATGCCTTTAGTCATCAGAAGAAATCAATTCAGCCCATTCAGACAGTGTGTGCAGCCTTTCCTTGCTGCACTGTCAGGGCCGGGCTCCTGACATCAACACTGCAGCCAGATGGGAAACTCCGTACCTAGAGCAATTATCGGGGTTTAGCAGATAATGAACTAACAACACAGACCTGTTCCCACGCTAACGTGCTTCCTGGGACAGGCGTTTGGGGCACTAAGAGATGCCTGCATCCCACATTGCAGTGCCTGGGTTCGAGTCCTGCTCAGCTTTCCATCCAGCTTTCTGCTCATGCGCACTCTCAGAAGCAGCCCATGATGGCTCAAGTACCTGGGAGACCCGGACTGAGTTCTAAGCTCCTGGTGGTTGTTCTGTATTTTGTCATTTTAAAAAATATTTTTGAATATTTTTAAAAGTGTGAATTACTATAAGGCATTTCTAAAATAAATCATTTAACCACTGGAAACAGAAGCATAGATTAAATAATCCACTAAGGTAAATTCTGTAGCAATAGATTTTATTCTTCATAGTCCAACCATCTTTTCTGAGACTTTTATCAATTTCAGATGTATTCACTGAAAGCCTTTTTATTATTTCTGTTTTTCCCTGTAAATTTGTATGATTAACCGTGCCTTGCAAATTATTCTCAACCAATAATTCTTTTTTTTTTTTTTTTTTTTTTTTTGGACAGGCAGAGTGGACAGTGAGAGAGAGAGAGACAGACAGAGAGAAAGGTCTTTCTTTTGCCGTTGGTTCACCCTCCAATGGCCGGCGCACCACGCTGATCCGATGACAGGAACCAGATGCTTCTCCTGGTGGTCTCCCATGGGGTGCAGGGCCCAAGCACTTGGGCCATCCTCCACTGCACTCCCTGGCCACAGCAGAGAGCTGGCCTGGAAGAGGAGAAACTGGGACAGAATCTGGCGCCCCGACCGGGACTAGAACCCGGAGGATTAGCCTAGTGAGCCGTGGCGCTGGCAACCCATAACCATTCTTTGAATGAATAAATAAGAGTTTCCAGGAAACAATGCCATTTTAAGGCTTTGTCCTATGGTTGTATTTTAGTCTCATCCATTTCAAATCGGGGTCATGAGTTTGTCACAAAAAATACTGAAATTGCATTTTTATTTAGCAATTAATTATTTGATTACATAAATGGTCAAATATTCCTTCGGTGGGAATAGAAGGCAGAAGTTAATTTGTGTGAGTGAGTTGCTTCTTGCTTTTTTCACCGTAGTTATTAATTTTGAGCAAGAAATAACGTGTGGCTTCCTCTCACCGCTTACCATGCTTCCATTCTTGTGTAGGGAGGAAGCAACACCTGGACCACAAGGCTTGCACATCACTTATTCACTGTGAATCTTGCAAATCAAACGCCACAAACATTCCTTCTTCCTGGAGAAGTCAGGAACAGGAAATGCTTAGTCCCCACCCTTCAATCATACAGAGCAAGAAACAAACAGATCAGTTTAAATTCTCGAGCTTCGGGCCCATTACTTTAAGAATGAAGGTGAAAGAAGGGAAGAGAGTTAAGAAATTCCAGTTATCATGTAAGAATGATTACTTTTTGCTTTTTCTTATTAAAGTTTTTCCTACACTGTGAATAGTGGATGATTACAAATAGATACTTTGATTTTCTATAGACATTGCAAAGTTCCATTTACTAGTGGAAAAATCAACTTTGTTCCTTCAGAATAATTTCACATTACTCCCAAGGTTAAAAGCAAAAGCGTTCCTTTCCTTTCTTGGCGATGCCACCTATAATTAGAAAGGGCTTTGGATTGCTCAATGCTGATGCTCAGACTCCCTAATGCATAAATCACATTTTGTAGATAAGAGAGTTGTGCATTATTTCATGGTTGGTAATATAATTGCCTTAGATCAGTTTGCTCAGTTTACAAGGCCAAGGGTTCAGATGTTATGGAGCAGTCAACTTTTCTCAGTTGCAAAACAAACCTGTTGTTTGAGATGGAGAAGGCTCAAGGGGAGTGGCTGATGGATGCACTGTTCCAGATAGAGGGGCGGAGAGAGGGCGTGGCATAGGCACTGGAGGCAGTGAGGGGCTCTTATTGAAGAAGCTAGGGTTAATCTTATGTGTATGAAGTTCATTGAAAATAGATCTTAGTACAAAACAAGAATGGAACTAGGAGAGGGAGGAGGAAGAGGGGTGGGAGGGAGGATATGGTGAGAAGACTCACTGTGTTCCTAAATTTGTATTTATGAAATGCATGAAGTCTGTATACCTTAAATGAAAGGTTTCTAGGTTAAGAAAAAATAATAAAAATAAAGTTAAAAAGAAGAAGACCTGGAACAAGAAACGGCAGTGGTAGATTTGAGCACTTGCATGGGGATGAGTACATGTTCCGCTAAATGTGAACCTTTGGAACAAATGTGCCAGAGCCTCTTTGAGGTGTGCATTCTGCCTTAGAACCAGAGAGAAGGAAACCTGAAGACACTTGAATGTGAATAAGCGTGAATTATTGTTTATCAGCAAATTTCTGGTGAAGGGACTGATTTGTGTTCTCATGGGGCTGGCGCTCTGGCATACAAGGCTAAGTCTCTACCTGAGGGGCCAGCATCCCATATGTGCACTGGTTCAAGTCTCAACTGCTCCACTTCTGATCCAGCTCTCCGCTATGGTCTGGGAAAGCAGCAGCAGATGGCCCAAGTGCTTGGGCCCCTGCACTGCGTGACAGACTTGGAAGAAGCTCCTGGCTCCTGGCATTGGATCGGCCCAGTTCTGGCCATTTCGTCCATTTGGGGAGTGAATAAATAAATATTTAAATAAATAAATAAATATTTAAAAAATAAAGAGGTTGGAGGACTCCTTTGGCACTTGACTGACTATATGGGTGAGAGCCACCATAGACAGGACAGATGTGAGCTAATCCTTGTTGAGCAGAGCCCAGGAAGAATATTCCTCCCTGCAGGGTTCCTCCTGCCTGTGTGCCTGTGTGTTCCACTGATGGTTGGCTACAGCAGCATGTGGCAGGAGGCTGGCTCCCAATGGCAGCAGAGTTTTAGGCAAATATGTAGACTAGGGCTTTTTAGTTATGTGGCAGAGTAAATGGAACAGTGCCTTGGGGAGGAAGTGTGGCAGGGAGATGGTGAGTGTGAGAAAAGCGCCTCCATCATGAAGGGCCTCTTGCAGACTGCAGACTAGAATAGCAGGCGGCTGTGTCTCCTTCCCATCGCACAGACTGCTGAACACCATCCCAGGGACGCAGATGTGAGCCTGCTGGGCATCACTGCTGACTGGCAGGAACAGACCAGGCAAAGAGATGAGCTGCTCAGAGGAGCTCGGCCCCAGGGGTAGTGTGTGATTCTGCCACTCACTGCAGATCGACCGCAGGTGAAAGGTTTGTTCACACTAAATGGCTGGAGAAGATAGAAACAAAAATTGAGAGGAGACCTCCTCAACTCCCCCACTTTCTTTTTTGGGAAATATCCCTAGAGATAGGTGGTAGGAAAATGGACCCTCGAGATTGATTTGCCATGAATTTGTGTTATTGTAGAACCTGCCTCCACCCTTCCTCAAAAGGCTGGCATTGTTCCATGTTTCATAAGGAACACAAAGAATGAGTTTATGTAGGTACTTACCAAATTTTTAAAATTTTTGTTTGTTTTCATTTTATCTGAAAGGCATAGACAGATATATATAGAGATCTTCCCACTACTTTACCCCCCAAATGCAAGCAACAGCCAGGGCTGGGCCAGACCAAAGCCAGGAGACTGGCACTCAGTCTCACGTGGCTTGCCGGGAGGGATGCAACTATTTGAGCCATGCGCTGCTGCCTCCCAGGGTGTGCGTCGGCAGGAAGTTCGAATCAGGAGTGGAGCCAGGACTCAAGCTCAGGCACTCCAATGTGAGATGCAGCCATCTAAAGTGGCATCTTAACATTTGCCCCAAACACACCATCATGATGATTTTTTCTATTTATATTTTGTGAAACAGTTTTTCAAACTCTTCACAGCTACAAAATCAACATTTCTATAAGAAGCATGTTTTGAATCAATTGCACGGGTCATAGCCCATCAATTTCACTTCTGTCCAAACGGAGAGGTGGCACTCTTGGAACCCATGGGTGATGGCAGTCACTGGATATTTTATCCTTAGCTACAAGTACTCATTTGCATAGCATCATGATAAGTTCTTTTCATTCATTCTATAGAGGTATATTTATTATCTTCATAATAGGAAACTGATCTAGAATTCTTTCATTTTTAAGGTTTCTTTTGAGTGAAATTTACATACAATAAATTGCACAACTCTATAGAGAATAATGAATTTTGGTAAATCCAGTCAACCATACGATTCATATCTCTTTCTCTAACTCTGCCTTTCAAGTTAATCAAATAAATCTTTAAAAAATGAGATTTAAGTATTTATTTATTTATTTGAAAGGGGGGAGGAGAGAGAGAAAGAGAGAAATCTTCCATTTGGTGGTTCACTTTCTGTATGTTTGCAACGGCCAGGGATGGGCTGTGAAGCCAGGAGCCAGGAACTCCCTTCAGGCCTCCCACATGGGTGGCAGGCTGGGGCCTAACTACTTAGGACATCATCTGCTCTTTTCCCAAGCACATTAGCAGGGAGCTAGAACAGAAGCTGAGCATGTGGGACTCAAACCAGCACTCTCACAGGGGTGCTGACATTGCGAGCGGTGGTTCAACCTTCTGGGCCACAGTACCAGCTTCTGGTTTTGTTTTGTTTTGTTTTGTTTTGTTTTTATTTTGTTCAGAGTTTAAAATTATTATCTGAAGGACAGTTATCCCGATGCAAGTGACCCCTCTGTCATTACCATAAGCCTCCTCCATTACTCCCCAAGCCCATACCAAGACTTTTGAGACTGAGCAGCTCATGCTAAACTGGTTATCAAATGACCGCGCTTGACTTCAGTTGGTGCCTGTAAGTCTCTGAAGGCGAAGGGGAGGAGAGACAGACTGTTTGATAGTTCGCTCTCATAAATGACAACCATCCCAGTCCTAAGGTGAGACGGAGATTAACCTGGTCAACAATCTTCTAGGTGCTGGAATTTCTCATCTGAGTCTCTGCTTTTCCACACGCAGGGAGCAACACAATGATTTTTAAGAAGGTATCATTAGAAGCAGAGAAAGCCATTTACAATCATTTTTAATAATAAATGAATTTTCCAGAGGACTGAATGAAGAGTGAGAGCGCTGAACAATATGGAAAAGGGGGGAGAAATGAGTCATATTACAAATCGGAACTGGAGTCGTCTACATAAATTCCCAATCTTCTGATGTTTTAAGTTTCATTTGCAGTTCATTGAACTAGATTCACAGCTATGCAATTCCAGCCATGGCTGACTTAACTTGCAGAATTGTTAAAGGAAGCAAAAGAGGACAGATCAAATTCAGCCTCTGCAAAGTTATTTCCAATGAGCAAATTCTCATTGTTGATTATGGGGTGGAATATAAATGAGTGATGTGCTCTTGGATCGGCAAATCTTTGGTTATCTTTGATGTATAAGCAGAGTCATTTTTGTCGAAGGACAGCTATTTATTAGTTACTTACACTGACAATGGTTGGAAAATATTAATATATCTTTATATTTGTTATCTCCCTGTCCTGCTTGCTAATGGAAAGAGGACAAAAATGAATAGTTGAAGAAATGTATATCTTGGGCAATGTAATTTATGATCTTTTCACAGTGCTTTGGCTTATCTTTCCTTAATGAATGTCTCCACATTATTTTGGTTTTTGTGTGTGTGTGAATTCAGGAAAAGACACTGGTAAAATCTTGAGTCAGTGCATTTTATTCCATGAAATATATCATTGGATTATAAGGAATTTACATTGTTTTAATCCCCTATTCCTTAGAAACATGTACTTGAGATCATAGCCCAGTAAAGATTCTCTTTCCTATGCTTAATCCTGCTTTTCAACTTGGAGAAGGTATTTTATTGGCTGTATTGAGAACACAAATGCCAAATAGCCAAATCATATTAAATGTAGAGAGTTATGATTTAATTGACTCTCTTGTTGGCTTGAATTTTGAGTCTGTCAGGCTGTTGATTGACATTTGTCAGCATGAATTTTAAGTAGCACAAAAAATTATTTTTCTAAACTTTCCCATTAAAAAATACCTTTTCCATTATTTTCTCCTTCCATGGGCTCACATTTTAAGATTTAGTTTAGTACAATAAATTACATTTTCTAGGAAACCGTTTGTGATGCCTTATTCCAGATAAATATAAAATTTTTTGAGTCTTTTAAATTGTAGAAAGCAATTTATGAGCCCACATTTATTTATTCTGGTTAATTCAAATGATGCAGGTGTCTCAATAGGTACGTAGTTAGTAAAACAGCTAGAAATTACTGGCTTTCTTGATAACAACATCCGTCTTATTAGAAATGTATTCAAGACTAACTTTAAAACTAAGTCACTAAAAAGGAAGAACTACCTGTGCTAGTGATTTCTACCGACATCCAGAAAAGGAAATTGACATATTTACAAAATACTGTGGGGTGATATCTTACTATTTTATATCTTTATTTTTCAAATGTGTTTATCTGAGAGGCAGAGAGACAGAAAGAGGGAAAGACCAGAGACAGACAGATCTCCCATCCTTTGGCTCATTTCCCCAGCTGCCCACTGGCTGAGGCTGGGCTGGGGCTGAAGGAATATTAAAACTAAGCAGAACACACCCCCCCCCCCCCCTGCCGCCCTTTCTGTTCTGACCCTTGCCAGATTGACTTTTGACCTACTTTCTGGATTCCTGACTCGGGGAGGGGTTGAGGCCTGTCTTTACTAAATAGACATGGTGATGCCAGGGCAGGAAGAGATAATACCGGAATGTGGCCCTGTAAAATTAGGGGAATGGCCCACCGAAACTAGGACCCAGACCAACCTGTTCACCTTGACAGGCACCCAGCTGATGAACTTAGGGTTTTATTTAACCTTAGGAAATGTATGGTAAAAGTGACCCTTACCTGTTGTAAATCTGGCCAATAGTTGATGTTATCTGTACCCTGCACCTGTACACTTTGTGCTTACGGGATTCCCCTGTTCCCTGGGTTCCCATGTGAAATATGTTCTGCAGATTCTTCAGAGCTTTTGTGTGACTATAAAAAGCTGATTCGATTTGTACTCAGGGTTGCTCGCTCACATTTGTGACGCTGAGACCCCAGCATGCTGGTCAATAAAATACTCTTCTTGCGTTTTGCATAAGAGACTGCCTCTTGGTGTATTCTTTACTCCGGCACGGCCGTAACAGGGCTAAAGCTAGGAGCTGGAAGCTAGAGGTAGAGCTGTGCAATTGCAGCAATGGCTGACTTCACTTGCAGAATCGTTCAAGAAAGAAAAAAAAAAAAAAAGACCAAGTGTCAGAACTGGGCAGGAATCCAGTGACTTTAGCAATCTCTTCTCCCTCCCCAGGGTCTGCATTGGAGGGAAGCTGGGGTCAGGAGGCAGAGCTTGGACTCAAACCCAGGCACTCCAAGGTGGGTTGCAGGAATCCTAACCACTAGGCTAAACAACTGCTCTCTATTTTTTTTTTATTTGATAAAGAGGTAAAGAAAAAGAAAATCTCACAGAATACTGAATGCTTCAGTGGGTTTGCATATTCTCCACATTGTTGCTTCCCCAGACTTCTAGTTCTGTCCTGTCACTTGTTTCGGCTTTCCCTCTCCCTGCTTCGAGATGATGCCAACTTCTGGCAGGGGAATTCTTACCTTTGTCTTCTGTATCCCCTGCCCCAGCCCCACCACAACGGGAAATGCAGTTAGTGATTCCACCCTCAGCACTCCCTGGAAACTGCTACTGATCTCTGAAAGGCAGAGAGAGAGAGAGAGAGAGAGAGAGAGAGAGAGAGAGAGAATCTTCCATCTGCTGGTTCAACTCCCCAGATGGCCACAATGACTGGAGCTGTGCGGAACTGAAGCCAGGAGCCAGGAGCTTCTTCCAGGTCTCCCACATGGGGGCAGGGGCCCAAGGACTTGGGCCATCTTCTACTGCTTTCCCAGGCCACAGCAGAGAGCTGGATCAGAAGTGGAACAGCCGGGACTCAAACCAACATTCATATGGGATGCCAGCACTGCAGGTGGTGGCTTTACCGGCCACGCCACAGCACCGGCCCCATGATAGGTAATTTTTAAGCTGCTCTTAACTTGCCTTTTCCTCAGCATTGGGGCATGACCTGCTTCTTTTTGAAATGTTCTCTTTCTGGGATTTGGGAACAAGGCTCCATCTCGGTCCCCCTCTAACTCTGACTTCCCTTTCTCTGCCTGCTTAGCTGGATCCTCTTCGCAGACACGCTCTTCCCCAGGGTTCTGTAACTGTCACTCTTCACTTCTTACTTAGTCCTTTTTCACTGAATAAGTCAATTTATTTCCATCTTCCTGTGCATTTTCTCATCTTAGGCTTTCTTGTAATTTTGTCTGTCAAACTCCTATAGATGTTTTGAGAACCAGCTGGCTGTCAATTCCTCTTAGTAATGCTTCAAAGCCAGCTCAGGTGAATTTTCTATCCAGGACATCAATCTCTATTCCCTCAGATGACTGGTTTTTATGAACTTCCATTATTGTTGTTTTTCTACTGTTAACATGCCCCCTTTTCTACTGACTGTGAGCTCCTGAAGGCAACTTTTGCACCCTGTTTTTTCTTTTTATTTCTAGTGCTTACTATACTACAGTGGTGTGTGGTACTTGCTCAGCAAGGTGTGTGCAGAGTGCCTGCAAGAATGTGAGAATAGATAAGCAAATACAAACAGTAAGACTAAGATATTCATTCCATCTGCTCCAGTCTCCACAGAATGTGTTCATAGCTGCAGAAGCAGCAGGTGTTGGGAAGTTGCATCCCCACATGCATGGAAGCAAACTTGGCCTTTGTCATACATGCTTACATAGTATGTAAGTTCATGTAAACTTAGCATAGAAAGCCCTCCATGTGCTTAAAGTTGTTTCTATCAATTTTAAACCTCACATTTTCTGATAACCTTTAAAGAGCTTCCACTGACAAACTAATCATGTTCCCATTATATATGCTATCTTGTTTGTATGACATTATATACTTTCATTTGTCTTTATTCATTTTGCTGAAAATTTAATTGGACTAGTAATAAAGCAAGATCAAAGAAATGACTTTCTTTTCAGAAATAAAATATGGTATTTTTTTTATTTGTCAATGCAATTTGGCTTTCAATATTCAAAAAAAGGTGCATTTATAGTTAATGGTTAGAGACTTTGAGAAAACAGTTATGATAACTAATTACTTTGGTTGATAACACATATCAGATAATTTCTTAATGAGTCCATAGGAAGTCTCTGGTGAAATTGAGAATTCTTATAATAAGATATAATGAAATATAGCTGTGTGCAGCTGATCTCTTAATTTAAATCATCCTAAAAATAACAAAGCTGACAAAAATTATTAATCCTTGAAATTCACCATCTTGTATAGTATAAGATTAACTTTCCACCCATTGTTTAACTTTTGGGAAATCACTAATTTGAGGTAGTGGGGTTTTTATATATTGATTTTGGAATATCTTTGACAAAAGGCAATCTTACTCTAACACTCTACAATTGCATAGAATCTTTTTTGTTGTTGTTATTTATATTCACTTGGCTAAGCAAGAGAAAATAAAATGACTTTCTTGTTACATCATTATCTGCAGAGTAAATTACAAACTCTCCAAGCTCATGGAAAGCAAGAAGGATTAGATTGCAACATGCTGACAAATAATTTGCCATGACTGTTGCTTATTTTCAAGCACATCTTGATACATAATTAGTTCCTTTTCCTTAAAACAGGTCAAGTTTTTTACTTTATTACTTCATGTCTAAGATGAAACCATAAATTTCTGAGGTCAATTTATACAATATACCAGGGTAGTAACAGCATTATTTATTTTATTGGATGAGAAGGACTTTATTGGGCAGAGAAAAATCCTTCATTTCTGTCTTCGCATCTGCTTTGAAGTCAGTAAAGAAATAAAAGTCCAATTGCTATTTCTGACAGTACTGGGCAAGCAAAGGGTAGAAGCCGCGGAAAAAGAAAGAACAAAATTGAAATAACTACTGTGGTTGCCTTAATAGGAAAGTGAAGGAAAGTTCCAGAAAAATCCCAAGGACATCAATTGCTTTTCTTTGAATATATTCACAGCACAGATAACAAATCATCATAGGCATTTCTTTTAGGATTTCTATAATAGCTATTCTGGCAAATCTGGTACATTCACAAATGACCCTGAGATACAGTCATGGAATTGTGTCCTAATAGCATATTCTAAAAAGAGCCTATGCTTAACTCAGTGTCTAGAATTGACTGCATGATCTTGATTAAAATCCTTAAGTAAGTTTATTATAAATGGCTCAACAAAGTCAATACAGAAGTTGGAAAAGCTTCTGGACTTCTAGAAGTCTTTCTGCTATGCACCTTCTGCCTTTGCTTTTATTTATTTATTTTTAATTTTTATTGCTTATTTATTTGGAAGGTAAAGTGATATAAATCACATCTATAGGTTCAGTTCCCAAACGCCCACAACAGTGGGACTAAGCCAGAAATGGAGCCAGATTCTGAGAACCCAATGCAGATCTCACCTGTAGATGATGGAAGGAACCCCAAAATATTTAAGGCAACATGGATGCTTCCAGGGCCTGCATTAGCAAGAAAGTGGAATCAAGACCTAGAGCTAAGAATTGAACTCAGATACTCCAATGTAGAACATGGGCCTCGTAACTACTTTTTTTGCCTCTAAATGTCCAGGTTACCTGGAACTTTGTGAACCTAAATATAAGACAGTGGATCACTGTTTAGCATTCATAGTCTCCCTAACTCAAGAATGTGAAGTATTTTAAAGACCTAATCAGATACAAAATTGGGGATTAACTCAATAGATGAAAAAAATATAAAAGCTTAATGTTCATTTATTCTTGATGATCAGTGACCCAAAACTGAGAAAAAGCAATGCAAAATGTAGTAAGAAAATTACCATGGGATTCTAAGGAATTTTTTTAAATTACAGGAGTCAACTCAGATGGCATCTCAAATTCTGAAAAAGCAATTATCCAAAAAAAAAAAAAAGAACATACAAAGACCTCATCATATACATAAAAACCAAAATTATATACATAAATAACATAATTATAATCACAGTGGAAATGACATACCAGAGATAGGAGGTATACATTCTTACATAGTATCAGAAGGGAGTGGCTGGGCTGGCACCTTGGCTCAATAGGCTAATCCTCCGCCTCCGGGTTCTAGTCCCGGTTGGGGCGCCGGATTCTGTCCCGGTTGCCCCTCTTCCAGGCCAGCTCTCTGCTGTGGCCAGGGAGTGCAGTGGAGGATGGCCCAAGTGCTTGGGCCCTGCACCTCATGGGAGACCAGGAGAAGCACCTGGCTCCTGCCTTCGGATCGGCACAGCGACGGCCATAGCAGCCATTTGGGGAGTGAACCAACGGAAGGAAGACCTTCTCTCTGTCTCTCTTACTGTCTAACTCTGCTTGTCAAAAAAAAAAAAAAAAAAAAACAGAAGGGAGTGGCTATAAACCCCAAAAAAGATCATTGTCCTTTGCAGGAGGCTAATAGAGTTGCTTGTAGTTCATTGCATCCAACCCCCTGCAAAGCCATACACACACACACACATATACATACATATATATATGTATTTTTTTTGATGACAGACTAGATCACCCCCCACACACACACAAACAAACCCTGGTTATGTCTAAATCAAGCCTCCAAAGAGTGATTAACATGTTACCACTGAAAGAGTTTAATGTTTTCCTATACAAAATGCATTCTAAATATGAAGCACTATCAATTGATAGTATGCATAAAAGTTTCATTGTTATATGTAGAGGTATGATATAAGCCTTATCAGATATATCCTCCAATAAATGAGGTCACTCTTAGGAATAGAATCTTATGTTTCTGGTAATACTTTTGGTCTTGTTTATGTAACAGAAAATCATCTTTTCAAAAGCCCCAGGATTTCAAAAAGTTCATGGAAAACTGTAATTAAAAGATGTTTATTTTAATGAAAAAAATTAAAATCCATGCATAGATTTTTTTCATAATATGTGTTATTCCATCAAATTTTTTAAAAGATTTATTTATTTGAAAGAGTTACACAGAGAGAGGAGAGGCAGAGAGAGACAGAGAGGTCTTCCATCCCATGGTTCACTCCCCAATTGGCCGCAATGGCCGAAGCTGCACCGATCCAAAGCCAGGAGCCAGGAGCTTCTTTGCTCTCTCCCACATGGTTGCAGGGGCCCAAGGACTTGAGTCATCTTCTACTGCTATCCCAGGCCAAAGTGGAGAGCTGGATCGGAAGTGGAGCAGCCAGGACTAGAACCGGCACCCATATGGGATGCCGGCACTTCAGGCCAGGGTGTTAACCCACTGTGCCACTGCACCTCCATAAAATTTTTAAAGAACATTAATATGCATGGGTTTCCAAATGTTTTGCATAGAAATAAACATTTTTTAATTCTAGTTTTGATGTAGTTTTTGTCATGTTTCTGAGTACGAATGCTAAGCTATTTGTAAATGTCCATGTCAAGTAAATAACATTGTGAGAGTATTAGGTCCCTTAACCAACAGACTGAGAAAAAAATCATGCAAATTAATTATTCTCTAGTCAGAGCCTAGAAACAAAATTACTCAAAGAATAGATGACCTACTTGGGTATTTGGTTTTTTAAATCTACTTTTTAATTTACCTTTGAGAGGATAACATTTACATCAGACTTAAGGTCAATTAACTTGCAAATATGATAAATCAGTTTCCTTGCAAACATACCAAACATACACTTACAATGCTTCAAAATAGATTTCTTAGGAGAGACTTGATTTCTATTTGTTTTCAAACTGTTAAATCACTTTGAAATACTCATATGAAATGATATAAATTGATGTTGATAAATAATAAGAAATACATTGTGGTTGTTACTTTACACACAAATCCCTGATAACGTCATACAGAATGGACTTTTGCTTTGGGTGATTTTTCATGCTAACAATTAGGACAAGTGAGCCTCTGAGGAGCACTGAGAGGTTGACAGCCAGGAAGGCACAAACTCCTGACACCACACCACCTATCTACCTGCATGGGTAATACAACTTGTTCATTGCCAGTCACTCAAATCAATATGTTCTAGTCATTATATAAAACAGACATTTGCCCAAAACTTTAATTTTTGCAGAAATGCTTTTAAATCCTAAGGGATGGCTTGGAGGAAAAGTTATTCTACCATGATTTACTCCTACAGGTGGACTAAACCTCAAATATTGCAGTAGAAAGGCCCATCACGGTTTTTAGTAAATCCTTTCAGTGACCTTTGGACAGTTCCATATTTAAAAATCATTTTCCTACCTGAAAGCTTCAGAGCCTGCCATTCTAATAATTGGAGTCACCACTACAATTAGAAGTGGTTAGAAGGAATCCACAGCTTGGGAAAATGAAGGCATTCATATTTCATAAAGAATTAATATGTCACCTGGTGCATCCCATTCATAGTTGTAAAAGGAGATGGAGAACAGATTTGGAAGGTGGAGATAGAACAGAGGGGAAGCTAGAGCAACAGACAGACAGAGTGAAGGTTCAGGGTCAGAAGGGATCCTCATAAAGGAATCCGAAAATCATAGGGATGATGATGAGCATGGGTATGTTCCCATGGTCCTCACAGGGGAGGAGGGATGTAAGAACATGGGAGAATCAGAAGAGAAACTTCTTCGAAACTGAGTTTGGAGCTGCTTTCTGCCTCGCAGTCACAAGAGGAATGAAAAGTTTGACAGGAAAATAACACCTGTTAGAATCTGTCATTAATAGAGGTGAGCGTGGGTTTCTGTACAAGAGTCCCTCCGAGCACAAAATCACAAGACTGGCAGATGCTGTTTCCTAATGAAGTCTGACAGGCAGCATTTCACAGTGTATCTGTCTGTGGATGGCCAAATTTCCTTCTGCAAGGGACAGGAACCATGCCTGAGTGAAGAAAAGGAAATGGAAGGTGTCCGTTAAAATAGATAAGATTCTGTCACTGGGTTTTCACTTCCTATTGACAGCTATCAACCGCCTGTTGCTCTGGGTGATTACTTGGATGAGGGTGTCAGGACACCAGACTTTCCTTCAACCTTGGGCAGCAGCATCATGGTATTTTCTTGGTTGGTCTGTGTTCCTTTTCTAATGGGCTTTTAAATTTTAAAATTATTACTCTGCTCCTTTGTCTAATCTCTCTCCTTCCTGCAAGCACTTGGGCACTGAAACAGCATTTCTAAATGACTTGTGCACTGATGTGGTTTGATGATATGAATCAGGAGCTGCTCATCCCAGAGGACAATTTCCCACTGGCAAACTGCTGAGTCCTTGGCAAAGCCCCAACACCTCCTAGGTGAAGAGCTTTGGGTTGATGACAGTGGCTGACAGGACATTCAGGTGACGAGCATGGGTGTGTTCCCATGGTCCTCACAATCCTTGCTTCTGTGTAGGACATGGTAATTTTCCTTATAATGAATAATACCACAACAAACATGCTGTTGTTATAATGCGTACATCACAGGATTGTGTAGCTGTAGAAGCCACAACATGCGGTCTCACCCAGTTTCTCAGTTATCACAGCTGAAGCCTCTTTCTGTCTGAGAAACCCTATGTGGCTTTCCTGTGTCCCCTTACTACCTCTCCGACAGAGCCGCAGTTGGTTAGAGGAAAGCGAGCGTTCTTTTGTATTTCCTCTTTCAATGGACTGTCTATGACATCTGGAAGCTTTTTCTGAAGGATTTCCTGTATTTTCCATTTTATCTAGGAGGTGTCTTTAGCAGGACTGTGCACTGAACCCTCACGTTGAACACACGAGTGAAGCCCTTCCAATAAGTTTCTCTTGATCATTTTCCAATAGGAAGAGAAAACCTGAAGAGCAAGTCGTCAGCCACTCCTATAACCCTCCTTTCCCACGCCTAGGAAAGTCCACAGGTCTCAGAGGTTCTTGTTTTACTTAATGGGATACTTTCAAAGAAAGCCCGGACTTGACATATTAAAAAAAAACTTTCTAACACAGGACATTTTTATTGTTATGAAAGAGTAGAAAATGATGTCGAGACAAAATTGTGTTCTTTCTGAGATAATGCAGTTTCTAAAAACATTAAATTTACAAATCAGATGAAAGTAGCATCCACGTAGCTAGATTCCCTAAATATTTATCCAGCTAGTCTGATCATTGTGTATTTTAAAAATTGGCTTTTGTTGTTGTAGCTACTGGTGTAGGCTTGGGCATGAGTGTCATATATATTTTGCTAAGCAATAGTTAGATTCTCTACCATTTCAGCCAAAATTAGGAATTTACATCAGAGGACACAGAAATATATATTTTCTTGCAAAGGGCCATATGAAGCTAATGAGATTAAAAGAATTTGAGTAGTTGACCTAGTGTTCAAGTGAAATAGTGAGACAGAGATTGATGTTCATGTTTCTTTCTCGCCTCTCTTTTTCCCATAAATTAAGTGTCTTGCTTTTGTTTTTCATATAGTCAGTGCCTGCCGGTTAGCCATCTACTTGTATTTACGACTGTGGTTCCTGTGGTGCACACAAATAGAATGTTTTCTTGGCTTCTGTGTCTGGGAGAGGCAGGACAAGAAAAGAACTGCAGCACAAATATTTGGCTTTCAAGACCTTTTCCATGCACACTCACACATAAAATAAAAAACACTAAAACAAAAAACCTAGCCCTCAGGAACAGTTGTCTGGCAAACTTTCTGCAGTCTGCAAAAAGAACCCTGGGAGTAACTTTCCTGGAGGAAGCCAGCTCCTTGGTTTCCAGGTCAAGGTCAAGGTGCAGCTTCCCTGCATATTTGCTTGGATTTCTCCAGTCATCCCCAGATCTACCCCAATCGTTATAATTGGCAGAGGTTTCAATATCCAGGCAAAATTTCTCATTTCATGCATATTCTTCCTACATTTGTAAGTTAGGTAACATAGTGTTCAAAGCAAAATGACCAGTATTGAAAATATTATATGGGGGCCAGCGCTGTGGTGTAATGGGTAAAGCCACCACCTGCAGTGCTGGCATCCTATGTGGGCACTGGTTTGAGTCCCAGCTGCTCCACTTCCCATCCAGCTCTCTGCTGTGGCCTGGGAAAGCAGGAGAAGATGGCCCAAGTCCTTGGGCCCCTGCACCCACATGGTAGACCTAGAAGAAGCTCCTGGCTCCTGGCTTTAGATCTGCGCAGCTCTGTCCGTTGGGGCCATCTGGGGAGTGAAGCAGTGGATGGAAGGCTTATCTCTCTGTCTTTCTCTCTGCCTCTCTGTAACTCTGCCTTTCAAATATAGGAATGGGCCAAGAAAGAAAGAAAGAAAGAAAGAGAGAAAAAGAAAGCAAAAAAAAAAAAAAAAAAGACTTTATGTTTGAATTAGCATCATATGTACACCTAAAGATAGATTTGACTGAAGTCGAACAGGATAACAAGATACAATGCAACCTGCATCGTGAATTCAGCAAAAACTCAGAAGGCACTGATACCACGCTTGCCGTAGAGTGATGGGCAAGAAGGTGGGTATCTTCCTCCCGCTTTTCATATTTTCATCCCTTCATCTGAAATGATTAAGGGAGACTGGCGCAGCTGGAATCTCAGAATGAAAGCTGTTGATATCAAACAAACCCTTGCATTTTCAGGATTATTAACTCAGAGGGATTATGACAATTTGCAAATCTCTGGTTTGATCATAAGCACAATTGTTTGTAAAAACGAAGGTATTTCATCCTCAATCCCTTCTGCTTATTAACCATAGTATTCCCTGAGGGCTTGTTTCTTCTATTCGCTTTGAGATATTCGTCATTCACTTATATGTTGGCGATTGGATCATTCGCATCTATTCCCCCAAGAAGATTTGGAGGACAAATACGAGAACTAGGAGTTTTAGTTCAGAGAAGATAGCATTGCTACTAAATTTGAAGTACTAAAACGTAAGAAGTCAAAATTATCTAAGTGAATGTGTGCAGTTTGGAGAAATGAAAAATTCATCTCACTTGTCTCTTCGTAGTTGATTTTAAACAAGTGACATGTTCATTTTTGTTTCTGAGCCTCAACTTAGCCTGCGGTGTGTCTCCAAGGATAAAGGACAAGAGTCCCCACCTCGTATGTGGTCAATTTAATCCCCAGGTTACCTGGTGCCTCCGATGAGCTTTTAGAGTGATCCAAAGATAGAATTCTAAATATTAGCTCCTAAAAATAGAATTTTAAATGTTGGCTCCTGTTTGATTTTCCCAGGCACGTAGTCCATATGCTTATAAGGATTTGCCCATCTAGCTGCTTATTCCAGCACTGACTGCTGCTGTGCGTAGTGGCCTCTCCGTAGCGGTTTATCTTCTATTAATTGGCTGAACAGCCTCTCTCCTGCCTCCAACAGGCCAGCAACCGCTTCAATATATTCATCGTCTCCAATCATAAAGGAAATACCACTCTTTCTCCCTCTGCTTCTCTTACCAGATAAAATGATTTAACCTTTAGGGAACGTCCTGTGACATGATCATGGTAGTAGCAGTTGTTTTAATTTCCCTAAAGTTCCTTAAAACCAGGCTAATTAGCCACGAAAAAGCAAGAGAAAAAGAACTCAAATGACATTTTCAGCAAATTTTATATCGCAACCCAAAGTCCAGTATTGTATTTTATGGGGAAGAAAGAGACTGTCCAATAAAAGTCAAGGAAACTATAATTATCACCTCCATTAAACAAGATATTGAAGATATTACCCAAGGCATCCAGAGGAAAACAATTAGAAGCCAAAGAATAGAAAGAAAGAGATAAAGTTATCAATATTAAAATGTGTTATAATTAAACTTTTCCAAAAATTGTTACAATTAATGAGAATTTAATAAGGGAAAAGAAAATTAAATTAGCATATAAAAATTAATGATATATATATACATAAGCAATAACCGCTGGAAATGTAAGAAAAGGCCCAATGATAATAGCAAGAAAAATAGTTACAATACCTAGGCAAAGCCTTAACATATAGCAAAATATTAACTTTAAAACATTACTGAAAATTGCAAATTATACTCTAAAAATTGAACTATCAGGTTTTTTAACTGAAAGCCTCGATATCATAAATATATCAGTTCCAAGTTAATTTATAAATTAACATAATTCTGATAAAATTCTGATGATGCTTTAAACTAGAAATGATGATTATATTAACATGGGAAAATAAACAACAAATACCAAGAAAACTGCAATTCTTGATTATAACACCCAGCAAAGTGAATACGGAATCTTTCTTTGACTGATAAAATCGATAGGCAGGAACGGGGCTGCTTAGAGCTGGCATCATACTTACTACTGAATACTGACGACTTCCTGCTTAATGTTAGGGACAAGGCAAGGATGCTTACTGTCATTCATTCTATTCAGTGTTATACTAGAAGTCCTAGCCATGATAACAAGACAAGGAAAATAAATAAATGCATGAAATTCAAAAAGGAGGAAGTACAAATATCACTACATTCTGGAACAAGATTATTTATAAAGAAGAGCTTGGAAAAGTTAAATTTTGGAAAAAATAAACAAAGTCAATGTACTTGTTTCTATAATTTCAAATGTGTTGGTGCTTGAAGAGACAGACAAACCAACGGAACTAAATGGGGATTCCAATACCAGTTCTGAATGCTTTCAGAAACTTAATATATGATAGAAAGAGAACTCCTAAAACTGTAGGGAAAGGTCAACTTTTTTTTTTTTTTTTTGACAGGCAGAGTGGACAGTGAGAGAGAGAGACAGAGAGAAAGGTCTTCCTTTGCTGTTGGTTCACCCTCCAATGGCTGCCACGGACAGCGCGCTGCGGCCGGCGCACCGCGCTCATCCGATGGCAGGAGCCAGGTGCTAGGTGCTTATCCTGGTCTCCCATGGGGTGCAGGGCCCAAGCACTTGGGCCATCCTCCACTGCACTCCTGGGCCACAGCAGAGGGCTGGCCTGGAAGAGGGGCAACCGGGACAGAATCCGGTGCCCCGACCGGGACTAGAACCCGGTGTGCCTGTGCCACAAGGCGGAGGATTAGCCTGTTGAGCCACGGCGCCGGCCCGGAAAGGTCAACTTTTTAATACCAGCAGTCCTCACCCTGCATGGTGGTATGCTAACATAAAAAATGACTATGCAAGTTAACATCAAGTTAAGAAATCTTAACAATCAACATGAAAATTGTAACTGTCCCATTTCTACAGTAAGCTATTTCCTCTATAATTCTATTTATGTTTTATTCAGATTTACTTATAGTGTTATCACTTTTATTTCTTTGCCACATCTCATTTTTGTTGACCAATTTTCTCCCAATTATCCATTTTTTTGTAAAATGCCACATGAGTTTTTCACTGGAAGACATGAAGGCAGCACAACTATATGCTTTGCTGTTTGTGTTTGAACTGAAAAATAGATGTGGCCAATTAATAACAGCCTTTGAAAGGAGCAGTAGGATTTGTTTCTGATCAAGATGTGCATCCCTGGGACAAGCATTTGGCCTACAGGTTAAGATGTACTCGGGGTGCCTACAATGGTAATACCAGATTGACTAGATTTTAGACTGGACTTGGCTTCTGACTGCTGCTCATGCACACCCTGGGAGGCAGCAGGTGATGACTCAAGAACTTGGGTCCCTGCCACTCATGTGAGAGTCTCAGATTGAGTTCCTGGCTTGGGGCTTTGGTCTGGGTCCACCCTGAACAACCAGATGTGAGATTTCTTTATCTACCTGTCTCTCTCTGCATCTCCAAAAAAAGATGTATGGCTCATGATGTTCTCATTTATATAGTGATTTGCAAACTGAAGAAATAGTAGCAAAGTTTATATAATTGCTCAAATATATTATAGTGACTAATATTTGAACCATGTTATTGAGGGAGAATTTACTTAACTATGCTGCAGAAGCTGAAATCCATATACATTGGACCCAGGAACATTTGGATTGTCTATAATCATGTGAGTATAACTGGCTAGTCATTTGAGAAAAGATAGAATCATGCTAACACTTCAGTTCCACACTAGGATAAGTTCTACTACAGATAACAGATGAAAACATGCCAAAATGAATACCACACATAAACTAACATATGGATGGATTATTTTCTAAAATGGTTGTAGGAAATATTTTTTAATCATGATTCAATATATTAAATAATGTAAGAAATGATTAAAACATTTTATATACTTTAGAATTACTTTTGTTGAAAAAACAAAAGAAAAGAAAAAAACCCTATAAGCAAAGTCAAAAAATGAATTAAATACTTCAGGAAGGCATGTCCACAAATATCATATACAAAGCAGTCCCACAAATCAAGGGAGAAAAAAGACCAACAACTCCCTGAAATAATAGGGTAAAGATCCGGAAGATAGAAAGAAGATAGAAGAAGAAACACTTGCCTGGCATATGAAAAGCTTCCTTGCTCCACACACAATAAAAGAAAATAATTTAAACTATAGAGAGGTATCAAGTTTCACCTGTCAGGTTGGTAAAAGTCAGAACATTAGCCACATGTATCTGTTGACAAAAATATATGGAAGCAGGAGCTATCATACACTGCAGATGGGATTTCAACCTCCTAAAACCCTTACTGGAGGAGAATTTGGGAGTACTTAGAAAAATCAGACATGGATTTACCCCATTTACCCCATTTCTAGAAATATCACTCAAAAATGGCAAAGCTGAGGACGGCGCCGTGGCTCACTTGGTTAATCCTCCGCCTGTGGTGCCGGCATCCCATATGGGTGCCGGGTTCTAGTCCCGGTTGCTCCTCTTCCAGTCCAGCTCTCTGCTGTGGCCCGGGAAGGCAGTGGAAGATGGCCTAAGTGCTTGGATCCTGAACCGGCATGGGAGACCAGGAAGAAGCACCTGGCTCCTGGCTTTGGATCAGTGCAGCGCCAGCCATAGCGGCCCTTTGGGGGGTGAACCAACGGAAGGAAGACCTTTCTCTGTGTGTCTCTCTCTCATTGTCTGTAACTCTACCTATCAAATAAAAAAAGTGGCAAAACTATGAAATGACTTAAACACAAGTTATTTATTACAGTATAGTCATAAATGGAAATATTAAACTCAAATGTCCATCAATTAAGGACTGGTGAACAAGTTATTTTCCATCATGCATTGGAATACTGTGCAATTATTAAAGAACTTGTTTGAAAAAAAAACCCTATACACTATGTCATCGTCAGAATTTTTTGGCATTGGGAGTAGACATTTAGCCTAGTGGTTAAGACACTCATGTTTCTGGGTTTGCTACCCATTTCTGGCTCCGACTACAGTTTCCTGCTGATGCAGATCCTGGGAGGCAGTGATGATGGCTCAAATAATTGGGTTCCTGCTCCTCTGGGAGGGAGACCCAGGTGATGTTTCTGGCTCTCAGCTTCAGTTCAGCCCAACCTCAGCGGTAGGCATTTGGGGAGAGACAGGCTCTCCATTTCTCTCTTTCCCTCTGTCTCTCAAATAAATAAAAATGAAAATTTTGAAAAAGAAAGTTTTCTCTCACTTCTTTTTTTCAAATAGTTGAGGGAAAACAATGTTAATGCTCCTTTAAATGTCTGGGTATATATTAAAGAAAGCATTGAAGAGGTATTGATAAGAAAAAAAAAGGCATAATAAAAGTGGCCAAGACACAGAAGAATTTCTTTCTTCCTTGTGAGTTAGAGTTGGTCAGATGGATTATATGAGTCACAAAAAGTCAACATATAGCTATTTTGGCCCAATTTTACGTTTTATTTCAGATAATGAGATTAGGTTTTTGCCACTAGATAAACTAGAGTGTATCATCTGAACTTAAATGAAGAATGACCTTCTGGGACAAACAATTAGTGCAAAGGTTAAGTCACCACATGAGATGCCTACATCTCATGTCTGGGGGCCTGGGCTATTCTGCTTCCCATGCAACTTCCTGCTAATGTGCACCCTGGAAGGCAGAGGTTAAGGCTTAAGAACTTTAGTCCCTGCTACCCACATGGGAGTCTCAGATGGAATTACAGGTTCCTGGTTTTGGCCTGGTCCAGCCCTAGCTGTCATAGGCTGTTGAGGAGTGAAAACAACCAGTGGATGGAAGATCTCTCTGTCTCAAAGTCTCTTTCTCTTTCTCTTTATCCCTCTTTTTATTTAAAATAAAGTGAAAATAAATAAATTTTAAAAATTTTAAAAAGAAAGGAGCTTTTTTTAAAAAGCATAACCTCCTATTTTTTGTTCACTGTGCTGCTATTACCCTGTTCTTTACCCATGAGAACAGCATGCACCACTTCCCCTCAGCCTGATATCTATATGGAAACAGGAACAGTCTCCTGGATGGTCAAGGTGCTCTTGCTCTTCTTCTACTTGAATGACCGCCATGCTGTCTTGATTAGCAGCGATGCCACCATTTGTGCAGAGCTACATCTTTCTGTTTTAGATGCATTACCATGATATTGTTGAGTATTTATATAAAACATCCCAAGAAGGAGTTATCTCAAACTCACAGATAGTATTGAGTTCGTTTTCATTCATAGCATATGCAATAAATCTAAAACTTTGGTAATTCAAGGTTTGAGACTCTTGTTCGCCATTAAAATAGCAGTTGCTGTTATTGATTCTAGCTAAGCTAGCAGTATTTCTTCACTTAGGTCATTTCACTCTCTGAATTGTGGAATAACCACTATTAATCTCCTTTTCACAGGTAATGAAATATTAACTACAGCAATAAAACAATTTCCCTATGATTCTACAATTCAGAGGCAAATCCAATATTCAGATCTGGATTCCAGAGATGAATCTCTTAATTTCTAAACTTAGATTTTCCCAGACCACCCCTTCTGTTGTCCCTTCACTAGCTGTTATTCATGGTACTGGATTAGGCGCTACACTAAGAAGGAAATGGAAAAAAAGGTGATGAAATGCAAATAAACTCATCCTTCAATTCAGACAGAAGTAACATTATAGTAACAAACAAAATGTTCCAGGTTTTGATATTTTTGGTATTTTCAAATAAATAGTTATCATTTTGCCAAGCAATACAACCTGATCAAAATGGTCACCTTTCCCATCAATGTCAATTCATTTCACTGTAATGTAAAGAACTTCAGATTTGAAGTCTCTCCTTATTCATATCAAACTTATTATGCCAGAGACCACACTTAATTAACATCTTCATTGGTAAGCACTTAAAAGCAAAATATTGGAAGAAAGACATACATACAGGATCATTTGTGGTTTTCTCCCCATGTTGCACTTTAGTATTCTCATTTTCTTTACTCAACTGATTTTTTTTGTCTTAACTCATGTGAACATGAAAAGCCAAACAATAAGAGAGAAATTATCCAAAGAATGCTGGTACTTATTTGAGAATAGCAGAGCACTGAAATGGGAAACTGGAGCCATAACAAACTGTGAGTGCATTCAAAGAGGTTGGGGCAACAGGAAGCTTAAGGGCAAAAACAAAAGGCGATTACATCAGATACTTTGAAACAATGCTCTTTGGGTACCATTAGCTAATAATCAGGATGACATCTGTCTGTGATTAACAGTTAATAGGCAGATGTGTAGACACTATTTCTTGTATAAGATTACTGTTGATCCATGGAAACTTATGGTTCTGTCAGAATCTCTCATGTGAATTATTACCAAGCAATCAGGCATAGGAACTCTGCCTTCATTACCTCTTGGACTTATCTGTTTATTTTATTAATTTTAACACATGTTACTTCATTTTGCTTTGAACAACTTTCATCTTCCTTTCATACTTATATTCACCAAACATTCTATTTTTAAATCATTCATAGAAGTGATTTATTTCCCCTAGCAGCCAACAGAAAAGATGATTTGCCTTATTCGAAAGTATCTATTTAGCATCTACTTTATTTTAGGCCCTAAGTATACAGGTGTTAGAAGAAGAAGAGAGAAAAATTCTATTTTCATGGTGTTAGTCTACAGACTAAGAGGACATCAAATCTAAATCTTTTAATTTAATTTACCCAGTTTTCATGTGTGAAATTTTACTTTAGAGAAAGTCTGATCAGATTTCATCTCTTTGGTAATAAATATTCCCAACGGTTGAATTTATCACAGTAAGTTACTAGGAAATAAACATGGGTTGGCTTAATGAGTATTTTTACAAAAAGAAGGCAAAGATTGAGTAACCATTGCTCTTTGTGGCCAGAGATTGGCTATGTCATGAGTATAGGGGAAAGTTAGTCATAAATAATAAACTGATGAAAAAAAAACTTATAAAATTAGACACTGCTTTCCTATTTAAGATAAATATTGAGGGTAGCAAATTTTAGTAAAATAAAATAGAGCTCTTTGCATTTATAATTAGTTGACCCTTTACTTATTTTATGGATATCATTATCCATGTTCACAGATGGATATTTTAACTTAGAAGCACAATCATCATAATTTTTTAAGTATTTATTTATTTGAAAGTCAAGAGTTATACAGAGAGAGAAGGAGAGGCAAAGAGAGAGAGAAAGAAAGAGAAAGAGAGAGAGAGAGAGGTCTTCCATTTGATGGTTCACTCCCCAATTGGCCACAATGGCTGGAGCTGCGCCGATCCAAATCCAGGAGCCAAGAGCTTCTTCCAGGTCTCTAATGTGGGTGCAGGGGCCCAAGGACTTGTGCCATCTTCTAGTGCTTTTCCAGGCCATAGCAGAGAGCTGGATTGGAAGTGGGGCAGCCAGGACTCAAACAAGTGCCCACACGGGATGCCAGCACTGCAGGCAGCAGATTTATCCATATGCCACCCTGGCGACCCCACAATCACCACAATTTCATTGTGACACATTTTGCTTGAACCACTTAGATAGCTCAAAGAAATCTACAGTAAGCTAAAATTGTGATTCTAGCTAGTTCATACAGATATGTTGGGATATGTGAAAAAAACTTTGAGTCTTTTCAAGCACCATCCAAATGTTAGTTACTGTTGTGAAAATCTCTTCTAAGGTCAAGGTTTTTGAGGAGCTAGAAGAAAATCTAGATCTAGTTTTGTAGACCAAGGTTCTTTCTATCATGGAACACTTTGTATAAATACTTGAGCCTGAAAGAAACAGGAGGCACAGTGGACAAGCTTCCCTGAGTATGGTTAACTTTTATTTATTTATTTAAAAGGTTTTATTTACTTATTTGAGAGGTACAGTTTACGGGGGGAGGGGGTCTTCCATCTGCTGGTTCACTCCCCAAATGGCCGCAACAGCTGGAACTGGGCTGATCCCAAGCCAGGAGCCAGGAGCTTCTTCCAGTTCTCCCATGTGGGTGCAGAGGCTCAAACACTTGGACAATCCTTTGCTGCTTTCCCAGGCCAAAAGCAGGGAGATGTATCTGAGGAGGAGCAGCCAGGACACAAACTGGTGCCCAGATGGGATGCCGGCACTGCAAGCAGAGGCTTAACCTATGCCACAGCACCGGCCCCTAGGTTAACTTTATTTTAAAATCTGTTCATTGCCATCTATGAGTCGTTCAATTTTCCAGCACAAAAACACATTTAAGATTTTAAGGTTAAAGGAAGTAACTGATGACTTTTCGAATATGTCCTCTGTGTGGGCCAGATATGCAGTAGCTGTGAAGTGAAATGCCAAAACTACCGCATATTTCAATAATGAATCACTAGCCATTCGTCACTGCGTTAAAAGTTGCTTCTATGGAGAAAAGTTTAGAAACTGTAATTGCATCTCACAGAAGCAAAAAAGATCAAAAAGTGGTGTCTATTTAGCTTCATGGAATTTCTTAATGAATCAGTAGAGCATTATGGGAAAATTGTTTTCCTCTGCATCAAAAGTCTACACACATAAACTAACACCACCAATTAAAACATCACTGTGGTTGGTAAGAGGCTGGCGCTGTGGCACAGCTGGTTAAGTCGCCCCTGCAGCACTGGCATCCCATGTTGGTGCCTGTTTGAGTCCTGGCTGCTGCACTTCCAATCCAGCTCCCTTTAATGTGCCTGGAAAAGCAGGAGAAGATGGTTTAAGTGCTTGGGCCCCTGCACCCACATGGGTAACATGGAGGAAGCTCCTGGTTCCTGGCTTCTGCCTGGCCCAACCCTGGCCAGCCTTTGTAGGCATTCGGGAAGTGAATCAATGGATGAAGGCTCTGTCTCTCAATTCCTTCCTTTCTGTCTCTGACTTATAAATAAATAAATATTTTACAAAAATCATTGTGTCACACTATCATGCTATTTAGGTCCATCATCAAGCTGTTAAAACACCGGAGGTATACAGAAAAGCCAAAAACATAGATGTTCTAGGAGGCGACTATGGACTGCATGAGCCCTCTTGCGGCTGAGCAGTTGAAATACTAGGACCCATTTCCATTCCAGTGAGTCTAGGGAGAGTGACCCACAAGCAACACTTGACGGAGCCGAGTTCTTCATCTCACTGGGTGAATAAATGAGTCTAAAAATCTTATAGAGTCCTATTTGTACAAATTCTATTGTTTCTCCCATGTCTTCCATACTTTGATCATATTAGGTGACATTTCTAATTTCCACAGGTATTCTGTATTATTCAGAACCAAAAATTTCCAACTTTTGTGAAAAACAACTGCCAAATCTCATGCGCCAGACAAAAATGTGTGTCTTTTAAGGAGCATTTTTTGGCAGAACGGCCCAGCAATCTGAGCGTCCTCCCTGTAACACGGCATCTTAAACAACACGACGTCCACAGTCATGCCACAGAGTGTGGGCGGTGACACGGGAGATGCCTGCGACAGGCTTCAACGATCCACACAATATTTCTACGGCCCATACATTATCCAGATGCCGTCAAGTGGCCGTGCAGCGGCTTCGAGAGAGGCTCGGAAGCCAATCTCGGCGCGGCGGCGGCGCAGGGCGCCATGTTTGCCGAGGCCGGAAGAGGAAGCGTGCAGACCTGAGGAAGACGTGGACGGCGCCTCGGCCGGCTTTCGGACCGTCGCTTCCTTCAGCCGCAGCGGCAGGCGCTCCTGGCCATGTGCCTGGTCAGGCTCGCGCTCTGCCACAGGCTGGTGGAGCCCGTCGCCATCACAGGGCTCGGCCCTCGTCGCCATCACGGGGCTCGTTCTTCGTCGCCATCTCGGGGCCCGTTCCTCGTCTCCATCTCGGGGCTCGGCCATCACGGGCTCGGCCCTCGTCTCCATCTCGGGGCTCGGCCATCACGGGCTCGGCCCTCGTCGCCATCCCGGGGCCCGTTCCTCGTCGCCATCCCGGGGCCCGTTCCTCGTCGCCATCCCGGGGCCCGTTCCTCGTCGCCATCACGGGGCCCGTTCCTCGTCGCCATCACGGGGCTCGGCCCTCGTCGCCATCCCGGGGCCCGTTCCTCGTCGCCATCACGGGGCTCGGCCCTCGTCGCCATCCCGGGGCCCGTTCCTCGTCTCCATCACGGGATCGGCCCTCGTCGCCATCACGGGGCCCGTTCCTCGTCTCCATCTCGGGGCCCGTTCCTCGTCGCCATCCCGGGGCTCGGCCCTCGTCGCCATCCCGGGGCCCGTTCCTCGTCGCCATCTCGGGGCCCGTTCCTCGTCGCTGACCCGGTGCGGCGGGTCGAGGAGGAGCTGAGCCGCGATGGGCCCCGCCGGCCCCGCCGTCTACACCGAGATCCTGTGCCGCACAGGCGAGGAGGCCCCGCTCCGGGCGCCCCGACGGCTGCCGGTGAGGCCCGGTTTCTAGCCTGCGCGAGGCCACGGCAGCACAGGCGACTCTCAGAGCGCCTTTGGGGAAACTGAGGCAGCTCCCCGGAGTCGCTGGACCAGGTGTTTGAGACTGGAGAGCAAGAGCCTGGTTCCATGGAGGAGCTGTTTGCAGACGAGGGCAGCGCGAGCTGTGACCTGCACACAGGTAAGCCGCGGCGAGGGGCCGGGCCTGGCTCCTGGACGTTTGCATAGGAGACTTTTCCAAATGAAGTTTTATATGTTTGGGCCAATATTGTGTTTTCAAGTGCGTTTCTGACAATTTTTACACTTTTGAGATCAATCCTTTTTCAGCTACTTTCTAAGAAGTGTATTTTTCTGTGAACATCGTCTGTGGCTGCGCTACATAGTTTGATAGCCTACACACTCGCCATTGGGAGTTCATTTGTTTAAGGTGAAATGAGGGACTGTGTGTGCAGTGGCCTGTCCCTGGATGGGCCGTGGTTGTTGCTTTGAGCTCCCGCGTGGCTGGCGCCCTGACGCTGTGGGTTACCGCTGGAGCTCCGGGCGCGTGGAGGGCTGCGCGTGCGTGGTCCTGGAATTCCATCCCCAATAGCTCTCAGCCCCTGTCTGCCCTCTGTCTCTTTCTCCCCCCTCTGTCCACCTCCATTGTCAACCCTCTTGGGATTTCTCAGTCTTCCTGGATTAATTTGAAGAGTTTGATCTGGTTCCTGGAAAGCAAAGACTTTTCATGATTTCTAAATATCTTAATTTCTACTTCCTGAAGAAACCGTAGAGATAGCAGCAGGATAGGAAAAAAATATGTCCAGAATTTAAACTGTTTGATAGAAATAAATGCTGATGTTTGAAGATACTGACATCATGATCCCGAATCACTCTTGCTTAGCTATCTGCTGAAATGAACTTGCAGAGGACTATGTGGTCATATTGAGTCCTGCTAAGAATCTAGTAGCTGATGAATAGATACCTCAAAGAAAAGAGAAATGAAAATTAAATTAGAAATCAAAAAATAAAAATTAACAGCTGAGAGCATTTCAAAAATAAATTTCCATCTTATCAGTTCCTTTCAAGACTCTGGTGATGGGTATTGTTGTGAATGGGAGAAGTGATTTTCTTTTCAAAGTTTTCCATTCAATAAGATGACAAAGGTATCTGAAATTACAGATCTGAACTCACCGAGAATCAATGCTTTTCCTGCTGGCAACTTAGCAGCCTTTGTAATTGATGTGACAGTTTCATTTCCCCACTGCTACCAACAATCAAGGTGTTACTCCATCTCACAAGCAAATCTTTTTTTTTAAAAAAAAAAAAGCTTTCAGTTTTACTATTTAGAAGATATTAAAATTCTTCAAAAACGTATGGTAGCAATGATAGACTATAGATTCATGGTGTTGACAATATCCTTCTTTCGACAGTACAGAACAAAAAGTTCTCAGTGTGCGTTCTTAAATGTGGCTAATAATTGCTTCAAATGGACAATTCATAATTTGTAATCTTTATCTAAGGCCGCTTTGAAAAAGGTGTGTCCTTAGCACAGGAGTGGGTAGACATGAACAACTTGCAGCCAGTGCTCTGCCTTGACTGTTGCTGTCTCAGAGAATAATGTCCAGGAGCACCTTTATTGATACAGCAACAGAAGACCTTTCACACCTGGGCCTGCCCAACCTGATCTTTTTGTCACCTACATGTCTGAACTTAAGTGCCACTGAATTCACTCTTTCAGGAGTACACAATAATCTTTTTTTTCTTTAAAGACTTCTTAAAAGATTTATTTATTTATTTATTTGAAGCACAGAATTACAGAGAGGCAGAGAGAGAATCTTTCATCTGCTGATTCACTCCCCAAATGGCCACAACAATCAGAGCTAGGCCCATCTGAAGCCAGGAGCCAGAAGCTTCTTCCGGGTCTCCTATGTGAGTGCAGGGGCCCAAGCGCTTGGCCCATCTTCCACTACTGCCCCAGGCCAATACTGTCCCAGCAGATAGCTGGGTCAGAAATGGAACAGCCGGGATTCAAACAGGAGCCCATATGGGATGCCAAACTGCAGGCGGTGGCTATACCCACTGCGCCACAGTGCTGGCCCCCACAAAATAATCTCTTATTAGGCCATTCTGCACAAGCTGAGAGGCCTGGAATGAGCTGTACCAGTCAGAGTGAGTTAGCCATGTTGCATTAACAGAGAACCTTGCACACATCCTAAAATACTAGAAATGTATTTCTCACATGTGCAGTGTTGGGTGGTGAGGCTCCTCTCATTACAGTCGCTCTGGCTTGAAGACTCATAGAAATTTCATCTCAACATGTGTTGTAGTGATCTTTGCGTAAATGCAAAGACGTCAGAAAACTTCTGGTTTTTACCCAAAAGTGACAGCCATTCAACTCAGATTTTATTAGCCACAGAGAGGCACCTGGCTAATCCTAACATGAAGGCAATGAAGTGCAATCCTGCTGTAGAAGGAAGAAAGGCACACTTCTAATGAAGTGCTAATGATTACCACTATAGTAGTCTCAGTAGGTGAAGGTTCATTCAGTTTTTGAGATTCAAACCAAGTGTTCCCTCCCCTAAGAAGTCTTTCATGGCATCTCAAGAATTTAACCACTTCCTTATGTTTACCTCCCCCCCCCCCACCATACTTTGTCCATGCTCTCCTGGAATATGTAGCACATCATATTATGATAATGTATTACCATGCCTAGAAGCAGCGTTACATCGACAATTCCTCATTCATATTTTTCTGTCAAGTGTGTGGTAGGGGTGCAGCACATGCAGGATGCTTGCTGGTGCTCCTTGTAGGAGGTTTATTTGTCCATTTTCGCCCTTGGAAAATGATTTTAGTGAAGACACAGCCTATATCTTTTTGCACCATCCTAATCCTAGTGCCTCGCTACAGTATTTGGTACTAGTGCATATTTACTCTATGTTGGATGAATGAGTTGATTGATGAATTACACTAGTTAGTAAAACATAGTAGGATGGGCTAGATTATGCTCTAGAAACCAAATGGCTACAGAATATTCATTAAATTAAGCATGCATTTATGACTTGCTCCTGTCACATATTCTATGTGAGTGAGCCAGGGGCTCTGTTCCACCCAGTTAGAGACCTCCGCTGATGTAGGCTCTGCCGGCTTAGAGCTGAATCACCTGAAACACAAAACCGTTTTGGTTGTCCTGGCAGGGGAAGAGGAAACTGGAAAATCACAGATGGCTTTTGAATTCTTTGGCCTGGAAATGACCCATCTCTCTTCCCCTCACATTCCGTTTCCCTGGGCCAGACCAACCACATGGTTCTATCGTGGCATGAGGCTGAGGAATACAGAAAAATAAAGTGGAATATTTGGTGCCCATTACTGTCTGTGGCTGAAGCTAATGTTTTTTATAATAGGAAACAAAACACAATACAGAAAAAATGTTGGCAAGTCATATAATCACACTTCTCTAGTACTTTTCAAATGAGAGGATGCCTGAACTCAATAGCCGGTGCAAAATGCAAGAGAAGAATCAAACTGTTGTGTTTGGGAAACAGTTCTTTAACAGGCAATCCAGTGACTCTCACGTTAATGTGAATTTGCCTTTCAGCTTCCCACTAAGTATGTCTAAAAAGGAAAACTCTGCAATACCACTAGAAACTAAGCCTAACATTTAGCTGCCTGCTATACACTAGAAGGGTGTACCACACTAGAAATGTCGGTGGGTTTTGATAGAGCAGCAAATCTCTAGTCTTTGCCTTCACTGAAATGTATTTCCCTGGAAGGAAATATTATCTCAGCCTTCACGTTTTTCTCCGAATTGATGGTGCTGATATTACACTAACCTGGAAACTGGGATATGTTTCATTATTATGTAGGTTTTTATTTTAATTGTTTTTAAAAATTTGGGGGTAGGGATGGAAAGGAGAGAGATGGTGAGAGAAATTCCATCCGCTTATGATCTCAGTGCACACAAAGTGCTGTGCTGGGGTCAAAGTCAGGAGCTGGGGACCAAATCCAGGTCATCCAGGGGCTGGCAGGAATCCCATTACTTGGGCTTTGACCATTGCCTCTCAGCATTTGCAGAATGCTGGAGTCAGAAGCCAGAGATGGGCATTGACCCTCGGTATTGCACTGTGGTGTGGAGGGATGGGGAGGGATGGGTGTTTTAACTACCAGGCCAAGTATTGACCTGTCATAGCTGTTGTTTTTATGAGGTAGTCAAAATTACATCCCTCTTGATTTCTTTACGGTGAAAAGTCTTACACTCAGCTGTACCAGTTGAGTGATTCCTCCATTTTCTGTAGTATCATCTAAACACAGCTGATGTCTTGTCTAGAGTGGCTGGACTCTCTAGGGGAGTTTGGGCACCTCTCTCCAGGTAACCTTTCCAGAAGACTGTTGGATTTTCTCCATGGTGTCTGGATTTCAAGACAGAGGAAGCAGGAGCTGCCACTTCCTTTAAGGCTCAAATCTAGAACTGACACAATACCATGGCTGCCACATCCAGTCGATCCAAGAAAGGCATAGGACTAAAGGGCATTGAAGGGACAGGAATAGATTCCACTTCTGGAAGTGAGGAGGGGCACATTTTTGTAGGACAAGGAAAAGTGATGATAGCTACAATTGGAAATTATTTAATACAACAAGGAAAATTGGCATAAATATATTCAGGGATAACAGTGTTTGATTCTTGGTGAGCATCTCCCTTGTCCACTGTGAACTTATGAGAGAGTAATCTGCAAGCCATAGACACAGCAGACAGTAGCAGCAGTCTGATTAATTTCCAGGAGCAATAGTTAAATCCAGTGATTTGGCCCAGTAAGGTTTGCTTAAGAATTTTTATATGTGTCAATTTGATAGTTGAATAAGAACAACCCTTAATAGAACAGATGTTGAAAATAAACTGCAGATGCTCCTGGAGAAGTAAAAGTCTGTGACAGAGAGGAGCAGATCCTGATAAAGATTAAGGAGAATGGCACAAAAACAAAGTTTGTCCCAGCCGAATTTGGCAGAGGGGTGGTTGGGTGTAGAAGGGCATATGCATGAACAGAAGGATGAAAATCTGACTACATCGACAGAGTTAGACACCTACTCTCCCCAGGTCAATCCAAAAGATTCTGCTACTTGAGACAGATGCCAGGAGCCTTGCAGTGAATGAGTGCAATTTCTTATTAATATAAATGCTTGAGTTCATTGTTATAAAATATGTTTTATCTAACGAGTCAAACAGGTTCTGGACAGCATTCTGGACAAAAATATCCACTGTTAACATAAAACTTTCTGGAGCAAACCTTTTCCCTTAAAGTGTCTACAGAGTCAAGAATCATTTCCTCATGAATGAGTGTCCCAAGGAAACATTTTTTAAACTTTTATTTAATAAATATAAATTTCCAAAGTACAGCTTATGGATTACAATGGCTTATTCCTCCCCCATAACTTCCCTCCCACCCGCAACCCTCCCATCTCCCGTTCCCTCTCCCATCCAAGGAGACTTTCAAATGTGCACCTAGTTCACCATGACTCAGAGCAAAACATGTATCTACCGCTCTTCCCCAAAATAGCCCCCCAGTGCTATCCTCATGTTCAGCTGTGATCTACCAACTTAACCAGTATTATTCTATTTATGTCTTATTCTGATCCACATTTGTTCAAAAGAATCCATCATAGGGTTTTTTACCTGTGAAAATAGGAAGAAGAAATGACTTTGGACTTTACTGACTTGATATCATTTATCTTTTATAAATATTGCCAACAGAGGACATGGAAGAAAATTTCTTTCTTTTTCTTTTTTTTATGCTATTTATCTAATGAACATCACTTGTGATAAGAAACTGTTGCTCCTGGATTTTATTTTAACTGAAGGTGACTCAAGTCCTAATACAATGAGTTTTAATAATGGTATGAACGAATTTATACTAGGATTGGTCTCCATGGATGATGTCAAGGATTGTTTTTGTTTTTGTTTTTTTCCTTAAAGATTTATTTATTTGAAATGCAGAGTTACAGAGAGGTAGAGGCAGCAGAGAGAGGTCTTCTATCCAATGGTTCCCTCCCCATCTGGTCACAACGGCCAAAGCTGCGCCTATCTGAAACCAGGAGTCAGGAGCTTCTTCGAGGTCTCCTATGCAGGTGCATGGGCCAAAAACAGGAAGAGTAAAAATAATTATATCTCAATAAAGCTAGAAAATTTTGTTAAAAAGATTGGACTACCATTTGAATTTCAGTTGATCACATTAAGTAGAAGTATTCAGCATAACTCCTTTGCAAGAGGGTGTAATGACATTGCTAATGCAGGTAGAAAGTATATTTTTCCTGGGGCTGGCGCGGTAGCACAATGGGTTAACGCCCTGGCCTAAATCGCCTGCATCCCATATGGGCGCTAGTTTGAGACCCAGCTGCTCTGCTTCCTGTCCAGCTCTCTGCTATGGCCCAGGGAAGCAGTAGAAGATGGCCCAAGTCCTTGGGTCCCTGCACCCACGTGGGAGACCCGGAAGAAGCTCCTGGCTTCTGGCTTCAGATCGGCACAGCTCCAACTGTTGCGGCCAACTGGGGAGTGAACCATCAGATAGAAGACTCTCTCTCTCTCTTTCTCCCCCTCTCTCTCTCTCCCTCTTTGTCTCTCTGCCTCTCCTCTCTCTGTGTAACTATGCCTTTAAAATAAATAAATAAATCTTTAAAAAAAAAAGAAAGTATATTTTTCCTTTGAAACATGGTTACCAAACTTGGGCCCTAAATAACATATGGAGCAAAAATTGCACAATATGATTTGCTATTATATGAACCAATTCTCTTCCAAATGGAAAATGTTGTCACAGGGGAAAAAATGTACCCACGTATTTTTAATTGTTCAAGGCTTCCACATAGCCTTCCAAAACAGGGAAGGAGAACCACTTTTATTTTGGAATTAAGTTTGACAAAGCACAACGTTCAGTCAATGTTGCCAATTGCAACATTCACCAGTAGTGCCCTAAGAGTTAAAGTCTTTGCATGAACTCTACCGTCTTGTTGAGGAGGGTGGCAGGGAATTAACCTGTTCTAATGAAGTATGGTAAGTGTTATGAACGTTACAACCCTCCCACCAACACAGAAGAGCCAAGCAAAGAAGGGGGAAGCCCCCCGGTTGTTACCATGGTAACGGAGGATTTAAAGGGGTCAGTGGATCATGACATCATTACAGGAAATTCTTGTAAATATTACCTTCTAGGAATTAGAAGAAAGGAATATAATCAAGAACAAAAAATGTGCCTTTGTAATATGAAGAACGTATTTTGTTTGCATTAAGTGTATGCTTGGAAGTTTACCACCCAGACAGACCTCCTTTGGGAGTTTCAGCAGGTGGCATGGTATGTGGTCTATGTGCCAGTCTGTCAGGAGCAGGTTAAGGAAAGAGAGGTGCCAGGACCAGCAAGTTTAGTCAGTAACAGTGCTTTTGCTGTGCGAAAGTAGTCTAAAGGAGCATAGGAATTACCTGAGATGTCTTGGACATTAATAGATGGAACAACAACAGCAGGGATGCAATTGTGAGATGCTTTAGGAATCAGAGTGTAGAGAGAAATTTACAATGCATTACTTTGAATATGGTCTCCTTGGGAAGTGTTAAATTGACAATAAAACGTAATTCAATATTTTCACCACTGATAAGCTTTTTTTCTTAAAAAAAACTTGTTTGTCATGCTGTGAGAATTTTTATGTGACTCATCTATTTAAGAAACACATTTCATATTGCTTTTGAATTTGCCAGTTGATTACATGTTGAGCAATCAGAATAAGAATTTTTAAAATAAATTACGCTTCTGGTTATAGTCAATTAGAACTCATCTCCTGGACACAATTTAACATTGATTTAGAATGGCATGAAGTACTGCTTTGGAAAGAGATTTGATAGTTTCTTTTTCCTTTTAGTCTTAAAAAAATCCAAATATTTTACCTGAGAGCATCAAATACAATAAATGAATCCTTTTGAAGACCTGAATCTGAACTTTTAATATTTGCCAGTGGAATGAATAAATGTGCATTCGTCCAAGTACAGAACAATTGAACTTTAATTTGTTAATAGTTGTGGTATAAGTGCTTGTAGAGTTAGATATGCTTTAAAAATTAATTTTTTTACCATTCATTGAAAGAGCCTTTACACTATGAAGCAGAGTTCTGAATATGAGAAAAGTGAAAGAACTAGAAGATACTCTAATAAGAGATTATCTCATTTATTTCCAAATAGAGATCTACTAACAATATTCCTAGTGGGAGTGCTGTAACTTGGGAAGAAGTAGATACGCCTTTTGAAGGAGCTGGCCTGGAACTCTCCTTCGACAGCCTGAATTTGAGAACAGGTACCGTTGTCCCTTGGTATCCATGGGGCTTTGGTTCTGGAACTCTCTCCTGCCCCAGGATGTGAAAATCCGAGGATGCTCAAATCCCTTCTATAATATAAAATGGCATAGCTATCGCATACAACCTACACCCATGCACTGTGCACTTAACTCACGTCTGGATTATTTATAATACCTAATTAACACAGTGTGAACGCTGGACAAATAATGCTTTACTGTGTGTAGAGATAATGACAAGAAAAAGAAAAGTCTGTACCTATCCAGTACTAATGCAATTTTTTCTTCAAATGTTTTCTATCTGTAGTTGGCTGAATTCACAAATGTGAAACCCATAGACACACAGAACCAACTATGTTATCTTTCTGAACCTGAGTTTCCTTATTGTAAGATGAAGAAAAAAATATCTTTCTCGGGGAATACATTTCAATATCAAATGAGATAAACTATGAGAAAGTACTCCGTAAACTCCTAACATTTATAAACTCATTTTCCTTTAGCCATTGTTTTTACAGTATCCATTCTGTTCAAGGCATTGTATTAGCCACCATGTGTTAGGTTTATTCACATGGGATATAGTGGTGAATGTTGATTATGTCAATTATTTTCTTTGAAGGCTTGTCAAATTTCCCTAATTTCAGAAGACTGAAACATTTACTTTTCAGGGGAAGTTGCTACTTGAAGCTTTTTCCTTTGACCTCATCTCCCCTCCCCCCCTTTGGAAGTCCTCATAAATGAAATGCCCAGTTGTCCCTGAAGTAGCCCATGGAAGCATTTTTCAGTGTTACAATCTCCCTAGTCTACAGTTCACTCCTCTGTGAGCCGCTGTGTCCAGCGATCCTTCTGTAGTCAAGAGTCTGGCTCCAGTTTTGACGTTTGCTGAAACTTTTAAGCTTCACCTTTTCTTCTCCCTTTTTTGCCGTCTCCCTCTGTGCCGCCCTGGCCCCCTACCGCTTGGCCACCCCCAATCTGGGTAAGCTGCTGAGGAAGCTTAGGTGCTCTCTCCTTGGAAAGAGCTTTAAATCATTCCAGCAGCTTCCCATGACTCCTTAATTATAATTAAAACCCCAAGTCAGTCTCCTTTCTCTGGGAAGCCAGCCTTACTAATTAAATAATGGACTTTTCCATACCATTTTGGTGTGGCTGTAGAGGCTGGTGCTGCCATCAGTTCTGCTGGGGTCACGTGATTGGGGCAAGGCATCTTTTTTCTTTTTTTTTTAAGATTTATTTTATTCATTTGAAAGACAAAGTTACAGAGAGAGGCAGAGACAGAGAGAGAGGTCTTCCATTTGCTAGTTCACTCCCCAGATGGCTGCAACAGCCAGAGCTGTGCCTATCTGAAGCGAGGAGCCAGGAGCCAGGAGCCAGGAGCCAGGAGCAACCTCTGGGTCTCCCACGTGGGTACAGGGACCCAAGGACTTGGGCCCTCTTGTACTGCTATCCCAGGCCATAGTAGAGAGCTGGATCGGAAGAGGAGCAGCCGGGACTAGAACCGGCGCCCATATGGGATGCCAGCGCTTCAGGCCAGGTCTTTAACCTGCTGCGCCACAGCACCGGCCCCAAGGCATCTTATTTCTTTACTTTGTTAGCTTGGCCTCCTGAATGACAGTGTTCTCTCTTCTTATATGACAGCCATCTTCCCCAAAATGCAAAAGTATGAAATGCGAATGCAGTTTTCAGATTTCTCAAAGCTTCAGCCCAAAACTGGCAAAATGTCACTTCTGCTGCATTTTATTGGTTAAGACAGAGCTCAGGAACATCCATACTTAGAGAAGCGTCCCCATGGTGAGGGGACTAGGAGGCTGACTCATTGGTTGTTATCTGGACTAATAGTGTATCAGACCGACTAATAGTGTATCAGACCTTCCCAGATGCTATCTGCTTCCAAAGCCACAGCCACCTCCACACAGACTGGCCCAACTCTTGGCAAATTTAATGTATTTTGACCACAGTGCAAATCCGCCTTGGGAGACATGGTCAAGTACCACACAGAGGTAAAGCGTGCTACAGGACAAGAGATATCACTAAAAATCATAGAAAACAGGAAAATATAGCTCAGATTGCCTTTCTCTTAATAGTACTGTAAGGCTGAACAACAATGAGTAATTTCCCAAAATCCAACTGGCTCAAGACCTCACTTCTACAATTTTATAATACCTTACTATATTTTGTTTAATAGGGTACATTATGAGAAATAATAGCCAACACTAAGGCTTATGGGATTTTTAAATTTTATGTCATTTTTCTGATATTTAAAAATATTTAAACAGTGCCTGCTTAAAATTGTGTGTGTGTATGAGAGAGAGAGAGAGAGAGAGAGAGAGAGAGAGAGAAAACACTAAGGGGGATGGTACCCACATGTGCATAGATTATAAAGGAGTGACCAAGGAAAAATGAAATGAATTGCCAAGTGTCCATTTAGACAACAGGCAGAATAGTGTTATTTATTGTCCTGTACCATTACTGACATTTTCTTTCACATCACTGGTTGTCATGCCCCTCATTTTGTAGCATTTCATGATCAGAATTCTGCCACATGACATTTCACTAGCCACATTTCACTGAACGTCTCTTAACCCTTGACATTTGGGCACTGATGATAGATTTGAACTTGAGAACAGAAACCTTTTCCTGAGAGGTAGGCAGGGGCTTTAGAGTCAATGAAGGAAATGAAGATGTCCTCTCTATTCAATAAGACATTTCCCATTTGACAGATGTAAGATTTCTTATTAATATTCTTTATGCACAAATTAAAACACGATTTTTTCTCCAGTATAACTTCCTAACTGTATATGATAACCTTAGTAATTGCTGTATACTGTTCAGAAGAAATATATTTGACTTCAAGGACTGTAAGTAGCTTGCTTTTTTTTTTTTTTTTGAAATTTCTTGTATTTTATTTGAGAGAGAGAGATATCATTCATTTGCTGGTTCACTTGCCAAATGCATGCCATAACTAAGGCTGGGCCAGGTCAAAGCTGGCAAACTGGAACTACATCTCATTTCCCATGTAGTTAGCTGGGGCCCAAGTACCTGAGCCATAATCTACCACCTTTCAGGGTGTGAATCGTCAGAAAATTGGGTCCGAAGTGGAGGAGCTGGGACCTGAACCTGACACTCCAATATGGGGATGTAGATGTCCTAAGCAGCACTTAACCTTGAGCCAGACACTCATCCCTACCTTGTGACTTTTTTAAGCTTTGTTTGTTTAAAAGTCAGATTTAGTGAGACACACAGAGAGATCTTCCATCTACCGGTTCCCTCCCCAGATGGCCACAATTATTAGGACAGAGCCAGGCTGAAGCCAGGAGCCAGGAGCTTCATCTGGGACTCCCAAATGGGTGCCAGGGGCCAAAACACTTTAAGCATCTTCCACTGATTTCCCAGGCTCATTAGCTGGGAGCTGGGTCAGAAGTGGAGCAGCCTGGACTCAAACTGGTGTCCATATGGGATGCTTGCATTGCAGGCAGTGGCTTTACTGTTAGGACACAATGCTGATCCCTAGCATGCGAATCTTTAACTGTTCTGTTCTTATCAGAGTCTACCCACCAAGAAGAATCTTATATGGAATTTATTTGTATATTTATCTTATGCTTTACAATTGCTAAAGTTGTGTCATAATTTAACTTCTTTTTAAAGTTTCCTTTTGAATTTCTACAAAATCTACAGTGATCCAGTTAACTTCCATATCTTCAAATAGCTAACAACCAACCAACCATGTTAAGGATTGACAGCCCTCAACCTATGCACCAAATCTGGCCCATTATCTGTTTTTATAAATAAAATGTTATTGAAGCAGCACCATTGAATTTGTTTGCATATTATCAATGGCTACTTTTGGGCTACAATGAGAGAATTGAGTAGTTACAAAATACGCTATAAGGCCTACAAAACCTAAAATATTATCTCTCAGTGGGGCTTCAGTTTAGGGATTAGGATGCTCACATCCCATATTGGGATGTCTATATTTGATCCCCAGCTTCTTCCTAATGCAGACCCTGGGAGGCAGCAGTGTTGGTTCAGGTAATTGGGTTCCTGCCACCCTTTTGGGAGAGCTGGGTTGAGTCCCCGTCTCTTTGCTTCAGCTGTGGACATTGCAGGTATTTGGGGAGTGAACCAGTGGGTAGAAGCTCTCCAGGTTGTTCTCACTCTATCTCTCTCTCTAACTCTCAAATTAAAAAAAAATTAAGAATCAGAAAACAATATATACTAACTTGTCTATTATGTAAAAATGTTGCTGATCCCCAAGAATATTAGATGATTTCAGAAGACAGTATTTGGACATATTTGAAATAATTTCTGAAACACAAAAATAGTTATATATCCCAAAGTGGGGTCAAATGTGCACAAACATTTTAAGATATAAGTAAATTCATTTCCTTCATCCATATTTTGTATTTTATTGTCATTTCTCTTCCTGTGTGCAATTTCATTGATTCTTCTCTTTAGTTGCTCTTTGTTTTAGGGCAGTGTTTCTCAAATTGAGGTTCTTTGAACACTTACAAATCACTTGGTGTTGGTTAAAAGGCAGATCACCGAGCCCCATGTCACAGCAGCTGATGAGTTTTTGGCTTTTAAAAGGTTTTTCTTTTCCTCCTTGGCAAGGTGGGCATTCCCAGTATACTATGATTTTCATTGGCCAATGCAGATGGTAGGTTTTTAGTACCTGCCAACTTCCCTTCATAGTTCATGATTTGCAGAATCAGTTAATAGTTTTAGAAGTCAATAGTAAACTTGGAGGATTAGCTGCCTTAAAAAGTAAGTGTTATTGATTTTAATAAGATCGTTCTTATAAGAACTTAACATAATTTGTGCAAGTTGGAGTATTTTCTTGACATTTGATCTTTGTAATAACTGTGTTTCTGCATATTATGAATTATGCACAGAAGTTAGCAGCTTTATATGACAAATATCAATAGATCAGGAATCCTGGCACGGCTTAGCTGAGTGGCTTGGGCTCAGGGTTTCTTGAAGGTTGCACCCAAGTTGCTGGTCAGGTGACAGTTATTGTAGGGCTTGACTTCCAAGCTCACTCATTTGAGGGTTAGAAGGCTTCAGTCTTCAACGGCAGCTCACAGCGCAGCAGCTGGCTTCCCTCAGAACAAATAAGCAAGAGAGCAACAGTGGACAGAACGGCTGCCAGGCTGCCAGCTGCCCTGATGGAGGAGCTCTTATGGCAAAGAACTAATGTTTCTGGCCAGCATTCCGGTGAAGTCACATGAGGACTCTCGGAAGTTTAATCCCCTAGTAGAATCTTGCAAGGTTGTGAGAGACCCTGAGCTTCATAAACTCTTCATACAACCTAATCAATGCATTTGTGTTGCTATATTGATATTTAATAATGGATATTTTAAGGCACAAGCAAAACCATATATAAATATTAACTTAATTTTCCTAATAAAATATTTAATCAAGAATATGAGATAACTCCAATGTTTCATGTACCTAACTTAAATCATGTACCTTACATAAATCAAAATTTAACAAAATGACAAAGAAAAATAGACAAATATGCAATCATAATTGGTCAAATTTATATACTTCATTAATTGAACAGTCAAAAAATTCTTAAAGACAAATATTTCAAGCATTGTATTTAGCAAAACTCATCTATTAAAATGTATAAGACACGTCACAGAATAATCAGTTTCTAATTCTACATAGAAAATTTAAACAATTTAACATATGCTGTGCCATAAAGTTAATCTGAACAGATTTCAAGGATTAAAATAATAAAAATGCATGCTTAATATTACTTCAGTTTAATTACACTATAAATAATAAAAATACCTATACTCATCATTATTTATTTCACATTCTATAATATCATGCAATTATTCACTCTGTTATATATGTAGCTGGAGAGTTTAACTTTTGGAGTTTTTGTTGCTGTTCACTTTTTATTTTCACTGGTGCATCCATTCTCAAGCACCTCTGATAGTGTCTGAAATACAGCAAATATTCAATACATGTCTGTAGTTATGATTATTCCCTTGTAGCTTTTTGATATTGTCAAATAGGATAATTTCTAATGATATGACCATTTTTCTAAATTGTTCCCAATGGAAATTACCAATTCTGGTAGTATAAGTAGGACTACATTTAACTATATTTAACTCCAGGTGTCTGGCACAAACTTGTGGAAATAACTGTGAATAAAATTCCATTTATTAATTCATATCAGATTCTTCTGATAGGTTATGACTCAAATTAATCTCAATTTTAATTACATGTAATGCGTAAGACTTTTTTTTTTTTTTTACAGGCAGAGTGAACAGTGAGAGAGACAGAGAGAAAGGTCTTCCTTTTGCCGTTGGTTCACCCTCCAATGGCTGCCGCCGCCGGCGCACTGCACTGATCCAAAGGCAGGAGCCAGGCTGCTTCTCCTGGTCTCCCATGGGGTGCAGGGACCAAGCACTTGGGCCATCCTCCACTGCACTCCCGGGCCACAGCAGAGAGCTGGCCTGGAAGAGGGGCAACCGGGACAGAATCTGGCTCCCCAACCAGAACTAGAACCCAGTGTGCTGGCGCTGCAAGGCAGAGGATTAGCCTATTGAGCCACGGCACCGGCCTGTGTAAGACATTTGACACATGAAAGAAGTATTCAAACCTCTCAAAACTGACTTAATTATCTTAAGGTATCTAGAGCACAGATTCTAGTATCAAAGGAATAATGCAAAGTTAATATTGGCCAAGCATCTTCTACCTCCCTTACCCCTTCCTTCAGTTTTTTTTTTTTTTTTAAGATTTATTTATTTACTTGAAGAGTTAGAGAGAGAGAGACAGAGAGAAAAGTCTCCCATCCTCTGATTCACTCCCCAAATTGCCACAAGGGCCAGAGCTGGGCCAATCTGAAGCCAGGAGCCAGAAGCTTCCTCCAGATCTCCCATGTGGATGCAGGACCCCAAGCACTTGGGCCATCTTCTGCTGCTCTCCCAGGCCATTACAGAGAGCTGAATCGGCAGTGGAGCAGCTGGGATGTGAACCAGCAACCGCATAGGATGCCAGCACTGCAGGTGGCAGCTGTACCTGCTACACCACAGTGCCGGCCCCCTCCCTCAGTTCTAATACACTTCTTTATTTATATCTTGAGGAGTTGCCTTCTAGAGATACATTTGCACCATGCTATCTCTCTTCCACTTTCCATACACACCTTCAATTCTTCCTCTTATTTCCTTTGTCTGAAAATCTGCATATAAGTCCCACTTGGAATTACTGCAGGGCTACATGGCCAGAACTCTGCAGCAACTAGGCATACAGGTTTATAAACCAGGTAATACTCTGTTTCATGCCTTCCAGATAAAGGAAGTTCTGATGTTGGTAAATAAAATTCTGAGCTTATATGTGGGTGGCAGACTATGGAAGTGCGTGAGAGTGATTAAAATTATTTACATCAACACTGCTGATGGACACAGAAAACTGGAAAAATGAACCAAGGAAAGTGAAGAAAGGTTGGTTTGGCTGTATAAAATTAATGCTAATTACTTTCACTTCTGTGAACTACTGAGCATTTATTTTTAATTATGATGTTGCAAAATAATGATTATGTGTGATTAAATGTTTTAGATTTACTTTCATTTGAGAAATTTTTTTATATCTAAAAGAGGAACTCTTTGTCAGGATTAAAATTTTCCGAAATTTCAACAGCTGGTGGGCAAGAATGGTCCCAAATTAAAGGATATAACCAGATTTTACCATCTTGCTTTTCTCCTAAGCGTGGTATTTCCTGCAGGCTCTGGAGTGGGAAATTGGTCTCAGAAAGAAGTTTAGAAGTCTAGTATTGGTTGTCCGCACAGGTGCGAAAGGACCTGAGTCTCTCATGTAAAGCCTTCCTCCCGGCTCATCTGCACTCCTGCGGTAGTCTCGCATGCCTCATGTGTTCTCATAAGTGACCAAGTCAGTACTTTACTGGCCTCCACAGACCTGTTAGGAGTCAGCGTTGCTCTTCCGTGCACCAGTCTCTGTTTCTAATTGAGATGCACTAGAGTAATCTCTAGAGGATCCATCCAGGTGTTACAGCCTCTTATCCTGCCTGCTTGGTGCTGTGCTTTCTGCTATAGTTTTGTCTAATGTATCAAAGAAAGAGAATCCCTTTGAAATTAGAGCAGGTCAGTGGACTGAGGTGAGAAGAAAGGGAAATACCTCTGCCATTTTTGTGATGTGATTTTAGGATTCCAAAGTAATTCTGCTTGTGCCCCAGTGTTCTGTAGAATTTTTAAAAAAGAATTTGTTTATGTCTTACTTATAGATGCCTTCTATTCCATAAAAGTTATATTTGGGGTATTGAAGAGCTGAAATAAAAGACAAATCTGAGTGAGTCTACAATATTCACCATTGTTCCATCTCCCCCAGTGACTACATCTTTGTTGCAGATCAGTCTTCTACAGCAAATAAATTCACATCACTGACTATTGGACTGTCACAACATTCCTCCAAATAGACTCCGAGAGACCTGATGTATCACAGTGGACATACAGGGTCCTAATTCCAAGACAAGACTGCTGCTATACTTCAATTTCATAATTGAAATTGCTAGCCATTCTAGCAAGTGTGAAGTAAAACCTTGCTGTGATTCTGATTTGCATTTTTCCTGGTGATTAATGATGTTGAGCATTTTTTCCATAGACCTGTTGTTCACTTCTATGTTATCTTTTCAGGTCCTTTGCCCATTTTTTTTTATTGAGCTATTTGTCTTCTTATTGAGTTCTTTTCTATAAAAATTATTACACATTTAGAATATTGACACCTTATCACACTTTATAGTAACATGTAAATGGCATGTTACTATAGCCCATCATGAACAGAAGTGGAAAAAGTCTCGTGAAGGAAATTGATCATGAGTGGTTTACTTTTAAGAATCAGAAACAGTAAGCTTTGGAGCAATAATTTAAAAAGCGTAAATTTTTTAAAGATTTATTTCTTTATTTGAAAGAATTAATCAGAGAGAGGAGAGGCAGAGAGAGAGTCAGAGAGAGACCTTCCATCCGCTGGTTCACTGCCCAATTCGCTGGAATGGCCGGAGCTGCGCTGATACGAAGCCAGGAGCCAGGAGCTTCTTCTGGGTCTCCCATGCAGGTGCAGGGGCCCAAGGATGTGGGCCATCTTCTACTGCTTTCCCAGGCCATAGCAGAGAGCTGGGTTGGAAGTGGAGCAGCCAGGTCTCGAACCTGCGTCCATATGGGATGCTGGTGCTTCAGGCCATGGCGTTAACCTGTTGCACCACAGTGCCAGCCCCCAAACCATAAATGTTTCAACTGGGTAGGTGAATATTGTCATAACTGTGAAAATAGGAGATTCAGAATACGTTAAGTTTGTACCATGAAGGGAGATTTATTTTGGTTTACAGCTTTGGAGCCTCACGGTCTAAGGTTGTCAAGACTCATCAATTACGCCATCTGGTAAGGATGGATGGTAGCAAAGGAGGTGCATGTGTGGAGGAAAGAACACATAGGGAGCCAGAAACCGGAGAGAGATGCTACATACCACTCTGTTCTTTTGTTTGTTTGTTTTGCTTTGTTTTCTTTTTTAATTTTAATTTTTAAATTAGTTTTTAACAGATTCAATGTGAATTGTAGACACAATTCTAAGAACATAATGATATTACCTTTCTTCCTTCCTTCTCTTCCTTCCTTTCCCTCCCTCCTTCCTTCTTTTCCCCTTCTCTACCAACCCTCTCATGACAACTGCCTGCATGGGCATTCCCCAGTGATCTGGGGACCTCTCACTAGGCTCACCTCCTAGACGACATATTTGGGTCAAACCTTGACCACCAGTCCATGACTTTTGGGTTTGAATCTGTGCATGAGTTTGGGAGCAATCCCACTTTGGGGTTCAAAAATTTTTGGCATCAAAATACATTCTAATTTCATTTTCCTACAAAGTTTTTGAAGACTTCTCATATTGGACATGTTAGCTGCATCACAGAAATATTAGTATATTGTGTTTTTAGGATAACTCAGTTAACAGTATGTCCTAATACCCCCTTGGGATTATCCACACACTATAAATGTATGTTAATTTTCAAATATTTATAGACTTCCCATTTAACTCCAATATTGTCAGAGAGTGTGCTCTATGCATATGATTTCTCTAAATTTATGGATGCTTGTTATGAGAGCCATGTTTGTCCACCTGGGAGAATATCCTTGTATGCTAGAAAAGAGTGTATATTATGCTCTTGTTGGGTGAAGGACTCTCTAAACATCAATGAGTCGTGGTAGCTGTTAGTGTGCTCCAGAACCTTCTTTCATTATTCTTATAATACTTGCCTTTTGGGCCCGGCGCCGTGACTCATTGGCTAATCCTCTGCCTGCTGTGCTGGCGTCCCATATGGGCACCAGGTTCTAGTCCCAGTTGCTCCTCTTCCAGTCCAGCTCTCTGCTGTGGCTCGGGAGGGCAGTGGAGGATGGCCCAACTGCTTGGGCCCTGCACCTGCATGGGAGAACAGGAGGAAGCTCCTGGCTCCTGGCTTTGGACTGGTTTAGCGCCGACTGTAGCGGCCATTTGGGGAGTGAACCAACATAAGGAAGACCTTTCTCTCTGTCTCTCTCTCTCTCACTGTCTAACTCTGTCAAATAAAAAAAAAAAAACCCACCTTTTAATTAGAAAACTTAGTCCATTAAGTTAATGTAATTATTGACATTGCTAATTATAGGACTGATGGTTCATTATTTTATCTTTGTCAACTGTGTTAAGTACTTTTTAGAATTTCATACTAATTTTTTCTACTAATACCTTTTTGTATTATTTTTAGTTGTTACTCAGATGACAATACATATACTAGCTTTCTACAGTCTATACAGAGTTAATATTTTATCACTTGACATAAAATTGAAATCGTTTGAATTTTGTTAGTTCATTTATCTCACCCACAATTCCACTGGCATGATCCTTTATAGTGTTTCCATATCATCTCTTCACACACATACATTACAAACTTCACTTGAAAATGCTTTAATTATCTTTTATATAGTCATTCATTCTTATTTTGAATAAATCAAGAATAACACAGTCTTTCATATTAAATGTAACATTGGCCATTTTAGGTGCTCATTTGTTCCTGAAGATTTGATTTGCCAACTGATAAAATTTCCTTTCACACTGAAAAATCTACTTTATCATTTCCTGGAAAGAAGTTTTGCTGGTAATTAAATCTATTAGTTTTCCTTTATCTGGAGAAGTCTGTTTCACCTTTATAATTGAAGAATACAAACTTTAGTTTATTGTGCTTTTCTCAGTCAGCACTTTAAAACTGATGTTCCACTGTCGTCTTACTCCAATATTTTCTTTTGAGAAATCCATAGTCATTCAAATAACTGTGTTTCTGTTTTGTGCTTTCTGCTTTATTTCTCTTTTTCTTTGATTTTCAGCAATTTTTCTGTGATGTGCTTAGGCATGGTTTTCCTTATACTTTTTTCTGCTTAGAGTGTGACACATTTTAAAAACATGTAAATTTATATATTTTCCCCAAATTTGAAAAATTTTCAGCCATTATGTCATCAAATATTTTTTCTGCTCCTTTCTGTTCTCTCTAGCAGAACTACAGTTTCCAGTGTTGCAGATGATTTTCCTGCATCACTTAGCACTGCTAATTTTTCAACAGTTCTTGCTCTCTGCTTCAGATTGGATAATTTTTACTCATTTATATCAATCTATATTCAGCTGTACTGCTTTATTTCTACCTTGAATGTGTCCAAAAGGACACAAGCCCAAATGCTGTTATACCAAAAGATCAAAATCCCAAAAGCCACAGTATCTGAAGTTTAAAATAATGAAATATAACAAAATCCAAAAAATGTCTGGAAAAATATATTTTTTTTTTTTGACAGGCAGAGTGGACAGTGAGAGAGACAGACAGAGAGAAAGGTCTTCCTTTTGCCGTTGGTTCACCCTCCAACGGCTGCCGTGGCCGGCGCGCTGCGGCCGGCGCACCACACTCATCTGATGGCAGGAGCCAGGTGCTAGGTGCTTTTTCCTGGTCTCCCATGGGGTGCAGGGCCCAAGCACTTGGGCCATCCTCCACTGCACTCCTGGGCCACAGCAGAGGGCTGGCCTGGAAGAGGGGCAACCGGGACAGAATCTGGCGCCCCGACTGGGACTAGAACCTGGTGTGCCGGCGCCGCAAGGCGGAGGATTAGCCTGTTGAGCCACGGCGCCGGCCTGGAAAAATAATTTTTAAAATGTTAAAGATATTAACTTACATTTTAAAAGTATATTTATTTGAGAAACACATAAAACACAGCAGAACAATTCATAGGCCATTTTTCACAATAAAATAGGTGACAGTAGTCACATTTTTGCAAGTATAAACACACAGATAAACCAATGGCAGGCACACATTTATAATTTTTGAAGTAGAAAAACTGTATTCATGAAGAGATAGGTTAAAAGGTGAAAGGTACAAATGTGTATCACTATGGGTGAGGTTGATCAACATCTGTGAAGATTCACCACTGCATATGCCGCCACCCAAATAACAAGTTCTTGAGAATTTTATCTTTCACAAATGCAGATGTACAGAACAGAAATCTCTTCATTACTGAGTAACTTCCAACATTGTTATGTATATGCTCAAAGCTTACACACAAATCATTGTTATATCAATCCACATTTACAGTTAATTTTGCCAAAAATGTGTAAAGTGAATCATAACTCTTCACAGGACTTCTGTTTCCAGGATTGGAAATGATATGAAAATGAAATACATAGCACAGCAAGTTGTAAAACAAGCAGTGCTGACAAATTAAATCAGGGAAAGAAGAAAAAAAAACAAACACCCCCCCCCCCAAGACAAGTAAATCTGACATGAAAAAATGCATTACAGGGATAGATTATGGATGATTACATGGACGTAGTCTGGAAGAACTGGCTAATTTTCTTGATTGTTTACTATATTTTGAAGTATTGTATTGTGTTGAATAGCTGCTTTTTAAAAATTTAGAGCATGTTTCTTCTTGGGTAATATGTTCATGTTGATTTGCTATGTAGTGCTGCTCTTTATGAGCTCCTTCTTTGACCTGATACATGTTCGCCAACACAAGCATTCCCTACGAAGTGTTCCCATCTTCTGTGCCACACTCCTGCTGATTCAGGTACATAGCACTCCAACCCCGTGAACTCGTGTACAGACTCGGAGTTTGGGAGAAAAAACATGAGTGTTTGTTTGAGCAGCAACATCATTGCATTAAGTGTCTTTTTATTCTACTGTGCGTACAATTCATGTTCAAACCAGTCAGTAACTTCTCTGGCTTCTTCAGGCAAACTCTACCTTTAATTCATTAAGCGCCCCTGGAATTTCATCTCATGTAAGGAATGACAATGCAGGAAAAATGGCGTATTTTAAAAGCGAAATTTATCATTGCTGTATTGCATGGCCAACCCCTTCTCTAGAATTCAGCTTTCGACCCCTCTTTTCATATATCCTCTTTAAAATGGGAATTGCAGTTTTTGGGATTCAGGATTCCAATATTGAGATTTTATTGGGATTAGGGTTTTCAGTCTTTTGAACTTTAAGAATCCTAATCTTTTGGTGTTCAGCATTTGGTAGTATGATAGGTAGCATTGTCTTTCAGGATTCAGGGGTCAGTGAAAATTGTGGGCAGTTTTACCCTGAATGTGTTTTTTCTGGTTCAGATTCTCTCCTTACCAGTGTTTCCCATTTTTTTCTTATGATATCTTTGAGTGGGTTCTGGATGGCTTATTCCATTCATGAGGATGTCTGAAGATTTAACAATAGGGGGTAAACCCTAAAGGGATGGAGAGAGAGTTTGTATGGTTTACAGAATTTCCTCCTGGCTTTCATAAAATTCTCACTTCACCAGCTCCCTCTTCTGTTTCCACAATAAAGTGCAATTTCCTTAGTTAAGGTTGCTTTTCTTCTTTCTACCTTGGTCTAATTGTTTGTAAACATTTTGTTTGCATAGCGTCCCTTCCTCTGCCATTTTTTTGTTTTCTCTCTTCCTACTATGCCTCAGGCAGACACATCCCCCTCCAAGGTGATCTTGCTACTGTAGAACCTCTTCCCAAAATTGTTGTGGGGCTTCAGGGTTTCCAGTCCCTTGGTGTCCAGAACTTAGTAGCTGAGTGTTCTGATAAGATCTTGGATCTGTTCTTCCATACTTCCCTGGTAAGCATGGTCGCCATGGATTCCTCTGGTGTTGAACCCTTGTATGTGATCTGAAGTCCATCTCTGCTGGTGTACTCTCCTCTGCTCATTTCTGGATCGATCCTCTACGTAAAGGTGAGCTCTGGAGATAACTACTGGTATCAGAGACGTCTTTCTCTTCTTAAAGGTTAACTTCCCGTCTCCCAGTCAGACTGTAGGAATAGCTGTTGGTAGTTTATTTGCTCCCTGTTGCCCTTTCTCAGGTTTTATTTTGTAAGATGCGTGACATTTAAGTAGTGTACTTTTGTTATGAAAGGAAAAAGGGAGTCTGTTACTGGCTCCCTTGATATTATTTTCATTTAATGCTTATAATGTACATGTATGAAATATATATGTATATTATAGATATATATATATGCATACATATTCCCTATTTTCCGCATGAGGAAAGTTTAAAAGGTTAAATAATTTCCCCAAGGACACTTTTTTTTTTTTTGGAAATTATGGAGTTAGGATCATACCAAGCTTTGACTCTGCAGTCCTTATCTACAGTACTGAATTGCTGGATTACTAGTTTTTTTGCCTCAGCATGTAGGTACTGAAGTCAGATTTCCCAAGTTGAAATCCCAACTCTACCACTTAGCTGTGTGAACTTCAGCAAATCACAGAATCTGAAGAACCTCTAGATTATTCTAGGTATTCTTTTATAAAATGAGGATAGTATAGCATGTTTTCTTATAAGAAAATTTTAATATTTTCAAAGCACATATTAAATATAGATACATTGATTTAAAATGAATATTATTGGTTGAAGCTTTTGCATTTACATAGAGAGAGGTTTCTAAAATTCAGCTCACAAGAAAGCAACAACATGAAGCATCTGATTCCAGATTTCAAAGCCAATTCCAGTGGGACAATGTCTGCTCTCCACATGATGCTGCAAAGGCTAATCTCAGTTTAGTCTCCTAAGAGTTAACTCTGGGTAATGGCTGGAAGCTTTGAACATCCAGTTGCCCTCTCGCCACAGAAGGGCACTGCCCTCTCCCTCTCCTCACAGGCAATTTTCCTGCAGTGTCCTTATGCAACCAGCTTAGGTTCCATTGCTTTCAGTAGCTCCTAAAGGTGATGGAATTACAAATTCTGCCATAAAAAATGATCATGTAGAAGAAAACAAATTAATCTGAAATTGATTATACTTGAGGTGTAGATTTGAGGCAAGTACTAATGAAAGATGCTAAAAGAAGCATTTCTGTGACTTTATATAAAATTTTTATATAAAATTTTAACAAATAAATTGTACCTGTTTATGGGGGTACTATGTGATGTTTCAGTACATGTAAGCATTGTGTAGTATCTGATCAGGGTACAATATCCGTCACCTCAAATATTTAACATTTCTTTATGGTGAAAACTTCCAGCTTTTTAATAGAGAAAAACTCATCTTAATAAAACTTGCCAATGACATGTGGAAACTTCCAGGATACCGAAGTGTTGCCATATGGCGGAGATGTGATTGTTTTTCTGAGAATTTATGTATTTATTAATCTAATTCATATCCTGATATCTTCAAAACAGAATTTAGGGAAGTTAATGGACTAACACCCAATGTGTATTATGAAAAAACTATATTCATGCTGAACTATGATCTTTTTACTTGATGAACTCTTTATTTAGTGGAGCATTAAGCCTTTGATTGTAATGCAAATTAAAATATGTTATCTCAAAAAACAAAAAAAAAGGAAGGGAGGGAGAGAGGAGGGAGAAAACAGGAAGGGAAAAGTAGAAGAGGCAGTGCTGTGGCATAGCAGGTTAAAGCCACAGCCTGCAGTGCCGGCATCCCATCTGGGCACCAGTTTGAGTCCCAGCTGCTCCTCTTCCAGCTCTCTGCTGTGGCCTGGGAACACAGTGGAGGATGGCGCAAGTCCTTGGGCCCCTTACCTGCGTGGGAAACCTGGAAGAAGCTCCTGGCTCTGGCCATTGTGGTCATTTGGGGAGTGAACCAACAGATTGGAAGACCTCTCTCTGGCTCTACCTCTCTCTAACTCTTTCAAATAAATAAAATAAATATTTAAAAAAAAAAGAAAAAGGGAGAATTAGGGAGGGAAGAAGGATGGCAAATGTTATAGTCTTAGAATTGTATTTATTAACTATGTTGAATCTGCTTTCTCTGTATTATTATCACATTAACATGAGAATTGTGTTGTAATTATCATTCATTTGCTGTGATCCTGAGAATCTAATTTATCAATGAATTGCTTAAAAAATATCTTTCAACTAAAAAAACAGCATGGATTTTAAATTTTTTCTGCACAAAATAAACATCTTTTAGTTCCATTTTCCATAAACTTTTTGAAGTCCTGTGTGTATATATAAAATATGGTAATGGGTATTTATATTATAGATATCACATATATATACAATTAACAACAGAAAAATTTCAGGAGTTCAGCAAATTCTTCCAGAACAGATTGTTTGAGTAACAGTTTTTCAATGAAGAATTCTACTTGAAGTGATGTCTAACATTTGTTCCAATACAATTTAGGATATTTTTGTCCTTAGGCTAGAAAACTGTACTGTCACAGTTGTGAAAGAAAAGTTAGAATTTAGTTTTAAATTGTAAAGTGGATCCTGTGATTTAAAATTATTCTGTTCACTTTAGAACTGCTGAAAACTTGGCAGGGCAGAAAAGATTCTTTAGTATTTATAAGGAACAGTGTCTAAAAAAAATCACAAGTAGTGTAAGTAAAAGAACTGTTGAGAACAGTAAGCAGTGATGTGGTTTTCAGATTGTTTTCCAGGGAATGTACACTTTTTAAACTGAAGGTGTGAGCTCCATGATGAATCCAAGAAAATGTTCTTGCTTTGCCCTCCATCCAGTGTAGGCAGATTGAATCCCTTTCTGCAACCTCTTACCCTTCACATGCATTGTTTGAGTGCGGTTTTTGGAATTGTGCAGGTTTCTGAATGATTGCTGATAATTATAGATTGGTACAATGCTATTCCTGCTTAATTCTTTTCTGATTCCTCCCCTCTGTGTCTTTCCGTATCTAGGAATGCAGATAGATTAAAATAATAGCTGCTAAGAAATGTCACTGCAGAATGAAGTGCGGGAGGGGAGGGAGGAAGAGGCTCTACTGAGGAATCTCACATTTCCCACCCGCAGTTGAGTTGTAGGAAAAAGAGAGAAACTAAGTAAAGCAGAAGGGCTGTGGGTCACAGTAACGTAGCATGACAGCCCCGCCCTCTATGCCTTGAGTGATACAACTGCTATCCTCAGCGTGGCTCCTATCCAGGACACGTTATCTCGAAAGAAAAAATTTTAATCGGCTTATTAGCACAGCTCTCAGCAGGGTCTGAGGATGTACTGTGCTGGTTACAAGCTGCACATTGGTCTCTGTTGTGGAATCACACCTTGAGAACCAATGACATTGGTTTTTTATAACCCTAAAATTGCTAAATGTTATGGAAATTGAGTTTAACAGAGCCTCAAGATACCACATTTACTTCTTTGCTAATGTGTGAAATTGGTTTAAAGTAAAAAATATTTCTGTAAAGTGAAAATTTAAACATGCATGTTTAGCAAATCAAGTCACTGACAAAAGAGGTAGGATCTTAAATGTTTTATAGATTTTGCTTTTATTCTGGGTGCTGTCAACTTAACAGCCAGAGAATAGGTCTGATTTGAATTGTTCTGCATTGTATATAACATAGTGTGATCTGCAGGGACATTTTGATAGCATTTGTTTGCAATCACATTAATTCAGATTTGAAACATAACAAATAGATGCATAAATTTAAAGTATAATTTGGCATTTAAATTCATTTATATATATATTCATAGTATTTTGTATCTGTATAATACTTTTAAAGAGTTTTTTTTTTTTTTTTTAAGATTTATTTATTTGAAAGGCAGAGTTAGAGAGAGAGAGAGAGAGAGAAAGTTTACTTCCCAAATGGCCTCAATGGCCAGGGCTGGGCCAAGCCAAAGCCAAGAGCCTGGAACTCCATCTGGGTCTCCCACAAAGGTAGCAAGGGCCCAAGTAATTGAGCCATCTTCTGCTGCTTTTCTAGTAGCATTAGCAGGTAGCTGCAACAAAAAACCAGGAATTCCATTCAGATCTCCCACATCGGTGGCAGGGGCCCAAGTATTTGTGCCATCTTCTGTTCTTTCCCAATTACATTAGCAGGATGCTGGATCAGAACTGGAGCAGCCAGACCTTGAACCAGCACTGTGATACAGGATTGTGATGTCATAAGCATTGGCTTAACCTGCTGCGCCACAGTGACAGCCCTTCAATATAAGATTCAATTAAAAAATCATGGTTATGTCTTTTCCACATCAAAACCCTCCCTGGTTCCCTAACTCCAAAGATGAAATGTCTTGAGGCCGTAAACCATGTACCTTCCCTGGAACTGAAGGCCCTCATTGTCTGCAGTCTCCACGTATTCAGCCTTCTACATCCTTCCTCATTGAACTTCATGTAGATTGACTGAGCTGTCCATGGCATTTCAAAAATTTCATCTGTCACAGACCTGTTACTTCCCAGATGTCCAGACTTCCTCTGCCTGGATGTCAGTGTCTTACTTGCTGTCTGAAACTGCCCTTACTTCAAAACTCAGCTTGGGCAGCAAGTCCTGCACATAAGTAAATGACTCCTTCCTCAGTGTTCCCACTGTGCTCTGTGTGCATTTGTATTTTGCCTGTTTTATGACAATTGAAATGCAATATCATTTTATCTCCAACATTAAAATGTGAGTTCCCTGTGGCTTATCTCCCTGAGGTTTCTTCATTTCTATATTTGTCATGCCTGACATTGCATATGGCCAAGTATGCATGGATTCAGGTAGTAGATTGAATTAATGAAAAGTTTCTGATTAAAAAAATAATGAAAGAAAAAGAAATTGTTTCTACTGTGGCCACATGCACACACAGAGATGACACAAAACGTAAGGATGTATAAACACATTTGGCGTGGATGCCTGTGGATGCATTTGTCTTGGTCAGATGAGCTCCCTGCCAAAGAAATGGCATTTGATTATTGAGCTGATTGACAGAGTTCTCTACAATGTGCCTTTGAGTGGAGGGAAGCCTTTAGGTTACAGGATGTTTCTGAGTTGCCTAGCAACAAAATTTCACCTTGTGTATTGCGTACTCCTCTTAGTGGCCGTGGAAAACCATCTCATCAGCCAGGCTGTCTCTGGTCAGCGTCTTTAGAGAACAGTTTGTTAGGTCTTTATGTGAAAATGAATGTGCTGCAACAGAGGAGTTCACAGTAAAATTATGTTGAGAATCCAGACACAGGATGATCTGAAATCCTAAGTTTTCTATGAGCAGAAGTATTCTCTACCTCATTTTCATGATTTTCTTGATGCCAAACCAAGGGAACATAGGTCTTTATAACTAATTAGCATATTACCGCCCCCAAAAAAGCAACAGGAAAACAAAATTCCTGGGTGAATTTTATGGGATTCTTGTATGAGTACATTTCTCTCAAAATAAAATTAAATTATATCAATTAAAATTAGATTGAAATCAATGACAAGAAATCACTGAGATTTTATACAAATTAGGAAAACTCATACACACGTATCATTTTTCTTACCCTCAATATTTTTCTTCAAAAATCTTCAAGCTCTGATAACATTAAATCAATATTTGAATATTTGGATAACTAGTGCCTTCAGAGAAAGGGATGACAGTAATATCTAACATCACCTTTGTTTTACCAGTACGTACAACTTAACATTCATTCATTCAACAAATAATAACTTACAGGGACACAGTGAGGAGACAAACAGATGCGCCATGCCCTTTTGTAATCACTACACCACCAGTGGATTTGTTTAATTTTTTTCTCTCTCCAGGATTTCTCTGTGTTAGTCCCCAACTCCTAAACAGCATTTCCTCTGTGTGAAAATGAACGTTTTAGGAGGGCCAGTCTGCTCAGGGCCAGTGACCTGTGGCACAGGGAAAGGCTGTTGCGGCAGATGCGCAGCTGCTCCGAGCAGAACCTGTTTGTGAATGTCCCAGTGATGGGTCTGACTTCAGCAGGTACCTTAACAAGTACCTTCTACAAGCATGCAGGCCTGAAAGCTACCACAGTGAATTTTTCATTTCAGTTGTTATACTTTTCAGTTGCATAGTCTGCTCTTTTAAATTTTTATCTTTATTGACATTATATATTTCGTGATATAATGGTCTCAAATTTCTCTTTAGTTCTTTTTACTTCTTTCCTGCTGTTCTCTGAATATAATTTAAATATCTGACTTAAAGTCTTTGTCTAGTAAGTCTAGTGTCCAGGATTCCCACAAAACAGTTTCCATGAGTATTTTTGTTTTCTTTTTTTTCCTTTTGTGCTGGGCCTCTATTTCTTGCTACTTTTCATGTTTCATAGTTTTTGTTGAAATCAGGATATTTAAAATACTTGATATGACTATTCTGGATTTCAGTTTCTCATTCCTCTGCAGTTTTTGTTTTTATTGTTGATTTAGCTGCTACAAATGTTGTTTACCTGGTAATATTTCTGAAAAAATTCTGAGAAAGCTGAATTTTTTGTCATGTGCGATCATCAAAATCTCTGCTTGGTTACCTCACCTACTGATTCAAGAGAAATTTCCTTAAACTCTTGCAATGAATAAGTATCCCAGAGTTTGCTGAGAAGCCATTAAACTGGGGGACGTTATATTCAGTGAAAGAAGCTAGACACAGAAAGACAAAAGCCATGTGATCTTACTCCTAAGTGAATCTAAAGCAGTTGATCTCATGGAAAGAATGAATGGTGCAGTGGTGACTAGAGACTCAGGAGAGGGTGCAGAGCTGGTCAATGGGTACAGAGTTGTAGTTAGGAACGAAGAATAACTTCTGGGGTGCTACTGCGTAACAGGGAGACGATAGCTAAGAGCAAGGTATTGCACTATCTTTCCAGTTAGAAGAGAGGGTTTTTGAATGTCTCCACCACAAAGAAATGATGAGTGTTTGAGTTGATGGATTTGCTGATGATTCTGATTTTATTATTACACAGTGTGTACCTGTATGGAAAACTCACATTGTGCCCCATAAGATGCTACAAGTATTATGTGTTAAATAAAAAGTAAAATATCTATCATGGTTACAAGTGACTCCCCATTTTTGTCTGGATATTCAAAAATACCTTCCTTATAATTATGTTTCAGTAATTTCTGTAGGAAGCAGCTTAGTGTTGACAATGTTCCTCACAGGTTTTCTCATTTACACGGATTTTTTTCTCTACTTCTGGTTGTGTCTTTAGATGGATGGTGATCAAATTTATTTTTTAATAGTCATGTTCAAAATAGATGGATTCTTCAGAAGTTACCTAAAAGTGAGGATGGGAATATCCAAGGCTCTTTTTCACGTTTTCTGGATCAAAAATTCCTTTTTTTTTTTTTGGTTTCACTGCGGTTCTCAAAGTCTGTCTCTTTTGCATGGCTGCTTTTGCTGGGGCCTTTGTACCTCCCTTGTTGCAGGAGAGTGTCTGCCTCTTGGCCTGCTTTAAAGCTCTCTTTCTAAATACGGTGGACCCATATCGGATGTTAGGATGTACTGCATTTTGTGAAATGTCCCTTCTCTGTACTTGCCTAAAATTGTCTATGCCTCACTCTTAACTTTTCTTATGTCCTCCCTATTTAATCAAGAATATCAATTCTCGCCGGCGCCGTGGCTCAACAGGCTAATCCTCCGCCTTGCGGCGCCGGCACACCGGGTTCTAGTCCCGGTCGGGGCACCGGATTCTGTCCCGGTTGCCCCTCTTCCAGGCCAGCTCTCTGCTGTGGCCCAGGAGTGCAGTGGAGGATGGCCCAGGTGCTTGGGCCCTGCACCCCATGGGGAGACCAGGAAAAGCACCTGGCTCCTGGCTCCTGCCATCGGATGAGCGCGGTGCGCCGGCCGCAGCGCGCCGACCGCGGCGGCCATTGGAGGGTGAACCAACGGCAAAGGAAGACCTTTCTCTCTGTCTCTCTCTCTCACTGTCCACTCTGCCTGTAAAAAAAAAAAAAAAAAAAAAAAAAGAATATCAATTCTCAGAGGAACTTCTTTTTCTGGCAGAAAATATTAGTTATAGACTATGAGTCCTCCAGGCCATAGAATCATTCTGTATTCTTCTCTTTGGCACCCTTATGATTTTCTGTGTAGGTTTGCAAATTAACTTTACCTTTGTCAGAATTTATATGTGATTGGGGATATGCAGATTTCTTTTCCAAATTTGCTGAAAACCAAATTTGTACACATATTTTTCCCTCCTCTGATATAATTTAGAATAATATTTGCAGCTCTGAGAAACAATATTTTGACAGTCCAACAATAGGAAATTTTGTTTCTCACTTGTGCAAAAACCTAAGGTGAGAGTTCATGTTACTTTGTGTCATTTGTTCACTTAATGATTTAGGAATCTATGTTCCTGATATATTGTTCCCTGAAGTTACTCTTAGATCAGGCCTAAGTGTGGGACATACCCAGTTGGCAGAAAGGTGGCAAGAAAAGATAAAGGAGATGTACAAAATAGGCAATTGGGATTACATTGAATTAAGAAACTTCTGCACAGCAAAGTGAATAATTAACAGTGAAGAGACAACTGACACATTGGGAGAAAAATCTGCAAACAATATATCCAATAAAAAATTAATATCTAGAATATATAAGGAGATCAAGAAATTCAACAGCAAAACAATACAGTTAAGAAATAGGCAAAGGATATACATTTTTCAAAGAAGAGATTCAAATGACCAACAAGCACAGGAAAAAATGCTTAGAATCGCCAGCCACCAGGGAAATGCAACTAGAAACCATGATGCAGGGTCATCTCACTCCAGTTAAAATGGTTGTTATGCAAAAGTCAAAAAATAATGAATGTGTCAAGGATGTGGAGAAAAGGGAACCCAAATACACCTGGTGGGAATGCAGATTAGTACAGACATTATAGAAGATAGTACAGAGATTCCATCAAAACACTTAAACTGGATCTATCATATGACCTGGCTCTCCCACTTCTGAGAATATATCCAATGTGGAAATGAACTAGTGTATGAAAGGAACACTGTACTCCCAATTCACAATAGTAAAGATAGAATCAAACTAGATGTCTATCAAAAGATGACTGGATTAAGAAAATATGGTATATCTACATGATGGAATATTACTCACCCATAAAAATGAGTGAAATCCTGACATTTGCAAAAAAAAAAAAATGCATGTACCTGGAGGTTATTATGCTAAGTGAAATAAACCAGACACCAAAAGACAAAAACTCTACTTGTTTTATCTCATATATATATTTTAGAAAAAAATGTACAGATGCTGTACTATTTGGTATATAGATTTTTATCTGGATTATACACTGGATTATACCCCTTACAATATTATCCTCTTCTTTCCTCACTGTGTGATCCTTATCATGAATCCATGTTACATAATATTAATATACCTGCTTTCAAAAAATAGTATTTATGTGTATGTATACAGTATTTACATATGATGTGAATGTGACAAAAATGTTAAAAATTATTACATCTATGTGTGCTTATTGAAATACTCTTTGTACTTTTCTGTATTATTTGAAATATTTTAAAATAAAAATTTTAAAGGCAAAACACAAACCCTAATTCTTTACCACCTTACCCTCCAAGTGATACCCGTTCACTTCTCACGTTTTTAGGTGAGAACAATTCATCTGGCCCTGGCTGAAGGTGAAACCGAGACCTCTGCCAGCTGTCCAGGAGGAGGAGCTGCTTCCCATAACTGAATATAAGAGGAAGGAAACGTAAACACGTCCTGGTAATCTGCTGCGTGTTACTCTCTCTGCAAGTCCCTGGAGAAGTGGGGAGATTCAGAACTAACTTGCTAGAAAAAAGTTCCCACAACAAATTTTAATGAAACAAATAAAAGCAAAGCATCTGTCTTTTGAAGTAGGACTTGAAATATTAGCAGTTTGTTGTTTTGTTTCTGCTGTTAATTGATTTTCTTCTCATGTAGGTCCCAACTGGTGCTTGCTTTTGTTCCAAAGATGGTGTAATATGCCACAGAGAATCCAAAGAAAAATCAGTAATCACTCTGGTTTTAAACCATGAGCATAAACTTGAGGGCGGGGGCAAGATAACCATTAGCCGCTAGTGCTGAAAGCCTTTTTTAAAAATAGCCATCTGAACTCTTTGTTCTAAATAGCCCCATGGAATTTCACTCTAATTTGAATCTATGAGCATTGAGTGTGGATGGAACATGAGGAATTTTAGATCCATTTATACGCTAACTACCTCTGGTCAAAATCTCTACAAGGTCCTGTTACAATTGAAATGGAAACCTTTTCTAATTTATATTGATCAATTCTCAGGAAAATGATCACCAATGAGAAAGATCTTTTTTAACTTGACCAGATTTGTTAACGTACTAAATGCAGTTCAAATGACAGAAATTCCTTAGAAATACAGAAATGGAAACATAAAACTTACAAATAATGAAAAACTGAAGTGGATTTAGCAAGGATCACTTGCTTACTTATTCCCAACTGTGCGTCCCTGGAACTCCAAGAACATTTGACCCAAGTACCTGAGAAATGGATGCTAGAAAAGCCGGGGAGAGGGTAGTTTCTGAAGGGTGGGAAGGCAGGCGACAGAGCTCTGGGACGTGGGAAGGCATCCTTCACCACGGGGCAGCAGGGCTCTGTAGTCGCTGTCTAGGCGACAGGGCAGGAGGATAATCAGAGACTAATAGTGGTGGTGAACACATCTCAGGTATCTTCTGTTGTCCTACCCGATCTACCTTTGCCCCTCCACACACTGCTCCATACTCTGAGATACTCTCCTTTAGGACCATGCAGTTGACTTCCAATTGGTTTTACAGAAAGAGATTGCAAGAAGAAGGGGAGAGAGATTGGGTTATTTATTTTTCTGAGCTCCTTCTCCACTTACCCAGATTCTAATATCGGAATACATCTAAATAAGGCTGTAGCTCCCAGCAAGCAGCATTTTTCCACACTACAGTTCTCACTGTACCCTGGTTACAGTTCTTTCTCCTTGCCTATCATGTGATGTTTGCTTTGCTTTGGTTCACTTGATCTTGTCCACATCTTTGTAAATGTCTCCTGTGTAACTCTTTATCTAAATTCTTTCAATGCCCCATGTCTTTTCTGCTATGACTCTAATGAATAAAGAATTGATATAAGGAACAGTTCCAGAAAACAGGCCTTAAAACAGAATTATTGAATGGAATCACTTATGTATTAGGTAAGCACATATATTGAAACAACACTGGGCAGAATTGGGATACTAACAATATATAGCATATGCTGGTATGGAGAGCATTCAAATTATCACTGAAGGCAAGTAGAGTGTAGTATGGAATATTACTGGAAAACCCAATAGCTTTGCATCTCAGCAATTATGGTGACAGTAAAAGGCTGTGGGATGAGATGACTACTTGTTCCTAGCCTAAAGATAATTCAAAAAGAAAAAGAATTGGAATTTTAATTACAATCATTATTTCCTGTGACCAGAGAACTTATGGCTAAGTATTAATCATAGGAGCCTATGGTAATGACTGTAACATTGTATTATTAATTCATTGTTAAACTCTGTTTGGTTTATTGTGCTAAGGTGAAGCATTGTTTATGAAAGAGTGGAAGGAAAATTTAATACCACATGCAGAAGAATGAACCTAGATGCCTATTACCATGTACAAAAATAAACTCAAAATGGATTAAAGACCTAAATATGAGACCTGAAACATTGAAACTATTGAAGAAAACATAGGGAAGACACGTTATGATGTTGGGATGGGCAAAGATTTTCTAGATCATACTCTGAAAGCTCAGGAAATAACAGAAATAGACAAAGGGGGAAAATGTCCATATTGTAGTTGACAGAGGTAGGAGGTGTTTTTTCTGTGTGAGATTATGGCACCAGTTATCAGTTGGTGGCTTTGATGTGACAGATCTCCCAGAGCTGGCCCTGAGTAACAGTGGTGAAATTAATCCTTCCAGTCGGTCTGCTTGTCCACAGTTCACAGTCGGAAAGTTGGCCTGAAGGACTGATTTACACTAAAACTATTCCTTCATCAACTCTAATGACTTGTAAGCCTTTAACTACCCAGTAAATAAATCTAATAAATCTCCCTCTGTTAAACATGCATTCTAATCTCTGCAACTGAACTCTGACCAAAAGAAATCTAACTAATATTTTATGACTCAACTACCTATTATGTTTCAATTCTTGTTAAGAAGCATCCTGGTCCTTTATTTTCCATTACAGCCAAGGGGCATACGTCGCTGTCTTTTGTTTACAGTTAGCAGAAACTCTGTATGTCTGTGTATGTGTGTGTGTGTGTGTGTGTATTTGAGCTAAGGTAAATCCAGTCTTGACAGAGTGGTAGTAGGGCTATTACATCTCAGGGAAATTGTGTTTTAAATGATTTCCCAGATCCTAAGATTATAAGGAAAGGTAAATTTGACAAGTGAGAACGCATCTTCTTGGTAAGAACCACAAGAGGTTAAACTCTGTTTTGGTTAATAAGTCAACTACCCTGAATGCTTAAGGTCCTAAAATGTCTAAGCCATGGTGTGTTGGGAATTTTAAACTGCAGCTTTACATGACCTGGGTGAATGACTGAAATACGGATGTGGGTATTACTCTGGAAAGAACATTAACTTCCTTTCTTAATCTTAAAAGTCAGTATTGAGCTCTGTCCAGCTGGCCTGTTTAATAAACTACCCTTGAGGAAGTAGCAGCAACTGAAACACACCTGATTTGACCAAAAGAACAGACAACTGTATAATAAATATTGTAGAGCTCTTATTTTCTGGGAGCCTTCAGGCCAAATATGCTTCCTTTGGAAATGTCAGTACAAAACAAGTAAACAGTGACATTTAATCTATTTATTTCAGAAAATAATAAAATTTCTCTTTCAAAGGTTGAAGGATGTTTTTGTCTACGATATATGGTGGAAATCCAGGAAATAATTAATTGTTTATTAAATTTCTTCAGGGCTATGATAAATGATACTGATAAAAATATCTATTATCACTTAGCAAGTCCCTGCATTGTGGCTGGCTCCACTTTAGGTGCCTAAGATAATTTAAATAAACTTGAGAAACTACAGAGATGAAATCTGAACTTGTTTTGACTCCAAAATCTTTCTCAGTGCCATTGAAGTAAATATGTATACAAATACATTTGAAATGACATTTTATAATAAAGGACAAAGTAATTCAGGTGTTTGGTTCATGTGGAAAAATGCTATACTATTGAAGCTACTTTGGTGATTCATGGTTTTAGGATAATAAATATGATTATGTACCAGAAAATTGCTGTACCACTGAAGCTATGTACATAACCTCAGGATGTTAGGATAATAAATGTGAGATACTTATACTGTCATCTTATATCTATGTCCTGCACTGGGTGAACTTGTCAAAGAAGTGAGGGTATCATGTCCTTTTTCTCTAATGTTCGTCCACTTCCTGACACAGAAATCTTCAATGCTAGAGGGTTTCTGCCCTTCTCCAGAGGATCAGGAACTTTCCAATTTAGTCTTAGTAACTTCTCTACCTTTTCTGAGTAATGCCCCATGTTATAAAAGTTTTACACCATTTCTCTTGTTAGCACTGAAACTACCATTTCCCAAAGAGAGTTCTCAAGCAGTTGTGGGAACTGTGAAAGAAGTATGTGCTTCTGTGTGTCTCATGTCATTCCCCACCCAAGAACAGCACTTAGCAGAGGCATTGAGAAGTCAGATGGATAACCCCACTCATGTAGTGGGGGTTAGCCAGCCTCCATCCTCATCCTGGTGTTTGTACAATGGGCACATGAATGAAATAGGCATGGTGGTAAAGATGGCAGCTTTGCATACACCTGACTGTGTGTATTCCCTCTCACCAAGACCGAGTACCCATGGTTGCCACTGAACGTACGACCCAATAGCACAGAGCTTGACCAGATACCAGATCCTCTGTATGATACTGTCCCTTTATGAGCCCACCCAGCTCCATGATGGCGAGTTAAATCATGTCCAGCAATAACCACGAATGAGCATTTATAGCAGCCATACCCTGAACAGTGCATAACCACAGGAGACCAAACATTTGAGTGATAAAGTCTCAAAGATTTTGAGTGATAAAATCTTCCTACCAGGCCAGCAGGTATACTGGCCAAGGTTGAGGGTTATCTAGGAGAACCTAGAGGAGAACTAAGAAGGAAGATGATGGGTATCAGTCATGGGTCCAGAAAGAACTGCAGCTTGTTCCACCATTTCCCCTGTTTTATAAATTATCTCTGGCTACTGCCTTAGATAAGTAATGGAAAGACAGAGTCACTTTAACAAATGGTTTGCACAGATCTGAGTCACAAGTGTGGACTGTAGCCTGTACTATCCATGTCTGAGTCATATCACCCTGGCTTTATCTCCTCAGCAGACTCCAGCTGACTGTCAGTTCTTTCAGTTGTTAGAATCTGCATTTCTTGGCCTGAGAGTTTTCTCCAGAGCAACAAATGGTCACTTGGCCATGCATATGGTAAGCTAGGATTACCGGGAAATCACTCCCGCCCCATGCGCTGGCAGGGCAACTGTCATGAATGCAACAACTGTCAACGAATGAAAGCAGGAGTTGGAGATGAAAATCCTAGCTACCTACTCAGAGCTGGAAAGTGCCCCCTCCCTAGCCAAGATACAACTTGCAAAAATCATCTTACCTCTGTTACCCCTTTCTAGAACTTTAGCCATTGCAGTAGCCATCTAATGCCTATTTTTATGATTTTTCTTCCAAATATACTTATAGATAAGAAATTGATGATTTCCAAAGCTAGATAATCCTCAACCTCAACCAGCATACCAAATCTAAAAAGGAGAGCTTGTTCTAAAATTAATTTGATTTTATTTTTCACTCAAAACACTTAATTACGAGACTATACTGTTTCAAAATCAAAGAATTCACATGGAGCCAATCATGGCAGGAGTTTTTGTTCTTTAAAGGAGACCTGTCTTCCTTCTTGGACTGTAGAGCTCAAAGGACTAGTGTAACTTCATTATTTAAAAAGTAACATGAAATCTTAATGCACGAATCTATTGAGATACGTGTCTTCATTTTTACAGTGATCATCAGAAAAAGCACATTCTGTTTTATTTTACTTAAAACGCAGCACTTTTTATGAGAATATTGCCATAGTAGTCAAGTCCATTTTTAGCTATATGCCATTCTAAAACTTTCATTCAGGCATTTTGCATTCTCTAGCTGAGAGTATTTGGTGTCTGTTTTGTGTGGTTTCCTATTTTACAGAAATTGTTTTCGACAAAAATCCAAGCTATGTGTTAATTTTTTATCATCCTGGGAAAAACAAATGAAAAGTTACTCCCTTACACATCAAGTGCTCTTCCAGAAGTAGATGTTAAATGAATCATGTAAGACTTTTAAACCCACTATCTATAATAACAGATGTATTTCAAAGACAGTTTGAAATATGGGGCTGTGTATTTCCATAGAATGTCAGCAAAAAGAGTCATTGCTGTGTTTTGCCTCAAATGTAGGCGATGTTCTAAGGTAGTCAGGAATCTTCCCAAATCACCTCCTATCATCTCTTTGTTGGTCTCTACATTTTATAGCTTTTTTGAAAAGTTTAGCTTAAAATTGTGCTGTAAATTTTGTAATTTCATTTAGGAAAAACAGTTACTATTTTGAAGTGATGTTGATTTCCCAGCAATACACATATGATAATAGTTTCATGAAATAAGCCTTGCCATATGTTCCATATTTACAAACTTAGAATTGTCTAATATTCTGATTCCTACACTCAAAATTATATTCATTTCCTTCACACAAGATTCTTTGCAAGATTTTATTGAATGTACCACTTGTACAGAAAAGTATACAAATAATACACGTGATACATACATAATATGTCTGTATTATATAAACAACATATTTCACATAAATAGATGAACTCTAACTAAGCGAATGCATTTCCATGTATAAACAGAATCCATATCAAGAAACAGACTACCCCCTGTACGCAGAAACTCCTTTGAGCCACTACTTCCTAGGAAAAACTTTATCCTGATTTCTTTTTTTTTTTTTTTTCTATCCTGATTTCTAATACCTGAGACTGTTCTGTATTGTTTTTGAAATGTTCGTGAATTGAATTATATAGGAAATACTCATTTCTGTGTATTTTCATTCTAAATTATATTTGTTATTATCATCCATGCAGTTGTTTGTAGCTGTCGGGATCTCAAGCCCAATGCTAGCCCCTGACCAGCAGGGGCAGCACAAGCACTCTCTAACAAGGCGAACAGTAAGGGTAAGATCGATGGTTGATGAACACACCATAAGCACCTGTGAGTTCTGTCGAAGCAGGAACTGCTTTATTGAGGAAGTATACAGGCTTATAAAGCTTATGAAGGACATGCGCAGTAGGGGAGCCAATCAGCGAAAAAGTCACGCAGGCATGGGTGGACCACGCACAGGGGCACCTTAAGTAAAGTATAGGGATCACGCACTTAACCATTTCACAACAGACATTTTCAAAGGATGAATCCACTATGGGAAGACAAGAAATTTTTGTCCAATACTTGCCCAGCACTCCTTGCTTCCACTATCTTATTGATATCATATCATTTCACTCCAAAAATACTTCTTGGTGATTTAATGGCAAATAATTTCAGTTGCTCATTTACAAAACAAATATAATGCAATTTATTTGAATTCACTGATGTGATAACTGAGCTTCAGAAGTCAAAAGGAGTAGGGCTCTACTAACTATAAAAAAAATTACCAAATTCGCTTGACTATAATTTCTTTCACTTTTTATAGAAAAGGAAATAACTCCAAGAGACAGTTCTGAACTGCTTGCTTAATTTCAAAATTTTCTTACTCTGATATTTAAGTACTCTATTAAAGAAGAAAAGCAGTCCACTTAGAATTACTTCAGTTCCCAATAGATATGATTAATAAATGAATTATCACAAAATATTTTCACTTATATTCTTAGACTGTCAAAACAACATAAAATAATTCAGTATAATACAATGGCTTTATATTTGGCCTTAGAATTGGCCTTAGAATTGGAAGCTGAGTTTTAGTACTGATTTTCCCATTTATTCATTCTCTGAACTTAGAAAATTTAGTTAATCCTTTTTTTGTCAGCCTAAATTTCTAAGTAAACAAACAATGTAAAATGCATAGAGTTGGCTATAGCCATCTTGTAGCTTGTTTTCCTAGGACATCTTCAGAAAAGCCCCATTTTCTCTCTCTCTCTCTCTCTCTCTCTCTCTCTCTCTCTCTCTCTCAAAACATTCTATCCATGGAATGGTGCACAGGTATGGGGACCCATCATCTCCTAAGTAACTCATGCCACAGAAGCAAGAGAGAAGACTCAAGACAAGGCGCACACAGTAAGACTAGGACTTGAGGCAAGGCACCGTGGTGTTGTGTCTGTAAGCTACAGAACGGATCTGGAACAGCTACTCTAGAATCAACCATTCACCTATCATGGCAGCAACGACAGGAGGTGGCCATAGAAGTGTATCAGGCAACTGTTGTCACAATAGTGCTACCTGACAAATCACCCCAAAACTCAATGTCTTAAAACAATAATCAATTTGGTTCATATAAGCTGAGCTCAGCAAGAAAACTCTGTCTCAGGATGTAATTCTATTGAATTTGGTTCTAGGAGCTGGGGTCATGTCTTGGCTGAAGTGGTGAAAGCCATCTACAATTTGTTCTTCTCAGGAGATCACTAGAGCACAAAAACACAAGTCTTACCCATGAATACAGTTCAAGCCTCTGTTGGTTTCACTGCTGTTAACACCCCACTGGCCAAAGCAAATCACATGTCCAAGGCTAAGATCAACTGGTAGAAGGATGTTTTACTCACAGTGGAATGTAGAAGAATCATTTGTTCATGGCACAGTGGAAAAATAGGACTAAATTTCAAGCTATCACAAAAACATCTGTCTCACTGATTGTAGGTGCAGGACAGACCATTTTTAGGGAACTCAGATCATCCATCAAGGCAAATGCTCAGCTCTCAATAATACATAGAATGAATACAGTATTTTGATTATCCTTAATTTTTCAGCTGTAAAATAAATATAATAATCATTAACTTAAAGGGTTTATGTTTAGAATTTTATTTTAAAGATTTATTTTATTTATTTGAAAGATTTACAGAGAGAGGGAGAGACAGAAAGAGAGGTCTTCCATTTTCTGGTTCACTCCCCAAATGGCCACAATGGCTGGTGCTGCGCCAATCCGAAGCCAGGAGCCAGGAACTTCTTCCATGTCTCCCATGTGGGTGCAGGGGCCCAAGGACTTGGGCCATCTTATACTGCTTTCCCAGGCCACAGCAGAGAGCCAGATTGGAAATGGAACAGCCAGGGCTAGAACCGGTGCCCCTATGGCACTGTAGGCCAGGGCTTTAAGTTGCTGCACCACAGCACCGGCCCCTGATTAACACACAATTAATCTTAGGTGTTTAAATTTAACTGAAAAGTGATCCCTGTTAAATATAAGAGTGGGAATAAGAGAGGGAGGAGATGTACGATTTGGGACATGCTCAATTGGACTTGCCCCAAATGGTGGAGTTAGAAACGTGCCAGGGGATTTCAATACAATCCCATCAAGGTGGCATGTACCAATGCCATCTCACTAGTCCAAGTGATCAATTTCAGTTCACAACTGATCACACTGATAGGTCTAAGAGTCAAAGAGATCACACAAACAAGACTAGTGTCTGCTAATACTAACTGATAGAGTTAAAAAAGGAGAGAACAATCCAACATGGGAAGCGGGACACACAGCAGACTCATAGAATGGCAGATGTCCTAAATAGCACTCTGGCCTCAGAATCAGCCCTTAAGGCATTCAGATCTGGCTGAAGAGCTCATGAGAGTATTTTAGGCATGGAAAGCCAAAACAATCTGGCAAAAAAAAAAAAAAATTACCTAAATGGAAGATCTTTGTGAGTGAGATCCCAGTGTAAAGAACAGGTCCTCAAAGAAGGAGGTACCTTTCTCTGAAGGGAGGAGAGAACTTCCACTTTGACTATGACCCTGTGGGAATAAGATCGAAGTCAGCGAACTCAAAAGGCTTCCATAGCCTTGGCAACTCATGACTAGAGCCTAAAGAGATTACTGACGCCATAAACAAGAGTGTCAAATTGTTAAATCAACAACAGGAGTCACTGTGTACTTACTCCTCATGTGAGATCTGTCCTTAATGTGTTGTCCAATGTGAAGTAATGCTGTAACTAGTACTGAAACAGTATTTTACACTTTATGTTTCTGTGTGGGTGCAAACTGATGAACTCTTTACTTAATATATACTTAATCAATCTTCTGTATATAAAGATAATTGAAAATGAATCTTGATGTGAATGGAATGGGAGAGGGAGCGGGAGATGGGAGGGGTGCGAGTGGGAGGGAAGTTATGGAGGGGAAGCCATTGTAATCCATAAACTGTACTTTGGAAATTTATATTTACTAAATAAGTTAAAAAAAAGAATTTAAAGTGTGGTAAGTTACATAAAACAACTTTTAACATAATAGGTGGCATTTTTTTTTAAATGGTCACACACCCCTATTAAACCCAACAATGTATTTAGCTGTATTTCAAATATGTGCCACTGTGGAAGAGACGGAGCCAACAGCAGAATGCATATGTTCCATTTATTTCAACTTGTTATTGTGGGAAAATAACTCTACCACTTTTATTCTTAATCACGTTGTGTTAATTCAATATCATGATCTCTGGGAACGTAAGATAGCGTGTTATAAATGAAATGAGGAAACAGCAGGACTAGTTCTTAGCTGTCCCTTGTCTCATTTACGAGCGTCTTCTAGGGGACCTGGGATTGTATTAGCTTCAGCTGTAAAGCAGGGCTGTTTTGGTGTAAGCTTTGCAATCTCTAAAAAACAAGGAATTGAAATTGATTAAGGAATTCTCCATAGTATCAGAGAGAAAATTTCACATTTAGCTGTAATTAAAGAAAACAATTTTTAAAATGTCAGTATGACAAAGTCAGTATGGGTGTTAAAAGAGAGTCACAGCCATATTTTACTTGGCTTAACTTTCTTTTTCTTTTTTTTTTTGACAGGCAGAGTTAGACAGTGAGAGAGAGACAGAGAGAAAGGTCTTTCTTACGTTGGTTCACCCCCAAAATGGTTGCTATGGCCAGCGTGCTGTGCCAATCCAAAGCCAGGTGCTTCCTCCAGGTCTTGGCTTAACTTTCTGTAACTTTACCCCAGGTTGACACATGTGGCAGAATTTCTTGCTTTAAAGGGTGAGTAACATTACTGCATGTTTAGATCACATTTTCTTTGTCAATTCATCTGTAAGTGAACACATACACTGCATCATTTTGAACTAGTTTGCATTCCCACACAGTGATCAAGGGTTCGATTTCTCCATATTCTCACCAACACTTGTCTTTCATTTTTGTCTGTCTTTTTGTGATAATATTCATAACAGGTGTAAGGTGATATTTCATTATACACGTAAACCGTAAACAGTCATTAAGAGGGTCTAATTTGGGGCAGCCATTTGGCTCAGTATTAGAGATGCCATTTGGGATTCTCGCTTACCATATCAAAGAGCCTGGTTCAAGTCCTGGCTGATCCATTTCCAATTCAGCTTCCTGTGAAAACACACCCTGAAAGTCCGAGACGGCAAGTAATGGCTCAGTCCCAAGTAATGCTTTAGTCCTTGTCACCCATGTGAGAGACTTGGATTGACCTATGGGCTCCTGCTTTTGGCCTGGCCCAGTACAAGCTGTTGAAGGCATTTAAGCAGTGAACCAGCTGATGGAAGACCTCTCTCCTCTCTGTCTCCTTCTGCTATGGCCTGGAAATGCAGTGGAAGATGGCCCAAGTGCCTGTGTCCCTGCACCCATGTGGGAGACCTAGAAGAAGCTGCTGACTCCTGGCTTTGGATGGGCACAGCTCCAGCTGTTGCAGCCTGTTGGAGAGTGAACCAGCAGATGGAAGACCTCTCTCTCTCTCTGCCTCTCTTTCTCTCTCTGTGTAACTCTAACTTTCGAATAAATAAATAAATCTTTTTAAAAAAAAAATCACAAAAAGGAGGGTATATCTCATGTTAAATATTCTTATCACATCAATCAACTAATAAAAGGAGCAGCACAGGAATCTGATATTTTTAACTTTAGTAAAGTTCAAAAAGTGACTGCAAAATTGTTCCTTAAATTTAAAAAAATTTAAATTTTAATTAGCTTTTAACAGATTCAATATGATTTGTAGATACAATACTAAGATTATAATGGTGTTCCCTTCCTCCTTTCCCCTCTCCCTCCTACCTTCTTTCCTCTCTCTTTCTCTGTTTTTCTTTTCTTAGTTTTTGAGATAACGTATTTATATTTACATTACAATATAAAGGCTTACTACTTCACTGAAAAAGAAGTTTAACAAGTAAAAAGCAAAAAGACCTTGTTTAGTGGCAGTACAGACAACACCTATAAACAGTAGTTGACTGGAAAAGTGACCATTTCACTCACATGCAGTAAAGTTTAAAGTAATCACAGATCATTAAAACTATAGTATTATTGTGGCAAAAAATGTCCTACATGAAGGACCTCTGTGGGTGAGACCCCTGTGGAAAGAATTGGCCATCAAAGAAGGAGGTGCTTTTCTCTGAAGGGAGGAGAGAACTTTTTTTTTTTTTTTTTTTTTTTTTTTTTTACAGACAGAGTGGACAGTGAGAGAGAGAGACAGAGAGAAAGGTCTTCCTTTGCCGTTGGTTCACCCTCCAATGGCCGCCGCGGTCGGAGCGCTGCGGCCGGCGCACCGCGCTCGTCCGATGGCAGGAGCCAGGAGCTAGGTGCTTTTCCTGGTCTCCCCATGGGGTGCAGGGCCCAAGCACCTGGGCCATCCTCCACTGCACTCCCGGGCCACAGCAGAGAGCTGGCCTGGAAGAGGGGCAACCGGGACAGAATCCGGTGCCCCGACCGGGACTAGAACCCGGTGTGCCGGCGCCGCAAGGCGGAGGATTAGCCTGTTGAGCCACGGCGCCGGCCAAGAACTTCTACTTTACTTATAGCCTTGTCTAAATACTGATGGAGTTCGTGGATTCAAGATTTCCATAGCCTAGACAGCTCATGTCAAGAGCCTCTGCTGATCACTGACATCATACATAAGAGTGTTAACAGCAGAAGTCACTGTGCACTAACTTTCCATGCAGGACTTCTATCCTCAAAGAGTTGTAGTATGAGAGTTAACAGTAAAACTTGTTCTGAAAGGTTTATTTCATTTTAGTGTATTAAGTGGAGGATATTATTATGCCTCATAAGTTTTAGTTATGCCTAAGTGTCCAACTCCATTGCTTGGTTTCTTAGGTGTCTCCTTAATAAATGATAAAACTTGTTCTCAAGGAATTGCTTTCTTTTAATGTATTAAACAGAGGACATCATTAGTCTCATAAGTTATAGTTATTTCTAATTGTTCCCAAAAGATGTATCATTCTTGTGTTCTTCTTTAAAGTTAATTAACTTTCTCAAAAAAAAAAAAAAGCACATTAACTTCAAGATGTAAGGAATTTGACTGTTGAGGAACAGTTTTTTTTGTGTGTGTGTATGCAGATTGTTGAATTCTTAGTTTAGAATTGGTTTTCTTTGTATAAAGTTAATTGAAAACAGATCTTAGTGGAAAATGGAAGTGGGAATGGGAGAGGGAGGAGAAAAGGTGGGAGTGTGGGTGGGAGGGCAGGTATGGTGGCAGAATCACTGTATTCCTAAAGTTGTGCTTACAAAATGCATGCAATTTGTATTCCTTAAATAAAAGGTTTCTTTGGGAAAAATTAAGAGAATAGAAAAATACTCCTTTGGCAAAAAAAAAAAAAAAAAACCTATAGCATTATAACATTCCTAACAATCGGTTTGACAAAGTTATAAAACAAAAATGTACAAAACTATATCTGCAGCAATACCAATACACGCAGACATTTATTTCTTTCCTTTTTATTTAGTTTTAAAATTTTAGTTCCCACATATAAGGGAGAATATGAGGTATTTGTCTTTTTGAGTCCAGCTTATTTCACTCAACATGATGTCCTCCAATTGTGTCCATTTTGCTGCAAATGATATAATTTCATCCTTTTATATAGCTGAATAATATTCCACTCTTTATATATACCACATTTTCTCTATCCGTTCATCTGATGATAGACACCTTGGATGATTCCAAATTTTGGCTATTGTGAGCAGTGCTGCCATAAACATGATGGTGCAAGTATCTCTTTGATATATTGTTAAATTCTTTTGGATATATACTTAGTAGTGGGGTTGCTGAATCGTATGAGACTACTTCTGGTTTTTTTTAAGGTTTATTTATTTCTTTGAAAGGCAGAATTACAGAGAGGCAGAGAGAGAGAGGGAGGGAAGGAGGGGGGACAGAGATAGAGAGAAGGAGGTGTCTTCCTGGTTCACTCCTGAGATGGCTGCAACAGCCGGAGCTGCACCGATCTGAAGTCAGGAGCCAGGAGCTTCCTCCAGGTCTCCCACGTGGGTGCAGGGGCCCAAGCACTTAGGCCAACTTCCACTGCTTTCCCAGGCCACAGCAGAGAGCTGGATCGGAAGTGCAACAACTGAAGCTCGAACTGGTGCCCATATGGGATGCTGGCACTGCGGGCGGCAGCTTTACCCACTATGCCACAGCACCAGCCCCTACTTGTAGTTTTTTTAAGAATTCTCCACAGTTTTCCACAGTGACTGCACTCATTTACATCCTCACCAGCAGTGTATAACTTCCCCTTGGTCCACATCCTTGCCACCATTTGTTACTCTCTGTGTTTTGGATTTGTATTTTAGGGTCCCGCAGCACCTAAGACATTGTAGAAAACCTTCTCACAGACATCCTATCTTTTAGCTGATGTGAAAATATTGCCTATCACTGGAAAGGAAAAATAAATTTTTATATCTAGACAGGTTTTGTGAAATCATACATATAAGAAATAACATGGAAAGGACACTTAGAAAGTCTGTTTTGTACTCTGATGATTTTTTTTTTTTTTTTTTTGGACAGGCAGAGTGGACAGTGAGAGAGACAGACAGAGAGAAAGGTCTTCCTTTGCCGTTGGTTCACCCTCCAGTGGCCACCACGGCTGGTGCGTTGTGGCTGGTGCACCGCGATGATCTGATGGCAGGAGCCAGGTGCTTCTCCTGGTCTCCCATGGGGTGCAGGGCCCAAGCACTTGGGCCATCCTCCACTGCACTCCCTGGCCACAGCAGGGAGCTGCCTGGAAGAGGGGCAACCGGGACAGAATCCGGCGTCCTGACCAGGACTAGAACCTGGTATGCCAGCGCCGCTAGGCGGAGGATTAGCCTAGTGAGCCGCGGCGCTGGCTGTACTCTGATGATTGTATATGAGTTAATCAGGTGGCTTTAAATTTCAAAAGACAGAAATGTAAGTCAACTAGATTCATTAAAATAAAGGAATTTGTTGAGTGGTATAATTTGGAAGTTGCAGAGTTTTTGGACATGGTTGATTGCAGATATTTACATGATGGCATTGAGTTTCTGGTTTCAGTATTTGTACTCTGTTTGGTATCTTTGGCTTTAATATCAGGCAGTGGTAATCACAGAAAACTCAAGACTTATACTGTCTTTGTAATTTGTGGTCCCACAGAAGTAACATGTGTTCACCAACATTTATACCAATTCCTGAAAAGGACTTTGATGAACCTTTGCTTGCACCACAGATCAAATCTTTCATGAATGATTTGGGTTTTGTGATTGCTCCAAAAGCATCATGTGAGTGAAAAGCAGACACTTCCCAAAAGAAAAATATTTTAGAAAACTAACTAGAAATAGAATTCTGTTACATCACTGAAGTTTTTATGTCCTTAAGTTTTATGAGTTTGCATAGAATCAATAATTTAGAGTGATTGTAAATAGTATCCCTGTGCTGAGAAAACATCATATATACTGAAAATTTTCTCAGTGTATTATCAACTTCTAAGTCATAAAACATCATTATAGAGAAAGTAATGTTGTAACAGAACCTGATAAATTAGGTACTCTCGGAGTTAATGCATGGAAAAGCTCTTGTATGTTAAAAATTTTATATGCTGTGCAACTTGTCTCTGCAGTATTCAGAGATTATATGTTTTGATAATGGTTTTATAATTTACTATGTTTCAGGATGATTTTGGAGTATAATAAAATATTTAATATATAACTTTCTATAATTTAGATCTAGGCATCACATTTTCTATAAAAAGCTAACTAGTAAACATTTTAGAATTGTGGGTTATAAGGATTCTGTTGCATCTACCAACACTATCAATGGAGCCCAAGAAAGACCATAGACATGTAAATTAGTGAATGTGACTGTGTTCTAATAAGACTTTATTTACAAAACTAAATGCTGGACAGGGTCCAGGGACTGTAGTTTACCAGCTTTGTGAACTTGGTGATCACTCAGTATTTATTACACAATGAGTCTCAATATTCATAGAATCATGACCTGTGTTGAAAATCTGTTTCAATCATGAGTAATTCCAATTTAAAGTAAGTCAATTTATTTTCCCTTCATTTCTATCAAATGCATGGTAATTCTTCCTACAAAGAATTATACCACTGACTAACATTTCGGCTTACCTTATATTTACATAGTACTCTTTTCTTAGTCCATTTGTGTTTCTGTAACAGAATTCCTGAAACTGTATAATTTATAGGGAAAAAAAAGTTTATTTTTCCTCAACTGGAAAGTCCAATATCGAGGTGCTGGAGGATTGGTGTCAGTTCCGTGCTTCCTGCTGAGGGGAGGAGCACCGTGTCTTCCCATGGCAGAGGAGAGCTAATCAACTTCTGAGTGACCTTTTTATAATAGCATTAATCCACTCATTTCATTGAAGAATAGCGGTTATTCTAGGAAGGCTAGGAATTAGGAGGGCGGGAAGAAACTCATCCATGGGTATAAAGTTACTACAAGAGAGCAATTCACAGCAGGGCTGCTATTGTGAACAACAACGTAAGGTATATGTCCAAATAGCTAGAAGATAGAATTTTAAATATTCTCATTACAAAGAAATGAAAATGTTAGGGGTGACAAGTAAGCCAGCTGCCCTGATTTAATCATTATACAACGTAAGTGTGTAAAAAAAACTCACACTGTATCCCATAAAACAAGTATAATTATTATGTGTCAACTAAAACTAAAATAAAACATTTTAAAAGCAAGATCATCTGTACACTTTCTATAAGGAATTCATGTTAAATAGAAAGGTTCAAATAGAGTAAAAGTAGATGCATGGAGAAAGAGATTAAGTCTAATCAGCAGAAAGAGGAGTAGCCAGATTGTATCTCAAACAGGCTTTAGAATAAGGATGACTATCTGGGATAAAGAAAGGTATAATTTCTTGGTATCCTGATACAGAGATCACATCTCCAAGAAGAGAAAACAATTATTCATGTTTATGCACCTAATCATGGGGCATCAAACACATGAGGAAAATAACTGCCAGGAGCTCAAGGAGACAGAGACAAAGAAGCTCCCACTGTTGAGGACATCAACAACCCTCTTTCAAGAACTAGTAGATCCAGCGGGAAGAAAATTAGTGAGCATATTATTGAACTGAGTAACGACATATAATTGATGGTCTAATTGATGATCTAATTAAATCGATCTAATTTAAGTGTATAGATTAGTTCATTCATCAACGTGGAATATACATTATCAAGTCCACGTGGAAACTCAGCAAGATAAACCACATTATGTTCCAAAAGAATAGGCATCTAATGAAGTACATCCTTAGGCTGCAATGGGATTAACTTAGAAATCAATAAAATGACTAATTATTTGGAGAGTGGACAGAAAACTTTTCTATAACTCTGGGGTTAAAGAAGTCTCATAGCTGTAAAAGGAAATTTAAACCATTAAGGGCCTATGTTAAAAAGAAGAAATATCCCGGGGGGCCGGTGCCGTGGTTCACTTTGTTAATCCTCCACCTGCGACACCGGCATCCCATATGGGCACCAAGTTCTAGTCGCGGTTGCTCCTCTTCCAGTCCAGCTCTCTGCTGTGGCCCAAGAAGGCAGTGGAGGATGGCCCAGGTGTTTGGGCACCTGCACCCACGTGGGAGACCGGGAAAAGCACCTGGCTCCTGGCTTTGGATCGGTGCAGTGCCGGCCGTAGCAGCCATTTGGGGGAGTGAACCAACGGAAGGAAGACCTTTTTCTCTGTCTCTCTCTGTCTCTCACTGTCTATAACTCTACCTGTCAAATAAATAAAAAATTAATTAATTAATTAAAAAAAGAAGAAGAAAAATCCCAAAGTCAATGACAGAAGCTAGTACGAAATAAGCGAAATAATTTCAAATTCAAAGTTGAGATTTTGTGTAACATTAAGAGCCACTTGGAATTGCCACAGCCCACATCCGAGTGCCTGGAGTTGAGTCCCAGCTCCACTGCTCCTGATTCCAGCTTTCTGCTAATGCGAACCCTGGGAGAAAGCAGGAGATGACTCAAATGATTGGATCCCTGACATCCACAGGGGACTCAGAGTTCTTGACTTCCAGCTTCAGTCCCAACTGTTGCAGGTGGGAGTGAACTAAAAGGTGGGAGATCTCTGTCCCTCTGAGTTTCAAATAAAGAAGTTTTTAAAGAATTGAAAATTAAGTCTTAAGCCAGCAGAAGAGAACAATTAATAACAAATTGTAGTATCAATTAAAGAAATTAAAAATTGGAAAACAATAGAGAAATCAATAAAATAAAAAGTTAGTGTTTCTTTTGAAGATCAGTAAGATTTATAAACATCTAATCAGGCTAATCAAGAGAGAAACAAATTATTCAACGTTGAAAATAAAAAATAGATCATCAATGCTAATTCTATGAAAATTAAAATAACAAAGGATACAATGCAAAACTCTATACTCACACCTTTTATAGATGAAATGAACCAATTTCTTGAAAGACCCAACTACGACAATTCACACCATGAGAAACACACTGATATAATCCACACAAGCTTCTATCAGTTAATCAATAAACTAATAGCCCCATGAAAAAATTATAAGTAAAACAGATACAGATGCTTCATTGTTGAATTCTACCAAAACAAAGTTTCATCAAATTAGGAATAGTAGGGCTGGCACTGTGGTGTGTACACCACACTACACTGTGGTGTAGTTTAAGCCTCCGCCTGCAGCACTGGAGTCCTATGTGGGTGTTGGTACTCATCCCGGCTGCTCCACTTCTGATCCAGCTCTCTGCTGTGGCCTGGGAAAGCAGTAGAAGATGACCCAAGTCCTTGGGCTCCGTACTCGCCTAAGAAACCCAGAAGCAGCTCTTGGCTCCTGGCTTCGATCAGCCCAGGTCCAGCCCTTGGCAGCCATTTGGGGAGTGAACCAGTGGATGGAAGACCTTTCTGTCCCCCTCTTTCTGTCTGTAACTCTACTTCCTAAACAAACAAACAAATAAAAAAGTAAATAAGTTATGACTAGAAGGAATACATTTAAGCACACTGAAGGCTTGATAGTACAAGTGTACTGCTAAATACCAAACTCAATGATGAAAAGTGGACAATTTTTTCTCCAAGATTAGGAACAATGCAAGAGTGCACACCCTTAGCACTTCTATTCAAAGTAACACTGAAAGTGCTAGCCAGAACAATTAGGCAAGAGGAAAGATGCAAAGAACACTTAAATGGGGATGGAAGTAGTAAAATTATCTCTGTTCACAGATAGCATGATCTCACATGTATAAAATTCTAGAGATCACATACACACACAGACACACACACCAAGCCATTAGAACTGTTAGTGTTTAGTGTTGCATAAATTCAGCAAAAACGCAAATTAAACATTCAGCAGAGTGAAAAGGCAGCCTCTGGAATGGTAGAAAGTATTTACTGCATATGTCTTACATTTTTAGAATATATAAAGTATACCTGCAATTTAAAAACAACAACATAACTGAATTAAAAGTGGGCAAATAAATTATATAGATATTTCTGAAGAGAAAACATCCATATGGCCAACAAGAATATGAGAAAATGCACACTATTAACCAAAGAAATGCAAATTAAAATCACATGGAGATATCTCCTATATTTTAGGATAGTGATTATCAAAACAGAAACAAACAAAATAACACTAAGAATGTAGAGGAATTGAGGCTCTTGCGTACTGTAGATGAGAATGTAAGATGGAGCATCTACCATTGAGAACAGCATGGAGATTCATTGGAAAATAAAAATAGGATTATCACGTGATCCAGCAGCTTCACTGTTGTGTATGTATTCAAAAGAACTGAAATAGGTGTCAGAGGTATTTGTCTGTGCTTGCAGTATTATTTAGAATAGCCAAGAGATAAAAGCAACTGCATTGATGGATGCAAGCAACATCCATTGATGGATGCAAGGATAAAGAAAATAGGAATTTTCACACAATGGAAAGTTATTCAGCCTTAAAAAGAGAAGGAAATGTTGTCATATGCTAAAACATGGATGAAACTTCAGGACATTATGCTATATGAAATAAACCACTCGCAAAAATCATGCACATCATTCCACTTCTCTAAGATACCTAAAAGAATCAAACATGTAGGAACAGAAAGTTACTTGTGATTCTCAGAGGCAGGGGCAACGGGCAGAGTTGTGCACTAGAACAAATTTAAGATTCCTATTTTTGGAAAGAAAGAAGATGGATAAAAATCCCGGTGAGCAGAGTTTGCCTAATCTGCAAGCCACGCTTCTTTGGAAATGCTGCTTTTGAACTTATTTTTTCTACCTTTATCATTGAAGTACACACTGACTTGCAATGATGAAAAGCAGTTAATAATCATTGGTGGATCCGATTTCTGAGTGAGGGTGAATAAAATGACAAGAATCTGAAATGTGCTGCCAAAGAAAACACCATTTAGTTGCCTCTGTTTTGTGATGATTTACTGTGGGAATGAAAAAGAAAATTCCTTTTGGAATAAAAGCATTAGTGATGTGAGCTGTGGCAGGAAATTGGGGAGGGGAGGTATCACAATTGCTTCAATTTCTGTTTCTGTTTTGTTTCTGGTTTTTCTCCTGATGCTTTCCACGGGTTTCCAATTAGAGAGTGTTTTCTTGGCAAGCTAGGGTAGCTAATAATGTTCTCTAAAAATGAGTAACAGTTTTTGGAAATATGCCTGTTGCCATTAATGTAGTTTGACATTGGAGACAGCAGGGGAATTCCATTGCTTCCCCAAAACTGCAGTCGGACAGAACACCCAGGCCTGTCAGTCAACAGAGTTCCAGAGTGGTTGGCTTTCTCAGAAGAGCCCTTTGCAAGGGAGCAGCGTTGCTACTCAAACCTGAGTCTCCGCTGGTGGCCGTTATTGTTGTGGTCCAGGGCTTACTGTTTGATCCAGGGCTTACTGTGTTTCAGCTACAGACTCCTGACATTCACCATGTAAAAACCGAAACGAAAAAACCCATCCTAACCAGTTGTCTCTATCCCAGGATGAAGATTTATTGTTTTGTTAGATTTAAGACATGGGAAATCTGCTCTTTAGATTGATTGGTGGTGCCAGAATCGTGCGAATGATTATGTACCTCAGCATGGCGCAGAAGACCATTTGCTATTCACTCCAAGTCCATAGTTTTATTTAGAAGTGGTGTGCCCACTTCTATGTTTTTTTTTTTTTTCACAGATTCCATTCCACATACAAGTCCTGGTGATGATTCTAAGTCTCTGCTCCCTTTAAGTTACCAATTCCCACCCAGACATATACTCTACAGATGGTAGCATTGCTGGAGCTAGCATGGAGCTATGATGTGAGTTCTTAAGGTTACTCCCTCTCTGTCTTTTGTATATTCCTACTTCTTTTTAGTCTTTGATTAGAGAGAGAAGCAGGCTTCTGGTTTTCTTTGTTAACTTGGATTCCCTACCTCAGTTTTATTTCTGGAAAACAAGGGAGACAGCCCAATAAGGAATAAAGGATCAAAACACTTGGATTATATTTCCCAGAAATAAGCCATATATTTTATTTGCTTTGTTTTATGTTTCTTTGTCTTCAGTTTCTATGGAGCAAGATCTGCAACCTCAGGATTACATGGAAAAGGGTACATTTTATGTGCATGTGTGTACCTAAGACAACAGTATTAAGACATCAGATAAATTTAAATTTGAACCTTTCTTGGGTCATTTGCTAGCTGCATCTGTCAGAACAAGTGACTTAAACTTTCTGAACCTCAATTTCCCAATTTTAATGTGGGAGGTTCATATTTATGTTCATTAGTGGGTATTGTGAGGATTTAATTGTGTAACAAATGCTCCACCAGAGGACAAAATGTGTGTTCTGTAAACGCAGCCTCCTTCCCTGTTGTCCCTATATTTATTCACCCAGTTATGGCCTAAAAATCACTGGCTTTGGAAGTTTGTCAAGTGTCTAGTTCTATCTTACTGTAGATTCTAGCTCAAAGGAAATATCATATAATCTGGAAATCAGAAAGTCAGATTTTTAAAAATGTATGGCATTGAACAAATCAATAACAATGAAATGAAAACATAATATGAGCTCAAGGTTTGTCTAACATGGAGAATAAAATCACGCTTATTTATGCTAGCTGACCATAAAGTTTATCATAAGGTGGGATACTTGGGAGAGTAAAAGTGGACTCTACCTAGAATTGACCAGGGTCACTCTATGGCTACTCTACCAGAAGGTGTATAACACAATGGGAGGATGCATGTGAACTTGCAGAGGGCTGCACCACCCACTCAGGGGCTGACAGATTTTATGCTAAATTTGCAAAAATGGAACTTTTAAAAGCTGTCATCTAATTCTGTTAGAATGCCAGCTAGGTCATGGCGACGGTTCTCCGGCCCTTTACAGCTTCTGTGAGAAGGTGAACCCACCATTGGCCTCACTAGGCACTGAACAGCTGCTTCGAAAACAGTACCTTGGAGAGGGGAGTTTTAATTTAATAAGAAAGGCAGGATCCAGACTGAACGGATTTCAATAGAGTTTTGCAGAAAGATAACTCATGAAATTACAGCTGGGGAGGCAGCATTCTCACAGCTATTGCAGTTGTTAAGGGAAATTTTCAAAGAAATTGTATTACCAGTGATCTAAAGAGAAATGGCAGCAAAGGCTGTTTAGCAACTGGTTCAGGGCTGATAAGGAAGATTTGATGGAGCACAAAACAGATACAACTGATTGCGCGTCCTGTGCTGCAGGTAGAGTCTCCACTTGTGGGCCATTCTTTTTTTTTTTTTTATAACAATTATTTTGCTTACATTATTTGTGAGTGGCATAGTTCTACACACAATAGCATGTGGCTGAAGAAAATCAACAAGAGTTACTTATGGCTATCACAGTCTAATTAGAGAGGACAGAAAATAAAATATAAGTGAATTATTTAATACTTTCTATGTGTAACGGATGAACAGAAGACAAATAAAGCAGAAACGGTGGCTGGGGGTAGTGGTGAGTGGTCAACATTTCACATTGTAGAATAGAAGGTTTATGAAGACCGCTGTATGAACAGCCTTGTGAATAATGGCCTACCTGCATGGAAATTGGCACTGTGTAGGACTTAATGGTAAATCACCCGTCTAGAAGGTGCACACATTCTCAGCATGTATTCAGCCATGGCTTGAAATGCAGCCAAGGCAGAAAGTAAAAGCAATGTTGGCTGTTCAGACGAGCATTTCTCACAGTGTGGATCAGACCTGCACCACAGGCACTTGTGGTTACTAAAATGCGAAATCTCCACTCTGAAGCCAGGGCTAGTGCATCACCAGCTCTCACACCGGTCCCAGGAAGAGGTTGTGGAAGATTCTGAGCCATGCTGTTTCAGTAGTAATACTGTCTACCATGAAAGCCTCCAGACAAGTAGACGTCTACCCATTTGCTTCTTCATGAAATATTTTGTGATCATCTCTTGTCTCCTCGCCACTGTGTAACCGAAGGGTCTGAAGAGATGAGTCCATTTCTCAGATGGTTTTGTTTGGATCAAGGTTACTAGATACACAAGTTCACAAAAGAATATAAAGATGCATGTGATAGTTTTTCAGAGTTAATTTTAGTTTGAGGACAGAGAGCCAACTGCTGACTTTTCTTTCTCACATGCGGTGCTTGTGAATATAATTTATACCTGCCTTCCAATTTGCATAGCCTGTGCTCAAGTCCATAGTTAGTGGTCTCAAAAGGAAGGCTGACATTGTGGCCAATGACATGTTAACACTATTTTTTTTTTTTTTTGCAGTTGTGGGACTTCCACAGCATTCACACAAACATTCTCATCTGATTGTTTATAAGTTATTGAGATCTACAGAATGCCAGTGTTTGGGGTCCAGAGAAAGGGGAAAAGAGATCATGGATGGGTTCCATATAGCATGATGCAGGCATGGAGAACTACATATTTTAGAAGCACAAGTGAAATCAGACATGACCCCCTAAAATCTACACAAAAATATGCCCATTGAAGTTCCCCAGAAGCACCATTTGGGGTGCCACATATGCTACCAGAATTTGGGGTGCCATATGATTTCACCATGGGCTTATTTCTAAATCCCTAACATTAATAAGCCCAAGAGAGTTTTTGCCTAATATTTAGAGAAGAATTCTAAATACCGGCACAGACAAACGAGGCAGCATGGTACGTTTTAAGCTTTATTTAGTGCGAGAGGCATCTAGGAAAGTGAGGGTTTAGTTCAGGTTGGACAGAGGGGAAAGTCTGGAAACTAGGGTAGCGTCCACACCAAGCAGAGAGCAGGCCAGAGCCACGTGCAGCCAGCGCCTTGAGCTGCTATCCACTGCTTATCACCAGCAGCAAGGCAGAGGCAGAGAGTTTTATTTGAGAGAGATAAATATGGGTTCATACCATGCACCAGGAACCAGTCACGTGGATGAGCATCTAGGCCAGGAAGCCTAGAGCACATGGCCTGAAGGCCATGCACCCTGGAGGTGCAGGGCTACAGCAAGCCCCTCCTGGCAAGAGGCCAGGGAAGAAGAGAAGGCCCAGACACATCATGTCAAGGCTTTTAACCCACTTCCAAAGGGGAGTGGTTAATTAATCTGATTGGCTAGTTGGCACCCAGGTGTGGCCAGGTAGGGACATGAGGTCACACAGGGGCATGGCAAAGGCGTGGTTGTCCAGCTCACAAAACTGATTGACAGTTTTTTCCCCCAAAATTGTGCTTAAAAACCAGCAGCCAACATAACAGTGGGCATGGGCAGCAATACACAAATAAAAAAAAAAAAGAATTTTTCATCACATTTGCAACATGGCTATGAAAAATGAACATCTGGTTGTCACCAACGCTGGATATTTTAAGAGTCACTCCAAAGTATTAATTTACAGAACTCGTTTCCCCTAATTTACACAGTTGCCAGAATTTTAAAAACAGCTTCTAATGGGTAAGAAATAAAAAATTCTAATCTCAACTCCTTGTCTAGGCCATTTCTTTCTCCCTTCCTCCTTCTAAGTTGGCGATCCATTGTAGAGGACTCCATGGACTAAATTGCGATAGTGGAGAAGTACTTGGGTGGTTGTTTTGCTGGTTTAGGCCAGGGGTGGAAATTCTCATTCACTGGTGTCACTGATAGACACATGGAGAAATGGGCACCTTCATTGTGTCTCCTCTGGGGCAAGAATTCTTGGCCTTATCACCACCTGGCAGAGTGGATACCCTGGAATCCTGGATTTCTCTGAACTTTATCACTGACCTAGGCTGCCTACCCTAAAGCCCTCAGCCAAAAGGGTGCAATTTACCGTCACTTTGGAGATGCCCTCTGCAAAGAGCTGTAACACCCAATAACTAAATCCCATGGGGAAATTACTTCAACTCTATGTGCCTCAATTCTCTTATTTGTTAAATGGATACAGTGATAGCAACTTGTTCAGTGTGATTGCACAGAAAATACGATTCAGTGATTATCCTGCATTAGCAGAATTCCTGGCATATTGCAAACAATCAAGTCATATTTGCTACAATTATTCTTCATGTTTCCCTTTGAAGCATAGGGCAACTGCAAATGATGCCATGAGCTAGAAGTGCTTCAGGTTCACCTAATGCTGCATCTTTCTACTACATCTGCGGGACCTATTGCATTGTTGTGGAGTCAGCCTGCATAGCAGTCTCCCAGTGCTTTTGAATTTGTGCCCAACGCCACAATCCCTCTTTCTTTTTGGGTTTTGCTAAAGAAAAAAGAAGTAAAGGCACATGGAGATCTGGCTCTGTTTGTGTCTTCCCCTTCCCATAAGCCCTAGGATCCAGTGTCATAATCCACTTTTCCTGTTCTACCTGGAAAGCTATTTCTCTACATTGTGCTTGAGCCCTATGTTTTTGGAATTGTATCTACAAATCACATTGACTCTGTTAAAAACTAAAATTAAAAATTGGCTGGCGCCGCGGCTCAATAGGCTAAACTTCCGCCTACAGCGCTGGCATACCGGGTTCTAGTCCAGGTCGGAGCATTGGATTCTGTCCCGGTTGCTCCTCTTCCAGTCCGGCTCTCTGCTGTGGCCCGGGAGTGCAGTGGAGGATGGCCCAAGTCCTTGGGCCCTGCACCCACATGGGAGACTAGGAGAAGCACCTGGCTCCTGACTTTGGATCAGCGCGGTGCGCTGGCCGCAGCGGCCATTTTGGGGGTGAGCCAACGGAAAAAGGAAGATCTTTCTGTCTCTCTCTCTCTCTCACTGTCCACTCTGCCTGTCAAAAAAAATTAAAATTAAAAAAACAATAGGGGAAGTTATGTGTGGGGTATATGGGTATTGTTTCTATACTTTCACAATTTCTGTTTTGTGAATTTGAAATTATTTTGGAATAAAAATTTTTCAAATAAAGATATCCAGAACTTGCCCTCCATGTTAATGTGAGTTAAACATATACTTAAAGTGTTTTCATTCCAAAGCCTGCCTTTTAGAATCATTATCTACCATGGAATTTCCTAAATCCTCTTGTGAGTGGCAAAGGCTGCATATAAGAAGACACATCTCTATCTTGATATACAATAATAGTCCTCTCTAAGTAAATGTCTCCTGCAGAATAGTGAGAAAACCAGACACATGGAAATCAAAATAACAAAAATCACGTGTATATATCTCAAAACTATTCCTATTTTTTCCATAATTATTGAAGAGTTTATTGTGTTCAGAAAGCAGGACATAAGGATTAATTTGATGGTAAATGTGTAGAATTTACACATTTGTGTGTGTGTCTGGGGAGAGGATATGTTCAGGCGGAAGAGAAAGTAGGTAAGAAGCCAATTTCAGACAGTTGGCGAAGAATATTTTGTGTCATGCTGAGATTTCTTTTTCTTTTAAGTGAGACAGTGACACTATGTATTAAGTAGGGTATGCACTTGTGTGTCCATTGCATGTATTAGAAAATTCACCAGCTAAGACCGCGCTTGGTAAACCTGCAGCCCATATTGGAGTTCCTGGTTTTGAGTTCTGGTTTTAGCTTCTGATTCCAGCAATCTGCTAAAGCGTGTTCTGGGAAGCAGCCAGGAGAGCTCAAGTGCTTGTGTCCCTGCCACTCACATGGAAGACACAGATTGAGTTCTGGACTCCCAGTTTCAGCCTGGCTCTCAGCTCTGCTATTGGGAGCATTTGAGGAGTGAACCAGGACATGCAAGATCTTTGTCTAATTATTTTCGTTTCTCTCTCTGTCTCTCTGCCTTTCAAAATAAAATGAGAATAAAATTAAAAGTTTTTCAGTAAAGAAAATTGAAGCTCTAAGACATTTTTATCCCTACATTATCTCACTGTAATTGTTAGAGCTATGGTGAAATTTAGTTCTTCTGATTTATGACCTATCACACTATGCTGTTTCTTTCTAAGCTCAACTAACATCTTTATAGAAGTCATAAATTGCTATTTTTCATTTTGGAGATAAATGGAGTAAATCCTATAGAACAATTACCTAAATCAAAAACATTCCGTTGCTTCTGAAACCAGTGCCTCCAGCAAAGCAAAATCCTAATGCTATGTTCAGTAAGCTCCTCTGATGTATTTATTGCTTGCTTATCACTCACTGTCTTACTTGTCTTCAAAATTGATAGACTCAGAAATCCTACCCCATGAGGATATCAAATAGAACTTGTGTAGAATCTAGATGATGCTATTATTTAGAGCCATAAACTTTCTAGAAGTAAAAGTATAATTTTAAAAGTGTCTTCTGGATTAGTTGCAAATCTTTGGTAGAGAAGACCACGGATATGTGCTTTTATGCCATGATGTCCCTTAATCAAGACCTAAGAATGGGGTTGGCCCTGTGGCCTAATAGGTAAAGCTGCTGCCTGCAGTGCCAGCATCTCATTTAGGCACTGGTTCTAGTTCCAGCTGCTCCTCTTCTGATCCAGCTCTCTGCTATGGCCTGGGAAAGCAATGGAGGATGGCCCAACTCCTTGGGCCCCTGCGCTCGCATAGGAGACCTGGAAGAGGCTTCTGGCTTCGGATCAGCACAGCTCTGGCCATTGTGGCCATTTGGGGAGTGAACCAGCAGATGAAAGATTTATCTCTCTCTCTGCCTCTGCCTCTCTGTAACTCTGACTTTGAAATAAATAAATAAAATCAATACGACCAATTTCCTCCATCCACATTTTCTCAGACCAACATGGTCCTTAGAACCACCTATAGAAAAATCTATTTGCTAACAAATAAGGGGCTAAAGTATAGTTTTGCAATTAAATAATTACTTTTGATTCTCTGGGCAGCTAGTGCAGTCAATTCATGGCAGAAGCCTTATGTAGTTAAATTCTGCATAAAAATAATTTAGTCACTGTCTTCATTTACTAAGTGGGACCCAGATCAGATTATCTAGAGAAAATTATTATCAGATTATCTAGAGATAATTATTCCCCACTCATTCAAGATCTTCATGAGTGCTCTGTCCATCTGCATCACAAGTTTCCCCAGAATGGGGGATGACAGAGAATGGCACCACTCATGGCTGCATGCAGTCTCTAAATCTTTCTGATTGTTCTTTCCTAGTTTTGGGAATGGTACTTCTGAACAACCATTTGCCAGCAATCTGCTAAAACTACCCATATCTCTCTCTGTCTCTCTCTCCTCAGCATTCTCCTGTCTGGTATTTTACCCATGACCTCTAGCACCATGGTCTCTGCAGATTCTGAACTGCTTCTCCTTAATCACAAGACCACTCGGACTGGGTTTTTTCCCTGTGCCACAGTCTGGGGATTGTCTCCAGGTTGAGAACTGGGTTAATCATAGGACTAACACCATTCATTCCTCACACTTAAGGTAGTATTGTGCTTTGATGTCTGATCTCTAAGGTTTTGAAATTTGCTGTTTGTTTTATTGTGTCCTTTTTTTTTTTTATCATTTCAGATGGGAAGGCATCTGTTCTTTGATACCTCATCTTGCTTACAAGCAGAGGGACTTGTGTCCCTGTGTTATTACTTGTGATTGCACAATAGAGTAAATTGTCCATCACCTATAATGGAATTCCATCTGTATAATTCATCATTCAGGTTTCTAGTAAAAATGCTGAAGAATTCAGGGCCAAGGGAAAAGGTATAAACCTTGTCATTAAAAAATGTTCTTTCAAAAGTTGTATTGATATATTACTCAAAGCTTTTCATGTTGTGAGTTTTCATGTTGTAAATTTTTCATTAACTGGTCCACTGCTTCATTGCATTTTTAAATAACCGATTTTAGGAATAATATATAAGTGCATCCTCCTCATTTGATGCACATTAATTCTACTTTCTGACTATTTCTGACTCTTCAAATTTCTGTTTATGGTAGAATTGCACTTGCTGACCCACTTGCAGGGCAGTGGCACCATGCAATCATTTCTGGATTATTACTGATAAGGATAACTGTTGCATACTACTTCCAGGATAGTCATTTAATTGCCACTGCAAAACCCACAGAACTTTCCTTGACTTTCTAACTTTTCAGACAGTAGCTGCTTTATCAAGCTAAATATGTGAGTAAAGTAAATGAATAGACACTTCAGTCAACTCATGATAAACATGGAATATTATGATGAAATAAATCTTTGCTGTTGTAAACCACTGAGGTATGGTGTGTGAGTTTGTATGTGTTTGAGAGAGAAAAAGAGAGAGAGAGAGAGAGAGAGAGAGAAGAAGAAGAAGAAGAAGAAGAAGAAGAAGAAGAAGAAGAAGAAGAAGAAGAAGAAGAAGAAGAAAAGAGGAGATGGGGGGAGGAATAATTTAGAATCTTCTTACTGACATAGCTTATATAAAATTAAAGGCTTGCAATAAAAATTGAAGTTTTATTTAAATATCAAGCACAACTCCAGTGTCCTCTCCCTCTGTCCTTGGAACCATTTAATCACGGTTATAACTCTGTGGGTCTTCTTCAAGTTGTTTCCTTACGTCTCTCTTAATGTATAGTGTTCAACTTGTCTATTTTCATTGAAAGTGTGTGTATGTATATGATACATGGATACATGTTCTTTCTTATAACTATTATATATATCATTTCATATGAATATGCTTTTAATCTATTTTGATTGCCATGTATATATAGAATCAATTTCCTTGTTCATAGACATTTAAGCTATTTCTGATTTTTGTATCACCAGAGTAACAGAATATCTTTCTATTTCATTGTGTGTTACATGAAAGTAGGACATTTGGGTTGTTGGATGCAGATATTTTCAGTTTTTAAAAACAGTACTACAGTCTCCTTTAGGGTGACTAGAGCACTTTATATTGCAACTGTTTTTGTTAGGTTTATTATTGTATGTATTGTTTTTGTTTATATTATAGGTGAGAAATTCTTCATACTTGAAAAATTTTTGAATGGTGATTTATGATCTAAATGTTACAGCCTGACATTTTCATGGATATTTGAAATATATGAATACTTCAAAAAGTTTGTGGATAAATTAAATTAAAAGATACATATATTTTTGGTGCAGGCAAATTTTGAAACGCATGCATAGTTTTTTCATACTATACATTTACCAAGAATTTTTGAAGACCCCTCATATAAAGATAAACTGGCACTGTTAAAGAGACATCTCTATATAGACAGGATCATCTGAAGACTTGGTATCATGCTTTATTAGATAAAATTGAGCTAATGTTTTCATTGATTGTAACCATGTATAAAATTGAGCTCTTAAATATGGTACAATGTTCTATAATCTCTTTCCTACCTCTTCAAAATGAATAGCAACTAATGTAAAATAAGGCACTTAACTGAAGAAGTAATTTCATGGAATATTTGATGTGCTGTTGTATTTAATTGTAGTTTTAACAGATGATGATCCCAGTAAATGCAAGGAAGAGTTTAAATTTACTAAAAATGAAGATTGATTAGGAATATTCTGTTACTCTGTTATGATTTAAGGATGAATTCATATTATTTTAAAATGCATATTGTAAACCATAGGGTTTAAACCTACAATACATTTTAACAGCTTTCAAATAAAATCAGTACATGAGATAAAAGGAATCATGAAAAATGCTCAGATGAAATTAGAGAAGTCAGGAAAAGCAATGACAAAAAAGAAACTAAGACAAATATAACTGATAGAAAAGAGCAAGGTGGTAGAAACTCTAAATGTTGGCTTTAAATATAAATAGTTAAACACACTTTATTGAAAGTTATTGTCAGATTGGGCTAAAAAAAGAAGACCCACATTATGTTGTCAATACGAAAACTACTCTAACCATGAAGAACTATATAGATTTTAAAAAGGCATGGCACTTTCAAAGAAAAGTGTGGCAATTCTTCAAAAAGTTAAGCAAAATTATCACATGACACAGAAATTCCACTCCTGGGTGTGTACCCAACATAACTGAAAAATTATATTCACCCCAAAACTCATAGGCAAATATTCATAATAACCTTGTTCATATTAGCCACAAAGCTGAATCTATCAAAATCCCCATCAACTGATGGGCTAAGCACAATGTGATCTATCCATACAGTGCAATATTACTCAGCTGTGAGAAGCAACAAAATACTGGTATATGTTACAAATGGATGAATCTTGCCAACATGCTAAATGAAAACTCAGTTGCAAAATATTGCATATTGTATAATTTCATTTATATTAAATGTCCAGATGTGGCAAAACATAGGTGTAGGTAGGTTAATGGTTACCAAGAGCTCAGGGAGGGAGGCCACAGGGTCAACTGCTAACAGACTTGATGTTTCTTGGAATGATGGACAAATTCTGGAGTTACATTGTGCTGCACATCATGAATACACCACTGAACTTTCCGTTGGGGACTTTAAATTAGTGGATCTCATGTTATATGAGGTTCATTTCAACAAAAACTTTTAAAGTGAAAGAATTGAGAAACTGATACTATGAAAACAGCAACCAAGGAAGGCTGGAGAAGCGATATTAATTTTTGGCAAAGCAGAATTCAGAACAAGAAATATCTTCAGGGATTAAAAGATGACATTGTGTACCAACAGAGGGGTTGAGCATCCAGGGAGATGTACTACCGAAACACTTGTGCACTTGACAGAGGAACCTCAGACTGTCTGAGACACACTGAGGGAACTCACAGGAGATGTAGCACAGGTAACGCCCCAAAGAAGCAGGCAGAGAATTGCCACGGGTAAGCAGCACCTGTGGCATAACTGGTATTTACAGAACACTCTAAGCACGAATAGCAAGAGGCACATTTTTTCTCAAATGGACTGAAACTTATGAAGAAAGACCATATTATGGCCCATAAAGTAAACCTTAACAAACATAAAAGAATATAAATCATACCAGTACACTCTGGTCACACAATTAAATTAAGCTAGAAAGCTGTAACAAATAAAGCTAGAAAATACCCAAATACTAGAGAAAGAAGCAAATTCATGATATGCAACCAAAGAAGTATACTAAGGTTGATACTGGTAGTAAAAAATAAATATCTTTAAAAACAAGATCTATAATCAATCAATATCTTAGGCATCAACTTTAAAAAACCAGTGGAATGGTGCCACAGCTCACTTGGCTAATCCTCCGCCAATGGCGCCAGCACCCCAGGTTCTAGTCCCAGATGGGGTGCCGGATTCTGTCCCGGTTGCTCCTCTTCCAGTCCAGCTCTTTGCTGTGGCCCGGAAAGGCAGTGGAGGACCCGCATGGGAGACCAGGAGGAAGCACCTGGCTCCTGGCTTTGGATCGACACAATGTGCCAGCTGTAGTGGCTATTGGGGGGTGAACCAAAGGAAGGAAGACCTTTCTCTCTGTCTCTCTCTCTCTCACTGTCTAACTCTGCCTGAAAAAAAAAAAGGAAGAAACCAGTGGAAGAAGTATAGATTAACCTACCACAAGTGGAAGAAAGAAATGATAAAAATGAAAGCAGACATAATTGAAGTTCATCAACATTTTCCCAACCGTCTCTGTCCCGGCTCCTGATAACAACCATGCTACCCTTTATTTCTGTCAGTGGATCAGAGGAATAAGTTCAAGAGATCTATTTTACAGGGCAATAACTACAGTTAATAACAATGTATTATATTCTTTAAATCATTAATAGAGTATATTTTAAAGTGTCCTGGCATAAAAAAGATAATATGAGTTAGTGCATATGTTAGCTCAATTTAGCTACCCAAAATATAATATACACAGTGCTTTTCAATTTATAATAACTAATTTTTAAAGATCAATAAAATTAAAAATAATAGAGAAAATCAATGAAACCAACATAAAAATGAATGAAGGGCCATCACTGTTGATTCCCTAGACACTAAAATGATCCACTGAGAAAAATTAAAAATAACTTATGACTGTAAGTTCAAACTTTTAGATAAAAGATAGAATAATTGTTTGAAAGATGCATACGACCAAAATACATTCTGAGAGAAATAGATAACTGAAATAACCTTATACCCATGGAAGAAATTAAATTATTAGTTAGCAAGCCTTTTAAAAATACTAGGGCCAGATGTTTTCACCAGTAAACTCCATTTATGCTTTCATCTGCTACTACAGCAAGTGCAAATTTTTCTGTTTTGGATTTTGGTGAGAGATAAGTCACTATATTACACCCAACAATTGGTCTTTGATAAAAATTGGTTTAAATCTGATAGACAATATTATGCTATATTCTCGGTGTTTCTGTATAAGCCAGGAGTCATACACATGCTACTGATAAGAGAGATGTTTGCCAAAGTGGAAAGAGTGTGCTTCAAGGGATGTCCGGAAAAGGGAACTCAAATTCCCTCTTCTCAGAATGGGAATCAAGGGCTGTGGCCTTTCCACAGGTGCTAAGCTTAATTTCTACTCTAGAATTTTCTGCAAAGATATTTTGTAGGGCTTTTTATTTATGCATTGTTAACAGCAACAATATCTTTTGTTTGTTTTTTTAAAACTTTTATTTAATAAATAGAAATTTCGAAAGTACAACTTTTGGATTATAGCGGCTTTCCCCCCAATAATCTCCCATCCCATCTCCTACTCTCTCTCCCATCCCATTCTTCATTAAGATTCATTTTTAATTATCTTTATAGACAGAAGATCAACTTAGTATATCTAACGTGTCTGTCTCAACCTGGTAAGAAACAGCTGTTCCTCCCATAGAAACATTATCCTTGCTTCCTGGCCAGGATGGGAATAAGAATACCTAAAGAATGGCTACATGCACACACAATGGACAGTAACAATGAAGGAAAGTAATAGCCAACTTTTTCAAAAATATAATATTATTTGATGGAAAATTCCAGAGAAGCCATTCCACAAGCAAAACCCCAAAACCCTTGCAAGGAAGGTCACCTCCAGTGACCTCACTAGATGGCTTTCCAAAACATCATTAATCAAAGCCAAGAACTGAAGTTAAGAAAGCAGGGAGAAATGGTCTTGTTTGAGTTACACCTACAGTTTCTGCTTCCCCACATAACCAAAAATCTTGTCTCTCTGTTACAGCTTCTGGCTTCTATAGCATAGTGCTTGGAGCCAGTGTGTTTGAGGAGAGATTGAATGAACCCAAATGCTGCTCTAATTATAGTTTCGTAAAACTGAAGAGATGGAAACCTCCCATTTCTGAAATATAGTGAGGGATGAAATACGTCCACCTCCTTGTTGAAGGAAAAATGTCAGACCCCAGGGAGGCTAATCACGTGTTGCCCACACAGCCTTTTGGACCCGCCATTAACTTCACTGGGAAGTCCCAGGAGCCAGTGTGCCACAGGATAGGGGTCAAAAGATTTGTTCCTCCCACACAGAGAACCCTGAGGAAGGCTTCATTGTGGTGCCCCTACTGGGAACACCCATCCAAGCCCAACATCCGTGGCATGAAATTGCATAGCCTCAATCTTTGCACACCCAGCTTTCCTTTGCTAGCTAAAACAGGAACCCCAAAGCCAGCCTCCAGTCCTTTCTCTCCATTTCTAGCCATCCTTGGTGCCTCATACCTCCTAACTCGTCCATTCACTAACCCCCTCTCCAGACTTTTCCTGAATTCCTAAGCAAAGCTTACTTCCTGGCATCCTATTAGGACCTCTGCTTTCTATCTCAAATTTCTGTTGCTGACAAGAAAGACAATGATTTGGAGAAAAGAGAGTTGAGAAAAGTCACTCAAATATTGCAGTCTGTTGGTGGCAGCTTCTTTTTTCTTCCCTTTCTGGTTAACGCCAAATACTCGCTTTAAATTCAAACAACAACAGTTGTATTTCAAGGACTAGTCCCCTGCTACTATCTGCGTATTTTTAGGTCCCATGTTATCATGAGCAAGTTTTGTTTTTTTTTTAATTTTGTTTTGTCTTTGTTTTGCTGAATGAAGGAAAATATTGCAAAGTTAAATTTTATGGCACTGTTTTATGATTTGGGCGATAATTTATTTTGCTTGCTTCCTTGCTCATTGCAGTTGTGGGAAATGTGCCATTTTGTCACTTGTAGAGTTATTAAATACCCCTGTATATCTCTATATGGTAAGGAATGCTATGGAACAAAGCAAATATTGAAATCTCAGATCCTTTGGAAATACAATAAGAATGTGTCACATGGATTATTCCTTTTCCATACTCATTGGATTATTCCATTTATGACCACAGCATTGTTTAAGACAATTCAACATCAGAAGATTAAAGAACTGAGGTGATGATAGTCAATGTTTGTCTGTGATTAGTGATTCCTGTTCAGCAAGCAAATTTTCTCATCAGTATAATTCTCCTTTAGCATGGAACCTCTTTCAAGTTATTAGGATCTCTCCATAAAATGCAAATTGAGACAAAAAGTAAATTGGCCCAATTTATCGACTTTTTTTAATCATTGCAGGCTTAGACAGGTTGATTACAGTTGATTACTATCATAGCAATGATTTCCTATATTCCCTAAAAATAACAAAGTGGAACAACTCAGATTGTGAATTTTTACATCTGATTATCATAATGCCACCTCTGTTCCAAACTTATTGTGTGGACTAAATGATATTCATGCATGGTGGGCATTTGACCTGGAGAAGACACTGCCGGGGATGCACCTGTCCCACATTTGAGTACTTGGGTTCCAGTCCTGGCTCTGCTCCCAACTCCAGCTTCCTGCTAATACAGACCCTGGAAGGCAGTATGCAATGACTCAAGGTCCCTGCCACTCCCATAGGAGACCCAGACTGGGTTCCCAGCTTCTGGCATTGGCCCAGCGCCACCCTAGCAGTTGAATGCCTTTGAGGAGTGATCCATGGGAAACATCTCTTTCTTTCTGTCTATTTTTCTCCCTCTCTCCTCCTCTTCCTCCCTCCTTCTCTCTCTGCCTTTAAAATAAAGAAAATAATTAAAAATGTATAAAATATAACTAAATCATGAAGAATTTTATTACATAAAAATCTTTAATTATTTTGTTTCTGCAAAAGTACCTATATACCTAAAATCTTTTTACATTATTTTTTGCCATTGAATATCTTTAATTCCATACAGTGCCTCAATATTTTTCTTTGTAGTTCATGTTTTTGTTGTTGTGCTTAGGAATTCATTTCATCCCCAAGCGTTATACAGACATGTACTGTGTAACAATGCTTTGGTCAGTGCTGGACTGACATACATGAGAAAATAATGGACCTGAAAAATTTCTACCACCAAGTGACATCATGGCCATCCCAACACTGTAGAGCAATGCATTACTCAGGGGTCTGTGGTGACACGGGTGCAAACCTACTGAGCTGCCAAGTGGTTTCACAGTACAGCACTTGCAATTATCTACAGTGACAAGGAGTGATCGTGATTGGTTTATGTATTTACTGTGATATCCTTTGCATCACTAGCTTAGCATGTAGTCACTGTACTTTTTTGTTTTTAAGTCCGCCGTAGAACAGGCTCAGGCAGGTCTTTCAGGAGTTGTTCAGAGCCACTGTTATCAGAGGAGATGACGGCTCCCTGCATGCTGTTGGCCCTGCGGGGTTTCCAGTGAGACAAGCTATGGAGGTGGAAGACAGGATTATTGATTATCCTGCCCCTCCGTAGGCTCAGGCTATTGGGTGTGTTTGTGCCTTGTTTATAACAAAAAAGTTTAACAAGGAGAAATAAATTTAAACTTTCTTAAACAAGAAGCTTAAAGAACCAGGGTATAAAGAAAGAAAATAATTTTGTACAGCCATACGATGTTTGTTATCTTAAGCTAAGTGTATCACAAAATAGTCTAAAAGTTAAAAAAAAGTTCATAAAGCAAAAAAGTTACAGTAGAGTAAGATTATTATTGAAGAAAGAAAAATGTGAATAAATACGGTGTAGCTTAGGTGAGCAGTGTCCATACGGGCTACCATGGAGCACAGTGATGTCATAGGCCTTCAGGTTCACTCACCACTCAGCAGCTCAACTAGACACACTTCAGTCATGCAAGCTCCCTTCCTGGTAAGTGCCCCATGCAAGTGTGCCATTGTTATCTTTTAAGCAACTACTATTGTACCTTTTATGTTTAGACACACAGAGAGCACAGTGCTACAATTACCTGCAGTATTAAGTTTAAATTTTCCTTCTTAAAAATGATTGTTGGAGCCAGCTTTTGGGCCTAGCAGATAAAGCCACTGCTTCCCATGCCGGGATCCCATAAGGGTGCTCTTTTGTGTCCCAGCTACTCTACTTCCCACCCAGCTCCCTGCTTATGGCCTGAGAAAGCAGCAGAGGATGGCCCAAGTGTTTGGGCCCCTGCCACCCACATGGGAGACCTGGAAGAAATTCCTGGATTCTGACTTTAGCCTGGCCCAGCCCTGGCCATTGCAGCTATCTGGGGAGTGAACTAGTAGATGGAATCTCTCTGTCTCTCTCTCTCTGTCTCTGTGTCGCTTTCAAATAAAATGAATAAATCTTTTTAAAAAATTGATTAATTGATTGAGCGGCAGAAAAACAGGCAGAGAGAGCTCCATTTGCTAGCTCATGCCTCAGATGCCTGCAGTAGCCAGGGCTGGGCTGGGGCTGAGGCCAGAAACCAAGAACTCAATCTGAGTCTCCCACAGTGGTGGTGGGAACCCAATCACTTGAGCCATCACTGCCGCCCCCCAGGGTCTGTATCAGCAGGAAGCTGGAATCAGGAACCAGAGTTGGGATTGAACCCACATACTTCTACATGCAACTCAAGACTTTACACCAGCAACTAAACTGCTAAGTTAAGCAATCACCTAAAATTTTACTTTTTCAAACTGCAGGTATACAATTGATATCCTCTTGTTGCTGCTAGCAATACTATCTTCACTCCTTTAATTTTTTGTTTAATAATATATTCAAAGTTATGAAATTCATTTTGCCATGGATGGACATGTGTCTTTTTTATTCATATCTCTGGCCAGAATTATTTAAAGCCCGTATGCTTTTATTTATTTGTTTATTTGAAAGTCAGAGTTACAGAGAGAGGTAGAGACAGAGAGAGGGATCTTCCAACCGTTGGTTCACTCCCCAATTGGTCGCAACGGCCGGAGCTGCACTGATCTGAAGCCAGGAACCAGGAGCTTCTTCCGGGTCTCCTACGCGGGTGCAGGGGCCTGAGGACTTGTGCAATCTTCTACTGCTTTCCCAGGTCGTAGCAGAGAGCTAGATTGGAAGTGGAGCAGTCAGGACTTGAACCTGCGTCCATATGGGATGCCAGCGCTTCAGGCCAGGGCGTTAACCCTCTGCGCCACAGTGCCGGCCTCCTAAAGCCCATATTCTTTTAATGATAATGATCTTATAAATGTTTAAATAGGTAGTAGAGCAGGTTAACTCATCACTCTGTGAAAGTAAACATTTGGATCATTTTCAAAGTAAGGTATTTAGCTGTGAGTAGAAAACTAGCTGACATAACAGCTAGATTACACACACCTGAAAGTTCCTAGGCAAGCAATGTTAGTGGCCAAAGCAGCTGAAGCAAATGCCCAGAAGATTGTCACCCTGTGGTTACTGAGCCAATGAAGACGATCCGAGGGCGGGGACCTGTGTGCCAGGAAATAAATAGCTTGTTGTAACCCAGCCCAGTGAGCTACCCATGAGGCACCAGGTCGTGCACGATGGCTAAGAAAGCGTTCGCTGCACTTCCTCAGTCCATCCCTTGAGTGGAAAGATGAGGTTGTTTCTCACAACCTGGGGGCTTGTCCAGGAGCTCTGCTGGTGTGGAGTGGGAGCTCTGGTCGAGGGAGAGACGTTGGCCATCCCACTTTGGGTGGTCTGCTCTGTCCGTGGTGCCCCATCTAACTGCAGGAGCCACCGAAAAGCCCGAGGCTGTTATTTGAAAGACTATAGAGGCAACACATGGGAAAAAAAGCAGGTACCGCGGCAACCTGGCAACCACATGCAAGAGCCAAGGTAGGAAAAACAACTTTCTAAGCGCTGCTTTGGTGGTGGGGCATTTTTAAGGGTCAACTGTGTGTGGTTCAGACATAGCCTGGCCACACAAGAAACCCCTGAAGGGGAGGGAAGAGTGCATCAGAAAAATCGGCCGCAGGGACCTGTACAAGAGACGTCCGCATCAGGGTGGGTTGAGTGTGCCTCGCTGCAAACAGGAAAGTTCTCCTAGGGAGGAGGAGCTCAGAAAGCTCTGCAGCATTCCCCTGGAAGCTCCTTTGGGGAGAATGTTGGGTTCTGGGGGAATGTCCCATGGACCGTGTCTTGGCATGTGCCCAAGTCTGCGGGTCTAGGTGGTGTGTTTTTGTGCCTGTGTCAGGGGTACTTGCATGTTTGTGTTTCATTTGGCTCAGAACAGCCCATCTTAAAGCCTTCATGGTCTGGCTTTAATTTGGTTCAGCTGAGGACTGGGCATGTCTTGCTCTAGTTTTGTCTGCACCTGCTGGAGCCTCATCGTCCCAGAGAGAGATCATTCTCTTTATTGGGTGAACAACCTAAGTCCATTCTGCTGACTCCCACTCCCGTGTCTCCTCGAAGAGAGGAGGAAAAAGACTCCAGGACTACTTCCTGGGATCCCTCCTCGTGTCTGCCTCTCCTTATGTGCCCTGGATGGGCCCGAGAAGAACAGACAGGGAGGAGGAGCAGGGGAGTGCAGGCCTAAAGAATGTGGTGGGGCTGAAACCACAGAGCTTCCAAATTCATATCCCAAACTACAACACCACAGAAAGGACTTAGAGAACTTCTCTAATCATTGTAGACCCGCTTTGGCACCCCACCCTGAAACCTTTTATTTAAGGAACACAAACTTCACACATTTCATAATTACAACTTTAGGAACAAGTGATTCTTCCTGCTGTACCCACCACCCACCCACTCTCCTACCTTTCTTCCTCCTCCAGCTCCTATTCCCTTTCTTATTTTTTACTAAGATCTATTTTCAATTAAGTTTATACACATACGGTTAACTCTATGTTAAGAGTTCAACAAATAGTATGGGAAAAAAAAAAAACTTCAACAGTTGAGACAAGGGCTATTCAAAGTCATTGCATCTCAAGTATCAATTTCGCTTCTATAGATTACCTTTTAGGAGCCCTGTTATTATCACAGGTCAGGGAGAACATGGTATTTGTCCTTTTCGGACTGGCTTATTTCACTAACTGAGGTTTTCCAGTTTCATCCATTTCATTGCAAATGACCGGATTTTGGGGTGTGTGTGTGTGTGTGTGTGTGTGTGTTTCCCACTATGTAGTATTCCATGGTGTACATATCCTATTTTTTTAATCCAGTCTTCAGTTGACAGACATTTGGGTTGATCCCATATTTTGGCTATTGTGAATTGAGCTGCATAAATATGGGGGTACAGATAACACCAGTGGCACGGGCTGCTGCAGTCTGATCACACCGTGCTCTCCAAGGCCGGCACTTCTCCAGCTCAGGGCTGCTGGGGTTGTTTGTGTCCATGCTGTTGCTGCACATCTGCACATTCCACCATCTCGCAGATCCACGACGTCTCTCCTCCTGCTAAACCTCCACTACAGTCTCCCCCCAACTCTCCCTTGAGCATGCACTTTCTTCCCCCTGCCTTTTTTTTTTTTTTTTAAACTATTTTTGCTTAGCCTAGAGCAGACTGCCCTGACACTCTTCTGACATCCTGGAATCCTCTACTTTACTTCTGATCCAGCTCCCTGCTCATGCACCTGGGAAAGCAGCAGAAGATGGCCCAAGTGCTTGGACCCCTACTCCCATGTGGGACATACATGGCTTTGACCTGACCCAATCCTGGCCATTGCAGCCATTTGGGGAGTGAACCAATGAGTAGAGGTCTCTCTCTGTTTCTCTCTTTCTCTCTCTCTCTCTGCGCCTCTTTCTCTGTCTCTCTTTAGCTCTGATTCTCAGATAACTAAATAGTTTTTTTAAAAAGTGAATGCAAAGGACAAATGCATTCCAGCTTCTTGTGCACACTGAGTGGGGGGAATCCCACAAAGCTGTATTTAAACAGCCTTGAACAAAACCTCGTTGGATGGGAGCGCCACAGCTTCCACAAGAGAAAAAAGCTTGTGGAGTCACAGATTAATTTCTCCCATTGCTGGGCTGAGGGAACCCTGAGTTTTAATAAATAACATCTTCAAAGACATTCTTGTTTTAACTCCAGCAGCAAGTTCTGGTGTTATATATGTTTTTGTTTGAAAGTCAGAGTTATAGACATGGAGGAAAAGACACACACACATAGATATTTCTTCTGCTGATTCACTCCCGACGTGGCCACAATGGCATGGGTTGGACCAAACGGAAGCCAGGAGCTTCATTTGGATTTCTCACATGGGTGCAGGTGCCCAAGCACTTGGGCCATCTTCCACTGCTTTTTCCCAGGCCATTAGCAGGGAGGTAGAATAGAAGTGGAGCCTGTGTGGGACGCTAGCATCACAGGCACTGGCTTTGCCTGCTACGCCACCGTGCCAGCCCCAGGGCTGATTGTCAAATGCCCTGGAAAGGTGAAGACATAGCCGCAAAGTCCAATTTGTTAACACAACACTACTTAGAACTAAATTTACATCATTTATGTCCATAGCTCATGGTAGACTGCCTTACTTTATTGGTTTTTGTATGCATAGATTATGAGTGGCCACTGGTTTCCACGTAAGTGGAATTTCTGCTTAATTATTGGTTAAGGTAGGAATGATTTTGAAGCTTCCCTGAGGCTTAGTAAGAAATCTGTAACATATCTTACTGATTGATACCGAGTAGTGATTCAGGAATTAGCAGGTGTCAGTCCATACACCATTAACTTACCCAATAAGAAGAAGGACTGTGTTTACAGTTTCCAGATAGTTCTCCATTGAAATAATGTAGTTATTTCAATAATGTAATTTTTCAGACTCAAGAAGCTAGGTAAACCCCAAACACAACAATTCAAGAAAACCCGTATCTAGATAGTTTATTATCAAAATGGTGAAAACTGAAGACAAAGCAGTTTTGAAAGCAGCTGTGCGAGAGGTGGTGGAGGCAAAGAATAGCATTCTTTGATAAGGAAGATTAGAACTTATCTCTGTAAATCACTCCTCAAAGAAATCCCACAGAAAAATGTTCAGGCTGAAGGAATTGATGGCAGACCATGAATTGAAGGAATGAAGAGGGAGCAGCAGAAACAGTAAACATTTTGCAGAATATAATAGATTATGTGTTTCATGATTGAAATGGAAAATTATAACATTGCAGAGAATATTTCAATCTATGTAAACACAATATCCTTACAATGTGCGATGTAAGGGAGAAGGTAAGGGTCTAGAAGGTTGTGAAGCCTCTCTGTTATACATGAAGTGGTAAGAAGACAAAAAAGATGGTGTATATCTTTTAATACATAGATAAATCATTGAACATACAAAATAATATTAGCTAAAAAGTCATTAAAACATGATACCTTGGGGGCCGGTGCCATGGCTCACTTGGTTAATCCTCCGCCTGCTATGCCGGCATCCCATGAGCACCGGGTTCTAGTCCCGGTTGCTCCTCTTCCAGTCAAGCTCTCTGCTGTGGCCTGGGAGTGCAGCGGAGGATGGCCCAAGTGCTTGGGCCCCTGCACCTGCATGGGAGACCAGGAGGAAGCACCTGGCTCCTGGCTTCGGATCAGTGCAGTGTGCCGGCCGTAGCAGCCATTTGGGGGGTGAACCAACAGAAGGAAGACCTTTCTCTCTGTTTCTTTCTCACTGTATAACTCTGTCAAATAGATTAGAAAGAAAAATGATACCTTAAAAGTTCAAATATTCAAAAGAAGGTAGGAGAGAGGGGCAAAGAAACAAAATGCAGAGGCAAAAAAAAAAAAGTCAACCATAAATAGCTGCATTAATGTAAATGGTCTAAATACAAATACAAAATAGATTGTCAGACTGAATTTAGAAAAGATTCAACTATAAACTGCCTATAAAAATGTATTACAGATTAAAGGTGAAACAATGGAAAAAAGAATTGGGAGATGTACAGCACCTGATTCACACAGTTTAAGGTCACACAAAAATTTTTTGACAGATGTTTAAATAGCTTCATTTACCAAAATCTAGAAGTGACCCAAACACTCTTCATCTGTGGAATGGATAATCCAACTGGGTTAAATCTAGTTAAGGGAATATCACTCAGGAATAAAAAAAAAAAAATCTGAATACTGATACCAACCACATCATGCCTACATTCTAATTTATGATGCTTGCTGAAAGAAGTCAGGTTTGAAAGTCTACATACATAAGATTGTTCTGTTTGACCCTGCAGCAAAGACAGAACTGCATGAGTGGAGAGCAGAGCAGTGACACCAAGGGCCACGGAGATGGGTCCAACTATTCAGGGGACAAATTCCAGGGGCTAAGGGGATTCGTGAAACTGTCCTACATCATGGTTATTGCCAGGGTTCCATGACTCTACACATTTATCAAATCTCTTAGAACTATGCAACATAAAGCCTGTTTTTACTGTATTTATATTAAAAATAAATTTGTAAAATATTGATGTTCCCATAGTTTCATATTTGAGCAAAAAAACAGAATACAGATTAATATGTAGACCTTTTCCTTCAAAGAAAGTACAACTGTCATTCACTCTTCCTTGTCCTTACATTGCATTTTCCCCAAGAAAAATAACAGATTTGCTACCTTCCTATTATAAGGATACCAGTGTACTCAGTACAGTTGCTAAAATGTTCTGTCAAGGAGATGGGAGGGGTAGAAAAGAAAAGATTGTATGTTCTTTGATAAATCTTTGCTACTACATGAGTAGTCACTCTGTAAGCCAGGGAATTGCTATCTTGGTCATTTTATGAATAGAATTGTCTAACAGCAACAATCAATGAAGCTTCTGGCTGATTAATGAGCAGGAAAACACAGACTGCTGCTGTCTTTATTAACAGTGAAAAAATATAGACCCTAAGAATAAACCGAGCAAAAGACATATAGGGTGCAAGTCATTCTTCCTAGCCCCAGCTTGCAGCTTTTAGGAACCTAGTTATGTCTATGTGATGATGAAAAATAAACTATAATAATATGTCAGTTTTGTGTTTGGGTGGAAATGTGTGTTGTAATATTGTTAGATTGACAAAATCCTATAAACATCTAAACTAGTTATCATTGGTCTATGAATTTGTCAGCACTTCTTTTCTTAAACCTTCATTGTCTGTCCTATCCTCTTTCTTCTGTTCAGTAGAATAAAATAAAATGCATTCACTTTAAGTGGGTGATGAATTTCTCTAATTCCTCCAAAAAATCTTCCAGCCTTGGCGGAGGTGGGAACTCCAGCAGAATCGTGACTGGCATGGCAGCTATTCAAAAAACCAGTTAGTCAAAAGGAAAGATAATCCAAATAGATATCCAGAAATCATATCCAACAGTTCTCATAGTTTTCTGTCCCCAGTTCTTTTCCCCTTCTTCCCCCATGCCCAGGTTATGGTGTTGCTGTGGCCATGGAAATGATAGGGCCAAAAAGAATTGATAGAATAACTAAACGTATTTTAAACATAAATTTCTGTACAAGTACTTTCTTTACTCTGCATCATATCACTTGCTGCTAATTTAAAATCTCTTCATTTAAGTACAAATTCTCTGGAGGCAGATGACAATATTGAATAATTTTTCTGAGAGCTTAACTACTTATGTCTAAATTAAGTGTTGATGAATCAATATGAGAATGTATTAGAAGTTGAATAGCACACGATTTCCTATTTCTGCCTGATTTACTAAATTAAATATATTAAAACTCATGTCTATGATGAATGTTAGTACGTAGTATCAAGGGATCGGGGAAAAGGTGTGTGGACCACTCAGGAGGAAATATAAGAAGTGACAGTCATGAGATGGGAGAAAAGGTCACGCCTTGAGGATCACAGAAAAATGTAAGTGGATAGACTCTTGGCCGGTCTAGAACTCAGGGTCTCCCACAGTATTATCCTAGTAGCAACCTCAGATGTACAATTCACCTCCCTTCTCTTCTTACTCTTCTTTCTCCAGCCATCTCCTTATAAAGTTCTCATCTCATGTCCTATAATTTTGTCCCCATCCATTTTCTTAGCCCAGTTTCCTGTATAAGAAATTATTAGTGCCTTAGATCCCGAAGAGTCTATTTCTACTAGCCAGAGGTGCTATGTTAATAGATTCGAATCTTTCTCAAATAAAACAAGGTGCTTCTTTGACATGTAAATTTGAATGTATGTCTCCCAGAGAAACATAGTGTATAGTTATGTTAATATAACACACCACATATGTATTTAGACTTAGTGACCTCACCAAGAGATACATGTATTCTGTATATTTTCTGCCAAAGAGCAATGTAAAAAATTGGATCAGTAAACTTTTTCAATGACCTTCAAGGGGTCTTTGGGGTGTTTGAGACAGCATTTAAGTCACCATGCGGGACTTCCACATCACATGTCAAAGGCTGTGGGCTCATGTTCTGGCTCCAGTCTGACCAAGCTTTCTCCTAAAGCACACCTGTGGAGGCAGTAAGTGATGGCTCAAGTGACTCGGTGCCTTCCACCTATGTGGAATGTATGGATTGAGTTCCATTCTCAGTCTTTGCCCTGGCCAGCCTTGCTGTTGCAGGCATTTGGGGGAATAAACCAGCAGGTGGAAAAATCAATCGATCAATTTCTCTCTCTCCTTCCCTCCCTTTCTCCCTCTGTCCCTTTCACATAAAATAAATAAAAATTTTAAAAGCCTTCCAAATGTAATTCTGTCATTGAGTTACTTTTGAATTGGGCAGGTAAATTAACCTTCTCAAGAGGATGGTAGAATGGAGTTCTATGGCAGGTTGCAGGGTATCCTGATTATTCAAGTTAACCAGGAGGCATAAGATGAAATGCAAAGCTTTGCCAGTGGCTCCTGCATTTAGAAACTATGGTGATGAGGCACTTACAGAGATTTGGGTATGAGGTGGTCTCTGAGAGATTATCCAAAGTAAGGAGTTCTGGTATGTCACAAGAATTCTTCCTTTTGCAGTATTCAATCCATTTCAATGTGAGTTGGTAACACTTCCACTATAGAGGTGGTCTGTTGTTCCTCCTATTAGAGTTTATCTTATGTCTTTCTCTGGCCAGTAGGTGCAGTTGACATGTTTTAGCAGTTCTGTGCAGTCTCCAGAGGCCGTGCACACACCCATTCTTTCTCATAACTTTGACAGCCTCCAATTGAGTTAGCCTGAGCTAACCTGCAGATTGATGAGAAACCATCTTCTTTTAATTCCAGCTAACAATACACTGCCAGATGGGAACAAGGTCCGTCTACTTGAAAACTGTTGTTTAAAAGCACCCACCTTAAAGAGGGATTAGTACATTCAACTACACTAAAATTAAAATGTCTTGTTTTCAAAGCAATTTAAAATGAAAAAAGTCACTTTAGAACAAATATAAGAAAATGTAAGGGTCAGTGATTTAATTTGTAAATCCATGAAAATCTCTTACATATTAAAGTTTTTTAAAAATGGGAAATCCAACTGGGAAGTAGGCTAATAAATTCAACCAGCATTTTATAAAAAGAAATTAACCTGAATCACAAATATTTGACTATGTTCTTAATCTCCTTAGAATTAAAAACATATGATAATAACATAATAAAATACAGTATTCACTAAGATATTATCAAAATGTGAAAGCTAAAATTACCTATAATGTTAAATTGAATTATTGTTTTTAATTCTTCATCTCTTCATGTGGAGAATTACATAGCCATGCCCTTGTCTAGACTCAAGGTGGACAGAGTAAATCTACTCACCCCTCTATTAAAGTCCATTATGCTTCAAAGCATGTTCCAGTCTCTGCTGGGACCACAGTGACTGTGGATTCCAAGTTTTTCATTTAGATCCAAGCTAACAGAATCAGAGATCCTGCATACCCACTGTTAGGGTCACAGAGTCTTCGATCTCCACAAGACTGTAGCCAAGAGAAGAAATACTTGTAACTCTCAGGTTTGCAAAGCAAGAATTAAATAATTAAATGATTGCATTTGCTCTAAGAGAAGAGTACTAAGAACCCAAGGAAGGAGAAATGTCCCAATGACCAGTTCTGCAGAAATGAGTGCATTGAAGTATTTCTGCATTCCTCTAGGAATGAGAGGAGAGAGGTGTGAAATAAAGAGGTCCCTAAATTAGACACAAAGCCAACTTTTTCACAATCCTCAAATTTACTTTTAGTGTAGCTTCTATTAGGTAACTCATTTAATTATTCTCATGGGTTTTTTTTTTTTTTAAACTTAGAGTCTAAGAGACCCTAAATCTGCTTCTACACTTTACCTTTCAAATCTCTAAGGCCACTTTTAATTCTCGTTGAAAGTTTTACCATCTCAGCAAAGGTTTTCCAAAACTCGGCAATTTAATGAAGTCAACTGAAATTTTATAGTATTCCAAATAGAAAATGGCATATAAACACAGTCTGAGGGTCTCATTGACCTTGGAAATAGTGGTACCATTCTGGTTCAAAATAATGTCATATCACAGCACCATCAAGACCTTGAAATGAAACAAAACCAAACACCACCACCAATAAAAAGAGTCAATAATACCCTATGTTGAGTTTCATTCATAATCTAAATAGAATTTTTTACGAGTCCTAAACTCCCAACAGGCTATTTGAATCTTGTGTACAGGGCGAGTCTATGCCATCTGTTGGTTAAATTGGAGAAAGTAAAACATTCCCTCTAGCATCCAAGTAGTTTCCAACATTGCTGCTGAATTTTTTCTGGGCTAACAGAAAAGTCAACAAAAACATAGGAAAGGCCTAGAAATGAGGCAAGGGCAGCTGGGGCTGGCTTTCACTTACTACAGATGTGCCAATCTCCTCTTCTCCATGGGAGGGTTTGGTTAAGGGGAGTGTGCTGACCATCTGGGATCCCTCAAGGCTTGTCTAGGGCTGGACATTTTCAAAGTTAAAATGTACAAAACTGGGTGACCAAATTGGTTATAATGGCAAAGAAGGCTTGAAATGTACATCGGGTGCCAAGACATAAGCAAAAATGGTGGTCAAAGAATCAGGGATACAACAATGGGAAATGGTAGGTTAAAAATAGAGAAAAGTGGCCAGCGCCGTGGCTCAACAGGCTAATCCTCCACCTTGTGGCGCCGGCACACCGGGTTCTGGTCCCGGTCGGGGCGCCGGATTCTGTCCCGGTTGCCCCTCTTCCAGGCCAGCTCTCTGCTGTGGCCTGGGAGTGCAGTGGAGGATGGCCCAAGTGCTTGGGCCCCGCACCCCATGGGAGACCAGGAGAAGCACCTGGCTCCTGACATCGGATGAGCGCGGTGCGCCGGTCACAGCGCGCCGGCCGCGGCGGCCATTGGAGGGTGAACCAACGGCAAAGGAAGACCTTTCTCTCTGTCTCTCTCTCTCACTGTCCACTCTGCCTGTCAAAAAAAAAAATGGAGAAAAGATAAAGATATGTGAACAAATTCTAGTGCTAGAGAGTCATTGTTTGAGATAGAGCTTTTAAATATTTCCAGCATATATGTGCAGAGCCCTGAGGTAGGGGAGGAAGAAGAGCAATAACTGTCAAAGCTCCTCATTTTCTAGATACTAAACAAGAAATAAATCATAATTTTAGAGGGCAGATTATCAGCTTTATAAACAAGTGGAGGACCCGGCTTTGATAGTGAGTTATACAGACTCAGGCACCTGGTTGCAGGCAGTGCTGGGCCAGGGAATCTTCCTTACAGCGTGGAGGTCTACATGGCTGAGATTCCCAGTGCAAAGTAGAAAAGAATTTGTCTTGTAAGCAGGCTTGCTTGCAGAAGACACAAGGGGAACGGAGCCAAACCCGTCACTTTTCCTACGCAAGTTCAACACTCTGATGAGTTATTCTACCTCCTCCAGGAAGAGTAAATAAAGCAGAGGAGAAAGATCCAGATTATACTGAAAGAATTCCGTTCATCAGAAGGAAGCATTGGGCATAGAGAAGGCACCTTCCCCAACTAGCAGGAGGTGGCTCAGTTGGATAGACAAGGTCAAGGTGGAAGGAGTTGAGAGCAATATGGAGCCGTCAGCCAGTGCCGTACTTCAGGACTTGGAATGAAGCAGTAGCCATCCCAACACAGTCCCTAAGACTGACACACTGAAGAGCCTGGGATACTGAACAAAGGAGAAAAGGAATGCATTGAGCCCAGCGTTTGCACCATCATCTCTCCATATTCATTTGGACTCCAACACTTCCCTGCAGCTACCTGGCATTTTACACTTTCCAAAATAGTTCCACATTTTGCCATTTTATTTATGCTCACAATTATCCTCGTTGAGGACACAAAGATGTCATAATTTGGATTTTACAGAAAGCACAGAGAACTAAAAATACCATTCTCTTGGGTATATTTATTAGAGGAAGTAAAATAAGAACATGGGTTTCCTAGAATGTTTATAATCAGAGTATCAAACATTTAATTTATTTGATAGTAAAAGTAGAAACTAACAAGATGCGGAGATATGTTTCTTAATATATTGGTCTTATTTTCAGGACATAAAATTCAAACGCCTGGAGCTTCAGGCTGGGGCAGAGGTATTAGTAACCACCTTGTGTAAAAATCTTGAGCCCTTTGATGTATAAGCTATAATTTAACATAGTATCAAATAAGGGAAAATCAGTTTGATTGTTTTAAACACATTAAACATAGGATAACAGCTGTTTTTCTTTTTGTTGAACTAATAATATAACAATCGTCCTCACCATTCTTTTTGGGGAAAGGACATTTGCGCACAAACTATTTACTTAAGTTATGCAGAATGAACAGTAAGGTAGGCTCTGTGCTTGGTGTTCACACAAGAAGAAAAGGACTTGGGCACTGTCTGTAGGTGAGTGTATTGAGGTCAGGGAAGTGGACACAGAAGAATAATCTGCAGCTGAAATTGTGCGGGATGTATGAGTTTGGTCAAAAATATTTTTAAATTCATGGAATTTTTTAAAAGTATTTATTTATTGACAGAGTGGACAGTGAGAGAGACAGAGAGAAAGGTCTTCCTTTACTGTTGGTTCACCCTCCAATGGCCGCCGCAGCCGGCGCACCATGCTGATCCAATGGCAGGGGCCAGGTGCTTCTCCTGGTCTCCCATGCGGGTGCAGGGCCCAAGCACTTGAGCCATCCTCCACTGCCCTCCCGGGCCACAGCAGAGAGCTGGACAGGAAGAAGAGCGACTGGGACAGAATCCGGCTCCCCAACCAGGACTGGAACCCCGGGTGGCGGCGCCTCAGGCAGAGGATTAGCCTATTGAGCCATGGCACCAGCCATGGAATTTTTTTTTATAATGTGCATATCCCTTGAATTTGTTGGAATAACCTTGTGTAACCTGCTATGGGAGCAAGAAGTAGAAAACCGAATTTGTTTTCAAGTGTAAACTTTTAGAAATTTTCTTGGAGATTTCATATAAAAAATTCTCTTCTATCACAATTTTGCCATACAATATTATAGTTGCAGGATTTACCTAACTCAGCTTGAAAACAAAAGCAATTTATCTTTACTGCCTATATAATTATCTAAAAAGAAAAGTGTAAATGATTGTTATTGATTATCTTTGAATAAAGGATTGCCTTAGCATTTCCCTGTTGATCAGTTTCTTGAGGTTGGGGACTAGGGAAGGAAAACACTTGGATCCCAGAGCAGTTGGAATAATGTAAGGACTGAATAATATACTTTTGAAAGACATGTTCCTTTATCCTAGCAGAGAACAGAGTGACGATTTCTATAGAATAATTGAATAATTATTGAATAATTTCTATAGAATAATTGAGCAGTAATCTATTAAGTTAATGAATCCTCAGAAGAATCTACTTTTATGATTTGCTCTGTGCCTATTGGGGTATTTTCAATGAAATACAGACTGTTCCCAATTGCACAGAATCCTATGGAAATGACTGCCATCGTGACTGAAATATTGAGCCATTTTTCAAAATGAGAAGTATTTCTGGAAGTATCCACTTTTGAAGGATCTTCATCTATGCAAAGTTCTTTAGAAAAGCTTATTCTGAATAGGAAAAAAAGGGCCTCTGTTAGCTTGCCTGCTGAAGCATTTTAAATCTCCCATCAATTGAACAATTCATTCCATTAAGTAGACACCATCCCATGGGGTTATGCTTGTCCTATAATGGGAACATAAGCCATAGTCATGGCACAAATGCCCAGTTCTGAAGCATTCAGTTCTAAAAGAATTCACCTATTTCAATACAAGACCCACCTTAGAGGACGCAAGTGGGACAAGTGTCTATAGTTCTCTAAGGGCTCTTTCATAGTGATTGATTTTCTTTGCTGCAGATGGGATTATACCTCATCTTTTTTCTTCTTTAAATAAATAACTTGCCCAATTATGTGTTCCTGAGAAACAATTGAGATATAAACAGTGAGTAATTTGTCTATTTGACTTCTTGAGTTTGGTAAAATTATTGAGACAGCCTCTGGCCTTAGTGCTAACAAATACACTACAGTAGGGGGCAGGAGATTATAGCAAACTCCAGGGAGCCATGGGTGACCCCACAAAGCCTGGTGGGGAAACATCCATGGTAGAAAGTCATTAGGCAGCATTTCTGAAAGTGACAGTCCATTTGTCACATGGTGAGGAGTAAACAGCGTCCGCTCATGGATGTGAAACTGGCAGCAAAAATGCAGAAGGCTCAGTAGGAAGCAGATGGGGAGGTGGGTAGGAATTAAGTCACAGGCTTGAATCTGGGCATTCAGTAACAGTATGATAAAGGCAAACTGCAGAGTACTCAAATAAGGAACAAGTAGACACCTACCCATGTGAACTGATGACAGCAATGAGCTTTGAGAACAGAGCCAGGCAAGAATCAAGGTATGCGGCTCAGGTAAAAGTACTTTCTGGTAGGCAATACTGAGGTTAATCCCAGCAATGTAATCTCTGAGTCAGGGCGATGGTCAGTAACTAGGAGGTCAGCAGTCGTGATCAACCAAATGTATGTGTGTTCCCCCCCCTCCCAAATTTATATGCCGAAGCTCCACCCACCCCCTCCCCTCAGTGTGGAGGTATTTGAAATCAAGACATAATTAAGGTTAAAAGAGGTCATAAGGATGGGTCCCAGATATAATGCAATTAGTGTCCATATAGGAAGAGATACCAAGTGCGTGCATACATATTTTGTTGCGAGAGACAAGATTTCATTCTTTTTTATAGCTGAGTTGTATTCTATACTGTATATATATATATATATATATATATATAGAGAGAGAGAGAGAGAGAGAGAGAGAGAGAGAGAGAGAGTATATATCACAATTTCTTTATATATCGCAATTCTTTATCCAGTCATCAGTTTTTGGACATCTGGGTTGATTCTATATCTTAGCTATTGTGAACTGAGCTGCAGTAAACTTGGGGGGTTCAGATAAATTTCATATGCTGATTTCATTTCATTTGGGTACATTTCCAGGAGTGGGATTGCTGGGTCACATGGTAGATCTATTTTTCAGCTTTCTGAGGTATTCTGTACTGTCTTCCACAATAGCTGTACTAGTTTACATTCCCACCATCAGTGGATTAGGGTACCTTTCTCCTCACATCTTTTATTGTTTTTTGATTTTTGTATGACAGCCATTCTAACTGGTGAGGTGAAACTTACTTGTGGTTTTTATTTGTGTTTTCCCTGACTACTAGTGATCCTGAGCATTTTTTCATGTGTCTGTTGGCCATTTGAATTTCCTCTTTTGAAAAATACCTGTTCAAATCCTTTACCCATTTCTTTACTGGATTGGTTTGTTGTTGTTGAGTTTCTTGAGCTCTTTAGATTCTGGATAATAATTCTAATCAGTCTCATAGTTTGCAAATATTTTCTCCCATTCTGTTGGTTGCCTCTTCACTTTGCTGAGTGCTTCTCAGCTTGATGTAATCCCATTTGTCTATTTTTGCTTTGATTGCGCATCTGTGGTCTTTCCAAGAAGTCTATGCTCATGCCAGTGTCTTGCAGAATTTTCCCAATGTTCTCTTCTAGTAATTTGAAGTATCAGGCCATGGATTTAGATCCTTGATCCCTTTTGAGTTGATTTTTATATAAGGTGTAAGGTAGGGGTCTTGTTTCATACTTCTGAATGCAGAGATAAAATTTCCCCAGCACCATTTGTTAAAGAGACTGTTCTTTCTCCAGGCAAGATTTTAGCTCCTTTGTCAGAGATCAGTTGGTTGAAGATGCTTGGATTGATTTCTGGAGTTTCTATACTGTTGCATTGGTCTACCCATCTGGTGTGTGTGTGTTTGTTTGCCAGTACTAGGCTGTTCTGATTATAAATGCCCTGTAGAATGTATTGAAATTTGGTTTCGTGATGCTTCTGGCTTTGTTTTTGTTGTTTAAGATTGTTTTAGCCATTTGGGGTCTCTTTTGTTTGCATATGAATTTTAGCATAATTTTTTTCTAGATCTGAGAAGAATGTGATTGGCATTTTGATTGGGATCACATTGAATCTATAAATTGATTTTAGTAGTGTGGACATTTTGATGATATTAATTCTTCTAATCCATAAACATGGAAGATTTTTTTCCAATTTTTTGTCTTATTCTATTTCTTTAATGTTTTGTAATTTTCAGCATAGAGATCTTTCACCTCCTTGATTAAATTTATTCTAGGTATTTTTTTTTTTTTGACAGGCGGAGTGGACAGTGTGAGAGAGAGACAGAGAGAAAGGTCTTCCTTTGCCGTTGGTTCACCCTCCAATGGCCACCGCGGCTGGCGCGCTGTGGCCAGCGCACCACACTCATCTGATGGCAGGAGCCAGGTGCCAGGTGCTTTTCCTGGTCTCCCATGAGGTTCAGGGCCCAAGCACTTGGGCCATCCTCCACTGCACTCCCGGGCCACAGCAGAGAGCTGGCCTGGAAGAGGGGCAACTGGGACAGAATCCAGCACCCCAACCGGGACTAGAACCCGGTATGCCGGCGCCACAAGGTGGAGGATTAGCCTGTTGAGCCACGGCGCCGGCCCTATTCTAGGTATTTAAAAGCTTTTGTAGCTATTATAAATGGGATTGATTGTACAAGTTGTTGCTTAGCCATGGCATTGTCTGTATTTAAAAAGTCTATTGGGTTTTGTGTCTTAGCTTTATATCCTGCAACTTTACCAAACTCTTTTATGAATTCCAATAGTCTCTTAGTGGAGTCTTTTGGTTTCGCTATATATAGAATCATGTAGGCCAGCACCATGTCTCACTAGGCTAATCCTCTACCTGTGGTGCCAGCACTCCAGGTTCTAGTCTAGGCTGGGGCACCAGTTCTGTCCCAGTTGCTCCTCTTCCAGTCCAGTTCTCTACTGTGGCCGGGGAGTGCAGTGGAGGATGGCCCAAGTGCTTAGGTCTTGCACCCACAGGAGGAAGCACCTGGCTCCTGGCTTCAGATCAGCACAGTGTGCCAGCTGTAGGAGCCATTTGGGGGGTGAACCAACGGAAGGAAGAACTTTCTCTCTGTCTCTCTCACTGTCTAACTCTGCCTGTCCAAAAAAAAAAAAAAAAATCATGTCATCTGCAAACAGGGATAACTTGGCTTCCTCCTTTCCAATTTGTAGCCTCAAAGTTTGTTGCATTCAGAAGAGTGCGTTTTAGGCCGGCGCCGTGGCTCAACAGGCTAATCCTCCGCCTTGCGGCGCCGGCACACCAGGTTCTAGTCCCGGTCGGGGTGCCGGATTCTGTCCCGGATGCCCCTCTTCCAGGCCAGCCCTCTGCTGTGGCCCAGGAGTGCAGTGGAGGATGGCCCAAGTGCTTGGGCCCTGCACCCCATGGGAGACCAGAAGAAGCACCTAGCTCCTGGCTCCTGCCATCGGATGAGCGCGGTGCGCCGGCCGCAGCGCGCCGACCGCGGCGGCCATTGGAGGGTGAACCAACGGCAAAGGAAGACCTTTCTCTCTGTCTCTCTCTCTCACTGTCCACTCTGCCTGTCAAAAAAAAAAAAAAAAAGAAGAGTGCGTTTTAATATAATTGAATTTATCACCCTCTGTTAGGATGAAAGATTTTTCAAGTTTTTTTTTTTTTTTTTTTTGACAGGCAGAGTTAGACAGTGAGAGAGAGAGACAGAGAAAGAGAGGTCTTCCTTCCGTTGGTTCACCCCTTAAATGGCTGCTACAGCCGGCACGCTGCACCCATCTGAAGCCAGCAGCCAGGTACTTCCTCCTGGTCTCCCATGCCAGTGCAGGGCCCAAGCACTTGGGCCATCCTCCACTGCACTCCCGGGCCACAGCAGAGAGCTGGCCTGGAAGAGGGGCAACCAGGACAGAATCTGGCACCCTGAGCAGGACTAAAACCTGCGGTGCTGGTGCCGCAGGTGGAGGATTAGCCCAGTGAGCCGCGGTAGCAGCCAGATTTTTTTAGTTTTTAAAAGAGATTCTTTTCTGCTTCAAAACTCACAAAATACTCTTCTTCATAAATTTATTTAAAACCAGTTATTTTCTTTCAATGCATAGATCTTAAGTCCACCTGAGATTCTTTGAAAGGTATGGTATGAGGCAGTGGTGGTATAATTTTACTTTTGCTATATTAATTTCAACTATCCAAGCACTTTTTGTTAAAAATATTTGTGTTTCTTTTCTATATATCCTTGTTTTAAACCAATCAAGTAACTATTTATGCAAGATTTGGGAAATGGTGGTTATTCTGTTCATAGTTCTCTGTGTCTATCATTGAAGCATGATGTTTAACTTTCTAAAAATAAACAGTAATCTTGGTCCCTGCTAGGAAGAGTTCACTTACCTTAGGAAAAGGGCAAGTTAAAATTCTACAAAGCTTCTGTTCTGCATGTGACCTGCCTGTTGTTGGTCTTGAATAAGTGCTCTCCAGGCTTCTGCAAGCCTTTGGTGTACGTCTAGAACTCACTATGTGAACACGATGTCCTGTTTATGCAGGAAGAGCTTCCGACCTTTCCTGCTCACATCAAATCTGAGATAAACATTTTCAGCAACCTTATATAACTAATCTACTGATTCTCATATCTATCGTTGGTTTTGAATACCTCTATGTGCAAATATATTGTAGGTAATAGTGACAATTTTATTTCTTTTTTCCACACCTTGTGATTTAATTTTTGTCTCACTAGAGCCTCAAATGTAATATTTAATTGTAGTAAAAGCAGACTTTCTTCTCTTATAGCCAATCTCCAAGCAAAGCTTTCTGGTTTTGTTGTTAAGTGTAATGGTGCTATAGACATTGTTACAAAGTCTCTACCAGACTTAGAAAACTTGCTTCTTTTTCTAGTTTTCTAAGATTGCTTAATTTTTCCTGAAGATATAGAATAATATAACTATTCTCCTCTACACTCCTAATGTGGTAGATTATAATAACTGATTATCTAATACTAAACTGAATGTAGATTTCTTAGATAAATTCCATATAGCCATGATTTTTTATCCTTTTATATTTTGTTGGAGTGTATCTGCTAATATTTTTTGAGTTTTTATATTATTATTAATGATTGAAATTAGCCTATAATTCTCCTTCTTTGTGCTATTCTTTTCAGGTACTGGTATCATCAATATCATACCAGACTCAAAACATGACTTCAGTTTTTTCCCACTACTTGGAAGATTTGGGGGGAGATTGGAATACTCTCTTTCCTGGAAATTTGACCAGGCTCACCTGTGTGGAAACCCTGAAACCTGGGTTCCCCCTTGTGAAGCAATTTTTGGTAACTTGTTGAATTCTTTCAAGTCATTTTCAGATTTTTGATTTCTTTTTGGTTTGTCGTGGGAGTGTCTTAGTCTATTTGGGCTTCCATAACAAAATACCATAAGCTAGGGACTTAGGAACAAACGAAGTTCATTTCTCACAGTTCTAGAGGCTGGAAAGACCGTGATCAAGGCACTGGCAGATTTAGTTTCCAGTTAGAACCTGCTCTCTGGTTCATTGATGGTACCCCCTTTATTATTATAATTATTTTAATTTTTATTTATTTATTTGAAAGGCAGAATGACAAACAGAGACTGCCCGTCTGTTGGTTTATTCCCCAAATGCCTGCAACTGCCAGGACTGGGCCAGGCTGAGGCCAGCCCTCTGCTACCTGGCGGCAGAGACCCAAATCCCTGAGCCATCATAGCTGCTTCCCAGGATGGGCATTAGCAGGAAGCTGGAATCAAAGCAGTGCTGGGACTCAACCCCAGGCACTCCATGTGAGATGCAGGCATCCCACGCAGCATCTTAACCATTGTGCCAAATGCCTACCCCAGATGGTGCCTTCTGACTGTGTCCGCCACGTCCCAGAAGGGGGGCAGGGTCTCTCTCAGGTCTCTGTGTAAGGAAACTGATCCCATGACTTGGTCACTTCCAGAAGCACCCCACCCCCACCCCCTGCAACTCTGTCTCTTAAGATCTCAGCATATACGTCATGGAGGGTTGCAAATACTTAGACCTTAACAAGTAACTTGTCATTTTTCAGGAATTTATCCACTCTCCCTAAAATATCTAATCTATTAGTACCACATTTTCCATAGCAATTGTTAAGAATTTTGACATCAGCATCATTTGTAATGATGTCACTTTTTTTTAAAATCGGTGTAACTGTAAGTTAGTTTTTTCCCCTGAAGAATCAAGTTTTCTGCTTATTCTATTACATGATTATTTTCTATTTTATTCATTTCTTGTCAAGTTTATTTCCCCAGTTTTTTGCAGTTCTTATTCTTGTATGTTGAAGATATTTAGTTCTTTATTTTTTAGATATTCTTCCATTATTTAATTTGAAAGGCATAAAGACATAGAGATCTTCCATCTGCTGGTTCATTGCCCAAGTGTCCACAGTGGCCAAGGCTGGAACAAGCTAAAGCCAGGCACTAGAAATTCAATCCATGTTTTCCACATGGTTGGCAGGGACTCAGGTTCTTAAGATGTCACCAGCTGCCTCCTCGGGTGCACATTAGCAAGTTCCTAGAATTGGAGGCAGAGCTGGGCCTGGAACCCAGGCAGTCCAACATGGGATATGCTAAGTTGACAATTTACACCAAACACCCAGTTCTGTATGGATCTGTGAAAAATGTCTCCCTTATATATGATCCTTCAATGCATTTTTAAAAATTTATTTGACAGAGAGAAAGAGAGAGAGAAAGGTCTTCCTTCCGTTGGTTCACCCCCCAAATGGCCGCCACGGCTGGAGCTATGCCAATCTGAAGCCAGGAGCCAGGTACTTCTTCCTGGTCTCCTATGCAGGTGCAGGCGCCAAAGCACCTGGGCCATCCTCCACTGCCCTTCCGGGCCACAGCAGAGAGCTGGACTGGAAGGGGAGCAACTGGGACTAGAACCTGGTGCCCATATGGGATGCCAAAGATGCAGGCAGAGGATTAACCAAATGAGCCATGGCGCCGGCCCCCTTCAATGCATTTTAATATGTATATATTTTATCCAATATTTGGGGTATTTTGGAGCAGAAATTTAATATGGTGAACTTGGCCCATGTTTTTCAGAAGAGGATAAGAACCCTCTTCTACTGATGGAAACGCCACCTTGGCAGGAGAATGATCAGGAAGAGAAGCCTGCCTTACTTTGGGTGTCTCCAGTCATCCTAACGTTCTGATATTCCCTCGCTTAGCTTCTTCTAATCTTTGGCCCTATACATTTCTCTCCAAATATGTTTTTCCCTCTGGGTAAGTCTTTCTCAAAACTATTTGTACTTTCTCTATCACTGTCCTCCTTGACCTATCCAAATTCTTCTTTAAAACCCAAAACCCGGTTCTAGTCTCCAATTAAGTCTTGCTCGTCTACTCTTGCCATCATTGAGAGTTACACATGCTTCACCCTGTGGTGATTAACATATTTTATCAGTCACATGAGAAAAGCACATGAGAAAAGCAATATTATCCTTATACCTGTTACAGTAAACTAAGGCTCAAAAGCAGCTTACAAAGCATTACACAAAAAGAAACAGAACTGGCTCTGGCTAACTAGGAAGCCTCCTTTTAAGCACTTTATACCCTATTTAGTCTTATTCTTTCTTCAGGACGCACAACTAAACACTTTGATATACTTCTCCTTCTTGCTGTTGTCTCTTAAGCACATAAAACTAGGGCTGCCATTTCCCTTTCTCTTCCTCAAACACTTAACCTATTTGTGGTCACATAGAAAGGAAAACAGCTGCTGATTGAATGAAAATAGAGTTACTATCTTTGTGCCTCTGAGTCTAGACCTTGTCTCCATAAATAAAGGATGTAGCTACAATAATTATTACTGAAACAATGGAAATTTGGTTGACTTATGGCTAAAATGTTGTCATTACTGTCACTCATCTGTCACACCTTGCATTGGTAGACTGGGGCGAGTCTCTTAAACATTGACATGAATATTGGAATGTAGTTATTACCTGTACAAATATTTAATATCCTTCAGAGATACAATGAAAGCAAGGCTGAGTGATTTCATTAAGAGTTTTTAACACAAATTTAAAGCTAGGGGTGTTTTATTCTACCCCTTTGTATTTCTACAAGAACAATTGATGTAATGTTGCTTAGTGTAATTTGCATTGTTGCTTGATAATTTTTGGAAATTCCTTAACATCCTTTGCTTGAAAGGTAAATATTGTCTTTCTAAATTTCTCATGGTGCTCTTATTTTATAAATCAGTGAGTACTCATCGTACACGTTTTCTCACCATCATCATTTCCCATCTTCTGAACGTCACAGGTCATCCTATTTATTTATCAGCCTCATTTTCTGATTTCCAAGTAAGCCTAGCCTGTGGGAGTCAAAGAAACAGATTAAAGGCAGGTGCAGGGCAAAATCCAGTGTTTATCTTTCTGTACCTCTGGTGAGATCTCAGGCAGGGGTCCAGTATTCTGCTAGCTGCCACATCCATTGCACAGCCTCCCACCGCCACCACGATTCCGACTGCCACACAAGGACCTGGCTTCCTGTGACGTCGCCTCTTCCCCTGAGCTCTCCAGCTGTTTGGGGACAGTGCTTTCTCTCTGCTGCTAACCTGCAAATGGCTTAGCCTTCAGCTTCTGCTGTTGCAGCTCTTCTCTCTGTTAAAAAAACAGATAATCGGGTTCTTTTTAAACCCAGTATTAGACCTTTGTCTTAGAGATACCTGGAAAGGTGTATGTTATCTATGTTACCTTTTGGACCTTGGCTGATCCACACATTAGCCATCTTTTTTTTTTTAAGGTTTCTTTATCTATTTGAAAGTCAGAGTTACAGAGAGAGAAGGAGAGACAGAGGGAGAGAGGCCTTCCACCCACCGGTTCACTCCCCAGATAACCACAATGGCCAGAGCTGCACCGATCAGGAGCCAGGAGCTTCCTCTGGGTCCTCCCACATGGGTGCAGGGGCCCAGGCCACAGCAGAGAGCTGGATCACAAGTGGAGCAGCTGGGACTAGAACCGGTGCCCATATGGGATGCCATACTACAGGCGACGGTTTCACCTGCTACGCCACAGTGCCGGCCCCACCATCCTCTTTTAGATTAGCTAGTATGACCCAAGTAACATATTTTCAAAAGCTTCAAGTGCAGTAGGGAAAACTCAGAAAATGAGCAAATAATTTATGAAAATCATTTCATTTCCTGCCTTGAGCATTCAAAGTGTGATGCAGTGATGTGTGGCACTTTGGAAGTCTCGTTGTCCCTATGGTTGATTATATAAAGCTAAAGTCACGCGAGTGAACTTAAACACTAGTTTCTGTTTTGGTCAGTGCTTTCTCTTTATTTAAATTGGCTCAGCATATTTTGCTTTCTAATTGGATTTAATTTTAAGTTAATTGGAATTTTGATATGTTTAGCATAATAAGTTAACAACTATTAGACAGTGGTAGTCTTTCATTAATTAAAATAGACATGCATTCTTACAAAAGTCCAAAGTAGTGTTTCAATAGAGAAGTAGTCATACCTTTAAAAGACAAATCAGCTACAGCAATATCTTATGTTCCTGTGGCATTAATAAATAAGCAAGTTCTTGAGGCTGGTGCTGTAGCCTAGTAGGTTAAGCCTCCACCTGCAGCACCAGAATCCCATTTGTGCATTGGTTCATGTCCCAGCTGATTCTCTTCTGAACCAGCTCTCTGCTATTGCCTGAGAAAGCAGTGGAAGATGGGCCAGTGCTTGGGCCCCTGCACCCATGTGGGAGACCTGGAAGAAGCTCCTGGTGCCTGGCTTCAGGTCAGCCATTTGGAGAGTGAACCAGCAGATGGAAGACCTTTCTCTCTGTCTTTCCCCTTCTCTGTACCTCTACCTCTCAAATAAATAAATAAATTTAATCCTTAAAAAAAAAGTACCATTCTAGAACAACGTGCCATTATTCTGTTCTAAGATAAATCAAAACATACTTTGTTAAACCACTGGAATTTCAGGACTCAATAGTTCTACCTCAGAGCCTGACACCAAGACAAGCCCTCGAGCCCTTGACACTGACATCTGGAACTGCATTGAGTGATGTTGCCAACTGTGTCTTAGATTACACTTGAGAGACTCAAAATTGAAGCTTCAGATACTTGGAATAGCAAACTGAAATGTGTTCTTTGTTTCTACCTTGCTGGCCTGCATAGAGAGAGAAAAGTAACACCACACCCTACCCAGGCCGGCACGTTTCTGGATAACCCGCCAATGCATAACCATGTTATCAACACAATGGCAAATTAAATGTTCACAGATTGGGTCAGGGGAACTAGGCCTGAACCCTCCTACTCATTAATGTGAACATCTCCATCAATGTCCTCTACTGACAACCAAAATAGAAAGGTGGTCTAACGCAGACGCAGTTGAAGATTTGGGAAGAGGATTTATGTCACTCAGGTGGGGATGATCTCGGAAGGTGGAAGGCGTTCTTCCTCTTCTGTACCTCAGTTTACTCAGCGATCAAGCAACGCATCTACAGCAGCTGACTTCAGCTCCCTTTTATTCCTAGTATTGCCTGCTTTAGAATCTCCAACTCCCTTTGGTCATATTGATGTGACATGAAAAAATTAAAAGATGCTTATTCTAGGGAAACCAGCATTGATATTTGCAAAACAAAAAGCTTATAGAAATAATGCTACCTCATACAAAATCAGAAAAGTTTATTTGGTGCAAGTGCAAAAAATTTTAAAATCCATGCATACTCATAGAGTTAATGGTTGCATTACATGGTAAATATATCTAAAATTCTCCAGAACATATTTTTTATCTATGAAAGCAATATAAAGATGTTATCAGGGCCAGTGCCATGCCTCAACAGGCTAATCCTCCACCTGCAGTGCCGGCACACCGGGTTCTAGTCCAGGTCGGGGCGCCGGATTCTGTCCCAGTCGATCCTCTTCCTGTCCAGCTCTCTGCTGTGGCCCAGGAAGGCAGTGGAGGATGGCCCAAGTGCTTGGGCCCTGCACCTGCATGGGAGACCAGGAGAAGCACCTGGTTCCTGGCTTCAGATCAGCGCAGTGCACCGGCCGCAGCGGCCATTGAGGGGTGAACCAACGGCAAAAGGAAGACCTTTCTGTCTATCTCTCTCACTGTCCACTCTGCCTGTCAAAAAAAAAAAAATGTTATCAGATAGGATAGCCAGAAGCTAAGATGTACTAGATGTCCCTTCATGTTATACTTTAAGGTGATTAATGTTATGTTGTATAACTTTTATCTCAATAGAAATCACAATTGTAATTTTTTTAAATGGGCAAAGGATTTGAATAGACATTTTTTCAATATATATATATATATATACACATATAAATGACTATTAAACAGTTTTAAAAATTCTCAGCTGAGAAAATTTGTCTCTCGCAAATTCATACCCCCCCCCAAAAAAATAGAAAAATAAGTTAAGCTGAAGGGAAAGAAATCCAGATGAAATTGCAAGTTTTCAGAAATGAATGAAAAGTGCCAAAAAAGGAAATAGTGGAGGAAACATGTCAAAGACCTCTGAAATTGTCTGCTGTATTTCCTTTATATTTGTGCTTTTTTTAAAAACAATTTGTTTCTTATCAAGAAGTAACGGGGGTGAAAGTCAAAGCTGAGGTGCTCAGTTATGGCAGAAACAGGCACCAAAGAGAGAAGAGCCCAGCAAGGAGCCAGCAAGGTCCTCATTTTCTTGACACTCCCTCAAGTAGAGTAGGCAGTGCAGGCACCCAGCACTGCCTCAGGCTTTGAGATAATTATAAACAAATGCACAGAAAACAGTGTCTCTTACGTGAAAACTTACACAGGTACAAACAGCGTGGACAAACGCTTTTCCAGAGTGAGGAGCGTCGTCTTTTCAGCCCTCCTAGTAGACACTGCTCGTGCATCTGACAGGACCTCGAGAAAATGCCAGCCGCTCTTCCGTCTCCTTTTATTTACTCTGTTGTGTGGCTTCATCTTACTCTCAGGTAACTAGAGATTAACCAGGAAGAAAATCTTATCTGTGATGTGGTTTCATTAAAACCAGAAAACAGTGTGTCAACTTGAATAAACTCCTTGGTGAATTTTTATTCTATGAGCAGTTGTTTCTAAGGATATCTGAGACGTGACTTAGAGGGAGAATGTCACACAACAGCAATGTAGCTGTGCGATTGGAGAAGAACTCACTGGCAGCCAGGGGGAATCGCCTTGTTCCATATTGGGGTCAGTGCATACAAGTACAAGGAGTGGGATGGAAAGCAGTTTCCACGTTCCCAACAACAGCTCCATATTTGACAGCTAAGTCTTCTGAGTGTCCTCAGAGCTGATTGCCCCCGAACTGAGGGTTTTGCCTCCTCATCAGAGGATGGGGCAGGAAATTCAGTTCTGTGCATCAATGATCCTTTGACGATGAAGTAGCCCTGCAGGACTCCAGTGGCACGATGTGCCCCTGGGCACGTGGCCACGAAAAATACCGGAGCACCGATGGACTCCCTGGTGTTCTTTCCTCCCCCATCTCCTTCCTCTCTTGATCGGTCTACCTGAATGTAGAAAAGAAATCTTCCTTTAAAGTCTGCTCCAGAAAGTTTGGAGGGCTAGCGAGACCCTTGGGGGCCAGGAATTTTCAACTGACAAGATCATCAAATAAAAATAACAAAACCAGTAATAATTTAGTGGTTACAATAATACCTAATATTTTCTTGAGGATTCATACATATATATATATTAATTTGGTTTTCATCATCTCTGAATGGTATTACTATGACACACGCTTTATAAATGAGGAAGACGAGTCTTGGAGAAGTTCTATCCTACAGCTCATTGATGGAACATTCCAGGTTTCCGTTCTAGGCTGAGTTGCCTTCAGCGACCAGCATACTCTCCTTTGCTTCTCCACATTTTTTCAGCTCAAACCCTTCCCTGTTTCTTAGAATCACACTTCCTTGGTCCCTATACCTAGTGGACCAAAAGCAAAAAAGCAGAAAATAGAGCAAGCCACTTTTTAAATATGAAAACTATTATTAAAGAATCAACTTCATCACTTTGACAAAGGCAAAATATCTTGAATCAGGAAAGGAAAAATTCACTGAGAAACATCAAGCTGTAACTGGCAGTTTACTCCTTTCAGGTCTCACCCATTAGTAGTGTTAGCTATTTTAGCAATCTGATTATGAAAATTGTTTTAAATGCTTAACTGAATGTTGGTTCTCAGAGAAGTTTCTGAGATGGTGGGGCAAACACTTGATTATCTTTAGAAAGGGTCACAAGGGTTTCTGTGGGTACTTTCAGTGTTAAAATAATGCAGTATTTATTTTTTAGTATTGTGATAAGTGCTTAAGCTCAGTTTGCAAAATGTGTTGAATGCACTGAAGTACAGATCTGCTGAAGAAGTTCCTGGCTTAGTCACTGCTTGTTTTAAAACTCAGATTCCAGCCAGCACAGTGATTGCTTTCTAAACAGCTTTATTGAGGTACCATTCAAATACCATACAATTCACCGATTTAAAGTGTACAACATTTTCAGTGTGTTCACTGGGTTGTGCAATGATCTTCTCAGTCTGTTTTAAAATATTTCGTTTCCACTTAAAAGAAATGGTATGCTAATTAGCAGTCAAATGTCCATGCAATTCCAACCTCCCTCCCCAGCTTCCACCAGTGCCGGACAACCACTAATTTACCATAGGTATAGAGATTTTCCTATCCTGGGCATTTCATGAGAATATGACGATTTAATCTGTGCTCTTTTGTGTCTAGACTTTTCACTGAGAATTTTGTTTCCAAGTTTCGTCCATGTTGTAGCACCCATTAGAACTTCATTTCTTTTTATTATAAAATAATATTCAATTTAATGGAGGTACAGCACTATATCATCAATTGGTGACTGGGTTGTTTCTGTTTTTTTGGTTATTATGAACATGGTGTGCAAGTGTATATGAGATTTCTTTTCTCTCAGGTTTATATACTCGGGAGTAGAATTGCCAGGTTTTATGCTTAACTCTATTTTTAACTTTTTGGGACATTGCCAAACTGATTTCCTCAACAACCACACTATTTTACATGCCCACCCACAATAATTGAAGGTTGCAAATTCTTTGCATGTTCACCACCAGTTAGCATCTGTCTTTTCTATTGTAGCTGTCTTGGGGGATATGGAACGCTCTTACATCATGTCTTTGACTTGTATTCCCCTAGTGACTACTGATGCTGAGAATTTTTCTTTGTGCTTTGCAACCATGTCTTCTATGGAGAAATATCTATTCAAATCCTTTGCCCATTTTAAAAATTGCTGTTTTTGTCTGTTTAGGTAAAACTCGTATAACAGAATCACCACTTTAAAGTAAGCAGTGTCACTTAATACCTTCACCATGCAGCAACATTACCTCCGTGTATCCCATTCCTAGTCAGTGGCCAAAGGCCCGGAATGAAAACAGGCCTTTCTTGGGAATAAGCAAGGTTTAAGCAACTTAAGCATTAACACTTCCCGTACAGTGCGGATCCAGATTATCTAAGTTAAAATTGAATATAACAAAAAAAATCAGTAGAAATGGTAAAATGAAATTTTTTAAACATCACCAAAGAAAACAGTCAGAAAAGATTCTCAGTGTCTCTGTTCATCGTGGAAATGCAAATTAAAACACAATGAGATATCACTAGGCATGAGCCAAATAGAATAGAATTCAAAATATTTACAATACCAAATGCTGTGCTCGCTTCGGCAGCACATGTACAATACCAATGCTGCCTTAAATATGGAAACCTGAAATTTCCTATATGTTTGTGAAATTGTAAAATGGCACAGCCACTGTGGAAAACTGGTGAACATATGCTTACCATTAAATTCAGAAATTTATCCTTTAGTTTTTAGAAGATATATATCAACACAAGAACTTACCCTGAAATGTTCATAATAGCTTTACTTAGAATTGCCCCAAAGTGGAAACAATCCGAATGTCCACTGATGGGTGAATTGATTGACATACTGTGGTGTATTTTTGCAATGTAATACTACATAGAAATTAAAAAGTATGAGTTTCAGATACACATAACACTGATACATATAATTACACAAATGAATCTTAAAAGTGTGAGGCCGAGATGGGCCTTTAGCCTGGCAGTGAAAATGGCAATTAAATGCCCATGTGCTATATCAGCGTTCCTGGGTTTGATCCCACATCCTGGTTCACTCCTCAAATGCCTGGGCCATACCAAAGTTGGGAGCCTGAAATGCAATCCAGATCTTCTGTGTGGATGGTAGAGACCCAACTGCTTGAGCCATCACCTGTCCCAGGATCCATGTCAGTAGGAAACTAGAGTTGAGAGTGTAGTCAGGATTCAAATCCAGACACTCTGACAGGGGATGTGGGCGTCTTCACCAACAGGTGAACTCACTTACCCCTCATGCAGGTTCATTGCTCTCTTTGAACAGATTAGAAAAATAAATGAAACAGTCCATAAAATACAGATGGCATGATTATTTCAGGAACAGTTCACACATAAGGGGTTTTTTCCAATTATTCCTAAAGTGTGTTTTTTCCTCCATGCCATTCTTTTTCTAAATATTTTCCTAAAATACAATAACGTGAGGAATAGTAGCAAGGCTTTCATTTTGTCATTTCTTTTGGATTCGTTTTTTGTTTAGGTTTCGGTAATGTGTTGAACCATTTTCTCAGTTAATCGTAGAATCTCTTCATAAGATGACACTAATTTTACCTGAACAATCTTAGCATTAATCAATGTCCTGAATCAAAGTTGTTCTTTTTCTGTTTCATTAATGAATAGATGAAAAAGATACCCATGCCTGTAGAAACAAAGTTGCTTTATAGTTTTCTTGTGTAATGCAGGAATGATGGTGTTGGATTTTGTTCAGTTGTTTAGGAAGGTCCCACATTTGATTTCCTTCTGCAGCACTTTAATCAGTGAGCTCTCTACATAAAGGCCATCCATACAAAATGGATAAGTGAATTTAATTTTGCTCTGTAATACCTTCCTGTCTTCAGTAGATTGAGGGTGAAACTTTTACAGATATTTGGTATAAACATCTTCTGAAATAAGAGAATCTTGTTAAATATTTAATTAGTACTACAGGCAGACAATCGAACTCAGTGTCCCAAAGTATTGGTTCTGTATCAGGTAGAACTGGTTTCAAAAAAGTTTCCAGTTGTTGTGTCACCATAGAGACACTGGTTCTCCTCTGTGTTTTATTTTCTGTATCTATCAAATAGACAAATTAGGGTAGTTGAAAGGAAATTAAAATATGAATTAAATTGTTAATAAATCAAATTATAAATAAGAAAATTTAATTATAAGTTAAAATATAAGAAAACTTAAATGTACTTAGTAAAATTAAGAGTACATGTTAAGTGTTCAATGAAATCTTAATCTTTATCCTTAAAAATGATGAATAGTGGTTTTTCTACTTACTACTTGTTGAATTATTTTTTAGTGGAGGGTTAAACTGTGCTTATAAAGAAAATTGAGGGGCCTGCACCATGGTGCAGTAGGTTAATCCTCCACCTGCGATGCTGGCATCCATATGGGTGCCGGTTCTAATCCCGGCTACTCCTCTTTCAATCCAGCTCTCTGCTGTGGCCTGGGAAAGCAGTAGAAGATGGACCAAGTCCTTGGGCCCCTGCACCCATGTGAGAGACTAGAAAGAAGCACCTGGCTCCTGGCTGCAGATTGGTGCAGCTCAGGCTGTTGTAGCCATCTGTCTCTCCCTCTTACTCTCTGTAACTCTACCACTCAAATAAATAAATAAAATCTTTAAAAAAGAAAATTGGGCCGGCGCCGTGGCTCAACAGGCTAATCCTCCGCCTTGCGGCGCCGGCACACCGGGTTCTAGTCCCGGTCGGGGCGCCGGATTCTGTCCCGGTTGCCCCTCTTCCAGGCCAGCCCTCTGCTGTGGCCCGGGAGTGCAGTGGAGGATGGCCCAGGTGCTTGGGCCCTGCACCCCATGGGGAGGCCAGGAAAAGCACCTGGCTCCTGGCTCCTGGCTCCTGCCATTGGACGAGCGCGGTGCGCCGGCCGCAGCGCGCTGTCCGCGGCGGCCATTGGAGGGTGAACCAACGGCAAAAGGAAGACCTTTCTCTCTGTCTCTCTCTCTCACTGTCCACTCTGCCTGTAAAAAAAAAAAAAAAAAAAGAAAAGAAATAAGACCTGCTACAGATTTCTAATTCAGTGAGATGTTCTGTATCGTGCTATGATATGCTGTGTTGTGGAAAGATGGTGTGAGCTATGTGTTGTGGCATCTCAAGGGGAAAAGACACTGCATATTAGCTCTGTCTCACCATGAGAGAAGGTAGAGGGCAAACACTGGTGGGAAGATGACTCTCCATGCATGCTGACATCCAGGCTCGCCCAGAAGTTACCGGTGGAGGTCTATGCATTCAAGTCTTCCTTTTTGCACAATGACTATTGTAGACTTGACTCACCCTTCTTCTCCCTTATAATGCCTCGTCTCTCTCCCACGTTCTCAACAGAAGAGAGTAGTTGCATAGTTTTTGGAGAATGGGAAACCATCAGGCTGGAGTGCCATTCATTTCATTTTTCCTAATACTCAGACCTGTCAATCTCAAAACCTGTCAGCACCCTATTACTCCTGGTGAAGGAGTGGAGGAACCAAACCTCCATGTGAACCTTGAATCTCATCTCCTCCACTGCCTCGGGAAACTATGTTATCTGTTCTTCCTCCATTTTGTGTACTTAACACCTTCTTCCCAGCTGGATCCTTCAAGTGGCTTTAATATGTGACATGTGGTGGCCAGTGCTATGGCGCAGCAGGTTAACACCCTGGCCTGAAGCACCGGCATCCCATATGGGCACCAGTTCTAGTCCCGGCTGCTCCTCTTCTGACCCAGCTCTTTGCTATGGCCTAGGAAAGCAATAGAAGATGGCCCAAGGCCATCTTGGGAGACCCAGAGGAAGCTCCTGGCTTCAGATTGGCACAGGTCTGGCCATTGCGGACATCTAGGGAGTGAACCAGTGATGGAAGGCCTTTCTCTTTCTCTTTCTCTCTCTCTCTCTCTCTCTCTCTCCCTCTCCCTCTCCCTCTCCCTCTCCCTCTCCCTCCCTCCCTCCCTCCCTCCCTCCCTCCCCCCCCCCCGTCTCTACCTCTCTGTAACTCTTTCAAATAAATTAAATAAAGCTTTAAAAAAAATGTGACATGTCTCCCATAGAAAACACACAAACACGAGCCACAGCCACTTTTCCAAACTCTCCCCTCCACAAGTAAACCTCTTTAGAGTTATCTGTGTTTAATATTTTTGTCTTCTTACCAACTGATGCTCTCCCTATGGATTTATTCACTGTCACTGGATCATTAGATATTAAGAACCTGGACATCCCATTCTCTTCTCATACCATCCTGTTCAGGATAGCATCATCCATGTCTGTGACATGAAAAAGCACTAATATACCAGTGACTCCTATCAAATTGCCTACTTCACATCTCCTATTAATTATCTCAAAGCCACGTCAATCTCTGTCTAAAACCCAGTAGTGTTTTCCACCTCCCACAAGCACTTCAGCATCCACGTGGCGTGATGGTCTTCCAATGCAGCAGACTTTGAATGCTGACAAAGCAGACACTTGTTTTAATTATCTCACCCCTTTATCCTCAGACTGTCACATAGGCATTTATATTTTAATATTAATTATTAATTAATTAATTAAATATTAATATTTCTCTTTTTTTAGAAAAATATTTATTTACTTATTTGAAAGTCAAAGCTAAGGAGAGAGAGGAAGAGGCAAAGAGAAAGAGATCTTCCATCTGCTGGTTTACTTATGGCCAGGGCTGAAAAAGGCCAAAGCCAGGAGCTTTTACAGTCTCCCACGTGGGCGGCAGGGGCCCAAACACTTAGCCATCTCCCTGTACCTTATCAGGGAGCAGGACCTAAAGTAGAACAACTGGGACATAAAATGACATCCTAAATATCTCTAATTCTATTTGTCTCTGTCTCCATTGCCACCACCGTAGTCCAAACCTCCATTGCCTCTCACTCCAGTACCTGCAGCATCCGCTGTACTAGTTTTCTATTGGTGAGTAACAAATTCTCACAAACTCAGTGTCTTAGAACAGCATCCATTTGTCAGCTCCCAATTTTATGGGTTTAAGTACAACACTGAGTATGACAAGGTTGAAACCACACTCTCAGAGAGTCTGAATTCAACCTCTTGGCTCTGGGGGAGAATCCAATTCTGAGCTCATTCTTGTTGGAAAAATTAAGATTTTGGCAGTTGTGGGACCAAGTTCCCAATTCCTTGCTGCTTATCAGCCCGAAACCACCTGCAGCTCCCAGAGGCGGCCTTCCCTCCTTTCCATGGAGCGCCCATCATTTTCAAGCCATCAACGATGCATGAGAGCTTTCTTGTACTTCCAGTGTCTTTCCTGGTCTTCTGAAACCTGATAAAGAACATGTTCTTCCTTGTAGTGCTCAAGTAGTGACCTCAGGAGACCTTGGTTGGCGACCCACGAAGATCATCCTACATTACTCATCAGAGCATCCTGCAAGCTGGCACTTATTCTCCAGAAAAGGGGAGTCACACTGTGATACCACCGACCAGGTCAGTGCGTCAAAGGTCAACTAGAAACAGTGTGGTGGGAGAACATACTGAAAAGGTGCAGAGACCACTGAAACTAAAATAGAGCAGGTCTTGGAGTAAGCATGGATGCTGGAAGAAAATGGATGGTTTCTAGAACATTCTTGCTATCAGATGAAATTTTAACTAAGTCATCTTGATTTTCATTAAACCACTACCATTCACCAAGTGTTCCTTTATGTATACTTTTTGAAAATACATTTACAAATTGCAACAACATCCCTAATGCCTGTCTTTCCCTAAACCCCACTTCCATCTGATTATTGGACCAAGAGAACCTAGTGTTGTGAGACTATTATATCCAAGGTCTCTTGGCTTTCCTGGTATCAGGATGGTCCTTGAGGTAGCCCAGTATCTTTGGTGAATGATACTCATAGTTGGTTTCCTTATCCTTTGGTTCTTCCACTTTTTCAGTGATGGGGGCTTCCCACACTTTCATATCTATCAGCGGCTTCCCACTGGGCTGTAAGAATCACAGAGTTGATCCATTCAACACAGAGAATTTTTATTAATATTCTACTTTCTGTGCAGCATGAATGGTAGGGACCACGGAAGAACTGAATAGTGTGTGATCAACTCTTCTGACCTTGAAGTAATAGAATCCAGTAAAAATTATAAACATATAATCAATTAAAATTATCATAAGAAGTGATATGTATGTTGTCCAAAAAAGTGCTATAAAGCACAGAATGTTATCCCATTCATTTCTATAGTAAGTTGTTCTGAGCATTATCAAAAAAAAAAATTTCTAAGTATCCCTTTGTGAGAGTACTTTAATCATAACATAGATTGGAAAAATTCAGAATGGCAACATGCTTCATGGAGTTAATAACCTTTAAAATTAATTATTTTAATTTTATTAATACAGAAGCATCTGTGATATTTGAAAAATTAAAGTGCATACATGAATCACTTTCAGTCTACATAAAAGACTTGATGCAGTTAAGGATTTGCACTTTCCTTGTGACTTTAACAACTCTATGAGCTCTAAGAGACGTGAGGCAGATAATCGGACAGTCCCTGGTCAAGGTGGCCCGAAGCTCAGAGAAGGGCTAAGAATAATTCAGCTCTCTGGGACACTGAGAATGGGTTACGTACTGTGTGGGAAGTGAGACTGGAGCTGCAAACAGTTTCAGTCAGCAGGTCTGTGTAGGTCCCTGATACAAAATGTTCAAATTAATAGGGAATTTAGGGATTTTCTGTATTGAATCTTCTCTTTGAAATACAGAAACTGAAATTCAGACGTGAAAATACTTTTAAGGGTTAAGAAACGATACAACAAAAGCATGACCTAAGGTTCTTGAATCTAAGTACACTGCTTTATCTAATCTGTTAAAAGAAATGTGATTGAAAAATTTTTATAGTGCAAATTTTTCCAATATATATACAGTTTATAAATTTTAATTTTGATCCATGGAACAAGTTTTGACATTAATTATACAGAAGAAAAGACAAATTATAAATAATAAAAACATTCATTCTTGTTTACAATTGTATACAAGTTGTTTTTTTTTTTTTTTACAGAGTAGACAGTGAGAGAGAGAGACAGAGAGAAAGGTCTTCCTTTTGCCGTTGGTTCACCCTCCAATGGCCGCCGCGGCCGGCGCATTGTGCTGATCCGAAGCCAGGAGCCGGGTGCTTCTCCTGGTCTCCCATGCGGGTGCAGAGCCCAGGGACTTGGGCCATCCTCCACTGCACTCCCGGACCACAGCAGAGAGCTGGCCTGGAGGATGGGCAACCGGGACAGAATCCGGCACCCCAACCAGGACTAGAACCTGGGGTGCTGGCGCCGCAGGTGGAGGATTAGCCTATTGAACCGCAGCACCAGCCACAAGTTTTTTTCTTTAAAGATTTATTTATTTAAAGATTTATTTACTTAAAGATTTATTTATTTAAAGATTTATTTATTTATTTGAAAGGCAGAGTTACAGAGAGGCAGAGGCAGAGAGAGAGTCTTCCATCTGCTGGTTCACTCCCTATATGGCCACAATGGCTGGAGCTGTGCCGATCCGAAGCCAGGAGCCAAGAGCTTCCTCTGGGTCTCCTATGCGAGTGCAAAGGCTCAAGGACTTGGGCCATTTTCTACTGCTTTCCCAGGCCATAGCAGAGAGCTGGAGCAGAAGTGGAGCAGCTGGGGCTTGAACTGGCGCCCATATGGGATGCTGGCATTGTTGCAGGTAGCTTTACCCACTATGCCTCAGTGCCGCACACAGATAGGTTTAATTTGAAACTGGAAGATACAAATTGATAAATTTTCCTTTCCAAGACTGGAATCCAAATAAACCACAAATAAATAGCTCTTTTCCTCTGAGAAGAATTTGAGTTTGTAGCTCACTGATTATTCTAGATCAGAATAATTATACAGGAGAAGAACGATTGGAAAATACAGGCCTGACGCTTCATCCCTATTATCACAATAATTATTTGTCTTCATTTCCCACAGTCTTAGATGAAGAAATAATTTCCTTTATTTTATTCTGACTATAAATGAGATGGTCCTTTGCTTCTATTAATTCTAATTGAAAACAATAACCACTTGAGTGTGACTACTCAATGTAGGCTTGGTCAAAGCACCCGTCACCACCAATGACATAATTTAAAACATGTATTATATATTTATTCAGAACTCCATGTATGGCTCAATCAAGGAAGCAAGTCTCACCTTGCTTATCTTTAAGATCACTCATATTCTTTTACAGTCTTGCTTTTTGTCACCAATGAGCTTGTGGTACAAAGAATCACGAGGGCTAACGAAACAAGCTGCAACTGAAGGCCATGCGTGAAGACAAGTTGTGAGTAACTTTGGGATTAGAACTTCCCTCCTTAAGTCATCAGACATTGTAACCATTGAATTGAGACCATTAAAACAAATATTCAAAGTATATTCCAGATATAAAATAGAAATGAAAACAGGGAAACAAAACATAGCAAAAATAAAAAACATAATGTAAAATTAAACCACCAACGCATACATCAAAAATAAAATAAAAGGTATTCCATTGGAAGCTAGGTAATCAATTAACCAGGAATAGAAAATATAAGAGAATTAGTTAATATAGAAGGTATAAAAAGTTCTCATAAGTTAGTAGAATGTACAGAAAGTGAAAAACCAGAAAATGTGAAGAAACAATACTTTAAAACAATGACAGAATTTCCAAAATTTATAAAATTTGTGAATGCTCAGAAATAGCTTCATTTTCTTAAAAGAATCTATTGTAATAAATCCACATTACAGTGAAAGGTACCTTATGTTAAAATTACAGAATATGACAGAAAACAGATTTAAAAGCAACCAGAACCACACTGACTACAAAAAATTGTCACATGAACTCTTATAATTGCATGAATTTTCATTCAATGTGATGGCAAAAATACTACCATTTTAAGAAAAACTATTGAGATTATAACAGTGATAAACTCACTGAAAGAATTAATTGAAGATACAATTGAGAAAAGAAATATAACTTCTAAAGATGAAAGCATAAAGATTATATAAAATAACAAGAATAACAGTTGCTAATTTGGGCATATAGAACGTTTTAGAAAAGCAAGACCTAATTTCTGGTAGTAATGGAGCATGGATGTGGCCCCACTAACTTCTTACAGATAACAATGATGAAAATTGTATAACTGCAAAGTGTCCTAAAGCAGACAGAGGATGGGGGAGAGTTTATTCTAAAAAACCTACAGCTAGAAGAGACAGAAACTTTGAATTCGGAAATTCCTGGCCCAAGGTCATTGCCCAGTCCCAATGGCTGTGGCCATGGCTACGGAGAATGGCTTTGGGAAAAACAAAGCACTATAGACTTATCAGGTAAAATTCCAGAAATCAGAGATCAGACCTGGGAATGAAGCTTGGGATATAATGGGGAAATTGTGTTAATGTAAAAAGCAAAGAAATGTGAGTCCAAAATTTGGAATATAAACTCATCAAATCACTGCTGGTGGGTGCACCATACAGAGACACAGGAGATCCCAGAAGACACAAAGGGAAGTGAACAGAGACCACAAAGAAATCTGCTCGTAAAAACTAGAGTGATAGGGAACCAGGCCTGTGTGTTTGATGCTTTCTTACTGAGTGCCAGGTTCAAGATCCTCAGCCAAACTGAGCAATACACACATACACATACACACAATGTATAAGATGAAACTGACATCTTATGATCTGATTGTTGTTTATAGCCCTTGTAGCCCTTGTCTATATTCCTATGGAACAGTGGTCTTCCTGCTTTTTACTTGCCGAACATTATGGTTAGAGATACATTAACCTGTGATTATAAACAGAAATTATGCTATTGTAAAAATTAAAGGAAAAAACCATTGAGGGAGGGTGGATGGTAGGGAAGTATAATTATCATTTTTTAACAAGAATTTCCTTTTTAAGATTTATTTATTTATGTATTTGAAAGGCAGAGTTACAGATAGAGAGAGAGAGCAAGAGAGAGAGCAAGAGCAAGCCGAGCTTCCATCCACTGGTTCACTCCCCAAATGGCTGTAACAGCCGGAGCTGGACTGATTTGAAGCCAGGAGCCAGGAACTTCTGGGTCTCTGATGTGGGTGCAGGGGCCCAAGCACTTGGGCCATCCTCTGCTGCTTTATCAGGTGCATTAGCAGGGAGCTGGATCAGAAGTGCAGCGGTCAGGACTCGAACTGGCGTCCATACAGCCTGCTGGCACTGCAGGAAGTGGCTTTACCTGCTACACCACAGTGCCAGCCCCATAATTATCTTCTTAGAATTGCATCTATGACATACATGAAATCTGTTTTATTTATATTAATAAAAATAAATCAATTTTAAAAAATTATGAGAGACACTAAAGAAAACCTAAATGAGAAACATACCATGTTTAAAAATTGAATCAATTTTTTTTAAAGATTTATTTATTTATTTGAAAGTCAGAAATAGAGAGAAAAAGATCTTCCATCCACTGGTTCACTCCCCAGATAGCCATAACGGCTGGAGCTGTGCTGATCTGAAGCCAGGAGCCAGAAACTTGCTCCAGGTCTCCCACACGGATGCAGGGGCCCAAGGACTTGGGCCATCTTTCACTGCTTTCTCAGGCCATAGCAGAGAGCTGGATTGGAATTGGAGCAGCCAGGACTCGAACCGGTGCCAGTATGGAATGCCGGCACTGTAGGCAGTGGCTTTACCCGCTACACCACAGCACAAGACCAAATCAATATTTTAAGATGAATATTCTCCTCCAAATTGATATTTGAACACAAATTATACTCCCAACAGTATTTTTTCTAGAAACTGACTAGTTGATACCCAAACAACTTAAAAAAAAAAAACACAGTTGGGAGGTTTGCATTAAGTGATTTTATGTTGTTCAATAAAAATAACTAGAAGAGTATGGTGTTGACATAAAAGTAAGCATATATAGAGTTCGACAGATCAGAATAGAGTCTAAAATGAGGCACATACATATATACTGTTAATTGATTTTTTTACAAATGGCCAACGGAATTCAATGAGTGAAATATTTTTGCCAGGGCTGGCGCTGTGGCGCATTGGGTTAATGCCCTGGCCTGAAACACCAGCATCCCATATGGGCGCCGGTTCTAGTCACAGCTGCTCCACTTCCGATCCAGCTCCCTGCTATGGCCTGGGATAGCAGTACAAGATGGCCCAAGTCCTTGGGCCCCTGTACCCGCATGGGAGACCCAGAAGAGGCTCCTGGCTCCTGGCTTTAGATAGGCGCTGTTGCGGCCAATTGGGATGGAAGATCTCTCTCTCTCTCTCTCTCTCTCTCTCTGCCTCTCTGCCTCTCCGCCTCTCCGCCTCTCCGCCTCTCCTCTCTCTATGTAACTCTGACTCTCAAATAAAAAATAAATCTTTTAAAAAGTATTTTCACCAATAAATTGTGGTGGGTATTCACATTGAAAAAGTAAACCTAAACCTTTAATTCACACTCCAATCAAGATGTTAATTCAATATTCTTCATTAATCTAAATTAAAAAGTTACTATTGAAAAGCATAGGAAATAATTTCCATGGCCTTGGGGTACCTAAAGATTTCTTAGGTAGAAAACAAAAACAAACCATAGAGAAAAATGATGAACTAGAGTTCATCAAACTTATGAACTTCTGCTTCCAGAAAACATCCTCAAGGAAATGAAAAGATAAGCTACAGACTGGAAAAGCCTTCTCAATACATATATTGAACTAAGAACTTGAACCCAGAGTATATAAAGAACTATTACAACTCGATAACAGTAAGAAAAAAAATTGGCAAGAGATTTGAACTGAGACTTTACAAGGGAACATTTAGATGCTTAACATCATTGTTCATCAACAGAATGCAAGTTAAAACTAAAAAGATATACTTCTGCTCACCAGTAGAATGACTGGACGGGAAACAAGCAGTATCTTGGGATAAAGCCAATGTTCTCTACCATGATTTTGGAGATTCTTACACAAATGTTGTCAGTCCAAACTCATCATGCTCTGCTCTTGAAATTGATGCATTTATTGTAAATTTAACTCATCAAGAGTTAACATAATAGATATAAATGTAATATATATAACAATAAAGAAATACAAAAGTAATAAATTTAATAAAAATATACAATGTTGAGATAAATTACTTATTTAATATAGAATAACAAAGATTGCTTTCCTGTGGAAAAAAATACATTTTAAATGTATTTGTTTAAAAAAGTAACACAATACAGTACACATAAAGTAATGATAATCTCACAAACAACAAAATAGACTGAAGAATTGAGGCATTTAAGGTTGGGGAAGAGAGATTCTATAAATCATTAAGAACAAGGTCAAGAAAACAAGGATAAAAACTGGCAAAGACCATAAACAAAAAAAAAATCATACAAGGAAAATTCAGTACAAAGAAGCACACTGTTGTAAATGTAAAATAAACCCACAAGAGACATATCATATATCTAGATGATAATACCAAGTGTTGGCAACACTATGAAATAGTCAGGATTTCTTACTTATGGCTGAGGAAAGTATAAATTGAAGACCAATTTGAGATTAATTATTAAAAATGACTCTCACATACATAAGAACATATGTACATACATGATCATTGCAGCACTGTAAGAGACAACGCATAAACAAAATGCTTTTGATGACTAAACGGAATGATGGATAAATAATTTGCACCAGACTCATCTTTGTAGGAGTTGCATCAAATGGATATTCTCACAAAATTGAAATTGAATAAAAAATGAATTGTTGGAAGAAATAATAAGTATGAGGCCTTTTATTATAACACATCCAGAAAAACAATATATGTGGTAAAAAGATGCATGGGAAGACAAACACTAAATTCTGAAGAATACATAGAGAAGGATTCATAGAAATGAAGTCAGGATAGTGCAAAGCAGTATGACAAAATGTTAGGATAGGAAAGCCTGGGGAAGAACGCTTGTTGACAGATGAATGGATAGATAGGTAGATAACCCGAATTTTTAATATTAAAAAACTTAAAATAGTATGTAATTTTTTTCCAAATTTCTGTTAATTTTTATATACATATGTCTAAAATTATACATATTGGATACTAAAGCCTCACTTTATTTTACTGATAGAAGATAATCTATTACTAAGCTGTCAAAGTTCTATAGGAATAATTTGTTGGATCCATAATTTCACAAGGAACAAAACTGTAAGACTGGGTCTTTAACTGTGAATTAATCAAACCAGTTAGTAGAACCAGTTACACCAGCTCTCTTCAAGACCAATACTGATCACCATAATAATGATTGGTCTACACAACCAGATATGGATTGGGAAGTTAGAGGAAATGATTGAGTCAACCTGCTTACACAGCAAGTCTAGCACAGGTCTGGGGGAGTGATGCAGCAAAAGACTCCCAATGTATCAGATGAATTAAATTAACTTTTAATCCTACCCTCAACCTTCATTCATTATTAATTCTCCACTTTACTTTCTAGAAAAGATTTAGCTTTTATTTCTCCCATTTTGGGTTGAGAAGTGACTACATTGTTTTTGAAGGTATCCTGTACCAATCCTCCAAAGAGCATACCTTGACAGTGCAAGAGTGGGGATAGGGCTCCCCCTATGCTGAATTAGAATGTAAAATCCAGGAAAAGAAGATTTGTAGATTCAGGCAATTGCATGAAAAGGGACTACATTGTAATATACTGAAATGTTGTAACATACATCATACTATTATCTAATATTCATCTAAAGTTTGAAAGTTTTGATAAAAAATGGATGCCTTTAAATACTCCAAGACATATGAAAATGTTGATTTGTTTCCACAGGATTATGATTCATTATTAGAATTTGAAAGTATAAGAAATATGAATGTGGTATACAAATAGAGGAGATAGTGTGCTTTTGTGGCCATTTAAAATGCAATAGATAAATATATTATTCATATTTCTTGTGTTACCTTTTTAAACCAATTCCCACATTATCACATAGAACCATGAAATGCAGTGATTGGTGGTCAGTGAAAGAGTGAAATAACATAATTTGGTTATTCGGCATAGCAGAATTCTCAATATTGGCAGAGTAAATTCTCCTAATAGTCTTAATGCCATTGGACTCATGCAGAGATCAACTTAATATCTGCTTCCAGATATAAGGCATAGCAAGCAGCTTTCAGAATCACGAAAGCAGAATCCTACTTCAAAGCACTTTCTTCCCCCCAGGATAGGCGAAAGATGCAAAATGTTCCTACAGTACTCTCACCATCAGAACCACGGAAAGCGTAGCAGCGTGGGAGAGAGGTGAGGTGATGACGCCTGCCTGGGAAAAGATGTAGATCGCTTTGTTCGTGTGTACCACCTGCTGGTGGACACGCGGTGCTGCTCTACAGAGAGGGGCACAGAGGCGAAATACACAGAGCGAGCTGAAGGGAGAGATGCGTCACCTACGAAGGGATGAGGGCAAATGTGTAGACCTGACAATAAGCTAGTGACCACATCTCCTTCTCTCAAGAACTTTCCTAGCAAATTTCTGAGCCTGATTTTGGGACATCCGTAGTAGTAGTGATGTGTAACTGCATCAAAATCCAAGTCTTAGCATCCCCAGCCCATTCCTCACCACCAACCCAAAGGGGAAAATTGGTGTTGTCTGAAGACATTTGTAGCCGTCGCAGACCGTGGGGGTACTACTGACACCTAGTGGGTAGAGGCCAGGGGTGCTGCTCCACATCTTACGGTGTAGACAGCCCTTACAACACAGAATCCAACCCCAAATGAAAATAATGCCAACCTTGGGAAATCCTAACGCGGTGAAGCCAATTGGAAGACGAAAGTACAAATGTCAAGGTTAACCATAACACTTTCACATTATGCCATTTATTAATAATATCTCATGCAGTGTTTGCTAGATGTCCAGGGCTCTCCTCAGAGCTTTATTAACATGTTTTCTTCTTAGAGCATCCTAAGAGGTATATAATATTCATAGACTGGTTTTGAAAATAGAGAATGTGAGTTGCAGAGTAATATGACTTAAGCATGGATTTTTGCACATTTTCTTCTATGCTAAGGGAACGTAAGATAGGATGACACACTCATTGGAAATAAAGTTTATTGAAGACCTGCTATACGCTAGGATCAGTGTCATCACCAAGAATATATAACTAATGCAATATATTCCCTGACAGAGATAGGTTCTATAGCAGTGAAATGAGCAGAATTCTCTGAGCACAAAGAGAGGACGAGAGAGCAGAAAGCAAGGTCTTAGCCATAGCGCTGGGAGAAGGGCAATTGGAAAGTGAAACACATGGGCCCTGAGTTCTAGGAGCTGGGAAATCCTTAAATTAAAAACTCGAACACAAATTTGTAATAAAACACGAATTTGCTATACATAGTGCTTAAATCTAAGAACGAAGCAGAAAGCCACATACAGAACTAAGCAGCCAGAGTCAGCAGGATCAACAGTACAACTGACTTGCTCTTCAATGCCCAAAGCATTGCTCTGTGTTTCCTGCAGTCTCCCCTCTGAGAAGATGGAAAAGGTCCCAGGACCCAGAGGTGGAGACTGACCCTGTAGGTGAAGTGGGTTCCTGGCACAGGAGGATTAAAGCTGGAGAGCTACTAAGCGATCTTTTACGACTGAGGAGTGACTAAATATGAATTCAGAAAGTGTTCTTTTCTAATCTTCTGTCTCCAGGATTAGTGACAATTTATGAACATTAGCCCTAATGAAAACAGGAGTGAAACTTCTCAAATTCTCCATCAAATTCCTCTTTTCCTTAGGACCATAACTCCTGTTTTCAATAGTTCATTGATTAAATTTAAGATTAACATGAAATGCCTGTACATTTCATGGGGTACAGTGTCATTCCAACGGACATACACAGCTTAATCCAACCATACCAGGCACCGAGCCCTTCCATTTCCTTGACTGATGGCCCATCCCAATGTGGCTGTCCTTAGCCATGAGAATTTCATATTCCAGTTAATATTTTTCCTTACTTGCATTATTATTAAAATATTTACCCCAAATGAGTTATTATGAGATGTGTGCTGTCTATCAGGCAGTTCAGGGACTTGCTGAATCTCTACCACATGTCACCAGGGAAACAGTCGCAGGCTGAAAGCTTGATTTCAGAGCAAAGGAAAATCGTGTTTTGCTGCCTAGGGGAATTGGAAAGTGGTCACTGCAGGATGCTCTCCCCCTTCCCTCCTCTGCTGTATGAAAGAGTGTCCCGAATATTCTTTAGAAACCCATACCACATGTAGTTGAGATAATTCAACTCCACTCATTTTAACCAGCTTACACTCAGGAAGCTTTTAATCTATCCTGATCACAAGAAAATTCTCTTCTGGAGGTATTCTGAAAAAGTTAAACCATAACTTCCAACTAAAATAAAAAAAAAGAAAAACCAATTTTCATAACTTTGAAAGACCCATGGTTCTGTTGAGACTGATTTACAAAGAACATTTTAAGGGAAAAAAAAAAAGTCGTATGTGTTTTTGCCAATCATTATAGAATTGACTGCTATCTTGTATGTCAGACATTTGAAGGAAGGCTATGACAGATATTGTATGATCAAAGTCTCTTGACTTTAGCCTCTGAGTATATCATAATTCTGGTCTTTTACTGTCAAGTTTATAATTAAGATCCTTAAAGCCAAAAAATGAGAACCTTCTGACAGATGCTAGACTTTGCTGTAAGAAACATTTGAACAGAAATGTTTTCTCGAGGTGGTCCTACCTCTTGCAAAACCCTTCCCCTTTCATAAATAATTCCCACAGTGGAAGTTTCACACATCAGAGGGATCTTCAAGAAATTCATGGAAGCATGTATTATGGAAAAACTATGCCTGAATTACAAAAGATTTTGCACCAAAGTAAGCTTTTTGTTAATTCCATTTTCCACAAACCTTTTGAGGTCTCCTGGCATGTTATATGTTGTAACCATACTCTCATAATCTGATTGATTTCACTTACAAAATGTGTACCTCTGAGCAAGCATTCTTTGAGTCAATGTGTTGACCTGTTTTAATAGTGTAATCCATTTATTAGGAACTCCATTTGTAAGCAAAGCTAGGGTGTGGGCCACCATAACATGAACTTTTCACCGACGGTCATGGCACTCCCCTTCTCCCATTTGCTTGGGAAATGAAGACCCTGTACTCACAGTCATGAGAAACAAAAATGGAAATGATAATTATTTCATCAACATATGCTTAAGGTTCAGGTAGAGAAAGATGTTTTAGAGATTTACATTGCCAACTGCTTATCCACTCTTACTTTCTTAAAGCATTCTGTTTACCCACAACACAAAATACAGACCTGACAGCCGAGACAGGTGATACCAGCTCTGAAGTTTCAAGCTCTCTGCCACATCGCCCTCTATCCCAGTACAAGGAATGGATGCTACCCCTGTGGCCTGCTCCCAGTTCCTCTGTAGCCTCCTGTCTTCAGTGTGGTGCTGGGCAACTGCTTTGGTCTCATGTATGTTTAATTAGACAACCTCTTAGGACCCGGCACTGTGGTGCAGCAGGTTAAAGCCCTGGCCTGAAGCGCCGGCAATCCCATATGGGCACCAGTTCTAGTCCTGGCTGCTCCTTTCCCAATCCAGCTCTCTGCTGTGGCCTGGGAAAGCAGTAGAAGATGGCCCAAGTCCTTGGGCCCCTGCACCTGTGTGGGAAACCCAGAAGAAGCTCCTGGCTCCTGGCTTTGGATGGGTGCAGCTCTGGCCATTGTGGCCATCTGGGGAGTGAACCAGCATATGGAAGACCTCTCAAGTCTCTACCTTTCTCTGTAACACTGTCTTTCAAATAAATAAAATAATTCTTAAAAAAAAAAACCCACAATCTTTTAAGGACTATTATACTATAACTATGAAGGAACTCTGGATTTCTGCTTGTGGGTTGAAGTGTAGCTGTGTCACTTAATACCTATGTATATTTCACCAAATGACTATACAGCTACCTTTCCTTCTTTTTGGTCTGTGGAGTTAGCATAATAATTTTGTTAACTTACAGGGGATTATGAGCATAAAGTAAGATAATACATGTACAATGCCAGTAATAACATCTGGCACTTCATAAGAAAATCTTATTTTATGTAAATACCTTATTAATAGCATTGTAATTTTTCTTATTTTTTTGTCTTTTGAATATGGGGAAATATTTCATTTTCTACAACTATGTTTACTCATTCTCTTCAGCTAATATCAACAGAGTGAGTTTTTTTAATTAAGCTCAAATGATATCAGATGACACAATGATGAGATTAAAATTGTAACTGCTAAAGTTGTTATGAATGCATAAAAACTGTTTTATAGACCAAAATCTCTGTGTCTCATACAGGGATATATTTGATTTTTGTTTTTGTTTCTTTCATTGTTTTATTTTGATTAGATTAATGTTATATACATAAATTTGATAGCTATAATTATCCATTCTTTAAAGATACTAAGATCTCAATGGATCTTGCTGAGCAGGGCCATTGAGTATGATTTGTGCTGAATGTACACTATGTTATTCCAGGACAACTACTCACATTGTAATCTAAGTGCATGGCTCCCTTAGAATAGTGCAGTATACCACCTGTGGAGCTGTACTTGGGAAGTTTAACATAGCCAAAGGTAACTATAAATCTTCTTGTCCTTGGGCTGTGGGGGTAAAAGCAATTGTGATAGAGGCACCTGACTAATTAAATGTTTTGCCTATGTCTCTCTCATATTTATATATAGGATACACACACACACATTTCAGATTCATATATTTGTTTCAGAAATAGGTCCTTTCTCCATTTTGTTATGGCTTAATGAAATAGTTGATTTTAAAAGAAAGGGCTGGCCGGCGCCGTGGCTCAACAGGCTAATCCTCCACCTTGCGGCGCCGGCACACCGGGTTCTAGTCCCAGTTGGGGCGCCGGATTCTGTCCCGGTTGCCCCTCTTCCAGGCCAGCCCTCTGCTGTGGCCCAGGAGTGCAGTGGAAAATGGCCCAAGTGCTTGGGCCCTGCACCCCATGGGAGACCAGGAAAAAGCACCTAGCACCTGGCTCCTGCCATCGGGTGTGCGCGGTGCACCGGCCGCAGCGCGCTGTCCGCGGCAGCCATTGGAGGGTGAACCAACGGCAAAGGAAGACCTTTCTCTCTGTCTCTCTCTCTCACTGTCCGTTCTGCCTGTCAAAAAAAAAAAAAAAAGAAAGAAAGGGCTGTCATAGAAAGGAAAGGGCTTTTCACAGACACTGATTTCCCTGAGAGCGGCGTGAAATGGCAGTAGAGAGCTCCATCCCTCACAAGCCAGGAGTTCTTTATTTACATTAGGGAACAAAAGACTTGGAGGACTTCAGATCGCTACTGTTTTACTCCCTGTATCATTGTAAGATTCATGAACCTGTGCTTTAGAATTAGAGTTATATGCAAAATTATTATGATGCAGTAATTTAGAAGAAATGTTTCATTTTTTTTAAAAAAGACACTTTTGTGAAATGCTTCTAGTCAACAACTACAGCTGAAAATTCAAGGACTTTTTCTTTTTTCAACTTTTAATTAATAAAAGTATATTTCCAAAGTACAACTTTTGGATTATAGCGGCTTTTCCCCCCATAACCTTCTTCCCACCCGCAACCATCCCATCTCCCACTCCCTCTCCCATCCTATTCTTCATCAAGATTCATTTTCAATTATCTTTATATACAGAATATCAACTTAGTATATGCTAAGTAAAGATTTCAACAGTTTGCACCCACACAGATACACAAAGTATAAAGTACTGTTTGAGTACTAGTTTTACCGTTAATTCACATAGTACAACACATTAAGGACAGAGATCCTACATGGGGAGTAAGTGCACAGTGACTCCTGTTGTTGATTTAACAATTGACCCTCTTATTTATGACATCAGTAATCACCTGAGGCTCTTGTTGTGAATTGCCAAGGCTATGCAAGCCTCTTGAGTTCACCAACTCCAACCTTATTTAGACAAGGCCATAGTCAAAGTGGAAGTTGTCTCCTCCCTTCAGAGAAAGGTACCTCCTTCTTTGATGGCCTGTTCTTTCCACTGGGACGTGCTCAATCAGACTTACCCCTTATGGTAGAGCTAGAAACATGCCAAGGGATTCCAAATCAATCCCATCAAGGTGGCATGTGCCAATGCCATCTTACTAGTCAAAGTGATCAGTGAGTGATCTCACTCAGAGAGATCTTTCATTTAGGTGTTGTTGTTTTGTTTTGTTTTGTTTTTGCCAGAGTGTCTTGGCTTTCTGTGCCTGAAATACTCTCATGGGCTTTTTAGCTGGATCCGAATGCCTTAAGGGCTGATTCGAGGCCAGAGTGCTATTTAGGACATCTGCCATTCTATGAGTCTGCTGTGTATCCCACCCACTTCCCATGATGGATCATTCTCTCCCTTTTTAATTCTATCACTTAGTATTAGCAGACACTAGTCTTGTTTGTGTGATCCCTTTGACACTTAATCCTATCATTATGATCAATTATGAACTGAAACTGATCACTTGGACTAGTGAGATGGCATTGGCACATGCCACCTTGATGGGATTGATTTGGAATCCCTTGGCATGTTTCTAGCTCTACCATAAGGGGTAAGTCCGATTGAGCATGTCCCAAATTGTACATCTCCTCCCTCGCTTATATTTAACAGGGATCTCTTTTCAGTTAATTTTAAATGCCTAAGAATAATTGTGTGTTAATTAAAGAGTTCAACAAACAGTATTAAGTAGAATAAAAAACACTAAAAGGAATAAAGTATTAAGTTGTTCATCAACAGTCAGGACAAGTGTGATCAAGTCATTGTTTTTCATAGTGTCCATTTCACTTCAATAGGTTTCCTTTTAGGTGCTCAGTTAGTTTCACTGATCAGGGAGAACATATGATATTTGTCCCTTTGGAACTGGCTTATTTCACTCAGCATGATGTTTTCCAGATTCTTCCATTTTGTTGCAAATGACCAGATTTCATTTTTTTTTTTTTACTGCTGCATAGTATTCTATAGAGTACATGTGCCATAATTTCTTTATCTAGTCTTCTGTTAATGGGCATTTAGGTTGATTCCATGTCTTCGCTATTTTGAGTTGAGCTGCAATAAACATTGAGGTGCAGACAGCTCTTTTATTTTCCAATTTAATTTCCCTTGGGTAAATTCCAAAGAGTGGGATGGCTAAGTTTTATGGTAGGGTTATATTCAGGTTTCTGAGGAATCTCCAAACTGTCTTCCATAGTGGCTTGACCAGTTTGCATTCCCACCAACAGTAGATTAATGTCCCTTTTTCCCCACATCCTCACTAGCATCTGTTGTTGGTAGATTTCCGTATGTAAGCCATTCTAACCAGGGTGAGGTGAAACCTCATTGTGGTTTTGATTTGCATTTCCCTGATGGCTAGTGATTCATGGACTTTTTCTTTCCAGTTACCAATGGAATGGTACCATTCCAAATAGCTTTAATAGGTTACAAACTCACCTATTGCCATTATTTATTAAATAGTTGACAATTCCATAATGTTCTCTAGATACTTTAGTCTCCAATGAAGAGACAAGTAGACGAGGGGGCTAAACGAGCTGTGCATTTAAAAACATAACATTTAATGTAAAAATAATGACCGGAGCACAAGTCCATTAAAGATGGCATATTGCAATTATTCATTTCTAAAATTACATTTCAGTTTAGCAGTTAGATAGATAAATAGTGAAGTAGAATTATGGTGATGTTAGAATTACTGTGATGTTATTTGGTCAAAGATTTCACAATCTCAATTTTGTGAAAGAGTTCTTTAAGATTCTGCATTGCATTTTGTCTTCTAATATAGAAACCTTAAAATTTTCCAATAAATTTCTCAGAAGTACTTATGCATAAATTCCACCACATCTGGTATTCATTTCTAATATATATGTCACAAGTAACTTTACAAAATCGCAGTTTATATTGATTGTATTTTGGGTGCTCTCCTATAATAGTTTTTTTAGCATGAGTTTGCTTATCAGTGCCTATCAAAATAAATATTTTATGTTCATCTCTTCAACTTTTGCTTATTAAATTTTTTAAGTGTGGTCAATAGTTTTTGCCATGATACTTTATTAAGACAAAACAATTAATTTGTCATTGTTTAAAACTACTAGTATACATGCATTCTACCACCTGTTCTTTCATGATAAGGCTTAATGCTTGTGGTGTTTGAGTAATAGTAAATATCTCTCAAGTAATTAGTACTTAATATCTTTTTGTGCACTTTAATATTTTTTTACTTGAAAGAAGGGGGAAGATAATGGTGACTTGATCATTTATATCAGATTATTGCTAATGTGTATCTTTCCTTAAATAAGCTAGCCTTATCATTAAGCACTATTTTGTCTTAAATGTATTTTGTGATCCTGTTGGAGTTATACACCCCACATTGAGGCATGTCAGAGAAATGAGAAAAAGCGATCTTCCACAGTCTCCCCAGCAATTCTGGACCTCTTCTCTTGGTCCACTCTCCACTCCTGTCCAGACTCATGCTAAGTGGTCGTTGTGGAATTGCTGAACATCCCTGATTCCATAGCAGAATGTAAGGAAGACATGTTTCATCAAGTGGACCCCTGCGTCGTTCAGCTCAAAGCCATGAGTGCATCATTTGATCGTTGATTTTTCTGATCTTGTTTTTTTTTTTTTTTTAAGATTTATTTATTTATTTGAAAGAGTTACAGAGAAAGAGGAGAGGCAGAGAGAGAGAGGTCTTCCATCCGATGGCTCACTCCCCAATTAGCTGCAACAGTCAGAGCTGTGCTGATCCAAAGCCAGGGGCCCAAGGACTTGGGCCATCTTCTACTGCTTTCCCAGGCCATAGCAGAGAGCTAGATTGGAAGTGGAGCAGCGGCACTAGAACTGGCACCCATATGGGATACCAGCACTTCAAGGGGGGTGTTAACCCGCTGTGCCACAGCGCCAACCCCCTGATCTTGTTTTTAAAGACATTTATACTCATAAATTAAGTTCAACCAGCATGTATCCTCACCACTGGTTAGATCCATGTTCCGATCTAATGATGCCCCATTTTCCCTGGTCCTACATTTGGCATCCTCTATTGTAAGATCAACAGTCACATGCCATGTGCCAGAAACCACTATCTGTTCTGGTGAATATGTCACATTTGCCATCCAATTGCAATTGAGGATACTGTTTTTTTTTTCCCTTTTTTTATTTAGTAAATATAAATTTCCAAAGTACAGTTTATGGATTACAATGGCTTCCCCCAACCCCCGATAATTTCCCTCCCACTCGCACCCCTCCCATCTCCGACTCCCTCTCCCATTCCATTCACATCAAGATTCACTTTCAATTCTCTTTATATACAGAAGATCGATTTAGTATATATTAAGTAAAGAGTTCATCAGTTTGCACCCACACAGAACACAGAGTGAAAAATACTGTTTAAGTACTAGTTATAGCATTACTTCACATTGGACAACACATTAAGGACAGATCCCACATGAGAAGTAAGTACACAGTGACTCCTGCTGTTGACTTAACAATTTGACACTCTTGTTTATGGCGTCAGTAATCTCCCTAGGCTCTATTCATGAGTTGCCAAGGCTATGGAAGCCTTTTGAGTTTGCCAACTTCGATCTTATTCTGACAGGGTCATAGTCAAAGTGGAAGTTCTCTCCTCCCTTCAGAGAAAGGTACCTCCTTCTTTGATGGCCCCATTCTTTCCACAGGGATCTCACTCACAGAGATCTTTCATTTAGGTCTTCTTTTTGTCATGTACCAATGCCATCTCACTAGTCCAAGTGATCAATTTCAGTTCACAATTGATCACACTGATAGGTCTAAGAGTCAAAGGGATCACATAAACAAGACTAGTGTCTGCTAATACTAACTGATAGAATCAAAAAGGAAGAGAATGATCCATCATGGGAAGTGGGTGGGATACACAGCAGACTCATAGAATGGCAGATGTCCTAAATAGCACTCTGGCCTCAGAATCAGCCCTTAAGGCCTTTGGATCTGGCTAAAGAGCCCATGAGAGTATGTTAGGCATGGAAAGCCAAGACACTCTGGGGGAAAAAAAAAAAGAAGACCTAAATGAAAGATCTCTTCAAGTGAGATCTCAGTGGAAATGAAAGAGGATACTGTTTGTTAAGCTCAGGAGTGCACCATTTTCTCTCATGGTGCACCTGATTTTCTCAGGAGTAATATCAGCAAGTCTTTTGCTTTTTAAATGTGGCACCAAACTCTGACATTTTACCTAGGATGCTCCTGAGTTACTGTCTTGCATGGTGGAATGCAGTTTTAAGGGCTTTCCCATGGCCTTTCCCACTATAATATCTATTATTCCAAAGGTTAATGAATCACTGAGAATTCCATTGTCTACAAAATCCATCATTTTAAGCACATGGCTGTTAGAGAAATACCCACAGGTTCTTCATGAACCCACTGAACTCATGGTGGGTTAGGTTCAGGCCAAATGGCTCTGTTTTACACCAAGCCTCAATACAACTTCACCTTGTCAACAAGGACATCATAGCATGGAGTTGTCTCTGAGAAAAAGTGAATTAGTTATCTATTACAGTCTAATAAATTATCACCCAATGTTAGCAGTTGTAAACAACAAACTTTTATTGTCTCACATAATTTGTGAGTGTCAGGAATCCAGAAACAGCCCAGCTATATGATTCTAGGTTAGGGCTTTTCATGAGGTTGCAGTCCAGATGTTGGTTGGGCTAGAGGCTTCCATGTTGCTTCCATGACAGCTCACTCATAGGTGGGTGTTGACAGAGGCCCAAGTTTCTAACCATGTGAACTGCTCTGTAAACTTCAACATTCACAGAACATGGCAGCCAGCTTCTTCCAGAGTGAGTGACCCAAGTTGTCTTTTATACCTACATTACAAATTGTCATTTACATCACATCCTGTGGGTTAGAAGTAAGTTACCAAGTCCATGTGAATTAAAGAAGGAGCTTTTCATGAAACAGTATACCTGGATATCAGTGAGCACAGCTAATAACCACAACTCTTAAGAAACAAAGCCGAGCCTTGAAGGCAGCAGAGCCTAGATTTCTTCTCAGAATAGATTGGTGAGGTAATGGCAACAAATGAGAGTCCTAGGGGGCTAGTCCTGAGGAAAAAAAGGGGGTAATAAGATGTAAACTTGGAGGCCACATGGCCTGGGAGGAAGACACTAGGTCCTAGAGATGTCACTGTAGCCCTGTCACCTTTCTCCATGAGTCAGGGAAGGCTGAATCCAGCACACACAGACTGTCGCCATCCCAGCATCTCCCTCACAATTCTCATATGAGGAGTCACATTACTTATGCCACTAATCTGTAGAACATTGAATCCATAGCTGCTTAAGAAGAAGCAATGCCTCTAACTGCTGAGCCTCTTCTGAACTCTCCTTGAGTGAATCCATTTGCTGTTACCAAAGGTGCATTCAGATACCTGTAGAGGAAGTGATCATAAGGACGTGAGGAGCTCCCAGCCACTGGACCTGGGAAGGCCCACGCAGTGTTTTAAAAAAAAAAATTGCTGTTATTTGCTACCCTTCTGCTAACCAGGGTTAATGATATTATCCATTTACCTGTCATGCTAGATGTCTGAAAACATATTGTGTTGAGGAAATAAGTGTGTTAAGCCTCTAATAATCCCATTCATTTCCATCACTATCATTAAGGTACCTTTCAAATGAAATGTGAAGGGAAGATGCAGGCTTCTGCAGTCATTGTAGATTTCATTACGCTACCTTGAGATTGACATTGTTAACCCCAGCGCCTCGCTCACTTCAAATGAAAGTAACTAGATTCTGTGTCCGCCACCTTTTTGAATTTCTATTCTCAAGGGGAAAATCCCCTCTGTTTTCCATGCCTTGGGCTATGACTTTGTGCAATTTTTTGAGCATCCATAAGTTTATTATTCATTTCAAATTTCAAGTGGAATTTTTAACTTTTAAGCAAGAAAAACTAGGAAACATTTCTTTTAAGAGATCATAAATTACAGTGTTACCAAATTACATCGGCATGTTCTGCACTGAGTTTTTGTGTGAGTATATGGCTGCTAGCAGCCTCTGCATTCTCGCAGAAGTCATATCAAAATACTGTGAAATATAGCAAGTTTCTTTAATACAAGAAACTGAGAATATTAGTCAAAGACCTGGCAAATATAGGATGTGTTTCCCTGTAATCAAAACAAGATTAACTCTTAGAGAGAAATGAAGCCAGGCAGTCCACATACCATTTTTAACTGACTCCATTTCACCACTTGCCTAAGAATTTTTAAGTTTTATCTGACCAAAAGTTTGCTGCTAAGAGAAAACTTCTTTCTGAGAAAGTAAAGTTCATATCAGTCCCAACTCTCCTCCAGTTATTCTCCCCAATGTCATTTCACTTTTGAATATTATCCAGTACACTCCCGGATGATATTCTGTGTCCTAGTTGGTGAAATATAGCATAGGAAGAGGCAATAAGGAAAGTGTGGAGATTGGATCTGAACCATAGAGATGTTTCTCTTATGCGTGATCACTTTCTTGTTATTATATTTACACTTTATCAACAAGGCACTTTTTTTTTTTCTTTTCCTACAAACGTTCCCGAGATCAGATCAGAATTGTCAAGACAGGTGATGAGGTGACTTGGTGAGGCTTTCTAAAACTGGCTGTAAAGCACTTACTGAAAAGATGAGAGATTCTTTGCATGGGTCAGCTTACTTTTGGAAAAGTTTGCAATAAGACTGAAAGCATAGGAAGGAGAGATACAGAGACTGTATAATAAACAAGACAGCCTGGACTCAAACGCACATAAGCCATGAACAATTAGTGTATCTTTCTGTCCCTACTGCAGAAGCAGGCGAGCTGAAGATGAAGGCCACTAGGATCAAGTTTACAATTTGGGAATATTTACGAAAGCACCCATGTATTTATTTTTTATTTTATTTTATTTTATTGGACAGGCAGAGTGGACAGTAAGAGAGAGAGACAGAGAGAAAGGTCTTCCTTTTCCATTGGTTCACCCCTCAATGGCCGCTGCGGCTGGTGCACCACGCTGATCCAAAGCCAGGAACCAGGTGTTTCTCCTGGTCTCCCATGCAGGTGCAGGGCCCAAGGACTTGGGCCATCCTCCACTGCACTCACGGGCCACAGCAGAGAGCTGGACTGGAAGAGAAGCAACCGGGACAGAATCTGGCACCCCGACCGGGACTAGAACCCAGTGTGCCAGTGCCGCAGGTGGAGGATTAGCCTATTGAGCCACAGCACCGGCCAGCATCCATGTATTTCAACAAAGCTGAAATAGTGTATGATCAAAATATATGTTAATAGATATTACAATCCTCATTTTCTTGCCCACTCCAAAGCAAAAGACTCTTAAGACATTAAGATATCTGACTTATTTAAATGAAAAGAAATGTTAGAAAATTACTAGCATGGAAAAATAGAAGCCATTTCTACTTATTTTTAAATTTGTATTAAATATTTTATTTTGTGTGGAATACATACACCTATGCCTTCATGTCCACTTCAGTAATAATTTCTCTGTCAGATAACAAGATTTACATAGAGATGAGTTTCATGTGAAAACTGATTTTGGTTTATTGCTAGCAATAGATAATTTGATGAAGGCTCCAACTCTGCAAAGGTGCCACCCATGATGAAAGGGCTCATTAATGCCCCAGACAGTGTATTAGAGGCTTACCAAGTCCAAAAACCTATCCAAATTTTGAAATGTAAAATAAAATAAAATGACCATGTGGGAATATGAAATATTTTGACTTTTTTCCTGAAGAGTAAATACCTTAATCTTTCCTTTCTGTATTCAAAACAGATTCTATAGATTTTTAAGAAAATCTCACATTGGATAAAAATGCTCACAAGAATGCAAAGGAAAAATTAACAAACAGTGAAATTGATAATTTGATGAATTCTCAGCAGTTTAAACTCTAAAGAAAGTTGTTGCCATCTGAGGAGTGAACCAGTAGATGGAAGATTCTCTCTCTGAGCCTACATTTCAAATAAATAAATAAATCTTTTTTTTGAAGTTGCATAACTAGCACTTGACTTTCTATCACTCCTTGTTACTCAAGACACTGACAAGAAGAGAACATGTTTTGTCTAAAAGAAAAAAAAATTTTTGAGATCTTAACCCATTTTGTAATCAACAGGACTGAAGAGTGCATGTGTTCTGAAGTCATGGCCAGTCCACTTTTCCCTTCCCATTAATTTTGATAGTCTCTTGTGTACCAAATTCTTTACAGATAGTCAATCAGCAATTAACAATCTTCTTGCCACATAGATATGACCAAAAATATAAATGTGTTCTTGGGTTAAACCATTCATTCAGTCTTTCATAAAACATGTTTATGGAATCATGTTGTTGTAAATGACTGTTTTTCAATATGTTTCATCAGAACTCAATTTAAAAACTCTGTTTTTCACAATTGTCTAGCAGATATGTTTACATACAGATGTAATTGAAATAAAGATTTTAACTATGCAATGAAAGATGATATTCTCAATGTATTCTGTTGTGACTGGGTTACTCTTAACCTAATGTGTTTTATATTTTGATTTAAATGGCATTTATAGGTCTACCAGATTGATATCACAACCCATTTGTGGTTGTGTTCTTCAATTTGGAAAACACTGATGCAATCTCAAAATATAATCTAGATGCAATACAAATGGGAAGAAATCCAGGAAAATGAACTGTCTTCTAGAAGCAATGAGTTCTCTAGATAACTCACAAGCCAAGTAAAGTAGGAAACTATTTTAGGCATGAGAGTATTTCCAACTAAATGACTTTATACAATATTTAAAGCTTACTGACAAAAACGCAGACCCTTCCAACACTGTAGGAAATCTATAGTACTGTACTTGAATTCACCATGAAGTTTCACTTTATTGCTTCCAGCGATGACATGCACATAAAACATGGAAGGACCAAAAAAAAATTGTCTCTTTGTCTAGAATAAGGACTTGATGGAGAAGAGGAAGACATCCTATGATGTGTCTACCTGATATTGTGACATTAAAGTGATATCAATGCCCAATGGCTGACAAAAAGACAAGAGCTATCCAAAGTGGTCCCAGGATGGTATAAACACAGCATCTTCACAGGACACAGAGCATCTTCCCAGCAAAGGACTACGCAAAACATTTTCCAAGTGCCTAAAATTTGTTAGCATTGATTTCATTTCCATTTGTGTTTGCTTTCTTTTATGTTCTGTAGTCTTCTTATACCATAAGTTTCCAGGCACACTTTCTCTGTTTCAATCATATACATATGTTACATTGTTTTTAATTACAAATTAAAGTTTTTATGGGCCCTGAATTCCATCAGAAAGAAAAATGTTGTTTTTCTCTTATGAAAAAGATAAAAAAGCAGCATAAGAAGAACATTTTTCTTTGTTTTAAATATTTCTTCTGGGAAAAATATTATGTATAGGGTCACAATAAAGATTTAGTGGCATATCTTACTCAGTATGGTCCATTATCTGGCATTATGTATTATCTGATCATGGGTTATATTCCAGCAAGAAGAAAGTAAGAGAATCACTTTTTAGAATCACAATATCTTATTCAGGCTTTTGAAGTGTTCATGCATTTTAAAGAAAGAGCATAGGACCCCCAAAGGTTTAATGCACCTGTATTAAATAAAGAAGATGGTCTCTTTTTCCAAATAATCTTAATGTGGAGAGAAGAAAGAGCAAAAGAAAAAGAAAAATTCCATAATATAAGCTGCACTGAATTTAATACATAATATGTCTAGTCATTTCAAAGAAGTACATTTTGATGCACTTTAAATTCATAATCAACTGAAAACATTTGTGCAAACACTACAATCACATTATTGCACCAAGTTTTATATTCTCTGGCATAAAATAGGAAAGTGTAAAGAATGTACTATACCATCATCTCCAGATAAGATGCAAAAACAGATCATTTTGTCATGTTTTAGGTCTTTTTTAAAGGATTTTGTTTATTTAGGGGCAGAGTTACAGAGAGAGGGAGAGAAAGAGAGATCTTCCATCTGCTGAGTTTACTCCCACAACAGGGCTGGGAAATGCCAAAGCCAGGAGCCAGGAGCTTCTTCTGGATGTCCCACTTGGATGCCAGGAGCCCACGTTCTTGGGCTGTCTTCTGCTGCTTTCCTAGGTGCATAATCAGGGAACTGTATTGGAAGTGGAGCAGCTAGGACTTGAACTGGTGCCCATAAGGGAAGCTGGTGTCGCAAGCAATGGCTTTACCTGGTATATTGCATCAGCCCCTTAAATATCTTCTAAACTATCACAGCTAGCAGTAGCATTTACTTGTGATGAAAATGTTTAATGGGATGTCATTTGGACAAATCTGCACACAGCACATTTTAAATAGTTACTTCTGCAGTACGTAATATGATATTTGACTTACATCTTCCCACATCTAAGTTTTATAATGCATTTGGATGAAAACTACTGACATCACAATAATATTGGGTTTGTTTAGGTGGGTAGGTTCTGCTTCTAGCAATAAAGAGCTGAGTAAAATTAATCTAGAAATGTTTTTGATGTGAATTGAACTTTAAATATGTATTTTATTCTAATGTAGATGTGTTCTGTGCTACTACTATTTTTCTTTTTAGCACAAAATAATTAATCTTTAGTTAAAGACCGTATTAGCATTTGTGATAATTGCTTAAGTTGAATCTCCTCAAAGGTAATATTGAGGATCTTTGAGTTAGCTGGATATGAAAAAAAAACTTAATTACTTTAGTCTTAAAAGAGACTCTACATCATTTCTCACAAAGACACTTCAAGTCATGTGTGACTCAGTTCCAAATAGTGTAGGTCTATATTATTAATCTTTGAATGCCAGACCAATATTCGATTTAAAGCATTCCAGCTGCAAACCTGTTTCTTTAATCATCAGTGCATTGTAATGATATAAGCTTGATCGAAAAATACGACTTTGTGCTTTGTTGTTAAAACGGTTTTTAATTGAATTACAGATTTCATTCATTTTCTTGGACTGTGTAAACCATACCATAGTTGTGTCTTAAAAATGCATCCACTGAATGAATTGGAAGCGCTAAAATCCGTACTCCACTTGCCATAAGCAAGCCTCAGGTGGGGAGCTCTGTTACACACTCATTCACTTGTATGAAGCCTCTCAGAAGCCTCGTTGAGGTCTTAAGACAAGAGGTATTGAAGCAATCTAAGGCAACAATCGTTAGAGAAAAATAGAGTGTTCCATTTTTTTCAGGTTTGTCTTTATTCTGGGCAGTGCGAGTGATCTTCTGCACACTGAAGAGGCAAACTCTGGGAAGATGGGGGGAGGGGAGGGTGGGAAGAGGGAATGACCAAAACGGGACTCACAATCTGCCTTGAATTGAAGCCGTTGGGATGTTCACCTTTAGGAAAAGGGACTCCTTCCACTCAGATCAGCCTTGAATGCTCAGCTTTAGAGACCAAAAAAACCATTAAAATGTAATGTTGCATTGCCTACTTCTTCTCATTCCTATATAAAATACTCTTGGGAGCCAAATGGGGATTAGGAGTGTTTGCACTAATTATGGCCTTCATCCCAAACATATATCCGGTGATATCTCAGAAAGAGATAGCACATGCACACCAAGGAGCAGACATTGGAAGACAAGTTACAGCATGGACAGAATCCTGTATGGGAAGTGGCTTCTCTCTTTTTTTGACAAGCAGAGTGAACAGTGAGAGAGACAGAGAGAAAGGTCTTCCTTTTCTGTTGGTTCACCCCTCAATGGCTGCTGCAGCTGGCGCACCGCGCTGATCCAAAGCCAGGAGCCAGGTGCCTCTCCTGGTCTCCCATGCGGGTTCAGGGCCCAAGGACTTGGGCCATCCTCCACTGCACTCTCTGGCCACAACAGAGAGCTGGACTGGAAGAGGAGCAACCGGGACTAGAACCCAGTGTGCCGGCACTGAAGGCAGAGGATTAGCCTAGTGAGCCATGGCGCCGGCTGGGGAGTGGCTTCTTGTTTTTCAATTTCTAACTAAAAACATAGTTATCTGATGTTAGTAGAATTAGATCCAGAGAATTTTTGGATTTTCAGCTATAATATCATTTTAAAACCTGCTGAATGAGAGTCACTTGGAAGGCAGGAATCTGGCCATGGTGAGAATAAAGACACATTCAAGGTAACGCTGGAAACCTATTCTTCAGCCTCAAACCAAAGAGGAAGCTACTGTTCTCACCACCCAAACTCCACACAGAACCAACAAAGTTCTTGGGTGTTACATGGTCAGTGAATGCCCACAGCTGGTATTTTTTTCCCTAGGGTTAAGGGAGCCTCAATGCATACCAGGAACTTGGGCATTGGTTGGTGTCAGGACTTTGCTAACCTGACTTATTTTGCTTTGTTTTCTTCCATTTATTGATTTTTTAAAAAACCATTACTGACAAATTTCAAGTTTCTGCATGTGAAGTCATCACACACTGTGTTCCAGTTACAACAGGAAATGTAGTAGAAAAAGAATATTGTGTTTTAATAGAAAGGTTTTTTCCTATTCATTCAACAGATGTTTGTCGAACACCTAATAAATGCCGCAGAAGTGACGTTCCTTCGTAACCTGGGAGAACTGTGGAGATGTGCGGAATAGACCTACAGCATGCGACCAAGGCAGAAGATGCGTTGCTTCTGATACTGTGTGGAGGGTCCACTCCCCAGAAGGAAGCTTTGAAGGCAGCTTTGGACAGCAGAGACTCAACAAGCCCCTTCAGGCTTCCAAGAGATTATTGGCGAAGTCAGACCAAAGTAAAATTAACATTTTGTGAGGTTGCTCTCAGGTGTCTCTTCTCATCTGGAAGACTGGGCAACAACCTAGAAAAGGTAAGGGCAGCACACTTGGTTTCTCTCTGTTTCTAATTTGTGGATGTTCCCTTAAATAATAACTACGGCTCCTTAGCTGTCTACTTTGGTCTTGATCTAAATTTCAATAGGTACTGAAGAGGGGAAATTTCTTTGCTTGGGAGCAATTATTATATCAGAGAATTAGCATTTATAGTGTAAGTTGTTGCTTGCAGATTTAGGGGTCTTGCATTCTGGGATTGTTTATAGGTAAATCACACAGGTATTATTCAGTAGTATAGTCCTATATTGTGCTGAAATCCCAGAACCTCACAAAATTAGAATGTATGAACCATTGCTACATGGTCAATCAACCCCGAACAACATTTATTTGCTTGGGATTCTGCACTTTGGCAATTTAGACAGGGCTAGCTGGAATAGCTTGTTTCTAGTGTTGGCAGGTGGTTGATTCATGTCTTGTGATCAGTTGGCAGATAGGCCAGGGTGTGCCTGGCCCTGGATGGTCCAGGAGACTAGAGCAGTTAGCAGAGTTACCTCAATCTTTCTCCACACCTCTTTGTGCAGCTAACTCAGACTTCCCCACCCGAAGGCTGCATTGCAAGGCAGCACAGCCCAATGCACAAAGGTTCTTCAAGCCTCTGCCTGCATCACAGATGCGGATGCTCCGTGGGACAACACACATCACAAGGACAAGTCCAGAGTCAGCAGGGAAAAAGACATGTGAGAGCATGGATGGTTGGAGTCATGACTCATGGAGGCCACTAATGTCACAATATGACACAGTCGTGATGAGAATAACTCCTCTTAGTAATAATAGTCTATGTTAGTTCTTTGCAAAAAGAGGTAAGTTAAACACACACACACACACACACACAGTATTCACCAGAGACATTTTTAGCTAGGGCCACATCCAATAAGAAAAAAAATGTTTAAGAGTAAACCTTTGAATTATAATGCTACTATAAAGAAAAAGAAGTGATTAGTTTGCAAGAAAATAAATTCTACTTATTAGAAAAAGAGAAAGTTAATTTGCTGTCTTCTATGGAAATAGGCATTTTTTTCCAGTAATTAAAAAGCATTTGAGTGTGTTAACTGGTCTGTAGTGATGTCCATTTCTGTGTATAATAGTGTCTGGTACGTATGGTCGTCTCTGGGTACACGGGCACCTCTCATACCCCATGGATACCAACAACCACAGATACACAAGTTCCTTGTACAAATGCTGTAGTTTTTGCATATAGATTACCTGTAATCACTTACTGCGCCATAACGCCATGTAACTTATTGTTATTCTGTATTTTTTACAGAATTGTATTTCCTTGGGAAATAATTCCAAGGAAAAATGTTTACATGTTGCCGACAAGCACAAATTTTTTTTCAAAGAGTTTTGATACCAAGTTGGTGGGATCCATGAATGTAGAGCCCACAGACACATAGGGCCTGCCATATATATTGTGTGTTCAGAATTTTCAGGAAAAGAGGGTAACTGAATAACTCAGGGTTCAGATGTTACTTTACCCAAATTGTGTGCTGTTTCATTGTTTCTTTTTTTTCTTAATATGAAAGTATTAGATGATGGATGAAATTGTTTGCTTGCTCTAAAATGGGGGATCAAGTTAAGAAATTAATGCAGGCCGGCACCGTGGCTCAATAGGCTAATCCTCCGCCTTGCGGTGCCGGCACACTGGGTTCTAGTCCCGGTCGGGGTGCCAGATTCTGTCCCAGTTACCCCTCTTCCAGGCCAGCTCTCTGCTGTGGCCCATGAGTGCAGTGGAGGATGAACCAAGTTGTGGGCTCTGCAGCCACATGGGAGACCAGGAGAAGCACCTGGCTCCTGGCTTCAGATCAGCGCGATGCGCTGGCCGCGGCGGCCATTGGAGGGTGAACCAATGGAAAAAGAAGACCTTTCTCTCTGTCTCTCTCACTGTCCACTCTGTCAAAAAAAACATTAATGCAGTGCCATCAGCCTACACTCTTTGATTGTCATCAGCCAAGATAATGCTCTGTAAAATGTGAGGAATTGTAGAATTATTCCAACCAAGTACTGGGCACTGTAATAGCAGGCAAAATTCTGTATTGTCAGTTTCAAAGTAAGGCACACTGGAAATAACAGTTTAACATCCTCTGTCCCGATTCTGTAGTTTCTGTACCCAACTTCCATTATTTAAGAAGGCAGTTTTGCCTGAGTATGAACTGTGGAATTGGATCACAGCTGATAAGCTGTGAAATAATTTAACCACTTGGAGGAGAAAGAATAAAAAAAAAAACCCTCTAGAGTTATCATTGTCATGACAGCTTAACATAGTTTTCTGTCTGGTATGAAAAGGACCTTAAAAAGCAAAACTCTAGGCAATCTAAAGAAGTGAATATTATATATTAAGACTGCACACTGAGTGTCTGGTGTAGCCAAATACATACTCTGATTATCTCATTTAACTTTCAGTAAGAATGCCTGTGAGGCCACTGCTATTGTCATCCTTATTTTACAGGTAAGGAAACTGAGGATTAAAGAACTTAAATGTGTCAGCCATGATCTCACAGAGTCAAGAAGCAGATTCAGGGAGGCTGTTGCCAGGCTGCTCCTCTGTGACTGTGACTGTTCCCTATGATGCCCCCCCAGCAGGAAAGAACCCTAGAAATAAGAAAGTCCTAGAAATTCCACTGTCCAGCTCTGCTTGTGGCTTATGAGGTTCCACTCATGGGAATGCATAAACTCGGATGATTGCAAAGAAGGGAAGAATGCTGATTTGCTTGTCTTCTCCAGGTGCTCGCTCTCGCTCTCTCTCTCTCTTGCTCTCTCTGTGTATGTGTGTGTCTTGTTTTCATTCTAATACCATAAGAACTCCCAGTCCTCTCTCTGGTTCAAATCTGGGGGCATAGGATATATTCTTTGAGTAGCTCAAGACTGCCAGCTTCTTTCACATTCAAAACACAACCTACTCAGTCCCAGGTCATTGCCACTGACCAATAGTTTCTGACATCCTGGAAAAAATCTCTATGCTCTGCCCATCACTGTTGCCCAATGAAGCTATGGGAAAATGCTCTTCTGCATCACTGAGCAGATGGGTTTCTCCTTCACTTCCGAGTGTCCTGGTGCTGAATCCACAAAGACAGCAGTGCTCCAAGTTCTCAATTTGTGCAGCAGGATCAGTGACATCTGCTGCTTGACTCTCTGCTTCCCTCTGCCCGTAGAGCCCTGGCTTAGAGACTGGGAGAGCTCTGCTACACAACCTGAGTGTCGCTTCACCATGATGAACACAAAGTGTGTGCTATTCATATCAGGAATGAAACATCACAAAGGCTTTCTTCCCCCAGGGAGAGACGAGCGGAGCTGGATGGCAGCACCCACAAAAGACTTTGTCTCCTCCTCAGCATGCCCATGTCTCCTCATGCATACAGCCCCTGGCGGGTCCACCAGCCACCCCTTGGAACATGCTGGATGAATCTAAGTGTGCAAGATACAAATAGGGTATCACTCCAACATTCTGGACATGTGTCAGAAACCCGTAATCGGTTAGCCTTAGGATAAACTAGTTATTATAACTGTCAGCATGTATGTTTTACCATGAGATGGAGCAGGGGAGCAGAAGGCAGCAAGGTTGAGTGCTTGTGTCACTGCCGCTCCTGTGGGAGAACCTCATCCTGGCCCAGTCCTAGCTGTTGCAGGCATTTGGAAACTGAATCAGCATGTAGAAGATCTTTCTCTCGGTCTCTGTCTCTGTCTCTCTCTCTTCCTCCTACCTCCTTCCTCCCTCCCAAATCCTCTCCCTCATTGTGTGTACCTCTGCTTTTCAGATAAAAATGAAAATAAATCAAATTTCTAGAAGATCTTGTTTCAGAAAGCAAACACTAGAATAAAACTTTGTTATGCAAATTAAGGCAATAATTAGCATATCTTTGCAGGATAAGTTGTGTGGGTAAGATATAAAAATCACCTTTTGTCAATCATTCCAGGTTAATTTTTCCTGACATGCATTGTGTGCCAAGCTCTTCTATAAGAAAAATGGACGATAAGCATAAGAATCCAAATACTTTGGAAAACAATGTGAAACTAAACACCTGCCCTGTTATAACCTGAGGAAACGTGGCAGCACAGAATGAGCTGTCCTCTCTACGTTCCTCTGGCAGAAGTGAGCTGTATGGTTTGAACCATGATCTCTTGACACCAGTGTTGCGTCTTGATCCACTAACCCGGCTATCCTCCTGCGTAGAAGCATGCTCATATGCAATGAGATGTGAAGACAGGAGTTCCTTTCACATCCAAGCCATTTGTGAAGACCCCAGTCTGTTGCCAGGAAGTTTCCTAGAGGGTCAACTACGTTAGGCATTTTACCTGCTCTGACGACAGCCACAGTGGTAGTTGGAATGGGAGGGATATTGAACCTCTACACTTTGTACAGTATCTTGTTTAATTATCTCAGCAGCTCAATAAAGTAGAAATATTCATCATAATTTTCCAGATGAGGAAAACTAGGTAAAGAGAAATTAACCTACTTTTCCATAGTCAGAGGAGTAAGATCAGCATTATTTTAAATCTCACATTTTTCCGAGTTTGATCTTAGAGATGTATTATTTCCAGGAGATTACAAAATTCTGAAAATGTGGTCAGTTGAATAGAATCCGTTGTGAAGTGAAGACTGAGATCTCTGGAATTAAAGGGACCAGCAACTGATACGAGTAGGAGATAGAGGCAGGTGGTGAATGTCCATAGAACACTGGGAAATGTTGTCATGGAATGAAGCTGAACTGGGTCAGGTACTGACAACAGAGGAATAGGTTTGTATGAGACAGGGTGGTTTATGCAACCAGGAAGAAGCAGTAAATGCATTCCAGCTTGGAAGAGGGCACCTTAAGTAGATAGTGGGATTTGGAGAATAATTATTTTTCTTTTTTTAAAAGTTTTCTTTTATTTATTTGAAAGAGTTACAGAGAGAGGTAGAGACAGAGAGGTCTTCCATCTGCTGGTTCATTCTCCAGATGGCTACAACGGCCAGAGCTGCACCGATCCGAAGCCAGGTGCCAGGAGCCTCCTCTTTGTCTCCCATGTAGGTGCAGGAGCCCAAGGACTTGGGCCATCTTTTACTGCTTTCCCAGGCCATAGCAGAGAGCTAGATTGGAAGAGGAGCAGCCAGGACCTAGAACCAGCACCCATATGGGATGCCAGTGCTTCAGGCTAGGGCTTTAACCCATTGTGCCATAGCGCTGGCCCCTATAATTATTTTTCTTGAAGTCATCAAAACTTCCTAAAGAATTAGAGTTTTTTTTTTAATATTTCATTTAATCAAGACTGCTTTAGAAATTGAATGGCATTATAGATTATACTACAAAGAGTTTCTTTCTTTTTTTTTCTTTCTTTTTTTTTTTTTTTTGTTTTGTTTTGGACAGGCAGAGTGGACAGTGAGAGAGAGAGACAGAGAGAAAGGTCTTCCTTTGCCATTGATTCACCCTCCAGCGGCCAGCACGCTGCGGCCGGTGCACTGCTCTGATCCGATGACAGGAGCCAGGTGCTTATCCTGACCTGGTCTCTCATGGGGTGCAGGGCCCAAGCACTTGGGCCATCCTCCACTGCACTCCCTGGCCACAGCAAAGAGCTGGCCTGGAAAAGAGGAAACCGGGACAGAATCCAGCGCCCCGACCGGGACTAGAACCTAGTGTGCTGGCGCCGCAAGGCAGAGGATTAGCCTAGTGAGCCGCTGTGCCGGCCTGAGTTTCTGTTATTGGGAAACCAGAAGGTATCTAGTTTATAGCCTTAAATCAAAAACATGAAAGTAGGAGAAGAGGATATTGTAAATTCCCATCAGTGGCTTAGAAATCAACACAGTAAAAGTTTTAAAATATCTTCTATTGAAATAACAATGCAAGGGTGTACTGACCAGAGTAGGATTGCTGTCTTTCCCAAGCATTTTCTTTCTCCCCCATTAGTAACAGAACCCAGTAGTATGGGGGTGAAGGATATAAATTAGATGATTACATGTTTATATATTTTTCTTGGGAAAAGTGGAATTACAGTCAATGAGACATAAGTAGAAGATGGGCACTCAATGATGGCCGAGCAGCAAGATGGAGGGAGACTGGATCCCTGGTAATCTTGGAGTCATAGCAACTCAACAGCTGCTTATCTCTGGACTTTTCTTTGAATGCATTAAGACTTTCCTTTAATGGTAACCTATTACTTTCTTTAAAAGATTTATTTATTTATTTGAAAGAGTTACACAGAGAGAGGAGAGGCAGAGAGAGAGAGAAGTCTTCCATCCGATGGTTCACTCCCCAGATGGCTGCAACAGCTGGAGCTGCACCAATCCGAAGCCAGGAGCCAGGAGCTTCTTCCGGGTCTCCCAGGTGGGTGCAGGGGCCCTAGGACCTGGGCCATCTTCTACTGCTTTCCCAGGCCATAGCAGAGAGCTGGATCAGAAGAGGAGCAGCTGGGACTAGAACTGGCGCCCACATGGGATGCTGGCACTTCAGGCTAGGGTGTTAACCTGCTGCACCACAGAACTGGCCCCGTAACCTATTACTTTAGGCTTTCCCATTTTATAGGGCCAAATATGATTCAAATCAATGCAAGTTTAATTTGGTTAAATTATCATTACCTTACAATGTTGTTAAATGATAATTTTAAAATTAAAATTAAAGTAAATAATGATAATAAACAATTCAGATAATCTACATTTTATATGTGTGTGGAGTTTGTGGCTGAATTTAATTTATGAATAGCAAATATAATAATTATTTGAAAGCTAATCTAAGAGGAATGAATCACAGGTCAGTGCCTATAGCTCAAAATTCCCTTTACATTTCCAGTATATCAAGCACAGAACATAAGGAAGGAGACAACCGCAAAGTTGGTAGACCATTTCTCTATGTAATTAATGTACTGTGATGAAAATGTAGAAACACAGGTAAAATTTAAACACCTAAGGATAATTGTTTGTCAATTACAGAGTTCAACCACTAGTACTAGAATTAAAAAAAATACTAAAATGGATAAAGTATTACATTGTACAACAACTGTCAGCACAAGAGCTGATCAAGTTACTGTCTCTCACAGTGTCCATTTCACTTCAACAGGTTTCCCCTTTGGTGCTCAGCTAGTTGTCGCCTATCAGGGAGAACATATATTTGTCCCTTTGGGACTGGCCTAATCCACCCAGAATGATGTTTTCCAGATTCCTCCATCTTGTTGCAAATGACCGGATTTCATTGTTTTTGACCACTGTATAGAAGTTATGTTAAGCTCTAATTTTCACAGAAGTGGGAGGGGTCTTCAAAAAGTTCAAGGAGGCCAGCATCACAGCTCACTTAGCTAATCCTCCACCTGCAGCGCTGACACCCTGGGTTCTAGTCCCGGTTGGGGTGCCGGTTCTGTCCTGGTTGCTCCTCTTCCAGTCCAGCTCTCTGCTGTGGCCCAGGAGGGCAGTGGAGGATGGCCCAAGTCCTTGGGCCCTGCACCCACATGGGAGACCAGGAGGAAGCACCTGGCTCCTGGCTTCGGATTGGTGCTGCATGCCAGCCACAGCACACCAGCCATAGCAGCCATTTTGGGAGGTGAACCAACAGAAAGCAAGACCTTTCTCTCTGTCTCTCTCTCACTGTCTAACTCTGCCTGTCAAAAAAAAAAAAAAAAGTTCATAGAGAGTGAATGTTCCTTACAACAAAATAAATTTATCTCTTCATTCCATTTTCCACAAGCTTTTAAATTGTATTATTGATTAAATTATGTCACTAAAGAAAATGTGATTTCTAAAATTATTATGATTCTCAAGTATAAATTCTGATAAACCATCACCTTTGAAATAAATAATGAAAGAACAGATTGCAGAAGGGTTATGAATATGCTTGCAAAAAGTCTTCCCCAAATTTGGGAAAACTATAATTTGGTGTCTTTTCTGACTAGGTAGAAGACACAGAAAGACTGATTACTGTACATGGTGCTTCCAGAAAAGAGAGGAGGCATGAGGGGGAAATGGAAAGATAATAAACGGGACATTATACAAACTCTTACAGTCTTCTTGTTAATTGGAAAACATGAAAAAGAAAGAATTAATGAGAGACAAAATACAGGCAATCAAGCCCAGTTCCCAAAAGTGGAGAAGGAAACTCCAAATAGCAAGTTTATTGGCTTGGCAAAAAAAAAAAAGTCACCTAACATATTCTTTTTATCTTGTTGTGTGCTTTGTTATTGACTAAATTATTTAACCCTACAACCTGAATCAGCAGTTTTCGACAAATGGATCCTAAATGTCCAATTCCAGGCTTCCCTCCTGCCCTGGAGTCTGTGTATGAGCACTGTGATCCTCACAGGGATGGCGAGTAGACGTCAGTTACCTAGAGACATGAAATACAGAAAAGGAATACCTCCTCCATGCTGGTCTCATCAGCACCTTCACTACCAGTGCTCTCTCAACAGATGGATTCGCTGATCACTTCTGTAAGATTCCTTTTACTGTCTCCTCTTTTCCATTGTCTGTGCTGTTAAGTCAGCCACCATAGCCCCAACCTTGGCCCTGACCTTGGGCATCTTTGAATCTGGTCCCCATTCTCCCCATCTATTCCCCCTCCAACTGACGATGATTCATTGTCCAAAACCCAGCCTGGGCAATACTGGACCATGCCTTAAAAGTAATGATCTTCTCCTAATGACCTTTCTAGCTTCACCTCCCATCGTGTGTTCCCCACGACCTTACACTCCAGGAACGTGAGGCAATTCTTACTCATTCACACAAGGTAAGACACCACCTCGGGTCCTGTCCTCACTGGTTCACACAAGACACCACCTCAGGTCCTGTGCTCTGTCCTCTGCGTGAGCAACCTCCTCTACTCCCTTCTCTGCCTCTCCACTGCCCGTCTGTGTGCCTTCGTGGCCCCTTCTACGTCCTGCTCAGTCTGAATGAAGGCTTCTCTGTCTCCTTCATGCTCTAAAAGCATTTGGCGCACACCTCTATGAAAACATTGGGGTGAGCCTTGTGGCACAGTGGGATAAGCTGCAGCCGATAATGGAGTGTTGGTTTAAGTACCATCTACTCCACGTCTGACACAGCTCCCTGCTAGTGGGCCTGGGAAGCCCCAGAAGATGGCTCCTGTACTTGAGTTTCTGCCACCTACCTGCGGGACCCAGGTGGAGATCCTAGCTCCTGACTTTGGCCTGACTGATCTCTGGCTGTTGGGACTCAAATTCTTTTGAGGAATGGACTGGTAGATAGAAGATTCTCTCTCTCTCTCTCTCTCTCTCTCTCTCTCTCTCTCTCTGTGTGTGTGTGTGTGTGTGTGTGTCCCTTTTAAATAATATAAATAAATATTTTAAAATAAAGCTTTTATCTTTTGTACTCTAATTTTTCCTTCTCATAATAGCACTTGTCTGTGGGCTCTTTGAGAGGCCATATTTGATTAGTTTTTGTGTCTTTATTACCTAATGATCTACCTGCACATAGTAGCTTCTTGATTTTTGGAATTGCTATAAAATGTACTTTATGTTACTCACATAAAGATTGGTTTTTGTCCTATATGGAACAAATCAATCACTTTAGTTTTATTCAGAAAAGGTAATGACTTGAAATGAGTTAGGGAATCAAACCTGGGAGATATTATTATTGCATTTACATAGCACATTTTAACTGCACCATAGTGCTTACCAAGCACCATAATTAGTTATTAAAGTTTAACTTTTTCCAGTTAATTAAACTTGCATTTGATAAAAGTATCCAGTTGTGGCAGATAAGCAGCTTGTATGCGTGTGTATGTTGTTAAAGGCTGGATACAGAAGTTGAGGTTTCCATATTTCTCTGCTTACTTAAATACCTGGCAATATTGCTTCTCTAATACAGGAGACAAACTCTGTTATTATGACTTATTAATACCTAGTTATTGAAATTCTGTTCCTTGCAGTCATACCTAATTTCTTTTTTTTTGAAAATTTATTTATTTATTTGAAAGGCAGAGTTTCAGAGAGCCAGAGAGAGAGAGAGAAAGAGAGAGAGAGAGAGAGAGAGAGAGAGAGAGATCTTCCATCCGTTGGTTCACTCCTCAATGCCTGCAATGGCTGAAGCTGCACTGATCTGAAGCCAGCAGCCGGGAGCTTCTTCTGGGTCTCCCACATGGGTGCAGGAGCCCAAGCACTTGGGCCATCTTCTACTGCTTTCCCAGGCCATAGAAGAGAGCTGGATCAGAAGAGGAGCAGCCAGCACTCGCACTGGTGCCCATATGGAATGCTAGTGCTTCAGGCCAGGGCGTTAACCTGCTATGCCACAGCACTGGCGCCCCACCCCCCCCAATTATTCTTAATGCATCCTTAAGGACTCAATCAGAGCCAATAGCCAAAGCCTTCAGACCTACCTGACATCAATATTCTAGTCTAGCAATATTCTGGTCTCCTCCCTCCTCATCTACATTGCTACTTTCTCTACATTGTAGAAACTTATGGAAAAGTAGTCATTAATTGCTTAAATTAGGAAGTTTACATGAAATGTAAAAAGGTAGTAGTCTTCTGTTTGCAGCTATTCAAAGTGTAGACCAAAAATGCCATACAGAGATTTTACAATAATATTTCCCTAATTCTGATTGATACTAAGTCCTACAACAGATTCATGCAGAGGCGGGAGTGTTTTCTGTGCTCTGTTCTAAATGCTGATACCCATTATCCTGGAGAATGGTCTCTCTTTGGCTGTATTGCTGAATGTCTCAGCACAGGGGCCGCTGTGGTAGTGGTCACCGCTGTCATTGTGCTGCTGCAGTTGCAGCTGGAAGAAAAAAGATTCCAGACTGGGGAAAAAAAATCTGGAAAGAGTCACTCTGCTTGAAGGAAACCACACATTCTAGACTTTTCCAAACTTCTTATCAAGGACATCCTTAGGTCTAATATCTAGATTTGGAGTAATTCATTTCATATTTGTTTTTATGTGAAGCTCTTTAATTCATCATATCCAAATTGATAACTGAAAAAGGTAAATTGCAAAGGAGAATACAGTATTGATGAGTGTAGTGTAAAAGAAGAGAAACAGAAGCACATGCAATTACTATTTTTAACATGGAAAAACTGCTAAGCAGTAAAGAATCAGAATATTAATGGTGCTTGTCTTTGGTGAACTGTAGGTGATTCACTTCTTCCCTTTGTTCTCTAAATGTTCTACAACAAGGACCATGACTTGGAAACAGGAAAAAATGTATAACTCAAGTTCCTGAAATACTTGATTATATAAAGAAACACATATGAAAATGAAAAGTATTAGGAAAAGCAACACAACATAGAAGATAGGAGCAAACGATAGACAAACAATTCTTACCTATACTGAAGGAAGGCAACAAAGACCTGTCTTAGACAATACCATATCATAGCTATCCCAAAGAGCAGACAACACCGTGGTCCATTTCATCTGGGCAGGTTCTGGATCACCTGTGCGATTAACCTTCCAATAACTTCCTTCCTAAGCCTTCGGACTCCAGTCTCCTATCTGTGAAATTATAGCTTCCGAGAAGACTGAAAATTGATGTGAAAGCACCTGGATTTCAATTTGCAGATGAATAATGAGTTCATATCATCGTCAGAGCAGATGTTCAATCAATTCCTGGAGCGCCGTGTGAGTGTACACCGTGAGCGTCAATGTTGTGTGGGAAACAACATGAGTGAGAGAGCCACGTGGTGTTTATGGGCGTCACCACTGGGCTGGAATGATAAGGCATACTCAAATAGCTACCATGGCATCAAGTGCAATGGGCGCAGAGGCAAATTCAGAAAGCTCTACAGGGCAGAGTATCCCAGGGTAAAGATTCTGTGAAAGGGCATGAAAACCCTAAATTCCAGAATCGGCTGTCTCATTACCTATGTGACCCACGACAGGGTTCCAAGCCTTCTCTGAGTTTCAGATTCATCATTTTTCCAACCAGGAGAATTTTTCCATATGCCAAAATAACTTCTGCTATTATGACAGACACTGATATAATACTTTGTACAAGAACTGATCTAACTTCTTCATAGCTACAGATATGAAGATTATGTGTGGGGTGCATGTGTATGGCATATATGTATGGCATAGACCATAAGAGAATGCATATGTTAAATCATCATATCAACCTTATCACACAAATACAATTATTAACGTTCCTGTTTTTTTCAACTGAGAAGTTGAGGCCAAGAGACAAAGATAAGTTCCTTAAGTCACATGACTAGGATTCAAAGCCAGGCAGTGAGTATACTTGATTGAAGAGTGGAAAGGTGTCTAGGATTTTACAAAAAACTGTGATGTGAGGAGTGCTTTTCAGAGTGGAAGCTCACCATGAGTGGAGGGCCAGAAGTGGGCAAACAAGAGAGCTATTGGGAGGCAAGGCAGGAAACTGGAAAGACTAAACTTTAAATGCATGAGTTGGGATCCTTAGTCATTTTGTGACAGTGACAAACCACTAAGTACCGTAAGCTTTAATTATCTAAAAGTAAGAATAATGACATGTTCCTTGCAGGATTGAACTGAAGATCAAATAAGACAACACGTGTACAAGGCTACACACAGTGGCTGGCACGTGGAGCTATTACTGCCAAACAGTGGAGAACCTGCTTTGTCCAAATCATAATTCAGGATCAGATGAAATGGGGCAATAATTGTCTGCCAATGTAGTTAGGATGCAAGTTAGGAAGATCTTGAATGTCTGGCCAGGTAGCTTGGATTTTTATGGTGTAACAGGGAGACTTCAAGGAGGAAATTGGTAACAACTGCCAATATTTGAATTTCCTAAGTTCTCCTCTGGTGGGCAGGGTGAAGGGGGTGTTGTGGGCAGATCCATGGAAACATGTGTGGGACAATACCCACATTTGTGTACAGGGATGTCGGTCCCTTCCTCTCAGCTTATGGAACTGCCGAAATTTCCACTGTTTTTAATTGCTAAGATATTTTTGAAGAAAACCAGAGCTTGTCCCATTTCCACAGTCATGCAGCAATGCATTTTTCAGACTTTAAAACGAACACAGTTTCTAAGACTGTGGGCATAGTCGAGGAGAATGGTGCTAAAGCCTGGCTCCTTAAAAGGTGACTCAGAAGCCGGCATCATCCGCATGACTACTTGTTAGGAAGGCAGAATCGCAGGCCCCACCCCCGACCTCATAAATCAGAGAGTGCATGTTGACAAGGTCCTCAGGTGATGTGTAGCATATTAACATTTAAGAAGCACTACCCTAAATTCCTTAACCAGGTCCATCATTCTGCGTATACCAGTGGGTGATTTTTGTCTAGTCATTTTTAAGAGGACAGAGGACGTCAACTTAGACTCCGAGTACGTGAAGCCATCTCCTTTTCCAAAGCATTTTAGTATGTAGCCTATTTTTTTATTTTTTATTTTTCACACAGCTGAGAACCTGGCCGCCCTTCGCTGGGTGATGAAAATGAAAACAAGAGTCTTCGGCGAGGGGCAGGCCGGCTGTAGCGTGGAGGAGGAGAAATTTTAAGTCGATGGGAAAAGAGGGCCAGCAAAGGGTTAAACAAAAAAGGTAAAATATGAAGACATGTTTGAAGGAACCAATAGCAGAGGGAAACATTCTTTAAATAGAACAGGAATAACGCTGACGCGGGAACATGCTGCCCCCCTTTGAAGTTGAGAAGGGAACGCCGGCGAGTGCCGGTGCTCCAGTGGCAGAGGCTGGTAACGAGGTTCTGAAGATGTGGCTTCGCTCCCGCCCGGCACACACACAGAGGTCTGGGATCCATTTCATCCTCAGTCATCACCTTCCCGGGCGAGGGCCGCTGCAGCAGCAGCACAGGAACAAATACCTGGGGTCTCCTGGTCCCTTTCTCCCTCTTCTTTCTTCCCTCCTTCCCGACCCGCCCCTGTGCTGCAAGGTGCCTTTCCCTTTCCAGTCTCCACTTTGGAAAGCCTTGTGCACCCTCCTCTCTGAGTCATACATGCCGTTAAAATCGACTTTTGAGGTAGTTATCAGTGCTCCCCCTGGGCCTGTCATCCTGTCATTTAGAATCATCAGGTTTTTAGAAAATCTAAGAGGCTAACAAACAAAGCAGCCCGTTGGATTCTCAGCCTCTCACACACTCAGAAGTGTGTCTCTGTTCTCTCCTGGGTTCTCGTCCTACCACCCAGTGTGGGTGCTGACGGGGCAGCAGATTTGCAACGTGCAACAACGTTGGCCTCTGTGCTAGCCTGCTTCCCTCCATGTTTTAATTTTGTCTTTAAAATATTGTTCTTCCGTGTCTCATTTTATTTTCCACCCTTTAAGTGCTCAGTCTTGCAAATTTTCACCAAAATCACATTTCTGTTTAAACTATGGACCAGAAAGAATCTTATAAATGTTTAAAGACAGTATCCAGAGAAAAGTTGTATGGATGCTCTGTTCGCTGTTACACAGTTTCATTCATGTCTGTTTACCACTTTCATACCGAGAAGGGGAAATCCTATCTCTGAGGCATGCATGGCTTTGTTTGTAACACTCGCCTGGCCACACGAGGGTCTGTTGGTGCTGGGCATTAGATCTGAGATGAAAACTGAGAAGTAGAGACCTCTCCCAGGCGTGATTAACCCCTCGCTTCCGAGCGCCCAGGGCACGGGAACACTCGTCTGCTACAGACGTTAGGATTATTATGGCTAATTGTGTAAAATGGTTTGCCTCCTCCATTAACCTGCTCACTGGGATGCCGACGCCCCTCAGTTATTCAGGGGGCTCGGTGTTGAGTTTGTGGATGGTCAAAGCAGAGATGATTTTTTGAATGATTTTTGCTTGGTTGTCACTTTAAAATGTGTGAATATGTTCAGAAGTGCCCATTAATGTAATCTTATGCTTTAGTATTGTGTATGGATAAGTGGGCTTATATCCATGCTGAGTAATTAGTGACCAAGAGCTAGTGGAATACAGATGAGTACTCAGTCATGTATCGCTGATGGCAGGGCAAATTCTGAGAGATGCATTGCAAGGCAATTGTGTCCTTGTGTGAACACCATCACAACTGTCCTTCCGTAGCTATGACATCACACAACAATATGATGTGCTGGGAACACTGTTGTATGGTGTGGTCCAGTTGCATCTGTCTCTGGATCTGTACAATGGGGATAATAATAATGTGCTTACCTTGTAGAAGTAATATGAGATAATGCTTTAAAATACTTAAAATGCTTAGCATAGAGTAGGTGTTCAGTAAAAACCAATTAAGCTATTGATTTTAATCAGAAATGAAAAGCTAAGAATCATAGATTGTAAAATTAAGTTTTGCGTTAGTTCCAGGGGACATTGGGTATTCTCCTGCGTCTTAGCATTCTGCTAGCGCATCCTGACACAGTCCAAGTGAAATGGTGCCATGTAAGACTTTTCTCTATGAATGGAACTTCATGTGAACCAGCCCCAGAAGTACAGAAAATTAGCAGTACCTATCCCATACTTCCATATCCCAGATTTCTGAGCACAGACTAAGTACTATTAAATTATAGAGAATCTTTTACAAAGACACACACATATACATACGCACACAATCACAAGAAAAGTAAATGCTGGGCCATTAGGGTGTTTATTTCTAGCTCACAGGAGTCACGGTATACTTTGTGAGACTCCTACTAGGGAGTGCAGAATGGCTGCCTCATTCCCATTCACAGGCTAACTCAAGGAGCGCCTTCCCCACCCCTGCCCGTCAGTTCCCAGTGCAGGAACATGATAGCATTGTCAGTATCAGAAATGGGCTATTTCCTATTTTGTCATTGTCTACCTCCCTCCTAAGATTTCTGAGCTCAATTATTCATCATTTAGGGGATGAGTAAGTGCATACACACATTCACTTCCGAAGTTTTTATTCAGGGTCTTGACCTTCCTTCTAGAATTTTCTTCAGAAGATAGAAAATACCTAGATAATTCCCAACTTCATGGGCGATGAAGAACAATTCATTTCCACTGCTACTTAATGGTATATGCCCCGCCATCCCCTCTGACTCTGAGTTATTCATTCATGAAGTTAACAGTTAACTCAAGTTTATGTAAGGGCAATCTGGAAAGACACTTCCTAGTTCACATGGGATTTGTTTTTCCCTGGCTGGAGACTCGGTCCTTAGAGAAACACTCGCAGGTTACCCCCTTTGAAAGATGCAGAGAGACTTTACTAAAGCACCAGCTCTTTTGCTCCCTGTCGTGTTGGCAAAACAGTGAAAGTGATTAGAGGAAGGCTCATCACCTCTGTTGTCTATTGGGAAGGAGGCTATGCAAAGAAGCAGCCAATGTCCCTGAGGAGCTGTGGGTCCCCCATGGTGTCTGGCCCAGAGTGTTCGGACATAGGCAGTATTGAATAACACATTAGCAGGAGTAATTGGGATATATTTCAATGTAAGGAAAGCTTTGCTGATTGGGAGTTACAAAAGCTAGAAACTGAGTTTTTGAGAGAGGCCAGAACTCTTAGTAAATTTCTTTTAACAACAGAACAAACACTAATGCATTTAACCACACTAACGTTTTTTTTTCCCCGCATAGAACGAAATGACTTTTTTCAGTCTCTACAATACAGCCTTTGTGTACATTACTGTAGTTAACAAGAACAGACTTCAGTAATTTTAGTCTTTACTCAAGAGCAACTTTTCTTCTACTCACTGCCATTGAAAAACTTCAGGGATTGTTCTGGAAAAGGCACTGGATTCTAGTGTTGTAAATGGTAATAAAGTGACATGGTCCAAACCATGGTCTTGTAGATAAATAAACCTTGTTCTGGAAGGACAGAGTCAAGAACTCACAAAACCTTTTTAAATTTTATTTATTTATGTATTTAGAGAGGCAAAGAGAGATCTCATATGCTGTTGCCCACCATGGGAACTGGACTCAGGTCTCCCATGCAGGTGTCACCTGCTGCCTCCCGGAATGTGCATTAGCAGGAAGCTGCAATCCAGTGCAGAGCTGGGATTCAAACCTGTAGACCAGATGCCCACCCCTCACAAGCCCTTTCTACAGGGCAGGACTTCATGTCCTCAGCGAGGAGAATGGACAGTTTGGGGATAGAAGTGAAGTTTGCATCCAAAGGCTGCTCTTCCATATCCACACCTGGAAGACAAGATCAATGACAGAATCTTTCTTCGTAAAGTAGTAGTTGCCCAAAAGGGAAAAGTTTTAGAGGAAGGACCGAAGGAAGAGGGCAGAGTCTCATTAAAACAGAATCTTAAACACATAACTGATCAGTAACAAGAGCAGAGATAAGTGCTTACCACAGCTGAGGATGTTTATTTCCTGAACGCCCTCCTGATAAACTGGTTTCATCTGAAGGCTTATTTGCAACAAGAAAGTATTTTGAAGATCACCTTATTCTAATCAAGAACCTGAAGATAATTTTGTGACACCCCCCCCCCCCCAGAAATAAATACACTTAACTTTGCAAGTCAGTCCACAAACATGGTAGACGTAAAACACAAACTTCAGGAAACTGCTCACACTTGTCAAATCTGATGAACTCTGCCATTTTCCATTCCTCTCCATGTGCAAAAGGCTGCATGTGCACCCCTAAATTGATTTCAGGATCCAGTAATGGGTCCCACAACATTTAAAAAACAGTCAATTCCTCTTACCAGGTCATCCCCATGTACTCCATCCTCCATGGACCTACAGGGTCCGTATAGAGAATCTTCCAGTAGTGTAAAGACAGGGGTAGAGTTAAAATCCCGCAGTGCCAGCTGCACAGCGTTTGGTACTCAAACTTCTCTTGCTGACAAGGTGAGTTCAGCCCTCTTGTGGGGCCAAAGAGCCTCATCCCTGTTCCCACTGCTGTGTCACCCTTTTCTGAAATGTCCTGCCTACAGAGAACTCTCCGTGCTCCCTCCAAAACTGTCTTGACGTAACTGGCATTTTCATCGGTGCAGGTTGCATATGTTTAGGTCACACACAGTTTCGGGCTTTATAATACATGCATGCCCTTTGTAGGTTGTGGGGCTGAGTTGTGGTTAAGCACCGAGACCCTCAGATCTTCAGTAGCAGCTTAGAGTCCTGCTCTCACAACCCTGGTTGTCAATGTCAGGTAGCTAGCTTGCCCAAGGAGAAGGCTCTTGCAAAAAAATTCCACTATGCCTGCCCTGCCACACAGCGCTGAGGGCAGCAGCACCGTCCACTTGGCAGTAATCTTCCTACTTTGATGCTATTTCAGTGACTTGAGCTAGGACAGCGGGAAATTCTCCATGTTTGGCCCCCAGCTGTTGACCAAACAACGTTAATCATTCTCTGCTGTTTGCACCAAAAGAAGGTAATTAATGTTCCCAAAGAGAATGTTTAAAGGAAGGCATGATCAGGTGTTAGCTGGCCGGTAGCAGCTGGGAAGCAGAGAACGAGTGAACCCAGGGCAGATGTCAAAGCACAGAGATGTGTTTCTAAATCCTGAATGTGGAGGGTTTCTTCTACAGGTGTTGTTTATGTGGCTGTGTGTGTGTCTTCACCAGCCTGCATCTCTCCCACATTTCCTCCTGATAACATCATTGCCCCTGAGAGCCAGGCAGGCAGGGACTGTACAATCTTTCCCTACAGTGTGGCAGTGCCTCAGGTTTGAATCCCCGCTGAGTCACACGAATCCCTCTGGGTCACCAGGCTGGGGGAGACAGGGAAGGAGGAAAGACAAACTCCCGGAATGTCTGCTGGAAGAGCTGATCTGCCTGCGGGCTCCGACTCCCACTGGGTCCCCGAAAGACACAAAGAGATTCTTGTGGTCCCTCTGGGGTGGAGAGTGAGGGGTCACAGTAGAAACGGGCAGGCAGCACTGTCGCCTTCAGCCACCGCCTTTCCAGGGAGGGGCCTCTGGGCTGGACAGGTGCAGGCTGCAGCCAGGTGCAGGGGACGCCTCCATCTCGCCTGCCAACCGCCCTTTCTGCTTAAGGGAACCTTGGGACCGCTGGGGGAAGCGTGCCGCGCTGCCGTCCGGCTTTCTCCCACTCCTGTGATGTTGCTGTTAGGATTCCTTTTGCCGAGGGACAGCATTAGCAACCTCGACGGTGCGCAGCCACCTCGCGGGACAAAGAGGATGCAGCTTCCACAGCCCCCAGCACCCCTAGAAAAGAGTTAGGGACGAAGTGCCGGCTGCTGCCTCGCCGCGCCCCGCCGTGGGCTACAGGAGGTGGCGGACGGCCGCTCCTTGGAGCCAACTTGCCCGGCTGCGCCCTGCCTGGAATCCGATTGTCCCGGGCTCCAGCTGGCATCCAGGACTTAAAGGGGGACTGGGGGAGGAGTCGCAGCCCCCAACACCAAGTCCCGCACCCAAGACCCCCAGCTTCCAGCGCCGTCCCCACTGCGCTCACCCACCCCAAGATACGGTGCCCCCCAGCAGCGCCCCAAGCGCAGGGCACTGTTGGCCAAACAACCTGCACGCAGCCCTCAGCGCCCAAGTCCGGACGCTCTCCCGGGTTTGTCGGACCGCTGCAGCCGCTCCTCTGACCTCTCCTGCCCCCAGCTCTCGGCCGGCCGTCCTCCCGCGCCCCCACCCCACTTTCTCCAGCGCCCCGGGGCTATCCCCTGGGTGGCCGCAGACGGAGCCGGGGTGGCACTATCTCCCGGCGGGGGCTGCTCGGCCAACTCACCACCCTCCGGAATTTGCATCCTTCGGGGAGCGGACGGGGCGCCCACAAAGCTGTCTCCGGGGACAGGTAGGAAATCTCCCAGTCCGGACCGCAGTCCCCTTTCGGGCCTCCACGGGGGTCCCTCGCCTGCTAAGAGTGGGTGCACGCCCCGCTATCGGCCCCAGGACGCGAGGGTGAGCCCCGCCTGGCCCCGGGCCGGGCAGCGGCGGAGCGCAGCCCCCTCGCGGGCCGGGGCCGGGGCCGGGGCCGGGGCTGGCGAGGAGGCGCGCGGAGCTCGGCAGCTCGCCCCTCCCTCTCCCGGGCCTGGAGGGGCTGAGGGGAGGGGAGAGGCGCGGAGGGGCTGGCGCGCCTCGCCGCAGCCGCCGCCGCCGGGGCCGCGTGGGGAGGCGGGCGGGGCGGGCTGCGCTGAAGTCGGGAGAAGTTTGCGCGCAGCTTCAGAGCCCGGCGCGCGCGGCAGGCGCCCGCAAGGTGAGCCCGCGACTTGGGGCCGGAGTCAGCAAAGCGCGGGGAAAGCGCCTGGCAGCCTGGAGCGCAGCCGGGGCTGGCTCCGCACCATCCCTGCGGGCGGCGTTAACGGGCCGGGGACGCGGAGCGGGGGCAGGAGAGGGCGGGCTCGGACTAACGCAGTTTGCTCTCACGTCAAACTAGGACAGCCAGCCCCTCGCTCGCTGGCTCGCGGACCTCCGTGGGGCGCAGGGAAGCGCGCAGCAGTGCCTCGCCTCGCCCTGGCGCTGCCGCCGCCTGCCCAGGAGATGGGCGCCCGTGCCTGACTTGCCAAGTCCCCGCGGCCACCACCTGCGAACGCCCTTCGCTCCCCTGGGCTGTGCCCCGCCGAGCACTGAGAGAATTCCAGGTAAGGAGGGTCTGGGGGGGAGCGCGACTTGGAGCTTTGGGGTGTCCTAGCGGTGGGCGGCCCTGGAGGTGCGAGGCACCGTGCTTTTTGATTGCAACGCTGCAGTTTGATTGTGGGGCTGGAGGTGCGCGTGGAGGGGTCAGCTTGGTCTCAATTTGCCTTGATTAAAGGAAAAACAGGTGTCCTGGGAAGGTGTTATACGATTTAGCGGTTTGGGATTGAGGGGTCCTCTCAATTTCTTGGGACTTTTACCACGTTGCTGTCACCAGTTCTCCCTCGAAAGTTGTTATTTTCCAACTTACTGGGTGTGAAAATGACAAGACTTCAAGTTGTGAATTTTCTCCCAGAAAAGCTGGGTGTTCACTAGCACACGGAATCCCGGCATCCGTAACATGTGCCGTGGCGGTCCTGGGTATTGGAAAGGAGTACAGTAGCGAACGGGTTGCTTGTTAGGTCATCTTTTACAGAGAATTACTTTCCAACAATCATTTATGCATAGCAGCCATTCTTCACACCTATTAAGAAAAATATGTTGCGTGCATAGTTTCCAAAGAGTGCTCCTTTTCATGATGCAGTTTCCACGCCGGGTGAAAAACATGAAGACCAGCTCTACAAATTAATCCCTCTGTCCCCAACATTCATTTTCCTTGACGTCCAAGGAAATCCCAATGATTGACAAAAATCAACAATCGGATGAGATTTGTAACCTAACCTACCAGCTTTATTTAGCAAATCTGCCTAAAAAGTATTCTATCTGTAAGCTTTTACCCGATGTTAAACGGCATAAGCTGAATTAGACAGCACGGTTCCACCTGCTATTCTTGGTGAGACCTGACTGCTACCCGGCTGTGGTTACCCTGAACCAAGCCAAGGCTTTTTGTTGACATTGTTGGGTGACTGAAAGTAGCATGTTCAAAATCAAGCCAAGTTTGACCATGCTTCTCCTGATTCTCACCTTTCAATAGCAGAGTTCCCAAGTTTAAGTTTGTCTTATGTGATGAAAGAAAGCAAATATTTTATCCATTTGGACTGTTTGGCTTGCTGTTAAGGACATAGTAGGAATGCAACTATAGTGTTGTAGGATTTATGAAGCAAACTCTGTAAGAGCCTGTTGCTAGCCCACTGTGTGTTCAGTAAAGAATTCAGCTTTAAAACATTGAAATTGCTGGCTTTATACACTGGTATTGTAAGAACTAACATGACTACATTTTCAAAACCTTTACAGTTGAAGTCCGTATTCTCGGTGGGCACTCATTTCTACTCAGTATTTTAAAAGAGTTCAAAACATCCATCAGCCAGGATTTGTTTTGGTTCAATGCTCTAACCTACAGTTAATTTTAGGGATTAAAACCACCAAGAAAAATATTCAGTCATGTTATAAAATGTTCTAAGATTATTTATTGACCACACCAATGACTGAGTGTAGTAAACATGAGATCTTCATTATAACTGATGCACAAGAGCACATAAATTACCTCAGAGTTGTCTTGCGATGCTCAAAAATTCACTGATATAAATATGGCTTCTGTTACCTACTTCCCTGTGTTTGGGGACTGCAGATAAAATAACGGTGGATGGATAAAGATAGGAATTGCTTTAAACAGTTGAAAAGGAGGATTCAATATTATTGTAGTTGTGCTGTGGCAACTCTGTTGTTGGTGAATGAAAATATTATCTAATGTTGGCTTTTATCCATGTAAAAGGAACGTGAAATTAGGAGCCCAATGATGCTTAGGTTATCACCACCGATAACCTAAACCTGTGATCGCAACTTGGGCTGCCAATTAGAATCAATGAGAGAAATTCCGTCTGTAGAAAATTCATGACTGTACCCCCAAACTAGTTAAATCAGAATATCCACGGACAGGGCCTGCGTTTTCACATATTTCTTTAGGTGATGATAGTATGTGACTTAGGTTGAGAACCACTGACAGAGATGGTTTCCATGAGATTTGACACCGCCTGTCAATGTTAGGGGGTCTCGGTGAAAACAAATGCCGGTTGTCACATTGCTGGTTTAATCTTTCATTCTTAAAAAATACATATGTGTGTATCTTGATGTGCAATTAGAAGAAAGAGATTTTACTTCTTTTATTGATGTTAGATGTTTAATCCGTAACAGATTCCAGGAAAAACATTTTGTTGTTGTTTTTCCAGCAAACAAGCTATTGAGTTTGAAAATTACCTGGTCATCCAGAAAATGCCTTAATAAATGAACTCTAGCTTTAATAGAGGCTAAAAAATAATGCTTTATGAAGTGGAATTTGATTTCCTTTTGCTTAAAACCTAGATGTAGCAATGTGGAAACTTCCCCTTTGGAAAAGGAAGAAGGGGGAAAACAGTATCATTCTCCTTGAGAAACTAACTTCCATATCTTGATTATGTCCTAGCATCTTCACACACACACACACACACACACACACACAGAGAGAGAGAGAGAGTTTAACTCACAATGCAATTGTGAGGCAGAAGCAATCATTCTGATTTTCCATATGAAGAAATTGGGGACCCATTAGGTGAATGAATTTGCTCAAAGCTACAAGCCAAAAAAATTAAGGCTGTCTTTGAACCCAGGTTTTCTTATTCCAAGTTCAATTTCCTCGTAAAATATTTTTATGTGCACATTCATATTGTTTAAAATTTAAAGACAGCATTTGTTGTAAAAGCTGCATAAATTAAGAGTGCAGATTCTTGCACGACTCTGCTTGGGTTTGATTCCCGGCTCCATCCTTTTCTAGCTGCGTGATTTGGGCAAGCAATTTAACCTTGCCTGCCTTCATTCCCTTTGTAAAATGAGGGTTTCTTTGAATGAAGATTGAATGAGTTCATCTTTGTTAAGCATTTGGGTAGGTTCTAGGTAAGTGTCATGTGTTTTCTTTTTTAAATGTCATTTATTCAAAAATCATTTTGATTGTTTCTTATATGCCAAACACTTCTAAGTCTGAAGAACATAGACAAATACATCATATCTCTCTCTTTAAAGATTTTGTGTCCAGTAAAGAATGACCATTACAGAAGTAATGATTTCACTCTGGGACTGGATTTTCTTCCCTTGGAGTTAGATTCAGAAGCACAATTTTCTTTGTCAATTGTGTGCCTTTCAGTGTTAATATGATCCTCTTTATAATGAGGATTCTAAAGCTAAATGATAAAATTTTGTTGCCACAGTAGTAATAAGTTGTTTTCAGTTTCGCTTTCAAAACATGGAAAAATCATATTAACATGTTTCTGACTTTATGAGGTCAAAAAACAAGTAACTTGGGGGAGATTTCAGATCTTTAAATTTTTTGTTTTAAAAGCGAATCATGGTGATGAAACCTTGAGGGAGAATTGGCAAAAATTGTTGGACTCGATTCCTCATCACTTCTAAGTGAAATTTTCTTGATTTGTTTTTCCAAAAACAGTGTTTTATGACCAGGATGTAGTTTTATTTTGCTTTTAAAGACAGAACACATTTTTAAAAAGGAAGAGTGGATCAAGAAATTCAAGTAAATTTCCCAAAGCCAGGGCTGGCTCATCAAGATATACCTCATCAGAGCTGCCGGGCTGTGTGGACTGTGCCTGCAGTCCCAGGAAACTGCCTGGGACCTCCAGGGACCCGTACATAGCCAACCCTCCAATTCCATCTTGGTTCACCTGAAAGTCTCTTTTTCTTAAAAACAGCATATGAATTTGAATTTTGTATGCAAAAAAAACCTAGCAAGAATAATCCAAAACTAAGGTGTTATTTCTCAAAGTATCTAGTTTAGTGAAATATTTTCTCCTTTTGTAATCAGTATTTAGCCATCCCATTCACTAACATGTCTGTTTGCAGACGCGTGTCTGTCTTCGCCATTATCAAGACTCAAGACCACATCCAGATTTTCTCATGGTTGCTATGTTTTGCTTCCTCGAAGTGTCACCACCACTTCTCTTGTTTAAGCTTTTCTGGCCATTAAAAAATCCTTAAGAGTTCTCAATTCAATGATTCAGTTGCTGTGTGCTGGCTTCAGGGTTACAGGACGCGGGCAGCTTGCTCTCACCGTTCTGTCCCCCTCCGTCTGTATTTTTCAGGGATTATCCAGGGACTTGGAGCCCCTCTGCAGTCTGATATTTCAGGGCGTAATCCCCTTTTATCTTCCTTCTCCGAGCCAGGTAGAAAACCTCAGTGGCGCCTGAATTTCAGTTCTAAATCTGTAATTACAACAGGAAAACTGACCCCACATTTGGAATCCATCCTTCGTTTCAAACCCTGTCAAACTCAGTTTATATCCAGTGGCCTCCAAATTGTGGGGTGTATGCACGAAAGAGAAAGCGACAGACACACACGCACACACACCCTTTACGTCAACGGTTTGCTTTCCGAGGCATGTTTCTTTATTTTTTATTTCTCCCCACAGTTCCATAGTTCCACTCCCTGTCTTCATTTGTACCGTGGTTTGGAATGCAACCTTTCAAACCTTACCTTCTCCATCCTGCAAAATATACAAATCATTTTCCTGTAGCATATTTAATCATCTCCACCCTAATAGCTCTTCTCCTATTTAAAAACCTAATAAATATTTACTAAGTGCATACTATGTCCTACTCAGGAGATATTATGAGGAATTACAGTTCCTGGCATCATGGGGACAGGAAGAGAGAGACAGACCAACGGACAGTTACACTCCCAGGTGGTGTGCACCACAATAGAGAAAGGCAGTGAGTGCTCTGGATGTGGAGAGGAAAAGCACCTAGCTCCACATCTGGGACGATCTCTAAGGCGGTGAGTTAGCAGAGAAATGACAGGATGGAATAAACCCCATTGAGGTGGAAGAGCTGAAGTTTGTTATGTGCAGGACTCCAGACTGTACGAAGCCCTGAAGGCTTGAAACAACATAGAGATTTGGGGAAACTGGGGACATTTTGATTGTGCCGATGGGATTTGCTGGGCATAGATGGTACAGGTGAAGGTCTGCTTCCTTGCTGTCCTAAACAGTTTACATTTTATCATGATCAGTGGGGATCCCTAAAGGAGTTAACACGGAGGACTCACATAATCAGATTTGTCATTCTGATAGACCGCCCTGGTGGAAAAATCAGAGGAATATTAGACTGAAAGGGAGATGGATACAAATTAACTGGAGGCCGGGAGCCTTATTGCAGGAACAGAGGGGAGAGACAGTTAGGGCCACCCTCTTGGTGATAGCAAACGAAAGGGAACAATTTAAAGGTAGCTTGTATAGGATTTGGTGGATGATAGAAATTGGAAGTGGAGTGAAGGAAATGGCTAATTGTATTTTGAATACAAATTCTGAAAATATATGCCATTTGCAAAGTCTGAACAGGAATATTTTGGAAAGAGGAAGAGGAAGAATTGAATTGTGGGGGAAAATGATGTATTTGGTTTATCTGTATGATGCTGTATAGAAGTAGATTCAGAAATTCATGCCCCGGGAGAGACTTCAATACATATGGGAGACCTGAATCTCTTTCTAGCTGACGGGTTAGGAATGGAGCACACCAGCTATGGAGAACTTAAAAATCAAGAAATAAAAGGCAGAAAACTAACAAGAGAGGAAAAAAAATCTAAGAATCTTGGGGAAACTAATTTTTTAAGGGACAAATGGAAAAGATGCTTGCAAAGAGAATTGTAAGGGGCTGAATGAAAGGAAGCATCACAGAGGAGGTAGCTTTATGGAAACCAGAGAGGATACGTGTGTGCTTGTGTAGCTGTCAGGGAGATCAAGCTGGGGAAAGAGTTGAGAGATCACAACTGGACTTAGAGTGCTCACGGGAACTGAGAAATGAATTAGAAACAAGAAAATGAAGACACTAATTGTACACAACAATTTTAGTTTCTTGGAAATCTTGTAAGCTTTACCTAAATGCTACTTCCTTATTTTCTGCACAGCAATGACCCCTCGAGGTTTTTGCTTTAGAACTTCTGAAGATCCTGTGTGTGTGAGCATGTGTAAACGTGTGTGTGTGTGTGTGATATACATTTACACTAAATATATAAAGAGTACATGTTTGTAATGATTTGTACTCTTCCTTTCGGCCATCTTTTGTTGAAATAAGTCTTACTCTCAATAACATAATAGGAAAAAAAATAAAGGTTTTATAAACCCTTGCCCTCAGTGATAACGAACTAGAAATCCCAGTATTTTAGCACATATAAAATATTTCCCAGAATCTTTGTGTCCTTAAAAGTTATACAAGGAAAATTTCAGGCCAAAACCACAGTATTGAAAGTGGAACTGTTGCGTGAAGCTTTATTCTCCCTTTTGTGTAAATTTTTCCAGTTTACCTCTTCGGTTAGTGGGGTGAAAGCCATCCACATATCCCACCTTCCAGTCCGCTTGGGGACTGTCTTTTCTGCTAATGAGTTGAAACTTACCTAAACATGACCATAAAAATGGTGCACTTTCTGTTGCTGAAATGATTCTGCCACACTGAGGTTTACATTTTTCTTTCAAAGCATGAGCTAGCTATGGCCCCAGAGCTTTCAGATATTTCTCTGATATTCCTTCAAATCAATAATCATATTTTAACCTTATTACACCCCTTCTCCTAGTTTACATTTGAATGAATGTTGGTTTAAGAAGCTGATTCTGTTTTCTTTAGTGAGCCTTTAAAACACAACCGATAAATTCAGAAGGTAGCATGCGGTGTATAAGCATGAAAATCACATCCCGGTGGCTCTGTTACCCTTTTTAACCATGGTGCCTTCGGTAGGTCCTGCGTACCTGTGGATTCAACTAACTCAGGATTGAAACTTTTTCTAATTGCATGTGTATGGAACACATGTGAACTTAATTTCTTGTTGTTTTTCCTTTATCAATACAGTGCAACAGCTCTTATGTAGCATTTGCATTGTATTAAGTACGGTGATATGGAGATGATTTAAAGTATTGCACAGGTTGTCTGTGAAGTCTATGCTTTTAGATAAGGAATATGAGCCTCCAGAGCTATTGGTATCCCCGGGAGATCTGGAATATCGTGATCCCCCATGGATGTTAAGGCACAACTGCATCTCTAATTCCCCTGCCTGTTGTACTTGGCCAAAGCTACTTTGGTAGGGTTTATTCTCTTAAGCAGGAATAAAATCAGGACTTTTCTGTCTCTTCTTCCCATTACAGACTGGAGTCCTGTTTGAGTAACTGATTTTCCACAAGTGAACACCCCCTAGATTTACTAAACCTGATAGCAAAAGCAGCTATACTTTGTTGAGCCCATACTGTCTGCTGGATGCAGTGGTATTGGAAACAGGCTCAGAAAATATGGGCCTCATAGGGTCAGGAGTCTTTGAGGTGGAGTGAGAACTCAAACCTAAATTTGCCTAATGCCAAGACTATGCTCACTCTAGGACTGTAGTCAAGTGACGTTGTCATTATGACTTAGAGGTCTCTCTCTATTATAATTAGAACGTTATCTTAGATGATCAGAGCCTTTATGTAACTGATGGGATTAGAAGGCCCTTCCCATGGACAGGCATCTCAGCTGGTCTCTTGGAGGCCTTAAGCTCTGCTCGCCAACCTAGTTGTCTTCAGGAACTGAAATTCTATCTAAAACCAAATCCCAGTCTTATGGATTAACCTGGAATAGTCTAAACTCAAACCCCATACAAGTGGACACTCCGCATAGCAGAGTACGTAAACAGAACATTCCTGCACGGCAGTAAAAAACGTGAGATATGATAAAGTTCTAGGATTTACACTTCTACTGAGCCAAATCCATTAGTCTATTGGGTTTCAAATGAATTTATTAATTATAGTTGGATGTGAGTTTGATGTCAAAAATGTAAATGATATTTGTCATTGCCTGGAGTCCCAAAGTGATAGCATTTGTCTCACAATTACAACAACAACAACAACAAAATCTCTCAGTGGGAATGATTTGTAAAGAGAAGTTTTAACCATTGAAAAGATTTCTTCTCCGGTTGGATGTTGATTAAGTCACGCTGGGCAACAAGGGGAAAAGGAAAGGCAAACTGTACTGCTGCCAAGTTTAACTTTGAAACTGGCTTGTCTCATACATTAATTTACCCAACTTTAAGCATAACTAGTTTCTAATCTTAAGTCTGGCAGATGGAAGCTTAGCACGTATGAGGATGGGTTGTAGAAAATGTGGCTGTTTGTGACGGGGAATCTCTGTAGGCTGAAATCCGATGACGTGCTTGGCGCAGAGCACACCATTATGCAGATGGTTTTAGCACCTCCTTCGCTGGACATACTACAGGGCAACAAGTTCAGGAGACTAGCAGAACGCTTCTTCCTTCCTAAGATTCCGTAGATTGCAAAAATGGCATTAAAGCAAAAACCCCCAGCAAACTGGTGATTCCTGTTGCTTGGGGACCAATTCAGGTTGCTCCTTTTCCCATTCCAAATGAAGATATCTTCGTGCACCCCATGTGAAAAATATGTTTGTAGATTAGATGTATGGTTGGAATGAACAGAAGGTCAATGAGAAAATCATTCTTCTTAGCTACTAAAACATGACCATCAGTATATTTGAAGAGTTCAAGTTGAAGTCAACAAATATCAAGATTGGAAGTCGTGGCCTCGTTGGAGGGCATTTTAGTTTAAGAGGCATTTCTAATGTTTGAAGCGATGTCATACATTTCCTATAACTAACACATTCCCTTACTTGTTGATCAGGAACCCAACACTTTAAGGAGAAGACTGAGGCAAAGATGGCGCATCTCCCTCCCAGCAGGTAGGTCATGGTTTTGCTGTGATAATGAAACCCTTCTGACTCTGTGTACATTGCTCTCCTAGAGGATCCTGAAAAGTTACAGTGAGCCACAGGCATTAGCAGAACAATGTCTGCATCAGTGCACTCACAGGTGAATTTAAGAAGAGTTAAAGGGGTGACTGTGTGTCCTTGCATGGTCATTGAGACCCCATCTCAATGTCCATTTTGTGTAATACATCCTCGCATGAGCAAGAAATCGATTTATCATACTGAAGTTTGCAAACATTATATAAGGGGCAGAACTTATCTCTAATGTCCCCTTGTCCCCTCTCTCCTCCTCCTAGATTTTCTACCTCTTCTACTCATAGTATTCTCATTGACTCTAGAAGCTGGCTTTCCTAAGGGAAAACCTCATTACTTGGTTCTTTCCACAATCTCCCCTTCAACCCCCTTTAGCCCCCTCCTAAACCAATTAATCTTCTTTTACCCTATTTCCACAAATCCTACTTTATGCAGACAATGTCACCACAAAATAAGAAAATAAGTGTGTCATTGCTGATAATGATATGTTGTTTGATCAAATGAGTTTGGATATTTATTCTTAAAGCCTTATACCACATGTAATCACAAGCTTAATATCTACTGTATCTAAGACAGTGTTTTAACATGTGCTATGCAAGACTAGCTGCAAGAAGAAGGGCATTAATGTTAACTGGTGCATGGTGGAGTCTCAGAAATTAAGTGATAATTCTGGAACTGACTGGACTGTAGTCTAAACAGAGACAAACATGAAATGTGGATCATACACAATTCCAGCAAAGTGGAATTCATGTTTTTTTAAGCTTGTAAAATTTTCAAGAAAACTTGGATATAAAAGAGATTTATTGAAATAATTCAACAATGATAATGGTGATAATGAAAATAGATAACATCTACATAGCCCTTACTATGAGCCAGACATGTTCTATGCCTTCTGTAGATTTTAACGTATTTCATCCTCACAGCAGCCGTTTGAGGTAGGTACTAGCATTCCTTCATTTGGCACAAGAGGAGACAGAAGCTCAGAGACGTAGGTAGCCCACCTGAGCAAACACAGCTACTACAGCAGATTTGGGAATGAAACCATGGAGGGCTGGCTCCAGAACATAAGTGAATCCAAAAAGGGGGATATACTCGTAATAAGTTGTTGACAGGTGAAGTCTTTTTAGGTAAAATGTCTTTCAGTTAGGCATTTGTATATCTTTGAACAGAAGATCCATGGTTTTATTTCTTTTTTTCTTAGACTATTAAGGAAAGTACACAGTGATTTTCCCTGTTTATTCTGAATGCTAATCTCTGCAGCTGTCATGGGATATACTCGTGCTTATAGTATTCCACTGTGCACTGTGGTTTATACAAAAAGGGGAAATTGTGCTTTGCCAGGCTGACAACTCATTCATAAAAATCAGGATCAAATGCAAAAACCTGTTTTATTATTTTAAAGGTGCAATTTGGGGCAGGCATTTGGCCTGGTGGTTATGACAGTACTTAGAATGCCCACACCCTGTATTGGAATGCCTGGGTTAAAGTCCCAGCTCCGGCCCTGTTTCTAGCTTTCTGGTGATGTGCACCCTGGGAAGAGGCAGTGGTGAAGGCTCAAATAGTCAGGTGGCTGCTGCCCTGTGGGAGACCTAGATCATACTCCCACCTGCATCTCATAGCCACTGCTTTCTCTTTGTCTCTCTGTCTCTCTGTATATGTGTCTATTTTTCCAATAAATACAGTATTTAAATATGCAGTTTCTACTACAAATGCAAAAGGTGACTTTAAATATAATTCAAATCTTTTTTTTTCAAATCTTTACTTATATGAAAATGAGTCAGAGACCCATGATGTGTGTGGTTTTACTGAGGTGGAGAAAAAAAAAAGTCGCAAGGCAGCAAGTAAAAATACATTGAATTTTACTTAGTCTAAAAATGGTGAAGTTTCCTATTCACCCTCCTGGAAAGACACACTTTCCAAGACCTATTTTGGAGCATGGTAACTCTTTTCCGTGGGTCCCGTTGGTTTCATTTCCCCACGGGGTGACTGTGCTGCACTCTATGCTGTGCAGTGGGAGAGATCTCTCCTGATGCCCAGAGGGAGTTCTGGGTGTACTTCAGGTTCGTTCTATGCAGCCTTTGTAAGTGGTTTTCATTTACCATCTGTATTTTTGTATTTATTTACCATAGCTGGGGATATTTTCTTTTCAAGTACTAATTTAAGTACCTGTATTTTTAAGCTTATCACATAGTCCATAGTGTAACATATTTTAGTCTAAAGCTTTATTCCCTCTACTGCGGCAGTCCATTTGAGGAAGGAAGGGAGGAACGAAGAGAAGTGAGCGAGGAGCCTAACTGGGTGTAAGATTACCTGATTTCCTGGTGAATTAGAACACTGCGAGGACACTACTGAGGAGCTCAGATTATAGTGATACGGCCGACTTTATCTGCTTTACTCCATCACTGTCCAGAATCTTCCAGCTGGCCAGACCCCCCCCCCCCCCTCGTTAAATACAGCGAAGGGCCAGACTGCAGACGTGAGCACATGGTGACCAGTGGTGGTGACCTGTGGATGGCAGGTGCAGGAGGTACCTGCACCGTGGATGAGCCCTGGGCTGACTAGGCTGCCAGACACCTGACAACACAAACATTGGCCAAACAGAAGGCATGCTCCCCTGGCCTTAACTATGCTGTAGATGTTTGTGTGCTTGTTTTTGTAATCGTCATTGTTTTTTTCTTTTCACTTCATGACCATGTTCCCTAGTACATAATATGTTACAATCAGGCTTCTCAACAAAAGGCATTCTCTCACTGAAATTCCACAACAACCCTGAAAGCTAGGTATATTCGCCTCTGTTTTATAGATCAAAGGAGCTAAATAGGTTAAGAATGGAAATAAATATTAAGACTAATCAATGTAATAATAAGTAATAACATGTCAATAAGTAGTTAATTTTAAGACTAACATCTATGGAGTGCTTGCTATAGGTTCTGGAATTACCTGTGGCATTCTCGCAATAATCAGAAGCGTTATTATGACGCCTGTTTTATCTCCAAGCAGTGGTGAGTCTCAGGTAAAGGAGGTGGCGTGAAGCCGAGGCAGGGTTTCACTCTGAACAGCCTCGCTGCAGCGCCTGAATCGCTGCCCTGTCCTCCTCCTACAGGCACCGCCTGCATCCTTGCTTGGGTCTGTTTGCTGTTCTGCCTGTGATTTTCAGGCTCGCACGTGGCTTTTCATCCATGGGCTCAAGCATGTTCTGATGACCCAGGCTGATCTGGGACAGGGTTTCACCGTCTGGCTGCAAAATTTTGAAAAATCAAAACCAATGTCAAGGGTTTGTCTTGCGATTAAGTTTGTCCAATTTAAAAGATCACAGTTCTGAGATTTTCTTCTTCTGAGACAAAAATAATTTTAATCTAATGATAGGGAGATTACTGACGCCATAAACAAGAGTGTCAAATTGTCAAATCAACTTCAGGAGTCACTGTGTACTTACATCTCATGTGGGATCTGTCCTTAATGTGTTGTCCAATGTGAAGTAATGCTATAACTAGCACTGAAACAGTATTTTACACTTTATGTTTCTGTGTGGGTGCAAACTGATGAAATCTTTACTTAGTATATACTGAATCAATCTTCTGTATTTAGATAATTAAAAATGAAAAAAAAATCTTGGTGTTAAATTGGAAATTGCACAGAAAATTAATCAATTTACAAAAAAATATATCATGTAGGATCTCTGTCCTTAATGTGCTATACATTGTGAATTAATACTATAACTAGTACTCCAAGAGTATTTTTCACTTTGTGTTGCTATGTGAGGGCAAACTGTTGAAATCTTTACTTAATATATAGTAAACTGATCTTCTGTATATAAAGAGAATTGAAAATGAATCTTGACGTGAAGCAAGAGGAGAGGGAGTGGGAAAGGGGAAGGTTGCAGGTGGGAGGGAAGTTATGGGGGGGGAGCCATTGTAATCTATAAGCTCTATTTTGGAAATTTATATTCTATAATAAAAGCGTTATAAAAAAACAAAAAAAATTTAATCTAATGATGTTAACAGTTAACAATATTTTTAAGCTTTCCTTATTTAAAAATTATAAATGTCCCTGCCCTCCCATGGACAACAGTGGGTGAGGAATTGGACTTATTTGTAAAATTAAAAGTCAGCTCTTCTAAAAATGTAACAATGCTGTTAGGGAATGAAGGGCGGTCCCCAAAGCAAACACCCCAGGTTTGCCCAAGAGTCAGTCGTATGCTAGTAGGTATCACTAATAGTTTTAAGAAAGCAGGTTATACGTGAAATATTACCAGTATAATAATATACTTTTGTTAAAGATTTATTTATCTGAAAGGTAGAGAAAGAGAGCAAGCAAGCGAGAGAGCGAGTGAGCACATGAGAGTGCTTCTGTCCATTGGCTCCTGCCAGGGCTGGGCAGGCCAAAGCCAGGAGCTTCTTCCGGGTCTCTCACATGGGTGGCAGGGGCCCAAGGACTTGGGCCATCTTCCACTGCTTTCCCAGATGCATTAACAGGGAGCTGGATCAGAATTGGAGCAGCCAGAACTCAAACTAACTCCATATGGAATGCGGCACTGCAGGCAGCTGCCTAACCTTCTACCCCAATAATATGTTTTTACCGCACTCCTTGATTAATGCCCACACAGCCTATAAAGTGCTTTCACATTCAGGATCTCATTTTATCTTCACCCAAAACTTGGGGGAGGCAGTGCTACTGTACAACCAAAAGAGTATTTTCTGTAGAGTAAAACAGCCTATACTATTTATTAGGGTCACTTTGCCTCTCTTAGCCTCATTCTCCTTTATGTCTTGTCTTCAAAGATGATTTCATGGGTTTTATATAATTTTAAAAAGAAGCTGAGTATGGTACAGAGGTATACAGAAGACAGTAACTGCTGTTGTAACTCTTAAAATTCTCACTTTACAGTTAAGAAAACTACAATTCAGATTAAGACATAAGCTAGAATTGGTTGTCCAGTTAGTTGATGGAGTTAGGGCTTGAGCCTAATTGTATCCTCACTGAATTCACCCACAATTCCATATGGATCTCTGCTCTTCGCTCTCCCACACCCCACTTCCAGTGATAGTAAGAACCTCAGAGAGCCCGTTGGTGCCAGAGTCCCTCCATTGTTCTGTAGGAGTGTGTGTCAGACATCCTTGTCCACCAGGGCACAGCACAGAACCTGCTCAGTGGGAAAATCATAGAAATTTAAGTGATTTATTGTACTTTTCAAGCCAATAAAATTATATAAAGCAAGCCCAAGGAGAAATGGAAATTGTATAACATCACAGATGATTTGAAAAGTAAGATTTTGTGATGCATAAAGCAAAGAGAAGTTGAAGTCCCTCAGTTGAATGGTAAGATAAAATTTGGAGGTGGGCCTGTAATTTAAATATTTTTTAAAGTCCTCATTGTATGACAGGTGCATCCAAGCAGATATGTTTTCCTACATTGTGGATGCTGGTGATCAGTTTGGTGGTTCTGTTTCCTTTCTTTTATGCTGAGATTATCTGGAAAGCAACTTCATCTCTGCGGGGTGGAGTGTGGTTTTGATTGCCAGGGAAAGATGAGAAGTGGCCACCTCACTGAATCTTTCGTGGAAAGCTTCGTTTTAATCGTGACCCCAAAGAATGAAAAGTTTCTGTCTTTTTAAAGAGAAAGCAGAAGTGTGTCATAGTTCAATCCCCAGAACGAGCAAAGAAGTAAGGAAAACCAATTCCTTTTCCTTTCTTTGTGAGGGGTTTGCCTCTTACTGTAGCAGAGTCTGTAGAGTTCTCATTATTGTTTTGAGCTCATCAGAGATCTGGATCATAAATAGCTGTTGCTAATATATTCAGAGATAAATAAATACACTCACTGTATTATGGGAATGAGTATCCTAAACTTAAAGGAAGTAACAGGAAGTTTCCTATTTTCCTGTGATGTAGGGTGCAAATTTGCAGCAAAGAAATTGTCACATGGTATGTCAGGGATCCACAGAGGGAAGTGAAGAGAATTATACAAAATACAGGGACGCTGGTGAGAAGTAGGAGAGAAAAAGTAGGGAGTAATTATGAGACTCTCATTTACTGCACCAATTTATGAAACTAGCTTTAAAATATTTATATTCAAAGACCAAAATATTTCTGCCAAGAGTAACTTTGCTCCATTAAAAGTGATGAGTAGAAATATTACAAATATTTTTTCAAATACCTAAGTATCTTGCTGGCAACTCACCCCATGGCTAAAAGTGACAAGAGGAGAGACATAGCATTTATCTTTGGGCTTGCAGATTTATTACAGGTAATGGAAATATTTTGGAGGGGATAATAGACCAGGCTTCTAAATAAATAATTTTGCTAAGCCACAAAAGGTACTTCTTCACTGAAGAAGATCAGCCCCTTTGTGATCTACAGTCGTCACGGGAGCTGAATTGTTTGTCTTGGGTCTGGAGGGAAGAGGTAGAAGAGTTTTGGCTCATCAGCATCCAAGTAAGCATACCCATTGCTGGCAAGTCTAGTTTGTGTGTGCAGATGCTGGTGAGGAGGGTTGCTGTAGAGACTTACCTGACTGCCTAGCAACTTCTGCAACTACAGTTTGCTACCAATCTTAGCATCATATTTTGTTAAATAATTTTCTCAACTTTCTTTTATCCTCCTGACATTAGAGGTGATGATAAAGACAAGGATTTTATTGTCAGATTTTTAAAACTCCCATCTCTTCATAACATGCCCCTCTACTTGCTGCACTAAAATGGTGATAATCGAAGTTCAGTGAGCAAGAGTCCCCTTAAGGGCTTCTCAAAACGCAGATTGCTGGCCTGATCCCCAGGGCTTCCAATTTATTTTAAGGTAGGGCCCAAGAATTTCCATTTCTAGTAATCAATAAGTTCCCAGGTGATCTTGATGCTGCTGGTTGTGATATCAAGCTCAGCAATGGATTCTTTTTTTATTATTATTATTTTTATTTGACAGATAGAGTTAGACAGTGAAGGAGAGAGAGGTTTTCCTTCCATTGGTTCACCCCCCAAATGGCTGCTGTGGCTGGAGCTATGCCGATCCAAAGCCAGGAGCCAGGAGCTTCTTTCTGGTCTCCCATGCGAGTGCAGGGGCCCAAGCACTTGAGCCATCCTCCACTGCCCTCCCAGGCCACAGCAAGTGAAAGATTTCTGTGAGTGAGATCCCAGCAGAAAGAACAGGTCATCAAAGAAGGAGGTACCATTCTCTGAAGGGAGGAGACAACTTCCACTTTGACTATGGCCTTCTCTAAATAAGATCGGAGATGGCAAACTCAAGAGGCTTCCATACCCTTGGCAGCTCATGACAAGAGCCTTGGGTGACTAATGACACCATAAACAAGAGTGTAAATTGTTAAATCAACAACAGGAATCACTGTGCACTTACTCCCCATGTAGGATCTCTGTCCTTAATGTGTTATATGTGAATTAACTGTATAACTAGTACTCAAACAGTACTTTATACTTTGTGTTTCTGTGTGGGTGAAAACTGTTGAAATCTTTACTTTAGTATATACTAAATTGATCTTCTGTATATAAAGATAATTGAAAATGAATCTTGGCTGGCGCCGTGGTTCAACAGGCTAATCCTCTGCCTTGAGGCGCCGGCACACCGGGTTCTAGTCCCGGTTGGGGCGCTGGATTCTGTCCCGGTTGCCCCTCTTCCAGGCCAGCTTTCTGCTGTGGCCAGGGAGTGCAGTGGAGGATGGCCCAAGTGCTTGGGCCCTGCACCCCTTGGGAGACCAGGAGAAGCACCTGGCTCCTGCCATCAGATCAGCATGGTGCACTGGCCGCTGTGGCCATTGGAGGGTGAACCAATGGAAAAAGGAGGACCTTTCTCTCTGTCTCTCTCTCTGTCAACTCTGCATGTCAAAAATTAAAAAAAAAAAAAAAAGGAAAATGAATCTTGATGAAGAATGGGATGGGAGAGGGAGTGGGAGATGGGATGGTTGTGGTTGGGAGTGAGGTTATGGGGGGAAAAGCCGCTATAATCCAAAAGTTGTACTTTGGAAATTTATATTTATTAAATAAAAGCTTAAAATAAAATAAAAAGAAAAAAAGTGGGAAAATGTTATTAAGCAAAAAATCGAGGATAATGAGCCAAATTGTAAAGATTATTATAAGGCATTCAACTTCATTTGTGTTCTAGAAGCAGGGAATTTAGTATTGTGCAAATTTCAGATCTCACATGTGTTGGCCTAGCATTTCTGTACATATCTTCACGTTCATCGAGATTCCTTACAATATTACTCTTAACACTTCCAAGAACTTCAAAGATGGGTACTGTGCTCACTTCAGCAGTACATATACTAAAATATATACATATATTTTACATATACTAAAATATACTAAAATTGGAACCTTACAGAGAAGATTAGCATGGCCCCTGTGTGAGGTAAACACACAAATTTGTGCTGTGTTCCATATTAAAAATATATAGATAGATAGATAGATAGATAGATAGATAGATAGATTCTGTCCTACCTGCAGATCAGGAGGGGAGTAGTTCACTGTGCTCTGGCACACCATTATTCTGCATTAATGCATGGCCATCAAAAAGGAGAAGGCAGATCTCTATGGGTTGACATGGGAAAAAAAGAAGCCAGAAAAATGTATCTAGATGGATCAATAGACTTGTTTTTTTAAAATAATGCATTCTACACACATCTGTGTGCACAGACCTCACACTGTTTACAGATTCAATTTCTGGGGAGTTACACTGGAAAAGGGAGATGGCCGTAAGACAGGACTTGAACTTTGATAAAATAAAGTTGAAAACAAAAGTTCTTTCTAGTGTCAAGGTCACGATTTAGAATATGTATTTTAAGGAAAATAAGAAAGAAATATAGTGGAAAATATGTTCAAACCTTAATTAAAAATAAAGGACATAGAAACGACATTCCAAGTGAAACAGCATAGACAATTTCTCCTTGAACAGACTCTCTGAGTGCAAAGAAAAGGCAACTTGCTTCTTGAGGGTTCTCTTGAGGGTATCCAGGCCCTTGAGTGCCACCATCCTGATAATGAAGCCCAAATAAGATCCACCCAAACCCCATTTCTCTCTCCTTCCTTCCCTACTCAGCCACTTTTAAACAAAAACTTGCTCTGGAGAAGCACATTTAGGTATCCTCAAGTATCTTGGTAACTTAAAGCTAATATTGACTGAGTCATGAAGAATCCCATGCCCATGTTCATTATCCACGTTCTTTTCAAAGTTGTTGAGAAAGATCTCAGTGGACATGGGATGTTTTCATTAAGGTTAAAATTAGGTAGAAGAAAGCCTGAGTGTTCATTCTTTTGACATCCCCTGCTGTGAGGTGGGGACCCTACCTGTACCAAAGTTCCCCTTGGGCCTCACGCCCTAGGGAGGATGTTTTCCATAATCATCAGCAAAAGACCCCTAAGTGGAGAAGTTAAATGTGGGGACTCTGAGGTCAGATTTTAACGTCAAGTCCAGGTCTTGCTGATTGCTGGCAACATGGCGGCAGGCAAATGTTTTAACCCTCCCAGGCCTCAGTCCTCTCCTCTGTCTGCTGGGGTTAATTCCTGTCCCTCAGAGTTGCTGTGTCACTAAAGCGTGAACGGGTGATGCTCCCAGCACAGTGGCTAGTGCACAGTGAGTGCTCAGATATTAGTGATAGTTTATACTGTATAAGATGACATGAGCAAACACCGTACTACGTATATAGCCTGGAAAATGGAACATCTGCCATCTCTGCCTTCAGAATGTTGTGTTTGTCCTATCCATGCAGATGGGGTTTCTCTTCGGAGCAGTGTTCAGCTTAAGTTATGAATAAACTGCTGATCGGTCGTAAACTTTCCACTCTTCCCAAGGAGATATTGCTGTTGCCCTGTAGTCCTGTTACTTCCCTCCCCTCACCAGGTTAGGTTCAGCTACCTTGTTCTAGCAACCAGAAATGGAAGATGAACAGTAGCTGTTCCCTATGGAAGTGAATTGTGACCTAAATGATTAAATATCGTGCCATCCAACTTCTATCTCCTGTGGTCTATTTCCAAATGGATTTCCCTTCTTTAAGGAAAATTTGCCTATGTTAGCTGTTTCCTAATCTACAAGGAGTAGGAAAAGATCTCTTTGGCAAGTGTTGCAAGCCTTCATTGCCATCTCCAGAAGATAGAATTTCATGCAAAATAAATGTTATTGTATAAATGACGTGTAAAACAAGTGATCTTTCCAAGAAAGCTCATTTTTGTTATCAGTGTTTATGACTGTTTATTTTAAAATGTTCAACTTCTATGAAAAATAAACACATAAAATAGTCTTATATTTGTCACATTCACATGAACATGTCACACTAAAACAAAAAAGTAGAATAGGTGTATCAATGCAACATTTATCTTTTGATAACAATAAGTATCGCAGTTAAAGTTTAAATCCAGATTTTGTAAACAATTTGACAAATTCAAAGAAAGCAAACAGCTTTGTCCTCACTGAGCTGTGTGTCGAGCAGGCTGCTGAGGTCACCTCTAGGTACAGCAGGACTGGAAACCAGGCCTGAGCCCTGATACCTGTATGTCACAGAGTGGGAAGTGAGGGGCCCTGTGCCGCCTGGGACCACCCCTGCTCGATTTTGACTGACACACAGCCCCTGCATAGTCACACGTGATGTGCATTTTGTAGAGAGGGAGAGTGTGTTGATGTTGAGTAGGAGCAGGAAGGGGCACCCAGAGGATTCATCTGCTCAAAGTCTTTGAGGAATTCACATGTACTCATTGAATCATCCCAACACTAGGAAGCACGTGCTGTTATTAACCTCATTTTGTCAATGGGGACATTGAAACAGGAAACATCAGATACTTGCCCCCAAAGTTATACAGCTAATGGTGAGCAGAGCTCACTAACAGCTGTCATGGAGTCTGACTGCAGTCTGTCTTTACAGCACTGTACCGATCTGTCTGTAAAGTTCTTGTGCAAAAATCAGTAGTAAATTTCTGGACCAAGCATTTACCTGTTGAAGGGCCCAGTCCCTCCACAGTAGCTCCATTTCTTCCCTCCCTGAGTAGTTCTCCAAGTTCGTTGATACACTGAGCCAGAATCCACTGCACTGCCATTCCCACCTCTGGTCCTTGTGTCTTCTGTGGAGCAACCAATCTAAACCCTCTTCCCCGGGGATGCAGTGAACAGCATTTAATCCCTAATGTGAGTGAAACTTGATGAGAAAAGAAACAGAAGCAGCAGATTTTAAAAATAGCCCATGATTGAATGAAAGCATATTGTATTTTAAAATCTTCTCCCTCTACAACAACATTCTACATTTCAAAAGAAAGTGATTAAGGTTCAGAGAAACAAGTTCTTCTATTGCTTTGCCATTGCTATTGCCATAGGAACAGATGCTCTGTCTATCTCATGCAATGGGGAAGAACTAGTTTGTTTTTCCCCAACAGATGTTTCTTATACTACACTGATGTTATGGTCAATCATGTCCAATTGGGCAAAAGAAACCTCTTTTTCATTGGAGGTGGAGCCCCACGTAGGGAATGTGGGAGCTCCATTTGAGCATGTCTTCTAGTCCTCTTCCTCAATTAACTATTATTTGAGATGCACGAGATCTCTTTGATGTAACAATCCATTAATGTGCTGTAGTTCATAAATGGAGATGATGCTCATTATCAAAGAAATTATGCTTCTACTTGTGACCTCCAGAGAGGATAGAAAAGGGCCAATGAGAAATAATTACAGAGACGTTGGCTTTATATAAAGGTTTGTATCCAACTTGATTCCCCCATCCTCCAGGCCGTGGGAGTAGCTTTCAGGAGAGGGGGCTGAATGGATCACAGCCAATCAGTTGGTTCACAAAGGTCAGTCCTTGACCTTGGTGTACTGGAAGCCCTATGCATATGCCCGTTAATGTGCATACTAATGGAGCTGAATTTAGTTTTACATGATTAAAATGCCAGACCTGAAACAGTGTGGCCTTGGGAAGGTCATCACAACAACAGTCAGGGACACCTGGGTTTCAGTTCCAGCTCTGCCAACAGGTTGTGTGACTTTGGTAAGCTCATAGTATTTATTGGGTACCTGGTAGCCTTTGAGGACCTGACCTGATATTTTGTCTTATTTGATCTTCCTAGCCACTTTGTTAGTTAGATAATAGGTGAACCTTCTAGAGATGAGGAAATTAAAACTCTTGAGAGGCTAAATAACAGTGGTTAAGATCCCTTGGCTGGTAAGTGGCAATGCTAGAATTTGACCTAAACTTTTCTCTGCAGCAGACTGGATCTGTCACTTTCTGTGTTTCAGTTTACCTAGTTGTAGAAATAAGGTGCATGTGCGCTCTCGGTTCTTTTTAACTTCGATGGTCTTTGATTTCAATAGAAACATTCAGGTGTAATATCCTGTTCTTTTATCATTTTGCTGCTGGAAAACCTTTTTCTTAGTTTGTGTTCATGTAATTGAACATTTATTGCGGTTACATTTACCAAATTATGCAGTCTCTGCCTGGGCGGGCTTGGCATGCCACACCATCATGATGCAATTTTACACTTGTGACACCTGTCTTCTACAGTCCAAGGCTACAGGTACTTTTTGCCCCTCCATCTAGGAGAGGCTGGCCCCCAAGGATGCACCTCACGTTTGTTTTCACAGAGTCAGGGAGTAGTAGACAACAAGCTTCCTAATCTTTTGCCTAAATACTCGTTTGTGGCTTTTGCTGCCATTTTTGGCCTGATGTATACAAATAGACTTGTTACTGTATCTGTGGAAATAGACTCTAGAACAGCTGACACTAAAAAAAAAACAGAGAGGGAGGTTGCTGTAGGTGTGAACATTGAAGGATTGATTCTGAGAGTGTGAATCATGTCAGCAAAAGGCTTTCAGTAGTGGTTAGAGGCACAGGTTGTTGACAAATGAGTTAGGAAAATTTGATTGAATTCATCCAGAGCTTCATTCTTGCCAAAGGCCCTCTCAGTTGATTTAGATGAAATATACATTTCAAGTTCCTGAACGCATTTCTTTGGAGTTGACAAGTTGTCCAGTAGGTGGCATAGTGTTAACACTATATATATGGCTTTTTGCATTAAACTTGGTTAAAAAAATCTCAGGATGGACTTGCTTTATATGTAAAGTGTTTAAATATATACTCAGTATATTTATTTCACTTTTGGATATGCATTTTGAGATTAAAAAAAGAGCTTTTATATCTTAGGGTTTAATTTCAGACTTATGACTTCTTCCTTCATAGATTTATATGATATACTTCCAATTATTTTTTCTTCCTCAGAAATAAGCAGAAACAGATACATATTGAAGATAGATTTTTAAATGTCACAAATACTTCTTATCAAACTTCTTGGAAGTGGACATTTGTAGAATCAGGATTACTGGTATTGGGTTGCTGGCAGTTGCTACTTTTGTGTACTTTGCCACTGGACTACAGTAGTAGCCGAGTATATAGCAGGAAGGTCACAGCTATACATTATGCTGAAAATTCATACAAAAGCACTGATGCTTTCAACCTATTTGAATATATCAAGGAGGTGTTTCGCTCTCTTTTATTCATCTATGTATATTGCCTGGCACCCTTTTCTAATGATCACAGTTCCTACATCTCATTCTGTCGTGTGTGTGTGGGTGGGTGTGTGTGTGTGGGTGGGTGGGTGTAAAGCCCAAATAAAAGTTCTTGGTTACAATAATTGTGAATTGTAAAGATATTGAAACCTATCAACAGTAATCAAATTCACACATTATCTCCGTTAATTTGTCTTTAAAGGGAAAATAAATCCATGTTGTAGACGTGTGGAGTAAATACTGTATAACAAAGTCATTATTTTGAGAAACAAAGCTGATTAAATGATCTGTGCTGGGGAAAAATAAAGATTATACCACACATTTTGATATATCTTTACATTTAGCTGAAATGCAACCAATGATGAACTCTGTCATTGTGTTCTGAGGCAAATCATTGCATCTAATTATCTTACCAGTGTGATCTCACCAGAAGATAAGATTTTTAGTGATTGAAACTGAATTGCCCCTTTGCATTGTTGACAGCACTGCTCTGTCAATGGCATATGGTCCTTGTGAATGGGTTAGCTCTTGGATAGTCCCTCTTGAATTGACTCACCATAATATTTCAATACTCTCAGTTGAGTTAGAAATATACAGAAATTCCCTGACATTTTGTGTTAACTCTATGAGAGGATTTAAAAAGTTCATGGAAAATGGAATTATAAGATGAGTTTATTTTGGTTCAAAAAATTGAAATCCATGCATATAAAGGGCCTTCAAAAGTTTATGGAAAATGTATATTATGAAAACACCTGTGCATGGATTTCAAACTGCGTTGCTCTAAAATAACCTTACTTTTAATTCTATTTCTCCACAAAATTTTTGAAGTACCCTTATAGCTAGCAAGAACTTAGCTTTCAGAATAATTGTGGTCTAATGTTCACTTCATTAATTGGGTAGTTTATACGGTCCATAGTTAAAGATGCTGAAGAAACAAATGAGAGGATCTCATTCTCTTTTCTGTTATATTTCCCCTTCTCTGACTCCACCTTCCTAGGCTGAGAAGGGGATATGGAATTAATATCTGAAAATATGAAAGATATGAAAATAGTCTGAAAAATACATTATTGCCCTTAATTGAAAAAAATAAAACGGATCTCAGAATACTTCCATCATTTAGTCTCTAAGATTCCATCTGAGGCCGGCACCACAGCTCAACAGGCTAATCCTCCACCTTACGGTGCGGGCACACTGGGTTCTAGTCCCGGTCGGGGCGCCGGATTCTGTCCCGGTTGCCCCTCTTCCAGGCCAGCTCTCTGCTGTGGCCCGGGAGTGCAGTGGAGGATGGCCCAAGTGCTTGGGCCCTGCACCCCATGGGAGACCAGGAGAAGCACCTGGCTCCTGCCTTCAGATCAGCGTGGTGCACCAGCCATTGGAGGGTGAACCAATGGCAAAGGAAGACCTTTCTCTCTGTCTGTCTCTCTCTCACTGTCCTCTCTGCCTGTCCAAAAAAAAAAAAAAACCAACAACAAGATTCCATTTGAATGAAGATTTCAAAAGCTAAAGTAATAAAACCAAAAATAATCATGAACATTCTAAGAGAAAATATAGTTACCAAAAAAAAAAAAAAAAACTCTTTTACCCAGTCTCTTTATTGTAAGCATGAACAAATGAAGACACCAGAGAGTTAAAGTGACAGCCAGACTTCCTTCCTCAAATAATTGACAGAATTTAACAATTGGAACGTCTGCATCACTTATTTTGGTCATAGGCTTTAGCTCCTATTTCCATAATTCTTTCAAAAATAAGGAAATAAAAACCCAATGGAATACTTTTTTCTTGAAAATAATTTCCTTGAGAATTTTTATGACATTTAAAAAAGAGTAGAAAAATTCAAATTAAAAAAAATTATTCATTTTTTTTGAAATGCAGATTTACAGAGGGAATCAGCTTGACGGTCATGTAGCCTATGTAGCCTACCAGGCAGTCTTATGAGTCTGGGCCTCACTCGTAAGCTATTCACCTAGTTGACAATCACAAGGCCCCTCAACAGGAAGTGGGGGTGGGGGAAATGTGCCTGGGGCTCCTGCCGCCTGCCAGCAGTCAGGTCATATGTGGGGGGTCTCAGCGGGGTGGTTTCTGATGAGGGCAACCCACGTCTGAGTCCAGATTCCTTTCTAATCAAGAACATTACAAGTCACTCATGGGTCCTGCTTCAGGACAAATCTTAGGGACCCTGCTCCCAATCAGGCTCTGAGGTCAGACTACCTGGGTTGGATTTCCAGTCTCTACCACCTATAGACCGTGTGGCTTTACCTACATTATGTAACTGTTGTGTAAATCAATTCCTTGTTCTTCAGCCCTCAGATAATAGTATTTTTTAAATTATTTATTTATTTATTTATTTGAGAGGGAGAGACTGAGAGAGGTCTTCTACCCACTGGTTCACTACCCAAGTGGCTGCAGCAAATGGAGCTGGGTCCAACCGAAGTCAGGAACCAGGAGCTTCTTGTGGGTCTCCCATGTGGGTGCAGGGCCCAAGCACTTGGCCATCTTCCACTGCTTTTCCAAGCCATTAGCAGGGAGCTGGATCAGATGTAAAGTAACCGGGACTCAAACTGGTGCCTATGTAGGATGCTGGCACTTCAGGCAGAGGCTTAACCTACTACACCTCAGCGCCGGCCCCTAAAAATCATGTAGTTCTTATTAGGAAAAAGGGTAAGTCACATGAGTAGTACCATCGTATAACTTACCATTCAAGCCGGCACAACTGTGTGAGTGAACAGGGATGCTATTAACAGTTGCATCAGGGCAAGGCGAGTGAGCCAGGACTTTGCTGAAAAAACCCAGCTGTGTAGGGTTGCCCTAGACCTTGTTAGAGTTAATGAGCAGTTAATATCCCATTAATATATTAATATTGCCTGAGGAATTATATTGAAGAAAGCTTTGAGATTTTGATGTTCTTTTCATATTAGCTTTTTCTGAGTTCATTAATGTGCAGCAGTTTTTTAAAAAAATGTTTTTGCATAAAGGAAGAAAGAGTGAGATCCAATACATCCTCGTGTGTTCAGAGGGTCCCTTAGCACACTGCACGGTTTAGCCTCTAATCCCTGACCAGGCCTTTGTTGTCCAGGGGAGGTGCAAGCAAGGAGCGGAGGGGGGAGGCTCCTTGGTTTTGCTCCAGTCCACATGCCATCAGCTGATGGACAGACAAGGGGGGATGTGAGGTTAGACCTGGGGTAGCAGCAGGACTTTTAACTTCAGGAAGTTGACCGTTACTTTTGTTTAGGTTTGTTAAAGTCTAAGAAAAAAAAAAAAAAAACTGTCAAAAATCCAGCCAAAATAATTGGTAAGAGAAGCAAAGAAATTCCAGACTCACAAGTCCCATGAAGTCATCTCTGCCGCCTGCCAGCAGAGGGGCTTTTTAAAAGGTTCTCAGGATCTTGGCCAGTGGAGCATCAGCTGCCCCAAGATGGGGCTTCCATCACTTCTTTGGCAAAGCATCCTCACAGTCCAGCAGGCAAGGTCTTTTGACATGGATTTCTCAGGTCAGTGGAATCCCAGTGCCAGATGATACCACGTTAAATGTCTGTTGAAGGCAACTCCGCAACCCAAATTTTGTTTGTTTTGGTTGAATCTGTGCATGTAGAGAAGAATACACATAGTATAGTTCCAATTGCTTTAATAATTACCATCAGAAATCTTCTTGTTCTTCTAATCTGTATTTTGAAAACAGCAGCACACTAGACTTAGCCAGAGGACAGTATTTTTAGTCTATGTGGCATAAAAAGCAGTTATATATATGAAAATCAAATTTTAATGAAGAGCCAGATAGGTCCCTTTGTTCCTGATATACCAACAGGAATGGCATTTGGACAGGGCCTCCCAGTTTAGAAAGCAGATTGAGATACATTATCTCACGAGTAGTGTATTCTCTTGTGACACCAATTGAACACTGCAGGCCTGGCTTTGTGCATGCAGCAGCCTAAGGAAAAGCCTAGGCATTCTCCGCCTTCCCTGAAGCCCGGGGAAAGTGTGGGACAGCTAAGGAAGCGATGAGTTCATGTTCGGCCTGGGAAAGCTGCGCAGCAGCCTTCCCTGCAGCTCGGCATGAAATGAGCCTTGAGCGGCGTGAAATCACGGCCACAGGTGTGGAGACGCGCAGTGACATAAATATCCTTGCTGGTTAGCACTTGGAGGAAGGCTGTGGGAAGACTGGCCACGAGCTCCTCTCTAGCCAAGTCTGCCTTTATGAATAAATGGTCACTTAGGCCCTACTCTTGCCAAGGATCTGGGGGAGCCTCAGCCCAACTTCCAAATAAAAGACGCACAGGGGAGGGCGTTGAGCCCAAGCCATTGGGATGCCATTGAGGATGACCTCGCTGCACATCCGCATACCTGGCTTCCATTCTGGGCTCCCGTTCCCGATCCCAGCTTCTTGCCAGAATAGGCACCTGTCATAGCTGACGTAATCAGACTTCTGCCACCCACATGGAGGACCTGGATTGAGTTCCCAGCTCCTGGCTTCAACCCCAGCCCAGTCCCAGCCATGGTGGGAATTGGGAGAGTGAATCAGTGGATGGGAACTTTCTTCTTCCCACATTTTCTCTCCCGGCTCTCCCTCCTTCCTGCCCCCTCTCAAATTAATTATTTTTAAAGGCCCATTAGAAGAATTAAAATGGTAAATGAGTACTTATCTCAGGCAACTCTATGGAGGAAGCAAAAAAGAAGAAAAATCATGTAGTGCAAACCTGGTTTGTGTTACCTGCAGCTCTGAGAGCCTGTGTGTTTAAAACACCTCCATATACAAAAGTTACAAAGGGCAAAATAGTAATTCAGACAACAAATTAGTACACAACTATGCATGATGTTTTAAAATCCTCTTAAAAATGGCTTAATATGAAAATATGCAAAGAAAATGGAAATGGAATTACCAAAAGGGAAAATCTGAAAAAATATACAGGAAAAATGTTCAGATTTACTAACAATGGTATATATGGAAACCAATAATTTTGTGTCTTAAACTGGATGTCTTATTTCAGTTGTAACACCCAACCTTAGCTAAGGTGCGGAAACTATGTCATTTGAGTTGAACTTTGTAACCTTTCTTCTATATTATTTGGTATCAGATACATTTTTCTTTTTTATTTTACTTATTTCTGCATCATTTAGTTTCATTACACTGTAAGTAGGACACAATTAAAGGTTTTAACAAAACTAAAAGTGACTATTTTAATGGGAGAGTATTTGAATATTCAAACTATGTTTACTATCACAATTGAGATGATTGGTCTTCAGTTTGTACATTTTCTACTTTTCATTCTTGTTTGCTATGCAGTTTATTTTTAATTTCTACTGAAATGTAAGGGTCAGAATTATTTTTTAATTATTGTTTCAACCAGTTTTCATTTACAGAATATAAATCTCTTCAAAAAGATACATTCCTTCATTTAATCAATGGTAAAAAGCCTTATTAAACAAAGCCTAAGCATCATCCCTTATATTTAAGCAGAAATTCAGATCATTAAAAGTATATGAACATGGAACACAAAATGTAGTTTTTACTTAAAGAGTTGTATGAATGAGACTATTTTTAAGTTTCTTCATTGACAACTCCATTTTAAACATTGAACAAATTGTACTTGAATTAACAATAAAAATGTAAGAATTCAATATAAACATGAAAATATGGAACAACAACAAAAAAACAGGGAGTATCTTCATTACCAAACAGATTAACAAATTCGCAGACACTCTGATACTTTCTGAGGTATATCAACATGCCTACATCAAAGGTAGCATTCATTTGAGAGGTATCAATACCTGTTCAGTGGTGAGACCATTTGTAGCACTTACAGTATATACAAAGTAGCATTGGACTAATATGGTTCACATTTGAGAAACACAGATTCAAGTTTTATGCTACAACTTGCCAATTTGACATTATAGCTAATGCAGTGACAGTTACTCATATTTTCTTCCGAAACTCAATAAACAAGTTATCATTGAAGCACATGGAATAATGCCATGTCTTCTTCCTTATAATAGTAAATTTTAAAATCCAAATACTTTGTATCATGGAAACTTTACCTAGCTGTGCAAAAGCTCCCAAATACAGTACAGTCTTGAAGTTTCTTCTTTGTAGACTCCATTAACTTGGAGTTATTTTAGTATGGACACTACTCCAGATTATTGGGCAACAAAAATGTCCGTGTGTCACTACCTGTGTTTGAGTATGAGCACACCACAACCTCAACCATGCGAGTAAATGCCCTCCCACGTCCTCCACTGCTTCCGGGTTCCTTTCCACATCACAGGAGCTGGTTCAATGGATGCTGTCAGGCCTCAACCTGTCTCTGAAAGTTCCTTTATTAAAAATCTTGAAATCTGGGGAGCTGGCACCATGGCTCACTTGGTTAATCCTCCGCCTACGGTGCCAGCATCCCACATGGGCACCAGTTCTAGTCCCAGTTGCCCCTCTTCCAGTCCATCTTCCTGCTGTGGCCTGGGAGTGCAGTGGAGGATGACCAAACTGCTTGGGTGCCTGCACCCTCGTGGGAGACCAGGAGGAAGCACCTGGCTCCTGGCTTTGGATCGGCATAACTCTGATAGTAGTGGCCATCTGGAGGGTGAACCAAAGGAAGGAAGACCTTTCTCTCTGTCTCTCTCACTGTCTAACACTATCTGTCAAGAAATTTTTTTGAAATTTAGCTAAGGGAACATCTATAGTCTAAATAAGCTAGTTTTTTTTTCCTTACTCTTCACTAACTAGTTCAAATACAATATGTAATGTTTATATTTTTATAGATGCCTTATTAAAATGACTAAAGGTATCTAAGATACCATTATTAACCCAAAAAAAATGACCAAATAAATATTAACCAAAAAACATTAACCAAAAAAAATGACACTAAGTATTTTTGAGACTATTTTTTTCCTAACTAGAAAAGCCTTGGGATTCATAATGAACACAGACATAATGACACTTTAACCCTGCTGTTCTACAATATCAATAGTAAGAGTGCATTCATGAAGCCCAGAAAAGCAGAGCAGGATTTCAGGAGAAAGATCTGGTAAACACTTGAATTTTGGATGCTCAAGCACAAAAGGGTTCCCGATGCTTATACGCACTATCATTATTTTCATCCTTTAAGTAGTTCAAATCTTTATTTCATTTCTAATTTTATCCAGAAATAAAACATAATTCATTCCATAATGTATCTTATCAATTTCAATTTTCAAGTATTCAAGTAATGCAAACCCAGGTATTTCCTTTTGTGGCAATAACACACTACAGACTGAGTTTCAAAGACCAGGAAAAATTCATTTAAAATAACTGACGCACTCTTCTGCCCAAAGACATAAGAACTGACTTAACACTGCAATCACACAAATGGTATGCTATAAGAGAAGGAAAAAAAAGTGGTCCAATATAATCAATGTTTTCTTTTTAACAAGCTTCATAAACAAATTTCCCTAATATGTGGCTAGATTCCCAGTAACAGTATATTCTGAAATCTAAGGAACTACAGAAGAAAAACCAGAGGAAGTTTTGTTTCTATAAATGTTTTTTTTTTTTTTCCCCATAAATATTCCTATTGTTTTCTTTGGACTTTTACTAGGAGATTTTTTGCCTTCACCTTTTTGCATAATGATGACCATGTTTCTGTGTGTGGCACATCCTTAAGCATCTGTTGTAAGGTTGAATGTTTTACTGTGCAGAGTTTGACTATCATGTGTCATGGCAAGGATCTTTTCTGGTTATGTCTATTAGGAGTTCTGGGTGCTACCTGTACTTAGATGTCCCTTTCTTTCTCCAAATTAGGGAGGTCGCTTGTAATTATTTCACTAAAAAAACCTTCTAATCCCTTCTCTCTTTCCACACTTTCTAAAACTCCTAAGACTCATATGCTGGATCATTTGATAGTAGCCCATAAATCTCCAACACTGTTTTTTAGTTTTATAATTTCTTTTTTTTTTCTTTTGGCCTGACTGTAAAATTTCCATAGCTTTGTCTTCTAACTCAGATAGTCTTTCTTCTGCCTTGCTGAGTCTATTTTAAGGTTTTCTGCCATGCTTTTTGTTTGATCTGTTGAATTCTTCATCCCCAATATTTCATTTTGATTTCTGTTTAAAATCTCAATTTCATGGGAAAAACTTTAATTCATGTCATGTATGATTTCTTTAATTTGTGTATTTGCTTCCTATGATACAGTTTTTGAATTCTGTCTCCAGCATCTCTTCAATCTCCTCATTTTCACATTTTAGTATTGAAATGTTGCGTTCCTTTGGAGGCATCATGTTGTCTTCCTTATTCTTGTTTCCTGAGTTGCTGCATTTAATTTGGGGCATTTGTGGAGATACACGTTGTTTGTTTGTTTGTTTTCCTCCTATGATGGCTTTTATCTTGGACTGTGCCTCTGTGGATTAGTGGAGTGTCTGCTCTTTCAGTGGATACCCTGAGGCATGTGCTGTGTGTGGCCAGGGAGCTCTGTTCAGTGCTCCAGGGTGAAGGGAGTGTCCAGTTGGGCACTTTTTTTTTTTTCATCAGAGGGGAAGATTAATCTGGTCTGTTGGTGTAGTGTCATGCTCACCTCCTGTCCTCCAAGGACACCAATGCCTGGTCACTAGCCCTAGTGGGTATAATATTCATTCACACTGTCACAAGAACCACACAAAGGATCCGTGCAGTTCTCAGTGTGAGCAAAGATCCCACAGCAATGACTGTAACCAGGGAGCCTGGAGCGTGTGGAGCCACCCACAGTGACTACCCAAAGTCCCAGCCACACCCAGCTGCCTGTCAGTTCTCCCAGCCAGACTGGGGCATCTCTGCTGGGCTTGTTGCTGGGTGCACAGACACTAGCTGGTTCAGCTGTTACCTGTGTCCAAAATGGCAACCTGCCCTCTCTCTGCTAGTTACAGGATGCCTGGTCCCAGGTGGTCGGGGAGGGAGAAGTGTGCTCCCCCCTCTCTTACCCTCTAGGTGTCAGGTACACTGTCCCCCCCCCAGGGCTCCAAGCCCTACTCACGCCAGGCTCTTCCCACAGCTTTATCACCAGTGGCTTCGGCTGCTGCAGCCTGGTCTCACCTTACTCCAAAGCTGGTGCTGAGGCTCTCGGCTACTGGGTCCTGAATCCTATGCATCCACACCCTCCACATAGATGCACAATGTCCCTATAACTTTCGTAGACTTTCTTCTGTCATTTTCTCCCTAACTCTTCCCTGAGATTGGGCTCTGTCCATGTTTTATTTAACTATCTTCCCCTAGACTAGAGCAGTAAGCTCTCTCCCTATTCCACCATCTTCCCCTTTTATCCAGGGTCAGAATTCTTAAAGCAATTACCACATGTAAATGTACTCTAAGCACTAATTATAATAATTATAAAGAGACCATTAATGGGAGAAAAAATAAACAACTAAAATATTAAATGCAGTAGCTTTAACAATTTAATTGACTTAATGTGGTTATTAAAATTTCTACTTAAAAAATTTGGCATGTAAAAAAACCTCACAATTTAAGAAGAACTGGGCCAAAAAATCTAGAGTATGATCCCTACTGTGCGAAAGCTATACCCGAGTGGGTTTCTATGGTTTGTAGCCATAGGGAGAAAGACCAAGAGGTAGCCATATCAAAATGGCAATAGTGGTTGTCACTTATTTATCAGTTATGGGACTTTTACTCCATGATATTTTTGCTAATTTTCCAATTTTTATATAATGAGCACCTCATGACTGATAATGCTTGGTAAAGAGCAAAACCAGAAACTCTTCTAGTGCCCCGTCACAGACTATAGAGATTGTTTTATTTTAATTTTTTTTAAAAATGTGTTTAATTAATTCATTTGAAAGGTAGAGAAAAATACAGACAAAGATCTCCCATCTCCCATCTTCACTCCCCAGGTGCCTGCAACAGCTGAACTGGGCCACGTAAAAGCCGAGAGCCAGGAGCTCGAAGCAGGTCTCGCGTTTGAGTCTTAGGGACTCAAGTGGCTCAGCCTTCACCTGCTGCCCCCAGGGTGCACATTGTCAGGACCCTGGAATCAGGAGTACAGCCGGGAATCACACCCAGGCGCTCTGACTTGGGACGCGGATGTCCCATCTGCTTCCTAATACCTGCACGAAATGCCTGCCCCGGTAGAGATTAGAAGACTAGAGACTTCGTTTACAGTCAGTGATCCCAGGCCAGGCCTTTCACAAATGGTGACCAGTCCCAACCACATGGAAAGTTCTTGAATCTGTGGCTGGACAAATGGATGGTAGGCTAGAACTTGAAGGGACCCGGCCTTGTGGCGTAGTGGATTAAACTGTCATCTGTGGGCACTAGTTCCTGTCCCAGCTCCTCCACTTCCAATTCAGTTTCCTGTGAATGAGTCTGGGAAAGCAGCAGGAGATGGCTTGGGCCCCTAGACCTGCATGAAGAATTGATAGAAGCTCCTAACTTTGGTCTGGCCTAGCACTGGCCATTACAGCCATCTGGGGAATGAACCTGCTAATGAAAGATCTCTCTCTCTCACTCTTCCCCTCTCCCCCTCTCTCCTCCCCTCCCCCTTCCTCCTCTCTCCCCCCTCCCACCTTCCTCCTCTCCCCCTCCCACCCTCCTTCTCTCTCCCCCTCTCTCCCTCCCTCCCTCCCTCTCTCCCTCTCCACTCTCTCTTCCCCTCTCCCCCTCTCTCCCTTCTCTTCCTCCCTCACTCCCCTCCCCCTCCCTCTCTCTCCTTCTCTCCCTGACTCCTTCCCTCTCCTTCCTCCTCTCCCCATCCACCTCTCCCCCTCCCTCTTTTTTAATTCTCCCTTTCAAATAAACAAATCTTAAAAGAACTTGAACTGCACTCTGACACTGCTTTCCCATGTTAGTATTCAAGTCACAAACTTAGCCCATAAATTGTGTAAACACTCCAGGAACTGATTTTTTAATGCTAAAAGTATTTAACATATTCTAAACGCAATATTTAATGGAAATATAGGTGTGAATTTAGCTTTCTGTGATATATAGCACTTAATTTAGACTCTTTTCTCTTATCTTGAAAAATTTCAGTGCTCAGTGTGGTGTTTCATTTCCAAAGTCATAATTTGATTTTGTTACTTTGTAGGCTATAATCCAATTTGTGTCTGTTCAGTACAGTGGAGGGGATTTGCCCAGCAATCATATGTTACATGTTATGAACTAAAAACACATTCTGAATTTTTGAAGTCTTTCGAATGGTACAGTGTTTTAATGCCAAATCAGTTATTTATCATTTTTCTTAGTGAAATCGAATTTTTTTCTACCAATAATGAATTACTCTCTATTGAATTTTTCCTGATTGGCTATAAATGCCATGTTGAACTAAATTCATTTAGAGAGGAATGTCTATGTGCATCTATTTCCACTTTCTCTTATCTCATTTAAATATAATGAAGATGAAGTTATTTTCCTTAGAGCCATCTTAAAGCTTGAGCGTATTTAAAAATAGGACAACTGGGGCTAAAACAAGACAAACTGTTTAAAAGGAACAAGAAATGACAGTTTAGTAGGCATGTAAGATAAGTTGATTACTATTGGGTATTAAATTTGCCTCCAGTTTCACTGTAAGTAAATGCAAATAAAGAAACACATTGAGTTACGTAAGGATGGAAAGATAAAGTGTATCAGCAAAGAAACTTTTAAAACAAATTTCACTCCGTGGTACCATTTTTTTAAGATTTATTTATTTGAAAGACAGTTACAGAGAGAGGTAGAGACAGAGAGATCTTCCATCTGCTGGCTTACTCCCCAGATGACCACAATGGCCAGAGCTGCACCCATCCAAAGCCAGGAGCCAGGAGCTTCTTCCAGGTCTCCCAAGTGGGTGCGGGGGCCCAAGGACTTGAGCCATCTTCTACTGCTTTCCCAGGCCAAAACAGAGAGCTGGATCAGAAGAGGAGCAACCAGGACTAGAACCAGCGCCCATATGGGATGCCAGTGCTTTAGGCCAGGACTTTAATCCACTGCGGCCACAGCGCTGGCCCCTCCCTGGTACCACTTAATGTAAGTGTTGAGCCTCAGTAGAAAATACTTTTGACTATAGTTTTTCCAAAGACAGTGAGTGTCTTCTTGCAGGACAGTGAACTTATATTTGCCTGTCATCCACATGGAGGGAGGGGTCCCCAAACCTGGCCCTCTTGGTCGGCACCACAGCTCAATAGGCTAATCCTCTGCCTGCGGCACCGGCACACCGGGTTCTAGTCCCAGCCGGGGCACCGGATTCTGTCCCAGTTGCCCCTCTTCCAGGCCAGCTCTCTGATGTGGCCTGAGAGTGCAGTGGAGGGTGGCCCAAGCGCTTGGGCCCTGCACCCACATGGGAAACCAGGAGAAGCACCTGGCTCCTGGCTTCAGATCAGCGCGATGCGCTGGCTGCAGCGCGGCGGCCATTGGAGGGTGAACCAACGGCAAAAGGAAGACCTTTCTCTCTGTCTCTTTCTCTCTCTCTCTCTCACTGTCCACTCTGCATGTCAAAAACAACAACAACAAAACCTGGCCCTCTCCACTTCCCTATTTACTGTCCTCATGCAACTGTTCACAGGCACTGAAAAAAATGGCCAAATCCAAAATCCAGCTACCTGCTGCTCAGAGCCTGTGGAATTCATTCGTGGTTTTATTTGAACACAACAAAACCTATTTGCTGTCATCTTCACAACTAGCCTTTGTTGGTAGCGTCTGGGGGCAGCTTAAAGAAACTGAAGGCAACTACTCTCTCCTCCCTCTCCCCACCCCCACTCCGAGAAGAGGACTAGCTGTTGGAGGCAGGAGGCCAGACAATGCTCTCCTTCCAGCTCTCCAGGCTCTGTGCTGCTGTCCGTCATTCCCCTGCATACCTGTGATGTATGGGGCAGAGGATAGTTTCCCAACAGGTCTTGGATTTGACATAGCTCCTGCAGACTGTCACATAAAGACATAAAGCAGCTGCCTCTTCTTCTTCCTCTGTCCCAGAGAGGCAGCTTTCTACTCAGGGCACACCAGGCGCTCTCCCCGTTGCAGCCTTTGCCATCAAGTGCAATTCTCCTGTTATCCCACACTGCGCTGCCTTTTACAGAAGGAAAGACTGAGCCTCTGAGAGGTGTTCAGTATCTCGCCCAGGAGCATGGGAAGAGTGTCAGGGCTGAGTGCCATCTCGAAATGACTGTTTGGGAGTCCTTGACCCCAGAGTGCATTGTCATAGAAGGTTAAGACGAATCATTGATTTCAGAAGAATACTTCCTCCTTAAATCTGTCAACCAATAGATATATTAAGTTCCTCAAGTTTCCTAGAACACTGGATGAGCAAACTGTACTTAACCAGATACGTATCACTAGATCCTTATCCTAAAAGCTTGTGATCAAAATGGCAGAGATAGTCATATACCCACTGTAGATGGCAGCCAAGATCCTGAATACATAAAATAGGACATTAGGCAAACAAATGGTATAACAAATATAAATATGTAAGTATAAATATAGACCCCTGGAGGCTAAAAAAAATCACAAAAAATTTGAAATAGGATATAAGACCTTGATTTAAGTGATTCTGAGTTCATAAATCCTTAAGCTGAGAATAATAATGAAGTTTATAGATGCACAGAAAAAAATGACCAGAGAAGCTATAAAACACATCAGCATGTTATGTGATATACTAAATCAAGTGTGTAAGGTCTCTGGGTTCAGCATCTTCCAGGGGCTACAAAACACAAATCCTGGAGAGGGTGCAGAGTAGAGATTGTTCTTCTGAGGCTCCTGGACCCCAAAGAGTCTCAGAATGCATTGCCATCCCCCCACACAGGGTCACTTATACATCCTCAAAATACAGGTTCTAGTTCCCTCCTCAGTTTTGTTCAGCTGATGTCTCAGGAATCCAGTATTTAGACAACTTACTGTATCTTGATAACCTCTACCCTGGAGTGCACATACACAGGCTCTAGGAGGGGGTACGTATGAAACTGTGTGTGGAGCTGGGAGCATGTGCACCTGTCTTTCTGGACAGAGGCTCCAGGCTGCCATCAGACTTTCAAGTGGGATTACCATCCCCCAAAAGGTTAAGAATCAGTGGCAGGGGTTGGTGTTGTAGTGCAGTGGCTTAAGCCACTGCCACTCCAACATCCCGGATCAGAGCGCCATTTGGAGTCCTGGCTGCTCCACTTCTGATCCAGCTTCCTGCTAATGTGCCTGAAAGGCAGGAGATGATGGCCCAAGTACTTGGGCCCCTTCCACCCATGTGGGAGATCCAGATGGAGTTTCTGGCTCCTGGCTTTGCTTTGCCCAAACTTGGCTGTTGCGGCATTGGAGATTGATCCCAGTGCATGGAAAATCTCCCTCTGTCTCTCCTCTCTCTGCCACTCTGCCTTTCAAATAAATAATTTTGAAAATCAGTAGCATACAGGAAAGAAGAATAAGATTTTCTAAAGATAGAGAAATAGAGTGTTTTCGGTGTTAGGGAATTAGAATTATCTACCTCAGGATAGAAGCACTAACCTGAGGGTGGGTCTGAAAATGCAGTGATGTCCAATGGATGATAATTCCAGCCACGTGTTTACATCTCTGCTGAAAATGGAAGCATAAGCATCAGGAAAGTGTAACAGAAGGAACTGATTTAGGAAATAAATACTCCTTCATACTAAAAATACTGGAAACACCTCAAAGGGTAGGCATAAACCAGATAATCACCTGTCTGGAAAGTCAGACACACCAACAGGTTATCCATTTCTGCTTTTCCAATAGAAAAATGTATGTATTTGTTCTTGTCCATTTTTGTTGTTGCAGTAACCATAATAGTTCTCCCTGAAAAAGAGAAAAACTTTGATATTTAAGGGATTTTGAACCTGTAGCTTTTATTGACTATTTAATTTTGTTACTCCTTTATATGTTTTCTATGTCTTTCATTAGTTATCCATTATCTTAGCAAAGTGACCATTGCTACAATGCAGTGGATGGGTTGGTGATTTTTTTTTAAAGCCACATGTTGAGCACAGATTTCTTAGAACCTTTCTACAAGAAAAAGATGTAAAAATTCATGTAATAGAATCTATCTTAAATAAAGTAAACAGATTTATGAATATAATATTAAAAGATGTATTTGGCCCTTACTAAAACAATCTCATAACAATTAGTCAACTTCATGAATTTGATCAGTAATAAACCCATCAAATGTGTTTGACTATATATAAGAAAATAAAAATGCTAGGTTTCCATCCACATGGTGCATAACATTATATAACTATAGATATGCACATATGCAGTGAAAATGGTTTAAAACATAGCACACGATTATAAATAAGTATAGAAAGTTTGTAAAGGGTATTGGAAAGTATTGTAAGAAGCTGGTTATGTGATTACAATAGGATTTTAAAATTTTTAGAAGGAAAATTGCAAACAGTTATCTAATAATAAGCTAATTACTGTTTACTAACCTTAAATTAATAACAGTAATAAAAATCAAATGAATGTATATTCACTATGACATTAAAAGTTTGTGAGATGCTACAAAGTTTAAGCAAGAGGAGATGGATAGCTGTATTCATAAACATTTATGTTTTAGATTTTAAGAAACATTTAATTTTATTAAGATCAATACGATAATTTGAAAGGTAGAAAATGTGTAATGTAGAACTAGACTAATAAAAATGGTATCCCGAGCAGCATAGTAAAAGGAAGATAGTGTGTCAGGAGACTTCAGCCACCATCATCTGTCTGAATCCGTTCTGATGTACAGTGGTTCTGGGGAATTTATTTCTACTTTTAAAGAATATTTATATTTGTTTATTTATTTATTTGAGAGAAAGAGAGAGAGAGAAAGATAAAGATAGTTCCCCCATCTGCTGATAAACTCCCTAAATGTCTGCAACAGCCAGTCTGGACCAGGCCAAAGCTGGGAGCCAGGAACTCAGGCCAGTTTCCCTCACAGGTGGCAGGAACCCAAGTCCTTGAGCTGTCACCTGGCAGAGGCTGGAATCGGGAGCAGAGCCGCGACTTGGACACAAGCACTCCAGTACCGGATGCAAGTATCCCAAGTGGCATCTTAAGTCATCCCTTATTTTACCTTTTATTGTCATAAAATATCAAGCTTATAGAAAAATTAACAGAACAGTATAAGCATTTTCTATATAGGCTGTCCCCAAAGACAGAGAATCAGAGACAGAAGTGGGACCTGAACCCCAGCACTCTGATAATGGGCTGTGAGTATCCCAAGAGGTAACAACCATTGCACCACACTGCCCACTCCCTTTGTAATTTTTCTATATTTTTTCATAAATTGTATAAAAATAAGTTGGAAGCATTGAGCCCCTTTACCTTGAAATACTTCATCAGCATGTATTATCTTAGAACCTGTGTATCCTCTTGTTTTTGTTTTTTGATTTTAGTGTATCCTCTTGCATAACCATAACTGTGTTCTCAAAATGAGGAAATTTGACAATCAGATAATACCATTATTTAACCCACAGTCCATATTTAAATTCTACCACTAATTTCTTCTATCAAGAGTGATACAAAGAGAAAATTAAGTTTCTAAACATATAAAAGAAGCAAAAAGCTTTCTTCCTGGGAAAAAACATAAAGATGATACCGTCTCCTCTTCCCCAATCATTTTTTTGAGATTTTTTTGCATAATACCAGAAAAGTTCAGGGTTTTCTGAAAGGTCCCTGTTTTTCTTTTAAAAATCATTTAACAGGAAACATTAACATTTCTTAAACAGGAGTACATGCCACTATAACACAGATTTCTTTAAGATAATCAGTACAATATGAACAAAATTAATGCCCAGGCCTGGTGACAAAGTGTGCCACTCTGAAATAGCACGTGTCATTCTGAGGCCAAGAAGCAGATAGCGTAGCAAAGAGTGATCAAAAACTGCTTCCTGTGTGCACTCACAACTGGGAATCAGTGACTGGAAGAGAAAAAGAATTTCTGGACAGCTTCATCAGTGAAGTTACTTCTTTTCAGACCAAATAGCAAATACTTTTCTGAGGGCATGCTCTGCCTTGGCATGTGGCTGTAAATATAATGATACTAAGTAAATAGATGCAGATATTCAGTGGGATGCAGGTTAGAAAGCTTCAGATTTTAGGGGATGCAAAAAACTAGTTCAAAGGTGAGAAAGAGGAAAAACTGTGAAACTCCTGTTTCTAACCAGAACTTTACATATGAAAGCATTGGTGGGAGAGTTCAGCCTACATGGGCAGTTCCAGAAGTCCCTCCCTGCCTTGGTGGGCACCTCACTTCCTGATGAGGTCAGAGCACTTCGCACGCTGCCCTTTGGGCCAAGGGCAAGTTCTTAAGGAGCATTCACTGCCCTGAATTGGGAACAGCCTTATTGTGGCTCACTGGTTAAACTGTGTCTTGGGACACCCACATGCTATACAGGGGTACCTGGAAGTAAGTCTTGCCTCCAGTTCCAATTCGGCTTCCTGCTAGATTGTACCCCGGGAAGCAGTAGATGACGCCTCAGCCATGGTCCCTGCCATCCATGTGGGAGGCTCTTATGGATCTCCAGGTCCTGTCTTCAGCCTGGTCAAGCTCCTGCTGTTGCAGACACTTGGGCAGTGGAGATCCGTGTGTGTGTGTGTGTGTGTGTGTGTGTGTGTTGCTCTGGCTTTTAAATACATAAATAACAATAATTTTAGAAGAGCACCTACTGCCCTGAATAGATAAGGGAAGATTTACTTCTGGTTTTCAATATGAAATTCCTTCACCTTGCCATGCTGTGATTTTCTTTCCCTTTTTTTTTTTTAATGATTTATTTATTTTAGTTGAAAGTCAGAGTTACACAGAGAGAGAGAGGTCTTCCATCTGCTGGTTCACTCCCCAATTGGCAGCAATGGCCAGAACTGTACCAATCTGAAGCCAGGAGCTTCTTCCTGATCCCCTACATGGGTGCAGAGGCCCAAGGGCTTGGGCCATCTTCTATTGCTTTCCCAGGCCATAGCAGAGAGCTGGATAGGAAGTAGAGCAGCCAGGACTCAAACCAGCACCCATATGGGGTGCCGGCACTGCAGGTGGCAACTTTACCCGCTACGCCACAGTGCCGGCCCGTATGCTGTGATTTTCTATGAACACTGTAGCACACATAGAATCCTCATGCTTAGCACTGGAAGGCAGGTGCTGTTAATGTTTCTAGGTACAAAGACCGTGCGTGAGCACTAAATAGAATAAGAACTTCAATAGGCCCATTCACTTACGAGATTAAGCTTATGCAGAGCAGTGTCTGACTGGGTGGAAGTTGTCTAATATAAGTAATAAAATTTGGATTCAAGTTTGTTTGGAGTATATTATCCAATAGATTTCAGTTATATGATTACCTGAGTGAGTCTCCCATAAACCACGTGTTATGATTATAAGAAATATGGATGGTGCTTAGAGAAATAGAGAATAAGTATAGAATTAAGCATCATAAATCAGCAAGATTTAATGATAGTGAGATTTACATTCATTTCTGTGTATGTTCACATGAAAAATGATGAGAGGATTATTAATAGCCATACAACAATCTGTAAATAATGTTAAAGACAGTGTAGCTCTCTGAGCCAGAAAGATTAGCATCACAGTTTGATCATTGGCTAATTTAATGATCTTGGGCAAGTGTTTAATTCTGTGAGTCTGTAAAATGAAGGTGGTAATAAGTCTCTTTTTTTATTTTTACGTGGCTGAAGTACCCTACATAAGCTACCTATATATAACTCAATAAATGCTGTCTCTTAGATGAGTATTTGAGTAGCTCTGTAGGGAATTATCTATGTATTTCTTAACACGGTGGACTCTCTGGCTTCTGTAAGGATATTTTTTGTAGCAGATGTGTGTTTATTTAGTAAAACCTTGTGGAAGAATGAGTTTTTTAAGTTTTATTTATTTATTTGAAAGAGTTAGAGAAGGAGAAGCAGAGAGAGAGAGAGAGAGACAGACAGACAGAGAGAGGTCTTCCATTAGATGGTTCACTCCCCAATTGGCTGCAACAGCTGGAGCTGTGCTGATCTGAAGCCAGGAGCCAAGAGCTTCTTCTGAGTCTCCTATGCAGGTGCAAGAGCCCAAGTACTTGGGTCATCTTCTGCTTTCCCAGGCTATAGCGGAGAGCTGGATTGGAAGTGGAGTAGCCGGGACTTGAACCAGCACCCATATGGGATGCCAGCACTGCAGGCAGTGGCTTTACCCCCTACCCCATAGTGTTGGCCCCAGAATATGATTTTAATGAAAAGGAGGAAAAGCAAATGTAGTGGAATTCTTTCACAAGGATGTTGCCACCTTCAGTTCTGCAGTCACTTTTTCTTAAAGATTTTATTTATTTATTTAAAAGACAGAGAGTTACAGAGAAAGTGAGAGACAGAGATCTTCTACCCACTGGTTCACTCCCAAAATGTTCTCAATGGCTGGGGCTAGATCAGGCCAAAGCTGAGAGCCTGGAACTCCATCTGGGTCTCCCATGTTGGTAACAGAAGCCCACACACTTGGACCCTCTTCCACTGCCTTCCCAGGCACATTCGCAGGGAACTGGATCAAAAGTGGAGCAGCTGGGACTTGAGCAGGTGCTCAGATGGGATGCTGGCATTTCTGGCCATGGCTAAACCCTCTGTGCCATCCTCCTGGCCCCTGTAATCACTATTACATCTGAGTTTAATAGTCTGTCATTATTAGTGCAAAATCTTCCTAATAATAGTTTATTTTGATACTGTAATTAATACAATTTGGGGATTATTAGAATTAATTTATGCACTGCTGGTGCCGCAGCTTAATAGGCTAATCCTCCACCTGCGGCGCCTGCACACCAGGTTCTAGTCCCAGTCGGGGCGCCGGATTCTGTCCCGGTTGCCCCCTTCCAGTCCGGCAGTCTACTGTGGCCCGGGAAGGCAGTGGAGGATGGCCCAAGTCCTTGGGCCCTGCACCTGCATGGGAGACCAAGAGAAGCACCTGGCTCCTGGCTTCAGATCAGCGCGGTGCGCCAGCCACAGTGGCCATTGAGGGGTGAACCAACAGAAAAGGAAGACCTTTCTCTCTGTCTCTCTCACTGTCCACTCTGCCTGTCAAAAAATAAGTAAAAATTAATTTATGCATAACTATAGTGACATGTTTATTCAAAAGAATGCCTTATTTTTGAAGGAATGAGGTTTGCAATCTCTAAGCGAGTCTGTGCACTTGTGACCAGCATATTGTACAGGGAAGACAATGAGCTTTGTACCACGCTCTCCTGGGTCACAAATTCCAGCTCATTTACACTCTGTACAACTGGGGGCATGCTTCTCACTCTTGTTCAGCTTTACTTTCTACTCTTTAAGCTGGTGATAATAATACCTGCTTTTTAGAGCTGTTACAGATATTAAAGGCAATATGTAATCATCGTTAAGCACTTGATGGGTGTGTTTTCAATCATGTTTCCTAGTTTTATGGAGCTATTTTGATAACAAGCCTTTATGACATTGGAAAAGTCCTTTGGTTCATTGTTTAAAGTGACATCTTCAAAATCATCCTTCTGTTGGATAAAGAACACATTTATTAAAACCTAATGGTGCTTGATATCCTATCTACTTTGTAACGGGGAATAGAGAGCTGGGCTCCAGGGTGTGAAGTATGACTATCCCAACTTCTTTTTTTTTCCCTCAAGATTTATTTACTTGAGAGGCAGAGTTACAGACAGAGAGGTAGACATAGAGAGAAAGGTTTTCCACCTGCTGGTTTATTCCCTAGTTGGCCACAACAGCCGGAGCTACACTGATCCAGAACCAGGAGCTTCTTCCAGCTCTACCATGCTGGTGCAGGGGCCCAAGCACTTGGGCCATCTTCTACAGCTTTCCCAGGCCATAGCAGAGAGCTGGATATTAAGAGGAAAAGCTGAGACTTGAACTGGTGCCCATATGGAATGCCAGCACCACAGGTGGAGGCTTAGCCTACTATACCACAGCATTGGTCCCTATCCCAACTGCTAAACATCAATAAAGTGACAGCAAGTTGCTACCAAACTCACAAGAACTGACTCAGGTTTTTTTTTTTTTCCTCAAATGACATTCATGGCAGAAGAAAGTTGAGTATCTTCCACATTTACTGGACCAGAGGAGAAAAGGCCTCTGAAATGTTAATAGCTTAGCCCTGTAAATCTCAGATTCACCTAACTACTAAACCACATGAGCAAATGGCTCTAATGCACCTCTTTTCAGTTATCAAGAACAACGCAGAGCAAGATGATTTAAGCACAACCTTTGTGTGCGTTCCCCTTCCTAACCTTCCAGTTCCTGTCTAAACATTTAGCAGTGCCAAGTCTTCAATACCTGCAGCTCCCAGGGAAACCTCAACTCAAAAATATAAAGACCGGTATCAGTGTAGCACTTTATCCTGCCCGTTGGGCTTTGCATTTAAACAGAGGTCAAGGCCAATAATTAAATCGAGTGCATAAAGCACAAACTTCACAAAACATGGTGCTAGGCATGGTCCCATTTCATACTTGTCACAGTCCTGGCAAGCACTGTAACCATCCTTGTTTTGCTAAAACTCATAAAAGTAAAGCAGTTAAGGCTGAGTAGGTAGTTGGCAGATCTGGGGCTATAATTACTTCCATCCCATTTGGTGAACTATTTACTGAGTGCTTATGGTGACCGAAGTCCTCTACCATCCAAGGTGCTGGGCCTTTCTCTTTGTTGCTGTAGATGGTCCCTTTGTTGGCAGAGTTCAAGGGGCCATGCAAACTTTTAATGCACTGAAGCCGTGCGTTGATGCGTTGGAAGGCCTTTAGTTTCTCCAAATTGCATTGCACCATACAGCCCAAAAACCGTAGCCCAGCTATGTACCTATGGGGAAATAATAAGTAAAAGTTTCCCATTTTAGCCATAATCCAAATAAGTCTTGGTTCTCTGTGGCTTCTCTATGTAGCAGAGCCATATGAAGACATGTAAGAAAACCATTTTACCCAATGGTTTGGCACATCAGTAAGGTTAAAGCATTAGACATCTAGTTTGCCAAGCATTTCTGCGTTGACCAGGAAATTCTGAATTACATTTTACACCAAAGGCATGAATATGAGTGAATTTCTTAGGTTTTTCTGCTTTGGACATGAGCAATAAAGGCTTAATGGTGTAGATTTGTACTGAATTCCTATAGAAGTTCTTTTGCGTCTTGTTTCAAAGGCTCACTGCAGCCATTTGTATTCTAAAGAATTGCATCCATAGGGTACTCTCTGTCCTCCCCTTTTAAAACCTAGCCAGATGGGCTGTTAGTGAGTCTATTTGAATCTAGGGAACTAATCCATTGCTTTAATAATTTTGTTCTGTGTGTGTCAGCCTTTGACTGAGGTTTTGGCCCACCATGAAGAGTGATTATGCAGCGTCCTCATTACTACCCTGATTCTTCTGTAAAGAGAGCTGCCAATAAATTACCTTCCCTGCTGCTCGACGTCTTTTTTAACCTACCCTGCCCAAAGCAGAAGGAGTGGCAGCAAACGTCAGGACAAACAACAGAAGGACCTGCAAAGATAAAGTAGCCATTAGTGGACAGTGGAGACCATGAAAGAAGGCAAGACTGCCCTTCCATTCAACACTGTTCACCTTTGGGGCTAACCCCTTAGCAGATAATCTCCTCCAGACTTGTGGATGTAGCTTTATTACATAGCCTGCACTTTAGATAAACTTTGTTGTGCAATGTCTTTTCCAAAACTAAGATAGAGGGAATTTTATAGTAGTGAAAATTGATTATTTTACCATTACTTTCATACATGTTGTACTTTTGATTTTTACAGTTTTACAGTTTACTTTTTGTCATACAGTTATGTTATTTCTTCGTAACTCTCAATAGATAGCATTTTAGAATACTCAGTGATATTCAGATTAGCAAAGTCCATGTTCTCCTTGAAGGTTAGGTTTTCATTTTTAATCTCAGAGTATTTTTAATTTGGAGCATATGTTAATCACGTTTATAAGCCTTGTTAACTTATTTTATGCAACATATTAAATGTACTTCAGCTATGATGATTTAAAAATAAGTTCTGTGATTACTGATAATTTCATCATATTGAAATTTTAGTTGCACTTTGACTTTTGATGAACAGTTTATTGACTAAATCTTTGTGTGATTTCAACTATCTTAAAGATTTTGCTTTCTTTGTTTTAAATTTTCCATTATGGGGCCGGCGCCGTGGCTCAACAGGCTAATCCTCCGCCTTGCAGCGCCGGCACACCGGGTTCTAGTCCCGGTCGGGGCACCGGATTCTGTCCCAGTTGCCCCTCTTCCAGGCCAGCCCTCTGCTGTGGCCCAGGAGTGCAGTGGAGGATGGCCCAGGTGCTTGGGCCCTGCACCCCATGGGGAGACCAGGAAAAGCACCTGGCTCCTGGCTCCTGCCATCGGAGGAGCGCGGTGCGCCGGCGGCAGCGCGCCGACCGCAGCGGCCATTGGAGGGTGAACCAACGGCAAAAGGAAGACCTTTCTCTCTGTCTCTCTCTCTCACTGTCCACTCTGCCTGTAAAAAAAAAAAAAAAAAAAAAAAAAAAAAATTCCATTATGAGTGCCATTCACAGTTGGCATTTTCAACATGGAAACTAGTATGAGAATGCACATAAAGAAATGAGTTGAGAAATATAAATATAAAAGATCACATATATTCATATTCAGTCGAAATTATGAAATGTCTTTGAAGAGTATATAAAAACAAATTCAAGAAAAAATATTTTTCATATTGGTTCTTTAAATTGGGAGTTCATTTATTTTCCAAAAAGTTTTATGATTTCCTGCTGTATTGTATGATATGTAAAGGCAGTGTGTAATTGAAGGAAACATTCCCGAAATCACGGGGCCTGGAAGACGGATAAGTGGAACACCAAAGCTCGTAGTTTGGTATTTCAGGTTCCTGGCAACTTGCAAAGATCTAAACAGCTACTCAGCTGGCGTTTGCACTCTCACAACGCCAGTTCCTCTGTTGCCTACAGCAAATGCTTCTTCACGTAGCCAAGTCACATTTAGCACCCTATAATACATGTTGATGAATTCCTAATTCAATTAATTCTAATGAATTCAAAATGAATAAAGAGAAAACATCCTGTACATGAGCGGATATGGTTTTATAATTTAACTGGAATGTGAAGTATGATAATAGTTTCACTTGTACATTCCACTGTATTCTCTCGAGAGCCTTTACCGAGACACCCCAAAATAACATGACAGCAAAGATTCTCAACTTTTCACTTAATGGAACCATCTGGAAGGCTTATGAAAACACCGACTACTGGACCTCACCACCAGTCTTTGGTTCCATAGGTCCTGGAGGCCAGGTGAAAGTTTCATATCTGACCAGCTCCCAAGTAATGCCCATGTGGGTGACCTGGGGACTACAGTGACAGAGAGAACCTCGGCTTAAAGGACCCGCCTCTCTGCTAGGGTTGTATTTTCTGTCACTCAGCCACTTTTTGAAAATTTAAAACCAAGCAAAGTATGTAATATAAGGATTTAAGAAGGTGGCAGTATTGAAAAGAAGTGCTTTGAAGAGCGTCTGGTGTTACTATTTCCAGATAGCTAGAGTTTCTTTTTATGGATAGCTCTGTCCTCCTCCATCGAAGGAGTTTGCCACCTGTATGGCTCATTGTTGTCTGTATTCTCTGGAAGTATGTTAATAGGACAGGTTAAAATCAGTCCTGAATTCTAAAATGCAGCATTTGTGTGTGATTTTAAACACTTTCCATGTAAAGGAAATTATAGACCTCCTTTTAAATATATTAATCCACAAGACTGAAATCGAGCCAACATTTTTGTGTGATGTGACATTAACGTCAAATTAGAAGATGGGGGAATAGGTGCATAATCAACATAGCTGCTAAAATGCAAAAAAATGAAACGAAACAAACTGGTCGGCCTGTTGAGTCCCCAGAGAGCTTGCCAGTAAGGAAGAGATAACACAATCTCAATATTTTGATTGATAAATTCATAGCTTCTGCCATTGCCATGAACTGCGTGTGTGAGGATGCCTTCACCTCTCTAGCACTGTTTCCTCATTTCCATAATAATGGATGATTATGTTGACCTGATCCTTAATTATGAGAGCAGGATTAATGGAAAAGAGCCCTTTTCAGAACTTAACTTGTTAAAATCCAAATTAAAGTGCCTATTAGCATATTGTTGTTCAATTTGGTTAACCAGTGTACCTAAGAGATAGATCATGCTGAAAATGTGAATCCTAATGAAAAGCAGGTAAAATAACGGTGTTTTACATATAGAAATATGTCAGTAGTGGCATTTGTAAAGCTTTCGCTAGTATGAATTGAACACTACTCCAACACAGAGGAAGATGTTGAGTTCATCAGTATTAATATATATTTCAGTTACTGTCTTTCCAATGATTATTCTTTGTATTTTAAAGTCATATTCTCTGGCCACCCAAAGCTTCATCTTTTCATTCATATGTTGAGCAAATACTAATACCTCATGTTTTGTTTGAACTATGCTTGTTTGAGTTTAAGATGCAAAATATTTAAACCTGAAATTAGAAGAAATAAAGGAGACAGGAAAAGATACTTGGGGCCTATAGGATAAGTGATTTAACAATAAATGGAAAATAACAAGCATACAGCTTTTATTCAAATTTGTGCTTTACTTTGCAAATATTCATAATTACACCTTTATCATATATCTAAATTTCACTCATTCATCCATTTGTGCCTGCCTGCAACAGGCATTAAAATAAGCCAGTTTTCCTACAATCACATGCCTACTGCTATACAGTACAGTATAAGAGAAATTGTGAACCCCAAATCAAGCATTTGTCCTTCACAAAGTAATTGTTAAAGCTTGTTAAGTTTTATCTATGACGTTCAGGCTAAGTTAGCAGCTTGAAAGAGAGTAAATCAGGCCATGTGTTTTGGGTAAAATAGAATATTAGTATTATGTAATGACATTAGCAAAATTTCAGTGTGGCCTTTCTTTTGTAGTTAAGTGTATTTAAGGTCGTGGAGTAGAGATCCTACATGGCTTCCAACAATTTTTTTTTGTGCAAAAAATTGGAAAATTGAAATCATACTATGCATTTCCCACAAACCTTTTAAAGACCTTTTGTGCATGGGTTTTATAACTTTTTACACTGGGGCTGGCATTGTGGTGTCACCAGTAAAGCTGCCACCCATAATGCTAGCATCCCATAGGGGACTAGTTTGAGTCCTGGCTGCTCCACTTCTGATCCAGCTCCCTGCTAATGTGCTTGGGAAAGCAGCAGCAGATAGTTCAAGTGCTTGGGCCCCTGCACCATGTAAGAGATATACATGGAGTTCCAGGCTCCTGCCTTCAGCCTGGACCAGTCTCAAACACTGCAGCCATTTGTAGAGTGAACCAGCAGATGGAAGGTCTCCCTCCCTCCCTCTCCTTCTGTCTCTCCCTCTCTCTCTGTAGCTGCACCTTGCAAATATATCTTTAAAAGGAATTTTTTGCACCAAAATAAGCTTTTCTGTTAGCTCCATTTTCCATAAACTTTTTGAAATTCTCTCATATAAAATCTTACATAATGAAATTTTTTTCTAAAAGGAAAAATACTCAGTATGCATGACATATTTCTAAATGATTTCCCATTAGTCTTCTAAAATTACATTTTCTAATAAAATAATTTTGATATGTTTTAGACTAATTTTTAGAGCTTATTTACATGATTCCATAACATTCAAAATTTTCAGCAATTTGCCAAATGTGCTTTGAGTATATGTGTGTTTTTAAAGATTTATTTATCTATTTGAAAGGCAGAGTTACAGAGAGGCAGAGGCAGAGAGAGAGAGAGAGAGTCTTCCATCTACTAGTTCACTCCCCAAATGGCTGCAGCATGCTGAGCAGGGCTAATCTGAAGCCAGGAGCCAGGAGCTGCTTCCGGGTCTCCCATGTGGGTCCAGGGGTCCAAGGATTTGGGCCGTTCTTCTACTGCTTTCCCAGGCCATGGCAGAGAGCAGGATTGGAAGTGGAGCTGCCAGGACTTGAACCAGCAGCCACATGGGATGCCAGCACTGCAGGCAGCAGCTTTACCCACTACACCATAGTGGCCGTCCCTGAGTATATTTTCAAGCAGACAGTGGTCTAAGCTCCAACAATGCAGAGAGTAGTACAACAGTGAGTTTGAGCATGTTCAGGCTTTTTAGTTAGGTGCAAACTTTATTTTAACATGGGCTATCTTTTGGACTAACCAGAGGTCTTAGAGCATCTTCTGAACAGTTTTAGACTGAGGGGAAAACACTACCATTTCAGAGTTATAGACACTGGCATCATACAGTGAAACTTCAAATTACCCATTAAATTTCATACAACTTTAATATGTTTACTAAATTAAATTTAAAAGTCTGATACTTGGAGGCATTGAATAACAATAACTTCACCCCTAAAATTAAAACTACTCTCTCCAAAGATGCCGTAGCTTTAATCACGTTAACCCTTAAGATAACATTTCCTTTCGCACCAGAACAAACGTCGGTAAAGGAGCAGAGAGTGCTGACTGATGAAGTCAGCTGGTATTTGGTGAAATGCTTCTGTTGTCTGTGTCCATCTCAGAATGTCTGTGGACCCTCGGGTCATTTCAGGAACGTCTCTACAGGATTGTCCCTAGACAATATGAGTCTGAAGTGGGCGGAGTTTGGCTGCTGTCTTCCCACCACTATTCAGTCCTTTGTTGAAGAGGTCTTCAGTTTTTCATCTTTAATCAGAGAACCTAAAAAGTTAAAAAATGTGTTATTCAAATAGCTCAAAACTAAGTAAATATAAAATAATTTAAATAATTAAATTTTCAAAAGGTATTTTTGTAAATTTGTATCATTCATGGCTTAGAATTAATCGAAGCTTAAAATTACGCTAAGACTTGAGATCTTCCTATAAATAGAAAGGTAATAGAGACATAATTTAACATAACATTATATTCAACGTAAATATATATGTAGTAAATCAGTTATATGCAAATGTACATTTGTATAAATATATATTAGACATTTAGTATAAAGAGATGTAAATATTACATGAATATAAATATATATATTCTCTGAAATTCATCTGTTTGCCAGTACACCTACTTGATAGATCATTAAAGGAAGAAGATATATTATCAATTTAATTTGAAGTTGTCCTAAAACCTAAAAACTTTAGAAAAGATATTTTCTACTTAATTACTCCTTGTAAGTGTGTGTGTATGTATGTCATAATAAATATCCAAAGCTGAAAGAAAGAATAGGCTTAAGGAAAAATGTAGACTTTTCCCCAAAATCCATTTAATTTTGATCCTCAATTTTATGCTCCTTGGAATAATTTAATTCACCTTATATCAAAAAGTAGCTAACTTAATGCCATGTATTCACCCAAAGCTAGAATTTTAGTATCCCATATTTGTTTATAATCCATGCTATAAAATTTCTCTTTCCTATAAAAAGCAAAGTTGGGATCATAAGGAATTATGTTGAATAAATTTCTAAAGCTAATGTATTTAATAATTATCATATTCTCTCTCTGCAGACTAAAGACATAGTATTATGCAATAACTGTGTTTAAACTGCATGATTTGCCTGGTGGAATGCATTTCATGAGTTATCACTTTATGCTACCTTTTATAGTCTAGGATATGTTGAAAATCTTCTGATTAGCATTCTTTATGACCACACAGATAAATAACTCATATATGTGATACAAAACATAAATTACAAATTGCAGTCTAGTCTTTTCTTTCATCTTATCTCAGAGTCAATATTGGTAGTACTCAAAGTCAATATTAGTGCCCTTCCCCCCACCTCATTACACTATCTAGAGTGGGTATCAGTCATTTAACTCTAAAGGACAAGTATCAATGTGATGGATTGGTGTGACAAAAGAATGAGTGCCAAGGGGTGTGGTATGTCATCCATGCTCTGCTACTATTTAGCAATGTCATCTTGGAGAAAATCCCTTTATCACTCAGGATCCATGTTTTCCTACTCAAACCGAAAAGGATCTAATTCCCATAGGCAGACACTAAAGTCTTTTTCTGTATCTTACTGCCACTGAGTCACTTTGGAATAGTGGCTTCTAATCAGAGTCCTCATAGGTTACTGAGAAGTCTTTCAATAGCCACTATTTGTGGTCACAATTCAACTAGATCTATTCCCTATTTTGCATCTCACAGCTTCATAAAAATTAAAAGTGACAGTGCAAACGGAAGTTGAATTCCATATTTGCCTACATATTCCACTAAGATTAAGCATTATACACACAAAGTCATTGTTTTTCCAAAACTTATTCAGTCATTTTTGAATTAACTTAATATGAAACAAGTCTCTAAACCACATAATTAACGTTACCCAAAGAAATATGTTTTAAGCCAGTACTGATGTATTTTATATTCAAAGACATAGTAATTTAAGGATTAATGCTCATTGACTATTATCAATCTATTTCCTAACTAGATATTCAACAGTAAGTGGACAAACTTAGTGACATAAATCTCTAGGCAAAAATCTCCACCCATCTTCTCAATGAAAAAAGTCAGGATTTGGGATTACTATTTGACCACCAAATTTTATCATTAACAATAATTAAAACTTATAGTTATGAAGTTCCTTTTTGTGTGTCAGGTAATCTCTAAGTATTTCACATGTACTGTGTCTTCAAATACTCCAAACAACTCTACAAGATAAATATGCACTTTAGCCTTTGACTTTTGAAGATCAAGAGCTCAGCACTTTCAGACATGAGGCAACTTTCCCTAAAGACTTCAGTTTTATAGTAGAAAGTAGTAAGGACACAAATCTACATTATAGACACTTTATTAGAATTGTTGAAATTAATTTTCTAGAAAAAGTAGAGTTTCATCTGCTTAGGGACAAAAAGTTGGCTATAGAGATATTAAGAATTACAAACACCTCCATGTATATTACTTTCATTTTTCATTTCTGAGACCAATTACGTATTCAAGTTTGTTGTGGGAGAAAGACACAATCAGTATGTTTATGGAACAACTAGGAAGTGTATTTGCTTACTTAGTCCTAGAGAGCATTTTTCTTCCCAAGCAGAAGCATTAATAAAATATGATACATTACATTACAATTACAATTTGATTATAACTTAGAAAAAAATCACAATTATAAATGCTTAAAAATTAGAAGGAAATAGACAAAAATATTGGAAGTAGTTGTTTGGGGTTGTAGGACTTCAGCCAGTTTTCTTCCTTATATATTTTCCATTTTATTTAATGGATGTTTGTTACCTCTACAATGAAAAATATTTGCATATAGGAGCTGGCACCGTGGCTCACTAGACTAATCTTCCGCCTTGCGGCGCCGGCACACCGGTTCTAGTCCCGGTCAGGATGCCGGATTCTGTCCCGGTTGCCCCTCTTCCAGGCCAGCTCTCTGCTGTGGCCAGGGAGTGCAGTGGAGGATGGCCCAAGTGCTTGGGCCCTGCACCCCATGGGAGACCAGGAGAAGCACCTGGCTCCTGCCATCAGATCAGCACGGGGCGCCGGCTGCAGCATGCCGGCCATGGCTGCCATTAGAGGGTGAACCAATAGCAAAAGGAAGACCTTTCTCTCTGTCTCTCTCTCTCGCTGTCCACTCTGCCTGTCAAAAAAAAATTGCATATAGGAATAGGAAATGTAATTACATAGTGACATAACCAGATCTTTAAAGTTATGAGCGTACTATCTAGAATAAATTTCTATAAATATGGGCATTCACTATAGAATTTTGTTTTAAAGATTTTATTTATTTGAGAGGCAGAGTTACAATCAGAGAGAGGGAGAGACAGAGAGAAAGGTCTTCCATCCACTGGTTCACTCTCCAAATGGCCACAACGGCCAGAGCTGGGCTGATCTGAAGCCAGGAGCCAACAGCTTCTTCTGGGTCTCCCACGTGGGTGCAGGGGCTCAAGTGCTTAGGCCATTTTCCACTGCTTTCTCAGGACATAGAAAAAAGTTGAATTGGAAGAGGAGCAGCTGGGACTACAACTGGTGCCCATATGGGATGCCAGCACTGCAGAAGGAAGATTAACCTACTGCACCACAGCTCCAGCCCCAGAAATTGTTAAACAATAGGCACATCTGTTTGATTTTAAATCTTAGAAACTCACTACTTAAAAAAGACATACTTCATTATCAAAATATTAGATTTGGGGTTTATAAAATCTGATTATTGGAAACTTCTTTGGATTGGCCTAAATTTTATTTCATTACAGTGGTATATACTTACAAAATAGGAAAAATCTCTGGGTTTAAAAAAATAATCAAGGGGATGTTTGATTCATTGACTAGTATTTTTGAAGTGGTGCTGTATTCACAGCATTCTGCTAAGCACTATTTAGGGCTTAGCAAGAGCTCTAGTATGTGATTCCTGGTCTCAGAGAGCACCTCTTCTACTTGAATACATGAACCATATGCCGTATTAGTCTCTTTGCAGGTACAGGAAAGTACGGGAAAAGCATCTTAGGAAAGAAGAGGATTCATTTAAGCTTTCAGTTTTGGAGGTTCATAGCTCAAGATCCAGCAGCCTCAATTCACTCATCTGATAGGGATGGTGAGTGGAAGAATATGTGTGCAGATGGTGAGCCAGGAGGCAGACAGAGCCTAAGCCAAACTCCACCTACATAACCAAGCCAGTAACAAAAACTACCTTCCAAGGATGTACCTCTGTGACCTAAAGATCCCCCACTGAGTTCAACTCCTAGATGCTACAGTTAGATCAGGTATCCATCCTCGACCCATTAACCATTCACAATGCATCGGGACCTAACCCCCAACACATGAGCCTTTGTGGGGGTCCCACAGGCTATTATGCAAACCACAACATATACCTAAATAGAAGTTGGGGGGAAAAAGCAGACAAGACTTCATTCGTTGATCTGTTCTGCAAACAGTATTGAATACCTAATAGATGCTGGGAGTAGAGCATCAAGTAGGATACAGACTCTGCCCTAGAAAACGTCATAGTCCAATAGAGGAACTAAGTAAGAAATGCAGTGATTATTGTGAGACAAATGCATCTTAGTTCATTTTAATGATTTTGTTAAGGGTCCTCTGCATATCTTACCAAGAAAGTGGGGAAAGCTATGTAAGGTACAGAGGCATATCAGAATCAAGTCCCTCTTGAGAAGAATTGACTCTCTTCAGTAGAGTAGGCAACAAGTGGCATTTGAAGCTATTGAAGAGAATATTCAAAGCAATTCTTCAATGTTTTAAGTGGTGACAAAAAAAATAAAGACCTGATTAATCCAGGGACAACTCCACAAAGGAAGTGTTCTTGAGCAGTCACTTATAAATTACTGTATTTCAGGCACCAGCACTGTGGCGCAGTAGGTTAACCCCCTGCCTGCAGCACCAGCAACCCATATGGCGCCAGTTCTAGTCCTGGTTGATCACTCTTCCAATCCAGCTCTCAGCTATGGACTGGGAGGGCAGTAGAAGATGATCCAAGTCGTTGGGCCCTTGCACCCAGGTGGGAGACTTGTAAGAAGCTCCTGGCTCCTGGCTTCAGATCAGCGCAGCTCTGGCCATTGCAGCCATTTGGGGAGTGAACCAATGGAAGGAAGACCTTTCTCTCTGTCTCTCCCTCTCAATGTCTGTAACTCTACCTCTCAAATAAATAAATAAAATCTTTAAATTACTGCATTTCAAAGAGATCAGTATTTTGAAGCAACATTTTTAGTAATGCTACTTCAATGATGAAGCAGTAGAATTATCTCAATTTTCTCAGCAGATTTTCCACAAATTGGAAAAAAAAAATATAATAAGCTCAGTACAAAGAAGTTGGTCATGCCCTATCCTTTGGTTTTTGCTTCCAAATATTTAACAATAGCTTGGGAGTACATGAAATTTTAAGAAAATGTGTTGCTATTTCCTAAATGCCAGTTTTTATTTAATAATATATATCATCATTCAACATGAACTGTATAAAACAAGATGGGATGATGGACTTGGCAAAAGCCCAAACCACAGATAGCAATGCTAGACTTTTTCTAGTTGTTCTTATGTGTGCAAACCACCCAAGCCCTCTGTGGCTTGGTTTACCCAGCTCCAAAGTGTGAAAATTTTGAAGGTAACTATAAAAATAACTACCCTGTAGCTTTAAAATACTTCACTTTTTAAAAAAGATTTATTTAAAAGAGTTACAGGGAGAGGGAGAGGGAGAGAGAGAGAAAGAGAGAGAGATCAAACCAGCAGATGGAAATCTGCTGGTTCACTTTCCAAAGGGCCAGAGCTAGGCCGATCTGAAACTAGGAGACAGGAGCTTCTTCCAGATCTCCCATGCAGGTGCAGGGGCACAAAGACTTGGGCCATCCTCTGCTGCTTTCCCAGGTACATTATCAGGGAGCAGGATCAGAAGTGGAGCAGCTGGGACTGAAACTGGTGTCCATAAGGGATGCCTGCACTGCAGGCCAGGGCTTTAACCCCCTGCACCACAATGCTGGCCTCAAATGCTTCACTTTTATAAGGTAAATCCTTAGCAACTAAAAAATTACATGAAAAGGACAAAGATAGGTAGGTAAGCAGGTAGGTAGGTAGGTAGGTAGATAATTTTGACATAGATAATATGATTACTTGCAGTCTCCAGTTTCTGAGAGCTCTTCAAAGGCCCAGAGGACCAAAACCTTGAGATGGAAAAATTTTTCATGCCCATACATTATCTAAAGCAAGCAATCATGGAGTAGCCAATTTATTGAGAAAATACTATACTTTGTATAGAAAAGTGAAATGGTATCAAATACTTTACAAGTCAGTACCTGAGTAGCAACATTTGAGAGCTTTAAAGTAACTTTGTTTTTACTAGATTTAGCAATTAAAGAATTGGATACTCATTTACAAAAGTTTATTTGAAAAACAGAGGGAGAGAGAAGAAGTAGATCAGCTGGGGCGGGGTTGGGGTGGCTCCACATCTAAGTTCAGGCCGAACCTAACTTCAGCTTCCCTGGCACCAGATCAGGAAAGCGACTGGAACTCTGAAGTCCTGGAACATATGGACCCTGGAGCTATTTACTAAACTAGAGCTAAAAGTGGCGAATTGTTGGGCGTCCTCAATAACCTTACATCCGCCAGGTCAGGGGTTTAGACCTTTCAAGGGCTGTGAAACACAAGAAAGAAAATATGCCTCCTACACAGGGGGCCCACCAAGAAATACCACAGGTTTGTTTTTATAGTCAGGCCTCTTAATAAACTGTATTTTTCAGGAAGTCATTGTGACCTTTCTCAAATTGCATATGTTCATTGCTAATGGACTCCAACGCTGTTTAAAGTGGACATAAAAGATATAAACATAGAAACACCTGCCAAATGGTGACCTTTGCCGCTTTAAACTCAGGTCTCAGAGTGAAAGGCCCACAAGAAAATTGGACACTTTGAAAGGTGGAAAGTACAGCCTGTACTGTTTACAATAAGTAAATAAAAATGGGGCAATTTATATAGGAAAAAACCCTGCGTTTCTCATCAGAATATCTGTAGCTATAGTTAGCTCGCTCCTTGATAAATAAACAACTTTTTGTCGAGTTGACTTTTCCTCTTCGCCGTCTATTGATGGAATTATGACGCATCAAGCAGGGTGGGAGGAGAGCTAAAACTTTACTGGAAATGAACTTGCCAAGTGCAGCAGCATGAACTTGTACAAATGCAAACTCACATAACAAGGAACGCTGAGGACTGTGAAAAAATGGTGACGGAGGTTCTTCTGATGAACAAATGAAACATGTGCGTCCTACTCTCCAAGAGCACATCATGGTATCAGTGAGAGGTAGAGGAAGCAGCTAGGCAAAAGGCCACGTCGTTTTGTGCACATCACATTTGAGGGAGGGATGATTAACTGGCTGCACTGAGGCCTTTGTGCACCTGTAACCCCATTCCCATCAAGTTACTCAGCACTTTTTTCTCATCTTCTTGTGAACCCACTTGGGTAACTGGGATTCACATCAATCACCTTGCTTTCTTTCATAATCGTCTACAAGCTGTTTCCCATCTTTGGAACATCCAGTCATTTCCACCCGAGAAACTGAAGATAATATGTGGAACTCTGATGTTTTCAACAAATGAGAAGTCTTCAGCAATAATAGCAATTTATTCTTTTTTAAACACATTTTGGAAGTTGTTCATATTTGAAGGCCACAGTATATTAGAATCTAAATGGGCAATATATTTCAAAGATTTTAAAACATATTTTCATATATTTAAGTTGGGCAAGTTTCATGTGTTTCGTATACACAAGTTTAGGAACATAGTGATAGTTCCCAGCCAAATCTCCCTCCTTCTTCCTTCCTTATTTTAATTTTTACAATAACATACTTTCAGTTTTATAATCATAAGATTCACCCTCCACTAAGTAGAGAATTCAACAAATAATAAGAAAAAAAAAAAAGATCAGTGTTCCTCAACAGTAGAGTTGAGCAACTTCCAAAATGTGTTTAAAAAAGAATAGCTCTTATTGCTGAAGATTTCTCATTTGTTGAAAACATCAGAGTTCACATATCACCTTCAGTTTCTTAGGAAGAAAGGAATGAATATTCCAAAGATGGGAAAAAGCTTATAAATAATTATGAAAGGAAGCAAGATCATCAGATGTGCACTGTAAATAATAATTAAGTCTCAAAATGTCAACTTGACTCCTTTACATTATATTTTTTATACTCTATTAGTTACCACAGATCAAGGAGAAAAGATGGTATTTGTCTTTTGGGGACTGGCTTATTTCACTAAGTATGATGATTTCTAGTTATATTCATTTTGTTGCAAAAGACAGGATTTCTTTCTTTTTATGGCTGAGTAGTAGTCCATAGTGTATATGTGCCACATTTTCTTTATCCAGTCATCAGTTGACTGACATCTGTGCTGATTCCATTTCTTAGCCTCTGTGAATAGAGCTTCAAGACACATAGGGATACAGATAACTCTTTCATATACTGATTTTATTGCCTTTGGGTAAATTCCCAGGAGTAAGGTTACTGGGTCACATGTTAGATCTATTTCCAGGTGTCTGAGGAATCTCTAGACTGTCTTCCACAATAGCTACTAGTTTTCATTCCCACCAACAGTGGACTTGAGTAACCTTTTCCCCCAGTTCCTTGCCAGCATGGATTGTTAGAATGGGTCAAATACAGAAATCAACAGAGGTGAGGTCAAACCTCATTGTTTTGATTTGCATTTTCCTGATAGCTAGTGATCCTGAGCACTTTTTTCTTGTTTCTGTTGGCCATTTGGATTTCCTCTTTAGAAAAACACATGTTCAAATCCTATGCCCATTTCTTAACTGGATTGTTTGTTTTGTTGCTGATGAGTTTCTAGAGCTCTTTATAGATTCTGGATATTAATAGTTTATCAGTTGCATAATTTGCAGTTGTTTTCTCCCTTTCTGTGAATGGCCTCTTCACTGTGGTAAGTGTTGCCTTTACCGTGCAGACACTTCTTAGCTTGATGTAATCCCATGTGTCAATTTTGGCTTTGATTGCCTGTGCTTCTGAGGTCTTTTCCAAGAAGTGTTTGCCTAAGCCAACGTCTTGCAGAGTATCCCCAATGTTCTTCTCTAGTAATTTGATGGTATCTCGTCATAGATTTAGATCCTTGATCATTTTGAATGAACTTTTGTATCAGGTATAAGGGAGTCTTATTACATACTTCTGCACACAAAGATCCAATTTCCCCAGCACCATTTGTTGAAGACACTGTTCTTTCTCCAGGTATTTACTTTAACTCCTTTATCAAAGATTAGTTGGTTGTAGATGCATGCATTGATTTCTGGGATTTCTATTCTGTTCCGTAGGTTTACATGTCTATTATTGGACCAGTACCAGGCTATTTTGGTGTTCACTGTCCTGTAGTATGTCATGGAATGTGGTATTGGTATTTACTCACTGCGGTGTAGTGGGTAAAGCTGCCGCCTGGAGTGCCAGCATCCTATATAGGCACCAGTTCAAGTCCTGCAAGCTTCTCTTGTGATCAAGCTCTCTGCTGTGGCCTGGGAAAGCAGTAGAAGATAGCCCAGTCCTTAAGCCTCTGCACACACATTAGAGACCTGGAAGAAGCTCCTGGCTTTGGATCAGCTTGGCTCCTATGCCTGTTTTGGCCATTAGGGGAGTGACACAGCAGATGAAAGACTTTCCTACCTCCCTCTCCCTCTCTCTCTGCCTCTACATCTGCCTCTGCCTCTCTGTAACTTTCAAATAAGTAAATAAATCTTTTTAAAAAGAGATGACTTTAGCTCTTCGGGGTCTCTTATGTTTCCATATGAAGTTTAGCATTTTTTTCTTCTAAATCTGGAAAGAATATCATGGATATTTTAGTTGAGATTGCATTGAATCTGTAAATTGCTTTCAGTAATATGGACATTTTGATGAGATTCTTTCAATCCATGAACATGGAAGGTTCTTCTATTTTTTGTGTCTTATTTATTTCTTTAATGTTTTTGTGATTTTCATTGTAGTGATCTTTTGTCTGCTTCTTCAAATTTATTCTGAGGTATTTAAATTTTTTTGTAGCTATTGTGAATGGTAATGATCTTGCAAGTTCTTTCTCAGCCATGGCATTGTGAATACAAAGGCTGTTGAGTTTTGTGTGGTGATTTTATATCCTTCAACTTTAACAAACTCTCTTAGGAGTTCCAATAGTCTCTTGGTGGAGTCTTTTGGTATCCATCTATATAGGATCATGTCATCTGCAAATGGATAATTTGAATTTTTCTTTCCAGTTGGTATCCCATTGATATCTTTTCTTGCCTACTGGATGTCCTTGTCTGGTTCTGGATCCTAGTGTACAAATGCTTCTAGCTTTTCCCCATTAACATCAATGCTGGATGTGTGTTTGTCATATATTGCCTTGATTGTTTTAAGGAATTTTCCTTCTCTACCCAATTTGCTGAAGGTTTTCATCATGAAAGAGTGTTGTATTTTATTATATGCTTTCTCTGCATTATTGAGGAAATCATGTGATTTTTATTTTTCAATTTATGTATTAGATTTATTGATTCACATATGTTGAACCATCCCTGTATACCAGGGATAAATCCCATTTAGTTCAAGTGGATGATCTTTCTGATATATTGCTGGATTCAATTAGCTAGTATTTTGTTGCGGACTTCTACATCTATGTTCATCAGTGGTATTGGTCTATAGTTTCTTTGTATCTTTTTCTGGTTTTGGAATTAAGGTGATGCCTCATAAAAGGAGTTTGAAAGGATTCCCCCTCTTTCAGGTGTTTTGAATACTTTGAGAAGAATTGGAATCAGTTCTGATTTAGAAGTTTGGTAGAATTCAGCAGTGAAGCTCTCTGGTCCTGGGTCTGTCTGTCTTGGGAAGGTCTTTATTACTGATTCAGTCTCCATCTTGGTTATTGGCCTGCTTGGGTTTTCCGTGTCTTCATGGCTCAGTTTTTGCAGATTGTATGTGTCCAGAGATCTATCCCTTTCTTCTAGATTTTCTAGTTTGTTGGCATATAGTTGTTTGTAGTAATTCCTGATGAATATTTTTATTTATGTGGTATCCATTATAACATCTCCTTTTTTCATCTCTGATTTTGTTAATTTGGGTCTTTTTTTTTTTTTTGGTTAGTTGGGCCAATGTTGTATCAATTTTGTTTATTTTTTTAAAAATACAGCTATTCATTTCACTGATTTTTGTATCTTTTTGTTTCAGTTTTGTTCCATAATTTTAAATATTTCTTTCCTTCTCTTAATTTTGGGTTTGGTATGTTGTTTTTTGAGATGCGTTATTAGATCATTTATTTGATGCCTTTCCAATTTCTTGACGTAGGCACTGTAGCCCTAGTTGAGCATGCAAGAAAAACACATTTTGGGTGATATTTTTACATCTTAATTGAGCATAGGAATAAAATATAGGCTATGTCAACAAGTAGACACCAATTCCAGCATGTTAACTACCTGTCCTTTACTTTGTGCCTCATGTAGTAACTTCCTTGAAGGTTGATAAAAATCTAGAAAACCATGATTCGGGTGACTTCCTGTAGACACAGACTCACTCTCTCTCAATGTGCCCAGCGTGTGATCTGGGGAAAAATTCTGTACTTCAGGTGTTTCTCATTACCACATCTCCCAAGTTTATTGACTAACAGAAGGTTTGAAGCATTCATTTTTTTTTTTTTTTTTTTGGACAGGTAGAGTTAGACAGTGAGAGAGAGAGACAAAGAGAAAGATCTTCCTTCCATTGGTTCACCCCCCAAATGGCCACTATGGCCAGCACTGCACTGGCCCAAAGCCAGGAGCCAGGTGCTTCTTCCTGGTCTCCCATGCAGGTGCAGGGGCCCAAGCACTTGGGCCATCCTCCACTGCCTTCCTGGGCCACAGCAGAGAGCTGGACTAGAAGAGGAGCAAACGGGACTAGAACCGGTGTCCACATAGAATGCCGGCACCAAATGCGGAGGATTAGCCAAGTGAGCCATGGCAACCATGGGGGGAAAGGGTTTACTACTGCAGAGAGAATGCAGGACAGGAGACTTTTAAGTCTTCTGTTCTGCTTCTATGTGTGAAAACCACTTAATATCCTTTGACTTGGGTGCTAATGGATATTCCTTTTTCTTTCCCTGCTTTGAGCTCTTATTTCAGCAAAGGAAAAAGAAGAGAAACAAGCCATGCTGCTCTGTTTCTGACTACGGTTGCATAAGAAAATTTTAGTCACAGGGTTCCAGAAAAAAAGATGGCCCCCAGAGCAGCGAGAAAAGGGGAACCCAGCATACATTCCACTACAATGGGCAGGCCCACACTGGGGTCTGAATTAAGATTTTTACAAATGAGGAAAAACTTACTTGCTATGTTTATTTCCCTTGTGGGTGAATACAGAACATAGCAATGGATGTATGACCAGACCTAATGACTTCAAAATTCAACCTGAAGCGGCCTCTTATATCATAGAAGCTTCACAATACCCAGAAAGAACGTGAACCTCCTACTGGAAATATTTGAATTTTAACACTTATAATTTGAAAAACAATTTCAAATTTCTTGGGATCCTAGCCCTCCATCTGCACTTTATTTAGATGGAAAGACATGAACAAGTTCCTCCTATTTGAGTTTCTTGTCCCTTATCTATAAAATGAATATTTTTGCATCTGCTGTCCCTATTAAGGGGTGTTATAAGGTACAGTTGTGGTCATGTATGTGGGAGTCATTATATTATTGCAAAATATAATGTACTTTAAGTTTCAAAGATTCAGACAATGCATTGGTAGGGATGCTAATCTTTTGTATGAATCCTGTTCACTGTCACTTCTCAGCCTTTGGCTAAGATCAATTGTGAATCCTGCTCATACCCTTCGGTTTTCTATGGGTTTGGGACACTGTTGGTATGTAAGGAAATCAAGACCGGTACAAATATGCTAAGTACTCTATAGATGCACTGTGCTCCTAAGATGCCCTTGTAATAACAAAGACACTCTTTGTCCCTTCCCTTACACAAATAGTGGATGGTTATTCTTGTATGGAGGGAAGACGTAACTCCACTACAACAGATCCTCTTTATCTTGGTCATAAAACTGGAACTTACTAATTCTTTTATTAAGTGAATATGATAACATAAACATATAACCCAGGCAGCAGAGTGGAGCAGATTAGATCTATAGAATGTCTGTTTTCAAGGCAAATTAAATTTCTCATGCCTTATTTTCAATGACTAAGACAAGAAGCTGGCCTTGTGGGTGGAGGTCAAGTGCAATTTTATAAGGAACTTGGTCTCAAAATATATTAAAGATCAGAACAACCTATTAAAGATTAGGATGAAGTTTCTTGAACTGTTAGGAGAACTAAAGGATATCGAATTTCAAGGCTTTAGACACCAGCTAATAAAACTTTTTCATTTTATAGATAGGAATCTTGAACAGTGTATTGATTAGCCTGAGATGAGATGAGTACAGTAAGTGGCAAAACCAAGACAAGAGTATGGGTCAATAATACTTGAATGTTATTATTTGTAATTCCAATAGCGATATATCTAAGTCTCCCTCTAATTTTAGTTATAAATGCTGTTTCATAGGTGCGTAGGATACTCCCTAAATTGTTTTCTCCTTCTCTCCATGACATGCAGCTGGCCCTGTCTATTGAGAGATATACTGAAAGGAAGTTTTCCCCAGAGATGAGGAGCAAGAATGCTGTGACTGTTAGTTTCATTATTCCTCTCCCCCACCTCACTCTATGGCTTTCATTTGAACAATCTTTGCTCAGTGGTGTCCAGGGTGCTGAGGGCAGCATGCCTTAATATTGTGCTCCAGGACATGCCGTGTCAATGGCATTTCCTCTCTGAGTATCTATGTTTCTCACTTTTATGTCTGTGAAATGGGGTGATAGCAATATCTACCCTATCTATTACTATGAGGATGAAATAGATGGCATACATAAAACACTTTGAACATTGCTAATACATCACTGATAGTATTAGCTATTATTACTATTGCTTTGTGGTTAATATTTACTAAACTCTTTCCTCAAATAATGGTAATGAAATGAATTCCAGTTTTTAAGATAGTAATAGTATCTGGAAATATCTGACCAAGTATTCTCAATATAATATTTAAGATTATTCAAAAAGACCAGTTTGTTGGCAAAAAAAATTCCATTGAAGATTGTTCCTTTTTAATTATAATAATTGAAGATAATATAGAAGATAGTATATATAGGAATAGAATAATATTTTAATGTATTTAATTTAATATTCAGTTATAAAAGGAAAAATCTACCAAAAACCTGCATAAATAGTCCACGAAATGTGCAAATTTTCCCCAACAATTTGATTGCACAAGGAATCAAAGGTGATTTTTTTAATTCTGTAAGCTCTCCAGGGACTTTCTACTTCTCTGTTTCTGCCCTCTCCCTGATATATTAGGCTTTCTGGAGGCTACATTCTTTTTTTGTTTATGGTGTCAGTAATCTCCCTAGGCTCTAGTCATGAGTTGCTGAGGCTATGGAAGCCTTTAGGGTTCACCGACTTCGATCTTATTCCAACAGGGTCATAGTCAAAGTGGAAGTTCTCTCCTCCCTTCAGAGAAAGGTACCTCCTTCTTTGGTGGCCCTGTTCTTTACACTGGGATCTCACTCGCAGAGATCTTTCATTTAGGTTGTTTGTTTTGTTTTTTGTTTGTTTGTTTTTGCCAGAGTGTCTTGGCTTTCCATGCCTAAAATACTCTCATGGGCTCTTCAGCCATATTCAATTGCCTTAAGGGCTGATTCTGAGGCCAGAGTGCTATTTAGGACATCTGCCATTCTATGAGTCTGCTGTGTATCCTGCTTCCCATGTTGGATCATTCTCTCCCTTTTTAATTCTATCAGTTAGTATGAGCAGACACTAGTCTTGTTTGTGTGATCCCTTTGACTCTTAGACCTATCAGTGTGATCAATTGTGAACTGAAATTGATCACTTGGACTAGTGAGATGGCATTGGTACATGCCACTTTGATGGGAATGTATTGGAATCCCCTGGCATGTTTCTAATTCCACCTTATTTGGGGCAAGTCCGATTGAGCATGTCCCAAATTGTACATACATCTCCTCCCTCTCTTATTCCCACTCTTATATTTAACAGGGGTAACTTTTCAGTTAAATTTCAACATCTAAGAATAATTGTGTGTTAATTACAGAGTTCAACCACTAGTATTAAGTAGAACAAAAAATACTAAAAAGGATAAAGTATTAAATTGTACATCAACTGTCAGGACAAGGGCTGATCAAGTCACTGTTTCTCATAGTGTCCCTTTCACTTCAACAGATTTCCTTTTTTGTGCTTGGTTAGTTGTCACTGATCAGGGAGAACATATGATATTTGAAAGTTTTTGTTGGGTGAGTTGAGTCCAGCAACCCCATTGTCTATGAGTCTACTTCTAACTGACTTTTTCCTCTTACTTATGAATTACACTATCCTGATTCTTCACATTTAGTCATGTTTCGTTGTAGCTTATCTTCACCTCAGCATATACTGACTTTTCAATAAATTCTTGATGAATTCATTGTTATAAAAATCCATGGAAGCCTTGATTCAGATTTCTGTTATTAACAATGGGAGATTTAAATTTCCCTAAATATTATTTTATCAGATTATGTATCACTTTATTGTTTTAAGGGGTTTGTGTTGTCTTGAGTAGATACAGAATACTTCTTTTCTTTTAAAGAGAAGTATTTTATTATTTGAAAGGCAGAGTTAGAGAGAGAGAGAGAGAGAGAGAGATCTTCCAACTGCTGGTTCACTACCCAGATGGCCTGCAACAGCCAAGGCTGGGCCAGACTGAAGCCAGGAGCCAGGAGCTTCTTTTGGGTTTCCCATGTGGGTACAGGGGCCAAAACACTTGGGCCATCCTCCACTGCCCTCCCAGACCATTAGCAGGGAGCAGGATTGGAAATGAAGCAGTTGGGACTCGAACCAGCTACAACACAGTGCCAGCCCTGCTGCTGCTACTGCTTTTTTTTTTGTTGTTTTTAGACTTCTCTTACTCACTTGAAGGCAGAGTTAGAGAGGTAATCTCCAAATGTGAGTATTCAAAATGTTACTTTGACCAAAGTAAAAGAAAACAAAGCTACTTTCTGCTTTGAAGGCAGTTCACCTCCAAAGTAGGAGATTGATTTTAAATTGGAATTTTTTGCTGAGTTGTTCTGAAAGTTTTTTCATTTTGTTTTGTTTTTGTGCTCTGTAGTAATAGGTCCAACAAGACTTGAGGCTTGTGTTTATTTATAATGTTTGAGGTTAGAAAACCTGTTAGCTCTTAAACACCCTATTAGGGTTGTCTTCTTCCCAGATAATAGTATGTTTCTAATACTGAGCCTTAGGAGTTGCCAGAGACCTTGAGAGAATGGTTCCCCAAATTAGATTTTCAGTAATGTGCAAGGTAAGAATTCATCATTTCCTGCCTGAACACCAATATTATTGGGGACAATTTAAGAGATTTGGAGGGAACATTTTCCCTTGGAGTGTTACAGATTCTCTCTCCCTTGCTGTCATCTGATCTAACGTGGCACCAAGGGGCCCACCTTTGCCCTCAGTCCAGTTTTCATCTCTCAATGGTGGAGTCCAATCCCTAGAAACAAAACTTTATTCCCTCACTAAACCTGGGTCACCTTTCAAGTGAAGACATTCAATCTGATTTGCTGAGGGTCACCCTCATGTTTCCTGGGCAGTTGGGCTAGTGATCCTGAGAATGACCATGAGACAAACTGATGGCCATTTCCGTGGTATAATTTTCCTTATGGTTCAACTGAGTCACAGCCTCAATGCTTGGTGTTTTCCTTTATATCATAGTTCATTTCTGCCACACATAACTTCTTGGATTTTCTATGATCAACAAATAGGAATCAAATAGTATTTATCCCTCTAAATAGCTAGTTCCCTATTTTCAGTTTAGGATCATTCTGTTTATAAAAAACAGAAAAGCATGCAAATACTTTCCCCCCTTCTCTGGTTCTCCTCAGAGAAAGATCTCTCAGGCCAGCACCACAGCTCAATAGGCTAATCCTCCGCCTGCGGCGCCGGCGCACCGGGTTCTAGTCCCAGTTGGGGCGCCGGATTCTGTCCCGGTTGCCCCTCTTCCAGGCCAGCTCTCTGCTGTGGCCCGGAAGTGCAGTGGAGGATGGCCCAAGTGCTGGGGCCCTGCACCCCATGGGAGACCAGGAGAAGCACCTGGTTCCCGGCTTCAGATTGGGGTGGTGTGCTGGCTGCAGCACGCTGGCCGCGGCGGCCATTGGAGGGTAAACCAACGGCAAAAGGAAGACCTTTCTCTCTGTCTCTCTCTCTCACTGTCCACTCTGCCTGTCAAAAAAAAGTCAAGGCAGGAGGAGTTGTTGTGTCACAAAGGACTAAGCTGTTGCTGAGAAGCCTGCATTCCCATCAGAGGGCCTGGTTTAAGCGCTGGGTTCTCCACTTCTGATTCAGTTTCTTAGAATGTTCACTGTGGAGGCATCAGAAGATGACCCAAGCAATGAGGCCCCTGCCACCCACATGGAAACCCAGATGAAGTTGTAGGCACCTGGCTTTGGCCTAAACAAACCTTGGCTGTGGCAGACGTCTTGGCTCTCCACCATTGAAATCAAAGCCTCCGGGGGCTTGTATGATGTGTTACATTGTCTGGGGCTCCACCACAGTGCCACACACTGAGTGATTTAACCAACATTTAGTTTGGCAACATCAAGGTGTCCAGTTTCTTTGGTCTGTAGATAGCCATGTTCTCTCAATATCTTTACATAGTCTTTTTAACTTTTATTTAATGAATATAAATTTCCAAAGTACAGCTTATGGTTTACAATGTCTTCCCCCCCCAAAACTTCCCTCCCACCCGACCCTCCCCTTTCCTGCTCCCTCTCCCCTTCCATTCACATCAAGATTCATTTTCAATTGTCTTTATATACAGAAGATCAATTTAGCATATATTAGGTAAAGATTTCAACAGTTTTTACATAGTCTTTTCTCTGCACTTCTAAGTTCCTCTTCTTATAAAAAGGCGAGGACCCAGACACTAATGACTTTATTTCATCTTAATCACATCCGTAAGGGTCCTAACTTCAAACATAGTCACATTCTGAGAGCTCAGAGTCAGAACTTCAAATAAGAATCTTGGGGCGCAGAGGGCTTGGGCCGCTATGCAGCCCATAATGTATGGCCTGTGCATGGTCTGACCCCAGCTCACAGAGATCTTGAGTTCCCTGGTTCTCTGCAGTATTTTTCCTGTTGTTTCTGGAACCAGGAGCTCTGTCCCTGCTGCTTGGTAAACTGCTGTCCCCTAAAGCTAACGTCATTCATGCTATTTTGGGGAAATTACCACCTATGCTTGCTGCTTTGCCATGCAAACTCCACCTTAGAGACTCCTAGATCTCCAAGAAGCCCTCTGCAGCACTGACCATAATTGGGATTTTACATTTATCTCTCAATTCCCTTCATTATTGTGTGTCACTCTGTAACCCATGCTGTCAGGAATCTCCTGTGCTCTTGTGTAGCATTGCTTTTCCATTAATTAGCACGAATTAGAAACCCAACAAATATATTTTTATTTCAATAAATGAATTGACTCCACAAATTTCCTGTGTTTGTTAACTATTATAATCAATTGAATGAAATAAGCATAAGGATATAGTGTACCTTCTGGAGTTTCTATTATACTATAACACTATAATAGGAATAAAAGATCAAGCAAAATTTAACATAGGAATCTTTTCTCACCATTATTGGACTCCCACAGGCCATGCATCTGTAATAACTAAGTGATTCATTCATGACTTCTTTTAACTCAGTTTTGTTGAAAATCCCTGGCTGGTGCTGCAGCTCACTAGGCTAATCCTCCACCTGTGGCACCTGCACCCCGGGTTCTAGTCCCAGCTGGAGCGCCAGTTCTGTCCTGGCTGCTCTTCTTCCAGTCCAGCTCTCTGCTGTGGCCTGGGAGTGCAGTGGAGGATGGCCCAGGTCCTTGGGCCCTGCACCCGCATGGGACACCAGCAGAAGCACCTGGCTCCTGGCTTCGGATCGGCGCAGTGCACCGGCCGTAGCGGCCACTTGTGGGGGTGAACCAATGGAAAAAGAAAGACCTTTCTCTCTCTCTTTCTTTCTCACTAACTCTGCCTGTCCAAAAAAAAAAAAAAAAACCTCTTTACTTTTTGATTTAATTTCATTGATGCTTTTTTCTGTCTTTGTAATGCTAACTTCACCACTCTCCATCCAGATGCTTCTTGACAGAGAAGACCACCCCACCGAAGCATTTTCATGACACAGCATTGTTTCTGATAGTTGCTCCAGGCAGCATATGTACTTGTTGCTCTTTCAGGATGAATTCTGTCCAGACCATGTCCAAAGGGAAAAAACAAAGAGATATTAAACTGACTAACGCCTTGATTCAGTGACTTTTCTTTCTTGGCTGCATCCTGGAGTCCTCCAGGAATGGCATCCTTTTAATTCTTTTCCAGCTGTCTCTGGGGAAGTAAGGCATCAACTCCTCTCCAACCAGTGTCTTTGTGTTGAGCCTCATTGTTTGGCCCATGGACACCCAAAGCAGGGCGTGATCTTGCCTCTTAGGGAGACAGAGAAAGCTACAAGGTATCCACTAGGTTCTACAATCCTAACTCCTATTTATAACAGAGGATTAGTCTGTCACTTGCTAGAAAGTCTTTTTTTTAACTATTTTTTATTTTATTTTGACAGGTAGAGTTACAGACAGTGAGAGAGAGAGACAGAGAGAAAGGTCTTCCTTCCGTTGGTTCACTCCCCAAATGGCTAATACGGCTGGCGCTGCGCTGGCCCGAAGCCAGGAGCCAGGTGCTTCTTCCTGGTCTCCCATGCAGGTGCAGGGGCCCAAGCACTTGGCCATCCTCCACTGCCTTCCTGGGCCACAGCAGAGAGCTGGACTGGAAGAGAAGCAACCAGGACTAGAACCCAGCGCCTATATGGGATGCTGGCACTGCAGGTGGAGGATTAACTAAGTGAGCCACAGCACCAGCCCCAGAATGTCTTTTCTGCTTCTTCCTTCCACCATCCCTCAATGCTGCGTATTGCAGTGCTTGTCTTCAGTTTTCTACTCAGCATTGCCCAACTTCATAGAATTTGAGAGTTAGCAAAATGTATGAGAGTTTATAATACTGTCTATCATATTCACATCTGAAGTCCACATCTTTCCCCAGACCACACAAGTAGCCAATGGTAGAGCTGGATCTTGGATGCATATCCAGGTACCCACTCACCGTGCTTCCTCTTAGCCACCATCCCAACCAGTTACTTTCCCTTCCCCACTGTTGCAGTGTGAACAGTAAGTTATGCTAGTGATTTGGAGCTTTTTCCCCTGATATTATTATTATCATTATTCTTTTTTTTAAGATTTATTTTATTTATTTGAAAAAGTTACAAAGAGAGAGGAGAGGCAGAGAGAGAGAGGTCTTCCATCCAATGGGTCACTCCACAGATAGCCGCAGTGGCTGGAGTTGCGCCAATCCGAAGCCAGGAGCCAGGAGCTTCTTCCGGTCTCCCACATGAGTGCAGGGGCCCAAGGACCTGGGCCATCTTCTACTGTTTTCCCAGGCCATAGCCTGAACTGGATCAGAAGAAGAGCAGCCAGGACTAGAACCGGCACCCATATGGGATGCTAGTGTTTCAGGCCAGGGCTTTAACCTGCTGTGTCACAGAGCTGGCCCCTATTATCATTATTCTTAATTGTGGTAAAATACATATAAATAATTTGTAATCTCAACCATTTTTAAACAAAAGTACACTGCTACTAAGGGCACCAAATTTTTTCATCCTGCAAAACTGAAACACTTTACCACTTCTATAGTAAGTTCCCATTCCTGTTTCCTCCAGCCCATGAGTTTGACTACAAATACCTCATACAACTGCAGTCTTGCAGTGCCTGTCCTTTTGTGATTCACTTTACTTAATATAAAGCCTTCAAAGTTCATCATGATATACTACAAGTCAAAATTTCCTTTCTTTTTAGGGCTCAGTAATATTCCATTGTCTGTATATGCCACATATCACTTAGGCATTCATCTATTGATAGATACTTCATTTGGTTGGACCTTTGGCTATTGTGAAAAATGTTACTGTAGACCTGTGTATGCAACATCTCTTTGACATCCTGATTTCAGTTACTTTGGGTATTATGAGAGATGATAGCTAGATCATTTGGCAATACTGTTTTTAGTTTTGGGGGGACACAACATGCTCTTTTTGATAGAAACTATCATTTTATATTCTCACCAAGAATGCACAAGGATTTCAAATTCTCCACATACTTGCCAACATTTATGTTCTATTTTTACTTTGTTCTTATGTATGATATCCATCCCAGTGAGTGTGAGGTGGTATCTCATTGTGTTTTGATTTGCATGTCTCTGATGACTAATAATGTGAAGCATCTTTTCATGTACTTGTGGGCCATTTGTATATTTTGGAAAATATCTAGTCATGATCTTTGCCCACTTCTACATTTTCTTTTTAATGTTTTGATGGGACTTTGTTTCTCTTTTCATAGCTTATAAAACATCTGTTTCTTCCTAAGAAATGTCATGCTACAAAAATAGGTTATCATGATAAAGCATGGTGGAAAATCACTGAAAATCATCAATCTGGACTCTTTGGTTGAAGATATGTCACAGGTGTAGCACAGTACCTGAAATACAGTAGGTTCTCTAAATGTTCATGGAGTTCATTCTTGACTCTTGATCTCATGTCTAGATCTAGAAGCAGCCCAGAGAGATACATAAGGTAATGAAAGCAATTTATTGAAAAAAGAATCTGGTGCTAATTATTAGAATCTTAAAATAAATTTTTGAAGGAAGCATTTGAGTCTGCATGAACTGCACCAGAGATTAATGTGAAATCAGTTGACTTTATATATGGTATGAATATATGTCTATATCCTTCAAATAATCATCTGAAATATTTAAAAATGTATTACTTCAACCAAGTAAAGGTCATTTATATCTCTTGTTCAACAAATCAGAGAGCCATTTACTGTTGTTAGGCATTTGGATCAGATAAGATCACCATTTGGCTACTCAAAATGTATTTTTTAAAGTAGGCTATAATTTACACCAAGTGTTGGCTTATGTCTTTGCGTCTTTTCTGATGGTAGTTCTGTCAGCTTTACTCTTGGGAGGGAAAAGGATTGTGGACAGTTCAACACTGAAATTGAATCACTAGAGCCCTGGTGTAAGTGTGGTCTGACCTTTTCTTCTTGAGTGAACTTGGAGATGTCTCAGTCTTCCCAAGAGAGTATCAGCGAGGCATAACTAGACAAATTTTACTTTATTCTTATGGTATGGCATTATTTTGTGTCAGGGAAACAAATTTTCTGTTGTACCAAATTGGAAGAGAGTATGAAGTTTTGCATGGGGAGAGGGGAGAAAAGAGATAGTAATTGAGGACATTGAACATTTTGGACATTTATTTCTCCTAGATCTTAAAACCTTAAGGCTTTTGGCAGACATAGACACTTATCTTATTCACAGTAATCTGTGAGTATCTGCTCACAATGTCAGATCACACATTTTACGTACAGCGGGAAAAAGAAAAAGATAGTGCTGAACAAAAGAAATAATGTGGTTAAAGAATTCCCGCTGGTGTTTTTAAGTAGCAAATATTGCTGAGGTTAGATATTGTAACTATCTTACGATCTATTACTTTCCAATTAGGGATTTCTTTATTTCAAGCGCAGATGTTGCACAATTTAACTGTTTTTTGCCATAGTTAAATATGTTACAATGACAGTGTGTAGTAAGGAAGGCAAATGTGAAATGCAAGATAGAATTTGTTGGGTTTCTGTTTGTTGGAAATTTCCAAAGAAGCAAAACAGTGATAAGAATTAACCAGGGAAGCCCAGGTAATTTTCCCTGATAGCACTGAATGATTTCTGTATGTGTCCGTTTCTTGTTGGGAGTTGCTGTTTGAATGTATTATGACTATTCATTGGCCATGGAGATTTATTTCCTTTTATAGTTTTGAAATTACACCTATGAAATAATTTTTAACACCTAACAACAATCAGGGCACTCTTAAGAGATGTAATTAGAAAGCCCATCAGACATTCCATCTTAAAAGCACTGCTAATTAGTACCAAGTTATTTTTTTATTGCTACTTGCTGTTGGTCCCATGAATGAAGCTCTAATTATAGAGAATGGTTTTCACTGAAATGACATTCCCCTTCATTTAAGTGCCTTTTAGTTTGTGCATTGGTTTTTACTGAGAATTATTGTCATATTTTTAAAATATAGACTTCCAGAGACTGGCGTTGTGTTCAGCAGGTTAAGCTAAATATGTTACAGTGATTGCATATATTAATAAGTACAGGCCAGCCACTCCTCTTCCAAATCCAGGTTCCTGCTGATGTACCCGGGAGGCCCCGGATGATGGCTCAAATACTTGAGCCACTGCCAGTCACACGAGGAATAGGCATTTGCGAGGGTGGACGTGTATGGGAGATCTCTCCCTCTCTCTTTCTCTGTCCCTCTCCCTCTCTGGCACTCTGCCTTTCAAAAATAAATATTTTACATGTTTATATGATATACCTTATGTATTATATTTCTATGTAGCTCTAGTTTACATATCATACATTTAAGTAATATTTAAATAATATATGTTTTGACTTCCATGTACCTGAAGACAAATTGACAGGACAGGTGTAGCTTCTCCTCCCGCCTACCACATCCCTGGTTTGCACTGCAAAGTGACTGCACAGGGAGCAGCCCTGGCCGTCACCGCTGAGGAAAACACCACGCCTCTCTTCTGTTTTCCAGAGTGATTCTTGTATACCGTGAAAATGAGCAAATAGAGGCAAGCCAAAGAAAATAAAGTCGCTGTGATCCCAGAGAGGTCCCAGTGCCACCTAGATCCTCTGTCACCCTGCTGTGGAGACCTGTGTCAAATTTCTCCTCCTCCTCCTCCTCCAGCTACCACCACCACCACCTCCACTATCACCACCCTTCCTCCTCCTCCTCCAACTTCACCTATCATCAGCCCCGCTCCTCCTCCTCCCCTTCCTCCTGCTCCTTCTCCTCTCCCTCCTGTCCCTCCTCCTCCTTTTATCTCTCCCTCTCCCTCTCCCTCTCCCTCTCCATCTTCTCCTCCTCCCATTTCCAAGTATTCCCTTCTCCCTTCCTCAGAAAAAGGTTATCTATCCCTATACCAGCCACTTTGGCCTTGACATCATTAGGGCAACAGATGTGAGTGTTGTGTCTTGCCTTGGCCCAGCAAAGCTTGCACGGCTGTCTTCAGTTCCTTGATGCTGAGAACAGCACGCTCTGGGTCCGCACTGCCCCATCTTTGGTCCTAGAAGAATCATATGGAACAGATGTGCTGCAGGAGCTTTAGCTGCCACACGGTTTCTCTGTGACTTGAGCCAAACAGAAGTACCTTGTTGTAAACCACTGAGATACTTGGGTTGCCTGTTACACAGCAAACCTAACTAAAATTTAACTGGTTCCTCATGACTCACCAGTTTTTATGGCTGCAAAATAACAGCAGAAGTGCCTCCATGAAGAAGCTATTGAAAGGATCAAGAGAGATAACAGATGAATAGTGCCTGGTGCATAATGAGTACTTAAAATTAATTTTCTGATATTCTTCAAGCCTTTTTTTCCTAGGCATATATAAACATATTTATAAAATTGAGATAATGTTATGAATCCAGTCGATAATTCCTATTTAAGTAATGACATACAATGAACATTAATCTAGGTGATTAAATACTCTAATACACAATTTTTAATGGCCACAGAGTATTTGTGTAGGTATACCACGCCTTATTTAACAAATCCATTATGTTGAGCACTTATTCTGAATTCCACTACAGTGGACAAGTTTATAATGAATATTTCTACAACCAACTGTAGGCCAGTTTATAATTATATGCAAAGCAGAAACCTTGGTCAATGGGTCTGGATGCTTTAGGAATTTTGACACCAATTATAAATAAAAATCATAATTTATAAACTTAGGTAGTTAATAAAGCAAAACTTAGCCTGAATTTGGCTGCATTTCCCCATTGCTGTGATTTCTGTATTTAAAATTTCCTAATGACAAAATCCATTGTTGTTTGAAAATGTAAGATTCCTTATATTGAAGTATTTTTTCCTGCCTTCTTTATTTTAGCTCCCCCAGAAGCCATTATCAAAACACCTAATTTTAGCCGGCACCACGGCTCTCTAGGCTAATCCTCTGTGGCGCCGGCACCCTGGGTTCTAGTCCTGGTTGGGACGCCGGTTCTGTCCTGGTTGCCCCTCTTCCAGGCCAGCTCTCTGCTGTGGCCTGGGAAGGCAGTGGAGGATGGCCCAAGTGCTTGGGCCCTGCACCCTCATGGGAGATCAGGAGGAAGCACCTGGTTCCCGACTTCAGATTGGCGCAGTGCACTGGCCGTAGCGGCCATTTGGGGGATGAACCAATGGAAGGAAGACCTTTCTCTCTGTCTCTCACTATCTAACTCTGCCTGTAATAAAAAAAAAAACTAATTTGTATTTTGATATCAGGGAAAATGTGTTGTATAAAATAGCATCATCTGGTGGAGTAGTAGGTAAAGCTGCCGCCTGCAGTGCCAGCATCCCATATGGGTGCCATTCAAGTACTGACTGCTCCACTTCTGATCCAGCTCTCTGCTGTGACCTGGGAAAGCAGTAGGAGATGGCCCAAGTCCTAGGGTTCGTGCCCCAATGTGGGAGACCGGAAAGAAGCTCCCAGCTTCAAATCGGCCCAGCTCTGGCTGTTGTGGCCATTTGTGGAGTGAGCCAGCAGATGGGAGACCTTCCCCCCTCTGCTGTAGCTTCTCTTTGTAACTCTGCCTTTCAAATAAAAAAATAAATCTTTTAAAACATACAGCATTATCATTCTTAAATAGGAGCTGTAGGGTCTCAGATCTGTGCTGGTGATACACTTGAACTGCAGACCCCAGCTGGTCATAGAACTAAAATATGTGACAGATGCTTCTATACTATCTTATTTAAAAAAAAATAGGCCTTATATTTGTTTTTCAGGAAACATTGAGTTACAACTTAAAAAAACATTAAAGATACTTCAGTAGGGCCATCATATACACCCCTCTCTCTTATGTAAATCAAAGAAATAGTCTAGGCTATGTTTCCTGTTCCCACCACAAGTATCACCAGACCATGAGATCCTGTGTATTCTCTTCCTGTCACGTGTGTGTGTATTAATGGATGATATAGGTGTTAGAGTAAACTTTATAATGTCCTCCCCTTTTTAAAAAAAAATTTATTATTTGAAAGAGTTACACAGAGAGAGGAGAGGCAGAGAGAGCGAGAGAGGTCTTCCATCCAATGGTTCACTCCCCAATTGGCTACAATGGCTACTGCTGTGCTGATCCAAAGCAAGGAGCCGAGAGCTTCTTCCAGGCCTCCCATGCGGATGCAGGGACCCAAGGACTTTGCCATCTCCTACTGCTTTCCCAGGCGCTGGCAGAGAGCTGGATCAGAAGTGGAGCAGCCAGGTCTCGAACTGGCACCCATGTGAAATGCCAGTGCTTCAGGCCAGGGCGTTAACCCATTGCACCACAGCTCCAACTCCTGTCCCCCCCCCCCCCCTTTTTAAAGACTCATTTATTTGCAAGGCACAGTGACAGAGAGGGAGAGCCAGGCAAAGACCTTCCATCCACTGGTTCATTCCCCAAATGGCCACAATGGCTGGGACTTGTCCAGTCTGAAGCCAGGACCCTTGGACTTTGGACTCCATGCACGTCTCCCATCTGGGTGCCAGGAGCCCAAATACTTGAGTCATCAACAGCTTCTTTCCCAGGTGCATTAGCAGGGAGCTGGGTTGGAAGTGGAGCAGCTGGGGCTAAAAAGGATGCCCATATGGGATACTGACATCGTAGCTGGCAGCTTAACTCGCACCACAATACAAGTCCCTATTTGCTGCCACTTTTAAGCACTGTCTGTTATATGCACAAAGCCTTATGAAAAATAACTTCTATTCTAGAAAGACAAACTATAATTGAACTGCAATTAATCCAGTGACAGTCTGTGAACCTCTATACCACTAAACAAAATAGTAACTGATGACAGTACGAGGAAATTACTCGTAAAAGTGTTGCTCTTTATGTTTGAAAATTCCATTGAGTTATGCATTTGTTCTAATGGGCTTCTCTCTTTAACATTTCCTTGTCAATGCTTAATTAAGATAATTCTAAATTAATATTCAGTATGGGCCAGATGGGAGCATTTAGCTGGCTATATTTCCCACAGTGCTTTGGTTTAGGAGGGAAGTGGGAGTGTAGTCTGTAGGCATTAGTAATTTATATTCTATTAACTATTATTATACTTTACACATCATGGGGGTGGAGGCAGACAGAGGGGCCGGCGCCGCGGCACAGTAGGCTAATCCTCCACCTGAGGCGCTGGCACCCCGGGTTCTAGTCCCAGTTAGGGCACTGGATTCTGTCCCAGCTGCTCCTCTTCCAGTCCAGCTCTCTGCTTTGGCCTGGGAAGGCAGTGGAGGATGGCCCAAGTGTTTGGCCCTGCACCTGCATGGGAGACCAGGAGGAAGCACCTGGCTCCCGGCTTCAGATTGGTGTAGCACGCCAGCCGTAGCAGCCGTTTGAGGAGTGAACCAACAAAAGGAAGACCTTTCTCTCTGTCTCTCTAACTCTGCCTGTCAAAAAAAAAAAAAAAAAAAAAGAAAGAAAGAAAGAAAAGAAAATCCTTGATAAACTCAGATTTTCATTTGGGTTTTAATTATCTTTGACTTTATAGGCTCTACATTTGATTTTGATAAAATGAAGATGCTATAGTATTCTATTTTTAAGTCACATACTGTTGGAATATTGAAGGAGTTACATCAAGGACTATTAGTTGGAAGCTAGTCCATTGTCACCCATTGGCCATTCTTAGACTCGTCACAATTCTGCAGAGAGCAACTTTGAGACTGAAATTGAAGAATTTGTGAATAATTATTTCAGTAAAGTCCAATTAGAAAAAAATTTAGATAATTATATCAGTTAGGCTTTTGTGTCTTAAAAATATTTATTTATACATTTGAAAGCCAGAATTACAGAGAGAGAGAGAGAGATCTTCTATCTGCTCAGTCACTCCGCGGATGCTTACAACAGCCAGGTATGGGCCAGACCCAAGTCAGGATCCAGGAATTGCATTCAGGTCTCACACCTGGGAGGCAGGGGCCCCAGTACTTGAGGCATCATCAAGGGCCTCTCTAGCACACTAGCAGGAAGCTGGGTTAGAAGAAGAGGAGCCGTGACTTGAACCAGCATTCTGATACAGCATGCAGCTTTCCCAAGTCTCAGCACCTGTCTGGCATTTTGTTTCTTTAATTAAAATATAGGATAGGAGCAAATTAGGAGGGAAGGTTTATTTCAGCTTACAGTTTGGAAGTTCATGGTCCAAGCTCAGGGGACCCATTAGTCTGGAATTTGGTAGCGGCTCACAAAGGCAGAACATAGGTGGAGGCGATCCCATGGTGAGCCAGGAACCAGAGACACAGGAACCCACTCCTCTACTCTGCTGTGTGGTCTCTCCTTCTAATGCCACCCAAGAAACCTAACCTGATCTGATAACTTTCCAGAGGCCACCATCTTCAGATGTCATATTGGGGTCAAGTCTCCTCCTGAATCCATCAACCATTAGCAATAATCCATCAATCAGAACATCAGATTTTGGGGTTTCAGCCTCTCTCTGAGTTTGGGGAGCCACATCTTGTTCAATCCAAAATAATTATTTACATTTGTCTCACAGTAATAATCATTCCAAGGTTTGGTTATGAGTTTAAATGCATGGTCTATATAAAAGTCAACAGTCAGTACGGTTGTCCTTGGAAAATAGCACTTGCCTATGTTTTTAAAATGAGTCACCATAAATCTCTTATTGCCTTTTAGATGTGAGCCTTATTAGAGGTTTTCACTGGATCTAATGGGTTGCTAACAAGAACTAAAAATATGCATTAGCCCATAACCCTTCAATAAGGAATGTTCATGAAGAAACTAAAAGAAATTATGTTGCCATTTTAATTAGTTATATAAAGATATATCTGAAATATCAAGTAAAAATATTAACCAAGTGCAAAGAAGAAATATATTGTAACATATTTAAGTCTTTCAAGAGTGTAACAAATTTAAGAGACAATATATCATTACTGAACTTCCATTTTTTTTAGAGATTTATTTATTTGAGAGGCAGAGATATATAGAGAGGGAGAAACAGAGAGAGAGAGAGAGAATGAGAATGAGAATGAGAATCTTCCATCCTCTGATTCATTCCCCAATGGCCAGAATGGCCAGAGCTGGGCTGATCTGAAGCCAGGAGCTTCTCTGAAGTTTCCCACATGGGTGCACTGGCGACATCCTCCACTGCCTCCCCAGGTCATTCACAGGAAGCTAGATCAGAAGAGGAGCAGCCGGGACATGAACCAGTACCCACATTGGATGCTGGCACCCCAGGCAGAGGCTTAACCTACTATACCACAGTGCAGGTCCCCGAATTTCGTATTTTTCCTAAATAAAAAGTCTGACAGAATCTGTAAGGGGCAGTCAATTAAAGAGAGAAGTCATTGATAACTTATTTTCAGACTATCATTACCCCATATTTATTTTAAATATACACGTTTCTAGAGTCAATGTGCAATATGGGAAGAGAATAGATTGGGAAGTAAGAGCTATTTTTAACTTCTTTCTCTGCCATTTACTGACTGTGAGATCTTACTCAGCTTATTTAACCTGTGTGAACCTCTTTTTCTTTGTACATAAAATAGATATAAATTGCTTGCTTGCATTTGATTTGAGAATGGTGTAATATACATGATTTGCTTGGCTCTTTGTACGTGTTCAGTTCATTTTAATTCCTTCATTCCTTTCCCATTGGTTCCCTCCACTCTCATCCCTCTGAGAAAGGAATTCATTTTATTTATTTTTAAAAAACATTTATTTATTTACTTGAAAGTCAGAATTATACATAGAGAAGGGGAGGCAGAGAGAGAGGTCTTCCATTCCACCGGTTCACTCCCGAGTTGACTGCAACAGCTGGAGCTGTGCTGATCCAGAGCCAGGAGCTTCTTCCTGGTCTCCCATGTGGGTGCAGGGGCCGAAGGACTTGGGGCATCTTCTGCTTTCCCAGGCCACAGCAGAGAGCTGGATCAGAAGTGGAGCAGGCGGGAATAGAACTGGCGCCCATATGGGATGCCAGCATTGCAGGCATATAGTTTCATTTGGCTATAGATTACCATATAGTCTTCTGTATTAATTAACCAGGAAAACAGGTGACTTTTTTAAAATTTTTTTTTTTAATTTTTGACAGGCAGAGTGGACAGTGAGAGAGAGAGAGACAGAGAGAAAGGTCTTCCTTTGCCATTGGTTCACCCTCCAATGGCCGCCGCGGCCAGTGCGCTGCGGCCGGCGCACCGCACTCATCCGATGGCAGGAGCCAGATGCCAGGTGCTTTTCCTGCTCTCCCATGGGGTGCAGGGCCCAAGCACTTGGGCCATCCTCCACTGCACTCCCGGGCCACAGCAGAGGGCTGGCCTGGAAGAGGGGCAACCGGGACAGAATCCTGCACCCCGACCGGGACTAGAACCTGGTGTGTTGGCATCGCAGGCGGAGGATTAGCCTGTTGAGCCACGGCACCGGCGTGACTTTTCTTTATAAGCACTGGATTCCCCATACATCTTTGCATGCAAAGAACATTGCAATTTCCCTGGGCTGAGAACAGAGGAGAAGGGAAGAGTTCTGTTGCCTGTCATATGGCTGCCCTCAAAGAGTTAAAGTCCCAGGGAAACCTCCTCATTATCACTGCTGCCATGAGCAACAGTGGAGGAGCAGTGAGCTTATGCTAAAGCCAGCGTGTCCTTGGAGAAGCCGTTGTTAGTCGGGGTTGCTGAAGAAGAGAGCTGTAGCTCCTGTCCAGGTTCCTTCTTGGGCACCTTGGCCGGTCTCCTTCACTTCATCAACTCTGCGTAGTTCCAGCTCTTCTGTGCTGCTTGCTCCGGCTCCTCTCACTGAAGCCATACCACCACCAGAGGGAGGCATGGGGACACAAAGCGTCCTGGGAATGTAGTCAGACCGCAGGAAAATATGAATGGCAATTGCCCATGGACCTGGGGGACCTCAATGCCCCAAGACACATCCTGAAATAACAACTCTGGCAGTGTATGCTTCTCCATTCTTATCCCATCTTTGTCCCCAAACTAAATCACGTCAATTAAGATTATTTACTTGGTATTCCTAATTAAGCTTGTCGTTGGCTAACTCTTGGGGTGTGCACTCTAACTTCTTAAAAACTCATTTTTTGAAAGTTAACTGGCAAGCTGTATCATATGCCAATTCCTTATTAATAAAACAGATGCTCATTTCACCTGACGAGCTAAATTGACACAGTGAAATTGACTTTGACGCCAGCATTTTAGGTAACAGACCTTCAGGTCAGAGCTTGACTATTCTCTTTGGGTGATGGTGGGAAGCAACTGCTATGATGAAAACTATTTGCATCACAGCTGATGTCCAGAGATCCAACTCTGCTGGCCATCACTGATGTCATTAATCCCACTTAATCTCTCTGTTTTTCAGGGAAATCCAGCTCATTTTGCAGAACCTTTTGAATTGCTTGCACAGCCCAGCAAAAAAGGATCATTTCCAAATCATCCAATGTTCAGGGAAATGGATCATTTAATAGGAAGAAAAGCAAAGTTTAGTTTGATTAAGTTACATTCGCTGGTGCTTTTTCTCTATTGTCAGATGTGTGCTCCAGAATGGGAAATGCAGGAGCAAGCTTGTCCCTTCAGAGGTTCACAATGAAATATCTTTGGAATCCCACAAGTGGTAGAGGATTAGGAGACGTGTGTGTTAAGGGGGTGAAAAAGGTAGCTCCCCCCTTATGCATTCACTGCAGTGCATAAAGACTCCATAAGACTAAGTACTGAATCTGACTCAGTAGATTTTTGATGAGTGAATATATAAATACAGTAAGTGACCCCTGCCTCATTCCATCCCTCCTCTGTGAATGCAAACACAAGAAAGATAGATACACAATGGATAGCAAGGTTGTGGGGGAGAAACGGAACATAAACAATGACAGCAGATGTGTGCTTGGTGGGTGTTTCAGTAACATTAAATATTTTAATGTCCCACAGGCCCCTTTATTTAACAATTTGACTCATTAAATATTTTAATGTCCCACAGGCCCCTTTATTTAACAATTCGACTCATTAAATATTTTAATGTCCCACAGGCCCCTTTATTTAACAATTTGACTCAAGTTTAAGTTCCTTCTATCCTGACCGGTGCCATGGCTCACTAGGCTAATCCTCTGCCTGTGGTGCCAGCACCCTGGGTTCTAGTCCCGGTTGGGGTACCAGTTCTGTCCCGGTCGCTCCTCTTCCAGTCCAGCTCTCTGCTGTGGCCCGGGAAGGCAGTGGAGGGTGGCCCAAGTGCTTGGGCCCTGCACTGCATGGAAGACCAGAAGGAAGCACATGGCTCCTGGCTTCAGATCAGTGCAGCAGGCCAGCCGTAGCAGCCATTTGGGGAGTGAACCAATGGAAGGAAGACCTTTCTCTTTGTCTCTCTCTCTCTCCCACTGTCTAACTCTGCCTGTAAAAAAAAAAAAAATGTTCCTTGTATCCTAAGATATCCTTGACATTAGAACAAAATTCCTAAAGGTGATTAAGGAAAATCAGAGTGGGCTAGAAAATGAACTGTGCTCATGGCCACGTATATCCCTGTAAACCAGACGTTAGGGTCTTCACTGCAGAATGTTGAAGCCAGCAAGGAAAAGCCTTGGATGGGAAGCAAGGTAGTAATTTGGAACATGCAGTCAGTTGAAATCTAGGATAGAGGTTTAACCAAAGCTCTTCCATTAACTTTCCCACAGAAGTGACAGAAATCATTTCAGTCCATTTTCATTAGCTCTAGACATGAGAAGCTTGGAATATTTAAATTCTATGATAACTTCCAGTTTCATCATCTGATGAAATCAGCTGTACCAAGATTCTTTCAGCAATGTTTGTATAAGGACACAATATATTATGGTTGGTAGGACTCTATCTTAATCCTACCACTTAAAATTCCTACTGGTAGTTATAGAATAGTTTTATGTAGGCCAGCCAGCGCCGTGGCTCACTAGGCTAATCCTCCGCCTTGCGGCGCCGGCACACCAGGTTCTAGTCCCAGTTGGGGCACCAGATTCTGTCCTGGTTGCCCCTTCTTCCACGCCAGCTCTCTGCTGTGGCCAGGGAGTGCAGTGGAGGATGGCCCAAGTGCTTGGGCCCTGCACCCCATGGGAGACCAGGAGAAGCACCTGGCTCCTGCCATTGGATCAGCATGGTGCGCCGGCTGCGGCGGCCATTGGAGGGTGAACCAACAGTAAAGGAAGACCTTTCTCTCTGTCTCTCTCTCACTGTCTACTCTGCCTGTCAAAAATAAATAAATAAATAAATAAATAAATAAATAATTTTAAAAATGAGTATTGACAAGAATTGTATTTTTGAGACACAATGTTGAAAATTCTATTTTCATTTATTTTCCTTAGAAGATCAAATAAACTCAATAGTTATCTATAAATTGCTATCCTGTTTACCAAATACATTTTTTATATTTTATTGAAGTTCAAATTATAGCACGTGTTGGAATGACAAGGACCCTTAATTGTGGTTCAATTGTCTGATTTTGTAACTATGAAATAGATGCCCAGAGGGTACAGGAACACATTTAAGAGTTATATAATGAGCTTGAGATTATTCTGGGTTAAGAATATGAATCCTTTATTCCTTACCCTAGTATTTTTTTTTCATTCTACCACCCTGAATCTTTGTCCCACACTTGCCATAGTTGATCTCAAAAGTGCAGATAAACAAATCTTGAATATAAGATTCTATATAGATAATTGCAATATTGTAGATTTTCCAAATAAAAAGGCCTTCCTGACAATTCAGATTCCATTTATCCTCAAATTAGTTTTAATTAGCCAATTTTAAGCTAGTTATTAAGAATATTAATTTGAGGATTGGCACACTTTTGAACTCCCAGTGATTCTGAACCATTTCTCTAAGATCTTATTAATGTTGCCTTGCCAACTGCTTAAGGCCAATGCATTTATTTCACTCAATAAAATTTTATTGAGCACTTACTATGAGCAAGGCTCTATACTGCATCTTATAATAACTATTCTGTTACACAGGTTATGGTACCCAGAATAAAAGTAAAGTATTTTTTGAAAGCTTCCATCAAGCCAGCATTCATCATTGCTTAATTTTATATATTTTAAAGTCTTTTTTGTTTGTAAGTAATAACTATGTTTACAAGTACTTAGATTTCAGAGTAGAAAATATTCAAGGAAATGAAACCAGTAACTTTAAAAAATGTCACATAATCTATACTGTCTCAACTTGGCTTAGTCTACCACCTTTTATTTTTTTAAGATTTATTTATTGATTGATTTGAAAGTCAGAGTTACACAGAGAGTTGTGAGGCCGGGGGAGGGGGGAGGGGTTGGTCTTCCGTTCTTCCATCTGCTGGTTCACTCCCCAGATAGCCACAACGGCCAGAGTTGCGCCAATCCGAAGCCAGGAGCCAGGAGCTTCTTCTGAGTCTCCCATGTGGGTGCAGGGGCCCAAGGACTTGGGCCATCTTCTACTGCTTTCCCAGGCCATAGCAGAGAGCTGGATTGGAAGAGGAGCAGCCGGGATTAGAACCGGCGCCCATATGGGATGCCGGCACTTCAGGCCAGGGCGTTAACCCTCTGTGCCAAGTGTCAGCCCTAGTCTACCACCTTATAGTATACTTTCTATCACTGTTCCCTTAATAACTAGAAAAGTATGTCCATGCTGAATTATTCCCACCAGTAATTCCTGAATTGTTGACTTTTGATCCTTTAACTTTTAGGCAGTGGTAACAGAAACATCATTTTTGTGCTTAAAAATAACAGTGAAAAATTACTCATATTGAATTGATGAACAGAGCAGGAGTGATTTGAGACCTGCACTGGTCTTAGAAACCCTGGAAAGATATGAAGAGTGTGGCTGTTACAGTTCCCTTTCCTTCATACGTACAATGTCTGATGTCAAAGGCCTTGGACTCTTTGTAGTGAGGAGTATCATTAGGACATAGTCCTTGGCCTCAAGATCTAGGTTAGTAGTTGGAAAAACAACTCTGAGGCATTAGAAGGGTCTTGGAGCTGTAGTGAGAACACCAGCTTATGCACTCCATAGTTGATCTCCTCAAGTTTTCATTGGCTCATCCAAAAACTGAGCATACAAGGAGAATCTACAATATTTTGTTGAGAGGACAAAATCAACACATGAAGAATTTCATAGCATTTTTTGCAAAGATGAATATAGTAATATCAAATGCTACTTTAAATGTGCATACCTAATGTAAGGTAGAAATGATTAAGTCTGTAATAGTTTTGTGAACCTGACTCTAATGAAAAACTATATGGCTAAGTTAGGTCATTGACATAAAAAGTCAAAAGTCTCTGTCTCTTAGTATGCATCATTTTTATTCTAATCATCTGTCATCTGAATTCTTTTTTGTACATGTGTGCCATGCTATTAACTAAGGGCAACTCTCCAATGCAGAGAGTGCTAGAATTTTCATTTCCTAGACTTAGAGCTTGGATTGAGGTGGACAGTTTAAACTCATGATGAGAGGCAGGAAGTCACTCTGTTTTGCCTAATGTGGCAACATAAATTGAGCTTATGACAACATTAGGCCTTGGCACATTAGTTGCTGTCATAATGAAAAATGACTTTCAAATGGGTTATATAATCAAGGAGTTGTCCACACCAGATAAGGCCAAGGCAGCCAAACAGCCTCCCCTGTGGTCCACAGAATTAATGTACCTGCTCACCCACAGCGCATCCAACAGAACACATCACATGAGCTGTCTTAGAAATGCCACAGTTCAATTCTTAAACATGTTCTAGAGCATAGGTGATGAAAGCCCACAGTTGTCTCTAAGCAACGCCTGCCTCTCCCTTTTTCCTATCTTTGCCCATCCACTTCATCCTACTCCCTGTTTTCACAGCCAGTCCTGGTGGAAAGGTCCTTGACAAATAATGCTGCAAAGAAGCCATTGCTTCTGAGATGCCTGTGGTCACTTTGGGCTTTCTAACAAGACTAGGGAATGTTGAAGACCTCAGAGATTCCAGTTTTGCTCCACAGAGAAGCCACAAAGGGCTTATTGAGTAAAAGGGCAGCTCATTCTCATGTCTTGGAGGCTTAATCAACTAGGGTACGTTAGAAATTGCCAATGAATGAAAAGAGCTTTTCCAAAGTATAGTTTATTGATGGACTGTTAATTGTTATCACCCACAAACATGGTGAGCGTTTCTTGATCAAGCACATTTGGGGAATGAGGAGTTAAAAGTCAAATGCTTGTTTTAGTATAGGAGAATTAGAGGTTTTTTTTTTTTTTAAAGATTTATTTATTTATTTGAAAGTCAGAGTTACACAGAGAAAGGAGAGGCAGAGAGCAAGAGAGGTCTTCCATCCGCTGGTTCACTCCCCAATTGGCCGCAACGGCTGGAGCTGCACTCATCCAAAGCCAGGAGCCAGGAGCTTCCTCTGGGTCTCCCACGTGGGTGCAGGGGCCCAAGGACCTGGGCTGTCCTCCACTGCTTTCCCAGGCTACAGCGGAGAGCCGGAGTGGAAGTAAAGCAGTCAGGACCAGAACTGGTGATTATTATATTCAGTCGTTATCATTGAATTAGTGATTTAGACTCTCAGGAAGAATGATTCCTGCTGAGCGGCCCACTCTTGCCACCCAGGAATGCAACCTTCTAGAGAGAGATTAGTGGTAAGTGCCTGATGATGTGTCTAGAGCAGTGTGCAGTCTACTGTCCTACCAGAAGTGGGACCTCTCGCAATGGTTTCACCTCTGTGTTCTAAATCAGCTTCCGTAGTTTGGTTTTCAGCATCACAGTGGTCTGGTTTAGCTACAGACCTCCCACAGGAGTTTTTGTTTGAAAAGCGACTAGAAGATACACTGGAAAACACTACCCTAAGTAATTAGACTGCCAAAAAGGTGCAGGGGGTCCACATGCTTCCCTTGTGTAAGTTCCTCATCATTCTGCAGATAGGAGACTTCCATAGAGGCTCTTTGCCACACACTAGAGCAATCATAGATACAGAAGCAGAAATTATAATTCTTCAGCATAATAAAGAGGGCTTCTATTAAAAGACAAATTCTTCTGGTCCTGCTAGATTCCCAGATTGCCATTCCCTAGCTTCTGCCTCCATATTATCCCATAACCCAAGCAAGCAGGCTTTACTGAGCATTGACGAAGTTCCAGGCTCTTTTCTAGGATCTAAAAGTGCAAGGGTGACCAAAGTCTTTGTTGCGGAGAAGAGTTTTCATTAGGAAGCAAGTAAACGAATAATCTGATGTAAAGTTAAGCCTCATCTTCCCTGCTTACCAAGCAACTGTCTCATCGCTGGTCATCTGTCACACCTGTTTTCATTCCAAATTGAATATTTCCAAGGCTGCATTTTATCTCCACTAACTGCCATTTGTCTGTTGTCCTTTCTACCTGGATCTAACTTTCATACTCTAAGCCTCAGGTCACAATGACCTTCTCTTTGAGGTCTGTCACGAGCGCCTACTGTCATGCAGCTTGACAGTAGCAGGTGCGACGTATGACTTGTCAGTCATGGGGAAGAAAGGAACACAGGGACACAAGACTGTGTTTCCAATGAGAGATTTTATTGCTTACACACCAAGTTTTTTTTTTTATCACACTACTCATCAGCATGCTCATTGAGGTCAATACACTTATCAGTATCAATATACTTATCAGTCTATACTATTTACTACACTTATCAGTAAACTTAACACCACTACTTAATCATGACTTAACTACTTAGCTACTTAGCTACACGTAACTACTTAGCTTAACATAACTACTTATCTTCTACTTAACTTACTATAATACTTAACCATCAGAGTAACACTATTTCCTTAATGACTAGAGGGCTACTGGAATCAATACCATTAATATCAATATCAGTAATACTATTTGAACTTATTAATCCACAGATCACAGTATACAGTGTTAAAGTAATTTTGAGGGCTATCCAATTATAATAGTATATGTACATCAAGCTCTCCAGCATTATTTGCAGATACCTTGCATAGGGTCAAAGCATAGTGATATTACACATGACTAACGTTATTTGTAAAAGCTGCATTTTCAAGGTTTATATCATGGTCAAGAAAAAGAGTGTCAGTGTTCAAGGTCCAGAGCTCCATGTCTCGGCAGAGATGGATCTTGGATCAGTCGCTTACAGGCAGGAAGTCGTGGGAAGGCTGTCGCTCTGGGCAGTAGGCTCAAAGTTACTAGGTGGACAGCCAGACGAGAAGTTGGAGAGGTCCCCTGCTGAGAGGTCTGGTCCGGCTCTGTGGTCAACTCTGGCATCAGGCTAATAAGGACTCCAGGCAAGGCAGTGAGGCGGCATCTCGGCTGGAGATTTGATCCCATAGTCACCTTGTGTCACTTAGCGAGGGGGCTAGCGAGCTGACTCTTCAGCTCCGAGTGCAAGGAGATCACACGCACTGGGCCCTTTGTCCGTTGTCGGCTTGTGCTGCTATCTGCTCCGTGCAGAATAATGGGCTGCCTCTTCAGCTCCAGATGTGTGGAGATCCAGAGGTTTACACACACTGGGCCATGATCCCCGAGAGGATGGAGTGGGGCACGGGCTCCCTTTTTATCCTCATTTTCCAGCAGTCCTCCAGCTTGCCATCCTCTGACTTGTTGTCCAATCAGTGCTCTTTCCTCCTCACTTACGTTTGAACAGTCCAGTCAGCATGGGTAGGAGCATTGCCCGTAGCGCACCATTATCTGACTGACCAGAGATGTCTGCTCGGTACGATTAGGAGCATCTCCCTAACAGCCGTTAGGCACTGCCTCAGCTCCTGACTTCACTCCACTCCACTTCTATTTTGTGGCTAGTGGTAACTTGTTAACTCAGTGTTTTACTGTGGAGTTTCCACAGTGCATCTCCTTTCCAGGTAAGCGGTGATCCGTGACTTTTTGAGACTCCTGTGGGATCCCCATAGAGGTCACTGAACTCTGACTACAAGCAAAAGCCCCCTGAGTCCTTCCTACCTGAACTCCAGCATGAGTCGTCGATTCTGCTCTGCAGTCTACCTATTCATTCAGTCTTTGCTTCATCTCTTCCGTTGTGCTCTGCCAGTCCACCCATGATTCTCCACAGCACTCGTTCTCATGAACTCTCTCTCCTCATCCTTTTCTCTCCTTCATAGTAATAACCTTAGGAAAGATGAGTTAGCTCAGTCTCCTTTCTGACATTACTCCTTTTTGACTTGTTCTTCTCTGTGACATTGATAAAGCCCCTGTTCCCTCAAGCTCTATCTATATTTACTTTCTCCCTGCGTTAGAAATCGCCATGCAGTGATTATTTACAAAGACTCGTGTCTTCAAAGCCATTTAATTAAGGACAATTAAAGTTCAACTTTTCTGACTAGAAGCAGACTCAGTGTGGCAGAGAGCTACAAATTGGGACATAAAGCAATGGTTATAGTTGAATATAATGTAAGAATCTTTTTTAAAATGTGTAGGACTCTAGCTAATAATCAAAAAAGAAATGCCAAGTCTCCTGTCTGAACCACCATTATCATGTCCAATCATCTACTCTCAAATCTGTCTCCATGCCATTTTTATTCACCTTGGTTGGTTGCTGTACAGCTGTAAAAGTGGAGTACAAGGGACTTTGAGCCATGGGGCTCCCCTTACCTATAGATGACTATGAAGTTCCATTTACCTTAGAAGTCTCCAGGGCTCCTTATTTTAGTGACACTGTTGAGTCAACCAAGCAATTTCTGCATTATATCAGATGAGATCGGGCACATTCAAGACGATAGACTTGAACTCTATATACTCTGTATGCCATAGACTCTGCATTATTTCAAAGGACACCAAGCCTATGGCATATAGAGTACAAGCCAATTAACTGCCTCATCACCGTTCCTCACCACCATGCAGAAGCTAGCATCACATCATGCTGTGGTCTCACGTTTGGAATTAATGGGCAAGACTTTCATGTCAAGAAGAGACCTCAGTTTTAATTTTGACACCTGTAATGTTCCATACAGCCTGCTTCTCTCTGATGCTAAATCACAAGACAATTACGAGCAGCAGACCTTTTAAGAATTCATGTATATGGTTTCCTTCTGAATAGGGAGGACCCAGCTAAGGAAAGCTTGGTCACTTTCTCAAGTATGTGTACACTTCAAATGTCTTACCTGTCACAGCAGGAGATCAATCTCACCTCGTATATTCACAGAGTATTATTCCCAATCAAGGGAGAAGACACAAATTCAGAGATCCACCGCCTCTCCTTATTTCCCGCTCCTGAATTTCTTTACTCTCTATCCTTTTACCAGGCTAGAGACCCAGGAGATAGCTTTAATTTCTCTTTGTTTATCTCCATAATCATATCAGCATTTGATACTTATAAGAGTGCATATGACATATAAGATACTATATTACTCTCCTAACCAAGTATTTTAGTGCATTTACTTAGATTGTAGGCGATTGTTAAAGAAGGACATAATTATACTCATTTGGTATGGAAAATATATATGTTGTAGATCAAGACCAGAAGCAGGGAAACTGTTCTGGAGGCAGGATCCTGGCAGGGTCTGGACAAGAACCATGGTGGAGAGGTATCTATCGCTTCTCTGCCTTGTGCCTGAGATCAAGTGTGGAGAGGCGTGGACATTCTCAAGAAGACAACAAAATGAAGATATAGTCAGTGTCTGGAGACCAGATGTGGCAATGAAGAAGTGGGTGAAATCAAAGAAGGTTGTTTACTAGTTTTGCATTCAGACAATTTATGAATAATTGTACAAGTCACTGCTATGGGAAATGCAAGAAACCAGAGAAGGAAAATGATACATTCAGTTTGCTAATGTGGTATAGTAAGGATGCAATCGTAAACATCATAGTTCTCAGTTTTGTTTATTAGCTCACAAATCACCATCATTATCAATAATAGTAATAATCATATGTAATCAATCGTGTGAGATGCCAGAGACACATAGATAATTATCATCTAAAATGGATTTAACATCAAGTAAGGTTTTGAGAATATGTGTATATAAGGATGACTATACATGTGTGCATACAAAGTGCTCAAAGAGTGGCTTGGGTAGTAAACTTCGTAAGCACACAACATCTGCTTTTCTAACTTTATTTCCACATTCTGAGAGGCTCTATACTCCAGCTAAATCAAACTATTGTATTCATTATGCTTTAGTGACCCTAAAGTTTCTAATATCCATATATCGTTATTATCTGCTGGCTTTGCCTACTAGGTCTTCATTTTGCAAAAATACTAATGAAGTTTCAAATTGTATCTCAAGATGTAAATCTAGCCTACTTCCCTACCCCACCCCCAGGCGAAATTACCTGGCTTCTCTAAAGAAGCTTCTTATTTATGTAATTTTCTTTAACTTCTTACCCAGTCTGTTTTACCACATCTTGTATCATTCATCCCTACCCTCTCTACCCAACGTGTGCTCAGTTGCTTGCCATGGAACCATTCCTCACCCAGCTCACCCATATTTATGTCCCAATGCACCTTAGCATGTTTTAGGTGTATGTTTGTGTTTTTAATTTACTGTGTAGACTAGAAGTGAATCAGAAACAATGAATAATGATCAGCTCATAAGATGACACCATTTCCACCATACTGATAAATAGATGAAATATAATTTGCTTTTTAGAGGGTAAGTATATTGGGTACACATTGTAGATCCCTAGCTGAATATATAGAATCTGTGACACAATGAATAGTGCAAGAAGCAGCTACGTGACCTACCATACAGTCATGACCACAAATCCATAGTTGAAATATGGTTTCACACCAATCCTACTAACAAAAAGAAGTATAGGTTAAATTGTCACCCTGTATAACATTATTTGCAGAGTAATGACAAACTGATACTTGTGGCAAAGCATCCTGTTCTGTTGTGTTCTTGAGTAGGAATGGTGAGTAGTTAGGGACATACTCAATCCTTGCTGAAGAAATATTTTTTTGTAACAGCAACTTGAACCTTCAAGAAATAGTTATTGGAAAGAAAATACTCAAAGCTCTAAATAAGACTACTTTTACAGTTGACATTGATTAGTTAATTACCTTATTCGTTCATTCATTTGAGAGTCAGAGAGAGACAGGGTAAGACGGAGCTTCTATCCACTATTTCAGTGCCAAATGTCTGCACCAACCAGGGTTGGGCCGAGCTTTAAGTCAGGGATTAGGAACTCAGTTCAAGTCTTCCATGTGAGTAGCATGGACAAATTACTTGAGCCATCACTACCACCTTCTAGTGTCTGATTTAGTAGAAACATGGAGTCAGGAGCTAGAGTCCAGCACCAAACCTGGGTACTCTGATATGAGATGTAGGCATCTTAATTGACATTTTCACCACTAATCCAAATGCCCACTGCTTAAATGGCATGCTGGACTCTGGCCTCAGAATCAGCCTCAGAATCAGGCATTCGGATCTGGCTGAAGAGCCCATGAGAGTATTTTAGGCATGGAAAGCCAAGACACTCTGGAAAAAAAAAAAGAAGACTTAAATGAAAGATTTCTGCGAGTGAGATCCCAGTGGAAACAACGGGGCCATCAAAGAAGGAGGTACCTTTCTCTGAAGGGAGGAGAGAACCTCCACTTTGACTATGACCCTGTCAGAATAAGATCAAATTCAGTGAACTCAAAAGGCTTCCATAGCCTTGGCAACTCATGACTAGAGCCTAGGGAGATTACTGATGCCATAAACAAGAGTGTCAAATTGTTAAGTCAACAACAGGAGTCACTGTGTACTTACTTCTCATGTGGGATCTGTCCTTAATGTGTTGTCCAACGTGAAGTAATGCTATAACTAGTACTGAAACAGTATTTTACACTTTGTGTTTCTGTGTGGGTGCAAACTGATGAACTCTTTACTTAATATATACTAAATCGATCTTCTGTATGTAAAGATAATTGAAAATGAATCTTGATGTGAATGGAATGGGAGAGGGAGCGGGAGATGAGAGGGGTGTGAGTGGGAGGGAAATTACGGGGTGGGGGAGCCATTGTAATCCATAAACTGTACTTTGGAAATTTATATTTACTAAAAAAAATTAATTAATTAAAAAAATGGCATGCTGGGCTGAGCTATTAATCCTTCTCAAACCACAAATTGCATTTGTTCATATCCAGTGAGGTGACTTTTTAGATGTCACCATTGCCAATGTCAGCAGTTCTGTTGATAATACATGCTCATTGAAGTCAACATGGATTGTTCTTGAATCCTTAGAATTCCTGTATTTCCCTTCCGATGGGCAAGGGTAGCTCCAGAATTTCTCAAAAGGAGCATCTTGTGAACAAGTCTTCTTGGCAAGAAGGGCAATGGAATCTGTGACTGCACTGGCATTACAAGTGCATGAATCTTACTTACATGCATTTCATTTAGGGTGTCTGCGGACATTAATCTTGTTCAAGCCAAATAGAACAGGTTGGCCGGCGCCGCAGCTCACTAGGCTAATCCTCCGCCTGCAGTGCCGGCACCCCGGGTTCTAGTCCCAGTCGGGGCGCCAGATTCTGTCCCGGTTGTTCCTCTTCCAGTCCAGCTCTCTGCTGTGGCCAGGGAGTGCAGTGGAGGATGGCCCAAGTGCTTGGGCCCTGCACCCACATGGGAGACCAGGAGGAGGCGCCTGGCTTCGGATCAGCGCAGCCGTTTGGGGGGTGAACCAATGGAAGGAAGACCTTTCTCTCTCTCTTCTCTCTCACTGTCTGACTCTGCCTGTCAGAGGAAAAAAAAAAAAAAAGGAGAGAACAAGCCACAGTTGAGATTAGAGCTACATTAATTTAAATCTTTGTTACTTTTATATCTTTCTAGGACAAAGAGAGATCTTCAGAAACCAAAAATGAAGTTCACTCTTACGTGGCGGTGCTTTGCACTGTTCCTTCTTCTACATGTAAGTAAGACAAAATTATTCTAAGTCACGTTACTTATGAATGCTGAGTAAGGAAGGATGGTTGGGGTGTGGTTGAACATTTGCTGGGAATGCATTGTTCTCCGTACGCCAAAGCTAATTTCCTCAAAACTATAGTTTTCCTTACTATTTTATTAACAAATATCCCCTCTACACTTTCACTAATTTAAATACGTGTTATGGTTTACCCAGAAATTTGAACCTTGTTTGTTTATGGAAATTTAGCATTGATCTGAGAAATCCTCATATTGTTATGGAAGTTAACATAGATGGTTAATGATGTTCTTGGATAAAATATTTTTGGTTTTTTTGTGTGTGTTTGACATGTGGATTTGAATCATAGTTTCTGGAGGACTTTTCGAAATCTGAAGACCACTCAGTATCTTGTATAGTGAAACTGACCCCAGCAAAGCTTACATAGGGTTCTAGGATTCCCATTACTCATTCATGTGTAGGGATAGGCTTAAGGTTCCACCTAAACTGTTTCTCTTTACATTATTCAAGAAAAAAACCTCACTGCTATTCCACAAATGTTGATTTAATTTGTAAAGGAATTTTTATTTTGTAATGTGATAATCAGATAAGTGACTTATGGGAATGATTGTTAATGCAGCCCTTTTACACCTATATAGATAAAGGCATAGCTTCATTTTATTATCTCAGACTGTCATATTTTAACTTATGTTTTTCTTTAGATAAATTACAGTATAATTTTCTAAAACTAATCTGGTATTTATAAATGTGGGTTACTTTATGCCATTTGAAATATAATAAAAATACTTAAACAAGAAAATTATGTAAACTAATAGAATATTTTAATTTCTCAATAAATGCCAAAGTCTTCTATACTACAGATGCAGAAATATTGACATGCATTATTCATAAGTTTATATTGTTATTTCTCATAGTTCAAATAAAATTAAATGTTAGAGTACATATGAATAGTTATGAATAACTAATAAAGCAAATAATTATATTGGACATGATAGAAGAAAAGCTAAAGAAACCACTAAATACTAACAAAACAGGAGTGTCTAATCTTTTTTTACTATGAAGACTATAGTTAATTGTTGGTATATTTACAGTCAAAGCTTTCACTTGGTATATAATAATAATTATATAATATATAATAATAATTCAAATACTGACAAAGTTCATAGATTTCCATGGGCCATGAACAGAATGTTTTTTTTTGGTTGGTTGGTTTTTTTGGTTTGTGGACAGCCCGTAGCAGCTAGCTTAACTACACAGGGCACTTAAATGCCTATGTGCTGCCTTTGCTGTGAGAGAGAAATTTGACTCTCTGGCTTTATTTGAATAACATATTTAATTTAGAGAACTTGTTCATAAGACAGAATTTAATACACCAATTTCCTTCAAAGAATTGGAAATGTTGTACAGTGATGCTCATCAAAGAAAAGGCAAATTTTAAAAATGACAATGTTCTTATAATTTCAAATATGATTTTTAGACAGCACATTATTGTAAAAAGAAACAGTATATTTATTAAATTCTATTGATTTGATGTCCAGGTGGCCTATGATGATCAGTTTCAGTCATCACCTCTCATTAGTCTTCTCCATTATCCCAAATTACTCATTTCCTGTCCCTTCTCGGAGGTAATACAACAGGCTCAGAGCAGTGGTTGGGCACAGAGAGCACCAAAACACGCTCATGATAATGACAGCTTTGGTGGTATTGCTTGTTTCCTGAGCTGTCTTCCCCCAGGATGTACACAGGGCACCAACCAGGCATCTGAACCTACAGCAAGATCCAGGGCTAATATTTTACAAAGTTACATTTTATCCCTGTGGTATTTGGAAAAGTATAAGTACATGGACACCACAAGTAATTCTAACCAATATTATCATGACTGTATTAAGGATAGTGACGTAGGAATCCTGTTGGTTGCATCCATTTGTGGACTCTGGATTCTCATTCTTTTAGAGCAGTCTATAGCACATTAGCATACATCTGAACTACACAGTCAGTGGGCTTGAACCTAAGAAGAGATTGGCCATTTGTCAAAGTTCCAAAAGGACCATTCTGTGACTCTTCTTTGTACCTCTAGAAACCACCTGTAACCCAATAGCAGACTTACTGTCTTACATAAAAGTAAGGACTTTCCAAAGCACATGGTAATTTGAAATCCAATTGTTTTCCTGGGGAGTGCATGATTAATGCAGATGAAGCTGTCTAGTCTGTAAGCTCCATGAGAGCAGGGACCTTGTCAGTCTTGTTCTCTGTTGAATTTCCAGAAAGTAGAACAGTGCCTGGCATGTGGAAGGCACTGAAAGTACGTATTGTGCAAAAGAACCAGTGTGATGTTTGTGCTGCTTGACTACCTGTTGGTGGCAGCTTGGTGGTCGTATGTGTGGTGCCATTCACTTGAACCTTTAGGGGTGACATCACATATACGGTGGCTAAACTGCTACAAGGGACAACGAGGAAGTGTTTGTAGAAGAATCATAGATGGTTTGCATGTGAAACACTGAACTCATCTTTACTCATGCAAGCAATATGCCCCCAATGTCTTATTTCTATCTTTGAGCACAGAATCATATATTTATTTAAATCCTCAAATAAACATTTTAGACTCATATACAGTTTTCCACTTGGTAAGTGGAATATGTATATCTTTTACATTGCTTGGTAGGGTTTTTTTTAAATATATAATCACTAATGGTTTTATTTTGCCTCTTCATTGATGAAACCAATACCACTTAACTAGCATTTTTTGTTTGTGTGAAATTGTCAGCAAAATGTTTAATGTGTTTATGAATTCTATGAAGCTTGTATATAATTTTAAGCACTGTTTCTATAATTGAAGTTGTATGTATTTATGTATATATTTATGTTATATATCTATAAAAAGGATGCTCCAATGTGTACATTATTTTAGGAAGAAAGTCACGGAGACATTCAGCTACCACTGGTTAAATTCCATCCTCAGTGCTCAAACGTGGTGAAGACCAGAAGCGGGCTCAGCTGACTGTGGCTCTCCTGACAGCAGAGGTTCTGATTTCCCATTCCTTCAGTGTTGAAACATCCTCTATTGAACCAGGCTTTCAACCAAGTTCACTGGAGTTTGTTTCAATATTGCAAGAATGATAAGATTGAAGCTACTGTCATCGACTTGAACTATACCTACTCTTACCCAGATGACCATATCTCCACTGTGACTGATGTTAAAACTGCAGTAACCAAATAAAGATATGATTGAAAACCCAAGTGTAGAGTTTTTCACTTGCTGTCCATGCATACTATTTCCCAATGGCTTCTGTGAAATTCCAGGAACAGTTCTTAATTAGTTGTCAGCCATATAAAGATAAAATTCATGATACTTTTGTAAAGAAAGCCAACCAGTGCGAAGTAGTCCCTAATGACTAAATTACATAGTACAAGTGGCAGAGATGGTTTATATGTGATATTATACAAGAGAGATATAATATTCTAACTTAATTTGAAGATGGTAGGAATATGGCCCAGAAATTAAACGTTTGGCAATTGATAATTCTCATGTCAACTGCAGATTCTAAGAATACAGCTACAAAAGAAGAATCTAAAACGTATGCATACACTAAGCAGCTATTACTATCTCTATTGTGAGAGCATCAGGATCTTTTTCTACTTGACGTTTCAAGATATTTAGTTGAATTTTGAAACACAAACACATATACATTTATACAAATATCAGCTAATTAAACACAAAAAGAGGCCTTAACATAGAATCTCTTCAAAATACTTTTCTTTAAATTTCTTAAACCATGTTCCAATTCCTAACTGAATATCTGAGAATTTTATGGCTGACAGTGATTCTTCGTTGTTCACAATTGCTATTGTCAGGGAACTAGTGCTCTGCTTGCTAGCGTGTAAGCTCTGTGAACACAGGACTGTGTCTTCTGCATCTAACACAATGTTTGGATCATCATATTGCCAGCCGATGGGTCTGAAAGCTGGTAGACAAAAGAGCAAAGTGGCAACAGAGTTGTCTTCAGCTACACTGCTCAAGGATTTGCATATTTTGAAGTCATTTGTGTGGATTCCTCTCTCTCTCTCTCTCTCTCTCTCTCTCTTTCTCTCTTTCTCTCTTTCTCTTTCTTTCTTTCCCCTACCCCCCTCCTCTCTCTCTCCCTGCCTCCTCCTTCCTTTCCTGCTATAACATTCACAAGGCATGACAATCAGAACTGTACACATTTAAAGTTGTGACATTTAGCGTTACAGCAGTAGTAGTCTAAGGGCAGTAAGCGTCGCTCTCCTTTGTTAGTCATCTCTGCTGAGATGGTTTGCTGGCCTCTCCAAAACAGAACTTGCCTTCTCCATCCTAATTAGGTTTGCCTTCCCCAGCACCTCCCCTTTCCTAGGGCACTATCAAACTTTCCCCAATTACGTAAATTAAATATCTGGACTTTTTGATTGTTACTATTCTCTGTGTTTTATATTCAGATACACCACCTTGTTTTTATTATTTGTTCCCACATAGGGTGATCTAGTCCAGATGTCAACTTCTTGGCCGTCCTCCCCGATTTTCACCTGTGGACCTCTGATGGCTCCAGCCTGAGTTTTTCTAAAATTCTCCTTTCACAACCTTCACTGATCAAAAATCTGGAAAGCATACTAATTTTAACATCACTTTTCATTATTAACTGAAAGGTACTGAGCCATTCATGTCTCAGGCACTTTGTTTTTTTTTATCCTTATGTCATCCATAAAGGATAAATATTAATATTGCTATTCTCATTTAACAAATGAGGAATTGCGGGCTAGAAAGTTTTCTAGTCTGTTCAAACTGACAAAAGGAGTTTTAATTCTTTCCCTCTTTGCCCTTTCCCTTCCCTTTTTTTTTTTTTTTTTTTTTTGACAGGCAGAGTAGACAGTGAGAGAGGTAGAGAAAGATCTTCCTTTATCATTGGTTCACCCTCCAATGGCCACTGCGGCTGGTGCATCGCGCTGATCTGAAGCCAGGAGCCAGGTGCTTCTCCTGGTCTCCCATGCGGGTGCTGGGCCCAAGCACTTGGGCCATCCTCCACTGCACTCCCGGGCCACAGCAGAGAGCTGGCCTGGAAGAGGGGCAACCGGGACAGAATCCGGCGCCCCGACCGGGACTAGAACCTGGTGTGTTGGCATCGCAGGCAGAGGATTAGCCTAGTGAGCCATGGCACTGGCCTCCGTTACCTTTCTTTTTTTTTTTTTTCTTTTCTTTCTTTCTTTCTTTCTTTTTTTTTTTTTTTTTTTTTTTTGACAGGCAGAGTGGACAGTGAGAGAGAGAGACAGAGAGAAAGGTCTTCCTTTTTGCTGTTAGTTCACCCTCCAATGGCCGCCGTGGCCTAGTGAGCCGCGGCGCCGGCTTCTTCCTTTCTTTCAAGCATTCAAGGCTCTGCGTCATCCAGCCCTCCCTGACCCCATTTATTCCATATGGTTACTCTACAAGGTGGTTCCCTACCAGTCTCATAGGTGCCAATTCCAGTCTCTGGACTTCTGTGCATTCCATTCCTTCCGTTACGAAAGTCTTCTTTCTCCTCTCTCTGCCGACTTAGACACCACCTGTAACCAAGGTCCAGCCCAGATTCTGCATTGACTCTGTAGTTCTTCCTGGCTCTCTTTGCTCCATCCTCTCTCCTAACTCTGAATTGTGGTTGTGTTGTGTACTATATCATGTAGCAATTAGTGATATGCTGTTACATTGAACATACACAGTGAGGCACACTGGAAAACACTGAGACTCCACCAGGATTAGCCTGGGTAGACAGGTCAATTTAGCACGATTTTTGTGTTAGATACAGTGAGTAATGTACAAAAGAACATAACACTATTACTGACAGAAATACACTTGGGAAAACATCAATCTCGGAATAATTTTGATAACTTGAGACCAAATTAGTGTGTATTTCAATGGGTATAGTAGAGAGCAAGCAATATTCCTACATCAGAAGGAAAACTAGAGCAGGCTGAGGTTGGAAGGTTTTTTATCCCCCCAAAAATGTTGACTTTGTATACAACATTGACTTCAGAATATCACAGATGTATGAGCATCACTAAGAACATCAGTCACAGCCACAAAAGAAATTATAAATCTATATAAATACGGATTAGAAAGGACAGTATGTCAGACGGTGGTCTTTTCTCTCTCACACACACACACACACACCTACTCTGATAGAGCTCTGTAATGGTGATGATGATTAACTGAAACTCAAAGAACTGATGTCAATCCATAATGAAAATGCTACAAGTGCTCACAAAACCAATTTAAAGAGATTAAAATCAATTATCAGAGGCAGAAAACACATTTTGTTTCTTCTGTGAAATAAATAGGGTATATTTCTGGCAGTGTACACAATCCAGGCACAAATAAATTTTAGCTGAAAAAAATCAAAAAGCATATTTACTATGTTATGTCTATGTTTAATAACTTGACCTATAATTCTTTAGAGTCCCAAACAAGACAAAGTTAATTTAATATTGGTAATTTTTTTGGAAATTAGATTATTTGCTTTGTTTACTCTAAACTTTACAAGGACAATAAAATTCAAATCATCTGTAGATGATAAAGAGTTGTATGAGTATGTGTGGGTGTTATGTATTAACAGTGAATGGAAACTAACACAAATACTAATTTTATAAGTGTAATTTATTGATGAAATGTGAATATAATCTATGGTTAGGAAGCAAAAAGACATTCTCCATGGAGGCATAAATAAATATTGCTTGCTTAAGGAAAAAAATTAATGTTTTCCATGTTTTGATTGTCTCATTTAATGCTCATGCATTCCTCTTCTCTGTGAGTGACTGATTTTCCTTCTTAATACAGCAACCAACACCAGTTAACCCTGCCTCTTCAAATGACACCCATCCAACAGTTGAACCTGAGCCATTTCTGTACGTCATAGGACGCAAGAAGCTGATGGATGCACAGTACAAATGCTATGACCGAATGGAACAGCTACCTCCGTACCAAGGAGAAGGTAAAGAGAAGGATGCGTGTGAACCTGTCTGAAACATCAGTGAAGACTTGTTTTCTTCCATGGGTAAAAGGTTTTGAATAATTTAAATGTAATATGCCTGTGGTTTTCACACGATGGTAGGTGTGTTTATCTCAAGCAGCAGAAATGCCTGCTTCCAATGCTCAGGTTCATCTGCCTTCTGTCTGGCTGATGTCTTCTCTCATGATAAAATTACTGCAATAAGTCCGGAGAGCAGAAGGAAGACAGGACTTGGTGAGGAAGAGGGAGTGGGAAATGTGGGCAGAAAGTTTGCCTGAGGTAGAACCTGTGAAAATCCTGCAGGGTTGGGTCAATTAGGCAGTATCTGCCCTTAACAGTCAATTGGTTGGCAATCCATGTCATTTCTTCCCCCTTTTCTTTTTATTTTTTTTTTATTTTTTATTTTTTTATTTATTTTTTTTAATTTTTGACAGAGTGGACAGTGAGAGAGAGAGAGACAGAGAGAAAGGTCTTCCTTTGCCGTTGGTTCACCCTCCAATGGCTGCCGCGGACAGCGCGCTGCGGCCGGCGCACCGTGCTCATCCGATGGCAGGAGCCAGGTGCTAGGTGCTTCTCCTGGTCTCCCATGGGATGCAGGGCCCAAGCACTTGGGCCATCCTCCACTGCACTCCTGGGCCACAGCAGAGGGCTGGCCTGGAAGAGGGGCAACCGGGACAGAATCCGGCGCCCCGACCGGGACTAGAACCCGGTGTGCCGGCGCCGCAAGGCGGAGGATTAGCCTGTTGAGCCACGGCGCCGGCCATTTCTTCCCCCTTTTCAAGAGAAATAGAGATAGATGCCTCCTAGGCAGACATTGTCTATCTCTTACCTTCTCTAGAATGCTTAGTGTGACTGCCCAAATGTGTTCAGGGCCAAGCATACACTACTCCCTGGAGACGACCCAGAAGAACATGACAGGAAGATGTGATGGCCAAACGTGGCAACATCCATTTATGTTCTCTCTGGCCCTTAACCCATTTAAAGACGGCCCTACTCAGTAGAGAGCAAATGGCCAAGTATATTCTATAACCACACATGGTTTCCTTTGAAATCGTTCAAGTCTTAATCTGTAACTCCTATGTTTAGCATTTCCCTTGCAACAAGCAGCAAGTCCATGGAAACATGGCTATGTATTATTCTTCAGTTTGCATCATTTCAGTATTTATCAAGAACTGAAAAAAACCATTAGATGCAACTGTGCCCAAAGGATTTCTCTGAAGTAAATGGGACAAAAAAAACCACAGGCTGGGAGGGGACGAGAATACCATTATATTTTTAGAATGATATCCATGAACTGCACTGAATCTTTTCTCTTGGTATTAATAACACATTAACAGGGAAAAAAGAAAAAAAGAAAACTCAACTGGTATTTTCAGAAACCAAGTGAGTTCAGTCTCTTTCACTTAGATCTTGACCAGCTTGGAGAAATGAACTTTTTAAAAAGTTTTTATTTATATAAGGTGAACAAATTTCATGTATTTCATATATACAGGTTTAAGAGCCTAACGATATTCCCATGATACCCTCCTGCCTGCCTATGCCCCCACCCCCCTTTCTTATTTTTTTCTTATAATTTTACAATGATGAACTTTCAGTTTATAATAGTAAGTCTAACCCTCCACTGAATAAATAATTCAATTCAAAACAGTAAGTAGAAAAGCCACTTTTCCTCAAGAGTATAGGAAAGAGCTGTAAACAATCATCAAATCTCAAAATGTCAATTTTGTGCATATACATTACATTTTTTGTCTGTGTATTAGTTACCACAAGTCAAGGAAAACCTATGATGTTTGTCTTTTGGAGACTGGCTTATTGCAGTGAACTTTTGTGTTGCCTGGACTGCCTTCCAACATTCTTGCTCACTCTTCTGTATTCTTTTATTGAGGCAAATCTTGATGTTTTAGGTTAAATTTAATTTTGAAACCAGCAGGAAAGCACTTGGAAACAGTGTTGTTTAATACATACATGATCAAACTGGGTATTCTTTCATTCAGTAACGAAGTATCATTCTAAAATATATGATTCATTAACTACCTGCAAATGCTTGTCCATTCAGAATGTGGAGCAATGACCTCGCCCTTAGATTAAAATAGAACTGTGCAAGCAATCCCTCTGAAGGCAATAGTGGTCCTGAGGGTTCCAAAGCCACTTCAGCTTTTCAAGACAAGCCTCTCTCCAGGGATGAAATCACACACACTTTCACAACAGTTCCCTTGTACCATTTCTGGATATATGAGGGGCTTTCAAAATGTTCATTATGAAAATACTCTGCATGTATCTTAAAATGTTTGTACCAAAATATATTTATCTTTTCGTTCCATTTTCCACAAATGTTCTGAACTATACTTATATTTTAAAGGAATGTTTTTGGAGGAAAGAGTGAATACATAGAGCATGTGCAACTTTTGAAGAGCAAATAGAGAAACTCCTACAAAGGTGTAAATTCCATTAGTGCAGGTGAAGTGGACGCCCTCATTTTGCTGCTGTTTTTCACTGTCTCCATGCCCAAGTGGAAAGTCCCAGAAGAACATATGCTCAGTTGTCTATGCGCTGTGAAATCCTGTTGAGGATGCCACAATTTTTGACAACTTTTAAAGTCTCTTGTTTAGTTTAAACCTGGACTCCAAATAAAATATTTGGTTGTAAGAACCAGACTGCCAAGGACAAATTCCCCGGAGAAAATTCAGAGACCTTTTGTCAATTCCTGGATTTCATTGTTTCTGAATAAAATAAATAACATATAGAATTAAATTTCTCATTAATATTAATAAGTGATCAAATGCAACATGCTGATAAATGTTGCAAAATCTTTTAACAATATCCCCACCCTTGAAATTTGTTTCAAGATTCTGAATAATTAATTGATCTCATCAATTTGTCAATACTGTCTTATAAGATCATTCTTCAGATCCTTCTGTCCATAATGATGTAAAAACAGCACCTTTTACAGCAACTGCAAGACTATTAAACCAAATCCAATTTAGTTTAAAGGAGAAAGTGTTGGGAAATTACAACTTAGCACAAATCTCAAAACCCACTTGATTAACATCCAACCTATACCCCATTACCTCACTTACAATTTAAGAAATAGCAGAGTGAAACATAATCTTTAGGCTTGCTTGCTCTTTGAGAAGCACAGTTTTGAAACTTCTTTTAAGTCCTGAAAACTGCTTGTTATCCAGTGAGATCATTTCATGGGAAATATGCTAAGGCTATTTGAAACTGTTTCCAAAATAAATGACTTGGTTTGAAATGGGGGCAATGAGAGAAATAGAGGGTCCACCTACCTGTAAGATGTCTGGGATCGTCTTCTGCTGCAGTTAAATTCACATGCCTTCAACATTCATTTGCTTCTGCACGGCCAGGTCCCTACTGCAACCGGACCTGGGATGGATGGATGTGCTGGGACGACACTCCGGCTGGAGTCCTGAGCTTCCAGTACTGCCCAGATTATTTTCCAGACTTCGATCCAACAGGTACAGTATTGATTTCCACTTTGTTTTTCCTATGAAGCTTGCAGAGTTTCCATGGTTCTGAAAAGAAAATCAAATATAAAATGTACCTACCTAATCATACTCACATTTTAGCACATTCTGAAGGTGTTCTGTAATTGAGATATTATTCAGTCTATAGACATGGCCCGGTGTCCTTAGTTTTAGAATTATATTGCTGCTCAGCTGTGCATATTGTTATCAAATTTTGGTTTATAAAATTTGTTTCTTAAAAACCTTGTGAATAGCCTTATTTAAATGTGGGACTTTAAGAACATTTTTAATTGTCTCATGGATTAAACTGCAAGAAATGTTATCGTTTCTTTCCCCCCATACATGGGTGCATAACTTTGTTAAACCAATTTATTTTCGTTTTGATTTTAAAATAATACATTCTGGGACAGGCATTTGATGCAGCAGGTCCGATGCTGCTTGGGACAGCCACATTGCGTATCTGAGTGGCTGGGTTCCAGTCCTGGCTGTTCCCTGGATTCCAGCTTCCTGCTGGCGTGCACCCTGGGAGGTAGCAGATGGTGGCCCAGGGAGATAGGTCCCTGCCACCCGCTTGGGAGACCTAGATTGAGCCCCAGCCTCCCCAGACCTAGTTATTGCAGGCATTTGGGGAATGAACCAACAAATGGAGATTTCTCTTTGTCTTCTGTTTCTGTCTGCCTTTCAAAATAAATAAATTCTGAAAATATTGCTTCCTTACAAGATAGCAAAATGTTGCCATAACAAACACCTTTTTAGATTGGTTATCATCAATCCCAGTATCTTTTCTGTGATATGAAGAGAGATGGTTTAAGTGAAATCTTTATGAGAGGCAAGGAAAATATGACTTCCTGATATATCTTTTAGTTTTGATTTTCTTTGTTCTATTGGCTTTAACCACAGGAATTGATCATCTTTGACCATTTGATCCACAAAAACTAATTTCCTGCCATTGACCCAGTAAAAACATTGCATACAAATGAAGTAAGCCATGGTTTTGATCTTCTCATGTAGTCCCTACTGTAATCGGAAGTGAGTCTGTTAAAAATATGAATTCAGGCATAGCTATATAACTTTGGAGTCTGACAGCCTTGGCTTTAAATTCTGGCTCAGTCCTAGTGATTTTTTTTCGAACTGTAGAACCTCTGCCACTATTTGTAAAGTGGAGTTGGCGATACCTGCTTCACAATGAGCCTGCTGCACATGGCATGAGACGAGCATATTAATTCATCTGGGACGATACACGACTCACGTAGTTTCCATGAGCTTATATTCACATTTGAGTGAATACACCTTTGAAATGGCTTTTAGGAGTTAACTGATTATTTTTCATTCTTGGAAAATTTTTGGTATACTAATGGAACTATTATGTTTCCTTAACAGAAAAGGTTACAAAATACTGTGATGAAACAGGAGTTTGGTTTAAACACCCTGGGAACAACCAAACCTGGTCCAACTATACTATGTGTAATGCGTTCACTCCTGAGAAACTGCAGGTAGGCTGGGTTTCACATCTTAGCGTGGGGTGAGAATGCCGTTAGGTGTGCATGGAAATGGATGCATAACTGTGCAGTATCTGCTACCCAGAAGCCAGAATATCTTTACCAAAGGAAATCAGATGATGACCTGTTAAGTTCTAGGTTCTCCATGCAATGGCATTGGAGCAAATAATGTTTCGCTTCTTGCTTGTCACTCAGTGTCAATGGACGGTCTGTGTGCAGATGGAATCAGGTGATTTATGGCAAAGGAATTGTGTCCGCAGAGCAGTTGATGGGATTCTCACTGACGCCAGAAACTAGGTAGCATTTTCAAGGGCTCCCTAACATCTCTCCCCTTCCAGAAGATTTCTAAAACTACAGATTTTTCCACAAGGCACAAGCTAATGGTTGCCTCTCCATGTTGGAGACAGTGTTAGTTTTACTATCAGACTTCAAAGGAATCCCTAAAATGAGACTTCTTGTCAGCCCATGGATACAGGGTGGCTGTTTACATTATTTCCAGAAGGAGCCCATTCTGATTTGTTAGCACTTATGTCTTGGTGGCAGTTAAATATTTTGACATCATCTCTGGTATTTAAGCAAATGGGGGAGGGGGAAGCCCAGATCTTCTATCAGTTCCATTGGAAATGTGAAAAGATCACTAAGCCTGCAGTTAGCCTTCCTAGTCCATGGACCTGGGAGAAACAGTCAAGTTTCCCTCTCCAGGCGTCTCTGAGAATCCTGCCGGCTGCAGCAGAAGCCTACAGTAGCGTTCCCTTCAAGATGGGGCAGTGAACTCAGTAATGTCTGGGCTGGAAACTAAAAGCACATCATGCTTCTGTTTTCTCTTAAGAAGCATGGGAGGATAGGAAACTTTCCTTTTATTAAAAACAGAACAAACAACAGCAAAAGGTAAGCAAGTTGATTAGATTAGCAACCAGTTGATTGGAAGGACCCCTTTTCACAAGCGTAGACAGAGATCACTAAAGCCAATGACCTCTTCACAAACTGCCGAGTCCACCCTGAAAATCAGATGCGTGTCTACACCCTAACGGAGAGCCGTTGACTTGCTAAAGTCCGATTGAAATGACAGGTTACAGTTAGGAATTTCCTAAATGAGTGCTAGAAATGACTTCACCAAAAAAAAAATATATATATATATATATATATATATTTAGTTAGTTAATATATATGTGTATATATTTAGTTAATACTATATAATATATATTATATATTATATATATTATATATATATAAAACCATGTTAACTGAACTGTTAGAAATAGTGCAAGTTCAGATAGTTCTCAAGTGTTGCCATGTTTGACCTTCTCACACTGGTCACATCTGAGAAGGAAATAAAGAATTCTAAGATATGTTCCCTTCTGTGCACCTACTATAATGATTAAAGTTATTTACACAAATCTTCCATATAAATATTGTCACAAAAACTGAGGAAACCAATCTAGAATATAATTTTTAAAAATTGTATTCAGTCCTGAGAGGAACAGAAAGATGGCACCTGAGTTATGAGTTGCTGATTTAGTCTTACCCAGTTAGACGACCCTAATTCAGAGGAATGCGTTATTTTGTTTGCTTTTTTAAGTGAGGCAACCCTGAAGGCAACTAAAACAACGAGTTATTTATAGAAGTCATCTTTCAAAAATAGCTGGGAATTAAGTTATGTGAATTTTCTTGGGAAATAGCCAGAAAACAAATACCTAGGAGAAAAGACAGAAGCTGAAAAGATTCTTAAATTCTACCTACCCAAGGAAACTATCTGAATGTGTTTTTTTGTTTCAGCTCCAGTTATAAACCAACTATTCCAACTTTGTTATCATTACTTACGAGGGTTTAAATACTGTTAGGAAATTGATATCAACAAAGAAAATGGGCAACAATATGTAAATACCCCATCAGGTGGTATAATGGGCACAATTCAGGAGAGGCTGATTAGTCCACTTGGAAATTCTGAGGACTAGGAAGGGAATATTTGTCTCAGGACAGTAATAATGCATGTAACCAAAGAGTTCTCTTTGCTTTGAGAGTGTTTTAGTAGAATTGGTGTTTCAATCTCAGACCTTTCCCAAGGCGATTAACAAGAATGGGAATGTTCCAGGTTATGTGAATATTCCATATTTATCCTAAAACACCAAAGAACATATTCAACTTATCTACACTACATTTGTGTTCATACCAAGACCCCAATAAACTGTGGAAGAAACTTCAAATAAGAAGTCAAGCAGTGAAAACACAACTACAACATTATACACAAATTATGCTTCATTAAGAAAAAGAGCAAATGAAAACAAAATCCCACAGTTCCAACAGATTCCTCTCTACTTCAGTTAGAACTGATGAAATGAAATAATACTAATTGCAAAAGCTGGTGTTAAAATTGTGTGTGTATGTATGCGAGAGACAGAGGCAGAGACCGAGAGAGATGGATGACTGGATCAATCTCTTCTTTTTGTATGGTGAAAATGAAATCTCTTCTTTCTGTATGATGACTAGGCTAAAGATGCTATGGTATGCCATTAATGAAGGAAGACATTCTTTTGGAGTCAACTAACATACAACTATAAGCGAAGAACTAACATTAAGCATGACTATGGGAAAAAAAGAATTAACAAATGGCTGTCAAGGAGAAAAGTTTTGGTTCTTCAACCAGCTAAATTTTAATGATACTATTTTTTTTTATTTTTCAAATTTCATTTTTTAATTGACATATAAAATTGTTTGTATTTTAATCCTAGGTTAAGCAAAATCACCTGCCACCATACTTTCTGCTCCCTCTGTTTATACCTAGTGCTGAGAGACAGGAGAATACGGATATTAGATTACTATTCTGCCAGGTCTGTGAAGTAGACATGGCCAATGTCTATGATAAGACTCCCGAGATTAAACCTAGCCTGCATCATTTGCTGGGCATAAGAACGATGATTTTTAACGCTTTGAAAACTTACGTATAATTTTTATGTGTCTGTTAAGAAACTTGAAAATAATAATAATAAAGCTAGTTCTGAAATATATTTTTAAATGAGTTAAATTCATCTCAAGGCACTTTATTCTTTAAAATCAATTGTTTCTATTAAATAATGAGTAAAGATAAAATAATTTCTCTGAAATATTTGTTGTAATTTTAGTATCCTTTTTTAAAGGAGGAAACAATGTATTGATTTATATTTGCATTTAGAAACAGAAGCTTGTTTCCCCTTTTCATAATTATCTGCTCATCTGTGGTTTCTACATTTTGTTCTGTGTTCCAGAATGCATACGTGCTATACTATCTGGCTATTGTGGGTCATTCTCTGTCGATTTTCACCCTGGTGATTTCCCTGGGGATTTTTATGTGTTTCAGGTGAGTACGTGGACTGCCTCTACTTTTTATTCTAAATTATTGAAGTAATTGGTAAATTCTGCAAGAGTGAGGTTGAGGATTACCCGCTAATCACAAGAAACAGGCAACTGTAGGAGCCATGAAGTAGCCAGAAAATGAAATGAATACCATGGTTCTTTAACCCCATCTTTGAGGTTAACAGGGCGTACTCGCTATCACTTTCAAAGGCAGTATTCCTCCTCAAAATCATACATCATCCTTGTGAGCCCAGGAGTATACTGTGGTAAAGGGATATACTGTGGCTAAGGCTCCTCATGGGGATCTTCCACCTTCTCTTATCCCCACTCGAACAGAGGAAGATGACAGACACCAGTTCAGATGCACTCTGCCTAGCAGTGAGCTCCGTCACAACATTTGGCCAGAAAAGAAATGGGACTGGGAAGGCCAAGAAGGGGTTACCTAGGAAAGAAGCTGAGTCCTGAGTCTCTCTGGGGCGTTAACTCACACCGTGCAGAGGAAGGAGCGCTTCTGGAAGATTTGGCACGTTGTCTAGGGTCAATTCTGTGCCCTTGCAAGCCTATCGTCGTTAACCACAGTCATCTTCCAAGACTCGCCAGTGAGCCCATGATTATAAAGTAAATTGAAATTATGTTAAGCAAAAATTGAAGGAACAAAAAAAGAAATGAAGGAGACTGGATTGAGCGAGGGAGAGAGGGAAATGTGGTTATCTTAGAAGTGTATCTATGAAATGCATTAAATCTGTTTTTTTAGGTTAATAAAATTTTTAAAAAGACATTTAGAAGAATAAAATTCCAGTGAGGATTTAGAATGAGATTGAGTCTATGTTCTTGATTGATTATCTACAACAAAATGATTAGGTTAATACCGACACTGTTTCTACAAAAATGGAGAATTTAGGATGTTTCTTCTAATTTTTAGGAAAGACCTTATAACTTACTTGAGGCAGTAACATTGTTGTGTTAATTTGCTGTCATGTCTTTAAATGAGAGGTCTGAGGTATTACCCTAACCCATTTTTGGTTGTTTGTGTAATAAGTTTTTATTTATATAAGGTGAACAAATTTCATGTATTTCAGATACACAGATTTAGGAACTTGGCGATACTACCCACCCTACCCTCCCTACTGCCCTGTGCCCACCCCCCTCCTCCTTCCTTTCTTAGTATTTCCTTTAGTTTTTACAATGGCATACTCTGGGTTTTTTTGAGAATTTATTTATAAACAAGCAACTGATAAACATAGTCCAGACTTCAGTCAGTTTGAAGGGAGCATTTCTTAACTCCTTATTTTTCTAGTCACTTAAGTGATAAGATGTTAGAGTCAAGGAAGAATGTTTTTTCCAAGTATCATTTATATTAAGCTACTAAAAGTGAGTGTTTAAAATTGCAGCACATAGACAAAGTAAGACATTTCTAAGCTCCAGTTGGTCCCAAAGCAGTAAGATTTCAGTTAAACCCTTGAGAAAATAAGGGGAAAGATCATGTTGGAAGCATCTGATTTTGTCTTGGTATCTCTCAGTTCCAAGAGCTCACCAAAAAGCATCTCAAATCTGGGAAGGGATCATAAGTTTTATCAGTTTAAAATCTAACTCTAATAATGAGAAGATATAGGCCAGCACTGCAGCTCACTAGGCTAATCCTCCACCTGCGGCACTGGTACCCTGGGTTCTAGTCCCGGTTGGGGCACCGGATTCTGTCCCAGTTGCTCTTCTTCCAGTCCAGCTCTCTGCTGTGGCCGGGGAAGGCAGTGGAGGATGGCCCAAGTGCTTGGGCCCTGCACCTGCATGGGAGACCAGGAGGAAGCACCTGGCTCCTGGCTTCAGATCAGTGCAGCGCGCCAGCCACAATGCACCGGCATAGCGGCCACCTGGGGGGTGAACCAATGGAAAAAACGGAAGACCTTTCTCTCTGTCTCTCTCTCTCTCTCACTGTCTAACTCTCCCTGTCAAAAAAAAAAAAAAAAAAAAAGATATAAACTTAAATAGTTAGATCTCCAAAGAAGAGACAACAAGAAATGAATAAGATATGAAAAATACATGCTAAAATGTCAAATAGGTTCTTAAACCTTTCCAAACTAAAAATATCAGGGATGTCTGTTTTCTTAAGAAGTGAAGTATGTTCTTGACTTCTTCAATTTTTTTTTAGTATTTGGATGACAGAAATATTAGACATGGTTGTTAAAGTAAAAAGGTATTTGGATTTATTAATGAACTTTTAATTAGAAAAAGTTTCCCAGAATTTCTGTACAGACACACAACCTGTCCTTAATATTTGTACTCTACATTCTGAGAGTTTTGGATTTGTGCAGTTAAATGGCATCACCTGTATGAAACCTGAGCAAAAACATAATCAGCACATTCTTGCTTTTTTCCATATTCCCAGAGTTGTTATTTTGCAAAATCCAGTCAATTTTATAAAATTTTCATGAAGACAAAATGAGAAGTTATGCAGTTCCACTTCATTATGCTGCGTTCATAATCATCCCATTGAAATCTCACTCAAAACTCTGCAAACGGTCCTTAGAAGGTCTGTAATGAGGAGTGACCCTGCAGGTGTCCTTAAACCTGCAGGTGAAGGGGTCCTGCAGAGGAATTTAAAGTCACTGAATATACAGGAGGTTATGGAATGGCAATGCTTCACTAGAAGTCTTGGAAAATTACTGAGTGAGATCGTTAAAGGATGCCTCTAAACTTAATGAGGTTTTATTCTGAGTATGCCAAGGAAGATAAAAGTCAGGATTATGTAACCCTGAAACAAATAGGAATCACGCTCCCTGTGCTACTGGAAAATTAATGTAGAGTGCATATCAAAAGTCTTTGTTATTTAGAAGAATAGAATTGAACTTCTATACCATCTTTAACCTGGAGAAAAAAAATATTTTAGTGATTCAAGTCATAGAAAAGGCAATACTAAAAGTCATAACTGTATAGAAATTTAAATAACTCCAGGATGATATACAGGTTATTTCTGGTCCACCTGTCAAATATAAAAGACATTCAGATAACATTCAGTTTCAACATTTGCAGGGAGAATTGAAGTAACAACATGGAGAAGGATTGAACAAGACCATCAAATTAGTTCAGCGAGAGCTCTCACTACTAGATGCCAACTGTAAATGTCACAAAGAGAACTAAGATAAGGATCCTTTAGGGAAGAATAGTTTGGGGAAGTCACAGGAGTAGACATTTATTGTACTTTGGTCCTGACTATTTTCAGGAATTTTGCAATCAGCCCACTTACCCCATGATTGCCACTTAAAATTTATCAGTTTTCATTTTTGTAGAATAATTCTAAATACTGTGTTCTTTCAAAATAAGCAACTTTCATTGTTATTCATCATGATCAATTGGTACTCATGCCTTTCTAATTATAAAATAGTTTAAATATCTGTTACTCCTATGTGAAAGTTGCTAGAAATGCATGTTGGAAATCAGTGTCTTCATTATATGACAAAAAGTACAGGTAGTCATAGAGGTTGCAGAAGGAGGCTTCCGCTAGGGCGTCTAGACGTTCTACCACCCACTCAGTGGTCCATACAATTCTGTCCACACATTCAATGAATAGATGGTATTAAATCCTCCACTATACATCCTTGACTGACTTCCTATTCTCCCAGGGAACCTGCTAAATCAAAAATATCAAAAATGGCATCCTTTCTTCCAACTTACCAGTTTTATTCTCTGGATTTCAAGATTTATTTAAATACCAAACAAATTCTGCAAAGTTTAGGGACATAAATATGAAGTGCATTTTTCTTTTTTTCTTTTTTTTTGTATTTAAACTTTTATTTAGTAAATGTAAATTTCCAAAGTACAGTTTATGGATTACTATCGCTTCCCCCCCCATAACTTCCCTCCCACTCACAACCCTCAAATCTCCCGCTCCCTATCCCATTCCATTCATGTCAAGATTCATTTTCAATCATCTTTATATACAGAAGATCGATTTAGTATGTATTAAAGATTTCATCAATTTGCACCCACATAGAACATAAAGTGTAAAATACTGTTTCGGTACTAGTTATAGCTTTAATTCACACTGAACAACACATTAAGGACAGAGATCCTACATGAGGAGTAAGTACACAGTGACTCCTGTTGTTGGCGTCAGTAATCTCCCTAGGCTCTAGTCATGAGTTGCCAAAGCTATGGAAGCCTTTTGAGTTTGCTGACTCCGATCTATTTAGACAAGGTCATAGTCAAAGTAGAAGTTCTCTCCATCCTTCAGAGAAAGGTACCTCCTTCTTTGATGGCGCATTCTTTCTACTGCGATCTCACTCAGAGAGATCTTTGACTTAGGTCCTCTTTTTATTTTGCCGGAGTGTCTTGGCTTTCCATGCCTAAAATACTCTCATGGGCTCTTCAGCCAGATCCAAATGCCTTAAGGCCTGATTCTGAGGCCAGAGTGCTATTTAGGACATCTGCCATTCTATGAGTCTGCTGTGTATCCCACTTCCCATGTTGTATCGTTCTCTCCCTTTTTAATTCTATCACTTAGTATTAGCAGACACTAGTCTTGTTTATGTGATCCCTTTGACACTTAATCCTATCATTATGATCAATTGTAAACTGAAATTGATCACTTGGACTAGTGAGATGGCTTTGGTACATGCAACCTTGATGGGATTGTATTGGATTCCCCTGACACCATGCTAACTCCACCTTATTTGGGGCAAGTCCGATTGAGCATGTCCCAAATTGTACATCTCCTCCCTCTCTTATTCCCATTCTTATATTTAACAGGGGTCACTTTTCAGTTAAATTTAAACACCTAAGAATAATTGTGTGTTAATTACAGAGTTCAACCACTAGTATTAAGTGGAACAAAAAAAAAAATACTAAACGGGATAAAGTATTAAATTGTACATCAACAGTCAGGACAAGGGTTGATCAAGTCACTATTTCTCATAGTGTCCATTTCACTTCAACAGGTTTCCTTTTTTGTGCTTGGTTAGATGTCACCGATTAGGGAGAACATATGATATTTGTCCCTTTGGGACTGGCTTAATTCACTCAGCATGATGTTTTCCAGATTCCTCCATTTTGTTGCAAATGACCAGATTTCATTGGTTTTTTACTGTTGTATAGTATTCTATAGAGTACATGTCCCATAATTTCTTTATCCAGTCTACTGTTGATGGGCATTTGGGTTAATTCCAGGTCTTAGCTATTGTGAATTGAGCTGCAATAAGCATTGAGGTGCAGACAGCTCTTTTGTTTGCCAATTTAATTTCCTTTGGGTAAATTCCAAGGAGTGGGATGGCTGGGTTGTATGGTAGGGTTATATTCAGGTTTCTGAGGAATCTCCAGACTGACTTCTATAGTGGCTTCACCAGTTTGCATTCCCACCAACAGTGGGTTAGTGTCCCTTTTTCCCCACATCCTCTCCAGCATCTATTGTTGGTAGATTTATGAATGTGAGCCATTCTAACCGGGGTGAGGTGAAACCTCATTGTGACAAAAGATAACTGTTGGTCATATCATGGCATATTGTTCACCCATAGAACAGTTGTGATATGAAAAGAAGCAAAAATCATTATTATAAGGGAATTCCTTGAAGATAAGCATTCTGTGCTTAGTCTTAAGGTGTAAAGTCTCCTTCCAACAGTAAAGATGTAGAATATATTGTGCTGTGATTTTTTGTGGGAGTATTAATGCAGTTTATTCCACATTATTCCCTCTCTTATCCTCTCCTGTCCTCAGTTTTCATTTTCTTTGTGAACCAGGTGTGAAAACAAGGTAAAGAAAATCTTAAAATGTTATAATGGAAGGTACGACTTGGGCTTGTTCCCGTTACAGAGAATGATTTCTAACTGATGTTTTTTCATGCACCAGTAAATTTATGACAATCTTAAATTGTTTTATTATTTGCTGCTTTCCTCATTTACTTCAAATGTAACTATAATCAGACTTTCTATAGGAGCAAACCCTCTCTCTCACCTTGTGATGGTAAAGTGATTGTGATGGTAAAGGATCACAAAACCTAGGCATACAAATGCCTTCTCATACAATTGCAAGCTCTCAAAAAGCACACACACATAAGACAGAGCAACTCATTGAAACAAATCCTAATGTGAAATATTTATACCAGATTAAATACAACTGTAAAAATGACTGTTAGCATTAGCCTTAAAAAATGACATCTTAAGGTTCACACTCTAGTAGGTCATTATCTCTTCTTTGCATCTGAATGACACTTTGGGTCAAGACAGAAGTACATTATGTTGTCTTATCTTCCCACTTATGGAGAAGCTGTAGTACTTAGGCTTTGCTGTCACAAATAATAACCAATGTTCTTTCCATCTGAATGCCTGTTTTCTTATCAGGGGAATAAAGTATAGATAACATCAGGTTTGTGCTATTTCAACTTAAGACATTTCAGGTCTGACAGGAAAATGTTGTCAGTTTTTCTTATGCTCATTTAAGCAAAAGGATGTATGTGCTGATTTTTTAAATGTTAAATTTAGTTCCTCCTCTCTGGCATCTGACACTTTTTTATAATTTTTTCATTTTTCATGTTAATGTAGTATTAATATGAAGAGAACAAACTCAATGAAGTTTATAGATACAATTCTTCTTTAAAAGGTTTTTATTTGAAGGCAGAGTTGCAGAGGCAGAAAGTGGGGGGAAGAGGGAGAGAGGGAGATATTTAGGTCTTCATCTGCTAGTTCAGTCTCCAGATGGCCACAATGGCTGTAGCTGCACCAATCCACAGCCAGGAGCTTCTCCCCGATCTCCAGCACAAGTGCAGGGACTGAAGGACTTGGGCCATCTTCCACTGCTTTCCCAGGCCATAGCAGAGAGCTGGATTGGAAGAGGAGGCCATAGCAGAGAGAGAGATCCTCCATCCGCTGGTTCACTGCTGTTTGGCTACAAGAGCCATGACTGGGCAAGATCAAAGCCAAAATCCAGGAGCTTCCTCAGGGTGTCCAATGTGGGTAGCAGGGGTCCAAGCACTTGGGGCCATCTTTTGTGGCTTTCCCAGTCCCTGAGCTGAAAGTTGGATCAAAAGTGGAGCAGCCAGGACTCAAACTGGGGCCCACATGGGATGCCAGTGTTGCATAATCACAATGCTGGCCCCAAGTTTGGTTTATTTAAGAAATTTCCCTGTTGCTAAATAAAGTAGTCCATAGTAGGAGGTGGGAGGTAGAAACTGAGCAAGCGAGCTATTCTCTAAACCCCATCTTTACCATAGGCTGCCTCCAGGACATATACTTGTAAAGTTCTGCATTCTATCCCAGCTCAACAAATTAAAAATGTTTATTGATTGTCTATTAATGGAGCTGGTGCTGTGGCACAGTGGGTTAAAGCTGCAGCCTGTAGCACCAGCATCCCATGAGGGAGCTGGTTCCAGTCCTGGCTGTTCCACTTCTGACCCAGCTCCCTGCTAATGTGCCTGGGAAAGCAGCAGAAGATGGACCAAGTCCTTGGGTTCCTTCACCCATGTGGGAGACCTGGAAGAAGCTCCTGGCTCCTGGCTTTGGCCTAGCCCAACCCTGGTCAGTGCAGCCATTTGGGGAGTAACTAGCAGGTGGAAGATCACTCCCTCTGTGTCTCCTCCTCTCTGTTAACTATGCCTCTCAAGTAAATGAATAAATCTTTTATTAAAAAAAATTCCTACTAATTTTAAACCTTCTGAAAAGTTGGAAAATGTAGCTCCATTCACCAAAACCTGCTCAAACATATGCCGTTAGTACTAAAATTTACTTTTTACTACAGATAATTAAAGCTCACTTTCCTGAGTTGTAAATATAGGGAAGTAATGTAAGCAAACCCAAGTCATCTCCATATTTCATCTTTTCCTAGAATTTCCTTTCCTAGTCTTATTTTACACTATCTAGTTTTTAGGAATAGTTACATAATGAGTGATTGGCGTTGTTAAGTGCATGTTTTAAGTTTTCACTTGGTGAATACATCATAGCAACATTTTTTCGACTGGATCAAACATGATACAACACACTTTTTATCCATCTAGAATTATCATTTCAACTTTGATAGCCATGATGCACCCTCGCTCTATTGTATACAAAAAAATGAAATACAACATTCAAACTCATGTTTATTGGTGTGAATATTCACACCAACATATGTGTATAGGTATATGAGACAGAGAATGAAGAAATAAAAACCTTAATTTCTTGATACCCAAAATGACTCTCCCAAGAAGCAACAGCATTTCTATAATTCTCATCAAACCCAAACTATCACATACCTCACCTCAAGGTCAAATTTGAGCATATCTGGATTTTCTGCCCCTGTGTGAGCGCTACCATCAGAAGGGTGGAGAGCAGTGATTCCAAGTAGAAGAGGAGCTCTAAGAAGATGCTATAAGAAATGGGAGAAGAAAAAGAGTTAGGAGAAGCAAAGCCTGCACATGCAGTGGCCTCAGGACATGGCTTCAGCCCCTCATCACAGGCAGCCTTTGTTCTGACGTCACGCTCTCTTACCCCATTTGCTATGTGTTTTTTGCCTGGTTACAGCAACGAACAACAGATTATTTTTCCTTTGAAGCACACTCCAAACCCTTCTGGGATCTCAGTTTTAAGAGCCCTTCTCTTAATTAATCTACAACATTGGTTATAATTAAAAGTGATTTTATCACTCATCAGTTATTGTATAAAGTCACCCTGGGATTGAAAAAGATGAGCTACTATGACTGGAGAGCTATTTTTAAAGCTGTTTCAAAAATCAGACAGAAAAGCAGTAATGAGGTTTAAAGATGAGACTGGCCTCACTCATTTCTTTTACAAGATCATGAAAAAGTTGAATTAAAGGATGAGTTTATTTTGTTGCCAAGAAACATGGAATTCATGCATAGTTTTTTCATAACATGCATTTCCATCACCTTTTCAAAGTATCATAGTATGCTCCCTCATCTGTTGCTAAGAAGAATAGGAAAAAGATTACTCAATGACTCTTTTTCCAGATACTCCAACGTTTCGGCACTGATTGATGCTCTGTGTCTCTTTTGGTCCCAGGAGTCTTGGTTGCCAGCGGGTGACCCTGCACAAGAACATGTTTCTGACTTACATTCTGAACTCTATGATTATCATCATCCACCTGGTTGAAGTTGTGCCCAACGGCGAGCTGGTGAGAAGAGATCCGGTAAGCACTGCATGGTTCTGTCTTTAGTTCTATTCTGAAGGATACGGTGCCTGTAAACAGTGAACAAGATGCTCGTGTTTGATTTAATCAGAGGGTTATGTGTGTGGTCATATTGACTTTCACAGTGGAATTTTGTGTTAAGCCACATAGTCCACTTCTTTGCAGTTCTTGGAAGCAATTGTTACATGTTTTGTTAAAAGGCTGGGAATATTTGCATCATAATAAGCAAATGGAAATGGTGAGATAAATCATGAATTTTTTGTGACTAATAATTCATTAACATCTATGAGAAGTGTACTGAGCACATCTTGTGGACCTAGACAGCACCGTGTACATTAAGACCCCCTGGTGCTCTGGGGCTCAGCTGGGACTGGGCTGGTCTCTTCAGCTGTGAGCAGCTGAAGTACTCTAATGAAATGTATAAATGTCGATCTCTAAGTCCACATACTTGTAAAAAGATCTGTACTACAATAACGGATCGCAAAAGGATTTGGGGGCAATAGGACATAAGTCCATGCAATTCTTATTCAGGTGTGCCATGGTCACATGCAAATCTTTCCATGTGAGTAGTCTAGAGAACACAAGGGCTGAAATCACAGCTCCACACTGAGAACCACTCTGGAACCCTACTCCCGGAAATGTCCCAGGAGTTGTTACGAGCAACTCAAATTGGTCTCCAAATCACCAACTTTGTGGTTTTCATAGTGGTTTTCCAACCTGGCTGCACTTCAGAATCAACAAGGGAACTTTTGTAAATATTAGGTCACTGCTGTTTCGGGATGCTAGAGATTCAGTAGGTACGAAGTGAAACCGAGTTGGGAAATCATTGGCCAAAATGTACTTGCAAGGGAGAGCAGAGGAGAAGGACCCTGCAGCTTTGCTGGTTCGCTAATATCAGTCCCTGAAAACTGCAACTAAGAGTGATTTGGGAGGTTCTTTTGTCCTGGCTCCTCATTTTACAGATCATAAACCTGAGGATGAAAAGACAAAGTGAGCCGGCGCCGCGGCTCACTAGGTTAATCCTCCGCCTTGTAGCACCAGCACACTGGGTTCTAGTCCCGGTTGGGGCACTGGATTCTGTCCCCGTTGCCCCTCTTCCAAGCCAGCTCTCTGCTGTGTCCCAGGAGTGTAGCGGAGGATGGCCCAAATGCTTGGGCTCTGCACCCAATGAGAGACCAGGTCAGGATAAGCACCTGGCTCCTGCCTTCAGATCAGTACGCTGCCGCAACGCGCAGGCAGTGGCGGCCATTGGAGGGTGAACCAATGGCAAAAGGAAGACCTTTCTCTCTGTCTCTCTCTCTCACTGTCCACTCTGCCTGTCCAAAAAAAGACAAAGTGATTTGCTGAAATCTCATGTACCATGGGGAGCAGGGAGTCAAATCGCTTCTTCTTGCTGTCGGCTTTTTGTTCTCTCTGTGATACCATTGTGGCTCCAATTATGAGTCCGTGAGGGCTTAGCAACACCACACTAGTTGACTAGGTTTCCAAATCTAGAAGATTGACTTTTGGAAAGTGCTGCAATACCAAGTAACTACTTACTTATCCATTGACTTATCCATTGACTGTACAAGTGATGCACAGTGGTAGGTTTTATTCATAGTAATTTTGCCCTCAGTAAACATGTCCATTTCAAAATATCCACAAACACTTCTCTGCCACCTTCTTTGCCAACCTCCCTCCCTTCATTTTTGACAGTAAATCTTTTCCTTACCCATTAATGGTCTGCACTTGAATTCGATGACCCAAACCAAGTTAGTAATGTAACTATTTATAAGATTCCTTATGAAGGGGGCAAGATTTGATCATTTTTATCCTGCAAAATCAACAAATCCCTCTGTTTCGTATAAATATGTGCCCAGTACAGTGGGGGCTAGCAGCAGTGGGGACAGTCTCCACCCTGAGGCTGAATGGATGATGGAGGGAAAGATGTAAGGCTGTGAAGGCAGAGAGGTGGTGTGGTGAGGACTACCCTCCAGGACTTGAGACACAGCCAGCCTGCAGGAAGCCCACAAAAGGAAGTGGGAAAATAAATACCACTGTTCACTCCCTTCATCCCTCAACTCTGCTGATGGACCTCATTAACTGAGCTCAACCAGAAACCAGAGCGCAAGGGAGCCCTGTGAGATGCAGAAATGTGTTTCTCTGGGCCCAGGGCAAGGGGAGCAGGGTAGGAAGTGCGTGTGGAAGAACACACAGAAGCTCTGTAGCGCAGTGAATGGCCAAGGGATATTTTCCGTTGTGTTTCTCTGCTCAGCTGTGTTGTGCAAGCATCTGTAGATAGCCTCATCTTTCAAAACTGGCTTTTGACAGTTCTGCCAACTCCATGACGAAAATGCGTGAAATCTGCCCCGAGCATGCGTCCTGCGTGAGAGCAGCGTGGCATGGGAAAGCAGCTGCAATTGGCTTTGGATGGATCCACAGTGTTAATAACTTTTGCAGTGTGATTACATCCAGAAAGGCATTACGATCCATCTTTACACCATGATACCTGTTATCAGAAGCAAAGTCCAATCACACGCAGAATAATGGTTTACCTTGACAAATACGCTTTTTTTTTTTTATGTTGACTGACTTAAGTAAAATCCATCCCATTGAATTTAATCCTTACAAGACCAGGCTGAGTGGTAAATTTTATCCCCATGTTGAAAGCTAAGAAAACTGCAGATGAGTGCTCTCTACACTGTGAATAGTTGGAGATGGGATTGAAACACAGACGTGTGTCATGCCCAGGCCAGCCTCTCCTTTCTAGCCATGTGGTTCTATTGATGGTCTTTGTTTCATTAGGAAGTTGTGCTCTTAAAGAAACGGGCTCAGCCATTTCAAAGACTGTCCACAGTGGACAAGCACATGACCATTAATTTGGGAAGCTCATCCCACTGTGTTTAAAACAGATCTGTCAGGCCAGCCCCCGTGGCTCAATAGGCTAATCCTCCACCTTGCGGCGCCGGCACACCGGGTTCTAGTCCCAGTCGGGGCGCCGAATTCTGTCCCCGTTGCCCCTCTTCCAGGCCAGCTCTCTGCTGTGGCCTGGGAGTGCAGTGGAGGATGGCCCAAGTCCTTGGGCCCTGCACCCCATGGGAGACCAGGAGAAGCACCTGGCTCCTGCCATCGGATGAGCGCGGTGCGCCGGCCGCAGCGCACCTGCCGCGGCAGCCATTGGAGGGTGAACCAACGGCAAAAAGGAAGACCTTTCTCTCTGTCTCTCTCTCACTGTCCACTCTGCCTGTCAAAAAAAAACAAAAACAAACAAACAAAAAAACCAGCTCTGTCACAGCAGAGGATGGTCAAATTTTGGCTTTCTATTTCCCGTCAAGGGAGAAAACCCTAGGAAAGTTACTGTCTATAGGAAGTAGGCTAGGAAATGGCTCTTTAGTTATTAAATGATCAACCACAGCGACCTAACAGCAGCACTGAAATTGTGAAGTATTGTATATTCTTAAACAGACTCCCTTCCATCTCTCTTTTGAAGGCATTACACCCATTTCTGATGCCTTCAACTTGCATCCCATTCTTGTCCACTGAGATCTTGGAAGACCTTTCTTCCTGAAATAGTCTAAACCGAGGCTTTTTTCTGAGTTTGCTACTAAATCTTAGAAGCCATTTAATTATGTCCATCAATGAGAATAACGAAAACTGTTCGGTACACTTCCAAGGGATTCACCTGAGTCCCTAAGAAACATAACACTTTGTAAAACTGCCAAGGGTGTAACATTGCAAACAGTCTTCCAAGAGGTTGCTTGTGAACCCTTGACTTGTGGCTAACTTCCTAGGTCCTTGTACTTGCCTTCAACAAATCTGTTACTCTTTTCATTGCTCTTAGTGGTCTCATAGGTTATCATTGCTGGAAGTTTTTGCTTTTATAGGATGTCTAGGGGCAGATGTGCCTAGACACTCTGCCAGTCATGGCACATAATCTGCCTCCCAGCCACCACCAAGAAGCCCAATCTGCCCTGCAGCTTCTCTATTGCCTAGTAACCCTTTATAAAGCCTGGAAACAGGTGTCTGGGGACCTGGCTTTGCCATTATGCAGCTGATCTCCTGGGAAAATCTGAGTGTGAGCTCAGGGAAGCAAGGGAGATTAATAGTAAGCTTTCATCTGTGTGTGGAGAAGGTTGATTGTCCCAAACGTATTAGGGATTCCCAAAATAAGTGTGGAAAAGGAGGTTGATCTTTGTAGCATAACTGGAAGCTGCTTCTCACAATAACATTTTTAACTTAACAGACTTGGTTTTTTGACAGGCAGAATTAGACAGTGAGAGAGAGACAGAGAGGAAGGTCTTCATTCCGTTGGTTCACCCCCCAAATGGCTGCTCACATTTTTAACTTAACAGACTTAACAGACTTAATGCGGCTCACATTTTTAACTTAACAGACTTGTTCACTGGAGCCATGCAAGAGCAAACATCATCAGGAAATTCTATAAAACACTTGGAATTAGAAATTTATCCTCTCAATCTTTTTTGAACACCCAAAACTCAAGTGTGAGTCCTAAGGCTGAACTGAATTCATACTATTTTCAGAAAATATCCATGTATGATACCCCCTTCACAATCCTTAGAAATGAACCAAGGCTGGCTGGCGCTGCGGCTCACTAGGCTAATCGTCCACCTGGGGCGCTGGCACCCTGGGTTCTAGTCCCGGTTGGGGCACTGGTTCTGTCCCAGTTGCTCTTCTTCCAGTCCAGCTCTCTGTTGTGGCCGGGGAAGGCAGTGGAGGATGGCCCAAGTCCTTGGGCCCCTGCATCTGTGTGGGAGACCGGAAGAAGCTCCTGGCTCCTGGAGTTAGCCAGCTGCAGCCATTGTGGCCATCTGGGGAGTGAACCACCAGACGGAAGACCTCTCTATCTCTCTCTGTAACTCTGTCTTTCAAATAAATAAAATAAATCTTTAAAAAAACTCTTTTTCATGGGTAGGGGAAGACTGGTGAAGATTAATAATTAATGGTTCCATGAAGTAGGATCTTTCTCAACAATTTCTCAGGGTATTAATTTTCTAAGGAAATGCAGTTTGGGATGGTGGGGGTGGGAAAAGGGGACACTGAGCATGTTTGATTCAAATGAAAGCTTTTTTTTTTTCATTGAAATGATAAAGGGAGCAGCAAAGAGACATGCTTTCCAAGTAACTTCTGTAAACATGGCCATGGTAGAAAAGTGTTTCGATTGCATACGTAAATAGTCCCTCAATGGAGAACATCCATCTTAGTGTCACATGTAATTGAATTCAGCTGATAAATAAGCCCCACATCTCTCTGTTATGAGAAAAGTAACTATGGATTTTACCTGTAATAAGTTCAAGAGCTTTGAAAAGTTCTGCATCATTTGCATACAGTGTAAATAATTGAAGAACGTGAGCCGCTCTTTCAAAGTGCAAACAAGTGTATTTTCAAAATGAAACTACCCATGCTATATTTTAAAATGTTTCATTTGAACGTTGTTCAGACAGCAGAAAAGTATTAAAGTAATCTGCAAGTCATGAAGACAGGATATGTTCTCAGAAATAAGGGCTACAAGTAAATAAACTAAAAAGAAAAAATACAGATTTCTCCTGAGATAGTAGAAAGACTATTTTCTAGGGTCTGAAAGTTAAAAATCACTCAATTATTCATACATAGTGTCAAATACAGTAAAGTACTAGAGTCCAAAGCAAATATATACTGGAAGGAAGAGGACACTTGAAACAAAGAGCGGTGGATGAGTCTCCATTGATTGATTTACTGCATTTACCCCTTCCTAGGGTATCTGAAATTCAGATAGGAAACCCTGTTTTACTGAGGTGAAAAATATAAGGTAGAATTTAGGGTAACAACGAAAGTCAAGGAAATAATTCTCAGAAAGAAGAGTCAGAGAACAGGGGTTCCAAAATATGTGTATGATCTTGTGTCTAGTCTTTGGCTGACATCCTAACCATGGGTAGGCAAAGTCCAAAATGATAGCTAAGTCTGACATAAATACCACCAGTTCAGGGAATTTGCAGATTGGATTTAGCCAGATCTGCCTACTGAAACAAACTAACCAAGATCAGAAGACTTCAAAGCCATGCAACAGAATATGGGGCATTGTATTGGGCACTTTAAATAATAATTAACTCTATAAGATAACAATATGCAGTTCTAATTCTCTACAGGTGTAGCTCCCATAGCTGCACTGAGTACTTGGCAAGAATGCCTACCTGACTGTGCCCAGAGAGGACTTGACAAACACTTGGATCCCAATGTAGACACCAAGGCTCCCATAGGACAATGAAACCATGAACATCATCATCTAGCTTCAGCAGCCTGACTCATGGTCCTCAGACAAGAGATCTATCACCTGATTTGTCCCTCTTTATTGCTAATGAAACATCACCAACAGAGCACTGGACCTCAGGACCAGCACTAAAAATGTCTGGGTTGTTTAGGGCCATAGAAGTCATGTCACGACTCCTTGGATTCTCTAAATTTACAATCACTATGCACAAAATGAACCTGTCTAGTCCACATAGATCCCCAGAATGTAATGGGGAAAGAACATTTTGGACTGGGCTTCCATTGGCCACTCTGGCAATGTATATGCAGTACCAATGATCCAGGTGGCACCACATGTTGTCAGGTACTGGAGGCAGCTGCCCTGCCAGCCCAATGCAGACGCCTTGGCCTGTGTTCACATGCACCCCCTGTTCATTGCCAGATCTTCGCCTGTGTCTTGCACTGAGCATCTTCATTTCTCTCTGACAGGTGAGCTGCAAGGTTCTGCATTTTTTCCACCAGTACATGATGTCCTGCAACTATTTCTGGATGCTCTGCGAAGGGATCTACCTGCACACGCTGATCGTGGTGGCTGTGTTTGCCAAGCAGCAGCACCTGCGCTGGTACTACCTCCTGGGCTGGGGTAAGCACCTCCTCGGGCTGAGTCCTCGGGTACTTTTGCCTCTGTGCGTCTGTGTGTCCAGTCTACAGCTTACTCGAAGTCTTCAAGGAATGATGCTGTGTATGGATTGCTGTCTCAGAGAGAGCTTGGTGGAAGCCCTTTAACAGTGTCCATCAGGCTGTGACCAATTGCGGGTCAGCACAGAGAAGGGGGGGTATGACCATGAGCGTGTCTGCAGCAGATGAACCCGGCTGAGGCAAGGACACAGACCCAAGCTGAGACGAGACCTGAGGAGGCCCCCTTCTGCCTTAATGGTAGCACGTTTGTACAGCACAGGAGAAGTTCATGCTGGGTACAGTGGACCTCCCCCACCCTGGCCCCAGATCCCTTTCAAGGATGTTTCTTCCTGTCGGCGCAGCAGCAGGATCGCCTCGTGAAAGGTCTGGAAGTAGAGTGGAGCTGCCAAACAGAACCACAGGGGCCTCCAAGCAGAGACTTGCTGATGTCATTGCACGCAACAGGAGCTGTGAGAAGCCTAGGATTGAATTGTTCAGGCTGTGGCTGCTTCTGTCCACACTAGATAGGGGTGGAGATCCCTTGGGATTCGAATTCCCACCTCCCACCCCCACCCAGGGCACCCAAGAGGCATCTACTGAAGGGGGTGGGGGCAGACAGTGAGGACTGGGGAGGGGAGAGGCACTGGGACTAGAACACAGCTGCCCTATGCAAATAGATGCTGACACCGAACCCAGGAGCCATCCCACACTCACCAGAGCGCCCAGGGCCTTGCTCCCTAAATCCACTGATGGGGCGGCTGTGACTCTGAGCAGAGGCTGTGCATGGCCTTCCTCTAAGGCGGCCTTTCGTGCACCAGGGTGAGCAGCCAGCACCCCAGATCTGACCAGAACACAGTCAAGATCACCTTTGATCATTTGTGCTTTTTGCTCCGGCTTCCATAAGAGGCTAACCTCATCCTCAGGCACGCTTCGTCAGTGGCTTCTGGACTTCCGAATCTGGTGATGCCAGCAATCACTTGGAAGCAATTTAATCCCCCCAACAGCAATTCTTCAATTCTGAGTATCACAGTGGTGGTATTGGTGCTGGACAAATGCCTTCCAGTTGAAGAAAGTTATTCTCTCTCACACACACGTTTCTATTGTACTTATCTCCTTTAATATGAAATTTATGGCAGAGTCCTCAAACCAGTGTTGACTATTGAAAAACATCTATGTGCAGCACTCGGAGAATTTTCCACAGGAGAAAAAGCACTGCACGTGTATTCTTGCCTGTGACACTCAGTGGAGATGAGGGCACCTGGAAGGAGCAGCTGATACTGCTCTTTCCAGAGTGGGGCGCCGGGAGTTACTTGGGAATCTTTTCGGCACCATCGCAGACAGCTCAGTGAAGACATCTTAACACGGGTGACCAATACAAAGTAGAAAGGGACAAGCTGCTCTGCAGTGAGAAGAAGGCAGCAATAATAAGTAAAATATTTATGTGACACCTTACCCTGCCCTAAGCAGCGAACACTTCACACCTCATCAGAACAATCCAGGTAGAATCCTGAAGAACATTACACTCAGTGAGGTGAGCCCGGGATAGGCAGCTGCTACTCAATGCACAGTCAACGTAACACAAGACAAATAAATCCTACAGATCCTGCACAACACTGTGCCTCCAATCAGCATGGCCCACTTAAAATCCTTTTCAAAGGATAGATCTCATATTGTACTGAAATTAAACATTCTAAAATGAGGATTTACACTTTGATAGATTTTTAGAAAGACAGTTAACCAAATGATTCTAAGATGTGACTTTAACTTATGGGTCAGTCTTTCATTCTCCACTACCACACACAAATATGCCCCAAAATTCTGAACATTTTTCAAAAGGTGGTATTTGAGAGACAAGGTTGGGGTGGGGGGAGAACGAGAGCATGCTTGCATCTACTGCTTCACTCACCCAAATGCTTGTAATGGCCTAGGCTGTGCCAAACTAGCTAGGAACCAGGAACTCAATCCAGGTCCCCAGCGTGGGTAGGAGGAACCCAGTTACTCGTGCATCACCACTGCCTCCCAGGTGTGCCCTAGCAGGAAGCTGGAGAAAGGAGTCAGGGCCGGGAATCAAACCCGGGTAAACCAAGGTGGGACACTGGCATCCAAAATAGTGCCGTAGCTGCTTGGTCAAATGCCCACCCCACCATTCTTTTTAACCATTGAAAAATTACAGTGCCAAACAACATTTTTTTAAAGATTTATTTATTTGAAAGAGTTATGCAGAGAGAGGAGAGAGAAAGAGGGGGAGAGAGAGCAGGGGAGAGGGAGAGAGAAAGAGGTCTGTCTTCCATCTGCTGGTTCACTCCCCAATTGGCCGCAAGGGTCAGAGCTGCACCAATGCTGAGCCAGGAGCTTCTTCCAGGTCTTCACAGGTGGGTGCAGGGGCCCAAGGACTTGGGCTATCGTCTGCTTTCCCAGGCAATAGCAGAGAGCTGGACCAAAAGTGGAGCAGCCGTAACTCGAAACGGTGCCCATATGGGATGCCACCATTGCAGGCGGCAGCGTTACCTGCTATGCCACAGTGCCGGCCCCCAAGTGACATGTTTAAAGAAATAGCCTCTTAGAATATTTGACAAGCATTATCTTTGGATGCAATGAAAATTACTACCAAAAGCTTCTCAAGAAAAAGTAGTATGTAAAGAATGTAATGGAGGGGCAGGCACTGTGGCGTAGCAGGTAAAGCCAATGCCTACAGTGCCAGCATCCCCTATGGGTGCCGGTTTGAGATCTGGATGCTCTACTTCCAATCCAGCTCTCTGCTATGGCCTGGGAAACAGTGAAGGATGGCCCAAGAGCTTGGGCCCCTGCACCTGTGTGGGAGACCTGGAGGAAGCTCCTGGCTTTGGATCAGCACAGCTCTGGCTGTTATGACCACTTTGGGACTGAACCAGCAGATGGAAGACCTCTCTCCCTCTGTCTCTGCTTCTCTGTAACTGTGCCTTTCAAATAAATAAATAAATAAATCCTTTTAAAAAATGTAATGGGGCAGAGACAAAGAAATCTCTACTAGGTAATATTTCAATTGTTCATTCAAAATTCTAAGAGTAAAACAGTTGGGTAGGTTGCAAATCAAGTATTTGGGGGTGAAATTCTCCCCAACAGAAAAATGAAAGAATGGTTCTCTCCGAAGTTACTCTTCCAAGTCTGCATGGCACCATTTAGTAGTTGGTTTTCCTCGAATTGAAGCAACTTCAGAAAAATCATTGATTTTATAGCATTCTTCAGATTGATTCTTCACTTTGCTGGTTTTCTTTCCTATAAATCAAAGGAAGGAAATTCCCCCGTGAATGTTTATGTCAAACAAACAGAATTCGTCTCATCTCCCTAAAACAAAGAGTACTGTGGAGAGAGGATCATTCTTATCTTCGTCACCTTAATGGGTAGGATGAGTTGTTATTGATCTTAGGGCCTGTGGAAAAAAGAAGAGGAAGAAAGAAAGGCTGCATAAAAAGAGGGAGAAGGAAGCAGAGACCCTCCCTGCCCTCATCACTCACCCACACACACACACACACACACACGTTAAAAGATGCAGGTTCTTCTCCCCTCCCTGTTAAGTGGGAAACACCCTTCCCTTTGTACAAGACGCCCGGGGTGGGATTGAGACGTCCATGTACCTGTCTCATCCTGAAGTATGTCTTTCATCATAATTCCAAAGATTGAGTTTCTGAATCCAGATGAGGAAATGGAATGTTAGAAGTTCTATAGACAACACACTCATATTTTGTGTAAACAAACTCAAATATAAAAGTTGGGGTTATTCTTAGGTTAAAAACTCTAGCCTTTGAGACCGTTTTCATATAATGTTTAGAAACATGTATAGGGTTCTCTTCTGGACACATTTCTTAATCTGACAATAACAAAAACAGAAATTTCTACAGATGGAGCAATCAAATCAGAAAATATTCACTTGTACAAAGGTACATCTCAGTAGAAAATCTTTTTATGAAAATTACCTTACACAGAATAAAATGTATTTTTAAAAGTAATTGACAGGCTGCATTGTTAGTATCTGCATTGGTGAATTTACTAATTCCAAGTTGATTTGTACCAGTACCTTGGGATTAGTCAGAGAAGTGGACACTAACCTGGATATATTCCTAAAGTTTCAGTAGCCAGAACTTACAGAGAGTAGGGGCGGCACTGGCTTCCCTACAGCACTGGTGTTAAAAGGAAGCAGGATCAATGCATGTGATAGCATCAGAAAACAAAAAGCCAGAAGAAATAATGTGAACAACCACCAAGGCTTAGGAGCAACGAGACTGAGACTGTGGTTTCCATATGATGTCCAGAGTGCCCCAGCTTCTGTTCATAAGAAAGCCACATTCACCCACAGTGGAAAGACTTTCTGGTCTCAGTTTAATCATCATCATCATCACCTTCATCCTGATCACAGGCATCACAGTGGTAAGCATAGTGTGAGCAAAAGAGTGCCTATTCTACCGGGTCATTTGCTAAAGCTTTTAGTTGGATATTCTTAACCAAACTCTGAGAGTACATGACCTTCTAACCAGGAACAGTTTTACCTGGCATGGTGTAGGAAAATGTATACGACAACTTTGAGGGGGTATCTTGAGAGAAACACTAATGGGCAACTATTTTTGCAAGTTAACTAACATCTTCCATGCAGCTGTAGTTACGACTGGTGACCAAGAGGCCAAGTGTGATGTGTACTTTTCACTTTCAGGGTTCCCACTGGTGCCGACCACTATCCACGCTATTACTCGAGCAATCTACTTCAACGACAAGTAAGCATCATAGACTTTCTACGTTGGCGTATTCGTGGGTGCAAGGTGTCCTCATTGACCTGGTCCCTTCTGTTTTCTCAGCTGCTGGATGAGCGTGGAGACCCATCTGCTTTACATCATCCATGGCCCAGTGATGGCAGCTCTGGTGGTGAGAACTGCTTTTTAAGTTCATTATTACTGAAGTTCTCTCTTGGTCGGGATTTCTGTATACAACCTACATCCTATAACTTAAACTAATTCAATGACATTCTATAACAACGTGATTTTAGAGTCTAAAGCCTTTTGTTCACACCTAGGTGGATGGGTTATATAGTATACACTATAGCAGCTCTACAGCCAATTTTTAAAACCTCTATGACTAGATTCTTCAAGGCAAAGGTGAAGGCCAAGGGGCTACAGGCCTTTTTCCTCAGGTTCTGCAAAACAAAGCCATCTTCTGCTTCATCTTTGGTACGTGGATCCACTGCTCAGGCATTTCCCATACATTGCCTTGTGGTTCCTCACACCGGCCCCCTTATATCAGGAGGGTTCACTCTTTAGAAAAGACTAGAGTGACCTCAAAGTCACAGAATAGTAAGAGGTTGGGATGTAGAGGGATGCAGATGTTTGTTAAGTCTACTCATGGTTTATGTCATGTTGACCACATTATCCTGTTGACCATTAAGTGTAGTATTTAGTTAATTTCCTATTAATCTCAAATACAGCATTTTCTTCAGTCAAGGGTGAGAATAAAAGCAGTTTTAAGTCATGGACTAGATTCTGCTTCTACACTCAACAAGCATCATTAGTAATTCATCAGACTAGGTTATCACTCCAGACAGTCTTCTGATTCTCCTGGCCTTAGCGTTTCCAGAGCAGTGATTTACTCATTAGCACAGCCATTCTCAGGAGAACCCACTAACCTGAGTCTTGAACCTGTGCAACACACAAGAATTCAACTATTATCCAAGTTCTCTTTTCTTGAAATTTTTGGGGGTACCACTAATCTCTGTTCCATGTAGAAAAAAAATTACTCATACCACTTTTAAATTAGCAATTAAATTTTAAAAACTAGCCGTCCCAGCCAGAAAGAGAAGTTTGTGACCTAGAATGTTAATTTCTTTTTTTCTTCAATTTCTCTAGACAAATGATTTTATGTATTTTGAACCAATCCATATAATATTGATCAAATATTAGTTTTAGTTTTATAAGATGGTATTATATATTCTGTTTTTATCTTTGATATTGTCTTGTAAATGGACACCCTTGTTGCACCTGATAAAATAATTTTTAATACTTTTGGTATACAGAGAAATGTGCTATGTGAAATTTATTCATTCTCCCAAAGTTTCTGCTAAGGACAAGTTTGTTATAAACATCTAGGATCTTTGAGAAATTTTTTACATTCATCAGATCCTCTTTGACATGCCCAAGTTTTAGTTTGGTGACTCCAGTTTCAGAAATTTCAACATTCAACACAAGCTCAGTGAGTATATTGATACTTGGGGAGTGAACCAGCGGATGGAAGACCTCTCTCCTCCTCTCTGTGTAACTCTTGCAAGTAAATAAAATCTTTAAAAAATATTGGTACGTACTAAATAATGCTCCATTTCCGTGTAACGGAGATAGCAGTTCCCTGAGTTGGGGTGTTGAATGCAGGGCAGTGGGAGGGAACTATTGGAGTGATGTTCTTTGTCTTCTTTGGAGCAGTTGTTACCCAGGTTCATATTTGCCTAAACTCAAGTCTAAATTTTTCAGTTTTCATTTCACTGTTAAGCCACCCTTCCTAAGTGGAAAAATACTGATAATGAAAAGGGAAGATTTCGAAGTGCGTGTCATCTGCTCGGCTAGCTCCATTGGTAGAGCACGAGACTTAAAAGTGAATGTAGGCCTCCCCTTTGAAAAAGTTACCAAAATGAAAATAAGGCATAAACACCCTTTGCGGGTTGATTTCTAAAATCAACATTTCAAAAATGAAAACCAGGCATATCACCAACTCGCTGAGCTTGTGTTGAATGTTGAAATTTCTGAAACTTGAGTTCACCAAACTAAAACTTGGGCATGTCAAAGAGGATCTGATGAATGTAAAAATTTCTCAAAGATCCTAGATGTTTATAACAAACTTGTCCTTAGCAGAAACTTTGGGGGAAAGAATAAATTTCACATAGCACATTTCTCTGTATACCAAAGGTGTTATTCAGTTGAACCTAATATCTCCATTCAGAAAATACGAATCCAGACCTGAAGGTCTGTGGTCCGCAGGTGCAGGAATGCCGAGTGAGCCGTGTGACTCTCGGGCAGACTCCACTGTTCCCTGCCCGTAATCGCTCCTGCCCACACTGGCTACACAAAAGCAAGGATAGTGGCACTCATCCGGCTCATGTGTTTGACCTGTATCTTTGCAGGTCAATTTCTTCTTTTTGCTCAACATCGTCCGGGTGCTAGTGACCAAGATGAGGGAAACCCACGAGGCAGAGTCGCACATGTACCTGAAGGCTGTGAAGGCCACCATGATCCTGGTGCCCCTGCTGGGAATCCAGTTTGTCGTCTTCCCCTGGAGGCCCTCCAACAAGATTCTTGGGAAGATCTACGATTACCTCATGCACTCTCTGATTCACTTCCAGGTAGGGACGCCAATGGCGTATTTTGTTAATTACCTGTGTTGTGAGTTGATTGCCAATTCTAAAGCCCATGACCTTAAATGTTGTAATCTACAGCCTCCAATACAGCAGGCCCAGCCAGCATTCTAACGGAGACCAGATTTTTGTTTTGAGGCACTTGTTTTTCGTGCCTACTTTCCCAATATTCCTGGATCCTCAGCTGGTCACACCCCTACCTACTGTGATTGTCAGAACTTCTTTCCCTAAATCAGCACTGACTCTGGGGAGATAAGGAGTAATGAACTTGCACAGAGCTACCTGTGCCTCCTGTTCAATCACCCTCCCGTTGTCAAATGTCAGGGATGTATCCACGCTCATTCACTGGCTATAGAAGGAAGCTGTCCCAGGTTTGTTCTCACGTAGGAGAGAATGCTGTAGGATCTCAGGTGCTGTGCTAGGCCAGCTGGTGTCTTCCCCCCTGGAGAGAATGGCTGCCCTATCTCTGTTCACTCTGCCCTAGATGAGCACTCCCCACCCTGGAAGGCCAGTAGGGCTGGGTATTTTGAAAGCAAGATGGAACACAAGAGGTCCTAAGGCAGATGATTCTACCACAGGCTGTTAGGCCAGCGTTTTGCCATCTCAATTTCAAATTTCCAATTAGTTTTATTTTCTACTGAGGAAAACAAATCTCAGTATGAGAAGGTGGTCAAAACGGAGTTCTAAAACGAAAATTTAAAGATTTAAGTAATCTGAGCTATTGTTTTTCCCGTAGTGAAAGCTTGGACGCATGGAACTTGAACAGTGATGAAGACCTCAGGGGTTCCTCAGTCCATGTCTTTGAGGCATGAATTTGGCTGTGGGTACAGTGCTGCCCTAGTACACAGGCAGGCCCCAGTCACCTGCTGCGATGCTTGTGTTTAGAGATTTCTCTACTGAACTCAACAGCATCTCGGTTTTAGCCATTTTTAAGTACATTCTTTTCAAAGCCACTGCAATCAGCATATTCTGTTGTAAATCTGTGTTAAAGGAAGCAGTACATTAACCAAATGTAGTAGAGCTAGCCTTATACTCAGATGGGATCCTAGCAATACAAGCCCACGGTGCAATGTGGTTGCAGTGCATTGCTGAATACCAGCGATAGGCATCCTTTATACTTCATTGAGCCTTGACTTGTTATTGCAGTAGCGAAGTGTTCCTCTCCAGGAAATCTCCTTCCAGTGATTATTAAACAACATAATGCATGCAAAAACAACTTCGACTCGGTTTTTCCTTTTCTTTTCAGGGATTCTTTGTGGCGACTATCTACTGTTTCTGCAACAATGAGGTAAAGTCCATGTTGAAATTCGATATTGTACAGTTTCCCAAGGGCCTCTGTACACATTTCATTTGCTCTCACCCCTGAATTTGACCTCAGAGCTAATCTTATCTATGGATATGTGGCACAGTATTCCAGGCAGGCAGCTAACTTCTAAGTTCCTTGGATCACATCCTAACAGCAATAATAAATATTCTGGATTCCCACAGAAAGAGAAGCCATGTCCCTCTTCCCTTTAGTGGGCCCAAACCTTTGCTAGGGCAGAGCCAATACCTAGCCAACTTGCTCACTGATTTCATTTTGAGTTGCTTGGTTCTATTGCCGCACTGCTTATTCCACATCTTGAGAATTGCTCTGTTAAATAATTTTTAAAAAGAGAATCCTCTGAGTCTTAACTATTTACATTAGTAGGCTTTAGAGTCCTTAATGGTATTTGTAGTCACCATACCCTTACTTTCAGTGAAATCTTGCCTGGGAGACCAGTTTGTGAAACACAATTTTCAGGTGAGAAATCTAAGCTCCATAAAGATCATGGGACTTGCTGAATACCCCAAACATAGTCGAGGTTATAAAGGAGGAATGGAACCCTTCTGACTCCCAGTTAAATTCTCTAGTACTCCTCCAGAACATTTTTTTCTAAGACTATAAAATCCAAAATGCTTTTTCATTAAGTTTTGGATTCCTATTCTGAATAATTTCTATGGAAGACAAATGTCACCATGTTTCCCTGTTAGTAACTAGGACTATTTCTATGCATTATCAGCTGATGCTTTTTCTTTGAACATTTTGCTGCTCTATGACCTGTTGTTCCTCTCCAACCCCGTAGTGGCAAGTTTTCATTTTTCATATTTTCTTTCCATTGGAACATTTTATTCTATCCTTCCTTCATCTACCAAAAAATCTTGTGCATTCACTACTGCTAGGGGCTAGACTAGGTTCCTAAGAGAGAAATAAGACTTTAATGTGAGCTCTCCCTTTCTGAGAACAGTAAAGACTAATAAGCAGATATAACTTGAACCTGACTTGTGTTAAACCAGGTCTCACATAAAAATCAGATTCAGGAGGGGAATAGCTTGAAAAGCATGAGAGGCTCACAAACATTTGTAAAACTGCAATATTTATTGTGTCAACTATGAGGCTGTCATTGGAAGTATCAGAAACAGAAAACAAACCCAGAGGTACTCCTAACAACTGAGATGTCTCATTCATTCAAGTAGGTTAACTGTTTCTTGAAATAGACCATTTCCATTAAGTTCCCTGTTACAGGAGGAACATACAAGTGTGACATTTCCAATAATACAGAAACTGTCCCGTGCCAAAGGCAATATCACAGTCCCAGTGATTTCAGGCATCTGGGTCTCAGCTGGATATTCTGTATACACATCACCTTACCATGTGAATACAGGCCAGGCACTCCCTCTTGCAGGAAGTTATTTCTGGCTGCAATTGAGGTAGAGCTATGATGCAACTTTGGCTGAATCGAGTTTTAGCGGGGATCAAGGGGCTAATATATCAGTTGTGCAATGGGGAGATACAAATTTTAATGTCAGTAATGTTACCAGTGAATCTTATGAAAATGGATCTTAGAGGGTCCATAGGTAGACTAGAGGCAGGGAAAGAATGTGGAGAATTAAAATAACAGGAATCAAGAGCTGTCTATGAGGGAATACATTTTCTACAACAGTTCTTGCAGGTGCAGGGGCATTTAGGATCCAAATATAACAGTAAGATTTGAGGCATCTAGGAGACCTCAGAAAGATGATGGCAACAAAGTGGTTTCCAAATAGCAGCTAACAAGAGAGATACTAACAACCTCTGGATTTTCCTTCTTTGTGTTCCTTGCTGTTGTCCATGCCTTGTGGATCGTTTGTAGGTGAACATAGCATGATTGGAAGAATCTCACCCTAACGTCCCCTGTTCCACCAGCCTCTCTGGAAAAAATTAAACACTTCAAAAGCCTTTGTCCAGAAGTGCCACTGATACCAAGTCATGCCAGCACCCACTGTTGAAGTTTAGGGTGGCTCCCTTCACGCTGTAGCCTCCTTGACCAAGCCACTGTCTTATTTCAGTTCCAGACTTCTTTGCTATGCACCACTTAAGAGCTTCTTCATGCCGACTCCGTGGCATTGCCACTTCATTGCTCGGTCACCAGTTGGACGTAGTACCAGGGACAATATGACACTTCTTTGCAGGGCTATCAGAATCAAAAAGATGGACCTGCTTGAATGGGGTGTAACTAAGAAAGCAAATTAACCCTCTCCCCATTTTCCCAGCTACATCATGAGAAATGCAAGGTCATTTTTCTCCCTCCCTCCTTTCTCAGGACCAGAAGGGCTCTGTACTCTCACTTCCCTTCCTATCTCAGACTCTCCCTAAGTCACACCTTGTATGTTCTCTGTATCGTGGCTTTTAGTGAAATTCAATTTTCAGATCAGTAAGCTTTTTACAACATATGCAAAGAGCTTTCCTATTTAGAAATTCTTTTTCTTGCTCAATAAAACCTAGTTTTCATAACTATTGTTTTTCCATAGACAAGAAAGTGAGCTTTTGGACTCAAACCCAAGCAATCATTTCTTTGTTCTGAGTATCCTCACACGTGAGTGCGCATCAGAATCATCAGGAAGGTTTGCTGGGCCCCCCAACAGCAGGTCTGGGATGAAGATAGATTTCTAAGTTCCCAAGGATCTAAACCCAGCAGCATAAGACTATTCTAGATAGAATCCAACTTGTTCTTGAAACAATGACTGCTCTTGGCTTAATGGGGGAGATGCAGGGGAATGTTATTTGAGAATATTATTTAGGAATATATTGATGTTCAAAAAATTAAGTATTCTACAATACAGGAAAGTAGGTAACAAAAGGGAATTAAAAGCCCTGTTATTACAATGGCATAAATACTTCAAATTATAGAGCATGTAAAGTCTCTAAAAGTAGAGACAAGCAGAGATTTTGCTGATAATATTTTTACCCTTTTTGGAGTGCTTAACTTTGTCAGTAGTAGAAACATCCTTTAGCATCTGATTAATAAGGTTCCACCTGCCAGTCATAAAACCACTTAAAATTACAATTCCTTTCTAACTTCCAAGTGAATTCACAGTGCTTTTTAAAATTATTTTTAACTCAAATAGTAAAGAAGTAGACTTAAGATAAACATTATGTTCCAGTGGGCATAACTGCAGGTATGTAGGGTGCACCTAACAGAGAAAGGGCAAAGTCAAAACAACTCAAATCCAACCACAAAGATTCCAACCTGATTTTCTTCCTTTTGGATGTAAGAACTGAGTCCAAACATACCTACCTTCTATAGCTCTTTTTTTTTTTTAAATAAATTAGCAAGAACTCCCCCATCTGTAGGCCCAGTCCCCAAATGCCTCAGCCAGGAAACTCACCCTCATTTGTAATAGAGTCAGCTGGAACAATGTCTTCAAACCATCAGACCGTGGCTCGCTCGTAAAGCTGTAAATACATTTGAACAGTCAGGAGAAAAAAGTAAAGCAATTTGTGTTCTTCTCAAAGGAGTGATGAATTTACTTCATTCAAAACTTTATATGCTGTAGATCTCATTTGACAATTCCTGGTATTTCTGTTGCTTTGGGGGAGCAGCTAGGTGACTCCTTTGTTGTTGTTCACAATGTTCATTGCTCTTGCTCGTCAACAGAGCAGTTTCAGGCTCAACCTGTGGTACTGTAGGAGGTAACTCCCCATATTTAACTACTGAATGTCTTCTACAAATGGAAGCAGATTGTCATCCCCTCGTAAAAAGATAGGTTATCGTCTTGGGATGCAGTTAGAGAAAGTAATGAACCTTTCTGTAAAAATTTTGGAAAACTAGAAAAGGCTCTACACCTTTTGTACTCAAGCTGAACATATGTGGATCTTCTGATGAGGATTATTTTGAAAGGACAGGTAAGAACAATTAACTGTTTTATCTACTGGGCACTTTTGCAAACTCACTCTAAACTTGTCGTTGTCTACCTTGGAATACCTGTCTAAGTTTTAGCCATGAGGACAGTCTTGGTATTTGGAAGATGATGAATTCATGGAATCTACTGATTTCCTTTACCTGGGATCATTGCTAATCCAAAAGTACATTGAACCAGTATATTTCCCAGTGCTTCAGACAGACATCTGATGGTTGCCAGGTTCTAAACAGACAGCACAACCAAAGTAAAATTGGGCTTCACTCGAGACTACCACATTCTCGCTGTCTTACTGCAGACACATTATACGACCTCAGCTACTCATCTACAAAGTGAAGATAGTAATAGTGCCCTTCTGACAGGGCTCTTGTGAGGCTCAAACAACTTACCACAAATCCAGTGCTTTCACTGTGGTGCATAGTAAGCCATCGGTAGTCACTTCTACGGGCCATCGTCCTTCATTCTGTGTGGTTTCAGTCAGTGCCAAGTTCAGCTGTATGATACACCTCACTCCTTAGCACTGACACATCTTGTCTTAGTCTCTTAAATAAAATTAGAATACCAGATTATGTTGATTACCATTTGTCATCTTGAATCTTGCTTTGCTGTGTGAAGATGGATCTCCACTGACAAATCCCATGCCTTCTTGACTTGCTTTTCCTGGATCATTGAACTTTGCCTTCTAAGTAAGATATTTAAAATTATGACAATTATGTCTCTCAGGCGACAATGTTACTTTTAATGTATACAGGAAAAGTATTTGTCACAGAAGCATTCAGCCTTATATTAAACAGTTTTGTGCCATTAGGTTTTTCCGTCATTTCTATATTCTTTTAGATATTTACAAATATAGGTAAAATGGTTTTCCATGATCAGCTAGCCGGATAACTTCTATTTCTCCCAGATTCTCTCTCCTATGTAGCGGGTATACTTGTGTTTTGCATCATTCCATGGTTCATTCTGCTGTTAATGTTTTCTGTACTAAGCAATAGACACTCAGAACTACAGATGAACTGGGCTACTAAAGCCAGCTTAGTTCCTGAAAGAGCAGAGCTCGAGAAGTAGGTTCCTGGTCTGTGCTGGTTGAAGGTGTCATCGTTAGAGATGTCATATTTAGAGTTTCCCGACTTCAGCCTCTTCTCGCCTTGCGTTCAATAGGTAGCTCATCATATTTATACAACTGTTTAGCAACCTGCTTAGAATTCTTTCAACAGGGGGATTGGGATTTTGTTTTTACAAAATTGTCATAGCATTAAAACCAGAGCTTCACCTGGCATACTGCATCACAAGCCGTGCTGGATAAGTGAAAATCCACAGGATGAGGCCCTCACCAAACCCAGAACTATGCCGGACACATTTTCCTATTAAGTGGATTTAGATAGGAGTGGCCGGGAGATCCTCTGCCCTCTAAATGGTTTCCCAAACCTTTCTCCTGATAGCACTCGTAAGCCACATCGTGAAAACCAATCAACTTTCATTCATTGGATTTAAGAGCTCAAGCAGCTTGTGCTCAAAAGTGGCAAATAGCCTTCCCAGTGGCAACACAGTCCTCCAGTGTGCAAATTCTGCTTCCAAGAGTGTGTAGTCCACAGCCACAGCATAGACCACACAGTCCTCAAGAGCAGAATTGCAGCTCGGCCTCCCTTAGCCCCGATGGGTGTTAAGTGTGTGCTCATAACCTTCACGTGGGTCATCCGTAACAACCATGTGGAAACGAAGCCCCTTCTCTTTTCCAGGTCCAGACCACCGTGAAGCGCCAATGGGTACAGTTTAAAATCCAGTGGAACCAGCGCTGGGGAAGACGCCCCGTCCACCGCTCCATTTCCCGCACTGCAGCCTTGGCTGAGGAAGGCGGCATCCCCGTTTACATCTGCCACCAGGAGCACAGGAACGACCCGGCCCACAGCCTAGGCGAGGAGGGTGCCGAGATCATCCCCTTGAACATCATCGAGCAAGAGTCATCTGCTTGACTGTGAAGCCAACAGCATCGTGCTCACTGAGCCTTCATCACCTGGGGGAAAGATAGACCATGCATTTAAAGTGACCCCCCCCTCCTCCAGGACCTGAGCATATCATTTTTGAAGAATTAGTAAGTGAATTTGTCCATAGTGAATCTGGAGAGAGTTATCCTTGGTACTATTGCTCTGGGAGACAGTCTAGGAATGGAGCCTCCCACTGCAACTTGTGAACTCCATCATTCACCCAAGACTGACCTGCAGATGACATCGTAGTGCAAGCAAGGTATCCAAGAAAAATACAAATTGACCTAGTGCAGATACAGGGTGCTCCTTGTCAATCTTGAGCCATTTATACCTTTGAAAAAGTAAAATCACTGTCAATATTTTTTCTTTTTAACTCTAGATTTTGAATCAGACTTTCTGTATTTGGCTATGGATCTGATTTTTAAATCTTTTTATTTCAATCAATTCTGATGTATTGAAATGTTCTACCATCCATACAGTGTAAACTGCACAAATTACACGACCTCTGTGGACACAGTGGCTTTCTAACATCAAGATGACTAAGCACGCGGGGGAAGAGACCTGCGTCTGGCAGGAAGACCTAATGCTTTGAAAGACAAATTTAGATTCAATTTGCTGGTAATAGTACACGCTCAGCTTGGCTTTGGATAAGCCTGTCCATTGGGCAGGCCCAGAGTGCTGTAAGGAATTGGTCTAATGTTGACTGTGCTTTGTTTGCTGACATTATAAACGGAGGTCACAAAGAATCCATCACGAAATTTCTGAAAACTGCCAAAATCATAATTTTTCATGGAACAAAATGCTCTTAAAAAAGAGTTTTCCACTTTCCTAAACTCCAGGATTTATAAAGCAAATCACTCCAAGGTTTATAAAGCAGATTACCTCTTGCCCTTGGGTGCTATCTAGCAGTAAAAGACAAATTTGTTTAAGACTGGTAATTACAAGACTCCATATAAGTCCATTAACTGCCTTCCACCCTGCTTCAAAGCTTAACAAGATCTGGCGTTCCCAGGAGGATTCAGTAGTGCTAATTAGAAATCAGTTTGTGGTTGACCTCTTGTTTGCTGCTATTAGCAAAACAGGAAGGGAAAAATGTAACTCCTACAAGTTTAACCATATTAATTCATGTTCAAAGTAAAGTTTCTCATTAAAACCCAGTAGTTTATTTCCACATCTCTTTAGTTCTCAGCATAAGATCTTTGAAAATCCCTGAATAACCTGGTATCATTACTGGCATCTGAAATTAATTTGTGAATTTGCAACAGTAATAGGAGTTCTCATTTAATTTGGATGCTAAATAAGTTGAAACTTTCCAAATCTCCAATCTCATCTGTATCATTTATGCCACTGCCTTTCAGAAGCAATTAAGTTGTGGAAAAACAATCAATTGATTTGCTCTGGTTACACATTTAGTGCACCCAGAGAAAAATTCTATTTCTCCAGTGAAAATGTATTTTGGATACTAAAGTAGTTTAAGTCTCCTTTACTGCATGTAAGGGAGGAATTGAAAAGAAGGTATTTTTTCAATCACAGTATTAACGTTCCTATTTTTGTTTACAGACATGAAAAACAGTATTTCAGGCAGCTCTAGTACAAATGTGATAATATATTGCTAAAATATTTTAGGTGTTATTGTGCTAATATAGTAGGGGCTGAAGAAAACAAAATAGCTTAAAATAGAATTGCACATAGTGCCAAAATGATGTGAAATGCTTATGTTATGTGTGTGTGTGTATAAATTAATAGAGTATGTGAAAAGCAAAAAGATGTATATTTGCATTATTTTTCTACAGAAATATATTGTTCATCTCCTCACTCATTCATCTTGTCTCCTGATCATTCCATGCTTGCTTTTGAGTTTCTGCCATGGCCCTGACATCCCATCTTGTTTGTAGTGCAACAGGGGGATAATCCAAAAGCAGAGATTAGAAATCCTGTGCAAAAATATCAAAGTCAAAGTCTTGTAACCACCTTCAGTCTTCAATTTGATTATAAACTTAGTTCTCATACCGTTGCTAGCACAAAAACCATACACAACTGTTAATGTATATTGTTTAGACGTAAGAGAGAATAGCAAAGAAATCTAGGGTAAGAATGCATTACATCCTTTTATTTTGTTTTCATTATTTTGAGACCAGACTTGTTCTGTCCAGCATCATATTAGAGCTTAAAAACTAATGATTGCAACAGTTCTAATAAATAGAATGAGAATGCATAAAAGCCACTGTTGGAAAGATTTTCATATCTGGAAAGCATGAATTGGAAGCAGCCAGGATGAAATGGAAGCCATGATGACCCAAGAAAGGGGAACAGGAGCAAGCTGTATGCTCTTCGCATCTCGGGGACAGCATCTACAGCATGTAGACAGCATCTACATCTTGCCTTGCGAGATCTGGGTGATGCTTTTAGAGAAAGGATGCATAATGGCTCCATGTTTCCCCTGTATGTGCCAGAGGGCACTCCTAGTGGATGCTATGAATCCTTGTGATAATGAACAAAGATAGTTTCCCAACATACCATGAAATCCAATTCAAAAGAGTAACTCTTGTAGAGTTACTACACTAATCCCTACTACAGAGTGACGCAGAATAGGTCTTTGGGTACAAATCAATATCATGGTTTCACAAAGGAAAGATGTTGGAAAAGACATGACCAAAATGCTTATCATAGAGCTGCAACCCTTCTCACTTATTCATCATTCATTCCTCACTCATTGATTCAACAGATGTTCCATAATCTTCCATTGCCAATGAAGCAAATGCTTATTAAGAGTAGTTATCACTGCAAAGTTTCTTTGCAGTAGTGATTACTCCTTTCCTGTGTTGGTGGTAAAAAAAAAAATCAGAACCTGCTAAGGGAACCATCACCCTAAGATCCTAACCACTGGTAATTTTGGGCATGGGAAAAATACATGCTTCCAGGTGCGATCATTTGTGTTCATCAGCACTGGTCAAGAGAGTCCCAGTCAAATAAGTCACAGAACAGAATCTCGCGGTTCTTCCACTGGCTCCATTACAGCTCAACTACTTATCAAGCCACTTAACACATTAGGGTTTAAAATCACATTGGTCATGAAGAGGAGATATCAAAAACCATATCTAGAGAAACAAGCTAACTCAGAAGGAAATGCAATCTGTTAAGGAGAAAGTAAAATACCTTACTTCCACAAGTACATACGTTCAAACTTACTTACATTCTTAGACTAGCTTAAGCTTATTTAAAATTGATTTCACTGAATAACATGGAATGGTGGGGTAGTGGAAACAGTATGATAATATGTGTACATACAAAGGAAAGTAGAGAAGTCCCACATTTGAAAATTAAGAATGAATTCTATTTCTGTAGGTTTTTGTTCTTATAGATATGGAATTAACATCTGTTTAATATCTCTGAATAACATGAAGCATTTAAAGAGAAAAAGCCATTGAAAGAGTAACTCACTGCAAAAGTCAGATGATCTTTAATGTGTCTTCCTCCATTCAGATTCACAAGCATCTCTGAAATTCAGATTTTCTTGCTATAAGAAGTAGCCATCAAACCTCCCAAGTCACTAATTCACGTCCATTTTCTATCTGCTGAGATTCAGTATCTTCTATGTAGCTTTCCCAGAAACCCTTCCCCTGAGACAAACTGCTCCACCTCTTTGCCTACAGGCCAACAGCACCTCATGTCTTTGATGTCTGCTTTGTGTAGGAAATCTATTATTTTAATTAAGAAAAGTTGCCTCCAAATAAAATTTCAGAATATTGCTAGTGAAATTCTAAACAAAAATTCAATAAATCCAGTTGGGATGTATTTAATAAAAAAAAAAAAAGATTCATGAACTCTGTCCACATTTAATCCTGCTAAACTGGCTGTTCAAAGCTAGCACACTGGTCTCTTACCCAGAGACCATACATTTGAACATAGAACCATCTGCAAACTCCCAAAATCTTTGCACAGAAAGCTGGGTAGTTAATCTTTCAACAGGAAATCTTTCTTTGAATGCAGCCATCTCCACTGCACCAATGATGTGTACGGTCATCAGGAGAGAGATATTGTGGACTCAAAGTAATGGAGAACATCCCTTCAATAGAAACGATTTACAAATAAGAGGGCTCTCCACCCATCATTGAAACACTGTAATACTGTACTCAATATAAACAGACCCACTCCTTATAACAACTAATCCTCTCTTTATCCTCATTTTCATAGTGAGAAAACTACGTACAAGAAAAGCCAAATTACACCATAAGTGACCAAGATAGGATTTCTATCAAGGTCACTCAATGACTGATCTGAAATTGCCAATCCTGTTTGACCCTAACACACTATCCTGCCTCTTAACACAAGATTGTTCTCCTTTAATTCTACAGGCTATTAGACACCATCTCCCGTCAGATGATGGTACAAGAGGGATTGCATGCAACATGCATCTTCATTTGGTCAAAATTCACTTATGGCCCAGACTCCTTCAAATCTAAGAGGTATTTGGATGAGATTCAGCATCCCTTAGTTTCAAAGACTTCTTTTTGGTAGTGACAGTGGTCTTTGTTTGGCCAGAATTTTTTTCACATACAGTGCCAGTTTGCAGCTTTTCCACTTCAAATGTCATCTTTGAGCAGATATTTGGGAGACAAAACATGTTTTTGGGAAACTTCCCATGGTCTCTCAATTAGGTCTCTCTAACCTGAAGCCTAGGTGTAAGTAGGCAGAACTGCACTTAAGACTGTCTAGCAAGACTACAACTGATTGGCTTCAAGAATTGGGACCTGAGGAGTTAGGATGGAAATGACCATGAATATTCATTTACCAATCAACCATGTGCCAGGCAATGAAGAAAGGTAGAGTGTCAAGAAAGAATGGAACTAGAGGCACAATAGGGCTAGCCCAGATGGCTGGTTCCCTCTCCAGATAGCAACCTGGGAGAAATCTACAGAACCAGGGAGGACATATGCATTTCAAGAATTGGTCATTTAAAAAAAAGGAAGGGGGGGGGTGGCTGGCGCTGTGGCACAGCAGGTTAATGCCCTGGCCTGAGGCGCTGGCATCCCATGTGGTCACTGGTTCTAGTTTGCTATGGCCTGGGAAAGCAGTGGAGGATGGCCCAAGTCCTTGGGCCGTTGTACCCACATGGGAGACCTGGAGGAAACTCCTGGCTTCGGATCGGCACAGCTCCAGCCATTGTGGCCAATTGGATGGAAGACCGCTCTGTCTCTACCTCTCTCTCTCTGCCTCTCTCTCTGTGTAACTCTTTCAAATAAATAAATCTTTAAAAAAAAAAAGGGAACACACACAAATGAGAAAACCCTCAGCTTCATGAACCAGTGTGCATTTTGAGGTGGGGAGGAAGTTGTCCAGACAACAAGGCAGAGGCCAAAGGCAATAAAAACAAGATGTGTTCTGCACTCTACTCTCCAGTACTTTACAGTATTGCCTGCTGCAGCAGGTCTGATTGAGGTTCCAATGGTCACTGAATACTCTCAGGGCCATGCAAAAGCTCTACAGGATAAGAAGTTTATAGAAACAACCCAGTGTTTGCACTAAGCAGCACTCACCATTATTCTTACACCCCTCAACTCCACAGGACTGGTTAGTTATAACCTGGGAGGTTTCTTCATCACAATGATCTCACTCTGCAAGTTTTATAAGGTTTAGGTTTGCCTGGTACCTCAGCAACAAAGAGAAAGATCAAGGACATGTCTATGGACCTGGGTCTTTACTGGGGGATTCCTTCCCACCATTATTCAATTCACCAGGACCCACAAAGGCCTGGCCTTTGGCTTTTCCCTAATATATATTAGAGACCAACTACTCAAGGGACAGGAGCCCCAAGGACAAGATAAATAGATACCTGAGACATACAACTATTCAAAGAAAATTAAGTGACTAAACAAAGTCATCTACCAGAGTGACTGGAAATCACTGATGAAGAATTCCAATTAAGCCTGACAATGCATTTTGGAAGACTTCAATAAAGATATTACAACATACAAAGAAACAAGAAATCACACAAAAGAAGCCAGTGGGACCACTGGTTATGAAAATGTAATAGCTGGGCTGGCACTGAGGTATAACAGGTTATACTGTGCCACTGCATAGCTGACATATCATATGGGCACCGGTTCAAGTCCCAGCTGCTCCATTTCCCATCCAGCTCCCTACTAATGGCCTGGGAAAGCAGCAAGAAGATGGCCCAGGTACTTGGGCCCCTGCCACCCACCTGGGAGACCTGAAAGAAGGTCCTGGCTCCTGGCTTTGGACTTGTCCAGCCCCAGTCGTTGCAGCCATTTGAGGAGTGAACTAGCGGGTGGAAGATCTTTCTCTCCTGTTCTCTCCCTCTATAACCCTACCTTTCAAATAAATTTGTTTTTAAAGAAAAAAAAGTGTAGTAGCTGATATAAAACACATAATAGCTTAAATAAAAATATCAAGAGAGTGGCAAGTGTTGAAGTACAGCAGGCTAATTCACCACATGTGATACCCACATCCCATATCATGGTGCTGGTTGGGTCCTTGATACTCCACTTCCAATCCAACTCCCTGCTAATGTGTTTGGAAAGGCAGAAGATGGCCCAAGAGAAAGGATTAGAAGGCCTACTCAGTGAAATAACAGAAAGCTTCTCTAATTTGGAGAAAGAAAGGGACATCCAAACACAGGAAGCACAAAGAACTCTTCATAGAGATGACCAAAAAAGATCTTCACCATGGCACATTATAGTCACACTTTCAACAATAAAACATGAAGAAAAGATTCTAGAATGTGGAGAAAAACACCAGATTAAATTCAGAGGATTCCAAATTAGACTCAGAGCTGACTTCTCAGAAACCCTACAAGCCAGGAGAATGGAGACATAGCCCAAGTCCTAAAAGAAAGAAACTGTCAACCCAGAATAGTGTTCCTAGCAATCTCTCATTTATATAGGTGCAATAAAGACCTTCCAAGACAGAAATTGAAAGACTGTCACCACTTCCAAGCCTTTCAAATGATTCTTTAAAAAAAAATGTATTTACTTGAGAGTCAGAGTTACACAGAGAGAAAGAGAGGCAGAGATAGAGAGAGGTCCTCCATCCACTGGTTCACTCCCCAATTGGCTGCAACAGCTGGAGCTGTACCAATCTGAAGCCAGGAGCCTCCTCCAGGTCTCACATAAGTGCAGGGGCTCAAGGACTTGGGCCATCTTCTACTGCTTTCCCAGGCCACAGCAGAGAGCTGGATCAGAAGTGGAACAGCCAGGACTCAAACCGGTGCCCATATGGGATGCCGGCACTGAAGGTGGTGGCTTTCCCCATTACACTACAGCAACGGCCCCTACAAATAATTCTTAAGGAAGTGTGACACACAGAAACAAAAAAGGTAGTAAGATCAGAATTAAATGGATTTGAGGAAAATTCCAAGATGGTGGAATAGGGAGGGAGTTTACTGTTCTAGGGTAGGGAAAATAGTTGAAAGTGGAGAGTGGGCAATCCAAGGGAAGAGTTAGGGAGAAAGCTGCAGTGGAGATTCCATGGAAGGAAAAGGGATGCTGTAGTTCTATGTGAGGGTGTGGATGCACAGTGTGGGCATGGACACAACACAGGACCCAAAAACTGAGAGCCTCAGCACCAGCTTTGGAGAGTGAGGTGACACCAGACTGCAGCAGCTCAAGTCACTGGTGATAGAACTGCAGGGAGAGCATGGCATGAGCCCAGCCTGGATTCCCGTAGGGCACAAGGTACCCACCAACATAGGACAAAAGGGGGAATGTTCCTCTGTCCCCATTCCCCTGTCAATGGTGCACTGCAACTGGCTCAGAGGGCAGGCACCATTTTGGACTTTTGTAACAGCTGCACCAGCTTGTGTCCTTGTGCCCAGCAGAGGGAGATGCCCGAGTCTGGCTGTGAAGATTGACAGGGGCTGGGCACCCACGTAGGCCTGCAAGGTGCCCCCACCCTCCCAAAACACCACAGATTCTAGGGCTATAATTGCCTAGGCAAAGGACCCACAGGCAGCTGGCTCTGAGTATCTCCACCTCTCTGTAGACAGGATCGATTGGCAGGCACAGTGGATCCTCAAGGCCCAACAGCTGTGGGATCCTTGTGTGCTAGGACTGTGGAAACACTATGGCTGCATCAGAGGGTGAAGGGTGCGGCTGGGTCTCAGTCACTCACTCTAGGTGGCCCCACATGCTCAGGTGATAGCCTGATTGTCTGGGGTGAGTCACTGCAGCAGGATTTGTGCTCACACTGAGGGCTACACACTATGTGTAGTGCTTGTGCTGAATACTGCAGCCACTAGGGCTAGCACCCAGGCATTGATCACCTTGGAAGAGAAGACCTGAGAGTAAGACTATACCAACAGAGCAGATCAATTCCACCACTCTGATAAAAAAAAATCTACTATGCCCAACTTGGGTGTCACCTTGGATACTCCCCCACCCTGGAGCATTAAACAGAGCTCCCTGGCCACACCCAGCACATGCCTCTGGTTATTCACTCAAAGAGCAGACACTCCATTAAGCCACAGAGCCATAGTCTAAAGATAAAAACCATTACAGGGAAAAAAAAACAAGTATCCCCACAAATGCTGAATAATAAACATAGCAATTCAAGAATAAGGAAGACAACATGACACTCCCCAAGAACATAACACTTAAATACTAGAATGTGAAGATTAAGAGATTGAAGAAATGTCAGAAATGGAATTCATAGGATTACTTAGACATAATCAGAAGCAAATGCATGAACTATAAAATCCATGTGACATGAAAGAAAAATTTTCCCACAAAATTGAGATCTAAAACAGAAATCAAAATGAAATCTTGGAAATGAAGATTTCAATAGAACCAATAAAAAGTGCAGTGGAAAGCCTTAACAAAATCAGTGAAGCAGAAGAATATCCAACTTAGAAGACAAAGCACAGGAAATTTTACAATCAGACCAAAAACAAGAACTTAGAAAACTATAAAATGCTGTTGGAGATCTACAAGATACTATCAAACAACCCAACATATGGGTCTTTAGAGTTCCAGAAGGCATAGAAAGAGAAAGGATTAGGAAGCCTTTAGTGCAGTAACAGAAAATGTCCCTAATTTGGAGAAAAAAGGGACATCCAAGTACTGGAAGCACTAGTAGACATGACAAGATCTGCACCAGAAAACATCATAGTTAAACTCTCCACAATAAAACAAAGAATAGATTCTAAAATGTGCATAAGAGAAATGCCAGATTACTTTCAGAGGATCTCCAATTAGACTTACTTCAGACTTCCATCAGAAACCACACAGGCTAGGAGAGAATAGAAAGTTATATTGCAAGTCTTTAAGAGAAAAAACTGTCAACCAGGAATACTGTACCCTGCAAAGCTCTCACTTATGAACGTGAACTAAAGACCTTCCATACACATAGAAATTGAATGAATTTGGCACCACCTGTCCAGCCTTACAAAATATGCTTACAGGGGCCGGTGCTGTGGCCTAGCAGGTAAAGCCACCACCTGCAGTGCCAGCATCCTATATGGGTGCCAGTTCAAATCCTGGCTGCTCCACTTCCAATATAGCTCTCTGCTGTGGCTTGGGAAAGCAACAGAAGATGACCCAAGTGCTTGGGCTCCTGCCTCCCATATGGGAGACCCAGAGGAAGCTCCTGGCTACGGATTAGCACAGATCCAGCCATTGCAGCCAATTGGGGAGTGAACCAGTGGATGGAAGACCTCTCTCTCTGCCTATCCTCTCTGTGTAACTCTTTTAAATAAATCTTTTCTAAAAATATGCTTAAAGGTGTGCTACATACGGAAAAACAGAACCATGGTTAACACTATGAAAGAAGGTGAAGGCAGAAAATCTCCCAGTAAAAGTACAAAGGAAATCCAAAGTATAAATTAGGAATATTTATGGAGAAATTGTAGGGAAAGTCATTACTTACCAGTAGTTATCTTGAATGTAAATGACCTCAACTCTCCAATTAAAAGACACAGACTGGCTAAATTGATAAAAAAGCAAAACCCATCTATTTGCTGCCTACAAGAAACACATTTCACCAAAAAAGATACATGCTGACTGAAAGTGAAAGGATGGAAAAGATATTCCATGCTATCAGAATCCAAAAGAGCTGGCGTAGCCATTCTAATATTAGACAAAATAGATTTTAAAACAAAAACTGTTGAAAGAGATAAAGAAGTGCATAAGTAATGATTAAGGATCAATTCAACAGGAAGATGTGCCTATTATAAATGTATATGCACCTAATTACAGGGCAGCTGGCTATTTAAAAGAAATGTTAAAAGACCCAAAGGGAGACATAGACTCCAATACAATAGTAACAGAGGATTAATAACCCAGCAGTGGGCAGATCAGCCAGACAGAAAATCAGCAAGGAAACAATTAATTGACACTACAGACCAAATGGACCTAACAGATAGCTACAGAACTTTCCATTTTATAGCCGCAGAATATACATTCTTCTCACCAGTGCATGGAACTTTCTCTAGGATTGACCACATGCTAGGCCATACAGCAAGTTTCAGCAAATTTAAAAAAATCAAAGTCATATGATGCATCTTCTCTGACCACAATGGAATGAAGGTGGAAATCAACAACTCAGGCATCTCTAGCACATATGCAGACACATGGAGACTGAACAATATCCTCCTGAATGAACAATGGGTCACAGCAGAAATCAAAATAAATAAAAAAATCTCTGGAAACAAAGATGACAATACAACATGTCAAAGCTTATAGCATACAGCAAAAGCAGTGTTAAGAGGAAAGTTTACAGCAATTGGTGCCTACGTTGAGAAATTTGAAGGTACCAAATAAATGAGCTACAATACATCAAGCACCTAGAAGAACATCAAACCAAACCCAAAACTATAGGAAAAAAGAATTAAAATTAAATAAGAAATAAAATCAAAACCAAAAAACAAATATAAAAGATCAGCAAAACAAAGAGCTGGTTTTTTGAAGAAACAAAATGGACACATCATTGGTCCAACTAACCAAAAAAGGGGGGAGAAGACCAAAATTAATAAACTTAAAGATTAAAAAGTAAATTAACAACAGGCACCTCAGAAATAAGAATCATCAGAAATCACTACAAAGAGCTATATGCCAACAAACCAGGAAATTGAGAAGAAATGGATAGATTGCTGGACACATACAACCTACCTAAATTGAGCCATGAAGACACAGAAAACCTAAACAGACCCATAACTAAGATGGAAATTGAATCAGTAATAAAGACCCTACCAACAAAGAAAATCCCAGGAGCGATGGCTTCGCTGATGAATTCTATCAGACATTTAAAGAAGAACTAATTCCAATTCTTCTCAAGCTATTCAAAACAATTGAAAGGAAGGGACTCCTCCCAAATTGTTTCTATGAAGCCAGCATCACCTTAAATCCAAAACCTGAAAAATTTACAACAGAGAAAGAGAAGTACAGATAAATTTCCCTGGTAAACATAAATGCAAAAAACCTCAAATACTAGGCCAATCAAATCCAACAACACAACAGAAAGATCATTCAACCGAACCAAATGAGATTTCTCTATGGTATGCAAGGATGGTTCAACATTCACAAAACCATCAATGTGATACAACACATTAAACTGCAGAACAAAAACTATATGATTATATCAATAGATGCAGAGAAAACATTTAATAAAATACAACACCCTGGCTGGCACCACGGCTCAATAGGCTAATCCTCTACCTGTGGTGCCGGCACCCCAGGTTCTAGTCCCAGTTGGGGCAACGGATTCTGTCCCAGTTGCTACTCTTCCGGTCCAGCTCTCTGCTGTGGCCTGGAAAGGCAGTGGAGGATGGGTCAAGTTCTTGGGCCCTGCACCCACATGGGAGACCAGGAAAAGCACCTGGCTCCAGGCTTCGGATTAGTGCGGTGCACCTGCCACAGTGCACTGGCCACAGCAGCCATTGGAGGGTGAACCAACGGAAAAGGAAGACCTTTCTCTGTCTCTCTCACTGTCCACTCTGCCTGTCAAAAAAAATTAAAAAATAAAATACAACACCCTTTCATGACAGAAACTAAGTAAATTGGGTATAAAAGGAACATTCCTCAACACAATCAAGGAATTTATGACAAACCCATGTCCAGCATCCTATTGTATGGGGAAAAGTTGGAAGCATTCCCACTGAGATCCGGAACCAGACAAGGATGCTCACTCTCATCATTGTTACTTAATGTAAACCTGGAAGGTTTAGCCAGAGCTGTTAAGCAAGAAAAAGGAATCAAAAGGAATACAAATTGGGAAAGAGGAAGTCAAACTATCCCTATTCACAGATAACATGATTCTATATATAGGAGATCCAAAAGACTCCACTAAGAGACTATTAGGGGTTGGGGCTGTGGCGTAGTGGGTTAAAGCCCCAGGCTGCAGTGCCAGCATCCTATATGAGTCTTGGCTGCTCCTCTTTCCAATCCAGCTCTCTGCTGTGGCCTTGGAAAGCAGTAGGAGATGGCCCAGGTCCTTGGGCTCCCACATCCACATGGGAGACCCAGAGGAAGCTGGGTCTGGCTTCAGACATTTTTCAAAAAAGGTAATCAAAATAGCCAACATAACATGAATAAAAGCTCAGGATCACTAGCCATCAGGGAAACGCAAATCAAAACCACAATGAGGTTTCACTTCACCCCAGTTAGAATGGCTTTCATACAGAAATCAAGAAACAACAAATGCAAGTAAGGATGTGGGAAAAAAGGTACCCTAATCCACTGTTGGTGGGAATGTGAACTGGTAAAGCCACTATGGAAGATAGTAGGGTGATACCTCAGAAATCTGAATACAGACCTAACATATGACCCAGACATCCCAGTCTTGGGAATTTACCCAAGGAAAATGAAATCAGTATATGACAGTTATTTGTACCCTATGTTTATTGCGGCTCAATTCACAATAGCTCAAACAGAATCAACCCAAATGCCCATCAACTATGGTTGTACGCCATACACTATGGTTTATGTACACCATCGCATACTACAGAGTGTAAAAAAAAAAATCATGAAGTCTGGTCATTTGCAACAAAATGGATGAAACTGGAAAAATCATACTTAGTGAAATATGCCAATCCCAAAGTGAGAAATACTATATAGTCTCCCTGACCTGTGATAATTAATGGAGCACCTAAAAGGCAATCTGTAGAAATGAAATTGACAGTTTGAGAAGCAATGACTTTTAACAGCCCTTGTCATGACTGTTGTGGAACAGTTTTTTTTTCCATACTATTTTTTGAACCCTTTATTTAGCATAGAGTTAACCATCATGTGTATAAAGTTAACTGAAAATAGAACTTAGTAAAAAAATAAGAGTGGGAATAAGAGAGGGAGGAGGAAATGGGGTGGGAGTATGAGTAGGACGGCAGGCATAGTGGGAAGAATCACCATGTGCCTAAAGTTGTAATTATGAAGTTTGTAACTATAAAGTGATATAGTTCTGCATACATTCCTATGGACTTACTTCTAAGGGTATAGCTTAAAAACTTACCATGGGACTCCAAATCTCCTTAAGCTGGGTGGTAAAAATAGCATTTTAAGCGTTAAAGTGATCATATGAATATGATTAAGTATTGAAATGATCACATAAATAGGATTAAGTGTTTGGTAATAATAATAGAATTAAAAAGGAGTGAATGCTCCAACATGAGAAGCAGACCACACTGCAGATTCATAGAATGACAATTGCTTTAGGTAGCACTCTGACCTCAGAATTAGCCCTGAAGGCATTTTGGCCTGGCTGCAAAGCCCATGAGAGCATTTAATGCATGAAAAACCAAGACATCATGGCAAAAAAATGTTCTACATGAAGGATCTCTGTGAGACCCCAATGGAAAGAAGTGGTCAAAGAAGGATGTACTTTTCTCTGAAGGGAGAAGGGAATTTCTACTTTGCTCACAGCCTTCTCTAAATACTGATGGAGTTTATAGATTCAAAAGGCTAATAGAGTATGAAAAAACGTAATGTGTATGAGAAAAACTGACATTGTGAGATTTATTGATTGTTACAGCCTTTGTCTCTACTGTTGAGGAACAGTGTTACTTTCTGCTTACTATTTTTTAAACTCTTTAGTGTATGGTTAATCTTATGAGTATAAAATAAACTGGAAGAAGATCAATGTAAAAGTTAAAAGAATAAGAAAGGAAGAGAGAAGGAGGGTGCCGGCATGAGTGGGAGAGGAGGGTAGAGTGGAAAGTATCACATACTCCTAAATCTGTGTATATGACATACATTAAATTTCACTGTAAATACAAAGTTAATCTAAAAAATAAAAATGAAAATTCTAAAATAATCCTTCACATATAGGAACTATAAAAAGAACAGACAGACAAAAGTTAGAAGGAGGGAAATGATAAAGATTAGAGCAGAAATAGAGAATAAAAAAAAAAATCAACTGTGGCATAGAAGATTAAGTCATTGCCTGCCAGCATCCCAGCCACACCATTCCTTCCAGCTTCCTGCTAATGCACCTGGGAAAGCAGTGGAAGACAGCCAAATCCTTGGGCCCCTGTATCCACATGATATACCCAGAAGAAGCTCCTGGAACCTGACTTTGGCCTGACCTAGCCTTGCCATTATGCCCATCTGGGGAGTGAACCATTGGATGGAAGACCTCCATCCTCCCCCGTTTCAAAAAAGAAATCTTAAAAAAAAGTTATTTTTAAAAAATAAAATTGAGAAACCTTAAGCTAGACTACAAAAAGAGAATAAAAATCAATGAAAGAGCAAACTTTACAACTGATCATGCCACAGAAATCAAACTTATGCGTCTACTACAAATACTTTGACACCAATAGACCACACAACCTAGGAAAAACAGATAAATCTAGAAATACAACATGCCAAGAACTGAATCATCAATACAAAATCTGAACAAATGTGTAACTAGATATAAGATTGTATCTGTAATCAAAAATCATTCACAAAGAAAAGCCCTACACCACATGTGTTTACTGCTAAATTCTTCCAGACACTTTGCTTTTTAAATGAATTTGAGCTAAATTTTTAAAACACTTTGCCACATTCACTTCATATGTAGACTTATATACACACACTGATACTAATTTTTCTTGAAAACAGGCATCTATCACTAGGTTAGGGATTCATGGAAAGAATTATAACCTGGGGAAAGAACAGTATAATGTCATGCAAAAAGGCTATCATTCAGGGAGGCAATACTTGTAACTACAAATGATACAACACCAACCATTTTATAATCTATATTAACTTCCACAAATAAAACACAGTATTTGTTTTTGTGAGTCTGGTCTTCTTCACTTAGCAAAATGATCTCCAATTGTATCTACTTTGTTACAAATCTCAGGATTTTATGCTTTATGTCTGAGTAAATGTCCATCAGGTATGGGCATCTAGGTTGATTCCCTACCTTCTACTGTGATTTGAACTGTTATAAGCATGGATGCACCTCTTTCATATGCAGATTTCACATCCTTTAGATATATTCCCAGGAGTGGAATTACTTGATCATATGGTAGATCTATTTAGTTTTCTGAGCAATCTCCATACTATTTTCCATCATGTTTAGATCAACTTGCATTCCCAAAAAGTTTATTAGAGTACCTTTTTCTCCACAGCTTCTCTACCATTTGTTTTAAGATTTTATTTTTACTTATTTGAAAGGCAGAGTTAAAGAAGTAGAGTCAGGGCCAGCGCCGCGGCTCAATAGGCTAATCCTCCACCTTGTGGTGCTGGCACACTGGGTTCTAGTCCTGGTTGGGGTGCCAGATTCTGTCCCCGTTGCCCCTCTTCCAGGCCAGCTCTCTGCTGTGGCCTGGGAGTACAGTGGAGGATGGCCCAAGTGCTTGGGCCCTGCACCCCATGGGAGGCCAGGAGGAAGCACCTGGCTTCTGCCATCGGATCAGCGTGGTGCGCTGGCCGCAGCATGCTGGCCGCGGCAGCCATTGGAGGGTGAACCAATGGCAAAGGAAGACCTTTCTCTCTGTCTCTCTGTACACTCTGCCTGTCAAAAAATAAGTGAAGTAGAGTCAGAGAAAAATCTTCCATCTGCTGGTTCACTCCCTAAATGGCTGCAATGACTGCGGCTGCACCAGGCCAAAGCCAGAAGCCAGGAGCTTCCTCCAGGTCTCCCATGAGTGCCCAAGCACTTGGGCCATCATCTGCTGCTTTCCAGGGCACACCAGCAGGGAGCAGGATCAGAAATGGAACAGCTGGCACTCGAACCAGTGCACACGTGGATGCCAGCACTGCAAGCCAGGGCTTTAACCCATTGTGTCACAGCCCTGGCTGCACCAGTTGTTATTTAATATTTGGATGATAGCCATTCTAACTGGAGTGAGGCAACACTTAGTTGTGGTTTTTTACATTCCCCTGCTGGCTAGTGGTCATGAGCATTTTTTCATGAGTCTGCTGTCTGTTCGTATTTCTTCCTTTGAAAAATGTCTATATCCTGTGTCCATCTCCCAACGGGATTGTTCTTTTGTACTTTTTGAGCTAATATTTTCTGAGTATTGGTCCTTTATCAGATTCATATATTCACGCATTGCAAACATTTTTCTCCCGTTCTGTCAGTTTTGACTTGGATGCTTCCTTTACTTCTTAGCTTGACTTAACCCCTTTTGTCTATTTTTGCTTTTACTGCCTGTGTTTTTGGAATCCTACCCAAAAAACGTTTGCCTAGGTCAATGTCTTATAGCATTTTTCTATTTTCCTCTAGTAGTTTATTTCAGGTCTTTAGATTCTTGATACATTGAGATGACTTCTGTGTAGGGTATAAGTAAGGTTCTTGTTTCAAACTTGTCCATGTGAAGGGGCCAACGCCATGGCGCAGGTTAATCCTCCGCCTGCGGCACTGGCATCCCATATGGGTGCCAGTTCTAGTCCTGGCTGCTCTTCTTCCAATCCAGCTCTCTGTTATGGCCCAGGAAGGCAGTAGAAGATGGCTCAAGTCCTTGGGCCCCTGCATCCATGTGGAAGACCAGGAAGCACCTGGCTCTTGGCTTCGGATGGGTGCAGCTCCAGCCATTGTGGCCATCTGGGGAGTGAACCAATGGACAGAAGACCTTTGTCTCTCCCTCTCACTGTTTATAATTCTCTCTCAAATAAAATCTTTAAAAAAAAAAAAAAAAAACTTGTCACGCTCAGCCCTCTGCCTGTCTGCTGAGCCACCTGCCTGGTCTGGCCAGGTGTAATCTCTCCACCCCCCCACCCCAGTCTCTCAGGTCCTGTCTGGAGAGGTGCCCATCCGTCCTTACGGATGTCCCTTCCCTAATAAACCTTGCTATTTTACCTCCCACTCTTCTGTCTCACGCCTGAACTCTTTCTTGCGCCAAGACAAGAATCCTGCAAATTTCTCTGGTAACATTTTTGGTAACCACGAAGGGATTTTCAGAAGACATCTGCGGTCAGTATTCCTTCCCTCAAGCAGGACTGGATCTGTGGAAGTGACCACTGAGTGTCCGGCACCCCACAGCTCTCTGAGAACGCAGAGTCCCCCTGGCCATGGCTTAGCTATGGCCAAAACTCCAGAGGGATTGTAAGGAACGGGAGGAAAATCAGGAAGGGCAGTTGGCTGAGAGCCTGGAGACCCCCTGAGCTCGCTTTGGCTTTCTGGTGGCCTCTGCGACCCGAGGACCAGGTCTCTCTCTTGGAGGGACGCCTGGTCATGCTGCCTACTGCTAGGTGAGCAGGGCTTAGTGAGCAGGGCTTAGCTTCGGTCGAGGCTAATATTGGCCCTCCAGGTAAACTTGGACAACTAGGTAGTGGGCAATCTTGAGAGATAGATTTTGAACCCCACTCAGCCCCCAGACATCAGAGCCTTTCCCTATGCTCTCCTCCAGCTGAGATTCCTAGGGGAAAGTGAGGGCAGCTGCTCACATCTTGCCTTCTGTTGCTTTCTTCCTCCCCTACTCTTTTGCTCTCCTTATCCCCATTCCTATACCACTGGCCTGGAGAAAGGGAGAGGGAACTCCACAGGTCTCTCCACCTAGGGAAAAGCTGTTACCAGTTAACCCTTTCCAACCTGGTAGAAGGTTTTCCCTCTTTGCAACTTATGGCAGCTCTGGTGCATCTTTAAGTTTTTGTGCACTGTTACTATTGCTAAGCTTTGATTGTCTGAGGATTGAATCTGGAAAGGAACTAAGGTTAACTGTTTTAATTGACTGAGTGATTGCAGTAGTCCTGATTAGATCTGGTTTGGTTGAAGTATTCGAGCAGTGTGGATTAAGATCTCACCTTGATGGCTGTTTTGATTAGACTAGACAGTTTGAACTTCTTTGTTGCGTTATAAAGGTTTTGCTAGCTTATATTGTGCCTACCCAAGGGTCTGGTTCCTTATGTGCTGTTAATAGGACGAAGCTTCAAAGTTGACCTCATTCCCCCATGGGTTTTTGTGTCAGCTCTGGCTTGCTCTGTGTGTTGAATTGTTGCGACAGCAAGGGCAGTGGGAAGCGTGTGCCCTCCCTCCTTCTGGTGTCTGACCAGGGCCCAGTCCGCACCAGGACAGGGAGCTGGCTACCTCTCCCCGATGCACTTCTGTCTTTACTCGCAGCCCTCCCCTATTCCCCTAGGCTTAGGTCTGGACAGGGAGCCATCTGATAGACTTTGCTATCAGGCCGCACCCTTCCAAGTAAAAAGAGCGCTTTAGTATAGTCCAAGCAGTTTTGCAGAAGGTGTTTCAGAAGAGGGGCTGACTGGCTTAGCCAAATTAACATTAAAATAGCCAGAGGCCATCAGGCCAAGTCTAACTAAGGGATAGTACTGAGAACAGGAACCCAAAAGGGAGAGATTTAGAGATGTTTCGAGGCAGTTATGCGGCAGATACCAGATTACTGGGTTCCAGGAACCCCAAGAGTGTTTGCAGGTTACACGGTAACACTAGTTAAGCCCAGCAACCCAGGCCCATAACCCACTGGCTACATAGCGAGCCAAGGAGTGATTTGGAGGTTTGCGGGGACGCCTGCTCCCTCCCTAGCATGGCAGAAACCTCTGCCCTGATTTCTCCTCTATTCTCTTTCAGATGGGAAACCAGCTCTCCTAACTACCACATGACTCACCACTAGGATGCATTCTCAGGAACTGGTCTCGGTTCAACCCAAGGGTCTTAAAGAAGAAATTGCTAGTTTCTCTGTGTAACAACGTGTGGCCACAATACAAACTAAATAATCACAGTGTGGCCAGGAAATGGGACTTTAGATTTTAATACCATTTCTTGTTTATACTTATACTGCCGTGAGCACGGTAAATGGACAGAAACCCCTTATGTGCAGGTCTTCATGGCACTCAGGAAAGATCATGAGCTCTGTCAAAGTTGCAGACTAGACTCAGCAATGCTAACTTCATTTGAGTTATTATCAGGAATCCACTGTAAAGCTAAGCCAAAGGAGCCACCATCTAGCGCATCCCCTAGATGCCCCAGAGCCACCACGCCCTCAGCCTCCTGTGGAGCCAACCACCCCACCTTGCCCAGAGGTTCCACAGAGGCCAAGGCAGAGGCCTAGTGGGAGCCCCAGCCCCAGGCGGAGGCCAAGCACAAGTGGGAGCCGGAGCACAGGTGTGAGCTCCCACTGGGGCGGAGGGTGCAGGAATGTTTCCCTTACAGGAAGTGATGGGACCCAATGGCCCCACCAAAATACGGGTCCCCTTTAAAATGCAAAATTTAAATGAGATGAAAGCAGAAATGGGAAGCCTCAGGGAGGATCCCAACAGGTGGCTAGAGGGATGGTATAAGATTACCGGCATGTTTGAGCTTACTTGGAAGGGTGTAGTATTTCTAAACACTACCCTAACTCATGGGGAAGTCTAATCTTCTGTTATAACAATGGGTTTTTTTTTTTAAAAAAAAAGTGTACTAATGTTGGTAAATATCTGGAAATGGTCTCAATCGTAAATCTTAAATCTGTTTTTGCAAAAGAATTCATGTTCTGCCAAAGTAATCTATTGTGTACTCTACTGTCTAAGTTCAGATTGATGAAAAGCATTGTTAAATATCATTATGATTAGATCTGGACTAAAAGTGTTGAAATCACCCTAAATGAATGGCTATCACTTCAGCATGTAAAGGAATTCTATTTTGACCAGATACTCTAAGTTCTCTTGGCACCTTTAACAGACTTTCTAAAAATCAAAGTTCTAAATTGTCTGGACTTTTGGTGTCTCCAGAGGGGCCCCTGGAAATGTCAAAAGATATATCTCTCATCTTGCAGAAATAATAACCAGTTGGGCTGTTTAGATTAAAAGTGGTGCCAAGATGTGAAATGATGCTAAACTTCAGTTATAAACATGTTTCTTTCTAGCTGCTCCAGTCTCTGGCTCAGAAGCCAGATTTTTTTTTTTTTTTTTTTCTTTTTTTTTTTTTTTCTTTATTTTTTTTTTTATAACGCTTTTATTTAAAGAATATAAATTTCCAAAATACAGCTTATAGATTACAATGGCTTCCCCCCCATAACTTCCCCCCCACCCGCAACCCTCCCCTTTCCCACTCCCTCTCCCCTTGCTTCACATCAAGATTCATTTTCAATTCTCTTTATATACAGAAGATCAGTTTAGGATATATTAAGTAAAGATTTCAACAGTTTGCCCTCACATAGCAACACAAAGTGAAAAATACTGTTGGAGTACTAGTTATAGTATTAATTCACAATGTATAGCACATTAAGGACAGAGATCCTACATGATATATTTTTTTTTAAAAATTGATTAATTTTCTAGGCAATTTCCAATTTAACACCAAGATTTTTTTTCATTTTTAATTATCTATATACAGAAGATTATACTAAGTAAAGATTTCATCAGTTTGCACCCACACAGAAACACAAAGTGTAAAATACTGTTTCAGTGCTAGTTATAGCATTACTTCACATTGGACATTAAGGACAGATCCCCCATGAGACGTAAGTACACAGTGACTCCTGAAGTTGATTTAACAATTTGACACTCTTGTTTATGGCCTCAGTAATCTCCCTAGGCTCTAGTCATGAGTTGCCAAGGCTATGGAAGCCTTTAGGGTTCGCTGACTTCAATCTTATTCCGACAGGGTCATAGTCAAAGTGGAGGTTCTCTCCTCCCTTCAGAGAAAGGTACCTCCTTCTTTGATGGCCCCATTCGTTCCACTGGGATCTCACTCACAGAGATCTTTCATTTAGGTCTTCTTTTTTTTCCAGAGTGTCTTGGCTTTCCATGCCTAGAATATTCTCATGGGCTCTTGAGCCAGATCTGAATGCATTAAGGGCTGATTCTGAGGCCAGAGTGCTATTTAGGACATCTGTCATTCTATGAGTCTGCTGTGTATCTCGCTTCCCATGTTGGATCATTCTCTCCCTTTTTGATTCTATCAGTTAGTATTAGCAGACACTAGTCTTATTTGTGTGATCCCTTTGACTCTTAGACCTATCAGTGTGATCAATTGTGAACTGAAATTGATCACTTGGACTAGTGAGTTGTACAATGTAATACTAGTTGTACAATGTAATACTTTATCCATTTTAGTAATTTTTTTATTCTAGTACTATTGGTTGAACTCTGTAATTAACAAACAATTATTCTTAGGTGTTTAAATTTTAACTGAAAAGTGATCCCTGTGAAATATAAGAGTGGGAATAAGAGAGGGAGGAGATGTACAATTTGGGACATGCTCAATCAGTTGTGCCCCAAATGATGGAGTTAGAATTGTGCCAGGGAATTCCAATACAATCCCATCAAGGTGGCATGTACCAAGGCCATCTCACTAGAAGCCAGATTTTTTAAAGAGGGACTGACATAGTCTCCGCCCAGCTAACACTGAATAACCAGGCATTGCTAGTTCAAATGTATTGCTAGTTCAAATGTGGATCAAATGGGAGGTCTAGCCAAAAGGGAAAAAGTGTTTCAAAAGAGACTTAGAGACGACGGGAGATGGTTATGCGGCAGATGCTAGAGAACTGGGTTCCAGGAGCCCAAGAAAACTCTAGTGCCCACAGGCTACACGGTGAAAGCCCAGAAGCCCCCAAACCTTAACTTATGGGTTACACGGTAATACTAGTTAAACCCGGAAACCCAGGCCCATAACCCACTGGCTACACGGTAAACATCCGGAAGCCAAAGGATGGCAGAGACCTCTGCCACAACTTCTCCTCTAAGTCAGGCTATGCAGTCAGCACTGGTTAAACCGCCAGTTAAGTCTGAAAGCCCAGGAATCAGGCTAGAGACCCGACTCGCTGCCTCACTTCTCCTCTTTTCTCTTCCAGAAGGGAAGTTACTACTGTTCTGCAGGACTCTCCACTGTGATGTACGGTTTGATCCCCAGACCTTATGTAAGGGATGACTGACTTTTTCTGTAATAATGCCTGGCCACAGTATAGGGCACCAAACAGCATAGCCAGAATAAGAGGTTAAAATGTGACAGCTAGACCGATTTTTCGGTGTACACGGTAAATGGGCAGAACTCCCCTTTTAAACCAAACTGAGGGATAGATAGGAAGTTGCACTGATGACCTCAAAGTATGCAAGCAGGTCACCACAGTTGATCTTACCTAAAAGGTCATAGTTCTCCTCATGGGCACAATTTTAACTCGCAGGAAAATACTAAGTGTCAGAATATGCCCATGACCATAGTTTTTCTAGCTCACCCTGATATTAAAAAATCTCCAAAAAAATCAGGGTTGGGTTGAGCACCCCCTTGACTGACATCATAGAGGCTGCCTCCTTGGTCTACTTTATTAGAGACCAGGAGAACGAGGAGCAAGCTAGCAGCAGGAGCAATATAAGGATAGGCAACAGGCCAATCAATGGCTGTTCTGCACAGTGATCTGCCGTCAAGGAGACCCAGCAAGGCTAGTGCACCCCAAACGGCACCTGTTGCTGATATAAGGAGCCAGGGCATTGGGCAAGCAGCTGTGGTGACAGCAACTGCCTTCTGTCAGCTCTGCCAAGAGCAAGGCCACTGGACACGGAACTGCCCTGGGTGTCGAAGGACTTCTGGTTCAGAACCGCAGACCCTGTGGCCTCGAGCTAAAAAGCCTTTGGCTCTGCCCAGCCTCTGCCCAGCTTCCAGCTCCAGCCACTGCTATGGAGGGGATGGCCTAGGGTCAGTGAAACGCAAGTTGCCTATTTCTATCAACCTCCTATTCAGCTCTCCTCCTAGTCCAGCCATATAATGCAAGTCAACAGGGTGCCTCCCTTAAAGGAGATTTGCATCTCTTTCAATTCTCTTCCAGCACCCCATGACTAGGTCTTGGCCTCACACACCCAGCCAGGCCTTAAAAGTCTATCCAATAAAGCCCTCTATGCCAGTTCCTAAAAACAGGGCTTTCAGTAACAGCTAACTCAGTCCTGCACCTATTTGAACAGCTCCTCACTGAGGACTTAAAGGGCCTATCTCTTGAGGGGGGTGCACAATAATCTATAATGTAGATGGTGAAATGTGAATGATTTGTTAGGCTGGGAAAGGAGACAGACTGAGACTCTAGTCTTGTACATTGGCTTAACTTCCTAGCAAAACTAGCTAGTAGGTATCCAGAGGAAAACAGAGCATTGCTAGTCCATTAGAGTGTTAATTATTTAACCCTTATCCTCACCTCTGGGGAGAGAAAACCTGCCCCAGAGAGGATATGGGCCATGCAGCAAATTCCTACTTCTGCAAAGTTCAGGCAGTCCCAGTTTTCTCTATCAGGTTCCTAGATACAGGGAAATAACATAGTTCCTAAACCGGGCTCTCGACAGGCAGCCAAAAGCAGAGCCCCCTCCTTTGAGGGAAAGGGCAAACCACAGCCTTTGCTCAGGATGCTATGACTAAAGCCCCTGTGCTAGGACTGCCAAACCCACAGAAACCCTACCAGCTGTATGTCACTGAGAGGCAGGGAGTCACCTTAGGAGTGCTAACTCAGGATCTGGGACCTGTTAAGCAACCTGTGGGCTACTTTTCTAAAACCTTGGACATGGTTGCACAAGGATGGCCTTACTGCCTAAAGACAATGGCAGCAGCTGCCTTGCTGACAGAGGAGTTATCTAAAATTACATTGGGGCAAAATATTGCCCTTTATACCTCACATCAAATAAATTCTCTATTAGAGCAAAAGGGCTCTCACTGGCTCAGATAACAGGATACTAATGTATCAGATCCTCCTTCTAGAAAACCCTCAGGTAAAAATAAGGCATTGCTCTACTCTAAACCCAGCTGCTTTAATGCCAGTTCCAGGGGAAAGTGGTCCCCTCCACTCCTGTACTGAGACTACAGACTTGATCTATGCCAGCAGAAGGGACCTAAGACAGCCCCCTGACTAACGCAGATGAGGTTTGGTTCACAGACAGAAACAGCTTTGTCAGAAAGGACCTGCTTCTCAGGGAATGCAACAGTTACAGCATGGCACGTGATTGAAGCATGCTCTACCCCCAGGAACTTTTGCTCAGTTAGCAGAACTGATCACCTTAACCAGAGCTCTAGATCACACAAGGGATTTGTAAGCCGTCTTCACTCTGCATGGAGACCTCAGTCTTCCGGTAAGGTAAAAAGAGCCTACCAGGCTCTATGGAAAACACCACAAGGATAGAAATGTGTGCTTGGTAAGAAAGGTTAAGAAGTAAAGAGTGTTCTTGGTAAAGAAGGCTAAGAAGGAAAGAGCCTTTTAAATAAGGAAAGGACATGGTTTGTAAGAATTCTGATGGCTAGTCTAGACTGGAATGGAAATGATGGAATGTTTCAAGTAAGTTGAAGAAGGTGTGCAGAAGGCACAAAAGGTTATGAAAGAAATAACTGGACATGCTAACTGCTGCTCCAGGAGGTATCTGTGCCATGTTCCTGGAAGAACGTTGTCTCTAGGTCAATCAGACTAGACAGGTACAAATACAAATTCGTACTTTTCCTTGACGAAGCCAAACAGTCTCTGCCTGTCTGCTGAGCCGTCTGCCTGGTCTGACCAGGTGTAATCTCTCCACTTCCCCCCCACCCCCCAGTCTCTCAGGTCCTGTCTGGAGAGGTGCCCATCCATCTTTACAGATGTCCCTTCCCTAATAAACCTTGCTATTTTACCTCCCACAGAAAAAAAAAAATGTCCATGTGGAAATCCAGTTTTCCTAACATTTGTTAAAAGCGGTGTCCTTTCCCAGAGACTGATTTCAGCTTGTTCACCAAACATTAGCTGACTGTAGATGAATGGGTTAACTTCTGGGGTTTCCATTGTGTTCTTTGGGTATTCATATCTATTCTTATGCCAGTACCTGGTTGTTTTTATTAGAACAGCCCTGTAAGTATATCTTGAAATCTGATGGTGTGATGCCTGTAGCTTTGTTTTAATGTTTAAGATTGCTGGATGGCCAGGGTCTTTTATATTTAATAAAGTTAAAAATTTCCAAAGTACAGCTTTTGGATTACAGTGCTACCCCCCTATAACTTCCCTCCCACCCGCAACCCTCCTATCTCCCGCTTCCTCTCCCATTCACATCGATTCATTTAATTATCATTATATACAGAAGATCAATTTAGTATATATTAGGTAAAGATTACACTTTGTTTCTGTGTGGGTGTAAACTGTTAAACTACTGTTTGAGTACTAGTTATAGCATTAACTCACATTGTACAATGCATTAAGGACAGAGATCCTACATGAGGAATAGCTGCACAGTGACTCCTGTTGTTGACTTAACAATTGACACTCTTGTTTATGGCATCAGTAATCTCCCTAGGCTCTTGTCATGAGTTGCCAAGGCTATGGAAGCCTTGAGTTCGTGGACTGTGATCTTATTTAGACCAGGTCATAAAGTGGAAGTTCTCTCCTCCCTTCAGAGAAGGGTACCTCCTTCTTTGATGGCCCCACTCTTTCCACTGGGATCTCACAGAGATCTTTCATTTAGGTTTTTTATTCTTTGGCTAGAGTGTCTTGGCTTTCCATGCCTGAAATACTCTCATGGGCTCTTCAGCCAGATCCAAATGCCTTAAGGGTTGATTCTGAGGCCAGAGTGCCGTTTAGGATATCTGCCATTCTATGAGTCTGCTGTGTATCTCACTTCCCATGTTGGATCATTCTCTCCCTTTTTAATTCTATCAGTATTAGCAGACACTAGTCTTGTTTGTGTGATTCCTTTGACTCTTAGACCTATCGGTGTGATCAATTGTGAACTGAAACTGATCACCTTGACTAGTGAGATGGCATTGGTACATGCCACCTTGATGGGATTGAATTGGAATCCCCTGGCACGTTTCTAACTCCATTTGGGGCAAGTCCGATTGAGCATGTCCCAATTGTACATCTCTTTCCTCTCATTCCCACTATTATATATTACGGGGATCACTTTTCAGTTAAACTTAAACACCTAACAATAATTGTGTGTTAATTAGAGTTCAACCAATAGTATTAAGTAGAACAAAAAAAAATACTAAAAGGGATAAAGTATTAAGTTGTTCAACAGTCAGGACAAGGGCTGATCAAGTCATTGTTTCTCAGTGTCCATTTCACTTCAACAGGTTTCCTTTTTGGTGTTTTGTTAGTTGTCACTGATCAGGGAAAACATTTGTACCTTTGGGACTGGCTTAATTCACTCAGCATGATGTTTTCCAGATTCCTCCATTTTGTTGCAAATGACCGGATTTCATTGTTTTTGACTGCTGTATGGTATCCTATAGAGTATATGTCCCATAATTTCTTTATCCAGTCTACTGTTGATGGGCATTTGGGTTGATTCCAGGTCTTAACTATTGTGAATTGAGCTCCAATAAACATTAAGGTACAGACCACCTTAATTACTGACCCTGGAGTGGTTCCACGTATGAAAATAAATTCAGGGACCAGCATTGTGGTGCTAACCAACTTGAACTGGCTGAAGGACAGCAAACACTCATTGGAGAGATTCGGGGAGCTGGTCCTCAGGACAATCCCCGTCCCCTGCCCCCTTGGACGCACCCTATGATGCCAGGCACAACCCCAACTGCAAACCCCGCTCAGCTGCCTCATCATGGCCACGGAGGACTCTGACCAAGGCCTGCTGGAGAAGAGTATTTACAACTGGATCTTGGGTCATTTCCTGTCCTTCACAAATGCACCTACCAGGTGGAAGAACACAGCGAGACATAAATTTGTCATCAAGTGTTTTAAGAAAGTGGACAAGGAGAGGAGTCAGAGCATCGGGACAGGGTCGTTGTTGTGAGCATGGACCCAGAGTTTAGACGAAATCTAATTCAGGCTTTGAAAAAGACACCACCCGACCCCACAGGGGCTCACCCAGCTGCTCTCCTCAGGTGTCAAAGCGCATCGGGTCCACCCATCTGGCCAGGCAGTTCCTTCAAGAGAAGCAAAGCCCCTCCACAACCTCCCCCAGCAGTGGTACAGAATGGAACACGGGTTCTGAGCGGAGGGTTGCTTCCTGGCATCCGGCCCCTGCCAGTCACTCCCAGTGGAATGGCATTGGCCGCGGATGCTGACTGGGAGTGAGCCATCGCCCGGCGTTCAGCAGAGACCAAGGGTACAGCAGGGCCAAGTCCTCCAGCTCCCGAAGCACCTCGCCTGCTTGCGACTGCGTCTCCTCCTCCACTTCCCCCTCTGCCACCAGCACCCAGGACCGCAATACAGAGGGCAGCAAGAAGAGCTTCCACAGCCACAAAACCACAGCGACTCGGAGGAGGACGGCAGGAAGCCCAGGCAGGAGATCAAGGATGCGTTTGGGGACAGCAGGCATGCATCCCAGCACAACGCCAGCAAGGTCCCCCACGACAGGCTGCCCCTCACAGAAAGAGAGAGGAGGCAGTGGCAGCCGGCTGGCTCCTGCACGTGGCGGGCTTAGGTCCTGTTTCAACAGCATCAGCAATCGGACAGCAGAGGTGCAGAAAGAGCAGAAGGAAACCACTGAGTGTTGAAATCAAGCCCCTGTTTTGTTCTGAGCTTGCCGCCATTTGGTGGTTTCAGTGTGTTGGGGGATTTGTAATGATTTGTGGCAAAAATCAGTACCTTCAATTTGTTTGATTTTTTAAAATTTGCCCCCCTTGCCTTTATTTTGGACCCTAAATAATTTTGTTTTAAAAGATTGCAGCCATAAAGCTCATGTTGACACTCAGCTGTTTTACAAAAGCTTTTCATTATCTGAAGCAAAACCTAAAATGTCAGTTACCAGTGCTTCCTCCACCCTGTCAGAAACGTGAGGCTGAACTCCGGGGATGTCAACAGCAATGCCGCGGGATTTACACAGAGCACGTAGAAGGCACGTGTGCAAAGCAACCAGCACTGGCCCCAATCCACAAGTTTAAACCCTCAGGTTGCCCACCCAACTAGGCTCACGGAGTAGAGCAAAAGAAAGCTAATAGGAAGAAGGAACCCAGTGTTCTCCCCAGGGGCAGACCCATACCACGGCCTGGGCCTGCCGTCATGCTAGGAGGGCCCGTGGCATTGCACACAGTGAGCACAGGCCCTCAGCCTGTGGTGCTCTGCACCTCGTGACCCTGAAGCCTGGCAGCTGCTCGCTTGCTGGACACGGACGGAACCCTTCATATACCTCAAGTGTCGGTGACTGAAGAAACCACGTACATTTTTAGTGATGTAGCTAATCCTCGAATTCTATTCTAGTCAATTAAGAAAATCTTCCAGAAGTTGTAAGCCTGGGGGTTGGCCTGTGCACATGCATGTAACACAGCACAACATAAAACATAGCACCCACCTGAGCGAGGAACACTGATGCAGAAAGCCAGCTCTGGCTACTCAAGGACCCAAGTAAAAGGCAATGGAGCCCACGAAGCTACAGCAGCTCCTAAGGAAATAATGGTAGGGATCCTTTTCTATCAAAACTATTTGACCTGGGGGGCCAGTACTGTGGCGCAGTGGGTACAGCTGCTGCCTGCATTGCCAGCATCCCATATGGGCACTGCTTCAAATCCCAGCTGCTCTACTTCCAATTCTGCTCTCTGCTATGTCTAGGAAAACAGTAGAAGATGGCTAAAGTGCTTGTGTCCCTGCACCCACATGGGAGTCCCAGAAGCAGCTCCTAGCTCCAGTTGGGTCATCTTCTGCAGCTGTGACCACTTCAGAAGTGAACCAGCAGATGCAAGACCTCTCTCCCCTCTCAGTAACTCCACCTTTCAAATAAATAGATGAATCTTTAAAAAAAAAAAAAAAGCAACTATTTGATCAAAGTAGGCAAAGTAAAAAGCTCTAGAACGTTAGTAGTGTGATGTATTTTTTGAGTGAAGACACACTGGACAAAAAAAGTAAAATATGACAAATAGAAGTTAACTCCCATACTGCCCTCAAAAATGGAGTCTGCAAATTAATGTCAGGTTCATCTTTGCAAAAATCAGTGCTTTCCATGTTCATTGTAACCAGCAGAAATTTCTCATCTACAATGCATAGATTCCTTTGGAAAAAAAAAAAAAAAAACGCAAAAGCTAAAAACAAAATCGTGCAAACTAATTAAAAAAATAACAAAGATCTTGTATGGTAAATAATGTATTTAGCATTATGCATACATTTTCATATAAATATAGAAAATACAAAGAAATATATTATAAACTTTGGGGCCAGCACCATGGCATAGCAGGTCAAGCCACTGCCTGCAGCACGGCATCCTATAAGGGCACCAATTTGAGTCCTGGCTGCTCTGCTTCTGACCAGCTCCCTGCTAGTGTGCCTGGGAAAGCAGAAGATAGCCCAGGTGCTTGGACTCCTGTACCCACACGGGAGACCCAGAAAAAGCTCCTGGCTCTGGCTTCACACCAGTCCTGCTCTGGCTCTTGTAGCCATTTAGGAAGTGAACTAGTAGATGGAAGATCTGTCTCTTTCTCTAACTCTGCCTTTCAAATATATATGTATATATACTTATATACACACTTCTATACATGTGTATATATATAAAGTTTAAGTAATTAATACAGTATGATACCAGCAAAGATGACATAGATTGAGCGAACAGAATAGAGAGCTCCGAAGTAAATCATACATGTGTGGTCAAATGAATTTTGACAAGAGTGCCAAGAACACACAGTTGGAAAAGGACAGTCTCTTCAACAAATGGTGTTGAGTAAATCGAGTATCCACATGCTCGAGGGTGAAATTAGACCCTTATCTTAAATCACATGCAAAAATTAAGTCAACATAGAATAGGAACTTAAGTCTAAGAACCTGAAATTGTAAAATTATCATCACAAGGAAACTTAGGGCAAAAGTTTGGCCATCATGCTGGCAATGGTCATTTGTACCAAAAGGCACAGGCAGAAAAAGCCAACAGACACAAAGTAATAACCTTCTACACAGCAAGGGAGACAGTGAAAGGCAACCTATGGAATGGGAGAAAATACTTGCAAATCATAATGAATAAATGGTTAACACCAAAAATACTTAGCAAACTCCTACAGATCAGTAGTAGAACAAATCCAGTTTCAGGAAATGTTAAAGACTTCAGTACACATTTCTCCAAAGACAGCATACTGATATGAAAAGATGTTGTACATCACTAATGAGGGAAATACAAACAAAACCACAATGAGATGTCACCTTGCACCTGTTAGGACATCCACATCCCACATCAGAGTTCCTGGGTCAATTCCAAGCTCTGATGCTTGATTCCAGATTGTTATTGTGTACCCTGGGAGTTAGAGGTGACGGCTTAGATAACCGAGTTTCTCCTAAGGACACAGGAGCCTTAGTTGGGTTCCTGGATCTCAGCTTTAACTACTTGAGTATTTGGTGAGTAAACCAGCAGGTGGGAGCTCATTCTCTATTTCTCTTTGCCTCTCAAATTCCAAAGAAAAAGATAGGGATACGGAGAAATTGGAACCCTTATACACTGGTGGTGAGAATGCAAAATGGCACAGTCGCTGTGTAAAACAGTATGGAGATTCTCCAAACAACTACAGCACTATTTGCAATATCAAGATGAGAAACCAACCTAACTGTCCATTCACAGATGACTGGTAGAGAAATGTCATTAACTATTAATACAGTGGGAGCCTGCATTGTGGCACAGATGGTCATGCTGCCACCTGCGACACTGCCACTCTGTATTGGCGTGTTCTTGGCTGTTCAACTTCTGATCCATCATCCTGCCAATGCATCTGGTAAAGCAGAAGATGGCCCAAGTATTTGGGCCTCTGCAACCCACATGGGAGATCCAGATGGAATTTGCAGCTCCTAGCTTTGGCCTGGCCCAGGCCCACTTGTTGCAGATGTTTGGGGAGTAAACCAGCAGATGGAAGATCTCTATCTCTGCCTCTCTGTCACTACACCTTTCAAATAAGTATTTAAAAAATAACACAATTGAATAATATCCAGCTTTTAAAATAGAAATTCTACAGTTTAAGACAAAATGGATGGGTTTAGGTGGTTTCATGCTAAGTCAAATAAGCAGTCTCAGAAATACTTCATGATTGCACGCAAACAAAATAGTCATACTCATCAAATCAGAATAGTGGTCACCAGAGGTTGGGGGCGCTGGCAGTTGCCAATCAGTCATAAAGTTTGTTACTCAAGTTGCATTAGTTTTAGAGATTTCCTGTAGCACATGATGCCTAGCATTAACAATATTATAATGTGCACTTAGAAATTTGTTAAAGGGGGCAGATCTCATGTTAATTGTCCTTCCCACAGTAAATTCTTAAAATGACATGTCAGTCTTATGATTCCAATTTAAAGTATGTACTATAGTAATTTATTGACTTGTAATTTGTTAGAAATCATACTAAATTAATATGGAAAAATTTATACAAATTTAGACTCTATTTTTAAGTTGTAATGTTACTCAGCAGTATAAGTATATAATAAACCTGATGAATCAGATAAAATCAAATATATTTGAATATATAGTTTAAAACTTTGAGGCTAACACTAAAAATTATCCTTAAATTTTGTTAAAATTTGGTAGATTTGGGGATAGAATGATATTTTAGCTGAAATGAAATGCACAAAGAACTAGCCTTTTGAATTTATAATTAACCAGTTGAGTATTAGTTTTAAAAACCAATCCAACTTCCAAATAATATTTCAAAAGCATGACAATGGCCCTTGAAGGTACCACAAACCTTTAATTCAGTATTTCTGTAGTGGAGAGAGTCTGATCAAAGTTAAGATAAATAACTGAAAACTGACAGACCAGAAATTGCATCTATATTGAAAGCCTAAAATGTGTAAATTTAAGGATTTCAAGTTTTATAGTTTCAGCAAAGCTAAAAATTAGTCATTTCACATTACCTTTTTTGGTGGGAAGATATAATTACAAAAGGAAAAAGAGGACATATGCAGTTTCTCAAGCAGTGTTAAACTTCTCATCCTCAGGGGGAAATGACATGATTACTATGCAAAATGGCAGCAAAATGGGCTGAAAAAATATACATATGCAGGGGTGTTGTGATACAGCAGGTTAGGCTACCAATTGGGATACCCACATCCCAAATCAGAGTGCCTAGGACCAAGTCCCTCCTCCACTTCAGAGCCAGGTTCTGGCTAAAATGCACTCTGGAAGACAGAAGATGATGGCCAAGGACTTGGGTTCCTGCTACCCAAAAGATGACCAAGTTCCTGGCTCCAGGCTTTGGCCTTGCGTTGGCCCAACCCCAACTGTTACAGACATTTGGAGAATGAACCGGAGGATGGAAGATATTCCCCACACCCCTGCTCTTCCACACTCTTTCAAATTAAAAAAAAAAAAAAAACTTTAAAAACCAAAGAAAAAAATATGAAAATAGTTTTTAGAACACAGGTTCTCCAGAGCCTCAGCATAATTGCTACAGCCAAAGAGTATCCAAGCCAAGCTGAGAGGTGGTGATTGGGGACACAATTTTCTTTCCTTGCCCTGAAATACAGCCCCATGAGGTCATCTACAGCATTGCCATTCACCCTGACTCCAAGGCAAAAGACAAGTTCTTACTTAGCAGATCTAGAGTGGGGCCTGAGATTAGATTTTTCATAAAGATCTCAAATTGTGGGGTAGCCACTTGGCCTGACCGTCAAGATGGTGGCATCCCATTAGATAGACTTCCTGGATTAGAGTTCCAGCTCTAGCTCATGACTCCAGCTCCCTGCTATTGTACATCCTGGTGGGGTATCAGGTGATGGTCAAGTGATTGAGCTCCTACATGAGTTCCTACTACCCACATGAGAGATCTGGATTGAGTTCCCAGCTCCCAGCTTTGGCCTCGTCTAGCTCTAGTCATCGTGGGCATTTGGGGAGTAAAGCAGTGGATGGGAGATCTGTGTCTTTCCCTCTCCTTCCTTCTATATTTCTCCATTCCTCTGCCCATCTCAAAACAAAACAAAACAAAACAAAAGGCACAAACATCAAGCTGAGCCACCAGCTAGTTTCATGGACAAATGCACCTGGAGAAAAGTCTACAAATACTTAGCACACAATAGTGAGGGAGATTTCCTATAGTTAAATACTTTTTAAAAACACTGATACATGTATTTTCACAATAAAAAGTGTTTTGATATATTTCTATTATTCACTTTAATCTCAAGTATTTTTAATCCCAGAAGATTATCAGTGAAGTCACTGATAGGTGTTGGTAATTCAAGAGGATGACAAGAAAAACCCATCTCCATTTCCATGTTAGCCATAGCACATTTCCATTCAGTCGCTAATTTCTCATCTCATGTCTATAACATTTCCAAACAGGAGTGTTCAGACTTAATGCTATTCAGTCACTGTCATTGACACCAGCGAGAGTTTGTTTTACACGGAAAATTTTTTCCTAGAAAAAGGATTATAACCCACATTTTGAAGTTTGAGATGTGACCATTCACTGGGAGGACAGATTGTTTGTGAATGCAGTATACTCCTCCTACTGGGAGAAAATTTAGTTATTAGGAACACAGGGCCTATCTTTGGTTGGAATCCCCAGTATGAAACTAAGACATGACATCTGTAGATAAATATGGTATCACAGGACTCTTCCCTTGTTAGCACTACAAAGTGCTCGGCAACATTGTCCTAGTATGTGGCTACCATGTCTGATTCACAGAAATCTCTCCAGCAGGGATGAGCTTGTCTATGGCACACCAAAAACTTCTAATGAGATGCTTTGGCTTCACCACCATCCAAAGCTGTCCTCTGTGATCTTTCAATTGACAGAAACAATTTGAGCTTCCATTTGTAGAGAGCAGAACAAAAGTTACTGTGAGTTTTAATTTCTGGATGGGACACCAATACTACATTCAACTCACTCAGTTCTGTTTCTGCCATGATCACATTGGAAGATTTCCCAGGGCCATCTGCTGGCAGAGGGGAGTCTGAGTGGCAAATGACATGAGTCACCTTTTTTTAAGAAAGCAGCCTGCCTTCTCCACTGCTCACATCATCTGCTACAGCAACTCTAGAAGGCACAGCATGGGGCTGGCGCTGCGGCATGGCAGTTCCTAACTAGTTATCTTAGTCAAGCCCCTGCACCTTTCTGAACATCACACGCTGAATCTACAAAATGAGCATCTTGGAATATCCACAATACTTGGTGGAATGTGTGACACACCTAACATGCCAGGCACAGTACAAGATGCTGGACACTAGGCACAGTATTCCTTCCATGTCTCTGATCCCACAGCAGGAAATCTCAATGAGTCGGCCTCCCACATCACTCACATCCTGGGAATATGAACAAGGACCAGCAGCAAGGCTACAACTTGGGTGATATTAATAGAGCCAGGAGGTGAGTGAATTCAACTCTAGATGACAATTGCAAGCATTTTCACTTTGTATTTCCTCCAAACTCATTTGTGACTGGTTCTTCCTCATTGCTGGTTCATGTTTCAGAAAGTCACCTCCAATTTATTTTTTTATTTTTATTTGATAGAGTTAGACAGTGACAGAAAGTCACCTCCAATTTATAATAGCCTTTTAATTTTTATTTGAGAGGCAGAGAGAGAGATAGCTCCCATCTGGTGGATCATTCTCCAAATGCCCACAATAGCCTAGACTGTACTGCCCTGAAACTGGGAGATAGGAAGGCAATCCAGGTCTCCCACATGGGCGGCAAGAACTTGAGCCATAACCACTGCCTCCCAGGGTCTGCAGTAGCATGAATCTGGAGTCAGGAGCCAAAGCCAGGACTCAGATCCAGGTACCTCCAAAATGGGATGCAGGTTTCTCAACCAGTAACTTAACCACTATGCCGAACACCTGCCCCACAAGAACAACTTCATTTGTGGAATGAAACATTTGGGGCAGTTTAACAATCGCCTAACTTCAAACTTCTTTCAACTTAATATCTTCCCTCTCTGGGTCCCTCAGTCCCAGCATCTAGCAGACAAGACATATTGGATACCGGATACTTAACATGTTGTTTGTGGTTGAATAGCTAAAGCAATCTTGTACAACAAAAACAAAGCCGGAGGCATCACAATACCAGATTTCAGGACATACTACAGCGCATTCTGTTTCTAACACTAACATACTGGGGTCTTCAAAAAGTTCACAGATAACATGTGTTTAATTCCACTTTTCAATGAACTTTAATTACCCTGATATGTATATGACTTTCACAAACTTTTTACTCAGGGCAGGCTGGTATAATAAAAATAACACAGCTACAAGTACAGAACATAATTTGGTTCCAATTTACCTCTGCCATTTAATAACAGTGAACTATATTCCTCATATATTAGATGTAGATCAGAGAATTAAGTTAGGTAATATATAAATAACATTACTGACATGTGGGCAATCAACAAATCAGCCTTTTCACTTGTCAAATTTGTCAGATGGATACTGTGGTTGCTAACCTCCCAACGCTATTAAGTCAGGAACTAAATGACAGAGACCAGACTCAAACACAAGCCCTCACACTCCAAGTCTCACTGCTTTCAACACATGGACTTTGCTTTCTGTGAAAAAGCTTGAGACTCTGGTAGATGTTTGAGAAACCGTTTTCTCCATGAGTTACCCCTAGTTTGCAAAACTTAGTAAAAGTGGCCGAAGACACAATACTAAGCCTACTCTGAAACTCACCTGGTGGCTAGGCATCGGATATCTCAAAGCAGCCTGTTTGTGTCAGAAGTTTGATTGGTTAGCAAACACAGAGTTTGAAAATCATAGCTCTGGAAACACCTGTTAGAGAGTTTAGTTTGCAGAAAGCACAACTTAGTTTTACCAAGTTCCAAACACCATCAGTAAGATTTACAAGTTTCTGCACCCAGGATTTTCAAATTTTTCACATCTATAGGAACTTTCAACAGAAAAGTAAAGGAGACATTGATCTCTGTGTCAGCGTTCGTGTTACCTTAACTTAAATAATTGTGAGGAGCTTCCTGGTATAGAAAAGGTATATTTCAGCTCACAGTTTGCAGGTTCACGGTTCGAGAACAGGAGGCCCCATCAGTCTGGTGTGTGCTGGAGGCTGGAGCTAGCAGAGTGGACTTGGAGAAAGAACCACCGGGCGAGCCAAGGCGCGGGGAGAGAGAAGCCAGGCGGAACTGGGCTTAAATAACCCGCCCTCTAGGGCGAATCACCTTCTGGAGTCACGCCCCCAGTGACTTAAAGACTTCTCACCAGGCCCACCTGGTGGGCCATAAGCAGATAAGCCTCCACCATTAATCCCTCAACCTTTAGCCCAAGAGATTTTAGAGTTAAAACACATGCATGAATTTGGAGAGCTAAATTCTAACCCCTAACGGTGTCACAAACTTACTTATTAGCACTACTTACGTATCCACAGGTTTAGAGACTGGAACAACAACAACAAAACAGATTGAAATTATAGAGAGCAGCATTTGGTTCCCCCTTCAAAAAGGCCTGGCAGCCCAGGTGTGGCTTACCTGACACCCTCCAGTTCTTCTTCCTCTTACCAGCTGAGCAAGCACTCTATCAGGTGGCTGCAGCCTAATCAAATAATATTAAGTTCCCCAATGTGAAGTCCAGAAGTTAAATTGTGCAAGAGAAAAGCTCAGAGAGCAAAGTATGTATAAATTTCTAGCATTTCCTCAATCTTTACCATTAACTCGCATGCCATTAATTCAACAGTATTTTTATAACTCATTTATCATTATTGTCTCAAAGCATTTAACTTAGTTTTCTTAGAAACAACCATCTCTCTTTTCACATGTATTTGGTTTCATGTGAAAGGTATATAACTATTAAAGCAAGAATAGCTGGAATCAAATGATTCTGGAGCAAACACTTATTAAGCAGATCTATTTGTCATAGGTGTCTTCAGATTTAATGTGTTTCTGAATCACCTGGACATTGTTAAAATGCAAACTTATTCCGCAGGTCTGGGGCGGAGGTGCACTTAACTGGGTAATCCTGCAGGTGACGCCAGTGTTGGTGGTGGTCAGCCCCACCTGGTTGTGAAGCTTCTAGCCGAGAGCATTGGCGTGCATGGGAACTCACCACAATGTTTTACAGAGAGGAGGAACATGGACCATGGCTTCGCCTGACAAGTCAGAGAATGCCTTTATCATAAGTGAGATTTTACTTCGGTCGCACACTTCATACACATCATTTCATGTAATCCTCTGAAACACTATATCCAGGAAGGCCAAATGAGGGGACTCGAACAACTCATGGAAAAATGGAATTATGTTTTGCTACAAAACATACTTGAAATCAATGTATGATTTTTTTCTCATCACACATTTTCCATGAACGCTTTGAAGGCCCTTTGTATTCCCACGTTGTGGATCATAACACTAAGACTCAGCCAGTTAACCAGCCCAGTGTCTGTATGAGACACACTCTAAGAGAGAGCAGCTGCCCTTTGTTTCCATCTAGGAGTTTAAGTCAACTAAATGGAAGGAAACTTGGCCAGAACTGTAGTCTAAAGAAAGGCCCAGCCCATGTCCCACTTTCTTTAGATTGCAGTTCAAGGAGTCCCTGCCCCTCCACCCCCACCTCCACCACCACCACCAACTCCCCCAGAAAATGGGAAGCAGAAGCAAGAATGAACAAAGTGTTCCAATTTTTAGAGTTCTGAACAGATTCTGTGTGAGTTAAAGCCATGCCATACTTTATTCACTGAAGAAAAAATTCTCATCCTTAATAATACAAGCAGTTTTCATGCCTTGAAATTCTTCTTTGTTAATTCATATTTGCAGATTTCTAATGCTCATGAATCAAACAGATATATCACATTTACCTTAGAAGGTGGTGTCAACAATGACAAATAAAAGTAAGCAACCAAACAGACTGAGTTTTGCTGAATCATACATGTTTCCATTGTTGCCGAATAATCCAGCCTTTAGAAAACCTGGTAATGGGCCTAAAGGGGAAGAAGAGCCACTTCTATGCTTGATCCTATTCTTTCAATCAGCATCTGACCACCTACAATAGGAAAAAAAAGGCACATGATAAAGTAGGAGCATGTGCCAAGAAAGCAGAATTCAGATGTTTAAGATTGTTTCTGCCTAACAATAGTACAACAAAAAGCAATTTTTGATGCCATGAGAAGTTTCTACTTTAGGTACATTAATTACTAGTTGACAGAATTTAAAAGAATCCGTTTAAGTTCATAACACACTCTGATAGAAAACATTCTGCAGAAAGTAATGTCAGTTTATTATTATTTATGCCAACTCACGTTCAAGTTGGCAAATTCATGAATGCCTATTATTGCCTTAGAAGTGAGACAGCACCATGAGGCCTAATCTGTTTTACAGTTGGAGGAATTCAGGGGCCTGCATGTTGGATTTAATCTGCCGTAATCAACCCACTCTCTGGTTCCAGATCACAGCAGCTGCAGGCATTTGGGGAGTGATCCAGCAAACAAAAGATTGATAAGCCTCTCTCTCTCCCTCTCTCTGCCACTCTGCTTTTCAAATAAATAAAATAAAAATTTAAAAAATGAATCCCTCAGAGGAGCCAGGAAAACAAATTTGATACAGTTTTAAAAATACAACTTATAAACAATGTGTTTTCTTTTTTATTTTATTTTATTTTTTTGAAAAACAAAGTCTTCTTTCAGCAAAAGAAAAAATGACAGACAAATTTGAGCAGGTAGGGGATGCTGAAATGACCAGAGATTTGGAGTCTAAACACTAACGTTCTCATCTTGGTTTCCACCTCTGAAATGAGACTCTTTCTGGCTTTACAATTCTAAGGGCACAGGAGAAACCACCCAAGGAGTGATCAAACTTTCAAAAACATAAATACAGTGATTGTTTTCATTTTACAGCATCTATCTTCTATACTGAAATGATAGTTACGAAAAGTTAACAGAGGCTGATGGACTAAACTCTTCAGGGATTTTTATTTTTCTTCTTTAAATTATTTTTAAAAATTTTCACAGTGAGCACATATTACTCCTACATGCAGAAAATTACTGTAAATTAAAGAAAATAAATTGAACCGCATGTTTTGAACAGTATGTGTTACATGACATTCATGACAGCTCCTCCCCATGCAACTCCAGTGGTAGAGCACGCATGTTATTAACAACCATCTGGGCCACCATGGACATATGTTGCGTCTTTAATGTTTCCTTCAATAAGAAAAATTAAAAGTGAAGCACTTTGTTCTTTTGAAAGTGGCTTGATAAAACTGGAAGAGAAGAATGGGCTTTTTCCATCCTGTATACTTCCCTAAGAATCCCAACCTTCTTGCTTCTCAGCTGTGACTCTGGGCGACCCGGCCAACATTTCTGAAGATGGGGTAGGGGCCACAGTGTGGAATGCTGGGGACTGTTTCTTGCTGCTAACCCTGCTTCTCTCTTCCACTCTGAGATGCCAACTCTGGGAGTTTACAAACTACATATCCCAGGATCATTTGCAGCTGGATGACAATAAAGATTTGCTAATATAAGTCACTGGCTGGTGACTGGAAGGAAGGTTTCCAGGCACTTCCTAGCTAGTTGCAGATGACAACTCCAGCTCCAGTTTCCAGCTTCTGTCCACATGCTGAGCACTCGCTGCTTGGCTTCAATGGTCCAAGCACCTGGCAGTGCGGGCCACAGAGGGGTCAGCATCAGCCACAGAACACACATCCTACCATGCACTCCATACAAAGACCCAAATGCTGCTCCCATGGCAGGGTCAGGGGGACAGTGAGGAGTCTTCAGATCTCCCACGATTTCAGAGGAAAATGTGCCAAAATATTAGCAGTTTTAATGATTTAATCAATCAAGGCAACTATGGTTAGAGACTAGCTGGTTCTGTGTGGATGTCTGCTGTCCACAGGCTATGATTATGCATTTGGCAAAGGTAGAAAACTCAGCAGTATTTGACAGACCAACTCTCTCCCTCTAACAGACTTTTCTGACCTGCAAGTTATGGAATGAGAGGGGGAAATTGTTCTTGACAGTGGATTAAGGGCAGGGCTCACAACCTCCTCTTTTTTTTTTTTTTTTGACAGGCAGAGTTAGTGAGAGAGATAGACAGAAAGGTTTTCCTTCCGTTGGTTCACCCCCTAAATGGCCTCTACGGCCAGAACTATGCCGATCTGAAGCCAGGAGCCAGGTGCTTCTCCCTGGTCTCCCATGCGGGTGCAGGGCCCAAGCACTTGGGCCATCCTCCACTGCCTTCCCGCACCACAGCAGAGAGCTGGACTGGAAGAGGAACAACCAGGACAGAACCAGCGCCCCAACCGGGACTAGAACCAAGAGTGCCATGGCTGCAGGTGGAAGATTAGCTAAGTGAGCCATGGCGCTGGCCACACACTTTCCTTTAAGTTATTGAAGTACTGAGGGTTCCCTCGTCTGAGGACATAACCGTATCCCCTCCAGAGCGACCACTGTACATTCTTTGCTTTTTGTAAAATAAATTGTATTGTTTATTTGAGGTTTATAACATGATGTTATGGGATACATACAGATGGTAAAATGGTTACCCTAGTATAGGAGGTTAATGTAAAGGACTTAAAAGTTCATGAGAAATGTGTGCTCTCTTAAATCCATTTGTTCACAAGCTTTCTGACATACCCTCACGTCTATCATATGATACAGTTATTTTGTGATGACAGCAGCTAAAACTCTACTTAGTTGGCAAAAATCCCTGGTAAAATACAACTTGATTAATACAGTCTTGTCCTCTGCCCCTCCTCGCGGGTCCCAGTGTCCCACTGGCCACCCTGTCCCCGGTGGGGTGTGCAGAATGCCCTTCTGCATCCAGAAATGTGGGAACAGGCTCAGAAGGACCTGAGTGGTGGTTGCAAAGGAAGACAGCCAGGCCCTAGAAGTAAAATCCAGCATGAGAACTAGTCCCGGGGACACAGCATGTCGTCGTGACCTGCAAGGAAATTCCTGTATCCCCAGGGGAGAGGATGGGCGCTAAGCCACTCTGGTCGAAGAAGAACCAAATCCCTCATGAGAAGGCAGGGCAGGCAAGCCCACCTCTGCCCCAGAGACCCCCAATCTAGCACCCAGGAACTAGACCACTCCCTGTCAGCTCTGATGATGCCGCTGAGTACACGATCAGCCAAGCCACTCCAGCTCACCAGAGCTCATTCTTACTTTGCTGTTGTGGATGTGTCCAGGGCCTGACAAATGGTACAATGCTTCATATGACAGAATGTCCTACGCCAGGAGCAAGCAAACTCTGGACTGCTCATACATGAGCCATCAGCACTTTCCAGTGTTCTAATCAACTGTTTCCTTTTGTCTGGACTGGGAATGGACCACACTTTCTTTTTCCCAAAAATTAGGAACTAAAATAAGTATCATAAAATGACTGGGACTGCCGATAATTTTCCATTTTTCAACTCAAATATTACCTCACCTCAAATATTACCTCTCCCTCTTGCCAGTTGTCATTTAGATTTGTAGCTTCTTTTTATAGTTACACATTCAGTTGAGAAAGATCAGCTAGAAACGTAATTCTTTTAGGAGAGATTTTCACAGCAGTGTTTCTCACATTCAGCAAATCTAAGTCAACGGTTACATTATATTACTTATAGCCAGGAGGAAGAAAAAGTAGAGATGAGGGTTACAAGTGAGTTCTCCTGCTTTCATATTTAAAAATTTAGTGCTAACAATTTTCATTCCAAGCTAGTTGAGACCAAGGTTTCAGTTACGTAAAAATCCCTCAGGGGCTGACCAAGGTCTAGCACCCAGGAAGGGAATGATATGCTCTATGTCCTGCTTGCTCTGATTATAACAACCATGAACTTTATCATTGCCAGCTGGCGTTTCCCCATGGCCCACATGTGTTTCACAGTATAGCACTCTAGTACTCTAACTTGGTGATCCAAATGCCTTCTTTTCAGTCCACAGTCCACAACCTCTCTCAACAAGGACTGTCTGTCTGCATTCACCTAGCAGGGCTCCAGTGTGAAATATGTGGTTTAGAATGCAGGAAACAACATCCCATAGGACAACTCAGGACTGCCTGTGTTCTTTTTGCCTCTACTTTTGCAAAGCACATGGACAATGGCTATTTTAGTTGCTGAGAGAATTCCTGGCCCACTTTCCTATCCTCTGCTTATTCCTACTCCAAACCACCAGAGAGTAGATTTCGGCAGAAGAGAGCACCAGTATACTTCAAAAGCAAAGCTAGAGGCCAGCATTGTGGTGCAATGAGCTAAGCTGCTGCCTGCAATGCCAGCACCCTATATTGAAGCACCAGTTTGAGTCTCAGCTGTTCTGTTTCTGATCCAACTCCCTGTTAATGTGCCTGGGAAAGCAGCAGGGGATGGCCCAAGTCCATGGGCCTCTGCCACCCACACGGGGGAGATCCAGATGGAGCTCCAGTCTTCCACCTGCACCAGCCCTGGTTGTTGAGGACATTTGGGGAGAGAACAATCTCTCTCTCTCTCTCTCCCTCTTTCTCTCTCTCTCTTTCTGTGTGTGTGTGTGTCCATTCAAAAAAAGTAAACCTTTCTCTTATAAAAAAAAAAATTCCAGTCTACATCACATTTGTACGGCCTTCACAGCTAAGATAATCATTTCCATCACCACTTTTTGCTATAATAGGAAATATAGGAAATGTACCATTCTCAAAACATGGTGGATAGTTAACCATCTACCCCTTTTATCCAGGAGATACCTGAGCTACAAACAGCACTGTACGTATTGTCCCTAGTTTGGGAAATTGGTCAGCAACACAGTTGGAGTAAACTAGTGAGTAACTAAGCAAGGGCAACATCAAGCCCATGATAAAGCATGTCTCCCAGGAACCTTCTGATCCTACACCCATTCACAACTGGCCTTTTACTGAAGGTGAACTCTTCTCTTTGCATGCAGCACTCAGCTTGACCTGCCCTATCAGTGCTGGCTCCAGGCAGGAAGCAGGACATACAGGGCCACGAAGAAGGTGTTGGAAGGTGAAAATGAAGACACCAGATTCTTGGAGAGCCTAAGGAAGGGAAAGGAGTACATCATGCTTCTTGTTCTATTATATTTCTCTTTCTCTAGATAACACAAAATCCTCCCTGCCACTTGGCTCAGAAGAGCTAAAATCACATGAAAACTCAAATGTTGCTTTTGATCTGGATCTAAGGATTGAGACCAACTTTACTATTTCTACATGAACCAAGCAGTGATCTGAAAATGGCATCTTTGGAGCACAGCGGGCTGCTGTGGCTGTACTGAAGAGTCAGTGAAAGGAACTCAAATGTGATGCAAAGAAAAGATTTCCACAGCCCTAGAGGGCAGCAGCATAATGGAGGCAAAGTGGGAGAAATCAGGAACATCCATTCAAATCAGGAGAGTTTGTACTAGGCCAAGCAAGAGGTATTAAGAACTGGAAATTAGGGGCTGGCGCCGTGGCACAGTAGGTTAATCCTCTCACTGTCTGTAACTCTACCTCGCAAGTAAATAAATAAAATATTAAAAAAAAAAAAAAGAACCAGAAATTAGTCAAAGACAATGTTAACGAAAGGAAGCAGCAATTATGAGAACGTTGTGAATAGAACCAGGGGGAAATTTTATTTCACAGGGAATGAAAAGGAAGGAAGTTGAGGATTGAAAATGGCCCTGACATTTCCAGCTAAGGGACAAGCACTTACGACACCACTTAGGATGGCTACAACCCTGAGTGACCTGGGTGTGAGTCCTGGCTCTGCTCCTGATTCAAGCTTCCTGCTAAAGCGCACCAGCAGAGGTTGAAGACCCAAGTAGTTGAGTCCCTGCCACCCACATTAATATCTGGATTGGGTTTCTGGCTCCTGACAGGGGCCTGGCGAGCACTGGGCTGGATGACCCAGTGAATGACAGCTTCCCTCTCTCTCTTTCTACCTTTCAAATAAATAAATACATAAAAATAAAAATATTTCCAGCCAGAAGACTAGAAGGATGCTTATGCCATTAGCCAGAAGAGATCTGGGGAGATGGAGAGGTTTGGAGAAGGAACGGAAGTGGAAAAAATCTTGGGTATATTTACAATGCACTTCAAATAAATCTGAAAGTGTGAACAAAAGTGATGCAAGTTTATCAGGCAATTTAAAGATTGGCATTTTAATCTTTTTCTTGATGAAATTTGTAGTCTTACCAAAACCCAGTCCTTATGACAAATGTTTGACTGAAAATATAGTAAACCCATTCTCCCCAAGGCTCTGTTCCCCTCTGAAGGAGATAACAGCTGACAAGTGATGACCATGAATCAAGATGCCTGGAACCACACAGTTGAGTAGTTCATTAGCAAAATCGTAATTACTCAGGATAACCAAAGAGGAGTAGCCTACAGATCACACTCCTCTAACAGCCCATAACTGTAAGTAAGTGAGGATACGTGATTTCCTATGTTATTAAAAATAACTTGTAATAAGCCAATGGGAATAAGCATTCTCACAACAACAGAAACATTCTACCTCTTTGTTTCCAAAGATTAGGGTGGACACAGAGACAGAAAACTCTTCCTTATGTGATACTCTTGTTTAGGCTTCCTTTACAAACTTAACTCTGGTATATAACATACATACATTTTATAATACAGTGAGTTTTCAAAATATGATCCAGCACATTCTACTGATCTGAAGCCACAGTCCACGTCAGAGTTCTGCAGCAATAAAGATGTTTCTGCTTTCAGATTAAAGTGCGCAAATATTTTCCTACACAAGGAATATACAAAAATACTTCTAGAATAATGAGTTTAGTGAGTTACCAGGATACAAGATAAACATTCAAAAATTACATTTCTATATACTACCAAAGAAAGCATGTTCATGGAGGTAAGGAAGTTTCCATTTTATGAGCAGTAACTGGGTGGTAGGACAAGGAAATCTCTCATTTTTTCTCATGGAGTGTCACAGAGTCTTAGAGATCCCGGTCCCCTGTACACCTTGAAACTGCTCACTCAGTGGCCGGAGCCATGGCTCAATAGGCTAATCCTCTGCCTTACAGCGCCAGCACACTGGGTTCTAGTCCCGGTTGGGGCGCCGGATTCTGTCCCGGTTGCCCCTCTTCCAGGCCAGCTCTCTGCTATGGCCTGGGAGTGCAGTGGAGGATGGCCTAAGTCCTTGGGCCCTGCACCCCATGGGAGACCAGGAGAAGCACCTGGCTCCTGCCATCAGATCAGCACAGTGTGCTGGCCGCAGCACGCTGGCCACGGCGGCCATTGGAGGGTGAATCAACGGCAAAAGGAAGACCTTTCTCTCTGTCTCTCTCTCTCACTGTCCACTCTGTCAAAAAAAAAAAAAAAAAAAAAAAAAGAAAGAAAAAAAAAAAAAGAAACTGCTCACTCAGTACCAAGTATCAGGAAGTCAATGAGTCCTTAACATGTGCTTGCTAGCTTCTTCATGCAGTTGGAAATGCTCAAACTTTATCCACTCTACAACCTCCCAGAGCTCCCACTCTGGCTCTATTATACTTTGTTACCTCCAGTGTGCTCCTTATTCCCAAGGCCTGGCCATCCTCCTGTGTCACTTCAGCTTGTCCAGTCATTCCAAGCAGGTGTTATCAGAGAGCAGGTGCTCCTACTCCCATGCGCACTGGTACTATTCTAAAACTGCTGAATCCCCTTCTGAGAAGGAGACCATGTATTAGTACTATCGCTAATATAATTACAGGCCTGTAGGAGAAAAGAGCATGTCATACGGATGCCCAAATCCATCTTCCCACTCAGAACCGGGTTTGGGAATTTACGGGATTAGCTAAGCAAAACGAAGTGACAGAGCATGATAGAAGAAAGGGGTCAGGAAAGCCCTTGGAGCGTGTGCCTTGACAGAGCATGTGTTTCTACATGGCTTATGTTCAGGCATGGGGCATCACTTAACATGATAATGAACCAAAAGGTACCTCTCTGGTCTGAGTTGATCTGCTGTGCAGGCTCCAGTTGCAATGTTGGCTGCAGCCAGTTCAGTCCAGGCTTCTCAGGAACCTTGAAAGGGCAATTCAGATTCCCCAACCCCCGCCCAGGAAAAACTACGGTTATGAGGTTGCAAGTTACTATGCAACAGGCGGGTGAATGACTGTTGCTGGGTTGTTAGTGTGTTAGGCAGCCACAGGAAGCTTGCTGTTGAGCATGGGGAGGGGGACTCTGTTACCCGTGGTTTCACAGGCTGTAGGCCTTTCACTGTGTCTTTCCCTGTGGATGAGATGTTTAAAACCTTTTCATGCCTGCCACTGATCTCTGAGCTCCTCCCATCTACCCGATAATGAGATGGCCAGGACTGAAAACATTACTCACCAAGTAGGGAGTGAGTCCATACTGCCTCCCAAGAGGATGGTGGAATGCTCACGTGATGTTTTTTTAGCAATTTTTTTAAAAAAGAAATCTATCTCCTGTTTAAAATTTGAATATAATTTTGTCTGATTATAACTATAGTTGGATCTCTGCACCCGGATTTATTTATCCTTCCAGTTTGTGAAAGTATGTTGTGGAAGTATTTTGCCAGATGTCTTAGCTTCAGTTTTTAGGGAGTATCACCTTATTTGTATATGTCAGTATTTTTAAAGTTCATTTATTTCTTTTTATTTATCTGAGAGAACTTCCATCCATTGATTCATTCCCCAAATGCCCCCAACAGTACTTTTTAAAAAGCAAAATCTTTCAAGATACTCTATTAGAGAGTGCCCCAGTAAAACAATTTACATAACACATTCCTATGTATTGCTTCTTAAAAACAGGTTGAAAGGCTTTATAATTAACCTTTTGCTCATAGACAGCATCAAAACAGAAACTGTTTTGTAAATCACATAGTCTTTCACTTCTTTGTCATGGGGAAAATACTCCCAAGAGTATCAGATTATTTATTCTAGTCTTAACAATTTGAATTACGAAGTACATGTAATTTTAAAGTCTTTAGAAAATGTCAAGTAATAAAAATAATTTTTCAGGGTCCAATGCTGTGGCACAGTGGGTTAAAGCACTGGCCTGAAGCGCCAGCATCCCATATGGGCGCCGGTTCCAGTCCCGGCCACTCCACTTCCGATCTAGCTATCTGCTATGGCCTAGGAAAGCAGTAGAAGATGGCCCAAGTCTTTGGACCCCTGCACCCATGTGGGAGACCTGGAAGAAGCTTCTGGCTCCTGGCTTCAGATCGGCACAGCTCCGGCCATTGTGGCCATCTGGGGAGTGAACCAGTGGATGGAAGACCTCTCTCTCTGTCTCTACCTCTCTCTGTAACTCTCTTTCAAATAAATAAAAAATTTAACAAAAATTATCAAAAACAAGAAGTTGTGATGTAATTGCTCCACTGAAGATTATACCTTTGGGGATAACAAGCATGGCATTTATCAACACTGAAAAAAAAAATTTTTTTCACAAGCAAAGAATACATCAAACAAACATTTGCTTGAATATATCTGGCAAGGAGGGTTTTCCTGTTTTCTAAAACCTAGTAAATCACAGTCAGACCCTGGCAAAAAATGACACCAATTCATTTCACTTAACTGAAGTACTGACTCATTCTTTACCTAAAAATTTCAGAATATTCTAGGTCTATTACCAAATGGTAGATCACATAAAATAAAAATAGATTAATACCCATCACCCTCCTAGGAAAGACGTGAGTGGAAAGTAATTTAGCTTTTATGTTTTTGATCCAAAACTTGTGTCTGATAATTGGTTTATTTTTTACATGGATAGTGCAAATAGCGCAATCTGATTTCAAGTAGCTTATTTTTGGCACTCTTTCTAAGGAAGTTTGAAAGAGTTTCTGGGAAAACATCAATCAAAAATATCTCATGTTGACAGACTACAATGTATGTAAATCTGATTTTCTGCCTTTGGGTGATTTGTCTTGATTTGAGACTTAACCTAAATTTATGTACAAGAGAAAGATGCTCTGGAGCTTCCCGCCCCATTAATCTAGCCCACAATTAATGTAAGTCTCCCATCAGACATTCCCACTAACTAGGGACTTTAGGTGCAAATGACAGAAAGACAAGTCAAATCAGTTTTAGGAGGGGGAGAAGAGGAATGCTTCGGCTCACACAGCTGAGAATCAGCCAGGGCTGAACTGGCTTATGTGCAGGAAGTGCTGGAAGTCCAGGTGTCACCTGATTTGTCTACCTTTCTCCTCCCCTCTGAGTTTTGTTTTCAGGTGGGTTCTCTCTAGTTTAATGACCTCAATAGTCCCAGATTCCGTTTCCCTGTGGTTCCAAATACAGCCAGATACTAAGTCTCACTGATACACATGAAACATCAGGTTTCCATGCTTACCACCAGAAGGGGGTGTGAGTGAGAGAAGGACCTGTATGATCCAATCTATAAGGAGCAAGAATGAAGAGAGCTTGTTCCCAAAAGAAGAATCAAAACTGTATAGCTAGAAAAATGGGGGAAGGCTGCTGGGCAAGCAAAACCTACATTTGTCTATCAGAAGTTGGCAGGACCTCTGACCACATGCAAGAACTCCAGCTGCAGCATGGACAATGAAAGGAGATTTTTGGTTCACAAAATCCAAAGCACTAAAATAGCAAGAGAAAAGCTGCACTTCAGGAACCCCAACACTACTAGGACAGTCTTTCCACATCTGCACTACTGTTTGTGCCCCAGCCTCACTGTCTCAGACTGGACTCCTCCATGCTGGAAACATGGTGGCCTACAACTTAATATTTCTTTTCTCATGGTCCCCCAAGGAAGGGTTCTGAGTTTGTACTCTCTGACCTGGCATTTAAAAAAGGTATTTAAAATGGTTCAACACAATCCCTGGGCCAGTCTCTGTAGCCAAGGAGGCAACACCTTTGATAAAACCAGGAGAGTTCTTCATAGGGGAAGTGGTCAAAAGAATGGTTCCCAGGAGATGACAGATACAATTCCTAAGAGAGAAGAAAGATGGGACACACTGAATGGTAAAGGTTCAGAATGTCTTGATTTGAATCACAGCACAGTACAATGATCGATTCTATTATGGCTCCTATAAATGCACCCTTCATATCTCCAAAAGCAAATATCAGAGATAAATAGTAGACAGATAGTTGATGATACATATATATAGATGATTGATAATATAGATGGATGAATAAATATAGATGAATGGATAGACAAGCAAGAAGTAGATATAGTCAGATAGCTACATATCACCGTAGCGACTATATTCCAGTAAAGAAATTCTTACAAATTTCTCTAGGGCCTTTCCACAATGCCCTGCTTGCACAAAGAGTTATTTTCCAATAAAAGTATGTCTTATAAAAGGCAAAGTTTTGTAAGCAAATTCAAGCTTTACCTCTGTAACATATCCTATTTTTCCTTTAGCTGCCAGGAAGATGATATAAATTCATCCTGCCAAACCATGATTCTTCCCAACGCTAAAAGTCATCTAAGTAAATGCAGTACCACTGTACTACTGTTACTATTGCAACAGTAAATCTTCAAAAATCTTGGCTTTGACTAAGGTCATGAAATATGGGCAGGTTGACATAAAAGAGGAAAACTGGGTGGCTGTAGGGGGACTGATATTTCACCTGGAGTTGCCAGTTGTACTGGTCAAGATGCTCCAGAAAAACAAATAGAATGAATAAAAGTTGTGTGTGTGTATGTTTACATGTGTGCACATACTCATTCACACGCAAATACATGAAGGGACTTTGAAATGTTTATGGGGGGACCAGTGTTGTGGTATAACAGGTTAAGCTGCCACCTGCAATGCCAGCATCCCACAACAGTGCTGGTTTGATTTTTGGCTACTCTGTCCAATCTATTTTGATGCTAATGTACCTTGGAAAGCACTAGAAGATGAACCAAATCCTTGGGCCTCTGTACTTACGTGGGAGACCTGAATGAAGCTCCTGGCTCCTGGTTTCGGCCTGACCCAGCCCCAGTCATTGCAGCCACTAGGGGTGTGAACTAGCAATGGAAGATCTCTCTCTCCTCTCTCTCTAATTCTGCCTTTCAAACAAATAAAATAAAAATTTTTTAAAGTTCATGGAAAATGAATATTATTAAAAAAAACCATGCATAGATTTAAATTTTCTTTGGTACCAAAACAAACTTACCTCTAATTCCATTTTCCACAAACTTTTTGAAATACCCCCCTGTGTGTACACTTGTATACATACATCTATAATTAATTTGTATCTTTTTTTAAGATTTATTTATTTACTTGAAAGTCAGAGTTACACAGAGAAGGAGAGGCAGAGGTGGGGGGTGAGGACTTCCATCTACTGGTTCACTCCTCAATTGGCTGCAATGGCCGGAGCTGCGCCAATCCGAAGCCAGGAGCCAGGAGCCTCCTCTGGGTCTTCCACGTGGGTGCAGGGGTCCAAGGACTTGGGCCATTTTCTACTGCTTTCCCAGGCCATAGCAGAGAGCTGAACCAGAAGTGGAGTAGCTGAGACTAGAACTGGCGCCTATATGGGATGCTGGCACTGCAGGTGGCGCTTTATCTGCTACGCCACAGCGCCACCCCTATAATTAATTTATATTACAAGGAATTGACTCATGACATCACATAGACTGACACATCTAAAATCTGCAGAGTTGATGTCCCAGTTCCATTCCAAAGGCCAGAAGGTCTCCCTGGAAGAGACAATGTCCCAGTTCCAAGGCCATCAGATAAGAAGATTCTCTCTTACTCATGGGAGGATCCACCACAGGTTCTTTCCAGGCCTTCAGTTGATCGGATGAGACCCACCCCATGAAGGAGGGCAATCTGTCTGAAGCAGCCCTGAAAGCAGCCACTGTTCATGGAGCCTGCTTCCTCTTCGTGGACAACAGGATTAGTGGTGTTTGTGTTAGTGATATTATTTATGCCAGCTGTAGTCATCAGATCTAACGAACTGATAAAAGTTGTATTTGTATGTGCATTAATTCACACATTTTATCTATGGATTTTGAACATTATGAGTTCACAATTATGTCTGCAAATTTCAATCTGAAGCCACAAGGTTCTATTTCATTTTCTTCATTTACAAGTTTGTAACTCCCTTTTACAACATTGAGAACCCTGTCTCCTTAATCTTGAAGTTTACCTATTTGATCAGTTTCCCCTATATCTAACCAATCTCTCACCTACAACACCTCATCCCTCCTAAACAGACACTTTCCTTACTCTTTTGCGGCTTTAACATTACTTGTTGGCTCACTGTAACCTCATAGTATCAGGATTGGCAGGGTAGTCAACAGAGTATTTGACTAATGAGAGTATGGCGCATGTATCACTAGATAAAGAAAAATATGTGGCTTCCGGCTGTCTCCCTGATCACTTGCTTTGGGAAAACCTAGTGTCAAATCACAAAAAGAGGCCTGTAGAGTGAGAAACAAAGGCCCCCAGGCACATGAGCGAGGCATCACCAAAGTGAATCCTTCAGCCCCAGTCAAGACCTCATAGTTCAGTCCTGGACAACGTGTGATGGTAATATCTTGAGAAACCTGGAGCCAGAACCACCTAGGTGAGTTGTTCCTGAAGTCCTGACCCTTAGAAATTGTGAGAGATCAATAAATACTCACTCTTTTAAGCTATTACATTTTGTAGTAATTGTTATGCAGAAGTTGATAAGTTACACAACCTGCTAGTGGGTGATCATGTCTTGCTACTGATTTTCCTGATTTTGATGTTGGAATCCCAAGTCTTTGTAACTCCTCAGTTCTGGATAAACCAGCACAGCTGAACAGCCTACAGGTTGGACAAAATGTAAAGTACATTAATATGGCCAGATAATGAGTTAATGTTCATGGCATATAGCAACAGCTTGATCACAAGCATATTTATTATCATCTTTAAGACATTAAAAAAAATTCTAATTAGCATGTAATACTTCTAGTCTGGGAAGACACAATGCAACATTTCAGCATATAACAGGCACCAGGCTTTCCATTCCCTCTCCTATTCCTTGTGTTGGGAGTTCACTAGCTCCTCTCTTCTAGTGCCTTACACAGAAATAGACTGTCTTGCATCACTGGGAGCTATAATCACTACACGATGCTCCAAAATACCAGAACCTGTTATGTTTACTCTATGGTGTTGGGTATATACTATCCAACCTCTACCCATCCCAGTTCCTCTTCCTGGACTCTAGTAATCACTTTTAAATTCAGATAAAACATACATACTATATATACACATATATATAATCATTACTATATTATATATTATACACTAATAGATTAATTATATATTTATTACATATTATTGTTATCAACTTCCATATATTAGAGAGAATATGTACTATTTGTCTTTGTACATCTGGCTTTATTATCTTCATAATGAAATAATTAAAATAAATTATTCCTAAATTCCAAAAAAATACCAAGGGCAATCTGTTTTACTCTGTCTATAAATGTAATTAATGTCATCTAAAGAATCCCTCATGGAAACACCCAGAATAATGTTTGACCAAATGTCTGGGCACCCAGTGGCCAAGGCAAGTTGACACATAATATTAACCATTACACCAGGCATCTCTGAGGGAATGAGACTGCCCTGAGCTGAGTGATGCAGAAGAACCAGCCCTGAGAAGATCTGTGAGAACAAGTCCAGAGGCCCTGGAGAGAGGACAGGTTGATAGATTAGGGGAACAGAAACAGCAGTGTATGTAGACCAGGCTAGGCAAAGCCAGGGCGTTAGCTGAGGCCAGAGAGGTGCACAGGACAGGCTCAATAACACTGAAGAGCCAAAAAGGAGCAGTGGTCTGCAAAGTATATATGTTCATATTTTCAGTGTTTTATTCTAAAAATCATAAGTGAATGAAAATTAAACCTCACATCGCTTTACACTTAAAATAACTTTCTAATGAATAATGAAAGAGCACGACCTTGAGCAGAGACTATCCCAGAGGGTCCAAGAGGTGAGGTCGGCGTCACAATCAGCCTGTGATGCAGACTTGAAGGAGGCAACCACGGAGCTGTAGTGTGGGGTCTCCTTGGCACAGTTTATCATGATCCAGGGTGGGGTACTTTGAAGCCTGGAGCATAGTATCTTCCTTAATATTTGATGTTTTCCTGAACATTTGTGATTTTCTGGAACTCCTTCTGCTTATGCTGATGTGTGAAGAATGGTCAAATCACACAGGGGAAACAGGACGCCCACTTAGTCTTTGACTCACAGATGTCTCACCTAGTGGAGGTACACAGAACACCGAGTGAAGCTGGAGCCAAAGACGGGCCAAGACTGACTCGGAAATAGCCACCCTGGCCCTTAACCCAGTGGATCCTCTCTCTATGCACCTTTCTGAACACTTTGGATTTTACCCCCTGAGAGACCCAGCACTTCCTTAATAGCATCTCCCTGGCAAAGGACCTGATACACCAACACTCAGCTTCGAAAGTTCCTCATGCTCACCTGATGGCTCCATGAAGGGTCTACCTTCGGGAGCTGAGTGGGTTCTTTCTTTCCTCTTTGCCTCTTAAGCCCCTTTACTTCCGATCCACTCAAGGCATCCACTAACCACAAATCTCCACGAGACTGCCACAGAGCATGGAAAACAGCGCAGAGTATCCCCTACCACCACCACACACACACTTGCCAACCTGTGTAGAATGTGTCCCACATCTGGCGAAGCCCAGTTAGACCTGGTTGATGAGTCAGTTCAGGCACTTTGCATTTAAGACTGTATTTTTTGCCTACGAACTGATTATACAAACAGCTGCTCATAGCCAAGAGCAGAAATGAATGGCACGGTCAGTTTAAACAGACACACACATTGCTCCCTTCGGCACTAGAAAAATGTGCTGGTTTTAGGTCTGCTCTTCAGCAGTTTTTGGTTTAATTCTCCATGAGAACCCTCTCCTGGAGCCAATCTGGGAAGAGAAGTTCTAGTCAAAGCAAGGACTTCTGAAGTCACTCATCTTTTCCTGAGACAGCAGATTTCTCTGAAAGGCCCAAGAGGACGTATTCAAATGAAGGACACTTATTGTACTAGGATTGTCCACAGGAACAAAACCAAGAAGAGGGGGGTGTGTGTGTGTGAGAGAGAGAGAGAGAGAGAGGGAGGGAGGGAGGGAGGGAGGGAGGGAAGGAGGACTGGAATTACTTACGTAATCACGGAGCTAATTCTGCAGTCCCAAATACTGCAGGACAAGTGGGTAAGCAGGACACTCCAGGGAGCTGATGGTACATGCCAATCTGAGGGCAGCAGGCTCATGACCCACAAGGAGTCAATGTCTCAGTTCGAGTCTACGGACAGGAAAAGCAGTAGGCAGCAGGAATTCTGTCTTTTGGGGGAGAAGGTCCGCCCTTTGCCCTATTCAGCTCTTCAGTTCCTTAGGTAAGACCCACTCACATTAGGTCTACAGATTCAAATGTGAATCTCCTCCAAAAATACCTCATGGAAACATGGTACATGGAAACATCCAAATGTACTGGGCTCCCCGAGGCCCAGTTGACAGGTAAAATTAACTATGACATTTTTAAATACTTGTATGATTACATTTTAATTTATTGATGAATATTAATTCAAGAGATCTATGAACCGAATTCAGTTTTTCCTGTTTCTTTCTAGAAGTATTATGATTTTATATTCAGGCCTAGGATCCATTTTGAGATAATTTTAGTTTATGTTAAAAGTATGGTTTTTTTCACTTTGAGGAATATTGAGTAATTTGCTTTTCTTTCTTTCCTGTGCCCCTGTTAGCACATGTAGCCACCTGTAACAGGTGAGTCTCAAGTTTACAGAAACACAGGTAAGGAAAGTTGAATTCATGGTTTCGACTCTTCAAAAAGTTCATGGAAAATGTATCCTATGCATAATTATAGATCTTAGTTTTTTCCAACCAAGTGCCTTCATGACCATTCCTTCTACCTATTCTATTAAAATAGTAGCTACAAAACCATTAAGTCTTTACTTTTTCTTTAAAATGTATATATAAACAGAATTGGATTATATAAAGGCGCCAGACGACTTGTATTAAACATTCAGTCCAGAGGGATAAGACCAGGCTTTGCTTTTCCTCATCTGTAGTAAGTTTCAGGTCCTTGACTGAAAAAGCTGAACTGCTCCAGATTTGCTTCAGTGCCTCCATGTGTGACAAAGGAAAGCGAAGTCCATGAGACTCTGTTTCCTCCTCACTTCCCATCATGTATGGGCTATCTTAGATCAATTATTATAACTCTTGTTTTCTCGGGGTTTTGTGTTTTGCTTAGTTTTTTTATTTCTGTTTGTTTTTTTACATACAGATATTCAACTACCCTGGCACCATCTGTGGAAAAGGCTATCTTTTATTTTTTCACCAATAAGTTGTCTCTGTGCTTTGTTGAAAATTGACCACGTATATATTGGTTTGCTTCTGGGCTCGCAATTATGTTCCATTGCTCTACATGCCAACCTTGACGACAATACAAACCATCTTGATGGCTGCAGCTTTATAATAAATCTTGACATAAAAGTGGGTCAGAGTGTGCAGAGCAGACCTCCTGCTTTGTTCTCATTCTCCAAGGGAAAGAATTCAGTCCGTCACTATTCACTGCAACAGCAGCTGTCATACTGTTGGAGGTGTTCCTTATCATGTTGAGTAAGTTCCCCTCTATTCATTTCTCTAAGAGAGGTTGGATTTTTAAAAACTGCTTTCTCTGTATCATCCTTTCTCCATTGAACTGACTCCAATAGGATCAAACAGGAATCAACAACAGAAAGATAATAGAAAAATCTGTACACACTTGGAAACTAAGCTCCACACTTCTAAATAATCTGTAGGGGAAAGAAGCAGGCCTAAGGAAAATAAAAAGATAAACAGAACTGGATGAAAACAGAAATACAACAAATTAAAACTTGTGGGAAGAAGCTAGTTCAGCGCTGACAGGGAAGCTCACAACACTAAACACGTACAATATAGAGGAGGAAAAATTTCAAATCAGGCATCTAAGTGCCCATCAAAAAGCAGGTGATCAAAGGAATCCAAAGAACAATGGAAGAATCACAAAATAAAGCCAGAAAGCAGTAAAATTAAACACAGAGAAGCAATCAAGTCAATGAAACAGGGCATTACAAACATCCTACACAGCCAACCACATGAGCAGTCCTGTATCTATTAAGGAAATCGAATTTGTAATTCAAAATTTAAAAAAGAAAACGAAATTTCCAGGTCCAGCGTTTTCACAGAATTACAACAAATAGTTACAGAATTAACACAAATTTTAAACAATCTCTTCTAACAAAAGGTAAAAGAAGACACACTTCCAATTCATTTTATGAAGCTATTATTACTCAACAGAAACAGTTTAAGAAAGAAAACTACAGACAGTTTTCCTCATGAACACAGCCACAACAATCCTTTAAAAGATTGAAAAGTAGAATTAACCGACATACAGAAAGAACACTGCACCTTGACCATATGAAGATCATTCCAGGACTCAACATTGTACAGAATCCACACAGCAACAAACTACGGGAAAAATCATACGTGGATTGCATTTCTCCTTGCTGGTCAGAGGTCCAGCTGCAAGATACACCCAGGGAGATTCCCCACCAGACTATCCCTGAGCTCCTCTCTCTATCTACAACCAACGCCGATTTATCAACCCATAACTGTCATCACTCCCATTTTCTCAGGGAGACCCTTTCTCTGATGAGCATAGAAAGAAGGAAAAAAGAAGGTCTCAATAATCTCAGGGAAGCAGGTCCTGGGGAGAGAGGAGGGGAGGCATCACTTCCAGCCTCAGGATACAACAGGGCCTGAGTTTGGGCTGTGGTGGGAAGGATTCAGGGGCTTGATTACAGTTGGGAGGAATGAGACATACGATGGGAAAACTGGAATGGGAGAATGGACCATGGGAAAAATAAACTAATCTATGGCAATGTGTAAAGTGTAGCTCTGGAGATGAGCACAATGCCAAATAGGGAGCATTTGTGTTGGGATAGAAGGTAATCAAGTTCAACTATTGTATGCATATGATCAAAACCACAAAGCCAGAGTGGGGGCAGGGCGTGGGGCTGGACACTGAGGATTACATGTGTTTACTGAGCAAGTACAGCTTGTGTCGGGGGCAGTTCTCATGCATTATCTTACACAGACCTCCTATCCACCGTAAGATTCTAACTCCCATCATACAGCTGACAGAGGTGCATTAGGAAGGCTTGGCAGTAACATTCCCAAAGTCACATCTGGATCGGGCAGTGGAGTGAGAATCCAATCTGGGGGCGTTGCTGCCGCTTGCTGCTATCCTTTCTCGGGAGGCAAGCCAGGGCGACATCTACACACTTCAAACCTGGAGACACCTTCCATGACGCTCACTCTGCAAAAGGCAGCTCATGCTGATGAGGAGTTCTCACCTCGCCTTGCTGCTGGTTTCATTGTTCAAGAAACAGTGGAAGGAATGAGGGCCAGATCCTGCACAACTGAAAGAGCCACGGGTTCCACTGCAGTCCTTGGAGCAGTCACCTTAAACTCCACTTCAGAGAACTGCGTGATAACGTCATGACAAGGAGAGCCTCTGAATAACAGAGCCAGATTCCTAAGACTCACAGTAGCATTGTCAGAAATGGTCCCCACACCATAACAATGTCTAACGTATATTGCTTTGTGCCAGGCACTTCACCATGAATCGTATATACTCTTGTAACCCTATGAAAGATTCTTCGTTATTTCAAATTTTTTTTTTGACAGGCAGAGTTAGACAGTGAGAGAGAGACAGAGAAAAAGGTCTTCCTGCCGTTGGTTCACCTTCCAAATGGCTGCCACAGCCGGTGCTGCGCCAATCCGAAGCCAGGAGCCAGGTGCTTCCTCCTGGTCTCCCATGCAGGTGCAGGGCCCAAGCACTTGAGGCATCCTCCACTGCCTTCCCGGGCCACAGCAGAGAGCTGGACTGGAAGGGAGCAACCGGGACAGAATCCGGCACTCCAAGCAGGACTAGCACCTGGAGTACCGCGCCACAGGCAGAGGATTAGCCTAGTGAGCCTCGGCGCTGGCCTGTTATTTCAATTTTACAGACAAGGAAACTGAGGCACAAGGAGGTTAAGTAACTTTCTCATGCTCACCTAGCAAGTTCAACTCTGGAGCTGTCACTGAAGCACTACTCTGCATCCTGGGTCCCCCTCCAACAGATTTCATAAAATGATTAAATAAAAATTACAGTCCTATGTCCATACTAAAAGGAAACTTAACTATGGAAGAACTTCAAAAGAGAAAAGAGGTGAGAAGAAGGAAGGAGGAAGGAGAGGGGGAGGAAAAATGGGAAAGGGAAGGGAAACAGGAGGAATAGAAAGCAGAGAAGGAAGAAATTCTAAGTAGAATAGCCAAAGGAAAAATGGTAAAATTTTTAAAAAGTAAAATAGCCAAAGGAAAAGAGGAGGTGATCGACAAAATGTGTTTTGGCTCAAAATGGAAAATGAGACCATTCAAGATGGCTTACCTACCTTTGACTACAAGTGCCAAGTTCCTATCACCACAATTAAATGCGTGCCAAATAACACTTCAAATTGCCCATGGTTTTGAAAACTCCTCTAACACACTCAAAATGATCAATGGTCTTCGGTGACAAAGCTCATCTTGGCTTCTGAATCCAGGACAGTTTGAAAAACATTTAAAGCAGCTTCCAACAAGTGAGCTTTAAAGACGAAGACAAAGTACTCATGGAATATACTGGATACTCAGTCCTTCGATATGAACTAATTATGATCTCATTTAGAGTTGTATTATTGACAAATACTTAAATCTTAAGGACAAAACTGCATTTGGGTTACTTGCAATAAGCCTTGTCTTAAAGATTAATGACTCGAAAGTAAGCAATGGATCTGAGTCCAAATGCATTTGAAATTATCATCCCATTATCTGGAGCAGCAGCCACCAGGCAGTGCATTTGTTTAGAAGGTGAAGTTGGGGCCAGAGTTATGCATATAAGCATGGAGAGGAAAATATCAGATCTCTGCATTTATAAATTTCCAAACTACAGAGGATTCTACTCCACAAATAAAGGGTCCTCTCTTAGAATCTTAAGGTAATGATCAGTGGTGGGTTACCATCCCCACTGATGCCTCTGTGGTTTTCTCCATTTCCATTTTCTTTCGCTCTCACTAGCATATCAGTGCCATTCTTCTGTCAACCCTCAAACGAGCTGAAATAAGGAACCGGAGAAACTGGCAATCCAAGTATAAACTCGCACACTACTTCTTCTGTTCCCTGGGACAGTGCAAGGTTGGGACTGGAGAGAGAGGCTGGAGAGTGGGTGACCGGGATGAAAGAGGACAGAGGGAGTGGGCAGAAAGGGGAAAGGAGATGCCATAGTGTGGCGAAGCAGCCGAGGGACTCACTGCTGAGCCTCCCCCAGCATGAGTGCTGCTATGACTAAGGGCCACGTACCACTAGACACTAGATAGCCCGACTTCAGCCCCTGCATACGGGCAGCGAGGGGTGTGTACCATACAAGGGGAGAAGGGGAACACTGATTCCACATCTGATAGAAATAAGTTAGGATTCCCACAGGAGCTGGTGTGGCAGCACAAACAGTCCCATTGCCACATGAATGTCTCAGCAGTCAGAAGAGGCTCTCATAGGCAGTGCACCAAAAGAATGCATGAAGGCAAAGACCCTCAGGCAATCAGCTACACAAGGCATAACCATGGGTTCTTACTTCCCTAGAGCCAGTCATATTACTAGCAAGAAACTCGGTTCTTAAATGCACAGGCACAAAGACTCACAGGAGCACCACCCAGCATGTGTTCTGCAGTATGCTAAGTGACCCCTCAGGAAGGAGACAAATACATAGCAAAGGAATGGAAACCGGATGTAACCCAGGCAGACCAGCGCCCAGAAGAAACATGATGAGGTCCATCAGTGGCCCTGCTTTGGTTCCCACGGTTGCTGGCAGCAGCCATGGGAAGAGTTCTGGCTCTACCCCTCCAGCCCTTTCAGAGTGGCTTTGGGGAAACTGTAGACTTCTGAGCCCCGTGGAGTCACTTCCTCTACAAAATGTTAGTGATGGCTACCGCCTACTGAACTACATACTAAGTCCTGTGCTAAGAGCAGGTTTCACATTCATTTATTCTTAAAATGGTCCTTGCAAGTAGGTGCTTTTATTCTTCCTTTGTTAAAGGAAATTCTCTTTAAAATTAATGATGCACAAGAGTAACCAGAGAGGAGGCAAGGGCAAACAATGTCAAACCCACCAAGCCTCAGCCATCAACACACGTCTGGCTCTTGGTAAGTCTGATGTGGGAACAAATAGGAGAGAAAGGCCCACATTACCTCTGTGTAGAGTAAGAGAAACTTTCTCCAAAGAATCAAACCAAAACCATGTGCTTGGAATGGTTTATAGGGCAATACATAAATGCACAGGTTCCAAAATGAGAGTGGATTCTGGATTTCTCAATCAAATCTACCTCTTTGATTTACTGCATGGCAATGAATTAAGCAATTTCAACAGATTATCTAATTTTCTCCTTTATTGAATGGCCATATTAGTGCAGCCACCACACAGATCTGTTGGCATGAAATAGATGGAGGTAAAGCAGTCAAAGTATGCTTGGTGCCTGTTATCTACCAAGATTGATCCTACTGTTGGCTGTTCAGCGCGGGGCTGTGTGTTGTACACTGCACAGCCTTTCCCACAGGGGGCCAAGCCAAGATAATGGATCCCAGATAATGCAGCATGAAGAGCTTACAAGAGAGTCTAGGTCATAGGCTGGGAAATTGATGATGGCAGCAGGCAGACTTCCCTAAGAAGGTCCCTGGATGAATGTGGACAGGGAAAGAAGGCCACTGAAGCTGTGGTCCTGCAAAAAGACAGCTGGCAGGAGTCTGCAGAGAGGAGGCCAGATCCTGCGAGTAGGTTTTCTTTTTAGGTTGTGTGCAAAAGCAAAGAAAGTTGCATGTGCATTCTTCCCAGAAAGGATAGATTTTGCAAAGTCCTGGGAAAGTACAGTTCTAGAATTTGCTTCATAAGGAATACACAATAAAAACAACTATAGTGCAATTTGTTTATAAATCATGTGCTTCATTCTCCTCTCCCCCAGCAATGCTGACTGATAAAAACGGTTGTCCTGATGGATTCTTGGAGGGAAGGAATTCTAATGGCCTTCTGTTGTGCAGGGGTTCAAGGAACTCTCAGAATACCTTTAGCTGAGTAACTTCAGCTTCTCATTCTGAACACTGAGAGAGATGCACTCACATACCTTCTTCACAGAGTCCAGCTGTGGCTTCTTCATAAACCAAGTGCCTCCCAAATCCCTCAGCATCTGGAATAGCAGTTGTGCATTAACCAATTCTGTAAGATGGTTCAGCACTTCCTGCATACAGGAGGCTGTCCACAAAATGGAACTTTGTAACCAGCTGATGCACAGACAATGGCTATCTACCTGGCTACCTTCCTTTAACAAATCATGAATTGGTACCACTCACTCTCAGATTTAATGAATTGCTGAAGGAATCAAAGACCAAATCACTGCAAAACGGACTGCATTAGTTATTCTTGAAGTTCCACTCGACGCCATGCTTAGGACTCACGCATGAACCTCAGACTCCCTGGGAGCATCCCTCTTCTTCAGCCCCGTCAGCGGAAGGCCTGTAACACGCTTGACTGCTGGCCACTTGGAGGCTCATGCAGGAAAGGCAGTGCTCAGAGACCTGGCTCACACACTGGTAACAATTTTTACACTAAAGTAGGCGAACAATAAATAAATGCTGTCTACAAACTGAAAGAAAATCCTTCTCAGCAGTCAGTCTGGAAAAGCTATGGGGCTGTGCTTTTCATCAGGGGAAAGAAAGTTCCAGGTAAATAACTTGTATGAACCACTTCTGCCCTGACTTTGTGCGTATTAAAAGGTAAGCCTGAGGCTTTAGCTCTCAAATCAGTGCGCATCAGGGCTTGTGGAAACACTGATCACTGGGCTGCATCTCCAGTTTCTGACACCAGAATTTGCTTGTCAGACAAGGTCCCAGGTAAGGCTGAGGCTGGTGTGGACACTTGGAGAAGCAGGGGTCTGGTGCTGTGACATAGTGGGTAAAGCCGCCACCTGTGGCACTGGCATTCCATAGGGTGCCAGTTAGAGTCCCGCCTGCTCCAGTTCTCTGCTAATACACCTGGGAAAGCAGAAGATGGCCCATGAGCTTGGGCCCCAACACCATGCGGGAGACCTGGAGGAAGTTCCTGGCTCCTGGATTCAGAGAGGCCCAGCTTTGGCCGTTGGGGCCATCCGGGGAGTGAATCAGTGGATGGAAACTCACTCTCTTTCTCTCTCTCCCTCTCTCTGTAACTCTGCCTTTCAAATAAATAGATTTTTAAAAAAGCATTCGTTTAGAGCAATGTTAAGAACAAGTTAAGTTTCACTACTGTTCACCAATAGCCAAGATAGGTTATCGACCAAGGTATTCATCATCACATGAATGGATAAAGAAAATGAGGTATATACACACAATGGAATATTACTCAGCCACAAAAAAAAAAAAAAAAGAAATCCTGTCATCTGCAGCAAAATGAACAGAATGGGAGGACAGCATGAAAATGAAATAAGCCAGACACAGAATGACAAATGTCGCATTTTCTCTTGTATGTGGAAGGTAAAAGAAAAAAACAAAAAACAACTCAAGATGAACACAGAATGGTGATTAGTTACTAGAGGCTACGAGGAATGGGAGGGGATAGGGAGAGTGTGGTAATGAGTACCAAATCAGAGTCAGATCAAAGGAGTACGTTGCAAGAGTTACGCAGTGTAGTGGGGAAATTATGGTTCACAGTAACCGAGTAGATTCTGTATGAACAAACAGAAGCAGCAGCTCCAAACTTCCCTTCTCATAAAACCATGCCAACAGGGAAATGTGGATTACCCTGTTTAGATCAGGATGCATCATATACACGTACTGAAAGATTACTGTGGCTCCTATACAATTTCTGTTAATGAAACTATTTTTTTAAGATTTATTTATTCGAAAGTCAATATTTACACAGAGAGACGAGAGGCAGGGAGGGAAGGAGGAAGAGAGAGACAGAGAGAGTTCTTCCATCCGCTGGTTCACTCCCCAAATGGCCGCAATAGCCGGAGCTATGCCAATCCGAAGCCAGGAGTCAGGAACTTCTTCCGGGTCTCCCACACGGGTGCAGGGGCTCAAGGACTTGGGCCATCTTCCACTGCTTTCACAGGCCATAGCAGAGAGCTGGATCGAAGTGGAGCAGCCGGGTCTCAAACCAGTGCCCATATGGGATGCAGGCGCTGCAGGCCAGAGCTTTAACCTGCTGTGCCACAGCACTAGCCCCGGTAATGAAACTATTTAAAAAAATAAGTCAAGTTTCATCTCAGGCCACCTATGGGTGTTTAAGTTCTAAGAGATTGAGGTACACTGTCTTTTCAAACTACTAATAATTTTATTTCAAATGCCAGCGTGCATCTATCTTCAACAGGCACTGAATTAGTAATACTTTTCCCACAATATTTATTATTTATTTATTTTCATTCTATTTGAAAGGAAGGCCATGAGAGAGCGAGAGAGCGAGAAAGAGAGAGAGAGAACCTTGCCTCTTCTGTTCACTTCCCAATGCCTACAACAGCCAGGTTGGCGCAGGCTGAAACCAAGAGCCAGGAATTCCTTCCAGGTCTACCACGTGGCTGACAGGGACCTGAGTACTTGAGCTGTCAACTGCTGCTTCCTCAGGATGCATTAGCAGGGGGCTGGATCAGAAGAGAGAAAGTGGGACTCACCCCAAGCACCCTATATGGGATGCAGGCATCCCAAGTGGCTACTTAACCACCAAGTGCCTGCCCCTTTTCCGCCATATTTGGAAGTCAATAAAGAAACACCAATTATGTCTGAAGCAGGACAGGGAGCTCTAGAGTGTAACAACTGGACACGTGACCACAGTGCCCTAGAGGAACTGGCCAGCTGTTCAGGGAGGCTCAGACAGGGGGGACTTAGTGTTTACATTTCATCCGCCCTGTTGTTCTGAGCTAAGGAAGATCCCGTACGAGGTGCCATCGTGGATACACAGTGGAATACACACCAGGAAGTCCTCGGCCAGTCTTCCCTCTATAGACTCTCTCCTCTCCCCCAACTAACAGGCCAGCAAAAGTGGTTAGTTCCACTGGATGCAGAGCTTAGAATTACAGTTCAGGTGACCGTAAGGTCAGCCTGTTCTACCCCCAGAGTCCATGTTTCAATACCCTGTCCCTTGTATTTAAACAACAGCTGCCACCGTATTCATTCCTGTTCCCTTCCTGGCTTCACAAAATCTGGCTCTGCAGCCCCTCCTGTGTCTTCCAAGGGGCCCCTTCCCCTGTCTTAGGCAAACCACAACAGCCTTCCCAACCTTCCGTCTGCTCTCCTGCAGCCAGTCACTTCCCTCTCTTCTTAAGGGGGTCCTTCCTGACCCTCACCCAAGACTTTCCCACTGTGACTCACCAAAATGTAGTGCATGCTTGCCTTGCAGCCCTTGATCCTACTGGATTCCAGCTCCCTGAAGGCTGGTGCTTCCTGTCTTGTCCACTAAAGTATGTGTGCAGAATGTGTGGTCTGGCCCTGCCATGGCAACCACAGGCAGGACTTGGAATTCAATAAATGTGTAGTCAAAGGGATCACATAAACAAGACTGGTGTCTGCTAATAACAACTGATAGAATTAAAAAGGAGAGAACAATCCAACATGGGAAGCGAGATACACAGCAGATTCATAGAATGGTAGATGTCCTAAACAGTACTCTGCCCTCAGAATCAGCCCTTAAGGCATTCAGATCTGGCTAAAGAGTCCATGGGAGTTTCGCTGGCATGGAAAGCCAAGATACTTTGGCAAGAAAAATGACCTAAATGAAAGATCTCTGTGAGTGAGATCCCAGCAGAAAGATCGGGCCATCAAAGAAGAAGGGAGGAGAGAACTTCCACTTTGACTATGGCCTTGTCTAAATAAGATCGGAATAGCAAACTCAAGAGGCTTCTATAGTCTTGGCAACTCATGACAAGAGCCTCCGGTGATTATTGACGTCATAAATAAGAATGTCAATTGTTAAATCAATAACAGGAGTCACTGTACACCTACTCCCCATGTAGTATCCCTGTCCTTAATGTGTTATACTATGCAAATTAATGGTAAAACTACTACTCAAACAGTACTTTATACTTTGTGTTTCTGTGTGGGTGAAAACTGTTGAAATTTTTACTTAGTATACACTAAGTTGATCTTCTGTATATAAAGATAATTGAAAATGAATCTTAATAAAGAATGGGATGGGAGAGGAGTGGGGGATGGGATGGTTGCAGGTAGGAGGGAGGTTATGGGGGGAGGAACTGCTATAATCCAAAAGTTGTACTTTGGAAATTTATATTTATTAAATAAAAGTTGGAAAAAAAAAAAGTGCAGCAGGCTACTTTTTAGGTGGACAATTTTGTATGGCCTGTGAATGTTGTTATAAATATCCAAATGGTCCCTGGCAGAAAAAAAGGTTCTCCATGCCCATGAGCACTGTCAGAGGGCAGCCAGGGCCCGACACAGGAAACACGCTCTGGGACAGCACAGCCTCGGAGCTCCTGCTGACTTGATTGCCAAGCTGCATCAGGTGCACCTTCACACAGGAGCAATGGCTTCCTCCTCCCTGGAAAAGGAGCTGCAATGTCTGAAGGCTCCGGGGAGCTCCCAAGGTGGCTCTTCTATTTGCACCAGAAAACCTTCCCTCTCGTACCCAGGTCCTCGCCTGCCTCTCGTGTGGACTGACCACGGCAAGGCCATGAGCACAGTGCTGCTTTTCTTTTTCAAGTTCCCCAATAAAGCTAATGCACAAACTGACTATGATGTAGACTTTTTCCTCAGCTTTATGATCAGGCAGATGGTGACCCTAGAGGGGTCCAACTTGCATGACCAATTCTAAAATTCACAGCTGCAGTATGAGTCTCGTGCCTCCTAAAGAAAGCTGGGCTTTAGGTTATATTCTGATGTCTCCCACATCTCTGAGCTGCAGAAACCACGAAGGGCAAACTACCCTGTCCACAGCTTCCTTGATCTCCTTCAGTAACCCAGCCCTCCAAAGACTTCTATTCCCTTGAGCGAAAGTCTTAAGTCATCCAGAATTCTCTTAAATATCACATCAAACAACAAACCCTATTGCCTCTACCTTCAGAATGAGAATCTGACCCCCTCTCACCAGAGCCCCTGCGATCCTGACCACCAGCACGTCTCTGATGCTGAGCTGTGTTCACTTCCTACCTCCTCTCCCGCTTTGCTCCATCTCCTACAGCCCTCTCTTCAATGCAGAGTGGTTTTTGCTAAAACCCAAGCCACGAATCAGGTCAAATCTCTTCACAGCCCTCTAAAGCCTTCTCATCTGAAAGTAAAATCCAAAGCCTCTCCAGGCTTCCCAGCGTTGTCTCTGACCCCTCTTGCCACATCCTTTCTGTTCTTACTCCGGCATACTGTGCCAGCCACACTGGTCTCCCTGCTATTCCGCGGACAGTTTCCACCCTAGGGGGCCTTTGCGCAGACCATTCCCTCAGCCTGCAGACTCCACCGCAGTTATCTGTGTGGCCTTCTCATTTCCTTCCAAGTGAGAACTGCCTGCAATCACCCTGGTTAAGACTGTATTACCATCGTAACTATCATCATCTCTTACCAATTCTTCTCCCCAGCATCTACCCCTGAGAAGGACAGATTTCATGGAAAGGAAAGCATTTTGTTTGCTTCTTAAAGGGTTAAAATATGACTATCAAGTACAGAAGGCAAGATGGAGAACAAGTAGCCAGAAAAATACACCTCCCACAGATTGCCTGAGGGTGTAATTGGTTAGAAATGAACTTACTGGCTGGGAACCCATAGCCCCTTCCTGTTAAGGCAAAGACATCATGCTTGCTGTTTACTGCAGCTGGGGTAAGACAACCACAGCATACAGATGTTTTGTTTTGTTTTGTTTTGTTTTTTTTCATTTTATTCGGAAGGCAGAGAGACACATCCGCAGGCTCACTTCCCAAACGCCCAAAAGAACTGAGGCCGAGCCAGGCCAGAGCCAGGCCAAAGCCAGGAGCCTGGAATTCAATCCCGGTTCCCTGCATGGGTGGCCAGGCCCCAGGTAACTGTGCCAACACGTGCTGCCTGAGGGTGTGCGTCAGCAGGAAGCAGGAATCAAGAGCAGAGCCAGGACTGGGGTCCAGGCACCCTGGGGCAGGCAGGCATCCCACGCAGTGTCTTCACCGCTGCACACAATGTCAACCCCTGGAAATGTCTTCTCTTTAAAACAGAAACCCCTTCTGTTACTGATAGGACACATCAAGGACTGGGGAGATACAGAATAAAATGAAGACTGTTCATCAGGAAAATCCCTTTTCCGTATGGAAAGGCTCAGTTCAGTACAAAACCTCCATGAAGAGAGAATGTGGAACTCCTCAGCAAGGCCATGGGCGGTGCTGGTGCTGCGAGGAATTATAAAACAAAAAAGAATCCTACAGTAACTTATAAAAATGGTTCTTCATCTGATATAACAAAAACTAGTTTCTAAATGCTCTATGTTAATCATATCAATAAAGTACTAAAATCTCACAGGGTCCATTTTAGATGAGGGAGAGTATTTAGCTCTAGTTTTGTTTATAAAATAAGAAAAAAAAAAGATCCAGCTATGCTTAGCAGTATTCACAAAAGCATGTACCACTCAAGAAAAGAATATGAAAGCTAATTAATTGCTTTCCTCTCTCTCCTCCTTTTGAATCCATTAAGAATCCTCAGGAAGAGCACGCAGCTTAATGTTTGATGGCCTTCAAATCTGAGGCTGATAGAAACTGATCAAGTACTTTCCACAAAAGGAAAAAAAATCTGCAGAAAGTTGTAACAATCTTAGCATTTATGAAGATTACCTTAGAAATAAGTCATTAATCATTTATTAATAAGTCATTAATCACTGTCAAGAGATAAATACCATTTTGTTAACTAAGTCTGTGTCAAAATTACTCCAGTAGTGGTATAGGGGTATGTGTGTGTGTGTGTGTACAAGTGTGTGTATTTTTTCATCTTACCACCACTACTTCTGCTGGCTTTGAGCACCACTTGCATCCACCTTCAGGTTCGATTTTTCATTACAAAAAGTAAGTATACTTCCAGAGTGAACTGGATTACAAGCTTTTTTTGATGACTACCTTTCAGCAAGTGAGTAAGGAAAAAGCTATTTAATCTAACTTAAAGTTTTACTTTAGCACCCAGCTAAATAGAAATTTTTAAAGGACATTTTCCTTAAAGATATGATAAAATATCACATAGTCATGGCTTCAGGAGAAATTCCATTTCATTTTGTTAGTAAATGAGCTTGTTAGTCAGGGTGAACTCACAAGTCTCTGTAGGCTGTTATAAACTGAAGCAAATCAGCTCATTTGAATTGCTATGTATCTACCTAGCATTTTTAACATAAAACAATGTATTTGTTGAAATAATCATTCTTTCTTAGAGGATACTAATTTATGATGTTCCATATCAATTTAAAACCTTGAATTCTACAAGGTGCTTTCATATAATGTGTCAAAATTGAAAAAAACCTTAAGACTAAAATATATGTTTGGTAACTCAGTTGTTTTCAGAATATGTACAAATTATATTTACGTCCTCAGCTTTTAAATTCTACTCATCTTAAAATTGGTTTCACAAAATGTTACACTGTCGTACTTCAATGTCTCTACATAAGAGATTTGAGAAATGTCTGGTAGCTCTCTTTGGTGATTACATGATTCCAATCTCCTTCTACTATTTTGATATGAGTACTTATTAAACTACCCTCTAATGCAACAACAACAAAAAAATCCACAACAAAACATAACACTTTTCCAAACAGCATTGAAAAGACTTACCACTTTTGTTTTGAAGATGGAGAAAGCAAAGCAATGGTGGGTTAAAAGGTCTGTCAAACTGCACAGCAGAGTCTTTAACAAGATAAGTCATTCTTTCGTAGCACTTCCTACGACCTTGCATAACACTGGCCTCTACCAGGCAGGCAACTGCCGTCACATTATCTATAGCCAAGTAAGCAGAAATGAAAGGAAACCAACTATAAAATCCATACTAGAAAAAAAGAAGAAATAAGCAGCTTCTAATCAATTGAGAAACAAATAAGATTGATTAGTTCTTAATGTGCCCAAAACTAAATATCCACTTACACATATGGACCAAATTCATCTCATGTTTGCTTTCTTCACATGGCCGCATACAGATAATGGCTATTGGCAGCATCCATGAGGGCACAATCTAGTGCCACAGCAGATCACAATGGCACTACACTCATACCTTTCTATAAAAGGAACGCTTTAAATCGACAGGAAATTGAACTGTGAAGCGACAGTCTGAAAATAAGAAGTTGTTCACACAGGTACCCACAGAGACATCTAGACTTCATGTCATACTGTGTGGTTCTGGACGTCCATGGGGGCTGATGGACACTGAGGCAATCCGCCTGTCTCTCCTCCTTGCTGATCACCTGGTAGTGCCACCCTTTGCCCTTTACATTAGCATCTCAGCTCCCAGACGGCTCACAGGACACAAGGCCTATTTCTAATGCAATTGCTCACAATCCTGGCAGTTACTGATGCACACAAACTCAGGCACAGAAATCACCTGGGCTTAGGTGTCTTCCACGCTCCAGACACAAAGAACAAACACAAAACTTGTGGGATGGTTGGCAGGAGTGCCTGGGAAACTGACTTCCGTAACACAGGTAGGTAGATAGGTAGGGAGGAGGTAGGTACAAAGATCTCTGGCTTCAGGGCAAAGCTGAGAGGAACAGCACGCAGTTACTACAGATTTAACAGGGCTCCCACGTCTCTCAGTGACTACACTGGTACTGTGTCACATCTGTGTTACAAGCTGATAGTTAAGAAAGGCAAGCATATGATCCTATACTTACGTAGCACGTAATTCTTTCCTGAGTCAAACAAGGTCTATAGTCCTAAAATATCCCATATTCTTATAATGAAAGATGGAAGAAAATCTAATCACTACAAGGCACTGAGAAGGTATACTCAATCAAATTACTTTTCAATGTGGATATACAATAATTCAAATTAGAACATGCTGAAAAAATCCCATTAGTTTCAGGAAATTTGCCTACCAGGTAAAAATATCAAAATACAGTCTCACACAAACTTATCATATTACAGTATAACATTTATTCAATCTCATCATTTATGATCACTTTATTATAATGAAATTAACCCTGACATAAACTTTTCACATTTAAAAACAGAGAATACACAGATTTTTCAGCTGTTTTACTTACATGTACTTTTTAGTTCCCATGCAGTACTCATAATAAGGAAATATTATACATCAGCCCTCTCATATTATGCTCAGGCAGAACCCAGTTCAGAGGGAAACAAAGTGCCAACATAAATTCATTTCCAAAAACTGCCCAAAGCCGCAGGAAGCCACTGTTCCTTCTAATTATATATTTATGGTACATTCTTTTCTGTAAATGTGTAATTGTAGTCACATAACAATAGTTATGATGAGGCAATAATACCGTTTTAGGAAGGGATTAAACAAATGCGACCCGAAGCTGAAGAGAGGAGACCAGAGCATATAAAAGTCATCTGAGAACACCACACACACACGCACACCAATGCCTTCTGCTTTCCGGCTGGAGAGAACATGCGCAAAGTTTTCTTAGCAGACGGTCATCACGAGTGCATGAAAAATTGGCCTTCACATCATCTGTGTTGACAGGAGAATAACGCCACTGAGGAGAAAGAGCCGTGCTCATTATCTTTTAGGTCTGTCTATGTCATCTATAGCAGCTAGAAGTTTCTGTCTTGCCTTCTTGTTGATATGGGATCCCAGGCAAACGTTTACCAGGTTGGTTAGCTGCTTCGTTGAATATTCCTGCTCAAGAAAAGAAGATCCAGGTTTAGCACGCGGAGAGATGGGATCAATGACCGCAAAGAACAGGTGTCCAAGTTCCTTGCTGAGCTGCAGGACCAGGGAGTTAGGTGAGCACACATTTGCAACAGAACCCGTTGCAATAGGGCAAAGGAGCCTCCCGTGCCTGTGCTTTTTACTGTATCGAAGACCAGACACTTTATGCTTGTTTCTGTGACACTCTCTGATCGCAAGTTATCAAAATATGCTGACATCTCAGTTTGTAAAAACACCACTGATTAAGTATTTTTCTGGTACTCTATAGTTTGTGAGCAACTTTATATTTTAAAAAAAATTTCCATGAGAACAACTCTTGTAAGATATAATAAATAAATAAAGTACCAAGGATCAGAAAGTCACTGTTTTTTAAACTCTATTAAAACTGGCAGCAAGGAAGTAAAATTAAGACCATGGGTACCGCAGTATTCAAATCTATCCAGTTCCCATATTCAATGGGAGGTTTGCAGCCTAATTTGGTTCTGGAGCTTGAACAGCAACAGTTCAGACGGGGAAAGACACTGTGTACTCGCATCTAAAAAGAAAAGGATATCCATCTATACTGAAGATAATGCACAAGATAAAGCAACTTCCAAATATGAGAAAGAGCTCCCTCAAAAAAGTCAGCAAACTGACTGATATCAATGAAAGCGTTTCCCAAACCCTAAACTAAAGAATTTCAGTCTGCTATGGTAAAAAAGAAATGCTAAGTGGGGCAGCACTCTGGTACCAAGTAACAGAGCTGTACGAGCTGTGCGTTTTCTCCTTGGCTGCTTCGTACTCTCTCCCGGCCCTTGCTCAGCACCAGGACTGATGCGTTTGTAGTGCACTTTACTAAGCGGATTCTGGCAACACTCAGCAGCAAGCCCCTCTGCATATGGCATTAGCATTCTTGTTCTCAAATGGCACTGGGGCCAAAAGTGGTGAAGTTTTTCTCAATTTTAGCTTACTGCTCAACGTCACTAAAAACAATATGTACATTTCTACTCTGTTTCCATCTGACAGCAGGCACATTCACACAAAACTCAGCTAATGCTGAGATGCCAGGCGGCTGTTCACCTCATCTTTTTACAGCATTGAAAGTAGAAAAGCTGAGCCTGACATGGTAAACACAAACAATTCCTTATTTCCTTACCCGAATTTTACTTAGCTTTTACCCACAATGGTTATAGCCTATGTAAATATGAACTCTAGAGTTACTGATGTAATAAGATTTGGTGATAATTTTAACACGTCCCATATTTTCTTAAATCCATCTTCACATACTGCCTATCTAAACAAATGGCATAACAATAATACAGAAAAGCCCTCCACACATATGCTTGGGGGATACACAAAAGTACATCAAAAAGTGTGGAAAAACGGAATAAAAAGATTTGGTGCAAAAAAATTTTGAAATCCATGCATAGTCTTTTCTTCCTTTTTTTTTTTTTTTTCTCTTTGACAGGCAGAGTGGACAGTGAGAGAGAGAGAGAGAGAGAGAGAGAGAGAGAGAAAGGTCTTCCTTTTTCTTCCCATTAGTTCACCCCCCAATGGCCGCTGCAGCCGGCACACCGCGCTGATCCGAAGCCAGGAGCCAGGTGCTTCCTCCTGGTCTCCCATGTGGACACAGGGCCCAAGGACTTGGGCCATCCTCCACTGCACTCCCGGGCCAGAGCAGAGAGCTGGACTGGAAGAGGAGCAACCAGGACAGAATCTGGCGCCCCAACCGGGACTAGAACCCGGGGTGCTGGCACCACAGGCGGAGGATTAGCCTATTGAGCCGCGGCACCGGCCAGTCTTTTCTTAATAGTCATTTCCATGAACTTTTTGAAGACCTCTTGTATGTTGAGTTGAATTATGTAAAAAATTCAGCTATTCTAAATAACAATAAATCATATTTTTTCTACTTACCTACACATCTACACAAAAGAAAAATCATCAATCTGTACTAAAGGTTAAATCTGATGTAGGATACAAATGAAATTCCACCATTTAGATATTAACACCTTCCATCATCCGCAACACTGTCACTGTCGTTAGGATGTTGCCATTTCATTGTTGATGGGCACAAGAAGGTTAAGGCTACACAGCAGTCCACGCATCAGGAATCACTTCAGCATTACTGCTTTCCCTCCACAAGTATCTTGATGTTAACCAACATCAGGCTTTCCTTCTAACGCAGTTGCAGGAAATAAACAGTGAGTATTCTCACTCTGGCTGTGTTTCTAGATAATTACTGTAAGGGTTCAAATGGGCTCAAAGGGACTTGATTAAGGCAAAGGACACTGCACAGACAGAATCTAGACATAGTAAAGAACTAACCTGAATATTTGTGTTAAAAAAAGTTTCTTTATGCTCCACTTTCATGATTTTGAATTAAATGATATACCAGATATCCAAAAGGGAATGAAAATTAAGGTTTTCAGCTCTCACCCTGTGCTCCTTGATCCAACGTTCCATGTCATTTTCAGTTAGGTAGTAGGCTTTAATATAAGTTTCCACAAATTCTTTATCAGGAATGGGTCTAATATCGGTTAGTTTTTCAAGTTTCATTAAAAACTGTTGAAAATCCAACTGCATTAAGGCACGACCCTCATTACTGCACTTCTTGACATTGGCATATCTAAAAACACAACAATAAAAAAACCAATAAATAATGGGATGGGTGGAAACAGAAGTTTTAGGCACCTGAATTTTTCTCTAGCTCCTATTTGGGCAGAATAGGAGTAAAATGAGAGCGTTATAGGAAAGAAAGCAGAAGAGCCAGGAGTCAGAAGTGGGTTATATTTATACTTTGTCATTTTACCTGCCTGGTATGTATGTATTAATGTATGTATATGTATATACATGTATGTATATGTATGAATATATGTATGTATTTATTGGAAAGACAGAGTTACTACAGACAGATCTTCCATCCGCTGGTTCACTCCCCAAATGGTTGCAATGAATGGGGCTGGGCCAGGCTCAAACCAGGAGCCAGAGCTTCTTCTGGGCCTCCCATGTGGGTGCAGGGGCCCAGAGACCTGGGTCATCCTCTGCTGTTTTCCAAGGCACATTAGCAGGGAGCAGCTGGGACTCAAACGAGTGCCTATATGGGATGCTGGCACCGTAGGCCATGGCTTTTTAACCTGCTCTGCCACAGCAGCAGTCCCACCTACCTAGTCTTCAATTTCCTCATTTGCAAAGCCAAGAGACTGAATAACTTCTAGGCTCTTTGTTGCTCTGTGGACTACAATTCTCTGCACTCAATGAATACTTCGTAAGAAAGTTAAACTGGTACCCCAGTTGATCTTACTGCTAAGAATTATTTATGAAATCCAAAGTAATCTTGGTTTTAGAAAACGGTTCAATATTGGAACTAGTCAGCTCAAAGAAAACAAATGAAACAATCCTCCCATGAGCACCAGATAAACCTGAGAAATGCATAAGCATGCTCCTATTAACCCCAACAGAACAATATTTTATTACTCCTAAGTCAGTGTCTCATTCCTTCAATCACACAGATTGTGGACAATTCAATTTTATGGAATGAGCTACTTCCCCACTGGGAAATGTGCAAGAAAAGTAAAGCTTATGTTATTTAAGGTGACCAAGCTTCCTCCCCACCCCCATAAAGTGTTTTATGCAGAAATCTCACATATGATACTCATTTTTCTACTTTATTAAACAAATTTATGGAAGGCACTTTTCAGTTGTGACTGCTGACACACAGCCTTTTATGTCTGATGCCACTGCTGGGTTCCACTCGGAGTGCCCAGACTGTGGTCTGCTCATCACCTTGCCTCTCCACATCCCAATACATTCTTTTGTAGAACAGATGAGAACTAAACAGAAATTGGATAAATGATAGTGTCAAAGTTCAACTGATATGCAGTTCCTGATCACTGTGCATGGTCTTTGAAACAGCTGCTTCGGGGATTGGCTATGGTGAAGTGGGTTAAGCTGCTGTCTGCAGTGCCAGTATCCCATATGTGTATTTGTTCAAGTCCTGGCTGCTCCACTTCTGATCCAGCTCCCTGCTAGTGTGCATGGTAAAGCAGCAGAAGACAGCCCCGGTGCTAGGGTCTTTGCCACACACATGGGAGCTCCTGGCTCCTGGCTTCTGGCTTCAGGCTGGCCCAGTCCCAGCTGTTGCGGCCATTTAGGGAGTGAATCAGTAGATGGAAGATCTTTTTCTCTCTCTGCCTCTCCCTCTCTGTAAGTCTATTTTCTTTTCTCTCTCTCTCTCTCTCTCTCTTTTTTTTTTTTTGACAGATAGAGTTAGACACAAGAGAGAAAGAGACAGAGAGAAAGGTCTTCCTTTCGTTGGTTCAACCCCAAAATGGCTGCCACGACCAAGGCTGCGCCGACCAATGCCAGAAGCCAGGTGATTCTTCCTGGTCTCCCACATGTGTACAGGCGCCCAAGCACTTGGGCCAACCTCCACTGCCTTCCCGGTCCACAGCAGAGAGCTGGATTGGAAGAGGAGCAACTGGGACTAGAACCCGGTGCCCATATGGGATGCTGGTACTGCAGGCGGAGGATTAGCCAAGTGAGCCATGGCACAGGCCCCTGTAAGTCTACTTTTCAAATAAATAAGTCTTTGAGGAAAAAAAAAATAGCTGCTTGCTATTCAAGGATTTTCTCAAAAGTTTTCTGAATTTTAAATTCAACTGTAATAAAAGTTTACATACAATAAAATGTGTTCTATTGTAGGTTATAGATAAACTTCAGTTTTCAGCATTTTATTATTTATAACTTTTGATTCACATCTAACACTTGTACACCTTTATGGGGCACCTCACTTCAGCATATCCACACAGAACGAATGCATCAAGTCAGGCAACCAACTCTTCTATTTCCTTTTCTTTGTGTTTGGGGCCCACCAGCTCCTCTTTTCCAGTTCTTCATACAACACCGAACACAATGCTGAGTCATGGTCACCCTACTCTACTACAGTACACTGGAACTTGTAACTTCGTAAATGTATTACTGTTTCTTACTTGTGTCCTACATGTAATGGGCAGACTGAGCATAGACTCTCAATAAATGGGAAAATGACTGTTGATAGATCTGTAACTTGACACATGCAAGATGTATAAAGTTTACCATAAGATGGTGAAGACGATTATGAATGGGGTAGGGGTCACAGGGCTGATTCTGCCATCAGAAAGGTAGCTGTTCATACACTTGTCTTCCCCACCTATAATACTGTGAATGTGGACATGCTGCCTAGTTTCTTTATGCCTCGATTCAATGAGCCCAGGATTTTTCACTGATAAAACATAGGAAATAACTGCACCTACTGAAGAGTACTTCTGTCAGGATTTATATGTTTGTGCTATGTCTGGTTCAATAAATGACACATGATTGATGCTCAATAAATGTTAAGTTTAAACATCATCAGTTTTATTGTTAAACAACTATTGGTTTAATTTTTCAGATAATCATTAAACTTTTTTTTTAAATCATTTATTCAAAAGGCAGAGTTATTGAGAGAGGGAGAGACACAGAAGAGAGAGGTCTTCCATCTGCTGATTCACTCCCCAAATGGCTGCTGTGGCCAGGGCTGGATTAGACTGAAGCCAGGAGCCAGGAGTTTCAGCCAAGTCCTTGGCTACGTTCCACTGCCTTCCCAGGCTCATCAGCGGGACCTGAATGGGAAGTGGAGCCGCCAGGACTTGAAGTGGTGCTCCTAGGGAATGCTGGCATCCCAGGTGGCGGTTCAGCCTGCTGCACCACAGTGCCGGCCCTGATAATCATTGTATTTCACATTAGCCAGTCGTCTATTAACTGGTTCTATGTCATCAAAAAGGAGGTGGAGGTGGGCGAGAAGGACAGCTAGAGAGAAGCATACTGGAGTTTAAGGTTTCTTTTCTGATGGGTTCCAAACGCTTCTACTGTTTATCATTACCTCTACCTATTCTCTCTATCCATTAGTAATTTTAGTCAGACACTGATTAGTGATTTTTCAGTCAGACAATGACTTAGTATAATATCACTCATATACTATAATTTATTATTGAAGAAGCAGACGATACTTTCAGGAGTGACTTACCCTTCCACAATAGTTCTATTGGCCAATCGAATACAATGTTCCCAAAGTATATTAGACACAGGCAAGGGTATTCGAACTCTCTTAGAAACTTCATTTAATCTCCTGTTGAACTGTTCAAATTCCTAAGACAAAAAGTGTGGTTATATATAAATATCATTATAACACCACAAAGATTCTTCACAAAAGTAGTAAAACAAAACAAAACAAGATTTAGAAAGATTCAAAACTGAACCAAGTAAAACAAAAAGAAATCATGCCAAAGATAACGTGGACTTAGTGTGAAGTTTTAGAAAAGCAGGAATAAATTATGTCACAGCCGAGTACACTACATCTCATCTCAAAAGAACGAAGTGTCATTAACTGATTAAACAATGTTAAGAATGCTAATGTTTCTACATCTCAAAATTTTCTATGGTTGTCAGCATGCAATAAAAGAGTTAAATAACTGAATTTGCCTTTAAAAATATCTTACAGAAACCCTCTTAAAAATACTTGGAACTTGCAACTCAGAATTAACTATTTGGAATCTGTGGCTTTCTGACACACATATTTCTCTTTGCTAAATGTTGAAAGTAAGTAAATATCAAATAATTCAAAGGCATTCCTCAGTACAAATGAAAAAAATCTTCTACTACCTTTGGAAGAACTGAACATTTTAATTTTATTGCCATTTTGACATAATTGCATTCACAATTAGAACATTTCTGACTCATGTAGACAACTCTACTAGTTATATGAAAGCAGCAGATGCTTAACCTCCTGCTTCTTTGGACTATCATCATCTAAAACACGTTCATTTACAAGAGTAAATAATGCTGTTGACCCCTTAAAGATTTTATTTATTTATTTGAAAGTCAGAGTTATACACAGAGAGGAGAGGGGAGGGAGAGAGGGAAAGAGGGAAAGAGAGAGAGAGAGAGAGAGAGAGAGAGAGAGAGAGAAGAGAGGTCTTCCTTCTGCTGGTTCACTCCCCAGTTGACTACAACGGCCAGAGCTGCACCAATCCAAAGCCAGGAGCCAGGAGGTGCAGGGCCCAAGGAGTTGGGCCATCTTCTACTGCTCTCCCAAGCCATGGCAGAGAGCTGAATCAGAAGTGGAGCAGTTGGGGCCGGCACCGTGGCTCAACAGGCTAATCCTCAGCCTTGCAGCGCCAGCACACCAGGTTCTAGTCCCGGTTGGGGCACCGGATTCTGTCCCGGTTGCCCCTCTTCCAGGCCAGCCCTCTGCTGTGGCCCGGGAGTGCAGTGGAGGATGGCCCAAGTGCTTGGGCCCTGCACCCCATGGAAGACCAGGAAAAGCACCTGGCACCTGGCTCCTGCCATCGGATGAGCGCCGTGCGCCGGCCGCAGCGCGCCGGCCGCAGCAGCCATTGGAGGGTGAACCAATGGCAAAGGAAGACCTTTCTCTCTGTCTCTCTCTCTCACTGTCCACTCTGCCTGTCAAAAATAAAAAAATAAATAAATAAAATAAAAAATAATAAAAAAAAAAAGAAGTGGAGCAGTTGGGACCTGAACCGGCACCCATCTGGGATGCCAGCACTGCAGGGGCGGCTTTACCAACTACACCACAGCGCCAGCCCCCGGCAATATATTTATAATAAAATTATAAAAGCTTACAGGAGCTTCCTGGTTGGAAAAGCTACACAATGTGTGTACATTTTTCTAGCAACATGCAGGAGAAAAATAATCTAGTCAGTTACACAGTGATAAGTGTACTATCCTGTGCTCTTTTGCTACTTCCTAAATCCAAACTTTTCTTACCGACTTATCTTTGACAGTTCATTGTTTTTAATTACTTTTTAAAAAGGAGTAGACCGTCCATTCACTAAGCCTACCTTTGAAAATCAAAGTTAACCAAGCAACTGCTCTTTATCTGCTGTTTCGTTTTGTGGATCCAGTGGAGCAGTGATATTTGCCACAGTATTCATTCACGCATTTGTTATGGGAAACGGCTTTGAATTTCAAGAGGCATAATTCAATATTTTTCATTAACCTTTTATTTTAAAGATGAAGCTGTATGCTTACTGGATAAAGTGACATTCCACTTAGCACTAAATTCAGTGTTCAAGAATGCTTGTTGTTTAATGAATAATAAAACCACTTCGTTTTACTCATGATTCTTCTGAGACAAGAAAAGAGGCAGCTGTCTTCTAAATGCTTAAATGTGGATAAGTAATGGAAAGGACAAAAGTATCACAGACAAACTTTATGATTAAAAAAGCCCTTAAATAATGGCCCAAAATGGGTTTAGGTTAATAATCTGAATCACACTGGTGCTTTCTTATAACACTTATGGTTTTCAGACTTAAAAATAACTGAAGCAGGGAGCCTCCTTATGGGTGCATTCTTGCTGAACGCTCAAGTCTTTTCTTACATCCCTATGAGTACCATGGTTAGCACCCTCTGTGGTCTGAATTTGCCTGAATATGATCTAAAATCCCCCCTCCCAGGCTGATGGTGTTAAGAGGCCAGGCCTCCAGGTGATAGGTAGGTCATGAGGGCAAAGGGTCCCCACATGGGATTAGCATCCTTTAACAAAACGGCCCCAGAGAGCGGCCTTGTGCCTTTCTTTGCATGAGGATGCAGTGAGAAGGTGCTTTCTATGAGAAACTGGATCCCTGCTGGACAGTGACTCTGTCTTGTCCTTGGACTTTCCCGCCTCCAGGATGGTGACAAATAACTATGTATTGCTTAGAAGCCACCAGGTCTGTGATAGTTTTCATAGCAACCTCAATGGTCTAACACAGCATGTCATAAAAAACAGAATCACCTTTTCACAAATGGAATTGTTTAAAAAGAAAAGAGGGAGGATGTCATTTTTTATAAATTACAATGATGTTTCTGGAGTTCTGACAATGAGGCTTCAAAAAGTCCAAGAAACCTTCACATCACCTTTTAATTCCATGTTTCCATAAACTCTATGAAGCGTCCTCTCATGGGGGAACCGTGTCACACACCTCAGATCTGCACAGAAACTTCTAGACACTGCTCACTGAGTCCCCTGATTCAGGGACAACCTCACAATCATCAACCCAGTCCTCCAAAGGGCATCATAACTTGCTGGGAGCTGGTGCGCAACAACAACACCATTGCCATCTCTGTTCTAATTTATGGATTTGTTTATTGGCTTTCAGCTGTTCCGGGATGTTAATTACTGCCCGTGGCTAAGCAGGTGGCAACGACTGTGTGACCAGCACGGTCAAGAAGAGCCAGTTTCTTCCCATTGACAAAAATGGAAAACAAAGATTTTCCTGAAAGCTGCTTTCATTCCCTGGGATGCTCTTTCCTCACCCAAGTACTGTATTAGCCCAAGTCTCTACCCACTTCAGGCCTCTTCTCCACTCCCACTGATCCGATCCTTCTCTGACCACAGCGCATAAGCAGAATCCCCCACCCATTTGTATCCCCCTACTGTCTCCCTCTTCAGCTAGTCTATTTTTGTTTTGCACAGGACATCACAGCTCAGTGTATCCATTCCCTGAGGCACTGGGATGTTCCCCGAGGGCATGCTGGTCCTGAAGTCACAACACCGACAGCTCCTCTACTTGGTGCATGTTAAGTGACCTATAAATATCTATTCATGCATATATGAGGGTGGGGGTACAGCTAACATTCCTTTCAGGAAATTCATAAATGCACTGATTGCAAAGAGATGTTTGTGTGACATACTGCAAAAGTAATGTGACTTCTAGAAAAAACAACTTGGACTATCAGGGCGTGGTCTCTTGCTAATGACTAAACACCCTGCACAATAGAGATAACTTCTAACAGAAATGTCACTGAGCCATGGCTATTGAGACTGCATAACAGGAAAAACAGCCATAACATGCAACAATCCAGCCATTACTCAAAAGGGGAAATTAGCAAAAATCAGGAAGTCTACAAAGTATTCTCCTTTGTTTTTTTTTTTTTTTTGACAGGCAGAGTGGACAGTGAGAGAAAGAGACAGAGAGAAAGGTCTTCCTTTGCCGTTGGTTCACCCTCCAATGGCTGCCGCGGACGGAGCGCTGCGGCCGGCGCACCGCGCTCATCCGATGGCAGGAGCCAGGTGCCAGGTGCTTTTCCTGGTCTTCCATGGGGTGCAGGGCCCAAGCACTTGGGCCATCCTCCACTGCACTCCCGGGCCACAGCAGAGAGCTGGCCTGGAAGAGGGGCAACCGGGACAGAATCCGGCGCCCTGACCGGGACTAGAACCCGGTGTGCCGGCGCAAGGCGGAGGATTAGCCTGTTGAGCCATGGCGCCGGCCAGTCTACAAAGTATTCTAAGATCTATAGAAGAACACAGAAGTCAGAAAACAGCCCTATCCCAACTCAGAGACTTTGAACACCACAATTTTGGAAATGTAACAGTAATCATAACTGCGAGTAACAGAACATTTGCCCTAGAAGAGTGACTGTTGGCCAAGACATGTTCCCGAGCACTTGCCTTTAGCAATGCATCTACATATATGTTGTGCTGTGACATAATTTCCTTTACATCCCATTTCACGTTAGCCATTAGCAGCAGCATCTGTTCATAATCGATGGCTTTGCCAGCTACAATCCAGTAAATGGGTTTGCGTAGTTCACTGGCAGTTGAGACTGTCTGAAATAAATTTCATAAAAAAGAAAATAATTATTTCCGGAAAGTATCGAAACTATAAAGAATATTTTGCCCCTGTTCCTAGTATGCATCATATCTGAAAACACAATGTCATACATTTGGAGATTTCAACTACGAATATATTTCACTTGAGCACAAAGGCCTCACGCAAAACATCACTGAGTCAGTCGATAAACCTGAGAACACTGACACTACAATTAGAAAAGAGCTTGGATTTTCACGAACACTAGTGAGCACTTCTCCAACTCCTCCCCTCCCCCTGCATTTCCACCCCCCCCCCCTCAGGAGCCCACCGCCCTTCCCTAGCTCGACTGCAACAGCCTCCAAACGTGTCTCCCTGTCTCTAGGCTCTCACTGCACCCAAAGAACTCTTCCTAACACACTTAGCCATGCCACTCCCCTGTTGCAGACCCTCCAGTAGCTTCTAGCACCCCTGGAATAAAGCCCAGCTCCTGGCAGGGAGCGCTATAGAAATGATGTAGTTCCTCCTTCTCACTGCAGCCCTCTTCCCTTCTCCAGCCAACTCACAGGCACCACGCTCTCCCACACCGCCCACGCCAGTCCCCTGGTCCAGCATATACACTCCAATCACTCGGTCCACCTGGCCGGCCCACTTGAAGCGAGCCTTTCTTCACGCCTCCTCCCACCAGGGCTTCCTCCGCCCGCCAAGGTGGCTAATATCCTGGCAGTACTTTTCCCTTTAGCAGACTGCTCATCCTACTTTATTGTAAATACAGTCTAATCGGCTCTCTCTCACTAGACTAGAAGTTACGAGTTGCTCAACACGTACTATTTGACACAGGACTTCATGAGTAACTAGATAAATAGGCTATCCAACTCCCCTGGGGTTTGGAAACTGACCTCTAGATAAAAAAATAGATAAATAAATAAAAGTTGAGACAGCCCGGTCTTGCCCCAGCGGAAATGATAAACATGCACGAGCATCTCTGACCTGGGAATAGAACTGCTGAAGGAAAGGCTTTTTGACCGCAGGCATCACAGCGTCCAGATGTGGCTGTAGGAACTCAAACTGCTCAGCCAAGAACACCCTGAAGGGAAAAAAGTACCCACTGTGCACATGGTGCAGGGTTCACAGCCTGGAAATGTTTTCTCTAATCTTTTAAGATCTCAGACCAAAACTTTACCAATTAAAATGATTTTCCACTTTAACGAATTCCCTGTACTACCCACCTGACAAGTTCATTAGCAGTTATCTATCTACACAATAATTAATTCTGAGCTTATCACCGAATGGCACTTGAGGAGAAAGAAGGGTGACTTCAAAGACGCTAATCAGGTTACCACAAGATGTAGAGTTATGCTGCTCTGCATCTCAGATGGGGGCGCAGATCACAAAAAATTGAAAAAAAGAATAAACACTATTTTTTAAAAAAGAATTTCCCTTAAAAATCCCAGTTATATACAATAGACTTTCACATTCACAGACTCAACATCTAACACTTTTCAGAAGTAACCCCAAAACTCCCAAAGCACAGCAAACCACGACTGGGCTGAGCTGTCCACGTGAGCTCCAGCTGCAGGGGCTGGTCCACAGGACGGGACTCACGTGGCTCTCAGCAGCTGCACTGCAGTCTGGGCCCTGTTTTTCTCTACTTTTTGCTAAGCATGTAAAACTTCTCCAGGTATACTGGACTACGTTTGTATGGAAGAACTTACTTACTTTAAATGTATTAACAAATTTGGGGATTCCTAAAGGTCAAGAAACCCTCTTGCTGATGTCAAGGGTCAACTATACATAACACCAACTGGCAGTAGTAAAATGCAATGCTTTTTAAGTTTTACTTAGAGCAAAGATTGGGGCCCACATTGTTGCAGTGAATTAAGCTGAGGCTTGCAATGCCAGCACTTCATATCGGAGTGCCAGTTCAAGTCCTGGCTGCTCTGCTCCTGATCCAGGCCCCCGAGATTGGGCCTGGGAAGGCAGCGAAAGATGGCCCAAACACCTGGGTCTTGCCGCCTATGTGGCAGACAACGATGGATTCCTGCCTCCCGGTTTGATCCTGGCCCGGCCCTAGCTGCTGTGGCTGCTTGGCAGAGCGAACCGCAGATGGAAGATCTCACACTCTGTTTCTTCCTGTCTCTCACTCACTCTGCCTTTTAAAATAAATAAATAAATCTTTAAAGAAAAAAAAACTGTCATTTTTTTTTTTAAAAAAAGCAAGAATCATGTTGCTAAAGATCGAAACTTCAATGATTTTCCTCTTTCCACTTAAATTACTGAAAACCAAGGATGCAGTTTTAAAAATCAATTGGTAATCTACATTAGGATGTTCTTCTCAGAAAAACATAAGTGATATTAATCTGGTAGACTACACTGTTAGAAGTCTACTTGTACAACGTTTAGTTTTATAACCTTTCTTATTTAATAGCAAAGTAACTATTTTTAACAACTTACAAGGATTCCGTGGCTACCACTCTTTCTGCCAACCCATACAACGTATCCCCAGCCGTCAGAACCACAAGGTGACTGAGGTGTGGGCTCGGGACCTTCTCCCTTCTTTCTTCTGCTGCTGTGAGGGTGGCAGCAGGGTCTGCTGAAACCTCCTGAAAATACAAGACAGGCACATGCACCTGAAACAGCAAACCTAACAGGAATAAATCAGCTGATTCGGATGAGACCAGAACTGTAATTAAAAACTCGGAAGATACATCAATTACATTTAGTTTTCAGTCCTTTTTTTCTCTGCTTTCATGTTTTGTAACTGCTGGGACTTTCTTTCTAGCCAAAGTGAAAAGCCTCCCATATAACATCATCCAACTCGAGACACTGCCACCTGTGCACAACCTAAAGTCTGCCAGCACAAGGGATCTTCAGGAACCACCACCGTTTCACAAAGGCGAGAAGTTGCAGATACAGGAAACGAGATTGCCTCGTGGTGTAATTAATCATTTCAAACTCAAACCTCAATCACGGTAACCTTGGTAAAGTCTCCTGAAAGCAGTATTAGGATGTGGTGAAAAGCTGAAACAGAACAGCTGTCTTGCCTGTGGCTGGGGACAGACTGCAGATGAGACGGAAGATGGTCAATGTGACAAAGGGAAAGGACATCCAGAAAGCAAGGTGCTCTGGGCTGCTCAGCACTGTCCTGGCAGTCAGCAGGAGGGACGTGGTCTCACCGTAAGTCAGATTTCCTGGCTCTCAGGGTCACCTTCATCTGATGCCGTGCTCACTAGCAAGCTTCTTCTTCTTGGGCTTCACAGAAATAGAGTCTGTATTATAAACAGACTAGCACGGCAAGAATGTTGAAGATATGCCCACTCAACTTGCCCTTAATGTGTAGCAAAGAATTTTTTTTTTTTTTTTTTTTTTTTTTTTTACTGAGCTCTAGTAAACAGTAAAAATACCCGCCCCCAAAAATCACTTGAACTCACTGACATACTGGCACAGTTCTTTTTGAGGGTGGGAGGTACTGTCGTCCTAGGCAAGGAGGTGCACACTGGCTACTTGGAGTAGTTGATGGAGTAGAAGAGCCTTCTGGCACCCCAAGTCTTTCAGTGGAGATGCAAGCTACCTGAGCAACCTCTTGGCAAGGCCAACAGGAGAGAATGCTGGAAAATACTGACATCTTCATACCAGTGACTTAAATGGTTGCTACATGGAGTGTCAGAGTAATCTTATTTTAAAAAAAAATATTTATTTACTTGAAAGGCAGAGTTACAGAGAGAAAGACAGAGAGAGGGGTCTTCCATCTGCTGATTCACTCCCCAAACAGCTGCGATGGCCAGAGATGGGTTGATCTGAAATCAGGAGCCAGGAATTTCTTCCTGGTCTCCCACATGGGTGCAAAGGCCCAAGCAACTGAGCCATCGTCTGCTTTCCCAGGCCATCCAACAGGGAGCTGAATTGGAAGCAGAGCAGCTGGGACTAGCACCAGTGCCCATATGGATGCCAGCACTGAAGGTCAATACTACACCACAACACTAGCTCCCAGAGAAATCATTTTAATTGCTGCTTTAGTGGGGAAAGAGGAGAAAGGTCAAGGCAGTGACTTCACAATTGCATTGTAAAAAGAACTCCATGGTGGCACAGTTCACAATGAAGGGCTCCTACCAATACTTATGATACCACTGTCTCAGTCACTAAAATAAGGTAAATCATGGAGAATGTTTATAACCACATATACCTGCAATAATAACCAGCTTGATTTGAAGAGGAGTATTATAATTTTAGTTTACATATAGGACTTCCAGTACTGACATGGCAATAAATTCTACGCACTATATTGTGAAAGTAATTTCCTGAAGAGAAATTTACGAAAAGAAAAAAACAGAATAAATTACATGCAAATTATGCAAAAGCTTAGTACAAAAGAGCTGTTACTTTTTAAAAAGTTATCAGAATATACATTAACTTCTGTCCCACATCCTTTAGCAAAAAGGTTTACAATTTTGATTGAATTGCAGAATTACAGAGCTATGAGACGCTAACCATTATCTAATAAATCCCCTGCAAGTTAACATACTACTGTCAATATGGAGTTCAGAGGTGAGGACAGAGGAGCAGGTAGTATAACTAAGTATTAAATGTGAATTTGAGAGAGAGGGAGGGAGCAAAGGTGGGAGAGAGAACCTCCCAACTGCTGGTTTACTCTCCAAATGCCTGAAACATCCAGGGCTGGGACAGGCCAAAGTCAGGACCTAGGAACTCAATCTGGGTTTCCCACGTAGGTAGAAGCCATCAGCTGTTGCATCCCTGGATGTGTGTTAGCAGGAAGATGAATCAGAAGCTGAGCAACTCTGAGAAGTGATGCAAGCATCCCAAGCAGTGTCTCCACTACTGCATCAAATACAAGCCCCAGAGTTACTTCTGAATTTCACTCTTTTATGATTTGAAATCATCATATATATGTGTGTGTGTGTATATATATATATATATATATATATAGCTTACTTGTAAAACTGAAAGTGTTTTCAATTTAAATCCTAATTAATTATTTTGGGATCCAATAGGGAGGTGGTACTGGAAGGTGCTGGTGGGCCAGCAGGGGGAATAACTACAGCTGGGGAGAAACGCAGTTTATTCCATGTGTGACAGGAGGGGCCAGAAGCACTCACCAGCTACCCCCTCAGTACCTCCCTCATATATGATGCAGTCCCCCTTTACTCATGGGCTCTCACAGAAATCACTGGATTTGCGTCCCCACTTCCCAAGGTTTTCACTAGAATGCCTTTTGCTGCTCCCAGTTAACACTGGCATTTGAGGCATAAAAATTACAGTAATTATCATCTAAAAGCTGAATGCCTGTGTTTACCTTTAGGAAAATACACTTGACGGAAGCAAGAGAAGTACAAAAATGGCACGCTGACATAAAGGGGTGCGTACTTAGTGTGCACCTGGAAAAGCTCCTGCCCGGATGGGTGTTTCAGTTCACACTGGCTCACTAAGTCAGAGACGCCCTGTGAAGACGTCGAGACTCTCCCACGATGAAAGTCACATTGTTTAGCCTTTCTTGCCACTAATTTACTACCACAAAGAAAATTCTTAATTATGAACTTTTCAGGACAAACTTAAAACAGGTTTTTGTTATCAAAGATTTAAAGTTGACCAAAGGTCTAAGAGCAAACACCTGGGTCAGCATCACCAAAAAGGTAACTAAAAATTCACATTCCTGGTGCTGTCATCGCCTGTAGCAGTCTCCCCACTTCTCTTCCATTAAACTTCTTTGCCTACACTTTGCTGTGATGTACCAAACAAATTTTCTTAGTTAACACTGAATTTCTATGATAAATGATTTCAGGTGGCAATCACTCCAATTTTGCCTTTCATAGCTTAAAGAGAAATCGAAATTATATAAGAGATCTATGAAAAAGATAAAAATACCAAAAAGTGTTTATTAAAACTTTAACTGACATGTAAGAGAAATATAAGGAAAAATATTACTTCCACTTAGTTGGTTCCACAGTGATTAGGCTATAAATTATTTTAATAGCCAAAGAATGTACTGAACAGCAAGAAATCAATCAATGTTCTCTGCCAATGTAGATGCAAATTAATGAAGTGCAGAAAATTGATCTACCAGCTTAGAAAAACCTGAGATCAAGGTCTAGTAAGTGACAAACATATTTTCTAAAATAATAGAGCAACACTTATCAGCGTGAGTAATTACTGCGTAATTCAACATGGAAAACTTCTGTTCTGGTGACATCTTTCCCTCCAGGGGACCAGGGCGCTGGACAGACCCTGGCGAGGCTCCTTAGTGGAGGAAGAATGGCTGCTTGCATGGTCTTTTCATCCAGTGAGCAGTCTTCGGACTTGAGACGGCAAGGAGAAGGACTTACAGAAAGGATATCTTCAAAATATAAAGTGTCGAAGAGAACACCCAAGAGCAGGCATATCTGCCTGTCTATTTTTCAACAGAGGGAAGGTACAGTTAACTTTTCAAAAAAATCTTTAAATCTGACAACCACTTCTGTTCAGGAAAAAAGTTTTCCAATGATCAAAGGAGTCAGGCAGATGCTGCCGATACATTATTCCGCAGCACAAGGGTGGCAATGAGCCTCAAAGAAAAGCATTTTGGCCCCACTGTCTACCTGGTCATGCTATTTCATTACACAGAGTGTGGCAAAATCTGAAGCATAAATATGCAAAGAATGTTCAAAAGTTTATGGAAAAAGTATACATGGATTTCAAATAATTTTTCACAAAAATAGACATCCTTTGATTTCATTTCCACAAACTTTTTTTTTTTTTTATTTGAGAGGCAGAGTTACAGACAGTGAGAGGGAGAGACAGAGAGAAAGGTCTTCCTTCCGCTGGTCTTCACTCCCCAAATGACCACAACAGCCAGAGCTGCGCCGATCTGAAGCCAGGAGCCAGGTGCTTCTTACTGGTCTCCCACATGAGTGCAGGGGCCCAAGCACTTGGGCCATCTTCCACTGCTTTCTCAGGCCATAGCAGAGAGCTGGATTGGAAAAGGAGCAGCTGGGACTAGAACCTGTGCCCATATGGAATGTTGGCACCGCAGGCAGAGGATTAACCTACTGCGCCATGGCGCCGCCCCCTCCACAAACTTTTCGAGGTCTCCTAGTATCCATGCTTTAATGGTCAGATCTGGAACTGTAGTTTGACAATCATAAACTGGTAATTAGCAGAGACAACAGAGAAATGCTGGAGGGAATGAGTCTAGTTTCAAAAAACAAGAGAAACTTCAGCTGAAAAGTTAAAATCTGAGGAACACATCTTAAAAAGCACCAAACACAAGGGCCAGTGTTGTGGTGTGACCAGTTCAGCTGCCATCCCACACAGAAATGCTGCTTCCAGTCCTAGCTGTTCCACTTCCAATTTAGCTCCTGCTAATAAAGCGCCTGATAAAGCGGTGGGAGAAGGCTCAGGTACAGGGATCTTGCCAGCCACATGAGAATCCTAGTGAGTTCCAGGCTCCTGGATTAGGACTGGCCCAGACGCAGCCATTTAGCCATTTGGAGAGTGAACCAGTGGATGGAAGCACTTTGTGTGTGTGTCTCTCCCTCTCTCTGCCTTTCAAATAAATAAAATATTTTATGTTTTTAAAGCATCAGGCACAGAAAAATGTCAGTGGGAGTGAAAGCCACTTTTCTGCATTAAAAAAAAAAAAAAAAGCTGTGCTCGCTTCAGCAGCACATATACCAAAAAAAAAAAAAAAAAAAAAAAAAAAAGCCATGACTCTGCAAATGAGGATCAAGGGTTCAATGGGGATGAATACCCAGAAAACGTGCCAAATTATGCCAGAAGGCATGCATAAAACCCAACAATTGGTTTATTCATCTACTCTATGTAGATTTATTTATGGAATGTTCCGTGCTAAGGTAGGTGTTCTAAGTATTTTTTTTAAAAAATATGTGGGAGGCACCAGTGTTGTTGAGCAGCCAGTAAAGCCACTGCTAGTGATGTTGGCATCCCCTATGGGTGCCGATTTGAATTCAGCTGCTATACTTCTGATCCAGCTCCCTGCTAATGTGCCTGGGAAAGCAGCAAAAGTTGGCCCAGATCCTTGAGCCCCTACCACCCATGTGGAGACATGGAAGAAGCTCCTGGCTTCAGACCAGCTTAGGTCTGGCCTCTGCAGCTATTTGGGAAGTGAATCAGTGGATAGAAGTACTCTCTCTCGTGCGCGCGCTCTCTACCCCTTCTCTCCTTCCTTCTTCCTCTCTTTGTAACTCTGACTTCCAAATAAATACATAAATCTTAACAACAACAACAACAAAAATGTGGGAAGGGGTGTTTAGCCTAGCAGTTAAGATGCCCATGTCCTGTATCAAAATGCCTGGGTTCAATTCCCAGCTCCAGGCTGTGGGAGACAGTACTGATGGTTCAAGAAACTGAGTTCCTGCCACTCCCTTTGGGAGACTTGGATTTTATTCCAGACTCCCAATCCTGACTGGCACAACCCCTGTCATTGCAGACATTTGGGGAATGACTAGTGGGTGGAGACTCTGTCTCTAAAATAATGACTTTTAATGCCCTAAGTAAAAAGATCTTCAAATGATAATCGGCTGATGGAAATCAAAGTGTATTCACTGTGGATATATTAGCACACGCTTCTCACTCTATTCACAGATCTGTTCAAAGATCACCAACCGACCACTCTCTCCTTTCTTTTTATTTTAGCACTTATCAGTGTCTGACAGTACCTTGTCTATTTGCCTCTCTGCTCCAATAAAACACAACTTCCAAGAAGACAGGCAGATACCTCTTCTGTGCACTGATGAATTCCCAGCTCTGTAATAATGCCCAGCACATAACTGATTTTTAATAAGCACTTCTTAAAACAATGCATGATTACATTGCCCTGTAAGACTTTCAACAACAGAATTATGTACATAATATAGAGCTTACACAAGAACAGAAAGATGATTGCTTGTTTGGGGTACCTTGAAGGAAAAACAGGAAATTTAGAGAAGCCTAGGGCTAACATAGAGCCTGAGTAACACACTGACAACAAAAACCTTCTGGCTGTAGTGGCTACTGCAAGCATTTTTTTTGCTTATTTTAAATGCTTATTTTAGCTTTAACAAAGGCCTAAGTTGCTACCTAGTCTTTCTTCTTAAAACATGCATTTCATGATGAGACACACAGTCAAGAATTGGGAGTTACTAGTACATATCAGACTAAACCCAAAACTTTCTCCTTGAATATCGAAGCCATTGATAAAGTGGTCCAAACTTTCTCCCCAGAACAAGTTTTCAACATACCCAATTCCCCAATAACAAAGACCTGCCACACTTTGGGCCATGCCTGCCCCACTTCAAGGCCCTTACTCAACCTCTGTGCCTTTCTTTGAGTACTGTTCTTTCTTCCCTGTCCCACTAATTCCACCCCTGTCCTTCAAAGTCTAGCATACGTCTTGCTTCTTCCTTTAGTCATGCTGTCACCAACTTTATACATAAACCTTTTTTCTCTTTGAACTTGTACTAGATGCCATAGTCAATATCACATTCCTGCAGGTTCTATTTTTCTCTCTCTGGTCAGACCCTAGACAAGCTCCATCGGACTTTCAATATGCACTGGTAATGCTAGGGATCCTAGCACTCAATATGCACATAAACATACATTTATAGACAGGTGATCGGATGGCTACTTTGTATCATATAAAACCTGCAATTCCTTACTCACCAGGTCAATGAGGCTTTCTTGTATTCTGTTTAGAGTTGTTCTTAGTCTACTACTACTGAGGCCAAGTCCTGTTGATTCCAACTGAGAAAAAGGAAGAGAGACATGACATCACTGGAGGTACTCTTGCAAATGTCAATCTTTAACGAAAGTATTCGGTGGGTCTTCACTGAGACAGCCACAGGGCTTCCAGACTGCGTTTAAATATTTCAACACACCATACAAAGAAGGAATCCTAGCCTTCAAGAAAAATAATCACTTATTCAGGTCACATTAACACTGAGCAATCTCATAAATTATCACAACACAGCTTCAACAGAATTACTTTCCTGCAAGTTACTGATTTTAATAAGTTAATAAGTTAAGATACTTAAAGATAATACACTCTTTCACTGAAGATAAAATTCGTTGTGTTTATGCAAACGTACAATAATATAAAGTGTTGCTAATTCATCTTTCTTACACAAATTATAGACAGCCTAAATATTCATTCAAAACTCAAAGAAATCTTCTATTAGGGTTAGTAAACATTTCACAGTACAGAATTCTATTCACTACAACAAAGCCAAAGCATTTATAGAAAACCGTCATGTAATAGCATAAATGAGAAGGGTGTCAAGAATGTTAAGGGCTCAGGGCTGGCACTGTGGCGTAGTAGGTAAAGTTGGCACCGGTTCGAGTCCCGGCTGCTCATTTCCCACCCAGCTCTCTGCTATGGCCTGGGAAGGCAGTGGAAGATGGCCCAAGTCCTTGGGCCCCCGCACCCATGTGGGAGACCTAGAAGAAGCCCCTGGCTCCTGGCTTCGGACCACTGCAGCTCCAGCTGTTGCAGCCATTTGGGGAGTGAACCACCGGATGGAAGACTCTCTCTCTCTCTGTCTCTTCTTCTCTGTGTAACTCTGACTTTCAAATAAATAAATAAATAAAGCTTAAAAAAAAAAAAAGAATGTTAAGGACATGAAAAGTCACTTAGTCACTTAGTAAGCTCCTTGTGTGATGATTCCATTGACAGAAATAAATTTAATTTAAAGATGATCATACACACATCCAGGCATTTGGAAATGTTAAATGCTAAAATGTTTTCTATGTGTGAATAAATGGGAAACAAGACTTGTTTAAGAAAACATAGACTCACTGATGTATTCATAAACAATTTTGTGTGGCTATGTGGGCAAATAAACATATAAGCTTGCAGAGCTTTCTTATTCTTCCTCTAATCCCATTTAAGATACGAGGATGACAAATTATTAATATGCACCAGAATGTCTCAAACTAAAATAGCTGTGAAATGACACCATGTAGTAAAATATGAACTAATTATAAATGCTAGATTTTAAGACATCTTGGTTTCTCTAGGTTTTGTAAACTTCACTCACTCCTTTTTCCTTTTTCCATAAAGTATTATTTATATGCAATTAAACTCAGGCATTGTAAGCATACAGCATGATGAATCTAGGCAACTGTAAACACTCTTGCAACCAGTACCATAATCAAAATACAAGAGTTCTCTCCCCTTTTAAAAATGTCCTCAAGCCTTTTCTATTCATTCTCCCATCCCCATCCTGAATTCCTGATCTGCCTTCTATCACTACAGATTTTGCCTTTTCTAAAATTTCACATAAATGGAATAACAGTCTTTTGCATTTGACTCCCTTGACTTAGAACGCTTTTGAAATTCATCCATGCTGTGAGTCTGTCAGTATTTTGTGTTCTTTTATCACTTAGTGGTATTCAACTGCGTGCATTTAGCACAATCTGTTTCTTTATCCACCAGTCAATAAACATTTGGTCCTGTTTTGGGTTATTTGAATGATGCCACTATGAAATTCACACGTATGTCTGGACATATATTATTTTCAGCTCTGAGTAAACACCTAGAAGTGGTATTTTCGGTTCATATAATAAATAGACTTTTAGCTTTATGAGGTACTGTGATACTGTTTTCTGAAGTGCAGCCTTTTGAAGGCCATGCTTTTTTTCATTTCCATAGCAGTGCATATGAACTCTCATTGGTCTATTTGACAGAAGTTCACATCTCCCTACAAGTCAAGCTGAAGCCCTAACTCCAATGTGACGGTGTCTGGAGACCGATTTGGGGAGAAAATCAGGGTTAAATGAGGTCACAAGGGTGGGTCCCTGGAACTAATCCCCTTGGAAGAAGATACCCCAGACAGCTTACGGTCCACTTCCACGAGAGCAGAACATAATGTAAGGACACAGCAGGAAAGTGGCATCTGAAAGCAGAGAGCCTCCCCGGGAACAGAACGGGCTGCACCTTGACAGTGAACGTTCCAGCCTCCAGAACTGCAGGGAATGAATCTTCCTATATTACAGTGCTTGGGCTTGAGTTTGAGTCTCAGTCACACCTGGGAGACAGCAGATGATCACTCAAGCAGTTGGTACCTGCCACACATGGGAGACCTAGGGTGAGTTCCCAGCTCTGAGGCATTTGGGAAGTGAATGGTGGATGGGAGCTCTCTGTTGGTCTCTCCACCTCTCAACGCTGGCATCCCATCTCCGGGCACCAGTTCCAGTAGACTGCTCCCTGCACTGATGCTCCTGAGAAGGCAGCGAAGGTGGCCCTAAGACTTAGCCCCTGTCATCCACATAGGACATCCGGAGTTCTGCGTTCTTAGCTTGAATCCATTTGGGGAGTGAATCAGCAGATGAAAGATCTTTTTCTCTTTGGCTCTCCCTCTCTGCCATTCTGCCTTTCAAATAAATAAAATAAATCTTTTTATAAAAAGTAAATGCCATTAATCATTTCATTCAAATTCATTTTACCAATATTTTCCTTTATGGTTCATACTTCTTTGTGTCTTTTTAAAGAAACAAATGCCTAGCTCATACGTCACAGAGACATTTTTCTCCCAAGTTTTTTTCCTAGAAGTTTCATAATTCTGGATCTTATATAGGTATTATAAATAGTGCTTATTTATATTTAGACAATGAATTACCTTAGCACCTTTTTCAGAGCCAATCGACTGTAGGTATATGATAACTTCTGACTTTTACCCTGTCACATGGATCTGCACAGGCCACTATCACACTGTCTTGCTTACAGGAGCTTTAAAGCCAGTCTTTAAAATCAGAAATTTAAATGGTGTCCCTTCAGAATTCGTTTGGCTATTCTGGGTCCTCTGGCTTTTGTACCAATTTTAAAACAATGCTGTCAATTCCTTCAGAAATGCTTCACTACAATTTTGGCTGGAATTGAATTGAATCTATAGATTTGGAGATGTCTACAATTTTTATAAAAGTAATACACAAGCCTGAAATGTCTCTTTGTTATTTATCTAGTTTTTAAAAAGTTCCCTTATTAATGCTTTAATTTCTTCAGTGTACAAGTCTATCAAATTATCTGCTAAATTTATTCCTAAAATTTTTGATGCTATTGAAAGCAAAGCTGTTTTCAAAATTTCATTCTCTAATTGTTCAGTCATTGATTTTTATAAACTGATCCTGTTTCCGGGGCTTATTATAGTAAAAGCTTACTTGTAAGGTCCTCATGAACAATCTATGTCACCTGCAATTAAAGGTGATTTCTTTTCCAATCACTATGTCTTCCAGTTTCTATCTTACCTTTCAACAATAACTAGGAACTCCGGAACAATTTAAAATAAAAATGGTAGTGAGTCACCTTTTTTTTTTTTTTTTAATTTATTTGACAGGTAGAGTTACAGACAGTGAGAGAGACAGAGAGAAAGGTCTTCCATCCACTGGGTCACTCCCAAAACGGCTGCAACGGCCAGAGCTGGGCCGATCAGAAGCCAGGAGCCAGAGCTTCCTCCGGGTCTCCCACGCGGGTGTATCAGCAGAGATGCTGAGCGTGACCAGAAGAGAAGCAGCCAGGACTAGAACCAGCGCCCATATGGGATGCCGGTGCCAATGGCCGCCGCGGCCGGCACACCGCGCTGATCCAAAGCCAGGAGCCAGGTGCTTCCTCCTGGTCTCCCATCGGGTGCAGGGCCCAAGCACTTGGGCCATCCTCCACTGCACTCCCGGGCCACAGCAGAGAGCTGGCCTGGAAGGGGGGCAACCGGGACAGAATCCGGCGCCCTGATCGGAACTAGAACCCAGAGTGCCGACGCCGCTAGGTGGAGGATTAGCCTACTGAGCCTGGCATCTTTGTTTTGAATACGTGTTAATATTGGTATCATGAAACAATTTGTCAGATATTTGTTTTACCTCTATTTCCTGAGAGTTTCTGTAACATCAGTATTTACTGAAGGTGTTTATTGACAAATTTAACCTATTTAATGATTAAATAGCTCTTCAAGTTTTCCAGTTCTTCTTAGGTCAGTTTTTATAACTTGACTTCGTCAAATAATTTATCCATTTCATCTCGCTGAACAAATTTATTAGCACAAAATTGTTCATATTATTTCCTCACTGTCCTTTGAAAGTCTAAACATTCTGTTATGATGGTCACTTTTCATTTTTGATACTGATAAACTGCATTATCTTTTATTAGTATGGCTTGTATTTCATCAATTTTATTCAAATTTTAATTAGAACCAGATTTTGGTTTCATAGATTTTTTTTAAAAAATTGCCTTCTGTTTTCAATTTATTTCTGCTCTTATCTTTATTATTCCTTCCTTCTGCTCACTTTGAGTTTAATTTGCACTTCTTTTTCTAATTTTGAAGGTGCTATTCAGATCATAATTGAGACTCTTCTTTCTCTGCTATCAGCATTTAAAGCTCAATACCTCCCTTTACACACAGATTAGTTGTAGCTCATAACTACTGATATATCGTGTTTTATCATTCATTCTAAAATACTTTCTAATTTCTCTTATGATTTCTTCTTTGACCTAATCATAGTTTAAAAGTATGTAATTTCCAAATACTTAGTTTTCCAATTATTTTATTGTTATTGATTTCTAACTTCATTATACCAATACCAGATAATATAGTCTACATTATTTCAATTTTTAAAATTTATTAGGGCAGTTTAATGACCCAGAATACTTTGCATACGAGTACCAAAACATTTGCTAAACATATCATATAATCTTGAAACTATAAATCCTGCTGTGGTTGTGTAGTGTGCAGTCCCATATAAATCAATTAAGTCAAGATGGTTGTTAGTCTTGCTCAAATCTTCTATGTATCTGCTGATCCTCTGCTTACTTGCTCTATCAGTAACTGTATGGTATTAAAGACTACAGCTATAATGCATTTTCTCTTTTCCCCTTTACTCCTGTCAATTATTATCTCATCATCTAATTTGACATTCTATTTTTCTGAGTTACATACACATTTATAATCCTAATGTCTTTGTTGAAAAGATTCTTATATCGTTGTGGCATATCTCTAACTCTGAGAATATATTTTCTTTCCAAATTTATTTTATCTTTTAATAAAGCCAACGTAACCTTCTTATGTTTACATGGTATATCTTTTTCTACCCACTTGCTTCCAACCTATGTGTGCTTTTATATTTAAAGTATGTTTCTTGGGACTGGCACTGTGGCGTAGTGCGTAAAGCCGCAACATCCCATATGGGCACAACCCTGCAGCTCCAGCATCCCATATGGGCACCAGTTCGTGTCCCGGCTGCTCCACTTCCAATCCAGCTCTCTGCTACGGCATGGGAAAGCAGTAGTAGATGGTCCAAGTCCTTGGGCCCCTGCACCCAAGTGGGAGACCCGGAAGAAATGTCTGGCCCCTAGCTTCGGATCAGCTCAGATCTGGCCTTTGTGGTCATTTGGGGAGTGAACCAGTGGATAGAAGACCTCTCTCTCTCTGGCTCTACCTCTCTCTTTAATTCTGACTTTCAAATAAGTAAAAATAAATCTTTAAATAAAAAAGTAAAGTGTGTTTCTTAAAGTGTTGATTTTGTTTGTAATTATTCTGGCAATCTCTGCCTTTTGAGGGTTTGGCCATTAACATTTAACGTAATGATGCTGAATCTGAATCTACTCTTATATCTCTTCCTTGTTCTTGGTTCTTCCTTCCCTGCTTTTTGTGACTATGTTAATTTATGTTTTAGAATTCTACATTGACTTTCCTGTTAGCTAAAGAGCTGAAGTTCTTTGCATTACTTTTCATGACTTTTCCATACTTTCTTGACTTTTCATGATCTGCTTACTACTAACAATGTACTACTGCACAATACACAGAAGTCTTGCAAACACAGATCCATGTCACCCTCTATACCTTATTACTGTTGTTATATATAAAACATCTACATCATGAACACCAAGAAGACTATGATACAATTTCAGTTTCAAATAGCTGTATGGCTTATAAAGAAATAAGTGGAAAAATAATCTTTTGCATTTCCTCAAGAAGATTCTAATTCCAGCGCTCTTCATCCTTTTCCAAGGATTCGTGTTTTCATTTGGCATCATTTACCTTAATTCTGAACAACTTCCTTTAGGACTTCTTATACACATATTGCATGTCTGTTATAACAAATTATTTTTTAATCTAAAAATTTTAATTTCACTTTCATTCTTTAGAAAGTTTGTTTTAAAATTCTGAGGTATAGTGAGCGAATGAGAGATCCAGTGAGCTTCCTTCCTAAATACTCCCAACAACTGAGGCCAGGCTGGGGCTGCAACCAGGAGCCAGGAAAGCAACAAATCTCCCATGGAGGTGACTCAATTAAGAACTCAATTACTTGTGCCATTACCTCTCCTTCCCAAGGTCTTAGCTGCTGGGAAGCTAGAGAAAGGAGCCAGAGCTGGGAACGGGATGCAGGTACTCCAATATGGGACACAGGTATCTTTCTAGGCTAAACACTTGCTCTTTCCTATCCATTCTTGAATGGTATTTTTCTTGACTTAAAACTCTGGACAGATGGTTCTCTTCTCTCAGTACTGTAAAGACATTAATTGTTCTAGTCTCCACAGCTTCTGGTGAGAAGAAAGCTGTTAAGCAGATCACAGGTACCTTTTACATATAGCAAGTCTACTGTGGTTTTCAAGAAATGGCTCCATCACATACTTCCAGAACCTTTCTCCATACTTACTCTGCTTGCTTTTTCTTCGTCATCTTGTATCTACAAGTCTTTAGCCACTGTTTTTTCAATTTTTTTCTGCCCCACTCTCTTTCTTGTCCTCCATCTAATATCCTAATAGAATGCTGCTTAAGCATTTTATATAATCTAACACACATCCGTAAGACTCTGATCATGGTTGTTTTCCAATCTTTTTTCTCCACGTTCTCCACTCTGAATAATCTCTATTTATTTCTCTTCACCTTCACATTTTTATTTCCTGTCATGTCTACTACCTAATGAGTACATTTTCTGAAACTGTACTTTTCAGTGCTAGGAATTCTCTTTGCTTTTCATCACTTCTGCTGCTAGAATTTCCTATTTCTCTGCAGAGATGTCCACGTTTTACTTCAGGGAACGAAGGATAATGGTCCATTTAAAATCCTTCTTCCTTAGTCCCAACACCTTAGAGTCAGACTAGATTGCCTTTCTTTGTACTTAAGGATACAATTTCATTTTTTTGGTTCCATGTGTGTTGGGTAAGGTTGGACTGCACCATTGATTTGATTCTGGATTCTTATTTTTCTCCCATAAACACTGCTTCCTTTATTTTCAGTATATAATGTTCTTGACTAGGCTTAAACTACAAACTGATTTTTGTGTAGCAGCTCTGATGTCTGTTCAAGTCTGTCCACCATGAGGCTGCCGTCAGTTCATGGGTTAGTCAAAGATGTGGCTCTTCTTTTTCATGCTTCCACCAGTGTCCCAGTTTTGTGGCCCCACTTCGTGGATCTTCAGTCCACAAATACAGGTTTTCCTACTTGTGCCTCCAGCTGAGTGCCATGTGGACTGCACTAAGCTCCCGGCTATTTATTTTTACAACATCTCTTTCTCTCATCTGCATGAACTCCCCACCAGTCTATCTGCTTCTTGCATTTACTCTCTAGGATCTTGAGATGGTTGCATAATCTCTAGGTTTCATGGTTGCTTTCTATAGCGAGTATCATCCAGAAAAGAGGAATTAACTTCCACACAGTGGAATTAATTAATTAAGCTAATTAATTTCTTAAAAGTTTAGATACTAAATCACAGGCTCTCTATAAAGACACAGTTTTATTAATGAGAGAAAATCACAAGTGGAGCTTAAAAAATGCTGTCAAGAAGAACCCTAAGCTTTCCTTCCATCTGCTGAGGGCTAGAACACTGACCTCCATGCGCCAAGTACCTACTGTGTGCTTACTGCTGTGTTATGCAAAGAAACAGCCTTCACAAGAGAGTATACACTGCAAAGACAAGGACAATTTCACTCAAGAGGTGAAAAACAAGAAGCCTGGCACAAAGCAAGATAAAGCAACACCATGAGGAAAATGAGAATAGAATACGATGGATTCGATATAAAGCAGAACCTGATGGGCTGATCAACAGCCAGTCCAGTGATGAGCAAGAGCTTCTGGAGGAACAGAACGAGCAGGGAGGATCGATCTTTGGGACTAAACATACACTGTGTCCCCACCAACGACGTTCCTGAAGCCAGAAGCCCTGGGCAGGGAGGGATATTGATTTTTCCACAAGGACCCATCTATCTAAATTCACTAGCGTAAACCCCTTTCTTCTGGGAAAGAAGCAGACCCAATCACATTTATCCTGATCTTCCCATTCTACCCAGTACCTGACCGCCCCCCCTTCCTTCCTAGCATCTACGACACAACAGTTAACAGAGCAATTTGGAGGAGTATTTACTTTTATGAATATTGAAACTAATAGGATCTACAATAGTCCTGAAGAGCTTATTTTATCAAGAAATTAAAAGCTACCTCTTCAATCATATATGCATACATATACTTAGTTGTGCTATTTATTTATTTGTAGTTTTGCTCCAAAAGAAACTTAAAGTACCTAATTAAAAAAAATATAAGCTTGCAAGTTCTGAAAAAAAAAAAAAACCTTGATTATGTATGTGCTGTGGCGTAGCAGGTAAAGCCACTGCCTAAAGAGCTGGCATCCCATATGGGCACCGGTTCTAGTCCCGGCTGTTCCACTTCTAATCTAGCTCTCTGCTATGGCCTGGGAAAGCAGTAGAAGATAGCCCAAGTCTTTGGGCCTCTGTACCCATGTGGGAGACTTGGAAGAAGTTCCTGGTTCCTAGCTTCATATCGGCCCAGCTCTGGCCATTGGGGCCATTTGGGGAGTGCACTAATGGATGGAAGACCTCTCTCTCTCTCTCTTTCTCTCTCTCTGCCTCTCTGTAACTGCATATTATGAAAAAACTATGTAGGAATTTCAAAGTTTTTGTGCCAAAATAAACTTACCTTTCAATTTCATTTGCTACCAGTATTTGTTTCCATTTTAATTTATTATTTTATTTGAAAGGCATGCAGACAGGGGGGTGGACAGGAAGAAGAGAGAGAAAAAGAGGAGGGAGAAAGACTGACTGATCTCCCATCCACTGGTATACTTCCCAAATGTCCACAACAGTCCAGGCTGGGCCAGGCTGAAGACAGGAGCTAGCAACACACTCAGCTTGACAAGTGGCAAGGACCCAGGCACACACTATCAAAAAGCTGGGAGGCCGGCGCTGTGGCTCACTAGGCTAATCCTCCACCTGCGGCACTGGCACGCTGGGTTCTAGTCCCGGTTGGGGCACCAGTTCTGTCCCGGTTGCTCCTCTTCCAGTCCAGCTCTCTGCTGTGGCCCAGGAAGGCAGTGGAGAATGGCCCAAGTGCTTGGGCCCTGCACCCCATGGGAGACCAGGAGGAAGCACCTGGCTCCTGGCCTCGGATCAGCGCAGCACGCAGGCCGTAACGGCCATTTGGGGGGTGAACCAACGGAAGGAAGACCTTTCTCTCTGTCTCCCTCTCTCACTGTCTAACTCTGCCTGTCAAAAAAAAAAAAAAAAAAGAAGCTGGAATTGGGAGAAGAACTGGGACCAGAACGCAGGCAATATGGCATGGTATGGGAGCATCCCAAATAGCATCTTAAGGGTTGTACCAAATGCCCCCTTTACAAACTATTTAAGTACCCTTCTACATATAGAAAAATGAGAGTGTTTACTCTGACAAATCTGTGCAGAAAACACCTTTCATCGTGATTCAAAGCTGTTACTTTAAACAGTGTTTCCTTGAGCTTTGCAGAATGGAAAACAGTAGTTTTTGAATTATAAATAATTCTACTGCTGAAGATGCACATGTTTTCATATTCACACTGTAGCTAAAAACTAGCATTAGTAAATAAAATCAAATAATAGAAAACATCTTTATAAAAACTGCAAGTTACGAAGAACAGGAAATGCAATATAAATATTTACTCGTTCACATTCTATGCACACTTTACTGGTTCATGTACTACAATCTTCCCATTACAACATATAGGTAGACATTCCCTTTTACAACTGGTAACTAATTGTTTCAGTATAATTAAATAGCTCTGAGTCTCACAGAATTGAAAACTCTTTATAAAATAAAATATCAGACTACTAGGTTCTTTAAAACATAAGAGATCTTAACTAACATATGCAACATATTTTACAGTACACATCTAATATTTGGCTAACTTTCTCAGGTTCTGCTGTACCTCATTTTAAATAAACCTGTGTCGGTACATAATTAGCTGTGAAGTTGTATCCTAAACTCTTCAGTTTCCCAATGTTATAGAAAGACTCTATTTATACATGTCTTACTAATATGGTCCAGAACTATCTGCCCAATATGATAGCCAGACAGGTCACATGTTACTATTTAAAGACAAAAATCACTAAAATTAGATAACATTTAAGAATTCAGTTCCTAAACCACATTATTCACATTTCAAATGCTCAAAGCTCACTTGGCCAGTGGCTACCATATGGAGCCATGGAAATCTAGTACATTTGTATTATTGTGAAATATCCTGGACAGCAATGATGTAAAGGCACACTCCAGAAGACAGCATAGGGCTCATCTGGAAGACTCAAAGATTCTGACAATTAGTTAAAACTCCAAGATGTTTTTCTTCTGTTAATACTTATTTAGTAAGTTTCCAAATTCAGAATGATGGATTAGTATATATTCTATAGTAACAAATTCCCAAGTATCAATTTGTCCCTGAATTTCTTAGCATTCCTTCTAAAGAAAAATTTTTCCAGATTGAAAAAATACAGGAAATTCAGATCCTATACTAAAAGAGTTTGTCTTTGATATACTGGTGGTCACAACAAAGATATGAATATTCAAACGATACATGTAGTTATATTCAAATCTACATGTTTTTTGAAACAGTATGAAATAAGAAAAGTTAGTATTACGATATATTCATATATCTCAGTAATTCGTTTTTATAAAGAAAACTGCCAAACACCCAAGCAATCATATAATAACTTCCAAATATCAGACTAGTCACCTGCATGGTATATGTTATTCTCCATTAGTAATGAAGTAGAAAAAGATAGAACTCGGTGAGGTACAGGAAACATTAATTTGGTGGCAGGAAGATGGTTCAATTAAAAGATTTTCAATTACATTAATAAATGTTTGTCATTTTCTTCTGAATTTATTAGTGACTACTAAGACTGTTAGCCAATACTTAAAATGTCTCATTTACTGTGTAGTAATTACACATGGGGTCAGATTTCAATAAAACAACCTCAATAGTTTTCACTGCCAAAATATGTCAAGGTTAGAAAGAGATATCACACTTTTTCTGCCAAAAATTTCAATAAAATACAATGTTTATCATATCAAAGCTTACAATGCACAGTCAAGGTAACTATGCAGACAAAAAGCTGATATGGATAATTTTCCCATTAATGGCTAATTCTCAAAATATTACTTGGTTATCTTATAGAGAAGAATTAAAAATTTTATTTCACATTTAAAATATGAATAAATTTTAAAATAACCTGATTTTTTACTCCAAGGTTTGACTTACCGAATCATTCCGACCAAAAAAGGTATATATTGCATACAGGTAATAATCGAACAGTTGAGACATGAAATGGATAACATCAAAGGCAATTGGCTTAAGAATATTCATCATTTGCATATATTTCCCTGAAAAGAAAAAAAGAAAAAAGAAAATATTTAAAATCTGTTATTCTGTAATTATAAAGAGATAACACAACTATGACACAAAAATACCTAAGTGAAATGGAATACTGCATTCCACAGTGACACCAGCCAAGTGTCAAGTATTCAGTAGTTACAAGTAGTTAGTGGCTACTGTTCCAGACAGCACAGATCATCCACAATTCCGTCATCTTGGAAAGTCCTATGGGACCACTCGGACACAAACAATACAATCATATTTTCCTATTACAACATTCTACTGCTTGTCCAATTTCTATCGAACTATACTCTTCTACAAATAACACTGTACACATAACACAGTTCCTCTTCTAAGATGTTCCATTTAAAATACTTTCTTCAAAAATATTTAAGTGCAATAAAGCAAAATACAGCAGACTTGAGAAAAAGTGATTCTGCTGCAAAAGCTTAAACACACACCACAAAAGGAAAAAGAACATTTGGAAAACACTGTCTGTTCCCCTGAACCCTTGCCCTGTGAAATCTTGTGCCAGAGGCCAAGAACATTTCTTGATCACTCCATTACTCAAGAGCTCAACACTTTCAAAGTGCCAAGACGCCAATATTCAAATCTCTCCCCCGCTAAAGCAGGGAGGGGAACCTTTTTTCTGCTACAGGCCACCTGCATATTTATAACACCATTTGTGGGCCATACAAGATCATCAACTTGAAAAGTAGCCTGCTGTAGACCTACTGAGGTTCAAGTGCTGCCTGTGGTTGCCTTGGCAGAGCCAGACAGATGGTTTCACGGGACTCACACATCCCACGTACCAGACGTTCCCCACTCCTGCACCATCAACTGGTGTTACCAAAAAAATTTTAAAAATCAACCTTCGGGGGCTGGCGCTGTGGCACAGTGGGTTAATGCCCTGGCCTGAAGTTCCAGCATCCCATATGGGCAGTTGTTCAAGTCCTGGCTGCTCCTCTTCCAATCCAGCTCTCAGCTATGGCTTGGAATGGCAGTGGAAGATGGCCCAAGTCCTTGGGCCCCTGAACCCACGTGGGAGACCCAGAAGAAGCTCCTGGTTCCTGGCTTCAGATCAGCACAGCTCTGGCCATTGCAGCCATCCAGGGGGTGAACCATTGGATGGAAGACCATTCTCTCTCTGCCTCTCCTCTTTCTGTGTAACTCTGACTTTTGAATAAATAAATATTTTTTAAAAAATCAACCTTTGGCATTGACACACTTGTTCATGTCTCTGAAAGGCAGCTGAGAAACAGGATGAATAAAAAAAACAAAAAACAAAAACTGTAAGTCCCTAATTCTGATCATTTTGAATGAGAAATGATAGGGAAGGAAGCATATCATTTTAAATGCCCTAACCTTTCTTCTGCAGATGACTTTAAAGCAAGTCATTTGCTTAATTTCTAAATGAGCAAGTAATTCAGGTGCTGGCTGTACTTCAGGTAACTGCTACAAACTTTACACTGATATTGTCGAGGACACCAAGACTCAGAGAACACGTTAAGTGGGGCCAGCACTGTGGCACAGAAGGCAGAGCCTCTGCCTGCAGTGCCTCCCTTCCATATACTTTTGCTTATAACATCCTTTATGCTTACAAGAAAATCCTGTAATGTTTTGTGTTTTCTAGGTTATTTCTCATCTTGTTTCCTTCAATAAACTCCAATAGCTAGCAGAATTTCTAGAGCAAAGTATTAGCTCAAAAAAAAAAAAAAATCTATTAGATTGATTGCAATGCACTTGGCAAAAAAAAATAGTGACTATATTTCCTTAACTTAGAAATTAAAACATATCATTCTTTATTACAGCAAAGTGAACAGTGGATGTTAGTAAGCTCACAAATACACAAAAATATGTTTTAAGCATTTGAAAAGATACTTAAATTCACTCATAATTAACACATTTTTGAATGAGAAGTCATTTTCAACTGATCAGACTGGCAAGCATCCCAAAACGAATCCTGCACTGTTGCTGAGAAACTGGGAAAGCAGACACCCAAACAGTGTCACCAAATGGCTTTTCTAAGCTTGCCAGTAACCTCACCAGCCAACTGCTAATATCCATCAAAACAGCAAATACACACACTTTGACCCAGCCAGGGGAAGCAGCTATAGGCATTTGTCCCACATCTTAATTTACATATGGACAAAGATATTTCCTAAAAGATTATTTGCTGTGGCACTGTTTGTACTATCACAGGGATGTAGATAAACTAACAGTCAAAAATCAAGGACTTACAAATTGTGATACCTTTACTACAAGGCCCTTCAAATGTACAAAGAAAATGTGTATTATGAAAAATCTATGTGGCAGGCGCTGCAGCTCAATAGGTTAATCCTCCGCCTGCGGCGCTGGCACACCAGGTTCTAGTTTCCGTCCGGGCACCGGATTCTGTCCTGGTTGACCCTCTTCCAGGCTAGCTCTCTGCTGTGGCCCAGGAGTGCAGTGGAGGATGGCCCAAATGCTTGGGCCCTGCACCCGCATGGGAGACCAGGAGAAGTGGTGGCCATTGGAGGGTGAACCAAACTTTTTGAAGTTTTCTTACATACAGTAAGACATGTATGCTAAGATATTTTAGGTGTAACCTTAAGGTACTCGGAGTGAGGAAAGCCTGATGGAGAACAGCACACGGCCGTTCCTCGGGACCCACGGAGGGGTTGTGAGGCCCTCTGAGGACAGCAGACTCCTCTCCAACACATGGTCTCCAAGAACTGGAGTGCAGGAATCACAGGGGACAGAACGAGGCGCTTCTGACCTGGAGACCCCGCGGTGAGCGGTTCCCTGAAATCCATCTTAGGCAAATGTACACGGAAGACATCCCAGGGACAGAGAAAGTGGCAGGCACAAAGGTCTGCATGGGGACACGGGGGACCACGGCAGCACCTGATCCTAGCCCTAAATAAGAAGGACCACGCTCTGCACTGCTTACTGATTGCAACTCTAGTAGAAGACATGGAGGAGACCGAGATGCCAGCGGTCATCTCTCTGCTGAAGAGGGTTTTACTCAGGACCAGGGCCTGTGTTAATGGGCTTCTCTCCATTTCTATAAATCTGGTACTACAAAAACAATATCCATGGTTTTGACCAACAATTCCTATTTTTTAAGATATCTTTTTATTTGAAAGGCAGCGTGAGAGAGAGTGGGAGAGACAGAGATCTTCCACTGCTGATTCACTCTCCAAATGGCTGCACCAGGTCACAGCCAGGATCGTAGAACTCTGCCATCCAGGTCTCCCACGTGGGTGGCAGGGGCCCAAGCACTTGGACCACTTTCCACTGCCTTCCCAGGTGTAGGGAGCTGGATCAGAAGTGGAGCAGCTAGGGCTCAAACTGGCACTCTGATACGGGATGCCAGCACTGCAGCCGGCAGTTTAACCCACTGCACCACAATGCCAGACCCCATAATCCTTATTTAAGGCAAATATCCTCTTTTTTAGATAAGGAGAACAGCATCAGACATTGTTTCTTCAAGTTCCTTGTGCTTACCAAGAAGTTAACAGTTGCATTTCATGTGTGCATTTAACTCAATGAAACATAGTAAATGCCGCTTCTCAATTTTCTTTCAGCATTGCATTTTACTTGCCTTGATTCCAATGAATACAAGCCCTTTAGAACAAAAAGCTACACTACCACCCAGAGTCTCTTTGGAAGTGGGTATGGGTGAGACAGGGACCATAAACAACTGCCTGGGCTGGTGGATTGTATTATCTTCAACCATCTGCTCCCGATTCCCAGCGAGAGCCTCCCCTACTCCTGTCCACTAAATACTCCTGTCCCCTCCTGAGGCAGAAGCTTGATCTCCCTGCCATTATCCTTGGCCAGCGACAGGTCACAGAGGAAGTCAAGGGTGCCCCACTCCTGACTGAACACTCTAGAAGTCCCAGCACCATGCAGCTCCTGATCTCCCTGTGTCCCTGACTGGGCGGCCCTTACGGGTTGCGACTCAGAATGAAGACACGTGGAGCCGAGCTATAGACGGGCAGGAGCCAGTGTGTCACATGCGAAAGATAAACCTCTGTGGTCAAAAGTCACTGGTAAGTCACAGGTGTTTATTCTTTCAACATCATCTAGCAGAAGCTGACTACATCAAACTACATCTCAATGGAGTGTTCAGTCACTGAAAACTACTTAGCTCAAAAGGCTACGGAGGATGACTAAGATTCTGAACGGTCTGGAATTCCCAGCAGTGAGGCCCAGATAAGGGAACTGAGCACATTGTTGAAAAATGGACTGGGGTGCGGGGGACCTGAGGAAAAGGGGGACAGGAGAACCATCACCATACAGCTGACTGGTGAGCACATGGAAGAAGCGGAGAATATAGGCGCAAGTTTACTCTTTGATTCGAAGGGCAGAACTAAGACCAACAGATAAAATTACAGAGGAGGACAGACTTCAGTTCACCACTGGGAAGAGGTTTCTACCGATACGACCAGTCTGATGAAGGCTGAGCAGTCCTACAAAACGATACTCTTCCAGTGCTCTTGGAACAAAGGCTCGGCGGCACCACCGATCCCGGGCACTCTGGAAAGAAAACCCTTACTTTGTGGGAACCTGTACCATGAGACCTCTCAGCACCCTCCCAATCCATGACACCATGTGCAATGAGCTCACTGGGATCAAAGAAAAGCCAATTTCTCCGGCAATAATTAGCCACACAACAGCTTTTTAGAACTGGTCCATTTTCTGTGTGTCAAAGAAATGTATACCTTTTCTTTTCCTTTCAAATTCATTATTATCTTCCCATATTTTCTCTAAAGAAAGTAGGACTAAAACCTTTTGTATGCTTCAACCATCAATGAAATTTAGAAATTATCTTAAGGAACAAAGACCAGAGCTATGAATTATTGTTTAAACAAACTTAATAGGTAAATAACACCTTCATAAATACAACACAGAGATTTTAACAGAAAACCACTCCGATTCCTGACTGGTATAGCTGACAATTAACGTGAGCAGACAGCACTGTAACTTTTTTGTCACATGTAAAAACCTGTTCTTGAAATGTAAAGGATGAGATCGTAAGCTGTTGAAACATATTAAAAAACCTATATCACCCTCAAACCTGTGTATTCAAAACGGCATTTTTAATGTTGATTGTCTTCTACAAAATCATCAATAAAGGTTTTATCTATAATAAGAACACTTCCTGGGGCCGGCGCCATAGCACAGTAGGTTAATCTTCCGCCTGTGGCTCTGGTATCCCATATGAAGCCAGTTCCAGTCCCGGCTGCTCCAATTCCGATCCAGCTCTCTGCTATGGCCTGGGAAAGCAGTAGAAGATGGCCCAAGTCCTTGGGTCCCTGCATCCATGTGGGAAGACCCAGAAGAAGCTCCTGGCTCCTGGCTTCGGATCAGTCCAGCTCTGGTGGTTGCGGCCATTTGGGGAGAGAACTAACAGAAGGAAGACCTTTCTCTCCATCTCTCTCTCTCACTGTCTGAAACTCTCTCTCTCAAATAAATAAATAAATAAGAACACTTCCTTTAATCTGAACATTTAGCTTGTAAACTCCCGTGTCTGCAAATGCCAGAGAATCACTATTCACTCTGCCTATCTGATGGGGAGATAGTGAAGATCCATGAAACAATTCAGAAGAAAACCATTGCGTAAATGTGAAACTGGTTCTATCATTACCCCACAAAAACCTCTAATTCACCTGCAGAATTTTTCATTACATTTTAACTAACTGTAATATTTTAGAAAAATTAGAAGATGCAAAGACTTAGTAAGTAGCTATATGAAAAAGAGAAACATAAATATTAATTTTACACTATCTGGAACATTTAAGACAAATGATAAGCTTAAATTCATCACCATAGGGGGTACTGGAGTAGACAATACCATGAAAATCATTCAGTAATAAAAACAGACTAATTAAAATGCTATTTTTTTAATTCAAGGGTACAGCTACTTACCAACAAGCCTTATGACATTCAACGTTGTATTTGTTAGGATAGGTGCATTCACTTTATTTAGACTGTAATCTGATTTCTTCCTGCTTTTTAGGGTTTCTCGAGAAACACTTAATATAGAAAAACAAAACAGAACTGCAATTAGGATTATAAAGTAATAAACCAGGAAAAGTCACTCATTAGCATCCAGTTTTCATTCACTATTTACTGAAAATCTTACTATCTATCAGGTAGAAAGATGAACCTTTTCTCCTTACAGATTTTATAGTTCAGAGGTGAAAACAAATAAGTAGGCAAAGAAATAAAATGGTATAAATGTATTTATTTGATTCTAAGACATTATCAACCATTTAAAAAAGCTGCATTACTTTAAACATTAGATTTTCTAAGGAAATTATATAGCTAAGTATAGACATACTAAGTTTCCTAACTTCAGAAACCTATAAAATGAAAAAAACTCCCCTTATAATATAAATATGTTATGATGACAGAATTCAGAGTTGAAAAGAGGTACTAAATTCAAAAGAAAAATCAACATTATACGGTACGTGAAGGAAAGGGAGACAACACACAATAATGAGAAGAGAGAGATCATGTCTGTAGAAGCACACAAAGGACACTCTGCTAGAATGTGGAGCGAGTGAGCAGAGGGAGAAGTGACAGGAAAAGAAGTAACTCAAGGCCAGATCACTGAAAGCAATCAAATCCAGCAGGTATGAACCTCATCTTCAACAACAAAAGGCCATGATTAAATCTGTACATAAGAAAATGATCCAAATGTATACCTAAGAATGGATTTGAAGGAGGCAAGACTGGGGACAAGAAGCCATTTGTAGAAGACAACCTAACAATCTGTCACAGAGATGGTTTAGGCATGGACTAAAAAGGCAGTGGGGAAATGCTAGGAAAACTGAAATTCAAGAGACACATAGAAGGTGGAATAGTAATGACTAGAAACAACACTGGGAAAGTGAGTGCAGACTTGGCATTTAATAGACTGAGGCAAGAACAGCACAAATGGAACACATGACTACTTCCTTTCTTGAGGTTTTCTATGTGAAGCACACATCGATTATAAATCTAAAGTTTTTTCTTCTGTAAAAAACTACTGATCAAAAGCTCTTTGATCATGTCTGATAATTTCATCAAAGTAATAAAGTAACTTTTTCAAATTTCAAAACATGAGTATATAGATGTGACACAACTTTTTTAAAAAAAGGTATTAGCAAAAAGCTGCTTCGAGCTGTATAAATCAGAAGAAAAGCTACATTGAAATTGCTTTCTTTTGCATGTAAAAGTTTTTAAATGGCTAAAACAATATGTTTTTTCCGCAGAGTAATCATACAAATCCAGTTACAAAGAACTGGTCTGTAAAGAGTCACAGTTCTGTTAAGTAGAACTTTCTGTATTATTTTTCCCAAGAATACACTGTTATAGAATATAAGGGAAAATCTCTACTTTCAACCTTCCAGGAATTTTTCTGGAATATAGTCAATTAAAATTATGTCCTAGCAAAAACTGATGAAGAGAGAGGAGGAGAGGAGGAAATGGAAGAGAGTAGGGGAGTGAGGGAAATGTGGTTGTCTTCTTGGAACTGTACTTATGGAATGCATACAATCTGCTCTCTTTATACCAATACACATTTTTTAAAAGATGCCAAACCTACCAAAATATTTTAATTTTTCATTTTTGTTTTTTCTTAACCTTCCTATGGTATGTTAAGAGCAAAACATGAAATGCTAAATACCAAACAATCTAAGGCCAATTACCTTTTCACAGGAGCATCGCCTGTCTGCTCATCCACGTAATCTCGTTTGAGTTCCTCAGGAACATCACTGTCACTGTCATACTCTTGATAGGCACTCTTCTCTTGTTCATCAGATTCATACTGCAGAGAACGCAAGAGCATTCAACAATGTATGTCAAAAGCCATCTTTCCTGCAGGTTTTTCAACACAATAAAGTACTCAATTCTACAAGAAGTTGCTAAAGAAAATTCTCAGTAATTTAGCTTTTTTTTTTTTTTTTTTTACAGGCAGAGTGGATAGTGAGAGAGAGAGAGAGAGACAGAGAGAAAGGTCTTCCTTTGGCCGTTGGTTCACCCTCCAATGGCCACTGCAGCCAGCGAACCACCCTGATCCAAAGGCAGGAGCCAGGTGCTTCCTCCTGGTCTCCCATCGGGTGCAGGGCCCAAGCACTTGGGCCATCCTCCACTGCACTCCCGGGCCACAGCAGAGAGCTGGCCTGGAAGAGGAGCAACTGGGACAGAATCCAGTGTCCCGATTGGGACTAGAACCCGATGTGCCAGCGCTGCAAGGCGGAGGATTAGCCTAGTGAGCTGTGGCACCAGCTCAATAATTTAGCTTTAATTTTGTCACCACAAATCATTTTGTCTTCTATTCATATCCTACTTGAACCAGCTCAAAAGGAAAGGAAAATAAAATTTAAAATTATACCTAAAAGTTTGTAAATGTGCAACAATATATCAAGTCTCTAAAAAAAAAAATCAAACAAAAGCAAAATAAATATCCTACTTGTCCTAAAACAAGGAAAACGGTTATATTAGATTTTCTTTTACAGTCTCTTGTAGGTTTCATGGCCCTGACTTCCAGTTTTCTAGTTCATTATAAAGAGGTTGCATATCCAACTGGGACTCTAAGTGGTGATTCAGGTTAACACAGACATACAACACACACGTGGATGTCTTATCTAATTAATTATGATGAAATTTAATCTGAGGGCAGTTTAGAAAATTAGGCTTAGCACCAAGGGACCTACAGAGAGCAAGGATGAAAGTAGCAGATTTACTCCTTAGAAGAAGGGTGTCTTCCTAACATTTTCATCATCTCTATCGCACCATGGCCAGTGCCACCATGGGAAAGGACAGTGGAATCCATGAGTAAGAAACAAAGATATGTCAGAATCATCATCAACATAACCAATCAATATGACATATTAATACAATTAAATAAAGGTTAATATTTGTTGAGTTTGTAAAGGAGTATGTGAAAGGGTTTCCATGAATTACGTCACTGAAACCTAAAAAACAATTATATGAGGAAACCAGGAACATGACAATATGGAGAGAGGCTAAAAGGCATTATGGTAGGCCACATTTAGATGTGGGCTCTGATCCTAAGTTATATCCAGAAAGACCAGCTCATACATTATTAAGCAAACAGTATGACAGGCATTCTCCGACACAATGTGAGCTGGTGAGATGCACAAGGGAGTTCTGCACAACTAGTGCTCGCTGGCGGGGACAGAACTTCTAGCAATCCTTACGTGAGGACTCAGTGTTTACAAATGTGCCTACTTCCCAAAAGGATTTGGAACCTCAAAACTAACACTTAGAAACAGTATGTTGTGGTCTTCATGGACATGTACAGAGCAGCACACGCTTTGTGCTCCTCAGTGTGCACACTCCCCTGGGGCAAACAAGCTCGGCTAATTCAGTGTTCACGGCAACTTTACAGAACACGGCTGGTGTAGACAGTCTGAGTCAAATACTGAGTGAGTTTTTATCAACAAATCACTATCATGAGCATATATATTATTTCAGGAAACTTGGAATGACTTAACTCTTCTAAGTTTAGTCAACTTCATAAGGGGAAAATGTCACAAAGAATCACTGAATTGTAACTGAAAGTAGTATTTATTATGCAAGAATTTAAACTTAATGATAAAACATAATGGTATATTTTCATGGCAGTATTTTTTTAAATGTATCTTTGTTAAGCACAAAGAAATTCCAAAACCAAAATACAAAGAACAATTCAACAGATTTTTGTCAGAGCTGAACAGTTTCCATTTCCACTTCTCAAATCAAAAAGTCACAGTGGGTCCCTGTGGATAGTATGAAGATCAGAGGGACTCATCAAACAACGCTCCTGGTCAAATAAAATACAGGCATCTCTGGGACCCCATGGAGGATTGGTTCTAGGACAACAAAATGCTGATGCTAGCAGTAGAGTATTTGCATACAATGTGAACACATCTTCCCGCACACTTTAAGTCGCCTCTAGATTACTTAGCATGCCTCACAGATCAGAAATACTATGTAAACAGTTGTTACACTGCATTGTTCAGGTAATACTGACAAGGGAAAAGGTCTGCACTTATTCAGTACAGATGTACTAAGTTTTAATATTCTTATTTCATATTTCATGAATTCACAGATGGAGAACCCACAGATATGGAGACTAACTGTATTATGAAAATATCCCACAGGTAACTGCAAAGCAAGCATTTCCCTCATTATAAATACAGGGAAACAAAGAGTCACAAAGTAAAAATAATTCGCCAAGGGCCCACAAAGCTAATAAACATTAAATGTCATATTCCTTATCTGCCTTCAACCCTTTTCCACTAACTCACATTCTCTCTCACTAACACGGTTTTTGATCTGCTCAAAGTGTTGTTAAAACATGGTACTTCTAAATCCTAAAAACATCCTTACAATAACCTAAGCACAGCATTACTCTCTCAGATATGGGGACTTCAAATAAAATTACTCACTTAGTTACCCAGGGATGGAGTTGAGAGAACAATGAGGGTGATCTATGCCTTTAACCATCTGTCTGCATAGTAGATCTTATATTCACTGAAGAAATTACACTACTATTCAATAAATAATCTGGTAAGAGCACGCAGCAAAAATAAAGGCAAAATTTATTGTTCAAGAGAACAATGTCTGCAAAGTATATTATAAAGTCATTATCTGTACAAGTGATGTCACATGTACACAGGGGTAGGACAGTAGGTGGTAGACAAATGAGTGTCTAATAAATTATCTTGCTCACTGGGTGGAACACTTTTAAATAAAGGAATCTCACATATGGTTCACAATATGCTTCAAAAACATCACGTACCCCATTAGAAGCCAAGACATCCTCCGTTTCTTCGTCCTTGTGGTTGGCCTGGATTTCAAACGGATTGCCACCACTGCAGTACTGCTCAAACAAGGTCACCGGCTTTGAGGAAGTCGAGACTGGTTGCTTACTAGGTGAAACTGATGGGGAACGGGACTGTTCCAGGAATTTAAATTCCTAAACATTAAAAAAGGAGGCAAACAACAAAATTCAAGTACATGAACACATTCCATCAAAGTCAAAGTTGAGTTAGGAAAAAAAAAAAAAAACTGTTCTTTAGGTTATTCACATTTAAGTCTTATTAGCTGTCTGAAAACACAACTTGGAAAGATGCGTAAAGATTTTCATAAAGTCACTTGAACGTATGATCTGGATGAAGCTACTTTTGACGTACTTTAAGGAACTGCAAATAAAATTTTTTAAAATAACAAGAAATTTGTGTGATTTCTTCCAAAAATTTTAACATGCAGCCAAGGCCCTCATAGTACTGTTTTAATCAATAAAGTCATTTATGAAAACTAACTGTTGTTAGTCAACACCTTGCTTACTCACACACTTGCACTAGAGAAGATATTCTATACAGATCCATCAAAAACAAAGCATGAATTCTATTTCCTTCCTTGTTAAATGGAAATCTATAAACTTTCATTTACTTTTATGTATATACCAAGAAGCCAACGTCACAAACACCCGTGCTGAAGGTCGATGATGTATCTTCCACACCAAGCTTGCTATTAACCCAGTATATGCCATAGATAATGATTAGAATGTCACTTGGCCTCCCTATACCTCAATTTCCTCATCAGTAAAATGAGAGGATCAATCTGGATCGAGAGACTCCCAAACACTAAAGCTTCATCCATTACCCAAATGAAGAAACAAGCGGGCAGGAGAGGTTCAGTACCAAGCACAGATTACACAGCTAACTTGAGGGAAAGCTGTGATAATTTCTAAAGTTCCACTGCATCAGAACACTCAAAGAATTATCACAAACATGTAATAAACATGTTCTCCTACCTGAGAAGATTAATCCTGAATTTAATTGTTTATATGACATTTTTTTTTTGACAGGCAGAGTTAGACAGTGAGAGACAGAAAGAGAGAAAGGTCTTCCTTCCCTTGCTTCATTCCGCAATGGCTGCCACGACCGGCATGCTGCGCTCATCCGAAGGCAGGAGCCAGGTGCTTCTCCTGGTCTCCCATCGGGTGCAGGGACCAAGCGCTTGGGCCATCCTCCACTGCACTCCCTGGCCACAGCAGAGAGCTTGACTGGAAGAGGGGCAACCGGGACAGAATCGAGTGCCCCAACAGAGACTAGAACCCAGGGTGCCGGCACCACAGGTGGAGGATTAGCCAAGTGAGCCGCGGCACCAGCCTATATAACATTCTTAAAAGATATTTTTAAGTTCTTAAAAGGTACATGGGCTTAAGTTTTAAATGATGTATTTATTCTATTTATATTTTAATCACACATGGTGTAAGGCCTAGCATAATGCCAAAGAATCATGCCATTATTTTTATAAACAAGGAATGAACATAAATCAGTAAGACAAAAAATTTTAACGCCAAATCCAAAGAAATAAAGTGTCCCATGGATACTGAGTTATGAAGTCTTTAAGATAACTATTTTAGAAAAAATTAATGCACAATTGAATGGAAATGTTTCACTGTGCTACTTAAAAAGTCTTATAATTACTGTTCTGTACAGTGTGTACAAACACTGACTTAACGTGATGGAAAAATAAAAATTCAAATAAAATTGTTTAACTGTGATCTACCTATGGGCACTAAACACTTGGTTGAACAGTGTTTCATGCAAGAATTCTACAATGTGTTTAATCAAGAAAAAATCAAACCAAGACTTTTTCACAGAGCGCTTATTTCATACGAATTCAAGGACTCAATTAGCTACTAAAAACTGCTTAGGAATAATTCTCACCAGCCTATCTTGTATTTCTAGGGCATTTTCTCATTACAGAAAGATTTAAGAATTGCAGTTTATTTAAGAACATATTTGTTCCTTTAAGAAATGACAAATATTCTACAACTATAAATAATACTTTACCAATATAACTATTTAATTTTTTGAAAAATTTCAAGAAAGCAGTAGACTTTTTCCTGAATTCAAAAGGGGAAAAATACCATTTGAATTGTGACTCATTTTAGGCACAAGTTTTCTTGAAGTGTATAAAGTAAATTTTGTAAAGACACAGATGTTCACACACACAGAAGATTCATTCTTGTTAAGAGGCTAACTTTTAATCTCTTGCAAGAATGATACGGCATTGTTCCTTAATTATTTTATACATGCTGTCATATATCTGGGTTTAAAACATTAATAAGATGACTAAAAGATTTCTTTTTTTCTTAACACTTACGTGAAGTTGTAAGATGCTGAAATTTGATTTAACAGGACAAAGTTCCCACGTTTCATTCTCTAAGAACATTCTCAGCTCATCAAGTCGCGTTCTTAAAGAAAATGTACAAAGATAAGAAGAAAAGCACACTATACATAAAAATTCAGGAAATAATGTCCAGTGCAAACAATCACAGATTTATCATCATCACAGTAAACTTCAAAAACCCATTCAGATTAACACAGTAAACATAAATGTGTACTTTTAATTGATAATGTCTCATTATCCTTAAAAGTTCTCTCAAATATTTACTAATCTTATGTATTTTCACCATACTGCAAAAATAATGATTGTGTAAGAAATGACAGTTTTACTCAGGAACTAAACTAAAAGTTTGTCTCCAACTCATGAATTTAAAATATTCTTAGCTAATCATACATCAATGATAAAACACAGAAAAATAATTCACAGATGCATGAGAGTATAAATACTAATAAACAATCTATGTTAAGCAGCATCGACGGTAATCACACTAAGTCACAAGTTAAGAAGATTATCCATTTCTGATGACACTGAGCTCAGGATTGATCCTTGTACAGGTTTTACAATTAAATTAGCAAGTAAGACACACACGTACTCCACATTCCGCTAATCACTATTTCATACAGATCTCTTCTTTCTCGGACACTCTTGGTGTCTATCCTGAGTCATCATCACATTATAGAGGCAGTCCCTGGAAAACTAACCCTTCTAGTTGAAAAAAGGGTAATGTCCACTCTCTTTCTTCTACCTATTACAAACTGTTACTGCCATGCAAAAAAACAAAATGAAATTCTTTTTAAATCCAGGCATTCTAAACTCAAAAGGCAAAAAACAGATGAATTTGTGAAAAGCAAGAACTGCTCCAAACTTTTCAGTTAACAGTTAAGGACTTTATGATAATTACAATAAGTTAAATAAAACAGAGAAAAAGATGTACAAAATGAGTAAGAGAATTTCAAAAATGAAAACAAAAAAGGAAGCATATAGACATTCCAGAACTGAAAAATATGTTTGTAAATAAAAACTGGGTCAGTAAAATAGCAGATCAGAGGTAGCAGAAGACAGGATTCGTGACCTCCACAAATCCATAAAAATATCCAAATTAAAGCACAACTTACAAAAAGAAAAATGGAAGAAACAGAAAGCATCGTAAAAGCTATGCAAGACAAAGCATCTTGTTGCACACAGCTGGACAGCGGCAGAGAGACTGAGCAGAAACAGGACTTGAGGAGGGAAGGGCCAAGAATGCCCAAAGTGATCATGCCCATGCCTCACATCATACACAATAACTGCCTGAAATGGATCACAGATCTAAAGTAAGAACTAAAATTATCAACTCCACAACTCAATGACAAAAAACCCATAATTCAATTTTAAAAAATGGGCAAAAGCATTGAACAGCTATTTCTATAAAAAAGATGCACAAATGGCCAACAAACACATGAAGAGGCTAAACATCAGGAGTCACTTGGGAAACACAAAGCATAAACAGGCGCCGTTCACACTGCCGGGGACAGCTGTAACCAGAGACAAACCATAACACTGTGACAAGGTCTTGTAGAAACTGAGAACTTGTTCCAGCACTGCTCGGAATGTAAATTCATACAACTACTTTGGAAGACAGTGTCACGGTTCCTCAAAATGTTAAACACAGAATTCCCAGAGAACCCAGCAACTCTCCTTTGTATTAGCTCCTGGTGGATGCTCCAGAAAATATCCACCAACTGGGTGACTGAAAGAGTAGAAATGTGTTCTCTCCCAGTTCTTGGGGGCCAGAAGTCTGCTGGCACTTTCTCCAGAGCTCTCGGGAGGAGAATCCATCCCTTCCCTTTCCCTTTCTGGCGGCTGCTGCCATTCAGGGAACTGTGACCATCATACTCCAATGCCAGTCTCTGGCTTCACGCTGCCTTCTCCTCTGTGTGTGCAGAGTTGCTGCTCTGTGTCTGTGCAAACTCCCCTGTGCCCTCCTCTCACTTGTGATGGTTTTTAGGGTCTACCCAGTGAATCCAGGACAATTTCCCAGAGACACTTTTTCCAAAGAAGTTAACATTTACAGTCTTCCGGGATCAGGACCTTGTGTGTGTTTGTGTGTGTGTGGACAGCAGAAAGGGTGTATGCCATTTTTTTCAGTCTGTCATACACTCCTACATGTATACTATGAATGTGGAAAGAAAGCAGAATTTGAAATTCTAACTCACTGGTATCAAGTAACAACATAATGAAAATATAGTTGTAAAAAGCCAAAGTTCAGAATGAACTGTAAGACATAATTCAATTCAAATGACAAAATGTACCTAAGGAATAAACTTAGGTCTAGCGTTTATTAAGAGAGTTCTAATCAACATTGGCTTTCTCTCGTCCTCATGATTTAATGCTGCTTTAAGCACACAATCACAGTGAACATTCCTGCCTGCCGATCTCCACTCCTAAACCCACTCCTGCTCACACTCCATGTAAGTTAGCAGTGATTGCCTTGCTAGGCAACGTGGTACCCGATCTTGGCTTTGAAGCTGGCTCCTCAACTCCATGCCCTACCTCTAGAAGCCTGCTTACTCCTAATGACAGATGCTCTCTAGCACCCCTCAGTGAACTCCGTCTCTACTGATTTAACTTCCTTATTACAGACACAGGCAGGAGCAGCAGCCAAGTTCTTTCAGTGAGCCCTGATTTAACACGAGCTTTGACTCATACAGAAGTCTGCTCACTGCTTAGTTCAATATTGTGAACCCTTCAAGAGTAACAGTATATGAATATTTACAATAATAATGAAAATATTTTATAGTGTTTTTTTTATTTTACAAGCCCTTAATCACCCTAGAATGAGTTATAAACAAAATGCTCATTCCAATTCAAAAGTAATTGTTTTGAGTCAATTAGTGCCATAATATTAAGTATCAGACAATAGTATTCCCATTACCTCAGTAGGCTTGTTCTTATTTTATTAGAATTCTTACCTATGGTAGTTCTTGAAATAATTGACACTTTGTTTTCTAATAGACTCCTGCAAAACTTCAGACTTGCTCCCACAAAATTCTTCTCCAACTTGCATCAACCTAGTAGGATAAAAAGGTTTATGTAAATTTCAACAATATAGTTAAGATTGGTTCTTTTTCCTAAAGACAACAAATCATAAAAATGCAGATATTTGAAAAAAATTCTAAAGATTACAAACCTATTATAGTTTACTAACATCCAAATGGCAGAACTATTTAAAGAAACATGCACACACATAAACACACATACACCCAGCAGCAATTCAAATATGAATGTGCAATTATGTTAATTTCCATGAAGAAGTTAAACATGATTCACTAATTCATGATTTCTCTGATTATCACGGTTCAATGAATCAAACTGAGTAAGACAAGATCTCAAATACTACCTGCTGATTATATCCAAAACAAAGATGAAGTCATCATATTTGAATATAGACAAATCAGTTCCAAGCAAGTAGGTTTTCACTTTTAGCTGAACATCCTGTAAAACCAATAAGCAAATAAAAAAATTCAACAAACTCAAAATATAGAAAACTAGTCACTCTTTTAGAGTTGCAGATTAAAATGAAGCAGGAACATGTTCCTTCTAATAAGGATTTTGTATTTAGGTCAGTATACAACATCTTTATGGGTAATATAATAGAGAAAATTCTCTATATATCAGATACAAACTAGTAATGTCACAGCAGTCAGCATCACGACTTAACACAGTTGTATGTTTTTCTGTTTAACATAAAACATACACATGTGCCTCAAGAATTATATCCTCCTGCTGGAAATGGGGATTAAAGTCACCAATTGTTATTTACGCATGGGTTGGTTGGTCAAAACCCCAAAACAATCAGTTCAAAAATAATCAAAGAAAGGGGGCTTTGGGCTTAGTGGCTAAATGCACGTCATCACAGAGTGCATGGGTTTGAACCCAGGTCTGCCCTTGACTCCAGCTTCCTGCTAATGCAAAGCCTGTGGGAAAACAGAGATAGCTCAAGTAATTGGGCTCCTACCACCGACACAGGAGGCCTGGACTGAGTTTCCAGCCCAGAGCATTGTGGGTATCTGGGGAGTGAACCAGCAGATGGGAACACTCGGGTTCTCTGTCTCTCAAATCAATTTTTTTAAAGATTTTATTTATTTATTTTTTTAAATTTATTTGAAAGGCAGAGTTGTAAACAGAGAGGGAAAGACAAAGACACAGACAGAGATCAACCTTCCACCTGCTGGTCCACTCCCCAAATGGCCACCAACAGCTGGGGTTGGGCAAGGCCAAAGCCAGGAGCCTGGAACACCATCTGGGTCTCCCACATGACTGGCAGGGGCCCAAGCACTTGGACCATCCTCCACTCCTTTCCAAGGCACATTAGCCGGGAGCTGAATTGAAAGTGGAGTAGCCAGGAGTCAAACAGTGCCCATAAGGAATGCCAGTGGTGCGGGCAGTTTAAACCAACACACCACAACATCAATCCCTCAAAATGAATCTTAGTAAGTCAAAATACTCAGAATAAGGTAACTGAAATGACCACACACAACACAAAAAAAACTGATAGCTTTCATGTTTTTCTTTTTAAATTGTAGATGTGTTAGAAAGAGGACAGGGGAGGGCCGGCGCGTGGCACAGTAGGTTAATCCTCCGCCCGTGGTGCCAGCATCCCATATGGGTGCTGGTTCTAGTCCTGGCTGCTCCTTTCCCAATCCAGCTCTCTGTTATGGCCTGGGAAAGCGGTAGAAGATGGCCCAAGTGCTTGGGTCCCTGTACCCGTGTGGGAGACTGGGAAGAAGCTCCTGGCTCCTGGCTTTGGATCGGTGCAGCTCCAGCCGTGGTGGCCATTTGGGGAGTGAACTAACAGATCGAAAACCTTTCTCTCTGTCTCTTCCTCTCACTGTCTGTAACTCTACCTCTCAAATAAATAAAATAAAATCTTAAAAAAAACAAGAGAGAGAAAGAAAGAGGACAGGAGAGAGAAGAGTGTTGAGGAGAGGAGAGGGGAAGAGAGGTGAGGTGAGGAGGAAGGAAGAAAAGGAGAGGGAGAGAAATGTCATCTTCTTAGGACTGTATCTATGAACCACATGGAATCTGTTCTGTTTGTACTAATATCACATTCACATGACAATTGAAGAGAACTATGTTGTAGTAATCATCATGCATTTGCTGTGAATCTGAGAATCTAATGTATTAACAGATTCCTTTAAAAAATAAAAATAAAATGTTAAAAACAATTTTAAAAAGCCAAACCTGCCATATTCGTGTAAGTCCATGTTCTAATTTCTTTTTTATGTAGCCACGATCAAAATTCGTTTCTTCGGTACCCATAATATTACTCCCTTCTGAAAATAAAAGATGGCATGGTTTTTAGATTTACTTCAATGTATTTTTGTTTCCCAAACAATTTCCATTTAATCAAAAAAAGGTCAAAAAGTATTATAAATAAATCTTTAAAAAAGTATTAAAGTTAATCCTATTTATGACAAGTTAAAGTTACACTGTGAAATACTAAATATTCTCAAGACCACTCATTCACAACTGACTAGATCTGAGAGTCTAACTCAAGCAATGTCCTCAGGTTCTCAATGGCCATATACTTCAGCTGCAAGACCATGACATCACAGGCTAGGGCCAAGGCATTAAGAATCAATTAAATGAGGCTGGCATTGTAGTGTAGTAGGTAAAGCTTCCACCTGAAGCACCAGCATCCCATATGGGTGCCGGTTCGAGTCCCAGCCATTCCACTTCTGATTCAACTTCCTGCTGATGCACCTAGGAAAGCGGGGGAGGACAGGCCAAGTGCTTGGGCCCTTATACCCACATGGGAGACCCGGAAGGAACTCCTGACTCCTGTCTTTGGCTTGGTCCAACATGGCCCTTTGGAAGTGAACCAGTGGATGAAAGATTTCTCTCTCTCTGTAACTCTGCCTTTCAAATAAATAAAACAGATTTTTAAACCAATTAACTCAATTACCAATTAATATGCATACTAACAAGAATACACAACATAGAACTTCTCTTTCAGTGAGCTCATGAGGGGCACATTTTATATTTTTCATAATGCATAAAGATTTACTCATTCCAGATCACTTAATAATGTGCAGTTCAACAGGTAAGATCAATAATCTGCCTCACAATTTTCCTTAAGAACAACTGGGACTATACAGATATTTATGTTAAAAAAAAAAAAAAAAGTGTGCCTCTGTGTGACTAAACCAAGGAGGAAAACTGAATTCCACTACTACTATCATCTCGCCTTGGGCTGCCAGGGTGTCTACTGGCAAGGGGTAAAAGGCCCTCGCTCAGGGCCAGCCCCAGGCACATGCCTCCTTCCCCTCAGCACTCGCCGAGTGTCACAGGAGGCCGCTCTCACGGCCAAGGACCCAGCAGATATGGCAGAGCACCTGCACCAGAGCTTTAGAGTTTTACTTTAGAACCTTTAAGTGTTAGGACACCAAATAGTACAAAAAATTACTACAGAGCTATAGCATGTGAATTCCAGAATCTTCTTACAGGGTGAGAGTGCAGGACTGAGTACAAATCGCCTGGCCTGCAATGCCAGCTCAGGGTCCACTCTTATCTCCACTTTTTCTTCTTTCTCTCCCTTTCCTTACCTTCTCCTCCCCAACAATATTTCCTTTTTGCTTTTGTTTAAGATTTATTTATTCATTTGAAAGAGTTACAGAGAGAGAGAGGGAGAAACAGAGGGAGGGATCTTCCACCCACTGGTTCACTTCCCAAATGCCTACAACAGCCGAGGCTAGGCAAGGTTGAAGCCAGGAGACAGGAGCTTCTCCCACATGGGTTGCAGGGGCCCATGTACTTGGGCCATCTTGGGCTGCTTTTCCAGGCCATTAGCAGGGAGCTGGATTGGAAGTGGAGCAGCTGAGCTCGAAACTAGAGCCCTTATGGGATGCCGGCATCAGAGATGCCAGTGCAACCCACTGGACCACAGCACCATCCCCCAACAATATTTCTAATGGAAACCCATCCATAGAATTCTCCTCTCTCATTTTTTGCTTTATGTTTATAAGTTTCTTACTGGTCAAAGATGAATATTAATTTATGTCTTCTAAACCTCTGAAACCCTATGCTTAATACAACTGGAAGACCTGAGTGTTCCCTCTAGCCACATTTCCACAAAAATTAAGCAATTCAGAAAGGAAAAGTTATTGGACTAATTGAATTGAACAGCTACATAAAGCAGTATGCAATATCAAAAGCTGTGCAAGATAACTTATTTTGTCCATTATTAAACAAAATATTGACAAATCTCTTTATTCATTTAAAAATACTTTGAATGCTTAATCTTAGCTATTGTTCAAGGGTAATCATTTAATAAACATATAACTGGCCAGATGAAGTAGTTTAAACAGGATGCCTAGTAAATATAAACATTTTTTAAAGATTTTTTTCTTTATGATTTAGCTGACAGTCACATATAATTTCCATTCAAAGATAAATATTTAAAATCATCTTTTTTTAAAGAAATTATAAGTTCTGTTGTATTCTTGGGAAGAGATTGTTGATTTAATCAGCAAGTCTCAGAATCTAGATTTTTTTTTCTTCCTGTTTCTTTTTTTTTTTATTTTTTTATAACGCTTTTATTTAAAGAATATAAATTTCCAAAATACAGCTTATAAATTACAATGGCTTCCCCCCCCATAACTTCCCCCCTACCCGCAACCCTCCCCTTTCCCACTCCCTCTCCCCTTGCTTCACATCAAGATTCATTTTCAATTCTCTTTATATACAGAAGATCAGTTTACTATATATTAAGTAAAGATTTCAACAGTTTGCCCTCACATAGCAACACAAAGTGAAAAATACTGTTGGAGTACTAGTTATAGTATTAATTCACAATGTATAGCACATTAAGGACAGAGATCCTACATGATATATATATATATATATATATATATATATATTTTTTTTTTTTGGACAGGCAGAGTGGACAGTGAGAGAGAGAGACAGAGAGAAAGGTCCTCCTTTTGCCGTTGGTTCACCCTCCAATGGCTGCCGCGGCCGGCGCGCTGCAGCCGGCGCACCGCGCTCATCCGATGGCAGGAGCCAGGTGCTAGGTGCTTTTTCCTGGTCTCCCATGGGGTGCAGGGCCCAAGCACCTGGGCCATCCTCCACTGCACTCCTGGGCCACAGCAGAGGGCTGGCCTGGAAGAGGAGCAACCGGGACAGAATCCGGCGCCCCGACTGGGACTAGAACCCTGTGTGCCGGCGCCGCAAGGCGGAGGATTAGCCTGTTGAGCCACGGCGCCGGCCATGATATATTTTTTTTAAAAAAATTGATTAATTTTCTAGGCAATTTCCAATTTAACACCAAGATTTTTTTTTCATTTTTAACTATCTATATACAGAAGATAGATTCAGTATATACTAACTCATGACTAGAGCCTAGGGAGATTATTGATGCCATAAACAAGAGTGTCAAACTGTTAAATCAACTTCAGGAGTCACTGTGTACTTACGTCTCATGTGGGATCTGTCCTTAATGTGTTGTCCAATGTGGTAATGCTATAACTAGCACTGAAACAGTATTTTACACTTTGTGTTTCTGTGTGGGTGCAAACTGATGAAATCTTTACTTAGAATCTAGATTTATAAGTACAACTTGAGAATTAAAAAAATAACCCTGTACTAATAATAAACATTTAGCATTAATTTCATAGTACATTTGCACAGGTCAATATCTTAACTAGTTTAAAATTTATTGTATTACAGAAAAAAACATTTTTTAAAAAAAGCTATTTCCCAACAATTCTTCCCTAAGGCTGTCAGCACTGGTACTACCTGCCACTTAAAGTCCTTTGGCCCTGTTAATCCCCAAAGCTAACGGAGCTTTGTGGTAGCTGAATCACTTCCTTTGCTGAACATTGCACCTCCAGCCAGCGTAAGCCCCAAGAGCGTGACTGCCGCTCCTCTCTTCCCTACTCTAGAAATGCGGCACACTTCTAGTGCAAAACAGGCCTCTCCTACCAGCAGCCGCAGCAGTATCCGCGCCATCGTGCTTCTCGTGCCACTCCATTGTCCTGTAGTAGCTGAGCATGACTTCCCAGAGGGCTTTGCACAGGTCTGCAAGGCAGGGAATGTAGCTGTCTGGTATGACGTGCTGAGGAAAACGCAGAGTCAATTTGTAAATGATTGTGTTGAACACAGTTAAACAAAACATTATGCGGTCATGAATTTCATTAAGAATCAGTGATAACTAAGAGGTTTTTCTACTGACATGCCAATGGTAAAAATTGTTTCTTCAAGTAATTATCATTTCAACATGGCTTATCACCCGTTAGCAACACTGTATCATATACTGAGAACCAAACTGTAGACACTGAGCCATAAAGTCTTTGAGAAATTATAGCATAAGCAAGTGCTGGCCTGAACATCAGTATCATAACATAATAGATTTTTTCAAAGCAATGCCTCTAAATCTGCAAACACCCCTTTATATTTATCCTTGGGTGCAAGCCACACTTGCGATAACAGAATTCATATTTACAATTCAAACATTTCATTTGTGTAAATTAAGTAAACACCTTTGAAATTTTTTAAATTCCTGAAATCAAATGGATATCAATATTCTATATTGGATAATAATGTTTTAAAGTAATTTCTATATAACAAGGCTGCAAAACAGTGGAAGCCCAAACCTCCTCCTTAATATAAATACATGGGTTTCCCCTCTTTATCCTTTGTAAAAACAACTCACTTGCCATTCTGCCCTTTTTTGCTATTCCACTTTTGCAAGCTTCCCATCTGTCATAAGGTAGTATTTGTGGCATCATTTGAGAGTACTATACAGCCATGAGAAGTAATTTTGGGTAATTTATTCATGCTTAATGTCATAATCACTATCTTTAAAATGAATAGGTCTAAATCCTTCCCCCCATTAATTTTCAATATCTCATTACATCTGGCCTATCTATACCACACATACAAATTGAAAGCCAATAGCGATTAATAAGGACAGGAAAAGACTACACGTAGATGGCAATAAAAATCAAAAATCACAAAAAGTTTGGGACTGACTGTAACCATATAGCCAAATAAAGTTACTCCTCTACAGGCCAATTTCTCTTTCTCAAACTCAACTTTGCATAAATTTATATTTATATTATTATTATTTTTACAGGCAGAGTGGACAGTGAGAGAGAGACAGAGAGAAAGGTCTTCCTCTCAACTTACCAACGGTAAGTTGGTTCACCCTCCAATGGCTGCTGTGGCAGACGCGCTGCGGCCGGCGCGCTATGCTGATCCGAAGTCAGGAGCCAGGTGCTTCTCCTGGTCTCCCATGGGGTGCAGGGCCCAAGCACTTGGGCCATCCTCCACTGCACTCCCGGGCCACAGCAGAGAGCTGGCCTGGAAGAGGGGCAACTGGGACAGAATCCGGCGCCCCTACCGGGACTAGAACCCAGTGTGCTGGCACCGCAGGCGGAGGATTAGCCTATTGAGCCACGGCACTGGCCATATTTATATTATGCAAATAAATTAAATCTAGGTATATCACAACATTTGTTCTGGTAGGTAACAGGAAGGTAAGGTAAGTCATATTTTTCCCAAAGAAAAATATTACTATCCGAATAATTGCATTATAGTCCACCAATTAATTTCTACTATCCTTGTCACAGTTTAACAAGCCAGAAAATTGAAACTTGGATCTACTACTAATTTTGCTATTTTCACCTTATGAACTTACCAAGACACAATCCAGTAGTAAGACAAGATCCGCCTATTCTTTTTCTGTTTTTTAAGATTTATTTTATTATTTGAAAACCAGAGTTAGAGAGACACAGGAAGAGAGAATGGGAGAGGAAGATGGAGAGAGAGAGAGAGAGAGAAAGAGAGAGAGATCTTGCACACACTGGTTCACTCCCAATATAGCTGCAACAGCCAGGGCTGGGCCAGGCCAGCCAGGCCAAAATCAGGAGCCAGGAGTTTCATCCAGGTCTCCCACGCAGATGCAGGGGCCCAAGGATCCGGCCCATCTTCTGCTGCTTTCCCAGGCACATTAGCTAGGAGATGGATCAGAAGTGGGGCAGTCAGGACTAGAACTGGCACCCATATAGGATGCCAGCAGTGCAGGCAGAGGCTTAACTCCTTAAGCCACAACACCAGCCCCTCTCATTCCACTATTCAGCATTCCAATCAATCTGGTCTTGATTAAAACAAAAATGATGAAATTAGCTTACCAAAACCTCAGGCTTGATTATAAATAAGTTTGTCACTTTCAAAAATAGTGTAGGGGTTGGCACTGCGGGTAGCAGATAAAGCTGCTGCCCACAGTGCCGGCATCCCGTATGGGCGCCGGATCAAGTCCCAGCTGCTCCACTTCCGATCCAGCTCTCTGCCTGTGGCCTGGGAGAGCAGTGGAGGATGGCCCAAGCATTTGGGCTCCTGCACCCACATGAGAGACCTGGAAGAAGCTCCTGTTGTGGTCATCTGGGGAGTGAACCAGCAGATGGAAGACTTCTCTCTCTCTCTCCTCTGCCTCTCTGTAATTCTGCCTTTCAAATAAATAATAAAATCTTTAAAAAAAACTAAAAATAAATATAGGTGGCCTGAGTTTGAAGCACATAATGTAAGAATATCATCTTTTGAAAACTGCTTAAGTGCCAAGTAAAGCAGTAAATATGGGGAGAAAAAAAGAGGCTGCTAGAGGTAGTTTTTTACTTCTTATTATATAATTTACTTTTAGGCCCATCAGAAATCTCTATTATCAAATCCCTATAAAAATTTCAGAAAGATGGTTTTTATATTGCAACATCAAAATGAAAAGTCTTAAGGGACATCTTTAAGGCATTATTCCCCAAATAGGTTTGATACTGTTATCGCGTCCCAGTCAGCATAAAGGGAACTGGTGTTTTGGCATTCTCACAGCAAACTCTTGGCCCCAGCTTCCCCCCAACCCACACACACACACCGACACAGGGATTCTAAAACAAAACACAGCGGGGTCAGTGTCCTGAGATGACTGCTGTTGGCTGTGAGCTCACATCCCCAGACACTCCTGCTTTATCTCAAAGGCTGCTGCTCACAACAGCACCATCTCAGGGGGCGAAAGACAACTGCGCATCGCTGAACTCTGCACCTCAATGAGCTGAATGTCTGAGCCCGACTGCATATAACCCCTCCAATCCCTAATTCCCTCTGTAAGTGACAAGCTGCACAAAATGTAAGTATTTGAAGGAGCTGTTAACCACGGGAAATCAGAGAGGAGGTACCATATGGAGGAAGGAACACTGAACATGGAACATGCATGAGCTTGGGACCCAGTCATGCAACCTACTTGGTCATAACTCCTGCATCTCTATCTTTAGTTCCCAAGAATTAAAAGTAACTTATTGAGTCTTCAGGAAGCTTTAAAAACTACAACTCTCTATAATTAAAAATGTCCGTAAGCTTTAAGCAAAGCATTCCCTGTACCTGGCTGGCTTCATTCATCATGTACACAGTTATAGGATGGGCATCTGGCCTGGCAGTTACAACACCAGTTGCAATACCCCCACCCTGTATCCGAGCACCTTGGTTTGAGCACCATCTGTGCTCCTGATCCCAGCTCCCTGCTAGTGTGTACCAGGGAGGCTGCAAGCCCACTCAAGTGGTCAGGTCCCTGCTGCTACCAGGGGGACTTGGGTTGAGTTCTCATCTCCTGGCTTCAGCCTAGGGCAGCTCCAGTCATTGCAGGCACTTGGGAGTGACCCAGCAGACGGGAGCTCCCTCTATCTGGCTCTTTGCCACTTAAATAAATCAAACATATTTTTAAAAAAGGGGAAAAAAAAAAGTCCTTTCTTTAAACAACAAGAAATCACAAATTTATCATGGGGAAAAATTCTCATCTACCAGGTATTTTTATCATTAATGTTAAATACGTATATACACATAAAGACGTGCAATATGTGTGATATAAATAATCCCAACATGGAACTAAGCAGCACCCATTAAACTGGGAAATAAGGTTCTCCTTTAGCACCATTCCCAGGTCTTTTTGATGGCTGTAAATGGCCTTTATCAAACAGATAATACTATAAAACAAGCAAAGTACGCACAATAAGAATAATTATTTTTCAAAGTTGCAAGTGACAAAATGCTGATCTGCTGAGATCACAAGAAGAGAAGTACTGATATACACAAACACTATCAAATTAAGATTAGGGTTTTGTGGCAAGTTTCAAAAATGCTTTTCTAGCAGTAAATTAGTTTTGTTCCTGCTGACAGCTGTGTGCCACCTTCTAAGAAGTAGATGGGCTCTTTCAACTGTTATTCCCAATTACCACCCACCCCAACGTTACCCAGCAGTGTCGGTGCTGACTGCTGCAGGGGTTCATAGATTTGGACACAAGAGGCTTTGCCACACGCAAGCCAGTTCCGAGTGAAGAGAGCACCCCTCCACGTCCAGCGCTGAGAGGAAGGCTGGTTCTCCAAGTGACTTCAGCCCCGAGCACCAGTCCCACGGGCACTCATCAGACCCAGGGTACAGGAGAAGCAACCAAACTACCATTCTGACACACAAGTAAACCAAGCCGCACAGGCCACTGCTCCTTTCCCCTGCGTGCTCCTGTGTTCCTGATGAAACCCATGACCAAAGTCAAACACAGGTGTCTCCTCTTAACAAAAATGTACAGTTGTTCCTTCCTTAGGAAACTTATAGAGCTGTGTTGACACCTCCGACAGTTTACGCAATTTGAACTTTTCTTATTCTACCTCTGGTCATGACTAATGTGACCTTACCAGATTATAAATTCTTCCAAGTCTTATTTATCCTTGCTGCCCTGAACTGATCACAGACAAACAGAAGCTGGAAAAAGACAAGTGCAAGGGGCACACCTACGATGTAAGAGTGCTAAGAGAATGCAGTCCTAGGTCTTCTCCCTACATCAGCATCCACAAAACTCTAACAGGTTAGCAGATCATTTTGCATGGAAAATAAAATTTCAGACCCGTAAGAATTCTTGACAATCCAAAGAGCAAAAACCAGGGAAAAAGGAGAAGATGGATAAATTTTCCTTACTGATCTTTTGATCATTAAATTTCTTTTTTTTTTTTTTTGACAGGCAGAGTGGACAGTGAGAGAGAGAGACAGAGAGAAAGGTCTTCCTTTACCGTTGGTTCACCCTCCAATGGCCGCCGAGGCCGGTGCACCGCACTGATCCAATGGCAGGAGCCAGGTGCTTCTCCTGGTCTCCCATGGGGTGCAGGGCCCAAGCACTTGGGCCATCCTCCACCGCACTCCCGGGCCACAGCAGAGAGCTGGCCTGGAAGAGGGGCAACTGGGACAGAATCCGGAGCCCCGACCGGGACTAGAACCCGGTGTGCTGGCACTGCAAGGCGGAGGATTAGCCTGTTGAGCCACGGCGCCGGCCATTAAATTTCAATTTTAAAAACTATCAAAAGGCCGGCACCGCAGCTCACTAGGCTAATCCTCCGCCTTGCGGCACCGGCACACCGGGTTCTAGTCCCGGTCGGGGCGCCGGATTCTGTCCCAGTTGCCCCTCTTCCAGGCCAGCTCTCTGCTGTGGCCCGGGAGTGCGGTGGAGGATGGCCCAAGTGCTTGGGCCCTGCACCCCATGGGAGACCAGGAGAAGCACCTAGCTCCTGCCTTCGGATCAGCATGGTGCGCCGGCCGCAGCGTGCCAGCCACAGCGGCCATTGGAGGGTGAACCAACGGTAAAGGAAGACCTTTCTCTCTGTCTCTCTCTCTCTCACTGTCCACTCTGCCTGTCAAATAAATAAATAAATAAAACTATCAAAAGCACTTTTTATTTTACTTTAAATAGCAAGAAATTAGTATATAAATTTGCATATAAGGAAATTAGCCAGGAACTAAATATATATGTGATAAGCAAAAATCTGAGACCTGAATACTTAAACTAAAACTGACCTGAGCAAGGCTTCAAATAATAATATTCCTTGAAATGAAAGGTTCTTTCTAGGGCAAAATATTCAAATACTTTACATTCAGCAAGAAGGGAAAGGCTCACTCACCTACCCATCCAAATCAATGAAATTAACCACAACAATCTCAGTTTAATTTCCAGAGCATCCCAAATATGCCTTCATGAAAAGCAACACAAACTATTCTGATATGCTACCTTCTGCTTTCTGACAAATAAGCTACTAAATAGCAAGTAATCAGCATTCATGCATTAAGAGAAAGAGATAAAAGCAGCCACTTCTGATGAGGAATATAAATTGAAACACACTTTCTAGAGGCAATTTTGGAAATACTAACCAAGGCCTTTAAAATGGAAAGTCTTTGACAATGCAATTTCATTTCTCATGATTTCTCCTAAAGAAACAATTAAAGGTGAGTGCAAAGATCTAGCTTGAGAGCTTGAGAATATTCACTACAGTGCTGATCATAATGACAAAAGCTGTAAATAACATCAGTATCCAAGAACAGAAAATTAGTTAGTTAATCCACAGGATTGTCTAAACTGAAATGCTGCCAAGTCATTAAAAGTTATGTGGGTAGCATATTTACTACAATGGAAAATTGTTCAAAACACAGCAAGGGAGAAAAATATTATAAAATAGTATGTACAGTTACTTTTAAAGGCCACTTGCTTAAATACACATTAAAAGAACCAGACTGCATGCAGACACATATCATTTTTATTTTCTTCCTCTTGCTAATCTCTTTTCCTACAATTAGTGTTTTTGTTGTGTAATTTAAAATACATATACTTTTAAGGATAAGCACATTAATTAAAGATTCCTTAATGTGAGCAACTACATATATAATCTCTATTATGTTTAACTCTATGAAGCCTATCAGTGACATACAAACGTATAAATAACAGACTAGCTTAAGAAGTCAGAAAATAGGGCCTGGCACTGTGGTGTAGCAAGCAAAGTCACCACCTGTGATGCCAGTGCCAGTTCGAGTCCTGACTGCTCCACTTCCGATCCAGCTCCCTGCTAATGCACCTGAGAAAGCAGCAGAGGATGGTCTAAGTGCTTGGGCCCCTGCACCCACATGGGAGACCTGGAAGAAGATCCTGGCTTCTGATTTCGGCCTGGCCCAGCCCTGACTGTTGTCATTTGGGGAGTGAACCAGCCAATGGAAGATCAATCTCTCCCCCTCACTCTCTTTCTTTCTTCTTCTCTCTCTGTAACTCTTTCAAATAAATAAATAAATGTGTATTTGAAAAAAAAGGTCAGAAAATAGAAAAGGGACAAAGTGGCAATTAAGTCTATGGAGAATGCAAAACAATTTTGTCTTGAACTTCCTGGCAGCTCACCGTCTATAGTAAAGAGATCTGGTAAACTCTCATACTATCGAATGAGAGAAAATATATAAATTCTTAGGAACAGAAATAAATTTTTGACTCAAAAGAGGAATTTGTCTTTAGATTTTTATATGAATATCAAAATGGACTATCTTTAACAGGGGTCTTACTAATGATACTGACTAAAAATTAAGAACCAAGAGATTTTTCGTTACAAGAATGAAACTTTAAAAGTCTTGAAGGATGGCACACCTGACTAGCCTTCCGTCATCCTCCCCGATGTATGCATACAAAAGCACCTATAAAAGTGTGTGGCTCAGAGCAGGTGTCCAGCATCGGGCTCCTTTCCCCCACCGCTTACTCAGATGTGAATTTTGTCCACACTGTACCAGCTGGAGACAAACAAGGCAATCCTTGGGCTGAACACTTCCAATGGGCCAGGCACCATGGAATTACACATTGAAATTCTTTTTTAGAAGTGTTTTTTAAAATATTATTATTTTTTAAAATATTACATTACAAAAACATACTTCAAACCTCATTAAGGTCATTTGGAAATGAACAACTGGAAACTGGCTGAGAAAACTTCAGCCGGCTTAGTCAACTCTATTATCAAATAAATTAATCAATAACATTCTAATTAGCATCTTGAAATAAGCTCCCCAGGGAAACCCATCAGCCTGTCAAAGACATGTTATTAAAAAAAAAAAAACTTCTACGAATACTTTATAAACTTTCAAATAAACTAGAAGGTGTCTCTCTAGAAGGTCACAAAGAGCTTCCATGTGGTATCTAAAAATCTCTCCACAAACTGGTATAAACATGTAATACACATCAAAATATAAATGCATTCACAAATGAGGCTTCAATTTTTAAGTAAATTATCACTATGTTATCATTATAATCCTTTAAATTGTCTCATCCCGAAATGAAGTTGAATTCTCATTTTATATTTTTTCTTATTAGCCATTTATTTGGACTTCAAAATCAACAACAAAAGAACCTAAATGACTGGCGTAAAAATAGTAAGCTAATAAATTCATGAAAACAGGGAAACCAGACTGAAAGATAAACTATAAAAAGAAAAACTATGTTTCTAATTTAGAAAACATGCATTAGTAGAGGAAAAAACTACATTCAATTGCAAAATGATTTCCAAAAGTTCAAAACCAAGAAAATTTATAAGCTCAGCAATGCTAAAAGAAAATAGGTGTCAGAAATTTCTTAAAGGGATAGGATACTGCTGGCCTTAAGAACTCTGGGTTCAGTGAACCAGAGTTTAAAAATAAAAAAAGCACTAAATTTGCCCCAGACTTCTTTGCGTGAGTATTTAAAGAAAAAATAATAATAATTAATCCAATTTCAATCTACTCATCTAGGACAATATCTTAAGATGTTTTAAAATAAACTACGGGGGTGACAGGCCTAGTAGTTAAGATAATTATGGATTCCCATCAGAGTAATTGGGTTGGATTCCTAGTTGTGGCTTCTTACTCCAGAATCCTGCTGATGCAGACCCTGGGAGGTAGCAGTGATTGCTAAAGTAACAGGGTTCCTGCCTAAGTGGGAGGAGGCCTGGATTAAGTTCTTGGCTCCCAGTTTTAGTCCCAGCCCAGCACTGCCATTGCAGGCACTGGGAGAGTGAATCAGTGGATGGGAAATGTTTTTTCTGTTACTCTAGCTCTCTGCTTTTCAAATAAACAAATTAAATAACGGGGAACAGTGCTGTGGCACTGTAGGCTAAGTCTCCGTCTCTGGCGCCAGCATCCCTCATGGGCGCCAGTTCGTGTCCCGGCTGCTCCTCTTTCAATTCACTTCTCTGCTATGGCCTGGGAAAGCAGTAAAATATGGCCCAAGTGCTCGGGCCCCTGCACCTGCATGGGAGACCTGGAAGAAACTCCTGGCTTCTGGCTTCAGATCAGTCCAACTCCAGCTGTAGAGGCCATTTGGAGAGTGAGCCACTGGATGGAAGACCTTTCTCTCTATCTCTCCCTCTCTCTCTCTCTCTGTAACTCTACCTCTCAAATAAATAAATAAAATCTTTTTAAAAAATTTTAAGCTAATTAATTAAATGATTCTATGAATAAGGCAAACCGAAGATTACCTTTTTCATTCCAATCTCTTTTCATTTAAAGGAAGCACAGTCATTCCCTGTTCACAGGAACTGCATCTGCTTCCTACTATGTTATCATTCCTTTACCGTAATTTTCAATGTTACTTCTGAACTATTCTTATGATTATAGTATCCATTCAATATATTCTGCTGTGCAGAGAAAATACACGGTCACAATGCCTGGGTTCACCTTTTTCATTTCCAAAATATTTCACAGTCAACATTCTTTGCATGTCTCCAGGGGATTTTACTGTTTCCTGCTTGCCCAAAACTCTATGCCACATGTGTTCTCACATAAGTATGTCTTCAATAATTATTTTCAGTTACTTTTAATGAGGGGCTCAAATGATTCCCCACTGCCACATACTGAAGTTAAGAGCCTTACACTCTAATACAAAGCTCCTGCATACATATCTCCCTTGCCCAAATTTTGAAATGCCAGTCATGCTATTTGTTCTCATCATATAAATACTTAAATTTCCTTTCATTAGCTTCTTTATTCAACTTTATAGGGCCCCTCTATTTTTCTTCTCCTGAGCTAACCATTTCCTTTTATAGAATCTGCTTGCTAAATGTTCACAACTTTTCACCAAATTAAATAATGAAGAAACAGGACTGGTGAGAAGTAATTTCTTCCTACTCTTATCTGGTTTAACACATAAAATACAATTTAAAGAAATGAAATAAATTAACACTTGATTAGGCTTCAAAAAGATAGCTGTACACCTGTGTTTCCAAGGCACCACTGTCTAGGAGTTTCAGTGTGACCTCTAGATGGACTGGAATAACATCTGAAGTTACCCAATTTTTTAATAAAAATAGTGCCAAAGAAAATGAACTACCTTATGCATCAAAATCTTTACCTTACAAAGTTAACTCCTTTCTTCGAAAGAAATTTCTCCATGAAACCATCACTAACATTTGCTACTTATCCCCATCACTTTAACCCCAAACCACCTCAACTAATGTTTTAACACAGCTCAAATAAAAACCAAAGTTTACAACTGTGTTGGGTGAACATTAACAAATGTGCCTGCTGTTCTGTGCATATGTTTTCTATGACTAAGCTCTGGTATATTAATAACTCATTTTGCTTCTTAATTATATATACCTCATATCACACATACATGGATAATTTCATGATGATGTGCCAGAAGCTTCTCAAGAGTAATTTTAACAAGTGTTTGCTCACACTGAAATGAAGAAGCATAGGTTGTTTGGCATCTGATCATTTAAATAGGCACAACTATTTCCAAAGGTCAGCTTATTTCCAAAAAGGAAGGAAATTCGGAAGAAACATAACAGTATGTTAAATATCTTGAGCACAAATTGTTATTCATAAAAAGTTGTACACCAAGAATATCTGTCATCTTCAATTTAGGGGAATACAGAAGACTCTCTTAAGAAGCATGAGCACAAAGGTTTTTGACTTTTAAAAGCATATAAAAGTCAACAAAACACCATACACACACGCACGCACACACACACACAAAAACACACACGATTTAACTGCAGAAAAGAAGATGGAAGGAAAAAAGCCTATTTCACTTAAAATGTTTTAGTTACTAAATCTGCTGTAACAGAAAAATGGTTAATTTGGAATAAACTACCATTTACATCATCTACTAGTGAAACTAACATTAACAGAATCAAAAATAAATGTGACTGGATATTTAAAGTACATACTATCAACTTAAGAACATTTATGAATAAGAAAATAAACAATTTCAAATTATTAAAATTTAGGAAATGATGACTATACTTGAAATAGACAGAGATGTAACTGTATGATTATGTCACACTTAAAGTCCATAATCATAAAATGAGAAAACACTCTACATGACTTATGAAGTTATTTGAAAACGTTTCAACCTATAACCTTTCATTTTCATTGACTTAATCTCTAATATATTTTATATCTACATATATAACATATAATTTCCCTGTTCCAGAATATTTGTTGTACTTCAAGTAAGAAAACTCCAGATGCCAACACATATACGAACAGTGCTTTTGACTAACTCCATGGAGAATGAAGATTAGCTTAACTTCACACTTACACCTTGACACAATTAAAAGAGTAGATATCTATTTCTTAGAACTGTTAAAACTTCCTTTGTTGACATTACAGAAAACTCAAGAATGTTCGAGATTTAAAGAGAGCACGGTAAACAGTGGTCTCCACACTGTCACATCTAGCAGTCAATCCTGTAACATTCCCACATTCAGACGCCTAGCAGCACCTGACACGTGCTCACGCCCCGTCCTTCCTCAAACACTTCCTTCTCCAGGCTGCAGGGACACCACCATGCCTCTTCTTCTTAGCCAGCCAGCTGCTCTCCCTCAGTGTCTCCCAGTCTCTCCTGCCCTAATTCCTGAGTGTCACAGGCCCACAGCCTCTCTCAGGGCCTCCTCATCATCACCTGTGCCTCAGCAGTCTCCTAAGCCAGTATCACGGCTTTAACTACCAACAACCTCAGGTTTTATCTCCCCAGGTTCTGTTATCTAACTGCCTCCTCGGCAAGTCCACTTGGATGTCTAACAAACAAAACCCATCACTTTCCAGGGCAGGCCTGCTCCTTGCCAGCCTTCTCTGTAAAAGCAAATGGCACTACCACTCAACTGCCACTGGGTCTTTTCCTCACACACACTGTGAGACCTCCTTCACAGAGCCCAAGCTGGTCCACTCCCACCAGCTGGGTTCTATTACCTAAAGACCTATGAGCCTTCAAGAATGAAAAGGAAAAACTGGTCATGAAACAGCAGAGAAAGATTGATTGGAAGCCTGTAGGGAAAACCAGCAAAGACAGTTGCTCAGAAGCACCCAAGATGCAATCACAGAAGAAAGTTTAGGGCCCGAGGGACAAGATTAAAAGAAGCTATGAGAAGGCAGAGTGCATTTAAAAGCAACAACTCTTCAGTGTCGGCAGCCTTTATTATTTGTGTCAGCTTTCTTGTTTCTCTAGGAAGAATAATATGGAATGGAAAAAAAAAAAAAAAAAAAAAAAACCCTGGGAAACCATTTGTTTTTATTTTAGTAGCATTTTCCAATAGCAGGTGTGAAGAAAGGGGAACATGAATGTAAAATCTGTGAGTGAGATATAAAAACAGGAATTCGGTTACTACATACTGTACAGAGATCTTTATACTGCAGCTTTTGGAATTTCGTATCTGTATTGCACGCACAGAGCTCCACGTAACCAAGAACGACTTGAAACACAGTATTGTGAATGGCTTGGGTGAAGTGCATATGAAGCTGATCCATTGCTGTCTATGGAAAGAAAAACATGCAGCATAATTTCAGTATTTATTACAACATGATTTACTTATTAAAATGAATAAATTTCGACAGATTGAAAAAACTCAAGGGAAAAAACCTTTCCAAATTTAGCTATAGAACAAAGATCATTACTATCCCCAGGATGGACTGTAGTCTGCACATAACCCAAATCACCATGACAGTGTCCCACTCGAGAGAAATCTGCATGATCAATGCCATTCTGTGGATCTGTATTTACAACCGACACTCAGCCCGCACTTCCTCACACATGCCAGGCCTAATCGCGGCTCTGGGTGTGCCATCAGATGCTCGTTCCCTTACGTGATCCAGGGCACTTCTCTGGTTACCACCTCCGAGAAACCTTTCCCGACTATCCGCTGTAAATCGGCACTTCCCCTCACTCTACCCACTCACCCTGATTCATATTCCGTTCTACCACTTGTAACTACCTGACATCACTTCCATTCATTTCTTTTTGTTTTGTTTTGTTTTGTTTTGACAGGCAGAGTTAGACAGTGAGAGAGAGAGACAGAGAAAGGTCTTCCTTCCGTTGGTTCCTCCCCTCCCCCCGAAATGGCCACCACGGCTGGCGCGCTGCACCAATCTGAAGCCAGGAGCCAGGTGCTTCCTCCTGGTCTCCCATGGGGTGCAGGGCCCAAGGACCTGGGCCATCCTCCACTGCCTTCCCGGGCCACAGCTGAGAGCTGGCCTGGAAGAGGAGCAACTGCGACAGAACCGGCGCCCCAACCGGGACTAGAACCCGGAGTGCTGGCGCCATAGGTGGAGGATTAGCCAAGTGAGCTGTGGTGCCGGCCTCCATTCATTTCTTTAATGTTTATAGATCTCACTGGAAGGTAAGATATATTAGGGCTCGGCCAGTGACGCAGCTCACTAGGCTAATCCTCCGCCTTGCGGCACCAGCACACTGTGTTCTAGTCCCGGTTGGGGTGCTGGATTCTGTCCCGGTTATTCCTCTTCCAGTCCAGCTCTCTGCTGTGGCCCAGAAGGGCAGTGGAGGATGGCCCAGGTGCTTGGGCCCTGCATCTGCATGGGAGACCAGGAGGAAGCACCTGGCTCCAGATCAGTGCGATGTTGCGGCAGCCATTGGAGGGTGAACCAACGGCAAAAGGAAGACCTTTCTCTCTGTCTCTCTCTCTCATTGTCCACTCTGCCTGTCAAAAAGAAAAAAAAAATTTCTCAAAATTTTGAAGTGTCTTTATTGTTTCCAAGGTACAGGCCAAGACATGAAAATTAGTAAAGAACAATAAGCTGTCAAAATTCTTTAATGAGATTTCAAAAGGTTAATAGAGTTTGATAAAGCCTGAAATTTCCTTTTTAGAGAGAGAACCACTGAGGGGAAGAAAACCTTTACATTCATCATGTTCAAGTGTTATCTAGGCAAATATATAATTCGGACATACAGAAGACACAACTTTCGCACCTTGGCCCCTAGTTCAAGTTTTTCAAGGAAATTTTTGGGCACTAAGAGTATGGAAAGCCATGATAATGAGAAAAGTTATAGCATTCAGTGAATACTAGAATGATAGAACCCCATGAAAAATCTGGTAAATGCAATGGACCTCTTTTATAGGTAAATGCACAAGAGTTATATATTATCTTAAGTGGTTGTGGCTGGCCAGTCTAGAAACCCATGAAGGCCCAAACAGAAATCATGTTTCTGGATCAACAGCTGTGGTAACAGAGACTACATATCATCTGCCAATGAATTATTTTATAAAACATTTTGCTTTTAGATTTTTGTTTGATTTATTTTGAAAGAGACAAAGATATCTCCCATTCATGTTGCACTCCCCAACTGCTTCCAGCAGCTGGACTAGGCTGGACTGAAGGCAGGAACCAGGAATTCAATCCAGGTCACCCATTTATGAGGCAAGGACTCAAACACCTGGGCCATTATCTGCTGCCTCCCAGGGTGCCAGGACATGAACTGCACACTCAGATGTGGGAATCAGGCATCCCAAGCACCATCTTAAACACTATGCCAACATTCACTCCAATTTTTTTTTTTTAAGATGGTGAAAAATTGTGAAAATTGTGAAAATACTGGGCCTGAAAGTTATTTCCTAGTTCCAAACATTCGTAATGTTTTAATTACACTACATATACTCAATTTATGCAAACTATATCACTACCATTAATTCCGCATAAATATGTACTTTATTAAATGAAACTTCATAAGAATATTACATTAATAATATTCAGATCTAAAACAATCTTCAAGGTCAGGAGATTCCTGATTAAGAAAAAAAGCAAACATCCTTTTGAAACTAACCTGTGTTTTTCCAAGCAGTCGATAAGCTTGTTGAACCTTGGTATAATGGTTAATGTCAAAATTCTTGCAGATTTTAGAAAGAGCCACATCCAATTGCTCCTAGGGAATTAAAAGAAGAAATGAATAGTGATTAAGACATACTGTTTTCAAGAAAATATCTGGACTAATCTCTCACTTGTAATTAATATCTAAATATATTTATTAACATACTGGATTTAGTAGTCAAAAACAAGTTTAAATGAAATCAGAAATAAATTGGAGTTGTAGTTTATTAGCAATTATAATCAACTTTACTAAATATCATTAACATGTGAGTTTTTATACCATGAAACCTATGTCTACTCTTTCCAAGGGAAACAAAATAGTTGAACAGTTTCTAAAGAAATTTTATTTTCTCTTTACTGAACTTTATATTTCTTCAAACATCTGGTAATATCTTACAACTATATGAACTTATTTGAGGTAATACTGAAAAGCAATCTTTCTGTAATCATTGACAAGTAATTCTCAACAAAACTCCATCGACCTTGAAAGTACACATCTCGAGGTTTAAGCTTTTCTATATAAAAGCACTATTTGTTTATGAACTTCTATTTCAATTGTTTCATTTTTATATAACAATTTTTACAGAGGTGTAGAGTAGTATTGTATGTAGATAGTAAAGAAATACTGAGCTCTCATAGAATATCATCATTACAAATATTCAGAAAAATTTTTACTTTAGGGATTAAAAGCATTTGTTTCTGTGATTATCAAAAATTTGGCCTTCTTACAGTTAGCAAAGAATTACTTGTGATCAGAAACTACCTTCATAAGACTTTTGAAAGCCTAAACTCAAGAAAATAAAAAGCAGAAGAAATAAAATAATTCCTATTAAATTTATGAAAATGAAAACCCTGCTTCGCAAAGACTGCCAAGGTGAGAGATGAACTCCGAAAATGTGTGTGGGAGGTAAAAGGCTTCATGTTCACAGCAACACATTTTTTCCCTTCCGGTTTCTAGATTTTTAATGCACTGATGAAATAACTCTACTGTGAGAGTTAGGACTCTGTAAGAGAGTTTTCATCAACCATTAATTATGGATAAATAAATTAATTCACTAAAAGAGAAGTGGTTGATAAAATATAATCAACACATGGAAAGTAAGTTGGCCAATATACCTATGACTGACTATATCCATGTGTTAAGGTCCCATAATTCCAAAAGTCTTATTGAGCTTACATTTAGGTACTCCAAATGACAAACAACAAATTGTAGTGATCTGAGAACACCAGTTAGGATGCCAAACTTAAAACACAATGTTGCAGTTGTGCTATTCAGAGAAAGCTTGGAAAAGTCATTTATGACAAAACCTTTCTTTTTTTTAACTTTTATTTAATAAATATAAATTTCCAAAGTACAACTTTTGGATTATAGTGGCTTTTTCCCCCCATAACTTCCCTCCCACCTGCAATCATCCCATCTCCCTCTCCCTCTCCCATCCCATTCCCATCAAGATACATTTTCAATTCTCTTTATATACAGAAGATCAATTTAGTATATATTAAGTAAAGATTTCAACAGTTTGCACCCACACAGATACACAAAGTATAAAGTACTGTTTGAGTACTAGTTATAGCATTAATTCACATAGCACAACACATTAAGGACAAAGATCTTACATGGGGAGTAAGTGCACAGTGACTCCTGTTGTTGATTTAACAATTTGATACTCTTATTTATGGCGTCAATAATCACCCAAGGCTCTTGTCATGAGTTCCCAAGGCTATGGAAGCCTCTTGAGTTCGCCAACTATGATCTTTTTTAGACAGGTCATAGTCAAAGTGGAAGTTCTCTCTTCCCTTCAAAGAAAGGTACTTCCTTCTTTGATGGCCCGTTCTTTTCGCTGGGATCTCACAGAAATCTTTCATTTAGGTCTTTTTTTTTTTCCAGAGTGTCTTGGCTTTCCATGCCTGAAATACTCTCATGGGCTTTTTAGCCGGATCCAAATGCCTTACGGGCTGATTCTGAGGCCAGAGTGCAGTTTAGGACATCTGCCATTCTATGAATCTGCTGTGTATCCTGCTTCCCATGTTGGATCGTTCTCTCCTTTTTAATTCTATCAGGACAAAACCTTCTTACCTCAATTTGCTCTAAAGTGTCTTGCAGCTTTGAATTCAGTTCACTAGTAAATAAAACAGAGAGTTAGATGTGCCCATCTTTTAAAAAGACAATCTAAGTACTAAATAAAAACATGTCAGCTGCATAAATAATAAACATAATCAAGAACCAACAGTATGAACAGCATGATGGGCTGATTCTATAGACATCCAGTAAAACAAGAGAAAGAAATACAAGGGAAAACATTAGAGTGCAAAACAGATAAGATCATTATTAGCAGCAGAATACATATAAGCAGAAAATCTTAAAGAACTCATGGATAAAACTGAGAACCAAAGAATGAAAAATTATGGCAATCTTTTAAGATAAAATTAAAAAGTAAAGTTTAAAAACTAAGATTAATTTCTATATATTGGGAACAAATGATTAGAAAATGAAAAATTTTAAATACCATTTAAAAAACAAATACCCAGGAATACTAATAAGAGTACACAATGTATGATTCTGCTCATTTAAAATTCTAAACAAGCAAAATGTTAGTGACAGAAAGCAGGACAGGGACACCCAGAGACAATGCAGCAGGCAGGAAGGTTCTGGGGCACTCACAATGCTCTCTGTCTATTCCTAGTTGTGCCACATGGCTATGTTTACTTTGCAGAAAGTCACCGAGCTCTACATTTAGGATATGAAATTGAACCTGGGCTTACTTGTCTAATTATCAGTAGGTCAATTTAAAAAACAGAACTGACATTAAATTTTTACTAAAAAATTATTACTAAAAAAGATTTATGATAGCCAACAAAATACAATCATATGGAAAATATTTAACACAATAAATTGAGATTGTTTTTAAAACAGTAAGAACAAGTGAAAAATGTAATTTAACACACCAAAATCTGAGAAAGTTTTCCACAACTGTTATCTGTGATTATTAATTTGGTTCTTGAATTCCTAGCAGCCAGAGTATAATAAATAGGGAAGGCCACAGTACATGATTTCATAATATTATCCATATTACTCAAACAACTCAAGAGGGGGAACAATCAAAACACAACAAAGAAACTAAAACCATTTTTGCTGACATTAAGTTAATTCTGCCAATCTTGATAAAGTGGACTTTTTGTCTCCTAAGGCATAACACCTCTAACAATACCCTAGCAGCACATCCAGTAACAAGTTCCTTGTACTGGCTTTTTACAGAGTCTCCCAGTACAAGCTGAGGAGGTCACACCAGAGTAAGACATAGAGACACTAATAAACAGAGATAGATAAATCAGTCTGTCAGAAAAATATATCCAATAGAATATAAGTATCCAGTTTTTGATAGTCTCAAAGATAAATGTCCAAAAATCTAAAGGAACTGAGTCACTTTTTTACAAATACTATTTATCATAAGCATACTTTAGACTGAAGTTGAGGACTGGAGATTATATTCCCTAGTAAAAACTAAAAGCAAAACAATATCCTTCAATAATCAACTATATAGAATATCTTATTGAAAAAAATTAAGATCTCTAACCAGGAAATTATGCCAGAAATGCAATCAAATTCACATACAAGTTAAGGGAGTATTTGTAGGAAGCATTTTAAGATTTTCCTTGGGGGAAAAAAAAATATATATAGGCCAATTCCTGTCCAAAAAACAATGAATGAATGAATGACAGCTAAAGGTTTCAAAACACAATACCAAAAGGACATTAAAAAGATTTAAATAAATGTCTCACCCAGTCCCTCACACTCCAAAACAAAGGCTGTCTAGATAAAGAGAAGGTGGTATACAATAGAATACTACAGAGCCATTAAAAAGGATGAAATCCTGGGGCCTGCGCTGTGGTTTAGCAGATAATGCCGCTGCCTGCAGTGCCGGAATCCCATATGGGTGCCAGTTCTAGTCCTGGTAGCAACCACTTCCCATCCAGCTCTCTGCTATGGCCTGGGAAAGCAGTAGAAGATGGCCCAAGTCCTTGGGCCCCTGTACCCCTTGAGACCCAGAAGAAACTCCTGGCTCCTGGCTTCGGATCGGCACAACTCTGGCCTTTGCGGCCAATTGGGGAGTGAACCAGTGGATGGAAGACCTTTCTCTCTCTGCCTCACCATCTCTCTCTATGTAACCTTGACTTTCAAATTAAATAAATAAATCTTTAAAAATAAAAAAGAAATTACATCAAGAGAAGTCAGTCTAGCACAGAAAGGCAAATACCACATGACTTTGCCCGTATCAGAATCTAAAAAAGTTATCTCAGAAGTTAAAAGTAGAATAGTGGTTACCAAAGCAGCCATAAACACATTCAATTATCACATGACAAACAGAAATAAAAACAAACAAACAAACAAAAATCGATATCTTCTCTACCCCAGAGTCACTCTTTCTCCCATGTTCATTATCTTGGTTCCCAGCATCAGCATCCACTCCATGCCCGCTAGAAATCTCTGGGTCTTTAACGCTTCCTCTCTTCATGAGTAACCAGAAATGAAATCCTGCTGATTCTACCCTTTCAGTATTTCCCATAATCACCCACATTATACTGTCTCAGTTTTCTAACTGAAGCATTTTTATCTTTTGCTTAAATTATTTATTTTTCCCCCAAAGAAACCCTTATTTAAGGAGTATAAATTTCATACAGTTCATAAGTACAACTTTAGGAATATAGTGATTCTTCCCACCACACCTGCCCTTGCATACAAAAAAATGGAAAAATCTCCCATGTTCACGGATTGGAAGAATCAACATTATCAAACTGTCCATACTGCCGAAAGCAATTTACAGATTCAATGCGATACCAATCAAAATACCAAGGACATTCTTCTCAGATCTAGAAAAAATAATGCTGAAATTTATATGGAAACACAGAAGACCCAGAATATCTAAAGTAATCTTATACAACAAAAACAAAACTGGAGGCATCACAATACCAGATTTCAAGACATACTACAGACAGTTATAAACAAAACAGCATGGTACTGGACAAAAACAGAGGGACAGACTGATGGAACAGAATAGAAACACCAGAAATCAATCCATGCATCTATAACCAACTTATCTTTGACAAAGGAGCTAAAATCAATCCCTGGAGAAAGTACAGTCTCTTCAGCAAATGGTGCTGGGAAAACTGGATTTTCACATGCAAAAGTAAATAAGCAAGACCCTCACCTTACATCTTACACAAAAAATCACTCAAAATGGATTAAAGACCTAATCTATAACCCGATACCATCAAATTATTAGAGAACCTCGAGGAAACCCTGCAAGACATTGGCATAGGCTAAGAGTTCTTGGAAAAGACCCCAGAGGCACAGGCAATCAAAGCCAAAACTGACAATGGGATTACATCAAATTGAGAAGCTTCTATACCACAAAAGAAACACTCAGCAGAGTTAACAGGCAACCGACTGACTAGAAGAAATTATTTGTAAACTATACAAATGATAAAAAATTAATAACCAGAATATATAAAAAGATCAAGAAACTCAACAACAACAAAACAAACAACCCAGTTAAGAAATGGATGAAGGACTTAAACAGACATTTTTTCAAAAGGGGAAATCAAAATGGCCAACAGACACATGAAAAAATACGCAGGATCACCAGCCATCAGGGAAATGCAAATCAAAACCGCTGATAGAATGGCTTTCATACAGAAATCAACAAACAACAATTGCTGGCCAAGGATGTAGGGATAAAGTTACCCCAATTCACTGTTGGTGAGAATGTAAACTGATAAAGCCACTATGGAATACAGTACAGAGATACCTCAGAAACCTGAATACAGACCTACCATATGACCGAGCCATCCCACTCCTGGGAATTTACTCATGAGAAATGGAATCAGCATATGAAAGAGTTATCTGTACCCCCTTGTTTAATGCAGCTCAATTCACAGTAGCAGCAGTTCCCTATACAAACCCAAGTCACACCTTCCATGGTTGCATATACTGTTCACAATAACGAAAATATGCCTTTGCCTTTTCTCACTTGCCAAAGTCCACCTATCTTTCCAGTCCCAATTTAAATGCCATCTTCTCTGGGCACCCCTCCCCTGCTAACTCCTCCGTAAGTTGCACGATACTATTTACAGCACCCTATATTATAGTAAGTCAGATTGTGACTTTGTCTCTGGAGCCCAAGCCTCCAAGAGACTCTGGCTTATCTCCTACTGACTCCCTAGGACTAAACTTACTACCTGACTCACAGCAGGTAATAAGTATCTGTGAGTCAAATTTGCAATTCAAACAAAAACAGCCACAAGTTACCATCATCCCTCAGTCCCTATTTTCTACCTCAATAAATAAAACTACAGAGACAGAAGGAAAGAAGAAGACCATTTTAGAAGAAAAAGACCCACTCTAGACTCTGGGTCTGCAGGTGCCTCAGCAAGAAACAGATGAGCTGTGCTAAAATCTCTTTCACCCTGCCCTATGGAATTCAACAGCTCAGCCAAGACTGAGGCTAGAAACCCAGACACAGACAGACAAGGACAACTACATAATGGTGACTCCTGGCTAGTAAACATGTTCCTTATGCAATCTTTGGGATTTACAGGAAAAAGAAATACATCTAAATTCATTCATGGGTGAGAGTAATGGTTTCTTCCACTTCTCTGTCCAAAAAAAAAGGAGCTTTAGTGTATATGAAATTACAATAAATCTACAGGTTGGTTTTACTGTGCTTATTAACAGTTACATGATTCTGTATCTGATGTAATAAGAGTTAATGCAAACATAGTAATGTAAATCACATGTAGAAGATGGCAAATCTATAAATCAAAAAACTTGGTTTCATTAAAAACGTTTTCAAAATCTACAACTGCAGATAGACAACAATTTATTACTAATTTAAAAACACATATATAAAAATTATGTGATTATGGAGTGGGCATTAAATGCACAGCTTTTAAAGAAGCCCTGTCATTTAGAATAGTGGATTCAAGCCATTTTAGTCAATTAATCAAAGTATGTTGAAAGGAGCTACTCATAAACATGTTGATAAATAAAAGCTACATTAGGGTTTAAAAAAAAAAAATCACTGGTTCTAAGATAGAAGACTAAAAGCTTTTAAAAGCTATCTGCAAGCTGAATGGAATGAATCAAACAATTCTACAGAGCATTTTTAACATCACTAGAGAAAATATTGAAGATAACATATCTACAAATAACTAATTAATAATGTTCTTTTTAAATAGCTGACATAGGAAAAGCACATATTCACAAAAATGAGTCCTAGAAAGGTTGCACATAAATCAGTATTTTATTCAAACTTCATTGTACAAAAAGACAAGATGGCCCAGAGATAATCACCCTCTTAATGAGTGCTTCCTGGTCTGTAATTTAATGATTTAAGGAAAAGTCCCTCAATATCCTTGGACATCAATTTCTTTTTTTTAAGCTAAATTTTTTTATTTATATGAACGAATTCCATGTATTTCATACACCCAGATTAAAAGCACAATGATACTTCCTCCCCTACCCTCCTTTCTGCCCTTTCTTATTTTGTCTTGATTTTTACAATGACATACTTTCAATTTATTTTATAATCACAACCTTAACCCTCCACCAAATAAAGAATTCAACAAATAGTAAGTAAAAAAACCATTGCTCTTCAATAGTATAGAAAAGAGCTGCACCAATAATCACATTTCAAAATGTCAATCTCACTCTTATACATTACCTTTTTTTTGCTCTGTATACTAATTACCACAAATCAGGGAAAACATATGATATATCCAAAGGAAATGAAATCAACATACGAAAGAGTTACCTGTTTTCCCCTGTCTGTAGCAGCTCAATTCACATTAGCTAAGATAGGGAATCAACCCAGATATCCATCAACTGACGACCAGATAAAGAAAATGTGGTACATATACACTATGGAATATTACTCCGCCATAAAAAATTTAAAAATGGGCCGGCGCCGTGGCTCAACAGGCTAATCCTCCGCCTTGCGGCGCCGGCACACCGGGTTCTAGTCCCGGTCGGGGTGCCGGATTCTGTCCCGGTCGCCCCTCTTCCAGGCCAGCCCTCTGCTGTGGCCCAGGAGTGCAGTGGAGGATGGCCCAAGTGCTTGGGCCCTGCACCCCATGGGAGACCAGGAAAAAGCACCTAGCACCTGGCTCCTGCCATCGGATGAGCGCGGTGCGCCGGCCGCAGCGCGCCGACCGCGGCAGCCATTGGAGGGTGAACCAACGGCAAAGGAAGACCTTTCTCTCTGTCTCTCTCTCTCTCACTGTCCACTCTGCCTGTCAAAAAAAAAAAAAAAAAAAAAGAAAAAAATTTAAAAATGAAATCCTGTCTTTTTTAACAAAATGTATCCAACTAGAAACCATTATGCTTAGTAAAATAAACCAGTCCTAAAAAGATAAATATTAATTTCTTATTGAAGGTGAGCTTGATTAAAAAAAAAAGAGTTGCTTTTAGCCATAGTGTTTCAGGATTCTATTAGATACTGAACGCCAATTGCCAAATGACCATATGTTTGTACATGGATCAGTAAAGTTCTAAACTTTCTGAATGAACTTTAGGTAAGCAGACGTCCAAGTTTACCCTGTATATTCACAGATCCTGGAAATGCGAGCATGTCTAGCTCCCAGCACAGTCCAGTGGTTTCATCTACTCAAAGAAGCAGAGAATTTAACAGAACTTCAGAGAAAAATCTGACTTTCAAACACTATGAACCTAAACCAGTAACACTAAGGTACCATCATATGACCAGACAGTAACAAAATTCTCTAGGTCCAGCCAGATCACCGCCTGTGCTTTCTTCAAAAAGCCCTGACCTAGCCTACAACACAATCTTTCAATCTAAAGCTCTATCACTGAGGATACTGAATGTTCAAAACAATTAATTTTATGAATTGCAATTCTATAACAGAAATTAGAGGCCACAGGTAAAACTCAAGCCAGCAGCCTGTTTCAAAATAAAGTTTTATTGGAACAAAACCACATCTATTTGTTTACATATCATCTATGGCTGCTTTTGGACTTAAAGAGGGGAGATGAATACTTGCAACAAAGACCTTATGGTCTATAAAGCCTAAAATACTTATGATCTGGCCCTTTAAAGACAAAGTTTAATGTCCCTGTATTACAGTTTAACAGAAGAATTTCATAAATATCCAAAGTAAAGGGAAGAAAGATTTATACACACACACAAACACACACTCATACATAAATACACAGACACACACACACATAAATATACAAACACAATGCTCAGACAACTGAATAATGACTTTCATTTTTCTGGAGAAAATAATTGTTCTTTGAATCATGTGTATAACCTGTATTATTCCAAAATCAGTTTACCTCCTTTGTATCCCTTTTTTAAAAAACAATCTATAACAAAATAGGACAAGGAAGATCACATAAGACCTGATAGCAATTAAGTAGGATCTTTTAAAAATGTAAAACATGTTCAACAGAAATTAAACAAATACTATTCAACCTTGATTTTCATTTAGAGACCAGAATTATTTTCCTTATATAAGTTCAATCACTCTACTCAGTTCTGCAGATAATATCTGAATAATCATGGGGCTGGTGTCGTGGTACAGGGGTTAAGCCACCAACTGCAATGCCCACATCGCATATGAACACTGGTTCAAGTCCTGCTGCTGTACTTCCCATTCAGCTCCCTGTTAATGCACCTGGAAAGGCAGCATTAGATGGCCCAAGTGCTTGTGCCCAGATAGAGCTGCAGACTATAGGCTTTGGCCTGGTCCAGCCCTGGCTATTGTGACCATTTGAGTTGTGTATCTCTCTCTCTCTCTGCCCCCTTCCTGTCTTCTCTCTGTAACACTACCTTTCAAATAAACCCTTTTAAAATATGTATTTAAATAATCATGATACAGTAAATGAATTCTATTAGATTAAATTTTTGGAAGCAAACTTTTGAAAAAGCACAGGAGATTTAATTAGAGTTGCAAAAAGAATGCAAGTGATATAAAATTCACCAAGTAAAAACAACAGTTTCATTAACAAGACCTGGAAGATAGAAAAGGGAAGACAGCAAAGGCAGTACACCAAATTACTATCTCTAATTGACAGTCTGAAACAGATGAGACATCAACTGATACCTATCTATAGTGCTACCATGGGAAAAAGATATTCTAGTATGATATCTGAAATTACAATGACCATTTCACCCATACATAGAAAATCTTAATCACAGATAATTAAAATTATAGTAGTATAACATTCATTTTTCCATTCAATTATTGCTTATAGCCACTATCTATATTCTCACTAAACTAAGGTTTCTGCTTTTTACTTGTTCAACTTATTTAGTGAAGTATTAAGCCTTTTAACTGTAATGTTAAATTTAAAATACGTTATCTCAAAGCTAAAAAAAAAAAAAGGAAAAAGGGTGAGAGGGAGACAGGGGGAGGGTAGGAAGAAAGGAAAATCATTATGCTCTTAGAATTATATCTACAGAGGCTGGCATTTCTATGTAATGGTTAAAGTTGCTACCTGTGACACCTGCATACCATATGGGCGCTGGTTCATGAGTCCCAGCTGCTCCACTTCCAATCCAGCTCCTTGCTAATGTGCCTGCAGCAGAAGATGGACTTGGGTTCTTGGGCCCCTGCACCCACATGGGAGGCCTGGAAGAAGCTCCTGGAAGAAGTTCCTGGTTCCTGGCTTCAAATTGGCTCACCTCCGGCCTTTGTGGCCATATGGGGAGTGAACCAGAGGATGGACAATATCTCTCTCTCTCTTCCTCTGTATCTCTCCCAATCTCTCCGTAACTCTTTCAAATAAATTACATAAAATAAATCTTTAAAATGAAAAAATAACTTTAAAGAAATAATTGTATCTATAAATCATATTGAATCTGGTAAAAACTAACTAAAATTTAAAATTAAAAAAGTAAAACAGACTGGTGCCATGGCTCAATAGGCTAATCCTCCACCTGCAGCGCCGGCACACCGGGTTCTAGTCCCGGTTGGGGCGCCGGATTCTGTCCCGGTTGCCCCTCTTCCAGGCAGCTCTCTGCTGTGGCCCGGGAGTGTAGTGGAGGATGGCCCAAGTGCTTGGGCCCTGCACCCCATGGGAGACCAGGAGAAGCACCTGGCTCCTGCCTTCGGATCAGCGCGGTGCACTGGCTGCAGCGCGCCGACCACAGCAGCCATTGGAGGGTGAACCAACGGCAAAAAGGAAGACCTTTCTCTCTGTTTCTCTCTCTCTCACTGTCTAACTCTGCCAGTCAAAAAAAAAAAAAGTAAAAATAAATAAAATTATAATGAAATCTACTTAGAGAAAAATTAATTCACTGTAGAAGACACTTGTAAGAAAGGGAATGGTGGATGGGGCAGAAAGAAAAACTTTAGTCAAAAATAAAAAAAAAAGAGAAGGGGCCGGCGCCGTGGCTCAACAGGCTAGTCCTCTGCCTTGCGGCGCCGGCACACCGGGTTCTAGTCCCGGTCGGGGCACCGGATTCTGTCCCGGTTGCCCCTCTTCCAGGCCAGCCCTCTGCTGTGGCCCAGGAGTGCAGTGGAGGATGGCCCAGGTGCTTGGGCCCTGCACCCCATGGGGAGACCAGGAAAAGCACCTGGCTCCTGGCTCCTGCCATCGGATCGGCGCGGTGCGCCGGCCGCAGCGCGCCGACCGCGGCGGCCATTGGAGGGTGAACCAACGGCAAAAGGAAGACCTTTCTCTCTGTCTCTCTCTCTCACTGTCCACTCTGCCTGTCAAAAAAAAAAAAAAAAAGAGAAGGAAAAACTTTACATTTTAAGAACCGACTTTTTTTGCCATGTGCAAATATTATTTTGTCCTATTTTTAAACAATGCTACATTGAGAAGATGAGGCAGAGGAAAACAAGTTAAATAAAAAAAAATAAGGAGTGCAGATGGGTTCAAATCAGCATGATCTCAACACTTTGGACCAAGCACACCAAACAAGGGAATGGATCTAGCTCACAGGCCTGGAGACCCAGAGGAAACACTGGACACTCACACAGTAGACAGGGCTCCTGATGGGCCCTGGCCCAACACTAGACAAAGAGAAGGAAAGCACATCTTGCTAGAAAAGAACCGAGGCAACAGGGAAAGAAAAGTCCCTAGCACAGGTTATATTTGTTGGCGAAGGCTTTGCTCACTGTGTGGTTTACAGAGGTTCCATAACCTCCAACTTTCACAAATCTGGAAAATTCATAGTTGGATGAAAAAACATAAAAGGATACTGTTGAGATTACGAGACATTAAATACATCTGTCTATTAAAGCACAGTACTCAAAAAACCCATTCTCATAGTACCCAGAATTTTTGGCATGTAACATACAATGCCCTCAGTCCCCTCAAGTAGTTTCTTTCGAATGAAATAAAAGAATAATAAAGCAGTTTTGACTTTTAAATCTTTTCTTGAAACTAATTAAGATACACTTCAAGAAAAAGAAATGAAATGCTTCATTCACAAATGCACTTTGACATAAATACATTCTGATTCTTACTCCCAGTAAGTCCCAACTATATGACTCTGTCAATCAATTCAAGAACTGTCAAATAGCGTACAAATGTTCTCTGTCAGCTATAACAGTGAGCAAAATTGGTATTTCAGTAGCTTTTATTAAAAATGCCGAAACACAGCACATCTCAAGGAAGATACAGGGACAGAAGAGGTACTAGTTTCCTTTCACTTTTTGTAAAAAAACTGAGTACATCATGTTAATACTTGTCAGTTCATATATTAAACTACAGTCATACAATCTGAGACATGCTAGATATAGTCAATGCCTCTTTATATGGAAGCAAATATGTGAATTCTGTTTTTCTGACTTTCAGGATCATAAGAGGCAGCCCTGAGACATTATATATATGTAATCTATCCCAAGTACCTCTCTTTGGGCCACAGGGTCTCTTCCCGACACTAAAAACCTTATTTCCAAATAAAGGAGTGATGTGACTTGAAAAAAGAAGAATATATAATCTACCAAAGAAAAGTTAAAAAGTAGATGAGCAGGTACACTGTATATATGAACTGGCTTGAAATACAAATTTTTTTTAAAAATCACATCAGAGTCCAAAAATGCTCTAAAACACAAGTGGTTGTCTTAAAGAGATCACGAAAAAGAATATATTTAACACTTTCTAGCCATTAATAGGAATGAACACCAGATTTCCATGTTGAAAAAAAAATGAGACTATGTAAATTCAGTTAGAAATCAATTACTATTCCAATGATTACCAGAGTGTCAAATGATTTTTTTCCTCTGAATTATGCAGGTCCAAGCAAAAGTTAAATCTCGCCTTTGATTTAATTCTACAAGTCAGGTCAGGTCAATTAAATGAACTTTTAATCTGTTGCGGAATCCTTTCTGAACAGGCCCAACCAGAAGGCTCAAGAATGGGTACATGGGGCTGATGCTGTGGCGTAGCAGGTAAAGCTACCGCCTGCGGTGCCAGCATCCCATATGAGCGCCAGTTCTACTCCTGGCTGCTCCACCTCCAGTCCAGCTCTCTGCTATGGCCTGGGAAAGCAGTAGAAGATGGCCCAGATCCTTGGGCCCCTGCACCCACATGGGAGATCCAGAGGAAGCTTCTGGCTCCTGGATTTGGATCAGCGCAGCTCCAATTTGTGTTTTAGATGACCAGAGGGAAAAAGAATAAAAGATAGAAAAATACATGGCAGAAAACAGGTGCATCTAATTAATAAACACAAATAAAAGGATGTTAGAATACAGTGGATTTTGCGTTGTGGACTCCATTTGTCCCACACATACAGTAACCTGTCCCTACATCCCACATCACGTTACTTACAAAAGCGGTGTTCTGACATGCGGATTCTAAAGCAACTCACAGAAGCAGAGAACAGTGGTTACCAGAGGCTAGGGATGGCATACCAAGGGTAGAAGCCTCAGATGGGAAGAATATGGTTTGGGATTATTTGTGTGTTTGCTTGTTTGTTTTTGAGATCTACTGCACTGCATAATGAATATGGCTAACAACTCAGTACTATATATTCCAATATTACTAAGAGAATAATTATCAAATGTTATCATAATATCAAAATGTCAGAGTTGGGATGACAGGCTAATTGGATTGATTTAATCACTCCACACTGTATTCAAAAATCACATCACTTTGTATGCCACAAATACATATATACAATTATAATTTGATATGTAATGCTTAAGTGTGTGAATCAACTTAAAACTTTAAATTAAAGACATAAATAAGTGAACAAACTTATGCTCTCCTAAGTAAGAATCAAAATAACATGTGAAGGGAAAGGGGGACTGGCACTAGGCAGGCTGAACAGTAGCTAGCAAAGGAAACTGCCAGAATGCGGGAAAGAAGACCTGCTGGTGATGGGGCTGTCACCACCACAAACACCTTCAACAAACAGCTCTGCCCTCAGAGCCACCATGACACTTCCAACAAACCACCAAGCTAAAAACTAACTCTGATAGTTTTCCTGGGAAATCTAAGATAAGATCTCTTTACAATGATTTCTTTGGGATGTGAATGTATTTGAGATATATATTGTTGTCTGTTTGCAAAGACAAATTTTTCTTAGGATTTCATGCTCACTCATACATGTAAATATATGCTGGGGCAGGCATTTGGCATAGTGGATAAAATGTCTACATCCCACACAGGAATGCCTGGATTCCTGTCTCAGCTCTGGCTCCTGATTTCAGTTTCCAGCTAATGTGCACCTCCCAAGAAGCAGCAATGATGGCTCCATTAACTGGGTTCCTGACACCCACATGGGAGACTTGTACTGCATTCCCAGCTCCCAGCTTCAACCATGCAGGCATCTGGGGAGTGAACCAGTAGATGGGAACTCTCTCCTCCTCTCTCCTCCTCCTCTCTCTCTCTCTCTGCTTCTCAAATTTAAAAAAAAAAAAGGAAAAAATAAAGAGCAGAAGCCAATTTCATAAAAAATACAGCATGCTTGTCATACACTGTATTACCTAAAACAATTATAAATCTAAACTACCATTATAGATCTTTTCAATCTCCAACTTTTTACCCTGGCTGATAACTGCAGTCATACCTCCACTTATTAACAAAAACAAACAAACAAACAAACAAAAACACCTCCATGTTAACTTTTGTTTCATTTTTTAAAACTAGTTTAGCTGCATTTAAAAAAAAAATCCTTATTTATTTGAAAGTCAGAGTTACAGAGAGAGGGAGAAACAAAGAAACAGAGATTTTCCATTCACTGGTTCGCTCCCCAGATGGTCGCAACAGCTAGGGCTGAGCCAGGCTGATGTCAGGAGCCATGAGCATTATCTGGGTCTCCCATATGGGTGCAAGCGCCCAAGAACCTGGGCCATCCTCCACTGAAATTCCCAGGTGCATCAGAAGGGAGCTGAATTGGAAGTGAAGCAGCTTGGACTCAAACCGGAGCCCATATGGGATGCCAGCATTGCAGGCGGTGGCTTTACCTGTTAACCCACATCACAGTCCCCTCCATTGTTAACTTTTAAAAGCCCAAATGAGAATTTTTTTCAAAGACCTTTTTTATATCTAATTCTCATCATGTAAGATGTTAACTTTAGCACAGCTAAAACACAATTTTTAATTAATGGAAAATATAAAGTTCCAGCACGTCATGCTCCCTCAATTTCCTGCCACACTCATTCTTCACTATTATAATAAATGGCAACTTTTTCAAAGTCAATCTCTGCTACTATCCCTGCAAAGCCTCAGTGTATTTTGTTCTCTATTTCATTTTCAACCTTTCACTCCTTTCCATCAATTTTCAAATATTCAGGTTTCTCCCCCTGGGTTTTCTCTCTTTTTCACAAAACTTCCTTATCTTAAACTTGCATGTCAAGCAACTCCCATCAGATCTGTCCCCCAAAAGTCAAGTATGACTTCACTGTTGTTACATACATCCAACCAACGTGTATTTTCAGTTCCTATTTTACTTGGCATCTCTGCGATGAAGATTTAACTCACAGTGCCCAGAATTTGGTATCCACAGCCCCTCATGTTTGGCTTGACTAATGCCTCCAGCTCCCACAGTGAGATGTTAGGGCCCCACTACATGTTCAACTTCCTCTCTCCAGAGCCCTATTCCACTTGAGTCTTCTTCAATGTGGGTCCTTCTTGACAGTTAAGGATTCTCTGCAACCCCACAGATCATGCTGATCACATTCTGTGTGGGCCACCAGTGTGCTGATAATTCCAAAGCAGACAACTGCATATAGCAAACACTGAGGAGAGGCAGAGCTGCTGGAATTAATTTCACCCAATAAAGATACACAGATGTATCAGCACAAAATGAACCAGATGGGTGCTACATGTTTTCTCAGGATCCAGAATATGTCAGGCATGTCCAGATACACTCAACATACTAGAGCGAATTCCCCATTTACTCAATCTAATAAGTATAAATGATATTTTCAAGTTTTTAGTAGCAATTTCTCTCAAAATGGACAAAACTAAAACATCACTAGTACCACATGTTATGTGCGTCCTGAGCAAACAGAAAGTGTTATCTTAATCTGCATAATCCTAAGGGAAAAAACCATAAATATTTCCTCTAGGAGGAAAATATCTTGCCCCGCACCTATACCCAGGAAAGTCCTATATATGAGAGTATTAAAAAGTTAAAAGAAAAACATTAATTAAGAACTGTTTTAGGGGCTGGCACTGTGGCTAAGCCTCTGCCTGCGGCACCAGCATCCCATATGGGCACTGTTTCGAATCCTGGCTGCTCTTTTTCTGATCCAGCTCTCCACTATGGCCTGGAAAAGCGGCAGAATATGGCCCAAGTGCTTGGGCCCCTGCACCCACGTGGGAGTCCCAGAGGAAGCTCCTGGCTTCAAATCGGCCCACCTCTGGCCATTGCAGCCATTTGGGGAGAGAAACAGCAGATGGAAGATCTCACTCTGTTTCTCCCTCTCTCTCTCTGAAACTCTCTCTCTCGAATAAAGGATAAATAAAAATATTTTTTAAAAATTGTATTTATGTTTTCCTCTACCACAATCCCTTCATTTTTCAGATACCCACAATCAACATCTATAACACTAATGAGTCATGTTCACCGCCAGAATTTCCATAACAGGAGAGACAAAGTAGCTGCATTCTCTAACGGATATAGATTGAATTTGAAAACACATTTGCTTGACAAGCACATTATTTTATTTAGATGGTATATTTATTTGTGATGGATTTATAGTGATGATGGAAATCATACCTAGGAAACAGAGCCTCCCAAGGTACTGTCACAAATAATATAAAACCTTCATTATAAGCAAACCAAAAATCTATTAATAAGCAAAAGATGCAGTATCACTTTTGCACTATACATCTTATAATTGTACAAAAGACACTAATATCAAATATGTAATCACTTAAATATTAACAACGATGACTATTATCTAAACGAAAAGCAAATTTTCCAAAAGACTTATCACATTGTGGCAGACACATGAACCATCTGGATGTTAGAAGGAGGCAGCAATAGCACCCTTGATATTTATAGGATGGGCAGAGTTGAGGGAGACAAGTTTCCAAGAGGTGCAATGGAGAAGTAAACAGATGAGCTTATTCCTGAGTACTATTCTATAAAAATAAAATCAGCCATATCAGAAAGACTAGAAAGAAAGAATTTCACAAGATACGACATAAAAGGGGAGGCTATGATCTTTCACTGCTTAAGAACTGCTATTCTATTAACTTTACGTTACTGCCCATTTACAAACATGAATGCTACCAGAACACTTGATATGAACTTTAAACATTTATTAACATTGTGTGTTACAAGACTCCTACATAAAAACTGGTGCTAGAATCAGCTTTGGGCTTTGGTGCAAGCTTACCTTATACAGCTGTAATGCTTGAAGGTGCTGGCCGCATTCTGACATTCCAGGCATAGCTGTATTGCCCCAGGATAGTCTTCCTCCTTAGACAACCACAGAAGCCATCAGACTGCAAACATTTTTTCTTAAAGCCCCTCATAAAAACACCTCACTGTTCCCACTGCAACCACAAGCCACAGAATCCAAAAACTGTAATGCCTCTTAAACAAGGATCAGAATACCAATTAATAAGTAACAAAGAGACAGCTAACTCTAGGCCTAAAAAGTATGCACAGAAAAAAAAATATGTAAATCATTCTGTTTCCTTCAACACAGAGTAACAGGCCTCTGAGACACAACAAAGTCTACAAAGTCTGCACAGAATTCCAAGCTGCTCTACAGGGAAAGCTTTCTTCCAATGTGCCATCTCCTTCCAGGAAAGTTCACACAAGATGCTGCCCGACGGTACGCATTCTACCTGTAATCCACATTCAACGGTTCTACCACCAAGGAAGAGATCCATAAACATTTCTAAAGAAATGAATTTGGGAAAAATAGGGAGGTATTCACTAATAATCTCACAATATTTTTATCCCACAAACAGTAATTTAATATCAAATGAAGTTCTCAAATGGGTTTCTCAAACTCTAGTTTAGTAGTCATCCTTTAGAAGGAAGACAATTATCTCAAAAACCACAAATAATGTTCCCTACGCTCCTATCTAAATTCCACGGGTGCAAGACAAACCATGGGGTACACAGAGACAATGACAAAGCACTCACCCCCATGGAGTTCGCATATTACAGGGAACTACACTTATTACATGATATTTTGGAGAACTTCATTACTATATTTTGACTATAACACTAAGAATACAGAGAAGAAATACAGGAGAAAACAGCTCAATCAGAAAAACAATTAACACATGAGTTATCAATTATAACCAAGAGATCATACATTACTTAAACCATGACTATCTGTTAGATGCCAAATTTGATTTTACTATGACCTGGACACAATGTAGCCAAAAGACTAAAGTTATCCTTCCAATGTTACATTATTTCAAATAAATGCTTTCCCAAACAAATGTGTTTTTCTAAATGAAGTATATGTTATGTCAGTAGGAAAAAGTTCTACAAGAATCATAGCATGTCTATGAATACACCTTTTCCATACACCAACTGGAGAAAACATGCCTTGTTAACTTACCTCCAGCATTTCACTTAAGCGTACATCTGTTCTTTGCTGAAAAAAACAAAAATCAAAGGTAAAATCTGTTTCAACCACAAATCAAGTTTCAATTTGTAAAAAGTGACCTATGTATACCAATGTTTTGATCGTTCTCAGAGATTTCAGGAGGCCAATCAGCAGCTGACGCTTCCTTTGATTTGCAAGGAGGCCTAAACTAGCTTGAGTAAAACCTTCTTTTGCAATATTCAGGTGTCTGCAAAAGGGAACAACACATGGTTAAAACTTTCTAGTACAGTAAGAATATTATCAACACAGAAAAATTCTGGCAACTAGTGACAGGGTGACTGACCTGGATTACTCTTAGAACAGGACTATGGCTACTATTTGACAAACATTCAATTATTTGGTCTAAGCAGACATTTTTCAACATGCTGGGAGTAGAATGACCAATTTGCAAGCTATCAGTGATCCATGATAAGAAAAGAATGGGGGCTGGCATTATGGCATAGCAGGTAAAGATGCCACCTGCGGTGCCAGCATCCCACATGGGCACCAGTTTGACTCCTGGCTGTTCCATTTCCAATCTAGCTTCCTGCTCATGTACCTGAGAAAGCAGTGGAGGACAGCCCATGTGCTTGAGGCCCTGCCCCCACGTGGGAGACCTGGAAGAAGCTCCTGGCTCCTGGCTTCAGCTTGGGCCAGCCCTGGCCATTGCAGCCATTTGGGGAGAGAACCAGTGGATGGAAGAGCTCTTCTCCTGTCTCCCTCTCTCTCTCTCTCTGTAACTCTGCCTTTCAAATTAAATAAATGATCTTTAACAAAAGAAAAAAGGACAGAAATGTAGAATAAACATTTAAAAGTTTAATACAGGGGCCAGTTTTGTGGCACAGCATGTTAAGCTGTCGCCAGAGGGACTGGCATCCCACATCAGAGTGCTGGTTTGTGGCACAGCTTCACTTCTGCTAATGCGTCTGAGAAGGCAACAGGTGATGGCCCAAATGTGTGGGCCCCTGCCACCCATGAGAGACCTAAAGTGACGTCTGCACTCCTGGCTTTAGCCTGTCCAAATCCTGGCTGTTGCAGCCATTTGGGGAGTGAACCAATGGATGGAAGATCTCTCCGCCTCACTTTCTCTCCCTGTCTCTCCACCTCTTTCTGTCACTCTTTCAAATAAATAAATCTTAAAAACTTAATAAAATGTTTACAAGATAATTTCATTTTCCTAGTAATTTGATTTTATTGCATTTCACAGAATAACATACTGACAAGTTGGAAAAAAAAAAAAAAAAGCTGGTCTTTCACCATAAATAGTTTAAGAAGCACTAGTCTAAACTATACAAAAAGAATAATATTTTTTTAGCCCATGAGTAGATGTATAGATATCACCATACACCCTTATGGTGCAGTGTTTACATCACAACATAAATTCACTCAAGGAATGGCGTTCAAGAAACCATAGCATAATGGAAAATCAATTATTAGGATGGATTTCATAGTTATTGGAATATTTTGCAGCTTAAAGAACAAAGTATCATCAGAAGCAATACCTCCTCCCATTGGTGCAGATAACAGCAGCCAGTTGAAGTCCTGTCTGCAGTGAGGTAACTCTTTCAAGTTCCTATGGAAACATCAGCTCTAGGTTATCATTTGAAACACATTCTTTTTTTTCTTATTTACAAGGCATGCTAACAAAAATTCTAGTGGGTTTCAAAGAAAAGCCTCCTTAGAAAGCAAAGTCACATCAAAAATACCTGAACGTGAGAAATGTTAGTATATACCTCACAAAATCATTTAAAATGACTACTTTCACTGATTTTCACAACGACATATGATAAAATATTTAATCAGGATTGCTTGGGAAGAAATCTAAACCCATCCTGTTTTAGACAGGGAAAAAAAAAAACCAATGTCAATAATAATACACTCCTTTAAATATTTCTACCCAACACAACTTCTCAACGTAATTAAGATATGACAAATATACAATAGGATTTCTGTTGGCTAAGATTTTTTGACAATCAATGCCTTCATCTGAACTGGAAGACATTTTCTATGGAGGCTGATTTTCTAATGAAAATACAGATTCAGCTAGACAGTCTCAATTTTGCCATATTTTAAAGCTGGACTGTTGTATAGACATTGAGTCATCATTATTTGCTGGTCTAGAAGTCTGTCACAAAGCTAAATGAAGCAATTCTTCTCAACTTTTCTGAAGTTTAATAAACCAAAGAAATCACTTTAGCATCATAAATAAACACTGCTACACTTCTTCAGTTTGGTAAATTCTCCTAAATGACAGAGAAAAGTATACACATGCACACACACACACAACACATTCCTCAATTAGTCAAGTTGTGGCTACAGACTATGAATAGAAGAACAACTACAATATTTTGACAGTTTAAAGTATAAATTACTCAACTATTTTTAAAATTTTACTGAAAAAAAAAAACAATATCCTACCTTTACATAGGCAGGCTGTTTTTCAAGGATTAAATCTGCTACTTTTTTAGAGACCTACAAGAACATGCAATCAAACAAAGGAAGTAAAAGAAAAAGCCTCATGCTTCCTACTACATTTTACATTGACAGTTTTTTGCACATATATTCCATAGATCTTCCCAATAACTTCTAGAGCAAAAATCCACATGCTATGGACACACACATTTCCTTGGTCTATGAAATTAGCAAAAGAGGTCATGTAGTAAAGCACCCAGCACCATTCTTAATCAAAGCTCAATAAATGATTATTATTGTTGTCAGTAATATTGAGTTTCATTCTCTGACTTGACATGCACAAAGATGTAACCATTTTAAGGGTACAGGATTTGATTTAGAAAGATAAACCTGTTAGGACAAGTATCTGTTTAGTCAATTTATGAAGACAACAGCTTGTACCCTTTGCACCCTTTGGACCACAAAAGAAGTTAAACAAGATGTTTGGTCGCTCTGCTCCTGAGAAATTGAAAACACATGTTTTGAGGAATACTATGACGACACCTAAGGTTCTGCTGGTCAATCCCATGTACATTAACGTGTGCTGTACAATGAGAATGACTTTGGACATGAAGCTCCCACTGCACAATTTCAGGGCCTCCGCCAATTACCTCGCAACCAAGCACACAGCACACAGAAGGTCTGTAGCAAGTGTCTGCTTGGAAAGCCTACCTGGCTCCTTCCCCCAAGCCGAATGAGAACACTACACACTCATTAAACCACTGCACCCATCCTTCCACGTTTCTTAATCTGTTCTAAACCTCTTTGAAATGTTGTGATCTACTTCCTAGATACAGTCATTGCTTTTGCCTAGAAGGTTTCCATCAAGGTTAAGAAAATCAAACTTTAAATAGCTTAATAAAGAAATACCCTTGTTAAACTTAAATATCATTTTAAGAATTACAAAGATTCCATAGGAACTACTGATCACATTTAGGATTCCAGTCAGAGAACAAATTCTAGAAGCAAATCTACCAAAGTAACACAAGGAAAACTGCACAGCATTAAACCTTAATATACATGTATCATTTGGGTCAAAGTTGTTAAATAATAGAACTTGCTTATATGTTAACAGATTAGTTCAAACCATCAAATCTGCAAACCTTACACCTTATTTGTGTCTTGCCTCCACTTTCGTTGGAAGAAATGTGACTTTTTACTTACTGCAGCTTGCTGCTGCTTCAGTTTGTCTCTGTACTCCTCTAGTTCTTGCAAATTGAGAACAGGTGGGAGCTTCTACAGAAAAAAATTCATAAACAAAGAGTTAAAAAATAAGCTGCTCAGTTCGATTTCATTTACCTGGCCACCTGTGACTAATGAACCACAATCTGTGAGCACAAAACGGTGGCACAGCCCACTGCGCTCCGTCTTTCCTGTCCTCCAGTCTCCCTCACAAACCTCCAGCCACAAAAGCCTCCACACGTGCACTACATAACCCGGGTTCCAGCCCTCAGATAGCCTTGCTACCTCTGGGAAACGCCATTACCACCGGGGCTCCCAGCCCCGGGTACAGAGACACGGTTTCTGTGACCTCTACAAGGAGGATGTGGGGACAGCCCCTAACCCCAATCCCCAATTCCACCAGCCCAGGACCGTCCCTAATTTTGTACCATAAAATGCAAAACAGATTTCCCATCTGAAACATTCTGAATGGTTAACAGGGACAGTGTGAGTTGTTGGACTACATTCTGGATGACATCAGCTTCCAGAAGACAGTCTAGGAAACTGACAACAAACACGCGAGTCATCATGTGTGTGGGCAAATGGGCTCCAGGTCTCAGTCACCTGCTGGCAAAACTTCTGGCTAGGGTGGGGGTGAATCGGTGGATGCTACTTGCACGGGTATGTATGCACAGTATATTCGCTTTTCTCTTAAAACCAAAGTACTATTTTTGAGGTTCTTACAAATTTAAAAAGCCAGTATTGTTAACATTATGTCACAGAAGCGTTTATCACAACGAAACAGCTATGCAGTACACATTCATGATTAATAGTCTCAGAGCTTTCCTAAACATATTCAGATAATATAAAATAGGAGAGAAGCAGCATACCAATATGCTGGATGTTAACAACTGAAAACCAAAACTACGGGGTGGAGGCGGGATGGGGGGGGGGGGGGCCAGCATTGTGGTATACCCGGTAAAGTCGTGCCAGCAAAGCAGGCATCCCTTATGGGCACTGGTTCATGTCCCAGCTGTTCCACTGCTTATCCAGCTCCCTGTTAATGTGCTTGGAAAAGCACGGGAAGATGGCCCAAGTGCTTGGGCCCCTGCACCCATGTGGGAGACACAAAAGAAGTTCCTGGCTTCTAACTTCAGCATGGCCCAGCCCCAGCCACTGTGGCTATTTGGGGAGTAAACTAGTGGATGGAAGATCTCTCTCTCTCTCCCCCTTTCTCTCTCTATAGTTCTGACTTACAAATAAATAAAATCATAAATCTCAAAAAAAAAAAAAAAAGACGAAAAAACCCAAAAGTATAGAAATGTTTCCCTACTGGTATTCCAGACTTTACACTTAAAATTATGTTCTTAAAAATCATTTCAATTTTAAATAACGCTAGCCATCATGTGGGAATAATACACCTGCTTTGGTGTATTTTTAATATAAACACAAATGCCCCTAAAAGGGATGCAAATCTCACAAATGCAATCATTCAATAACAAAAGGCAGTAGGCATATTTTAAAGAACTCTTTTTTGTTTTACCTCCAGTTCATATTTAACAATATCAAATGAGTCTGCAGAAAAATATACTTGTTCAATGCTATTAATCAGCTCTTGTTCAGCTTGAGGGTCACTGGGCTGTTCTCGGAGTTCCCTGAATTCCTCCTATAGGGACAAAAAAAAAACATGGTTATTATAGTTATAGTTTTTAATATTCCATCTGCGTGGAAATCATCTGTCTTAACAGTCTGTCTTCTAATCAAAGACACAAACTAACAGGAACCCCGAGCAGCAGCCAGCCAACCCTATTGGCAACCTCAGAGCTCCTGCCAGGAGAGAAACCCTGGCTCCGAAGAAGTCCACATGCTTAGCTCTGCGATTCCATGAGGCTTCCTTCTGATTTTGAACCAAACTCCGTTATTTCATCAAATGTTTTCTTTTATTGATGCAGAATGAGGCTTCTTTGCATTTGTACAACAGAAAAGAGCTTCCTAAACAAACGCCTACCCCTGATGTCAGCATTCTTATCCTGTGCAATTTTACCAAATAAATGGATGAAACTTCAGTTCATAAGAATTTCAATAATTCAGATATCTACTCCCCTGCCATGTTGGTTAATCATGATATTATTATTATGGGCAGGTAGCAAGTTAACCTTGTGATTTCTTATTCAAATTAACCTCAAACACATTTATGTACACCAAAAAATTATTATTAAAAATCATTTTACATTCATTAAATTACTCTAAAATCTTAATGAATCATCAACTAATCAAGCATATAAAAATTACCTGGTCAATTAAAGAATATCAATTTCCAAATAGTTAGTCTAGAATATTTTATTACAGCACATTTTCCTTTAATTTATAAAAAGAGCTAGTTTGTAGCACACATTTGATGTAGCAGTTAAGACATCCGTTGAGATGTCTGCATCTGCTCTCCGAGTGCCTGGGTTCAAGTCTTGGCTCCACTCTGAATTCCAGCTTCTTGCTAATGTGCATCCTGGGAGGCATCAGGTGATGGCTCCAGTACTTGGGTCCCTCTACCCACACAGGAGACCTGGACTGAGTTCCAGGCTTCTGGCTTCAGCCGGGCTCAGTCCCTGCCATTGTGGGCATCTGGATATCTGTCAGTCTCCACACCCCCACCACATACACACACACACACTCTCACCTTCACTCTACCTGTCAAATAAGTAAATAATTTTTAAAAAGTAAAAAAGGGTTGGCTTGAACATCATTTAAAGTTTAATATTATATATTTATAAAATTATTAACTATAAAACTGCCCTTATGAGTAGGCTCAAGCTCAAAGAAAATATTAGAACAATAAATCACAATCTCAGAAGGTGAACTGTTTAAATGCGAACTTCCAATAAATTTTAAAGTGAAGGTGAAGTCATATTAAAAAAAATCAAACCTGCATAATCAAATATGCATGAGAAACAAGATACCTCTTATAAAACACACTCACAAAAAAATAAATGTTAAAAGCACAGCCATCTTGATACAGCAAGAGATGAGATTCTATGAATGCAGTCAGAAACCTCACATCCTAACAGAGTGAGCAATGCTCCTGAGAGTGTGTGCCCACAACACACAACACACTAATCCACATGGCAGGGATGCCGGAATCCACCTAGGCTCGACCCATCCCACCTGTGGAAGGAAGATTCCCAACTAGTCTCTCAACAGGTATGCATCCAGTGGGATGTGGCAGCACAGTGAGCCCAGGCATGTAAGAGGTCAGAATGTCAAGCCTTTAAAACCCCGGCTTTCATTCACTGAAATGTCATATGCTGAGGGAGGAAACAAGGGCCTGGAGAGAGGATGTGGCAACGTGGCCTCGCTAGGAATTCTGCAGCACCCGGAGCAAATACATGCAGTCGGTCTCCTTCATGTGTGTGTGTGTATCTTTAAAAAATTGCTAAGATTGAAAAATATCAGGTACATATAGTCAAGCCAAAAATTCAAATAGACAGCAATAATCAAGCACTTACATGAATACATGCCAATAGCATCTAGTATCATACTAAGGTTGTCTGTGTAGGACCTACAGATTGATATGAAAGTAAAGACACCAGGTTTTAGCTGCAGCTCAGAATCACCCTTGGGCAAGTTAGTTTCTTCATGCCTAGGTTTTTTTTTCACCTGTAAAGGACACATAGACATATTTTCACTCTCACTCTCTCAAAATAACAATGAAACAAATATCCAAAGTTATTAAGAATGTGAAGGAGAACCACAATGCATTTATAAACACCTCTTAGGTGTGCGGTGATGAATGATGGACCCATGAGAAGGGCACAGTGTGTGCATGGACATAAGAGGTCAGATGCCAGTCCCTCCTAGAGAAGTGTGCAATTAACACCATAGGCTGCACACAGACCCACATGACTTAAAAGAACTGACCTGGAACACTTGATACTCCAGAGTAGAAAACCTGAACTAAGGAGGGATACACTGAGAAAAGCAAAAATAAAAGTATCATAAGAAGAAGAATCCAACCCAAAACAATGGACCCCAGATAACATCACATCCCTACAAAATACCCTCTTCCTTTCGGCTACTTTGGTGGCTCCCATGTGACAATGGAAAGTGAAGTTATGCAGACAACCACATGCATGCTAAAGAGAATCCAACAGCCGTGTCCTCTGCAGTCCCAGGCACTCACAGTCACAAGACTGCTTCCCGCTCACACATCCCATGGTGCCTGGCAGCCACGCCCGTGGGCACTCGGCCCAGTGCCAGCTTCTTGAGACCACAGACCCCTGCTTACTCCCCGTCCACCCGCAGGCTCCCCACACCAAGCACCCTGGAGCTCATAATCACAGGCCAAACCAAACAATTCATACCCCTGCCACTGCATTCAGAAAGGAAAATAACACAGAAACAAAGGAAAAGGCAGCATGTTCTCCTTTTGATAGTCAAAACTTCCCACCAATTGCTAATGACAGGTTTTTCTTCCCACTAGAAGTAACAATAGATGTTAAATGATTTGGGCTTATTTTATGTGTGGGAACCAGAAAAGTAAACACAAGCAGCTATTCTGTTTATTCCAACACAATTACTCCATAATTTTTCCATAATATAAACCAATTTCTTAGGATTAAAAATGCACAAAAATGCACAGGATTTCACCTAAAAGAGAACCTGCTTTGAGGGCCAATAAATTGGGTGGCAGGCAAAATATTAGATAAACAAAATTAAAAAGATTCCCTACAAAAAATTAAATGGCAAAACTGGAGAGGAAAAACTGCCACTTGAAACTCTGACATCATAAAATGTGCAATTTAGGGGCTGGTGCTGGGGTGCATGGGTTAAACCCACAGCCAGCAGTGATAGCAAACCATATGGGCGCCTTCAAGTCCCTACTGCTCCACTTCTGATCCAGCTCCCGGCTTCTGTTCCTAAAGAGCAGTGGAGGATGGCCCAAGTGCTTGGCCCCTGCACCTATGAGGGAGACTGGGGGAAGCTCTTGGCTCCTGGCTGTGGCCTGGCCTCACCCTGGCAGTTTCAGCCATTTAGGGAGTGAACAAGCAGATGGAAGATCAGTTTCTCTGTCTCTCCTTTTCTCCCTCTCTCTGTAACTCTGCCTTTCAAATAAATAAATAAATCTTAAGAAACAAGAAAAAGAAAAAAATGATTAAAAAAAGTGAAATTTAAGAAAACACTTACGATAACATTAGGTATTTAAGCTAAGTTTGGGGTAAAACATTTTAGTCTTACAAATTGCCGTGACATCAATAAAATGCTTAAAATGATGTGTTTTCAGTGAACCTGGTGTCATGCAGTGTCGAGAACCCTCGCCAGCAAGGGTCCAACCCACGGATTCATGCACGACACGACCGCTGTTGATCGGTTCTCAAGGAACTTTTATTTTTAGTGATAGAAGAAGGAAAGGAGAGAAAGGGAAGAAAGAGAAGAGAAGCGGCCGAGAGAAAGAAGGAGAGAAAGACTGAAGAGACTGCCCAACTTCCCGCCCCATCCCGGTCTTTTATCCATCCCTGGTCCCCCAGGGCCAGGGCGAGCAGTCCATCAATCATATCAAAAGGCATGCATATCCTCAGGTTGCAGGTATATCTCTTGCATGTCTTGCGGTCAGTACTTCCTTGACTTTGTTATGCTCAGCAGGTTAAGGCAGATTGCAATGAGGAGGTCCCCACAGGTGGCCGGCCTGTGGTTCCCCACAATGCAGTAACTGTTCAATGCAGATTGACATTAACAGTGGTTTAAGTGACCTGTGAAACCTGACTCCCAAGGCACCTGGCCCACAACCACAGAGGGTTAAGTGTGCCACCACCTGCCTGCCAAAGCTAATCAAGCACAGCTAAAATAAAGAAAACACGGGCGGGGTCCCCCAGAGTTAAAGCTGGAGGAAAACTACAAGTAAGGAATTTTAGTGCAGAGCGGAGGAAATGAAAGTGTAGAAGACAAAAATACACCAAATCTGCCCCTCCCCCTCGGACTGTCCTCAGGAACAACCCCACCCACATTCAAAACCCTCAGCCTTGTCTTGCCCAGTCCATGTCATTCTAGTTACCAAGTCATCGCTAAAATTCTCATGTGTAAAGACTGCACAGTAGGCCACAGAGGAACGAGGGGGGGGGGGGGGGTTGAGTAACACAGCTCCTCCCTCACAGAGCTGCTGCACTCAGAGGACTGGGATGGAGACAGGGAGGCAGGGAGGGATGGGCCAGTCCCCTCCAGGGAAAAGGGAACAGATCTGGAGGAGATGAGAACTGGTAGACCTTCCCACCTCAGACCCTGGGGAAGCAGTCACCAGTAGGAAGCAAAGCACAGGGAGACGCAGGGCACAACAGGTGGAGAGCCTAAGGAGTGGCTCCCTGTGGGGCAGAAAAATGCACTGCCCAGACACTAAAATTCTGCTGAGACCTTTACAAATCCAACAGACTTACGACTAATCAGAACCAAACTTGTCCCTTCCTAAAAATAAAGCGTCTTAGCTCCTGCCATGTTGCCGGATGCTCTATCAACAATCAGCATTACTGCTCAATATTTTCTTAACATAACAAACCAAGCAGGATGATTTCAGCCAGGTAGTAGACAACAAACAAGCATTTGTTGTCAGTATTTCAGGGGCTGTTTTCTCCAGCAGACTTCCCACTTCCTCATCTGTGGCCTATTTTGATCATCTCTGAGACAAAGCCGGATGAATACATGTGGAAAAATGCACATCATAAGTGTAACTTTATAAAAAATGAAGAAAAGCAATCATCATTGAAATCTACATCACCATCGATCATTTAGCCAAGGCATTTTCCCTCTCAACATAACAACAAAACGGTTTTATGAGAACTGGGGTTTCAAGTCTATAAAACAATCTGGGCTTTCAACTGTAAGATGTTATAAAATATTTCTCGTATATTTACAGTTTCCAAAAAGCTATAACTTTACAAAGCAATTTCCCACGTAAGAGTTTATCTCCTCAGGGGATGAATTAAGGTTTAGGAGGGAATAAAAAGACTACAAATTTTGCATTTATCCACTGCTCTCAAATTATCCAAAATACCATGCTAATTAAAATCATCAACTCAACTTCAGGACCTTCGATTCTGGGGCCCTCACTGTGGCACGGCAGGTTAAGCTACCACTTGCGACACCAGCATCGGGTATCAAACAGCTCAAGCTGCTCCACCTTCTGATCTGGCTTCCGGATAACCGGCAAGGCAGCGGGAGATGACCCTTGGGACCCTGCCATCCATGTGGGAAACTCGAATGGAGGTCCTGTCTCCTGACTTGGGTCTAGCCCATCCTGGCTGCTATAGCCATTTGGGAAGTAAAACAGCGAATAGAAGATCTCTATCTATCTACCTGTCTATCCCTTTGTATCTCTCCCCCCACACACGCCCTGCTAACCCCTCTGTCACTCTGCCTTTCAAAAAAATAAATCTTTTATAACTGCAAAATGTTAGCTATGACAGCTTAACAGCTCCCCCACCAACAAACTCAATATGCTCTTGAACTGTGAAAATAACTTAGCCTAATTCTTAAACCCACAGAACAGCTTGTAACCTCACAATCTTGAGAAATGGCAAAATCTTCACTTCATAGGTCAGGTTTCAATACCTTACAGAAAACATATAGAATTTAAAAACGAAATGCAAACCAATTCCCCTTTCTGTAATTAGCTTATCAGACAAGAGCTCACATTAGAAACCCAGTTACAAACCTAGAAAGCAAAGGACATTTTCTGTGTGCCAGTCAGAGGGTAGGAAAAAAAGAAATTGTGGCCTGAATTTAGGATTTAGCTTTGCCACAACAAGTCACAAAGACTTCCAGCACATCTGCATTTTCTTCATCAGTCAACATGAAAAAATCAAAATTCTAACAACAAAAGCTATAATCTTATCAAAGCTAATATGACATCAAGGCTCTAGTTGACTGGAAAATAAATAAATAAAACCTGCAAGCCTCTAAAATCTACACAAAGTCAAAAGGAAGAACAAATTATTAAGTTTTCAATATTCAATCAGTATTATAAAGTCATAAATCACTGAGCTAGAAACAGTTTTGAGCTATGCAAACAGTATTCAAAATCTATTTCAAACTACAGTTACCCTAAAACCATATTCCACAGAAGTTTATAATGAATTGCCAGATGTCTGATTATGTGAGGAAATGGCACATTTTCTTGAAATCTCCCTAGAACAACAATAATAATCCATCAAAGGTAGCCGCTTCATCACTTTCTGTGTGTGTTTTCAATAAAATAGCTTTAAACCCAACTCTATTTTTCTTCAGGCTTTCAGTGCCATCTAGTGGAATCCTGGTGAGTTACAACTACAAAGAACATTTCAAACAATTCATAGAAAATTCTTATAAAAGGCACGGCACTGATTGAATCCAACTTTACAGCACACGTAAGCAACAAGAATGGAAGTAAGCTCCCTGACACGGGGAAGTCGTGCCTTTTGGAAAGACTTGTCTTCTCACTGCTGTACTGCCAGTCCCTGCAGAGTGTATAGCATACAGTAGATGCTCACGAAATGTGTTTTTGAATATGCATAGAGAAAACACCAGAAGGCAAAGTTAACCTTGACTGAATTGGTAATTTCATAATTTTTAAAGTACTTTTCTGCTGCTTATGTTTTCAGTTCAAAGAATCTTAATTTTATAGTAAAGGAAAAGGTCATTTTAAATTATTATTTTCCATTTTGTTGAAATGCTTTTAATACTTATAAAATTTGAATAAGAATCATTTTTTGTAAACATCAAATTTCAGGCCATCAAGAACTAGTTACAGCTTTTCAAAAATATGATTATATAAAATTAAACAATCTAAAACATATGTCTATGAGAGAAACATAAAGTCAAATTTAAAGTTGTGAAAAACACACTTAGCATTAAAGTTATCCCAAGCTACACCACGTAAGGAATTGCTTAACTCTTAATCTCAGTACTGACGCCAAACTTCCCCCACATCAAACCCATGTGCTGAAGGGGGCTTTACAGCTCTGGACCCAGCAACTCCTGTGTTCTCCAAACCCCTGAGAGAGAAGGCAGAGCCGCTGCTCCCTGCAGCGGTGCACAGACAGCAAACAGGGGCGAGGGGCTTGCCAGGCTCTCTTGGTGTAAGGCTAAGCGCCGGCGTCCAGCACTAGGACCCATGAACGATTTGACAACCTCGCTAACTTGGCTTTCAACTCTGTGCCTGAGAAATCAACGCCCCGACTTCATCTCACAACTGTTCTCACTGCTGACTGTGATCCCAACTGGACACTACACCCAGGTATCTGTACACAGTACAGGTCATTGATGGCACTGGGGTTGGAGGGTCATGTAGAAACTCCCTTCCTACCACTACTGGGAAAAGATCAAGGCTCAGAGTTTAAAGACAACAGAATGTTCTTATTAATGCATTCAAGTATTTTTTTATAGAGGCTCACTCATCAACTTGACATTGATTCTGAAACATGTAATACAGTCTAATTCAAGGCATATTCATAATGTATGATAATTTTTTTTACATCAAGAAAATAAAGAGACTTACTTGTCAATTAAGATTTAGGATTCTTATTTCCCAAAATTTTATCATACCCAATAATCTTCACTAACTACTATATTGTATATGTCTCTTTAATTTTTGTCCAAATCATTTTATGCAAAAGGCATGCTTAGAATTTTATTGTATTTAGGGAGAATGTTTGGGTCTAAGCTAACATACAGGCTAAGCAATGAAAGAGAAATTCACATTATGGGGTAAAGCTCCTCAAATGCAGGAAATCACCCTGCGCAGCACTGACCTGACCTGAGGCAGGGCCAGCAGTGGCCTTAGGCTGCTCATCAAGAAAACTGGAGTGTGTATTTCAAGACGCCAGAGCCAGAAAACAAACAGGACTAGCCGATGTGATCCCCACATTTAATATCACAAGAGCCCACGGTCAGAGGTGCAGCTCTGGGTGTGACGGACCAGCTCCTCGCCCCACAGAGCTCCTGGTGGCAGCCGTGAGCCGCAAGGACTAGATGGCAGCTAACAGACCTCCTGAAGGAAGCCTGCCGGCTCTCAAATCACATTTATTCCATTTGTAACCCGACAAGTTCACAGGAGTGTCAACAAATTAAAATCTAAAATATCAAAATATCTACAACTTAGAATAGATTATGTTTTAGTTGCTGATTCAAATACCTCTGCCCAAAACATCATTTCTGGCTGAGCTTGACACAGTCTAAAACACTAGTGGTAAATTATCAAATTATAGCACAAAAATTCTGTGTGTGTATGTGTGTGTCTAAGGCTGCTTTCAAGCTAAGAATGTGACAGAATAAACTCCAAATTTATCAACTGTGCATTTTCAGCTTTGCTCCAATGAGTCACCCCGCATCCCAAGGTGCAACGAAAGCAGAAGCAACCCGTTCCCTCAGTGCCCTAATTACTCCTGGGCTCGCCACAGCACGCATCTGCTGCGGGAAGAAAAGCCTCTCTGGATCGCTGTAGGCAGAGGCAGAGAGATGTTCCTCAGGCAGAAAACAGCCACGTTCTCCAGCCTGAACCCATACCTTTCCAGGGACCCGGAGGTTCTCGATGGCGCCGAGGTCGCTGAGGCTCTCGGGAGGGCTTTTCAGACCCTTAAAAAGATAACAAGAGAAAAAGAATTGCAATTACACTGAAGAACTGTCAAAGAACAGACACATCTGAGTGGGTTTCTTTTTTCTTTAAAAACAGAAATTTCTCTGATGTAAGATAGACAAACATATACTCTAAAATAATTATTGCTTAATAAACAGAATATCATTATTAAATCACATAAGGTTATACTTTTAGTATTTTTAAAACAAAGGTGTATTACATGGCCCAGTCAGAATTAATGCAGGAAGTCCAACACAACCATGATTTTAAAACCCCCAAAGCAAAGAAGCAGGTAACAAAGCATTCTATAAAAGTGCTACCTTGTAATAATTACCAAATTCAGCTGGGGAAAAGGTCCTAGCAATAGTATCATGATTCGTGGATGCACTATATTTACCAACTGCATTAATCGAAGATTCATAAGTAATGCTAAGTGCTCATTGAATATTTAAATAGTCCCTTTGTTTTACCTGACTATTCCTCACCAACCTATCTAGTCCATGCTGTAATATTAAGGTTTTCATCGCACCTCTTGTTGCTTTCTATGGATTCTTTAGCTCTTTGGGACCCTGTACTTTCTCATTTCAAATCAACTGAAGGACCGTGAAAGCCTCATTTGTACCAGAGGAAATTATTCAGAGAGAAAGAAGAGGTAAAGAGTGCCTTTTAAAAAACAGGCTATCCAAAACAAAGGCCTGGGGACAGATGTTAGTCTAGTGATTAAGAGCCCACGTGGCACAGCAGGGTGCCTGGGTTTGAGTCTCGGCTCCAACTCCAGACTCCCACCAATGCAGACCCTGAAGGCAGCGGGTAAATGGGTAAATGGTTCAAGCAGCTGACTTCCTGACACCGCCTGGGAGACCTGAGTTGAGTCTGCTGCTCCCATTTTGTCCCAAACCCACCCACTGCAGGTGTTTGGGGAGTGAATTATGAATAGGAGCATTCATCAGTCACATAAATAAATAAATAAAAATGTTTTAAAAACATCAGAAGTCTCTGTAATATTAATCCTTTGGCAAAATTATCCACTCCATGAATTTGAGGATGTATGATATAATCAAGGTATCCTTTTGCTCTATTCTGGGCCTCTGGGGTGTTCAGTAAAATAAAATGCATGGGGTGCTTTATGGTGATCTTTCGAGATGTGGAGTTGAACTTGCTTACTGTTAAATTACAGAGATGTGTTTCACCTGCACTAATGTAAAAGGCCACCAGTCATATCTATAATTTTCTATGACAAAGTACTCTGCCTCACACCTAAATCCTCCGAACTCCCAGAATATCTAACTTATGCACCCTTCTCTCCCCCACCTCTCTCTCTCATGCACATTCATCACTCTGATGAGAAACCAATATGCGCCTTCAGAATCATCTGCTCCACAAAGCCGGCTGCAAAGGGCACCATATTCCTCACAGCCCATGAGCCATTTCTACTCATGTCTCCAGGGCACTTTAAAAAATAAGATGTGTGGGCCGTACACATAGCTACTGAATAGGTATTACTGGAGCAGGACCAAGAATTTGCATGTAAACAAGCACCCCTGGTGACTCAGGGGATCACTAATAATTCGGAACCACAGCTAGACGCGCTCTGACAGAACCTCAAAGTCCTGAAGCTTTCAATTTTAAACACACCTCACTTTTCTTTCTCAGACCTTAAGTCCCAATGGAAGACAAAACCAAATCTTATTTTCCTCTATAACCTGGAGGCTACCAGAATTCCTGGAACTGAGTAAACAGCCAAAGAAATGACTAAATTATTAGGTGGAGGCTGTTGCCAGGCTCCAATCTCTAACTAATTAGCACACTGTTCCCATGGGGACAAGCAAGTGACTACAAAATGAAGTTTCCAGGAATGCCTGCCTGAAAAACAAAGGCCTTCTGAGCGTTAATACGCCCTATGGTGAGTGGACCAGGGAAACACGGTTACCTGTCTGCCTTTGTCACCAAGAGGGATCGTGAGGGGAGGCCATCCCTAGGCATCCCTAGTGTAGTCGTAAAGAAGACAAGCTTGGGTTAGGTAACTTTCTCACACCTCTGAAGGTCTTTCTAATCTGACTGAAAATCATGCCACCTTAGAATATCTTTTGTAAGTCTAACTGCTACTCCTCTTAAATATTCATAGAAGTGCAGATTTGGCTAATCCAACAGAAATCCTTGGAGAAAGCACCATGTCTAATCTCTCTCCTACACCAATAACTGAAAGATACATGTAATCTATGCCGACAACTAGACAAAGGTCTTCCTCCAGGTCAGACACAAACAATGCATCCATGCAGCAACTGTTTGCCAAATATGCCAAATCAAGTAAGAAAACTCGGAACCCCCCCCACCGTGTTAGGAAGTGGAGGAGTGGAGTGACTGCAGGATGCGCACTGGAGCAGATCTCCTGAGTTTTACCCCGACTCTTGCTGTGGTCCTTAACAGCGTTCTTACCCAAACTACGTATTATGTTCTCAGAAAGTGGTACCTCATAGGATATTACAAGAAGTAAAAGAGATAACGTATAAGGGGAGCTAAAAATGGTGTCTCAGGCATTCTTTTAATTATTATTTATTTATTTATTTGAAAGGCAGAAAGAGAGAGAAAGAGAGAGATCTTCCATCCATTAGTTCACTCCTGAAATGGCCATGTTGGCCGGGGCTGGGCCACGCCAAAGTCAAGAGCGTCTTCCAGGTCTCCCACAGGGGTACAGGGGTACAGGGGCCCAGGGACTTGGGCCATCCTCCACTGCTTTCCCAGGCCACAGCAGAGAGAGGGATCGGAAGTGGAGCTGCTGGGACTCGAATTGGCGCCCATTTGGGATGCCGGCACTGCAGGCAGCAGCTTTACCCGCTATGCCACAGCGCCGGCCCCAGTTTTACGGATTTCTACTACCAAATATGCATTTTTATTTTATTTTCTTCTCTCTAAAGCACAAAACCAGGGTCAAAACTATACTACTCTGTCTTTATTAAGTTGAAGCTTGCCTTGTACTCATTATCTGTATTTGATTTTCTTTTATATTTTTGTTTTGATAATGTCCCCAGTTTAAATATATGTTAAATTCAGGGAACAGGCATTTGGTCTACTGGTTAAGATACCCACATCCCACAGTGTAGTGCTTCGGTTTGGTTCCCAGCTATGATTCCAGCTTCCCACTAATGCAGACCCTGTGAGAAAGCAGTGATGGCCCAAGAAACTCGGTTCCTGGCAACCACGTGGTATACCTGGATTACGTTCTGGGCACCTGGCTCTGCCCTGGCCCAACCCAATCCAATCATGAGGCGTGAACCAGTGGATAGCTGCACACTCTCACGTTCTCTTTCTTTCTCTCCCTCTCTGCTTTTCAGATAAATAAGTAGATAAACAAAATTCCTCATAAAAAATTCCTTTGCACTTTATTTCTTTGCCTGAATTAGATTAATATTTCAGACTACTAGAGTTACATCTATACAAATCCTCATTTTCCATTTATGCAGCCAACAACCTAAGTCTTTTTAAAATATTTATTTACTTACTTATTTATTTGAAAGGTAGAGTTACGAAAAGAGGGTGAGACAGAGTTCTACCATCTGCTGGTTCACTCCTCAAACGGCCAAGGCTGAGCCAGGCCAAACGCAGGAGCAGGAGATTCATCCAGGTTTCCATCTGGGTGCAGGAGCCCAGGCACGTGACCCATCCTCTGCTGCTCTTCCTAGGCCATTAGAGGGAGCTGGATTGGAAATGGAGCAGCCAAGACTTGAACCACAACCTATATGGGATGCTGGGTGTCACAGGCCACTTAACCAGCTTTGCTACAACACTGGCCTCAACAACCCAAGTCTTAAAAAATCAAAAAGAGCACCTGTCATGATTGGTTTCCTTCTCTTTTTAGCAAAACTCAAGAGTCTACAATCAGTTCCCAATTTGTCAGCCTCTATGTTCTTTTGAATGCGTCCTAATCGGGCTTTGCCCCCACAGTCAAGTGACGTTCATTCTCTTCCCCACCTGAATGGGCTGATCTGCAAGAACTCCACAGAGCTGATTACTCTCTCCTCTTTTAAATTCTTCACTTGGCTTCTGAAAGCCATTGTTCTTGGTTGTTCTCTTTATCTAACATTCATTCAGCAACATTGATTGAGCATCTGCTATTTGTCATTTGGAATGCCAGAGACGTCTGACCTCACTGGCTGCTCCTTCTCATTCTGCTTTGCTGGATCCACCTCTCCTCCCTGATCTTCTAACACTAGATTCTCAAAACCTCCAATCTTGGACTCCGTGTATGTCTACACTCACTCCACTAGTGATCTGACCAGCTTATATGCCACCTACGCACTTGTAACTCCCCAAATTTAGTCTGTACCCTGGACTTCTCTCAATAAATTCAGGCTCATTGGCCAACCATCCACTTTAGTTCTCTACTTCAGCATCTACAAGACTTTCAAATTAACAAGTTCTTCCCTCTGTCCGTTCCTCCCTCACTTTCATTTGTCTCCATGAATCGCAATTCCATTCTTCCAGTGGTGGGAGCTTGGAAACCATGCGAGGTCATCCTCAATGCTTCTCTTCCCCTCACAGCCCAGATACAACACACCAGGGACGCCTGCACCTCTCCACTGACTACTGCCACCATCCTCTTGTCAACACTCCCACCCCTGGTACCCCAAGGAAGGCCCACAGTCTCTCATGTGGATCACTGCAACAGACTCCTCGCTGGGCTCCCTGCGGAAGCTCTTTGCCTCTTCAGTCTGTCCTCAAGGTAAGGTAAGAACAGTCTTTCTGAAGCATTAGGTGGGATGATACCCCTCCTCTGCAGGGCATCCAACCCACAATGAAAGTCACAGCCTGCAAGTTTCTCAAGCCCAGCAGCCTCACCTCACCTCCTACCACCTTCTCCTCACACTGGCCCCAGGGCCTCTGCACCTGGTGTCCCCCATGGAACCTTCTCAGATAGCCACAGGCTCCACTTCCTCACCCTCAGAGGCTCTATTGTCTCAGTGAGGACATCCAGATCCTCCCTGCCGGTAATTATAAACAACTCTAAATGGCCCACAACTCCCAGATCCCTAACGCTGCTGGCTGCTAAAGCATTGGTCGCCACATCTGCCTTAGCACTCTTCTGTTCTGCTCCCTGCTGCGTGTCCCAAACTCCCACGGGCGCCTGGCACATGGTATTCAATAAACATTTGTTAACTGGGCTGAAAGAACAGAGGCTGGCGTGATGGAGAAAGACGGACAACAGATCCCATCTAAACGGAGCCAACAAAGCACTCGTTTGTAAACAAAGACCACGGACAAATGAAACGCTCCAAAACCTAAACTTCCAAGATCTTAGCTGCGTACTTCCACACATGAACTTAACATATATTATTAGCACAATCAGTAGCCTCAAAAAAAGAAATATGTTGTGTATATTTATTTGTCCTATTATACACTTAACCAGTAATAAACAGTACTAATTAAAGTCTACAAAGTCCCTTAAGCAGCACCTTATTTTCACAGCTCACAGATTCATGAGCCATACACGGAAGATAATTAAAGCATGTGGAAGACAAGCCACAAACATTATTAGGATGACTTTTAAAATTTACATAAAACTCCAAACTTTACCCCACTTTTTACAGTATAATACCAACTTTTGATGTATGTTCTTCAGAGCTTTGTTTTGGTTATTTCTTTTCTAATTAAACCTCAAGTTCAATAAGCAAATGGCTGAGGCTTAAAGAGCTACCATTTCCAAAGCAATTTCATTAAACTTAAGAGACATCAACTTTTTATTGACATTTGGAATGCTGTGTTTCTTCTCTCCTACTCACTTTTACAAATAAAGCTCTTATTAAAAAAAAAAAAAAAAGCACAACCAAAGCTGCTGTACAACTGTAACAATCTGGGCCCCAAAGAACTACATGACGGGGTGCTGGTTTGAGTCCCAGCTGCTCCACTTCCGACCCAGCTCTCTGCTATGGCCTGGGAAAGCAGTAGAAGGTGGCGCAAGTCCTTGGGGCACTTGCACCCAAGTGGGAAACCTGGAAGAAGCTCCTGGCACCTAGCTTCAGACTGGCCCAGCTTGTGGCCATTTGAGAATGGATGGAAGACCTTTCTCTCTATTTCTCCCTCTCTGGCTGTAACTCTACCTCTCAAATAATTTTTTTAAAATCTTAAAAAAAAAAATAAGTTAAGCACCTTTATTAAAAAAGAAAGAAAGAATCTATTGCCTGAATGACAGGTACAGCCGGTTACTTCTTCCTGCTTTCCCACCATCAACACAGCCAATGGCGATCTCTATAACCAAGCACTTCCGTGGTCATGCCCAGGCACAGTTAACCTCTTTATTTACCATTCTAACTTCATTATATCATATAAACATCACGACCATACTAATCCCATGAGGCACACGTTAGCACTCCCATTTTAAAGATGTGGAAACAGATGCTTACAGTACTAAACTTGCCCATGACCAAACAACCACCACAGGATGAAGCGGGACCCAAATTTGTTCTCAAGTAAGAAGCGTTAGGAAGCACAACACCAGTGCTCAACGAAGGAGAGACTGCCAAACGTGACTGATCACTTACTTTGAAAAAAGTCACTATGCATGGGATCTATTAATTCTATTTCATGGCATTACCTAAATGCAATTTAATGCAAGTAAAATAATCATGCAGGAATCATTTGTGCACTGTCCACCATAAGTACACAATTTGTATCCTCAAATACCGCCCAAGTTGAGTTCATAAATAAGAATTTAACTTGGAATTTGCATTCCCTTTTAAATAACCACAGAAAACCGCACGGGGGGAACTTTCACTAGAAGACTACGCTCCATGTTGTCCAAACTCTTCAAAGTCACATTAATTTAAAACCCTAAATTATGTTTTTTTTTATATCATCATTTTGCCTGGACAAGGATAAAATTTTAGGGTAGCATTTCCCAAAGTTTTCACATGCATTGGCTTATTCATGGCTCATAAAGGAACCGAATAAAATCAGAGACAGAACAAGCCAAAATAATGATCAGCCTCACTTTCAGCCCTGGAAGGAAACTTAAGCTGCAAGCTTGGGGGCCTTCACAAAATCTCAGGCTACCGAATCTCCCCTGTTCTCACTCGTTCCAGGCCATTCCTACCCCCACCTCTCTCCGCAGGCCACCAGCTCGCAGCGGACACACAGGCCGGATGCAGGCGACACTGCAGGGGAGCTCGGGCCGTCCTGAAGAGATGACCAAAGCGGGAGGAGGGGAGCCAGGGATGCTCTCTGACTGCCTCCTTGCCCTCGTCTGAAGCGGTTGCTGGAAGGCTGCAGCCGCAGGAGCCGGGCTCCCATCTAGGAAGCTCAGGCAAGTTTCCAGGGCGTGCCACGGCTCCCCTGTTCCCTTGGCACCTGCCACCACCTTTAACTTGGGTCTCTGCCCGCCGCGGCCCAGAGACCGAACATCTCGGCTCATCTCCCAACCCAGATGAGGGAGGATTTGGCTTCAGCCGCCGACACTTACCTGACGGGTCATAAGAGACTTGATTTTTTGCATGTCGAAATCGTGAGGAAGCTACTTTCCCGGAAAGACCTCACAAATCACATCAAACCACCCGACAGCCGGCCCAGACACTGGGAAGCCATAGTGGGTTGTCACGTGGAGCAGCCGACCCGGTCATCCTTGCTCTCCCTGGGCATGCTGGGAACTGTAGTCTTCCGGTTGCTGTCGGCGGCAACGAGAGACGGAAGCGGCCAGCCCAGGTACTCCATTTCCCGGCAAGCCAAGCGGCGGGCGCTTCGGGGAAGCTTGCACCGCGGTTCTAGACGGCGGTACTTGCGCTCTGGACTGAGATTTCTGCTTCGGCGAGGCAGAAACCTACGGCACGGGTGACCAGGTATTGGACGACAGGAGCGCTGAGCAGCGAGTACTCAGACCGCACTGACTCGACGCCCCCAAGGGGTGTGACGGAGGAAGGGGCGGACTGGAAGAAGGCGCGCCTGCCGCGCAGGTGCAGGGCTCAAGGCCGAGCGCTCTCAGAAAGTGACCCGAGAACGCGGGGCAGCCAGTTTGGCCCGAGTACAGGTGTCGTGCCGGTTGCCCGAAAGGCGCCCGGCCCCGCTTGGGCGTGTTCTTCCCCAACTGTGGCACCCCTGCAGAGGCCCTAAAATCAAAGGCTTTTGACTCCCACCTACCCTGTTACTACCGTCGCAATCTAAAACAATCCAGACGGAAAATACGAATAGTGCGTACACAGGTCATGTTAAAGGAATTTACTCAAGATTACTGCAGTAACCGAAGGCCTGGTTATCCAGGTGTTTTGAGTCAAAGCTCATGGATGGCTTTGAGCAGCAAGTCCTAAAGCATGATGCCAATGCTAGCTGTATTTACATTATGGTCAATGTTTATCAGAACAAAATATGTGACACCCATCATTTCAAAGTCAGTTCTCGGGACAACTAAAAAATGGTTAAAGTATCCACCTAATGACAACTATCAGGTAACAAAACTATGGGTGGTAGTCATATGTGGTAAAAATAATAGAAGTGGTTTACAAATGACTGAAGTTTAGGGGAGCCCAAAATCAAAGTTATAGCCAATTCTGAAATCTCCATTCAGAGGCCTTGCTTTATTGTTCACAAGTAAAGGCCTAATACGAGGGTATTTTAAAAGTTCATGGAAAAATATTCAAAGATGTTTAATGTGGCGCAAAAAATATTTAAATCCATGCTTACGTTTTTCATAACTGCATTTTCCATGACCTTTTTGAGGATCCCTCCTAGTTGACCTAGGACTTTGTACATATCATCACTGTGAAACCTGGGGCTGTGTGAGGCCTTTGCAATCCTCTGGTCTGGCCCTATCAAGACAACAGCAGACAGGATTCAAAATTCACTGCACATCAGGCTAATTGTTGATCATTTTGTATGGCCCACAAAGGATGTTATAAATATCCAAATGGCCCTTGGCAGAAAAAAATTTCCTCACCAATCCTAGGTGAATGCAATTTACAAATTGTAAAGCACTATACAGTTACAAGGAATTAACAGTCTACCTTCTGCCCAGTTCTCTGCTCTTGCAGATCCACCTTCTGCATGTCAGTCGCTATTGCTTAGCAGTTCCTTTTTATAGGTTTTCTTATATGCCTCTTTGACCCTGTTATTTATAAACCCTTAAAAACAATCTTGTCACATTAAGACATTAAGGCAATTCTAGTTTAGTGTGTTCTTTTTTTTTAAGATTTGTTTTTATTTATTTGAAAGGCAGAGCTACAGAGAAAGGTAGAGTCAGTGAGGTCCTCCATCTGCTGATCCACTCCCCAAAAGGCTGCAATGGCCAGAGCTGGGCCAGAAAGAAGCCAGGATCCAGGAGCCCCTCTCCCACTCCAGGTCTCCCATGTGGGTGCAGTGCCCAATCACTTGGGCCATCCTCTGCTGCCCTCCCAGGGCACCAGCAGGAAGCTGGATGGGAAGTGGAGCAGCCAGGATCCAAACAGGCACTTACATGGGATGCCAGCACCTCAGATCAGGGCCCTAACCCACTGTGCCACAGCACCAGCCCTTAGTGTGTTCTTTACCTGCTCTAATTTTAATTGTCAACAGCTTTTGATGTGTGAGTATCTTCAATATTTCAAAATCCTGCAAAGTGTCAGCAGAAACAGAAAACTGCCAACCATATTAGCATATAAAATGAAACTCAATTTAATAAACATCTGTTGATTGTTGGGCATAGGACAGCACTGGACTGATCACCTCAGATCAATGATGTATGGTGTTTGTCCACAAAGATTTTACAATTTTGTTGAAAACCTAGTTTTGGGGTGATCCAATTCTAGTAGTTTTCACACCTTATTGCTCAGATTCACCTGAGGAAGCATGCTATTGTATAGTTGTTGTTTTCTTTGGGATCATTTGTTTAAGATCTTCAGTGATTCTCATTAGGAGACAAGTTCTAGCATTTCAAATCCATGACTTAGAAAGGAGAACATTTTTCTGTGTAAGGTTTTAGGGCCACACATTTTATTAGAGTTTGATCTGTCTAGAAACCTAGATTCAAACCCTTGACACACTCAAAATACACAAAGAGTCACCAAAAACAAGATTTTTTTAGCCTGTGTATTTGTTTTTTCTATTGGTGAAATTTTGGGAAATGAGTTTTTCCATATTTACTGGACACTAAAAAGCTAATAAGCATTAAACATGTTTTACTCCAGTACTGCACATTTTAGTTTTTTCTTATAAACTAGAGAAAAGGACAACCCAGGCCTCAAGTGGTTAAAAGGCTATAACTGATTCTGAAAGCACATACAGTAAATCAGTGCTGTCGCTGACAGCACTGTTAGTCATTTGACTAAAAACAGTTGACTACTAGTCAACTGTTGTTGACTAAATTATATTTTCTAATTCAACTTACCCTAACATTACACAGAATAACTGAGCTGTATACATGATGCATTTTTGTTTGCTGAACTAAACAAACAGAAACCTAAAAACAAAACAAACTACCTAGAGCCCTAAGTAACTTGGAAAGGGAGTACCACACCCAGTTTTGCAGGCGGGAACATCAGAGCTCATTCTGGGTAAGAGCAGTAAAGTAGGAAAAAGGCATATCTCTACTGGCTCAAACAAGAGATGTTCTAGAAGCTTAAATAGGAGCTGGTATCCTGCTTTGTTGAGTAACATGTTTATTATTATTCTATAAATATCAAAGGAATGGAGAGATGTGGTCTCTGTAGGATGATGTCACTACACTTCCTGATCAGGTGGAAATAGAAGACAGAACAGGAGCTGAAGGTAAACAGTGAGCTGGAGAGGCTCCCGGCAAGAATGATACTGCTGTGTAGAGGGTCAGCAGCACTATTCGATCGATTTTGGCTTCTGGAGGGCAAACCATGAAGGAGTAAAGCCCAGCCTGGGCACAAGCACATGCGAGAGCCTCTTCTGGCAGCCAGCTCTTTCTCAAAACCATAAGCCATCCTGGGATCTGCGTGGTTACAACAGTAAGAAACTGCTTTCTCTCCCCAGTTCCTGTTCGTCCCCTCTGTTCTATGTTGACCTTGGCCTATCCTCACGTCTGCTTCCCAGTTGTTTCTACCATTGTGACACACATCCCACTCATGATTAAAGAATGTATGTTTATAATTCACGAAGCAAATATTTACTGCATACTTACAGTTACTTACATTTAAAATAGACTGTAGGCCGGCGCCGTGGCTCAACAGGCTAATCCTCCGCCTTGTGGCGCCGGCACACCGGGTTCTAGTCCCGGTCGGGGCACCGGATTCTGTCCCAGTTGCCCCTCTTCCAGGCCAGCCCTCTGCTGTGGCCCGGGAGTGCAGTGGAGGATGGCCCATGTGCTTGGGCCCTGCACCCCATGGGAGACCAGGAAAAAGCACCTAGTACCTGGCTCCTGCCATCGGATGAGCACGGTGCGCCGGCCGCAGCATGCCGTCTGCGGCAGCCATTGGAGGGTGAACCAATGGCAAAGGAAGACCTTTCTCTCTGTCTCTCTCTCTCTCACTGTCCACTCTGCCTGTCAAAAAAAATAAATAAATAAATAAATAAAAATAAAAAATAAAATAGACTGTAAACTATGCAGCGTTACATGAGAGATAACAAAAATGCCCCCCAACACACATACACCCACCACCTGAACAGGAGCATGTGTGTGTCCCTATGTGATTACATGACCTGCACAGGAGAATGTGTGTGTGTGTGTGTGTATCCTATGTGATTACACACACAAATGCTATCCCAGTGACTCCTTGAATCGACATGCATTAGTTTGTGTTAGATTATCAGCTTTCTCAGATTACATGTAAATATAACTAAGATCAGTAAACAGAAATGCCACATTCTCTTTCTGAATGTGATGGTAGGACAGAACTTTCTAGTGGGTTACTGGTGTCGTGCCGTGCAAGATATTGATGGTGGGAAATTCCTTAATGATAAAACAAAAACTTCAAACTATTTTTCACAATGCTGTAAAAATTGACAACAGTTGAAGTTAAATTAAAACATTGCTTTTATGACTTCCTGTGTATCCATCCTGGGTTATAAACTTATAACAAGTTTATAGCTACCAAACTACCACTAGAGGGCGTGTTGAAATAGTTCTGCCAATTGAAATAGCATTTTCCCAAGACTGTGCCCTGTAGATTAAGGTGTGCTGTGACATGAAAGATCACATGTATGACTCATGATGACATTTAATTTATCTATGCAGCACTACTATCACCTCATGTCTAGAAAAATTGGATATTTTAAAATACAACAAAAGGGAAAAAAGTCTCAGAATTTCAAACAGCACTTTAAATTGCAAATATTTTTTTAAAAAAAGATTTGTTTATATTTAAAGGCAGAGTTAACAGGGAGGGATGGAGGGAGAGAGAGAGACAGAGAGAGAGAGACAGAGAGCCAGAGAGAGAGACCGACCTGCCATCTGCTGATTCACTCCCCAAATAGCTGCAAAGACTGGGGCTGGGCTGGGCTAGGCCAAAGCCAGGTGCCTGAATCTCCATCCAGGTCTCCCTCCTGGGGGGCAGGATTCCAAGCACTTGTGCCATCTTCTGCTGCTTTTCCAGGCACATTAGCAGGGAGCTGGATCACAAGCGGAGCAGCTGGAACTCGAGCAGTTCCCATGTAGACATCAGCATCACAGGCAGCAGCTTTACCCACTCTGCCACAGTGCTGGCCCCTGCAAACACTTAATTAGGAAAAATATTGTCTTTATATCTCTTGTTTTGATAAGGATTCAACAAAAGTCATCATGAGGCAGCACTGGGTATGAAATTACTGGAAAGAGTTAATTTAGTAAAGGCAGTTGGTGATTAATATTGATCTAAATGGTGTTAGGGGAGCCTTGTAACTTCCATATTACTTTCCAAATTGTATTTTGTGCAATCCAATATTAACTGACTTGCATTTTTAAGTTTATGTATTCATTTTCATTTAATTTCAAAGGCTATGAGACATAAAGAAAAAGAGACATGGATAAAGATCCCTCATCTACTTGTTCACTCCCCAAACTGCCACAACAGCTGGAGCTGGGCCAGCATAAAGCCAGGAGACGGAAATTCAACCCAGATTTCTCACTTGGATGGTAAGGATTCAAGTGCTTGAGCCATCATCTGCTGCCTCCCAGGTTGTGTATACAGGTATCTCGAATCAGGAGCAGAGCTGGAACTCAAACCCGGCACTCTCATACGGATGTGGGAGTCCCGAGCAGCTTCTTAGCCTGCTATGCCAAACACTTGCCCCTCGGTGCCTTTCTTGAGAATCAGGAGGCACGATGGAAGAAGATCTGCAGTTGTTTCTGGGGGAACAACTTAACAAAAGTACTAGTTACCCACCACGGACCCCTAAGTAAATAAGACTGCTCTCTGTATTCAAGGAGCTCAAAGGGAAAATGAACACACAGTAAAGTAAATCAAGGTTAATGAGATAAGAGATGCAATAGACATATGTTCAAGATTTAAAACAGGACGGAGGCAGTGTGGTGGGGTTCTTACCCGGGTGTGGGAAGAGCCCTGGCCCTTTGTCTACAGCATGGAGAGATGATACAGTGACCAATCTCTGAAGAAGATTCAGCTTTCCCGGCAGTCATTCACTTTCTTTGCCTGAAGAAGCCTTTCTAGACCATTTGGGAGCCTTGATACAGAGAGTGTTTCCAAACTTGGATCTCAAAATAGCTAGCATTCTTTCTTGACTTGAATTATGCTTGAGAAATAATCTGCCTTCTCCCATCATGACTGAACTTCAGTGGGCCTAAAAACTGATTTATGCAAGCAGTTCGCCTGATCTGATGCAGGCTTGGTTATATGCTTTCCATTGTAGGCAGTGGAAGTCTCTGACCAGACCCTTGTTGCAAATAAGGGTTAACTTATAACTTTGTAAATCAAGCAGAAGTGTTCAGGTGACCTGCTGCCATGACAATGAAGAGGCCAGGCTAGAACACCATAGCTCCAGCACCTTGCTGGAGGCAGTATCTTTTCTGCATCATTGGTTCACTTCCTCTGTGCTTCAGTTGTGAAAATGTAGCCCCAGTATTATCTGTTGACATCGGCTTTTCATTACAGTAACAGTCCCACTTGGAAACACACTTGTGATTTACTTTTCATAGTGTGATCAATCCATAGATTCAATGAAACCATCATAGTCATTCGTAATAGAGAATACTGCATAGGAGAATATATCTGTTAAGGTACTCTGGTGCTGTTTTAATTCTTTGGTGTAATTTTTTAAGATTATTTATTTAAGAGGAAGAGTTATAGAAAGAGAGATGGAAAGACAGAGATAAAGTTCTTCCACCCTCTGGTTCACTCCCAAAATGAATGTAATGGCTGCAGCTAAACCCATCCAAAGGCAGGAGCTAGGAACTTCTGGGTCTCTGATGCAGGGGTGCAGGGGCCCAAGCACTTGGGCCACCTTCTGCTGCTTTCCTAGGCAGCTGGATCAGAAGAGGAGTAGCCAAGACACAAACCAGCGCCCATAAGGGATTCCAGTGCCTCTGGCAGAGGCTTAGCCTACTACACCACAGAGCTGGCCCTTTCTTTGGTATAATTTTTATGTCACTTAGTTTGTGAAGCTTTCTAAATGTTTAGCACAGACATACATACTTTTAAGTTTCATTTAAAAAACACTCATTTCAAACTAATAGCATAGTTATTGCATAAGAGGAAACTAAGCTTTTGTTCATAAATTTCACAATATTCCCTCCTTCTGAAAATGTACTTTCTTCCATTATGGTCTCCTAAATGGATGTTTTCCTTCATGTGATTATTAGGAACCACAAATAACATAAAATGCACTGACAGTTGCTTATTAACGCCAAGAAACTACTCTGAAAGTCGTAAGCCTGTATTCTTGCGGAGCGTGTAACAGGTGTTCCTCTCCCTGTGTCCTTTGTATACACATTCATTCTGTATTCAAATCAGAGAAGCAAAGGCAGGGTAGGGTCTGTTGCCTCACTACTGATTTCCCTAGCAAATAAGCCAGCAGCTGCCAGTCCAAGAACCACGTTCTCACCAAGGACAAGGCGCTGCGTGCATGGGACAGGATGCTTTCATGGAGCCCTTCAGCGGCAAGGTTGGCAGCATTCAGTGCAAAATATTCCTCCTTCTCTTAGGTAAGGCCCTGCATGAATCATGTTGTAGCCATTTGGGTTTTCTTAATTATTACTATTATTGTGGGTAAATGGTAAATATTTGCTATAGGCTGTAGATTCGCCCAGATAACTAAAGAGCAGGTCAGAACCTTTTAACAATAACACACTGTTCGAGCAAAGAAGCAGGAACATTTAGGAGAAATGAGGCTCAATAAACAGACCATTATGGTTTTCTTAGAACAACAGTTTCTGCCACTAGCACTCGCGAAGAAAATTAAGATATTCTAGAATTATAATAATTTCTTTTTACTGAGGTTACACAGAGGCTGAACAGGCTTTAATGTGTTTATTTTGACAAATATTTTAATAGGCATGAAATTCTGACTGCTTAGAATGATATTCAAAATGATTCATGGAAGTTGCTTATTTTAATAAACTTTTAATTAAAGATACTGTGGCCAACCCTTGATTCTGCTTTATTCTAAGTTACTTTTCTTTTGGAATATGGACAAAGTGACAAAAATTCATATGCAAAGGGAATACTGTGTTTAAAAACATTATTTATCCAAAGTGCCCTTCACTTTTCTTTTTGCCCAATGCTTATTCCTATTATTTTTTTTAATACGTTTATATTCTCTTTCATTCTCTTTATCCTTAGGGTTGATAGGAGTCTCTCCACTATTCCTACTTTTTTCCATGTCAACCCTATTTTCACCAGCTGTTCTCTTTCCCATTATTCCTATTCATCAGCTTTAAAAAACAAGTAAGTTTCTTATTTCGCTCATAGTCCACAGACAGGAATTCATACAATATTTTATTCTTTAAAATTTAAGAACAATTTAGCAATATAAGCAGTTGAAGTTCTAGAATTTTTTCAGTTACTTAGAACCTTACTTTCACTGGCATATCTTGTTAGTTTTCATTCTAGGTATGACTGTTACTCAGATTTAGACCCAATGTTGTACATATCCCATATATTTGAAACAGTTGGTAAATTTTTGAAAGTTTTTTGAGTTACATCTTATTGTGATTGCTCAAGTTACTACAGTGATCATGTTATTATAGCTGATTTTTATCTTTTGAAAATATTTGCAATATTAAACAATTACCATAACTGGCAGTCTTTGGCATTGTTCTTGGCTTTGAGAGTATCCACTGTCAGTGCCCCAATTGTTTTTAATTTTAAAACCATAAGGCTCTTATACTTTCATAAGTGATCGCTTTGTAGTTGGTCTTAAAAAGAACAGAGTCAATTCAGTTGAGGAACTTGACAAAAAGAAAATGTAGAAACAACATGTTCATAAATAGTTGAAGTGGTTATTATATCTTAAGACTTTCTTTCTTTTGCAAATTTACTTTTCTCCATAGGTAACGTCTTGGAAAGACCATAAGTTAGGTGCGAACTTTTTTATTTTTAGGAATATTGAATTTCTGTCTGTTTCTTCTTTTTAAAATAATCATCAAAAGCTGAGGCCCAAAAATTGGCTTTGTACAATATATTCAAAATGCATCTTCATAAAGTCTGTTTTCTATAAAGATGCAAGAGTTTGTTTTCAGTCAACAGTAATTGTATTATGCTTACTAACACCACACATGATAACAGGGAAGTTAATGCCAGCCATTCTGAGCTACAGCAGAGGTCACTCTGTGAAGTCTGATGTTTATATTCAATACAGTGAACTGGGCTAGGGAGTCCTTGTTGCTGGAATGTGGATCAGCTTTACTGTATGACTTCAAGTATGGCTTCACTGTGTAGTCTGTCAGAAGACTATACTTACACAGGTCAAGAGAGTCTCTAAAGAGATACTGCTATAACTTTGTTTTCAGATTATAAATGATATTATCAATGATTCTTCAGATCAGTGAAATATCTTATATGCAAAAAGCCCATTTTTCTTTTTTCTTTTCAGCAGTAGTGACTCCAATAAAGTTGAGTTTCTGAGTCCAAATATTTGGAATATTAAAGGAAAATTAGAATTTCATAAATTTTTACATAATTTATTTTCTAGAAATTTATTTGTTCATAAAGGAGATAACTTACTAAAATCAAAAGTCCTAGTCTTTTAGGTCTTCTCATGAAACTAGGAAAGAGCACTTGAAAATTTCTCAGAATAAAGCTAATTTTTCTAAATTTAGTAAACTACTGGGTTTGACATCCTGAATTAATCATATATCTAGGATGAAACATATAAATGACAAAAAAAATGTGTTCCTGAAATATAAAGGAAGCTTCCGTCTATCTTGTTATTCACAAATTTTACTATAAGTGTGGATTGATTCATATCGGTAGGTTCATGGCCTCCCTGAAGAATAAAAAGACTTTTGGCAACAAAGCTAAAATATTGATTGTATAAAGAAAAATTCATTCCTTGATGACATCCTTATAACTTATTACCTATAATTTATCTATTAAAATGGGATAGACAATTTCTAGGCAGATAGCTATTATAATAGCATGTTTATATAATATTTAAGAGCACACATATTAGGAAAAAATCATTTGACATGGAAGTATATCAATATATTCAGAGATATTGATGGCATTAAAAAGGTATTATTATATCAGACAGTCTCTAAATTGTAAATGCAGTATAAAATGTTATTGTCTACTAAAGTGGTTTCATTTTCTCTGGGACTCAACATATTATATTTAACAATTTATTAAATAAGGCTTTCTTCCTATAGCTTTAGCCATAGACTCTCTAATGGATCTTTTCATACATTATATTCAACACCCTGACTCAAATCCACAAGTCAACAACCTTTCTATTCTAATCATACTGTCACCCATAGTAATACAGTGTTTCCCAACCACTCAGAATACTAACTCTCAATCTTCTTCAAGCATGATTACAAAGAAAGTAAGAGTTTGTTCCTTTGATGAAAAAATTTATGAAGCAGGCTAACAAGGACCTCTGTGATGGCGTCCCCAAATGACAAGAACAGACTGGTCAGCATTGCATTCAGGCCCTCTGCATGGACACCTCAGTCTAGCAATGACTTCTTTTTTTGTTTTTTTTATTTTTTTTTTTTTTTAGCAATGACTTCTAAGTTGAGCTGTGAAATGTCTTAAATAGACCAACAAGTCAGTGATAAAACCATTCACTGCCAGAGGCAGCCACCTCATTTTATGACAGCAGCCATGCAGGTTTTTTTTGTATTGAGTTCCCAAGGCAAGTATGTGGATTACAATTATCCTTGGTTTTAGGGTTATAGAGGATTGCCACTTTATTAAAGGATACATAAGGATTGACAATACATGGAACAAAAACTGAAAATTATTCAAAAGTCTTTGAGTCTTCTTCAATTTGTACCTTCTCAAAATTCTTTTGGTCCTTCGCTTTCTTTTTTAAAATATTGGTCAATTGATTTGAAATGCAGAGTGACAGAGAATAGGAGAGAAAGATACAGAGCAAAAAAGATCTTCCATCCACTAGTTGACTCCCCAATGGCCACAATAAACTGGTCTGGGCCAGACCAAAGCCAGAACTCCACCCAAGTCTTTTACATGGGTGGCATGGGCCCAAGTACTTGGGCTAGCCTCTACTCCTTCCCCTGGTGCATTAGCAGAAAGCTGGATTGAAAGCAGGGCAGCTGGGACCCGATCTGGCACTCTGATATGGGAGGCCAGTGGCACAAGTGGAAACTTAACCTGCTGTGCCACACCATCCCCTGGCCCTTCACCTTCCAATGTGGTAGCTGCTATCCTGAGAAAACACCTCATGGTGTTTAGAGAGTCAGGGAAAGCTTTTGACCTCATCTAATATTGTCTGCTTTCCACGTAGAAGACAGCTGAGGCCAAGACTGAAACGACTTACCTAAGGGAACATGGCTGACCAGTCCCATTTTATCCTACTATGTGCCCTTTACTAAGACCCCACAGTTCAGTGACTTTTTATAGCAAAGTATCAAATACACTAATCTCTACAAGTTTGAGAATAGAGCCTAAAAATCCTTATCTGAGGTAATTTTCAAGTTATGGATTTAAGACTAACTGATGGGCATGAGAAAGTGGAGTCTAAGACCAGGAATGAACCATGAAGTATAGGCAACATTTTCATAGTCATCCACGTGAAAAAGAATGCAGCAACACATTTAATAGAGTGAATTTACATTTCATGAATCTTAAATGAATGAGTACAGAAAAATTATTTTCCATTTATTGCTAACCAGGATCTTGTTCAGGAGTTTACTATCTACAGCTTCTACAAAAAGTATGGCCATGAATTTAGTTTTGTGCAGAAACACATACACTGAGAAGAATTTTTTCCTGTGCTGGTCTCTACCCAAATGCCCATTGTCTTTCTAAACCTGGTAGCCTCTGCTTCACACATCTTAGATACAGCACTTGTTTCAACACATAGATTTACTCCCATCTTTCTTTCTGTTTCCTACTATTTGCTTGCTAAAACTACTACTCCTTTTCTTCAATTAACTTTCTCTCTTCTTCAGAATTCCCAGATCCCAGTTCCCTCTTTCTCTAATCACTTGAAAGAAAACTCCAATTCAACATTTTTGCACTTGCCAGAATAAAGTACACACATACAAATCCTCACATATCTGTAACTCCTTTGTTATGGACCAGATCACTCCAGTGAATGCAAATACAGTTGAGTAGCAAAATAAAGAAAGGAGAAGAGAATCTTAGGTACACACAGAGGCCAAGGAGGCTATAAAAGAAGATTTCATTTCCCCTATCGTCTGCTCTCCAGCCATGGATTCAGGTTCACTTCTCCCACTCTGACTTCTCTCATCTTCCTCTTTGTATTTTTTCCTTCTCAGTTCTCTGCTCTTACTTCCCTGCCAGCATCAAAGCCTCACCCCTACTAATAGCTAAATAGAGACTAAAACCAGGTCAGTTCTTGTCTCCACCTCCAGCCTGGGAAGAAGCAGGAGAAATTCACTGTTGGTCGTTCTTGAGTTCTTGCAAGAGCAGGCCTACATGCCTGAGTTTCTCCACATAAATTATCTAAAAATACAGACTTTCTAACTTTCCCTTCCTAGTATTGATGACCTTTCATTCCATGAGTTGGGCAAAGCTTAAAGGCCACCTCCTAGCAGTGATGAAAGGGAGAGGCAATCTAAGAGAATGAATATTTTGTTTACGAGAAACTGAAACTGTAAACTCTCCCTCTATGTGACTAATTTTCATCTCTTCTCACCTGCTCCAGGATTATACTCCACTGACACTCATCTCTATTCTACTTCAGCAACGTTTCCCTTCTAGTTAATCATTCCCAGTGACCAAAGACCCTTCATTTCATTTCATATTTCACACCCCTCTTCATTCCTGTGCCATTTGTCTGCTCCCCCTCCCTTCACAGGAAAACTCACAAGTATCTATTCCCACAGTCTCCAATTGCCTATTTTCTCCCTTTTCTCTCAGTGTTCAAAATATCCCATAGCTAAATTCATTCCTTTCTCCTCCCCTACTATTTCATAGGCACCATATTGTCCCCAATTTTAAGATGAGGGCTTTAAATTAAAAGGCTTCTAAACAGGGATTCCAGCAACGTGGCATCGCTGAGCTAAGGAGGACTCTTCCCACTGCAAATACTTAGAATTGCTAACTAAAGTGAAACAGGGTATCATGATTCAAGGTAAGAGGGAAGGATCTCCAAGCACCAGACATTAGAAAGAAAGCCGGAGAGACAGCTGGAAACACACACACTTTTCAGGGATGTCAATAGGCAGAGCTCTAAGCCCCCAACCCCCATGTTCTCCGAATCTGGCTTTCATCAAGCTTCTGCATCCAGTAAACTGTTTCAGCATTGCCACTTGGTTGTATAACGGGTATCACAAAATGGACATGCCCAAACTCAGTTCAGAGCTTCCACCCAAACGAACAGTTCTCCCCCTAGTTGTTTCCCACCACTAGGGTGTTTGTTGTCAACACAGTCTTCCACTTGGCCTGGGACAAGAATCCTGAAGTCACTCCTGGCTCCTCTTTATTTCATGCATCCCACCTGCAATGTTCATAAATCCTTTCAGCACCAGCAACCTTTTCCATACCTTTTGCTACCACCCAGGTCCAAGCACAGTCATCACTTAAGTGGTCCCACTCTCTTGCCTTTGGTTCAAGCTATTCTTACAGCAGCAGGAGTGAGTCTAATAAAATGTAAGACATACCACACCCCTCCTCCGCTCGCAAAGCTCCAGCTGCGTCCTGTCTCAGAGTCAAATTGTCGCCATCTCTCCCATGAGCCCAGGGTCCTGCCTGATCTATCACAGCACTTCACTGACCTTGTGTCTCTGCACGCTCCTCGTGCTCCATTTAGCTTCACCTGTGCCTGTCCCTTGCTGTTTCTCACACACAGCAACTAGATTCCTGTTACGGGCAGGATTCATGACTGAAAATGGTTTACTGCCACTCTCCTTCAGATATTGCACTTGGCAGGTTTCAGCAAAAGGAGAAACTTTTGAAAAGTAAAACATTCAGCCATTTCAGAAGACTTCGGGAGAATCTTTTGAGGAAGTAATTCCCCCAGGGTTTCTGGTGTCACATTGTTTTATCAGAATGCAATATGACACCGGTGCTAACATAGTCATAATCTCAAATTTTTCCATGGTTTCCCTGGACTTTAGAACTAATCATCTTCCCAAGTTCTCCTTTTCTCATTATTCTTTAACAGTCGTAGATAGGAACTTCTGCTTTTCCCTTTCACCTCCCTATAGAAAAGTCACACAATCCGTATAGTCTTTGGGTGGAGTTTTTAACATGCAGAAGGTTTCAAAGACAAATATTGACTTCTCCATGTAACCGGTACTAGATGGTCAGTCCCTAGAAGCCTCTCTTCTCTGAAGACGATCATCGCCCCATCAGCTTCTCTCTGCAGCTGCCCGTTTCGATTATGACATGTGGCTGAGGGGCTTCACGGCTTGCCTTTTGTTCACAGCAGGTGCTTGCTCAGGACTGAAGGTGACGGTGCCATCACACACAGTCCATGGCATCAGGGGTCAGGCCCTCTACCTACCTGTGCACTACGGCTTCCACACTCCGGCCTCTGACATCCAGATCATTTGGCTGTTCGAGAGACCCCACACGATGCCCAAATACTTACTGGGCTCTGTGAATAGATCTGTGGTTCCCGACCTGGAATACCAGCACAAGTTCACCATGATGCCACCCAACGCGTCTCTGCTCATCAACCCACTGCAGTTCACGGATGAAGGCAATTACATCGTGAAGGTCAACATCCAGGGAAACGGAACTCTGTCTGCTAGTCAGAAGATACAAGTCACCGTTGATGGTGAGTCCATTTGGCTGTGCGTGGGCAGCAGGCTAGCAGGGTCTTCGGCAAAGGCTCAGGAGACTACACCACCTGGGCTCGAGGTCCTAGCTTTGCAACTTTAGGCCAGTTTATTCACCCTCCAAGCCTCAACATTTCATGGCACTGATGACATTACTGCATGGGGCTTTCTGAGCATGAAGTGACATGCATATAGGGAACGCACAGGGCCCAGCAAAAGGTAATCAAGCAATGTGTGTAACTTATCACTTATTTGTCTGGGAACTAAGCTGCTGACTTAATGAGATGGAGAAAATATTACTTTTCTCAGTGGTCAAATGCACCCTGGGAAGTGTCCTACTTTTGTCCATGAAAACTTTTATCTTGGTACATTATGGAGGGGAGGATGAGACTTACTCAAGGACCACTAAGGACAATAGAAGTTTCTGCAAATGTCCTCTAAGGAAAAGTCAAACCAGCTAATTTTTAGAAACTTATTTTCCTTGCTGAAGTATGTAAGAGAGGTACTTTTAAATATACTCTGAGGCAAAGTTTTGATTTTTTTTCTCTAGACCTGTTTATTTGACAGTACTCTCCAGTTTGGTAAATACCAATTTCACACTATCGATTGCTTTGGCCAATAATTTGCTGTCATCAATGACTCTCTTTTTCTCACATCCCACATCTAGTACACAAGAAACCTCGTCAGCTTTACCTGCAAAACATGGAAAGAGTCCAACCATGTCTCCCTGCCCCATCACTGCCCCACTAACCCCCACTCCTCTTCAACTCTCTGCTCTTACTTCCCTGCCAGCATCAAAGCCTCACCCCTACTAATAGCTAAACAGAGACTAAAACCAGGACAGTTCTTGTCTCCACCTCCAGCCTGGGAAGAAGCAGGAGAAATTCACTGTTGGTAGTTCTTGAGTTCTTGCAAGAGCAGGCCTACATGCCTGAGTTTCTCCACATAAATTATCTAAAAATGCAGACTTTCTAACTTCCCCTTCCTAGTATTGATGGCCTTTCATTCCATGAGTTGGGCAAAGCTTAAAGGCCACCTCCTAGCAGTGATGAAAGGGAGAGGCAATCTAAGAGGATGAACATTTTGTTTACGAGAAACTGAAACTGTAAACTCTCCCTCTATGTGACTAATTTTCGTCTCTTCTCCCTACTCCTGGATTCTCCTACTTGGCTGCCTCCCAGTCTCCCGGCCTCCTAAAGCTTCAAATCCATTGCTTCTTTCTCATTTAAAATAAAAGGCACTAACAGTGGCCTGAGAGGCCCAACACACCCAGCACCCATCTGCCCCCATTCTCTGTGTACTCCTCACTTTGTTGTGGCCATGCTGCTCCCCTGGCTCTTCTTGGAAAAGGCCAACTACACTCACATCTCAGGACTTCTGTATTCAATGGGGTCATTCCACCTAACTGGCTTTCCTCCCAGATAATAACATGATCCCTTCCTGTGTTTTCTTTAGGTCTCAGTCCAAGAATGACTTTATCTTTGAAGATTTTCCTGACCACCTGATAGAAAACTAATCTCACTCCCCCAATCACACACCCCCCCAACCCCCAAACACATACAGCATCACTATTTACAATTCTGCTTTCCTCTGTTTCCTAGCTCTTGTTACCACCTGGACATAGTACATGTTACATATTACAATAGTGATTATGTATTACAAAAAATGTATCATTATGAAAACACTAGACATGGATTTTAAGACATTTCTGCACTGAAATCAATCTTTCTTTTAATTCTATTTCTCTCCCAAAACTTTTTGAAGAGCTGCCATGTGATTTTGTTTTTTTGTTTCTCTTTCTCAACTAGAACACAAGACCCAAGGGAGCAGGCACTTTAAAGAGTCTGCTGTCTTGTCCCCAGGGCCTCAACCCTTGCCAATCACTAGTAGACCCAGTCATTCTACACGGAGTCAGTGAGTGCCAGAGGAGGGAATGCCAGGCTGAGGGCAAGCAAAGACTCAGCATGAGCAATCAAAGGTTAACAGATTAAAGAGGAGACATACCTAAAAGAACTTACATAAACTTTTCCTGTGATGTGTCCTGTCTCAGTGCAAATCTTTGAATAGCACAAGAGTGATCCAGTCTGCTCTCCCAAGCCCAATGACATGTCACCTGTTCATTCTATTCCATATCTATTTCTGCACGCAGATTGGAAATATGAGCCTTTTCACATAATTGTATATGATTGGTTTTTCTTTTTAAGTTGTAATAATATAAACCAAATGTGATTCTACACTTTGTTCTCACCTGTGAAGATAGGGAATTCAATTAAATGGACAAGGAAGTTGACTAAGAGAAATGCTGGGAGGGTTCAAAATGGCTCAGTTCCCCTCAACGTTGCCTATCTCCTTCCTCCCTTTTATTTCCTTCTGTCTTCTCTAGGCTGGAGAATTGGGTCTGTGTCTGTCCTGATACACATTTGCCAGTGTAGGAAAATGTACACATGAGACAAGAGAAATGTACCTAAAGATCATCAACTCAATTAAAAGCTTGATAGGAAATCAAAGTTTAAGCATCAGAGCAAATTGCCTGTCACTTACATGTCATTTATTTCTGTGTTTTGTAATCATATACAGAAAGAGATGAGCAAATGTATACCTCTCCAAAATGCCGGAGGGAATCAGTGCCAGATTTAAAGTCTTCTTTCTTCTTCTACTGATTGCTGTTTAACTCTGAACAAGTCACTCTTTGTCAATACAGAGACAAGAACTTCAAAGATTGGTGAATATTGCTGAAAATGTCGTGGGTACATATATAAATTCTCACTTCTATCCATCAATTTCAGAATGAAAATTTAGAGAGGGAATAATATTTATTCTTGGAAATGGATTCATTTGACAAATATTAAGTGCTGAGTGTGTGCAACACTCATAAAATATAAAGTAAAAAAAAGACTAAAAACATAAAGTGAAATGATAAAATACAAAAGGAAAAATATAAAAATAAAAGTGTTTTCCTGATGATTTAACATTCTAATAGGAATTTCTATTATATTTGTCTCATATTTCTAATTTGACACAATCTCTATAATAAATACATTTTATAATACCTTCAGAGGAGCCATTGTTGGAAGGTAACATTTGGTTTGCTAATGTGACAAATATAATGTTGCAACATGAATGCAAAGAAATTAAAACATGTAACCATTGGCTTACAAAGAATGAAAAGGAAGTTGGCTATTACTTTCCCTCTGTAGTCCAAAAGTATTTGCATATGAGGTCAGTATTTTGCAGATTGTGTATAAAAATTGGGATTCACCACATTCACTTACCCCAAGGACCTAGTCTTGGGACAATTGGAGAAAATCGAGAGAGGGAAAAAATAAATTTTCTCTGTGAAGGTTCTCCTATACTCTTACAGTGTTGGGGAAAGCACAGTGAACACAAAATCAGGCAGCTGGAGTTCTCAGTCACTCATTATGTGTCTACAAGGCACAGGGCTTCACTCCACCACCTTTGAAGAGAACGTTGGGAATTTTCTTATCTCACGATACTTTTGTTTTATCATCTTGCATTTTCATGACTTTTTATTCTCTTTCCTAATGATTTCCTGTGCTGTCTACATTTACAGAGTGTGAAATGCCAGAATTTAATATTTGAAAAACATGAGAGTTTTATTGTGATCATGGGGTGGGAAAAAAATCATTTTCCCTCTCTTGATATTGCAGATCTCATCACAAAGCCAGTGGTGATGATTCAGCCTTCCTCGGGGGCCGTGGAGTATGTGGGCAACATGACCCTGACATGCCAGGTGGCAGCTGGCACTCGCCTGGCTTACCACTGGCTGAAAAATGGGAAGCCCGTGCGCACCAGCACCACCTACTCCTTTTCTCTCCAAAACAACACCTTTCATATTGCTCCAGTGACCAAGGAAGACATCGGGAATTACAGTTGCCTGGTGGAGAATCCCGTCAGTGAGATGGAAAGTGACATCGTTACACCAACCATATACTGTAAGTTCTTTTAAAAACTACCTGAGTTTTTCCAGAAGAAATTCTTCTCACAGGGGTAGTCACAGAGAACATCAGCACTGGACATCACTTGGGTAGTGCAGTTCAGTGCCTTGCCATGAAATACATCTACTGGCACAACTCAGTCTTTGAAGATCGAGTTGAGATATTGACCCAGGGCCATTCAAGACACAATTTGTGATTGCAGCCAAATGAGTGACCTCATGTCCACCAGAAAGTAGGAATCTCGATTCTAAGAGCCTAGAACAATGCAGATGCAGTAACTTTCTTATGCCCAAGGAGCAAGTGTCGGTGACAGTAAACCAGGAGAGGAATGTGCTCTGTGGCTGACTGTTCCCGGGTTAGGCACAGGCAGGGTTTCTAAGCATCTGGCTGTTCCCTCTGCCCATCTTCTCAGCATCAATTTTTAAAATTAATTCCTTTATCGTAAACAACAGATAATAATTACATGTATTTATGGAATACAGAGTGACAATTGAGTGTATGTATACATTTGTAATGATCACTCAGCGTTACCCATCATCTCAAACATTTAGCATTTCTTGGTGATGAGAAGATGCAAATTCTTCTCTTCTAGCTCTTTTGATTCATATGATACAATATGATAAGCAATAATCACCCTCCTGTGTAATCACGTGTCAGAACTCATTCCTCCTGCCTGGCTGTCAGGGCAGACCAGTCAGAACAAAGTTTATTAGTCTGCAGTAAGGTATTCAGGTTCCCAGGGAATCAGCAATTATTTCTGGATTTTGATTTTCTTTGGTTTATTTTCCTGTTGTTGGTGAACCTTGTGTTTAGCTATGGTGAACAAACTCTTCAGTTCATGTCCTATCAGCATCACTAACGCAGTGAAGGGACCTCTTTCTTCATTGCACCATTGTTCCCAATCCTCTCTATTCTAAAGCACTACCCCTATTTAATACTGCTTTCTAATTTCAGCTTAGCACGATGTCTCCTCTGCACTGGAGACAACTCTTTGTTGTGGGGGTTCTTTGTGCATTGTAACACGCTTAAGAGCATCCTTGGCCTCTCCCCGTATGTAGTCCAATAGCACATCCCTCCAGCTGTAACAATTAAAAGTGCCTATGAACATTGTCATAGGCTCCCTGTGGGGCCAGAACTCAGCTTAGAGAACCAATGGCTAGCACACTGGGAAGCCTTATCTGTTATCATGTGGCTTACAGCACAGCTGCACTAGCAGAAAAGTGTGGCAAAGAAAACTCACTGCTGTGACATGAAGGTGGGCGGCCTAACTGTGGAATCATAAGGGGAGAATGAAGCCTGCTTCCTGTAAGCACTCACTCATCGGTGAATCTCATAACACGAAAGGACGCACAAACCATAGCATTTTGAGTGTTATAAGTCAGACCAAAGTGGACAGCATGTTTGGTCATTTCCGGTGTGACTTTAGTTGAATCCCTTGATCTTTCTGGGTCACATCTGCAATGGAGATAGTGAAAACCACCTCACCACACTTCTGTGGCGAACCAGGCACTGTGTGACAAATAGCCAGTGACTGACACAAATCGGGCGCTAGGTAAATCCAGGCGGCTTAGTCAGCAATACATCTGTATGGGAAAAAAGAAGTACCAGCAAATGTACAAATGTAGCCTTTCCTAACTAGAGAAAGCTTCAGGAAGAAACAGCACCAGCGAGGGAACACGAAGAGGAACACTGGGAAGATGAGGCCAGGGAGGGGACACACACACAGTGAGGGAGGCTTTGCTTTGGATCTGCAAGACCAAGCTATGAAAAATATAATTGCGAAAACTTGAACATGGACATTTTCTTTTATTTTAGTAGGACAGAGAAAATAAAATGCATGACATAGAATGCCATCTATGCTACAGAGATGTAAATAAAGAAACATAGTGGACAGTGCCAGTTCACGTCCTGGCTACTCCACTTTCCATCCAATTCCCTGCTAATATGCTGGGAAAAGCAGAGGTAGATGACGAGTTTGGGTCCGTGCACCCACAGGAGAGACCCAGATGGAGTTTCAGGATCTAGGCTTTGGCTTGGCTCAGCCCTGACCACTGTGGGCCATTTTGGGAGTAAGCCAGCAAATACACGATTCATTCTCTCTCTCTCTCTCTCTCTCTCTCTCACACACATTGTAACTCTACCTTTCAAATACATAAAGTAAATCAAAGAAGTAGCAACAGCAACATAGTGAGTAGGAATGAAAATTATGGAGGGAGAAGGCTTAGGTGCAAATCCTGGGTCTGCTACCTTCCTCTCCCTGCTTCAGCTCCTTAATCCATACATTGGTGATAATGTTAACCTACTTCATAGGATTATTATGAGGATTAAATCTGGCATTCTATGTTGAGTGCTTAGAGTAGTAATTGATCCATAGTAAGTTCCCCTAAGAAAGTTAACCATTATTACCTCTATAATATTATTACCCTAGGGGAATTCAGAGCATGGAAACATTCATTCTGCCTGTAGAAAAAAAATTCTTGTGGAATGCAACATTTGGGGTGGACTTTGAACAATGGTTGGGGCAAGTGACAATATCTGTGAAAACCATTTCAGGCAATGGGTACAGCAGGAGCTCAGGCACCAAGCAGAGGTACAAGTATTTGACAGGGCCAATGTGGCAAGAGCACAGGATATATGAAAGTGTGTGGGGGAACTGATGGCTGGATAGATAAATCTGAGTCCAACTATGAGGAGCTCTAAATTCTAGGACTTATTACCAGTAGAAAAAAATTTATAAAAGAGAGTAGATACAAAAACATAACTAGAAGACAGTTTATATTTTCATATACATTTCTTAGAGTAAACCAAGGAGTATTTGTCAAGAAAGCATGTTTTCAACATAAATCAAACTTTGCACAATTATATAAATGGTATGTGTAATAAAGAAAAAAAGAGGCACAGAGTGAATTTCATGAACCTACTAAGTAAAGGAGAAAAGTCACAAAATTTGAGCTATATTAAATATAGCTAAGAGCAATTTCAAAGTATTTTTTCTGAAAAGTATTGTTCGAACAATGCAGTTAAAAAATGGGCAAAGGATATGAACAGGCATCTTAAAAGGACGAAATACAAATTGCCAAGAAACACATAGACACATGAAAAAAGTGCTCAGGATCACTAGCCATCAGGGAAATGCAAATCAAACCACAGTGAGATTTCACCTCATCCAAGTTAGAATGGCTATTATTCAAAAATTAGGGCCGGCACTGTGGCTCACTTGGTTAATCCTCCGCCTGTGGCACCGGCATTCCATATGGGTGCCGGGTTCTGACCCGGTTGCTCCTCTTCCAGTCCAGCTCTCTGCTGTGGCCTGGGAGGGCAGTGGAGGATGGCCCAAGTGCTTTAGCACCTGCACCTGCATTGGAGACCAGGAAGAAACAACCTGGCTCCTGGCTTCGGATCAGCACAGCTCCAGCCGTAGCGGCCATTTGGGGAGTGAACCAATGGAAGGAAGACCTTTCTCTCTCTCTCTCTCTCTCTCTCTCTCTCTCTCTCTGTCTCTCTCAAAAAAAAAAAAAAAAAAAAAGAATGGCTATCATCCAAAATAAAAAGCTAATAAATGTTGGCGAGGATGTGGAGAAGAGGGTACCCTAATACACTGGTGTAAACTAGTCCAACCATTAGGGATGATGGTATGGAGATTCCTCAAAAATCTGAAAATAGATCTACCATATGAACCAGCCATCCCACTTCAGGGAATTTACCCAAATGAAATGAAGTCAATTAATAAAAGAGTTATTTGTACCTGCATGTTTATAACAGCTTAATTCACAATAGTTAAGATATGGAATAAACCCAGACGTAGATTAACTAATGACTAGATAAAGAAAATTTGGTATATGGGGCTGGCACCTTGGAGAAGTAGGTTAAGTCTCCACCTGTGGTGCTGGCATTCCATATGGGCACCGGTTCAAGTCCTGGCTGCTCCACTCCCAATCCAGCTTCCTGCTAATGGCCTGGGAAAGCAATGGAAGATAGCCCATGTCTTGGGCCCCTGTGCCCATGTGGGAGACCTGGAAGAAGCTCTTGGATTCTGGTTTAGGACTGGCCCAACTCCAGCCATTGCAGCCATTTGAGGGAGTGGACCAGCAGATAGATGACTTCTCTGTCTCTCTCTGTCTCTGTCTCTCTCTCTCTCTGTATCTCTTGCCTCTCAAATAAATAAATAAGTCTTAAAAAAAAGAAAATGTAACATATATGCACAATGGAGTACTACTCAGCAATAAATAAGAATGAAATCCTTTTGCAACAAAATAGAAGCAACTGGAGACCACAATATTTAGTAAAACAAGCCAGTACCAAAAAGAAAAATATCATAGATTTTCTCTGATTTGTGGCACTTAGTATAGAATACAAAAGAAGAATGAAACCAATATCTTATGATTTGATTATTGTTTTTAGCCCTTGTCTATACTCCTGTGGAATAGTGGTCTTTCAACATTTTACTTATTGAACAGTATGCTTAATGATGCATTAAGCCTGTGATTATAAAATAAATTAAAATTATGTTACTTTAAAAATTAAAGGAAAAAGAAAGGAAGGTAGGATGGAGGGAGGAAGGGAGGGACGTATGGTTATCTTTAAGAATTGTGTCTTTAACATCTGTTCTCTGTATATTAATACAAAATTTAAAATTAACATAATTTTTAAAAAGTATTGTTCATAATAAAAATTTTAAAACTTTATACTTTGATTATGTTATACAATCTTGATAAAGAACCAAAAAATGTTAATCCAACCTAATTCACATTCAGTCTTAAATATGAACTGATCAATTCACTTCAAATAGAAGGAATTACATTAAAGAGTGCCAAAGAAGGAAACCAGTTTTCACCAATGCCAAAACATCTCACACTGTAAACAAATTATATGAGTATATGAACAGTTTCTAGAAAGTTCATAGAAAGTATGAATTATGGAAACCATGCATGGATTTCAAATGTTTTGCATCAGAACAAACATTTTAATTATATTTCCATGAACTTTTTGAAGTAGTTTCACATATGATTTATTACAATTATTAGTTATATTGTGTTGAAAGATGGCTTTACTTATTAGTTGAATTTTAGATAAAATTTTTCAAGTTCTTCCATAATGATACATTCAGATTATATTATAAAAATATTCTGGCCGGCGCCGTGGCTCAACAGGCTAATCCTCCGCCTTGCGGCGCTGGCACACCAGGTTCTAGTCCCGGTCGGGGCGCCGGATTCTGTCCCAGTTGCCCCTCTTCCAGGCCAGCCCTCTGCTGTGGCCCAGGAGTGCAGTGGAGGATGGCCCAAGTGCTTGGGCCCTGCACCCCATGGGAGACCAGGAAAAAGCACCTAGCACCTGGCTCCTGCCATCAGATGAGCGCGGTGCGCCGGCCGCAGCGCGCCATCCGTGGCAGCCATTGGAGGGTGAACCAACGGCAAAAAGGAAGACCTTTCTCTCTGTCTCTCTCTCTCACTGTCCACACTGCCTGTCAAAAAAAAAATATTCTATCAGCCTTCAAGCATAGGTTGAGAAATAATTTACAAAGAAATATAATCTTTTCTATATTCATGACCAACATTGAAGGGGAGTGAAAAATTCAAATTGGTGAAGTCTATTTATATGGGTATTCCTGACCTAGTAAGGTTATTTTGACATGATTTTAAATTTCCACTCAGGGGCTGTTGCTGTGGCGTAATGGGCTAAGCCTCTACCTGCAGCGCCTGCATCCAAAATAGGCCCTGGTTTGTATCCTAGCTGCCCCTCTTCTGATCCAGCTTTCTGTTATGGCCTGGGAAAGCAGTAGAAGATGGCCCAAGTCCTTGGGCCTCTGCACCCAAATGGGAGACCGGGAAGAAGTTCCTGGCTCCTGGCTTGGGATCTATCCAGTTCTGGCCATTGCAGCCATTTGGGGAGTGAGCCAGCAGATGGAAGACCTTTGTCTGTCTATCTGTCTGTCTTTCTCTCTCCCTGTAATTCGACCTCTCAAATAAGTAAGTAAAATCTTTAAAAAAAAAAAAAAAACTTCCATTCAAGTCTAGGTAATACAAACCTAAGTATTTGAATTATGTAAACAGAGAAAAAGTGAGCAGACAATTATATCAAACCTAGGACTCAGTGGATACGTCTCATGTTTTTCTTTATTGTTTGCTTTGCATCCACATAGGAAGGTACAAAGTGCAAAATAAAATATTAACCCAGTCAGACATCATCTTCCACATGTGAATCCCAAAGAATTACCTTTCAGTGTAGTGGGAGACAACAGGAGATGAGACTGTGTTGGAATATTCTTTGTTAATCGAGGGAAACCTGATCATAATTTGGCTTTGTGCTCTGCTGGGGAGTGCAGTAGATAGAACAATGGTTATGTGCCAGAGCTGTACACCTGGTGTCCGTGAGGGAAAGCCTTGTTCTGCCATTACCAGTGTGCAGGTGACTGCTCCCCTCAGTGCACCCATGTCCTCTCCTACTTATCTATGCAGTCCCCAGTGGAATGCTAATACCTATGTCACTGGGAGGCATTTAATGTGAATTTATGTATAAAAAAGTTAGTGTGTGGTACATGGGAAGAACTCTCTTTTTCTTTGCCTTTTTTTAAAATTAAAATTATGCTGATAGAATTTTCAACATGGCAATAAGAAGATATGGAGAGCTTGGATAACTTAGAAGATTCGTGCAGAGAGAAAATTGAAAGGAAACCTTGAGAAGAACTTTTGACTTTCCCAAACATCACCATTCCTTAATTTAACATACTTTATTTTTCCATAGTATTTCTTTTACATCAATTTCTTCTTAGCTCTCTGTTCCTCTCTTCATCTGTCTACTTATCTTTAAACTCTTGACACAGATTCAAGTAAAAAATTCTTGGGGAAATTGTTTAAACAAGCAGAGGCATATGAAATTATCATTTTTGAAATTACTTCTGTTTGTTACAAGTTTATTTTAAGCTGGTAAAATGAAAATGAGATTTTCCTTTCAACATGCATCAATCTCACTATTATCATAAAACATACTGATAGTGTAGAGAATGTAAAAATTAGAGCAAAATTCATAATCACATCTGTTTACGTCAGAGTATGCTTCAGAGTCCGAAACCATCTTTCCTTTCCTGTGCTGTTTGACAGAATTAAAATATCCCAGTCGAATCAGTTCACATTTCACAGAGCCTATGTTCTATTTATTTACAGATTCAACTTTTTTTGATATTCTTTTAGACATGGTCCGTGAAAGTCTCACAAAGAAGCATCATCAGTAAATACTGACAGAGAGTGGGAAGAAGAAAATTTACAAATGTGGGTTCTGTTTCCACACTGTAAACATGCATTATCTACATGATTTAAGAAAGATTTTTAATATTGGCAGATAATTGCGATCACTTATTAATTTTTATCTTAATTAGTTTTATGTTCAAATGCAGAAACCTTCACTTAGTCAAAATCTCATCTTATCTGATATTCATTCATTTACTTATTCCATAATTCATAAGCAACTGCCTGTCACATTACATATAAAAACAACTACCCCAGACTCATTAATAATTTTTCTCTCTATCACTATTTCAGCCTGTTTTATTGTTTTGGGGGGGTATTTTTAAATTTGTTTTCTTGACCTCAAGTAGTAAGAATTAACTAAAATATATACTCTGAATGTTTGTTGTTTTTCCTATCAGTTGACCTGGCATCTACATGGCTGCAATCTTTAACTTCATTCCATGAAAACTGGGAATATGTGCCTGGTGAATGTTATGCCCACTTCTCTTTCTTCTTCCGGTTACTTTACTGTTCACTCACACCATCATCTTCACCGCGGGTCTCCCGCCCTGCTCTCGCCTTGCTTCCCCAGTGCCTGTAGACTGCTGCTGAGCTCCTGCAGCGTCCCAGGCTCACCTCTTCCCCGGTACTCACTGCGTTATGTTTTCCCTGATTCTTCTCTGTGCAGCTAGGAGTTCTGCATTATTCAACTTTGTATTCATGGGACAATATTTGACACGAGTTAAGAACACAGACTCCCTTTCAGAGTCCAGTGTTACTTGATTCTATGGAAAGGCCAAATTCCCAAGACGAGATAACAACTTCTTCATTAGAGTGCTTTTGCTATTTGCTTTGCTTTCTGACCTCAATAATTTAGTAAGTGTCTGACCTCAATAATTTAGTAAGTGTCTGATCCCAATATTTATCCCTTTGAGATATATATAATAATTTGGAATTCCAACTTGAATCACCTATTCTGTTTTCTAAAAGTACTGTTTCAGTGACATTTATTCATGAAAGCAGGAATTATTTTATTTTAAAGAGAATTTTAAAAGGTATAATAAAATCTATCAAGATTGAACATGTATTTATGAAGTTCTGATGTCATAGTCTGTTGGCAGACAGTGCGAAGGCAATAATTAAGGAGACTTCTACCTCCAGCTGTAAATAATAATCCAGTTACATTTTGTGTGCAACATATGGTATTGCTGCGGGGGAGTTCTCTAAGTGATAAAAATTAAAGTAAAAAAAAAAAGTGTCATTCATAGTAAATAAATACCTACCATCTGCTCCCAAGCAGGGTGGCAGTGAGCCTCATGACGGAAATTTAGGTCTGTTCCCGCCCAGCCATAAATTGTTAAAGAGAACAGATGATATATGAGTTTACAAGTCACTTAGTAAACAGCCATTCTCAAGGCAATGGGCTCATTTATATTGGGAGCTCTCTGCCAAAGGCAAGAAGGCAAACCCTAATCCAAATTCAAAATGGAATGACCCTTCTACTTTCATCTTCAGCACTGGAGGCAACTCCGGTTGGATCACTCCAAATGTCCCCAACTGGACAGCCCATCCACTCAAACAATACATAAGGTTGTGCCTCAAATAATATACTAGGCTGTACCAGGGCTGGTAAACCTGAAGGGAATAATATTATAGCATGGAGAAAATATATTGTAAGTGATGGATACAGTATGAGATGTAATTAGATAGACATGTGTGTGTATATGTGTGTAAGAGAGAGAGAGAGAAGCATAGAGGAAATACTTGGAAATCAGGCACTGAAATGTGGGTATTGGTTCTCTGAGCAGTGAAATTACAGATGGTTTTTGCTTTCACCTTTATGCTTCTCTGAATTTTTGCACTTTCTACATTTGACATATATTTCTTAAACTGTATAATCAGATCAAATATGGCACATTCTAAGAAATAATATCATCAGCAAGGAAATTAAATGCTTCAAGATATTAGATTCTAGAAACTGAAAGCAATATTTGGGTTTCAGGCAGGATAGGGTGGATAAACTATTTGAGGATACCATGTAAGTAAGACAGAGGAGAAAATGTTATGCCAATCATGAAACTCAACAAATGAGGAGGTAGCAAAATCAACCTATGAGCTTGAGTAAGTAGAGAAGATGAGCTAAAATAATCAGTCACCTTTCTTTAAAGGTATGCTATATTTTTAAAAAATGATATTTTTAAAATTAGTTCATTTGACCTTATTTACCATTGTGGCTCCAAATGACTGGACTTCCTCTACAACATGAATCTGCCCTCCAAAAGTGAAAAATAACTACTTGTGAGAATTCTCCACTGTGTTTAAGGTCCCAAGGCAATTTCAAAGGAGGAGTTCCAAAGATTGAGTAAATGAAAGCAAATTTCCATTCCTATTCCACTACTCACCATTTAGTGGACTGCTGACTGAGAGACTTTCAGGCCACAGCACACTGTTTCAAACACCTTAGCAGAGTTTTTAGCTGACACTGCATCAGAGCCCATAATGAGAGAACAGCATCAAGGTCTTAGGGCAGTCACAGGAAAGAGGCACACATTTCTTCTCATGTTCCACTGCTGCCTCCAGCTCCTGATTACTTTACATGTGAACTTGCAGCCAGCCCTCTGATGGGTTCCACACCAGTGGAGTCAATCAAGCTTCGATTGAAAATACTCAGAAAAGAATTTCTTTAGAATATAAGCCAGAATTTAGACCAGATGAGAAAACCTTTCTAGCTGGGGAATTCTTTTTACAAGTGTCTCTTTTTTTTATTCTCTGAAAAAACAAACAAACAAAGAAAACCAGGCAAGTTGTCTATCTGCTTCTACTCTGACACTTTAGAAATAGTAAAATGCTGCAGGAGTTTTACAGTGTGAAACAAAACTCATGGAGTATCCATGATTAGGTAGTTGATCATCAATGAGTAGTTTTTAATGATAATGAAGATGCATGTTTTTCTAAATGGGATCCTAAACTTGGAGAGAGGAATTTCAATCAATGCCTACATCAACAAATTGAAAAGCCATCAATAATTGATGCCTCTCAAAGATCTAATGAATAGTAACAAACGAAACCCAAAATTAATAGGAGGAAAGAAATAATAAAAACTAGAGAAAAAATGGGCAAATTGAATCCCCCCAAAATGATATAAAAGATCAATAAAATGAAAATCTATTTTTTGAGAAAATATACAAAATTGATTCACCAACTAACCAAAAACAAAAGGAGAAAATACAAATTAATAAAATCAAAGATGCAAAAGGAGATGTTAGAACGGATACCACAGAAATAAAACAAATTATCAGGAATTACTACAAACAGCTATATGCCAACAAATTGGAATGTCTGAAAAAAATGATAGATTTCTATACACATACAATCTACCAAAATTGAGTCATGAAGACATATAAGAGCTAAATAGACCTATAACCAAGATGGTGATTGAATTAGTAATAAAGACCCTCCCAACAAAGAAAAGCCTAGAACCAGATGGCTTCTTCCAGGTCTCCCACATTGGTACAGGGGCATCCTCTGCTGATTTCCCAGGCACATTAGCAGGGACCTGGATCAGAAGTGGAGCATCCAAGACTTGGATCGGCACCCATATGACATGCTGACACTGCAGGCCAGGGCTTTAGCCTATGGTGCCACAGTGCCTGCCCCATGGATGGCTTCACTGCTGAATTCTTCCAAACTTTTAAATAACTAATTCCAATTATTCTGAAACTAGTCAAAACAATTGAAAGGGAGAGAATCCTCCCAAACTCCCATGGAGCCAGCATCACCGTAATTCTTAAAACAGAAAAAGATACAACAAAATAAGAGAACTATAGACTAACATCCCCCATGAACATAAACACAAAACGCAACAAAATACTAGCTAATCTAATCTAACAATATATTAGAGAGATCACCAGAAGCAAGTGAGATTTATCCCTGGTATTCAGGGATGGTTCAACATAGGCAAATCAATAAATGTAATTGATCACATTAACAAACTGAAGAATAAAAACAATGATTTTCTCAGTAGATGCAGAGAAAGCATTCGATAAAATACAACCTAATTTCATGATTAAAAAAAAAAAACCTTAACAAACTGGGTACAAAAGGAACACATCTCAACACAATCAAGGCAATGTATCACCAACCCTCAGGCATCATTATATTAAATGAGAGAAAGCAAGAAGCACTCCTAACCAATAAAAATTAAGCTTGCACATCACAATACCAGATATCCAGATGTATAGCAGGGCAGTTATAATCAAAGATTCTTCAACTGTTAAAATGTCAAAGCAGGCTTCAGCCTAGCAGTTGGGGTGCCCACATCCCACACTGGAGTGCCTGGGTTCCAATTCCAACTCCTGATCCAACTTCCCACCTATGTAGACCTGGGATGCAGGCGATGGCTCAAGTATTATGTTCCTGTCACCCATGTGGGAGGTACAGAATGAATTAGTGAAGCCCTAGCCATTTGAAAATTTGGCGAATAAACTTGCAGCTATGAGCATTTTCTATTTCATTGTCTCTCTGATCTTTCTTCCCTCCTCCCCTCTTAAATAAATTTTAAAAGTAATTTAAAACAAATAGATCAATAAAATATGAAAATACATAACATCCCATATTTTCTTACACAAATTCATGTTCCTGGTGGGACTGTCTTTTATAAATGTCTGCATAACCTATGCTAGCACTGAAAAGAAAAACAAATAATACTCAAAATATGATTGTCAAAGAGAAAATTGGGGGCATAGTCTATTGTAAAAATATTTTCAGGTGGAATTCATGTTTCAGAAATATTGAGTCTGTCTAGCAATACTGCAGATGTATCAATATATTACTCAAACATTTAACATCACAATCATAGCAATATTTATAAAATTAAAAACCAACTTTTAGGCTTTCACTATTTCAAATAATTTGCATCACATTAAATAATTTATATTTTTGTGGATATCAGAATAAAACATATTTAGGTCCTGTCATTCACTGGGAGTCTGAATGAGGTCCTGTTTGCTCATGGCTAACATGAAAACTCTCAAAGAAAATCAGATGCTGTTAAGCTTTCCCAGACCCAAATGTATTATAGTTACTCATGTTACCTTTATATTTCATTTTTGCATTTCTGCAGATGGACCTTACGGACTTCAAGTTAATTCTGATAAAGGGCTAAAAGTGGGAGAAGTGTTTACTGTTGACCTGGGAGAAGCCATCCTATTTGATTGCTCTGCTGACTCCTATCCCCCCAACACCTACTCCTGGATTGGGATGACTGACAACACAACATATTTTATTAAGCATGGGCCTCGCCTAGAAGTTGCATCTGAGAAAGTAGCCCAGAAGACAACTGACTATGTTTGCTGTGCTTACAACAATATAACTGGAAGGCAAGACGAAACTCATTTCACAGTTATCATCACTTCTATGGGTAAGTGCGACATAAAAGGAAGAGGTCCCAATAAAAGACAACTGGATGCTGGCCTTGCCCTTCCCCTTTCTTATACCCAGGAAGAAGAGAATTTAATTGTGTAAAAAGGCTTCTCTTCCCTAAGTTAACTATGCCATAGCTTCCATGACTCAGAAAATGAAAGCACAAGTGAAATAGAGAGAAAATTCAATTTCTGGCTCTGAGGGGTTATGAAAGAAAATGGAATCAATAAATTACTTCTAAATTGGCATTCTTGATTTCCTGATTTCGTAAACGGGAATATGAGAGAAGCAGGCTGCTCACTTAGAGTGTTTATCTCTACTGTTGCCTTCAGTCTGATGAAAACATCTTCATGAGTTGGAAATCTGTTTTCCTTTTTACCTAAATGACTCACTGTTTCATGGTCCTTTATGGCCTCTCCCTCCTCTTTCACTATTTAAACACCTGAAATTCAAGAAAGTTCTCAACAGGAGTTACCTTGGTAATTTTTACAAAAATTACCTATGAAATTTGGCATCCTTTAGAAATCATTTGGTTTTTCAAAAAACTCATCCAACCACAAGAGTCAAAAATCACTGTCTAAAGCGTTGATGTCCAGCCAATTTCCATCCTTCTGAGCCTTCTGTTCTCTATACATATAGTACGGTTTCATCCTCCTGTATGATTTCACTTATTTCAGGTAACATCGGTGTATCTCGTTCTGTATCTTAACTTAAAGCTCTAAAACTTTATTCCAACTGCCTTCTGGATGTCTCCACCTGGCAGTGCAGGAAGAAGAAAATAATACAAGGAGGTTTCTCATTTATAGGGTTTATATCATTGTTGCATTGGTAGATATCAAACTGAACCATGTTCTTTCCCCCAAAAGTGCTGTTCTGTCTGTATTTCCTGATTACATGAATGGTCCTACCAACCTGGGACAGAAAGTGAAATGTCATCAGAGACTCTTTCTTGTTTATTGCCTTGTCCCACATTCAGTCATCAAGTATGTCCATTCTACTTCCTCTCGCTCAGATCCACCTTTGTCTTTTCCCCCATCCCTTTTCTTTTTTTTCTCTTCATCTAGTCCACTTCCCCGTCTGCACTCCTTCTCCTTCTCCTTTTTCTCCTTCCTCTTTTTGCTGCTATCATTTCTTTCCCAGACTTCCCTTACATCCAGAAACAAGCCATATGTCACTTGGGGAAAACCGTGGGACAGGCATGAACCAGTGGTTAAGGTGCCTGTGAGGAACGAGTTCTCATTAATACCTCTTCAATTCATGCCTTCCTTTCTCAGTCTTTGTAGCCCCAGTGCCTAGAACAGGACCCAAAACATACAGAAGCTCAATAACTTTTGTTGAATAAATGAGAAAAGAATATAGTCCTTATAATCCTCAGGCTAATTTTTACAGTACGTGATCCTTGGATCACCAACATCAAAATCACCCAGGACAGTTGCCAAAAATGTCATTTCATTAAGGAATCTCAGACCTATTGAGTCAGGAACTTAAAGGTAGTACCTGGGAATCTGAATATTTAGTACACACAAGTGAGACAACTACTTGTTTAAGATATTTTTCTCCTATAGTATCTTGAATTTATTAAAAAGTTCTTAAAGAGCCGGCGCCGCGGCTCAATAAGCTAATCCTCCACCTTGCGGCACTGGCACACTGGGTTCTAGTCCCAGTCGGAGCACCGGGTTCTAGTCCCAGTCGGAGCACTGGGTTCTATCCCGGTTGCCCCTCTTCCAGGCCAGCTCTCTGCTGTGGCTCGGGAGTGCAGTGGAGGATGGCCCAAGTGCTTGGGTCCTGCACCCCATGGGAGACCAGGAGAAGCACCTGGCTCCTGGCTTCGGATCAGCGGAGCACGCAGGCCGTAGCAGCCATTTGGGGGGTGAACCAACAGCAAAGGAAGACCTTTCTCTCTGTCTCTCACTGTCCACTCTATCAAAAAAATAAAAAAACAAAAGAAAAGCTCTTAAATAGCCCTCAAGGAGTCTATGACTGTCACAAATCTGCAGGTTGATAAAGAAATGTATAGAAATTGGGCCCTCCTAGGACTCCTTAAGGTCAAGGGTGTTCACATTTAAAAAATCACCGGAGAGGGTTGGAATTTATATAATGTCATGGTGGGATTTTGTTTTTCTTTACATGAATAAGATATTATACTCTTTGTGAGAATGCTGTCCAATATACACCCTGTTCAATATGGTAACCCCTAGCCACATTGTCTTGAGTATTTAAATATGGCTATACAATTGAAGAATTGAATTTTTAATTTTATTTAATCTATATTAGTTTTACATTCAATGTAAGTACAAGTAAGGTCTAGTGGTTACCATATTGGACAATACAGATCTAGAAATTTTGCATGGAATATGTTTCATTTGGACAACAGATAATAATACAACTACCTTGAAGACTCCCCCAAAGCATGTGTGTGTTTGGGGTGATAAAAACTAGGCACACATTCATTTATTATTTAACTACTTTTATGGGCCAAATACTGGGGTAGGCACTGAGAATATCAACTGAAAAAAAAATTCTTGCTAATAAGAATTCCTGTTCACTATACAATCTAGCAGCAAGCATGTAAACAGCTAAGGTACATCATCTGCTTAGTATTTTGCTAAAATGTTATAGGCTTCACCAGATTTTTACCCCAGTGGCTAACCAAGACATAATTTTAGAACAAGCTAAAATTAAGCATAAAAATAGATTAGCAGCGATCTGGATGTCACCTTAGATTTCATCATGCTGGTTGCAACTGAAAAGCCAGCTATAATCTATAGAAGTGTACTACAGTTAAGGTTTTTCCCACTGCCTAAACTTTCTCTATTAATATTAGCCAAGATATTTTCATAATATCAGAAGCCCCTAGTATTTGGTTAAGATCTTATTACCAAGGTCTATAGATAGCTCCAGGCCTAATGTCAGATAATTTGCTTTTGAAAATCGAAAAAACCTGTTTGACCTGTACAAAGACCAGGCATCTGTTATTATAGTAAACAAGAAGAGCAGGTGCTTATTTTTCAGAGGGATTCAGGGTTGTCCACATTAGTGACCTCTGTGTGGTTTTTAGAGCTATTTTCCAACCTGCAAATGTCCACAGAACTTTAACTCAAATAGTGGCAAAATTAATGAAAATGAATAGCATTGATGTATTTTGCTAAGCATTTAATTTTTTCTAAGTTTCCAAAGTGAATGAACCTCAGCAATTCAAACTAAGTGTATACAGACCCGCAGCTATAAATGATCATCACACGGAACTATCAACCGAGCACTTATTGAGCACCCACGCTGATGAACAAGCTATGTGTGCATCGGCGAGGAATGTGAAAGTGTTTAGGAGAGTAAGGTACCCAGCTTTGCGATGTTTCCAGAACCACTTGGTGTTTGGAGTAGCCAGAGTGCAGTTGTAGAAACAGATAAAGAAGGGCTTTGTTTTTAATGAGGCAACAAAGAAAAATACATAACCAACCCTATAGTCTAAGCACCAAGGTGTGGTCCGACAAAGAAAAAGGAGCCAAAGGACAAAGAAAAAGGTCACAGATACAGACAGAGAATAATAAGAACAGAAGATAAATGTGTTATTGGGGACTTCCAGCATGGGAGAAAAAGGCTAGAAAAAGTGACAATTAACTTTGTGTGCGGTAAGACTGGAACGATGGTGACTTCTATCTCTGTGGACAGTGATTCTTACCTAATGTGAGGTATAAATTCACCTTTCTGGATCTCAGTGGAGTTGTTCTGAGGAAAACAGAGACAATGAACAAAGTCACACAGCTAGTAAGTGATAAAATAATACCTGAATTCAAAGCTCTTGTTTTTAACCATTATAGAGCCTCCCAGGATGTAACTGCCACTATTGATGGGACTGTGGTCTTTCTAAAGGATATGCATAGAGTTACACACACAGAGTGTATTTTCACATCACCTTAGCTAATTGAACACTACATACATATGTAAACTGGTTTGTCCATGACCTATGCATAATTTCAAGTTAAAAACCAGTTACGAAATATTTGTAACTTGAAATGACATCTGTAAGTTTCAAGATAATAAATAATGAAATAATAAATTAGCATCTGTATACTGAAAAACAATGACTTTATTAGTTCTATTAAGAGTTTAGTAAATACACATGTTTCTACTTCAAAGTTTTATGGTTTTTTTTAAATATCTCTTTCAGGAGTTTGCTGACAAAGAAGTATTTCTTTTTTTTTTTTTTTTTAGAAATTTATTTATTTATTTGAAAGTCAGAGTTAAACAGAGAGAGGAGAGGCAGAGAGAGAGAAGTCTTCCATCCACTGGTTTACTCCCTAATTGGCTGCAACAGCTGGAGCTGCACCAATCCAAAGCCAGGAGCCAGGAGCTTCCTCCAGGTCTCCCACGAGGGTGCAGGGGCCCAAGGACTTGGGCCATCTTCTACTGCTTTCCTAGGCTATAGCAGAGAGCTGGATCGGAAGTGGAGCAGCCAGGTCCTGACCCAGCACCCATTTGGGATGCCAGTGCTCAGGCCAGTGCGTTAACCTGCTGCGCCATAGTGTCAGCCCTAGGTATTTTTTTTTTCTTTTTAGATTAATTTATTTATTTGAGAGGCAGAGTTATAGATAGAGAGAGGGAGAGAAAATGAGAGAGGCCTTCCATCTGCTGGTTCATTCCCCCAAATGGCTGCAACAGCCTGAGGTGGGCCTATCTGAAGCCAGGAGCTTCTTCCCAGTTTCCCATGTAGGTGCAGGGGCCCAAGCATCTAGGCCAACTTCCACTGCTTTCCTAGGCTATAGCAGAGAGCTGGATCAAAAGAGGAGCAGTTGGGACTCAAACCGATGCTCATACGGGATGCTGGTGCTGCAGATGGCGGCCTAACCTGCTGTGCTACAGTGTCAGCCCCCTATACCTAAAACTTCTAACTGAATCTAAATCACTACTATGTCATGCAATACTTTATATAAAATGAAAATATTTCTGGAGGTATAATCATCTGATCAGAATGGAATTCAAGTGTTTATACTTACTGAAGTCATTCAAATTTATAAATAATCAAGGTTCCCTAAACCATGTGGTCCTGGTTTGAGATTTACCCATAATAGAAATGTTTCGTATTGTATGTGATCCCCAGAAACCTACAATATTTATATTTATTTACTTATATTCCATACCTTTTCATAAAGAAGAAAATATAAAAAAACTCAAGTCAGGAAATGAATTTAGTAATTTCTTCAGTCTTTCTGGAACTTTCGCACGTAAAGATCTCCAGGAGCTGTATTTCGCTTGGTCCACTGGAGATGATGATGGAGACGGCAGCACCACTGTGTGCTTGGGCCTTGAGCCCTCAGTGACTTCCCCCTGAGCATCACTGTGCTGAGCTGGGGCCATGGTGGAGTGAGAAACAGAACGCCCCTCACCACGGCGCTTCTGCTCTGTGGGACATGAACTGGCTGCCAGCGCTGGTGAGCAGATTGGATGAGAACTAGCCCAGTACTCCCTCTAATCTAGAAACAGACTCACTGGCTGGTAGCATATGGCTGTCCTGTCGTGGGTACAGTCTCCCAAACAGCAGGGCTGCACTGTCATGGATACCACACCCCTTGCTCATATTTACACTTAACATGTTATTCCATTTTATTTGTTTGCATAAGGAGGGGGCAAATAGCACCTGTACTCAGGCTTTGGTAAATGAGTCGATCATGTTTACATAATCGGAAGAATGGCGTGCTGAGTGTCCACTCTCAGCAAGGAGAGAGACGGGAGCTCCCGCAAGTGTCCACATTGGCAGCAAGGATCCTTTAACATCCTCGGTGCACGTTGGGTCGGAATTTCCCTGCCGTTTTGGCTTCCAGTTAGGCTTCTGGAAATTCATCTCTCCAAACCATACTTCCCTGGAGCTGCCTCTGCAGACACTGTATTCTCCTTGACATATGTGACACTCTGGTTTGTGAAAGGGAACGAGTTTCAAATGCTGGGCCTGGTGAGCGTCGTGTGATCTGGGCTAGAGAAGTGGTGTTGGGAGAGCTGGAGACATTCAAGACAGAGACCTAACAGGAGAGATCCCCCTCATGGGAGAAGGCACTCCTCATCTGCATGAGGAGGAGGCTTGGCCTTTGTCACGACTAAGGCTTTGCGCTGACAGGCACCGGTCACTGTGGGTGTTCTCTGATGTAGGATAATCAGAGGCCAAGGGGAAGTAGAAGAGGGCAATAAGGAAGCCATCTGGGAAATCAGGAAGCCACGGGGAAAGGGAAGGGTGGGATCCTCCGTAAGAGAGAATGTGCGACCCCTGTCATGTTAGTAAATACACATCATAAGGAATAATCAGGTACAAATGAAGGCGCAGGAAGGAGATGTTGCTTATTAGAAGACATTCAGTCACTGTGCATTAAACCTGCTCCCAGACTCCAGAATCTCACAAGTGAGGGGCAAAGAGATGGTGCATGCCGCATGCCGGTGGGAAACGACACCATTAGAATAAGCAGCGCACTGAAGGAGTCACCGTTGGCATTGTTTTTGGGTTGAAGAAGAAAAGAACAGCTGTGACTATACCAAGTTTGTCTGTCTACACTTTTACTCAGGAGAAAGCACTGGGCAGCACATGGAAAGGAACAAATGAGCTCTGAATTCTCTTTTGAAGGGCTTGCAATTCCTGAGTTTTGGTGAAGTTCTGCATTCAGGAGTGAACCAGTTGAAGCATGTGACATCTCATGCTAGAAAAGCTTAGAGGAGGGGCGGGCGCCATGGCGCACTAGGTTAATCCTCCACCTGCGGTGCTGGCATCCCATGTGAGCACTGGGTTCTAGTCCCTGTTGCTCCTCTTCCAGTCCAGCTCTCTGCTATGGCCTAGGTGCTTGGGCCTTGCACCTGCATGGGAGACCAGAAAGAAGCACCTGGCTCCTGGCTTCGGATCGGCACAGTGCCGGCCATTACGGCCATTTTGGGGGGTGACCCATCGGATTGAAGACCTTTCTCTCTGTCTCTCTCTCTCTCTCTCTATATATATATATATATCACTGTCTGTAACTCTACCTCTCAAATAAATAAATAAGATCTGTAAAAAAAAAAAAAAAAGCTTAGAGGAACCTTCCCGCCAATTGCAAAAAACTCATCACTGACAAAAAGGAAAAAGGCAGAAGCTGCTGTCAGAAAAGGCTGTGCTCCAGTCTCAACTCCAGAGCTCACGGACTGTGACAAATGTTTTAGATTCTTGGACACAGATTGTTTATGTGCATCTCTAAATGCTGCTGTGTTTTTAAATTGATTTTCTTTATTACCAATATGCACACCAAGTAAACAGGGAACAATGCACATTTGGGTATATATATATATATATATATATACACACACACACACACATAATGCTCATACATCTTACTGTTTATTATCTGCATATTGTTAGCACATTTTAAAATTTTTTTTTTGTTTCTCATTTGAAAGGCAAAGTTACAGAGAGGGAAAGAGACAGATAGAGACACAGAGATCTTCCATCCACTGGTTCCCTCCCAGCCATAACCCCCTAGGCTGGACCAGACCAAAGGCAGGAGCCTGGAGCTTCTTTAAGGTCGCTTTGTGGGTTCAAGGGCCCAAGCCCTTGGGCCATCTTCTGCTGCTTTCCCAGGTACATTAGCAGGGAGTTGGATCAGAAGTGAAACATCCAGGTCTCAAACCAGCACCCATATGGGATGCAAGCATTGCAGGTAGTGACTTAATTTACTATGGTACAACACCAACCCCATAGTGCATTTTAATTTTAACACCATATCTAAAATCAATAAATAATTCACTTACTAAAAGTGATTCCTGAATCATATATCAGAAATCTTTCCATCTGAATATTCAGTATTTCTTATCATTTTATTAATTATTTCTGATAAATTTATCATTATTTATTCCTTATCAGTTTTTCTCCTTTGCTTTAAAACAATCTCTTTGGTGCCTCAGAGAGCATTCTATTTGCCTTTATCTTATTGACAACCACAGCACAGTATGGGATGCTGTGAATTTGTTTGAAGAGATAAATTGAGTAAGTTTTGAGGAGCTCCCAGAGTTGCACATCTAGGATGATACAGACTGTGGAAAGAGCAGGTCAAGAGCAACAAAGTGATGTGGGGGTATTGAATCAGAGAGAGAATGTTACAGCTTCAGCAAAGAATTGAGATGCTATTATTAAGAGAAAACATTTAGTTGTTGCAGCTCCAATTGGTAGAACTGATTAGACTTAAGACATGGGGAGGATTTCTGTGGGTGTTTTTTGTTTGTTTGTTTGTTTGGTTGGTTGGTTGGTTTTTTGTTTTTTGTTTTGTTTTGTTTTGGTGGCAAGGTGGAGAATTGGAAAGAGCATGGAATTGTAGCCAGACGTCACTGAATTCAAGCTTGAGTCCTGGAATCTTAGATTTCCCATCTTTAAAATAGAACTTACTCTTGCATTGAAGTAGCAAGCGGTAAAAGTGCTCATTCTGATTAGAATTTTTAAAGTCTTTAAAATCTCAGAAACAAATAATAACGTATAACTAATAAGCAAATAGAGAGGAAAAGAGGAACCAACTGAAATCCTGATTAATCCAAATTAAGATGAGAAAGGAGAGGAAAAGGAATAAAAATATAAGAAATACAATAATAAGAGTATATAGCTACATGAAAATTTATTAGTAAAGGGGGCAGCACTGTGGTATGATGGGTAAAGCCATACCTGTGGCACCGGCATCCCTTACGGGCACCAGTCCCGGTTCCATCTGCTTCACTTCCAAACCAGCTTCCTGCTAATGTGCATGGGAGAGCAGCAGAAGATGGTTCAAGTGCTTAGGCCCCTGCACCCATGTGGGAGACCTTGAGGAAGCTGCTGGCTCCTAGCTTCAGATCAGCAGCAGCTTTGGCCATAGCAGCCATTTGGGGAGTAAATCAGTGGATGGAAGATCTCTCTCCCTGTGTCTCTCTCTCTCTCTGTAACCCTGCCTTTCAAATACAAACTAAAATAAATCTTATATACATATGTATATGTATTAGTAAAAATAAAGTCAATCTGAAGATGGAATAGCGATTATTAGACCTTAGAAAGGGTGGGCAGAAGGGAGACCAATGGGTAGCTGGGTCACAGGTACCAAAGCACAATGATAGGAAGAATAAAACCTCGCGTTCTACAACATTCTGGTGACTGAAGTTCACGTTAACTTACTGTGTGTTTCATGAACAAATAAGAGAGAGAAGCTCAAGTCTCCAAACATAAAGTAATGGCAAAAAGAGGAAACTGTTAATTAGCCCAATTTTAACAGTGTGCATTGTATACATGTGTGGAAATAGTACTCAGTAAGCCATAAATAGGTACAATTATTAAATGTTAATCAAAAAAATTCTTAATGTTTGAGATGAAGATTCTAACCTGATCTGATCATCACATTATGGATACATGTATCAAATGGTCATGATAGTGCCCCATGAATATGTATAATTAAAATAATAATAGTGATAATAAATAGGAGGAAATATCAGCACAAGGAAAAAACAAAATATTCTAATAATTACATTGGGTATTAGTGGACTGAATATTCTAACTACATGACAAGTATTGTCAAACTGTATTCAAAACTAATATTTGCTGCTTTTAATAGACACACCTTATATGTACATATACTAAAAGGTTGAAAGTAAAGTAACAAATAAGCTATACAAATAGTCAAAAGAAAGCTAGCATAGTTATACTAAGATTAGATAACTTACATGAGAATTAGATATATTCTTTAAATCAAGAAGCATTATTTCAGATAAAAAGTGGTTATTTTGTAAGAGCAAAGTGATCTGTCCAGCCAGATGATATAAAAATTTTGAATCTCTGTGCATCTAATATCATAGCCTCAAAGTAAACCTAATATATAACAAAAAATGTGAGAACTTTCATAAAAATAGAAAAACTTCACCAAGTGGAAGATTTTAACATCTCTCTCTCTGTAACACATAGGCCCATCACACAAAAGTTTGGTAGGAATAAAGAAGCCAACCTGACTAAATCCTGAGTAACATAAAATACTTACACACAGCTACGAAATTCACTCTCTCTTCCTATGACTGGATGATCATTTAAAAACATCAGCAAATTTCAAAGCATTATACTTTGAAAGAGATCAAAGAGTCGGTAAGAGAAAACTAGAAAGCTTCCTAACTTAACGAAATTAAGTAACACACTTCTAAATAAACCGAGCAATCAAATAAGAAACCTCAGTGAAAATTAGGAAAATGTGAAATTAATGATGATGAAAATACTCCTTCTCAGAAGTCAGAGGATGCTGCACTCTATAACATCTACATTTAAGAAAGTGATAGAGAAATTGTTGATGGTCTGCACTTAAGAATGTGATAGGTTTGCTGCACATAGCTTAGCATGTCAGGGCCACCATGGGCCACTCACCACATGGCCAGCCAAGATACTCCCATGGACTTTCCTGTATCTCCTAAAGTAAGTGTATTCCTTCCTTGGTCTCTCTCTCTCTCTCTCTCTCTCTCTCTCTCTCTCTCGCCCTCTCTCTCTGTCATGCATGCACACGTGCACACACACACATACATATGCATATATGTATATGTGGTTGCAGTAGTATCTCACTGAAGACAAGGCACAGTGAGAAGTCTTTACCCCACATTGGAGTACCTGGGTTCAACACCCAGATCTAGCTCCTCACTCCAGCTTCCTGCTAATGCAGACTCTGGGTCCCTGCCACTCACCTGGGAGACCTGGACTGAGTTCCCAACTGTTGGCTTTGGTCCAGTCCAGTTCTGCCATTGTGGGAATCTGAGGATTGAACCAGCGGATGAGAGCTCTCTATCTGTCTCTCTGTCTCTCCACCTCCCAAATAAATGAAAAATTTTAAGAATCAAGATAAAGCATATACATGCCAACTTATATAGTGATTTTTTTCTAATAATATTTGTCATTCTGTTTAGGACTGGAGAGATTTGCACAGAAAGAAAAATCGTTGTCCCCATTAGCAAGTATAACTGGGATCTCACTATTTCTGATTATATCCATGTGTCTTCTTTTTCTATGGAAAAAATATCAACCCTACAAAGGTAGGTTAAAATTAGAAAAAATTTATTTGAAAGGTTTATATATAGATGCTAAAAATATCTGACTGTGTTTTCTACTCTCTTGGTTTTAGTTATAAAACAGAAGCTAGAAAGCAGGTAATACAAATATTTCTATGGAAATTCTTTTTCTTCTTAAATATTTTTCTTCAGTTATCATCCATGACAGAAATACTTATTTGTCTTTTCAGGCCAGAAACGGAATATAAGAAAGCTCAAACATTTTCAGGTAAAGAACAGCCTGGAAAGGGCTATTATCAATATCAATGCACATTGATAGTGTTGATATTAGTGATTATGCATCATTTAATGTACTATTAATGTAATAAAATTTAAAAAGCCCACATTAACATAACACCAGAGATCCCTTAAAGACTGCCTTCACTTTCCAAAGCATTGTCTCTTGCACTGGTTTTATGGAAATCACAAGTCTGTAGGCTAAGCCTTAAGTGAGTCTCAACTCCATTTTACAGACAGAACAAGTGAGGATCAGAGATATTAAGTCATTTGCCCACAGCTACTGAGTTCTGCTGAATCTTAGTCCATGGATCCATTATTATTACTTTGAAAATGACAAGGGGTTCTCTCATTTTGCTTCTTCCTAAGGAAGAATTAATGCTGCCAGCTGCATTCCCACAAGAAGGGGAGAGAGAGGCTTGGCAGGGGCCAGCTCTGTCCTTTGTCCCAGTGTGGCCCCCACGACCATCACTGTTGACTCTGTCCTCAGCTGTTACAATGGAGCTTTTGCTTAGACTGTGGTGTCACTTGAGCAGTCCCTTTTATGCCACATTCCCCTTAAGTCCTCTTGGGAAAAATAATTCTTTTTCCTGATCTCAACTTCCTCATGTCCATAATAGAGATAGAAACTCCCTGAGAGTATTGCTAGGTGAATTAAAGGAAATAATGTAGGTGGAGTGCCTCAGATGATACATGGATGCTTCATCAACGTGGGTCTTCTTCCTCTTACGCAGCCCTGCCTCACTTACAAGTGACTGGATGTCAGAGCTGGCAAGGGCCCCAGACACCATGTGATTCCTCCCCATCACCTCCATCCCCATCACTCCACAGTTGTTGGCTTGGAGGAGTTTGTTTGTATTGCACTGTATTTTATAAGCTTGGGCAACTGGAGTTGTTTATGTACTCTTCACGTGTTCTGATGGTCTCTGTGAGATCTGGTGGGGTACAGTAGATATTATTGTGGATCCAAGGCTGCCGTGACCTCCAGCCTGAAGTCTTGGGATCCATGAGTCTCTGGGGATGAAGCCCAAGCTTGCCCACATGTGTATATTTGAATACTCCATCCACAACTCCCTGGCAGGTGAAGGATAATCGTTTCAACTTTGCAGGTGATGCTTCCCCACAGTGCTTAATGGCATTAGGACTACAGGTGATTAGGAAATGCTAAACTGGCTTTATACACGTAGCACTTAAGACAGTCAAGGTTTCTGAAGGCAATACTAGCAAATCCAAAGGCATTTGGTTTGTAAGTACCATCTGCTTCCTTTTCAGGCCATGAAGATGCACTGGACGACTTCGGAATATATGAGTTTGTTGCCTTCCCGGATGCCTCTGGTGTTCCCAGGGTTGGTTTTCCTAGTGGCGGGTTTACCACGTGGTAGAGCTGTGCTCCACCACAGGTGGAAGCAGCACTCATGGGAGCGTGGTCAAATGACCACTTCCTCTGGGAGGAATGGTGCTGCTGGGTTCTGGGGAGCTAAGATGCCTCTCAGCCTGCATCAATACAGTGATGCAGAAGCCAATCATGCCAATTCAGAAGCATCTTGACCTGGTGAGCCCCGTGAAGAACAGAGCAGTAGGGATGTCGAAGGTCAGGAAAACTGAATGAACAGAGGGCCAGGGGAGTCTGGTTGAAGTCTTTCTACATTGCGTTGCTAACTGCAGCTCCTCACTCTACAGAACTCTCTCTTCCTCTCTGCTCTTCATCCCCCCACCCCCCATCTCCTGGGTGCACTGCAGAGATCGCTGGTCATGCCCCCAAAAGCACCTCGTGCTCATCAGAGGGAACACGCTGCACGGACCGTGGCATGCAGGTTTCCATCCTTATTATTACCCCACAGGTGCATGAATGGGAGCGGGAGGCTTCCGTATGGTTGAAGCCATTTTTCAGCCCTCAGTTGTGTTAACAGACACACAGATGTTCCTGCACTGCTGTGGCTTTCTACAGGACGATTTTCGCCCCGCATTCCCTTTGCTTGGTAGGAGTCCACTTACGGAAGGGGCCACACACCAATCCCTTGCTCTGCACCATCTCACACTCATTGTGTAAAACACCAATTTGCCTTAGGAAATGTTTCCTTCTCGTGTTCAGTGTTCCATCGGTGCGTAAGCCTCGCCCGGTGAGTTTCCTGGCCGTAGACTTCAGAAATGCCTTGTGTGTAATGGAGAGGAACTGATGGGATTTCGTGCTGGTGAAGGGTGGGTCAGTCAGTGACAGTGGCAGCCACACCACCTCAGGTGCAGGGGACAGCTGCCTGCAGGGGCCTTGCGACACCCTTTCCAATCCTAGGCCCGTTTCACTCACGCTCCAGTTCCACAACCAAAGAGATGAAAATAAAATTGGGCAGATCAGTTATGTCAAACAGCTTCTTGCATTGGCAGGAAGCTCCCCTCCAAGGCATGGCTTCAAACAGGAAAGCAGAAAACTAAAGTGCCAAGAAGACATGTAATGGAATTTTTGCAGCAAGGAATTTATTTAAAATAATGCATGCTTTTCATTCCAGGAATTCATTAGAAAGCAGTGTGAGTTATGTAAGACACTTTAAACTTAGCTTTGTGATTAATGAGTACTCAGCCTGGGTACTGACTGGGAGGACGTCGACTGGCTCTAAAGGTTTCAGTTCTGAAGAACAGGTGCTTTGAGTACTTGTCAGCAGCCCTGCTTATTTCTGCAATGAACAGAGTAATTTGACTGGAGCCATGCTTATCTTCAAAGCAGATACTCCTGGGAAACCTGCTGGGGTTCTTAGTTGTCCATGCCACGTGGTTCCAGGAAGAAATGAGGAATCAAAACCAGCAACCCAGAAAGGCCCTGTGGGTAGTGGGCTGTAATTTCAGTCCCAGCTGATCCACTTCCAATCTAGCTCCCTGATAATGTGCCTGCAAAAGCAATGGAAGATGGCTCAACTGCTTGGGCCCTTGCACCTATGTGGGAGACCTGGAAGAAGCTCCTGGGCCCTGGCTTCAGCCTGCCCCATCCCCGGCTGGTGACGCCATTTGGGGAGTAAACCAGCAAATGGAAGACCTCCCTCTCCTTCCCCTTCTCCCTCTCCCTCCCCCTCTCTAACTTTGCATTTCAAATAAATAAAACAATTCTTAAGAAAAAAAAAAAAAGCAACCCAAGGAGGAGAAGGGAGGAGAGTCCATGGAGGAGAATCACAGAATGGCAGTTGTATGGGAAAATCAGCAGCCATATCCAAGGGCCTTAAGAAGAAAAGAGAAAGTGAAAATAAAACCAAAATCACAAAGTTGAAGTATAGACAGAGACACATTGAACTACTAATTATTGTAAGTTTTTTAAAATAAAAATAATTTCTCAGCTTATTGTGACATGCGTACTAGTGGAGCATGTCTCTGCCTGTTGTACATTTCATTGTCCATTTAACACCTCTTTTCAGGAATGGGACAGAAGGCAATTGCATGAGATGGACACTTTACTCTTTAACAGCACTAACGGTAGGTTAGGTGAGCAGATTAGGGGTCATCTGTAAACTGTTTATACCATAGCCCCTGACTACCTCATGCCAAAGAAAAACAAGAGTTGACCTCAAATGCAAACTGCAAGTCCAAATCTCCTAGACACAGAAATCACACGTGGCGGAGTTGCCCCTGAGAGCTTTAACAAGTAGAATAGGAACAGGTGGTGTCCAGAAATCATAAAGCTAAAATGTTTCATTATATCCTAGCAGGTCAAGTTGGGATGAGATAAGAGAACCCCTCAGACCTGCCAAGGGCATCGAGTCTCTCACTGTTTTGAGTTACAGAAATATGAAAGGCTGAAGTGGGCTGGAATATGAATTTAAAAAAAAAAAGCATTTGAGATGTGAAAAAAAAAAAACAGATTTGGCCTAAATAATTGGAAGACAGTGTTCACAGGAAGGAGGAAATCGGAAGCATAAAGAATAGGAGTTAATAAAACACAAACACCAGTTTCAATAAGATAAGTGCTTTGGGGCTTTGTTTGGTTTGGTTTTGTTTTTTATTTTTTACCAAACACAGTAGTATTCTTTCCACACTCATCTAAGTCTTCAGTTTTCAGAGCCCTATACGTTCAAGCCAAAGCACCTCCCTTTGTATTTTCTAGTTCTTGCTACTCTCATCACTCATAATGGGATGAGGGCTCCAATCTGTACAGAACCCTTTCTTTTAAGCCGCTCTTGGGCACGTTATTGGCAAATACCGTCAATGAGTAACTGAGATGTAGCAGAAGAGATGATCACTTATGCTTTCTGATAATAAGCTGTCCTGCTAGCTCCCCTTTTGCTATTTTTTCTTTCTGCTTTATTTCCTTTACAGTCCTGGCATCTTTCTTCTTAGAAGGAAAGAAGTGATAGTTCTGTCAAGCTCTTCCTCTTCTGAGCTTAGAGCTATGCCGCTGAACAAACTCCCATAGGGTAAGTGCAGGGAACTGTAGCAAGGAGGAAATGAATGTTCTAGAATGGTAAACACTTCTCAAAACACAAATACTGCCCATTGTTTTCAACAGCATACTGGGAATATCCTTTGCTAGTCTTTCACCAACTGCTCTTCATATCTCATGTTTTCCAGATGCCAAGTAGGTCTGTCCGAGGCTCTGAGGTTGTATCAGGGCAAGACTTGCACAGCACCATTTATGAAGTTATTCAACACATCCCTGCCCAACAGCTAGATCACCCTGAGTAAGTATGAATCTCCCTCCATTTGCTGGTGCTGCGGAACAGCTCAGCATTTAGCCTCTGACTACATTGGAGGATGCAGAAGAAAGATATTGAAACAGGAAATAATTTCTATACGTTTGAAAATGCACAGAACACTTACCCATCTGAAAATAATCTTGAGAAATAAAATGGGCAAATACACAAATGCTTTCTGGGGACACACACTTGAGCCTGTGGCCCCGAAGCCAAGCTCCAGATTCAACAGTCTGCTGTGTACATTTCTCCCCTACACGGTATTCCCCCAGGGAATCCACATCTGGGTGTGAAAGGAATGTCCAGGCCAGTTCTCAAGCTATATTGGTTATCTTGGCGATTTTCCAGTGGCTATGCTAGCATTAGAGCTGTGATGATCTGTCACTACAAACAGGACCAGGAAGAGAAAAGAACTAAGGAGATCCACAGGACAGTTAGCATCAAAAGCCCAAACTCTCACGATTCAAAGCAGTCTGTTCCCAGGTCAGACATTCAGCCTTAAGGCTGAGATGCTGTGTCCCGTATCAGAGTGCCTAGGTTCGGTTCCTGGCTCCAGCACCCACTCCTGACTCCGGCTTCCCACTAATCCAATCCTTGGGAAACAGCATGATGCCCCAAGGCAACATGATTGGGTCTCTGCCACTCACAAAGAAAACTCAATTGAGTTCCTGGTTCCCAGCTTCAGACTAGCCCAGCCTGTAGTGGGCATTTGGGTAATGAATTAGCAAATGTTTGGATCTCTCCCTCTCCCTCTCCCTCTCCCTCTCCCTCTCCCTCTCCCTCTCCCTCTCCCTCTCCCTCTCCTTCTCCACTCCTGTCTCCTACCCTTCTTTCTTCCCTCTCAAATAGGTAAATATCTTAACATAGCCATTTATTCCCAATTGAATAGAGAAGTGAGGACTCAGGACTCATCTCTCACCTAGAGAGAACAAAACCCACTCTGAGGCATAGCAGGCAAACTGCTTATCCATCTCAAGGCTGCCACCAAGGAGCCTGCCCCCTTCCTGCCTGGAGAAAGAGCACCCACAGGCTTTTGAAATAATGAAATGAGCATCTGTTTCGTGTGGGCTGTAGCAGCAGCCTGTGGGCATAACTGCCGCGCATCATCTTCCGTCATTTCTTTATTTGTCATTACTGACTTTGAAAAGCACATCAGAAACCACACAGAGGAACTTCCCCTCTGGCAAAAGACAGAGCCAACGAAGTAATCGCTGCACACCTCTGGGTAAACAGCAAAAATAACAGCCAGGAGTGAGTGGAAACTCCTCTGATGGGGCCAGAACCCATCAGTCCTTGGGGGAACAAGGCAGTCATTTAAAGTGCAAGAAACAGCAGAGTACCGCATCAGAGAAAATGTACCTGGAATCAGATAAATAAGGAAAAGACCCCTTGGAGCCAGGAACTTCTGGTTTGAAAATAAAAGAAATATGCAAAGTATGTTGTTATTAATCTAATCGGATTCTACAAGAGAGGGATGTAATTCCAAGACAGCTTAAAAATAAAACTCTAAAATAATACCTAATTCTCTCCACTTTCTGGAATAAAGTTAGGAGAATGTCCTCCCTCTCTCTCTCTCTCTCTCTCTCTCTCTCTGGTTGACACATAATAATTGTACAAATTTATAAATGTTATCCTCTCTGAATACAGATTCATGTTATCTATCCTGTTAAAATGAATAAGTAGGATGTTTTTATTAGAAAACATTTTGCATATTATTATTATTATTATTATTATTAGAGAAGCAGGCAGAGAGCTCCATTCCACTGCTTCACTCACCAAATGCCCACAACAGCCAAGGCTGGGCCAGGCCACAGTCAGAATCTAGAACCCGATCCAGGTCTCTCACATGGTGACAGGGACCTAAGTCACCTGCTGCTTCCCAGCATGCACACTGACCAGGAAACTGGAAGCAAAAGTAAAGCCCTGATGAGAACCAGGGACGCTGATTTGGGATGCAAACATCTTAACCGCTGGACCAAAAGGCTAGTCCCTGTACTTATTTTGTTAACAAAGAATCCACATCTCTAGGACATTTATTATGTGCTAGAGAGAGAAATTAAATAATAGTTTAGTGGGCTCTTGTTTGCTTATTTTACCTAAAGATAAGTGATCCTTCATAAAATAAATATTCCTCAATAGAATGTGTTGGCTACAGATGCAGAGACCTTTTTTCTCTCTGGATTGGCTATGGTTTTATCCTCTACATCTAATTAAATTCAAAGATCAATTTCCTGAATAGTGATGTACTATAGGTGGTTAGTGAATGTCTCCCATCCTCCAGCCCCAAAGCAGATGGACCAGCTCAGGGTAAAGGATCCTAACTCAGTGTATTCCTTTTCCTTTATTTGACAATCACGTGTGAGGTAGGAAAGACAGCCAAACAATTCTATTTTTTGGCTCTTAGATTATTTTCTTGAAGACATGTGTCTGTTACCTAATTGGACAATGTTCAACAGATTGCTAAACTGGTCTGTATTCCTATTCTAGCGCTCAGCCCAATTCTTTACCAAACTTATGGCTGCATTTATTTAAACGCTGTTCTGTTGACCTGATTACATATTCTGGATATGGTTGTTTTGAACTCAAGGCTGACTGTAGGTGTCTTGAAAACAATATTCAAATAAGTAAGCCTTTAGTTTTAAAAGGAAATTATGTACAGAATTTAATGATTGCTTACTCTTCTAATTTATCAACTGATAAACACAGTTTTCTTGAACTATCTTAAAATCTCATACTATTTGTAGCTATAAAAAAGAAATAAAAAATATTTAAGTTTCTTTCACCTGTAGACTCGGAATCCATAAAAGACTCTGCATGTCTTATATATTTCCTTGCCAGGTGAGCTGTCATGGGCAAAGCAGTATTCTGGAATGAAATATTGAAGGAAAAACAGTGGAAATTTGAGAAAAAATAGTGGCAACAAATATCCATCTGGAATCAGTGAAGAAGTCAAGTCCACTTTTTCTTACTCATCACTTCTTTGAAATTCAGAGTAGAGATTTTATACAAGTGGGACTGCAGGTTTCCAGTCTGCAAATACTGTCTTGTGCAACAGAGGAATGTGAGACATGCCAACTGGGAGGGAGAAAGCTCTACTCCAGACGTTCACTTTCAGAAACATTGACACTCTCCTATCTCAACCATATTTGTAAGCTTTTTTCAGCAGACTTTGTTTTATAACTCTCATTCCTGGTAAGCTTTCCAAATATTTTTCCTTTTATGAATTTATTTCTTGTTATTTGTATCATAAAATAATGATGGTTGTCACAAAAGTAAGACTACGTCTTTTCCTTGATTATCAATCACCAATGGTAGTTGCAAAAAGACTCATAAATGCTTAAGGAAATGATGTAAGCTATATTTTTATTTTTGTCCAAGAAAAGATAACAAATAAGTTATTCTGTTTTTGCTTTTATGTGACCTCGTTTCTTTGTTTTAGAGAATAAAAATCTTACATAAAAGTCAGATCATAGAATTAGATTTTTTAACCTTATTTCCCAATGTGCAACAAAGGAGAGATAAAACTATTAAAATGAAAATTTTGCTGCCTTGGCCTATTATTTTGAATAGAAAAAGGAAGTTAAAGAATAGAATCTCTTTTTTTAAATGTTTCAAGCAAACCACTGTATTTGCACTGCCCCTCTCAGGTTTCCATAGAAAGCACAAGGTGAAAAACAGATTAAGTCAGATAATTTCTTTTTAGTCTTTTCTATCACTGTTATATATTTTTCTTCTGGAAAAGTCCTACCACACAGATTGTCTTTCCATTTTGCTGCTTTATCTAATTAGAAAATGAATCTATGCTCATTGTAAAAATAGATGTATACCTGGAAATACAGATGACTTGCTGCTGTAAGATAACCAAAATCACTTGTAATCTTACCTCTCTGAAATAACCTGCTAACATCTCCCCAGAGTGTTATCTATATGTGTATTCCCCCCAGCCCTTCCCTGCTGCTGCGCTGGGCTGCCCTCTCTGCGGATGCACCTCCTTCGCAGTGGGCACACCTAGCTGCCATGAACTAGAGCTGCGTCTTGGACTTCCCTTCCTAAACCCAGCCCTGAAACACTAATGCTCTATCATCAACAGCCCTTCTTGGAAAGGTAATCACCACAGGATTCACAAATCAAAACCCTATAAAAAGTGGACATCCAGGTGATGTGCTTATGAGGTTTGGGTTTTGATTTGGGGTTTGGCTGTTTGTGTATCCCCAGACTTTCTCACTACAAACCACAAGAAATATAAATATGTATTGTTATTTTTTCAAATTCACTTTTCAATTGCTTCTCACTCTTCTTATTTCTGTATCTCTCTCACACACACAAACAAGTACAGACTCCCTTAGTGCATGGTTCCATCAGGAAGCAAGGAGTCGCTGAAGGGGAAAATGTGAAAGGACCTAGAATCCAATTAACTTTGGCCATCATTGGTGTGTGACACTGGGTGACTCACTGCTTTTTAAGTAAATTGGGATGAAATTTCATAAATTAATCAAGGTCTCCAAAAGAAGCGATGAACCAAAACTCAGATGTTCACCTAATTAATAAATTAATCTTTAAAAACCGGCCTAAAGTTCTTTGCTTGTTACTAAATGCAATCTTAGCTATTGCTGCTTCTCAACCTTATGTTACCATTTGTAACTAGGAATAGAATTGTATTCCTAGTGCTTACTATTTTTAAGGAGTATGTCCTACAGACAGACTTTTAAGCAACAAAACACATACGATTACAACACAGTTTTCTTTGGCTTTCCAATAGTTAATAAATTATTAATTAATATTAATAATTAAAATAATTGAAGCAATTTTGATTAGATTACACACAAAAAAGCTCAGAGACTAAAATTCACAGTAACCTTCACTTTTGTTGGATTATGTTTTTTTTTTCACAGTTTCATTATAGTACTAAAAACATGACAACACAGTACTGAGCATACAGCTATTATACATTTTTTTAAAGTTGGGGGGGGGGTCAGCACTGTAGCTCACTTGGTTAATCCTCTGCCTGCAGCGCTGGCATCCCATATGGACGCTGGGTTCTAGTCCCACTTGCTCCTCTTCCAGTCCAGCTCTCTGCTGTGGCCCGGGAGGGCAGTGCAGGATGGCCCAGGTGCTTGGGCTGCTGCACCCGCATGGGAGACCAGAAAGAGACACCTGGCACCTGGCTCCTGGCTTCGGATCAGCACAGTGCTGGCCGTAGCGGCCATTTGGTGGGGTGAACCAATGGAAGGAAGATCTCTCTCTCTCTCTCTCTCTCTCTCTCTCTCTGTCTCTCTCTGTCTATAACTCTGTCAAAAAAAGTTTTATTTTTTCTTTTTAAAAATTTTTAATTGACACATAAAATTGTGCATATTTATGGGATACTATGTGATGTTTTGATATGTGAATGCATTGTGTAATGTCCAATTAGGGTAAACATATATCTCATTTACCCAGACATTTATCATTTCTTTGTGGTGAAACCATGCAAATCCTTCTAATAGTTTGTTTAGAAAAAACAGTTTACTAGCATTGTCTGTAGTCACACTACTGTGCAATACAGCATCATGACTTTCTCCTATCTAGCTAAAACTTAGTACTCATTAAACTAACTTCCCCTGTCCTACCCCTTACCCTACTCCTCCTGGACTTTGGCAACTACTATTATACTCTTAAGTTATGCAGAATTGTCTTTTGTTGACTACACATGAGTGATATAATATAGTACTTGTCATTTTGCACTACACTTATTACTTATTACTTAACATAATGCCCTCCAGTTTCATCCATGATGCTGCAAATGACTTAATCATTTTTATGGCTAAATAGTATTCCACCACATTTATTTCTGTTTAGTTTTTTTTAGAAAGCTTTTATTTAATAAATATGAATTTCACAGGTACAGCTTTGGGATTATAGTGGCTCTTCCCCCCACACCCACCCTCTCACCGCCACTCCTGTCCCACCTCCTACTCCCTCTCCTTTCCCATTCTTCAGTAAGATTAATTTTTAATTATCTTTATAAACAGAAGATCAACTCTATACTAAGTAAGGATTTCATCAATTTGCACCCACACAGACACACAAAGTATAAAGTACTGTTTGAAGACTAGTTTTATTGATAATTCTCATAGTACAACTCATTGAGGACAAAGGTCCTACATGGAGAGCAAGTGCACAGTGACTCCTGGTGTTGAAACCATATTTTCTTTATCCATTCATCAGTTGATGGAAACTAAGTTTGCTTCTATTCCTTTGCTATTGTGAACAGCGTTGCAATAAACATGGGAGTGAGGACGTTGCTTCATTTCCCCTGGATATACACTCAGTTTTGAGGTTGTTAGATCATCCGGTGGTTCTACTTTTAGTTTTTTGGGAAACATCCATATTGTTTTCTACAATGATTGTACAAATTTACATTCCCACAAACAGTGTGTCAGGGTTCCCTTTTCTCCACATCCTCACCAGCAATTCTTATTTCTTTTAGACTTTTCATACTATTTAATTTATTTTCAGAAGGTGCTTATCTTGTTTCTACATTGCTATATATAACCATGTATAATCCCATATCATTCTTACATATTTCTTTAAAGTTCATGTTTGACTATACATTAATATGTTTGTGTTGATTTCACGGGGCAGTAAAAGGAAACATTTTTTCCCATAGACACAGAAATCAGGCAGAGCACTTGGATTTAACCTTGATACTTTGATTTCATCTCTAGATTCTCTGTTTATTGTAATCACCATGGAAACTTTGAAGATTATAAACACTTTCACATACTTGACCTTCTTTGATCGCCATAGGAACTCCATGGGCTAGAACAAGTATGCCCACCTTACGGATGGAGAAACCAAGGCTCCAGAAGTTACATTACTTTCTGAAAACCACCAAACCATTGAAATGATCCTTCACTTCACCTCTGGCCCCATGTCTGAGGTCTATCTAGTGCAATTCTATCTAGTGCATGAGTTCCCTGAATGTGACCTTCTGGAACTGGGTGGCCAGCAATGTTTCTTGGGACAGCCTTACCTTAGAAACTGCCATAGTTTCAAATACTGTTGGAATTTTATTTACTTGTTGTTTATTTGTGCCTTGAAATCTCTCATTGGAATATGCTCCTGGGGCAGATGACAGCTCAAATACTTGCCACTGATAGAGCATGAACTGTGAGATTGGTGTGGTGCAGAGGGCTATCTGCATGCTGGCATTCCAGATTGGAGTCCCAATTCCCCACTGTTCTGCCTTCAATCCAGCTCCTTGGCTACTGTATCTGAGAAAGCAGTGAATGATGGCTCGAGTACTGGGGCCCCTACCATCTACGTGGGAGACTTCAGATAGAGTTTCTAACTCCTGATTTTGACCAGGTCCAGCCCTGGCTGTTGCAGCCATTTGGGGAATGAACCAGTGGATAAAAGATTGATCTCTCTCTTTTCCCCCTCCTTCTCTGTCCTTCTGCCTTTCAAATAAATAAGCTTCTTAAAAAAAAAAAAACAACTATGAGATTTACACCTGTGAAATCTGCCATCAGAACTCCATCGTACATTTGTGACAGAGGCTTTCTGAAACTTCGGGCAGTCAGTTCCTCAAATTCTGCAAAAAACAGTTGTCACAGAAAGTGAGAACCTCAGAGACTGAGGCTGGCTTATCTCAATGTCCCATAGAAATGTATCCCAGCACGTGTGCTTTTTTAAAAAAAAAGATTTTATTTATTTATTTGACAGGTAGAGTTACAGACAGTGAGAGAGAGAGAGAGACAGAGAGAAAGGTCTTCCTTGCGTTGGTTCACTTCCCGTATGGCCGTAACGGCTGGAGTTACACCAATCTGAAGCCAGGAGCCAGGTGCTTCTTCCTGGTCTCCCATGCAGGTGCAGGCGCTCAAGCACCTGGGCCATCTTCCACTGCCCTCTCTGGCCACAGCAGAGAGCCGGACTGGAAGAGGAGCAACCGGGACTAGAACCCGGTGCCCATATGGGATGCTGGAGTTGCAGGTGGAGGATTAACCTAGTGAGCCATGGCACCAGCCCCAGCAGGTGCGATTTTGAAACAGACAATGTGTACTGAGTCGCATTGCCTATCCGCTATACACTCAGTAAAGACACAATCTGTGGAGGCAAGGAAATCGCCAAGTTTCCAATCACCGTGTACCTCTGAGTGAGACTCTCAGGGGCGCTCATCAGCTCTCGGAGCTATTTTTCCTTGCAGTTCACTGACATTCTATCAAAATGCTTTGCCTTTCAAAAAGTAGAGAATCAGGAGAGTAGAAAATAATTGCTAGTTTATGACTCAGATCCCAGGTCACCAGGCATTTTACAGATGGGGAAATTGAGGGTCAAATTGTCAGGGCCTCAGTTTCCCCAAGAGAACATGAAGAGGTTGGCTGAGGTGACCTCTGCCCTCCTTTGATTTCCCCAGCAGTGGCTTCTTCCAAACATAACCCTCCAAGCAGATCAGGTGCTCTCTTAAGCACTCATTACACATCGACAGACATACTTATCAGACTACTATAATTATGCTGTTGGCCAAGCACAGAAAGAAATAATTATAGGAGCTGGCGATGCAGCACAGGGGGTCAAGCTGCTGCCTGTGACATTGACATTCCATTCCAAGTCCCAGCTGTTCCACTTTCCATCCAGTTCCCTGCTAATGTGACTGGGAAAGCAGCAGGAGATGGCACAAGTACTAGGGTCCTACCCACCCATGTGGGAAACCCGGGTGGAGATTGGGGGTGCTGGCTTTGGCCTGGTCCAGCCCCTGCCACAGTCGCCATTTGAGGAGTGAACCAGTGGACAGATCTCTGTCTCACCTCTTTGCCATTCTGCTTTTCAAATAAATGTTTTTTTCACTTTGTTTTCCTTTAATTCTTTTTTCTAAATTTTATTGTTATAAAACTTTCATATAAGTCATATATACATTTTAGGAACACAGTGATACTAGCAATAATTGTGATCCTGGGGTCTAAATGCAGTAGAACAGAGTAAAAATTTATAGGCGGCATGAAGGGAGGAGTATTTCTTTTCTTTGGGGAGTACCCAGGAAAGTTCCTGACAGTACACAGGGTTCAAAGGTCTGGAGGAGTTTACCAGCTTTAGAAGAAAGGGCATTCCAAACAAAAAAGCCGTCTGCACATTAATGTTTATTGCAGCTGAATTCACAATAGCTAAGACCTGGAACCAAACCAAATGCCCATCAACAGTAGACTGGATAAAGAAATTGTGGGACATGTACTCTATAGAATACTGTACAGAAGTCAAAAACAATGAAATCCGGTCATTTGCAACAAGATGGAGGAATCTGGAAAACATCACTCTGAGTGAATTAAGCCAGTCCCAAAGGGACAAATATCATATGTTCTCCCTGATCGGCGACAACTAACTGAGCACCAAAGGGGAAACCTGTTGAAGTGAAATGGACACTATGAGAAACAGTGACTTGATCAGCTCTTGTGCTGACTGTTGTTGTACAATGTAATACTTTATCCATTGTAGTATTTTTTTATTCTAGTACTAGTGGTTGAACTCTGTAATTAACACACAATTATTCTTAAGTGTTTAAATTTTAACTGAAAAGTGATCCCTATGAAATATAAGAGTGGGACTAAGAGAGGGAGGAGATGTACAATTTGGGACATGCTCAATCGGAACTGCCCCAAATGATGGAGTTAGAATCGTGCCAGGGGATTCCAATACAATCCCATCAAGGTGGCATGTACCAAGGCCATCTCACTAGTCCAAGTGATCAATTTCAGTTCACAATTGATCACACTGATAGGTCTAAGAGTCAAAGGGATCACACAAACAAGACCAGTGTCTGCTAATACTAACTGATAGAATCAAAAAGTGAGAGAATGATCCAACATGGGTAGCGAGATACACAGCAGACTCATGGAATGGTAGATGTCCTAAATAGCACTCTGGCCTCAGAATCAGCCTTAAGCATTCAGATCTGGCTCAAGAGCCCATGAGAGTACTTTAGGCATGGAAAGCCAAGACACTCTGAAAAAAAAGAAGACCTAAATGAAAGATCTCTGCGAGTGAGATCACAGTGGAAAGAACAGAGCCATCAAAGAAGGAGGTACCTTTCTCTGAAGGGAGGAGAGAACTTCTACTTTGACTATGACCTTGTCGGAATAAGATCGAAGTCGGCGAACCCTAAAGGCTTCCATAGCCTTGGCAACTCATGACTAGAACCTAGGGAGATTACTGACACCATAAACAAGAGTGTCAAATTGTTAAATCAACATCAGGAGTCACTGTGTACTTACGTCTCATGAGGGATCTGTCCTTAAGGTGCTGTCCAATGTGAAGTAATGCTATAACTACTACTGAAACAGTATTTTTACACTTTGTGTTTCTGTGTGGGTGCAAACTGATGAAATCTTTACTTAGTATATGCTGAATTGATCTTCTGTATATAAAGATAATTGAAAATGATTTTAAAAACTTGGTGTTAAATTGGAAATTGCCTAGAAAATTAATCAATTTTTTTAAAAAAATCATGTAGTATCTCTGTCCTTAATGTGCTTTACATTGTGAATTAATACTATAACTAGTACTCCAACAGTATTTTCACTTTGTGTCCCTATGTGAGGGCAAACTGTTGAAATCTTTATGTAATATGTACTAAACTGATCTTCTGTATATAAAGAAAATTGAAAATGAATCTTGATGTGAATGGAAGGGGAGAGGGAGCAGGAAAGGGGAGGGTTGTGGGTGGGAAGGAAGCTATGGGGGGGAGCCATTGTAATCCATAAGCTGTACTTTGGAAATTTATATACTTTAAATAAAAGCTTTATATAAAAAAAAAAGAAGAAGAAAGGGCATTCCAACAAGCAATGTTAAATAAGATTTGCAACATGCAAAGGGCAAGTATGACATAGAAATGTGCAAAGTAAGGTACCTGTGGATCACCCAGGGGGACGCATAGTAAAATTACACAACTAGGCTCAGTGCTTGGGGACTAATTCTGGTTAGAAATTTCATTCAGTTAAATTCAATAGACTCTTATTAACTATCTCCCATGTGCCAGGATAGAGAAGGATTAAATGTGATCCAATCTTTGTCTTCTGAGGACTTGAAGTACAGTTGAAGAAAGATATTTGGGGCTGGTATTGTGGTGCAGCAAGTTACGTTGCCGCCTGCAATGCCAGCATCTCACCTGAGCACCAATTCAAGTCCCACCTGTTCCATTAGCTGTCCAGCTCCTTGCTAATGCACCTGGGAAAACAGTGGAGGATGACCCAAGTGCTTGGGCCTCTGCACCCAAGTGTGAGATCTGGATGGAGTTCCTGGCTCCTGGCTTCGGTCTGGTCCAGCACTAATCATTGTGGCCACTCAGGGTGTGAACTAGCAGACAGAAGATGCTCTCATTCTCTTTCTCTCTCAAATAAATATTTTAAGAACAAAGATGTAATAAGAATAGCACATATGAAATACAGCATGGCACACTTACTATGAAAGCAAGAACACAGAACTATGGAAGCTGAGGTGAGAGGTCAAGTTGGGAGCAGGGGATTCAAAGGAGACTTCCTAAAGAGGCTTAGCTGAGCCTCCCGGGACAAGGAGGAGGTATCTGGGTGAGGAAAGATGGGCCGAGCATTTCAGGCAGAGAAAATGACCTAGGCAAAGGTACAAAGGCAGGATACAGCTGATCTATTTGAATTGTGATCAGTGCAGCAATGATAGAGAATAATGATTGGAAGGTAGGAAGTGTTTGAATCTAACAATCAAGATTCACAATTGGTTGATTTCTTAATATGAACATCGTAAATTTAGAAAAAAAAGTCAGGTTCTTTGCCATGGTGTAACAAGGGTGGGCTTTAGTCCTGTTGCCAAAAAAAAAAAAAAAAAAAAAAAAAAAAAAAAAAAAAAAAAAAACCTCACTACCCTCTGAAATCTCATCAATATAGCCATTGCCGTCCACACATTCTGATCTTCTGAGCCCAAACCACCCATAACATTCTGCCTACACAGCATTCTAGGCTTCTCTAGCCTCATCCTCCAAATTCTCCCCATCTTTTCTGGTAAACCAATTCCAAAGGCCCTTGCACATCCTTAGATATAAACTGTAATAATGGCCTTACTCCTTGGAAACAATTTTCTATATTAATCAACTTCTTGTTGGTAAAATGAAATATTTGGTTAAAAATCTAACTTTATAAAGAGAAAAGGTTATTCTGATCAAAGGTTTAGAAGTTCAAGTCCAAGATCAGGAACCCTACTGGCTTGGCCTCTGATAAGGGTGGTAATTGTGGACTGGAGCACAAGTGGACAAAGGATCACTCAGCGAGCCAGGAAGCTGTGAGATCAGCTGGGTCCAGCTCAGCTTACTACCCAAGCCTCTCATGAGAACTACTTCTCCTGTGGCCTGAAGACCTCTCACCAGCCCCACCTACACACCACAAATGGATTAAGTTTCTGCCTTTTTAATACAGCCAAGTTAGGAGCACTAGCTAAAGCCCCAAGCTCTTATACTCAGTTGAGGAACATCAATTACTAATTTGCTCAGTGTTCAGATGGCTTCTGCTTTACATAAAGAAACTAGGGAAAAAATGGAGATTTTTTCTAGACTTTACAACCAGACTCAAAACAAGTATGTTTGTCTCATACTTAGTTAATATACATATATACATCCATTTATTGATTTATTAGAGAGTCAATATGCTTATATTTATCCAGGAAATGGATAAATTGGTGCGACACAGACTAAAAACTTCTTTATCTGGACATGGGATAAAGAAGATATGGTTTTATTTACATTTCTAGGATTAAGCACCCAAAATTTCTGCTCCCATCTCAGATACCAAACTGCTCCATGAGTTTTGCCAGTGTTTACTGATAGAAGAAACATGGATGCCCAGAGGAAGGAGGGATGTGCACTTGTATTTGTGACGTGGTTCTGAAATATCTCTGAAGCAGTGGGTACTTGTTAAACCAACGTAGCCAATCTGCATCAAACGCATTTTTACTGTCAGGGGCAAGTAGTATAGAGGAATATCTTGTGATATACCTTTGATAAGGCACTAATACGAGTGCTGCCATGTCTTCCCTCCCCTTTCTATCTGCCAACCATAAACAGTGGATAACTGAAAGCATCTTCCATTGTCAATGGTGACGGAAGTTACAGAGAGAAAGCCAACTCCCAGATTTTCATGTGAAGGTCAAGAAAAGAGGTATTTAATATAAATTCCCCCTATACCAAGCAGGGGATTTGGTCTGCTGAGAAAGGCAGACTCCCTGCGAGCCTGCTGGCTTCTCACTCCTTAGACTACAGAAATCTAGGAGGATGGGGTGAGAAGTCGCCATAGCAACTCCACTGCTGGGGTGAACACTAGACAGTGGTGACACTCAAAACTGCCCATTTCACGACACATTATTTTGATGTTAATATAGTTTGTTTAAAATACAATTTTCACACTGGAAACCTAGAAGTTTATCATAAAACTTAGCAAGTTAAATATATCATATAAATTTATGTCCCTAATACACCGCTAAACTCTGAGATTAGAGTATGAGTGAGTCCTTTGTCTTTCTGAATACACCTGCATGTTCCTTTTTTGAAAGAAAAAAGTTATAGAAGCAGAAAAATGAGAGGTAGTGACATTTTGTGCAAGACAATTAGTATTTTAAGAACTAGTCTGCAAAGGTGTGTTGGAGTACCCTGTACTCCAGGGCCTCGGTTCAAACAGACTTACATTGTGTCAGAATCTCAAATAGGGCAGACCGGAACATGTAAAAGTATAAGGTCAAAATGTAAGGCCAACGGGATCTGTAGATACTGTAATAAGCAGAAAGGGTTATTTTTCAGAATTGGTTGCAGTTTATTTGCTATGAAAGTGTGTGGCTGAGATGAAGATCTCTTCCAAGCTAGAATTCCACAGTGGTTACCTCCCTTAATCCTTTGGTGCCCCCTATGGCCCCAATTCAGAAAATGTTCAATGAAAACACAAATTCTAGTTTTCTATGAAGATTCCTAATTTAAATTAGCATCTTCATCACTCAATTATACTTTGCCCTTTGGAGTTGATAAAATTAACTGGATATCCATTTGGAAGGTAGCTTGGCAATATGTGTGATCAGATTTTCAAATGTCTAGACTCTTTAACCCAATGTCTAGGAAATGAGTGATAAAGATACCAAGAAATTCTGTCATTTGCAGCATCATGGATGGACTGGCAAAACATTGTGTTAAGTGAGACATTAATTCGGGCACAGAAAGACAAACATGACATGCTCTCATGTTTGTGTGGAAGCTAAAGTTGATCTCAAAGAAGTAGATAATGGTGGTTATCAGAGCCTGGGAAGCATGTGGATGAGGAAGGGAAGAAGGGACAATGGTTAATGAGTACAGGGATGCAGGTGGTCAGGAGAAATGGCTTATAACATTCTGCAGCACAATAGGACAACTAGGCTGACAACACTAAATTGATTATTTCAAAATAGCTAATAGCACTTTGAATGTCTCCAGGACACAGAAACACTAAATATTTGAAGTGATGTAAACATCAATTACTCTGTTTTCTTTAAAGGTATCCATAAATATGTTTAATCGTTATGTGTCAGGCAAAAATAAAATTCGTAAATACTGGAATGTCCCTAGTTGGAAGATGATAGTAGTTTTTGACTGGTGAATATTCAGCTTTGTTTACACTGAGTTGGGTTGTAGTTTGCTTATATAGGACCCAAGGCTGGGCAGAGCCATCTGAGTCTAATGGCCTCTCAATTAATTTAACACCATTTTTAAATATTAAATGACTGGTGCCACATCATAGACACTTTACAACTCATTTTCATTATGCATGAATAAATTTTAGGGATTTTATAGGCTGATACATGTTAGCCCATTCATCCCTTTAAAATGTTGTGCAACATTAAATTACACATACAACATAGTTATCTTTCCTCCAACTACTTCATTAGAACATTTTTTTGTTCCTCAATCAAACAATAAATATTCTCTTTCATGAACTTGTGCGATTCTTTTCCTATAGCATCAACCTAGATACTGAAAACCCAGAGTAGAAACACAGATATTTTCAATTTCTCTAAATACTAATTACTCGACTTAAGAACTAATGCTGTCAACAGAAATCTTTAAGAGTTCTGTTGTGCCAACTTGTTGGATTATTTTTCTTGTACAATTAATGTGAAAGATGTCCTTATTTATAGTTTTGATATGTATTTCCATGATCACTAATGAGGATGAAATCTTTTATGTATATTTGTAATTCAGTTGCTTTTCTCTTTGATTCTTTATATCATTTGCTCATTTTTCTAATAAGTTCTCTTTTATATTGATTTTTAGGAACTTTTCACATATAAGATATCAATCCTTTGCTAATTTTATAAGCTAATGTTGATTACATGACTTGTTTTTTTCTTCCTTATATAATATCTTCTAATATAAAAAAGTTTAATTCGTGTATAAGTATTTTCCTTTGTGGTGTTTAATTTTGTGTCTTGTGAAACAAATCTTTTTTCAGGTCTCGAGTTTTAAATATTTTCCTCTGAATATTTGCACTGAAAAATTAACTATAATTGTACATATTTATGGGTTACAGTGTGACATTTCAACACATGTATACAATATGTACTGATCAAATTAGAGTAACCGGTATTTCCTTTCCTTTGACAATACTTTATGATTGGAGGCTTAGAGCTCCTTTATTTGTTCACAAAATATATACTAATTTATTGTGTATTATAATCATCCAGCTAAGCTTTGTGGCTTATATATAAAAGCTTTGTGGCTTTTATATATAAATATTATATATTTATATTATATATAACATTATATATATGTTATATTTCTATATATATCTATATATGTGTGGGGTTTTCTCCCCTCAGGATACATACAATTGAAACTTTTGTGATTTTTTTCCCCTCTCAAGATTGCTTGGCTATTCAGAGTCTTTTGTGGATCCATATGAATTTTAGGATTTTTTTCTAATGCTGTAAACAATGTTGTTGGTATTTTGACGGGGATTGCACTGACTGTGTTGGTTGCTTTAAGTGGTATGGCCATCTTAGCAGCATTAAGTGTTCAGTCTGTGAATCAAGTACACATTCCATTCTCACTGTGCTTATTTCGTCAGTGATGTCTAGTTTTCCTTGTAGAGATCTGTCATTTCTTTGGTTAAATTTGGTCTTTCTTCCTTTAAAGATTTATTTATTTATTTGAAAGTCAGAGTTACACAGAGAGAGGAGAGGCAGAAAGAAAGAGAGAGAGAGAGAGAGAGAGAGAGAGAGAGAGAGAGAGAGAGGTCTTCCATCCGCTAGTTCACTTCCCAATTGGCCACAACGGCTGGACCTGCACTGATCCGAAGCCAGGAACCAGGAGCTTCTTCCCATTTCCCACACAGGTGCAGGGGCCCAAGCACTTGGGCCATCTTGTACTGCTTTCCCAGGCTGTAGCAGAGAGCTGGATCAGAAGAGCAGCAGTCGGGTCTCGAACTGGCATCCATATGGGATGTCAGCACTTCAGGCCATGGCTTTAACCGGCTGCACCCAGCGCTGGCCCCAAATTTGGTCTTAAATATCTAAATATTTTGTTGCTATTATAAATGGGGTTGCTTTCTTGATTTCCCTTTCAGCTAGATGATTACTGGTATATAAAATACTAATTTTGGACATTGATTTTGTATACTTGACTTTACCAAATTGGTTTGCCAATTGTAGAGACTTTTTAGTGGAATCAGTTTTTTCATTTCACATTTAAGTTCTAAATTCAGTTGGATTGCATTTTGTCAATTTCATAATAGAATTCATTTTTTGTGGTCTGTGCTTCTAGATTACATGCTCCATGCTCTCAAATTCATTATTACATTTTTTGGTAGAATGTCCACCATTCACATCAATGTTTCTGTCTGACATTTTCTTCTGTTTTTCATTTCATATTATGTTAATATTGCTATATTCCTTATCTGGTTATTCTTTGTCTATCATAGATTGCAATATCTTAAGTCTCTGTGTGATTTTTGTTTCAGTAGGGTTCTTGTAAACCGCAGAGTCAACATGATACCCTGAGTTTCAGCAGATAAACTAATGCATCTACGCTCCTTGTGATAACTACATATTTGCATTTCTCCCTTCACACTCATTCTGTTTATCTTTTTATCGAATGTTTCACTTTTTCAGTTTTCCTGACTTTTGGTAAATTGATCAACTTTTCTACATTCTTTTTACTCAATACTACCATGAAAGTGCTAGGGACAGAAGTCCTCAGAGTGTCTGCCCACTTGGCAACCTATTGTTTTTAGCCAAATTGCCATTTTGGGGTATATATATAAATATATGAATATATTTTTAATATTTATATTTTTATTTCAAAATCAGGAACTAATCCATATATTTATAGCCCTCCCTAATAATACAAAGATTTAGTATTCTTTCACTGTAACACATACATGCCTTAATCAATTCATATGCCTTTATTTTTCTTATTTCTTGTGGGCCCTCCATTTTTTTTTTAATGACAGGCAGAATTAGACAGTGAGAGAGAGAGAGAGACAGAGAGAGGTCTTCCTTTTCCATTGGTTCACCCCCCAAATGGCCGCCACGGCTGGCATGCTGTGCCAATCCAAAGCCAGGAGCCAGGCGCTTCCTCCTGGTCTCCCGTGTAGGTGCACGGCCCAAGCACTTGGGCTATCCTCCACTGCCTTCCCAGGCCACAGCAGAGAGCTGGACCGGAAGAGGAGCAACCAGGACAGAATCTGCTGCCCCAACCAGGACTAGAACCCAGGTTGCCAGTGCCACAGGCAGAGGATTAGCCAAGTGAGCCGCGGCACCGGCCGGGCCCTCCATTTTTAAGTCATATTTCTTTCTTCCAGTTTCACTTCTCTTCTTATTAATGCTTATCAAGTAATCATCTCTCAATAAAAATCATTTAGTGGTAAGTCCTCTAGAAATTTGCGTAACAAATATCTAAATTTCATTTTGACCTTCAAATTATGGTGTAAATAAGTTACCAGATCAATGTATATTTTCACTTAAGATATTGAACATATTTCCCCAATGTCTTTTGCATCCATTGTTTCTGATAAGATTTCTGATGACTCAGTCCTGTCAACTGATTGGAATTTTTTACTCTCCTCCCCTCCTTTTTTTTAACTAAATGTTTTTCAGTTTAATTATTCTACATCTAGCTTTAGTCTAATTTTTATTTTTTCTTATTTGCTATCTTCCTTTATTTTTAACAGATTGTCTTTCTTCATTTCTAGATCTAGCTGCCATTGTATCAACAAACTGCTTTGCAATTATTTTCTTCACTTTGTCTGGAATGTCAATAAGACCTATGTTGGTTGTTCCAAGGTGGCTGAATAGTGAGAAGCTGCACTGACCTCAGTCACAGAAAGATGCCAGAAAAACAAAGAAGGGGCCAGGATTCCAGGTCACTGAGTCACAGAAACTTCCGGTGGAGAAGGGACAGAACAGAAAAAAGACTGTGTGGCAGCAAAAAGAACAGACATGCCGCCACCAGTCAAGCTGCCAGGGCCCTGCAAATGAGTCAGTGCCGGGCTGAAAGGTACCATCTTGGCACGGTGAGGGGAGAGGCAGGGCAATGCCCCAGCCCCTGGGAGCTTGGACTGAAGGATTTCACAGTCCCCACTGCCTTCAAGTCTGGGCTGGCGACTAGTGGGTGTCTCAGTGACTACTCTGCTCCATGGAAGGAGGCCACGTTTCCTCCCTCCCCTCCCCACACCAACGCACCAGACTCGATTCACTGCAGTGGGGTCACAGCTAAACGCCATCCTGACTTGAGGAACAGCAGACAGTCCCAGTGATGCCAGAGGCCACTGGAGCCAGGGCTGCTCACAGGGCAGAGAGCAGACCTTCTGTACCCTGTGCCTGTAGGGGATTTCTAAGCATAGGCCATGGTGCTAACAGGGTCCCAGGCTGCAGGTGGCATTTCTGTGCACCTGCCAAGTCTGACTGGAGAGACTCAGAGCTGCCTGCTTACTGGGGAGGGTTTTGAGAGGCTGGGGGACACGTTGAGGAGTGGTTCAGTGCTCTAGATGTTGCACATGCCTGTGGCACCATTCACTCACTCTAGCCTGTGGATCAGCTGGTTAACCTGGCACAGAGAAGGGCTAGGCCTGTAGACACACTAGCCAGCTCTAAAACCCCCTACTCCCAGTGGTGGCAGCCATAGGCACTCTATCATGCTGATCCTGGGTGTCACTCCTGCCCACCCACAAACCATGCCACTCAGCACACACCCCTGGAACTTAAATGTAAGCCTTAGGCACTCCGCTGAGCCCTATAGGTACATATCCAGGAATAAAGTCTTAAATAAAAAAGAAAACTCAACCTCCAGAGGTGATTGCAACAAGAGATCCCCATTTGTGTAAAAAATCACCATAAGAAACACGAGAAACATGAACAAGGAAAGCAGTATCACTCCCCAAAAGGGACACAAGAATATATTAATATTGGACTGAGAAGGAGGGGAGATGGACAATAATGCCCAAAAAAAGAAAAAATAGAATGACTGTAAGGTTACTAAAAACAGTTTGATTCCAAGATGGCAGAATAGGGAGGGAGCTTACTGCTCTAAGCTAGGGGAAAACAGTTTTTTAAAAAAATGAAGAGTGTGCATTTTAAGGGAAGAGTTAGGGAGGAAACCACACTGGAAATACTACAGAAGGAAGAGGGATGCTGTGTATCTACACAGAGGGTATAGACGTGCAGCACAAGCACACACCCAACACAGGACCCCAGCAGCCGAGAGCCCGAGCAATTGCCAGCTTGGGTGAGTGCAGTGCAAGGAGGCTGCAGCACCCGTCCCACTGGTGATAGAGCTGCGGGGAGACCCTGGCACAAGTCCAGCCTGGAGCCCTGCAGGCAACAGGGTACCTGCCAACCTAGAGCGGGGAAAGGGCCATGTTTCTCTCTCCCTGTCTTCACCTACAGCAGCACCCGACAACTGGCTGAGAGGGCAGGCACCATTTTGGACACATATAACAGCTGCACCAGGCCCTGTGAAGCGGCAGCAAGCAGCCACAAGAAGTTGCCATCTTGTCAGTAGCTACAGCTTGGGCACATGCATCCAGCAACCAGTGTAAGAAGCACCATTGTGAAACGAGAAGGGGCTATGATTGCTGGTTCTTGTGCACACGTGTAATCCAGGGATGTTACCAGAGGGAAAAATCTACCTTCCCCATTAACTTTGAGTCTGGCTGGGAGGATTGACAGGGGGCTGGGTACCCATTTAGGACTGTGAGGTGTCCCCAGCCTCTCAACATACCACAGACTCTGGGGCTCAAACCACTGGGTGGAGTACCCACAGGAAGCTGGCTCTGGAAATGTCTCTGCTTCTCTGTGGACAGGACAGACTAGCGGGGCAGAGCGGATCCTCTGCATCCTGTAGCTCTGGGATCCTTGTGTGCAGAATCTGTGGGAATTCAGTGACTGTAAAAGAGAGCGCAGGTGTAGCTGGGTCTCTGGTCTTCCACTGTGTGCAGCTCCACAAGCTCACAGCTCCCTGATGCCTGGGGTGGGTCATTGCAATGCATCCAGGCTCACACTAAGGACTGCACAGATCCTGTATGCAATTCTTATGGCAGCACGGATGAGTACTGCACCAACTCTGGGCTAACAACTGGGCATTGAGCACCATGCTAGAGAGAAAGTGAGCAGGTTATTATGCCAACAGAGGTGATTAAGCCCTCCCTGCTGATAAACAAGAGGAGATTGGGGCCAGTGTATTAGCATAGTAGGCTAGCCTCCATCTGTGGTGCCAGCATCCCATATGGGTGCTGGTTTGTTTTCTAGCTGCTCCTCTTCCAATTCAGCTTTCTGCTTATGGCCTGGTAAAGCAGTAGAAGATGGCCCAAATGCTTGGGCTCATACATCCATGGGGGAAGACCCAGAAGAAGCTCCTGGATCCTGGCTTCAGATTGGCACAGTTCCAACTGTTGCAGCCATTTGGGAAGTGAACCAGCAGATGGAAGACCTTTCTCTCTGTCTCTCCTTCTTTCTGTCTATAACTATACCTCTCCAATAAATGAATAAATACATATTTTTTAAAAATTTAAAAAAGATCTACCACACCCAACTTGGGAGTCACCATGGATACTTTCCCCACATTGCAGCACTGACCAGAGCTCCCTGGCCGCACCCAGCACACACCTTGGTATCCACTGAAAGAGCAGAACTCCACTAAGCCACAGAGGAATGTCCAACATAAAAGCCATCAGAGAACAAACCAACAAGTATTTCCACAAATGCCTAAAAATAAATGCAAAATTTCAAGAATAAAAAAGTGGAAGACGGGGCCAGTATTGTGGGACAACAGGTTAAAGCCTCAGCCTGCAGTACCTGAATCCCATATGAACACCAGTTCAAGTCCCAGCTGCTCCTTTTCCAATCCAGCTCTCTGCTTTGGCCTGGGGAAGCAGTAGAAGATGGTCCAACTCCTTGGGCCCCTGTACCCACACTGGGGACCCAGAGGAAGCTCCTGGCTCCTAGCTTTGGATCAGATCAGCTCTGGCTGTTGTGGTCATTTGGGGAGTGAACCAGTGGAATGGAAGACCTCTCTCCTTCTGACTCTACCTTTCTCTGTAACTCTTTCAAATAAATTTAAAAAATAAAAGAATATGGAAGACAACATGACTTCCCCCTTAAAGTAACACAACAATGCTTCAATATTAGAATGAGAAGATGGAAAGATTGATGAATTGCCTGAAACATATTTCAAAAGATTAATCACAGGATTACTGAGAAGCAAATCCACAAATTTAAAAATCCATACATGAAAAAAAGTCCATATATGACATGAATTGTCCCTTTGAAATTGAGATTTGAAGAGAAATCAAAATGAAATGAAAAATTCAGTACATCAAATAAAAAATACAGTAGAAAGCCTTAACAACAGAATTGGTGATTTTGAGATTTTGAAAGGAAATCAAAATGAAATATTAGAAATGAAGAATTCAACATGTCAAACAAAAAATACAGGAAAAAAGCCTTAATAACAGAGTTGGTGAGGCTGAAGAAAGATATCTGAGCTAGAAGAAAATCTTTGGAAATTTTACAGTCAGACCAACAAAAAGAAGAAATTAGAAAAATTAAAACCAGTGTTAGAGATATCTGGGAAGAGATCAAATAACCAAACATATGAGTAAAAGAGTTGCTGAAGGTGTGTAGAGAATGGATTAGAAGGTTTATTCAGTGAAGCAAATACAGAAAACATCCCTAATTTGAAGAAAGGAATGTCCAAATACAAGAGGCACATAGAACTCCTAATAGACATGACCAGAAAAGATCTTCACAATGACACAGTGCAGTCAAACTCTATGGTAAAACATAAAGAAAAGATTCTAACATGTGCATGAGAGAAATGCCAGCGTACTCTCAGAGGATCTCCAATTAGACTCAAAGCAGACTTCTCATCAGAAACCCCTAAGGGATAGGAGAGAATGGTGAGAAATATTCCAAGTTTTAAGAGAATAAAACTGTCAACCCAGAATACTGTACCCTGCAAAGCTCTCATTCATGAATGAAGGTGAAATAAAGACCTTCCATAATAAGCAGAAATTGAAATAATTTGTCACCACTCATCCAGATTTACAAAAGATCCATAAAGATGTGCTACACAAAGAAACACAGAACGATAGCTATCATTATGAAAGAATGTGAAGGCAGAAAATCCCCCAGTAAAAATACAAAAGAAATCCAAAGTAAACAATAGATATATTTATCAAAAAATGGCAGAGCCAAGTCATTATTTATAACCTTGAATGTAAATGGCTTCAACTCTCCAGTACAAAGATAAAGACTGGCTGAATGGATTAAAAAACAAGACACATCTATTTGCTGCTTACAATAAACACAATTCACCAACAAAGATACACACAGACTGAAAGTGAAAGGATGAAAAGAGAAGACTTCCATGCTAAAAGAAACCAAAAAGTGAGGAGGTATAGCTATTCTAATATCAGACAAAATAAATTTACCATGAAAACTGTTAAAAGACACAAGGGGTACTATATAATAATTAAGGAATCAATTCAATAGGAAGATGTGACTATAATAAATTTATATGTACCCAAAGCCAGGGTGCATGAATATTTATAACAAATGTTAATGGATCTAAAATGAGACACAGAATCCAATACAAAGAAATGGGAGATGTCAACATTTAATTTTCAGCAATGGACATATCAACCAGACAGATCAACAGAGAAACAACAGAACAAACCTAGACTATGGACCAAAAGGACCTAACTGACAGCTACAGAACCTTTCATCCCACACTTAGAGAAAGCATGTTGTTTTCATCAGTGCTTGGAACTTTTTCTAGGATAGACCACATGCTAGGCTATAAAGCAAGTCTAAGCTAATTAAAAAAAATTGAAAACATACCAGGTATTTTTTCTGACCAGAATGGAATTAAGCTGGAAATTAATAACTGTAGACTCTCTAGAACATATGCAAACACATGGAGACTGAAAAATCATGTTCTGGAGTGAACATAGAAGAAATCAAAAGAGAAATCAAAAAATTTCTGGAAATGAATGAAGATGACAATATAACATATCAATTCTCAGGTGATATACCAACAGCAGTGTTAAGAGGGAAGTTTATAGCAATTAGTACCTACATGAAGAAATTGGAATGGCATCAAAAAATGAGCTAGCAGTACATCCCAAGGACCTAGAAAAACAACAATAAACCAAACCCAAAATTAGTAGGAGAAAAGAAATAATTAAAACTAAAGAAGAGGCCGGTGCCATGGCTCAACAAGCTAATCCTCCGCCTTGCGGCGCCGGCACACCGGGTTCTAGTCTCGGTTGGGGCGCCGGATTCTGTCCCAGTTGCCCCTCTTCCAGGCCAGCCCTCTGCTGTGGCCCAGGAGTGCAGTGGAGGATGGCTCAAGTGCTTGGGCCCTGCACCCCATGGGAGACCAGGAAAAAGCACCTAGCACCTGGCTCCTGCCATCGGATGAGCGCAGTGCGCCGGCCGCAGCGCGTCGTCCGTGGCAGCCATTGGATGGTGAACCAACGGCAAAGGAAGACCTTTCTCTCTGTCTCTCTCTCTCACTGTCCACTCTGCCTGTCGAAAAAAAAAAAAAAAACTAAAGAAGAAATAAATAAAACTGAAACAAAAAATAAAAATATAAGTGAAATTAAGAGGTGTTTATTAGAAAAAATAAACAAAATTGATACACCATTGGCCCTATTAACCAAAAAATAGGAGGGAGAAAACCCAAATCAATAGAATCAGAGATGAAAAAGGAAATGTAACAACAGATACCACAGAAATAAAATAATAATTAGGAATTACTACAAACAGCTATATGCCAACAAATAAGAAAATCCAGAAGAAATAGATAGATTCCTGGACACATACAATCTACCAAAATTGAGTCATGAAGATATAGGAAACCTAAACAGATCAATAACCAACACAGAAATTGAATCAGTACTAAAGATCCTCCCAATAAAGAAAAGCTGATGATGAATCCACTGCTGAATTCTACCAAACATTTTTTTTTTTATTTGACAGGGAGAGTTACAGATAGTGAGAGAGAGAGAGACAAAGAGAAAGGTCTTCCTTTCATTGGTTCACTCCCCAAATGGCTGCCATGGCTGGTGCTGCGCCAATCCAAAGCCAGGAGCCAGGTGCTTCTTCCTGGTCTCCCATGCAGGTACAGGCGCCCAAGCACTTGGGCCATCCTCCACTGCCTTCCTGAGCCACAGCAGACAGCTGGACTGGAAGAGGAGCAACTGGGACTAGAACCCGGCGCCCATATGGAATGCCAGTGCCACAGGTGGAGGATTAACCAGTGAGCCACAGCGCCAGCCCCAGTTCTACCAGACATTTTAAAAAGAACTAATTCCAATTCTTCTCAAACTAATCCAAACAACTGAAAGGGAGGGAATCCTCCCAATCTTCTTCTGTGAAGCCAGCATCACCTTAATTTGAAAACTAGGAAAAGATGCAAAAGAGAAAGAGAACTATATCCCTATTGAACATAAATGCAAAAATCCTCATCGAAATAGTAGCTCATCGAATCCAACAACACTTGAGAAAGATCATTCATCTGGACCATGTGGAAGTTATCCCTGGTATGCAGGGATGGTTCAACATTCACAGATCAACCAATGTGATACATCACATTAACAAACTGAAGAATAAAAAGCATATGATTATTTCAGTAGGTGCTGTGACAGCAAATTATTTCTTAGCTGTCTGCTGTGCACAGACTTAGTTACTTTTAGTTTGATCTGCAAAAAATAATCTGCAAGCTTTTTAGTATAAAGAAACAAGTAGTTTAAGTAGCAAATTTTAAGAAGCAGGGCAGAGAAAGAGAGAGAGAATGTGGGAGAGTCCCTAAGAGTAGGGACTCAAGCCAGGAATTTACCACTAGGCAGTCTTCATACAGCACTGGAAAAGGATCCCTATTGAGAACGAAGCATCATCAGTAGTCCTCACGGGCACGTTCAACGTCCAGCATGACTGCGTGTTCCCCAGGGTGGAACAGCAGCAGCAGAGGTTTGCTCTGGCTCCCTCTTAAAGCCCCCAAGGACAAGGGTGGCTCATTGCTAAGATTTTAGACAAGCAGTGTGTCCCATCTCAGATCTTGGCCAGAGAGCCGAGACAGGAAGCATGCCCACCTATTTATCAGAAACATTCCTTTATCCTCCTCCGTGGGAAGTGGCCAGGCTCCCAAGGAGCAGGAGAAGGTCATCTGGCAGACAAGTTACTTGTTTACCAGAGCCGAACCTAGATACAAGCCTCTTCATCCTAAACATTTGTCCTTACAGGTGCAGAGAAAGCAGCTGATAAAATACAACATCCTTTCATGATGAAAACCTTAAGCGTATTGGCTTTAGAAGGAACATTCTTCAACACAATAAAGGAAATTTATGACAAATGCACAGCCAGAATCTTATTGAATGGGGAAATTTTGGAAGCATTCCCACTAATACCCAGACCAGACAAGGCTGCCCACTTTCACCATTACTATTCAATACAGTTGTGGAAGTTTCAGCCAGAGCCATTAGCAAGAAAAAGAAATCAAGCGGATACACACTGGAAAGGAGGAAGTCATACTGTCCCTATTTGCAGATGACATGATTCTATATTAGGAACCAAAATACTCTACAAAGAGACTGTTAGAAATCATAAAAAAGAGTTTGGTAAAGTGACAAGATATAAAATCAATACACAAAAATCAGTAGCTTTTGTATATACAATGCTATAGTTGAGGAAAAACATCAAAATCAATCACATTCATGAGAACTACAAAAAAATTAAATACTTTGGAATAAATTTAATCAAGAGGTCAATGATCTTTATGATGAAAATTATAAAACATTAAACAAAAAATAGAAAAAGAGACAACAAATGAAAAAAATCTTCCATGTTTGTGGATTGGAAGAATTAATGTCAAAATGTTCATACTACCAAAAGCAATTTTCAAATTCAATGCAATTGCAATCAAAATACCCGTGACATTATTCACAAATCTGGAAAAAAATGATTCTAAAATTCATATGGAAACACAGGAGACACCAAACAGCTAAAGCAATCTCATATAACAAAAACAAAACTGGACACATCATAATACCAGATTTCAAACATACTACAAAGCAGTTATAATCAAAACATCCAGGTACTGACAAAAAAAAGACATGTAGACCAATGGAGCAGAACGGAAACTCCAGAAATCAATCCATGCATCTACAACCAAGTTATCTTTGGCAAAGGAGCTAAAATCAATCCCTGGAGAAAGGACAGCCTCTTCAACAAATGGTTCTGGGAAAATAGATCTCAGCATGCAGAAGTACGAAACAAGACTCCTGCCTTACACCTTACACAAAAATCTACTTAAAAGGAATCAAGAAATAAATATACAACCCAACACCATCGAATTACCAGAGAACACTGGGGAAATCATACAGGACACTGGCACAGGCAGAGACTTCTTGCAAAAGAACCCAGAAGCACAGGCAACCGAAGCCAAAACTGACAAATGTGATTACATCAAGCTGAAAAGCTTCACACTGGCCCTGAGATTCTGTCATCTCAAAGTGCTGTCCTCCTTATTGAGTCTAGTTTTGTAGTTGTCCCATCTATGGTCACCCCTGGCCCTCAGCAGACACCATCATTGAGCTTCTCAAAGACACTAGTGGCCGTATGTCAGTGCATTCCCTGTTGTCTTAAAAAAGAGAATACTCTTCTGAGTTGCCAGGAAACATCAACACATAGTGGGTTCTCTGATATCATATGATATCTCATATAATAAGGTTATTCTAGGGACCAGTGCTGTGGCATAGTAGGTTAAGCCACTGCCTGCCACGCCAGTATCCCATAAGGGCATTTGTTGGAGATCAGCTACTCCGCCACTGCTCCAGCTCCCTGCTAATGTACCTGAAAAAGCAGTAGAAAATAGCCCAAGTGCCTGAACCCCTGCACCCATGTGGGAGACCTAGAAGACGCTCCTGGCTCCAGGATTCAGCCCAGGACAATCCTGGCCATTGCTGCCATTTGAGGAGTGAACCAGCAGACCAGCAGATGGAAGATCTCTCCCTCCCTCCCTCCCTTGCTGTGTGTGTGTGTGTGTGTGTGTGTGTGTGTGTATGTGTGTGAATTTCAAAGAAATGAAATAAATTTTTAAAATGACCCACCATGAATAACTTGGAAATGATAGACACACCTTGGTTTAATATAGAAGAAAGGATTCAAAGACTTGGGGAGATCAGGATATTAGAGTAGGTTCAACTTGTTCAGAGAGAGAATGTCCATCTACTGTTTACTCCTCAAATAGCCACAATAGCCAGGGCTAGGCTAGGCCAAAGCCAGGAACCAGGACTCAGTCTGGGTCTCCCACATAGGTGGCAGGGACCCAAGTGCCTGCGCATTAGCGGGAAGATGGAATCAAAAGCAGAGCCAGGACAACAACGTGGGATAAAGGTGTTGCAAGGAATATCTTTCACCCCCTAAATTTGTATTTTAAAGATGTGTATAGAAAAAATAAAAAGGGCCGGAACCGTGGCTCAACAAGCTAATCCTCTGCCTTGCGGCGCCGGCACACCGGGTTCTAGTCCCGGTTGGGGCGCCGGATTCTGTCCCGGTTGCCCCTCTTCCAGGCCAGCTCTCTGCTGTGGCCAGGGAGTGCAGTGGAGGATGGCCCAGGTGCTTGGGCCCTGCACCCCATGGGAGACCAGGAAAAAGCACCTAGCACCTGGCTCCTGCCATCGGATGAGCACGGTGTGCCGGCCGCAGCGCGCTGGCCGTGGTGGCCATTGGAGGGTGAACCAACGGCAAAGGAAGACCTTTCTCTCTGTCTCTCTCACTGTCCACTCTGTCAAAAATAAATAAATAAATAAATAAATAAATAAAAAGAAGCAAACAATGGAAAAATGAGATTGAGTTTGGATAATGCAGTTTTTCTCCCTTTCTTTGTATATTCTGTATTTCTTAACCTTGAAAATGAACTTTCAGGGGCTGGCACTGTGGTGCAGTGGGTAAAGCTGCTGTCTGCAGTGCTAGCATCCTATATGGGTGTTGATGTGAGTCTTGGCTGCACCACTTCTGATCCAGCTCTCTGTTAATGCATCTGGAAAAGCAGTGGAGGATGGTCCAAGTCCTTGGACCGCTGCACCAACATGGGAGACCCAGATGAAGCTCCTGGCTTCTGGCTTCATCCTGGCCCAGCCCCAGCCATTGCAACCATTTGGGAAGCAAACCAGCAGATGGAAGTTCTCTCTCTCCTTTCTCTGTAACTCTGACTTTCAAATAAATAAATAAATCTAAAAAATGAACTTTGCTTATATTGATAATGGAAAAATAATGACATTTAGCTTTATTGACATATAATTTATGTTTAAAAATTATACACATTTAATGTATATATCTGGATTAGTCTAGATACATGCATACACCCAATATACATTCACCAAAACCAAGTTACCAAAAATATCCATTATATCCTAAAGGCAAAAAATGAAGTTTTAATTTTCAAAATACAATGGTGACCCTTCAAGCAGGAGAATGTAGGGGCACTGAATTAGTGTCCAAGGGTAGGTATAGCAAAGTACAGCAGACTAGATGGTTTAATTCTGGAGGCTGGAGGTCCAAGCCCAAGCTATGACCATGGTTTCTTCCGAGGTCCCTGTCCTTGGCTTCAGACAGCTGTCCTCCTGAGGGTGTACATGGTCATCTCTCCATACATCTGTGTTCCGATTCCCTCCCCTAATAAGATATTCAAACTAGGGACCACATTTCAACTTAATTACCTCCCTAAAAACCTTATTTCCAAATACAGTCACATTCTACAGTTCTGAGGGTTGCAACTGTAACATTCAAATGTAGGGAGGACACACTTCAACACATAACAGCCACTTATATTACATAGAGACTGCAATGGTCTTTCTAGTATTTCCATACACTTTGCACTGTAGCTGGTTTTGTTCCCCTAATTTCTAAACTCTCTGACTTAAAATCTGTCTGGTCAACCATTTCTATGCAGTAGTTCAAATGAATTGATGGTTTTCTGTGTGTGACATCGCCTTATAAAGTATTTTGCATCCTTTCCAGATATTTGTTCTCAAGTAAAACTGAAACTCCCTGAATCATCACTTCCTCATTCTGCTGCTGCCCTGGAGCCCTCACACACCCGCCCCAAGAGCCAGAGCCTCGGGGACCAGAAAACCTCACACTCAGTGGCTCAGCTTTTTAATAAGGACCCTTACAGTCACGCATCGCCCAGCCATTGGAAGAGGATTGAGAAAGCAAAGATTAAAATGATCTGCTTCAAGTTTCTGATGCCGAAAGAATTTTTCAGGAAAATTCTGGTAAGTTCTGAACTATTAAACTTGTCTTCTGTGTGCCTCTGAGGGAACAGCTACTTTTAAAAATTCCAGATGTACTTTTTATACAAATAGGTATTTGTACATAAGCAGCACTTGTGAAAATATTAATTAGAACCACTAGTGCATTAAACAATGCACTAATCAGTGTATTGAACTGACACTAACTTTACAAATGCTCTTCTGAAAAGAAACGGACCATGCAGTACAGTTAGGACTATGAGAACCAGTTAGGATAGTGAGAGGGTTCCTGGTCCCCTCCTGGGTGGGCAAGGGGAAAGAGGATGAAGAAACAGTACAGGGAAGGTCAGGAATTTAAGCCAGAGGTCGTAAGGGAACCTGGGGTCGTAAGTAATTGCGCAGATTTCTCTCTTCCAGAACTTCACTTGTTACGAAAACTTTTTAACTTCCTCAGAGATAATACCTACCTACTCAGAAAGGAATACCTACCTACTTAGGTCTCTCATTCACACCCATCTCATACAGCAATCTGGCTAAGCAGTGGGGAAAAAAAACCTTCAACTTGTACTTCAGGAAAACGAAACTAACTTGCTTGTGTGTGGTTTCGATTCGTCAGACCATGGGGGGGGGGGGGGAGGTACCGCCTTCCTGGGCCAGAGCCAGGACTGGAGAAAGTGGATTCCCCCTCCCTCAGCTCTAAGAGCCCTGAGAGCAGAGCAACCCCTTAGGACATAGAGACCTGGGGTGCTGCTGAGGACCCCCCGCCCCCCCGCCATGGGTGGACACCCATGCTTGCCCCTAAGAGTTCTGATTTGGTCATTCCTGCTTAACATGGAGACAATGAGAAGTCCTGACATCCTGGGGCTCCTTTGTCAACAATTAATTCACGATAAGATGATTTGGGTTCACAGCTGTTTCCAAACAGGAAACTAAGAGGTCAACAGTTATGTCAAAGCATTCTCAGAACTGGTCCACACCAAACTTTGTTTGGTTCCAACAATATCATGATACTTCTGAAAGTTCATGGAGAAATGGAAACTAAAAAAATATGTTTATTTTAGTGCAAAAATAACTTGAAATCCTTGCATAGGTTTTTCATAATTTACATTTTTAAGTCCTTTTATGTACATGCAGACGCTCTTAAAATTACTGAAGTGCAAGCTATCTTAAAAGCTCTACAGAATTCCACATTCCAATCATTCCATGCTCACAATGGCAATCAAGAAGGAGGGACAGGTCTGAGAAGTATCTGACATTATAATAGGTCCTAAGATATTATTGAAGAGTGCAGTATATCACATTGAGGTAGGGTATTGCTTAGTATGCCATTTAACAAAATAAAACGGGGACCAAGAATCAGTGATCCTGCCTAAAAAGAATATTTCGATCTCCATCATCTCTATCAGCAGAATGTGAACAAAGCTAATTGAAAGAAAGTTTTCCCATTAGGTGGCATCAAATTCCTTGTGTGGCACCCTCTAAACTAGACACAGACTCACAATGGCCGTATAGGCTCTCAAGAGTTGTAAAAAGAAGGGATGGCTTAGATGGGGGAAGCATTGTGTTGCAGTGAGGTAAGACACCACTTGGGACATCTATATCCCGTATCTGATCAAAGTTCCTGCTAATGTGCTTGTAAGGCAGCTTATGTTGGCCCACAGACTTGGGTCCCTGCCACCCATGTGTGATACCTGGATGGAGTCCTGGCTCCTGCCTTTCTCCTGGCCAAGCCCTCACTATTGCAGGCGTTTGGAGAGTGACCTAGTGGATGGCAGATGCCTCATTTGCTCGCTCTCTCTCTCTCTGCCTTTCAAAGAAATAAAGGAAGAGGTAGACTACAGAGGTAAATTCCCAGTGTGCTGCTTCATATCAAGATGGTTGAGTCCTGTGTTCACTAAGACAGGAAATCTGGAGTACAGCCTCTCTAAGACATCCAGAGAGAGGGTGGACAGTAAAACAGCTGAAAGAGGACAACAGCTAAAGGAGAGCTGCCCCTGAGCTGGACAGAGTGAGTCAGCTTCCCAGAGCAGGGGCGGGGTGGCATCAGCAGAGGGACCAGACCTCGGACATGGAGCGCCTATGGTGACCTGGGGCCACCTCCAGGGCATACCCTGTATGAGGAACAGCCTCAATCAGGGCTGTAAGTGGCACAGCACCAAGCCCGGAAACAATGACTAGAAAACAGTGGATATTTATTCCTGTCCCTTTACTTTTGATAAAATAGCCTTTTCATTCTTGTGGCCAGATGACAGGAAAGAGACTTCCCTAGACTTCTATCTGGGATTCCAGCCAAGGGGAATAATTGCCCCAATGGGAGAAGGAAAGTACTTCGACTCACACACATGCCAGCTCACAGGCTTTCGAAATTTTACTATTTTTATCACACCAAGAAAATACATCTCTCATTTGGCAATCTTTTGTTGAGAAGCTATATACTATAAGATTGCGAACAAAATGTACAATACTTGTCTTCATGAAGTGTACAGAGTAATGGGAGGGAAACATGAACAAGATAAACAAGTAGAAACATGGGGAATATTTGTAAGTGCTCAGTAGATGAAGAAAAACTGGCGCTGGAGTTGTGATGCAGCAGGTAGAGCAGACACCTGCAGCACCAGCATCCCACATGGGCACCAGTTCAAGTCCTAGCTGCTCCACATCCAATCAGCTCCCTGCTAATGCATCTGGGAAAGCAGCAGAAGATGGCTCAAGTGCTTGGGCCCCTGCACACATGTGGGAGACCCAGATAAAGCTCCTGGCACGTAGATTCAGTCTGGCCCAGCCCTGGCTGCTGCTGCCATCCTGGGGAGTGAATTAGCAGATGGAAGATTCTGTCTCTCTCTCTCTTTCTCCTTCTCTCTCTAATTCTACCTTTCAAATAAATAAATAAATCTTCAAAAAAAAAAAAAAAGAAAGAAAAGAAAAAACAAAGCCAGCCTCAGGGGTAGAATATGTATATGGGGGGGGGGGGAGGAATAGATTTCAACAAATTGGCTGGGCAGGGCGTCACCTGGAAGCTGACAGTTAATGAAAAGCCTCATGAAGGTAAAGGAGTGAGTTCTGCAGGTGTCCAAGGAGAGGAAGTCTCCAAGGAGGAGCAGTGGCCAGAAGCCCGGCAGGTACCACCTGCCTCAAGGAACAAGAAGGAGGTCCAAGGGATGTACCAGGTTCAGACAGATCTGGGAGTAAGGTGCAATGGCAGAGGGCAGCAGGTACCAGGTCACGTGGGGCGTTGTGGTTCAAAACGAGAAACTTAGCATTTACCCTGAGTCGGCTGGGGATTCAGGGTGGGGGGAGCACTACCCAGCACATTGGGATGATGTAATTTATGGTGTAATAGGGCCACTTTGGCTGCAGTTGTGCAAAGTCCCTGAAGGGGGAGGAGCCCCAGGAGGGAAACTTGAGGAGGAGCTATTCCTGTTCCCTCAGCACACTGCTGGGAGAAAGAAGATGCAGGTGCAGGCGGGAGTCACAATGGGCGGTCAGATGCTACATGTATTCAGAAGACACAACCCATTGGATTTGCTGCAGATGGACTACAGGATATGGGAAGTGAGGAAAAGGATGATTATGCTGTTGTTGGGTGTTTACTTATTTCATTAAATGTATTTAAGTATAGGAAGAGATGTCCTGCAAGAGAGAGGCATTCTCTTCATTACTCTTTTAAGTGTTCTTAATGTTTGGTTCTAAATGTTTTCTTAGTAGAGAGTTAGTGGGGAAAATCTATTCCACAAACAGTTCAATCAATTGAATTGGTTCAATCAATTGCATTTGATTTCCTTGATGTAATAGATTCTCAATAGATTTATTCTCAGACTGAACTAGGACTAAGTCTGTTCTGCCTGCACCTTTACTTCATCTTAGGTCACCTACAGGATATGACTATTGTAATATCTCAAGAAAATGCAACTGAACTGAGTTCCAGCTCAAAGAGCCTCGTGAAGATTTATTTCAAGTTCCTAATATAAAAGTAGACATTCTCAAACAAGCCTTGGTAAGTTTTTAACCATTAAAACCTTGTCTTTTTTTCCATCTATCTTTAAAACTTGATTCTGGAAGCAAATGTGGATCTTTAAAAATGAATATACATTAATGCATCAATAAGCAATTGCTTGAAAATGAGTCTTAAAGGAATGAGAGATGGCACTGCTCTCAGTTCTGTATTGACACGTCAGGACATGTGACTTGGGCTGACTGCAGAGTGCTTCAGAGAAAAGTCCCCAGCAGGCTTGGGGAGAATGCAGAGCATCTGTGGAGGGGGAAGTCTCAGGATGAGGCTGGGAGGCGAAGGTGAACTGCAGAGCAGAGGATCAGGAATCCAGGCATACTGAACGAAGAGAACACTGCAGCCAGCTCCAGCTCTGCACACACTCTGTTGTGTGGCTTAAGATGATGTGAAAAGTTCCTATCTAGTTAAAGGGAAAACCCTCAAAGCTTAGTCATGATTGTGTACAAGACCCCTCTTAGCAACTTCCTTGCACAGAGATGCTATGAGGAAATATATTATTGTAGTGTGTACTTCAGGAAAACAAAACTAACTTGCTTTGTGGTTTCAGTTTTCCTGAGCATAAGAGCAGGGTGGGGCCATGCTACACTCCAGCCTGGTGCCAGGCGACCTCTCCTGGAGGCAGAGAGACCTGACTCCTAGCAATGTGGTGGGCACCAGTGCCGTCCTTGGGGGTGCCACTTTGATCCTTCCTGCTCAGCCTCCAGAGGGAAACACTGAAAGCCCTTTAAGAATCATCCTAAAATCAAGTACCAGTCAGAGCACTCCGGGTGCAGAATGATCCTGGAACACAATACAGGGGCTAAGGTCTAGAAGTCTTCTCCCTGGCTGCAACCAGAGTAGCTACACCTTTCCCCATGCTAAACACATAGGGCCCAGGTATGCTCCTTTTGAAGGAGCGGAACATAAGCAAACAACCACCATCAAGACAACACTGGTTCTGGTCCAATTCCCTAACTTACGAATGGGAAAGATGCTGGCTGAGAGGAGATGGAAGCTAATCATGACGTCACTTTCCTGATCACAACTCCTCCTACTTTGTACACTTCATGCAGTTTCTGTTCAACCTAAGGATCCCTCATGCTCAAGAAAATAGATCAATGGCCCAGTGTGTCAGATTCAAGACACAGAAAGGGCCAGGGAGTTGTGTCAAAGTCCAAATTGTTGTTACTTTGAATAAAATACATAGCCCAAGCCAAATACAGATCATAGATCAGATAAGATGCTCTTATAATTGACAGGATGCCGAAGTTGTGTGAAAGTAAGATCAACCTGGTGTAGTAGCTGCCAATCATATGTTTTTTTCTCAGCTACCTCCAGGGGTAGGCAACTGGAGAAATTATTTGATGATATACAGGTGTCTTCAAGTTTGAACAACGAGGGAACCTTTCAAATAAGGTAGAGGTAAAAAGATAGTAGGCTTGGGCAACACGAAGCCAGTCACCCTGTTTGAGAAGGGTGGTTCCATCTCCGTGTTCATTCTTGGCAAAATTCAAACAACGAAGGAGAAAGGGAGGGGGAAGTCATCACTCTGTGAGCTGACACAAAGTCAAGCCCTCCACTAGCCCCCACTAAACACACATGCACACATATGTGTCTGGGCACATGGGGCCAATAAGCAGTCAATCTTTAAAACCTGCTACTGGTAGAGTTGGGGATCTATCTGAATTGTTGTAATCACTAGCTAAAGCAGCAGAGAAAAATCCACAGCCTTCTCTTGTAATCTTTGGAGTGCCCCCAAAAAGAGGGTGGGCAGTTCCAATCACTGGAGAGGACTCTGGCTAGGAGATCACCTCTGACCTGTGCAAAGCTGGGCTGCAGAGTGAGGTAGGGGCATCTCTAGGGGAGGCTCCTTTGGCCTAGCGTGACACAGCAAAGGGCAGTGCTGAAGCCTTGGGGCCCTGGCCCACTGAGAACCTCAAGTGGCAAGAACCTCCTCTAGGCATACCCTGGACGGGAAACACGTTCCTTCATCAAAACTCACAGGGGTGTTAGGAACCCAGAATCCACAGCAGGACTGCAGGTCCCTGTAATCCACGTGGCAGGCAAAGGATGTACATGTACAAACTTTTAGGAAAGTAAACTTTTTCACCCATGACACTCTGACCTGGAAGCCAGAGTTGATTTGGGTCTAATAGTTGACAAAACTAAACACATTTCTATAGTATTTTTTTCCATTGCTAACTTGTGGGTTTTTAAAAATTATTATTTCTCTACATCAAAAAAAAATCTCAATTTCCTCAGGTGAGAAATAATCACTGCGTGCTAATTTTATGTTGGACTCTGGTAAACTTGCCAATGAACGAGAGGCAAATGTGTCAGTTCTCAGAGAGGTTGTGTCCTAGTTGCTGAGACAGACAGAGAAAGTGATGGAAGTACAAGGTGTGTAAATCCTAAGATGAGAAACAGGCAGGCGAGGTGGGAGGAGCGGCAAAGAACAGGCTGCAACTTTGGAAAGGGAAGCCAAGAAAGGCCCTGTGGATCTGAGTAGTAAAGAGCTGAAGGAAGAGGGGATGTGGACTGTCAGTACCTGGAGGAAGCACATGCCGAGCAGAAGGAGCGGCGTGAAGACCTGCTGCTGCAGCAGGCCTGGCACGCTTAAGGAAGAGCAAGGCAAGTGGTGGCGTGGGCAGGATGAGCAGATGCTCTGCAGACAGAAAGAGGGCGGGCAGATCACACAGCACCTTATCTACAAGCTTTGACCTTCACTCATGGGAGACGAGCAGCCACTGGAGGGTTCTGAGCAGACTGACATGAGCACACTTATATCTGAACACGCCCATGTTAGCTGCTGTGTTGAAAATAGAATGAATGAGATGGGGTGGGGGTAGACAAAGCCAGAAACAGAGAGACCAGGTAAAAATCATCAAGATAAGAGATGATGGTTTATACCGAGTAGTACAAAGGGATGGTGAGAAATGGTAGAATTCTGGAAATACTGTGAAGGTGAGGTTGAGAGTATTTGCTAAACATGCTGTGTGTGAGGTATATTGAAAGGGAAGCCAGCAAAGATGAAAGATGCTGCCAAGTTCCCCCCTGAATGATTGGCAAGTTCCATTAACTGATAAGACTGTGGGAGCAGCAGGTTTGTGGTGTGAGGCACAGATATCAGGAGAGGGATTTTGGTCATTAATTTATAAGAGCTGTTTGATATGTGGGTGGATAAAGAGAAGGCAAATATATGGCATCACAGGAGAAGTGGAAGCTCTTGATATTGATTTAGGAAGCACTGGGCACAGTGGTTTTATTTAAATACAAGATGGGTGAGATCTACAGGGAGAAATTCGGGGTCGAGAGGAGGTGTCCAGAGGCTAAGCCTAAGAGGCACTCAGCATTTAGAGGAGAGAGGCAAGCAGGAGCCAGCAGAGGACACAAAAGGATGGGCCAGGAAGGGAGAAGGAACCTGAGGGGAGTGTGGCATCCCAAGAGCCTGGGAAGAGAGTGTCTCAGGGAAAAGAGAGCGATCAGCTGTTTCAAATGCCACTTCCAGGTCAGTGTCAAGTGCAGTTCAGGGAAGAGGGGAAGCCAAAGCTTGCTTGGAGGGAGTTCTAAAGGGAATGGAAGAAGAGAACAAGAAACAGCAAGTAAAGACACTTCTACTGTGAAGAAAAGCAGAAATGTGGGACAAAAGTAGATTCGAAAGAGTCTGGTTTAACAGAAGATAGTCCCACAGTTTCAGCTGAAGAGGGAAATCCAGTGGACGTGGAAAGACAGGAGAAGGGAGACAGGTTGACCTTGTTAGGACTGTGAACAATCTATTCAGGGAAGAGAAACTCAGGGGACAGGTTTGGCTTACACTGATGCCCACATCCCAGGGCAGAATGCCTAGGTTCAAGTCCTGCCTCTGCTCCTGCTTCCAACTTCCTGTTATTGTACACTCTGGGAGGCAGTAGGTGATGGATCATGTACTTGGGTCCTTGCCAACCATGTAGGAGACCCAGACTGAGTTCTTGGCTTCTAGCTTTGGCCTGGTCCAGCCCCAGCCTTTGTAGGCATTGGGGAGTGAACCAATAAATGGGAGATCTCTCTCTCTCTCTCTCTCTCTCTGTTTTTGCCTTGCTGCCTCTCAATTTAAAAAAATTCAGAATCATTTTCATATTTTAAAACCAAAATAAATACCACCCTGATGTCTGCCTTCATCTTAGCATACTACTCTCCAGCAGGTGGGCCTTTGTACCCACAAGGATATCAGTCAGATTAGATTAGGGTCTACCTTAAACACTTCCTATTAACTAATTTCGTCTTCAATAACCTTTCTCCAAATAAGGTCACATTCTGGGGTACTAGAATTTAGGAATTCAGAACAAGAATTTAGGGGATCGCAATTCAACCTATAATGGTAATGAATGATGAGATCGAGTGTGTGACCATGGGCGTCAAGATGGGTTGAAGTCAAGGTCATTAAACAAGAGGCAGTCAATGAGGTGACAGCCAGGGCAGTGGAAGGACCAACTGCTTGTCTATTAGGAAGGAAACAGTATCAAAGGGCCTGAGTGTCCTCTGCCCTTCACCTGCCTATAAAAGGAGGCCAAGATGTATAAAAATCAAGTATCTAACAAGTGCTCCAAATATGAAATATTTTACCACTAGGGTTTTTAAAAAGTCCACATAACAAAATCATATTTTTAACATCTCACATTAAAGGGATGTAGTACTCAGCATTTACTACAAAATGACTCAGAAAAACATTTCATTAAGAATAGATGGAGGAGGGTGTTGTGGCATAGCAGATTAATCCTCTGCCTGTGATACTGGCATCCCATTTGGGCATCAACTCCACTCCCAGTCCAGCTCCCTGCTAATGCACCTGGGAAAGCAGTGGAATATGGCCCAAGTACGTGGGTATCTGCACTGTGGGAAACTTCAAAGAAACTCTAGGTTCCTGGCTTTGGCCTGGCCCAGCCCTGGCTATTGTAGCTATTTGGGGAATAAACCAGCAGATGGAAGATAACTCTTTCTCTATCATCTTCCCCCCACCTCTCCCTTACTCTTTCTTTCCAATAAAAAACATAAATCTTTTTTAAAAAGAATAGATCCAATAACTATTTCTACATTTGGTTCCCTATAGTGTTTACACACAGGTAAGGCAGGGCACCTCCGTTCAGCCTTACCTAAGATGACACTTAGGGCCCATGCAGAAGAGAGAGAATCCTCCTGGATGGGCCTCCCAGCAACAGGAGTCACCTATTGGGGTGTAGTGCCCCCTGCCCAGGAACACCCATGGCAGGCCTGAGCACTGCCAACCACGTTCCTAGACTCATTAGGCCCTTGGAAGGGCCCCTGGGCAAGCTGTTCCTTGCTCCCTTAACTGTGCCCTGGGCTTCCTCCTTTCACCTGACTCCCCCCCACTCCAGCTACACCCCCTTAACCTCACCTGCCCAAGGTTCCCACTTCCCTGGTGATGCTCTCCTCGTCCTCACATAACCCAGTCTTACGCCCATCCTTGTATCACACCCAAATCACTAATCATAACCTGCCATCATCACTTGCATGTGTGTGGCTTATTTTCTTTCATCTTCTCCCATGGACTGTAAATGTCAGGAAAAAACCCGACATATCTTTTGTTACCACTGTCTTTCTGGCACAGAATAGGAACTCAGAATTTGTTGAATGAGTAAACAACACAGGTCAAGGCAAAATAAGACTTTCCTCTGGTTGCAATATATGCATGAATTCTTGTGGCATCTCTAAAACCAGTTCCAGCTACTTTACAAATGAACAGAATGGATCATCTGAAATATGTTTAGAGTGTTCTTTGTGCCCAGTTGTCAGAGTTTTGTTCATTGGCCCAGGACTAATTGTGTCTTACAGACTGAAACCAGCAGTGACTTAGGAAATTCAAGGCACTTGTGTATTGGTCAGCTTTCTGTTGCTTTAACTACAATACATATGAGGCACTTCGTAGGAAGCGAGCAGGTTTATTTTGACTCACAGTTTGGAGAGTTACGCTCCAGGCTCACTGCTCTGGCATCTGATGGAGGCTGGCAGTGGTGATCACCTGGTGAGGCAAGAAGCAAAGGTAGACAGGAAGCACACGTGGCTTATACAATCAGTCTCACAAGAACCACCCCTCCAGGGCAAGGCCTTTAGACCTCCCACCAGGCCAACCTCCCAGGTACCATATTAGATCAAGTCTCCATTCTTAACCCATCAACAATTCACAACAATCCAGCAACGTAAGTCTTTGGGGGTTTAAATAATATCTGCATGAGTCTGGAGAAGTCCTTTTCAAAGCATGACATTAACAGCACCAGGAAAAGTCTCACCAAGACCAGTGGAAGCTGCCATGCCCTGTGGCTGCCGGCCTGCAGACAGACTGCGGCCCCAGCTGAGCTTGACCTCACGGAGAACTTCCAGGCCAGCTTTTGCAAGAAACCCAAATGCAGATGAATCAATTTGCAGTTGAGCTAGAGGTTATTAGTATACATTAATTTGTTTTTTATTTACTATTATTTATTTGAAAGCCAGAGCTATACAGAAAGAGAGAAAGAGAGAGATAGAGACAGACAGAGAGAGAGAAAGAGAGTGCGCTTCCATTTGCTGATTTACTTTCCAAATGCCTGCAACAACTGGATCTGGGCCAGGCCAAAGCAAGGAGCCCAGAACCCCGTCTTGGTCTCACATGTGGGCAACAAGGACTCGAGTACTTGAGCCACAGCTGCCGCTTCCCAGCATCCACGTTAGCAGGAAGCTGGATCCGAAGCAGAGCTAGGACTCGAACCTACGGTGTGCAGGTGTCCCAAGCAGCGTCTTGACTGCTATGCAAAACCTTCACCCCAATAGTACCATTTTAACACCTAGGTAGCTTAAATCTTTCAAAAATCTTTTCAAATATATTTTCTCTTTTCATAATTCACTTTGATACTTTTATTTGATTGATTCTTAATACTTTTCATCTATTTATGCTTAAAATTTGCTGTCTCATTTTCTTACTTAAACCACTTTAGTGATTCTTCCTTTTCACCCTGATTCAGTAGACCTGGGGTGGGGCCTGGGAACATCATTTCTAGCCAGTTTCACAGTGACTGATGCTGTTGGCCTGGAGATCACACTCTGAAAACCCCTGCTCTCAACTAGGCCTACACACTACATCCACCCAGGCAAGGTTTCAAAAGCACTAATGCTGGAAAACACCACTGTACTCTCTCAGCCAATGAAACTAGTCTCCAGTGTAAAGCCCCAGCTGATTTTAATGTTTAGGCCAAGGCTGGGAAATCCTTATCTATGGACTTAGAATTTTTAGTTTTTGCAATCCAGCTAAGTACATAGTTGTAGGGCCTTCATCAGTCTCAGATCAATAATTGGGGCAAGAATTATTTTAACAAAGTTAAAAAAATAAAAAAGCTCATACCATTTTCCCTATATAGTTTTATTTAGGCCAGTCCAGTCTGGAAGCCACAAGAATTAGCTAACAAAAAATCACGGCCAAGGCCCCAAAAGCACCAGCCTTACGGCCCAACAGCTTGAGTTTCAACAGAGAATAGGCAATGTCTTTACCAATTGCTTAGTTTCTTTGCTTTGGTTTTTTTTTTTTTTAATTTTACAGGCAGAGTTAGACAGTGTGAGAGAGAGAGAGACAGAGAGAAAGGTCTTCCTTCCGTTGATTCACCACCCAACTGGCCGCTACGGCCGGTGCTGCTCCATTCCAAAGCCAGGAGCCAGGTGCTTCCTCCTGGTTTCCCATGTGGGTGCAGGGCCCAAGCACTGGGGCCATCTTCCACTGCCCTCCCAGGCCACAGCAGAGAGCTGGTCTGGAAGAGGAGCAACAGGGACTAGAACCTGGCGCCCATATGGGATGCTGGCACCGTAGGCAGAAGATTAATCAAGTGACCCACGGTGCCGGCCCCCACCAATTGCTTTGTGACCATGTAACAAACATGGCAGCTTCCAAGCTGGGATCAAGGTTTCCTGTTCCCCAACAAACCTCCACTTAGCCAATGTTAAATTTTATTTACAATATTCTGCCATGTTCCAGGACAATTTCTGTGTTACTTATGATTCTGTTTTTAACTTACAATGACCCAAATTTTACCAAATGAAAGCTAAAAGGGGAAATTATTACAAGGACCAAAGGGCACAGCATGGGGCAGATGCTGTGGCATAGCCCCGTGACTGTCTTTCAAACAATTAAATCTTAAAAAATAAAAAGGTGTGTCACCTAGTTAGCAGCTACTGCTTATTTCATGATGACACTTACCATTACCTAAGAAATAAGGGCACTGATTGGGACTGAATAAAAAGTTAATATCAAGCAGGCTTTAAGAGCCAAACCTGTGCAGTGCTTCATGTACACGGGTATTTCAAAGGTTCGTGGAAATGGAGTTAAAGGGTAAGCTTATTTTATTACCAAAAAAAATAAAATAGTGTGAGGGGCCACAGTTGTGGTACAGTGAACTAAACTGTTACCTGTGATGATGTCCCAGTCCCAGCTACTCCACTTCCAACCCAGCTGCTGCTAATGTACCTGGGAAGGCTGCAGAGAATGACTCAGGTACATTAGTCCCTTCCACCCAAGTGGGAGACCAAGATGGAAGTCTGGGCTCCTGGCTTTGGTCTGGACCAACCCTGACCCACGGGGAGTGAAGCAGTAGATGGGAGATATTGCTCTCTGCATTCCAAAATAAATCTTTTTTTAAAAAAGTGTGAAGTCCATGCATAGATAAGGGATCTTCAAGGTCTTTGAGAATATGTATTATGAAAAAACTATGGATTGGATTTCAAAAACTTTTCAACCAAAATATTTTTAAAGTATACTTATTTTTTTAAATTTGTATTTATTTTCATTTTTATTTGAAAAGCAGACTGACAGTGAGAGAGATAGACAGAGATGGAGATATAGAGATCGTTCTTCCACTGGTTTGTTCTCCATACATCCACAATAGCCAGGGTTGGATCAGGCTGAAGCCAGAAGCCTGGAACTCAGTCTGAGTCTCCCATAGCAGGTGGTAAGGACCAAAGTACTTCAGCCATCCCCTGCAGCCTCCCAGGGTACGCACTGGCAAGAGCCTAATATCCAAAGTGGAGCCAAGACTTCAACCCAGTTACTCAGCTGGTTTAACAGCTGGCAGCTTCACTGCTGCACTAAATCCTTCCCCCCCAACTTATGTTTAATTCCATTTTTGCCAAAAGTTTATTAAAGTACTATTTTATATTTGCAAGAAATTATATATACAATTGACTACATAATTCCAATGATAAAGTATAATGCTAAAATATTTGTTTTGTTACTTTTTCCAAGGAAGAAAGGCAAAGCTTTGATATGAATGAACAAGTAACCCTACCAGAACTGGTCAAAGACTGGACCAAAGAGCATGTGAAAAAATGGGTAACTGAAGATCTTAAGATTGATGAGAAATATGGCCAAATGTTGCTCAATGAAGAAGTGACAGGGCTGGTCCTGCAGGAATTAACTGAGGATGATCTGAAAGAAATGGGGTTACCACGGGGTCCAGCACTTTTGATAAAACGTATGTATAACAAACTACTTAATAGTTCCCCTGAAAGTGACAATCAGGATTCTGGAAAATTAGATAATATAAAACCATCCAAGAAAGAACAGCAAAAAAAGCTAAAACAGAAAAGTAAAGAAGAGGGAACATCCATGTCTCTCAATATTGATCATGATCTCAGAGAGACTACAGAAAATGAAGTCCAAGAATCAATTCTTTTGAAGGAAAAAGCGTTGGATGAAACAGTGAATGCTACAGGCAAGAAAAATACAATACAAACTGAACAGTTGACTTGTATGCCATACCCTTTTGATCAGTTTCATGACAGCCAGCGGTATATAGAACATTACATTCTACAACCTGAAACGGGACCACTCAATCTCATCGACCCAATACATGAGTTCAAAGCTCTCACAAATACAGCAGCAGCCACAGAAGAAGATATTAAAATGAAATTTAGCAATGAAGTCTTCCGATTTGCATCAGCTTGCATGAATTCACGCACCAACGGTACTATTCATTTTGGAGTCAAGGACAAACCCCATGGAAAAATTGTTGGTGTAAAAATCAGCAGTAAGGATGTCCTAATTAATCACTTCAACGTGATGATCAAAAAGTATTTTGACGACAGTGACATCAATGAAGCCAAGAAGTGTATTCGGGAGCCAAGGTTTGTGGAAGTCCTGTTGCAGAACAGCATGCCATGTGACAGATTTGTCATTGAAGTCGACATTATTCCAAAACACTCTGTGTGTAAAGAAAAATATTTCTACATTAAGATGCAGAGTTGTAAAGATAACGTGTGGAAGCAAAACCAAGAATATTCGCTGTTTGTAAGAGAAGGGGCTAGCTCCAGGGATATCCTCGCCAACGCCAAGCAACGAGATCCAGATTTCAAAGCATTTACACAAAATTTAAAGTCACTGGTAGCATCTAGAAAAGAGGCTGAAGAAGAATATGGATGGAAAGCAACTAAGAAGGAGAGCGAAGGGCTAAAGCTGGTGAAGCTTCTCATAGGAAACCGAGACTCGCTGGATGACTCGTACTACAGCTGGTACATTCTTGTAACAAACAAATGCCATCCAAACCAAACAAAGCACTTAGATTTTCTAAAGGAAATCAAGTGGTTTGCTGTGTTGGAGTTTGATCCTGAATCTGGGATCAATGGAGTGGTCAAAGCTTACAAAGAAAGTCGAGTAGCCAACCTTCACTTTCCAAGTCAGTATGAAGACAAGACGAGTAGCCTGAGAGAGAAGATTTCTACCCTGAATCTTTATCAGCAGCCCAGCTGGGTCTTCTGCAATGGGAGATCAGACTTGACAAGTGAGACTTACAAACCTCTCGAACCACATCTGTGGCAGAGAGAAAGAGCTTCTGAGGTCAGGAAACTGATTCTCTTTCTCACCGATGAAAATATAATGGCAAGAGGGAAATTTTTAGTTGTGTTTCTACTACTGTCTTCAGTGGAAAGTCCAGGAGATCCACTCATTGAAACATTCTGTGCTTTCTACCAAGCTCTCAAAGGAATGGAAAATATGTTGTGCATCTGTGTAAACTCACAGATTTATCAGCGGTGGAAAGACCTACTGCAAACAAGACTGACGGTGGCACATGAATTATCAAACCACAGCATTTCCACTTTAAATCTAGAATTCGTAAACAGTACTATCCTTAAACTCAAATCAGTGACTCGGTCATCAAGAAGGTTTTTGCCTTCCCGTGGATCTTCGTCAGTCATCCTGGAGAAGACGAAGGAAGATACATTGACCGCTCTGGAAATCCTCTGTGAAAATGAGTGTAGGGACACAGACATAGAGAAAGATGAACCTAAATTCCTAGAGTTTAAGAAATCCAAAGAAGAACACTTCTATCGAGGTGGCAAGGTGTCCTGGTGGAATTTTTATTTTTCTTCGGAAAATTATTCTTCAGCTTTTGTGAAAAGGGACAGTTACGAAGACCTTAAGAATTTAATACAGTGCTGGGCAGATTCTCCAAGACCAGTATTTGCAAAAATCATCAATCTTTATCATCATCCAGGCTGTGGGGGCACCACATTGGCTATGCATGTTCTCTGGGACCTAAAGAAAAACTTCAGATGTGCTGTGCTCAAAAACAAAGCGACTGATTTTGCAGAAATTGGGGAACAAGTGACCAATCTGATCACCTATAAGGCAACCTGCCATCAGGATTATATTCCTGTGCTCCTCCTGGTAGACGATTTTGAAGAACAGGAAAATGTCTACATTCTACAGAACACCATCAATTCCATTTTAGCAGAGAAGGACTTGCGATATGAAAAAACATTGGTTATTATCTTAAACTGCATGAGATCCCAGAATCCAGATGAAAGCGCAAAATTAATAGACAGTATTGCACTAAAATACCAGCTTTCTCCCAAGGAACAGAAAGCTTTTGGGGCCAAACTAGAGGAAATTGAAAAGCAGCACAAAGACTGTGAAAACTTTTATTCCTTTATGATCCTGAAACGCAATTTTGATGAGACATATATTAAAAATGTGGTCAGGAACATCCTGAAAGGACAGGATGTCTACAGCAAGGAAGCACAGCTCATTTCCTTCCTGGCCCTGCTCAACACTTACGTTACGGATTCCACAATTTCAGTGTCACAGTGCGAAATATTTTTAGGAATCATTTACACGAGTACACCCTGGAAACCTGAGAGCCTGGAAGATAAGATGGGCACGTATTCTACCCTTCTAATAAACACAGAAGTCTCAGAATATGGGAGATACACGGGTGTGCGTATCATTCACCCACTGATTGCCATTTACTGTCTCAAAGAACTAGAGGAAAAACATCAGTTAAGTAAACATCACATTGCATTGAAGCTATTAAATGAGAATTTATTCTATGATTTCGGTATAGGAAGAGACAAATTTCAACACGATGTGCAAACCCTTTTGCTTACAAGACGGCGCAAGGAGTATGGAGATGAGACAGACACTTTGTTTTCCCCATTAATCGAAGATTTACAGAACAAGGAAATTGAAGAGGTCTTGGTGGCAGGATGCAATCGATTTCCACAAAATGCATTCATTTGCCAAGCCTTGGCAAGACACTTCTACATTAAAGAGAAGAACTTTGAGACTGCTCTCGAATGGGCAACTCTGGCCAAAACCAGAGCACCTAAAAACTCCTACATCTCAGACACCCTCGGTCAGGTCTACAAAAGTAAAATCAAGTGGTGGCTGGATGAAAACAAAAACAGTAAGGTCATTACTGTTAAAGATCTAACGCATTTACTAGAAGCCACGGTAAAGGCCTCGGGAGCTTTCAAAGAATCCCAACAGCAAACTGACAGTAAAAACTACGAAACCGAGGCGTGGTCAGCACAGAAGTCCCAGAGGAGATATGACACGTATAACACAGCCGGTTTCTTTGGTGAAATAGAAGTCGGTCTCTACACTATCCAGATCCTTCAGCTTACTCCTTTTTTCCACAGAGACAACGTGCTGTGTGTAAAACCCATGGTGCAGTTTCTTTCAGGAAAGGGAGACATTCCATTTAATGCAAGAAATGAGTATTACTTGGCTCTTAGCAAGTTCACATCCTACTTGCAAAATTTACAGTCAAATTTGAAAGAGTGCTTTGACTTTTTTATTGATTATATGGTGCTTCTGAAAACGAGGAACACCCAGAAAGAAATGACAGAAATACTGTTAAGCAAAAAAGTCAGTCGTTGTTACAAGAAATACAGAGACCTTTTCTGCATTTTGGATTCAAGTCCATTACAGAGCAAAGAGAGTCAGTTACTCCTGGAGGAGAATTGCAGGAAAAAGCTAGAAGCTTGGAGAGCTGATAGGTTTTCTGGACTCCTGGAGTATCTTAGCCTAAGCCACAAAGAAGCCACAAGCACCATGGAAAATATAGTAGATGAATACGCCTTCCTGTTGAAGCAAAACCCAAACAAACGGCTGACAAAGGAGAAACAGAATTTCATTCTGGCCAACATTATTCTCAGCTGTCTGAAACCCACCTCCAAGTCCATTCAACCTCTGAACATGCTTAAAAAACAGCTCCGAGAAGTGCTACAACTCGTAGGACTACATCATCAATATTCTGACCCTTATTTCTTGGCTTGCCTCCTATTCTGGCCAGAAAACCAAGAACTGGATCAAGACTCCAAACTAATTGAGAAGTATGTTTCATCCTTAAACAGAGCCTTCAGGGGACAGTACAAGCGCATGTGCAGATCGAAACAGGCAAGCACGTTTTTCTACCTGGGCAAGAGGAAGGGGCTCAACGGTCTTGTTCTCAAAGCCGAAATAGAGCAGTACTTTAGCAAGGAGCAAAACACAAACTCCCTCTGGCAGAGTGGAGATGTGTGGAAAAAAAAAGAAGTCAAAGACCTCCTGCATCGTCTCGTTGGTCAGGCCGAGGGCAAGCTAATCTCCATTGAATACGGGACGGAGGAAAAAATTAAAATACCAGTGACATCTGTGTATTCAGGTCCACTCCGCAGTGGGAGGAACATAGAACGAGTGTCCTTCTACCTGGGGTTTTCCATTGAAGGCCCTCTGGCATATGATATAGAGGTAGTTTAAGAAGAATCATTGCTGCACTGCACAGGCCCACCTCTCTGGGACTGCATTCCCTTTCTCTACGGCCATGCCATTTTTGTGACATTATGGGTTTATCACTATAATTTTGCTTTTGTCTCCCAAATGAATTATAAACTTTTTTGTAGGGCAGGAAATGTATCTACACACAAAGCTTGGTATATGGTAGGGTCAGTCATATAACATTTTGGGGCTGCCACTGTGGGTAAAGCTGCTACCTGCTGTGCCAGCATCCCATATGGGCGCCAGTTCAAGTTTCAGCTGCTCCACTTCCAATCCAGCTCTCTGCTATGGCCTGGGAAAGCAGTGGAGGATGGCTCAAGTCCTTCGGCCTCTGCAATGGCATGGGAAGACCCAGAGGAAGCTCCTGGTTCCTGGCTTCAGATCTGCACAGCTCCAGCTGTTGCAGCCATTTGGGGAGTGAACAAGTGGATGGAAGACCTCTCTCTCCCTCTCTCTGCCTTTGCCTCTCTGTAACTATGCCTTTCAAATAAATAAATCAATCTTTAAAAAAATCATAGGCCGGCGCCGTGGCTCAACAGGCTAATCCTCCGCCTTGCGGCGCTGGCACACCGGGTTCTAGTCCCGGTCGGGGCACTGGATTCTGTCCCGGTTGCCCCTCTTCCAGGCCAGCCCTCTGCTGTGGCCCAGGAGTGCAGTGGAGGATGGCCCAAGTGCTTGGGCCCTGCACCCCATGGGGAGACCAGGAAAAGCACCTGGCTCCTGGCTCCTGCCATCGGACGAGCGCGGTGCGCCGGCCGCAGCGCGCTGACCGCGGCGGCCATTGGAGGGTGAACCAACGGCAACGGAAGACCTTTCTCTCTGTCTCTCTCTCTCACTGTCCACTCTGCCTGTAAAAAAAAAAAATCATATAACATTTCAAATATGTATTTTTAAGATGATATACTTAAGAAGTTTTAATTATTACCGACTTGTAACCTCATAACTACTTAGGGGTCAATAAAAGTCTGTTCTAATTTCATCAGCTTCTATGGATTTTCTGTATTATGTTATCACTGTGACAGCATAGATTTAAATGAAGTGAATGTGAAGGAGAAAGTACCACCTTGTCTCATCGAGCTCAAACCATAAGATCCATACCAGAGTTCCACTTAACTCACTTGTGTGGAAGGTAAATATTTTGTCCCCATCCTCCACTTAATCCCTCCCCCCTCCCCACACACGTGCACAGGCAATTCCTTATGCCCTTTGCCTTCTCCCAACTCATTGCTTCAGAAGGGCAAGAAAGCCAAAAAACAAAGGAGCCCCAAGCTTGAACCCCCTACCTTCTCTTGCACTCATTTACACACCAAACTGTTCTTGCCTCCTGTGACTACAGCCTTATTCCACCTGTTCTTGAGATCCTGTTTCCATGGCTTTTTCCCCATCCATTACCCTATTTGTCCCCTCTATTTCTCAACGTGTGATGGACACAGGCTTCTCTTCCCATTGAGATTCTCTTATTTGCATCCAGCATTCTCCATATGGATACCCTGATTTGCCCTTCATGGCCCACGTCATTGAGTCACTCCCTCTCACACCCCAGGAAGTCTACCTCGGCCACCAGAATTCAGTTTCCTCAGCAATATGTGCTCTCCACTCTCCAGTGTCAGGAAGGACTCCCAGGAGCTCATTCCCACACTTGGACCAGCCAGGACCATCTCAAATCATGTTCTAGAGCTACCCATTGCCTAAAAAGTGAAGCACATGCTAATACAGACTAAATAGAACATTGAAATACCAGAGTTTACTTTTCCATCTTTCTGTCTCCTTGTAATGTAATTTAGATATTCTAGCCCTCAAACCCAATTCTCTCATCCTTAAGAAATCGATGCCTTACTCTTCACCAACATCTCAATGAATCTGCAGTATGCTCACAAGATCCCCAAACACAATCTCATTTCTGGAATCCACATCTGCTACTGACCCGGCTCCAAATAGTTCTTCCTCTTCTGCAGTTTACCTGTCCACCTGGTAACAAGGTCTCCCAAGTGGCTGCAACCTGCAAAGTGTTAACAAGCCTATAGACATAGACTCATCCCCTAGCTCGTCACAACTCAGCTAAGATGGGGCTACATTTGCTAACACAAACTACAGGTTCAGCATAGAGAAAAATTGTCACCAAAAAAGGAGAAAAAGGGATTAAATGTTACTATTAGCTGTGACTATCTTCAGAGTTCCTATGCCTGGCCCCTCCATCAAGTCTCTTGGGGAATTCTTTCTCCTCCACTCCCATTTCAACAGCCCTGCGGTAGAGTGACTCTTGCTCACTTCTCTCTGATGAGACAACCCTGAACATGAATCCTTGAGACTGGGCTGCAAAGCCTCTGAGGGCCCCAGAAAGAATTCCATATTTCCTGAAAAGGAAGACAGTAGCAGAGCTACCAGTCCACCCATAAGGAGGTTTCTCATTATTACACAGGGAAGTGCAACTCCCCATTTCGGATAACCCCCTTGCTTTATTCTTGGATAATCAAAGATCTCATTAAAAAACTTTATCTAAAACAAATGCATTGTCTTCCTTCCAAGGTAAATTTATGTCCTACAGGAAAACAGAAAACTTACACAAGAGCTCTTCAAAAAGATCATCAAATATGAAATAAAAAGAAAAGTTAATTTGGGTGCAAAACAATTTTTAATTCAACCATAATATGTATTTCCCACAAATATTTTTGAAAACCCCACAGAATAGCATTAAACTCCAGCTTATCATATTTTATATCATCATTAGGATCTAATTTCTGCTCAGGGAAGCCCATTAATTTTTCATTAATCTTTTCTTAAAATTACTTCACTATTCCCTTTTCTAAAATTTTCATCAGAGAGCCCTGAGTGTACTGAGTAGTTATCTTTGATAGTACAAGTGAAGTCCACAGTATTTCCTCAACTCCTTGCTCATGAGGACTCAATGTCCTCATTTCTAGCAACAGATCACGTGTTAGGAGAGGCACAGCTGAAACAAGAGCACTGGGATGTCGAGGAGAGAGGGAGACAGCAGAACGTTAACAGCTTTGATGCTGAGCAACAAATACAAGGGGGCTCATTGTGTTATTCTGTTCATTTTGTTTATCTTTGAAGTTTTCCAAATAACAAGATTTTCATGAGGCCATAGAATCTATTTAATAAGTTGAAAAGATAGAATCTATATTTTGCCAAGTGGGGCAAACACATGGGTCCCCACCACCCACAGTGGATATGCAGATCTGAGCTCAGAACCCTCAGTTTCAGCCTGGCTCAGCCCTGGCTGTTGCGGCCATATGGGAAGTAAGCTGATGGAAGGTGTCTCTCTCCCTCTCTGCCTTTCAAAAAAATATGAATGAATAAATAAAAATTTGAAGTTTTTTTTTTAAGTGGGGAGATGGAATTCAAGGGTCTTCTGTTTTTCTTTTTCTTTGTCTTTTTTGTTTACTAGATATTTCTAATTTTTTCAATTGAACATATGAAGGCTTTCTAATTAGAAAATATACCACAAATGCATAAAGAATAAAACAAAATCAAGAAGAAGAGAAATGTGCCCAGAACCTTCCTGCCTCACAAGCAAAGACTGCTTGGACATGTATTCATACTTCCTACATCTGAGAGAAGGGGAGCATGATAAAATGTGGCTCTAAGTCCAAGAGGAAACCTACATCCTCACCAGCAGTCGCTGTTGTGTCTAGGAATTTGGTCATTCTGATAGGTGTATAGTGGATCTCATCGCTGCTTCATTTGCTACTCCCTGATGATGTAAGGGTATGATCTCCCTTTTGGCTTGCAGAGCACAGAAAAGCAGCGCATCTAGCACATTGAAGTTGCATGGGGCAGATCAACTAGCTACAAAATTCTCCTTCACAGAAGTGCAATACAGAATTTAGAAAATGAGAAATTCTGGTCTAGGGAGAGACACAGGAGAGGAGAGACAGACCGGCCATACTGAAGGGCTGGGGACACAGTGTCCTGGGGACTCTGAGTAACCAGAGAAGCCCGTGCAGTAGAAACGCCAAGTGGGGAGCAGACCAAAGTTTGTTTCTATGAGCTGGTTGTATTAGTCAGAGGTTCCCCAAGAGAGAACAAATAGGATCTATGTGTTTGGAGGACCTGGGGGGTATTTACATACCTATACATATGAGGGGACTTCAAAAGTTTGTGGAAACAGAATTAAAAGACAAAGCTATAAATCCTATTTCTAAACATAAGCGCCATCAAGTTAAAAACGAAAAGGTACTGGTCATTGAGTCCATCCCTAAAGAACTGAGGGCCCTGGGACTTTAACCAGGTCAATGGGGTCCTCTACACATAATTGACTGAAGAAACAAGACAACAGAAACAAAACAGAACAGGAAACAAAAGTCAGAGGAAGCCAAATCAGGACTGCAAGGTAGATGCCTGGGGCCAGCCTTATGGCATAGCTACCACCTGCAATACCAGAACCCGTATTGGCACACTTGGAGTCCCGGCTGCTCCACTTTGGATCCAGCTCCCTGCTAACGCGCCTGGGAAAGCAGTGCAAGGTGGCCCAAGTGCTTTGGCTTCTGTACCTCTATGGGAGACCCAGATGAAGCCTCTGGCTCTTGGCCTAGGTCTGGTCCAGCCCTGGCCTTTGTGGCAATTTGGGGAGTGAACCAGCAAATGGAAAATCAATCTCTTTCTCTCTTTTTCTGCCCCTCACTCTCTCCTTCTTTCTCTCTGTATTTCTGCCTTTCAAACAAATAAATAAATTTTTAAAATAAAATAAGAGAAAATAAAATAAAATAAAAAGAAAGCCCTGCTGTTGTTGGCAGGCAATCTGGGTGCAACGGTTTGGGCACCCATTGAGCCCAGTGCTCGTTTATTTTAATTCTTCAGTCAGAACTGCATATGCTGAACCAATTGAGATGCTTTAGTGTTGACTGCTGCTTGTTAGTAATCATTAGTCCTCTCCGATTAGGACACAAGATTTTTTTTTCTTGCAAACTGACTGAGATGGCCTGCCACGTAGGCTTCATCTTCAACATTGTCTTGTCCTTTCTTAAAATGAGTTACGGCCGGCGCCACAGCTCACTAGCCTAATCTGCCACCTGCGGTGCCGGCACCCCGGGTTCTAGTCCCGGTCGGGGCGCCGGATTCTGTCCCGGTTGCCCCTCTTCCAGACCAGCCCTCTGCTGTGGCCCAGGAGTGCAGTGGAGGATGGCCCAAGTGCTTGGGCCCTGCACCCACATGGGAGACCAGGAGAAGCACCTGGCTCCTGCCTTCGGATCAGCGCGGTGCGACGGCCGCAGTGGCCATTGGGGGGTGAACCAACGGCAAAGGAAGACCTTTCTCTCTGTCTCTCTCTCTCACTGTCCACTCTGCCTATCAAATAGATAAATAAATAAATAAACGAGTTACTCATTTTAAAAGGCTGATTTCTTTGGCGCATTGTCCCCATCAGCCTTTCACAGAGTATCAGTGGTTTTACCACCCATTCACCCAAGCTTCACCGTAAGTTTAATGTCTACTCCTGCCACAATGTCAGCAGAATTCCTGGTGCCTTGATGTATCATCATTTCTAGTGCCTCAGATTAGGTCCTGTTCAGACATGTTAAATTAACTTAGTAAAAATTTTATTTTAGGGACCAGCGCTATGGAGTAGAAGGTAAAGCTGCCGTCTGCAGCGCCAGCATCCCACATGGGCATTGGTTCGAGACCTGGCTGCTCCACTTCCATTCTAGATCTCTGCAAGTGAGCCTGGCAGCAGGCTTTAAAAAAAAATATTTATTTGAAAGGGAGAGTTACAGACAGAGAGAGGGAGAGGGAGAGGGAAGGGGGGGGGGAGAGGTCTTCCATCCGCTGGTTCAGTCCCCAGATGGCGGAATGGCCAGAGCTTGGCTGATCTGAAACCAGGACCCAGGAGCTTCTTCTGGGTCTCCCACGAGGATGCAGCAGCCCAAGCACTTGGGCCATCTCCACTGCTTTCCAAGGCAATCAGCAGAGTTGAATTGGAAGTGAAACAGCCAGGACATAAACTGGTGCCCATATGGGATGCCAGCACCACAGGCAGAGGCTTAACATACTATGCCACAGCACCAGCTGCTAAATAAATTATTTTAAAAATTCACCACGCTGGTCCATGTGGACCATGGGACCTAGGCTTTGGATCCCATGTGGACAATGGAGACCATTCATTAGGATGACTCCTAGGAGTGGTGATGAGACTAGCGGTCATTATCTAGGCTCTCTTGAAACCACTGCTCTTAGTTCTAACACTCAGGATGTAAGAGCCCTGACCTGAAGTCTGTATAAATTGTCAAACTACAAGTACAAGTCTATCATGTACAAGTTGTACAACCATAACCACATTATTTCTCTGTGCTTCCATTTCCTTGCCTATAAGATGGAGAGAAACAGTATCTACTTCAGAGAATCGTGAAGAGTAAATCAGTTAATATAAAGCACTTTGCACTTGCACACGACTCAATAAGTAGTTAAAAATAATCTGTTACTAGTGTGAATTGATTGTGAGATGTGGAAACAAAAAGCCAATTAAGTATGCACAATCAGGGGCTGGCGTTGTGGCATAGGAGGTGAAGCCACCGCCTTCGACACTGACATCCCATGTGGGCACTGGTTCACGTCCCTGCTGCTCCGCTTCCTCTCCAGCTCACAGCGAATGGCCTGAGAAGAGCAGTAGAAGATGGCTCAAGTGTTCGAGCTCCTGCCACTCACCTGGGAGATCTGGATGAAGCTCTTGGCTTCAACCAGGCCCATTCCTGGCCGTTGCAGCCTTCTGGGACGTGAACCAGAGGTTGAGAATGTTCTTTCTCTCTCTCTCTCTGTCTCTCTGTCTCTCTGAAACTCTTTGAAATAAATAGATAAATCCTCCCCAAAAGTATGCACAATAAATATTAGTACTTGCTGTTAATTTGATATCTCTCTCTCTCTCAATATCTTTCTCTCTCTCAATCTCTCTCTCTCAATCTGTAACTCTTTAGGAAAAAAAAACAAAACAGTCCCAGAAAATCATTCCTACCCTTTAGGGAAACAAAGATGGATACTTATTCCAAGGCCAGTGAAATACCAACAGAGACAATTTTCTACTCAGAACTGCACAAGGCTTGGGACTACAAGAAAACCCAGAATAAGGTGGAATAAGATTTCTGAATATGGGAGAAATAATTAGATCAAGCTAGTCAGCATAACCATCACAAGAACGCCACCTTTTTTTTCTGTGTGAACATTTGCAATGTACTCAGTGTTTTCTAAATGAACAGTGCGCTATCATTAACTGGATCCACCACACTCTGCAAAGCATTTTGCTGCCTTTGACCGTCATCATCTCACCGCCCACATCCTCCAGTCTCTGCAACCACCACTCCATTCCCTGCTCCTGTGAATTCCATTGTTTTAGATCCCATAAGAACATGCAGCATTTATCTTCCTGTGCGTGGTCTGTTCCACTTAGCATAATTTAATTCATAAAACTTACCAACACTTTATACTTAATACACTATAAGTGCATAAAGTAAATTGAAAGCATGTTGTCGCAAATATTAAAACTGCAAGTATGAAACACATGAAATCTTCTTTTTATAAATTTGAAAAAGCAAAAAGAAGAAAGAAAACAAGAACGAGCAGGTATTCCCACGGAATCAATGGAGGCCAGGAAGCAGGGCTCTGGGCAGCCTGCGCGCGGTTATAACAGAGCAGACCACAAGGGGGCGCAGTCGCGACGACTCGAGCTCCCTGCTGATGCGCCCTGGAGAGGCCGCGGGGCTGGGGCCCTGCACCGCATCAGGGACCCCGAGGAAGCTCCGGGGCTCCAGATCCGGATCCGGATCCGGATCCAGCCATTAGCCCAGCTCTGGTCCCTGCGGCCATCTGGGGAGTGGCCCAGCGGGTAGAGGCTCTCGCTGTCTCTCTGTAGCTCTGCCTTTCAAATAAATAAATAAATCTTAAAAAAAAAAAAAAAAAAAAAAAAGAAAAGAAAAAAGAAAAAAAAAAAAAAGCAGCAGCAGCGGATCTGAGGGAAGTCTCCTCAAAACAGAGATCAGGAAAGCGAAACTAAAGCTTCAAGCACCTCCCCTCCGTAGGCACCACACCCCGGTGATGCATTGAGGAAGCAGAAGGTAAAGGAACGTCCATAAAACCGGGATAAACATATTTTTGTCTCACACTGTTTTGAATGAAGGCACAGACATCAGACGCTTTCTGCCTCAAAACAGCTGACTCGCTCCTCCCCTGTGTAGCAGAGATCTGTAAAGCCACCTGGTAAGTACAATGCCTACTGTTAATTATTATCACTACCACTACCTATATCGGCATTTTATTGTATGGGAGGACATCTACTTCTTGGCAGAAAAAATTGAAATATACATACCCAACAAAAAATATTCTAAGCCTAGAAATTCTTAACTATCTGTTGCTGGGACAGGAGTCTTCTCTGTATTAGTTAGAAAATGAGTCATCAATACTCCATTAAAAAAACACCTTTTTTTTTTTTTAAGATTTATTTACTTTTTTTGAAAGGCAGAGTTAGGACACACAAAAAAAGCACTTTAATTGATGAAATCCCCCAAGCCATAGCAGCATCTTTAGAAAGCAAAGTGAGAATACTAAAGTGTATATTCATCCATATATCTATTTCACCACTCGCTCTAAGGAATCGGCAGTTTATAAAATTTTTGCAGATATCAGTTCAGATGATAGAGAGGGAGGAGAAGGAAGTGGAGGGAGAGAGAGAAAAGCAGGAAGATGGGAAGTCCTTGGAAGTACAGCCTTCTGCTGCTTCTAAAAGCCCCCCCCCCACTCCCCGGTGAAGCAATGAGGAAGTCCAAAAGGCCGAGACCATGGCATTTCTGGACAGACGCCTGGTCCTCAGCTCCCCTTAGGAAAGCTACCAGCCCCACAGTTCAGCAATGTCTGTGGGTTGCGGCAGGAAACACACTGTGTTTTCTTTTGTAATCTTGGTTGCTAAGAGCCCTGGGGAGCAGATCAAGTACATAAGATTGAAAGTAGCTATTCTAGGCGCTAACTGTGCTGGGTGGCTCTACCTCGTTTTTTCTTCCTACCTTGATTTCACCTCCCCTCCTTTCCTGACCTAAGGGTTCTAATCGGAGTATGCTCCACTTCCTCCTTCACCTAAAAACCGTGTTTGGCAGCAGAGAGCGTGAAGACGTCATTCACAGGTGGACCCCGGAACACAGTGGACACTCTCCCAGTGTGGCAACTGCTTTAAAACGAATTTCTTGAAAGGCGCAATTCTCAGGACTCCAGCCAAGGGCTGTGTCCCTGCACCCCTGTGGGAGATCTGGATTGAGTTCCCAGCTCCTAGCCCAACCCTGGCTGGCTCTTGTGGGCATTTGAGGAGTGAACCAGCGGATAGAAAATCAGTTAATCTCAATCTCAATCTCTCTCTCCCTCTCTCTCTCCCTCTCCCCTCCCCCCCCCCCATAAAAATAAAAATAGAGGCTTTAGGGGAAGCAGTATCAAAGTGAAACTGTTCAGTCATGACCAAAACATCCATAATCTGTAGAGGAGAAGAGGAACAGCTCGCTCCTTTTTTATCCTCTTACTTTCCCAACCAAATGCTCAGAGCCAGCTCTCCATCCCTTTAAGCCTCCTATGAGGACCTGACTGTATGTACCTGGTGTGCAGCTCATGTGTAAATGAAGTCATCCATCCACATCGCCACTCAGGGTCCTAGTCTGGTGTGTGACATGTCATCTCGCGGGGTGGCCCACGTCCAGCCCACAGGCCACACAGGCCCGCAAGCATGACACCTGGGTGCCTGCGCCCACCCAGCGGCAGCAATGACAAGGGTTGTTACAGTGGGGCTAGTGGCACAGAAGTGAGCTCCATCAGGTGCAGTAGAAGGGTCTCTGTCAAGGGATCCATGAAAAGCGACTTAGGTCACAGAGTTGCGAGCGCAGCATGCAATCAGTTTCAAGCAACTATGAAACCCATTATGAGTCAACAGGAGATGAGGTGTTCAAAATCTAATCCTGTAATCTGAGGCTGCCATAAGAAATGTCTGGTAAAACATCAGGGCCACAGACACCCAGAATAGAATTAGTCATCACTCTTGGTTCAAAACACATCATCATATCTTTCTATGCAAGTATCTCTTCTATTTTATTCATTTTTAAATTTATTTTATAATGCGTTTGGAGGCATAATTCACTATTTAATTGAAGTCACAGTGGTTAGCATTCAGCACAGAGGTCGGGCTGCCACTCAGGATACCCGCATCCTGTATCACAGAGCCAGGATTTAACACCTGGCTCCACTTTCCAGTTTCCTGCTGAGGTGCACCCTGGCTCAAGCAGCCAAGTTTCTACCCTGATCTGTAGCAGATCTGGCTCAGCCCTGGCTGTTGCAGGCATTTGGGGAGTCAACTGGTAGATGGGACATCTCTTTCTTTCTCTCTCTGTCTCCCCCTTTCAAATGAAATGAATAAATATAAATAAAATTAAATGAAGTACAATTTATATAAAAGAAATCAATCTCAAGAGTATAACTCTATGAAATATTTATATGTATTTATCAAACCAGAACAAAATATATTTTCATCACACCAGAAGTTTTTCTTGTGCTCTTGCCCCAAAAATATCTTCTCACCAAGAGGTAACTCCTAATATAACTTCTATAATAGATTAATTTTACCTATTCTTAAGCTTCAAATAAATGGAATCCTACACAATGTTTTCTGCTATAATGGTCTCTTGCACTCAACACCACATATGTGAGATTCATCTTTGTCTTTTCCTGTATCAGTAATTTAATCTTTCTTGTTAGAATTGCTGAGTCGTAGGGCAGATATATATTTAACTTTATAAAAATTGCCAAATAGTTTCTCAGAGGAGCTGAAATAATTTACATTCCCACCAGCAATATCTAAGCACTCTATTGGTCCCAAATCCATTTGCTGCTGTTAGTCTTAAATTTTAGCCATTCTGGTGGGTGTGTAGTACTGTCTCATTGTAGTTTGACTTTGCACATACTTGAGTTAAATAGCACAATGGAGTCCTAATGGTTGCATCCATTCACATGACTGTCAAAAACTCCCCTAGTTTAAGAGAAGGTAGGCCAAGTCTGGTCCTCAGCCCAAGCCCAGAAACAGCAAATGCCAAAAAGCCTACCTAGGCAGGAGCCTTCCTTTTTGGAATTTGAGTTCATCTAGTCATTACAGTCTAGTCTACCTGCAACTCTGTGATGAGTGCAAAAGTTTAAGTTCCATGACTTATCTGATATCTGCCCTCATGGTGCAGTGGAGCATCAGTTCCCTTCTTTAACCTACCACCTCATAGTAGGAAGTGACGTCTTTCCACTTCTTCTCAAGTCAGTTTTGATAAATTCTATTTTTCAAGGAATTTCTTCACTTATTTTCATCTTTGAGATTTATTTACCTAAAATTGGTGGCAATGGCCCCTAATCCCTTTCTTTTTTTTACAGCATTTGATGTCAATTATTTGTTCCATGGCTTTTTTGCAAGGGTACATCAAAAAGCTCATGGGAGATGTATGTTATAAAAAATTATGCATGAATTTTGTTTTGCACCAAAATGAACAAAGTTCAATTGAATTTTCTGCAAAGTGTTTTAAGAATCCTTTGATTTCTTTGTAAATCTTTCCACGAATGAGTCAATTTTATTATTCTTTATCAAGAACAACTTTAGGGCTTTGTTAAATCTCTTTTTTGATTTCATAGAACTCAGTTCCCTATTTTCTCATTTCTTCTTTTTCTTTGTAATTTTTTGGAGAAGCAGAAAGAGAGAGCCTCCTTCCACTTGTTCACTCTCTAAGTGCCCACAACAGCCAGGGCTGGGCCAGACCTGAAGCCAAGAGCCAGGAACCCAATGCAGGTCTCCATGTGGGTGGCAGGGATCCATCATCAATCACTTGAGCCATCACCCTGCCTCCTGGTGTCTGCATGAGCAGGAAGCTGGAGTCAGAACCTGGAGACAGGTGTGGAAGCCAGGCACTGCCAAGTGGAATGCTGCCATCTTCACTGGCATCTGCCCAGGTCAAACACCCATCTTTCCTATCCACTTACTTACGACTTCTTCTGTTGTTCTTCATCTTACTGAGTTACCTACTGTATGTTTTTCTCATCCTTCTATTTTTATAAAAGCACTTAAGTCTATATAAAATTTCTACAAGTATTATTGGCATTGTTTTTTTATAAATTTTGTTAGGCAGCATTTTCATTACTATTCAATTCTACATATTTTTCTTCTTTAATGTATGCCATTGTAATTTTTTTTATTTTTCAGTTAAACTTTTGAGATTGTTACGGTTCACATAGAGTTGTTAAGAAATAATGAGGTACTCTGTGTCACTTATCCCACTTCTGGTAAAGTCCTGCAGTCTAGAGTACAAAATCACAACAGAAATATTGACTTTAATACATTCAGAACATAAAACAATCCCATCACCTTAAGTATTTCTCATGTTGCTTTTTTATAGCTAAACCCACCTCGTTATCCCCAGGTAACTATCAGTCTCTTTCTAGAAGAGGTTTTTTTCTAGAATTTTTACCATTTCAAGAATGCTGCCCAAATGGAGTTGTGCAGATTGTACCATCTGCGGATTGGCCTTTCCCACTCAGTGTAATTCTCTGGAGAATTAGGTAGGTTGTTATGTCAATAATTTATTCCTTTTTTATAACAGTCTTTTTTATACAGTCTTTTGCAGAAAATAGTTTTTAATTAGAGTTTCTTTTTAAATTTTTTTTTTATTTACTTGGAAGAGTTACAGAGAGAGGTAGACACAGAGAGAGAGGTCTTCCATCCACTGGTTTACTTCCCAGATGGCCACAACAGCTGGAGCTGTGCCGATCCGAAGCCAGGAGCTTCTTCCAGGTCTCCCCCACAGGTGTAGGGGCCCGAGGACTTGGGCCATCTTCTACTGCTTTCCCAGGCCACAGCAGAGAGCTGGATTGGAAGTGGAGCAGCCGGGACTAGAACCGGAGCCCATGTGGGATGCGGGCGCTTCAGGCCAGGGCTTCCACCCGCTGCGCCACAGTACCGGCCTAGATAGAGTTTCAATTTGCCACTTTATCCTCTTATGGATCATGCTTTAAGAACTATATTTTCTCCTGGATATTTCTCTTTTCTAAGCTTTCCAGTTTTACATTTTATATTTAATTTCACAACTTGTTCTAAGTTTATTTTTGAATAAGGTATGAGATCATGTTGAATTTCCATTTTTTGTTTATTTTTGTCCATGGATGCCCAATGACTTAGGCATCATTTGCTGAAATAATTATTCTATCTCCATAAAAGTGTTTTTGCATATTTGTCAGAAATCAATTAGATATATTTGCGTGAGTCTGCCGCTGAAGTCCTACTTTGTTCCATTAACAATGTGTGTATCTCCCCACCAATATCATGTAGCCTTGATTACTGTAGTTATGAGTCTAGAAAAATCAATTGCTCCCATTTTATTCTTATAAAACTTCTTAAATTATCTGAATTATTGTACTTCCTTTACCTTTCCATGTAAATTTTACAGTAACCAATTATTTCAACAGGAGTCATGCTGAAATCTCCATACAATTATTCTAAACTAGTGTAATGATTTGGGGACTTAACATCCTTACTATGTAAAATTTCCAGTCTGTGGGCCGGCGCCGTGGCTTAACAGGCTAATCCTCTGCCTTGCGGCGCCGGCACACTGGGTTCTAGTCCTGGTCGGGGCGCTGGATTCTGTCCCAGTTGCCCCTCTTCCAGGCCAGCTCTCTGCTGTGGCCTGGGAGTGCAGTGGAGGATGGCCCAGGTGCTTGGGCTCTGCACCCCATGGGAGACCAGGAAAAGCACCTAGCACCTGGCTCCTGCCATCGGATGAGCATGGTGTGCCGGCCGCAGCGCACTGGCCGTGGTGGCCATTGGAGGGTGAACCAACGGCAAAGGAAGACCTTTCTCTCTGTCTCTCTCTCTCACTGTCCACTCTGCCTGTCAAAAAAAAAAAAATTTCCAGTCTGTGAACATGTTATGTCTCTCGGTTTATTTAGATATTCTTTGATTTCTTTGATCAGTGTTTTGTGCTTTTCAGCATAAAAGTCTATATGTTTTGTTAGATTTATACCTAAGTATTTCAGGAGTATTTTTCTAAGTGACTCTAAATACAACTGATTTTAATTTGAGTGTGCTTATGTCCATTGCTATTATATAGCAAGACAGTTTTTTTACATGGTTATCTTACATTTTGAAATTTGTTGGTCCTATGAATATTTTCGTGCATTCTTTGCATTATTTAGACAATCATCTGAAAGTAGTGACAGCTTTATTCCTTCCGTTCCACACACTGTGTTTTTATTTTGTCTTCTTGTTTTATTGCACTGGCTAGAACTTTTAACGCTATGTTGAATAAAAGTGCTAAGAATGGATATCCTCGCCTAGTTTCCAATTTTAAGGGAAAAGTTAGTCTTTCACCAATAATTATAATGTCAGCTGAAGGTTTTTTTATAGGTACTCTTTATCAAGCTCAACTTTAGCCCTAGTTTTCTGAGAATTTCTATTATGAATGTATGTTGAATTTTGTCAGATGGTTTTTCTGCATCTATTGATATGATTGGGTTCTTTTTTTCCTCTGAGGCCTGTAAATATGGCACACTTCACTTACTGACTTATATATTGAACCATTTTACATTCCTGGACCAAACATCATTTGACCAAACATCAAATTATCATATAGATAATTCATTTGATCTGGTGATAATTCTCACCTATATTGCTGAGTTCCACTTGTGTGTGGTATGTAAGGATTTTCTGCACTGCCTTTGTCTTGTTTTGCAAATAAGGCAATACTAGTTTCAGCAATGAGTTTGGAAGCATTCTTCTTTTTCTATTTTCAGGAGGAGGTTGCGTAAAAGCAACGTTAGTCCTTTAAATGGTTGGTGGAATTCTCCTACAAAATGGGGGCTTTCTTTTGCAAAATATTTCTACAGTTACAAATCAAATTTTCTTAGAAGTTAGGAGGCTATACAAAATATCTATTTCATGTAGGATGACTTGTGGAAGTTCATCCATTTTGAGTTGCAAGATTTATGTGTATAAAGTTGTTCCTTGTACTCCCTCCTTGTCCTTTTGAGCATTATAGGTTTTGAAATTATATTCACTGTTTCATTTCTCTTATTAGTAAATTGTGTTTTCTCTTTTTTATTCTGTTAGTTTTGTAGAGTTTTATTCATAAATCCAAAAAGGCAAATCTTTGTTTCACTTATTTTTTCCATTGTTTTTCCATTTTCAATTTAATTAGTTTTACTCTTTAAAAAAAAAAGAGATTGATTTTATTTATTTGAAAGGCAGATTTACAGAGAGAGAGAGGGGAAGAGATAAAGAGAGAGGTCTTCCATTCACTGGTTCACTCTCCAAATGGCTGCAATGGCCGGGTTGGGCCATCCTGAAGCCAGGAGCCAGGAGCTTCTTCCAGGTCCCCTATATGTGTGCTGGATCCGCCTCTGCTGCTTTCTCAGGTGCATTAGCAGGGAGCTGGATTGGAAGTAGAGTAGTCGGGACTCGAACCAGTGCCAGGGATACTGGTGCTGTAGGTGGTGGCCTAACCTGCTATTAGATTTTCTTGCCTTATTATAGGTTACCCGAAAAATTTTCTGCATTTCCATTTCTATCTGTCGTATATCTGAGTGTACCACCTTGTATACCTCTGTGAGTGAGTGCTGCAGATGCTACATCATATATACATAACTTATGACAGTCTACTGGTGTTAATAGTGCCTGCTTACATGAAAAGTAGAAACATTACTTGTTTTTGCACCTCCTTACCCTGTCTTTTACAATTATCTCATGTTTCCACTTGATTTAGAACTATGCATTTAAAACCGTATTAGACATTGAGTCAACCATCAGACATACTTCATAAAACTCAAAAGGAGGAAATCTATTCTATTTACCAATATTTCTGCTTTACATCTTTTTCTTCCTTATGTCCCAAGTTTCTCTTTTATCATTTCTTTACTATTTAGAGAACTTCTTTTAGCCATTCTTTTTTCTTTTACGGTTTCATTTATTTATTTGAGAGGTAGAGTTACAGACAGAAAGAGGGAGAGAAAAATGTTTTCCATCTGCTGGTTCACTCACCAAATGGCCACAATGGCCAGAACTAAGCCAATCCGAAGCCAGGAGCCAGGAGCTTCTTCTAGGTTTCTCATGCGGGCACAGGGGCCCAAGGACTTGGGCCATCTTCTACTGCTTTCTCAGGCCATAGCAGAGAGCTAGATGGGAAGAGGAGCAGCCAGGACACAAACTGGTGCCCGTATAGGATGCTGGCTGACACCGCAGGCAGAGGCTTAGCCTACTGCACTCCAGTGCCAGCCCTTTTAGCCATTCTCTAAGGGTAAATCTGCTGACAACAAATTTTCAAAGGTTTCCTTTATCTGAGAATATGTTTCCTTCCCCTTCATTCATTGAAAATATTTTTACTGGTTATAAGAATCTAGGTTGACAACATCTGAATAATATTTGTCACCTAATAATAATAATGCCATTTCCTTCTAATCTCCATGGCTTGCAATTTAAATTGTTTTTCCTATGTAGGGGGAATATTTTTTCTTGTTTTAAGCTTTTAAAGATTTGAGTATGATACATCTTGGTATAGATTTTTTTGGGTTGATACTGTTTGTAGTTCCTTCAAATTCCTGAATCTGTAGTTTTGTTTATTAATTTTTTTTTTGCAAAATTGGAGAAGTTTCCAGGTATCATTTCTTTAAGTACTACTGCAGTCACTTACCCTTTCTATTCTTCTTCCAGGACTCCAATGATATAAATATTAAATCTTTGATTATCACCTACAGACTCTGAGGCTCCACTGACTTTCCAGTAGTCTATGTTCTCTTTCCTGTCCATGCAGGTTACTTTCTACTATTCTATCTTCCAGCTCGTTGACTCATTCCTTTCTCCTCTGTTCTTCTGTAGAGACAATCCACTAAGCGTTTTCTCTTGATTACTGCATTTTGCCTTTTTGTCTTTCATTACATATAAATTTTTTCTAGAGTTTTTAGTTGTGCTTAGGGAGAATTAGGACAAAGTAAAATCTATGCTGTATTCTGAGAGGCAGAACCAAGATGGACTTTCACAGTATCATTTTACTGTTTGTGTATCTCTATTCCTAATCTAGCTAGTAAGCTGTTGTTGTTACTCCTTCCCGCTATTTAAATAAACTGCTGGGGCCGGCCCTGTGGCATAGCGGGTAAAGCCGCCACCTACAGTGTCAGCATTCCATATGGGCGCCGGTTCGAGTCCTGGCTACTCTACTTCTGATCCAGCTCTCTGCTATGGCCTGGAAAAGCAGTAGAAAATGGTCCAAACCCTCGGGCCCCTGCACCCATGTGGAAGACCCAGAAGAAGCTCCTGGCTCCTGGCTTCGGGTTGGCGCAGCTCTGGCTGTTGTGGCCATTTGGGGAGTGAACCAGTGGATGGAAGATCTCTCAGTCTCTTTGCCTCTCTCTCTCTGTGTAACCCTGACTTTCAAGGAAATAAATAAATCTTTAAATAAATGAATAAATAAACTTCCTGCTTGCGAACAAGAGGAGGCAGGAGGCTTTTTTATTAATTTCTAAAAACATATAACATAAAATATCCAATCTTAACCATTTTTGAGTATACAGTCCAATAATGTTAGGCATATTCATACTGCTATTCAACAGGTCTTTCAAAACTGAAAGTCTATTCCCAACACGGAACAACTCACCATCTCCTCACATGGTGCAGTTTGGATATGATTTGGCTCTGATCTTTGAACCCCAATGTCATAAGCTAATGATCCTAAGAGAGTAAATATCATTATTCCAATTATAGTGCTTAGGAGGTGAGCTAGTGAGAGGCCCTTACGTCTTTGGGGGCATGCCCTTGAAAAGCAGTTGGTTGTAAATGCAGGTGGGTCAGCCCAGTCCCTCCACCCTGCCCTGTTTCCTAGCTGACCACTGGATCTTTCCTCTGCACGTGCTGTAACATTGCCATCCACCACCCTCACCAGACACCAAACCAGTGGTGCTCAAACTTGGACTTAATATCCATAACTGTGAGCTAAAAATACTTTGCTCTTTATAAAGTTAGTTTCCTCGAGTACTTCATTATAGTGACAAAAAGCTGACTAACACAACAGATAAGGCTGCTTGGGACACTCATATCTCCTATCAGAGTGCCAGGTTCAAGTCCTTGCTCCACTGCTTCTAATCAAACCTCTAATGCTTACCCTGGGAGGCAATAGATGGCCTAAGCACCTGGGTCCCTGCCATACATGTGGAAAACCCAGATTGAATTCCAGGCTCCTGACTTTGGCACAGCCCAGCCCTGGCTGTTGCCAGCTTTTTGGAAGTAAACCAGTAGATAGAAGATTTCTCTCTCTCCTTCTCTCTCTGTCTCTAATAAGATGATAAATAGAGAATAAGATTTTTTAAATTCATTACAGTTTTAGGTGGTAAATGCCTAGAAGTGGGATTATTGGATCCTACTATAGTTCTAGTTTTAATTTATTGAGGAACTTCCTTATGGTTTCCCATTTAAGTTGCACCATTTTATACTCCCACCAATAGCGCACAGGGATTCTGATTTCTCAACATTTTGACCAATACTTGTTAAGTTTTTTTTATGTTAGTCATCATGATGCACATAAGATGATATATCACTGTGGTTTTGATTTGCATTTTTCTTGTGGTCTATTTACATATCATCTACGGAGAATCATCTATTCAAATTTTGTCTCATTTTTAGAATTCATCCATTTATTTATTTGAGAGACAGAGAAAAAGCTCCCATTCAAACTTGCTCATTCTCCAAACGCCCACAATGACCAGGCTTGGTCAGGTTGAGGTACACAGCTAGGAACTCAACCTGAGTCTCCCATTTGGGTGACAGGGACTAATTACTTGAGCCACCACTACTGCCTCTCGGGGTCTGCTTGAGCAGGAAGTGGGAATCAGGAGCCTCACCCAGAAATAGATACAACATGTGTGTCTTAGCCACGAGGTTAAACGTTTAATTCCTAATTATGTTATTTGGGGGTATGTTGCTGTGGAATTGTAGAAGTTCATTATATATTCTGGATACTAACCTGGTATCTGATACACGATTTTAAAATATTTCCCCCCATCCCACAGATTGCCTTTGACTCTGCTGATTGTGTCCTTTCGTGTATAGGAGTTTAAAATTTGACATAGTCCCTGGAAAGGGAATTCTCTTTAAAGTCTGGCACATCTGAAGTAAATCTGTCCCCTTCTCTAATTTTTTTCTCTGTCTGGATTATTTTTAATTTGATTTTCTTCATTTCTACAGAGCAAATTATAAAGAGAAAATTAATTTAACTCACTTTTTAAGAAGGCATTAAATCTTCTGGATTTTCCATCGTTGTGAGATTATAGAAGAGGTAGGTTTTCTCTTAATTTTGTTTAAATGTAACTGCCTATTTTATGCTAATACAAGTGTAAGTCATGCTTCTTGTGTACTTTCTGTGCATGTGGGAATTACCTAATCCCCCCCCCCCAAAAAAAAAAATGACTTAAATCTTGGACTGTAGCTCTGGCATCTCTATGTCTAGAAAGAAAGGGAAATCCCAACCCCAAATATGTGTCTACCTCTGGATAGCAATATTTCTTGGTATTTGTTCTTGAAACTAGGGATAAGTAATCCACCTGCCATCATTGCCCAGGCTGTCTCCTGTGTCACTTTGATTTCTCTCACAATGAATGAAAATATCGTTCATTGTAATAGCTTACATATTTGAATAGTATTTAAGGCAGATTATTATTATTTGGATTTTTTTCTTCTAAGTATTGCTATATTTCTGTAGCCTAGATTACCAGAGAGTAGTCTGACAATTTTCAGCACAAAGCATTATGCCAGTTATTGTTCAGGAATCAGTCGCTATTAATTATTATGTGAAAAAAATACTTCAGTACAATAGTAGACTCCAAATTCACTACTCAGATATCATGGAAAAGAACAGTTCACAGACCAAATAAAGACATTTGAAGCACATGCATTGTGAAATCTATCAAAATACACACAGGAAAATAAAAAAGATAGATAATGCACGTTGGTTAAGTACAAGGACCTCATTTCCTGAGTTATAAAACTCACATGTCCTCTCTCCCCCATCTGCTATGCCAGCACTCCCCCTTGATTGTGCAGTTTCAAGAACTGGGTTTTAGAGGTCTGTCCAAAGGGGTTCAGCAGGTACAAGAGGCCCTGTAAATGCTACGCACTTGCTGTCATCAGAGAGTACAAAGGAGTAAGTATGCCTGACTACAAGTATAGGTCGTTAGTGAGCCTGATAGGTTGTTCTGGATTTTGTTTATGCTTCTCCAGTAGAAGGTGTCCCCCACAGGTTACCCAGTTAAGACCTCAAAAACACTGTGCTTCTTGTCTATCGCATGACTATTTAATATCTTGGCCCTTCTATTAGTTCCTAACAATCCTTAACACTCCTATGTTTTGTTTGTTTTATGTCTATCATAATAACATGTTTCAAAAGCTATTTCATTCTTAGCTGTTTTCATATATCCTTATTTTTCCTCTTATTTTCTATAGAATTGTTATATTTTAAATAATTTAGCAAACAGACATTATAGCAAATCATCATCAACTAAATAAAACAGTTCTATATATATTGACTACAAGCATCCCCACAATACCCTTAATGAAGAGAATTGTGCCTGGTATGCTACCACTCATACAACCAAAAAATATGACCAAGAAAGTGTCTATTTATTCGTATTGGGTGGCATTTCTCTGTAAGGATGCTAAAGAAAATGGTGATGGTAAGAAATGTATGAGTCAGCGCTTAGTCACCACAATGAAATGCCTACGAAAAGCCGAAAAGCTATTTATGATGGAAGGGGGTTTGTTTGGGCTGATGGTTTTGCAGCTTCACAGTCTGTATCAGTCAGCTTTTTTTTTTTTTTTTTTACCATCAGAAAAATACCTGAGAGAAGCTACCCATGAAGAGAAGTCTACTTGGGCTCACAGTTTTGGAGCCTCACAGCCCTAGACCAGGTGGTCCCATGGACCTGGCGTGGCCATCGGATCACACTAGCACAAAGTCAGGGCGCATGTTCCTCTGTGTGTTCTCTCCTTCTGCAGCTACCATGGAGGCTCCACCTAGCAACTCGCTCCTATTAACCACTTCCTTCTGCTCTATGGCTTCTGTCCTGTTGTTCTGTGGCTTCTGTTCCCACCCTCCCAGTATCTGAACAGAATATTTGGGGAGCTGAATACCTGCATGAGTTGGGGAATCAAGTCACATTCAGATTAGCGCAGTTCAAGATGGGGCCATCCTGCTGGTTCAGCGGAAGACGATGGAGTCATAGCTGCAGAGTCCTGAGGTGGCATGGAACATCGGAGAGCAAGAGAGAGGCAGGACCGTGTACCAAGCCAGCGAGAAGAGAGATTAGCTAGGCCTGGCTCAGGCTTTTATAACAAACCCTTTGTGGAGAACTACCTTCCAGTGGCTCATCCCCTGTAACCTAAAGACCTCCCACCAAGCCCAGCCCTTAGGCACCATCGCTGGATGCAGCTTCCGCTCTCAGCACCATCAGTTGATGACTTTGGGCTTTACTGTCTGCAGGAGTCTGGGAGCCACATCCTACTCAAGCCATAGCAGGAGATAATTAGCTGACATGTCATTTAGAAGTTTCTAAATCTTAGAAGACATGTGTTAAAAATGCTATTGAAAACTGATTGTATGAAAATTTTCCTTATAAAAATACTAAATCCTTTTTCTTTCCCCATGTATAGATATCAGCATGGCAGAACAACCGAAGCTTCCAGAAAACACAGATGACTGGACAAAAGAGGATGTAAACAGGTGGTTAGAAGGCCATAAGATCCACCAAAAACACAGGGACATCTTGGTTGCACAAGATGTGAGTGGAGCAGTCTTGAGGTTTTTAAAGAAATCAGATCTTATTGAAATGGGCATAACACATGGACCAGCTGTCCAAATAGAAGGACTGTTCAGAGAACTGCAGAAAACATCTTCTAAAGACCCTATTCGGACATCTGAGCAGAAAAAAGGCAGTAAAAATGGTGGTAATAAACAACAATTGGTCCAAAAGGAAAACAGAGACACTTCAAAGCAAAAACAAAAGAATAAAGAGAACTCAGATCCGGCTGATGCCTCTGCTGTGAGTCCAGGTGAGAGAGAGCCTAAGTCACCAAAAACTGAGCTCACGGACGATGAAGGAGGAGACACGAAAGAAAAGCTGCCAGCCAACGAACCATCATGCCGGTCACATCCTTTTAATAAATTTGATGAGCAATGGCGTTACACACTCCATTTTATTCTACAGCCTGAGACAGGACCACACAATCTCATTGATCCAATACATGAATACAAAGCCTTTACAAATGCAGAAAAAACCACAGAAGAGGATGCGAAAATGAAATTTAGCAATGAGGTTTTCGAATTTGCTTCTGCTTGCATGAATTCACGTACCAATGGCACCATTCATTTTGGAGTGAAAGACAAACCCCAGGGGCAAATTGTTGGTGTGAAACTTGCCATTATCACCAAGAATGCTCTCATTGACCACTTCGATAAGATGATACCCAAGTATTTTGAAGAGCATCAAGTTCAACAAGCAAAGAGTTGCATTCGAGTGCCAAGATTTGTGGAAGTTTTACTTCCAGATAGTACTGTGTCTGACAGGTTTGTTATTGAGGTGGATGTCATTCCACATTACTCTGTATGTGGACATGACTATTTCCAGATTAAAAAGCAAATTCACAACAAGGACAACAAAAAGTGGGAACAAAGTTCAAAATTCTCAGTCTTGGTGCGAGATGGGGCCAGAACTGTGAACATCGTAAAAAATAAAACAGATTTCAAAATGTTCAAATTAAATTTAAAAACATTGGCAGAGTCTAGAAAAGAAGCAGAAGACAAATGCACAGCCAAAACAAACAACAGGCATGAAGGGTTCAGGCTGGTGGAACTGCTGACAGGAAACCAGGACTTGTTAGATAATTCATACTATGACTGGTACATTCTTGTAACAAACAAGTGTCATCCAGATCAAATACAATATTTGGATTTTCTAAAGGAAATTAAGTGGTTTGCTGTGTTGGAGTTTGATCCTGAATCTGAAAGTAACGGAGTAGTCAGAAGCTTCAAAGAAAGCAGACTGGCAAACCTTCACTTTCCAAGTCAATATTCAGAAGGGAAAACCACAACAAATGAGATGATTTCCAATCTGAATCTCTACCAGCAACCCAGCTGGATTTTCTGTAATGGCCGGTTAGACCTTGGTATTGAAAAGTATAAACCCTTGGATCCAATTTCCTGGCAGAGAGAGAGAGCATCTGAAGTCAGGAAACTGATTTCATTTCTGACGCATGAAGACGTAATGCCCAAAGGAAAGTTTTTGGTAGTATTTTTATTACTCTCCCCTGTGGATGACCCAAGAGACCCCCTCATCGAGACGTTTTGTGCTTTCTACCAAGATCTCAAAGGAATGGAAAATATACTGTGTATTTGTGTGCATCCACAAATATGTCAGGGATGGAAAGATCTGCTTGAAGCAAGATTAACAAAACAGCAAGACGAATTGTCAAACCAGTGTATCTCTGCTTTAAATCTTCAAGAGATAAATGGCACAATTCTTAAACTAAAATCTGTCACTCAGTCTTCAAAGAGATTTTTGCCGTCTATTGGTTCATCTACTGTCTTGCTGAAAAAGCAAGAAGATACCATGACTGCTCTGGAAATTCTCTGTGAAAACGAATGTGAAGATACACTCTTAAAGGATGACAAGAAGAAATTCCTTGAATTCAAGGCATCAAAAGAGAAAGCTTTCTATCGAGGTGGCAAAGTCTCATGGTGGAACTTCTATTTTTCTTCCGAAAACCATTCTTCAGCTTTTGTCAAAAGGGATAAATATGAAAGACTTGAAGCAATGATTCAAAACTGGGCAGATTCTTCTAAGCCAATATGTGCCAAAATTATCCACCTGTACCATCATCCCGGTTGTGGGGGGACCACCTTGGCTATGCATATTCTCTGGGAACTAAGGAAGAAGTTCAGATGTGCTGTGCTGAAAAATAAGACCGTGGATTTTTCTGAAATTGGAGAACAGGTGACCAATTTAATAACCTATGGGACAACCAACCATCAGGAATACTTACCTGTACTACTCCTTGTTGATGATTTTGAAGAGCAAGACAATGTCTTCCTTCTGCAGTCTTCTATTCAAACAGCTGTAGCTGAAAAGCACATTCGATATGAAAAACCTCTAGTGATCATCCTAAACTGTATGAGATCACAAAACCCTGAAAAAAGTGCAAAGATCCCAGATAGTGTTGCCCTGTTACACCAACTGTCTCCCAAAGAACAGAGAGCTTTCGAGCTTAAATTGGAAAAGATCAAAAAAGAGTACGATAACTTTGAAGACTTTTATTCCTTCATGATCATGAAAACAAACTTTAATAAAGAGTACATAGAAAATGTTGTCAGAAATATCTTGAAAGGGCAGGATCCTTCCACCAAGGAAGCAAAACTCTTCTCTTTCCTGGCTCTTCTTAATTCATATGTGCCTGATACTACCATTTCACTGTCACAGTGTGAGAATTTCCTAGGAATTGCAAATAAGAAAGCTTTTTGGGGAACAGAAAAACTTGAAGAAAAGATGGGCACCTATTCTACAATTCTGATAAGAACAGAGGTGTTAGAATGTGGGATGTACTGTGGAGTGCGTATCATTCATCCGTTGATTGCAAGTCTCTCATTGGAAGAATTGAAGAACAGTTATGGCTTGGGTAGAAGTCAAATGATGCTGGATATGCTAACAGAAAATTTGTTCTATGAGACTGGTATAGGGAAAAGCAAATTTTTGCAAGATGTGCAGACACTGTTGCTCACAAGACACCGTAATGAGCATGAAGATGAAACAGGAAATTGGTTCTCCCCATTCATTGAAGCGTTACATAAAGACGAAGGAAATGATGCAGTTAAGAAGGTATTAGAAAAAGGTATCAATCGGTTCAACAAAAACGCATTCATTCTCCAAGCCTTGGCAAGACATTTCTACATTAAAGAGAAGGACTTCAGCAATGCTCTATATTGGGCGAAAGAAGCAAAAAAATTAGAACCGTACAATTCTTATATCTCAGATACACTGGGTCAAGTTTACAAAAGTAAACTAAGATGGTGGATAGAGGATAATGGGCGAGGCAATACCATTTCAGCTACTGATCTCACTGACCTTTTGCAATTAGCTGTACATGCAGCAGAAGCATTCAAAGAATCTCAGCGGCAAAGTGAAGACAGAGAATATGAAGGGAAGGAGCGCCTGTACCAGAAGTCAAAGAGGAGGTATGATACTTACAACGTAGCTGGTTACCAAGGAGAGATAGAAGTGGGACTCTACACAATCCAGATTCTCCAGCTCATCCCTTTCTTTGACAATAAGAATGAACTATCGAAAAAAGACATGGTCAATTTTGTCTCAGGAACTAGTGATATTCCAGGGGACTCAAACAACGAATTTAAGTCAGTCCTCAAGAATTTCATTCCTTATCTAACCAATTTACGATTTTCTTTAAAAAAGTCCTTTGATTTTTTTGATGATTACTTTGTCCTTCTAAAGCCAAGGAACAACATCAAGCAAAATGAAGAGACCAAAACTCGGAGAAAGGTGGCTACATGTTTTAAGAAGTATCTAGATATATTTGGTCCCTCCGTGGAGATACCAAACAAAGGTCTTGGATCAAAGATCAGTTTGTCACTTCAAGTACGGGAATGCAGGAGAAGCCTAGAAGCTTTAAAAGCAGACAAGTTTTCAGGGCTCCTGGAATATCTTGTCAAAAGTCAAGAACACGCAATAAGCACCATGGAAAATATAGTGCATAAGTACACGTTTCTCTTTGAACAAAGTACTGAGAAAATCCAGCCAAAGGAAAAGCAAAATTTCATTTTAGCCAACATCATTCTCTCCTGCATTAAACCTACCTCCAAGTCAGTGAAGACAATTAAAAAACTGAAAGATCAGCTTCAAGAAATTTTGCAACAAGTAGGCCTGAATTGCCGCTTTTCAGAACCTTATTTCCTAGCTTCGCTCTTATTCTGGCCAGAAAACCAACAGCTGGATGAGGATTCTAAACAAATGGAAAAGTATGCTCAGTCACTGGAGAACTCTTTCAGGGGGCAGTATAAACACATGTATCGTACAAAGCAGCCCATTGCATACTTCTTTCTTGGAAAAGGTAACAATATGAACAGACTTGTCCACAAAGGAAAAATTGATCAATGCTTCGAAAAGACACCTGATATTAATTCCTTGTGGCAAAGTGGAGATGTATGGAAGGAGAGAAAAGTCCAGGAACTTCTGCTTCGTTTACAGGGTCGAGCTGAAAATAACTGTTTATATATAGAATATGGAGTCAGCGACAAAATCACATTACCCATCACTCCTGCTTTCTGGGGTCAACTTAGAAGTGGTAGAAGCATAGACAAAGTGTCTTTTTATCTGGGATTTTCCATTGGAGGCCCACTTGCTTATGATATTGAGATCATTTAAGAGCCTAATCTCCTCTCCCCCAGGAATGTGGTCTCAGTACCACCAATTTTGGTTTTTTAAATCCAAGACCTATTGTATAAATTTGTAGATACAGTCCCAGCAGCTATTCAGGCCTGTCCACTTCTGCATCTTATGAGTCCTAAAAAGACTCTGGTGAAGGAAAGGGTGAGAGATGTGGAAAGGAGCAGTCCTCTTCCCTGGTTTTCTTAGCACCACCAAGGGAAAAATAATGAAGTCCTAAGGATGGAATAAGGAGAGGTAAATGTAGGAAGCTGGCCATACAGGACCCGACCACTTCCCCCAGTCACTCCGCCAACACATGGACTAGAAGCTTGGCTACTTTCCTATCAAGAGTGAACTTTTTCAGAACAGGGAAAAATAGTCATAGTTCTAAGACATTAAAATGTCTGGAAAACATTTCATGAAAAAAGTAAAATCCTTTCACTTTGAGGAGCAACATCTGTTCTTACCAAGTATGGCATAAAGGGGTCATCTCCGTGACATCATTCAAAACAGAAGACCAACCATTAGCTGAAGGTAATACACTCGTAAGTACCTCCTCCAAACAAAAAATCAAACACAGATACCCAGACTCCAAAGACTACTGAGCAAAAAGGACTACTGTGAAAAGCCCAATGAGCCCTCTACCCACAGAATCCCCATGTACTGGGAAGGACTGTGTACTGAAGAAATCAACCAGTGAGGTAAAATTAAAATGTAATTTCCCCTCATAAATCTATGGATATGGACAATTGTCATAAAATCGTTAGAAAGTAAGCTGAAAGAAGCAACTTCGGAAGAGATGAAACAGCTTGTCCTGACTTCTGAACGATATTGGCATCAGAGTCAGAATCTGATGCTGGACGTCTAGAAGTAGTAGAGGAACACACACAGTCTCTGTGAGACATGAGCCAGATAATTAATCCTGAATTGTATCAAGCCTCTGGATCATACTGCCCACTTCAAAGAAACACAAGAAAAGAAAGAATCATGTTAAACACCAGCATAAAATGCAATCAACAATACCCAGAAAAAGGAAACTCAAAAGACAGATGAGGAAATCAAAGAAATTGCAAGGACCCAAAAGGGAGCAGGAATCCACACATTTAAGAGACTTGGGAGACTCACCAGCTAAATGCAATATGTTGACTTTGGACCCTGATTTAAACAAACTAATTCTAAAAGACATGATTAGACAGTAAGAAATTTGCAAGATTTCAACTCATATTTGAAAATATGAAGGTGTGATTGTTGATTTGTTCCATGAGACAATACTACCACTCTGGTTATGTTTTCAAGAAAGTTTTTATTTGGGGATATATACTGAAGTTTTGTGAATAAAGTTGCAATCTAGGATTTGTTTTGAAGTAATTCTATGGGAGAGGACAGGGTTGGAGAAAAGGAAGTAGATGGGCAGTGTAATTGCAACAAGATTGGACCCAAGTTAAAGATTGCCATTGGTGCATATATGGGGACCTTAGACTCATTTGTCTTTTGATTGTGATTTCTAAATTTACTGTTGTGTTTGCAAAACAAACCCAAATAAGCAATTTTTTTGTCTTTCAAATCTCATTAGAACTTTTTTATTGGGAGAAATTTTTCTCTTGCTCCTGCATGAAAATTCAGTACCATAACTCACCTGCTCACTCTACTGTGATTGGGCTTTGATTGAAAAATTGCATCTTTGGTATACAAGGTGATATTTTGTTATGCTCTCCATTGTGAAGTGATGAAATCATGCTAATTAATACATTCATTACTTCACAAAATTATTGTGTGTGGGGGGGTGGGAACATTTAAAATGAGTTGTCATAGCAATTTTCAACAATACAAAACAGTATACTTAACTCCAGTCCTCACACTGTACAACAACTTTCCAGAACTTCATCTTAACTGGAACTTTGCACAGTTTGACAAGCATCTCTTCGTTTCCTGACATCTCCTACCCCTGCACACTTGGTAACCACCATTGTACTCTGCTTCACAAGTTCCACACCTTTAGATTCCATATGTGAGAGATCATGCAGTATTTGCCTTTCTATACCTGCCTTACTTCTCTCAATCTTGATTTGACGAAAATAACAAATTCGCTGGTTAAACACAGTCTTGTTTTAGAAATTAGAACATCCAAGCCAGTGCATGGCTCACTTGGCTAATCCTCCACCTGTGGCGCCAGCACCCCAGGTTCTAGTCTCAGTTGCGGTGCCGGGTACTAGTCCTGGTTGCTCTTCTTCTAGTCCAGCTCTCTGCTGTGTCCCGGGAGGGCAGTGGAGGATGGCCCAAGTGCTTGGGTCCCTGCACCCACATGGGAGACCGGGAGGAAGTACCCATCTCCTGGCTTCAGATCGGCGCAGCGCCGGCCATAGTGGCCATTAGGGGAGTGAACCAATGGAAGGAAGACCTTTCTCTCTGTCTCTCTCTCTCTCTCTCTCTCTCTCACTGTCTATAACTCTCTGTCTCTCTCACTGTCTAACTCTGCCTGGCAAAAGAAAAAAGAAATTAGAACATCCAGACACACTTTCCTGTGGTGGCACTTCCCACTATGTCCCAGGTTCCAGTTCACTCTAGACAGAACTGCCTTCTGTTTGATTCTGCTAAAGCCAAATTAAGCCATCATAGGCAGCTGCTGTCTCCATCCTGACCGCCCTTGGGTGTAGAGAAAACACTTAAGAATATTTGTTCTACCTCTGGTAGGAGTACAGCTCACTTCCAACCTTGGGAACAATATACCTTGTAAAGTCAGGAGGACACAGACTCTCCAAGGAGTTAAACCCCACCCCTCACCAGCACACCACTAGCCTCCAATGAGATTCTTGTGAAGGTCAGTGAGAACTTTTCTCCAAAAGGACCAGTACCAGTGCCAGCAGCAGGCTAACTACACTTTGGGGGCCAAAACTGCTTTCTTTGTAAATAAGGTTTTATTGAAACAAAGCCATGCTCGTTTGTCCTTGTAAACAAAGCTTTATTGAAACATGGCCATGCTCTAAGTATTGACTTTGGCTGCATTTGTGCTAACAATAGAGTTGAGAAGCTGCTACAGAGACCAGGTGGCCTATGGAGCCTAAACTGTTTACTATCAAGCTATTTACAGAAAGCTGACTTGCGCTGCTCACTGTCAGCCCTTGCATGCTTTATTGTATGGCATGTGTCTAATTGGTTCCTAGATAGCTACTCTAAAATTATGCACTTTGGTTGATCACCTCATTTTGATATCTGATTTTTATCATTTTTGGGCCAAGGATAACTTTTAACACACCTTAAACAGATAAAGTGTATTTTCACTCAGAAAAATCCAGGTCCACTTTTCAAAAAAAAAAAAACAGCAGAGTCATAAATGTGTGTGTTTTCCTTTTTCAAATTAAAAAAGAAGTCTGCATTATACTGAATGATTTTCATAAAACATATAGTTTTATAGTTTCTATAGGACTATAGAATTTGATCTTGGAAAATATCTTCGTCTGTTCCTACTGCTATCACAAAAAAATCTTTGCCTAGATCCTTTACAAAGAACAGAACTTCCTTTCTCATGATCGGGAAGCTGGAAAGTCCCAGATCAGGGTGTGAGCAGATCCGTGTCTGGGGAAGAACTTGCTGAGTCCTCACACAGCAGAAAGATGGGAAGGCAAAAGGGTGAATATTGGCCTTTAAAGTCACCAGTTCTATTCACAAGGGCTCGTGACTTAAGCAGGCAAAGAAAGGCTCGACCTCTTAATATTATCACAGGGGCAAGGAAGGTTCAGCATACGAATTTTAGAGCAACACATTCAGAGGATAGCAGAAGGTAAGACCAAAATATTAATGATTTACCATTCTCAAAACTGAGAGTTATCAATTTAACAGAACCCCCCAAGTTCTTTCTTGTTGATTCTAGTCCCCAATTCAGATGCCATCTTGGATGGGACAGCATCAAAATTTTTTTAAACCGTCTCCTTGAAAACCACTGATTAGGTCATTGTAATACTGCAGTTTTCCAACTCAGCATTCAAAACAAAATATTTACCAATATTTCCAAAGTGTGATAGCCTGAACAAAGAGCCTTGGAGACCACAGTAAACCAAATTGTGCTTTTGGCTATTTGGAATGTAGATTAGCAAACACATACACACACACACACACACACACACAGCTCAGAAAGTAATAGCAAAAGGAGGAACATTTGTTAAACAGACTAACTGGTTTCCCTGAGAACAAGGTAATTTTACTTTTTATTTTTATATTCTTTGTTCTCCCAAAGATCTTTTTGTTGCACAACTCAGAATGTTCTAGAAAGGAGTTCATGTGCACAGAAATACTGTTTTTTCACATTCTCTACTGTAAATAAGCCCATCTCCACTAAAAATGTGTACCATCATTTGCTATAATTTTCTGTATTTTTAAAACTAAATCTGTATGTATACCATCACCACGTCACAGACAAATTCAATTCCAAGACAGTTCTTACAGCCTGGGAGTCTTGAATCACCTCTGAAAACAATACAAGTAAGAAGAAAAATGCATTCTCTCTCATGAGTGGAACGAGGAAGTCGTTTTGTTGTAAATCCAGAAAGCTACCATTGAGTGAGATGTTATCATTTCTAATTTCTATAAAAGAAGTTGAAGCCCATATTTTAGTGATGAGGATTCTATGATGAGGGTCAACAAATGAAAGCCCTGGCAGGAAACAGATGGCACACTTCTTAAAGGAGTCGCTTGAGGCCAGTTTAGTAAAGAAACTATTTATAAAAGGGAAGGTAGATTGCAGAGAACTCCTTAAGGGATCAAAGTTTCCTGGGGCTAGTGAGTAACATCAGGAACCCCTACAATCCCTAAGTGTGAGGGGGCAAGCAATGAGAACTGTTAATGGTAGAGAGAGAGGAGAGAGAGAGAAGAGAGGAAAGGAGAGGAAAGGAGAGGAGAGGAGAGGAGAGGAGAGGAGAGAAGAGGAGAGAAGAGGGGAAGAAAGAGAAGAGAAGAGGGGAAGAAAGAGAAGAAACGAGAAGAGAAGAGAAGAGGGGAAGAAGGAGAACAAGAGAGGAAGAGAGAACCTTCTAAAGAGGACTGCCTAACAGGAGCTATGATCTTCAATACAGAGATGTAGCCAGCCGAGGGTACCCAACAGGAGAAAGCTCAGGGAAACAAATAATGCCACTCGCTATCCTTCTTCCTGTACGTGCTTCCCATTGGCCTGAATCCAACCAGAAGCCAGTGAGCAAGGTGGCCCACTGATACAGTTGATCATGATAAGCAGGCTACAGGAGAGTGTCTGAAGGAACAAGCAAGACAGCCAGCACAAAATCCCGCCCCCCACCACCAGCCCTATGCCTTAAGTCTTATCTCCAGCACACATTTCAGTTTGAAACTGACATGACACTGACACATAACCTTAAAAAGCAAATTTCTTTCACCATTCCAGAGTGATGACAGTGACACCTTAACCTGGTTCCAGTCTTCACCCGTTCATCTAATCCTCCTGCTGTTTTCTAGTAAAGCAGTTGAGGGGCCCTCAAATGGAATTAATGAATGGTATGTGCTTGGGAAGTGATTAAAGTTTGTCTGTTTTTAGCTATCATTTCTAACACCTACTTGTTTCCAATTTATGGACGTTTTTGCACGTGTTTCCAAAGAGCTTCAAGCTCCAAAATGAGGTTCTACTCTCAACTCTCTCTGCACCATGTAGCAGGTTTCCAGACGTGTGGGGAAACCGAGGTGTGCAGTGAGGAAGAGTTCTCTCTTTGTAGCACTAATGCTATTATTATTATCATTAGTAGCAGCTGTGGTTTCACGTTTAAAGATTATGTCTCTTGTTCCATTAGAGATGTCACATAATACTCTGAAGTTAACATTTTGCCTTCTCCTTTCATCAAACTAATGCAAAAAAAAAAAAAAAAAAAAAACTCTGTTAATTCAGGTCCTCCAATAAGCAAATGGGAAGAAAGGATTAAATGCATAAATACTTCATTAGAGAGACAATCTAGCAGGGAAATTGGGGGTCTGGAAAGTCAAGGATCTTTCTGCCTTTCCTTCATTTGGGTCAGACTTGCATGCTGGGAGCCTAACTCTCTCAGTCTGACCACAACTCAGTCCTCTTTCCTCTTCCCTCCCTCCCTCCCTCCCTCCCTCCCTCCCTCCCTTCCTTCCTTCCTTCTCTCTCTCTCTCCATATATATGTATGGTGTATGTGTATGTGGGTTTGTGTTTGAACACTCATATGAGTCTGTATATACAAGATTGACAAAAAGTTCAAGGACAATGTGTATGAAAAGACTATGGTGAATTTCAAAAAATTTTGCATCAAAACAAACTTATCTTTGAATTTCATTATGACAAACACTTTGACATACCCTCATACATCCTTGGCACTCTATATGGATATCTATATTATGTATAGAGATACATAGAGAAAGAGATTATTGGATCCATTTCTCAGGAGAACTGTAACCAAACTCAGAACCAAACATTGGCTCTCTTCTTTAGTATCCTTGTTGAGAGCAATCATTGGCTGAGGAAAGCTGATGGAATGCATGGGATTGGTACAAACGTGGGTATGGATTTCAGAGTCCAGCAGCTAGGGCTCTTGTGCAATTAAGCCTCCCACAGTCAGAAATCAGCAAAGTGCATTCTCATGACTGTCACAAACACTTGTGGGGAACCACAGGCTGGCCACCTGTGGGGACCTCCTCATTACACTGCCTCATCCTGCTGAGCATAACAAGGTCAAGGAAGTGCTGAACAAAAGACTTGCAAACGACCTGATGGGATGAGATACACCTTGACCTGAGACTATGCCTGCCCTTTGATCTGATTGATGGACTACTCCCCCTAGCCCTGGGGGACTGGGAATGGATAAAAGACCATGTTAGGGGTGGGAATGCGGAACAGTCTCTTCAGTCTTTCTCCTCCTTTCTCTCAGCTGCTTCCCTCTCTTTCTCTCCTTTCCTTCTTCTATCACTAAAAATAAAAGTTCCTTGAGAACCGATCAACAGCGGTCGTGTCGTGCGTGACTCCGTGGGTTGGACCCTTGCTGGCGAGGGTTCTCGATAACACTAAAAACAAATAAAACTAAATTAAAATAGTTCCAGGTCCAAGACAAAAATGGATCACATTTACTCAGCTAAGACAACTGAGGTTTTGGATGTCTGAGCATCACTATAGAAACCTGAATATAGACCTACAATACGACCCAGCCATCCCACCCCTGGGGTTTTACCCAAAGGAAATGAAATCAGCATATGAAAGAGTTATATGCATCTCCATATTTATTGCAGCTCAATTCACAATAGCTAAGATATGGAATGAACCCAGATGCTTGTCAACTGAAGACTGGATAAAGAAATTATGGGATATGGAAACCATGGAATACTACACAGCGGTAAAAAAAAAAATGAAAGTGTCATTTGCAAAAAATGGATGCAACTGGAAAACATTATGCTTAGTGAAATAAGCCAGTCACAAAAAGACAAATACCATAAGTTGTCCCTGACATCTGGTAACTAATAGAGTATCTAAAAGGTAATCTATAGAACTGAAATGGGGGCTGGCACTGTGGTTCACTTGGTTAATCCTCCACCTGTGGCGCCTGCATCCCATATGGGCACTGGGTTCTAGTTCTGGTTGTCCCTCTTCGAGTCTAGCTCTCCGCTGTGGCCTCGAAGTGCAGTGGAGGATGGCCCAAGTGCTTGGGCCCTGCACCCGCATGGGAGACCAGGAAGAAGCACCTGGCTCCTGGCTTCGGATCAGCACAACACTGGCTATAGCGGCATTAGGGGAGTGAACCAAAGGAAGGAAGACCTTTCTCTCTGTCTCTCTTTCTCACTGATATGTATGATATGTGTGACCATAACAAAAAAAGCCTAATATTCATTTAGTGGGAATTTCAAAAGGAATTAAAAAGCAATGCAGAACTGAAAAAGTACTGGAAGAAATAATGACTGGGGATTCTAAGATGGTAGAATAGGGAAGGGCATACTGTGCTAGGCTAAGGGAGAACAGTAAAAAAAAAAAAATGGCGGAAGTACATTCTCAGGGGAGAGTTAGAGAGAAAACTCAAAAACCACAGAGGAAATTCCACAGAAGGAAGATGGATGTCATGCAGCTGGATGGAAGGTGCGGACGTGTAGCAGCTAGCATGGACACAACACATGACCCCAGCAGCTGAGAACCAGAAAAAGTACCAGCTTCGGAGAGGCAGGTGAGATCAGACTGCTGCCGCCCATGCCACTGGTGAGAGAGCCAGAGGGAGAGCCTGGTGGACTACATCACCCGAGTCTGGCCTAAGGGGAACAGGGTATCTGTAACCCAATGAAAAAAAGGGGGCTTTCTCTCTCCCCACCCCTCACCACCCACTACAGTGCCCGGTGACTGCTGAGAGAAGGCGGTGCCATTTTGGAACTAAGTAGCGGCTGCAGCAGCTCTTGTGCACATGCCCAGCAAACGATGGGCATCTTGAACCTAGGTGGAGCACCCACAGGCAGCTGGCTATGGGAACATCTCTGCCTCTCCATGGACAGGACAGGCTAGCAGGGTGGAATGGCTCTTCTGCAACCCATGTCTGTGGGAGCCTTGTGTGCCGAGACTGTGGGAACTTTGTTACTGCACTATAGGGCGCAGGGTGTAGCCGGATATCTGGGCAATCACTGTGTGCAGCTCCACACACCCAGAGCCCCTCAATTGCCTGGAGTGGGTCACTGCAGTGGGATCCATGCTCACACTGAGGACTGCACAGATTCTTTGTGTGGTTCATGAGGAAGAGTGGATGAGTTTGCACACACTGTAGGCTAACACCCAGGCACCGATCACCTTGGAAGAGAGGAGGTGAGGGTGTGATTGTGCCAACGCAGGTGATAATACCTTCCTTTCTACTAACAAGAGGTCTACCATACCCAACTTGGGTGTCATCCTGGATTCTTGCCCCACCCTGGAGCACTGACCAGAGCTCGCTGGCCACACACAGCACATGCCTCTGTATATTCACTGAAGGGCAGCCATTCTACTAAGCCACAGAGGCATAGTTCAAATATGACTAAGGTACCTAATCAGTGAAATAAGCCAGTTTCCAGTCCCACTAAGATCCAGAAACAGACAAGAGTGCCCACTCTCACAACTGCTACTTAATAGAGTCCTCGAAGTTTTAGCGAGAGCCATTAGGCAAGAAAAATAAATCAAAGGGATACAAATCGGGAAGGAGGAGGTCAAACTATCCCTCTTTGCAGATGACATGATTCTATATATAGGGGATCCAAAAGACTCCACTAAAGCTGCCGCCTGTAGTGCCAGCATCCCATATGGGCACCAGTTCGTGTCCTGACTGCTCCGCTTCAGATCTAGCTCTCTGCTTTGGCCTGGGAAAGCAGTGGAGGATGGTCCAGGTCTTTGGGCCCCTGCACCCACATAGGAGACCCAGAAGAGGCTCCTGGCTCCTGGCTTCGATTCAGTGTAGCTCCGGCTGTTGTGGCCAACTGGGGAGTGAACAAGCGGAACGAAGACCTCTCTCTCTTTGCCTCTCCTTCTCTCTCTGTATAACTCTGACTTTCAAATAAATAAATAAATCTTATTAAAAAAATGCTCAGGATCACTAAGCCATCAGGGAATACAAGTCAAAACTACAATGAGGTTTCGCCCCACCCCAGTTAGAATGGCTAACAGGTGATAATACCTTCCTTTCTACTAACAAGAGGTCTACCATACCCATGATTTTCATACAGAAATCAACAAACAACAAATGCTGCAAGGATGTGGGGGAAAGTACCCTAATCCACTGTTGGTGGGAATGTAAACTTGTGTAGCCAGTGTGGAAGACAGTATGGATATACCTCAGAAATCTGAATATAGAGCTATCATATGACCCAGTAAACCCACTCCTGGGAATTTACCCAAAGGAAATGAAATCAGCATATGAAAGAGTTATCTGTACCCCCATGTTCACCACATCTCAATTTACAATAAAGAAGATATGGAATTAACCCAGACGCCCATCAGCTGAAGGCTGGATAAAGAAATCAGGGTATATATACACACACTACAAAATACTACACAGCAGGAAAAAAATGAAATCCTGTCATTAGCAACAAAATGGATGCAACTGGAAAACATACTTAGTGAAATATGCCAGTCCCAGAAAGGTAAATACTATATGTTCTCTTGGATCTGTGGTAACGAGTAGAGTACCTAAAAGGTAATCTATAGAAGTGAAATTAATGCTTTGTAATGCAATGATTTTGAACAGCCCTTTACTGTTGAGGAACAATGCTTTTGGTTTGTTTATTTTTCCTTATTTCTTCATACTATTTATTGAACTCTCTACTTAGTGTAAGGTTAATCTTACGAGTATAAAGTTAACTGAAAATATGTATTTATAAAAATATGAAGAATGAGATTGGGAGAGGGAAGAGAAAGAAGGGTGGGAGTATCGGAGAAAGGGAGATAGGATAGGAAGAATCACTATGCTACTAAATTTGTATATATGAAATGCAAGACATTTGTATTCCTTAAATAGAATTTTTGAAAAAAGAAATAAGCTAGTCTCAAAAAGACAAATCATGTTTTCTCCGATCTCCAGTGATTAATACAGTACCAAAAATAACGTATAGGAATGAAATTCACATTTTAAGATTAGATGATTGTTTATAGCCCTTGCCTCTACAGTTGAGGATCAGTGTTTTTCTTCTTCTTACTATTTGTTGAACTATTTACTTAATGTATGGTTAATGTTATGAGTATAAAGTAAGCTGAATGTAGATCATTGTAAAAATTAAGAGAGGGAAATAGAGAGGAAGGTGAAGGGTGGGTGGAAGCTTGGGCTGGAGGGAGGGTAGGGTGGGAAATATTACAATGTTTCTAAATCTGTATATATGAATTCCTGGAAACTTGCTTACCTTAAATTAAAAAAAAAAAGAACTAGCCAAAGAATTATTAGTCTTTCCGCCAAAAGCAAAACTCATAAAAAGAAAAATAAACTTTAATCAAAATAAAAATTTTTAGTCTGTGAAAGATGAAAATACAAGATACATAATGAAAGAATATAGCAACCACATATTTGGCTAAGAGCTAATACCTAGAATATGATACTTCAAAAAGCTAATGGAAAATGGAATTCAAAGATAGAGGGATGGAGAGACAAAGATCTTCCACCTGCTTGTTCATATTGCTCACCATGACCTTTCTCTCTGTCTCTCCCACCTCTGTCTATAATTCTCTTTCAAATAAATAAAATCTTTACAAATATTTTAAAAGCACAGTGTGATAGCATTATCCATGTTTCAGAATGGCCAAAATAAAAAACAGTGCCAACGGCAATTCCTGGAAGGATGCTGAGAAACTGGGATACTCAGACATTGCTGACGGGATATAAAATGAGACGCCCACCTTGGCAAACAGCTTGAAAGTTTCTTTAAAATCTAAACATGCAACTGTCATATGATCTAGCCACTGTAGTCCTGGACATTTAATGAAAGGAAGACATGAAATTAAAAAATGAAAACTTAGATTCACCCAAAAGTCTGCACATACCTATGTAAAGCAGCTTCATTTATAATATCCCCAAACTGGAAACAGACCAGATGCCTTCAATAGGGAAACAGTTAAACTGAAAAACACCATACTATGAAATACAACTCAGCAATAAAATGAAATGAACTCCTGATACACACAGTGAGCTGCGTGGATCTTCAGAGAACTGGATGAGTGAAAAAACCAAGAACAACAGTTAACATATTTCATGATTTCTGTTGTATTACATTCATGAAATGACAAAATTACATAAATTGAGAACAGATTAGTGGTCACCAGGAGTCAAGGTCCAGCGTCTGGAGAAATAGGGAGAAAGATGGGTGCGGTTATAAAAGGACAGGAGACGACTGTGGGGATGGAATTGTTCTGTATCTTGATGTTTCCAAGTCAAAATGCAGCTTGCAATTTCATATTGTAGCTTTCCAACATGTCGTCACTGGGGAAACTAGCCAAAGAATATATTGGATCTTTCTGTGTTATTTCTTACAACTGCATATGAATCTACAATCATCTCAAATGACTTTTTTAATTAAAAAGAGGTAATAGAGGAATACTATCAAAAGTTCATACCGATAATTTTGAAAGTGAGTAAACAAATACTTCACCTACATGTCAATTTATTCACAATATTATTTACATTACTTGTATTAATTATACATATCCTGAAATGTATAATTAACTTATAATTAAATTGTAAATCTGTTTGACTTGTGTTGTCTTTGTGAGAGAAAGTAAAAGCATGGTTTCTATTTCCTTAATAGTAATGGGACTTTTCAAGATGGCCTTTTTTTGGTCAGTTTTGCAAGTCGTTTTCGACTACAAACTTCAGAAGACGAATAAATATGTTTATACATCAGTGTGCACATATGTGTGTGTAATACGAATAATATGTATTATATATGGAGCATATATAAATAATTTAGATGACTTAAAAACAACTTAAAACCATTTCAGCCTCTGACGCACTGTAGTAGCACAGTTACTGAGATTTCATTAGCGGCAAATGCCAGTGGGAGGACCTGCAGCCTGACTCGCGTCTGGCCTTTGAGATTTGTGGGGGAAATGGTGCAGAGGAAGCCTGTGGAATTAGGTAGCAGCTGCTGGTCTCTGAGGACGCCATGAAGACAGAGAACACCACACTCAAGTCTTCGGAGGGTCACAGATGCCACTGTGCGACACCCCAAGGCTCAGCAGTTCCCTAAAGTGATCCATGGTGCAGGGTTTTAGAATGAACAGCAGTTTTCTCCTCTGCACACCTGGTGCATGACTTTGCATTAGCCGGCATGCAAAGCATGTGTTTCGGCTGGTAGATTTTACTCTCCACAGGAGCATCATGTGTGCCGAGAAGTACCATTTTCCCAAGACTACTTACTCCTGACCACTCTCCACCCTCCCCCATGCCCAGAGAGCTATGGGCATGGGCTCTATCAATGCTTCCTCTTATCCTCTCCCTGCCAGAGTTGGCCGTTTCTTCTCTCTTCAACAAGAAAGCGGAGGGAAAGCCAAGAGTAAGGGTGTGTCTTACTCTGCTTCCTTTTTACGAGGTCTCATTCTGATCGCATCCCTGACTAAAGTCTCCTTTCAGGAGAGGGTGCCTGACAAGATTGTCTGCTTCGATTTCCAGAAACTTCTTCCTTTCTCTTGGAGCTTTCAGGCTCCAAGGGCCGCTGTCCCACTAACTCTGGGACACTGCTTATTATTTCCCTATACTTCCACCTTTGCGTATGGCCCCCTCATACCTGCTCTTCCTCAATTACCATAATTTCCATGTGCTAGCTACTTCCCACTGGGGCCTGACCAAGGCATTCTGTGCTTGCCCTGAAGATGCATGTGGTTAACTTGGGATGAGTTTAGCCAAGTCCAGAACAAATACAAACTTTGAAGAAAAGTCGCGTTCTTTCAATCAGGAAACCTAGAGCCTCAGACCCATTAACACGAGACCATGGGGAAGACTTTTTCCTCTTTCTCTCCCCTTGGGTCACTCTGTATAACCCCACCCTGACTGAAGACTGATAGTGATCTTAAGGCTTGTTTTCTGAGCTTTGTCCCAACAGGACCCCAAAATATTATTTTTTCTTTAATTTTTAAATTGTTTAAATTTTTTAGTTATAATTCTAAAAATATAATGGTATTCCCTTTCTCCCTCCATCCCTCCTCCCCTTCCCACCCTCACTCTCTCCCTCCCACCATATCCCTCCCCCTCCTCTCTCTCTCTCTCTCTATTTGGTTTTTAGATAACATATTTTTAATTTCCAGTACAGTCAAGGGCTTAAGACCCCACTAAACAGAGTCCAACCAGTAAAAAGTGCATTCAAGGTTAGTATTGATAGATAAGAACTAACACCTGTCATTTTGTTGATTGACTCATTACTGATTATACCTGGTCTGCTAGTAAATTTGGTGTCCAAAATTTTAACAGAAGGTCTTTAGGAAGTTGTTTAGGGAAGAAAAGTGGAGATGGCACATGAAGATAGAGCGTTCTGACACTCATTTCATCTAGTACACTTCAAAAAATGCTTTCAATTTTATAAACTATGGTTCCATATAAAATTTTATTTCAGGGGCCAGCATTGTGATACAGAAGGTTAAGCTGCTACACCAACATCTCATATCAGAGCACTTGTTCCAGTCCTGACTGCTCCACTTCTCATCCAGCTCTCTGCTAATGTGCCTGGGAAAACAGTGGAAGATGGCTCAAGTTCTTGGGTCCCTGCACCCACATGAGAGACCCTGATGGAGTTCCCGGCTTCTGGCTTTGGCCTGGCCCAGCCCTGGCCATTGCAGCCATTTAGGGGATAAATCAATGAATGGAAGATCTCTCTCTGTCACTCTGCCATTCAAATAAATATTTTAAAAAATTTGAAAAATTAAAGTTTATTTCAAAAAGTTTCAACCCACTATTTTAAAAGTTTTTATTTAGTGAACAGTTTTACTTTAATCAGCAACCACTGAAAAATCAAAATTTTTAAGGTTCAAAAAGAAACATCTAATGGTAGAACTATGGGTAGCAACAGAAGTAGAACAGGCAACAACACAGAGCTTCAAGTTCAGGTTATTCCAGTCCATCCCACCTCAAACTGTGCCTGCTGGGGAGCAGCTCGTGCTGAGATCCACTCAGAAGCTCTGCTGATCTGTTTCTCTGTCAACATGGATGCCTCCTTGGTTGTTTACAAATCCCCATCTTGAGCTGAGTCAATCTTTTTCTAATTATTTTTATCTTCTTCTCGGAACCCTTCCCAGGCTAAGTAGTAACCCGCTCTTAGCAGTGACCATCTGGTATGATTTAACAGCTTCCAATTTGTGAGTCATGGGATTGCAGAAACTTGGAGTTGGGAGGGTCTGCCAAGGTCACTTGGCCCAAGTTCCTTTCCCCGTGGAAGGCCCGCTCTCCTCTTCCTGACAAGTGGTCACTCAGCCACCGGAATGCTTTCAGGTAACAGGGAAGGCTCTGCTTCACCATGCAGTCCTCCCGTCAGAGACTTTTTCTCTACACAAAGGCGACGATGTATGTACGCCCTTGTGCGTGAGACCAGCTGGTGCTGACCGATCCCTCCAGAAGCAAGGACAAGCTCCTCCCTGTTGAGCAGGGTCAGTGCTAGCCAACAGTGACCATGGCTTTGCTTAGTCTTTCCACAAAGGCCCATCCTTCATCACCAGATCTAAAACCATCCACTGAGGACTTTGAGAGGTTCCAGGTCCCTCACTGAACTCCTTCCTGGCCACTCTCCAGTCTACTCTTTCCTGAAAGTTGACACTGAGAATATAAGACAGCACAGGAGGCATGTCCTGATCAGTGGAGCCCATGAGCCTCCTTGCTGCAGATATCAGACTGAAGAATGTCACCAGGACTCTACCTGCCTCCTTCGAGAATCACTAGATGCCATGAGCCTGACCAATATCGAACTAACTACACATCTCCTGTCATTTTACCCATGAACCCTCACAAAACCCATTATTTCCTGTCTTCTACTTGTAACTAATTTCATTAGTTTAACTGTCACAAGGCAGCTACCCTCTTCCAGGTTATACCAATGAGGAAAAACTACACTCAATGAGGGTTAAGGATGTTTCAGGAATCATGCAAACCAGGAGTGGCTTAGCAGAGATTTGGTTCCAGATTAAAACCTATACATTTTCTGCTAAGGCATTCTATCACTTCATCCATTTTCTCTCTCATCAAATAAAAGTAAGCATTGTCTGTGTGCCAGAGACATTCTAAGTCCTGAGGAAATGAAGACTGCTCTTTGGGAAGCTATATTCCAGTGGGAAATATGATTTATGAGCCATCTGCAAAAATTCATGGGCAATATGTATTATGAAAAGGCTGCATGAATTTCAGAATTTTTATACCAAAATAAACACCTTTAAATTACATTTTTCCGCAAACTTTTTGAAAAGCCAAATATAACCTTGAAAACATTTAAATCATGTGGAAGGATATCCTAAGGCAGAAGAAAAAAAAATCAGAAATATAAAAAGTCAAAACTTGTCACATTTTATCCTTTAAATGCACCATTTAGAACATATCACTGGCACTTGAATGTTTTTAAAGTACAAAAGAGTCCCACTTCCAGTTCAGAAGTAGGATAGGAAAGGTCGTCCCCTCCATGGTAATGACAAGAAACCAGCAGACAGGGGTGGCCCAGTGGGGCAGCGGGTTCAACCGCCACTAGATGCCTGCATCCAAAGCAGAACACCAGTTCAAGTCCCAGCTACTCTGCTCCAGATCCAGGTCCCTGCTGTTTTACCTGGCTCAAGTACTTGAGTTCCTGCCACCTACGTGGGAGGCCCAGATGGATTTCTTGGCCCATGGCTTCAGGGTGATCCAGATCCAGTTGGAACTACCTGGGGAGTGAACCAGTGCAAGGGCAATCAATCTCTCCCTCTTTCTCTCTCTGTCTCTGTCTCTCTCTCTCTCTCTTTCTCCCTCTCTCTCCCCCGTTCAAATTAGTAAATAAATCTGTTTAAAAAAAACTGCGAAATAAATGTAAGGGTTTTCTTTTCATTACAACTATAATGAGACGCTCTTACTCTTAAGGACACAATAATAACAATTAATGAAAAAGCCCCTTTTAGATGAGAAAATGATTGCAGTCACTTTCTCACCTGGATGCAAGTAATCAAGCCAGGTATGAACAGAGGAGCATAATTTCCATGGACAAGGAAATTTCAATAACCAAGTGGGGTGGCAATGATGACATAGAGTCTGAAAGTCTTCCCCCTCCAACCTATAAATATTTTCCAATGGCATTTTTTGCTGAATAAGTAACAATAGGAACTAGAGTAGAAGGTAGAAAACAATTTTCAGTCTCACAGTTTTGCAATATTTAGATTCCAGAGCCACCCAGCACAACTTCAGTTGTAAACCAAACTAATAGAAACTCTAACCCAATGCATCCAAAATCAGATCCCGACAAGATCAAAGACAGCATCCACAGTACAGAGAGATGAGGAGCTGAGGTCAGGCCTAAGAGCAAAGACACATATTTTAATTTCCACTTGAAATTTGAAATAAATGGAATTTAATTAAAGCTCAGATAAACTCTTTGTGAAATCTAAACGCTCAGCTCCTCATCCTAGGCAACTGAGAAATAGAAGAATTTACACTTTGGTGGGAAAAATAAAAGAAAAAAATATGCTAACTTCAGATCCTAATTGTTACTTATTCATGGGTTTTGCATACAATCAAAACTAATAAGATAAAGGAATTTTACTGTAACAAGAAGAATTAAAAATAGAGATAAATTTAAATATAACCCAGATAACACAATTAATACAGGACTTCAAGGTAATCATTATAAATAGTATATAAAAATTTCAGGAAAAGATTATCACAATGAATCAACAGACAACATTAGCAAAAAACTAGAAGTCATAAGTAAAACTAAGTAAATATTCTAGAACTGAAAGACACAGTTTCTAAAATGAGGATTTCAAAGAAAGATAAGCAGGAGACTACCCTGTGGTAGAAACAATATATAGCCTTAAAGGCAAATCAATAGAAATTATCAAAACTGAAGCACAGTTTTGCACCTGTAAGACAACATCAAACAGCCTAGTTTTGTTCATTAGAGTTCCAAGAGAAAAGGAGACACGAAAATATTTGAAGAAAAATTTCCAAAAGCTTCCAAATTTGATAAAAATATAAATCTGCATAAACCAAATAAATATCAAGTAAGATAAAATACATCACTGACTGACTTCTGAAAATGAAATACAAGTCAAAAATGGTTGGAGAACACATTCGGCCAAGCAGTTAAAACACTGGTTAGGGCTGCCGATGTCTCACGTTGAAGTACCTAGGTTAGTACCTAGTACTAGTACCTAGTACCAAAGTACCTAGTCCCAGCTCCACTCGGTTCCAGCTTACTATTAATAGGCATCCTGGGAGGAAGCAGATGATGGTTCAACTACTGGGAACCCACCACCTGTTTCAGCCTGGCCCATCTCTATTGCCAGGATTTGAGAAGTGCACCAGGAATGGAACCTCTGTGTGTGTATACCTTTCAAATAAAGGATAAAGAAAAATTTTTAAAAATAAACTGTGCAGAAGTAGACAATTTATAAAAGTCAACTATGCATGTCAGATATTTTTCTGCATGTATGCTATATTTTAAAATGTTATGAGAAATGTTCAAATAGAAACGCTATCTTGACTCCCCCTTCCAAATACCTCCTCCATCTTTTCTTTCCTTTGCAACACTTTACTGCAAAATTCCTTCAGAAGATTGTTGAAATTCACTCTCACTTCCTTTCATTCTCCTTTAAGCCCACACTAACCTGGTTATCACCACCGTGACCCCACTGATCATTGCTACAGGATTGCTTCTCAGAGGCATTCCACACAAGCGATCACTTCCCCCTCCCTGAAACACTGCCTGCTCTTGGCTTCAAGACACTTCTGTTTCCCATTTTTTTTCCAGTCTCACTGGCTGCTCATCCTCCATCCACTGTGCTATTTTTTCTTTATCATTGAGAGTTTTGGTCTGTTTACTTAAGGATTTTTTTAAAATTTAGAGTGATACAACAAAATGCACAAATCTTATGGGTCCACTATGATGAGAAACGTATAGAAGCATCTGTCTTGTATGCTGCAGCCAGTTGCACATTTCCATCTCCCTGTAGCTTCCTAGTCCAAGGCCTTCAAAGTGGGAGGGCCCCAGACCTCCTCTGGAGTCTTTACTCTGTCTAGACTTACTCAAGGATCCAATTCTGGCTCTGGACACTAAATACTGCTACTACGAAGGGTTTTCCAAAAGTTCGTGGTAAATGCGTATTATGAAGAAAAAAACAACAACTATGCTTAGATTCCAAAACTTTTTACTACAAAATAAACTTACATTTTAATTTTTTATATGTATTTATTTGAAAGGCAGAGTGAAAAGTGGAGAAAAGACAGAGAGAGAGAGAGAGAGAGAGAGAGAGAGAGAGAGAGAGAGATCTTCCATCTGCTGGTTCACTCCCCAGATGGTCACAGCAGCCAGGACTGGGCCTGGCCAAAGTTAGGAGCCAGAAACTCCATCAGAGTCTCCTATATTGGTGAGAGGGACCCAAATACTTGGGCCATCTTCCACTGCCTTCCCAGGGGTGATAGCAGGAAGCTGGACAGAGGCAGAGCAGCCTGGACTCGAACCTGCCATCGCTGCAGGCGGCAGCCTAAGCCACTACACCACAATGTGGCCAGACTGTAACCCTTACCTGCTAATGTCCTCCAGTTATACCTCAGCCTAGACCTCACCTCAGTGTGTCTTCCCGCACATCTCCACTTAGATTCTAACAGGCATCCCAAGTCTGAGACGCCTCCACGCTGGCTCCAGGGGTTTTCTCCCCACTGACCATTCCATCTGGCAAGCAGCAGAGACTTACCTAGCTCACAGAATTTTCTCACTCTCCACACCTGATCTGGCAGCAAGTCACTTTGGCCCTTCTTCCTGTGGGTCCCCAGAATCTGACCCGTTCTCCCCGGCTCCATTGCAGCCGCCCGGTGCCAGCCTCCATCACCTCTCCTCTCCCCTAGACTGCAGTCTTGCTCCATCCTGCCCACCCCTGCCCATCTGCAGGATAACCAGAGATGCTATGACGACCTGCGTCAGACCACGCCACTCTGCTGTGCAAAGCCCTCCACTGGCTGTGTGACTCACACAGAAGAAATCCAGATTCCCCGGCGACTTCTCTGCAGAGCTAGCTGACTCGGCTCCCGGTGGAGTGGACGCGTTTCCTCACTCCCACGCCACAGCTCCCTCCCCGGGCCTCCCCACGCACAGCTTCCTCCACGCCTGCGTGGCCTCCACCGGCACCGCTGCCAGTGCCTGGCACAGCGTCTCCTCGGCAGTGAAATCCCCACATCACCAGAGCTCGCCATCAGCCCTCCCTCGCTGACCGCAGGTCCCCTTCATCTTCTACCGTATTGCACGCTTCTCTCTGTTGACTTTGCTGTTTTGTCACTTTTCTCTCCTGGAATGTGAGCTCTGTGACAATGAATGTTTTCTAATCTCTTGCCGATCGCTATAGGTTGTCAATACCCAGAACCATCGCTCGGAGCTGGTAAACACTCAGTAACTAGTTGCCGAGTGCGACCGAATGCAAGATTTTAAAAATCAAATACTAGGGAATAAATTTAACTAGAAAATATATATAGGACCTGAAAGATGTTTTATTTGTATGATATATTTTTTAAAATGCCATAGCATTTACTGAACATCTGAAAAATATTTTTAAAACCACCATATTTTGGATTTTGAAGATTCAATACCATCAAAAATTCAGTGACTTTGATTAACACATTTATATGGAACAGTAAGTATTGCCACCACACACACACAAAAAAATCCTTCCACCAAAAGGTATTAAAAAAAGGTAGCATAGAGGTATTTGGTTTTGGGGTTTTTCTAATTTCTTTGTTATATTTTAATTTTATCTTTCATTTACTTATTTATTTAAGAGTCAGAGAGAAAGAGAAATAGAAAGAAAAAGACATAGAGAGCTCCCACCATTTAATTCACTCCCCAAATGCCTGCAACAACCAGGCCTGAGACAAGGCCAAAGCCAGGAGCCAGGATGCAGAAACGCAACCCAGGTCTCCTACGTAGACGGCAGAACCCAACTACCTGACCACCTCTGCTGCCCCCCAGGAGTTGGCATTGACAGGAAGCTGGCGTCTGTAGCCAGAATTGGTTATGGAACCCGGGCACTCCGATGTTGCACCCTGGAATCTTAACCAGAAAGTTAACCACTAGGCTAAACACCCACACCAAGACTTGATAAATTTACGTAAACAATGATAATACATTAGATTTTATTCTGGGTGAGGTGGGAACTATTTTATCTCGCTGAGAGCTTTTATCAAAAGCATCACACATTCAAAGCTGTATTAGTTAGCCATCTTTTATTTTCCCAAGCCTTTGTCGTGAGAATGGACTAGGCACAGGGGTGGGACAAGGAAGAAGGCAGAGAAACAAGTTATGGTCCAGGATGACTATCCAGGCACAGGTAATGTGGCTTTCACCAGGATGGAAGCCATTTGAGATGGCAAAAAGCAGTCAGAGCCTGGTGTATCTTCAGGCACAGTCAGCAGTACTTGCCGGAGGACTGGATACGGATAGGGCGTGGGAGCGTGAACAGTGCTTCCCAGAGTTTCTGCCTATCCTAACACAGGAGGGAGCTGCCAGTCACTGAGGTGAAGGAGACATCAGTGAGGTCATTGTGGGGGGGAAGAGCAGGAATTCCCTTGTTGGCGGTGGTGGGTCTGAGATGAGCATCAGACATCCCGGGGAGGGTGCTGAGTACGCAGCTCTCTCCCAGGCTTTCAGGGAGAGATCCACACTGGAGAAATAGACTGGGAGCTACCAGTATGCAGATTCCACATTAAAAAATACATACCATAAACAATAACCATAAATCCAGATGGGGTTAGAGAAAAGCGCCTGTGACAGGTAGGTAACAAAGGTTTGGATGTATAATACATAAGAATATTTTAATAGATTGACAAGAAAATCATTTTTAAAAAAACAGCAGGAAAAGGGACAAGGGAAATGGCGAAACCACCATTTATAGAAGAGAAAGCTGAACGGCCCCTAAACCTCAAGAGAAGACGAAAGGTAACAGGTTCCTCTCATCAGATTGGTAGCGATTTTTAAGACTCAAAAAGGTGAGTCCTGGAAAAACTGTTGGCCAAAAGAACACGCTCTTGCACCCCTCCACGGCAATCTATCAAGCAGAACATGAGCCTGTTTAAACCTTGCAATTCAACCTCAGAGGGTACTCCCTTCAACTGTGGGCCTTCAGACGGGAGTACCTGCAGCTTTTAGGGCTACGCAAAAGTCTTCCTGGTCTCCACGCCAGTGCGGAGAAAGAAATCATTTCCAGAATTTCGATTTTCACATCTGTTCTTTCCTAAAAAAAAGTGACCTAGCTGGGATCATGCCCGTTCCACTCCCTCCACCGCACAGAACTTGTCCTTTCCTCTTCTCCTCCTACAAACACCTGCCCCTCTTTCCAAGCGCAGAGTACTGAATCCCGGAGCAAATCACTCCATCACTCCGCATCTCTTCCCACGGCCGCAAAAATAGGCCAACTGCCTGCATGAGGCAGCTGTATCCGCCTGGGTCTCAGAGCGGAGATAGCCCTCAGCTAATGCAAGATGCCCTTAGGTTGAGAAGTAACTAAATTTTGCCCTTTTGTGCCACTGAAGTTTGGGAGTTGTTTCTGAGCACCAGTGTCCAATCCTGAATGGTACAAGCAGATGCCCAGACTCATTCTAAACTCTGCTGTGGGGTCCGACCCCTAAGAACTCCAGGGTACTGAACAGAGAGGCAGTTTGAAATATAGCTTTCTCCTTTAAAAGTTGATCAGTTCACCAAATGTCATCTTTTTGTCTTGTACAGAGAAGCCACGGGTTAGGAATAGGATATTTTGGCCCATACTGGGATGTTGAGACTTAGAAACATAGTGTAGACAGCGAAGACAGGGAAAAGAAACATTCATGGAATGATCGCATCTCTTCTGTCTCGCTCTTACTATCAGTCTCTTGAGGAGGAATTCCCCTAAGAGCAGTTGCAAGATGGGTAGAAAACTGTCGAAAGAGCACTTTTCCCCACACACTTGAATGTATTCACCTCTTGTCAGCTTGTCTCAATCCCAGGAAGTTCTCCCACCTCAGAGGAAGTGAGTCTTTGAAGAACGGAGCAGGACAACTTAGTGATGCTGATTGGTTTAAAAAGAAATTGGAGGGGCCAGCGCTGTGACAAAGGTTAAACCTCCACCTGCAGCGCTGGCATCCCATATGGGCACCAGTTCGAGTCCTGGCTGCTCCACTTCCAATCCCACTCCCTGCTAATGCCCTGGGAAAGCAGTGGAACATGGCTCAAGTGCTTGGGACCTTGCACTCATGGACCTTGACCCTTTGGATCAGCCCAGGTCTGGCCATTTGGAGAGTGAACCAATGACAGAAGACCTCCCTCTCTGTAACTCTACCTCTCCAATAAATAAGTAAATATTTTTAAAACAAAGAAATGAAAGTTATTTTTTGTAACTAACATTTTTAATATACTGAATACAATTTCAGGTTGGAAATGTTATGACTCTCTTGTAGAATCGATATATATTGTTTGGTGCAGACATAAGGTGCCTCTGATGACCTGTGTTTAAAGTACATCTCTATGCCTCAGTTTCCTTAGCTTTTAAAAGTGGTGAAAATTATAGTAGCTACCTCATAGGATTATTATGAGGTATAAGTCAGTCAACATTTGCAAAGTGATTGGACCAAAGCAAATGCTGACTTTTTATTAAATAATAAAATTAGTAAATAAATATGCTATTAAGCAGTTAAAGAACATTTCTCAAATTATATTATGAGGTATTCATATCAATTACATTATCATTGAGCAACAATTATACAAGATGATCTGATATCCTCTTATAAAATGTTTCATTGTCTCTAGTCTCCAATAAGTTGTGATTCTATGTATTTACAGCAAATATGTCATTATTTTTTCTAGATAGAAGAGTCTGACTTCAACTACTGAAATTATTGAAGTTATTTCTAATTGTTACATGATTCCTAATTATTTCCAAAACTTGAACCAGAGTTTAACACACACACAGCTTTCTTACCAAAAGAAACTCCACGGCCGGCGCCGTGGCTCAACAGGCTAATCCTCTGCCTTGCGGCGCCGGCACACCAGGTTCTAGTCCCGGTCGGGGCGCCGGATTCTGTCCCGGTTGCCCCTCTTCCAGGCCAGCCCTCTGCTGTGGCCCGGGAGTGCAGTGGAGGATGGCCCAGGTGCTTGGGCCCTGCACCCCATGGGGAGACCAGGAAAAGCACCTGGCTCCTGGCTCCTGCCATCGGACGAGCGCGGTGCGCTGGCCGCAGCGCGCCATCCGTGGCAGCCATTGGAGGGTGAACCAACGGCAAAGGAAGACCTTTCTCTCTGTCTCTCTCTCTCACTGTCCACTCTGCCTGTAAAAAAAAAAAAACTCCACATGGTTGCTTATTCCTTGTTTCACATAGAGTGTGTAACTTGGGGTACATTTACACTGTGTTTTTAAATTAGGTATTAACAAACATCACTGTCCTACTTTATTTTATGATTTTATGTAATGAATAATTTAATTAGAGCTCTATCACATCAATATCTTATTTTATCAGTACATTTTTAAGAGATACATTTTTGTTTCTCAATGGCCTTTATTATAAACCTTGAAACATGCATGAATTTACCTGAATTTAAAAATAAAGTTAATTTTTTCCAACCTGCAGTTTAATTTAGCTGATAGGCCCGACTACTTTGTGTCTTGGATTTTGAGTTATCATATTCAATAAGTTGAGGTAGTTAAATCTATAGTTCTAAGAGTTTGCTTAAAATATCTTTAAATCAAAAGATTATAGCATTTAATCAAACCTTATTATGTTAGCAAGTCTATGTTGAAATTAACAGTATATTTATCTTTCTCAAAATACTCTGATTATTCTGGATTAGACAAAATGTAAAAGAGTAAAAGAGTAAGTAAAAGAGTAAGGTATAGTAAATGTGATGTTTGCTTTAGATCACTAAATTCTTCTCAGTATATTTGTTATACTCCATTCGGTGTGTAACCGAGAAAGTAAATAATCATACAAAATATTTTGCAAGTCAGGTTGCTCCCAAATCTTTGATTACAATGAAATTGAAGGCAGTCCTAATTAAGTTGTCAGTTGACAGATCATTAACATAATTTTGATAAGTACATTAATTTTTAACAATAAAACTCATCATGAGTTCAAATAGCTGACATAGTTTAAATATTCCGATTCCCACCCACTTATTTATGTGAATAAGATTTCTCAACAGCTTCAGTTATATCAATAAAAAGCAGGAAGAGAATTGCTCTTGAACTTCTATCTTCCTAGCAATAAGTAATGCTTTCCAGGGTCATGCAAACATATTGAAAAACAGCTGAATAACTACTCACCAAAATAATGATGATGTCATTTTGAAAAATTTTTACTATTAATAATAATGCTAATAACTTGATCCAGAATAGAATGCTTTAACATCCAGAGTTGGGGGGGGGCATAGAGAGAGAATGCTTTTTAAATTTTGATTTATAACTTATTGCTGGGAAAAATGATAGGGTGATTGAGAAGCTATTTTTCCAACCTTAAAAAATGCACTAGGATAAAACAGTATAGTGGAATGGAAATGTGAACTCAAGCAGAAAGAAATGTGACTTTCAGATCACTAAGGTAGACTGATAGACCTTCCTCCTGTTTCTTCATGTTGATGGGGGTGCCTAGTGCCTTGCTGGGACATGGGAACGGCTGTCTCCTAAAATATGAATATTTTCAAGAATCCAAAAGTTACAATGTTTTGCCGCTATTCAGATTTAAAATGAAAGTTTTAAATATCTGAAAAATGTGCAAGAAATTAGTTTTTAAGGATTATTTTAGGGAGTAACAAGCAAAAGAGCTGCTTCATAGAGTTCTCCACACATGTGCACATGGAGAAATGCAAAAGAACATCATTCTAGTGCTGCACGAAATAAGGGAAAGTTGGTGGAAAAAACGACTATCCACCAATAGGAGAATGAAAAGAAGATTTCTATCTATATCTAGACGGATATGAATGGACTACTACACAGAAATGAAAATGATCACAATGAATGGAGGTCAGAAGCGCAGGAAACCTCCGATTAGAGTCCCAGCTGTTCCACTTCTGATCCAGCTCCCTGCTAATGTGCCTGGGAACGCGATGAAAAATGGCCCAAGTGCTTGGGCCCCTGCACTCATGTGGAAAATCTGAAATCAGCTCTGGGTTCCTGTCTTTGGCCTGCTCCAGCCCTGGCTATTGTGGCCACTGGGGAACTGAAGCAGCAGATAGAAGATTCATTCATTCATTCTCTCTCTCTCTCTCTCTCTTTCTTCTCTCTCTCTCTCTCTCTCTCTCTCTCTCTCTCTCTCTCTCTTTCTTCTCTTTCTTCTCTTTCTCTCTCTATCTCTGACTTTCAAATAAATAGAGAAAGATCAGGTAAAGTTTGTCCAAGGGAACAATATTAATAAGAGATAAAATAGAATTCAAGGCAATCAGCAGTAATGGGGATAAAGAGAGATACAACACAATTAAAAGCTAGGGGCATTTCACTAAGAAGATACGTCTATGAATTTGTGTGCACTTAGCAATGTACATAGAAAAGTAAAAAGCAAGCTGGTGTCATGCACAGTGGGTTAACCCTCCACCTGCTATGCCAGCATCCCACATGAGCATTGGTTCTAGTCCCAGCTGCTCCACTTCCTATCCAGCTCCCTGCCAATGCACCTGAGAAAGCAGCAGAAGATGGCCCAAGTTCTCGGGTCCCTTCCACTCATGTGGGAGACCCAGATGGAGCTCCTGGCTCCTGGCTTCAGCCTGACCCATTCCCAGCCAGTGCGGCCATTTGGGGAGTGAATCAGCAGATGGAAGAGATCTTTCTCTCTCTCTCTCTCTCTCTCTTTCTCTCTCTCTCACTCTGCCTTTCAAATTAATAAATAAATCTGTAAATAGAGAAAATGAAAAGCAAAAAACCGACAAAATATGAAATATTAACAAGCCATCATAAATGAAGATTTTATATTATCTGTGTCAGAGTAATTTTTCACTCCCTTATTATATAAAAATTTGAACAAGCAAATTAATATCTAGACTTCATGGGTTCATATATAAATATATAGAGAAATATGCAAAAAATCCAAAAGGACAGAATATATGTTCTTTCAAGTACAACAGAATGACAAAAATCCAACAGAGATTAATTTTCAAAAGCCTCAAAAATTTTAGATCATCAATTACCACACAGATCACATTCCAATACATTAAAACTAAATTAGAAGACAACAATAAAAGAATAACATTCTAACGTGCTGGGAAACTTTTTTTCATGTGCTCTTCAAAGAAGAATGGGGTTGATACATATCAGAGTGCACACATTTGCATTCCAGCTCCATTTCTGATTCTACTAATACTCTCAGAGGCTCAAGAAGTTGGGTTCCGACTGAGTCTTCAGTTCCTGAACACTGGGGAGCAGTGAACCAGCAGATGGAGTGTCTGTCTCCCTCTTTCACTCTCTCTCTCTCCCTACCTCCCCCCTCTTTGCCTCTCTAATAAATAGAAAAACTATATAAAATATTTTCCAGGTCTTGTGCAGTGTGGCTACAATTTATACAATATTAAGAGTTTGATCGGAGTTTCAGGTCCGCCTCGAGTGGCCGCAGTAACACACAGAATGCACTAGATGTCACTGTTACTTTATATTTCATTTCATTTGGCCACGTGGTGGCGTCAAGACTTGATGGAGTCCAGTGAATTAATTTCAGATCCCGCTCCAAACTCTTTAACATTTGACTCAAATATCAAATAATGAGAAATTAATGATATTTGTGGATAATAACCAAATATGCAATACAGATGTAAATCTTTGTCAAGCAAGTATTTCCTAAATCTCTTTCTTCATATTTTCCATTCATCATTTTTTTAGCTTGGCTAAAGCAGCTTTGCATGATTCTTTACGTTTTCTTTCTTTTTTTTTTTTTTTTTTTTTTGACAGGCAGAGTTAGACAGTGAGAGAGAGAGAGAGAAAGGTCTTCCTTTTTCCATTGGTTCACCCCTCAAGTGGCCACTATGGCCAGCATGCTGCACCAATCTGAAGCCAGGAGCCAGGTGCTTCCTCCTGGTCTCCCATGTGGGTGCAGGGCCCAAGCACTTGGGCCATCCTCCACTGCCTTCCCAGGCCACAGTAGAGAGCTGGTCTGGAAGAGGAGCAACCGGGACAGAATCCGGCCCTCCAACCAGGACTAGAACCCCGGGGTGCTGGCACTGCAAGCGGCAGATTAGCCTAGTGAGCCATGGCACCAGCTATCTTTACACTCTTAATAGACAGAGGATGAACAGAAAACATTTCCTATTGTTTTGAGGGACAAAAATTAAGAGCTCTCTAAATCGTCTCCGATTTGTATATGCAACAAAGTGTGTTCCTCTTAGAAATACAGTTCTGTGGCATCAGTAAGAGGCAGAATTCTAAGGACTCCTGCATTCATCTTCAAAACTGATGAGTGGGAAGCTATTCTATTTTTAAGGACTTCAGGGAAGGAAACCATCAGTCAGGAAGTGCTTCTTTCCGTCTAATCTAAATCCCTGCTGATGAAATGCAATGCCATTTCCTCCAGGGAGAGCTGCTCCAGTGAGGATGAAGGAAATCTGCTCAGAGAATGAACCCCAGCACCACCGCCAATCCTGGAGTAAGTGTACACAAAGCCCTGGCCAACGACAGCACGGATCTCAACAAGGCAGGTAGCTAGGAGCAACTGCGGAGTAAGCTATCAATAGCCCACCAGTTACAATGAAAAGAAAGTCTTTAAAAGTGTGCTGTGAAAAGATCTGACCTTGAGGTACAGAGATATGACCTTGTCAGTAAGGACACATGGGTTCTTTTCTCTGCCCTATTCTACTAGCAGTGGGGGTTACTCTGGGGCTCCCCGAAATGTGATGTGATGGAGCACCTATCACAACCAGGTGCTTGAAATAATTCTTTGTAATCCATATAAGCAGCCTATAAGGTGAGAACAATTACTGTCTTTACAAACAGGGTTATAACTTATTCCAAATAAGGAAACTGAGGCTCGGGAAAGTTAATTAATTGGCCCAAGGGTGCAAGCTGGTGGAGACAGGGCTGGCTTTTGCTCCTGTGTGATTCCAAGGCTGTGCCCATACAGTCAAGAGATGCGCTTTAAGGAAAAGAGAAACATAGAAGGAAGGGGCTGGGTTTCCGTCTCCAAGTCGTTCACTGCTCCTTCTGGAATGCGAACAGGATTAACTGGGACAGAGGGACAGATACAAGGTCAGAGCTGACAGCAAAGATCAGTGTGCATGGTGACCAAGCAAAGTCCTGGAACCTACCACTCTGTCTTTTAAAAACAAAGAAATATTCACCACCATCAGGGGCGGGGTGTCAGATCCAGGATCCTAGCTGGCACCAGCTGTGGCCGGAATACTGATGGTAAGAGAGCTCCCACTTGTGCGTTCCAGATATCTGTGTCCTCCCTCCCTCCTTGCCTCCTCTTCTCCCTCCCTCTTTTCCTTTCTTCTGTTTCTTCCTTTCTTTTCTCCCTTCTTTCCCTTTCCTTTTTGTCTTTTTCTTTCTTCCCCTCATTTTTTTTCAATTGCAAAATACACATTCTTTGAGAAGAAAAATCAAACAATGAAGTCATCTAGAATGTGGAAAAGATTAAAGATGCCCTTGGCAGTCTGGCCTCATCCTCTCTCTAGGTGATAACCACTGATAATTGCTTAACAATATGCATCATCAGGGCCAGCTGTGGCGTAGTGGGCTAAGGCCTCCACCTGCAGTGCTGGCATCCCATATGGGAGCTGGTTCTAGTCTCTACTGATCCAGCTCTCTGCTATGGCCTGGGAAAGCAGTAGAAGATGGCCCAAGTCGCTTAGGCTCTGCACCTGCATGGGAGACCCTGAAGAAGCTCCTGGCTGCTGGTCAGCCCAGCTCTGCTGTTGTAGCCATCTAGAGAGTGAACCAGTGGATAGAAGACGTCTCTGTTGCTCACTCACTCTCTCTGCCTCTATCTGTCTGTAACTCTACCTCAAGTAAATCAATAAAAAAGTGCATCCTTAACGCACATTTTCTGTGCATTCAAAAAGAAAAAGGACAGAGGCAAAGAGAAGGAAGAGAAGAAGTTATGTCTACAAGACTGGGATTAATTTTTTTTTTCTTTTTTTTTTTTTTTTTGGACAGGCAGAGTGGACAGTGAGAGAGAGAGACAGAGAGAAAGGTCTTCCGTTGCCGTTGGTTCACCCTCCAATGGCAGGAGCCAGGTGACAGGTGCTTTTTCCTGGTCTCCCATGGGGTGCAGGGCCCAAGCACTTGGGCCATCCTCCACTGCACTCCTGGGCCACAGCAGAGAGCTGGCCTGCAAGAGGGGCAACCGGGACAGAATCCGGCGCCCCGACCGGGACTAGATCTCGGTGTGCCGGTGCCGCAAGGCGGAGGATTAGCCTGTTGAGCCACGGCGCCGGCCAGGACTGGGATTAACATTGGACATTCTGTTTTGCAGCCTGCTTCTCTTACTCAAACTCTCTCATAGGTAGCTAATGTTTGTATTTTTGTTTCACAGCTGAACAATATATGTTAGCATAGACGTGCTATAGCTTGGTACCCATTCTCTTATCAATGGAAAATCAAACATTTCTAGTTTGCTCCTATCCTAAGCCATGCTCAGTGAAATCTTTGTCTATGTATTTTTTTTTAATTGTTTATTTATTGGCAAGACAGTGAGATACAAAGGTTTACTGGTTTACTCCCCAGACACCCTCGATAGCACAGGCTGGATCAAGGGAGGAGCCAGCCAAGAACTCAAGCCTAGGCAGGGATCCAATTATCAGAGCCACCAGGGCTGCCTCCCAGGGTCTGCATGAGCAGGAAGCTGGAGTCAGGAACTGGGGCAACAGTTGACTTCAGATGTTCCAAAGTGGGATGCAGGTCTCTGAACTGGTGTCTTAACTGGACCAGATGCCCAGCCCTGCCTATATATCTTTAGGCATTTGGTATAGATGTTTCTGTAAGACCAGGTCGAAAGGAAACGCAGCGTCTCCATAGGTACTTGCAGTGTATACTTCTAAATGTCTTCAGGATGTTCCACGTCTTATCACTTTAACTTTTTTTTTTAACCCTTGAGTTAGAAATTGTTTCCAAAGAACAGGCAAATAGGAGTGATGAACAGGGAGTGATAAAGGCCTCAGGCTACTCCCTTCAGGCTACTTCCCACTTTGTTCTAGCAGTGTCTGGAGGAAGTATTGCTTTTGCAGTCTCCAGGGGTTCATGAGGTTTGTTTCTAGGTTTCCGGGAGCAGGGTAAACTGATAACACAGTGCAGGTCACAAACCTTTTTTTTTTTTTTTTGACAGGCAGAGTTAGACAGTGAGAGAGAGAAACAGAGAGAAAGGTCTTCCTTTTGCCGTTGGTTCACCCTCCAATGGCCACCGCGGTTGGCGCACCGTGCTGATCTGAAGGCAGGAGCCGGGTGCTTCTTCCTGGTCTCCCATGGGGTGCAGGGCCCAAGCACCTGGGCCATCTTCCACTGCACTCCCGGGCCACAGCAGAGAGCTGGACTGGGAGAGAAGCAACCGGGACAGAATCCGGCGCCCCGACCGGGACTAGATCTCGGTGTACCGGCACCACAAGGCGGAGGATTAGCCTAGTGAGCCGCAGCACCAGCCCAGGTCACAAATCTTACGTGTACAATTCAATGACCTTTGATAAATGGAATAGAATATTTCTATCACTTCAGCAAATGCCCTTATACCATCTTCCAGTAAATCCCGACTTCCACAAATATTCTCACACACATACTTTGGTGGACACATTTTCACTTCCTTAGGGACATTCCTAGGAGTAAATCTTTGAGTGATAAAGTTGTCCTAGGTTTAACTGTATAAGGAATTATCAAGCAGGATTCCACATAGATGGGATCATTCTATGTTCCCATTAGCACCCTATGAGATTGCTAATGTTCCACACTCTCACCAGCATTTGATATGAAGCATTATTGTGGTTTGAATTTGCATTTTCCTGATGATTAATGATGTTTGAGCATTTGTCCTCATACACGTTTTTCCTTCTGTGAAGTCAATATTTTCAGGTATTTGGTTCACTGAGATTTTCTGTTTATTTTTTGAGAAGCAGAAAGGGTGTTCCCACCCACTGGCTCACTCCCCAATTGCCCAGATAACTGGGGCGGGGCCAGGAGCTTGGTCCAGGTCTCTCACCTGGGTGGCAGGAACCCAATTACTTGAGTCCTTAAATGCTGCCGCCCAGATGCACGAGAGCAGGGAGCTGGACTCAGGAGCCAGAGCTGAGCTGAGAACCCGACACTCCCACGTGGGTCACGGCATCCTGCCGGCATACGAACTGCCAGGTCCAAAACTTGTTTTAGAGATCGTTGACTAGTAGGATTTATTTGTGTATTCTTTATATGTCATTTGTCAGGCATGTGTATTAGAGATTTTTTTCTCACAGTCTGTGGCTTATTATTTATTTTAGTAATAGATCTGATATTCTCCCATGCTTTCTTCTAATAATCTTCTAGTTTTGGCGTTTAGGTTTGGATCTATAAAAAGCCATCTGATTAATTTCTGTGTGGTATAGGATACAGGAGCTCAGGCTCATGTTTTTCTGTGTCCACCCATGCAGCTGTTCCAGTACTATTTGGAAACACGAAGGCATAATGCGCCCTTACGTTGTATTTTCACCATCTTAATGTCTGTAGGCTCTGTGGCTCTATTTCATTCCTGATATTAGCAATTTGTGCTAATCTCTTTCTCTTGATTAGTTTTACTAGGACTTTATACATTTTATCAATCGTTTCAAAGAAATGACTTTTGACTTCCATTAATTTTCTTTATTTTTTCCTATTACATTGAGTTCTTATTTTTATTATTTCCACACATACTGGTTAATTTATTTTAGTTTGTAAAGTAGTTTAAAGTGAAATTTTACATCATTGATTTTACAACTTTCTTTTACTAAAAAGTCTATGTATTTCAAAGTGTTGTTTCCTCTAAGAATTGCTTGAGCTGTATTCTACGCATTTTAATATGGTGTTTATTATCATTCATTTTGAAATACTTTCTAATTTTTCTTCTGGCTTCTTTTTTGATCTACAGTTTTAGATATCTTCAAAATATCTTACTGTTATTTATTTCTAACTTAACCCCACTGTGAAAATATCACTCTTTTAAAATTTGAGACTTATAGGGCTGGAGTTGCAGTGTAATGGGTTAGGCTGCCGCCTGCAATGCTGACATCCCATATGGGTACCAGATCAAGTCCCGGCTGCTCCACTTCCAATCTGCTCCCTACTCATGCACCTGAGAGGGCAGCAGAGGATGGTCCAGATCCTTGGGCCTCTCCACCCACAGGGGAGACCCAGAAGGAGCTCCTGGCTCCTGGCTTCGGCTGGACCCAGCCCTGGCCATTACAGCCATTTGGGGAACAAGTGGATGGAAGATCTCTCTCTCTTGCTCTCTGTAACTCTTTCAAATAAATAAAATAAATATTTTTTTTAATTGGGACTTACTTTGTGAACCAGAATAGGGTCTTTCTTGATAAATATCTACATATACTTGAAAATAATGTATTTTGAAGTTATTAGGTACAACATTCCATAAATGTCAATTAGGTCAAAGTAGTTAATAATGTCAAAATTTCCTATATTTTTTTCCATCTAGTTGTTCAATTCCTGGAAGAGTAATATTAAAGCCTGTAGTTACAATTGTGGGTTTGTTTATTTCCTTCTTTATTCTCTTTTCATTTCTTATATTTTAAAACTGTTATTAACAGCACAAACATTTATTATTGTAACTTCCTGATCTTTTCACCACTATGAAAGCCTTTAAATCTACCAATACGCCTCTGTTTGAAGTCCCCATTTGTGTTGGATTTAAATATACACATTAGATTTTTTAAAGCTGTTTCACTTTCACTTATATATCTTCATTTTGTTTGAAAGGCAGACAAAGAGAGACAAAGACAGACACACAGAGGTCTTTCAACTGTTGGTTCACCTGCCTACTGCCCACAACAGTCAGGGTTGGGCCAAGCCAAAGGCAGGAGCCTAGAACTCAATCCAAATCACCCACATAGACAGAGACTAAGTACTCAAACCACTAGTGTTTGGATCACTTACATTCAGTGTAAGTACTGATAGAGTTGGATTGAGGGTCAGTGTTTGGCTATTCGTTTTCTATTGGCCTCATTGTTTTCCTTTGTTTTTACTTCCCTGAACTACTTGGAGTTCATCACTTTTTAAAAAAGATTCATCTACTTATTTATTTGAGAGAGTTCGAGAGAGAGAGATGGATCTTCCATCTGCTGATTCACTCCCAGATGGCTATAATGGCCAGGGAAGAGTCAAGCCAAAGTCAGGAGTTTCTTCCGGGTCTCTCATGTGGGTGAAGGGACCCAAGGACCTCCGCTGCTTTCCCAGGGACATTAGCAGGGAGCTGGATAGGAAGTAGAGCAGCTGGGATTTGAACCCACACCCATAAGAGATGACAGTGTCATAGGCAGTGGCTTAACCTCGTATGTCACAATGCCAGTTCCCAGTTTATCACATTTTTCAAAAAAGACTTATTTTAATTTTCCTGTAGACTTAACTATAACCTTTTGTAATCTTAAGAGTATGACTCTCAGTGTTATAGTATGCATTCTTGATTTATCACAGCCTGTTTAGAGTGAATATTTTACCCCCTTCATGTAAAATTCAAACTCCAAAAAACAGAATTCCAATTATTCCCAGTCATATGTTATATGTCTTATATGTGTTATTAACATTATGAATGCCACAATATGATTTTTCAAATACAGTTTTAAATAGTGAGCTGTTCAAAAAAAAAATAAAAAAGAGGAAAGACCAGCTTTGCGGCACTACTTGCGATGCCAGCATCCAATATTAGAATGCCAGATTGAGTCCCGGCTGCTCCATTTCCCATCCAGTTTGCTGCTAATGTGCTCAGGAAGGCAGCAGGTGATGGCCCAAGTGTTGGGCCCCTGCCACCTATGTGGGAGACCCGGATGGAGTTCTTGGCCTCTGGCTTTGGCCTGGCCCAATGCTGACTCTTACAGCCATTTTGCAGTTGGAATCCATCTCTCTCTCTCTCTCCCACCCTTCCTCCCCCCTCCCTCCTCCTCTCTGTTTGTCTGCCTTTCAATTACATTAATATTTGTTTTAACAAATAAACAAGTTGAATCAAAAGTATTTTGTATTTGCCTACCTTTTTAAACCATTGCTGGTGGCCTTAATTCCTTTTGTTGATCTGGGTTTGTTCCTAGCATCACTTCCTTCAGTCTGAAATTCCTTTAACAGATCTTTAGCAGGTCAGCCATTACATTTCTTTTTTAAATATTTTTATTTATTTATTTGACAGGTAGAGTTACAGACAGTGAGAGAGAGAGAGACAGAGAGAAAGGTCTCCCTTCCGTTGGTTCACTCCCCAAATGGCTGCAATGGCTGGAGCTATGCCAATCTGAAGCCAGGAGCCAGGTGCTTCTCCTGGTCTCCCATGTGGGTCCAGGGGCCCAAGCACTTGGGCCATCCTCCACTGCCCTCCCAGGACACAGCAGAGAGCTAGACTGGAAGAAGAGCAACTGGGACTAGAACCCAACGCCCATATGGGATGCCGGTGCCACATGTGGAGGATTAACCAAGTGAGCCATGGCACTGGGCCCAGCCATTACATTTCTGAAGGATAGTTTTCTTGGATGTAGAATTCTGGATGAAAAGGTGTTATCATTCTGCACTTTTCAAAATTTTTCCACTTTCCTCACCTCCATTGTTTCTGTTAAAAAGTCAGTGATTGATTGTGTCATTGTCTCCTGTATGGCATGCCTTTACCCTCTGAAAACTTTTCAGCATTTTCTCTTCATCTTTGGTTTTCAGAACTTTGGCTAAACTGAAGCTAGATTTTTTTCTTTTTTTTGGGGGGGGGGTACTTGTCTTGCTTGGGGTTTGCTGAGCTGACTGGATCTACAGCTTGATGTTTTCCATCATATTTGGAAAATTCTTATTTTTCTTTCCCCCCCTCCCTCATTTTATCTTTTTAGTCTTCTGGGAATTATATTACGTATTAGATTGTTTAATTTTCCCATGGAATCCTGAGCTGTTTTTATATACTCATTCCTGGACTTTTTTTTTCCTTTTTCTCTATCCTCAGATTAAATAGCTTCTATTGATATCTTCAGATTCACTAGCCCTTTATACAGCTCTTGAACTCATCCAGAATTTTTTTAAAAGATATTTTTATTTATTTATTTTGAAAGAAATACAGAGAGAGAGAGAAACAGAGGAAAAAGGAGGTCTTCCATCTCTGCTGGTTCACTCCCCAGATGACTGAAATGGCCAGTGCTGGGCTAGGCTGAAGCCAGGACCCAGGAGCTTCATCTGTGTCTCCTTCGTAGGTGGCAGGGGCTCAGACACTTGGGCCATCCTCTGATGCTTTTCCCTGGCCATTAGCTGGGAGCTGGATCAGAAGTAGAATAGCCAGGACTAGATCCAGTGCCCATATGGGATGCCAACATTGCAGGTGGTAGCCTTACTATCCATGCCACAATGCTGGCCTATCATCCAGAAACTTTTATTTCAAATATTACTTCTTTTCAGTTTAAGAATTTCTATGGGCTTCCTTTTTACAGTTTCTATTTCTTTGTTGAAATTCTCATAATATCATAATGATATTTTATCCTTTAATTACTTACATCTCTAAACATTGTTTTAAAGTCTTTGTAACTATAACTTTATAACCAACGTTGTGGCATAGCAGGTAAAACCACCACGTGCAATGCTGGCATCCCCTATGGGTGCTGGTTTGAGTCTTGGCTGCTCCATTTGCAATCCAACTCTAATGCACCTGGGAAAGCAGAAGATGGGCCAAGTCCTTGTCCCCTGCCACCCACATGGGAGACCCAGATGAAACTGCTGACTTCAGACCAGCCCAGCTCTGGCCATTGTGGCCATTTGGGGAGTGAACTAGATGATGGAAAAATCTCTCTCTCTCTCTCTCTCTGTGAAACTCTGCATTTCAATTTAATATGTAAATATTTCTGCCTTTCAATTAAATATATGAATCTTTTTAAAAAATAAATAAAAAATAAGTCTTTATAACATCTGGGTCACATGTTCCTATCCCTTCATATGTTTAGTAATTTTTTATTGTATACTAGACATTGTAGAGAATACATTCTAGATTATAGTTTCTGGTTTTTTATGTAGTTGTAGTTGGCATTGAAAATATTGGCTGGTTACCTTAAACTTGAATAGGCTTAGTTTTATTGCTTGATGGGATCTATTTCAATTTTCTTATTAGTGTTAAGACAAATCCCCTAAATCTAGTAACTAGTCTTTGTAACTAAGGCATGACCTTTCTAGAGTTTGTGTGGAAATCTTTAAAAATCACCAAGCCTCTCGAACTTGGAAGGACTTAAGCTCTAACCTCTAATGTGCAGTGGACAGAGCTTAAATGTCTGCCCTGTTCTTTCAGTCTCCCAGTTTTAGTTTACCACTGGTCTACTTGGAATCACCCTCGAACATGTGCAGTTCACGGCTCACCAAGGATCTGAGAGGAAAGTATGAGTAGAGTTGTGACCCATCGATCTAGCCCTTTGCAATCCCTCTGAGATTTTTTTACTTCTCAATTTCCAGTCATTGTGATGGCCCAAATGTAATCCTCAGACTCCTCAAGACAACAGGTTTGTGAATTCTTGCCTGAGTTTTAGCCACCCTGCACCATGTGGACTAAAAAGCACCTTCCGGACAAATCCATAAGCAAGTCGATTTTATCCAGTGTCATTTCTTATTTCAAGGATCGAATTCTGTTCAGTTCCTGCCTGCTTTGGTTTCTCACCACTGTTTAAATAACTGCCTTCTTACATTTCTTTTTTGTTTGTTTTTTTGACAGAGACAGTGAGAGAGAGAGACAGAGAGAAAGGTCTTCCTTCCGTTGGTTCACTCCCCATATGGCCGCTACAGCCAGCACACCGAGCCGATCCGAAGCCAGAGCCAGGTGCTTCCTCCTGGACTCCCATGTGGGTGCAGGGCCCAAGGACCTGGGCCATCCTCCACTGTACTCCTGGGCCACAGAAGAGAGCTAGTCTGGAAGAGGAGCAACCAGGACAGAACCAGCGCCCCAACCGGGACTAGAACCCGGGGTACCGGCACCACAGGCAGAGGATTAGCCTAGTGAGCCGCGGCGCCAGCCGCCTTCTTACACTTTTTCCCAGATTTTATAATTGTTATCAGCCTGATACAAGTTCCTTCAGCATGATCAGAACCAGAATCTATGCAGCAACGTTTTCATTCAATATCACCTAAGCAAGAAAACTTCGCCTGCAGTGCATTGTTCGGCAGTTTGAAATCTGGGGGTGAGGCTTTCAAGTTTGAACCTCCGGTTTCTACTTCTAGATTATCATTGCTTGACTAAAAGGTAGGAGAATCTCAAAGGAATTGCCATGTCTGTTTTTGTTTGATTTAGTAGTTATAATACAAAGGCTTAAGACCTCAGTATCTTAAAACTCTTCAACCTGTAATACATGAGTTTAATAGACATGTGCCTCCCACCCCAACTTTTTTTTTTTTTTTTTTTTTTGCAAACAATCTCTTGAAAATCTCCCCAGGACATACTATTTATGTAAATATGAGAAAACTCTGTTTTAATCTACTTGGATGTTTATATTGGACAGGTTAAGGGAGGAAGAGCCAGCTAAAAGAGTCTTGTGAGCTGGGAAACGTGGGATGTTTATTTTGTAGGATGTGGTTTAGAGATTCCTAGTTGGAATGGCCCATACCATAAGAGTTCCGGGTGGGTGCCATGCCACACAGGAAACAATTGTAGCCTGCCCCTGGGAGTAAGCCAGAGAGCTAACAAATTCAGTGTGCATTGTAATGCTTCATCAACACGCCTTCTTGCGGGGCCTGCCCTCTCTGCTGGGTCACTGACCTTTATAAGTGCACAGTCATGGCCACCGCCTGGCAGGCATGAAAAGCAGACAGACAATGGACGAGAAGGAGACGTGCACAGAGGGGGAAAATGCACTCATTCAAGGGATTTACTGGTCAGGGATGTCATATCCTATGTCCAGTTGTAGAATGCATGTGGCAGTGTTTAAATCGTGCGTATTGGGCTGAATAAATGTAAGGAATGGTCCCAACGTGAGAACCAAAATTGATCCCTGAGAATCGTGATCGGTTTTTAGTGGCACAGGACAGTGTAGGAAATCATTCTTCACTATAAAATTTTTCACCAACTCTTAAAAGCTTTAGATCATTAAAATTGATTAGAGTGTCATACAGCCTGATTTCAAAGGCTTTCCAGACTCCAGAGACAGCATATACAGCTGCCTTTCAGTTGGGGAAAAAAATTGAATTTGGGTTCTGAGTTTGTCACAAAGTAGCCTTGTAACCTTTGGCCACTGACTCCAAACCATCGGGCTCCCGTTTTTCCATCTGTATCTGGTAGGCATTTCCTTAGTATAATGACCCCATATCCCTGATATTACAGGATTTCTGATTTCTTTCTGTTTGTTTATGTTTGTTTTTACTATCCCTTTGTGTCTTCAGAGGATTTATATAGCTTCTTTTTGATTCAGCCATCCCACTGCTGGGAATTTACCCAAAGGAAATGAAATCACCATATGAGAGAGTTATCTGCACCCCCATGCTTATGGCCGCTCAATTCACAATAGCTAAGATACAGAATCGACCCAGATGCCTGTCAACTGAAGACTGGATAAAGAAATTATGGGATATGTACACCATGGAATATTACACAGCAGTAAAATATAAAATAAAACCCTGTCATTTACGACAAAATGGATGCAACTGGAAACATTATACTTAGTGATGTAAGCCAGTCCCAAAAAGACAAATACCATATGTTGTCCCTGATCTCTGGTACCTAATAGAGTACCTAAAGGGCAATCTATAGCAGTGAAATTGATACTTTGAGATGGATGTCTTTGAAGAGCCCTTGTCTTCACTGTTGAGGAAAAGTTTTTTTTGTTTGTTTGTTTGTTTTTCATACTATTTGTTGAACTCTGTACTTAGTGTAGGGTTAATCTTATGTATATAAAGTTAATTGAAAATATATCTTAGTAAAATAAAAAAAGAATGAGAATGGGAGACAGAAGAGGTGGAGAGGTGGGGTGCAAGTGGGTGGGAGAGTAGAGAGGGTGGGAAGAAATACTATGTTCCTAAATTTTTATTTATGAAATGCATGAAGTTTGTACACCTTGAGTAAAAGGTTTCTGGGGGAAAAAGATTTATTCAAAAGGTAAAGTGATAGGGAGAGGGAACGACAGACAGACTGACTGATAGAAAAAGAGAGAGAGAGAAAGAAATCTTCTGTCTTGTGATTCACTCTTCAAATGGCTGCAACAGCCAGGGCAGAGCCAGGCTGATGTCAGAAGTCAGGAACTCCATCTGGGTCTCCCAACTGGGTGGCAGGGACCCAAGAACCTGGGCCATCCTGGGCTACTTTTCCAGGCCATTGGCAGGAAGTTGGATCAAAAGTGGAACAGCTAGGACTCAAATTGGCACCTGATATGGCTGGCCTCTCTCCTATTAATCCTTGGCATATATGTTATTAATAGAAAGATAATGGACCGCAGATGCCACTAGACACGTACATTCTGAGACCCCAGTCTGAAGCGGGAACACTGTCAAGACTCCATTCACACTCTCCGACACTCACAGACTTCACACAGAGCAGTGGGCTTCCATTGGGTTTGTCTGCACTTTGTGATCTCTCAGTCTTGCCACCCTCATCTGCTTACCCCAGCCCAAGGGCGTCTTGAAAATGGCATCTTGTCTGACATTCCACCCCAAAGTGCCCATCAATCCCTCTTGCTTCTGATCATTGGTGGTTCAAGAAAAGTAGTCCAATTTTAACACTAATCGAACCCAAACATTATTTAACGTGCAAAATCTGCAGAAAGGGTAACCACATGATTCATTTCAAAAGCAAATAAAAGTGAATTATATCACCGATCATTGAGAAGCAATCCTTCCTACCGTTCCCCTCTACAAAGATAAAGTATTTGTAATGTGTATGAGCGAGCTGCAAGCGGGTTCTTAGATCCAAGCACATGCCTGATATTTACAATAGCTGTCACTCAAGAACGCACTCCCATAGGTGGTCCTAGCGTTCCCACTTTGCCAAAGCAAAGAAGTTATCCTCAGCTACTTTCGCAGTAAGGAAATCCCACTCTGGAGACGATAACATTGAAGTCTGTCTAGGGACACTGAGTCCTTCCCTGCTAGAGAGACTGAGCATCCCTGTGGGAGAACAGCACCTGACCGGGTGCTGAGCGCAGCGAGACGTGTGGACACTCCCCAGAGAGGCTAGCGCTTCCGCCTTGTTCCTAAGCCTCTGAGGTTGGAGTAGGCGATGCTAGGGCTTCCGGAGAACCCACAGGAGCAATCACTGTGTGTAATAAATTGATTTTCAAGACGCAAGGGTGCAGGGCTATCCTCCACGGGCTTTCGGTTTTTGTGTAAAATTCACCATCGTGCCTACAGCCTAAGCTGCCACCCATCACATGCTGAACACTTGGCACAGTGAGGCTTTGTCGCTGTATTTTTGATTCCTTTTTGATTTGCCTGCTTCTCTGTAGATTTTTTTCTTAGCTAGGGGAGATGGGGAGAACCACACTGAAATGTCACTTTGTCAGTGCAGGAGTGAGAGCTCCCAGCCCACCACACCGGGGAGGCGCTTCCTGTGTGAGGTGGGACTGGAGTCCTATTAATTTGTCCCAGACCATAGCAGAATTAAGCTGTCCACATCCGAAACATTCCATGAATTCAGTTGCGAGGAGGAATTTGTTCAGCCATGTTATGGATTATATTTCTCTCCTCTCCCAAGAAGGTCAGGGTGCCCATCTAAGGGAGCCGGCCTCCGTTTCCCACAGTGTGGGGAGCTACAGGAATACTCTCTCACAGTCAATGCAGAGGTAACTTTTTTTTTAATGGATTAAAAAAAAAAAAAAGCAGCAGTTCTGAGAGTCCATCAGGGTTTCTGCCTGGCCAGTCAGAGCTGGGGCTTTTGTCTCTCCCAGTGGGAGCTGCCATTTTAATGGGGCCTCCAGCGGGGCCTGGTTTGATGGTGTGAAGTAGGCCTGGACGAATCGCAGAATTTTTTTTTTTAATTTGGATTTTGGTTAATTTAGCCACACTGGCTTTCAGATGAACTGAAATGTAAAAGTGAGCCCACGGCCAAGGTCCCTGAGACGCTGTTGGCCATTCCTCCTCTTGGGGGACCGCGCCCTCACCCTCCTGTGAAAACCCACCCCTGGAAGCTCCGCCAGGCACTCCCCGCCCCCCATCTACTGGCAAAGAGAATAACTCATTCTTAGCAACATGCATACGTTACACTCAGACGCCAACTCCCGCGCCCCTAAATGCTGCAAGGGACGCTCGCCCCCGGCCCACAGCAGGACGGGGTGGCTCCGTGGGTAATCCTGGGTCTTCCCCTCTGCGGGAGCCACCAGCCCCAGGCCTTGGCCCCCTCCCCCCAGAGCACTGTCTGGATCAAACTGTTGCTCTCCGTAATGAGGCCGGAGCCTGCGGAGCCAAAGTGGCCCGCGAGCTGGGCTCCCCCGCGGCCGCACACTGGCACCGCACCGCCCCGCAGCCTTGTGCCCAGATGCCAACCGCTGGAATGCGGTTCATGTCCCGGCGCCTGGCCGGCCTGGGGGAGGCCGCGGGCCTATGTGCGGTGGGCTTCACGCTGCGGGCAATGCTGGCCGGCCCTGGGGCCGCCCTTTGCGGGGATCCTGGGCCCGGGTTGTGGGTGCGATTAAGGGACTGAATGCGCACGTGAGTGTAGTCACGCCAAACGTGAAGCGGCTCCTTCTTCGCAGAAATACGTGAATAAATGAATGAGTAGAAAAAGGAGGCGTTTGCGGAAACAGCAAGCGAGTATCTGAGAATGAACAACGGTGCGATTGCGTCCGGGGCGTCTCAGAGGTCCATGGGAAACGGGTCCTCTGGAAAACACTAACTTGCTTTTCAACATTTTTGAAACATGCTTTAGCTCTATGCTGCCCTGAACTGCTTCCCACACCCTCTGTTGATCTGTTACCCGGCCATTTACCCAAAGAGCTGCGGCCAGGCAAGCACAAACAAGAAAGCACTCCTCCATTGAGTGTGGAGGGGGGAAATGGCCCCCACGAAACGGCTCGAAATCCACCCTTGTGTTTCCCAGCAACTGGGCTCAGTTTGAACCTGGGAGTGGGTAACCCAGGCCGCCCGCAAAGCCGCACTTTACACGATTTGTCTTTGTTTCTGAGCTACAGATTTAATGCATCACGTTTGATTAAAACTTCGTATCATCCCACGAACAGCGAATCCAGATATCCACTCTGATGTGTTTGCTTGCTGGGGAAGTCACTGATTTTCCTTTGTCTGGTGCCCACCACAGCAAGTTGGTGCAAAGCTTCTCCTGCCCCGTGGCAGGCTGCGGAGCCTTTGGGGTGTAAAAGTGAGAGGGACGGGTCGCCAAGCGCCTGGGTGGCGGGAGAACAGCACTTGAGCCCTCTTTGCCTGCCCCAGGCTTCGGGGAGAAAGTCACACCGGTAGATTGGAGAATAGGGAACACAGCGAGCCGGTGGGTCGTGCACACACAGCTCTGCACGTAAAGCATTTGCCGGAGAGAGTGGACGTCGGCTCAGAGTGCAGTCTCAGCCGCTCCAATGTGAACGAGAAAATACGGCACAAATGTTTATAATAAAAATGAGCATTCCCCTGCTCCCCCTCCCAGGGATAATCACGAATCTGATGAGCATCCTTGGTGGTCTTTATACACTTCTAAGTGTCTACAGAGAATCCCCAGCTTCTCATTTGGCTTAGGATTTTTTGACTTTACAATGCGATACCCATTCAGCAGAGACCAAATCCCAAATTTCGGAGTCAGGTCTTCCCCGGGGGCTGGTGATATGTGGTGTGATGCCCTCTCGTGGCTCTGGACAGCCCAATGAGCCTCAGCTCCCCGTCAGCCATGTGATCTTTAAAGCAAAACGCCAGCACTCTGCAGTGTGCCTTGCTGCTAGCCTGCGATGTCCAGTGGGTTAGGTGTACTAAGTGCATTTCAGGGGCTGGCCCCGTGGTATAGCAGGTAAAGCCGCCACCTGCAGTGCCGGCATCCCATGTGGGTACCAGTTCAGGTCCTGGCTGCTCCTTTTCCAATCCAGCTTTCTGCTATAGCCTGGGAAAGCAGAAGATGGCCCAGGTCCTGGGGCCCCTGCACCCATGTGGGAGACCTGGAAGAGGCTCCTGGCTTTGGATTGGCACAGCTCCAACCATTGTGGCCATAAAGAGAGTGAACAAGTGGATGGAAGATCGAACTCACTCACTCACTCACTCACACTCTCTCTGTAAATCTGCCTTTCAAATTAATAAATATTTTTTTATGTCCTAAATAGCACTCAAGCCTCAGAATCAGCCCTTAACGCATTCAGATCTGGCTCAAGAGCCCATGAGAATATTCTAGGCATGGAAAGCCAAGACACTCTGGAAAAAAAAGAAGACCTAAATGAAAGATCTCTGTAGTGAGATCCCAGTGGAACGAATGGGGCCATCAAAGAAGGAGGTACCTTTCTCTGAAGGGAGGAGAGAACCTCCACTTTGACTATGACCCTGTCGGAATAAGATCGAAGTCGGCGAACCCTAAAGGCTTCCATAGCCTATGCAACTCATGACTAGACCCTAGGGAGATTACTGATGCCATAAACAAGAGTGTCAAATTGTTAAATCAACTTCAGGAGTCACTGTGTACTTAACGTCTCATGTGGGATCTGTCCTTAATGTGTTGTCCAATGTGAAGTAATGCTATAACTAGCACTGAAACAGTATTTTACACTTTGTGTTTCTGTGTGGGTGCAAACTGATGAAATCTTTACTTAGTATATACTGAATCAATCTTCTGTATATAGATAATTAAAACTGAAAAAAATCTTGTTAAATTGGAAATTGCATAGATAATTAATCAATTTTAAAAAATATATCAAGTAGGATCTCTGTCCTTAATGTGCTATACATTGTGAATTAATACTATAACTAGTACTCCAACAGTATTTTTCACTTTGTGTTGCTATGTGAGGGCAAACTGTTGAAATCTTTACGTAATATGTACTCAACTGATCTTCTGTATATAAAGAGAATTGAAAATGAATTTTGATGTGAAGCAAGGAGAGAGGGTGTGGGAAAGGGGAGGGTTGCAGGTGGGAGGGAATTTATGGGAGGGGAAGCCATTGTAATCTATAAGCTGTATTTTGGAAATTTATATTCTTTAAATAAAAGCGTTATAAAAAATGCATTTTCAATTACAATATTTTCAGTTTAACAGTTTTTTTTTATTGGAATGTAATCCATCTTAGTTTGAGGAGGATCTTTTTTTTTTTTTCTGACAGAGTTAGTGAGAGAGAGAGAAAGAGAGAGAGAGAAAGGTCTTTCTTCCATTGGTTCACCCCCCAAATGGCCACTACAGCCAGAGCTACAATGATCTGAAGCCAGGAGCCAGGTGCTTTTCCTGGTCTCCCATGGGGTGCAGGGCCCAAGCACTTGGGCCATCCTCCACTGCACTCCCAGGCCACAGCAGAGAGCTGGACTGGAAGAGGAGCAACCGGGACAGAATCTGGCACCCACATGGGATGCTGGCACCACAGTGGAGGATTAAACAAGTGAGCCACAGCGCTGGCCCGCCAATTCTTTTTAACAACTCTATAATGTTTCAGAGTATCAGTATATGGTGGTTTATTTAATCCTTTCTATACTGATGGTCATTTACATTACCCCAAATTCTATAGTAATAGAAATAATATTATCATAAACATCCTTGTATATACATAAAAATGTTGTCTATACAAGGGCACATAGATATTCCTAGAAAAAAAAAACAGAAGAGAAGTTTATGTAGGTACAAAATTTTTGGGGGGAATTCATACATGGTTTTTTCATAATATACATTTTCCATGAACTTTTGGGAGATTCTTCTTGTTTAAATGCAACTGCTTTAGCCTTTGGAAACTGAAACAGTCAAGTGAACAGAGAGAGGCAGCAAGAAATGAAGTGTAGGTGTTGCATAAAGTGTTAAGCTGCAAGCTGCACAGCAGTGAGTTGGACTTGGCTTATAGAAACAGAAAGTAAACTCATTAAAAGTTGCGTTTGGATGTGTAATGGATTTTTTTCCCCCTACAGTCCTGAACTCTGTCGTTCTCACAATATCTTCTTTCAGATAACAGCCCCTGGAAGTAGGCACAGCTGGGTCTCCAACTTTGTCATCAACTTGAGTGTGGGGGTGGGTTCACCGTGCCACTTTGAAACAGTGCTGAGGAGAGCAGGAGGGGTCAGGGTTCTCTTTGACTAAATCCACCGCAGTGGTTGCTACAATCTCATCCATGCCAGGGTCCTGACAAGCTTGTGCAGAAATGGAATTAAAGGTTCAGTTCATTTCGGTGCCAACAATTTTAAAGTCCATGCACAGATTTTTCTTTGTCCATGAACTTTTTGAAGACCCCTCATGTTTGTTGCTATTTTTCAAGGGATGAAATTGAAATTAAAAAACCTGTTTTACCTTCAGGTTGCTCTTCCCTACATTTTACTTATATTTTTTAAGATTTATTTATTTATTTGAAAGGGCAGAGTTAGTGAGAGAGAGAGAGAGAGAAAGAGAGAGAGAGAGAGAGAAAGAGAGAGAGAGAGAAAGAGAGAGAGAGAGAGATCTTCCATCTGCTGGTTCACTCCCCAAAAGGCTGCAATGACTAGGACTGGGCCAGGACAAATCCAGGACACAGCAGCTTCTTCCAGGTCTCCCACATGGGTGCAGGGGCCCCGGGACTCAGGCCATCTTCTACTGCTTTCCCAGGTGCACTAGCACGGAGCTGGATGGGAAGTAGAGCACCTTGGATTCAAACCAGTGCCCCTGTGGGATGCTGGTGCTGCAGGCTGTGGCTTCACTCACAGTGCTATAGGACCAGCCCCTATCTGTGTTCTTCCTGACAGCAACTTCACATCCTTATTGATTGGATTCATGCATTTATTCAGTCACTTATTGATATTGGGATCTGGTAGAGCTCAAGAACCTTTGGTAATCACACACCAGGAAAATATCACCATCTGGAGCCAATGAGCCCCTCTTATTTACTAATGTTTAATGTTTGGAGTCATTTTACAAATAATATATAGAAATAAGAATAAAGGGATAGTAAAAACCATTTTGTTAGAAACTTTAGTAAGAATTTAAACACAGCAAATTCACATTTTTATTCCATATTTTCCTGTTTTCGAGGGTATCTATACCTACATTAGGCAATGTCCTAAAAATTCTACTAACCACCCAGACCTGTCATGCAGGAACCTGGAGTATATCCATACTGTCAATCCTGATTCAAGATTTTATTTTTTATTTATTTATTTATTTTTTGACAGGCAGAGTCAGACAGTGAGAGAGAGAGAGAGAGACAAAGGTCCTCCTTCTGTTGGTTCACCCCCCCAAATGGCTGCCACGGCTGGTGTGCTGTGTTGATCTGAAGCCAGGAGCCAGGTGCTTCTCCTGGTCTCCCATGCAGGTGCAGGGCCCAAGCACTTTGGGCCATCCTCCACTGCCTTCCTGGGCCACAGCAGAGAGCTGGAATGGAAGAGGAGCAACCAGGACTAGAACCCGACGCCCATATGGAATGCCGGCGCTGCAAGGCAGAGGATTAACCAAGTGAGCCATGGCGCTGGCCCCATGATTCAAGATTTTAAATACCTCTCTACTGGGTTCTAGCTGATTCCTGCTTCTAAAGCATTTGACATCGATCAGCATGTGACACATCTGGGGATAAGTGTCTGGTGGTTAAACCTCCAGTGAGGACGCTCTCATCCCATTTCAGTGTCTGGGTTCCAGTCCCAGGCCCTGATCCCAGCTTCCTGTTAATGCAGACCCCAGGAGACACTGGTGTGGACTCAGTACTCAAGTCCCTGCCACCCCGGTAGGAGGCCAGACTGAGTTCCCACCCCTGGCTTGGGCAAGGCCCAGCTCCAGGTGTTGTGGGCATTTGGTAGAGAACCAGTAGTTGCAAGCTCTGTCTCTCTCTCTGCCTCTCAAAAAAAAAAAAAAAAAAAAAAACTTGAAGTTTTTTCACATTAAAAATGTGTTGAAAAAGACTGCCATATTTTTTCTCAGTAAGTGCAAACATTTTTCCATTTCTCTATTGATGAGCACCAACTACAATAATCAGTGCAATTAGTTTTTTCCTTTCTATGTCCTTTATTTTCTTCCAGTTCCCTTTGTGAGCACACTTGCCTTCAGCGTTCCTTGACTTACAAACTACATTAACGAAATCCTGCAACGATGCAGAATGGTCCAAGTTCCAGTTGCAAAATACTACTTGTGAAATCCTTCAGTGTGGAGACCAGCTGGATGAGGGTGCCATATTTTCCCTTTGTTCTTAAAAATGAATGGTTCACTCAATGATGCTTTGGGCATACATTTCATCTAGAATTCGGCAACCTGAAGGCTCATGCTGGAGATTTCACTTCTCCAATCATCACGTTTCCTCACACCACCCTCACTACCATTATGCTGGGGACCACGCTTCCAGAACACGAGTCTTTGACAGACACTGTCAGTCTACATCTAAACTGCTGTATACAGCAACACAAACCAAAACAAAACAGAAAAATGGGTGAAGACTCGTGCCGAAACCTAGCTTAAGCCAATGTAAGTCAGAGACCCCGGAGTATCCATTCTGCACAATCACACCCCTCTCAGAAAGGACAGAGATGCACACCAGCCGTAAGCCCAGCAGGACCCAGGCCCCTGGATGTCTCCTCGTCCCACTGCAGTCTCTCCTTTACTCTGCTGGGCAGTTCATGCCAACGGATTTGTTCCACATTGCTCTCAGGACTGGATTTTTATGTCTTCTAGCTTCAACCACTAGACAATGACTCCACTCTCGAACTCCTCTCCATCTATTCTAGAGAAGGCTCTCACCAGTCTATGGAGGGGCAACAATTTCTCATGCAAATAGTGATACCTACAGCCACTGTCAAAGCCTTGGGAAGGGACTGTGTTGGCAATACCTGCCTGTCTAAATAGTCGCATGCTTATCAATGGATCAATTAAGTGTAGCCCAGGAGGAGGAGCAGGCTATTAAGCTATTTCAAGAAGCTTATAAATTAAAAGTTTATCGTTTCAGGATTTCGTTAAAGTAGTTTGTAAGTCAAGGAATGCTGAAGGCAAGTGTGCTCACAAAGGGAACTGGAAGAAACATTTTGAAATTCACGCACAACTGCTCATAATACACGCTTTCCATAAACTTTTTGAAGTTTTGAAGGTGGCTACTTCCACAAAGGCTAATCAAGGAGAGATGGATCAAAGGAAGCTAGTTGTGCTGAAAGATGATTTAAAGTTACTAATAAGAAAGTGAACTACATTAACGTTAGAACGCAGTGAATGCCAGGAGTGAGATGGACCACATGCTTCCCACATGGGCCATCTCCCTGGCCCAGCTGACCATGCAGAGTCGGGCAGGAAGGAAGCTCTGATAGAGAACACACCTCCACATGGCGGCCGCCTCCTCCAGGCTGCATTGCTGAAGGCAGGGCTTTCATAGGGGCACCCGTGGGGCCACATGGTGTTGAGGGAAGTCGGTAATACCCACGTCACTGTGGAATAAGCACACGACCTAGCCAGGTGTAGCCGAACCCACCAACTCAACTTGGCCTAAACCCAGCCCCTGAGGCCAGCAGAGGGCTGGGGTCCTTGCACAGCTCCCACCAGCTGCTCCCAGGAAGAGCCCTCTACAGTCAGAGCTGAGGCCAAGAACCATGCCGCAGCCTCTCCTAGCTGCTGCTTTGCTCAGCCCTAAGGCGGTCCAGGAACTACAGAAGTCTTTATGAATGCCCGAATTTGTTTCTAATTAGTAAGAACCAACTCACATTCTACTGAAACACGAACAACCAGACTGTTCAAATAATCAAAATCAGTGTTACTTATTATCTAAAAAGCATGGATAAAGCAGATTCATCTTAAATGTTAAATCCTCCAAATAATGTTGTCTTTTTAGAACACATGAAATATTATACATAATTTGATATATTCCAATTATTTTTAAATTGATGAAACTATATGAGTCTCTTCACAAACATATAATGTAGATATTAATTTTATATATATTGCATATTTTACTACAATTTCATTTATAGGCTTTCTGCTCTACAGACTTTTGAAAATAAAAAAGATATTTATCTTTTTAAAGATTTATTTGTTTATTTAAGAGGCAGAGTTAGAGAGGGAGAGACAGAGAGAGAGGTCTTCCATCTGCTGGTTCACTCCCCAAATGGCTGCAACAGCTGGCACTGGGCTGATCCCAAGCCAGCAGCCAGGAGCTTCTTCCATGTCTCCCATGCAGGTGCAGGGGTCCAAGGACTTGGGCCATCTTCTACTGCTTTCCTAGGCCATAGCAGAGAGCTGGAACAGAAGTGAAGCAGCCAGGACCCAAACCGGTGCCCATACGGGATGCCGACACTGCAGGCAGAGGCTTAACCTACTATGCCACAGTGCCAGCCCCACTATGTATCTTATCTATTGTTCTTGTGTAAACTCCTAGCACAGTCCTGGCATGTGGAAGGTGCTCAACAAATATTACTGAATGAAAAACCCCTTTCTAAAACCAGTAACGGAGTTATTGTTTGTAGCGAAGTCCATAATTGTACCAAAGTCCATAATTGTACACCAGAAGTTTCTAGTTTTTTATTAATCTCTAAATTGTTTAGATTTTTAGAGAAACATCTATTAATTATATTTTTAAATAGTAACGTTCTGTAAACTCTTTACTCTTGTTCCTGTGGCAGAGTAGTTGAAAATGTGATAATCATGCTTGATTACAGTAGAGAATCCCTTAAAACATGAGCTTAGCCACATGAATTAAGGGTACAGGTGACTTTAGAAACCCCAATCATCCCCTCTCTGTAACTCTGCCTTTCAAATAAACCAAATCAATCTTAAAAAATAACAACAAGGAGCTGATTATTGTCTGTGCACGCTTGAAAGCGAATGCTGTGTATCTTAACAACCCTCAGCGGTTTTAGCCTGTGTGTGCATCCGTGTATGATGTGTTAAATTTCAGGGAGCCGCTGTGTAGGAGGTGTCCGGTCCCCAAGGCCCACCGTCCTCCCACTGCCACCCCAGCCACACGCCCAGCACAGACGTGAATGGGCCGTGCCCAGGGAGCCAGATCTCGAAGACCAATGCAGGGCTCGCTCTCATTCCTTCTGCAGTGTCTCGTGGGAAGCAGACTCTCACCCTGCACCTGCAGCAGACTCTCACCCTGCACCTGCTGCACCAGAGGCTTCTGTCCTTTCCCTGCTCTGCTTTGCTCATCCTTCCCCTCCTTTTTTCCTTACAACCCAGGGGTCAGATCATGAAGAGGTTTTGTAGTTTTCACACACAGAGGTGATTCAAAGTCTCTCCAAGGCTGGGCTAATTGCTTCCATGGAAAAACTTAATCCCCATCCTCTTCAGATGCTCAGGGAATAAACTGGAAACCGTTTTCAGATAAAAGGCAAAATCCCAGCTGTGTGTAGGGCCACGTGTGTCATTACAATGGGAAAAGCTCTTGGCTGAAGGTCTAAACACTGGTCCTTCAGCCCACTGGGCCGATGACCTTTGGGTCATCCCTTAACCTCTCAGCCTCAGCTTCCTACCAGTACAGTGAGCATCCAACCCACCTCACGGAGAGACTCCAAGGATCAGCTAGGATTAAAAACGAAAAATCTATAACTGCGTCTGCCACGGTGCTGTGTAGGCGCCATGGTAGAAGGGATTGCTGGTGCTGAGAAGCTCCAAGTCCTTTAAAAAAAGCGATGAGCTTTGGAGAATAATTACATATTGCACAAGATTTAGTAGTCCTTCTGAAGAAGATTTTGTTAAGATTTGTAAGAAAAAATTTTGTTCTTAAATAATCCAATTATAGGTGAAAGGTGGTGGCTGTGTACAGAGTAAAGGTTCAAATGCTTTTGTCTTTTAGTCATGCTATCAAGCGTTTTGTGTATTCAATTTATTAATAGAGGGAAGATGGAGGAGAACATTTTTTTAAGGAAAATTCCTAAGAAAAGGTGCCAATTTCCATGTCCCTCGGATGCAATGGCTATGCTTCTGAGTCAGGACATCCAGGCGTGCTTTCCAAATCTGTTAGGAAGCTTGTCTGTAGTCCTGAATCCCAATCAAGAGACCATCTGCAATTATAGATGCTTGGGTGAGATTCTTGTCAACTTGGTAGAATGATTGTTGACTTAGACAATAAATGGTCGGTTTTTTAATATTTTAACCTAGTATTCACCATCATTCCTCCTAATCTCTGGATTCCCATAAAACTCTGTCATTTACCATCCCCACCAAACTATAAAACAAGATCAATGACCACGAGCACAAGGATGCCTAGCGCTAACTTTCTACTGTACATGGTCACCTGTATTTGAAATTCCACAGTCAGCACTTTTGAGTCTGTCAGACTCCAAATTCTGTGTGCGGTTTCTGATGCTCCTACACATCTCAGGAATACCTAGCACAGCACCCAACACGTACTACACACTCTATAAGAGTTTACTGAATGTGAGGCCGGCGCAGGTCAAGCTGCCGTCTATGACACTAGCATCCCATAGGAGAGCCGGTTTGAGTTCTGGCTGCTCCAGTTCTGATCCAGCTTCCTGCAAATGGCCTAGGAAAAGCAGTGGAGGATGGCCCACGTGCTTGGGTCCCTACCACCTACATGGGAGACCAGGATGAAGCTCCTGGCTCCTAGTTTTGGCTTGACTCAACCCTGGCCATTGCAGCCATCTGGGGCGTGAACCAGCATATGGAAGATAGACAGACAGACAGACAGATAGATCTCTCTCTCTCTTTCTGTATGTGTGTGTGTGTGTGTGTGTATATGTATGTATGTCTCTCCCTTTCCCTCTGTAACTCTTTCAAATAAATAAATTTATTTTTAAAATTTACATCTAAAAAAGAAGTTTGTTGAATGAATGAAAGCTTTTTCATGTCTTGTCTTACTTTAATAACGCAAATTTCTTTAGAATGAAATGGACCACTAGTTCCTTAACTGACTCAGGCAAAGTATTTAAATGTCCCCATGTGCCACACCTGCGAGTGCCCCCCCCCCATCCTGTTTGGAGATGGTGGAAAGGTCGAGATGGCTGGAATGATTACAGGACACGTGACTCACAAGGCTGCGATGGTCAGGAAAATGGAATTTTGTTACCAAAAATGAGATCTGAGAATCCCAAGCCCTTATGTAGAAGACGGCCTCGGCTCCTTCTCCTCTCTCTCCTGTCTTCCCAGCATCTGCCACTTCGTCTCATCTTAGCCTTGTCCTGCTCTGCACCTGGCTCCCCACGCTCCACTCTTCCCTGATGATAGATGCACTGGGCTCCTTCTGCTTGCACCTTTTCCTTCTAGAACACAGTTCACCGGGGCTGATCCACTCCCCTACCCGACCCCCCAGCGTGGGCGCCTCTCACGAGAAACCCCATTCCTTCCCCAGTTTTGCCCTGCCTCTCACACGCAGAGTCAAAGACACAGAAGAGAACCCTTTGCACACGGAGGTTCAGTGAAAGCAGACAGTGACTAATTGGGACCCTCCATATAAATGCAAAAAATAGACATCTGCAGTTTACATGATACAGGCTTCTAGGTTAAAGGACAGTATATTACAAACATAAACGACACTGAGAGCAGCATATTGTATATATTATAATTCCTCACGTTGTAAAACAATGTTACAAGTCCCCTGAAGAGCGAAGAGACCATCTGTGGGTTTATGACACGAAGCAGATGGAACAGCACCTAAGAAGAGCTTAAAAGTTTTTCTTCCCGGGGTAGGCACTTGGCACAGCAGTTAAGGGGTTAGGATACCTGCGTGCCTGGGTTCGAGTCCCGGCTCCACATTCCATTCCAGCATCCTGACAACGTGGACCCTGGGGGGCAGTGGGGTATGACCCAAGTAACCCAGACAGAGTTCTCATACAAAATTGTTTCACAGTTTTACAGAGCCTTCCAGTGAAGAGTCAAATAAAGTAAGGAGATAATCTCACCCTTTTATCACAAAACATAAAGTACAGCAGCCACCAACGGTCACGTGAGCCCTAAATGAGTTTCCAGGGGGCCCTGGCTGCCCGCATCCTCACATGCGGCACAGAGAATCTGAGAACTGCCCTGAATAATCTAGTCCCCACAAGCGTATGAGAAAGTGCTCCACAAACACCATGCTACCCATACAGTTTTGAAGGTTATACTGAAAAAAAAAAAATCAGGATTGGGGGGGGGTTGATTTTGATTTCTGTCTTGGTTTTTAAGAGGAGTGAAAGATAAGCAAATAGTTCAAGAGGAAGTCATGCATGATAAAGATCTAAGGAAACAAGTTACACATTTCCTCCAGTGGTGGATTAATATGGCAGGATTTACACATTTTGACAACCTGGATTAAACCTGTTCGGTGGCATCATCCAATCAGAATACGTGAAGGAAGGATTTCTCTGCTAGGAAATCAAAACAAAACAGCTTCCAAAATATGCTAGGTCCTTTCCCACAGACATAACGCACAAAGAACTCTGTGGGCAAATCCACCGAGGGACACTGTGTATGACAACATATTTTCAGTAAAGCCTCTTTGGACTAGATCAGCTCATAGCAGCTTGAAATGGAATGCCCAAACACTGGAACAGCTGCGTTGTAAGAAACATATCTTGTTACATGTTCATTAACCTATTCAGAGTATCTTGTCAGTGTGTCCCGCAAACATGCAAAGTCCTGTAAAACTAGTCTCTCAACAACACTGTCAACAGGAACGGGTACTTCTCCACAGGTGGTTCACACTGGATCATAAGACATTTCCCAGCATTCCTGGCTCAGCTTTGCAGACTACATCCGCTTGTATTCCGTTCATGTGGGAATACAGCTAACCTCAGCAGCCTCTTGCAGCTCCCCGTGATGGCATGGCTTGGCCTGGCCTGGCCTGGCCTCTGAGTGCCTGAGGCCTACCAGACCTCCCACCTCTGATGGCTCCTGTACCAAGTCACCAGCCAAGATCAAATCCAGAAGACCTCGGCTAGAGCTCCTAGAAGACTCCTAGAAAGACAGAAGACCAGCCACAGACCACCACCTAGGCTCCAGTGTCCCTGGGGCAAAGACTCTGCATACACAGACTATTTGCCAAGCCACATGTGGCCCCTCTTTTCTGTCTTTTGAAGCAGTTAGAACCTAACACAGAAGCCTCTAACGAGGACTCACTGCACAGGCTTTGTCGGTTCCCTAAAATGCTGGACAGTGTGTGTGAAGACAGCAGGAGGGTGCTGCCAAGAGTTTATGGAAAATGGATTCGAAGCTAAGAATAGGGGCCGGTGCTGTGGCATAGCAGGGGAAGCCGCTGCTGGCGGTGCCGGCATCCCATATGGGTGCCAGCTCAAGTCCACACTGCTCCATTTCTGGTCCAGCTCCCTGCTAATGCACCTGGGAACGTATCAGAAGATGGCCCAAGTGCTTGGGCCCTGCACCCATATGGGAGACCCGGATAAAGCTCCAGGCTCTTGGCTTCATCGGCTCAGCCCTAGGCCTTGGGGCTATTTGGGGAGTGAACCAGCAGATGGAATACTGGCCTCCCTCCCTCTGTCTCTCTCTCTCTGCAAGTGTGACTTTAAAAAAAAAAGGTAAGCTTGTTTTAGGAAAAAAATAAAACTTTAAAATCCATACAGAGAAGGGACCTTCAGAAAGTTCATAGAAAATGCATGTGGATGAGAATTTCAAAAAAGATTTTGCACCAAAATACACATTTCTTCAAACCATTTTTCCCCAGAACTTTTGGAAGTCTCTTCTATGTGCATTTCCATAAGGAGATCATTTACAACTTTCTGGAGTTCCTCAAAATTGCCTGTGATGTCAAAGATTATGCCATTCCCATCTAGAGGGTGAACACAACAGAGTTAGAAGTTAGCCCTTGCATTTGCCAGCTTAGTTTATATTCTTTTGAGCATGCACTTCTTTGTGTTTATGTACTTTCCAGGTAGTGGGAGAAAAATAGCTTATGGTGTTTCAGGCAGGAATTGGCTTTGACTGCCGGTAACATGGACCTTGTATCAGTGGCTTAATTCTTTCTAGTGAAAAATCAATCGATCAATCAATCAATCTGGGAAAAGACAACCCATGGTCTTTCTGAAGCACTGGAGGGTCAGCTTCTATGCAGTCTCATCCTTAGCACCCGATTTTGTGCCTTATCATGCTGAGAGAGTTCCCATCCACCTGCTTTTCTCTTAGGGAACTCTCCTTGATGTTCCACCAAATAAATATTACATCCTATTGGCCGGAATTGAGCAGCAAGCAAGGTTAAAAAAACACAAGTTTTTGATAAGCAATTCACTGCCCCCCACCCCCATCCAAAAAAAGAAAAGTTAGGTTTTGGTTACCGAAGGAGAAAAATGCAGGCAGCTAGAAGTTGGCTGTATCTTTTTAAGAAAACAGATGCTAAAAAAGCTATTTTGTCCTTAGGGCTCCTGGCCCCTCTACCTGCAGCCCCACATGAGGAGGGGAGGGTTCTCTGTTCTTCTCAGTCTGGGAAAAATGGAGCAAAGACCCTGTGTCTGTCATTAAAGGCTTCCTTTGCTTTCCTTCCCAAGCCGTGGCCGCTCAGCCCTGCCTTGGGTTCACCCCGAGCCTTGCTGGTGAGCTGAGTGCCCTCTAGGCCAACCCAACCCGTCTCAGCCAGTCTTGCAGCAGGGGTGGGAATTCCAAGCTCCGGGTCTCCTTCCGTATTCTGCCTCATTTATCATGATTTACAGGGTGCACCAGATGGGCTGCTTTCCTGTCTTTGGGGAGGAAAACACCCAGAACCCCATTTGTCTTTCCTCTCCTTGAAGGATTCTGATTTATGACTCAGAATGGGTTCTCAAGATGTCATTAGCCAGCCCACGAGAGCAGGTGTATAGTACAGCAGTGGTCAGATGGGATAGGAGAAGGCAGACGCCAGACATTCTGTGTCCTTGAGCCAATCCCTGCTGTTAAGCCACAACTTGCCCCTGAGTGAAATGGCACCGATGGCCAGCTGGGCAGTATTTCCTCCGAGGTGTTGTGGCTGCCGCCATGGGGTGCCTGCAGCGTGGAGGGAGCACTCCCCATGTGAGCGCAGGCAAGCGCCCTGCGATGTTTGCACGGCAGAGTTTGGTTGCCAAGTCCCGGAGAGAGAGAGAGGCGCTGGGTCTTGTGGGAGGAACCAGGATGAGGTCCAGTTCCGACCTCCACGCGTGGGCTCTCATGATCTCTCAGCCAAGAATTGGCGTAGATAGGATGGCCCCGAGCTGCACGGCGAGGGGGTGCAGGCAAGGGAGGAAATGGCCCCCCTGGGGACCCCGAGCTTATCCTCAGCCTCCATCCACCACCACCGCAGGCTCTCTGTGTGCTCAGGGTCCCAAGTGCTGCAGGGTAGGTGGCTCTTTCAAAGCAGTGACACTGCAGGTCCCAGGCTGAGCAGCCCTCCTCCGCCTGGCCTGCGGGGAAGCCAGGCGGGGCAGGACATCTTGCCTCCCCATCCTTGGGAGGGAGCAGCAGCGGCAGGAAGTCTTCAGGGAGGCCTTGCCTTGGTGAGCTCCCTCCACGCGGCCTCGCCTGCCAGCCACCGCTGCTGCAGCCTGCCATGGAGTTTGCGGGCTTCGCCTCCCAGGCGGCACCCAGGCCTCCCCGCGCTGCCCTCGCTTTCCATAACGGATTCTTAAGCTGGAATTTCTCCAAAGGGTGTGTTCCTATGATCAAAAAGTCCCTTTTTGTCTTATCGCACCATTGAGCATATCAGGAAAGGCCCAGCAGAGGGGGTGAGGGGAGTGAGAAGGAGGGAGGGAGGAAGGGAAGGAGGGGGTCAGCTGGGCTGGGCTGGTGGGGTTGGGGGTGGGGAGCAGGTGAAGGGGGAGCAGGAAGGAGGCAGAAGGAATCTTCCCATCAGCATTTAGGACCCCTGAGGATCTGGAGTGGCCCCTCCCCGCCCTCGCCTGTCCCATCCCAGGAAGCTGTGCTGGGTCCAAGCCCGCAGCAAGCGCCTGGTCACAGCTTGAAAAGAGCAGAGACCGAATCAGACAGGACACCAGGAGACACGGACACCAGGACAATAAATAGTTAATTTCCAGCAAACCCAAATTGCATTTCCATCATGTGCAAGCAGTCAGCTGCTATTGTAGGTCACCAAGATACAACGCATTATTTCTACAGTTTGTGGAAAACATTAGGCAGCTGTAATAAAGTCAATGGTATTTCCTTCCTTACTGAAACATGACTTCAGTAAATCCCCGTTTAAATTTTTTTCCCCCTTTCTAAACATTTCTCTCCATCTGCACGATAAGTCAATAAAAGAAATTAAAAGTTAAAATGCCTAATGAAATTTTATCAGGCATGAAATGGCATTTAAACTAGAGTTGCCACCCTCGCTTAGCTGGGTGAAAACTGACCCAAACTTGAAGAGTTATAAAAAGCAGGGGGAGGCTAACAGCAAGTTTCAGTGGCCTTTATGTATCGCAGCCACTGGAAAAAAAAATCATTGCAAAGAGGCATTCCATGAAACCGAGCCTCTCTGAGCAGGCGGGATTCTCACAGGAGACACATCATTTCTGTAAACCATTCTTTCAGCCACCATTCTTTCCTCTTTATTCCAGTCCTGCGCTGACATGCTTATTTTGAGATCCGTCTTCATCTGCGTACCTCTGTCATGGTCCAGGAGAAGAGGCAGGAAGAAGGCCTGGGAAAGTTTGTAAGAAGAACAAGGGTAGGCAAATTCATTCTTAATCTCTCTTGGAGAAGACCATTGAGCGCTACATGCCAGGGCAGAAAGAGATTATAATGAAGGCAGTAGAAATTGTTGATTTTAGTAATTACCAACTGAATCATCCTTGGGACATAATAGACGTCTCATTTTCATAAGAACCTCCAAAGAAAAGGAGTCATTCAACAGGTGTGTGGATATTTTCCAGCATGACCACTTTGCAACATTAAACTTCTCTAAATGCAAATTCCAGGGTCCCCTGCCACCAAGGCCAGCCACTGGAGCCAGGGGCATTGCATCTAAGAAGAGGCACCCACTCTAACTGGAGAGCATACTTAGAACTTCCAAGACCCAATTTATGGCCAGTGCCGCAGTTCAATAGGCTAATCCTCCGCCTGCGGTGCTGGCACACCAAGTTCTAGCCCCGGTTGGGGCACCAGATTCTGTCCTGGTTGCCCCTCTTCCAGTCCAGCTCTCTGCTGTGGCCTGGGAGTGCAGTGGAGGATGGCCCAAGTGCTTGGACCCTGCACCTGCAAGGGAGACCAGGAGAAAGCTCCTGGCTCCTGGCTTTGGATTGGCACAGTGCGCCAGCCATAGCGGCCATTTGGGGGGTGAACCAACAGAGGGGGAGGACCTTTCTCTCTCTAACTCTGCCTGTCAAAAAAATTTTTAATTACTTTTATAACAGTATGGTGTTAAAAATCTGTTCTATTACCAATTATTGTGGCTAACCCCTTTCTGTGCTCAATTCATAAATTAAACTTTATGAATACATAAGAAAAAACATGGTTTATACAAGTATGTATAGGAAAAAACAGTATCTTTATTTTATTTTTTAAAGATTTTATTTATTTGAAAGGCAGAATTAGAGCAAGAGAGAGAGAGAGAGCTATCTTCCATTTACTGGATCACTCCCCAAATGGCCAAAATGGCTGGAGCTGGGCCGATCCAAAGCCAGGAGCCAGGAGCTTCTTCTGGGTCTCCCACGTGGGTGCAGGGGCCCAAGGACTTGGGCCATCCTCCATTGCCCTCTTGGGTGCATCAGCAGGGAGCTGGGCCCCAAGTGGAACAGCCAGTACTGGAACCGGCACCCATGTGGGATGCTGACGCTGCAGGCACTACACCACAGCACCAGTCCCAACGAAGAGTATCTTCATGTTTCCATATAATTCATGGTTGCAGCACCCACTGGGGGTTTGGAAGGAATCCCCTATAGGAAGGGGAGGGAAGACAGTACTGGCTCTTGTTTATTTCTGCTGGCACTGAAAATCAGCATGGGACGGGGTTTCCATTCCACTACTCATTAAAAAGCCAGCTGCAGGGGCCAGATGTATGACCCAGCACCAATGACACTGTTTAGGACACCAGCACCCACATTCCAGTGCCCGAGTTCAAGTCCCAGCTTTACTGCCAATGTCAGCTTCCTGATAACGCATACGCCAGGAGGCAGCATGTGACGGCTCAAGTACCTGGATCCCTGCCACCCACATGGGAAACCTGCATTAAGTTCCAGGATGCTGGCTATGGTCTGGCCCAGCCCGCATTTGTGAGGAGTAAACCAGTGAATGGGAGATTGATTTCTCTCTCTTTATCTCTCTCTCAAATAAATAAAAATTAAAAAATAAGATTTTGATTTTCTGTAATAAAATATAACTTGTAATTACTATTCAAACTTTTGCCTCTTCCTATTTTAATCTCAGGAATCCTCCAGCATTAGAGATTTTATAACACTCAAGCGTGCAATAATATATAACACAGAATTTTATAACACAGAATGCATGCAACGATATATCTGTTGGTACTAATTTGGAGTGACACTTAGCTGCAGAGAAAAATGTTTGTAAATATTTGCAACAGGTGCACACAACTCCAGGGATGAGAATCATTTGGGATTTGCAGATACACACAAGCTTGTCTTATTTAAGAGCGCATCCACCAAACCCCCTGCAAAGCTGACTCTTGCCTTTCTGCAGAATCCCTGAGCAACCGTTACCCACTGTGTGATGGAGGAAGGATTCACGACTTCAACAGAAATGCCTGAAGGCAGGCAGACACACCTGGCACAGGCAAATTCAGACTTAGGGAAATGCTGCTTGCACAGACACTTCGTACAGACCGTAAAGCAAGACGGTCAAGTCAGAAACAAAAGCAAACTGGATAATCAGCAGAAATAAAAGGACAGTGTTTAGATGAGTGCATCAGGGACAACACCACTGCTCAGAAGTCAGCCGATTCAATCACATCGTCCAAGGTAGAAACCCTTTAGATGCAGCTAGGCAGAACCAGGTCATGTGGGTTGGGTGCTAACATAACATGGGGACCCACTTTAAGAAAAAGCAAACACAAGATTATGTATGAGTGTGAAGACTTGTTTTAGAAAGGGCCTAAGCCAGTGAAGGGCCTTTGGGTTTGCATCCACACAGGTAACAGCTCCTCTTTCTACAAAGGGAATGCTGTGTGGATCACAACTTGGGTCAGTTGTGCAATATTCAGACCAAAACAAGGCTGATAGCTCTGTAGTGAGAAGCCCTGTAAGAGTTTTACAAAGACTCATGCCACATCATCATCTCCATATCATAAAGTAAGTGCCTCGTCACACCTTTCCAACCGGTGGGTGGACAGTTAATCCCAAACTTGAGTCTCCCAGGAGATGCCATGACCGCAGGATTATCTCATTTAGAAGGCCAGGGAGATTTGGGCTGTTGCATGCTGGTTCAGATCCCTTGAGCACACAGACAGACAGACAGGGGTTTTGCACTTTTTCACGAGATCCTGTCTTCTTTGTGCTCTTCCTGCATCTAACCCTTCCATCAGGGATCACAACACAATCTAAGTGTTCACCTGCTGTTGGTACAGCTTGCTGTCAATGGGTAAAGGAAAGCAATTCGAAGTCAACTTCAGACAAAAAGCATCAACATGACATTAGTATCATTTAAAAGAGAATGTAAGTGCAAGGACCAATTCAGCAGTCATTAAAAAGGGAAGTGTTGCAGAGACCATTGGAAGTAACTGGTCCTTCATGGACACAGGCCTCCACTGTCCATAAAGATTATGAAAACGATGCATGAAAACAATTGGTGAGGCAAAGCCCTGTGGATACAAACATCCACCTTCATGGCTGACACAGTGCAATGTGCTAGTCCGAAGTCTTCATTTCAGATGAGATCTTTGGGATGCTGGATATAATATCCCTTTCTCCATTCTTAGGTCTAATGTGTTTTAATGACTGATTCCAGTAGGGAAATATCATTAATCGCTTCTATACCAATGAATTCTGCCCTATTTTTATGAGTCCCAATATTAGCCCTCTTCTTTAACCTAACAGAACTGTGAAAATCTTAATATTGATATCAAGGCATTTTTTACATCAAGGCATTCACGAGCATGTTATTCATTAAAAATTGGCAAATATGTTCTTTTTTTAAGGACAATTTCACTGAAGGTGCTCCAGTCCAAAAAAGAGGGATCTTTGAGTTAGGAGACATAGTTGAAACACAAAGTTGGCTGCCTAGAAGTTTAGCCCTAAACCAAGTGTGGATGGAAGTCATAACAACAATATCAGAGTAACTGTCTCTTCCAAAAGGCATTAAGGCATCATTGCAGGGTGGACCCAATACATTTCCCCCATTACAGCAAGAATTGTAAAATTGGTAAAGTTGCTATGGTGGTAAACAATCATGAAGTGCAAAGTCTATGTATTTTTTCCTTACTTCAATATTTATTGAAAGTTTATTTTACACCAGATACCAGGTATGTCAATATCTTCTTGAGGATCTTAAAATCCACATTACAGTTACCTACCCATGTACTTGCCACTCACATATTTAGTGCATGGATGCTACCCCCGACATGCACACACACAGTCATTTCCAGCAATTTTAACTATCCACTACAACGTCAACAACCTCTGAGCCACTGAGGAGGCAAATCATACCAGAAAGCTTCATGGAAAAAAAAAGATTCAGAAATTTAGAGGCAAAATCTTGGGGTCTCATACAGAATTATGTGGGCTTACTCTTTCCACAATTCTAGTGAATTTGATGATCTAATTTCTAATACAGTTGTTCAGCAATCTCATTATCTCATAGCAAAACAAAAGCTATCCTTACAGCAGAGTAGAGGAGCTAATAAATGAACACAAGAAGTAGAAAGTACATTTAGTGCCAAGGCAAACCACAACTACACCTTCAACAGTTCCTGCGTTAACTACTAGGTGGGACTAAACTCTGTACAGCATATTCCATTTTGAAAACAAGGAAGTGTGCAGTTCATTCTAGAAAAAAAATAAGGTTAGTTTTTAATTGGTACTTTGTTACTTTCCTTCAACAATTTTGTTAGCAAATGAATGGTTATTATGCAAAGATACTTGTCACTCATCACTAAACTCATCCTGAGCATGCCTCATGCCTTATCAGTTCAAAAAGAGAAAAGTAATAGATTGGATAATAATTACAGAATGATAAGTATGATATGGTACACACTTTGCCCAGTGTGAAAATGCTGTAATAAATGAAATACTTCTGACCCCCAAATTTCTTTGGTGACTGAGGGAAACAACCCTACTTTCGAAAAACAAGGACTGAGGGTTCTCTCAGGAAACAGTAGCTCCCAGGGGTAATTCCTTGGATTCCACCTTGAATCGGCCATAGTGAGCCTATTTTCCCTGAAATTCCCAAGGCTTTAGAAGCCATTTTTTTCAAACGTAACCTGCCTACAAAGCCTCCGAAGTGAAGCCAGGACCCAAGAGTCAGGAACCCGAGGAAAGCACCATAACTTCAGTCTGCAAAGTGGAGGTGCTCAGGTACGGCGCCTACTGGCCCCTGTAGTGCCAGAGACCTGGAATTAGTGACCTCCATAACAATGTACACAGTTCAGACACAAAGTGTTTCCTTTAGGAATCTGAACGCAAGAACTTACAATGAATCTTGCAATAAATACTTAAGGCTTAGTAGCAACTGATATAAATTACCATACGAAGCAAACGGATGCTTCCAGAATATGTACAAATGTTCAGAGTACTTTTGTGAGAAAAGTAAATATCCCCTCCCTGTATTTCCAAATTTGAACACTCTATAAAAAGCAAAGTGAAAGTTGGAAGTCTTCCACCATCTGATTTCAAGATTTAGCGCAGCCCTACAGCGATTAAGTCAATGTGGTATTTGCATAAGGACAAACTCCGAAGAGGATCAGCAACAGATCCACACACGTTGGTTGACTGCTTCTCAACAAAGATGCTCCAGTTATTCAACATATGATACTGGAAGAGTGGGTATCCCTATGCAAAAACGATGAATGTTTGCCACCATCCAGAAAAATTAACTCAAAATGGCTCACAGAATTAAGCACAAGAGCTAAAAGTATACAGTTTCAGGGCGGAGGGTGGGGGAGAATAAGGAAATAACTCAGTTACCTGGGGTTAGGCAAAGATTTCTCGGAGCACAGAAATAATCAATCATACAAGAAAACACATAGTAAACTGTACTTCATTATATTAAAATCTGCTCTTTAGGGCCTGGCACTGTGGTGTGGTGGGTAAGGCTGCTACTGCAATGCCAGCATCCCATGTGGACGCCAATTCGAGTCCTGGCTGTTCCACTTTCAATACAGCTCTCTGCTACGGCCTGGGAAGGCAGTGGAGGGTGGCCCAAGTGCTTGGGCCCTTCCACCCACATGGGAGACCCAGAGGAAGCTCCTGACTCCTGGCTTCGGATCAGCACAGCTCCAGCTGTTGCAGCCATCTGGGGAGTGAACCAGTGGATAGAAGTCCTCTCTCTCTCTCTCTCTCTCTCAGCCTTTGTCTCTCTGTAACTCTGCCTTTCATATAAATAAATCTTCAAAAGAAAATCTGCTCTTTAAAGGACAATGTTAAGAAATTTAAAAAAACAAGACATAAAGTAGGTAAAATAGGCCGGCACTGCGGCTCACTAGGTTAATCCTCCACCTTGCGGCGCCAGCACACCGGGTTCAAGTCCCGGTCAGGGCACTGGATTCTGTCCCAGTTGCCCCTCTTCCAGGTCAGCTCTCTGCTGTGGCCAGGGAGTGCAGTGGAGGATGGCCCAAGTGCTTGGGCCCTGCACTCCATGGGAGACCAGGATAAGCACCTGGCTCCTGCCATCGGATCAGCACTGTGCGCCGGCCATGGCGGCCATTGTAGGGTGAACCAATGGCAAAAAGGAAGACCTTTCTCTCTCTGTCTCTCTCTCACTGTCCACTCTGCCTGTCAAAAATAAAAAAAAAAAAAAGGAGGAAAAATAGAAATTGCATAGCTGATAAAGGACTTGTATCTAGGATATATAAAAGAACTCTAAAAACACAAAGCAAACAAGCTAGCCAATTTTTTTTAAAGATTTTTAAAAATGTATTTGAAAGTCAGAGTTACACAGAGAAGAGAGGCAGAGAGAGATAGAGAGGTCTTCCATCTGCTGGTTCATTCCTCAATTGGCCACAACAGCCGGAGCTGTGCAGATCCAAAGCCAGGAGCTTCTTCCAGGTCTTCCATGTGGATTCAGGGGCCCAAGCACTTGGGCCATCTTCTACTGCTTTCCCAGGCCACAGCAAAGAGCTGGATCAGAAGTGGAGCGGCCGGGTCTCGAAACGGCGCCCATATGGGATGTCAGCGCTTCAGGCCAGGGCGTTAGGCTGCTGCGCCACAGAGCTGGCTCTGCTAACCAATTTTAAAAAAAGATTTATTTATTTATTTGAAAGGCAGAGTTACAGAGAGGCAGAGACACAGAGAAAGATAGAGGCCTTCCATCCTCTGGTTCACTTCCCAAATGGCCACAGTGGCCGGAGCTGAGCCGATCTGAAGCCAGGAGCTTCTGCCCAGTATCCCATGCAGGTGCAGGGGCCCAAGGACTTGGGCCATCTTCTACTGTGTTCCCAGGCCATAGCAGAGAGCTGTATAGGATGCAGATCAGCTGGGACTCAAACCGACACCTGTATGGGATGCCGGCACTGCAGGTGGCGGCTTTACCCACTACGCCACAGTGCTGGACCACCAGCCAATTTTTAAAAAATATTCAAAATATTTGAATACAAAATTAACCAAAAATATAGATGATAAATAAGCACATGAAAAGATGTTCAATTTTATTAGTCATTAGAGAAATGCAAATTGAAATAATCAGAGTGGCTAAAATTTAAAATAATGGCAATACCAAGTGTTGATGAGGATGTAGAGAATCTGAAATTCTCATCCATGGCTTGTGGCAATGCAAAGTGATACAACCACATTGGTAGAGTTTAGCAGTTAAACTTTGAGGTTAAACATAAACCTACATACAATGCAGCAGTTCCATTTCTAGTTATTTACCCAAGAGAAAGAAAAACACAGGTTCACACAAAAACCTACTGTGATCGATCTACACAACAGAATACTACTCAGTAATAAAAAGTAACAACAGACTAATGCAATGCCCCACAGTGTGGGTGAATCTCAAGAGCTTCACCCCGAAAGCAGAAACCCGACTCACAATCTACTATGATTCCGTGCTCCGCACCTTGGCCATTTTAACCCAATCACCACTGCTGCACAATGGGAGGCATATTGGACAGTACAAGGTTTCTGTGTGTGTCCTCTGTTTGGTTAAACTCAGAGTTTTGTTTTGCTTTGTTCTCCTTAACTGAATTACTTAGCAATGGAAGTTAAAGGGCTTCTCTTGAAAGTCAGCCAGGAGCTTTGTACTTTCAAACAGCAGATGTTCAGTGCTTGCAAGATAGTTCCTGGGAACACCTGGCAAGTTCCAACAGCCACACCACACTCTGAAAATGCCCTGAATTCCAGCCTAACTTCCCCATGGAGGACGGGGACCGGCACCATATATCTGGATTGAAGGAAAGGAACTTGAGAATTCAGAGCAGAAATGATAAGTGCCAGACTAGAACTTCACAGAGAAGGACAGCAGAGCTGGGATGGTATTGGCACTGGTCACCCACCCACTCCTCAGTGGACTATCCATTTCTCTCTAAGTCCTGCGCAATTTAACCCTTTCCACAATGCAACTAAGCAGTCTTTCATCAGGTAGGAACACAAAGAAAACAAAGGCTAACACTAAGAATAAGCCAGGTACTGATTACATGGATAATACAGTTTGCTTCTCTAAATTATTTTGAGGATTAAATAAGAAAATATATTCAAGTATCTTCTACAATACTGGGTACTTGGTATATGTTCACTAAATTTTTATTTCCCTTCATTTCTTTTATGCAAAAGTATGTAAAACTGGAAAGACTTCAGAAGTTATCTTGTCCAATGTTTTTCTTAAAATTATTTATTTATTTGAGAGAGGAAAATTCAGAAACGGGGGGGGGGGGGGGGAGGAGGGAGGGAGAGTGAGTTTCCATCCACTGGTTCATTCCTCAAATGCCTGCAATAGCCAGGACCAGGTCAAGTCAAAGCCACGAGCCAGAACTCTATCCAGGTCTGTCCCATGGGTGGCAAGAACCCAAATCCTTGAGCCGTCACTGCTGCCTCCCTGGGTGTGCACTAGCAGGAAGCTGGACTCCGGAACAGAGCCGAGTGTCAAACCTAGGAACTCCAGTGTGGGACACAGGCTTCTTAACTCACACCATAACTGCTAGGCTCAATGTTAACCCTTTGTCCCGTGTTTAATTTTAATTTTACAAATGAGAAAACCAGATTCAATGAGATGAAATAGATTACTCAAGCTCAGAGTCCTAAGTCCAACTTCCAGTTTCTATGAATCTTCTTCCCAAAACACCTACTTTCAATCATGATGTCTGAAGCCACAGAGCCTGAGGGAGAACTAAGCTACAAAAGAATTCTGCTCTACATGCCCATATTTAGGGACCACGGTCTCTTACTTCCAATTATGTGCTCATTTTAGCTATTTTCAACTGTTTTACTCTAAGAATGGGAAGCAACAGGAGGCCTTTCTCTTCAGAGGTTAGGATTGCTAGATTTAGCAAATAAAATAAAGAATGCATGATTAGCTTTGCATTTAGGATAAACTATACATAATATCTTAGTCCCACGAAATATCTGAAACACTAATACTGGCAACTTTTCTGTAAACTATGCTGGGGACCAAACAAGACATGATACGCAACTGGGCGACTTTGGTTTTTAAAGGACCCAAAGCAAGTAAGTGCAGGCAAAACAGCACGTACATCAATCTTAGCTTCCCGACCGCTTCTGTTCCGTGTCCACTTGTTCTCCCCCGGGGTTTGGATAACCTTGATCAACAGCATCTGAGATGAGCATGGTGATGGCACAGGTACAAAAGACGATGCACCTCCAACCCCGGCAGGGCGTGCATCTCCAAACCGGAAGTACACGGTTCTCGCGTTCAAGAGATGGAAATTCAAACCTCTCTCTCCGACCAGCTGTGCCCTTACTCGTGTCCAACGCATCCAGCCACAGACTCTACCTTTTCATGCAATGAGGACGCTTTTAAGTTTTTGTGAAAATATAATAGAAAAAAACAACCATGGTCACTTCCTAAAATAAAACTGGTCTTAAAAGCCATTCCTTAAACTATACATATGTGTGTGTCTACGTTTTTTAAAATGTAGTTCACAATAAAAGGTGTTTAACAAAAGACAAGGGGCAGACTGGGGAAGATCTTGAATGCCACATGTGGGGCTTGGGTGGTAAATGGTGTTCCACAGTTGTGAGGGAACCACTGCTATAAGGGCACAGTGTTTGAGCCTCGGATCAGGCCGCCTCCTTCAGGTTCCCCTTAAAACGACCTGGGAAACTTGGTAGGAAAAGGATCAAACACACATTGACCAACACAGGACAATGTGGCCTGCCTTCTCCAAGCTTCTTCAGTTTCAACCTTGACGGCATGGACATCAAGAACTTTTGTCTTCCCACTGACCTACTTTATGGCGTAAGAGGAATGAACAGGTATCAGGGACAACCAGGTAAAAATTCCTGCTCCAGCACTAGGTTAGTGGAACAGCTTTGTCCAAAATAGTCAACTCTGGAGTGTCTACACATTACAAATACCACCACTGATGCTGGCAGGCTCTTTGAATTAGAACAGTCTAGCACAGGATCTGGTTCTAAGACACGCTCTCAAGCTGTGTTTTTATTTTCCTCTGTTTTAGAACGCTACACAGAAGTTTTTATGAATCAAAGGTCCCTGGACTGCGCTCGCTCACACCTGTCACTAAAGTCTTATGTGGTAGTTTTCAGGAGACTGTCCGACACTGAGAGCCAGCAGTTTAGCTTTTGCCTAGAGAAAACGGTTAGCCAGTTGACACCTGAGTGACTCAGATGCTTCTCAGCCTTGGCCTTCACACAGCCTGGGCTGCATACCCCGAGGTCCTTCAGCTCCCTGGCAGATGCGCGTTATCTGCTCCTGCTGCCTGGTCCACTTCCAGTGCTTCTAATCTTTTTATAACCAGTTCTGTTGGCTGTTATCTGGCTCTCTCGTTGCACTCTGTCTATTGTACGGTTTTAACAGAACTCCGCCCTCTTCCTTGGCAATCAGAAGGGCAATATAATTATTCTATCAGATAAGTTTCTTAATTGGACCTTTTCACACTATGACTTTGTGAAAAATATTCCTGACGGTTTTTCTTGACGTTATCTTTTTACACAATTTCTCAAACTCAACACCAAGGAAGAGCCCAGAGCTCCCTTCTCTCACCTAACCCTCACCCTCTCTACTTTCCATGCATGAATAATTAGCTATTTTTTCCTCAATATGGAAAGATGAATCGTACCTATTATTTCAGTTTCGCCACTGGGTTCTTGTCCCTTTCTCGTTTAACTTCACCACTCTGCCTAGCCTGGCCCTTATCTCTGTGGTGCTGTCGTCACTAGAATCAGCAGCTCCAGATTTAATCACAGGTTAACACAAGGCGCTGGAGAAAGCAATGGACTCAGTCAAGAGAGGTAAATTTCCGGCTGGGTTCTGCCATGGACCAGCTGTGTGACTGTGCCAGGACAGTTCACAGCTCTGCACCTCACACTCCTCATTGTAAAACAGAGGAGACACGTGCTCCCCCACGCTCCTGCTCAGATCACCTCCACCTCTGCAATGCTTGTTCTTGCAACCGTGGGTTTCTCATACCTGCCAGACCACCCAGAAAGAGCAGCTTTAGCTTCATGTCAATATTCGACTATCAGTTTTGGCCAAATGACTACTCGTATGTTTTCTTACGGACTCCAAAACAACTCAGCTTAAACCCAACACAAAAAACCCTAATTATTTGCGAATCATATATAGATCCACTAACCCAACTATTGTCTGTGTAATTTAAAAAATATATTATTCATGTAAATTTTCCCTAAGCCATGAAAACAAATCATTTATAATTTAAAAGTGAAATTGACCATTCTTTGGTCAACTTGTGAAATTGTCTAAAATGTTCTTAAAAATAAAAGAAGTAGGATAGAGGAGGGTAACTGGTAACTGAACTTATTACCCTTATGCTTTGCAAAACAAATGAGGAAGTCAACAATAAGATGGATCATGTTACAGGAAAGGTGAGAACATTTCTAAACGAGAATCTGTAGAACCCCTGAGTCTTTCCTGGGATTCGCAAAGTGCTTTTCTCCTCAGAGTCCAAGGCTCTTCCTGGTTGCCATTTAGCTCAGAGCTGATTCTCTACAGCAACAGAGCTCAGCGTTTCCAGGAAACTCCCTTAGGGTCTGGGCAGGGGCCTTAAGATAGGAGTTACCTACAACTTGGGTTCAAATCCTTGCATTATCAGATGCCTACAGCCAGGCTGAGGACCAGTTAACCACCATGGCATGCAGAAAGCAGCCCAGAAGAGTCTACTGACCACGAGCTACTCCCAGCTCTGCACTAACAGCCTCCTTCCCCTGCACCACAGTTAGGTCAATGGAAACACAACAGAGGGTGCACCCGAACTTTGAGGATGAACCTACGCTAAAATTGAAGAGTCTAAGTGTCTCCTTTAGGTGGCTTCCTCTGAATGGAAGTGGCTATCACTGTAAGCAGACATCTTATCGGTGCTGTAGAAACTGTTTGTTGCTCTCATTCACCGTCTTCCACAGCCTCATTTTCTGGGCTGAGTACAAATTCCCTATCTCGCCCACTGCCAGGACCCCTGTGCTAGTCTCTAGCCTTTTTTGGTTCATTCTCTTGTTTGCTGCAGCCAAACAGGTCTCCGTGCTCTGGTCACACACGCCAAGTGTGATCCTGCCTCACCGTATTTCTACCTGCTCTTGGCCTGAAGTCCCCCCACCCCCACCCCCACCCCCCCGCCCACGGCTCCTTCAGGCCCCTGCTCCAGTGTCACCATAGAGTGAGTTTCTCGGACATCCTTTTTAGAACAGCACCACCCCTTGACCCAGCCCTCCCTCCCCTCTTCTCTTAAAGTCTTCCAAACATATTTTTGGTATACTAGCTGCCGCAGCTGTGTATTCTTTGATTGTCTGTCTCTATCTGCCCGAAAGTAAGCTTCATGTGGTCAGGATTTTCTCAGCGCTGCTGCTGTGGTTTTACTGCTTTGTTCTCTGCTGTATTCCTAGGCTGTAGAGCGATGCACAATTAATCAAAAAGTGATGATGAGCATATGAGTGAATGAGGGGGCAGTCCAGAGCACTGATGTCCCTTCCCTGAACAGTGAGTAAGTCCCACCTGGAAATCAGATGTTCTTCTGCACAGAAAGAGAAGAGTTAAGGTAACTAAGAAAACTCTGAATCTGTTAACTTGACCCCAAACTGAATAAGTTTGTGCCATTAGGCAGAAAGGGAGCAAGAAATATAATTTAGCTATAAAAACAAACTCTTTGATTTACACTTAGGTTGGTGGCATGTCAAATTCCCCTGCTACAAATATGCTAATGTTTAAAAATGTGTACTTAATTGTACTTTTTTAAATGAATCTATTTCTCCACCTGGTCCCTTCCACCTAACAATATCTGGGTCTCTATGTCAGATTAATTAATCTACCACAGATTAATGTTTTTACTGGTTCTGTAACATCCTATTTGAAAATACCATAATTTACTTGACAAAATCCTTATTCATGGAACTTTTATTTCTAATTTTTGATGGTTTCTCAAAAGAACTCAGTGAATATCTTGTTTTCCATACAATATGCACCCTCCAAACAGAATTGTGCAATGAGAGAAACACATTTAAAATATTAGACCATATGGATAAGTTGTATAAGAGAGAGGCTGTCCTAAGTTGTATGGAAGCATACTGATACTCTCAGGAGAAACGAGGGACGGAGATCAACCATGGAGGGAAGGCATGACGAGAGAAGGGAGTCCGTGTGAACTGAGTGGTGGTGATCCAAGTTGTCAGCACAGGAGTTAAACTTTTACATGGGAGGACAGGAGGAGAAGGAGAAAAGGATCAAGACAAATCAGATAAATTTGTAGGTAGCTAATCCCTGATGCTATCCTCTTTTCTTTTTGAATATGAAGATATGGTCAAGGTGACATTTAAGTCATGAGTTTTTATTGTGTTATCTTGTGAAAAAAAAAAAGTCATCAAATGTAAGACAGGGAAAGGAAAATGCTTGCATTTATCCAGGGCTGAGTGTCATCAGGACCAGAGAAGTAACAGACACTTGAAATAAAGCAAAGTTGTTGACCAGGGAGTTGCTCAAGTAGGAGACAATAAGATCTAGACCGATGAGAAAAGAAGCCAGAAAGGTTGGGAGGAGAAGAAACAAGAGAATCAAGGACTTGAGATAGAAAAGGGGGAGCCCTAGAGTGAGGAAGTGTGGAAGATGGGAAAATGAGTCTTGAGTTCAGGGGGTGGGATATTGGTGTTGAAGCGCTGAGGCAATGAGTGATCCCACAGAGGTAGATCTCAGATTGTAACACTGTTTGCTTTACATGAAGATCATCTTCATGCTTCTAGATAGAAACCCACAGAATGAAAACTATTCTCCAAATACCCATTTCTCTGCCTCCCACTGAGGTCTTCGCTGGATAACTGAGAATGAGCAAATCCATCCCTTTCAGCAGAAGCCCCATACCACTGCAGGATGTGAGTGACCTCTTGTCCCTAAAACAGAATCAGAAGGCAACACTCTAATGTGACTGCATTTCCAAGACTCCATATTAGTCAGATGAAAATTAACACTATACCAGAGGGCATTCATAGAAAATACATACTGTGAAAAAAACATGCATGGATTTCCAAAAGTTTTGCATCAAAATAGACTTATCTTTCAATTCCATTTTCCATAAACCTTTTGAAGCACCTTGTTATAATGTAGTTTATGTCACTGAAGTCCAAGTGGAGCTCCAGTAGACCCAGACTGTTCCTATTTTGATCTCTCCGCCATTGTGCCCTGAAGATCAGAACCCATACTTTATCTACTGCTCTCTGCATTTTCATTCCCAGACTCCAGTGAGCAATCACTTGAGGGTCACGTGCATGCCCAACTACACATACCTTTTCACAAGAACAAACGACAGGGGCTGTTGCTGTGGTGTGGCAGGTAAAGCCACCACCTGCAGTGCCGGCACCCCATATGGTGCCCATTCCAGTCCCGGCTGCTCCACTTCGATCCAGCTCTCTGCTATGGTCTAGGAAAGCAGTAGAAGATGGCCCAAGTCCTTGGGCCCCTGCACCCAAGCAGGAGACCCTGAAGAAGCTCCTGGCTTTTTCTGGGGACGGTCAGATTCTAAATATTTTTAGCTTTATAGGTCATATAGTGTCTCTATTGAAACTCTGTAAATCTGCTGCTGAAGTATAAAAGTAGCCACAGATGATACTTAAGTACGTAACCATGGCTGTGTTCCAATAAAACTATTTATTTGTGGATTCTAGATTTGAATTTCACATAGTTTTAGTATTATATGAAGTGTTCTTATTTTTATTTTTTTCACCTGTTTAATGATGTCATAACCAAGCTTAGGGGCCAGCACTATGGTGTGGCAGGTAAAGCCGCCGCGGGCAGTGCTGGCATCCCAAAGGGGCACCAATTCTAGTCCTGGCTGCTCCACTTCTGATCCAGTGCTCTGCTATGGCCTGGGAAAGCAACAGAAGATGGCCCAAGTCCTTGGGCCCCTGTGCTTGCTTGGAAGACCCGGAAGAAGCCCCGGCTCCAGATCGGCTCAGCTCAGCTCTGGCTGTTGCGGTCATTTGGGGAGTGAACCAGAGAATAGAAGACCTCTCTCTCTCTCTCTCTCTGTGCCTCTGCCTCTGTAACTCTGCCTTTCAAATAAATAAATTAATCTTTAAAAAAAAAAGCTTCACTTGCAGGCTATATAAAAATAAGTATTAATCCAGATTTTCCCCTGGAACACGTTGCCAATCCCTAGTCTAACTTTATGCTGCGAATACAAACATTTCAGCCTACAGGAAACCTATCTGCAGAGATGCGGCTCTTTGCTGTACAGAGCAGTTTTATAATCCAGTTCGTTCTAGCCCACTGGAGCCAAATTGTCTTAACTTCTCCATTTTAAAGATGGCCTTCGCCCTAGTTGGATTTGATACCCCAGAATAAAGAGACGCTGCACTTACAAGATAAACCAAGTCTCCACCCCTTGCCATACTGTGTTTGCAGTTTAGAAATGGATACTTTTTTTTTTCTTCAGTTTCTTCTCATAAAAGTTTCATAAGTATTAGAGTCTGGTCTTACTCAAGATCACTTCCCACAGAGAAAGAACTTTACATCATGTGAACTCTGCGACACCGGCCGTCTGCTCAATGGAACCCAGACTTCATTTTATGTTCTTTCTGGGAAAATTGCATAGGGCCCATCCTTGCACTGACAGGAGGGTGCGGGTGAATGCAATTCGAAAGGTCCTTGCCTTGCAGAAAGACTATAAAAGCGTGGAAGAGAAGTAAATCCACTCCAACATCCATCTTTTTGAAAATCCAGTATGTTTTCATAGTTCAGGTCCCTGACTTCCTTCACTTACAGCTCTCTCATCCTAAGGAATGCTGAATTTTACTGACCTAAATCAACTTACAGATTATCTTGTCCAACGCTTCCCAGACTGATTCTAGAAAAATATAGTTAGTTCCCTGGCTCCCGCCCCTGCACCAGAGTCCAAGGACTTTATGTTACTGAAGGTCTCAGTGGGCTCCAGCTGCTGTAACAAATCGCCACAGACAGAATGGCTTACAAACATCAGCAGTGTGTTTCTCCCTATCCCAGAGCCTGCAAAGTCCCAGAACGGGGGTCTGGTGAGGGCCTGCACTGCCAGCAATGGTGCTGCTCACCATGTCCTCTCATGGAGGAGGGGAAGACCGAGGTCCTTGGGGCCCGTTTGATAAGGACAGTATATTGGGGGCAGGCACCATGGTATAGTGTGTTAAGCCACCACCTGCAGTGCCGGCATCCCACATGGGTGCCCATTCTAGCCCCAGCTGCTTTTTATTTTTTTTTTTTTGACAGGGAGAGTAGATAGTGAGAGAGAGAGAGACAGAGAGAAAGATCTTCCTTTTGCCGTTGGTTCACCCTCCAATGGCCGCCGTGGCCGGCACACTGCGGCCGGCGCACCACGCTGATCTGATGGCAGGAGCGAGGTACTTCTCCTGGTCTCCCATGGGGTGCAGGGCCCAAGCACTTGGGCCATCCTCCACTGCACTCCCAGGCCACAGCAGAGAGCTGGCCTGGAAGAGGGGCAACCGGGACAGAATCTGGTGCCCCGACTGGGACTAGAACCCGGTGTGCCAGTGCCGCACAGTGGAGGATTAGCCTATTGAGCCTCGGCACCGGCCTCTCAGCTGCTCTTCTGACCCAGCTCTCTGCGGTGGCCTGGGAAGGCAGTAGAAGATGGTCCAAGTCCTGGAGCCCCTGCACCCGCGTGAGAGACCTGGAAGAAGCTCCTGGCTCCGGATCAGCTCAGCTCTGGCCGTTGCGACCATCTGGGGCGTGAACCAGTGGATGGAAGACCTTTCTGTAACTCTACCTCTCAAATAAATAAATAAAATCTTTTTTTACAAAAAGCATATTTTAGTTCATTTTGTGTCACTATAACAAAATGCCTGAGGCTGGCAACCTGTTTTTGTTTTTTGACAGGCAGAGTGGACAGTGAGAGAGAGAGACAGAGATAAGGGTCTTCCTTCCATTGGTTCACCCCCCAGCGGCCGCCATGGCTGGCGCTGTGCTGATCCGAAGCCAGGAGCCAGGTGCTTCCTCCTGGTCTCCCATGCAGGTGCAGGGCCCAAGCACTTGGACCATCCTCCACTGCCTTACCGGGCCACAGCAGAGAGCTGGACCAGAAGAGGAGCAACCAGAATAGAACCCGGCGCCCCAACAGGGACTAGAACGCAGGGTGCTGGCGCCGCAGGCAGAGGATTAGCCTAGTGAGCCGTGGCACCAGCCGGCAACTTTGGAAAGAAGAGAAGTTTGTATCACCCAGAACCGTGGAGGAGCAAGCACGGGGCACAGGCCTATGGCTCAGCCCTGGTGAGGGCCTTGGGCGGAACTGGAGAGGAGACTTCGGAGAGGTGCAAAACAGCCCATTCGCCCCAAGCCCACCTTAGCCCCTCCCACAGGCAGTGTCCCCAGGGCACAATCACCGACCAAAGGCCCTGAGGGGTTAGGACTTCCACCGGTGAAAGCTGTCACAGCGTGCACTCCGGAGCTGTAATACGCCACTCAGGGTCCAGTCCGGGAAACAGCATCACAGCGAGTCTCCCCAAGCAGAATTTAATCCTGGGAACCAGTTACCTACGTGTAGGAGGGCCCCAGGGAACATGGAGGCCAAAGCGGCCAGCAGCAATACCGCCCCCAGGTCTGGAGGAGCGTCCCTCGGATGTGGGCCGCGAGCATCGAGCATCGAGCTGGAGTCTGAACCACCAGGCTGAACACCACACTTCCTGTTTGCAGAAGTCCAGTACCGAAAAGGTACTTCTGATTCAGAATCAGAGTTGGTGTCTTCTACCCCTCTGTTACAAGGAGCTAAATCTTGCCTCCGCTCGGGGTACTGAGTCAGTGCAGGTAGTTTATTTTCCTTCCTCCTCTCTCTTCCTCCCGCTCTCTCTTCTCGTTCTCTTGCTCATGGATTTCTCTTTTTGTTTTAAAATCAAAACTCTGTGTGTGTGTGTGTGTGTGAGAGAGAGAGAGAGAGAGAGAGAGAATGTGTATGTGTGAGTAATGAGTGTGTGTGTATGTGTATGTAAGAGAGGGAGGGGGAGAGAAAGGGAGGGAGGGAGAGGGAGAGAGAATGTGTATGTATGAGTAATGAGAAAGTGTGTGTTTGAGAGAGAGAGGGAGGGAGGGAGAGAGGGAAAGAGGAAGGGAGGGAAGGAGAGAAAGAGAAAATGTGTAGGTTTGAGTAATGAGTGTATGTGTGTTTGAGAGGGAGGGAGGGAGGGAGGGAGGGAGGGAGGGAGGGAGGGAGAGGGAGAGAGAACATGTATGTGTGAGTAATGAGAAAGTATGTGTGTGTGTGTGTGTGTGCGCGCGCATGCGCGCACTTAGCGAGAGGGCATTCTTTAAGGGGTTTTCCAGTATTTACTTTATGGAAAAAAAAGTTTAAGTTTTTCTCTAACTTTTAATGAAAGCCAAATGTTAGAAATGGTAATTAAAATATTTACATTGAAGTGGATTGGGATATCTGCAGCGTAGCCAAGCCTGGCAACTTCTGATAAATTAGAATGAGCCACACACGCTGCTCTTTCGCACTAAAATACCACAGCATCCAGAAGGCAAATCCACCCCACACGCCGCCCTGGGTTCATGTCGGATAAACTGAGCACAGGAAACAGCACCCAACATACGTCACAAGCGCCGGGGGTGTTGCCGTGGGACAACAGGAGGCTGCGCTGACCTCTCCTTCACCTAGGATCCACCACTCCCTACCACCCAGGTGACCCACACTGCACCTGGCACAGTCCCAGGCGTCACTGGGGAAGGGGTCCGTGCTGTGCTGCGGCAGGTTGAGTCATTCGCAATGCTGGCATCTATTTGAAAGCGGTAGTGTGAGTCCTGGCTGCGCCATTTCCCTTTCAGCTCCCTGCTAACGCACCTGGGAAGGCATCAAAGGATGGCACAAGTACTGCCCCAAATGAATAAACCTACTCTAGTCCAGGATTATGGCAAGTTTGGAAAATATGGAAAGTTTCCCTACCCTCGAGTGCCACAAATGCCTGACCAAATACCTCTGGCGCCTCTACACAGTAGTGGAATGCCTTCTAAGTGAGCAAACCTGGTGGCTCGCCCCCACCCCAGGCTTAAATGAGACGTCCAATCAAGGAGTAAGTCATCTCACGTGTGCCCAGGATTTGCCATGTGTTTGGAAATTACCCAGCAGAGCAGCACACAGAAAGGCGGTGTGGTGTGGGGAGCTGTCTACGTGACACACCAGGGACCTGGGGGGTGGGAGCTGGGCCTCCGCATTCACAGGATCTCCCTCCCAGTGAGCCTAATGGACATGTGATTAGGAACCACTGGCTACCAGGGGCAGACTGGTTTTCAAAACTCTGTGTGTTCATTGTTAGGGGATCTTCTTCCCACTGACTTTTAGCACCTCTCTCGGCCAAATAACGTTCACACTTTGGGGCAGTCAGACACCTGGGTGGTTGTTTCTTTAAGATTTATTTCATTTCTTTAAAAGGGAGAGTGACAAGAAAAAAAGAAGAGAGACAAAGAGAAAGAATCAGCCCGCTGGTTCACTCCCCAGGTGGCCAGGAGCCTGCGTCTCCCATGTTGGCGGCAGGGGCCCAAGCACCGGGCCATCACCTGGTGCTTTCCCAGGTGAATTAGCAGAAAGCAATCAGAAGCAAAGCAAGGGGGACTCAAAGCGGTGCTCTAAGATGGGCGGCCAACGTCTCAGGTGGTTCTTTAACCCACTGCACACAACACTGGGCCCCGAGCCTTAGCTTTTAATACTCAAATGATCTCTTCTGACTTCCATCACTGCTGACCTTGACACTCACAACAGGAAGGGCAGCCAAACTCCAAAACATCGTCATTGTAGCAAATCCTACAGTTGCCCCCAGAACTAAGTCCACAGCTGCAGCCCACTAGGCAGCTCATTTACAACACGATGCTTTAACAGTATAACAATGGTGTGTTGTAGGTCAAGGTGTAATCAGCGTCACCTGTGAAAAAGAGGGACTTCCAGAGCCAGACGTCTGTGGCTTTAATTTCGTTCTCACGAGTGACTGTGCGACTGAGCAAATCATTTCAGCCCTTCCAACCCTCACCCACTTTCCTGCTCTGTAAAATCGACATAATCATGATCCGCCATACAGAAGTAATCTGTCCCTTGCAGGATTAGAGTTAATATAGGTAAACTAGCTAGCACACTACTGTGTGCTCAATGAATAGTAACTACTTTTTAAAAAATAATCCCTGTGGCAACAAGGAGCCTGGTACATGGCATACAGCAAGTACTCAATAAAACCAATCAGTTGCTTTTTATATAAATTTCTCTGAATTATTTACTTATATTTTCTTGGGGTCTACCATTTAGTTAAGCTTACAATGAATTGAGAGGGTAAACCAGATTAAAGAAACCAAAAATTACTTAAATGCAGAAAAATACACACTGAGAACCATTTCAGACAACGTGAGCTCCAATGAAATCGAGTTATCTGGGAGAGGCTGAAAGCCAGCCGAGTAGAAGCAGAACCCTGGGCCGCGTTTTCTCTCCCCAGCTGCCACCTTGACTGTGAGAGGAGACGAGACACAGGTCACCAACCAAAACCAACAAGCTGCCAACAGTGGCAACAGCTTCCGACTGGATCTAAAAGGGCCACATGAGGAAGACCAATGGCTACAGTCACAGGATGCTGCGGGCCAGGAACCAGGAGGAGTCAAAGCAGTAAAGAGAGAGACCAGGAGACAGAGAAAACAAGAGAGATGTGCGACCAGCATCGTGGTTAAGCCCCGTTTGCCACGCCAGTGGCCCGTGTCAGAGTGCCTACCTTTGAACTTTCTGAGTCCCCGTTGCTCCGCTTCTGATTCAGCTTCCTGTTTTGAACCTGGGAAAGAGCAGACGATGCCCCAAGTCCCTGGGCCCCTTCCGTCCACATGGGAGACCCAGATGGAGTTCTTGGCTCCTGGCCTCAGCCTGACCCAGCCCTGGCTGCTTCAGCCATTTTGGGAGTGAATCAACAGGTGGAAAATATACATTCTCATTCTCTCTCTCTCTCTCTCTCTCTCTCTCTCTCTCTCTCTCTCTCTCTCTCTCACACACACACACACACACACACACACACACACACACACGCTGTCTCTTCCTCTTTCTCTGTTGCTATGCCTTTCAAATAAATAGATACATCTTTATTTAAAAAAACTTGTTACAAGTGAAATAAAATATTTAAAAACTAGGGCAGGTGTTTGGCATAGTGGTTAAGATGCTGGGTAAGACACCTGTATCCCATAATGGAATTAGAATGGGTTAGAATCCCAGTTCTGCTTCCAGTTGATTCCAGCTTCTTACTGATGGGAGGCCATGCTGATGGCTCAAGTTGGGTCCCTGCCAACCACATGGGAGACCCGGACTGAGTTCACAGCTCCTGATTTCAGTCTGGCTCAGCCCCAGCTGTCTCAGGCATTTGGGGAGTGAGCCAGCAGATGAGATTCTCTCCTGCTTGCTCTCCCCCTCCCCCAACCCTATGAAAGAATAAAAACCAATGACACACAAATGAAGTCATAGTTTCACCAAGTATCAAGAGGTGAACAGCCTGTAACCACTACCCAGGTCGAGAAATGGACCATTTACATGCATCCCTAAAGCATCTCCATAAGCCCCATGCCAATCCCAACACCCATGGTCTTCCCAGAAGTAACCACAAGCCTGACTAGCTAGCGTGGCAGTCACTCCTGTTTCTTCACAGTTTTACCACCTAAAGGTGCACCTTATACATCCGGTGGAAACTTTCCCTTTTGAAAAGAACTGCTATGTCCCTTAAGTCACTTTTATTCCAGAGGGTTCTCTGTCCATTTATTTCCTTTGCAATTTGTTTCTTGAAGAGCCCAGGGTATTTGACCTGTAGCATTTTCCATGGTCAAGGTTTTGCTGATTGCACGCTGATGATGCAGTTCAACATTTCCTCTGTCCTCTCTGCTTCCTGCAAACTGGCAGCTGGATCCACAGGACTGATCAGACAGGTTCAAACCTGAGGCAAGTCTATAGGTGGTGCATTTGTTTCATCAGGAGATACATGATGTAGCTCTTTCAATGATGTGGGTAGCCTTTTATGCGTGATACATAGAGCTATTAATTGATTAGGGCTGCAAAAGTGTCATATTCTGATTCTATGATTTTTAACATTCTTTGGTTAGAATACTTTAAAAATAAATACTTCTTTTATATACTTTATCCAGTAGTATAGTTCACATGGAAAAGAATAACTGCTTGATTCCCTTTATCTATCAGTTTTTAAAACAATAAACTGACTTTCTACCATTCTCGAAATATGCTTGAACAGTTCACTTATTGCATATTACTATGAACTCACGAATTTACACGTATCTGATGGTCCTGACTGCTTTCTCAGACTAGTCCTATATACACTGAGTGACTCAGATGGCCTTTTAGAGGCAGTGGCTGATACCTGCTACTAGGCAGGTATAAAGGGTAAGCCTGGATTTGCACTATCAGCAACTTGGAGTTGTATGGAGTTGCTAATCCATGGTAACATCATCTTGATAGAAACCTAGATTTATGAACCTGGACTTTACCTTTACACCAAATGAAATGGCAACTGTTTTAGATCTTGGAAAGCACACAAAATCATGGAAAAAGAAATACAAGCCATCCAACCAGCAGAGGGAGTACAAGTTAGCTGACAACCTGTTTTCCTATTGATGAAGCCACTGATGTTTTGGAGAGGTCTATACCAAGAACAAGACAGGACATATCTGTGCTACTTTGCTGTCTGTGAGATGAGATGCAGGAATGACACTAATTTTTTTTTTTTTTGACAGGCAGAGTGGACAGTGAGAGAGAGAGAGACAGAGAGAAAGGTCTTCCTTTTGCCGTTGGTTCACCCTCCAATGGCTGCCGCCGACAGCGCGCTGCGGCCGGCGCTTGGTCTCCCATGGGGTGCAGGGCCCAAGCACTTGGGACATCCTCCACTGCACTCCTGGGCCACGGCAGAGGGCTGGCCTGGAAGAGGGGCAACCGGGACAGAATCCGGCGCCCCGACAGGGACTAGAACCTGGTGTGCCGGCGCCGCAAGGCAGAGGATTAACCTGTTGAGCCACGGCGCCGGCCGGAATGACACTAATTCTTAACAGCAGTAAGGGAGAAGGGAGTTGGGTTCTCCTGAATATCATCAGAGCCTTCTTTGTTCAGAATTCAACATGTGGTTGTCCATAGTCTGATTGATTTCTGACCTTGAAACTACTGAAATATTGTTTAAAAAAATTCTTAAGGATATCCAGAGGCGCATGAATTCCCTAACATCACATCAGGTTAGGGGTAGAGGCAAAACTTAGCATTTATCATTCAACTCCCATTCACATGGGACCTTAGACAATGACAACTTTGTAAAAAGGACACGACCTTGCAAAAGCATTTTGTAGTCTTTCTACTTTACTAATAAGATCCAGCCAAGGCCAAGATTAGAGCTTGGGGATATGGAACCCCCAAGTGCGCCCTGGTTCCTTTGCAGATTTTCCTCTGGGGTCGGTGCTTTAATTTCCAATCAGTCTGAGTCAATAACGTATGGTTGTCAGTGCCATTGTTGACTCTCATAATTTCTTGTCTCAACCCCACAGCTCTTCCAGCCTGGGGCTCGAGGTCAGTGGCAGGGGTTTTGATTTGGGGCTTTCTATGTTTGCACAATAGGGCAAGTCAATATCTGTCCTGTATCAGTGAATTCTGGACTAAACTGATCTATCAAGTGTGGTAGACAAATGAAGACCCTGAAGGATGGAAAGGAGGCTCTCGGGAAGTCTCCACTGCTTTTCCATTTCACTGAATCCACAGACTCTCACTTGCTCCCCACAGAGATCCAAGTACAACTGAATAAGAAAGAAAAGTCACATGAGAAGAATGGAATGCTCTTTCAATATTTTTAGGCTGCAAAGTGCGCTGAGTTCCATTCACAGAGTCCTGCGGGAGGTTTGGCCCATCTTCACAGAGCATGCCACAACTCCTGCTTATTGCAACAGATACGTACATTCCTCAAGGACTGACAATAATTAAAGTCAAAACAAACCAGGAGCTCTTTGCAAAGGACCTTTGGGGCAGGCTTTCCCTTTTGCTTTTGTTGATACCTGTTTTAGAAAAAAAGGATGACAAGCCAAAGTTAGAAATTATGCATCTTATGGACACATAATTATGAGCCAAATTCTAATCAATTTTGGAGATCATAGGGCTACTGCTATCTTCTTAAGAAATAATGGAGAATTAAAAAAAGAAGATAATGGAGACACTTGAGGACATTTTGAACAATTCATTGTTTTAAAGAAATAATGGTAAGATGAATAATTATTTATGAAAAATTTCCATGAAGACAAAGGTTGAATAAATGAGGATTTCTTGGTGGTAATCATAAATGAATGGGTTCTGTTCTTGCTTTTTTAAACCTAAAGGGTACAGGTTTCCATCTGCATCTCCACTTGCCTTTATTTTGCGAATCTAATATGTCTGTTCCATGCTAACAGACAGAAGGGCCTCCTGACATCTGTTCTTTCCCAGGCCAGGAGTCTTCAACTCAGAGGCAAGACTTTAATCACTTCCTGGGACGCTGAAAGACCCAGGTCTACCAGGTGCCTTTAGCTGAGTGGCATACAGAGTTAAGGAAGTCAAACTCATTGCTTCAGTCTTAATTTAAATGGGCCCTCCTCTGTGTCCACTGAACACACCCTGTCATTGTAAACCCTACAGTCACTAGGCAGAGACGGTAGGTGTATATGGATAGAGACAGACTGAGTATCCTAAAATCCTGTGTCAGGCAGTAAATAGCTGTATGAACTTGGGTGGATTATTTTTCCTGGTGCTTCCCTTTTCTCACAGTAAAATAGAGATAGTTATAGTAACTACCCATAGGATTCTTGTAATGCTTTAATTTAATTTTGCTTTGAGAAACCATTCTCCCCAACTCTCAGTCCCTGTGGCTAGGAATGGCTGATTCCACCACCAGCTTCGTGGGGTAGGACAGTGCTATGACATGAATGTTCGTGTCATCCTAAATTCCTATGTTGACACCTAATCCCCAATGCAATAATATTAATAGGTGGAGCCTTCAGAAGGTGAGAAGCCAGGAGACTGGAGTCCCTTGTGAATGGAATTAGTCACCTTATAAAAGAGGGCCCCGGGGAACATGTTTACCCCTTCTGCCACATGAGGACAGAGCAAAAAGGAACAATCTAGGAGGCACAGAGTGAGCCCTCATAAGACACAAAATCTGATGGAGTCTTGATCTGGATCTTTCCAGCCTCTAGAACTGTGCATGATAAATTTCCATTGTTCATAAGACACTCACTCTAAAATATTTTGCTACAGTAGCCTGAATAGACAGGGGTCTTGGAACTTGGTATGTCCAGTCAAGCAGTCACAATCTGTGGTCACACTGACTGCTCCCAAGACAAGTGTGAACTCAGTCCTGAGATGCTGTTGAAACCACTGGAAAGAGGAGCCCTTTGCTCTCTGATTTGGAAAAATGGATCCACCTGAGAAGGAACAACACAGAGCATAATGGAGAAAGGGAGAAAGAAGCGAGAGAGAATGAATAGGAATCTAAATGGACTGTGTGGATTCCTATATCCGGACAACTTTTATTTATTTGTTTTCAGTAAAAACACAATCCCATCATGATAGCAATCACATAAAAATCATGGGAAATAATTGAACATTTACAAACTCAGAGAAAAGTAAAGACTTCAGCTGTATACAAAGAATGACTATCTTCTGTGAGTTTATTAAATGCGGCATCGGAAACTGTGGTGCTCAGATATACCGCAGAAGCCTGAGGGTATATGTGCTCAGATATACCACAGGTATATGTGCTGAGGGTATATGTGCTCAGATATACCGCAGAAGCCTGAGGGTATATGTGCTCAGATATACCACAGGTATATGTGCTGAGGGTATATGTGCTCAGATATACCGCAGAAGCCTGAGGGTATATGTGCTCAGATATACCGCAGAAGCCTGAGGGTATATGTGCTCAGATATACCACAGGTATATGTGCTGAGGGTATATGTGCTCAGATATACCACAGGTATATGTGCTGAGGGTATATGTGCTCAGATATACCGCAGAAGCCTGAGGGTATATGTGCTCAGATATACCACAGGTATATGTGCTGAGGGTATATGGTGCTCAGATATACCACAGGTATATGTGCTGAGGGTATATGTGCTCAGATATACCACAGGTATATGTGCTGAGGGTATATGGTGCTCAGATATACCACAGGTATATGTGCTGAGGGTATATGTGCTCAGATATACCACAGGTATATGTGCTGAGGGTATATGTGCTCAGATATACCGCAGAAGCCTGAGGGCCTTTTGTGGGTTTCACAGAGTCCCAAACAAGATGACTGGATTTAACATGAAATGACAGATCACGTCAGTCCTAAAATCACACATTTTAGGTATAATGATTTATAGAATAAACACTTTATATGAAGAATTCATTTTTATCTATATTCCCCTCATACTAATTAGGCTTTATTAAAATTCAAAGGAGTAAAAATCCTGGTTGAGACTCATAGAGTGACACACAAGGCAGATCAACAACCCTGACAGGGCAGCAGAAAAGCAGGAATTTTTTAAAACAAAATGTGTTTGAATACATCAGAGAGTCACAACTGTAGTAAGAACCCGAGCGACCTAGAAAACAGAATTTCAAAAATATTTTGCACCAAAATAAATTTATCTTTTAATTCTACTTTTCCTTGATTTTGAGAAGCACCTTCATAGTCTGAGTTGATTTTTCATTCGACAATTTGATGGATTTTGCTGGGTAAAAGACCCAGAATTTGAAAAAAAAAATGGCTTTTACAGAGACACAGAAGCCAGCAAAGCTTTGGGCAACCTGAGGTGCTGAAGGCCATACACAGAGTGTAGAGTTCTCAAGGCAGTCAGGGACTGAGGAGTCCAGGTCTCTATGAAAAGGCAGGCACAGATAACCGTATTAAGCCATCCCCTGCTGGGTGTTGACTGAGTTTTGAAACTGCATTGGACAACAGGCTAAGAAGTTAAGAGAAAAGCGCCTGGGAAGTCTAGAAAGTGGAGTGAAATGTTCAGCAGTCTCATGGTGCTGAAGAGAAGAACCTGAAGTTCAGTGTGTGCCAATGCAAAGAAGCCTGGGAGACAGGCCAGCCTCTCCAGTAGGATCCTGAAGGGCTATAATTTAAGAGTGAAGGCAGACTAGAGGCAGATAAAGCATTAGAAAAAGTACAACGGAGCCCGAAGTCAGCTCAGCCCCCGGCTGACCGGGGCTGTAGTCATTATCCCATCTGCCTGCCCTCAGTGTACAGTGAACCTTTCTGTGGGAGAACCACGCTGTCCTGAACCTGCACACTTTTACACTCTGTCATTCAACCCAAACCAACCAGACACAAAGAACGCCAGAAAACCCAACAGTCAGATGTAGCAGACATGAGCTTTAAAATTATCACAGTGCGCCTACTGAGGAAAATAGACGAGATGAGGAATTCCACCACAGTACTAGAATGAATGCAAGTGGGTGATCAGAAATTATAGAAATGAAAAACATAACAACTGAATTCAAGAACACAATCAACAAGTTTAACAGCATATTTGGTACAGCAGAAGAGAGAATCTATGATTTTTTTTTAAAAAAAATGTATTATTTATTTGAAAGGCAGAGTTACAGAGGGAGGGAGAGAGAGAGAGAGAAAGAATAAACATCTTCCTTCCACTAGTTCACTCCTCAAATGGCTGTGACAGCAGGGCCTGAGTCAGGCTGAAGCCAAGAGGCAGGAACTCCATCCGGGTCTTCCACATGGATGGCAGGGGCCTAAGGATTTTGGCCATCTTCTGTTGCTTTCACTGGCACATTACCAGGGAGCTGGATTGGAAGAAGCATCTGGGACTCCAACTGATGTATATATGGGGTGCTGACATCATAGGTGGTATGTTAACTCACTATTCCACAATGCCAGCCTCAGGATTTGTGAATTGGAAGACAAGTCAGTAGAATATGTCTAGGACAAACCAAAGGGATCTAAAGCATGAAAAAATAAGGGTTTGATCTAGCAGTAAAAGCACTGGTTAAGTTGCCTACATCACTTATTAGAGTACCTGGTTTCAAGTCCCAGCTTCCTGCTAATGTATAACCTGAGAGGCAGAGGCGATGGCTCAAGTAGTTGGGTCCCTGCCACCTACATGGAAGATTTGATTTGGGTTTCCAGCTCCTGGCTTTGCCCTGACCCATCCATTATTGTTATTTGAAGAGTGAACCAACAGATGGGACCATTCCACCTACTCTGCCTCTGACTCTCAAATCAAATAAAAATTAATTAATTCTTAATAAGGAGAAAATCAGGAAATAGGGTAAGGGAGAAGATGGAACAGCATAGTGGATGTGTAATTGGAAAGTCAGGGAAAAGACAACACTTAAAAAGCAGAGATATTTTCAAAAATAATGATTAAAGATTTTCTAAGACTGACAAGAGACATGCTATGGTTTGAAGGCAGTTTGTCCACAGCAATACTCATGCTGGGGTTTTGGTCTCCAACACAGCAGCGTTAGGAGGTGGCGCCTGGAGGCAGGTGTGTGGACCATGGGGTCAGAACCCTCATGAATAGATTAATGCCATTCTTGAGGGACTGGGTTAGCTATCACAGGAGTTTGTGACATCTTCCATCTTTCGTAAGTTTCCTCTTGCTCTTTTGCTTTCTGCTGTAAGTTGAAGTGGAGTGAGGCCTTCCCCAGAAGTCAAGCAGGTGCCAGTGTCCAGTCCCAGGCTGCAGAACCAGAAGCTAAGTAAACCTCTGTATTTACAAATTGCCTAGGCCCAGGCATTCTGTCATGGCAATGGAAAGGGGGCTAAGATAAGACATTGGCTACATATTCAAGAAGCCTCTAAATCCCACCTAGAATAAATGCAAGAAACCACACTTAACATATCTAATTGGAAAACTGCCGAAAAGGAGAAACTTTATTCTACCTTTCAAGGACCAACAAAAGATAGCTCATTTGTCACAGAAATTAAGTCAGGAGAAAATGGCATGGTTTCTTTAAAGTGTGCTCCAAAAAAACTGCTCATGGTGAAAGCACCTCTTTTGTCTTTAGAGAACAAAGAATGTCACTTCCTGACAAACAATGAGGAAATTTATTGCCATGAAGCACATTGAAAGACCTAATAAATAAATACAGAAATATTAAATATATACTTAAAATTAAAAAATATAAATTAGGGGGCAGATGTTGTGGCTCAGTGGGTTGAACCCTGACGTGCAGTGCCAGCATCTCATATGGGCACTGGTTCAAATCCTGGCTGCTCCACTTCCGATCCTGCTCCCTGCTAATGCACCCAGGAAAGCAGCAGAGGATGGCCCAAGTGCCTGGGCTCCTGCACCCACGTGGGAGACCAGAGGAAACTTCTGTCTCCTGACTCTTAGATCAGCTCAGCTCTAGCTATTGCAGCCATTTGGGGGAGTGAACCAATAGATGGAAGATTCTCTCTCTCTCTCTCTCTCACTCTCTGTCTCTCTCTCTCTGTGTGTGTGTGTGTGTGTGTGTGTGTCTTTCAAATACATAAAGTAAATCTTTAAAAAAATAAATTAGGAGTAATGGGTGCAGATGGACTTCAGTAGCAATGGAGGAGCAAGGACTTATGAAAAGCCACTCCTCCAACAATAACCAAATAAACTTTTTAAGAGCTCTAGAAATTAATCAAAATCTTCCAACAATCAAGGATAATTTAATCCAAGAAAATAGCCGAATCTTTGTAAAAACAGCAGAATCAGTGGCATCTTACTTTGCCTGACTTCATGCTCCTCTCAGCAACTCCACAGTAGCCAAGAAAACCAACCACCCTTGGATGACAGTGAAAACCAGCACCCCGGTAGCTATGGACAGAAGCAGAATCCATCTGGAGTTCGGCAAATGCTCCATACTCAGAGCCTTGGCATTACCTGACCTGGTCTGACAGTTTCCTAGAAATCCCATTGGCAGGGGTTGTCTTTATTTGACACAAGACCTGACTGAATGTGACCATTGTTTTCCACACATTTATTTGTCAAAAAATTCCAGCAACAACAATTGTGTAACACTGCAACTGCCTGAGGCAGTTATAACAGGCGTGGCCAACAGCTGCACCGGAAGATAAACACAGCAAATAAATATTTGAAAAGATGCTCAACATTTGTTATTGGGGAATTCCACAGTAAAACGCAGTAAGATGCTAACTACTACACACCAGTTATAATAGATACAACCCAAAAAGCTGACAATGCGAAATGCACACAGAGCAACAGGACTGTGTTCATGGCTCGTGGGGGTGCAGAATGCTAAAGCCACCCTGGAACAATCACACTCCTAGGTGTCGAGCCAGCTAGCTGGAGGAACTATGTCCACACCAGAGCAGGATGTGAATGTTCACAGCAGCTTTAGTCACAATCACCCAAAACTGGAAGCCACCAAGGCAAGGGGAGACGTGAATGATGAAACAGATTGGAATACATCTATACATCTGAATATTATCAAGCAATAGCACGGAAACAAGCTACCAAGCCAGGAGAAGGCAGGGCTGCTTCCAAGTGAAAGAAGTTAGCCTGCAAAGGTTACATGCTGTATGATTTCAATTATATGACATCCTAGAAAAGGTAACAAACAGAGAGAAGGTAAGAAAGCATGGTTGCCAGGGAGCGGGGGTAGGGCGGTGAGGTATGAACAGACCAAACACAAGGAATTTTTAAGATAGTGAAACTGTTCTGTGTGGTACTATAACGATGGATATGTGGTATTAAGCATTTGTCAAAACCCATGCAATGCCTTCTATGGGGCAGTTGCACAGATCGCGACGTCAGAAAGCTGGGCTCCAGACAGAGGGAACTCAGTGGCTCCACACCAAAGCTCATAGGAGCAGAGACTTCAGACACCGATGGCCCACAGAGGCAACACTTCCGATGTGTGTCACCCCCACTGAAGTGACTTCCAATTCTACAGACTGTCATTTATGCTGCAGAAAACAGTCTCAGGGCTATACAAGTTTTCCCAGAAATCTGAAGGCATGCCCACCCACCAGAAATGAGGCCTGCCTGACCAAATACTTTAATGGACCACCTTGGGGCCCATCCTGGAAGGGACCTTCTAATGCCTGATGGCCCTCTACGTGGCTTTAAAGATCCCAAAATAAATGAGGGAAGCTGCAGAGGATTGGTTTGCTTTTTGGTATAAACCTTTTGAGATTTCATTTACCATTGTCTCTGTTATCTTGTTGTTGTTGTTCTACTGGAATGGGCTACTTTTTTCCAAAAAAAACTTACAGGGAGATATGAAGCTCGAGCTCACTGGACGATTACCAATATTGTTTAACCAAACAACACTACATCCTGTATTTGGGGCCCTGGTTTCCCAGCGGTTCTGGTTGGGTTACACACCGGCTCATTCACATCAGTTTGTGCCAAGGCCCTCAAGGACTTGGGGTTACATTTTTGAGCATGGGATGCAGAAGCTTTTATGGGTCTGGATGTGACTGAGGGAGGAAGACAGAGGCCAAGGCCAGGCCTTGAATGATTGGGGCTTGAATTATTAGTCACCTTTGGGATTTTTCCATCTTGCAGTAAAAAGTTAATAAAAATTGGCCGGCGCCGTGGCTCAACAGGCTAATCCTCCGCCTTGCGGCGCCGGCACACCGGGTTCTAGTCCCGGTCGGGGCACCGGATTCTGTCCCGGTTGCCCCTCTTCCAGGCCAGCCCTCTGCTGTGGCCCAGGAGTGCAGTGGAGGATGGCCCAGGTGCTTGGGCCCTGCACCCCATGGGGAGACCAGGAGAAGCACCTGGCTCCTGGCTCCTGCCATCGGACGAGCGCGGTGCGCCGGCCGCAGCGCGCCGACCGCGGCGGCCATTGGAGGGTGAACCAACGGCAAAGGAAGACCTTTCTCTCTGTCTCTCTCTCTCACTGTCCACTCTGCCTGTAAAAAAAAAAAAAAAAAAAAAAAAAAAAAAAAAAAAATTATTTGCAACCCGACTCTGTTCATTGGGTAGGTTCTTTGAAAGAGTTATTTGCCTCATCTCAGATCTTTAATGAAATTTTATGTGTAATTGTTGTGTATTTATTCTACCATGGGAACAGAGAACACCTGTTTAGTGTGCACTTCAGACTGGTGCTGGTTTATTACTGTAACTGTCCCATAAATTCTCCTTTATCTTTTAAAAATATTACAATCTTTAAATTATGATTTATTTTGATTGTGAATGAAATATACCTAAGAATGATAAAAAAACATTTTCACAAGGAGTGAAACAATATACTCAAATTAAAAAAATTAAGAGGTTGAGAGGATCTCAGGAAAGAATACAGAATATGAGTAGAGAATCAGACTGTGTTATGAATATGTGAGATCATTTTGCGGAATTGAGTGAGGGGAAAAGGCACTAACCCAAGTCACTTTGCACAAAGGCATCCAATCAACTAGTCAAAAAGGAAGCATTCAGCAAAAGAGAAAGAAATCCTGAAAAGAAACAAACAATTCGTGAAAATGAAAAATTCAGTGTCCAGCATTTCAGCTCAGGGAGTTAAGCTGCCACCTGCAACACAAGCATCTGATGAGTGCCAGTTTCAGTCCTGGCTGCTCCACTCCCAGTCTAGATCCCTACTGATGTGCCTGGGAAAGCAGCAGAAGATGGCCCAAGTGCTTGGGCCTTGCCATTCATGTGGGAGACCTGGATGGAACTCCAGGCTCTTGGCTTTGGTCTGGCCCAGCCCTACCTGTTGCAGCCATTTGGGGAGTGAATCAGTGGATGCAAGATCTCTCCCAATCTCCTTCTCCTCCTCCTTCTGGAACTTTGTCTGTCAAATAAATAAATACATAAATAAATAAGAAAATGAAATATTTAATAAGTAAATAGATACTACTGTGAAAAGCTTCAGCAATGGACTAGGTCAAGCATAAGAAAAAATATCTGAACTTGAGGCCAGTTCTTATGAAACATGCCAGTCAAACAAAAATTTTCTTAAAAAAAGATTGAAGATTGTCTCTAAGAAATTTGGAAACCATTAGATGAACAATATTTGAATTGTAATTCCTGAGAGTAAAGAGAGGAGGAGAGGACTAGAAAATCTATTCAATGACATAATAGCTGAAAGCTTCCTGAATCTGGACACCCAAGTGCAGGAGAATCCTAGGCTGCTCAAACAAGTATAACCAGAAAAAACCCACAGCACATTAGGTTCAACTCTTTAAAGCACAACATAAATAGAGAATTCAAAAGTGTTCAAGACAAAAATCTCCAGATCATTTTTAAGGGAATTCCTTTACAATAACAGCAGATTTTTTTAAAATTTTTGATTATTATCAATACAAAAAGAACAGACTTCATGTATTTCAAAGATAAAATTGTAAGAACATAATGATACTTTCCTCACTTCTTTCATCCCTCCCTCCCGCCTCCTTCCTTCTTTATTTTTTCTTTTAATTTTTGTGATAACATACATTCAATTTACTTTATAATCTTAAGCTTAATACTCCACTAAACATAGGGTTCAAAAACTAAAAATAAAAAGATTACTGTTCCACATGATTATAGATTAGGGATATAAACATAATCAAAACATAAGATGTCAGTTTCAATCTTACACATTCAGATTTTTTGTACTTTATTAGCCACCAGAAATCAAAGAAATCATATGATATTTGTCTTTTTGGGTATGGCTTATTTCACTAAACATAATGGTCTCCAGTTGCATCCATTTTGCTTCAAAAGACAGGATTTCATTCTTTTTTATGACTGAGTAGTATTTCATTATGAATTCATACCACATTTTCTTTATCCAGTCATTAGTTATGAACATTGGGGTTGATTCTATAATTTAGCTATTGTGAATTGAGCTACCATAAATATGAGGCTACAGATGACTCTTTCATATGTTGATTTCATTCCCTTGGGTCTATTTCCAGGAATATTCTATTTTCAGACATCTGAGGAATCTCCATACTCTCTTCCATAATGGCTGTACAAGTTTACATTTCCACCAATTATGTATTAGGGTAACTTTTGCTCCACATCCTCACCTGCATTTGTTAGTTCTGATTTTTGGATGATAGTTATTCTAAATGGGGTGAGGAAACATCATTGTGGTTTTTATTTACGTTTCACTTATGGCTAGTGGCTCAGAAATTTTTTTATGTGTCTGTTGTTCATTTGTAGTTCATCCTTTGAAAGATGCCTCTTCAAGTCTTTTGCCCATTTCTTAACTGGATTGTTTGTTGTTGTTGAGTTCTTTGAGGTCCTTATATTTGGGATATTAATGATTTCTCAGATGCATGTTTTGAAGATATTTCCTGCCTTTCTGTCAGTTGCCTCATCACTTTGTTGAGTGTTTCCTTTGTTCTGCAGAAGCGTCTTAGCTATTTACAATCTCCTGCTTTTAGTGCCCTGTACTTCTGGAGTCTTATCTAAGAAGTCTTTGCCTTGCCAATATCTTTAAGTGCTTCCCCTATGTTTTCCTCTAGTAATTTGATGGTTTGGGGTATTAGGTTTAGATCTTTGATACATTGTGAGTTGATTTTTGTATAGCACATAAGATAAGGGTCTTGTTACATATTTCTGCATATGGAGATCCAATTTTCCAAACACCAATTGTTAAAGAGACTGTCCTTTCTTCAGGAAATGATTTTAGCTCATTTGCCAAAGAATAGTGGGTTATATGTGCATGGATTAATTTTGGGGATTTCTTTCTATTCCATTGGCCCACATGTATATTTTTGTGTCAGTACCAGGCTCTTTGGTTTGTAACTGCCCTGTAACATGTCTTAGAACCTGGTTTTTTGACGCCTCTGGCTTTATTTTTATTTTATTTTATTTTATTTTTTTGACAGGCAGAGTGGACAGTGAGAGAGAGAGACAGAGAGAAAGGTTTTCCTTTTTGCCGTTGGTTCACCCTCCAATGGCCACCGTGGCCTGCGTGCTGCAGCTGGTGCACCGCACTGATCTGATGGCAGGAGCCAGGTGCTCATCCTGGTCTCCCACGGGGTGCAGGGCCCGAGCACTTGGGCCATCCTCCACTGCACTCCCTGGCCACAGCAGAGAGCTGGCTTGGAAGAGGGGCAACCAGGACAAAATCCAGTGCCCCGATCAGGAGTAGAACCCGGTGTGCCAGCACCGCTAGGTGGAGGATTAGCCTATTGAGCTGCAGCGCTAGCTTGTTTTTATTGTTAAGATTGCTTGGTTATTCAGGGTCTCATGTGTTTCCATATGAATTTTAGGATTTTTTTCTTTTTCTAAATCTGAGAATAATAATATTGGTGTTTTTGTAAAATTAGTTATTTATTTGAAAGTCAGAGAGAGAAAGAGAGAGAGAGAGAGAGAGATCGAGATCTTCCATCTGCTGGTTCACTCCCTAGATGGTCACAACAGCCATTGCTAGGGTCTGGTCAAAGCCACTAGCCAGGAGCTTCTTCCAGGTTTCCCATGAGGGTAGCTGGGACCCAAGCACTTGGGCCATCTTCTGATGCTCTTTCCAGGCCATTAGCAGTAAAATCATATCATGTATGTTTTCTGACCATAATGGAGTGAAGCTTGAAATTAACAACATAAAAAACTCTAGAAAAATATACAAATACATGGAGACTGAACAAAATGCTCCTGAATGAATAATGGATCATAGAAGAAATTGAAAGAGAAATTTAAACATTCTACAAACGAATGAAGATGACAACAGAACATATCAAAACTTATGGGGTACAGCAAAAACAGTATTAAGAAGTAAGTATATAGCAATTAGTGCCCAATTCAAGAAACTGGAAAGGTATCAAATAAATGACCGAATAATAATAAATCCCAAAGATCTAGAAAAAAAAAAAACACAAGAACAAACTAAACCCAAAATTATTAGGAAAAAAGAAATAATAAAAACTAGAGAAGAAATAAACAAAATCAAAATTAAAAAAAAGCATATAAGAGATCAGTGAAATGAAGAGCTAGTTTTTTAAAAAAAGATTTATTTATTTATTTGAGAATTACAGAGAAAGAGGGAGAGATAAAGAGATCTTCTTCTGCTGGTTCACTCCCCAAATGGCTACAACAGCTAGAGCGAGGCCAGACTGGAGCTAGGAGCCAGGGGCTTCATCCAGGTCTCCCACACGGATGGCAGGGGCCCAAACACTTGAGCCGTATTCTGAGCTTTTCCCATGTCAGTAACAGGGAGCTGGACTAAGCAGAACAGACAGGACATGAACCGGGACCTGTCTGGGACACTAGCACCCCAGGTGGCAGCTTTACTTGCCACACCACAACACTGACAAGAGCTCTTTATTTTTTTTTTTTACCAAAAAATAAACAAAATTGATAAATCATTGACCCAACTAACAAAGACAAAGAAAAAAAGAAAAAGGATAAGACCCAAGTTAATAAAATCAGAGACTAAAAAGAAGATGTTAAAACTGATACCACAGGAGCCGACACTTTGGTGTAGCAGGTAAAGCCACTGTCTGCAGTGCTGGCATCCCATATGGGTTCCAGTTTGAGTCTCAGCTGCTCTACTTCTGATCCAGCTCTCTGCTGTGATTTGGGAAAGCAGTAGGAGATGGCCCAAGCACTTGGGCCTCTGCATGGGAGACCCACAAAATACTGATGAACAAAATTGAAAAACACACACACAAAAATGAAGATATTTCCCATGTTCATTGGAAGTATTAATATTATGAAAATGTCTATATTGATCAAAGTAGTTTACAAATTCAACACAATCTCCATCAAAATATCAATAACAACCTTCACAGAAGTAGTAAAAAAAAAAAAAAAAAGAAAGAGCCCAAGATTCATATGGAATCACAAAAGATCCTGAAGAACCAAAGCAAGTTTGAACAAAAAGAAAGCCAGAAGCATCACAATACCAGCTCAGGGTACACTATAGGGACTGGCACTGTGGTGCAGCCAGTTAACACCTTGGCCTGCAAGGCTGGCATCCCATATGGGTGCCGGTTTGAGATCTGGCTGCTCCACTTCCAATCCAGCTCTCTGCTATGGCCTGGGAAAGCAGTAGAAGATGGCCCAAGTGCTTGGGCCCCTGAACCCATGTGGGAGACAAGAAAGAAGCTCCTGGCTCCTGGCTTCAGATCAGTGCAGCTCCATCAGTACAGCTCTGGCCATTGCAGCCAACTGGGGAGTAAACCAGCAGATGGAAGACCTCTCTCTCTCTTTCTCTCTCTCTCTCTCTCTGCCTCTCCTCTCTTTGTGTAACTCTGACTTTCAAATAAATAAATAAATCTTTTAAAAAAAGACACACTATGCCATCATACCCAAAACCACATGAAACTGATAGAAAAACAGATGCTTCAGCCAATGGAATAGAATAGAGATCCCAGAAACTGATCCATGGATCCATAGCCAATTCCTCTTTGACAAAAGTGCCTACAACATACAACATCAAAGGAAAGTCTCTTTAGCAAATGGTGCTTGGAAAACTGGATATTCATATGCAGAAGACTAAACTTGCCCTTATAACTCAACTTATAAAAAGATACATTGAACAAATATCTAAGTGTAAGATCTAAACTATGAAATTCTTAGCAAAAATCGTGGGGAGATTACTTCGAGACCTTGGTATAAACAATGATTTTGTTGGATAAGAAAAACACAGGCAATAGAAACAAAGCTAGATAAGCAGGAATGTAACTGTTGCTTCTGCACACAAAGGAAGAAAATCAACAGAGTAAAGAGATAACCAACAGAATGAGAGAAAAAAATGCAAACTATTCATCTGACACAGGATTCACTTCAAGGGCACACAAGGAACTGGAAAAGCAACAAGAAAATAAACAATCCACTTAAGAAATAGGCATAGGATCAGCACAGACATTTCTCAGAATAAATACAAATGGCCAAAAATAATAAAATAAAATAAAATCCTCAGTATCACAGCTACCAGGAAAATGCAATCAAATCCACAATGATGTATTATCTCACTCCAGTTAGAATGACTACGATCAAAAAGACAAAAATTCAAACACTAGCAAGCGTGTGGAGAAAAGGGAACCCTTAAATACTATTGGGAGGGTTGCAAGTTAGTACAGCATTGTGGAGAGCAGCGTGGGGATTCCTAAAAAACTAAAAAGTGTTTCACAACATGACCCAGCTATCCTGCTTCTAGATAGAATGCAAAAGAAACGAAATCAGCACAGGAAAGAGATGCTCGCACTTTTACATTCATTGCAGCGCTAGTTATAATACCCAAGGTCTGGAAACAATCTAGATGCTCACCAATGGATGAATGAATAAAGGAAACGTGGGATAGACACACAATGGAATATTATTCAGCAATAAAACAGAATGAAATCCTGACCTTTGCAACAAAATGGATAGAACTGGAGATCATCATATTAAGTGATGTAAGCCAGACTCAAAGATAAATACCATATGTGTTCTCTCATGTGTGGAAGCTTAAAAAAGTCAGTCTGACATTAGATTATTACTAGAGGTTGGGAAAGGGGCAGAAAAGAGATAGAAGGAGGTTGGATAACGGGTACCAAAACAAAATCAGACAAAAGTAACCAGCTCTCGTGTTCTGTAGCACCGTAGGGTGACGATAGTTCACAATCATGCATTACATTCTATATAGTGATCGGAAAGACAGAGACTGGGAGACTGCAAACACAAAGAAAAGATAAGGAAATGTAAAGGCTAGTTGTCTGGTTTGATTGGTTTTTACTATGTGTGTTGAAATATGTATATGTTGAAATAATGCACTGTACCCTATAAAAATGTATAAGTATTATACCTCCATCAAACATTTTTAAAAATAAGTTTTAAAGAATCATCATTTAAAAAATATTATATTTAACGAACTAAATTTCCAAAGCAAAAGCCAAAAATTGGCAGACCGGATTTTTTTAAAAATGATGAATTATTTGCAAGGCAGTTACAGAGACAGAAAGAGGCAGAGAGATCTTCCATCCACTGGTTCACTCCCCAGATGGCCACAACAGCTGGGGCTGGACAAGTCTGAAGCCGGGAGCCAAGAACTCCATGCAGTTGTTCCACATGGGTACATGGTTTCAAGTACTTGGGATAGTTTCCACTGCTTTCCCAGGTACATTATCAGAGAGCTGCACTTGAAATGGAGCAATTGGGTCTTGAACTGGTGCCCATTTGGGGTGCTGGCATGGCAGTCTGTGCTACAACTCCAATTCTGGCAGGCTGGGTTTTTAAAAAGACATGACTCAACTATAAACTGATCACAGAGCTGTACTTTGGATTCAAAGTCACAAATAAGTTGACAGCAAAAGGATGGGGAAAAACATACTATGCAAACAATAGAAAACACACACACACACACACACACACACACACACACACACGGTGAGAGAGACCAAGTAAGCACTGGAATGACTATATTAGTATTAGACAAAATAGACTCCAAGACCAAATTTATTAGAGATAAAGAATACTTTATGATGACAATTTGCTCAATCCATCAGGAGGGAATAACAATAAAAGGCATGTATGTACATATATATGCAGCTAATAACCAGCCAGTAGAAACAGAACTGAAGACAGAAATGGGAATAGTTCAGTGGCAGATAGAACATATAGAAGATCAACAAAGAAAAAGAAACTCTGTAAATTAAACAGACTTCACAAACATTTCTAGATCATAACACATAACAACAGACTGTACATTTTCTCAAGTGCACCCAGAACATTGTCCAGGATAGACCATATGTTAGATCATTAAACAGTCTAAATAAATTTGAAATGATTGAAATCATACAAAGTATGATATCCAACCACAGTTGATTGACCTTAGAAATCAGTACAAAAGGAATTTTGGAAATTTCACAAATATGTGGAAATTAAACAACACACTCCTAAATAATGAAGAGGTCAATGCAGAAACCAAAAAGGACAATTAGAAGAAACCTTGAGGGCCGGCGCCGTGGCTCAACAGGCTAATCCTCCGCCTTGCGGCGCCGGCACACCGGGTTCTAGTCCCGGTCGGGGCGCCGGATTCTGTCCCGGTTGCCCCTCTTCCAGGCCAGCCCTCTGCTGTGGCCCGGGAGTGCAGTGGAGGATGGCCCAGGTGCTTGGGCCCTGCACCCCATGGGGAGACCAGGAAAAGCACCTGGCTCCTGGCTCCTGCCATTGGAAGAGCGCGGTGCGCCGGCCGCAGCGCGCCGACCGCGGCGGCCATTGGAGGGTGAACCAACGGCAAAGGAAGACCTTTCTCTCTGTCTCTCTCTCACTGTCCACTCTGCCTGTCAAAAAAAAAAAAAAAAAAAAAGAAGAAACCTTGAAATGAGTTAAAATGAAAACACAACATATAAAAACACATGAAATGCATCTAAACCAATGCCTAGAGAGAAACCTCCAGTAGTAAATGCCCGCATCACAAAAGAAAATCCTGGGGCAGGCTTGGCAGTTAGGATGCTGGGTGGGAGCCTCACATCCCATAGCAGAGTGCCTGGGTTGGAGTCCCAGTTCCACTCTCAATTCCAGCTTCCTGCTAGCACACACCTTGCTAGGCAGCAGGTAATGGGTAGTCAGAGACCTGGACTGAGTTCCCACATCCTGACTTCAGTACAACCCAGCTTCAGCTGATGTGAACAACAGGGAGTAAACCAATGGATGGGCTCAGGCTCTCTCTTCCCTCTCCCTTACTCCCTCCCTCCCTCCTCCTCCTAGGCCCTTCTGCTGTCATTCATAATAAATAATTCTTAAAAAGAAAAATCTCAAATTAATAACCTAACTTTCCACTTACAGAGACTAGAAAAGGCAGATAAAACTATACCCACAGGACAACTATACCCACAGGAAGCAGAAAAAAAAATAAGGATCAGAGCAAAAATAGATGAAATACGATATAGAAAATCAATAGATACAATAAACAAATGTTGGTTCTTTGACAGTATTATCAAAAGTGGCAAACATTTAGCAAAACTGACCAAGAAAAAAGTTTGAAGCCTCAAATTATTAAAATAAATAATGGAAAACTGGACATTACTACTGATTTGGGAGAAATAAGAATGGTTACAGGGAATACTAGGAATTACTGTATGCCAATAAATTAGATTACCTGATTGAAACAGACAAATGTCTGAAAGGGCACCAACTACCAAACCTGATTTAAGAAGAAATAAGAAAATCTGAATAGGCCTTACTGAATTAATAAGTAAAATTGTCCCACAAAGAAAAGCTCATATCCAGTTGGCTTCACTTGAAAATTCTATCAAATATAATAAAAAATTGTCATCAATCTTCCATGAAATAGGAAAAAAAAAACACTACAGGAAAAATATATCCAAATTCATTCTGTGAGGCTGGTATTAACTTGCTACCAAAGCCAGAGAAAACTATTGCAAGCTCATAAAATTTCTCAATAAAGTACCAACAAACCAAACTCAACAACAAACTACAAAAAGATCACATAATATGACCAAGTGAAATTTATATGAGGAATGCAAGGTTGGTTCAACATATGAAAATAAATCAATATAATTTGCATATTAGTAGAATAAAAGTTAAAACCACTTCATCATCCCAAATAATACAGAAAATGTATTTGGCAAAATTTTCTTTAACAAAACAAACACTTAACAGACTAAAAATATAACCCAACCTGATAAAAAGCAAATATGAATAATCTATAGCTAACCATCATATTTAATAATGAAATAATTCTTATAGTATAATTCTCTTGCTGTACATGTTTAAAAGGTGACGAGACCTAGAGTTACTGATGTCATGACTTTGGATTTTATTCTACCCTGATGAGAAGTCATTAGATGAATTAGAAGGTCATAATCTGATTTTTATTTTTAAAAAGTACTCTGGCTACCACAGATCCATTCCACTGAGGTTCCATTTGGACTAGGGGTGGTAGACAGTTGGGAACTCTGGTACAGTTAGGTGGTTATGGACGTACTTTAGGAAAGAGACTATAGCATCCTGTTGTAGTAGCTGTAGTGGTAGTAGTAGTATCAGTAGCAGAAATAAAAGCTGAAAAGAGTAGAAGGTTTCAAAATATGCTTAAAGGGAGAGTAAATAGGACTTATTGGGGATTAGATGTGAGGATGAATGATAGAGTCAAGGCGGACTCCTAGATTTTGGCATAAGCAACTGCATCCATAGAGATGCCATACACTGAGAAAAAGTAGGATTAGAGTTGAGGAAGACAAAAGTTCTATTTGGGGCACATTAAAGTTGACATACCTTCTTATATTCATGTTTAGCTGTCAAATAGGAATCAACTTTAGATTACAACAGAAGTCAAGGATGAACATAGAGTTTTGGAAATTGTTAGTACATAAATAGTGTTTAAAATCAGGTGGCTAAATGAGATTGGGATATATGTAGATAAAGAAAAGAAGGGAGATGAGGACAGAGCCCTGGGGCACTCATATCTGTAGAATTTGGGTAGAAGAAAGTAGAGTTCACCATGGAGATGAAGAAACAGGGGGTCAGTGTTGGGGCATCCCACATGGGCACCGGTTCGAGTCCTGGCTGCTGTACTTCCAATCCAGCTTCATGCTAATCACCTGAGAAAAACAGCAAAAAATGGTCCAAGTGCTTGGGCCCCTCCCATCTATGTGGGAGACCTAGAAGAAGCTCCCAGCTTCTGCCTGGCCCAGCCCCGGCCATTGTGGTCACCTGGAGAGTGACCTCTTGTTTTCTCTCTCTCTCTCTCTGACTTTCAAATAAATAAATAATCTTTTAAAAAAAGAAACAGCAAGTGATAGAAAAGGAAATCAGCAGTATGGTACCATGGTCTCAAAGAAAATAACTATATCCACAGGGCAGCAGTGATTAATTTTACTTAATGGTACTGTGAAGGGAAGCATGAGAAGAATGGCAAATGGTTGTGTTTAGAACATGATGGTTGTTAGTAATGTCGACCAGGGCAAAGTCGATGAAGTAGGGACTGACATCCTGATGAGGTCGGTTAAGGGGGACTGTGAACTGAAAGAGTAAGAGCAGTGAATCTCTCTGCTCCCACTGCTGTACAAAATATCACAGGCTGTGCAACTTAAGCAACAGAAATGGATTTTCTCATAGCTCCGGAAACCAGAAATCCAAGATCCAGGTGCCATCAGGAGTGGTTTCTGGCAAGGACTCTTCCTTAGATTGTAGACGGCTGCTTTCTCACTGTCCCGCACATAGACTCTTCTCTGTGCATGGCGATGCAGAGATCAGCGGCACTTCTTTCTCTTCCTAGAAGGACATCAGTCCCTTTAGATTATGGCCCCTCTCTTGTGACCTCACTTAACCTTAATTACCTGCCTAAGTGCCCGGTCTCCAATGTTGGCCATGTGGGGGGATAAGAGCTTCAACACACGAATTTCAGGGGGATACAAATTCATCCAGAACATCAGGCAACTTCGAATAACTCTCTAAAAGACAATTTTTATGAAGGGGAGCAGAAAAACAAGACAGCAATTCAAAACACATGTGGACATGAGCGAGCTAGGCTAATTACAGATACGGAGTCCCTGGAAAGGGTCGAGGATACAATGACAACCTTTGACCAGGTTGTCTTTTGACATGGGCCAAGCCACATCAGCAAGAGTAATGGGAAGGAAATCAAAGAGGAGGAGTGATGATATGGATAGGCTGGTAGTTTTCATGGGGAAAGATGACAGAGTTCCTGTGTAATGGCACCTATTTTGCTGATGAACATAAAACTGAGTGAGTAGTGAGCGTGGCCTAGAGGCTGGGTAAGGTAGGAGTTTCAAAGAGAAGGCACATTTGGGAATGCTGGCTGAAAACAATATTGTGAAAGTTTGCTGTGATTCTTGACATATTCAGTGCCTATCTGAGATTTAGATCTGTGGAACTTAAAGAGAGACTGGGCCACATGGTTGTATATCTTTTTCCAGCCATTTCAATAGCTCAGATGCTGGCACAGGATAAGCACACAGATGGGTTTCCCAAGGTCATGACCTTGGAGGCAGGTCCAGCCAAGAAAAGAAACAGATAGAGAACCAGGGATATTGACAAGACAATGCTTAAACAAGGAAAGACAAAAATACAAGATACTCTTTGACCATGTTTACAACAGGGTGTATAAAATTTTTAACCCGTTACCATGTCAAATAATGCCTCAACAACTGGTAGTCCATTACTTTTAAACAATCATTGATGCGTTCCATATGTATTTTACATAGCAAAGTTTCAGATAAAACGGAGATTGTAGTAGACAAGAATCATTTGAGTTCATATTTGTTTAAGAAACTCTAAAATAGAATTTATGGCAACTATCTTCCCTCGCTCATTAGATTTTTCATTTCTAAGACTATTTTGCCCTCAAAGCTTAATATGTTTGATCCCAGATAGGCATCAGTATACATAAGAGGAAGTGGGATTTTACAGATGAAATTTTGCCTTGGAAATTAAACTATGTCCAGTCTTCCTTCCTGTCCAAATTATGAGCTGAAATCCTGAAAATGAAAACCATTTCTAGTCCCCATGAATGCCCTAATCCTAAATTCTTCCTGAATTGTGAAGTGGAAAGTTAAATCATTTTTGTTGGAAAACTCCCTGTTCAATGGGTCCAGATTAGCACTCAGATGATGTCAGCAAATGCTACATTTTTTTCCAATTATGAAATGAATTATGGGGCGCTAGCTAACCACAGTCAGTCATTAAATAAAACTATTTTGGCTAATACATTGTTGTTCTGCCAGAAAACACAGGTGTTTTGTTTTTAAGGAATTTTTTCAAACATTGCTTTAAGAAAAGATTGCATTGACAATCCTTCAGCACAAGCAATATAGGAGTATAAATAAGAAGGTGTTATTTGCGGAGAATTTGTGTGGCAGGGGTACAGATTGCATTTTCACATGTGCAATAAAGAGTTGCTTTATGTCCAAGGAATTGAAACATTCAGGCTATGATGTAGGGAGACAGTGATATACGACCATGCATATTTAAACACATCAATACATGGAGTCTTAAGAGTTGAATGAAAGGCACCTTTTAAATATAAGATGTTGTTATTTTTATCAAGAACAAACTTTCTGGCGCTGGTATTTTCAAATAATGCTAGTTCATTTTTTTCTACAATGGTTCCCAAAGGTTTCAAATTCTTGGTCTCAAAATGATGGCATTTGTGTCTGTCAATATCAACTGAGCACGGCCCGTTAACAGAAGAGACAGAGTGCTACTTTCATTTGGAGGTCATTTTTTCAAAGACAAAAGAGCATCCAATTTTTAGCTGGCCTAATAGTCCTAATGATGATTTCTAATCATTTTGCATTTTTTGGCAATGGCCGTACAGTTATTTTTCCTTTCAGCCCACTATATTCAATTTACATATTGCTAAATTGTCCCTAAATGAAGCAGCTGCTTTCAACTGATTCATCTGAGGAATTTGATTATCTCATCCAAACTCTGACATCTTGAATCAAGCATTAATGGCATGTTTACGGAATGAGGCAGTTTTCTGTTTCATAATGACTTTTTTCCTCTGCATGCGCAAGAGAATATGAATGTCACATATCTATAATCCTCAGAACTCAAGCATTACTGCAATAATCAACTTCTCTTGGGTACAATTATGTTTTAAGAGAGTAACAATCTATTGACCAGAATATCTTAACAAATTGTTTTCAAGAAGTTCATAGAAAATGCACATTATAGAAAACTATGCCTGGATTTCAAACATTTTTGTACTAACATAAACTTATCTTTTAATTCCATTTTTCACAAACTTTTTAAAGTGTTCTCATTTAATAGGGTTGAAGAAGACATGTTTAATGTATTCTAAATTTTATTCTCAACATCTGGATTGCCCAGGTTTTATTTCAGAGTTTCTGAATGCTTTCATTGAAGACTGAACACAACAGTGTATTTCTTTGGAAAGTTTCCCCTCACCAAAAAATCTCATTTTTTGAATGCTGATACATACTGAGATTATTCTTCGAATTCCCCAGTGTCTTAAAGACATATTTTAATCAACAGCATATTCCAATTTTCACCAAGTATTTATTCACAATGTATGGGTCCCACCTGTGGAACAAAAATATTTTTTTAAATACTAGAAGGACTTTAGATTATTTGTGAAACAGCTATTGTCCATACAAACTAAATGATTCTGTCATGGTATGGTAGAGTAAGCTATGAATTAGCTGTGTTCAACTAAATTTTATGGACAATTTTTGAAATGAAAGAACTCAGATCAGTGACAGACTTTATTCTATGTTGAAAGAAAATATAACATAAAAGACTATTTCTACATAGAAGGAAATACAGACACAAACATCTAACTCTTCTGTATCATTTCATTCTTTCATATTGAAATGTGGCCAACCTGGGAATATGTTGTTTAATATGTTTAAAGGTTCATGTTAAACAAATGATTAATTCAACAAGAAACATTTATATAGACACTTAAAATGTCTCATTCTCATCTGTGATGCCTATGTCCTTGCTCTCAAATAAAGGACTTCCCTCACTCTGCATTCCACTGGCCACCACTGACTAGGCAGGCTGTAGGGACTGTGTTCCCATGCTTTCTACCCAAAGGTGGCAGTCTCTATTGTTTTATGTTCCAGTTGAGGAGATGCAAAGAGATTGGGGATAAAATCCAGAAGGCAAAAAGAGCTACAATGGAGCAGCCAGATGTCCTCAAAATTCTAGGAAATTGGAGCCAGTGTTTGGCACAGTGGTTTAAGTCACCACCTGGGGCACCTGCATCTCATATCAGAAAGTCTGGTTCAAGTCTCAGCAACTCTGCTTCCAGTTCAGCTTCTTGCTAATACACACCCTGGGTGGCAGCAGATGATGGCTCAATTATTCAAATCTCCACCACCCACCTGGGAGACCTGGATGGAGTTCCAGGCTCCTGACTTTAGCCTGACCCAGTGCTGGCTATTTCAGGCATTTGCAGAGTGAACCAGCAAATCGAAGATCTCTCTCGGTGTGTGTGTGTGGGGGGGGGTAGAGGTGTGTGTGTGTGTGTGTGTGTGTGCACACACACACCTCTCCACATTTCAAATAAAAATGAAATGAATAATTTTTTGGTTCTAGGAATACAGACAGTTAAAATACTTGAGTACCAGAGGATCTAATTCATAAACTGACAAATTCAAGAATGAGAAGATTTACACAGCAAAAAGAGTATAACAGTGGGCCTATGTCGTGGCCTAGAAGGTTAAGCCTCTGCCTGCAGTGCCAGCATCCCATATGGGCGCTGGTTGAGTCCCAACTGCTCCACTTCCGATCCAGTTCCCTGCTAATGTGCCTGGGAAAGCAGCAGAGGATGGCCCCAAGTCTTTGGACCCCTGTGCCCATTTGGGAGACCCAGGAGAATCTCCAGGTTCCTGGCTTCAACCTGGCCTAGATCTGGCCATTGCTGCCATTTGGAGAGTGAATCAGTGGACAGAAGATCTCTCTCTCTCTCTCTCTCTCTCTCTCTCTGTATCTCCACCTTTCAAATAAATAAATAAATCTTTTTTTAAAGAGTACAACAGATTCCAAGAATATCTGGATAAACATTTTTTTTTAGATTTTATTTATTTATTTGAGAGGTAGAGTTATAGACAGTGAGAGGGAGAGACAGAGAGAAATGTCTTCCTTCCATTGGTTCACTCCCCAAATGGCTGCTATGGCCGGCGCTGTGCCTATCCGAAGCCAGGAGCCAGGATCTTCTTCCAGGTCTCCCATGGGGATGCAGGAGCCCAAGTGCTTGGGCCATCTTCTACTGCTTACCCAGACAACAGCCACAAACTGGAGTGGAAGTGAAGCAGCCAGGACTCAAACTGGTGCCCATATGGGATGTGGGTGCCGCAGGCAGTGGATTAACCTACTGTGGCACAGCACCAGCCCCTGGAGAAACATATTTTAAACAATTTGCTTATAACTCTTTAAATAGCCAGCAATGGAGAAAATTAGAAGTTAAAATGTTACAAGCTACCAGGTGAGTTTTCAAAGTGGATGTTTACCTATCTACTTCACTTTTACTTTCCACGTTACTGGACAAGAGCAGATCTGACTGTAAAATACAACTCCTACGTGCAATGGCCCTCCTTCATGCCTCAGCTCCACACCCTCCTGTCAAATAACACTGCATTTACAGCTCCCATCCTTGTCTTCTTCCACAAAGGCATAAAATCAGAGCCGAAGTCTCATGGGACAAAAAGGCCATTGTATTCTTGGGGACAGTGACTTAGCCACATCCTCCAGAGCATCTTTGTGTGTGCAGCCTTCCCAATCCACAGCACCCCAGACTCTCACCTGCACAAAGACAGCCTTTCACCGCTGCTCTGACCCCACAGGCCTCCCTCTGTCTTTGTCTTTCTTTCACCCGAGAAGGAAAAACCTCAGACATGTCAAAGGCTCATCACTGATCGGACAAAACGCTGAAGAATTATCTCCATGCCACAGGAGGGCTTCATACAACTGCTTCCCTTTGGTTGATGAGAACATCTTTGATGAACATTTCCTGACACAACCGTGCTGGCAGTGGTCTGGGGCAGGCTTTCTTCTTGTCATTGACCTTGTTAGATCAAGAGGTTGCTAGAGTTGAAGTGCCTAAGGTAAGGGACGGCCTGAAGCCACCTCAAACATATTGACAGTGAGTATTTCTAAGCAGCTACAGAGCTGGCAGGCTGGGACCACTGTCTCCCTTTTCCTGCACGTCCACCATTTCTCACTAACTGAGCAGCACTGGGTAACCTGTTACTGCACAAGGAGTGCAGGAGAAGATGCTACAGGCCACAGTGACACTGATCAACTTTCTACAACCATTTGTACCAACGAATTCACTCATGTGGGCAAGAATCTAGGGAAAGTGGTTTTTATTTTTTCCTGCTTTGGAAAGTAATGGAAGCTCAATTTTAGAAAAGCTCTAAAAGCATAAGAGGGGAAACAAAAATCAGAGAGGAGACAGAGTTAACCACAATTGGGACCACATTGTATTATGTATGTATTTTCAATGTCGTGCTGTTTGCATCCAACACTGCATCATTTGTCTAACATTTGTCTTCTGTTACTGTATTTCATATATATATATATATATATATATATTTATATCTGTTGTTATATATTTGTTTTCTGTTGCTATAACAAAATATCTTAGACCTGGTACCTTTTATCAAGAAGGGAAGTTTATTTGGCTCATGGTGTAGGAGAATGGAAGCCCCAGGACAGGGCACTGACACCTGCCCAGCCTCGGGTGAGGGCTTTTCCTCTCCACAACATGGCAGAAACTGTCACACGATGACAGCACACACACTGGCCTAGGACCCTTTCCTCTTCTTACAAAGTCACTGATGCCATCCTAGTGGCCCCACGCACGACCTCCTCCAATCCCAGTGACCTTCCAAAGGCTTCGTCTCCAAATACCATGAACATAGGAATGTGAGGATGAAGTTGCCAAAACATTAACTTTGGTAGACACGTTCAAACCATAACAACACCCAACAAATATTTATTAAAAAAAAACTAATATAAAGCAGAACCACACCTACCTGTGAATATCATGAATATTTTCCGATGATATTTTCTGATTATATTTCTTCAAAATGTGATTTTTTAAAAGATATACAATGTTAAGGGCTGGCGCTGTGGTGCAGCAGGTTAACCCACTGTCTGCAGTGCCAGCATTCCATATGGGTGCCAATTCAAGTCCCAGCTATTCCACTTCCAATCTTGCTCCTTGCTAATAGGCCTGGGAAAGCAGCAGAAGATGGTCCAAGTCCTCAGGTCCCTGTACTCACATGGAAGACCCAGAGAAGCTCCTGGCTCTTGGCTTCAGATGGGCCCAGCTCAGGCCGTTGGGGCCATTTGGGGAGTGAACCAGTGGATGGAAGATCTTTCTTTCTGTCTCTCTCTCTCTCTTTCTCTCTCTCTCTATAACTCTACCTCTCAAATAAATAAATAAATCTTTAAAAAAAGAGAGATAACACAATGTTCAAAATGTACTGTTGTATAACTTAATAAATCATTCCTTAATTTTTGAATGTACAGCTTTTCTTTCTTGGAATAGCTTTATTAAAGTATAATAATCTGCACATATAGATAGCATAAATTTTGGGAGGTTTGGCCCAAGACTGCAGCTGTAAAATTACCACCATAATTAAGATAATGAATATAGCCCCTTTCTCCCATCCTCCATTTGCAGGTAATTTCTAATCTTTTTCCTCTGTCACTATAGATTAGTTAGACTATTTTACAAATAATACACCATTCACTCCCTTTTGCACAGCTTCCTCTATTCATCATAATTATTTTGAAATTCATCCATGTTTCAACCTGGGCAATCAGTAGTTTATTGCCTTTTATTGCCAAGTAGCATACCATTGTATGAATATACTACAATTTGTTTATCCACTCACCTGTTGATGGATAGTGTTGTTTCCATATTTTTACTTTTACAAATACAACTGCAAAGGACATTGCATGCATCTTTGTATATCATATCTTTTTTTCTTTTTCTTTCAGGTAGTCTATACAAAGACCTACACACAAATGTTATGGCATCGGAGGATACAATCAATAAGCATATGGAAAGTTTGTATGTACTTCTAAGAAACTGTGAAATTATTTTCCATTTGGAATGAACCATTTTCACCTCCACCAGCAATGTACGCGAGTTTGGTTAGCCACACATCTTCACCAACATCTGGTATGTTTCAGTCTTTTTATTCATTGATTTCTCAGTCTGTATTTCTGCTTAAGAGTTTTCTGTAGACCAGGGATCCAAGTGTTTATCGTATCCATCTACCTGTTGGCCCTAAGCATTTCAAATTCCATAAAACTAAATTCATTGACATTTCCAATTTTCTTTTTTTTAAAGATTTGATTATTTATTCGAAAGAGTTACAGAGAGAGAGGGAGAGACAGAGAAATCTTCCATTTGCTGGTTTACCCCTCCTTCCCCCAATATGGCCACAATGAGCAGGAAGAAGCCAGGAGCCAGGAGCTTCATCAGGGTTGCCCATATGAGTGGCAGGGGCCAAACGCTTGAGCCATCTTCAATTGCTTCTTCCATACCATTAGTAGGGAGCTGGATCAGAAGTAGAGCATCCAGGACATGAATTGGTGCCCACGGGATGTCAGCATTGCAAGCAGCAGGTTTACTCGCTACACCACAACGTCAGCCCCAACACTTTCCACTTTTCATTTCTTACCTCTGCACTCCAAACCAGCTGTTAATCCCACATAATTTATGTCATCTAGACTAAATCAGAACATTGAGAAGCATTATTTCCCTCATTCCCACTTCCAAGTGGTCCTATACTTTGCCCTAATGAAAAACATTAAATCTGCACCATGCTCACTATCGTCAGTCCTGCCACCTTACCCTCCTGAACTTCCGCAATAGTGAACTCAGTGTCTTCCAATCCCATTGCTGTGCCTTCCTGTGCAAAAAAAGGTGGGAAGCTAATGAATTTGCTTCCCAAAGTCCCCTGATTTAAGGTCTCTTGAGTGATATAGATGTCCCAAGACATCTTCTTTCAAGACTCGATTTTGCAGTTGAATTAATTGGTAAGAAAGGCAGGTCTCTAAGACCAGACTTTGTTACAAAGGAGGTAGCAGGTGTAGCATGGTCCTAATGGGTTGCTTGCACTGCCCCTGTACCCTACAGTATATCATATCTCCCTCTCTCTGTTCATGATTTTTCTTCCTAAAATAACTTTTTCTCTCTATTTGTCCCCATGACTTCAGTGGGATGAGAAATTTCGCACACATCCAATGAATTGTCAAGGAACTACGGTATATCAATATATCAATCTCTAGATTTGTAAAACTAAAGTTTTTTTTCTGTAATGTTTCCCTAAATTCTTCTCCTGTTATAAGACAGTTTCTATGACAAAATACATCAGCTCAAATCATCAGTTCATAATATATACCCAAAACTGTAACTGATTTGTGATAGCCAAATTCTATTTTTATTGGTCTTTCTCAAATTCCTAGAAGCAAACCAAAAATAAAAGTCTCTGGGAATGTCTATTCACTCTTTTTTTTTTTTGGCCAGGAATCCGTTTTCTATGGTATTCATGGAAACCTATTATAGAACAAAGAGAAATAGGAGAGATTAGAATCTTCTTTGGAAAGTACAAGACTGATTCTTTCATCCAAATTCCTGTGACCAGGAACTTGAATCTTTTCTTCCTGTGAAAAGCTAAATATCTTACAATCCTGACATGGCCTCTGTTGTTTGTGAAATGAAAAGTCATTTTCCATTGAGGAGGGGAATATTAGTGCTAGAAGGGATGTTAGCAACCACCTACAACCCTGTGCAGATGAGGAGACAGAGACTTAAAAAGCAGAAATGACAAACCTACTGTGGTCTAGCACATTTATGACAGAGTTCTGTCCCCTGCAGGCAGTTAAGGTATTGTTTTCACTATTTCTCAATGCCTTTCCTTTTCAACATTTCCAATCCTGGTTAATGGCCTGTAAGACCCAATTTTTAATTTGTTAATTTTGGAGCAACTGGATAATGGACAGATTTAGACAATGCAAGCCAGAGCAACTAACCAAATATTCAAAACTTGGAAACCAGATGAATCTTTTCAAATAATCACTATCCTAGATTGGAGGGATCAATGCTTAGGAAATTACTGCAGAGCAATGTAGTTCAATCTTTTCTATTTCTGCTGAGACTGATACAGCAGACTTCCTAGTAACTGCTCAGATTCGAAGTTATCCTTCATAGGAACTAAAACACAAGTCTATGACTTCTCTCATTTCACATATTATTTTTGAGCTTTCCACTAAGATTTCTAAATAAATATTATTTCTTAACTGAGTTAACACAATCATCAGTATGTGAGGTCTTGCTTAACCAAGTGGGAAGTAAACCTATTTCAACCAGACTTGGTTTTGTCGTCTTGTTTCCTACCATTCTCATTGCCTTATTTTGGAGCTTCCTAACTGCCCAGCTATCAAGACAAGGTTTCTAAAATAATTTGTGGACCCACACCAACGGAGAAACTGATAAAGCAGCAGGATTGGTAGCTTGGCACTATATGTACATGCAATCTATACATAATCTGTCTCTTCGAGGTCAAGCTTGAATCACCCTCCCAAGATGGATGGGCAAGTCACCATCAGACCCAAGTCAGATAGCAGCTTTTAACAGATATAACTACTGTTTCTCAACTGGGTGTCCATGGAGACTGAAAAATTGGTTTGTTGCCTAGAGAAGTGGAAATAAAACCAAGTCATTTAGTGTCTATGTGGTTTCTATGAAACTAAGGAAATTTTTTTGGCATATGACAAAAATACAAATGGCTAAAGCTACGTGATTCCCTTGGTTGATTCTTGAAATTATCAAAAATAAGCTCTGTGTGCATTGCTTTTAAAATATGAAAATATTCTAAATGAGGGAGTATCAGATTCTCAGGTTGTTTGATTCTTGGTTAGAGTAGAAACCATTCTTTAAAACAGTGACCAATATATGCAACAAAATCTAATAGGTTAAAAAAAACCCTTGGATTCATTACATATGGAAAATGTTTCTCATCCACAAATTCAACAGAGTTCCAAGCATGAAAGAAAAAGCCAGTCTTTAATAAGGGTGGAGGAGACTGAAACACCTATTCATTAATCCTATGGAAATATTTGTCATTCATATGTGGTTTAGGGAATTGGGTAAAAATAGCACCTTCATAAGAATTTGTTCATCTGGGTATGGGCCTTTATCTATCTGAGAAAATAAATATGATGTAATAGTAGACTCATTGTATGAGTTCCCTGATCAACAGGGATGTAGAGGTGACAGCTTGGCACAAGTCAGCACTATTTCACAGCATCTGTTGGCCCACCATCAGATAGAAAACAACTCCTGGCAGATCTCCTTTCTCAATGAATGCACAAAATTAGCCAGGCCAAGAAAGGTGGCATACATGAGTTACAACCAAGACTTGGCCTGACCTCAGCTGTTCAGTATTTAGGACAACGAATGCTGCTTTTCAACTGGTCTTAGAATCCTTAGAAGAAAAGCCTATAAGTAAAGAATACACTTCTTAAAAGTGAATAATCCCTGCTCCAGTCTACCCATTCAACACCAGGTCTCCAAATATCGCAAAGTAGGCTCTATTTGGTCTGTCTGCAACTTGCTAGAGAACCCACAATGATCTATTGATTTTAGGTAAGAATAGTAAGAGGGATGTGGACACAAATGTTGTAACAAATTCATAAATCATCAAAATTGCTCTGTAATTTTGTAGAAATCACAAATTTTCTTGAAAAAATGCAATTTTGTGCAAATGTATGCATCACTAACAGACGCTGTGTGTGTGTGTGTGTGTGTGTGTGTGTGCGTGTGTTCAGGGTCCACAGCCCAGAGACGAAGGAAAGGTGAGGTGACTTGATCAAAACACAGACACTGAAACACGGCTGCGAAGCCAGTGGGGCAAGAAGATTTCATTTCCCAGTTTCTCTTTCTTCCTTCATTCTCCTAGACCATTTCCAATGTGTGCATTTGGGCTTTGTTTTCCAGAGTTTAAGCAAGAGGGTACAGTGACAGAGAACATGGAGTGATTGCTCACTTCTCCCGCCTCTGCCAATAGATGAGTTCTGACATTAAAGCCAGCCTACTTCAATTCAAAACCTGTGCTTTCAAAATAGGTGACAAACAAAGCCCCAGCTCCTTAGCTTGGGCCCCACTGAACTTGCCAACACGTGCTCCACCACCACACCAACCCTTGGCTTTCACTTGCCCCTCCTCATAGCCCCCATGTCCTACCACCGTGTTGTCCTCTTCCTCCTGTGCAGTGCTGTTCCCCTATTCTTTTCCATTAACCATATACATATCCTTTAAGATCCCCCCTTCTGTATAAATCCTTCTTGGACTAGGCCAGTTGAAGACTACTTCTCCCTCCTCTAAATCAAAGACTAATAATGATGAATACAGCCAACACATGCCAGGCTCTTCTAGCCCCTGATTTTCTAGAAGACAGGAAGTATTATAATCCCACTCTTACAGATGAAGATGAAAAGAAATGGATGGGTAAACAACAGGGATTGATCTCACTGGCAGCTTGGACTCCGTGCTCATCCAGTGACTGTGGCCAGGCCTGGATGCTGGGGTGGGAGGAGCTAAACCCCAACTCATGATGTCCAAGGGAAGGGAAGGTTCCCAAAGGACAGGTAGGGTGACTGCATGTGAGAAAGAATTCTGCAACAGCAAGAACAAAATTTCCACACTATTTCCTTACCTGGAAAACTGTTAACTCCCTTTAGCTTCTGCTGCAAAATTACCCCACCCCTGTTTTCTTTCCTTAAGTAAATCAAGATGCAGGGAGTCCACACTTTAACACATCCTCTATGCTCTAACCACATTAAAAAAAAAGAAAATAGAAAATTGCTTAATAACTGGGTAAATAACAAAAGAAACATCTTTGTAGGTCAAAAGGAACAATAATAAAACACATAAAGCTCTTAGCAGAGCTGTGATGAGACGTACGACAATTTTAATCCTTACAGCCAAGTGCAAAGCTGGGCTTCTCCCCACCTCCCACTCCATTCTCAGTCTTGCATTGCTGGTTGGAATTTGAAGTGGTGCAGCATCTAGAAAAATAGTCTGGTGCTTCCTCAAGCAATTAGACATTTGACCATCTGACCACTTAATTCTACTCCTGGGAAAATATCTGTATAGAAACTTGTACACAGGTGTTCTTAGCAGCATTATACATAATAGCCAAAAGGTACAAACAACTCAAATTTCCATCAGCTGACAAACAGATAAACAAAATGTGGCATATCCATGCAATGGACTATTATTCAGTCATAAAAAAGAAATGAAGGAGCCAGCATTGAGGTGCATAGAGTGGGCCACCACTCGCGATGCCATCATCCAATATCTGAGTACCGTTTCCAGTCCCAGCTGCTCTGCTTCTGATCCAGCTTCCCAGTGATGTGTGGGAAGGTGGCAGAAGATGTTGTGAGGATTTGAGTCCCTGCCACCTGTGTGGAGGACCAGCGTGGAGTTCCCTGGACTCAGCTTGCTGTAGCCCTGGTTGTTGAGGCTGTCTGGAGAGTGAAAAAGCAGATGGAAGATCTCTTTCTTTCTCTCTTTCTGTCTCCCTCCCTCTGTCACTCTGACTTTTGAATAAATAAGTGAATATGCTAATATCATTGAATTGTAAGCTTTTAATCAGTGAAGTGCATGGTACGGGAATTATATTCTAATAAAACTACTTATAAAAGTTTCTTAAAACCTCAACCTGTATTAACTCTTATAATTTTTAAATTTAGACTTCTCAATTCAATAAAAATTGGAAAGAATGTGTAATGAGGGTACTTCCAGAAGTTTGTGGAAAAGACTCCTTATTTTTGCATTCCATTTTTCCATGAACTTTTTGAAGCACCCACATCAACATTTGTTTTAGATTATCTGGATGGCTACCACCAGATAACAGAAAGACCCATGTTTAACCTTGTTTACAATCTCATTCTCACCACATGAAAAGGAAAGATGTAAAAACATGAGATTAAGAGTTATTTAAAAATCCAGCTATCATGCAGGGTAATAAAAGGAAGACAAGCTCAAATAACCTGCTCACTCCAGTCAGGACTCTACACCCTGGGAATGAGTGTCCCATGGATCCTGCTCAAGCACACCAACTTGTCCCAGCTCACCAAACCCATGGAGCAAATTTTGCTATGAAATAACTTTTTAAAGTTTTTCACCATTGTTTGGGGGAATATCATTCAAGTGATTGCCCAATGAAAACAAAGTGACAATGTTAGAAGCAAGATCAGTAATTAAGATGAAAACTAATGACACTGATAATGACAATAGTTTAGTCTTCAAAATGAGAAGAATCAGATCAACATAAGTCTTTCCTGCACTGAACCCAAAGTTCAAACGAGAACACCCATAACAGGCATATATTGTTCATGCGTCATATGTTCATGTGTCATAGTCACTTCCTTAATTTATCTCTGTCTTATTTTAATAAGAATTTTAAGTATTATTAGTTAAAATCTATTTTTATCCTATATATAAGTGTAGTGTTTTCAAAAATGGAGCTCAGCATTAGAAGTCCCATGTGAATTTTTTTCCTCAATGGTTTCTCTGAGTTTGTTGTAAGGATGCAGTGAGTGTGTAAGCAAGAAATGCAGATTCTAGGTCTGGGCAAATAATAATCAAAATGCTCACAATCTGAAACCAGAGTGAAGCTAGATTTCAGTAAAAAGAAGTCATAGAAAACCTCGGTTAACTAGAATATTTGAGATTGATGTGTCTTGAAATAACCAGAAATTTAGTTTTAAGCCTCAACCTTCCTTAAAGATATTTTAAAGTATGTTGTCCTCTGTTTATCATTAAAGAGGATAATTTAATATTTGTTTTATGACCTAGAAACTGCCAATATTTCAGGTTCATTTTGCAATAAGTTTTTTATTAAAAATCCATAAATCCAAAAAGCAAATAAGAAAGTACTCTTTGAAAAAAATAGATGGTGTGGGGCTGATGCTGTGGCTCACTAGGTTAATCCTCCGCCTGTGGCACCAGCATCCCATATGGGTGCCGATTCTAGTCCCGGTTGCTCCTCTTCCAGTCCAGCTCTCTGCTGTGGCCTGGGAGGGCAGTGGAGGATGGCCCAAGTGTTTGGGACCTACACCTGCATGGGAGACCAGGAGGAAACACCTGGCTCCTGGCTTCGGATCGGCATAGTTCCGGCCAAAGCAGCCATTTGGGGAGCGAACCAATAGAAGGAAGACCTTCCTCTCTCTTCCTCTCTCTCTCTCTCTCTCTCTCTCTCTCTCTCTCTCACTGTCTAACTCTATCTGTCAAAAAAAAAAAAAGAAAAAATATATGGTGTAAGGGTGTTTTTTTTTTTTTCCATGTAATCTCTCTCTTTTCAGCAGTGGAATGCCCAGCATTATCTAATTAATGGAAACTTTCTCATTATTTGGAGTCCAGTTAGTCGAAGTTTTTGTTGTATATATCCTGCTCTTTTGAGGATTGATTGATCGAACTATGGAGGAGAGAGAGGGGTGAATCATTTGTCCTTTTGCCCCAATATGCAATCAGCCAGGAAATTTTATGAATTCCATACATTTCATTGAATGACCACTTTGGACAAGAAACTGGGGGAGGGCCGGCGCAGTGGTATAGCGGGGTTAAGCCACTGTCTATAGTGCCAGCATCCCATATGGGCACCAGCTCCCTGCTATGGCCTGAGAAATCAGTGGAGGATGGCTCAAATACTTGTACCCCTGCAGCCATGTGGAAGACCCCAGTGAAGCCCCCTGGTTCCTGGCTTCGGTCGGGCCCAGCCCTGGCTGTTGTGGCCATCCGGGGAGCAAACAAGTAGATGGAAAACTTCTGTCTCTGTGTCTCTGTATCTCTGTAATTGTGCCTTTTAAATAAATAAATAAATACTAAAAAAAAGAAAGAATGACACTGGGGGAGTGGTGAAGACAGAGAAGAAGATGAGCAAGGGGGCCAACACTGCGGTGTAGTGGATAAAGCCACTGCCTGCAGTGCCGGCATCTCACATGGGTACCAGTTCGAGTCCCGGCTGCTCCATTTCTGATCCAGCTCTATGCTATGGCCTGGGAAAGCAGTAGAAGATGGCCCAAGTCCTTGGGGCCCTGCACCCATGTGGGAGACCCCGAGGAAGCTGCAGGCTCCTGGCTCCTGGCTTCGGATCAGCCCAGCTCTGGCAGTTCCTGCCATTTGGGGAGTCAACCAGCAGATGGAAGACCTCTCTCTCCCTCCCTCCCTCCTTTTTTCCCTCCCTCCTTCAGCCTCTCCAAAACTCTGCCTTTCAAATAAATAAATAAATGTTAAAAAAAAAAAAAAAAGATGAGGGAGCTCTCTTGCCATGCTGCTACGAGTTTACAGCCAATAGGGAACTAAAATGTTGTGATGACGTTGTATCAGAGCCCTGAGCACACTGCCACAGTGATCAGCGCCAAGGCTGGGGAGCCTCTGAGCACTCGGGACTCCCACAACATCCACAGTGTTGGTGCCAGCTCTGTCCATGCAGGAAGTGATCTTGTAAACCCTTTGAATTAACCAACTGATATCCACACAAAGAAGAAGTAGAAATGATTAATAAACCAAAGCATTTACCCTCCTCATTAATCAAACAAATTAAATAAAACAGGAATCTCTCAACCTACCACACTGATAAAACTATAAGGAATGGCAAGCCTGAACACTGACACAGGTGTGACAAGATGGACATTCTCAGCTATTTTGTGTGGAAGTGTTAATTGGTAAGACTTTCTGGAATAACTTGTTCATGGCTAATCACAAAACAATACAGACTTTTCATGCTAATAACTTTACTTCCAGGAATTCTCTCAATTCAATAATTAAGGATGCAGATTTAGGTAGTAGAGTGTTAATCATGGCATCATCAATAATCCCAAAATATATGCATACACTTGCATCCCAACATATATGCATACACATGGGTAAGGGCACAACATGTTCCCAGTAGGAAATGGCCATCAAAATTGTGTTTTATATCATAGAGCAATTTAAAAGATAGTGAAAAAATAAGTTTATTAAAGCTAGTACAGTACAAATCAGGTCTACAGTCTAGTTAGTGGTGTTACAGTAACATGAGTATTATGGGTTGGATAAAGTACTACAACCATGCAAGATGTTGCCACTGGGAGAAGGCTAACTGAAGGGGACACAGGACTTCTTTGCAGTATTTTTTCAAATTCTTGTAAGTCTATCATAACTTCAAAATAAAAAGGAGAACAAAGAAATTTATTGAAATGGCTGTGTTGACTCAAAAAGAGCTAACATCAAATCAGAAAATACAATCCTACTTTTTATAACATATACATGTAATTCCTGTAACGATAGCAGCTCTGTTTTTGAAAGTCTTGCTATATGATTTACAAGCCGCATCTCATTTAAATCTCACCAAAACTAATAAGGTAGATGTTGTTTCCAATTGACCAGAGAGGAAAGGGATTGGGAGAAATTACACAACTTTTCATATGTTACACAGTTCACTGGGATTTGAATGTGGGCCACTCAGGCTACACAGCCCATGCTATTGGCTAGGTTCCAAAACATCCACTATCTAACTTCAGCTTCACAGTCAAAAAAAGTATATCCCAAAACCTTAACCATAGTTATCTCTGTAGTGGGGATTGGTGGCATTATTTTTCTCTTCTTGCTAATTGAACATGCATCACTTGTATAATCAAAACAATATTTATTTTAAAAGATGTCAGTGTTTTAGCTGAAAACAAGGTCAACACAAGTTCACAGGATGAAGCAACCATTAATATCACTAAGTTTGGCTCAATGACAGAACAGTATTTCAAGTAAAGAGGTCATAGTAGTGTTCAACTATGCAAAGATCAGATATAACCTGAAATATAGTATTCCTTACATTTTGGGAGGCACACATTGATAGGGACATTGATATAAAGATTGAAGGGTATTTATAGAAAACAATCACAATGGTGAGAGGATAAAAATATATTAGAATATTGTTAGTGGAGAGAACTGTGGATATCTGGTTGGACAGAGACAGACTCAGAGGGTCAACATGACAGCTGTCTTAAAAATTTTTAAAGACTCATCATCTAGAATAATAATCACCACCATATGCTAGGTGCAGGCATTATATCAGCTAACCCTCACCACAACCCAAAAGGAAGATACTAGAACTATTCTCCCATAACAGAGTAAGAATCCGAAGCTGAGGGAAGTCACAAATGCATTAATGACAGAGTAGCAATCCCACCTACCTTGTGTGATTGTCCATCCAGCAGGCTGTCTCAACAGGAAAACAGACTGGGCTTGTCTGTGTGGCTCCTAATGAGTAGAAGGAGAACACAGGGGAGAGATCAGGAGGCAAGGATTTCTGCTCAGTACTCAGAAGATCTATCTCAGGAAACTCAGAGCTGCCCAAGGCTGGAAGGGTGGCCTTTGAAAATAACGGATGCAGCTCTATCCCTTCCACGTGTAGTGAACAGCACTCAGCGATGGTGGGTCGCAAACTCCTGTATCCATCGAAACCACCACGTCACCAAACACAGACTCCTGTGCTCCACCTGAAGGATTTCTGCTTCAGGTGTCTTGGCGTAGGGCAGTCTGGGAGTCTGCAGTTCCTTCCAGCTCCCAGGTGCTGTCAGTTCTGCTGGTCCAGATCCCTCAGACCATAAAACCAAACTGCAAGGCTCAGACTGACTGTGCCCCTCGCAGCGTCCATGAAACAGCAACAAAAATGCCTCTGAGCCAGGTAAGAAGGCTTTTTTTTTTTTTAGTTGTTTTTCCTATTCAAGTTATCAGTCAACAGAGTTGTCTCCATGATTTTTAAAGCAGCCTTTTGTAGCTAGTTGTTTAAAAATTCCAGAGTTTGCTAATACATTACAGAGCTTTATAGTTTGTTTTTTTAAAGAAATCCATGTATATTTCTGATCAAGAAAGAATGGATAAAAACAAACCACGTTAAGTTATGAGATAAGAGACTGATAAATCTTGGCATGTTCAGATTATCAGAGAGGAAGTGTACTTTTCTAATTATGATTTACTTTTCAGCTGTCGAGCTCAATTTGGAAGGGGAAGCAGAAATGCTATTTTTCGCCAAGAACTGAGGATGAAGCCCATATGTTAGAAGATGGGCTTCATTATTTTCAACAGTGGCTAAACTGAGCATGGGTGTTATTTTTTAAGAGCTTCCAAAATCTGCTTATGTTTACCTTAAAGGTAGTTTTATTTGTATTTTTTTCCCACTTTTTTGAGAAGGTGAATGTTGCTACGGGCCTTTCGAGTGGGGAAAAAAAATACTCCAAAATCCAAAACTATGGAGAAACCTAGCTCCCCATGGACTCTGTTGTTGGCCCTCTGCTTCCTGGAAGGCAGCTGATAGAATGCCCACAGCTGCTGCTCCACACACAGAATGCCTGCCCCAACCTGAGCAGCCAACGTGCTCATGAAAGGAACTCAAGTGGCTTTTAAGGTGATAAGATAGAGTTCAGCTGCTGTGTTTTATGGCCTAATTCAGTCGGCGTCCCTTTACAGAGGGCCACTGGCTGACCAACTTTACATAGTCATGAACATTTGATTGTGGAGTAATTTAATTTAATGATTTATTTAATCTTCGAATCACAAGAGGCTGTTTTGAAAACACTATGTTGCCATGTTGATCCTTTGTTAACTAAAGGAGTAATAATTGACGTTGAAATACGGTTGGGAAAAAAGTGACAATGAACTTCTTTGTATAGGAAAATGCACACCCAGATGGAATATTGGATTTATACATTGACTGCCCCACATAACTGATATTTTTAAATGATTAAGCATTTAAAAATCACAAGCACTTTGGATTCAATCTTTTCAAAATGTTGTATGTGCTTTTCTTCTTTGTACATTTTATGGGGTACAGTGGAATATCTCAACACATAAGCTGATCAAAGCAGGCAACAAGCATTTCTGTTTCCTTAACTTTCCTTTGTGTTTGGAGCGTACCAGCTCCTGTCTTCTAGATCTTTATACACAATGTAATACATCATTGTCAAATACAGTCAGCCCACTCTGCTATGGAACAACAGAATTTGTGACAATGCCTTGGTATCATTTAGCCAGCCTCCTCTCACCTTCCCAAACTCTTAACAATCACTATTCTAAGTTCAGATTGACTTTTTTGAAAGAGAGCATACAGTATATGTCCTTGTCTATCTGGCTTATTTCACTTAACATAATGACCTCCAGCTCCAACTATTTTTTCTGCAAAAGTCAGGATTTCATTCTTTTTAGGGCAATAGTATTCCATTGTGTATGTATGCACTTTCTTTACCCTTTGATTCACTGACATCAAGGTTGATTCCATATTTTGACTACTGTGTAGTGTTGCAATGAACATGGGAATACAAGTTTGTCTTTGATATACTGATTCCCTTTCCTTTGGATATATACCCAGGAAGGAGATACCTGGGTCATGTTGTAGAACTATTTTTAGTTTTTTGAGGAACCTCCATACTGCTCTCCATAATGCTGTAGTAATATACATTCCCACCAACAATGTATGGGCTTCTTTTCTCCACATCCTTATTAGAATTTATAATTATTATTTTTTGTCTTTTTGATAATAATCATTCTAACTGAAGTGAGATGATTCTTCATTGTGGTTCTGATTTGCATTTCCCTGGTGGCTAGGGATTTTGAGCATTTCTTTATGTGTTTTCTGGCCACTTGTATTTATTCTTCTGAAAAAATATCTATATAGATCTTTGTCCATTTCTTAACTGCAGTTTGGTTTTTTGTTTTTGTATTTTATGAGTTTGTTTTTTAGTTTCTTACATACTCTGGATATTAATCATTTGTCAGATGTACAGTTAGTAAATTTTCTTCCACTTTGTCAGTTGTCTCCTCATTCTGTTTCTTTTACTGTACAAAAGCATCATAGTTTGTTACAATTCCATTTGTCTACTTTTGCTACTTGTGATTTGGGGGGGGGGGTCTTATCCAAAACTGTGTTAATGCCAACGTCTTAATGTGTTTCCCCTAGGTTTTCTTTTAATATTTTCATAGTTTCAGGTCTTTTGTTTAGATCCTTGATCCATTTTTTTAAATAAATGTGAATTTACAAAGTGCAATTTTTGCACTGTTATGGCTCCCCCTTCCAACCTCTCTCCCTCCCGCAGCCCTCTCATCTCCCATTCCCTCTCCTGTCCCACTCTTCATCAAGTTGCATTTTCAATTACTTGATCCCTTTTTGAGTTGATTTTTGCACAGGGTGCGAGGTAGGGACAAGTTTCAATCTTCTGCATATGAATGTTCTCAGCACCTTTTACTAAAGATACTGACCTTTCTCCAATGGATGTTTTTGGCAACTTTGTCGAGGATCAGTTGACTGTCGGCGTATGGAGTAACTTCAGCCATCTCTATTCTATTTCACTGGTCTGCACATCTACTTATATGCCAGCTCCATGCTGTTTTGGTTATGATGATTCTATGTTTTGAAATCTGATATTGTGATGCCTCTGGCTTTCTTTCTGTGTAAGATTGCTTTGACTATTTGGGGTCTACATGCTTCCACGTGAATTTTAGGTTTCTTAAAAATGATCCTGTGAATAATTTCATTGATATTTCAATGGGGGTTGCATTGAATCTGTAAATAGCTTCGGGCAATATGGACATTTTTTAAATACTAATTCTTCCAGTTCACGGACCTGGGATGTCTTTCCCGTTTCGTGTATTCATGTCTTCTTCAATTTCATTTATCTGTGTTTTCTAGTTTTCCTTGTTGAGGCCTTTAACATCCTTGGTTAAATTTATCCCAGGGTAATTTTTTTTGAAGCTACCATGAATGGGATTGCTTTTTTAAAAATATCTTTCTCAGCCATTTTGTTTCTGGTGTATTAAAATGAGACTGATTTTTGCATATTCATTTTATATTCTGCAAACTTAACCTGAATTTATCAGTTCTAATAGTCTTTCAATTAAGTGTTTAGATTTCTCTATTCAGAGAATCATTTCACTGGCAAACAAGTGTAATTTGACTTTTCTTGTATGTAAACATTTGATTTCTTTCTCTTGCCTAACAACTCTGGCTAAAACCTTCTGTATTATATTGACTCACAGCAATAACAGTAGACATCCTTCTTGGGTTCCAGACCTCAGAAGAAACGTTTTCAGCTTTTCCCCATCCAATATGATGTTGCCTGTAGGTTTGTCATACATAGTGTTTATTATGTTTAGATATGTTCTTTTTATACCCAATTTGTTCAAGGTATTTTTTTATTATGAATGAGTGTTGAATTTTATCCAATGCTTTCTCTGCATTTATTGAGATGATCACATGATGTTTAGCCCTCATTATATTGATGTGAGATCTTACATTCATTGACTTGCTTTTATGAAGCCATACTTGGATCCCTGATAAATCCCACTTGATGATGAATGACCTTTTGATATGTTGTTGTATTTGATTTCTAGTTTTCTATTGAGAACATTTGAATCTGTATTCACCAAGGGTGTTTGTCCTTGTCTGATTTAGAATCAAGGTAATGCTGGTCTCAGGAGATGGATTTTGAAAGGGTTTCTTTTCAGTTTTTTGAAATAATCTGAGAATTAATATTAATTCTTCCTTAAAAGTTTGACAGATTTCAGCTGAAGACTTCTGGTCCTGGTATTTTGGGCAAGGGTTGGGTGGAGGATGACTCATTAGTGGTGACTGGTATGTTCAGATTTTCTGTGCTTTCCTAGTTCAACATTATTCAGTTTATATATATATATATATATATATATATATATATATATCCAGAAATTTGTACATTTCTTCTAGATACTCCAACTTGTTGGCATATATTTTTTTCATAATGGCTCCTAATAATCCTTTATATTTCTGTGTTATAATATCTCCTTTTTCATATCAGATTTTGAGTCTTCTTTTTTCCTAGTTAGTCTAACTAAAGTTTCATCAATTTTGTTTATCCTTGCAAAAACTGCATTTTTAAAAAATTTGTTTATTTGAGGCAGAGTTACAGAGAACAAAGGAGAGGGAGAGAGGAAGGGTGGGAGAAGGAGATCTTCCATCTGCTGGTTCACTCCCCAAAATGACTGCAATGGCCAGGGCTGGCCCAGGCCAAAGCCAGGAGCCCAGAGCTTCATCCAGGTCTCCCACGTGGGTGGCAGGAGCCCATGCACTCAGGCTATCTCCTGCTGTTTTCCCGGGTGTATTAGCTGAGAGCTGGATCAGAAGCAGAGCATCTGGGACTCAAACCAGAACCCACATGGGATACCAGCCTTGTAGTTGTCAGTTTAAACCACTACCACAATGCCAGTCCCCAGAAATCACCTCTTCATTTCATTGATCTGTTGTATTGCTTGTTCAGTTTCTGTTTCATTATCTCTACTCTGATTTTTATTCTTTCTTTCTTTCTACTAACTTTGGGTTTAGTTTGTTTTGATTTTTCTAGGCCCTTGACATGCAATGTTTGTTTATTTCATATTTTCCTATTTTTTGTAGCTACTGGTTGCTATGAACTTTTCTCTCTTTTTTGATGTATCCCATAAATTTTGGCATATTCTATTTCCACTTTCATTAGTTTCAAGGGAGTTTTAAATTTTTCTTCTAATTTCTGCCAAGAGCCATTGTTCATTTAGAAGCATGTTGTTCAATCTCCATGTATTTATGTATGTATTTATTTTAAAGATTTATTTATTTGCAAGTCAGAGTTTCACAGAGAAAGAGGGAGGGAGGGAGGGAGGGAGGGAGAGAGAGAGAGAGAGATCTCCTATCCAATGGTTTACTGAGAGAGAGAGAGAGGTCTTCTATCCGATGGTTCACTTCCCAATTGGCTGCAATGGCCAGAGCTGTGCCAATCCGAAGTCAGGAGTCAGCAGCTTCTTCTACATCTCCCACGTGGGTGCAAGGGCCCAAGGACTTGGGCCATAATCTACTGCTTTCCCAGGCCATAGCAGAGAGCTGGATTGGAAGTGGAGCAGCAGAGACTTGAATCGGTGCCCATATGGGATGCTGGCACTGCAGGCAGTGGCTTTACCTGCTACGCCACATCGCTGGCCCCAGTCTCCATGTATTTATTTATTTATTTATTTATTTATTTATTTATTTTTGTTTTGTTTTGTTTTTGACAGGCAGAGTGGACAGTGAGAGAGAGAGACAGAGAGAAAGGTCTTCCTTTTGCCGTTGGTTCACCCTCCAATGGCCGCTGCGGCCAGCGCACCGTGCTGATCCGAAGGCAGGAGCCAGGTGCTTCTTCCTGGTCTCCCATGCGGGTGCAGGGCCCAAGCACTTGGCCCATCCTCCACTGTACTCCCTGGCCACAGCAGAGAGCTGGCCTGGAAGAGGGGCAACCGGGACAGAATCCAGTGCCCCAACCGGGACTAGAAACCGGTGTGCTGACACCGCAAGGCAGAGGATTAGCCTAGTGAGCCGTGGCGCCGGCCTTCCATGTATTTATTTAATTTCTAGAGGTTCTTTTGTTGTTGATTTCTGGTTTTATTTCATTATGGTCTGAAAGCATAATTTACATAATGTTCACTTTTTAAAAATTTGTTGAGACCTGTTTTGGGGCCTAATATATGGTCTATCCTAAAAAATAGCCTAGAGAATGTCCTTTATGCCGATCAAAAGAATGTGCATATGCAGCTATTTGATGGCGCATTCTGTAATTGTCTCTTAACTCTATTTGTTACTTGGTATAGTTTAACTCTGAGGTTCCCTTTTTGATCTTTTTTATCTGGATGGTCTGTTTATTGGTAAAAAATAATAAGGTGTTGAAGTCCCCCTACTATTCTTGTATTTTAGCTTCTCTCTCCTTTTAGAGCTAATATTTGTTTTGTGTAATTGCATACACTTAATATGGGTATACATACATTTATAGTTATATATTCTTCCTGCATTGATCTTCTGATTATTATATAATGACCTTCTTTGTCTCTTAATAGTTTTTGGGTTAAAGTCTATCTTGTCTGATATGAGGATAGCCACTCCTCCTTGCTTTTGGTTTCCATTCACAAGGAATATCCTTTCCTATCCTTTCACTTTCAGTTTGTATGTATCTTTACTAGGGAAGTGAGCTTCTTGTAGGTAGCATCTTGATGGGTCTTATTTTTTTGACCCATTGATTAGTTTGTATCTTTTAATGGAGAATTTAGTTCATCTAAAATCAAAAACATTATTGGTAATAACTTAGCCCTGTCATTTTAAATGTTTTCTTCTGTTTGTTTTGAATATCCATTGTTCTGTTGAATATCCCACGTTTATTCTTTAACCAGCATCATGAGGCTATGTTATCTTCCTCTTGTTTCCACATGTGGCACTCCTTTAAGCACCCTTTGTGAGGCTCACTTGGTGGTGACAAACTCCCTCTAGCTTTGACATTCTTTGGAAAGTTCTACGTCATTGGAGGGTGAACCAACGGCAAAGGAAGACCTTTCTCTCTGTCTCTCTCTCTCACTGTCCACTCTGCCTGTCAAAAAATTTTTAAAAAAATTTTCTAAGCCCATCATCCACTCTTCACCCTCAGGTATCCCCACAATTTGACTATTTGTTCATTTAATGATGTCCTACTCATCTTAGAGATTTTTAAATTATTTTGAATTTTTTCATCTGACTTATTTCATAAAATCTGACTTCTTGTACAGATTATTATTTCTCCTGCTTGATCTAGTTTACTTTTGAGGCTTTCAACTGTTTTTTATTTGATTTATTGGATTCTTCTAAGAATTTGGTTTCATTCTTTTTCATGATCTCTAGCTCTTTGCTGAATTTTTCATTGATATCCTGCATTGCTTTTCTGATTTTATTCCGTTGTCTGTCTATACACTCTTGTATCTCTTTGAATATCCTTATAAGCATTCTTAGGAATTCTTCATCAGGCGTTTCATAAGTTCCTTTTTCTTTAGAGTCTCTTTCTAAGAGTGGTCGTGTTCCTTTGGGGGCGTCATGTTGCCTGGCAATTTCTTACTTCCTTGCCTGCAGTTATTGTTTGTCCATATGGCAGATTAGTTGCTTCTATCACTTTTAAGGAAAGATGTTTATGGTAATGGATTTTACCTGAAGATATGTCTTCAGATATTGGTTTGGTGGGCTATTTTGCCTTTATCTCCAGTTGGATGCTATAATATAGTTTCCTTAGATCTTCTTCTACAGCAAGTAGACCATGGAGGCCTGGGATACCACAGGGTCCCAGCAGTAGCCTGTGAGGCAGGGTTCAGGGTCACTGGAGCAGAAATCTTCAGTTTCCTGTGGTTGGGATTGTGGGAGTGTCAACCCAGACACGTCATTTTTAGAGGCATGGTTGGAGGTGAAGTTGCATCAGCCCATAGCTTGGCATAGGAATAGAAGTCTGCAATGCCAGTCCTAGGTCTCCATGCAATGCCTAAGGCACCCAATTTTTTCTGCCCAAGAGCAGACAATTACTGTTTCTGTGTTATGTTGTCTGAGGTTGGGAAAGGAATGTAGTAATCAACCCTGTGTCTGTCTATGCTACAATGCTAGGTTATACCTAGAGTCCACAGCTTATGAAGACCAGTGCAGTACAAGTTAGGACCAAGGTCCACTTTGCTGCCTAGCCTTGCAGTCCAAGGCTCCTGAAACCAACCACAGGTAAAACTGACCAGGATATAAATTCCATTGGATGGGGCCTTGAGTCTCTCTCTGGAACCAGGGCAGGTCTAGGAGTTCCATCCTCAGGCAATGGCCTGTGGATAAAGATTGATTGTTTCTCCCCAGTGATAGTTTTAAGACACGTGCTATGCTCACTTGGGTTCCCTAGTCTCCCGTAACTAGAGTCTTGCTCCTTGATGTCTGTCCACAGTTGCGAGAGGGGTGATGAAGGCAGTCATTTGACCACTCAGGATGACACTAAGCTGGATTGCACTTTGGTCTTGCAGTTGCAGGGCCCTAATATATCTTGTGAAGCACGTCAAGCATACAGGAGGCTGAGAGGAGTGCAGGCTCAAATTCTCATCCATCTGTCCAGGTGCAGGTCTCTACCTGATGCTGGGGTGGGTCTAGAGGCTCCCTCTGCAATTACTGGCCTGCAGAGAGGGACCGCTGATCTCTATATGGCGCTCAGTATCACTGCAGTGGGACTGGCACTGAGCTTCACAGTAAGTCTCTGAGCTCAATTTCCTGTCTGACTCCTCTCTGGTTGAAGTCTTACTCGCTACTGATTGCCTGCAGATGGTAAAGGGGTGATAGAGGCAACCCCTTAGCCACCCAGGCTGACACTAAGCTGGGTGGCACCTGGTCTAGGCGCTACCTAGTCTCAGAGATGCATGCCAGGCTTTCATGAGCCTGGGGCTACACAGCCCTAAACAAGTCTTTTTATCATGGCCTCAGTGCTGGAGGACATCTAGAAGCTGCATCTGTGAGCTCTGGCCTGGAGATGGAGGACTTTGGACTTTATCTGGTACCGGGTACCACAGCAGCAGGCAATGCAGAGCCCTAAGCTCACTTTCCCACCCTATCCCTCAGTGCCTGGAGTCTTCTCTATTGTCTGCTGAAGGAGGGAGGATGGATGCAGTCCCTGGGCCCCCTGACAAAGGAGGATTTGACGTCTTTGTCTGCAGGTACTGGCTTGGAGCCAGAAACATTGGGGCGCTGTCCAACTCCAGATTTCACTATAGCAAACCTAGTATTGGGTTTCAAGTCTAAAGTCTGGATTTTGTACTCCCTCTACCTCCACTGAGTGGGAGATGTCTCTCCAAGCTGTGCTACTTGGAGCTGAGAGGAGAGTTGTGGCAACTCCCTTTCCTGCCTCCTTCAACACAGCTCTCATTATTATACTAAACCTGGCACTGTGGTCTCTCATCTGGCTTCCTTGTCTCTTGTGAAGGCGACTTAGTGCATAAACAGCTGTCAGATTGGTGTCTCTGTGGGGAGATGCCCATTGGAGCTTCTGAACCCAGCTGCCTCCTGCCCTGTCACCTCTGCATGTACTTTCTTGCCACCTTACACCAGGTTCTGTTAGGTAGTTCATTATCCTCAGAGGAATCACACATAAACCTTATAAATGAGAATGATGCTATGGTGATACCAAATGGTATCATCCAAGGATATATATGAGATGTGTTGGGAGTTTTACCTCTAATATGCCTTCAGAACTCTAAGCTGTGTTAGCTCTCTGGTTGAATTTTATCGTAGTACACTTTCCCTATTCACCAAAATGTATCTACCGCCGTTAATTTTTCCTTCCCTTTTAATGTACTGTAAAATTTATTGTGTGTTGAACTCTGAGTCATTCCGTTTATTGGAAGCATGTGTGCAAATGAGTAAGGGGGTCTTTCTGAGACTTGTCTGTGGCCCTTAAGCATGCACAGAGTCTAGGCCACAATGTCTCAGAGTTTGCTTTTAGTTATTTCTGCTTTGTCTATTGTCCTATGAACCAGGTTGCCAGATAATGTGATCTCGGGTTAAGAAACGTGTAAATGTGGTCATGTGTAATGATAAATGTTGATGTTTGGTTTATTACCATGCTGCTGTAACCACGCTAGAGCTTTGCTTTCAAATCTACATCTTCCAGTGTGGCACCCACAATAGAAAATGTAACCTTGATGACTTTTCCAAACCTAGGTATCTCCCCATCCCTTTACCCCTTAGATTTCACAAATGAAGCTAGATTAAGGAAAGAAGACATGACTTCATATAGGAGTTTACAAATCAATCCTTAATACACTTTCTGAACAGAAGAAAGTTCCCAAATTAGATGTTTTCATTTCCTCTAATCTCAGAGATTAAAGAAGGAACAAAGTAGGAAGGCATTATATGCATTCCATTATATCTTCCTGAAAATCACGACTTTGAAATTCTTTTTGAGTTGTGGATACACATACCCTTTGCTGCTATGAGGAAAGTCTTCAAGTAGGCCATAAAACCTGCCTTGTACCTTTTCCTGTGACATTCCATATTTTCTGTCCTATTTTCAATTAGGAGGGTCAAGTCACCCTTCTTACACTAGACTGTTGATAGTAAAACCCAAGTCATGTTTTACTCTGTACTCCCCCACAAAGCCACACTCAATGTCTATGACTACTCAGACTCAGTAGCACCTCTAGCTGGCCTGTCCTCTTGCTCCCATTATAAAGAAGCAGATCCTCAAAGCAGGCTAACACCACTTCTACCACTTCCTCTCCTCTTTCGTGGAGACCTCACTGTACTAATTAACCCCTCTCTTTCCTACTCCCAGCAGCACGTAGGCATCTTAAATGTGCCCGTGCTCACCTTGTCCCTTACTGATCTCCTGGCTTTCACCGTCCACAGTCCCAGTTCCCAGAAGAGCTAACAAATGGTTGCCTCTATTGCTGATCCACTCCAGTCTGTCTCCGTCCCTGGCTCTCCACCCAAATTGCTCACATCAGGGTCGCCAAGCACACGTGTGTTCTTTCTCTCTCTCTCATCCATCTTTTCTTTCACTTGCCTTGCCTTGCCTTTTCTTCTCTCTCTTTCTTACTCTCTATTTTCCTTTCTTTTCTAAATGCAACTGACACTCCCCATTTGGGTTTGGAAAGCTCAGACTCTGAAATGAGTTTGCCTCTATGGTTTATACTTTTTTTTTTAGTGTCAAAAATTCCTCAAAAAGTTAAACGTAGAATTCCCATATGACCCGGGAATTCTACTAGATGTATAATCAAAAGAATTAAAAGTAGGGACTCAAATACCTACTCTGTATCCCTTTTCATAGCAGCATGAGTCACTGAAAACAGCACAAATCTCCATTAATGCACAAGTAGATAAACAAAATGTGGTATTTACATACAGTGGAATATTGTTGAGCCTTAAAAGGAATGGAATTTCGATACATGCTACAACACAGGTGAACCTTGAAGACACGGAGTTCCTATTGTGGATGATGAAAAGGTTCTGAAAACAGTGTTAATTGTTGTACAATGCTGTAAACACTCTCTAAACCATACCTTTATTCATTCATTCACTCATTTATTTAAGAGGCAGATAGAGGACAGAGTGTTCTCCCATCTGCTGGCTCACAATGGTTGGGACTGGGCGAGGCCAAAGGTTGGAACTAAGAACCCATCAGGTCTCCAACATAGACAACACAGACACAGGAACCTGACTGCTTGAGCCATCACCTCTGGCCCCTAGGGTGTGCGTTAGCAGTGAGGCGCTACAGGGAAGGGAGCTGGAAATCAAACCCAGGGCCTGCAATGTGGGAGGCAGGCGTCCCAAGTGGCTTCTTAACTGCTAGGCCAAATGCACCCACTCTGGATATATGTAATGTTACTGAATTGTACACCTACAATGGGTTAATCTGGTTAATTTTACGTTATGTGCATTTCACTGCAAGCAAAAGAAGAAAGTATTCCAAGTGTTGAAGTGACTGAAATTAAAACTTTCCACAGTAAACAGAGCAAAATCAGTCTCCTGCTTCTCTTCTGCTCAACCAAAATTCGATTCTAGGGGAGCCCCTGACGCGGGCACTTCCCACGCAAGGTGGGCACCTTGCGAAGAGCTCTCTCCCCTTTCTCTGAGCTCAAGCCTTGTGGTTCCACAGCCGCACCTCGTGTGACCAGGGCAGTGTTTGTGCAGCGAGGTAGCCTTGCTCAGACCGTGCCAACAAGACACTGCTCTTCTGGTGCTCTACACATTCTCCCTTCAGCTTCTCCAGGCCCTTCATGCCCCCTCCCCACCATCTCTCTCCACCAAGAAGAGGTGTGTGTGTGTGTGTGTGTGTGTGTGTGTGTGTGATGTGAGTGGCACTAGGTGGTGGGGAAGGGGCCATCCACTCCTATCAGCACAGATGAAGTCTTTCACCAAGTATTAAGTTGTCAATGCTCCACTTTTCTGTCCCGTTGGTACTTTATCCTGGCCTAACGTGCTCTGTTGGTGACGAATGGCTGGCTCCCTACGGCCAGAGCCCCTGTGATAACAGGGAGCTGAATAAGGTGATTTCTCTGACTTTTCAAACTGGTGATGTCTCCCTTACCTGATAAGGGAGTCCTTATCCCAAAGCCCCACCATTCTTACACCCCAGGGAGAGCCTCTTGCTGCATCCGAGTCGGCTGTAAGTCTGTCCCAGGAGAAGGCCCTAGTGTTCGGAACGGTGAGCTTTGATTTGCCTTGGTGGTGCTTGGAAGTGCCTCGTAAAATTCTCGCTCAAAGGATAAGTAAGATGTTCAAAATCCTGCCTGGGGTGGTTTTGACTGTCATGAATCTGTTAGATTTAAGGGTGGTAGAGTAAAGCCACAGGCCTTTTCAGTACACCGAGTTATTAAGGCCTCGACATGGGCTGTGGCTGTGGAAAATGAGTGATCCCCAAATTATTACAAACACAAGAAAGGAGGACATTTGGTATCATGGTGCTTGTCTTTCCCGGATTTTAGATGGCACGGGAGAGGTTTCCCCGCGGCAAGAAAGTAACAGGATGCCTCTCTCTTGTTCCTTTTCTCCCCCTTTACGAAAATAATTTGCCACAGGAGCCCTCGACACACGTGGAATTGCAAAGAGATGTCAGGAAACTGTGTGTGAATTGTGCTTTCTCCAAAGACACTCCCTTATGCACAGGACGCCGGCCCTGATGTTGGAACTGTGTTTATGACTGATTTACGGAACTTTTACTTGGCAGGCCCTGCTGTTACTGTTAGCTGGTTACTATGGATCTTTCCACATGCCACTCTGGCATGTTGCATTAAAAATAACCTCCCAAGACTGTACAGAAGACGTAGAACAACAAGTACAGTCACGGCTGCAGACTCTGGGGTCTGCCTTGGTGCCTGTGTGCTCACGCGGGCTCTGAGATGGGGCCACAGCAGAAAAAAATATCCAAACACCTTCTAGAATGTCCAGTAGATTGGAATCTTTCCGAGCTTCCCCAGTCAAAATTTCTCAGGGGTCAACATCATGCCCAAAAACTGTGGCCCGAAAGAGTAACAAAACACAAATTATAAGAATTTATTAAAGGTACAGAGCAAACATCCTGGCTCTTGCACTTGACCAGCTCTCTGACCTTAGCCAGTTATTCCACCACCACAGCTAGTTTATCTGCACAAAGGACTAAGAGCAGCATCTATCTTAAAGCAGTTTTCTGAAGACTAAGAGAGATGTTGTGGGAAAAGTTTTTGATTCAGTCCTCACACATAGGAGGTACTCAATCAACAGAGTACTATCCTTTGAAAGTTTCTGAGTGTGTTGTATAATAAATGTTTGTTCATTGAAAGAGCTATGCCCTGTTACTTATGTGCATGGCTGAGACGCTTCTCTAGATATATACTTCCTTTTCTTAAAACAAAAAGCTTCTATTTATTTTATCTATTTGAACGAGAGCAAGAGAGACAGAGACAGAGACAGAGGGAGAGATCTTCCATCCACTGGTTCACTCCTCAAATGCCAGCAATAGCCAGGGCTAGATTAGACTGAAGTCAGAAGCCTGGAACTCCATCCATGTCTCCTATGTGGGTGGCAGGGACCCAAATACTTAAGCCATCACCTGCTGTCTTCCACTAGCAGGAAGCTGGATCAGAAGCAAAGTGGGGACACAAACCCAGAAATTCTGACATGGAATGTGGGCATCTAAGCAGTGTCATAACTATTATGCCACAGCACCTGCACCCAGGTTAGGTACTTCTTAAGATCAGAGCTATAGCTGATATGTCTTTGTATTCTCCACACCTCTATGGTAGGTGATAAATATTGAATTAAATAGAAAGAGAAAGTCTATTATGTAAGGAACACCAGTTAGGATACAGACTGTAATAAAAAGAAAAGCAAAATCACAGGCTTCAAGTGCAAATGGGATCCAGTGCCAGAAAACACTGATGTTCCCCCGAACTAAATGAATATACTGAGCTACATATGAATATGGTATTTGTAATGCTGGCTCTGGTTCAGTGAGTCTGGCTGTAACTGGGTACTGCAGAGGGAAGAAAGGCTTTTATCTCTGTCCCACCCCTGGCCTCCGCCCAGGAGCCAGGCCTGCCCACGACTCAAGAGAAGAACTGCTCCTCCAGAGCCAGACACCACACTCACCGCAAGCAAAGGGGTCTCCTTACACCACTTCCTGCAGCACTGCATTTGGTGACAGTAGCACAGGCAGAAGATCTTTGCTAGGGATGTGGCATCAGGATGGCAGAGACCCTGCCCAGAATTCTATCTTTAGGGCTCTGAACTAGTGTGAACAGAGCCGGACCTACGCAGAAGGGGGAGACTCGCTTATTCCTCTTCCTGTTAGCAAATGAGGAGTCATCCTGGATCCCTACTGGAGAAAATACTAATAGGGTTCTGAGACTGTGGGTTCCAGTGTGAGCCCCTGAGCCAAAGGGAACATAATAAATCCATGTGAATGCATGTGCGTGCGCGCATGTGTGTGCACAGTGCCTTCTTGTCTGACAGGCGTCAAGGCTGTCCCGCCAGCAGCCAGCAGGCACACACCTGTGGTTGAGTCAAGTCGGGTTAATTGTTCCCCACAGTGAGGACTAACACTCACTGTGGGGCAGCCATGGAGCATCTCAGCCAGGTGTGAGAAAGAACTTTGTAGTGGACCTGGGCTTAGCTGAGGGAGTTGGGGGGGCTCCAAAGAAGAGCAAGGTCATCTTTGATTGGATATTACCAAACAGTTGGGGGCAGTTCTACAGTGAGACAGCTCAGTCGATCTTCTCTCCAGGAAGGGAAGACGAGGGCAAGGATAAGGCTGCAATTGCTGAAGAAGCAGCAGTCCGTCAGGTCAGCAGGGAGAGAGGAACTTGGTCATTTGTGGCTTAGACAATATTTATGTTTTGTCTGTGTTCAGACACGATTATAGAGTCATGGTCTTGACCCATCATGGTCACAGAGTGGGCTTGTCTGATGGTCATGTTGTGTGAGACTGTTTGTGTTCAGCAGGAGTAAAGCAAGACCTAGCTGTGTGAGCCAGGCCAGCTGGCAACACAAGGCCTCGCTGATTATGCTTGGCAGGGAGCGGGATGCCAGGGCCCGCATTTCTCTTTCTCAAGTGTTACCAAGGTAATAGAAAAATTTTAGACCAAGTGGAAATGTATTTCAATGAGACCTCTGATAAAGTCTGTCAGAGCTTCCTGCAACTGCCGGGCATTTGAACTGCTCAGTGTTGGTGCCCAACGAGTGTTAGTTGAATATCAGGTTGAGTCCTCCAGCACCTTTCTGTCTGGTCAATTTGCTGACCACTGAAGGCATGTGATCAAAATCTAACTAGAACAAATACATGAGGTGGCAGATTCTGAATCCAAAACGTCATCTCCATAGGCGTTAATACTGACCTGCATCAAGTAAGACGAACTTTAATAACAATTCACGTACAGCATTCGATTTGAATTTGAGAAAATCAATACACTAAGACAAGACAGGAGGGACCTGGAGGAGAAGCAACAGAAGGGGGAAAAACTGTTGATTTAGCTGACTCTGTTTTATTGCCATCCACTGTGACCATCTAAAAGAAGTAATGTAATCTCAGACTGCATGGGTGGGGATATGGAAGCGTTAATGATGGAGTTGACAATCCTATCCATTTTGCTTTGATCTAACAACACCTAATATATTGTGTTCACATCTGGGCATCAATCTTTTCTTTTCAAGGAATATTTTTGTGAACATGAAATTGTACGTAAGTAGGAGGTACATTGTGATACTTGGATGTATGTATACGATGTATAATGATCAAATCAAGGTAATTAGCAATTTCATCTCCTTAAACATTTATCATGTCTCTGTGTTGAGAACCTTGGAACTCTTCCCTTTTCTAGTTGTTTATAAGACACATAATAAATTGTCAAATACAGTAACCATGCTATCGGACCCTGGAGCTTACTGCTCCTATTTAACTCTATTTCGTACCTATCATCCTTTCATCCTTCCCTCCATCAACCCTCTTCCCATCTCTCTAACCTCTAGTGACCACTATTCTACTCTCTACATCTACCAAATCATTTTTTTTTTTTTAGCTTCCACATGTGAACAAGAACATTTAGTGTTTGTCTTTGGCTGGCTTGCTTTTTTTTTTCTTAACATAATCTGGACATGATATTTTTGAAGGATACAAAAGGATCAATTAGAGAAAGGCCCCAAGACCCCTCCTTCCCTTAAAAACTTGATATGGGTCATGCCAAAATGAAACTAGAAGTCCTAGGGAGTGACTGATAAAGCAGCAGACCTTTAGCCTACTGAAAAGATGCAGAGGAAATACGAACTCTGACACCAGTATTTTAAGGACTGTCATATGGAAGAAAAGTTTGACCACTGTTGTGCGGTGTAAGGACTTGGGTCAGTTAAAATTAAAGGGTGACAGGTTTTAATTCCAGCACATACACACAGTGACACAATGACATCAGAAATCATCTTTCAACTGAGCAAATACCCCATGATTAGAATTCTGCAAATGAAAGCTAAAAGATTGCAAGTGAGAGTATTGTGGGAGATTCAGGCCTAGGAATATGATGGTTTATCAGTCTTGGGTTTGTTCTCAAACAATTCACAGTATTGGGACTTGTTTAACTAACTTAGCTCTAGTCTACCTGCCTACCTGTACCTATTTGTATCTTCAACAATTTACTTTAGTTCTAGATATTAAACATTTACATTAAATTAAATATTAAGTTGAATATTTAATTAAAATCAAATTAAAAACTTAATTGTGGCCAGCGCCATGGCTCAATAGGCTAATCCTCTGCCTGCGGCGCTGGCACACCAGGTTCTAGTCCCGGTCGAGGCACCGGATTCTGTCCCAGTTGCCCCTCTTCCAGGCCAGCTCTCTGCTATGGCCTGGGAGTGCAGTGGAGGATGGCCCAAGTGCTTGGGCCCTGCACCCCATGGGAGACCAGGAGAAGCACCTGGCTCCTGCTTTCGGATCAGCGTGGTGCGCCGGCCTCAGTGGCCATTGGAGGGTGAACCAACAGAAAGGGGAAGACCTTTCTCTCTGTCTCTCTCTCTCTCTCTCTCACTGTCCACTCTGCCTGTCAAAAAAAAAAAAAGAAAGAAAGAAAGAAAAAAACTTAATTGTATTTATTGATTCTATTTGATGCTACACTGGTCTGTGCCACCTTCAACTCTTATGTAATGACCTTCACAACAATTCTAGTCTCATAAAACTTGGGACCTACAAACTTTTATTATGCTCTCAAAGTTCCTAAAACTCTCTCTCCTCCCCTGAGTTGACGAGGAAAGATCAGTAAGTAGAAAAACCATCTCTCTGGAAGTACATGGCGACCTCTGAATTTATAATCAACTAAGCCATTATTCTTCGAGTTTTCTCAACATGTATTTTTCATACAACTGGTACTTTTAGGCCTTAAACAGACATGTATTCATTTTGTGTGAGGTGTTCTTTCCGTTGGAGTCCCCTAGAAAGCATATCCTGAGGCGAGAATTAAGGACAAGACAATCCCAGGCCAGCAAGACTGCAGGAGAAAGAAAATGCAGCTACGTAGATGGGCAGACGCACAAAGTGACAGAGTCCCGTGTGGCCACAGGCCTCTGCGGTCCCCGCGCCCACCCTACAGAGAAGCCCCGCCCCCACGAAGGAGGAAGGAGAAGGTGTATGCCCAGTGCCCTCCTCATTCTTGGCTTCCACTTGTCAACATCGGACCTCAAGCAGTCTGTTTTTCAGCCCTTCCGGGCACCTCCATTTGCTCCTGTGGCAGCAACTTGGAAAGTGAGATTCCGTACGCTGCTGTGTGTGGGGTGTGGTTGGGGGGGCCAGGAGTTTAGTGCTCACATATCTGTAATGGCTGTGGCTGGAGCCAGGAGCTCAGTCCAGGTCCCCCACATGGATGGCTGGGATCCAATCACGTGGACCATCACTTCTGCCTCCAGGATGCACAGGCAGAGAAAAGGAGGCTTGAAGATGCAAGTTCAGAGAGCACACAGGAACCAAAGACTCAACATTAATCTTGGTTAAGATCAGATCATGAAAACCATCTAAGATGCTTCCGCTGGCCATCCCATCCCTGTCCCAAGGGGCATCTCTGCTGCTAAACTCACTTGGCTGCTCAAAATAATTTGTGTCTTTGGGTCACTTTTTACGGGATAAAAATACCAAGAGGAGACATGATCTCCACCACCATCATACATTCACATCCCAGCTGGGATGGGAATCAAGAAAAAGGGGCATCAGTCCCCTCTACTTCCAGCTCAGCAGCATCACATGCTGGGGCATTCTCACAGATAGGAAGAAGTGTGGACACAGAGCAGCCCAAAAGATACCCTCCCCGAAACCTATAAATGTCTCCAGCAGTCACGTGCTGCTTTATTTGTGCTACAACACCTGGCTCATTTCCCTTCTTGCAGTCATCAGTGAATAAATATTTGTGATTGATGGAGAACTGTGTAGTTTAAATTCAACTTTATAGGAAATAAATGGGAAGCTACAGAATTCAGCATCTGAATACTGATTTTGTTTTCTGATGAGCATAAATCAGGATTCAAAAAGGGAAAGAAAATTAGAAACAGAAGGTTCTAAGTCAGTGGTGCCTAGTACAATAGCTAACACTAGCCTTCCTGATAGAAATTTAGCCTTTCTTTTCTATGTGTGCCTTGGTTATCTCCTTGATTGTACTTTCTGGAGTTTCATTTTTTTTTCTAGGGGAAAGAAGAAATCACCAAACCACAGCATTTTTCTCTCTACTTCTTTGGGAATAAGCACATGAGCTCAGTTACCACCCCCAGCTGAAGCGCCTCTGCCTTCTGTGATGTGGGTGACTGCTTCCTATTCCCTGCAGAAATCTTCAGATTCAACAGAAGAGGGGACCCATGCCCTCCTGTCATTCAGGGCTCCCCTGACCTTACAGTTGGCCGCCATCTCTCTCAAGAAACAGATCGCAAAGAAATAAAGCAACTCTGCATATACAAAGACACTTTAAAAGTCCACAGAAAATGCAATTCAAAGGTTACGTATTTTGGTGCCAAAAAATTGAAATCCATGGGTAGTTTTTGCATAATTAATTATTTTTATGAACTTTTAGGAGACACTTTATATACACTGATGACAAAAATTATCTGCATCAAAATAAACATTTTTGAATGCTATTTCCCATGAACGTTTTGATGAACCTTGTACAGATAATGGGTTCTTGGGAAATTGCTAGAGGTAACAGGATTTTTCACAGACCATCAAAGGCTCCACACAACTGTTCCTTAACGTGGAAACAAAATGCTATCACGGATAGACCCACAGTCTGGCCAGGTTAATAGGTCTTGTATTTTTTTAACCAGTGATTCATATTGATTTTTTTAATTAAACTGAAAGGCAGAGACAGAGAGAGACAGAGACAGTCAAAGATCTACCATCCATTGGTTCACTTTTCAAATGCCTATAATATCCAAAGCTGGGAGCCAGGAACTCAGTCTTGGTCTCCCACTTAGATGGACCCTACTACTTGCGCCATCACTGCTGCCTTGCAGGGTGTTCATTAGCAGAAAGCTGGAATGAGAAACAGCTGGCAATCAAACCCAAGCACTTTGATATGGGATGCACATGTCCCAACTAGAGTCTAGCCAAATGCCCCCATTATCTTAAATTGTTGAAAGAGATAATTAAATCCTACACTCGCAGTTAGAGAAACTTTGCTCTAGTTATCTTGTTTCAGTTCATTCTGTATAAATAAGTGGATGTAAGCAGTAAAGACCCAGATTCAGGTTGTGGAAATTAAAAAGGGAAAGCAGAAATCTAGGAAAACACTCATGTGTACTTTAGCAAGATATGTAGAAAGATGACAGGAAAAAAATGGTACCACCCAAGAGAGCTTTGTATGGGCAAATATTCCATCCCCTCTTTTGTGACATATTATGAGATCCCCAGGACAAGTGCTAAGACAGCGATTGCTTTGGCCATAATTCACAGGGTACCAGTCAAAGGCAACACTCCCCTGAGTACAACGTGCAAGGTGTTCGCTCATCCCTTCCTGCCTTTAAAGCATATGGAATGGTTTCAAGTGTCCAGATTAAAGGCAAGGAGGGGAGGACTGGATTTTTGCTTTAATCATAACCTCAGTGGCTACTGTGAGAGCCATTAGGTGTCTGACATACCTGCCCCATGGAATTTATAGACTTTCTGCAGATGAAGAACTGAAGTCCAGAGAGGTCCTTTAATTTTTCCGAGATGATCATGCAAATAAATAGCAGGGCTGGAAACAAAATCTAAGGAAGCATCCTCTAGTGACGAAACACAGGATCTCAAAATAAACATGCTGCTAGTCGCAATAACCAAGAGACAGAATCAACCTTGGTATCCATCATGGCAAAAGAGATGAGGAGAAGGTGGTGTACATACCGTGGAATACTATGCAACTTTAAATAGAAGGAAATTTTATCATCCATGACGACACAGATGAACCAGAGAACATAATGCTAAATGAAATATGCCAAACACAAGGTGACAAATACCATATAATTTCAGTTATTTATGGAATAAAAAGTTGAACTTATAGAAGTAGACAGCAGAATAGTGGTTTACAGAGGCTGGTGGTGAGAAATTGACCAAGAGTGTTCTCTCCTCCCTTTAGAGAAAAGTACATCCTTCTTTGATGGCCACTTCTTTACACTGGGGTCTCACTCACAGAGATCCTTCATGTAGAACACTTTTTGCCACAGTGTCTTGGTCTTCCATGCCTGAAATTCTCTCATGGGCTTTTCAGACAAATCAGGAAGCCTTAAGGGCTGATTCTGAGTCAGAATGTTACTTAAAGTGATTGTCATTCTATGAGTCTGCTGTGTGGACTGCTTCTCATCATTCTCTCCTTTTTAATTCCATCTGTTATTATTTGCAGACACTTGATCCTATTCAAATGAGCAATTTAACACTTAATCCTATCTATATGTTCACTTTAACACTTAATAGGATCACTTTAACACTTAACGTGGCATTTTTACCACCCAGCCTAATGGGATTTGGAGTCCCATGACAAATTTTTTTTGACAGGCAGAGTGGACAGTGAGAGAGAGAGAGACAAAGAGAAAGGTCTTCTTTTGCCATTGGTTCACCCCCCAATGGCCGCCGCGGCAGGTGCACTGCGGCCGGCGCACCACGCTGATTCGAAGGCAGGAGCTGGGTGCTTCTCCTGGTCTCCCATGGGGTGCAGGGCCCAAGGACTTGGACCATCCTCCACTGCACTCCCTGGCCACAGCAGAGAGCTGGCCTAGGAGAGGGGCAACCAGGACAGAATCCGGCACCCCGACCGGGACTAGAACCTGGTATGCTGGTGCCGCAAGGCAGAGGATTAGTCTGTTGAGCCACAGCGCCAGCCGACAAATTTTTAAACTGTACCCCTATAATTATGTCCAGGGATCAGTGCTGTGGTGTAGCAGGTAAAGCTGCCACCTGCAGTGCGGCTTCCCATATGGCCACCAGTTCAAGTCCCAGCTACTCCACTTCTGATCCAGCTCTCTGCTGCAGCCTGGGAAAGGAGTGGAAGATGGCCCAAGTGCTTGGGCCCCTGCAGTAGAAGACCTGAAAGAGACTCTGTTGAGGCCAACTGGGGAGGGAACTACCCATTGAAAGACCTTGTTCTCTCTCTCTGCCTCTCCTACTCCTTCTCTTTCTCTGTGTAACTCTGACTTTCAAATAAGTAAACAAATAAATCTTTGAAGAAAAATGAATGTATGCAGAACTATACAGCTTTACAGTAACAAACTTCCTCCTCCCTCTCTTATTCCCACTCTTATTTTTTAATGAGATCCATCTTAAATTGACTTTATACACAGATGATTAACTCTATGTTAAGTAAAGTGTTCAACAAATAGTGTGAAGAATAAAACAAAAAAGGGCCAGCACCACGGCACAGTAGGTTAATACTCCACGTGCAGTGCCAGCATCCCATATGGCTGCTGGTTCTAGTCCCAGCTGCTCCTCTTCCAATCCAGCTCTCTGCTGTGGCCTGAGAGAGCAGTAGAAGATGGCCCAGTGCTTGGGCCCCTGCACCCATGTGAGAGACTAGGAAGAAGCTCCTGGCTCCTGGCCTCAGATCGGCAAAGCTCTGGCCATTGCAGCCATTTGGGGAGTAAACCAATGGAAGGAAGACCTTTCTCTCTGTCTCTTTCTCTCACTGTCTGTAACTCTACCTCTCAAATAAATAAAATATTTTTTTAAACAAAAGAATAAAAGAACAAAACTGATCCTTGACAGTCAAGACAAGGGCAGCTCAAATCATCCCTCCTCAAAGTGTCAATTTCACTTCTACAGATTTTGGTTTAGGTGCTCTATTAGTTCTCATAAATCAGGGAGAACATATGCTATTTGTCCTTTTGGGACTGTCTTATTTTACTAAGTTTGATGTTTTCCAGATTGATCCATTTAGTTGCAAATGACTGGATTTCATTTTTTGTACCACTGTGTAATATTCGATAGTGTACATATCCCATAATTTCTTTATCCAGTCTTCAGTTGATGGACATTTTGGTTGATTGTAAATTGAGCTGCAATAAACATGGGGTGCAGATAACTCTTTTATTTAGACTTCATTTCCCTTGGGTAGATTCCTGGGAGTGGGAAGGCTGGGTCATATGATAGGTCTATATTCAGATTTCTGAGGTATCTCCATAGTTTCTTCCATAGTGGCTTTACCAGTTTACATTCCCACCAACAGTGGTTTAGGGTAACTTTTTCCCCACTTCCTCACCAGTATTTGTTGTTTGTTGATTTCTGTATGAAAGCCATTCTAACTGGGGTGAGATGAAACCTCATCGTGGTTTTGATTTGCATTTCCCTGACAGCTAGTGATCCTGAACATTTTTTCATGTGTCTGTTGGCCATTTGGATTTCCTCTTTTGAAAAATGTCTGTTTAGGTCGTTGGCCCATCTCTTAACTGGGTTGTTTGTTTTGTTGTTGTGAAGTTTCTTGGTCTCTGTATATTCTGGTTATTAATCATTTCTCAATTGCATAGATTGCAACTAATTTCTCCCATTCTGTTTTTGCCTCTTCACTTTCCTGGGGATTTCTTTTGCAATACAGAAGCTTTTCAGTTTGGTGTAATCACATATGTTAATTTTGGCTTTGACTGTCTGTGCCTCTGAGGTCTTTTCTAAGAACTCTTTGCCTCTGCCAATATCTTACAGGGTTTCCCCAATGTCCTCTAATAATTCGATGATGTCATGCTGTAGATTTAGATCATTAATCCAATTTGAGTGGATTTTTGTAAAAGGTGTAAGGTAGGGGTCTTGTTCATACTTCTGCATATGCCCTGCACATAGGTCCACTGTATCCCTCTAATCTATGTAGAGTTTCCTCTGCCATTTTCTCCCTAACTCGTCCCTGAGACTACATTCTCCACTTTTCTTAAACCATCTTCTCCTAGACTAGAGCAGTAAGTTCTATCCCTACTCTGCCATCTTGGAAGCTCCTCACAAGTGGCATAATTTTATTTTTATATGGCTGAATATTATTTCACTGTGTAACTATAACTAATTTTCTTTACCCATTCATTTGATCGATTCCATATCTTAGCTATTGTGAATAGTGCTCCAATAAACATAGAAGTGCATGTATGTCTGATTTCATTTCCTTTGGAGATGTGTATAGTAGTGGGATAGTTAGATTATATTGTATTTCTAATTTTTTTCAAGGAACCTCCATACTGTTTGGCAGGATAGCCATATTAATTTTTACTCCCACCAATATCTTCAACAATATTTCTTTTTTTTTTTTTTTACAGGCAGAGTGGACAGTGAGAGAGAGAGAGACAGAGAGAAAGGTCTTCCTTTTGCCGTTGGTTCACCCTCCAATGGCCGCCGCGGTCGGCGCGCTGCGGCCGGCGCACCGCGCTCGTCCGATGGCAGGAGCCAGGAGCCAGGTGCTTTTCCTGGTCTCCCCATGGGGTGCAGGGCCCAAGCACCTGGGCCATCCTCCACTGCACTCCTGGGCCACAGCAGAGGGCTGGCCTGGAAGAGGGGCAACCGGGACAGAATCGGTGCCCCGACCGGGACTAGAACCCGGTGTGCCGGCGCCGCAAGGCGGAGGATTAGCCTGTTGAGCCACAGCGCCGGCCAACAATATTTCTTTTTAAACAGAATTTCTTATTTGCTTATATTTTTTACTACAGCCATTCTAACTGGGGGTAAGATGATATCTGTTATAGTCTTTATTTCCATTTCTTTGATGATTAGTGATATTGAGAATTTTTCCATGTATCTACTGACCATTTATGTGTCTTCTTTTGAGAAATGCCCATTCAGATCATTTGTTCTTTTTAAATCTCATCATTGGTTTTTTAATTCCATATATATTCTAAATATTCTCAGATGAATACTTTGTAAATTTTTCTCATTCTGTAGGTTGTTCCCTCACTCAATGTTGATTGTTTATCATTGAGAAGATTCTTAGTTTGGTATAACTCTGTCCAGTTTTATTCTTCTTGACTATGCTTATGAGGCCTAATCTAAAAAAAATCACTTCCTATACTGCTATCATGAAATGTTTCCCCTATGTATTCTTCTAGTAGTTTCATTGCTTCAGGTCTTACATTGTAGGTCTTTAACCATTTTGCATTGATTTTTGTATATGGTGAGAGATGTAGGATTGTCTAGTTTCAATCTTCTGCAGGTAGATATCCAGTTTTCCCAGAACCACTTATTGAAGACATTGTCTTTCTTCAATGTATGTTCTTGGTGCCTTTGTCAAAAACAAGTTGGCTATAAATGCATAGGTTTAGTTCTGAATTATCTATTCCGTTCTATTAATTCGCATGTCAGTTTTTATGCCAGTACCATGTTATTTTGGTCGCTAAAGATTTGTGTTATGTTTTGATATCACCTATTATGATGACTCCAACTTTGTTCTTACTCAAGGTGCCTTATATGTCCAGGAGACTTGTGGTCCCACATGAACTTTAGAGCTGTATTTTCCACTTCTATGATTAATGCCAGTGCATTTTGATGCAGATTGTACTGAAACTGTAAACCATCTTGGTATTATGGGTATTTCAACAATATTAATTCTTCCAACTTATGAGTATGGGATATCTTTCCATTTTTGTGTGTATTCTTCAATATCTTTCATCGGTGCTTTGTAATTATAAAATTATAGAGATAATTCACTTAAATTTATTTATAAGTATTTTTGTACCTATTGTGAATAGAATTGCTTTCTTGATTTCTTTTTCAGGAAGTTTGTTACTTATATATAAAAGTGCTACTGATTTTTGTGTGTGTGTTTGTTGATTTTGTATCCTGTAAGTTTCTGAATTCATTTGTAAGTCCTAACAGGTCAGGGGAGTAGTCTGGAGTTTTGCTATTTATAAAATCATGTCATCTGCAAACAGGGATAATTTGACTTCCTCTTGTCCTGTTTAAGGATGCCTTTCATTGTTTTTCCTTGCATTGTTGCTCTGCTTGACTTCCAGTACTATATTGAATAAAAGTGGTGAAAGTTGACATTCTTGCCTTGTTCCAGATCTTACAGGAAATACTTTCAGCTTTCCCTATGCAGTCATATGCAGTCTTTATTAACTATAGACTTAACTATAGATTATATTAAACTATATTAACTAGACTTGTCATATGTAGTCTCTGTTATGTTGAGATACATTCCCCCATACATAACTTGTTGATTGTTTTTATCATGAAGGGATATTGAACTTTAGCAAATTTTTTTCTGCATCTATTGAGATTATCACATGGATTCTGTACCCTGGGTTCTAATCTCGGTTGCTCCTCTTCTAGTCCAGCTCTCTGCTGTGGCCCAGGAGTGCAGTGGAGGATGGCCCAAGTGCTTGGGCCCTGCACCCCATGGGAGACCAGAAGAAGCACCTGGCTCCTGCCTTTGGATCAGCGTGGCGTGCCGGCTGTGGCCATTGAAGGGTGAACCAATGGCAAAGGAAGACCTTTCTCTGTCTCTCTCTCTCACTGTCTAGCTCTGCCTGTCAAATAAATAAAAATTTTTTAAAAGATTTATTTATTTATTTTAGAAGCAGGGTTATATATAGAGAGAGGTGTTAACAGAGAGAGGGAGGGAGAGGCAGAGGATGAGGGAGAGGGAGAGGGATAATCTTTCATCCACTGGTTTACTCCCCAAATGGCCACAATGGCCGGGGCTGGGCCAGGCAGAAGTCAGGAGCCTGGAACTCCATCTGGGTCTTCTATATAGTTAGCATGGGCCCAAGTATTTGGGACATCTTCCCCTGCCTTCCAAGGTGCATTACCAGGGAGCTGGATTAGAAGTGCAGGAGCCAGTATTCAAATCAGAACTCATATGGGATGCCAGCATCTCAGGCAGCAGCTTACACTGTTATGCTGGTCTTGTGAATTTTCTTTGTGAGGTGTTGTTGGATTCAATCTGCTAGTACGTAGCTGAGAATTTTGCATCTATGTTCATCAGGGTTATTGGTCTATAGTTTTCTTTGTTGTTGTTTCTTTGTCTGCCTTTGGAATCAAGGTAATAATCAAGGTAATGTTGAATTTATAAAATGGCTTTGGAATGGCTATCTTCCTTTCAGTTTTTTGGAACCATTTGAGAAGAACTAGTGTTCTTTAAAAACTAGTAGAATGTACAGCAGTGAGGCCATCTGGACTTTTCTTGTTGGGACACTTTTTATTATGATTCAATTTTACTACTCATTAATAGTCTTTCAGGTCTTCTATGTCTTCATGATTCAATTTAGTAATCTAGATGTGTCTGGAGAGTTAGTCATCTCTTCTGGTTTCCAATTTGTTTGAGTGTGGTTGTTCACAATAGTCCCTACTGATCCTTTGCATTTCTGTGATACCATTTGTAATGTCTCCTTTTTCATCTCTGATTTTATTGATTTGAGTCTTCTCCCTTTTTCCTTTGATTATTCCAGATAAAGTTTTGTCAATTTTATCTTTTCAGAAAAAAGCTTTTCACTTTGTTGAGGTTTTGTATTCTAGTCTCTATTTTGTTTATTTATGCTCTTTGTAATTTCTTTTCTTCCACTAATTTGGGATTTCATTTGTTCTTGTTTTTCTAGTTCCTTGAGTTGAATTACTAGGTTTTTCATTTAAAATCTTTCTGTCTTTTTTATGTAAACAAGATTATTATAAACTTCCTTCTTAGTACTGATTTTTCTGTACCCCATAGTTTTTGGTGTGCTGTATTTTAATTTGTTTCTAGATTTTTTTTTAACTTTGCTTTTGATTTCTTCATTGACTCATTGGTCATAAAAGATCATTTTTTAAATTCCCATGTATTTGTATAATTTATAAAGAACTTGTTGATTTTTAGTTTATTTGTGGTCAGAGAAGATACATGATACAGACTCAGATTCAAGTTTTGTTCTGTTTTTCTTTGCTGGGACTTGTTTTGTGGTCTCTTCTGAAGACTGTCTTGCATGAAGATGAAAAGAATTTGTTGTATAAACTGTTCTACAAACATCTGTCAGGTACATTTGGTCCATAACATAATTAACATTGATGATTCTTTGTTGATTTTTCTCAAATATATATCTATTGCTGAAATTAGAATATGGAAGACACCAACGATTACAGTATATAGTCTATTTCTCCCTTTAGAACTAATAATGTTTGCATTGTATAACTGGGTGCTCCAGCGTTGGGAGCATATATATTTATAGTTGATATATCCTTTTGTTGAATTTATCCTTTGATTATTATATAATGACCTTCTTCATTTATTTTTACAGTTTTTTTACATAAAGTCTATCTTATCTGCTATAAATATAACCACTACTGCTCACTTTTGATTTCTGTTTGTATAGAATACCTTTTTCTATCCTTTTTTTTAAAAGATTTATTTGTTTTTTGAAAGGCAGAGTTACAGAGAGGCAGATGCAGAGAGAGAGAGAGAGAGAGCGAGAGAGAGAGAGAGAGAGGCCTTCCATCCACTGTTTCACTCCCCAATTGACCACAATGGCCAGAGCTGCGCCTATCCGAAGCCAGGAGCCAGGAGATTATTATAGATCTCCCATGTGGGTACAGGGGCACAAGGACTTAGGCCATCTTCCACTGCTTTTCCAGGCCATAGCAGAGAGCTGGATCAGAAGTGGAGCAGCTGGGCACCCCTTTGGGATGCAGGCACTGCAGGCAGGAGCTTCACTCACTACACCATAGCGCTGGCCCCAATCTACGTCTTTTAAATGGGGATTTTGATCTGTTGATTTTCAAGGTTACTGCTGATAACTTCTGTAGTCAATAATAAGGTAAAGATATACCACTGACATTTTGTTAATAATTTTCTGGTTGTTTTATACATTTTGCTCCTTTTCTTCCTGTCTTAATGCTTATTTTTGTGGTTTGGTGATTTTCTATATTTTTTCTGAGAGCAGTGTTCTAGGTTGACTTGTCTTTTGTTTTGTTTCAGAACTTTGAATATATCATCCTATTCTTTCTTGATCTATTAAGTTTTCTGCTATGAAACCTGCTGGCAGTCAAATGGTAATTCCCTTACAAGTGACATGGTGCTTTCATTTTTTTAAATATGTATTTATTTATTTGAAAGTTTGAGTTACACAGAGAGGAGAGGCAAAGAGAGAGAGAGAGGTCTTCCATCCGATGGTTCACTCTCCAATTGGCTGCAAAAGCAGAAGCTGCACCTATCTGAAACGAGGAGCCAGGAACACAGAGCTGGATCGGAAGTGGAGCAACCAGGACTCGAACCAGTGCCCATATGGGATGCCAGCACTTCAGCCCAGAGCGTTACCCTGCTGCGCCACAGTGCTGGCCCCGTGATGTTTTTAGAGTTCTACTTTTGTCTTGGACTTTGGCAGTTTGATTATTTTAAGCTTTGGAGAAGGCCTTTTTTGGTCAAATCCATTTGGATCCTTTGACCTTCCTGGATCAGGCTGTCCATGGGTTTTACTTTAAAGATGTTCAACTACCATTTCACTAAATATGTTTTTCTGTCTTTCCCCTTCTCTCCTGAAATGCACATAAGCCAAACATTTGTTCACTTAATGGTGTCTCTTTAATTTCACGGCTGTCTTCATTGCTCTTTCTTTTTCTCCTCCTTTGTTATTGTTCTGTCTGCCTGCGATATTTCAAAAACCATGTCTTCAAGCTCAGAAATTATTTCTTCTGCTTAATCTAGTCCTTTGTTTCAGTTCTGTTGTACTTTTATGCCACTTAGTAAGTTCTTCAGCTCCAAGATATCTGTTTTGTATTTGTCTTTATGGTTTTTATCTCTGTGGATTTTCTCATTCAGATCATAAATTGTTTTCCTAAAATTGTTTGTGTTTTCTTGTATCTCGTCGAATGTCCTTAGAATCATTGTTTTGAATTATTTTTTCAGACTTCTCACTTGTTTATTTTTATTGGTATATATTTTATAGAATTGTGTTACTTTGTTGGCAAAGTTTTGTTTTTTCATGTTACTTGGGTCCCTACATTGATATTTGTGTACCTAATGGATCAACTATCTCTAACAAAATTGAAAGTGTGGCTCTCATAGTGGAAGAGTTTCTCATAAAGATATGTCTCAGGATGTAAGTAGGGTAGGTTGTGTTGCTTTGGTTCCAGGGGCACAGTACTGCAGTATCTGCAGCTTACTCAGCTGTACTCATCACCAGGTGATGCCTGCAAGGTGTGTTGACCGGTTCTCTGGGGATGGTACATTTGGCAGCATGTGCAGGGCATGTCTGAGTGCATCAGCTTCTGCACATCATATGGGGGCAGAGTCACTCAGCAAGCCTGACGTGGCACAACACAGCAGTGGCAGGTCACTCCTCAGTGTCCACTGGCCATGCAGGAGTGGAGCATGTCCAGTAGGTTCACACAAGTGCAACAAGGAATACTCGGCAGTGGGGAGAAGGTGCCTATCAGTCTCCAGCAGCCACGCAAAGGGCTTACAGCCCAGCCTCCCTAAGTTTCAGGTGGATTTGGTATCAAAGTGACACCATGGGCCAGTGCCACAGCTCACTAGGCTAATCCTCCTCTTGCAGCGCTGGTACCCTGGGTTCTAGTCCCAGCTGGGGTGCTGGATTCTGTCCCAGTTGCTCCGCTTCCAGTCCAGCTCTCTGCTGTGGCCCAGGAGTGCAGTGGAGGATGGCCCAGGTCCTTGAGCCCTGCACCCCATGGGAGACCAGGAGAAGCACCTGGCTCCTGGCTCGGATCGGCACAGCGTGCCGACAGTAGCAGCCGTTTGGGGGATGAACCAACGGAAGGAAGACCTTTCTCTCTGTCTCTCACTGTCTAACTCTGCCTGTCAAAAAAAAAAAAAAAATGACACCACGAAGCACCAGCTGGAGTGAGGGAGGATACAATGTGGATTGGGCTCCCTTTCTCAAGGGTGCAGCAATGTGTACTCTCTGGCTGCTCCACAAACTGAGTTCAGAGCCTGCAAAGACTTAAGGATTCCCAGCAGCAAAAACTTCAGATGTCTAAGGCATTGCAGGGGAGGGGTGTCATGAGGCCTCCCATTTACCTCTTCCCTGTCAGGGAAGGTTCTCTTGGTCTGAAGCCTGAGCAGGGTAGGGCACCAGGGTGGCTGATGCAAAGCCATCCCCCTGAATCCCTGTGTTCTGCAGCTTCTCCATTTCCTCTGCACTGCCTGCCAGGAGCCTCCCCCAAACACCCTGAGTACAACCTGTGCATCCTAGTGCCAGGGACATGTGCCTGGCACCTCTAATCACCATCTCCCCAGAAGTCCTGCTTTTTATTGATTCTAACTTCTATTTACTAATTCATTTATTCAGTAACTATCTCAATATGATCTATAGATACTTCAAAAGATTCATGGCTAATGGAATTAAAAGGCAAGTTTATGTGGATAACTGATTGAAACAATTGATTATATACCTCAGAATAGCTGATAGCATTCTGAATGTCCTCAACACAAAGAAATAAATGTTTGAGGTGATGGATATGCTAATTAATCTGATCATTACACACTGTATACATGATATATTGAAATACCACACTGTACCTCAGAAATATGTACACTTATGAATCAATTAAGAAAAATACAAATACTAAATTCTCTTTAAGTACTGCTTTAGCTACATCCTAAAAATACTTTTTAAATCCTTGCTTACATGAGATCTTTAAAAAGTTCATTAAAAATTGTGTATTATGAAAAACTATGACTGAATTTTGAATTTTTTGCACCAATATCAACTTATCCTAAAGCTTGTTTTTTTAAAACTTCACTTGAAAGGTAGACAGAATCAGATTTTGCATTTGCTGGTTCACTCCCCGAATGCTTGCAACAGCCAGGGCTGGGCCAGACATAACCCAGGAGCCCTGAACTTATCTGTTAATTCCATTTTTTTCATGAATCTTTTGAAGTACCCTCATACATGTCAGACATTTTGATCACAACTTTCTTCTGACCCTCAAGGACCACAGGCTCTAATGAGAACATCCACAGGAAGTGACTAACTGGAGACAGTATAACACATTCTGTCATAAAATTATGCACGTGGGACAGTGGTAGAACACAACGGGAGCATTACACCAATGAGAAATTTTGATATGATTTGGAATTTGATAGACAGGTGATTCCTTGGGAATGAGAGTTGCCAAAAAGTATTTCAGGGTAAATTTCTAGTTATTTTACCTTTTTAAATTGTATTGAGTAAGTACATTTTACTAAAAACTGTCACGCCCTTTGGGAGAGGAGGGAGGTGAGTAGATAGACAGGAGCAGATGGGTTGAGGGATGGATAACTGACAGACATAGACTGGTGTCCTGCTGGTGGAACCTTATGCAGTTGGGAGTTGGGGCGGGGAGGGAAAGTGAGAGGGGAAGGCAGCAGAAGCCGCCTCGTCAGGGACTCCAGAGTGAACGGAACCGGTGCTTGCAGACCCAGAGGTCTTAGCAGAACGTTCTGAGGAACTGGAAGCATCTCCCATTCATCCTTGCTTGTTGCCATTTTTCTTGGTTGTAGCCTATCTTTCTGCTCTCTGGTGCTCTCCCAGGATGTTGGCATTTGTCTCAACAGGTTTTTCTGTTATTTCCTAGTGATAAATGCGGTTCAGCTCAGTCATCTCACCTCCAGGCGCTGACTCTCCTACTTTTTCACATAAGGACATGTATTCCCTTAGACACTGAGGCAGTCACGTTTGCTGTTGCTGGGGGATGCATTGGACTACGCTCTAATGCTCACTTCTATTCCTCATTCTTCTATGTTCTCTTCATCTTAGGGGAAGTGCAGAGTAAACAGCATGAGCTTTGGAGGCAAATTTGTCCTTGAATTCATGTTCATCTGCTTACTAGCTATGTCAAGTTAATTAACCTCCAGAACCTCGACTTCTACATATGCAAAGCGCTGACACTAAAATCAGAGGCAGACACTTGCCAGTGGATAAGATGCTGCTTGTAATGTCTGCAGTCCATACTGGAGGTTCTGGGTCCAAATTGCAGTCCCACTCACGATTCTAGCTTCCTGCTAGCACGCACCCTCAGAGGCAGCAGGAGATGGCTCATAGAGCTGGGGCCCCGACACCCACATGAGGACCTAGATTCATTCCCTGTCTCTTAGCTTCAGTCTGGCCCAGCCATGGATATTGTGGACATTTGGGAAATGAAGCAGAAGATACAAGATCTCTCTCTCTCTCTCTCTCTCTCTCTCTCTCTGTGTGTGTGTGTGTGTGTGTGTGTGTATGTATGTATGTGTGTGTGTACCTTACAAATAAACAGAATTTTAAAAATTAGAATGAGACTTTAACAATTGGTAACACAATATATTTAAGGAATCTGGCACACATCCCTGCACCATTGCCCACCACGTGGTGGCTTCAATATACCATAGCTGCTGCTAAAAGTACTAATGCCACTGTGACTGGTCTTCTAATTGTCGTCATCAGACTTTTTTTTTGGACAGGCGGAGTAAACAGTGAGAGAGAGAGAGACAGAGAGAAAGGTCTTCCTTTTGCCTTTGGTTCACCCTCCAATGGCCACCGCGGCTGGCACGCTGCGGCAGGCGCACCGCGCTCATCCGATGGCAGGAGCCAGGTGCCAGGTGCTTCTCCTGGTCTCCCATGCGGTGCAGGGCCCAAGCACTTGGGCCATCCTCCACTGCACTCCCTGGCCACAGCAGAGATCTGACCTGGAAGAGGGGCAACCGGGACAGAATCCGGCGCCCTGACCAGGACTAGAACCCGGTGTGCCGGCGCCACAGGCAGAGGAATAGCCAAATGAGCCATGGTGCCAGCCTTCCACTTACTCTTTAAAAGCTTTTTCTTTTTTTTTAAGTTTTAAAAATTTTTTTTATTTTTTATTTTTTATTTTTATTTGTTTTATATAAAGCTTTTATTTAAAGAATATAAATTTCCAAAGTACAGCTTATGTATTACAATGGCTTCCCCCCTCATAACTTCACTAAAAGCTTTTTCAAAAGCACTGTGCAAACTGAATGTAACATTTATTTTTTAAAGCTTTTATGTAATGATTGCATTTTTCATAGGAACAACTTTAGGAAGATAGTGGTTCTTTCTCCCATAGCTGCCTTCCCACCCAACTCCCGTTCTACCTCCTATTCCCTCTCCCATCCCCTTCTTCATTATGGTTCATTTTTAGTTTAACTTTATATACCAAGGACCAACTCTGTGCTAAATAAATTTCAACAGTTTGCACCCCCACACACACACAACATGTAAAGTACAGTTTAAGAACAAGTTTTGCCGTTAATTCTCATAGTACAACTCATTAAGGACAGAACTCCTACATGGGGAGTAAGTGCACAGTGACTTCTGTTGTTCATGTAACACTCTTATTGATGACGTCAGTAATCACTTGAGGCTCTTGCCATGGGCTGCCAAGGCTATGGAAGCCTTTTGTGACCACAGACTCTATCAGTATCTAGACACAGCCATAAGCAAAGTGGAAGTTCTCTCCTCCCCTCAGAAAAAAGTACATCCTTCTTTGATGGCCCCTCCTTTCCTCTGGGGTCTCACAGAGATCTTCTGTGTAGGATATTTTTTGCCACAGAGTCTTGGCTTTCCATGCCTGAAATGCTCTCTCACAGGCCTTTCAGCCAGACCAGGAAGGCTCACTGCATGTAATTTTAAATGATGTCTTTCCAAGGTTCCATCCAAACTGCATTCCCATCCTCATTTTCCCAGATTTTAAGCTTTCTTCCTCTCCCACCTGACCAGACTCCTACCTGACAAGTCTTCCCCAAGTCAAGATCCTACCCCTTCTGTTCTGTTTGCTTGCATTGGAACATAAGCTCCCCAGGGCAGGAAACTTGTCTTTCTACATATTTGTCAAGTACCGTGTACATTTACAGAGCTAAATAAATAACAAATATTACACAGCCAGAAAGAACTCTTTCAACAAATACCTTAGACATTATCTCTAGTCTTTAATTGCATTAAGTCTATGGACATGAGATGTATAAACAGAGGGCTAACCATGAAATAATAAAATTACATTTTTTGGCTGCTCTACATCAGAAATAGGCCATCAACATGGGTGAACAGCCAAAGTGCTTCCCATGCCCCTGTGCTAAGTCCTGAGTCTCAGCTGCCACTCACATTGATGATCATAGTCAAAGGGACAACCATAGGTCAAGAACTAGCCCGACGGGCGCTGGCACCATGGCTCACTAGGCTAATCCTCCTCCTTGCAGCACCGGCACACTGGGTTCTAGTTCTGGTCAGGGCACCGGATTCTGTCCCGGTTGCCCCTTTTCCTGGCCAGCTCTCTGCTGTGGCCCGGGAATGCAGTGGAGGATGGCCCAAGCGCTTGGGCCCTGCACCCTGCACCTGGCTCCTGCCATCGGATCAGTGCAGTGCGCCAGCTGCAGCGCGCCTGCCGCGGCGGCGGCCATTGGAGAGTGAACCAACGGCAAAGGAAGACCTTTCTCTCTCACTGTCCACTCTGCCTGTCAAAAAAGCAAAAAGCAAAAAAAAAAAAAAAAAAAAAAAGACCCAGCCCGACACAGTGATCTTCCCTCTCAACATCAGCCACCAGCGGGACACTAACACCTCTCAAGTGCAATCTCTCCAGCAGGTGAGATCATTTCATGCTTCCTTGCCTGTGTGTGTGTTTCCTAGCTCTCACATGGGCCTCGCTCTGGACACTTAATTCAATGATAGGCACCTTAGAAGTAACTTTTCCTTCTATTTTTTTTAAAAGATGTATTTATTTATTTGAAAGGCAGAGTTACAGAGAGGTAGAAAAAGAGAGAGAGAGAGAAAGGAAGAGAGAGAGAAAGTCTTCCATCCGCTGGTTCACTCCCCAGATGACTACAAAAGCCAGAGCTGCGCCAATCCGAAGCCAGGAGCCAGGAGATTCTTCCTGGTCTCCCATACAGGTGCAGAGGCCCAAAGACTTGGGCCATCCTCCACTGATTTCCCTGACTATAGCAGACAGCTGGATCGGAATTGGAGCAGCTGGGAGATGATCCAGTGCCCATATGGGATGCTGGCGCTTCAGGCAGCGGCTTTATCTGTTATGCCATAGCACTGGGTCCTCCTTCTATTTTTACTCTGTTACATTACTGGGCACTTGTCTCTGCTGACAAAAATTGTTTGACTTGAAAATCCACAAAAACAATGGTCCCTCCCTGCCATAATCTGTACTCCAAAATTCAAGTTGGCCAATGAGGAGTCCCTAATGCTCATCCCTCTCACAGTGACAGCCAAGAAAATGAATAAACTACACTAAATAACTAGAGGAGAGTGCAGAGTACATCCAAGGACTAGCCAAAACCCTGCAGAGTGCAGGAATCCAGGAGGCTACATAGAGAATGGAAGGAAACCTCTTGCCTCTGCCACTGTAGCTCCCAGTTGAGATCAGCTCAGAACCAGCACAGGCTTCTTCCCTCTTGCTGGGGAAGCAAGAGGACCCCAGCAGCCCCCATCACCACCTTGGACATCTAAAGTCCTCACAGGTGCTAAGAAGCCTAGGTGAGGAAGCTTACTGGAGTCTACCAGCTATACTCCCCCAGAGGAGGATCCGATGCTCTGGCTCATCCCTGTGGCCCACACAGCTGTTATGGTGGAGTGTGTCTTGCTCCGGGCTCAGGTAGCTACAGCACCCTTCAATCTTTGAGGCTGTATCACTACAGAGCTAGTACTGCCTTCCGGCCTGCTGTCTCCAAGCCAAGCTGATGCTCCAGCCAAACTCCTACCTCTCCCAGTGCTGCTGCACTCCTCGCCCTGGCCCTAAGATGAAGCAGTGCACTGCCTCACAGAGAAATGGAGAAACAGTGTCTGGGCCATCTGGAACTATGAGTGCTTAGCAGCTATACCCTGCTTTTCAGGAGGAAACTTGGAGAATGACCCTCCTTCCCAAGATCTGGGTGCCACAATATGTTTGCAACAACATAAACCTAGGATCCCTGCTCCACAGCTACTCCAGTATCTGCGACCCAGCTTGGCCACAGCTGCTTGTGAGTAGTGTCTGATTCAACATTAAAGAGATTCCTCTCTGCTAAGCTCATTATTGTAGAGAAAACAAGAACAGGATGACATTTTAAAAGATTTGCACTCTAAACCCTAACAACCTAAGCTGTCACAGACTTATGCAACCTAGGCAACTAAGGACCCTGTAGTCATTAATGATCTTGACGACAGCAGAAGAAACTGCACTGAGGACATACTATTTGCATCTACTTGGAAGGAGAGCCACTACTCCCTTTCCTACCAGCACACTAAGACCCCTATTCAGATGGCTTTCTCTATTAAAGCTACTCTAGGGGCTGGTGCTGCAGCATAGCAGATAAGGCCGCCACCTGCAGTGCCGGCATCCCACATGGGTGCCAGTTCAAGTCCCAGCTGCTCCACTACTGATCCAGCTCTCTGCGTAGGCCTGGGAGGGCAGTGAAGGATGAGCCAAGTCTTTGGGCCACTGCACCAGAATGGGAGACCCAGAAGAAGCTCCTGGCTCCTGGCTTCAGATTGGCACAGCTCCGACTGTTGCGCCTAACTGAGGAGTGAACCAGCAGATGGAAGACCTCTCTATCTCTCTGCCTCTCCTTCTATGTAATTCTGATTTTCAAATAAATAATAGATAAATCTTTTTTAAAAAAAACCACTCTATAAAGTTTGAAAGAAGTAATTGTTTCACCAGTTGTATATCAGTACAGAGACACAAGAAACTTGAAAAAGCAAGGAAACATGACACCACCAAAGGGACATAATGACTGGACAGTAACTGACCCCAAACACAAGGAAATTTATAAATGCCTAAGAAGGAATTCAAAATAATGATCTCATTGAAATTCAATGTGATATAAGAGAATACAGATAAACAGCTCAATGAAATCAGGGGAACAACTTATAATCTAAATGCTAAATTTAAAAGACATCATTTTAAAAAAAACAAGCAGAAATCTTCAAACTGAAGAATTCAATGACTGAAAATTTTTAAAAAACACAATAGAGGGGCCGGCGCCGTGGCTCACTAGGTTAATCCTCTTCCTGCAGCGCCGGCAGCCCATATGGACACCAGGTTCTAGTCCCGGTTGCTCCTCTTCCAGTCCAGCTCTCTGCTGTGGCCTGGGAGGGCAGTGGAGGATGGCCCAAGTGCTTGGGCCCTGCACCCGCATGGGAGACCAGGAGAAGCACATGGCTCCTGGCTTCAGATTGGTGCAACGCCGGCCATAGCAGCCATTTGGGGAGTGAACCAATGGAAGGAAGACCTTTCTCTCTGTCTCTGTCTCTCTCACTGTCTATAACTCTATCTGTCAAGTAAATAAATAAATAAACAAAAAACACTTAAGAGAAGTCATTAAAGAGAAATGAAATTATACTAATTAGCAATGTGAAAATCTATTAAAATATAAAATTTAATGATAAAGGTAAATATATATGTATAGTAAACTTAAGAATATTCAATTATGGTGCTCCATTAATCATACTTATTTCCAGTTAAAGAAAAACCAGTCAAAAATAATAATAGCTACAATAAGTTGGTAAGATATACATAACATAAAAGATGTATAATGTGACAACAAAAATTAAGAATGGGAAAAGGAGAAGGAGGAAGAAGGGTGGGAGCATGGGCGGGAGGGAAGGAAGGGCAGGAAGTGTCACTAAGTTCCTGAATCTGTATATAGGAAATACATGACATTTTTATACCTCAAATAAATTTTTTTTAAAAATAATTTGTGAGAACAAAAATATAAATTGCGGAGGAGATGGTAAATGTGTAGAATTGTTCTATGCTACCAATGTTAAGTTATTATCAGTGTAAAATAGTCTATGATAACTACAAGACACTTTATGGGAGCTTTATGTTAACCACAAAGAAAAACTATGGCAGATACACAAGTGATAAAGAAAAAGGAATCAAAACTTAGCACCACAGAAAAGTCAACAAATCATAAACAGCAAGAGAAGAAGATATGAACAGAGGAACTGCCTAATGACCAGAAAACTTCAATAAAATGTCATTAATAAGTCCTTCCCTATCAGTTATTACTTTATATATAAATGAATTAAATTCTCCAATCAAAAGTTGTTATATAGAGGAAAAAAAACAAGATCCAATGATATGCTGCTTATGAGAGGTCTACATTAGCCAAAAGGACAAACATAGGCTGAAAAGGAACCAAGAAAAGAAGATATTCCATGCTAATTATAACGAAAATGAACAGAAATATACTTCTATCTAGTAAAATAGACTTCAAGTCAAAAACTATCACAGGAAACAATGAAAGACATTTTAATAATAAAGTGAGGCCGGAGCCACGGCTCAATAGGCTAATCCTCTGCCTTGCGGCACCGGCACACTGGGTTCTAGTCCTGGTTGGGGCGCCAGATTCTGTCCGGGTTGCCCCTCTTCCAGGTCAGCTCTCTGCTGTGGCCCGAGAGTGCAGTGGAGGATGGCCCAAGTGCTTGGGCCCTGCACCTGCATGGGAGACCAGAAGCACCTGGCTCCTGGCTTTGGATCAGCGTGGTGCGCCGGACGCAGTGCACTGGCCGCAGCGGCCATTGTAGGGTGAACCAACGGCAAAGGAAGACCTTTCTCTCTTTCTCTCTCTCTCTCACTGTCCATTCTGCCTGTCAAAAAAATAAAAATAAATAAATAAATAAAATAAAGTGATCAGTTCATCAGGAAGACAATAACAACTGTAAATACATAGATACCCAGTAACAGAGCTCCTGTTTATACAAAGCAAACATTAATGAACATGAAGGGAGAGAGAGCAATATAATAATAATAGGTGATACTAATGGCCTACTTTCAAAAATAGGTATATCATCCAGACAGAAAATCAATAAGGACACATTGGACTTTAGATAAAATGTACCTAACAGATACGGCGCAGCACCAGCCGTAGCAGCCATTTGGAGGGTGAACCAATGGAAGGAAGACCTTTCTCTCTGTCTTCTCTCTCACAGTCTAACTCTACCTGTCAAATAAAAAAAAAATAGAGAATAGAAAAACCATAAGAAAAAATCTAACATGACTAAGAATTGATTTTCTGTAAAGAAAATTCATAAAGCTATAGCAAGACTAAGGGAAAAAAGAATATCCAAATATACAATATCATAAATGAAAGATAAATCATTATAATAGATTCCTCAGAAATAAAAATAATCCTAAGGGACTATTATAAAGAATCATATGCCAACAACTTGATAACCTGGAAGAGATGGATAGATTCCTATAAAAACACAACCTAGCAAGCCTCAGCAGACCAATAACAATGATACTGGGGTAATAATTTAAAATTTCCCAACATAGAAAAGCCCAGAACCAGACAGCCTTACAATTGAATTCTACCAAACTTGCAAAGAAGAATTAATACCAATATTATTTAAACCCCCCCCCAAAAAAAAAAAAAAACTGTAGCTAAAGGAACTCCTTCCTAATGCATTTTATGAGGCTGACATCACCTTAACATCTAAGCCTGAAAAAGATACCACCAGGAAAGAAAACTGTAGGGGCTGGTGTCATGCACAGGGAGCTAAGCTGCCACCTGTGACATTGGCATCCATTATACAGCACCAGTTTGAGCCCCAGTTGCTCTACTTCTAATCCAGCTCCCTGCTAATGCACCTGGGCAAGCAGGAAAAGACAGCCCAAGTACTTGCACACCTGCTACCCATGTAGAAGACCCAGATGGAGCTCCAAGCTCCTGGCGTCAGCCCAGACCAGTCCCAGCCACTGGGGCCTTTTGTGGAGTAAACCAGTAGATGGAAGGCTCTTCCTCTCTTTCTCTCTGTCACTCTCCTTTCAAATAAATCTTTTTTGGAAAACTATAGGTCAATATCTCTAATGAAGATTGTTGTGAAAATTGTCAATAAAATATTAATGTATTAAATGCCACGATACATAAAAAATATTATACATTATGATCAACTGAGATTGATCCCTAATACAAAAGACTGATTTAACTTATGCGAATTAACCAGCATGACACATCACATTAACAGACTGAAAAACAGAAGCACACAATTGTATCAATTGTTGGATAAAAAGCATTTGACAGGCCGGCGCCGTAGCTCAACAGGCTAATCCTCCGCCTTGCGGCGCCGGCACACCGGGTTCTAGTCCCGGTCGGGGCACCGGATTCTGTCCCGGTTGCCCCTCTTCCTGGCCAGCCCTCTGCTGTGGCCCAGGAGTGCAGTGGAGGATGGCCCAAGTGCTTGGGCCCTGCACCCCATGGGAGACCAGGAGAAGCACCTAGCTCCTGGCTTCAGATCAACGCAGTGCTCCGGCCACGGCAGCCATTGGAGGGTGAACCAACGGCAAAGGAAGACCTTTCTCTCTGTCTCTCTCTCTCACTGTCCACTCTGCCTGTCACAAAAAAAAAAAAAAAAAAAAAAAAAAAAAAGCATTTGACAAACATCAACATCCTTTCTTTATTAAATACTTAACAGTTTAGGTATAGAAGGAAAGTTCCTCAACATAATAAAGAACATTAAGAAAAGTCTACACATGACTCACATTCAATGGGTAGAAACTGAAAGCTTTTCTACTAAGATTTAGTACAAGACAAGGATATCTGCTCTTGCCACTTTTATTCAACATAGCACTGGAAATACTATCAAGACCAATTAGACAAGGAAAAGAATAAAGTTATCAATTATGAAAGGAAGAAGCAAAATTATCACCATTTTCAGATGACATGATCTAATACATAGAATACCCCAAAAACTGCAAGAACACTGTTAAATCTAACAAATGTCTTCAATAACGTTGCAGAGTATAAAATTAACAAACAAAAATCAGTAGCAATTCTATATACAAATAATGATGCAGACAAGTAAGAAATAAGAAAACAATCTCATTTATGGTAGTCTTAGAAAATACTTAGAAATAAATTTACCCAAGGAAGTGAAAAATCTGTGCACTGAAAACTACAAGACATTTTTGAAAGAAATTGAAGATACACCATGCTCATGTACCATTGCTAAAATGTCCAAACTACCTAATGTAACAAATTGAATGTAATCACTATGGAAATCTCAATGTCATTCATCATAGAAAGAGACAAAGCAATCCTTAAATCCATATGGAACACAAAAATAAGCAATAAGAATGGGAGTACAGATATATTCATTTTCTTTGAGTATAAAACTAGAAGAGGGATTACTGGACCATACAGTAGCTCTACTGTTTATTTATCTAGGGACCTCCATGCTGTTTTCCATAATGGCTGCACCAATATTCCCATCAACAGTATACAAGACATCCCTTTTCTCCACACCCTTGCTAACTTACGATGTCTTGTCTTTTTGTTAGCAGCTGTCCTGACAGGTGTGAGATGGTATCTCACATCACCTTATTTGCCTTTCACTGATGTTTGGTGGTGATGAACACCTTTCCTTGTACATATTGGAAATTTTCACATATTTGGAAAAAAATCTATTCACATTCTTTGCCCACTTTTTATTGTGTTATGTATCTTCTATTGAGTTATTTGAGTTCTTTATAAACCTTGGATATTTACCCCTTATCTGACATATGGCTTTAAAATTTTTTTTTCTATTCTGCAACTCTATGGAATTAATTATAATAGGGTTTTAAAAATTTTTTTGGTGAATCTTTAGGGTTTTCTAAATTTATGATGATAACATCAGTATACATGGTTATATTTCTTCCTTTCCTTTCAGGATGACTTTCGTTTCTTTTTCTTGCCTAATTGCCTTGGCTAGGACTTAACAGTACTACATTAAAAAGAAGGGGTAAACCTTTTAGGGCCTCAGTCTCCCTCAGTTTCAAATAAGGGACTTGACTAGGAAAAAGAGAGGTGGTGAGAACTGGCATTCTTGTCTTGTTTCTGATTGTAGAGAAAAAGCTTTCAGTTTTTCATGATTGAACATGATATTAGCTTGGACTGTAATATATGTTCTTTGTTGTGTTGAGGTGCATTCTTTCTCTATATAAATCTTTGAGAGTTTCTTTCATTAAAGGATGTTGAATATTTGTCTTAGGCTTTGCCTTTTTTATTTTTTGAGATCATTTGACTTTCCACCTTGGTTCTGTTATTGTGCTATATCACATTTTGATTAGTGTACGTTAAACCATCCTTGAATCTCAGGGGTAAATCCCACTTGATTGTTGTGAATGATTCTGTTAATGTGCTGCTAAATTCAGTTAGCTAGTACTTTTTTGAGGATTTTGCATACATGATCATCAGGAATATTGACTTATCATTTTCTTTTCATGTAATTGACCTATCATTTTCTTTTCATGTAGTGTCCTTGTCTGGCTTTGGGATCAAGGTGATACTGGCCCTAACACATGAGTTTGGAAGTATTTCCTCCACATCAATATTTTGGTAGGGCTTTTAAAGGATTCGTTCTTCTTTGAATGTATGGTAGAATGAGCTATAAAGCAGCCAAGTACTGGACTTTTCATAGTTGAGCAATTCTTTATCATTGATTCAATCTCCTATTTCTTTATGATTCAGTCTTAGTAAGTTGCACGTTTCTAGGATTTTATCCATTTCTTCAAGGTTCTTAAATTGTTCATAGAAATTTCTTCTGGTCCTCTGTGTTTCTGTGGTATCTGTTCATCCCCACCTCCAGGCCTTTCTGTATGTCCGTCCCCTGTCTCGGGGAGCCTTTCCTCCCTCTCCATCATCTCTGTAGGCACACTCTCTGAATCCTCACATTGACAGTTTCGTTATAAAACATAACCCTATTATGTATTCCTTTGAATTGCCCTCAGACTGTTACATGATACAAAGCAAATTACTGCAGGCAGCTGTTTGCTTGCTTTGTATTGTCTTTCCAACAACTTCTTGATATATGGGAATTTCCAATAACCTTTAGCCTAACAGTAAACATATACCCTAAATACATGATAACTAACAAAATATAGAAGATTCAGAGTTAATATAAAACATGAAGATGTGAAAGGTATGATAGTTGATAGTTGATAGCTATTGATAGTTGACATGAAAATATATTACCCATGATGGAAAATTTAAATGACAAAGCTGTATGGCCAATTGAAGAGGCAGAAATGCAGATGTGTAGCTTAGCAGTTAAGACACCTATGTCCCACGTCACAGTACCCAGGCTTGATGCCCAGCTCCTTTCCTTAACTCCAGCTTCCTGCTAGTGCAGACGCTGGAAGGAAGTGGCAATGGCTGGGTTAACTGGGATCCTGACACCTGTTGCGGGAGACTGGATTGGGTTCCCTGCTCTAGGGTTCAGCCCCGCTTAGTGTCAACTCTGGTAGGTATATGGGGGGGGGGTGGCGGTGAACCAACAAATGGGGATGATCTCTCTCTCTCTCAAATAAATAAATAGTTTTTTAAAAGAAGAAGAAGAAGAAGAAGAGGCAGAGATCAGCAACAGACTGAACTCTGGCTTTCTGTGTTTCCTTCCATCATGGCTGTATCATGGTTCTTTCTGATACATTATAAACAAGAGAAATGACTTCTTATGGCTACTAAATAGGCTTGCCCATGCTCAGAAATAATTAGCATTATGTGCAAATGATCATATTGCATGCTCATGTATCTGTAGACATACTTGGCACTCTATGAAATGATGCAAAGGATTCTGCTCATAAGCAGTTTTCAAAATTTAATGAGCTTCTTGTCAGAACAGAGGACAGCAGTAAGTATGGTAGAGAGATACCAAGAATGTCATACCCTTGAGAAGCTTTAAGTGTATGTTAGAAGAAAGTGCTTATATTCAAGCAAAATTAATCCCTAGCAGAGCGACATGTGAACAAATGTAAGTGAACATAGCACCATATGTGTGTCTATATTGAGGTAATACTGATAAGAAGGAATACAAAGAAGTAGGTGAAAGAGTTCCAAAATAAAGTCAGTAAAAGAGATAAGCCTAATTTCAAGGAGGAGGAAGAAGGACAAAAATGCCAGCTTCAGCAATGTCATGAAAATAAAAGCAAATACCATCTGGTAGAGTATATATGATCATGATTGGTATGTATCAAAATTTCTATTTGATAATGGGAAATGACTGGATATTTAAATTCCCTTGCCCCAAGTCATAGAGTGAGTTACTGGTGCTGCCAAAACAATACATTATTTTAGGAACAGTTTATGTCATGAATACCTGAAAGTATACATTTTTCCCAATAAGAGCAAGTACTCCTGGTTGTTTCTCAGACACCAAAGAATAGAAATTAAAATCCATTCTTACAAATCTTGGGGAAGCATTGGTGCAGTGGCTAAGATGCTGCGTGGGATGTGCACATCCCCTATCACGGTGCCTATGTCGAATCCCGGCTTCACTCCTGACCCAGCTTCTTGCTAATGTGCATGCAGGGAGGAAGCAGCTGATGGCTCAAGTACTTGGGTCCCTGCCACTCAGGGAGACCTGGATAGAGCTCCTGGCTCCTGACTTCAGCCTGGCTCAGCCCTGCCCATTGCTGGCATTTGAGGAGTGAACCAGCTCTGTCTCTCTTTCTCTCTCTTGCTCTTGTCTGTCAAATAAATAAATAAATCCAACTTTAACAAATAAAAATCTTGCTTCGCAAATATTTCAAAAGACAGGGCAAGGGAATTTTCTTATTTTCCTACTCTCATGAAGGAGAATCAGAGAGCATTTATTTTAACAAGAAGTAGAAGAAGAACCATGAACAGTGTTTCCTGAGGGAGAATATAGGCTTTGAGGCTGCACCAGAATTCCACAGTACTGCCTGAATTCAAAGATTAAGGGTGTGTTTTGTCCACACCCTAAATTTTTGGGAACACAGGCCCTGCCATTATGTAAGGACTGCTGAGGAGGAGGGTATGACTCTTCTCTTCCTGGAAGAGTGCTTCTTCTGATCTGCAATATCTGTCTGTCTAGATAGATGATAGGTAGGTAGGTGGATGGATAGATAGATGCATAGGTACTTAGATACGCACATACGTAGACGTGGGTAAAGTCTCCGAATGCATTAGCCAAGCTGACAGATTTTCACCTAGATTACCACACATCTGTTTATCCCTACTACTGCCAGCTCCTGTAAATGGTAGCATTTACACAAGAACACAAGACAGAAACATCTCTTGGAATCACCAGTGTACTTGTTTCAAGAATCCGCAGAGCCATAAAATGAGAAGGGTCCAGAATAGAGGAGTAGCTGGTTTCAAACACTGTTTAATTTTCCTTCCAGATCACTGCTGAGTGAGAGCCCAGCAAACTCCTATATAGTGCAGGCCTTTGTGGAGGCTTATATTTCCCACCTGTATTTCTTTTTCTTTTTCCAGCAACAGTCGGCTTCTGTGCCAACTCCTAAATAACCATAAATTTTGTTCTTATAAACCTTAATGAATGCTTGGCCAAGATGCTGTAACTATTGGCTTCTACATTGGAGCATAAATGGAAAGGGGGGAAAAAAAGTATGCACTGTGAAAAACTGGATAAAATGGAAAAAAGATCACAGCAAACCCAAAGTCGCAATTTGCCTTTAATGTGAAGGAGGCCTTGTTTTCGCGGTGTGGCAGCTTTCAGGGGTTTTAATCTCAAAGTGGCTGATCAATTTAAGGTAAGTGGCAGGCATTTGGCTTGGTTCCCAGGCTTTGCTTTGCTGCTCTGAGAAAAGAAAGGATTCAGTGAGACACACAGACAACAGGCATCAGCAGCAGCTCCCACATTCCAGGCATTTTAACACAGATTAGGTTGGCATGATTCTACTGTTTACTGAAATCTCCTAGGTGTTGCGTTTTTCCTTTTCCTTGCCGCGGTTATCCAAGATGGTTTTCTTAGGTCAAGACCTTCATATGCCAAATAGCTTGCAGGGCTGTGAAGGGAAAAGATGAGCAGGGGTCAAGACTTGGGACAAAAATGCTATTTCGCTAGCTTGCTGCAACGTAGGAGACTGCACAGAGCAGGTGATTGAGCTCTGAACTTGTTGCCTAAGGCGGACGTGGAGACAGGAGCTGTTGGACATGCATGCCTGAGGGGGGAGAAAAGAAGGTGATTTCTCTAACAAGGACAAACTTCATGCAGCTGGGAATGCCTCACAGATTAAAGCTTGATTTGTAGTTATTTTTACTTCAGATTTTCTAAGCGTGAGCCTTACACATCTTCTGAACAGATTACAACCAATATTCTACTTGTAGTAATCTTTTCACTTTAGATACTCATTTTTTTCAAAACTGTTATTATGAAGTCTACAGACCCTTACCACGTTCCATGTTCTCAACAAACGTGAATTTTCTTAATCCATTTGACCCATAACGTAAGTGAAATAAAATATGGACCAGATCCCCCAAAAATGTTTAAATTGTACAAGTTGGCTATTTTAAGCTTTACGGAAAATTTTGTTTGTAAAGTACATTTTCAGGGTTTGTTTGGTTTTGTTTTTATTGATTTATTTGAGAAGCAGAGAGACAGACAGAGTTCCCATCTACTGGTTCACACCCCCAAATGCCCGCAAAAGCCAGGGCCAGACCAGGCCAAAGCTGGGAGCCAGGACCTCAATCCAGATTTCCAGTGTGGGTGGCAGAAACCCAATCACATCGCCATCTTTGCTGCTTCTCAGGCTCTGCATTAGCAGGAAGCTGGAGTCAGGAGCCAGGAATCGAACCCAGGCACTCTGCTATGGAGCATGCCTGTTTTAATCAGCATCTCAAACGCCAGGCTAAATGCGCACCACCATTTTCACAGTTTTTAAACATACATTGTCTTACTTTAATACATGTATGTTCTAGAACACCTTCCTTGTGAGTCATCTTCATGACAAATTTCATCATTGTTTTTCCTGTTTAAGAACTTTATCAACATAAGAAGCTCACACAGATTTTTTAAAAATAATTTTCCATCTATGAAACTTCCTTTTTTTTAAAATTTTTTTTTACTTTTAAAAAGACAGAGGTAGAGACAGAGAGAAAGGTCTTCCTTCCGTTGGTTCACTCTCCAGATGGCCACAACGGCCAGAGCTGTTCCAGTCCGAAGCCAGGAGCCAGGTGCTTCTTCCTGGTCTCTCACGCGGGTGCAGAGGCCCAAGCACTTGGGCCATCTTCTACTGCTATCTCAGGACATAGCAGAGAGCTGGATTGGAAGAGGGGCGGCTGGGAGTAGAACTGGCATCCATAGGGGATACCAGCGCCTCAGGCGGAGGATTAACCTACTGTGCCATGACACCGGCCCCTCTTTGAAACTTTCTAAAAGTAAAACTCAAGGCCGGCACCGTGGCTCAATAGGCTAATCCTCCACCTTGCAGTGCCGGCACACCGGGTTCTAGTCCTGGTCGGGGCACCGGATTCTGTCCCGGTTGCCCCTCTTCCTGGCCAGCTCTCTGCTGTGGCCAGGGAGTGCAGTGGAGGATGGCCCAAGTGCTTGGGCCCTGCACCCCATGGGAGACCAGGAGAAGCACCTGGCTCCTGGCTTCAGATCAACGCAGTGCTCCGGCCACGGCAGCCATTGGAGGGTAAACCAACGGCAAAAGGAAGACCTTTCTCTCTGTCTCTCTCTCTCACTGTCCACTCTGCCTGTCAAAAAAATAAAATAAAAGTAAAACTCAAATTATCATACTTGCTATATCAGAAATGCCTTCTTAAAATTCATAAATTTACAGTGTTTAGAGTATGTCTGATGCTGTACCTCAATTTCCCCTGTTCTAGTGAGTCAGGACATGCCTTCCGGGTCAGGCTATTGCCCTAGCAGGTAAGATGTTGCTTGGGAAGCCTGCATCCTACATTAGAATGCCGAGTTCAAGTCTTGGCTCCATTCCCAAGTCCAGCTCCCTGCTTCTGTGCACCCTGGGAGGCCACAGGTGATGACTCAAATAGCTGGATCCCTGCCACCCACCTAGGAGACCTGGATTGAGTTCCTACCTCAGAGTTTCAGCCTTGCCCAGCCCTGACGGTTGCAGGGCATTTGGGCAGTGAATCGGGAATGGGAGGTCTCTTTCTCCTATTCTGTTTGTATGTCTTTCTCCTTCTCTGCTTCTAATAACAGAGAGGAAGGAAGGAAGAAAAAAGAGAGAGAGAGAGAGAAGAACTCCTTCCTGTGCTTACGTTTGAGTTGGGTCCCTGCCACTTGCCACTGAAAGAAAACAGATTAGTAAGTTTTCTGTTGGTCATAAATAAACTACCTGTGGTTCCAGGGAGAAGCAAGACCAAATAGACTCTGGGCCACAATTCCCTTCTCTATGGCAAGAGCTCCATCCCTTCACACCAGGGGTATCCGGACACCCATAAAAGTATGGCTTCTAGGATTTGCAGCTTCAGAAATGGCGTAAGAAGATGCTCAAAATTAGGGTAGAGCTGCAAGTAGGAGCCCTGTGTTGGACGTGGCGGTGAAAGCTGCTGGACACGTTCCAGGAGGGGCAGTCCACAGGCAAGAAGACAAAGCAAGTACCGGAGATGAGGAGCTGGACGACTCCTATGCCTGGGAAGTAACAACAGGAAAGACTAGCTAGAAGCAACCCCATTTATCACAGAGATGCTGATGCATTTATTTAACCAAACGTCTGCTATGGGTAAAGCTCTAACACATATTCCAAGGTATGATAAGTTTGCTCTCTTATTCTGTCTCTCTCTGCATGTCTCTCTGCCTCTGAAATATTTTTTAAAAGAATCTCACAGAATTATTGTGAATAAATGACATAACATGTGTGCAACATTTACCAACAGTGCGATGACTTGGTAAGTGCTCCATAAATGTTAGCTGCATACCTTTATTACATCTGTTTGTATTTTGTGCTCATTAGGAGGCTTACTGCATGAGTTCATTTCACAACACTGGTGTAGATATGGGATGGATATGTACTGCATTACTATGGATGCCAATTAGAGAATGTGTATATTGTTATGAATTTGGGAGTGTCTTCATCTGTTTGAGCTATTACAACAAAATGCCTTGGACTGGGTAATTTACAAACAGAAATTTATTGCTTACAGTCCTAGAGGATGATCAGTCCAAGATCAAGATGCTTCATGGATGGTGCCCTATGGCTACTTCTCCACATGGCAGGAGGGGAAAAGCAGCTCCCTTCATGCCTTTGGACATAAATATAATGTATAAGGGCACTGATACCATTCATAAAAGCAAAACTCCATGAGTTAATTCCCTTAAGACTCCATCCATTAGCACCATCATATTAGATATTAGATTCCAACATATGAATTTGGGAGAGGAGAGGGGATACCCTCATTCAGACCATAATAGAAAGGATGGGAAAATATGTGTGTGTGTATATGTACATGTACACATACAAGTTTGTGCATACTTGTATACACAAACATGGTTTCTTATGGTATCAACATGCTCTCAGTTACCCAACTGGAAAACCCATCAGCATCTTGGTTCTTCCCCTTTCATCTTTCTTCTGTATGCAATTACTCAATGAATCTAAGGCAGAAAGTTGAGGTATCATTAAAAACCAAAATTGGTCTTGGAATTAGGACTCCAGGTCCAATCTTTTCCTAGTTTTGTGACACTAAGCAAACCACTTAATCTCTCAAAGCTTCAGTTCCTCATCTTCAAATCGACAAGAACGCACAGGCCCCCAGCACAGCAGCTAACACACGGCAGGTGCACAGTGTACTCAGAGTCCATGCTTTCTTCTGCCCCGCTAGGCTCCCTGCAGCAGGCCCACATCCCTCTCTACGGAGGCCCAGCCTCCAACCCAAGCATCCAGTTTTCTCTGACCCAATCAAAATTATACACTGCACCAGACTGAAAAGAACTTCTCACTGTATTTCAGTTCATTTATTGGTATTTTTAAAGCAAACCACCAAAAAATAACAAATTTTGATATTTCCTGTTCGTACTTTTAGGTACATATGTTGTCAGTACTGCCATTCTGTCACCCTACAAAGACCTAATTTACTTAAATATTCTTAATTATTTTTGTTAATTCACTTTCTCTATGCTCAATATTTACTTTCAAGCCTATAACCTACCCAAAGCCCTGAAGATACTAAGATAAATGAGTCCAAAAAACCTGGCTCTACTAGTCACTTGCTGTAATATCCACAAAACCTAATAATTATTATACCCATACAATGCTGTATGCTAAGATCTTATATATATAGGGGTCTTCAAAAAGCTCATGGAAAAAATGCACATTATGAAAAAAAATGCTTGGCTTCCAATTTTGTGTACCAAAATAAACTTACCTTTTAATTCCACTTTGCCCCAAAGTTTTTGACGTACACTTGTAGCATTTGAATTACTGCCTCACGGTAGGTTAAGTGCTAATGTCCTTTCTGACACAGATTATATAGCCAACATATATTAGTTCCTTTCATGGTGTCCTAAGCTTCCCCTAATCAATTCAAATATTTTCTGTAACATCTGGTTATTTTCATTTAATGCTTTGTGGATAACTTCCCCCATTGCCATGGTTTCAAGTACACTAAGTACATGGACTCAAAATTCTCCATCTCTAGCTTATCTGCTTCCTCCAGTGCAGAAATCTATCAGCTTCCCTGGTATCTCTTGGATATTCCACAGGTAGCCTTGTAAGGTCAGATGATCCTTGTTGACAGAAGCAGAAAATTCAATCCAGTCAGCTCCAGCAATAAGCAATGTACTGTCATGTATTACTGAAAAGTCTAGGGCTACAGCTCCATTTTTGTGAGTGTGAGTCTCTTAATTCTCTTTCTACAAATCATGCTTCTGTCCCTACCTTGGCTTTTTCTCATGACCGCAAATGGCTGCCAGTAGAAACTGGGCTACCAATTGCCATACTTGCAGAAAGACAAAGTTGTTTCCCTCTTCTATAGAACAACCCCTGAATCAATCTTTGTGACCAGGAAAATACCAGATGCTGATTGGTCTAATTACATTATGTACATAAATCAATAGCAATAGTAAGGGAAACAATTATTCTAATTGGCTTGGCCTATTTAGGGCCCATTCTCTAAAACTCAGGGACAAGCTTTTACCACCCAAACCAATTAACTACACAATGGAAGAGAAGTAAAATGGATGCCCACTGTATACTCTGCTAAGGGTTGAACTGCCTATCCATGACATATAAGTTAAAGTCCTAATCCCCAGTGCCTGTGAATGAGATGTTATTTGCAAATAGGGTCTCTGCAGATGTAGATGAGGTCATCACAGTGGTCCACAATCCAGTATGACCGTCTCTATTTAAGAAAAGAGAACTTTGGGCACCAACAGAGATGATACCATCTGATGAGAGGTGATGCAGAGTTTGGAGTGATGCTGTTGCAACCCCAAAACACCAAGGACTGCTGGCCACTAACAGAAGCTAGGAAAAGACAAGGAATGATTCTACCCTACAAGTTTCACAGGGAACACCTTGATTTTGCACTTATAGCCTCCAGAACCATGGTAGAATAAATACTCATTGTCTGAAGCCAGCCAATTTGTGTTATTTACTCTATAAGGACAATCCTTGGAAACTATATAGATGTTTTCTAGATAAGCTCCTCCCGCATTACTTTATATATCCTTTTATCATGGAAAATAACATGTCCTTTAACATCCTAGAGGACAAGGACCACATCTTCATTGACTTCAAGTCCCCAAGGTATAAAAATATGTAACCACAACTGAATTCAGGAGTAATGAATGAACTCCAAGTAAGTGGTAGATTAGACCTCAGAGTTTTTACTAGCAAACTTCATTTTTGGTTCAACTACTTAATATTTCTGGCCATAAATTTTTGAGTCTGTATGTTAAGAGTATTTTACTAAGATGGACACTGTGTGACCCTGTCCAGGTATCTAAGATAATAAATGCAAATGTGCCTAATTTTGATCAGCACACCAAAAAAAAATTCATGAGGGACCTAAAAGGACAGAGCTGATTCCATGAAGAAAATACTGGGAATGTTGATTTACAGCTGACACATGTAACTGAAGGATTTCGCAGTCACTGATTATTTGTTCTCTTTGGATTCAAAAGAGTGGGAAAAAAGGATTGAAGGAACATAAAGTAATGCCGGAGATGTTTTAATGAAACATAAGGAAGAATTTTTTTTATTTGAAAGGCAGAGTTACAGAGAGATGGGGGGGGTAGTCTTTTAACCACAAGTTCACTTCCCAAATGGCCACAACAGCCAGGGCTGTGCCGGGCCAAAGCCAAGAGCTAGGAGCTTCTTCCAGGTCTCCCACATGGATGCAGAGACCGATGCACTTGGGCCATTCTCCACTGCTTTCCCAGAACACCAGCAGGAAGCTGGACCAGAAGGGGAGCAGCCGGGACTCGAACCGGCGCTCATATGGGATGCCGGCACTGCAGGTGGCAGCTTAACCTGCTACGCCACAGCGCTAGCCCCACAAAAAATCTTTAAAAGAAAATTGAACAGAGGAAATGGAAAAACCATCACTTGGCCCTGCTAATTGATCTCCCTTTTATTGTTAATCTTAATAATAAGTAATATACTATTACTAGATGCTTGTATATATACAGATACAGATACAAATATATAGTGATACAAAATTATTTAATTCCCATAACAAGCCAATGAAGGAACCAATATTATCCTCAATTTACACACAAGAAAACTGCTTATGATAAAATAGATAAAACATGGCAACCTTTTTCTTAAAGGGCCACAGAGTAAATAGTGTAGGCTCCAGCCATACCACCTTTCACATCTACTCCACTCTGCATTATAGCATAAATGCAGTATAATGCAGATAATAGTAAATGAATGGATATATCGGTGTTCCAATAAAACTTTATTTACAGAAATAAACCATGAGGCTGGTGCTGTGGCTCACTAGGCTAATCCTCCGCCTGTGGTGCCGGCACCCCGGGTTCTAGTCCCTGTTGGGGCACTAGATTCTGTCTCGGTTGCACCTCTTCCAGTCCAGCTCTCTGCTGTGGCCCGGGAGTGCAGTGGAGGATGGCCCAAGTGCTTGGGCCCTGCACCCGCATAGGAGACCAGGAGAAGCACCTGGCTCCTGGCTTCGGATCAATGCGATATGCCAGCTGCAGCATGCCGGCCGCTGCAGCCACTGGAGGGTGAACCAACGGCAAAGGAAGACCTTTCTCTCTCTCTCTCTCTCTCTCTCCCTCTCCCTCTCCCTCTCCCTCTCCCTCTCCCTCTCCCTCTCTCTCTCTCTCTTCCTAACTCTGCCTGTCAAAAAGTAAATAAATAAATAAATAAAATAAACCATGAGTCATATTTGCCAATCCCTGGATTAGATAACTATATTTTTATAATGATAAGAAGGTAATAAGCTAAAAATTACTACGAAAAAATATCTAAGTAGAAAAGACTGTTGATTTTTAAAGCATTTGGATGAGATATAACTTAATTCCTTTAATATTAAACATATTTGCTTTCTGGAATAAATATTTTTTCACAGTATGAGGGGTACTTAAGTTTGCAGAAAATTAAATTAAAAGATGTTTGTTTTGGTGCAAAAATATTTTAAAGCTAAGTATCTTTTCATATGTCTTTCCCATGAACTCTTAGACGATCACTCATATTTTATTACTCTTTTTTTTTTTTAATTTGACAGTCAGAGATATAGATAGAGGGAGAGACAGAGAGAAAGGTCTTCCATCCGATGGTTCACTCCCCAGTTGGCCGCAAAGGCCAGAACTGCGCCGATCTGGAGCCAGGAGATTCTTATGGGTCTCCCACGCGGGTGCAGGGGCCCAAGGACTTGGGCCATCTTCTACTGCTTTCCCAAACCATAGCAGAGAGCTGGATTGGAAGTGGAGCAGCCGGGTCTCGAACTGGCACTCATATGAGATGCTGGCACTTCAGGCCAGGGCATTAACCCGCTGTGCTACAGCGCCAGCAGAGCATTTCCTAATTTCTAAGAGGAGCATATATGGGGCAAGAAGGCAGAAGCAGCTAATATGAAGGTAAAAAGCAAAGCAGACATTTAGGCAATCTCATGGTACCGAGGAAAGAAAAGCAGGAATTCAGGGACCAGCACCAAAAAGAGATACTTAAAGGGATGCACCACATGAATAAGAAGCATCCAGAAACAGAAAAGCCTTAACTAAAGTGTTTTCCATGGATTCTATCTGCCCTCCAGAAAAAAGAAATTACTTATTCTCTGGAAAAGATGACATCATCCGGGGACTTCACGATTATTTGTATACAGTTCTGATTGTCAGTAAACAGTGACCAAATACTGTAGGAATCAGGGAGAAAGGAACAAGAATTGACGCTGAGGGGAATATGAGGAGCAAAACAGACAATTAAACAGAACCATAGGTGATCCAGGCAATGCAGTTAGGGAATTCAGTTTTTACAAGTATCAAGCACTGCAATTATCCTGTACTGAACTGGCAGTTTTGGTGTTTCACTGTATGTTCAAAGGAGAATATTCACCATTTTCTGGAGATTCTAATAATGACGCCTCCCTTTTTACTTACCTGCATGTCTGAGGCCAGTCTGTCTTCACGCACCTCAATCGAAACAACGTAATGCAATAGACTGAATTCAGCTGTCTTCCATTATGCTAGACATTAAAGAGATTTATAAAAATGTAAAACATATTAATCAGTAATATATTTTGTTTTAGAAAATGCTGTTATTTTCACTTAAAATATATCACTTACGTATTTAACATGGAATGCATTTATTATCATTACTAAATTAATTAGAAAATATTTTCAAATTTTCTCAATGTTCAATTCCATTATAGTGTATATCAATAAATTTAACCAATGTAAACAAAATGTCCTTAGAGTTCTCAATAATTTTGAAGTGGATAGATGGCTTCTGAAACCAAAGGTTTTGAGAATGCCGACCTGTAGATTCAAAACATCCACAATCAAGTTCTCAGAAGGGGTTTTTGTTAAACATATGTTTATTGTCAGGAGTGGAAACTGGCAAACCATTTCTAAACTTTATATTGAAATGCAAAGGATGAAGAATTCCAGTAACGGGGCAGGGGGCTAGCCTAGCAGTTAAGACACCCATGCTCCGCGTCAGAATGCCAGGGGTCAATCCCCACCTCGGGCTCCTCATGCCAGCCCCCTACAGATCCTGGGAAGCAGCAGTGAAGGTTCAAGTAATTGGATTCCTGACTCCTGGATCCAATCCAGGCCTGGCCCAGCCCTGGCCACTGGGAAGTGAACCAGCAGGTAGGAGCTAGCTCACTCATTCTCCATCCCCCCCCTCCCTCTCCCTCTTAAATAAAAATCTTAAACTTTAAAAATGGTTAAAGAATATCCCAAAACACTGTGAAGATTAGCTAACAGTAATCAAGGTTTATTTTTAAAGTGACAGCAACTTAAAAAGTGAGCTACTGACACAAGGAGAGAAAAAACAGACCGAGAATAGAGCCAATAGAGCCACAGGTTTTCTACCTTCATTTCAGCGGTACTGCAATGCAATGGGGACAAGCCAATCTGTCTGATAAATTATGCTGGATTATGTGCTCCACATCCTGGTCAGCATTTGCTGTTTTCAGCATGCTGGATTTTGATCATTCTAATAGACATGTAGTGATATCTTGCTATAATTAAAAAATCTCCAATGGCATATGCTGTTGGACATTTTTCATGTTACCATCTGCATATCCTGTTTGGTGAGGTGTCTATTCAGATCTTTTGCCCAATTTGTAATAAAGATTTTTTTTTTACTGTTGAGTTTTCAGTTCTTTGTATATAAGTTATTTATTGAATATGTCTCAGAAATATTTCTAGTCTGTGGGTTCCCTTTTCATTTTCTTAAGCTAGTGCTTTACAAAGATTTTAAAACAGGGTATTCTGTGGTATCTTCTGGAAGTTTTATTGATTTATCTCTCAGTCCATCCAGAGCTGGTTTTTACATGTGGTGTGAAGTAGGGGTGTGTATATGTGTGTATTACTCAGGAAGCTCATTCACTGCTGGGTAGAATGCAAAATGGTACAGCCACTATGGAAGACAGTTGAAATTTTATTACAAAATTAAACATTGTCTTACCATATAATCCAGCAATCACACGCCTAAGTATTTGCCCAGATTAGTCATAAACTTATAGACACATAAAAAGCTGCACATAAATATTTACAGCAGCTTTATTCATCATTGCCCCAAACTGGAAGCAACCAAGATGTTGTACATCCTTGCAATAGAATATTTTTGAACAATAAAAAGAAATGAGCCTCAAACAGATGTGGAAGGACTTCAAAGGCATATTGCCACGTAAAAGAAGTTGGTCTGAAAAGGCCAGATACAGCCTCCAGTGGATGCCCACAGCTCTGCTGGAGCTTTCAGGAACTTCTACCTTCGGCCTCACAGGAGGATGCTACCGAGTTCCTACTGTACCATCCACGTCATGAACACAATTCATTCCCCAGGGGCAAGAAGAACATGGTCACATACTTACAAAATCACAAGTCTAGAAGGTGCCAAGCAGCAATTTGAACCTGAGGGCTTGGTTACAACACCCAGGTTCTCAGCAGCCATGCTAGGCTCTCTCCAACTGCATGATATTACTTTACCATTTTAAGGAGCCGGCAAGGCAAGCGAGCTCAGCACCACCTCAGGCCACAGTGCCATTTATCAGAAAGCTTCAAAGCTGTGTGGCTAGCCTGATTTGAAGAGATAGGAGAAGCAATTCTTAGGACAAAATGGGCTTCTGCAAATACCAAGTGCTTTCATGAGGGCAGGCCGGGAGGACCTGGTGTGACAGCTCATCCGGGAGCCATAACTGCACCCTGTGGGGCCATGTGGCTGCATGCTGACTCAGAAGAGGGGGGTGGGGGGGGGCACTTGTGAGTCACCAAGACCACATCCTGCCCCTCCCTTGTCTTTTCCCCTGGAAGCTGCCCCTGGGTCTTCTTTGTGAGCTCTCCGCCCCAAGAATGGAGCTCAGATCTTTGCAGCCAGTGTCTGCAAACTTAGGTCCTATTTTCCAGGAACATTTGGCTTTGGTTCTTTCAGTGGTGTCTACGTGTGAAGTTGACTATGACTAAGTGTGAAACTGAGTCTATGCAGGAAGACCCGGGGCTTAATTCAGGCTGCTGCTTTTTCAGTTTTGGTGGGCCCAACCCAGTGTCTAACATCACATACCCATGCCTTTCTGATTTAAATCGGAAAGACAATTCTTAAACACACAATGTCGGCTAGACAACAACTTGGGAGAAATTTGTTCTTTCTGAGAATTGTGTTACAGACACATAGTCATCATCGTCAAAGACGGAGCAAGTGTTTCACCCTGCTCTGATTCATCTTTGAAAAATGTGTGGTAGGCAATTCAAAATCCCGCCCCCCTTACCTTCAAATAAAGAATAAGGCAAAAGGTCAGGAGTTTTTTGGTTTTGTTTTTTGTTTAGTTAAAGGCAATAGTAAAATAAGTATCTGTTGGGGTTTTTTAAAGACTTGTTTTATTTCCATAAAAGATACGGGAAGTTAGGGTTAGAAAGCCAATGGTAGTCGGTACAGGCTATGGAAGGACTTAACACTTCAGACTCAGGAGCCTGAAATTCATTTTGTGGGCAAGGAGTAAATCATAAATATCTTTAATCTATTTTATTGTTTAATATTTTTGTAGTCTAGTTTTAAAGAAAAGTAGTAGAAATATTAAATTGAATAAAAAGTTAAGACAGAATTATGCAGTCACCATTTATGTCAAGACACAGAATGCCAACATGTCAGAAATATCCATGATGGTATTTTTATGTGTTTTAATTGTGAACTATGACTAGACAGAGATAAGGCACCAAACATAGATATTCAGTTTAATGGTGATTCTCATCAAGGTCAAGGAATCTAAGGTCAACAGCACCTTGGAATCTCCTGAGTTCAGTTTCTGACACAACCGCCTGCCTTCCTACCACTCTTATTCTTATCCGCATATTTAGGACAATCGTGTCCTTGTCATTCCTTATGGTTTTAACACCTAGTTACGTACCCCTAAAAAAGATGGTTTAGTTTTCCTGTTTTTGAACTTTCTTGAAATGCAAAGTTGATGTTTTTGCTGGGGTTTTGCTTCTTTGCCCAACTTCATCCTCTGCCTGCAGCCCTGGCACCCCAGGTTCTAGTTCCGGTCGGGACGCCGGATTCTGTCCCGGTCACTCCTCTTCCAGGCCAGCTCTCTGCTGTGGCCCGGGAGTGCAGTGGAGGATGGCCCAGGAGATCAGGAGAAGCACCTGGCTCCTGGCTTCGGATCAGCGCTGTGTGCTGGGGGCAGTATGCCGGCTGCGTTGGCCATTGGGGGGGGGGGCGGTGAACCAACAGAAAAGGAAGACCTTTTTCTCTGTCTCTGTCTCTCTCTCACTGTCCACTCTGCCTGTCTAAAAATACATAAATAAATAAAAATAAAAATAAAGTCATCTATGCTTATGCTTGTAGTTAGTAGTCCATTCATTTCTTTTTTTATTCATTTCTTTATTGCAACTATTCTATTGCATGAACATATCATAAGCCTGTCATAATTGTTACATAATTGGATTGTTTCCAGTTTGGGGGCTGTTAAAAGCAATGCTGAAGAATATTGCGGTGGGGTATGGTATACAAGAGGACTTCAAAAACTTCGTGGGAAATGAAATTAAAAGATAAGTTTGTTTTGGCATAAACAAAATTTTAAACCTGTGTTATGAAGGAGGGGCCTTTGTAAAGTTCATTGAAAATGTATACTATGAAAAAACTTCATGGATTTCAAAAATTTTTCCAACAAAATAAAATTATCTGTAAATTCCACCTTTCCATGAACTTTTTGAAGTATGTGTGTATAAAAAGAGAGAAAAATAGGAAAATCTTTCTAGTAGTAATATGCAAGTTGAACTCAGAGAGTGAGGAATCATGAAATTTAGTTGGGAAACTCAATCATAAATGATCAAACACTGAAATTTGGTGATTAACAGGAGTAAGAGAGGACAGATCTCTGGCAGTAGTTTACAAGCATGCTCACTTAAAGCTTTCCTAGTTAATACTAGGCTTCCTTTCTAAAAATACTCTCTCACAAAGCTCATATGCATGAATGCTAATGCTCATTCCTCCATGTTTTTTCCAACTTTTATGTTATTTACCTCTTTGAATGTTTGCCAAAATGACCAGAAAATCAGTTATTTTTAATTTCACCTTTCTAATTACTAGTGTCTTTGGGCATTTCCTTACTTTTTCATCAAGCTATTGAATTTTATGTGTGTAAGTTGCCTGTCCATATCCTTTGCCTATTTTTCTACCAGCTGTTTGCTGTTGGTTGACCCCAGTTAGCTCCCCAGGCTAGACTTGGAAGTCAGTAAGGACTGTGGAATTATTTGACACTAGGGCTGTTGATAGCAGGAGGCACCTTTACCTTTCCCCACCCTCATTCTCAGCAAGATGGCGTCCTCTGGCTGGGAGCCGGTTGCGCAGGTGAAGTGACAGCTCCTAGGGCGGCCAGCAGTAGTGGTTTCTGTCCTGTTTGCTATCTTTGGGAGTCTCTGTGCTGTTCTGTTACTTTACTGAGAATTCCTCTTGGTCAGTTCCCTGGGAACATGATCCTTACTTTGTTTTTCCGGTATTTTTCTATGGCTGCAGTGAGTGTAACTTCTCACTCTTTAGGCATCTTGATTCTCTATCAGCCAGGTCTTATCTTTGCTGTTGATTTGAGAAAACTCAATAAAGTTTGAATATTAATTCTCTGTCTACACCTGTTGTATTGTAAATATGGATTTCCCTGTCTCTTGCTTATCTTTGTTTACAGTGTCTCTTGCTGCAGATAAATATTTGTGTGTGTGATAACTTTTTTGATGTATCAGCTGGGCTAGACCACCATGTCCAATCATTCAGTCAGATACAACTTTTGGTTTTCTGACACAGCTATTTTGAAGACGTAATTAAAGCTCTAATCAGTTGACTTTAAGTAAGGGAGACTATCCTAGACAATCAGTTGATCATCTAATAAGCAGGACTAAGGCTTCTCCCAAAAGAAGATAAATTTTCAGCCACCTGTGATATCCTCTTGCTGGGAGACCTGCATTTCTGATCTGGGACTGGCTTTGCCAACCCTAAGCATCACATAAGCCAGTCTAAGCATATGTGTATGTGTGTTTATATATATATATATATACACACACACACACACACACACACACGGTGCATTTCTCAAAATGAATCCCCATCATTAAACAACATATGAACATATGACCACACACACAGATACATATACATGGTGTTCAACTTGGAATTTCTTTGGCTTTACAGTGATGTGAAAGTGACACATATTGTATAAAGTAGAGCTCATACTTTGAATTTTGATCTTTCCTCAGGCTAGAAATATGTGCTTCTCTATCACAACACTGGGCAGTAACAGCAAACTGCAGTTCCCCTTCAGTCACAAGATCATGCAGGTAAACAACTGATACACTACAGGTTACTATGTTGCTATGCTGTTATGCAGACTGGGTTTATTAAATTTACTATCTTGTAACATTTTCAGCTTAAGATGAGTTTATTAAGGCATAACCCCATTGAAAGTCAAGGAGCATAAAGTCGGGTACTGCATATGACATTTTGATAACTCTGCTTATATGACAGTATTTACCATATATAGTCTAGGTATGTAGCAGCTATACCATCTAGATTTGTATAAGTATACTTTCTGATGTTTGCAAAGTGGCAAAATTGCCTAATGGTGCATTTCTCAAAATGAATCCCCATCATTAAACAACATATGAACATATGACCACACACACAGATACATATACTGATGAATCTGCACAAAGTTCATGGAAAATACATATTATGAAAAAATTATGCATGGATATCAAATTTTTGGCACCAATATAAATTTATCTTTTCATTCCATTTCCATGAACTTTATAAAGAACCTCATGCACATATATGCATGTGTGTATGTGTGTACATGTGTGTGAGTGTATTTGAATTTCTATTTCTATTGATTTATTTCCCCCATTTGTTCTGCTTCTCTAGTTAAACCATGACATACACATAGAATAATAATATTTTTACTTTGAACATCTATCAATCTTTTCATTGACAGCATCTAGGTTTTGTGCCTTGTTGAGGCAGTCTTCATGTGAAGAAATATGTAATTCATGTTCTTGTAGCATTGGTGATAATGGCTAAAACTTGCAAAGTCCTCCTCCACTTCTCTCTACCATTCCTTCTTCATCTACAGGCAACCATTGTCAATAAATATACTAATCTATTTTTATGTCAAAAAATAGTTTGTGCATGTGTGTGAATGGGTAAAGTATATACAAAATAGGCTGGAAGAACACATCTCCATTTCGTAAAAATGGTTACTTGTAGATGAGGAGGGAATAGCAGACAGAAATGAAAAAGGACTTTTAGTGTATTTTTGCTTTCAATCTTCTAAAGCTTATACAATGAAAATGTAAATTCATATTTAATTTGGTGCTTTTTTAAATCTTAAAGCCTTTACAAAGAGTCAACAGTAATGACTGTGACTCTAATATTTCAAATTTGGGTGACCAAGACATAGGATTTACATTGATATAAATAATGATTCCAAAAGCAAATTGGTTTACTGTGGGCACTATAAAATCCCTTTCCATGCTTACATGCAGAATAGAAGACAATAAGGAGGCTGAGTATGTCTGACTGGACAGCACATACTTGGCCTAAATTTTCAAAGCATATAGATCAAGTGAAATATATTTACAGGCCAAATTTGGCTTGTGAGCCGTAAGTACGTAACTCCTACAACTGTATAATGAAAGATGAGGTTTTTTGGAACCAAGAAAGATAAATTTTGCAGTAGGCATTTGGTGTAGTGGTTAACAGTGCTTAGGACTCCTGCATCCCATATCAGAGCATCTGGGCTCACGTCCTGGATCTATTTCTTATCCAGCTTCCTGCTAATGTGCACTATGGGAGGCAGAAGTGATGGCTCAAGTGGTTGGATTCCTGCCACCCACTTGGGGGACAGACTGAGTTCTGAGCTCCTGACTTTAGCCTGGCTTATTCCAGGCCATTGTGGACATTTGGGGAGTGAACTAGCAGATGGTAAAATTCATTCATTCATTCATATTTCTCTCTCTCTCTCTCTCTCTCTCTCTTTCCCTCTCCCTCTCCTCCTCTCTCCCTTTTTCAAATAAATCAGTTAATTAAAAAATTTAAAGTCTGATAAACTTTGTGCTTTAAAAAAATCTTAAAATTATAAAAGTTAATATTCTAATAAAAACATCATTATAACTTGGTATGGATGTGTTCTTTTTGACAGATATATTGTAGATACATATTCATGCTGTGTTTAAGAATAGCATCCCATTTTGATTCAATTTGGGCAGAATGGTTGGGTTAATACAAAATCTTCTTCATCCACTTTCAAATAAGTGTAAAAGGACACATTTTCTAGGAAAGACAATTATTAAGAGTCCTATAAAGGTTAAGAAACTCAGAAATGGGGAATTTTATATTTGAAAGTGTGACATTCAATAAAAGGTGCTACTTGAAATGTCACACTTCATACCAAATGGTTAAGATTTTTAAAATTAAAGAACAGCAACATGAACAGGACTCAGCACTGATCTAACAGGACTCAGCACTGATCTAACACTGATCTAACTCTGGTGCTGACACTGTGGCATAGTAAGCTAAGCATCGCCTGCAGTGTCACCATCCTGTATAGGCACTGGTTCAAGTGCCAGCTGCTCCTTTTCTGATCCAGCTCTCTACAATGGCCTGGGAAAGCAGTGGAAGATAGCCCAAGTGCTTGGGCCCCTGCACCCATGTGTGAGACCCAGAAGAAGCTCCTGGCTCCTGGCTTCGGATCGGCTCAGCTCTGGCCATTTAAGCCATATGCAGAGTGGACCAGTAGATGGAAGACCCCCGACCTCTTTCTATAACTCTGTCTTCCAAATAAATAAATTTTTTCTTTTTTTTAGATTTATTTATTTATTTGAAAGTACACAGAGAGGAGAGGCAGAGAGAGAGAGAGAAAGAGAGGTCTTCCATCTGCTAGTTCATTCCCCAATTGGCCACAAAGGCCAGAACTGCGCAATCTGAAGCCAGGAACCATGAGCTTCTTCCAGATCTCTCACGTGGGTGCAGGGGTCCAAGGACTTGGGCCATCTTCTACTGCTATCCCAGGCCATAGCAGAGAGCTGGATTGGAAGTGGAGCAGCCGGGACTAGAACCAACGCCCATATGGGATGCTGGCTCTTCAGCACAGGGCTTTAACCAACTGTGCCACAGTGCCGGCCCCAGTAAAGCTTTTTCAAAAAAAAATAAAAATTAAAAAAATTTTGGAAAACCTTGTATACAGGGGCTGGCATTGTGACACAGCAGGTTAAACTGTTGCTTGCAATGCTGGCATCCCATATCAGAGTGCCAGTTTGAGTCCTGGCTTACTCTGCTTCCAATCCACCTCCCATGCTAATGTACTTGGGCCCCTTCCACCCATGTGGGAAACCAGGATGGAGTTCCTGGCTCCTGGCTTCAGCCTGGGCCAGACCTGGCTATAACAACCATTTGGAGAGTGAACAGGCAGATAGAAGACCTTTCTCTCTCTCTCTCTCTCTCTCTCTCTTCACTTCTCAAATACAAATAAATAGTAGTGATAATAATAAAATTTTTATACTACAAATGTTACCATGAAGAAAATGAAGAGACAGCCCACAAAGTGGGAAAAATATTTGCAAATCAGAAAACTTATATAAGGAAAACTAACAATTCAATAATAAGACAACCTAATTTTAAAACATCTAAATAAAAATTTCTGGGAAAAAAGGGGAGTGAACTAGTGCCTAATAAACACATGAAAAAAATGGCCAACATCATTAGCCCTCAAGGAAGATACATAAAGAAATATAATGAGCCAAACCACCTTACACGCACTAGAATGACTCTAATCAAAAAAAAAACAACAGGGGTAGGGTGTGGTGCAGCAGGTTAAGCCACCACTTGGGATGCCACATCCCATGTCAGAGTGCCTGAATCAGCCCCCACCTCTGCTTCCAATCCAGCTTCCTGCCAGTGCATCTGGGACGCAGCAGTCCCCATCACCAACATGAGAGACCTAGATGGGGTTTCTGACCCCTGCTTTGGCCTGGTCCAGCCCTGGCTGCTGAGGGCATTTGAGGAGTGAACCAGTAGATAGAAGTGGTTGGTCTCTCTCTCTCTCTCTCTCTCTCTCTCCCTTTAAAAAAATTTTTTTTCAATGAATAAATCAACAGTTTTTTAGAAGTATAGTTCCTCTATTTTTATAAAAATTCAAATAGCAGAAGTGGGTATTTAGCCTAGCTGTTAAGATGCTTGCATCCCACTTTGCAGTGCCTGGGTGCAATGCCCAGCTCCAGTTCCCGATTCCAGCTTCCTACCAATGCAGATCTTGCCAAGCAGCAATTATGGCTCAAGTACTTGGGTTCCTGCCACCCATGTGGGAAACCAGGATTGAGTTTCCAGCTCCTGGCTCTGGCTCCGCCCCAGCTGAGGTAGCCACCAAACATTGCCCTTGGCTTTCCATTTTAGTTTGCTTCAGATAATTGTTTATTTCTCTTTTGGCCTCCTCTGTGATCCACTGGTTGTTCAGGAGCATGTTTTAAGTTCCCATATTTGTGAAGTTTCTAAAATTGTTCCTGTTACTGATTTATAATTTCATAACTTTGTGATAAGAAAACATACTTGGTATGTCTTCAGTACTCTTAAATTCATTCAGACTTTTTTGTAGCCTAACAAATGACCCAACTGGATCGTTTCATGCTCACCTAAGAATGTGTATTCTGTTGCTGTTCTGTATTGTCTGATGTATGTATAGTTCAAGTCCAACGTTTCCATATTAATTTTCTGCCTGGATAATTTGTCCATTGTTGAAAAACGGGTACTGAAGTCCCCTGCTATTATTATACTGAAATCTCTTCTTTCAGATCAACTAATATTTACTTTATACAATTAGGTGTTCCCATGTTCGGTGCTTATATAATTGTTGTATCTTCTTGATGAATGGACTCTTTTATCATTATATAACGACTTTCTCTGTTTCTTTTTACAGTTTGAGATGTAAAGTCCATTTGCACTTTAATATTTGGAATATCTCTTTCCATTCTTTCACTTGCAGTCCCTGTGTGCCTCCATTTCCTCCCAGTGCAGTACTGAAGCTTCATTAGTTTCTTTTGGTTGCTACCATGATTTCCTGACTCTGTAATCCTGTGTCTGTGCATTGATGTCTGTGCGTCTGAAGAAGCAGCTACCTCCTCTGACCTTTACAGGTGTTTTTGGCAGGGACAGACCCTCACTATCCAGTCTAGCTTGAGAATCGGCTGAAGACAGCCATGGGTAGACAGAACTTACTGCTGGGTTCTCTAGTTGTGCTGGGTTCCTGTCGTTGCTCAGAAGTTGGATGGGGCTGCTGGCTGGACAGCGCTGCTCAATGAGACCACTGGCTGGGCTCTGGAGCCAGCAGAGCCACTGGTGAGGCACCACAGTGGCCTCTGACCAAGCAGGGTCACACACTGTGTTCCTTGGCCAGGCAGTACCATGATCTGGATTCTGCAGTTGGACAGGACTGCAGACGAGAATGCAAGCTGAGGCTGAGCCTTTGCTCAGGACAAGTGGGAGCAGAGGCTGCAGAGAAACACAGGGAGAAGACTTGCCTCCTTGCCTGGTAGAGCTTTCAGGTAGGTTCTGAGGCTGGGCTGAGTCACTATTTGGAAGCCCAGTCAGGCAAGGCAAGCTTCTGTGCTCTGTAGAAGTATATGAGGGCTGCCTCTTCCCACCTGGGTGGAGCCATGAGGCTGTGGCATAGGGAAGGGTAGGCATGTGGCTAGCTAGGGACTTAAGACAGGCAGAACTCACCAGGCTCCTGGAAGTGACCAACTCACCTCTGCAGGTGGGCTAAGCCATTGTCCAGCATCTCTGATCTGGCACAACTGCTGGCAGGAACACAGAGCTACCACCAAGACCCTCATGATGGTCACTGTGAACCCTGCACTCTTTCTTTGTCTCTATCTGACCCCAGATGGTCTAGGTCTGCCATTACCCCCAGTGTCTCCCAAGAAGTGAGGCAGGAGTAGGCCTCCAAGAGTTCTGGAAGCTAGATGTCCACCCAGGCTCCTTTCCCTGCAACAGAAACCACAGACCCAGAGGAACCCTCTCTGCAGGATACTGTGCCAACCAGGGGGAGGGCTGATGCAGTCAAAGGGAGACCACTCCTCCCACCCTTCTGTGTCTGCGTGATTCCCCCCTGCCCCCACCAGTTCTGATCCACACAGGGTCCTCAGTCTCATTCTCCAGTTTGGGATTTTTCACCAAGGTGTTCTGGTCTGTGGATAGCTGCTAGCTGAACTTTCCTGTGGGGAGAACTGAAGCCTGGGACCAACTATTCTGCCATGTTCCAGACATTACTCCCTCTGAGTCTTTATGTAAGACTGTAGCCTCCAGCTTCAATTTCAGTTCAGTAAAACCAAAGCTCTATTGTCTGAGAATTTTGAGAAGACTAGAAAATATCGTGCATCAAAATTCAGGATGGACTGGCTTTTTGAACAGCACAACTACCAGATAAGCTAAGGACAAAAAGGAAGTCTCAAACAGCTCCAGTCTCCTTTGCAACTGTATCTGCAACCCAAACCTAGTTTTCCTTCCCAGCACTGGAAGGATTTTCAATCAACAGTAACTACTGTGTGCTTACTACATGCCACACACTGCTAGGTGCTGGAGACACAATGACTACCACAAGGTCTCTGCTTCCAGAGGGTTCCCAGCTTGGAGGGAAGCAAAGAATTACACAGAAGGAATAATTTAAAAAAAAAAGAAAAGTAATGCAAGAGAGGTCCAGACTCAGTACTGTGGGAGCAGGGAGGAGACTACTGAGTAAAGCTGAGAAAGCTGCCCATGAAGGTGACCTTGCCGCTGGGCCTTGGAGAATGAGCAGAAAGCGCCTGCTGTGCTCTCGGGGCATTTTCCCTACACATGTAAAATTCCTGTTATGCTCTTAAGCGAGCGTTTCTAAACATCCTTATCTACAAATAAAGCAGAATCAAATGAATTCCAAAAAAGGCACTAACTAGGCTATAAAGCTATTCCAAGAATAACAGACATGAGAACGTAGTTGAAGACGTCTATGGGCTTTCTCTCTTTCTCTCTTCCTTTCTTTTTTGTCAGGCAGAGTTTGACAGTGAGAGAGAGAGAGAGAGAGAGAGAGAGAGAGACAGTTATAGACAGTGAGAAAGAGACAGAGAGAAAGATCTTCCTTCCGTTGGTTCACTCCCCTAATGGCTAATGGATTGGCGCTGCACCAATCCGAATCCAGGAGCCAGGTACTTCCTCCCATGCAGGTTTAGGAGGAGCCCAAGCACTTGGGTCATCCTCCACTGCCCTCCCGGGCAACAGCAGAGAGCTGGACTGGAAGAGGAGCAACTGGGACTAGTACCTGGCGCCCCAACCTGGACTAGAACCCAGGGTATCGGCGCCACAGGCGGAGGATTAGCCTAGTGAGCCATGGCACCAACCAGTTTTTTACAAGAATGCCAATAATCAGGAAAATAATGGACAGTTGATCCTAATTTATCTGGCAATAGCTATGGTTTTTCTGCTTTATTTTGCTCTGTCATAAAACAGACTCATTTCTGTATTTAAGATTGGGCTGAACCACAAAATCATTCTATCATAGGGGTAGAAGTGGCCCAGATGGGTAGTCTGTACACCTTGACTTCAGGTCTGGCTGCATTTAGTGACTGCTGGGTTAAATTTTTCTTTTCCTAAGATAGTTGAGAAAGATACTCCCAACTTCCCTTGCCAATCTGTCTTTTATCATCCATGGTCTTAGAAGTCATCTTTGGTAAGTGAAATAAAGTGGCGTTTTCATGTGCAATTACTGAGTAAAAACCAACTGGAAACCCTAAGACTAGGTGGGCATTTCTCAGAAGCTAGAATTCCTCTGAAACAAGAAATTTATCAGCAAATGGTCTGTGAACCAGTTTTGACCCCCAAATGCTTCACTCCATCTCTGAATGAACAAGGTGTTTTTATCTCAGTGTGATTTGTCAAGTGATTACAAAGACACACTACCATTTCACACGTAGATTGGCCATTCACAGCTGTGAAAAACTGAAATTTCTCCTGTCATTTAAGTGGGAAAGGATTACAACCAAGATAATATGAAGCAAAGTTTAATTTGAGGCAACAAATAAAAAACTCATGGAAGAGAAAATTTTCTATCCTTCCATCCTTGGACTTTATTTCCAATATCCTAGGGACAGATAAACACCCATTTCTACTTCCACACCTTTCTCACTCTCCAAATTAGCCAAATAGATTTAGTTCTTCTATTTGTGTTTTTGTATAATTAACAGTGTTATATGGTTTTGTTTAAAGTATGTTTGCTATTCAATAAATATGGCTTTAACTTCAACTCCACTCTATAGACTTTAATATTTAATTCTTGCTTTAATTCCTTTAAATTAAAAGTTCCACTTCCCTCCCTTACACACACACAGAGAGAGAGAGAGAGAGAGAGAGAGAGAGAGAGAAAAGAAGAAGAAGAAGAAGGAGAAGGAGGAGAAGAAGAAGAAGGAGGAGGAGGAGGAGGAGGAGAAGGAGGAGGAGGAGAAGGAGGAGGAAGAGGAGAAGGAGGAGAAGGAGGAGAAGGAGGAGAAGGAGGAGGAGGAGGAGGAGAAGGAGGAGGAGAAGAAGAAGGAGGAGAAGGAGGAGAAGAAGGAGGAGAAGGAGGAGAAGGAGGAGAAGAAGGGGAAGGGGAAGGGGAAGGGGAAGAGGAGGAGGATCGGCTTTGTTGTCCTGAATTTCATATCAGTGAAGTACAGGATGAACTCTGATAGCATCCAGAGGTACTTAGAAGTGTTTGTGCCCAATGCAACTTGGTCATAAAAGAGGAAAAGAAAAATCTTGGACTTGAATTCATACTGAAAGTTTTCCATACCTGCTAACAGCTGCTGCTGCTGCTGCTGCTTACAGGGTCTGAGTCCACCCGTACAAGGATGGACTGGGTCCGAGGAAAGGGAGTGCGCCGCTCGCCCGTTCCCCAGCCTCCCGATCCCGGAGACAATCAGACGCAGCGGGGAGCCAAGTCTAGCGAGGACTCATTTACTCCGTGCGTAACCGAACCTTTTATAGCACAAAACTGCAGAGTCATTGGGGCGGGGCTAAGGACCAACCAATCACTTAAACGGTCACTTTACGGGGGGATTTCTATAGGACTAGCTATATGTCTATACACTTGTTACCAGTCTTGTTACCTCCCCTGATGTTGTGTAGCCAATTAGCTTTTGAGTTCCGCCCATCTTACTTCCTCTGGGCACCATTTTCTTTGCCCCTCCTTGGCGCCGCCTGGTCCGCCATGGTGGTGGCTGGGACCACGTGCGCGCACACTGGGTCCCTCCCTGCTCTGCCATCCCCAGGGCACCCGCCGGCTGGCTCCGCGGGCCCTGGCTTGGGTTAGTTCACGGGCTCGGCTCTACGCAACTCCATTCCACACAGCTCAGGCAGGGGCACCCAGGGGAGCTGCGCATGCGGAGCCCCCGGGCCGGGCCGGGCCGGGCCTGGCCTGGCTTGGCTGTGCCATGGCTGCGCTCATGCCCCGCAGCTGCTGCTTTATCATTGTTGTCATCACTTTCATTTTCTTCTTCATCAATGTCATCATCTTAGTTTATTTACTGTAAAGGCAGAGAAAAAGAGAGAGTGAGTGAGAGAGAGAGAAACACAGCGATCTTCCATCTGCTGTTTCACTCCACAAATGTTCACAACAGCCAGGGTTGGGCCAGGCTAAAGCCAGTAATCTATAACTAAATCCAGGTCTCCCGCATGGTAGGATCCATCACTTCAGTCCACAAGGGTATGCATTCCAGGAAGCTAACCCAGAAACACAGAAGCAGGGCCGGCACTGTGGCACAGTAGATTAAGCATCCACCTGTGACCCCAGGCATTACATATGGGTGTCTGTTCCTGCCTCAGTTGCTCAACTTCCAATTCAGCTCCCTGCTAATGGCTTGGGAAAGCAGTGGAAGATGGCCAAGTGCTTGGGCCCTTGCACCCACGTGGGAAACCCGGAAGAAGCTCCTGGCTCCTGACTTCGGATTGGCTCAGCTCCGGCCATTGTGGCCATGTGAGAAGTGAACCAATCAGCAGATGGAGGACCTTTCTCTGTCTCTTCCTCTGTCTGTAACTCTGCCTCTCAAATAAATAAATAAATCTTTTAAAGAAGGCAGAGAAACTGGGACTGGATCCCAAGCATTCCACATAGGATGCAGGCATCCCAAGCAGCAGCTTAACCTGATATATCATAATGTCCACCCCTACTCATTTCTTAGTTATTACCAATTCATTGAACTCTCAGAGTGGCATATAGTATCTGCTTTACTGGAGCCTGTTTAGTCACTAGTTTCATGTAAGCACTTTTCTAAGGGGCAGAAAAGTAGAATTTTATTTCTTCTGTAACGAAAGGTTAGTTGCATGTGGCATCCTAAGAACTAAGTGGTGGATCATTAGGCCCTAATATCTGGCCCTGACCATCAGAACATCTGTCCTCCACCATTCTCAAATGCTAGCCAGTTCCAGCCTAAACACTGCCTAGCAACCTTTGTGCAAGAGCCTTGAAAACAATTCCTCTCCCTGGGGTGCACAATATCTCTGAGAATAAATTCAGACCTGCAAATTGATCTTGGCCAACTCCTTCCTGACTGGAGGTAGACCCTTCTCCTGAGTTGCTGGTTCCTCAGAAGTATAGTCGTCCACACCTTGGTGACCCCCTTCCAAGAAGGTTCTCCTGGACTGCTGCTATTTCCAAAGCCTGTGTAAAGTCCAGAGAGTCTTGTGGTAGCTCCACACCTGAGAAACACAGTCAGGCGGACTCCTGGTGGGTGGCTGAAGTGCATCTCCATCTGTCATTCAATCTATTGGATTGAATAGATTCTGGTGGCCAGTTCTGTGCAGAAGTGAAAGTGCACTCCAGCAGATCATGCAGGTGACAAGGAGCCCATCAGAGAGCAGCGCAGCAAAGTGGCCAGGAGCTAGAGCTCTGGACTCAACTGAATGAACCTGGACAAATGACTTAACCTCTCTGTGTCTCAATGCCTTTGTTCATAAAATGAGGATAACAATAGTACCTCTCTCCTAGGTGGTGTTGAGGAATGAGTGAGTTAATGCATATGGGAGTGTTTATAATTGTGCCTGAAACAATGTAAATGCCACCTAAGTATTTACTATTTTTACTACTGAGCATGGCCAACAGACTCGAGTATCTTAAAATCCATATGCTATAGAAAACAAACAAGACTGACCCTGAATAGGCTTCAGCTTTCCCTGGACTTCCTTGGCTATCTGGGTATAATATTACTGCATATTAGCACACATTCTGTCATTGTTCAAGAGCAACTGTTCAGATATTTCTCAAATTGGTCCCAATAGAAGAATGTTCCATGAGATGTCAATTACCTGTGCCAGCAGAGTTTCTTCCTGCAGCAAGATAAATTATTTTTTCAACCACTGAACAACATTTAAATTGATTTCTTGACTCTGGGACTTGTCCGTCTTTCATGTGACATGTGCATTGTGAAACTCTGGAGAGGGATTTGGTATGCAAGGTTGACCAAGTGTATTTGATTGAAGAACCCTTTGTTCTCAGAGTTCTGGCACTTCCCTAGCTTCCCCAAACTGTGTTCCAAAGGGGATGCTAGTGGGTGCTACTTGGCAACTGACAGAAAGATTATTATATCAAGTAACAGTTAGGTCCTGCCTTCCTAATTCCTAATTAACATGAATGAATTTTATTATAGTGAAGAACATGTTCCGAAGTATTAAAATCAATGGTTTCCAGATTTGGAGATTTCAAAGACCAGTAAAATCAATAAATTGCCACCATTTTATCTTGCCAAGGGAAATCATCAGAATAAGCTGCTATTTATTTCATAAAATAAAAATATTTTAACAGCCAGAAAATAGTGCAGAAATAATATAATAATCAAATAATTCAGATGGCTTAGTGGTTAACATGCTGCTTGGGATACCTGCGTCTTATAGGAGTGCCTCGAGTCCAGTCTTGGCTCCCCTCCTGATTCCAGCTTCCTGCTAAAGTGCACCCTGGGAGGCAGCAGGTGGTGGCTCAGGGAGCTGGGTCCTTGACACTCGTGTGGGAGACCTGGATTGAGTTCCAACAGCCTGATCAGTCCTGACTGTTGCACAGAGTTAGGGAATGAACCAGCTGATGGGCGATCTCTCTCTCTCCCTCTCCCTCTCTCTCTCAAATAAAGGAATTAAAAATAAAGAACAAAGAGCAATTATTTAAGTTGAATATACTTCGCTGTGTAAAAACTCAATATGTTAAGTTCACCCACGTTATTGCATCAGAGAATAGATTTTAGGAATGCTAATCACACACATACACACACAAAGAAAGGCAACTATATTTTATAATGCAGAACTATAATACTTCACTGTGTATATCAAAACATCATGTTGTATGCCTTAAATATATACAACTTTAAAAATCCATTTCATTATTTGCATTTTTGTCATTTTGCCTTGAGTCATGAAAAAACTTCTTGGTCTATTATTTAGTTATTGCTGACGTACCCAGCAGCACACAGTGTTTGTCAAGTTCCCTCTCTGTATTTCAGATTTGATTTATTTGAAAAAGGCTGCTTCTTTCTCGAGTGGGTGCTAACTGGCCATGGTATGGAGTTTATTGACCAACTGGCCATGGTATGGAGTTCTGCAAGTCTGGATTATCATATACAGAGACAGTGTTTTTGTCTTGCCAGTGTGCTAAGAGCACTGTGGTGGTGGCAGGAGGATGGACAGCGATTATGGAGGAGACACGCTGCCCCATCCACATCTCCAGGCTGCTCTGGGCACTTGCTCCCAACCTGCCACTATACCTCTGGAAACCTCTTCTGTCATAAAGGAGAACCTCTCTTTCCTCAGGCTCTTCTCTGAAAGAATTCCACCTCGCTGGCATCAAGGGTGAGTCTCCCTTGAAGAAGCTACAACTTCCTTTGCAGTCCCCAGGTAGAGGTCATTCATTTGCCCTGGTCCATCCGGGCTAGAACAGGGGGCCACCCTCTTCATTCCCAGACACAATCTCCAGAATTCAGGAACAGCCCTCCCCTCCTGTCTTTTCTCCTGCCAATCCTGCTTTCCAGGCTCTTCCATAGAATCCTTCCTCCATCCTCTTTCAAATTCGGCATTCCTTGGCTTGGTCTCGGACCTTACTCTTCCCACTTTATAATCATTCCCTAAAAATTAATATCCAGTCCCATAGTGTCAGTTACCATCTTTGCTGGTGAACCTCAGATGTTTAACTATTGCTCAAAAGTCTGTTTGGGACTTCAGACTTGCACAACCTACTTCTCGGCCTCCCCTGCATATCCCATGGGTTCATCAAATTCAACAGGTTCATAACTGAACTAATTTTCCTCTTATCAGACCTGTGTTTTCTCTCTCAAAATGCACCGCCATCTATCCAACCAACACTGAAACATAAGGGAGATTGTCTCTCTTTTTCTTTCTCTTTCCCCATTCCCCAGAGCCAGGCTCCCATGTTTTATGATAGGTAAACTATATTATCTAGGGGCAGATATTGTATCACAGCAGTTTAAGCTGCTGCTTTGATGCCTGTATCCCATATCACGGTGCCAGCTGGAGTCCTGGCTACCCCACTTCCCATTCAGCTTCCAGCTAATGTACCTGGAAAGAAAGAGATAATGGCCAATACTGAGTTCCTGCCACCACACATTTGGGAGACCTGGATGGAATTCCTGGCTCATGGTGTCAGCCTGGCCCAGCCCTAGCTGCTGGAGGCATTTGGGGAGTGAACTAGCAGATGGAAGATATCTCTCTCTTTCTCTGTGCCTTTAAATAAATCTTTTGAAAAACGTTATCTGAACATCTCTAGAAATCTGCAATTTTCTCTTTCTGGACCAGCCCTTGCTCTTGTGCAAGTCCTCACCATCTCCTGCTGGAATAACTGGAAGCCCAGCCTTGCCCCTCTGGTCTTTTCTCCATTCCACAGCATGACCTTTCTAAACCCAAATCTGATTACGATGTCTGCAGGCTCAGAACCTCTCCATGGCTTTCCCTATCTGACAGTGAGGCTCCTGCATGACTGAGTAGCCTGTGCTATCTCCTATCACTCCCAGGTCTTAAGGGGGCCACTCCTGGGATTCCAGGCTTCTGCACACGTCACCCCCTTGCCTTAAACACATCTCCCCACACCAACACACACACCCTACACCCCACACCTACTTTCACCAGGCTCAGGCTTCAACTCACATATCTCCTCATCCAGGAAGTTTCTCCTGATGCCTCAACTCGCTGTTATGTTAGGAGCACCTCCTCTGCGCCCTCAAAGTATGCAATTCCTCCTCATTGTAGAATTTTCCATGCAAAGCAGTAAGAATTTATTAGATCAGCTACCTCCCCACCACACTGTAAGCTCATGAAGACACAAACTGTGCTGTTTTATTGGACATCAAATCCCTTGAGCCTAGTAGCACTTAGCGCTTCTCATCAGAGGTACACAATAATACTCTAAATAAATGAATGAATGTGTTTGATGATTGTCCAGGGTTTCAGGGGTTCTTGATTAGTGGATGCACCACACAGATCATGAGAGGGAACAACACACTCAAAATAGGATAATTTAGGAAGAGCTGATTTACAATAGGATTATGTACAAACACCAAGTATAAGAGAACTACTAGTAAGAGGTCAGTAACTTCAGCTATTACAATCCTGAGTGTTGAAGTAGTTACAGAACAGAGAGAGTCAGGTCAGGCCAGCAACTTAAAGGGAGCACTAGGCTTTGATTAAGAGACACAGGCAGGCCAGCGCCGCAGCTCACTAGGCTAATCCTCTGCTTTGCGGTGCCAGCACAGCAGGTTCTAGTCCTGGTCGGGGTGCCGGATTCTGTCCCAGTTGCCCCTCTTCCAGGCCAGCTCTCTGCTGTGGCCAGGGAGTGCAGTGAAGGATGGCCCAGGTGCTTGGGCCCTGCACCCCATGGGAGACCAGGATGAGCACCTGGCTCCTGCCATCGGATCGGCGCGGTGCACTGGCCGCAGCATGCCAGCCGCGGCGACCATTGGAGGGTGAACCAATGGCAAAGGAAGACCTTTCTCTCTGTCTCTCTCTCTCACTGTCCACTCTGCCTGTTTAAAAAAAAAAAAAAAAAAAGGGTCGGCGCCATGGCTCAACAGGCTAATCCTCCGCCTTGCGGTGCCGGCACACCGGGTTCTAGTCCCGGTCGGGGCTCCGGATTCTGTCCCGGTTGCCCCTCTTCCAGGCCAGCCCTCTGCTGTGGCCCGGAGTGCAGTGGAGGATGGCCCAAGTGCTTGGGCCCTGTACTCCATGGGAGACCAGGAAAAAGCACCTAGCACCTGGCTCCTGCCATCGGATGAGCGCGGTGCGCCGGCCGCAGCACGCCGTCCGTGGCAGCCATTGGAGGGTGAACCAACAGCAAAGGAAGACCTTTCTCTCTGTCTCTCTCTCTCACTGTCCACTCTGCCTGTCAAAAAAAAAAAAAAAAAGAGAGAGACACAGGCAGCTGAGACTACTGTATTGGTCAGAGTTCGAGAGAGAAACAGAAATAGTAGGAGGCATTAGTTTATGTAATTGAACAGGCTGGCAAGAAGAGTCCAAAATCCCAGGGTAGCATTGTGGCACAGGAGTTAAGCTGCCACTTGTGACACTAGCATCCTATACTGGAGTACTGGTGTGCGTCCCTGCTGCTCCACTTCCCAACCAGCTTCCTGCTAATGTGTCTGAGAAAGCATCAGACAATGGCCCAAGTGCTTGGTCCACTGCCACCCATGGCTAGGAGTCCCTGGCCATTGTGGCCATATGAGAGGGAACCAGCAGAAGGAAGATTTTTTTCTGTCTCTGTGTCTGTGTCTGTGTCTGTCTCTGTCTCTCTTCCTCTTTCTCACTCTGCCTTTCAAGTGAATAAATAAATAAACCTTCAAAACCGATTGGCAGGTCATCATCAGGAAGGATTGAAACTCTCAGGCCCAGGGTAAAGCAGCTATCCAGAGGTGGATGTTTTTCTTCTACTGGGAAGCCTCCGTTCTACTCTTAAGCTCTTTCAAATGATAGAGTCAGACCCATCCCAGTTATCTAAAAGAATCTCCCTATTGACAGTCAAGTGATTATGCACTTTAATCATATGTACAAAATACTTCTGTGGCAACACCAAGATTAGCCTTTTTTTTAAGGATTTATTTATTTTACTTGAAAGTCACAGTTACACAGAGAGAGGAGATGCAGAGAGAGAGAGAGAGAGAAAGAAAGGGAGAGAGAGAGAGGTCTTCCATCTACTGCTTCACTCCCCAGTTGGCCGCAATGGCCATAGCTGCACCAATCCGAAGCCAGGAGCCAGGAGCTTCTTCCAGGTCTCCCATGTGGGTGCAGAGGCCCAAGGACTTGGGCCATCTTCTACTGCTTTCCCAGGCCATAGCAGAGAGCTGGATGGGAAGTGGAGCAGCCGGCTCTCAAACTGGCACCCATATGGGATGCCGGCACTGCAGGTGGCGGCTTTACCCACTACACCACAGCGCCGGCCCCCTAGATTAGCCTTTGATTGAACAACTGGAGACTGGAGACTGTAGTCTAGCCAAACTGACGCACATAACTGATCATCTCAGCTACCCTGAAGGAGGAGAGCTGGGAAATATACACCATGACCTTACTCTTCTCCTCCATCTTATTTTCCTGCAGGGCTCTCCATTGAGTGAGCCCACCCAGCAGTCAGAAGGCAGAGAACCCATTGGTGGCGTCCATACAGGTTACTGGACTGTACAGGCTGCCTGGAGGGTGGAGGAAGAAGCTCAAACCAGGCTCCCGACCAGTCTTTGAGTTGCGAGTGAGAATCTTCAGTTAGGGCATTGAGGAGTCACACTGCCGTTTTAAAGAAAGAAGCTCCTTGGAGAGGAAAGGTTAGAAGTGGAGGCATGTCCACTGAGAGCTTCCCCTTAGGAGGCTTGTCCAGTCCTGTGCTCTTCCTTTCAGCTTTGGGAACAGACTCTTGCAGGGTCGTTTCAAATGTTGCCCCTTTTAGCCAAAATCTCATTGGTCACATCAAGACTTCCTGATAATCTGGAGTCACCTCTACAGTTCACGCGGCATGCTACGAGGGATAAAGACAAGGGCAGCACACAGGGATGTGGCCGGGCCCGAGTTCTCTTCCCTGTGGCCATCCATACAGGGAAGCTGCCGCCTGGTGAACAGGACTGACCAGTTGTGGAGTGGGAGAAACAGCCTTCAGGCAGACAGCACAGGAACTGTGAGGTACATCCACCTCCTGGTCTTTCCCAAGTTCAAAATGGCAAGGTAACCCTGGAAGAGGGTTCGCCGTCTCCTGGGTGGCATGTATTTTTCACGGCTAAGAGTTCAAACTTTTAAGGTTTGACTATCTGCTGCAGCACTTGCTGAGTATATGATCTTAGACAAGTCAATCTATAAAAACAGAATTTGGTCAGTGTGGGAATAAAATGAATTAATAAAAATTTTTACAGTGGTATCTAGCATGTAGTAAGGGTCCGTTCAATGCCAGTTATTATTATTATCATCCAAAGCAAATTGATGATTTCAATTTCCTAAATATAAACAGCAAACAGAGCCAAATACTGTCAACTGCTTTGTAAATAGTTTTATCAGAACACAGCTACACCTGTTTACATACTGTTCATGGCTACTTTTGCTCTGCAGAGTTGAACAGTTGCCAGAGAGACAATAAGACCCACAAAATTACAATATTTACTTCCTTTGTGGAAAAAGTGCTCTAACGCTGATTCTGAAAGTGACTGGGGCTGCTGTTGTGCTGTAGTGGGTTTAACTGTTGCCTGCAAGACCAACATCCCATGTAGGTGCTGGTTCAAGTCCTGGCTGCTCCATTTCTGATCCAGCTCCCTGTTATTCCACCTGGGAAAGCAGCAGAGGATGGCCCAAGTGCTCAGGCCCCTGCACCCATTTGGGAGACCTGGATGAAGCTCCTGGATCCTAGCTTCCGCCAGGCCCAGCCCTAGCTGTTGTGGCCATTTGGGCAGTGAACCAGCAGATAGAAGATCTCTCTCTGCCTCTGCTTGTCTTTCTGTAACTCTGCCTTTCAAGTTAATAACTCTTTTAAAAAAGAAAATGCAAGTGGGGGCCGGCGTTGTGGCGTAGCAGGTCAAGCCACTGCCTGCAGTGCCAGCATCCCATATGGGCACCAGTACGAGTCCTGGCTGCTCCACTTCCAGTCCAGGTCTCTGCTATGGTCTGGGAAAGCAGTAGAAGATGGCCCAAGTCCTTGGGCCCCTGCACCCACATGGGAGACCCAGAGGACATTTCTGGCTTCTGTCTTTGGATTAGCATGATTCCAGCCTTTGCTGCCAGTTAAGGAGTAAACCAGTGGATGGAAGACCTCTCTCTCTCTCTCTCTCTCTCTCTGCCTCTCCTCTCTCTGTGTAACTCTGACTTTTGAATAAATAAAAATAAATCTTTTAAAAAAATAAAAATAAAAAATGAATAAATGCCCAATTACAATGCATAAAAATTGATTTTTCCTAAAGAAATCTTGTCATTCATTTTGCAGTATTAGAAAAAAGTACAGGCATGGGCATTTATCACAGTCACTGCATGGGCGCCTATATCCCCTATTGAGATGTCTGCTTCAAGTTCCAGCTATTCCACTTTTGATCCAGCTTCCTGCTAACGTGCACCCTGGGAAGCAGCAAATGATGGCTCAAGTACTTGAGTCCCTGCCACCTGCATGGGAGAACTTGATTGAATTATAGGCTTTGGCCTAGCCCAGCCCTGGTTGGTGTGGGCATCTGGGGAGTGAACCAGCAGGTGGAACAGATCTCTCTCTCTCTCTCTCTCTCTCTCTCTCTCTCTCTGCCTTTCAAGTAAATGAAAATAAATAAACACTTGAAAAAAAAGAAGCTGTCTTCCAGCAATCTGCCTTTGCTTCATTACTTCATGCCTCTACATTCCCCTACTTTTCTTATGTTCTTGACTTTTACTTGCCAATCTGCTTTAAGACGAATTTCAACACAGCAACTTCATGTGCTCTCCATCTTTCCTAACTTCTCCCCTCCATGTTTCCCTTCGAACCTGGTAATTTGACCTCGAATCTCTGTGACTTGATTTAGGAGAGGGGGATGAGACCTCCCTGACCCCCCCCCACACACACACATAAAGCAGCCCTCCCATGAAAACAGCCTGCTGCTCAAAGTGTACCAAATGTGGGGAGAGACCAGTAAGAACCTTTCTATTTCCTCACTTCCTATTGTAGTCAGCATCACACCTATGATAAAAAAAAAAAAACCCTCACAGGAACTGCATTTATGAAAAGTAGCCATTCGAGAAGATGCTTTATTTCAAAAACACAATGCCTTGTCTCTTAGCCAAGCACACTTATTCTAAAGAGCTGGTATGCAATTAATGTATTTGGAACACATGACTGATTAAAAATAGCAGCACTGTTAAGTTCTAACTTTGTTCTTTTGCCAGTTTTGAAGCTCCATGAGAGCAAAGGATTTAACGATCATGGTAACTAGATAAAACCAAAGCTTATGTCTGTTCGCCTGCTTTGTCTCACTGACTATGTCCAGGTCTATATATGAATCCCAAACCAGAGCCTGCTACAAGCAACTTTAGATTTCTAATGTATTTGACATATTAGCTTATTTTATTAAATGCACTTATCAACGAAATTGGACTTGATAACAATAAAACATAATCCAGAGGATTGCTTGAAAAAAAATGAAACTTTCTTTTTTAAGTTTACCACAACCAAAACCTTATGCTTCCCCCAAATTCCTTTGCAATTTTATTTTCTAGTAGTATAGGTTTCATTCCAAAAAAAATCTTGATCTGTTACATTTTATTTACTTGCTTGGATTTTCTGTCCCTTCTTTAAAAGCCATTCTTACCTTGCCAATTTCCATAACCAAATGTGTTGAAATCTTTATTTCCTTTGCTTCTGAGTAAAAATTTCATAATATAGCTGTATTAATTGCTTCCATTTAAAAAATGTGCTGGGGCCTTTGCTCTCCTGTCCATGCCCAGCTGTTCTCCTTGGCTACCCTCTGGGGCTGAACTCATGACAGAACCTCATGCTGCAGAATCCATCACTCTGACACAGCCTCCAGCCAAATGGAGACCTCTGCACCTGCAGGCACCCTCTCTCCTCTCTTCCAATCCCCCCTCTTTGCTCCCTCCCATCAGGCTATACACAGGCTTCACTCACTGGTCTTGTATGGTGTTTGGTGAAGCAGAGCACGCCCCAGTGCTGAGGATGGCGTCTCTGCTTTGTTCTGGCTTCACGTTTGCATGCACAGCAAGGGTCCCTCAGGTGCCACTCCCTTTTCCCCTCACAGGGAAGGAGGGGATTTGCTCAAGATGAGTTTGGGAGAAGGACCACAACTTGCCTTTGTTTTCTCTGCCTCTTCCTTGCAGGGCGCTCCCCTTTTTCCTCACCTCTGCTTGCTGTGGAGTACTTGGGAGACTGTCCTTGCGGTGCTGTCTGGCTCTGTTTATAAGCCAGCCTAGCAATCAACCTAGAGATACTGCCCCTAACCTTCATTAGCAATAGCAGTGCCTGCTTCTTGAGGGATGGGGGGAGTTACTTTTGAGCAATGCATCCAGAATTTTTTTAATGTTTTACTTTAACATTTTTGATTGATAGATGGTAATTATACACATTAATGGGGTACAATGTGATGTTTTGATACATACATACAATGTGGAACAGTCAAATCTAGTTAGTTAACATATTCATCACCTCATTTACTAATCATTTCTGGGGTGAGACATTTGAAATTTACTCAATTGTTTTGAAATATATTAACATATTATTATCAACTCTAGTCTCTTTACTTTAATGGATCTCAAAACCAACGCCTTCTGTCAAACTGAAAAGCCATGTACTGGACCTGCATCTCCTCTGTCCCCATCCAACCTGACCCTACACACCTGCTGACAACTAGCACTCTACTCTTTTCTTCCATGGGTTAAGTTTTGGTAGATCACACACATAAGTGAGATTGTGCAGTCTTTGTCTTTCTCACAGAGATCATTTTGATCTCCATTTGTCTCTCTCTTTTTTTTTTTTAAGATGTTATTATTGGCCAGCGCAGCGGCTCAATAGGCTAATCCTCTGCCTGCGGCGCCGGCACACTGGGTTCTAGTCCTGGTCAGAGCACCGGATTCTGTCTCAGTTGCTCCTCTTCCTGTCCAGCTCTCTGCTGTGGCCCGGGAGTGCAGTGGAAGATGGCCCAAGTCCTTGGGCCCTGCACCAGCATGGGAGACCAGGAGAAGCACCTGGCTCCTGGCTTTGGAGCAGTGCGGTGCGCTGGCCTCAACGGCCATTGGGGGGGTGAACCAACGGCAAAGGAAGACCTTTCTCTCTGTCTTCTCTCTCTCTCTCACTGTCCACTCTGCCTGTCAAAAAAATATGTTATTATTTATTTGAGACGTAGAGTTAGAAAGAGAGAAGGAGAGACAGAGAGAAATGTCTTCCATCTGCTGGTTGACTCTGCAAATGGCCGTAATGGCCAGTGTTGGGCTAATCTGAAGCCAGGAGTCAGGAGCTTCTTCTAGGTCTCCCACATGGGTGCAGGGGCCCAAGGACTTGAGCCATCTTCTACTGCTTTCCCAGGCCATAAGCAGAGGGCTGGATTGGAAGAGGAGCCGCTGGAACACAAACTGGTGCCCATATGGGGTGCCAGCACTGTAGGTGGAGGCTTAACCTACTACACCACTACAAATGCTGGCCCCCATTCGTCTCTCATTTAGTTGGTGCCCAAATCCATGAAGAAGATGGGGGTGTTTTTTATTGGCCCCTCCTTCCCACACTGCAAGACCTACTTCTTCAAACTCTACCTAGAGTTTCTATGTCTCTCTTTTCCCATATACTTGTAGGTACTATATTTTAGTACAAATTACATTGCATTTTAAAACATTTTTCTACTTATAAAAACAACTCTTATTAAAGAAAACTTTTTAAATAAAACAATTATAAAGATCAATATGAAAATATGCAAACTTGGAACCCAGAGATATCTACCTTTAACACTTTCGGAGGCTTCTCTTCTAAATTTTTTCTGAAGGCACAATAAAAATCATATGTACATACACATATTTTTCAACATTAGAACCCATCCTGCTTATTCATGGTGAACATTTCTCCACATCATTAACATTCCTCTAAAATATGATTTTCAGTAACTGCATATAATATTCCATCACATGAATTATCGTAATTTAATTAAGCCATTTTCTATTGCTGAACAACAATCTTTCTCACTAATAAATATATTGGCTATTATGTACACATCTTTATTATACACCGGGCACTATCTGATATTTTTTACAAAGATTGTGTCATCATTTATCACAGCCACCCAGTGAGGAGGAGATGTTGTCTCCCTTACACAGAGAACATTGAGGCTCAGAGACTTGTTAAGTCCAAGAGCTAACTGGTGGTTGAGTTTAAACTCTGTTCTCCCTTAATCTGGGCTCTGAATCATCCCCGACCCCCTCTCTAAGCAATGAGGTGTTAAATATCCCGACACACAAATGACTGTGATGTCTACCTTGTAAAACAGTTTTCTACCACACAAGCCCATCTCTTTTTATTGTAAAAATTCTGAAAAATCAGATAAACACATATTTTTAAAAAATTAAACTCCTATATCACAACATTACCAAAACAAAACCCAGATGAATTGAAAGCAGAATGTTTCATTTTATTTAAGATTGAGTGAGTGAGTGATAAGGCTGAATGAGAGAGAGATGGGGGAAAGAGAAAAAGAGAAAGAGATCTTCTATCCACTGTTTCACTCTCCAAATGTCCACTACAGCCAGGGCTGAGTCCGATTGAAGCCAGGAGCCTAGAACTCCATCCAGGTCTCCCACATTATGGCAAGGACCAAAGTACTTGGGACATCATTCACTGCCTTCCCAGGCCCATCAGCAGGAAGCTGGATCAAAAGTGGAGGAGCCAGGACCAGAGACTCAGACATCCCAAGCCACAGCTTAACTCACTGTGCCACAATGCCCACTCCAAGCACTGAGTATTTTAAGTACTCTTACATATAAAATCTAGGGAGAAGTGTTTTTAATCTTAACATTAAATGAGACACGAACTCTAGCTACTGTAAAGGATGATCGGTTTACAGAGTGGAATTCTGTCAATAAAAATCACCAATCAGAACACAGTGGTTGGGTGAGGGTACCCCCAATCTGGTTGGCCTCCTTTCAGCAATAGCTGGTCCCTATGTGGCCTCTTCCCGTCCCCAACTCCCAGTGGTGGTTCCAGTGGGGTCCTCTGGTTCCCAGGAGGTCAGGAGACCTGTGCAACCCAGCTACCTGACAGTGATCACTTCAGAAATGGGCACAAGAGCCAAGTTGATTTGTGTGCCTATTGAGGACTCCTTCTTCCACTGGATTTGAAGTTGGGATAATGTCAGCTGGAAACCACAAAGTGAAATCTGAGATAGAAGCTATTACAATTGAAGACAGAGTATAAACTTCATAAGGGTAGGAATTTTCATCTGATTTGTTGATGAATTTCCAACTCCCAGAGCATTTCTTGGTACATAGTGGGCAAATATTTGTGAAAAGAATTGATGAACCCAAAAACATTGAGAGAGAGAGAGAAGCTAAGTCTTGATTACATAAATTTGAGACGTGATTCCCATTGCACCTGCCCAGCAATTAAGCCGTCAGGGACTGTCTCTCAGAAGTTCCTGTTTTATTCTTCTCCTTGTATGTATGGCGTCTTGGACTTCTCTGATTCCTAACAAAGTGAAAAGCCTGCCAAGAGCTCCTGATGCATGGGTCTTCTTGGTGCAGCCCCACACAGAGAGCCTGGAGCTGTTCTTCTCATGTGCTGGCTTCTGTTCTACTCTTGCTCTTTTCTAAACCTCCCAGGCAATACCTTCCATAAGGCCGATCAATTGCAACCTGCTAAATAGTCACATGGCATCTCTACCTCAATTAAGTGCACAGAGATGGGCAATTCTGAGAAAGGGTTTATTTGGTGGCCAAATCAATAGGTAGGTAGATGCCCATTATATTTAATTTATTTAAACTTGGCTATTCCTAATTTTGCTGCAATGAAAGCCCTCATAAATGCATTCCTACATATTTATAAAATTATTTCCTTGGATCAGACATGTTTAAGGATCTTGACTCATGAGTAAAAAATGATTTCCCATAAAGGTGGTGCAAGTTTACACCACCAGCAGCTGGATGTGAGCTTGCCTGTATCACTGCTCTCTCACTGTACTTGACACTGTTACTTTTCAATTTCTAATTTGCACATTTAGTTCTTTTTTTTCTTTTTCTTTCTTTCTTTCTTTTTTTTTCTTTTTTTTTTCTTTTTTTTTTTTTTTTTTTTTTTGACAGGCAGAGTGGACAGTGAGAGAGAGAGACAGAGAGAAAGGTCTTCCCCTTTCTTTTGGTTCACCCTCCAATGGCCACCATGGCCGGTGTGCTGCGGCCGGCACACCGCGCTGATCTGAAGCCAGGAGCCAGGTGCTTCTCCTGGTTTCCCATGTGGGTGCAGGGACCAAGCACTTGGGCCATCCTCCACTGCACTCCCGGGCCACAGCAGAGAGCTGGCCTGGAAGAGGGGCAAACGGGACAAATCCAGCGCCCCTACAGGGACTAGAACCCAGTGTGCTGGCGCCGCAAGGCGGAGGATTAGCCTAGTGAGCCGTGGCGCTGGCCCACATTTAGTTCTAACTTTGATTATTTTGTATTTCTGGAGCTTCCACCTTGCTGGATCCCTGGTAATTTCCAAGTCCAACAAAATTATCTTACTATTAATATCTTTAAATCTATGACTCTGCAATGCACAAAACCATTCTCTAGGGGCAGGCTTTTGGCATGGCAGCAGGTTTGGGATACCCACATCCCATTATCAGAGTGCCTGGGTTCAAATACCAGCTCTGCTCCTGATTTCAGCTTCCTGCTAATGCAGATCCTACGAGACGACAGGTGATAACTCAAGTCGTTGAACCTCTGCCACCCACCTGGGGAACCAGGGTTTAGTTTCTGGCTCCTGGCTTCAACCTGGTCCAACTCTGACTGTTGTGCGCATTTGGGAAGTGAAGCAGCAGATGGGAGATCTTTCTCTCATATGGATGGGAGATCTTTGTCTGCCTCTATCTATCTATCTCTGTTTCTGCCTTTCATATATATATATATATATATATATTTTTTTTTTTTTTTTTTTAAAAGCTTTGATCAGGTCACTTGGGGGGTTTATGAAGCTTCCTCTTATCTTCTTGGAAGAACAATAATTTATATTTAGTCCCTACTATAAGACATTCAGCTCAGGGGTTATGTTTTAATCATCTCTGAATTCACTGTGAACTCTTTATTTGGAGTGTTACAGTCCATATATACTTGTTAAATGCAGTTTGATTGGGTTGTGACTTAGTCCATTGTGCACTGCTATAGTAGAATGCCTGAGCCTGGGTAATTTACAGAGAACAGAAGTTCATTCCTTTCAGTTCTGGAGACTGGGAAGCCCAAGATCAAAGTGCTGGCCATTTTGGTGACTGGTAAGGGTCCAGTTTCTGCATCCGAGAAGGTGCAGCCATGGGAGGGGAGGAAGGCTATTCCCCACGAGAGCCAGACTTGCCCTTCATAGTGACATTAATCCCACCCAGGAGGACATCACTTTCTAATGGGCCTACATGTTAGTACTGTTACAATGACAATTAAATTTCAACATGAGCTTTGGAGGAGACAAACATTCAAACCATAACAGACTGTAAGGGATGGGAAAATTCTGAATCCTTGGTCTAAGGTTCATTGTTCTCTAAGGCCATTTCTGTAATAACAAAGGACAGTAAGTGTTTGATCTAACAGAAGCCTAACCTTTAAGTGAAATCAGGTAATTTGCCAAAATCTGCCTAGTCTCTCTAACATAAGCATTCCCACCAGTGTAGACAGGGCGGGGTCTTCACATTATTGCCAATAGGCAATCAGTCTGTCTTTGAAATGTCTCTGGTTTCTAGCCCTTCTTTGTTATTCTACTCTTACTGCCATTATGCCAGTTCAGGTTCTCCTGATGACATTTATCTACTCCTAAGGGAGGCGGAAGAAAATTATACAGATATATTATGTTGCCCAAGAATTGTATGTATCACATATAATGTGCTGTGTTGATGACTACTTATACATTTTAATACACGTGGAGGGATGACACATGGAGCTATTAACCAGCGCCTCTGAGAGCAGAGGGGAACGTTTACCAGGCTCTCTTACCAGAAAGCCTCAAGGGAACATTTCTTTGCCCCAGAGAAGGCAGAGCACAAATTAATCCAGGAAAAACGAAGAAAATGATAGATTAAAAAAAATCCACAGTCTTGAAGACCCACGACTGGGCTTCAATTTGACATCACCTCATTTTTAGGAAAATAAATGTTTTAAGTGTTAAAAGATTGGCTTTGAGCTGCATCATGGCACTGTGGGTTAAGCCAAATCTTGTAACTCTGGAATCCCACATCCAGAATGCCAGTTTGCATTCCAGGTGCTCTGCTTCCAATCCAGCTTCCTGCTAACGTGGCTGGAAAGGCAGCAGATGATGGCCCAAGAGCTTGGGTCCCTACCACACACACAGGAGACCCAGATGGAGTTCCTTGTTCCTGGCTTCAGCCTAGCCCAGCCTTAGCTGCTGTAGTCATTTAGGTAGAACCAGTAAATGGAAGATTCTCTCTCTCTCTCTCTCTCTCTCTTTCCCTCTCTCCCTCTCTCCCTCCCTCCCTCCCTCCCCTCCCCCGCTCCCTCTTTTGCTCTGCCTTTCAAATAAATAAATAATCTTTTCTTTAAAAGAAAAAAAAAAGCAAGCTTGGCTTTGAATTAAAAAATCCAAAACCCTGAGGAACTGAGTCCATGAAAGTTGCGCCACAGAAACGAAAGTCTTTCACAGTTAAAGTGTGTCTTCTGCCCCTGCAAGTAGGAAGTCCAGTGGCTACAGGAAAGGCAGGTGAGTGGACAGCTAAGAAGGAGCCTTGCTCCGCCCTTCCTAGGCCTCATCCAGACCTGAAAGATGAAGGAATAATGCCTGAGGGAGCAGAGTTAGCAGTGGCTTCAAGCACCCCCAATGTGCTGCCAGATAACAGCCAAGAATCTGCACCCCAAAGAGAGCTGTGGATGCATGTGACTAAAAGGATGCCAGTGGATCCTAAAGTCCTTATGGGCTACCACAGGCTCTATGGGCTTGGGTCATCTGAACACAGTGGAATTCCTCTCTCAGCACAAGGACAGACAAGGAGCACACGCCCCTTCCATACACCGCCAGAGACGAAACTTGGGGGAAACACAGGCATAAATCCTGACTGACTGGGGTTAAAAACTTAAATAACTGAGCTCCTTCAAAACCAATGAGATTGAGTTTTCCTTCATTATGGAAAACAGAGGCTTCAGAGAGGGAGTAAAATGAGGAGAAACGGCTATCAATTTTTAGAATTATGTGCAACATATAATACGCTGAATACACTTCAGAAAATAATTATATGTTAAGTATATTACGCATATAATTAGGTATGTACTTAAATATTTTATATGATATGCTTAGTATTTGCAAATTTCCATATACATGAAAAATACATCAGATGTTTTCAATATGAAAAAGTATAATTTGAGGCCAAGAGAATAATTATATATATATATATATATATATAAACACATATACACACATTTGGTAGTGATTGACACTGTCCTGAAAAGATGGTATTCAGTCAGTGAAGTACTTGACAATTGATGGTGGCTCTGCATCAAGGAGTGAGGGGTCTTTATTGTATCAGACTCGCAGACATATAGATTCTCTTGGACAGGCAGAGGCAATAAGGAGTTCCAGCCCCATCAATTCTGGGCTGATTAGAACAAAATCTGTAACTTCTCTGGGGCTAACAATAAAATTCCTAATTTCTAGGGCTGATGGAAAGATTAAATACACTAACACACACAAATAACTTAGTTCATGCAGCCACCTCATAGTAAATATACAATAAATGTTTGTTATTATCCTCTATGGATTTTAAAGCATAATATTTGCTTTTCTGTGGATATGACTGAGTGTTATTTATAAATGTGCATGATCTATCAGAAAAGTTACAAAGCAAGTCTCTATTTTTAAGATTAGTCTTTTATATAGTTACACACAAAAGTCTCTAGAGGGCAAGAAAAAGTATTCACATTAAATTTTGAACTCTAAATTTCAGAATGATTCAATAAAAGTTAATTCAAACTGCTCAGTGTAATAGTGACCAAAAGTCAATGAAAATGCCAATCGTGGGGAAACAAGGGATTCTAAATGGTGCTTGATACACATCCATGCAAGACCACAGACACTTGCACAAGGGAGGAAGATGAATGCCTTGACGGGGCAGCAGTTACTGTTAGAGGAAAATAAAGAGGAAAACCTGCAGTATTTAGGTACCTATCAAGGAGTGATGAGATCCAGCTGTGGAGAGTCGGCAAGGGTGAATTTCTGTACTAGGAAGGAAATAGCTGTACAATGTCAAGCAGGCAGTGAGTGAGGTGGAAAGCAAGGAAACCACCCTGTAGACGTCCTCCCCAGCACCAGCAGTGTTCACACACACATTCAACATCTTCCCCCTCCGGTCCTGGTTTGAAAATTCTGCTTCTTGACAGCTACAAATTTACCCCCGAAACTTTTCTGACTGTCTCATTAATTACACTCCTTGTCTTTAAAAAGATCTCTTGAATTCCAGAAGTGCACTGTGCCATGTATATGGTTCCATGTGCTTTATGGGGGTGGGCGGGTCTTCAGAAAGTTCCTAGAAAATGCACATGATGAAAAAACAATGCATGGATTTCAAAACAAACTTCTCTTTTAATTCCACTTTCCACAAACTGTATGAAGTTCCCTCATATTTATCATTGGCATAAGGATCGGGGGAGACATCCATGGCAATTTTCACAGAATAATCCTTAAGGGCTGACAGCTATCTATACTCCCACACATCTGGAACGACCACAGATCAATGATTCTGAATTATTCATAATAGACATATAGATACTGAACAATATCTATATACTGGAAGATAGACGTGTTGGCATCATCCTGATAATAATGGCAATGATATGGAAGATGACATTAAGGGGCTACAACGATCTAAAAACTTTTCCTCCTTTTTAAAAATGTTCTGAGGTTGAGTTATGAGCAGTCCACTAAAATGTTATGCCATAAAATGTGCAAGGAGAAAACGAAACTGACTCTCTACACATAGCCACGATTGAGATTTGCGTTCCTTGAAGCAGCACTGTGGACTGCCAGGGGTAAACAAATCGAAAGCAACTGACTTCAGATACCCATCAACAAAATACGTGGGGGTCTCAAAACCAAGCTGTGTGTCTCTGGTCGCTCGGAGGAACAGACAGTCTTGCAGGATTTCCAGAGCTTCCTGTGTTCAGTTAAGCCAGCAATGCCACGAGATGAGCCTCTCTTGTTTATTTTCGTACTTCCACTTCCTGTCAAGTGCTGCTAACCAGCAAATTCAGAGGCACATAAACATTTTTAAAAAACTCAGAGTGTAAATTACACAGTGATTACCCCCTCAGCAAGTTGGATTTTTTAAAAAGTTTCTGTGGTTTTCGTTGTATTCCAATCAGCTGTTAGAAATTCTATTTAAATTCATCGGTGGTCACATCGCCTCTCTGTTTGTGGAAAGGCAAATGTAATGGTTTGGTTCTTTCTTGGATAGCGACGTAATGACAAAAACAATAAAACTACCCATCAGATGCATCCTGGTACATATCAGTATTCCTCAAATTTGCTCCCCAGCCCTGCCCAATCAGCCTCCTAAGAGAATTTATTTGAAATGCAAATTCTCAAGCTCTCCTCGAGGCCTCCGGATCAGGAACTCTGGGGGCAGGGCTGGCTGGCTGTGGCTTAACAGGCTCTCAGATGATCTGCATGGATAACAAGTCTGAGGACCACTTGCTTACACAATCACTTCCTAAACACTATCTCCTTAAATCATAGGCCTGAGCATCCCATTAAAGCACGAGTTTGTTACTGTTTTCCTCATTTTAAGGAAGAAAACGAGGCTTGTAGGAGCTACACTGGCTTCCACAGGTGAAAGGGTAGAACTGAGACTTGAGCCAGGTTTTTGTGATCCAAACCCAATGCTCCTTCCACAACATGGCAGTTACGTCTTCAAATGATTCAGGTGTACTCCTAAAAGGGAGCTCCAGCTCCAGGGCAGACTGCAGATACTTTATACGATGGCCCCACAGGATGGAAATGTGCCTGAGGACAGTAGACGGCCCTCCCGTGCAGTTCCTTCCTCTCCTCCTCCTCCTCCCACAGGGCAGAGAGGGCACAGAAAGAACAGAACCTTCAGATGTTTGGTTCCTGCGAGACAGCAGTCCTTCATCTGGCCTGTCCTTGCCTCCAGCTGTCCCATCAGAAGATAGTCACATCGCTCTTTCTGCTCAACCATGGTGCAGTATGACTTACAAGGCACATGAGTGCAAACAACCAAAGTATCCACCAGAAATGACTGTCATTCAGATTTTACAGCCATTATAAAGTGTAAGGCAACTTGATATGGACTCTTATGGAAAGATTTCCAAGACACATTATTAAGGGGGCAGAGGCAGGCTTTGGGGTGCAGCAGGTTAAGTCACTGTTTGTGATGCCAGCATCCCATATCCGAGTGCTGGTTCTAGTCCCAGTTGCTTTTCTGCCAATCCAGCTTCTTGCTAATGCAAGTGGGGAGGCAGCGGATGATGGCCCAAGTACTTGGGCCCCTGCCACCCATGTGAGAAACCAGGATGGGGTTGCTAGTACCTGGCTTTGGCCTGCCTTGACCTTGGCTGTTACAGGCATCTGGGAGAGTAAACCAAAGGATGGAAGGTCCCTAACCCACATCTGTGTGTCTGTGTGTGTCTTTGTCTCTGTCACTCGGCCTTTCAAGTAAATAAATCTTAAAACAAGAAGTATGATACAGAACAACATATATAGTAGCTGTGAACTGTCTAGTGAAAAAGTAACAACTTCTACACAGATATGTTTGCAAATGCATGGGCCTTCTTGGGAATAATAAATAAGAAGCACTTAACAGTGTGTTTGTCCAGCAAGGGGAACTGAGGGGTGGGGGGGAGGCAGTGGGGAAGGGGGTGATGAGAAACGCAGGGAAGGACAGTCTTACTTTCCACTACACTCTTGTTGATATCTGTAAAAGTTACAAAGCTATAATTAAAATTCCCTATTTAAATATGTCTTCTTAGGCACATGTGTTTATTCAGATTTGTTATAAAAAGGAGACAATTATGAATTCCCAAACATCCCACCTCCCCACAGTCTGGACTCCTTTCCAGGAAGCTTTTTAACATGTTAGCCTCAACTACCTCTTAGGGTAAACTCCCAAATTTCACCTCCCTGGGAGAAGCTGAATGTATTCTGCTTTATCTTGCAGTACTGTTACCTAAATCTAGCCCACTAGAAGTACAGGGGAAGTTGTTCTTATTGGCACATTTCACTAGTGTACAGAATGCTAAGAAAGCCATAAATGATCTCGTGAATTTCGCTGCACCCAGTTCTTCATTGCCACCTTCCCCCTCCTTCCCCTTCCCCTTGTCCCCACTCCTAAAAGGAAAGTCTTGACTCCATAAGCATCGGTGTGCAATGGCGATTTGCTGAATAAGGGGGTGACTTGGAACCTAAAACTACCCACTGAATTGTTCACTGGATCCTCTGGTGTTTCTCTCCCTTCCTTCTCTCCTTTCCCTTTCCACTCCACCTCTTCTCTCTTCATCCTTAAAATCTGTTACAAAACAAAACAACAAAAAACTCCCAAATCCAAAATCCTCTACAGGCTTGTTAGCAGAACCTGGGGCTCCCATCTAAATTCTTTTCTAATGTAGACAAGTTGCTTCCCAATCCAGCTCCTTCCCTCTGGAACCCACACCAGCAATACTCTTTAAATGAGCAAATGTCCAACAGACAATGGATGAGCTGAGATGTACCCTCACAGTCAAGTGCCTCCTTCCCCTCAGAAGATTCTCTAAAACTCCCCACTCTGTAAGAAATAAAAAGATGAGCAAGGGAAAAGGAAGGGGATAAAGAGCCTTGATAACCAATCCTAAGAGTCAATTATGGTTACACAAAATCAGGGTCAGCAGGGGTTAGTTATTTTAAAATGGCTGTTAAACATATTTCAAATGGGGGGAAGAGCAGCAGCTAAATACTGAAAAGAAAATGTGCAATTTCTGGAATGTATAAAATTCTGAGTGATTCATAAATAAAACTTAGAAGAGTGTAGGAAGCAGGATATGGGCTAAGTGGAAATCTATGTACGTAGTTGATCATAGTGGGAAATACCCAAAGCACAGAACAGCATGACTCAAGGTTTAAAAAGAAAGAGGGATGTAAAAGGAAAAATACAGTGATCGTAGGTGTATTGGGTTGGCTGAAGCGGTCATAATTTAAGAGAATTTATTCTTTTCCTTTAAAGAAGTATTGATTGATTTGAAAGGCAGAGTGAGAGAAAGAGAAAGACAAAGATTTCCATTTGCTCACTGGTTCATGCCTGAAATGGCTACAACTGTAGCCAGGAGCTGGGAACTCTATCCTAGTCTCCCACATAGGTGGCAGTGGCCCAAATACTTGGGTCATCCCCTGCTATCTTCTTAGGTGGGTTAACAGGAAGCTGGATCAGAAGAGGAACAGTTGGGACTCAAACGGGAACCCCATCATAAGTGGTGGCTTAACCCGTTGTGCCACAATGCACAATGCCAGCCCCCCAAATCACCATTCTAAAAGAAAATGTAGAGTTAGTTAATATTATTTTTATTGCTTATGATCTGAATCACCTAAACTAAATAAGTAATAGTGACAAAATATCGAAAAGCTTGTTGCACATGGAATTGGGGGCTCCGAGCCCAGACTCACTCAAGTCAGCCTTCCAATTTATAGCCAAAGGAATTTATTCATGTTGACTGATCTGTCTACAGTGAGTGTGCATCATCTGCACACATCTACATAGAGAGGGGAGTGTTGGGAAAAAGAGAAGAGCTGGTTCTTCTGATAACGCTCTTCCCCCACAACTTTTCCCAGCTCACTCTCAAGCCCACCCCAGGTGATCAAAAGTATGATTCTGTTTTCCTCTGTCCATAACTTGGCGATTACAAAGAAAATTCCAGTAGGAAGACACGGAGCTGCTATGGTTCTAGGTACTGAGGGGATTTTCAGCATCATTTTACCTTATTTTTTAGCACAAATTTGTTAAGCAATTTCAGTAGCCTTCTCTTGAAATCTCTCTCTAATAAATGGGGTTAACAGCTGTAAACCCCAAGGGTGTGGGATGTTACATGTTTATTGGCATTCCAGTGCCATGAACGAGCACCACCTATCACTCTGCATGTTCACTCTTCTCCTTTGAATTCCACATTCTCTCAGGCTCTACCACCCACAAGTCAGGAAGGTTTTCTGCCAATGAAACATGATCCTTCTCTAGCATTTGAGATTTTTCAATTATCTACAGAGCTGAAATGTTCATAGTAAAGTAATAACCACTTAATAAAATGCACCCAGTTTAGTTGTTCAACACAAAAGCACCATTTGACATCTAAAAATAACTCAAATACTGAAAAATCACTAAAACTACAAACAGTAAAGGCTTTTGGGGGCTGACATTTATTTAGTCCTTTAGTGTGCCAGGAACTTGGATGGTAGCGATGAATTACACGAGCTCCTGCCCTTTGATACTCCATTCTAGTAGGAGACGATGCAAAAGTCAGCAGGTCACTTCAGTACTGAAAGTGCTGTACTAGAGAGCACGAGGGGAACTGTTACTTCAGCCCAGGCAGTCAGCTAAGCCATCTTGAAGAGATCTGGAGCTTGGTGGAGCGTCCTTGACCTGAGAAAAGGTGACTGTGGCTTCCTAGGAGCTGGCAGTCTAGTGAAGGAGGCAGATGAGTAGATGGATCACTACAACACACTGACACAAGGACTTGGAGCGGAAGCAAACATGTGCTACTCTGGGAACACCAAAGAATCATTAATTTTGTGGGAGGTTGTGGTTGGGGGAGTGGGTTCTGTGGTCAGTGAGGTGTAGTGCACTAGAAAGCAGATGCCCTGGGAGTCCCAATGAAAGGAGAAATAGGGGGCCGGCACTGGGGCGTAGCAGGTAAGGCCACCGTCTGCAGTGCCGGCATCCCATATGGGCACAGGTTCGAGTCCCAGCTGCTCCACTTCTGACCCAGCTCTCTGCTATGGCCTGGGAAAACACTGGAAGATGGCCTAAGTCTTTGGGCCCCTGCACCCATGTGGGAGACCTTGAAGAAGCTCCTGGCTCCTGGTTTTGGCAGTTGCAGCCATTTGGGGAGTGAACCAGCAGATGGAAGACCTCTCTCTCTCTCTCTCTCTCTGCCTCTGCTTCTCTGTAACTCTGCCTTTCAAATAAATAAATAAATCTTTATGTAAAGATAAAGAAAGTAGAAATAGAGATGTGCCAGGCAGAGAAAGAGTGGAAACGAAAAACAAGCATTCCAGGTAAAGGGAGCATCTTGAGCCTAGCCACGAAGGCATGGATGGGGAACATTCTGGCATGTGTAGATGTTTATCAGGTGGGAGGCCAGGGAGCAATTAGCAAACTGGGCGTGGCCATTATTAGGCCCCATTAAGGAGTGTGGACTAAAGCATATCCTGTAGGCAGCTGTGAATCAAAGGTCTTTAATCCTAGGAGCAACATGATCAAATCTCACTGCAGAAAGATGACTATGGAAAAGTCTGGATGCAACCTTGCAGGTGTGAGGTGACAAGTTCAGATGTAGATGGAGGCAGCAGAATAAAGAAGGAAAGGGCAGAAGAAGGCTTTGCAGGAGGTAAAGCTGAGAGGAGGTAAGGAGCTAATAGGGTCATGGCTCACTCTTGGGCATCCTCTTAGGAGAATGATAAATCCTGACTGAGCTGGGAGAATTAATTTTAAAATTTTATTTCACTGGGACCTATGCTGTGGCACAGTGGGTTAAGCTGCCACTGCCTGAGATGCTGTCATCCCTTATGGGTGCTGGTTTGAGTCTCTGCCACTCCACTTTCAATCCAGCTCCCTGCTAATGCACCTGGGAAAGCAGAAGATGGCCCAAGAGCTTGGCCCCCTGCACCCACATGGCAGACCCAGTAGAAGCACCTGGCTCCTGGCTTCTGCCTGGCCCAGTCCTGGCCATTGCAGCCATTTGGGGAGTGAACCAGCAGATGGAAGATCAATCTCTCTGTTTTCCTCCTCCCCCACCCCACCCCACTCTCTCTCTCTAACTCTGCCTTTCAAATAATAAATAAATATTTTTGAAAACATTATTTTATTTATTTGAGAGACAGAGAAACAGAGCTCTCGAGATTTACTGGTTCACTCCCCAAATGCCTACAACAGCCAGAACTGGACTAAGCCAAAACCAGGAGCTGGAAATACCATCCAGGACTCCCACTTGAACCATCAGCTGCTGCCTCCCAGGGTCTGCATTAACAAGAATCTGGAATCAGGGGATGGGGATCCAACCCAGGGACTCCTAGGACACGGATGTCTTAACCACTAGGACAAACAGCCGCACATGCTAATTCCTTACCGGTTGTTGGATTTGAAGTGCCTCAAGCAGAAATCCTGTGAACTTTTGGAGATGCAGATCTATAGCTGGAGTTGAAGTCAGATCAAAACCCCAGGTATGCATGAGATTGTTTAGGCGTAGGGGATGGGGCGGAGCAGGAAGAAAGAAGGATGAGAAAATCTCTAAGGAACCCCAACTTCTTTTTTTTTTTTTTTTGACAGGCAGAGTGGACAGTGAGAGAGAGAGACAGAGAGAAAGGTCTTCCTTTGCCATTGGTTCACCCTCCAATGGCCGCCGTGGTCAGCGCCCTGCGGCCGGCGCACCGCGCTGATCTGAAGCCAGGAGCCAGGTGCCAGGTGCTTTTCCTGGTCTCCCATGGGGTGCAGGGCCCAAGCACTTGGGCCATCCTCTACTGTACTCCCTGGCCACAGCAGAGGGCTGGCCTGGAAGAGGGGCAACCGGGACAGAATCCAGCGCCCCAACCGGGACTAGAACCCGGTGTGCCGGTGCCGCAAGGCGGAGGATTAGCCTATTGAGCCATGGCACCGGCCGGGAACCCCAACTTCTACAAGATGCACAGAGGGAGAAAAAATAGAGGAAGAGACGAATACCTAGACGGACACAAAGGAGACGAAGAGGAGGAGGTGAGACCAAACCCAGAGAAGAAGACACATGCCTGGTAGACAGACTGATCATCAGTGGCAGGTGGGGAAAGGGGGCAAGGAGAAGATGCAAACAGAGTTCTCTGGCTGAATGTCCACACCCCCCTAGAGGAGAATGGCTGAACGGGAGCAGACGTCAACCAGGGGTGGACTGAAAAGGGAACAGGAGTCATGGAGTAAAACGAGTCATGTCCACATCTTTCCTAAGAATCTGATGATAAAATGCATCTTGAGCAAGTGCGGCCCAGAAGGGCAAGGATGGGTTGAGAACATGAGAGTGGGGGAAGAGGGTGGAGGAAGGGCAACCCTTGGGGAAGGGCTGAGGGTTGAGACGGTAGAATTTTTCTTCTGGGATGATATGTTAAGAGGTGTAAGCCAAGATGTCTGAAGACGGGAAGGATGGCAAGCTCAGGGAGTTTGTGCCTGACACCTCTTTTGTCCTAGAGAAACGGCTGGGAAGTTATGGGGGGGAAGCCATTGTATTTTGGAAATTTATATTCTTTAAATAAAAGCGTTATTAAAAAAAAAGAAATCTGAAGATGAAGTGAAAGAAAATACGCTAAGTGTCATAAATAAACACCAGCGTCTTATCTGCTCCTTTAAAAACATCGCTTCCCTTGCTCTAATGAGATGATTAAAGTCTTACCTCAAGAACGATGGTCAAATACGACAGTGGGAAGCTCAGGCTAAATGCTTCTTTATGTAGAATTCACGTGTCAAGGGACTGGTAACCAACTGCTTTGGCTAATGTTTCCTTTGAACAATTTGGACATAAACACTGGCTGTAGGATTTAAATTTATTTTAAATAAAATATTCTGACATTTTATGTGTATCCTATAAGAAATTAAAGAAACAAACAAACAAAATTCAAGGCCTAGTATGAGAAACATGTTATTCCTAGGAAAGAATTCATACTTATCTGAAGCCTGATGAGAAACCCAAACCAGTGATTACCAGTTTGGTGTGTGCTGCATGGTTGTTCAGAACAAACGAGCCACAGAAAGAATCATAAAAGAAAGACATCAAGTTAGACAAACTATCCTTGAGAAAGAACTAAGACAGCTATTTTGTGTGTTCACCATCAGCCCTTCTACCTCCTCCCTGGTGTCACTCTTCCCCAGCAGCTACTTAATCTCATTGAGACAAGACAGCCAGCCTAATTGATACAGAAAATGGAAGCCCTTTGATCTCATATCAAACAGAGCCAGACTCAGAGAAGGATCCAGCAGGCAAGAGGACCATGATCCAGAAGAGAAACAACACTGCAGGAAGGAAAGCAGGGAGCAGCGCTATCTTACTTTGAAATTCCATGAACTTGGTCAGCTTAAACAGGGACTGCAAAGCAGTGGTGATTCCCAACAAATGAACAGGGTTTGCTTCTTCTTAATGGTAGAGCACAAACAGCATTGTAGCTATTCAAATTATCAAGTCTCAGATAAGTGGTGTAGTCATAATAGAAAGCACAAGGGAAGCATAATAAATGTGAGAACACCTGCCTCTTAGCCCCAAAGTATAAAGGACAGGTGTTTATCAATGTCAATCTTTACTGCTAGCATAAACCACGCCTGCTAAAGAATTTTCTTGGAAGAGAGCTATTATATCTTTTCTGCTAGGAGATACTGCCTATACTAAAGAATTTTCTTGGATTGGAATCTACTATATTGTGATTTAAATAGTATCCACTATGCTTTGTAAATAAATTATGTAGCTACAAAAAAAAAAAAACTGGCCTTGAAATAATCAAAATATCTGTAAATATACTCCTATTTTCTAGGCAGTTATCAGACCATCATTCACATGTCAGGAAAAGCATAGAAGTGTCTGTCCTTTATACTAATGCAAAAGTAATTCAATAATTACATCAGCTTTAGTTTATATACTTAATATTGTACTTTCAAACACTAGTCCAAGATTATGATTATATGAGTAACATTAAATTATGGTCTTCAGAGAGAAAATACCAGGAATAACAGAGTTTTTAAATTTTTGGATGCAGAGGATTACTTTGAAAATAGCATGCTCTCTAGTTTATTGGATCTCATTTTTGACTTATGTAAAAAAATACTTGGATTTATGATAGTTGGGAAGTGCATCCTTCCACTATTTGACAGAGTTGAGACTGGGGAACTAAGAGGAAATACTACACAGAGTTAGAAAGGAATCCAAGCAGAATATAAAATAACATCTTTGGCCGGTGCACTGCGCTGATCCGATGGCAGAAGCCAGGTGCTTCTCCTGGTCTCCCATGGGGTGCAGGGACCAAGCACCTGGGCCATCCTCCACTGCACTCCCAGGCCACAGCAGAGAGCTGGCCTGGAAGAGGGGCAGCTGGGACAGAATCCGGCGCCCCGACTGGCACTATAACCCGGTGTGCTGGCTCCGCAAGGTGGAGGGTTAGCCTATTGAGCCGCGGCACCGGCCACATCTTTTTTCTTACCAGAGACAGTATCTATGATGAATAATCAAATCAAAAATGAATTAACATTGATTTAAATGAATCTTGACAAAAACTGTGGCGTCTGATTATGTAGAGTACATAATGGTCCTCAACATAAATTCTGGTCCTTTGGGGATTGTTCTTCCAGTAATTTATAAGCCCGCACTTTAATCTTTCGGACTAGTCAACTGTCTCCTTCTTTCTCCTCCCCATTTACAATTTATACCAGTTCTCTGTTCCTCCACAGCCCTTGTTCCCTGAGCTCCTACAAGACCCCATTTCCACCTTTCTAAATGAATACAGCACCTGGTTCAGGATGTTTCTCCACCTTCACCTGTAGCAACTTCAACATTTACACTGGGATTCATCAGATACCTCCACACTCCCGTCTCACAATCCTCCTCGATGTGAGCCTCAAATCCACTGTATTAGCCATGCACCACAAGAATACTCCCCAAAGTGTAATGGTTACAGGCACTTGGGGATGTCAGTTCTCCACAAAGCCTCCGTTTCTACCCCTGCACTCCTCCACCTGCTCATCTCCTCCCCTGCTTTCTGATCACCAAGTTCAATTAACACTGTATTCCTTATAGTTTAATGCCTTCACTAACACTCCTCTCAGCCCCTTTGGCTGCTTGTTCCAGCACCAAGGCTCCAGCTGTGTTCTTGTGACCCACTATGTCAGCAAGAAAACTGACACTGTGCCTGGGTCCAGTTTTCCTGTTGGTGTCCAAGAGCATCGCTCTGGCTCAGTGTAACACACGTGCTAGCCTCCACCATGCTAGAAATGCCAGTCACAATCCCCTGGCCTGTGAACTTTCCTCCCAACACCCCTAGAGACACAATTCCTGTCGTGGACTTCAGAGTCCCTTGTATCCTTTCTACATCATGCATGGTAAAGAATTCTTGAAGCAATGGAATATAACCACCCTCATCTCCCCTCCACTTCTCCAGGTACAAATGTCTCATCCTGTAATTTTCCTCAATTTCCATCTGTCTCAAAGGCACGATTACCTCTATTTATCTGGCATCCAATTCTATATTTTTAACCTTGAGATTTCTGCAGAAGTCCTATGACATATTAACAACTTCGTATTACACGTACCAGTGCTTGATCTAGAGTCGACACAGGGTTAGCAATCAGATATTTGTTGAATGAATGAATAGATGCCTGGATATGCTTCTTCTACTTCAACTCCAGATAAGTGAAGTTATGAGAGGGGAAAGAAGACAGATCATCAGTGAGGAAGACAGCTTTCTTTTGGGGGTGGAAAGGGGCTTTCTGTTCCTTCACACTGCAGCTGTTACTGTTACCTTCAGGTGTTCCATCGATTTTTCAACAGGCTTTTTTTTTTTCTCAGAAATACTTGGAATAGGCAATCAGATACATATAAAATTACTCTAACTTAAGTAAAAACAATCTGATTGCATACACGATGTTTCAAAGGGCAATAAACATGTATTTCTTAAGTATACAGTATACCTAAAGTTATACGCTTCTGAAATCAGCCATCCTGATCACCAACATTCTTTTTGCTACATTCGAATTCTTAACTTGCTTTTTGAGTTTTTCAAATGCAGAGGACCTGTGATAATGTGGAAAATGGCTGCCTACCATACTGTTCTATATGCTTCCCACACACTGTTTCTAATATGTATACTATTTTAACTTTCTTATGATCTTGTTTAAAATATGTGTTTATAAATTGTAAATTTTGTTTTTCTGGTTTCCTCATCTATGATTTTTCCCCTTCTAATGTGGATGAATTCCAGGAAATCCAGAAACAATATCTAACAAAATGTAAGCAGAGGAAGGAGAGGAATGGCAAGTAAACATTCCCCAGTGTCGGGTAAGGAAGACATTCGATCTTTCAATGTGTTCAACAAATGGGTTTAATAATGCACATTTCAGTATAAAACAGTTCACAACAGAAATATTTGCTACTCAGCCCATTTATCCTGGGAATTACACAACATGGACCATTTTCAATAACTCTTTTCTTTATAATGATTTCCTCCTGCTGAAGCAACAGAGATGTACAAACCAGTTTGGTCTAGAAATGCAATACGTCGAGATACAAATACATTAAGGAAAAGTTAAAATATAAACATTTTCATCACTTTGATTCAGTATCATATCAACTTTCTCAAGGTAATTTAGCCTTCATAAAATGTTCCAAGCCCAAAATAAAATTGCTTTTTATTCAGAATCCATACAGCTGAATGCAGATTTATTTTAAAGGCATGGTAAAATAGACTAGCAGACCAAAACAAAAGATGAATGTATATATTTAAGATACAAATTGGTTTCTGTTAAATTTTGTAACTTAAAAATCTTAAAGTTCCTTTTGAATCACTAAAATAACATTGTTTAATATAAATGTGTTTAATTTTATACTCAAATATGTCAATCCATTTAGTATACTAACTTTTTTTTTAAAAAAAGATTTATTTATTTATTTATTTGAAAGTCAGAGTTACACAGGGAGAGGAGAAGCAGAGAGAGAGAGCTCTTCCATCTGCTGGTTCACTCTTCAGTTGGCTGCAATGGCTGGAGCTGTGCCGATCTGAAGCCAGGGGCCAGGAGCTTCTTCCAGGTATCCCACATGGGTGCCTGGGCCTTCTTTCACTGCTTTCCCAGGCCATAGCAGAGAGCTGGATTGGAAGTGGAGCAGCAGGGACTCAAACCGGCACCCATGTGGGGTGCCAGCACTGCAGGCAGCGGCTTTACCTGCTACGCCACAGTGCATGCCCCAGTGACTTTTTCTTAATAAGAACAGTCAAGGGATGGACACTGTGATGCAGCAGGTTAAGCTGCTGCCTGAGACACCTGCATCCCATATTAGAATACTATTAGAGTCCTGGCAGCTCTGCTTCCAATCCAGCCTCCTACTCAAACATCCTAAGAGGCAGCAGATCACGGCCACCCCCAGGGGAGAACTGGATGGAGTTCCGGGCTCCTGGCTTCCACCTGGCCCAGAACTGGTTGCTGTGGGAATGTGAGGGGCGAACTAGTCGTTGGAAGATCGCAATCTTTCTCTCCCCTCCTACTCTTCCTGGCTTTCAATTAACTGAAAATAAAAGAAGAAATCATTCAGAACATTCTGAATGAATGGAAGTATAAAGTAACCCACTTTTACCGGTCATTTCTTTCATTCATTTATTCAGCAAACAGGTATTGAAGGTATAGGATGTGCACATTACATTAGCAAGATATATGTGTGTATATGTATATATTTCCTTATTGCCATAATTTATAGTAATAATCATCAGGGAAGAGATGCTATAGAAACTCACAAGACTACAGAGATCTGTGATAATTATTTTACGCATGTGACAATTTCGTGCTTAGAACTGTATGTTTTACAAAGCTGCCTGAATGACAATCACATCAAGCACTGCCATTATTCATGGTTTTATTCATGGCTTTGTGTCTCGGAATTTTTGACCACATTTGTCTAATTCCTGGGAAGCAAAAATTCAGAGAGCATTTATTTACTGAGCGTGTATTGTAAAACACCATGCTGGACAGTAATTGTATACATTAAAATGAGTCTAGCACGCACGGTCCCTTCATTCAGCGAATTCCTAATCTAACAGAAGAAAGGGGGGAAAACACAACATGTTCCCACTGAATGTGTCTTTAATGCCTTCCTATATTCTCACCATCACTGGAGTTGAACTTCATCAGGCACCAAAGCAACTACATTATTTCATCACTGCCCCCTAGGAGCAGCAAGCAAGACAATTGGTTATGGTTGATTTTACGGTTAGCCCATAATTGTTGATAAGACAAGTCAGGGTTTTCTAAAGCAATAGATGCTGCTGGTACAACCCACACAGGGGCTTACAGAGCTGTGATGGCATTTCTGAGCAACCTTGGCAATGAGCAGTCTTTGATAAGGGACCTCCAGTCTCTAATGGGAGCTTAGGCAGGAAAATCCTGGCCAGGAAGTGAGAGCTGTCAAAGGTTTGCTCTTCCTGGTGCCACGGGAGGTCTTTCCCTCCAGAACTCGAACTCTGTGAATGAGCTCAGAAACAGGCAGAAGAAGGAAGAAGGGAAGAATAGACAAAACTCAAGGAAAGGCAGACATTACGAGAGGGAGGGAGGGAGGAGGACTAGGAGGGAGGAATGAAAAAGGCTGAGTATATTACACTAATATAAGGCTACAGTGGTATGCTGGCTCAGCTGGACACAGAATACTGTGATAACTGAGGTGGATGAAATTGGTATAGGATACTCAAAGAACATCCCTCTGATGATTTTTGAGTAAGACCCAGAGGCAGGGACCAATGCTAAGGTATAGTGGGCTAAGCCTCCGCCTGCAGTGCCAGCATCCCATATGGGTGCCAGTTCGAGTCCTGGCTGCTCCTCTTCCGATCCAGCTCTCTGCTATGGCCTAGGAAAGCAGTGAAGGATGGCCTAAGTCCCTGGGGCCCTGCACACACGTGGGAGACCTGGAAAAAGCTCCTGGCTCCTGGCTTCGGATTGGCCCAGCTCCTGCCACTGCGGTCATTTGGGGAGTGATCCAGCAGATGGAAGATCTTTCTCTCTGTCTGTAACTCTACCTCTCAAATAATAAATATATCTTTAAAAAAAAAAAAAAACACCTAAAGGCAGTGAGGAAGCCACACATGCAAATATGTAGGTGAAGAGCTTCGGCCACAGGGAATAGCCAGTGCAAAAGCTCAACAGGCAGGACGTGTTTGGTGGTTTTGAGGATTCACAAGGAGCGTGGCTGTAACAGAGGAAGCAAGAGCGCAAGTGATGAGAAACAACAGAGTACGAGGGGTAAGGCCAGGCCGTACGAGCTCTGGAAACCATGGGAAAAACTTGGATTTTACTCTGAGACAAATAGGATGACGGTGAAGGGTCTTGACACTGGGGAGGAGTGAGATGATCTGCCCAGTTTTAAAAAGATCACGTTGACTGCTGTGTGGAGAAGGAGGAAGGGCAAGGGTAGAAACAAGGACATTAATGGCAGGCTATCACAGGACTGAAAGACAGATGAAGGGATGAAGGTTGCTACAGGAGTGGGAGGACCGGACTTGCAGATGGGCTGCCTTTAGGATATGGGGGACGAGGGGAGACAACTTGTTTGTGAGATTTTGAGCTAAACATCCAGAGAAGGTAGGGTTTTTTTTTTTTTTTCTCCATCTACTAAGATGGAGAAAACTAGAAAAATAAAGAGATCAGTTTGGGATATGTTAAGTTTGATATGTCTGTTAGACATCTACATAGAAATATTAAATAGGCAGTCAGATACATACGTCTGGAATTCAAAAGCAATAGTTGAATGGAGTCATAAATTTTGGAGTATCAACATGCAAATGATATCTGAAGTCTTGGTACCAGATGTAGTTACCCAAAATGTGAGAGTGGAAAGAGGGAGAAGGAAGTCTAAAGACTAAGCTCCAAAACACACCAAACTAAAAGTTGGAAGATGAAAAGTAACCAACAAGGAGAGTGACTAGGAGTGGCTGTGAGGGGCAGCGGGAGTGGAGTGCTGCGGACAGTGAAGGAAGCAGTTGAAGAAGAGTGAACAGTGCAAGTGTTCTGAATTTCTCGTCCTCATTTCTTCTGTTTTCTCAGTGAAATAAAAAGCAAGGGCATCATGATAATATAAATGGGAAGAAACTTCTAGAGACTCCAGGAAGACAGGAAAAGGTGAGAGACAATCTTCTGGAAAGCAGAATAGAGAATCAGCTAGAGAAATTTAGAAGCACTACCCAGAGCAGTGGGCTGATTAAGAAAGCTGCTCTGGCCGGCACCGCAGCTCACTAGGCTAATCCTTTGCCTGCGGCGCCGGCACACGGGGTTCTAGTCCCAGTCGGGGTGCCAGATTCTGTCCCAGTTGCCCCTCTTCCAGGCCAGCTCTCTGCTGTGGCCCAGGAGTGCAGTGGAGGATGGCCCAAGTGCTTGGTCCCTGCACCCCATGGGAGACCAGGAGAAGCACCTGGCTCCTGGCTTCCGATCAGCGTGATGAGCCGGCCATTGGAGGGTGAACCAACGGCAAAAGGAAGACCTTTTTCTCTGTCTCTCTCTCTCACTATCCACTCTGCCTGTCAGGAAAAAAAAAAAAAAAACAGCATAGGACTCACTGGTGACTGAATAGAGCAGCCAAAGGAAAGGAATAACAGGGAAAAAGCCATAAATCTGAAAAGGGTTATGAAGTCAGCAGGTGGGAAGATTTAGAACAGGTAGGGAAAAGGAGAATGAAACAGGTTTAATATATGGTTAGGGTCAAGGCAATGAATTTTGTAAGGATGATGGAAATCCATTTTCATGTGCACAGCACAGGGGAAGGACTGATCACTCATATGGGAGTAAATAAGCTTTCAGAAGAATGATTCGATTGCTGATTGTTCAGTCTTGGAAAGTACCTCCAGGTGTTTGGCAGAACCAAGAGGAAAAACTGGCAAGGCAAGACAAAAGAAGACCAAATCAAGAAGTGGCAGAAATGGTAGGTCATGAGGGCTAAGCAAGGAGAGAACATTGAGAAAGAATTGAAAATCAGCTTTAAAAGTGTAGTGCCTAAGAACCAAGCAACACTGAAGCTGATTGCAGCATTGAACATCAAAGATATTAGAAGAGTTTCATGGGAACAGTGAAAGAAGCACTCATCCTTGACCATGAAGGAGGCCTGAACTGTACAATGAATGCCTCAACCTGGAATGTCTACCCCGCCCTCCATCAGGAAGGCAGGACTGGTTATCACTTGCATGGCACAGTCAAAAACAAAAATGTGGGACACCTAGTTTAACAGATATTAGATGGTATCTTAGGGGCCAGCAATATGGCACAGTGGCTTAAGCTGCCACCTGCAATGCTGTCATCCCCTGTTGAAGCCCTGGTTTGAGTCCCAGCCTCTCTGCTTCTGATCCAGCTCCCTGCTAATGTGCCTGGGAAAGCAGTGGAAGATGGCCAAGTGCTTGGGCCCCTGCACCCATGTGGGAGACGTAGATGGAGTTCCAGGCTTTTGGCTTTGGCTGGGGCATGGTGCCTACTTGGAGAGTGAACCAGCAAATGGACGATCTCTTTCTCTCTGTCTCTCCCTCCACCTTTCTCTCTTTCACCCCGCTTTTCAAATAAATAAAAATAAATCTTTTAAAAATTAAATTTAAAAAATGAATGCAAAAAGATGGTATATTAGTCCACGTGTGCTGCTTTATCAAAATACCTGAGCCTGGGTAGTTTGTAGAACAGAAATTTGTTTCTCACAGTTCTGGAGGTTGGAAGTCCAAGATGCAGGAACTAGCAGGTTCACCACCTGGTGAGACCCTGATTTCCGCTTCCAAGATGGTGCCTCCTCGCTACATCCTCTGTGCTCTCAGGGCAGGAAAGCAGAGAACTCGCCCTGAAGCCTCTTTTAGAAGAGCGTTAGTTTTTTCATGAAGGTGGAGCCCTCAGAACTTTCCAGCTCTTCACAGCATCACAATAGGTGTGAAGTTGCAACATTTGGAAGGGACAAAAACATTCAGACCTCAGCAGCTGGCAACAGCGGAGCATCGCACTGAGCCCAAGGCCCTTCTGAGAATGGGCTCTGTGCTGCCGAGGACCTGTGAGGCTGGCCCAGAGGTAGGAAAGAAGAAAAGCAGAACACCCTTTGAAAACAAAACAGCAGTGGGTTTCTCCAGATGGTGGTTCTGAGCCTATTTTAAAAGCAAAACCAGACCAAAGTGGAAAGCTCCCTACTTCACGGGAGCATGGATAGTTTTACTTGGCTGACATCTCAAATTCAAAAATGGAACCCCTAACTTTTACTGAGACATCTTTTTGTTGCCATTTTTTTTTTTTTATTTCTTGTGGGCTGCACCACTTAAAATACACACACACACACACACACACACACACAACCATCTTGGACTCAGCCTGGTAAGAGGGGCCAGCACTGTGGTACAGCGGGTTAAGCCTCCGCCTGTGGCATTGGCATCCACCTTCCAGGGGAACTCGTCTTCAGGGCATGAGCATCTCCCTGCTGGGTGTGGGAACCATCCACGTCCTCCCCTTCCCCAGACCAAGCACTCCTTTTGGACTTTAGGCCCAAAGCAGGGCAACACATATCAAGAAACAAAAGCGGGGACTGGTACTGTGGCATGCTGGGTAAAAGCTGCTGCCTGCAATGCTGGCAGCCCATATGGGCAGCGTTGTGATTGCCGGATGCTTCACTTCCAATCCAGCTCCCTGCTAATGTGCTTGGAAAAGCGCTGGAAGATGGCCCAAGTGCTTGGGGCCCCTGCACCCATGTGGGAGACTTGGAAGAAGCTCCTGGCTCTTGGCTTGGGATCAGCCCAGTGCTGGCTTTTGTGGCCATCTGGGGAATGAACCAGCAGATGGAAATGCTTACCCGTGCTCACTCGCTTGCTCTCTCTCTCTCTCTCGCCCTCTGTCTGTAACTCAAATAAAACAATTAATCTTTAAAAAAATTGGTAAGAAGTTGGGTCCTATGCCTGTTTCATAGTCTATAAAATAGAAATAACTAGGAATTTTTAAAGGGCCAATTTAATATAAAGTAACTACAGCCACTCCATCAGTCTATACAGATTATCCTATCAAATGTTTCCTTTGAATTCTCCCTTGAAGTCATTGCTTTTTCCCTCTCCTAGATTATCACCTTTGGTCACTCATAGGAGCATTGGCCTCCCTGGCTCACCTTCTTGCATATATTACTACCAAAATCATCTTCCTTGCACACAGGTTCTGTCCTGTCACTGCTCCAAGAGCCACCTTCTCTACTTAACAAACCTTGAATCAGTTTTTGAAGTTTTTCCTAATGGTCAAGTTTAAGCTTCCCTGTGTGGATTTCATGGCTCTCCCAGACCTAGTGGGAACCCTGGAGGGCCAGGTTGATTGAGCTTCACAACGTTTCCTTCTATCATTCTATGTCTTCCTGTTGAGGAAGCCATGAGAATGCAATCTAAAGACACGCTTAGGAGCACTGGAGCAGGGAAAACTGTAGACTTTTATCTACTCTGCCTAACAGTTCATCCTTCAAAGAGACAGCATGGAATGCAGGACTCGGAGGCAATAGGTGAACACAATGTGGTCTGGAAGAGTCCTGGTGACTGGGGAGTTAGAACATTATCTGAAAGCACTCACATTTCTCATGACCTAGACCTTCCATTCAACAACACTTCTCATTCACTGACTCTGGGCCAGGACTCAGATTTAACAAAGTCCCCTGATATTGCCTTCATGGAGTCCATCATCTTTTATAGTATTGTGCACATAAGGGGTGCTTCAGAAAGTTCATGGAAAAATGGAATTAAAAGGTAAGGTTTTGTTGTGTGTGTGAACAACTTTTCAAATGCCGGCATAGTTTTTCATAATACGTATTTTCCAGAAACTTTTTGAAGAGCCCTCATACAGTCCTACGCATTTTTCAGGAGTCATCACCAGAAGAAAGAAATTCAAGAACTATGGGGTGAGGTACTTGGTGGTGCATGAGGAAAGACAAGAAAGCAGGGAATTGGCTGAAAAGGAAATATTGGACTATCTATCAAAGGACAAGAAGCCAAGGAACCACGGACCCATCCCTGGGAAGTGACCAAAACGGCGGAGTGGGGCAGCTCTCCTTGAGTATTTCTGGAGAGAGAGTGAGGTGTAGGAAAAGCAATGTCACCCCACGCAAGGAGATAAGGTAGCAGGCTGGGGAAGAGGTGATGACAAACAGGGAGCCAGCCAGCACTTCAAGCAGGAGAAATGAGAAGGGTCCCTGAGACTCTGGGAGGGTAGCCAGAGGAGGAACTCGTGCAGGAGGCAGTACAGTGCAGTGTTTAAGACAAATGTCAGCCAGGATTTGGGGTACAGACTTAAGGGGCAGAATGGGGTGGTCCTTGGGCCACATCAAAGCAGTGGCAAAGGGAAGAACAAAGAGAGCCACGTGGAAGGAAGAGGTTGAGGAAAACAGTGAGGAGTAGACAAGGAGACTGAGTAGCAGTGCAGCAAGCCCTGGACAAGGAAGAGAAGGCTCAGTCAGGTAAGACAACTCGCCCTCTCTGCCATTCCTCACAGCCCAGAGACAGGCTTTTGTCAAGACCAAGGTCATTTTGTGGGTTCTGTGTTTCTAGGGTGGCTCCTCCTGCAATGAGTGGGTGTTCCAATCCAGCTAAAACGACACACAGGAGGCAGGCATTTGGCCTAGTGGTTAACATGCCTGTCTCCTGCATCGGAGTGCCAGGATTCCGTTTCCAGCTCTGGTTCCTGAGCCCAGCTTCCACTAAAGTAAACCCTGGGAGACAGCGGGGACAGCTCAAATCACTGGGTTCCTGCAACTCATGCGGGGGAACTGGATGGAGCTTCTGGCTCTGTGCGTCAGCCCCAGCCACTGTGGGCATTTGGAGAATGAAACAGCAGATGGGAGCTTACTCTTTCTGTCTCTCTCTCCCTGTAGTCCAATTTTTTTTTCCATGAAAAAACGTCTATGAAAGGGTTAGCTATCCCTACAATGAAAAAATAGGGAACGCGATTTTGTGAAAGGGATGTTGATTGCATACTGATACTTACTGCTGTCTGAGGAATGCCAAATTACAACAGTGGGCATTCACGCCACCCTACTGGGAGGGAAACTGGGAATCTGAAAGCGTGGCAACCCAGCCCACAATGGAACCAGACTAGAAATCCATGAAATCCTCATTCTAACTGCCGAACAACCCTCCTGTGAGCATCTAGGGAGGACCTTGAAGCTATGCGTACAGCCGCCCCTACACGTTTCCCGTTTCCCTAACAGCTTTTGATGGGGGACTCTGGAAATACCTGATATTGCCGCAGCCTCTCAAATTCAGAGCAACCTGCCTTTGCGCCTCCCTTCTCGACCTTCCCCTGCCTCGCAGGGGTCCAGCTGCCACTGACCTCTCTAATGGTTTACAGACAGGTCATATCCACCAAAGCTACGCTTCACAATACCTTTGAGGATTTTGTGTGATCACCCAAGATGTCTGAGATATGCGGATGATTACAGTTTATTTATCACATTTGACTAATGAGGATTGGCTTGCTTATCACACTTAGTTTTGGACTCCTGCTTCCAGATCTCTAACAAAAGCGGTAAAGACTTCCCCTAACGTTTCCTCAACTCTGTTCAGTCTTGGAAGTCTGGAAGGTTAAGCAAGAGAGAGAGAAGCCATTATAATCGCAGTGGGAATCCACACACCGCTCCGCATTGCTGACATGACAGTCCCGTCTTCTGGCATGTCGTCATTTATAAAAAACAGTTGTGCACTGACGTTGTCAGGCAGAACACACTGAACAAGCACAGCATTTCCAAGCTGCCCCAGTTATAGAAATTATCCAACCTAATCATCTCTTTTATTGGTAAAGACCTTAAAGCCTAGGGGATAAATGTATTGCCCAAGGTCACACCGGCAGTTTGTGGTCAATACCAGATCCAACTTCAAGTTTTCTGACACCCTCTATTATAGCTCCATACCCTCTCTTATGAAGGTAAAATTCTTTGTTGATCTCTCCAAACTACTTCCATAACATCTTCCTGATGATTAGCAAACTAATATAATAGGCATAGATTCTGCAGGTAAGAGAGATTAAATGACTCTTCCCAGAGGGTATGGTGACTATTACAAAGGGAAGAAAAAACAAGGATAAAAAGTTCTAAGTCTCCTGAAATTTGAAGGATATGGCTGGTAAAATTAACAATCTTTCCAGGGTCTGGGTTATATGGAGTCTAACTTACATGGGCATTTAGTATTTGCTCTTTTTAAAGCCCCTTTAAAAAAATCCTGCACCCTAATTCTTTTTGTTGGGAGTTTTGAGGAGTGGGGAATGAAGAGGTTTGTTTAAACACATTTTCTTTCAGATAGAAATGCTTTAAATGACCAGTATCTGCAACACTGGAGAAAATATATCAAATTTACCCAAAGTGGTTCTTTCCTGTTTAAGCAACATGAAACACTGGTTCTTAACTTTCAAAAGTGATCAGTTGTGTCACACTGTTCCAGTCTGTCCTATGGCTACTTGACTAAATAGTAAGTGGCCACCCACTATGGCCAGAGGGCATGGCCAGGAGCTGGAGAACTGTCAAAAGGAAACAAGCCATGGCGGATGCTCTGAAAGGGGACTGGGGTGCAGAGAGCAGAGCCTCAAGCTTTCAGCCCTGCAGAATGCATGGGCTCAAGGAGCTGGAGCGGAGAGGGAGGTCTTCTAGCAGAGGGATTTCAAAGGTTTTTATGGAGGAGCTGAGTCTTGAAAGGAGACAGGATTTTGAAAAGCGGCTAGAAAGGAAAGGAACTCAGGTAAAGGAGACACAGCTCTAAAGTCCCCTACAGCAAGTAGAAAGATGTAGTGTCAAAGAAGAGGGAAGAAAGCATGTAAAGCCAAATTTCGGTTGACTAATCTGTTGCATATAAAATGCTTGTCAGTTACTGCACTAGGTATTGGGAATATAAAGTTGTAAGTAACTTTGAACGAATTTATCAAAGGGCTTAAAAATCAGACACACTCTTCAATTCATGGTAAAATGTTTGCTGCTCAAAATGACGCTATCATAGACTTTCTTCTAGGCGGTCAAAGGGTTGCATTCTATCATATTTTCAGGAGAAATCCAGAATGGACCAACACAAAATAGAATCATGTGAATATGGATACACATACTATACGATCTCATCTCATAAGAAAGATTTCATGGCATATTGGGATAGACATAGGATGTCATTCACTTGAAACAGTCAAGTTGCCTGGATACACAAGCTACAGCACAGAGGCTGCACCCCGTGGCCCCCCAAACTCAGCACATACCCCCTTCACTTGCCCCGGCTGCCACCCCAATCACGGAAGCTCTGCCTTCTTCATCTCTCCCACTTCCCAGCTTCCACCTTATCATCCTCACCCACTCTGGGCTGTACCTTTTCTACCCCGTCTGAATGGTCTAACACTTCTGTACCCCTCTCAGCTCAGTCAAAAGCAGCACTAACAACACAACTGTTAGGCCATATGTGTGGTGAAGTTGCCAGTATTATCTTAGAAAAGAAATGTTAGACGCCAGTGAAAAATAGAGGTAAACTGAAAGGAAGCGAGGTATTTCAATGTAGTTTTCACCCTCTTTTGTAAGTATGTTTTCATAGTTGCTTTTCTGATTATTCAGACTTCTAATACAGATGATGAAAGAGTGTGTTTTAAACATGTCATAACAATACGCTAAGAGCGTACAGGCATTCAGACACACACACACACACACACAGAGAGAGAGAGAGAGAGAGAGAGAGAGAGAGAGAGAGAGAAAAGAAGATACAGGTGTCTATCAAAAGGGAAAAACCTAGAAAAGATGAGGACAATTATACAAATATGAGCATGGTACTGACATGTTGCACAGGGATAATTATAGACTAGTAGAACCCATGGAAACAGAATGTTCCAGAAGATAATAATGTCTGTTTTTCTCTCCTTAAATTGAATAAACTACTACCTGGTATATTTTTTTCCCTCACAGTACATATCAGGTAATTTTCAAATTGACAGGAAATAATTTATTTAGAAGACCGAATTTTAACAATCATTGCAAGTTTAGAAATTTGCAATTGAAAAAGTTGATTTTAAATGTTGATTTTACTTTCCTTAGGATATTTAGCATTCAATATTGTGTTTTAGGAAAATACTCAAGAAATTATCTTGGAACTGCTTGAGGAGGGTGGGAGAATGCATTAACATGCACTGCCCTATATTACACTATTTCTGTTCAAGTAACAGTTTTTCATAGCAATTACTCAACAAAGATAACATTTGCACACACATGCAAATCAGGCTAAAAAGTAGGGTAACTCGTTTCAAAGTTAATAAACCAGAAATGTTTTTTATCGAAATAATAAACAGGAGAATTTTATAGACAAAAGCATACATTTACATGGACCACCAATTAAAATAATTGTGTAGCAGATTACAGCAAAACCTCATTTCCAAGTTTCTGAAAAAGAGATTTTATAAATTCAAATAGCATAAACCAGAGACAATTTAGAATTAGACAAGTACTATATAATTACTATTTTATAATAAGTTACCAGTTTCTTTACAAGATTAAAAATTGTAGATCAGAGCATTAGATTTTACTTTCATTTAGGTGAAAACAAAATTTTACAGGTATATGCTATAAAAATGTTCATGCATGAAATACATTTCCTTTGTGACACTAAGAAAACTTTCAATGTCAGCTACAACATCGTATTTGGAATCCTTAAATTCTAATTCTTGAAAACCTGTAAGACGATTTAACTATAGAATATCTCATATGTGGTATGAAAATACCAGTTAACATCATTTCTCTTGAATGCTATGTGCTTATTCATAGAAAACTCCAAAATAAGAGTCGGAATTTGGTTCACAGTTTCTAAACTGTGCACAAATTTTGTTATGATAACCTGTTACCCACAGAGGAAGATGTCCATAAACGAAGACAAGATGGAATTTACTAATTTTCTATAAATCATTGTAAAATTTTCTTGGTTCTGAATCTCTAACCAGTAGGGGAATCTTAGGTGAACAGGGAGAGTGAACAATGGTAAATTAACATAAAAGGCAAGCAACATCAGTACAAGAAGCAGACAGAGAGTTCACACTGGATATTCACTTATTTAATTCAATAAAATTTCAGTATTTGCTTTTTACCCAAATAATCTAGTAACCTAAATCATGAAATTTCTAATCCAGTAATTGTTGCTGTCAAATTTGGTAAATAAAAACACAATCCAATGTACAAAAGACATTTGTTTTAATTTTAAAGATATTTACAGCTTAGTATGTTTTAAACAAATTATTTACTCAAATAAATTCTTGCCATTGTGTGCTGTTTCCTATGGCTATTTATTGGTACTTATTTCTGGATTGCATAAACATGTTACTAGATTTACTAATCTTGTTTGAAAAAGCATAGATATGAGCAGTTATGAAAAATGGAGGATTCCCATTTGTGTCTCTAGATTAAAGTACAACCGATTTATAGTGCTCCAATAATTTATCTGAATATAAAATGTAATAATTTGCATTCTTAAGTGTATGACATATATGAGATTACAGATAACTTTAAAAAATTTTTTTTCAGTAACAGGATTTTATTTCAAAAGATGCGATGTTAAAATGAATTATCTTAAGTTTAAAAGAATACAATGATTCATTTTTATTATTTAAGAAAAAATTATTATAATGAATCACAAAATGTTTATCATGGAAAAGCATCCATTTTTTTTCTTTAACCTTACCTCATACTGCAATTTAGAATCAATTTTATAAAGCTAAAAATTTGATCTGTGCAATTAGTAACTTGGTTTAATTCAAAAAACTTAGAGATAATATCTGCAATTCAAGCAGAATTTTGCTACAATTTTTCTACAAAGCCCTGGAATATCTACTTATTTAATTAGCTTTGCTTCTTAGAAATCTAAAAGGGTTTCAAGCCTACAGATACAGATTTTGAACACCACTGAATTCTTTCCAACAAAAAAAGGACAGTTATTTTATTCTTTTCCTCCACTGTAGTAAATCTTGAAGATCTTTTTTTCCTCCCCCCACCAAAATCTCATTTTCACCTGAAATAATCACGTTCAGGTTTTCCCAGAAGGTAAAGCACACAATCTCACAAGGTTTCAAATTTCAGGATTGCAATACCGCGTCTAGGCTAAGCACTCCCCTTTGTGTGCCTATTATTGTGCCGTTCTGTTACTTGCACCCCGTGTGGGTCCTTCGAGCGGCTCCCGAGCGCCGGCTCACCGTGAACCCGCCAGCCCCTCCAAGTGCACCGCTGACCACAAGATCCTGACGGTCTCCAAGCCCTGTCCTCCGTGCAGAAGGAAAAGACAGGGCGGTGTGAGGCCGAGAGGAAGCGAAGGAAAACAAAACAAATGTAGCTCTGCTCAAAGTGAAAAGTGCTTGGACAGATTGGTATTTTCTTTTCTGCGAGGCATCCTGCCAAACTTTTTTTCTTTTTCTTTTTTTTTAAAATAGAGAAGAGTTATTATTATTATTTTTTTTTTGGTCTGATTTTTTTTTTTTTTTCCAGTTTCTTGGACAGTGTGGGCATTTACCTCCCCCGTCGGCCCCTCGGAATCGCGGCCCGGCCGTTTTGTGCTTTTCCCATCCGTCCGCATCCCGGACCGCCCCCGCCTCACCCTGTCAAAAGCCCAGCTCCAGGCGGCGGCCCCCGACGACACGTCCCACTCTCGCCCCGCCGGCTCGGGACCCCCCAGCCCGGCCTCCCCGAGAGCCGGAAATTTTCACTTAGGCGCCCCCACCCCGACCGCCGCCCCCCACCCGGAGCGCCCCGCCGCGAGCCGCGGGGCTCGGCCGCCTCCCCGCCCTCCGGAAGGCTTCAATTTGCACAGTCGCCGCCGCCGCGCCGCGAGCCCCCGGCCCCGGCAGAGCCGGCCTCGCGGGTCCGCGCCCCCCGCCGCCGCCCCGGCCGCCCCCAGCGAGGCGGCGCCCGCCGCGGGCCCTCCGCCCTCCGCCGCTGCGCCCACCCCCTCGCGCCGCGAGCGCCGCCACCTCCGGCCCAGAGTCCGGTTACCTGCTCCGCGCGGCCGCGGACACGTGCGGAGGTCGCGGGGACGCCGCAGCCCCCTCGGCGGGCCCGGCGCGACCCGGCCCCTAGGTGAGGCGCTCGGGTGGGCGGGCTGCCGGGCGGGGGTCCCGGGGGCTCGCGGGGGTGGGTGTAGGGCGGGGGTGCAGGGTGGCCTCCGCGCCGTCTCAGTTAACCCCTTAGGGGCTGAGACGGGGTCGGGCACGGGGGCCAGTTCTGGGGCGGCGGCGGCAGCCCGCCGACGGGAGGTCGCGTGGCGGCGCCCACGCGTGCGTGCGCGCGGACACCCGCTCCTCCCAACGGAACTTGACCGCTCCTCGGACGTTCGCGGAATCCGCACTTGGGGGGACCGGGCAGCGCCTCGGGGGACTCCATGCTGGAGAAAGTGTTTCCGCGCACCGCCCCCCCCCCAAAAAAAAAAAACCAGAGCCGCGGCTCCAGCTCGCCGAGGTGCGGCCGCGGGCGTGGGCTCCAGCGCTGCCCACCGTGAAACACACGTTCACGCAGGCTTCCTGCCGGCAGCCCCGCGGGCGTGCGAGGCGCGGAGCCGTGCACGCCGGCGCCCCGGCGGGCAGCCCCGCGTGGACGCCTCGCTGTGCGGGGCTGCCCTCCGAGGAGCGCGGACCTCGGCGTTCGAACGCGTGGCGCGCGCGGCGCGGCCGCCCGGGTGCACGTGGGCGCCGTGTGCGTGTGCGCACCCGCGGGAGTGGCGGTCGCGCCGCGGGGCCCCCCGGCCGCTGCGCCGGCGGCGACCCCTTGCGGTGCCTGGCAGGCTCGGGGGAGGCACATGAAGGATTTCATTGAGTGTGAAGACAGAGCAGAGACAGAGAAGCAGAAGGAGGCGGCTGCAGCCTTTGTAGTCGCGGAGGAATGCGGAAATGTTGAAGCACTATGTCAAACTTTTTTGAAATGGGGTCAAGTCACATTCAGCCAGCGTGGGAAAGCAACAACAACAACAAAAAAAAGTGGAGGAGAGGGGGGGGAAAAGGCACTGCGGCGGCCGCTTCTCCCGGCCGAGCCGCCGGCCCGGGGGGCCGGGGGGCAGAGCGGGCGGTGCGGGGCCGGCGGGCGCAGCCCCGCGGGGGGTGGGACGGCCCCGCCGCTTCCTTCGCCGCCGAGCGGGGGCCGGACTCCGGCGCAGGGGGAGGGGACGCGGGAGGGCGGGCCCGGCGGCTCCCCCGCTACCTGTGTGGCCCTCGACCTGGCTCGGACCCCTGGGCGGGCTCTGGGGGCGCGCTCCTCGGCCCGCGGGGAGAGCCGCGAAGGGCGTGCGTGGCGGAGGCTCGGCGCTCGCTGCGGTCCGCTCCGCCCGCACGCCGGGCCGGGAGGTCGCGCCGCTTCGCCGCTGCTGCTTTAATCCCGGCCGGAGGCGAGCGGGCCCGCGGTTGCGGGGCAGGTAACGCCGCGGTGCCCCGGGAAGTGCGGACACGCGGCCGGCGCGGCGGAGGTCCGGCCGAGGCCGCGGCGGCCGCGCGGGGGGGAGGCTCCTGCGGCGGAGAGGAGCCGGGAAAGTGAGGGCACCCCCTCCGGGGCTTTGTTGTGCGGAGGGCTCGGGCCCCCGGCTGCACGCGGGACGCGGGCTCCCGGGAGCCGGGGGGCCGCCGGCGCCGCGGACGGCCTCGCGGGTGGGGGAAAGGTTGGCGAGGGCAGGCTCCGGGGGGCGCAGCCCCTTCCCCCTCGGCCCGGGAGGCGCAGCGTCGACGCCCCCCGCCCCCACCACCCTCTGGGGAGGCAGCGCTGGGCTCAGGTTGTGCACACTTCGGGGCGAGTCGGCGGTCCCGGTGTCTTCCTCCCCGCGCCGAGTCCCGGGGGCGGACGCCCCTCGCCCCCACCCTCGGCATCCCACGTGGGGCTGCCCCTTGCAGGGCCTCCGGCTCGCCCACCCCGGCGCAGCCCAGCCCGCCCCGACCAGATGGCTGGTTCTCCCGGGGTTTCCACCAGGGAGGTCCCTCGGAGTCGGAGGCAGGACTGCGTTCCGGGCCGAGACGCCTCGGGCCCCCGGCTAGACCGCGTACGTGTGCGCCGCGTCTTTAAAGGTCTCCCCCTTAGAAAAACTGAAAGTAGAAAAAGAAAGGAAGCCGTTTCCGAGCAGATGCGTGGCGCCCCCTCCTCGCACCCTGCCCGGCCTCTCGGGCTCCGGGGTCCCGGGAGCCCCCACCCGCGCCCAGGCCCCCGGGCGGCGCGGCGCGCGAGGTGCCCGCGCGGAGCCGTGACATTGACGCGCCCGGCGCCTCCCCTCCCCCGCGCTCCCGGCACACTCCGGGCCGCTCGGCACGCCCCCTCCCGTTGCCCTGCGTCCCGCGCGGCGCGCTCATCCCCGAGGGGCCCCTGCAGCCTCGCGGCGCGCAGACGGCTGCAGCCCTGCGGGGAGAGAAAGTGACCTCGCTTTGCTCGGGAGGAGCCAGGCAGGCTTGGGCGGCGCGGGAGAGGGCCGGGCGCGCGTGGGGGCGCCGTGGAGGAGGGGAGGCTGCAGGAACCCCTGGGAAGGCTCCCGGGCGCTCTGACTTGGCGTCCTCTCTCCTGTCCCCCGTTGCAGTGGCAAAGACCCCGGACCGAGACGCGCCCGGGTGGAGACTATGTGATCGCCTCGGTGTCGGTGCGGAGGACGTCGCTTCGGGGAGGGAAGAGGAGGGCTCGGCTCGCTCCCCGGCGGCTCGGCAGGCGGAGTTTCGCCGCGGCGGCACCAGGGTTGCGCCAGCCCGCGCCGGAGCCGGCGGGGCCGAGGAGAGCGGGACCGAGCTCCGGGGAGCCGCGGCGTGCAGGCGGCATGGAGAAGGACGGCCTGAGCCGCGCCGACCAGCAGTACGAGTGCGTGGCGGAGATCGGGGAGGGCGCCTACGGGAAGGTGTTCAAGGCCCGCGACCTCAAGAACGGAGGCCGGTTCGTGGCGCTGAAGCGCGTGCGGGTGCAGACGGGCGAGGAAGGCATGCCGCTCTCCACCATCCGCGAGGTGGCGGTGCTGAGGCACCTGGAGACCTTCGAGCACCCCAACGTGGTCAGGTGAGCCCTGGGGTCCGCGCCGTCGGGGTCCGGGGAGGTGCGGGCTTCGCCGGCGGCGGCGCCGGTGCTTTCTCCCCGACCGCCCCGAGGGCCTTGCGGGGCAGGTCTGGGGCAGAACCAAGCGAACTGAGACCACCGCTGCGCGTTTCCCGGCCTTCGGGGATTTTTCTTTTTCTTTTTCTTTTTTTTTTTTCAAGCGACTGCAAAGGAGAGGGAGCAGGTTGTCCGTGTGATAAGCCAGGAGAAAACTTCTAGGGTGGAGCCTTGCACAAATGAGGTCTTTAAAAATGCAGAAACGGATAAGAATATGTTTGCTAATCACACCCAGTTTCTCTGTATTAAAGTTGCACAATGAGAAGGGCTCACTGATGATCCGGGGAGTCGCCCAGTTGCAGACAGCATCGTCCCAGAGCTGTCAACCTTCTTGTCCGTGCCACTTCTCTCTGGGCTGGCATAGCCCCTGGACCACCGCTGCCAAGGGCTGGGTGTCCAAGGTGTGGTGGCTTTAGATTCTCAGTGCTCTTTGTCCTTGCTTTTCCTGGGTGACTGGCGGGAGTGGGGGACGCAGTCAGTCCCTGAAGTCTCTGCTGTGCTGTGACCGTTATTAAAGATATTAAATGAAACTCTGTGTGTGTGTGTTGTGTGTGTGTGTGTGAGAGAGAGAGAGACTTGGAATGGTGGTTTCTTGGTGATCCTGGACTCGCCCCTTTGCGCAGTTGACTGTGTGTGCATTTGTGTCATCCTTTTTTAAACAGAGGAGCTGCATGGCTTCAAGTCACAAAGGCGTGCACGGAGGCAGAGCGGGTTGTGGACTCTTCACGCGTTGGGGGAAGGAGGTCTTGGACCCTCCTTCCTCGAGGCATTGTGCTCAACACTTACGTGCCTACTGTGTGCGCTACGGATGAAATGATGTAAATAAGCATGGCTAAATATTTTTGTGAAAAGTCAAACAGTTTAACATTAGTCATCAAAACAGAGCGACCCAAGAATGACCTGAAATACCAAACCCTGGACAGGCTCAAGCAGACCGGTGCCTGCAGTCTCCCTGGGAGGTTTTGACTTGCCTCTTCTTACCCTAGACTGGGTGATTGGTGTAGTGTTTTGTTCCCAAGACAGTGAAGACTCAGGCTGGAAGGCAGCAGAGAATCATAAATACATAAATAAGGTAGTAAATGGCTGTAAAGATAGGACTCCATTATACCTCTCCATCAGCTTGTCAGGGGTGGAGGTCGAAAGATAAAGAGACTGGGAGAACAAGTGTTTTGGGAGATGGGCTTACGTATTAAAGCAACAGGTTACCTTTTCTCTGTGTTTTTGAAAAACTAAACAAAAAAACCAAAATACCCCTTGAAGGTGTGTTTGTTGGTATCAGAGTGGGTGTAGAGGGGACAGTTAGCTCCCTATAACTTAGTACCTAGGGTGTCAGCTAAGCTCTTCCCAAAGGGTGAATTCACCAGTAGAATTTTGAGACCAAGATGGCTGGTTTTGTCTTTTGCCTGCAGAGTGTGCCATCACAGGCAGCTGCCACATCTCTCCTTCCAGCGTGGGGGTGATACAGAGGCGCTGGTGCTCACACTGTCGTTAACGAGGCAGGACTCGCTCCCCTGACGGAGGAGAGCCTGCGCCCCGTGCTGCTGCGCTGGGGCTCCTCGGTCCTCCCGCGGGGTGAAACCTGCTGAGGCTGGTGTGTCTTCAGAGATCTCTCACTGAGCCACAACTAAGATTCTGCACTGCGAACGTCAGGAGGATTTACTTAACGAATCAGAAGACGCCTTTTTCTAAGATTGTCTTTACCTGTTGAGCGGTGTGGTGCCACCCACCCCTTGGAGTTGGTGAGGGTCAAGTGAGACGGCGTGTGTGAAAACACTGTGCATTTAGAAGCACTTCTGGTGTCTACATGTGGTCTGTGTTCCTGAAGATTAGTGGGACGCGCTTGCCCAGCAGGTTCCCAGCAGGTATCAATGCACCTGGCCTTTTTTTTTTTTTCTTCCAAGAACAAGTCATATTCAGACCCTTACATTACAGGCTTCGGAGCCAAAGGAGCTACTTGAGTACAGTTGGCCTGTAGTTTGTCCACAAAGGCTGTCAGTCATATGCCATGAAACTCAGTGGCACTTGAGGGAATTATTGATGATGTCACCCTCACGAGCTACCGATCTCTCTTCCTGTTTCATTTCCTTCCTGTCTCTTCTTCCACCGCTGCCTTGGGACGACCACTGGCTCCCATGACCGCCTGGCCACACTGAGCAGTAACGGGTTTCAGAGGTGGCTACTCTGTTCAGGCAGAGTCAGGAAATCAAGGACAGGTGACCGCAGTTCTTTCTCTTCCGAGAGGGATAGAGAGAGTTGTCAGTTTGACCCCAAGCCTGTGATTTGTTGCTGCCCCCAGGATCAGCTTTACAGGCTGATGCTTGGTTCTTTAAATGTTTCTTAAAAGGGCAGATGCCATTATAAGTGCCTCCAAGTCATAAGTAATTGGTCGTAATTACAGGCCCTCCCCACAGATAGTTAAGCCTCTAAGCTTGAAGGAGCATAATAAACATATTAGGTTTTTTTTTTTTTCCCAAAAGTTTAAGATTTAATTTTGATGGACTTGCCAGGAGCGCTGACTTGTTGCTGCTGGCACCGACACAGTCTGCGTGCACGGAGACAAGGATTGGAAGTTCTTGCTTACCTATTCTTGATGTGTCCCAGGCCCGGGCTTGATTAGCCAGTTAGTGTCCGGGGTGTAAATTTACTCCTATTTAACAGTTGCTAATCCCAAATCCTAGAGCCCTTGGCAGAGTCAGGCTTAAGCATGAAGCTGTGTTGGAGCTCCTGCGCTCCATGGATGGATTGTGTTTTATGTCCTGAGATGGGGGTGGGGGGGAGGGAGAGAGAAGAACACGCTTGATCGACAGTTTGCTTCTTCACAGGGTATTTATTAGGCCCTACTGTGTGCCGGGCACTTTCATATGCTGGAGGTGCAGCAGTGAACAAGTCAGCAGAAGTCTCTACACTTGCCAAGGTTATGTTGTAATGTAGTGTGCAGTTCTTTTTTTTTTCCTCTCTCTAAATATGCATTTGCCTTTGATTGTCTTGTTTTGCTATACTTAACCGGTTTTACAGAGCACCTTGATTGAGTAGGCAGGCTAACCAGAACACCAATCAGAAGCAAATGTTTTGAGGGTTTAGGTTCACTTTAGCACTATATAAACGAATCTGTTTAAGAAGGCATTGACATGTGACTGATACATGTGACCCCTGGAGCTCCCTTTATCCAGCAAGCCTTTAGAGAGGCTCTTTAAAAACCATGGGGCAAGGTGCTGGGAGAGATGCCTGGGTGGATCACACCTGCTCCACCTGGTACTTGCCCCTCACTGTACCCCAGGCACGTGGTAGTGTCATGTGCCCTGAGAGAGACGGCAAACATGTATTGGCCCTGGGATTCAATTTATTGGTGTAACAGTAATAATTCAGATTCAGTTATTGATTCTGGAAATTTGATTATCATTGCATATCCATGGATAGATCTGTGATCTCTAAATATTTAAATATGTTGAATTGATATTAGATATTAGGCTGTTTAATCACTGCTTTAGTAACAACAACACAAAAGCACCCACATGGCTCAGTGATTATTCAAGGAGAGTTTTCTGATTTTCTCTTTTTTAAACATCTCAGAAATGTATAACAGAAAAGGAGAATAAAAATGATTTTTACCCTAGAAAAATTATTCACTAACAAGGTAAAAGAAACATGTATTATTCAACTCAGTGTCAAGCCAGTCCTTCAGGTGGTTCTCCTTTGAATAAAAGTGTTTTATGGATGAATACTGTGTTTATTAGGACTTATTTCAGTGAAAGCAGGAAAAGCAGAATTCTTTTGTTAATTCAGTGTATTGAAGGTACATTTGTTCCTTCACCCTCTGTGCGTTCCTTGAAAAGTTACCAGCTTATCTGGGTTGTTTAAGTGAATACAGGTTTTCACGGTGGTGTTCTCCTTATTCCTTGCTCATGCAGAAGGGCTTGATAATGCTGAATTTTTGACACTTGCAATTGTATCCTTATGCAACTATTATGCACCAAGAATTATTAGAATTTTTCTCTGGAATCCAGGAGAAAATGGTTTTTAAGAGGGAAATTTGTATGACCTTGAATATTTTGGGGGAGAACTTTCCTATGGGTAGAGCCTAGAATTGTGCAACACGTTAGGTGACTGCCTGTGATGCCAGCATCCCATATGGGCACCAGTTCAAGTCCCTGTTGCCCCTCCTCTGATCCAGCTCTCTACTAATGTGCCTGGAAAATCAGTGGAAGATGGCCCACATCCCTGGTCCTGCCACCCACATAGGAGACCAGGCTGCAGCTCTTGGCTCCTGGCTTCAGCCTGGCCTATTACTAGCTGTTGTGATCTTTGGGGAGGGAACCAGCAGATGAAGATTCTCATTCTCTCTCTCTCTCTCTCTCTCTCTCTCCCTCCCTCCCTCCCTCCCTCTCTCTCCCCACTTCTCTGTATCTCTGTCTTTTGAATAAATAAATCTTAAAAAAAAAAAAAGACATAGGTAAATGAGTATCGACAAAAACCGACTCCTTAGAAATAAACCACTCACCACTCCTTTTTGTAAATTAAAAAAGAAAACATATACCTCACTATTAATAAATCCTTAGGGATGTTTTTAAAGAAGGGAACGGCCCATATTTACACGATATCATAGTAGCACCTTGGCTCTTAGGGTTTGTAAATCTTTGAGCCCTTTTATGTTATAGATGCATACACTAAGGCCAGAGGTCAAGCAGCCTGTCCATCAAGCTGGTTCCCGACTTGTTCTTGAATAAGCTGTCCTGTTCTTAAATTAGAGTAACAGTTAAAGGCTTGTGTTTGGCAGAAGGTGAATCAAATGAGTACATTTCTAGTTTGGAAAAAAACGAACTAGATGTAGGCAAAGTAATTGATTGCTAGGAATAAATGATACGTAATTTATAATATAAATACTATAATATAAATGATATAATGAAATTCAGGAAGTTGCTGAATGCCCTGTTTAAAAAAAAGTATGGTTATTAATCTGTTAAATTTTGCTTTAAATGAGTTTAGAATTCTATTTATGATCATTTAAATGGCTATAGTTAAATAATTCTGTAGTCATAAATTCATTTTAGACAGTGAATAGTAGGAACAATTGAAATGCTGACAACTTGTCTCATGAGTGAAATATGACATAATTTGGCTCTGTACCTTTTACCTTTTTAATGAAACAAACACCATAATACTGGAAAATGAAACAGCCTAACAACCTCCCGACACATAAGCAAATATGTATGACCCGTACATCCTGAAGTCTAATCACACTGTTGCTGTTTCTCTTGAGGTTCAGATGAGTTTCTGTGTCTCCATGGGAAATAAATTAATTGTGAGCTTCCTGATGTAGCAGAACACAGCAACGATGAAGTCTGGGTGCAGGTGAATTGGTAACAGGAGAAGGTAGCATGTGTGTGTTGGGCTTTGTCCAAAGCCCAGGAGGCAACACTGAAAATGGGCACTGGTGGTTTATAACAAGCATTCCTGCATAAAGGTCACCGTTTGAGTGATGAACCATGGATGCTAAGTCTGCTGGGGCAGGCAGGCCAGCAGTGAGACAGGATTTTTATAAGAGCTGGTGGACAGTTATGAAGATGACCAGTTTGTTGCCATAGCTGACTTTTGCTCTCACCTGAGAATGAAGTAAAGGCCCTGTGAGACATGTGGCAGGAGCCTGTGCAAGTGTACACTTGTACTGGAAATCTATTTGAGATAATAAAAATTCTTGACCCATCCTTTGCCTATAATACTTTGCCTAACTTTGAGCAACTACTGACTTACTTCATCATTTAAGTAGTCGTGTTAATTATCTATTACCTGACTTTACTAAATGATTTTTATTCAGTAGAATTAGAATCATAGAATGGGAATCCTTTTTTAAAAGATTTTATTTATTTGAAAGACAGGGCAGTGGGAGGCTGAGAGTGGGGCAGAGAACAGAAAGAGAATATCTTGCATTTGCTGGTCATTCTCCAGATGCCCACAGCAGCTGGGACTAGGCTAGGCCAACGGCAGGGGTCCAGGTACTTGAGCCACCATCTGCTGGGTGATAAACCTGAGTGAGCATTAGCAGGAAGCCGGATCAGAAGCAGAGGTGGAACTTAACCCCAGGCACTCTGCCAGGCAGGCATCCCAGATGGCAGCTTCACATCCACTGTGCCACAATGCCTGCCCCAACGTGAGCATTTCTTAATTGGAAAGGGTCTTAAATTTAACCTGTTCCTACTCCCTTTGGTCTGTGGAGAACTTGTTTTATAGATGTGAAAGAAAATTACTTTTAGCCACTTTTTTATGTGATTATATATGCATTGCAGATACAAATTAATTGAGGGTAGTGGGGATTCAGTTACAGGATTACTTCCAGTGTTAGCACAACAGGCTGACTGATGTCCTTGCATGCTAGAGAAAACTACCCTGAGATTTAAAAGTGTTTTCAACTTAATGACTCTGTTTGCTGACTTGACAAGCATATGTCTTTTTATATCCATCAGTAACGTGGTGTTCGTAAATTGTTGGTTTGCCAGTAAATATTTCCTGAATGAGCGAGTTAAGAGGAATAAATTACATTATAAACCACTCAGATGAACACTTTTCATCCTTTTAGTGTTACATGCCGCATTAGAAAGTATGGTGTCTCTGGCTAACACTGACTTAGGAAGGCTGTTGGGTATTAATGTAATGTGTATACACATGAAATCTATTTAGAAAGAGCCTTCAAATACTAATATTTTAAACTCCTCCTTACTCCCATTTAAAAAAAAATAATGTAGTTGAAAGACAGAGATCTCCTATCCACTGATTCACACCCCACCTGCCTGAAACAGCCAGGGCTGGGCCCGGCCAAGCCAAAGTCAGGAGCTCAGAATTCAATGGATGGCAGGGACCCAAGCATGTGAACCATCACCTGCTATCTCCCAGGGTGTGTGTTAACAGGAAGCTAGACTCCAGAGCAGAGGCAGGGCTTGGACCTAGGCAGTCTTTTTTTTTTTTTTTTTTAAAGATTGATTAATTTATTTATTTGAAAGTCAGTTACAGAGAGAGGGGAAAAGACAGATCTTCCATGTGCTGGTTCACTCCAGTGGATGCAGTGGCCAGAGCTGAACCAGGCCGAAGCCAGGAGGCAGGAACTTCACTCAGGTCTCCCACATGGGTGGCAGAGATCCAAGCACTTGGGCCATCTTCTGCTGCTTTCCTAGACCATTAACAGGGAGCGAGATTGAAGTGAAGCATCTGAGACATGAACCAGTGCCCGTATGGGATGCTGGCATCCAAAGGTGGCAGCTTTATTTGCTACACCACGACACCAGCCCCAGAACCAAGGCGGTCTTAATCAGGGACGAGGCCATCCTAAGTGGTGTCCTAACCGCTCTGTCAGACACCTGCTCCTGACCGTCCTGTTTTTCTGTCACTACTAGCATTGGCGGTGATAGGGTTTTCGTGGGTTCCGTGTATTTGTTACATTCCCTACAGGCAAATGGACTTCTTGCCTCCACTTGGGACTAATTAGGACCAGTCTTGGAGAGTGCCCTTGGTACCCCTCACGGTACTCTTCCCACCTGTTAAAATGCTACCGGCCCTTACAGGTCAAGCTGTCAGCCGCTTTCTTTGTGGTGTGCTCCTTAGTGCTTCCATTTCTGTTTCCTCTGGACCCTGATAACTGTGGACCTCCTTCCTGGAAGTCGGTATATGTATGCCCCCACATGTGAATTCAGTTATTTTAAGGAGTAGTAGTAATCCTCCCCACCCGTGTGACACCTTCTTCCCAGCCTCTAACCATAATAAAATAAAATAAGTAGCAAGTGGATAAAGTCCTGGGAAGGAGGTCCAGTTATGAAGGAGGGGACCATATGGATTCTTTCCATCACATGGAAGAATGTTGGTGCTGAGCAGTGTTAAAAAAAAAAAAAAAAAAAAAAAAGGAGGCGAACAGATCATTGGATTATACTTAGAGTTTCCTGGGAAATAATTTTTTAAAATACTAAAAAAAGAAAGTTTCAGTTTTGTTTGACTTCAGTCTGCATAGTTTACATTAAAATGACTTTTAAAGGTTTAACTCAGTATACCCATAGTTAACTGTGCAGTCTTGGGTTTAATTTATATACTGTGAAGAAGTTATCAACACCATGAAAATGAGCACATGTTCAGTAAAAGCCGAAAATAACTTGAACTTTCGAGTGTAAGAATATGAGGTATTATAAATACATCTTAATCAGTTGCTTGATTTCTTGTAGTTTTGTTTTTTTCCTACTAATTTCAATTTCTTGGCTTTGTATAGTGGAAAACCTATCGAGAGCAGAATTAGGTAAAATCTTCCTATTAAGTTCTAAAAGGTGATGATCATTCTGAATTCTATTCAGGCCTTGTTTTCTTATAATTTGTATACAGAGAATTTGGGATTCCACCTTGACAAACTGGTAGGTTTAGTTAAAGGCATAACTCTTACAGCCTGAAATAATCCCAGTTCCTTAAGACATATGTGGCTGGTGTGTGCACGCCCGTGTACACATGGATGTGTTACCTTGGAATGCAAGGTTCCTGGAAGCAGGAACGGAGTTGTCTGGTTCCTCACTGGATCCCACGCACTGAGCTTGGTGCCTGGCTTCTTGTCGCCCAGAATAAATATTTGTGAGTGAGAAATGAGTATGTCCCATTTAGGAATGCAGAATTTAATTTTTTTGAAGTCAGAATTGGGAGGGGCCAACATTGTGGCACAGTGGATTTAGCTGCTTCCTGCAGCCCTAGCATCCCATATGAGCACTGGTTCGAGTCCCAGCTGTTCTGCTTTTGATCCAGCTCCCTGCTAATGCACCTGGGAAAGCAGTGGGAAATGGTCTAAATACTGGGGCCCCTGCCAAGCATCTGGAAGACCGATGGAGTTCCAGCTGGGCCTGGCCCAGCCCTTGCTGTTGCAGCCATTTGAGGAGTGAGCTAATAGATGGAAGACTCTCTCTCTCGCTTTTTCCCTCTCTCCCTTTCTCTCTCTCTTCTCTAACTGCCTTTCAAATAAATAAATCTTTTTAAAAATTCAGAATTAGGTAATAATGCCTAAAACATAGGTGAAATCCTAGCCATCAGTACATAGGTACTAGTCATGTATCTGTATTCTTTGTTAAATGTAACGAAAAGAACCTCTGTATTGAAATGACCCAAAAATGTTAGGAGGTCTGGAATTTATTTCAGAATGGGGTAACGACGCAACGACTGCTATAATTAACCATTGCTGAAGCTCTGGAAAGTTCTTGTAGTAGTCTCTTCATGTGAGTATATATGATGTTTGCTGTAGTAACAAGCTTAAAAAATGTTCCTGCTCTTGAACTAGGAGTCAGAAGACTGCTTCTGTCCTGACCCCTCCACTTATGAGCTGCATGACCCAGGGTAAGCTTCTCATGTCACTTGGCTGCTGTTTGCCCACAATAAAATAGGAATTATTACTACTCTTGGGACCTTAGTGAGTTACTGTGATCAAATGAAATTATGTGTACAAAGACCAAGCACTTCATAAGTGTAAGGTGTAACTGACAAAACCAACTCCTGCCCTCAAGTAGTTGATAATTTCCTGGGGGAAACAGACTTGAGCACTGGGTTAGTATAACCTGGAGATCAATAGTGTGTGCGCCTTCTCCTTCCTTGCATGTGAAGGTAGGAATGGAGCTAGGTCTGCCTGAAAAGCTGTGTGTTGGATTTACAGCAATTCTACAAAATGTCATCTTTCATTTGGGTTTTGGACATTGGTGTCTGGCTTACCCAATGCTGCACCTTATTTGTTGGTAGATTAATTGGGTGAAGGTCTCTGGACCAAAATGTCCCTGAGAACACACTGTCAAAACTGATGAGTTTCATTATTTCTTTTGTATTTCACTGTTCAGGTTAACTCAAAGAGGAGCTGGAGTCTTTGCTTGTTCTTTCTTTCTCTTTTTAAAAATTTTAAAATCTCAACAGAATTATTCACTTTTATGTCACACATTGGAATTTCTCCTTGTTTATTTTCGGAGGCTGTTCTGTGGCATGACTGCCCTCTGACATTTAAAATTTTGTCCCATGTACTCTGTTTAAATCATTAAGAAGTTCTGTCTGCAGCAAGGAAACAGTTCTCTTTAAGGAGCCCTAACCTCTGCTGGATTCTCTTTTCTTTGCTTCCTTTTATTGCTAAGTAATGTCATAATTTCGGTATTAGGCATTCCTAATGATTAGTATAAAACATTTACTTTTCCTAAAATGCTTTTATTTTTAGAAAGTATAAAGGATAAAGTTGGAAACAGTAACACACTTAGCAACAGAACAAGAAAAACAAAGGACTGCATTTCAAGGACCGACTTAAACTTCAGAGTATTGGCTTATTTCAGAACTTTTTAGTGGAAACCAAGAGACTATCTGGGTAGTTTCATGTTGGGAGTCTTAAATGATGCAGCATACATTCCAACCATGTAGAATCACTTAAAGAGGTTATTAAATAGCCTTGGGTAAAAATGGGATGTTTTCTTATTGAGCCACGAGAAACCAAGAGACATGTTTAAAGACTGGGGTTAGGAGAGACTCCTGGAGCTAATCTGAGAGTGAAGTGCATGTACATTATGTAAGTCCCCTCAAGAATAGAGAGCATATTTCTTGGAAATAACACTTTTTTTCTTTATACAATAACACACACTAAAAATTTGTGACATCCTGCTAGGAATTACAAATTGTTTTAAGCCCATAGGATTTAATCAGAGGTTATTTAGTTAACTAGTAGCTCATTAGACTGGAACCACTGCCAGCTGGGTTTTCCACTAAGCCAGTCAGTTTTGAAGGGGCAGTGTTTTAGAAGCATCACTCTGGTCCTCAAATGTAGGCTAACTCCGGGTGATGGGATAGATCTCAAGCACTATATGAGCTCAGTTGACTCAGTGATACCAATTCCAGCCCTAGAAATTGGGGCTTTTGAGACAGGTCAGGAGAAGCATCTCTGTCTATGAAAGATGGAATAGGCTTTTTTTTTTTTCTTCACGTTAGTTGATTTAAAATTAAGAGGTGGCGTTATCACTAGGCAAATAGAGAATGGTATAGAGATGTATCCATGTCTCTGGAAGGATAGTTTGCTTATTAAAAAAGGGAAGAAATTGGAGGAAGATGAGCTAAGTTGAGGGAAAGATGAGAGAACCTGGGGTAGCAATTAAGTTTCTTGGCTGACTTCAGAATCTAAAACCTGGTGATGTGGAAGTGGGTGAAAAATCTGGCATGTCTAGAAAGCCCTCCAACCACTGCTTGCTGAATGAATAAACCTAGAATGTTGTTCTCAACAATTCTCTGGTAATAAAATAACATAGTTGTCTGCCTTTTCTTGGAGACCATATTTTTTTTTTTTTAAGATTTATTTTATTTATTTGAAAGAGTTACAGAGAGAGGTAGAGACAGAGAGAGAGAGAGAAAGATCTTCCATCCACTGGTTCACTTCCCAGATGGCCGGAATGACTGGAGCTGTGCCAATCCAAAGCCAGGATCCAGGAGCTTCCTCCGGGTCTCCCACATGGGTGCAGGGGCCCAAGGACCTGGGCCATCCTCCACTGCCATCCCAGGCCATAGCGGAGAACTGGATGGGAAGTGGAGCTGCCGGGAGTAGAACCGGTGTCTACATGGGATGCCAGTGCCTCAGGCCAGGGCCTCAACCTGCTGTGCCACAGCGCCGGCCCCTGGGACCGTATTTTTACCATCTTTAATTGCTCACTGTGCCTGTCACTCTGATATATTTTGAATATTTGCATTAATTAATATCAAATGTCTGCTTCCTATTAGGAAATAAGCTCTAGGAGGGAAGGGAACTTTCTGTTTTATTCACTGCTTTGTCCTCTGGGTCAGTAGAACACTTAGTTCAATAAATAGCTATTGAGTCAAGGACCAAGTGAGTAAATAGTTAAACTGTGACTGAAGACTTCGTATAATTTTTTTTATTGACAATAAAAATGTTAACACCAAAATTTTAAATACATTTTAATTTTCTATGCACCTGTTACATTTAAAACTCTAGGATTGTTCAATATCTAGTAATTATGGTAGTAAATTTTTGACTTAGAAATTAGGAGTTACTTTAATAACATAATGACTAATAAGTGGACACTGAGATACATTCCTTTTAAGCTAATTCTTCCATTACTATTTTCATTAAAGTATGAATGTAATTTTATGTTACTAATGATAACATTTAATATTTTAAATTCTTACTAGTTTCTGCTGATTTGATGTCATTGTTTTGATGGACGTTTGAAGACATGATTTCAGAATCTCTAGGTTGTGAACTTTTATAAAAATACTAATGTACTTTCCTCAAATGTAAGCTGTAAAGTCCTGGTATGAATGGCTGTGACTTTCCTTACAAGTGATAAGGTCCACGTGGCCAGTCCCAGGATAAACTTTGCCCCAGGCCTCTGTAGTCTGACCCTTCTAAGCACCTTTCTCTGCTTACTGTATTTGGTTGTGATCATCTAATGGGCTTGATATCATTTGGTCATGGTCAATGAAAAGAAGGAAGGGAAGAGGGGAGAGTAAATAGAAAAGGAAAGAAAATGTGTGGTGTTTCCGGTCAGTTGTCAAATGTGCTGCTCAGAAGTGGTTACTAGAGCTTGTGGAGGAGAGGAGTTGGCAGTTTTTTTTTTATTTAAAGTAATTAAAAATTTTATTTAAAGTAATTAAAAATTTTCTGGTTAATATTGCCCCCAAGTTTAGGGATTTAGCCATTTTCATGTGTTGATGGGTTTACAGGGTGGGGGAATTGAGACACAGCAAGATGAGAATGGCCTATCTCCAAGATGTCCAGGGCATTAGCTGGAAAGGACTCAACAGCATGGAGTTTGGTGCATCTGGTAGTGTCTTCGTTCTCAAGTCTGAGGGTTCAAACAGGTTGATGTGATGTAGGCTGGCACCTGAGAGCTGGGGCTGTTGACCAGAGCACCTACACTGGGCCTCTGCATATGGCCTGCAGTTCATTTTAGCATAACCAGTGTTGGACATACACAGTGACTTCTGACTCCAAAAACCCGTAACCCAGAATTTAAGCAATGTTATCTCTGCCACATTCAGTTGGTTACAAGAGAGTCCAAAACCCCACAGATTCAAGGGGAGAAGTCATACACCACCTATTATTGGAAGGAATGTTTTATTTATTTATTTTAATTTATTTATTTGACACATAGAGTTATAGACAGAGAGAGAGACAGAGAGAAAGGTCTTCCTTCCGTTGTTTCACTCCCCAAATGGCCGCCACGGCTGGTGCTGCACTGATCCGAAGGCAGGAGCCAGGTGCTTTTTCCTGGTCTCCCATGTGGGTGCAGGGCCCAAACACTTGGGCCATTCTTCACTGCCCTCCCAGGCCACAGCAGAGAGCCGGACTGGAAGAGGAGCAACTGGGACTAGAACCCGGTGCCCTTATGGGATGCTGGCACTGCAGGCTGAGGATAAACCAAGTGAGCCATGGCGCCGGCCCAGAAGGAATGTTTTAAAAAATTGTCCAACCCCCTCCCATTAATCGTGACATTGATATTAGATGATTAGTATAGGAGGACTTACAAGGAAAAGCAAGGCACCTGCCTGAACTTCCCCTGTTCTCATGCTTTGATACCCTTCTCTATAAATCTAGACTACCCTCTGCTCTATTTAAGATTTAACAGATACTATTCTTAAGATAATATCTGTTGACCTCCTGTTCTGAAAGATGAGCATCATTATTACTACTTCTTATTCATTTCCTTCATCTTCACCTTTTCTAGGGACATGTTTATTTTATGGACTAATTTTTAAAAATACACTAAACATCACTTTTTGTTGTTGTTCTTTCACTTTGGGCATTATCTCTTGAGTCTCCATTTAATAAGTGGAAAATATTTTATCTCTTTAAACTCCTCTATCTTTGTCCTCTTTTTAACATCAAAATTTCTGCTAGCTACTCTGTGCTGAAGTCATTAAACATGAGCATTCTATTCTCCAACCACAACAGAGTCTTCCTGGCTTTGTCTGAGGATTGACCCTTGGAAGTTGAATGCTGAAAACAGTGCTGTCATTATTCTATCTAGGGTACAGTATGGGCCAAATATTCTTTATATTTCCTTTTTGGAAAGTACAACATTGTAACAATTTGAGGTTGATGGAGTCCTTCTTTCTTAAATACAGATGTAAGCATTCTCTACACTTAGTCACTTATTTAAAAGTTCGTGCTATTTGGGGGCCTGTGTTGTAGCACAATGATTAAACCACTTCCTGTGACACCAGCATTCCATATGAGTGCCAGTTGGAGACTTGGCTGTTGGGGCAGTTTGGGGAGTGAACCAGCAGATGGAAGCTCTCCTTCTGTAACCCTGCTTTTCAAATAAACAAATCTTCTTTAAAAAAAAAAAAAAAAGCCTTTGTGCTATGGTAATGTTTCTTATTCAGGCCATGTTAGTCTTGTACCATTTCATTTTTCCTGGAATTTATAATTGCCTTTGTTTTTTCCTGCCTTGTTTGTCTTTATCACAACCTATGTTTCTCAGAAAATTGTGTCCAAGTTTGGTGGTCTGCTTTGTCTCATCTCAATTTATTGAGCCTTCTGTGGAATCTTTCTAAGTGCAGATTTGCTTCATTTTATTTTAAAAGATGATTTCTTCTTCATTTGTTCTATTTTCTTTCTGAAGTCTTGTTAGTCAAATACTGTCTTTCAGTTGGGACTACTGTGTCTCTTAAAGTCCCACAGAGGTTTTTTTTCTAAGTAATCTATTTGATTTTTTAGTATTTATTTTGTTTGCCCTTAAATATTTTCTCCATTATTTCCAGCTGTCACTTGAATTTACTGCTTTGGCAATTACAGTTTTGACTTCAGAGCCTCTTACTTTTTTGTTCTCTGCTTGTTTTGTTTCTGTTTTTAAGCATCTTATTCTGGATTCTGTAATATTACCTTGACTTGATCTAATTTTTTTACCAACTTTTAATTCCATTTTATATGAACATTTAAAATATATACATATATATGTATGTGTGTGTATATACATATATATATGTGTGTGTATATATATGTGAAAGGCGGAGAGACAGAGGGAGAGCAGACAGAGAGAGGTCTCCTTTCCACTAGTGTACTCACCAAATGCCCTCAGCAGTCAGGGCTGGGCTAGGCCAAAGCCATGAGCTGAAAATTCCATCTGAATCTTCCCTTTGGATGACAGGGATCCAGCTGCTTGAGCCAGCCTGTTTGTTGCCTCCACGGGTTTGCATTAGCAGGAAGCTGGGTCGGAAGCAGAGCCAGGATTCAAACCCAGGCACTCTCGTGGAATGTGGACATCCCAAGAGGCATCTTAATTGTCAGGCCAAATGCCCACTCCAATCTAAATTTTTTGAAAGTTCTTCATTATCTCTGTTTCTGTTGGTGTTTTTTTGTTAAGTTTTATTTTCGCTGGTGCTGGATTCTTTAAATGCCTGATGATCTTCTTTGAGTGTCCTTTACTTTAAAAAAAAAAAATCAAGGGCTGCCATTGTGGCATAGTGGGTAAAACTGCCACCTGCTGTGCTGGCATTCCATATGGGCGCCAGTTCAAGACCTGGCTATTGCACTTCTGATTCGGCTCCTTGCTCATGCACCTGAGAAAGTAGCAGAGGATGACCAAAGTGCTAGGGACCCTGCACCCAAGTGGGAGACCCCAGGGAGGCTCCTGGCTCCTGGCTTCAGCCTGGGCCAGCCCTGGCCATTGCAGCCATTTGGTGAGTGAACCAGTGGATGGAAGATTTCTCTCTCTCTTTATGTCTCTCTGACTCTGTCTCTCCTCTCTGTAATTCTGATTTTCAAATAAATAATTAAATCTCTTTTTAAAAAAATGAGATTTGTTGGGTTATAACCTATTTGTAGAAAAACATAGCCATTTTAAGTGTGTGTGTTTTAGGAATTTTGTCAGATTCCGGCACCTGTATGACCACTGCCACAATCCAGATCTAAAATACTCTTCTTGCCCCAGCAATTCCTTCAGGCCCCTCTGCCATCCATCCCCTCCCTCCACCTGGACCCCTTGCAAACCTGATCTTTCAGTCATTTTACTTTAGATATATCTGTCCTAGAGTTTCATATACATGATTTCAAACAGTATCTTGTGCTTTTGTATTTGGCTTTCATGGGTAATGTTTTTGAGACTCATTCTTGTTAACTGTATACAGTTCATTTTTCCCCATCGTATGTATTTACCACAATTTTTTTTTTTATCTTGTTCATGGCTGGTTTTGTTTTGTTTGGGGCTACTATAAATAACATTGTTAGGAATATTGATGTACAGGCCTTTGCATTGCTATGAGAAATGCTTTCATTTCTGGGGTACCTAGGAGTGGATTGCCTATTGGTATGGCAAATATATATTTACTTTTTAAAAACACTGCCCAGCTTTTGCACATTGGTTGTGCCATTTCCCCCGGTGATGTATGAAGATTGTGTTTGATTCATATCCTTCTCAACACTTGGTATTGGCAGTATTTTTAATTTTAGCCATTTTATATTGGATGCCACACTGTGGCTTTAATTCGCATTTACCTGATGACTAATGTTGTTGGACATCTTTTCATTTGCTTATTGCCCATTCCAATACCTTCTTTTGGGAGATGTCTATACAAATTTCTTACATTTTAAAAAGCTGAATCATTATATGCTAAGAGTCCTTCATGTATTCTGGAGAAATATTTGGTTAGCTGTAGATATTCCAGCATTTGTTTCTGGTCTTTGTCTTTTATATTTTCTTAAATGGTGCATCTCAAAAAGATTTTTAATTTAATTAAAGTGTGATGTGTCATTTCTTTTTCTCCCTCCCTTTGTGCTTTTACTGTAACCAAAGAGATCTTTGCTTACATATAGACTTTTTCCTGTGTTCTAGAATCCTGTAACTTTTGTTTTTATGTTGGGACTGTGACGCATTCAAATCAAGTCTTTGTTCATGGCTTTAGATAAAAGAGCTTTGTTTTTCATATATGGATATTGAGCTGTTCCAGCACCATTTGTTGAAAACACAGTGCTTTCCTCATTTTTAATTACCTTGGCAGATTTGCCAAAAATCAATTTGCCTTATAAATTTAGGTCTGTTTTTGGATTCTCTGTCCCGTCCCATTGATCCATGTATCTGTTCTTTTGCCAATACCATGATGTTTTGATTACTGTACTTTTATAGTTGATCTTTCTAAAGTCAAGTAGTTTAAGGTCTCCAAGTTTGCTATTTAGAATTGTTTTGGATCTTCTTGTGCCTTTGCATTTCCGTATAAACTTTAGCATCAGCTTATCAGTTAGTATGTCTCCTTGAGAATTTAATTGGATAGCACTTAATCTCTGTTAATCTGGGAGAGGATATTGATATTGACACTGTTGAGACTTCTGATCATGAACATGGTATATCTTTCCATGTCAGTCTTTAAATAGTTTTTAGGGGAAAGGGCTTGTCTGTATTATCTTAAATTTACCCATATGCTTTACACACAGGGGATTCTAAATGTTTATTGCTAGTATGTAAGTATAATTATTTTTTAAAAGATTTATTTATTTATTTGAAAGGCAGAGTTAGAGGGAGAGACAGAGAAGGATCTTCCATCAACCTGTTCACTCCCCAAGTGGCTACAACAGCTACGATTGGGCAAAGCTGAAGCCAGGAGCTTCTTCCTGGCTTCCTATGTGAGTGAGAGGGCACCAAGCTTGTGGGCCATCTGCTGTTTTCCCAGGTGAATTAGCAGGGAGCTGGATTAGAAGAGCAGCTGGAGCTCAAACCAGCAGTGTGGTAATGGGGTGCTAATGTGGGCAGCACAACACTAGTGCTGACTTTTATATATTTTACTTGCTCTTTTTGCATTGACCCGGTCCTTAAGTACAAGATTGAATAAAAATGATGAGAGCAGGTATTCTGGCCTGCTCCCTATAATAAGGAGAAAGCATTTGGTTTTTCTTCCATAAGTATGGTGTGAGCTGTCAGTTTTCCTAGATGCCCTTTATCAAGTTGATGAAATTCCCTTGTATTCCTTGTTTCCTGAGAGTTTCTTATGATTAGACATTGAATTTTGTGATTGCTTTTTGTTTGTGATTGAATTGATTATATGATTTTTGTTTGTTTACTCTCTTTGTGTGCTGTAAACTATACTGATTGAACTTTGGAATTTGAACCAAACTCACGTTCTGTGATAAACCTCACTTGATCTTTGATGTACCCTTTTTAGGCATTGTCAAAATTTTGCTAAGAATCTTTGCATCTGTGTTCATCGAAGACATTGGTCTGTAATGTTGAGGTTTGGAGGTGATTCTGACCTTATAGAATGAGTTGAGAAGTATTTCTACCTCATCTGTTTTCTGAAAGGTTTTTCATAGGGCTGGTTTTTCTTTCTTACACACTTACTAGAATATATCAATGAAGCTATTTGGGTCTAGTATTTTCTTTATGAGAAGGATTTTTAAATAGGAATTCTCTTTCTTCAGGTTGAATCACTTTTTATAATTTTGGTCTAGATGAATTGTTTCATCTAGGTTTGCTATGTTAGTGTAAATTCAGTTTCTTTTTCTCTTATCCTTTAATATCTGTAGAATCTGACATCAATAATTTGTATGTGTTCTGTTTTTTCCTTGACAATTCAGATAGGGATTTGTCAATTTTATTTTTTGGTTTTAATAATTTACTTTCTTTTGTCTTTCCATTGATACTTTTATCTTAATTCCTTTTTTTTTCATTGTGTGTTTAATTTACTTTAGCTTTTTAAAATGGATGGTTATATGTTCTAATGTAAGCATTTATGTTTTATTTGCTTCCCACATATTTTCTCAATTCCAAATATTACAAGCATTTTAATTTATTTCTTCTTTGACCTGAGTTTTAAACTTCCAAAGATTTCGGGGATTTTTCAGATACCTTTCTGTATAATTACATTGTGATCAGAGACCAACACTGTATGATTTTAATTCATTTTAAATTTAATACTTGCCTTGGTATAGCACCTGTCCTACCACCTGTTCTGTGTGATTCTTTTTCTTTATTCTTACCATTTTTCTCATTATGTTCATATTTTTCATTATGTCTTTGAACAGATTTGTAAGATTTGTCATAAGTTGCCTTAGTATCTTTGACTTCTGTTCCACAAGCTCCGTCTGTTCTGAGTCTTGTCTGTTGTCTCCTGGTTAGGGGCCACGTTTTCCTGCATGTGTAATTCTTTATTGGAAGCCAGACATTGTTGACTGCTGGATTTTGTTCTGTTCCTATAGACGTGCTGCCCTCGGTTCTCACAGACAGCTGAGTTAACGCGTGGTTCAGGATCATGCTTCCCAGGCTTGCTTTTGGTTTGTTGTTGAGGGGACCTAGGGTAATGCCTTACTTCAAGACTGCTTTAGCCCCATCCCTAGACATTGTGCTTTGGTGGTCTCTCCTCTGGGGTTAGTAGGAGCCCTGTGTGAGCCCCAGGAATCATTGAGCTTACAACCCCTGGGTGATCTTCCCTTGGAGGCTGCTCTTCGCCTAGCTGCACGCAGTTCCCCGTGCACAGCTTGATGGTCAAGGATTCAACGGACCCCATGTAGGTTTCTGAAGCTCTCTTCAGGGTTGCTTTTCCTGTAGTAATTGTCTCACAAATTCTAGCCACAGTTGCCTCCGTGTCTTCCCAACGCTGTCTATAATCAGCCTCCCAGTTCCCGCTCCCTGCCCCTGAGATCTGGAAGTGGCCTCCAAACAAAGCCAGGGCACTCTGCAGCTTGCTTTATATTTTTTCTCCATCTCAGGGGTCCAGTTCTATACTTACTGTAGCCCAGCGTCTGCAAATGGGAACTTCACATACTTGTTCAGTTCCGTGGCAGGTGGTAAGTCTAGCGTTACTACTTTGTATGTTCATTCGTTTTTCTGAAGAGTCGGTGGCTGGCCAGGCTATTATGTAGGACCTTTTTTTCCCTGCCAGCTTCCATATCAGAGTGATCATTTAGGAGGCTTGTTTGGGGTGGGATCACACTTTGTAGGCTTTCCTTTTGAGTGAGTGGGAGAACCCCCGGGTTCCCTTCTAAGGTCCTGGGTCCAGGGGTGGCACTGGGATTGCTTAGCTAGTGCAGTTATATATGTAGATCTTCCGTTCCCTCCCTTAGTGGGACTGCACTTCTCCCACCCTTCTGTCATTGCACCTGCTGGCTCTGGCCAGCTCCTGCTTCCTTCAGTGCCTTCATAGCTAATTCTAGCATGGTGGTCTCCCTTCCAATAAAAAAAAGTGCCATTGATATTCACTGATATAAAAGTGATACACACATCTGGATAGATTATTTTATATTAAAATGAACAAAAATGGTTTTTCTTTAAAAAAAAATACATACCTTGATCCTGTGTCCTGCAGTTTGGAAGCCAGTTTCTCTTTGGTGATTTTTTTCCATCAACTTGTTTCTGTTTATTTAGAAAATTCACTAAGCTCACTTTGCCTTTTTTTTTTTTTTAATTACAGGTTTACATCTTTTACTTCTGCAGTATTTGAGAAAGAAATATTTGTGATGCATATTTCTTTTAAAGATTTATTTGTATGAAAGAGTCATGGGCTGGTGCCGAGGCTCGCTAGGCTAATCTTCTGCCTGTGGTGCCGGCACCCCAGGTTCTAGTCCAGGTTGGTGCACCGGAATCTGTCCCTGTTGCTCCTCTTCCAGTCCAGCTCTCTGCTGTGGCCTGGGAAGGCAGTGGAGGATGGCCCAAATGCTTGGGCCCTGCACCTACATGGGAGACCAGGAGGAAGCACCTGGCTTTGGATCAGCTGGCCCATGGTGGCCATTTGGTGGGTGAACCAACGGAAAAAGGAAGACCTTTCTCTCTGTCTGTGTCTCTCTCACTGTCTAACTCTGCCTGTCCAAAAAATAAATAAATAAATAAATAAATAAATAAATAAAATTAAAAAAAAAATAAGAGTCACAGAGAGACAGGGAAGCTTTACCTGCTCTTCTACAACACCAGCCCCTAAAATAAATTTTTGAGTAGATACAGTGTCATTCTTGCAATTCAATTGGCCTTCCTGATTGGGAGCAAAAGTTATGTGGCACAGTGGCACAGCAGGCTAGACTGCCACCTGTGACATTGGTGTACCACATTGGAATGCCAATTCAAGTCCTGGCTGCTCCGCTTCTGATCCAGCTTCCTGCTAATGCACCTGGGAAAGCAGCAGAAAATGGACCAAGTACTCGGCTCCTGTCAACTATGTGGGAGACATGGATGGAGTTCCAGGCTCCTGGCTTTGGCCTGGGTTGCAGCCATTTGGGGAATTGAGCCAGCAAATGGAAGATCCCTCTCCCTCTCCTTCTTTCCCTCTCCCTCTCCCTCTCCTTCTCTCCCTCTCCCTCTCTCCCTCTCTCCCTCTCCCTCCTTCTTCCTCTCTCTCCATCCCTCTCCCTCCCCCTTTCCCTCCCTCTCTCCCTCCATCTCCTTCTCTCCCCCTCCCTCTCTCCCTGTCTCCCTCTCCCTCCCCCTCTTTTCCTCCCTCTCCCTCTGTCCCTCTTCTCTCCCTCTCCTTCTCTCCCCCTCTCTCCCCCTCCCTCTCCCTCCCTCTCTCCCTCTATCTCTCTCTCCCTCTGCCTCCCTCCCTCTCTCCCTCCCTCTACTTCTCTCTTCCTCCCTCTTTCCTTTCCTCTTTCTCTCCCTTCGTCTCTCTCTCCGTCTACTTCTCTTTCCCTCTCCCTCCCTCTCTCCCTCTATCACTCTTTCCCTCTCTCCCTTCCTCTACTTCTCTCTCCCTTCCTCTCTCCCTCCCTCCACTTCTCTCTCCCCCTCCCTCCTTCTCCTTCTCTCTCCCTCCCTCTCTTTCCTTTCCTCTCTCTCTCCCTTCCTCTTTCCCTCTCCTTCTCCCTCCCTCTCTCTTCCTATCTCTCCCCTCCCACTCCCCGTCCATCTCTGCCTCTCCCAATATCTCTAGCTCTGCCTTCCAAATACAGTTTTTAAAAGTAGGAAAAAGAGTTGTGGGCTGAAAATTGCTCATTACCTGCAGAATGTTGTCCTTGCAGTAGCCCTGATATTTGGTATGTTGGAGGGAGCATGGACCTAGGACATGTGTGTGTGTGTGTGTGTGTGCGCATCTCACCAGGGGCAAACAGCTGCTGTGCAGAACCATGGGGATCATGTGCGATATCCTTTCTCCGGGTTTATTAACATTCCTCAATTTTTGGGACAGTGTAATCATCTGGAGAGGTGCCACAAATGCAGAAAGAACATTGTCTCATTATTCTATGGCCTGCTGCACCTGGCTATCAAAATTCATTGCCCCACTCTGGGTTTTCATCCTGTTAATATACCATTCCCAAAGTCAACAGCTGGTATAAACTGTAACACGCAAAAAGCTAATTTGACATCATATTGGGAGTGTTCGCCAACTAATGTTTCCTAAGGGAGCAAACTGAAAAAACAAGCCCACTATGAATTAATTCTTTGCAGGAATTTCCCATGTCTGATAATTTAAAAGAATAAATTCTGCATGCAAATGAACCATTACAAGTTTAATTGAAGCTTGTTGGATGCTCAGGTTTACTCACCATGGTATGTTTTTGATGGAGACAGGAAGTGAAAAAGCAAGGTCTATGAGATCTTTTCTGTGAAGTCTCAGCCAGTCTTTTAATGTTTCTCATTGAGGCCTTGGTCGCTAGGGTACATGACTCAAGGTGTCTAGTGCTGCTTAGCTGTTTTTAAGGGGGAATTTCCCCACCATGTTCCTCCCCTCCCCAAAATAGCTAATTATGTACTGGAAGTTTCAGCCCATTGTTCCCAGTTTGTGAAGTCAGCATATTCTGGAAGCTCACTGTGAGTGTCACTCTGAGCTGTGCTCACGCTTTTGTTGCTCCGTCCCCGCAGCTCGCGCTGTACTGTAAGGACACGATTCTGTCGCTATTTTTCCCCTCACATTTGATGTGGTCGTTTGCATACAGCTGCAGAGTAGACAGTTACCTTTGAAAGGAACACTTGGCCGCTCTAATTTGATTAAAGAAAACCACCTCAATCATTTCTAGACTGAGAACGTTTTCATTTTCACTTGGCAGTAGGAGTTGGGAATGTACTCAGTGCACTTAGATCTGTGGGGGAGCAGTTCGGGAACAAAACCCACTGCTCCAGGGAGCAAAGCCTTGGTGCTTTTTTTTTTTTTTTTTTTTTTGAGGCAAGCAGTCTTATATGGAATTGATTCCCTTTCTCGCTCACTTCATGTTCACGTCCATCTTCTGTACTTGGTTATTTAACAGTTCCAGTTGGACTGATTCTGGCAGGCACAGGTACTGCCTTAAAGTGACGTGACAGCCTTCGAGATCCTAAAAATTATCTTTTTTTCCATAGAAATAAAACCTCCAATCATTAGTTACTATGGATTGCATGTGCTTTTTGTCCCGTGACAAGAAAGGTTGAAAAGGTTTTTAGATCATGGGCCTCTGTGCATCCAATTTAGTTGTAGCTTACACAGAAGAAAATTGCTTCCTTGGGGTGCGTGTCACGGGAATGCCTGAGTCTCCTCTGCTTCACTCCTGGCTACAGCTTCCTGCTATTGCAAACCCTGAGAGGCAGCAGGTGATGTTGGGTCCCTGCCACCCCTGTTGAAGACCTACATGATGTTCCTGGCTGCTCTTTAACACCTGTCCCCTGTATGTATATTTTTTTTCAACAGTGTCTTTTAATAGGCTTATCTAGAGACCTGTACATGGAACTTAAGACCGTGAAGCTGTGTTAGCTGTTGAGGTTAATGCTGCACATCACCTTGGTGGCATTCAGTTTGCCATAACCTGCTCCAAGCCAGGGAGAAAAGGAAGGAAGAGTGGTAGGTCAGAGGAAGTGGGCTCATCATTGAATCTTGCAGTAGAAATGCTGATGTTGCACTTGCTCGCGATGACTCAGCACTTCCTGCTTTCTCTTTGCAGCCACCACTCTGCCTAATGGCATTGAATGACCTTGGTCCAAACTTAGGGCTTCTGGGAGCCTTTCATTTCTTCATCATCACAAATTTGGAATCATTTCTTTTCTTTTTAATTAACATTGTTAGCTATGAGCTATTATATGTTACACTAGATAAGATGCTTTTTCTCAAGATGTTAACAATCTAAGAAAGTAACTTTGGCCCTGGATCACAAATACACCCATAACTCTTGATCAAAGGTGGTATTTCATATGGTCTTTTTAATGTTTTGAGTACAATCTAATAGAGCAGGAGGCGAAGGAAATGGAGATAAAATGCAGTTGTAGTGTTTTTTCTTCTTCAGTTTTAGGAAAGTCTTAGTGACCAGTGAGGCTGAGTGAGCTCGGGAAATCTTGGGCTTGTACTTTGCGTCTCATCATTTTCTGAATGGTGTGTGAGACCATATAGCTTGTATGAGTTAGATTGACATTTAGGACTAGCTAAAATGTTTAGACCCTAAAATTATTAATAATGAATATAGTTGGAGATGAAAATGTGCAGAACAACTTAAAACCTTCCTTACGTGAGTTTTCCTGGACTGTCATAACATTAATTATAGGACATAGCTAAGAGTCTCTGTTGAAATCCAGTTTATTCAAAAATTATAAAGCAATTTTAAGCTGTTGTATAGATTATCTAGGCACAATGTTTATTTAAAAACATTTTTGTCACTAAGGAAAATCGAAAACCAGTAGCTTACAGTGAAGAAATAGCTATATGATAGCAAGAATGTAGCTATCTTTAAAACACAACTGTTTGCTGTTAAATGTGCTTATGTGTTTTCATCTTCATAGCGGTCTCTAAAGGGGAGGAATTTTTGGCCCTTTTGCTGCTTCCAAATAAGCAAAAGTAAAAGTTCCTACAGAAAACATAGCCCTGACCTTTTTGCACATGTAATCCAAATGAAAAGTTAGCTTTGAAGTGGAGTCTTGTTACATAACCATACTGAAAATATGCGGTAATATGTACTCCTTTGAATGTCTTCCATTCAGAAACATATTTTTGTTTATTTGCAATCCTACCAGTTGAAAATGGATTATGTTCTGGTTGTTCATCTAACCACTCAACCTCAAAATACTTGAGAAATTACATGAAGAGCTTCGTTCCAAAGCATAACATTTTCAGAAGGGTTCCGACCATTGGAAAATTAAACATTGAATTTTATTTCATTGATAGTTAAAACAAAGAAACAATTAATGGGCGAAGGTAAACAAAATTTATGAACTCAGTTTTTGCTAGGCAGAATACCTGTCCAATTAATAGTAGATCATTTTGAACAGCATTTAACTTAAAGGAAATCATTTGTTTCAGGCATATCTGAAGCACTTCTGCCAAACTATTTGGGCAACTATGTATGTGTACCTTAGAGTCTAGAGCATTCTGAAGCATCACAAATCACTGCGGAGGGTAACGACCAGTCCAGGCGGAAGCAAACAAAAGCCCTTCTTTTCTTGTGTGTTCTCTCAGATGCCGCTTAGAAATCTGAGAATTGGTAGCATATGCTCGGGAATGCAAGCTCCTGATGCTGACCCACAGCAGCAGAAACACTGATGGTGTCATTCGTTTTGGCCTTTATTCCTCTTGTGCTGAATTATGGAGCATTCTGCCTATTGGGCTAGAGCGGGAAATCCCATGTAACTATCACTAAAAAAGCAAAATACCACGAGAGGCTTTTTACTTTTTTTAATTGGACTTTTTTGGAGACATTTATAGGGAAGTCATTCTGTTAGCTTGCGTAATTGAGGGATAATTAACCCCAGTTAATAAGAATGTTCAGTCAGTAGGAAATTGCCATCTCTTTTGAGCATTGTCATTTTTAAAGAATTAGAATATGATAAAGTACATTTAACACTAAAACTCATAATTTAATTCTTTGTTGAATGTTGAGAGGATACTTCAAACTTTATCCTTTATTGTAATCTTAATAAAAAGGCAATTAATGATGAACAATGCCTATGCCTACTAGAGAATATAGTTAATAAAATTTTTTCCCAGTTATACAGTTTAGTTCTTCATGGTGGTGAGAGAAGGCCTTGTGTCATATCTGTTGGAAAACAAAATCCATTACTGTATTCTCCTTCAAATAGAGATCAGATTTCACTCTTTGAATTGAAATGGAGGCAAAGATTGAGAGGCTGTCACAGTAGTGAGGGGGCCAGTGGGAGTTTAGGTGGAGAATAAAATAAAAACATGTATTATAGGAAGAAGAGGGGCCAGCGCTGTGGCACAGTGGGTTAACGCCCTGGCCTGAAGCGCCGGCATCCCGTATGGGCGTCGGTTCTAGTCCTGGCTGCTCCACTTCTGATCCAGCTCTCTGCTATGTCATGGGAAGGCAGTAGAAGATGGCCCAAGTACTTGGGCCCCTGCACCCACATGGCAGACCCGGAAGAAGCCCCTGGCTCCTGGCTTTGGATCGGCACAACTCCGGGCATTGCAGCCAATTGGGGAGTGAACCAGTGGATGGAAGACCTCTCTCTCTGTCTCTGTGTGTGTGTGTGTGTGTGTGTGTGTGTGTGTGTAACTCTCCTCTGCCTCTCCTCTCTCTGTGTAACTCTGACTTTCAAATAAATAAATAAATCTTTAAAAAAAGAAGAAGAAAATTTAGAAGGTAGATAAATTAAGCAGAAAATGGCCCAGAATATGAAACAGATTAAATTGAAGCAACAAGTGATTTCTTACAGTTTTACACTATCATTAAGGAGTAAGAATTGGTATGACAGATACTTCTGGTTCTCAGAGAGTTACTTCTAGACCAGACAGAAAGAGATCAAGTTAAAGGGTAGAGGTGGGCTGGAGGAGAAACCCAAAAGTGCGAGGGAGTAGCAAAATTAGCTGGGCTCTGGGGCTGGCATTGTGGTACAACAGGTTAAGTCCACTGCCTGCAACACAGGTATCCTATATCAGAGAGCCGGTTTGAGTCCCAGCTATTCAGCTTCCGATGCAGCTCCCTGCTAATGCACCTGGGAAAGCAGCAGAAGACGGCCCAGGTGCTTGGGACCCTGCCACCCACATGGGAGATCCAGATGGACTTCCTGGCTGCTGGCTTTGACCTGGCCTAGTCCCGATTGTCACAGACATTTGGGAAATGAAGATCTTTCCGTCTCTTCCTCTCTGTGTGTCATTCTGCCTTTCAAATGAATAAAAGTAAATCTTTTTTTAAAAAAAAAAATGCAGTTGGGCTCCAAAATTTATAAGCTACCACTTCAGTATCTTTTTACCTAAATTGTTGACATGTAGCCCAAACCGATATAAACATGCATTTGTTTGTTCTCTTCATATGTTTTGTGGGAAACTTAAGGTAAATTCAACTTGCTTTCGTTCATCTTTTGGTCTTATAGTAGAAAAATATGGTCGAAGAGTCGTTATGCTGGACACATCAACAAGAGTTGTTGGTATGAACCACATGTTAAAAATTTTCTGTTAGTTTTTGTTGCTAGCATCGTTATACCTAGCATCAGAGACATGTTTATTATGTTGTGCTACAACATAAACTGACTGCTTTCAACATAGGATAAGTGATAATCAGCGTAGGAAATCAGTTCTGCATTCCTCCTCACCCTCCTTAGGTTCTTCCTCTTCCTTTGGGGACAGGTGTATAACCATTTTGTGTTTAATTATATATTTTTATAAAGATGCTAATAAAGTACTAGGGAGTGATAACAGTAAAAGAATGATGACAGAATCACTAAAAAACAAAAGGATCACTTCAGACAGAGTCTACCAAATTTTTAACTTTGAACAAGGATTTTGAATTTATTTATTTTTAAGATTTATTTACTTATTTGGAAGGCAGAGTTACAGAGAAGCAGAGGCAGACAGAGAGAGCTGGGTCTTCCATCGGCTTGTTCACTCCCCAGATGGCTGCAATGGGTGGAGCTGGGCTGATCTGAAACCAGGAGCCAGGCGCTTCCTTCAGGTCTCTTCCTTGCGCAGGGTCCCAAGGCTGTGGGCCATCCTCCACTGCTTTCCCAGGCCATAGCAGAGAGCTGAATCAGAGGCGGAGCAGTCGGGTCTTGAACTGGTACTCATGGGATTCCAGCACTGCAGGCGGCGGCTTCACCTGCTAAGCCACAGTGCTGGCCCTGAATTTCTATGTATTTATTTCGTTTGAGATTCAGAGACCAAATGCCCACAATTGCGGGAGCATTGAGGGTAGGGGAACAGCTGGGAACCAAGAACTCAATCCAGGTTTGCTACATGGGTGGCTTGAACCCAGTCACTCAAGCTGTCTCCTCTTCTGTCCCAGGGTCTGTACTCTGTCCCGGGGTCTGTACTAGCAGGATGCTGCAATCTGGATCCATCGCCAGCAGTCAAGCCCAGGCTGTCTGATAGAGGACACAGGTGTCTTAACTGCTAGACCAAATGCTCGCTCTTAACAGGGACATTTTTTTTTTTTAATTTTTATTTTTTTGACAGGCAGAGTGGACAGTGAGAGAGAGAGACAGAGAGAAAGGTCTTCCGTTGCCGTTGGTTCACCCTCCAATGGCTGCCGCGGACTGCGCGCTGCGACCGGCGCACTGCGCTCATCTGATGGCAGGAGCCAGGTGCTAGGTGCTTTTTTTTTTTTTCCTGGTCTCCCATGGGGTGCAGGGCCCAAGCACTTGGGCCATCCTCCACTGCACTCCTGAGCCACAGCAGAGGGCTGGCCTGGAAGAGGGGCAACCGGGACAGAATCCGGCGCCCCGACCGGGAATAGAACCCGGTGTGCTGGCGCCGCAAGGCGGAGGATTAGCCTAACAGGGACATTTTTTATAGACCTAGATATATTCTCAAAATATTTTGCTTAATTTTGAGAGAATCTGGAGTATATTTTCTGTATATTCTATACAAGCAGAGAGACAATCCGTAAGTTTATTTCATGTTGAATATTAGAAACATCTATAGACAGTATATTTCAATCCTTTTTTTTACAAAGAGATAATTTTTAGCTGTTTTTATCATGGTAAACAAAAACCATAAATTTTATTATTTTAACCATTTTCAAGTTGTAAGTTCATTGACATAAATAATTCACACTGTCATGCAGGTGTGATCACCATTATCCATTTCCAGAACATTGTCATCATCCCAAACTGAAGCTGTACCCATTGAACCTCTGTTCCCCTCCCCCAGAAGCATGTAGATTTTAAAATGCTATTTTTTTTAAGACCATGAGAAGAAAACCAGGTGATAATTTGTGCCATAGCCAGTAGGTTTAGTGCTAGGATTGAAAGTAATGGAGACCAGCTGAAGCTAGCCCAGCAAAGAGGGATTTCATTGCGGGGAATCTGGGCTCTTGAGAATCTGTACACATCTGGCCCTCTAGGACAAGGACTCTGGACTCCGCAGTCTCTAAGGAGTGCCCATTGTCGGTCTTGCACCAGGCTATTTGCATGCCAGGGTTTCAATGTTGTTCTTGGTCTTGAAACCCTTTCCAGGTTTGAACTTTTGCACGCTTTTGGGACACTGGAGGAGTTCTTGGCTGGTTGGCTGCATGGATGAGCACAGTCAGTTCTTAACCAGGGTGACGTCCTGAGTCCGCTTGTGTTGGGTGGGCAAATTGTGCTCTTCAGAGTGAAGAGTTGGAGCTTCATGATGGAAATGGCTTTTGATTTTTTAAACTGTTGAGCACAAGCGCTGCTTGGTTTTGAGGTGACTGGAAAGTATCTTATATACGATTGACCCAGTGGTGGATACTTTGACCAGCAAACCCAAAAGCAGCCTCAACTTGGTCCTGAAGAGAAGAGGCCACTCCATGGTGGTGGGGTGTGTAGCTGCGTGATTCAGACTCCAATTTGTCCCAGGTCGAGCTGTGCCGCCCTTAGGATATGAACTTTGGAGTGTGGGTTATGTGACCAGTTTACTTTCTTTGGGACTTAAAGTAGTCTGATTCAGTAGAAAGTATAATATATTTATTTGGAGGTGAAGAAAATGTAGTTTTTTAGAGCTAATAGGTTATCTTATCCTTCTAACTCATTTCACTCTTGGAACTTGGAATTAGGCAGGAACTGCAGAACCAGTATCTTCCCTCTGAGATTACATTGCGGTGGTGGTCTTGAGCCAGGGCCATCTTCACGCATGGATATTTGCCAATCTGTGGACACATTTTGTTTGTCACAACTCCGAATGGACGTTGCTCCTAGCATCCAGCTGGTGAGAGGTCATGGGCACTGTTAAGTACCCCAGCATGCACAGGACAGCTTCCCACAACAAAATTGTGTTGTTGTTGATGGTGCCGAAGGTTCAGGAACTCTGCAGTACACACAAAAGGGCAGTGGTTGACATCAGTTTGTGGGAGGGAAAAATAATAAAAGTCGGTGGCATCAGTTGGGGGAAATACATGAGCCCTGCCATCTAGCTGACATTAGCGCTCCCAGTGTCAATACTTTCGTTGCCATCAGCTGGGTGAGAAGAGGAAAACCCAGAGCAGGGATAACCTTTTCCCTTAATTGTTCAGTTGGCAGCGAGGTAGGGTGGCCGAGGTGGATGAAGTAGCAGGCAACTGGAAATTTTGGGATTTCCTTAGAGTGTAGCTCAGAACTGGAACCCATGATGAAGAGTGGGAGGCAGAAAGTTGTTGAACTTTTTGTTTGTTTGTTTATTGAATTTTTTAATTAGTTGCTTTTGGATCCTACTCTGGAATTAGAGGTTTTTAAAAGGGAAGTTAATCAGGCCTGTATTAGTCAGCTTTTCATGACTTTAGCTCAAATCTCTGAGAGGAGCTTCTTTGGAAGGAAAGTTCATTTCAGAAGGAAAGCTTGGAGGGTCACCGCTCTAGACTGGACAGCCCATTAGTCTGGTGTCTGGTGGAAGCTGGCAGTGACAGGGCATGTGTGGAGGGCTGATCACGTGGCGAGCCAGGAAGCCGAGAGAGACACAGGGACAAACTCTTCCTCTTCCTGTGTGGTCCCTCCTTAGAAAGCCAGCATGACTGGAACATGGGCTCCACCCTGGCAGCGGAATCCAGTCCATTCACTTCCCAAAGTTCCCGTCTTCAGAGGCCATCTGCAGCTCAGATCTCCACCCTGATCTTCATTGGGTAGCATTCATCCATTAACTGTTAACATGAGGCTCTGGAGTTTAAGCTTCCGCATGAGTTTGGAGCATCAAGTCCAGTTCAGCCCATAACAGGACCTACCAAGTGGGACAACTCAGTGACCAGTCCTTGCGAGAGGGTGCACACTCCAGAGTCAGAGGCAGTTCCATGCAGTTGACACCTCAGATTACAGATGCATTGCTGTGTCTCTGCTCTTTGCTTAATGTAAGCCAAGGTGGTTGGCATACCATTATTTTGGAGTTTTCCATTTAATCCTTCACCTTGTTCATTTCCATGAGATAATTAAATGAAACAACAGAGAAGTGACTCTTTAAGATTAATTGAGGTGGCTAATATTGAGATTTCTGAATATGGTGGGTGGCTTTTATTGATTGAGGTGTCACTCATGTGTCTCATCACCCAGACTTGCACCTGGAAGATTAATTCCTGTTCTGCTTGACTTGTTGATACTAACCAAGAATCAGGTTTTTCTTTGTACATGTCCCCTGTGCTGATTGTTTTCCTTGTCAGTGCCACTGGTAGTGTTGTTCTTGAAGGCCCATCAGTGTAGAGCTGTAGTACTAACTTTCCCTCCCTGCGTTTCTGAGAACCCCCATTAGTTTGTATCAAGCCCCTTTTCCATATAACTTGTACATTCAAAATTGGCCTTTTATGTTTACAACCCCACGTGCAGATTTTGCTGCCTGTTGGCCCAGAGCTGTGTCTGTCTTACCCGTTCGTTGTCCCACATTCTGTAAATGAGCATTCTGGCCACGGGGAGCTCTGACAGAGCTGATCCTCCCTCTGGCCAGCCTGGCTCATGGGGCTCCCCTACTCTTCTCCTGAGCTGTTTGAAGCACACATCCTCAGAGGGGAAGCTTGGCTCTTTTTTTTTTTTTTTTTTTTAACAGAGTGGACAGTGAGAGAGAGAGACAGAGAGAAAGGTCTTCCTTTGCCGTTGGTTCACCCTCCAATGGCCACCGCGGCCGGCGCGCTGAGGCTCATCCAATGGCAGGAGCCAGGTGCTTCTCCTGGTCTCCCATGGGGTGCAGGGCCCAAGCACTTGGGCCATCCTCCACTGCACTCCCGGGCCACAGCAGAGAGCTGGCCTGGAAGAGGGGCAACGGGGACAGAACCCAGCGCCCCAACCGGGACTAGAACCCGGTGTGCCAGCGCTGCAAGGCAGAGGATTAACCTATTGAGCCGCGGCGCCGGCGAAGCTTGGCTCTTGTCAGCTGCAAAAGGGTGTCTCTGGAGACGCCAGTGCCGACATTGCCCAGTCCTTCCCAAGAAGCTGGCGTCGCCTGGTTCAGCTCTGGGTTGCCTCTTGTGCTACCTACAGGGCCTGCGGCTTTGCCATACGTGCATGGCCTCTTTCCTCAGCTACAGTGAGAGCTGCTTGTAGACAAAACCCAACAAGCATCTCTCTGTGGTGGGTAGCAGGCTGCTAACCCAGCTGTGGATACTGCATCACTGCTTGTTTGATTCACTATGTGAGATATTTTCTTTCTTTAAAAATCATGTTAAATAATATGCATAAATACATTAACAATTACAGAACTTGAGAAAAATTGAAGATTGATTACTTCCAGTCATCTTAATATTGGGATTACATGGGAATGGTGTGTTTTGAATGTTATAGACGCACATACTCAGGACGAACTCTCTTCCCTCTATAGTAGTAATTCTCAGCTCCCAGCGCTGATTTCACCACCTGCAGATGTTTTTGGCTGTCAGAAATAGAGGGATGCTACTGGTATCTGGTGAGTAGACACTAGGGAAGCTGCCAGACGCCATACAGTGCAGAGGACAGGACCCCACAAGAGTTTCCTGGCTTCAGAAGTGAACAGTGCCAAGGTTTGGAAACCCTAATGTATAGCACTGTGGGGCCACTACCATTAACGTAATTTAACACCTAAAGGAATGAAAGCACGCAAAAGCATAGTGCACTTTTATACAGAGGAAATGATTGCACATTACAGTGGGAATTGCTGCTACGTGCATAAACTAAAATAGTCTGGCAGTTAAAACGGCATGTTATAGCTGCTTGTGTAAGGAACAGGCACAAGAGAGGACCCAAAGTAGAGCGAATTCTCCTAATGCCAAATGCATGCAACCCACAGTTTTAGAAAATGAGAGGCATTTGCAAACCCAGAAGGAAGTAATATTTTATCAGGTCAAATTTTTGATACACTGAAAATCCTCCAGAAGGATTGAGACTGATATGGAAATATTGGTGTGTACAGTCCAATTTTTCCAAATATTTCGAAACCTTTCTTGAAGCTCACTTGATAGCTTTGAAGGTGTAAGAATAACATGCTTTCCCTCTTGAAGTTAATTTTGGGAGCTACTTTGGCTGCATTTAGTGGTGCAGCAGCGTAGTGGACAGAATAGCACACGGCAAATCACCATCACCATTCCTACCTCAGTTTCCTCGCTTCCAAAAAGAAAGACTAAGATTGGATGATCATTAGCTTTAGAATTTTATGTTCCTGCACTCTCCATTTCAAATAGTAAAAAAAGATTATTTATGCAAGGTCATGTATGCAAGAAACTTTGAAGGCGATAATCACTCTAATTTGTGTCTTTGAAACTTCAGAAATGATCACTTTCTATAAAGGCTTAATTCCAGTGTTGAAAGAAAGGAATTCCTGTTAAAAGTAAAAGCTGTTCCGCACCCCCAAACAAAATAAAGAGTCAGATGAAATTTATAACCAAGTCAAAAATGGCATTGTTGGCTAATTTTGAAAATGTTGTCTATTTTCTTTTAAGTATTTATATTTCAGTATGCAGGAAATATTTTAGTAATACTGATTTCTTTTAACAGAGTTCATGTTAAGCACTTGCTTCCAGACTTGAGGAATTTCCTATTGGTAAAGGTGGAACACATTCAGAAGTTTATCAAGGCTTTAAAAATCCACCATTTATTGTGTTTTTAGGCTTTGAACAACATGATGAAGCTTTCCTATTGGCTGGATCGAAGATCAAATGGAATCTTAATAAGTTTATTTTTTCCATCCCCAAAAAAGCAGCTCATATATTCACAGGGGTGGAGCTAGATCCCAAGAAATTAAGCCTCTATTCTGGTGAGACTAGAATGTTGGTTGGACCAAAATAGAACACGGATAGTGTGCTGGCATGAACTGAAGACATATATTGGGTGAGCCAAGGGATGCCAGGGGTGTCCAGCTGCAGTGTGGCTCTTGTTCCCAGAGTGATGCCACATGGAGCAGCAGGATACTGTGAAATGGGACCTTAGGTGACTTTTTGTTTAGCATAAGTCAGTTAAGCACTGCCTGAATGCAAGAAACCTACCATAGGCAGTGTGCACTGTGCAGAATGCGAGTGTGTGTTGCCAAGTCCGTGTTCTCAGTGAGTTTATAGCCTGGGGGGAGGAGGTGAGGGAGCTATGCAGACTACTGTAATGGAAAAACAAATGGAGGAATGAGGACCATTCAGAGGTACGAACACAATTCTAGGCCAGTTGAGAAAATGAGGTTAAGTTGAAGAGGGCGTTGGGATGCCCATGTCTCACATTAGGGTACTTGGGATCAGTGTCCAACTCCAGCTCCCTGATTCCAGCATCCTGCTACTTTAGAGACCTTGGGAGACAGCAGATAATGGCTCAAGTAACTGGGTTCCTGCCACCCACATGAGACCTGTTTTGACTCCCTGGTTCCCAGCTTCAGCCCAGTCCAGCCCCAGCCACTGCAGGTGTTTGGGGAGTGAAACAGCGAGTGGAGGTCTCCGTGAAAGTGTCTCTGCATCTCAAATAAATTCTTAAAATTAAATTACATTTGACTTACAGGAACCAGGAAAGTTAGGCTCCACAGAAGAGGTGAAGGCTGTGGAAAGAGTCTCACAAGATGTGATACCATGATGCAGGGCGGACAGGCGTGAGGGGCTGAGTTGACCAGAGTGTGAAGGCAAGGGGAGGAGTGAAGACTTCTGGCCAAGTCATGGCGTCAGAATGCTAGCAGTGGACAAAGCAGCCTGAAACGGAAGGCAACCCAGTTAGCAGCTGGAGCACTGCCTTCAGAAGAGGCGAGCTGAGTGCTGTAATTGGCCAGCCTGGGTAGCTAGCTGATGGAGTGTGAGGGTGAACAGAGCTACAGCGTCGACAAGGTGAATCTCTGCTTTAAGCAGAGTGAGAGGACGATGGTATCACTGTCAAGAAGATTCACAGGAGGAGGACCAGGTCCGGTGATGAATTCAGTGCTGAACCTGTTGAGTTTCTGTGTGCTTTCGGGAAACAGCCAAGGCAGAATTGAAATACAGGAGAGCTCCAAAGAGGAGCCCCAAAAACCTGTGACTTTCTTAAAAGGGCCATATAGAGAGATCTTTCTGGGTCCCCCAGAAAGACACTATGTGTCCATAGTGCACACAATAAGAAGCAAAACACAAATGTTCCAGTGCAGATCCTGAGCACACTGTTCACACACAAACACACAGGACTTCCCAGCACAGGCAGTTGAAATCCTGGCCCAGACACCATTGCTGTCTGTAACAGATCATCGGGGTCACTGGCAAACAGGATGGACCTTGCCAGGTAAACAAGTGAATGGGCAAGAGTTCTGTATTTTGGGGGAAAACGTACAAGGACTGAATGTGGAAACTTGAAACTGTCTGCGTTTAGGATTGGAAGAGAAAGGCAAGAGAAGAAGAGAAAAACTTAAAATACTTAAAAAGGTTTATGGAAAAGTGGAATTATGGGGGCCAGCACTGTGACATAGTAGGTTAAGTCCCTCCACCCCCTCCAACCCACCTCATGGCACTGGCATCCCAGATGGGTACCTGTTCAAGTCCTGGCTACTCCACTTCTGACCCAGCTCCCTCCTAATGGCCTGGAGAAGCAGCAGAAGATGGCCCAAGCCCTTGGGCCCCCTGCACCTGGGTGGGAGAACTGGAAAAATATCCTGGCTCCTGACTTCAGATCAGCCTAGCTCCGTTGCAGCCATCTGGGAAGTGAACCAGCAGATGGAAGGCCTCTCTTTCTGTCTCTCCCTTTCTCTGTAACTCTTGACTCTCAAATAAATAAATCTTTGAAAAAAAAATGGAATTATAAGATTATTTTGGGGGCCAGTGTAGAGGGTAAAGCTGCCGCCTGCAGTGTCAGCATCCCATACGGGTGCTAGTTCGAGACCCAGCTGCTCCAGTTCTGATCCAGCTCTCTGCTATGGCCTGGGAAGGCAGTGGAGAATGGCCCAGGTCCTTGGACCCCCTGCGCCCACGTGAGAGACCCGGTTCATCTCCAAGAGGGGGAACACTTTCCTGTGAAGTGGGAGGGATGGAAGAGCCACGGGAGGAATGAATCAATTTTCTTCTATTGAAAGAAAAGGCCATTTGCAGAGAAGAGGGAGGAATCAGGAGCCCCTAGGAAAGGCGAAAGGAAGTGTTTGGAGTCAGGCAGAGAGGGTGGGAGCAGGAAGGAGCAGTGCTAGAGACAAAGAAGTGGAGGGAGAGGCTTCCTAAGAGGACCTGGACAGGAGAATTTAAAGTAGCCAGCATCCTCCCTGTGCCGTACCCTTCCTCCCTTCCTCGTGCATCAGCAGTTGAAGAGTGCTCCAGGCGTGCGTCCAAGGAAGCCTCACGGTTCACACATGCACGCAGGCATCCGCACACACAACAGCTCTGAAACGAGACTGGAATTCTTTTTTTTCTTTCAATTTTCAACAACTTCTTACCTTATTCTAAATGAAAGTATTACATGTATGATGGCACAAATCACTTTAAGAAGTCTATATCATGTATTTTCTGTTACTGAACAGTCCATTTAATATAGTCAGGAACTAATTATATCTTACAGTGACTCAAGGCAAAAATGCTAGGATAACGTAATCAAAAGGTGATTTACTGGCATATTGTCCAAGCCCTTATGATGTGAATGAATTTCTCAACCTCTTGTCCAAATCCTCATTAAACTGAAATTCTTAAGACTAAATTTTAAGCGTCATCATATAACAATAACTTCTGATTGGGCAGCTGTCATGGTGTAAGTCCTAGTTAGCCTGTGGTGAATTCTTTTCATCTTCTGTAACCTTCTATATAGACAAGTTTCCCTTAAGGTAAATAGTATCCTCCTCGTGTGTTCTTTGTTTCTCCTTTAGAAGCACATGTGACTGCTTCCTGACCATATGTATCTGTATTTTTTTATATGCCAAGAGTGAATTAATTTACTGAAGTGCAGATATTTAAAAATCGCTAAGGTGATATAGTTTACAAATAGTAGGAGCTCTTACATAGCCGATCTGTAAAAAGTTATTGGGATTAACAAAAGTTGAACAAGCCTTCCCTAAAATACAATTACTATTTGTTGATTTTCATTTTCATCAAAATGCTGACTTAGAATTGAAATGCAAAAGAAGAGATTTGATAACAGTATTTTGACATTTAACATTTGAAAATAATTTCATTAGATCATCAAGCTATGAATTATTGTTCTACTGTAAACAGTTTTTTCCATTATTTTTCTTTGAATTTTAGAAGGCGGTTGCATGCCATTTACTTACAAGAAGATAAATGTATTATGCACTAAAATATACAAAGATTTGGCACTCTGTTTTCTCTGCTTTTCATTAATGATGCTTTTGTTTAGTCTTACATCAGACAAATAGAACAAATTGGGGTTTGGACCGGCTTCAGCCAGAAACAAAATTCTCTGTAACAATGTTGACAAAATTGACTTGCACAGTCATCACTTAGGATGGGTCATTTTGAGTCTGATTTCCACCCCAGCACACTTGTGGAAGACCGTGGCCTCATTGTTTAATGTGGCTCCCCCAAAGTAGTGATTCCAGAAACTTTTTTTAAATATTTATTTATTTATTTGAAAGTTAGAGTTAGAGAAAGAGAAGCATAGAGAGGTCTTCCATCTGCTGGTTCACTCCCCAATTGGCCACGATGACCAGAGTGGCATGGATCTAAAGCCAGGATCCAGGAGCTTCTTCCAGGTCTCCTACATGAGTGCAGGGGCCCAAGGACTTGGGCCATCTTCTGCTTTCCCAGGCCATGGCAGAGAGCTGGATAGGAGGTGGAGCAATTGGGACTCGAACCAGCATCCATATGGTATGCCAGCAATGTAGGTAGCGGCTTTACCTGCTGTACCACAACGCCAGCCCCTCCAGAAACTTCTGGAAGGGAGAGTTTGGCTCAGTGTTAGCCTATTGGAAATGTCCAAGAACCCATTCTTGCCTGGCTGATTCTCAGGGGAGAGAGGAGGGTCTTTGCCAAGGCCCCGCAAGGGATTTTGATGTTATGTGGCCCTTACCTCCAACATTTCAGAACCACACCAGTTCAGCAGAAACCAGTCTAAAGATTAGCCTGTCCCAGAAGTACTCATCTGTGCTACCCCAAGAGATGATCTCTCTAGAAGTGCTTCTACCAAACTTGGGTAAATTTGTCCTGAGGCATCATTTATATTCCTATAGTTGATAAATTGCAGGATTTGACAGTCAAAATGCAAAAGCATTCAGTTACCCTGTGAAGGTCAGGAAGCAGTCGAGGCAAAGACTGCCTGTCCAGACACAAGGAGCCAGTTCTGTGGTGTGGTTACCATGTTCCAGGCACCGGGATGGAGAGCTGGAAGGCCTGTTTGATTACTGTACCTAGAGGGACTGAGAACCCAAGGATGACACACTCATGCCAGCCTCACCAGAAACTGAAGTTCGAACCAAAATATGACGTACTCTTCCCAGTAAAAGCCGTCTTTCTCAAATATGCTTTTGCCTGACAATCAAGGCATTGTTTCCTTGCATACTCACCAGTGGGAAAGCCAGATTATAGTGGTTTTGTGAACACGGAAGCTGTGAAGGGAGTTTGCAAACGATCATAAAGTCCAATGGCCTCAGTTTCTGCTGTCCCATGTGCTCATTTGGAACGTAGGTAAAGAGTCCCTGCTCTCACCAACTCAGCTTTCAATCCTCAACTGCAGTTTCAGTCCTCAAAGGGAGATAAGTCTATCCATCTGCAAAACAGAAAAAAGGAGTTAATTTCAGAAGTCTGAAACATACAGTGTGTACAATAACTAAAATACTAATGCAATGAACAATTATAAAACAATTTTCTCTCCAGTTATTCTAAGAGAATGATTAAAAAGAAACTATCGTAGTTGTTTTTTTATTAGGCATCAAACACAGATACTCAGATGCAGCATCTTAACCACTGTGCCAAACTTGCCCCTGTACATTTTTTAAAATTGTCTAAATATAATTGCATTTTCAGAAATCAATTGTTTTGAAATATTTTAAGTGATTTTTTTTTTCTTAGAACGGGATTTGTTTTTCCAATTAATTTCAGCTGCCAGTGGTGGTACCTTTGTTCCGCATTTGATAGTATTGCTCTGTTTTCCAATTACTTTCTTGGTTCCAGTGCACAGTCTGCAGCCAGTGATGCTGTCCTCAAATAACTCCAATATGTAAGACAAGAAAAGGTACCTCAGTGGCATGTCATCGTGTTAGCAGCTGAAAAACACTGGTTAGTTGACACTAGCAGAGTTGTACCTTTGTGGCCAAGACTTGAATCTAACCTGTGTAAGTTCTGATTTCAAAAGCGTAAGGTAAAGAAATCTGAATCTTTTCCTTTAGCAAGTCTGTGTGGGACATTCAGACATACAGGGGCCTGTTGCCATGTCAAGACTTGGTCTTGCAGCGGTGATTACACATGGGCTGCAGCACTGGTTAGTTCTGTTTGCTCGTGTCCTAAACCTAGGTTGGCACTGGGTTTGTCTAGGGTCTGGACTTCCTTCTTTCAGGAAGCTTGCTTTCTATAGCTCCTTGGGAATTTCTCAGCATGTTGGAAGAGGAACACGTTGTTGCCTTAAAACATTTTGTGACCTAGTTTCGGTCTAAGTATACTTTTGTCCTGGCAGGACTCTCAGGGATCTGGGCTTGGCCCTGACAGCTAAATGAACTCAAATGTATACTAAATGTAAATTGCTTTGAAGGCTGTGGATCACAAGTTAATAGATTCTGGACCTTGCTTCTCCTTTCATGAGCCAGACATTCCTTGGATTTAAGGATAGGTTTAAATTAAAGAGTAGCAAATTGCTTCCCTCTTTGGAAATAAGCAAAATCACCCTTCTGATAATAAAATATTTCTTTAGCATGTCAGGACAGTTACTGAGGAGAAGAAGCATGAGGGGAAAGCCGAGGCGATCTTGCTCAGAGAGGCTTGCTCTCAGGAAACGGAATACGTTTAATGAAAGGGCAGCTGCCTGATTGTGACTTGAAAATGATGAGACAAAGGAAAAAATGAAAAACGCCATACTAGCGCTTATATGACCAAATAAATCTTGTCCCTGGGGAGGCAGTCCAGTTTTTCTAGCTCTCCTCTAATTGAGCAAAACATTTCAGGGTCTTTTAGAATTGTCTTCAAAACTGCTTCATGGGCCAAACTCAAAAATCAACATCTTTACTTTATTATCACACCTCTTTTTTTGGACCCAAAAGAATATTACTCAGCCTGATCCCCCACTTAATTTATCAGATTTCACTGAGGCTGTTTCCAAAAGCACAATATACTGGCTTACAGGACAACTGAAATTTTTTTAATCATTTATTTATGCAGTGAACAGTCATGGCCGAGTCCCTCCAGTGAGCAGGTGTGTTGTTGTAACACAGTGGGGTCCTCTCTTGGGTGCTAGGGGGCTGGGAGGAAGGAGGCAGGAACGAGAATGAGCAGGGGATCAACATCTCGTCAGAGGAAAAGGGGGGCTTTCTACTCAGAGTGACAGCTGATGTCAGGGCACGGTACAGAAATCACACACAGTCTAGGCACTGCAAGTATTTCCGGGTTGAAAAGAATTTAGTTAAAAGATGAGGTGGGAGTGGGTGGTTGGCCTAGCAGTTAAGACTCCCACATCCCATGTAGCAGTTGAGTTACATGGGTTCAGTTCCCAGCCCCAGCTTCCATTTCCAGCTTCCTGCCAGTGTATGCACACCCTGGGAGGCAGCTGTGATGCTCAAGTGATTGAGTCCCTGCTCCCCATGGGAGAGCTGGATTGAGTTCCTCTCCATGGGCTCAGTCCCTGCCCAGTCCTAGGCATTGCAGCCATGTGGGACTGAATCAGCACTTGAGAGCTGTGTCTCTGTCTCTCAGATTCTAAGAAATCTGGTTTTAAGAAGATGGGGGTGGCCTGTTTAAGTAGGGGAAGATCATGAGAGTCTTTAGTAAATGTGCAGCCATGAGGGCCGTGGTATTGACTATGCAGTAGCTAAGCTTTATGGAGACATAATTGATGTGCCTCAGAGTTCACCCATTTAAACTGGGCAATTCAGTGCTGTTAGTATATTTACAGGGTTGTGCAACCATTGTTACAGTCTAATGTTAGACACTCCTCATTCCCCCTAAAAGAAACCCCTTAGTCATTAGCAGTCACTCACCATTTTTCCCCAGCTCCCCCATCCCTTGCCCTAGGCAACCACCAATTACTTTCCCTTTCTATGGACTTGCCTACTCTAGCCATTTCGTATAAAGGAATGGACATTCTCAATTTTGATGAACCCAGTTCATCCATTCTTTGTTTCCTCTGCTTGTCATGTGATTCCTACGATCTCATTGCCTAACCCAAGAACGTGAAGATTGACGCCCATGTTTTTTCCTAAGAGTTACATTCCTACCCCTGACATTTGTACTTGTGGTTCATTTTGATCTCATTTCTCTGTATTCTGTGAGATTGTGGGAAGTGGAAGGGCCCATCCTCATTTTTTGCCTGGGATTGTCCTGTTGCCCTACCATGATTTATTGAAGTCCCTTCTTTGCCTAGTGAATGAATGAATGGTCTTTGGTACCCTTGTTGCAAACGAACTTACCATGAACCTAAGGGTTAAGTTCTATGTTCTCAATTCTGTTCTATTGATCTCTATACCAGTATCCCACTGTTTTAAGTATTATAGCTTGTAGTAAGTTTTTGAAATTGAGAAGTACAAATCTTCAAGCTTTGCCTTTCTCTATCAAGAATGTTTTGCTCTTTTGGGTCCCTTGCATTTTCATATGAATTTTAGGATCAGTTGTCAGTTTCTGTTAGTAAACCCATGTGAATTGCATTGAAGCTGTAGATGAATTCGGGAAGTATTGCCTCTTAACATCAGGTCTTCCCTGTCCATGAATAGAGATGTCTTTCCATTTATTTAGATCTTCTTCAGTTTCTGTCAACACTGTTTTGTAGTTCTCAGTATGCAGTGACCTCCTTTTATTAAATTTATAACCAAGCATTCTGTTGTGTTTGATGCTGTTGTCTTAAATCTCTTTTTGCTTTGATTCGCTTTGGGTTTTGGGGCCTTTTTGATGACATCATTTTCTTATTTTACCCACCTCTTGGCATCATTCAGGAATGTTCTGTTGCGTGTTACAGCCTCCAAGATTCTGTCTCACGTGGGTGCTGGCAACTTTCCAAGTTGTTATTTCGCTCGTGTCAGAGCTCTAAGTCTGTGTTTAATGGACATGACTGCCTAAAAGTCACAGATGTCTCTCCAGAGTAAAGTCATTAATTACTACCCAGCTTTTATTTTCTTATCTTCTTCTGGCCTTTGCATGTAGCACCAACATCGACTTTGTTGGCTAAGACAGTAAACTGAAGATCACTCTAAACTTCAACTTTAATTCCTGGTGGGTAGGCAAGTGCCCTGGATTCCAACTGCAGGAGTATAGGTTGGCACACTATTCTGTCAGGGGTTTGAATCAAGAACTTATAAAAAGTATATGTATCTTGATTCGGAAAAAGTATATTCCTTTTGATTTTTGCAAGGCCACTTCTTAGGAATTTATTATAAGGTGATAATGAGTCAATGTTCCAAGAATAAAGAAATGGTTTAGTAAATTACATATAGGATATAATTTAGTACAATTATATACGAGGGAAGAGAATTTGTGAAAGCTGTTGGTACATGTTAGATTTTTCACTTGTAAATGTTGTATAAAGTCTCCTGTCTTGGCTGAACCACGTCGGCAAACAAGCTGTAAGAAAGCAGGGGTCTTGTCTCACTGACCTTGATGTACTTCTGAAGAACGTAGATGCTCGGTGTGTACTTGTTGGTCTCTGCTGTTATGTGATTCTGACCTGGGCTTGTTACAGACCTTTCCTGCTTGTTTTCCTCACCTCCAGTGCTACTCCCGGTCCACACAGCTCCATTCTGCAGCTAGAGCAGTACCTCCAAGTGACAGGTCTGGTCGTAGAGTGCACCACGGTGAGGCCCCTTAGTACTCTCTGGTCGTAGAGTGCACCACGGTGAGGCCCCTTAGTACTCCCCCCACCCCCACCCTCGGGCCCATGAGCTAATTTCTAGGCCCTTTAGCCTGGATTACCAAACCCTTTATAATTTCACTTCTGTATACTTTTCCAGCTCTTCCCTTGCCATTTTCCAAGATAATCACCAAGGCATGCCAGAGCATCCTCAGTTCCCCAAGTATGAAGTTTCCCATGTACCCACATACCTCTGGACATGCTGTTCATTCTGCCAAGACCATGCCAAACTTCATGGTTTATCTGGCAAATTCCAGAACATCATTTGAGACGCAGCTCCCCCACCACTTCCCCTGCAGGCACAGTTGAGTGCCTCTTTTCCTGCGCCTGCAACACTGCTGGCACATTTTTAACCCTTAGTATATATGGGCTAGATGTCATCTTAGGTCCCCACAGGTCTGGAGAGTCAACGAGAGCAGGGACGATATGTTCTTCTGCCTTCGAGTCCTCATCTTACTGCTGAACCAACTTCTTTTATATCCCTATCTCAGGGCTTCCCGTGTTGGGCTGAGGCCTGGTACCAATTTTCCATCGACTGTGATGCAATTAGAAAAATAAGAGCCCTGTGGTGAATTTTTCAGAAGGCTAAATCTATTCACATTTTGGGTGTTAAAATGTGCTTTCTTTATGCAATGATGTTGTTGATAGTAGATGGTAGGGCGTGTTTATGTCTTTAGTGGGCAACTTCCTGCCAAAGCTCTAAAGTTGTTGGAAAGTTTACAAATCCCTGAAAACCACAGGTCTGGGAACACTGCTGTATCTCATGGGGTGGCACCAAGTCCCCAAAGTCAAAAGCCTGTGAGTCATCCTTGGCTTCCCCTCCTTCCCCCGGGGCTCCACCCCCGCCACATTCAGACACTCAGCAAATCCTGCCAATTCAACCTCCTAAATATTTCTGGAATCTGTACTCTCCTCTCCGTCCTTGCTGCCAGTTCCTTAGGACAGGCCCTCTTTATTTCCCCCTGTACAACTGCAGCTACAGTCTCCTTCTTGGTCCTCTTGCCACCGTTTTCCTCCTACCCATGCTGTCAGGTTGAGCTGTTTGAGCATCACACAATAGGTACCCATTTTTTTATAGGGTAATTCTTCTCTGTGGCAGGACTTCTTGCCGTCCTCTCATGGTTTTGAGTGCCTGTTTTCTGCCACTTGCTTGGAGAACTGGTATTTTGTCATCTCCTCCACAATCCATGTGTGCACACGTGGAGAGAGATGTGTATGGATATACCACATAGCACATTCCAGCATTTACGGAAGAGTTGGTACTCACCTTTTTATGTGTGCCTTCCCCCATTAGACTCTGAACAACTTAAGAAATTTTGTCCTTTGATCTTGTTATCCCTAACAACTAATATGATTCATAGGAAATAACCAACATTTACTGAACATCTGTTAGTTAAATACATTTGTTCAGTGTTGTAATCAGATGTGCGCTGTAGAATGTCCTTGACAAGCGAGAGGTGAGTACAAGGCATCTCCACCAGGCCGGGAAATGGTATGAAGCACTTCTGGAGCAGACCCGCCACGGCTGATGAGTGCCTGAACTCAGGAGTGGCTGTGCCTGCAGAGTGAAATTGGTGGGGCTGGCAGTTGATGGGACGTAGGGGAAAATGATGGAATCCAGGATTGCTTGGTTGGATGGTGGTATGAGTTGCTGAGGGGGGATGAACTCTGTTCTAGGTACTTTGTTCAGAATATTGGTTGATATTGTCTCAGAGGGAACTGGATGTGGAGTTTGGAGAGAGAACTGTTTGTTTTGGAGAGATCAGAGATTCGCCAATATTTAGGTACTCTTGGAGGCCATGACCATGAAGGAGATCATTGTCATTTGCTGTTGATACGTGGTGTGGTGATGATTATGATGGTTGGCGCTTTGGTTGAGAAGAGGCTAGGACCGAGAGACTCCAGGGATCGAAGGTGCAGGTCAAGGAGGAGCTGAGACCTGTGAAGCTTTTGTAATTCTGATCTTAGCACAATGACCCTGAGCAAATCATTCTTTAAGTCTTAGCTTTTTCAACTGTGAAATAAATGTCATAGTTTATACTTCATAGGGGTAGTGAAAGCATTCAATGAATTTGCATATATAAAGTCCCTGGTACTGGTCTAGGCTCTCTATAGGGGCTCCTGAGTGGTAAATTAGAGAGGGTTATAAAGAAAGTTCAAAACAAAGAATTTCTAAGTGGTTTGCCTGGAAATGACGATTAACATCTTAAATTTAAAACAATCAACTCTGCATTAACACTGAGCTTTAATAATATGTAAATGCGTTTTTCCCACGCAGCTTCAGCCCTTTTCCTTGCTGCTGCTGTCACAAATTCAGTCTGTTTCTCATCTAATATTCACTTATCTTTTTTAACTTAATTTTTATTTATTGCTTTTGAGGTAACATTTTTAATTTACATTATATTCAAAGGCTTAGTGCTTCTGTAAATAGTTAAACAAGTAAAAAGATCATAATTGAGCAGGAAATAGGCAAGGGCCATAAACAATAATCAAAAAGAAGTTAAACTTCATGCATATAAAGTGAAACTTGAAATAGTCTCAAAATCTTTAAAGCTTTGGTAGTTTATAATTCTTAATTTGTTTGACAAATATTTAAAACACAGTTTGACAAAACACTATTAGCAGCGAAACTGATAGAGGCATTTTTTTTCTTTTTATGTGTTTGCCTTTTGAAATTAGAAAATTACATCTTTATACATGTCTGCCCAATAACATAGATTTATAATGATTATTGTGCACTTGTCTTTTAAATCAAAACAAAATACAGTAATACTGGCTTTCATATTTACCTGTGTTGTTCTTCTCTCTTCACAGGCTCTAAGTTACTGGCCTTTCTTTCCAGCCTGAAGCACTTCCTTTAACATTTCTTGCAGGGCAGGTCTCCTGGCAAGAACTCCCGGAGCTTTTGTTTATCTGGGAATGTCTTTACCAATTGTCCTGTCTATAGGACACCCATAAAGACTTAAATTGAGCAATAAATACATAACATATGGTAACTTTGAAATAAATATTACATTCTTGAAGTGGTCACAGAATTGAGAGCCGGGGACTTTTGCCTTCATTTTATTTAGTTGAGGGACAGAACATGAGCACGCATGCTGGTTCACTCCCCAAGTGGCTGCAACATCTAAGAGGCCAAAACTGGAAGCCAGAAACACAGTCCAGGTCTCCCACATGGTTGGCAGAAACCCAGGTACTTAAGCTGCCACCCAGGGTCCACATTAGTAGGAATTAGGAACTAGGAGCTGCAGCTGAGAATCAAACCCAGGAACAATATGGGACACAGGCATCCCAACCAGCTAGAACACCACCTCTGCCTTCTTTTTCCTTCTTTAAAGATTCATTTATTTGAAAAGCAGAGCGAGAGCGAGATATCTTCCTGATGGTTCACTCCCCAAATGGCTGCTGAAGCCAGGAGCCAGGGCTGCATCTGCTTTTCCCATTTGGGTGGATCAGAAGCAGAGTAGGTAGGACTCAGACCAGCACTCTGATGTGAGACGTGGGTGTCCCAGGTGGTGACTTAACCTGCTGCTCCACAGCACTGCCCTGAGCGTCTCAGTTCTTAACATGCTAATTACTGGAAATCTTGCTGGAGTATAGGTTTAAGGTGTACGATGTTAAATATTGATTTGTATAAGGTCCTTCTTGGTTTAGACTAGCTTTAATTCTTTTGGTTGCTTGTAGCTTTGTTGCATTCAAAGGGGAACTGAATTCTTAAGAGACTCGGGCGTCTTATTCCTCAGTGAGCTTTGCCTTGGCTTGTGTTCCTCATCTGTGCAACAACCGTATAGAACTTGGTGATCTCTATAAAGCTCCTCATTAGAGAATTCCACAGTTCTGTGTAGTTTTCTTTGGCTTTTGTAATGAACATTTGAAAACCATAAGAGCTTTCAGTGTCTTTTGCTTCATGGTAATTCCGTTACTTTTGACCTCCTAGTCAGGTTACAGAAAAATAATCTCATTTTTCTACATTTGAGTGTGTGTGTGAAATTACTTCATGTTGGTAGAGATTTAGTAATTGCTCTCCTTTGGTGGGCAGTAATATATGCATAGCATTGTTTTCTCCTAGAACAAAGAATTTTCATGTTTACATGTTTAATTTCTAAAACTGTCTTTTTAGTATCGATGATTAGAATTTTCTCATTAACTCAGAGCAAAGTGAAGAAAAATACATCAGTGTGAGAGGAAGGAAACTTGAATCAGAAGGTTTCAAATTCTTGTTTTTAAGGTAGTAATTTTTTCATATTAAAATTAACAGAATCTCACTGTAGAAAATTCAGATAAGCCAATAGCAGAAAACAGTTATTCTGTAATCTCATCATCCAGAGACAACCACTGGCAGTACTGTGATTTATCTTTCTGCTGTTTATTCCTTATGTGGAGTCGTGCTGTACATCCTTCTTTGAAAGATATTTTTTGTAACAGTATATTATGATTGCCTTTCCATGGTAAATAAGTTTGGCCTTGCATCACAATTTTAGAGTCACATGGTATGTGTGTACCTGTATAAGGGGTTCTCACAAAGTTCATGCGAAAGGAAAAATGCATGGAATGAAAATTTTTTGCACCAAAATAAACTTACTTTTAATTCAGTTTTCCACAAAATTTTAAAAATACTTACCTGAGGGGGCCAGCACTGTGGTATAGTAGGCTAAGCCTCCACCTGCAGCGCCGGCATCCTACATGGGCACCAGTTCGTGTCTTCCAGCTTCTCCACTGCTTCAGATCAGCCCAGCTCCAGCCATTGCAGCCACTTTGGGAGTGAACCAGCTGGTGGAAGACCTTTCTCTCTGTCTCTTAATCTCTCTGTTTGTAACTCTACTTCTCAAATAAATAAATAAAATCTTTAAAAAATATATTTATTTGAGAGACAGCTGATTCACTGGTTCACTCCCCAGATGCCTGCCCTGGTTGGGGTTGGGTAGGGAGGAAGCTGGGGGCCAAGAACATGATCCAGATCTCTCCCACCTGGATGGCAAGAACACAAATAGTAGAGCCAACAGCACTGCCTCCCAAGGTTTGCATCGGCAGGAAGCTAGAGTCAGGAGCTGGAACCAGGACTCAGACTCAGGCACTGAGACACGGGCGTCTTACCCACGTGGCCAAATGCGTACCCCTTCCAGTATTTTTTGAAGTACCTTGTGTGTGTGCATGCATGTATAACCATATCACTCTGTAGAAAAGTTTTTACCAATTTTAACTTCCATGGTGATCATAAGCCCAATTGCTCAAACTCTCACAGATACTGGGTTGGTTCTGTTACTAAAAAGAATTATTTTTTGACCCAATTTGAAAGGCTTAAGTAGTGTATCACTGCTAAGTTTGATTTACTTAAATTTCTACTGAGGTTTAAGTTTATCATTATCTGCTGTGTGTAAGGTCATGTGTGTAGTGGCCTCGGTACCTGAGTGAATTAGTGCTGGGACAATTGTGCTCCCCTGGGAAGGATGCTGAGTTGTAAAAGACCTGTGGCCGGTGCTTCGGCTCACTAGGCTAATCCTCCGCCTTGAGGCACTGGCACACTGAGTTCTAGTCCCAGTCGCGGCGCCGGATTCTGTCCCAGTTGCCCCTCTTCCAGGCCAGCTCTCTGCTGTGGCCCGGGAGTGCAGTGGAGGATGGCCCAAGCGCTTGGGCCCTGCACCCCATGGGAGACCAGGAGAAGCACTTGGCTCCTGCCCTCGGATCAGTGCGGTGCACCGGCTGCAGCACGCCAGCCGCGGCAGCCATTGGAGGGTGAACCAACGGCAAAAGGAAGACCTTTCTCTCTCTCTCTCTCTCTCTCACTGTCCACTCTGCCTGTCAAAAAAAAAGAAAGAAAGAAAGACAGACAGACTTGTGGCTCGGGGCGGCCATGAAGCGTGTTTGGGTTTCTTCTGGGGCCCAGCCATCATCACAGACACTGGCTCATGCTGGCTGCTCCATCGTTTTCCTCCAAGAAAGGCCCAAAGCTGGAGAACAGGGATTTCACAGGTCAGGAATGGGGAGAAATGTGTGTTGAAAGTTGTCCAGAATGTTCTGCACTCTGTGTGACTCAAGTCAGAGCTGTTCACTTTGCTTTTAAAATACCACTTAACTCCTGTATTTCTGAGTTTGGAATATCTTTTTCAAGTTCTGTGGAATGAATTGAGCTGTGACATATTTCTGAGTAGTCATAGGAAGAACACGAGGTTTTTTTTTTTAAGATTTTATTATTTATTTGACAGGCAGAGTTACAGGCAGTGTGAGAGAGAGACAGAGAGAAAAGGTCTTCCTTCTGTTGGTTCACTCCCCAAGTGGTTGCAACAGCCAGAGCTGCGCTGATCCAAAGCCAGAAGCCAGGCGCTTCCTCCCAGTCTCTCATGCAGGTGCAGGGGCCCAAGGATTTGGGCCATCTTCTGCTTTCCCAAGCCATAGCATAGAGCTGGACTGGAAGAGGAGCAGCAGGGACCAGTATCGGCGCCCATATGGAATGCTGGTGCTGCAGGCGGAGGATTAACCTAGTGCACCACTGTGCCGGCCCCTCATAGTAATCTTCACTTTCTAAGTTCTGTGTATTTTCTGAACACACTTTCAGCCCCACATATAAAGTGTATCCTGGAATCATTTAGGGATTGGCAGTCCCATTGCACCAGTTAGCAGTGCTTCTCACTTGCCATGGGGATGTCTGTGTGTCTCTGACCCCAGTGCTGTGCTAAATACAGGGTTGGATGATAGAGAGGCTTGGAAATCAGATCTGGAGCCAGACATCCTGACAGCGAAGCCCAGCACCATCCCTTAGCTGACCCTGTGCCGGAGGCCACGTGCTGACCCCTTCACTGCTGCCTTCCTACTGCATCCCTGTTTTCTTTTGAAACAGCTTTATCTCGAGAAGACTCTTCTACTGCACAACTCTCCTGTTGAAGTATGCAGTTCAGCAATTTTTGGTACATTTACTGAGTTATGCAAACATCACCATGATCTAAATTTAGAACATTTTCATCACCCTAAAAAGAAGCCTAAGGCCCATCAGCAGTCATTTTCTTTCCTCCACCCTCCCTCACTACCTCTACTCCTAGGCAGCCGCTATCTATTTTCTGTACCTGCGGATCTGCATATTCTTTTTTAAAGATTTATTTATTTATTTGAAAGGCAGAGTTACAGAGAGGCAGAGGCAGAGAGAGAGAGAGAGATCTTCCATCTGCTGGTTCACTCCTCAAATGGCCACAATGGTGTGAACTGCACCAGGCTGAAGCCAAGAGCCATGAGCTTCCTCTGGGTCTCCCACATGGGTGCAGGCACCCAAGAATTGGACCATCCTCTGCTACTTTCCTAGGTGCATTAGCAGGGAGCTGGATCAGAAGCAAGAAACTTGATCCAGTGCTCCAGTATAGAATGCTGGTGTTACAGGCCATGGCTTCACCCATTGCACCGGGATCTGCCTATTCTAAATACTTCATATAAATGGAATCAAGCAAGATGGTAGCCTTTGGTGAGTTTTTTTTTTTTTTTTCATTTAGCATGTGCTTTTCAAGATTTATCCATGATATAGCAGGTAACTATATTTAATTTATTTTTAAAAATGTTTTTAAAAGATTGGTTAATTTTATTTGAAAGGCAGAGTTACACAAAGAGAGGAGGAGAGACAGAGAGGGAGAGATCTTCCATCCACTGTTTCATTCCCCAAATGGCTGCAACAGCTGGAACTGGACCAGTCCAAAGCCAGGTGTCAGGATCTCTTGGGTCTCCTGCTTGGGTACGGGGCCCAAGCAGTTGGTTCCTGGCTTTGGTCTGGCCCACCTCTGGCTGTTGAGGCCATTTGGTGAACCAACAGATGGAAGATATCTTTCTTTCTCTTTTCTTTCTCTCTCCCTGTAACTCTACCTTTCAAATAAATCAATATATCTTTAAAAAAAAAATTAAAAAGACCTAGCAAAAGTACTCAGAGCTGCTTCTACATCCACACTGTCTTCACCTGGTTTATCTGTAATCTCTGGCATACCATGCAGGGTTGGAACTTAGGATCCCTCTACGCTAACCAAATGCTACAAGTCCTTAGGTCTCTTAATCCATTCACTCCTGTGAATTCACCTTTTAAATTTTTTTTTTTTATTTCTTTCTTACCATTTTATTTGAAAGGCAGACAGATCTTTCATTCACTGGTTCACTCCCCAAATGTCTGCAACAACCAGGGCTGGGCCAGGCTAAAGCCAGGAGCCCAGAACCCAATCCAGGTCTCCCACAAGGATGGCAGGGTGCCAAGAACTTGAGCCATCATCTGCTGCTCCCCAGGGTGCACGTGGCAGGAACCTGGGTCCGAAACAGAGCCCGTGCTTGAACCTGGGCACAGAGGCATCTGAACCACTGTGCCACGCTCGTGCCCCAGGCCTTTATTTTGAGCAGCATGTGTACGTTCATAAAGTGACTGGTTGGAAGTAACTGTGGTAGAAGGAAACGACTCACAGCATGTCAGTACATTCCTGAAGTGTAGCTGAGGTTGTGACTTGTCTGTTCTAATTCAGATGCAACAGTCCCGGTTGTCCTAGGTGCCAGGGTTTTTAATCTTTTTGGGTAGTTGGTTTTGTGTTCTTTTTGAACTTCTAAGACTATTTTGTGTTGGAACCAGACTCTCAGCCAAGGTACTCCCCATTATTATTTAGCTGCCTGGGTTTTCTTTCTCATCTTCAGGTGAGATTCTGATCTTCATGGTGTTTCAGAGTTCACTTAACTGCTTCTGCTCTCATTGGCTTCACTGCAAGACAGCCGATATGTTAATTTTCCTTATTTGTTTTAACTCTAAAGTAATCATTTCCTTTTCCCCATAATGGCATGTGGTGGGCCTGACAGTGATCTGCAGTGCCATTCTTCTCCCTGCCTTCTGTCCAGATACATGCAGTAGCTATTGGAAGACAGTGTTTGCGGAGAAGTGTGGCTCTAGGACTGTGAGAGACGTCTGGATTCTCCTGTTGAATATTCAGAGACATCCCGACTATCAGCAGAGAAGTATTTAGGCGTCCTGTATGCCATGAAGCCATCCTGCATAGCTCATTTGGGAGCTAGTCCGAGAACGCTGGTTTTGTTGCTGATCATGTGGTTTCTGTAACCAGTGTTTGCACATACACAAGTTTTACTGTTTGCTCTATTTTCAATATTTACTGTAGCACAGTGCACATCTTGGAAACTTGCCCACAATGGGGGATTCCCATTTAGTCTGTGAAACAGTTTTGTTAACAGGTACAGGCAGTATTAACATAGAGCTACCCTGCCAGGTGCACAGAGACAGAAGCTGAAACTGGATTAACAGCAAGTCTGATGGTGATGAGCTGCAAGAAGCTGAACTATGCAGTTTGCTTACAAACTCTTGTAATCTTGAAGACTGTAGGAATAAAATCATTTCGAAATAACAGATGCTGTCTTTGCATTCCCTTGTCAGATTGCCGCTGCCTTAAACTTCACAGCATCAACACATGTGGTTTGCTGCTGCGTGCGTTTCCACTTTGGAGCGCTAGGCAATGGGGCAAGAGTGTTGAGCCAGGGTTTCAGGAGACCCTGCCTCTCCGCGATGGATGCAGCCTTCCGTTAATTGCATCCTGGGCCTTTGTGTTATTTTACAGTGCTTTTCCTTCTCTCATCACTTCCTCTTGCCTGTTGAGCCCTCTCCTGATCCCAGTTCCATAATCCAGTCTGATGTCTGTATGGTCAGATCTGGAACCTCTAATAGGAAACCTGGGAGAAAGCCTCGTGCTTCCACACAAGATAGGAATTAATCTGGCTGCTGCTGTCCATCAGTTTTGCCATTTGGACTGACAGATGGAAGGACCACTTAAGGTGACCCTGGCCCCAGCACTTTGGAGAACTGGTGGGGTCACTTAGAGGACACTACTGCTACTCGTGTGCTTGAGTTTAACTCCTTTTGTCTGTGATACACAATGTGTCTGAGGGCAGATATTTATTGATGCTTTGAAGTCATTTAATGATTTCAAAATGATTTATAGATGACTTAATCAGGACAGTTTTTTGTTGCATGTGATGAAAACCCACCTCAAACCAGGTGAGCAACAAGTGATTTCACTGGCTCTTGTAATAGATCAGGGCGTAAGTCAGGCCCTAGTGGGTCTAGCTGCAGAAACGCTGTCGTCTTCAATGGCTTGCCTGCTGTCTCTCAGGCTCTTCTGTGCGCCAGCCACATTCTGTAGAAGGTTCACGAAGCCTGACGTGATGGCAGAGACGGCCATCAGCAGCTGCAGGCACATACTTTGCCAGTTTGGTAATCCCAGTATAAAGAGAGCTTTTACTCTCCCAGAAGTTCTAGAAGAATTCCCAGGACTGCCCATCCCCAAATCAATCATTGCCACTCTGTTCATCCAGGGTTGGCCAGATGCCATCTTTGAGCTCTGCCCCCAAAACCACCTTGCCCAAGTGTAAGGCAGGAGTGATTCTTCCACAGAAATGTGGGTATGGTTTCCAGAAAGGTAGAGACTACCTAACTACTGTGCTCTATTGTAATAACATGAAGAATGAATTTACTTGGCTGTGTGATACATGGCACATAGTATTTAGAGCATTTATTGGTGTCATCTATAGCTGCACATTATAACTTCCATTTTTATGTATGTAAATCTTCTTTTCCTCTGCTACATAGTAAAACTCTTAAAGACAGTTCCGTCACTTGTATCTGTTGGACACTCTAAAAGGAGTGTAGTGGCTGCACGTGGCGAGGACTGGAGGGCGTTCATGGGTGCTGCTGAAGTAGTGATTTCCTTCCAACAGAATGCCCATTGCTGGCAGCATACTTCTGAGGCTGTACCATTCATTGTGGGTGGAGAACGAGTATACACTCAACCCCCAAGTAATGCTCAAGACTGCACCCTGTCACGCAGGGCTCGGGAGATGTATGGACATTAATTTGCTGCAACAAGCTGTGGCCATAGTGCTTCATGGACTCCAGAGGAGAGGATGGGATATAGAAAGAAAAGGTTCTTCTCTGTTCCAAAGACTGGCTCTAGTTCAAATACAGTTCTGCTATGGACCTTACATAGCTGTGCCAGACATCTCTCAGCTCTGAAACTATTTGATGCCCAAATACTGCAGAGTGTAGGGGTAGGGAAGTGACAGGAAAAAATTCCACATAGAACTTCCTGTGGCAGGTCAGAGTTTAGTCACAGCTGATAATACAGATTGCCCTTTTATTTTAGCCCACAATGGAAAGGCAGGGCTCGTGTTTACAAAGCGTGTTGTTGAGGAGACCTGCGCAAATGTAATCTTTGGAATTCCCGAGCCTGTTGGATGTAATCCCATCCATTAGCTGAAGGCCACTTGCCTATGGGATAGATCCAGAATAGCGAGTTAAACTGAGAGCATGGACAGGAAGCAGTCATTAGGAATTACAATGGGTAGGATGCAGAGTTAATTCAGGGAGATATTTTGTTATGAGATAATTACATCACTAGGACAGCTGGGAAGCTGAGTGCTGTGCTGGACCAGAGTGCTCGTTCTCTGCCCTGCAGCTGGAGGGTCAGGACAATAGAGACAGCAAGAGAACTTGCTTTATGGGATACTTAAGGGCTTGGCTGACTTAATTGTGAGATGATAACAACCTATCTGCCTTTTTTGGATTGCGTTTTGCATAGCTCAACTGGATTCATGGCCTTAATAAATGCTGAGAACCACTTTTTTTCACTCCCACTTTTTGAACATTCACTTGGATCACATTAAGCTAAGCTCTAATGGATAAACAGTGAATAGTAGTTTTCTTTTTCTCTAAAAATCATCTTGAGATTTTTTTTTCATATTAAACACATTGTGATTATGGTTTTCTTACGGAACTGCAGTGGTGCAGTCATTGAGCTGGTATTTTTTTGGCAGTTCACTGAATAGACAAAAAAAGTTTTAGAAAATGTTCAAATGTTGGTCAGCACAAGGAATCAGACAGTTGGCCTCTTTTCCAGTATTCAGGTTCAGATGTTCAGACCTGTGTGACTCTGGTTATCGGCAGCCTAGCCACATTCCTTGTGGATTTATAAGCATGTATTAGGGGTTGCCGACATCTAGTCAGACACCAGTGATTTCAGCAACCCTTTGTGAAAGTTGCTGGTTATGTTAAAGCATCTATACTGCCCAACAAAGTGACTCTTGCTTGATTTGGAGGGAAATCGGAAGGGGTTCATAAAAGATGAAAAAGCATCATAAATATATTCTAAAATCCCTGAAGCTAAGATATACAACTAAAGTTCATTCACCTCATAATGGGCAAAAAACAACTGCTCATTTGTACTGTGATTATTTTTACTACATAATTGAGTCAAACAAAATTTGATGTTTTAGGGGCTGGCTTTGTGGTGCACCAGGTTAAGCTGTCATGTGGGCCACTGGCATCCCATATGGGCACTGGTTCCAGTCCCAGCTGGTCCACTTCCAATCCAGCGCCCAGCTAATGCACCCAGGAGGGCAGGGCAGCTGAAGATGGCCCAAGTACTTGGGCCCCTACCACATATGTGGGAGCCCTAGCTGGAATACTAGGCTCTTGGCTTCAGCCTGGCCCAGCCCTGGCTGTTGGGGCATATGGGGTATAAACAAGTAAATGAAAGATCTCCCTTCTCTCACTGCCTGTAATTCTGCCTTTCAAAGAAATAAAATAAATCTTTTTTTTTTTAAATCACGTTTTAATGAGGAACATTTCCCGATATTTCCCCGATGTCTTCTGTGGCGTATTGAGTCCATAGGATGTTAATGGTCAGCATTAGAGCAAAAAAAAAAAGCCAGTGTGCTACAGGTATTGCTAGTTCTTTATTTTCCTTGATGCCACACGTGATTTTCTAAAGACACTGTAGTACATTCTGTTTCCCAAATGACAATAATGACACCTTAAAAATAATAGGGATTATCTCCTCAAACTTGGATGATCCACTTGTACCAAACACTAATTTTTTTGGTAGCCTTGGAGAATATGTACGTAAATCCATTAAAATCCATGCAAAAATGTTCTCTATGAATGGTCACACATAAAATGCCACTTTTTAAAAACTGTCGAAACGAGTGCCTTTTCTCCAGGATTTATCATGTAGGGCAGTCGGCAGTGGCTTCCGCGAGTTTAGCTGTGCATGCCTTGAGCATCCTTGGAAAGTCAAGTGTGCGTCCAGCTGCTGCAGGAGGCACCAGGAAATCTTCGCATTTTGGAGAGAGTGATGTTACGTAACTTTAAGGAAAACAGTGTGGGTGGCTTAGATGTTATTCTTGAATTGTGTCATACAAAGAGTGTTTGAAGACCGTTTCAGTGCAGTGAAGCAACTTGCCTGTCCCCGGTGCTGTGGGGTAACTCCTGAGACAGAAGACAACGGTCTTGGGGGGAGCAAGTGACCTTTTGTTTCAGCAGTATTTTAGGATCATTGCATTGTCCAATTATGTCCTCATCACAAGTTTTTTCTTTTAGAAACTACTAGATGGTCATATCTATATGTCTATAAACAAAATAGATATATTACAAACTATATGTGCATTAAGAGCTGGAGTTGCTGAAATCACTATTGACTTAAGGCAGTAATAAACAGTATACTTTTTTCCATTAAGGAAATATAATTTAGTGGAGAATGTTTTTGAAGTGGTGTTTAAGAAGCACAATCCTAATGGACACAGTATGAGCCACTTCACATGTTTGTATTTGCTTTTTTTTTTTTTTAAGATTTATTTATTTACTTGAAAGAGTTATACAGAGAGTAAAGGCGAAGCAGAGAAAAGAATCAAGTCTCTTCCATCCGCTGGTTCACTCCCCAAATTACCACAATGGCCAGAGCTGTGCCAATCCGAAGCAGGAACCAGGAGCTTCCTTTGGGTCTCCCACACAGGTTCAGGGGCCCAAGGACTTAGACCATCTTCTGCTGCTTTCCCAGGCCATAGCAGAGAGCTGAATCGGAAGTGGAGCAGCTAGGACTCGAACCGATGCCCATATGGGTTGCTGGCACTGCAGGCAGCGGCTTTACCCGCTGCACCACAGGGCCGGCTCCTATATTTGCTTTTACTACATGCCATTTGGGGTTCCTTGCTGTTTTATTTTATTACAAAAATAGCAGCAACAGATACAAAGAAGCTCGATGACTGTGGAACTTCTTTTTCTCCTTCATAAAGGAGGAAGAAGTGAATCTGTCCCCAAGTGTGCGGGTTTAATGGAAATAAGATGGCTCCAGAGGAGCCTGTGACTAAATGGCAGTTACTTTAATTTACCAAGTGTGTTAAGTCCATGCATGATAGCAGTCACCTTTTTTATAGTATTGGACTTGCAAGGTTTATGGCACTGTCTTTAATAAATTTATTAGGAATTTTTATTTTATCAGAATAATTTTTTTTAAGATTTTATTTATTTGAGAGGTAGAGTTACAGACAGTGAGAGAGAGACAGAGAAGAAGGTCTTCTGTCCATTGGTTCACTTCCCAAATGGCTGCAACGGCCAGAGCTGCGTCGATCCAAAGCCAGGAGCCAGGAGCTTCTTCCAGGTCTCCTACAAGAGTGCAGGGGCCCAAGGACTTGGGCCATCTTCCACTGCTTTCCCAGGCCACAGCAGAGAGCTGGATCGGAAGTGGAGCAGCCGAGACTAGAACCAGCACTCATATGGGATGCCGGCGCCACAGATGGAGGATTAACTTACTGCGCCACAGAGCCAGCCCCCCATCAGAATAATTTTTTTTGAAGATGTATTTATTTATTTGAAAGGTAGCATTACAGAGAGACAGAGAGAGAGAGAGATAACTTCCATCGGTTGATTTACTCTCCACATGGGCACAGTGGCTGAAAGCTGGGCCAGTCTGGGCATTGCCAGGCCATAGCAGAGAACTGGATCAGAAGTGGAGCATCCAGGACTCAAACTGGTGCCCATGTGGGATGCTGGCACTACAGGCAGCAGCTTTACCCCCTACGCCACAGCACCAGCCCCCTTTTTCACAATAATTTCCCAGAGTAAGTCACATAAGGGGAAAATGTTAAGTTTAAGAGTAGATTTTTTAAAGATTTATTTGAAAGGCTGAATTAGGGTGTGTCGGGAGGGGAGAGACAGAGTGAGAGAGATCTTCTGTCCACTGGTTCACTTCCTAAATGGCTACAACAGCTAGGACTGGGCCAGGGCCAAAGCCAGGAGCCAGGAGCTTCTTCCCAGTCTCCCATATGGGGGCAGGGGCTCAAGGACTTGAGCCATTTTCTGCTGCTTTCTCAGGCACATTAGCAGGGAGCTGGATCAGAAGTGGAGCAGCCAGGACTTGAACCAGTGTCCATATGGGATGCCAGTGCCACAGGCAGCAGCATTACCTGCTGTGCCATAATGCTAGCCCCCTAGGAGTAGATACTCAACTGTAGAAATTGTAATATTTGGAAGTAAAAGATGTTAGGAAAAATTGAACCTGCCCATAACTAAACAGTAGTTTGGATCAGGGAAGTGTGTGTATAGCTGTTGGTATTCTGATGTTTGAGTCGCCATATTTAAATGAATTAAAGCTGCCTTTAGTTTCTTTGAAAATTTAGTGTAGATTCAAAGAATTACCAAACGTTGTGGGACTCATAGGACCCTGAAGTGCTGGGTGGCTTGGTGAAGCTTCTGGGCATTACACACATGGCAGGGATGATTCACAAACAGGGAGAGCGAGAGGCAACCCTGGTTTTCTGTTTTTAAAGATTTATTTATTTATTTGAAAGGCAGAGTTAGAGAGAGAGATATCTTCCATCCTCTGGTTCATTCCCCAAAGGGCTGAAACTGCCAGAGCTGGGCCAATCAGAAGCCAGGAGCCTGGAGCTTCTTCCAGGTTTCCCACATGGGTGCAGCCACCCAAGCACTTGGGCCATCTTCTGCTGCCTTCCCAGGTGCATTTAGCAGGGAGCTGGATTGGAAGTGAAGCAGCTGAGACTTGAACCCACACCTATATAGGATGCCGGTGCTTCAAGCAGCAGCCCTACCCACCATGCTACAGCCCTGTGCTTTTGTAATTGGGCTGCCCACTCTTGAATCGTCTCCTTGAAGAGGATGTTTACTCCGTTTTTGAGAAATGAAAAACTATAATATCAATATCATTGGTTGTTTCTTAGTGTTTATGGGGCATAACTTGTCAGGAAACTTACTTCAAGTTTGTTTATGGCCATTTTGTTCAATTCTTCAAACATCTGGCGAGAGTCTTGTGCATCGGCAAATGTGACATGGCTGAAACTAAAGGAAATTTTCTCTTTTGGCTTGAAAATTCCTTTGACTACTGAAGGCTTTTTTTGGTCTTGTTTCTAAAACTTAACTTTTAAATTAGTTGTAAGACTGCATGGAGGAAACTAGGTTCACTGATCCAAACTTAATTATAATATTTGTTAGCCTGTCTTTTTTATCTTTGAAGCACGCTATACTTTTTTTATTTCTTTTTTTATTTAGTAAATATAAATTTCCAAAGTACAGTTTATGGATTACAATGGCTTTCCCCCCCATAACTTCCCTCCCACTCACACCCCTCCCATCTCCCGCTCCCTCTCCCATTCCATTCATATCAAGATTCATTTTCAATTATCTTTATAGAAGATTGATTTAGTATATATTAAGTAAAGATTTTATCAGTTTACAACCACACAGAAACACAAAGTGTAAAATACTGTTTCAGTACTAGTTATAGCATTACTTCACATTGGACAACACATTCAGGACAGATCCCACATGAGACGTAAGTACACAGTGACTCCTGTTGTTGACTTAACAATTTTACACTCTTGTTTATGGTGTCAGTAACCTCCCTAGGCTCTAGTTATGAGTTGCCAAGTCTATGGAAGCCTTTTGAGTTTGCCGACTTCGATCTTATTCCAACAGGGTCATAGTCAAAGTGGAAGTTCTCTCCTCCCTTCAGAGAAAGGTACCTCCTTCTTTGATGGCCCCATTCTTCTTTCCACAGGGATCTCACTACAGAGATCTTTCATTTAGGTCGTTTTTTTTTTTTTTTGCCAGAATGTCTTGGCTTTCCATGCCTAAAATACTCTCATGGGCTCTTGAGCCAGATCTGAATGCCTTAAGGGCTGATTCTGAGGCCAGAGTGCTATTAAGGACATCTGCCATTCTATGAGTCTGCTGTGTATCCCGCTTCCCATGATGGATTGTTCTCTCTCTTTTTGATTCTATCAGTTAGTATATTCGCAGACACTGGTCTTGTTTGTGTGATCCCTTTGACTCTTAGACCTATCACTTGGACTAGTGAGATGGCATTGGTATATGCCACCTTGATGGAATTGTATTGGAATCCCCTGGCACGATTCTAACTCCACCATTTGGGGCAAGTCCGATTGAGCATGTCTCAAATTGTACATCTCCTGCCTCTCTTATTCCCACTGTTATATTTAACAGGGATCACTTTTCAGTTAAAATTTAAACACCTAAGAATAATTGTGTGTTAATTACGGAGTTCAACCAATAGAACTAGAACAAAACAAAGAAAAAATACTAAAATGGATAAAGTATTACATTGTACATCAACGGTCAGCACAAGAGCTGATCAAGTGGCTGTTTCTCATAGTGTCCATTTCACTTCAACAAGTTTCCCCTTTGGGAAGCACACTATAATTTAACAATGTGTTTTCCCCTCCTCCCAAAAAAGAAATGTTAAGATATCAGTGTTAACATTGTAGAATGATTAAATCAAGCTAGCGTGGCCGTTGCCTTAATGACTAATGTTTTTTGTGTGCTAAAAAACATTTAAGATAAACTCTTAGCAATTTTGAGATATAAAATGATTTATTATGGTTATCATTCACAATAGATCACTAATACATCAAGATACTGCGTTGTACCCCACATAGTTACTGTTTGTCAATTAAAAAAAATTGCAGTCTTGATTAACAAGGCATTTGAAATTTTAAAACGAAGAACTTACAGCCTTTCTAGGGAAGCAGTTGACTCACCAGGATGAAGAGGGCTGTCTTAGGAAGTAAATTCTCCAGTATTCTATCATACTTACTTCATAGCCTTGGCTACGACACCTTAAATTCCATGAAAATCTTCCATTTCAGAGTCTAGTATCTCTAAAGAATACTCAGTCTGTCTCTAATAGTTCTTGAACTGTGAGCTAAGAAGAAACATCCTTGGCCAGAACTGCAGGTTTTGAAAACTGTCTCTGTCCGTGAGTTCTATGTGGGTTCTTGACCAAGGACATTCTCCAAGTAGGCATTCCTGTGGTCCAGTCTTCACTGCAGTAGATGTTCTCCTCGCGTAAGCAAGTGCTCCTCTCTTGAGCATTCACATTCACAGGGAAGCGTTGACTCCTACTGGGATCTTTCCGTGTGATAATAAGAAATGTTTGGCACTGACCGTGGTGTTCCTGATATGTGATGAAGCTGAGAGATTGTGTAAGACATACAGGTTACTTCTTCACTTATTGACACCGACTTAATCTCTTTCTCTATTTCTTCTAGGCTGTTTGATGTGTGCACAGTGTCCCGGACAGACAGAGAGACAAAGCTAACACTAGTGTTTGAACATGTTGATCAAGACTTGACCACTTACTTGGATAAAGTTCCGGAGCCTGGAGTGCCCACTGAAACCATAAAGGTACCAAGAATCATCCTTCTGCCTGGTCAAACAGTATACTATTTTATTAGTTTATTGGGCAGTGGCATTCTATACTTAATAAAATTGCCAGAATTAGGACTTTAAGTACTCCGTATATAGTTTCAAATATCAACTAAGTAAAATATTCATAGGATGCAATGCATTCTAATTCAAAAGTTTTAAGGTGAAATGAAACACCTTTTTGTTCTAATGCCTACTTAAATATCTGTGTGTTATCTGGCCCTAACTTTTTAAACATAGCTCAGTCTTTTGCTGATGGTTCATGGTCACTGAGGGAGACCATATTTGAAACATTCAGGAGCATATTTTACTTTATAGTTGTACACTGACTTCAGGACATACCTATGCTATATAAGTCTGAAATATTGGTTATTTGGCCCATCTTTCTCCATTATTTTGTGTGTGTGTGTATCAAAAGTTTATAGAAAGCCTATATGTCAAACTTAGATTGATTTGTACACATTGCTACTCAGTAAGTAAGACACATTGCCAAGCTTTCTTCAGATATAATTATTTCAAAATTATTTTTAAATGGTTTACAACAGTTTAAACATAGACTTTTCAAAATGATAACTAACTTGTTCTGAGACAGTTCTAAGTTATTTTTGGGGTATCTCTTTAAAATAGATTGAGAAGATGAGTTGGTCTGTATTTTGTGTTGTTTTGTTACTGTAACAAAGTATCTGAGGCAACCTGCTTTAGAAAGGAAACACGGCTGGGGATTCCAAAGCATGGCACTGGCATCAGGTCGGTTCTGGAGAGGACCTCGTGGCAGATGATGGGCGTGCAAGGGAGAGGGGGAGATGCATCTCCGAACAGGAAGCCAGGAGAGCCACTCAGGGTCAGCTCAGGCTTTCTTCACACTCCCTGACTCAGGAGCCCCACCAGAGATTCTAAATCCCTTCCTGCGGGAGCTCCCCTGGTCACTTAAGGACCACCTGCTGGGCCCCACCTTGTAATCCTTGGGGACACACTCAGATCACAATGCACAGCACAGGTAGCTTTGTATTTGTCCAACACAGGGCAGTGTGCAGGTCTTTAGAGCTGCATATTAAATTCTTTTAGAATATTCCACGGTGCTGAGTGAAATCATTTGCCAAAATGTCTGTGCAGTTGATGGGGCAGGCATTTCCTGACTCCATTTTCCTGAGAATGCAGACCCTGGGAGGCAACAGATGAAGGTTTATCCAAGTGGAAGACATGGGTTGAGTTTCTTCTCCTGGCTTCAGCTTGGCCCAGCCCCAGCCATTGTGGGCATTTGGGGAATGAACAAACAGATGGGCGCTTTCTCTGCCTGTTCTCAAGTTTTAAAAAAGATTTGAGGAGTCAGAGTGATGAGCTCTGCTAAGGCTTGGTGAGGCAGGAGTAGAAATGAAGCGCAGTGAGGTGAATTTACAGACGGGAGAAGCACAGGTAGAGAGTGGTTCTCGACGTTAGCTGAAGGGCAGCTGAGGGGCAGTGGCCGAGCCCATACTGGGGACCAGGGGCTGTTGGTAGGAACTTACAACCAGAAGCTTTTTGTGTGAGGTGACATGTTAGGGTTCTGGGTTCTTCGTCTGTTTCCGGGGAAAGGAAATGTCACTTCGTTCTGGGCTGAGCAGGAGATTGCTCTGAATGCTGTTAAGTTTCTTCAGCCGTCAGGGTCAGTGCCCCTTACTGATTGGCTGGTAGGAGTTGGCAGATGGGGGCAAGGGGTTCTGGTTATTTAAGGTTTTTCATTAATGGCACGTTGATATTTTCACAATAAAATATAACCATGGTCATATGAAGAATTTCAGGCAATTAATTTATATGTTATGGTTAATGGAACTTTTTTTGCTGAATTTAAAGAGTTATCAGAAGACCCTTCATTTCCTTCATTTTTTTCATGTTCTGAACTATACTAATCTACTTTCTTTCCACACTAAATACAAGATTTTGTGTGTGTGATGTTTTAATGTCATTGTTGAAAACATAAATAATCCTCAAAAACCTTTATAAAACCATCAAACAGATAGTTTCAGGCTGAACATGTAATTGATGTAAATTTATTTTTAAAATACACTTGCGTTTTTTTCTTTCTGTGATTGACTTATTTTGAATAGGTAAACATTTACTCAGTGGGAGCTTCTGGCCAGTTGCATTCTGGTTGAGGTTTCCAAGCACACAGCTAGAGAACAGGAATATTTTGTAGTATTGGCTCACTTATGAGAAGGCTTAATAACTAGATCAAGCAAATATTGTTAGGATAAACAACCTGTTAGGAACACAAAATGGACTCTTATATAGAATGTTTTGTTGTAGTAAGGGTTTTTCTGAATGCACTTGTGCAAGCTTCTGTTGAATATTTATTTTGTTCAGGAAGGGTTTGTGCCAAGTACTCTGGGGATACAAAACTGAATTAGGCATGAACCTGCACTTAGGGACTTTAAAGCAGAAAAGGAGATCAAATGCAGGCAGATACAGGTGGTTGCCATTCTGTATGGTTATTTAGTTTACAGGGTATTTTCAAGTGAAAATAAAACTGTTTACAAATAAACACAACTTATTTCTGATTCTTTGCAGTATGGTACCAAAATACTCCCTAAAGTATTTTTCAAAGGATAAAAATCATAGACTCAGTATTGACACTGTCTAGCATAAATTGGGACATGTCATATTATCAAAATAATTATAAATATGCAAAATAATTTACCATGAAATAGATGCAAAACAGGAAATCAAGGTATAACATCGTGTGAGATAATTCAGGATAAGGGGATTTTCTTCCACCAGCTGGCTTGTACTGTGTTTTCTGTGGCACTGATATCCTAGTGCACTTGTATTAGGTAGCAGAAGTAGAATACAACTGGGATGTTCCAAGTTGTCTTACTAAATATTACAGGAGTAAAATCTTTTGGCCTCCTGGGCTTATCTTCCCAGCTTACAAATATCCTGCAACAATCTTTCAAGTAACTTTAATACTATTTGTTGTCAAAAGGTAAAAAAGACAAAAAACACAGATGAAGCCATACATATTTGTGGAGGTTGATGGTCAGGTGAACTCAACGAGGGAACCAGTTACTACTTCATGGTCCTCTTGTCAGACCCTTGATAAAGTATGTTAAGAGGATAGGCCTGATCTGAAGCTCATAAATATAAAGTAAGATCGCATTTAAATACTTTTTAAGATTTATTTACTTATTTGAAAGAATTACAGAGAGAGAGGCCAAGAGGCAGAGATCTTCCATCCGCTGATTCACTTCCTAAATGGCTGGTGCTGGGACAGGCCAAAGCCAGGAGCCAGGAACTTCATCCGGGTCTCTCACATGGGTGCAGGGGCCCAAGAACTTGAGCTGTCTTCTGTTACTTTCCCAGGCGCGTGTAATACTCTCTCCTGTACAGGCTTTCAAAGTATAATGCATCCTAGTGAGCCATTCATTTGGTATTTGGGTTCTCCGGCATAATGCATCACCTTTCCTAGGAAATTGGCTCCATTATCTTATAAGCTGTCTGAGAACCTAGCGTCGTACCTTGCTCATTCTCTGCATTTGACAAAGTTGGCAGTACAATTTCACCAGTTCAGGCACCGGAAGTTCATGTGAAAGACCAGCAGCCTCTCTAAAACAGGGCAGGGCTCTTTTAACTCCAGACCATATGGCCTCTCTTGATGATTTCATCTTGGAATAAAAATTCGATTTTATTTATGAATCTCTATGATAAATGAATTCTACAGAGTTTGAGAGGACCAGAAAAGCTCCAGGTTTATGTGTCCGTGTGGGTCATTTTCTTTATGAATTAGATAAAACTTCATTTTATGTTCAATTGAATGTTTCTTGGAGATTTCCATTGGTTGTAATAGTTTCAGTAAGAGATAAGATGTACTATTAGGTTTGTTTTACAAAATCCAGACTTCCAAGACTGACACACATACTCATTAGCACCTGGTTCCTGCCTCTGTATCTGTTTTCATGAACAGTATCTGCTGTAGTCAGCAGTGGCTCTGAGGTCAGCGTGGGATGCCCACGGCTGAGTCATCTTTCTCCATCAGACATTTTGCAAAGTGACTGACTGGTCCCCTGGACCACAGATGAGGAATCAAGCCATGCCCCCCTCTAGGCTCCTGGTGGTCTCCACTTTGCCTGAATTATGAGCAGGTGATTTGTCTCATCTTTGCAGGACACAGAGCAAATTAACATGAAAATATCGCTTCTCAGAAAGCAAGGCAGACTTGAATGCCCTGTCACTGCTGGTCATTAGCCATCTGCCACCAGACACTCATACTCTGTTTATCACATTGGAAATTCAGAGCAGATGTTGCATAATAAGGTGATTCCAAAAACAAGGCAAGAAACTCCAAGAGCAGATACTCCACAATCATGATATGCATCCTGGGAAGAAATTTTTTTCAAACTAATATAGCTGGGTGAATTGAATAGACTGTCTTTTTAAAAACACATCACACACACACACACACACACGAACGTCTTCTGGTGTTTATTACAAACTGCTTTTTAGGAAATAATTTTAAAAGAAAATGCACATATGGAAGAAACCTGAGAGGACTGTTTAATAGAATTTCTTTTAATAAGCCACGTGAGCTGTTGTCATAATCCCAAGTTCTGATGTAAGGAGCCTCCTAGGTGAGTCAAGCCAGCCTTGACTTTTACTATGAGATAGTCCTCAACTTAACAGTGATTTAGCAGAATTCAAATAGTTCCCTCCTGTAGTACAGTTAGATCTCTCTAGACACTGAGTTTCCAGCCTGGTTCCTCCATTTTTTTTCTTTCATGGTACCCAAATCCTGTTTTCCCTATGCCTTTTCCTTCAGTGTCTCCGTTTTGAGTCCCTTGGCTGTGCATGGCTCTGCCCCAGCTTCTACCTAAGACCCTGGTTTCAGGCTGCCTTCACCCTGAGTCCCAAGATTCTTTTAGCTCCTCCGTCCTTCTCTATTAATGTAGCATTTTACATAATTGACTTACGTATGTTCTATGCCCTTGCTATGCTCTGTAAAAGCATATTGGGTATAATGTATTATTTGCTGTGTTTCAAGGCATTCTATTTTTCTTAAGGATTTATTTATTTATTTGAAAGAGTTACAGAGACCTACCATTCACTGGTTCATTTCTCAGGTGGCTGCAACGGCTTGGGGCTAGACCAGGCCAGAGCCAGGAGCTTCATCCAGATCTCCCATGGGGGTACAGCACCCCAAGCACTTGGACCACCCTCCACTGCTTTCCCAGGCACATTAGCAGGGAGCTGGATTGGAATTGGAGCAGCCAGTTCTCAAACCAGCACCCGTACGGATGCCAGCTTGCAGGCAGCAGCTTTACCTGCTGTGCGACAGCACCAACTCTATGGCATTCTATTTAAAAAAAACAAAACAAAAGATATCCGTTCTTTCACTAGGAATGGGACATTCTATGGAAAATCAACTTTTTTATTAAAAAATATTTTATTTATGTATTTGAGAGGTAGAGTTACAGACAGAGAGAGGGAGAGACAGAGAGAAAGGTCTTCTATCTGTTGGTTCACTTCCCAAGTGGCTGCAACAATCAGAGCTATGCCCATCCGAAGCTAGGAGCCAGGAGCTTCTTCCAGATCTCCCACGCAGGTGCAGGGGCCCAAGGGCTTGGCCATCTTCTACTGCTTTCTCATGCTATAGCAGGGAGCTGGATGGAAAGAGTAGCAGCTGGGACCCGCCCATATGGCATGCTGGCATTGCAGGTGGAGGCTTAGCCTTCTGAGCCACAGCACCGGCCCCTGGAAAATCAACCTCTGACTCAAAAAAATTGTTTTCTCCACATAAACTACAGCCTTAACCTTTGTCTCACCACCCCGAACACATATATATAGAGAGAGTTTTGTTTTATTTTGATTTGCTAAGAGGAACATCAGAGATATAGCTAAGCCAGAGTTAAGTAGTCAGTCCGGTGATAGATAGGAGGCTAAATCAAAATAGCAGCTTCAAGTAGCCATGGATTACTGGTGGAGAGGTGATGGGGAGGGTGGAGAGGCAGCCCTGGATGAGTTACGAATTGAGGAGGAAATGTAGTTAATGAGCTGTGTGGTAACTGTGGTAATTTATACTAAACTCTTAAGCCCAGAGAGAAATTAGATCTTGCCTACCACCATTCATTCAGTTTCTAGTTGTTTCCGCCACTTTCCATTTCCCCAGGCAGTAACCTAAAAGGATTTGTCGGAAAGTTCATGGAACATCAAGGCCACCGTTGTGGTAGCAGGCTGGGCCACCACTTGTGAAACTGGCATCCCATCCCATATGTGATTTGGGGAGTGAACCAGCAAGGGAAGATATTCTCTCTCTCTCTCTCTCACCTGCTCTTTGTCACTTTGCCTCCCAAATAAATAAATAAATCTTTTTAAAAATACTGAAAGAAAGTTAGTGGAAAATGGAATTTTAAAGATAAGCTTATTTTAGTACAAAAATGTTTTGAAATCCACACATTGTTTTTTCAAGGGACACATTTTTCAAGAACTTTCTGAAGAGCCCTCAGAGGCATGGGTTACAAGAAATATTTTTAGGGATGAAGAGTAGAAAGTATCATTATGTTCATAAAACTGTATATATGAAACACATGAAATCAGTTCCCTTTTTATGAATCAAGAAAAAAGGAAGGAAAAAAAATATTTGCACCAAAACAGGCTTTCCTTTTAGTTCCACTTTTCATGAGCTTTTTGAAGCATTGTGATACAAATCATTCTGATCTTTTTCATTCCTGGTAAAAGCTTTGATAACTCAGGAAACCTCTTGGGGGAGAACTTCTTAGGTAATATAGATTTGAGGACTCTCCCAGAAAGAAATCCTTATGCAAATTTCCCACCCTTTGTAGTAGCTGCAAACATTAGGAAGGACAGAACTATGCAAACCCTTGATATTCAAATACAAGCTGTAACAGAGTTATTTAGTGGTTTGGTTTTTTCCTCAACAGGAAATATGGGTTAAAAAAAAAAAAAAAAGCAAGTATCTTTCTAAAGGTACCCTAGGACTGACTCACTAAAATAAATACTGACTCACAAAATAGGCAAATGGCACTCAGATTAAACTAAGTGCAGATCAGTTGGAATCTGTTTAGGCTTTGAAACTGTTTATACAGCCCATTAGAAAGTTACAGTCAGTATCCATCCAACCTTTATCTCCATGGAGCCAGAGCCCAGTGATGGTCTGCATAGAGGAGGGATGTTCTTCGTCTACGTGTGCTCACGCTCACTGGTTATAGCTCCTTTCCTTCTTCCTTCAAAACTGAGTCTTCACCCTTCTCCCTCTTCTCCTCCCACATTGGCTGCACTTTCATGGTACACTGTGTCATTGAGACCAGATTCTCCAAGCCTGGATCTTTCTCCCAAGCACTCCATGGATATAGGCAGCCAACCATTTGACATCTCATCACCAAAATGTTGACTGAGAGTCGTCTCCCCAACTCAGACCTTCCCCGTCTACCCACTTGTTTGAGTCCTACATCTAGGCATCACTCTTGATTTCTTGCTGTCCTTCAGCCTTCCTCCAGTTCACCAGTATGGCTTTCCATGAATCCACAATTGTATGCTAAGTTCTTCCTATCTAAAAAATCAGAAGTACAAGTTTCAAAGAGTTTAATTATATGTGGAATTTTGAAGTTAAAAAAGCACCACTCTACTAGACAATGGCTAACAATTTCCAATGTTGTCAATCACTAAATATGATGTTATTAAAAGACATACATAGAAACTGCACATCAGTTTATCTAAGAATCCTACTCTTCATTCATAAGCAAGGTAGAAAAATTAGTCAACTCTTTCATTACAGTTGAGAAAATAGTAATTCTAGTAAATATTTACTGAATGAATAAGTTTTTTCACAAAGAATTCTGTAACAAAGTCTTGCAAACCCATTGTGCCAGTCATGAGAATCTTGTCTCCAACACACAAATATTGTTGCAGTTAATATCATTCTGTGCTTCCTCTTCCTCATTGTGATCCTCTGAAAGCCAAATTCTCCAAAATGGTGGCCAGCATTGTGGTACAGTGGGTTAAGCCACAGCTTGCAACACCACCATCCTGTATCAGGGTGCCAGTTCAAGGCCTGGCTGCTCCACTTCCAATCAGCTTCCTGCTGATGTGCCTGGGAAAGCAACGGAAGATGGCCCAAGTACTTATGCCCCTGCCACCCATGTGGCACTGGGATGGAGTTCCTGGTTCCTGGCTTCATCCTGCTCCAGCCCTGCAACTGTGGCCATTTGAGGAGTAAACTAGCAGATGGAAGATCTCAATACCTCTCATTCTCTCTCTTTGCCTTTCAAATCTATTTTAAAAAATTTTCTGAAATGAATGATCCCAATGGTAAATGGGAGTTTGGTCTGAATGTGGACTCATTTTTTTTTTTTTTGAGATTTATTCATTTATTTGAAGGTCAGAGTTACAGAGAAAAGGAAAGGCAGAGAGAGGGGTCTCTATCTGCTGGTTCATTCCCCAAATGGCCTCAACAGCCAGCACTGGGCCAGGCCAAAGCCAGGAGCAAGGAGCTACATCTGGGTCTCCCACAGGGGTGGCAGGGGCCCAAGCTCTTGGGCCATCCTCCATCTGCTTCTCACGCCAGTAGCATGGAGCTGAATTGGAAGTGAAGCAACCAGGACACGAACCAGCACCCATATGGGATGCCAGTACCATAAGTGACAGCTTTACTCACTACACCACAATGCTGGCCCTTTGGACTCATATTTAAACCAGGACCTTCATGCTAAGCATCTGGCACTATGAAGTCTTAGAAAGTAAAAGAATTCCTTGAACATTAGAAATCACCAAGCACAATTCTAATCTCTGAAAACTCTCCAACTACCATCTGATAGTTAATTAGGATGCCGTAGAAAACAGATTTTCACAAAAGTGAGTTAGCCTCTAGTAAAGGGTTAATGAAGGCCCCAGTAAACCCTGTGCTGTGTGACTAGCAGAGTGGTCAGGAAGTCCCCTGCGTCTCTACCACCTGGGGTGCTGGTGTAAACGACAGTCCTGTCCCCTGACATAGCCTCAGGAAGGGGTTTCTGGTCAGTACCTTCTAGAGTTGCTTGTAGACACTGCAGTTGAAATAACTCCCCCGCAGTTCGCTGTCCACAGCACTGGGATTTGGAAAGTGCCTCCCTTAATATGCTGAGCTGACCCACACCTCTGGGGTTGTTTCCTTGCCTGTGCACAGGTAACCCCATGCAGAAGGCTCTAAGCTCAGTGAAACCTGATCTTCATGTGTGAAACCTGTTTAAAAACAAGTCTTCCTTAAGGTGTTCTGTTGGAAAACAACAGCTCATTAATAAAGAGCTAAAAAGAAGATGTATAAGAATATGAGAATTCTAACTACAAATTTTGAAGCCTCCCAGAAATCTGTCCTTTCAAAAAAGTACTCATGACCTGTCATGATTTGACCTTTGAAAAATGCTTTTTGTTTCATGTGCACTAATGTTTTCACAGTTCCCTGTGGTCCTAAATTAGTAAGCCATTACCAGATATGCAAGTGTAATTGGTCAGAATTCCTGTCCCTGTTTTATAGGTGAGGAACCAAAACCACATGACATTTAAGGGGATCATGGTCGCAGGCTTTAGTGCTGACACCAGCATGGCCAAGCATGGTTTTTCTCTTTGAGGCTCATGTATTAAAAATCGTGGACACTCAGAATTCAATTTTCTTTCTATTGTGATCCAACGCCTTTAACAAATATGAGCGGGCAGCTTTGTTGGTTTTTGTATTCACTATTGTTCACTGCTGTCTCTTACCAAACTTGTTAATTTTTTTCCTTTCTTGCACAAAACCAAAGAAAATATTTATCAGTCTGCTGAAGTATATCCCCAACACTTGTGGACTGGAAAGCTAAGGTGGAACAGAGCAGAGACTGAGGACATAGGAGGTTTCATTATGAATAATTTTATTTAGGAACTGCAGCTTTAAAGGTTAAGTCTGCATTGAACATCCAGGCATAGATGAGCTGGAAACAGTCATCCTCAGTTTAAGATGCTTGATGAACATGGTAAAGCGGAAATGAACATGTGAAGGATGCCTTTATTGGCACTTCAATTTCACTACTGTTTCTTGTGTTAATATTCAAATCTGGCACTGAGAAGTTCATCACCACACACAGCTTAAGACCTGAAGTGTCTGCTGAGACTGAGAAGGTGTAAAAACCATCCATGCCTGAGGGTCCTGTGTCCCTCTGCCAGAATGTTCTGGGCCTGGAGGCCGGGCAGCAAGAAGAGGGCAAAACAGCTTGGTGATCACAAGAGGTTGGATTGAATGAGTCCCAGGAAGAAACAGGGAGATGGATGTACCATAGGCAGAAAAGTTGCTTTCTTCAAAGCACGGGATCTTGCAGGGTGTAAAGTTGTGTTACTAGCTGTTGATCTCCTCTGTTAACGATTCTTACTCTGATTGTAGCAGTTTATCTAGTAAGCCTCAAGTCCCTCAATATTTCAACCAGGTATTAAAGATGTGTTGATTTATGCCTTCAGTGCAGAACTGTATGTACCCAACTAAGCGACACACAAGGATATAAATAATTAGATTTTGTCTTTGATATCTGTTCTAAATGTCACCCCTATACTAACAGTCCTTGATGGGAATCTCATCTTAGTGTAAGACCTTGATAAAAGCCCTTAGGGGCTTGGAAGAAAGCAACATACAAATTACATTAGAACGAATGAAGGAAGGGTCTGCATTTTAGTAGCCTCCCGAGTAGAGAGACTTGTAAAAGCATCGCATTCCAAGAGAAAGGCCTTCTTTTCCTTTTCTATTTCAACTCCACCATCACGTTCACACCACGATTTCACAGGACTTCTTACTTTATTTATCACCAAGTTCCATAATTAACATATGGTTCATGTTATTGATTTCTCAGGTTTCAAAGTAAAATAAATTGAGCTTTCTTCCACATTTAGAATATACAGTTTTTTTTAAGGAACTCTAAACAAAGACACACATTATTTGTAAGTTGGAGAGCAGCTGCCAGCAAACAGAAAGTTAGCAATGGAGTCATGGGTGAAATAATGGAGATACTGTTCAGAGGTAACCCTTTGTACAGCAGGAAACTTTCCTTAGAAAAGAGACAGCTGAGTTTGCTTGTAAATTTTGCTAGAAACAGGCCTGACTGAGTAACATTTAGTGCTGGTTGGAAGACTGAAGACAGCATTTTCAGGTTGGGATACTAAGAAAACGCTCTCTTTTATAATTTGCTTACAAATTAAAGTCTAAATACTCTATAGTTTGAAAAGGTATGTATGCATGAGAGGGCTATTAGTATTTTTTTAATGGATAGAATAATATACAAGCAAATATTTCTCAGATCTGGGAGTATAGTTTTTTAAGTTAAAACAGAAAATATCACAAAAAAAGATCCATATACTAGGTGACTATGAAAATTTTAAATCTAAAATATTGTAAGTAAAACTAAAAGGCAAATGATAAAATATTTTCAAGAAGGATGAAAAAATTTTAATGTCCTTAATATATAAAAAGCTTTCACAAATCAATAAGGAAAAGATTGTCCAATTTAGATAAGGATAATAAGCATGAACAAACATAGATACACGTATCTGTGGGATTTTTAAAAAGTTCACTGAAAATGCATGTTATGACAAAACTGTGCATGGATTTCAAAAAAAATAACAGCAAAATAAAGATTTAAAAGTTTTGGCTGGCGCCGTGGCTCAACAGGCTAATCCTCTGCCTTGCGGCGCCGGCACACCGGGTTCTAGTCCCGGTCGGGGCGCCAGATTCTGTCCCGGTTGCCCCTCTTCCAGGCCAGCCCTCTGCTGTGGCCCAGGAGTGCAGTGGAGGATGGCCCAAGTGCTTGGGCCCTGCACCCCATGGGAGACCAGGAGAAGCACCTAGTACCTGGCTCCTGCCATCGGATGAGCGTGGTGCGCCGGCCGCAGCGCGCTGTCCGTGGCAGCCATTGGAGGGTGAACCAACGGCAAAGGAAGACCTTTCTCTCTGTCTTTCTCTCTCACTGTCCACTCTGCCTGTCAAAAAAAAAAAAAAAAAAAAGTTCACTGAAAATGCATGTTATGACAAAACTGTGCATGGATTTCAAAAAAAAATAGCAGCAAAATAAAGATTTAAAAGTTTTAAAATTTACTTACTTTATTTGAAATGCAGAGAGATGGAAACAGAGATCTCCCATCTACTGGTTCATTCCCCAAATGCCTACAACAACCAGAACTGGTCCAGGCCAGAGCCAGGAGCCAGGAAACCAGTATGCATCTCCAGGGTGGATGGCAGGGTCCCAGCTGCTTGAGCTACCACCTGATGCCTCCAAGTGTGTGCATTAATGGGAAATAGAAACGAGGAGCAGAGCCAAGGCTTGAACCCAGAGCAGGCATCTCAACTGCTACGCCGAATGCCCAGCCTTCAGCTTGACTTTCAGTCTTTCTTTTTTTTTATCATGAATGTTTTAAAGTGCTGTCCTCAAAGAATACCAGGAAGGCATATAGAAGAGGTGTTCAGTCTCACAAATAATAAGAGAAGTGCACATAAAATAAAAATGCACTATAATGAAAATTCATTTAACAGAATGAATATATCTCACAAGATGTCTCAGAAAAAAACCTCATCGTTTTGCATAATAATTGTCTAAAGAATGGTAAGATCCAAACTGTGTGTGTCTGTTGTTTGTGTGCGTGTTGTGTTAAAATCCCTATTTTGAAAGTATATTTCCAATGTATTTAAAAACTAGCCAAAAATACACTAAAATGCCTTAGTGTGTATGTGCTTGGAAGCTGAAGTATTACAAGTTGTTCATATTTAATGGATAAAATGACCAGTGGTAGACTGGTCTTGTCCTACAAAAGTGACAGCTTCCTGTGGTTCAACTTAATAGTTTGTATTAGAGAAGTTGATATTCTTACATCTGAGTCTCGTCTTTGTAGCCCAGCATTAACAATAGAAAATAATTTCCTTTGCTGTTAGGTGACTCTGTAGGACAGATTTGGTAAAATAACTGATTTGTATATATTAAAACCTTCAGTACATTTTTATGACAATGATATTGATAAAGTGGCAAACATTTAAGGGTCAGGAAAAATGATGTGATGAGTCTTCTAGTAAGACTTACTAACACTGTTGCTGTTAGCTCCATTAATCTTGCTGGCATTTTAACATTAATTGTAATAATCAGGCTTCGGGAGAGTTTTACCTGATTATAAACGGAAGCAGTTGCTGGTGAGTAGTAAACTTTCAATGTCTCCATATAGAATGAAGTTACCAGCTGATTTTTACTATGGTGGTAAAGATTTCTTTAGTAATGTATGTTTTTAGAATTTTTTACTTAAAATGAACTTACAGGGTTCTTGTTCAAATGAATTTCGCAGGAGTGGGTGTTTGGCCCAGCAGGTGAGATGCTGGGTGAGACACCCACAGCACGTATCAGGGTACCTGGGTTTGATTCCTGGTGGTTGGGCCTGACCCCAGGTTCCTGCAAATGCAGACCCCAGGAGGCAGCAATGATGGGTCAAGTAATTGGGTTCCTGCCACCCATGTGAGAGAGACCTGCATTTATATTCCCAGCTTCAGCCCCAGCCCAGCCCCAGCGATTGTGGGCATTGGGGAGTTTACCAGCTGATGAGATCTCTCTCTCTCTCTCTCTGAAATAAAAGATAATTTCCTAACTATTACAAGATATAGTGAACCAATGGTTTTTAGAAGGTATTTGTTTTACTCAATGCCTGCTCGGCAAAATTCTTTTTCAATCCTGTATTGGCTGGTACAGGAAGACTGCCTATGAATAGATAAGGAATTATGAATGCAGCACTGGTTTAATGAAGGAGTATCAAATGTCTTCCCAGTTTTTCTTGACATACACATGCATATTCAGTAGCATGTTTGTCTGTAAGTCCACTAGCCCCTCAAAGACAATTACGTTTCTTCCAAATTAAAAGAGGAAGGTGGTGCTAGGGAATTTCAATGTATGTTTATTATTTTTTAAGCTGTTTTTTTCTTTGCCCTAAAGGCCATTGTCTTTTTTTCCCATTGTGGCCTTTTGCGCATAATGACAGTGAAAATAGACCAATGTGGCTTAGAGTAGGAGGAGATCAGCTTTGATGGTCCCCCGTTGGATTTAGAAAACAGTCTCCACGAAGTTCATTCAGAATGGCTTCTATCTCAGGCTGAAATGCCTCCGCCACAGCTACCACTGCAGTGTGCCAGGTCAGCCCTGGGAGCTTGGCAACCATCACAGCAGAAGCTATAAGGGGGAGGCAGCAAAGTCTGAGGATCACCTTAAGCTGGGTTGGGGGACAGTCCCATTTCACTGGGGCAGAAACCACTGGGCTTTCTTTCCCCCAACCAGAAGAGGCCTCTGGTGATTGATGACCATGTTGCCAGAGGAAATGGACTGGAAAATCGTGGCCTTGTATTTTACTTGCCACAGGAAAGCCATAACAGAGATCTCTATTCTTGTTCTGATAAGAGGCCTAACGAACCATCAAGAAGAGCCATGAAACCTGTAAATGTGTTATCTCCAGCTGCTTGCTGGATTGCCTTGAAAATACAAATCATAGTACCCCAACTCACAGATACAGCATGTGGACAGTTGGATAGCTTTTGACATGTCATGCAGTGTTCTGACCCACTTCAATGTGGCACTAGAGCCAAGACTGGGCTATTTTAACAAGTAGAGATTAGCCCCTGTTGGCTCATCCATTGGGTGGTTGAGTGTGGAGATAGGTGAAGCCAGGTCAGGGTGCCAGGACTCTGCTCCATTCGCAGTGGGCGCACATACACCACCACCACCACCCCCAATCAGTGGATCCTTCCGCATGGAATCCTTGGCTTTTCGAAGCAGTACGGGGCATCCTAAAGGCTGCACACCCCGGCGGCATGGAGCACAACAGGCTGTGTCCCTAGCACTCCCAGGCAAGCGGCCCAGGACCAGTGCAGAGGAGCTCCTGCCACGGGACTTGAGTGGCTCCGTGGGAGCCAACCACATTTTCCTGGTCCGGAAGGAAGCATTACCTTGAAAAGGAATTGGAGGAATTGTCAAGTCTTAGTATAGCAGGGACATGGAGGAGAGCCATAAGGATGTCACCCCATACCTGTTCTTTGCCACCACGGCCAGTCAGCATTTCGTTTGGCTACAACACTGGAGTCATCGGTGCTCCTGAGATGATCATAAAGGACTTTCTCCACTACACACTGGATGAGAAGTCAGATGACTCTCCTAGCCTTCGGTCCTTGTCTGTGGCCATCTTCTCTGTTGGTGGCATGATTGGCTCATCTTCTGTTGGACACTTTGTCAACCACTCCAGCAGCCACGATTCAATGTTCAGGATCAACCTACTGGCTGTATTCAGCGGCTACACCACGGGGTGCTATAAAATAACTAAGTCAGTGAAAATGCTGATCCTGGGCCACTTTGCTGCTGGCCTCTTCTGCAGACTCTGCACAGGTATTGTAACCGTGTGAGTTGGAGAGATTTCTCCCACTTCCCTTCGAGGGCCTTTGGCACTCTGAACCAGCTGGACATCGTCAGGGTTCTGGTGGCTCAGATCTTTGGTCTGGAAGTCATCTGGAAGTCTGAAGATTCATGGCCAGTGCTATTGGGCTTCATCATTCCAGCCATTCTGCAAAATGCATCCCTTCCGTTCCGTTTTGCCCTGGAATTCCTAGATTCTTGCCCATTAACAGAAATGAAGATCATGCCCAGCAGATCCTGCAGCAGTTATGGGGCACCCAGGGTGCAGGAGATGAAAGGTGAGGGTGCTAGGATGGCCCAGGGAAAAGCACAGTGCTGGAACTCTGCAGGGCACCGAGCTGCCGGCAGCCCGTCGTCGCTTCCACCCTGCAGCTCTCTGGGATCAGTGGTGTTGTGTTACTTGACATCGATCTTCAAGGTTGCAGGTGTGACCATGGGCGTGGGGGTTAATGCTGTCTTCTGTTGTTTCTGGTGGAAAGGGCAGGAAGGAGGACTCTGCATCTGATGGGCCTCGGAGGGATGGGCTTTTTTTTCCTGTCCTTATAACTGTTTCTTTGTTATTCAAGGGTAAGTATGATGTAGTGAGCTTAGTATTGCCACCATCTTGATTTGTGTGGCCTTCTTTGAAATTGGACCAGGCCCCATCCACTGGTTTATTGGGGCTGAACTCTCTGGCCAGGGACCATGCCCAGCTGCCATGGCAGTGGCTGATTGTTCCAGCTCGACCTCCAAGTTTTTGATTGGACTGCTCTTCCCCCAGCCACATACTGTTCAGGAGCCTACATTTTCATGATCTGTGCCATCTTCCTCATTGCCTTCTTTATCTTCGCCTTCAAAGTTCCTGAGACCCGAGGCAGGACTTCCAAGGATATCACACAGGCCTTTGAAGGGCAGACTCGAGGCCCATAAATTGGGGAAAGGTCCCACAATGGAGATGAACAGCATCCATCCAGCCTGTTGCGACCACCACTCGTATCTAAGTCATGCCTCCTTCCGCCTCCCTCCCAACTCCGAAAAGCAACCTCTCCCTGCGCGAAGGAGAGACCTCATCAGGGTGAACCCAGGATGGCTTCTGAATGCTGCTGCTTGATTCCTGTTCCATCCCACGCTCCCCAGAGGCGTTCAGATGAACCCAGCGCTGGGAGTAGTTGGATCTCCAGTGGCTTTTAAAATGTTCATTTCTTGGACATTCTCCTCTCTTTTAGGAGAGACCAAGGAGAACCTACTTCATTTCAGGAGGGATTGGCTGCTTGGTGTGTGACAACTTTTCCAAGTCTCCCTTCCTTAGGTTCTAATACTTACTACTGCCTTACAGTGCTTGTAGGGGAGTGAGAATAAGGGTGCAGTCCCCCCAGCTTCAGACTTAGCAGGAAGCAGAGAGGAGGGTGTGAAGGGCTGAGGGAGGGGACTAGGTGAGAACACCTTCCTCACTTCCATGCAGCTCGACACAGCAAAGAAACTTGAGTTTTATTTATTTTATCTTCTGGTTTTATTGCATAATTTTTTTTTAAGTGTGAAATAATTTTACCAAAGAATGCAAACATAAGGAAATCAGGTTAGAGGGACATTGGAAGAGAAGTTGTAGAGTAGAGGACTTGGCCCTGCAGAGGTCCAGGGGCAACAGGAAGGGAAGAATCTCAGGGAGAAACATCGTTCTTTCTTGAGGGGTAGACGAGATGGTGTCCTTGAGGCGTAAAGGGAACACCTAAGTTTTATTTCCGGGAAAGCTTATGTGCCCGTCTAAAAAAGCTGCTAATTTCCTTTGGAACTTTTATCTTTAATATTATAGTTTGTATATAGCATTACTTGAAATCTAGGGTTGTTACTAAGATGGGCATTATAGTTAATGGTGGTTGATGGTTCTAATTTTGGGTGGTGAACAGAGAAGGGAAGGCAATTTGTAGAAAACCTCGCTCCTCACTGGACCAAATAACTCCTTCCCCTCGTCGTGGACCCTCATGTCTATGGCCATTCCAGTTCCCAGCTGGGAAAGAGCCCTCCAAATGAGAAACCTAAAATAGTTCTCGGTAGAGGTTCAGTATTTCTCCATTTTGTTCTTTGGGAGATTTTATGTGTTGGTTTTTATTTTGTTTCAACCTGTAGCTTTGAAGGCATTCAGAGGAGAATGTTCATAGCCAATGTAGAATCTGTAACCTCAGCTCCAGGAGAGGAATTTTCCTGAGCGATTGTTACCCAGTGTGAGTGTGTTGTTTAGGGTCATGGCATGCTTGTCTGTTCCATGTCAAGGTACACCTTGGGGACATGAGTCTTCACGTGGGCCACATCTGAAACAGTATGAGTGAAGGTGCAGTGTGGCCTTCACTTGAGAGCAGGAATGTGTGGGCACTGTCACGTGGCTCTGGGTAGAAGCAGTTTATCGATGATTTGTTTCTTTTGTACCCATAGCTTCCTTTTGGATAGAATGTCCTGAAAAACTCATCCTATGCATGTAAACAATACTGCCTTTGCTGGGTGGAATTTGCATCCAGAACTTTAGAATTCTGGCTCCTCTGGCTCCCTGAAGAAGGGAGTGTGAGGTGAGGGCATGTGGCCTCCTGGGGACCCTGCTTATAGGCAGAGAGGGAGGCATCCACTGAAAAGGATAAGAAGCAAATGAAAGAAGGGGAGGGTTAGAGCTGAGGGGTTTACTCCTGCTGCTCGCTCGTCCTGTGCACCTCCACAGGCGTCGCTCAGTTTCCCAGGACTCGTATACAAAGAGACTGGACCCTACAGACACCCTCTCTTCCCCTTTCAGTGGCTGCTTAATCTTCTTTTCCCTCTTTGGTGCTTACGCATCTCAGACCCCTTAGCAGAACCCTTGCTGTTAGTGTTTTAGTTCTCATCATTCCCTGTGGTCGTTGAGCCTTTAGAGGAAGACTCCCTTGGCTGTGAGATGGGGCTCTGCTGGAAAGGGTGACTTTCCTCTAACTGCACCTCTGCTTCTGGCTCTTTAGACAGTTGGTTGGCAGTAATGCAAGGTGGAATTCTTTCCCATATCTCAGTGACCAGGTTGTGCATACTTCCATATGGATTTTCTATTATTAATGTTACTGTGGTTGTTTTGAAATAAAAATTCTGAAAGGTAAAAGAAAAATTAGCTCCTGTTTGGCCTAAAAATAGGTATTTTTTTAAAAGTCTTCATGTAATGAAACTTCATATGTAGAATTCTGGTATTCTTTCTGCATATTTTCAATTGTGCGTCTACAGTCCAGAAAGAAGAGGAAGCCCAGAAATGTAAGCTGCAGCCAAATTCATCAAAGAGAATAACATTTTAACCAGTGAGAGACGATGTGCAGGGCACCCTTTAGGTAACACTGCTGGGCCAGGTCTTGCAGCCTCCCCAGCAAGATGGCTTCCCTGGCAGTGTGGGCGGTGTGTTCACAGCCCCCCACAGCAGACCTCTCGACTAAGCCATTGGGCTAGGCTGCAGAGCCACTGCACAAGCTATGGCCATCCCACTTGAAGCCAGGAGGAACTCGGGCTTTCACGGACACTTGGCTTTGGTAACACTTGCAGAATTAATCCTGAGAGATTTCAGTTCAGATCACCCAGTTCTCACACAAGAGAGAAATACATGAAGTTATATGGGACTCCTGTTTAGTAATTGTCCTGAGCAAAGGAATCTATATTTAGCCAGTATGTTTTGAGCATCATTTGGATTGGAATGTTTGAACTTTCATTACAGTGTCACTTTACTGTCTGAGAGCATAGCTCCTGAAAGACTGTACTGGTAGTGAACATTTAAAACATGGTTCAAATTGGGGCCGGTGTTGTGTGGTGAGCTGAGCTGCCACCTGCGACACCAGCATCCCACATAGGTGCCAGTGTAAGTCCCAGCTGCTCCACTTCCATTCCAGCTCCCTGCTGATGGCCTGGGGAAAAGCAGCAGAGGATGGTGTGAGTGTTCAGGCCCCTGCCACCCATGTGGGAGACTCAGATGACGCTCCTGGCTTCTCTCTTCAGCCTGGCCCAGAACTGGCTATTGCGGCCATCTGGGGAATGAACCAATGGAACCAAAGGATGGAAGATGTCTTTGTCTTCTTCTCTCTGTAACTCTTTTGAAATAAATAAATAAATATATTTTTAAAGGTGGTTCAGATTGCGTTATGCAGTGTAGTTTGGAAATGGTTTGCTTAAGAGATTAGCATTTCCATGACTTCTTCCTTTGTGTTTTTTTTCCAGGCCTGTGTTCCAGCTCTGAGTTAGAAACATTTTAAACTATCTAAATTCAGTAGATCGCTCACACAAATTAAATTTACAGGAATAACAGCCCATCCATTGAAAGTATTCCCAGAGCCTTTATCCAGAGAAAGCGACTCCTGCTCTCATCTTGTGCTTTTCATCCAAGTGGACCTAAGTTTGTTAATTCCATTTGCTGTCCAGGAGATAGTCTGCCTGTCCTTGCCCTTGTTGTGGCCCAAAGACGACCATTCTGAGACCACTGCTGTACTGGGAAAGTCCCCTTGGGGATAGGAAACGTGTACCCTCTTTCCACCAAGGATCGGCCTGAGAGCTCCAGGTTACTGCGTGATCCCCTCTGTCTCCTCCAAAGCAAGAGGCCTAACTTAAACCAAAACCTGCACCTTGCACATCAGCTGAATTCCCTGGTTGCTCTGAGTGATCTTCATTCTCTCAGAAATTGGCAACCATCAGTTCATATCAACTGGTATCCTTTAAAACCTTGAATGGAAGCAAAAGTGAATGCGATAGATGCTTGTTTTAATGAGAATATGCGTTACTTCAGAGCAACAGAATTTGACTGTATGTCATGCCCAGCCACAAAATTGAGGAGCTCTTTTGTCATACCCTTTAAAAACGTACGGAGGGCTTCCCAGATTGTACTAGAACCCTTACCAGTGTAGTTTCCCCATCACAGCGTCCCAGCTTCTCTCCTTAAACTTGACTCGAGTTATACACAGGATCACCATTTTCTACAATGCCTTTTTTTCGTGTATCTCTATTGGTTCATCTGTGCCGAAATCAGCAAGGTGTCATCTACAAACAGAGCCACCGTGTTAAGTGAACACCAGCTGAGTTTGATTCCTGATCATCTTAGGAGGAGAAGGTGCACTTGCTGAGGCTGGGGGCAGAGTCCCCCACCTTGTAAAAGATGGCCAGCGATTCAGGAGCTTCAACGGCAGTTCTTTTGTGTGTGCGCTTGTGTGTACGCTTGTATGTGCAAGAAAGAATGAGTGATGCTCGTGCATAGAATTTCTAAACGGGGCAGCACTGCGGTGGATAACTGGAAGCAAGAGATACCTATCCTTTGGCTGTGGGACCTTCCTGGAAACAGCTACTGGGAAAACCTCTTTGGAGGGGCGTTTTGAGCAGCTTCCCTTTGGGGGAATGATGATCCTGTCCTGACTTAAACATTAGGCGGCCTTGGAAGAGGTATACGCAGTCTTATTTCTATGATGCTCTCGAGATGGTAGTCCTCCAGTTTGCCACTCAGGAAAATAAACCAGCATATTAACTCCCAGCAAACGCCACCTCCTTGGTTTGAATTGGTCTGTAAGGCATTTTCTTCCTGGTTTGTGCACGCCACATTGTTCGAGCTCCTCTCATCACTGACCAGCTGGCTTGTTGGTGAATAGAGCTGTGGGCCCCTCGCCATGTTTCATGTGAGGTCTTGGCTGGGTGGCAGACAGGCAGCCTGTAGCCAGTGTCAGCAATTCAGGAGGAATTGGCACAGCAGTGTCCCCATTAATTTCTGCTTGTCACATACTGTCATGCGAGTTACACCAGAGAGGAAATGACCGTTAAAAAAAAAAATAGAAGGTACCCTTGTGGCACTGGGTCCCCCCCAAGACGTTCCCGAGGTTAAACAAGTGGATACAATTAGCTCTACACAAGACAGCTGCGGGCACGGGACACCGAGCGTGGGCCGGGCGTGGGCCCTGCAGCAGTGTGTCTTTCCTGTTAGCAAGGAGTGTCAGCTATCAACATCTGCCATATTTTAACCCTTCAAAGGGCCCGGTAAATGAGGGGGAGCAGTGATCCCACGCTCTGCTGATCATTATCAATCATAATGCCTTGGGAAATTAGCGCGGTGCTTCAGGGATGGGTTTTGTGTTTTTGCTGGGAGCAGAGGGTGAGGGGAAACGGGCACTTTAATCGTCGGTAATTTACTGCCATGGGGAAGAGGAGGAGGGGGATAGTAAACTCCTCAGCTCAAACTGAAGCGGTTCACGCTGGCAGGCTCGAGCTGGCTCCACTGCCCAGGGCTCCAGAGCACAAGCTCTTGAGGCCGTAGGCGAGAGCTTTGGGAAGCGAGAACCCTGGCAGAGGAGGAAGGTGGTGCAAGATGAGGGAAGAAATGGGGAGGCAAACAGAAGCTGCAGTTTTGTTTCTGTGAGGATGAGCGTGATTCAACTGCTGTGATCCCAGCAGAGTGAACGGAGCACAAGCCGCGCTCTGGGCTGGGTTTGTCCACGAGGGACAGGTGGATGAGATGGGCCCCTCTGTGAAATCAGCTTCCTGTGAGCTGATCCTTAAGACTGGTTAGAGAACAGAGAGGCAAAAATGAACAGTTGGTTTTCATGTTTTGACCGCAGCAGGTGGTGGGTGCAGCCTTGAATACGTGGAACTTGGTCCTCTCAAAAGACAGCCTTTTGTCTGGGGATATGCCATTGACAGTTCTGAGACCGGTCAGTAGTGATGAGCATTGGAGACGGGAGCTGATGTCTACCTGAGTGACGGCACCAAGGACAGACATTGGAGGGGATAATCACACTTGAATTTTTACTCAGTATTGCTGAGGAAGGTTCAGACACCATGAAGATAACTTCAGGGGCAGCGCTGCGGCACAGCGGGTTAAACCACTGCCTGCGATGCTGGCATCCCATACGGGCCACTAGTTCGTGTCCCAGCTGCTCCACTTCCGATCCAGCTCCCTGGGAAAAGCAGCAGAAGGTAGCCCAAGTGCTTGGGCCCCTGCCACACACGTGGGAGACCCGGATGCAGCTTCTGGCTTCAGCCTGGCTGTTGCAGGCATTTGAGAAGTGAACCAGCAGATGGAAGATCTCTTAGTCTCCGTCTCCCCCTCTCTGACTCAACCCTTCAAATAAATACATAAATCTTTAAAATAACTTTAAGTGTCGGGAAGGCACTTGTCATAGCAGTTATGCTGCCACTTGAATTGCCTGGTTCTGAATCTGGGCTCTGTTCCCATTTCCCACTTCCTGCTAATGTGTACCCCTGGGAGCCAGCAGGTGACGGCTCAAGTCCTTGGGTGTTCCTGCCACCCACCTGGGAAATTGGATTCCTACCTCTTGACCCAGCATGGCTGTTCTGGGCATTTGGGAAGTGAACCAGTGGATGGGTGCCCCCTCACCCCCTCCCCAATAAATAAATAACAGGAAAAAAATGACTTTGAGTGAGGAGTGGAAGTGACCGTTGGGATAATTGACTAGGAGGAACGTGGTGTCACACTGACTGGACTTGCCCTCTTCCAGTGTGGGAGAAGAGGCATCATGATCACTAAGTGTTAAGGCTGCCGTGGTCCTATGATGTCATCTTGTCTGGGACGCCCATCTTAACAGATTAAGAAAGAAGCTCAGGGGGTAGGGACTTTTCTAAGATGTCACGGTGAAACAGAGGCAGAAGTCAAATCTCCATTTACATCGTTCCAGGCATTGATTCAGGAGTTAGGGCCAATCCAAGCAGCAACTCCGGGGGTCCTCTCATCTCACTGATAGCAGGGAGTAAGAGGGAACCACAGAGCTGGCATAGGGGCAGCAAGGGCCACGTTCAGCTTCTGCCATGAGCCTGTTGGAGCAAGACTTACCATTTCTAAAGATGATCTTTTTGTCCAATTTTAACTATACCCGGTAATACATAGAAGTATTTACTTTTAATGTCAAAATAATGCCTAGATTTGGCAAACTCTACCTTGTCAGGTATTGATAATTTTTTTTTTTTTTTTTTTTTTTTTTTTTACAGGCAGAGTGGACAGTGAGAGAGAGAGACAGAGAGAAAGGTCTTCCTTTGCTGTTGGTTCACCCTCCAATGGCCGCCGCGGTCGGCGCGCTGCGGCCGGCGCACCGCGCTCGTCCGATGGCAGGAGCCAGGAGCCAGGTGCTTTTCCTGGTCTCCCCATGGGGTGCAGGGCCCAAGCACCTGGGCCATCCTCCACTGCACTCCTGGGCCACAGCAGAGGGCTGGCCTGGAAGAGGGGCAACCGGGACAGAATCCGGCGCCCCGACCGGGACTAGAACCCGGTGTGCCGGCGCCGCAAGGTGGAGGATTAGCCTGTTGAGCCACGGCGCCGGCAGGTATTGATAATATTTTAGCTACTAGGTCCCGAAGGAAAATCAGTAGAGTGCACAGAGATACGAGCACACGTGAACGTGAGCTCAACCCTGCATCGTAGGTGTCTTCTTGGCTCTGTGGGTAAACTGTGTATGATTTCTCTGTTACTCGTGTTGTTGATCTCTGGTGTGAGGGGATAACCAGTAATTGACTTCTAATTTGATTTGGGTGACTATTGAAGCACTGATATGAATTAGTTCATAAATGTCACAGTTTGGTGTTCAGAATGGAATGTATTCACCATAAAGTCGTTTCTTATGTCAGCTAAGTAGGGAAATGTAGATAAACTGAATCAATGATTACTACTCTGTTCAAATAGCACTGTGTTCTCAGAAGTGCTCTCTAGGCTTGACTTCAGGATCTGTTATAAGATGCCAGGCTTACTTACCTGGAGATAGTGTGGACTCCAGAAGAGTGCTAGCTGCTTGGAAACAGGAACAGCAGAGAAAATACCAATTTACTGAGTGGTGATTAGCCAGTTTGAGCTCCAGGGGAAGGCACCGATCATTACTAACCACTCTGGTATTCAGAATAGCAGCAGCATCAGTCAGGATGAACTGCTTTGCTAGTCCTGTGTCCATATGTAATTCTGTAAAAATTCTCTTAGTTTTGATGTTAATTAATCGGGCCTGTATTTTATAAAGTGGCATATTTCATTGAAAACACTTGTGGTTAGACCTGTCGGCTAAGAACATGAAGACCTTTGCTGACCCTCATTGAAATTATAATTACTGATTTCTCATGGGAAAAAGTAGTTTCTCATTTTAGATCCTGAAGTTTCGACAGGACTTGGGGCAGCATTTCGTTTCACTTCCAGTGCTAATGAGTCACTGCATTCTTCTCCCCAGAACTTATCCGCTGTTTATCCTCAGAGTTCTCTGTCGTGTAGACACAAGCCTGGGGAATCAATACACATGACCACTTGCATCAACAGTGGCAGAGTTCAGGCTCTGCAATGCCATTGGAAGACATTGTTTAGTGTGCAAGTCTAAGGAAAATTAGCATTTCCTATGCATTTGTATCTTGATTGAACTTGTCTTTTTGAAAAGATTAAATACTGAAGGAGACTTCCCAGAGTGTATTCTCATGCACTGTCCTGATTTTGCAGCTGGAGGCAGCTGGCATAAGTAGCTAATTAATGACTTGCCCAAGTTCACACAAGTAAAGAGCCAGGAGCTAGATTTGTGACTCTTGCACAACCCATCAGGCTGTTTTCATCTAAGTCACCATAGTAGAATTAAATATAATTTATATATCTTTGTCAGTGCTCTTTAATGACTAAGTCCTATTTACACGAATGTTTTAGCATTTCCATGCCCTGTGGGTCACTGAAGTACTTTACTTTTATAATTTTAATTACTATTAAGCCTCTAAGTGTGTAAAATAAATTCAGAAATGAAATAGACAGATGCATTAAATTTTATTGTTATTAAGCTCCATGGTGTCAATGAGAGGATTCAGAAATAAAAAACTTTTTATTAGATATTGGCTGTTCATTCTATGCATTGGTTTTTGTCTGACACCTCTGAAATTATATTAAGAGTTAAGGAGAATAAACTCTTTATTTCTTCAGATTTACTCTCCAGCCATTCAGGAACACATACAGTATGCTTTACCAAGTCACAGCCTCATTTCTTTATAAGAAATTAATAGAACTGCCTACATGATTACAACCATTAGGATATTTCCTCATAAATCTGTGTGTTGTCATCTGTGTGTGTGGTTGCTGTAGCCATACTGTTGTCATTTAAAAAGTCCGTATTAGGAGAGTCTCCAGTTTAATTCTCTTCTCTCCAATGAAAAGATCCTGCCTCACTTCTTAAAATTCAGGAAGGATGACTTACAAACCGTAACAGTTGTGAATGAAAGCTCAACTTCAAGGCTAAAATGTATCCTGGACACCCTTTTTCTCCCTAAGGTCTGAGCAGTAATCTGGCATCTAAAGTAGGAGATTCATCATTGCCTTAGGTATTCTTTGCAGTTTTCCTTGTGTGTCTTTGTATTTTATGCCTTAATTTGAGAACCAATGAAGATTTGAGCATCACTAGAAACAGAATTTCAGTATTTTGAAGGAATTCTATCGCCTTGTTCCGCCATGCAACTCAGAAAACACTCCTGGAGTTTATTTGTCTGTTTCTTTAGTGTTTTGTAGATACCAGAATCTGTGTGTTTCCTTGGTGAAAAACAGAAAGACCTCCTAGGCTGGAATTTTTCTTGTAGTGATTAAATGGATGAAAAAGCCAATGCAAGTTGCAAATATATCACATGGCAGATTTTTCACAACCAGCATTACCACCCCTTCCATCAGGTCCTCAGTGACTGTAACGCTGGAGAAGCTTGGCCTCCCAGCCTGACAGGGATCTGTTACTTTGTTTCACTTTTGTTCAGAAATGACTTGGTGCAGTAAAGTTGGATCACTGTGACTATATTTCTTGTTGATTGTGTAGATTCAACCCATTCTCATTTTACTGGTTTTTTTTTTTTTTTTTTTTTTTTTTTTTTTTTTTGCTTGCAATTTCCTAAATATAGTACAGTCCCAAGGCAAACCAAAATCTTGAGAGGTTGGCAAGATTTCTCTAGTGAGAGCTACGAATTGGAAATGTAAACAAAACTGGAGGAGTCGTTTTTAAGCTACACAGGAAGCCATTTTTAAAGGCTTGAAGGCATCACTTATATACAAATCAATGAAAGTATACAATTTTCACATTGGAAAACACATTGGAATTCATATTCCCGCCCCCACGTGAGTCCCTGCGAAGTCAGCATTGCCCAGGGTCCTGCAGTTGGCACCAGTGTTGAGACTGTAAACCAGGTCCAGAATGTTCCAGGCTCATGGGCTTTTCCAGCAACCCTGTAAATGGGGTTTTGTCCTCACTTGGATAGAATTGTTTCCTCTAATAAAGACCTTCACTTAAACATCTTGCTACGGTGTGAATAAGTCGCTATATTTACTCACACATTCCTGTAAAGGCAATGTTAGTTTAAACCTTGCCCTCAGTTCTTACTGACCTAACCCAGGAATCAGTGATACTAGTCTTCACCAGAACTTCCTCTCTTCACATTTTATTCTCAACTAGAGCCTCGGCCTAGGTGTATGTCCTTTTCCTTGCAAAGGGCTCTATTGATTTCTGTAATATTCATGTATCATCAAAGTTCTTATCCTTTCTCATTATTTGTCTCTCAGCTTCTAGCAGTTATTTGCATATTTATCCAATAAGGATATAAGTGGAATAAACACATGATTTTTATTCAATTCCATAAGCACTTACTGTGTATCTTCTAGACGTAAAGTTCTCTGCAGTCACCAGAAATGGCTAAACATAAGTAAAGCAGAATGCCTCCAAAAACTTACAGGATGCAAATGGTAAGCACTGCAGGAGGATCAGCTGTTCCCTATGAGACACACAGAGGAGGGCCAGAGTGTACTCAAACCATCAAATACACACCCATGATGGTGGCAATGATTCTGCATGCCCATCTTGAAGGGTGTCAGGGCAGATTTTGGACACTGGCACGTATTTTATGTTATCTTGTTGGTCTTACTGATAAAATCAACTTGCAAACTTTGTATTAACATTAATTGCACAGGTATGAATGGGAGATACAGCTTGGGATATGAGTAGTTAGAGTTGCCCTCTGTGGAACTTCAGGAAGCAATACCCGGACCAGATTTGGGGAGACAGTACAGTACTTAAAGATCTGATGCTTTGGGAATTACTATCTGCTTATTTCATTTTATTTACATGTTGAGGTGAATGATTCCCCACCAGACATCTGCTTACTAACAACAGGACCTAGTCAAGTCATTTAACTTCTCTGAGCCTCTGTTTTCTTATCAGTACAACAAGGGTAAAAAAGTGTGACCAGAAGCAGGTCTTGTGGTACAGTGAGTTAAGCAGCCACACATGGGACGTGTGGCATGCCCACATCCCATCTTGGAGTGCTGGGATCAGGTTTCTCCTCTGCTTCCCATCCAGCCTTCTGCTAATGAACCTGAAAGGCAGCAGATGATGGCTCAAGTGCTTAGGTGCCTGCTACCTACAAGGAAAACCTGGATAGAGTTCCTGACTCTCAGATTCAACCCAGCCCAGTCCTGGCTATTGCAGGCCATTTGGGGTGGACCAGCAGATGGAAAATCTGTCTCCTCCCTCCCTCTTTGTCAGTCTGCCTTTCAAATAAATTTATTTTTAAAAGACCTTTTTTTTAAAAAAAATGCAAATCAAATGAGTTGAAAAGGATGAGGCATTTTCTAGAGTCCAGTGGCCCTGGTGATACAAAGGATGATGATGATTCTCTTGTGTACTTTCTGGGTTCAGACATAAAGATCCATCTGTTCACAGTACAGACCAAGTGACTTGTGATGCCAGGGGCTGACCAATATGGCTGTAACTGATACCAAGTAGATTTTGCATAGCAGCCTTAAAGATCCACCAAGGTCCCTTGTGTATTTGACCCGGAGGCCTTTCTTCCATCTGGTTTGGATCTTTATTGACTATAAATCGTCTTTTCATACTTCCTTCCACCTCTTATTTGCTGATGGTGTAAGAGTTGCTTTCTGAGTTGCAGTTAAAAACCCTGGGATTCTCTGGGAACTCAAATCCTATAAACTTTTATCTGTAATTTTCTAAGTATAGAATGCACTAAATGCCATGGTAAGTTTAGAGAGTTGATTTTAAGAATTTTCCATTGTGTAGTGAACGCTTAAAAAGTGAAAGCCCTGGGATAATAGAGCATATTTAACATCTGTGCGTTTTCCTTCCATCCTTACACATTGTGTTTTCCTGCTGGCAGCTGGCCAAATTGAAATGCTAATTTTAAAAGATTCTAATATTTGATGAATTTAAAATGCATCAGTTATTGGTGTGCTTTAAATAAGAACAAGAATGTTTATCCAGGAAAGAAATACAGTTTTATACCTAATGTATTCTGTAAGCCCTTGTGCAGAATATTCAATCTACCATGCTAAAGAATGTGAACATGTCACCCAGACACAATTTATACAGGTAGTTCAAAATCTATTGTCAGATACCCAGAGAAATAGCCACCGTGTAAGGGAATCGGTGACAACTGCCATGGCAAGTGCCACAGGGCTTCACTTTGATGATAAAAGTGACAGTTTTTAAGATTTATTGAATTCTTTTAATGAGTTGCAGAGAAAGGAAGAGAGAAAGGTCTTCCACCTGCTAGTTCACTCCTCAGATTGCTGCAACGTACAGGGCTGGGCCAAACCAGAACCAGGAACCAGAAGATTCTTGCAGGTCTCCTGCATGGGAGCAGGGGCTCAACACTGAGTCATCTTCTGCTTTTCCCAGGCCACTAGCAGGAGGTGGATTGAAAGTGGAGCAGCCAGAACTCAAACCAGCACCCATATGGGATCCTGGAGTCACAAGAAGTGGCTTTACTCTCTGCGCCACAACACCAGCCCTGAGTATGACAATTCTATAGGACCTTGAAGATGGTACTTTGAGGGGCCGGCTCTGTGGCATAGTAGACTAAACTTCTGCCTGCAGTGCTGGCATCCCATATGGGCCCCGGTTCTAGTCCCAGCTGCTCCTCTTCTGATCCAGCTCTCTGCTAATGGCTTGGGAAAGCAGTGGAAGATGACCCAAGTGCTTGGGCCCTGCATCCATGTGGGAGAACTGGAAGAACTCCTGGCTCCTGGCTCCAGATTAGCTCAGAGCCAGTCGTTGCGGCCATTTGGGAAGTGAACCAGTGGATGGAAGACCTCTCTCTAACTCTACCTCTGAAATAAATAAATAAAATCTTTTAAAAAAGAAATAAAAAGAAAAAAAGATGGTACTCTGAGTCATGAGTAACACGAACCAGCAGAAGCCTGGGTTTGGAGTCTTGCTCGAGATTTGTCAGTTTGCGCTTAGAAAGAGACAGCGATTAGACTGGGTGCATCCAGAGAGATGAGGACAGGAAGCCCATTGAGCAGAGAGCAATGGACTTTATCATGATGGTGTCAGAAAGCCAGTTACAAAGGAGGGAAATGCACTTGATGGGGGAATAATGGCAGGCTCTACTCTAGATAGTGGGCCCTGTCCCTGTAGTGGTCATGACAGTTGGTCAGCGTCCCATGTGGGAGACTTTACAACAGAGGATCAGGGTCAGTTCCAGAAGGACAGCAGCAGTGATTAAACTGAAAAACCATGAGGCACTGTGAGGCAACACTTGGGAGGATTTGACTTGACTCATTGTCCTTGGGAGGAGCCGAAGTAGGTAAGCAGAAAAGAGCTGTCAGTTTGGGGCAGAGGGTGGTTATTTAGTTTAGTCTTGTTGGAGTTGGCCTGGGATGGGAAATTGTATCTGAGGCACTGCAAGAACTTGTGGCTGCAGCTGCTGAGCCCTAGGTAACCTTTGAGGAGTCGTGGAATCTAGGAGGGGTGCCCAAATACTGGAACTGGGAGATGTTCCATTGTTTCCAAGATAGAGAAAAGATGGATTCTGTGAAACACAACCCAGCAAACTTGATCCTGGACTTGGGATATTACAAGAAGGGGTTGTGAGCATATAGAAAGATAAGTAGTTAATAAATTTGAAGAGATACCCAAATATCACAATAATCAGAAAGGAAAAGCAATACAATGACTGAAGTATTTCTCCCAGTAAATTGAAGCAAACAGGAAAGAAGTTTGATAATGCCAGTATTGATGAGACCGTTAAGAAATAGATAGTGGGGCCAGCATGTTGGTTTAACAGGGTAAGCCACTGCCTGCAACACTACCATCCCATATGGGCGCTGGTTCAAGTCTCAGCTACTCTACTTCTGACCCAGCTCCCTGCTGATGTACCTGGGAAAGCAGCAGAGGATGACTCAAGTCCTGGGGCCCCTGCACCCATGTGGGAGACCCAAATGAAGCTCCTGGCTTCAGCCTGGCCTACCCGTTGTAGACATCTGGAGAGTGAACCAGGGAATGGAAGATATCCCCCTCTAATTCTCTTTCCCTCTCTGTAACTCTGCCTTTCAGAAATCTTTAAAAAGTAAAATAACAAGAAATGGGTAGTGTTAACTTTTTTCTGGTGGGAGTATAAATTGGCACTACATTTTGGAGATAATCTGACACTACTAATAATGTACATATTCAGTGATTTCCTATCAGAGAAATCCAGATGCAAGCACAAACACAGGTGTGAATAAGAGGACTTCCTGTGGTATTAGATCTGATGGGAAAATGGAAATATCTGTTTTCACCAGTAAGGTGAGATGCTGACCAGACTATGACACTGTATGGAATTCTGTGTGACAGTTTAAGAGAATGATGTAGATATGTAAGAAATTAAAGCACGGTGTTGAATGGGGAAAAAAGAGTAAATTTTAGGAATATGAGTTCAGCCTGGTTCCCTTTATCTAAAGTGCATGTGTATCTCATACAGTCCATAAAACCAAGTACAGGAGAGTACGCAGCAAACCTGTAACAGGGGCTACCTCTTTGGAAGAGACTGGGGTTTATTAAGAAATATTCCTGAAACCTAGTCTCAATGCCACTTCAGGTGTCACTGCCACACTAGTAAAGACCATTGCAGGCATACAAGATTTTTACTAAAAAGGAGTTGTTAATTTGGGATTATTAACATTCAATACAATCTTAGCATATCCGTTTGCTCTGTGTACAGTGAATGTTTATTGGATGGCTGAATGGATAAGTAAATTGCAGTATGGAGCAGATTCATAACTAGGCTTATACATGTTAAAAACTTTGAATTCCCGGTGTCCATTTTGTCTATCAAAAAAATGCTGATGACACAAGGCCAGAAAAGGGGAATAAAAAGTTTACAAACCTGAAGAAGAAAAACGATCTCTCAGCCTGCCTCTTGTGCTGCTTTGTGAATGTGTATTCTGATGTGTGCAGAGGGTGTGTTTCTGTGTGGCCATTGAGGCACAAGAATACAAGATAAAAGCCAACCACACAAAGCTGGAGAGCACTAGAGAGACTCCAGTAAGCACTGATGGGCATGGGGTCACCCCAAAACAGGTGCTGCAGATGGCTTGCTTACCAGCTTCAGGACCACAGGAAGTTACAGACACTGTGTTCAGAAACTCCATAGGCTGATTGTGACGAGCAGGAGGAAGGAAGGGGAGGCTGCAGATGTTCGGGAAAGAAGCCCTTGTGAGGGTGGCTGTGTAGGACTTTTCCTCAGGTGGTGTTACCTGGTAACTTTAAGCTTTTTACTCTCAGCCTAAAAAAAAGCTCAAGGTTGTTCAGAAGCCATTATTATTTATCTTTCACTCCGACATATTTCAAACAGTTCCATATTAGAATTAGCGTTGTTCTTGGCCGGCGCCGTGGCTCAACAGGCTAATCCTCCGCCTTGCGGCGCCGGCACACCGGGTTCTAGTCCCGGTCGAGGCGCCAGATTCTGTCCCGGTTGCCCCTCTTCCAGGCCAGCCCTCTGCTGTGGCCCAGGAGTGCAGTGGAGGATGGCCCAAGTGCTTGGGCCCTGCACCCCATGGGAGACCAGGAAAAAGCACCTGGCACCTGGCTCCTGCCATCGGATGGCGGTGCGCGGACGCAGCGCGCCGTCCGCGGCGGCCATTGGAGGGTGAACCAACGGCAAAGGAAGACCTTTCTCTCTGTCTCTCTCTCTCTCACTGTCCACTCTGCCTGTCAAAAAAAAAAAAAAAAAAAGAATTAGCGTTGTTCTTGCTAATGGTTGCTTGGTATCATCTTGTAGGCATGTCCATTTATTTAACTGTCCTCCTGCTGGTGGCTAATTTAGTTTTTTTGTTTTTTTTGTTGTTGTTGTTGTTTTGTTTTTTCTCTTTCAAACAAAATCACACTGAACCGCTCTGTGTTGACTCAGGACAAATGTGTGCTGGTGGTTCTGTAGGCTGAATCCCTGGAAGTGCAATTGCTAGTTCATGACAGTTTTGTAGGGTACCATTGATTCATTCCCCTCATACTTAGTGCCTGAGGCCTGAGGAGCTGAAGCAGCGCCAGGTGCACCTGGGGCACAAGGTCAGGACGAGGCCAGGCTTCAGTGGCGTGGACTTGTGAATTAGGCGCCTTGCTTTGCAGCCTCCCTTCCTCCACTGCCAGCTGCCATTGTTCTCCAGCCTCCTGGAGCACCTGCCACAGGAACTGGCCCATGACACAAAGCTAGAATGGGTATCAATGCATATGGTTTTGCTTAAGGGATTGCTGTGAGAATTAAATAAAATGTTATGACCAGCGCCGTGGCTCAATAGGCTAACCCTACACCTTGTGGCGCCGGCACACCAGGTTCTAGTCCCGGTAGGGGCGCCGGATTCTGTCCCAGTTGCCCCTCTTCCAGGTCAGCTCTCTGCTGTGGCCAGGGAGTGCAGTGGAGGATGGCCCAAGTGCTTGGGCCCTGCACCCCATAGGAGACCAGGAGAAGCACCTGGCTCCTGCCTTCAGATCAGCGCAGTGTGCCGGCCGCGGCGGCCATTGGAGGGTGAACCAACGGCAAAGGAAGACCTTTCTCTCTGTCTCTCTCTCACTGTCCACTCTGCCTGTCAAAAATAAAAATAAAAAATAAAATAAATAAAATGTTATATGCGAAGTACCTGGAGGAAAGTCAATGTCCATAAATTGCCTAGGATGCTCCTTTGTCTTGCCCCAACCCCCATTTCCAGTTTCTTTCTTTTCTTTTCTTCTTTCTTTCTTTTTCTTTTTCTTTTTTTGACAGGCAGACTCCCATGGGATGCAGGACCCAAGCACTGGGCCTTCCTCCACTGCACTCCCAGGCCACAACAGAGAGCTGGCCTGAAAGAGGGGCAACCGGGACAGAATCCGGCGCCGCAACCAGGACTAGAACCCGGTGTGCTGGCGCCACAAGGTGGAGGATTATTAGCCTATTGAGCCGCGGCACCAGCCCCAGTTTCTTTCTTAATAGCAAAAGGCTCTGATCTAGGAGGGAGATGTTACAGTTGAGTAAAGTGGGTTAAATTCTGTACCAGAACTGAGAGCACCCAGCTTAGCCTGTTCATGTGAAGGAGAATTGCCTGAGGTTTGGCCAGGACTTCTTTCCTGTAAACCTGGAAGACAAACTGGAAGGAGCCACGCAGACAAGATATGTGTATTAGGATAATGGAGGGAGCTTTCCAGGGCAAGGGAACAGCATTGCAAAAGGAGAGAGATGCAGTAGAGCTCATCACCAGCAGGCTGTAGGAACCAGTTAGGGCTCTAGCATCCACGTGCTTTACATAGTGAGCTAAGTTTTACTATGAGCGGGAGGGGACTTCTGTGTGATTCAGACATAAACTTTAGAAAGATCTGTTAGCACCACGGAGCAAAGGTTAACGATGCATAAATCTCAACATAGGAGCTGCCTATGTTGAAACACTAATGATCCAGGCAAAGGGATGCTGCTGACAACAAGGGCCCTGGAGATGGCAGAGGATGGTTTATTTCAAATGTGATTGAGGAACTAATGACTAGAATGTGGGTTACAGATTTGCTTTGTAGTTGGAAAGAAAGACTCCAAGATAGCCATTAGATTTCTGAATCAGTCATTTGGGTGGATGGTGGTCCCAATGATAAGAAATAAAGGCTAAAGAACAGGTTTTGATGTCTGACACTGAAGAACTGTTTTTATTGTGGGACAAACTGACTTGACAGTTACTGTGGAGGGTTCCAGAAAACACAGCAGGGAGCTTTGAAAACTGAGGCATCAGCATGTGACAAGGTGTGGAAGCGGGGGGGGGGGGGGGGTGAGGGGGAAAGGAAGTGGAGGCAGACTTTAGAGTTTAAGATGCTTTTGAGAAGCATAATTGTAAAAGCAGAGAGACAGGGAACCTAAAGAAATGGCCACTGGTAGCCAGGGAGGACAACAGAAAAGGGAACACTGAAAGCCCAGAGCTGGTTGGAGAACTGATGAGTGAGCCCCCCGTTCCTCGGGGTGGTGGTTTTGCTCATCAGTATTAATTGTAAGAATGGGGCTGGGCAGGTTGCTTCCTGAGGTGAGTCCTTGGGAGACCAATGTAAGCAGAAGTGGAGGGAGGACGATTCTGCAGTGCCTGGGAGAAGAATGATAGAGAAAGCCTGCAGGGGGCGGTTAGGCCAAGAAAGGATTCGAAGGCCAGAGGGGCATGTTTAAGAAAGCAAGAAGTTCCAGAACCTCCCATGTTAGGGGCATGCGGTACATAAATGCACCTGTACCACGTCAGACTCCGAGCTTCCAGCCGTACTGATGCCCATCTTGCCCCTGGACAGCTTGTGTTGTGCCAGCTTCAGCACTGCCCTGTGGTATTCTTCGTAGGGTAGTCGTTCGGTGGCCAGCCTGGTGGAGAGTTCTTTGGGTCCACCTGGCCCAATGGTTCCCTTTCCTCCCGGCCTCAATGCTTCCCCCAGCTGGATGTGACCACCAAAGCTGCTTCCTCCTGGAGACTAAGAGCCATTAGTGGGAAGCATATGGTTGCCTTCTGCCTAGGAACATATTAGCTGCCTTCATCCTAGCAGTCAGCTTCAACATCCAGTCCCTGCAGCAACACCAACTAAAAAACGTTGACGTGTGCCTCTTCAGAGTCCCCATAAACAGCTGTGCATGCTGCTGTAGCCAGAGCAGCTCATGCTCACAGATGTGTTTATGGGGAGGAGGCACGAGGACCTTCAGGGTTTTGCTTTCAGCTTCTCACCACTGCAAGGGTTTCCTTTCTGTTTCAAGGAAGAGGTACATTGTGGTAAGCAGTGTTTTATGGCCCATAATAAAAGCCCTTGTAAAGACCATTTTTTGACCAAATGAAGCGAAGTGTTCTTTTCAGAGTCCTCATTTGCTCCTCTCCTCCTCTCGGGGTTGGAATGCACACAGCTCAGCATTAATGGATAACATAAGGAAATTGTGTCACAAATGCTCCTGCGTGTTTGTGAAGCCGGGAAAGCAACCAGAGGAAATTATGTAAGAAAATTCATTATTATGTTTTTCCCTATTCAGAAGTAGCTTCTGAATAGATTGTTCTAAGTAACATTTTGTATTTGCATTCATAGTGTATGCAGTTATTGTCCTATAAAGGCACCCAAAGGACAGTTTAAGAGAATCTATCTCAACAGTCAGAGGACCCCATAGAAAAAATCTGAACGTTGGTTATTTACAGAGACGTGTAATGTGTACAGTGAATAGCAACATGATCCTTAAGAATCCTTCCAGACCTTAAATGCTGGCAGTCCTTAGACTTTGAGAATTAAGAAGAGTCAGCATAGCACTTGATTTACTTGAAATACAAATGTTCTAGAGGTTGTATCCTATAATACACAGAACAGTTGTGTTGACATTAGTAATGAGGGTTAAGAACGGTGGGAGAAAACCAGGTAGACCTGGACTTGCAATGTTGCTGAAGATAGTGGGTGCCCATTACCCAAACTGGGAGGGTCACACGTTGTTTTTAGTTCCCACAGCCACCCTACAAGAAAGTGTGATCCCCATTTTGTAGATGAGGAAAGCAAGGCTAGATACTAGCGAGCAAAAGGCTGAATAACCAAAAAAAAAAAAAAAAAAAAGGCCCACGCTCACCCAGTATATGACCTGAAGTTGCAACAGAGCCTTCAAAAGATGGCCGGTGAAAGTTGATCTGAGGAAACAGGCATGAACAGGGTCTTGCTTGGGGCTGTTACTGATCTCCAGATACCTAAGCACTTGCCTTCCCGTAAGCCTCTGCTAGTTTTGCCTTCCCTGGCAGGTGCTTCCTCACACCAAACCTACTGCTAGCCTACCTCTCAGGTCAGCTCAGCTGCCACTTCCTCCTTGGAGCTTACTCAGTGCCTGTAGCACTGACACCATTTGTGGTCCTTAACAGTGTACCCACCTGAGCTGTGTAGGGGCATATTTATGTCTTCTGTGCCCTGTTCAAGTAGGAGCTTCCCGGGACTGGGTCTTCAGGTACAACACAGACCCAGCTCAGTGCGTTGCCACATCCATTGAAGGGGTGTCACAGGTCTTTTGAATAAATGGTAGCAAGTGCCTGATCATACATAAAGTGCTTAAGTATATACTATCTTAATATATAAAACCACAATACCAGTAATTAAATATCAATGGCATAACTTCTTACATAACTTTCTCCTTTTTAAGGTTAAGGCCCACAAAGGTTGCAGTTCACTTCCCTTAGATTACGTAAACAGAACCAGAGATTTTAGCTCAAAACTCAGTACCCTTTCTTTTTCTTTACTTATTTATACATTTTATTTATTTGAAAGAGAGAGAGAGAGAGATGAGTCTCTCATCTGCTAGTTTATTTCCCAAATGCCCACAGCAGCAGGGGCTGAGCTAAACTGAAACTAGGAGCCAGAATCTTAATTCAGATCTCCCACATGGGCGGCAGGGACCCAGCGAATTGAACCATCTTCTTTTTCCCAGAATACACATTAGCAGGAAGCTGGAATTGGGAGCGGAGCCAGGACTCAAAGCCAGGCCACTTCAGTATGGGATGCAGGCATATGCCAAACTCCTCCTACCCCTGGTACCCTCTATTTTAAATCACAGTGTCCTCAAAAATGGAAATTTATGCCTCATGTGCAAGAGGCTCACTTAGGTTATAAATTTCCAAGAGGAGCTTTTTATTTTTTAAACTTATTTTGTGCCTCCACTTGACAGGCATTCTGTAAATTGTTAGTGGATAAACCACAACGCAGGATCATTGCCTTTTCACTAAAGAACTACTCAGGAATCAATTTAAGATTTATTTTATTTTAAATAAAAGGCAGAGTTAGAGAGGTGGGGGTAGGGTCTTCCATTCACTGGTTCAGTCCCCTAAATGGCTGTAATGGCCAGGGCTGGATCAGGCCAAAGCCAGGAGCCAGGAGCTTCTTCCGAGTCTCCCGGGTGGGCGCAGGGGCCCAAACACTTGGGCCGTCTTTCTCTGCTTTCCCAGGCCATTAGCAGGGAGCCAGAATGGAAGTGGAGCAGCTAGGACTTGAACTTGAGCCTATATGGGATGCTAGCACTGCAACTTGCTATGCCACAGCACCAGCCCCTAGGTTCTGATTCACATAAGAAAAAGATGAAGCTTGCCAGAGAGTAAAAGAGATTCTGAGAACTGAGGAACAAGGGGAAGCATTGGGTGTCTTGCACTGGAGGGAGGATAAAGACCAGGCCCACTCTTAGGGGCCTCAGAGGTACAGGCACTGCATGGAGGGGAAAAGGATACCACTTTACTGAGGGCCCCAGAGAGGACTTGAGCACATGAAAGAACTGCACTGTGTTCTGAAAGGGAAAGACTGAATCGTAAAAATGCCCATTCCCCCGAAGTTCATCTATTAATATTTTTTTATTTCAGCAACAATAGCAAAAGGATTTCTTGAGGGCATGGGAACTCAGTAAAGTGATCCTAAGATCAGTCCAGAATAGTAGCATGTAAGAATATCCAGAAGTTTTTATAAAGGACAGAAAGGGGAAACTTTCCCGATCTCATGTTTAAATGTATTCTGAATATTTAATAATTAAAGGAGAGAGGTGCTCTACTTAAACAGCAAAATCCCAGAAACAAGTTCAGTTAATTTAGAACATGATAAAAGTGACATTTAAAATTGGTGGGTAATTTAACAAATGCTTGAAACCTTTAGCATACAACCATTGAAAATTGACCAATAGGCCTGTATTAGAAATAGATCTGCATGTGAATGAGTTCAGTACACATGGTGATGTGAAAAAGGTAGTTCCAGAACTGTGTTACTAATGTTCCATTTATAAAGCAGAATAGCTATCTGAGTGTGTTACACGGATGGTGTATACTGGAATGGCGTTAAAAAGGCCAAGTTCTCTGAAATGTTAGCTGGGCATCAGTGATGTGGAAGCAACGCAGGAAAACAGGGAGTGCGAGATGTAGAGGAGGAGCCAGAGTCCCTGCGGGAGGTGGGGGTTGTGAGCAAATGGAGGCAGTGAAGGAGATGTTCCGAGCATGGATGGGAGGAGGTGCGTGAGTGGCTCAGAGGGAAAAGAACCACCTGCAGAGATCACGGGCAGCAAGAATGTTGGAGCAGGTCCCAGGGTCTGAGGGGAGGGGCGGTGCATGCAAATGAAACGTAAGTCCACAGTAGGCTTGAGTCCCTCCAGTTTTGGTGAGGTTAGATTGATTAGAGTCACTTGGAACTGCAAGTTACTGAACACTCAGTAGCTTTAAATAAGGGCCAGAGCTGGGCAGCCCTAGAGGTGAGTCTTTGGTGTCACCAAAGACAGACTCCACCCCTTCTATTATTATTATTGTTATTATTATTATTGATGTATTTATTATTTGAAAGGCAGAGATATATATAGAGATGTGGAAGGTGGGGGTTGTGAGCAAATGGAGGCAGTGAAGGAGATGTTCCGAGCATGGATATATATATATATATATATATAGAGAGAGAGAGAGAGAGAGAGAGAGAGAGAAAAGAAGAGACAGAAATGTTTGATCTACTGGTTCACTCCCCAAATGGCCACAATGGCCAGGACTGGGCCAGGCCAAAGCCAGGAGCCTGGAACTCCACGCAGGTCTCCCATGTGTATGGCAGGGACCCACGCACTGGGGGGCCCACGAAGCTGAGCCAACTTCCTGCTGCTTTCCCAGACCACTAGCAGGTAGCTGAGTCAGAAGTGAAGCAGCCAGGATGCACCTGTGCCATATGCACTGCCAGTTTTGCAGACAGCAGTTTTACCCACTACACGAGACGCCGGCCCCTCCATCCCTCTATATGTGTGCAGATGATGTCGCCTGTGAAGTTTCAGGACAGTCACTATAGCAGCAAGTTCACATCCTCAAGTAGTAGCATTCTGTGAAAGACCTAGGTGGGATCTGGGGGCGGGGCGGGAGGGGGGGATGCAGCAGAGAGCTTTCTGCTGATGCTTCCTAAAACTCTAGCCCTAAACTTTCCCTAACAGGTCTGCCCCTCACGCCCATCCCTGGATGAGTTTCTGGCACATGGAAATTGGATTGGCTTGGACCAGTCCTTCATGACTGGCAACCAACAGAGTCTGCTACAGTGGCAAATAATAATACATTCTGTGCTGGAAAACCAGCTTCTCTAATACATCACCTCGTTCCGATAGAAAGGAAGTCAGAGAGGGGAAAATTCTCAAAAGAGGGAATTGAGAGGGAGAATGGAGAAAATGAAAAAGGTGTTTTGCCTAAGCATAATGTTATAATTTCCTTGTAGAGAATGGAGAAATAATCACAATATATTATTAAGTGTTTTTAAAAGCATCACACAACAGTGTGGCTGCAACAGTAACCATTTGGGTCATTAGCTAACAACCTAGGCACTTGTACTTCATATTTTCTCATTTATGCAATGTCAATCTTTGAATCCTGCTCTGAAGAAGTTATAATTAACATTGCATGTCTGTAGTTTCAGTTCCTGATGACTTTGCACAGGGAGGGGGCTAATAGCCACGAAGATGAGGTAGTGATTCTTTCAGGCTCTCCACTTCAGTCATTGTGTTGTCAAGCTTGTTTGAAATGAGTTGTTTTTGTTTGTTCGTTTGTTTTTTAGTTTCTAGTTAGTTGAGACCGATTCTCTACCTTCTCAGCATTAGCATCACTTCCAGAAATGAGTGGCTAATCGTTGCCTTCTCTCCTGAGAATACATATTCGATTAGTAAAATTTATACCAAGAGCCACTCTTTAAGGTTTTTTCCAGTTGCCTTAGAATCAATAAAAACAGAAAACCATGTCAACTAACTCGTAGCTCTTGTCCAAGCTCTGTGGTTAATCGCTGGGTTTAAATTCACGAGCTAGAATTTTGCAGGTGATCTGAAAGTGTCAGCAGAATCCATTTTAACACCCCTCTTTCTCAGAATGTTTGTTTTGCCCTTGGTGCTTTTAAATGAAGCCCTCTTTGATGTCCTGAGGACCAAAGTGAGACGGAGAGAGACATGGGTGGAAAGCCGTCTTTGACGAGTGAAGGCATCAGGAACCGTGGCTAGTTGTAGAGTAGCAGACGAGTGCATCCAGGTAGCTTGATGTAGGCTGATTCCCCGTGAGTCCAGAAAGAAATAGGCGAAGTCTCCAGGGAGTGACTGAGCCCACCGGACTCCTAGGACCTTGATGTGGCTTTCTTACCCATTGTTTCATTACTTATATACTAGTAATAGACCGCATTTTATAGGAGAAATGTGGTTTTAAAAGATTCTGGGACTAGATCTAGCGATTCCACTCTGAGTTCATATCTAAAACAATTGAAAGCAGAGTCAGAGAGAGATCATGGTTCACATGTGTTCATGGGAGCATTGTTCACATTAACCTAAGAAGCAGAAACAACCCACGTGTCCCTCGATGAATGAATGCATAAACCAAGTGGGGCACCTTTGTGAGATGGAATATTATTCAGCCTTGAAAGGAAGGGAATTTTTTTTATAAAGCTTTTATTTAAAGAATATAAATTTCCAAAGTACAGCTTATGGATTACAATGGCTCCCCCCTCCATAACTTCCTTCCTACCCGCAACCCTCCCCTTTCCCGCTCCCTCTCCCCTTGACACATATCACAGAATGGATAAAATATGGTAACACAATTAGTGAAATACACCTCTCACAAAGACGTGTGGTGTGATTCCACTGTGTGTGAGGTATCTAGACTATCCAGATTCAGAACAGCAGAAGGTAGACTGGTGGTTTCCAGGGGCTGAGGGGAGAAGGAAACAGGGAGTTGTTCATTGGGCGTGGAGTTTCAGTTTTGACAGCTGAAGAAGTTCTGGCAGTAAGCTGTCTGATAGGAGCACACTTAGTACCAGACCACACACTTCAGACAGCCAGCGTGGTAAATTATGCTTTGCTCACTTACAGCAGCTGGAAGTAAAAACTGTTGTGTAATAATCATAACCAGAACGGGGTCCTGGGACCAGTCCTCATTGTGTTTGACAGCCCTCTGCTTCGTGACTCACTGTCACCATCTGTGTGTAGGCACCAGGTAACCTTCACCCCTCTCCTGTATCTGACCATAATTCAACATGTTATAGGTTACTGAAAAAGGAGCTGTTTACACATGATCTGTTTCAGACTGTAGACACTTCTAACACCCTTCATAGGAGACAAACCATGATACGGACATCTGACAACATTTCTGTGAAAACTTAGGTAACGGGCCAGCATTGTAGCAGACTGCCTGCGGATGCTGACATCCCATGTGGCCACCAGTTTGTGTCCTGGCTGCTCCACTTGCAATCCACCTTCCTGCTAATGGCCTGGGAAAGCAGTGGAAGATGGCCCAGGTACCTGGGCCCTTGCATTCACTTGGGAGACCCTGGAGAAGCTCCTGGCTCCTGCCCCAGCCCCTCCATTGCGGCATTTAAGGAGTGATCAGCGGTTGACAGATTCTCTCTCTCTCTCTCTGTCTCACTGTAACTCTTTCAAATCTTTAAAAAAAAAAAAATAGGAAACAAATTTGAAGAGAGAGGTGTATAAATTATAAGGATAATAGATTATACTTTTTTACAAGTGGAATATGTCTTGTTTTGAATATTTAAATAAACAATGATATACAATATATACAATTGTCCGTCCTAAGATTTTGAGGATGTGAATGTATCACTGAGATTAGATTGATAGATCCAGATATCTGGAATTGCCTGTTGAAAGCTGTTGTTTCTGTGATTCAGTGTATGTTATAAATTGGGTGCTTTTAGTATCTTGGTTAAGATCCTTTGCCCAGGGCCAGCGTCTGGTATTCCGTAGGAATGCAGTTCACATCCTGGCTGCTTCACTTCGTATCTGGCTCCCCGCAAATGGGCCTGGGAAAGCAGCAGAGAATGGCCCCTGCCATACACACGGGAGACCTGCGTGGAGTTCCAGGCTCTCGGCTTTGGCCTGGCCCAGCCCTGACTATTGTAGTTATTTGAGGAATGAACCAGCAGATGGAAGAAAGAAGATAACGTCTTCTTTCTGTCTGTAACTCTACCTTTCAGATAAATAAATCTTTGGTTTAAAAAAAAAAAAAAAAAGAATGCCTGTGCCTCATATCAGACTGCCTTGGTTCCCAACCCTGGCTCCCAACTCCAGCTTCCTGCTAATGCAGACCCTGGGAGGCAGTGGTGATGGCTTCAATAGTTGGGTCTCTGCCACCCTCGTGGAAGGCCTGAATTGACTTCATAACTCCCAGCTCAACACTATTGTAGCCCAAGCCACTGTGGGCAGTTGGGGAGTGAACCTGCAAATGGGAGCTCATTCTCCCAACAAGAGAAAACAGAGCACAGTGGTAAATCTTTTTCCCCTGTAGAAAAGCCTTTTAGTGTGCTTGCTTGCTTTGATGTTAAAGGAACCAGAGGCCAGAGCTCAAAAACATAAAGAAACAACTGCTAAGTATTCAGACAGGTCCGGATTCCTTTGAGAGGATCTGGCTGGGTACAAAGCCCCACCTAGAGTCCCTAGGAGTCAGACTTCATTCCGTGCTGGCATGTCTTGTTGAGACGTGCTTCCAGGCCACATGTTACAGAAAAGGCCCAGGTGACTGCTTATCCTGCCTGTGATGAGGTATTCAGCCCTTTTCTAACACAACTGTGCTTTGTAACGTAAAAAGGGACACTTTTAAAACTGTGTTTAACTTAAAGAGCCTTACTTGGCAGCATCTGACATTTCTTTACATGCCATCACTAGGGTTACTGTGAAATATTTGAGGCTTGTATGGGACAGATTAATTTAGATTAGAATCTTGAGGAGCTAATTTAAAGTATGTCTCTCGCAATCCTATAAACTGAGATAGAACAGATAATAGGCTTAAGTAGAGAGTCCTTTGAAATGCCTGATTAAAACACTTCACGTGATTCTGAAGGAAAGCTATTTTTCTTACCTTGTGTAATGCTTGTTCACTTATCTGGAATTGAAGCTGTGTATTATTATTCTTTGGAACTAGGGTTCCTAACATAGCTGAATTTATTTCACCTTTGAAATTAGGCATTGCAATAAATGATGGTTAAAGACTAAGGGGTGTTCCTCAAATCATGCTCATCACAGGTCTGTGGGTTCATCAACCTAACTGGCATTCAAATCACTGACTGATGAGATTTTGGACAAGACCTTTTTTCTTTAAGGATTTATTTTATTTATTTGAAATGCAGAGTGACCAAAAGGAATAGAAGATAAATCTTCCATTTGCCGGTTCACTCCCCAAATGGCCATAGTGGCAGGAGCTGGACAAGGCTGAAGCCAAAAAGCCAGAACGCCGACCAGGTCTCCCACAAGGGTGCAGGGGCCCTTTGGAGTACTTGGGCCATCTGCTGCTGCTTTTCTAGGTGCATTAGCTGAGAGCTTCGTGGAAAGCCGAGCAGCTTCAGCTGGTGTGCAGATATGGGATGCCTGCATTACAGGAGCCAAGAGCTCATTCCAGATGAGTTGGCAGGAACGCAGCTACCTGAGCCATCACCTGCTGCCTAGCAGGGCCTGCATTTGCAGGAAACAAACTGAGAGCCAGAGCCAGGAAGTGAACCCCGTTCGATATGGGATGCAGGCATCTTAACCGCGATTCAAATACCCACTGTTAGGATTTTGCTTTTTAAGTCATTGATTCAATGACTTAAATGTTCAGAACGCTGTTGAATCTAGATATTCTGGGCTTAAAAGGAAACTCAGCTTTCTAAGGAAAGGTTTTCAAAATCAGCGTAATAAAATCTAAAGAGCGGTAATTCCTGCATAGAACCAACTTAGTTCTGTAGGCATCATTACTGTGGAATCGTTGTTACTGCAGGCATGTGGATTAATGCTTTCTCACCTGTGGGCTGAAATGGTGTTCACAGGTGAATTTAATCTATTCTAGCCTTTAACGACGAGAACCAGACCTGTAGTGTAAGTGCTAAAATAGCACAACCAAAACCCAGTGATAATGATTATAGCAGGGCTTAGTGAATACAGCCACCGCCTGGAGAGCTGGCATCCCACATGGGCACCCGTTCAAGTCCCGGCTGCTCCACTGCCGATCCAGCTCTCTGCTATGGCCTGGGAAAGCAGTAGAAGATGGCCCAAGTGCTTGGGCCCCTGCACCCATGTGTGGGAGACCTGAGACCCAGAAGAAGCTCCTGGCTCCTGGCTTTGGATTGATGCAGCTCCAGCCATTGCAGCAATTTGAGGAATGAACCAGCAGATGGAAGACCTCTCTCTCTCTCTCTCTCTCATTCTCTGCCTCCTCCTTTCTCTGTATAAGTCTGACTTTCAAATAAATAAATCTTTTTAAAAAATGATTATGGCATATCCCAGGGAAGAAAATCGTACAGCCATTAAAAATCACATGGCGTAAAAAACATTCCATGGGAGAATTTCGTTGAAGTAGCAAAATATTCACAATGAATTTAAAAGTGACACAAAATAATGGTAAAGAATAATAACCAATTTTATTAAAATATTAAACATATACATGATAATACATGTAATCTTTTTAAGACAGAGTAGAAAAAAATTGTTATTTAACATGAAGTTTGTGTTCTGAGCAGTGGGATTTTGAATGATTTTTCTTTTTACTCTAGATTTCCAAAAACTTAAGAGCTTCTGTATTAAACATATATACATATTTATCAATTTTACAACTAAGAAGGCAGTATGTGCTTATATAAATACACAAATAACAATGTACACATGTTCTTATTTTACACTGTAGTTCGGGCTTTTTATAAATTTTGATGGACCTTTTTTTATTAATTAATTAGTTTGGGTTTTTAAAGTTTTTTACTTCTAATTGGTTGCTTCCGTTCTCTGAATACTGCAGCATGAACCAGGCAGGTGTATTCTCCATTCTGTTTTAAATGGGTGATGCTTTGTGGACAGGAAGCTAAAGATGAAGAGCCAGCATGACATTACTTTAGGTTAGTCATGCTGCTTAAAGCCAGCGCTTACAAGTTGTGCGCATGTGGTTCCAATGAAGACGCATTTGCCGCCGCAGAAGAGCACTCTCTTTAGAGTGCCGGGCTTCATTTTCACACTCCTGTGTGTTCACAGCAGGTCGTTTCACTCGCAGTGGGGCTCGAGTCTCCAGGGCCGTCCCTCCCCAGAGTGGTCTCCTCCACAGCTTTTACCTTTGGAAGCTGACAAACCAAGCCCTCCCAGTTCAGAATATCCAGTAAAGAGGACCTCCTCCTGGGTCACTGCTTGCTCCCTGCTAGTACTCGGTTCACACTGACCTTCCCTCTCCCCCAGCAATAATTATCATCTGTTGAAAAGTTTGTGCCAGAAGTGCATCCCCATTTTGCATACATTACTTCCATTTAAACGTGGCGTTCTGGAAAGCAAATGGTATTTTTACCATTTTACAGATGGAAAAATTAAGGCTTTGATTTTGAATAAGTGAGGAGGTGAAGACAGAACTCCCAGCTCTAAAGGAGGAACCCAAGCCATAAAACCACACACGAAGGCATTGTTCTTCCCCGAGGGCCATCCCAGCCCCTTCTAGTTCAGAACTCCATGATTCTGCCTTTTCATTTTTTCTAGCCTTCATGGGAACAGAATAGTTTCTCCTCCCTTTTACACACTGCTTAGATAATTATCAACCCCAGATTTCAGAGGATCATGGTATCGTGGCTGATGTCTTAAGTTCCTACTTTGACATACTGATTCTGAGTTTTAAATCTTGTATCTAATTTTATTAGTCCTAAAATTTAGATCTAGTGTTGGTGTATTTTCTGAATGTCCCTGCCCACTGCACTGGTTAATAATGACAGCAGTCATGTATTGAACGCTTACTGCTGCACTAAACACCTTAAATACGTTAATCTGAAGAAGTAAGTTTTGTTACTTTGCCCTTTTACGAATGGGAAAACAGATGAAAAGGTTTGCCTCATTTTACATGTTCTCTTGTTCAATAAAGGATCTAATAAAGGAATGTATTGGAAATCTGAATCCAGTTTTCCCAGACTTTGCTGTGACTCAAGACTCTGTAGTGCTGTGGCTTTGGATGAATTAACCTGTTCTGCTTTTGTGTATGTTTCTTGACTTGTAAAATGGAAGTAATGGTGTTACTTACCTCACTATTGTGGTATGGTTTAAGTGAGTTACTACACAGAAGCTGTTTAGAATAGTGCTTGGCACATAGTGACTGCTTAGTATCAAGCACTCTTGTTATTATAATTACCACGGGTTAAGTTAGCATTCACTGGATTTTGGTTGCTGAACTAAATGTGAAACAGTACGGTCCCTTCTCACCACCTCCTGCTGCCCCTCCCCAGCATTAACACAGACACCGAGTTAGCATGGGTCCTTCCAGAATGTTTCCTCTGCTATCTAGAACTATTCTTAATTGTCCATTCATTAATAAAATGTAGGTCAAGAGCAAAGTTTTTTGTAGTGTTCTTGAGACTGGAAGAGCGGAGAGATGGGGAGGGAGACAGATTCATTTGCTAATATTTACCAACTGCCTACTGTATGCCCAGCACCCAGCAAGGTGCTGAGAATTCAATGTCAGGTATGGCACAGGCTAGGTTTCCAACTCAAACATTCATCTTCTCGTTTGGTTTTCCTCTAGGATATGATGTTTCAGCTCCTGCGAGGTCTGGACTTTCTTCATTCTCACCGAGTAGTGCATCGCGATCTAAAACCACAGAACATTCTGGTGACCAGCAGTGGACAAATAAAGCTGGCTGACTTCGGCCTTGCGCGCATCTACAGTTTTCAGATGGCTCTTACTTCAGTGGTGAGTGAGCACGCCATCCTTTCCTTAAACTCACGTTTCCCTTTGAGTGACAAGCGGCTCCCCTCCTGTGCCCCTGATGTAGTTATTGCCCGTGGTTGGCTGGTTGGTGAACAGAATGTCTTTGCACTTTTTTATATAGCAGTGAGTGGGAAGAAGGCATTCAGCTTCCAGCTACAGACACATCCGGACTGAGCTTGTGGACAGGCCCCATTGCAGAAATAGCTGTTGCATCTTAGCCACTAGAAAGGAATCGGTTACAAGTTTCCAAATGCTTTTTGCCATAACCACTGTTTTCAGAACAGTGTCTGTAATGCCTAAGGAACGCATGGCTCAAGGTCGGGGCAGGGGAAACACTAGGAACATGAACCTGTCTGTGGGATCCTGGTGCAAGAACCTGCTCAAGGGCCTACACAGGTGTATGACAGCCTTGCTCTGAAGCTTTGATGCCAACCATGAAGGAAAAATTAAATTTACGGTGAACTTGGATGACCCCTAAACACACAGCACCACCCTGCTGGGTGCAGGTTTCTTCCAAGACAGAACAGAAACAGGGCCAAGGGCCCAGTTTTGGCAAAGAATGATAGTTATGATATCCTGTTCTTTGTCTCATAATAGCTGTTGACTTCAGTCAGCTTCTGTTTCTCCTTATAGTTTATTGTTTCTGAGATGAATTTTTATGCAGTGCTGCATAAAAAGCAACCTAGAAACAAGTGTGAATAACCCTTCTTGGCGAAAGACCTGTTCTACGTGTGGTGCATGCATGCATGGCTCCAAAGAGCCAAAGGTAGTCCCTTGGCCAGGCTGGGTCTCTTTTTTCAGGTAGGAGGTTGATGCAGAAAATCCCTTTGATGCGATGACAGCTGCAGGAACGTAGCCCTGGAAGATGTTAAATTAGACGTGAAGAGAGAGAACCCATAGAAGCCAGCTCTGGCGTTGAAGTGGTCCTCAGATCTGAGGCAGCACTGCCTCAGATAGGGGCCCTGTGGAGGAAAAGGTCTCTGTGGTCATCACAGTGACTTGGGGGAGGGGGTGGCTGCCACTGGCATGTAGCACACATGTTGCACACAAAAAAATGATTGTCTCCCCAAATTCTGGTAACACTTCACTCAAGTGATAGCAATTCAGGGGAGAAATTAGAAAATGTCTGAGACAGGCCGGCGCCGCGGCTCACTAGGCTAATCCTCCGCCTTGCAGCGCCGGCACACCGGGTTCTAGTCCCAGTTGGGGCGCCAGACTCTGTCCCGGTTGCCCCTCTTCCAGGCCAGCTCTCTGCTGTGGCCCGGGAGTGCAGTGGAGGATGGCCCAAGTGCTTGGGCCCTGCACCCCATGGGAGACCAGGAAAAGCACCTGGCACCTGGCTCCTGGCTTCAGATCAGCGCAGTGCGCCGGCCGCAGGGCGCCGACCGCGGCGGCCGTTGGAGGGTGAACCAACGGCAAAGGAAGACCTTTCTCTCTGTCTCTCTCTCTCACTGTCCACTCTGCCTGTCAAAAAAAAAAAGAAAGAAAAAGAACATGTCTGAGACAGATAAATTAATTGCCTTAGGAAAAAATCAGAAACCAAAGTTATAGAGGTGTTCTGCCATGCAGTTCCCTAGTCAGTGTATGAATGCTACAGCTGACCATGTAAGCCACTTACTTTCCCAGCAGTCTATACCATCCCCAGGCCATCAGAATTTCTACAGAGGAGTACTGGCAATGTGTTGCCATGTTGAAAGTAAATCCTGCTTGTTTGTATTTTGCCCAGTATCCCCCAGGACTTCAGGAAAGACTGGGCGTAAGTAGATGTTAAAAGGCAATGTCTGAGCTCTGGGAGGGTGGAACAAGCCCTTGTGTTCTTACAGAATCACACCAGAAAGGGCTGAGTCTGTGCGTTTCCCCAGTGGGAAGGGTGAGGTAGGCTTTGGGCTTCCCTAGGAAATTGTCGCTTGTGTTGTTTTGGGGCCCTGGGGACAAGCTTGAATAGGCTCTGTGATCCAGGCGGTCATCGGGGAGCAGATGAAAAGGAACTGTGGTCTCCTTGGGTACATGATTGGAGGGAAAGATGAGCTGTGACTGAGCAGGACACATTATTTAAATCCCCCAAATGGGCACTAGTAACCATGAATAAAAACAGGAAACCTCCTTGGTTTTTTTTGTTTTGATTTCTTTTACTCCTTCAATCTGAAGATGGATGGCCCAGCTCGGGTGTAACATCAGTGAACATTCCATTCTTGCCGGAAGTGGATGTGTTCACATTGGAGGAAAATTTCTTCAAAGACAAATTATTTCAAAGAGTAAAGGGGAAAGCAACCAGGAATACATGATTTTTCAGTGTCTGGTTTGTACTGTGTGCTCTGTTTCCTGGGGTGACATAAGTAAAAGACATTAGCAGCTGGAAGACACCAGAGCAAACTCACACTTCACTTTGAAAGCATGGTAGTTGGAATTTAATCACAGTTTCATAAAGTACATTTCAAACAGGGAACTACGTTTAAAAACTTTTCTCACTGTTTTACATTTTTCCACCTAAAGAAAAAATCTGTTTAATACAGTATACACATGGTGACATAAAAACTAGGAATCTCAGTTTTTCAGACTGAACTGGTATGTATTTTTAGCATTTCTTAAAAGAGAAAAAGAGTGCACTCCACTTCCTGGAAATACACACATATTTTTTAGTGGGTTGTGTCATACAGGAACTGAGAGTCAACTTAGTTTATGGAATGTTAAAGGAATTACAAGTTAACTGATTCAAAACTGACATTGTGCAGCTGTAAGAAATGATAATATGTCGCCTGTCTTTCAAAGCCTGGCTCAAGTGCCCCCTTCTGCTTGCCTCTGCAGAAATGAATCCCACCTTCCTCCCTCAGAGTTCCTAAAGTAACGTCCTGTCAGTGTCCTTCAGAAGACCACTTTCTGTCTGGTTTGTAACTGGTGTGTGAGGTTTTACTTCTCAGGTTGTAAGTTCCTTGAAGGCACAAGCTGTGTCTTGCTCAGCATAGCGATAGACACCTGGGAAATACTCTCAGTGAGTAAGCTGACAAGTGCTGGTGTGTGGATATAAGCAGTTACATCGTGGTAAAACGAAGGAAGGAGTGATTTTCTGTGTTCACTGCTCTCCTTTGATGTGTTTAGGCGTAGCTACCCATCAGTATTAAGCTGACGAGCCTCAGTAGAGCTTTCGTAGACCTTCAGACACCTGAGTCTCTATTGCAGTTCCATCCTGATGGTTCGTTGGCAGTTGTCTGCATTCACAACTTTGTTTAATGTGTAAAGTTTATTTATTTATTTTTACTTATTTGAAAGGCAGAGTGACGGAGATAAGAGAGATCTTCCATGTGTTGTTTCCCTCGTCAAATGCCCACAACAGCCGGGGCTGGAGATTCCCACATAGGTGGGTTCCAGGGACCCTAGTACTTGAGCCATCATCTACTGCCTTCCCAGGGTGTGTATTCCCGGGAGGTGGATCAGAAGCAGAGGTGGAACCTGATCTCAGGCACTCTGATAGGGGATGCAAGTGTCTCAAGTGGTGACCACCTACCGCACTACAGTGTCTGCCTTGAAGACATTGTTTTTAACCCGTTGTGCTTTGGTATGAAAGCCAACTGTTGACAAAGGATCCTCGTCTTCTCAGATAATCAACACTCTCCAATTGAGAGAATGGGTGAATAATTAGGAAGTTTTTATGTTTGTGTATCTATGTTGAAATATATGTGTTTATATGATAAATTTCTACTTGGGCCACTGACAGTAGCTTCTTACTAAAACTTCTAAATGTTTTTACATATGACCTAGACTTTTGAGGGAGTTGTTTGCAGTACTTTTCCCACTGTAAAGTCATCACCTAGGATATCACGGACTACTGCTTTGTAATTTCTGCACCAGAATGCACCATGCCATTATTCAGAGGATGTATCATTTCTGAACCAGTTGAGAAATGTGCCATTCCAGATAAATGAGCTTCCCAGATACCTTAGAGTATTACCCTTGAGACTTTGATCTTTATTGTTTTGTATTTTTTGATGAAAAAGTTGCTATTACCCTTTTCATAAATGGAATGTATTTGGTATATTAGCTCCTGGGTGGAACTTAATTGTAAATAATCCTTTTAAATCTAGACTATAGTTGATCTTGTAGGTAGTATGTATCATAGGCCCAAATGGCTAGTTTGTCCCCATCTGAAACTAGGAGCTGATCTAAAGGGTTAAGTGCCTTTTAGATGAGTAACCTTACTGCCTGCCTGTAGTGTGACTGCCAGGTATTTTTACAGGGTTGGAGTTGTTGCTTCTCATTGTACAATCTTGCGTGTTCGTGCACTCATCCGGACTAAGGGTTGTTTATATTGATTTCTTTAAAGGATGTACAGTTAAGATATAGTTGATGACAACATATGCCTTAAATATAGCCAAGAGGGGGCCCGGGCCTGGATCTCATCCTGCATGGACCCTGTTCCCTCCCTGTCCCCCTTCGGGGACTACAGAACTCAGGGGTCATGGAAGTATGCCTCCTGAAACCCACACACTTACCTCGCGCCACTCTCCAGGTGTTGGAATTCCCTAACCAGCTGGGAACTGCATGGGTTCATCCTTCCTCCTAGTAGCGGGCGACACCCTCAGCCCCTGCAGGCAAGTAGGCAGAGCTTGGACACGCAGACTGGAACGTCCCTGAGTGTTGTGTGAGGCCACTTGGAATTGTGTGTGGGAGGAGGGGAGTCATTATACCTAGCACCTGAGATGAGTTATTTGTATCAGGAAAGTTCCTCTGAAACCATGAAAAGCCAGCTTCCATGGCCTTCTTGAACTACTGTTAACATTTGTGGAAAACCGAAGCAAAAAGGTTACAGGGAGTTTCTCCGTATTGTTCATAAGTGATATGTAGGAGTCATGACTCATGCGGTTACATAATCTCTGTGGCAAGTGCTTCAGAAATACACACGTATGCAACAGGACTGTGAAGGCTATGATTGTATTTAAAGTCGTTCTAAAGTCAACATTTCTAAGTACTTCCCATGTGAAATGTGTGAGGTGCAACTCGCTTTTGTCTGTCAAGATAAAGGAACTGGAGACCCAGGTCTCCCAGTGAAGATCTCAGAGCTGAGCCTGGGAGGTCGCCAGCAGCCCCGGGGAGGGCTGTGCCCAGCAGCTCAGCGAGGGAGCTTCTCCGTGTTTCATGCAAACCATGCAGCATGCAGGGTGATGCTGTCGCCGCCACTGGAATTGGTGTTTTAGGGACTCTTTATCGACCATCTCATTTTGAAAGTGGGAAACAGACTCAGGCAGGCAGCTGTGACCAGATTGAAGTCTGAATTTGCTAAGTAGATTGCAAATGCCCTGGAAAACCCTAATGTTTACATTCTGGCTCTCACCCACTCTCACCTTACCTCTTTTCTCTCCAGCATCTTAGAGAATTCTTGGATTCCCAAAGGGTATCCAGACGTTCCACAAATGGTCAAGTGTCCGCACTTTAGGATATATTTTAAGTCTTACTAAAGCTCACTGAACATGAGACTACTTTGAAGGCCACCCAGGGCAATGCCAGCGGTAAACGTTTTCATACCTAGATGTGATTGCCAACCCCTGAGCAATTAGGGGCAGTTGCCCCCCAGGATGGTCACCAGGAGGCCACCCATGGATAGAAGTCTGCTCCCTAACATGAGGTCATTCCTTCCTTGGCCTCAGGAACCTCACCTCCTGGGAAGAAGTCCAAGATTGGCCTGCCTTAAACCAACTTCACCTCTTCACTGAGCAGTCCCACACTGTATTTTTAGGACCTTTATACAGGCACTTAATACCAATCATTAAATGAGCATTTTTCCATCAAATGCCTGTGCCTAACACATATGTGGAGAAAAATTCCACTTTGTACCATAGCGGAACAGTGGAAATGTTTTCCTGTCTTATGAGTGATTTAATAAAGTAAAAATGGATAACATTCCTGCTCTCCATAGGTCTTTTCCTCCAAGTCACCCTTCCTTGTCAGATATGGTACATGTGTTCTGAAAACATCTTTCCTCTCTAGAGATCACCAAAAGACAAGTGAATAGTAAATGTGAGGAAACTCAGTAGAAAGAAGTGGTCATCAAAGAAGGAGGTACTTTTCTCTGAAGGGAGGAGAGAACTTCCACTTTGCTTATGGCCTTCTCCAAATACTGATGGAGACTGAATTCAGCATAGCTTTGGCAGCTCATGTCAAGAGCCTCTGGTGGTCACTGACGTCATACATAAGAGTGTTAATTGTTAAATTTACAACAGAAGTCACTGTGCATTTACTTCTCATGCAGGACTTCTGTCCTCAGTTAGTTATATTATGAAAATTAACTGTAAAACTTGTTCTCAAACTGTGTGTGTGTGTGTGTGCAAATTGTTGAAATCTTTACTTAGTATGAGTTGGTCTTCTGTGTTTAAAGTTAATTGAAAATGGATCTTAATGGAGAATGGAACTGGGAATGGGAAAGGGGAGGGGGGAGTGAGAGTAGGAGTGGGAGGGTGGGTATGGTGAGAAGAATCACTATATTCTTGAAGTTATACTTATGAAATTTGTACTCCTTAAATACAAGGTTTCTTTGGGGGAAAAAATGTTGGGAAACTGTTAAGCAGCTCTACAACATGCAAAAATCCTTCTGGGGATTTTTTTTTAATGCTACTAAGATTCCCAAAATTGCTTTATTTAGGGTTCCTAATTTATTTAATACCACAAGTATTAGAAAAATTGGATTGCTTACATTCTCTTCTTCTTTATTTTTACTTTATTTGAAAGTCAGAGTTAGAGACAGAGGGAGGGACGGGGAGAGAGGAAAAGAGAGAGAGGCATCTTCCATCCCTGGGTGTACTCTTCAAATGGCCTTAACGACCAGTGCTGGGCCAGGCCAAAGCCAGGAGCTTCATCTGGGTCTCACACATGGCTACAGAGACCCAAGAACTTGGGCCATCCTCCACTACTTTCCCAGGCACATTATTAGAGAACTGGATCAGAAGTGGAGCAGCCGGGACTTCAGCTGGCACCCATATGGCAGCCTAACACACTGTGCCATAGGACCAGCCCATATAGCCCCTTTTTATACTCCCAACAATAGGTGAGTCCTTCCTCTAACCTCAGTGTTGATAGAAGTTAATTATCACTAAAGGACCCCTGTGAATTCAGAAACTTTTTGATAAGTTGAGAGTAGAAAATAAATGAGATGGAATTATAGCTCATAGAAAGTCATCAGTCAGCAGTTGCCAGTGACTTTCTATGTGCCAGGCACTGTCGGTGAACCTGAGAGAGAATGCGGATAGAAAGACACACGGTCCTTGCTCTGAAAGAACTTGCCAGCAAAATGGGGAGATGGATCTGAATCAGTAACACACAGAAATGTGTAGTTAGAAACAGAGAGCTATGCAACGAAGAAACAGCATATGGAATCGCAAGGCCATGTGGCTAAGGAACCCACCTAGGCTGGGATCCGGGAAGCCATCCCTGCTCACCCATGCCAGGGTGCGGGATGCCCACCAAGGTCACCAGTACCCTCCTCTGGGAACCCCGGGACGCAAGCCCCCTGGACGCATGCCTCGTGTGGTCTGTGCTCGTTGTCTTGTCCCTGGTTGGCACCGTCAAGTGACTGAGTGAGGCAGGACCAGAGATCAGGGAAGAAGGTCACCTTTGACACAGAAGATGCACTGTTTATGCTGCTCGCTCTCCACGCATGCTGTATTTACTAGGGAGACCTGGCAGGGCCTGTGTGGAGGCTTGGGCAGCCCAGCCGCTCCCACAGAAGCCTCCAGACGCTGCCAGTGCATGCTGAGTAAACCAAGCCCAGAGCACTGCATGAGCATAATGGAAAAAACCCGGAGCCCTGTCACCTCAGCACCTCGGCAAGAGTGCGGGATGCACCTCTGAAGCCAGAAAGACCCTGTCACAGCTCTCCGCCCCGCCGCTTGCCGTGACGCAGCCAGGTCTGTTTCGTGAAAACTTCCAGTTGCCAGTCCATATTTCACAGCTAACAATGGAGTGTTTGTGCCGGTTTCGTTTTCACTTTCACCAGTGAGGGAAGTGGAACACAATGGGGGCAGTGCACAGAGCTGGGAACAGGACACGTTTTCTTCAGGATTCCCGGGATTGGGTACGGAGAAAACACGGGGGCAAAGCCAGCAGGAAACCCGTCCCGATCTGCTGCTGCGCTTTGAGTCACCGTCTGATGGGGGAAGGCGAACACAGATGACTACCGTGAGGGTTCCTCCCCCATAGAGAGCAGGCATGTTCCCACCATGCAGGAGGCTCTGTGGGCGTGTGTGCACGCGTCTGAGGGTCTCATTGGACCATGCATGTTTGCAAAGTCAATCAAATGGCTGTTCTCCCTGTCTATGAAAGATAGTCATTCATTCGACCCACCTCATCCTAGATCCTTCGTAAGTGGTCACTGTTGTGAATCAGTGCTGGGAGAAAACAGTTTAACTGCAGTGCTGCTGCCTAGAGGATGTTGTGCTAAAAGAAAGGACTAGATGTTCCTTGCTTTCCCCCTCCGTCTAGTCAGCCAGAGTGGCCTAGCATGGTATGAGATAAACAGGGTCTGCTTGTCACGCAGTTTTTTCTACTGTATGACGCCATTCAAATCTCAGGAGCCTGAGTTCATGTTTAAGTATAGAGAACCAGTTGTCTTCAGGTTGCTTTGGAGAGATTTGCAAGCAAAGGGTTTCTCTAAGATCCTGAAGGTAGAAAAATGCTGTTGCCTCTTTTAACATTCTTGCAAGATGTGCCTTCTGAGCTTGGTGAGGGGCGAACCTGAAGAACTCTGGTTGATTGTCCTGCTCCGTCTCCTGAACTTGCTGAAGTCAAGCGCTGTACTGTGTTCATACTCAAAGGACGCTGAGACACAGTCCTTGGAATTGAATTTAAAACATTTCTGTAACGAGCTTTTGGATGAATGAACTTCTTGTGTCTCATAGATACCACTGCTTGCTTGTAAGGAAAGGGAAGGTGGCAGTATCCTCATTTTGCTTGGGCTTTTATAATGTCACGGTGTGAGCTCTTATGTCCAGATGTGTATTTGAAATTCTGTGACATTGGGCCTGTCCCTTTGTATTCTCGCACCGCACACCTCATTCTATTTTAGTGTTTCCCACTATGTCTTCCTAGCACGGAGTAGGCACTTGATAAACACATGGTTTATATGTTGAATGGATGAGTGAATGAATGGTTCTTTCCATGCCTGAAGAATGAATTCCAGACTGTACAAAGTTTCCACCGTATAGCCCCAACCTACCTTTCCATCCTCCTGTCACTGCTTCCAGCCAGAACCGCCCCCCCCCCCCCGCTTGTGCAGAAGCGTCTTGTGCACTCCATATCTAACACCATCAAATATCTCCCCTTTGTGGACTTAATTCCTCACTTTCACAGATGAAGCAGTGAGTGAATGTCCAGCTCTGAATTTTCCATGGTACTGCTTGTATCATTGCATCAGTGATAAGCATCGAAATATTTTGTGTGTGTGTTAGATGCAACTTCAGCCCCTCTTCCCAGTTGCCTATGTCGTGTTCTGATAATAACTCGAGCTCCGGGAGCACAGTATTTACACTTTGAGTATTGTCCTGGGCAGCCATTCCTAACCTTCTTCCAACTTGTGCACTTCCATTTTCTGTACGAGATGTTTCTGCTTAGCAAATGAAGGTCTCTTAGGCTAGTTCAAGGAACCGTGGTATCCCAGGGAAGGGCTGACAATGTCTTCGTTGTTACTGCTTTCATCATTGTGTACAGGCCACCTGGGTCCTTGACCACGCTTGGTGTTTCTGCACGTCTCTACCGACCTCTCCAGAAGTTAAGCTCAAGCGTTGTAACGCAGGCTTTCCTGCCACATTTTACTGATTATTATTGCTGGTGTTCCGTGTCTGCCTCTGAATGATGCTCTCCAGGCTGCTGAAGCCTTCCTCCGAGTGCTCCTGCGTTCTGCTTCCCTGTTCTCCAGAGTTCCACACAGACTGAGCGACATCGCTGTACCCCGCGTCTGTAAGGATCCTGATGATTTTTAAATCCCTCATAAACTTGAATGTTAAATTTTACAGTTGGCTGTGGAGGAATAATCTACCTTCAGGTCTCAGGGAAACATCCAAAAGAAAGCAGGGGAAAGCGTAGGAGAATTTACTTTAGCACTGCTCATATATTTATTTTGAAGCCTGGCAGAATCTAAAACTGGGGCTGTAAATTTAACAGCTCAACCATAAAAACCCCAAAATAAAGGAGAAAAGCTCTTCAGCTTCTAGGTTTGGCTATGAATATAAAATTATGAGATAACTTTCCTTCTGCTGCCTGAAATTCTTTTCTTCTTTTAATTTCGAACATGAAGCTTTCCTTCCCCTGTCTCATATTTGTCTTGAATAATGGCATCTTAGTGGTTTGCAAAGCTTTGAAATGTATGGAAGTGCTTTCTGAGCACTTGGCCAGTCTACTTGAGTCGATGGGTTTCACGGTGTCGTTAAACGCTCTCAGCACCTTATGTAACGCTGGGCGATTTCAGTGAGGTAGGGCCCGCACATGGTATCAGTTCTTGTGGGAAAATATGCTTCAGTGGCTCACTGGCACTGGTTTTGGAATGTGGCATTTAAAAGTACCTTTTTACAGTGGGAAAGAATTCCGTCAAGAATAAACAGTCTGACCTTGTTAAATGGGCCAAAGTCTGTCTGTAACCTAGTTCCAGAAAACTAGCTTTTACTAGTTTAGAAAAAAAGCAGATTAGAAAAATGCAGCTAGAAAATGTGACTGTCAAGAATGTGAGGCAAATTCCTTAAATGATGATCTTTGCATATATTCATGAACATTTCTCTTACCTGGCTCTCCTAGCTCATTTTTCCCCAGTAGTGGGTGAAGGAGCAGGGCTGCAGTTAGCCAGGAGAGCAGGTTTTCGTTTTCCTGGAAAGACAGGACTGGCCTTAGAAGGGAGCTTCGCGGCCTGGACCGCCGTGGGAAATGGGCAGGCATGGGCACCCAAAGGAGGAATCTGAACTGCTGGCCACTCTCCATTCATCACCCACAGGGCTGCGGCTCGCGGAGGCAGCAGCCTCGCCTTATCTTCCTCGCCATCCCTGCCTTCCCAGCCGACGTGGGCTTGCCGTCCATTCCTCTTCCTCTTCCTGCTCGGCTGAAACCACCCGCCGTGGACTGCGAGCCCCCGTGCCGGTAGACAGTGGCTCACCTTGCTGGGTTAGCTTCGCCCTATGCAGCCTGATGCATGAACGCTTTCTGCAGAACGCAAGGGCAAGTGCCACCTCCTCTCTTAAGTTTACCTGACTCGCCAGGATACAATTGGGCCCTTCCTCTTCCAGGCACTTGTAATTAGCCTATCGTAGGGTAGTGTTCCCTTTTATATTTGGCTTCTTTGATTTTCCAAAGATTGACGTTGTAAAATACCTTAGCGCACCAACAAACAGGCCCAGGGTCCTTGCTCAGTCAGTATTTGTGGATTGTGTGTGTGTGTGATGAAATAAGGTGGACGGAGGCCAGGGTGAGGTGCAGTGCCTTCCTCTTCCAGTTGACTTCCCTGAAAGGTGCCATTGCAGTGTGCGTCTGCATCCACTTTAGCTTCAGCACCAGGACTCAAACTCATGTTTTTAGTCACTTCCATTGCTAAACTCTTATTTGTGTTTAGATTATATTCTGCAAAAAACAGAGTTGCATTGCTTTTACCATGTACATGACAGTTTGGTTAGTTGGGTATTGTGATAGATCTCACACAAGATCTCAATGACAATAGTTCTCATCACAACCATTTTAATATTAAATCACTGATTTATCAATATTAATTTAAACAGATGGATCAGTCTTGTTTTTAAATTTTTATTTAGTTTTCATTTTATTTGAAAGGCAGAGAGAGATAGATGGATAAACTTCTTCCATTTGCTGGTTTACTCTCCAAATACCCGCATCAGCCAGGACTGGGCCAGGACAAAGCTGGGAGCTGGGAACTCAATCCTGATTTCACACATGGGTGACAGGGACCCAGATACTTAAATCATCAGGGGCTAACTCGCAGCGTGTGCATTAACAGGAAGTTAGAATCAGAAACAGAGCCAAAATTCAAACCCAGGCACTTGTGTATGGGTGCACCCATCCCAAGTGGAGTCTTGACCACGGTACCAGATGCCTGCACCTGGGGATTGCTTTTAATGGAGTCATGGTAGAAACCAAATCTTGTGTTCTAAAAACAAAATAGTTTTAAGAAAACTGCTTGTGGCAGGCGTTGCGGCATAGACTGTTAGACCACCATTGCCTGAGATTGAATCCTGCTTCCACCTCTAATGCAGCTTCCTTCTACCTGGGAGGCAACAGATGATGGCTCAAGTATGTAGGGCCCCAGTCACCTACATGGGAGCTGGATGGAGTGGAGGGCCTGTTCCTGGCTGCAGTCTGACTCAGCCCCAGCTGTTGCAGGCATCTGGGGAGTGAACCAACAGATGAAAGATCTCCCTTTCCCTCTCTCTCTCTCTCTCTTCCTCCCTCCTTCTCTCTCTCTCTCTCTCTCTCTCTCTCATTCTCTCATTTTCCCTTTCAAAGAAATAAATCTTGGGGGGGAAAGAAAGATGTCTTGAATATTGAAAATTTTATAGTCTGGAAATGGATAATTCTACCATTGCAGTTGGTGCAATTTTCCGGAGATGTCACTGGCCCCCACAACCAGGTACTGGGGAGTCCCATTCTTCCATGCTCAGCAGCCTTGGCTGATGCATCAGGCACCACATCCTCACAGAGCAGTGTTCTAAGCGGTGGGTAAAAAGGCGATTTCATTGCCTCTTTGATCAGGGAAGACTCTCTTTCCCAGAAGCTCTCTTCAGACTTCCACTTGGGTTTCGTAGCCCAAATCTGGGTCCCCCTATCCACAGACAGTAAGGCTGTGAGTTTATTATCCCCCAAAGGAAATCAAGTTAGGCAGCCAGGAAAGGGATTGGGAACAGCCGTGGGGTGGAAAACCAATGATGGGCCAGAGGATCAGATCAAACCTAGGTATTTTAGTGTAGGATGCAAGAGCCTTAGCCACTAGGCCAAATGGTCACTCCTCTAAGGATGGTTTTTAAAAGGCGGGAAGAAAAATTTTGTTAAATGAATTACTTTTTAAAGGGATATTAATTTAATTAACATGTATGTGATGTATATTATATAAATAATACATCTTTAGAGACCAGCACTATGGCGTAGTGGGTGTGGGTAAAGCCGCCTCCTGTGGTGTCGGCATCCCATTTGGACAACAGTTCGAGTCCCAGATGCCCCACTTCCAATCCAGCTTTCATCTATGGCCTGGGAAAGCAGTAGAAGATGGTCCAAGTGCTAGGGCGCCTTCACCCACGTGAGAGACCTGGAGGAAGCTCCTAGCTTCAGATTGGCGCAGCTCTGGCCTTTGCAGTCATTTGGGGAGTGAACCAGCAGATGGAAGATCAATCTCTCTCTGCCTCTCTGTAACTCTGCCTCTCAGATAAATAAATATTTGAAAGAAGATACCACACTATCAGCATGTTTTAAAAGTACTGTTACTTTTATGGGTACATACAAAATACATGTACAAGTAGATGTGTGTATCGATAAATCTAAAGTTGCTCCTGCAGCTCTTATCTAGCCAGTAAACCCTGGTGAAGACAGAAAGGAAGCAGTGTGAGATCTGGGACAGCCAGGGAAGATTCCACGAGGGATCTGATCTTTGAGCAGCATCCATGAACAGGGAGAGGTTCGCCTGGCAAACCAAGGGGAAAGCTGGCTTCCAGGTACCGAGTCGAGAAAAGGCAAAGCAGGTTCACAAAACAGCAAGGAGTCCCGAGGGTTGACGAGCAGGTGTTTCCGAAGACTGTGACTGTGTCTTCTCTTAGAAGACCCCTCTTGTGTGGTGTGATACGGGGTTTGATTGCTGGCAGGGAGGCCAGTATAAACGCTGAAATGAGGAAACAAGAGAAGATAGAAACTGAAGATAGTTAAATGCATATCCAGAGACAAGTGAGAAAAAACATTCCTGCCAAGCTAATAGGAAACTGACCTGGAGGACGGAAAAGCAACAAGAAATATATTCCCCTAAATGAAATAAGTATCTGCGACCATAACTGTCCTCTGGCTGTGGTGTTTGTAGATGCTAAAGCAGATACATGCTCAGGACATGCTAGCACTCTCAATGTGTGCTAGAAAATTTCTGAAAAAGGAAATTAAAAGATGTTTCTTTTGGTGCAGAAACATTTTTGAAATCAGTTGTGAATGTTTTGACATAATGCATTTTTGTGAGCTTTTGGAAGACTCCTTGTATGTGTGGTTTCCAAAATTTTGTACACCAAAAAACTTATCTTTCAGTTGTATTTCTAGGAGTATTTTGAAGAACTCCCTTACCATTTCTACTGACATAGTTTTAGTGCGTATAATAATTTCTTCTGATATGATTGGCACTTGTATTCACAATGGAGCATGCCATATGATGAGGGAATTGTAGAAGACGTTTCACTAACAGTTGTGTAAGCAAGCAATGGTTTCATGTCTCTCCCTGTTGTAATTAAGATGAACATATAAAATGACTTTTTTTTACCATATTTTTTATTTATTTATTTACTTTTTTTGACAGGCAGAGTGGACAGTGAGAGAGAGACAGAGAGAAAGGTCTTCCTTTGCCGTTGGTTCACCCTCCAATGGCCGCCGCGGACGGCGCGCTGCGACCGGCGCACCACGCTCATCCAATGGCAGGAGCCAGGTGCCAGGTGCTTTTCCTGGTCTCCCATGGGGTGCAGGGCCCAAGCACTTGGGCCATCCTCCACTGCACTCCCGGGCCACAGCAGAGAGCTGGCCTGGAAGAGGGGCAACCGGGACAGAATCCGGTGCCCCGACCGGGACTGGAACCCGGTGTGCCGGCGCCGCAAGGCGGAGGATTAGCCTATTGAGCCACGGCGCCGGCCTTTTTTACCATATTTTTAAAAAACATTTCTTCTCTCCGGCACCGTGGCTCAATAGGCTAATCCTCCACCTTGCGGTGCTGGCACACCGGGTTCCAGTCCCGGTCGGGGCGCCGGATTCTGTCCCGGTTGCTCTTCTTCCAGGCCAGCTCTCTGCTATGGCCCGGGAGTGCAGTGGAGGATGGCCCAAGTCCTTGGGCCCTGTACCTGCATGGGAGACCAGGAGAAGCACCTGGCTTCTGCCATCAGATCAGTGCGATGCACCGGCTGCAGCGGCCATTGGAGGGTGAACCAACAGCAAAAAGGAAGACCTTTCTCTCTGTCTCTCTCTTTCTCTCACTGTCCACTCTGCCTGTCAAAAAAAAAAAAAAAAATTTCTTCTCTTCAAGACTTAAGTGACAGATGCCTTACCTTATTGATACTCAAGTGCCAATCACCCAACTTTGTTCTAATGAGCTGCCTGTCTTTCTTTTCCTCCTTTCTCATCCCCATAATCCAGCTTTTTCTAAAGTTGGAAAATTATATACCTCACATGTGGTTATTACATGATGATGCCCCAATGAGTGTTATGTCATGCAAGCAGCCACAAAATACCATAATTTACTCTCTCCATTAGACAACAAGCACCATGAGGGAAGAAATGGGGCATCATATATTGCACTCACCCAGCAGTCATTGGTAATGAGCATGTACTTGTAAGATATTTATGTCCATCATAGAAGTAATATATGCTAGACCAACTTGTGTGGTCTCAGTGTAGCTCCATTCTCCAACCATGGTTCCTGGTTTTGGTTTTCAAATTCAGAACACCAGAGTAAAGTTGGAAAAAGACGTGCGAATAGATAAATCCCTTTCTTAGATTTTCCTCTCCTTGGTGCTAATTACCTTCACCTTCCTTCCCTCACTGCTGCTGAGGCACAAGTTTAGAAATAAGATATTGGATACCATACCAGAATGGGCCTGTTCAGTTTGAGGGTTTTAAACAGCAGAACGTGCTTAGAAATGTCACTGTTGTGAAGATGTGCCTCCCTGTCCCCACTACCCATGACAGCATACACATGGTAATCCTCAGGAGAACACACATCCCTGGTGCCAGATGCTGTGAAGCTGGACAGGTTTGGGAGGAGAGCAGAATGTAAATCATTTTACCTGGTATTCTTCTAAATACTGCATTGGCTTCTCTCATGAGTGTGTGTGTTTTCTATATCTCATCAGGTACTCATGAATAAATAGTTCGCACCCTCCCAAGAGAATACCTCCTTTCTTTTCTTTCAACAGTGACTCCATTGATCCTGTTTCAGAATTCCTTCCCTTGTTTCTCTCTTCCTTCCTCGCCACATTGCTTTTGACTCTTAAACTGATTCAAGTGTTCTGGAATATTCCTTTTCTTCTCTACCCATCTTCAACTGTAGGCAAAGACATAGCTTTCTGGAATCAGACCATTTATTTGATGCTTATCTTGCTACTTGTGCTGTGCAGTCTTAAATAAATTCTTTACTTTCTCTGTGTCCCAGGTTTCAGCTCTGTTAAACGGAGAAAATAACAATACCTACCTTATGGGATTGTTGTGGGGATTAAGTGAGTTAATACATGAGAAGAGTAAGTACTCAATAAAATTCTGTAATTGAATTACATAGGAGTAATACTCATCATTGCACCTGAATGTGAAGACAGATAAGGAAGTGAGTATAACCAATGAAGCCATTTTCTTATTACCAACCAGTTGGGGACCACTTTGACTAGAGTTTAGGTTATTACCATCTGAAGGAGGCCATTGTCTCTTCATTATTATTGATTTCCCAAAAGGGACAGTTTTTCAGTATTCCTGAAATGAGTTTATTGATCTTTCCATTATCAGTATTAAACAGTGTTGAAGGTACTAAATACAGGCTTTGCGTGTGGAGGGCATTGTGGTATAGTTGGTTAAGCTGTCTCTTGGGACACCTGCATCCTATATTGGAGTGCTTGGGTTTGCATCCCCTCTCTTCTTCCAGTCCAGCTTCCTGCTAATGTGATGGGAGAGAGCAGTACTCAAGTACTTGGGTCCATGGTACCCACATGGGGATGCAGATGGAGTTCCTAGCTCCTGGCTTCCACCTGGCCCAGCCCCAGCTGTTAGTGGGTATTTGGGGAATAAACCAGTGTGTGGAAGGTTTCATTTTCAGGCACATTCTCCGTCACTCTGCCTTAACAATAAATGTTTTTAACATAAAAGAAGTTTTATATATATATATGTGTATATATATATATATATATATATATGTATATATACTTTCCAAAGCTATGTACATACCTGTTCTTTGAATACAGTTAATTGAATGTGCAAAACGAGTTTGTACACTGCAGCACAAGCCTTCATGAATGTGCTTTTTTTTTTTACCACCTATGGGACAAACTGTAGAAAGATGAGAAAAAGGTTTCTCAGGATATACATTTTGTATATTAAATCTCTGTAGAGGAGAAGGTGAATGAATGAAGCGTTAATAGTTCATAAATTAGGAAAGGGTATTTCTTAACTGTAGTCCAAATGAGAATTTTAAGCCTGTTTCTATACTAAACCATTTTTTATTCCAGTTACCACTTTTTCCTGGGAAAGAAGTGGTGGTTAATATTCAGAAAGTTTCATTTCCCAAATAGGTTAGATTCTTCCCTAGTAAATAAGTGACTCATTGTACCATGGATTAGGAATTACTGTCACAAATAACATACGCTTCTTTCCCATAGTCTACCGAAGATGTGTCATATAAGAACCCTTCCAGCTATTAACCTTTCAAACAAATTAGTTAAAAGAAATTCCTGAGGCTTTCAGCCTAGCCCTTGTAATAACCTGCACTGTCTTGTTTTGTTTTATAAAGCCATGCAGGAATGTCCCCCATTCACAAGAGGAATTGGTGTCTGAACAGTCACTCAGTGACATACTCAACCTGCCATTCTGAAAATGTGTTTAAAGCATTTCATTCAATTGCTCGCTCTCTAATTTAGTCGTTAAGAGCATTTGTCCTGGGATTGCTCTTACCTACTTATTGCCCAATTCAGGATCCAGTTTAACACCACACCACAAAACTGTCTCTGAAGAAAAAATACTTCAACTTTTCGTAGGTAGGTTCAAGATATAGGTGTGGCTTGGCCTCACACACAGCATTGTATTGAAATGCAGTTCAGGAGCTTCTGCAACGTGACCTGACTGGGATCCAGCTTTACTGAACTCTGACAGTTCTTCTTCAGCCATCCAGTTGAGCCATCGCCACCAGCCTTTACTTGTAGCCTTCCACTCACCACTTAAGTTTCATGAGATCTCTTTTTTTTCTCATATGCTGAAAACTTTAGATAAAACTGATCATTTGTGTTTTCAAGGCATGCCTAGTACTATTAGCATGGACCAAAATCTAGAAGATGGTTGGTTATTAAGTGAATAGCTGTTTTTTAAATTCTTCCTCTCTTGGTACCCAAAGAAATAAGATTAAATTCTCATTTAAGGGGTCTGTGGTTTGAGCTGCTACTTCAAGTCCCAGCTTTCTGCTTCTGATCCAGCTTTCTGCTAATGTCCCTGGAAAGGTAGTGGATGATAACTAAGTACTTGTGCTCCTGCCATCCATGTGGGAGACCAGGATGGAGTTCCTGGTTTCTGGCTTCTGGCTTCAACCTGGCTCAGCCCTAGCTATTACGAGCGTTTGGGGAGTAAACTAGCAGATGGAAGACCTCCCTCTCTGTCTCCCCCTCTCTTTACTGCTCTGCCTTTCAAAAAAATAAATAAATCCTTAAAAAAACTGTAATAGATATTATAGTAGAAATAACAACTACTAGTCCAAAAATAGTAATAAAATTACTATTACAGTTATATGTATATGTGGAATCCTAAATACAGAATGTATTCATGAGGTAAAGAAATTTTCGTATAAACTGAAACCAAGAGAGTTTACCACCAACAAAACTTTTCACTAAAGTATATACTTCAGAAAGAAGGAAAATAATCCCAAAAAGAATGTCTAAGAAGAATAGAGTGTATCCGATTGGTAGACACAGTTGCCCCTCCTCAGGAGATTGGTTCAGGAATTCCCACCACTAACCCTAAGGATACCAAACTCAAAGAATGCACATGTCCCTTATTAAAAAATCCCTTATATAAAAATCACATAGTATTTGCATATAACATACTCATATTCTCCAGTATACTTTAAATTATCTTTAGATTCCTTAGGACACCTAGTACAATGTTGCTCTATAAATAATTATTATGCTGTACTGTTTAGGAAATAATAAGAAAAAAGTCTGTATATGTTAAATGCAGATGCAGTTTTATTAATATTTTCAATCCTTGATTGGTTAAATCCATGAATGTGAAATCCAGACCAACAGATACAGAGAGCCAACCATATGTCCCAATAGATTATTAATCACAATAAATGTAAATGGACAAAACTCATCAATTAAAAGATAAAGAATGTTAGATTGAACTCTTAAAACATTTATCTAAAACCCAACTCTTTGCTTTTTCAAGAAACAACTAAAACTCTGATTATCTGCTGGTGAGAACATAAACTAATGCTGTGCTTTAGAGAATAATTTGGCATTAACAGTACAATATAATATGATCAAGTATAAGAAATATTTGAAAAGCAATACTGCCTTTTATTTAAGTATATTTAGATTAAGTTTTATAAAGCATGGGAAAACGAAATTTAGAGTAGTGTCTCTCTGTAGGGGCAAAGAGGTAACAAGGCAAAAGAGTAAGATTAGAGGGAGCACGAAAGAATGAGAGTAGGGCTCTGAACATCCAGATCACCGTGACATCATTGAAGTCTTAATTCTGCCTCCTCGTGCTCCCGTGTAGACTCAGACTCTTATTTCACATCATTTCTTAAAGTTTGCTGAATGGTTTCTGCTGGCCAGGCAAGAAGTGGATGAGGCAGGAGAAGTCTCTCATCCTTGTGGGGAAGGTGGATGATAAGGAGGTAAACAAAGTACTGTGCTGTGTCGTTTCACAGAACGGTGAGTTGTGCAGGGCCCAGGGGCAGCACAGAGTGGCAGGCTGTGAATCTCGGTGGTCGGGAAGGTCTCTCACGAAGCAGATGAAGGGCAGACCTTGCTAAGATGCAGGAAAGGGCATTCCCGTCAGAGCGGACAGTGAATTTGGAGGCCCCTTGCAGGAGGGAGTTTGGACTGTCCATAGAAAGCAGGGAGGTCACTGTGGCCAAGGCAGAGTCAATGGCAAAGAGATTGGTCTGGGATGAGGTTGGGAAGACAACTCAAAGTGCTGTGAGGTTATCTGGGAGAACTTAGTCCTATTTAAGGCTTCTTTCATCTTACCACATAAATGAGATGTTAAAATATTCATGGCTTGCATGCATACTCACATACACATACATTCTGTTTATGACACACTCAGAAAAATGTGATGATGTATTTATCCGAAGAATTGGAAATACTTATTTCATGCTTCAATTGTGTTACTAGTGAGTCATTTGAAACGTATTTTCATACTTGCAGTTGTGTGAATTTGTGGTATGTGAATGAAACAAGAAGTATCATTAATTATTATGCAGTATAAAAAGTAGATTTTTTTTTAAAACTTGGCATTGCTTATGACTGAATGAAACTGAGCTGGGATTGTTCATGATCATAAGTGGATTTACTGAGTCTTTCCCATGAGTTTTAAGCTTCAGAGCCCCTCACAGCCGCCCGCACACAGCAAGACCATGGGAGAGACCCTGGGGCAATATGTTCATATGTCCTTTTAAAAAAAAAAAAAAGATTTATTTGCAAAGCAGAGTTACAGAGTTGGAGAGACAGAAAGGAAGATCCTTCATCCACTGGTTCACACTGGATGACCACAACAGGCAGGTCTGAACTAAGCCAAAGCCCAGAGGCTGGAACTCCATCCAAGTCTCTCATGTGAGTGGCAGGAACCCAAGTACTTAGACCATCTTTTGCTGCTTTGCCATGCCATTAGCAGGGAGCTGGATTGGAAATGGAACAAGTGGGACTCAAACCATGTTCATAGAAGATGCTGGCAGCATAGGCAATGCTTATGCTGTTGCACCACAACACAATGTCAGCCCCAAGACCCTTTTTTCTTACTTTTTTTTTTTATTTGAAAAAGTTACAGAGAGGGCAGGGGTCGGGGGGAAGGTCTTCCATCTGCTGATTAGTTCATCCCCCAAATTGCCACAATGGTGAGCTGAGTCAATCCAAAGCCAGGAACTTCTTCCAGGTCTCCAACATGCGTACAGGGTCCCAAGGACTTGCACCATCATCCACTGCTTTCCCAGGTGCATTAGCAGGGAGCCAGATCAGAAGTGGGGCAGCTGGGTCTCGAACCAGTGCCCATATGGGATGCTGGCACTGCAGGCTGTCTTTAACCCACTATGCCATGGTGCTGGCTCCGTATGACCCTTTTTTAAATGCAGAAATAAGCTATTGTAACTGCAGCTGAGCAGTTCTCCCACCCAACTCCATCACCCATGAGGTCTAGCCTAGGGGACGTTGAGTTAGTTTGGGTTTAGTGTTAGTTGTGCAGCAATATTTTGTTTCCACTAGCAATGGTGTTGTCCCCAAAGGACGTTTGTCACCTACATGTCACCGAGAAGGTGGGATGGCTACTACTGGTATCTGCAGATGGAGGCCAGGGTGCTATTGGGCCTTCTGCTGTGCCCAGGACAGCCCCCTGGGATGCCGAGCTGCATAGCTCCACATGCCACAAGTGCACACAGCGAGAAACCCCCCAACATACTTACACGGACTACCCCGTCATGGGAGTGGCTTCTGGGAATTCACTTCCATGGTGCTGAACTAGCTTACTTAAGGGTTAGAGGTCATTTAACAACCAGAGCTTGGTGGGTAACAGAAAAGAAACAGGGCTTGAAACACAGAGCTTGAAGCTGAGTCTGGGAGAATTCTTTAACGATGTACAGACTTCAAGGCAAGGGTTTCTGTTCCCATCAAAGCCCAGTCTGAATGGAAGTTCTTTCATGGTAAGAATATACTAGATGGTGCAACAAATTTCATTATAAAAACCATGCATTTTCCCTTTCATAAGGAAAGAATCATCCAAAATAGGCTTTCTCAAAATTCTTACCTTATTAGGCTAAAACCTGTAGCAGTACTACAATCAGTGAGTACATGCAAAGTGGTATTTTTCGTACCAGAGCTATCAGTCAAAGTAAATTTGGGCAGCCATGTTATCTTCCTCTTTCTGTAGAAAATATTTTAAAACTTGTTGTCAGATGAAAGTGTATGCAGGGGGGAGGGGGAGAAAGGGTCAGGCAAACAGTTCATTAGTTAAATCACTGTGATTTTCACCTCTACATTTTGTGATTTTTGTGTTATATGTCAGTTTTTAAGAAGTGTCTAAGAGGCTGGCATCCCATGTGAGTACTAATTATTAAAGTCTCACCTCCAGTCCGACTGCATGCTAATGTGCAGAAGACTCTGGGCACCTGCTACCCACATGGGAGACCCAGATGGAGTTCCAGACTCTTGGCTTCCGCCTCACCCAGCCCTGGCCATTGTAACCATTTGGGGAGTGAACTAGCAGGTGGAAGATCGATCTCTCTCTCTCTCTCTCTAATTTTGCCTTCAAAATACATAAAATAAATTTATAAAAGTTTTTAAGTATATAAGCTTTAGGCTTCACCAGCCAGGATTCTACCCCTGTTCTTGATAAAATGAGCTGCTGTTTTCATTGAGTGATTAAACTGTTGGATGTGAACTCCCTCAGTGGTTCATCCGTCCCACACTCACCTGCACAGTGGTCTGGGTCTGTCTGTCTGTCTGCTCATCTTCACTTCTGTGTTTCAGCCTTGGAGGCAGGGTCTTGAGTCCATCCCCTGTGCTCCCTTCTAGATCCTGGTGCCATGATGTCTCTGCTGCTCCAGTGCCTTCAGCACAGTCTGCATCCGTTGTCTTCCAGGAAGAAGCTTTGAAAGGGTTAGGGGTTCCGGGTGGAGTTGGAGGGCAGGGGGGAGGTACAGTGAGTGTAGGGAGGAGCTTGGGATGACTGTGCCCTTGGCCCCGGTTGGTTTGTAACCAAGGGAGGACAGTTTGTACTCTGGGTGCCGTTGGCCCTTCCATCGGGCAGGCAGCCTTCTGCCCCGTCACGTTGCAACAGTGGATGTTCTGAAACCTGCCCTTCTCTTCCTCGCCTTCAGTGACATTAGTTTCCTGCTCTGCCTCCTCCCTGTCTCACTCCTCTTTGCTGAGTGCCCTCCTCTGTCTTCCTCATAGCTCTGTCCAGTGGGAGCATACACAGCCTGCATGTGCTCTCTCCCTCAAGATCTCTGCTCCCTGGAAGGAGCTCATCGTGTCCAACTCAGTCCAGCCGCTGGAACCCCAGATCTCAGTATCCAACTAGACATCACCCTAAGCAATAAGCCTGCCCGTCATCCCCCTCTGGGTCCCTGAAAAGGCCGATCCTCCCCCATCTACCTGGTCAGCCAGACTAGAAGCCCGGGACTCAGCCTAGATTGCTTTTCTCTTCCTCAATATTGCCTCAATATTCCTCCTCCTGCCTGTCTTCCCCATGCTGTTCACTAGATCCTCTCCCATTGTCCTTGGATCATTGCAACCTCCTGACTAAGCTCTCTGCCTCCAGGATCATCTCCAGTTTTACCCTCCACAGTTCCTAGAATGCAGATGCAAAAGTGTGCAGATCAGACATACATCTCCTGCATAAAACCCTCAGTGCCTCCCCCTTCCCCTCGGGATAAAATCCAAGTTCCTTTGCTAGCACTTGAGGTTCTTGGTGATGGGGTTCACACAGTTGCATGCTCCTCAACTTTTGCCCAAGCCACTTCCCCTGCCAATCATGCCTTTGCAGCTCCTTTCTGCAGCTTCTGACATGTTACCATGTGTGTCTCTGCTGCATCTGCCCCACCCTTGTGGAGTGGATGTTATGTGTGCTGACAGCTAAAATACAGAGAGCCAGGCACCCACCAGGTACTTGCATATCTTACATCATGTCATTCTTCCATTGCCCTGTGTACTGCGAGTCTCCGTTGTACAGCTAAGGAAGCAAAAGCAATGGAGACATTAATATCCTTAGCCAAGGTGATGCAGTTCCTAAAAGAAGAGCCAGGACGTAACCTCGGCTCTTGAGTCACATACCTGCCTCTACCGACACCCCACCCCTGCCTGCTCAGCTGTGAGCTGCTGAGAGCAGATAGGACATCGTCAGTCATCTTTGTGACCAGGTTGCAAGGCTCATCACATAGTGGGCCCAGTAGGATGTCTAGGAGTGAATGAGTGAATCGAATGATAATGTAAATATCTCATAAATCACATGAAAGTGAGACTAAGAATATGTGGGAGTGGTAGCAGTATTTCCATATTTCACCCACCATGTTTTATCGTCCACGAGGACATAAAAGAAGTAAAAATGTTATTACTGCCTTTGAGAACAACTTGACTTAGCTGAGAACTAAAATATTTAAAAGAACTTAAATATTGAGTCTTAAGGGCCATTCTTATGCCTGTTACCAAGGAATATTATTAATATTTATGGGCATCAACTTATCTGTTTAGGCTTCATCATGTGCTAATGGCTAACAGCATCAGCAGTTTAATTATTGACCTAATCAAGATCTAGGGCAGGCGGACTTCCTAGTACTTTGAGAACTGCTGGCCACTTTTTATGTCAGCCTCACATTGTAAGGGATCCTTAAAAAATGAGAGCTTTCTGTCTCTCCAGTGGTGAACTAGTTTATCAGTTCAAGTTCAAGTGAAAGGGAGGCTTCCCGGCCCCATTGAACTTGGCACAAAGGTGATTCATCTTACGTATATCATAGTTACACCAAAGAAAGGTTTCAGTTACCATTTTAAATGCGAGAATAATATGCTTTACATATAAGTACTGGTATACTGTGGATTCTGGAGTTATCCTCATGTAGAATCATTGAGCCATGGTCTCTGGTGTTCTTTGTAAGAGCACCATGCCTGTTTCATAAACCAGAGCCTAGATAGTGAGCTTGCCCCCACCACCACCACCACCCGCCCTCCCCCATGCAAAGGCTTATAACTGAATGAGGGGGAAAAAAATTAATTACATGAATATTAAGAGGTTACTTATCTATTATAACATTGGGCCACAAGTTGACTAATTAAAAGGAATGCAGGTTGGAAAGCTGCCACGGATCTCCTTTCATTTAGAGAACCACAGGCTGAAGCCGTGATTGTGCGTGACAGACTCCCGGAACAATGGTGCGGCCCTCAGACCATCCCGACGAAGCATGCTCGTCTGAATTACACCGACGTCGGGGTGGCCTACAGGCAAACAAAATGGTTAAACAATACATAATCGAGTTTTTATTTGGTATTTCCTGCGAGGCTGGACCAGTTGCCAGGGAGTGCACTGTATTTTTTCCTTCGGCTGTATTAATTGTTGACCATAGCTGGCAGAGCCCCAGACAGGGACAGATAAGGGGGAAAATGGCATCTGGACATTAAAGCCCCAAGTGTACTGGGGGGAAAAAAAAGCACAAAAAAATTACAGCATATATCAGGAATTTTCCAACTAACGATGTGCGGATGTGGTAGCGCGAGGGAAAAAGAGCCAAACTGAGCTTGCTTTGTTCGCAGAGAGGCCCCCCTGTAGCATTCCTTTTAGCTGTGCATATTTTGGCTTCATTTGTACAGTTTTAACTTTATGCTGTGTGTGGAGAAGCTCAGTTGTAATTGGTTGTGCCTAATAATTCTATTGGAATCATTCAAGTTCATGAGTAGCTGTTATTAGTTACTTCGAGGCGGCTTCAAAAACCAAGTCTTAAGCTGAAAACTTTTTTTTTAGGGGCATGTCATTACTGTAAAAGATGGCAACAATTATTTTCTTTGATTTCACAACAGTTTGATTTTTTTTCCTTTTGCTTTTTAAAGGCAAGATTCATTTATGGAGACAAACAAGAAACAATGTCTTAAAAGCTTGGACTAGGAGTGATGAGAATACAGATGCTTTAGCCCGGACATAAATTCTCTCCAACTGGTTTGTAAAACATGAGCATTTGAGATAGAGAGAAGCCCGTCTGCTATTTTTAGATTCCATTTAAAAGGTGAACATAATAAATGAGCCTAAATATTAGTTGATGGCAGAAAGAAAGTATTACAGCTTCATGCCTTGCACTGGAAGTTGTTTGTGGCTGTTTTAGTTCAGTAATACAACGAAAAACCTCCAGCTGAACATAGCTGCTTGCATAGAAGCTGGGTAATCCTTGGAGTTCCCAGTAACATTAGTATCCCAGCTGGGGAGAGCCGTGAGTGGTCTGAGCTGTGTGGCAGCTGTGGGCGCTGTCTGTGTCCGTGGCCGCCACACTCAGTGGTTACACGTGCAGACTCAGGGGTTACACTTGGGTTTGAGTTCCAGCTCCAGCAGTTCTGGGACTTTGCTGCAGTTGTTAACATGTTGTGAGCACTGGTTTGTTTCTTACCTAGAAAATGAGTTAAAAAGTACGGAGCCCATCTCCCAAATTTTGACAGCTTTTAAATGGCGTGAAGTACGTCAAGTCCTTAGGAAGGGCGAGGCCTACTGCAAACCCAGGCTAAAGCTCGCCTCTTAACTATTATTACGTCTTCTCTGTTGTCAGGCTCTGGGGCTTCTTTGAGCTTCTCAAAACATTCTTTCAAGTCAGTGTCTGCTTTAGAGTTGAATATATTGACTTAATCACCACTGACTTCCACTGTAGATAGCAAGGAACAGCTTGTTTGGTCTGTGATGAAAACTGGGGCGGTAGTTTGGATTGCCGCAAAGCACGCTCTGAGAAACTGCAATTTTAATAACTCTTTGCAGATGCACTTATTAAGATCTAATTATTAGTAGAGAAGCACTGGAAAAGGGTACTCTCAGATAGCATTGTTCTTCCTGAGATGGGCTTCCGACTACAGGATTCGCATACTTGATGACGTTATAGACGCTGCCTGGTAACACGGAGGCCAGAGCTTCATCTCCAGATGCGAAGAGAAAATCCCTCATTATTGTCCCCTGTTTGATTGAGTGATTTTCACAAGACTTCATTTTAATGACTTTTGTACATTTTCTGATGTATGCTGTGTTTCACTTTTTTCCTCTAGGAATCTTAACCCTCTTGAAGGCAGGAACCATGTTAGGAGTTCAGACTCTGAAATTAGAATTGCACGATTCAGCGCCCCGCGCTTCAATATGCTGTCCAGTCAGTGTTAATGATGATTGACGTGTCCGTCCCAGACGTCTGTAAATCCATGAAACCGGTCCTAGACCAAAGCGCTTGCTTAAATAGACACGAGTCCCTGGCATCAGATCAGTTTTTCTTAAAGTAAATCTGAGGTTCTGAAAACATTGTGAGGCCTTTAATAATATCACTGAATCATTTAGTAAGGACTCGATAAAGCATATGCGTATGTGGTACGTTTTTATGAGAAGTTCTCCGCGTTAGGGTTAAAAGATTATTAATCCCCCTCCCCGAAACAATAACAACAATAATCGGCCACATGTGGTTAGCTTTGACTGCAGAACTGGAAAACTAGGTTTTCATTTCTGCAACTGGCGTTTTTCTCCCCGGCTGCCTTTTAAGTTGGGCTGTTAGCAATTTAGCCTGTCTTTAATTTTAAGCACCATTCTTCTAGTCAGGAGATCCCAATAGGAAGCCCTGTTTCCCACAGCCCAGCCGCTCATTGGCTCGCTGGCAAAAGAGCATTTCTGCATACATTGGATGCTTCCTTCTCCCCTGGAGACCAAATATGCTCATGTTTCACAATCCCCTGGTTTGTGAGCTTGAGTCCATTGCCTGAAGCTGGAAACTTTCACTTGGGAGGACACAGCACACATCAGGATCCAGACCCAGTGCCCCCGACAGTGCCCGTGGGTCTGACAGCAGATTGAATGCATACTTTTCTCTTAATCCAGTGTTTCTGAGCTGCCCCAGCCGAAATCAGAAACCGATGTGCCTGAGAGAGGTGTCCTTCAAAGAAAGGTATTTCCTTTGTGCAGCTCTAGTGCACTCAGAATTCAAGGGGTTAACCTGAGAGCTGCTTTGAAAACAGAGGCGAAGGTCACTGGCGGCAACAGCAAAGACTTTTAAAGCCTGCCTTCCCCACCCAGGGGATTGTAAACATTGGCTCCCGGCCACCCTGTCCCACAGCACAGAACTGCTCTGTGCTTCCAGCATATACGTTCATGCTTCTCGGTGGAAGCTGGAGTCAGGCGTGTTCCTGCTCTGCGCCCAGAGAACACGTCTCTGTGGGTGCAGGGGGAGGCAGCCCGTCCTGCAGGAATGTGAAAGCAGCAGATACGCTTATTTAGCGGTGCTTCCCATGGAACCGAGCCGCTGCTCTGGTCTGTCTGGAGCAGAAAGAATGTGCAGAATGCTGTCACTTAATCAGCACCCAGAGGAGCTCTTTTATCTGCCATTTGTTAGTAACCAGCAGTGTTGCCCTTATCTCTCTGTCCTTTCCCTGGATCCAGTGCCCTCGGATAGGAGAACTCCTAACATGAAAGCACTTATTACCTTGAGCATTGCTTCTTGTTTTTCTTTTTCAAAACTCCTTAATCACCAGCACAGCAGCTGTGGGACTTTTTTTTGGTGTTGTAATTTAAGTGAAGTTGCCATGGCTGTTTGGTAATGTCACAAGCTGATGACGCTATCATTCACACCTGACACAATCACAGGACCCTTGATTGATTGGGTTGCATGAGAGCAGAATGGAGTTTCCAGAGATACTATTATATAGCTTATAGTTCTTCTCCTGAACCTTTCACTCTTTTGAAGGGGGTTAATATTCTCTTGTCTATAAGTAATTTCATGTCATTTCCGTCGTTTGAAGCGACATTTTTTCTTTTCGGTGGTTTCTGGAGCTGAGAGCTGAACATTCATTTTGATCCATATATTACTATGGATAGGAGCAGAAAGAAATGTACCCTATCCCATTGCTTTTTACTCTCTTGAAAGTGGCCATGTTTCAGGGGAAGCCATGTAAAATTATTGGCTGCTTACCGTTGTACCCAGTGTTCAACTTCCCTTTGTCAGGTTTCCATTTCTTCCATGTCATGTTCCCAGATGGTGTCACTGAGCATGTAGAATTTATTCATTCTTCATTAAAGAATTCCAGGGTTGGGAGGACTTCAGAAATAATCTAATGGGACTTCTTGATTATATAGTTGAGGAAACTGAGCCTAACAATATAATACTACTTTTTCTTACAAGATAATAAATACATGGAGTTTATAATAAGTATACAGAATGTATGTGGCCTGAAAGCCCTGGTGTACAGATCTCAAGTCCACGTCACTTTCCCTTAATCAATCTATAGTCTTGTACTGTGTGACGTTAACAGATGACCAAACATGAGGTTAATAAACGAGTGACACTGATACCATGTGAGTACCTCAGCAGGTAGAAGACAGCATAAGTGGTGACTAGCAGCAGATGTATTGTACACCAAGCAGGAGGTCCAGTGAGGTCTTGGTTTTCACTTGTCCCCAAGGCACCTGGTAACTGATAACTTCCATCATTCAGCTTATCGACTTGCCACATTTCAGTTTCACTATAAGTTTCTCACAGTTCCTGTAGAATCCCCTTTTTCTCTTGCCTATTTAACACGTTAAGGATGACTTCACACTAATTACAACAGTGAACTCTACATAGGACCAAAGCTATGCACAGAGGCTAATTCATAGCACTGCAAGCTTTTATGACTAGATGAGAAAGATTGAATACAAATATAAAAGTCTTCAGTCTAAGGAACATAAAAGGAATTCTTTCAACAAACTTCCATCGTATTTATTGTTTTTTAGAGACCAATGTGACATACACGTATGAAGAACAAGAACATTGTTAAACTATGTAATGATAAATTAATTAGAAAATAAATTGGGAGGCAGGAAAGGTTTAAAAATGAATGCATTAGGAAAGAGAATAATAGTAAACTGGAAAAATAAAGAAGCCAGAGAGTTGCTATGTCATTACAACTGCAAACAGGCAATCCTCTGGCAGAGCTAATTGGGGAAAAGAGGGTCACGGTAGAGAGCACATGAGTCCACTGTGCTGCTGGGAACTTCTGCCTTTAACTTGGGGCAAGTGAGACTGGATCGTGTCTCCAGCCTGGCACTCCTAGTTCTCCCTCTGTGAGTCTCTTTCTGTTCGTCTAGGTAACAAAAACCAGTATCTGATACTGTGTGTATATATGTTGCGGGTTTGGATGCAGACAAAGAAGGAAAATATATCCTGCAGGAAGAGAGAGCTTGGGACTGGGCACAACAGCCATGCCTGTCATAATTTCCAACCTCATTCAAGTCATTGTCAGCGAGCACTGCGGGTGACCTCCACCTTGGGGAGTGTAAGGTTAGGAGACGTGAGTTACTCTGGAGGTTTAAGGGTTGGAGGTAAATCAAAGATGGTGAAAATACCCACTGAGGAGAGTCCAAGAAGTGCTTGTGAAGAGCATTTGTTAGAAATGACTAGGGACAGAGCAGAGAAGAAGTGAGTACGAAATGCTGGATCTTCTTTCATAAAACTTTGCTCACAATCCTCCGCACAGGTTCCGTCCTGTGGAGCTTTGCCGAGAAATGCCTTTACTGTCGCATTCCCAAGAGATTCGGGGTCCCACAGTAGACGCTTCATTCTCCTCGCAGGTGGCAGCTTCTGCGCCTCGGGAACTGGAGCAGAGGCGTCCTGCGATTGCCGTACTTGGAACTTCTCACTTGCTTGAACTGGGCTCAGCCCACAGCAGCACATGTACCGCTGAAGTTGCTGCCTAGTAATGCCAGTCAGTTTGATTCTGCTGTGGGGCCTGTTTTACTAAAAGTTCTTCCTGCCATGGCTCTTAGAGCAGAGAATTCACGGTGTCAGTCCTGTGCGTCTTGGAGCAGGGATTGTTTGTTGCTGCGCTGCATGTATAGGTGACGACTTCTGGAGGTTCGGTCCCTTCCCTGAGTTTGAAATGTGTGTCTCTGCTCTCCAGTGTGCTTCCGCGTGCAGTCCTCACAGCTCTCCCTGCGTGCAGGGCCTTTCTCTGAGGAGGTACACTCCCTCTGCTGGCTCTAGCCGTGAAATGAAAGTGTGCCATAAGTAAACTGCTCACGCATCTCAAGGATCGCTTGCATAGGATGTTCTTTGCCTTAGTTTTTTTCTGACGTGTAAAATTAGACTTTTCATTTGGCTCGCTCTAATTCTGGCTATAAAATCGCCCAAGAATCTGAGAGATATTTTATATTCCTGTCGTGAACAACATGAAATTCCGAGACTACTTCTGATTTGATAATTAAGAAAGTCTGGCATACAGATTTACGGTATATAATAGGTGCTCAATAAATATTTATTAGTTTCTTGATTGCAGTCATATTTTTATTATACACAGACAGATTGTGTATACTTTATTGTAGGAGTAATAAATCAGCCATTCTGTTTGATGAAGTCATCTGTGTTTCCATAGCACTTTCTCAATGCCTTATTATGGTTCTAACCACACTGTATTACAGTTATTTCTTTTTATATTTGCCTCACTGGGCTATGAACTCTTCCAGGGCAGGCATGCTCTATTATTTGTCTTGATTGTCTCAATCTCCGTCATCTTGGATTGGTTGCCCAGTAAACGGTGGTGAGTTCAAACATTGCACTGCAGTAAATATCTTCCCAAATGGTGCGCAGACAGCCAGAAAGCTGAAGTAATGAGAACTTTTTTTGCATTCTGCTTTTACCATGAAGACGTGACTGAAAGTATGTAACTGAAAGTAGGTGTTCATTAAAACAGCCACCACATGAATGCCAACCCTGGCCTAGTCCCTGCTGTTGGGAGCATTTGAAGACTGTGAGCCAGTGGATAAGAGCTCTCTGTCTCTCTGCTTCCAAATTATTTTCTAAAAAGAAATTTTTTTAAAAAAAGATAGATTAGATCCTATTTTTTTAGGACTGAATTAATTAGTTAAGAACATTGAGTAGCATGAATATATATATATATATGTATATGTAGTACCAGAAACAGCATAGCTACTACAGACGGCACAAAGCCATCCTCACTGCCAACATCTGTAATACTACACAGTGGAAATTGACACCAATAACAGTTATTCCAAAGACTTGAAGGATACTTTATGACTTTTATTTTCATTCTGTGCTTTGATTTTCAATGCAAAACTAGATTTTCAAAGATGATACTTACTTGAAGCAAGATGTTTTAGCTCTGAGGATAGGCATCTCGCCTAGCAGTGAAGACGCTTACATCCCGTAACAGAGTGTCTAGGTTTGATTCTGGCTGCAACTCCCGACCCCAGTTTCCTGCTAACACAGACCCTGAAAAATAGCAATGATGGCTCAAGGAACTGGCTACCTGCCACCTATGTGAATGACCTGAATTAAGTTCCCAGCTGGAGGCCGGGGCTGTGGCATAGAGGGTAAAGCCACCGCCTGCAGTGCCGGCATCGGCCTGGGAGACCCAGAAGAGGCTCCTGGCTCCTGGCTTCAGATCGGCACAGCTCCGGCCATTGCAGCCAACCGGGGAGTAAACCAGTGGATGGAAGACCTCTCTCTCTCTGCCTCTCCTTCTCTGTGTGTGTAACTCTTTCAAGTAAATAAATAAATCTTCAAAAAAAAAATTCCCAACTCATGGCTTGTGGCTTCAGTCCTGACCCGATCCTGTCTGTTGAAGGCATCTGGGGAATGAACCAGTAGATGGATGATCTGTCTGCTTCTCTCACTCCCACCCTGTGTGTGCATGTGGGTGTGTATATGCACACTCTTCTACCTCTCAAGTTTAAAAAAAAAAAAAAGCAAAGATTCAGAAATACTGGAAAAATACACTAACTTTTATTTTTAGGGACTAAATTAGTTAATGCTGTTAAATTGCATGCAGGCATATATTCCAAAATTTATATTCTATTATTTATGCTCTCAACTCTGTCCAGTGTTACAGACTGGTGCTTTTCATTAGTTTTCTAAGGAATACTAATTATGTAGGCCAGTAATAGCTGTTACATGAGGAGGCAGAATCATTCACTGGTAAATGCTGAATTAAACAGGTTTCTTTTTGACTGCAGAACTTCTCAGTCTTTAATATGTGAATGTGCAATGCGAATTTACAGAGGACAGACTCAGCATAACCCCAAATTTGTTTGACTTAGAACTGCTTTTCCCTGAGCTTCTCTGCACCTGATCTGAGCTCATTTTGGGAGGCAGTCATGTGCACAGTCAGAACTCAGCAGTGTAGCCACGTGGGTTCCACCTACGTTTTCTCCAATAAATTACCAGGATTGTTCTCAATAGGACATGTCTTCATTAGTGGACAATATTGCTAGAATCATTTTGAATGTATTTCTTTTTGAAGTTTGTAGGTTTTTTGGAATCAGACTATAAGTCCCTTTAGGGCAAGAATCTTGCTTTTACAGTCACCCGAGCTGGGTGTCAACTACCAAGCAGCACCCTCCAAGTGTGTCCTGCATGTGTGGACCTACGGGTTCTAAGCTACCAAGGAAAATGATACTACACGTACACTGGTTATTGTCCTTTGAGTTCCCCCTGCCCAAAATACTTGCCATAGGTCCCTGTATTTAAATTCCATGCCTCAGGGCCAGGTGTTTGGCGCAGCAGTTAAAACACTGCTTAGGAGCCGGCGCTGTGGCTCAATAGGCTAATCCTCCACTTTGCAGCGCTGGCACCCTGGGTTCTAGTCCCAGTCGGGGTGCCGGATTCTGTTGTTCCTCTTCCAGGCCAGCTCTCTGCTGTGGCCCGGGAGTGCAGTGGAGGATGGCCCAAGTCCTTGGGCCCTGCACCCCATGGGAGACCAGGAGGAAACACCTGGCTCCTGGCTTCGGATGAGCACGATGCGCTGGCTGCAGCACGCCTGCCACAGCGGCCATGAAGGGTGAACCAACAGCAAAGGAAGACCTTTCTCTCTGTCTCTCTCTCTCACTGTCCACTCTGCCTGTCAAAAAAAAAAAAAGACACTGCTTAGGACACCCCCATCCTATATTGGGGCATCTGACTTCAAGCCCCAACTTTGCTCCCAGTTCCAGATTCCTGCTGTTGTGCCCCCCTGGAAGGCAACAGGATCCCTGCCACCATAGGAGTGACCTAGCCTGAGGTCTTGGCTCCTAGTTTAGACCTGGCTCAGCCCTGGCTATTGCAGGCATTTGGGGAATGAACCAGCAAATAGGAAGTCTCAGTCCATCTGTCTTTGTCTCTCTCTCATTCTCTGTCTCTCCGGCTTTCAAATAATTTCAAGTAAAATAAATTAAAATGTTTAAAAGTATTCAAAATAGAAAGTTCATTCATTATATCTAAACACTAGAAGAATTTATCAGAGGAAAAGATTGCTATATAAATTCTGGTGTCTTCTTGCAATGGAATACAACATGGCAGTAAAAGGGTACAAACTATTCATGTACACAACAGCATTGACAATCTATACATATTATGTCAAGCAAAAGAAACCAGACACAAAAGTATACAGACTGCATTCTTAGTTATGTGAAATTCAGGAATGAGCACAATTAATGTGTGGGGGATGTAAATCAGAATTAGGGGACCAAGTGGTGGTTAATAGGTGTGTACGTACAGAGATGAGATGCATTGCAAGAGTGCAGATTTGTGTACAGCTCTGTAAGTAAATACGCTCCACAAAGAGATACACAGTGTACTGAAGTATACTCGTGTATGCAGTACTTCAGAGAGTTCATGGGATGGAACCTGCATTTTAGTGCAGTTAAGCTGCCACCTGTGACACTGACAACCCTTAGGAGCATCAATTCTAGTCCAGGCTGCACTTTCTATTTAGTTCCCTGCTGATGTGTCTAGGAAAGCAGTGGAAAATGGCCTGATTACTTGGGGCCCTGCCACCCCTGTGGCAGACCTCGATGGAGATCTAGTCTCTTGCCTTCAGGCTGGCCCAGCCCTGGCCATTGTGGCCATTTAGGGAGTGAGCTAGTAGGTAGGTAGGTAGATAGATAGATAGATAGATAGATAGATAGATAAAGTTTGTGGGAGGGCTGACACTGTGGTGTAGTAGGCTAAGCCTCAGTCTCTGGTGCCGGCATCCCATATGGGGGCTGGTTCATGTCCTAGATACTCCTCTTCCAATCCAGCTGCCTGCTGATGGCCTGGGAAGGCAATGGAAAATGGCCCAAGTACATGGGCCCCTGCACCCACCTGGGAGACCCAGAAGAAGCTCCTGTCTCCTGGCTTCGGATTGGCCCAGCTCCAGCCAATGCGGCCATTTGGGGAGTGAATCAAAAGAGAGTGTGGGAAATTGAATTAAAAGACAGGGTTGGGGAGGGTGCTGTGGCAGAGTGGTTTGTAAAGCCTCTGCAAGGGTGGCATCCCAGATGGGTGCTGGTTTAGCAGCAGATGGTGGCCCAAGTGCTTGGGCCCCTGTACCCATGTAGGAGACTTGGATGGAGTCCTGGATCCTGGCTTCAGCCTGGCCCAGCCCTGGCTATGCAACCATCTAGGGAGTGAACCAGTGAATGGAAGATCTCTCTGTCTCTCTGTAACTCTGACTTTCAGATAAACAAATAAATAAATATTTTTTAAAAAATCAATTTGTTTTGGTGGAAAAAATCTTGAGCTCCATGCATATGATGGCTTTTCAAAAAGCTCATGGAAAATGCATATTATAAAAAAAACTATACATGGGTTTCAAAATTTTTTGCATCAAAAAAATTTTTGATTTAGTTCCATTTTTTGTTGGACTTTTTGAAGTACCTTCATCTCTACATACTGGTACCTATGGTGGCTAAAATTTTATGAAATTTCCTTTAAGATATGATGTATAAAATTGACTCTGTTCCCATAGTTATGAAGTCTAAAACTTCTCATACCTTCAGAATAACCCAAAGATAGATGGATTTTTTTTTCTTTGATGTGTTTATTGCTAGTTTAGGGGTTTTTATTTCCTGACATGGTGGGGGTGGAATACAGAAGAATCTCTATCTTAGAAAAATTAATTTTCTTGGGCATGCATTTAACAAACACTAAGAGCCAGTCTGTACTATGGTAGCACTCAATTTGTAGGGGTAGCAGAAGGAAGTAGATTCTTGCCATCACATCACAGGTCAGCACCAGCTGTAAGGGAAGTGTGTCGTGGGAGTGTGGACAGGGAGCTGCTCCCTCCCTCAGAATGTTCCGGCAGGCTTCCACAAAGGCCTCTCTAGGCCCTACTTCTATTTCTGCCATCCAGGAAGATCCTCTGCATAGTAAGTACCTACAGTGCTGATTTGAGAATTAAATTCAATTAAAGAATAATTGAAATTCCTCTGTGTAGTCTACTTGTTTCTTAAACATCATCGGCGCTGGGTGGGCCAGTTTCAAGGATACAACTTGCCACAGCAGTATTCTTTGAAATGTTTATAAATGGAAAGGTGGTGTTTCTTTGAATTCGCTGTGAGGTAACAACCAAATTTTACCCAAACTGGAGGTTGCTTTTCCTTTCAGGTCGAGCTTGTGTGCAGCACACACTGCCCTGAGCTGGGCCACAGCCTGAGCCCTGGGGGCTGGGTGCAGAACCTTTCATGTTCTCACACGGGGCTCTCCTGATAGCGGATGTACCTAGAAGTACTCTGCCAAGTCCCTGGTACTGGTGTGGTTATTCCTAGAAACCGAGACATCTTAAGAGAAGCGTTGAGGTTCACGAAGAGCCCGTGAACGTGTATATTCTGTAGTATGAACAGGGCTGGAATCCCTGATCTTTCTTTCACCTCTGCTCATAGGAAATAACATGGAATGAATTTTTACAATTAAAGATGTTTAAAACATTTAAATACTTAAGTATTGAAGATAGCTAATATTTATTAAGGTATAGGAAGGCAATTTTTTTTAAATTTAAGTTTCCCTTTTTTATTTATTTGAAAGGTAGAAATCAAGAGAGATCTTCCAGTGATTCACTCCTCAAGGGCCTGCAACAGCCAGGGATGGGCCAGGCTGAAGAGTGGTGGCAGTCAGGGACTCAACTACTTGAGCCTCCCAGGGTGCACTTTAGCAGGAAGCTGGAATCCAGAGTGTAGGCACGGTTCAGACCCAGGCACTCCAATACAGGATGCCAGGTTCTGAGGAGGCATCTTTACTATAGCACTGTAAGACCTGCTCCTGGGAAAAAAAATTTTAGAAGGGCTAGGACATATATTACATGTCTGACTTTTTTTTTCCCAGTAAATTTGAAACCAGTTAAATCTAGGGTGATGTCATTGTGTCCATACAGTTGCACTGTGCTGAAAGCTGAAAGAATTCTGTGCCTAGTGATGTGATTTGTGAATTTTTGGGGGGTGCGGGGGTGGGCTCGGGACTGTTAGACAATGGGAAGTGATAGCGTTCTGGCTCCCCGGATTCTGCGTCTGCCTCTCCGGTTTCCACAGCCCTCATCCTCCGTGTATTCTGCTCTTTTGCAAGCAAGACAGCCTTCCCCTGCGTCTGAGTCAGTGGGTGAGGGGTGAGTTTAAGGAAGAGTCCAACTTGGGGAACTGGTTAGATGGGGATTTCATTCGCAGAGATAAAAACAGAAGGAGCCCGCACTGCAGAGGGGAGAGCGCTGGGTCTCCTGGGAGGAATGTGCGGCTCAGAGTCCAGGAATGCTGGCCTGTGGACCTCACTTGGTGAAGACTTCCTTCCCTCTGCCTCTAACCTGCCATTTGCACATCCAGGGCCCTAATCCCTCATTTTAGTGAAACCCTTGAAATACCATTTTCCTAGAAAACAACTTCCTTTGTTCTTGTAAGCTTTTCTGGTAAACCTGCATTGCTATGGAAATGTTGACTGTTTGGGAAATAAAACTTTTTTATTATTGTAATTAGACTTAGGCTTAAGACCGAAAGTCTGGGTTCAAATAGACTGCACAGGGAATGGACCTGAGTCAGGTAGCATCCTGCTTTGAGTTCTGCCTGGGCCATTTGCTCTCAGCTGCTTCTCGACTTCTGTGAGTTTCAGGTATGGCCATTGATATTTACCTGGGAGGGTTAAACCGAAGACAGCAGCTAGCGAAGCAGATGAAGTCCGTCCTGCATGGTGCCCTTCATCTGCCACGCCTTGCAGGGATCCTCTTTTTCCCTCCACTCCTCTACCCATAGGTGAGATAAAAATGGGAAGTTTAGAGGAAAGATCACAAAACCCCACAAGGATCCAATCCCATTTATCACAGTTCTCACTGTCAGATTTCCTAACACTGCAGTCCCGCTACACTCCCTTGTGCCCTGCTTTTTCGCTTGTACTGTTAATCTTGCTAAACGAACAGCGTAAAACGCCTCACGCTTCGGAAGATGCTTTCCTTACTCCTCACCTTTAGTGGCTGACAGTGCACAGTATAGTGCAGAGAGCAGTGCTGGTCAGGACGAGTTGCATTTGCATGGCTGGTTCTCTTCCTGCTCGCTCTCTGTGAGCTGCTCTAGGTGGAGGAGGGTAGGGGAGGAGTACAAATGGCAGAGTGAACTATGCTTGGAAGCTCTTTCCAGCTGAGGTTCTCCAGGTCGCCCCCCATTTGAGGAAAGCAGCGCCTCCAGAATTTTAACATGTGTGAGGGTGCATATGCCTCGAGATAGGTGGCTGTTCAGCAGGTTAAGTCACCTCTTGGGACACCTGTCAGGCGCCACAAAGCACACCAAACACTGGAGTAAGAGAAAGGGATTATTGGGGGAAACCTGACAGACTGGAGGGAAGGGTTGAAGAAGAAAAGAGGGAGAAGGAGAGAGACAGACAGAGGTCAGGAGACAGAGAAAAGAGAGAGAGCCATGTGTTCAGGAACAGGTCCTTTTAAAACTTTCCTGCAGGGCGGTGCTGTGGCACAGCAGGTTAACACCCTGACCTGGAGCGCCAGTATCCCATGTGGGCGCTGGTTCTAATCCCGGCTGCTCCTCTTCCAATCCAGCTCTCTGCTATGGCCTGGGATAGCAATAGAACATGGCCCAGGTCCCTGGGACCTTGCACCCACATGGGAGACCCAGTGGAGGCTCCTGGCTCCTGGCTTTGGATTGGTGCAGCTCCAGCCATTGCGGCCAATTGGGGAGTGAACCAGCAGATGGAGGACCTCTCTCTCTGCCTATCCTATCTCTGTGTGTAATTCTGACTTTCAAATAAATAAATAAATCTTCAAAAAAAAAAAAAAAAAAACTTTGCCGGGTGGCAGGCAGGGCAGTAGGAGCAGTGAATCCCATTAGGATGGGGTTGGAGCTTGATACAGGTGGTTGGGCCATGTGACCACCTGGCTTCCAGCAGTGGCGTAAGGGGCTAGAGCCTAGGATAGTGTCAGGGTGTGGATCGCGCCATTTTACTAACAACGTCCATTTCCCACTCAGCTTCCTACTGATGTACCTGAGAGGTAGCTGATGATGGCCTAACTGCTCAGGCTGCTGCCACTCATGTGGGAGACCCAGGTAGGGTTCCTGGCTCCTGGCTTTATTCAGCCTGTCCCAGCATCAGCTGTTGGTGGCATTTGGGGAGTGAACCAGCCAATGGAAGATCTCTCTTTCTCTTTCTGTGTATGTATATCATCCTACCTTTCAAATAAGTAAAAAATCTTATAAAACGTGTAAGCTTGATTTCAAATATGTGCTTCCATTCCCTCATCACTCACTCTGCTACGAAACCTCCCGGTAGGCGCTTGGTACATGTGCATGCAGCCTATGTAAAAATGAACATTGTAGGCAACTATGGAGTCCTCTTAGAAAATCTGAGTGATCCTATGACCTCCCAAAGCTCATGGATCTCCTTACAACAACCCTAAAGAGGAATGATGAGCTCTGCAGCCTGCCATATCCGGTGTTGAGAATCATTTTCGTTTCTACTTATCTCTGAAGGTTGAAGGAATGTCTGCAAATATTTGCTGGGTTTCTATGGTGAAAGCAGAGGGAGATCAAGTGTATGATTGTTTAGTGTCAAAATCAAAACTGTACTGCACTGTACTTCCACAAAGAGAATGAATTTGTTACTTGACACATAATAGACATTTAGCAAGTGGTCACTATTTTACATTTCATGAATTCAAGACAAAGTTTAAACAATGCAGTCTGAAGGAAAATACGGACTCTTCAGGTATTTTAAAACTTCATTTTATAAAAATAAAATGGTCCTCACACTTTATTAAACAATCATCCATTGACCCAAGATAATGTTGGTTGACCCAAGATGATGTTGGTTGACCCTTGAGATGCCTGGAATGGGTCTGGGGACACACTGTGGTTTGTAAACTTCCACGACAGAAACACCCCGTGTCCTGCCCTGGGTTGTCATCCCTGTCACCCTCCATTCTGCTGTCTTCCAGCGACTTGGACACGTGTGGGAGCGTAGGTTTATTTTATGCCTGCGGTGTACAGTGCTCCACAAGGTCCTGGGTTGATCCGCCACCCAGGAACAGTCTCTGCTGTCTGAGGGCTGGCCTCAGGTCTGCAGGCTGTAAGTGCACAGGTAGAAAATGAAGGAGATACAGCGTGAGACAGGCAGGGGCAACTGTGTGGGGCAGGATTAACCAGAAGAATGGAGTCCTAGGAGAACACGCCTGAGACAACATTCCACATTTGGGGAGACCGGAAGGCTGAGACACAGTGCTCACAAACACGCATGCGCACACACACACACGGAAACCTCAGAGCCTCCTAGTGGGTTCAGGCCAGTCTTCTTGTCAAGGAGAAGCAGACAGAGTCGCCAGAGAGGGTGGGAGTCACATGGTGAGGACGGTGTGGGTACTCTGGACTTGAACTTGACCTTAAAGCTCTGGAGAATGGAGCAAAGGTTTTTAAGCAGGAGGGTGGTGAACACAGCTTCACATGCCGTGGAGAAGATGAGCTGCAGGGAGGCAGACTGGTGAGTAGAGATCACAGCTGGCTGCTGGGACCTTCTGGCAGAGCACAGATTCAGGATGGAATGGTCAGGGTCTGGCGGCCTTACTGATGGAGATGAGTAGGGAACCTGGCTAGGTGGTTATTTTGCTGGGGGGGGAGGGGGGTGTCAGTGATATACACAAACTCCAGAGGGAGGACAAGGCATGCATTTTGGATTTACAGCAGCTACAAGAGGACTAAACGGGATTTCCAGGAGACCATTGGAGTGCCCATCAGATTCTGCTGGTCAGGTTTCTGGGGCTCACCAGAGATTGTGCATCCCCTCAGAAAGACAACTGCCACTTTAAAGAAAGCAGTTCTTCAAGGGGGAGGATGGTAAGGAACACCAGAACAGGACCCCAGCGTTCTGTGTTCACTACACAGACTATGCCCCTACCCCACTCCACCCCCAACAACACCACCAAATTGTCCTCCAGCCAGCTCATTTGACACATTCCTCATTGTGACCACACTGTCTAGGACCAACAAGGTACCTCTCGTGGAGTGGACACTCAGCCTTGTGAGTTGGCTTGAAGTTCACTTTGATCTTTAAAGGTTTGCTGTCTGGGGTTAAACCTGTTAGAGAGAGAGCTGCTTCATCATTCATAAAATGAGACATCTGCATTTCGGCTCCTGTCGTCCCTCCCCAGTCACAGCACACAAGCCCTTGCACACGAAGCAGCTCTCTTCCCCTGTTGCGTCCTTCATCTCTGCTGGGAAGGAGTACCGTCTCAGTCCATTTTCCTGTGCACCCTCTTACACATCCTCAACGTCAAGTCGTGCTCAGCCCCACCTGCCTCCAGGTCCAGCTCTATTGTTGATAACACGAGTACTCAGCGGTGCCAAATGATTGTTGGACATTGCAGTCACCCATCCTGCAGTACAAAGGGGCGGACTGCCTCCGTCCATCTTCAGCCCTGCCACTGCAGTTCCCTGTGGTTCATCCTCAAATCCAGACATCAGATAATGGCTGTGGCCAATGAGTCAAATGACTAAATGAAAACCAGAAAGGGTCAGGGACGACAGGAGCTAGTGGACGCTGAAAGGAGAGCCATCCTCTAGATGGAGGTTAGGAAAGGCAGGATGTGAGCCTGGCTTTGAAGGATGGGTGGGATTTGGACCTGCAGAGAGTATCTCACAGAGAACCCCATGGGCAGTGCTGGGAAGGCAGCACAGAAATGCGAGTTGGGGCGTCCCCTGCAGGTGGTGGGTGCAGTAGACCAGAGGCAAGAACAGAGTTGCTGGCATAGACTCTCAGTCGGTTTTTGTCCTGTGTCAAAACCCCTTAGATCACAAGTGAGGATATCTGAGATGACTATGTTGTTACAAAATATTGTGTGTGTTAACTGTTACTGATATTTAACTCTTAATAGTTTCTACTTGCATAATAATGAGAAGGCTGCTAGGCAGAATTAAAATTCTGATTATTTATAATATTCATATTTTAAACCTATAACTTTGAAGAACTGAATTCTCTATTATGAGAAGTTGGTTAAACAGTCACTAGTTTTCTTACCCCCCCCCCCTTAAGATTTAGTTGGAATGACAGAGAGAGAGAGAGAGAGAGAGCTTTCATCTACCAGTTCACTCCCCAAATGGCCTCAACAGCCAGGGCAGGGCCAGGCTGAAGCAAGGAGCCAGGAACTCTGTCCAGGTCTTTCGTATGGATGTCAGAGGCTCAAGCATTTGGACCATCCTCCACTGCCTTCCGAGGCCCATTAGCAGGGAGCTGGATCCAAAGTGGAGCAGCTGGGACTTGAAGTGGTGCCCATGTGGGATGCCAGCATCGTAGGTGGCAGCTTAACCTGTTACACTACAATGCCAGCTGTACTAGTTACTCACTTTCACTTTGTAAAACCATACTAGTTTTCTGTGGGAGAAAAAAAGATACTAGACAAGCGTTGTCTTGGTGTGAAAAAGAACTTCGAGCCCAGCTTAGAACGTCTTTGCTTTAGCAAACTAAAGACTTGGAGGTATTTCAAGGATTGCATCCTTATTTATTGTGAATCATACTCTACAACTGCACTTGAGACGTGTCGTTGGAGTCGGCCCCCGAAAGGAGACCCTCACCACATGGTTCACTCAGTAAATGATCACTAAAGCAGAGGACAGTGAGGAGACTCAGGGTTAGAATTAAAGACTCTGTAACAGGACATAGAATGCTAACAGAGAACACCCACCCTATAGATCCTCTACTCCAAATGCCCTCCTGACAGCTCGGAAGACTGAGGCCTGGAGAAAGCACCTCCCAGGCCAGTTTCTTCAAGTGTAAGCTGTGTATGTTGGTCACCGTCCCAACAGGAAGTGGATAGCACCAGACAGTTCAGGGAGGACTTAGGCATGTAGGCACAATGTACAAAGATGCCGATGTAGGCGAGCTCAGGAGCTGGGGCTGTAATGAGTCCCTGGGTTGCAGTCAGGCTGTTCCCATTCCCAGACTGAAAAGGAAGAGGGAGAGCAATTACTGGAATCCAGAGGAAGAATCAGGTGGAGCCACTTCCCCAAGGTGGACACCAACTTTGTGGTGGCAACGCGGCCATCACTCACAGGAAAGAAACCACGAGCTTCCCCTAAGGATGTGCCGTCTCCTTTGAGGCTTCCCCTAAGGATGTGTGCCCTCACTGTTGAGGCTTCCTCATGGCAAGGGGCGTCTTGGGGGGACAGATCTGTATTCATGCCCCCAGCCTTCTCTGCTGTTACAGCTTTGTAATAAGGGTGAATCAGATAAGAGCTCCAGTTTTTCCAGGCTCTTGGTGAAAGGGTATGGGAGTAAAAGACTGTTAAGTAGAATATTAAGTGAGAGCACTTTACCCTGACATGCATTTTGAGTCAGAGTTGGCCTTGGCCCCCGCTTTATCTTAGACTGTTATTGAACTGATTCAAGAAATTGTGAATGGAGATCAAAGCAGTTTAAACAGATACATTCGGTTGTGTAAATATCCTTGAACTCCTCCCCCTGCTTTCCGGTCCGCCTCCTGTTGCCAGCTCTATTCAGCACCTCCAGAGGCTGTTAATACGCGTAATGATTGTAATAAACATCGCATCTGCTTTGGTTCCAGCTGGCTGCAGCCACCCAGCCCTATCCATAGTTGCTATTGTTATCTCCGCTTGCTGGACAACTGCATGGGTCATCACTGGTAGCCGCCTGTGTCATGGATTTCTGAATGTTGGTCTTAATGTATTGTACTCCTGTTTCCTTCAGCGTGTTCCTAACTTTAAATTGACCATCACATCTTAAGGATAGTTAGAGTGAATCTGAATCAACGTGGAGAACTCTTGGTAGAAATGGATTAAGAGTTTGAAAACTCCTTACTTCATGCACTAAAACCTTGAAACATTTTTCACCAGTATTGTCCCTTCCTTATGAAGTTTTCAAAGAAAAATTAGTCAGCTTTTGCTTGTGTCTGATTTAAACTAGTTGTAAGTTAGGCAGGCTTCCATCCGAAGCTTTTCAGTGGCACAAAAGTATGCTAATTCCGAAGCAAAGATAGTTTATATTTTACTGTCAGGGAAATTTGTTACACTTTGTCCTCAAAACCTTGGGGCCAGATTTAGTTTGGTAAATATTTTAAATTCTCCGAGATTACAGAAATTGTCATCAATTGAGAGATTCAAAATGACAGTGACTTAATGTAGGAATTGAAGGACTGTGGGACAGAGATTGTAGACAGATAGGAGCTGGAAAGCAGTTGGTTTGTAGGTTAAGATTACATGAACCAGGGGAACATCTAGTGGAGCATGCTAGCTGTTGGGATTATTTTATTGTAGAAGCCACTAGAAATGTTAAGTATCATACAGTTCATACTTTATTTCAGTATTCATTTCTACGAAGATTAAACCAAAAAGATACCTCTTTACCAAGGGTAGGGAACCTTTTTTCTGCCAAGGGCCATTCAAATACTTATAGCATCATTCACGGGCCATACAAAATTATCAGCTTAAAAATTAGTAGGCTGTAGGTCCCACCTGCAGTCACCTTCACAGGGCTAGACCATGTTATTTCAATGGCTGCAAATGGACTCTTTAAATCTTAGCTTTAATTGGATCACTAGATGGGAATTGATGAATGAGTGTCACACCACGAAGAGCACTGTGTGGCCAAGTCAGAGAAACTTTTTCCTTCAACTATATTTTAAGGAATTCATTTAAGCCAAGAGGACAGCTGAGTGTGAGATTTGTAAACCCGAACGTCTTTCACATTAGACACAGACAGGCCTTTGCAACAGTGCCCTGCACTTCATTCCAGCTTCCTGCTGATGTGCCCCTGGGAAACAGAGGTGATCACTGCCGAAGCTGGTTCCCTGCCACCCACATGCGAGACCTGGATAGAGTTCCCAGCTCTACTGTGCAGACATTTGGGAGAGAACCAGTGGACAGGACATCTCTCTCTCTCTCTCTCTCTCTCTCTCTGCCTTTCAAATAAATAACTGTTAAAAAAAAAAACATAATTCTCAAAAAGGAAAACCATTACATTTTGCATCTATATTAACTAGGATTTGTGTAGGCTTGTATCTGTAACTATCTAAATTCTTGTTATTTTAATATTTTGTAATAATAAATTTTATTTACTGAAAATAAAAGGCCAGTAAGGCAGACATCCTTAGATGTACAAGGAGATACTGGGGAAAGAAAACAAAACACAGTTCTTCAGAGTTTGGCAAATAAACTCTGGGGATATAGAAGCTAGGATTTACAGGAGACAAGTCTTACTAATACAGGACTGTGCACTTAGAGAGAATGCTCCCTCACACCCACAGAACAAAGTCAAAATTCTACCAAGCAGAAACTGAAAGTTGTGGTCTCCAGTTGTGATGCAATAAAATTAGAAATCTGACAATTAAAACACTTTTCTGAGAAATTTATTCTTCAATATAATATGCTTTTTGGTTAAAGAGAAAATTTAGAAAAGTTTACTTAAAGATTAAAAAAAGAGGGAAATTTAAAAAGATAAAAATCAACAAAGTATAAAACAAAGCACTAATCCTCCCCAAAATGCAATTACATGCTTTTTTAAATAAATATAGCTGAGTTCTGGATAATGCTAATGGCTATAAAGAGAAAATTAAAATGTATATTATGAAAGAGAAAATCAGTACAATCAAGGAACAGATGAAATTAACATAATTGAAAGAAATACTATGTACAGATTCAAGCCAGTGCATTTTAAAGTCTAAGGATTTTTCCTAGGAAAATTTTTTTTACCATAACCAAAATGGGTTCAAAAAAAGGTTGAAACCTGAACAGGCTATACTAAGAAGATGTGTAAAAGGTGGTTAAAGGAACATTAGCTATGGTTCAGACCCAAACAATTTTACAAATGAGTTTGACCCTCAGGGGAATAATATTTCTTATGTTAGTTACACTATTCAAGAATACAGAAAAGAATGGAAAGTTTTCATTATCCATCCCTCATATTAAAACATGAAAAATTAACAAAAAAGAAAATACTATATGAGTCTTTATTTAATATGTTAACATCCTAAATAAATATTAGAACTAGCATTTCAGGCTTTATTTTTTTTTTTTAAGATTTATTTACTTATTTGAAAGGTAGAGTTACAGAGGCAGAGGCAGAGAGATCTTCCATTCATTGGCTCACTCCCCAAATGGCTGCAACAGCAGGGCTTGGCCAGGCTGAAGCTAAGAGCCAGGAGATTCTTCTGGGTCTCCCAGGCCCAACCACTTGGGCCATCTAACACTGCTTTCCCAGGTGCATTAACAGGACTCTGGGTCGGAAGTGGAGCAGCCAGCTCTCCAGCTGGTGCCCATATGGGATGCCAGTGCTGCAAGTGGCAGCTTTACCCACTACGCCACAGTACTGTGCCCCACTCCACCCCGCCCCCATCCTTCCCCACATTATTTGAAAGGCAGAAAGTCAAAGAACTTCATCCTCTTGATTCACTTCCCAAATGCCGAGAACAACAAGGGCTGGGCTGGGCTGTGCTGAGCCAGGCTGGACCAGGCATAATCCAGAAACCAGAAATTCAGTCTAGGTCTCCCACTTGGGTAGCAGGTACCCACCTGCTTGAGCCATTCACCTACTGCCTCCCAAGCTGTACATTAGCAGGGACCCGGATTGGAAGCAGGGTAGCCAGTACTTGGACCAAGCATATGACAGATTGTGGACCTCCTGAGGAAGTGGTATCTTAACTGCTCTACCAAATGTCCATTTCCCAGAGTGTCATAAAAGAATAATACACGTGCTGGTGCTGTAGTGTAGCAGGTAAAGCCATCATCTGCAGTGCTGGCATTCCATATGGGTGCCGGTTCAAGTCCCAGCTGCTCAACTTCTGATCCAGTTCTCTGCTATGACCTGGGAAAGCAGTAGAAGATGGCCCAAGTCCTTGGACCCCTGTACCCGCATGGGAGACCCAGAAGAAGCTCCTGGCTCCTGGCTTCCATTTGGTGCAGCTCTGGCAGTTGCAGCTATCTGCAATTGGAGTGAAGCAGTGGATGGAAGACATTTCTCTCTCTCTCTCTTTCTCTCTCTCTCTGCTTCTACCTCTGCCTCTCTGTAACTCTGCCTTTCAAATAAAATAAATAAATCTTAAAAAGAAGAATACATGCACTGGTGCTGCGGTGTAGTGGACTAAGCCTCTGCCCATAGCACTGGAATCCCATGTGGGCACCGGTTTGTGTCCCCACTGCTACTTTTCTGATCCAGCTCTCTGCTATGGGCTGGGAAAGCAGTAGAAGATGGCCTAAGGCCTTGGGCTGCTGCACCATGTGGGAGACCAGGAAGAAGCTCCTGGCTCAACTCCGGCCGTTGCAGTCACCTGTGGAATAAACCAGCGGCTGAAAGACCTTTCTCTCTTTCTCTCTCTCTCTGTAACTCTCTCTCTCAAATAAATAAATAAAATAACTAAAATCCTCAAAAAAAAATATGCACTGATTAGGAATTATTTCTTCCAGGAAGGCAATACTACGAAATCTATTAATGTAACTAATATGCCACTAATAATGTAAAGAATTATCATATGGTCATTATTAATAGACACTTTAAAAAGCATTTGATGAAAATGCATTCTACGTTTTGAGTAGTAACTACATTTTTAAAGGAATATAAGGAAACTTCCTAAATACATCAATATAGTTCAGTTTACTTTGATTATTTGAACATTTATTTGATGTTCATAATAGGTATCACAGAGTGAAGGATTGAAAATGAAAATTGTCAGCCCTCTGGTGGCATCGGTAATCCATCAGAAAACAGTTTCCTTAGAACAGCTGAAAACTGTATTCAGATTAAACTTTTAGATCTTGTTTTGAATTGGAAGTAAGAAGATAAATGTGAGCCCCTGTGGTATCTGTGTCTATGAACCACTCAAGTGGAACTTGGCAGACAGTTTGCACCTGCACTTTTATTTACAGTGTGTCAGAGGAGCAAAAGTGTTCCTCCAGCTAGAAATACTACTAACACAGAAATAAATCAAGTACATAAAAACTGGAGCTCAGAATTGGACACTCTCTTTGGTGAAAAATAAGAGTGGTTGCTCATTGCATTTTCCCCAGTTGTCATCCTAGGAATGGTTTCCTTAATGATCATTTCTGTGATATTTGTTAAACCCTTATATGTGCAGTATTGTGATAAACATTTACATACATAATGGGTAAAGTCAGGGCCATACCCTCAGAAAGGAACTGTTACAGGTGTGATGTTCAGGGAGCCGTGGCTTCAGGGCACTGATGGCCACACCAGGCCTGGTGGGACTCAGGGAGTGGGGTATGTGTGGAGAGGAGAAAGAAGACTCCCAGGCCAGGGGAGTGGTGTAAACAAAGCCATGGAGGCCGGCGCCGTGGCTCAATAGGCTAACCCTCCGCCTGCGGCGCCAGCACCCCAGGTTCTAGTCCTAGTCGGGGCACCGGATTCTGTCCCGGTTGCCCTTCTTCCAGGCCAGCTCTCTGCTATAGCCCGGGAGTGCAGTGGAGGATGGCCCAAGTCCCTGGGCCCTGCACCTGCATGGGAGACCAGGAGAAGCACCTGGCTCCTGATCAGTGCAGCATGCCGGCCACAGCACACTGGCCATTGTGGGGGGCGGGGGGGTTGAACCAATGGAAAAGGAAGACCTTTCTCTCTGTCTCTCTCTCTCTCTCTCTCTCTCTCACTGTCCACTCTGCCTGTCAAAAAAATAAATAAATAAAAAAAAGCCATGGAGGCAGGAGCTGTAGGATGTGTTTCTGTGATCTAACTGCTCACGTCTGCCCAAGGATGAGGGTTACCTAAAGAACTTGAAAGAGAAGAAAAAGGAAAAATCCAAGGGCCGCATCCATAGAGGTCTAGTTGAGCGGAGGCAAGATAAGGCCCAGAGAAAGCCCACGTCTGATTCTGTTCACAGTCAAGGTTGAAAACCAGCTGTGTGGTCTAGTCTGTAACTACAGTGCAAGGGATCTTTCAGTAGTGTGGGATTAGGTGCCAGAAAGACGTATGGCAGTCAAGAGATAATTGGAATAACGTTCTAGTACTTTAAAAAAAAATTTATTTATTTGAAAGTCAGAGTTAGAAAGACGGGGGGAGAGAGAGAGATTCCATACACTGGTTCACTCTGCACATGGCCGCAGTGGCCAGGGCTAGGCCTCAAAACATGCAAGAATTATTTCACTGTTGTTAGTAATCTTAGGCAGCTGGCCCCAGTGGGGCAGTTCTTCTGCTGTGTGTGACATTGCCTGGGGCTGCAGCCATCCAGGGGATCTGCTGGAGCTGTCCACAGGGGCATCTTCCTGCGTGTGCCACAGCGTGGCAGCAGGGTTCCAGGAGCAGGCATCTCAAAAGCAAGCATTTGAAAAGGCCCCGGACCACAAGGCTTCTGACCTTAACTTGGTTCGTCTCAGACATTGCTGCAACACGCTCTGCGGGTCAGGTGAGCACTCAGGTTCTACGGAAGGTGAATAAACTCCATCACTTGAGGGGAGGAGCAGCACGTGCACCCCAGGAAAGAAGGAAATTGATAGCGGCCATTTTTTAGACTTACACCTACAATCTGAATGCTCCAATACAGCATCAAAATAAGTAAGGCAGAACTGCAGGAGATTTAGATAGATGTCACTCATAGTAGAACTAGGGGTCGGTGTAGGTGCAGCTGTTAAGTCACTAGAATGTCTGCATCCCATATCTGAGTGCCCAGTTTGAGTCCTGGCTGCTCTGCTTCCAATCCACCTGCTGATGTGCACATTGGGAGGCAGCAGATGTCGCCTCGGGTAATTCTGCCACCCACGTGGGAAACCGGATTGAGTTCCAGGATCCTGGCTCTGGCCTGACCCAGCCCTGGCTGTTGGAGGCATTTGGGGAGTGAACAGTGGATGGAATGTCTCCCCTCGTCTCAGATATTTATAGAATATGTGCCTCTTCCATACCCCAAAAAGGGAAACACTTGAACCTCTACACTCGCAGAAATCTGAAGCCTTAACACACTGCATTTTCCTCAGCCGTCAACCTTGGAGCAGTCGTGTGGCTTCCCCGTCTCACGCTGCTCTGTAGGAAGTGGAGTTCTCTTTAGGTCTGAAAGTGGGGTTATGCATTCCCTCAAGTTCCTCCCCACAGGAGGGGGTCCTGTCTTGATTCCCTGCCAGGACCCTGGTAAGAGCAGCTTGGCCCTGGTTGTTCTGTAGGGTTCAGGTCACCTGCATCAGCCACTGGACGCGTCGTCTAATCCCCTGATAACGCAGGCCTGGGAATTGGGCTGGAATCCTTGCCGTCACCTGTTGCCCATGTGTTATTTTTATAATCCCCTTAAGAAAAAGTGTAAACTGAGCTAAACGTTTGGGTTTAGTTTATTTTGTTGCTGTTGCTGACTCTGCTTTGCTTTCTGAGAGACTTGTCATTTGCCCTCCTGATAACTCACTGTGTCTGGGGTGGGAGCCCAGGGTGTGGGGCTGATTTCATTTCCTGCTGTGCCAGTGATGAGTCCTGTTTACTCACTGCTTTTATCACAGCGGTCCCACGTGATTAACAGGAGTGTTTGCGGACCTGAATCTTGTTGCTGAAGCCTCAGTAACGCTCAGCCCCTCTGCCCCTGCAGGTCGTCACGCTGTGGTACCGAGCTCCAGAAGTCCTGCTGCAGTCCAGCTACGCCACGCCCGTGGATCTCTGGAGTGTCGGCTGCATATTCGCAGAAATGTTTCGTAGAAAGTAAGAAATACCGTTTTCTTTGTAAAGCTTCATTTTGCGGCAACATGACGTTTCTGTCGCATAGGCTCACGATGTCCAAACCCACACACTGCCGCTTCCGAGTCACCTGCCTTCCTGGTCCTTACAGCGTAGTGTTTACACTGTAGCTTCCAGCTCTTGGAAACTGTTGGTAAATTCACACTCTACTGATCTTATATTGGGATTGGTTTTGTTGGAGGTGATAGGACATGGCGCATGAAAAGTGGACGGTGATTTTCTTTTAGCGACTAAATACCCTCAAAGTAGACTTGCTCCATCGGAGGAGGAATAGGACTGTTAAGGTTAAGGATGTGGGAATTTTTTAAAACAAAAATTTTAATGATCCAAATAGTTGAGGAAAGGCTACTTGGGCTGGACCAGGAGCATGTAGAATATTTTAATGCTGCCATACGGGGGAGAAACCAGACATTTCTGCACTATTGCGCAAAACTTAAACAAGAAAGTAGAAATTACAGAGATGAAGAATTTTGGTTCAAGGAGGGCTCAATCTGTGCATGGAGGCAGTTATCTGGAAAGTAGGTTGGAGATTGTGTGTTCTCACTGGGTGTACAGGGACTGACTGGACCACCGTGCACTGGCACTCAGAGGCTGAGCTAGATGACTTCCAGGGCCCCTGGAGTCTGCAAGTCTGTGATTCATTTGTTTGATTTTCAGGTCACACGAAATAGCCAAACAATATAATAAAGATCTGCCAGGAAAATAATCCATGCCTGGGTACTAAGTTCAGCCTGGTCAAAATTAAACAGCGAACCTAACCATAATCTAATCTCTATTTTTTTCTGTTTTTATTTCCATGGGAAACTGTGAGTTGGGAAGCTGAGCATATTCCCATTGGACACACTGTGTTCAGAATGGAGCTCATAAGAAAAAGAAGTGGTCTATAACTGCTTGTTTGTGTTTGTTGTAGCCAAATGAAGTTTTGTGCATGTAATAGAACCATCTAGATAGAAGTCAGCCAGTTCATCAGTAGCTGACGGGATGTGATCGTGGCAAGAACATCAGAGGATTCAGATGTTTGATCAAGCCTGATGTGTGCCAAGGATAGCACGAAAACTCTCCCCTTAGGTCACCTTGTTTAGGAGGTGTGAGGATGGAGTGGTGTATTTACTTAGCATCAAGCAGCTAGGAAGTACCAGGGGTATGAATCCAAAAGAAGTCTTATAAATTCCAACCCAGTACTGTTGTTCTACCAAACAGGGAAGAAAAAGAGGGATATCAGACCCAGCTGTGGTGTTCGCCAATTAGGCTAAATAGGTGGTGGTAAAAGCTTGGTCTCTGACTTGGTTGGAAATGCAGGTACCCAGGCCTTGTCACAGACTTACAGAGTAGAAGAAGCCCTGGGGCCGAGGTCCAGCAGCGTGTGTCTTAACAAGGCCTCCACTTGATCCTAGGAACGCCCTCGGGGGTGAGAGGCGCTGAGGGAGGTGACAGTGCAGCCCGGGATGGGCAGTCTTTAGGGAAGGGCAGGTGCCAGCCCCGCCCTGGAAATGCTGCTGATTCACTGTGGGGTGAGGCCAGGAATTCCTTTCCTTTCCCTTCCCTTTCCCTTTCCCTTTCCCTTTCCCTTTCCCTTTCCCTCTTTCTTTCTTTCTTCATTTCTTCATTTCTTCATTTCCCATTTATTTGAAAGGCAGAGAGACAGAGAAGGGTACAAACAGATCCCTCACCCACTGGCTCACTCCCCAAATGCCTGCAACAACGGAGGCCAAGCCAAAGCCAAGGGCTGAGTACGCAGTCCAGATCTCCCACATGGGTAGCAGGGACCCAAGTAGTTGAGCCATCACCTGCTGGTTCCCAGGGTGTACATCGCCAGGAAGCTGGAACTAGAAGCAGATCAAAGCCTTGCACCAAGATAATAAGCCCAGAAATAGTTGTGTGGAGAAGGGAGCAGTATCAGAAACCAGTTCCAAGTGCCTTTAAGGCCTAGGAATGAATCCAGGGTAATCACGTATCCTCCCTGAACTGGTTCCCTGACTCCTAGGGTTCCTGCTGGTTCAGCTGTGACCCTGAATATGCCATGGGATCTGACCCTTGTTCTGCTCAGCTCACACGTGGAATTTCCTATGATACTACGCAGACAGCTGAACGTGGTGCCTCTTAACACCAGATGTGATCTGGGGTCCAGTCCCCAGCTTAGCATGAATCTAACTTGACTTCCAATTCCATATTGTCCCAGTTGAGAATTTACAAGCCACAGATCCCCTCATTGCTTTTGGCTAATTCTAAATCTGGGAGTCCTGCTGTGCATCCACTCTGCGTTCTTATTTTCTGCTAAGGCAGTGATTCCTAAATGTTGTTGTCTCTTTGTCACCTTCATTATTTTGTATTCTTATATGGTTAACCATACTGTCATTTGCTTTGCTTTTTTTTTTTTTCTATGATCCATATTTTTATTGTGTTGGAATCTACACAATTCAAGGTAGATGTTCTTTTTTTTTTTTTTTTTTTTTTTTTTTTTTTTTTTTTTTTAGGAGAGGCATGTCAGTCTCTTTATTTGGCATTCAAAATCTTTCACAATTTTATCTCTACAACCCTGAAATCCATCTCAGTTCACATAGGGTAAATTCTAGCAAAATAAATTGCTTGCTAATCTTCTTAAATGCTGCATCTACCTTCCTGTACATCTCTTTGCCCATAAATTAAATTATAGGTCCTTCTTCATAGGCTATATTGTTATTAATTTTACCTTTTTTGTTTATCTTTCTCAGATAATCCTCTCTTTTCCTGTTTTTTTTTATTATAAACACTTTTATTTAGTAAATATAATTTTCCAAAGTACAGTTTAGGGTGCGGGTGGGAGGGAAATTGTGGGTGGGGGAAGCCATTGCTTTTCTTCAATTTAATTTTTCATTTAGCATCATCCTAAACAAAACTTATGAGTGTAAAATCAGACTTGGTGAGCCACTTCTTCAGAATAAATATGTGACCATCAAAATTATTAAGAAACTTAGTCTAGGGGCTGGTGTTGGCATAGTAGGTTAAGCTGCAACGCTGGCATCCCCTATGGGCAGCAGTTCGAGTCCTGGCTACTCTGCTTTCAGTCCAGCTTCCTGCTGGTGCTCCTGGGAAGTAAGCAGAGGATGGCCTGAGTCCTTGGGTTCCTGCACCCGTGTGGGAGACCCTTGTAGAGTTCCAGGCTCCTAGCTCCAGCCTGGCCCAGCCCCAGAAGTTGCAGCCAAATGGGGAGTGAACCAGCAGATTCTGTCTCTCTCTCCCTGTCTCTTTAATGCTTGACTTTCAAATAAATAAATCTTTATTAAAAAAAAAAAAAAGAAAGAAAGAAAAAGAAAGAAAGAAAAGCAGAAACTTAGTGTGCAAAAAGAAACCTGGTGTACATTCATCCCCTGAAATCATGTCACGTATCGTCAGTTACATGTTGGAAACCCTCTCCCAGGGGCTAGCCTACGAGGAACTTCCTGGGTGGCTACCATAGGCACGGCCCACTTGTCGAAGGGTAATGTAAATCCCAACAGAAACTGGAGGCGGTCCTGACACCTGAGCAGAAGTAAGTGCTATGCAGAAGTCTAAGGCGCTGTGGGTGCGTATGATGAGGAGTCTGTTTTGAAGGCTGGAAGGCAGGATTGACCTTCCTTAGAGGTCACATCCTAGCTGTTTATGTAAAATCTTCAGGGAGTAATTGTTGATGCACCTGCAAGGCTCACCAGCCTTCATAACCTGGGAGAGGTAAAGGAGCCCAGGGAGTTACCCTTGCCCTGAGGTAGTGCTCAGGCTCCTCATGGGTGTCCTGTCATTCAGCCCGCACTTGGGGCTGTGAGCTAGAGATGGCCACGGCTAGGTAGGTACGTGCTCCCAGCTATTAGCTGGCCAGGTCTGCCTGACCCCACAGCCTTTTATCTGCTTCTCTGCCGTGTGTCTGTCCTGGCTGTTGTTGGGCCATATTCTGTATCTCGGATGATTTATGTGTTGAACAGTGATGCTTTAGAGAGGTGAGAAGCAAGTCACAACATCAGAAAGGTTGACCAGGTCTCTGTGCTATTATTAGATACATGCCTTCTAACTGAATACCTAGGGAAAAAGAGCTCCATCAAGAGTGTCTTAGGGCAGATGGTTGACAAAGAGCCAGAAAGTTTGAGCACCATCTGTCACCATTATCTGGGTTTAATAATGCCCACACTGACCCAAAGAAGCCTTCTACAAAATGGATTAGAGCTAGATTTTTTATCTTCCTTCTTTAACACTTTGTGGCTAATCCATCTTTACTCCTGATTGAGTTATATGTCAGCACTAACAAATGTTATGAACTTGATCAGTAGCCAGCTCGTCAGCTCGAAGGATGGGAGTAGATGGATGCATGGTTGGGATAGACTGCTTTCTAACGATGTGGCAAAAAGAACTCACTATGTGAATTCTCCAGGCATCTATGAGTTGCCTTATTATCCTGCTCAGAACTGTTGTCTGTGGTTTCAAAGTTACGGGGTTTTCCAGGTTGCAGCAAAGTCAAAAAAACAAAATTATATTTAAAAAATAAGATTTGCCACTAATTCTGTGAATATGGAGATCGTGGTAAACAGATAGTAATTCTTAGAAGTTTTGGGTTGCCAGCTCTGCTGATCCCTAGCTCGGAAATGCCAAGTAGTACAGGAAGACCATAACAAATGCAGTCACTGTTAGCAGGAAACTAAAAAGGCTTTGTGATTACATTGCTCCTTGTCTGCTCTCTGGGCTTGTCATCATTGGTTTCTATGAATTAAACACCCAGTAGCTGAGAAATTGTCCTTTGTGGCTCGGTGGTCAGTAAGCAAGTGTCTTTAAAAGGTCATTGAGTGCCTTGCCAGTTTTCCCCTTGGTTGCTGTGTGGGTGCTTCTCCATGTCTGAGCACAGTCTGTAGTGACTTCAAGGAAATGAGGTACTTAACTCTGATCTGCACACCAGGGCACCAGAAGCACTCACCTGCGAGGAAACCCAGCACCTCAAGTTAGGTCAGGACAGGTGTCAGTAGCATCTCCTATCAGAGTGCCTGATTCAAGTCCTGGCTCCTCCTCTTCTCCTCCAGCCTCCTGCTAATACGTGCTCTGCGAGGCAGCAGGTGACGGCTCAGGTACTTGGGCCCCTGCTGCCCACGTGGGAGACCCGGATGGATTTCCAGGCTCCTGGCTTCAGCTTGGCCCCCAGCCTCAGCCATTGCTGCCACTGGGGAGTGAACCATTACATGGAATATATTTCTCTCTCTCTCCCTCTCTCTCTCTTTCTCCCTGCCTCCCTGCCCCTCTTCTTCCCTCCCTCCCTCTTTCCTTTTCTCTCTGTCACTGTGCCTTTCGAATAAATTAAAAAAAAAAAATTACTAAAGGCAAGGCTTTCCCTGTAGACACTGTATCCTCCTTGAGAAGGGAATTGCACATTCTTAGGCTTCTGCTGGTGGCTTCCTTCTGCCAAAGCCATCAGCTTCCTCTGAAAGGTGGAGAGAGGGAGAGAGGCAAAGAGAAAGACCACATGCGATCTTCCACTTGTGGATTCATTCACTAAGTGGCCTCAACAGTCTGAGCTGAGCAACCAGGCTGAAACCAGGAGCCCCGGAACTCCATCTGGGTCTCCCACATGGATGCAAGGGCCCAAGTATGGGAGCCATTTTCCACTGTGTTCCCAGGTGCGTTAGCAGGGAGCTGGGTTGGAAGCAGAGCAGCCAGGACTGGAACTGGCACTCATATAGTACGCTGGCATCCCACACTGCAGCTTAGCTCGCTGTACCACGGTGCCAGCCCTGGGACCAGTGATGTGTAAGCATAGAGCCACTCCAGAGTAAGGAAGTGTTGCTGATGGGAGTGCTCTGCACCTGGGGGGAGACGGCTGTTCCAGGTCCTGACTCCACACCATACCACTCTGCTTACTCTCTCCCTCTCTCCCTAGTCAGTACTTAAGCAGTCAGCGACCCCTTGAGGAGCTCAGGGACATCATGGTCCATTAGCAAGAAAGCTTTGCTTACGGACAGAAATGAGGGCCGCATTTGTCATCAGGCTTCTGGTGGGTGTGTCCACTGCGCTGTCTGTGCTAGGACATTGCCTCCTGCCGTCCCCACAGTCCCACAGTCTCTGACCCTCCCAGCCTGACGTGCAGCCTCAGCTCTGGCTGGTGCAGATTCCTGAGCGCTGCTCTCCTTTCAACCCAGCAGTCTCTTCTTCTCCACATCCTCACTTCATCCCTGTTCTTTTTAATTTTTTTAATTTTAATCTTTGATTAGTTTTTAACAGATTCAATGTGGTTTGCAGATAGAGTACAAAGAACATAGTGGTGTCCCCTCTCTTTCTGCTACCCTCTTTCCTTCTCCCTGTCTTTTTTTTTTTTTTTTTTCCGCTTTTGAGATAACACAAGCAGAGGATTGGCCAAGTGAGCCGCAGTGCCTGCCCCAACATCATCTTAACTGCTAGATGAAGTCAGGTCCTGCCATTCCACAAACTTCTAAGCACCCTGATCATGGCCTAGGTAGTGCACAGTCCTCCTTGCTCCCACGCTGAGCTTTGGTAGGTGTAGTTTTCTTCCCTGTTTTTTCTGTATTGGGCTTTTGTGATTCTAAAACATTGGAGTGGGTAACATTCAAAGTTCACTCCCATTCTGGTACTCTTTTCTTCTGGGTACAACTGTGTCTTGGTCATTTCTGGAACTCTGAACATATTTAGCACAGCTCACGCTGACAGTCTACGACACCTCCTGTGCCCTGCCCTGAGCACTTGTTCTGCATTGTTAATCTTCCCAAGTGTCTCGCACCAGGATTCCACATCTGGTCACTGGCAGAGCTTGAACTCAGAGCTTCGTGATTTCTAGTAGCTACACTGAGCTTTAAATGAATTGCACAGGAAAATTAGGCAAGCATAACATGGATACCTAGAATAGTGTCATTTCAAGATATAATGAACATGAATGAGGGTTTTTAATGCTAATTCTTCAAACTCTTAACACATATGTTACACTAACAGCTGTCTCAGTTTGAACTAGCCACATTTCAAGAGCTTAGTAATGACAGTGTGGCTGTAGACCATCAAGGAAAAGGATTCATAAGCTTAACATTTGTGGAGCAGGAAAGAGGAGGTGAGTCAGTGCCCCTCTGTCCTAGCCTCATTGGTTTCTCATTCTTCCATCTCCTACATCACTTGCAGAAACAAAAACAGTGGCTGAGGGAAGGATCAGGTTAGGAGATACCAATGCCACCTCGCCTTTAAAAAAAAAGATACCGACTTACATAGGAGTATAAAATATGAATATTTCCTTGTGTACTCCATCCAAAGGATAACCTCTTAGATATACTCCAACATCTTCTTTATTACAAAATCAAAAGTGTGCATGTGTGTGTATGTATACATTTGTTGTTTACGTAAATACATATGCGAACCGGTAAATTTCACAGAAATGGGCTTACACTGTACTCCTCTGTACATTGCCTATTCATTTAAAAATTATGTCAGTACATAGAGACCTAACTTACTTTCAGACTTTTTATTTGTGAGAAAGAGAGAGAAAACTCCCTTCCACTGCTTTACTTTTCAAATGCTAAGAATGGCCAGGCCTGGGCCAAAGCTGGGAGCCAGAAATTCAATTCAGGCCTCTCCTATGGGGCGGCAGGAACCCGGCTGAGCCATCGCCGCCGCCTCTCGGGGTCTGTGTAATCAGCATCCAGAACTAGCAGTCAGATGTGCAGCACCAGCATCTTAACTGCTGTTCCCGCATCTTAACCATCTGTAAACACCTGCCCCCAGCCCACTTTGAAAACTGTCCATTCACTGCATAATTTCTTGTTGCTGCGCATTGTTTGCTTGTTATCCTGTTATCAACAACATTGCAGGGAAATCCTTGGCCTAATTTTAGAATATTTGTCCAAGTATTTCTATATGGTGAATTTCAAGCAATATTACAAGGTCAAACAACATGCATATTTTAAAATTTCTGCCACCAGAAGCAAACTACCCTTGAAAAAACTTCAACGAAATTCTGCTTTTAGCTTAAGGTAAGAAATAAGATTTTGTTAAAAGTCATTCAAGACCTCCAATGGAAACCTTGGCTACCTCTTCTAACCCTACTTAAAAATAATACAAAATGGAAGGTGTTCAGTGAATATGGTAATTTTATAAAGCTGTTGTTAAGCTTGGTTTGATGCACAAGAGACCTCTTTCAACTGTAAAATTCACCAGGTTTCCTTTTTATCAGCTGAGGAGTGATAGGGGAAGGAATCAACCTCATTTTTCAGTTACAAAAAGCTTATCTTAGATCAAGTCCCAAGCAGTTGTGTAGACCGGTTTTTTTCAGTGCACAGACAGTCCCAGGATCCTGCTGCACAGGTCAGCAGTGCCGAGGCTGGGAGACAAGTGTTGAGTACTGGTTTCCTTCCAGGTGGGCCCTCTCCTCACCTCGTCTCTCCCACGCAGTCAGCCTACAAGAGCTCATGCATCATTTCTCCAGATTCTGTCCTCTGGGTCTACTGCGTGCAGTAGCTATGGAAGGTTTTTCCATCAGCTACTTCCTCAAATAAGGAAAAGAATCAGATGAATCACTCCCAGCCTGCTTGGTCTTCAGTCTCAGGTCTACCCAGCCACATCTTTGAACCATTGAGGTGGATTACAAATACTTGGTTTGAGGCAAGAAGCCACCCACTACCGGCATAGAAAGGAGATCCTTTATACATTGAAAGCCAGTTCTTACTCCTCAAATCTCTGGTCAGTGACAAACTTGTCATTTCCTTTTTCTGATGAACAGGAGGTACTTCCCAGCCCCACACAATAAAAAATATGAGGCCTACACAAAATTGTTGTAGCTGGGACTTGGCACTATGATCTGAGTTGAGCCTGGCCTTGGTAACTTCCTCAAAGCACGATGTAACACTTAAATTTGTTGTTTTATAATGTCCGTGCAATGTGCTAGACAATAAATACAGTGAATAATGTAAGTGATTTCAGATAAATGTAAATGCATGAGATTTTATTGTATTCCTGCATAATTTCCCACGAAACAGTGCCAAGGCACTAAAATACAACAAATGGTAGGATGTTATAAAAGGGCGGGCATTTGGTACAGCGGTTAAGATATCATTTGGGACACCTGCATCCCATATCAGAGTCCCTGGGTTCACTTCCTGGCTCTGCTTCTAATCTAACTTCTCGATAATGCACACCCTGGGAGGCAGACTCAAGTGTTTGAGTCCCTACCACCTGTGTTGGAGACTTGGTTTGAATTCCTGGTTCCTGGCATTGACCTGACCCACCCCTAGCTGGTGGAAGCATTTTGAGAGTGAACCAGCAAATGGAAGAGCTCTCGATGTCTTCAAATCAATAAAATAAATAAATAATTTAAAAAGAAAAAAGATAAGCTTATTTTTTAAATGTTGATAAAATGGAATTAAAAGATAAATTAATTTTTTAAAAAAGGATGTGATAAAAATTCTGCTTAGGTTGTAGAGATAACCTGTGGGTAACTCGACTTGGCCCACTGCTGTGGGATGGTGTGATACCCATGCTCTGTTGCTGTGGGATGGTGTGATACCCATGCTCTGTTGCTGTGGGATGGTGTGATACCCATGTCTGCTTCCCATCTGGCTTTCCTGGGGGAGCTGGAGAAGCTGATGTCTGGCAGTACTTGAGTACTAAGAAGCACTGAGCACTTTTCATGTAGAAATAAAAAATAGTACCTGATTTCCTTTCAGCTCACCTATCATCTTCTTCCTCCTCCTCCCTCCCTCTCTACTTTTCTTTCTCTTCTGTCCTCTCCCTCTGCCCCTCACTCTTTCCCTTCTTCCCATCCTAATCATAGGAAATACAGAGCATTCAGCATGGTCGTCTGATAATACATGATAGTATTGGATTTGTGGTTTGTTGCCCCTATTTTGCATGCTAAATTAAATTTACAGATGTTAGAATTTATTTCTAGACAGGATTCGGAGTTAATACCTTTTTAGGGATGTGTGTACATGCATGGGCGCACACGCACACACACTTTGATAATGATAATATGAGAACAAAAGATGCTGCAGACACGTGGACTGTATTTACTTGGAAGTTAGAATTTTGCCATCAGATTTCTCACAGAAATTAGTTTTTAAGGTAGACAAATTTCCAGGAATTCATATATACAGATTCAGGAACATAGAAACAATGTTTCCCACCCTCCCCTCCCTCCTGCCCATGCTCCCACCCTTCCTCTCCTCCTTCCTCTCCTATTCCCTCTCTTAATTTTTACAAAGATCTACTTTCAGTTCACTTTATACTCAATAAGATCAACCCTACACTAAGTAAAGAGTTCAACAGATACTCAGAAGAGGAAAACACTGTTCCTCAACAGTGGAGCAAGGGCTGTAGAAGTCATGGAATCTCAAACTGTGAAGGAAGTTAGATTTTAGTTCTAACTGCTTCCGGGTCTTCCTTTATCACTGGTATATTTAGAATTTGCTGGACATTCCCCGTCCAAAACCTGGGAGGAGATCCAAAACTTTGGAAGTCAGGCAGCAGGAGTCTGCCATATGTGTGGGTGCTGCTACCAGCCATTTGACTGGTAATTTAATGTACTAGTATTTCAATATTCGAAGGAATTTGGAAGGCATTTGCTCTGTTTTGTTGGTCAGAGTCAAGTTGAATTATCCAGGTATCATTATGCAATGAAGTCAACTTCATAGGTACTTAGTTAAGTGGTATACAGCCCCATTAAAGATGACGCTGAACTTAGTACTCAGACATCTCACATTTTCTCAGTGGTACCTTTTTAAAAAGATTGTCTGTTTAACACCTTCTTGTTGCAGCACCTCTTAATAGATTTTAAATAATGCTTACTGCCCCTCTCTCAATTTCTCACTAAAAAGACAAAAACATCTAATATTAAAAACTAAGACTGGCAGTGGAATGATTTTCAAAATTATTTGGGCAATCTCCATGCAGCTACAATTGGACTTTAAAAAAAAAAAGATTTATTTATTTACTTGAAAGTCCAAGTTACACAGAGAGAGGAGAGGCAGAGAGAGAGAGAGAGAGAGGTCTTCCATATGATGGTTCACTCTCCAACTGGCCGCAATGGCCGGAGCTGTGCCGATCCGAAGCCAGGAGCTTACGAGTCTCCCATGTGGGTTCAGGGGCCCAAGGACTTGGGCCATTTTCTGCTGCTTTCCCAGGCCATAGCAGAGAGCTGGACGGGAAGTGGAGCAGCCAGGTCTCGAACTGGCACCCGTATAGGATGCCGGCACTTCAGGCCAGGGCGTTAACTTGCATTGCCACAGCACCGGCCCCTACAATTGGGCTTTAAAACCTATTTGATGACACAGGTTTGTTAGGTGCAGCTGGAAGTAAGAATACCCTCTTATCCTTTCTCACTTCCCTTGTTGCAAATCCACAAGGTTGATTTCAGCTCAAAAAATGGAGAACTGCCCCACCATGACTGCCAACGGAGAGCTCCAGGGTTCTGTTGACTGTCCTCTGTCATTAGTGTTACATCTCATTTTCTCTAAAAAACATGAGCAGAAAGGAGCCCAGGTCCTAGAGGTGAGAGGAATTAGGATGTGGGGCAGAGACTTGAGAGCGAAACACACCGCATATTAAAATCTAAGAGCTGCAGCTCAGGGAGCCTTCGGTGTTTACAGAATGGGCTGAAAGTGATGTCTGCTTTGTGTTGGCTACACGTTGTCTGGGTAGATTACTCCTCTTAGAAGAATGAGAAAACAAAGTGAACGAATGAAATGCTTGTAATTTTTGAAGAACTACTACTAAACAAGGCAAAGTAACATTATCCAAAAGACATGAAAAAAATTCTGAAAATAACTACCTAGTGAAATCAGAAAATTCCCAAAAATCAGTAAATTAACACAAGAGTGCTAGAAGACATTCTCTAGATCAGAAACAAAGCCACAAGAACTGAACATTCTAAAGTATAAAAACAGCAAATGGAGCTGAAAAGTGAGGTGCCCAAATTGTGGGACGGTAAGAAAGCCAAGCACAGTGTGCGATTAAAGTCTAATAAGGGCCGGCGCCGTGGCTCAACAGGCTAATCCTCCGCCTTGCGGCGCCGGCACACTGGGTTCTAGTCCCGGTTGGGGCGCCGGATTCTGTCCCTGTTGCCCCTCTTCCAGGCCAGCCCTCTGCTGTGGCCCCGGAGTGCAGTGGAGGATGGCCCAAGTGCTTGGGCCCTGCACCCCATGGGAGACCAGGAAAAAGCACCTAGCACCTGGCTCCTGCCATTGGATGAGCGCGGTGCGCCGGCCGCAGCGCGCCATCCGCGGCAGCCATTGGAGGGTGAACCAACGGCAAAAGGAAGACCTTTCTCTCTGTCTCTCTCTCTCTCACTGTCCACTCTGCCTGTCACAAAAAAAAAAAAAAAAAAAGTCTAATAAGGGTGAAAAGGAGACTGCATGTAATATGGACTGGGAGCATTGATGTGAAAGACAAAATTGGAAGTTCTCACAGGATACAAAGGAAAGGAGCCGAAGGTTTAAATGAGAAAATGACAAATATATAAGAGATAGAGAATAGAAATCTGGCCTAAGAAGTTGATGGTCTTAATGCATTCATCTAAACCATCATTAAAGAGAGAAGCATGTTCCTAAGCTGAGAAAAGAGGAGTATGCAGATGAGGAAGCCTTGAATGTTTTGGAGAAAATCGTTGAAAAGAGGCATTGTAGTTGGGCTGCCCATGTCATCTTAGAGAATAAGGAGTATGTCGATTCGTGTGAATGGTGAGTCCAGAGATAGGTGAGCTTTGGCTTGACTTGATCCCGTAGCAGTAGCTCCGTGTCTCTGAGATCCCCTCATCTGTGCTGTGGCATCTCCAGAGATTCACATGTGGCAATGGGTTGTCGTAGTTCCAGGTGTTAACACTGCACACCAAGATGCCCCTGTAAAGAATGCATTCTGTGCTGCATCTGAGCAGGAGTCCGGAGGTGAACCCTGCGGACTGCTTTGGGACCTGCTCTTGACCACCCAGTGAGTGAGACCAGAGAAATGGACAGCATTCATCAGATAGGTGAGAGTTTGCAGATGAGGATTCTGTTATGAGGTGAGCGAAAAAAAATGGTTACCAGAGCCACAGCTCACAAAATCCACTCTAAAGAGAAACACAGAGCCCATGCTGGGAAAAAATGTTTGAGTTGCAAAGAGAAAAGCACACGTCCACAAGGATCCAAGAAATTTATTTTAATGCCATACAAAAAGGAAAGAACTTCAGTCAGTTTTAACCAAAAGCCAGAAGAGAAGAAAGAAAATTCCATAGCCTTGTAGGGGGAGCATGTGTAACCCAGGCACTTCTCACTCAGCTGGGTTGTCTTAAATGTGTGAAGGCAACAGAAAGGGAGCAGGTTCAGTGGCTGCTGGTTGGTTGAATACCAGGTGAACACTGGAGCTAAGTGGGAGGGGGTGGAAGGAGGCGCTGTGGTTTGTAGACCAGAGGGATGCCCAGCAGGGTGGTAAACACATCCAGCACCCAGCCCTTCCCAGAAGCTCGAAGGGTAACCGTGACGTCAGCAGGCCTCACCTGTTAGTACTGGCCGTACTAATGACCCTACAGGAATGTGGTTGGGTTAGTGTATTTTTCACAGCAGAATCTGGATGAGGCTTTAAAGCAAATAATTTCATTATGAATTATTAGTCCTTATTATGAGAATAGCCCTGTAATTGGACTTCAGAAATTCCCCTCCTGAGAAGCCTCAGGCAGAGCATACCATCAGATTTAAAAATCTAATTAAATATGACTAAAATTAAGTTTCATTTTAGCCCACCTATGGCTAGAAAGAAACAGTCTCTAACAAAGGGGAAAAAAGAAGTAGGTCAAAGGGAGATACGAAAGATGAAGTGAAAATGCGGATGAACGAGATAAGAAAAAATTATATGGAGCCACCAAATCGTGGTCCACTTGGAAGGCAGGCAGCAACAAGCAAAACGCATTGACACCTGGGAAACAGGAAGTGATGCAAGGGGGGAGGGTGGTTATTCAACTTTCAGATGCATGATTTGTTCCTTCCAGTATGGTCATTTCTGGCTCTTTCCCATCTTTCTCTAACACTGAATTTCTCTATGTAAACATGTGTATTAACACAAAAAGAATTCATCAAAATGTCCAGCATTCGTGGACTTGCTTAATAGGCAGCGGCGTTAAGGAAGGTGTTTGTGGTGGAGCGTTCCTGCCTGGAAGTGAGAGTGGCCTCGTGTTACTCATCTTACTGGTAGTGTAAGTGTCATGCACGGTGCTACATCCCTTACCCATTGTTCAGATGTTCACGTGCCTGAATGCTCACTGGGAAAGAACCACTTCCCAAAGGACCCCAGGTTCCTAGAGGCCCCTGCCTCTTGCCTGAGATCCCACAGCCTCTTTTATTATACAGCAACTAAATGGTTACCAGCTGTCCCCTGCCAGGGTTCTTCCATGTTTAAAAAAAAAAAATCCGAAGGCAGGTGTTATGGCCCAGTAGTTAAGTTACTGCTTGGAATACCCACATACAACATGAGAGTGCCTGCTTCCAATCCTGGCTGCTCCTCCTCAGATCCATCTTCCTGCTGATGTACACCTTGGGAGGCAGCAAGTGGTGGGTCAGCTGCTGGCGTCCCTGCCACCCACAGGAGGACCCTTGTGAAGTTCCTGGTCCTGCAAGCGTTTGGGGAGTGCACCAGCAGGTGGAAGATAACTATCTCTATCTTTCTCTTTCTTTGCTTTCAAGGAAAAAATAAAAATAAAAAATTGTATGTTACTCAAGGCTCTGTGGATGCATTCCTGAGAATACACTGGCTATAATGCCTACCACCACAGTGTCCTTTAAGTCCCCCAAGCTCATCCTATGTTGCTGGCAGTAGCTTCTTGCAGCTATCACGTGAACTGTTGCTGGTCTGGAGCAGTTCATTCTGATCTTAATCCTGTTATCTGGACCTTAAAGCCTTCTGGAAATGAATAAAATGTACAATTTAATATCTGGCAATGACATGTGGTTTGTGTTGTTGGGGGTAGGGGATTATTTTGCTTGGGTTTTTTGTATGTGTTGTTTTGAGGCAGATTGAACATTATCATCACCAGCATTAGCCATCTTGGCACAGAAAGTTCCCCCCAAATCTGTCTGAACCGTAATCCTTACAGATTTGTTAACGTTATGTGGCAAGGGAGATTTTGCAGGTAAAATTAAGATTGTGAACCTTAAAATAGATTATTCTGGATTATCTGGGTAGGCTAAATCTAATCTAAATCTAGCCCTTTAAAAGCAAAGGACTTTCATAGGCTGGAGGCAAAAGAGATGTGACAGAAGGGAAAGTCAGAGACACTGGGAGCATGGGTGGGTGTGGCCTGCTGTTGCTGGCTCTGACAGGTGGGGATCACTATAGGAACCACTCTAGGATATAAGGGACGCCCCAGCTCAGTCTTGGAACCACTGAAAACCACCAGAGAGGAGGGGGATTGACTTCCTGGATGGAGCACAGCTCTGCCAGTACCTCAATGTCAGCTTTATCGGGCTCTCAAGCAGAGAAGCCCCTGACCTCCGCCGTGTCTGGACTTCTGACCTACAGAACTGCGGGGTGACTTGTGAGAGGTGGTTTAAGCCACCAGATGTGTGGTAATTGGTTACAGCAGCAATAGGAAATGAGTATACCAACATTTAAAATAACGACAGCAGCAGCAACAAAACCCAAGAGGCACAGTGGAATAAGCAGTAAATGCTGCCGACCACACAATTCAGAATCGCAACCGACATCTACATAGTTCTGAAGGCCAGAAGGAATCCCTGGGAGCCAGCACACAGCACCCAACCAAGAGTATCCCAAAGCAGTGCGAGTTTGAGGGAAGCCCAAATGTGCCTGTATATGTTATCTTTTTTTTATAAGAAAAAATATTTTAGAAATGAAGAATTTTGACAAAGCCTCCTTGCATGGGGCTATAATTAAGAGTGTGGGTGTAGTGTTTATGGCTACTCATTTGTGTACTTAAAGTCAATATTGTATATAGTAGCAAATTGGTGAGAGGAAGACATCATGCAAAAGGGAGATTGTTTTGGCAATGGGTACATGCTGTCCCATTTGTATTTTATTTCTGCTGGTACAACCGTAAAAAATTTAGACAAGGTTTTCAAGATGTGTTAGTACAAGGTCTGGGTGTTAGTTTATGATCCCTAGGCTCTGAAGGCTACTTACATAAGGAGTCAACCCAACTAGAAGGTACAGGAGATTTCTTTGTAGCAGGAATTACAGTGGCAATGAGGAAATCCACTGATAGATGCCGTGCTCCAAATATTAGTTGGGCATGTGGCTTGATGCGCCAGAAGCAGATTGCCTGGGTGGGAAGTTACAGCTCACTAGCTGTGGAGCACTGTACCAGGGACTTGACTTCTCTCTGCCCGTGTTTCCTCCTGTGTGAAAACAGATAGCAGTATTGCCTCTTTGCTGGTTTATTGTGGGAGTTTAATGCACAGCACTCAGAACAGCACTGAGCACATTGGCTGACTACAACAAGTGCTAGCTAGAATTAGGATTGTTACCTTTCCTGAAACATGGAGATATTCCTGAAATTGGGGCTTTCTGGCTTGTTCGACCCAAGAACCAATTGATCCCAAGAATCTTCCCCCAATTAGAGGTTGCCTGACCATTCCATGTAACAAAGCCAGACATCCAGTCACCTGTCAGCTCCTCCTCCCCCCCTCCGCCTTCCACTTCAAATTAGTGAGGTGTTATAGATAACGTTGACATGATAGCAATATGTTACTTACCATATGAATCTGCATTTTTAACTTTAAAGAACACTTAATCTAGCTACTGTCTTGTAGGGTAGTGTTTTATGAGATGATAATAAGCATGTTGTGAAATGATTGGTTGATAGTAAAATAATTTGGGAAATTCTAATTTAAACAAAGATTTCCATACCGGGACTTACCAGAGCCCTTATTAATAAATGCAAAATTTTAATTTCTAGCAATATTTCATGCATTGCTCCTCATATTTGGCTCTAGAAAATCTTTTACAAGGCATATCTGAAAATTTCCTGGACATATTCTGCTCATTCAGTCTGGGGGAAAGCTGTCCTAAAATTTGTGAGTAGACTGTTGTGAATTGATCCTGATGTAAAGGAGAATTTGTGATTACAGAGCCCAAACAGATGTGCACACATAAGAAGAACTCCAATTAGATTCAGCATTAAGGCATCTTCTTCTCATTTTATATACTAAATGGCCTTCTAGGTCCCATTAATGACTTTTCCCAGTAGTCCTTCTCTGACAGAAGACAAGACCATGTTGTAAAATGGCATAATCTTCCGCTTGGCAAAGACTGAGTCATGAAATCCATGTTGAGTTAGGTATTCTGGGTCTGTCACCTGTGATTTAGCAAGGCCTTTTGTAAAACGGTGTGTTTTTATCTGTGAGCTAAGCAAGTGAGTTTGCCACAGTTTCATGGATGCTGGCAGAAAACACAAGACTCATGAGTTAGAGACAAAGGACAGTTTATTACTCACAGCAATAGCAATAGCAAGAGTATCAGCATTTTTACCAGCTCCCCAATTTCCATAGAAAAAGGAGAAGAGGACCAGGTGATAGCTGCACATACTATAGGTTGTATTACGGAAAAGAAACCCATGCTTAGGGAACTCAGATCCTTTCTAATAGACACTAAGTTGGCCTGGCCTTTGCCCCAGCAGGAGACATTATTATGTTGAAGAGTAAGCAGACTCATTGTGCTCCAGAGAGAATATCTCTATCTTCCAAGGCTGTTCACTTGAAAATCTAGTCTGGGACAAATGCAGTTAGTGCCTCTGTTGGCAAGATGTGCAGAAGCAAAGGACCTGTACGGGACAGTCTCCCCACAGGCAGTGGCCCCTCCATTCCTTACAGCATTCTTGCTTTCTCAGAAACAGGTCTCGATCCCATGCATGCACCTCAAGATCTATGGCCAGACCTGCATTATTTAGATGAATGTAAGTTAGTGTTTTTTGTTTCTAGTCACAGAAGTTAAACCTCATGGGGGTAGAGACCTGTATTTTGTTTACTTGGATATCCCATGGGCATAGAATTCTATCTGGCACATAGTCAGCTTTCAGTAAAGGTCTGTTGGTGGGTGAGTGAATTTCCTGAGTTGTTCCCATTGGAACAGTCAGTGTATTGGCCTTGCTGTGCAGGTGCAGCAGTTCTGTCGCTGTCTTCAAGAGACTGCTTGCAGTGATTGCTGGAATGTTCTCCCTGGAGAACTTACCACCCATCCATCCCCACCCCTAGCTTACCTCCTGGCCGCTCATCTCATTCTTCATGTCTCAGAATAAAATCAGTCCGCCCTGGTGGTCCCTGTCACTGCACCTTGGTTCTTCTTCATGGTAGCACTTACCGCAGTTGGCAGTTACATACTTATGTTAGTGGTTTGAAACCTGTTTGTCCCATCGCTTATGAAACTAGGGGCCAGACCACCTCTATTGTGGTCACCACTGTATAGACAGCACCTAACCAAGCAGGGCATAAAGTGGCTGTGGAGTAAAGAAATGGTGAATGAATGAACATTTCAGAGCCTGTGGCTCGGAGTCCGCATTCTGTGTGAGTTGTTTTAGCGCAGTATAGGCCACATGTATTCTCGGGTCCCTGTCTCCCTTAAACCTGTTTTCCTGTTTCTCCCCAGTCACAGAGTCCCAGAATTCTTCTTTAGCAGTTTAATCTTTGTTATTTTACATCCCCAAAAAGCATTCGGTAAGTTAGAGAATTTATATTATTTTACTAATCCTGATGACGTTAACGTATTCAACCAACTTAGCATCATAAAGAGATGAAACTTGCTGCAGCTGGGACCCTGTAGAATTCTTCTCCCAATTGAAGGACTGTACAAGACTTTCAGTCTTTGAAAAATTAAGAATAATCTGAATACTCTTTAGAATATTCTGAAGGCCGGCGCCGTGGCTCAACAGGCTAATCCTCCGCCTTGCGGCGCCGGCACACCGGGTTCTAGTCCCAGTTGGGGTGCCGGATTCTGTCCCGGTTGCCCCTCTTCCAGGCCAGCCCTCTGCTGTGGCCCAGGAGTGCAGTGGAGGATGGCCCAGGTGCTTGGGCCCTGCACCCCATGGGGAGACCAGGAAAAGCACCAGTCTCCTGGCTCCTGCCATCGGACGAGCGCAGTGCGCCAGCCGCAGCGCGCCGACTGCGGCGGCCATTGGAGGGTAAACCAACGGCAAAGGAAGACCTTTCTCTCTCACTGTCCACTCTGCCTGTTTAAAAAAAAAAAAAAAAAAAAAGAATATTCTGAAGATAGCAAAGAAGTAAGAGACAAGCCTCCAGGAGTTATAACCTACATGAGCAAATAAGAAAGGACTTATTTGACGTGTTGGCATGTGATAGTGAGCAAGCAGTATGCAATCATGCATAGGTAAGTGCTAACCTTTGTGGGACAGACTTTTTAAATGGTTAGAGTTTTGAAAAATAGTACCCTGAGCCAGGCTAGAATAATGGGGACTCCGTGAAGTTAATCCCAAGCTGGGTTGTAGAAATGTTTGATTAGCTATTTAAGAAAAAACTTTATGAAGCAAGTCACAGAAAGAGCAGTGTCGTTGAGAAGCTATCTTGTGTGCACAATCACTGTTGGACTGTAAGAATCACACACAGTCTTTGTGGCTCCTTTTCCATTTGGTTAAACAGCATACAGAGCGGAAGCCACACCTTCAGGCAAATACAGCTGGGGTGGAGGAAGCCAAAAGATGGAGCCCTGCTACGGAGTATCCATGAAGCAAATAAACTGGAGGAAAGGCTTGGAAGGTCATGCAATGTACTCATAAATCCCAGCTATTACCAGAGATGAAAGGGAAGTGAGAGGCATAGGAACAATAGGAAGGAGTGTCCCCAGTCCCCTCACTGCCTGTTTGCAGTAGGGGAGGAGCAGCAGGACTGCCCAGATGGCAGAGCCAAAGTTAGAAGGAGGCTTCCTTGCCCGGAGGCCTCTTTAGGAAATCCTGTTTGTGACGGCGGCTTCCCTGCAAAGTCACCAGGAGCCCTCCCCAGCCATGCTTTTCTGACGCCTAGGTTAAAACCTTATTATCGAGTGCACACAGCAAGCTGGAAATCCTATACAGGGTGAAGCTGGGGTCAGGCCTTATTTTGCAAGCGTTTACTTATCTCCCTCGTGCCATGCAAATGCTGTAACAGAATATCTGAAAAACAAGATAAGCCTCATCTTTTTTCCTGTATGGCTATGTTAGGGAATGATGGTTTTGATGGCCTTTAAAAAGCAGGAAAGGGCAAACCTGTGGTGCTGTTTCTTCAGCGAGGCATTACTACCCCAAGAGCCTGAGAACTGCAGACACACAGGACGTTGGTGAGCACTGGGTAAGGACACCATGGAATCCAAACCAAAGTAGCCACAGGCTCACCTGCAAAGAGACCCAGTGTTACAGCCAGGCTTTGGACCTGCGCCTTGCTTCTCCTTCTGCCATGCAGTGCTTTCGGATGTGAGGGTGGACAATTTACTCTCCATGCCAGACTTCACAAAATGGGATTTGTCTTCCCTTGCAGACATGTGGGCAAGCTACCACGGAGAGGGCTCTGCCTGACTGCTGGCCACTCTGGATACCCAGCACTGTGGCAGCGCAGCCCCAGGCCCAAATCTGACCCTGTGGCCTGATGATCTGGAAGCCCACACTGGCAGCCTAGGGTGGTGACAGCTCCAGTCGGTTGACATGGAGCTCCACTGGCACACAGAGAAAAGTGGGCAAGCGTGCTCATCTGGCAGTCTCTGGGATGGAAGAAAGCTCTGAGGCCCTGGAAGATTCTAGAACAACACATGGCCCCCGTAATGGGAATATGAACTCTCCTCCCTGTTTCTCAAGGTGGACCAAGCCTTGGGAAAAGAATCTTGGCCTTCCCAGAGGGAGCACATTACTTAGTGTGCCCTTCTAGGCGTAGGGCATGAATCAGGAACAGATTTCACAAGCCTGTCTCCTGTGAGACCAGGTTGCTCATTAGGGTTAATTATTCAGTACTTGGAGGAAATAATACGATGGAACAAAAACAGATTTCTGGAAGCCGGAGAGGGAAGGGGCTCAGAACACAAAGGAGGGGCAGGACTGCTCTGTTACAGGCTTTGAACATGCAAAGACAGCTACGGTGTGAATTCAGCAAACAGGGGAAATGGCCCCTTCTCAGCTATAAACGAGGCTGCTCCTCCCAGCACCACTTGTCCTCTGGAAACTCCTGTTCTCCCAGGAAAAAAAATGTAGGCAGACGATGGCAGCACCCTGGGGCTTCTATGCTGTTGCCACCACAGTGGACACTCCAATGTCTATACTCATGGGATAGTGTTTAAGAAGGTGAGTCGAGACTCCCCAGTGCTGGTTGATAAACCAGCTGTTTGGCACAGTGGTTAGGACTTCTGGGATGCCCACATTGCACACTGGTGTGCCTGGGTTCACACCCAGCTCCACTCTCAGGTACAGCTTCCTGCTTCTGCACACCCTCGGAGGTAACAGGTAATGCCTCATGCAGTTGGGTCTCTGCCATCCATGTTGAGACCTGGATTGGGTTCTGAGCTCCTGGCTTTGGCCTGGCACAGCCCAGGCTGTGTCAGGGGCATTTTAGAAGTGAACCAGTGAATGGGAGCCCGTGCACTTGCTCACTCGCTCTCTTTTTCTGCCTTTCAAATAAAGCTTGTAAAAAAGGAAACGTCTTGAGGCTTTACGCTGACTGCTGCCTCTGACTGCTGCACAGGCAGAGTGATAAAAAAACTGGGCTCTGGCCGGCGCCGTGGCTCAACAGGCTAATCCTCCGCCTTGCGGCGCCGGCACACCGGGTTCTAGTCCCGGTCGGGGCGCCGGATTCTGTCCCGGTTGCCCCTCTTCCAGGCCAGCCCTCTGCTGTGGCCCAGGAGTGCAGTGGAGGATGGCCCAAGTGCTTGGGCCCTGCACCCCATGGGAGACCAGGGAAAAGCACCTAGCACCTGGCTCCTGCCATCGGATGAGCGCGGTGCGCCGGCCGCAGCGCGCCGTCCACGGCAGCCATTGGAGGGTGAATCAACGGCAAAAGGAAGACCTTTCTCTCTGTCTCTCTCTCTCACTGTCTACTCTGCCTGTCACAAAAAAAAAAAAAAAAAAAAAAAAACTGGGCTCCATTTTCCATGTTTGCCTGCCAGTGCCCCCTGAGGGCCCATGTGAACAGCAAGTTTGGCCTTGTTTCCTTGGGACCCTTTCACCATCTTTCCTAAAACTGACATGAGAGTCCCACAGGGAAGAAACGCACAGTACACTTGGATGAACTCTGCGGAGTGCAGACCTTTCCTGCTACCCCCGATCCTCAAGTGATTCTTCTGTCTGAAATAATAATAATAGTAATAACAATAATAAGATCAGGAGTCCTAGACCAACTAGTGAAACTCTCATCTGGGTCATCCTTGTCATGTTCTGAATGGGCTCAGGAAACCATTAGTGATAACACACTGGGACCGTCGCAGGGTGGTTGCCTGCTTCACAGAACCCAAGTCATAAAACACCCTTGAAAAATACTCAAAAATTCCAGCTGTTACCAAAAATGAAAGGGAAGGGAAGTGCCCTCCCCAGCCCTGCCCCTCTGTTTCATCCCTACACGGCCTTTCCTGACCCCTGGTCCTCTTCCACGAGAGCCCTGCTTCCTTCGTGCGTTACTCCATGACTGTCTTCCTTTCTCCCTGTCCAGTGAGCCCAACAAGAGCAGGGACCAGGGCAGCCTTGCCATTTTTGTATTCCCTGCTCTGAGCGTGGTGAAGGGCACGTCCCAGACCCCACACGTGCTGAATGAATGAATTGAATGAATGAATGAGCGAATTACTGGAATGCTATCTGGCAAGCCCTTCCCAAGTTCGTCATGCACTCGTGGGCTCTTCATCACCTCTTTTCTTAGAATCCACTATAGAATATCAAACTTAGCAGCACTGCTTCATTCAGCTTTTTTAAATATATATATATTTATTTGAAAGAGAGAGATTTATTTGAGAGAGGAGAGACAGAGAGAGAGAGAGAGAGAGAGGTCTTCCATCGGCTAGTTCACTCCCCAATTGGCCACAGCGGCCAGAGCTACGCCGGTCCAAAGCCAGGAGCTTCTTCCTGGTCTCCCACGCAGGTGCAGGGGCCAAAGAACTTGGGCCATCTTCCACTGCTTTCCCAGGCTATCACAGAGAGCTAGATCGGAAGTGGAACATCGGGACATGAACCAGCGTCCATATGGGATGACGGCACTACAGGCAACGGCTTTACCCGCTACGCCACACTGCCGATCCTTTATTCAGTTTTCTTTTGAAGAAGCCTGAGATTTTTGTTCAGCCTGAGCCTTGCGTCCATGGAAAGCTCCGCAGTCATGTCTGGAAGATGCACCGTGGTGACGTGGTTTGGGGCAGCTTTGGGGCAGCCACAGTGTCTCTGTCACTTCTTAGCTGGCTGATGATGACTCATTATTAACCATCGCTCAACCTCAGTTTCCTCAAGCATAAAATAAGGGTATTAATATATAGCTCCCACATGGTGTTGATCTGAGGTTAAATAGAACAGTGTGTACAAAGCACTTAGCTTGCTCTTTTGCATTCTGTGTGCTGAGTAAAACTGAACCACTGTTACTGTTACTCATATTGTTAAGCACCTCACTATCATTTTTTCCACAATGGGATAAGGGTTGGCTTCTTGTCAGAGATAACAGAAGGATTTGAAGTCATATAATCTAGGGTTCTGGAATGCTGGGATTCTAGGCAGAACCCCAAGCCTAGGGCACAAAGTGTGAACCTCGGTCACAGCAGTCTGGGTGGCATAGCCAGATGACTCAGTAGTGAAGCAGTGACTCATTGTCACAGCTCCCTTGATCTCCTCTACACCCCCACAGTGCTAACGCTGGTCTTGGGGTCTAGTGAGAGGCTGAGCTTGCAAGTGAATTACAGGGAACCCATCTAATAAGACAAAAGGAGCTAGGCAAGGGGTTGGGCATTCGGCACTGTTTGGGATACCCATGTCCTATATTGAAGTGCCTGATGTGAGTCCTGGGTACTCCACTTCCTGTCCCGCTTCCTGCTGATGTGCACCGTAAGAAGCAGCAGGTGATGGCGCAAGTACATGGGTCCCTGCCACCCACAAGGGAGGCTAGATTGAGTTCTGGGCTGCCAGCTTCAGTCTGGCCCATCCGTGGCTGTTGAAGGCATTTAGTGAGCCAGTGGACAGAAGTAAGATATATTCTCTCTCCATATCTCTTGCTGTGTGTGTGCATGCACGCACGTGTCTCTGCCCTTCAACTTTAAAAGAAATTAAACCAGACAGGGTAAGAGGGTAAAGGATTCGCTGGGGTGTTCCTGCTTGGTCCTCCCTTGCTCTCTGTGGTGCCTCCCAGAATGCAGAGTGCAGGCCCCAGTGCCCACATGGCACGTCTTGCTCTGAGCCACAGGAAGAAATACCTCAGACCAGCTCATAGGGAAACTCCAGACAGTCAGCAGGAAGACGCTCAATCACAGATGAAAATGATTGTGTCTCACCATTCTTCTATGCAGTGTTCTGAGGGAGGAAATGGGAGAGGTTTAGCTATGAGACATTGATTAATTGTACAGAATGTACTTCAACTGCTCCCTTCCGTATCTGGGGCTGTGTGGCTGGCTCACTGGTTTCGGTCAAGAAAGGAGCAGTTATGCATTTGGTCATCTCACTGGACACAGATGCCTTTCCCATTGGTTTGGAAGGCAGCTGCCTCCCTTTTCCCATCCCAAGTGGAATCCAAGAGGAGCCCTGTTGGTTCTATTGCTTCTGAATCATGTAGAGTCAGCAATCTGGACTTTTCACACCACTCTCAACAGTAAGTGCGTACATTACACTTTGTGTAAGATTATTTTCCAAGCAGTATGTTTGGTGTCATTTGGTTTTACAAAGGCAGTGCATGGTGTTGCAGGCAGCTTTTCATTACCACAACAGAAAACCTGAGAAGCATCGTAGGAAGGAAGGAGGGTGACAGCAGTTCCCAGCTTTGCGGGTTCACGGTCGAGGATCAGGGAGCCCCAGTTCAGCATCTGCCTGCGGCATTCTCACGGGCAGAGTCCTGAAGCAGCACAGAGCCTCACTCGGCAATGGCACATGTTTCTGTCTCTTCTTGTAAAGCTGTAAGATCACTTACCAGGGGCTGGCGATGTGCCATGGTAGGGTGAGCCTCCACCTGCAGCACCAGCATCCCACATGGGCACCAGTTCGAGTTTCCAGCTGCTCCACTTCCAGTCCAGCTCCCTGCTAATGTGTCTGGGAAAGCAGTAGAAGATGGCCCAAGTGTTTGTACCTCTGTACCCATAAGGGAGACCCAGAGGAAGCTCTTGGCCTCCTGGCTTTGGATGGGCCATTTGGGGAGTGAACCAGCAGAAGGAAAACATCTCTGTCTCTGTCTCTCTCCCTCTCTAATTCTGCCTCTCAAGTAAGTAAATAATCAAAAAAGAGATCACTTACCAAGGATTCCTACCTCTAAACCATAATTGTACTAAGTTCCCACTCTCTTAGTATCAGTAAATTAAGATTTTAGAAACTAATCCTTTAACACATGGTCTTAGAGAGACACTCAAACGGCCCTCTAATAAATTATTGTAGCACATTTTTAAATATGGAGGAGGGGGAAAGGCATTTAATGGGCTAGGAGTTAAAGAGGTCTATAGTGTCAGAGTGCCTGGGTTCAAGTTGCAGCCCTGTCCCCAGTTCCAAGTTCCTGCTAATGCAGAGCCGAGGAGGCAGCAGGTAACAGCCCAAGGAGCTGTTTTCCTGCCATTCATTTGAGAGACCTGGATTGAGTTCCCAGATCCCAGCTTAAACTTGACCCAGCCTTGTCTGGTGTGGGCATTTGAGTGAGGAGTGAGCCAGCAGGCAGGAGCTCACTCTGTCTCTCTGCCTCCCAAATAAATTTTTAAAATCATTACCTTATTTGTATTTAAACATTTCCTAACACATAGCAAACACGTAAATGTGGTTGTTTTTTTTTGCATTAATGAAACTTGCAAGACTGTTCTTTTTTAAAAAATACTCATTTTACTTGAAAGGCAGTTAGAGAGACGAAGAGAAACAGAGAAAGAGATCCTCCATCTGTTGGTTCACTCTCCAGGTGGCCACAATGGCTGGGGCTGGACCGGGCCAAAGCCTGGAGACAAGAACTCTGTCCGGATCTTCCAGAGTTTTCCCAGGCTCATTAGTAGGGAGCAGGATTGGAAGCAGAGCAGCCAGCCTACTTGCTGTGCCACAATGGCGGTCCCTGCCAGACTTCGTAGAGCAAAGCTGTGAGAAACCTAGGAGTTCACTTGTAACTCAAGTTTTCTTCATTCTCACAGTTATCTCCTTGGGACTAACTCTGAAGTAAAGAGTATTCAAGAGCCTAAGGCCTTTTGAACATGGATCTATGTGGATTGCCTTTTCCCACCAAGGATGTATTAAACGCATGCTGTCCGATACATTTTTAGGGAAGAAGGTTGGGATCCCTGTCTGTGACCGACCCCCACCCCCACCCCCCGCGGTCGGACCCGTCGTCAGGACCAGGAGCTGGGAATCCTAACCGTTTCCCATCCTTTCCTCGTCTAGCTGCTGCAGGAGGCTGCAGTGTTAACGCAGAAAGCCCCAGTTTGGAGTACAGTCTGATTTCCCTGAGTCAGTCATATACCACATATACAAACCAGCCTCTTTTGTTTCTGTTGAAGAAATTTGATCAGCTATGCTAGGCCTGGAGTCCACTGTATCAAAATAAACGAGGGAATGGCTGGCACCGCAGCTCAATAGGCTAATCCTCTGCCTTGCGGCGCCGGCACACAGGGTTCTAGTCCCGGTAGGGGAGCCGGATTCTGTCCTGGTTGCCCCTCTTCCAGGCCAGCTCTCTGCTGTGGCCCGAGAGTGCAGTGGAGGATGGCCCAAGTGCTTGGGCCCTGCACCCGCATAGGAGACCAGGAGAAGCACCTGGCTCCTGGCTTTGGGTCAGCGCGATGCACCAGCCGCAGCATGCCGACTGTAGCGGCCACTTGGGGGGTGAACCAACGGCAAAGGAAGACCTTTCTCTCTGTCTCTCTCTCACTGTCCACTCTGCCTGTCAAAAAATAAAAATAAAAATAAACGAGGGAAGAGAAAACCGGGTCCTGTTTGTAAAAGGTTGGCATTGAACACCACTGTCATCAACTCTGACCCTCTAGGAACTTTGGATAGATAAACTCTATCTCTTTTATTTGAAAGGCAGAGGGATCTGGAGTTCAATCCAGGTCTCCCACGTGGGTGGCAGGGACCTAAGAACCTGAGCCATCACCTAGTGCCTTCCAAGATGCACACATTAGCAGGAAGCTGGACTAGAAAGTGGAGTGGGAGCTCGGACACAGACACTGCAGTATGGGAAGTGGACACCCCAAGCAGCGTCGTAACCAAGGTGCCAAATGTCCACCCCCTATGTGGACTTTGGATGCTGGCTCCTTAGCCCACGTGAACGCCAGCATCCAATGCCGCTTCCAGATGTGGGCAGGGCAAGGTGCAGGATACGTGTACATTCCACGGGCTGCTGAGCGGTGTGCCCTCTCAGGCCAGCTGGTGCCCATAGCAACCCCGACCAGCTGACGTAAACCCCCAGCTAGTTGGAGCAGGGGCGTGTGTTATCCCCTGATCCCTACATTAAACAGATTATGGAGGAGAAGCCAGAAGAGGCTGTTGGGAGGCTGAGCAGCCAGGAAGGCTGTACCGGGACTTGGATTTGCTTGTGTTTCCCCTTCTGGCTTTCCTGGCCAGCGTGTTCTCAAGTGATGACAGTTGGGCTGATTGAGAGCCGTTAGTCAAATCCAGTAACAGTATTCGTCTGTGGTTGGAAATGACTGTTAAAGTGAGTGCCAGGCTGCTCAGTTGTGGTTTTTCCCCCAGCTTCCAATTGTGCCAGGCTTCCAGCGGGAGAAATAGAGGCTGCGGTAAAGGAAACCGTTGATAAACGAAAGAAACCAGAAACTGTCACTACCCATAACAACGAGACAACAACAACAAAAAATTACAGAGGAAGGGGGAGACAGAGGAAATTGTTCAACGCGCTGGGAGCCGGCAGAGTCCTGTGATGGTTAGCAGGAGGCGGGTGTGGTGGTGCCCCAGGCAGTGACGAATCTTGCAGTGAGCACAGGCAGGCTGGAGGAACCGAAGCCACACTCCCCGGTCCTGCTGCTGAGCAAGGCCACTTTTCTTGAAGGAAGTAGTGACTGGCACTTCGTTGAGACTAGTTTTGTCAGTTTCCAAACATGTACCTCAGGCCGCTGGTAGGCAAGGAGGCCAAGCTGTGTCAAAAGAGTTGACCCTGTAAGTCCTTCCTGCTGAATTTTCTGGAACAAGTGTCCACTAACCTTGCTTCCCTTCCTCAGTTGTCAGGAGCTTTGCGCTGTCACTGAGACGTGCTTAGCTGCCAGTTTCTCCTGTTTACCGTGTTTATTTCAAGAACCTTAGACTGGCAGCTCTCCCCACGTGTTCACCAGAGCTCCCTGTTTGGTGAATCGAAGCCTTGGGTGGCTCTGTAAAGGAGCAAGAGACGGAAGTCGCAGGTGACATCCTGCAGGGTCTGACCCGAGCGAGCCTGAAGCATCTCTCCACCTCCCATCTGGAAGTGCGCCGCTCTGCCAGCCGTCCTGCCACATTTCAGTGTTTCTCTGACTTTTTTTTTTTTCCGCATTTTCTTTGCTGTAACATCAGGATGTGAGCTGCAATCCGCTGCTGACCTCTTAGGCTTGATTCTGCTAGAAAAAAGCAAAAGTTGTTATTTCTTGTGTATCATTGGTATCCAGCAGCTGGTTAACACAGGCAGTGGGTCAAGTGCTGATTAGGACAATATGTCTAATCTGTGAGCACTTTCATTATCATTCAGTACGTAAATGATCCTCCTTCCAGGCACAAGGAAACTGGACCTGGAAGAGACTAAAGGAACTGATGGTCAGAGTCAGTGCTGCCCTCACGTGTCACAGGCGCGGCTTCTGCCCGGCCTGGAGGGGCCACACAGGGTGCCTCATCCTGCCGCCTACACAAGGCTCAGACAGGCAGGCTCCACGCACTTACCCTGAAGAGCCCTTCTCTCTGGACTGGGCAGAGCTCCCACACAGCAGAGTGAAGGTCCCAGGACAGTCGAACCCCAGCTGAGAGGGTCAGGAGACGCGACACCGTAAGACCCTGTTTGGCGGAGTGTGTGGGTTTGTGCGGTGCTGCCGCTCCGTGTGCAGCTCACAGCCTCCTCCCTGTGTTCAGGCCTTCCTCCTTCCCGATGGCAGCTGCATCTTCTGATATACATCTCATCTAAAAATGCTATGGATGCTAATCAAATAATACCAGAGATACACTAGAAATCTATGTTTAATATATTTTGGCAAGTTACTGAAAAGCAGCAGTTTAATTGGCATAAAGAGAATCTCTTAGATATTTCAGCAACAAAATTCAAAGTAATCTAAAATGTGTATTGGTTGTGTGCTGAAAGTGAATTTTGTAAGCAATGAATATGGCTTATTATCAAGTTATACCAGATGTTATTTGTAATATATTAAGTATTTTACCCATAAGATTTTATAACATTTAAAGGACTGATAGATTCTCAGAGATGAATGAACACCACTCAGATTTCAAATTGTATTTTTTTAAAGATTTATTTATTTATTTGAAAATCAGAGTTACACAGAGAGAGGAGGTAGAAAAAGAGAGAGAAGGGTCTTCCAACCATTGGTTCACTCCCCAGTTGGCCGCAACGGCCTGAGCTGCACCAATCCGGAGCCAGGAGCCTCTTCCGGGTCTCCCTCGTGAGTGAAGGGGCCCAAGAATCTGGGCCATCTTCTGCTATCCCACGCCATAGCAGAGAGCTGGATCGGAAGTGGAGCAGCTGCTTCTCGAACTGGCACCCATATGGGATTTAACCCGCTGATCCACAGTGCCGGCCCCCAGATTTCAAATTTTAAAAGTTATCTGTGGCATAGTAAGCTAATCTTCTGCCTGTGGCTCCAGCATCCCATATGGACACCAGTACAAGTCCTGACTGCTCCTCTGCTGATCCAGCTCCCTACTAATGTGCCTGGGAAAGCACTGGAAGATGGCCCAAGTGCTTGGGCCGCTGCACCTGTGTGGGAGATCTGGAAAAAGCTCCCGTCTCCTGCCTTCAGCTCAGCCCAACTCCAGGCTTTGTGGCCACTTAGGGAATAAACCAGCAGATGAAAGACCTTTCTCTCTGTCTCTCTGAGACTCTATCTGTAACTCTACCTCTCAAATAAATAAATAAATAAAATCTTTTAAAAAATGTTATCTGAACTAACTTTATATCTGTTTTTCCAAGATATAATCACCCTGTAAGTTTCCATTGGGTACACTATTAGCTGTTTATTGCGTAGGTGTCCGAGTTCTACAGTTTGACATTTGACCTTGACACAGCCCCTCTGAGCCTCAGTTCTTCCCTCTGGAGTGAGGGTAACGTCTGCCTCGCAGAATGAAGTACAGCAGCCCAGCCTGTAATAAGTGCTTAGGAAAGTTAACCTATTACTGCTTAACACCTGTTATTATTAGCAGATGATACCGAAGAAAACTTTCTCCTTGACATTTTTTAAGTTGCACTGTATTTTTTTTAATATTTATTTATTTGTTTACTTGAAAGGCAGAGTTACAGAGAGGCAGAGAGAGGGAGGGAGAGAAATCTTCCATCCACTGGTTCACTCCCTAAATAGCCGAAACAGGCAACACTCCAAAGCCAAGCGCTTCTTCCAGATCTCCCACATGGGTGCAGGAGCCCAAGGACTTAGGCCATCTTCCACTGCTTTCCCAGGCCATTGCAGAGAGCTGGATCGGAAGTGGAGCAGCCAGGACTCAAACCAGCACCATATGGGATGCTGTCACTGCAGGCGGTTACATTACCCGCTACACCACAGTGCCAGCCCTGTGGTTCTTATATAACTTAGGAATAATAATGACCTTAAGGTTAAAGTCTCTACATACTTGCTTTAAGTCCTTTTCAGCATTTTAATCTAGCCAGAAGTGGAGAGAGTTCTCTTGTAAGTTGAAAGAATCTTATTTTTCAAGGAAAACTTTTCACCCCCATTATAATATTAAGACTACCAATTAAAAAGAAGTCAGACAGATGAGCAAGTCATTATTCTCTATATTGGAAGTAAACATTTATTTGCCTAATATCTAAAATGTGGCTATATTTTCTAAATACAGGAGCAGTTTTTGAGTGAGAAATTCAAGTATCATTTAAATCTTCAATTCTGCTAGAGGTCTGACCTGTAGCCACTCTTAAAAATACAAGAAATTACCCTGGGCTGGCGCAATAATTAAATATGAATAAACTAAGCAGTCCAGTGAAAACTTACAGAGTATAAGAATGAATCAAAAAAGCAAGATCTAACTATATGCTATCTCAGACATGTAAATGGCATGAAAAAGCCTAAGTGCTATGTTAACATCACATTAAAAAACAAGTATATGAGCCAGCACTGTGGTGTACCTGGTAAAGCCACTGCCTGTAGTGCCGACATCCATATGGACACCGGTTTGAGTCCGGCAGCTACACTTCCCATCCAGCTCTCTGCTGTGGCCTGGGAAAGCGGTGGAAGATGACCCAATCCTTGGGCCCCTGCGCCCATATAGGAGACCAGGAAGAGGCTCCTAGCTCCTGGCTTTGGATCTGCACAGCTCAAGTCATTACAGCCAATTAGGGAGTGAGCCAGCGGATGGAAGACCTCTCTCTTTCTCTCTCTGTCTCTCCTTCTCTCTTTTGTAACTCTGTCAAATAAATAAATAAATCTAGACCGGCACCATGGCTCACTAGGCTAATCCTCCACCTGCACACCAGCACCCCGGGTTCTAGTCCTGGTTTTGGCGCCGGATTCTGTCCCAGTTGCTCCTCTTCCAGTCCAGCTCTCAGCTGTGGCCCAGGAAGGCAGTGGAGGATAGCCAAGGTCCTTGGGCCCTGCACCCACTTGGGAGACCAGGAGGAATCACCTGGCTCCTGGCTTCAGATCGGCACAGCGCACCGGCCCCAACATGCCGGCTATAGCGGCCACTTGGGGGTGAATCAACGGAAAAAGGAAGACCTTTTTCTTTCTCTCTTTCACTGTCTAACTCTGCCTGTCAATCAATCAATCAATCACTAGATCTAAAAGAAAGAGAAAGGAGAAAAGAAAAGAAAAGAAGTTACCCCTACAGGGTGGTCATTTGGCACAACAACTTAAGTTACCACTTGGGACATCCACAACCCATATTAAAGTGCTTAATCCTAGGCCGGCACCGCGTCTCACTTGGCTAATCCTCCACCTGCGGCGCTAGCACCCCAGGTTCTAGTCCCAGTTGCTCCTCTTCCAATCCAGCTCTCTTCTGTGGCCCGGGAAGGTAGTAGAGGATGGCGCAAGTGCTTGGGCCCTGCACCCACATGGGATACCAGGAAGAAGCACCTGGCTCCTGGCTTTGGATCAGTGCAGCACGCCAGCCATAGCAGCCACTTGTGGGGTGAACCAAGAGAAGGAAGACCTTTCTCTCTGTCTCTGTCTTTCTCACTGTCTAGTCCTGATCCTAGTCCTAGCTGTGCTGCTTCTGGCCCAGCTTGCTAATTCTCCTGGAAGGCAGCAGATGATGGCCCAAGTGCCACCCACGTGGGAAATCAGGATGGAGGTCCTGGCTCCTGCCTTCAGCCCAGCCAAACTCTGGCTGGTGTGGGCATTTGGGGGGTGAATCAGTTGATGGATGGAAGAACTTTCTCCCTCCTTTTCCTCTCTTTTTCCCTTTCTCTCTCTGCGTTTTAAGTAAGTAAATAAATCTAGAAAGTAAATAAGGTAAATATCTCTCACTGTCTAATTCTGCCTGTCAAAAAAAATAAAAAATTAAAAAATTTTTAAAAAGTAAATAATACAAATAGAAAGTTGACCCCTCTAGAAAATGTATAAGGCAGAAGGATCATGTATACGATCATATGCCCTCAACTCTCCTTACACATCCATTCATCTCTAACATAAACTGAGTGCTTTGTACAGATGCTGGAGGTGGGCATTGATACTTGTTTTATAGCTTTTTAAAAATGTTCTGTGGTGAATTACATTTAAATATTCAATACAATAATTTCCATAATAAATCCAGCAGTATTGATTCAAGCTCCTCCACTTAATACATATGTGACTATGTCTGAGTTCCAAACCCTCCTGAGCCCTAGTTCTCTGATGTGTATGAGAATAACAGTGTCTGTGTTTCAAGATTGTTTGTAAGCATTAGAGAAGTAACACCTATAGTTTTGTAAAAGGATTTACTTATTTACTTATTTATTTGAAAGGCAGATCTACAGAGAGAGAGAGATCTTCTATCCACTGGCTGACTCCCCAGATGGCCACAACAGCCAGGACGAGGCCAGAGCCAGGAGCTTCATCTGGGTCACCCACGGGGGTACAGAGGCCAAGGACTTAGGCCATCCTCCCCTGTTTTCCCAGGCCATTAGCTGGGAGCTGGACTGGAAGTGAAGCTGCTGGGACACAAACCAGAGCCCATATGGGATGTCGGCGTCACAGGCAGTGGCTTTACCTGCCATGCCACAAAGCAGCCTCACTGTTAACATAAAGTCATGGAGGACGGTGCTATGGCGTAGCAGGTAAGACCGACGCCTGCAGTGCCAGCATCCCATATGGGTACCAGTTCAAATACAGCTGCTGCACTTCAAACTCCTCTCTCTGCTATGGCCTGGAAAAGCAGTGGAAGATGGCCCAAATCCTTGGGCCCCTGCACCCACATGAGAGACCCAGAATAAGCTCCAGGCTCCTGTCTTTGGATCAACACAGCTCCGGTCGTTGCAGGCAACTGGGGAGTGAACCAGTGGATGGAATCTCTCTCTCTCTCTCTCTCTCTCTCTCTCTCTCTCTTTCTCTCTCTCTCTCCCCCCTCTCCCCCCTCTCCCCCTCTTCCCCTCCCCTCTCTCTCCCCCCCTCCCCCTCTCCCCCTCCTCCTCTCTCCCTCTCCCCCTCTCCCCCTCTCTCCTCTCTCCTCTCTCTGTCTCTCTTTCTGCCTCTCCTTCTCTCTGTGTAACTCTGAATTTCAAATAAATAAATAAATCTTAAAAAAAAACTTTAAGTCATGTTGGAAATGAAGACGTAGAAATTCACAGAACTGTTACCACTCACTGGTAAATAAATTTACTGCTAATCAAAGAAATGTACACTCTTTTTTTTAGCATTTATTTTATTTATTTGAAAGGTATAGTTACAGAGAAAGAGATTTTCCATCCACTGATTCACTCTGCAAATGGCTGTAACAGCCAGGGGGTGGGCCAGGCCGAAGCCAGAAGCCAGGAGCTTCTTCCAGGTCTCCCACATGGATGCAGGGGCCCAAGCACTTGGGTCCTCTCCCACTGCTTTCCCAGGTGGATTAGCAGGGAGTTAGATGGGAAGTGGAGCATCCAGGACATGAACCAGCACCCACATAGGAGGTTTTACCCACTGTGCCACAGCACCAGCCCCTAGGAAATGCACATCTAACAACAATTTCTGAGCTGATTCAGAGAGAAGGTATATATTTCACTTACTGCTGTATTTCTGGCATCCAGAACAGCATCTGACAGGAAATGTTCTGTGAAGAAATGAATGAATAACAACCGAACAAAATAGCAAACTCAAGCAAGTCGTGCAGTCTCTCAGGAGCTCTGTCTATTCGTCAGTATAAGGAAAAGCCCACGTACAAGAGCAGCTAGAGGGGAGGGGAGAGTGCTGTGGTAATCCGCTTTCCCGCTGGGCACTCAAAAGAAATGTGGTTCCCCCGTATTCATCATTCTCCTGACTCTCACCTTGAAAGTTTTCTGAGTGATCTGTGTGAATAGCCCAACAGAGTGCCCCAGGTAAATTAAATGGAGAGACTTGGTCCTGAGATAGAACCAAAGCAAGAGCAGCACTGAGTTTTCCTTGCATACTGAGTCATAATGAAACAAGGAAAGGGAACCGCGGGGTGGGCGTTGAGGGGTGATACGGTCTTAAACAGAAACGTGTAACTTCAGAATGCATGATTTTGTTGGTGTGCCACCTGCGTGGTAGCCTTACCTTGACTGCAGGCTAATTTTGCTCCTTAGCAGTTGTAACTGCTGCATTGCCACAATTTTTATTTTTGCATTATTTTTGTCTGAGACGCAGAGTGAGGCAGAAGCCATGGTACCTGGTTTTGAACAGATGCCCGCACCAGTGACTTGTTAATCAGTTATAGAGCCGGTGTTGAGAGCTGGGTCTTCTGCCTGGTTTATCCTCCTTTCCATTACACATGGCTAACTGCCTCTGTCCAGTTCCAAAGAAGTCTCTACAGGGGACACAGCCCTCCCCTGTTCTAGAAATAACACTTTACCTGAAAGGCTAGTGAGCTTGGATGGCCACGTTCATGGCCATGTTGATGTGTTCTAGGGAGCCAGGATTAATCATTTTGCCCCCAAGAGGAAGTAGCAATAAATCATGCACCGAAAATAACGCCTTGGCTGCTAAATTCTGCTTAGTAGGTGGTTTCCCAAGGATGATCCCATACAATGAGTCATCGCACTGAGCACTTATCCGTCCATTATTTCTCGTTCTGAGCAACCCTCTGTGCTTTCAGTTGCATGTTGTTTAACCTAGAGCCCCCTGGGAGGGCCAGAGGCTCATCCCTGTGAACTGAAACAGATGCCACTCCATCCCCCAGGTGCCCCTCTTTTCCTTCTGCTTCTAGTTTTCAGAGCAAAATGCTGTGCTTCAGGAGAACAGCCGGGAGGGCGACCTCAGACGCACGCTGACAACTTCCCCCAAGGTGGTAGCAGCTCCAGGATGAAAATCTAAAATTTAAAATTCCACTTCCTCAGTGAGGCATGTGAATACTGGAAGGATATAAAATCTTTTCCAAATTAATTCCATGGGTTTAGGCAGTTCCAACTCAGAAACCCATTGGGATTTTCTAAAATGAATTAATGGGTTGTGGTAAGAGTTAAAATGATGAAAATAACCAAGAATTTTTTTTTTTTTATGTTTAAAAAAGAGAGAGAGCTGAGAAGGGAAACTTCTACCAAGCACAAAAATGTAGTCTGTAACTTTAGTCATGCAAAGTATTGTGGTGCCAAGCAGAAGTGACAGACATTAATGGAGCAGAATGGAGAACCAGAAGAGAGACCTGGATTTGGGAAGTGATGTAATGTACCATAAGTCACAAAACTGGGTAGATAGAAGGGCTTGTTCAACAAATGAGTTAGGGTAACGGGTCACCTTGATGGGCAGAATGGTAATCTGATTATTTTATTTTATTTATTTATTTTTTTTTGACAGGCAGAGTTAGACAGTGAGAGAGAGAGAGAGAAAGGTCTTCCTTTTTCCATTGATTCACACACACACCCCCCAAATGGCTGCTACGGCCGGCGCGCTGCACCAATTCGAAGCCAGGAGCCAGATGCATCCTCCTGGTCTCCCTTGCAGGTGCAGGGCCCAAGGACCTGGGCCATCCTCCGCTGCACTCCCGGGCCACAGCAGAGAGCTGGACTGGAGGAGGAGTAACCGGGACAGAATCCGGCACCCCAACTAGGACTGGAACCCAGGGTGCCAGTGCCGCAGGTGGAGGATTAGCCAAGTGAGCCTCGGTGCTGGCCAGTAATCTGATTTTATTATTATTATTATATTATTATTATTCCTTACTATAAAATACATGACAGATGGCTTAGAAAGTTAAATAGGTAAAATTAAACCATAAAAGAATAAAGAAGCTATAGGATATATTTGCAACCCAAATGGAGATAAATATTCAAGCCATTGCAAAGTCACTGGATGAGCATTTGGTCTGGGTCCCATATTGGAGTACCTGGGTTCGATGCCCAGCTCCAACTCCTAACCCCCATCTTCCTGCTAAGCATACCCTGGGAGGCAGTGGTGATGGCTGAAGTGACTGGGTTTCCACCACCCACAGGAGAGTCCTGAATTGACTTCTCAGTTCCTGGTCTCAGGCCAGTCACAGCCCTTGTAGGCCTTTGCTCATCAGAAAATAAAAACACTACAAAATTAAAACATGGTAATCTTGAAATATCCTCAAAGAGCTCTTAAAAGTAGTTGGCAGTCGGTGCCGCAGCTCAAAAGGCTAATCCTCCACCTGCGGCGCTGGTACCCTAGGTTCTAGTCCCGGTCGGGGGGCTGGATTCTGTTCCGGTTGCTCCTCCTCCAGTCCAGCTCTCTGCTGTGGCCCAGGAGTGCAGTGGAGGATGGCCCAAGTCCTTGGGCCCTGCACTGGCATGGCAGACCAGGATAAGCACCTGGCTCCTAGCTTTGGATCAGCGCGGTGTGCTGGCCGCAGCAGCCAATGGGAGTGAACCAACAGAAAAGGAAGACCTTTCTCTCTGTCTCTCTCTCTCACTGTCCACTCTGCTTGTCAAAAAAAAAAAAATTATAAAATTAATAAATAAAAAGGAGTTGGCAAACCATTAACATACTCCAGTGTAACAGCACTACTTCGGTAGCTGGTTATGAATGTGTTCAAGTGCTAAATGAGGTTTGTAAACAGAACACAGTTCAGATGACACAGGAGAATGAAGGAAACTCGATCTTATTTTCCACTCACATATTCTTTGTTCAGAGGCAGTTAAAGGAAACTGCATGTTATGCTATAAATACTGAGGACAGTTTGTCCACAGTGACACTTCCATTTCCTAAAATGAAACCTCACCGACCCACAGGGAGAAAGAAGGCTGGCTTTGTGAGCAGCTTGATTCCAGCGAGCACATCCCCATGGGCAGAGCTTCCTCCGATGAGTCATCCACAGTTGTCAAACACCAGCTTTCCTTTGTTTGCAGAAATAAGGTCCTTGGGAGCACAAGCATCTGTGTCATTTAATTGTGTTGTGTTCATATCTGAATTTGCATCCGTCACAAACCTCGTGTGCCCACCACGAAAAATCGCATTCTTCAAATTTCACTGAAAAAAAAAAAAACCATTCCACTGGGTCTGTTCTATCTAGATAGTCTGTGAAATTTCTGAGGAATGCTGTGGGCTTTGTTTCCTGTACTAAATTGTTGAATTATCACACTTTATTGGATCCTGCCCAAAATGTGCTGGATAGAAACAGCACATTCATGCAGGAGACCAGTTGTCTTTACCATTCATAAAGGAACAAGGAAAAGGCTACCACAGCTCCCGGTCCGGAGACAAGGCTCTCAGAGGGCAGGTGAAAATGTGTGTGCAGATCATTTTTTTTTAGTTACGTCCTTGATTCTTTTCTTAAAAGGCTTGAGTGGACTTCAGCCATAGCTTTGTTATGACTGCCGCCCACTTTGTTGTCTCTTTGTACTTGCTCAGATGGGGACTGGGGGGCTCCAGGGCCAGCACTCAGATCCTGCTCCGGGGCATGGTGCCTTCTTAGCTCATTTCAGAAAGAAAAGATCTGTAGAGGTGCAGTCTTACCATTTGTAAAAGAAAACAGAAAAGCCGGGAGGCAATGCCATGGGATTTCTTTTTTTCTGTTTATTACTCCCCAGATTTTCTTCAATGCATATGCATTTTACAACCCGCAAAACAGTTTGTTATTTTTTTTTGAAGTACCCACCCATGGGAGCCAGCATGGTAGCACATTGAGTTAAGGTACCACCTGCAATGCCAGCATCCTATACAGAGTCCCAGGCTGCTCCACTTCCCATCCAGCTGCCCACTGATGTGCCTAGGAAGGGTAACAGAAGATGGCCCAGGTGCTTGGGCCTCTGCTACCCTCATGGGAGTCCCAGATGAGGTTCCAGGCTCCTGGCTTCAGCCTGGCCCAGCCCTGACCATTGCAGCCACTTAGGGAGAAAATAGATGGAAGATCACTCTGTGTCTCTGCCCACCCCCATCTCCGTAACTCTTTAAAAACTTTTAAAATTCAATAAATCTTAAAAAAATATACTACCCCGCCGGTGCCGTGGCTCAACAGGCTAATCCTCCGCCTTGCGGCGCCGGTACACCGGGTTCTAGTCCCGGTTGGGGTGCCGGATTCTGTCCCGGTTGCCCCTCTTCCAGGCCGGCTCTCTGCTGTGGCCCCGGAGTGCAGTGGAGGATGGCCCAGGTGCTTGGGCCCTGCACCCCATGGGAGACCAGGAAAAGCACCTGGCTCCTGGCTCCTGCCATCGGATGAGCACGGTGCGCTGGCCGCAGCGTGCCGACCGCGGCAGCCATTGGAGGGTGAACCAACGGCAAAAGGAAGACCTTTCTCTCTGTCTCTCTCTTCACTGTCCACTCTGCCTGTCAACAATAAAATATATATATATATATATATATATATATATATATATATATACTACCCCACCCATCATTAAAAGTACAAATTCAGTGGTGGGCATTTGGGCTAGCAGTTAAGATCCTGGTTGGTTGGTGTGCCTGTATCCCACCACCAAGTTCCTAGGTTTGATTCTCAACTTCAGCTACCTGCTAATGCAAACCCTGGGGGCAGCAGGGAGAGCTCAAGTCATTCCGTGCCTGCCACCCACATGGGGAAACCTGGGTTGAGTTCCCAGCTCCTGACTTCAGCTCAGCCCCTCACTAGCTGTTACAGACATCTCTCCGTGTCCCTGTTTCTCTTCCTCTTCCTCTCTCTCCCTCTCCCTGCTTCCCTCCCTGTCAAACAACTGCAGCAAATAAGCTCTTCGAACAATTAATTAAGCTGGCTTTTGGTGCTGATAAAATGCATGCGGACTTTGTGGGCTGATAGACCCACAAAGGAGCGACGAGTAGACAGCATCACCGCCGTCCCAGGGCCAGAGCCCCTATGTGTGTGCTAACACATCACAATTGTTTGCTTCTTAAGGGAAAAGAAAATGAGAAGATGAGTTTTCCACTGTTGGGAGTATTTTTAACCAATGATCGAATTCAATTTGAGGATATTTTTAGATCATTTGTAATACTCTGTTAGTGACTTTTGGTTCTCTTTTGAGCTAAGGCTTTTTTTTTTTTTTTAAGCCACTTCGGCCAACAAACACTAATATTTCAGAAAATATCTAATGATTGTTTCCTCCCCCAAATCAACATAAAAACCTTCAGCCCTGGAAAGATGACATTTTGCCGATAGCTGGCTGGCATTAGAGTTTTTGCAAGCGTGTATGTGAACACAGGCTACTAAATCCACAGCAGAGCACATAAGACACCTCTTAGCAAAAAAAAGAAAAAATGTCAAAAACAAGACTCATGGGGGCTACAAGTAAGAAGTGGTTTTGAAAAGCACATTTTGCAGGCCGGCACACCAGGTTCTAGTCCGGGGTCGGGGCACTGGATTCTGTCCCGGTTGGCCCTCTTCCAGGCCAGCTCTCTGCTGTGGCCCGGGAGTGCAGTGGAGGATGGCCTAAGTGCTTGGGCCCTGCACCCCATGGGAGACCAGGAGAAGCACCTGGCTCCTGCCTTCAGATCAGCGCAGTGTGCCGGCTGCAGCGGCCATTGGAGGGTGAACCAACGGCAAAGGAAGATCTGTCTCTCTCATTGTCCACTCTGCCTGTCAAAAAGAAAAAAAAAAACACATTTTGCTTACCCTAACGTGTGTAGTATTTGCCGTTGGAGTATGTTTCTATGCGATGACAGACCTTTGCATCTTCTAACTTTGGGTCCTGTGTATTGCTTTGAAGTGAGGCTATCAAAGAAATAGAACTTGACCCACTTGGCTACTTTGTTCTTAATGTTAGGTGTTGCTAATGAATCTCAGCACTTTGTCCTGCCCCATACACCTAAGTTGTGCTTCAGAATCCTAAACCCAGCTCACAGCCTGCTGTCGCTCCCCGTCAGATGGAGCAAGGTGAATTCTGCCTGGCATGCTCCTGACTCCTGACTGCAGCCTGGCTCAGCCACAGTCTTTGCAGCCATTTGGGAAGGGAACCAGCTAATGGAAGATCTCTCTCTCTCTCTCTCTCTCTCTCTCTCTCTCTCTCATTGCTTCTCTCTGCATTTCAAATAGCTCACCCTGCTTAAACAACAAAGAACCTTTGCTTTTTTTTTTTTTTAATTCCCTCTTCTCCAGCCTCTTGGGTCTCCTGAGTAGGGTACCTACCAACCTCCTCTTGGGACAGAAGGGTTTCCCACAACACCCGGGTTTTCAGACTAAAACTGGGACTGTTCCGGGCAAATGGACTTAGCTGGTCACGCTGATCCTGCCCCACCCCCACGGCGTAGCCCAGTATTGAAGAACCGGAGTGCTGAAGTCCCACTCGTGGAGGGATCCCATGAAGCGTCTCGCGCTCTGCCAGCAAGGCACATGATGCACCGAAGCTAGCAGTTGTGAAACAGAATGATTTTCCCAGTGGGATGTGGGGAGGTTCCCTTTGGTTGAGTGGTATCTCCACTTCAAAAGTTGTTCCCAGGGAAGGTAACGCCAAACCCCATTAGCAGGCGAAGCCCCACTCGTCCATGATAACCTATTCCGAGTCTCCACACGCCGCCATCAGCCTCGCCCCAGCTGGTCCTCCACCGTGTTGTCATGGAACTTTCCAGTACCAAGCGCAGCTTAAAGACGTGTGATAGCCAGAATTTCCACAAGGCGGGAGGAGGGAGTCGGCTAAACCCTGAGTTGCATGAAGAGACGGAGACAGCAGTGGCCCAGGAGCACTGAGCCCGAGCTGGGAGAGAGGGGGTTCCACAGGAGCATCAGGCCATGACTGCCTCCCCACACTTGTGTGTGTGTGTGTCTGTGTGTGTGTGTAAGACTGATGTGTTTCACCCTTGAGAGTTACAGCTTCCTGGGTCTGACTCCAATTTCTGTGTTTCTGTGTCTGATTCTAAAGCTTGGAATTCAAACGCGAGTCACCTAGCTTCAGGGTTGGAAGGAGAGGTGCAGAGCTGTGAGGCCAGTAGAAAGGTTGCGGTACCCATGCATTTCTTTCTCCATCTTGGCCGAGCAGTAGGGTTGGAGGGCGTGAGATCCTGCACGCTGCAGGAGAGGAGAGGAGTGAACATCTGATCCAGCAAGAAGAATGGTCAGCAAGTCTCTCACATGAGAGCTTGGCTTCCAGACTCAGGCTGAGATGAACCACATTGGTTCTGCTGTCGGGCAAGAGCGTGCCAGCCCCACTCTCCAAATGTGAAGCCTTGAAAGGTATATTGTATTCAGTAGCATGAAGAAGGAGGTGTTAGTGGCTGAATGTTTATGTCCCCGTGGGGACAGGGCCCTTGGGAGGTGACTAGGGTTCAGTGAGGTCAGGAGGCTGGGGTTCGGCAATGGGATTAGTGCCCTTGGGAGGAAGAACTCTGGCCGTGTGAGAGGACAGCAAGGAAGTAGCCAGGAAGAGAGCCTCGCATGAATCCTGAGCTGTTCAGATGTCCTGCTGCCACGGGAGTCACATGTCCCAGCCCGCAGAGCTGTAAGAAAGTGAATGGCTGTCATTAGAGCGTTTGGCTGTAGCCATCAGAGCAGACTCAGACAGGAACAGGTGGTACTGAGCACAGCATTGCCATCCTTTCCTTAGTTCAGTGCAGAAAAGAAATCATTATTTCTGGCAGCTAAGAGCTACTTATTCAGCATTTGTTGAAGTGATTAGAAATGACGGGTTGTTTTTTTATTTTAAGCCTCAAACACCTGAGTCCTTTTTTTTTTTTTTTTTTTTTTTTTTTAGATTTACTTATTTATTTGAAAGGTAGAAATAGAAGGAAAGAGAGATCTTCCATCTGCTGGTTCAGTCCCCCAAATGGCCACAACTGCTGGGGTTTGACCAAAGGGAAGCGAGGAGCCCTGAGCTTGCTCAGGTCTCCCATGTGGGTGCAGGGGCCCAAGTACTTGGACCATCTCCCTCTGCTTTTCCAGGTATATTAGCAGGGAGCTGGATTGGAAGTGGAGCAACCAGGACTCGAACCAGCAGCCATAAGGGATGCCAGCACTGCAGGTGGAGGCTTAACCTTCTACACCATAGCCCCAGCCCCAGAAATGACATTTTTATCTTAATGGCCACTGAGTCTTCTTTAGTCACATGTAAAATTGGCCAAGGCCTGGCATTTGGCATAGCAGTTTAAGACTTCTCTTGGGACGCCTGTATCCCATGTCAGGGTGCCTTGGGATTGGGTCGCGGCTCTGCCTCTGATTCCGGCTGCCTGCTGATACACACCCTGGGAGGCAGCAGATGGTGCAAGTGCGAGCATTCTTACCACCTATGGGAGAACGGATCGCGTTCTGGGGGCCTGGTTCAGCCTGACCCAACCCTGGCTGTTGAGGGCATTTGTGGAGTGAACCAGCAGATGGCAGATACCTATCTCTTCCTCTCTTCTTCTCTCCCTCTTTTTCTCTCTCTCCCTTTCAAATAAATAAGTTATTTTTTAATTGACTTAGTAAATATGTTACTGTAACAGGCTTATAATGTTTCATCAATCTCAAGTAATTTGGCAAGCTCTTAATTTTAATTCTCAGTGATGAAAAACGGATGGGTCTGTCTCTCTCTCTCTCTCTCTCTCTCTCTCTCTCTCTCTCTCTGTCTCCCTCATAAGGAAGTTACTCATAGTCCAGTAAGTGTGAGCTCTCTGTGGAGCAATAAATTACTCACATCTGGAAACAAGAGCAAATTTGGCTATTTATTTTTAAGGAACTTACCATGGTCCCTTCTGCAGGCCGGGAGGCCAGCCTGACCTGACCTGTGTTGGAGACAGGAGGCTTTCCTGGAAGCAGCTCCTCCCTTCCTTGCCCCCAAGACGTTTTCCTCTCCCCAGCCTCCCCTTCCTGCTCTCTGCAGCCGGCCTTTCTCCCTCCTGGGAGCTCCTTGCAGGGCCTCTCAGCTCTGTACACCTTCTGTCATCATTGACTCTCTTTGGCCTTTGCCTCACTTTCTCTTTCTTTGTCTTCCCAGGAGCCCATCCCTCGCCTGCATACCTGGGTGAAGTAAGCACCCAGGGGCGAAGTTCCTAATCTGCCTGCCTCGTGTGCTTCTGGGAGGGTTTTGGCAAGGTTTGGTTGTCAACCAGCTTTTAATATCCACTATTTGCAGGCCTAGTACAGGCTGATTAAAGCATACAGAGACACCGTGATATAAATCCAATACATTCTTGGCTCTCTGGTGTATACATCTGTTTTTAAGTACATGTCTGTGCAAATATACTCGCTCACCCTTGAATTACCCAGGAGTGAACCAAGAGTGGCTTTTGAGATGAGACTACTGACGTTGATGGGATGAAGGGAAACTTCCTGCAGGAAGGAGTGCCAGCCATTCAGTCTATATTGAGGGCCAGTCACGTATACACTGGCTGGTCAATTATATGTCCTGGTCAGCCCTGTCCTCAGAGAGCTTCCAGTTGGCATAGAGACCGAGTGAATAAATAACATAAGTTGGCAGGATCATAGATATGCAGTGCGTATAAGAGCAGCAGTATTCAGTTAGTTTCCCTTCTGATTTTAAAAGTAACAAGTGTTCATGAAATGCTGAATACAGAAAAATTAGTAAAGTACAGAAAACAGATCACCCCGGCTCAAGTCCTGACTGCTCCACTTCCAATCCAGCTCCCTGCTAATGCACCTGGGAGAAGCAGCAGAGGATGGCCCAAGTGCTTGGACCCTGCACCCATGCAGGAGACGTAGGAGACCTGGATAGGGCTCCTGGCTCCTGACTTCAGCCTGCCCCAGTCCTAGCCACTGCAGCTTTTCAGAGAATGAATCAACGGACGGAAGATCTATCTCTCTCTCCTCCCCTTCTCTGTCTGTAACTGCCTTTTAAAGAAAGAAAGAAATATTTAAAAAAAAAAAAAAAAAAGGAAGTCCACCCTGTCAGGGCAGGTGTTATGCTGCAGTGAGTTAAGCAGACACTTGGGATACCCTCATCCTATAGAGGAGTGCTGGTTGCACTCCCCACCGCTCTGCTTCCAATCGAGTGTCATGCTAATGGGAGGCAACAGGTGATGGCTCAACTGCTTAGTCCGCTTCCACCCACGTAGGAGACCCAGATGGAGTTCCAGGCTCTGGCCCACTCTGGTTATTGTGGGCAGTTGGGTAATGAACTAGTAGATGGGAGTGGGAGTTTGTTCTCTATCTACCCCCCCCCTTCTCTGTTGCTCGCCTTTCAAATAAATATAAACATTTTAAAAAAAAATAGAACCTTGCACAGCATATCTTCAGATGAGTATTCAGATGACTGCACAGTAACATAAATGTTTGTCACTGTACTTCAATACCATGTACTACAGGTCATATACTTAGGCCTAAAGTAGTTTTCTTTACAGTTTTGCACTGTCCTCCTAAACCTGTAATGTTTTCTTGGACATCTGCTTCAATGACATTTTCCTCACCGAGGCCCATTGACCACCTGTCTTGAGCAGCTTGGGCTGCCATAACAAAGCACCATAAAACTGGGTGGCTTACAAACAGCAGAAACACATTGTTCAGTCCTGAAATGTGGGAAGATCAAGAGCAAGGCACCAGCAACTGGGCTACTCCCTATCCATAGCTGCCTTTCTGCCGTGACTTTGTCGTCTTTTTGTTACCACTGCAAAATACTGCAAGCAAGTAGCTTGCTAAAAGAGGTTTATTTGGTCTTCCAGTTGTGGAGTTCATGTTGCAGGGTCTGGCAGGCCCCGTCGGTTTGACCTCTGGTGATAGCGCTCTTGCTGCAGAGGCGCAAAGCGGCACAGAGCATTGAGTGGTGAGAGGGGCTGTGTCTCTCTCTGTGGCTGTGTAGTCTCTTACAAAGCCATCAGCCCACTTCTCAAAGATCCTACCTTCCAGCACTCAACTGGATGAAGTTCCCACCATCTTAGCACCATTAACACAAGAACAATCCTTTAACACTTGGGCCCTGTGGGCATTCAGCATCCAGACTAATACTGAAAACCATTGCGGGCACTAAACCTGCATGTGGCCCAGTCACCTCCCAAAGACCTTACCGCTAATGCCACCACCCTGGGGGAAAGGATTGCAGCACGTGGACTTTATGAGGACACAGACATCCAGTCACTGCCACAGTTCACTCATTCTGGAATCCACTCCTCTGCTTTCTCATCCCGTAGGTTTGCCTGCTCTGTGTGAACTCATGTGGTCTTTCATGACTGATGTCTTTGACTTTGAGTACTAGTTTCAGGGGTCATCCTTGTTGTATTAGTGCTTTATTCTTTTTATATCTGAATGATGTCCATTTGTATGGCCATATCACAGCTTATTTACCCATTCCTCATTTTAAGGACATTTGGTTTGTGTCCACTATTTGGCTGCTATAACTAATGCTGCTAAAGATACCTACAGTTTTTAATGTGGCAATGTTTTTGGTTCTTTTTGGTATTGAAGGTACATTTATGTATGTATGTATGTGTTTTTATTTGAAAGGCAGAGCAACAGAGAGATGGGGAAAGACAGATCTTCCATCTTCTGGCTTACTGCCCAGTTCACTGCAACAGCCAGAGCTGGGCCAGGCCATAAGCCAGGAGCCAGGAACTCCATCTGGCTTTGTCATGTGAGTGGCAAGGGCCCAAGTACTTGGACCATCTTCCTCCACCTTCTCAGGTGCATTAGCAGGAAGCTGGATCGGAAGCAGAGCAGCTGGGACTCAACAGCCACTCTGATGTAGGATGCAGATGGTGCAGGCAGTGGCATCACCTGCTGTGTCACAACGCTGACCCCTTGTGGATACTTTTAAAAGTTCATGAAGCAGTGAGCATTTAGCCTAGCACTGAAGACTCCAATTAAGGGGTCCGTGTCCCACTCAGAGTGCCTGGGTTTGAGTCTGAGCTCTGCTCCTGACTCCAGCTTCCTGCTGATACAGACTCTGGGAGGCTGCAGTGATGACTTGAGTGATTGGCTCCCACCACCCCTGTGACAGACCTGGGTGAAGTTCCTGGCTTCCAGCTTTGGCCCCAGCCATTGCAGGCTTTTGGGGAGTGTACAGTCAGTAAATGGGTATGCTCCCGCTCCCTCTCCCTCTCCCTTCCTCTCCCCGTCCCTCTCTCCCTCCCCCTCCCTCTCTCTCTCTCTCTCTCTGCCTCTCAAAATTTTTTTAAGTTCATAGAAAATGGATTTAAAAGGTAAGTTCATTTTTGTGCAAAAAAAAAAAAATGTGACATCTGTGCATACAAAGGATCTTCAAGGATTTCATGGAAAAAGCTTAATATGAAACACACATGCGTGGCTTTCAAGAAGCTTGGTTTTATACTTTATTATTATAAAGGAGGGTGTTTAAAACTAAGTTGTTCCCGATTCCCCCCAACATTCCTACTCAATCTCCTGGCTTTTAATAATTAGGACTCAAAATCATGCTTCTCCCTCCAGGTTGCACTCAGTCTCCCTTGTGATCGTCTCCCTTTAATGCCTTTTTCACGTTCCTTTTCTTGCTCATCTACTCACGGCTCTCGCCACTGCACTTGTGCCCTGCCCTCTCAGTGGCCTCCCTGGCTCCGCCTCCATCCCCTCTGATTAACACAGTAAACCCCTGCCAAATTAATCTTCCTAAAACCTGCTCTGATGGTTTTAAAAATGTATTACATATGAATTTCTAATTTAGTATGTAAGAATATTACATGTATTTATTTTGCAACATCCTTTATATTTAATACATAATACCTACATATTTTATTTCCCAACATCAACTGCATTCCTGTGTGCTTAATGGGTGATCACTCAACTAGTGTTTACTAAGTAAATCCACTAATTGATTTCCTGCTTCACCTGGTTATTTGAATAGGTGGTCATTGTAAGGTGATAAGTTAACTTTTCTAACTTAACAAGTAGCTCTAGAAATGAACGTGAAGCCAGTGTAAAATAGCAGATATTCCCCCCGGGTAATATTTCTCAAAAGGTCACTTTGTGAGCATGGAAAAATTCCTCTGCTAATCAAAAAGATAGCATCCGCAGCATACCTGCAGGTCAAATGCAGGTTACGAAGGTGCCGCACAGGGTCACCCAGGACTTCCTTGTCTTTTGAGTACAATGGAAGTATTTTAGCTAAACGGAATCTTTCATCTTCTATTATGCATGAATCATTTCCTTTCTATAAGAGACACTTCAGTAGACACTTCTCACCTACTGGAAAACATACCTTATTTATTAAGACTGCTTTTCACTGTCCATTCAGATTGTGAATGAAATTTATATGTTCTTTTCGTTCTTTGCTTTAAAAGGCATATAATCTGAAACTTTAGTCCCTTTTGTAATTTGACCCGAGAAAATTCACCTCATTGATAAAATCTGTTAACACAGGGTGAGTGAGTTTTTGCAAAACTACATGTGGCTTTTAAGAGCTGAGCCAGTAGGGAATATGTAGTGACCCCCAAAGAAGGACTGTTGGGTTAAATAAGACTGGGGAGCTCACCGCTTAGTGCCAGTTGCCCCCCCCTTTGTTGTCACTATGTAAAGCTTGTTACATTACCGTCTGTGTATAGTGTCCAGGAACAGGAGAGATGCCCCGCCATCTCTGTGCGACGTGTGAGGGTGTGTGTTTGGCTGCTTAGCACCAGTCTGCTCTCAGCCGGTCATTCTAGCAAAGGGTACGTATTCACAGTCACACTGAGTTGGTCCTGAAGGTGTATGTCCCATTGGCTGCATTTTACACACGCAGCCACTCAGGTTCAGAGGTTAAGGAAGGCTCCTGAGGTCACACGGGGAGAAAGGCCTGAGTAAAGGATTCACTTCCTGCACAGTCCCTCACCCGTCAGACATCCGGAAAACTCAGTGTGTTAACTAAAAGGAGAGAAAGTAGGAGTGGAATATTAAAACTCAGCCTCTTAAATTCAAGAAAGACTTGGGGGAAAGATTTGTCAAAAAAACACTCCAAAAACCATACCTGTTGTGACATGATGGCACCTGGGTAATGCGAGGAGCTCGTGACTTTGCTGGGGGCAGGTGATTGGCACAACAGTGAGGTCATCCCTGGGGTGCCCACATCCGAAATCAGGGCACCCAGATCCTCTCAGAGTTCCAGCTTCCCACTGCTGTGCACCCTGGGAGACGCCGGGGTCCTGCCACCCCCATGCAAGATGACAGCTCTTGGCTTCGGCTTGGCCCAGTCCCAGCCTTTGCAAGGCATTTGGGAAATGAACCAGTGGATGGGAGATATCTCCCCCAACCTCTGCTTTCAAATAAATGAAATAATAAATAAAATGTTCTCAATTGATTTCTTTCATAAACAGTTCACACCTGAGCGTTGACTAAGTATAACGGTGAAGGAGGGTATTTAAAGGGAATATACTCGGAAATAACCTAAGATTCTCTTTCTTTAAAAAAAAGATTTATTTTTATTTATTTGAAAGAGTTACAGAGAGAGATAAAGACAGAGAGAGAGGTCTTCCATCCGCTGGTTCACTCCCCAAATGACTGCAATGACCAGAGCTGTGCAGATGCAGAGCCAGGAGCTTCCTCCGGGCCTCCCACATGGGTGCAGAGGCCCAAGGGCTTGGGCCATCTTCTACTGCTTTCCCAGGCCATAGCAGAGAGCTGGATCAGAAGAGGAGCAGCCAGGACTAGAACCAGCGCCCATATGGGATGCCAGTGCTTCAGGCCAGGGCTTTAACCTGCTGTACCACATCGCTGACCCAAGATTCTTTCATAAGAACTCACAGCAATATGCAGTTTTCAATGGCTTTCCCCCAAGTATTGTCAGATAACTTGATTTCAAAGTGTGGCATGGCAAGTTCCTTCCAGTAGGCCCCTCTGGTTTATGTGGGGGCCCAGAAGAGGACAAGGCTCCTATTCATGACAGCAGGAGGTCTGACCAAAGATACTGGTCTTAAGTACTTAGTATGGAGCGGGTCTTCTAAAGAAAAAGGAGCTTAAGGGGCCCGCACTGTGGCATAGCAGGAAAAACCGCCTCCTACAATGCCGTAATTAGTTAAGAATGAGAGCTGTGTCCTCCAGGAGGCACGTGTATAAAAGCAGATGCCATGGCTTTGCTGACTGGTCCCCTCTCACTGCAGTGACTTTAAAAAACAAGCCGCTGGCCAGCGCCAGAACTCACTTGGCTAATCCTCCGCCTGCAGCGCCGGCACACCAGGTTCCAGTCCTGGTTGGGGCGCCGGATTCTGTCTTGGTTGCCCCTCTTACAGGCCAGCTCTCTGCTGTGGCCCAGGAGTGCAGTGGAAGATGGCCCAAGTGCTTGGGCCCTGCACCTGGCTCCCAGCTTCGGATCGGTGCAGCGCACAGGCCATGGCGGCCACTTGGGGGGTGAACCAACAGAAGGAAGACCTTTCTCTCTCTCTCTCTCTCTCTCTCTCTCTCTCTCTCTCTAACTCTGTCTGTCCAAAAAAAAAAGAAGAAGAAGAAGAAGAAGCAAGCCACATGGCTTTTTCTCACTGAGGAGCCTCTGTCTCATGCTGTGTACTGGGGCACCCTCTGCTTGCCATCTCTGTCCTCTTACAGGGCCACTCTGAGTAGACCCCAGGATTTCCAGGAGAGATTTTCAGGCATTGGGAAGACACAGAAATCAGTTACTGGACCCCTTGAGGTTGTCTTTGTCCCCGCTCCCAACACCAGTCTTTCAGTCTTCCTGTTTCTTTGATCCTCCCTCCTTGCTGCCCCCCCCACCCCAAACCCCACCCCTACACACACACACTGTTTTGCTTCTTCAACCCTCTGCTTCCTTCCAGCTCAGCTCTATGTCATGCTCGCAAAGAACCAGCCACATCCGATTCATCTGTGTGTATTTCAGCTGAATCACTCCTACAATTATAAAAGTATTCAGGGCAACAGACTTAAAGTCTTCCTCACCACTAAACCAAAAAAATATGATCGGAGATTATATTCCCATGTGTCTACCTAGAATATTCTATAAATTGCATGGATTTAAGGTAACTTAACTTAGCCTAGGAACAATGTCCATTCGAATTAGTCTGCTTGGCCAAGGCCAGGGTATTTATTGTAAGGCGCTCCCTGATATTCGAAGGTAGTTTCACCAGTGTTTCTGTGAGTTCTGGCCTTCTCCACCGAGGGTGAAGGGCTTGGCCCATAGGACTCGGCCAGCTCACCTGTAAGCTCACTGCCCTGGCCCGCCCAGTGCTCATACCATTTATGATACGTGTGCGTGCTTGACATGAAGGGGGTCACACACGCTTGCTCCTCGATCTCAAATTGCCAGTTACACTTGGTGTTTGTAATTTCATAGTTGACTTTAATATTAAGGAAACGGAGGACTGTGGAAAGAAAACTGTTGTTTCTAATAAAAGCAAGACTTCTGCCTTGGAAAGAAAAAATGATAACTAATCTGCAGTGGGCAAAACAGCTGTAAAAGATTGGGCCTGGAGGGAGGAAGACCCTAGAAGGTGCCATGGTGCTAGGACGGAATTCCGTAGCCTGGAGAGCTCACAAACAACAGAAAGCCATGGCTCGCAGGTCTGGAGGCTGGGACGTGCGAGATCCAGGCAGGACCGGATTCGGCATCAGGTGAGGGCTCGCCGCTGCAGAGACAATTCCTTCTTGCAGTATATTCACAGGGTGGAAAGGAGAAGGATGCTCCCTTCCCCCTCGGGGCACCAGCCCCATTCAGGAGCCAAGCCCCAAAGGCCCTACCTCTAAATACCATCCCACTGCCTGATAGGTTTCAACCTGCCAGTTTTGAAGGGACAGCAGCAGTCAGACCAAAGCAGCCATGTCAGTAGGTTTTCGAACAATGCAGTGCCAGCTAACCTGATAGATTGCCTTGTCTCTCTGTCAAGAAGAGCACGGATTTAAAGACACTTAGACACTTGCAAAGCAGTCTAGGTGCAGAATCCCACAGGCCCTAGCTCAGGAGCCCCAGGTCTCTGTGCTGTGCTGTTCACAGAGCCCAGGCTGTTTCTCTCCAGGGGCTCAGCTGTAGTGACTTATGATCACAGAGAACATGAGTAACTGAAATACTCCTAAGAGCACTGTGACGTGGCTTGAATTTTAAGTCTAGAATTTGCCGTGTGCCCTTAGTTAAGTTCTATAACATCCCCAATCCTCAGTTTTTCCATCTGAAAATAGGGATGATAATAAGGCTACATTTCTCCTAGACTTTTGTGAGAATGACCTGTTTGGGGAACAGCTGGTCCTGTTTGGGGGTCCTGTTTGGGGAACAGCTGGCGCCTTGAAGATACCTTTGTGCTCAAAAACTAGTTGCTGAGAAAACCTTTCACCTTTTTTTAATTTTTGAAAAAAATTCCAGTTTTAATCTTGCTAATTTTTGGAAACTGTCAGTGCTTTTTAGAACCTACTTCCATGATTCTTTATGAATTTAGCTGCATTACTGATGTGCAGTGTCTTTTTGAGCTTGCTGGGCTGACTGTAGCTTAAACAACAGAAGTGAACAGACATGGCACCTCGCAAAACCTCTGTCCCGTCTTACCTCCTCACTAAATTCTCATGGAGTCCTTTGCTTCTGTACATGTGCACCCCAATGTCCTTTGTGTGTCCGAATTCCTTCCCATAAAGACGCCTGTCAGTCTATAGAGCCCACCCTTCAAAGGCCCCCTTTCCAAATACAAATTCTGAAATACTGGGGGTTAGTTGGACTTCAACATAGGAACTTTGGGAGGACACAGTTCTGCCCATAACATCACCATAAAGAAAATTAGTTTCTACTGTATTTGAAAATAACTATTTTTCAGGAATAATGACATAACTAGAAAGGATGGGTGAGGAATTTTAAGATGTGTTTTAGTCACTGTAATCGACGTCTCTTTGCAGGATTCTCCATATTGGAATTATACGGAAAGTTCATTTATTGTATATTTAAGAGGTCAAGTTACAGCTCCACAAAGTTGTATATAATACAAAAAGACATATGACCCCCATAATTGCAAATATTTTTTAAATAGTGTTGGAAAATAACTGTTTATGTCATTCATTGAGCAAGGAACTGAGGAATGTTTTTTGTTTACCATATGTGTATACACAGTCAAAAAAATATTTAATAACTGTGCAACTGTTATGGTGAAGCACTAAGCCAAGGGTTGTGGGGAATCTCAGCCTCAGGTGTCTTCTTGATCTATTTGGGAAAATACCACCAGAGTGTCACCACATAGGCTTATTTACTGGCCTGTTTAATATTCAGTGTAGACAAGGAGGGCTGTGTATTCAGAAGAGGGAACAATTGCCTCTGAAGCCCAGGATTAAGATTTTGAGTTTGGGGAGAGCATTTTGACGCAGCAGGATAAGCACCTGCTAGGGACACCCACAGCCCATACCGGAGTGTCAGTTTGAGTCCCAGCTGCCTACTGATGACACCCTGGGAGGCAACAGGTACTTGGGTCTCTGCTGCCCGTGGGAGAGACCCAGATGGAGTTGTGTGCTCCTGGCTTTGGCCTGGCACAGCCCTGGCTGTTGTGGACATTTGGGGAGTGAACCAGCCCGCTCGCTCACTCTCTCTCTCTCTTCTTTTCAAATAAAATAAATAAATAATGCCTTTTAAAAGATACTGAACTTGTAATGACTACTACAATAATATTGGGAGAAGCTCTCTGCTGTGGCCTGGGAAAGCAGTAGAAGATGGCCCAAGTCCTGTCTTCTGGCTTTGGATTGGCCAAACTCCGGCCGTTGCAGCCATTTGGGGAGTGAACTAGCAGATGGAAGGACCTCTCTTTCTCTCTGCCTCTGCCTCTGCCTCTGCCTCTGTGTAACTCTGCCTTTCAAATAATAAGTAAATCTTTATTAAAATAATAATAATAATATTGGGAGAAAATTAAGTAATATAGTAAGGAAAACAGCTAGAAATGGCTTGCTGCCACGTTCAGGACAAATGGATGGGGAGAGGCCATGAGGAAGTGTTGATAGCAGGGGGGCTCAAGAGGATTCACCAAGGACAGTTTCAAAGACTCGCATCTGCCCACAGCTTGAGATTAGGGTACTGATGTGTGCCACTGTGTCCCAGTCAAGGAAACCTGCATCCGGAGATGCTGAGAGCTCTTTCGGAGACAGATAGAAGATCCATGATCACATTACAGGAGCCAGGTCCACTTGGTATTTGGGAGAGAGCCTGGTGTTAGTGAAATTCAAGGAAAACCTCACACACCACAGGAAAGATAGTGCGATTCTTTCTGAGAGCAAGAGAAAGCGTTCCCATATGTTGTTTCACTCCCCAGATGGCCTGTAACAGCCAGGGCTGGGTGTGGCTAAAGGTGGGAGCTGGAAACTTAATCCAGGTCTCCCACATAAGTGACAGGAACCCAAGTGCTGGAGTCGGAAACCAGAGCCACGTGTTGAACCCAGCCACCCTGACGTGGGAGGTGGGTGTCTTACCCTTCAGACCAAACACCTGCCCAGGATGTCTCAATTCTGTATTCGTTTCCCACCCACAAAGAATATTTTGCTTGCTATTAAACCATAATAATGACAAATATAACTGAAATGTAACCTAATCCTTACTTAAAATGTACCTTTCTCTTTCAGGCCTCTCTTTCGTGGAAGTTCAGATGTGGATCAGCTAGGAAAAATCTTGGAGTAAGTAACAGGTGTCATGTTATACCTGTGGCTGTAGCGTTGACAGATTCACAATGCCTCTCCTCTGCAGTTCATGTAAAACGTGTATCTCTTGTCTCTCTTACCCACGCGGCTGCTGCACACAGTGTGACTGTTCACGTGGTGAGTGGGGACATGGCGGAAGCAGCGTGCTGCCGACGCCGCCGTGCCGTGTGCCTCCTGCTCGGCTGCTCGTGTGCTGCTCGTATGGATCTTTCTGCTGCTCCCCTTCCTTTGCTTGGCCGAATTCCAGTTCTTTAGTTCTGCTTGTGGTCATTTCAGACACACCCTCCGTCAGAGTTGGGGCTCCCAGGGGTCTAATAACCCCTCCTTGTCCAGTGGGCTTCCTGCCTCCCTGTTGAGTATCCTTGGCTACTCAGTCGGTTTTGCATTGCTCTGTGTTCTGGTACCAGAATGTTTGCTACAAGGAGCACCGAAATGGGAGATGAGAATCGTAGGTTCTCATCCAAGGTCTGTGGCCAGGTAGCCATGCAGCCTGGAGAAGGACCCAGCGACCCCCTTCGCGGGGGTTTGCACGGTGCCCAGTATGCAGCAAGCACTTTCACGATGCTGGTTTCCACCTTTTGTTCGTTACCTTCTTCACATGTGAGAGATGAAACAGACCGAAAATCTCCATTCGCTCCTTCCCTGTGCTCAAGACCGTGGGTTCCAGATGCTTGTTGCATAGCTCCCCGCTGATTTACAGGGTTATTCCTGCCTGCGTGTTTGTGCACGTGAGGGTATGTGTGCTTTCATGTTTCTAGAACGTTACCGGGGCATTTCTTCTCGCAAAGCATGCGGTGTGGCATTCTTCTTGGATGTGTGTGTTGGCCGAGCTCCGTTAGAATTGGGGTGGAGTAGAGAGAAAACGGGAGTTCTGACCAAAAATAGAGCTGATCGCTGGTCTGTGACACTGCCTAGGAATCCCAGTGATTTTTATGAACTTGGAAGTCTGTCGGAATGAGACACAGCACCACTGAAAGAATGGAGTTACGTGTTAGCAGCACGTACTTGAGACAGGTGGGAGAAACCTGGGACCTGGCAGGGTTCTTCTGGTGACTGGAAGCAGCTCCCGTCGACCGCTCAGTGTCAGTGCTGTGGCCGGCTCAGAGCCCACATGCCATAAGTCCGGAAGAACGTGTGAGGTTTTGTCGTCTGGGGGCGTCCCAGGTCCAGGGCGGCTACCACTGCTGTGTGGCTGCCTACTTGCCACCCTAGGGGACGCACAGAGACAACACAAAGCTTCCTGTTCCCCTTGCTTGTGGGTGTCGGGTTCTTGGACCAGGCAGTGAGGAAACACCCCCCCCCCCATTTTGCCCTGTAACAGTTGAATGTATTTCTTATGCTCGTGATCCCTGAAGAGGGGACGCTGAGCGTCAGGTGTGCCACGGGCCATCTGGTAAAGGAACCAGTGCATTGATGGCCACGGCCTGCTTTGCATTCCCGGCAGCAGGGGGCGGGGGTGGCCGTCTCCAGCGCTGACAGCTGCCCCCTCGTCCAGGCATGTAGGGCAGTAGCCAGCATGCAGCGTTTGACCTGCGTTTTTGACCGGGCGCCCTGGGAGAGCCGATCCCACTGTTGGCGGCTGCGTCCCTGTGTGCCGGCTGGGAACCCGGTGAAGCTCTGCGCACTGTGTGCCTCTGCTTTTGACTTCTCGGTTCCTGGCATTGCCTCCGGAAATCATGTTCTGCTTCTTCTGAATGCATTACCTTGCCAGAAACAAGGACAGTGCTGCAACCTGGTGTCGCTGCTGCAGCCCATGGGAGATCACTCTGTCCGCGCCATCACTGCCATGTACAGATATTGAGCCCAGCCAGTGTTTCCAGTATAAATGGTCACTTTTTAAGGTTTATATTCAGGTGTTCATATAGTGGCGTTTGATGCAAGCACCTGTTAATGGAGCTATTGGAACTTCACGGTGCTCTTACGTGGGCCATAAAAGCTGCCGCTGGGCACGGAGCTGAGTTTGTGCTTTAGTGGAAAGCCATGTGCACACACACTTCTATGTCCAGGAAGATTGATGACTTCAAAGAACAGCAGGTACTTTGAAAGTGAAACGGTGCCTTCAGCCTGTGACATTTTAGAGCATTTTTAAGAACAGCGTCATAGTAAAATAGAAATAAATGCTGGGTTTGGAGTGAGAACTGGGTTCACTCTGGGCTCTGTAATGGAACTCGCTCTGTGTGACCTTGATAGTTCATTTCATTCCTCAGATTCCCCTTCTATAAAATGGGAATAATACCCCGACCTGTGTGTCTCCGGAAGCCTTTACAAGACTCAATGGTGGCCAGCGCCGTGGCTCACTAGGCTAATCCTCCGCCTGCGGCACCAGCACACCGGGTTCTAGTCCCGGTCAGGGCGCCGGATTCTGTCCCGGTTGCCCCTCTTCCAGGCCAGCTCTCTGCTCTGGCCCAGGAGTGCAGTGGAGGATGGCCCAAGTACTTGGGCCCTGCACCCCATGGGAGACCAGGATGAGCACCTGGCTCCTGCCTTCAGATCAGCACGGTGCGCCGGCTGCAGCAGCCATTGGAGGGTGAACCAATGGCAAAGGAAGACCTTTCTCTCTGTCTCTCTCTCTCACTGTCCACTCTGCCTGTCAAAAAAAAAAAAAAAAAAGACTCAGTGGTGATGGACTTAAAAGTTTTATGTATGTAAGTTTATATAAGTAATCATATCCATAAGTAATACATAATTACATGCCCCATATCCATATAGAGACATGCTGTTTCAATGAAAGCTTTTGGCCTTCAGTTGATTTAGCTCAATCTAAATATATTCAAAGCTGCGAATAAAAAGACTCAATTTCTAGATAACTGCTTTGATATTTCTTGATAACTGTTTTGATACTTCGAGTTATCAATTTCTAGATATCAATTACTGCTGATGATATGAAAAAATACATAAAAAGAGCTAAAAAGGAATCAAAGAAAAATTTTCAAAGTCTTTAGTAAAGACTCTCCTTTCCTCCTCTCTGTACTATCTTTTCCAGACAGACACGTGCATTTCTTTTCGTAACTGGTAGCGGCACTTACGTTCTCTTTTTACTCCTGTTACAGACTTTGCTGTTAAGCATATCTGTGTGTTGGTCACACTGTCGTTTCTGCGTGTTGATTCCAGTGACAGTGTGCACGAGTCTTTGTCTCGACAATGCGGCCCTCAGGATGCCCAGCACAGTCGCAGTGTCCTGCCCCAGCACCCAGTGACAGGTGCACTTATGACAGAGGCATCTGCTCTTCCCAAGTGAAATCTGACCTGGGCTCTCTGTGGGTAAAGGAACAGGAAACAGAGCTGTGGAAACCCTGTGACAGTTCCACCAAGACCTCCTGAAACCTGGAAATACGGCCGCCGCCGCGGCTCACTAGGCTAATCCCCCGCCTTGCGGCGCTGGCACACCGGGTTCTAGTCCTAGTCGGGGCGCTGGATTCTGTCCCGGTTGCCCCTCTTCCAGGCCAGCTCTCTGCTGTGGCCGGGGAGTGCAGTGGAGGATGGCCCAAGTGCTTGGGCCCTGCACCCCATGAGAGACCAGGATGAGCACCTGGCTCCTGCCATCGGATCAGCGTGGTACACTGGCCGCGGCGGCCATTGGAGGGTGAACCATTTTCTTTTGTTCAGAGTTATCCGGAGTCTAAGATACAAGTTCTTGCATCATCTGATTTTCCTTGCTCAAACCCACTTACCCACCCATATATCCATTATAAATTACATCTATGTATTGTATACATTGTGCAGGGCCACCAGCTTACTAATATGTCCAAAGAACCTGAAGTTACACATAAGTAGAATTGAAGCAGTTCATATTTTCAGTATGGTGATGTACTTCCTCTGCATTTTGGATTAGCAGGATTATTTTATGATTGTGATCATAATGGATAATGAATGGATATTGACTGTGTTGGGCACTGTGCTATGCAGCTTATGTAAATTATCGCTGATCCTCATAACAGCCATCAGTTGTTGCCATTGTCATAAAGATACTAAGAATCATAGGTGTTAAGGCATGTGTCCTTACCTGCCAGTAAGAATGCAACCCACATCTGCCTATTTCCAAAATCTGTGTTGTCTTTCACTTGCTGTTCTCTGCAGCTTTCTGATCCCAGAAAAGTTTTCAAGGGGAACATTAAATAGTAGTCTTTTTCATTTGTTTTTTGGAATGCCATATACTTTCCCTTATAAAGTAATCTGTGCCTAAGACTAATGTATCTTTTAGCCTCATTTTTGTTGTTGGATTCTAATGTATGTAGTTACTCTCTGGAGAAGCACTCTTTTGTCAGAAATGCAACCCAGTCAATGTGTTGATAGGCCGTGTTTTATGAGCATCATAGAAGCATGTCAGGGCTGGAGTGTCCCATCAGGATGCAACACTCTTGGGCATAAAGACACTCCCCCACCCCTCCACCCCGCCCCGGGCAGGTCTCCTCTGAACATGGTAAGTCCCATGTTGAGGCTTACATACAAGTAATGTACTCTTCCATTTCTCCATCATCTTTTACATCTGGTGTCAGCTGTGAAAATAATCTCTTGTCACTGCCCAGTGGAGTTAACAGTCCTGGGAGCTTCCCCTGTAGCACGTGACCTGCCCTGTTGCAGTAACACAGAGGCAAAGGAGAAAGCCTGGCTCACTGAGTAAAGGTTTCCTAGGCTCCTGCGCCCTCCTGCCTGGCCCTCAGAGCCAGCCGTCCTCTAGCATTCCCTGAGGGAAGAGCTTTGGCAGTGCCCAGTGCTCACGCACACCTGTGGTTCTTTCCTAGCGTCATTGGACTCCCAGGAGAAGAGGACTGGCCCAGAGATGTTGCCCTTCCCAGGCAAGCGTTTCATTCCAAATCTGCGCAGCCGATTGAGAAGTTTGTAACAGATATCGATGAACTAGGCAAAGACCTACTTCTGGTAAGTGCGCCCTGTGCTGATAAGACACCTGCCCTGTCCAGGCTGTGTGGCGGCAGGAGGATCGGTGCAGCAACTGCTGCGGCCATCACCTGCGTCGCCACAGGGGCCCAAGGCTGCGGTCCCCCTATAAGTTCCCTTCCCGCACCTGGAGCTGCTGGTGGCTGTCGATCCCGGGACATCTTTCCAATCCACACTCTTGAAAGCCGCTGTCTTTGCACTTGTGTTTGGGTGCGGCCTTTCAAAGGCTGTGGGCTCACTTGGATCTGTGCTTCTTTACCAAAGTCCCGCATCCTTTGATATCTCCTGGTTTACAGTTTCATACTACCTTTATCAATTTGGGAGTCATCTGGTGTGCCTTTCCTTAAATAGTCACATCTTTAGGAAAATGATTTTCCAAAGGAACTACCGAGTGTGCTTATCAGTGATTGATGAAGTGTTTATTAAGTGATTTCCTATAGCTGGAGGTCAGGACAGTAGGTGGAGGAGCTCACCTGCCGGGCTCTCTTGGTGCCTGGAGCCCGGTAAGCAGTCATCAGCAGGTTCTGATGCCTGCGTCAGCCTGTGGGGCAAGTGCCATCTTCTCCACATGTCCCATTCTGGGGCCCAGGACGGAGATCAGACTTGGAAGGTAGAGGCAGCCAGCAGGGCAAGCAGAAGCACGGGATGCCCCTGAGAGCCGAGGCCTGGGAAGAAGCACCTGCCGCTGTCCACGTCCCATTGGCCAGGGCCAACCTGAATGGAGGAAAGAATGCATATGTGTGCATACACATGCGTGGAGGGGGAGGGGAGCGAAGAAGGAGAATATGCGGTTACAAAAAAAGTTACCTGCTCAGTCTATCCTAATAGTCAACTCTTGACTCACATATGATTCCAAAAGCTCATTTTTTTAAAGAATTATTTCATTTATTTGAAAGTCAGAGTTACACAGAGAGAGGAGAGACAGAGAGAGGTATTCCATTCTGCTAGCTCACTCCCCAAATGACCGCAATGGCCAGAGCTGTGCCAATCCGAAGCCAGGAGCCAGGAGCTTCTTCCAGGTCTCACACGTAGGTACAGGGGCCCAAGGACTTGGGCCATCTTCCACGGCTTTCCCAGGCCACAGCAGAGAGCTGGATCAGAAGAGGAGCAGCCAGGACTCAAACCAGCACTCCTATGGGATGCCGGCACTTCAAGCCAGGGTGTTAATCCGCTGCACCAGAGCATCAGCTCCCCCCCCCCCCAAAAAAAAAAAGCTCATTTTATAAGTCAGTTAAGAAACTGGGAAGTAAATTAAATTGAACAATATTACTACACAATTTAAAGAGCCTCCTTCTTCCTGAAGTAGAGCAGCGATAGGAGGTAACTGCCTTTTCTAACAGTATCTCCATAGGACAAAGTACAGCAGAGCTTCCCATCCGGCTGGAGTCCTCCCTCTCTCCACCCTCTCCCAGCACCCAGCCCTCGGAGGGGCTGTGGGGAAAGGGCTTGCAGGTAACCCGTAACCCTCCAGAGACACACTGCTGTGTCCGGATCACATTCCACCATTCTTCTCTCTTTGCTGTGTCCTGCCTTTTCTAACAGCACTGCCTGATTTTCTCTTTCTTAGATTCTGGAAAGACAGAACTCAGGCTCCAGCATGTTGCCCCGGGGTAGGTGTTGTGGTGCAGCCAGTTAAGCCTTATCATGGGCTGCCTGGTCCCCTGCTGCAGTGCCTGGAATCACGTCCGCCTCCACTTCCCCTCCAGCTCCCAGCAGTGCACCTTGGAGGCAGCAGATCCTGGCTGTCCCTGGAACCCATAGAGGAAACCTGGATAGAATTCCTGGCTCCTGGTTCAAGCCTGGCCTAGCTCTGACTGTTGTAGGCATTTAGGAAGTGAACTAGCAGATGGATGTTGTCTCTTACCCCCTTTTCTCCCTCATTCTCATACTCTCTCACTTTATCGCTCTCTTGCTCGCTCGCTGTCACTCTCTCTCAAATAAATAAAAATGACTAACTAGGTGCCAGCATTGTGGTATAGTGGTACACCGCTTGCAACTCTGGCATGTCATATCAAGGGACCAATTCAAGTCCTGTCAACTCCTAGCTGATGATGGCCCAAGTACTTGGGTTCCTGCCATACCCATAGGAGACCTGGATAGAGTTTTGAGCTCCTGGCTTTGGCCTGGACCAGTCCCAGTCATTGCAGCCATTTGGGGAATGGATCAGCAGACAGAAGATATTCTCTCCATGGATATGTGTCTCTCTCTCTCTTTCTTCCCACATTCTACCCCCTTTCCCTCTCTCTCATTCTGGCTTTCAAATAAGTAAATCTTTTATTTAAAAAAGTAAATAAATAAGCATTTAAGAAACAAAGAACCATTTGCCTCCTATTTCAGGAGCTCGGGAGTTCACCTGCAATTTTAGGCAGAATTTTCTATTCGTGTTTCTCTAGAGCAGCAGCTTTCTGCAGAGGTTTAGAAGAGGCCCTACACCGGTCAGGACAGGGTTGGGTGAGCAGGAACCCAGGTGAAGTGGAAGAAGCCTGCCTAAGCCTAATGACATCACACGGAGCACAAGCGCTGTGGGCATCTTATGTGGCCGCTCACAGCAGTGGACGCTGCTCCTCAGATAGTGCCGGTCGCCTGTTAGGTGCTCCGCGGGAGGTGCTGGCGGAGGGGAGAAGTATTTTCCCAAGGGGCAGTGTATACCAAGGGGACGTGACACAGAGTGCTGTGCTGGCACCCTAACGAGGCTCTTGAAATAGACACTCATTCTCCTCGTGGTTCACACAGGAAGAAGGCAGCACTGTCCGCTTGTCACTCATGTTGACAGGGGTCACAGAGGTCGATTATGTTTTCTGTGTATTGCAGAAGTGCTTGACCTTCAATCCAGCCAAAAGAATATCTGCCTACAGCGCCCTGGCCCATCCGTACTTCCAAGACCTGGAGAGGGGCAAGGAGAGCCTGGATTCCCACCTACCGCCCAGCCAGAGTGCTTCAGAGCTGAACACAGCCTGAGGCCCAGCGGCCGCCTGGAGCTGGTCATCCGGAGGACACCACGGTGGCTGACGGGTCCCCAAGCAAGCCCCGCAGAGCTGTTGAGGATGGCTGTCCCGAGACCTTCGGCTGCTGTCGTCTGGCTGGGCTCTGCCTCCCCAAGGAAACCACCTAGTTTACTGTTCCGAAATCAATGCAAGAGTGATTGCAGCTTTATGTTCATTTGTCTGTCTGTCTGTCTGTCTATTTCAAGAATCTGGAAGAATTCCAGAAGAAGAGAAGCTGCTGACCAATTGTGCTGCCATTTCATTTCTCTGACCTTGAATGCTGCCCGTGGAAAGTGGGTTCCAGGCACGGCTGAGTTGTGATGTAATCGGCCTGCAGCTGCCGGGCCTGACTTGGTACTTTGGAGAGCGAGCGAGTGAGTGAGTGTGTGTGTGTGTGAGTGAGAGAGGTTCTGTGATCTCTCAAAGCGTTACCTTCTGTAAACAGCAAGAATAATTGAATTTGTTAAAGACTCAAAGTGATTGACAAGTAAGAGGCGTTTGATCACTGAAGGTGATTTCGCCAGAGCGGCCTTCTCAGACGAGAAAGCTGAGCCGTGTCCTCCTGCCCTCAGCATTTCTCTTCTGGCCAAGAGCAGTCAGTTTGCTAGCCATGAAAGAAAGTTTTATACACACAGCAAAAAGGAGAAAAAAATCTCTCATCTTGTAAGAGACCTGTTTTTTAAAGCATGCGTTCTATTTACTCTTTGAAAAGCTGGATTTACTCGTAAGCCTATTTTAACCTATAGTATCATGCTTTTATTGTTTCTTTTGGAAAATACCCTAGAGGCTTTTATTACTTGCTATAGTTTTAGGGAGTGTACCTCAAATAGGTCTAAAAAAAAATAGAGAAACCCTTTGTTCTCTGGTTTGAACTTCATTATTACCCTTCTGTCGTTTGTTGTACTGGTTTGGTTTTTAGGGGTTTGTCAGAGACTGTTCCCTGTTAGGGTTTGAAGAGTAGTTCCTTCGGACTCTGGAAACAGGGGTGCCTGCACCTCGCCCCGCCATGACACTGTACTTGCCACCAGGCACTGCCTTGTTTGCAGAGCGTCTCTTTACCAGCTCCCAGCACCTGCGATACATGTGGCTCCCACCGCAAAACTAATACCAGGCTGCTGGGGCCGTGTCCTCCGGCAGCCCGCCTGCTGCTCGCTTTCCGGTGAACCCTCTGTCGACGTGAAGCCTCAGGTTAGGCTGTGGCCCCCGTCCTGCAGTCCTGTAACGCCCCGTGTCTCCTCGCTGTCGCGTGCAGCCTCCTGCCTGCGCTCCGCGTGGTTAGTGAGGCTGCATCACCAGCCCAGGGATGGCCAGTCACTACTACTTGGTGTTTGATGCTTTCGTAGAATGCATCGTCGGTGCAGTGTCTGAGGGACCATCTTTGTTTTCAAGAGAGAGATTCACTGTATATAATGAGCTTTTTCTTCATCCTCAGGCTGTGCTTGGGTGTGGAGTCCATCCCTGCTGCCTGCAGAGCCAGCCTGCCCAGGGCATTGGAGCAACCTTACTTTTCTCTACAAGCCTTAGGTTCCATCCCGTCTGTGCCTTACGCCTTTGAAAACCTGCCCAGCTGACTGTAGTAACCAGAAGACTCAGAAAGTATCTTTTGGGGAGCTTAACTACCTGGCTTTCTGCCTCATCTTTCCAGTGCATGCAACAGTTAGACCATGTTTTAGAGTTAGGATTTTTCAAAGAACCAACATTGCTTCACTCAGTAGGAAAAAAAAAAATTCTGATGATGTTTGTGCCTGCTCAAGCCTCCCTTGAGTTCTGCACTCTTTCCTGTCGTCCAAGACTATCTTGAACGAGAGGGGAGGAATCAGGGGGTGTTTCTCCTTCAGCTTTTTGGGTCGGGAACCATTCTTTTTAATGCATCTATAGTTTATCATTGTTGTAATTTAGTACCTTGAAGAACAGGAGACTGTTTTCTAAAGCAAGATTTAAAAAAAAAAAAAATGAAGATGGGCCACAAGCCCGTGTTTCAGTGTCTTCGCTGTCCGCATTGATGACGTGCTGGCAGCGCTGTGATGCATGAGCTGCTCAGACCCAGGTGGGCGCTCCTGGTCTCGCCTGGAGAAGTGAGCTCTGCCTCTGTGCTGACCAAGAGTCACAATGCAAAGACATCCGTGCCGGGGCCTAGAAATTGAAGTTCTTTAATCACTGCACTGATTCATCGTGAGCTTTCTGGGTAGCGCCCATGGTTAGAGTGAACATAACCTGAGTTTTCGCTTTTGCAGAAGTGTTTTCATAAGTTCGCTCAAGAAACGTGCAGCTGTTCTAAACTGGAATTCTGCAGCATTCATTTAGAATTTAGACAGGTGGAGAGCTCCACTATGATTCCTAGCATCTGCTTTTGCGTATTTCTAAATAGTGTTTGCAAAACAGAAAAATGAAAGCACAGAGGTTGTGGTGTGGAGCCCGTTGTCCTCTGCCGACACTGCGCAGGCCATTGCGGCCGCTCTGACCCTGGCTTGGTCAGAGTCTGTCCCAGCTCCCCCTCTGGCGTGACTGCTGCCCTGGCCTCTCCCACCCAGGCTCCCTGCTTCCGAAACCCAGACCTCGCCCCAACAGCCTTGCTGTGAGAGCACGCGAAGACTCCGCCTTCCTCTTCGAACGTCTGGGCCTAAAGCAAGGCGCCCGCTCACTGAGGCCAGACTGCCCCAGGGCAACCGCTCGGAAACTGCACCAGGACGAGCGCAAGCACGCGCCTGCGGGTTTCTGTGCGCGCCTGCTTCTGGCAGCCTAGACACGGTGGGAACTGCGGCACAGGGCAAAGTTGGAACAACAATGGACGCATAAAGGAATCTGTCCATTTAGCTACCATGAGCTACCACAGGGCAAACAGCACACAGAACTCCTGAGAGCTCCCACTGCACCCCTGCTTTGAAGTGGCCTGGTGCTCAGGGTGCAAGAGAACCTGTCCCAGAGCCGGCAGGGGCCACCTCTGCCGCCTGCCCACCCACCCACCGTCACCTGACTCCCAGGAGGCACACACTGTGAACGCAGGCTTGTCACTTAGCCCCAGGTGACTTCCTAGAATAGTTGCTCCTGCTTGACCTCAGATGAGAAGCTCAGCATTGCAGTTGTTGGTGAACATCAAAACTTGAGGCTGCACGGGATGCTGGTATCTTGTAACAGCCTTTCAGTAGAAGACTTGGAAGTGAAACTCCAGGACACGGTACCGTCCGTCTTGACGTGCGAACGGAGAGTACCACACGTTCAGAATTTTCAATGATGTATTCGAATTCAGCTTTTCAGTAGCTGCAGCTGCTTCTCTTAAGAGTGGTGCCTATCACGACCATTAATGGAGTTTCTCCCTCCATTATGGAAAGCAAATCATGTAAGCTTCCTGGGAGCATAAACACATTAAAATTCTTCTCTCCAAAGAATTGCCTTTTGGTGCCAACTTGACGATTTTTATGACCAGCACGTGAGAAAATCTCGCATTTCTGAGATAGTTGGGTGTAGGAAAGAACAATGTTAAAAGTTAATATGCCAGCATAGTCACTTAATTGTATTAGTACTGAAACTACAGAATATTTGCCTTGGAAAGAAAATGCTGAAATATTATTATAAATCCTTACCTGTTGATAGAGTTCAACCAAATGCATGCTACATTGTGACATATAAAAATATATATCATTTCTAAATTTTTAAAAATTGTTCACAAAACAGTGAGCAACTGGAATAAATGAAGATATGAAAGATTTCAAAGGGTGGTGTCAACGTTATATATATTTTGAAGGATATAGTTTCTATTATCAAGTATATTGCAAGAACTTATCTTAAAGTCACTTGGCAACCATGGGCTCAGTGAGCACAGTTTACCGTGTTAAAGCTGAGCTGAGCAAACTAAAGTATCTGCACTGCTTCCTCGTTTCATTGGCAACAGCGGCCCTGGGCCCGCGAAGCTGTCCTTGTCCCACATGCCCCAGAGTGTGCTCACCGAGAGAGCAGCAGGGAGCAGTGTTTAAGGCCTGGGATTCCTGCGCCACTAGGACTCGGAAAAATTGTGACCCTTACCGGAAACCATCGATCAGGTGCACTGCATACACTCAAGTCTATAATTAAGACCTTTACCTGTTCCGTCTCTGCAATGGCCGGCGACCAAGCCACAACTAGCCTTGGATAAGCAACAGCAGTGTTTTCCTCAAAGGCGTGGGGAAGTCGCCGTTCCGTTGCGCCCTGGCTCCCTTTGTATCGAGCACAGTGGTGCTGGTGCACACGCGGATTTCCGGCACTTCCGAACGCGTGCTGCTTCCGAACGCTCCCTTTGGTCTCCTCCGGAGCGCTGCGCGCCGCAGATCCCTGGAAACACAAGGCTCCCATTTGTAAACGTCTTTTTTTTTCCAGCTAGGTTTTCCCTTGGTCTGGTTTTTTTTGGTTTTTAACGAAGTACCAGCTGACTTGTCAAAATGTTTTCTATTTCTTAGCATTCGTGGGGAATGAGTTTAGAGAAACACAAGGCCTTCCATCCACAAACGTTCTGGCCCTCAGGAGAGAGCAAGAGCCACCTGAAAGTAAATGGACCTTTCACAGACACCGATTTACGTACTGTGACAGCAATTTGAAGTTAAGATGGTAAGGAAGGAAAATCATCTTTCTTGCAGAGGTCTGTTAAAAATCACTGTCCAGATGGACTTCCTTCTATATTCCAGTGCATTCCACAAGGTGGCGCTTTAGAGAAAAATTAGAATCTGAACAAGGCTTCAATACTTCAGTAGACACTCTAACTATTCTTCTGCACGTATCCAATTCTTACCTAGCACTTGTTTAACAGGATGCTGAGTAGTCCTTATAATGTCCTGTAACTTAAATATTTCACTTGTTAGCTAGATTCTGAACAATCGCAAATACATTTTGCTTGAGGTGGGATGATACACCCATTCTGATCACTCCAGTGAGTAAAGAAAACCTAATCATTTATTCAAGAAGCATGTTAATGAGAGTCCTAAGACAGGCTTGCTTACTTAGAAAACAGCCTGCACCTGTGAACAGGATGGTTTCCTTAGGAGAGCCTGAAGCTCCTCCAGTGGCCCCAGTCAGGACACGCTCCGCCCCCATCTGCTGCTCTCGCACTCCTAATAAGGTGGCATTTCAACCCTGATTAATGTAAAAGTCCAGTGAGCTAAATAAACAAGTACTGCACCATTGAGTAGGCAAAACTCTTCATCAAGGATGGCTATTGAAAACACCCCTAAATCACTGGGAGACCCAGTGATCTGCAGTCTTCACATTTGTGTGATCACACATGCAAATTCATAGACTATTTTATTCCTTTTGTCTTTGTAGGATGTGAGCCTGACAGCTTAGGGCCATATCTACTAGATGTTTAGTTTCTCTACTCTGGAAGTTTGGGGCGACTTCATTTTGGTTGTCATTCTCGGGTCTGCTGAGAAACCCATGCCCTCCTCCTCCTGCCCCCCAAATGATGGAAGCTGGTTTTGGAAGTCCCCTGCCTCCCAGCAGTGTCCCTGAAGTTTCACAGGAAGCTGCACTCTTTCCCAGAGCTGGCTTAGCACAACTCAAGGCAGTTTGTCCCTCTGAGTGGCGGGCACTCACGGCACCTGCTCAGTTTCCCTCCCCAAGACGGGCCAACGAGGCTCCTGGTGGGTGCTGAGCCCCATGCCCCACCCAGGAAGCACTGCAGAGAGCTATTTGCAAAGCCAACAGCCTCTTGCAGTCCTGCCGGCTCTCACTGAAGTGGAACCCGGTGCCTGTGGCCCTAAGGGAGAGGCCTACCTGTGCCCTCGGGCTGCCCTGCTGGGCCCAGCCCGCACCCTCATTGCCCATGCTCTAAACTTGACTCCCACCTGAGGCCCCCCTCGGTGGCCTCCCACCTGCGGGCGAGGCCCGCTTGCCCTGCTGCTGTCTCAGAGGCACCTGTCAGCAGCCTTGGGAGGGAAAGCGTCCCTAGAGGCGAACGGGTGTCGTCTGTCCGTAGATAAGTACAACACAGTTCTCCGAAAGTTCGGGTCTGGGGGTGTGGTAGAAGCTGCTCAGTGAGGCCGTCTACCCGGCGTCTCTCAAGCTGTAAGCCCAGCTTTGTTTTGTTTTGGTTTTTCTTTTAAGAGAAGATGTATAATTACAGGAGATTTTCTTTTTATTTTTTTATGTTCTGTCGTTCTGCATATATGATGGCAACAGATATGCCTGGAAGAGATTTGCTTTGGAAAATCATTTTGCTTTCCTGCTTCCTGAGTTGGCAAAGGCTCCTCCCTCTTAGCTTCCAGTTTCTTGTCTTTCCCTTGGTCGAGTAGTTAGAGGTATGCAAGCGAATTCTCTAGCGCGGTAGGGGATTTTTCTGTCTAGGGGAAGCCTGCGTGTGACTCGTTTGTTCACACACATAGTCGGCACCTATCTTTTTAGGAGCTTGAATCGTCAGATGTAGGTTTCCTTGGGGGGTGGGGGTGGGGAATGACAACACCTTGGCTGCCAGGAGCTGTGATCCTCGTGCACGTTGGCAGGCACAGGGCCCGCAATTATTTAATTCCTGACCCCTTGTTTCTAGCCAAGTTCTGTGCATGCGCTTAGGTCAACGTTCTGAAGACACCTTTTGCATCCTTACTTGAAATCTTCTGATCTTTACTTTTACAAAATGCAATAACACGTATCAGCTGGCAATATTACTGTGGTCACCAGCAAGTCTGAGTTTGACCTTGAAGTCTGAGTAATGAAAATCAGTCGCAGCAGTAATAGTTTTCTTGGACTCCCAAGTACATCACTCTGATCCTCTGTTGGCAATGGTATACGTGTGTTCATCATGTTTCCTCACTTTCTTGTTTATTTTCCTATGACCCGTCATAAATATATTAGTACATGGGATAATAGCATCAGATACCCTTAGAAACAGCACTTAACGTGTGGGGAGTGTTTTCAAGTTTTTCTACATTTGCATAAATTATTTCTATTATTATTCATGTATATTATTTATTTCTGAGTCACACTAGTCCAGTGAAAGTGCAACTAAAGACAAAGTATTAGGACTTGCATTTAACAATGTTTATCAACATGGACTTGATGGAGCTAAGAATATTAAAATTAGACTTAACCCCCCAATAAGCTGCATGCATTTTTAACATGATTACTAGATTTAAGTCTATAGATGTAGTGTTTGTGGTGTCTAGGTATTTTATCATTATGTTAAGGCATTAAAGCAAAGGACTTAGTTAGCTGTTGCTTTTTTCAAATATGCATATAGTGTATGTGGAAATACAGCAAAAGGTTTTTAAACTAGAAGTAGAAAAGCATTTTAGAAACTGCCTTAATTGAGCACCTGTGCCCGGTGAAGACAAGTACCTGGGGCGTACTTGGTCCTGTCGGCCCTTGTGAAGATGCTTCTGCCATACTTCGTAGAGCCCTCGAAGGCCTTGTGTGCAGCCGTGGGAGCAGGGAGTGCTGCTGAGAAGAGAGTGATGTCAGAGTTGTTTTGTAGAAGCGGAACTGCCCACTGTGCCTTGAGGCTTCCAAAATGTGTCAGGTGGAGAAGTCCTGGGTTTGCCTGCTTCGGGCAACTTGACCATGCACAGAAGCAATCCAGCCGGGTGATAAAAAACAAGGGTTGCATGTGCAATCATTGACAAAGGGATCTTAGCAAACAACTGTTCCCAGCACCTCGGAAGTTTGTTGTACTTGTGGTGTTTTGGGTTTTATCTGAAGGTTAAAGGGCAAGTGTTTGGTATAGCAAAGCAGTATGTGTTAAGAAAAGCACATTATCAGTTCTCATGGAGTGCAGATTAGAAGTCGAGAGTGGTAGAGGATTACCATTTCTGAGACGTGTAGAGCATGTGTTCACTGTAAAATGTGTTAGTGTTTCAGCATTTGTGTAGGGCCTACTTAAATCTTGTAGATTTCAAAAAGGCAGTCGCACACAGTATGTTTTTTTTTCCCTTGACTCCTTATTAGAATTAAAAAGGCTTTAAAAGTAAAAAAAAAAAAAATCTTCATTTGGATGTTTGACTTGTTGGCTTCTGTGTTTAAAGTCGCAGTTCTAGAAATGTAGAGATTGTGCATGTCAGATGCTAACTGATGACCAACACACCCACCCCTGCACACCTGTCCCCTGCGTCTCTCCCTTTCTCCCGCCAAGGTGCTCCCTGCCATCGTCCTGGCCTGTCCGTGTGCTGCTCTCCATCCTCCTCTGCTCATGTTTGGGCATCAGGGACATAAGAGATAACTTTAGCCACAATGGGCATGCTTGCCTAGGCTTGGCCACTACCCGCACTTGGCCTTCAGCTGGTCATGGTCATCAGAAGACCTCTGAGGCCAGTGTTGTGGCACAGTGAGTTAGACCATGCCTTGCAGGGCTGGCACCCCCTTTCAGAGTGCCAGTTCCGGTCCAGGCTATAATCCACTTCTAAACCAGCTTCCTGCTAATGCGCCTGGGGAGGCAGGGAAAGATGGCCCAAGTACTTGCGCCTCTGCCACCCGTGTGGAAGACGAGGATGGAGTTGCCAGCACCTGGCTTGGGCCTGTTCCAGACCTCACTGTAGTGGCCATCTGGAGAGCAGACCAGCAGATGGAAGATCTCCCTCTCTATTGCTCTGCCTTTCAAATGAATGTTTAGAAAGAGAGAGGGAGAGCTGGTTCCTGATGCGAGGCACAGAGGGTGCGCACAACATCACTCAGAAATCCCCTCCACCGTCTTTGTGTGCAACTTGACCTTTAAACCAAGTCATCCTGCGGCGCATTCAGCTTTGGCTGTGGTACCGAGTGAGAAACTAACCAAGAACAGAAACCACATTCCAAGCTGCTGTTTTCTGTCCATCTACAGGCTGTACTTTCACTGTATCTCTTCATACTTGAAACTCATTCTGCTATTTTAATATCAGGGTACAGACTTCCAGGGTGCATGTTCCTGCCAGGTGCATAACTACTCTCATTCCGTTTGTTCATTTTGCTACAGAGTGCTCTGTTTTGGTGCTTTGGGTTCAGCAGGTCACAGAAGCAGTGTAGCCAATCACTGCCAGGACCGCAGTCCTACAAGAATGTTGCCAGATGACTTGGTATTGGGTGTGGCTTCTGCTCCTTCCCCGTCCACAAGGTGGCGCGTGCGCGCGCCGGCCTGTCCACCTGGCTCTCCTTGCGCACAGGCTGGTCTACCTGCTTAGATTATTTAACCCTGAAAGCGAAATGGCCTTGGGTGGGAAGGGCCCCAGTCACCAGCGCCTGCTCCCCCATGCTCACAGAAGGCCCTCCTGAGGCCAAAGTGAATAATTAAAACTGCCAAGGTCACCTCTCCAGAGCGCCCTGAGCGACGCTCTCACCCCAGGTGAAGCCCGGGCCCGTTTGTTCAGCCCTCCCCACCTGAAAAGGGACACGTACCAGAAGGTGTGCATGTCATGGAAAACAGGCCACCCCAGGACCCTCTGTTGTAGCTTGAGTCAGGGATGCCAGAAGCCCGCCCTCCATCCTCCCATACCCCCCCCCACGCCCCTGGTTTCTGAGGTCAAAGGGAGCCACTCCTGGCCGCACCTAACTCTGACACTTCATTGGAGAGAGGGGGACCTGCAGTGGCGATTCTGTCGTCAGGAAATGCGGAGAGTTACAGATAAATGATTCTTTGGAAACTGGATGTATTACTGGGTGCTAGAATGCAAATTTAGGTATTTATTGTCAGATAATGGAATTCATTGTTTTTTTCAAAATTGTTGAAGTGTCACTGTCCATTGTGTTCACTTATGTGCAAGCTAAATTGAATGAAACAAAACAGAAAATGTTCATTTGTCATGCCTTTTGTATTTCTTACAATAAAAATATTGATAGCCAATAAAAATAATAAAATAGCAAATTTTAAACTGCTTTCTTAGAGGTGACTTACTCTCCTGGCTGTTTGTATTTTAATGTAAAAAAAATTAATCAGTAGCTGCAGTGAGTAACACCATTAAAGAACATGTATTAGCAGAACGTCTTTTAAACTTTTAAGAAAGACTCCTTTTCGGGCTTACAGCATTTAAAAAGTTAGGTATCGGGGGCCGGTATTGAGCTCAGAGTATGAATTCACCGGTGTGAATCCCAGCTCTGCCTCTTCGTGTCCAGCCTTCTGCTAAAGGACCTGGGTGGGCAGCAGGTGATGACCCAAGTGTTTGGGATCCTGCCATCCACAAGGGAGACCTGGATGGAGTTCCTGACTTCTGCCTTCAGCCCGAACCAATCCTGGCTACTGGAGCCATCTAGGCAGGGAACCAGGAGATGGAAGATAACTCTCACTCTCCTGTCTGCCTTTCAGCTAAGTGATTATCAGGGTGGACTTTGGTGCAGCAGCTGAGACAGCACTCGGGATGCTCACAGCCCACGTCAGAGTGCCTGGGATGGAGTCCTGGCTCCTGTTTCCAGCTGCCTGCTTATGCACACCCTGGGCGTCCACAGATGATGACTGAGGTGTCTGGGCCCCTGCCATCCACGTGAAAGACCTGAGTTGAGTTCCAGTCTCCTGGCTTCCGCGTGGCCCAGCCCAGGCAGATGGAAGATTTTCTCTCTCTGCAAATAAAAAATGGGAGGAAAAGTTTAATACAAAATCTTGTAAAAAGAAAATCAGCTCTTTGAGCAGAGAATTCATTCAACAGATGTATACTGAGCCCTTATTGGTTGGTAAACCCTAAAAAGGCTAAAACGAGCAGAGCACCAGCAGGCCTCTGCAGGGCTCACGGGTAGGGACTGTGGGACAGGCTGCTGTGACCAGCTGCGCGTGACCTGGGCGTGAGCAGAGTTCACACCGAAGGTAATGCTCCTGGGGACTCCCAGCCAGGACAGTGCGTGCCAGTCAAGGAGAAACGCTGCAAGCGCATTGGCCTGCAGGAGCCTTGCCCAGCGTGTCCCTGGGCAGTGGCTTCGAGGCATTTGTGTCCTAACCCAGGGAAGGAAGCAGTCAGCAGGTGTGGTGCACACATCTTCTGGGCCCTGTTCTTCGAAGTTGTGTGCAAGCAGATCCTTGCGCTATCTCTGCGAGACCTAGTGAGACCCACAGCCAGCGAGGGCCTGATGGTAGCAGTTAGGACACCAGGCGGTTGCTGGCTGCTAATGTCGTCTCTAAGGAGCAGCACTGATGGGCCAGTCACTGGGTTCCTGCCGCCCCACGGGAGGCCTGGAATGAGTCCCCAGTCCCTGCTTCCGGCTTCAGCCCAGCCCCATCTGAGCCATTAAGAATATCGGAAATGAACCAATGGATGGGTGTGAGCTCCCCTTGTCCACCCCGTCCCTGGCTGCCTGTCTGTCAAATAATAGTGAAAAATGTTCATGTTTGAGCACATGGTATACCATTCAGCAATAAGGAGGGACTACTGAAACACACAACATCGACAAGATCCAAAAGCGTTATGAGAAAGGCACAAAGGGCTGCTTGGTGCCATTTATTTGAAATGTTACAGAAAAGGCAAAACTGTAGTGACAAACACATATCCGTGTTCTCCAAGGGCCAGGAGACAGGGAAGAGGATCAACCGCAAAACGGGAGGAGGTGACTTCTTAGATGAAAGTGTTCAGTTGGCCAGCACCGTGGCTCAACAGGCTAATCCTCCACCTGCAGCACCAGCACACCAGGTTCTAGTCCCAGTCGGGGTGCCAGATTCTGTCCCGGGTGCTCCTTTTTCAGTCCAGCTCTCTGCTGTGGACCAGGAAGGCAGTGGAGGATGGCCCAAGTGCTTGGGCCCTGTACCAGCATGGGAGACCAGGAGAAGCACCTGGCACCTGGCTCCTGCCATTGGATGAGCGTGGTGTGCCGGCCGCAGCGCGCCGACCACGGCGGCCATTGGAGGGTGAACCAACGGCAAAGGAAGACCTTTCTCTCTGTCTCTCTCTCTCTCACTGTCCACTCTGCCTGTCAAAAAAAAAAAAATTAGATACTCTCAGTGGTAACCAAGACAACTTGAAATAATTGGCTAAGAACTATTACAGTTTGTCCCCTTAACAACGATGGAACAAGAAAAAAGTTACAGTAAGCCGGCTCGCGCCTCACTAGGCTAATCCTCCGCCTGTGGCGCCGGCACACCGGGTTCTAGTCCCTGTCGAGGCACAGGATTCTGTCCCGGTTGCCCCTCTTCCAGTCCAGCTCTCTGCTGTAGCCCAGGAAGGCAGTTGAGGATGGCCAAGTGCTTGGGCCCTGCACCCCATGGGAGACCAGGAGAAGCACCTGGCTCCTGGCTTCGGATCCGCGCAGTGCACTGGCCATAGAGGCCATTTAGGGGGTGAACCAACAGCAGGAAGACCTTTCTCTCTGTCTCTCACTGTCTAACTCTACCTGCCCCCCCCCCAAAAAAAAAGAAAAGAAAAAGAAAGAAAGAAAGAAAAGTTACAGTGAAAACTGTAGCCCTCTGGTCAGGAACCAGAAATTTTCCTCTCTGAGTCACTTGCCTGGTAACTTCCTCTGCCTTCACCCATTAATTAGTACTCAGCCCGCAATTTACAAAAGGCAAATTAAAGCAAATAACTACTTGGTTTTCATGGTTCATTTTTTTTTTTATAGAAAAACATCCTTGGTACATTTGTTTACAGTGAGAAACTGTTGAGAGCCAAGGTGATCAGATCTAGTCGTCATCGCTTCTGTACCACATGAGCAACAATTACAAGAGAACTTCCAAAAACACACGGAATTCAAAGATGTTTGTTTTTGTGCAAAAACATTGAACTCCATGCATGAGAATATATCCAAAAGTTACGAAGTCAGTGGGACTGGAGAAAGGGGGCCAGTTAGTTAGCTGAGCAGTCCTTTCAGGAAATAAGTCAGAAAACAAAGTGGTAAGAGTGGAAAATAAAAATCCCCAGGCCCGCCCTCCCAACTCGCCAAAGCTACAATGGAGCAACCACCAGTAAGGGTCTATTGTGCGAACTTTCAGAAACTTCTCTGGACATACAGGTTAGTATGTACTAACCTGGGCCATAGGAGACTGCCATTCTTCTACGTTAGAAATCGGTGAATTTCAGCAATTTCATAATAACCCACGTACCTTCTTGTTTATGCACATGCTGTTATACTCCATGTACAGCTCTAGATTCTTCTGATCATGGAGGGTGGCCGTTTTTCCAAATTAACATCACTTTCTAGTGCCTGCATGGTTTGCCCTTGCGTGGGTGCACCGTGCTTTTAAAGATTCCCTCGTGATGGATCTACGCACCCTGCCTTTGGCTCTCAGTGGTCTATGTAGATCATTCAAGCTCTGTTTTCCAATGTGAGAGGCCCAGCCTTCCACCTCCATTCTAGGGCTGTGCCCACCCAAACAACAGACACTTGGATTTGTAGACTGGGTTTCTGTGTCTCTCTCCATTGATGAGATTCTCAAAGACTCACAACAACAATAAAAATATGGGAAAATCAAGTCATATATCACCAAGTTGACCCAGGTCACCCTCATATTAATGATGCCATTGATCATTATACACGATTCACACTGGAAATCCCTACCTCAGGGTATCGTTATTATTCTGTTAACTATACCTTTCCCTTTTATCAGTGCTTATGTTGCTCCCTTTTACAAAAAGCCCTGCCTGGGGGTGGGCGGGTGGCACAGCGATGAAGATGCCACTTGGAACACCTGCATCCCATAGTGCGTGTCTGGGTTCAAGTCCCGGCTCTGCTCTCAACTCCAGCTTCCTGCGGGTGCCCACTCTGGGAGGCAACAGGTGATGGGCTCAAGAACATGTCTCTCTGCCACTCACATGGGGGACCTGGGTGGAGTTCCTAGCTCTAGGGATCAGCCTGGCCCACCAGCCCCGGCTATTGCTGGCATTTGGGGGAGTTAATCAGCTGATGGGAGATTCTCTCTCTCTCTCTCTCTCTCTCTCTCTCTCTCTCTCTCTCTCTCTCTGTGTGTGTGTGTGTGTGTGTGTGTGTTTCAAATAGTTCCATGTACTTCCTCTTATAGTAAACAGAATGCCTCGCCGCAGAGCAAGCAAAGCCGCTGTCCTTGGCGTTCAGGGATCTCTGCCTGCAGCCCAGGTTCCCCTCCTGGCTGCGGTAGGTGCTGCCACGCCTGCCTGTATCCCCTCTCAGCCTCTCTAGGGCCACAGCCCCCCTGGAACGCCGCTTCTCCCTGGGCCTGGCACCCACCCTCCCACAGGCAGTATGATGTCTTGGCAGTGCGCGCCCTTCCTACCTCCAAACCTGCCTCAGCAGCCCCAGCACGGCTGCTGTCTTTGCAGGACCTGCAGCCAATTACTCGGCTTCTCTTCGCCTCAGTTTTCCTTATCCAAAAAATGGAACGCAATCTCTTGGTTACGCCAACAACATTTGGAAGAGCGTGTAGACCCACTGCTGGAAGGCACATGTCTGTGTTTTAAGATTTATTTATTTGAAAGAGTACAGAGAGAAAAGGAGAGAGAGAATGAGAATCTTCCATCTACTGATTCACTCCACAACAGCCGAGGCTTGGCCCAACTGAAGCCAGGAGCCTGGATCTTCATCTGGGTCTCCCACGTGAGTGGAGGGGCCAGAGCACTTGGGCCATTTTCGGCTGGTTCCCCAGGCACTTTAGCAGGGAGCTGTATCAAAAGTGGAGCATCCGGGGCTCTAACCGCCGCCCATATGGGATGCCAGCATCAAGGTGGAGGCTTTACCACTATGCCACAGCGCTGGCCTGGCACATGTGTTTATGAGTGGGTTCCAGATTGCCGAAGACCGGTAGAGGTAGAGTGTGCCTCCATTCTCCCCCCACCCCCCGGGTCCTGGCTTCCACGGCCCAGCGTTGGAGGGTTCCCCATTGCGTCCCAAAGCCTCCAAGCAAGGAGACGGGCTGGAAACAGCGGCCCAATACCGAGCCCCCCCTCGCCCCCCGCCCTACCGCGGTTCGCGGGCCCGGGGCCCACGGCAGCCCCCAGCACGCAGCAGCGGTTCAGAACCCCTGGTGAAATGAGTGCACCGGGGAGCAGGGGCCGGAGCTGAGCCTCTCAGGCGGCCAGCTGCGGGCCTCTCCCCCAGCACCTGCGGGACTCCAGGCACTGGCCTCGGTCCCCTCTGCACTGTGCGCAGGCTGCACGGGGAGGCTGCGGGCGGGGGTTGCAGGACGCCTCCGCGGCGGCAGAGGGCGCTGTGGGAAGCGGCGGCCGTCGGCTCGGGGCCGCGCCGCTCTCTGGGCGCGGTGGGCAGGCGGCAGAGCGACGTGCGGCGGCGGCGGCGGGGCCATTCGCGCTGCTTCTGCGGCTTGGTCTCCTTCGGCGTTTGGCGGTTCGGCTTAGGCGGGCGCCATGGGCAAGCGGGACAATCGCGTGGTGAGTACCGGGCCGGGGAGACGCTGAGGTGGCGCGGGGCTCGGCGGCGGGAGCGCGGGCCCGCTCGCCCTGCCGGGACGGCCCGCGGCGGCGCCCGGACGCGGGGCCCGGAGACCAGCAGCCCGCGCCGGTCGCGGATGCGCGTGCGCCGCGCACGCCGTTGGCGCCCCCGGGCCGCGGGCTGCGCGGCCGAGCTCCCCTCCTCCTCCGTCCCCGGCGCCCGGAGCCCCCGCGCGAGAGCGCGGATGGTTCGTGGTCACCCTCGGCCTCGGCGCAGTTAGTGTCGAGGCCACGGAGCTGGGAGGAGCGCTCGCGGGCGTGACCGCTGTTGTAGCAGACGAGATGAGAGAGAAACGCGGGCGAAAGGAAATGGAAGTGAAACGCGTGTTAGTACTAAAAAATCACATTTGAAACGCAAGTTTTCGAAGGGGCATGCGATGACTCAAAGCGTGCGTGCGTGCGTGCGTGCGTTTCACAATGTTCTTGGACCAAAGGGAACGTTTTCGTCTCGTTTTCTCACCAGCTTCGGGTCATTGAACTCCGAGCGGGGGAGGGGAAGGGTGTCGGACGGTGCCGCCGGCGGCTCCCGGGGCTTTCAGAGGAGCCGGGGATCGGAGGGAAGCGGCGCGGGTGGCCGGCGAGCAGCGGGGTGGAGCTGGGCTCGGTCTGAAGAGCCCGGCCCTGGCCAGGTGAAGCTCCGGGCACAGCTGTGAGGGTGCAGCCTGGCCGTCCCTGGGCTCCTGTCTACGACAGAGCCTGAGCCACCGAGGAGCAAAGTGAGAGCAGTGGGCTTGGTGCTCACTTGATGCATGAACCAGCTTTTATTCATGACTATCTGCGTGGGTCGTTACTTTTAGGACATGATGACATTTCCCGTCTTTTTTTTTTTTTTTTAATATTTGCTTATTTATTTGAAAGGTGGAGTGGCAGAGAGAGAGAGAGAGTGTGTGTTCTTCCATCTACTGGTTCATTCCGCAAATGGCCACAACTGCCAAAGCTGGGCCAATCCAAAGCCGGGAGCCTGGAGCTGTTTCTGGGTCTCCCACGGGGGTGCAGGGGCCCAAGGACTTAGGCCATCTTCTGCTGCTTTCCCGGGCCATAGCAGAGAGCTGGATGGGAAGTGGGGCAGCTGGGACTTAAACCCAAGCCCACATGGGATGCTGACATTACAAGGTGGCGGTGGCGGCTTTACTACGCCCCAGCGCCAGCCCTAACATTTCCCTTTTTTTTTTTTTTTTAAGATTTATGTATTTATTTGAAAGTCAGAGTTACACAGAGAGAGGAGAGGCAGAGAGAGAAAGAGGTCTTCCATCCTCTTGTTCACTCTATTGACTGCAACAGCCGGAGCTTCGCCAGGAGCCAGGAACTTCTTCCAGGTCTCTCACTCGAGTGCAGGGGCCCAAGGACTTAGGCCATCCTCTACTGCTTTCCCAGGCCATAGCAGAGAGCTGGATCGGAAGTGGAGCAGCTGGGATTAGAACTGGCGCCCATATGGGATGCTGGCACTGCAGGCCACAGGCCAGGGCATTAACCCACTGCACCACAGCGCTTATTTGAAAGAGTTACACAGAAAGAGGAGAGGCAGAGAGAGAGAGAGGCCTTCCTTCTGATGATTCTCTCCCCCAGATGGCGCAGAGGTGCGCCAATCCAGACCCAGGAGCTTCTTCCGGGTCTCCCATGCGGGTACAGGGGCCCAAGGACTTGGGCCATCTTTTACTGCTTTCCCAAGCCACAGCAGAGAGCTGGGTCAGAAGAGGAGCTGCAGGGACTAGAACCAGTGCCCATATGGGATGCCGGCTCTTCCTGCCAGGGCATTAACCTGCTGCACCACAGCGCCGGCCCCAGCATTTCCCATCTTGAAACCACTTTTTATTAATCTTTCTTGGATAGGTGAACAGATAGCCCCATCCATTGATTGACTCCTCCTAAATGTCTGTGACACTGGTGCCAGGCTAGGTCCAGGGACTCAAGCCAGGTCTCCCACATGCACCCAGTTCCTTGAGCCATCACCTTCTGTCTCAGAGAGTCTACGCAGGCAGAAAGCTGGAATCAGGTATTAGACTCAGGTAACCCAGGGTGTGTCGTGGTTGTCTTCACAGTGGAAAATCTAAGAACCAGGGTCACTGAGTCCTGGATGCACGGTAGAGGAAGGCTCTTTCCTGCCGGCTGCGGACAGCTAGTGGTGCTATCTCGATTGCCTGAAAGTGAAAAGTATGCTGCAGGAGCTCCCTAAGGTTTGAGGTGTTAGAATATTTGCCTTTGATGTCCTAGGTCTTAAATACTTATAAGTCACTTGACTGTGGGGCTGGCGCCATGGCGCAGCCGGTTAACTGCAGCCTGCAGTGCCAGCATCCTGTATGTGCACCAGTTTGAATTCCGGCTGTTCCACTTCCAATCCAGCTCCTTGCTGATGCTCCTGGGAAAGCAGTGGAGGACGGCCCAGGTCCCTGGGCCCCTGCACCGCGTGGAAGACCCGGAAGAGGCTCCTGGCTTCAGCCTGGTGCAGCCCTGGTCGAGGAGTGAACCAGTGGTTAGAGTATTCTCTGTCTCTCCTCTCTCAATATCTTTCTGTAACTATACCTTTCAAATAAGTCTACAAAAAATCACTTGACCTGGGGAATAGTTGCTTACAGAGGCCATTTTAGCCTCTGTAAGCAAAACAGTTTTTGCTTTACACATTCTTTTTTATTAACATTATTATTATTTGAAAGGCATAGTTAACAGGGGAGAGAGAGAGCTTCCATCTGCTGATTCGCTTCCAAATGAGATAGGCCAGGCCAAAGGCAGAGCCTGTAGCTTCATCCTAGTGTTCCATGTTTGTGTAGGGGTGCAGGCATTTGGACTATCCTCTGCTGCTTTCTCAGGTGCATTTACAGGGAGCTGGATCAGAAGTGGAGCAGCCAGGACTCAAGCTGGCTCCCATATGGAATACCAGTGTTGGCAGGCTGTGGCTTTATCCACTACGCCACAACGCTAACCCCTAGGAGTCCATGAAAAACTTAGCTTGGTGTCATCTACTAGCACGTCTGAGCTCTACTTACTACTTTTGGTATGCTAGGCTGTGGGAATAAAAACGTGAAAACAAGCGTTAGAAGACACAGATGGTGTAATGGTGTAATTCAGTTTGCTGGTGCATGGAGGAGGGGATGGGACTGTTTAAACAGGCTGAAGCTTACATCATCTGACTGTTCTGTGCATCCTCACTCCTGTTTTTTATGTGACTGTTTGAGAGCAGTTTTAGGTTCACAGCACAATAGAGAGGGAGGTATGCAGATACTGTGACTACTTCCTCCTCCATCAGTGTGTGCGCCAGTTACAGGTGGTGGACCTGCACTCACACACCTGTCATCACCTGAAGCCTGCTGTTTACATTAGGATCCACTCTTTTATTTTTTTTGACAGGCAGAGTTAGACAGTGAGAGACAGAGAGAAAGGTCTTCCTTCCGTTGGTTCACTCCCCAAATGGCCGCCACGACCAGCGCGCTGTACCAATCCAAAGGCACCGCTGGCAGAGGATTAACCAAGTAAGCCGCGGCACCGGCCCAGGATCCACTCTTAGTGTTGGGTGCTCCCTCGTAAGGACGTCCACAGTCACGCTGTCAAGTTTCTAAAAACTTAGGATATTTTGAAATTACCTCAAAAACAATTCCAATTCTTTCTTCAATTGATGATACATAGTTTTGAAGATGATAGGATTGCTTTCCAAGATGCCCATCAGTTTTCAGGTAAAACAATTTTTAAAACCTTTATTTTTTTAGAGAAGTTTTAGGTTCAGAGCAAAACTGAGCAAAGAAAGTATAATTTCCATTTGCCCCCTCATGTTCAGCCTCCACTGTTATCAACAACTGGTAGCAGAATGGTGGGTTTGTTGTAATTGATAAATACATCACTGTCACCCAAATCCACATTTTACAGTAGGGTTTGCTGTTGGTGTTTTATGTTATCAAATAATTTAATTGAGCATTTTGATTATTGAGAGTTCTAAATGGCTTTTGAATTCATGATAGCAGCCATTTCTGCCTGTTGTTTTCTGGAACCTCCCTCCGTGTTCGTTTTTGTTAGTTTGTGCCCACTAAAATAGATGTATACTCTAGATAAAAGCAGGTAATCAGAGTAACAAATGAAAATCTGCACATCATGTCCTCAACAGTTTGATTATCTTACTCTCTTTGTATCTGCCCACATTTATATCCCCTTGGGTCCAGCTTGCCCTAACTTTCACAGACAAATCATATTCTGTTACCAGAAAATGTGCAGCATTTTGAAGCCACCTGCAATCCTAGTTACATATAAATGTTTGATTTACAGAATCACAGTATTTAAAATTATGATGCAGTAGATAGTTCATAAAATGCATCTCATGGGGCCAGCGCTGTGGCTCACTTGGTTAATCCTCCGCCTGCAGTGCCGGCATCCCTTATGGGGTGCCAGGTTCTAGTCCAGGTTGCCCCTCTTCCAGTCCAACTCTCTGCTGTGGCCCAGGAAGGCAGTGGAGGATGGCCCAAGTACTTGGGCCCTGCACCTGCGTGGGAGACCAGGAGAAGGACCTGGCTCCTGGCTTCTGACCAGCGCAGTGTGGTGGCCATTTGGGGAGGGAACCAATGGAAGGAAGACCTTTCTCTCTGTCTCTCTCTCTCTCTCACTGTCTAACTCTGCCTGTCAAATTAAAAAAAAAAAAAAAAGCATTTCATTCTCTTAACGTTAAAAGCATTATTTTGGGACCAGCATTGTGCTGTGGCAGGTAAAGCTACTGGCATGGGTATTGGTTCCTGTCCCAGCTGTTCTACTTCCAGTTCAGCTCCCTGCTATTGGCCTGAGAAAAGCAGTGGAAAATGGCCCAAACATGTGGCCCCTGTCCTCCACATGGAGACCCAGGTGAAGCTCCTGGCTCCTGACTTTGTCATGGCCCAGTACTGGCCATTGTGACCTTCTGGATAGTGAACCAGCAGATGAAAGATCTCTGTCGTTCCTTCTCTTCCTATAGCTCTTTCTAAATAAATAAATAAAAATTTTGGAGGCAGACACTGTGGCCTAATGGGTGAAGCCACTGCCTGTGACACCAGCGTCCCATATGGGCACTGGTTCATGTCCCACTTCTAATACAGCTCTCCTGATGCAGCAGAGGGTGCTCCTGGTGCCGGGGCCCCTGGCACCCAGGAGGAAGACATTTGGCCTGGGCCAGCCCCAGCCCTTGCAGCCATCTGGGGTGTGAACCAGCAGCTGGAAAACCCCTATGTGTATCTCCCTGTAACTGTGCCTCTCAGATAAGGAAAATAAGAAAGGGTTTTCACAGTGCTGCTTCTACCTTAGCAAGTAGTAACTTTTTGTTTCAAACAACTGCAGGGGGGTTGGTGTGTAGCACAGTAGTGAGACAACTCTTGGGACACCTGCACCCCCATCCCCATTTCTGAGTGCCTGGGATCCAGCTTCCTGCCAACATGCCTGGGAGGCAGCAGTGACCAACAGGCGAGACCACATGGCGTTTCTGGTGCGTGGCTGGCTTCAGCCTCGCCCAGCTCCAGCTATTATGGGCATTTGAGGTTCTCCCCACCACCGCTTTTGAAATTTTTTTTTTTAAGCATTGTTTGATGCTTGATGAGTAAGAGCACAGACTATCAGTATTTTGCATGAAGCCTAGCACAAAATGAAGTTAAGATTGTTATAATTGAAATAAATAATGAAGATATTTAAAGTGTACTTAAAGCAGACTGAAGGTACTATCTGTTGTCAAAAGCGTGCCTATCACTTCAACAGTACTTTCTAGAAAAGTTGAAGGTGGTAAATAGTAAATGTTGTATTATGATTCTTTAGAAGTTAGAATAGGGGCTAGCATTGTGGTACAGTGGGTAAAGCCACTGCCTGCAGTGCTGGCATCCCATAGGCACCAGTTTATGTCCTAGCTGCTCTACTTCAAGTTCAGCTCCCTGCTAATAGCCTGGGAAAGCAGTGGAAGATGGCCCAGGCACATGGGCCCCTGACACCCACTTGGGAGACCAGATAAAACTCCTGGCTCCTGGCTTTGGTCTGGCCTCGCCGTGGCCATTGTGGCCAGCATGTTGCATTTCTAGAACTTTTCGTCGTCTCCCACAAGATGCTCTGTACCCTTCCAGGGTGAAGAATGTCCAGCCCAGCTGTAAAAGAGCCACGAAATCATTTGGTCTGGCTTTACAAAGGCAGCCCCAGGTGGGACTTGAAATCCAGTACATCTAGAGCAGGCTAATGTTTAAGCTGATCATTTTGTATGGCCACAAATGATGTTATAAATATCCAAATGGCCCTTGGCAGATAGAACGTTCTCCACCCCTGCAGAACAGAATCCTCCCTAGCCTCAGGTGACTTCTCACTCTGCTTTCTGTCTCCATGTCTCCATGCTTTTTCTGGGTACCTCATATAAGTGAAATTAAAGTTGTTCTGTCTGACTTACTTTACTTAGCATAATGCTTTTAGGGTTCATCCAGGTTGTATATCAGGATTTACACTCCTTTTGCCGACTAATTCCATGTGTGTGTGTATCATATTTTAATTAATTAATTAATTGCATTGTTGCCAATACAGCCATCCTAATGGTTGAGATACCATCTCTGTGGTTTTGATTTGCATTCCCGGATGACTACATAATTTTGAGCATTTTTTCCCATGTGTTTATTGGCCATTTACTGTGTTAATGGACAAATTTCTGTTCATGTCCTTTGCCCACTTTTGAATTGTGTTGAGAGGGTTTTTTTGTTGTTGTTGAATTGTAGGAGCTCTTAATGTATTTTTAATATTTGATTTGCAAATATTTTCTACTAATCATCTTTTCTTTTGGTGGTATTCCTTGATGTATGGATATTTACAAATTCTTATGAAGATGTATTTTTGTTGCCTTGTGAAATTTCATTTCTTATATTTTAATTTGCAAATAAAATTGGCCATTAATATGGCACAGTATTTCTTGGTCTAAGGGATAAAGTAGACTAAACAATGAATTTAGAGTTAGAACTTATTTGACTTCTTTGGAATTGAGTTTCTTAATTTGCCAGTGCGTATGGTGTTATTGCCCTCCCAAGACTATTAGGCTTTAAGAGAAAGCATTATGGAGCTGTTTGTAGGTAAGAAATACCATTATTTCATCAAATCTCTGGTAAAAAATGCATTCTCTAAAATGGTGATGTTATTTGTCTTCCAAACTTTTAATGCTTAAATAGAGGGTTAAATTTCTGGTTGCAATGCAAAGTGGTTAGTCACATTGTTCATACTTAGTTGCATGTAGGGTATATTTTATAATAAAGGTAACTTGGTGAGTAAATGTACATTTGCATTTTTAGTGGTCAGTATAATTGAATTAATATTTATTCTTCTCTCGAGGCCTATATGAATCCAATAGCAATGGCCAGATCAAGGGGTCCAATCCAGTCTTCAGGGCCAACAATCCAGGATTATCTGAATCGGCCAAGACCTACCTGGTATTTGTGAAACAGTTTACCTATTTATAAACTTTTAAAAGTTTATTCTTACGACTTTTATTGTTTGCCAAGCAATTTTCAGATAACTTAAGTGATACTCTATCTTTCGATTGTATGAACCAAATGCACAACTCTTAAAACATCATAGCTAAAGCTCTGCCAGATAACCTTTGCATTTCAGTCTCTTCTCTGTAGCCTAAAAGACCAAACCTTGCCGTGCTTCTTTGTAATATAAGCAGATGTTAGGTAGGATAATGGTTAGACTGACTTCTAGTTGCGTCTGCTGACTTTTCAATGAGTTAGAAAAACTCAGTGTGATCTTTTAAATAAAGCATCATAGAGCAGATCTTACTGTTTTTTAGGATGTGTTCTTTAATAACACAGTACTCCTGTGGTGACATATAATAAGCTTCAGAATCCTAAATGCCCCAAAAGTGTTTAGATCTAGTAGGAAATCCTTCCTTTGTTTTTAATACGAAATAAGCCTTGCCTCCCTTTTACAATGTGCATGAGTGCTGTTGTTAATTGCAGTATCCCAGAATACAAATCATCCTCAGATGAAGTATATTTTATCTCTCAAATGGAGAAAGGGAGTGAACTTTAAGGGGATGTCCTCAAGCTAGTACGTTGCATACATCACAGGTCTTGAGGACAACCCATGGGATGGGTGCTTTGTTGGAGAACTGGGCAGATAACTGTACTTATGGTGGGGTTTATTGCAGTGAAGGAAAACCAGGCACAATCAGGGAAGGGAGAAGACACATGGGGTGAAGTCAGGGGGGTGGGCACAGGCTCTGAAGGGTTAAGGAGGTGCCAAGTGGCTTATTTCAAGCTGGAATCACTTGAGGAACTTTTAACTTCAGAAAGGGTGTTGGACTTGTCTTTTCCTGCACGCAGCAAACCATAACAATTATTTTGCAAAGGAAGTCTTTGACATAGGGAGGCCAGGAGATAGTCTTGATCAGCAGATTGGGAACTGGGGAGTTAATGAACTTGAATAAACGAACTCTGAAGTAATGACCCTTATCTTCCCTCTTCCCCCTTCCCCTACAAGTCTTAGTTACAGCCCTAGAATTTACTGCTCTAGCCCAAGTGCCCGTTTGTCCTGTTATCCCCTCACAAACCCATTGTTTTTTTAAAATTTTTTGACAGGCAGAGTGGACAGTGAGAGAGACAGAGAGAAAGGTCTTCCTTTACCTTTGGTTCACCCTCCACTGACCGCTGCAGCCAGCGCACCATGCTGATCTGAAGCCAGGAGCTAGGTGCTTCTCCTGGTCTCCCATGGGGTTCAGGGCCCAAAGACTTGGGCCATCCTCCACTGCGCTCCCTGGTCACAGCAGAGAGCTGGCCTGGAAGAGGGGCAACCGGGACAGAATCCGGTGCCCTGACGTGGACTAGAACCCAGTGTGCCGGCGCTGCGGGCAGAGGATTAGCCTATTGAGCCGTGGCACTGGCCTCCATTGTTCTTTTTCTAAAAAGTGTAAAAAGGATGGATGATGCTCTTTTGTCATTTCTTCAGACTACACTCTCTTACACAGATCTTGTACATGGAAATTTAATAACATTTAATAAAACTTTAATGTTTTTCCCTTATTAATCCGTCTTGTATTCATTGGCTTCCTGATTCAGCAGAGTCCACATAAGAACTAAGGGTTTGAAGAGAGGGTGTGTCTATCTCCCCTATACTGCCAAAGATCCTAGTGGAATCATACAAGATGAGCTTAATTTCGTTAGCGAGGAATTGTGCTCACAGGTGTGAGATGTTGCTGACCAGGGAAACTCAGTGCCTGGGGTTTTTCTGGTAGCCTCTGCCTATCACATGCCAGAATTTCAGATTCCCAAAAGAAAAGCAGGTATTCAGCCCAAACCACATCGTCTGTACTAACAGTGTAGGCATAGGCACTGTGCGCCTCATCCCCAGATGCCCGCTCACAGCCTATCTCAAAGCAGGCCTTTCTAAGAACCAGCAGTCAGTCGTGCTGTTTTAACTGCTCTGCACAGTCTGACAGGTACAGAATAAAATGGGTGATTTTAGTGATGGAATCTAGTCGTTCAGTGAAATAGATCTTAGCTACCCTAGACACTGAACTTACCAGCTTAGGACTTTGGGCGGGTTTCTTGATTCTCCAAGCTTCACTTTCTTTATGTTTTATTTACATTTGAAAGATACCAACATGAAAATGGAGGTCTACTAGAATATGAAATGTTTATGAAATTTTTGTCTTGTTTATAAGCATCCATCCAATTTGAATTGCTTGAAAATTTATTTGCACATTCTATTTTTAAGGGAAGAAGTAAAAGAACAACTAGAAAAGAAAAAGAAAGGCTCCAAGGCATTGGCTGAATTTGAAGAAAAAATGAATGAGGTTTGTAAATAGTGCCTTTTTATTTTTTTTAAAGGGGTTATTTTGAATAGAAATGAAATTTTTATATTTTTCATTTTTTATAAGCCAAAAATTTCAGCATAGTTCAGAAAGCTCTGTATTTTAGAGGTGTTAGCCATTATATTAAGTGCAGGTTTGTATGTAAGTATATGTTTCCTTTTTAAAATGCAGGATAACCATCTTGTAGTGACTTTAGCCATCTTCTCCTGTACTCCTCTCCTTACCCTGGGATTTCTGTACTGATATTACTTGTCTGCAAAATTGTGTGTGGTTTTTCAACCATAGTATAGACTAATTCACCTTGTATAGTTTGGAATGAGAATCTAGCCATCGTTGTTGAAAAGCACGAAGACCTCAGTGATAACACGTGTTCCTCCTCTCAGTCTGCGGTGGAGACTCCCTTCCCTGAAAGTCCCCTGGAGAAGAGTGAGGAGAGGCTCAGGTGATAGGGTCAAGGATTGGCACCGGTGTCTCTCTTGACTGCAGTGGAGCTATGACGGGGGAGAGGTACCAGAAGGAAAGAATTAGACTGGTTCTCTCCCTACAGCAAGAGTATGAGAAGGGGAAGAGCCCTGATGGTGTCTATAATCTTTTTTGCAGAACTGGAAGAAAGAACTAGAAAAACACAGAGAGAAATTATTAAGTGGAAGTGAAAGCTCATCTAAAAAAAGACAGGTAACACCATTTTCACTTTATTGCTATTCTTAATCTTATAGTTGGATTTTCATAATAATGCTGTATACTAATATTAATAAATGTATTTGAAAACTGTGACCAACTTACTAAGACTTAAACATTTAATTTGTTTCCATTTAGAGAAAGAAAAAAGAAAAGAAGAAATCTGGTAGGGTGAGCAAAATTTTTCCATTTTTGTAAATATTACAGTTGAGTCTACAAAAAGTGAGAATAATTGATTGAAGGTGTAAACCCGTGGTAATGGAGACTCAAGATGAGTCAAGGAGCCAGAGAGGCTCTGGTTGTAATGGGGTTTTGTTCTATCAGTGATGCAACCTACTCACTCCTGTTGCTCTTTAAAGAGGACAGCCGTGACCATGTACCACTAGGTTGTTGAATGGGGGGACGACATTTCACATTTAATAGTTGCATTTTATAGAAATGCCATCTGTTTCTCTGACAGTAGATTGATTTTGATAAGTATTTGAGGATTTTAGTGAAAGACAAAAATTCCCACATCTCACAATTTGTAATTGTCTTGTGCTTGGTCAAGTATTCATCTTCTTCTTCATCGAGCTCTGATTCTTCCAGCAGTTCTTCGGATTCTGAAGATGAGGTGAGGTTCGCTTTGTGATGCTTTGTGAAGTTGTCTCTCTAATGACTTTCTTTTTTCAAAGATTTATTTAATTTATTTGAAAGAGTTAGAGAAAGAGAGATCTTCCATCTGCTGGGTCACTGCCCAAATGGCCACAATGACCAGCACTGCCAGACAGAAGTCAGTAGCCAGAAGCTTCATCCAGGTCTCCCTTGAGGGTGCAGGGGCCCGAGGACTTGGGCATCTGCTGCTGCTTTCCTAGGCCATGAGCAGGGAGCTGGATCTGAAGGAGACTCAAGCCAGCACCATGTGGGATGCTGGCATCACAGGTGGCAGCTTAACCCATTAGGCCACAACCGCAGCCTCTCCATAACTTGTTTGATGTCAAGAGGACACCTGCTGTGAAGTGCCTCTTAGAAATCTCTACTTCCAGGCTTGACTAGTTGTCCATAACTTAGAACTTAGGGTGTGCTGACATGAACAGATGATAGTGGAAATTTAAATACTAGCATATGTATATTCCTTAGATTTCTAAAAATGCCAGAAGAAATGGGTTGGAAAAATCAAAGGCTGCTTGACTAGATCTGTAGACATTACATGATGTCTACAATTAGACATCAAATCACTTTTTTGTATCAGAAAACTGATGTTACATTTTATATTAATCATTATAGAAAAATACAAATTTACAAGCTGGTCCTTTCATTAAGTTGTAGTTTAATAAAGTTTTGGTACTAATAAGATGCTTGAATTATATTTTTGAAACAGCAAATTTTCAAAAATCTTTTATATAGGATAAGAAACAAGGAAAAAAGAGAAAGAAAAAGAAGAACCATTCACATAAATCTTCCGAAAGCTCCACGTCAGAAACTGAATCAGACAGTAAGGTAAAACTACTTAAATTGTTAATATTCTGAATACCAGAGATAATTAATAAAGTTTTCTTTTTGGTGTTTCCTGTCTTCTGTTCTCAATTTACCAATGATACTGTCCAATTTTTGTACTTTAGTGTTCTATACTATGTAATTGACATACTTAGTATCATAACAAATCATTAACAGATCTCAAATACTTATATATACACGTATCCACATTTCCAGGACAACTTACATTATTTCCCCCCATTTCCATAAACTTGTAGTTCAAGGGCTGGTGCTGTCACATAGTGGATAAAGCTGCTTTCTGCAGTGCTGGCATTCCACATGGATGCCAGTTCAAGACCCGGCTGCTCCACTTCCAATCCAACTCTTTGCTATGGCCTGGGAAAGCAGTAGAAGATGGCCCAAATGCTTGGACTCCTGCACCTGCGTGGGAGACCTGGAAGAAGCTCCTGCCTCCTGGCTTGATATCAGTCCAACTCTAGCCATTACAGCCATTTGGAGAGTAAACCAGCAAATGGAAGATCTTTCTCTCTCTCTCTGCCTCTCTGTAGCTCTGCCTTTCAAATAAATAAATCTTTCAGGAGAAAACAATTTTGCTTAAATTCATATGACTAGTATTAGAATTGGAAGCTGTATCTAAATCTTGTGATATCTGGTCCAGTGTCTTTTTTTTTTTTTTTAAGATGTATTTATTTATTTATTTATTTGAAACACAGAGTTACAGAGTAGCAGTGACAGAGAGAAGTTTTCATCTGCAGGTTTGCTCCACAAATAGCCACCCAGTCGGAGCTGGGCCGCTCTGAAGCCAGGAGCTTCTTTCAGGTCTCCCACAAGGGTGCCAGGGTCCCAAGGACTTGGGACATCTTCTGCTCTTTTCCTAGGCCATTGCAGGGAGCTGAATCAGAAGTGGAGCAGTTGGGACTCGAATTGGCGCCCATGTATCACACCAGCACTGTAGCTGACAGCTTTACCTGTCACACCACGGCACTGGCCCTAGGACCAGTGTCTTTTCTACTGTACTATATATAATTTGTTCTCTCCTAACCAGAAATGTTGATTACAATTGGCTCTCAAACTAGTGAGCCTTCAAAAAAACGCATGAGATGATCAATTCTGATGTTGAGGCCTGGTCTTCATCTCCAAAGTCTTACTTGGTAAGGCAGATTAGGCTTGGAAGCCCATGTCTTTAACTGATGCCATGTGTGATCTTGGTATGGAGGTATCTGTGGATCATAGTTTGGTAAACACTGCACTCAGGTCTTGGGAAACCAAAGCAACTGTCTGGTTTTTAGCAATTACCTTCTTTCCCCAGTGAGAGTCTGGAAAAATCCCTGGCATCTAGAAGGTACACAGTAAACATTGGTTTTCTCTTTGTCTTTTAAAGAAGGGCGCCGGTTACTTTACTGAGTGTCTACTGTGTGCTGAGTGAGCACTGTTCTAAGCACTTGACTGTTAACTCATTTAATTCTCTCACCAATTATATGATGTAGTTATTTGTTAGTCCATTTTAAGGATAAGAAAACTGAGGCTCAAGGGTGGTTGATAGCCAGGAGTAAGGGATTCAGAGGTAGAAATTCTTGCCCTTGCTCCTGATGAGGAACGTGGGCACATCAGACTTGTGAATGTCTGAGCCCTGTGAACTGAAACTCCAGTTCGTGGAACTACAAGGTAAGAATCCCTATTTTAAAATAAACCACATGAGTGTTCCAGGCAGTGTCTGTCATTTCAAACAGACATAGGTTTGATACACAGCTAGATTAATGAAGAAACCCATTTGCTTATAAGCAAATACACTCATAATGTACATGTCTGTTATCAAACTAATATGCTGATATTAAACTTTTTAACAAATAGCAAGTCACATTTTTAGTGTTTTTGTCCTTGTTCTATAATGCTGTATCCTTTACATTTAAAGTTGATCTATATATGTTTGTTTGTTTAGGACAGTTTAAAAAAGAAAAAGAAATCAAAGGATGCAATGGAGAAAGAAAAGGTAACTATAGTTTTATATTGCCTTAAAATAGTGTATTACATAATACTTAATTGATTTTTTGTCCACAATTGAGATTTTCTTGGTATGAGAATCAGCACACATACATTTCAGTTTGTACACAATTCTTAACATACGTATTAAAAATCTAAAAAGCTTGGCCATCGCCGTGGCTCAACAGGCTAATCCTCTACCTTGCGGCGCCGGCACACCAGGTTCTAGTCCCGGTCAGGGTGCCGGATTCTGTCCCGGTTGCCGCTCTTCCAGACCAGCTCTCTGCTGTGGCCTGGGAGGGCAGTGGAGGATGGCTCAAGTCCTTGGGCTCTGCACCCGATGGAGGACCAGGATAAGCACCTGGCTCCTGCCATCGGATCAGCGCGGTGCGCCGGCAACAGCGCAGCGGCCATTGAAGGGTGAACCAATGGCAAAGGAAGACCTTTCTCTCTGTCTCTCTCTCACTGTCCACTCTGCCTGTACCAAAAAAAAAAAAAAAAAAAAACTAAAAAGCCACAAATGTTGTTCCTGTTTTAAAAGTTATTCAGTGACTTTCCAGCTTCAAATTTGGGAGTAACTCTTCCTTAACAGGCTATCAAGTACCAATATCTTCAAATGTTGCTGGTATATAATTTCACAATTTAATATATATGTGACATACTCAGATTTTCAGTCTTTGACAGCACAAAATCATTAGGAAAACTGGACTACCTAACCAGAGATGTTACAGAGCACACATGGTTCTTATAGATCAATAAGGAACGATTTTCTGTAGAAAACAGTTCTAAATAACATGGGAGAAGTAATGGAAAGTATTCAAGACAGATTAAATGCACAACTGAAACTCTTAAGTTGCCATTTAGCATGTGTTGCAGGATGTTAAAACCACCCTCCACCTATGGAATGTTAAGCTGATATCGAAGACAATCAAAGACTCCCGTAATTCAATATGCCTCTATTTTCTAGTACCAAAAAGTAAACCACCAGCAAGTCATTTCACCTCTAAAAAACATTTACACTTAAAATGGTATGAAATAGGCATCCCAACCCCCGCCAAAAGAAACTTTTATTTAAGGAATACTAACTTCATGCATTTCATACATACAATTTTAGGAATATAGTGATTCTTCCCACTATACCCGCCTTTCCACCCTCCTCCTCCTCCTTCCATTCTCCACTAAGATCCATTTTCAATTAACTTTACACACAGAAGACCAACTCTATACTAAGTAAAGAGCTCAATAGTTTGCTGGGAGAGGGGGGAGGCAGAGGGGACAGTTCCTCAACAGTTGAGATAAGGGCTATTCTAAGTCATTGCGTCTCAAAGTTAATTTCACTTCTTTCTTTCTTTCTTTCTTTCTTTCTTTCTTTTTTTAAGACACTTAATTAACTTTAAGGAAGCACCCAAGAATAATAGATCTTTTGTGAGCATTCATACATAACTTACGAGACAATAATATCTTCCATCTAATATACTAAAAAGAAATAAATCTTTGAGAACAAGTTTTACTGATAATTCTTATAATACAACTTTTTGAGGACGGAAGTCCTTCATGGGAAGTTAGTGCACAGTGACTCCTGTTGTTAATTTTAACAATTAGCAGTCTTATGTATAACATTAGTGATCATCCAAGGCTCTTGACACGAGCTGCCTAAGGAAGCCTTTTGAACCTACCGACTCCATCAATATTTAGACAAGGCCATAAGCAAAGTGGAAGTTCTTTCCTCCCTTCAGAGAAACATACCTCCTTCTTCAATGACCAGTTCTTTCCACTGGGGTTTCACACACCAAAATCCTTCATGGAGGACATATTTTGCCGTAGTGTCTTGGCTTTCTGTGCCCTAAATGATCTTGTGGGTTTTTCAGCCAGACCAGAATCCCTTAAGGGCTGTTTCTGAGGTCAGAGTACTACTTAAAGCAGTTGTCATTCCATGAGTGTGCTGTGAGGATTGCTTCCCACGTTGGAGCATTCTATCTGTTATTATTACCAGACACTTAATCCTATTCATATGATCACTTTAATACTTAAGATGGTATTTTTACCACCCAGCTTAAGGGGATTTGGGGTCCCATGGCAAATTTTTAAACTGTATCCTTAGAAGTAAGTCCATGGCCGGCGCCGTGGCTCAACAGGCTAATCCTCCGCCTTGCGGCGCCGGCACACCGGGTTCTAGTCCCGGTCGGGGCACCGATTCTATCCCGGTTGCCCCTCTTCCAGGCCAGCCCTCTGCTGTGGCCCAGGAGTGCAGTGGAGGATGGCCCAGGTGCTTGGGCCCTGCACCCCATGGGGAGACCAGGAAAAGCACCTAGCACCTGGCTCCTGCCATCGGACGAGCGCAGTGCGCCGGCCGCAGCGCGCCGGCCGCGGCGGCCATTGGAGGGTGAACCAACGGCAAAAGGAAGACCTTTCTCTCTGTCTCTCTCTCTTACTGTCCACTCTGCCTGCAAAAAAAAAAAAAAAAAAAAAAGAAGTAAGTCCATAAGGAATGTATGCAGAACTCTATGGCTTTACAGTTAAAAACTTCATATTCTTCATAATTATAACTTTAGGAACATGATGAGTCTTCCTACCATGTCTGTCCTTCCACTCATACTCCCACCTCTCTTCCTCCTCCCTCTGTTATTCTCATTTTTTACTAAGATCGGCTTTAAATTGACTTTATACACATAAGACTAACTCTGTTAAGTAAAGAGTTCAACAAATAGTATTTTTTTTTTTTAAAGTCCCCAACAGTCAACACAAGGGCTGTTGAAGTCACTGCTTCTCAGAGTGTCAATTTCACTTCTACAGATTGTCTTTTAGGTGCTCTAATAGTTATCACAGGTCAGGGAGTGTATACGGTATTTGTCCCTTTGGGACTGGCTTATTTCACTAAGTGTGATGATTTCCAGCTTCATCTATCTTCTTGCAAATGACCGGATTTTACTTTTTTTTTTTTTTAACCACTGTGTAGTATTCCATGTACATAGCCCATAATTTCTTTATCCAGTCTTCAGTTGAAGGACATTTAGGTTGAGTCCATGTCTTAGCTATGGTGAACTGAGTTGCAATAAGCGTGGGGGTGCAGATAACTCTTTCATATGCTAATTACATTTCCCTTGAGTGAATTCCCAGGAGTGGGATGGCTGGGTCGTACGGTAGGTCTCTTCAGATTTCTTAGGTATCTCCATACTGTCTAAAATAGTGGCTTTACCAGTTTGCATTCCCACCAACATAGATTAGGCTACCTATTTCCTTACATCCTCACCAGCATTTGTTGTTTTTTGATTTCTGTATGAATTTCTGTATGAAAGCCATTCCAACCAAGGTGAGGTCATTGTGGTTTTGATGTGCTTTTCTCTGATGGCTAGTGATCCTGAGTTCCTTCCTTAAAAATGTTTCTAGAGCTACTAAAAAAACTTATATTTACAAAATAGTTGATAAAAATTTTTCTCTAGATTGTACAAAAAGGGAGACAGGGACCACTGACAAGACGGGGTGTGTGTGTTAATCAAACTTGGCTGCTTTCTCCTGCTTCACCAGAGGCCGGACTCTCTGCATTTTTAGTTTCTCCATTTTCTGTGGGCAAATCATCTTTAGCTTCCTGTGATGAGCCACCTTGGCCTGTTTCCTCTTTGCTCCTCTCTCCCCCTTTGCTTGCACCTTTTTGTCTGCTTATCCTTCCTGGCAGCCCAAGCGTTTTCACTGTTGCAGGAGCTGCCTTAGCCGACAACCTCGCTGACCTCTTGGGCTCTTCCTTCACCGCCCCTCCAGCAGAGCTGTCCTGCATCTTGGCATCTTGGTGGAGGGGAGGACACGTGCTGGACGCCTGGCTGCTGCTGCCCAGCTTCATTGATTACAAGAAATTGACAATAACTTGTATCTCTTTTGAGCTTCAAGAGATTTGTTTACTTTACCTTTGTGGTATTTTATGTTGATCTAAAGAAATCATTTATTTGGATTTATTGAAAGATAAAATCAGAACAGTATTCCTGTACAAACTCTGAACTTGTATAGGTTAAAATTATTTCAAACTAAAAATATAAAGCAGTTTCCTCAAATTAATGTAAAAGAAGCAGCTTCTTTTAATTAAAAAACACGGGCTTCTATTTCAAATTGAGTGTACCATAGGCAAATTTTGTAAATACTTATACTATTTTTTTTTTTTAAGATTTATTTGAGAGGCAGAGAAAGAGGTCTTCACCTGCTGGTTCACTCCACAAATGGCCACAGCAGCTAGAGCTGGGCCACTCAGAAGCCAGGAGCTACTTCCTGGTCTCCCATGTGGGTGCAGGGGCCCTAGCACATTAAATGTGGTTGCTTTCATGTTAAAAGCAGATTTGGGGGCAGGTGTTTTGTTGCAGGTTAGGCCACTGCTTGAAAGGCCCACATCACATATCAGAATGCTTCCAGTTATTCCACTTCTGATCTAGCTTCCTGCTAATGCGTTTCAGAAGGCAGCAAGTGATGCTCAAGAACTGGGTCTGCCACCCACATGGAAGACCCAGATGGAGTTCTTGGCTCCCAACTGTGGCCTGATCCACTGCAGTTGATGTGGGCATTTGGGGTTGTGCCAACAGATGGAAGATATCTCTGTCTTTGTCACTCTGCCTTTCAAATAAATAAACCTTTCTTTAAAACTTAACAAATTAGGGGACCGGTGCAGTGCCATAGTAGGCTAAGCCTCCAGCTGCGCCTCTTTTGGTGTGGTTCTCTGCAATTGCCTGGGGAAGCAGAAGATGGCCCAAATGCTTGGGCCCCTGCACCCACTTGGGAGACCCAAGAAGCTCCTGGCTCCTGATCGGCCCAGCTCTGGCTGTTGTAGCTATTTGGGGAATGAACCAGCAAATAGAAGACCTTTCTCTCTGGTTCTCCCTGTCTCTGCAACTCTACTCTCAAATAAATAAATAAAATCTTAAAAATAAAAAAAAAGTATGGGGTTGGGCATTTAACCTGAGAGTTAGGACACCTGTAAGATGCCTGTGTCCTGTGTCATGGTGCCTGGGTTTGAAGCCTGGCTCTGGTTACTGACTCCAGCTTCCTACCAATGCAGACCCTCGGAGGAAGCAGTGATGGCTCAAGTAGTTGGATGCCTGCCACCCGTAAGGGAGCACTGGACTGAGTTCCTGGCTCTTACTGGCCTGGCCCAGTTTGAGGCCGTCGCAGGCATTGGGGAGTAGGCTAGCAGATGAGAGTGTGCTTTCTCTGTCAACTTGTGTCTCTACCTCTCAATTAATTAATTAAAAAATTAATAAATACGTGTATAAGTCTATAATCTGGTAATAGACAAATGTGAAATACTAAAACAGCATTGTAATTTTGAAATTCTTCAAACTATAAATGCAGAGTAATATATATAATAAATAAGTACCTGTATGCATAACAGCTAGAATTAACAGTGTTTACACTTGCTGCAGACCTTGTCTTTTGTTCTGTTTTTTAAATCTCCCAACCTCTGTCCTTCCTTAGAGGCAGTTGGCACTCCTCAGGGCCGAATGCGCCCCAGCCAGGTTGGCTTTAGAGGTGTGAAACGCAGCTGGAGCAGGACAGAGAGGGGACCGTTTCGTAATATTATGCTCGGGAAAGCCTGCGCCTCAAACCTCAGAAACTTCGGTCATGCATTTCTTAATACATATATTTTTTCCAAATTTTGAACAGGCATATAAAAATTATACATGTTTGTGGGATACTGAGTGATGTTTCAGTGCATGTATTGTGTAATAATTCAAGAGATAAATATATCTTATCTCCTCTAACATTTCTTTATGGTGAAAACATCTAAAATCCTCTTTTCTGGTTTTGTTTTAATAGGAGAGATACATAATATATTAACAACAGTCACCTTGCTGTGCCGTGGGACCACAGAACTTCTTATTCCTATCTAGCTATAACCTAGTACTTATTAATCAACCTTCAACCCTCCCTCCCCTCACCCTGTCATTAACCAAATATTTCAAAATGGCCAGATTTGATTATAAAATTAACCTGTGAACAAAGTTTAATGAACAAAAATTTCTAAGATTACATAAGACAAAAATTTAATGATCTTAAAGAAAAAAACCACACACAGAAAAATTAGCACAAAGCATATATTTAGACCTTCCTTTTTTAAAAAAAAAATTATTTGAGAGGTAGAGTTATAGACAGACAGAGAGACAGAGAGAAAACTCTTCCGTCTGCTGGTTCACTCCCCAAATAGCCTTAATAGCCAAAGCTGAGCCAATCAGGAGCCAGGAGCTTCTTCTGGGTCTCCCACGTGGGTACAGGGGTCCAAGCACTTAGGCCATCTTCTGCTGCTTTCCCAGGCCATACAAGAGAGCTGCATTGGAAGAGGAGCAGCCAGGACTAGAACCAGCACTGGCTCCAGTCCTTGCTTTTTTTTTTTTTTTTTCCCTGTGTTTTTTAAAATATTTATTTATTTATTTGAAAGAAAAAGTGATAGAGAAGGTGAGAGAGAGAGAGAGATCTTTAATCCACTGATTCACTTCCCTAATGGCTGCAGTGGCCCAGGCTGGTCCAGGCCAAAGCCAGGATACTGGAAAGCCATCCATGTTTCTAATGTAAGTGGCAGAGGCTCAAGCAGTTGGGCCATCTTCTGCTTTCCCAGGTGCATTAGCAGGGAAACTAGATAGGAAGTTGAGCAGCCAAGACTTGAGCCAGGGGTGGTATTATGGGATGGCCCAAGTGCTTGGGTCCCTGCCTCCCACATGGGAGACTGGATGAAGCTCCTGGCGTTAGCCTGGCCTGGCCTTGGCCCTGGCCCTTGCAGCCATTTGGAGAGTAAACAAGCAGGTAGAAGAGCTCTGTCTCTCTCCCTCTCTTTCTCTAACTCTGCCTTTCAAAGAAATAAATGAATCTTTAAAAAATAGGGAAAAAAAGGATTACTGGGCAAGAATGAGTTCCAAATGGCATGTTTTTTGGTTTTGTTCTGGTCTTTGAAAATTTAATTACCTACTTGAGAGACGGAGTTACAAGCAGAAATAAAGATGGATTTTTCATCTGCTGGTTTACACTCCAAGTGGCTGCAATGGCCAGAACTCGGTCAGCACAAAGCCAGGGACCTCATCCAGGTCTCCCTCATGGGTGTCAGGGGCCAAGCACTTGGCCATCTTGTGCTGCTTTCCCAATTGCATTAGCAGAGATCTGGATCAGAAGTGGAGCAGCCAGACTTGAACTGAAGCCCATATGTAAGGCTGTTGCTACAGGAGCAGCTTAGGCCACTGCACCACAGTGCTGGTCCCCAAACAGCAGATATTTGTGTAAAGTTATCACCATCCCTGTAGCGAGATGTATAATCTGTAATTGTGGGTGCATTTTCTTAAAATGAACATTTATTGTTTCAGCAAAAATAATAAAGCTCTGCAGAAACAAATCAAAATCATATAATCTAACACATACATAGATCATCATTAGTTTTATTTTCTATATTATTTTCTTTTGAGTTTAAATCTTACGTAGGTCTAATAATCTTAACATTTCACCATACTTGCTTTGGATGTTTTCAGGTATCCGTGTACTCTTCCCAGTCTTCTCTCTTCTTCCAGAGTTAGTAATTTTCTCAGCATTAAAAATACTTAAGAAATAAAGATTTTGTTTAGTGTGATTTTATCACACTTTTAAGACACTAAAGGAATTACTCTGTAGAGATCATTTGGATCATTACAGATGATTGCCTATTGATTTTCTTTGCTGTAGCACTAGGGCTGTCTGATCCAACACTAGATAGAAACAAAAGAGTTAGAATACAGAGGACTTAAATCTGAAATCATCTATGTGGTTTCTTAGGAGTCTTTAAAATTCTATCATGTGGCCGGCGCTGCAGCTCACTAGGCTAATTCTCTGCCTGCAGCACCAGCACCTTGGGTTCTAGTCCTGGTCAGGGCACCAGAGTCTGTCCCGGTTGCTCCTCTTCCAGTCCAGCTCTGCTGTCGCCCGGGAAGGCAGTGAAAGATGGCCCAAGTCCTTGGGCCCTGTACCTGCATGGGAGGCCAGGAGAAGCACCTGACTCCTGGCTTCAGATCGGCACAGTGCACCAACCATAGTGGCCATTTTGAGGGGTGAACCAATGGAAGGAAGACCTTTCTCTCTCTCTCTCTCTCACTGTCCACTCTGCCTGTCAAAAATAAAAATAAATAAATAAATAGAAAATAGAGACTAATACATCAAAATGGGTAGAGTTTTTTCAAATTATTTGATAAAAGCTTTGCGTTATTGGAATTAAAGACATGTTAGTGTTATTTTTAGACATTTGTAAGATGAAAATGAATTTTCTGATAACTGGAAAAATTAAAAAGAACAAAGAACTTAGAAACATAAATTTGTATGGCATATTATTACATCTTTTTATATCAAGAGATATGTATGTATTTTCTATAGGACATTAAAGGACTCAGCAAAAAAAGAAAGATGTATCCTGAAGATAAGCCTTTGTCATCTGAATCCTTATCAGAATCAGATTACATTGAGGAGGTACGTATATGATCGAATCCTTTTCCTCCACTACATAATGTTACTGATTTGATAGTGAAAAAGAAATACTTACAAATACTTTTCTAGGCCAGCACCTCGACTCACTAGGCTAATCCTCCACCTGCGGCACTGGCACCCTGGGTTCTAGTCCCGGTCGGGGCGCCAGATTCTGTCCCGGTTGCTCCTCTTCCAGTCCAGCTCTCTGCTCTGGCCCAGGAGTGCAGTGGAAGATGGCCCAAGTGCTTGGGCCCTGTATCCACATGGGAGACCAGGAGGAAGCACCTGGCTCCTGGCTTTGGATGGGTGCAGTGCACCAGCCGTAACAGCCATTTGGGGAGTGAACCAACAGAAGGAAGACCTTTCTCTCTGTGTCTCTCTATCTCACACTGTCTAACTCTGCCTGTCAAAAAAACTTTTCTAATATGGAAAAATGAAAAAAAAGAGACAAGTTTTAACAAATTGTGCACTTTTCCAGAAGATTATTATGTGACTGTTACTTTGATAATTAGCCATATTTGCACAAACCTTCCCAGTCTGAGATTTCTATTTTTGCTTGTTTTATTTATATCATACTCTCACTCTGATTACATAACGATATTGTATAATGTACTATAAATGGAAACCAAGCATTTCCTTATACAGTTAGAATACAGCATTGCACATACTCCCTCAACTAAGCTGACATTCTTGTTTTATTTTTCTTTTGAACTGTGATTTGAGGGGTTGGATACAGTGAAGAAGAAATGTTGGCCTGACCTCAGTTTCCTGTGTATAAAATACAGAAGGAAGGTTATCACTGTCGTCCTGTTTAGTTATAGCAGTCCCTTTCTCAGCTTTTGTACTCCTGCAGTTAGAGTTCATACTTGGTTAGCTTCAGGTCTCTTTCTTTCTTGGCCATGGATTCCTCAACTGTAAAAAAGGAGCCTATCATACTATATTATGAGGACTGAAAGAAACAAGAAGCTATGGAGAGTTTCACATGATACCTGGGACGGAGTAAAATGAAGTTTACATAATTCACAATTTTTGCTGTTATAATAACATCTAACTGAAGGTTGCACTTGTCGTTGACTTGAAGTTGCAGCTTCCTTTATGGATCTACACGTTCAGCCCCCAACACTATAACCCCGGGAAGTCAGGGTCTGGCCCTTGATTACAAGAGGTAGTAGGAGATTGCCGCAGGAGCTGGTCTTTCTGATTCCTTCTCCGTCGTACTGGCTTCCTCCTAAACCAGCCCTGCTCGTCTCTGTTCTGTTCCTCATCCCCCCGCTCCCTCAGTCCTGCCTTTGTGTGTGTTTGTGCCTGTCTTCCTTCTGACTGCATTGTACATGGGCCACAGTAGCGGCCCTCACTCCTGCTGCGCCTCCATTTTCTATTTTGTGATATCCCCTGAACTTAAATTCATAGTAAATACCAGCTACACAAATTTTCATAGTACTGTCCTCTGAAAAATCTGAACAAAAAAAAGTGAATGACATTTTAAATTATGTTTCAGTGTGTAAATGAGCACAGTAGAAGACAAAATCTTAAGACAAAACCAAATGTAGGCTGCAGCAGGAGCATAACATGTGCCCTTCAAAGACCATACAGTGGGGGACAGGTGTTTGGCCTAAGAGTTAAGAGGTCCACACACCGTATCAGAGTGCCTGGCTTTGATATCGGTCTTCGGCTCCTGGCTCCAGCTACCTTCTCATGCAGACTTTAGTAGGCAGTGGTGGTGACTGAAGTCACTGGGTTCATACTCCCCATGTTGGAGACTTGATTTGAGTTTCATCTCCCTGCCTCAGTCCAGCCCTGTCTGTCCCAGGCATCTACAGTTACCCACGTGAACAGCTATTGTGTTGAACACCACAGAGTAAAGTTGCACTGTGTTCTAGGCACTTCCCCTTGAGGGTAGATGATATCTCTTTTTTACAGATGATGAAACTGAGGTAGCATTCAGATTTTGTCTGTCTTATTTCAGGGCTCATGTTTTTTCCCACTGTACACTTTGCTTTTCTAGGTTCTGAAAAGAAACATAAGAGAAGTCCTCTAGATATTTTAAATCTTTATTTTCTTTTCTTTATGTATTTCTCATTGAAATACAGGAGTAATTTAACCTGCCATTTGAATGTCAAAATGTTTTTACATATAAATTTTAAAGATGCAAGAGGTATTAGGGCATGAAAAAAAATGCCTTGAGTGCAAATTTACATACTTCTGTTCTACATGAAAATTTACTTTCAGGTACGCGCCAAAAAGAAGAAAAGCAGTGAAGAGCAAGAAAAAGCAACAGCAAGTATCTCTTACCTTTTTACGTGACAACAGTTTGGCTGTTTGGGTTTAATATCTAGTGGGTTGTGGCAGAGCGTGATTGGGTTTATTGGGGCTGAGTAAATACTGGGAAGGTGTGGCGTTGGCCGTTTCACTTGCTCGTTGGACGAAGATTGGCTCAGGGAAAAGGGAGAGTACCCTGGTCGCAAGCATCTACTGCTTCCGTTTTAGTACTTCACCGTCAGTAATGCCAAACTGGGGCCAGCGTCGTGGCGTCGTGGGTAAAGCCACTGCCTGTGATGCAGCTCCTGTGTGCTTTCCAGTTCTTGTTCCGGCTGCTCCACCGCTGATCCAGCTCCCTGCTAATGCACCTGGGAAAGCAGTGGAAGATGGCCTAAGTGCTTGGGCAGATAACAGATCTCTCTCTCTCTCTTTTCTTTCTGTAACTCTACCTTTGAAAACTTTCATGTAACTTTTTTTTTCTTTGTAAATATTCATTTATTTGAAAGGAAGGCAGGCAGGCAGAGTGAGAGAGAAAGACAGAGAACTTCCATCTTATGATTTACTCCCCAAATGTCTGCAGCAACCAGGGCTGAGTCAGGCTGAAGCCAGGAGCCAGCAACTCCATCCTGATCTCTGACTTGAAAAACAAAGTCCCAAGTACCTGAATTATCTGTTACTTCTCAGCTGCATTACAGGGAGATGTATTGGAAGTAGAGCAGCTGGGACTCAGGCTGGCACTCTGGTATGGGAAACCAGGGTCTTAAGAGGCAGTTTAGGGGCTGGCACTGTGGCAGTGGTAGGCTAAGCCTCCGCCTGTCCTGGCTGCTCCATTTCCGATCCAGCTCCCTGCTGGGGACCTGGGAAAGCAGTGGAGGATGGGCCCCCGCATCTACATGGGAGACCCGGAAGAAGCTCCTGGCTTTGAATCAGTCCAGCTCCAGCCATTGTGGGCATTTGGGGAGTGAACCAGTAGATGAAAGACTCTCTCACTGTCTCTCCCTCTCTCTCTAACTCTACCCCTCAAATAAATAAATTAATCTTTAAAAAAGGAAAAAAGGCAATTAAACCCACTATACCACAACTCCAGTCCAAAGGAATTGCTTTGCTTGAAGGCAGAGAGAAACCGTTTGCCTTATCTAGTGGACTCTGAATGCTTGCATTAGCCCTAGCCCGGGTGGAAGCCAGGAACTCAGTCCAGGTCTCCCATGTGGGCAGTAGGGATCCACTTGCTGGAGCCATCACTACTGCCTCCCAGGGTGTGCATTAGCAGGCAGCAGGAATAGGGAGCTGAGCTGAGACTCCAACCCAGGCCTCTGAGAGGGAATGCAGTAGTCTGAACCAGTGTCTTAACTAGCAGGGTAAATACCCACCTCTGCTTTAAGGATCTTAAACAAAAAGAGGACCTGAAAACTTTACTTTCTAAAATGCATTGGGAAGTGAGTGGACATTTGTACTACAGTGATGGTAATATGGATGACCTGCACGGACGGGTTTTGTACTTAGATGGTAGAACTCGCTTGGTACTTTGTGGAGAATGGAGTAAAAGAGTACAGTCAGAGAGCTTCGATTCTTTGATTTAAGCACAATGTCAGGTTAGTAGTGCCATTTACTGAGTTGACTAAGAGTTTGGAGAGGAAAAGTAAGTATTTGATCTGGTAATTGTAGAAATGATTATGCCTAAAAACCGTCCAGGGAGGCTGGTGCTGCGGCTCACTAGGCTAATCCTCCGCCTGCGGCGCCGGCACCCCAGGTTCTAGTCCCCGTCCGGGCGCCGGATTCTGTCCCGGTTGCTCCTCTTCCAGACCAGCTCTCTGCTGTGGCCAGGGAGGGCAGTGGAGGATGACCCAAGTGCTTGGGCCCTGCACTCGCGTGGGAGACTGGGAAGAGGTGCCTGGCTCCTGGCTTTGGATCAGTGCAGTGCATTGGCTGGGGGTAAACCAACAGAAAAAGGAAGACCTTTCTCTCTGAATCTCTCTCTCACTAACTCTGCCTGTAAAACAAACAAACAAAAAATGTCCAGGGAGTCTAAAAAGGTACGTGCAGTCCTGAGTTTGAAGCAGGGGACTGGCTTTAAGAAATCTGAGCACTGTTGGTATTTAGGTGGAATTTAAAGCATGCGGCTAGGAAAGGAAGAGCCCCGGCACCAGGGGTGAAGAGGTCCCTGTGACAGAGGGAGACCTGGAAGCTGAGAATTTGAAGGAGAGTGCCCAGCTGTCCTTGCATCAAGTAGCATCCTAAACCTAAGTGTAGTTTTAGAACCCAAGTTACACAGTTGTAAACTCTGGATAAAATTCCCTGTGTACTTAATCATATGTTGAAAAAAGAAAATTGGCAGAAGGTAGCCTAGTACCACGAAGTGGCAGAGGCCTTTTCGAGAGAGATGGTGGGTGGTACTAGAGGATGAGCTGGAGAGGAAGCGCTGCCCTCCCGCTGCCCCTGAGTGTCCACAGCAGCAGGGCCTCCTTCCCGCTTTCAGAGCATCTGCATGTGGAGGGCTCCGCCTCCTCCAGTGGAAGCAGTCAGCAGAGGCGGAGCCCAGCAGCCTCCCGCACCCTCTGCGCGCTGGTGCTCTAACGACTCTCCTGGGCGTCAGTGCACTTATCTCTAAGACAGAAGCATCTGCTCTGCTAAGCAAGAGGGACTTCTCAGCTGCACCTCGGTGCCCTGTGCCCATCAGTTGCTGCTAATTAGTGATTGAAGCAGTGGTTCCAGTCTGGCCAGTACCCGATACCTGTGCTCCTATTTTCTTAAAAACAGAGTATTTTTGTTCTCTCGGAAAACTGTTTTACAGAACACTGTTTGCTATGGTGCAGATACTCCTTTGTGTAACGGCAGTTGCTTTTACCTTTAAAATCACAGAACATTGGAGGCTGGCACTGTGGCATAGCAGGTAAAGCCACTGTCTACAATGCCAGCATCCCACATAGGGGGCCGGTTCATGTCCCAGCTGCTTCTGATCCAGCTCCCTGCTGATGGCCTAGGAAAGCAATGGAGGATGGCCCAAGTACTTGGGCCCCTAACACCCACGTGGGACACAAGGGTGAAACTCCTGGCTTCAACCTAGCTCAGTCCATTGAGGGAGTGAACCAGAGAATGGAAGACCTATCTCTTGTTTCTCTTCTAACTCTGCTTTTCAAATAAATAAATAAATCGTCTTAAAAAAAGTTATAGAACGTGAAATATAGCAATTTATAGCATGATTTCAACTGAATTTATTTTATACAGGAAGTTTTGTTAGAAGCCATGTTAATATGCTAATGACTTAAGAGTCTCTCCCTGTCTTGCAAAATCAACAAAAACTCTTAGTCTACATTTGATGCTGGGTGTTGAGACTTCATGAGAAATGTCTTGAACAGTTTTCTTGGCTGCATGCATTGTTTGAAATGTAGTTGCTTAGAAATATAGTAAAGATGGACTTAATTTCCATATTTTCATGTAGTAATAATGTAATATGGGATTATCTTTACAGGAAAAAACAAAAAAGAAAAAGAAGCATAAGAAACACAGTAAGAAGAAGAAAAAGAAGGCTGCAAATTCAAGTCCTGACTCGCCATAACGTCAAGAAAAATCAGGATCCCTTAGAAAGAAAGTGCAATGTGTAAGGAAATTTCAACTGTGAAAACTACGGCATAGTTCACTAAAATGCATGAACTTGTTGTTTTTAGAATTAGTCCTGCAGTGGCCACTCAGATGCCACTGTGCGAAAGGCCGCGATTGTTGCCTGCTGCCTGACACCTGTTTTCTCTCTTCCAGTGCTTGCTAACTCTGGGAGATAAGACACTGCAGTCGTACCTGGTGGTTGAGATACTTGGGAATGAAGCTAACAGTTTTGACTAGAAGTTTCTGGTAATAAATCAACAGAAAACACTCTGGATACATCTATTAGATGTAATCAGAAATGACCAGATGGTTCTAGTTAAAACTTTTAAAGTAGGGATTCCACTGATACTCCAGAATCCTTACTCTGTAGATAACTGTATTTTAATTTTGCCCCTTGTATACTTTTATTGACCTGGGGAAGGAGCTTTTAGGGTTGGGAGGGGGGATTGCTATCTCTTTAGCTAGCAGAATAGCGTGCCTTTGGTCCTCCACATCCTCATTCTGTGGACACAGTAGCCATGCTTCATGGGGCGATCAGAGCTGCGGACAGCACTCTTGCCCTTTGCTGAGCTCATCCTGGGACTCTGTTCTAGGCTGCTTTGAGTGAGCCAGAGAAACAGGCCCTTTGCAGCATGAGAAAGCCCCCAAGTCTCTGGGATTTACCTCCACTTGAATAATAACTGAATATTTTTAGCATTAGAATGGGTGTCATTGAATTAATTTTGACTTCACTTTGGCTTTGGAAAGGAAGTATTTCAAGTAGACACTGGTACTTTTTGAACTTGACAGCTAAAGATTCTAAAATGCATGTTTTATATTGTTAAGTTTTAACCAGTCAGGAAAATTTTATGTAACCAGTGATAGTTACTTATTTTTTGTACGAATTTCATTTAGGCTGCATTGTGTAGCTTTTGTTAACTTCTTACTCTTGCTTTCTTAAATTCATTACTCTGTTTAATGGCATACATGCCAAGATATTTAGCATGTACAAAGCAGGATTTTCTTTTTTTTTTTAAACAGCTTCATATTGAAGCTGAGACTTAACCGTAAACAAGTTGAGTGGCAGGCTGGTATGCTGTTGTCTTGTTACATAAAGCTATTGCCAGAATCTTAGTAAATAGAATGTTTTAAAAGTTTGTTGTCTTTGTATATTAATAACAAATTATGACAAGTTAAATTTAAGTGATAATTACATTATTGTTCTTCCTGTGTCATATTTTACTAAGATTTTGTGCCTCATATCTCCTGCTGAACTGTTTATTAGGGATGTTAAAAGGAATTACGGATCATTTTCACTTTACAGTTTTTATATAATCAGGTAACACGAAATATAACTTGATTTGCAATCCTGCCTGTTACAAAGGGTGTGCTGATTCTAGTGGTACGTGCACAGAACCGTTTGACACAAGAGGCTGAATAAATAGCTATTTTACCTACAGGTGGCTGTGTTCTTGCCTCCCTGTGGGTGCCTGTGAAGTTCCAGGGACAGGTAGATAAGGACATATCATCCCTCAGTCTTTAGCTGTAAAAATAACACGTTTCTTGAGAAATTCCTTTAAGTTTTATGCTTAAAGCTGCATATTCTTTCCTAATAAAAGTGGTTTATACTTTTGTGCTCTGGAATGCAAGGACTGTTTCAAGGATACTTTGTATCCAGTAGAAAGTTTCTCAGAATTGTCCTGAAAGAAGGCAAGAGGTAAGTTAGCTGGCTCCCTTTCGCTGTGGATGCAGAAGTCTGGCTTTCCTGGCTGGTGCCGTGTGTGATGATTAAGTCCCTGGAGAAGCAGCTATTCATTTTGTTAGAGTGGAGGAGACGGTGAATTGGCAGAAAATTATATTCCAGATGGTGTCCTGATACTATCCTGAACAGAATCCTAATAAGGCATGGGAGGAGTTTGATTTGGTATTACTATCAGTTAGGTTTATTCCAGAGTTACTACAATGTACAAGCTAAGAACATCTATTCATCCACCAACTATCCTTTTTCTTGAATAATTTTACACCAGTTCTATAAACACAAGGCTTGTTATTTAGATAATGGAGCTGGGATAACTGACAGAAATTGATGAGTATCTGGACAGAAAAATTGGGTTTATCTCACATCTACCTCTTTCTGGTTATTTTGGATACCATTGTTTGCCTTTAATATATTTAGCTTAGTTGAATTTCAAAGCAACAGAGAATCTTCCATCAGCTGGTTCACTCCTCACATGCCTCCAACAGCATGGCCAGGCCAAAGCCCAGAACTCCAAGTCTCCCATGTGGGGAGGTGACAGGGAACCAGTTACATGAGCCATCATTAGATGTACATAAGCAGGAAGCTAGATCAGCAGCAGAGGCAGGACTCGAACTCAGGCACTCCAATATGGGATGCTGGTATCCTTATCAGTGATTTAACCATGCCTACAATGCCTACCCCCTCTGTAGCTAACATTTCAGCCATTTTAAAATTAAGTAAGGCTGTGTTTAAAATACCTGTGACCCATATAATAGTATGTAGGTTTGATTCCCAATTCCAGCTCGGGACTCCAGCTCCCTGCCAGTGCAGACCCTTGGAGGTAGAGTGACAGCTCTGGTGGTTGGGTCCGTACCACCCACATAGGGTACCTGTAGTTTTTTTTGTTTGTTTGTTTGTTTTTTAGATTTATTTTGTTTATTTGAAAGTTATGGAGAGAGGTAGACACAGAGAGAGAGGTCTTCCATCCGCTGGTTCACTCCCCAGATGGCCACAACGGCCGGAGCCATGCCAATCCAAAACCAGGAACCAGAAGCTTCCTCCAGATCTCCCACATGGGTGCAGGGGTTCAAGGACCTGGGCCATCGTCTACTGCTTTCCCAGGCCATAGCAGAGAGCTGGATCAGAAGAGGAGCATCCGGGACTAGAACCGGTGCCCATATGGGATGCTGGCACTTCAGGCCAGGGCTTTAACCCGTTGTGCCACAGTGCCAGCCCCATTCTTGATTCTTGCCTCCAGCCTAAACCCTGACTGTAGGATTATCTGCCAGTTGAGGACTGATTTTATGATAGGTAAGTTGACATTTCAGAGTTTGTAAATGGTCACAGTTTCCTGGAGCCAGTTTCTGTGTCTCCTGGCAAAGAACTGATGGAAACAGGTGCCTGTTCTGCTCTAAGGGATGGGTGGAGACACCCAAAACTTTGATGTTGGAGAAGCAATGTGGTGCTTTACATGGGGCAAGTGTCATCTTTGGCAGAACCAAAAGACCTTAACGCATAGTCTTATGTGGTGACTGGTAATTCTCAAAGAATGTGTTTTTAGACGTTGAAGCTATGGCCACTCTCACGTTGTTGGGCACTTCATTTTCCCTTGTGTGACCTCAGGAGAATTAGCTGCCTCCCAGAGACTCCCCGTGGACTGCCCTTGTTTTTCTCCTCATCCAGTAAGTTCCTCGGCGCTGTCATTTATAGGGCCGCTTTCCAGTCTGTGCTCATCTGGCCCTTCAGATCTGTCCTGCAGCTCCAGCCGTGCAGCATGTTATACGACAGACCTGCTGTCATTGCTGCTCTCTTAACAGAGCTTAGTTCTCAGCATTCAAAAGGAAATTTTGCATATTTTAAAAATAAGTCGTCTTCTGATGAAATTAACTTTAGCAATGTTTACTTCTGGTTTGTGCTTTGGTACCATAATTTGTTATTTGAAAGCAATTCTCTGAAATAGTGTATAACTAAGAATATATACTGCTAGAGCAGACTGCATTTCCTTTAGTGTTAGACAAAGAAGATACTGTTTGAAAACAAAGGAATGAGTTGTACTCCTATTTCCAAAGCTTTTGCCTTCCTTAATTCCCAAGTAATGAGCAAAAGTGTAGGCGCTGAGGCTTAAGCATAACTATCCATTCAAGCTTCTACACCAGTACAGCCAGATTATAATTTTTTTAAAGATTTATTATTTATTTATTTATTTTATTGTTTATTTATTTTATTGTTTATTTATTTATTTATTTTTGACAGGCAGAGTGGACAGTGAGAGAGAGAGAGACAGACAGAAAGGTCTTCCTTTGCCGTTGGTTCACCCTCCAATGGCCGCCGCGGATGGCGCGCTGTGGCCGGCGCACCGCGCTCGTCCGATGGCAGGAGCCAGGAGCCAGGTGCTTTTCCTGGTCTCCCCATGGGGTGCAGGGCCCAAGCACTTGGGCCATCCTCCACTGCACTCCCAGGCCACAGCAGAGGGCTGGCCTGGAAGAGGGGCAACCGGGACAGAATCCGGCGCCCCGACCGGGACTAGAACCCGGTGTGCCGGCGCTGCAAGGCGGAGGATTAGCCTGTTGAGCCACGGCGCCGGCCTTTTTAAAGATTTATTTTGAAAGATTTACAGAGAGGGAGGGGCAGAGAGTTAGAGCTTAAATTATTGGTTTGTTCCCTAGATGGCTGCAACAGCCAGTGCTGGGCCAGACCAAAGCCAGGAGCTTTGTCAGGGTTTCCCGCATGGGTGGGTGCCGGGACATCACCTACTGGCTCCCAGGTACACTAGCAGGAAACTGCCTTGGAAGCTCAGATGGTACTCAAACCCAGGCGGTCTGATGCAAACTGGTGAACCACTGGGCTGTGAGACTCACCTCAGCTCTATAGTTTTGAGAAATAAAAATGAACTCAGTAAGTTTGTAGTACTTTGAAAAGATAAGTAGCTAGTAGTATTTTAATCATATCTTGTACTTCATGGGTTTTAGACATAAATTATTACTGTTTCCCCTCAGAATTGAAGAATTCTCAGTATAAATATGATCATGCCAGGGGCTGATGTTGTACAGTAGGGTAAGGGGCTGTCTGGGATGCCAGCATCCCATATGGGTACCAGATGCAGTCCCAGCTGCTTGAGTTCTGATCCATCTCCTTACTATGCACCTGGGAAAGCAGTGGAAGATTGCCCAAGTAGTTGGCCCCTGTCACCTACATAGAAGACCCAAAAGAAGCTCCTAGCTCCTGGCTTCACCCTGGCCCTGGCCCAGCCATGGCCGCCATCTGGGGATTGAAGCAGTGGATAGAAGATCTGTGTGGATGTGTGGTGTGTGTCTCCCCCTTTCTGTCTATAACTCTGCCTTTTAAATAAATATTTCCCAAAAAAACAAAACCACTCCAAATGACAATCCACTAAATTTTTTTTTTGAATTTTTGACAGGAGAGTGGACAGTGAGAGAGACAGAAAAGTCTTCCTTTTGCCGTTGGTTCACCCTCCAATGGCCGCCGCAGCTGATGCATCACGCTGATCTGAAGCCAGGAGCCAGGTGCTTCTCCTGGTCTCCTATGCAGGTGCAGGGCCCAAGCACTTGGGCCATCCTCCACTGCACTCCCGGGCAATAGCAGAGAGCTGGCCTGGAAGAGGGGCAACTGGGACAGAATCCGGCACCCCGACCGGGACTAGAACCTGGTGTGCCGGCGCTGCAAGGCAGAGGATTAACCTATTGAGCCGCAGCGCCAGCCTATCCACTTAATCTTTTCTTTCAGTTGTTTGCATTTGACAAAGACAATCAACTTTGCAAAGATTCAAAAATATTCTCTATAACAGACATCAAATATAGTTCATGAGCATTTTGAAAATCCCAGAGAAGTGTGGGTGTTTGGGGCATGTGTTAGATGCCCACATGCCATACCAGAATGCCTGGGTTCAGGTCCTGGCACCACTTTGAATTCCAGCTTCCTCCTGCCGCAGGCAGACTCTGGGAGGTAGGTGGGAGACTGAGATGGAGTTCCCAACCTTTGGTTTGGTGACCTTGGCCTGTTTTTTAAGAAAGAGCATGTGCATAGGCCTAGAGGTGGCAGACCAGTATCTGTGGTAAACCAAATGGCTCAGTGTGTGGGCGTGTGGGTGTGTGGAGGGAAGGTCCCAAAAGTCAGAGTAAGAGCCAAGTCCTGCCCTGGAGGGGACAGAGCCAGGCTTGGATTTGAAGGACAGCAGTGCTGAGAGTCCACACATTAGGCCACTGGGCATAACGGTGGTCCACAGGTGGGGCCTGCCAGTCTGCTTTTTGCTTCACCCAGCGCTGCTCTCAGGGTCAGGGTCAGGGTCACTACACATGAAGGACTTCCCCAGAGGGGCAGTGCTCGGCACAGCAGGTTAAGCCACCTTCTACCCTACCTGCATCCCATGTGGCCTCCACTTCTGATCCAGCCCTAGCCATGTGGCCATTTGGGGAGTGAACCAGTAGAAGAAAGATCTCTCTAACTGCCTTTCAAATACGTAAAACCTTAAAAAAAAAAAATTCCCCAGCAAAAACCCCGAGGCATTTCGCAAACGCGCATGTGCACTGCCTTCCGTGGAGATACCCAGTAATTGCCTTCGCATAGGCCTCGCCTTCCAGCCTCCATCCGCCCCCCCCCCATGCTTCTTTTTGCCATCCGTCTCCCTTCTGACCCCCAGAATTTAGACAAGCCAAAGGCCCAAACCTGGGCCAACCTCCCAAAGGGGCTGCTCCACATGACAGCTCCCAGAAGGGGAAATGTCAGTGATAGAAGACCCAAGACAGTGAGGTCTGTGTCCTTGGCTGCCTCTATCCTCAGCTGAACCCAGGCCTCAGACTAGGGGTGCCAGGCACACAGCAGTGGGGGGTCTTGTTCCATCAGTAATGCAGGGGGACACGGCATGGACACTGTTGGCTCTGCTGCAATACATGGCTACAGGAGCTCCCTGCTGTGCCTGTGAGGCTGTGTCTGGTTCCAGCCTCCTGCTTCCTCTCCCCTCCCCCACTGCAGCCTTGGGAACCCTCCTTTCTCTGCTTCCCTGAGGTCAGCCTCTGGTGAGATGAGACTGCATTTGTCGTCCTGTAGCAGTCCACATGCCAGTCAACTCCATCACACTTTGCCAAGAGGCGCTTGGGGACCCAAACGTCGCAAGGGCCCCCAAGCCTGCATGCGGCTTCAGCTCCTTGCAGCCGCTCAGCTGTGTCTGCCTTGTGAAATCAGGGCTGCGTAACGAGGCAGTTCAAGTTTCCCCCAGCTGGATCTTGTATGCCTGCAGTGTAACCCGCATCTCTGTGGGCTTGAGACGCCCACCTTCCCAGCTTAGACCTATCACATCCGGGGGCAGGGTGTACGTGAAGGCCCCTCCCTGTTCCGCATCTGATGGGGCACCACCCCCTCCCTTATAAAAAGAGGTGGAAGGCGGCAGAGAGCACACCTGGTGCAGGCTGGTCTAGGACGGGCTGCTCCCACTCCAGCTCAGAGGTAAAGTTTGCAGTTTTCTTACTCATTTACGGGCACCTCGTTGACCCACTCCTGACGTGTGCTTGTCTAGGGCGGCCCACGCTCGTGCGTGAGTGGGTGTCTGTTTCCTCACTGTTAAGAAGATTCTGTTCTTATTTGCATGCAATACTAGTCTGCTTAGTGCGTCTGCTGGAGAAAAGACCCTGGATTGGAGATTAACACACTCCCTGCCCACAGTGAAATACACCTCTTCTAAAAACGGGGAACTCTAATAGCGACCCTATGGTTCATACAGTTACCTTCAAGATACCACGTAGGGGCCAGGGCTGTGGCATAGGAGGTTAAGCTTCCGCCTGTAGGGCCTGCATCCTGTGTAGGCGCCAGTTGCTCAACTTCCAACCCAGCTCCCTTCTCATGCTCCTGGGAAAGCAGCGGAAGAAGGCCTAGATTCCCATGGGTGACCCCAAAGAAACTCCTGGGTCCTGGCTTTGGCCTGGTCCAGCCCTGGCCATTGCAGCTATTTGGAGAGTGAACACGTTGGTGAAAGATATTTCTCTCCACCTCTCTGATTCTCTGCCTTTCAAATATTTTTTTTTTAATTTTTATTTATTTGAAAGGAAGAGAGAGCAGTCTTCCATCCGTTGGTTCACTCCCTAAATGGCTGCTACAGCCAGAACTGAGCTGATCCACAGCCAGGAGCCAAGATCATCTTCCAGGTCTCCCACGTGGACTTGAGCCACAGAGAGTTGGATTGGAAGTGAAGCAGCTGGAACTCAAACTGGTGCCCATATGGGATGCTGGCACTGTAGGCAGTGGCCTCACCTGCTACACCACAGCACTGGCCCCCAAATATTTTTTTAAGTCATGTATATATAAAAATAAGATAGGGGGCTGGTGTTTTGGCCCAGTGGGTTAAGCCACCACCTGGGCTGCTGGCATACCAAATAGGCACTGGTTTGAGAGTCCTGACTGCGCCACTCTGAGCTGGCTCCCTGCTGACACACCTGGGAAAGTAGCCACCCACATGGGAGACATGGGGGGAGTTCTAGGCTCCTGGCTTCAGCCTGGTCCAGCTGTAGCCATTGCAAACACTTGGGGAGTAAATTAGCAGATGGAAGCTCTCTGACATTCTGCCTTTCATGTAAATAAGTAAACCTTTATAAAATAAGCTACATTCATGTTTAGGTTTGGGTCAAATTCCCAAGATGTCTCATTACCTATATGCAAATACCCCACACAAAGCAAATGAGAAATCTACAACACTGCTGGTCCCAAGCATTTGGACCGAGGATTTGCACCTGTATTCTGACCGTGCGGTGGGCAGGGCCGAGGCCGTCCCGCACCCTGGAGGCAGAAGTGCCTTGAAGGTAGAGGAACGCGGCCTGGGACGCAAAGCTCTTGACCAAGTGCCCCGTCCCTGCGCCCCGTGAGCCCGCGCGTGTCCCCACGCGGCGTGGAACCGTCCGCTCTGCAGGCAGCTGTCCCGGCGGCTTTCTTGATGCGGCTCCTGGAACACGGCTGGGGCTCGCATAGCCCACGTCTGCATTGAGTTCTTCCGGTCCGGAATGGAACTGGGCTGGGCCCAGGGACACGTGGACTCCCTGTGTGTGCAGCGCCCCGGGGTGAGCGCTGGGCCAAGGGCCTTCCAGGCCTGTGTGCAAAGCGGCCTGCCCAGCTTGCTGTTTGCCACGCGGCTGCCGGAGCTTCGGGTTCTGTCGCGTCCTCCAGGCGCCGCCGCTGCCTAAGGCTTTGCTAGGGATCCACCTGCGTTAACAGCGTTTGCGAAAGCCACACAGGGCGACCAGGAGTTCTGAAAGGAGCGTTTTGCCCTGGAGAGGCGGGAACTGATCAGGAATCCCATGGAAACAGCACGGCCCGCTGGAGGCCGGGCCGGGCCCTCTGCTCCGGGGCGCGGCCGCGGGGCCCGCCCGGCGTCGGCTCGCGCTCCCCCCACGCAGCTCCCCGGCCTGGTTCCCCGCGCGTCAGGAGCGACCGGCGCTCGGTCCCTGCCCCGCCTGTGGACGAGATCTCGCCTGGCGCGGGGTCGAGGCGGGCCCGGGGACCGCACGCGCCTGCAACATGCGGGATGCGGCTGCGGGGCACCGGCGTGGTCCCTGTTGTCCGCGGAAGGCGGGTGCAGAGCCACCTCCCGGAACCGGGTCGAAGGCAGGACCGGGACCCCTGGGCCGGTACCTCGCCATCTCTGATACTCAGCGAGACCCCGAAAATTGCGCTCCCTCCCCTCCCCGGCTCCACAGCCCCGCTGGAGCAGAGTGGCGCCCGCGAGCGCGGAGCGGCGCTCACCTCGGCCCGGGTCTCCAGTGTCGGCGGCGAGGCCCGAGGACCTCAGCCTCCTCCCGCACAGGCCCGCGCCGGAGCCGAGGGTACCCGGCGGCCGTAGAAGCCGAGCCGGAGACAGGCAAGACGCCAGGCGGGCCAGGCAGGGTCCGCCCGAGAAGCCCGTGTGGGCTGCGAGAGGCCGTGGCCGCTGGCGGCCGCTACCGGGGTGCCTCGGCCCCACGCTCCATTCCGCTCCTGCTTCTGCGCCTGGGAAAGCCGAGCCGACCCTGCCTCGACGGAGTTCAGGTGCCGGCTTCGGCCTGGCCCACTGTCCGCAGTTCAGCCCCTTGGAGACGGAAGATTCTCCCTCCCTCTCTCCCCCTTCTCTCTCCCGCTCCTGTGGTTGCTCAGTGATTCCCTGCAGGGGGAGGAAACCGCCTCCATCCCGGGAACGCTCCGCGTTTTAGTACTTAAGCTGTGTGAACAGTTTGTAGACTTTCCCAACAAGCACGGGTGACAACCCATCTTAGTAATAATGCTGAAGTTCTCTAAGGAAGATAAAAGAAACACAAGCGTACTTCAAAAAAGTTCACCAAAAATAGAATTAAAAGCTAATGGGGGGTGGGGTGTGGTGCCGTGGCTTAGAGGGTAAAGCCACTGCCTGCAGTGCCCGCATCCCATATGGGCGCCGGTTCTAGTCCTGCCTGCTCCTCTTCCAGTCCAGCTCTCTGCTGTGGCCTGGGAAAGCAGTAGAAGATGGCCCAAGTGCTTGGGCCCTGCACCCACGTGGGAGACTGGCTCCTGGCATCAGATAGGCTCAGCTCCAGCTGTTGCAGCCATTTAGGGAGTGAACCAGTGGATGGAAGACTCTCCCCGTCTTCCCCTCTCTGCCTCTCTGTAACTCTGCCTTTGAAATAAATATATTTTTAAAAAGTTTAGGTACAATACATTTTGAAACTCAAGCATTTTTAATAGGCATTTTCTGTGAACTTTTTGTAGACTCTCATGCAGGAATTAAAAAAAAAATTGTGCCAAAGTAAACTTATTAATTCCATTTTCCATGACCTTGTTCAAATCCCTTGAAGCAGTGCAAGGAAAAGCTGAATTCTCACTGGATTGGATAGTAACGTCCGTAGGGACACAGGAGACACTGTCATCTCATGTTAATTGCTCTACCCCAGTGCTTTTGTGAGCAGCTGCACACCCAGCCAGTCTGAGAGGGAACCATCTCCAGCCTAGACGTGAGGTGGCAGCAGGGCCTCTGTGTGTCCAACCCTGCCCGGCGGTAAACCTGAACAGGCGGAAAGCCCTGTCTGTGGACCCCGGGCTAACATGAGGGGTGGAACCTCACCACTCACTTCACCAGTAATTCTCCGCAAGTACAAATGCCCAGGGAAGCTCCTGAGGCAAGGTGTTCCTTAGAGTGTATTTTGTTTCAATTTAAGATTGGTTAAAAAGCAGAATTCCACAGAGAGGAAGAGAGAGATCGTCCATCTGTTTGTTCACATCTCACATGACCGGAATGGCCAGGGCTGGGCCAGGCGGAAGCCAGGAGCTTCATCCAGGCCTCTCTTATGGGTGGCAGGGGCCCAAGGACTTCAGCCATCTTCTGCTTTCCAAGGTGCATTAGCAGGGATTCGAACTGGAGCTCGTACGGGATGCTGGCATTACAGGCAGCTTAACCTGCTGCACCATACACTGGCCCCTTCCTTAGGCTTCAGATATTTTCTGAATATATTTATTAGAAATATTTATTCAAATATTTATTTGAAAGGCAGAGCGACAGAGAAAAAGGGTGAGACAGAAATCTCCCATTTGCTGATGATTCCCCAGGTGGCCACGAGGGTCAAGGCTGGGCCAGGCCAAAGCCAAGATCCAGGAACTGCATCAGGCTCCCCCCGCATGGATCACTGTCTGCTGCCTCCCCCAGTTGCATTAGCAGGGACCTGGGTCAGAAGCACAGCAACTGGACCTGGCACTCCACAGTGCAGGGTGCGGGAGGCACTGGAGGTGGTTCAATTTATCTTGTTTTTAAAGATTGATTTATTTATTTGAAAGGGAAAGCTACAGGGGCCAGCACTGTGGTGCAGCAGGTTAAAGCCCTGGCCTGAGGCGCCAGCATCCCATGTGGGCGCCAGTTCTAGTCTTGGATTCTCCTCTTCCGATCCAGCTCTCTGCTATGGCCTGGGAAAGCAGATGGCCCAAGTCCTTGGGCCCCTGCTCCCATGTGGGAGACCCACAGGGAGCTCCTGGCTCCTGGCTTCAGATCGGCGCAGGGTGACGGTTTAATTCACTGCACAATTCCAAACCCTAGACTTTAGATTCTAATGCAAAGCCAATCATAGTGCCCATCTAATCCTAAATCACAAGGGCCCATATTTAGTTTAAAGTGGTGTTCTCAATAGACTTTGCATGCAATTCCTCCCTAGGCACCAATGTCAAGTCTAAACTGGCCAGAAATCAGCCCAGCAGGTTTCTCTAGGACACAGCCGGGTGTCACGAGGACACACGCCCTCCCTGAGCTGGGCCAGTCTCACAGCCTGCTCAAGATCCATAGAGCCCGGGGTGAGACACGAGGCACGCTTGTGTTTATGCAGCCATGGGGATGAAAGTGGCTTTATTTTCTGTGAGGCTGTGAGTTTACCTTTTATCAAGACTTCTGGGAAGCCAGGGGGTGGGGCGAGAATCATAGCTCCAGTCTCTAGAGATGAAACAGTGTTTTTAAATTTGTATTTATTTATTTACTTGAAAGGCACAGTTAGAGAGAGAGAGGTCTTCCAACCACTGGTTCACTCCCCAGATAGCTGCAATGGCCAGCACTGGTACGGGCCAAAGCCAGGAGCCAGGAGCTTCACCTGGGTCTGCCACATGGGTGGCAGGGACCCAAACACTTCGCTCCTTTTCCTAGACCATTAGCATGGAGCCGGATCAGAAGTGGAGTAGCCAGAACTTGAGCCAGTGCCCATATGGGATGCTAACCCTGCAGAGGATGGCTTTACCTGCCACGCCACGTTAGCCCTCCACTCAGTCTCTCATAGAAATCAGAAGATGAGGCACAGGACAGCTCCGGCCTTCTCACAGAGAAGCAGACATAAACTGTTACCCACGTACCAGCACAGCTCAGCCGTAAACAGCACAGCCCTGTATGTTCCCAGAAATCTTCAGGGACTGCCGTGAACAGTTACAGAGCAGCCAGGAAATCTGAGAGGTAGGTGAGGAAGTTTCTGGAATTTAAAAACACACGGAAAGAAAGTTCTAGTGGACACGTGCTGTTCTCAGCAACCCAAGCTTGCTTTTGAGACTCTTCCCCTCCCCCAACCCAGTAAAGTGGTGTGAGAACAGCGCCCCTCCCCTATCCACCAGCCTGACACCTCCTCTCTGCCCAGTGAGTGCTCAGGACCTCCTGGGCTGCCCAGCTGTACCTGTGCTCCCTCCACAGCCATGACTGCCGACAGAGGCCCTCTGTGAGCTTAAGCACGCGTGGACAGCGTGGACGGAAGCAGTCACACACTCTCGAGAGCAGTGGTTCTCAACGACCACGGATTCTTTTTGAAAAGCCAAGTTACAGAGTTGGAGAGGTCTTCCATCTGCTGTAGCAGCAAACCCCAGGGGCTAGGCCACACCAAGGGCAGGATCCAGAACTCCATCCAGGTCGCTCGTGTGGGTGGCAGGGGAGAGGAACTTTGGCCATCTGTTGATTTCCCAGGCACATAGCTAGGGAGCTGGATTGAAGTGGAATGGCCAGGACTGGGACTCGAACCTGCATCCATTTGGGATGCCAGCACTGCAGGTGGCAGCTTTACCCACTACATGACAGAGGGTAGACACACTGTGTACAAATGTTGTGTTACTGGGGCAGTCACAAAATACTGCACCCAGCCACGACCAGGAAGGCCACGGGACCCGTGGAGCCAGGAAAAATGTCCAGTTCATAATTGAACTGGAGCCACCTGTGGCCAGCCGTCCGCCGGCAGCTCTGAGCTGGATGAGCACCTAATTCAGGGGGCGTCCATCCGAGTGCTTTGCTAGGATGGACACAGAAACCAGCGAGGCTCCTTCTGTAGGGTTCCTAAACTGGGGGCTGTGAAAGGCAGGAGTGTGGAAGTTATGGCTCCTCACGTGTGAGGTAAGCCTGTGCTTAGAACACAGCCAAACAGGGACAGAGATGTGAGATAAGGGGCTGGGAGGGGTGAGGCAGAGACGATGAACCTCAGTGTGAGTGACTGGGAATGGTTCTGTGCCCTGGGCACAGGGGATCCACTTCCTAACGCTTGTGCACTAGATCTGGCCCTCAGATCCAGTGAGATACCTCGGTGTCTTCGTACCTTTTCCAGCCCACAAGTTAAACTGCTTTTCTCTGGCTCTTTCTTAAATTCGGTGAATCGATCATTCTGGACAATGTAAAAGGGAGCCCTTTGTTGTGACCTGACAACCACGTGCCTCCCGGGCTGCCATGCCTGCCTCTCCAGACCCTTCTCAGGACACCCTGGCCCCGCGGGAACGCTGGCCTTTCACCCAGACGCTGGCTGCTGCTTCTAACCCTGGGCCGGTGTGGATGCTGTTACAGCCCCAGGACGCTGCACCGTGTGCTCCTGTGCCACTGCACGTGTCCACAGCACGCGGCACCATCTGTCATGACCACCGACTCTCCCAGTAGGGAACAGGCTGGGTTACGTTCCAGGGCACATGGGGGAAGTTCAAAAGGGTGGTGAAACGGAGTTACACGGCATGCTTACTTTGTCCACCATTGTTTTGACACTCACACACAACTGTTTGATAAGGTGCACTCATGAAGTTTTGAAGACTCCTTGTTTACATGGACTTCAAAATTTTCTGTGCCAAAATAAACTGATCTTTTAATCCCATGGTCTACGAACATTCTGCAGCAGACACTTTTCTCATTTTATTTCAAAAGCAGACACAGAAAGATCTTCCACCTGCAGGTTCGCTCTCCAAATGCCCGGGCAGAACCAGGCCAAAGCCAAGAGCACAGATCAATCCAAGTTTCCCAGCTGGGAGGCAGGGACCTAATACCTGAGTCATCTCATGCTGCCTCCCGGGGGCACTGGCAGGAAGTGAGACCAAGAAGCAGAGCTGCAGTTGGACCCCAGACTCCCTGACATGGAAGAGGGCAAACTAAGCGGCACCCTAACACTGCACCAAACGCCTGCCCCTCAGGTTATTCCCATCAGTAAGGAAACTGCGGTCAGCCTAGACCTCCGTGGGTTTCTGATTCCGCGCTCCCCTGACAGAAAACACCTGTGCAAAGCCCTGAAGCGAGGGTAGAGTCTAGCAGGTGGAGCTGGTTGTGTGGCAGCGGGTCAAGCCAGTACCTGCAATGCACACATCCCATGTGGGTACTGGGTTCGAGTGCTGACGATTCTACTTCTGATCCAGCACCCTGCTAGCGTGCCTGGCAAAAGCACCAGGAAGGACCAGAGTCCTTGGGCTCCTGCCACCCATGTGGGAGACCCAGGTGGAGTTCCAGGCTCCTACTGTCAGCCTGGCCCAGCCTGGCTGTTGCAGTCTTTTTGGGTGTCAACCAGCAGGTGGAAGGCCTTACCTGTCTCTACCTCTCTCTGAGACTCTGGCTTTCAAATAAATACATTTTATAAAATTTCTTCAAGCACTGATGTTTTTAGAGCCACAGATCAGGTAAACCCTCTTTAGATGTTACTAAAGTGTGTGCGAGTCTGTAGTTCCAGCTCTGCCCCCACAGTTTATTAACTTCTTTACTTCACAGGCCTGTCTTCACTCTGAAGCCCTGGCACTCAGACGCCGGGACTTCTAGATGCTGGATGGGGAGGCCACGTTACAATGTTTCTGCAACAGTAAGGATGGGTGACACTGGACAAATATCTTGAAAGAAATCACAAAAAGCCATGTTGTAAAATAGCAACATCTCATCAAGGATAAAATACAAATACTCCATCTGGACGCTCTGCTGTGCTGACAGTTTATATTCTCCTTCTTTGTTTCAGTGGACGACCCGCATGCACATCTCCCAGCCTGTCCTCCGGGGGCTCTGGGACAGATGACATCACCTGTGTGCAAAAGAGAAAGGAACACTGAGGCTGAGCCTTCACAGTCAGGGTGAGTACGCTGCGAGAAGACGTAGCAGAGACAGCCAACTGTCCATCCCTGCCCTCACTGTTAGAAAACTGGCCTACGAAAAGTATAGCTGAAGACCTAGCACAGAGCAGAGGTTTCTGCCATCGATCGGAAAAACCACGTTAAGAGGACAGAAGTGAACGTCTTCACTGATCTAAAGCCATCTGTGGTTTTAGGACACGGCGATCCTGGTTGCACGTCCTTGAGACGCTGGTAACAGTGGGTGACCTGGGGGAGAGGATGAAGACTTGGTGAAAGGAGCAGAGAACGGCAGAATCCTGAATCCCTAGGGGAGAGCCACCCCACCAACGGAATCAGTGAGTGCGCCCGTCACAGCACCTACAAAGCCCTCACCCGACATGGAGAAGTGTTAGATTTTGAGGTAAGCTGTGTTGGCTTTCTTTTCTGTTCTATTTCTGTGTCTAGGGGTTGGACTGATCCCTTTTCCTTAAAAATGCAGTCGTTCTGGCTGAGGGCCATGGTCCATACGCACGCCTTGGTCTGCAGCCAGCTCTCAGGGAAACACTGGGGACTCAGCATGTGAGCTGCATCATGGGCTGATTTTTCTGAAGCAGCCCAAGGAGGACGCTTCTGGGTAGAAAAGCTATATAAAGGCAGTCAGCTGCCTCAGCCTCCCTCAGCCACACTGTAACTACCACAGCTCTGTCAGATCACCCTGTGACCCCTGGGGCTCAAGAACGAGGCCGCCTGTGACCCTCCGTTCAGGAGTTCAACCCCCACCCACAGAAAGGTCTCCTTCCAGAGCTACTCCAAACAGTACCTTGCTCTCATGTGTGCCTAGGCAAGGGATAGGGATTACGTGAAGATGGCTAGCAGCACAATCCCATCTAGGCTTAGAAGAGGCTGATGGGTCCAGTGCAAACCTCACGGCCCAATCTAGAAGTTTCACCCCTGCAGCTTTCTCACACACAGAGGCCAAAGCAGCCTTCTGAGTCGATGTAACCTGCAGTAGCTTTGAACTTCAGAGACAAAACGTGCAACCGCGTTTCTCCTCCCCCCGGGCTCTGCTCAGCTCCCTGGGCGCTTAAGCAGGAGGCCTGGGCTACATCTCAGGGACTTACATGTACAGTGATGGAAAACGCCGGTTCACGTTCGAACCAAGAATGAACAACCACAGCAGATGAAGGTTAGGTGACTCAGCTAATCAGCAGAGAGTTGTAGACACCACAGAGAACCCTCACACTTAGAACAGCGGGGTTCCCACTGAGGACGCTCCCCGTGGCTCCTCGTGGCCCTACAACCGCCATGTCCACCCAGGCTTTCCAGCGCCCTCACCTCTCTGAGTCTCCTCCGAATGAGGGTGGCCGTGGCATTCAGCGAGGCGTCGTGCAGGTCCACCTCGGGCTCCTGCGGCAGCAGGGGCCCGATGACCACGGAGCGGCCACTCGGGCCCGGCTCGGGGCTGGCTCCCCTTTTCCGGTCCTCCTCCCTGCGTCTCTGGCGCTCCTGCAGCTGCGTGCTCCGAGGCAGAAACCTGTCCACGGCTGCCGAAGACGGGGCGGCCTCGGGTGGCCTTGTGCAGGCCGCGGTGGTCCCGACAGCGTTCCGTGGGCTCGGCACAGAGTCCCAGAGCCGGGGGCCCCCTGCTCCAACGCTGGCCCCGCCGCCCATTGCGCTCACCAGGTGCCCCAGCACGGTGCGCGGCGAAGGAGCACAGAGGCCGAAGGCAGGAGCAGGGGAGAGGTGGCCACGAGCGCCCGGCAGAGGGGTCCGGGGTGGCTGGGCAGGGCGTAGTACCACCCGCGGGCAGGTCCAGGCTGCAGGGGTCCGCGTCTCCGGGCTGGGGGGGCGGCGGCGGCTTCGTCGGGATGCAGCCTTCGGGTTCCCAGGCAAAGCGACAGTGAAACAAGCGTTCACTAGTGCGGTCCTCGGTCAGGGAACCGATGCCACCCCAGGTCCGCGATGCTTGGCGGGGCGCGTCCACGTGGTCCAAGTTACAAAGGCTAAAAAGGAGCCCGCGTCAGGCCGCGCCCTCGCCCACCCCTCGGGTGTCTGGGTCCCCATCTCTCCTGAGGCTTCTGCGCGTTAACTGGCGGGGGGGGGGGGGGGGTGCCTCCTACGCCCAGGGCCACGTGCACGCCCACTGTGCCCTCTGCTTCCCAGAACCTAGCGGTCTTGGTCTGCCCGGGCCGCCACGCAGAAGCTGCTGTGCCCGGCTCAGGAAAGGAGCCGAGGGCAGGGCCTGGGGCTGGCACAGACCTCATCCCTGCAGCCGCGGGCGAGGGCGGCGTGGGCACCCGAGGACGCTGCCAGCGCCCACACCCAGCAGGGGAGGGAGGGCGCTCCCTACCTTTACTCCTCGTGCTCCTCCCCACGTACGCCTTCCTCGCTGCTAACTTCCTCCTGGTCTCCTCAACAGTTTCAAATTCCGGAGCGTAGCACACGTGAAGCAACCCCCCGAAGAAGCTCTGTTCGTCCATCTTTCTCTTGGCCGTCCTGGACAGAAACACGTCCCGGCAGCGATTACCCTAGACGCACCCAGAACGAGAGCTCGGCTGGCACCGAACGTGGGGATCCGCAGGGAACGCCCGGCTGTGTGTGCGCGCATCCACCCTGCACACGGGGAAGCCGGGGCTCTGCTGTGCGCGCTGCCGACCCCGCCGAGCCTGTGGGGCCCCGGGACCGCCTCTCGCCTCCCCCAGGAATCCAGACCTCCCGTGTCGGTGGGGTGGCAGGGACCCAGCGCCTGAGCCTGCACCTGCCGCCTCCCAGGGCGCACAGCGGCAGGATGCTGGCGGAAGCAGAGCAGCGGAGACCAGAATGCGGCTCTGCCATGGAGGCGGCGGCCCACGCCCAGCCGCTCTGGTCTGCGAACTCGCTGATGACCCCCGCGCACGCTCCGTGTCTCCGCACAGAAGCCAACCCATCTTTATTCCCGTTCCCGGCCTGTCCGAGGTGCCCGCGCTCAGGCCCGGGGCGACGCAGGGGCGAGGAGGCGGACCCGGACCGGCCGCCAGGAGGGAGGCAGAGACCGAGGCGCCGCCCGCGCGCACGGTACCTGGCGCTGTGCAGGTGCAGGAACTTAATGAGATAGACCTCGGTGAACTCCTCCGCCGGGTACTCGTCTAAAGCATTGTACTGCTCGATGGCGCCGTACAGAGCGAAGCGCTCCACGAGCTCCCGCATGGCTCCCAGCGCAGGGACGCCCTGGACCAGCAGGTACCGGGACTCCAGGTTGATCGTGTACACCTGCAGAGGCCAGCGCAGAGCTCGGTGCCCGTCACACTCGCGCTTAGGGACCCGTGCGCGCACAAACGGGGCTCTGCGAACCAACACTCCGTTCACGCGGAGCGCAAAACCCACGCAACAGGAGACCTCCCGCCCGAGCCTCCGCCCACGACGCAGCCCCGCACGAGGGCGGGCTCCCCGCCGGGCTGCGGGCCCCGAGGTCGGCGTGGCGGAGTCGCCCGACGGCCACGCAGCCAGCGCGACCCCCGCGCCCCGCCCGTGGTCAGCGCGGAGGACAGCCCCGCAGCGCCCCGCGTCGCGCCCAGCGGCAGTGCCGGCCTTCCAGGCCGCCCCTCGGCTCCCCCGCTCTCGGGTCCGGCCCAGGGCTCCTCACGGCCCCCGGCGGCCGCTGGACCGGCCAGCAGCGGGGCCCACTCCGTCCTCGCGGGGCGCTGCGGCCACCCGTGGGCGACACGTCACCTTGACGGCGCGGGGCCGGCGTCCCTCCCGATACTTGGCCCGCGTGTCGCACACCGCCTTCGGGACGTGGTGCTCCCACACGCTCCCGGGCTGCCCGTCCCTCGACGCCATCGCGCCCCGCCGCTCCCGGCGAAGACAACATCCGCCGGGCGGCGCCTCGGTTCTCCAATAAGAGGCGGGATGGGTCACGGCGGCCCGGATTGGCTGGAGCATCGACAGCGTCGGCCATCGTTCCCTGCGAGCGAGGACTCGGGGAGCGAGTGCCGCCCCCTAGCGGCCCGGCGGAGAGCGGGTGAGAAGCCGGCCTTGCCCCGCAGGGCGCGCGGCGGGACGCGCGGCCGGGCGAGAGGGCGGGACCGCCGGCGGCGCGGGCGATCGATGCTGTCGGGCTCGATGCGCTCGGCCTGCCGGGGCAGGGGTCAGACGCGGGCGGCGGTGGGCGGCGGCCGAGCCGCGCTGCGGGACGATGTGGGGCGACGGTCGCCCTGCGGGGTCGGGGGCCGGCGGGGCGGCCGTGACTGTGGTCTTCACCAACGCTCGCGACTGCTTCCTGCACCTGCCGCGGCGCCTCGTGGCCCAGCTGCACCTGCTGCAGGTAACGCGCCGGCCGCGGGCGCCGGGCCGCGGCCAGCCCCGGAGGGGGTCCCTGGGGCGGTCTGGGGGTCCTCTGCCCGCCCCGCCGCGTCCGGAGCAGCCCCAGGCCGGTCGCCTGTCTCGCCGCTCAGAACCCAGAGCGACGTCCCCACGGGCTGCGGTGCTCGGACGAGGGTCAGCGGCCTGGTTCCGCCCGCGCCCGCGCAGCCCGGCTGGGGCAGGTCGCAGGTGTTGCAGGCGCTGGCGGACGCGGACGCGGCGCCGCGCGTGCAGGATCCCGCGTGGGCCGCAGCCGGGCTGAGACCCTCCCCTCCCCGGTCCCCGTGCACAGACCCAGGCCGTAGAAGTAGCCTGGGGCCGGCAGCCCGTGTTCCTGAGCTGGGTGGAAGGCCGGCGGTTCAGCGACCCGGGCGAGAGTGTGGCTGAGCTCAGCCGGCACGTGGGGCGGACGCTCGGACTCTCCGACGGCGGACAGGTGAGCAGGCGGGGGGCTGGCGGCGACTTCTGGGAAGGGCGCCAGAGCCGCGGCAGCAGGGCTCAGTGTGTGTTTAAAGGAGGTTAATGATATCTAACTGCCTGCTGTTACCTCGGTCGAGGATGTTCTATTAAGTAATTATCATTTACCGTACTTGTTACTTGAGTTTTTATTTTGTTTTCTTTGTCTCTCTTTTAAAGGTTTCTTTATTTTTTTTAAAGAGTTAAGAGAGGCAGAGAGAGAGAGAGAGCGCACTTCCATCTGCTGGTTCACTCCCCTACGAGCTGCAACAGCCAGGGCTGGGCCATGCGGGAGCCCGGGGCTTCCTCTGGGTCTCCCATGTGAGTGCAGAGGCCCGAGCCCTTGAGCTGTCTCCACTGCTTTTCCCAGGCACAAGAATAGGGAGGACTCCAACCAGCACCTTTTTATGCCTAAAGCATAGGCATCCCATATGGGCGCCGGTTCTAGTCTTGGCTGCTCCACCTCCCATCCAGCTCTCTGCTATGGCCTGGGAAAGCAGTAGAGATGGCCCAAGTCCTTGGGCCCCTGCACCTGTGTGGGAGACCTGGAAGAAGGTCCTGGCTCCTGGCTTTGGATAAGCTCAGCTCCGGCCGTTGTGAACCAGCAATGGAAGACTTATCTCTCTGCCTCTCCTTCTCTCTGTGTAACTCTGACTTTTAACTAAATAAAGAGAGTCAGAGACAGAGGTCTTCCATCCACTGGGTCACTCCCTAAATGGCCTCAACAGCTGGAGCTGGGCCCATCGGAAGCTAGGAACCAGGAGCTTCTTCCAAGTCTCCAGTGTGGGTGCAGGGTCCCAAGGATTTAAGCCATCTTCTGCTTTCCCAGGCCGTAGCAGGGAGTTGGATCAGAAGTGGAGCTGTTGGGACTCAAACCGGTGCCCAGGTGGTAGCGCTACACACTATGCCACTGTGCCAGCCCACATTTCTTTTTCTTTCTTTTTTTTTTAATGATTGATTGATTGATTTGAAAGAGTTACACAGAGAGAGAAGGAGAGGCAGAGAGAGAGAAGGGAGAGGTCTTCCCTCCACTAATTCACTTCCCAATTGGCCGCAATGGCCGGAGCTGCACCGATCTGAAGCCAGGAGCCAGGAGCTTATTCTGGCTTAGGCACAGGGACCCAAGGACTTGGGCCATCTTCGACTGCTTCCCAGGCCACAGCAGAGAGTTGGATAGGAAGTAGAGCAGCTGGGACTCGAACCTGCACCCATATGGGATGCTGGCACTGCAGGCAGCGGCTTTACCCGCTACTGGCCCCGGCCCATGTTTCTTTTTTTAATGATCATCTCTAATTTTGAAAGAGATGCTGTGCTAGGGTGTATTTTTCCTTTATTTTTTAATTGTGAAATAAATTTTTTTGATTTTTTTAAGATTTTTAAAAATTTTTTATTTTTATTTTATTTATTTATTTATTTTTTTTTACAGGCAGAGTGGACAGTGAGAGAGAGAGACAGAGAGAAAGGTCTTCCTTTGCCGTTGGTTCACCCTCCAATGGCAGCCGCGGTCGACGCGCTGCGGCCGGCGCACCACGCTCGTCCGATGGCAGGAGCCAGGAGCCAGATGCTTTTCCTGGTCTCCCCATGGGGTGCAGGGCCCAAGCACCTGGGCCATCCTCCACTGCACTCCTGGGCCACAGCAGAGGGCTGGCCTGGAAGAGGGGCAACTGGGACAGAATCCGGTGCCCCGACTGGGACTAGAACCCGGTGTGCTGGCGCCGCAAGGCGGAGGATTAGCCTGTTGAGCCACGGCGCCGGCGAAAAATTTTTATTTTTGACAGGCAGAGTGGACAGTGAGAGAGAGAGACAGAGAGAAAGGTCTTCATTTTTGCCGTTGGTTCACCCTCCAATGGCCGCCGCGGCCGGCGCACTGTGACCGGTGCACCACGCTGATCTGATGGCAGGAGCCAGGTGCTTCTCCTGGTCTCCCATGGGGTGCAGGGCCCAAGCACTTGGGCCATCCTCCACTGCACTCCCTGGCCACAGCAGAGAGCTGGCCTGGAAGAGGGGCAACCAGGACAGAATCCGGTGCCCCAACTGGGACTAGAACCCGGTGTGCCGGCGCTGCAAGGCGGAGGATTAGCCTGTTGAGCCACGGTGCCGCCCTTGTGAAATAAATTTTCCTAGAATACTAAGTATGTCAAGGCATAGTTAAAAATACATACATAGGGGTCGGCGCCATGGTGCACTAGGTTAATCCTCCGCCTGTGGTGCCAGCAACTCATATGGGCTCCGGTTCTAGTCCCGGTTACTCCTCTTCCAGGCCAGCTCTCTGCTGTGGCCAGGGAGTGCAGTGGAGGATGGCCCAAGTCCTTTGGCCCTGCACCCACATGGGAGACCAGGAGAAGCATCTGGCTCCTGGCTTCAGATCACTGCAGCACGCCAGCCATTGTGGCCATTGGGGGGTGAACCAACGGAAGGAAGACCTTTCTCTCTCTCTCTCTCTCTCTCTCTCTCTCACTGTCTGTAACTCTACCTGTCAAATAAATAAAGTCTTTAAAAAAAGAATAGATACGTAATAAATATTGACACATGAAAGTCTACACTACACACCCCAACACATACACACACATGATTATGTACCTGAGAACCCCTAATTTTCCAAGGATACAGCTAAGTCTTTTAAAAAATAGCTTTAACTGTTTAATTTTCCAGGTGTTTCTCAAGCCGTGCTCCCACGTGGTGTCCTGTGAACAAGTTGAGGTGGAGCCGCTCTCCGCAGACGACTGGGAAATACTGGTAAAGAAGACGGACTGCCTCAAAACACCCGTGCCTCGGGTTTTTCTTCTCTGCATTTCTTTGTGTATTCTGAGTTGCTTTGAGTTTTAGGAATGAGCTCTTAGAAATTAGAGGCCGGCGCTGTGGCTCAACAGGCTATTCCTCCACCTTGCGGCGCCGGCACACCGGGTTCTAGTCCCGGTCGGGGCGCCGGATTCTGTCCTGGTTGCCCCTCTTCCAGGCCAGCTCTCTGCTGTGGCCCGGGAGTGCAGTGGAGGATGGCCCAAGTGTTTGGGCCCTGTACCCCATGGGGAGACCAGGAAAAGCACCTGGCTCCCGGCTCCTGCCATTGGATGAGCGCGGTGCGCCGGTCGCAGCGCGCCGGCCATTGGAGGGTGAACCAACGGCAAAAGGAAGACCTTTCTCTCTGTCTCTCATTGTCCACTCTGCCTGTCAAAAATAAAAAACAAAGAAGAAAGAAAGAAATTAGAGAATGAAAGGAGGAATACAGGTTAAAGAATTGCATTGGATTTGAGATTCAGGCTAATGAGTAGAGTCTGACTGTTTTTACCATAGAAACAAGCAAAAACTGGGTAACTCAGTACTGTGACCTTTTTTCTGTATCCTGTCCCATCATGCCTTGTAACACGGTACGACGTGTCTGCCTTAAATGTACACAATACATTTACGTTTTAGAGAAAGAGTGCATGGATCCTTTCCGGAGTGTGAGGTGAGCTGTGTGTCTGTCCTTCCAGGAACTGCATGCTGCGTCCCTTGAGCAGCGGCTTCTGGATCAGATCCGAGTCGTTTTCCCCACAGCCGTGTTTCCCGTCTGGGTGGATCAGCGGACTCACATCTTTATCCGGATCGGTAGGTGCTGCTGTCACTTGTCCTTCACCTTCTGCACAGTAGCACTGGTCCAGGGCAGAAATGCACAGGTACTCACGAGCTCTGTTTCCTGCACAGTCGCCCTGGTGCCAGCAGCCACTTACGGAAGGCTCGAGGCTGATACCAGACTCCTGATTCAGCCAAAGACACGTCCAGCCACAGAGGCTGGGTCTTCACGAGCACACGAAGCACGCGGCGAGTTGCCTAGTCTTGAGAGAAACCAGCAAGGGATGACAAGAGGACTTCAGACCAAGCAACTTCCGGCAGATAACCCGCGAGGTGCCGGGACTGCTGACACAGACCCAGAAGTTTCTGTGGACTCCTCTTCAAGCCTGTGGACCATGATAGGACGCATTTTTTCTTTTGGATCTGAGAAGAAGCCAGAGACATCCTGGGGCGTAACTGAAATCAGTGCATTCAAAACTATGCAGTCAAAGGTCGTCCCGCTGGACAATATCTTCAGGGTGTGCAGCTCCCAGCCTCCCAGTGCGAGCCACACAGCAGCGCCTTCTGTGTCTGCCGCTCACTGTGCCGTGCACGTGTTTCCGTGGGACCAGGAGTATTTTGATGTGGAGCCCAGCTTCACTGTGACCTATGGAACGCTAACTAAGCTCCTTTCTCCAAAGCAGCAGCAAAGGAAAACCAAGCAAAATGTCCTCTCCCCCGAAAGAGAGAAGCAGATGGCGGAGGCACCGGATCAGAAGCAAGTCGGCGCCGGCCACAGGCAGGAATCCAGGAAGGCTCGCGTGCTGAAGGTGGTCTGGAATGGGCTCGAGGAACTGAAGAACACCGGAACCTACGCCACGCACGTAGAAGCTCTCCATTTTGGGAAAGTCTGGGTTGGTATGCATTTTAGAATTGGAGGGGAAAATGCATGTAAACTTCCCAATTATGAATTAGGATCATATCTTACATATAAATTGAAAACTAATACCATAAATACAGCGTCTAAAGTCACGGGAGGGGCATGGTTCTGCTTGCAGTATAGTCTTTGGGGCCAAGAGGCTCGGGCAGGTTCTAGCTTGGACAGGTATAGGCCTAGAAGTTTCGAAATTCTTGCTTGAGGTTGCATAGCTGGTAAGTGGTAGAACCAAGGTTCGACCCGTGAGCCTGGCTCGGGGTCCACTCTCAGGGTGGGATGCCCTACACGTCTTAGTGCTGGCAGGTTTGTTCCCAAGTTCCTGAGAGCAAAGGGAGTGCTCCGTACAGGAAGAGAGCCAGGCGGGAGATGCGCTTGCTGGGAAGCTGCTGGCCTGCTGCTGTCTGCCGTTCGACTCGGGCGCACGTGGCCGAGGAAGTAGACAGGGCCGGTAGTGCTCTTCCCCCTCGTGTTGGCCCCACATGCTGGTGTCACTTGGTACGGCAGGAGTTGCCCACCCATTTACCTGAAGGTAAGGTTGAGCCCCTGTGAAGTGACTGCGTAGTGATACAGTGATAACGGGGCAGACTTAGGGAGAGGAAGGAAAATAGGACAGGAAAGTGTCTCTTGTAGATTTTTGTTTTTATTCCTGCAGTCTTACCTGTGACCTTTATGCTAGTTACATACAAAGTTTTCATCTTTGCTTACCTCATTTTTTTATAAAAGATTTATTTATTTATTTGAGAGGCAGCGTCAGAGAGAGAGAGAGGTCTTCATCTGCTGGTTCACTCCCCACATGGCTGCAGTGGCTGGAGCTGAACTGATCCGAAGCTAGGAGCTGCTTCTGGTTCTCCCACACAGGTGCAGGGGCCCAGGCCATGGTAGAGAGCTGGATTGGAAGTGGAGCAGCGGGGTCTCTAACCGGCGCCCATATGGGATGCTGGCACTGTAGGCGGCAGCTTTACCAGCTACGCCCTAGCGCCGGTCTGCCTACCTCATTTTCTAAAGCCTCAGGTCCCTGTTGTTTTGTTGGCTTAAGCTGTCAGTTCAGGGGATCGCACTGCATCCTGCGATACAGAATGCCTCACACTCCGGTGGTCAGGACTTAGCTGGTTCTGCCTTGCAGTTCTTGAAATCCAGGTGAGGACAGGGTGAAGCAGGCTGATGGAGGAGCCTGGGAGACCTGAGACAGCAGCAGGGGGCCTGTGCTTCCCACCTGGGGTGAGAGCCAGAGGCAGCGAGGATAACCGCTGCCGTCGGGGCGCACAGGCTCCACCTGAAATCGAATCTGATCACTGGGAATACAACCAGCGAGCTTGTTACCTGTGAGGTGCGATCATTTTTATTAATGGGAGACTGAGTGTCACGTGTGTTAGTCTTCAAGTCAGGACGTGTACCTCAGTTGTTTTAGGATTTTGTCTACCATTAAGATGCCTGTGCCTGTCCTTTAGAAATGAACAAAGATAGTAAAGAGATTAAAGCCTCTGTGTCTTTCAGTACTTACCGGAGTCTGTGGAGATGAGAAAAGGAATAATTTTTTGGAAAGATTTGCTGGGCCGACATTCTGGTGCGGCTGAGTAAGCTGCCACTTGGAACCCTCACGTCCCATATTGAAGCCCCGGGTTGAGTCCCATCTGCTCTGCTTCCGATGCAGCTCCCCGATGATTGGCCTGGGAAAGCAGTAGAAGATGTCCGATTGTTTGGACCCCTGGAATCCACATGGGAGAGCTGGATGGAGTTCTGGTTCCTGGCTTTGGCCTGGCCCAGCCCCGGCTGGAGCGGCCGTTTGGAGAGTGAAGATCCTCCTAGCAGAGGATGGACGATCTCTTTCCCTCTCCCAGGCCCTCTCCTTTACACCTCTTCCCTTTCCATCTCCCTGCCCTCTGTGACTCTACTTTTCAAATAAGTAAACATAATCCTAAAACATAGAAAAATAAAGATTTATTTGAAAGGCAGAGCGACATTGAGAGAGATCTTCCATCCATTGGTTCACTCCCCAGGTGGCTGCAGACATTAGCTCTGGCTAGGCAGAAGCTAGGAGCCTGGAACTCCACAGGGTCTCCTGCATGGGCCACCTCCGTTTTCCCTGGCATATTAGCAGGGAGCTGCATAGCAAGCGGAGCAGCCGGTACTTGAACCAGTATGCTGATACGGGGTGCCAGTGTCTCAAGAGGTGGCTTAACTCGCTCTGCCACATCACCAGCCCTGAGAAGAAATATCAGCATTCTCACTGAGATAAAATTGAAATGAATCATTCAGTTGATTCTGGTGTATTTGTAATAGTTGTGCAACTATCACCACAATCTAAGTTCAGATCAGTTTCATCAATGGGGTGGGAACTTTCACCGTTTGCTTTTGCTTTTTTTTTTGTTTGTTTTGGCAGGCAGAGTTAGAGAGAGAGAGACAGAGGAAGGCCTTCCTTTTCTGTTGGTTCACCCCCCACATGGCTGCTACAGCTGCAGCGCGCTGATCCATAGCCAGGAGCCAGGTGTTTCTCCTGGTCTCCCATGCGGGTGCAGGGCCCAAGGACTTGGGCCATCCTCCACTGCACTCCCAGGCCACAGCAGAGAGCTGGACTGGAAGAGGGGCAACTGGGAAAGAATCCAGCCCCCCGACCGGGACTAGAACCCGGTGTGCCAGTGCCGCAGGTGGAGGATCAGCCAAGTGAGCCGTGGCGCCGGCCTACTTTTTGCTTTTTACATAAAGTTTTTGTCTGCATTTAATTGTGCCTGTAGAAGATTATCTGTGATTAGCCTGGACTGTTCCAACTTTTTCATTGGTTCTCAATTTTCACAGATGAAGACTCCTCAAAGACAAATAACATTTAATTGGAATGTAATTGTACCATAATTTAAAAGATGATTATTGTGGCTTGAATCCATTTAAATCCATTTAAAGCTTTAATTTTGAGGATTATAGAAAGAAAAGGAAAGCAACACAGGGGGAAGTTGAAGAGTTTGGGTGAGACAGGAGCTGAACATCTGCGTCCACGTGGTTCTGCTATCGCACTGGTCAGGGGTTTGTGCCTTGCCCCACTGCTCCCAGTTCATACGTCGAAATCCTGAGCTCCCAGGTCATGGTTTTGGGAGATGATGAGGTCATGACAGTGCAGCCCTAATGAATAGGATTACGGCCCGTATTACAGAAACCCAGGGGAGCCCATTCACGCTCCATGCCGTGTGGTGACGTGGCAGGTAGGTGCTGTCCACAAGAGGCCCTTAACTGGACACCAGAAGTACTGGTGCCTTGCTCTGGGCCTCAGTGCCTCCAGAGCTCCAGGCAGTCACCCTGGGCCGTTCAGAGGCCGCTCAGTCTGTGGTACTGCGTGGGAGCAGTGCAGAGAAACAGGAAGCTGTCAGTGTGGTAATGTTTTAGTTTCACTGGGATTCATTGAAGCTAATGCCAATATTTATGCTGTGACATATTTTAAATCAAGCTTTGAACATATTCTATATTTTTGTTTAAATTTCAGATTCCAGATGACCTAAGAAAGAGACTAAATATAGAAATGCACGCAGTCGTTAGAATAACTCCTGTGGAAATTATTCCTGAAATTCCAAGATTTCTAAAATTGCAACCTAAGGAGGACTTGGTGAGTTCAAATATATATGTTATATGAAAATTCTTTTTTTAAAAATCTTTATTTACTTTAAAGGCAGGGTTACAGAGAGAAGGAGCAACAGAAGGAAAGAGATGTTTTCCATCTGCTGGCTTTCTCCCCAGGTGGCTGCAACAGCCAGGGCTGGGCTGGTCTGAAACCTTGAGCCTAGAGCTCCATCCAGGTCTCCCACAAGGGTGCAGGGGCCCAAGCACTGGGGCCATCTTCTGCCTCTTGCCCAGGCCATTAGCACAGAGCTAGATTGGAAGTGAAGCAGGTGCAGCATGAACCGGAGCTCATGTGCGATGCAGGCATCACATTTAGCAGCTTAACCTGCCGAGCCACAATGCCAGCCCCTTAACATTTTTTGTGTGTTACAAAATGTCCAGTTTCTTTGGTGAGTAATAAGAATAGTGTATTCCTTTTTGTTAGAAGGACAAGTCTTTTTTTTTATTGTGTAAAAATATATGTAACAAGATAGGCCATTTTAACCACTTTCAAGTGTATAATTCTGTGGCACAATCACATTTGTATTGCAGTCATCAACACTGTGTATTTCTAAAATTTCCCACTGCCCCAAATAGCAACTCTGCCCCCTGAGCAGCAACTCCCGTGCCCTCCTCACCCCGCCCCTGCAGACCTCTGACTGACACTGTGACTCTGAGTTTGTCTACTCAGGCTATTTCACATAATTGGAATCACACAATATTGGTTTGAGACGTCTGACCTGTTTCATGTGACAGTGTGTTCAGGGTTTATCCCATCTTGTTGCATGTAACAGAAGTTGAGTCTTTTTCATGGCTGAATAATATCCTACTACATGGATACAGCACATTTTTTCATCCATCCATCTATATTGATGGATACTCATTACTTCCACCTTTTTGGCTGTTGTCAATAGTAATATTCAAGGATCTGGTTTTTTTAAATTTTTTTTTATTTGACAGAGTTAGACAGTGAGAGAGAGAGACAGAGAAAGGTCTTCCTTCCACTGGTTCACCCCCCAAAAGGCTGCTATGGCCGGAGCTATGCCGATCCGAAGCCAGGAGCCAGGTGCTTCTTCCTGGTCTTCCATACGGGTGCAGGGGTCCAAGCACTTGGGCCATTCTCCACTGCCCTCCCAGGCCACAGCAGAGAGCTGGACTGGAAGAGGAGCAACTGGAACTAGAACCTGGCACTCATATGGGATGCTGGCGCAGCAGGTGGAGGATTAACCAAATGAGCCACGGTGCCAGCCCCAAGGATCTGTTTTCAATCCTTTTTTTTTTTTTTTTTTTTTTTTGACAGGCAGAGTGGACAGTGAGAGAGAGAGACAGAGAGAAAGGTCTTCCTTTGCCGTTGGTTCACCCTCCAATGGCTGCCGCGGACGGTGCGCTGTGACCGGCGCACTGCGCTCATCCGATGGCAGGAGCCAGGTGCTAGGTGCTTTTCCTGGTCTCCCATGGGGTGCAGGGCCCAAGCACTTGGGCCATCCTCCACTGCCCTCCTGGGCCACAGCAGAGGGCTGGCCTGGAAGAGGGGCAACCGGGACAGAATCCGGTGCCCCAACCGGGACTAGAACCCGGTGTGCCGGCGCCGCAAGGCGGAGGATTAGCCTGTTGAGCCACGGCGCCGGCCTTTCAATCCTTTTTGTTATCTACCCAGTAGAATTGTTAGATTAAATAGAAAGTTTATGTTTAGTTTTTTGAGAAGCCAAGAAGTTTTTTACAAGTAATAGATACATTATGTAATTGTATCAGTACAAATATGGATTATTTTGGTTTTTAAAAGATTGACTTTGGAACAAGCATTGTGGTGTAGTGGGTTACACTGCTGTTTGGGATGCCTGCACCGATTATCTGAGTACCAGTTTGAGTCCTTGCTACTCACCTTTCAGTTTAGTTTTCTGCTAATGCATGCTGGGAAGTAGCAGATGATGGGTGAGGTCCCTGAGTTCCTGCCACTCACATGGAAGACCTGAGGGAGTTCTGGGCTCCTGGCTTCAGCCTGGCCAAGCCCCAGCTACTGCAGGCATTTGGAGAGTAAATCAGGAGACGAGTATTGATCTCTGTCTCTCTGTCACTCTGCCTTTCAAGTAGTTGAAAATAAACACCTTTTGAAAAATAAAAGATTGGTATTTTTACTACATCCGTATATATATTTTTAAATTTCTGCCATGTTTTAATGTTAATATTGTAGCCCTGAAGAGTGTGTGCCGGACTGTTTTCTTTTCAGTTAATTCTCTGGAATTTGGTGTGATCCAAAAAAATGAGATTCAAAAACCTTAAAAGTCTTATTTCGATTGTTTATTTTATTTGAAAGGCAGAGAGAGATCTCCTGTTTGCTGGTTTGCTCCCCAAATGCCTGCAACAGTGAGGGCTGGGCTAGGCCAAAGCTAGGAGGCTGAAAATCTGGGTCCCCTACATGGGTGGACCCAGTATTGGAGCTGTCACCTGCTGCCTCCCTGGGTGTGCAGTTGCAGGAAGCTAGAGTTGGAAACGGAGCTGGGATGGAAACCCGGGCATGAGTGTGGGCAGCTCTCAGCGGCGTCTTAACCACTGCACCAACACGCACCTCTAAAAATCTCTAGTAAAAGATTATTATCAAATAACACCAGTTTGACTTATCACTTCTTAAGTAGTTATACTAAAGGAAATCATGGTGCGTTCAAGAAATTCCAAGCGAATTTAACCATTCTCTGATACTTTGGATGAAACTTTGGGATCCTCGGGACTGTTAGACCATGGAGGAGCCAGTTGACCAGAACTTTGTAGTTCATGAAACACCAGATAAGATAGTTTTTGCTGTCGAACCCGAGAGGAGGACACATTAAGTGCTATTACCATAACTGTGTAACTGAGCATTTTCACACACTGGCTACGCCATGCACAGTGAGTTTTAGTTTTATTTTAACTTTTTGATTTTTTTAAAAACATTAATTTATTTATTTGAAAGAGTTACAGAGAGGCAGAGGCAGAGAGGAGGAAAGAGAGAGAGAGGTCTTGCATTCCTCTGGTTTACTCCCCAAATGGCTGCAACGCTGGAACTGTGCTGATCTGAAGCCAGGAGCCAGGAGCTTCCTCCGGGTCTTCCACGTGGGTGCAGGGACCCAAGCACCTGAGCCATCCTCCACTGCTTTCCCAGGCCATAGCAGAGAGCTGGATTGGAAGTGGAGGAGCCGCGATTTGAACCGCTGTCCATGTGGGATGCCGGAACTGCAGGCAGCGGCTTTACCTGCTACACCACCACACAGGCCCCAGCTTCTTGATTGTTAATCTTGGTATTGGGGCTGGTGTTGTGATATAGCAGGTAAAGCTGCCGCTTACAATGCTGGCGTCCCATATGGGTGCTGGTTCAAGTCGTGGCTGCTCCACTTCCAATCTAGCTTCCTGCTAATGCACCTGGGAAAGCAGCAGAGGGTGGCCCAAGTCTTTGGAAAGCCCAGAAAAAGCTCCTAGCTCCTGGCTTTGGTCTGGCCCATCTCTGGCTGTTGTAGCCATTTGGGGAGTGAACTAGCAGATGGAAGAATTCTCTGTCTCTGTTGCCCTCTCTTTCTGTAACACTACCTTTCAAATAACTAAAGCAAACAAAAATTTGGTATTTATCAAATGTTAGGACCTTAAGAAAATAATTAGCCACTGGTCATTAGATTTGTTTTTGGTTTTTGAGAGGAGTTTTAGTCTGAATGATGGGATATACTACCTAATTCCATTCATATTCACAATTACATGTTTTTAAAGATTTATTTCCTTATTCACTTGAAAGAGTGACAGAGAGAGCAAGGTCTTCCATCCACTGCTTCATTCCCCAAATGGTCTCAATGGCCAGGACTGGCCCAGGCCAAGGCCAGGAGCCTGGAACTCCCACATGGGTGTCAGAGCCCAAACACTTGAGCCATCCTCTGCTGCTTTCACAGTGCATTAGTGGGGAGCTGGATCATGAGTGGAGCAGCCGGGACTCACACTGGCGCCCTGATAGGGGATGCCAGTGTGACGGCAGCAGCTCAACCTGCTGTACCACAGCAGTGGCTCCCAGAACTGCATGTTTCAGTGGAAGTTTTAGGACTTTTCACTGGCCTCTCTGGGCTATAATTTTATTACTTGGGATATGAAAATGCCTGAATCTGAAAGAACTGTGAGTTGCTTTTTTGATTCCAAAAGTCTTATTTTAAATAGTTCTTATCTTTATTTTATTACTTTGTTTAGATCTGTAATCTCGTTCATTGATCACTAATATCCAAAGAATTAATTGACTATTTCTATAATTTTTAGAAATGGAAAAAAGTGCCTTTTCTTAGCCTAGCCAGCTTTTGGTAGGGATCAAACTCTGATCTGAGCTGAAACAGCAAATCTAAGTTTGACTCTAGAGAGAGAAAGGGACCAGTCTGAGAATTGATACAGTAGACGTTTATTTTCCTAGGCAGAGATTAATCATCTTTTCCATGTGCATTTTTTAACCTAATTTTTAATTTTAAATAGATTTAAAAAGTTAATTTTAATGCAAAAGCTTTAAAATTAGCAATGTTTTTCTTAGAGATTTTTTTATACATTTGAATGATTAACACTGTTGGGGTCAGGAATGCAGTGAGCTTAACAGAACAAAAATAGAAATACTGGCTTAAACTAAAGAAAAACATTCTTTTTTTTTTTTTTTTTTTTTTTTTTTTGGTGACAGGCAGAGTGGACAGTGAGAGAGATACAGAGAGAAAGGTCTTCCGTTGCCGTTGGTTCACCCTCCAATGGCCGCCGCTGACGGCGCACCGCGCTCGTCCGATGGCAGGAGCCAGGAGCCAGGTGCTTTTCCTGGTCTCCCCATGGGGTGCAGGGCCCAAGCACCTGGGCCATCCTCCTCTGCACTCCCGGGCCACAGCAGAGGGCTGGCCTGGAAGAGGGGCAACCGGGACAGAATCCGGCGCCCCGACCGGGACTAGAACCCGGTGTGCCGGCGCCGCAAGGTGGAGGATTAGCCTGTTGAGCCACGGCGCCGGCTCTTTTTTTTTTTTTCTTTTGAATAAGGAAGTTGCAGGAGCTAATGGGTAGTCAAACTGTCATCAGGGATGCAGACCCCGTCAGTCTTCCTGTTCTTCTGCCCCCAGCCCATGACTTAGCTCCGGTTAGATGCAAGGTGTTTGCTCTACAGAGACCTCCTGGTCTGCATTGCAGAAAGCAGGGGGGAGGCACAAGGCAAAACCTTCTCCATGTGAGGTTTCCCTGCCTTTAGGAAGAGAGGCCCCAGCCAGGGATTATTGACTGCTCACTGTCAGCAATGAGAAGTTTCTCTCCCCTCTCCCCTCTCCCCTCTCCCCTCTCCCCTCTCCCCTCTCCCCTCTCCCCTCTCCCCTCTCCCCTCTCTCCTCTCCGCTCTCCGCTCTCCGCTCTCCGCTCCTTTCCTCTCCTCTCCTTTCCTCTCCTCTCTTCTCCTCTCCTCTCCTTTCCCCTCTCTCTCTCTCTCTCTCTCTCTCTCTCACACACACACACACATACACACATACACACATACACACACACACACACCCTCTAGCTCTAGGCAGGGAATCAAGGATTTTGCCTTCCTACCGCTGTAGCAGAGGGAGGCCCAGCAGAATAGGGCTGACCTGGTTGCTTATCCCTGGGCACAGAGAAAAGGAGCGTGTTCACATTCGCCGTGAACAGCGGGTTTCTTTGGGAGGTTCCGTGTTCATTGTCCTGACGGTAATGCTGGATCCCAACCATGCACCTGCCCTCAAGCGTCCTTCCCTGGTTTTGCTGGCGAGGATTCTGTTTTATTAGGAGGATAAGATGTGTGCAAGTGCAGTATTAGGGTAATGCATTGTGGTTCTTTCCTTCCCTCTGGCAGCCGAAGGATGTGAGTGAAGCCGAGGTAAAAACGGGGTTCTGTTCCTGGCTGCAGCAGGCTGCAACCACCACGCTTCCTTTGGTGACATCAGAGGAAGAACATATCAAGCTGGGAATTAAGGATGGTGGGTAAATTGCTTGGCATATTTTGTTGTTTGAACCTATGTCATATGTAATCAGTGAAATACAGTAAGCACACACAACATTTCTGTGAAGAATGTCTGGGACTGGTGTTGTGGTGCAGTGGGTTAAGCCACCACCTGGCTGCTCCGCCTCTGATCCAGCTCCCTGCTGATGCACTTGGGAGAGCAGCATATAGTGGCCCAAGTACTCAACCCCTGTCCCCCACACGGGAGAACTGGGTGGAGTGCCGGGCTCCTGACTTTGGCTTGGCCTAGCCCTGGCCATTGTGGCCATTTGGGGAGTCAACCAGCAAATGGAAGATTTCTTTCTCTCTCTCTGTCTCTCTTCCTTTCACTCTGTCACTCTACCTTTCAAATAAATAAATTAAGACATTATTTTATTATAAAATTTATTTTTTGCTTTTAATTTGAAGTTGATATTTAAAACCTTAAATTATCCTATTGGTTTCAACGCTCACTCTACATTTATTATTTTCTTTTTAATAGGTTTGAAGGAATTTTCTCTGTGTATAGTTCATTCTTCGGAAAAAGAAAAAGAGAAAGAAAAAAGCGTTTTTCTGTTGAGTCCCAATCTGCTGCAGAAGATCACAATACAAGTAATTACATACTATTGAATATTTAATAAAAAGGTACTTGTTAAGTGTGATCGATAATAAAGGATGAATTTCCTTATAAGACCTTGTATCCTAAAATATATTAGAAACCTGAATAATAAGGAATAACTTGATTTTAAATATTTAATTTTTTAAAAAATATTATTTATTTGAAAGGCACATTTATTTAGAGAGAGCGAGAGACACGGGGAGACTTCCCAACCACTGGTTCACTCCACAAATATCCATAATGGCTGGGACTGGGTTAGGACAAAGCCAGGAGCCTAGAATGCCACCTGGGTCTCCCATATGGGTAGCAGGGCCCCAAACACTTAGGCCATCTTCTGCTGATTTCCCAGGCACATTAGCAGAGAGCTGAATTGGAAATGGAGCAGCTGGGACATGAACTGACCAGTGTGGCAGGCGACAGCCTAAACCCACTGTGGCACAACACCAGCCCCTTTAAGTATTTTCATATTTAGTTTCTTTAAATTACTTAGATAAATTATTTATTGATTTATCCTAAATTTAAAAGTCAGTGTCTCAGCACAATCAAATTTTAAGAACAGAGTTGATTGTGTTAATTGGAAAATGGATCATGATTTTAAATTATCCTAGTATTGGGCAGGTGTTTAGCCTAGCAGTTAAGCTGCTCATTGGGAGCCTGTGTCCTACATCAGAGTTCCTGGCTCCAACTTCATGCAAATGCAGATGTTGGGAGGCAGCATAATGGCTCAGGTAGTTGAGTTTCTGCCATTCACATGGGAGACCTGGACTGAGTTCCCAGTTGCCAAGTTTGGCCAGACCCAGCCTAGCTGTTGTGGGGATTTGAGGAGTGAACTTGTAGAAGGGTGTTCTCTCTGTCTCTGTGTGTCTCAAATTTTAAAATAGGTCCACAAATCAAAAATAAATAAAATGAGATCTAATATTAAAACAAATGAAAATGTAGTTTTTGAAGTTTCATCTTGAAAATTGATATTTTATGTGTAATTTTGCTTATCACCCATATTATTTCAGCAGTTCTTAAATTCAGAACTCTACAGAATATTATCAGATCTGTTTTCTTCCAGAAGTTCTGTAATAGTGATCCTTGTAAGGTATCATGTTTTAGTTAGGATATTTATATTTGTCACAGCGGGATTGAAGACATGTGGTGTGCTCCCTTATAATTGTGGTAGCTTGAAACTAGACCCTGTTTCTTCATTTTTGAAATAGAATTGAAGGAATACCAGAGAAAATACCAGTGTGCAAATTGTGAAAAGAATAGATGAGACAGAAATGAAAATTCCAAATAAGACTGTATCTGTAAAATGTGTTAAGTACGTGATACTCTGCTTTTTGACCATATATATTATGTTCCCTGGGTGAGGAGATTGTTGTTGTCAAGAGTGTTTTAAATCCATGTACAATTTATCTGTTCTCGGTGTGTGAAAGAATCAACAGTTCAATTTTCGGGAACCCAAGAAAAACAGACCAAAGACATCACTTTGAAATGTAAAACTAATTTTTCCTTACTACTATAGGTCCTTCTAGATCCTATGGTAAAAGAAGAAAACAGTGAGGAAATTGACTTAATTCTTCCCTTTTTAAAGCTGAACTCTTTGGGGTAAGAAGTTTTGGCCAAACAAGCATGTTTAGAGAAATGTGTGGACATTATTTGTGGCAGGGTTTTTATGTGTAAAGACTAAAGTAGATGTTAATGTCAACAAATGGGTCTATAATGCGTTAGTAGACATCTTTGCAAGGATTGTTGCTCCCATCATCCCTAGCTCTGCGGTTGCCTTGTCATCTTAGATAACTATAAGTTTGACGCTCTCCAGGAGTCTTACCTTGAGAGCTGGTTTGTGAGGAGAAAGCCTCTAGAAGTCACCTGGATCATCTGTGCTTGAATAAAACAACAATCCTTACAGCAAATAAGTGTGTTTTAAAAGTTATGTCTAAAAACCTTTGACTATTTAAAAATATTTCAAATTAAGTTATTCCTTCATTATCTTATTGTGACCACTGGGACTGTTTTCCTCAATTTAAAAGACAAACATGTCCAGAAACTCCTCTTCATCTCTGTTTCTTATACAGTATGACAAGCTCAAGGAAACATTACCTGTTAGAATTCTTCTGAGGCTGTTGCTACATGCAATAATAGCGTTTTGATTTCCTGTAAGAATATCTGGTTTTTTGAAAGATTAAACCAGGGAGTAAAAATGTTTAGTAATGTTTAATAATGTTCATCAATTTAAAGTAAATGCTATACTTTAGACTCTAAGAATTTATTGGTATATTTCTGTTATAAATAAAGTTGCAGTCAGGATCAAGAAGTAGCTTTAAGTTGATGTTCCTGTAATCTACAGATTGAACCTGGATTTCAGAGGTAATGATTAAGGGGACATAAGCCTGCGGTTATCATAAACAGTCCCAAAGCTCTTGTTCATGGTCATGTTGATTACCAAATGAAAACACACTTGGAGGCAGAGAAAGTGAATGTGTGAGACAGATTCCTTAAGGAGTCCGAGCAGGGCAGAACTGTTGGGAACTGCACAGGTTTGAAAGTAGTGAAACTGACTTTAAAAGCTATGAATCCGATTTGGCATTAACCAGTATACTTCCTCTCAGAGTGGGGATGATTTGTACGATTTACTTCTGAAATGCATTACCTAGAGTGGGAAGGAAGAGAGCAGCTTGTCACATAGCTGGGTGGCTTTCTGCGTCAGTCTCTCGTCATGGAGCCCCTTCTGTGTTTTGCAGAGGTGTGGGTTCCTTAGGCATTTCCTCCATGGAGCACGTCACGCACAGCCTCCTGGGCCGCCCTCTGTCGCGGCAGCTGATGGCCCTTGTGGCAGGGCTTAGGAATGGGGCCCTTCTACTCACAGGAGGAAAGGTAGGTGGTTCAGATGTGCTCATTTGCATCCCAGATCTCTCTGCGTGCTTCGTTTGATTATAAAAGATGGTAATAGGGCTCGGTGCTGTGGCAGAGGTTGAAGCAGCTGTCTGTGTTACAAAAAGAAGGAACCAAAAGCACATAGTTTGTTTACACATTTGGGCTCGACTAGACTCGTGTCTCATGAGTCAAGCCCCAATCCTTTGTCTTTCTCTACTTGTATACCCTAAATTAGCAAGGCAGTTTGGGTGGGCTGGGGGACACACTGTTACAGCAAATCACAGCCGCAAGGTAAGACAGTTTTATGATACAAGAACCAGTAAATCACAACTTGGAAGCAGTTTTAGAAGGCACACAACCATTTTATCTTAGACATGCAATTAAGCTTTTATTGCAGCTGGGGAAAGGTTTTTCTAAAGTCAGCATTGGCCTGTTCCCACCCAGCCAGCCCTCCCATGGCAAGCTGGAGGGCATCTGTAGCTCTCTCTGCAGCAAGCAGGAGGAGGTTTTAACATTCCTTCATACTGGATCTTTAATGGCAAGCAAGAGAGGGTTTGTAACATCTGCAGTGCCAGTATCCCAGATGGGTGCTGGATTCTAGTCCTGGCTGCTCCACTTCTGATCCAGCTCCCTGCTAATGCACCTGGAAAAGCTCTGGAAAATGGCCCACGTACGTGGGCCCCTGTGCCCACGTGGGAGACCAGTAAAAAGCTCCTGGCTCCTGGTTTTGGCCTGGCTCAGCCTCAGCTGTTGCAGCCATTTAGGGAGTGAACCAGTGGATGGAAGATCTCTTTCTGTCTCTCCTCTACCTCCCTCCCTCCTTTCCTTCCTTCCCTTTTTAAGTACTTTATTTATTTGAAAGACAGAGTTACAAAGAAAGGTAGAGACAGAAGTCTTCCGTCTGCTGGTTCATTTCCCAAGTGGTGACTGCTGGAGTTGAGCTGATCCGAAGCCAGGAGTCTTTTCTGGGTCTCCCATGTGGGTGCAGGGGCCCAAGGACTTAAGCCATCTTCTGCTTACCCAAGCCATCGCAGAAGATCTGGATCAGAAGAGGAACAGCAGGGACTCAAATTGTCACCCATATAGGATGCCGGGCCTTTAACCTGGGTTTAACCTGCAGTGCCACAGCACAGGCCCCACATCTCTCTTTGTGTAACTCTTGACTTTCAGATAGATTTTTTTTTCTTTAAAAAAAAAAGATTGTTAATATGAGACAGGGAAGGTTTTCATTCATTCCCTAAAATTTTTGTGTGCCTGCCACTAGGTTTGGGAAGTGATGACATAGAACTGTCCTGCTCTTTTGCGTGCCGGTTGTAGAATTACATGTTTTTTGTTTTGTTTTGTTTTGTTTTGTTTTGTTTTGTTTTGTTTTCATTTTTAGCCTACTGATAGGATTGATTGATTTTTGGATTTTGAACCATCCTTGCATAGGTGTAATAAATCCCACTTGATTGTGTGTATCATTCTTCATACATTGTTAAGTTCTTTTAATAATGGTGTATAAGGTTGCTTGCATCTCAGTTTATGAGAGATTATGATTCTCTGATCATGTATGATGCTTGTGTGGCTTTGCTATCAGTGTAGTATTGGCGTCAGTCATCAAATGAGCTGGAAAGTGTTCCCTCTTGTGCTTTTTTTAATAAGATAAAATGGATACTCATGCTTCTTTAAATGTTTGGTAAAATCTCCAGTGAAATTTCCTGACCTGGAGATTTTTCATCAGCTTTTTAATTACAAATTCAACTTTCTTGTTGATTGTAGGACTGTTCAGGCAAGCTCTTTCACCTTGGCTGATGTCATTGGTAGTTTTCAAGTAATCGGTAGATTTCTTAGTGAACTTACGAGCTTTCAGCTGTTCATGGGGTTCTCTTTCTATGCTTCTAATGCCTGTGGAACCTGTTCTCTGTACTGGTGACTTGTGTTGTCTTTTTGATGTTTGTCAGTCTTGCTGCAGGTTCCCTGCCCTTTAGAAAGGGCTTACAATCTCCTCCACTAGTGCAGTGCTGTTTCCAAGTCACAGTGTGGTCTTTGTGCTTTCCAAAGTAAAATATATAAGGCTTTTTCATTTTGTTTCACTTTTAATTCTAGTTTAACTTTTTTCCTATCACTAGCCTAGTTGCTTTCTTATTTAAAATACAGGAATGACTGAATGATTAATGTCAGATTTTAGGATGCATAATCGTGGCAGAATATTTATTTTGTGCTTTTTTTTTTAAGATTTTATTTATTTATTTGAGAGGTAGAGTTACAGACAGTGAGAGACAGAGAGAAAGGTCTTCTATTCATTGGTTCACTCCCTAAATGGCCGCAATGGCCAGAGTAGCGCCGATCCGGAACCAGGAGCTTCTTCCTGGTCTCCCTTGCGGGTGTAGGGGCCCAAGCACTTAGGCCATCCTCTACTGCTTTCCCAGGCCACAGCAGAGAGCTGGATTCCAAGAAGAGCAGCCTGAACTAGAACTGGCGCCTATATGGGATGCTGGCGCCGCAGGCGGAAGAGTAACCTACTGCCCCATGGTGCCGGCCCCAGAATATTTCTTAGGAAAAAGCGATATCCTACTGACTCCACAGCCAGACTCCACACCTCCCCTAGGACGACTGAGCAGAGACCCAGAGCCGAGGCCGGCTGAGCACTGTGACCCGATGACCTGAGGCCGTTTACACTTGATGCCTCTTCTGAGGATGAGCCTCACTTAAGGGAGAGAACACAGACAAGAGCACTCCGTGAGATGAAAGGCGCACTGCACAGACGAGTGACGTTCAGAAAAAGCCTCTCCCAGCCAGGCAGATGGTGATGGCCGGAAGTGGGGCCTGTGCCTGCCTTTTCTCTCTGGAGCCCAGTGACATTAAACATTTGTGCAATTCTGTGAAGTACAGCAGTGGTATTTGCTGAGTGACCCCTGAATTGCAGACTTCGCTTTCAAGCCTGGCTGTTTTTCTAGCCCACAGTAATGAAAACAAAATGTGAGAAGTGGTGTAGGCTGCTCTCAGACCACCTCTGGGAAGGCCCCCTATGAAGCCACACCTGGGCCCCAGACATACTGGCTGGCCGGGCTGTGCTAACAGTGATTGGTTGGCTAGAAGTCTGGTGCTTCCCGAAGGGGCTCAGGCCCTTCTCTGGCAGGGCAGGGAAAGAATTTGAAGGCAGGAGCAGACCGAGGAGGGGTTATCAGAGAAAGCAGTAGAAGATGGCCCGGGTCCTTGGGCCCCTGCACCTGCATGAGAGACCCAGAAGAAGCACCTGGCTCCTGGCTTCCGATCGGCACAGCTCTGGCTGTTGCGGCCATCTGGGGAGTGAACCTTTGGACAGAAGACCTCTCTCTCTGCCTCTCCTCTCTCTGTGTAACTCTGACTTTCAAATAAATAAATAAATCTTTAAAAAAAAAAAAAAAAAGAGGAAGCCGAGGAACAGCACCCGAGAGATTCCGTTTAGAATACGGAAGACGTCCACACCTCTGTCTGGAAAGAACAGTGCTTTGGCCTTGTCTCTTGTGCTGGCCGTGGCCTGTGCCTAAAATGTACTGCACAAATCCCACACCCTCAGCGGCCGTACTGCAGGCAGAAGAAAGACTCTGTCTGCACAGGAAGTGCGGGAGGTGCAGGCTGGGCTGGAAGGGGAGGTGGCTTTGCCTGTGGAGATGCACATGGTGGCGGGAATTTGGGACCCGCACCAGGAAGTAACTTCAGCGGAGGAGCTGATGGATATGGGAGTGGACGTGGATTTGGGGATGGGATAATGCCGATGGAGGAGAGCCAGGAGGTGGGAATTTTGAAGGGGGTGGGTTTGGTGGTGGAGAACCTGAATGTGGCAGCCTGGCTAAGGGCTGAGTATGGAATATGGAATGCCAGCATTGCAGGTGGCGGCTGCACCTGTTACGCCACAACGCCAGCCCCCATCATTGCGTCTTTATACATTTATAGAAAATATGTGCAGAGCTTTCTGAAAGGATGATAAAAAATTGACAGTGATTACTTCTGTGAGATATCAGAAGATGTTTTACCTTTCTTTACTAATTACAGTTATTTTGTAGTTTTACTTAATTTTTGTGAAAAAATACAACTTCTACTTTAAAAAAGAGTATACATGGATTAAAGCCAGATATTTAATACAAGAAGAAATCATTCTGTGTTCCTTAATAATCTGAAGCTTGCAGTGTGCACTAAGGGTCATGGTGATGACATGCATCACGCAGAAGCTGTCAAACTGAAATATTAGAAAAATGAGTAATACATTTTTTCCATTAAAAAGAGCTGAAATTAAAACACATTTCACTTATCTAGGAAAATTATTTAATATTCATTTTATTTCATTTTTGAAATAGTAACCATTACCTGTCTGTAAAGATAAAGTATTTACAGATTAGTGATAGTTGTGACTACACACTATGAAATAGGAGTTTGTTTTCTTTTCTTTTTTTTTTTTTTTTTTACAGGCAGAGTGGACAGTGAGAGAGAGAGAGAGACAGAGAGAAAGGTCTTCCTTTTGCCGTTGGTTCACCCTCCAATGGCCGCCGCGGATGGCGCGCTGCGGCCGGCGCACCGCGCTCATCCGATGGCAGGAGCCAGGAGCCAGGTGCTTTTCCTGGTCTCCCCATGTGGTGCAGGGCCCAAGCACCTGGGCCATCCTCCACTGCACTCCCGGGCCACAGCAGAGGGCTGGCCTGGAAGAGGGGCACGTGGGACAGAATCCGGCGCCCCGACCGGGACTAGAACCCGGTGTGCCGGCGCCGCAAGGCGGAGGATTAGCCTGTTGAGCCACGGCGCCGGCCAGGAGTTTGTTTTCTATCTGCGCTCTGCGCTCTGTCATAAACAGGATGAGGCCAGCCCCTGGCCCTCAGTAGTTTCAAGGAGCAGCTGTGTTTCGGTTGACACCTGCGTGTCCCACACTAGTGTATGCTTCCTGATGGGCGAGGCAGAGCCTTGCTGGTGGCCACAGTGCTAGATGTTACTTCTGTGGTTGAATATCCTGGGAGTTCTTATGAGCAATTCTCTCCTAGGGAAGTGGAAAGTCAACTTTAGCCAAGGCCGTCTGTCAAGAAGCCCGAGACACACTGGACGCGCACGTGGAGCTAGTCGATTGTAAAGCTTTACGAGGTATGACCGGTGACTACACGTCTACACAGGGATGTCAGCAATCTGTTAGCATAATCAATACAGATAGTTTTATTGAATTTTTTGTTTATTATCTAGTCATTGACATTTCTTAGGAATAGTAACTCTTTGACTTCCTAATGTTTTTCATAAGATTCCTGAAACTCTCCATATCTGATGGAGACTTTTTTTTCCAGAAAATTCTGTGTAGCTTGTAATCTTGGAAATGCCAATTTACACCACTCAGAGGAAGATAACCCTTAGTACTTAGAATGTGCTGGAGAATGTAAGTGATCTCTGAGTTGCTGTGGGACCCTGGAGAGGTTCCCTCAGGGGCAGGCAGGACCGGGCAGTGGACAGCACAGAGAAGTACACTCACCAAGGAACACTCGGGTACTCTCTGAGCCTTCAACGTTACAGTGTTGTCTAGTCGGTTAAAGAAATGGTTGGAAGATGTTCCCTTTAACAGCTCATTTCGCCCTTGGCTCCCACTACCACATCGTCCCCGCTAGTCGGGATTCTCTCGGTTTCTTACCTACTGTTCGAGACACAGCCCTTGGGAAACCACATTCTTCTGTGCTGTAAAGGTGGCTTGTGAGAGGCCCTGTCCAACTCTTAGAGTCTTGTTTGAAGCCTCATGTCAAAATTTGAATTTAGACCTAAAGAATAGGAAATCTTTTCATTGGCTTATGAATTTGCAAGTTTTCTGCTCTTTGAAAATGAAAGCTTTTTAACTCACCAGGAAGTTTGAAGTCAAATTTGTGATTCAAATACAGCAACTGGAAGGTCTCCAGGCAGCTACACTCGTGTTCCACTTTCCCAGAATCTTCACCCCCTGCTCTCGTTTTCCCGCATCTGCTGTTATTGTGCGACTTTGTTGTAAGCCATCTGCGATTCTCTGTGGAGTGGGTACAATGAGTACATACGGAAACTGTAGTAGCATGTTCCTGTTGTTAGTTTTCTGAAATCTGACACTTTATGGAGTCCTTTGGGTCCATTTAATTGAACCATGATAATGATAATGTGTGTGGTCTGAACTTCCCATCCCTGCGCTAACGTGAAACCACTTCCTGTCTTCTGTGTGAAGGGAAAAGGCTTGAGAGCGTCCAGCGGAGCCTGCAGGCAGCCTTCTCAGAGGCCGCCTGGAGGCAGCCGTCCGTCATGCTGCTGGACGACCTGGATCTCGTCGTGGGCTCGGCTGCCGTGCCGGAGCACGCGCACAGTCCCGACGCCGTGCAGGGCCAGCGGCTCGCACACGGTAAGGCGTCCCCGGAGGCATGTGGCGGGCAGCGTGTTGAGTCCTCGTGGTGACCTGTCCTTTCCAGAGGACCATGTGCATGTCAGGCACAGGGTTGCTTTGGAGGCCTCTTAGACGACATTGAATTTACAGATTTTCTCTTGCTTTTTCGTTCATTTTACAAATATGTGTTCAATGCTTGTGCACAGTTTGTGTTCTCAGAATCTAGAAGAAAGAAAAGCAGGCAGTTTTAGTACAGAACGACTTCATGTGATGTTTCTGGGCTAGGGACTGCTTTGTACTCTTCATGCAGGTGCTCTCTCGGTTCTGTAGCGCGTAAGGGGAGACTGAGACCGCTGAAGTGGTTTGACCAGCATGACCCACTAGGAGGAGTCAGATGTCCTGGATGCAGCAGGCACTCGTAGAGCTCACAGGGTATCCTCAGAGTTCACAGAAGATGTGTATACGGACAGAAAACTGTGCATGGACTTCAAAATGTTTTGCACGAAAATAAACTTAGCTTTTAATTCCATTTTCCACCATCATGTAACTTAAAGTAAGAGTGAATTTGAGAAAGGAGTTTATCAAGGAAGGCTTTTTGGAGAAGTTGATAACTGAGCTGATTTTTTTAAAGGTTTATTTACACGTATTTATTTATTTGAAAGGCACACATGGAGGATTTTCTGGGGCATGCCATATGGGAGTTGGTGGAGTCCTAGCTGCTCCACTTCTGAACCATCTCCCTGTTAATGTGTCTGGGAAAGCCACAGGAGATGACCCAGTCCTTGGGCCCCTGCACCCACATGGATGACTCAGAAGAACTCCTGGTTCCTGGCTGTTGTGGTCATTTAAGGAGTGAACCAGTGTATGGAAGATCTCTATCTGTGTCTCTTTTTCTCCCTTTCTCTAACTCTGCCTTTCAAATAAATCTTAAAAAAATAAATAAATAAAAGAATCTTCCATCTGCTGGTTCACTCCCTAGTTGGCCTCAATGGCTGGCGCTGAGCCAGGCCGAAGCCAGGAGCCTAGACCAGCTCTCCCACATGGGTGGCTAGGTCCCAAGTACTTGGGCCATCTTTCACTGCCTTCCCAGGCACGTTTAGCGGGGAGCTGGACCAGAAGTGGAGCAGCTGGGACTCAGCCACCACTACGGAATGGGATACTGGTGTCACCACACAGGCCCCACCTGAGCTAATTTTTGATGGGGCAGAAAATAACATAAAGCATTTTTATACGGATGAAGAAGCAAAGGAAGGATGAGCCCCAGACACGGGCACGGAAGTACAGGGACTCACGGTGTGTTGGGGAGAGCCCCACGGACTGCAACTTTGAGTGCCAGGAAAGGGCTTACGGAGAGGTGACGCAGGAGGGTTTGGCAGCAGTGAGCCGTCCCAAGGTTCTTGAGAAATGAAATAGATACAAAATATAACCATACAATATGTCTGGGTTATTACTAACTTATAAATCTCAAATTTTGAATTCTGTAGTGTCTTGATACTAGCCTTAAAGTAAGTCTATTAGTCTAGTGTTTAAGGGGGTGGGAGCTGCAGATTTCTAAGTCAGGACTCACGTATAATTATTAACGGCTGTTTCAGTTCTGACCTGGTCCTGCCAAACCTTGGAAGTCTTGTGTGAAAAAAGCTAATTGAGGAGTCATAGGAATGTCAGCTGTATTTTGCTGGATATGCAGAACACAATATGGAAATGTAAAGCCCATCTAGAATATTTATTTCAAATGCCACCTTTATTCATTCATTTACTTTGTAAGATCCAGGAATAGGACCTACTAGACATTGTTCTGAGGTACCTCTTCTGCCTCCCATAGGCCTCAGTTGGTAAATCAGCAAATGAAAGGGTGAATTAATGAACAAAAACATCAAGTTCAATCCCTTTGTGACTTTTCAGAAGATTTACTTCTTTATTATCGGAGAAAGGTAGAGACAGATAAAGATCTTCATCTGCTGATTCACTTCCCAAATGGCTGCCATGGCTGGGTTAGGGCAGGGTGAAGCCAAGAACCAGGAACTTTGTCTGTGTTTTCCACATGGGTAACAGGGGGCCAAGTCCTTGGGCCATCTTCCTGTGCCTACATTACTAGAAAGCTGGATCAGAAGTGGAGCATACGGGACTCAAGCGGCCCTCTGACACGGCATGCCAGCATCCCAAGTAGTAGCTTAACCTGCTGCACCACAACACTGGCTCCAATGAATTAATTTTTTTAAAAAAGATTTATTTGTTTATTTAGAAGGCAGAGTTACAGAGAGCGAGAGAGAGAGCTTACATCTGCTCGTCTGGTCCCTAAAATGATCACAGCAGCCGGGGCTGGGCCAGGCAGGAGCCAGGAGCTTCACCTGGGCCTCCCACATGGGTGCAGGGGCTAAAGCACTTGGGCCATCTTGCACTGCTTTCCCAGGAACATTTGCGGGAAGCTAGATTGGAATTGGAGCAGCTGGGACACAAACCAGCACCCATACAGGATGCCGGTTCTGCAGGTGGAGGCTTAACCATCTATGCCACAGTCCCAGCCCCTTTAAAGGCATGAAGGAGTGACACCATATATAGTCCACCTTAAGGCTAGTGTTGGAGCTGGCATTGTGGTACAGTGGGTTAAGCTGCCATTTGCACCTCCCAAATCAGAGAGGTAGTTCAAGCCCCAGGTACTTTGCTTCCTATCCAGTTTCCTGCTAATGTACCTGGGAAGGCACTGGAATATGACCCAAGAACTTGGGCTTCTGTCACCCATGTGAGAGATGAGGATGCAGTGGCTGGCTCCTGGCTTCAGCCCATCTGGATCAGCCCTGGCTGTTGTGGGCACTTGAGGAGTGAACCAATGGATGGAAGATCTCTCTCCCCCTCTTTCTCTGTCACTCAGCCTTTCAAGTGAATAAATCTTCTTTGAAAAAAAAAAAAAAAACTCTCAGTGTTGGGATATCATTATTTTAATGCATGTATAATTTTTAATTTCTGTGTGTACTTTTCCGGAGTTTTTACGCTGTGCTGTTGCATTCTAGCGTTGAACGATATGATCAAAGAGCTCGTTGCCATGGGAAGTTTGGTTGCACTGATTGCCACAAGTCAGGCTCAACACTCGCTGCATCCTTTACTTGTGTCTGCTCAAGGAGTTCATATATTTCAGTGCGTCCAACACATTCAGCCCCCAAACCAGGTAAAAAATACACTGCCTGTAAGCATTACAACGTTTCCTATGGAGAACTTTTTTTTACCAGTTTTGTTCATGACCTTAAACTTATGCTTCCATTAGTGAACTTGGGAAACTTAAAATTCAGCATGTTCACAACTTATAGTTGATAACCTGAAATGTTGCCATGTACCCTTCCCCGGAAATGGTGTTTTTGAAAACAACACTTCTGAGTGAGAGCAGTGAGAAATATAGACAGATGTCTTTTTAAAAATTAATTAAACATTTTTTTTCCCACTGGCACATATGGCCTGTGGTCCCTTTTGGGGACTTATGCCCATTGGTTTTAGTGCCAGTGCACTGAACGAAGCACATCCTGGGACTGGCACGCATATTTTACATTCTTGCTTAAAGTGAACCACCTACCTTAAAGATTCAGACCCAGTGCTAACTGTTACCGGAGAACAACGCTATTATACTTACTGTTAAGTATAACAGTGGTTGTGATACTGGCCATTGTAGCACAGCAGGTTAAGCTGCGACCTGCGACACCCCTATCCCACATGGGTGTCGATTTGGGCCCCCATTGCTCCACTTCTGATCCAGCTCCCTGTCATGTGCCTGGGAAAGCAGTGTTTGAAGACCTGGATGAAGCTGCTAGCTTTGGCCAGGCCCAACTTTGGCTCTTTAGCCATTTGGAGACTGAACCAGCAGGTAGAAAATCTCTGTCTCCCCTTCTTTCTCTGTAATGCTTTCAAAGAAATAAATCGATTTTTTTTTTTTTTAGAAAAAAACTCAAGGCTGGCAGTAGTCAGCCACACCACAGGGGTTTATTATACTCTACTGATGTGAGCAGTTGAATAAAATTAGGAATTTGCATTTTGTGTGTTCTCTTTAGGAGCAAAGACATGAAGTTCTGCAAAGTATAATACAAAATAAACTAGACTGTGATGCCAGCAAGTTCACAGATCTTGACTTGCAACGCGTAGCTAAGGAAACTGAAGGGTTTGTGGCTCGAGATTTTACCGTGCTTGTGGACCGAGCCATACACGCTCGCCTGTCTCGTCAGACTGTATCCACTGAGAAAGGTAGGTTTTACTCTCCGAACACCAACCTGAAGTCTTCTTTCTATTGTAGTGCAAGAATTAAATATATTCCACTTTGGAATTTGAATAAGCAGTTATTTGAGCAGAAAATTGGCATTTCCAGCTAAGAAAATGTGGCTACCAAAAGAAGTTTCATTTATTTTTAAACAGAATTAGTTTTAACAACATTGGACTTCCAAAAGGCTCTGCAAGGATTTGTTCCTGCGTCTCTGCGAAACGTCAACCTGCATAAACCCAGAGACCTGGGCTGGGAGAAGATCGGTGGCTTACATGAAGTCCGGCAGATCCTCGTGGATACCATCCAGTTACCAGCCAAGGTACTGTTTTGTTTTTGTTTTTAATTAATTTATTTATTTGAAATGCAGAGTTAGAGAGGCAGAGGCAGTGAGAGAGACAGGGGGAGAGGGGGCCTTCCATCTGCTGGTTCACTCCCCAAATGGCCGGAACGACTGGAGCTGGGCCGATTCAAAGTCAGGAACCAGTAACTTCTTCCTAGTCTCCCAGGTGTGTGCAGGGGCCCACAAACTTGGGCCATCTACTGCTTTCCCAGGCCACAGCAGAGAGCTAGATCAGAAGTGGAGCAGCTGGGACTTGAACCAGCACTCATATGGAATGCTGGCACTACAGGCAGTGGGTTTACCCACTATGCCACAGCGCCGGCCCCAAGGTACTATTTACAAAGTGGGCACTTGTTCCCAGATCCGAGTCATTGACTCTCTGTTGGCCTGCCTAGTCTCAGTTCTTTTCAAGTGCTGAGTGACCAGATAAGCATTCAATACTATTTTAGGGACTCTAACATGTTTTTAAAGTATTTGATCTATTCTCTGCCCATAAAACTGCAGTGGTATTTATTTCAATATGGTAAATATTTCAGTGTGGATTTCATAATTCCTTTTTGCTGGAATCACTTAGATTTTATTAAAGCAAAATGAACTATCTGCTGGGATTTGAACAGAAACTGGTAAGAATTAACCATGGGGCCGGCACCGCGGCTCACTAGGCTAATCCTCCGCCTTGTGGCGCCGGCACACCGGGTTCTAGTCCCGGTTGGGGTGCCAGATTCTGTCCCGGTTGCCCCTCTTCCAGGCCAGCTCTCTGTGGCCAGGGAGTATAGTGGAGGATGGCCCAAGTGCTTGGGCCCTGCACCCCATAGGAGACCAGGAAAAGCACCTGGCTCCTGCCATCAGATCAGCGCGGCACACCAGCCGCAGCAGCCATTGGAGGGTGAACCAATGGTAAAGGAAGACCTTTCTCTCTGTCTCTCTCTCTCACTGTCCACTCTGCCTGTCACAAAAAAAAAAAAAAAAGAATTAACCAGGGAAGGAGGATCAACTGGGTGCACAGGACTGGTGGGTGAAGCCAGGTGTCCTGACACTGGGTGTCTGTCTCAAAAACGGAGTTGGCGAGGCAGATGGTAAAGGGGCAGGCGTGTGTTGTTGAGGAGATGAGATGCGAGAGTATAGTCAGGAGTGGGTTTGACCTGGAGACCTGGCAGATAACATCACTGCAAGAGGTCGGGACCCTTGCGAAGAAGCAAGCAGTTAAGCAGGACTTTGGGTTGTGCCTAACTGGAAGGAAAGTCCTGCGAGCGGTCATTGCTGGGGTTGGGCCATGCAGAGTGCAGGCTGGGTAAGTGCTTGGCTGCTCCTCAGTTACCTTTTAAATGATCAAGTACTCAGAGAACAAGAAAACGCTCAAACTGTGGTGTACAGCCTGCGCGAGAGAACGAGGGCCTGGAGCCCGCATCACCCAGTGCTGGGTCTGGGCGCGAAGCAGTGACATCGATACATGAGCCCACGTGTCCAGCTGCTGGCTGGGGCGCCTCTTTGGGGTTAGAGGGAGGTGGAGGTGCGTCTGGAGTTCTGTAGACGAGAACTAAGTGGGCATCCCTCATGGAGGACACCAGGAAGCCTGATGCTGGGCTCACTTCAGCGTTTTGTTCTCTGAGCACCTGGCCATTTAAAAGGTAACAGAGGAGCAGTCAGTCACTCTCCCAGCCTGCACACCTCTGGGGACTCACTGCCCAGAATCGCACTTCTTTTCTTTGCTTCGTTGCAAGTAGTTGACTGTATGTAGGTATCCAACTGGGCCCGTGAACCGCACAAGTGGAATGCAGCATACTTGTTAATGGTTGAGTGTATCTTGTGAATGTAATGCTGTTATAATTAAACAAGGGGGTGGGCAAGAAGAAAAATGGGAAACCGCTGCAGTGCAGTTGTGCAGCTTCTCTAGTGTGTTCCATGACTTTGGGCTCCTCTGTCACCTGTAGCAGGCGCTTTCTGCTCTGCTGTGCTGTGCATGGAGAGGTGGCAGACAGCACTATCCGGAAACTTCCAGTCCATGCTCATCTCGCTGCTGCTTGGGTGTTTCTGTGTAGACTTGAGCTCTTAGTCTTACTTTGTGTATTTTTCAGTATCCAGAATTATTTGCAAACTTGCCCATACGACAGAGAACAGGAATATTGCTGTATGGTCCTCCTGGAACAGGGAAAACCTTGCTGGCCGGGGTCGTTGCACGGGAGAGTGGAATGAATTTCATTAGTGTCAAGGTTGGTTGTGCATTTTTCTTTCTTTCACTTGAAGTAAAATTTACCCGTGAACCGTTTTAAAGTGTACAGTTCGTTGGCATTCAACGCATTCACAAAGCTGAGCCGCCACCGCCTCTCATCTCACAACATGTTCATCCCACTCCTCCTCCTATCCAGTCCCGGCTTCTGATTCAGGGGACTTGCCTGGGCTGTGGATTATGTAGAAGAGAGCTCCTGCAATAAGTGACCCTTGGCGTGTAGCTTCTCTCACTTAGTGAAATGTCTCCAGGATTCATCTGAGTTCCAGCTTATGTCAGTGCTTCATCCTGCACGACTGAAAATGGTCCATTGTGTGTGTAGAGCAGCCACTGTGTTACCCACCTCACTGGTGAACACTTAGATGTGCACAGCTTTGGCTCATAGGAGTAGTGCTGCTGTAAACATTCAAGAGCAGATGTCTGCGTGGACGCAGGTTTTCATTTCTCTCGGGTGGACTCTGAGGAGTGGAATTGCTGGGTTATGAGGTAATAGGTTTTCAGGGAAATGCACAATTGTTTTTCGCCGTGACTGGACCATTTTAGATTCCCACTGGCAAGGTGGGGCTTCTTAACTCTCTCCTCGCCGACACCGCGTGCTTCCTCATGGTGGGTTAGGCTCATATTTGGAAGGCTGCAGGAGCAGTGCTCCATCAGTTCATTAAAGCTGTGTGAACTGAGTATTGAGCCGCCTCTCTCGTGGGACTTCTTGTGTTGTAGCTTAGGGCAGATCTTCACATACTGTGAATAGAATTATACACAAACACTCAGGAAAAAGATGCAAACTCAGAAGACTAAAGGCTGGAGTCTGTTGAGGCAGGAGGCTGCGGTCTAACGGTTCTGTTACTTGTCGGCTGTATTTCAACCTTCTTTATGTCACCTGAATGCAGGCTGGTTTGGTTGAACAAAGTGTGAGGATTTAGGGGCACATCCTTACGATCTGGTTTCACTGCCTTGGTTGTACAACTTCAACACACTGGCAGTATTGGTTTGTCCAAGGATGATTCGATTTCAAAGCAAAGAATTATATATTCTGGGCCAGCGGTGTGGTGTAGCTGGTAAAGGCACTGCCTGCAGGTCCAGCATCCCATATGGCTGCTGGTTCGAGTCCCAACTGCTCCACTTCTTTTTTTCAGATTTGTTTTATTTATTTGAAAGACAGAGTTACAGAGAAAGGTAGAGACAGAAAGAGAGGGGTTTTCCATTCATTGGTTCACTACCCAGATGGCTGCAATGGCCGGAGCTGAGCCAATCCAAAGCCAGGAGCCAGGAGCTTCTTCTGGGTCTCCCACATGGGTGCAGGGGCCCAAGGGAGAGCTGGATCAGAAGTGGAGCAGCTGGGTCTCAAACCAGTGCCCATGTGGGTCGCCGGGGCTTTAACCTGCTGTGCCACATCAACGGCCTTGCCTCCCTGTAACTCTGCCTTTCAAATAAATGTTTTTTTTATTTTTTTAAAGATTTATTTATTTATTTGAAAGTCAGAGTTACACAGAGAGAGGAGAGGCAGAGGGAGAGAGGTCTTCCATCCGTTCACTTCCCAATTGGCTGCAACTGCCAGAGCTGAGCCGATCTGAAGCCAGGAGCTTCTTCCAGGTCTCCCACGTGGGTGCAGGGGCCCAAGGACTTGGACCATATTCTACTGCTTTCCCAGGCCATAGCAGAGAGCTGGAGCAGAAGTGGAGCAGCCGGGTCTCGAACCCGTGCCCATATGGGATGCTAGCTCTTCAGGCCAGGGCGTTAACCCAATGCACCACAGTGCCGGCCCCTAAATAAATCTTTTTTAAAAATTAAATAAAGAATTATACATTCTAGCTCTGTTCCCAGTAAAATGCGAATCTGAAACCTTGCCATGACTTTTCCCTTTGACTTTTGCCGTGACATTTTGTGAGCTAGGTACATGGTTACCCTGGCAATGATGGAGAAACACTAAAACCTATTAGTCTTTCTGGATTTTGTGATAACTGTGATCACATTGTTCTTTCTATATTTGTCATTCAAATATAATTTTACTACTATTTCAAACAGAATTTTCAATATTATAGTTTCTGGACATTAGATTTCCCCATTAGAGAGGATACCTTGTTCCCGTTAGGAAATCATCCAGTCAGAACCTGGGCTGAGTTCCCAGTAGAAGGGTTTCAGCAGGAAGCGATTCTGAGTGGCTCGAGGAGATCCCAGGAGGCATGCATCAAAGGATGGGGCCCTCACAAACACCCGTGTTGCTTTGTTCCTAAGATTCCGCCTCAGTTGTTTCTTGTTGATCTACTCCTGTAGTTTCCCGACTGCATTAACTACTAGTGTATCAAAATGTGTCCAGATGGCTGAGAATGAGCAAGTCTTTCACTTTGATCACGTATCTGGAGCAGTATCTGATCTTCTATCGGTAGTAATTTTTCACTGGAAATCGCCTTAGAACTTACACAGTTTTTTAAAATACCGCAATTTAGGGAAGGCTGTTCTAATTATTGACTTCGCTGTATGCAGTAATTGGATCTGATAAGCACGTTTAGAACATACACGGAACAACTGGAAAATGCAGTCCACCCCCAGGTGTCGGTCTGTGGGGAGGAAAGTGTGTGGGGGGAGGGTGTCGTGTGCCTGGGATCGGTGCAGGACAGGCCTGTCAGGCGAGGCTCTTCTCAAGGGGTAACGTCCTGGCAGAGATCTGGATGAAATGAAGCCCGACACGATGTGGAGACAGATGTGCTGAGCTGTGTGGAGCTTGTCACAGGAAATCTATTCAGTAAACATTAATTTTTAAAGTGTATTTAAGAGACATGAATAAAAATTTTCCATGATTCATATATTTAGTAAAAAGCCAAAGGTATATTTTTGAGTAATTTTATCTTTAATTTTATTTTATCTAATAGGGGCCAGAGTTACTCAGCAAATACATTGGAGCAAGTGAACAAGCTGTTCGGGATGTTTTTATTAGGTTGGTTTCCTATGAATTTTTTTTTTAAAGTAACTGATTCCCTTATTTATTGTCAGTGCTTTTCAGTCTTAGTTTTCGAGAGCTGAAGCCTATGATTTATGTGAATTATTAATAAACTAGAGGACAATAATTCTGTTTCACCAAATACTAAAACTAGACAAAATTTTAGGAATTAAACTTTGATTACTATGTTTTTATATTTTCAAAGAACTACTGCTGGAAGTACAATCATAATTGATTATTCAAAGATACATTAAGGAAGTAATTATCACCAATTTTTTAATTATCTTATAAATTCTATGTGGCCAATTTAAGAGCATATATATAAAATGCCTATCACTACAGAAAGTATTTCAGGACAAAACGATTTTACAAAGGTGATGAAATCACGGGTATTTTAATTAAAAGGTTGCTTTATTGCATGCTTCTAAAGTTTTATTATGAAGCATGCAATTAATAAAATATATATAAAGAATAGTAAAATGAACATTTATGTATCTACTACCCAGTCTAAGAAATAGAACATTACCAGTTTTTAAAAGCATTTTTAGAAATAGACAATCCCAACAGATTGATGAAAGGGTCATTACCAAGAAGATACAATTCTAAAATTTTATCTAATATTGTAGCTTCAAATATTTAAAGCAAAAATTATGAGAACTACAAGCCATAGTTAACTCCACCATCATGGTAGGCTTTAACACAGTTCTCAGTAATTACATTGAAGCCAAAAAATAGTAAAGGTTTAGATTTGGTTTAGAAGATTTGTGCAGGCCGGCGCCGTGGCTCAACAGGCTAATCCTCCCCCTTGCGGCGCCGGCACACCGGGTTCTAGTCCCGGTTGGGGCGCCGGATTCTGTCCCGGTTGCCCCTCTTCCAGGCCAGCCCTCTGCTGTGGCCCGGGAGTGCAGTGGAGGATGGCCCAAGTGCTTGGGCCCTGCACCCCATGGGAGACCAGGGAAAAGCACCTAGCACCTGGCTCCTGCCATCGGATGAGCACAGGTGCGCCGGCCGCAGCGCGCCATCCGCAGCAGCCATTGGAGGGTGAACCAACGGCAAAGGAAGACCTTTCTCTCTCTCTCTCTCTCACTGTCCACTCTGTCACAAAAAAAAAAAAAAAAAAAAAAAAGATTTGTGCAACTTAGTCAACAAGATTGATTTGATAAGCATGTTTAGAACATAAACTGAACAACTGGGGAAGACGCATTTTTTTCAAATATTTTTGAAAATTTGCCACATGTGAGACGATATAATTAGCATCTGCAATATCTTTCAATGAAACAGCATCATACAGACTCTGAAAATTGTTAAAATAGGTAACAAGAGAGAAGTTTGCTATAAATTAATTATTTTTTATTAACCTCTTTGGATTAACTCAGGGGTGAGCCTTTGGCCTAACAGTGAGGATGCCAGTTTAGAGGGCTTGGGTTTGAGTCCTGGCTCTGGCTCCCCATTCCACCTTCTTGCTAATGACCCTGGGAGGCAGTGGTCATGGCTTAAGTACTAGAGTCCTTCCCACCGTGTGGGAGATGGGGATTGAGTGTCTGACTCCTGGCTTCAGCCTGGCCCAGCCCTGGCTTTTGCAGGCATCTGGGGAGTGAATCAGGAGATGGCAGTGTTCTTACCTATGGCTAAGGAAGAGATTTTATGGGAAATAGCACCAAATGATAACGGAAATGTATCTGTTAAAATTATGAGATGTTGCAAGACTTCAAGGAAAAAAATCTTTTAAAAAATCACTTATGTATCATAAAATTAGGAAATTTCAAAAAACATGAAAAAGGAAATAAAATTTAGTGAAACAAAACAATAGAGAAATTCACAAAGCCAAACTTTTTTTAAAAAAGATTTATTCTATTTATTTGAAAGGCTGAGAGAGGCAGAAGGAGAGAGGTCTTCATCTGCTGGTCCACTCCCCAGATGGGCCAATGACCAGGGCTGGGCCAGGCTGAAGCCAGAAACCAGCAGCTTCTTCCGGGTCTCCCACATCAGTGTAGGGGCCCAAGGACTTGGGGGCCATCTTCCACTGCTTTCCCAGGCACATTAGCAGGCAACTGGATTGAAGTGAAGCAGCCAGGACTCGAACCAGTTCCCATATGGGATGCTGGCACTGCAGGTGGCAGGGTGACCCATTATACCACAACACCTGTCCCCCAAACATTACTTTAGAAAGCCTAGTATAGTAGATAGCTCACTAGAGTGTTTGATCAAGAAGCAAGCAAGCCAGGAATAAATGACATTAGGAATATAAAGAGAAACATGACTAAAGGTGTACCAGAAATGTAAAAGTAATAAGGGAATATTGAGGAAAAATCTGTTAGTACATTTGAAAATGTAGGTGACATAGACAAAAATAATTGACCAAACTTGAGCGAAGAACAAAATCTGAATAGTCCTATAACTATGAAAACACATTAGTCACTAATTTAAAAATCTTTACACAAATCAAACATCAGACTCAGTTTTCCAGGATAGTTCTGCCAGTCACGAGGCAGATAATTCCCATCTTGATGTGGCTCCAGCATCTGTTTAATATTACATGGCTTAGGGGCCGGCACTGTGGCGCAGTGGGTTAAAGCCCCAGCCTGCAGTGCTGGCATCCCATATGGATGCTGGTTCGAGTCCTGGCTGCTCCTCTTCCAATCCAGCTCTCTGCTATGGCCTGGGAAAGCAGTAGAACATGGCCCAAATGCTTGGGCCCCTGCACTCCTGTGGGAGATCCAGAAGAATGTCCTGGCTCCTGGCTTCGGATTAGCTCAGCTCTGGCCGTTTCAGCCAATCGGGGAGTGAACCAGTGGAATGGAAGACCCCCCCACACACACCTATCTCTGTAACTCTTGCAAATAAATAAATCTTTGAACGTGGTTTCTTCTCCCCAGGGCGCAAGCTGCAAAGCCCTGCATTCTTTTCTTTGATGAGTTTGAATCCATCGCTCCTCGAAGAGGTCATGACAACACAGGAGTTACAGACCGGGTGGTTAACCAGTTGCTGACTCAGTTGGATGGAGTAGAAGGCTTACAAGGTAGACATTGTAAATGCAGATCTAGGCTGTTGGTACGCAAGTTTCAGGTTTTAGTTAAAAAATAGTAACTGTGGTCTTTCCCCAGGTGTTTACGTATTGGCTGCTACCAGCCGCCCTGACCTGATTGACCCTGCTCTGCTGCGGCCTGGCCGCCTGGACAAATGTGTGTACTGTCCTCCTCCAGACCAGGTGACAGGTTCATAAAGTGACATATGGTGATATATATATAATAGTGATAGTGATACAGAATAGTGATACATGGTGATAAATAGCTGCGCAAATCAGAGTCAAAGGTGTAAAATAGATGCAGATGTCCTGTGTCGGTGTTTAAACGATTTCCCATTTCCTTCCTGAATACGTGGCACACATCCCCAAATATACAAAATAAGCACTGTCTGAATCCAAAGTTGAGACGAAGTAACTAAGAACGTTCCTTCTGCTAGAGAAAATGTGCCAAGTAAGGTAGCACGTTGTGAAAACCTTATCAGAAACGCAAGTTATCAAAAATCGGTAAAAGTTTGATCAGTGTCACTTATTTGTTAAGTCAGCTCTCTGCCTCCTGCAGGCATCCCGCCTTGAGATTTTAAAGGTTCTCAGCGACTCCCTGCCTCTGGCAGACGACGTGGACCTGCAGCACGTGGCTGCAGTGACCGACTCCTTCACTGGGGCCGACCTGAAAGCGCTGCTGTACACCGCCCAGTTGGAGGCCCTGCACGGCCGCTTGCTGTCCAGTGGACTCCAGGTACGGGGGACGGGGCTGCAGGGAGCATTCTGTGAGGGTGGGAGCAGCTCAGTGTCGGAACGTAAACCCCTGGAAGTCACAGCTTTGGTAAATGGTGAAGAAATGTACCCTTGGTTGCGTGTTCCACAGCTGAATGTGAATTTTGAATTTTGCAAATAGCTTGTAATTATCAAGAGAGTGGTGTCTTCCTCATTTCCTTCATATTGACAAACATATGCTGGTATCTGAAAAGCTATTTAAACTAGCATATCATGAATAGATAATATAAAGGTGGAGTTTAGTTTGTCTTATACTTCAGTTCTTTAAAAAAATAACCAATTAAAACTGTTCTGATTTTGAAGTTCAAGTTATCCCAGTCTGGCGGGAGGAGCCCCTTTGGGATGGCCGCTGTGTCCTTGTGTGTCCCTGTCTCCTGCGATTGCATCTTACTTCCTGGTACAAGGAGTTCTGGGTTGTCTATCCCAGCCCGAGAAGCGGCCTCCTTTCCAAGGATGGTATCTTGATCCCAGCTATTCTATAATATTTGAACTCTGCTGTATATTTTCTAGAAGTTTTTCTATATATTCCTTCTCCCTCACATATTTTTGGGATTTTTGCAGAGCATAAACTTTCTCTTATATTCTCATGCTTTTGCTACTTATTTGGTAAAAAAAATTTTTTTTCCCTTTCACTATTAAAAAAGATACGTACGTGTAAATTACTGTGTAATCAGATCACTACAACATTGTTGGTTCATCTTTTTGGAGCAGAAAATATGAATGCAAAGGCAGAGGCACAAAAATAACCCAGGGGCCAGCGCTGTGGTGGTGTATGAAGCCACTGTTTGCAACGCTGGCATCCCACAAGGAGCGCTGGTCTGACACCTGGCTACTCTGCTTCCCGCACCTGGGAAGGCAGGGGAGGATGGATCCGGTAGTTGGGCCTCTGGCCATCCATGCAGGACACCCAGATGCTGTTCCAGCTCTCGGCTTCACTGGCCCAGTCCTGGCCATTGCAGCCTTCAGGGAGTGAATCAGAAGATGGAGGAACTCTCCCTGTCTCTCTAGCTCTGCCTTTGAAATAAGTTTTTTTTTTTTTTTTTTTTTGACAGGCAGCGTGGACAGTGAGACAGAGACAGAGAGAAAGGTCTTCCTTTGCCGTTGGTTCACCCTCCAATGGCCACTGCGGCTGTCATGCTGCAGCCAACGCACCGCGCTGATCCAATGGCAGGAGCCAGGTGCTTCTCCTGGTCTCCCATGGGGTGCAGGGCCCAAGCACTTGGGTCATCCTCCACTGCACTCCCGGGCTACAGCAGAGAGCTGGACTAGAAGAGGAGCGACCAGGACAGCTAGTCCCGGGACTAGAACCTGGTGTGCCAGCGCCGCAGGCGGAGGATTAGCCTATTGAGCTGCGGCGTCGGCCGAAATGTCTTTTTAAAAGTCAAAATTTTACCATGTGCCTCAGAACCATTTGAGAATTCTGGATCTCCAGAGTGTTTTAGAAACTGCCTGGGATGTCCTTGTTTTCCGTCATTGCGTTCAGCTGGAACGCTGTGTTCCTCCTTTCTGAGCTGTGCTCTTCTCTGCTGCCTCAGGATGGGAGCTCCAGCTCTGACAGCGACCTGAGCCTGTCTTCCATGGTCTTTCTGAACCACAGCAGTGGCTCTGATGACTCCGCTGCAGAGGGCGAGTGCGGCTTGGATCAGTCCCTCGTTTCTCTTGAGACGCCGGAGATCCTGGCAGAGGACTCGAGATTCAATATGTACCGGCTCTACTTTGGAAGCTCGTATGAGTCAGAGCTTGGAAACGGAACCTCATCTGACCTGGTATCTCTGGCGGCCGGTGTCTTAGGTTATGAGCTAGAAAGCTTTTTGTTGCTGTAAATGGACAGTGACTTACATCCTAATGAGCCCCACGTGTTCTTCCTGTGAAACTGTCTTGTTTTTCTTACACTAATTATTAATTTTCATTCCTCGTTAATTTTAAGTCAGGGCTGGGAGCAAGAAGGGGTCAAAGTCATGAATGGTGGTGGAATTTTTTTTTTCTTAAAGATTTATTTGGCCGGCGCCGCGACTCAACAGGCTAATCCTCCGCCTTGCGGTGCCAGCACACCAGGTTCTAGTCCTGGTCAGGGCGCCAGATTCTGTCCCGGTTGCCCCTCTTCCAGACCAGCTCTCTGCTGTGGCCCGGGAGTACAGTGGAGGATGGCCCAAGTGCTTGGGCCCTGCACCCCATGGGAGACCAGAAGCACCTGGCTCCTGCCTTCGAATCAGTGCGGTGCGCCGGCCACAGCGCGCCAGCTGTGGCGGCCATTGGAGGGTGAACCAATGGCAAAGGAAGACCTTTCTCTCTCAGCACAGAACAGTTGGTGATAATGAGAAATTTGAAATATTAGTTTCCGAAATTCCTGACAACAAAATGTTACTATGTATGATACCCTTTGTGGGAAGTATAGGTACAGAGGAAGGTAGTAATAATGTAACAGCAAGGAAAATGTTTAGATTCATTGTGGGTGCTATCACTTTCTTTTATTTATTTAATTTTTTGACAGAGTGGACAGTGAGAGAGACAGAGAGAAAAGTCTTCCTTTTGCTGTTGGTTCACCCTCCAGTGGCCACCGCGGCTGTCGTGCTGCGGCCAGCGCACCATGCTGATCCGAAGCCAGGAGCCAGGTGCTTCTGGTCTCCCATGGGGTGCAGGGCCCAAGCACTTGGGCCATCCTCCACTGCACTCCCGGGCCACAGCAGAGAGCTGGCCTGGAAGAGAGCAACCGGGACAGAATCTGGCGCCCTGACCGGGACTAGAACCCGGTGTGCTGGCACCGCAAGGCTGAGGATTAGCCTATTGAGCCGTGGTGCCGGCCTGGGTGCTATCACTTTCTACTTAATTAACGTTCAGTTTATATTCCTCCCAAATTAATAGTGGTTCACTGTTACTTTGTTATTACATAGAACGTTTTTATTTGGGTGCATTTTTCTTGGGTTTTGTACATTTGCTTTATAATTCAGATTTTTTAAAAATATATGAAGGAGTCAGGGAAAGGGGAAAAGACAGAAGGAGAAAGAGAGACACCTTCCTGGGGCCAGCGCTGTGGCGTAGTCGTTGCCTGCACTGCCAGCATCTCATATGGGCACCGGTTCAAGTCCTGGCGGCTCCACTTCAATCCGGCTCTCTGCTATGGCCTAGGAAACAGTAGAGGATACTTGGGCCCCTGCAGCCACATGGGAGACCTGGAGGAGGCTCCAGGTTCCTGGCTTCAGATAGGCACAGCTCCCGCCATTCACTGCAGCCATCTGGGGATGAACAGAGAATGGAAGATATCTCTCTCTGCCTCTGCCTCTCTAGCAACAGCCAAGGCTCAGCTGGGCAGGAGCTAGAACTTCTTCCCTTGTGGGTGCAGGGCCAAGGACTCTGCTGCATCCCTTAGGCACATTAGCAGGGAGCTGGATTTTAAGTGGAGCAGCCAGGACTTGAACCGGTGCCCAAATGGAATGTAGTGTACCCACTGCATCACAATGCTGGTCTCTTTAAATATACGAGTGACTCATTTATTCCCAAGAAAAGTTTTAATTCCCATCTTTATTCTATTTACTATTAATTTCACCTGGAAATGTTCTCGAGCATCCATGTAGCCCTGTCTGCTGGAAACTGGAGCCTTCCTTGAGCAGTAGTTTGTAGGGCCTGAGTAGCAAAGCACAAACAAGAACCTGCCCAGTGTTTCCAGGCTGGGACTAACAGCTGGCAGAGAACCTGGAGAGACAGGGAGCAGCTTTTAAACTTGCTTACTTTTATAAATGTAAAACTATCGGTGTTGAGGCTTTGTTGGTAACTGCGATTTCTGTCTCTTCTCACCCGTCCCCTCCTCCTGTCCCGGCCATAACTGACCACAGAGCTCACAGTGTCTGTCGGCGCCCAGCTCCATGACGCAGGATCTGCCGGGGGTTCCCGGGAAGGAGCAGCCGACCTCACAGCCGCCGGTGCTCAGGACGGCCTCCCAGGAGGGCTCCCAGGAGCTGACGCAGGAACAGAGGGAGCAGCTGAGGGCGGAGATCGGCGTGATCAGAGGCAGATACCAGAGCCACAGTGGGGTACTGCTCCCCCTTCCTTGTAAAAACAGCATACACGTGTCGGATGACAAACGCCGTTGTTGATAAGCACACAGATTCACGCTCGTGTGCTTCCACAGCATTTTTCCGTCTCTCTCAGTGAACACACAGTCTGAAAAACCTGACAAAAGGAAATCACGCTGGCTCGCCGTTAATTTTTTGTTGTTTTCTTTTTATACTTAAGGAGGATGAATCCCTTCACCAACCAGGACCCGTCAGAACCAGTCTGGCCATTAGCCAGTCGCACTTACTGGCCGCACTGGGTCACACGAGACCGTCCATTAGTGAGGAAGACTGGAAGACTTTTGCTGAGCTGTAAGTACCAGACTCTTACAGGTGATGTAGTTACCTACTGTGAAACTGCTTGTTTAGAAAATATTACTTTGGGCCAGCGCCGTGGCACACTTGACCGGGTTCTAGTCCCAGTTGCTCCTCTTCCAGTCCAGCGCTCTGCTGTGGCCCAGAAGGGCATTGGAGGATGGCCCATGCTTGGGCCCTGCACCCACATGGGAGACCAGGAGAAGCACCTGACTTCCTGGCTTCGGATCGGTGCAGTGCCAGCTGTAGCAGCCATTTGGGGGGTGAACCAATGGAAGGAAGACCTTTCTCTGTCTGTCTACAAATAACTGTCAAAAATTAAAAAATATTATTTTAAAGCCTACTCAGATTTGTATAGTAGCAATGTAAAACTGAATGAGATGTCAAAACTGAGTTTTCATTAATTCATTTGATATTTGAATTATAATTTTAAAGAATTATTTGAAAGAGTTAGGGAGTAGCAAGACAGAAAGATCTTCCATCTGCTGGTTCACTCCCCAGATGGCCACAGCGACCAGAGCTGGGCCAGGCTGAAGCCAGGAGCTGCATCTGGGTCTCTCACATGAGTGGCAGTAGCCCAAGCACATGGGCCAGCTTCTGCTGCTTTCCCAGGCCATAGCAAGAAGCTGGATGGGAACTGAAGCAGCTGTGACTCAAACTGGCACCCATATGGGATGTTAGCGTTGCTGGTGGCAGCTTTACCCACTGTGCCGCACTGCCGGCCCCTATGTAATCTTCTTAAAGGTTTATTTGATTTACTTGAAAGGCAGAGTGAAAGAGAGAAAAAAAAAGAAATCTTCCATTTGCTGGTTCACTCCCTCAGATGACTTCAACAGCCAGGCCTGGGCCAGCCCAAAGCTAGGAGCCTGAACTCCATCCAGGTTCCTCACATGGGTAACAGGGGCCCAAGTGCTTGGACCACCTTCCGAGGCACAATTAGTAAGGAGCTGAATTATAAGCAGAGCATCCAGGTCTCAACCCAGTGCCCATATGGGATGCCTGCATTACAGGCAGGAGTTAACCCACTGCACCACAACGCGAGCCCCATTTATAGCACAATGAACTAATTTTAGTAACCTGAAGACATTATGAAAATGAACAGCTCAAAAATATTCAAATATTTTGCTTATAATGTTCATAACGAAAAGATTTACGTGCTTTCCTATCAAAATCATGTATATTTTATTATTATCAAACACATTTAAATACGGCTAGTGCTGTGGCGTAGCAGGTAAAGCCAATGCCGGTGGTGCCAGCATCCCATATGGGCACTGGTCTGAGTCCTGGCTGCTCCACTTCTGACCCAGCCTAGGAAAGCGGCAGACACCCACGGGGGAGACCCTGAAGATCCTGGCTCTGGTCTGGCCGTTGGCCATTATGGTTTGGAGAATGAACCAGCCATTGGACGATCTCTAACTCTGCCTTTCAAATAAATAATCTTTTTAAAAAATAACTCAAATGTATTCATTTGCGGCCCATGTTTAGTGTACATTTAGACTTATAGAATTCTTGTAATTGACCCTGTGGCCATCGCTGAGACCCAAAGACTGGAAGCTACTCTAGATCAGTGACTACACGTAATTCAGTTCAAGAAGTGTTTACTCCAGGGTTGGGGACCTGGTCCAGCAGTTGTGTGTCCCACTTTGGAATGCCTGGGTTCAATTCCCAGTCCTAGCTCCTGAGGCCAGCTTGCTGCTAATAAGTACTTCTGTGAGTTCCTGCCACCCACGGGGCATTTGGATGGAAGATCTCTCTGTTTCTCTCTCTGCCTTTCCAACACTGGTGGGCATTCAGCACAGTGGCTAGGACATCCCATATCTGTGTCCCTGGGTGTGAGTCCTGGCTCTGCTTCTTATCTACCTTCCTACTACTGAGTACCCTGGGAGGCAGCTCTAGTGGGTGGGTCCCTGCCATCCACGTGGGGAACCTTGACTGAGGCTGAAACTCCTGGCTGTGGTGTGGCCCAGTCCCAAATGCTGCAGGCATCTGGGGAGTAAAGCAATGGATGGAATACACTCTCTGCCTTTCAAATAAAAAACAAGCAAGCAGTTAGGCTACATGCTCACCCTGAAATACAACTTTCTGAAAGTTTACCTGAGAACGCCTCCTTTTTTGTTAGTAAGGTATTTCCTAATATATAATTGTTTGCAAACAATTATCTTTTGTAACTGTAATATTTACATGCATTAAATATTATCTTCCTTACTTTTTTAAGGTATGAAAACTTTCAAAATCCAAAGAAGAGAAAAAATCAAAGCGGAACTATGTTGTTTCGACCTGGACAGAAAGTAACTTTAGCATAAAATATCCTTGGACTTTTTGGGAGGGAAGTGGCTTGTTCCCTACATTGTTAACAGTAAAAAATGGTGTCTGTAAATTTTTTTGACAAATGCAGTTATTCTATAAAATCACAAATTGGTAAATGCTATTGATTATGATCAGGAATACTGTACAATAAATTAGCTTGTCTGTAACAGATTTATGCATTTCCTATTGTCCAAATGATGGAAGTAATTTATCTAATTTAAATAAATTGTTTTGAACTCAGGGCTGCACGTTTGGCACCTTTCTAGCATTCGACAGAGTGTATGCTTAGCAACTATACAATACATCCTACGACCTACTAATCCAATCATTTGTTCTGAGGTTTACACGAAATTCAAATAGGGGCCGGCCCTGTGGCATAGCAGGTAAAGCCCCCGCCTGCAGTGCTGGCATCCTATATGGGCACCGGTTCTAGTCCCGGCTGCTCTACTTCCAATTCAGCTCTCTGCTATGGCCTGAGATAGCAGTGGAGGATGGCCCAAGTCCATGGGCCCTTGGGCCCCTGCACCCGCATGGGAAGACCTGAAAGAAGCTCCTGGCTTCGGATCGGCGCAGCTCTGGCCGTTGCAGCCATCAGGGGAGTGAACCAGTGGGCAGAAGACCTTTCTCTGCCTCTCTGTAACTCTGATTTTCAAATAAATTTAATCATCTCCTCCCCCAAAAAGTGATCGCATCTCCCTGATGCACTGTGACCAGCTGCAAGTGCAGGGTCTCATAGTGGTGCTCATTCCTCTCCTAAAGCTAGCACAACTGATGGCAGCTGACTGTGTGGTGTAGAGTAAGAGCAGAGGAAAAAGCCCAAAGTTAGAGAAATGCACATACATACGCGAGGCAGCAGGGAGGATGTTCAGCCATGACTCCACGTTCCTGACTCCAGCCGCTGCTTCCCAGGATCAGGGGCGTGTTCTAGGTGCGGTGGCCTCAAATCTTCATCCCCACGAGCCGCTGTAGTTGTTCTTCCTGGAGGCTGCAAAAATATCCCATTAAATGCTGTCAGCCAACATCATAACCTTCCTTTCCCTTCCCAACCACTTAATGACTGCTGTGTCAGCAAAGGCCAGAATCACAGAGAATGCAAGGAAAAACCTTTGGGTACAAGAGGTAAAACGGACACGCCATCACCGCTGGCACTGTGGGCCCCAGATCCTTGGACTTGGGCCCCGGTCAGTGGCTCACAGCCTACATAAACCTACTGCATCCCAGACCACAGAGTTCTCTCCCAGGCAGCTGAGCTGGTGCCAGTGGTGTGTCTGCTCATCCCAGGGACATCCCAGTGTCCAGCTCCTCACTGCCAAGTGAGGTTCACCATCAAGCAGTGCCATACAGGACAGGAGTGCACATCCCACAGCCGTGGAAGGGGCCGGCCGCAGAGCGAGCCAGTTCTGGACAAACCGCTGCCCGCTCTAACAGAGCGCAGAGGTCCTTAGCCTGCCACAGGCTGGGCTGATCACGCCTTCTAGGGACCAACACGACTGGTCACTGCTGCTGCTGACAAGCGGGCTCTCAGCTCAGCCATGGTGGTGAAGTGCACACTGTGGGGCCACCCTGGCCACTCTGCACAACTCTGGCTAGAAAAGGCAGCCGACTGGCATCTAGAGAGGTGATCCTGACCGCCTGGGTAGAGAGCACCGAGCATTCTCGTGGGCCCTTTCCAAGGACTCTGGCGACCCTTCTCGCCCTAGGCCTTGGGACGGTGAAGCGCCCTGAACTTTCCCGGACTCTGATGAAGTCTGTAGTCCGCACCGAGACAGCACAGGCTCCTAGAGAAAACCCGAACTCAAGGCTTCCGCTGCCTTGGCAGCCTCCTGCACTGTTGCGGGAGCCAGCCCTCCACAGCAGAGCACTGCCGGCCCGGCCACGCGGAGGCCCCATGACAAGGAACCAAAGCTGACAGCCACACAAGCCAGCTGTTTCCCTTCTTGTTGCCTGGTCTCTAATTCCATGTACAGTTTTTTAGATGATCCAATCTGTCACTTTCCCAATGTGATCTCCTTCATTACTTTTCACTTAAAAACAGTCAGCAAAGTAACATATATACATAGTAAAAAGAAAAAAAATTAAATAATTCTGAACAGCTTATAACGAAAACCAGTCGCTCCTTACCTTCTCCTTCGGGGTCTCAGTAACTGTTCAGTCAGAATATTTTGGATCAGAGAAACAGGACCACGACAGAAGACACAGAATAAGGGATCCATGAGAGGGATTTCTACCTTACACACTGTGAGACGCTGTGGGACAGGCTGTTGCTTCTGGGCCTTAGCAAGGCAGGCAGTCTGGAAAGGCAGACAGACTTGAGAGGCGGTGAACCTGAACCTGGCTGTCACCCTGCAAGCCTCCAACTCAGGTAACGTGGGAGGCCCTGAGGAAGTTACACCTGCCTCTGGCCCAGGAGTTGATAAAAACACAAAGGAAAAACTAGGGAAAAACTCTGGGAGGCAGCAAGTGATGGACTGGTTTTTTTCTAGAATCACAATATGAGGAGGAAAACAATTACATCACTGAATTTAGTTTCTTAGCTTTTCATTCATTCCCCTTGCAAAGGTCTGAGGAGTACTATGTGTAATGTATCCTAAACATGTACACATTAGGAACCAGAGGTCCCTCTGTGCCAGGTGGGCAGTGTGCAAATAAACGCAGTGGGTGGAGCCACTGCTTAGGCTGCCACAGCCCCCGCTGGAATGTCTGGGAAAGGCTCCCGGCGCTGCCAATGTACCTGGGAGGCAGCAAATGATGTCTCAGGTTCCTGTGATCCATGTGGGAGACCCAAACGGAGTTCTGGCTCCTGGTTTCAGCCTGGCCCAGCCCTGGCTGTTGAGAGAATTTGGCAAGTGAACCAACAGATGGAGGCTATCTCCCCCCACCTCTCCGCTTTCAAATAAATAAAAAAAAAAACCCTAAGAAAGTATCAAGCACAAAAGCACAGCTCCAGAAAACCCCTGCTCACATGTTACACCCGCAGGCAGTTCCATGTTCTGCTTTTCCTCCTTGGAACTGGGGCCCTTCCGCCATCGACAGTTTGCACCTTGGATGGCTGTATGCTGTTCCGTTACACAGCGCGTTACAACTCAAGCATTCTCCTCCAAGGACGTGTAAATGCATGGCTTCCACATCTGTCAGGAAGGAAGCAGCCAGCACAATTCTTTAAGGTGCCCAGGGCAGCCAAATGAACTCCCTGTTGTGGTTTGTGACAGAAACTCCATGCCGAGCACACATTATAACCTTCTGTAGAAAGAGATGCATGCATAAACACTACACACATGCACTAAACAACACTCCCACCGCAGTCCATAGGATTCCACCTACTTACAGCTGAAATGGAACTGTGATTCAGACTTCCTGTGGGCCACTCATCAGTCCTGGAAAAGCCTTTCACAGCCAAGAACCTGTATTGTTTGGAATGTTTTCAAATACTCACGGTAAGATCAGAAAACTATTTAAATAGCTTAAAAAACAATGTTAAAATAATCTTTCAAACAACCTAATATAACCCAGATTGTAACCATCTGAAATTCAACTTGACTATTTTCAGTGGAATTTCACGTTAAAGCTAAATTTATATGAACTAGTTATCAACTAAAATGCCAAAGACCTGCGGTGAAGCAGGAAGGACCAACAGGACAAGGGCACAGAGCCAGGAGGCGAGGGTACACAGGGCAACAGCGGGGGAAGAGGGAGACAAGGCTGGGGATGCAGACAGGCCATCTCAGGGACGGCCAGGAAGCAACGGGGACATCCTGGACTGCTGAGGAAGGAAGCAGAGACTCATCCTGATCTTAAAAGGCTCTGCACGTGTCTGCCAATCTGTAGGCAACTTCCCACTCTATGACACACATGGCTTTTCTCAATGTCCTTATTTTCACAATTAACTGTTCATTTTATCAATCAGCCCTTCTTTGATTTCCCTGAATTTTATTAGTGATGATGAATTTATCTACACCAACTACTTACCAATGATCAGTTTATTTACTACTTTTTTTTTTTTTTTTTTTACAGTTGGAGTGGACAGTGAGAGACAGAGAGAGAGAAAGGTCTTCCTTTTGCCGTTGGTTCACCCTCCAATGGCCGCCACACTGTGGCCGGCACGCTGCACCGATCCGAAGCCAGGAGCCAGGTGCTTCTCCTGGTCTCCCATGGGGTGCAGGGCCCAAGCACTTGGGCCATCCTCCATTGCACTCATGGGCCATAGCAGAGAGCTGGCCTGGAAGAGGGGCAACCGGGACAGAATCCGGCACCCCGACTGGGACTAGAACATGGTGTACTGGCACCACTAGGTGGAGGATTAGCCTAGTGAGCCGCGGCGCCGGCCCCTATTTACTACAAATTCTAAGGACTACAACACTGGGTTTACTATTTACACGATATTTGGAAGATAGTTCTATTTAAGTTATTTAAATGAAATAAGTAATCAACATAAGTCCAAAGTAAATACTTGGTGAAAAACACATTTTAATCCAAAACTGTGAACAACAGCATTTAGGAAATTATATACAAAGGTATTTACAGTCAATTTTACTCTAGCTGTTATGAATAGAAACGCACCTACATACACAGAGCTGTCTACAGTTGCTTCTTTCCAAAATACAAACCAACCAGTGCAGAAAGGGTAACAGTTGAATGGTGCCTCAGCTCAAAATTGTTATGATCAGATGAGACCCTGACCAATTTCCCAGGACTGAAAAACACTGGTTAAACTGGGACAGTAGAGGCACGTGTGTGCCACCCTGTTTCCCACTATATCCATGCTGCTGTTCCTCTACGTAATTGACCTGCATGTGAACTAAGACCTGCAGCTGAATTCTGGACACTTCTGTACAACAGGCCTGTCTGGTCCAGGCTGAGTTCACAGCAAATGGTTTCACTATACGACTGACAGTGCCTGTTTGCAACAGAAGTAGATACAAGTTTAAAAAAGACTGGACTAATAAAATCACCCACCAGTCACTTAACTCATGGCTGAAGCAGCCAAAAATCCATTCTAGATCACAAAATAAGGCTTGCGTGGTTTTATGATAAACACTATTGGTCACAGCTACATTTTACGTGGCTAAGACTCTGGTCAGAAATCTAAACCATAATATTTTGTTCTTATAGAAAAATACAATCCCATTTTATGAGTTTCTAGGAATAAATTATGGAGAAAAAAATAGATACTACCTGCTGTTAATGGTCTGCCTGGGCATTACAGACTTTTCCTGTGAAAACACACATACAGAAGGTAGTATTTAACCTCAAATACAGTCCATTATTTTCTATTCCTCTTAATTCTTTAAATGACCAGCAATGAAGACGATAATGATTATCGGGTAGTAGGGAAAAAAAACTGTAACTTAGTCACTTTTCCAGCTAAAAATTTCATTAAAGAAACATGTGGCATTATCTTGTAATAATATGAGTACAAGACAACTGGAAATCCAGTTCTAATTATTTTTTTCCTATTGAGAGACAGAGACACACACACACACACACAGAGACAGGCAAAGTGGGGAGCTCCCACCTGCCAGCTCTCTCTCCAAATGCCTGCAATGCCAGGGCTGGGCCAGGCCTCATCCAGGAGTGCAGAACTCCATCTGGGTCTCCCACACGGGTGGCAGGACATGACTGCTGGATACATCACCTGCTACCTCCAAGGTGCACATCAGCAGTGAGCTGGAATGTGGAGGGGCCAGGCCTTGGACCCAGGCCCTCCGGTGTGGGCTGTGGCTTCCCAACTGGCAGCTTCACTGCTGCACCAGGCGCCCTCCCACTCTAAGTTTCCAACTACAAATGGTTGGCAACTGTCTCCTTGATAGTTATTGCAGGAGTGGGTCCCACGTGAGTCCATATATAGCCCTTCTCAGGTCTGGTAGGAACAGTGGGAAACGGCGATGACCGTGACTTGAAATATTCAGAAGGTGCATGACAAACGAACTCCAAGTATTCCATCTTCCTGGGGAGATCTTCTTCTGGCCCTAGAAGGCAGCCAATGACAGAGAACATGTGCTTTTGTACAGACACAATCTTCCTAACATGCTGAAGTTCCTCGACGCTTAGAGCATGCTCTCTGGGGGTGACCTGACATCAGACCTTGGGACGGGCACTGCTCTGCATTTACTCTCCATTTTTTCTCTTTTAACCGTGTAAGGAGCTGACTTCTCCCTAAAACAGCGAGTCAACAGCGAGCAGATTCTGAACACGACACTGCGCACTGGGGACGGCGTTTACTGCTAGATGCCACACTGCTCTAAGTCAGTCTCAGGTCTCCACAGCACATCCCTGAGGGAGGCACTAGCGCTGCTGCCATTTCCCACGGGAGGAAAGCGAGGCAGACAGAGCATAGGGACCCTGCCTAAGGTGGAGGTGCTGGGCCCAGAGAGGCTGGCTGTGATGGCTGCACCTGGGGGCAGGCAGGGGGCCCGCCTCTGCCCTGCAGTGTCTACTGAACCTGCAGCTGAGCGACAGCGCTAAGTACTTGTCCCTGCTGTCCCCGCTGAGAAATCACTTACACGTTTCTTTCCTTAGAATGCAAAGATAATGCATAGTAATTAGAGGAAAACTAAGAAGTTCAGGATTAACTTATTATTTATTTATTTTTTTTGACAGGCAGAGTCAGACAGCGAGAGAGAGACAGAAAGGTCTTCCCTCTGCTGGCTCACCCTCCAAATGGGCACTACGGCCAGCGCACAGTACTGATCCAGAGCCAGAAGCCAGGCGCCTCTCCCTGGTCTCCCATGCAAGTGCAGGGCCCAAGCACCTGGGCCATCCTCCACCTCACCCCCCTCCCTGGCCACAGCAGAGAGCTGGACTGGAAGAGGAGCAACCGGGACTAGAACCTGGTGCTCATATGGGATGCCGGCGACGCAGGCGGAGGATTAACCAAGTGAGCCATGGCTCCGGCCCCAAGATTAACTTTTAAAAATCTGAATACTGGGGCCGGCGCTGTGGCATAGCAGGTTAAAGCTCTGGCCTGAAGCACCAGCATCCCATATGGGCACCAGATCGAGTCCTGGCTGCTCCTCTTCAATTCAGCTCTCTACTATGGCCTGAGAAAGCAGTAGAAGGTGGCCAAGTCCTTGGGCCCCTGCACCCATGTAGGAGACCCAGAAGAGGCTCCTGGCTTCGGATCAGCTCAGCTCTGGCTGTTGCAGCCATCTGGCCCTAGAAGCCATCTGGGGAGTGAACCAGCGGATGGAAGACCTCTTTCTCTGTCTCTACCTCTCTCTGTAACTCTTTCAAATAAATAATAAAATAAATCTTTTTTTATTTTTATTTTATTTGACAGGTAGTTATAGACAGTGAGAGAGAGAGACAGAGAGAGAGAGAGAAAGGTCTTCCTTCCTTTGGTTCACTCCCCAAATGGCCGCCATGGCCGGTGCTGCACCGATCCAAAGCCAGGAGCCAGGTGCTTCTCCTGGTCTCCCATGTGGGTGCAGGGCCCAAGCACCTAGGCCATCCTTCACTGCTCCCCCAGGCCACAGCAGAGAGCTGGACTGGAAGAGGAGCAACCCGGACTAAAACCTGGCGCCCACATGGGATGTTGGCGCCACAGGTGGAGGATTAACCAAGTGAGCCACAGCATGGGCCCCCTAAAATAAATCTTAAAAAAATAATCTGAATACTTTCAAACTTGTATTGATCAGTAACTTGGTTTAAGTCTATGTCCAAAACCATCCTCAGCCGGCGCCGTGGCTCAACAGGCTAATCCTCCGCCTTGTGGTGCCGGCACACCGGGTTCTAGTCCCGGTCGGGGCGCCGGATTCTGTCCCGGTTGCCCCTCTTCCAGGCCAGCCCTCTGCTGTGGCCCAGGAGTGCAGTGGAGGATGGCCCAGGTGCTTGGGCCCTGCACCCCATGGGGAGACCAGGAAAAGCACCTGGCTCCTGGCTCCTGCCATCGGACAAGCGCGGTGCGCCGGCCGCAGTGCGCCAGCCGCGGCGGCCATTGGAGGGTGAACCAACGGCTAAAGGAAGACCTTTCTCTCTGTCTCTCTCTCTCACTGTCCACTCTGCCTGTAAAAAAAAAAAAAAAAAAAAAAAACAAAAAAACCATCCTCAGTCTCTTGGCAGCCTTGAACTTCATAAAAGTGCAGGAGCTGACATTTCAACTCTCAACAGCAATATGCTAAGGATATCTAGGATGACATGTGCCACATGCAGAGGGACACCTACGGACCCCGTGTAATAGTTCAGAAATAACTGCAATAGTTCTTTCAAAAACTAATATTTTTTTATTTATTTGAAAGGCAGAGTTAACAGAGAGGCAGAGACAGAGAAGTCTTCCATACACTGGTTCACTCCGCATATGGCTGCAATGTGGATTTAGGGGCCCAAGTCCTTGAGCCATCCTTTCCTGCTTTCCCAGGCCATAGCAGAGAGCTGGATGGGAAGTGGAGCAGCTAGGACTTTGAACTGGTGCCTCTATGGGATGCCAGCGCTGCAGGCGGCAGTTTTACCTGCTACACCATAGCAAAAAAATTATTTTTGAATATATGTTTACAAGAAACTCAGACATCCTGGTTCCTCAGCAGTAAGTTCTGTCAGTACACCCGGGGCACTCAGAAAAGCCCCATCCACATTACTTCTGAGCAGGTGACACTGCTCTAACCTGGACCAGCGGACGGCCTCAAACCTCAGCTCCATCAAATGCCCCTCGTGCCTTCGGCACACCCTCTTTCTTTGTACTCAGTGATGCTCCCGCGTTTCTGTTGCTGGTGCCGACTGCTGTGTCCTCGCACAAAATCCCGTGGGAAAGCCCTCATCCTCAACATGATGGCATTTGGAGCTGAGACCTTCCAGGAGGCAAAGGTGAAACGAAGTCACAGGAGCAGGACCCTCATCTGACAAGAGCTCTCCCACTACGTGCACACTCAGAGGAAAAGCCCTGAAAGGACATGGCAACAAAGCGTTCACCGACAGCCAGTGCTGTGGTGCACTGACAAAGCCCAGCCTGCAGCGCCGGCATCTCAAATGGGCACTGGTTCGAGTCCTTGCTGCTCCACTTCTGAACCAGCTCCCTGCTAGTGCACCTGGGAGAGCAGCAGAGGATGGCCTGGGGACCTGAGCCCCTGCATCCACACGGGCAACCTGGAAAAAGCTCCTGGCTTCTGATCAGCTCAGCTCCAGCCGTTGCAACCATTTGGGGAGTGACCCAGTGAATGGAAGATCTCTCTGTCTCTACCTCTCTGTAATTCTTTCAAATAAATAAATCTTAAAAAAAAAAAAAAAATCACCTATAAGCCAGGAGGGATGCCTTCCCCAGAAACCAACCCTGGCTGCACCTGGATCTTGAGTTCCAGACTCCAGAACAGTGGAAAACCAAATTCCCGCTGCTTAAGCCATCCAGTCTGTGGTATTTTGTCACAACAGCCCAAAAAAGACTAATGCACTCTTTCGTATAATACTGGAGACGTAGCCAAGTTCAAGAAGCTGTTCTGAGTGTCAAACTCACCTATGATATAGGATGCAGGATCAAACCGGTCTCTGGGGCTGGAGAGAGTGGGAATGAGCCACGTCAGAGCCGCGCTCTTCTCGCAGTACTGGTCCTGGATGAAACCCCTGATCTGAGCGTAGTAGGGCTTTCCATCCTGCTCATCAATCACAGAGACCACGTCGCCAATCTGGTAATACACACCCTGGGAGAGAGGAGCACCGTCACTGAAGACAGCACCACAGCTCTGAGTCAGTAGGACCCGCCTTAACATCCAAGTCTAAAGTGGTCAACAAAAGGTCTTTGAGATGGTCCAGCGTCCACGTGTATATGCTTGGAACCAATTCTAAAATGATTTAAAGAAATCAGAAACAAATATGCAAGGCATATGTGATCATTTGCATCTGAAACAAAGTTCATTCCAAAAGGTGCTTTGACGCTGTATCACGCAGTGCTGTCTTGAAGAAAAGCCAGCCTTCATTTGTTGGGAGCAGTTTTAGGTTCACAGCAAGAGCAAGCGCAAGGCACAGACTTCACGCGACCTCCACCACCACCCTGCACATCCTCCTGCAGCCCCAGCACCCTCTGTGGCGGCCAGAACGCCTGGCACATAGAGGAGCCCTCGCTGACAGCCACACACCACGGCCACGGGGAGGGCCACCCTGGGTGCTGGGCCCGCCACCACAGTGCCACAGTCATGGTGCTGCGGAAAGGCAGAGACCCGCTGAAGGCTCTGAAGGGGGACACTGCAGCCGCGGCTCCTAGGTCAGCACCCTGGCCTCTGTGCTGAGAACAGACTCTGCACACCTCCCACCCCAACCACCCACTCCAAGGACACAGATACCATTCAGTTCAAACCAAAGGAATGGCACAAACTCTTGCGACAGTAATATCTCCAGGACATGCTGACCCTCAACGTACTGTCCATTTCCTAAACTTGCTGCTGCCCGCCGCCTCTGCTCTCTGTGAGTTTCACGTCATCCCACACTGCAACTACTGGCATTTCTGGCATTCTAGGCCTTGTGTCTTATCCATGTTATATCCAACTAACGTAGCTACACACATCCTGTGTTAATGCTACCTACACCTCTGCCTTCCTTTCACATCTTCTCCCCTGGCTCTTGAATCAAACAATCTCTCCTTAACATTTTTATTTAGGGGCTGATGCTGTAGCACAGCAGAGAGATGCCACCTGTAGGGGCCAGCACTGTGGCACAGTGGGTTAAAGCCCTGGCCTGAAGTGCCGGCATCTCATATGGGCACCGGTTCTAGACTCAGCTGCTCCACCACCACTCCAGCTCTCTGCTATGGCCTGGGAAAGCAGTGGAAGATGGCCCAAGTCCTTAGACCCCTGCACCCGCATGGGAAACCCAGAAGAAGCTCCTGGCTCCTGGCTTGGGATCAGTGCAGCTCCGGTGGTTGCAGCCAATTGGGAGAGTGAACCAGCAGATGGAAGACCTCTCACTCTCTGCCTCTCCTCTCTCTGTGTAACTCTTTCAAATACAGAAATAAATCTTAAAAAAAAAAAAAAAAAATGCCACCCATAGCGCCTGCATCCCATATGGGTACTGGTTCAAGTCCCAGCTGTTCCATTTCCAATCCAGCTCCCTGCTAATGCACCTGGGAAAGCAGCAGAGGGTGGCCCAGTGCTGGGGCCTCTGCACCCACGTGGGAGACCTGGATGAAGCTCCTGGCTTTGACTTGATCCAGTCCTGGCTGTTGTGGCCATTTGGGGAGTCAATCAGTGGATGGAAGCATGAGCTCACTCATGTTCTCTGCCTCTCCTTTTCTATAACTGACTTCAAATAAATACATCTTTTTACAAGTTTTTAAATTTATTTTCATTTTTATTTGAAATGGGAGTAAGGGAAGAAAATCTTCCATCCACTGGTTCACTCGTCAAATGGCCAACAACAGCCAACAGCCAGGCTGAAACCAGGAGCTAGGAGCTTTATCTGGGTCTCACATGGGATGCAGGGGCTCAAGTACTTGAGCCATCACCTGCTATCTCCCAGGGTGTGCACTGGAAGAAAACTGGATCAGAAACAGAGCAGCCAGGTCTCAAAAGCAGGTACTCTGACACAGGCTACCGGCATCCCAAGTGCCGGCTGAACTGTGCCAGTGCACGCCAGTCCCGCGTCTCGTCTCTGAACATCCACAATGGCTGCTCTACACCCTTGACGCTCAGAGCTTCCTCAGGTGTGTGCAGTGCTCAAAGAATCACACCGTCCTCACTCACACCAACTGAGTGAGGGTCATCACTGTGCTCTCTGGAACAGAGGCTGGCGTACGTGCCTCCCCATAAACATGGCCTGAAGACCCGCAGTAACCACCGAGCTGCAACAGGAACGGCCAACAGGCCTGCGCTCTCCCAGCATGCCCCTCATCCAGGGTCTGAGAGGGACTGTCACGTCTGGACCACGACGACTGCTCAGGCAATGCGAGTGGGCCTGCTACTGACAGCTCACGACCATCATCAGCTGGTCCTCTCTCCCAGCCACCACTGGCAAGTTCTAAGTTACCTAATGCTTTGTCCACGGTATAATCACTACTGCCAAGTTACAAAAGACTGTACTGGTTTAGCACAGGCCCTCAAACACACGCGCATGACTCTTCATCCAAAATACATCGTAGTGTGAAAGTGGAACTGCGATGCTGAGACGTCGCAGTGACACTGATTCCAACGGCACACGGCAGGTGATTTAATGGCATGCGTTGTGGACACGTACGTCACAACAAACACGACTGAGCCACTTGAGCTAAGGCGTCCCCTCGTTTGTTGGGAAAGAAAAAACGCAACCACACAACACAGCGCCCCAAGCTTGCAGAGCCTCTCTCCCAGCATGCTCCAGGGAGCTCGCTTCACCACCCTGGGCCACCATCCCGGACGGGTCCCACGTGGCTCCCTCGAGACGCTTCACTGGGCCGCAGGCCACCGCGGTGCCGTGACAGCTGCCACAACACCTGAGCACGGCACACGCGTCTGTGACTGTTTGACACATGCTGCTCAAGTACTGACGCTCGGGGTGGCAAGGCCCCCGTGACTCTCCACTGAGACACACGTCACGGAGACACTGGTGGAGGGGCAGGTGCGACCTGTTACCGCAATTCCCGGGGACCCTGGACTTGACCTGTCAACCGTATGTTCGTCCAGCAAGGAAAGTCATGCAGAAGTTGGAAGACGTGAGGGTTTACTCTGTTAAATGCTGAATATCCATGAGCTCACTCCACCGACAAGACGGCTACATCTATGGTCCCTCTTCTAGACAGGAAGTTACAGTCTGGTCCTAGCACAGTCGCACAGCCACTTGCTAACACTGTGAGGTGTGTGGTCAGGCGCTGGCATTTCACTCGCTGGGTCGCGTGATCTAACACAAGTTAGCAAGCCTCTCTGTGCCTAGGGTGCTCATTCATAAAGCAAGGATAACAACACCCAGCCCGTAGAGCAGACTTTGAAATAAAGCTCAGCACTCGATACAGAGCACAGGCATTAGACACTGGCCACTCTCTTCACTATTAGCAATGTATGAAATGCTAGAAATAGGGATGTTTGTCCGCATACAGACTTGTTTTTAGCCATACAGACTGTGGGCTAACAAGAAAAAGTTTACTCGAAGGGCAGAGCCCTTGAGCTGCCTAGGGCTCCGTGCACGTGGGTCCAGGATAAAGCGTCACCTCCCACCACCGCGCCCTCGTCAGCACGCAGACCCCGAAACGCCACGCCCCCGAGGCTCACCTTGTAGAAGATGGACTCTGCAGTGATTATGGTGGAGACCGACTCGGGAGCCTTGATGGGCTACGGAAAGCGAAAGCGAAAGCGAAAACGTCAGTCCGTTCACAACACTGTGCACAAGCATTTTCCAGCCGTACGCGAGGGTCCGTGGCTTGAGGAATACTAGTGTCTGCTGTGTGGGGCAAGAACAGCAACAGGATGGCACACGACGCCTGGACGTCGCGGACGCAGTCGGCGTGCTTTCACTGTCTCTGCTACCACTGGGCTCAAGACTGCAGAGGGACTCTCACCGCTTCCGCCCCCGCTGCCGAGACCGACACAAGCCCTTCCGGGATTCACTGCACACCCACTACAACCACGGACTGGCTCCAGCAGCCTGAGCACGACAGGACATGAGTTACAGGCCAGCGCCGTGGCTCACTTGGCTAATCCTCCGCCGATGGCGCCGGTACCCTGAGTTCTAGTCCCGGTCAGGGCACCGGGTTCTGACCTGGTTGCTCCTCTTCCAGGCCAGCCCTCTGCTGTGGCCCGGGAAGGCAGTGGAGGATGGCCCAAGTGCTTGGGCCCTGCACCATGGGAGACCAGGAAAAAGCACCTAGCACCTGGCTTCAGATTGGTGCATCACGCGGCAGTAGTGGCCATTTGGGGTGAATCAACAGAAGGAAGACCTTTGTCTATCTATCTGTCTCTCTCTCTAACTCTGCCTGTCAAAAATAAATAAAAAAATAAATAGAAAGAACACAAGTTATAAAAACAGCGCAGCAGATTCAGAGTCAGAATCTCCTGGACACCTTTTGCACCCCAACTGTGGAGCAGGCGACAACATCAGGGCAGCAACTGTGCAGCCAGCCTCAACGAGAGCGTTAGGGACTCTCTTGGGCATTCCTGGTAACCCACCACCTTCCGCCCACCACTCAATGCCTCACACTGAGACCTGAAACAGATGCTTCTGTGCCACGCAGAAACCGTGCCTCTCCCAATCGGCCACCCAGTATGCGAGTGCCAGCTGCAGCCTCAGCGGCTCCCCTGGTTCCAGCTTCCTGCTAGCACGTCCCGGGAAGCAGCAGCCGACGGGTGTCCGGGTCCCTGCCACCCACGTGGGACGGGAGGATGGAGTCCCTGACTCCTGGGTTCCGCCATCCCAGCCCTAGCCCGACTCCGGCCAGCACGCCCTCCCACACTGCCGGCCCTTTTAGACTCCCATGTTGTAACTAGGGCGTTACTAACTTTACAGACGAGAACCCTCCTGCAGCAGAGGCCATCCGTGTGGAGAAGCCTGGCTCTCCCCAGAACCACCTGCGCAGACGGGCGAAAGGCGAGACCCGCAGGCAGAGGCAGGGCGCACGGTGCGCGCACACGCAGCGCCGTGCCCGGGGCACCGTCCACGCGCGACTTACGTTTTTTAACTTAAAAATATGCCTTCTCCCTTTGCCTTTGGTGGACACTTTCTTTTCGGCCGCTGGAGCGGACTTGTATTTAGTGTTTCTCAGCCGAGCAGACCTCCGGTGGATCTCCTGCTTACTCTGCGTAAACAAAGAACGCAGTTACCAGGGGCCGCTCCAGGCGTCCGTCTACACCGCTCCCTCCTGCGCCGCGTTCCCAGCCAGGAAGACCCCAGGCGCGGGCCGCCGCCCCCGCACCTGACCCGCACCCAGGGGGGCTGCGCGAGGGCTCCGGACTTCCTCGCGCCCTTCCACCGGGAGCCGGCCGCCGAGCTCACCTGCTTGCCGCCCCCGCCGCCGTTGCTTTGCGGAGGGGCGGCCGACGTGCTGGCGAAGGTGGTCGCCCCGAAGCCGCCGCCGCCGCCCCCGCCGCCGCCCCCAGTCGCCCCGGCCGGCCCCGCGCCGGCGCCCCCGCCGGACGAGCCGCCCCGGCCTGTGCAGTGGTGGCAGAGAATCTCCCCCTGCGGGCCCTTCTTCCACATGGAGGACGACGTGGTCTTGCAGACGCTGCAGGTGGGCTTCAGGCCCAGCGGCATGGCTGCCGGCTCCCGCGGCCCCCGAGGGCGCAGCGACGCGGGAATGGCGGCCGCCGGCCCCGGCCGCCCGCTGGTCGGTCCGCCACCCCAGGCGAGGGCGAGGATGCCGGGCTGCCCACGCAGGGCCCGGCCCCGGGCCGCTCCCCTCTGGACGCGCGTCCCGCCGGCTCCGCACCAGCACCAGGCCCGGGGACCCGGCGGGGCTCGGCCCCAGCGACTTCCGGCAAGGGGCGGGGCGACGCGCCGGCCGGAAGTGCTGCCCCGCAGGAAGTGGGGCTCTCTGCAGTTCAGCTTGCTGTCGCTAGGGGGAGCGAGCCTCAAGTTTTTTGGTTTAAGAAGGCCTGCCATTGGCGAGTAAAATACACGATGACCGGTAAAATTCGGATTTCACATTAAAAAAAGAATAACTTTTTAGTGTGACTACATCCCATGCAGTAGTAATCGATCTTAAATTAAAATTTATCTGGAGTCCTGTATTTTTGTTTGTTGAACCTGGCCGTCTGACTCAGGACCCTTCCGTCAAAATTTGTCAGTTAAAAATTAATTAATTATTTAATTAATTAAATTTATCAGTTGCCTCCCTCCCCTCCTCATTGCTTTTGTTTATGTGGGCTCTAGTCATGCACATTTAGGTATCAGATGTTAAGAGGGACAAGCCTGAGGTGACAAGTACACAGCGCTTAGCCATTGTGCAATGATGCCGTTGTTTGCCCTCTAGCCTCTGAATACTATACCAGTGAGAGGGTAGACAAGGTGAACAACCAACTTCCTGTTGTTGCGAAACAGTTTTGCAACCTTGCAGACCCAGGACCACACTGGAGAATCAACAGCTGGCCACAATAGCTAGGGCTGGGCCAGGCTGAAGCCAGGATGCCGGAGCTTCATCCCGGTACCCTATGTTGGTATCGGCCATCCATATGCTAGGACCATCTTCTGCTTTCCCAGGTGCATTAACAGGAGGCTTGATCGGAGGCAGAGCAGCTGGGCCTCCAACCAGTGCTCAGTATGGGAGGCAGGTGTTACAAGTGGTGGCTTAACCTGCGGCACGGCCCAGAGAAGCCACCTCTCTAAGAACGCTGGTCAGTGCAGGCCTCCAGGAGAAAGGAGCCTCACTTGGCAGAACAGTGGGTACACACCCTCTTCATGATCCTGGGTTTCCTAGACGTGGTATCATTGGTGAGATCTTAAAAAATAGCTGTGGGCGGGGGCATCTATAGGAACTGTGACATCAGATCTTATTTAGTGCTCATTGGTGTGGGCTGGGCAGGCAGTCAGGGAACCAAGGGGCTGAGGGGTGTCCGTCTCTTGCCCAGCACCCCTGACTCCGCCCCCAGCATGCCAGTTCAGCACACCTGCTTTCCCACCATGCACTACAGCCTCCTCCCGCACAAAGCCGCCAGGACAGGTAAGTGTACACTGAGCGCCACGTGGAGACACCATGAAAGCGTCCCAGAGGACAGCACACACGCGGAGCCCCACCCCACTTGTTTATTCAATTAGGGCGTCACCTGCTACTCAATAAAGGGGACTGCTGGACTGAGGAGGGCACTCGATTTTCCTCAAGGCGCACATCTCTCCTTCACACCTGAATGTGTACTCTCCGCCTCTTTCAATGATCCTGGTCCCTTTCTTGCATGTACGTCTCTGCTTAGAGTTCCTTCTCACATGGGGCAAGAACCTGGAGTGCAATGTTTGGGGACCTACGACAACCCTGGAGTGAGTTACAACCCTGTCTTACTATGAATTGATGATCAATGGAAGAGCTGCAACTCGGACCACTGCCATCTCAGCTTCTCTGGACACCGCCTCCGGGCAGGATGCTGGAGCACAATCAACTGCTCCGTGTTCTAGGAAGAGAATATTCTTTTTGTCAGAGACAGAGCTGATGCTGAGTTGAATCCACAAACCAAACCTCACTACAATTTGTAACCCTATTCTCCCCTAGTTTCCCCTGTGTATTTCCTAGTCATGGTCCCAGTTTACCAGCCTTCGCCCAACCCGCTCTGTCCCACAATTGATCATTCTTTGTGTAAAGGGTATATATAAGTTTCAGGATCTAACTGCTTCTGTTAGTCTTTATTTCCTCATAAAGTTTCTTGTGCACATAAAAATATGAAATAAAGCATGATACTTTTCTCCTGTTAATCTTGTTTGTTTAATTCTCAGGCCAAGACACAGAACCTGGGCCAGCACTGTGGTGTGGTGGGTAGGGCTGCTGCCCGCGTTTACAGACATCCCATATGGGCGCTGGTTCAAGTCCCGGCTGCTCCACTTCCACTCCATCTCCCTGCCAATGTGCCTGGAAAAAGCTACAGAGATGGCCCAAGTGCTTGACACCCACGTGGGAGACCTGGAGGAAGCTCCTGGCTCCTGACTTCAGATCAGCCCATATCTGGCTGTTGTACCCATTTGTGGATTGAACCAGCAGATGGAAGATTCTCTCTCACTCTCTCTTGTGCTCTCTCTCTCTCTGCCTCTCAAACAGCACAATAAATAAATAAATAAATTTGTTAGAAGGAAGGAGGGGGGGGGGACACGACATGGGCGGGAGTTTGGTCCAGTGGTTATGGTGCCACTTGGGACACTCACATCCCGTAGAGAAGTCCATGGATTCAAATCCCAGCTCACACTTGATTCTAGTTTTCTGCTAATGCACGCCCTGAGAGGAACAGAGGATTAATACTTAGTATTATCACATTGGCAGTCAGGTCTCTTACACGTGGCTTTGAGGAACACACCCAGACCATAGCCCACAATGAGACTCTGTGGTCAAGTCACTTTTCACACTCCTGACACAGAATCATTTAAATCAGATTAATTACTTTTTTTCCCCAAAATACAGAAATGCAATTAACTTGAGTTGCCGATAAACACGACAAACTACAGAGACGGTGGGACCTGGACAGGAAAGATGCTGTGAAACCTGAGCACCTGCAGGAAGGGTCAGGGCTGCCGGCCTAGGTGGGGCCAGCACTGCAGCGTAGTGGGTGAAGCCGCTGCCTGCAGCCTCGGCATCCCATGTGGGCACTGGCTCAAGTCCCGGTCACTCTACTTCTGATCCAGCTCCCTGCTACTGTGCCTGGGAAAGCACAGAAGGATGGTCCAAGTCCCTGGGCCCCTACACCCACGTGGGAGGCCTGGATGAAGCTCCTGGCTCCCGGCTTTGGCCTGGCCCAGCCCCTGTCATTGCAGCCATTTTGAGAGCAAATCAGTGGGCGGATCTCTCTCTCTCTCTCTCTCTCTCTCTCTCTCTCTCTCTCTGCCTCTGCCTCTCTCCTTCTCTGTAACTCTTTCAAATAAATAAGTTGATCTTAAAAAAAAAAAAAAAAAAAGCCAAGGCAGGGTCGAGGTCATTCTCATCAACCTCTCCTCTCCTGCCTCAGGAGGCGGCACGGCGCCCTCCCTCCCTCCCTCCCTCCCTCCCACACCTTCCATGTCGCAACCTGACCACGCGACTGGCACGTTCCGCGTGGAGCTTGTGTTCCTGGCTCCCACTTGGGGCCTTGGCTCAGGACGTTGTCCTTGCCTGGAGTGTGCTTCCTCCCAAGGCTTCAGGTCTGAAACCCAGCCATCTTTCGAGAATCAGGTTCAGACCCACCCAAATGTCCCAAAGCCTTAAACATAGCTGTCCCCTTGGGGCTGGCGTTATGGTGTGGAGGGTAAAACCACCGCTTTCAGTGCCGGTATCCCTTATGGGCGCTGGCTCGAATCCTGGCTGCTCCACTTCCGATCCGGCTCTCTGCTATGGTCTGGGAAAGCAGAAGATGGCCCAAGTCCTTGGGCCCCTGCACCCACGTGGGAGACCTGGAAGAAGCTCCTGGCTCCTGGCTTCGGATCAGCGCAGCTCTGGACATTGTGGCCAACTGGGGAGTGAACCAGCGGATGGAAGACTCTCTCTCTCTCTCTCTCTCTCTCTCTCCCCCTCTGCATAACTGTTTCAAATAAATAAATATTTTTTAAAAAAATAGCTGTTCCCTTTGTAGCTCTTCCTTCCTCCCCCTCTGCTAACCTCCTGTGGGAAGTAAGCCCACCTGAGACCACCTGCCCACCAAAGGATGGACTCAGAAATATGAAGGAAGCAGAAAGGGAGACATTTACTGTTGGCCAGGCTGCAACGCGGAGACCAGCAGGTGGAAACAGCACCTCCGTCACAGACTCAGCTGCTCTTGGCCCTGCCACGCAGAGGTCCCTTCCCCAGTTCTTCATGGGCCGGGCAACTTAGAGGCACGACACAAACTGCATGCGGTGCCTAAGCTTTGAGAGCACGGTGCACCAGCAGATTACAGAGCTGCCGGAGCTAACAAAGATAACAAATGGCCCACAGTGTGCAAAGCAAGCTCAGCCGGTGACCTCCTGTGGGGTTCTCCCAACCCTCTGGCCCACACACTACTGAAGCAGCATCATGGCTGCACTAAGGCTAAGTCTCTTATGAAAATGCACCATGCAGTCATTTCTCACCCTCCCTGCTCAGGCTCCCTCCAGCTCACTGTGGGCTTTCCTCCTTGCTTCTGCCTCTCCTCCACCCCTTCCCTGTAGCTGTCACAAATGAGCGACTGAATGAGTGAGTTTGGCCTATACTTAGCATCAACCCCTCATCCGCACATTGCTCTCCCTGTCTAGAATTCCCAGGAAGAAGGGCTCATATCAGCTGCCCATGGCCCCAGTCATCTGACTTCTCCCACCAGGCAGCTAGTCAGGCCCTTCACGGCTGCTCCACGGCCTGCCGTCCTCAGTAGCGATCTCTCCACACCATGGAAACAACTAACATGACCATCTCCACCAGAAAAACCAGCACCCGCCTTGTCCTAGGTGAGCCTTGCTTATTTGAAATCATTGTGTGGGGACTCTGATGGGTCCCCAGGTGGAGTTTCCTGAGCATCGTGCTCGGGAGAAACAGATGACACAGGTTTGGGTAGGGCTGTCAGGATGCCAGGTCCCCTGGGAGCCTCTTGTTCCGAGATGGCATTGGCTTGGTGATTTGGACGTAGGTGTCCCTGACATGCAGCACACAGGGCACTGGTGCAGCTGTTTGACCAATGTGAGGCTCCACACACTGGGCTGGACCTAAGAGCCCGTCTCCCAGGCAGCAGGGGCCCCAGCCCACCCCGTACTCCAACTGCCACTACCCTAACTGTCGCTCAGAACTTTGCTGCCAGCCCCAGCCCCAGCGCCTGCCCGTTCTTTGGGTGGCCAGGCGCCCAGAAGCCTGGTCAGAGTCTCCTTTTGTGAGTCAGGCACCAGTCAGCTGGAGTTTGAGGAGGAAAGTGTGGCTGCCCTTTTGTTCTTGGTTTCTGAGCACTTCGGCCACCGTGCTGCCCTCCCCTGCTGGTGTGCAGGACGCAGTGGGGAGAGACCACTTGGGTGTTTGAATTCTTCCAGTGCTGCCTTGCATTGAATGAGGATCGCTTTCCTCGGAGGGGCTCCAGGCTTCAGCCAAAAGGGAAAGACTGCCTCTCCTCTTCAAAATGTATGTGCTTTTTGTTATTATGGAAGTAATAACTGCTCATTGTAAAAGTTCATACACTTCATAGTGTCCTCTCCAGCGCTGGAGATGACGTAGTCTATCTTCCCAGTCTGAGTGCGTGTGTGTGTGTGTGTGTGTGTGTATGAAACATTAACATGATCTTACTAAATATCACTCTCTAATCTTTTTCTAAACTGAAAAGTCTATCACAATCAACCCCAGTCTATATTTATCTGCATTTTCCTGTGCCAAATTAATTTAACCACTTCCGTGCTGATGGTACTTGGATTGTTTTAAGTTTTCTGCAGTCATAAATAATGAACCATGCCATGAACTTCCTCACGTATGTATCCTTGTCTATTTGTGTGACACAAATTCCTGAAAATGTAACTGGGGGTACAAATAACGCACGTGTGAATTTTGATGGATGCTGCTAAATTGCCCTACTCCAAAAGCTTACCCCCATGAGGCTATCCCAGGCAGACTCATCCCCCGGGCACAGGGCCAGGCCCAGGAGAATTTTGGGGGCCATGAGAATATTTTTAATTTCTTCTAAAATCAGGAGAGAAAAATGGACAATAATGAATATATAACATAAAACAAATCCAGATGGATTATATTCACCTGTATGGCATGAAGTCAGAAAATGAAGTTTCCATTATTTCTGTGAAGGAGGAGACCCCCGAGGGCAGGCCCACACAAGTCCTATGAGAATTCTCTCTGCAACCTTTTACACAAAATGTGGCATTTCACCATTTTAAATCCTTTGTGAATTGCCTATTTGTGTTCTTTCTCATTTTCTTATTGGGTTGCCCATCTTTTCCTGCTTAACGCTCTTCATATGGTATGCGAAGTTTTATAAGGATATTTATCATTCTGCATTCCAGATTTCTTGGAATCCTTTTGTAAGGCATCTGGGACCCCAGAGCTGCTAAACATTTCTTTCACAGTATCATTCCTGCAAAGATGCACACACACGTTCTTTGCATTTCTTGCAGAATATCTTGTCATAATGTTTTTAGTTCATCTGCAATGCTTTTTGTATAAGATGTGAAACAGCTATTACAAGTACATAACTAATTTCCCAATACCATAGGATAATAATTTCACCTTTATCAATTACATTTTCATGAATCTTAATGGAGAATGGGACTGGGAAGAGGAGAGGGAGGAGGAGGAAGGGTGGGAGTGTGGGTGCGGCAGCAGGTATGGTGGAAAGAATACCTATATCCCTAAAATTGTGCTTATGAAATTTGTATTCCTTAACAAAAAAATGACATTTTCATATATGCATTTTGAATCTCTCCCATCCCATTAATATATTTATCTGTTGTCACACTAGTACCAGAGTTTAATTAATTAATTTATTTGAGAAGGAGACAGAGAGACTGCATTTTCTGGTTCACATCCCAAATTCCCACAACAGTCAGGGCTGGGCAAGGCCAAAGTCAGGAGACAGGGGCTCAATCTAGGTCTCCCACATGGGTGTCAGGGACCCAAGTACTGAGCAGTCACCTGCTACCTCTCGGGGTGCACATGAGCAGGACACTGGAGTTGACAGCAGAGCCAGGACCTGAACCTGGGCCTATGATATGGATGTGGAAGTCCCAAGTGGCGTCTTAACCATTCTGCCAAATGTCTACTCTGACAGTTTTAATTATACAGCAATGGGTTTTGAGTTCCGATAAAGTAAATCATGAACCTTTCCCCCATAATCCTCCTCTTTTGATGATTCTCACATAGTTGCTCTTTATGATGAACACTGCAGAAATAGAAAAAGTAAAATTCCAATGAACTTCATAAAATTTAGGGATCAGTTTGAGCAGGGACATCTTTACCAACTGCATCTGCTTCTCTGAGAGCCATTTTGTTCTCGGCCCTTCTACTCATGCCAGGCCCTGGGGGCTTCCATTTGCCCAAGCCTCTGCCCCCTCACCAGTCTCCCCCAAGACTCCTCTGTGGGACAGGGAACCAGTAGCGGTGTTTGCCCGAGTTTTCCCGTTCCCTGGGAGATTGGTGGCTGCCTCTCCGCCATTTCTGGCCCATTTGTAGTGGCTGCAGAGCTCTGCGGCCAAGTCCACCCGCATCTCTCGTCTGGACTCCTGGTCTCCCTGCTCTCACCTTGGCTTGCCCTGGCCCAGGCTCCACACTGTACCTCAAGTGGTCTTTCCAGTCAGATCCCTCAGTCCCCACTGTGTTTGTTTCCTGCTGCTGCTGCTACAAATCACCACACTTCATACCTTAAGACAACATAAAGTTATCATCTTACACTCCTGGGAGTAAGAAATCCAAAATCAGTTTCTCTGGGCTAAAATCAACATGCCAGGAAGGCTGCATTCCCTCCTGGGGGTCCAGGGGAAACATTTGTTTCCTGGCCTTTTCTAGAAATTTCTAAGACCCTCTCCCCCTGCATTTCTTGGCTTATGGCCCTTGCCTCCATCTTCAGCAACAACTATGTCACCCTGACCTCTACTTCTGTCCTCACACCTCTTCCTCTTCCTCGGTGTCTCTCGCCCTGTTAGTGCACTGTAAGAACCCTTGTGATCGGACTGGGCCCACTCACAAAACCCAGGGTCTTCTCCCCATCGCAGAGTCCTTAACTTCATAGCTGCAATGTTCCTTCTGACATGCAAGGTGACATTTTGACAAGCTCCAAGGACCAATATGTGGACATCCCTGGAGACCACCATGCTGACCACGCCCATGGCCTTTAGGATCAAGTCCACACTCCTTAACTCGGCTCCCAGCGATGGGCCCTCACCTGCCTGACCTCATTCCACTCTCAAACTCTACTCCAGTTCTATGAACTTTTCTCAGTTTCTGGTGCCTGTTCTTGCGCTGCTTCTAGTCTTGGTCCATGTTGGTTCCTCTGCCTGGGAAAATCTTTCCTCATCTCTTCACCTGACTCCTACCAACTTCCAGCCTTCCCTTCAACCGCCCTGGTTCTGAGAGCTTTTGACAACCTCTTCTGCTCCCTGCACATTCCTCCAGGGATTAGGGGCTCTCGAAGCATCCTCTAGTGTCCCTCACTTGTTTATATTGTCTTTTGTATTATTTCTTTCTTCTGAGTTCCTCCTCTTGAAAGTGTAAGTTCTTGGTGACAAGGCAGTAACATGCTTGGGGTTTATTCATTCCTTGCTGAATGAATTTATAAAAATATTAATTTCACAATAGGATGCAGGATTTTTTTAAAAAGATTTATTTATTTGAAAGGCAGAGTTACAGAGAGGCAGAGAGAGAGAGAGAGAGAGTCAGTCTTCCATCCGCTGGTTTACTCCCCAGATGGCTGCAACAGCTGGAGCTGGGCTGATCCAAAGCCAAGAGCTACTTCTGGGTCTCCCTTATGGGAGGAGCGGTCCAAGGACTTGAGCAATCTTCTACTGCTTTCCCAGGCCATAGCAGAGAGCTGGATCGGAAGTGGAGCAGCTGGGACTCAAACCGGAGCTCATACGGGATGTTGGCACTGCAGGAAGCAGCTTTACCCGCTACACCACAGTGCCGGCCCCCAGGGTTGTGTTTTTATTCTAGAGGCCTCATGTTAAAAAGTATCTGTTCATCACTCATTCAACAAGTGTTTATTAAGCACCAAAATGGTAGGCATTGAGCCAAGGCAGTTCAAATTCAGAAAGCATCATCAAATGCTATGAGGATGCTGCGGTTGTAAAGGTAGCATCATAGGGATGTGACTGACAATTCTCCCTCTCCAGGAAGATGGATGTGGAGGTGAGTGGACCGATAGACTTTAGTGCCGGAGATTATCAGCATCTGGTTCGGAAAGCAGCAGACAAGAGCGTCCAGTCCAAACCTGGCAAGCCCTCCACTTCCAGTCACCCACAAGAAGCTCAGAGGAATCCACGCTCAAAGACCAGCGAGCCAAAGAATAGCTACGTGGTACAAATCTCAGATGACACCAACGCAGACAGCAGCAACAGGACTTCATCCAGTCCATTCTCTGACAGAAATGTCCGCAGAGGTGAGAACAGAGGTTGGGGACGAGCGCCATTCTCAATGCTGCCACAATGTGGATTGCTGGAAAAGATTTCCTTTTGTCTCTAATGTTTCCCAGTCATGATTTATCTTGAAACGTGACATGGGGCTGCTGTAACAGACTGTTCCCAAGCTGTCCAGAACATTCAGAAATCTAAAATGAACACATGGTGAACAGCTTTTGGTTTTTGTTGTTGTTGGAAATATGAATTAGTCATTGATTGTTAAAAGTTCCTCACCTACATATATGATGATAACATAATATTGGTTTAAGTTTGTTTTCTTTTGTTTTTGACAGGCAGAGTTAGACAGTGAGAGAGACAGACAGACAGAAAGGTCTTCCTTCCATTGGTTCACCCCCCAAATGGCCGCTACAGCCGGTGCACCGCGCTGATCCGAAGCCAGGAGCCAGGTGCTTCTCCTGGTCTCCCATGTGGGTGCAGGGCCCAAGCACTTGGGCCATCCTCCACTGCCCTCCTGGGCCACAGCAGAGAGATGGACTGGAGGAGGAGCAACCGGGACAGAATCCGGCACGCCGACCGGGACTAGAACCCAGGGTGCAAGCGCTGCAGGCAGAGGATTAACCTAGTGAGTCGTAGCGCCATGGCTTAAGTTTTTAAAAACCATATTTTAATGCCCTAGATGTCAACTCTGTAAAGTTAGGAAATATATTCAGCAGTGAATAATAGAAGGCTAAGAAACTGTAGCTTAAATGAGGTTTTTTTTTTTTTTTCCCTTGTCTCATGAAATAAGTTCAAGGGTTGCTGTTCAAGGCTAACGTTGCAGGTCCTTGATGTCCACTCTGCCACTCCAGCCTTCTTGGGACCCGGCCAACCTTCAGGTGGACTGTGAGCTTTGAACCTCATTGCTAGCTCACCCTTGCCTGGAGAGATGGCTCCTGGAGCCCAGGGACAACAAAGGCCAACACAGGGGCTCTGCCCTGATAGCTCCAAGGGGGTGCTGTACATGGATCCGTGTCCCCTCAGAGTCACACACATCTGACCTCCTCTCAAAGGCTAACCCAGAAGCCACAGCCAAGAGTTTTCAAGGACAGGTCCTTGACCCTTCCTGTGTCTCTTGCACACACCCCCCCCCCACTTCCTTCTCCAGCTGGGTCCATTGCCACCCTCAACAAGAGCTGGGTCAGATGCCAAGGAGGTGGGAGAGGCTGGACGCCACTAAGCAGTCAGCCTCCTCTGCCTCAGATGCTAGCCCTCCATGGGGTGTTGCGCAAGAGAAATATGCTTGCATTTTTTTTTACAACAACTTCATTAAGTGAAGTCATCTTATTACCATTTCACAGATGAGGACACGAGGCTGGAGGTGGGACAGCTGAAAAATACATAAAGCCTCCCCACTGATGTTAATTATTTGTATCTGCTTCTCCCAGAGGCCAGAGGGTGGGCCCTTCCCCACTTTTAAATATTATACTCGTACAGTATATAAAAAGGTGAGCGTGTTGGGGGCGGGAAGGAAAAGTTAGCAGGACAGTGGATTTAGGAAAATGGATTTAAGACAAAGATTGTGAAGACAATTTTTTGAAGCAGTTGTAGGCAGACATAATTTACAAATTTCAAAACTGCCCCCTTTTAAGTGTGTAATTCCATGATATCTAGTATATATTTTTTAAAGATTTATTTATTTGAAAGTCACAGTTACACTGTGGTTCACTCTTCAATTGGCTGCATGAGCCAGAGCTACACAATCCAAAGCCAGGAGCTTCTTTTGGGTCTCCCATGTGGGTGCAGGGGCCCAAGGACTTGGGCCATCTTCTACTGCTTTCCCAGGCCATAGCAGAGAGCTGGGTTGGAAGTGGAGCAGCTGGGACTAGAACTGGCACCCATGTGGATGCCGGCACTATAGGCGGCAGCTTTACCTGCTACGCTACAGCGCCAGCCCTGGCAATACTTATTATTGTCTTTTTCATTATGCTTGTTCTCAAGTATGTAAAGCAGTATTATAGATTTAAATGTTTATTTATTTCAAAGGCAGAGAGACAGAGAAACAGAGATCTCCCATACTCTGGTTCTGTCCCCAAATGCCTGCAGCAGGCAAGCCAGGCCTAAGCCAGGAGCCCAGAACTTAATCTGAATCTCCCACATGGGTGGCAAGGACCCAACTGAACCAGGATCTGCTGCCTCCAAGGTTGTGCATTAGCAAGAAGGTAGAACAGGGAGCAGCACTGGGACTTGAGCCAGGCACTGTGATACAGGATGCTAATGTCCTAAGCAGCATCCTAACCTATGTGCCAAACACTTTCCCTGATTTTTGATGAAATCCAAAAAATGCATTTTTTTCTTTCATTGCTTGTGCTTCAGGTACCACATCTACAATCATTTCCCAGTCAATGAGCGCAAAGATTCACACCTACTGGGTAGGTGTCTGACACTATTTGGAATGTCGATGTCCCATATCAGAGTGCCTGCATTCAAGCCGCACCTCTGCCTCCAATGCTGTGTCCTGCTCGTGTCCCTGAGAGACAGCAGATGGCGGCCCAGGTCTTCGGTCCCTGCCACCCTCTTGGGAGACCCAGGTGGAGTTCCAGCTCCCGGCTGTTGCGGGCGTTTGGGGGATGAGCCAGCAGATGGGGCACACATCATAAGGCGTTAAATACCCTAGCCTGGTACTCCCAGACAAGCCCTGACGTCTCGGGGACGCAGCTGTAAGCTCCCGGACTGCGTGTTCTGTAACAGCTCGGCAGGGCTGCATCTCTGTCGTCCCTCCACTGCTCCCGGCACTGCCTTCCCATCCTCCCTCTCACCAGCTATCAGACACAGGTCGCTATGGTTATAGTTTCATTTCGGATGTTGTGTAACAAAAACAATGCTTCTGTCTCCTCAGCTTTCATTGTGAAAGTGTTCCTCATCCTGTCAGTTCAGTTGTTAGTCACTGCGTTTATTATCAGCCTGTTCCTTTTCTGGTGAGTCTTCGCGACTGGTGTGGAATTAAATGTGACCTCATCACAGCCATTCTTTTTTAATTTTGATAGTTAAAAATGTATCTTTTTTCTTAATTGTTCATGGGCCATAATTTTTCTTGAAAAAAAAAAAAAACGATTTGGGGGGCTGGTACTGTGGCTTAGTGGGCTAAGCCTCTGCCTCTGGTGCCACCATCCCATTTGGGCAAGGGTTTGTGTCCTGGATGCTCCTCTTCCTAACCAGCTGTCTGCTAATGGCCTGGGAAAGCAGTAGAAGATGGCCCAAGTGCTTGGGACCGACCCTGTACCCATATGGGAGACCCAGAAGAGGCTCCTTGCTTCTGATTGGCCCAGTCCTGGCCATTGCGCCCATTTAGGGAGTGAACCAGCAAATGGAAGACCTCTCTTTCTGTCTCTCCCTCTGTCTATAACTCTACCACTCAAATAAATAAATAAATAAATAAATCTATCTTTTAAAAAGACTTATTTATTTGAAAAGCAGAGTTACAGGGAGAGGCAGAGAGAGAGAGAGAGAAATCTTTCATCCGTTAGTTTACTCCCCAGATGGCTGCCATAGCCAGGGCTGGGCCAGGCTGAAACCAGGAGCTTCTCGCAGGTCTCCCATGTGGGTGCAGGACAAGCACTTGGGCTGTCCTTGCCTGCTTTCTCAGGCACACCGGCAGAAAGCTAGATTGGAAGTGGAGCAGCCAGGCACAAACAGCAAATGGCTCAAATGGGAAGCCAGCATCGCAGTCAGCAGCTTGCCTGGCTATGTCCCAATGCTGGCCCTGGTGGTAACATTTTCACAGCTTTGTTTCTGCAATTCCCAGACCCAAGGGGGGGTGGGTAGATTCCTAGAATTTTATTTTGACTTTTTCTTTTTTTCCTAAAAATTTATCTATTTGAAAGGCAGAGCAACAGAGAGGGATCTTCCATCCCCCAGTTCATTGCCCAAATGCCTGCACTAGTCAGAGCTGAATTAGGCTGAAGCCATGAGCCTGGTGCTCCATCTGGGTCTTCCATGTGGGTGGCAGGGGCCCAAGCACTTGGGCCATCTTCCTCTGCTTTCCCAGGCATATTAGCAGGGAGCTGGATTGGAAGAAAGGCTGCTGGGAATTGAACTGACGCTCCCACATGGGATGCTGCTTTGGGAAGTGGCTTAACCTTCTGTCACAATACTGGACTCTACTTTGTTTCTAAGCCAAGGATTTTTTCTTACTCTTACTTTGGACATGCTTTTGTTTTTTTACATTTTCCATGAGCTATTTTTGTAGATAAAACCAGATAAGGAAAAAAAGCTTATAGGGACCCTGGATGCTGGTGACACTGTGAAATTCAGAAGCTATTTGAAGGATGATGCTCTGTTGCTGCTTTAACACATCCTATGAATTTATATTCATGTAAAAAATGCACGAGGAGTTGATTTCGTTTGCTTAGCACACATACTAATATCAGCATTTAATTTTTTTTTAAAGTTGGAGGCGGGGGTGGCGCTGTGGAACGGTGGGTTAGACTGCTGCCTGTCGTACCAGCAGCGCATATGGGTTCATGCCCCCCAGCTGTTCTATTTCCAATCCAGCTCCCTGCTATGGCCTGGGAAGGCAGCAGAGGATGGCCCAGGTCCTTGAGCCCCTGCATCCATGTGGGAGACCTGAAGAGGGCTCCTGGCTCCTGGCTTTGGCCTGGCCCAGCCCCCATCATTGCAGTCATTTGGGGAGTGAGCCAGCCAATGAAAGATCTGCCTTCCCTTCTAACTTTCAAATGAATAAATAAATATTTTGTAAAAGTGTGAGAGATGTAGAAACAGGCAGAAAACCTTCTTTCATTGGTTCACACTCTATATGCCTACAATAGCCAGAAGACGGTGAGACCAAGAACTCAATCTAGGTCTCACCTGGATGGCAGGAGCTCAATTATTTGAGCCATCATTACTGTCTCCTAGGGTGTATATTAGCAAGAAGTCAGAGTCAGGAACTAGAGCGAGGACACCTCAATGCAGGATGTGGGCGTCCTACCCAGCATGCTAAGGGCTACGCCAAACATCTGTCCTTCAGTATTTTTCAAAATAACAACTTCATTGGGACATTTGCACATATCCAGGTTCGACTTAGAACCTATGAAAATATCTTTTTATAAATCTGTCTGTTTTGGAGGGGCAATGCCTTCCTGTTTAATTAACTGGTCATTAATAATATCCTGCTTGTCATTATTAATCATTTAGGGGTTCCCACATTCTTGTCCTATGGTTGTTTCATGTCTATCCAAATATAATGTTAGTTAGGAAAATGTGCTGTTTATTTTGTAAAATGATATTAATTTTTTTAACAGGCAGGCTCTGAAAACTTGGGTGCTTGAAAACCCCTGGTTCACCTACGCAATCTTGTAAGTATCCTTGGATTTAATGTACTATGGTTGTCTGTTAGCTACTGACCGAGTTCCTTTCACAATGAAAACAGGGTAGAACCTTCCTGAAATGACAAAATTAAAGAGACGGAAAACAAAGTTGTCAGGAGTTTTGGCTGAATGTGTGTGGGTGCTGCTACAAAGGGTAGTTTGAAGGAGGTCTTGTTGATTTTTTTGTTTGATGAATGTTGTTGAGGTCTTTGATGATTTCTTTAAGATTTGTTTGTTTGAAAGTCAGAGATACAGAGATAGAAAAGATCTCCCATCCACTGGTTCACTTCCCAAATGGCTATAACAGCTAGGCAGGGCTGGGCTGGGCCAAGCCAAAGCTAAGAGCCTTGAACCCCTTCTGGGGCTCCCACATGGGTGACAGGGACCCAAACACTTGGGCCAACTTCTGCTGTTTCCCAGGTGCATTAGCCAGGAGCTGGACTGGAAGTGGATCAGCCAGGACTGGAACCAGCCAGTGTCATAGCTGGCAGCTTAACCCACTGCACTACAATGCAGGCCCCATAGTGATGCATTTTATTGTCTGGATCATTGTGACTCAATTGTGATGGTGGCAGTTCCATCTATCTACACACATGGAACTACATCTATGCCCTGAGCCCATGCCGAATCAGGGGTGTAATAATGAATTACAAATGTGTAAGATGTAATCACTGAGAAAATAAGTAAAATTTTCACAGGGCCTCTTGGTTCCTTTGTAAATTCCTGTGAATATTTAATTATTTCACAATAAAAACTCAAAATATTGCATAAGCTATCTGTAGATGACAATGAGGAAAGTTAATTTTAAGGTAGACCTCCTGGCTACACAAGGGTAAGCCGCCACCTGCAACACTGGCATCCCATTTGGGCACCGGTTCCACTGGATCCAGTTCTCTGCTATGGCCTGGAAAAGCAAAGGAAGATGGCCCAGGTGGGCCCCTGCCACCCACATGGGAGAAGCAGAAGAAGCTCCTGGCTCCCAGCTTAAGCCTGGCCTACCCAGAGCCGGTTAGGCAATCTCAGGAGTAAACCAGTGGATGGAAGATCTCACTTTCTATCTCTCCCTCTCTCTATGCAACTCTGACTTTCAAATTTAAAAAATACATCCTTTTAAAAAAGAAGATAACATTTGTGTTTATTTTCTAATATTTATTTTGATATCATATATATGTATCTAATATAACACTGATATAATCACTGCAAACAACCAATGTGACTTTCAATTGTCCTGCAGCCCAGCATTTTTTGCCGTACTGATTATCCTGGCTTGCTGTGGGAATCTCCGCAGGCAGGTGCCTGCCAATTACATTCTCCTGGGATTCTTCGTAAGTCAGCCATGTTAGGCACCAGTTGTAGTTCCCCTCTGATATAGATTTTTGTCACTTTATTAAACTCATTCTTTTTATTATGCAAACTTCCAGGGGGATAGCACAGGTGGGAATTATGTGAGACACACTCTCGGCGGAATTCTGGCTGCACGGGCAGTTAGTGTACTACACGTGCTGTCAGCAAGTCCGGGACAGTGAGTGGCTCCTGCGCTGACCCGCATCTATTCAGGCTGCGGGTGGGAACGGCTCCCGGCCCCATCGGGCAAGGCGAATGCATTTTGTTACAGGGAGGGAACTCCACATCCACTCCCAAAGTCATGGCCAGAAACGTGCATTGCTTTGTGACGTGTATTTTGCTTCCTTTTTTAAAGAAAGCATGTTTTAAAATATTTTAGCATCTTTTTGCATTTATAACGATCCATCAATCACAGAATCCTTTTCTTCCTTTTTTTTTTTTTTTAAGATTGATTTATTTCAGAGGGAGAGATCTTCCATCCACTGGGTCACTCCTTAAACGGCTGCAACGGCTGGAGCTGAGAGCTTCTTCCTGGTCTCCCACGTGGGTGCAGGGGTCTAAGCACTTAGGCCATCTTCTACTGCTTTCCCAGGCTATAGCAGAGAGCTGTATTGGAAGTGGGGCAGCTGGGACTCGAGCCAGCGCCGATATGGGATGGCGGGGCTGCAGGCCGGGGCATTAACTGCACCACAGCGCTGACCCCATGTATTTTACTTCTGCCTCAAGTCCCACCCGGAGCGGGAGTCATCTCCAAGCTCGGGTTCGTCCTATTCGCACATGGAGTCAGGAGGTTTTCCCAGCCACAGAGCTGTCGCTGGGGGCTCCACGCCTAGGCTCTCCTCGTTGGCCGCTGGTTCCGGGTCCTGGACCCCCAGTGCCTCTTTGTGGTGACCCTGGCCTGCAGGCCTCGCCACAGCTGCCTCTCGTCTGTCACCGGTGCCCCTAGGGCTGCACAGAACCTAGAGGCCCGTTCCTTGCAGCCAGCTCCTCCCTGTGCCACCGTGGGGGCCCCCAGGGTCTTGCAAGCCCCCGGCGCTGCCATTTCCTACACCTGAACGGAATCCTTATTTCTCATTTCATGCCCAGCCCAGCCCAGGGCCGCAGAGCCCTAGGTGCCCATCCCCAACTCCCTTCCACCTGCCTCTCGTTTCCCCGAGGCCCTGGGCTAGCCCGAGTCCAGGGATGGGAATTCCCTGGGTGTCTGGCCACTCTGGGGGGGAGTCCAAAACCATTCCAAGGAGACTCAGGACGGGGCCAGTGAATAGTTCTTCCCGGGAGGGCACCTGCTCGCCACCCTCTCCTCCTCTGGCTCCCAATCCGACCTGAAGGAGTGGATCCAAAGACCTACAACGGAGAAGACGGACTGGCGCGATGTCTGACAGCAGGAGAAACAGGCTCAGATGAAGGTGGTGGCCGGCTTCGGTCACAAGTCGCAGCAAGGCACGAGCGCCTGCGCCCCCTTGACAGAGAGGACAAGCAAGACCCCGCAAGCAGGCACACCAGGAAGATGCTGGGGCAGAGAGGATGCTGTTTTCCCAGAAATGTGTGACTTTTCTAATTTTTAAAAATCGGCCATGGAGGCCGGCACAGTGGCGTAGTGGGTCAAGCCGCCACCTGCCGTGCTGGCATCCCATATGGGCGCCGGTTGTAGTCCCCGCTGCGCCGCTTCCCAGCCAGCTCTCTGCTATGGGAAAGCAGAATATGGCCCAAATGCTTGGGCCCCGGCACCTGTGTAGGAGACCCAGAAGAAGCTCTTGCTCCTGGCTTCTGATAGGCCCAGCTCTGGCGTTGTGGCCAGCTGGGGAGTGAACCACTGGATGCAAGACCTCTCCCTCTCTCTCCCTCTCCCTCTCCCTCTCCCTCTCTCTCTCTCTCTGCCTGCCTCACCTCTCTGTAAGTCAGTCGTGGTTCTGATGTTTATTTCAAAAGGACACACAAGTTATCTTTGGGAATCTCTCCTCGCTGGTGTTTACCTCAGAGCAGTCTCAGATCATGGGAAGACAGGGGCACAGAGAAAGGCCAAGATTTTGTTCTATTTTGTAGACTCCTCTCGTCTCACCCAAGGGTCAGGGAATATGTGGAGAAACCTTTCAGGGAAAACGTGGGAAACTGGCTCGCCTTCTGAAGAGAGGCCCTTGTGCCCTAGAACCGGGGGTCTGGAGGCCAAGCTCCGAGCTCTCGAAGTCCTCGGCAGCTTTGACTTCTGAGACCCCCTCTCCTCCTCTCCTCCCAGGCCCCCAGATCCCTGCATGCCACTCCCAGCACTCACCCCTCCTTCCCGTGCTGCTGGAGCTGGACAAGCGGGAAGCACTTGAGTTAGCAGAGGAGAAAGACACCAGTACCCAGTAGCTGCCTCACGCTTGGGGGAGAGGCGTCTCCTTTTTTCCTGGAACGGGAATAGAAAGTCTGCTTAGTGACTGTAACAAAGCAGGCACGCTCCCCGGGTGTGGGAACTCAGAGGCAACCTGAGGGACTCCTGGGGCTCTCCCAGCCCCTACTCCAGCCCATCACTGGCCACTGGGGAAGCCCAAAGCCAGCCTGGCCGCCTCGCGCATTGCCTGTGCGCTGGTCCTCACCCCCTGAGACTGCATGAGGCTGTCCCAGCTCTTCCCATGGACCAGGGCGTCAGCCAAGTGCCGGGGTGTGCTCTGCCGTAGCACCCCACGGGCTGGGGCTGGCTGCGGGCCTGTGGCCACTGCATGCTGAAGTCCTCACACCATGTCTGTGCCATCCTGGAGCCTGACAGGGGCCCCACGTGTCCTTGGTGGCCTCCCTGGCTCTCAGCCCTTGCCTCCCTCCCATACTGCCCCCCCAAGCTCTAGCTCTGTGGGGTGACGGGGTTCTCTTGTCCCAGAGCAGCTCTCCTCTGAAGCTATGGTTGGCATCCACAGGTGTGCCCCACGCCCTGCCCGACTGCTCCAGCCCCATCTCCTGGAGCTAAGAAGGTCTCAATCCTCACCCCGTGTCTGAGGTTTGAAGAAGGATTTTGTTCTCAGGCAGGCACTATACAAAGTGTCAGTGCCCACACTGTTGGTGACACATTTGTAGAAATGCGGGTCCTGCCCTGATAAAATGGGAACATGCGGTGTGGATGGCCCCGTTTGATCAACGACATTGTGGTCTACAAACCAAGCTTTGACGTTGGTTTCTGCATTCCTAATTAATAGACAATGGACTCACCGATATGTTCAAGGTACCATTGTGTTCTAAGAGATTTGTGGGTGCCAGGGAGAACACCCCCACTGGCCTCCAGCCCCCCTCTACATTCTGGGCCCCAGGGGAGCAGCTTAATGACTGATTGTGAATTTTGTTTCAGACAATCCTTCAAGGGCTGCTGCTGGGAGCCATATCAGTGTAAGTCTTTGACTCAGTTCCTTTTTGTGTGCCTTTTTGGGAATGTGTGTGGACAATAATCACAATCTCTGGTTTTAGCTTCTATAAGGCAGAGGAAGTGTTGTGGGCAACAGCAGCGACCACTCTGGTGACGTTAGCGCTCACTTTATTCGCTCTCCAAACAAAAGTGAGTACGATGGAGACCCATCTCTGTCCTGAGTGTGTGTGCGGGGTGGGTCCCTCTACCTCTCCTGGTTCCTGCTTCCCCATCTCCCCACTTGCTGCTGTCCTGGGGGCCTCACTCCATGGCCCTCTTGCCTTTGGACTTGGGTTTTCCATGGGCTTTGGCCCACGGGGAGCCCTAGCCGGAGGCTGAGGGAGAGAGGAGAGTTATCTATTCCCACAGCCTCCTCAGAACAAGTTCCCTGGGGTCTCTTCTATTCCACACTGGATTTCACTGTGTGTCTGTCTCACAGTGGCCAATCCCGCATCACCTTCTGGGCCCCTGTACCTGCTCCCTCTCTTTTCCCTTCGGGCCTAGCACTACCCCAGCTGTTTCCCCCGCTTGCAGACACTTCTGTAGGTCTTTCCTTTATCAACCAGCCCCCCTCACACTGTCCTACTTAAGTGAGCCATCTTTTCCCTGCTGGGACCCTGAGCAACATAGGGAGTTTAAAAACTAAGAAGTTGCATGGCTCTTGAGGCTCAGAAGGAGGATTCCCAAGAGAACACTGCAGGACTTGGGATTATTCCTTTTAAGTTGGAAATCAGACTGTGTCTCGCCTACCTGAGATTTTCAGCAGTCCTTGCTGGTCATGTCCCTGGGCTGGTCCCATTGAGTTGAATAACTGACCCAGAACAGAGTGTGTTTTCCCAAATTGTTTGACACACATCACAGGGAAGATCTACACAAGCAGAATTTTAATCTTTTCCTGGTGGAAAGAAGAAGAAGAAAAAAAACAAAAAAGCAGTGTCAGCGAGGCAAAGGGTCTACTAGATATTTAGTCAGACTGCATCCAGAGTTGGAGATCTAACCTTAATCCATGGTAAGATCAGTATTTGCTACCTCTGAGCTGCTCATGCATAAAAACCAGCCTCTGTAAACAGATACGCCACCCCGCATTGCAGGGGTGAGCCAGTGCCGAGTGCACGGATTCGCGTAGCCATTTACCATCTTCCAGGGGAGGGCGTCTGGTTCCGTGGTTAAGTCCCCTTGAGACTCCCACAGGCCAGATCAGAGTGCCTCAGTTCCAGTCCCAACTCCTCTGCTTCTGCCCAAGCTTCTTGCTGCTGATACCCTGCGAGGCAGCACATGACGAATCAAGTACCTGGGCCCCTGCCACTCATGTGGGAGACCCGAACCCAGTTCCAAGCTCCAGGCTTCAGACTGGCCCAGCTCTGCCTGTTGTGGGCATTCGGGGAGTGAACTAGCAGACGGGAAATCTCTCTTACTCATCTCTCTCTGCCTTTCAAATTAAGAGAAGGCAGGTTAAAATCTTCTATAATGTGAGCATATTTTCAATGGCCCATTGGGATTTAAGTCACAGGTGACCTAGAATCTGAGTTTGAGGTGCTGTGGGGAGAGGAACGTGATACTGGAAAATATTTTAAAGATGATTTTAGATGACTTCCAAGGGCAACTGAACTGATGTTCGATTAGACAACACTGTTTCCTGTTGAAATTTTGTAGTGGGGCTTACAAAAGTCACTTTCGACCAAGGGCCGCAGAAGGAACAGCACACAACCAGCCTGAGTTTCTTTGTGAAGCCCAACTTAGCAAGGGGAAATGTCCGTTTGCTTTAAATTTAATTGGATCCCATGGTTGAAATTGAAACTTTCAGGCCAGCGCCGTGGCTCAACAGGCTAATCCTCCGCCTTGCGGCGCCGGCACACCGGGTTCTAGTCCCGGTCAGGGCGCCGGATTCTGTCCCGGTTGCCCCTCTTCCAGGCCAGCCCTCTGCTGTGGCCCGGGAGTGCAGTGGAGGATGGCCCAAGTGCTTGGGTCCTGCACCCCATGGGAGACCAGGAAAAAGCACCTGGCACCTGCCTCCTGCCATCGGATGAGCGTGGTGCGCCGACCGCGGCAGCCATTGGAGGGTGAACCAACGGCAAAAGGAAGACCTTTCTCTCTCTCTCTCTCTCACTATCCACTCTGCCTGTCAAAAAAAAAAAAAAAAAAAGAAATTGACCGAGTAGTCTTTTTTAAATTTACCTATTTATTTATTTATTTAAAAGTCAACAGTTCTAGAGAAAGAGACTGATTTTCCATCCATTAGTTCACTCCCCACATGGCCTCCATGGCCAGGGCTGGGCCAAGGCCACAGCCAGGAGGCAGGAGCCAGGATCTTCTTCCAGGTCTCCCATGTGGGTGCAGGAACCCAAACACTTGGGCCATCCTCCACTAATTTCCCAGGCGCATTAGCAGGGAGCTGGATCAGAAGTGGAGCAGCCAGTCTGGGAAGTGGCGCCTACACGGCATGCTGGCCTACACGGTTGCGGCTTTAAGAGCTAAGCTACAACACCCGCCCGGACGGGTAGTCTTGCATGGCTCTAATGTGCTCAGTCCCTCAGTCTTGTCTCTCCCTGCTTTTCTGTCAACAGTGAGGTCTGGGAATAAAAGTGCTGCTTGTGGGAGCCCAAGCCACCTGCCAAGGAGGGGGATAGAGGGCAGAGAAGCTGTGACCCATTTCTGTCCCCAAATGGCAGTCACCTGGGTCCCCAAGTTACTGCCTGCTCTGGGCTCCGAAGGCTAAAGTTCTTGGTGAACCTGATCAGAGCACACAGAGCCCCCATCTGAATCAACCTCCTCACTGTCACATCTATTATCTGCCAGTGAGGAGTAAGCTTAAGATGTCTCTGTCACAGGCCAGATTTACTGCGCTTCAGACCTGTGTTGTCCAGGAGGACTATAACAGAACCAGGGACCCACGTACTTGAGCTGCCTCCCAGGATGTGTAATGGCAGGAAGCGGACGTGGAAGCCTAGCAGGCCTTGAACCCATGCTCTCAGATATGGGATCGAGGGGTTAGCGGCATCTTAACCTGTTATGCCCCACCCACATTTTGAAAAATATGAATAATTATGATTATATAATACATACAAATTTATATTCTACTTCTTCAATCTACCTTTTCAATTTTTTTTAAAGATTTATTCATTTATTTGAAAGTCAGAGTTACAGAAAGGGGGGGAGGGGGAAGCAAGAGGAGGGAGAGGGATCTTCTATCTACTGGTTGACTCCCCAGATGGCCACTACAGCAAGAGCTGGGCCAGTCCAAAGCAAGGAGCCAGGGATTCCTCTAGGTCTGCTTCATGGGTACAGGGGCCCAAGCACTTAGGCCATCCTCCCCTGCTTTCCCAGGCGCATTAGCAGGGAACTGGATCAGAGGTGGAGCAGCTGGGATACAAACTGGCACCCACGGGGATGCTGGTGCCATTTTCCTACTCCACCACAGGGAAGGCTCTTAGGGGGAAATTTCTAATAGATATGAAACACAAAATAGCATTAAGCCCGCATGAACCTATTACCCAGCTTTAAAAATTGTCAACTTGTCTCCTGTCAATCCATTTATACATCTACCTTCTCTCTCTCCTGTAGCAAATCATAGTCCCGTGATTTTAAAAGATTTATTTTATTTATTTGAAGGACAAAGTTATAGAGGGAGGGAGGGAGGGGGAAGGGAGAGAGGGAGAAGGGGAGAGGGAGAGAGTCTGTCTTCCATCCTGTGGTTCACTCCTCACGTGGGCACAATGGTTGGAGCTAGGTCAGTCTGAAGCCAGGAGCCTGGAGTTTCTTCCAGGTCTCCCACACGGGTTCAGGGACCCAAGGACTTGGGGCCTCTTCCACTGTTTTCCAGGCCATAGCAGAGAGCTGGATCAGAAGTGGAACAGCTGGGACTCAAACCTGCACCCATATGGGATTACTGCACTGTAGGTGGCAGCTTTACTCACTGTACCACAGCACCAGCCCCTGTAACTTTTTTTTTTTTTTTTTTTTAAGATTTACAGAATTACAGAGAGGCAAAGGCAAAGCAAGAGACAGAGTCTTCCATCTGCTGGTTTACTCCCCAAATGGTCACAACAGTGCAGCTGTGCTGATTAGGAGCCAGGAGCTTCTTCCAGGTCTCCCACATGGGTGCAGGGGCTCAAGCACTTGGGCCGTCTTCCTCTGCTTTCCTGGGCCATAGCAGAGAGCTAGATGGAAGGTGGAGCAGCCAAGACTAGAACCAGTGCCCATATGGGATGCCTGTGCTTTAGGCCAGGGCTTTAACCCACTGCACCACAGCGCCGGTCCCTCACTGTAACATTTTTATGGAGAAATCTTCCCTGGGTATGGCTAATGGTTTTCCAAAGTTCTCTCAGCCAAACATGAATTATTAGAAATGGGCAGCTTCTGTCCACACAGGTACGAGAGCAGCTCCAGGTATCCTGAAATTCCTTGTAGAAGATAACCCTGTGTTTTGTGTGCTGCTTGTTTTCTCAGTGGGATTTCACTCTGCTCAACGGGGTGCTGTTTGTTTTCCTCTTTGTACTGATGGCCTATGGGATCATCTTAATCTTCGTCCGATCGTATGTAAGTGGGATCTCATTTGCAAACCTCAGAACTGTTGGGACATGTAGTGAGGTGCCACCGTGTCAGTTAGGGTCCTAGGAGACACAGACAAGTGGCGGGGCAACACATGCAAGGATTTTGAGAGAAAAGAAGGGGGCCGAGGAAGGCTGGAGAGCTGTCAGGCCATGTTGGCACCCCTGACCCCAAGTGAAGAGGAAGGAAGGGTGCAGGCCTGTGTGTCCTAGGGGAGGCTGAGCAAGGCCATCAGGTGTCCTTGAACTGAAGCTGGCGACCACAGTCTCCCCAGAAGGGCCCCGCTGCTCCCAGCCAGAGTGGTGGCTACCATGGCCTAACCTAACCAAACCAGTGGCTCCCAGGGCAACCAGCCATGGTCAGCTCTACTCCCTCGGAGACTGCAGGTCTGTGGGCCCTTCCTGGTGGAAGGGGTTGCTGGGAGGAGCCATGGGTGGGGGATCTTGTGCTAGGTGAGCACAGTTGTTATTTCCCGAGAGGACCTGGAGGTGAATCTGCCCACAGGGAGGGTCACATTCCTGCCCTGCGAGCGGCTGCAGCTCATCTGGAAGAAGGGGTGGGTGAGACAGGCCTGTCCGGGCACTTCCGGCAGCAGCCTAGAGCAGCCTTCTGGCTTTGCAGGTCCGGCTCTCTCCTTCCATACACCGAGTGTTTAGTAGATACTGGACACTCGCCCATGCCCATGTGTTTTCACACAGGCATCACATGAAACGCTGACAACTGTCTTGAAAAGATGCATTTTTGCTACTTTATAGATAAGAAAATAATCTCAAAGAAGTTAAAAAACACACCCAAGGTTCTCCAGCTGGTAAGGCGCAGCAGAGGCACTGAGACTATCTGTGCAACCCTAGTGTCCATGCTGTGTCCACCACACTGCACTGTGCGTGGGCAGAATGTGGCTGAGGAGTGGACAGCAAGAGATACGATCTGGACCTGTGGTGTCCGTCTGTGGACACTGTAGGAGTTCAGGCCCACGGAGCACTGGCTGGGGCCTCTGAACCTTTGACTAAAGCCCCAAGGCCAGCGTGGTCCAAATACTGAACCAGAGTTCCCTTGGCAACACGTGGACTTGCTGCATGATCTTCACACATAAGCAGCAGTCCTGACTCTTCAGCTTCATGAATCACCACTTAGGCTTAACGGCGAGGAGGTGGCACCCGTGTTTCAGAGGTAAACTCAAAGGCGTCGGGAAGACTCGCATTAAAAGGCAGCTCTCTGAGTCATTGTGGACGGTACCAGATATTGGTAGCAATAGCATGAGCATTTATTAGGTGGATTCCCCAGGTCCTCACAATATCTCTGGGTGTGATTTTCAGTTCCTGTTCTAAATTTCCTTTCCTAAACATCTATAATCAATAACTTTACACATACATTTGAATGGAAGACTGTAATGGGGCCTTATTCTAAGTCTACACACTTGTGTGACTCATAGGCCTGAATCCTCTAGACTTTAGTTTTCAGGTGTTTCCTTGGTTGGCGGGGTCTGGAGATAACTGTGTCTCCAGACTAGGCGGCTGGCTCCAGGTCAGCAGAGCACTCTCGCCTGCCCTCCTAGGACCACTTCACCCTGAAGAGCCGAGGCCATGTTCCCCTCAGATGTCGGGCACCACCTCTGCATCCTGTTACCATAGGGGGCTCACCTTTGGCCTGTGCAGGCCAGCTCTGCCTGCATTTGCCTGGAATTGAGGAGATGCTGTTAAAGGACTGACTTTCGTAATATCGGTCCCTTTCTGACAGCAGTGACCCAGGTGAACGGTCTCGTTATTCCAAACCCCAATCTTAACACTGTGTATGCTGTCTCCTTTCTCTGCAGTGGCTGCATCTGCTGTATGCTGGACTAGGAACTCTGATCTTCTCATTTGTAAGTCCATTTCCCTTTTTCTGAGAATGAGTCAGCGAACACTCTCCCATCTGCAGGTTCACTCCATAAATGCCTGGGAGCTGGGAACTCAACCCAGGTTTTCCACATGGGTGGCAGGGACCCAACGACTTGAGTCATCACCTGCTGCCTCCCAAGGTGTGCATGAGCAAGAAGCTGGAATTGAAAGTGGAGCAGGGACTTGAACCCAGGCACTCCACCTGGGATGTAGACACCAGATGCCCTCTCCCCATCCCTGCCTCATGTTCGACTCCCTTCTCTGCCAGACACTACACTGTTCTTTCTTCCATTCTCCAAGGCTCAGGTAAATATCTTCCTTAATTGGGCTGTTTACACATTGTGCTCGGTAACATCTGTAATGAATCTGAATGAGGCTACCCAAGATGTGCTCAATATCTTTTTTCAAATCAATTAATTTGGGTTGGGGGAGGGAGGGAGAGAAACACTCTTGCCCATAATGACCAGCCTGAAGCTCGGAGCCATGAACTCAGCCTAGGTCTTCCACATGAGTGGCAGGAACCCAGTTACGGGAGCCATCTCTGTTCTTCCCTGAGTATGTATCAGCAGAAAGCTGGAGTCGGGAGCAGAATGTGGGTGTCAATGGCCGGCGCCGTGGCTCAACAGGCTAATCCTCCGCCTTGCGGCGCCGGCACACCGGGTTCTAGTCCCGGTCGGGGCGCCGGATTCTGTCCCAGTTGCCCCTCTTCCAGGCCAGCCCTCTGCTGTGGCCCGGGAGTGCAGTGGAGGATGGCCCAGGTGCTTGGGCCCTGCACCCCATGGGGAGACCAGGAAAAGCACCTGGCTCCTGGCTCCTGGCTCCTGCCATCGGACGAGCGCGGTGCGCCGGCCGCAGCGCACCGACCGCGGCGGCCATTGGAGGGTGAACCAACGGCAAAGGAAGACCTTTCTCTCTGTCTCTCTCTCTCACTGTCCACTCTGCCTGTAAAAAAAAAAAAAAAAAAAAAAAAAGAATGTGGGTGTCAAACCCAGGCACTCTGATAGGGCAGCAGGCATCCCAACCGCTAGGCCAACTGCCCCTCTCCAGTAGCTGTCTGTTCCTTCCTTCCCTTCCTTCTCATTTCTACAAGGCCAGGTGGGAACCAGCAGCCCAGGAGAGCAGATGCCAGACTCACTAGACAGCACTAGCCAGCGTTCTAAAATGGATTAAAGAATCTTGAAGACACCAAGAATTCTCCCGAATGCCAGCGGATCTGGGGTCTGACTCAGCAGCCCAGCACTGGACTCCGAGTGTCAGTGTGGACAGGAGGGGCTGAGCGTTGGTTTTCTGTTTCTGCCTCAAATGCACACATGTTGCCTGGGGCCAGTCACTTGGCCACAAACCCCAGCATCAGAGAGGGTCCGTGACTTATTTCCTCTTGATATTTTAGGAACTCATAACTGTCTTTCAGCCGAGCTGAAATGATTACTTGGGAGTTATTTAGTCTCAAAGCCCCTCTCCCCCTTTCATTTTGGATGTGGTGACACAACTACAAAGCCATCCCCAAACGACCACATCTGCTGTTACCTCAAGCCCAGGAACTCAGAATTATGACTCCATGTGGATCACGTGTGGATCACATGTCCAGGAGCCATCTTTATTCCATTCTTTGCTCAGAAAGAATATGGGTAAAAGGTCCCAAGCACAGGCATTTTGCAGTTTGTGTGTCCACCTGGTCCACCTGGACCTCATCCCTGACTCAAGGTCCAAATGTTGATGGGGCTGGAAAGCTCAAGGGTTTTGGTGTCCCAGGCCCCAGGAAGTTGAGAACTTGCTTTTACGGAGCACAAACTCAGGACACCATGAGCGACCGAGGCACTGATGAGTGACACAGTCACCAGCAGTTAAGCTGCTATGCAGAACACCCACATCCCGCATCAGGGTGTCTGGGTGCTGGTCCTGGCTCTACCTATTGATTCCAGCTTCCTGCTACTGCAGAACCTGGAAGGCAGCAGATGACAGCTCAAGCCCTTGAGTCCCTGCTACTCAGATGGAAAATCCACACTGAGTACCTGAATCTGGGCTTTGGGCTGGCTCTGCCCCAGCTATCGCGGGCATTTGGAGAGTAAGCCAAAGAATGGGAGACCCCCTGTGTCTATCTCCCTGTCTTTCAAATAAAATAAATACTTTAAAATAAAATAAAATAATAAGGATAGCACAGCCACAAAGTGGTTTTCTGTAATATTTTTTCTTGGTACTCAAATAATTTTTCTCCAGATCATCTGGGACACTTATTTGAGAGAAATGTGCCATTGAAGTGCTAATTGTTCCTCCTTTTCTTCAAGTACTTGGTGATGGATGTGCAGCTGATGGTGGGGGGGCGCCACATTCATTCCGACATGGACCCTGAAGAGTATGTGTTCGCTGCCCTGAACATCTACCTGGACATCATCAACCTTTTCCTCTTTATTCTGCAACTGATTGGTCTGGGCCGGTAGTCATGAGGCCAAGGCTGCTTGTGTTGTGAAGAGGGAAGGAGGGGGCACCTGTGGGTCCTGCCAGGCTCAGACATGCAGAGGTGACCGCTCGTGAGCCCTTCAGTTTTAAAAAAATTTAAGAATGCATATTTACTTTTCTGTCAAAAACACCAAGTGTTCAGTAGATGGTAGCTGTAACTGTTGTATTTTTAATTCCGTTGTCACATAGCAAGAGTTTCTGATGTCTCGAATTTCCAAGGATGTACACCATAATCATATTCTCATAAACATTTGTAAGATGCGCATTAGTTTGTTGAAGTTTTCTAGGCACTAGTGGAAACTGTAAACGTGAATAAAGTGGGTTACAAAAACCTACACTCACTTCTGCTTCTCTTGATTTGGACGTGACGTGGGAATATTTTAGCAATTATAAAGAGTAAGATAAACCAAGGAATTCCACCTCTCCCTGGATTCGAGTCAGATGAGAGGGAATACTGGTATCTCCCTGCCAGGCTTCGAGGGGATGAAGCAAGTTAATGGACCCAAAGGGCTTGGCAGAGTGTCAGCCACTACTGTCACCCTCTCTCCTGCACTTGTGGGTGTGGCTCAGAGACCACCTCCTCTGACTACTGGGGACCACTGGCTTCCTTTGAAGCCCCCTACTACTTTATTTTTTAAATGAACTTATGTTTTTCTAAAAATCATTAATTTATTTATTTGAAAGGCAGAGTTACAGAGAGGGAGACAGAGAGAACCACCTACTGGTTCACTCCCCAAATGTCTGCAATGGCTGGAGCTGAGCCAATCCGAAGCCAGGAGCCAGGAGCTCCTTCCAGGTCTCCCACATGGGTTCAGGAGCCCAAGCACTTGGGCCATCTTCTACTGCTTTCCTAGGCCATAGCAGAGAGCTGGATCGGAAGGGGATCAGCTGGAACTCGAACTGGCACCCCTGCAGGATGCCAGCACTGCAGGCAGTGGTTTCACCTGCTGACCACAGCGCCGGCCCCAGCCTACCCTTACTTCCCCGGCCCTCCCTCAAAAAAGCCTTTTATTTAAGAAATACAAACTTCATGCATTTCATAAGTACAACTTTAGGAATATAATGATTCTCCCCACCATACCTGCCCTCCCACCCACTCTCCCACCCCGCCCCTTCTCCTCTCCCATTCCCAGTTCCATTCTCCACTAAGATCCATTTTGAATGAACTTTTGCCAAGTAAAGAGTACAACAATTTTCACCAAAAAAAAGGGCTGTTCAAAGTCACTGCATCTTGAAGTTAATTTCACTTTTTTTTTTTTTAAAGAAACTTAATTAACTTTAAAGAAGCACCCAGAAATGATACATCTTTTGCAAGCACTTAAACATAATTATAATACAACTCTTTGAGGACACAGGTTCTGCATTGGAAGTTATTGCACAGTGACTCCTGTTGTTAATTTAACAACACTCTTATGTACTCCACCTGAGCTGCCTAGGCTATGGAAGCCTTTTGAACCCACAGACGCCATCAGTATTTAAACAAGGCTATAAGCAAAGTGGAAGTTCTCTCTTCCCTTCAGAAAAAAGTGCCTCCTTCTTTGATGACCACTTCTTTCCACTGCCTACCCTTACAATCATGGTGACTGTACAATTCAGCAAAATATACCAACCATTAAGTTATTCAGCAAGGAATGTAGAATGCAATCTCCTCAACACTATCTGAAACCCAACAAGATGTTTATGCTTTTACTATTTCTGTTTTGGACTGACAATCCAACTAAACTGAGATTCCGACCACAAAGCCTGCAAAAAACCCTCTTTCACCTCTTACCTTGGCACACTGCATGTGATTGCAGCCTTCGTTCTTCTGTATTGGAGACTTACAGTTGGCACAGGGCTTGGAGTTGGTTAACAGCCAGAGACAATTGGCAGCATCCTCATAAGCTTCACTAACTCCAACCACTTTGGGTATTAAGCACAAAGACAAACACAAACGACTTAGAGTACAACTTCAGTGGGAAAACAACCCCGCCTTTTCTTTGTAGGGCGTCTCTCCATTTTAATCAATATTTATTTTCCAACTGGAATCTATGGGAAAGTCATTAAACAGCTTCATTGTTAATAGCATAACTATAACATAAGGAGCCCGACTCCAAAGCCCTGTTCATGAAATCTGGTATGAAGGAGAGATTCCTCCATGACCTTCTGTCCAAGTCAACTGGAAAAGCAAGAACCAAAGGGAGCAATACAGTTACTCTCCTTTCTGCAGCACCACCATTACTTTTAGCTCAGAGGCCCTAACATATTCTTATGGCTCTTATTGTTCATTGTCATAATAAACAAAGCACAGAGCCAAAAACCAAAGCAGCTGTGTGGGGGCAGGTGCTGTGGCCCCATGAGCCCTCTGCTTTAGATTCTGCATTTTATCAACATGAACACATAACCTATCTTCATTAAAAAGTTTGAAAAGTATTGTGGTAAGTTTTTTTTTTTTTTTTTTTTTTTTTGACAGGCAGAGTGGACAGTGAGAGAGAGACAGAGAGAAAGGTCTTCCTTTACTGTTGGTTCACCCTCTAATGGCCGCTGTGGCCGGCGCACTGCGCTGATCCAAAGCCAGGAGCCAGGTGCTTCTCCTGGTCTCCCATGGGGTGCAGGGCCCAAGCACTTGGGCCATCCTCCACTGCACTCCCTGGCCACAGCAGAGAGCTGGCCTGGAAGAGGGCAACTGGGACAGAATCCGGCGCCCCGACCGGGACTAGAACCTGGTGTGCCGGCGCTGCAAGGCAGAGGATTAGCCTATTGAGCCACAGCGCCGGCAAGTCTCATTCTTGCAGTTACTTTTATTCCTGAATCCCCAGGTAACAAATAGGGCAAACCAATGTACATTTATTAAAATTTGGTAAATTTTGACTTAAGTAATTAAAAATATCAACTTATCAAAAAATAATTATTTCAGTTAGTTAATAACCAAATAACACAATCTAAAAGTAACATCACCATTACTACCACCATCAATATCATTATTAATATTTCTGAATGTTTATTTGAAAGGCAGAGTTACAGACAGAGGAGACAGAGATCTTCCACCCACTAGTTCACTCTCAAATATCTGCAATGACCAGGGTGGGGTCAGGTATAAGCCAGGAGCTTCTAATGGCTCCCCCACATGGGTGCAGGAGCCCAGAGACTTGGGCCGTCCTCCACTGTCTTCCCAAGTGCATTAGCAGGAAGCTGGATGGGAAGTGGAGTAGTCTGGTCTCAAACCAGTGCCCATATTAAATGCTGGTGCAGCAGGCTGCAGCTTAACCCGCCATACCACAGGGCTGGCCTCCATCATCATTTTAAATAACGATCTGATTGCAAAGGGTTAAATTTGTTAAAAAAGACCCATCACCAGACTCGGGTAGTCTTATCATCTAAGAGGTGCTACGTCACTCTATTAACAATCTGCCAATCCTGCTCACCCCTCACTAAGACGGCTAGTATCAAAAAAGCCAGGGAGCCAGTGCTGTGGTGCAGCAGGTAACAGCCCTGGCCTGCAGTGCTGGCATCCCATATGGGCGCCGGTTCTAGTCTCTGCTGCTCCTCTTCCAATCCAGCTCTCTGCTATGGCCTGGGAAAGCAGTAGAAGATGACCTGAGTCCTTGGGCCCCTGCACCCACGTGGAGGACCAGGAGGAAGCTCCTGGATCCTGGCTTCGGATAGGTGCAGCTCCAGCTGTTGCAGCCATCTGGGGAGTGAACTAGCGGATGGAAGACCTCTCTATCTCTACCTCTTTCTGTAACTCTTTCAAATCAACAAAATAAATCTTAAAAATTTTAAAAAGCCGGAAAACAACAAATGTTGTTATTCACAGAAACTGGAACTCTCATACACTGCTGAAAGGTAAAAGCATTCAAAAGCAAATGCTGACGTAGCTGTCATCAAAGACAGCCGGTGGCTCCTTATGAAGTTCACCACGCTATTATTCAGCAATTCCACGCTTAGGCACACACGTCAAGGAGCTGGAAGCAAGGACTCAGAACTGTACGTCAGTACTCAGAGAAGCACGATTCGCAACAGCCCCAAAGGTGGAAACAACTTGAGTGCCTGGCAACAGATCGATCCACACACAAACCATGCTGTGGGGTAGCAGGTAAAACCACCACCTGCAGCACCAGCGTCCCATATGGGAGCCAGTTCAAGTCCTGGCTTCTCCACTTCTCATCCAGCTTCCGGCTAATCATCTGGGAAAACAGCAGAAGATGGCCCAAGTGCTTGGGCCCCTGCACCCACATGGGAGACCCAGAAGAAGCTCCTGGCTCCTGCCTTTGGATTGGCGCAGCTCCGGCCATTGCGGCCACCTGGGGAGCGAACCAATGAACAGAAGACCTCTGTCTCTGTCTCTTCCTCTCACTGTCTGTAACTCTATCTCTCAAGTAAATAAATAAAAAAAATCTTTTTTTAAAAAAAGGGAAAAGGGGCCGGCGCCCTGGCTCACTTGGCTAATCCTCTGCCTGCGGTGCCAGCATCCCATATGCCCGAGGAAGGCAGTGGAGGATGGCCCAAGTCCTTGGGCCCTGCACCCCATGGGAGACCAGGAGAAGCACCTGGCTCCTGACTTTGGATCAGCATGGTGCACCTTAGCGGCCATTTGGGGGCGGGGGGGGGGGGGGTTGAACCAACGGAAGGAAGACCTTTCTCTCTGTCTGTCTCTAACTATACCTGTCAAGTAAAAAAAATTAAAAAGAAAACAAGGGTAAAACCGAGTTGTTCATAAAGGAAAATATTGAACAAAACATAGTTAGGGGTCTAAACAGTGAGTAAAAAGGAAACAATACAAAACTAAGGAAGCAGCATAGCAAACGACAAGAGAATTACTCAGTTACTTGAATATCAGTGTAACAGCATACACGTTCGCTATCATCTAACGTCCATCAAAAACTAACACTGAGCCCTGCTGCCGCGGCTCTGGCGCCCTTCCCAGAAGTCGCCGCCAGCCCCCCGCCTGCTCACCTGTCCGCCGTCGGAGAGTCCGAGCGTCCGCCCCACGTGCCGGCTGAGCTCAGCCACACTCTCGCCCGGGTCGCTGAACCGCCGGCCTTCCACCCAGCTCAGGAACACGGGCTGCCGGCCCCAGGCTACTTCTACGGCCTGGGTCTGTGCACGGGGACCGGGGAGGGGAGGGTCTCAGCCCGGCTGCGGCCCACGCGGGATCCTGCACGCGCGGCGCCGCGTCCGCGTCCGCCAGCGCCTGCAACACCTGCGACCTGCCCCAGCCGGGCGGAACCAGGCCGCTGCCCCTCGTCCGAGCACCGCAGCCCGTGGGGACGTCGCTCTGGGTTCTGAGCGGCGAGACAGGCGACCGGCCTGGGGCTGCTCCGGACGCGGCGGGGCGGGCAGAGGACCCCCAGACCGCCCCAGGGACCCCCTCCGGGGCTGGCCGCGGCCCGGCGCCCGCGGCCGGCGCGTTACCTGCAGCAGGTGCAGCTGGGCCACGAGGCGCCGCGGCAGGTGCAGGAAGCAGTCGCGAGCGTTGGTGAAGACCACAGTCACGGCCGCCCCGCCGGCCCCCGACCCCGCAGGGCGACCGTCGCCCCACATCGTCCCGCAGCGCGGCTCGGCCGCCGCCCACCGCCGCCCGCGTCTGACCCCTGCCCCGGCAGGCCGAGCGCATCGAGCCCGACAGCATCGATCGGCCGCGCCGCCGGCGGTCCCGCCCTCTCGCCCGGCCGCGCGTCCCGCCGCGCGCCCTGCGGGGCAAGGCCGGCTTCTCACCCGCTCTCCGCCGGGCCGCTAGGGGGCGGCACTCGCTCCCCGAGTCCTCGCTCGCAGGAAACGATGGCCGACGCTGTCGATGCTCCAGCCAATCCGGGCCGCCGTGACCCATCCCGCCTCTTATTGGAGAACCGAGGGGCCGCCCGGCGGATGTTGTCTTCGCCGGGAGCGGCGGGGCGCGATGGCGTCGAGGGCCGGGCAGCCCGGGAGCGTGTGGGAGCACCACGTCCCGAAGGCGGTGTGCGACACGCGGGCCAAGTATCGGGAGGGACGCCGGCCCCGCGCCGTCAAGGTGACGTGTCGCCCACGGGTGGCCGCAGCGCCCCGCGAGGACGGAGTGGGCCCCGCTGCTGGCCGGTCCGGCGGCCGCCGGGGGCCGTGAGGAGCCCTGGGCCGGACCCGAGAGCGGGGGAGCCGAGGGGCGGCCTGGAAGGCCGGCACTGCCGCTGGGCGCGACGCGGGGCGCTGCGGGGCTGTCCTCCGCGCTGACCACGGGCGGGGCGCGGGGGTCGCGCTGGCTGCGTGGCCGTCGGGCGACTCCGCCACGCCGACCTCGGGGCCCGCAGCCCGGCGGGGAGCCCGCCCTCGTGCGGGGCTGCGTCGTGGGCGGAGGCTCGGGCGGGAGGTCTCCTGTTGCGTGGGTTTTGCGCTCCGCGTGAACGGAGTGTTGGTTCGCAGAGCCGCGTTTGTGCGCGCACGGGTCCCTAAGCGCGAGTGTGACGGGCACCGAGCTCTGCGCTGGCCTCTGCAGGTGTACACGATCAACCTGGAGTCCCGGTACCTGCTGGTCCAGGGCGTCCCTGCGCTGGGAGCCATGCGGGAGCTCGTGGAGCGCTTCGCTCTGTACGGCGCCATCGAGCAGTACAATGCTTTAGACGAGTACCCGGCGGAGGAGTTCACCGAGGTCTATCTCATTAAGTTCCTGCACCTGCACAGCGCCAGGTACCGTGCGCGCGGGCGGCGCCTCGGTCTCTGCCTCCCTCCTGGCGGCCGGTCCGGGTCCGCCTCCTCGCCCCTGCGTCGCCCCGGGCCTGAGCGCGGGCACCTCGGACAGGCCGGGAACGGGAATAAAGATGGGTTGGCTTCTGTGCGGAGACACGGAGCGTGCGCGGGGGTCATCAGCGAGTTCGCAGACCAGAGCGGCTGGGCGTGGGCCGCCGCCTCCATGGCAGAGCCGCATTCCGGTCTCCGCTGCTCTGCTCCCGCCAGCATCCTGCCGCTGTGCGCCCTGGGAGGCCGCAGGTGCAGGCGCAGGCGCTGGGTCGCTGCCACCCCACCGACACAGGAGGTCTGGATTCCTGGGGGAGGCGAGAGGCGGCCCCGGAGCCCCACAGGCTCGGCGGGGTCGGCAGCGCGCACAGCAGAGCCCCGGCTTTCCCGTGTGCAGGGTGGATGCGCGCACACACAGCCGGGCGTTCCCTGCGGATCCCCACGTTCGGTGCCAGCCGAGCTCTCGTTCTGGGTGCGTCTAGGGTAATCGCTGCCGGGACGTGTTTCTGTCCAGGACGGCCAAGAGAAAGATGGACGAACAGAGCTTCTTCGGGGGGTTGCTTCACGTGTGCTACGCTCCGGAATTTGAAACCGTTGAGGAGACCAGGAGGAAGTTAGCAGCGAGGAAGGCGTACGTGGGGAGGAGCACGAGGAGTAAAGGTAGGGAGCGCCCTCCGTCCCCTGCTGGGTGTGGGCGCTGGCAGCGTCCTCGGGTGCCCGCACCGCCCACGCCGCCCTCGCCCGCGGCTGCAGGGATGAGGTCTGTGCCAGCCCCAGGCCCGGCCTTCGGCTCCTTTCCTGAGCCGGTCACAGCAGTTTCTGCGTGGCGGCCCGGGCAGACTGAGACCGCTAGGTTCTGGGGACCAGAGGGCGCAGTGGGTGTGCACGCAGCCCTGGGCGTAGGAGGCACCCCCCCCCCCCCCCCGCCAGTTAACGCGCAGAAGCCTCAGGAGAGATGGGGACCCAGACACCCGAGGGGTGGGCGAGGGAGCGGCCTGACGCGGGCTCCTTTTTAGCCTTTGTAACTTGGACCACGTGGACGCGCCCCGCCAAGCATCGCGGACCTGGGGTGGCATCGGTTCCCTGACCGAGGACCGCACTAGTGAACGCTTGTTTCACTGTCGCTTTGCCTGGGAACCCGAAGGCTGCGTCCCGACGAAGCCGCCGCCGCCCCCCCAGCCCGGAGACACGGACCCCTGCAGCCCGGACCTGCCCTCGGGCGGTGCTGTGTCCTGCCCGGCCACCCCGGACCCCTCTGCTGGGCGCTCGTGGCCACCTCTTCCCTGCCCCTGCCAACGGCCTCTGTGCTCCTTCGCCGCGCACCGTGCTGGGGCACCTGGTGAGCACATGGGCGGCGGGGCCGTCGTTGGAGCAGGGGGCCCCCGGCTCTGGGACTCTGCGCCAAGCCCACGGAACGCTGTCGGGACCATCGCGGCCTGCACAAGGCCACCCGAGGCCGCCCCGTCTTCGGCAGCCGTGGACAGGTTCCTGCCTCGGAGCACGCAGCTGCAGGAGCGCCAGAGACGCAGGGAGGAGGACCGGAAACGAGGAGCCAGCCCCGAGCCTGGCCCGAGTGGCCGCAACGTGGTCATCGGGCCCCTGCTGCCGCAGGAGCCCGAGGTGGACCTGCACGACGCCTCGCTGAATGCCACGGCCACCCTCATTCGGAGGAGACTCAGAGAGGTGAGGGCGCTGGAAAGCCTGGGTGGACATGGCGGTTGTAGGGCCATGAGGAGCCACGGGGAGCGTCCTCCGTGGGAACCCCGCTGTTCTAAGTGTGAGGGTTCTCTGTGGTGTCTACAACTCTCTGCTGATTAGCTGAGTCACCTAACCTTCATCTGCTGTGGTTGTTCATTCTTGGTTCGAACGTGAACCGGCGTTTTCCATCACTGTACAGGTAAGTCCCTGAGATGGAGCCCAGGCCTCCTGCTTAAGCGCCCAGGGAGCTGAGCAGAGCCCGGGGGGAGGAGAAACGCGGTTGCACGTTTTGTCTCTGAAGTTCAAAGCTACTGCAGGTTACATCGACTCAGAAGGCTGCTTTAGCCTCTGTGTGTGAGAAAGCTGCAGGGGTGAAACTTTTAGATTGGGCCGTGAGGTTTGCACTGGACCCATCAGCCTCTTCTAAGCCTAGATGGGATTGTGCTGCTAGCCATCTTCACGTAATCCCTCTCCCTTGCCTAGGCACACATGAGAGCAAGGTACTGTTTGGAGTAGCTCTGGAAGGAGACCTTTCTGTGGGTGGGGGTTGAACTCCTGAACGGAGGGTCACAGGCGGCCTCGTTCTTGAGCCCCAGGGGTCACAGGGTGATCTGACAGAGCTGTGGTAGTTACAGTGTGGCTGAGGGAGGCTGAGGCAGCTGACTGCCTTTATATAGCTTTTCTACCCAGAAGCGTCCTCCTTGGGCTGCTTCAGAAAAATCAGCCCACGATGCAGCTCACATGCTGAGCCCCCAGTGTTTCCCTGAGAGCTGGCTGCAGACCAAGGCGTGCGTATGGACCACGGCCCTCAGCCAGAACGGACTGCATTTTTAAGGAAAAGGGATAAAGTCCAACCCCTAGACACAGAAATAGAACAGAAAAGAAAGCCAACACAGCTTACCTCAAAATCTAACACTTCTCCATGTCAGGTGAGGGCTTTGTAGGCGCTGTGACGGGCGCACTCACTGATTCCGTTGGTGGGGTGGCTCTCCCCTAGGGATTCAGGATTCTGCCGTTCTCTGCTCCTTTCACCAAGTCTTCATCCTCTCCCCCAGGTCACCCACTGTTACCAGCGTCTCAAGGACGTGCAACCAGGATCGCAGTGTCCTAAAACCACAGATGGCTTTAGATCAGTGAAGACGTGTTAAAGAGCACACGTTCACTTCTGTCCTCTTAACATGGTTTTTCCGATCGATGGTAGAAACCTCTGCTCTGTGCTAGGTCTTCAGCTATACTTTTCGTAGGCCAGTTTTCTAACAGTGAGGGAGGGATGGACAGTTGGCTGTCTCTGCTATGTCTTCTCGCAGCGTACTCACTCTGATTGTGAAGGCTCAGCCTCAGTGTTCCTTTCTCTTTTGCACACAGGTGATGTCATCTGTCCCAGAGCCCCCGGAGGACAGGCTGGGAGATGTGCATGCGGGTCGTCCACTGAAACAAAGAAGGAGAATATAAACTGTCAGCACAGCAGAGCGTCCAGATGGAGTATTTGTATTTTACCCTTGATGAGATGTTGCTATTTTACAACATGCCTTTTTGTGATTTCTTTCAAGATATTTGTCCAGTGTCACCCATCCTTACTGTTGCAGAAACATTGTAACGTGGCCTCCCCATCCAGCATCTAGAAGTCCAGGCGTCTGAGTGCCAGGGCTTCAGAGTGAAGACAGGCCTGTGAAGTAGAGAAGTTAATAAACTGTGGAGCAGAGCTGGAACTGCAGACTCTCACACGGTTTAGTAACATCAAAGAGGGTTTACTTGATCTGTGGCTCTAAAAACATCAGTACTTGAAGAAATTTTATAAAATGTATTTATTTGAAAGCCAGAGTTTCAGAGAGAGGTAGACAGAGAAGGCCTTCCACCTGCTGGTTGACACCCAAAAAGGCTGCAACATCAAGGCTGGGCCAGGCTGACAGTAGGAGCCTGGAGCTCCACCTGGGTCTCCCACATGGGTGGCAGGAGCCCAAGGACTCTGGTCCTTCCTGGTGCTTTTGCCAGGCACGCTAGCAGGGTGCTGGATCAGAAGTAGAATCGTCAGCACTCGAACCCAGTACCCACATGGGATGTGTGCATTGCAGGTACTGGCTTGACCCGCTGCCACACAACCAGCTCCACCTGCTAGACTCCACCCTCGCTTCAGGGCTTTGCACAGGTGTTTTCTGTCAGGGGAGCGCGGAATCAGAAACCCACGGAGGTCTAGGCTGACCGCAGTTTCCTTACTGATGGGAATAACCTGAGGGGCAGGCGTTTGGTGCAGTGTTAGGGTGCCGCTTAGTTTGCCCTCTTCCATGTCAGGGTGTCTGGGGTCCAACTGCAGCTCTGCTTCTTGGTCTCACTTCCTGCCAGTGCCCCCGGGAGGCAGCATGAGAACTCAGGTATTAGGTCCCTGCCTCCCAGCTGGGAAACTTGGATTGATCTGTGCTCTTGGCTTTGGCCTGGTTCTGCCCGGGCATTTGGAGAGCGAACCTGCAGGTGGAAGATCTTTCTGTGTCTGCTTTTGAAATAAAATGAGAGAAAAGTGTCTCCTGCAGAATGTTCGTAGACCATGGGATTAAAAGATCAGTTTATTTTGGCACAGAAAATTTTGAAGTCCATGTAAACAAGGAGTCTTCAAAACTTCATGAGTGCACCTTATCAAACAGTTGTGTGTGAGTGTCAAAACAATGGTGGACAAAGTAAGCGTGCCGTGTAACTCCGTTTCCCCACCCCTTTTGAACTTCCCCCATGTGCCCTGGAACGTAACCCAGCCTGTTCCCTACTGGAGAGCCGGTGGTCATGACAGATGGAACCGCGTGCTGTGGACACGTGCAGTGGCACAGGAGCACACGGTGCCGCGTCCTGGGGCTGTAACAGCATCCACGCCGGCCCAGGGTTAGACGCAGCAGCCAGCGTCTGGGGGAAAGGCCAGCGTTCCCGCGGGGCCAGGGTGTCCTGAGAAGGGTCTGGAGAGGCAGGCATGCAGCCCAGGAGGCACGTGGTTGTCAGGTCACAACAAAGGGCTCCCTTTTACATTGTCCAGAATGATCGATTCACCGAATTTAAGAAAGAGTGAGAGAAAAGCAGTTTAACTTTTGGGCTGGAAAAGGTACGAAGACACCGAGGTATCTCACTGGATCCGAGGGCCAGATCTAGTGCACAAGCGTTAGGAAGTGGATCCCCTGTGCCCAGGGCACAGAATCGTTCCCAGTCACTCACACTGAGGTTCATCATCTCTGCCTCACCCCTCCCAGCCCCTTATCTCCCATCTCTGTCCCTGTTTGGCTGTGTTCTAAGCACAGGCTTACCTCACACGCGAGGAGCCATAACTTCCACACTCCTGCCTTTCACAGCCCCCAGTTTAGGAACCCTACAGAAGGAGCCTCTCGCTGGTGTCTATTTCCATCCCAGCAAAGCACTCAGATGGACGCCCCCTGAATTAGGTGCTCATCCAGCTCAGAGCTGCCGGCGGACGGCTGGCCACAGGTGGCTCCAGCCGGGTCCCATGGCCTTCCTGGTGGTGGCTGGGTGCAGTATTTTGTGACTGCCCCAGTAACACAACATTTGTACACAGTGTGTACTGATGGCAGGCCTGTCTTCAGTTCTGCACTGACATTCTGACAGAGATCATCTGCCGCAGACTGGACTTAGCAGAGAACCAGAGCACTCAAAGAGTTCTTGAAAACAGATCGCCATGCCCATTGATACCAAGTTTGACCACAAGGTGTGTGGCACCAGCACTGTGGTATAGTGAGTAAAGCTGCCTCCTGCAGTGCTGGCATCTCAAATGAATGCGGGTTCGAGTCCCAGTCCTGGCCACTCCACTTCAATCCAGCTCCCTAGCTATGTGCCTGGGAAATCAACAGATGATGGCCAAAGTTCCTCTCCCCTGCCACCCCCACGAGCGACCTGGATGGAGTTCTGGATCCTGCCCTTGGTGTGACCTAGCCCCTGGGGATTGCTGCTACAGCAGATGGAAGACCTCTCCAACTCTGTAACTTGGCTTTTCAAAAAGAATCCGTGGTCGTTGAGAACCACTGCTCTCGAGAGTGTGTGACTGCTTCCATCCACGCTGTCCACGCGTGCTTAAGCTCACAGAGGTCCTCTGCCGCAGTCATGGCTGTGGAGGGAGCACAGGTACAGCTGGGCAGCCCAGGAGGTCCTGAGCACTCACTGGGCAGAGAGGAGGTGTCAGGCTGGCGGATGGGGGAGGGGCGCTGTTCTCACACCACTTTACTGGGGGTGTGGGAGGGGAGGGGAAGAGTCTCAAAAGCAAGCATGGGTTGCTGAGAACAGCACGTGTCCACTAGAACTTTCTTTCCGTGTGTTTAAAGTTCCATAAACTGGGGCCCTTGCTGTGGCTAGTAGGTTAAGCGTTCTCATGCAGCCCCAGCATCCCATATGTGTGCTGGTTCAAGTCTCAGCTGCTCCACTTCCAATCCAGCTCCCTGCTAATGGTCTGGGAAAGCAGTGGAAGATGGCCCAGGTGTTTGAGCCCCTGCACCCACATGGGTGACGGAGAAGAGGGTCCTGGCTCTGTTGGGGCCATTTGGGGGAGGGAACCAGTGGATGCAATATTTCCCTCACTCCCTGAGCCTTCCAAATAATAATAATAATAATAATAATAATAATAATAATAAGAGACTTAGGAGCGGCGCTCTCTGCCCACGGGGTTGTGGAGCCGGGGAGGGGAGGGAGCGGAATTTTCGGGGTCTCGCTGAGTATCAGAGATGGCGAGGTACCGGCCCAGGGGTCCCGGTCCTGCCTTCGACCCGGTTCCGGGAGGTGGCTCTGCACCCGCCTTCCGCGGACAACAGGGACCACGCCGGTGCCCCGCAGCCACATCCTGCCAGTTGCAGGCGCGTGCGGTCCCCGGGCCCGCCTCGACCCCGCGCCAGGCGAGATCTCGTCCACAGGCGGGGCAGGGACCGAGCGCCGGTCGCTCCTGACGCGCGGGGAACCAGGCCGGGGAGCTGCGTGGGGGGAGCGCGAGCCGACGCCGGGCGGGCCCCGCGGCCGCGCCCCGGAGTGGAGGGCCCGGCCCGGCCTCCAGCGGGCCGTGCTGTTTCCACGGGATTCCTGCTCAGTTCCCGCCTCTCCAGGGCAGAACGCTCCTTTCAGAACTCCTGGTCGCCCTGTGTGGCTTTGGCAAACGCTGTTAACGCAGGTGGATCCCTAGCAAAGCCTTAGGCAGCGGCGGCGCCTGGAGGACGCGACAGAACCCGAAGCTCCGGCAGCCGCGTGGCAAACAGCAAGCTGGGCAGGCCGCTTTGCACACAGGCCTGGAAGGCCCTTGGCCCAGCGCTCACCCCGGGGCGCTGCACACACAGGGAGTCCACGTGTCCCTGGGCCCAGTCCAGTTCCATTCCGGACCGGAAGAACTCACTGCAGACGTGGGCTACGCGAGCCCCAGCCGTGTTCCAGGAGCCGCATCAAGAAAGCCGCCAGGACAGCTGCCTGCAGAGCGGACGGTTCCACGCCGCGTGGGGACACGCGCGGGCTCACGGGGCGCAGGGACGGGGCACTTGGGCAAGAGCTTTGGGTCCCAGGCCACGTTCCTCTACCTTCAAGGCACTTCTGCCTCCAGGGTGCAGGACGGCCTCGGCCCTGCCCACCGCACGGTCAGAATACAGGTGCAAATCCTCGGTCCAGATGCTTGGGACTGTAGATTTCTCATTTGCTTTTAGTGTGGGGTATTTGCATATAGGTAATGAGACATCTTTGACCCAATCCTAAACATGAATGTAGCTTATTTTTCTATGGATTCATTCATTTATTTAAAAGGCAGAATTACAGAGGGAGAGACAGAGATTGTCCCTCTGCTAGTTTACTCCCCAAGTGTTTGCAGAGCTACAGCTGGGCCAGGCTGAAGCCAGGAGCCTGGAACCCCCTCCAGGTCCCCACTTGGATGGCAGGGGCCCAGATACTTGGGGCAGCCTCCTCTGCTTTCCCAGGTGCATTAGCAGGAAGTCAGATCAGAGTGTAGACGTCAGGACTCAGACCAGCGCCTGTATAGGTTGCCTGTATCACCAGTGTTGGCTTAGCCTGCTCAACCACAACACCGGCCCCCTACTTTATTTTTCATACATACATGATACCTTCAACATAATTTAATCAACCATGGGGTCGCTAGTAGGGTACTAGTTTTTAGAAGAGGATAGTAGGGCTGGACATCTTTCTGATGTGGGCAGTGAGTATATTAATTTCCAATCCAGGTTCATTTCTCCTGCAGACCCACTAAGCAGACTAGTATTGCATGCAAATAAGAACAGAATCGACTTAACATGAGGGAACAGGTACACACTCACGCACAAGCGGGGGCTGTCCCACACAATGGAATACCCATCAGGAGTAGGCCAACAAGTTGTCTGAAAATGAGGAAGGAAAACTGAAAACTTTACCTCTGAGCTAGAGTGGCAGAAGTCCGTCCTAGACCAGTTCAGCAGGTGTGCTCTCTCCGCCTTCCACCTCTTTTTATCAGGGAGGGGGCCATATCCCTCCCCCATCAGATATACAAGCGGGGCTTTCTCTTCCTGTACTCCCTGGTCCCGGATGTGATAGGTGCATTCTGGGAAGGTGGGCATACGGAGACCACAGTTAAAGAGGTGGGGTTACATTGCAGGGGTAAGAGTTCCAGCTGGGGGAAACTTTAACTGCCTTGTTACACCATATCGATTTCACAAAGGAGACACAGCTGACTGGCAGCAAGGCACTAAAACTGGGCCCCAGACAGTAGCCAGTAGTTAAGAGGCCAAGGCTGCTTGTGTTGAGAAGAGCAGGCGGGTGCCGCGGCTCACTAAGCTAATCCTCCACCTGCGGCACCAGCACCCCGGGTTCATAGTCCTGGTTGGGGCACTGGATTCTGTCCCGGTTGCCCCTCTTCCAGTCCAGTTCTCTGCTGTGGCCTGGGAAGGCAGTGGAGCATGGCCCAAGTGCTTGGGCCCTGCACCTGCATGGGAGACCAGGAGGAAGCGCCTGGCTCCTGGCTTCGGATTGGCACAGCGCGCTGGCCATAGCGGCCATCTGGGGAGTGAACCAACAGAATGAAGACCTTTCTCTCTCTGTCTCTGTCTCTATCTCACTGTCTAACTCTGCCTGTCCAAAGAGAGAGAGAGAGAGAGAGAGAGAGAGAGAGAGAGAGAGAGGTCTTCCATCCATTGGTTCATTCCCCCCCAAATGACCACAATGGCTGGAACTGCATCAGTCCAGAGCCAGGAGCTTCTTCCGGGTCTCCCACACTGGTACAGGGCCCAAGTACTTGAGCCATCTTCTATTGCTTTCCCAAGCCATAGCAGAGAGTTGAATTGGATGAGGAGCAGGCGGGACTCAAACCGGCACCCATATGGGATGCCAGCACTGCAGGCAGTGGCTTTACCCATTCCGCCACAGCATCTGCCCCTCAAGACTTTCTGATGTCTCTAAATTCCAAAGATGAATATCATAATGATATTCTCACAAACACATGTATGAACATTAGTTTGTTGAAGTTTTCTAGTCACTAGTGGAAACTGTAAACGTGAATAAAGTGGGTTACAAAAACCTACACTCACTTCGGCTTCTCTTGATTTGGACGTAACGTGGGAATATTTTAGCAATTATTAAGAGTAAGATAAACCAAGGAATTCCACCTCTCCCTGGATTTGAGTCAGATGAGAGGGAATACTGGTATCTCCCCGCCAGGCTTCGAGGGGATGAAGCAAGTTAATGGACACGAAGGGCTCGCCTGAGTGTCGGCCGCTACTGTCACCCTCTCTCCCCCACTTGTGGGCGTGGCTCAGAGACCACCTCCTCTGACTACGGGGGACCCCTGGCTTCCTTTGAAGCTCCCTGCTACTTTAAAGTTCGTTTTTATTTTTAATTGTAATAAAATATAACATAAAATTTACCATCTTAAACATTTAATTAAAGTGTTTAATTTTTTGTAAGGGAGATAGAGACAGAGATTGTCCATCTGCTGGTTCACTCCCCAATGGCTGTAACATCCAGGGCTGGGGCAGGTTGGAGCCAGGAGCCTGGAACTCAGGCCAGGTCTCCCAGGTGGGTGGCAGGGACCCGACGACTGGAGCCGTCACTTGCTGCCTCCCTTGGAATGCATCAGCAGGAAGCTGGATGGAACGCCCAGGTGGAACTGGAACCCGGGCACTCTGATCTGGGCTTTGGTATCCCACGTGCCATCCCAACTGCTGCACACACAGCCGCCCCCATCTTCAACATTTCCGTGTACAGCTTGGCAGTGCTGAGAAGATACACGCTGCACAACCAGTCTCCAGACCTTTTTCATCCTGCAAAACTGGAACACTCTATCCGCAAAGAAGTCCGACAGCATTTTGAATGGATTCATTCATACGTATCTTATACAACCAGCTTGCATTCCTGAAAGTCACAGTGCACCCCTCCCCTCCCCGTATCCTACCTCGCTGGTGTGAGATGCTTGCAAAAGCCGCACACAGACGAGCCTCGTCTGTATCCCTGCCTCCCTGCTTCCTCTGCCCAGGCCTGGAGCAGCCGGCTCCGTGTGAGCAGAGGCACTAAGCGCCCCCGTGGTGCGCCGCGGGTGCTCTGCGGAGGGCAGGGAGGAGTCATCGTGTTGGTGATGGGAGCACCTAAGCATCAGGGGCTGGGGTGGGGGTGACGGTGCAGAAGGGAGACGCTGGGGACGGAGGGCTGGGTAAGCAGGGCTTGACACAGACAGAGTGAACGAGGGGACAGACAGGGATGAAGTCGACCAATCACGTGTGACCAAGACACGGAACACGGTCGTGATGGGAAAGGCGAGGGCCAGCGGAGCCTCGGGGAGCCCCTCCCCATTAGGGCCCTGGGGTCCCAGGTCCCGCGCACAGACGAAGGTACGCGGAGGGCAGCGAGGGGCGTGCAGGCTGCCGGAGGGCGCTGCTCGTGGGCCCAGGGCTGCGCAGGCGCCCCCCAGGAACCACAGAGGCAGAGGGGCCGCGCGGGCCCCAGTGTCTTCCCCGCACCCCCAGCCCCGGAGGGAAACGGCGGCGCGTGCGGAGGCCGAAGGGAGAGGGGCGTCGGAAACGCGGGGAGGCCGAGCGCGCGGCGGCGGCGGGAAGGCCTGGGCCGGCCCCGGGGCCCCGGGCGGGACCAGCGCCGCCACCTGAGGGCGCGGAGGCCGGGGCCGCCCCTCCGCTTCACCGAGGGCTCTGGGGGAACGCGGCGGCACCGCGCTGAGGCGCCCGGCACACCCCTGGGCGGGAACAGGCTCCGGCAGCCCGGTGCTCCCGCCGCGCCCAGCGCCGCCCTGGAGCCGGCTTTCGCCTCTGAGCCCGGGGCAGGCGCGGGAACGCACCCTGGGCACTGCGGCCTCCGGCCGGCGTCTGCAACCGCGCAGCCACCTGCCCGCGGCGCGTGGAGCTGACTCCGTCCCGAAAAGCACAGACCGCTGGGAAGCGAGGGGTTTTGCGCGTTCGCCTTAGCACCCAGAACGCCTTCGTGCGCCCACAGGGGGATAAACAGGTGGCCGTCCTCGGGCGTTGCTGTCCCAGGGCGGCGGGGGCAGCGTCCCCACCCACACGCGGCTGTCGAGCGGCCGCCACAGCGGGCGAGCGGTGACTTCAAGTCCTGATGTCCCTGCTGTCAGGAAGAGTTAGGACTCTACAGCCCTCTAAGGCTCAGCCTATGGAAGGAAAGGACTCACTGTTCTCACGATTAGAAACTCATTCTTCGAGAAGTTTCCACAATTTGAAAATCCGCCAGGTGGTCCAAAATCCAGGGATGTGCAGTACGTCGGTAAAACAACTCAAGATGTCCATAAAAGGAAGAGCACCGGCTAGAATGAGTGGAGTCATAGAAGGCATATGTGCGTGTATTTTAAAATCACTGTTTTTATTTATTTGAAAGGAAGAGAGTGAGACAGACACACAGAGAGGCAGAGTCTCAAAGTTCTTCCATCAGCTGGCTCAGCACCAAGTTCCTGCAACAGCTGGGCCTGGCTCAGGCTGAACTCAGGGGCTGACACTCAACGCGAGCCTCCCACGCGCGGCTGCTTCCCAGGTGTACTTTAGCTGGAAGCTGGAATGGGAAGCAGAGCTGGGCCTTGAACCCGTGTGCCCCAATGGTATCTTAACTGCTGTACCAAATGCCCGCTTAGGTTGTTTTTATAGTGTCCAAAAATACAGGTTCTGCCATAAGTTACTTTTTAATAACAATATTTATTTGTTTGAAAGGCAGAGTTACAGAGAGAGGGAGAGAGAGACCGAGATCTTCCATCCACTGGGTCACTACCCAAATGGCCGCACTGGCCAGGCTGGGCCAGGCAGAAGCCAGGAGCCAGTTGCTTCATCCACGTCTCACATGTGGGTGGCAGGCACCCAAGCACTTGGGCCATCGCACACTGCTTTCCCAGGCACATTAGCAGGGAGCTGGATCTGAAGATGGCGCTCACATGGGATGCTGGTGTTGTCGGTGGCAACTTTACCCATTAGAACACAATGCTGGCCCCATACTTGATTTTCAACTTGTGTTTTTTTTCTATTATCCCAAATGAGTATTAGCTCTAGGTGTAGCTTGATGAGCACATTTTTACACAAATGGACCTTGGGGAAACTACTTATGTTAAAGGCTAGTGCACAGGCAGTCTCCGTATTCTTTCTAAAATCATTTTCCTCTTGGTACTCATAGGGTCAAAGAATGCCAGTGACCAAAATGATGGAACACATTTGGCATTACTAGCAAGAAACAATGTTGGCCCTTGTATTATACACTGTATGCATGCAGTGACCTGTCTTACTGTACCCCATAAATATGCATAATTATGTGTCAATTAAAAATGGGACTTTTTTGGTTACTTGGGAGGGAAAGAGAGGAGAGGTGACAGAGAGAGGCCCATCGGCTGGCTGACTCCCTAAATGCCTGCGACCAGTGGCTGGGACCAGGCTGAAGCTGGGAGCTGGGAACTCAATCCAGGCCTCGCAGCTCCTTGAGCCACCATCTGCTGCCTCCCAGGCTCTGCGTTAACAGGAAGCCGGAAGAGGGAGCTGCAGCTGGAATTTCCAACCTGGCATGCAGATGTCTTAACCTTTAGGAAAATAGATTAAAACAGCAATATAGTTGCTTAATCTATGTTTTGCAACAGATGCATCAACTGTTGTATTTTCAACAGCTCCCTTCCAAGGGGTAGCAATGGTTGCAGCTCATAATGCACTTAGATAACGTTAGGCTGATTACTGCTCTAAAGCAGGCTTCAGCAAACTCTAGTATGCATGTCGAAGTTCACCTGCCATCTGTTATGTTGTTCAGCTAAGTATAGATTCACAGAAGTTGCTGAGATAGTAGAGAGGCCCCATGCACCCTTTCCCCCGTTCCCTCTGACATAAAAGTACAATGGCAAAGCCAGTAAGTTGACTTTGGTAAATGTTCCTATCTGATTTTGCCACATGTGGGATTCACCCAGCTGCCACTGAGAAGCTACTTCGTCACCATGAAGGTGTCCAACTGTGCTACCCTCTTAGAGTCACACTCCCTCTCCCCACCCCTAACCCCTGGCGACCACTAATTTGTTTCCATGTCTATTCTTTTGTCATTTCAAAAACATTTCATAAATGGAGTAATACTGAGAGTGTCATTTTTGGGTTGGCTTTTTTTTGACTCAGCCTAGTGCCCCTTTAGATCCATCCAAGTTGCTGCACACCGTTTTGGTGCGTTCTTGTGTTTGACTACCACAAACCAGCTGCTATGAACAATCGTGTGCAGGTGTTTGTGTGAACACAAACTTTCATTTCTCTGCGATGCTACCCAGAGGTGTACATGTTGAGTCATATCCTAAGGACAAGCTTGGTTTTCCCAAGAAACTGTGACACTGTGTTCCATTTCATGTTCCTGTTGGCAGTGTGCAAGTAATCCAGTCTCTGCACCCTCACCAGCATTTGGTGTGACACTACTATTGGTTTTAGTCGTTCTGATAGGTGTGCAGTGTGTCTGTTTCTCCAATGCTTAGTGCTGCTGAACATCTTAGTAAAATATCCCTTTGTGTTTTTGTCCATTTCATATCGGAGTGATGTCTTTTTACGGTTTAGTTTCAAGAGTTCTTTGTATTTTGGATATGAGTTCTCTGCCAGGAATGTGGTTTGCGGATGGCTTCTCCCAGACGGTGGTTTTGTGTTTCCATCTTCACCAGAGCTCATGCAGAGCAAAAGTCTTATATTTGGTGAAGGTCGACTTATCCACTTTTTCTTTTATGGGTTATGTATGCTTTTGGTGTCAAGCCTAAAACTAGTCTTTGGTTAGGCTGGATGCTGAAGAGCTGACGTGTTTCTAACATTTTGTATTTTAAGTGCAAGCTGTGCAGTTTAGGTAGAGCTTCATATTTTTGCTTGCCTTGTACCAGTTATTCCAGCACCATATGGGGAAAAGGCAAACCTTTTTCCTCGTGCACCTTTGTGGAAGTCAGCTGCCGAGTGGCTGTTTCTGGTTCTTTGCTCTGTTCTTTTATCAATGTGTCCATCCCTGCACCAGAACTACTGCTTTTGTTACTGTTGTCTTGAAATTGGGTAGAATGATCCCTTACACTTGATTTTTAAGAATTGTTTTAGCTATTTAGCTTTGCCTTTCTATATACATTTAAGAATCACCCACAAGGAGCCGGTGCTGTGGCACAGTGGGCTAAGCCTCTGCCTGTGGTGCCAGCATCCCATATGGGTGCCGGTTCAAGTCCCAACTGCTCCCCTTCTGTACAGCTCTTTGCTAATGTGCCCGGGAAAGCAGTAGAAGACGGTCCAAGTGCTTGAGCCCCTGGCTCCTGGCTTCAGATCAGCCCAGCTCTAGCTGTTGTGGCCATTTGGGGAGTGAACTCTCAGTCTGTAACTCTATCTCTCAAATAAGTAAATAGAATCTTAAAAAAAAATCACCCACAAAATCTTGCTGGGATTTGGTGGAAACTGCAACTGAACTAAGCCTGTGCATTCTGTAAGATTCCACTGAGCTGGTGGCTTTGCCTCCAAAGGTAGCCACATGTCTGGTAAAATTCAAGTACTTCAAGTGGAAGCCTCAGATGTATCACTTCCATTCAACTAGTCAAGCCTGTCAGAGCCTTCCCATCGCGTCAGTCCTCCTGACAAGCTGATCCACCCCGCAGGGGTGATGTCAGAGCGTCAGGTGACAAGGCTTCCATGAACTTAGCGGTGAGCACTAGCTGCCTAGTTTCAAATCGGGTGTATTGCCGGTTATATCCAGCAGGTGGCGATGTGGTGCTGCGCAAAGGCTCAAAGGGTGCGGCCTCCCATAAGTCTAGTAAAGCACCGGTTTCCCTTTCTCCTTCTGGGTTCTCGCAGCTTCTGCTGGTGACCTGAGAGGGGCAGGGGCACAGGCTGGGGAGACTTACATGCCCCAGTACCCCTCTCTACAGGTGGCAGCCCTTGGAAGGAGAATCCCACTGACAACCAAGAGGCGGTACCTGCGTGCGTCTAATCCATCAGTTGCATTCCAGATTTGGAAGCCACATTGCAGGGAATCCCCTGCAGGCAAGCCCCCTTTATCTTCCGTCCCCCACCACGGAGTGGGCCCGAAGGCCTTTTCCACTCCAGGAAGGCGGATGGAGTTGAGGATGTGTGGCAGTCAGGAGCTACACATGGAAGACACAAAAGATGGCAAAGGGGTTCCAGCTCACACAGCCCTCAACCCCGGGGGGGGGGGGGGGGGGGAGGCAGGCAGTGTGGTTGAAGCGGTTGCCTATGGGAAAGAAACTTATGCGTTGTTCTTCTCCTTCTGCCCCTGCTCCAGGCCGCTTGCCTGGACAGCACCCTCTCCCAGCACAGTGATGTCTTGCAGGTCAGAACCAGGGCCCAGGGGGCTCCCCTCTGCCTTCTCCCGGGCATACAGCCATGTCTGACCTAGCCATCTGGGGCACCTTCTGTCACTCTGCACCCAGCCCCTTGCCCTCCAGGGTGGTTAAGTCAGCCGTGGCAGGTGCCAGGCCCTGGTGCAGCCGGCTCTGCACTCTCATGCAAGGCTTTGCATGCACTTCCACACTTGAACTGCGCTGCCACTGCCTGTGGCTCAGACCTTCTAATGTTTGCAATCTACCCGAGGCTCCCAATCAGAAAGACTGGCCGGAGGCCCCTCCCAGGAAAGCACCCGCCCCCTCTGCCCACCCGCTGGGTGCCCACCAGCAGGCTCCGGATGTGGCTTTCAGTCCCTCTCCTCACTAAACCTCTAAAGCAGGGGTGGGAACCTTTTTCCTCCAAGGGCCATCTGGATATTTGTAACACCACTCGCAGGCCATACAAAGTTAACTTTAAAATGAACCTTGCTGCAGATTTACTGAATTCCAAGTCCCGCCTGTGGTCGCCCTGGCAGGGCCAGACCAAATTATTTCGCATTCCACCGGCTGGACGTTCCCCACCCCGGCTGGCTGATAGGCAGGACACTAGGACAGGAGGAACGCTGTCTCCCCCATCCTCCCCCAGCCTGCACCCTGCTGCCCATCACTTGGGTCAGAACATCTGCTACCAGACCCCAGGGCGTCTTACTTTCCTGAGCCTGGCTCAGGGCTCCTTTTCTGGAACACGTGGTCAACAACCCCTCCTGGGCGCCAAAGCTTCCCGATCTTAAGCTTTCATTTTGTGCTACTTACAAACAAGTCAGTCATCCAGTCGCAGTCTCAGGCATGCTAACAGAAGACAAGAGACTCCTGGGTCAGAGACAAAGGACTTTATCACTCACAGCACAGTAAGCAGAAAGAACATCAGCGTCTTTGTGCCAATTCCCCGTTTCCACTTCCACAGGGGCTACGCAATGGGCCTGGGTGGACACCAAGCACACAGTGCTTTATGCTGTAGCCCAGAAACACAGAGTGTACGGAATCCACTGCTTTTATAGCAGGCAGTTAGTCCTGCTCCCTGTCTTCAAGGTCACAAATTGCCTATATCTGAAGAGATGGCCCAGGAAAAGTGGGAGTTGTCTCTCCCAACAACTATCATGTTCTATATTGTGCTTTGTCCACTCTTTCATGTATTTACCCCTCAGTCTGTAAACTTACACCTCATCAGGCTAGATGCTTGTGTAATACTTAATAAGACTTACTTGTGTAAGATTAATGGCTAAAGGATGATAAATAGTCTGGTGAAGAATACTGTTAAGAGGTGGTCATCGTGAAGTTCAAGTTCTGGCTGTTCCAATTCTGACCCAGCTCCTGCTAATGAGCCTGGGAAAGCTGCAGAAATTGGCCCAGGTGCTTGGGCCCCTTGCACCCATGTGGGAGATCAGGATGAAGCTCCTGGCTCCTAGTTTTGGCATAGCTCAGCCCTAGCTGTTGCAGCCATTTGGGGAGTGAACTAGCATATGGAAGATCAATTTCTCCATTTCTCCCTCTTTCTCTGTAATTCTGTGTTTCAAGAATAAATCTTTTTTTTTTAAAGGAAACACTGTCAAATTACATTTTTAAAGATTTAAAGAATAATAATCACTTCAAAAGTGGCCACCACTTTTTTCAGCTACCTATCAGACCTAAGTGGAACTGAGAATTAAAGGAAACTTTGGGTCCATCTTTCTTTAAGAGCTGTGACTAGGGGCCAGTGCTATGGTATAGCAGGTAAAGCCACCACCTGCAGTGCCAGCATCCCATATGGGTGTTGGTTCGAGACCCGGCTGCTCCCCTTCTGATCCAGCTCTCTGATGTGGCCTGGGAAAGCAGTAAAAGATGGCCCAAGTCCTTGGGCCCCTGCATCCATGTGGGAGACCTGGAAGAAGCTCTTGGCTCCTGGCTTCAGTTCGGCACAACTCCAGCCATTGTGGCCATCTGGGGAGTGAACCAGCAGATGGAAGACCTCTCTCGCTCTCCCTCTGCCCCTCTGTGACTCTGCCTTTCAACTAAATAAAGAGCTGTGACCCCTGCCAGTTCCTAAAATAAGGACTGTCATGTAAAGAAGTCTAGAAAGTCACTTCTACCTCTCTAGAAAGAGATCTGTCCGTCTGAGAAGGAGGTTCTAACAGCTGGCAAGGCAGTAAGGCGATGTTAAGATGACCCAGGAATACGTCCACAGCACGACGCTGAACTGAAACTACCACTCAGCCAACAGCTGACCACACCATAGCATCTTCTGCTATCGAGTTGTTATGCCAGCCTTAAAAAAATCCCCTACCTTTCCACTTAATATCTAGATTCTAAGGTTATATTTTTTAGAGCTGAACTAGAACTGTTTTGAAACTATAAACAAACTTCACTAAATCTCCTATTTGAATTCATAACAGGTATGTGACAAATACTTGAGGATAAAAAGGAACAAAAATGAGATGAATGCTGTAACAAACAACACCACTGAAGGAATGATTCAGCCCATGGATACCGGCAGTAGTTTAGTTTCAGATTCACACAATTAAAGGCAAAAGTATATGCCATGACTTGAAATCATTTTCACTGGCAGACACCAGGAAGCACCAGCCAGTGGCCTGGCATCTGTTGATGTGTACTGAAGGTCTGATGCCAAGGCTTGGTTTGTAATTCAGAAAGAAAACAATAATAAAGTGATAGAAAAGCAATCATTTGTGTTCCAATTGGCATAAAGTTTTTTCCTGTCCTAAGCAATTTCACAAAATACATCGTACAGTTATATCCTTTTTTGATGTGTTTCTGCCAGAGATTCCAAGTACAAAATCCTAACTTTTTTTTCTCCTTAAAGCCATGGAGATGAAAAAGAGCATGGAAATCATAATGTTTTAAAACACTGTCATATGATGTTTTGGGGTTTCTCACTGCAGTGTAAGATGCTCTGTAAGTTGCCTAGTGTAAAGACTTTAGATACTCATCAGTTACATGCGAAAAACCCACATATTAATCCCACGGTACTGGAGGGAATTTGGTCTGAAGAAAATCAGCTTCCTGACTTGGCTAACAGTCTATAATGTAACGAGACAAATGGAAGTAGTTTAAGTAATAAATGTTTAATCAAAGAATTTTACATATTATTAACAGCATTCATTTGGCCAACATCTACACGTTTGTAGAATCCTACTGTATATAAAGTGGGAATGTATCAAGTATAGACTATGAAAGTGCAAATAACAAGTCAAGGTTAGATTAATTTTTTTTAACATTATAAAATTAACTGTTTACAAAATAGGCTTTGCCAAACTTTATTACTGAATTGTAAAGTCAATGACTGTGTTGTTTTTAAAGTTTGTCCCAAGGAAATACAAATTGGATGATGACCATTTTTCATGCTCAGGAGAGAACGGCACAGAAACTGCACGGGGTGCAGGGCCCTGGGCGCCGCTGCAGGCGCTGCCTCCACACGGGACAGGCGTTCTCCCCTGCCCGCAGCTGCGCGAGACGCCTCCGCGTGATGCAGACTCTCTCTACTGGAAACTCACAGCATGGTCTACAAATTACTGGTGTTGAGATTTTTTACTCCAAAATAAATTTGTAAAAAAAAAATCCTTGAATGGACTAGTTCAGTTTAACATACAGTAATACACTGTAGATCAAGTTAACAGTTTCCCCCGCTAACTTCCGTAGGGATTGGCATCAAGAGTCTGGTAACTGGAGAAACAAAACCAAATGTGGACCTTTTGCTCTCCATGGCATAGGGACAATCTTCACACACTTTATCCTAGCAGAACCTGGGAATATCAAATATTGGCATTAAAATGTTCTTGCCATGTGAAGTCACAATACAAAAATATTTTAAAAGCAGGGTTTGGGGGCAAAAAAAAAGTAAAAAGTAATCAAAAATCCTCATCACAGCTTACGTGGCTATCGCTACTAACAGAACCTTTTACTGGACCCAGGGCTTGCCCGTACAGAGTCAGTGCTGACATTCTGGTATCTGCAGATTCCTGCTAACAATCTGGCCAAACAGAAACAGGGTTTTGCGCAGATCTATTTTGCTTATGTAATGCTAGTGCTGAGAATATGTAAGTAAAACAGCCATTCCAACAGTTTTCTCTAGTTTTAATTACACACTGTACCACTGTATCTTAATTACAACTAAGACCAGTATTTTCTTCACAGTAAGACACTGATAACTAGGAAGTTGATTTTTTTTTCAACACTGAACAGTAATCACACAGCAAATGAGTATTGTGCAATAGAACACACACACGTCAGCATTGGCAATTTAGGCAAACAAACTGAACATTTAGTTGTTTTATTTACTGTAGAGGCAAGGCCATGGGTGGTTTTATGGAGGTCTTTGCAATTCATAGCATAGTTATTTCAGAAGAGACACTGAAATTTGAATTACTCACTTATTTAACTGGCAACTATCCATTCAGGTTAGGCAAAGGCACGGTAAAACATGTTGCGCAGGATGTTTTATTGAATTTTTAAATAATTGTGGGATTTACTATAACTCATGAAAACTCCACTTTTTTTTCTATTTTATAAAACACTTACCATTAAAAGTAATTGCACCCATTAGTAATTAGAATGCACTGTAAAATTGTGAAAACAAAGAACTATGATTGCACTTCCAATAAAGTGTCTCTTAAAATACAGCACCGCTGTTGCTAATCAACTGTATTTTCGTATTAAAATAAACTGTTTTTAACAGCAGCATTAGGTTTAGTTAACTTAAGCTACAGGCTACATTTATTTAAATGCAGTCTCCATGGCAACAAAAGCCCATTAAGTTCCGGAATCTCTTTGCTACCAAGTGGCACCTTTTACTCCCGGGACAACTGGCGCTGCCCTGAGCGCGCTAGGACACTGCACACCTACACGCCTTGTCAGTCAGCGCACAAGTCAGAGTTTGGCACAATGGGGCTGGAAAGAGACGGGAAAAGAAATCTCTGCTTCAGGTGAAAATGAGAACTCACTACGCGGTGGCGGATGCGGCACTACGGAGAAGCCGTGGTTAGCGCAGTTCACGCCGCTCAGACACAGGGGGGGAGTGACAGGGCAGGAGGCCTGCGGACGCACGGCTCACCAGGACTGTCCAAAGGAACCGCTCGGATGAAGCAGATGGGCGGGAGGGTGTTTTTAAAGGAAAGCCACCCCCAAACCAGGAGGGCAGCCTCGCGCTGGAATGCTCCATGCGAGTAGTGCAGCCCGGGCGAGCAGAGGGCTGCTTCTCCTCGGAACGTGGAACACGGCCCATTTACTCTATCTGCGCTGCTTTCTCTCCAGCTCTTCTTTCCGTCAGCAAAGTGGGGGGGAAGCTATCCACTTAAGCACGGAACCCATTCCCTGGATGGTTGCAACCGAGAACGAAGCTACCACTTCAGGGAACTGCTTTGTACGGAACCCCAGGGTCAGTGGCTTGTCACTGAGTTGGGGGTTGAGCGAATCAAAGTCTCTGTGACGCACGCTGGCCTGGCACCCCTGTCCCTGCAGTGACTCCCAGAGCCCACGTGTGCGCTCACACCAGGTGCACCTGCTCCAGCCAGTCACTGGAGGCTTGAGGCGTCTGACTGGAACCCCCTGAACCAGCCCCTCTGCTGGCTGCTTCGTGGCCACTGTCACCGGCTGGAGGCGCTGCTTCCTCAGCCGGAAGGCTTCCTCCCGAGGACGCGTCTTCTCCCTGGCTGCCTCTCCCCTCACGGACCCCAGCGTCTTGGCACACAGAGTCTTCCTGCGGTGGCGCTGGCTCCACGTGCCCCGCGTCCTCGGACACGGCTTTGGCACACGGGAGCTGCGGCTCTGCACTGCTCTCTGCTGGGGGAATCAGGGCGATGCTCTGTGGATTCATGTCATGAAACCAAGCCATGATATTGCCGAGAAGATTGTCGTTGACGCTGGGGTCCTGGCCGGCTGAGTCAGGGTCACTGGATGAGGGGCAGAGACCACTGCCCGCCTCGCGGGGAGGGTGTGAACTCACGGTGTCAGCTGAGAACGGGTCGCGCTCTGCTCCTAGCCTCAGGAGGCTGTCGCCAAGTTCCAAGAGCTCGGAGCTGCTCAGTGCGGCCCGAGGGCTCTCTGCGCGCCTGGGGAGCGAGTCCAGCCTGGAAGGTAGAGAAGTGCCGATGGCTCCCAGGGACGCTCCGTTGCTCAGGAGCTCTCTCGTTTCTTCGTCCATGGCCAGCCCAGACTCTTGCAGCGACAACTGTATTGCGAGAAGTATGTTGGGGTCATCTTCATCCAAGGAACTCAGGGCCTGAAGCAAGAAAATGCAAAACCACTGTAAAGTGGGACCAAAGGGAACGCTGAACTCAATCAGGCCATCACTCCTGCTTTCCCAGGCAGAATTACTTCTAATTCTAGAGGTTATTTCACCTACTCAAGTCTTCCTCGAACCTTATCCTTGCTCGTGCTAAAGGAGAACAAAACACCTTATGATAAATCTGAAATACCGCAATCTTCCCAGAGGCATCCTTGAAACCAGGATTTTGGAAGGGAAGTAAGAGAAGGGAAAGCAGTAGAAGTGAAAACAGGAAACCATGCTGACAGGAAGAGCAGAGAAGCAGCTGCCCAGAAAGGCTACCTGAAGGGAGTCCTGGTTTTCCGAGCGACTGGCAGGGGTGTAGTCTTGCAAGGAGGAGCTGTGCAGAACACTCATGGAGGCAGAGCTTACCACGGACGTGCCAGGCCTGCGGCCGCTGCCACCTTCCGAAATATCTGCTCCAAAGCAAAGGGCGTCACAGACCATTACAGACAGGAAGACCTGGCCTGCTTCCTTGCATCTTGTTGTTTATGTTGAGTTTCTCTTTCAGAGCTGCTGTCCACAGCTCGACACAGTCTTCCTGGGATTTCTCACCTCCTTCTGCCTCATCACAGTCCCTGATGCGCATCTAATGCGATCGCTTCAAACCCTCGGCGGGCGTACGCTCTCCAGGGCTCCCTTCCTAAGTGCAAAGCACATCTCTTCCTCTTTTCCCTCAAGCTATAACACGTCAAGGCATTTTTACCTCTAGACTTCTGGACGTTCCACAGTTCAACAATTTGGGAATTCAAGGACCCCAACAGCTTCTCTCTAGCCCCACTGAATAATCAGTTTCTCCCTAATTCGAGTTCTCTTTGTTGTGGAGTCTAGGAGAGTACTCAGGAACAGCAGTGGTATCGACGCTACAATACTGACCCAGCCTGCAGCAAGTGCTCGTGTCTGACCCGCGGCCCCAATTCCGTGCTCACCACGGGCCTGGAAGGTGGCCCCGTCACACCGAGGAAGCGGAAGGGTTGAGTGACCAACTACAGTTGCACAGCCACGCTCGGGGTCGTGAGTGCGGGGCTGCCTGACTCCACACCCATGCTGTGACCGCCCCCCACCTGGTTTTCTGTATCCTGTGACAACTTTAGAAGCATTTATGTATTCATCAAACATCTCAATACAACAGCAACGTCATCGACATCAGCCCATGTTAAAAACAAGCTCAGGAGGACGGAGAGGCCCCGGGCTTACCTAAAGTGCTTTCGCTTGGCTCGTCGGGGTCGGGAGCGCTCCTGAGCAGACTGTGCACGTCCCCGCGACGGCGCTGCCTGTGCCGCCTCCGATACTGGAACTCGGCATATTCCTGCACAAAGCGGGGTTATGAAATACACGGCGGCACACGGGATTTTAACTGCAAATAAAACCACACCTTTCCCCCAGGGAGGAAAATGTGCGATGCATAGGCACAGCATAAAGTCACTTGGCCTTAGAACATTAAAGTTCAGAAAACAGAAAAGGCACAGTGGAAAAAGAAAATTTTCAAGTAGTCATTAAATTGCTTAGATAAACAGGGAATATTGCAAGCCCCAAGGCTAAGTCATATTTCATATCTCATGACATCAAGGTCTTCTTGTCTAATATTACTAATTCCGCATTCCTTTCACTGATATAAGTCAGTTGCTACCTTGAGGTCAGGTTTTTAAAAATGACTATGACAGATGCAGCAGAGGGGGTAAAGAGAGCACACACGCACACACACACGCTGCTCAGTACTTGTCAGATGATTGGATATGCTATTCTTTGGGACTACCACAAACCCTATTCACAAGTCAAACAATCAGATTATGATACAAATATTAAGTTAGCTTTAAAGGAAGATGTGACTTGGCTCCTTTCCTACACTGGCCAATATGAGGCGTTGTCCACAACTCAGGAAGGGGAAGTGTTTTCTGTGTAGCATACGGGATGATCAGATTTAGGGAGATGTCCATGCGTCTACTTCACATTTCTGACAACCGCTTACAGTGGGTTTGTTACTATAAGAGGCTACACCCTGAGAGCACCTGCTATTCCCTGGGTATAAACATACTGCTACAGAACTGAGTGACAGAGAAAAGAGAGCAGAGGAGAGAGCAGGGGATAAGATGCCAGCAGAAAAAGGCTAAGGACCACCACAGGGCTTTAAGATGATCCCAGTTGTCCTAGAATATTCAATATACTTATATGGTGAAAGTGCTAGCAATATGAATTCAAGCTTTATTTTATTTTATTTTTTAGAAGATTCATTTATTTTATTTGAAAGAGTTACACAGAGAGAAGAGGCAGAGAGAGGTCTTCCATTCACTGGTTCACTCCCCAAATGGCCACAATGGCCAGAGCTGCACCAATCCAAAGCCAGGAGCCAGTAGCTTCTACTGGGTCTCCCACACAGGTGCAGGGGCCCAAGGACTTGGGCCATATCCTACTGCTTTCCTAGACCATAGCAGAGCTGGATCAGAAGTGGAGCAGCCGGGACTCGAACCAGCACCCATATGTGATGCCAGCACTGCAGGCGGTGGCTTTACCCGCTACTCCACAGTGCCAGCCTCAAGTTTTATATCCTAAATAAAAGTTCCACATCAAACCACTCTAGTGAAATTTATTTAAACTCCTTCATCTGGTTAAGTAGCTGGATGTTTAATAAGAGGCAGGAGGCATCCTCCCAGGTTCGAAACCAACCAATGAGAGACACTGTAGGCGTCCCGAGGGATTGTTTAGGCTCTTGGAGCTTCCTGGCTGAGCTGCTGCATCATTTCCTCTGTTCCTGGAGGCCCACGCCCTCGAAGTGGATGATTTCCCAGGGCTCACTGGCCCACCACTGCTGAGGACCACATTTCTTCCCAATTTCCAATTTAAGAAAAACAGCTTAAAAACAACTGCAAAAGAAACTTTTAAAATTTTTAACTATCTTGATAGGAAACTCTCAAATGCCATTTTCTAATAATGCAATAGGCCTAAAAAACTGTTCTCATACAGCTAAATTTATCTGAAAAATTAAGAATTCCTAAGACCTGAAAGTCAGCAGAAGAAAAAGCTGGAGGCGGCAGGTGCTGTGGTGTAGCGGGTGAAGTCGCTGCCCGCAGTGCCAGCATCCCCTATGGGCGCCCGTTGAATCTCGGCAACTTCACTTCTGATCCAGCTCCCTGCTAATGGCCTGGGAAAAGCAGTGCAAGATGGCCCAAGTGTCTGGGCTCCTGCCACCTACATGGGAGACCCAGAAGACTCTGGCTCCTGGCTTTGGCCTGACCCAGTCTTGGCCATTGTGGCCATCTGGGGAGAACTAGTAGATGAAGATCTCTCTTTCTCCCATTCTCCCTCTCTCTATATAACTCTGAATTTCAAAATAAATAAATAAATCTAAAAAAAGGAAAAGAAAAAGGCTTTAATCAGGAGGGTCCAAATAGCCGGCTTGAGAGTGTTAAGGCTACAGACAAGATTGAAAAGCTCAAGGATTTATAGGGAAAAAAGTTACCCAGAGTTTTTTTGTTTTGTTTTGTTTGTTTTAGTTTGATTTGGTTTGGTTTAAAAGAATAATATAGCCACCATTTATTGAGCACCAGTATTGCCAGTGACCTGATGAACTGTTTTAATGCTTCCAGAACTTTCATGGGGCGAGTTTCCTACCACCTTTTAAAGCTGAGGCAGAACACAGCTGAAATCTATTTAAGTTGCAGACTAGCACTTCAGTTCAGCTCTCCTCTGACTTCAAAATTCTGCCCTCCCCAGTGGGCTCCACTGCCTTTAGAGTCACACGAAACAAGTGCTTATGCCTGCCACTGACTTACTCAGTTAAATTTTTTTTTTTGTTTTTTTTGACAGGCAGAGTGGACAGTGAGAGAGAGAGAGACAGAGAGAAAGGTCTTCCTTTGCCGTTGGTTCACCCTCCAATGGCTGCCGCGGACGGCACGCTGCGGCCGGCGCACCGCGCTCATCCGATGGCAGGAGCCAGGTACTAGGTGCTTCTTCCTGGTCTCCCATGGGGTGCAGGGCCCAAGCACTTGGGCCATCCTCCACTGCATTCCTGGGCCACAGCAGAGGGCTGGCCTGGAAGAGGGGCAACCGGGACAGAATCCGGTGCCCCGACCGGGACTAGAACCCGGTGTGCCGGCGCCACAAGGCAGAGGATTAGCCTGTTGAGCCACGGCGCCGGCCCTACTCAGTTAAATTTAAAGAAAGTAAGATGGGAATGAACGTCCCTGAAAAAAAAATACATAAATTCAACCTGGAAGTCTGGTGGTGGGATTTGTTAAAATTATTTTTCTGCACAGTCTATAATAAGGCAGAGAGCTAATTCGTTTAAAGCATAATTTTGACAATTACTTAATAGTCACACACAGAGGATTTTAAGTCTCACAATGTGTGGTAATTCTGTAAATTTGCAGTAATGTTTTCATAAAGCTCAGTGTTTCAAAGACTTGACATTTAATGGGCAGGCCCTCGGTATTCCAGGACAAGTATTTCAGGACTCCTAAGGTTGATGTCGGAACCAGAAACTGCAAGGTGACAGAATCACAGGTGACTGTGAATGCTCTGACATGGGTTCCATTTGTTGTGTTTATTTTATTTATTTATTTATTTGACAGGTAGAGTTACAGACAGAGTGAGAGAGAGAGAGAAAGAGAGAGAGAGAGAGAGAGAGAGAGAGAGAGAGAGAAAGGTCTTCCTTCCATTGCTTCACCCCCCCAAGTGGCTGCCACGGCTGGCGTTGCACCGATCCGAAGCCAGGAGCCAGGTGCCTCCTCCTGGTCTCCCATGAGGGTTCAGGAGCCCAAGGACTTGAGCCATCCTCCACTGCCCTCCCGGGCCACAGCAGAGAGCTGGACTGGAAGAGGAGCAGCCGCGACCAGAACCTGGCGCCCATGTGGGATGCCAGCACTGCAGGCAGAGGATTAGCCAAGTTAGCCACGGCGCCAGGCCCGAGCTGTGTTTCTACCTTGAGATTCTGACATCTTCAGTACTTTGTTTTTTAATTCAAGCCTGTTTATTCCTCCTTTTGGGCAGAAATTTCCCACAGTATCCCCAAAGCCATAATCATATCACAACACAGAAATAATAAGCGCAGGATCTGAGCAAAGAAAAAGGCTGGTAATTTATCGTATAATAAAAATTTCACTCATATATTAAATACTTTGTGTAATCCATGTGGGCTTACAATTCTCAAAACAGAACGGAAAACACAAATTTTCCCAAGTCATTATTTTCCTGGTCACAAGATCTGCAAGCATCCTCAGCATTGATTTACACACACCACAGTCCTTCTGGTCATAATGTAGCTGGCTCCCAGTTGCAGTAACCAATGGGCTAAAAATGATAAAGCTTTCATCATTCGTCCTGGTTCCTTCCAAGAATTACCTTGAGGGGTTTTCATAAAATCATGGTATATTGTACTATAAACAGCAAGGGAGGAGACAGAACACAGAGGACTGCTGAAATCATTTTACAGACTCAGCAGTGACAGCGGCAATTTAAATCTCAGAGAACTTCAGGGTAAACATTTCCACCTCGTCTATTTTTATTTGTCACAACTGCTATTTGCAGTATTAGTATTTTAGACCTTCTGCATTTTAAAATACCAATAACGACAGCAATAAAAAGAAGAGTGTGGAAGGGGAAGTGGCAAGAAGCTAAGCAAAGCATTTCTTTCTGCATAAACGTTATTGTCAAGTTTTCCACCTTAGCACTAAGTGGTTATAAAGCAACTCCCTCAGGTTGTTGCATGAAGTTCAAATCACAGATTGTTCATTCAGGTTTTTAACAGGTTCAGACTGAAACATAATTTCAACTAGAAAAATATTTCTAATAAAGTTCATAACCCTATTAACATACAAGTTTTCTTTCAGGAAATCTGTACTGTAAATTTGTCTTAATTCTCTGATTGTTCAATACTTAAAAATAATAATGGGGAGCCGGCGCTGTGGCATAGCAGGTAAGGTTGCCACATGCAGTGCCATTATCCCATATGAGCACCGGTTCGAGTCCCGGCTGCTCCACTTCTGATCCAGCAATCTGCTATGGCCTGGGAATGCAGTAGAAGACAGCCCAAGTCTTTGGGCCCCTGCATCCACGTGAGAGACCCAAAGGAAGCTCCTGGATCCTGCTTCGGATCGGCACAACTCTGGCCGTTGTGGCCATTAGGGGAGTGAACCAGCGGATGGAAGACCTCTCTCTCTTCCTCTCTCTCTTCCTCTCTCTCTCCACCTCTCCTTCTTTTTCTGTGTAACTCTTTCAAATAAATAAATAAATCTTTTTTTTTTTTTTTGACAGGCAGAGTGGACAGTGAGAGAGAGAGAGAGACAGAGAGAAAGGTCTTCCTTTTGCTGTTGGTTCACCCTCCAATGGCTGCCACGGACGGCGCGCTGCGGCCGGCGCACCGCGCTCATCCAATGGCAGGAGCCAGGTGCTAGGTGCTTTTTCCTGGTCTCCCCTGGGGTGCAGGGCCCAAGCACTTGGGCCATCCCCCACTGCACTCCCGGGCCACAGCAGAGAGCTGGCCTGGAAGAGGGGCAACCGGGACAGAATCCGGTGCCCCGACCGGGACTAGAACCCGGTGTGCCGGTGCCGCAAGGCAGAGGATTAGCCTGTTGAGCCACGGCTCCGGCCCAAATAAATCTTAAAAAATAATAATAGGGGGTTTAGTTAACAAGGTGACAATATTCTTTTTTTTTTTTTATAGTAAGGTTTTTTTTTTTTTTAATTTTTGACAGGCAGAGTGGACAGTGAGAGAGAGAGACAGAGAGAAAGGTCTTCCTTTTGCCGTTGGTTCACCCTCCAATGGCCGCCGCGGCCGGCGCGCTGCGGCCGGCGCACCGCGGCCGGCGCACCGCGCTCCTCCGATGGCAGGAGCCAGGAGCCAGGTGCTTTTCCTGGTCTCCCATGGGGTGCAGGGCCCAAGCACCTGGGCCATCCTCCACTGCACTCCCGGGCCACAGCAGAGGGCTGGCCTGGATGAGGGGCAACCGGGACAGAATCCGGCGCCCCGACCGGGACTAGAACCCGGTGTGCCGGCGCCGCAAGGCGGAGGATTAGCCTGTTGAGCCACGGCGCCGGCCCAAGGTGATGATATTCTAAAACCATAAATAGCTGAATGCAGGCCACGTCAAGCACTGTTGATAAATCTCAGAAGGATTTAGAATAGATGAGGATGCAAATGCAAGCAGGACTGTACTAAGGAATAATACAACAAACAAAGCTCCAGAAAACAATTACCTCAGGTGATGCAAATCCTAAATATTCCCAATCCCAGGTTCCACCAGCAAAGCTGCAAAGGAATTAGACACACCATTTGATTTATTATCAGTACTACAAAGTACCCACAATTAGACCCTTACCCTTTGAATATTAACTTTAATTCTACTTTGAACTTACTTAACTAAATAAATCAACCATGAAAATATAATTAAAATTATATTCTGTCTTTAAAATTTTAAGTTACTTTATATTTGTGTAAAATGATGGAAAAATAAAAATCAGCATGTTCTAACAAAGTATTTCATGACTGCTTCTATTTTTATAAGTATATATATTTATTAATCTTTATGTAAAAATAGGGCCAAAGGAATTTCTAATGCTGATAATTATTACAAATAAGAAATTATACTTCAATTTATAATGGCAGACGAAGTACAAGTATCTGAATAAACTCAATTGGCCTTTAATGGATGAATCTAGATCATTTCAATAATTTTACTACAATCAGTTTCTCATTTCTTCAAAACCTTTTAACATGAAAATACAAATATGACCATAACTCACTGGTGAAGCTGCTAAGTTCTACCCTTACACTGTGTAAGTGTGGCTGTTCTATCACTCACATACTTTACATGTTTGAAATGACACATTTGAATGCTCTTTGAGTTATGAATTCATGTGAAATGTGAAATTAACCTACTCTAATTTAGTCTGAGGAATGGCATGATGACAACCAAAAATAAGTAAGAAGAATAAAAATAGTACTTAGGAAAAATAATTAAAAATAGGTTAGTATCCTTTTTTCAGCTACCCACATTTTGGGTGTAAATATAGGAACATGAACCTCATGCGGATAAAAACCAAAACCGGCCGGCATTTGTGGTTGGAGCTGGGGTGATGGCCACAGGGTGAATCCTTCTTACCTGCGCCTTGGAGCCTCTGGAGAATCTGCAGGAGCCACGCCCCGGGCCACGGAGGCCAGGAATTCTTGTCTCTTCTGCTGGACAAGGCATGCCGCCTTGATGATCTTGTGGCGGGGTGTGCGAAGGTAAGGCCTATTGACTTTCTGGGCAAGGTCTTCAGTGACCATTTCTAGGTCTGTCTGTGTCAAGACAGGAAAAAAAAAAAAAGGATTATAGGCTGAGCAGGCTAGTCAGTAGCACATCCAGAGTCTCTCCAGTTACTCAGTTAAATTTAACTCTTCTGAAGTCAGAAATTACTCTAAATTTTTAAATAACTTACTTTTTAACATGCTTTCAATTTCGCACATGTTTTCCAGGTTATGAAAGAGACAGAAGGATCATATACAGATATACAGGAAGTCATTTTTTAAAAAATATTTATTTCTTTATTTGAAAGCCAGAGTTACAGAGATGGAGAAGCAGAGGCTGTGAGAGAGAGATCTTCCATCCACTGGTTCACTTCACAAATGGCCTTAACAGCCATGGCTGAGCCAGGCCACAACCAGCAGCCAGGAGCTTCAATCAGGGTCTCCCCTGCAGGTGCAGGGACCAAAGCATTTGAGACATCTCCTACTGCTTTCCCAGGCCACAGAAGAGAGCTGGATCAGAAGTGGAGCAGCTGGGACTCAAACCAGAGCCCACTGGGATGGCGGCACTGCAGGCAGCAGCTTTACCCACTATGCCATACAGTGCCAGCCCTGGGAAGTCCTCTTAAATTCAGGAAAACAGCACTCATTTGATGACAGGTTGCTACAGAAGTAGTGAGTGCGTTGGCTGCCTACAAAGAATTTATAATTTGGGTGAAGAATACATTTAAAGGTGCCGTATGCACAAGTGCATTGTGCCATAGTGCAAAGAATCCACACAGGCTGACGGAATCTGAGGCAAGACTACTGAGACTCGTGGGAAAGCCTGCAGGGCACTTTGCAGGAAATGGATGTTAACTTCGAAAGAAATACTGGATATGAATTAGAAGGCAGTTCAAAGGGATGACATGAGAGCTGTAATAAGGAAGTCTCGTGGCTTCAAAAAATGTTGATGGTACAATGAAGTTAATTAATGATAGTGATGTCAGCTGGCTTAGGTGTTTGTATTTTCAACACTGATTTTTTTTGAGTTGTACTTTTTTTTTTTTTTGACAGGCAGAGTGGACAGTGAGAGAGAGACAGAGAGAAAGGTCTTCCTTTTGCCGTTGGTTCACCCTCCAATGGCTGCCGCGCTCATCCGATGGCAGGAGCCAGGTGCCAGGTGCTTTTTCCTGGTCTCCCATGGGGTGTAGGGCCCTAACACTTGGGCCATCCTCCACTGCACTCCTGGGCCACAGCAGAGGGCTGGCCTGGAAGAGGGGCAACTGGGACAGAATCCGGCGCCCCAACCGGGATTGGAACCCGGTGTGCCGGCGCCGCAAGGCGGAGGATTAGCCTGTTGAGCCATGGCGCCGGCCGAGTTGTACTTTTACAACAAACTGGCCATCAGCAACTTTTTCATCTGCTAAAGAGAAAATTTCATCTTCAAAGAGAAAATTTCTAATTATATAATCAGCAATACACAAGGTTTCAGATTTCAGTTTATTACTGGTAACTTTTCCTTTATTTAGATAGTTTTAAATATGAAGACAAAATTATTATATTAATCAAAATAAAATTAGATGAAACGTAATTAAATGACTTAAAAAGAAAAAAATCTGCTTTTCATAATAACTGTTACTATTTAAGTATAATCTTAAAAAGACATCTTACTTGCATTAGTTCAAAAATTTCTTTCTTTGTGCTTTTAGGTTCTAAGAAGAATCCATATGGATAAGAACACTTGAGAATGCGTCGAGTTTTTAAGAGCACATGAACTGCATCTTCAATGAAAGTGGTATCTGGACAGCCTCCTTCAGCTATAAAGAAATTAGGGTACACAGTGAAAAGTCTTTCTGCAAATGTGCTATTATAAAATTAAGTAAACTACTGTATGTTTTCTTTGAAGAAAGAAAAAAAGGACCCTTAGCAAACTGTCTGAAGTAGCTGTATGATAATACTTCTCTGAACTGGGCTGAAAAGCACTACGGAGCACTCCCGTGTGTCATGTGAGTGTTTCTAAACGAGACACGTGCCCGGCAGTGCAGGGGCACGGGAGGCAGCCGGGAAGGGACACACACCATCATTCAGGATTCTGCTCCCGCCCTACCGGCAAACAAACAGAGCTCTGTCATTCCACAGTTTCCATGCTTCACTACATTTTTTTTAGATTATCCTCAGGGAAATTTAGTGCTTAAGAAACAACAAATACCTCTGCTAAATTCCTTGTTACACGTTAAAAGAGGCCTAGTTATAATCCGCCTCTGCTAAAAAAAAAAAGCCCACAACATCATACAGAAAAAGATACAACCTTCAGGTCACAACTGGGTAACTATTGCTGGAAGGTAAACTTCAGGGGGAGAAAGAAGGGAAGAGTGAGGAAAAAGGACAGAAGTATCTGAGTGCTTCTTTCCGAAAATATTCTAACATTCCCCCTTTTTCTTCCACTTTGAGTAAATGGAAATTAAGTAGGAAACTCTAAAATGAAAAAAACTTAACATCAGAAAAATTCTGCATACCTGTAGAGAGAAATTATATGTGTATGTACATAAACCGATACAGAGACCACCCTAACACTGACCACTTCGGAGTACACACAGTCCCTAGCAAGGCATCTGAAAGATCAAGTCCAAACCAAACACGCACTCCTCCCCTATGCCTCACTGAGATACGTGTGAGAAGTCCACACTTGCTGTCCAACTGTTGTAGTGTTTAAAAAAATACTTATTTTATTTATTGATTGATTTATTTATTTTTTGACAGGCAGAGTGGACAGTGAGAGAGAGAGACAGAGAGAAAGGTCTTCCTTTGCCGTTGGTTCACCCTTCAATGGCTGCCGCGGAGAGCGCGGCGCGGCCGGCGCACCGCGCTCATCCGATGGCAGGAGCCAGGTGCTAGGTGCTTTTTCCTGGTCTCCCATGGGGTGCAGGGCCCAAGCACTTGGGCCATCCTCCACTGCACTCCTGGGCCACAGCAGAGGGCTGGCCTGGAAGAGGGGCAACCGGGACAGAATCCGGCACCCCGACCGGGACTAGAACCCGGTGTGCCGGCGCCGTAAGGCGGAGGATTAGCCTGTTGAGCCACGACGCCAGCCTATTTATTTATTTTTTGACAGGCAGAGTGGACAGTGAGAGAGAGAGACAGAGAGAAAGGTCTTCCTTTGCCGTTGGTTCACCCTCCAATGGCACCGCGCTGATCCAAAAGCAGGAGCCAGGTGCTTTTCCTGGTCTCCCATGGGGTGCAGGGCCCAAGTACTTGGGCCATCTTCCACTGCACTCCCTGGCCACAGCAGAGAGCTGGCCTGGAAGAGGGGCAACCGGGACAGAATCCGGCGTCCCTACCGGGACTAGAACCCGGTGTGCCTGTGCCGCAAGGTGGAGGATTAGCCTATTGAGCCACGGCGCCGGCCAGAAAAATACTTATTTTATTTATTAGGCAGAGTTACACTGAGTGAGGGGAAGACAGAGAATTTTCCATCTGCTGGTTCATTCCCCAAATGGCCACAATGGCCTGGGCTGGGCAAAGCCAAAGCCAGGAGCCAAGAATTTCATCTGGGTCTCCCATGTGAGTGCAGCAGCCCAAGCACTTGGACCATCTTCCACTGATTTCCCAGGCGCATCAGCAGAGAGCTGGATCAGAAGTGGGGCAGCCATGACTTGAACCGGCACCCAGATGGGATGCTGGTGTTGCAGGTGGCAGATTAACCTGTTAGGCCATGACGCTGGTCCCCCAACTGTTACATCTTTTAGTTCCTCCCATAGTTACCCATCCTGTCTGGAAACTCCAGAATACTGAGCAGGAGCAGTACTTTCCATCTACAAATGCTAACTACACATCAGGAACGTCTATCCATCAGGGCTACTTCAGTGATGAGACAAAGATCCCAGCTGAAGAACTAGGGAACCTTGAGGGCTTTTCACTGTGGAAAATGCTTCAAGAGTTCGATACTGGTGGGATATACTTTCATCATTAATAAAGTCTAAGAACTAATAGCTAACAAGGAAACTAAGCCTGTATTGACACTCCTCTCTTCACACTAACTTACGGTTATGTCTTAATGATGGAGTTGTCCTCATGAAGAGGGTGTTAATACTCATTTTATAAAACAGAGCAAACACAAGTATATCTGATCACATTTTTAGGCTTACAATATATCTCATATGTAAGCTATGTGTATTTTAGAAAAGTGCCCTTTTACAAACAAACATATCAGAACCTGCGCACCATGTGAGAAACTGTTCTAGTGACGTGGCCCATACTGACTCCGTATTTGGGAGATGTTCTCCTAGTAGCTTCCAGTTAGGATCCACAAGCCAGCCTCTTCTCAGGCATCTGCTCTTTGACCTCAGCGTTCATTACTCACCAGTGAAATGATTCTTTCCCATCTGAACTTGGCTTCTACTCCATCAGGCACTTTGCTAAGTGTTCACAGGATCTCTGGGTGTTCAGTTCTGTGACAACGTGTATCCTGCTTCTTTCATGAGGTCATGCATCCCCCTAGGGCCCCACTTTCTCCAACACTGTAAACTTGCAGGAGTAGGGAACCTATTTTCTGCCAAGGGCCAGTTGAACATTTGTAACATCACTTGTGGGCCATATAAAATTATCAACTCAAAAATCATCCTTGGGGCCGGTACCGTGGCGCAGTAGGTTAATCCTCCACCTGCAGTGCCGACATCTCACATGGGCACTGGGTTCTAGTCCCGGCTGTTCCTCTTTCAATCCAGCTCTCTGCTGTGGCCTGGGAAAGCAGTGGAGGATGGCCTAAGTGCTTGGGCCCCTGCACCCAGTGCGGCAGACGGGAAGAAGCTCCTGGCTCCTGGTTTCGGATCAGTGTGGCTCTGGCCATTGTGGCTGTTTGGGGAGTGAACCAATGGAAGGAAGACCTTTCTTTCTGTCTCTCCCCCTCCTTGTCTGTAACTCTACCTCTAAATACATAAATAAAATCTTTTAAAAAATCACCCTGTTGTAGATTTACTGAATTTCAAGTCCTGTCTGTGGCTGCCTTGGCAGGCTCAGATCAAATAATTTCTGTGGGCAGGACGTTCCCCACCCAACTGGCAGTGGCACAGAGGAAGCAGAATCATGATGTGCTTTTATCTAGGCTGCATTAAGAGCAGCAGGTTAGCTGCTGAGTGGGAAATCCAGTCACACGGGCCTCATCTGCTAAGCTGCGCTCAGGGCTCCAGAGAACAGAACCAGAGGCACTAATGGATACGGCCGATGTATCCCTTTAATGGCCTAACCTCCTACCCTTGGATGACTTGGCATGGAAAGATACTTTATATTAATGATCACACACACCACTTATAACTTACTTTCTTTGAGAGCTCTACTCAACTGCTCCATCTTTTCTTTGGCTGTTTTAAGAAGGCGTTGTTCTAACTAAAGAAACAGAAATAAATGATTTAAACCATTAGCTCTATATACAACAGTGCAGTGTAGATCATCAGAAATGATTTGGGACATACCTGATAACTATGCTCATGGTTTTTAAATCTCGTGTAATAGTGCATAAATCTGTCAAGCTCCTGAAACCGTTTGTGTTTTTTCTCAGCCTAGGAAACAAAAGTCCACAAATGATTTTTTATAAGAACCAGCAGCTCCTACAATTGTATTAGAGGCATTAACAATAGTTAGGAATGCATACAGATTTGTTGATTATTTCCTTGACAAGAAGGAATAACCAGTGGATCTTAAGGGTGCCCCAAACAAAATCTCACATTTGTAGTCTCTGTAACAAACCACTGGATCCACAATGCCAAGGCCCAAAAGGCAAAAGGTCTCTCAATTCTTAGTTTATGAGATTGTCAGTGTTTTATCATATTGGCTCATTGCTATGGGCTGATTTGTGGCCCTCAAAATTCCTATGTTGAAGCCCAACCCCCTGTAATTGGACACAGGGACAGAGAAGAGGTGATAAAGGTTCAATCTGGTTGTTAGGGTGGGGTCCTGTTCTAACAGAGCTGGCGCCCTCCTAAGAAGAGGAGGGACAGGAGAGCTCCCTCCCTTCCCAGCCCACGTGAAGACACAGTGAGGAGACAGCCATCTGCAAGGCAAGGAGCATCCTCACCAAGAACCCAGTCGGTTACAACCCTGATACTGAACTTCCCAGCCTTCAACGCTCTGAGAAATAAATGTCTGTTGTGTAAGCCAGCCAGTCTATGGTATTTTGTTAGGGCAGCTGAGCAGACTAAGATACCTAGAGTGTGTTATAACGTAATAGAATATTGTTGATATTGTGTTAGAATTGCTTCTAAGTCTTTACAGAGGCAGGTTGAGACACTCTAAGACTTTTCATATCTTTACTAAAATAAAAAAAGAAAAAAGCTTATAGAGTTCTTTTGTTTAAATTAAATGCTACTGTACAAGTATCCAATTTAATGCCTCATTAAGCTGAAGACAGGAGAAGAGGAATACAAGGTACTTCCACTGGCTCTGAGGGGCTCACACAGGGGTCCCGGCTCTATCAGGTCTCTTTACCTCCACAGTCATTTCCTTGGACTGCTCTTCCACGTGCTGAATGACTTCGTAGCGAGTACATCTGTAATACCCTCCAGTGGAAGAACTATGCTTTTTCCATTCTTCTAGGCAAATCCAGCAAAAGTCATACTTGCACTTCAAGAGAAAACATACACAAACATCTCCCTATGTTAGTATGAAAATTATTTCCTGCTTCCCCCTCAGTTTGTAAAAATTCAGCAATACTGCCTATGTGACCAGGAATGAATCTTCTCATGTTTCTTGCATTTTGGAAAGGTGTGGGGGTAGTTTAAAATTATTGCTTTATAAGGAATAAGTAAAAGCAGCTTATTTTGATACAAAATTAAGATATAACATTTTAAAAATGTATTTACCTGAAGGAACTTTAAAAAGTAAATGCAGAATGCTATTATGAAAAAACTATGAGTTGTTTAAAGTTTACATTTTTTACTTTTAAAATTTATTTAAGAGACAGAAAGAGCTCTCATCCACTGGTATACACCCAAAATCCCACCACATTCAGGACTGGGCCAGGAACTCCATTTGGGTTTCCCACACAGGTGGCAGGAACCCAAATACTTGAGCCATCATCTGCTGCCTCCCACAGTGCCTATTAGCAGGAAACTGGATCAGAAGTAGAGGAGGGACTCAATCCCAGGCACTTGAATATGGGATGTGGGAGTCCCAAATGGCAGCTTAACCCACTGCATCAAAACACCAACCCTGATCACTTTATAAAAATGATTTAAATGTTTAAAATAAAAAAAAAAACCTCCCAGGAATCATTTACATAGCATTGGGATGATCTATTCATTAAAGGTTTAACAAATTCTATTGTGAAACTGTCAAGGCCCATCACTGTAAAGAGAGTGCAGCTGGGGACAGCTTTCAAGAACTGTTTTTCTTTTATCTATGAGATGAGTTTATTTGGATATTACATCTCTTCTGCAGTCAGCTTTAATGAATTTACATTTTCTTAAGAAAATCAATCCATTTCAAACCCAAGTTCAAATTTATCTGCAAGAGTTTGACAAAGTTATTCCTCATTATTTTGCTTTGCTTCCCTAATTTCCCTTTTTATAGGGAAATGACTTATTTATTTGTCTGAAAGGTAGAGAGAGAGAGAGAGAGACAGACAGACACATCAATCTTCCATATGCTGGTTCACTCACCAACTGGCAGCAACAGCTAGAGCTGGGTCAACCTGAAGCCAGGAGCTAGAAACACTATCCTGGTCTCCCACGGGAGGCAGTAGGAACTCAAATATTTGAGCTATCGTATGCTGCTTCGAAGGCACAGTGTAGCCAGGACTCAAACCAACACTCCAATATGGGATGTAAGTGTCCCAAGTGGTAGCTTAACTAGCTGCAGTATGAAACTCGCTCTTCCCTTCTATTCTTTTTTTTTTTTTTTAAGATTTATTTATTTATTTGTTTGAAAGGCAGAGTTAGAGAGGCAGAGAAAGGGAGGGGGAGGGGGAGGGAGAAGGGGGAAGGGGGGAGGGGGAAGGGGGAAGGGGGAAGGGGGAAGGGGGAAGGGGGAAGGGGGAAGGGGGAAGGGGGAAGGGGGAAGGGGGAAGGGGGAAGGGGGAGAGGGAGAGGGAGAGAAAGAAAGAGAATCTTCCATATGTTGGTTCACTTCCCAAATGGCTGCAACCACCAGAGCTGGGCTGATCCAAAGCCAGGAGCCAGGAGCTTCTTCCTGGTCTCCCACATGGGTTCAGGAGCCCAAGCACTTGGGCCATCTCCTACTGCTTTCCCAGGCCACAGCAGAGAGCTGGATTGGAAGAGGAGCAGTCAGGATTTGAACTGGTGCCATATGGGATGCCGGCACTGCAGACGGAGGCTTTACCTGATTTGCCACAGCACTGGTCCCTTCCCTTCTTACATCGCACATTTAAACTGCCCCATCTCCAGTTCTTTCTTGATTATATTAGCTTAGTGATTTATATTTTCTTCAGAGAAATCACTTTTAGATTTACTTATTAGTTGGAAGTTTTTCAGTTTTTAACTCACTAATTTCTGTTTTTAAAGAAATCTTCCTCACTGGTGCCGTGGCTCAACAGGCTAATCCTCCGCCTTACGGCAGCGGCACACCGGGTTCTAGTCCCGGTCAGGGCACCGGGTTCTGTCCCAGATGCCCCTCTTCCAGGCCAGCTCTCTGCTGTGGCCCGGGAGTGCAGTGGAGGATGGCCCAAGTACTTGGGCCCTGCACCCCATGGGAGACCAGAAGTACCTGGCTCCTGCCTTCGGATCAGTGCAGTGTGTTCATGGAGGGTGAACCAACGGCAAAAGGAAGACCTTTCTCTCTGTCTCTCTTTCTCACTGTCCACTCTGTCAAAAAAAATTAAAAAAAAAAAAATTAAAAAAAAAAAAAAAGAAATCTTCCTCTAGTTTTCTTCAATATTTTTGCTTCTATAAATTTTTGGTCATATTCATAATTCATTCCTTTTTATATTATTATTATTATTATTATTTTATTTGACAGATAGAGTTAGTCAGTGAGGGAGAGAGAGAGAGAGAAGGTCTTCCTTCCACTGGTTCATCCCCTAAATGGCCGCCACAGCCGGAGCTACACCAATCTGAAGCCAGGAGCCAGGTGCTTCCTCTTGGTCTCCTATGTGGGTGCAGAGGCCCAAGCACTTTGGCCATCCTCCACTGTCTTCCTGGGCCACAGCAAAGAGCTGGACTGGAAGAGGAGCAACCGGACTAGAACCGAGCGCCCATATGGGATGCTGGCACCGCAAGCAGAGGATTAACCAAATGAGCCATGGCGCCGGCCCCTCCTTTTTGTATTAGTTTTGAGCAAATAAAGCTATGCACATTTCTGAGCAATGTTTTAGCTATGGCACTCAGCTTCTGAAACAAAGTACTACTTTCACTATCTTTGTTTTCTAGAAATTATTTAATTTCCATTTTGATTTTCTTTTCTACAAGAGTTGTTTCTGAGGTTAAAAATTCCCAAATAAAAAGGCCTTTTGTAACTTTATGAATTTCTATTTTATTCCCTATGATCAGAGGTTGTTGTTCATATTCTTTTTTTATTTTCTGAATGTTACTGAAATTCTCCCTGATGATCAATAAACTATTTTTTTTGTCAGTGCTCCATGGGTATTTCAAAAGATGGCAGAGTCTACATTGGAATGGTACAGAGTTTGAGTATTTACAAAAATCAATTACGGTATATAATTAATTACGGTATGTAAACCTGTATCTTTCCTAGTTTTCTGCCTGTCTGATACATCGTGGAGATGGCTGAATGACTCAGCTGGCCCATCACACGAAGCACATGCACCAGAAACTGCGACCGTGTTTCAGGGCTCTGGCAGTGTGAAAGCTCTTCTGCCTGGACTAAGCACATTTTGTGCCTGATTTGATCCTAGGACCCTTCAGTGCAGTTCTACTAATTCTCAAAATTACTGGATTAGCTTTCTATAAGCAGCCAGATATTACATTCTATGATGAGAATAAAAATATAGAACCTCAGAAAGTTTTATTTTTCATCTTTAACATAGTTTTACATAAAATCAGCTAAAGAAAATGGCTATAAATGATTTAAAATATTTAAGGATGCAACATTTAATTAGCTCACTGAAAACCATATAAAGGGAAATGAATGAACAGTTTTTTAAAATAAATAAGCTTATTATTTCAAAATATCTAACACACTGAGGCATTAACAAAGATGTATTAAGATTTTGTCACTGTGTTGGAGCATGAACTCAGTGACACATGACACAATGTTCCACTTGCCCATTTAAAAACTACTGTACAAGTAGACAACATGCTACGGGAAGGTTATTAGCTTCTACATAAGTCTTCTATGTCAGGGTAAGAATGCCTGATCCATGCAAATACTTCAGATGGTATATAAAACATGACTATCACAGTTACATAGTTTGTGAGTAAATGTAACAGAAGATTAAACAGAATTTATTTGAACTATATTTTATATCATCCTGATTAATTCATGAAAACATTCATTCATATAGTATAGATATATGTATCAAATACTACTGTTAGGGGCTACAAAGGAAGGGTAGTGTAGAATTCTGCCTCAGTCTATATTTGCTGACTTAGAGTTTAGCTACATTTTTCTAAACACCTAGGTAGTCTATACCAAATTAAAAAAAAAAAAAAAAAGAATAGTGATGTTGGAAAGAACACACAGATGAAACAATTTGGGACCAGCCCTACGCTGAAGTGATGACACGTTCGAGTGTTCTGTTCAGAAACACTGCACTAGAGGTCTTTCCTTCTGCCTCTAAGAGACTGCCACTGTTTCACTAATTGGCTTTTGTTATCTTTATAGTAATACAGACTTGTGAAAGCCATCTGGTAACTGGTGTTCTTTTCAAAGTCATAATAATAATGATCATTAAACTTCAGGGTTCAAAAGTGAGAAACATTTAAAGGGTATTGATCCATTTTATGGGAATCTTCTTAACTATCTGCCTTTCTTTGACTTCCTAGATAGAAAATATAACACTATCTTTGGCATAATTTTAAGTCACATTTTTAAAACACAGATGATACTTTTAATGAAAAGAAAATATTAGAATGCCATAGTTTCAAAACAAGAATGTTCATAAATGTTGGCATCTATAATAAAACCTTATCAAGAATATTTGTTTTAAACATATGATAATTTCTAAGTCAAGAGGCTACACTTTGGTTATGCTATGTCATATATTATTTATATTAATTATTTTCAGCTAAGCGGATCTTTTCTGGCACTTTCATTTTTATTAGCAGGCTTAAAGTCAGGCCACCGTTGTATATACTTATACAGACACCCATATATATATACTACATCAACTTGGACTTAAGGAGATTGCCTGGGGCCTGGTTGGGTCTTCCTTGAGTCTAAGCCGTGTGATTACAACTCCTTTTATAAGAGATCTATATACGGCAGTACTTTATGATTTGCACAGATTTCAAAAAATGTTTTGCAGCAAAATAAACATCTTTAATTCCACTTTCCATGAATTATTGGGAGTACCCTCATACAACTCTCTCAGGACTATCACAGGGGGGAACAACCAGCAGGGAAGGATTCAGGCATTACAGATCTATGGCTCCAAACAGAATCCTTACCTTGACTTTTAACATTCACTATGAGTGTACAATTTAGTAATATACACCAATCGTTAAGTTATTCAGCAAGGAATGTAGAATGCAATCTCCTCAACACTATCTGAAACCCAACAAGATGTTTATGCTTTTACTATTTCTGTTTTGGACTGACAATCCAACTAAACTGAGATTCCGACCACAAAACCTACAAAAAACCCTCTTTCACCTCTTACCTTGGCACACTGCATGTGATTGCAGCCTTCGTTCTTCTGTATTGGAGACTTACAGTTGGCACAGGGCTTGGAGTTGGTTAACAGCCAGAGACAATTGGCAGCATCCTCATAAGCTTCACTAACTCCAACCACTTTGGGTTTTAAGCACAAAGACAAACACAAACGACTTAGAGTGCAACTTCAGTGGGAAAACAACCCCGCCTTTTCTTTGTAGGGCGTCTCTCCATTTTAATCAATATTTATTTTCCAACTGGAATCTATGGGAAAGTCATTAAACAGCTTCATTGTTAATAGCATAACTACAAGATAAGGAGCCCGACTCCAAAGCCCTGTTCATGAGATCTGGTATGAAGGAGATTCCTCCATGACCTTCTGTCCAAGTAAACTGGAAAAGCAAGAACCAAAGGGAGCAATAGTTACTCTCCTTTCTGCAGCACCACCATTATTTTTAGCTCAGAGGCCCTAACATATTCTTATGGCTCTTATTGTTCATTGTCATAATAAATAAAGCACAGAGCCAAAAAACAAAGCAGCTGTGTGACCTACAACATAACAGTGTTTTTCTCCCGTCCTAGGAGAGAATGCTAGCTGCTAATTGCATGGAATAAGTCATGTTCAGGAAATAACCAACTAGGACTATGCTAAAAACTTGTGCTGGAAAAAAATGCCTCCATTTCCACTTCTCTGCACATGCCTTTCCCACATTCCTAAACACACTGTTTTCAACACTTTCAGTACCTTACTATCTCCCTTCAACCTACCTGGTGGGCTTTCTTTATCCCTACTGACTTTCAAACTGTCCACTCAGTCACATGTCTATTTTATCTTGGTCTTCTTAAGAATCTATTGTGTTGGGGCTGGTGCTGTGGCACAGGTTAATCCTCTGCCTGTGGCATTGGCAATACCTTACTATCTCCCCTCAACCTACCTGGTGGGCTTTCTTTATCCCTACTGACTTTCTTAATACTTTTTTTTTTAAAGATTTTTATTTATTTATTTGAAAGGCAGGGCCAGAGAGAGACAGAGGCACTCCCCAAATACCTGCAATGGCCACTCCGCAAATGGCTGCAATGGCCGCAGCTGGGCAGATCAGGAGCCAGGAGCCAGGAGCCTCCCCCAGGACTCCCATATGGGTGTAGGAACCCAAGGACTTGGGCCATCGTCTACTGCTTTCCAATGTCATAGCAGAGAGCCGGATCAGAAGTGGAGCAGCCGGGACCCAAACCAGCACCCACATAGGATGCCAGCACTGCAGGGGGGCAGCTTTGCCCACTATGCCACAGTGCTGGCCCCAATACTTTTTCTCATTAACTACACTTCATAACTTTTTTTTTTTTTGAGTCTCAAGATTCAAAGACTTTGGAATACTACGAGGGGGAGGAAACTCATAATCTATAGTTAGGTTAAAAATGCTTCTGTGATTTCCTGCATGAAATATAAGGAAAAATGCCTATGCTCCAAAGTGAAATGTAAACTATAAACAGCATTTCATCATATGTCATCAACTTAAGTGGTCATGAATGGCACTCTACTGGTCACCGTCCTGTAACTTGGACAACGCCATCAGTACACTGAGAAAACTCTTAGCAGCTGGGCCTCTCTTTGCATTCGTGGCTTTCTCTCTTTATCTGGCAGAACACTTAGGCACCCTCAGTCTCTTGCCTATCCTAACAATCCTCCATTGTTCTAACTCAGAAATCCCATCGTGCTCTTCAAGGGTGATCTTCAGGTTTTTTTTAGTCTCCCTCATCTCTGGCCAACAGAGGAAACCATGTATTCTCCATGTACACCATTCCCCCCAATACTTCTATTTCTTTCTTCTTAACATTAGGATCACTGTCACATGCATGGACATTCTTTCATAGTTCCACCAGTGACGTGTTCTCACCAGTGAGGTCACTCCTTCCTTCCTTCCCTAGGGGAAATTTGTCTGTGGTTATGGAATGCTGGGTCCAAGTTTAAGATGGTAAATGATAACTGTAAGTTAGTACCAATTTCTTTTTTTTTCCTAAAGATTTTTTTATTTATTTGAAAGTCAGAGTTACACAGAGAGAGGAGAGGCAGAGAGAGAGAGAGAGAGAGAGAGAGAGAGAGAGAGAGAGAGAGGTCTTTCATCTGCTGGTTCACTCCCCAGATGGCCACAGCAGATGGAGTGCGCTGATCTGAAGCCAGGAGCCAGGAGCTTCTTCCAGGTCTCCCATATGGCAGGAGCCCAAGGACTTGGGCCATCTTCTACTGCTTTCCCAGGCCATAGCAGAGAGTTGGATTGGAAGAGGAGCAGCTGGGACTAGAACCGGCACCCTATGGGATGCTGGCACTTCAGGCCTGGGCATTAACCCACTGTGCCATAGCGCCAGCCCACCAATTTCAAAATATTTGCTTTGTTCTCAGATAAAACCCTTTTGGCCATCCTCTACTCAAGAATTAACCAACGTGCTGTACTAATTACTTCTTGTGGCGCATTAAATCTTTTAGGCAACTAGGAAGTATACAAGATTCACAACTTAATAATATCATTTTCCCAGCTCTCTTGTACACACCTCATCTGCTTTCTATCTGCATTGTCCCTGTACTGTTGAAAGCCTCCTATCCTCCCAACTGGACGTTCTGACACTGCCTCAGAAAACAGTTCTTACCTAGGGTCTCAATATTCTTTTTTAAGCTTTATTTTATTTATTTGAAAGACAGAGTTACAGAGCGAGGTAGAGACAGAGAGAGGTCTTCCACACACTGGTTCAATCCCTAAGTAGCTGCAATGGCCGGAGGTGCACTGATCCAAAGCTAGGAGCCAGGAGCTTCTTCCAGGTCTCCCATGTGGGTGTAGGGGCCCAAGGACTTGGGCCATCTTCTGCTTTCCCAGGCCATAGCAGAGAGCTGGATCGGAAGTAGAATAGCCAGGTCTCAAACTGGTGCCCATATGGGATGCTGGCACATCAGGCCAGGGCGTTAACCCGCTGTGCCATGGCGCTAGTCCCTGTGCCTCCATTTTCTCTCTCCTTCAGTGTGCCTTTCATCAGTTATCTTGATAAAAATCTGATTCTGCCACTTCTCCATTTAAATAATGTAATCCATGGCTTATTCTGCTAAAATAATAAAGTCAAACAATTTGGTAGGCACGCCCCAATGTGGCAACACACATATTGTGGTCTCATCTTTAGCTAACTTCTCCCCTGGATCTTCACCTTAAGTTCTAAAGAAATATACTCAGAAACACACGTGGGAGGGCAGTGTAAGTCACTCCTAATAGAAATATAGATTTTTTTTTTAAGCTGCTATAAGTAGGAAAAGAGAGCAACAACCCAATAGTTTTGTGTGTTCACATATGTGTGTGTTCACACACACACATACACACACACATGTGCGTGTGCGATAGCTAAAGGTACTAGTGAGTAATTGTGTTCATGTATCTGGAACACACACACACACGCACGCACGCACACACACACGAGAGCAGGGGAAATGGGTGGGTTCTAGGAGCACTGGCAAACACCACCTGGCATTCAGCGGAAAGACACAATGAATCACAGAGTACAAGCACAATCTACACAGGCACTTGTGACTCGGAAAGGTGCCCTGGCACACAGCAAGTACTCATGGAACACTTGCTGCTGGTGGATGCATGAACATTCCCTAAATATTTAGTCAGGCCTCATGACAGGATATACTGAGAACACCCACCTCTCTCTTCTCCCGGTAAGGTATATGAGCTTTCTCTTCTCTCATTATCATTTAATAATCTGCCACTCTAGTTGACACAAGAGTCTCAGAGGACAAAATGAACCTCATGAATCTAAAACGCAGAGGACGAGCCCTCAGGCAATGGCAAATCCCTTCACACCACAAGTCTGTAAGGTCTCACAGCTGCCAGCCAGTCCCTCCCCGTGCCTCTCCGTCGCTAACAGGAATACCGACCACATTTCTGTCTTCACAGATATACTAACACTCAACACACGGCCCCCTGCCTTCTGGAAGATCCTGTGGCATCTGTTTTCCCCAGAACCTGGGTCAGTTGTTCTTGTTTCTGCACTATCAGCTACCTCAGTTGTCAGATGACACTGTAATCATCTCACTGCTTCCCGTTAGCCTCTGCATTCCCTCAAGGTTGGCACCTTCTTTTTCATATGCTTTGTTGCTAAGTGTAGACTCGCTGAGTGAACGTTTGTTGGGTAAGATTTATTTATTTGAAAGGCAGAGTGAGAGACAGGGAGAGACAGAGAATGAGATATCCTCCAACTGCTGGTTCACTCTCCGAATTGCACAATAGCCAGCTCTGGATCAGGAACACGATCCTGGTCTGCCACATGGGTGGCAGGGGCCCAAGTACATGGGCCATCTTCTGCTGCCTTCCCAGGCACATTAGCAGGAAGCTGGATCAGAAGCGGAGTAGCTGACCCCTGAACCAGCGCTCCGATACAGGTGGATTAACCCACTGCACCACAACACCTGGCCCCACCGAGTGAATTCTTGATCCTGATTTGCAATCCTCAAACTAACTCCATTATCTAAAAAAAGAAAAGAGAAGTTTACAAGGAAAATCAAAAAGACTTGAACTAACTTAATTTTCAATTATATTAATTTGTAAGAAAACAGTTTTCATAGTACATTTTAGGAAATGGGAAATTATGGCAGATATATTTATTTGTTAAATACGGGACTGCTATCGGGAATGATCAGAAGGAATCCTCTCAGAAATTGAAACCCATTCTGTTTACAGGCACATGTTCTCTGTCACTCAACCTAACCTAAGCATTAGCTTCCTCTACAAAATAAGATTACTAACAACACCTTCAGCCTTTCTGTGAGGATGAACAGAGGTAATACATTTATAGAATTCTTAGTGATGAACAGATATGATCTTTAAGTCTATAGAACGGCAAGAAATTAACTTGTCTTAGCTTTCACGAGAAGCGCTCAGGCACATGAGAAGCATCCTCTCACTACACATCATCTACTGCTTCCCATGAAGTAACAAGGGGCTGTTTGGCTCACCCTGGGATGAAAGAGGAAGGTTTGGGGGGACAGTTAAACATGACCCCCACTGGCCCTTTTCTCCTAGACTGGAAAGTAAGTCTGCAGAAACACAGAGTCTAGGATTCCTCCTTGCAAAGCCACTGTGATCCCCACGAACTCCAGCAGGGTGTTAGACATGGGTGCACTAGTGTTAATAAACGAGGCCACTCAGATGAAGAGGATAAGAAATAAGACACCATCTTTTGAATGCTATTAGCAAACATGAAACAGAGCTTCCTATAATTCCTCTTACGTTCTTCCGGTTTCATTTCAGTGATTTTTTGTAGCCAATTTTTCCATGTCTGGCAGTCACAAGGCTCATGTGCTTCACCAAGGCACTCCCTAAAGAAGAAAACATAGAAAAGCAATTTAAAGATATTCTTCATTCACACCACAGTGAAAAAAATAGGTGGGAAGTAACTTCCAACTTTAAAATTGAAAAAACTAAGGCACAATGACTAATGAGAAATGAAGCATTTCGATAGAGGAATTGAAAATACGCTTCCAAATCTTGATACCATCATACCAGGCTGTTTGCAATCAATGCATTCATTTATATTTTCAAAATTTCCAAATAGATCACTTGGTATTTGTAACTTAGTTTTGTGTGCATTAACAGCTGTAAAAAAATTTTTTTTTGGACAGGCAGAGTTAGACAGTGAGAGAGAGAGAGAGACAGAGAGAAAGGTCTTCCTTTGCTGTTGGTTCACTCCCCAAGATGGCTGCTATGGCCGGCGCACTGCGCCGATCCAAAGCCAGGAGCCAGGTGCTTCCTCCTGGTCTCCCATGTGGGTGCAGGGCCCAAGCACCTGGGGCATCCTCCACTGCCTTCCCGGGCCACAGCAGAGAGCTGGACTGGAAGAGGAGCAACTGGGACAGAACTGGTGCCCCAACCGAGACTAGAACTTGGGGTGCCAGCGCCACAGGTGGAAGATTAGCCTAGTGAGCCGCAGCGCGGGCCACTATAAGATATTTTGATCAATTAAGTTTTATTCTGTTATTTTAAATTCTTGTTACTCAATGTGTGCTCCCCTGGCTAGCACCAGTGCCCTTAACTGGGAGTTTGTTAGACATACAGAAAAACAGGCCACATGACACCTCTGCTTTAGACTCCATTTTATCAACATTAACACATAGCCCATCTCCATTAAAAAGTTTGAAAAGTACTGTGTTAAGTCACATTCTTGTAGTTAGGTTTTACTTCTGAATCCCCAGTTAACAGCAAGGGCAAGCCAATATACTTTTGTTAAAATTTAGTGAATTTTGACTTAAATAATTAAAAATATCAAATTATCATTTATAACTCAATTTTATTTTCTTTCTATAGGTATGCAGGAAGTTAAGCACTGAAAAGAAAATAAAACCCCTAAGGATTGCTCATTTTAATTAGATATGATGCTCTGTTCCTACTGGTTAGTACAAATAGAATTATTACAGTTAGTTTATAACAAAATATTATTTGGAGGAGAGAAAAAACACAATCTGGAAGTGGTATCACCATCACTACCACCACCACCACCATCATCATCATTTTAAATGAAGATCAATTGAATAAGGTTAAATATGTTAAAAATATACATCAACAGACTCAGGTAGTGTTATAAACTAAGAGGTACCATTTTACTCTATTAATAATGCACCAATCCTACTTCACCCCTCATTAGGATGGCTATTATCAAAAAAGCCGGAAAACAATTAAGTTGTTATTTGCTAAAACTAGAACCCTTTTATATTGACGTAACATAAAAGCATACAAAAGTAACTGCTGACGTAGCTGTTACTGAAAACAGTCTGGTGGTTCCTTATAAAGTTAAACATAAAATTATACATTATAATTCTACATTTAAGCATATACTTTAAGGAACTGAGAGCAAGGGTTTAGACTTGTTCAGCAATATTGATAGCAGTATTATTCACAAAAGTCAAAAAGTAGAAACAACTTGTTTGTCAACAGATAAATCCATAAATCGACTGTGGTATATACATACAATGGAGTATTATTTAGCCATAAAAAAGAATATTTTGATGCCTGCTATGACATGGGTGAAACTTGGTTACGTGAAATAAGTTAGAAGCAAAAAGTATTGTCCTATGTTAAATATCTACAAGAGGCTAATTGATAGGGACAGAAAACAGAATGGTGGTTACTAACAGCTGGGGGAGGGAGAGCTGGGAATTATCACGCAATGGTTATACAGTCTCAGGGAGAACTCGTGAACACAGAGAGCGGTGACAGTTGCACTATAAATGCAATTAATGTTCTGTACCACTGTAGACTTAGATATGTTAGTTGGGAAGAGCCACAACAAACAGCATCGTGAACACGCCCGATCTTGTCTGAAAGGATAATGCAGTTTCCTAACATTCCTGACTTATCACCTAACCTGATATTTGAGAACTCTTTCCCCTATCTGTGGTTTTACATAGCTCCTAACAACATAGGGGTAACTTAGGCATCCAGAAAACACTGAGTTGATCAAAAATGGAAGAGGGCATATTATATACATTTCAGTGCATACTAAAATCGACACTGCTCTCCAGAAACTAATCAGTGCTAATTTTAATTTAGTACACACTAGAGCAGGAATCATGCTGCAGGTCTAGGAAGTATTTCCACATGGTGCTTGAGAATACACATGGGAACACAGAGTCTACATTTCTCAGGACTCAAAAGAGAACTCTCTTAATTCCAGGTCAATCAAGTGTGTGTGTGTGTGTGGGGGGGAGAGTCTTGAGGGGCACAATGCCTTTGTACATCTGCAGTATCTAAAAAATCAAGTTGATGAAATAAACTATTTCTATAAGGTGAAATGTCCCCCTGGACATAAAACAGCATATTCAGAAATCTTTTCCTTGCTGACTCAATACTAGCATACAGGTTCTGCTGTCACAGAAAAAAAGAACTAAAATTAATCATGGGGGTGAAAAGCCTAATATTTTCAAATACTGAATGAAAAAAAGATCACTGTTTAAAAGGCCACAGTTGCTTATTTTGGGGGCTTGATTCTGTGGGGCTGGCTTGCAGTAAATACCACAGGTTTTTTTTCCAAAGCCTCACAGGAAGACAGAGACTCACTGCTTCTGCAGGGGCCAGCCCAATCAGCAGGATCACTGCGAGGTGCTGGATGGCCCGATTTCTGTTTCCATGCAATATTAAGAGTGGGCACAAAAAGAGAAGGTTATAAATAAAGAAGCTACACGAAAGGCTGTGAATTACAGACAGCTAAAGGTTGCCATTTCTTACTATTTAGCAACCTTGAAAACTAAGGCATCTGGAAAAATATTCTTGGTAATGATCAAGTCTATCAGACATTAATAGGTGACTGATGAGCTGGATTATCAATGGAGGGAAGAGGTTAATGTGAGAAAAGTAATGGACAAACTGGAATGTTCTGTGGGCACTGGAAAACTAAATTCCTGAAGAAGCTCTAATCACTGAATTGTGACAAGCATTTAAAGGATCTGGTACCTTTTGTTGAAACTTTCCTTTTTTATTTTTTTTTTAAGATTTTATTCTATTTATTTGAAAGACAGAGTTACAGAGAGAGGTACAGCCAGAAAGAGGTCTTCCATCTGCTGGTTCACTCCCCAAATGACTACAACAGTCAGAGCTGAGCTGATCGAAGGCAGGAGCCAGGAGCTTCTTCCAGGTCTCTCACACGGGTGCAGGGGCCCAAGGACTTGGGCCATCTTCTACTGTTTTCCCAGGCCATAGCAGAGAGCCGGATCGGAAATAGAGCAGCCTGGACTCGAACCAGTGCCCATATGGGATGCCGGCGCTGCAGGCCGCAGCTTTAACCCGCTGCACCACAGCACTGACCCCAAAATTTTATTTCAAAATGGTAGTAAAGTATAGTAGGAGGGGAATCTTGGCACACAGACAGCTAAACGTTAAAGTGAGTTAACAGAAGACAAGAAACAAAAAAACTACCTTTGTAAAAGATGACAAAAAATAAAGTTATCTAATCTCAAACCCTCAACCCTGCCCAAAGATGACTGGATGGTGAACCTAACATCAACAGAACCAGGAACAGCTCCTTCCTTGAAAATGTGTCAGTATGCACAGCTGTCAGCAGAAATATATACAGTAGGAAAAGGAAAAATCAACAACAGTTTCAGGCTTTGTTACTTGATGAGAGAAAGGTTTCATAACTTGATGGAAGAAACTGCTATCAAGAAGTTGGCAATTTTAGTTCAATGCCATTTTAGAACTTTATTAATAATACCTAGCTAATTAAATATAAATCCTCATTTTTATGATTCTCCCCTTTATTTAACATTTTTGAGTACCATAGGCAATGTTCTAAATACTATACATGTGCTGACTCATTAATCTTCCTACACTCTGAAATTTGTTCTGTACTTTCTCCTTTTAACGTACAGAGAGGTTCAGTAATCTGCTGAGGGTCATAAGGTATCAAGTGGATGAGCTAAAATTAGAAGCTCAATAGTTTGGCTCTGGAAGTAGCACATTTTATGTTGACTGCAACAGACAAAAAGCCTTCTGTTTTGTTGCCGTAAGACAGGGTACTTATCACTAAGCTGCACAGCAAAGCAGTGACAGAGTTGAGTCTCAAATGTAGGGCTGTGCTCCCAGATTAGTATCAATCTGTGCTCTATTGAAATCTGACAAATCACACTCTTAAGTACTATTTATTAAATGAATTTTATTTACATAGTGTGTATGTTACTCTGCACGGAGTACATGATATTCGAACAAGTTCTGAAGATCAAACTCTGTCAAGGAATTTGCATCATGGTTTTATTTCTGGGCCTGTGTAGAGCTGGGAACTGTTCTGCTAGTTGGCAGGACTTGGGTACTTAAGTAGCCAGATGCTATCTGAAAAATCTAGAAACATCTTTCTCCATAACCAGAGCTATTAGGTGAAGGGTTTGAGACTGATTTTTCACAAGAGAAAATGAAATTCCTCTATTAGATACACAAGCAAAGGATAACTTCATCTGTTTTGCCTGGAGGACTCCTGGCTTCCCTTGGCCTGTGAAATGTACGAGAAAGGAGAGGAAGCATGAAATGATGGCTTTCATTCAATTAAGAGGCAGGCTCCTAGCAAGGAGGTAGGTGCTATCAATATCAAGCTTCTTATCACGGGTGTGGGAGAAAAGCAGAACTAGCTGATGACAACTCGAATCTAGCCACATTCACTTTCAGAGGTCTCCCTGAACATCTGGACAAGCCTGCACGTTGTACTTGATTCACTGGAAACTTCAGTGGATTAGAAACCCGATGCTGTGCTTTCTCAACTGGTTCATGTTAGAAAGTCCCACCTTCCTATCAGGGTTTCTAAGTGTTTCTCATTGGTGGTGACACAGAAGCTTTTTGCAGTTTTAGTAAATAAATGCTCTATCACTGAGTGATAGAGCTACAAATCCCACATTATTATTGTGAACATCCCTGAAGGCAATTTCAGTGTACTACTCTAAAGTACATTTAAAAGAGGAATTCCAAGTAAGTTTCTCAGTTCCCATTGATATTAATGATTAAAAGATACAGGGGTGGCCGGCGCCGTGGCTCACTTGGCTAATCCTCTGCCTGAGGAGCCAGCACCCCGGGTTCTAGTCTCGGTTGGGGCACCAGCTTCTGTCCCAGTTGCTTCTCTTCCAGTCCAGCTCTCTGCTGTGGCCCGGGAAGGCAGTGGAGGATGGCCCAAGTGCTTGGGCCCTGCACCCGCATGGGAGACCAAGGGGAAGCACCTGGCTCCTGGCTTTGGATCGGCGCAGTGCGCCGGCTGCAAAGCGCTGGCCGTAGCGGCCACTTTGAAGGTGAACCAACGGCAAAGGAAGACCTTTCTCTCTGTCTCTCTCTCTCACTGTCTAACTCTGCCTGTCAAAAAACAAACAAAACAAAACAAACAACAGGGGCACTGTGAATAAAGTAGGGAAATGACCAAGCCCCAGGTTACACATTTGAGCTCTTCACAGATCAGGATTTTGGTAACTAGAAGTGTTGTGAGAGCAAATCTCTACAGCGTTGTCAAAGAGAAGAGTTCAGAGGGCAGAGAAGTTATCAAGTAGCACAAAGAAAAACAGGGGAAAGGGGACTGGCTCAAGGCTGAGTCCATGCAGGTTTCGAATATCATCTAGAGATAATTCTGCCCAGACAGACAAATCCCAACTATCAAGGTGAGGTGGCGAAAGCACCCCAGGTCAGTTACAAAGGACAAAGAATTTACTGGTGAACAAACACAACAGCAAGGGCTGTCCTGTGGTGGGAAGGGAGATCACTACAAGTTCCCTCTGCCAACAAGAAATACATTCAATTAAATCTCAGCAGACATCTCTTAGGGATGCTCACTGACTGTCACATGTGGTTCATAAAACAAAGAAACTGCTAGTGCTATTTATGGTGGCTTTTGTAATCACCTTTAGATAATTATTTCTGAGCTTTTTGGGGGAAGGAGAAACAAAATCAGAACCACATGCTTTTATTTTGTGAAGATCTCTCTTCCAAAGTTTCCTTTTCATGAGCCTTGCTGAAATAAGATAAGGGCAGCAGAAAACATGTGACCACTTCACTTGGAATTTCTCATTACAGTCAAAGCTCTCATACTGTATAAGAGAGGCCAATCAGATAAGATTATCACAATCATAAAGCCTAAGAAATATCAACTATAAGGCAACAAGATTAAGTTGATGAACTTGAATCTGAAGTTGCTCTTCATTAAAACTTACTTAATGTAAGGCTGCGTGAAACACACCAAACATCAGAGTAAGGGGAAGGGTTTACTGGGGGAAACCCAACAGACCAGAGGAAAGAGGTGAAGAAGGAAAAAGAGAGAAGGAGAGTGTAAGAGAGAGATTGAGAGGGAGTGAGAGAGAGAGCGAGAGAGAGATCAGGGGATGGAGAGAAAGAGAGCCATGTGTTCATGAACAGGTCCTTTTTTTTTTTTTTTTTTTTTTTACAGGCAGAGTGGACAGTGAGAGAGAGAGACAGAGAGAAAGGTCTTCCTTTGCCGTTGGTTCACCCTCCAATGGCCGCCGCGGTCGGCGCGCTGCGGCCGGCGCACCGCGCCCGTCCGATGGCAGGAGCCAGGAGCCAGGTGCTTTTCCTGGTCTCCCCATGGGGAGCAGGGCCCAAGCACCTGGGCCATCCTCCACTGCACTCCTGGGCCACGGCAGAGGGCTGGCCTGGAAGAGGGGCAACCGGGACAGAATCCGGTGCCCCGACCGGGACTAGAACCCGGTGTGCCGGCGCCGCAAGGCGGAGGATTAGCCTGTTGAGCCACGGCGCCGGCCAACAGGTCCTTTTGAAACTTTTCCAGGGGACGGGCAGGAAAACAGGAGCAGTGAATCCCATTAGGATGGGGGTGGAGCTGACACCGGTGGGTTGTGCTATGGGGTCACCTGGTTTCTAGCCATGGAGGCGGGGGCTAGAGCCTAGGATGGTGTCCAGGGTGTAGATCGCACCACAGGGAAGACTGTGCCATTTTATTAACACTTAGGTCACCTTCTTCTGTTCCCCCAGGGAACATTTGCTATGTTCAGCAAATGATAACTCTACTTACTAAGTTCTCTACTACCCTTAGAAAAAGGAGAAAGTAAATCATTACCAAAATTGATCTTAGCTCAAGTAGCCACACACAGATCCCTTGAACTAGGGTAAAATTCCAACCAGGGTCTGTGATCTTGGTGTATGCTCTCCAATGGATGTTGAGTACAACCAGCCTAATAGTTTGGGGTGTTGGGAAAGAGCCAGCAGATGCTGTTCTTCAAGTATTGATCTAGAATTTTAGAGTTTAAAGCATTGTCTTTATACTTGTATATTTTTAGAATATGATCTTTACTGCTAGGTTTTTCCATTAGTTTCTGTATCTTCAGTCTAGGCAAACTTACTATGCACAGCATTTACAACAATGGGGAAAATATAAGAAAGTAAAAGCTAAGCTACAGTGAAAACTAATACAAGCCAGATTACAGAATCCACAGAACATAACAAATTACAGGTTTTTCTTCTTGTTTCTAAACTTTATTTTTTCTGATCTCAGCAAATGTTCTCTTCTGCTTTTAACTTTCATTTTGCTCATTTATAGTTTCCTTCTTTGGAACCTCTTCTATTTTTTAAACTGACTCTCTCAATCAGGATCCTCATTCCAACCAGAGAACTTGGAAAGTGATATGATTTGAGCAATCTTTTCTTCCATTTACCCAAGGACAGCACCATTCTAGATGCACGGATTGCATATGGTGGGTGGGTGCCATGCTGTCAGGCACTAGAGTTTAATTTTCTTAAGAAACATCACACTGACCCAAAAATGTTCTTACTCTACTGTAAAGTAGGTTTTCCCATCTAAATTCCCCTCTTTTGCTAAGTTCAACTGCATTCATTAACTCTCTCTTTTTATTTCTGTAGCTTAAGCCTTACCTCTCGCATGTTGGGTAGTGGAGTCAGGAACCAACCGCTGACTAAGAACCTAAAACTTTAAAAATGAGGAGTATATCTTTTTCATGTTTTGAAAAATCACTTTAAAGTAGGTGTGAAACAGGCGGGCAGACAGGATAAATTGATTAGGTTTGTGGGCTGGAAGACGGTACCTTCACCATGCCCTTTTGTGATCTCATGCCCCTACCTGACTCCACCTGTATGCCCACCTACCAATCAGGCTATGTGACCACACCCCTTTGGAAGTGACTAAAAGGCCTGGACTGCAGTGGGCCCAGACCTTCTTTCACCATTATTGACCTGTGTTGCCCTTGCTGCCTCACGCCTTTGGGGTGCATGGCCGGCTGGAGCCCACTTCTTTTTTTTTTTTTTTAATTTATTTTTTAATTTTTCTTATTTTTGACAGGCAGAGTGGACAGTGAGAGAGAGAGACAGAGAGAAAGGTCTTCCTTTGCCGTTGGTTCACCCTCCAATGGCTGCCGCAGACAGCGCACTGCGGCCGGCGCACCGCGCTCATCCGATGGCAGGAGCCAGGTGCTAGGTGCTTATCCTGGTCTCCCATGGGGTGCAGGGCCCAAGCACTTGGGCCATCCTCCACTGCACTCCCGGGCCACAGCAGAGGGCTGGCCTGGAAGAGGGGCAACCGGGACAGAATCCGGTGCCCCGACCGGGACTAGAACCCGGTGTGCCGGCGCCGCAAGGTGGAGGATTAGCCTGTTGAGCCACGGCGCCTGCCTATGGAGCCCACTTCTCTCTCCGCCATTGCTTCACTGCTCGTGCTCATTTGCTTGTGGCTGCTACAACCAAACACTTGCTGCATGTGGCTCCTGCTGCTCTCTGCTTGGTATGGAGCCCAACTTAATTTCTGGACTTTTTCTCCCTTAAAGCCCTCACTCCTTTATGCATTTCTCTCACTAAATAAAAAGCTTAAAAACTTACCGTGCCGCCTGGTCTATTTGAGCCAGTATTCGGAATTCTTCTCTGAATACGTGGCAAGAAGCCACACAGCTTATTAATTTTGAGAATATTGATAAGCAAAATGGTTTCAGGTGGATATAACCTATTGTTGAGCATTCTGCTGCGTTTTTATTTGCTCAGTCTGATTTAGCCACGAAAGTAGTAAGCATAGCTTCTCTTTCACTAATTAGTAAATCCAAGTACCAGAGGTCAGCAAAAAATTTTCTGTAGAGTCAGAACACTAAATATTTTGAGTTTTGTGGGTCACAAGACCTCTGTTGGAACTACTCCATTATGCTGTCACATCCCCAAGCAGACACAAACAATATATAATTCAATCAGCATGAAAAGTTGTGACTGTGTTTTGATAAAACTATTTCCAGAAATATGTACAGATTGTAGCTTGCTAATCCGTAACCTAGAACTTGGTCCTATACCTAAGTTGACAGATAATAAACATTTTCAGCTAATAATGATGATAGGAGTAAGGAACAGACTGTGGGGTAGTGGTAATTTGACTGACTACCTAGCAATACTAAGATCAGATTTTGGTTTCAGAAAGTATAAAAGTAAAAACTAGAGTTTCATCCCCAGCCAAAGTATATCTAGACATATGCGGTAATTCTGGAAATGAATAAAAAAGCAGAATAAATATGCCTTCTTTTTTTCTGAGTATTTAATTAACAACAACAAAACACTAACTCACTCTGAATCAAGTAGAATGCCAATGCCTGAGCAACTGTCTAACCAGTATACAGAGTTATATACCTTTTCCATTACTGATCTGCTTATCATCAGTTCATAAAGTGAGGAGTCAGATGGGTTAATAGGCAGTCAGGGTGGTCCCAGTGGAACCAGGGGTGTAGAATGCTTGCTTTCCCCAAAAAAGTTATCTTTAGTAAGAACAAAATGTCCACCCTCCTTCTTTCTGAATCTCCAAATTTACCCTAAGAATAGCACAGGAGTGGTGATGACAGTTTATTGTGAAAACAAATTAGATATCCCACTCTTGTAATGGGTTTCTGTTTTATGGTGAGCAAGACAGACAGGATAAAGAATTGTAAATCAGGTCTTTTGTTGGAGTTGCCCCCACCTTATTGATTGACAGATTTGTCCCCAAAATTGTACTTGAAAACCCCAGTGCGGTGGGGTCCTTCGGGTTTTGCTTCTCTTGCAGTCCCCCTCCATGCCACTCTGGCTGGAGGTCTCTGGCGCTAATAAATCTTGCTTTTAAGTCTTTATTTATTTGGACAGGCAGAGTGGACAGTGTGAGAGAGAGAGAGACAGAGAAAGGTCTTCCTTTTTGCTGTTGGTTCACCCTCCAATGGCTACCGTGGCTGGTGCACTGCAGTCGGTGCACCGCGCTGATCCGAAGCCAGGAGCCAGGTGCTTCTCCTGGTCTCCCATGGGGTGCAGGGCCCAAGCACCTGGGCCATCCTCCACTGCACTCCGGGGCCACGGCAGAGAGCTGGCCTGGAAGAGAGGCAACTGGGACAGAATCCGGTGCCCCGACTGGGACTAGAACCCAGTGTGCTGGCGCCGCAAGGCGGAGGATTAGCCTATTGAGCTACAGTGGCGCAGGCCGCTTTTAAGTCTTTAAATCTCACCTTCCTCTTTTCCTTGTCCGCTTGGAAATTCTTCCATGTGAGACAAAGGACCGAGGCAATAATATTTTCTCCACTATGGTTTTATAAATACTAAGTATTTATAAAGCACAAGGCACAAAAAGCCTGCAGGCACTGGTTCCTTAGTAGGACTGTGCTTTAGAATCACTTGGGAGCACTTCCATGCCTTCCTCAAAAACCTTCTAAATCAAAATCTTACCTGTGGGGGCTCAGGATAGAAACTCAGAGAAAGTCTCCATGCAATTCTGGGGATCTCTGTTTAAAAATCACTGCTAGAGGCTTCTATTTTAACAAGAAAAGTTAAATATTTTCGGATCTCTGATCAGCAGTTGGTATTACAGTTCAAGCACATGGGCTCTGGGATCAAATAGGTCTAGACTCTAACCCCATTTCCACTGTTGCCCAGCTGCGTAACCCTGGAGAACTTCTCTGTGCCTGAATCTCCCCATCTGTACATTAGGCAAACTATTAGCACTCAGCTCAGATAGCACTGTTGACGGAATTTAGTATTTAATGCCTATCTGACAAGGTACTTGGCACTTATCAAGCACACCATAAAAATATGAACTATTACTACTTATTATGCATTTTAAAGATGAATAGGAATTATATCAAGTATACTACAATTTAAAGGCCTGATTCAAGGTATACGTTCTCTTTGAAAACTATAAGAAAGGCAATGAGACTGATTCCAACTTGTCTTATACCAACCAGCAGAAGAGGTGTCCTTTTCCACAGTCCACAGCAGGAGCTCTCAGCAAGGGAAAGCTCAGTGTATCAGATCCCGATGTACTTGACCCCTGCTTCGTGAGTCTGACTGCTCTTTCACAGCCCGGGGTAGGACACCATTTAATGGCAGGATTATTTTCAACAAAGGCCTGTATAAACAGCAATAACAAAACCCATAAAAAATTTAAATTCTAAATAGAGTAGACTGTTACGGTCATTTACTTCAAAGCAAAAAAAAAAAAAAAAAAAATGAAATAAAATATAAGGAGTTGTCAGTTTCAAGAAATATTTGTAAGAGTAATGGAGAGTATAGAAAACTTAAGTAGTAACAATATGTTTTCTATTTATTTTAGTATTTAATCAATTATCTGAGAGGCAGAATGAGAGAGAGAGAGAGGGGAGCGGGTTGGGGCAGTGAGCAAGTACTCTCCCATCTATTCCCATTTACTCCCCAAATGTCTAAACTGAGGCTGAAGCTAGGAACTCAACTCAGGTCTTCCACATGGGTGGCCGGAACCCAACTACTTGAGCCATCACCATTGCCTCTTAGGGTCTGCATTAGCAGGAAGCTGGAGCCAGGAACCAGAGGCGAGTATTAAACACAAGCCCTTGGATGTGGGACACAGACATCTTAACCACTAGGTCAAACTCCTGTCCTGACAGAATTTTCTTTAATCTAAAAGAGGTAAATGATGATAAAGTAAAAATGCAATTACCCAAAAATACCTAATTTAAAAATCTTTTCTCATATAATATGCCACTTTTGTGTTGAAATACAAGTAGATGTTATATGTAATATAATTAGCAGTTGTATTATAACATTAAGCTTCCAAAGGGAACTTTAATAATCCATAAAAATTAATATTACAAATTTTTCTTTTTTTTGGTTTAAGATTTTAAAAAGTATTTTATTTGAAAGGCAAAGTGACAGACAGAGGGAGAGACAAAGATCTCTTATCTGCTGGTTTATTCCCCAAATGCCTGCAACACCCTGGGCTTTGCTGAAACCAGCAGCTGGGATCTCCACCTGGGTCTCCCATGTGTGGGGCAGGGACCCCCCGTACTTGGGCCATCATCTGCAGCCTCCCAGGTGCATTAGCAGGAAGCTAGATGGCGAAGCAGAGGCAGGACTCAATGCTAGGCATTCAGCCATGGGGTGTAGGTGTTGCAAGCAGTTGCTCAATCCCTTACGCTATAACACCCATATTATGATGCTTTCTACGAAAAAGAAGCAGGGCATTTTTTAAAAAGTCCATAGATTAGGGTATATACTAGGAAAAATCTGCTCAAGGTAGCTAAAACGTAACTTTTAAATCACACAAAAGAGTAATGACTTCCATATACTTTTGAGTAACTTCTGAATGAATATATAGAAAAGATGAAATAAACATTCTAATTCATTATATGAAACTATTACTTAGAATGCAAAAATCATAAATTTCTAAGTTCAGAATCTTTTTTTCTAAACATTTAAAGTCTTTGGAAAACTTAAAGCAGGTACTACTTTTAATATTACCTTGGTCAGTCAGTTATAAAAGTGTAGTAGGCCAAGCAGTACATAGTTCTGAGCAAAAATTCAATTCTTAACTATTTTATCCTTTCATTTTTCATTTTCTTTTAAAATAATACTTCAGCTGAAAACTTTAATGCCAGCATTCTTTTTGGTAGTTTTTCTGAGAAATGAAAGCTGGAGTCCATGATATTGTTTTCAAAAATAAATAAAAATAACTAAGTAATGTACAAGTCTAATACATTTGAAATTATGGAAACCAGACAGATGATTGGCAGCACACCTTAATATCAAACTGTAGGTACCGTTTATCCATCTCCTTAGAAACCACACTCTCTATGATGTCCACAGGCACCAGCTGGAAGCAATCGTACGCAGGGCAGAAAATGTTGTGAGCTTCACCTTCTTGAATTTTTAGATTCAAAAACCTATTTGCATCATCAGTTGACAAGAGAAGAGCAAACACAAGTTATCTGCACATTCTAAGAACTTTTTCTTTATGCTGAATTTTCTGTTATGTGTGTAATTTAAAAAGAACCAATAAAGTGTAAAAAATCAAGTAATCCTAATTACTTACCCAGGTATTCATTTTTCATATATAGATGAGTACATGTATATACATACTTGTGTGTTTTATATATTCTTACATGTCTATGTCTTGCTTTATTCTCTTTCAAAGTCTGAAACACTATTTTTACTTAACATTAAACATTTAGAAATGAGTGGAATAAAATGGTCATATTCTAGACTTTTTTTTTTGATAGGCAGAGTGGACAGTGAGAGAGAGAGGCAGAGAGAAAGGTCTTCCTTTGCCGTTGGTTCACCCTCCAATGGCCGCCGCGGCCGGTGCACTGATGCCGGCGTACAGCACTGATCTGAAGGCAGGAGCCAGGTGCTTCTCCTGGTCTCCCATGAGGTACAGGGCCCAAAGACTTGGCCCATCCTCCACTGCACTCCCGGGCCACAACAGAGAGCTGGCCTGGAAGAGGGGCAACCGGGACAGAATCCGGTGCCCCGACCGGGACTAGAACCTGGCGTGCCAGCGCCGCAAGGTGGAGGATTAGCCTATTGAGCCGCAGCGGCGGCCCGGTCATATTCAATTCTCAATATCCTACACTATATCTTTAAATGAAAGGGGGCAATGGTACAGAAATTAACCATAAATAATTCAAGATATTTTGGAGTGGCATGGCATATGGCACAACTATTTGAAGAAAAGGTTTTTTTCTTTATATTTCATTTAGATAAATATCAAAATCAGTGGTAAAACCTACTCTATGGGGGCTGGCGCCATGGTGCAGGTTAATCCTCTGCCTGCGGCGCCGGCGCCCCTTGGCATCCCATATGGGCGCCGTTTCTAGTCCCGCCTGCTCCACTTCCAGTCCAGCTCTCTGCTATGGTCTGGGAAAGCAGTAAAAGATGGCCCACGTGCTTGGGCCCCTGCACCCGCGTGGGAGACCAGGAAGAAGCACCTGGCTCCTGGCTTCTGATCGACACAGCTCTAGCGATTGCGGCCATTTGGAGAGTGAGCCAACGGAAGGAAGACCTCTGTCTCTGTCTCTACCTCTCACTGTCTGTAACTCTACCTCTCAAATAAAATAAACAAAATCTTAAAAAAAAAAAAAAAGACCTACTCTAGATACACTTGTCAAGACAATAAGAAAAAAATCAATCTGTAAAGCAGCAGGAGTAGAGCTCAAGATCAATTAAAAGGCTAAGAGCACGTTTTTGAGTTGGAAAATTCCCGATCTGCCACAAGCTATATGATTTTAAGGAACTTATTTATTCTCAGCCTCAGTTTCACATGTGAAATGAGGTGACAGTCTGTGCTTCCCAGAGTTGTTATACAGATCTACACAATATATGTGAAATATCTGCATGGTGTCTGGCACAGAGGAAAAACTCACAAACTGGAGTAAGGATTATCATTATTAATGTTATTTAATACTGCTTGTGGAAAAGCAAGTTTACATTGGATTTAACACTTAGTCCTAGAGAAAATAAATGGAAAACTGGACACTTAAATCACCACTCGAGTCACCACCATTAACAGTCTATTCCACTGATGATACCTTTTTCTTTTAGTTCTCTCAGTCTTAATTCTATTGCACTTAAGACCAAACAAACCTTAATTAGACCTCATCGATCTGCTCCTTGGCTCCACCTATCATCTTCCTCCACACCCTCAATCTCAGCACCTCACAGAAAACAGAGTCCCCAGCAGCCCTCTCGGAGTCCTCTCAAACGCACCCCAAACCTATGTCTTTGCTATCTTTGCTTTCTCCCCCCTCAGTTCGCTGACACAGGGCTTCCTCCTCTCTTCCTCACACGGCCTGGCCAGCTCTAGGACCTGCACCTCCCCATTAACCTGCCCTCGTCATTGTCACTTTAACAGCTCTTACCCTGGTCACAACACATATTCAAGTTTCTCCTTTCTTGAAAACCCCTTCTAACCGATGACTCTCTGTAGTTCCACTTGTCCTTCACGTCAATGTGTCTTGACAAAACGGCTTATGGTGATTTGTCATTCCTTTCTCGGGTCTATCTCATTGACTTTTCCACCTACAGCACTCTGGCTTCAAATGGCTGGCTCACAACAGGGCCACGGCAAAGAAATTAGCCGAGTTTATGCAAGACTTCTGCTTCTGAACGCCCTTGGCATCTCTGGAACATCAGACACAGCTGAACGGTTTCCTTTTTCATAGCTCAACAGTTTCTCCTCTCAAATTCTCTCTTCCCTCCAGGTTCCTGAATTTGATTTTTTTTCTTCACATGCTTCTTATTCATTTATTTATTTTTGGCAGGCAGAGTGGACAGTGAGAGAGAGAGACAGAGAGAAAGGTCTTCCTTTTTCCGTTGGTTTACCCCTCAATGGCCGCTGCGGCCAGTGCACCGCGCTGATCCGTAGCCAGGAGCTTCTCCTGGTCTCCCATGGGGTGCAGGGCCCAAGCACTTGGGCCATCCTCCACTGCACTCCCAGGCCACAGCAGAGAGCTGGACTGGAAGAGGAGCAACTGGGACAGAATCCGCTGCCCTGACTGGGACTAGAACCCGGTGTGCCGGCGCTGCAGGCTGAGGATTAGCCTAGTGAGCCGTGGCGCCGGCCAAGACTTCACATGCTTTTTAACTTGTCCATTTATTCTACTAGTGCCTTTGTTACTCCTGACCCCTTATATTTTACTGTTTACTGGGTTTCCACCTCAAAATTCTTCCCTTCCAGTTCCATCCAAACACCCCTAACTTAACCTGTACGATAATAACTGAAATTTGAATCCAGACTGCCTTCCTTAGCTAGATATCTTAATTACACACGGGATGTTTTCATTTAAATGTCCCACAGGCATTTTAATTTCAACTTGTTTAAAATCTTCCCTCTAAGGGCCGGGGTTGTGGCACAGCAGATAAAACTGCCAACCTCCAATGCCAGCATCCCAGGTGGGAGCTGGTTTACGTCCCAGCTGTTCCACTTCCGATTCAGCTCGCTGGGAAAAGCAGTGGAAGATGGTCCAAGTGCTTGGGCCCCTGCCGCCCATATGGGAGGCCTGAATGAAGCTCCTGGCTCCTGGCTTTGGCCTGGCCCAGCCCCAGCAGCTGTGGCCATCTGAGGAGTAAACCAGGGGATGGAGGATCTGTTTCTCTCTGTCTCTCCTCTCTCTGTAACTCTTTCCAATAAATAAATTTTAAAGAAAAAAAAAAAAAACCTTCCCCTCTAAATTTAGTATAATTTGAAAGCCACGCTGTTTTCACATAAAACTCTGATATATCCCAACAGAAGCGCATCTAGTAACTAGCTAGCTCCCAGTTAAAAGTTGTATGTATTCCTCTGGATGTCAGGGAAAACATTTCGGTGGAAGGATGAATGAAGCACTGAAAAGAAATGCCACAGGGAACCCGTTCTGAAAACATACTCTTCGGGGCTGCGGGGCTTTCTGGTGGCTTTCAGGGTTTATGAGGTCAGCACTAGCCTCACAGTGGTACTGAGACTGTGTTTTGTTTTGAACTGCTGGTGTTTCGGCGCAAATCCCCGCAGTGACACTGAAAAATACACCAGCTGTCATCTCTATTTTAACACTTAGCATCCCACATTTATAGTTTAAAAGAGTTTAATTCAAGAATGTCACTGATGAAAGACTGCTCCTCTTCCAATCCAGCTTCCTGCTAATGTGCCTGGGAAAGCAGCAGAAGATGGACCAAGTGCTTGGGCCCCTGCACCCGTGTGGAGACCTGGATGAAGCTCCTGGTTCCTGGTTTTGGCTTCACCTAGCCCTGGCCATTGTAGCCCTCTGGGGAGTGAACCAGCAGATGGAAGATCTCTCTGTCTCTCCCTCTCAAATCTTTAAAAAAAAAAAAAGTAAGCAGAATAAGCTTCTATACACTAAGACAAGATGGTGGTCTTAGGGAAAAACTCTGAGATGGTTCATTTGCAAGCAGACACACTGCTATTTTCATTAAACACTATGTTATCTGAAAAAGTGACTGCAAAAATAATTATTTAGATTTCTTTAAATGACTTTTTTTAAAAAAGAGAATTGAGTCTGTCACTTCAAGTATAAAACTAATAGCATTTTTTGCCCATGATAAACTTAAGGCGTCAAGTACAAATCAGAATTTTGAAAAACTTTTATCTGTTATTGTAAACATGACAAGCTTCTTAATACTCAAGAGATTTTTTTTTTTTTTTGACAGGCAGAGTGGACAGTGAGAGAGAGACAGAGAGAAAGGTCTTCCTTTGCCGTTGGTTCACCCTCCAATGGCTGCCGCGGTCGGCGCGCTGCGGCCAATGGCAGGCGCCAGGTGCTAGGTGCTTTTTCCTGGTCTCCCATGGGGTGCAGGGCCCAAGCACTTGGGCCATCCTCCACTGCACTCCTGGGCCACAGCAGAGGGCTGGCCTGGAAGAGGGGCAACCGGGACAGAATCCGGCACCCCAACAGGGACTAGAACCCGGTGTGCCGGCGCCGCAAGGCGGGGGATTAGCCTGTTGAGCCACGGCGCCAGCCGAGACTTTTTTTTTTAACTCAAGAGACTTTTCTGATGGATTGGTGGTGGGACTTACTATCCCGACTAGTCACTTTAGTTAATGTATAGGGAAATATGTCAACTTAGAAGATTTACAAAAGTTAGGGGGCCAGAATTTTCCAAGTGATAAACGAATGATGCTAAAAATCATGCATTTATTCAAATCATAAGACAGATGGATTTTAATGCAATAGAGTACAAAGAGTCTATTGATACGGTTTCAGAGTTTGCACTTGAACTAAACAACAAAAAAGCTATCACTTGTTAAGTTCTGATGTGTATCAAATAGTATCCACAATTATCTGAATGGACTACTAATATACTTCTCTTTTATTCACTGACACATTTGTGTGGTCTGATTTTCCTTATCTATGTTAATCAAAAGAATATAGTGCAACAGATCAATGCAGAAGCAGATTTGAGAATGCAGTAATCTTCCATTAAACTAGATGTTAAGAAGATTCGCAGAAAGGTAAAACAATACCATCTTTCTAACTCAATTTTTGGAAATTATAGCTACTGTTTATAGTAAATATTACTTAATATATTATGTGGTTTATAACTGTTATTTTTAAAACGTATTGATAAACTTTCTCCATTGTTAATTCCTAATGTATTACATATGGCAATACATAACCTGTAAACGCAAAAGCTTTTTGGAGTCCTTAACAATTTTTGTTTTATTATTTTTTTTGACAGGCAGAGTGGAGAGTGAGAGAGAGAGACAGAGAGAAAGGTCTTCCTTTTGCCGTTGGTTCACTCTCCAATGGCCACTGTGGCTGGCGCGCTGCGACTGGCGCACCGTGCTGAAAGGAGGCTCAAGACTAAAAGTTAAAGAGAATTGCTATGGGGCCAGTGGCTGGGTTGAGTCCCGACTGGTCCACTTCCAATCCAGCTCCCTATGAATGTACCTGGGAAAGCAATGGAGGATGGCCCAAGTGCATGGGCACTGACACCTACTTCAGAGACCCGGAAGAAGCTCCTGGGTCCTGACTTCGGATCGGCCCAGCTCTGGCTATTGTAGTCATTTGGGAAGTGAATCAGTGGATGCTTCCCTCTGCCGCTCCATCCTCCCCCTCCCCATTGTAACTCTGTCTTTCAAGTAAATAAATAAATATTTATTTTTTAAAAAAAGGAGAATTGCTCTATGTAGATATTCTTTTTTCATGTAACAGGAATCTCTTCCTTTTAACTATGAATAGGTTCCCGGAAATTTGGATATAGTTTATTTTAATACTTAAAAACATCCCCTGTCAATGTATACAGTTTTCTTAGACAATGTTTTGAATGTTATGTATTCTAAATACATCAGAGCAGATTTAAATGTTTCTAGGGGTTGTACGACAGACTGAGAAGACCTCAAATAAGACAGGATCAGTTCTCTGCTAGCCATCAACGTCCACTTTTCCACTAAGTCTTAAGAGCAGAACCAAGAGTTGAAGAGTCAGTAAAAGGAACAACTCTGGGGCAGACTTTCCCTGTATTTTTATCTGTAGGTCAGCTTCACAGTTAGGTCACATGCTTGCTTTGCTTATTACAATGCTCACTTAGGAGGATGCCAAAAGATATTTATTGGATGATTTTATTATGTGCCATGCCCTGTTCTAAGCACTTTGCCTGTATTAAGTCACTTAATAAACTGACAATGATCCTATGGAGTACTTAACTACTATCATAATTTTATAGATTAGGAAACTGAAGCATAGGTAATTTACCATTTACTTAAATCAGTAACTAATACACAGCAGAGATGGAATTCACAACCCTAGTATGTCCAAAACTTGAACTCTTATCCTCCGTATTGAGAAGGCTATTATGGTCTGGATGGGAGACAATGATGACATTTTATTTAAGCCCTTGGTACAGATGCTTCATAGCACTTGGTTGCACCTGTAAGCGGGGTTGGGAAGAGTAACACAGACTGAGGAGCTTTCAAGTGATGTGAGGATGCTTAAAAGCACTTCCTGGTTTTTAGACAGGTGTTTTTTTTCTACAAAAAGATTGCATGAGCTAAAAAAAATGATAAAAAAAAAAAAAACACCTAAATGAAAGATCTCTGTGAGTGAGATCCCAGTGGAAAGAACGGGCCATCAAAGAAGAAGATACCTTTCTCTGAAGGGAGGAGAGAACTTCCACTTTGACTATGACCCTGTCTAAATAAGACCGGAGTTGGCGAAATCAAAAGGCTTCCATAGCCTTGGCAACTCATGACAAGAGCCTAGGGTGATTACTGACGCCATAAACAAGAGTGTCAACTGTTAAGTCAACAACTCCAGTCACTGTGCACTTAGTCCCCATGTAGGATCTCTGTCCTTAATGTGTTGTACAATGTGAATTAATGCTGTAACTAGTACTCCAACAGTACTTTACACTTTGTGTTTCTGTGCAGATGCAACTGTTGAAATCTTTACTTAATATACACTAAATTGATATTCTGTATATAAAGATGATTGAAAATGAATCTTGATGTGAATGGAATGGGAGAAGCAGCGGGAGATGGGAGGGTTGTGGGTGGGAAGAAAAGTTTTAGGGGGGAAAAAGCCACTGTAATCCAAAAGCTGTACTTTGGAAATTTATATTTATCAAATAAAAGCTAAAAAATGATTTTTATTAACATATGAATCATCCACCATGTAAATTGTTTTAGTGGTGCTTGACTTGAAAGGAAAAGGCACAGATAGGAAGTAGAATTCCAGGTAGGCTGGTTAGGTGCCAGGAAAATAGTGGTTCCTGTGGTATGAGGCAGGTGAGGAAGGTCAAGAAAAGTTCAAAAAATTTCGAGTAAATGGAAAACTGAGAGCTCAGCTTTCACAGACACTAAGGCCATCAGCTGCAAACCCAGCAGAACCAGGCAACACCTGCTGACACAGCAGCGCTAACTATTTTAAGCTAAATCAAGCTCTGTACCTGGGCAAAATTTACAGTCCAGGATGGCTTTGGACGCTGAGTGCTGAACCTTGCCAATCAGTTTACTGTGTCAGCCGCACTGACGGCAGCCCACCTAACCAGACTCAGAGTACAGTCTAGCCTGTTTTCAAAGGAATGATTTGATATTCTTATTTATTCTGACTTTTTAAAAAGCAAGTTTTTTTTTCCTCGTTAAGTAAACTTTTGCCTCATACTACAATTTGGATAAACAAAAATAAAGAAAATGTACTAAAAATGAAACCAGAATGACAGATTGGTAGGCCGCCTAACATCAGGGGGTGCAGTGGGTGTGGGAGGTTGAGCAGGAGGCAGAAGAAGGAGGTCAGGAGGCATTGAAGGGGAAATGAGGACATTTCCAGAGTATGGATATAATCATCTTGATTGTGGTGATGATGTCCTGATTGTGTACACATACAATCACATAGATGTGAAAAATTATAAAATTATTTATTTTTATACATGTGGTCTGATGTATGTCAATAGTACCCCAATAAAGCTGTTAAACGACCAAAACAAAAACAGAAAATTTGCTTGGGTTCTTGCTCTTTCACCCATATGACGTTCTCCACCTCCCTGCACTTGGTACACATGAAAAAAGTTTGAAAACTTCTGATTTTTAAGACTTCCTTATATACTAACTAACATGTTTCATGTAAGTTGCCAAACTGTAGCTCTGTGTTGCCAGAGATAAGGTGAGCTCCTACTCTCATTATACTGATCTTCGTGTTTACAAATCTCTTCCAAAAAGTATAATCTGAGACCAAAGTCAATGGATAATGAGAATACATTCTGATAAGGTAATGGGAAACAGATTAGAGACAAAGATATACCTAACCATGTCTAGCAGAGACATATAACTATGCATTGATTAAAAAGGAATTTTAAATATGCACATTCTTAAAGATTTTCAAGGCTAACTGCTTGTCACAAAATATTAAAAGAAAGCACAAAATCAAACACAAATTTTGGGAGTAATACAGAAATTAATTCTTAATATTTAGGGATAGATGTGAAATTTACATTTGATGTAGCATAAATTAAACCACCAAGAAATTTGTCCCCAAAAGTACCTGACATTAAACTAAATAGTATTAATTAATATAGCAGGGAAGATGTGAAAAATCAGAAAAACAAAAATATTCCTCCCTAGTAGTAAACCACATTTAACTTTAACTCTGAAACTAACATAAAGGAGCCATATTGTTACATTGCAAGCAAACATTTTTTATTACCAAATCAAAATGCTATCATGCAGTAAGAAACGCTAAGCTGTTCATATACTCACGACTCCCAACATCCTCTACAAAAGTCATGTCCACAGGGCATATCCACTGGGTCTTCAAATACAGAGATACTGCACATGCAAATGTCACACTAGAGAGGAAGAAGAACAGTGATTGAAACAGTCTCACGCTGTGGGGCAGAAACAATGCACTCATTTTGTTCATTAGCTTGAAGGCAAAAATATGAGTACGGTACCTATGAATTTTAATAGTTAAGCAGCTCAAAGTTATAAGGGCAGTTAAAATTAGTATACATACCTTTAAATAACAAACATCATAACTAATTCATTATCAACCACTGTGGAATTTAAATGTTTCATTATAAAAGCTAAACTCCTCAGGTCTAAATTTATGTATTACTCAGATTTATTCAGGTCAAGATCAAATTGCATGCTGCAAAATAATCACTTCCATATCATATCCTTTTCCCTATACGTAACCTGGGGAATCTGCAAAAACAGAGTAACTTTGTTTTTTTTTTTTTTTTTTTACAGGCAGAGTGGACAGTGAGAGAGAGAGACAGAGAGAAAGGTCTTCCTTTTGCCGTTGGTTCACCCTCCAATGGCCGCCGCGGCTGGCGCGCTGCGGCCGGTGCACCGCGCTTGTCCGATGGCAGGAGCCAGGAGCCAGGTGCTTTTCCTGGTCTCCCCATGGGGTGCAGGGCCCAAGCACCTGGGCCATCCTCCACTGCACTCCCGGGCCACAGCAGAGGGCTGGCCTGGAAGAGGGGCAACCGGGACAGAATCCGGCGCCCCGACCGGGACTAGAACCCGGTGTGCCGGCGCCGCAAGGCGGAGGATTAGCCTGTTGAGCCACGGCGCCGGCCGTAACTTTGTTTTTTACACAGCAACTCAGGATATTCCGAGTAGCAGCTTAAGGCTTTCTATCCAGGGAATCCTGCTAGAAAACTATGCATCTTCTAACAGACTTCCTGGAAGCAATCTCTGTGTTACAAATGCGAATTACACAGCTAGGATTCTGTTTTCCAAAATGATCTAGATAAGATAAAATATGTAGTGGCTAAATCATTCAACAAGTATCAACGTTTCCTAAAACAGCACACCAGCGGTATGATGATTTACAAACGCAGACAGTGGCAGCAGTATTTTTTCACAGGAAAGAAATATCACTGTGGAGATGTATCTACAGGACACACGCCAGAGGCTTTACTGAAAGTACTTTAAAATGAACAGCTTTTAAGAAACTATAAGAATGTTTTTATATTTTTGGTTTAAATTGCCTAAAAACTCAACTTTTAATATTTCAGTAGCTGTGTTCAAAGTTTTCAGCACCTGGAGGTTTTAAGTAAAAATATAGCAGATGACTTCCCCAAACTATCTTGAAATGAGAAAAGAAAATCTTTTGTTTTTCAGTCTATACTGGAGAAGCCACAAAAGCATTCTTCGATAGAAAACAATAAAGCATGGAAGTAACTGAGCACTCAAAGAATCAGTTACAAACTTAAGGATATTCCATGGAGCAATATTAACTTGGCAAGACTAACAACAAAGTTATGGAAAAGACACTGAAAACCCAACCATACCAAACTGGTGTCCAAATCCCCAGGAGATAAGCTGATTTCATCGGGAGAGGTGACAGACGAGCGTGTGGTCCTTGGAGTTCTTGGAGAAGGCAGTGTGTCCCAGGCGTTGTACCCGCTTGGTGGTGGAGTTGGCATCTGTACACCTGATCGTTGGCAGCAATTCTCTGGGTTGGACATCCATGCTTCAAGTAATTTCTCCCTGTCCCAGTCTTTAGGACAAATGGAATAGAGATCTCTCAAAAAACATGGAACACTGTAATGTTTATTTAAATACTACATTAATGAAGGAAAAAGTGAGGATAAATGAAACAGATACAGGTCATTCAAGGAAAACAAGTATTTCTGCACAAGGAGTCACTGCAAATGAGTATCTAGGTATGTTATATTCATTAATGCTTCTTAAGGAAATTTAAACTCTTATAACCTATTGTGGCTTACAGCCATGTCAGCATCTAACTACATGCTCGAAATTCCCAGTAACTTTTACTGATATTCAACCCAGCTGGCTCAAACTAAATTCTTGTTAGCATAGGCTGAATTTAGCTTCTCTATTCTTTCAAGAAAAATACGTAATTTTGAAATTGTCCTCACTAATGTCAAATTGTGAAGTGATTACATGTAGCTCACTTTCAGCATGTCAAAACGCAACCGTCGGGTTCTAAAAATCCCTTGACAGACAGCTTGAAGGCAGGAGGGACTTCTGAAGGGATCAGGGCTCTCATAAAGCTTTAGTACACTGGGTATAAATTCTGTTTAAGTGAGTTCAAACTTGACTTAACTAAAAAAATTATCTTCCTACTGTGAACACTTCACATTTTTTCAACTCACCGGCAGAAAGAGAGGAAGAGAGTTACCACTTCCTGGTTCATTCCCCAAAGGCCTGTAACAGCCAGGTACGGGCCAGGGCTGAAGCTGGGAGCTGGGGGAACACTATCCAAGTTTCCCACATGGGTTGCAGCTTCCCAATTACTTGAGCCTACACTGCTGCCTCCCAAGTAGTCTGCATCGGCAAGCAGCTGCAGTCAGAGCTGGGGCTGGATTTGAACCCAGGCACTTTGTACAGGGCCATAAACCCAGTAATCATTTCTTTAAATAAGTTCAGGGCTCATCTGGCTTCATAAGCAAGTTTTTCCAAATATTCAAGCAGCAATTAATTTTTGGGTTATTTCATGAGTATAATGAATGAAAGGCAGATTCCAAGATATTTTTAAAAAGCGACTGAGGGGGCCAGCAATGTGGCATAGCGAGTGAAGCCGCTGGCTGCAGTGCTAGCATCCCATATGGGCACTGGTTTGAGTCTGGGCTGTTCCACTTCTGACCCAGCTCTCTGCTATGGCCTGGGAAAGAAGCAGAAGATGGCTTAAGTCCTTGGGCCCTTGAACCCAGGTGGGAGACCCAGAGAAAGCTCCTGGCTCCTGATCAGCACAGCTCTGGCCATTAAGGCCATCTGGGGAGCGAACCAGTGGATGGAGGACCTCTCTCTAGAGATGGAGGACCCCCCCCCCCCGCTGCCGCCTCTCCTTGTAACTCTGACTTTCAAATAAATCTTTAAAAAAAAAATAAAAAAAGCTATTGGGAAAATATGAAATACCAAAACCCAACTTCACTTACAAATAAATCTTGTTATTTGACATTACCATTATACAGAGTTGGTCAGTTAAAATGTTAAATTAAAAGAACAATTATATACACATACACCAAATATTTAATAAAACATATACATTAATTTACCAATCCTGTTTATGTAGAGCCATGTCCTTTTCTTTGGATGTTGTTCTGCTTCTATTTCCTATTTCTTGTCTAAACTACAAACAAAAAAAAATGTTGTCTGCAATTTCTCATTGTTATTTCCTCAAACTAAGTTTTTTAAAAAAGATTAATTTGTTTATTTGAAAAGGCAGAGATATGCGGTGGAGGGTAGAGGAAGACAGATAGACAAAATTGATCTTCTATCCATTGATTTACTCTCCAAATGGCCACAATGGCTGGAGCTGGGCTAATCCAAAGCCAGGATCCAGGAACTTCATCTGGGCCTCACACATGGGTGCAGGGACCCAAAACATGGGCCACCTTCCACTGCTTTGCATTAGCAGGAAGCTAGATCTGAAGTAGAGCAGCTAGGACTCAAACCAGCACCATATGGAATGATGACACTTCTTAAGCTTCTATGTTAGAGTGCCGGCCCCTTAGAGTAAGATTTTTTTTTTTTTTTTGACAGGCAGAGTTAGATAGTGAGAGAGATAGAGAGAGAAAGGTATTCCTTTTTCTGTTGGTTCACACTCCAAATGGCCATTACGGCCAGCGCGCTGTGCTGATCCAAAGCCAGGAGCCAGGTGTTTCTTCCTGGTCTCCCATGGGGTGCAGGGCCCAAGCACTTGGGCCATCCTCCACTGCCTTCCCGGGCCACAGCAGAGAGCTGGACTGGAAGAGGAGCAACCGGGACAGAATCCGGCGCCCCATCTAGGACTAGAACCCGGTGTGCCGGCGCCAAAGGTGGAGGATTAGCCAAATGAGCCGCGGAACCAGCCTAAAGTAAGATTTAAAAAGACATTTGCTTAAGGTATCTGAATGCAAAGTCAGTTGTTTTGTTGACACATAATAGAAATTTTCAAAGTAACTTGTCTTTATCAAGGATTTCCAAAGCATCTAACCTATGTTTTTTAACACATGCTTTATCACTAATGGGTCATTATGTTATATAATCACAGTAAGTGGTACAACTGAGATGACCAGTTTGGTAACTGATGCCTGACAAGCATGCAATGGAAGGAAACTGGGAATTCTGAGAAGGAGCCTCTCAGCCAGGGGCATTCTGTCTGTTTGACAAAGAGAATCCTGAAATTTGGATAAGAAGAACACCTAGGGGCAGGCATGGTGGCACAGTAGGTTAAGTCACTGCTTGTGACACCTGCATCCTATATTGGAGGGTCAGTTTGAGTCCCTGCTACAATACTCTCAATCCAGCTTCCTGCTACTGCAGCTGGGAAGGCAGTGAATGAAGGCCCAGATACTTGGGTTTCTGCCACCCACGTGGGAGACCTGCTTGGAGTTCTTGGCTCCTAGCTTGGGCCTGACCCAGCTCCCACTGATGTGGGCATACTAGTGGGTCGAAGATCTTCCTCTCTCTGTTACACCGCCTTTTTTAAATTAAAAAAAAAAAAACACACATTTATTTATTTACTTGAAAGGCAGAGTGATGGGGCGGGGGGAAGACAAAGAGAGAGAGAGAGAGAGAGAGAGAGAGAGAGAGAGAGAGAGAGAGGGAGAGAGAGGGAGAGAGGGAGAGAGAGAGAGAGAGAATCTTTCATCCACTGGTCCACTCCTCAAATGGCTGCAACAGCTGGAATTGGGTACATCTGAAGCCAAGAGCTTCTTCCGAGACTCTACTTGGGCCACCTCATGTTGCTTTGCCAGGCACATTATCAGAGAGCTGGATCAGAAGTGGAGTGGGCACCCATATGGGATGTTTTACCCATTAGGAAGGGCTTTACCCATTAGGCCACAGCACCAGGCCCACTCTGCCTCTCAAATACATGAATAAGTAAATCTTTTAAAAAAGATCAATTACCTTATGATGACACTTCAATCTAAGTAAAATATTAGGAAATCAAACACAGTATGACATATACTTAAAGATCAAGTATGTCTTCTTCTTGGAATAAGAGAACAGCTATGCATTAAAAAAGATCATTTATAATATCATTTAATATATCAAAGAAGAAAAATAGTATTATCACTTTTTAATATTTGAAACAGGTGAGTCAAACTGAGTGCTCTTAAAAAGCAAGATAGTTTCTAACATGATAAAGAGAATCTGATTCAAAGCAATAGCTTATTTAAAAAAAAAAAAAGATTTATTTATTTATTTGAAAGGCAGAGGCAGAGAGAGGTCTTCATCTGCTGGTTCACTCCCCAGATGGCCACAATGGCTGGGGCTGCACCGATCCGAAGCCAGGAGCTTCTTCTGGGTCTCCCAAATGGGTGCAGGGGCCCAATAGCTTGCCTTTTGCCTTTTTCTACTGCTTTTCCAGGCCATAGCAGAGAGCTGGATTAGAACTGTAGCAGCTGGGTCTTGAACCAGTGCCCATAAGGGATGCCGGCACTGCAGGCGGCGGCTTTACCTGCTATGCCACAGTGCTGGCCCCAATAGCTTATTTCTTAATTTAAAACACTACAGTGAGAGCCGGTGCTGTGGCACAGTGGGTTGAAGCCCTGGCCTGAAGTGCTGGCATCCCATATGGGTGCCAGTTCTAACCCCGGTTGCTCCTTTTCCGATCCAGCTCTCTGCTATGGCCTGGAAAAGCAGAAGATGGCCTAAGTCCTTGGGCCCCTGCACCCACTTGGGAGACCTGGAAGACACTCCTGGCTCCTGGCTTCGAATTGGAGAAGCTCTGGCCGTTGCAGCCACCTGGGGAGTGAACCAGCAGATGGAAGACCCCTCTCCGTCTCTACCTCTCTCTGTAACTGTTTCAAATAAATAAAATAAAGCTTAAAAAAAAAAACTACAGGGATTTTCAGAGTTTCAATTATTATCTATTCACTGATACATTACCAAAAGCTATTTCCTGCCCAACTGATTCTGAGCTCTGGATAATTTCTCCATTTGGATTTCTCAAAGTCTACTACTGCTTAGTACACAGTAAGGTGACACAGAAATTGGTGACTGAACTTCAGCTTAGGCCAAGAAAATCATAAGTGTCAATAATACTGAATGTTACTCAGGAGTATTGGCCAATGTAATTAAAACAGACAGGGGCCAGTGCTGTGGAGTAGTAGGATAAGCCTCCACTTGCCAGCTGGAATCCCATATGGGTGCTGGTTCTAGCCCCGGCTGCTCCTCTTCCAATCTCGTTCTCTGCTATATCCTGGGAAAGCAGTACAAGATGGTCCAAGTGTTTGGGCACCTGCACCCTCGAGGGAGAGCTGAAGGAAGCTCCTGGCTCCTGGCTTTGGATCGGTGCAGCTCCAGCTGTTGCAGCCATTTGGCAAGTGAACCAACAGATGGAAGACCTCTCTCAGATCTCTCTGCTTCTGCCTCTCTATAACTCTGCCTTTCAAATAAATAAATAAATAAATAAATCTTTTTTAAAAAAATAAACATAAAAGGTAAGGAAAACATGGGAACAGAATTCTCATTGTTTACAAATGATATGGTCCCCTCCTTGTAATCCTGAGAAACCTCAAGAAATACTTTGAACATAACAGATTTTCACTTCTGGTAATGGTGACGTAGCTCCTATCAGACCAACCCTGTCACACTTAACAAATACAAATGTTGAATAAAACACAAATCACAACTGTCTGAAGCCATTAGACAGCAATCAAAAGCGTATGATGTACATAACATGATAATTACAAAGGATGGAGCATTGGACTCAAATGGCTGTAAGATTCTAACACTGTGAGGTGGTCAATATTAGTAGTTTGTAAAAAGATATGAATGTATATGGTAGTCAAGAGAGTATTTCTTAGAAGAATGCGAAGAATGATAGTTAAAATCCCAACAGCTAATTAAGATTAATTTCTAAAACTATTCAATTAATTCAAAAGACAGCAAGAAAGGAGAAACAGAGGAACAAGAAGCATGTGATGACAAAAAAAACCTCATTGAAATATAAGACAAATTCAATGACAGCAATAATAAATATGAATGAACAAAAAACAGGTCAATGAAAACTTATAGGGTGTTAGAGTGGATCAAAAAAGCAAGATTTAACTATATGCTATCTCAGACACGTGAATGGCATAAGAAACCTGAAGTGCTACATTAACATCACACTAAAACACAAGTATAGGGGCCGGCACTGTGGCGTAGCAGGTAAAGCTGCCGAATGCAGTGCTGGCATCCCATACAGGTGCCGGTTCAACACCCAGTTGCTCCACTTGCGATCCAGCTCTCTGATGTGGCCTGGAAAAGAAGTAGAAGATGGCCCAAGTCCTTGGGCCCCTGCGCCCATGTGGGAGACCTGGAAGAAGCTCCTGGCTCCTGATCGGCTCAGCTCTGGCTATTGCGGCCATTTGGAGAGTGAACGAGTAGAAAAGCTCTCTCTCTCTGCCTCTCCTTCTCTGTGTAGATCTGACTTTCAAATAAAATATTAAAAAAAAAAGTATATGAGGGATACTTCATGATGAGAAGTATCACAAAGATATTAAATGTGCATAAACCTAACATCAGAGGCTCAAAGTATGGTAAGCAAATTGCCAGTCCTAAAGAGGATACATACACAAATCCACACATGTGAATAGAAATTTTAACATTCTTCTCTCATCAACTCACAGAACCAGGCAATAAAAATTGACAATGACATCTTGAACTACATCATCAACATTAATTAACATTTATAGAATACACAAATGCAGTTTTTTCTTTCTTTTTTTTTTTTTTAGATTTTTTTTTTATTTGACAGGTAGAGTTATAGACAGAGAGAGAGAGAGACAGATAGACAGGTCTTCCTTCCGTTGGTTCACTCCCCAAATGGCTGCTATGGCCAGTGCTTTGCCGATCCAAAGCCAGGAGCCAGGTGGTTCTTCCTGGTCTCCCAAGCGGGTGCAGGGGCCCAAGCACTTGGGCCATCCTCCACTGCCTTCCTGGGCCACAACAGAGAGCTAGACTGGAAGACTGAGCAACCAGGACTAGAACCTGGCGACCATATGGGAGGCCATAGGCAGAGGATTAACCAAGAGAGCCACAGCATTGGCCCCGCGCAATGCAGTCTTTTCAAATGTAAATGGTACACTCACAAAGACCATACCTACTCAGATTAGGTCATTAAACAAGTCTCAACAAATTTCAAGGAACTGAAATTTTATTGCCTGTGTAAATATTTAACAGTAAATTACCCAGAAGAATAAACTATATCCTAAATAGCAGATGTGTCAGAGAAGAAAGGGGAATTTTAAATGAATGATGAAAATATAACATGCAAATCTTTGGCCTTGGAGGAAACAAAACAAAATATGTGAACAACAAACCACAAACAGAAATACAAATTTCCAATAAACATGAAGATACAATAGATCTCACTTATAGCTAAGAAGTTCAGAGTTTTGGTTAAAACATATTCTTGGAGCTTTTAATTACATTGTAAGGAATTCTTGTAAGCAAATAAATAAAGGTATGCTTTAAGAATGTTAATTACATGGTCATAGTCAAAGTGGAAGTTCTCTCCTCCCTTCAGAGAAAGGTACCTCCTTCTTTGATGGCCCCATTCGTTCCACTGGGATCTCACTCACAGAGATCTTTCATTTAGGTCTTCTTTTTTTTCCAGAGTGTCTTGGCTTTCCATGCCTGAAATAGTCTCATGGGCTCTTGAGCCAGATCTGAATGCTTTAAGGGCTGATTCTGAGGCCAGAGTGCTATTTAGGACATCTGCCATTCTATGAGTCTGCTGTGTATCTCGCTTCCCATGTTGGATCATTCTCTCCCTTTTTGATTCTATCAGTTAGTATTAGCAGACACTAGTCTTGTTTGTGTGATACCTTTGACTCTTAGACCTATCAGTGTGATCAATTGTGAACTGAAATTGATCACTTGGACTAGTGAGATGGCCTTGGTACATGCCACCTTGATGGGATTGTATTGGAATTCCCTGGCACAATTCTAACTCCATCATTTGGGGCAGTTCCGATTGAGCATGTCGCAAATTGTACATCTATGACCATGTCGGAATAAGATTGAAGTCAGCGAACCCTAAAGGCTTCCATAGCCTTGGCAACTCATGACTAGAGCCTAGGGAGATTCCTGAGGCCATAAACAAGAGTGTCAAATTGTTAAATCAACTTCAGGAGTCACTGTGTACTTACGTCTCATGTGGGATCTGTCCTTAATGTGTTGTCCAATGTGAAGTAATGCTATAACTAGCACTGAAACAGTATTTTACACTTTGTGTTTCTGTGTGGGTGCAAACTGATGAAATCTTTACTTAGTATATACTGAATCTATCTTCTTTATATAGATAATTAAAAATGAAAAAAAAAATCTTGGTGTTAAATTGGAAATTGCCTAGAAAATTTATCAATTTTTTAAAAAAATATATCATGTAGGATCTCTGTCCTTAATGTGCTATACATTGTGAATTAATACTATAACTAGTACTCCAACAGTATTTTTCACTTTGTGTTGCTATGTGAGGGCAAACTGTTGAAATCTTTACTTAATATATAGTAAACTGATCTTCTGTATATAAAGAGAATTGAAAATGAATCTTGATGTGAAGCAAGGGGAGAGGGAGTGGGAAAGGGGAGGGTTGCGGGTGGGGGGGAAGTTATGGGTGGGGGAGCCATTGTAATCTATAAGCTGTATTTTGGAAATTTATATTCTTTAAATAAAAGCGTTATAAAAAAAAGAATGTTAATTACAGTAATATTTATAATAACAAAAAATTGCACAAATAATCAATAAAGGATAGTATGTTTATGTAACCTGATGATTACAAGGCATATATTCACTTATATAGAAAGCTTATTTTTTTAAAGATTTTTATTTATTTATTTGAAAGTCAGAGTTACACAGAGAGGAGAGGCAGAGAGAGAGGTCTTCCATCTGATGGTTCACTCCCCAATTGGCTGCATGAGCCAGAGCTACACAATCCGAAGCCAGGAGCCAGGAGCTTCTTCCAGGTCTCCCACATGAATGAAGAGGCCCAAAGACTTGGGCCACCTTCTACTGCTTTCCCAGGCCATAGCAGAGAGCTGGATCAGAAGTGGAGCAGCTGGGTCTTGAACCGGCACCCATATGGGATGCCTGCACTGCAGGTGGCAGCTTTACCTGCTGCACCACAGCACTGGTCCCTAGAAACCTTTACATTACATATTAATTTTAAAAAGCACATTATAACATAATATTGTTAAAAAATGTTTTCTGTGTCCTATTTGATTTTAATATAGATGATATATTATTTTTAGAAGCACATAAAAATCATCAGAGCTGTTTTCAATTTGAAAATAACTATAGAAAGTTCATTTTTGTTTCTTTTATTTTTCTTCCTGGTATAATTACTATTATTATTTTATGTTTTAAAATTTTATTCTCAGCAAATGTATCTTCATGCCTAAATCAGTAAATAGCTGTTTTTGTTAGATCACTTTCTATAGCCTGCCTGACAGTGTAAGCACATCTGAAATGCATTCCCTACGTAGTTCCTTAAAGCTTCTCATTTTTGCCATTTGAAATGCTGGTAATGAACTGTCATATAAAGATCATCCTTTGGAATCCAGCAGTCTTGAGTTCGGTTTTACCCAATTTGATTCTAATTCTTTCAACTTTCAGTGTCTGGAAAACATTTGGTATTGGGTCTGCAACACAGAAATGCTAATGGTAGCATTAAGTGGTATAATGTGTTAAAAATATATCTTTCGGCCGGCGCCGTGGCTCAACAGGCTAATCCTCCGCCTTGCGGCGCCGGCACACCGGGTTCTAGTCCCGGTCGGGGCGCCGGATTCTGTCCCGGTTGCCCCTTTTCCAGGCCAGCCCTCTGCTGTGGCCCGGGAGTGCAGTGGAGGATGGCCCAGGTGCTTGGGCCCTGCACCCCATGGGGAGACCAGGAAAAGCACCTGGCTCCTGGCTCCTGCCATCGGAGGAGCGCGGTGCGCCGGCCGCAGCGCGCTGGCCGCGGCGGCCATTGGAGGGTGAACCAACGGCAAAAGGAAGACCTTTCTGTCTCTCTCTCTCTCACTGTCCACTCTGCCTGTCAAAAAAAAAAAAAATATCTTTCTAATAAAGCAATTCATGAGTAAGCACCAACTGCCAAATTTACTTTAGTTAAGCAAATTAAAGAACATATGAATAGAATTAGAACTGTTGGAAAAGTTTAGGTGTATTATAAAGAAATTGTACTAGAAACAAATTGATATTATGTAAAAATACACCAGGTATTATAAAAGCTTGAGATATACAAAGCAAAAATATTTTTAAAAAAAGATTTATTTATTTTATTTATTTGAAAGGCAGAGTGATAGAGAGAGAGAGAATCTTCCATCTGCCGATTCACTCTCCAAATGGCCATAGTGTCCAGGGTTGGGCCAGGCAAAAGCCAGGAGCTGAAGCTTCCTCCAGTTCTCCCACATGGGAGAGAGTGCCCAAACACTCGAACTGTCTTCTGTGGCTTTCCCAGGCACACTGGCAGGGAGCTGGATTGGAAGTGGAGCAGCTGAGTCTCAGAACTGCACTCATATGGGTTCACATATGCTGGAATTACAGGCAGAGGCTTTACCCAGTATGCCACAATGCTGACCCCCGAAAATAAATTTTTTAGAAAGGTAAAATTATTTTTTTTGTGTTATAACAAAGGAAAAACGACAACTACCGTACACAGATTAAATATGCTAACATCTACTCCTATCTACCAATAATTTTTGGTGACAATTTCGCCTTTATTCTATCATATCAGTTACTCAGTAAGTATTTATTGAATGCTTATATGCCATGAACTATGTCAGGCAGTGGGAGATAACAAATGTCAGGGAAAACCAGATGCAATTCCTGTCTTCATGAATTTATAGTCTAGGAAGAAAAAAGATGTTGGTAAAATAAAAGCAGAAACAAAACAATCATCTCGGTCAAACGCCATGAAGAGATAGAGAATTAGAGTGAGGGATGCTAGAGATGGTGACGCTGGAACAAGGCCTGGAGTGGGCATGTAAAGGATGAATGGGAGTTAACGGGGTGAAAGAAGGCGGTGAAGACTTTCCAGGGGGCCAGCGTTGTGGTGTAGAGGTTAAGCCATGGCCTGCAATGCCTACATCCCACATGTGCACCGGTTTAAGTCCCGGCTGCTCTCCTTCGGATCCAGCTCCCTGCTAATGCACCTGGGAAAGCAGCAGAAGATGGCTCAAGTCCTTGGGCCCCTGCACTCGCATGGGAGACCCAGAGGAAACACCAGGCTCCTGGCTTCAGCCTGGCCCAGTCCTGACTATTGCGGCCATTTGAAAAGTGAACCAGCAGATGGACGATCTCTCTTTCTCTAATTCTACCTTTCAAATCAATCAAATTCCATAAACAAAATGGGGGGAAAAAAAACTTTCCAGACATACCGGACACAGCATGTTCAAGGTCCTTAGGAAATTAGAAAATTCAGTGTAGCTGGAACATGGAGACGAGGAGGGAAGTAAATAATTCCAAATTTAGCTTAGAAGTGATAGGAAATCAATGAAAAATCAGTATTGGGGATAGGAAGGACAAGCGGTCACAATTAGATTTGAGAAATTTCTTCTGACTACCATAGAAACAAGCAAAACAAACTGGCTATGGGAAGAAGGAAGGCAGACCAGACATGAGTAATTGAGAAATAATGGCAGCTACAGCTGGGTGATGGCAGTGGAAATGAGCAGAAAACAAGTTCAGGATTTGGGAGCTGACTGAGAATTTGGTGATGACAGAATACATGGGGTGAGGCAGAGGGACTGTCAAAGCTGATACCCCATGTTTCTCCCTTGGCTGTCTGGCTGCTTGGCCGGCACCAACACTGAGATACAGGGAACCAGGGATGGCGGGAAGAGCCTGCCTGCAGTTTCAGAGATGTAGAGGTTAAGGTTCTTCCAAGATATCTTGGAGTGGCTTCCAAATAGGCAGTTACAAGACAAGGAGTTCAGAAAAGAGGTCTAGTCCAGAGGGAGAAAACAGTATTTATAAAAGCCTTGGGAGATGATATAATTTCCTAGGAAGAGAGGAAAACGAGAAGAGAAGATGTATCCACCAAGGTTTATTGCTCCTTGAAGATGATGGACCTCCAAAGAAGTTAAAAATAATGTTTCAATATAAATTTATTCTATGCACAAATTATCTTTGGTCTCATATGTAGTGAATTTTCCTTATTTTCTCATTAGGTAGCATTTTATTATATGCTACTTTATTATTAAAATAATCATTAAGTAGCATTTACCATTAGGTAGCATTTTTAACTTACTTTTATTACTGGGGAAAATTCACAGATTTCCCTCTATATTCCCAACACAGGCCTTCTTAAAACTCAATTACTGGGGCTGAGGCTGTGGCACAGTAGGTTAATCCTCTGCCTGAGGTGCTGGCACCCCACATGTGCACCGGTTCTAGTCCTGGCTGCTCTACTTCCAATTCAGCTCTCTGTTACGGCCTGGGAAAGCAGTAGGAGATGGCCTAAGTGCTTGGGCCCCTGTGTCCACATGGGAGACCCAGAAGTTCCTGGCTCCTGGCTTTGGATTGGTGCAGCTCCAGTCTTTGTGGCTATTCGGGGAGTGAACCAACGGAAGGAAGACCTTTCTCTCTGTCTCTCTCTCTCATTGTCTTTAACTCTGCCTCTCAAATAAATAAATAAATAAATAAATAAAATCTTTAAAAAAAAAAAAACACCTCAATTACTACTTAGTAAGTACTGTCCAGCATTTATGCCTTCTGCTTATTCTAGAACACCTTTGTTACTTTGGGACTCAATGTGACAACAGATAGTATAAAACTCAAATCTATTTTCCTGTATAAAGCTGAATGCTTCCTGTATACAGCTGAGAGAACGCTAATAAGGATGTAAGCTACAAACCTTCCGAACAGTTCAGTTTAATAGCTCTGAAACAGAGTCTGTCCTGGCTTTAAAGAGCAATTACAGTAAACTGTGGTTCTGTGCTTGTCTATTTTATTCAATAACATCATTTATCTCTCTCTGTAAATCTTATTTGATTATCAAATGTCAGTGATACTATCTAGAAAGTACAGAAGAGATGCTCAATTGAAGACCTGCATTACCTCCACTTTATGTCTAACTGGGGAATGAAATATAGAATAGTAAATTATCTGGCCAGCACCGCGGCTCACTAGGCTAATCCTCAGCCTGTGGCGCTAGTACCCTGGGTTCTAGTCCCGGTTAGGGCACCGGATTCTGTCCTGGTTGCTCCTCTTCCAGTCCAGATCTCTGCTGTGGCCCGGGAAGGCAGTGGAGGATGGCCCAAGTGCTTGGGCCCTGCACCTACATGGGAGACCAGGAAGAGGCACCTGGCTCCTGGCTTCAGATCGGCGCAGCACCGGCCATAGTGGCCATTTGGGGAGTGAACCAACGGAAGGAAGACCTTTCTCTCTGTCTCTCTCACTGGCTAACTCTGTCTGTCCAAAAAAAAAAAAAATAGTAAATTATCAAAAAAGTTATTGCAAGATATACACATGTCAAGTAGGAAAATTCAGTTAGATTTCACCCTATTAAATTTGTTTCTGTTATGTGAAAATAATTTGGAGAACTATCAATGGAGCTGACCACCTTATAATACTTGATGGTTTTATACACACACACACACACACACACACACACACACACATATAAAGGGATGTTCCTTTTAATTACAATGAAATTAACCATAAAGTCAGTGTTGGATTCTATATGCTACTTTTAATATATTAAGTGTGATACGATATATCATCTGGCTAAATGCAGATACCTGTGGCAGAGATGGCTATCTATACACGAAAATGCTGATTATAGAACAGTTGCTTGCAGTTACTGTGGTCATGCATCTGAATTACAGCTAATGGAATATGTGCAGAAGTGATGTCAGCCACCTCTGGGATTGGCTCAAAAAGCTGCTCACACTTACTCCTCCTGTCTTTTCCTTCCTGGCTGGTTGGCTGGAATGGAGATGGTCCCAAAGGCCACCCCAGAAGACACTTGTTCAGCATGGCAGTCACAGTCAGATGAGGACCTCTAAGACAATGTGGAGCAGAGCCCCCATCCCACCTGATCAAACCAAGATGCTTTTGACCTACTATGTGATTAAGAAACATTCACGGCTGCGCTGCGGCTCACTAGGCTAATCCTCCACCTTGCAGCGCTGGCACACCAGGTTCTAGTCCCGGTCGGGGTGCCAGATTCTGTCCTGGTTGCCCCTCTTCCAGGCCAGCTCTCTGCTGTGGCCCAGGAGTGCAGTGGAGGATGGCCTAAGTGCTTGGGCCCTGCACCCCATGGGAGACCAGGATAAGTACCTGGCTCCTGCCATCGGATCAGTGCGGTGCGCCGGCCACAGCGCGCTGGCCGCGGCGGCCATTGGAGGGTGAATCAACGGCAAAAGGAAGACCTTTCTCTCTGTCTTTCTCTCTCTCACTGTCCACTCTGCCTGTCAAAAAAATAAATAAATAAAAGAAACATTCACAGTGTGTGAGCCTCCAATTTTGCTTCGCAGCCAGCCTACCCTAAGTAGCAGAGGAGGGAGGTCCCCTTATCTGCTGAGGATGTATTCTAAGACCCCAGAAGATGCCTGAAAGTGTGCCTGGCACCAAACTCTTTCTATGAGTACACTGTTTTCTACTATTATACATACCTATGCCACTGATTAATTTGCAAATTAAGCATAGTATGAGATTAACAACCAATAATGAAACAGAATAACTGTAATAGGATACTGTAACAAAGTTGCTGGCACCACGACATTCTTGCATTTAGAGGTCATTCCTAAGTAAAATAATGGTTATCTGAACAAGACTGAGAAGACTACTAATATTAGCAAGTGGGTGGTGTATATAGCACGGATACACTGCACAAAGGGAGGATTCATACCCCTGGGGGGACTGTGTGGGATTTCTTCACACTACTCAGAATAGGGAATAACTCAAAACTTACAAATAGTTTATTTCTGAAATTTTCCATTTAATATATATTCAAACTGTGTTTAAGCATTATCACTGGCTAAAAAGAAAATATTTGATCTTTAAAACACAAATGTAGACAAAATATTTACATATATGTATATATAAAACATTACCTATTTATTCCATCATTTTCTGAAGGATTAATGTTAGGTATTGTGGAAACAAACATACAAAAACATATTTAAAGCTGCTTTCCAAGAGCTCCCAAATTCCTAAAGAGAAATTAAGATTATAATACTGTATTCTAAATATACGACACGTATATTTGATGGGATATAAGGTAACAGATAGGAAAAGTCCCAGTGGAGACTTAGAAAGACATAACAGAAGTCTCCCAGAAAAGATAATTTCTAAAGACAAACTGGAGTGAGCAAGTTAAAGAAATGGGGAGACTGACAGCCCAGGTAAAGAAGCCTGCACCTGGGGCTGGTGCTGTGGTGTAGCAGATGAAGCCGCTGGCTGCAGTGCCGGCATAGGCCCCTGCACCTGCATGGGAGACCCAGAAGAGCTTGCAGCTCCAGCCATTGTGGCCAACTGTGGACTGAACCAGCAGATGGAAGACCTTTCTCTCTCTCTGCCTCTCCTTCTCTCTCTGTTTACTCTGACTTTCAAATAAATAAATCTTTAAAAAAAAAAAAAAAAAAGCCTGCACCAGAGACCAGAGTTGTGGCACAGCAGGTTAAGCCCCCGCCTAGAATCAGTAGATGGAAGACCACTCTCTATGCCTCTCTCTCCCTCTGTCACTCAATCTTCAATTAAATAAATAAATAAATCTTAAAACCAACAACAAAAGAAGAAGCCCATGACAGTGAAGAGTTTTCAGCAGAGAGTGACAGCTCAGATGGGCATTCTAGAAGAACAATCGTAGGGCCTGGTAGTGGACAGAGCCACTGCCTGCAGAGCCTGCACCCCATATGGGCATCCCAGCTGCTCTGCTTCTGATCTAGCTCCCTGCTAACGGCCTGGGAAGGCAGTGGAGGATGGGCCACGTGTTTGGGCCCCTGCACCCACATAAGTCTCCCCAAGGAAGCTCCTGGATTCGGATCCACCCGGCTCTGGCCATTGCAGCCATTTGGGCGAGTGAACGAGCAGATGAAAGATCTGGCTGTCTCTCTTTGTCTCGTTCTGTATCTCTGCCTTTCAAATAAATAAACAAATATTTCTTTGAGTTCAGCAGTGGACATCCTTAGGGTATGAACAGAAAATTATCAACGGCCGGCGCCGTGGCTCAACAGGCTAATCCTCCGCCTTGCGGCGCCGGCACACCAGGTTCTAGTCCCGGTCGGGGCGCCGGATTCTGTCCCGGTTGCCCCTCTTCCAGGCCAGCTCTCTGCTGTGGCCCAGGAGTGCAGTGGAGGATGGCCCAAGTGCTTGGGCCCTGCACCCCATGGGAGACCAGGAAAAAGCACCTAGCACCTGGCTCCTGCCATCGGATGAGCGCAGTGCGCCGGCCGCAGCGCGCCATCCGCGGCAGCCATTGGAGGGTGAACCAACGGCAATGGAAGACCTTTCTCTCTGTCTCTCTCTCTCACTGTCCACTCTGCCTGTCCAAAAAAAAAAAAAAAAAAAGAAAATTATCAACAGGCATCTAGAAACACAGTCTCCAACATTGGATTAAAGCCAAATGGAACATACTGGCTTTCTTGTTTTGGTGGTTTTAAAAGCCATTGGTTACATGTACCGTATAAATGTGCTGAACAACGATTCTCAGAGAGTAAGCCACTTGTGAGGTTTGTTTACAACACATTTTTATGCCCCATTCCATACCTGAGGAATTAAGGCTCTCTGGGGCTAATCCTAGGAGTTTAGGTTTAGCTTTTATGATATTCTTGTTTCTCACCGAAACTGAAGAGCCACAGGTATATAAAGTGGGAGAGGGGAAAGAATGTATTCGAGTCAGGACAGTTCAGAGGGCTATTTACCAAATTAGGAACAGCAGTGATCAATGAATGATGGAAAATGGAGTTCTACATTTTCTTCTAATCGAAAGATTACACAAAAGTTTTAGAAGGTAGTATTTTATTTTAATTTAGATGACAGATTTACAGTTAAAATAGACAAGCAGAGCCTCAAAGTGACTGGAAAAGAATATCCATTTACTTGTCATTTTCTTTCTCTTTAAAAAAATTTATGATTGCAGAACACTGTTCTTTGAAACCTGCCTAAATGTCAAATATCAAATATGAAACCAGAGGGTCCAATTCACCATGTGACAACTCCCAGAATGGCTATCTTAAGAATCACAGAGAGGGGCCAGTGCTGTGCTGGCATCCCACATGGGTGTCAGTTTGAGACTCGGATGCTCCATTTCTGATCCAGCTCTCTGATGTGGCCTGGGAAAGCAGTAGAAGATGGCCCAAGTCCTTGGGCCCACACCTGTGTTGGGAAACCTGGAAAAAACTCCTGGCTCCTGGCTTCGTATGGGTTCAGCTCTGGCTGTTGCAGCCATTTGGGGAGTGAGCCAGTGGATGGAAGACCTCTCTCTTTGCATCTGTGCCATTCAAATAAATAAATAAATCTTAAAAAAAAATTAAAAAAAAATAGAATCCCAGAGAACTGGGAGCCAGTGTTGTGGCACAGTGGGCTAAGCTGCTACCTGCTGCAGTGACATCCCATATGGGTACCGGTTTGATCCCTGCTGCTCCACTTCCAATCCAGTGCCCTGCAGATGTACCTCTGAAAGCAGTAAAAGATGGCTCAATACATGGGTGGTGCCACCAATGTGGGAGACTTGGATGGAGTTGCAGGTTCCTGGCTTTAGTGTGGCGTAGACCTGGCTGTCGTGACCAGTTGGGGAACGAACCAGTAGATGGAGTTCTCTCTCTCTCTCTGTAACTCTGACTTTCAAACAAATAACCTTTTTTTTTTTTTAAAGAATCACAGAGAACTTACAACACAACCTGAGACTTGATGATTTATTGATGTATTCTAAATTTATGACATATATAGTTGATGGGATATAAGGTAACAGATAGGAAAAGTCCCAGTGGAGGCTTAGAATCTTTCTCACTTTAATTCTACCTTTCAAATTAATAAATAAATCTTAAAAAAGACCCGAAAAAACAAAAAAGCATATTCTGATGTTGATGCTTTAACTTCACTTTGTGCATTTCATAGTAAGAGGAACTACATTTACAAAAAATAAATGCTGTTAACAAAATTCTTAGGTATTTACTTGAAGTGTATACTTGACCGACTTCAACAAAAATTATTGTCAAAAGCAAGACTAGGACTATGCATTCCAATGCCCAATCTAAGTAAAATCAGACATATTTCTAAAATGCAAAAATCAACGTTCATTTATTAGTTCAAGTTTTAAAACAACTACTCAATTTCCTCCCTTTGATTTAAAGCCAGTTTATAGTGCAAATACAAGGTATTATGAGGATGATGAACTAAGAAACCTTGGGCTTATTTAAGAAGACTTACATTATCTGACCCGTAAGACATTTCTAATCTTACCGTGAGCGCGAAGCAAAGCTTCAGCAGTAAACAGAGGGGCCTGGAGCATGTCTGCAGTCTCCACAATAAGCATATCTTTCAGCCTGCGCAGGTCCTGCGGCCTTAATCCTTCATATGGCTTCAAAAAGAAAAAAATAAAGTTAGGGTAACTACCAAGCTCTTAGCAAGAATCAAGATATCTATAAACACATATATACGATGATCATTTAGTCTTCTAGTTTCAGTTTGGCTACTGAAATTCAGAAGTCCACCGTCGTGGATTTCACTACCCTTCCAGAAAGCCTCTTTTAAACTGGGAAGCAGGTGCTGGGCTCATGCCTCTTACCATTCTGAAAATCAAAGTATCATCCTATCACGGCAAGGCTGTCTTACCTTATAATCTGAAAATCTGGATATCACAAAAAAGCACTAGAAACAAAAATCTGTAATGATACTACTATGCAATAATCATTATTAGAGTTCTTATGTACTTCTATCCAGCCTGTTCTTTCTGCAATTCAGTCATATGTGAATTCAATGTGTGTGTAGTTAGGCAAAGTTTGAGTCACTGAACCATCAAGACATTTACACGCAATCCAACCAGCTCTACCTGGATTGCTACTGGGGTTATGTGGTCCCTAGTAATTAACTTGGAGAGAAGTGACTATGCCATACTGCTCAGACTTCCTACTCAAGCTCATGTTCTCTACTGCCCCTCTGTTTTCTTCCTAAGGCACTGGAATGTCTCAGGTTTTTCAGTCCTTTGTTATCCTTCCTTGATTTAACTTTTAACAGAAAATACAGAGAATAAAGGTCACAATGGTCTTACCATTCAGAATCAATTACTGGTAACATTTTTGTCATACCTGTTTCCAGGCCTTTCTGAAACAAAACCTGTGACATGTTTCCTCATTCCATTTCCCTAATTTTCCTCATCTGTGCCCACAGCAATCACTATCATAAATTTGATTTATAGCCTCATAATTTTATGGCAAAGCATTACATACACCATAGGCAACGTGTTTTCTTCTATTTTTATTCAATAAATAAATATATACATACACACATACATATATACCTTTCATTCCTTTAAACAGAAGTAATCAGCTTACGGCAGTAAATATAGAACCAAAGGTCCTAGCTTAAAAATTCCCAACTACTGCTCAGAAAAACAACCCTGGGATGTGCTTTGGCAGCATCTATCACGGTTTTCCTCCCTCCCTGCCTCCCTCCTTCCCTCCTCCCTCCCTCTCTTTTTTTCTTTCCACACTAACTGTGAATTTAATTTAGTGTGATAGAACTTCACTCTCTTTGTGTGCACTGATAAAATCATGTCTCCAGAAGTGGATATCCAGGACCATTGTGCACACCAACTTGAAACCTTCCTCTTCAACTTCTCTCTTAGCCATCTTTTTACAAATGTTTATGATTATTTAAAATTTCTGATTAACATAATACATTTTTATGAGACAAGAGCATTAACTGCTCCAATAGGGCAATCCGCATTTCCATTTCTTTACCTTTTATGTTTGCAGCACACCAGCTCCTCTCTTCCAATTCTTTGTATAGTATCTAATTCATAGTTATGAATTCTAGTCACCCCACTGTAACCCTCTTCTAGTTTAACAACACAAAGCTGGGGCTGGCACTGCAGTGTAGCAGGTAAAACTGCCTGCAGCGCCAGCATCCCACATGGGCACCGGTTGGAGTCCTGGCTGCTCCGCTTCTGATCCAGCTGCCTGCTAATGCACCTGGGAAAAGCAGAAGATGGCCGAAGTACCTGGGCCCCAGCACCCACATGACAGACCCAGAAGAGGCTCCGGGCTCCTGGCCTGAGCCTAGTCCAGCCCTGACTGTTGTATCACAGCTTTCTGAGTGCTCGGGGGAGTTAACAAATCACCTCAGCAATTGTAGGTGATTTACATATTCTGTAATTAGATATTACTTTTATTCCTGGCTTTGTTTTTTAGAATTATGGTAACAATTTCATCAGTTTTCACTTTAAATCCATGACTAGTTCTATTTACCAGTGGTCACTTCTAGCTGCTCTAACCAGATCAACTTCCTGATTCTTAGACATTTTCTGCCAGGGATGCATAGGAAAACAATGAGTATGTTAATAACCTAAAAGACTATCACTCTTGGGGCTGGCGCTATGGCACAGTGGGTAAAGCACTGCCTGAAGTTTTGGCATCCCAATTGAACGCCGGTTCAAGACCCTGCCGCTTCACTTCTGATCTCACTCGCAACTACGGCCTGGAAAACCAGGCCATATAAGATGGCCCAAGTGCTTGGAATCCTGTACCCAAGTGGGAGACCTGGAAGAAGCTCCTGGCTCCTGGCTTCTGATTGGCCCAGTTCTGGCCTCTGTGGTCCTTTGGGGAGTGAAACAGTGGATGTTAGATTTCTCCCCCTCTGCCTCTCCCTCTTTGTAACTCTGCCTTTCAAATAAAAAAAAAAAAAAAAAGACTAACACTTTTGACCACGTGAAAATCTACTGAGACTGGAACATATTTTCCCTTTAATGCACAAGGAATCAGTAAGATTCATGATAAGCAGTGAGTTAAAAAGAATTTAAACAGTAATAAAAATACAAACATCCTCAAGATACAAACTTCATCTAGCAAAATGGCCAAAGTTTAAAAAAAAAAAAAAGACAATATACTTAATGTTGGTAAAACTCAGTGAGCTGGTCCTCAGATACACTTGGATGAAAATAAAAAACAGTCTATCATTTAATAACTGGGCATCTTTTATCATGAACCTTTAAAATAATCATCTTTTGATCACGTATTTTAAGTGTTGGAATCTATCCTTCACTTAACACAATTTAACACAAATTCTCCTCAGAAAAAAGTCCCAAAGTATATCGTGTACAGTCTGCTTTTAACCTATTTTATGAAACAAACTTTCATCCTCCTTCGTGGTCTGCAGTGTTCACTCCATTGTGTGTTAGATACTGTATGTAAACACTGCTCCTAGAAAATGTGCTCCAACTCCAGTCCTGGGATTCCAGAAACCTCTCCTTGCCTCAGCAGTGATAGTATTTCACCTTATTCCCACCTGCAGCATCTGCCTTTTTCCTGGTCTTATTTCCTAAATGTTCTTTTCCAAATTAGCCATACTTCTACTTCATTCATGCCGAGCCAAGTAAGTAGAAGGTGAATGGTGAATTTAATCATGACTCACAAATTAGTGTTATCCAGAAACTGATAGTGAGAGTGACTAATAGGGAAAAAATTGATTTGCCTTGCAATTTTGATATGATGTAGTAAAAGATCTGCTTTTAGATACACTAAGAAAGAAGAGATAAGATAAAGCACTCTGTATAGATTAAGCTTTTTTAAAATGCATGCAGTTTTAAATTTAAATAGGAAACAACGGAAGAAAAAAAGTTGTTGAAGGACAAAGAAATCCTGCCTTCATGAGCACGTTATATATTCAATCCAAATCTCTTGCAAGAGAACTGTAATTCAGGTCATGTGAAGCATTTCAATACATTGCTCAGTCCCAAGTGTGTACTAGCTCTCTCTTCTGCAGGAAGGATTAAAATGAAGGTGCCTTTCTCTTTCCTCTTATAAAGATAAACTGCTTCTATTTTCAGATTAAACACAAACCAGCAATAACCTTCAAGGCAGTCAGTACTGATACAGAGAAAGAAAAAGGAAACCAAATTAAAAAGAAACAGTGAAATAAAGGTACCTCTTTTTCATCAGTGCATACTACTGTTTCCAGAAGACCACGGGAGAAATATGACACAGTCTAGCATACAAACTGCACTGCTTTGATAAAACGATAGTTATTTTCAAAAACTGTTTCAGAAAGACTATAACATAAAGGAATTATGAAAAGTATTTTTAAAAAGATTTGTTTATTTGAAACGCAGAGTGACAGGCAAGGGAAGGGGGAGACTCTAGAGAGAGGGAGCCGGGGTGAGGGGGAGAGACTGATTGATTAACTGATTTTTCTGTATGCTGGTTCACTCTCCAAATGGCCACAAGAGTCAGGGCTGGGCCAGGCCAAAGGCAGAAGCTAAGAACTCTATTCAGGTCTCCCTTGTGAGTGACATGAATGCAAGTACTTGAGCCCAGGAAGTGCAGTAGCAGGAAGCTAGATTGGAAGTGCAGGTAAGATTCTAACCCAGGCACTCTGATAGGGAATATGGGCATCCTAAGCAGCGGCTTAACCAGCTGCACCACAATGCCTGGCATGAAAGAAGTATTTTTTTCCCCAAAATGAAAACAGGCTCTTGCTTCACTTGCTGCCCCCGACTGTAAAGGTGAAACATGTTCATTGTCAGAGAGAGAAAGAATAGGTATTTATTTACCCAAAGGTGCTGGTAACTGTTGAAGTTTTAAAAGATGTATAAGACATATGGGGGCAGGGGGATAGGCTATGTATTTCTGATTCCTTTTCTTTCTTTTAAAAGATTATTTTTTATTCGAGAGAGAGAGACAGAGAGAGAGTGAGTTACAGAGAGAGAGAGAGAGAGAAAGAGAAAGGTCTTCCATCTGCTGGCTCACTCCTCAAATGACCACAATGGCTGGAACTGGGCCGATCCGAAGCCAAGAGCTGGGAGTTTCTTCTGGGTTTCTCAGGTGGGTGCAGGGGCATAAGCACTTACGCCATCTTCCACTATTTTCCCAGGCCATAGCAGAGAGCTGGACTGGAAGAGGAGCAGCTGGGACTTGAACTGGCACCCATATGTGATGCCTCCACTGCAGGCGGAGGTTTAGCCTACTGCACCACAGTGCTGGTCCCTCCAATTCCCTTTAATACTAATCTCTCATTAGCTGACCCATGAGCTTTGCCAGGGAGGGATGGAGAGGGAAGAAACAGCCAGGAAAAAGTCTATATTCTTAGACACTTCCCTTCACTTCAGTTTCTTCTCTTCTCATCCAGCTGTTCCTGCCTGGGCATCAAGATCAACACTATCCCTGGCTCTGACCCAACAGGAAGGCAGCTGCTCCCGCAGAGCAGAGCAGGGTAAACCTGCTAAGGCTAAGCAGAGTAGCCAGCTAAGGAAACCTCTAACACAGCTCAGAAAAGAAACACGAGCCTTCCTGAGTTACAGACTGGGACTGGGGAGGGGCAGGAGAATCTTAGATGGGCATACTGCTTCCTTTCCTTCATCACTCGGACGCTGTCACAGTCACTCTCCTACAAAGTCTGACCCCCTCCCTCTGTCTAATATTCCCTGGGTTTTCTGTTCTTTCCTCTGGGGTTTAAATAAAATGAACACAGTCTTCCAAGATATCACTCTTAGTTTTATTTCCCTACAGCGTTATCACTCTCTGACATTATAAACTTATTTGTGTGTTTCTCCTTGCTAGGATATCAATACCTAGAGGGCAGATGTTGATCTTCGTTCCTCACTGTTATTTCTAAGAACCTAAAATAGCTAAGCACTTACATGGATTTTTTCCTGATTAACAGGGTTAAGAGGTGAACCTTAAATTAATCACTTAAATGGGATAATTGAATTAATATGTGTCAAGGAGAAGTAACTGAGATGCAATATTATCTACTATTCAGACTACTAACAATCAAAACTTAGTTAAGGACTTAGCATTGTGAGGCAGCGTGTTAAGCTACTGAGTGACAGTCCAAGTCCAGCTGCTTTGCTTCCGATCCAGTTCCCTACTCTTGTGTCTGGAAGGCATGAATATAGCCCAAGTGCTTGGATCCATGACATCCACAGGGGAAACCTGGATGGAGCTCCTGGCTCCTGGCCCAGCCCTAGCTGTTGTTGTCATTTGGGGAGTGAACCAATGGATGGAAGATCATGCCCTATCTTTCCCTCTCTGTCGTTCTACCTTTCAAATAATAAACAAACAAACAAATAAATGTTTTTTGAAAAAATGTAGTTAAAATAGACACTTTACCTTGAGAACATACATTTTAAATATCAAATTACATTACAAGGAAAGTCACGTAAAACTACTAATATGGGCAATATACTCAAAAGTCGATCACAAAGAGGAACAAAAAATTAAACTTTTTTTTTCTTTCTTTAGTTGAGAGGGAGGCAGAGGCAGCGAGAGACAAGGTCCTTATCTGCTGGTTCACTCCCCAAATGCTCACAATGGCCAGGAACTCAGTCCAGGTGTTCCATGTGGGTGGCAGGAACCCAACTACTTGAACTTTCAGGGCCTGCTTCCCAAGGTCTGTATTAGCAGGCAGCTGGAGTCAGGAGCTGGTGCAGCCTATTGAACACAGGTACTACAATGTTGGATGTAGGCATGTTAATCAGGCTTTAACTGTTAGGCTAAATGACTGCTCGCTCCCCACCCAGATGAATTTTAAAGAAAGCATTCCCTTGCTGTGGGTGTGGGCATCACCCTCTTTTCAATGAAGTAAAATTCACACGACATAAAACTAACCATTTTAAAGCGTACAATTCAGAGGCATCCTGTACATTCACAACGTTGTACAATCACCATCTCTATATAATTCCCAAAAGTTTCATCACTCCCAAAGCCCCAGGTCCATGAAGCAGGGACTAGTTATTCTCCTATCCTTGCAGCCACTGGCAACCACCACTGTACTTTCTGCCTCTACAGATTTATCTATTCTGGGTATTTCATTAAAGTGGAATCATTCCAATATGTGACCTTTTATGTCCGGTTTCTTCCACCTAGCATAATGGTTCTGAGGTTGATCCATATTAAAGCTTGTATTATTACTTTGTTCCCTTCTATAATTAGGTAATATACCACTGTGTGTATATACCACATTTTGTTCATCCAATCATTAGTTGATAGACATCTGGGTTGTTTCTACCTTTTGGCCATAGTGAACAGTACTGCTGTAAAAATTTCTGTACAAATATTTACTTGAGTACAGAAGTATTATCCTTTATATTATCAAGGCAGTAGATAAAAACAAATCCAATATGGATTAAAAACTACAAAACTAGAAAATAAATAGAAGCATATGGTTATAATATTAGCATGTCACAAATTCATAAGTCATAAAAAATTGCACCCCTTCAAGTGAAAAACTTAGGATATGAAAGTTACAGGAGGTTACTTAAAAGTAAGCAAATATTCATTGTACTTTGCTTTCAAAGGTAAGGATTTTTAAGTTACTTTAATGTTTATCAATAGGTAAGTGGTTAAAATATGTAGATAATATGTTCTAACTTGGGAGAGCTGCTCAATGATTTACTGTTGAGTTGAAAAATATTTTAGGACCCAAAAATATTTTACCATTGCATTAAAAATCTAGTATGCCTATGTGGTTGCTTAAGTCTAGGAGAACACACAATAAACTATTAGTTCTCAGGGGTAAAGTCAGAAAGGAGAAATTTTTTCATTTTAGTAGTAAATATTCATTATAAATTTCAGGAAATGGTTGAAAATAGAAAAATAATTATGCCAGGGCACTGCAAAAAGCTCATGGGAGGAACAGATATGCAGCCTGGTGGTTAAGACACCCATGTCCCACTGTGGAGCATCTGGCCTCCAGCTTCCAGGCTGGCTTCCAGCCAACGCAGACCACTGGAAGAGGTAATGATCAAGTAACTGGGTTCCTGCCACAAACATGGGAAACTTGGATTTTGTTCTTGGTTTTTGGCTCTGCCCTGGTCCATCCCTGGCTGCTGCAGGCCTTTGAGGAGTGAAATAGCAGAGGGGAGCTTGGTCTCTCTGCCTGGCTTCCATCAGCTGCCTCATTGTGCAAATGCTCACAACAGCTGGGGCTGGGCCAGGCCAAAGCCAGAGACAGGAACTCCAGCTAGGTCTCCCACGTGGTGGCAGGGACCCAAATGCTGCAGTCATCATTGGCTGCTTCCTAAGGTGTGCATTAGTAGAAAGCTGAAACAGAAATGGAGCCAGTGCTCAAAGCCAGGCACTCTGGTATGGGATGTGGGAGGCCCAGGCAGCGACATCTCTGCTGTAACCAGAGGCTAATCCTCTGCCTGTGGCGCCGGCACACCGGGTTCTAGTCCCGGTCGGGGCGCCGGTTCTGTCCCTGTTGCTCCTCTTCCAGGCCAGCTCTCTGCTGTGGCCTGGGAGTACAGTGGAGGATGGCCCAAGTCCTTGGGCCCTGCACCCCATGGGAGACCAGGAGAAGCACCTGGCTCCTGGCTTCGGATCAGTGCAGTGCACTGGCCGCAGAGGCCATTGTGGGGTGAACCAACGGAAAAAGGAAGACCTTTCTCTCTGTCTCTCTCTCACTGTCCCCTCTGCCTGTCAAAAAAAAAAAAAAAGTCACTCTGGTTCTCGTGTACAAAATGGGTTCCAAAGGGACCAAAAGGAAGGAGATGAGTTAGGAAGCTGTGACAATGGTTCAGAAGTGAAGGTGAGAAGGGCCTAGGGAAGCAGAAGCGGAGACTGGGAAGAACAAATGGATCAAAAACACACACATGAACACATGAGGGTAAAACTGATAGGAATTCCTGATTGGCTGGATTTGATGGTTAAAGAGATGTGCGCAATCAAAAATGCTTGCCATGTTTACGTCTGAAGCAACTCAGCAGACGGAGGTCATGTTGACTGAGTCAGGGAAGAGAGAAAGGAAACTCGCAAGAGAATGTCCTCCCTAAAACCAAGGGAACAAAGTTTCATTAAACAGGGAGTGGTCAACTGTATCCAGTGCAGCATGCACTTCAAGAAAGAGGAGGGCCGGCGCCGTGGCTCAACAGGCTAATCCTCTGCCTTGCGGCGCCGGCACACCGGGTTCTAGTCCCGGTCGGGGCGCCGGATTCTGTCCCGGTTGCCCCTCTTCCAGGCCAGCCCTCTGCTGTGGCCCAGGAGTGCAGTGGAGGATGGCCCAAGTGCTTGGGCCCTGCACCCCATGGGAGACCAGGAAAAAGCACCTAGCACCTGGCTCCTGCCATCAGATGAGCGCACTGCACCGGCCGCAGCGCGCCGTACGCGGCGGCCATTGGAGGGTGAACCAACGGCAAAGGAAGACCTTTCTCTCTGTCTCTCTCTCTCACTGTCCACTCTGCCTGTCTAAAAAAAAAAAAAAAAAAAGAGGAGGAGGAAAAAGTGCCTCCTGGATTTGGCACTATGGGACTATGACATCGCAGTCAAATGGCAGAAAGTCATACAGCAATGGGCTGACTACAAGGTGAGGAAGCTGATATATATATATAGACAACCCTTCACATGAAGAGCACAGATGGGGTTATGAATAAAGGAGACAAGGACCGGATTAGAGAAGGATGCTCAGTAGTTCTTAATTTTATTGCTTTTAACATTTTTTGATTTTAGAGGCAGTGATAGAGAAAATGTTCTTCCCATCTACTGATTCACTTCCCAAATGCCCACAATGCCTAGGGCTGGGCTGGGGTCAAAGCTAGGGGCCAAGAACTAAATCCAGGTCTCCCAACGTGGTGATCCAATTACTTGAGCCATTGCTACTGCCTCCCAGGGTCTACTGCAGCAGGAAGCCGGAGTCAGGAGCTGCAGCTGGGCATCAAATCCAGACACTCTGATGGAGAACACGGGCATCTTAAACAGCATTTAGCAGAAAAGCTACATGCCCATCTTATCATTTTTTTTTTTTTAATTGTAGTTACCGAAGCGTGTTTGTTGGTAAGAGCATACAGAAAAGCAGAGAATGAGGAAGAGGAGGATTACAGCCGTGGAGTAGTAGGAGCAGATAGGTCTCATATCACACATCAGCACCTCTCTCCACATAGAAGTAAACACACCTATGAGAGAGAAGACTTCCCACCCCAGGGTTTCCAGATGTAATTTTACACTTCTGACTAGGGAGAAGATAGGATATTTAGCATACTGCAAAGAGGATTACATAGACTGAACTTTTAAAAATAAAACTAAAATTCAATTTAAAGACATAATTATTACAAATGGTTCATTTGAGACAATTACCTCTCGTTTGTCTAACGCGGCGTATTCCGCTTCGATTTCTTCAGCTTCAGGATCCCGTGAGAATACCATCTGAGACTCCAGATTGAGGGCCAGATCTTTGTGGTGCTGCTTTTCAGCACAATCACAAGGAGTATCTTTATTTTCATTCTCAGCAAACAAGTCTCCTCCATGTTTTACTAAAAGCTAAAAAAGTCTCTTTCAAAAGCTTGCAACCACAGGTTTAAATAACAAGTCATCTTATGCTATATATTATAAAAACATTTAACAACATGGCAACAACAAACAGGATGTACAGAACCCGTATTTGGATACCAGTGACTTCCAATGTAAAGATGAATAATTTTTGCTTTTCAGAAATGAGACAAGTTCCTCTGGTTAAAACAATAAAAACTGCAACAACCCCAAAGGCCAGTTTCTTCAGCTTTAAAGAGAAATTTCTTGGCATTCTTTTTTCCAGTCTCAAGACAAAGTTTGACTTAAAGATAAAAGAATAGTTATTTGATGTTGTACATTTAAATTATCTTATAATTTCTAGCAATCTTTCGTAAACTGCCAGTACTGTTACTTTAACCTCAAATACTTGAATGTCCGGGTATGGCAGACAGGAGTTTTCCCTTGCATGTTCGTTATCAGTGAAACCCTGGTGCACTATTAGAGTGAGCAAGTCACTGAGACAAAGCTGCTTTCAGTATTTCTCAACAGTGGCGAGCAGTGCTGCTGCCAGACCAGGTGGGGAGACACGGGGAATAACGACTTGACTTGTTCACTGCTGAGGTCTCGGGAGCCCTGAAGATGTTTGAGGGCACTGTTACTAAAGGCTGTGAGTTCTAGTTTCTCCAAATGTCTGCAGACACATTAGGGAGACATAAATACAATAACCTTGGCAACCTAACTTGGGACAATCCTAAAGGACAGCTGACGATTAGGCATGAAGATGTTTTTATAGGATTCAGCCATACTCATACATATAAGATCATAAAGGACACCAGCTATTCAATGTTTTCTAAATACCAAGCACTACATTAAGCACTTTTAAATATGTGTTCTTGGTTAATATGAACAGCCTCATCTGACAGGGGTATTTTAATGTCAGAAAAGTTAAAGAACTTGACCAAAGCTGCCAAGCCAGTAAGCAGTAGAATGGGATTTAGAGACAAGTTTGGCGAAGTCTGTCACTATGACTGGATCTTACACTGGTACAGGACAGGCTGTCGCATATTCTGAAGGAGCCAAACGCATTCTGGGTCCATCTTGAACACTGTTTAGAGGTTTTCATTTTGTATGATGGTTGATCAAAAATAGCTTCTTTGTATTTTCTTCCAAATAATTTTATCTCCCTATCTCACCCCATAACAAACACATGGTCCTTCTTGCAAAGTTCTTTGAAACTGGACACCTACAGTCATCACAAGACAAAACAGGGACTTATGCCAATGACATGGCTAGAAGCAATGGGCTTGTTGCTGTAGGCCAGGGTTATGTCTCAGAGTTAAGATCATTTTTTAAAAGAAAATTTTTTTAAGTTGTGAAAATATGCAAATAAACAAACCAAGTATATAAAATACAGCCTTGTGACCACACAGGTTAAGATATTTACAAGCTGGCCTTTCACAGAAAAGTATTTGATGGGGACAGCTCTGAATGGTCATTGTTGCTGCCAACTTCCAAGTCTGAGAGCAAGGTTACATCAGTTGCTGTTTACCATGCAGAACCTTTTTAGTCAAAGGGGAACCTGGAGACCAGTAGTATCATTGGAAGCTTGTTAGAAATGCATAATCTCAGCCTCCCTACCCACCTCAGGCCCATCCTGAGCCTCCGAAGCAGAATCATATTCTAATGTCCAGAAGATTCTTAGGTACCTAAGAATACATATGGAGAAGCAACGACCCTGGAGTAAAACCAGTGTAGCTGTGGACACTGATGCATTTATATTACCTCATCTATGCAACACGGGGGACTGATTGATACACAGTCTACAGACTTATCATACCTACAGCAGGATCTATTTCTATTTTTAGTCTCTCTGCTTCACAGGTTATCCAACACCCACATACAAAATAAACTACTTGCTTCTGAATGCTGCAGAATTAAGATAGCTGAATTTGTCCTCTGATTCTCTAAAATGTACAATGGGATAGCTTTCAAAGCCACATTCTGGTTTATTTTTTCAACAGGGAGTAGCACAGAAGAGATACTAATATTCCCAAACAAGATACATCATCTTTTTTTTTTTTAAGATTTATGTATTTGAAAAGCAGAATTGCAGAGTTGCAGAGGCAGAGAGAGAGAGAGAGAGAGAGAGAGAGTGAGTTCCCATCACTGGTTCACTCCCCAAATGGCTGTGACAGCTGGAGCTCGGCCAACCTGAAGCCATAAGCCAGGAGATTCTTCTGGGTCTCTCACGTGGGTGCAGGGGCCCAAGGATTTGGAGCATCTTCTGCTGCTCTCCTAGGCACATTAGTAGGGATCTAGATAGGAAGTGAAGCAGCCAGGACTTGATCCAGCACTCATATGGGACACTGATACCATGGGAAGCAGCTTTACCTGCTATGCCACTGTGCCGGACCTAAGGTACTTCATCTTTAAGAGGAAGCTTCTAAAAAGGATATGCTAGGAAATGGATTCTATTCACTGGAGGGTTAAAAACCTGTGTGTATGAAAGGGGATGTGTGAGAAGTCATCACTGACCACTGTTGACCACTACTGGGACTTGGGTGACGCCGACTGCTATGTCTTTGCAAGGAGTCTTTAAGTGAGCTTCACACAAAGACCTCCATGTCACTGCTGTACCTGGCACCTTTAGAGAAACTCACATTCATCGTGGTAATGGAGGACCTATGTTTATAGCATTTGTACTGATGATGCTTGTATGCATGGAAGTGATCAAACAGCAGGATTATTGCCTAAAACTGGAGGGGACAATGCTGCAAGCCTCATCTTGCTGGCCTAGTCCTTGTGGACTAGGTGGAGATGCCTGTTAAATAGTTGCTGCAGGGGCTGGGATGGTGGCATAGCAGATAAAGCCACTGCCTGTGATGCTGACATCCCAAAGGGATGCTGGTTTGTGTCCTGGCTACCCCACTTCTGATCTAGCTCCCTGAGAATGGCCTGGGGAAGCAGCGGAAGATGGCCCAAATGTTTGGCCCCAGCCACCCATGTAGCAGACCTGGGACGGAGCTCTTGGCTCCTGGCTTTGGCCTGGCCCAGCACTGGCTGTTGTGGCCATCTAGGGAGTGAATCAGCAGATGGAAGATCTATCTTATTTTTTTGTCTCTCCCTCTCTCTAACTCAGACTTTTAAATAAGTAAAATCTCAAAACAAACAAACAAAAAAAAACCAAAAAAACAAGTTGATGCATAAAATCAGGTGTTTTGCTTTGACATAACAGTTACATCCGGTTCTGAAGAGGCACTTTTAAAATGTTTCAACCAAAGTACCCTAAGTTACCATTTTTCTCATTCTCAAATTAGCTAAGGTTGATTGGATACTGAAGCACATTATTTTATTCTAGTGTGGTTTTTAGCCTATCTTGGTTAGGTAGTGGTAAATAAATATTCTACCTTAAAAGAAACATCTAATTATCAATATTAACAGATCTGCCTTTTTTTCTACTTACAGTACCAGAGAAGAGGGGTAAGGGCCTTAGCAGGGACAGTCCACAGTATTCAAGACAAATCCCATCCCATCCCTTTGAACCACTTTTGGAATGGCTGCTGACTCTGGGCAGCTGCTTTAAGTGTCATTTTACACAGGTCAACATGCAAAATGAGATGTATAATTTTGAGACGAGATGCAAAACAAGATGATTCCTACAGTTCTAGTACTAAAGGTACCATTTCACATGTATGCCTTTGAGCACTCATTACCCACCTCATACCCTCCCCATCTTCATTCTGACTTTCTACCAACTCCTGGCTCGCTGGTCCCTTAACTTAATCCTGCTGCTGACCATTACTGACTTTCCCAACAGACTCAGTGACTGCATAATTGCATTTTGATGGCATATATGATGGCAGTCTGTAAGATTACAAAGGAACTGAAAACATTCCTACTGCCCAGTGACACTGAATAGACTGTGACATCACAGAGCAAGGCATCACTCAAATGTCTGGTGATGCTGGTGTAAGGAAACCTAATCACAGCCAGTCCTATAAAAGTGTAGGTCCACTAGAGGTGCAGCGGCCTACACCATCTAGGTTTGCCAGAGGGCATTCTACGGTGTCTGACAATGACAACATTGCCTTTCTCAGCTACATTTCTTAAATTAGTCACTTATACTCAGTCTCTACTTCCTCTGCAAGTGAATGGCTCAACCACTTCCAGCAACCTGACTTCTTTCTGATGATGACCGTTTCATTGGGAAAATATTCCTGAAAATCACTAATGCTTCCTAATTCTCAACACATCAGCCGTTCTCAGTCCTCCACTTCCTGCACATTTTTGCAGCATTTTACATCATTTCTATTCTCTCTCCTTGAAATTCTCGGCGTCCTTGACACCGAATCATCCTGGTTCTCTTACTTCTCTGGTTTTCCTGTTTTCTTTACAGATTCCACTAATCATGGAAACACAGGCGCTTAAACATAGTCAGTCTCTAAACTGATGCTGTGACTTTAACTGTTATCTGATCAATCGCCTAGAACTATCCTTGGTGCTTTCACCTGTACATTATCTTGTCTCTTGTTGCCAGCTCTGTTGATGACATTCAATTCTACCTCTATATTCGTTATTCCCAGTTAGTTCTAACTTTTAATTGCTTGCCTATCATTTTAGGTGGATAATCTGTGACCTCTATCTCCATTTTTTCAAATGAAAACTCCCTGCCTTCCAACCAAGTCTTCTACCTTCTCTCACTTTTCAAATATCTGTTAATTCTTACAGGCTTGAGAGTCATTCAGGGTCAAAACCATGCTCATTTACTTAAAAATTAAGTTAATTTATTTTACTCTAATTATAGATGTGAGTACAGGTTATTATAGAAAATGTGGGGGGTGGGTGGCGCCGTGGCTCAACAGGCTAATCCTCCGCCTTGCGACGCCGGCACACCAGGTTCTAGTCCCGGTTGGGGCGCCAGATTCTGTCCCGGTTGCCCCTCTTCCAGGCCAGCCCTCTGCTGTGGCCCCGGAGTGCAGTGGAGGATGGCCCAAGTGCTTGGGCCCTGCACCCCATGGGAGACCAGGAAAAGCACTTGGCACCTGGCTCCTGCCATCAGATGAGCGCGGTGCGCCGGCTGCAGCGCGCCGACCGCGGCGGCCATTGGAGAGTGAACCAACAGCAAAGGAAGACCTTTCTCTCTGTTTCTCTCTCTCACTGTCCACTCTGCCTGTCAAAAAAAAAAAGAAAAGGGCCGGCGCCGTGGCTCAACAGGTTAATCCTCCGCCTTGCGGCGCCAGCACACCAGGTTCTAGTCCCGGTCGGGGCGCCGGATTCTGTCCCAGTTGCCCCTCTTCCAGGCCAGCCCTCTGCTGTGGCCCCGGAGTGCAGTGGAGGATGGCCCAAGTGCTTGGGCCCTGCACCCCATGGGAGACCAGGAAAAAGCACCTAGCACCTGGCTCCTGCCATCGGATGAGCGCGGTGCGCCGGCCGCAGCGCGCCATCCGCGGCAGCCATTGGAGGGTGAACCAACGGCAAAGGAAGACCTTTCTCTCTGTCTCTCTCTCTCACTGTCCACTCTGCCTGTCAAAAAAATAAATAAATAAATAAATAAATAAAATAAAAAAAAAAAAAGAAAAGAAAAGAAAACGTGTGGGGGGGAATCAAAGAGAAAATTATATCATCCAAATATAGCTGGCCACTATCAGTATTGACACTAAATATTTCTACCACTTTCAATGTTTTCTCTGCTTTCTTTGTATCAACTGACCAAGTCACAGATGCTGCCAGCTCTTTACAAAGTCTTGTATTTGCTGCATCCTCATCTCCAATGGCACTGTACAAGTGCAGGCTCTTTACCAGTTCACACCAAGTGTGTGCAATAATCTTCTAACTTCCAGGACTCACTCTGCCTAGTATATTGGTATTTACCCTTGGCTGTATGTACATGTGAATCACCTGGAGGACTTCAAATGCCGGGATCTGTAGTCCACTCAGGCAGATGTTCATTTTGTTGGTTGAGGTTTCCCTGCAGCTGTGGTTAGAACCATGGTTCTGGCTCAAAGGTTTTCCGACTGTAGGAATCATCTGGGTGGTCTGATGATCATATTAGGTGGATTCAGAAGGTGACATACAAAAGCATTCACACCTTTTCAGGAGGTTCCAAAGAAGGTGGCCACAGACTAAGCTCTAAGCCAGGGCTTCTCAAGTTTTCATGTGAAAACGAATCACCTTCAGATTTTGTTAAACTACAAATTCTGATTCAGTTGATCTGGGATGGAGCCCGAGATTCGGAGATTCTCTTAATTCCAGCAAGTTCCCGGATGATTGATGTCAACAACTGTCTAACAATCATTCTCTGAGTAGCTAAGAAACACTGCTTCAGAATCATCCCATTCAAATCTACTCTACATTATGATTCTAACCTCATTATATATATGTTCAAAGCATCACTTCTCTAGTAAAATTTTTTCCATATAAAAAAACACCCCAATTCTCAACTTTTGCATTTAGTAGTTTCTTCCTAGTATGGCCTTATTTTCCTTTTAGGTCACCTATGTTCTTGTTGCACAAAATAATCCACATATGCTCTCAACCTAGAACAGTGCTTCTCAGATTCTGTCATGTGAAAGAATCACCAAAAATTGTTAAAACACACCTGCGAGCAGTCCCCGAGATTCTCCTTTGGAATCTGGAGACTTGGTCGCCTCAAGAATTTGTACTAATGCTATAGGTCAGAGTTATATTTTGAGAGCCTCCAAATATTTAGCACTGAAATCTTACCTACTGAAATCTTACTATTCACCTTGGCATATTCTAGGATATATACAATTTAAATGATCTCCACTTCTTTTCAATGCCTGTTAACAGTAACTACCTGAATAATTAATATAACCTAGAGCATTATAATATTTGGGAGATCATGATGAGACCATAACCCCCCCTGATTAAATATTAGAAAACTGATGTCTAGACTGGCAGTTATTCAGCTGCTGAGCTGGGACTACAATTTCTGTATTCTTTTCAAACTCTAGGTGCTAAAAACACAATATAATTAGGTACAATTCTTCAGTATGACCAGTGAGTGAATTTTTTATGGCTTTTCAATGAAGTGTAAAATGCTCTGAAAGTGTCAAACAGGCTCTGAGGCTGTAGAGGCAAGTGTGACTTACCACATTTGATTTTTCTAGTGAGTTCTATGTGATCTGCCACTAAGCAGCTACACTTAAAGCTCTGAATAAGCAAAAAGGTGTGAATACATAGGAAATATCTAAAATAACACTCATTTGTAAAGCAATACTTTGGGACTGGCACTGTGGCATAGAAGGTTAAGCCTCTGCCTGCAAAACCCAGCATTCCAAATGCCCACTGGTTTGAGTTCCAGCTACTCCATTTCCAATCAAGCTCCCTGCTAATGACCCGAGAAAGCAGTAGAAGATGGCCTAAGTACCTGGGCCCCTGTAACCACGTGGGAGACCAGGAAAAAGCTCCTGGCTCCTGGCTTTTGCCTGGCTCAGTTCTGGCCATTGCAGCCATTTGGGGATTGAACCAGTGGATGGAAGATCTCTTTCTCTCTCTCTCCTTCACTCTCTATGTACTTCTGCTTTTCAAATAAATAAAATAAATTTAAAAAAGAAATACTTTTCACAAATATGAAGCTCTAGCAAAAGCATCAACCTCTCTTGTAAATCAGCTATTAGAGGTTAAGCACGAATACAAATAAAACGAGGCCTAATAATTCGGCTTGTTCTTTTCCTTTTTTTTTTTTTTTTGACAGGCAGAGTGGACAGTGAGAGAGAAAGGTCTTCCTTTGCCGTTGCTTCACCCTCCAATGGCCGCCACGGCCAGCACGCTGTGGCTGGTGCACCACGCTGATCCGAAGCCAGGAGCCAGGTGCTTCTCCTGGTCTCCCATGGGGTGCAGGGCCCAAGCACTTGGGCCATCCTCCACTGCACTCCCGGGCCACAGCAGAGAGCTGGACTGGAAGAGGAGCAACCGGGACAGAATCTGGTGCCCCGACTGGGACTAGAACCCAGTGTGCCGGCACCACAGGCGGAGGATTAGCTTATTGAGCCGCAGCGCCAGCCTTCGGCTTGTTCTAAAAGTCTATCAAAGAGAAAAGTAGCACAGAACCTTTATAAAACCATGTTAATAAACCTGGGCCATCATCCCTCTCCAAAGTCCATTTCTCAAAGAAAAATGTGTATTTAATCATTTTAAATGTTTATACTTTAAAAAAATTATTTGCAAGGCACAGTGAGAAAGAGAAAAAGAGAGAGAGAGAGAGAGATTGATTTTGAGATCTTCCATTCGCTGGTTCATTCCCCAAATAGCCACAACAGCCAGTGCTGGGTCAGCCTGAGGGTCTCCCATATAGACGGGAGAGGTCCAAGTATTTCGGTCATATTCTGCTGCTTTCACGGGTATGTTAGCAGGTAGCTAGCTGCATCAGAAGTGAAGCAGCTGCGACCAAACTGGTGCTCATAGGGGATGCCAGCATCACAAGCAGCGGCTTCACTGGCTGTGTACAGCACCAGTTCAAACTGAAATATATAGACATGTTATGTATTGATAATGCTATTTTATTTTTATGTTTGAACAATGTTTTATTCTCAATTACTTAAAAGGCAGAATGACAAAGAGAGAGATCTTCTAGCTGCTGGTTCACTCCCCAAATGCCTGCAACAGCCAGGCTGAATCCATGACTGTGGAACTCCATCTGGGCCCAAGCACTTGGGCCATTAATTGCTGCCTCTGAGGATGCATTAACAGGAGGCTAGGCAGGAAGTGGAGCAGCTGGGATTTGACCCGGCACTGTGATATGGTATGTGGGTACCTCAAGTGGCACCTTAACCCACTGTGCCATAATGCCATTTTATATGTTAAAAATACCATCTTAGGTTGTCTTCCCAATTAAGCATATCATGCTTGGATTCATGACAATCTAAGGCCTATGGGTCAAATCCAGCCTGCTGCCTGCTTTTCAACAGTCAACAAACCAAAAGTGATTTTTAAAGTTTTCAAACGCTTGATGAAAAAAACATCAAGAGCCGGCGCCGTGGCTCAACAGGCTAATCCTCCGCCTTGCGGCGCTGGAGGTCGGGGTGCCGGATTCTTTCCCGGTTGCCCCTCTTCTAGTCCAGCTCTCTGCTGTGGCCCGGGAGGGCAGTGGAGGATGGCCCAAGTGCTTGGGCCCTGCACTCCATGGGACACCAGGAGAAGCACCTGGCTCCTGGCTTCAGATCAGCGTGGTGCGCTGGCTGTGGCGGCCATTGGAGGGTGAAGCAACGGCAAAGGAAGACCTTTCTCTCTGTCTCTCTCTCTCACTGTCCACTCTGCCTGTCAAAAAAAAATTAAAAAAAAATATATCAAGAATATCTCAAGACAAATGAAAATGTTAAGAAACGCCAATGGCGATGTTCCTGAAGAAAGGTTTACAGCACTTGTGCTGCTCTGTTTATGCATTCCCTGCGAATGCCTTCACACGACTACGGCAGAGCTGCCACAAATGCTACCTGGGCTTTCAGATAAAAACATTTGCTGACTCCTAAATAATTCTTTGGAATATAAAAAAAAATGAGGGGCAGGTATCTGGCCTTGTTGGTTAAAACATCTGAGTCCCACATCAAGAGCCTAGGTTCAAGTCCCAGCTCTGGTTCCCAATTCCAGCTTGCTGTTAATGCAGACTGAGAGACAGCAGGTGAGGATGGCTCAAGCAGCTGGGCGCATGCTACCCACATGGGAGACTGGGATTGAACTCTTGTCTCCTGGCTTCTTCCCATGCCCAGCCCTGAACACTGGGGGCATCTGGAGAGTGAACCAAAAGTCTGGAGACATCTCTCAGTGTCCATCTATTTCTCTGATTCTCAAATAATAAAAATAAAAGATAGAATTAGAGGGGCTTTATTTGTAGTTTGCTACGTAAGGATTTCCAATTTTTAAACAAGTGTATGGGGCTGGTGCTGTGGCATAGCAGGTAAAGCCACCGCATCAATTGCTGGAATCCCTTATGAGTGCTGGTTTGAGTTCCAGCTGCTCCACTTCCAATCCAGCTCTCTGCTATGGCCTGGGAAAGCAGTGGAAGATGGCCCAATTCCTTGGGCCCCTGCACTCGTGTGGGAGACCCAGAGAAGTCTCCTGGCTCTTGGCTCTGAATCAGCACAGCTCCGATCATTGCGGCCAACTGGGGAGTGAACCAGCGGATGGAAGACCTCTCTCTCTCTCTCTTTCTCTCTCTCTCTCTCTGCCTTTCCTTCTCTCTCTGTGTTAAATCTGACCTTCAAATAAATAAATAAATCTTTGGGGCTGGCGCCATGGCACAGTAGGTTAATCCTCTGCCTGCGGCGCCGGCATCCCATATGGGCGCCGGTTCTAGTCCTGGCTGCCCCTCTTCCAATGCAGCTCTCTGCTATGGCATAGGAAGGCAGTAGAAGATGGCCCAAGTGCTTGGGCCCCTGCACCCACGTGGGAGACCCAGAAGCAGCACCTGGCTCCTGGTTTCAGATCGGCGCAGCTCCGGCCGTTGCAGCCATTTGGAAACTGAACCAGTGGAAGGAAGACCTTTCTCTCTGTCTCTCCTTCTCACTGTCTATAGCTCTACCTGTCAAATAAATAAATAAAATCCTTAAAAAAAAAAAAAAACCTTTAAAAAATTAAACAAGTGTAGATTACTCTTTTTTGCATTATTTTAATGCCCTAAATAATTCTGAATAATGAATACTGGTGAAACTCCAGATTTTCTGACTTATGGAAGCTCTGAAAAATACAGGTGAAGATTCAACATAAATCAATTGGTGTTAGAGTGGCCACAGAATAAAAAAGGAAGGCCTGGCAAAAGAATCAAGGAGCTCTACTCTGTCTACGAGAGGCATGAATTTAATGAAATGAAAAACAAAGAATAAAAAAGAACAGTTCAGGGCTGCAACTGTGGTGTAGCAGCTAAAGCCATGGCCTGGAGTGCAGGAATCCCATATGGGCTCTGGTTCAAGTCCCAGATGCTCCACTTCCTATCCCGCTCTTTACTATGGCATGGGAAAGCAACAGCAGATGGCCCAAGTGCTGGGGCCCTTGCACCTGTGTGGGAGACCCGGAAAAAGCTCCTGGTTCCTGGCTTCAGATTGGCACAGTTCTGGCGACTGGAGAAATTTGGGGAGTAAACCAGCAGATGGAAGCCAGCTGACCCACACCTCTTTGTAACTCTGCCTTTCAAACAAATAAATCTTAAAAAACAAACAAACAAACAAACAGTGCAAAATAACAGATACCAAGACTGGTTATAGGGATAATGGTAGCATCATCAATAGAAATAAGAGTGTCCTGAGGAGACGCTAACACACAGTGAAGTCAGCTGCAGTTTTGGAAACGCTGGATTTGCAGACTGTTGGAATATCTATATGAGGAAGTCAATCAATCATCAGTATAGCAGAGAAACTTTCAGGGGCTGGCATCAGAGACACAGGTACCAACGCGATTCTACACAGCTGGAGGTTCCCAGGAGAACTCTGATTAAGGGGCTTTAGCTTTATGTTTTGTGGAACATGGTAATTGCAAGGAGAAGGGGGAGTTTTAAATAAATAATGAGTCATAGGAGCCTATTCGTTTAAACAATTAAATGCACATATGAAATTGTTCGATGATGACTTCATCAACTCTATCTTTACAGAAATGCACAAAAAGTAAGACATTTTCAACAACTAGAGATAAATATAAGTCCTTAGAGAGTTAAAAAAATAGGAAAAATAATCTCTTTAATCTTAAAAGTTAGACACTGAAATTATGATATATCTTGCTTCAATCACAGACTAACAGAAAATTGGTGCTAAAAGTAGACTTTGAGATAATGTTGAGGTTATCTGTTTCAACCTTCCAAGATGAGACAACCACAGAGACTGCGTGACTCCTGCCATGTCCTGCAGATAACCACGGTGAGGATCAAGACTGGAAACCAGTGCTCTTTCCACAACATTCTGACCTCTAAATTTTATGAAAACAATTATCTGGTGACACTCTTTCATGCAGCCCGAACCTTTATATCATGCATGGTACCAGTGAGCACTATGAAAATTAAATGGCATTATACAAATGTTAGGTTTTTTTAAATCAGTTATTCTTACAGCCAGTTTAAAAATAATGATTTCTGGCCGGCGCCGTGGCTCAACAGGCTAATCCTCCGCCTTGCGGCGCCGGCACACCGGGTTCTAGTCCCGGTCGGGGCACCGGATTCTGTCCCGGTTGCCCCTCTTCCAGGCCAGCCCTCTGCTGTGGCCCAGGAGTGCAGTGGAGGATGGCCCAGGTGCTTGGGCCCTGCACCCCATGGGGAGACCAGGAAAAGCACCTGGCTCCTGGCTCCTGCCATCGGATGAGCGCGGTGCGCCGGCCGCAGCGCGCCGACCGCGGCGGCCATTGGAGGGTGAACCAACGGCAAAGGAAGACCTTTCTCTCTGTCTCTCTCTCTCACTGTCCACTCTGCCTGTCAAAAAAAAAAAAAAAAAAAAAAAAAAAAAAAAAAGATTTCTGGTTTTTGAAGTATGTTCAGAAAAACAGTATTTAAGTTACTGAACAAAGTCTAAGTTTTTTCTGTTCATCAATGTAGTATAACACCACCTGTTAGCACCTGAAAACTTAACACTCTAAGAACTACAGTTTAACAGCAGACGCTGTGAGAGTTTTTCACAATGGCTGTAAGAAAAAATGAGTCCATTTTATTCTAAAGGCTAGCTGGCTGTGGGAGTTTTCTCCCACCATGAGATAACATACTTTAAAAGGAACTCTGAGTTTTTCACAGTGACAAAAAGCACAAAGATGCTTAGTTAAAACAGTGTGAAGACAGGTAAAACCCACACTGATCATTACAGACGACCAAGACACAAAGTTTACCATGCTGAATATACACACAACAAAGTTTACCTCAACACAGGCTTTCATCCCTGAGGCGGCAGCATAGTGCAGGGCTGTGTTTTTCTTGTTGTCCACGGCATCGATGGCTGCTCTTTCGTATTCTCCCTGGTCCAGCTTTGCTCCTTTCCATCTCAAGATCATCTGCAGACAATCCGCTCTCCTGAAGTCGTCTTCCGCGGGGCGCGCTAAGCGAGGATGAAGGGCTCCTTCAGAGATCATAATTTGAGGTCCCATACACAACAAATGCATAGATGTCTCATTGTGCACGTTCCGTTTATTTGGATTTCCATCTCTACCAAAAAGAAAAGTCCTAAAATGGAAAGGAAGGATTGAAAACCACTTTTTTTTTTTTAACCTGGAAATACACAGAAAAATAACAAATTTAAAAAATAAACTCTACTTCTAAGTTCGTAATCCAACTTCTATTGATGGGGTTTGGGTCACAGGAGGTTGAATGACTAATTCTCACAGCTTGAAAAAAAAAAACTCCATTCAAGAAAAACAGTACTGAGAAAAAGAAATGAATGTTTTTATAGCAGCTGCTAATAAAAAGGGAAAGACATGGAAAAGAAAAGAGGAAATGAAGGGAAAGGGAGGAAAAAAGATATAAAAGAAGGGATGGGGGATAGGAAGGAAAAGACAGCAAGGATAATTTACAGATGAACACAGCACCTACACAAATATCTGATGGAACAGGAAGCATTCCATACCAACTATCTTTGCCTTTATTGCTCTTCCCTATTTCTCTCTTTTTTTAACAGAAAGCTTTTATTTAATAAATGTAAATTCCATAAGTACAACTTTTGGATTATAGCAGTTTTTCTCCCTATACCTGCTCTCCCCCCAAACCTATTTCTCTTACTACATATTTATTTAATAAGCATGGTGACACCTGATATAAGGACAGCAAGTAATACATAAATCTCAAGGTATAAATTGAGAAAAACTTTCTCTACCAGAAAGTCGTTAAGTAGCCATGGACATAACAAGGCAGATATCTATACAATATCTTAGTTTGCTTAAGCTATTATGACAAAAAATACCCATAAACCGGATGGCTTATAAATAGCAATCAATTATTTCATTAAAACAAATCACATTTACTTCTCACAGATCTGGAGGCTTGGAAGGACAAGATCAAGGTGACAGTGTCTGGTAAGGGCCCAATGCTCAGAGGGTTTCTTTGTTCATTTTAAAGATTTTGTTTTTTGGGGGGGCTGGCACTGTGGTATAGTGTGTAAAGCTACTGCCTGAAGTGCCGGTATCCCATATCAGTGCTGGTTCAAGTCTCGGCTGCTTCACTTCTGATCCAGCTCTCTGCTGTGGCCTGGAAAAGCAGAAGATGGCCCAACTCCTTGGGCCCCTGCACCCATGTGGGAGACCCAGAAGATGTTCCTGGCTCTGGATAGGCCTACCTCAGGCCTTTGCTGCCAGCTGGGGAGTGAAGTGGCTGATGGAAGACCTCTCTCTTTCTCTGCCTCTCAAATAAATAAATAAATCTTAAAAAAAAAAAAAAAAAGAGAGAGGGAGAGACAGAGAAGTCTCTCCCTCAGAGAGAGGGAGAGACAGAGAAGTCTTCCATCCGCTGGTTCACTCCCCAAATGACCACAACAGCCAGGGCTGAGCTGATCTGAAGCCAGGAGCCAGGAGTTTCTTCTAGGTCTCCCACATGGATGCAGGGGCCCAAGGAATTGAGCCATCTTCAACTGCTTTCCCAGGCCATAGCAGAGAGCTGGATCAGAAGTGGAACAGGCAGGACTCAAACCAGTGGCCATATGGGATGCTGGCAATGCAGGCTGTGGTTTTAACCCACTGCACCACAGCGTGGGCCCCTCTTTTTTAAAAGATGTATTTATTTATTTGAAAATCAACAGCTACAGAAAGACAGGGAGAGACAGAGATCTTCCATCTGCTGGTTCACTCCCCAAATGGCTGGACCAGGCCAAAGCCAGGAGCCAGTTTACCTCTTCCAAGTCTTCTGCACTGGTAGCAGGGGCCCAAGCACTTGGGCCATCTTCTGAAGCTTTTCCCAGGCCATTAGCAGGGAGCTGGATCAGAAGGGGAACAGCTGGGACATGAACTGGCACCTATATGGGATGCTGGTGTCGCAGGCCGTGGCTTTTACCCTCCACACTACAAGGCCGGACCCAGTGGTAATTCTTAATGCTCTATCACTCTCTGACTCCTCACCTTCCTCTAGACCAAATTCTGACTTCCCAGAATCCCCCTTCTCTTGTATATTTTGTTTCATCTCTTATTCCATGGTGGTCCCTTCATTTTTTGCAACAACTATCTTATTCTACCAGTCAGTATTAAATAGTTACACCTTCAGTTCCTTTAAGATCTTTTTATGCAACAAATATTGGTGGAGCACTCATTGTTGACTAAGTTAGGTATATTTTCAAGAAAACAGAGTAAATACCTGCCTTCACAGGGTTTGCTTGGGAGGGGGGGCCTGTACTCAATTCTTTTGAAAGAACTCCCAAAATATAAGAGACAAAACATAGAAATCAATAATCAGAACTCTATTTGAACCAATCCTCAAGGCTACACACCTTGATATTATTATGTCTTTACTAAAAAATACTCCACTGATATTTATTAAGTATTTACTGAAGACAGACTCTACTGATATTTATACTTTATTTATACAGAAATAGAGGCCCATTTTTATTTCCAAAGAAGCAAAAGAAGCTGTTCCCAGGAGATACAACTAATAAACTATATATCCAAATCATAACACAATGAATCCCGGGGCCATGACCTTTTTACTATAGTCACAGGAAGCAGTGACTATTACTATGCATCTGGTTTCCCTTGAAAGAGGCACTGTGCTGTGATAGCATACACAGCTCTTGGGTTCAGACAGAGACAGATCCCAACCACGTGCTGAACTGTAAACTTCCTATATCATCTTATCTGCTTAAGAAGAGAAAAACGATCACTGTGACTGCAGTCCCACAGAGTTAAAGGAAATGGGGACAAAATCAAGGTTTTATCCCAAACAGATGCTTTACCTTATGGCTAATAGTTCCTTGACTATGCATACCTACCTCCCCTACACAGACATATGCTAGGAACAAGGCCAGGCAGAACCAGAGTGTACACTCAAGCAGAAGGTAGGCACCCAAGGTTTCAGGAGGCAGCATAAATAATATAGCCATCAGAGGCCAGCACTGTGGCACAGCAGGTAGAAGTTGCTGCCTGAGATGCAGGCACCCCATGTGTTCGCCAGTTCAAGACCTGGCTGCTGCACTTCTGATCCAGCTTCCTGCTAAGGCCTGGGAAAAGTAGTGGAAGATGGTCCAAGTGTTTAGGTCTCTGCCACCCATGTGGGAGACCTGGATAAAGCTCCAGGCTTCCGCCTGGCCCAGTGCTGGCTGTTGTAGGCATCTGGAGAGTGAACAACAGATGGAAAATCTCTCGCTGTCTCTCCTTCTAACTCTTTCAAAATAAATACATAGGCCTGTGCCGCGGCTCACTAGGCTAATCCGCCGCTTTGCGGCGCCGGCACACCGGATTCTAGTCCCAGTCAGGGCACCGGATTCTGTCCCGGTTGCCCCTCTTCCAGGCCAGCTCTCAGCTGTGGCCCGGGAGTGCAGTGGAGGATGGCCCAAGTGCTTGGGCCCTGCATCCCATGGGAGACCAGGAGAAGCACCTGGCTCCTGGCTTCGGATCAGCGGTGCGCCGGCTGCAGCTCGCCAGCTGCAGCGGCCATTGGAGGGTGAACGAACGGCAAAGGAAGACCTTTCTCTCTGTCTCTCTCTCTCACTATCCACTCCACCTTTCAAAAAATAAAAATAAAAAAATAAATAAACCTTTTAAAAACATAGCCATTTACTAAGTGAAGCAAGGTTAAATATAGTAAAATACATGAAAATGTCTAAAACACAAATAATCAAATTACTTTACTTAATGCTGGTAAGTTAATGTTATTTATTCTTATTCTATATGACATGAAAGTGTTAAGAGGAGCTAATTCTTCATTCCAAAAACAATTAACAATTTAAAATAATAATCTAAGTGAGAAGGCAACCTATGGAATGGGAGAAAACATCTGCAACCCAGATGTTTAAAACCAACACAGGGTTTAAAACCAATATATAAGGAATTCCAGTAACTCAGTAGCAAAAACAAAGAACCCAATTGACAAATGAATGAAAGATTTAAATAGATATTTTCTCAAGGAAGATACACTAATGTAAACAGGTATAAAAAGTGATCAGTATCACTAATCATCCTGGAACTGCAAATCCAAAGGCAATATCATCTTTTACTTATTAGGTTGGCAAATATCAAAAGGCAAAAGATAAGCGCTGGCAAAGACATGGAGAAAAGGGAACCCTTGTACGCTGTTGGTGGGAATGTAAATTGGTATAGCACTTACGTGAAACATATGAAAGTTCTTAAAAAAAAAAAAAAAAAAAAACTCTTTCCTCCCTGGCTATCCAAGGACAATCCTGAATAATGCAGTAACTCCCTGGACCAGGAAGTTCATGACCAACCAACAACTTCAGAAGAAACACATGGTCACTGATGTCTTTCACCAGGGAAGGCTGCAGTGCCTAAGACAGAAATTTGGGAAAAAGACCTAATCAAAGATATAAGACCACACTGGATGTCATCTTTGATTTGGAGTCAGAATGAATTTTGGTGGGGGTAAGAAAACTGGCTGTGACAAAATATATGATTCATTGGATTATGAAAGAAAAATAAACTCAAACATAGAATTGCAACACATGACCTGTAGGAGAAACAAACAAACAACAAAAAAACCTCAAGAAAGCACAGAGAAGGATCTGGAACAGAAGAAGAGAGTCAGAGGGCTTGCAAAGGCCCATGTCGGTGCTGCCACACAGTGACCTGGGCCAAAGTAACAGCAGGAGTTTCTCACAATAGGATTAACAAACTGTAAAAACGTAAAGAAATTAAAAATAACAATTAAATGATACATTAAACTCAGTTCTTGGTATATATCCAAAAGAAATAAAATCTCTGTATCGAAGAGCTATCTGTGCTCCTGTGCTCATCACGGCATTATTCCTAACAGCCCAGATATAAAAATAATCTAAATATCGATTGCCAGATGAATGGATAAAGAACATGTGGTATACATACAATGGAATACTACTCAGTTTTAAAAAAGAAAATCCTGGGACTACCTTTGTGGTGCAGCACACTAGGTTAAGCTGTTGCTTGTAACCATGGTATCATATAATCAGGGTGTTGGTTCAAGTCCCACCTACCCTGCTTTAGACTCAGCTCCCTGCTAATGCAGTGCATCATGACCCAAGAACCTGCACCCCTGCCATCCATGTGGGAGACCTAGCTAGAGTTCTGGGCTTCTGGCTTTGGCTGGCCCAGTCCCATCTGTTGTGCCCATTTGGGGAGTGAACCAGTAGATCAAAGATTCTCTCTCAATGTCATTCTACCTTTCAAATAAATAAATAAATACATTATTTTTAAAAAAATCAGGAAGGCCAGTGCTGTAGCTCACTGGGCTAATCCTCCACCTGCGGCGCTGACAACCGGGGTTCTAGTCCCAGTTGGGGTATCGGATTCTGTCCTGGTTGCTCCTCTTCCAGTTCAGCTCTCTGCTGTGGCCCAGGAAAGCAGTGGAGAATGGCCCAAGTGCTTGGGCCCTGCACCCACATGGGAGACCAGGAAAAGCACCTGGCTCCTGGCTTTGGATCAGCGAAGTACACCGGCCGTGGCGGCCATTCGCGGGGAACCAAAGGAAGGAAGACCTTTCTCTCACTGTCTAACTCTGCCTGTCAAAAAAAAAAAAAAAAAAAAATCAGGAAGTGTTGCCACTTGTTAAAACATGGATGAAGCTGAAGGACATATTAGTAAGTAAAATGAACCAGAGAGAGAAACAAATACTGCATGATCTCACTTACATGTATAACCTGTAACAGCTGAACTCACAGAAACAGAGTAGAATGTGGTTGCCAGGAATCAAAGGTTCTGGTCACGGCTGCCATATATAGCATGGCAATTATCGTTAGTTACAAGTTGTATACTTGTTTATTTACTTATTTATTTATTTGAAAGTCAAAGTTACACAGAAAGAAGGAAAGGCAGAGATAGAGGTTTTCCATCCGCTGGTTCACTCCCTAGTTGGCCTCAATGGCTGGAGCTGTGCCGATCTGAAGCCAGGAACCAGGAGCTTCTTCCAGGTCTCCTACATCAGGGCAGGGGCCCAAGAACTTGGGCCATTTTCTACTGCTTTCCCAGGCCATAGCAGAGCGCTAGATCTGAAGTGGAGCAGCCGGGACTTGAACTAGGGCCCATGTGGGATGCCAGCACTGCAAGCAGCAGCTGTTTTCCTGCTATGCCACAGTGCCAGCCCTACAAGTTGTTTACTTGTAATTTGCTGACAGTTCATCTAAAGTATTCTCACCACACACACAAAGGTAATTAAGTGAGTTTATGGACATGTTAATTAGCTTGATTATAGTAGTTGGTGTATATGTAAATAGAATATCATAATATCACATTGTGTATCTTAAATATATATAACTTTTTGTCAGATATAGCAATAAAGCTGTGGAAAAACATGATGTATGATTCTGTGCCACGTAAATAAATGTCAAACAGAGTACACAAACAAATTAGGGTGTTTATTAGGGAAGAAGAGCAATAAGGTAATTTCTGATTCTAGTTCACTATGTTAAAGGTTTAAATACAGAAATTGTGAGCTACTGCTCTGTAACAATTATGGAAAGAAAGAAAATATTTGAAGATTTTAAGCTGAAGTTGTAAAAACCTAAGTATGAAGCAGGGTGTAAAGTATATTAGCCAAATCATAAAACTAATCCAAGTTGGTAATGAAAGGAGAATGTAGGGTTTTGCAGCTGGCCAATAGGATTCCTGTCCTGGAGTGCCTGGGTTTGAAACCCTGCTCTGGCTCCTGATCCAGCTCCAGGCTAATGCAGCCCCTGGGCAGCAGTGTTGATGCCGCCTACGGCTGGGTTGCTATTAGTGTGGGAAATCTGGATTAGGTCCCTTGCTTCGGCCCTGATCCCCCACCCCAGCCCCACTGTTGTGAGCATTTGGGGAGTAAATCAGCAAATGGTAATGTTCTGTCTCTCAAATAAATAAAAAAATTTTTACAGTTTTTTTTCTGTAAGTCTTTAAACAATTCTTTATTTGAGAAGCAGAGACACGGAGCTCTCATCTAACAGCTTATTGGGAAAAGGCCTGTAATAGCCCCGGGCTGGGCCTGCTGCCAAAACCAGCTGAGAACCAAGACACAATCCATCCTATGGGGGTAGCAGGAACCCAATTATTTGAGACATCACTGCCACCCATGTAGGAGACAGGGATGGAGTTCTTGGCCTCTGGCTTTAGCCTGGCCCAGAGTAAGCTGTTGCAGGCATTTGGGAAGTGAACCAGTGGCTGGCAGATCTCTCTCTGTCACTCTTACCTTTCAAATAAATAAATTTAAATACTCATTCAACAGAATGACAATCACATGATGGAGATACATTCCAAAATTCTTAGAGGAAACAAGAATACTGACCAGATCAATATTTCTTAAATTTTTTGGTCATATAATCCTTTTACAACTTTTATAAACATAATTAAAATAACTATATTTTAAAAACTTAAGTGAAAAGAGTGGCACTATTCTTCAAGCTTACAAATCTCTTTTATTGTCTGGCTTAACAGAAGACAGTTATACTCACATTGGATAATATGTTGTTTTAGTAGAAGTAAAGAAACAAGAAGACAATCCAAACTTTATATAGTTAGGAAAGGGAGGAATATTTTAAAATAGCCTTTTTATTCTTAATCTTCATATTTGATACTATACCAAAAAATTCAACAAGTAGTCATTTCTTAAAAGTTAGTTGCAATATACTACCTGCAGTCATTATCAGCAAACTTTTTGTACTGTTACATTGCTCTTACATTTTAAATATTTTACTCACGTATAATTTTTAAAAATCATATACTCATCTTCTGAAAAATATTGAATTCCTGAGTTATGCAGATCTTCTAAATGTTGTTCCATTTTATAATATAAGACAAAATTACAAAGTTACATTAGTTTGATTAACTTGCAGTCCCATAAGAAAAATCTCTAAATACTAGGAAACAAACAATACAAAGTTTTCCAAAAATATTTTTTATTTTTTATTGCTTTTTTTTTTTTTTTTTTTTTTACAGGCAGAGTGGACAGTGAGAGAGAGAGACAGAGAGAAAGGTCTTCCTTTGCCGTTGGTTCACCCTCCAATGGCCGCCGCAGTCGGCGCGCTGCGGCTGGCGCACCGCGCTCGTCCGATGGCAGGAGCCAGGAGCCAGGAGCCAGGTGCTTTTCCTGGTCTCCCCATGGGAAGCAGGGCCCAAGCACCTGGGCCATCCTCCACTGCACTCCTGGGCCACAGCAGAGGGCTGGCCTGGAAGAGGGGTAACCGGGACAGAATCCGGTGCCCCGACCAGGACTAGAACCCGGTGTGCCGGCGCCGCAAGGCGGAGGATTAGCCAAGTGAGCCACGGCGCCGGCCTGGTTTTTTTTTTTTTTTTTTTTGACAGGCAGAGTGGACAGTGAGAGAGAGAGACAGAGAGAAAGGTCTTCCTTTTGCCGTTGGTTCACCATCCAATGGCCGCCATGGCTGGCGCGCTGCGGCCGGCGCACCGCGCTGATCCAGTGGCAGGAGCCAGGTGCTTATCAAAGATTTATTTATTTATCTGCAAGTCAGAGTTACATAGAGAGAGGAGAGGCAGAGAGAGAAAGAGAGAGGTCTTCCATCCGATGGTTCACTACCCAGTTGGCCGCAATGGCTGGAGCTGTACCAGTCCGAAGCCAGGAGCCAAGAGCTTCCTCCAGGTCTCCCACGCAGGTGCAGGGGCCCAAGCACTTGGGCCATCCTCTACTGCTTTCCTAGGCCACAGCAGAGAGCTGGATTGGAAGTGGAGCAGCTGAGTGTTGAACCAGCACTCACATGCTATGCCAGCGCTTCAGGCCAGGGTGTTAACCCACTGTGCCATAGCACTGGCCCCTAGTTAATTCATTTAAGAAAATGTTGATCTTTGGAGTTTACCTGAATACACACATACACATACATATTCACATACTTGCTTATGATTCTGAACTAATTATCTTTTAGGGTACTAACACTATACTTTACCGGCAATTAACTTTAAGTCCCTTCCCCAAATGTTTTTCTTCTTGACAAGAAATGCAATTTGTCTTATTCATGCCTACGTATGTATTAAATGTAATGAAGTAAGTTTTTTTTGAAGTGTAAAAATTCACTATGTAATTCATATGCAAACAATAAAACAAAAATCTGAAAAAAAAAATGAAAATGTTGGTCTAGTATCCAAATCTGAATACCCACTGTTAATTCTGTTACTGTTATTCACAAAATGGTATTCCAGAAAAAAGTGATTCAACTCACAACTCAAACAACTGCACCAGTGCTCCTGCTTCAAGCTATGGGCATCCTTTGGTATGAAGCTGAACAATATAGAACAGATGAATATTCAGGGGCTAATGTTGTACAGCAGCGGGTTAAGCCGCTGTCTGCAATGCCAGCATCCCACGTGGTTCTAGTCCTGGCTGTTTCAGATTCAGATTCCTGCTAATGCCCCAGGAAAAGCAGTAGAAGATGGCCCAAGTCCTTGGGCCCAGGCACCTGTATTGGAGACCTGGGTGAGGCTCCAGGCTCCTGGCTCCTGGTTTTGGATTGGTGCAGCTCCGGCCGTTGCAGCCATCTGGGGAGTAAACCAACAGAAGGAAGACTCTCTCTGCCTCTCCTCTCTCTGTGGAACTCTTTCAAATAAAGAAAATAAATCTTAAAAAAAATGATTATTCAAGGATGCAGATTAATTAAAATTAGTAATTTAACTGCCTCATGAAAGATATTTTAAAATGAAGCTAACTCCACTTTTTTAAATGCAACTGCCTACCAGTGATGAACATATGATTACAGTCTGTGCCACTGCCATGATTCACTCCTCAATCTTTCACCTGACATTTTTTGCACCATCACTGCAAAGCCAGCACAGTGAAAAAGGCAAATAACAACTCAGTTTTATTATAAAAATGGTTTTGACCTTGTGTACTCTTTGAGTCTTGAGATAACAGCAGTCCTCAAAACACATTTTAAGAATCACAAGACAAACTGATGTTCTTATATGATGTTTTTCAATTCTATAAATTGTATTTGTAGAGTGGGCACTTGCCACTTGGGACACCTGCATCTCATATTGAGTGCCTGGGTTTCAGTCCCAGCTGTGTTCTCCGTCCCAGCTTCCTGTTAATGTGTACCCTGGGATGCATCAAGTAATGGCTCAAGTGCCTGGGTTTGTGCCACATGGGGGAGACCCAAATTGAGTTCCAGGTTCCTGGCTTCAGTCTGGCTGTTTCAGGCATTTAGGGAATGAACTTGCAGTTTCAGGCAGTCTAGTGGAGGAGATGAATTTAATAACAGAAGTATGGCTTTCAACATAAGTCACAGGGATTTCAGAGGACATAAAGAATACTTGAGGTCAGAGTAGTTGGGAATGCTTGAATAAGGTAGAAAGCGAGTTAGGACTTAAAGGACAGGTAATTCAAGAGGAAGACATTTGAAAATCAAGGAACAACAGTAATAAAGCTAAGGGCATGGCATGCCTAAAGGTGGAGAAAGAGGAAGGTCAATCAGACAACGTGATTGACAAGATTATGTTAAAGAATAGTAAGAGGGGCCAGTGCTGTGGCATAGCAGGTAAAGCCGCTGCCTGCAATGCCCCTTGTGGGCGCCAGTTCAGTTCCCAGCTGCTCCACTTCTGGTCCAGCTCTCTGTTATGGCCTGCGAAAGCAGTAGAAGGTGGCCCAGGTCCTTGGGCCCCTGTACCCTCATGGAAGACCTGGAATTAGCTCCTGGCTCCTGGCTTCGGATCACTGCAGCTCCGGCCATCGTGGTCACCTAGGGAGTAAACCAGTGGGTGGAGGACCTCTCTCTCTCTCTGCCTCTCTGTAACTCTGCCTTTCAAATAAATAAATAAATAAATCTTTGAAAAAAATAAAAAGACTAGTAAGAAATCTGTCTAACAGGGTAAAAGGAGAGAAGTACAGAGTTTTAGAAACCAAATAGGGCACTTGCTATAACTTTCTCATGATAGAAGAATATTTGAAAGGCTATGTTTGGCAAGATTAATCTGAACATGAGATAAGAAGGGGATGGACTTGCAAAAGCACTAAGTATTGAGAGCAGGAGTAGGACAATCTGGAGGCAATGGAAGGAGAGAAGTAAACCGAGATGTAAGACTTAGTGAACTTAGCAGTAGCAGGTGAATAAGAGAGAGGGGCAAGTGAAGGACAACTTAGATATTTAGGATCATAGAGGTGAGAAGTAAGAGAGACTGTGGAGTGTACATTGTATGTCAGGTAGCATAAGAGATACACAACGCATCAAATGATCTGCAAGCCCAGGGAGGTAAATATTCATTTTACAGAGAAGGAAACTAGACAAATGGCAGAAGCAGTCCTGACACAAAGGTTGATTTGACTGTAGAGATAAGAGGCTATATTTATAGTAGTTAAGATCCCAAAGCCTACAGTTACCTAGCTTTGCTACATAAAAAGTGGGAGTCCTGGGGCTGGCACTGTGGTGTAGAAGGTTAAGCCTCTACCTGCAGTGTTAGCATTATATATGGGTGTCAGCTGGAGACCTAGCTGCTCCACTTCTGACCCAGCTCCCTGATAATGCTCCTGGGACAGCACTGGAAGATGGCCCAAGTGCTTAGGCCCCTGTACCCACATGGGAGACCCAGAAGAAGCTGCTGGCTCCTGGCTTTGGATGGGCCCAGCTCTGGCCATTTTGGGGTGAATCAGCAGATAAAAGATCTCTCTCTCTCTCTCTGTAACTCTTGCCTTTCAAATACATAAATAAATCTTTAAAAAACTGGGAGTTTTGAAAAGTTGCCCATTGTAATTCATAAGCTGTACTTTGGAAATTTATATTTATTAAATAAAAGTTAAAAAAAAAGTTGCTTAAACTCACCATGCCTCAATTTTCTCACCTAAAATTGCAGACAATAAACTACATCATAGAAAGGTAATAAAGATTAGTTGAGATAATATATGTAGATTAACAGTGAATAGAAAACCAATAATGCATGGAAAATAGAAATCCCTAGGGTCGGGGCTGTGCTGTGGCAGTGCAGGAATCCCATACGGGTGCTAGTGCCAGGCTGGCTGCTCCACTTCCAACCTCTCTCTCTTTCCCTCTCTCTCTCTCTCTCTCTCTCTCTCTCTCTCTCTCTCTCTTCTTCCTTCTCTCTCTCTCTGTGTAACTCTGACTTTCAAATAAATAAATAAATCTTTATTAAAGAGAACATAGTAATTCCTCAAACTAGCATTTGCCATTATTGTATCAGCAGGAACTGTTGGTGTCATTAACAAAGGAAAGAGCCAGTTCTAGAAGAAAAACTACAAAATTTCAAACTAGCTAAGTTGGGGATGACTTCTAAGTAGGTATTTTAGATCAATGAAAATAAAAGTGCAATATAAAAGTGAGACAACAGAAATGTCTATAAAAGTCAAATATTCTTGATAAAGTCATGGGACTAGATAAACTAAATTATCTATGGTATCTTTAATTTAACAAAACCCAATGGTGACAGTATTTCCTAGGTAATGATATTATAAAACTCCCATTTATTCTGTGTAAGATATTATAGGGGTGGGTGTAACAGCACAATGGGTCGCACTCTACTTGGAACGCTTGTATTCCGTCTCAGAGTTCCAGCTGAGTCCAGGCTCCTTTGCTTCTGATCCAGCCTCCTGGCTAATGTGCTGGGAAAACACGGTTGACACCTCGAGTATTTGAGTCCCTGCTCACCAACTGGGAGACCTATAAGGAGTTCCTGTCTCCTGGCTTTGGCCTGGCCTAGCACCGACTCTTATGGCCATTTAGGGAGCAGCTCTGGCCTTTGCGGCCAATTGGGGAGTGAACCAACGGATGGAAGGCTTCTCTCTCTGTAACTCTTTCAAATAAATAAATCATTAAAAAATATAAATGTTGTAGGTTAAATACTATACAATTATCAGGCATTCATACTATGAAACATACCCAGTATCAACCACAAGAACAGGTGAACCTACCTCACTATAAAACCTTTGACCTAATTTAGTTTTATAAAGAAAATCATACTAAAGAAAATCCAATAAAAAACAGGTATATTCAATTTTAGAAAATTTAATTCTATACAGCACTATAAAACACATACTTACATCTGTATCTCTTCACGAAGACCACTTTTCATTTTTCCCTTTCACTAGTTTTCAGTTGCTTTATAGCAATACTCACCCTAATATCCTGTTCATTCCATGTCTAGCAGCGTAGTGCAGTGGGGTATTGTGCTGGTAGGGCTCCCCGTAAGACGTATTTGGATCAAGGGATTCTTTTAGCTGAGGGTTGTTTTCATATATTTGGCAGGCCAGGTTTTCATCACCATTGATGAGTGCCTTTCGGAATTTGGTGGTTGTGTTTCCCATGTTTTGTTTTGTTTTGCTTTTCTGATAGGCAGTGGCACTTCTATCCTTCCTCCTTCAGCTACTTCTTGAATGCTTCTGCAACATGTTTCACATTCTAATGGAGAAAAGTTATTCACATTAGTTTTATAAAACAATAATTAACAAGTCATATCCAAAAAAAACCACAATCTGGAACACTAATAAAATCTGGGGAACATACATGAAAGGTTAAGTTATACTGTATTTTGCAAAATTTATCTTAGCAAAAAAAAAACCCTCAAAAATTTTAACATTGTTCAAATTAACTTCTTGTTAAACTGTAACATTTGCCTACATGGCAACTGTTAAGCTGCCAAGGATTGTACTTTGCACTATAAAAGTTATCTACATACATAAACTTTGCTGTTTTCCTCTTCACATGGGCAGGAAATGAGCCTGAGTTTTATGGTTGAATACACTTAAATTTCTGTATAAATTATGTATAAATTCTAGTAAATTGGTGGGATAGTAAAAAAAAAAAGAAATTTTGTTCAAATAACCTCACAATAGGCATTAAATTACAATAAAGGAAAGGTGAAATCATTCACGACTTCAAGGACATCAGAGAAGACATTCAAAATGTAAATATGTGGATTATACAACATAACTGATCCTCATTCCCAGCAAAATAATAACACTGATTACAAACAGTGAAGACTCTACTTGGTCAAGATACTATATTTGTTTCCTCTATGACAAAGAATTCAAAACAAGGCTGAAAACATCAAATGTTTAAGTATTCTTTAGAAAGACACTGGGCCTTTGCTACTGAAGCATGTGAGGCAGACAGGGGAGGTCCCAGAAACTCTGAACCTGGCGCTTGAAAATTCTGTATTTGCCAACATTATTTATGTAATTTCAAGCAAGTTACTCACTCTCGGAAAGCCTCAGATTCCCATCTGGATAGCAAGGAAGCTGATTATTTCTTAAAGAATGGCCATGAGGACAGAAAACATTTAAAATATCTAGTATATGTTAAAAAAAATGTAGTTTTCTAAAATGGCCTCTTTTCCAGTGCTCACACCATCTGCGGCTGGGCTAGGCTGGAAGCCTGGAGCTGGGAACCCAATTCAGTAACCTCATTATTTCAGTCACAACTGTTAGCTCCTAGCACCTACATTATCAGGAAGCTGAAGTCAGGAGCCAGAGCAAGGAATTGAACACAGGCACTCTGATGTATGGCATGAGTATCTTAACTGGCGTCTTAAACACCAGGCTAAATGCCTGCCTATGTATATTATCTACAGCAAAAAATAAGATATCTTGTGAACTCTGAAGGGTCTTTCCTAAGGAAATGGAAACTTCCAGTTTTGGTCTTACCTTCCCTGACTGACTGCAGTTCAAATTATGAACACTTTCAGAGTTCTGAGTTAGATTAATGAGCACACAAATTTTCAGTTACATTGCAGTACTACTTCAGTGTAAAGAAAAATAACTGGTAACCAATCTATAAAAGAACAAATGTTGGGGCTGGGGCTGTGGTATAGTGGGTAAAGCCGCCACCTGCAGTGCCGACATCCCATATGGGCACCGGTTTGAGACCTGGCTGATTCACTTCTGATCCAGCTCTCTGCTATGGTCTGGGAAAGCAGTGGAAGATGGCCCAAGTCCTTGGGTCCTCGCGCCCACATGAAGACCAGGAAGCAGACCCTGGCTCCTGGCTTTGGACTGGCCCAGCTCCACACATTGTGGCCATTTGGGGAGTGAACCAACAGATGGAAGATCTCTCTCTCTCTCTACCTCTGCCTCTCTGTAACTCTTCCTTTCAAATAAATAAATAAATAAATCTTTAAAAAAAAAGAGAGATAGAAGAAATGTCTAAGAAAGTGATGGTATCACGTAAGAAGATACAGCTTTAAAAAAATCAATACTACTCTAAATGTGCATTAAATATTGCTTTTACTCATGTTGAAAAGAGTAAGAGCATTCAGGAGCCTTTTTGTGGCTTTCAGTTATTTTAAAGTCTGTTTCTCTTTAAAAATTGGATCAATAAGGCCTGAAAGCCTTCAGGAAATGCATCGTTACAACACCAAGGCTCTATTCCCTCAGATTCATCCTTACAAGTCTTGCCTAGAAATGCGCCAGATGGGTCCTTTCATGTTTTCATAGCCACAGCTGCTGATGCCTGAAGTGGCTGCTTCCTCCCTGAATCAAAATCCTTAGGGAATACTTGTTCATGCAATATATATTACATCTGCATTATTAATACATATCATATAGCCATGTAATACTGAGTTTATATTTCATTTCTTTGTGTGTGTAGATACTTCTTATAGATGGCATCTTGGGGTAGGCATTTGGTAGGGAGAGTAAGATGCTACTTGTATGTGCCTGGTTCAAGTCTTGGTTCTGCTTCTGATTCCAGCTTCCTGCTAATGTGTACCCTGGGAAGTGGCAGGTGATGGCTCAAGTATTTGGGTCCCTATCACTCATGTGGGAGATTTGGACTGAGTTTCTGGGTCTTGGCTTTGGTCTGGTACAGCCCTGGCTGTTGTGGGCATTTGGAGAGTAAACCAGTGGATGGGAAATCTCTTTGAGTTTCTCTGCCATTGAAATAAGTAAAAATGAATAAATATAAGTGGTACCTAAAAAAAAGAAAAATCAGACTTCAAGAGTTCATTTGCAGTATACAGAAATACAATTAAATTTATAGATTGACCTTGTACTCTGTAAACTTGCTAAATTTCACTTATTAATTTTAGAAGTTTTTCTTTTCTCTTTTGCAGATTTTGGGGGATTGTATACAGTAAACTCAAATTATCCATAATAAAGGCAGTTTTAACAATTTTTGCTTCATTATTTATTTATCTATTGATTTACTTATTTAAGAAGAAGCAGAAGGAAAATGAGTGCTCCCATTTGCTGATTTACTTCACAAAAGGCTATAACAGCCAGGGCTGGCCCAGGCTGGAGCCTGGAGCTGGGAACTCCATTCTGCTCTTCCACATTGGTGGCAGGAGCCCAAGCACTTGAGCCATCACCTGCTGCCTCTGGGGTTGTGCATTAGCAGGAAGCTGGAAAAGGTGTGACGTTGAACTTGAACCCAGGTACTGGAATACGGGGTGCAGGCATCCCAAGAGGCATCCTCACCACAAAGCCCAAGGCTCTCCATTGCATGCTTCTTACTTCTTTTTCTTGCCTTACTGCATTAACTAGATGAACTTTAAAATTAGTGTGCAAAAGTTTGAAGAGAAACAAGATATTTGCACAGACTCAAGGCTTTCCCCCTAAGATAGTTAATAATTATAAAGTAAAAAAATAGCAATTTTACTATGGGTGACAATATCTTAACCAGGTAATCAAAGGTTAATACCATTGTAACATATAAAGGTTCTTCCAAAAGTTCATGGGAAATATACATTATAAAACTATATATGGATTTCAAATATTTTTGTACCAAAATAAACTTATCTTTTAATTCTACTTTTTCACAAACTTTTTGACATAGTAACATCAATTATCACAACTTGATGCACTAAAAAAGGTACGTAAGGCATTCTCCTGAAAATTTACACATCTTTAAATATGACTATCTCAATTAATACAAGAAAATATCAGAAAGTCAAATTGAGACATACAGAATCACTGGCCAATCCTCTGTTCAAGCAGCAGGCCACAAAAGGCAAGCAAAGATTGCACAAGTGGCTACTGATTAGCGAAGAGTAAGGCAACATGACAACCAATGCCCAGTGGAATTCAGACTAAATTCCAGAGAGGAAAAGTGACATGAATGGAAAACTAGTGAATTTCATTCAAATATACCTGGTACAGTTGTACCTTAGTGTCACCTGGGGATTGGTGCCAGGACCCCTGAGAATACCAAAATCCACAGATGCTTGAGTCCCTTATTTAAAATGGTGTAATATTTTCATGTAATTTATGTACATCCTAAATAATCTCTAGCATACTTATAATATCTAATGTAATGTAAACAGTTGCTATATTGTTTTTGTTAAGAAATAAATACCAGGAAAAAAGGGGTCTATATATGTTTAGCATGGATACAATCTTTTTAGAAAAATATTTTGGGGGGCTGGCACTGTGGTATAGCAGGTAAAGATACCACTGGCAGTGCTGGCACCCCATATGGGTGCCAGTTTGTGTCCCAGCTGCTCCACTTCCAGTCCAGCTCTCTGGGATGGCCTGGGAAAGCAGTAGAAGATGGCCCAAGTCCTTAGGCCCCTGTACTTGCGTGGGAGACCCAGAAGAAGCTCCTGGCCACTGGTTTCGGGCTGGTGCAGCTCCAGCCATTGCAGCCAATTGGGGAGTGAACCAGTGGATGAAAGACCTCTGTCTTTCTCTCTGCCCCTCCTCTCTCTGTGTAACTCTGACTTTCAAATAAATAAATCTTTATAAAAAATATTTTTGAGCTTCAGCTGGTTGAATTCAGGAAATGCAAAAATCCATGGATACACAGAGGTAACTATAGTCAACAGCACTGTACCAATGCTAACTTCTTACTTCTCATAATTAAACTATGGTTTATAGAAGATGCTAACAACAGGGGAAATTGGGTGAGGGAAGGCAAGAACCCTCCGTACCATTTCCCCAACTTTTCTAGAGATAAAGAAACTCAACAACAAAACAAACAACCCAGTTAAGAAGTACGCAAAGGACATAAACAGGCATTTTTCAAATGATGAAATACAACTGGCCAAAAGACACATGAAAAATTGCTCAGGATCACCAGCTATCAGGGAAATGCAAAGCAAAACCACAATAAAGTTTTACCTCATCCTAGTTAGAATGACTCTCATACAGAAATCAATAAACAACAAATGCTGGCAAAGAGGTGGGAAAAGTGTACCTTAATACACTGCTGGTGGGAAGGTAAACTAGTACAGCCACTGTGGAAAGCAGTATGTAGACTCCTCAGAAATCTGAAAACAGATCTACTGTATCACTCAGCCACCCCACTTCTGAAAATTTACCCAAAGGAAATGAAATCTGCATATTAAAGAGTTATCTGTTTTCCCATGTTTGTAGCAGCTTAATTCACAATTGCTAAGACATGGAATCAACCCAGATGTCCATTAACTGAAGACTGGATAAAGAAAATGTGCTATGCATATATACATGAAATACTACTCAGCCACAGAATAATGAAATCCTATATCCTACAACAAAATAGATGCAACTGGAAACCATTATGTTTAGTGAAGTAAGCCAATGCCAAAAAGATATCATGTCTTCTTTGATATGTGGCAGTTAATACAGAATACAAAAAAGGTTTAAGAATGAAAGCAATATCTTATGATTTGATTGTTATTTATAGCGCTTGTGTACATTCCTGTGAAACAGTGGTCTTTCTACTTTTTACTTGTTCAACATTATGCTTAGTAGTGTATTAAGCCTGTGATTATAAAATAAATTGAAATTGGGTTATTGCAAAAATTGAAAAAAAAAAAAAAGAAGGCCCAGTGCTGTGATATAGTAGGCTAAGCCTCCACCTGCGATGCTGGCATCCCATGTGGGCATCGGTTCATGTTTCAGCTGCTCCTCTTTCAATCCAGCTCTCTGCCATAGACTGGGAAAGCAGTAGAAGATGGCCCAAGTGCTTGGGCTCCTGCATCCACGTGGGAGACCTGGAAGAAGCTCCTGGCTCTTGGTTTTGGATCAGTGCAGCCCTGGCCATTGCACCCATTTGGGAGTGAACCAGCAGATCGAAGACCTCTCCACCTCTATAACTCTACCTCTCAAATAAATAAATAAATAAATATTTTAAAAGAAAGTTCTGAGGAATCTTTTATCTGAGGAATCTTATATCCCATCCATAAGGCTATATACCTCTGATTCCATAAAATACAACCCTTAATCTTTTTTTTTTTTTTTTTTTTTTTTTTTACAGGCAGAGTGGACAATGAGATAGAGACAGAGAGAAAGGTCTTCCTTTTCCATTGGTTCACCCTCGAATGGCTGCTGCGGCCGGCGCGCTGCGTTGATCCGAAGCCAAGAGCCAGGTGCCGCTTCCAGTCTCCGATGGGGTGCGGGGCTCAAGCACTTGGGCCATCCTCTACTACACTCCTGGGCCACAGCAGAGAGCTGAACTGGAAGAGGAGCAACCGGGACAGAATCCGGCACCCCGACCAGAACCAGAACCCGGTATGCCGGCACCACAGGCAGATGATCAGCCTATTGAGCCGCGGTGCTAGCCACAACCCTTAATCTTAATTCTATTACTATCAGGGATTTTAAAAATTTAAGCTGGGGCTGGTATTGTGGAGTAGCAGGTAAAGCTGCCACCTGCAGTATTGGCATCCTATATGGGTGCCGGTTCGAATCCCAGCTGCTCCACTTCCGATCCAGCTCTCTGCTATGGCCTGATAAAACAGTAGAGGATGGCCCAAGTCCTTCGACCTGTGCACCTGCGTGGGAGACCAGAAGATGCTGTTGGCTTCTCACTTTGGATGAGCGCAGCTCCAGCCATGGCAGCCAACTGGGGAGTGAGACAGAAGATGGAAGATCTCTTTCTCTCTTTGTCTCTCCTTCTCTCTGTGTAACTCTCACTTTCAAATAAATAAATAAATCTTTTTAAAAAATTTAAGCTATCTGTTATAAGCAAAAAATAATCTGCTTTAGTGCAAATGTTAATTAACACAACTGGAAGAACAGTTTAAATCTCACAAATATGCAACTGAAATGTTAACTTGTAGTCACCAAAAACAAAACAAAGAACAAGAATGTAATTTATACTTACATTCACAAGAAAGCTGAAATTCTTGTAAGTATTGATTTTTAAGTGTGAGTTATAATACATATAACACAGGCATACAAAAGACTACATTTAAATCATCCCAGCCTGTCTTTCCAAATTTAACACTAAAAGGTTTTAAACATTCAGGGCTTATTGTTAGTATTCTGCTTTCCTTATTGGATTATGGGGAATTTATTTCATTGTTCTTGCCCAAGTCTTATGTCTCACTAAGAATGAAACTTACGTTACTGAAGACACATTAACTCACAGTACCTCTAAGCAAGGTAAGGTTTAGTGCAGGGATCAGTAAACTTTTTCTGTAAAGGGCCAGAAAGATGGGCAAAGTAGCTTTGTGAACCAGACAAGGGCACTTCAACAAGTTCATAGAACATCCATATCCTGAAAAAACTATGCATGGATTTCAAAATTTTTTGCACTAAAGTTAACTTACCTTTAATTCTACTTTTACATGAAATTTCTGAAGTATTCTTGTGTGCTCTCTGAAGCAACAACTCTACTGTGCTGTTGTAGCTGGAAAGAGACAGCACCTAAAAGACCAAACATGGCTGTGTTCCAATACAATGTCATTTAGAGAAATAGGTAGGGGGATCTGGCCCATGGGACAGTGTTTGCCAACCCTTGGTTTTGTAGAAGTGTAGCAGAGTAGAACTTGGGCTAGAATTCTACATCTCCTTCTCCTTATATTACACATCACTTAAGCTTTCTGCACCTCAATTTTCTCATCTGTAAAACAGGGGAAGGCTATCAACTGTTCAGGATTATCATGATTACATAGGAAATACACGTATTACAGTGCCCAGCACATAGTAGGTACTCAACAATTTGTCCTTCTCCTACTAAGAGCCACAAGCAATTGGTAAAGGGTTGGTCATTGACTTCCAGAACACTCACAACTCATTCCTTTTACAAGACAGCAAGACCTTAAGAAAACGCCATCATCTGCATGTTTTATAGCAAGAATGCTTCATAATTGGCAGCCTAGACTTTACCATTTATTAAGTTCTGACCTTTGGCAAATAAAAAACTGGTATTTTCAACTCTATTTTGAACAAAGAATAATCCCATTTTCATTACTTTTCTAGGTAACTGCCAATATTATCAAAGGTCTTGCCTATGTAACTATACTTACAAATACTAAAGGAAAGGGGCACAGAATTGGTTAAGTACAAAGCAAGGAGTAGGAGACAGATCTCACACTGGTAGTATATGCCACACACACACATACCCCCTCTGGCAGTGAGCAAAGAGACTAAGGTCTGAAATGTTGCTAAAAATGAAACCTGGTTTAAGATACTTGGAGTTCAGCCTGCCAAACTACACAATACATTGGAGGCAATCGTGGCTCTGCTCTTGGTGGCTTCCTGGAAGTTCATGAATACCCACGACGAACAGACAGGCTTCTGAGAATTACAGGGTTCTGTGACAATGACCTGAGCTGAGAAACATCTTTTAACAAAGAAAGCAAGTTCTCTGTAGTATGAATTCCAGAATTAAAATCCACATTTCTGTTATTTCCATATTTTAATATGGCAACATTCAAAATAAAATGATTACAGAAACAAAGAAGTTCTTATTATCATGATGGTAAGAAATTCCAATGGTGGCTGGCGCCGTGGCTCAATAGGCTAATCCTCCACCTTGCAGTGCCGGCACACTGGGTTCTAGTCCCAGTCGGGGCACCAGATTCTGTCCCGGTTGCCCCTCTTCCAGGCCAGCTCTCTGCTGTGGCCAGGGAGTGCAGTGGAGGATGGCCCAAGTGCTTGGGCCCTGCACCCTATGGGAGACCAGGAGAAGCACCTGGCTCCGTCATCAGATCAGCGCAGCATGCTGGCCGCGGCGACCATTGCAAGGTAAACCAACGGCAAAAAGGAAGACCTTTCTCTCTGTCTCTCTCTCTCACTGTGCACTCTGCCTGTCAAAAAAAGAAAAAAGAAAGAAACTCCAATGGCAGTTTAGTGGCCTGAGGTTTCTCTGTACGCAGGAAAAGGAGATACACCAACACACCCTGGCTCCTTCTGGATACCTTTTGGAGCTAGAAAGCTTTCATGGTATAGAAAAGGATGCAGCAGTTGGGAAAGGAGGAAATGAAACCAGCTGCAAATGGCAGCAGCTGACGGCTTCTTTTCGCCAAACTGGCAAGGGAACACTGAGAAGAGCTACCAAGAGGTCCTGAGGTGGAAGACTGTGCAAACTTGTGATAATGCTACTGTAGAAACACCACTTTGACTTTTCTATTTCTTATTAAAACCTAATTGTCCAGAAGGATCACAGCTCTCCACAAAAGTACACTTTTCAGATAGCTCAAATTTTCTCTTGGGCAGTATTTTCATATGTTTGATTTTTAACTACTTAAAATGCTGTATATTATATCTTAACTCCCCCTTCACAACTATCATACAAATTTTGCATTCAGAAGTTCACATAGGGACTGAAAAAATAAACATTTGAGGGCCTAATGCTATAACGCTGCCAGCAAATTGTTGAATTCAACAACTTTGGCATCTTTGGCTGTAACTTTTGAATGCTATATAGTCCTTATTTCAGAAACAAATGTACTAGAAAATGTTAAATTGTAAGTGTTTCTCTTGGAATTCAGAACCCAAGGTCTCAAAGTAAGTAACATTAGAGACACAGAGAAAAATTACTAATGCCCCACAAGGCAAACCCTTAGCCTCAATCATATATTTAGTTAAAGGAAAAAGATTATATACTGGAAGCTTAGAAATTTGCAATCAAATATTGTTATAAAAGAGAATCATTCATTTTTACTATCTGCAAGCAATATTAAATACCTGAAATTTTAAACAAGTAAGTTGTAATTGGAAGTCTTATGTTTACACTTCAGGGAACTGAATGCCTCCCAAACATCTCTCTAGTAATTATGTTGACACAAAATTCAGGACAAGCTTACAAAATCATATTCAAAGAGAACAATCCTCCTTCGAAAACTAATTAAAAAGAACAAATACAAATTTGCTACAATATAAAATTGTTTAAATTATCTCCACTGGAAGCTCCACTCCATCTGCCACCACTGTGTTAGGGTCAGTGAGTCTTTCTGGCTTTGCAGCATCGTCCACTGTAAGACACTCCATTAAAATTATTATTGCTATGGGAAAAAAATCTAAAAGTACTATATTTTCTCAGAGTATAAAACTATTTCATAGCTAGGAGCTCTCACTTTTTCTTATTTGTCCTGATGAACTTATCAAGTTAAACTACATTTATTCAGTATTATATTTCAGCCTCATTTTTCCAAGCCTGGTCTATACTGTTATGTGGAAAAGAGTGTTAACACAGTGGGCTTGAGGCGCTATTCTTAGAGAGCTCTGTTTGAAATGCAACTGGACTATGCATGGCTGGTATCTGGGAATGCAGATTTCAGGAGAGTTGCCACCATCCCTTGCGTGGTTGTGTGTCCAAATTATTTGAACAAACAATGTGGTATATGCCTTGTAACACCTGCTTTCCTTCTGAGAATCTGGAAGTCTGGTACATGCTAATGAAGCAGGTGCCTGTGTGATCAGCCTTCAGTAAAACCTTTGGGGACTGAGTCTCTACGGAGACTATTTCACACACATTGTCACAACTCAAAGCTGGAAGAATCAGGCAAATCTCGTGTGCCCCGATGAGGAGATGGCATTTGGAGGCTTGTGCCTGCCTTCTTCTGGGCCTGGCTCCATGTGCTTTTTCCTCTTGCTAATTTTGCTTCCAATCTTTTTGTTGTAATGGGCTTTAGTTGTAATTACAACTATACACTGAGTCCTTGTGAGCCCTCGAAGAGAATCACTTAACTTGGGGAGGTCCTGAGGGTCCCTCAAAACAGTGTTGTCCAAAATAGGATTCACCAGACCATCTAGAAAAAATATGGTGAAAACACTGATTGGGAAAAGAAGGGATAAGGGGATGGAGTATGACAAAAACAGGTGATGGAGAAACTATGGAGTGACCCCTAGAATCAAACAGTGAGCTGCTTTCTGTTGTCAGAGATAAAGTTCTTCATGAAATTTGAAGATGACAGACCCAATGCCCGGAGAACTGACTTGCTGATTCAGCCCTCAACTTTGGCTACACTGGCTACAGGTTGGGGACAGGAGAGCCAGGGTAGCACATCCTGGGTGATGTCTTTAGTTTTTTTGTTCTTTTTTATAGGTGGAAGGTAAAGGGCCCAGACATTCCCAAAGGTGAGCCCTGGGTGAGTCAAAAATGTGACAGGAAAAAAGATTAAATCAACACTCAGGGGTAGAGTCGAGAGTTATTTATCTGAAAGGTGGAGAGAGAGAGAGATTGATTCCAACTGCTTGTTCACTCCCCAAACGGCTGCAACGGCTGGAGCTGGGCCAATCTGAAGCTAGGATCTTCTCCCAGGTTTCCCACATGGGTGCAGGGGCCCAAGTACTTGGCTATTCTCTGCTGCTTTCCCAGGCACATTAGCAGGGAGCTGGATTGGAAGTGGAGCAGCCAGGACTCAAACCAGTGCCTATATGGGCACTGCAGATGGCAGCTTTACCCACTGTGCCACAGTGCCAGCCCTGGAGTAAAGGTTTAGATACACTCTAAGAGAATAAAGGAGCAGGGTACCTTCCAATAATTTCTTTAGCCTGGTTGCTGTTCCACCGACTCCACTCCCCCTGCATTCTAGCCAGTGTAAACACCAACTTCTTACCCCCACCCTTAATCCCACATAAGTAATGTGCACCTATAAATGTGAAATTTACTGCTAGCGATTTAAATAAATTTATAACGAGGAAAAAGGAGCAAAGTTTTTGCAAAATCTTTTTAAATGTTGTGGCTATGGTACCTGAATGTATGGAATGGACATTAAACATCATATCCTTAGAATTTCATAAATGCTACAGGGATCATGCCAAACGAGAAAAGCTGAGAAAAAAAATGTTAATGGCATAAAACTCCTTTGCTTAGTCCTACTGCTTTCTGCAGATAAGCAAAGTGAAATTTAAACACTTAGAATATTAGAAACGGTAAGGCTCAGTAACTGGTCATTTTTGCCTGTTGCTGCCTCTGCAAAAGTGGAAACAACACAGAAAGAGAGGCAATCTCTAAATGTAGACACGCTTTGAATTGTAAACTAGCTTTTAGTCACTAATGAGCTCTTATGAAATCATATGTCTGACTTTCACAGGCTGACTTTTCACCATGATGTGTGTATTTTTTAGTGGGTCAATCTGGACTCTAAAATTGACAAGATAATGAGAGCTTAAGAACACCTTACTCATCGGCTGGACTTGTCTGGCCTGGCAGAGTCTTGGCTCTGCTGTTGCAAAGACTAGTTGTTATCTTTTTCGGGATTTGCAGATCCTAATTGCCTGGGCCTGACTCTAAGCTAAAATATGATACTGCCTGATATGGGCTGTTAGAGCCACAGCATGAGTGCGGCTGAACAGAAAGTAGGCATTTAGGCTCAATGAACACAACTCAGGCTCTGGGATTGCTGCAGATTTAGGACAACTCTCTGTGGGACCTGAACTATGGAAAGCATCGATGGATGCCAGCTGGACTCTTTGGGTCACATCCAAGTGTGCACATAAAAAGGCCCATTCTCTAATGGGACAATCTAAAATTGGGCTACTGATTGACTACATTTTTGATACAGTGGCTAACTGCATTCCTAACTTGTGACTCTAGCCAAAAGCTCAAAGTTGGGGGAGGGTACACCACAAGGAATCTGACCTCCTTCAATCACTCCTAACAGACTAGATTCTAGATTCTCCTTACAGATACATCACTACTCCTGTGTGCAAGCTAATGAATGGACTGGTAGCCCAACTCTACTTCTGTCATCGTGCTCCTGGTACACACACCTTAGTGAGGCACACTGATTACTAAATGCAGCTTTCCCCACAGACGTACTTTTCTCCCTAGGCTGCTCACTAAATACCCGGCAGGAACAAAAAGGGGAAGAGGGGAGAAGTGTGACTTGTATAAATCCACTAAGAAAACCATTGAAAATTCAGAAGTTCTTCCCAATCAACTCCTGAAAATACTGTAATATGCCTTTCCGGTCCAACTGAACCAAAATATTTTCTATAAAAATGCTTTTGTCTCTCTTGCACTTAACTTTTCTAGGTAAGAAGTTTGGTGACAACAGGAGACAACTGAAAAAGTATCCAGCTAAGATTGCTAAACTACATACAGACTTTCTAACAGCCACACACACACACAAAAACCTGGCACCCAGGAAGGCAAGGGAAGGGGTATTAATGATCTTTGTCTAATATCAGAAGTGCATTTGGAAGGGTATTCCTCTCACCTAAGGTAATCTTCCAGTGCTGACTTTCCAAGTATCTGGAGCACTCTGAATGCAAAGTCACTGCTGGGCCCAGGGTCATGGCCTAGCAGATAAAGAGGCTGCCTGTGGCACCTGCATCTCAAATGTGAGCTGGTTCCAGACCCAGCTGCTCCTCTTCCCATCAGCTCCCTGCTACTGAACCTGGGAGAGCAGCACAGGATGGCCCAAGTACTCAGGCCCCCGGAACCATACAGGAGACCCAGGAGAAGCTCCAGGCTTCAGCCTGGCCCAGCCCTGGCTGTTGCAGTTATTTGGGGAGTGAATCAGCAGATACAAGATCTCATTTCCTCTCTCTCTAACTCTTAAATAAACAAAATCTAGCAAACCTAAGAAAACTGCTGGGTCTATGGTGACACCCAACAGTCGTGACCATGAGACAGCAGAGGGTGGTCCACCTCCTGCACATCCACACAGAACAACTCTAGAAGTCATTCATACATGCGAGGCAGGGGAACTGGTTTCACAGAAACAAACGCTGAACTGAATGAACTTGGACTGCCCTGGGAACTAACTCTAGGGCGGGAGACCCTGTTTACTTGCACTGCCTAATTTATGTCTTACTTGTGGTACCCTAACAATTAAAAATGGCTTCCCACACAGATGAAGGGCTAGAAGGTGTTGTGCCACACCTGTGAGCAGCTGGGACTGAGGTGAGGAGGCTGTGATTGGCGCCCCTATTCGCGAGGGCCCCCACCTTTGTGAGGGATGGCAGGGGGTCTCACCAGGCTGGCCCTCATGGCCTCCCCCACCCCGCTCTGCTCTGTCTGGGAACTGAGCCTTGGGCATCAGAGCGCCACTAAACAGGGTGTCCAGGCGCCCTGCCTGAGCAGATTCCGCTCTCCCCGCCCCACCCCCTGCCTTCCTCCTCAGGATTCCTCCTCTCACATCCGGCTCCCCCCTCCCCCCCCCCAGAATTCCTACCCCAGCCCCTGCTTCCCTCCACAGACAGGACCCGCCCCAGCCCTGCTTCTCCCCACGGACCCTGCTTCCCACTGGGTAAAGCTTTGAGTCAGGACAGCCGCTGGGCAGAACACGGGAAGGGACTTCTTATGGGGGTTTGGTGGGATTTTATGGACTCAGGGCCCTGTAGCTCATAATCTAAGCAAGTCAACCACTCCCCAATGAAAAGTAATGGAAATTGCTTCCAAGAGTGCTGTGGGTGCGGCCTCTGGAATTGTCCTTTCATGTGTTCCTATGAGGACGCTGCTTCTGCAGACGCCGACTAGGCAGTTTTAGTGTGGACCCCAACGGGTACTACCTTTAAGTCTATTCTTTTACACCACGTAGAGGAAGGAAGCCGAGGGAGGTCTTGTCAACCAGTAAAAGAAGACTTCAAAAAGTCTGTGGAGAATGGAATTTAAAGATTAAAAAAAAAGATTTCTCAACATAAGTTCCATCAAGTTCAATGCAACTTTGTCAATGTTGATACCAGTCATTTACTTTCTCCCTGAAGAATCAAGAGTCCTGGAATTTAACCACATCAACGCAGTCTTTTATTATATTATCAGCTGAAGAAAAACGGGTGTTCTTTAGTTTTTTTAAGATTAAGGAACAAAATCAAAAGGAATCAAATCTTGTCAGATGGATGCCTAGCGATTTCCCATGGAAACTCTGGCCAACCTGTCCTTGTCCTATAAGAGGAGCGCTGTCATGGAGGAGGAGGACTCTAGGGAAGCCTTCCTGTTGGCTTTTCTCTGCCAAAGCTTAGGTAACTTTCACCAACCAATCAGCAGATGCTATCATTCTTTGGCCCTCCAGAAACTCAACAAAGAAAATGCTCTGCGCATCCTCAGACACTGCTGCCATGACCTTCGCTCCTGAGCAGCGTGCTTCTGCTGTGACCGGATCACTTCCACTTCTCGGTAGCTGTTGCTCTGATTGTGCTTTGTCTTCAGGTTTGTACTGGAAAAGCCATGTTTCATTTTCCATTCCCATCCTTCAAATAAATGCTTTAGGACCTTGATCCTACTTGTTCCAGATTTCCATTGAAAGTTTTGCTTTTGTCTGCAGCTGACTGGGCACAACAGTTTTGGCACCCAGGCAGTAAAATCTGCACCACTTTAATTTTTTAGCCAGAATTTTAAGTTAAACCAGTTGAGATGTCTGTGGTGTTTCTGCCGTTAAGTCATCGTCAAGGAGGGCCAGATATTGTTTCCTAATAAATGATGTGGGTTGTCTGCTGCTGTGGGCTTCATTGTCAACATCATCTGGTCCCTTCTTAAAATGAGTTATCCAATGGTAAACTTCTGATTTCTTTGGGAAATTGTCCCCATAAGCTTTATGTAAACCATCAGTGACTTCATTTTCCTTCTAAGCTTCAGCATAAATTGGATATTTGTTCTTGCTTCAGTTTTGGTTGAATTCATATTGATTTGAAAGGGGCTTTTTCAAACTACTGTTTTATCATTCTTAGTGCCTCAAACTAGATCCTGTTCAGACATAACAATTCACTAAGAGTTTATATTGGTGCAAAAAATGTTTGAGGCCAATATATAGTTTTTATAACATACACATTTTTCATGAATTATTTGAAGACCTCTCCCATGCATACTTTGGCCTAATCCCATTCCAGAGTGTTGCATCCCCTTAGCTTTATGTCCCTGTCTTTTCAGCCATTTTTGCCAGGTTAATACACCTATGTGTTATTCTTGTAATTTAGGGTTGGATTAATTTTCGTTGTGTAGGGCTGCCCCTCACACTTGGCAATACTGTCTCTGCTCTATGTCTAATAAATATCTATAGTGCTTCCCAGATAGTGTTATAATTAGAAAAAAGGAAACATACAAGTATTTCCAGATATTCTGGTGGGATGGGCATAGGCAGCATCACCCCCAAACAAGAACAATAGTTTTAAAATATCTACATAAGGCCAGTGTTGCGGCATAATACTGGCATCCCATGTGGGCACTTTTTTGAGTTCCGGCTGCTCCACTTGTGATCCAGCTCCCTGCTAACGCACCTGGGAAAGCAGTGGAAGATGGCCCGAGTCCTTGGGCCCCTGCATCCATGTGGGAGACCCAGATGAAGCTCCTGGGTCCTGGCTTCAGATAGGCCCAGCTCTGGCCTTTGTGGCCATTTGAGGAGTGAACCAGTGGATGTTAGATCTCTTTTTCTCTCTCGATCCCTCTCTCTGTAACTCCGTCTTTCAAATTAAAAAATAAATCTTAAATAAACAAAAACCAAAGTAATATATAAGTCTTTGAATTATACTCCATAGTAATCATAGACAAAAGAAAATTTATTCAGTACACTCCTGAAACCCCACTAAATGAAAACACTTAAAGAGAAAAGGATAAATGTACAAGGTCAAAGAGAGTAAGAGAAATCACAGCAGATGAAAGGCTTCAAAAAAATCTTTGAAAAGTTGAAAATCAATACACAAAAGGCAGGGCCACCACTGTGGCACAGCAGGTTAAGCCACCATCTGCAGCACCAGCATCCTGTATGTACTGGCGCTGGTTTGAGTCCTGGCTACTCCACTTCTGATCCAACTCCCTAATAACGTGCCTGGGAATGCAGCAGAAGATAGCTCTCACCCATGTGATCGGAAGAAACTCCTGGCTTGGGATCGGCCCAGCTTCCACAGTTGCAGCCATTTAGGGAATGAATCAGAGGATGGAAGACCCGTTCCCTGCCCCCCCCCCCCCACGTAACTCTACCTCTCAAATAAATAAATAATAATTTTAAAAAAACTTTAAAAACTGAGAGGTTTGGCCTAGTGGATAAAATGTAGATGGATACCTGCATTCCACCCTGGAGTACCTGGGTTCAAGACTAGCTCCTGACTCTAGCTTCCTACTAATATGGCACTGGGAGGTAATGGTGATGGCACAGCCAGATCCCTAACACCCCCATGAGTTAACATGGGATAGGTTCCTGGCTCCCAGCTTTGGTCAGGCCTGGCCCAACCCAGCCTAGGTCACAATGGGCATTTGGGGAACGGGCAAGTAGATAGAGTTCTAAGTAAATAAATATATTTACAAAATTATTTACAGTCACTTGGATATTAGGAACATAATGATAGCAATATTTCAGGTGACAGAGGAAATATAAATTCTTGATTGGAAACAGAAAATGCTGTCTGAAACATAAACCAATCTTTTTTTTTTTTTCTTAAGATTTTATTTATTTGAGAGGTAGAATTACAAACAGAAAGAGGGAGAGAAAGAAAAGTCTTCCATCTGCTGGTTCACTCCCCAAATGGCCAAAACAGATGGAGTTAGGCCAGTCCAAAGCCAGGAGCCAGGAGCTTCTTCCAAGTCTCCCCTGTGCTGGAGGGGCTCAGGCACTTGGGCCATCTTCTACTGTGTTCCCAGGCCAGCGCAGAGAGCTGGATTGGAAAAGTAGAAACTGGGACTAGAACCAGTGCCCATTTGGGATGCCAGTGCCACAGCACCAGCCCCATAAACCAATCTTAAGTAGCCAATCTGTAAAAGAGTTGTTTCCAAAGTGCTCTAAACCCCCAGTGCAACTGCACTGGTGTGGCTTCCCTCTCCAGCCAGAATACCACTGTAATGAGCTCCAGCTACTCTCCCTGCCTTCACTCCCTCCTCCAGGTTTCTAGATGACATTTCTGTAACAACAATTCCTATCACTCAGGCAATGCAATTTTGGCCTTGAGACACCAGAGGAACTCTTTTGGGTAACCCTGGAAAGGTTCCTGAACCATAAAAATGAAACTCATGGTAAGAAATCATGTCTTCTGTCTCTGGATGTTGTCGAAACAGAAAAGGAAAAGCTGAAAGTGGAAGACAGGAACATGCAAAGAACCCCAGTCCTTGATGACAGTACTGAATCACTAGGTTAACCACCCTTGAACCATCCTACCTGGATTCATCTTGTGGAGTAAGATTATAAATCTTTCTTACTGCTAATGACATTTCGTGTGAGAAAATGAATTCCTCATTGTATAAGCCTGGATAAGCTTCCTGTTACGTGAAGCATCCTAATTAATACTTACATTTTCTTTCTTTTTTTTTTAAATTTTTTTGACAGGCAGAGTGGACAGTGAGAGAGAGAGAGACAGAGAGAAAGGTCTTCCTTTTGCCGTTGGTTCACCCTCCAATGGCCGCCACGGCCCGCGCACCACGCTGATCCCATGGCAGGAGCCAGGTGACAGGTGCTTTTCCTGGTCTCCCATGGGGTGCAGGGCTCAAGCACCTGGGCCATCCTCCACTGCACTCCCAGGCCACAGCAGAGAGCTGGCCTGGAAGAGGGGCAACTGGGACAGAATCCGGCGCCCCAACTGGGACTAGGAGGACAAGGCGGAGGATTAGCCTGTTGAGCCACGGCGCAGGCCCTTACATTTTCTTTCTTTCATAACTTCAACTTCCCTGGAATTGATAACCATATTTTTTTGTTCTTATATACTTGCAATTCTTTTACAAGCAGGACTATCTGCCTTGGGCTTTCTAGCCTGGTGTTGCTGCACAGGCTCAGACCAAATCTTCCCTTCTCTTGAGCCAGGCTCTCATTTTGCAGGAGCCCGTCCTCTAGTAGCTGACCGAGAAAGAGAACATAACACAGGGAACTGTTTTGTCCTTTCATTTCTTCAACCCTCTCAAGTTATACAGTTGCTGGCAATTTTGAAGTAATACGTTCACCTTATTTTTAGTTATAGTTTTATTGTTGAGTGTCTTAACTCCTAATACATTTTATGCCACCTGTCTTGTTATCTCTTAAACTTTTTCAGGATCTGTCTCCTTATGGGGGTGCTTTTTTTCTTGTATAGGTATGGTAAAATACATATCATAGATAGTTCACCATTTCAACCATTTTTTGAGTTGTATGGGTCAGTGGCATCAAGTCCATTCACAATGCTCTGCAATACCACCACCCCTCTCCATAACTTAACATTTTCTAGAACATTAAATCCCAACTCTTCACGACCCCTTTACCCATCTCTAACAACCACCATTCTATTTTCTGTCTCTATGAAGTTGTGTGGTTCCTTACTTAATTCACTTTTCCCAATATGTGGATCCATCTCCATTCAGTTCCAGGACAAATTCTTTGATTATTTCTGGTTGTCCATTTAATTTCTCTGCCCTACCTTTCAGGAACTTCTATTATTTGGATAATAGACTACTGGCTAGAGCCTTTAATTTCCCAATTTTTCTCTCACCTTTTATCTCCTCACCTTTTTGTTCTGCTTTCAAAGAATCTCATTAACGTTATCTTCCTTTAAAGTTCCGTAACTTCGTCTGCTAATTATTCTACAGAATTTAGATTCTAGCTATTGCATTTTAGTTTCCTTAGCTCTTTTTGTCACTGTGGCTCCTAAGTCTACAACAGTATATATTTGCACTGTGGATGTAACATCTCATGTCTATGAAGACATTAAACACTCTTTTTTTGAAAAATTATTTTGTTTATTTAAAAGGTGGGAATCCTGTCCTCAAGCACAGGCTGAAGTTGGAGGCACCCCCATCCTCAAGCCTAGGATCCGGCCTTAGAGCAGAGCCTCTGCCTCCAGACCTCTCCTCCAGCCCTGAGCGGAGTCCACCTTCCCCAGCCACAGACCAAAGAGGTGGTGGCCCCAACCCCTGATCCCCTCCTCTCCTGCCACATGTGATTATTTAATTAAAAAACTCAAAGAAAAAAAAAAAAAGGTGGGGAAGAGAGGAAGAGGGAGAGAGGGAGAGAGGTGGAGGGAGAATGAGAGAGAAAGAAAGAGAGGTTGATCTTCCGTTAGTTCACTCCTCATAATGTCTACAAGAGCTGGGCTGGGCCAAGCCAACATCAGGAGCTAGAAAACTCAATCCAAGTCTCCCATGTGGGTGGCAAGGACCCATGTACTTGGGTCATCGCCTGCTGCCTCACAGCGTGCACATCAGCAGGAAGCTGCAATTGGAAGCAGAGCCAGGACTCAAACGCAGGTACTCTGATACCAGACGCAGGTGTTGTAAGTACCACCCTCACTGCTGCGACAAACACTTGACACTAAATATTCTTTTAAAGAAATTTTCTAGATTCAGCATAAAGATGTCATGTCTCCCTAAACTGATCTATAGATTTAATACAATTACAATAAAACTCTCAGCATGAATTTTTACAGATATATATATATTTTTACAAATTCAAGGTTTGCATGGAAAGGAAAAAGGAATTGAAGTAACTCTTCAAACTATTTATTTGTTTATTGATTTGTCTGAAAGGCAGTGCTAATGAGAGAGAGGGAGAGAGGGAGACAGGGAGAGGGAGGGAGAGAGAGAGAATCTTCCATCCACTGGTTCACTTCCCAAATGGCTGCAATGATTAGGGCTGAGCCAGGCTGAAGACAGCCAGGAATTCCATTTGAGTCTTCCACATGGATGGCAGGGGGCCCAAGTACTTGAGTCATCTTCTGCTGCTTTCCCTGGTATGTTAGCAGGGAGCTGGATCACAAATGGAGCAGCTGGGCCCGGTGCTATGGCTCACTTGGTTAATCCTCCACCTGAGGTGCCAGCATCCCACATGGGTGTCAGGGTCTAGTCCAGGCTGCTCCTCTTCCAGTCCAGCTCTCTGCTGTGGCCCGGAAGGGGAGTGGAGGATAGCCCAAGTGCTTGGGCCCTGTACCCGCATGGGAGACCGGGAGGAAGCACCTGGCTCTGAGCTTCAGATCGGCATAGTTCCAGCCGTAGCGGCCATTTGGGGGTGAACCAACGGAAGTAAGACCTTTGTCTCTGTCTGTCTCTCTCACTGTCTAACTCTATCTGTCAAACAAAACAAAACAAAAAATAATAGAGCAGCTGGATTTCTGGAACTGGGACTTAAATGGGATATTAGTGCTCCAGGTATCAGCTTAATCCACTGTGCCTCTACACCAGCCCCAACACTTTTTTGTTTTTAAATGGAATTCTCTTTATTAGATTTATTTGAAAGGCAGAGACAGATCTTCCATCTGCTGGTTTACTCTCCAAATGCCTGTGACAGCCAAGGTTCACCCAGGCTGCAGTCAGGAGCCTGAAATACCATGTGGGAGGCAGAGACCCATCTACCTGAACTGCTACCTGCTGCTCCTTGGAGTATACATTAGCGGGTGGCTGGAATCAGAGTGTAGCCAGGATTTGAACCCAGGAACTCCAATATGGGAACAGGGCATCTTGGTTGCTACATCAAGCACCCACCATACTAATCCAATTTTCTAAAAGAAGAATAAAGTGGAAGGAAACAAACTAATTGGTTTAGGACTTACTCTAAATCTAAAATAATTAAGACAGTGTGGTACTGGCAAAGGAATAGAAAAAAGTTTACGAAACTGAGGAGTACACCCATACAAGCATAGTCAATTTTTAATAAAGATCCAAAAGCAATCCAATCAAGCGTGGATAGTGTTTTCAACAAATAGGGCTGCAACTTCTGGGTATCCATGTGCAAAAAAAAAGTTCATTAACCATGACAAAGATGCAAGGATAAAAAAGTAACACACAAATTAACTAAAAATGGATCCTAAGTCTTAAAGATTGAAACATAAAACTCCTGGAGGAGGAAGAGTTAGGAAAAAAATTTTCAGGACCTGGGATTAGGCAAAGAGTAATTCTTAACAGGACATCAAAGTGTAATCTATAAAAAACAAGAGATAAATTGGACTTCATCAAAATTACAAACCATTACTCTGCAACAGATACTTTTTTTTTTTTAAGAGAATGAAATAACAGGCTACTGATTGGGAGAAAATATTTGCAAATCACACATTCAAACAAGGAAATGCCATGACTTGTGTGAATCTCAAAGGCAGTATGCTGAATGAAAGAAAGCAGTGTCAAGGGGATATATCCTATATGCTTCCATATATATGACGTTCTCCAGAAGACAAAACTGTAGTGATGAAAAACACATCAGCACTTGCCAAGGGATAGGGGTAGGAGAGGGTATGACAATAAAGGAACAGGACAAGGGAGCTTTTTGGGGATGACAAAATTATTCTGTATTCTGATTACAATAGTGATTACACCAACCTTCATGAGCACTACAATTTTAAGACAGTATGCTGAAATAATTAATTTTACTATATAATAATTTTAAAAATAACATTTAATAGCCTTTTTCTGGCCCCTGAATTACCAAAAGCTCATCTGGGTCTCCCATATGATACACTAGTTATTTGTTTGTTTCAGCCTCTATCATTGCACAGAAGTTCCTCACTATTGGCTCACTATTCACAGCAAAGAGTAAAGCACTGGAAACTGTTATGGACAGTTAGTCAAGAAGAGATAGTTAAATGCTTGCAAACATGGGGAAGGAAGAGATACAATGCCAATGTTCCCAGTATATTTTGGTTGATGCTTGGAAGCAATTAACAAATCAATTTCCTCTAGGTTTGTTCAGAATAAAGTCAGAATAATTTTTGCCCATACTAGGGTTATAAGCTCTCCAAGTAATGTTGGTTAACAGAAGAGCTTTCCCAAAAAAATCCCATATTTATATATTTGTCAGAAACTCAGATGATGTTATTGAGCTATCACTATGTGTCAAACCAGCCAAGCTAACAAAGACACTTTTCTATGCGGTTCTTCTTTTCTCTTACTGAAGGGAGCATACACAAGACAATACGAAGACATTTTTCTATGGCCTTCTACTTCTTTTTTTCTAACTTAAATAAAAGATCATTTCAGATCATAAGCATATCTGATGTTAGCCAAATTCTTCTACTACTAAATAAGTACAGCCCTCAATCGATGGACACTGGTATATAATCAGGATATTTTATTACCTCTCAACGCTATCCCGCTCTTTCAATCTAAGAAATGGGGTAAGATATGCTAACAGAAAAGATTTCAGAAGAGACCTATCCTAGAGGCACTGCACAACACTTTCAACTGTAAGAAAAAAGACACAATTTCTCACGTTCTTTGTATTTAAACATTAGGAACAGTAAGGAAACTATGGCCCACTGTCAGGCCTGCAAACTTATCTTCTTATGAGGAATAATCTATACTTTAGAGTACTGCCCTCCCTAACTTTACCACAAGCTGCTCTAATCATGCAGGGTTTTTCTCCTTTAAGTCCCTTGAACAAAACTTATAAAACAAAAACTTAATGTACTGTAAAGGAGGCAAAGACACAATGGCACAGTCCATTGCATCAGTGTTCCTAATAAGTCAAAGGACACCAGAGAACGGTGGAGACGAATTCTAAAAGATGCGCTTGCACAACATGATTGCCTCAGTTTTAATTCACCATTTTGCAAAAGACAATCACTCTCCTTTAAAGATCAAAGGACTGCAAGTGCCCTCCCCCATTACACCGCAATGTATTCTCCTTTACCCGCAGCTGTCCCACTCCTCCTCTAACACAGCAATCCGGTTTTTCTGGAGAGATTCCCTTTAGACCACAGGCAAGACATGGTTTAGTAAGCCTGGTTCCATGTGAGAGGTTCAGCAATTCAATGGAGCAAAGAACTTTTTCTCAACAAACGGTGTGGTAACAACTAGATATCCACCTGTTAAAACAACAAAAATAGTCTCAAACCCTCCCTTCCTTGACCTGTTTTCTCAAACCCCACCTTTGTCTCAAGAACACACAGAAACACACAGGGAACCCCTTTGTCCTCCATAGTCAAGTTCATAAGCCACTTGGCTACATGAAATTTGTGTACCTTAAATAAAATTTTTTAAAAACCACCTTTATTTGCACTTGTTTTCCTTTTTTCTTCCTGCCACATTGATAGCACATCCTCTTTAAAGCAGAGGTATACATTTTATTTGTGCTATGGATCCTTTTCTTTTTTTAAAAGATTTATTTATTTATTTGAACGGCAGATTTACACAGAGAGGCAGAGGCAAAGAGAGAGAGAGAAAGATCTTCCATCCGCTGGTTCACTCCCTAGATGACTGGAGCTGTGCAGATCTGAAGCTAGGAGCCAGGAGCTTCTTCCGAGTCGCCCACGCAGGTGCAGGGGCCCATGGACTTGCACCATCTTCCACTGCTTTCCCAGGCCATAGCAGAGAGCTGGATTGGAAGTGGAGCAGCTGGGACTCAAACCTGCAACCATATAGGATGCTGGCACTGCAGGTGGCAGTTTTACCTAGTACACCACAGCACTGGCCCCAGGATCCTTTTCTTTTAAAAACACTTTTCTGGCCGGCACCGTGGCTCAATAGGCTAATCCTCTGCCTGCGGCGCCGGCACACTGGGTTCTAGTCCCGGTCGAGGCGCCCGATTCTGTCCTGGTTGCTCCTCTTCCAGTCCAACTCTCTGCTGTGGCCTGGGAGTGTAGTGGAGGATGGCCCAAGTCCTTGGGCCCTGCACCCGCATGGGAGACCAGGAGAAGCACCTGGCTCCTGGCTTCGGATCAGCGCAGTGCGCTGCCCACAGTGTGCCAGCTGCAACAGCCATTGTAGGGTGAACCAACGGAAAAGGAAGACCTTTCTCTCTCTCTCTCTCACTGTTCACTCTGCCTGTCAAAAATAAATAAATAAATAAATAATAAAAACACTTTTCGTAGGGCAGGCATTTGGCCTAGTGGGTGCCATGTACTGTATCAGAGTACTTGGGTTCAATACTTGCCTCTGGCCCCTAGTTCCAGCTTCCTGCTAATGCAGACACTGAGAGACAAAGGTGACAGCTCAAGTGGTTGGATACCTGCCACTCACATGGGAGACCTGGACTGAGTTTCTGACTCCTAACTTCAGCCTGGCCCATCCCAATGGTTATGGATATTGGTGTAGTGAACAAGCAGATGGGAGCTCACCATCTCTCTGCCTCTCAAATAACCAAAAAAATTTTTTTTAATTTAATGCAAAATGTTTCCTTCCTTATCAAAAATCATGGTCTCTTATTTATCCCATCCAATTCCTATGCTGCCAACATCCTAGACTCCAGACTCACAGATGCTTACATCACCCACCAATGTGCAAACACGTTCTATTATTTTTCATCTTTATAATATCTTCCCCCTTAAAGGACAAGCTTAATAAAAACTTGGTCAATTTCTATATTCACATAAGAAAAATTGATTCAAAACCCTGCCTAAAATCCCAAATGGAAGTCAAATTCCAGATGAATTTCAGATCCATATCTGAAAGGTAAAACAATGCCTTCAGAAGATGGAGGAATACGGTAAGTAAAGATATCTCACACAAGACAAAAATCTCCAAAGAGATTTGGAGGAGTAGATACATAGTTTAAAAATATGATAATAAAGAAACTAGAACCCTCATACACAGTACATATCCGTGTAAACTAGTATAGTCACTTTGGAAAACTTGTAAAGTTGAACATATGCATATCCTATTACTTGACAGTTTCACTCCCAAGTATACACCCCACAGATATGTGAACACATAGATACTGATCAATACGGAGGGACAACAGTGCTCACAGCAGCATTAGCATTAATTCTAATGGTGGAAAGCTGGACACAGCCCACATAACCCACCATCAGTGCAGTGAATAAACTCAGTATATTTACAAACTGAAATATTCACATAGAAATAAAAACCAACCACTATACATAACAATATGAAGGAATACATTTTGAGTGGAAGAAGGCAGACAAAGATTAGCACATACTATATGAGTAATTTTATACAAAACAACAAAACTCTCTTGTTGAAATTTCAATAATGGTTCCTCACAGGAGGCAGGATTTTGACTGGAGACCCAAGGGATGCTTCTACCCTGGGTGCTAATTACATAGCTGTGTTTCACTTTGTGAGAATTCACTGAGTTGAATACTCAGCATTTGTGTATGTCCCACTCAGTATAATATTTATAATATTCTAAGAAAGATAAATGAAACTTGCTATACCTCCTACAGTGGCTCCCTCCACTCATCTCAGCTCTACTTCACGGAGAATCTTGTTGACAGAGTTGTTTATATACCTGTTCCACTCATCATTTCCCACTCTCTCTTCGATTCACTCCAATCTGGCTTCTATTCCTTCTGCTTCTGACTTGACTTACCAAGAAAACCAACAACTTCTTACCTGTGCCAACTATCACATGATTTCCCCTCCCACTCAAAATTCATCCACCATTGTCTGCTATGCACCACGAAGGTGGCCACTGGAAACTCCCTCCCTCTGCTGGCTGCCACGGCCTCCAGCTTTGCCAGCAGAGGCAATGGGAAGGGATACTACAGGAGGAAGAGGGCTCTCTTCCCCATTCTGCTGTGCTCCTCTCAGCAGGCTCCTACATGTGCAGCAAACAGTGAATGGTACCTCCTCATGGGCAACTTGCCTTGGGATCTGGAGGGTGCTTCTAGGGACACACCCATCCCATTGAGCAGACTATAGGGAATCCCAGAGTGTGGAGCCTCCCTAAAAATTCCTCCATGTCCCCCTCCACCCAGTACCTGAGGAGACGGCCTCTTGAGCAGTACAAGGCTACCCCACTGAGTTCTGCTAGTGGGGTACCTTCCCTTGGGCTGCCTCCCCTGGCCTCCTCAGAGAGGGCTTTTCTGTCAATAAGTTCTGGCATTTGAGCACAATCCCTAACAGGAAAAATCTGAAGCACAGGCAAGCATATAAAATTCGAGTCTTGTTGGGACAAGAGAAACTGAGTTACCAAGCAAGGTGGGATTTAACTACTCCAGTCAAGACAGTTCTTAAGCACTGGCTACCAAAAATATTAGTCTACAAAATCTTCAAAAATCACAACAGGATCAAGTGGGTACTGTTGATCCAGGCTTAAAATAGGCACTGACAAATTTTGGAGATTATGAAAGAAGCTGTAGTATAAAGTTATAAAGCATGATAAAAATTTAAAAGCAAGATGCGTACTAGAATATTACTATGACTGTTAGATCTGGCCCGGAGATCCAATTTTGAAGTTGACAATGTATACATGTTATTAAATCACTTGTACAAAAAGTTTACAAAGATACACACATACTGAATTTTTGCACATACACTTTCCCATTTTGAAATGCTAAGACTTTTTTTTCCTATCTAGATTACTTTATAAACTTTAAAATACATACATATTAAATAGGATACAAAATTAGAAGCCAAAAATCCAGATAGGGAACATATACCAACCACACCAAGGAGTAAAGGGTACAGATAAGGAAAGTGGTAAGAGGAATTATGGAGAAATTCAAATATTTAACTATACAACTTTTAGGTCACAGAATCGTCACACTGACATTAAGGCATGTGCTCTATTTACAATTGGCCCTTGATGTGTAGTTGCCTAGGTCTAAAGACAAAAAATTCCAAGTAGATAAGTTTCTTTTAAATCCCATTCTGGAGGCCAGCTCTGTGGCACAGTGGGTGAAGATGCCTGCAGTGCCAGCATCCTACATAGGCACTGATTTGAGTCCTGGCTGCTCCACTTCCAATCTAGCTCTCTGCTATGGACTGGGAAACAGTAAAAGATGGCCCAAGTGCTTGGGCCCTAAATTTATCCAAATGCATCAATTACAGGTGAGAAAATGTGGCCACATTGGTCACACTTCTTATACTTTTTTCTTTATCAAAGAACAAAATTATTATCTTCAGCCTTCTTTACTTGGCTTGAGTCTAAATCACTAATTTAACAGACTAAAGGACAGATAGGGTGAAAGAGGGAATAATAGTCTATTTTTATAAGTGCTTTCTGGAAATAAAAACAAATACACTATCAAAACCCACAAATTGGGGCTGGCGCTGTGGTGGAGCAGGTACAGCCACCACCTGCAGTGCCGGCATCCCACATGGGTGCCAATTCGAGTCCCGGCTGCCCCACTTCTGATTCAGCTCTCTGCTATGGCCTGGGAAAGCAGTAGAAGATGGCTGTTGCAGCCATCTGGGAAGTGAACTAGCTGATGGAAGACCCCTCTCTCCCTCCCTCTCTATCTCTCCCTCTGTCTGCCTCTGCTTCTCTGTAATTCTGCCTTTCAGACAGATAAATAAATCTTTAAAAAAAAAAACCACAAATTATTTACTTGTTTAATGGTAATAGTACATGCCCTTCTCTCATTCACAGTTCCAGATACTAACTATGGAAAGAAGAGACAACACTAAGAAGAATGCAGCCAGCTATCTATAATGACATGACATGTCATGCCATACTACTGTCTTGTTCCCCACTGTCCTAGCTCTTCACCACTGTTTCCCAGAAACCAACCTCAAGACTGTTCACAGTAACAGCTCCATTAACATAATGTGGCAATTCTTCTGACCATTTCTCTTCCTGACCAAAACCAGAGTGGAGCTTGTCTGATACTTTGTGTCCCACACTGAACAATTACTTGTACTCTAATCTTACTTCTCAGGGGTTCTGGGGAAATGTGTAAGCAACCTACAGATAATTTGAAAAATAGGCAGTTAAAAGTGCTGTGGAAGGCAGTACAGTACACATGGAAAGACTGGCTTGTATGAGCAATGGAGCCACAAAGATTTTAAGATTTTATTTATATGAGAGGTAGTTACATGGGGGGGGGGGGGGAGGGAGGTAGGTCTGGTTCACTTCCCAAATGGCCACAACAGCTGGTGCTGCACTGATCAAAGCCAGCTTCTATTGGGTCTCCCATGCAAATGCACATGCAAGTGGAGGGGCCCAAGTACTTGGGCCATCTTCCACTGCTTTCCCAGGCCATAGCAGAGAGCTGGATTGGAAGTAGGGCAGCCGGGACTAGAACTAGTACCCACATGGGATGCCAGTGCCACAGGTGGAGAATTAGCCTACTGTGCTCAGTGCCCACCTCCCCTCATTATTTAAGAAGCCATAATATTAGTATACTGCCTTATATTGTTGATATGTAGCCCTTATTTTAAAATAAAATCTTCTTGATCATAGGACCTACATGTTTCACACACATCTCTAATCCCTGCCATTACACTGGTGTCTAATAAATACTTAACCAATATTGAGACAGATTTCAGATGTTACATAAACCTTCTAATATGGGCCCTGATTTCCAGATCCCACCCCCAACTGCACTTTCCATATTACAACCAAATGAATTGATTGTATCAAAGGGTAAATTTGCTCTTGTTCAATTCCATTTAAAAATTTCCAAAGGCTCCCAATCCTAAGAAAAGGTCTCTACCACGACCAGCCCATCTCTTAAAGCTCAGCCCCACCCATCAAACTCCTAAAGCTCCAGTGTGTTCTCCTTCCCACCTGCTGCAAACTCCTTCCAATAGGCTACCTACCTCCTACTGGCCATTCAGGTCTCGCCTTGAGACATTTTCTCCATCAAGTTCCATGATCACAGGTCAACCTCTCAACTAGCCTAGATGTCTTGCCTACCTAACTTGATATTACATTCAAATCGCTACATACAGCTGTAGTAAAATGTTTATCTACTTCAGACAATGATCACACCATAGTCAGTTTTATACCCACTGCTTATCATAGTTAATGGTACATACAATACTTTAATGAGTATTATTTATTGAACATAATAATAAAGTTCGGTGTCCCCAAACATTAGTTTCAGCTTTGAGAAGATAATCATGCTTATTTCACTGTTCACATGTAAACAATTTTGAAAACAAATTTTTTAAACTATGGCAGCCCAACAAGTTAAAGGAAAAAAACTTCTGGGACCTTATTCTGCAGATACATTTATTATGGTACAGAATGCAAAATCAAAATTTTTCCAACAGAAAAAAGTATTTTAAAAGAACTTGTTATTCTGTTATAGTCACCAAACTGGACATGCTCCTCAGTGCCAAGGCTGTGCCACAGATGAGGACGCAACAGGAGCTGCTGCTCAGTGGAGAGCGCCATCTCAGCGTGGATGCCCACACAGAAGACAAAGAAGCCTGAGAGCCCCACACAGCCCTCAACAATCGACTGCTAATTGGAGGAAAACAATCCCCTAATTTGTTTATACACCTCTGTTTTCTGGATTCCTGTAGCAGCTGAATATGACTTCTGTTCTAATAGGAAAGACAATACAAACTTCGAAAAAATTCAGGAAAAGGTTTGTATAACCTAGATAGGACAGCTAGCCTCCAGACAGGGATATCAGAAATCACAGAGAAAAAGACAGATGTAAATGATTACATGAAATGCCAAGAGAAATTCATGATAAATTATTCCAAAACTGTACAAAAAACAAAGGACAGGTTGACAAACTATGTTTGCAAATAAATTAATGGGCTACATCCATAAGAAATACATCAAAGACTGTCCACAAATTGGTAAGAAAAAAAACTGATAAAGAAATAGACAAATAAGCAACTCATAGCACTGAAAAAAAAAAGATCCATAATTTATCAAAAGATGTTTAGTCTCACAAGTAGATGGGGAAACACAGTTAAGAACCACAAGATTTGAAAAATTCATTTCATTGTCAAAGAAAAGTACTCATTCATATGAGTGCTTAGGGGAAATAGTGACTCTCAGACATTAATGGTGACAATAAAAATTGTGTCAACATTTCTGGAAAATGACTTGGCATTATGTACAAAAATCAGTATATACTCTGTACAAAGATACTCATTAAAGTATTATTCATAATAGAAGGACAGAGACAACCTAGAGGTCTAAAATGCACAATTATAGCTTCAGATATCTATTGCTGCAAAATAACACATCACAAACTTAGGACACCGACTTCACCTCCTATATTGATGGCTAGTCCTCCTCAGGTAAACAGCAATATGTGATTTCTCATGACCTGTAGGCTGGCTGGCAGTTTCTCTGCTTGTTTCAGCTCTGGTTGCTCTGTGGGGACATTCAGTTAATGGGTCAGCTGGGCTAGCAGGTTCAAGGTAATACACATTCACATCTGCTGGTTGGTGCTGGCTCCCAGTGGAACAACGTGGTTCTCCTAGAGGCTAGGCCAGCTTCCTTATTAGGAGCTGTAGGAAAGCATTCCTTGAAGCCTCTTAAAGACTTGGCTACAATACTCATAAATCACTTTCACCATACTCACTGGTCAAAACAAGTCATAAGAGAGAGAAATAGATTGAACCTCTAGATGGAAAAAGTAGTGAAGGCATATTGCAAAGAGGACTGTGTATCAGGATGGGAGGAAATGAATGACAGTTAAACATTCTACCACAGGTAGGTAGTAGGTATAGGGTATTATGCGTGTGCCTGGATATATACAGAGTATTAAAAAGAATAAGTTTTTCAAGGTGTAGTAAGTGAATAAAAGAACGAAGGTGCAGAAAACTTAATATCGTATGTTATCATTTGTGTCTGGGGAAATTACATATGTATCTTCTCACCTGTTTGTAAATCCTTGAAATACAGATTAACTACACAGTGGGACACACACAGGAGTCAGGGTGCTGGTTGAGGATACAGAGTACTGAGGACACACTGGGAAGAGCAGCAGAAGTGTGAGTCAATTAACCCAGAGGTGAGGACAGGAGGTATTGTGTGAAGAAAAAAGAGTTGCACAGACTTATGGGCCCAGGGCGGGGCTGTGGAACCACAAAGGGGACTAGGCCAGCGGGTCCAGTGGTGAATAACGCAAGGTCAAGGAGGCAGAGTCAGGCAGATGGTCTAAATAGCGGGGAGAGTGGGAACACACTGAGCGAATAAGTAAAACAAACTGGATGAATGATAAATATATTGAGGCTAAAGTGAGGCCAGGTTTCTTAATACCAGAGAAGGCATCTATAGGCATGGAAAGAGGGAAGGCAAGAGAGAATTCTGGGGTACTGAACTGGAACTGGAACGACAGAAACAAATTTATGATTTTATAATACCTATAAATATATATATAGGCATAAAAGAATAATTTTGTGAGTGTACCATATAAGGGTACTTCAAAAAGTTCATGGAAGTGCAGTTGGGATACACACATCCCACATCAGAGTACTTGGCTTGGGTCCTCAGCTCCAGCTACCAATTCCAGCTTCCTGATGGTGCAAACCCTGCGAGGCAGCAGTATTGGCTTGAGAGGTTGAGTTCCTGCCATCCACATGGGTGATCTGGGTTCTTCTTGGTTCTCAGCTTTAGCATGGCCCAGCCCTAGCTATTGACAGCTATTGACGGAGTGAGCCAGGACAGGAAGCTCTTCCTCTATTTGCTTCTCAAATGATTAAATAAAAAACACTTTTTTTTAAGTTCATAGTAGAGGTAGGTGTTGTGGCACAGCGGTTAAGCCTCTGCTTGGAATGTCCACATCCCATATGAAGTGCTTGATTCAAGTCCTGGCTACTTGGTGCGTCTGACCTTGCTTCCTACTATTGGCACCTATGAAGTAGCAGATGACAGCCCAAAGTACTCTGGGTTCTCATCTTCCATGTGGGTAACCCAGGTGGAGTTCCTGGCTCCTGGGTTCAGCCTAGCCTAGCCCTTGCTGTTATGGGCATCTAGGGAAGTCAACCAGCAGATGAGACAACTCTGTTTCTTTCTCCCCCTCTCTGCCACTCTGTATTTCAAATAAATAAATCTTCAAAAAAAGAGTTCATGGAAAATTAAATTAAAAAGTAATTTTCTTTTGGTGCAAAATATGTTGAAATCCATGCGGTTTTTCATAGTACATGTATTTCATAAACTTTTTGAAGACCTTTTACATTTCAAAAAATTTTTACACCAAAACAAACTTACTTTTTAATTCAATTTTCCACAAACTTCTTGATGTATCCTTAAAATGTGTGTGCATACAAATCATACACATATGTGTCCCAATTATGTCTACTGAGTGCTTGGAAGCAATGACACCCAATAGCAATGAGCACACTAAGCCCCCCAATTTTGTTTTTAAATTACATTTCTTTATATTTTTATCTGAAAAGCAAAGAGAAAGAGAGAAATCTTCCAGTTCACTTCCCAAATGCCTGCAACAGCCCAGTCTAGGCCAGGCCAAACCCAGGAGCTCAGAACACATTCTGGGTCTCCCACCTGGGTTGCAGGAACCCACGTACTCGAGTCATCTCCTGCCTCCTCCCAGGGTTTGTGTTCGCAGGAAGCTGGAATCTGATGTCGAGCCAGATCAAACCCAGGCACTCAGAAATGAAATGTGTGTGCCCTAAGTGGCATCTTAACACTACACCAATTGCCTGCCCCTAAATCTTTGTTTTTAAATATCACCTTTAACAAATAAAACCAACAGCATCAACAAAAAACAGGACTTCTTGAGGAAATGGCTGATTCTACAACCAGACAAGGCAAAGCACCAGATGAACCAGGAACAGTTTGTTCTGCCAGAGAGTCCTAAGGAAATGCACAATAAATGAGATAGGACCATGATAAATGGGCACAAGAGCCAGCTTAAAGGGGTTCCCACTGGCTTAATCAGGATAATTTAAACAGTAAAACTGAGGCTGGCACTGTGGCACAGTAGGTTAATCCTCTGCCTGGGGTGCCAGCATCCCATATGGGTGCTGGTTCTGGTCCTGGCTGTTCCTCTTCTGATCCAGCTCTCTGCTGTGGCCTTGGGAAAGCAGTAGAAGATGGCCCCAGTGTTTGGGCCCCTGCATCCATGTGGGAGACACAGAGGAAGCTCCTGGCTCCTGGCTTCAGATCAGCCTAGCTCTGGCCACTGTGGCCATTTAGGGAGTGAACCAGCAGATGGAAGACCTTTCTCCCTCACTCTCCCTCTCTAAGTCTCTAACTCTACTTTTGAAATAACTTAGCTGGTCATGTCAGCAGAATTTTGGAATATATGTCCACAAATAAAATCAACCAAAATGGGGCACAAATACGGTCTTGCTAACAGCAGTCCTAGTGGCAGAGTCTGTCATCAGATGGCTCTGAGTGAGATGCGCTGAGAAGGACAGAGCACCACTTCAGGGGTATTCCTGCCAGGAATGCATGGCCTGAATGGGGTCACGAGGAAAACTTTACAAACTGAAATGAGGGTCACCCACAGAATGTAGGGCCTCTGCTTTCTAAAACTGTCAAGGACATAAGAGGAAAAACTGAGGCTGAAGAAGTCTAAAGAGCTATGACAATTAAATGTAACATATATTCCAGAGAGGATCCTAAACCAGAGAAGAAAGATATTGTAGGGACAGTTGATGAAACTAGACAGCAGTGTGTACCATAGCTGATTTTCTGACTGGGAGGGCTGTATGTTGGTTGGATAAGAGTGCTTTGTTTTTAAGAAAGAGACAGTGTAGTAGTAAAGGGTGATGGGATACCACATCTGCTGCTCGCTGAAATGGTTTATGAAGACTGATAAATGGATGTGTGTGTGTGTGTGTGTGTGTGTGTATTTAGTCAACCCAAGTATTTATGCATGTAGACTGAGGGCAGGCAACAGAAGAAACACTGCAAACAATGGAGGAAATCTGAGTGAAGGGGTTACGGAAGTTCCGGTATCTTTTCTGGAAGTCTGAAGTTATTTCAAAATGATTTAAAACATCTGCAATAAAGATGTGATACACAACATCTAGTGCTAGTGCAAATGTCAATCAGCAATCATCTGAAGCCAGCATCAGAGAATGCCCTGGCTTAATATATTTATTTACAGACTTCCGTTCACCATACTGTGGGGGGCTGCATTAACAAGAAGGACAATATTTTCATGCCTGTTTGGAGAACTAAGAATATCTGCATATTTAAGTAAACTTTCCTGGGGAAAGCAGTGTAAAAGCTGCAGCTTGCAATGCTGGAATCCCCGATTAGAGCTCCAATTCTAGCACCAGCTACTCCTGCTAATGTGCCTGGGAAGGAAGCAGAAGATGGCCCAAACACTTGGGTCTCTAACACCCCTATGGAAGACCAGGATGAAATTCCTGGCTCCTGCCTTCAGCCTGGCCCAGCTCCAGCTGTTGCAGCCATTTGGGAAGTGAACCAGTAGACAGATGATCTCTCACTCAGCCTTTTAAACAAAAACAAATAAATGTTTAAAAACAAAACAAACAAAAAAACCCTCCTTTCTATTCACGAATTTTAAATGGGTATTTTACAGCTCAATGAGGAAAGGCATCTTGACTTAGTCATCTTTGTAGTCTCAGCACCTAACACATTTATAATTTAACTACTACTGTCTCCAACAGGAATGTATTGTCCATATTGTTTCAATCAGAGAAAAAGAGTGACTTGAACAGTACCATGGATTTTACTGTGCTGAAAGGGAAGGATTGTTTTACCTCAAGTTAAAATGTCTGTGGTCAGCCTGAGAATAGCAAATATCAAGGATTATTACCTTTCTTGGGAACTCAAGGAGTATGACTTATTCACCCTACAGTCCTACAAACAGAAGCGTGTGTAATCAGAGGTAAAAGGCAATATCCTAAAGAACAGCAAACCGGTCACAGTTTTCACAAGAAACATAGAATAAAATGTTTAGAACACAAATAAGGCTTTTAAAAAAAATTGACAGGGGAAAATCTTGTTTAAAAGAATTTCCTAGGGGGTCTAAAAAACTACTGCATTGGACTATATCAAATTGCTTATGAAGTACACATCTTACTAGTAGTAGATGAGCAAGATAGTTTTCAAATATGAAGGAAACATTTTCATTGCAGAAACCCACTTTTCAAGGCATTTAGTTGTCAAAAATAAACTCAATAGTCTTTAAAAGCTGGATAATGTCACATGGCTCAATACTCTACCCTTCCTGAAGGGTATGCACATTTTTCAGGACTTTTCCTAGGTTCTTGGTCCCAATTCTAATATACATGTCCAAAGATCTGTTAACTATCTTTATAAAAGTTTACACATTTAAAAAGTTACATTTGATAGTATGTCTGCTTTCAAACATAAAAGATACTGATACTTATGAAAGTAGGATTTTTTTGTTTGAAGCAGAGAATAGAGAATTGAAATCTGTTATGACTGTATTATTACTTCTTCCCGTTGAGGAGTATAGGTCAAACCTTTTCTAGCATATTATAAATTAAACAATACAAAACAAAAACATTCAACAATCCTATAAGCCAGAAATCTGTGTGGTTTCTAAATGAAGATAAAACACTTCTTAGCAGTGTTCTAAGAATTAAATGAGAAAATGTATGTAAAGAAGTCTGGTTGGGGCGGGCACTGTGGCGTAACTGGTAAAGCCGCTGCCTGCAGTGCCGGCATCCCACAGGGCACTGGTTTGAGTCCCAGATGCTCCTCTTCCAATCCTGCTCTCTGCTATGAGCTGGGAAAGCACTAGAAGATGGTCCAAGTCCTTGTGCCCCTGCACCCGTGTGTGGGAAGACCCAGAAGAAGCTCCTGGCTTCAGATCAGCACAGCTCCAGCATTTGCGGCAACTGAGGAGTGAACCAGCAGATGGAAGACCTCTCTCTCTCTCTCTCTCTGCCCCTCCTTCTCTGTGTAACTCTGACTTTCAAGAAAAATAAAATAAACCTTTAAAAAAAAAAAAAAAAGAAGCCTGGTAGCTGGCACAAATTAAACACCCAATAAATGGCAGTGCATTCATTCTTCATAGTAAGGAAGTGAAAACATACAGTAAGGCCAAGGGACTTAAAAATCTATTAGAGAAGCCTGTGAAAGCAGATGGATACAGTCCAGTCAAATATTTAGATTGATAAATTCAATGAGGAAAGGAATCGTGATATATTTATCCTTAGAGTTCCAGAACTAACACAGGGCCTGGCACATGCAATAGGTGTTCAATAAAGACTTGCTGAAACGAAGTGAGCGTGAAAATATGTTATCTGGAAAAATTTTTTTAAAAGATACAGTCTCAAGTTTCCTGAAAAACTGAATGTCCCAAATGACCATTCCCTAGACAAGTAACTGAGAAAGGAGTGAGACTTTTAAGCATTTCTTGAAGCATAGGCACTCCCCGCAGACTGTCTCTTTAATGACTAAGCCCACTTCCAAATCCTTTTCTACAAATATGTAATATACAAGGTCTATTATATGACAGAAATATTTAAAATTGTAATCTTAATCAATGTTGTATGCATCCTTGAAGGGGGAGGGGGTGTTACCCACAGCATAGAGGAATCTTTCCCAACTTCCATGCAAGGAGGATCAGATAAACCTAACTCACAGCTCTTCCATCTGCTGTACTCAACTTTCACCTACAAGCAGGTTGTAAACACATATTTTGTAACCATATTTCACTTTCACAAGTTTGAGTGCACACTCTAGAAAAGGAAGAGGAAAGAAAACCAACTCTCTCCAAAGTGGAGAGTGCCACAGAAGCACAAAAGAGTGCCTAACAAAACTCACCTCCCATGTCTCAGCAGCCACCTGTTAGAGCCCCAGCTTACTGTCTGGTTTTTGCAAACTCAAAATTCTCCAGGGAGCAGACAAGGAAACAAGTACAAAGTTAAATACGGTCCTATCTTCCCCACCACGCCACGAGAGGAGATCAGAAGAATTCTTTTCTTAAAAAGACTTCTCCAAGTTACTGCCCAGCATCTCACTACAGCATCCATTCTTCTTGTTTGGAAACTAATCAATTTTACAGAAAGCAAAAGCCACACCCTTAATAACACACGGCTCTGCACAGTGCTTGGCTTCTCTGCCCAGTCAAGTACATTTCCAGGCAGCCAGTCGGAGCTCCATCTCCTGAGCCTGCTTCAAACTAAAATCTGTTAAGTGTGAAGTCAGAAATCAAAGAGCCCCAAATCAACTGCACAAAGGACTTTTTTTGAGAGGGAAAAACATTAAAAACATCTTTCTTAATGAAATGACACCTTTTTTTTCCAGAAAAACAAAACACCTAAACTACCAGATTAAATGACAAAGTAGTTTGTAGTATTAACAAAGAACCTATAGTACACAGAGTAAAATTATTCTTAAATTATCACTTGTTTCCCATATATGGTGCCTTGAAAAGTAGCAAATTCAAGAAGGCACTGTCCAACTACTGGCACTTTAGTTATTTGTTAACATAATTTCTGGAAAGTTCTTAAGTAGCAGTTTAAAAAGCAAAACAAATTTTAATGAGAAAAAAAAAAGCCTATCCAAACTCTGGTAAAATACATTGACGATATTCACTTTTTTTTTTTAATCCAAGAAGCAGTAAGGTCACAGGCACCCAAGTGTGTGACATCTGTGGGTAGTTGATACAAATCAGAATAAAGGTTTCTCTGGAACTAAGGAGTAGAACAGCATTCAATACAATCTGACGCGATCTTTAAAAATCATTTTAACGCTAACATTTTTTAACTGCTGTGTGCGGCTCCAATAGCAAAGCCAAAGCTTTCCAAATCAAAGATTTTTCACTTCATGCACACACGCTTTTGTAAATTAAAAAAAAAAAAAAAACTAAATGTCAATGAAAACACCGAAAAATGTTCAAGGCACCCGGGACACACTATCGGAAAACATCTGTTTTCACAGCCATTGCTCAGAGTTCCGAGCAGCGCCCTTTGCAACCCGAGCTTCTTCGGAACGCCGCCCGGGGTGGACAGAGCCGGCAGCGTGGACCTGGGCGCCTCCTCGGGAGACGCGTTATTACAGATGGACTTCCGATGCCCTCCGACTCAAACAACAACGCACAGAAAGCAGCTCGCAGGCACACGCAGTGAGGAAGGGAGACAATTCGGGGTACCAGGGGCGCCACGTACTTTTCTTTTTGGTGGCAGCGGCTGCAAACGAAGGTTCCCTGAGAGCCGTCTGCACCTATCCCCACCCATCACAGCCCTGCGGAGCTCGGGACCCGGTCCGCTCGCCCCCGGGATGCTAGACCCCGTGCCTTTCCGCGTCTCCAAGGGTGGGCCGGGGGAGGCGGTGCGCTCGGGGCTACGGACAGACACCCAGGGAGGACGCGGATCCTAGGCGGACCGGACAAGGAGAGGCATCCGGGTGGGGAGGACGGCACGCCTTACGGAGACCCCCGGGGCTTGCAAATCCGCCTCGCGAGCGGCAGACAGGGTGCTGCCGGCTCTCGCAGGGGGACAGACAGACAGGCAATGCTCCGCAGGCGGACAGAGGCACACTCGCCGGAGACGCGGGAGGGCGTGAACCAGGCGGCTCCGAACGCCAAGCCCCAAATGGTGCAGAGAGACCCGACACCTCGAAGCTGAGACTTACGCTTACTTCCCGCGCTGAGAGTGAGGGTCGCGGGTCGGGGGGACCCCGCAGGTCTGCAGTGCCGCCTCTCGCGCCGAGCCGGTGACCTCAGGTACCCTCTGCGCCCCACCCACCCGCACGGTCGCCCCCTTCCTCGCCGGCCCGGGTGCGCGGCCGGGAGACGCTGCCGGGGCCAGGGGTGCGCACCGCAGGCCCGCGGGAAGCGCTGCGTGAGCCCGAGGCCCGCGGCGAGGCTCAGACTGGGCGGGCGGCCCCCATCGCTCTCCGGCCGCCGCGCCGCCTCACTCGGGGGAGGGGAGGAGGGGGCGGCGGCTCCTGCCTCCGCCTCGCGGTCAAGTCCGGCTCATGCTTCAGCCCGCGCGCGCAGCCCCGGCCGCCCTCCTCCCCTCCCCCGCCTCCGGCTCTGCCGCTGGTGCCCCTGCCGCCGCCGCCACCCCAGCCTCGGAGCCGCCCGCCACCAGCCCCAGGGAGCGTGCGGCGCCGGCGAGCAGCGGCACGAACGGCAGCAGCTCGGCCGCCGACCCGGAAGCTCTTACGCCGCCAGCCGCGAGGCGGCGAGGGGTGTGAACCCGGAAGCGATTTCCTTGCCCCGGTAGCGGCGGTTTAGAAAGCCGAGGCCTTGGGAGATCTGGGAGCCCAGAGAGGGTGCGGGGCGAAGGGCGCCCGAGTGCCGGGAGAAGGAAGGACTGTCAGAGAGCCGGTGCGCAGGAGGCTCTCCGGACCCCAGGGGCCCGAGCTCGCGGGCGCCGAGGGTGCCCCTGTCGCGGGAAGTCCGGCCGGGCCCGGAGCCCGGGAGCGGGGCCCGAGCATGGGAAAGCGGTGAGGGTCCCGCCCCGAGGGGCAGCCGGCCGCCCGCACGGGGGAGACCGCTCGGTTTCCTCGGGGGCAACGAGGAGGAGCAGGATCCCGACTGCAGCGAGGTGGCACCCGAGCCGTCTGGTTTCTGCAGGCAAGGACTTCGTTTTTCACCTGCAGCTGCGGAGAAGCCGCCGCCTCGGGGGCAGGGGGAGGATGGGCTGGACCTCGAGGGGCGGTGGCGGAGCTCGGAGCCTCCGGGGCCGAGGGCGGGTCGTGGCCACCCAGCCGCTCGTCCCAGCTCGTCTTTTGGACGGGTTTCCGCTTTCGCTCTTTGCTTTTTCCCCCGTGCTGGGTTCTGTGTCTTTGTCTGGTTGTTGATTTGGGGTTTTTGTTGTTTAGTTCTTTTTAGCTCCACCAGAAGTCTTTTCATCAAGCGGGCCTGGGTCCGGCTCTGGGCCCCACTCCTTCCTTTCCCGCTCTGCGGAAGAGCTGCTGTGTGTGTGTGCACTTTGTTTAGGGACAGACCTGCCCCGGGCACGCGAGACGACCTCCCCTCCCCGGTCGCCGCGTGAGTCGAGTGCCCACGCGTGTTCTCAGCGGCTCCTGACACACAACCACGCCCACCGCTTCGATGACAGAGGGTCCTGCCCGCAGCAGTCTCGCTATCCTATGCCTAAACGTTTGCCAGCGAATTAAGCCCTAGTGCCACACATTTCCTGTGTGAATCAGTTAATTCTGAGGCAAAACTCAGTCTAGCCATTGCAGACTGGTTACGCTTTCCTAACTGTTCAGTTTAGTTCGTTCCCCTCTCCCATCCATTTGTATGTGTTTCTGTCTTAGCATGTTTAGCTGCCTATAGGAGAAGCTGTCCTTAGTTTCCTGGCTTAAGCCTTTGGTTCCTCCTTTCACGTCACCGGAAGAATGTACATTTCTTTAAAATTGATTTTAAGGCCAGCGCCGTGGCTCACTTGGCTACTCCTCCACCTGCGGCGCTGGCACACCGGGTTCTAGTCCCGGTCAGGGCGCTGGATTCTGTCCCGGTTGCTCCTCTTCCAGTCCAGCTCTCTGCTGTGGCCCGGGAGTGCAGTGGAGGATGGCCCAGGTGCTTGGGCCCTGCACCCCATGGGAGACCAGGAGAAGCACCTGGCTCCTGCCTTTGGATCAGCGCAGTGCGCCGATCCAACGCGCCAGCCATAGTGGCCACTTGGGGGGTAAGCCAACAGCAAAAGGAAGACCTTTCCCTCTGTCTCTCTCTCTCTCTCTCTCTCACTAACTGCCTATCCAAAAAAAAAAAAAAAAAAATCGATTTTAAGACATTAAATGACTTTAAAAACAGAATGCTATAATGCCAAAACCTCATATCTAAGAGTTTTTTTTTTTTAAGGTTTATTTATTTATTTGAAAGAGTTACAGAGAGGGAAAGAGGCAGAGAGAAAAGTCTTCCATCTGCTCATTCACTCTCCAAATGGCCACAACGGCCAGAGCTATGCCAATCCGAAGCCAAAAGCTTCTTTCGGGTCTCCCACACAGGTGCAGCGGCCCAAGGACTTAGACCATCCTGTACTGCTTTCCCAGGCCACAGCAGAGAGCTGGATCGGAAGTGGAGCAGCCAGGACTCAAACCGGTGCCCATATGGGATGCTGGCAGGCAGAGGCTTTACCACGCCATAGCACCTGCCCCCATATCTAAGTTTTAGTCACATCCCATTTGTTTACCTTTTGAAAGCCGAAAGTTTTGCGCAGTACAGCATATTCTAGAGGAGTGATGAGTGCAAAGCATTTGAGTTGATCAAGACAACTTAGAAAACTAAGAATTAAGGCCGGCGCCGTGGCTCAACAGGCTAATCCTCCGCCTTGCGGCGCCGGCACACCGGGTTCTAGTCCCGGTCGGGGCACCGGATTCTGTCCCGGTTGCCCCTCTTCCAGGCCAGCCCTCTGCTGTGGCCCAGGAGTGCAGTGGAGGATGGCCCAAGTGCTTGGGCCCTGCACCCCATGGGAGACCAGGAACTGGCTCCTGCCATCGGATGAGCGCGGTGCGCCGGCCGCAGCACACCATCCGCGGCGGTCATTGGAGGGTGAACCAACGGCAAAAGGAAGACCTTTCTCTCTGTCTCTCTCTCACTGTCCACTCTGCCTGTAAAAAAAAAAAAAAAATAAATAAATAAATAAAGAAAAGAAAACTAAGAATTATTTGATCTCTGTTTTAGGTGCCTAATAGAAGGCGTCTCTGTAATTGTGCAATGTGTACTACACGGAGTATCATTAGTAGAGTGTCTTTTTGGGAGCTTGCAGTTTTCACAGAGGCATATATCTCATAATTAGTAAAATTTTATTATTTTGAAGTCATTGTCAATTTAAGGTGAAAAGTAATCAATAACTAGAAATGCAAAAAATAGGCCTTATGGTCTAGGAAGCTCTGTTGCATGAGGTAGGTTTAAGAATGAGCTAATGAAAAAAGTGAACTGAAAAAAAATTCTATGACTATGGAATGAGAATGAATATGTCCTTATAAACTCACAAAATGAAATGTCTTTATCCTAATGTTTTACTATAGCTCTTTGGTCCTAAATTGATGAAGACTTTAAAATAAAATTTTGTGCAGTGATTTTAATGTTTGTTTTAATCTTAGGTTGAAGTTTTTTAAAATGTCAAAAGTTACTGGACTTTAAAAGAATTTTGTTTTAAAGAAATTTTCCAATTACAAGAAATAATTAAACTGATAAGGACAGATATTACACTTGATCTTAGCCAAAAGGCTGAGAAGTAATAAAAAACATTTTTTAAATTTATTGCTTAGAAAGATGGATTAAAAGTTCCAAAGTGACTTTATCAGTGGCAGTTGGGAGACAAAATAAATTACTGTGTTTCCTCTCTAGTAACACTCAAATCCCCCTTGTTTGCAAATGGTCTCATTTTTCTCTTGAGAGTTGGAGCAATAAGGAATTCATAAAATAGGAACAGGTCATTTTAATGCTCGGTGAGTTTTTTTTTATAAAAATTGAAGACAGTTCATCTCAACATGGCTTGGAAACGAACTTTTTGATTTTCTTTTAGAAATTTGCTGGCCTATAAGTGAAAGGAACCTTTTTTGAAAAGAGTAAAAAGGGGCCAGTACTGTGGCATAACGGGTAAAGCTGCCACCTGCAGTGCCAGCATCCCATTTGCGTCCGGTTCGAGTCCTGGCTGCTCCACTTTCAGATGCAGCTCTCTGCTGTGGCCTGGGAAAGCAGAGGAAGATGGCCCGAGTCCTTGGGCCCCTGCACCTATCTGGGAGGCACATTAACAGGGAACCAGATTGGAAGTGGAGCAGCCAGGACTCCAATCAACACCCATATGGGATGCTGGCATTGTAGGCAGTGGCTTTGCCTGCCGTGCCATAAAGTTGGCCCCATTCTAAGAAAAAAAACCTGACATTTAAAAATTGTTTTTCCAAAAGATTATGTAGAAATAGAAACTATTATATTAAGATGTAGTATTTTTTTGCTTTGCCACCAATTTTGTCATTTAATCTTTGCAAGGATTTTTTTTTTTTGTCTTTCTATAAAGCAATGGGAAATCCAGAAAACATAGAAGATGCATATGTTGCTGTTATTCGTCCAAAGAATACTGCCAGTCTCAATTCTCGAGAATACAGAGCTAAGTCATATGAAGTAAGAGAATTTAATGACATTTGATTTCTACTATTGACTGTCATTCTCTGTTGTCATTTACATATAAACTCTTACCATAGCCAATAAATTCTTACTGACAAACTCATTATTCTGAATCTACCCATCACTGTCTTTTGTGTGTCGCAGCCTTTTGACCATTTGCTATTCATTGACATGATAGGTTATTACATGTTAAAAGTTACTTGTTTGAATTATACTTAGAATTTATAGGCTTAGATTCGAGTATGATTTATGGAATGGTTCTTGAAAAGTAGAAACCACTGCAATGTCAGTTCACTCAAAATTTCATTCTAAACATTGTTCTTGGTTATTCTGTCAAATTACTATTTTTAGCAGTTCATTTAAATGTATATTTTACTGTAAGTTTTAGTCATTACTTCTCTGTAGTACTGAGTCATATTACATATATTAGCAAACGTGTAACTGAGGCAAAAAATATATATAACTGAATTGTTACCTTTTCTGTGCTGTGAATTCTAAGCACTGTAAATACTTCTGACCTAACCTGAGTGACTTCTCGGGTTTTGCTGGAGCTGCTTGTTAAGGTTAGCTGAAGTCTGCGAGGGGACTACAGAGGCTCTCAGGAGGGTGCCCCTTCCGCCGTGCTCTGGCTTGCCATTTCTCAGTCCTGGCTACACTAAAAGTCTTGAAAATGCCAGTCCCAGGTCCAGACTTCAGACACCTTCATTTAATAGAGCTCAGATTGGGCTAGGCGTTGGCATTATTTTTATGACTTAGCAAGTTCTTTTAATTTGCAGCTATGGTTGAAAAAGGCTGCTAGCTTATTGTAGTATTCTGTATCAACTAAATTTTATTCTAAACTTTGTCTTAATGTTATTTTTCTTGTCGCAGATTTTGTTGCATGAAGTTCCCATTGAAGGGCAGAAAAAAAAGAGGAAGAAAGTTTTGTTGGAAACCAAACTTCAAGGCAATAGTGAAATAACACAAGGCATATTGGATTATGTAGTGGAGACTACTAAACCAATTTCTCCTGCAAACCAGGGTATCAGAGGTAGGAAATTCCTCTCCCCACACACACCCTTTTTAATTAATTAATTAATTTCAGACGCATACAGGGAAGATCTCTCATCCACTGGCCCACCCCCAGATGTCCACAGTGAATGGGGCCAGGAACTCAATCCGGGTCTCCCAGGTAGTTGGCAGGAACCCAGTCACTTGAGTCATCACCTGTTGCCTCCCAGGGTATACGATAGGCAGGAATCAGAAGCCACATCCAGGAACCAAACTTGGCACTCTAGGATGCAGTTGTCTTAACCAGTACCTTAACCATGGGTGGCTTTAAATATCTGTAGAGAAAGGTATTTTTAAAACATACTAAAATCTATTTATTTTTATGTTGCTTTCATTTAAAAAAAAACTTGTGGGTTAGCACTGAGGCATAGTGGGCTAAGCCTCCGTTTGCAGCGCTGACATCCATATGGGTGCTGGTTTGTGTTCCGGCTGCTCCTCTGCCGATTCAGCTCTCTGCTACGGCCTGGGAAAGCGGCAGAAGATGGTGCACGTCCCTGGGCCCCTGCACCCATGTGGGAGGGAAGAAGCTCCTGGCTCCTGGCTTTGGGTCAGCCCAGTTCTAGCTATTTGGGGAGTGAACCAGCGGATGGAGGACCTTTCTGTCTGTCTCTCCCTCTTTCGTTCTGTAAATGTAGCTCTCAAATAAAATAAGATGTTAAAAAAAAAAAAAAAGCAACTTACACTATAAGTTTTTGATGAAGTGGCTAAGCCCTACTTGGGATGCCAGCATCCCATGTCATAGGTGCCAGTGTTCCAGTCCTGGCTCCACTCCTGATTCAACCTTCCCACTTATGAGTACTATAGGAGGCACCAGCTGGTCGTTCAGGTACTTGGATTCCTGCCAATGACATGGGAGACCTGCATTGAGTTCCTGGCTCATGGCTTCAACTTGGCCCAGCCCTAACTGTTGTGAGCATCTGGGGAGTGGACCAGTGAGTTTGAGGTCTCTTATTTTCGTTTTCTTTCTTCACTGTCCCTCTACCTTTCAAATAAAGTAAATAAATAAAAATGACTTAAAAAGAAGGAAAAAATGCAAAAGACTCGGAATTTTTTTGGGGGGCCAAGAACTAACATGACAAAAAAAGAAAAAGAAAACCACTAATGACTATTTTGTTACACTTGAAAAGTGTAATTCTACAGTTACAGAGAAACTACTGTAGTAGCGAACTGTACAAATGGTCCCTGGAAGTCTAGTCTTAATTAAAAGTGTTTAGAGAAGTCCTGGTGTTGTGGCACAGCAGATTAAACACCGCTTGGGACACCAGCATCACACAGTGATGCTCTGCTTTGCATCTGGCTCCCAGCTAATGCACCTGTGGGAGATCCAAATGGAGTTCCTGGCTCCTGTCTTCGGCGTGAGCCAAACCTGACCATTGCGGCCATTTGAAGCGTGAATCAGCAGATGGAAGATCGATTTCTCTCTCTCTCATTCGGCCTTTCAAATAATTAAATAGATAATCTTAACAACAAAAGAAGTCCTATGTTAATGATTTGTTCAACAGTGAGGAAGGGGTAGATATTTGGCTCAGTAATAATATGCCATTTGGGACATCAGTGTTCCATACTGGAGTTCTGTGTTTGAGTCCTGGCTCCGTTTCCAATTCCAGCCTTGCCAGTATACACTCTGGGAAGCAGGAGATGAAGGCTCAAGTACTTGTGCCCCTGCACCTGTATGGGAGATACCCAGTTGAGGCCCCTGACTTCAGTCTGGCCTACTCCCAGCTGTTGGGGCATTTGGGGGGTTGAACCAAATGGAAGGTTTCTCTCTCCCTGTTCATTTCTCTCTCTTTCTCTGCCTTTCAAATAAAATGAGTTAATAAAAATTTATGACATAAATTAAGTCAAGATTCAGGCATTATAATTTTAAAAGGTAAAGTAAATTTCAAGCAGTTGAAAGCAGTGAGGTAAACCTCTCTGAACCTACTTTTTTAATTTTTTAAAGCTTAGTGTTTTAGGGAGGCAGAGGCAAAGAGAGAGAGGTCTTCCATTTGCTGGTTCACTCCCCAAATGGCCGCAACGGCCAGAGCTGATCCTATCCGAAGCCAGGAGCCAGGAGTTTCTTCTGGGTCTCCCACACGGGTGCAGGAGCCCAAAGACTTGGGCCATCTTCTGCTTTCCCAGGCCATAGCAGAGAGCTGGATCAGAAGAGCAGCAGCTGGGACTTGAACTGGCACCAATATGGGATGCCAGCACTGCAGACAGCAGCTTTATCTGCTATGCCGCAGTGCCGGCTCCCCAGGTTTACTTTCAGTAAAATAAGTTAGAAACCAATTTTAGCTAACAGTAAAATGTATTAATATATTTTTAGTCAGCTTTTCATAAGAGAAATTGAAAGAGAAGTTTTATTTAATTAAATAGAAAATTATATAATTTAGCCATTTATATACAGAATATCCTATTCAATGGAGTTTTTATAAATGTATAAGATATTTTTATAATGACATGGTACTTTTTGTAAGCAGAACAAATGAAGTCACAAATGTAGCAGTAGTTAATGCTTTAATTTTTGTGCATTGCTATATATAGTTTACAAAGTTCTACCCAACTTACTTATTTGTAAAATGCTTAAATTGATTTTATAAATTGCTCTGAAGTCATTTTCACATCTCTAAAATGGAAATGTAGACATAGGTGTCACCTGTTAAGAGCAGATTACTATGAGTGGTGGGATTAGCACTAGATCCTGTATCTCTCATTGTCACTGTTCCTTTCCCCACTCAGCACATCTGATAGTTATGTTTCTGAGTGTGGTCTGCAAAGTGGACAGTTCACAGTGGATCACACCCAGCTTTGAGGGAGCAGCAGAGCAGGGAAGATTAAGTGAGGAAGAAACCTCAAGCCAGACAAAAGAAATAATGCCTGTGGAATTTATTAGAATTTTATTCTGTATCCAACACTTGTATTTCATATAACTGCTAGTTTTGTAAAATAATTTTTGGCGCTATAATATAATAGACTATTCCTTACGATCTTAATATTATCTCTCCATCCACAGAGAGCCCATTCCTAGCACTGTGCATTTCTACCTGAGTCAGGAACAAGGTTCTGTTTCTTAGGGTGAGAACTGAAGGGTTAGTAAATATGACAAAGGATCTAGAGGATGAGGGGTTTTTGAGCACAAGACTTGCAGATTATTAATAATAGCCCCCTCTCTGCCAAATTCAGAAAAGCAGACCAAGAGTGGTAGTTAGAATTCAAAACAATAGTTTGTAGCCCAATCATATTTTTATAAAACCTGGAATTAAGAATAGAAGTTAAATGTTAAATGAAGAACTACTAAACATTAAGACTTTGAAATCTAATTATATCTCCCTCCTTAGCCAGCCGAGGCTAACAAAATTCTAAGTATCCCTTCTGAGTGAGCACTTGTATGTCTGTTGACTCTGCATGGTGCTTTGCTGTTCACTTGTTCTCTCCATCCGTACCAGATCAATTTTCTTTGATCTAGGAAGTTTCTCTTGTAATGAGCAATATACCACAACATGGACTCTGCTGGCTGACTGTCCACAGAATGTTCATTAGACTAGCTGTTTTTTATTTCAGTTCCTCTTGATATAGCCTTTTAATACTGTATTTTTTAATTCTCAAGGTAACTTAAGATTTAAAGTCTGTTATTGTTATTTTTATTGACTTAAATGATTAGGCAAACGAGTAGTACTGATGAAGACATTTCCTCTGGATGGAGAAAAGATGGGCAGAGAAGCTGCATTATTTATTGTTCCATCAGTTGTCAAAGGTAAAGTCTACATTCATTTTATGAATCTTTGTGTACTTTAGATGTTAAGTTGAAGTCCATCGAGGAACTTGGGAATTTGCATTTAAAATTCATAATAAAATACATGTTTATAAATTAAATGAGGGGCTGACACTGTGGCATAGCAAGTAAAGCCACCACCTGCAGTGCTGGCATCCCATATGGGCACTGGTTCGAGTCTCAGCTGCTCTACTTCCGGTCTAGTTCTCTGCTGTGGCCTGGGAAAGCAGTAGAAGATGGCCCAAGTGCCTGGACCTGTGCACCTGTGTGGGAGATCCGGAAGAAGCTCCTGGCTCCTGGCTTCGGATAAGCCCAGCTCAAGCCGTTGAGACCATCTGGGGAGAGACCTAGCGCATGGAAGACCTCTCTCTCTCTCTCTCTCTCTCTCTCTCTCTCTCTCTGCCTCTCTGTAACTCTACCTTTCAAGTAAATAAATAAATCTTTAACAATTAAATTAACTGAAAAAGGGAAATATTTTACTTAAAGATGTTTTGATTTCAAAGTAATAAACAGGCTTCCTAGCTCAATGATAGTGTTTTGGTTTTGGTTTTTTGAAGTAGGATGAAGAAGTGAGGGAAGAGTAAAGGCATAACTGAAATTAAAAGAATCCAGGCTATAATAAGAGAGTTTTCAAATGATGGGCTATAGATAGAATAAAAACAGATATTTAAGTATTCTGGAGAATTAACGTATTATAATCAGGGTCCAATTCATATTTGGGACCAGAAAATGTCAATAATAGTTCTAAAATATTCCATGCATTATTGGTAATCTTTAAAGAACATGGATCTAACATGAAAATTTAATTTGAGCCTTTGACATCCTGGAATAATGCTCACAGAAAAACATTGAATTTCAATGCAGACCTTATAGCCCTCTAATTTTTTACCCTGAACAGATGGTTTCTTTAAGATTTAGTTTACTGCAGGGGCAGGGACAATTTTTTTTACCTGCCCTTGCTTGGCTCAGTTGTGGAAGAATTCAGTGAGTTAACAGATTTGAAATCACTTTGGCTACTAGAGTTCTGGTAATGTTACTAGTGACGTAATGATGAGCCACCGTGGACAACCCATCAGCTTGCTGCTACACAATACTTAGATGTATGTTATTAACCCTCTCTAGCATTCCAGATATGTTTCCTCAGGAGGTATAGGTTAAAAAGTTCAGTATTTTATTTTGTTTTATTTTTTGAAGATTTATTTATTTATTTTGAAAGAGTTACAGAGAGATAGAGATCTTCTATCCACTGGTTTAGTCCCCTGGGCCAAACCAAAGCCAGCAGCCAGGAGTGTCTTCTGTATCTCCCACGTGGGTGGCAGGGGCCTAGGTATTTGGGCCATCATGCATTGCTTTCCCAGGCCATTACCAGGGAGCTGGATCAGAAGTGGAGCAGCCAGAACTTGAACCAGCACACATATTGCTAGGATATCAGTGTCTTAGGCGTTGGCTTTACCTGCTACACAACAATGCTGGCCCCTGTTTTATGGTTTTGTTTTGTTTTTTTAAGCTATTTGAAAGACAGGAGAGAGATGGAAAAAGAGTGATCATCTGTCTTCTGGTTTGTCTCCCAAATATCTGCAACAGCCAGGGCTGGGCTAAACTGAAGTTAGGATTTAGGAACTCCATCCAAGTCTTTCATGTGGGTGACAGGAATCTAAGTATATGAGCCATCGCTTTTTGGAGGTGGGACTCCATCTCAGGCATCCCAAGTGGCAACTTAATCTGTTATACCGCAACACCTGCCCCTAAAAGTTCAGTATTTTAAACGGTGTTAGAAGTCTCAGTAAAAGGTTTTGTCACACCATTGAGAGAAATAGGAAAGAATTTCTGCAGCTCTCCAAGGTTCTTTTTTGTTTTGTTTTAAAGATTTATTTATTTGGAAGCAGAGTTAGAGAGAAGGAGAGACAAATTGAGATCTTCCATCCCCTGGTTCACTCCTCATATGGCCACAAAGACCCGAGCTAGGCTAGACTAGGCTGAAACCAGGAGCCAGGAGCTTCTTCATGGTCTCCCACATGGGTACAGGGGCCCAAGACTTGGGCTATTCTCCTCTGCTTTCCCAGGTACAATAGCAGGGAGCTGGATAGGAAATAGAGCAGCTTGGACTTGAACTGATGCCCATATGGATGCTGGCACTGCAGGCCATGTCTTAACCCTCTGAATTACACCAGCCCCTCTTCCAAGATTCCAAATGCTACGTTCACTCAAGTGTACCAGGTCACAGAGCTAGCCAACACTTGAATGTAGGCCTTCTAATTACAAAACTAGAATGATTTGTATTCTATTTAATAAATTTTAGTGTTTAAAATATGTGTATTTTTATTTATTTGTTTGTTTGAGAGGCCTAGAGACAGAGAAAGAAGGATCCTATACACTGATTCACTCCCCAAATGCCTGCAACAGCTGAGGCTGGGCTGGGGCCAGAGCCAGGAGCTGGGAACACAATCCAGGTCTCCAATGAGGGTGGCAAGAACATAGTTACTTGAGCCATTACTGCTGCCCACCAGGGTCTGCATTGGTTGGAAGCTGCAGTTAGGAGTTGGAATCGGAATTCAAAGGCGGGTACTCTAACATGAAACATGGATATCCTAACTACTAGGTTAAAGTAAACTTTTGTTGACTTTCACTGTATACTTTAAATGAAAACATGCAACTGTAAATCTTTTATATGCTGATATAATTCTTTGTTTTTCTTTTTCAGATAATACTAAATATACATATACTCCAGGATGCCCAATTTTTTACTGCTTACAAGATATTATGCGAGTCTGCAGTGAATCCAGTACTCAATTTGCTACTCTTACAGCAAGAATGTTAATAGCTTTGGATAAGTAAGAAATGCCGTGAAAAATATTTTTAAATTAATCAAATATATATACATAGTAGAGATGAGTTCTCATAGATACAGATACTTTTGGAAGAAAGTTTTTAAAAATAATGTAAAGAAACTGTAAGTTTTTCAGTTATTATATAGGAATGAGTAGCTCCCAGGACAGGACTGTCCTGGTCTCCTTACAAGTTAATCTTATTCTGCAAAAATGACTAACATGAATTAAGATTCTCCTGTTATTAAACTAGATTTAGTATTGAATTTCTCTTATCAGTGTATATGTCAGTTACCTTTCCTGTCTTTGTCTTTCTGTAATAATAGGACTAAAGTCACCTACATCTTGGTGATTTAAATTTTAAAAGTTCTTCATGTATTTTGAAAGGAGTTTTGTAAGTTATAATTGTTTACATTAAAAACGTTTGCTCTGTCCATTAACAAACCTTTTATTAATAATAAATGACTTGGGGCCGATGCCTTGGCTCACTTGGTTAATCCTCCACCTGTAGCGCCGGGTTCTAGTCCCGGTTGTTCCTCTTCCAGTCCAGCTCTCTGCTGTGGCCTGGGAAGGCAGTGGAGGATGGCCCAAGTGCTTGGGCCCGCACCCACATGGGAGACCAGGAAGAAGCACCTGGCTCCTGGCTTTGGATCGGCACAGTGCCGGCTGTAGGCCATTTGGGGAGTGAACCAATGGAAGGAAAACCTTTCTCTCTCTCTCTCTGTCTATAACTTTACCTGTCAAATAAATAGAAAAAAAAGAAAGAAAAAATAGTAATAAATGACTTAACCAACACTAATTAAAATTCTAAAAATCTGAAGGTAATACTAGAAAATATCACATATTAGAATTGGATAATAGTCCGCCCTTTCTGTCTTCACTTTTGACACATTCTTCTACTGTCTTTTTTTTTTTTTAATGTTTTGCCAGGTGGTTGGATGAACGGCATGCACAATCTCACTTTATTCCAGCTTTATTCCGACCCTCTCCTCTTGAGCGAATAAAAACTAATGTCATAAACCCTGCATATGCTACTGAATCAGGTCAGACAGAAAACTCACTGCATATGGGCTATAGTGCACTAGAAATCAAGAGTAAGATGTTAGCCCTAGAGAAAGCGGATACCTGTATTTACAACCCTTTGTTTGGATCAGATCTTCAGTATACAAACCGGGTAAGACGTGAACAAATTTTGTCTCTGGTTGCAAAAGATGTTCCGTCTCAAATGTAATTTTTTTTCTGGGATAAATACATCTGTTACTAACTGTGAACATTAAGATGACATCCATATTTACTTATTATGTATATAAAAATCAGGTTTCTAAACTCTTAGGAGTTTTTGTTTTGTTTTCCCTTTCTAGGTAGATAAAGTGGTAATAAATCCATACTTTGGTCTCGGAGCTCCAGACTACTCAAAAATCCAAATCCCTAAACAGGAGAAATGGCAGAGAAGCATGAGCAGTGTCACAGAAGACAAGTACTGTTTTGCTTTTACTCCACATTGCTTTATTTAGGACTTGCATTCTAATGTTAAATTACTACTTAAGGGGCCGGCTCACTTGGTTAATCCTCCGCCTTCGGCACCGGCATCCCATATGGGCACCGGGTTCTAGTCCCAGTTGCTCCTCTTCCAGTCCAGCTGTCTGCTGTGGCCTGGGAAGGCAGTGGAGGATGGCCCAAGTGCTGGGGCCCCTGCACCCAAGTGGGAGACCAGGAGGAAGCACCTGGCTCCTGGCCTCGGATTGGCGCAGCGTCGGCTGAAGCAGCCATCTGGGGAGTAAGCCAACGAAGGAAGACCTTTCTCTCTGTCTCTCTTTCTCTCACTGTCTATAACTCTACCTATCAAATAAATTTTTTTTAAAATTACTACTTAAGATTATATATGCAGTGTAATCACTACTTAGTTTGCAGCTGCTCTGCTATATATAGCATAGATGTGTCACATTTGTTTTAAAACTTTGAATTCAACAGCGCTATTATATTTTTAAAATTTCTTTTTAATGATTAGAGAACGACAGTGGGTAGATGATTTCCCTCTCCATCGAAGTGCCTGTGAAGGAGATTCCGAATTACTTACTCGTCTTCTCAATGAAAGATTTTCAGTCAACCAATTAGATAGTGATCACTGGGCTCCCATTCATTATGCATGCTGGTAAGTGGATTATTTATTCTTTTCTGAAAGAATAAACTCTTGGTTACAAGTGTTTGTCCTTCTTATCAAAACTATTTCCATTCCAAACACTTTTTTTTCTCTGCCATGTTTACCTTTAGAGCTTTCTATTTTGGTCTTTGGTGCTTTATAATGCCACTATTCAAAATTGTAATATCTTGCTCCATTGGACAAGTATGCCAGTGTTCCTAGGAACTGCTGAGTCATGCAGTAGGATAGTCAATAACTAGTAAATGTCATCATACAGTACAAAGTCCTTTTGTCACTTGTAGTTTCTGGTTTTTTGTATGGATGTTAATATTATGTTAGTATATCCTTAATATAAAATGTACATATATTAACTACTTAAAATGTGACCCTGAATCTTGTCAGGAAAGTATCCTTTCAGTTCTTCAAGAAGCTGTGGTATCAAAAAGTCTCCAGAAGCCTTCACTGGAATCACAGTCTTCCTGCTTTTAGATGTGAGGGTTGGAACAGGACTGGGGTTAGTTCTTTCTTTCTTTTTCTTAAAGATTTGTGTTATTTATTTGAAAGGCAGAGTTAGAGAGAAAGAGAGGTCTTCCATCCACTGGTTCACTCCCCAAACGGCTGCAATGACCAGAGCTGGCCTAGGCTGAAGCCAGGAGCTTTATCTGAGTTTCCCATGTGGTTGCAGGGCCCCAAGGGCATGGGCTGTCTTGTGCTGCTTTCCCAAGCACATTAGCAGGGAGCTAGATCAGAAGTGGAGCATCTAACTGGTGCTCATATGGGACGGCAGTGTTAGACTGTGGCTTTACCTGCTACTACACCACGATGCTGCCTCCAGCTTAGCTCTTTCTACTACTTGTCAAATATAGCTCTGACTCTCCTCCTGTTTCTACATAATAACTCTTTTCCTCACCTAGGCTAAGTTCTTAGTGCTCACAGCTTAGTACTGTGTGCCTTCATCTAGAAAGGACTTACTGAAGTTTTTAACCATCATTTCTGTGTGAAAGTTGGTGTTGACCCATTGTTGAAAGTGAATTTCCTTTGCCTGTGTAAGAACTATCATGTTGGGTACTGCCTGTAAATATCAATAATGTCATAGCTGTGTCACAGTAACTAAGGAACTTTACTTCTCTGCATATCTGTGTATTTATCTGCATATGTAGTACAATAGTGCATTTCTAGAGTTCTCTTGAATTCAAAATTCTTTTGCTTTCTCTGATTCTAATGTTTGTGATCATACAGCTAAATATGAGGGTGCTTCAAAAGTTCATGGAAATGAAATTAAAATATCTGAGGCTGGGTGAGGTCCTTAGGCCAGGATACATAATCCAAGTCTCTCATAAGGATTGCAGAAACCCAATTATTTGAGCCAGCACTCCTGCCTGCCAAGGTTTGCATTGGTGGGAAGCTGGAGTCAGAAGTCAAAGCTGGAAATTGATCCCAGACACAGGTCTCTTAGCTGCTGAGCTAAGCACTCACTTCACCAAATCAGATTTTTTTTTTAATGTATTTATTTTTTTTTTTTTGACAGGCAGAGTGGACAGTGAGAGAGAGAGAAAGAGAGAAGAGAGAAAGGTCTTCCTTTGCTGTTGGTTCACCCTCCGGTGGCCACCGCGGCTGGCAAGCTGCGGCCGGCGCACCATGCTGATCTGATGGCAGGATCCAGGTGCTTTTCCTGGTCTCCCATGGGATGCAGGGCCCAAGCTCTTGGGCTCTCCTCCACTGTACTCCCTGGCCACAGCAGAGAGCTGGCCTGGAAGAGGGGCAACCAGGACAGAATCCGGCGCCCCTACCGGGACTAGAGCCGGCGCCACAAGGCGGAGGATTAGCCTGTTGAGCCACTGTGCCGGCCAGATTTTTTTTTTTTTTTAATAAGTCAGAATTACAGAGAGAGAGGGATATCTTTTATCCTCTGGTTCATTCCCAAGCCAGGAGCTTCTTCCAGGTCTCCCTTGTGGGTACAGGGGCCCACACACTTGGGCCATCCTCCACTGCTTTCCCAGGCCACAACAGAGAGCTGGATCAGAAGAGAAGTGGCTGGGGAATCGGGCTGGTACCCATATGGGAATCGGTGCTGCAGATAGCGGCTTAACCTGCTGTGCCACAGCACTGGCCCCAAATCACTTTATCTTAATTCCATTTTTCTGTGAATTTTTTCCAGTACCCTTGTGTAGTTTAAACCTCAAGAAAGTATGTTGTGGAATTAGAACAGGCAAAGGCAATGAATTTTAGTCTAGGAATTCCAGATTTATGGTTCTGTTTTGCTCTTTTTAAGTGGCAGGGGATTATTCTGTAAGAAACAATGGTAATTTTTTCAACTACCTATAACATAAAAACAAAATATGTATAGTATTTGATGTGCATGGAAAAGATGGGGTTTTTTACTTTCCCTAAAATTTGAATAGAAAATACAAATAAGGTGCTTTGAAAGCATATAGTAAGAACTAAGTAGATGTTGGCTTTTATTAGTAAATACTGTTAAAATACAAAGATTATGATGTCTAAACCTAAAATTTATTATCATGGTATTTTTAAGATTAATTTTTGTCAGCTGGAAATACTAATATTTAGTTCACTAGGAGCAATATAGTTCACCTTGCAGTACTTTTAATCAGATGCATCATTTGATATGAATTTGAATTTAAAAATGACTTAACTAGTAAGACATTAAATTACCTTTTCTTGGAAATATATTCTTAGTACTAATTGGTGCAAGGATTGAGGCGAGTACGCTGGGCTATGATTGAAACACTGAGGTTTGGTCCTGTCTTTATAAGGTCAGACAAGGCATTTCACCCCTCTTAGTTTTCTCATCTTTCAAATAGAATTTTGGATTAGGTCAATAGTTCTCAAACTTTCTGGACTGAAGACCCCTTTTACTGCTAAAAGATGCAGAATATCAAAGACCTTTTGCTTATGTGGATTAAATCTAGTAGTATTTACCATATTAGAAATCACAACTGAGAGGTATTTTAAGTGTTTATTTTATAACAATATGCATATTAATATAAAATTAATTTTATGAAAAATACCATATTTTCCAAAATTTAAAAAAAATCAGTGAAGAGGGTGGCATTGCTGTACATTTCCACACATCTCTTTTCTGTGTAGGTTAATAGAAGATAACTGGATTCTCTCATTTGCTTCTGCCTACAGTCTGTTACAGTATTACATGTTATAAAGTTTCTAGAAAACTCTGCACTAATGAATTATGAAAATTAAAAGAGGAAATAATATCTGAATATTATTATTACATTTGACCCAGAGAATACCCTGAAAAGTTTAGGTTTCCATATTACCTTTTGAGGTCCATTTAATGAGGTCACCCTAGGATTGCTCTAAGGTAAGATTTCTAAATTGGTGACCAGGCACCTAAAATCTGTTCTTTGCTTTCTGGAGTTAACATTTTCCCAAACTGTTTAATAAGCTTTTACCTAGTCAGAAAACTTGTGGAAAATTTGTCAGCCACTCAGTAAATATCTCACATCTCATATTCGCTCACCTCTTTATTCTTCCTGTGCAACCTGTATCAGACCCTCCATTTTCAGTTAGAGCAACGTCTTCTTTCTCTGAAGTACTTTTAGGCATCAGATCACTGTTAGAGGGTGTTTTTAGAACAATGCTATTATGACTCCCTATAAATTATGCCATCTCATTTCATTTGGGCCTCTAATATAGCTTAGCTAACTATCCAATTTTTTTAATTCATTATGTCAACCTTTTAGTCCTCCCCTTCAGACTACCCTAAGTCTTGTTACTCTTGAGAATTTAAACTGCTGCTACTTTCTCTACTTTCATCACTCCCCATACTTTTACCCTCTGTTTTCAAAGAAACTTGAAGCCATCAGAAATGTCCTCTTTTTCTAATGATTGGTTGGTTTTTGTTCCCACGTCTCCTGTATTGTAGGATTTGCATATAAAAGTCCTTCCTGTTCCTCATTTCTGTTTGTGCACGGTTCTTTCCTTCATCCCTTCAAAAATACCTACTTCTCTCTCTTCTTGCAAAGCACCTCGATGTGGCCCTGCTGCCTTTCCTTCCCACTATCCTGTTTCCCTTTTACAGCAAGACTTCAGAGGTGAGTGTGCCACATTCTTTTTCTCTTTCGCTCTTCATTAACCTTCTTAACCTTTCCAGAATTTTTAAACTCTTTCCTTTCTGTACACTGTTCACCATCCCTTTATTCTAGGAACAAATTGGAGTTGAAAGGCATATTAGAGCTTTGTCAGTACAAATGCAGGATATCATTGCTACCTTACCATCATTATTATTGAAATACTGATCTCCAATCTGTGATCCAAGCATTTGTCAAAGTATGGGAAAAGAGTAAGATTCAGAAAGTTGGCTTCTAACTCTGGCTGGTAACTGTGAGACCTTGGGGAAATTATTTAACTGGATCAAGCTTCGTTTTTCTTGTCTGTTGGAATCGAAATGCCTCTGCCTACCTCATAAGTTGCTATCAAGATCATCTTAAGTAATTATATACGAAAGTGGCTGGAAAATTTTTAAAGCACCACATAAAATATATGCTTGATTATTTTTATTATTTTTAAAAAATATTTATTTATTTATTTGAAAGTCAGAATTACATACAGAGAGAGAGAGAGAGGGAGGGAGGAAGGCAGGGAGGGAGGGAGAGAAGTCTAACATCTGGTGGTTCACTCCCCAATTGGCCGCAACGGCCGGAGCTGAGCCGATCCAAAGCCAGGAGCCAGGAGTTTCTTCCAGGTCTCCCACATGGGTGCAGGGACCCAAGCACTTGGGCCATCTTCTGCTGCTTTCCCAGGCCATAACAGAGAGCTGGATTGGAAGTGGAGCGGCTGGGTCTCAAACCGGCGCCCATATGGGATGGCAGTGCTTCAGGCAAGGGTGTTAACCTGCTTTGCCACAGCACCAGCCCCTATTATTACTTCTTAAGTAGCTCTCTCACAGTGTTTTCCTATAAGGATATTTTTCCAGATGTATTTCATTATTATAAGATGCTTATCTTTCTCTAAATTCTTAAGAAGGTTTCATTCATTCTTCAAGTGATAAGAATAATTCTTTTAAGTTAGATGATTTTACATATTATCAGTTATGCCTTTGTCTTCCTCCTGAGTACCAATCCTGCAAATTTCAGCTGCTTACTAAATGGTTTAATCGCTCATCTTTTGTGCATAAGGCTCATTGGAGACTGCAAAAAGATAACTCTCCCTGCCCTCAAAGAATTTTCAGGTTGATTTTAAAGAAAAGGGATATATAAGTCCCATAAAAGAAGCAAACAATAAAATGCTAATTATAGTGATAATATAGAGGAATTTGATCTTCTGTGTTAGAGAAATAATGGAGTGTTTCTGAAGCTAAAGACAAAAAATATAAGCAAAAAATCACATAAATAAGAAGGTGTAAGAGTCAAGTAAACAGTTCAGGGTATAAGAAAATCATACTTTATATAAATGGGAAGAAAAAATTGTGGCCAGTTTCTAAAGATGTGTTCTTTTCCCCTCCAGTGCACTGTATCTAAAAATCAGATTCCCCTCCCCCTTGCCTCCGTCATTGTTTTATTTCGAGCATCCACTTTGTGCCGCTGCTTCAGATCGCAGCCTTCTGTGAATCCTTGTCTTCAGCCCGACGTGGGTGACTCATAGGGCTGGCACATGCTTTGTGCTCTTCTGATACCTTGCTTTGCTTCCCCCCTTTTTCCCTACCTAAAATACTTCTATGTCTTCAACATCTCTTCCATTATTCCTATTTAAATCCATTTTGTAGTGTTCTATCAAAACACTTTCCAGGACTGCCTTGGGCTGAGGTCCTATCTCTCTTTTCCTGTAATTTTTAAAGCATTAATTATGTGCCAGTTTGGCTTGACAAATATAAAATGTCTTATTTTGTTGATTGTTATCCTAAACCATCATTTACACATCAGAGCATTACCCTACGCTTGCCTTTTACCCTACATTATAAATCTTCAGGGCAGAGACTGTCACGTATCTTATGTATTTCAATGTCTCTCACATTGCCTGGTATAGCATCTGTATGTAGGGTTACCTTTGTGTCTGTTTGGTAAATCATCCTCAGGCCTATCTGAAAAACATTCTTACTAAGTTTGTTTATGTTTCTTTCTGATCCTGAACCATTTTTTACTAGAAATTATATCTCCCTAAGATAGAACTTCTGTTCTTTGTGTGGGGTGTTTCTGTTACCTGCCTTATTTGATGTTATATTTTCCCCCAGTTGATCAGAAATAGAAACAGATTGAATTGAACCAGAATAGTTCTTAAGAAATTCCCAAGCACTAAAAGCGTTTATGTCAGTGTTTTAATGTCATAATCCTTTGCTCTCTGTCCTAGAACATTCTTAGATTTCTTTGAGATATCATGTAAGATTTGGATTTTAAAAACATTTCAGATAACTTTCTTAGGTAGGTTTTTTTTTTTTTATAGGTATGGAAAAGTTGAGGCCACTCGCATCTTATTAGAGAAAGGAAAGTGCAATCCAAATCTGTTAAATGGACAGCTTAGTTCCCCTCTTCATTTTGCTGCGGGAGGAGGACATGCTGAAATAGTCCAGATTCTCCTAAGCCACCCAGAAATTGACAGAGTAAGTTATTTTCCAGGTTAACAAATAATGACACTAAATAATATATATATAGTTGAAAGGTCAGCTGAAAAATGAAAACAAATTTCACTTTATATTGAGTAAGTAATGTATGCATTGTGTTTTTGAACATACATTTTAAAAAATTTATTTGAAAGGCAGAAAAACAGAGACAGAGATCTCCTATCTGCTCAATTCCCAAATGTATACAACAGCCTGGGCTTGGCCTGGCTGAAGCCAGTGGCTTGAAACTCAGTTCAGGTTACCCAGGTGGGTGGCAGGGACCCAGTTACTTGAACTGTTACCTGCTGCCTCCCATGGTATGCATTAGCAGGAAGCGAGGATTGGGAGTAGAGCTAGGACTTGAACCCAGGCACTGCGTAAGGAATGCAAGCATCACAATTAGGATCTTAACTGCTAGGCCAAACGCCCACTGTGACTGTGAATTTTTAAATTTTTATTGTGCTAAAGTACATCTCAAAATTTACAGTTTTAACCATTTTTAGGTATACAGTTGCATTACTGTGCAATCATCACCATTATCCCATTTCTAGAATGTACATTAAATTTAACCTCTTGTGATTTTATATTGTATTTCTCCAAAAGTGTCTTGAAAAAGAAAAATATTTCTGTTTTCTAAAAGTTTTAATACTTAAGTGGAAAATAATAGCATTAGTAAAATCTTTTTTTCTTTTAAAGATCTATTTATTTACCTGAGAGGTAGAGTTATAAACAGAGGAAGAGACAGAGAGGTCTTCTGTCCACTGGTTCGCTCCCCAAATGGCCCCAACAGCCGTAACTAGGCTAATCTGAAGCCAGGAGCCAGGAGCTTCCTCTGGGTCTCCGATGTGGGTGCAGGGGCCCAAGCACTTGGGCCATCTTCCACTGCTTTTCCCAGACCATAGCAGAGAGCTGGGTTGGAAGAGGAACAGCCAGGACATGAACCAGTGCCTGTGTGGGGTGCCACTGCCACTGCAGGGGCTCCGGCCCCAGTAAAACCTTTTTATATATAATCTATATCAGAACTTAAAAAAAATTCCATTGACTAGTGCTTTCATTCTTTTATTTAATTGTGTTTAATATTTAAGTGTATATTAAGTGTGTCTAATATTTAATACTTAACAAGAGTCTATTTTTATTAAACTTTGATTAGTTGAAAGCTATTTTCCCTTTAGAATTGCATATAGTTGCAGTGATCATTTTTTCCTTTTTCTCTCCCTTATTTCTAGCATATAACAGACCAACAGGGAAGATCTCCATTAAATATTTGTGAAGAAAACAAACAAAATAACTGGGAAGAAGCAGCAAAATTGTTGAAGGAAGCCATTAACAAACCAGTAAGAATTATGTTCATAAATAGAGCCAAGCATAATATTGAAAGTAATAGATGATTTCAGAGCCTTTGGCAAGGATAAATGGATGGAGGAGTTCTTTATTAGTATAAAACTCAGTGCTATACTAGTACAAAACTCAGTGCCAAAATAAAAAACAAAATATCATGACATTTTTTTTTTTTTTTTTTTTGACAGGCAGAGTGGACAGTGAGAGAGAGAGACAGAGAGAAAGGTCTTCCTTTGCCGTTGGTTCACCCTCCAATGGCTGCCGCGGTCGGCGCACTGCGGCCGGCGCACCGCGCTCCTCCGATGGCAGGAGCCAGGAGCCAGGTGCTTTTCCTGGTCTCCCCATGGGGTGCAGGGCCCAAGCACCTGGGCCATCCTCCACTGCACTCCCGGGCCACAGCAGAGGGCTGGCCTGGAAGAGGGGCAACCGGGACAGAATCCGGCGCCCCGACCGGGACTAGAACCCGGTGTGCCGGCGCCACAAGGCGGAGGATTAGCCTGTTGAGCCACGGCGCCGGCCTATCATGACATTTTAAAAAATAACCTAATTGCTGGACTTCATCTGGACTTCATATGTATTATTTTAGTTATCCTTAACACATGGACATTTATTTTTATATCACAAAATAAAACTTCCAAGTTCCTTAAAGTTGATCTAAATTCTAGTGTAACCTCTATAGTCCTGTGTTTATTATTCTAGTAAACTCCTCACTAGATACTGTCCTTCACAACATACACAGTTCTAACAGGAAGGTTCTAAGACAGGCATCTTTAAGTGATTTCACCATGATGCTAACATCATTGGGTGTACTTACACAAAGATGGTGTAGCATACTACACACCAAGGCTGTGAGGATTATACGGTCAAATGTGTGGTCTGTTGCTGCCCAAAACATCATTATGTGGCATATAACTCTGCTGGTGTGCTGATTACAAGTAAGTCTAATCTATTCATTGACGTATAGCTTTCTGCTTAGGCTTTCCAAGCAACATTGTATATTTGCAAATAAAAAGTCTGCATGTCATTCACTAGCTTAGACTCAACAAGTTAGTTTTTGTATAACAGATTCATTTTCCTCACAAATATGTAGTAATATCTTGTTCTTTTATTGTATTAATTCATTCTGATCTTTCTATCTAACTACACCTGAAATTAATTCATAAACCTAATGCTGAACACATATAGCTATAAAAGAATATTGTGTTAAAAGATCAAGGTTTTGGGGCTGGGTTAAGCTGCTGCCTACAACACAGACATCCCATATTGGAGCACTGGTTTGAGTGCTGGCTGCTCTGCTTCCAATCCACCTCTGCTCATGTGTCAGGAAAAGCAAAGGAAGGTGGCCTAAGGACTTGGGCTTCTGCTACCCTTGTGGGATACACAGGAGTTCGGGGCTTCTGGCTTTGGCCTTGCCCAGCCCTGGCCATTGCTGCCATTTGGGAAGTAAGCCAATGAATGGACCAATCTCTTTTCTCTCCCTCCCTCTCTCTCCCTCCCTTCCTCCCCCTCTTTCCCTCTCTCTCCCTCCTTCCCTCCCTCCATCTCTCTCCCTCCCTCTCTTTTCCTCTCCCTCTCTTTGCCTCTCCCTCCCTCCCTCCCTCTCTTTTCTTCTCTCTCTCCCTCCTTCCCTCCCTCTCTCCTTTCTCTCCCTCTGTGTCTGTAAATCTGCCTTTCAAATAAATAAATAAATCTTAAATAAATAAAAGATTAAAGTTTTATTAGTGATATTGAGGTAGAAGAGAATTAACAATTAGAAAAAAATTCAGTTATGCCTAAAAGTTATGTGATAATAAAACTCATTAATCTGAAAACTTACAAACTAGACATAAAGATTTACACCATGAAAACTTATCAAAATACATAACCCTTTTCTACATATTAATGATCAACTAGACAATAAATATTGAGTGTCTATGAATTTAACACTATAACATGCTGAAAGTGATAGGAATATGTGATCTCTGCCTTAAAGGAATATTATACACACATAAGTACTGCACACCTATACATATTTTGCCAAAACTCTATTCTAGGAACATAAGAAAGACATAATCAAGTTACAGATAAAGCTGTACAGACACACTTAGGTTATACTTCATTACAATTTATTTTCTAACTATATAGTTGTAATAGATTTTCATTCCTGGCATAATTTTTATACTGTGAATGGGTAAGAGGAATTAGATACTTTTATGCAAAATGAACTGGCTTGGAAATTGGGAGGTACCATTTGCTTCCCATGACAATAAAAATCGTTAAAAATGCCCCTACTCTGGGATTTCCTGAACTGGCAGATTTTCTGAACTAGCTCAGTTTTTGTTTGCTGGAAAACTTAAATCTACTAAATCTTCCATCACATATTCCTCTTAAGAGACATTACTATGACCACACATTTCTTGTATAATTTGCAGCCCATTAGATTCATGAGCTACTTGATGAACACCAGAATCAGTAGTTATCTCTGTATCCCCCACACGATATTTACGTGTACCTTAAAAGCTCTGAAATAACCTCTATTAAGAACCTGTTGAAGTGCAATATTTTTTAAGAAACCATTTTGCTTACTTTCGAAAACTTATTTAATCATGAAACCTTCAGAAGAAAATATTTTTGGAAAATACAAATAATGGAATAAAATATTTAAAAAAATAATTACTTGCTTATTTGAAAGGCAGAGTTAGAGAGAGATTGATCTTTCATCTATAGGCTCACACCCCAAGTGGAGGCTTCAGCCAGGCTGAAAATGGGAGCCTCCATCCAGGTCTGGCCCGAGTACCCGTGCCATCTTTCTCTGCCCTCCCAGGTGTATTAGCAGGGAGCTGGATCAGAAGTGATGCAGCCAGGACTGGAACTGAGCATTGCAAGTAAGAGATTTAACCTGAGCTACAGTGCCAGCCCCTAGAAAATCTAAAAAGCTGCCAACAGATTCTTACTGGAAGCAGTTTTTCTGATGTTTTCCATGTTAGAAATCTGTAATAAAATATCTGAAGTTTAAAGTTATCTTGTTAGATTGTGATATGTAGTTTTTAAGCAGGTTGTATAATTTACTATTCCTTGTCCTAGTATGAAAAAGTTAGAATATACAGAATGGATGGATCATACCGTTCTGTTGAGCTGAAGCATGGAAATAATACCACAGTACAGCAGATAATGGAAGGAATGCGTCTCTCTCAAGAAACACAGCAATATTTCACTATTTGGATCTGTTCAGAAAACCTTAGTAAGAAAGTTTTTTTATTTTGCTTTTTAAACTCTTATTTCATTTTGGGAGTGGTGTTGATAAACCTAGATATAACATTTTATATTGACCTTTGCATTTTTAAATACTGTAGTATTACTCTCTCTTTTATAAATTATTGTTCATTTCCTGAAACAGGTAAGCCCCTGGGCCCCCCTCCCTTGCTTCATTCAAGGCAGTATTTAGTAAAACCTCAAATTCTTCTCACAGCAGTATTTGATTCAAATGATGTGAAATGTGGTGTTTACTTGTACAGCTAGCCATCATTTTAACTGCTGATCTTAAACTAATACAATTTTCCCCCTATATTAGCTTTCTTTCAAACTTTCTGATTCAGAGTCAACCTAGTGCTGCTGTAGGCTTGTCTCTTGAAGTACTGGAAACATACGAAGGATTTAACTGATGCCGCGGATGATTTAATGGTGTAATATGTCTCTTTCACACCAAATTCTCATTATGTCATCAGTAAGCTATAATGGAATGAATAATTTTATGTACAGTAAATATATTTTATGTTAAGAATGCTAACATTAGAAGCAAGCAGTTAACCACAAATTGGGTAATAATATTGATTCAAATAAATATTGATTTAATTTTAGACTCTTAATTTGTGTATGCAGATAGTCTAATACAAAGTTTCTGCGCATTGATAGAATTGGTTTATTTTAGATCATCACTTAGTAAAGAAAAGATGTTTTTCAGGCCTTCAACTCAAGCCCTATCATAAACCCTTGCAACATGTTCGTGACTGGCCAGAAATACTTGCTGAATTGACTAATTTGGATCCCCAAAGGGAAACGCCACAGCTTTTTCTGAGAAGAGACGTGAGGCTTCCTTTGGAAGTTGAAAAAAAGGTTTGCTTAGAAATCTCTTCACCATCATTTAAGTGCACTGAATCTATTGAGACTCTGTTGAGTAGGCACCAGAGGTAGAAACTGTACTGTTCCTGTATTAAGAGTTTTACTTCTGATTTTCTGTTCAGTTCTTACATGCCTGTGGTAAGCTGCACTTTCCATTGCAGTCAACTCCCACTGTCTTAAGAATACAAAAGAAATAAAGAAACTATCCTGAAGAAAATTAGCAAAGAGACAAATTATGCAGAAAATTAATTTTTATAATAGTTAGGAAATGGTGTCAAAGACAGACAATAAATGGTACTTAGTCGTGTAAATTTCAAAGGCAAAAAGATATTTTTTAGGGGATAGAGCAAGAAAAACACTTGGTAGAAAAACTTAAATTTGCAAAGGAGAGGTAATTAAGTTATTCTCAGTGTTAAGTAGATGTTCTTGAATCAAGCAGAGAACTACATAGATAGTAAAACATCCGTTACAAACAATTATGTTAAGATTTAAACTGCTGTATATTTTAGAGAAAAGGTGAGATAATGCCATTAGATAAACAAGCAAGGGAGAAATCTGAGAGATTATTAACAACTTAAACGATGTATGGTGATCTAAGTATGGAAGCTATGAAAATTGGGAGAAAAAATATAGTTGAAAGGTTTCACAATGTTAGTGAAAAAAATAGTGATTCTTCATCCGAGGGAATGTTACAACAGACAAGATTAGGCAAATTTTAATGCATGAAGATTTCCATGCCCACATTCAATCTTGGTAAATGTTTTGTACCTCTGTCTTGTCGCTTTTATATTTTCCCATGAACTTTTTGAAGTTCTTACATATTCTGAAGCCAACAGATTTGATCCTGTAAGCCAAATATATGTTAGTTTCATAAACATTTGTATGAAATTTACCAAAAACTAAGGTTTTGAAATTTGTTATACACGTAGAAGAGTCACAATAGGGGCAAGCGTTGTGGGTTAATGGTTAAGCTATCTGCAGAGGGCATCCCATGTGCACACGGGTTTGAATCTCAGCTGTTCCACTGTTGATCCAGTTCCCTGCTGATGTGCCTGGGAAAGCAGTGCAAGATGGCCCAAGTTCCTGGGCCCTTGCCGTGCATGGTAGACCCAGATGGAGTTCCAGGCTCTTTGTTTCAGCCTTGCCCAGTCCTAGCTGTTGTGGCCATTTGGGAGTATCAATCAGTGGGTGTGGGTGGAAGTTCTCTCTGTCTCCCCTTTTCTCTGTAATACTACCTTTCAAACAAATAAATAAATATTTTTTTAAAAAAATCACAATATCATAGTAAAAGAAAAAACCCACATTATCGTCTCATGTAAAACAAGAAGACATTTGACAGATTCTTTTTTTTTTTTTGGACAGGCAGAGTTAGACAGTGAGAGAGAGACAGAGAGAAAGGTCTTCCTTTTCCGTTGGTTCAAGCCGCAAATGGTCACTATGGCCGGCGTGCTGCGCTGATCCGAAGCCAGGAGCCAGGTGCTTCTCCTGGTCTCCCATGTGGGTTTTTTCTTTTACTAAGGGTCCAACGACTTGGGCCATCTTCTACTGCCACCCCAGGCCAGAGCAGAGAGCTGGATCAGAAGTGGAGCAGCCAGGACACTGGCACTGCAGGCAGTGGCTTTACCCGCTACACTCCATGAATAAAGCTTTTTTAAAAATAAGTGTGTATATATATATATATTTACACATATATATATGTATATATGATTATCTGGTAAACTAATTTTGACATTCACTCATATAATTTCTATTTGTACCATCTGAAAAATTTAAAAACTATGGCCGGCGCCGTGGCTCAACAGGCTAATCCTCCGCCTTGCGGCGCCAGCACACCGGGTTCTAGTCCCGGTCGGGGCACCGGATTCTGTCCCGGTTGCCCCTCTTCCAGGCCAGCCCTCTGCTGTGGCCCAGGAGTGCAGTGGAGGATGGCCCAAGTGCTTGGGCCCTGCACCCCATGGGAGACCAGGAACTGGCTCCTGCCATCGGATGAGCGCGGTGCGCCGGCCGCAGCGCGCCGGCCGCGGCAGCCATTGGAGGGTGAACCAACAGCAAAGGAAGACCTTTCTCTCTGTCTCTCTCTCTCACTGTCCACTCTGCCTGTCAAAAAAAAAAAAAAAAATTAAAAACTATATGTATTGATTAGTATCTTTTTTTTAGGATGAAAGTGGCTTGATTTCATTAGGAAAGAATTGTTTGCTAAAAACTCATTAAGTATGCCATTGGAAATTGCAAATATTATGAGCTACTCAGACTTTTCAAATTTATTGTCTATTTTTATTAGAAAAATATGCTTTCAGTCTTTTTCCCCAATAATTTATTTTGGAAACTTAAGGGGAAAAAGCCCATAGGAAAATTGAAAAAGTAATATAATTCACACTATGGACCATTCATTGTATGGACTAGTTGTTAACATTTTGCTGCATTTACTTCATCTTTCCTTTATTTTTCCTTTGTGAATCATTTTTAATTGAGTTGCAAATGTCACGGCACTTCATTGTCCACATGTTCTGGCATGCATCTAAGAATAAGGACATGTGAAAGTGCTTCAAAGAGTTCGTGGAAAATGGAAATAAAAGATGTTAATTTTGGAACCAACCATAGTTTTTTCATAACATGCATTTTCCATGAGCTTTCTGAAGACTCATCATACCTACATACCACAGTATCATTTTCAACCTAATAAAATTAATATTTTCATGTTAACATCTATTATTTGATCCAAATTCAGATTTCTTTCCCAATCCTTCATAAAGTCTTTTCTAACTCCCACCTGCAGAATCTAGTCAGGGTTCTTGCTTTTTGTTTGCTTTTGTTTAATCTCTTTAAATCTAGAAGAGTTCTCCTGTCCCAGTTTTTTATATTGTGATAGAATAGCGTAAGATAGAAAAAAAAGTATTTTATTTAGTATGACAATTATTTTTGCCACAAGGACGTAGGGTCATTGTAAATTATATTTGGAAATGCTTTAATTATTTTTTCAGAAACTTTATAATAGGTGATGATTTCCAAGTACAAGTATATTCTTTTTTTTTTTTTAAACCGGGCAGAGTGGACAGTGAGAGAGAGACAGAGAAAGGCCTTCCTTTTCTGTTGGTTCACCCCCAGTGGCCACTCCAGCCAGTGCACTGCAGCCGGCGCACCACGCTGATCCGATGGCAGGAGCCAGGTGCTTCTCCTGGTCTCCCATAGGGTGCAGGACTCAAGGACCTGGGCCATCCTCCACTACCTTCCCGGGCCACAGCAGAGAGCTGGACAGGAAAAGGAGCAACCAGGACAGAATCCGGTGCCCCAACCAGGACTAGAACCCGGAATGCCGGTGCCGCAGGCGGAGGATTAGCCTGTTGAGCCGCAGCGCCAACCAACTCTATAGTAGTATTTCTCAATCTTTATTCTTCTTACTGGATAAAATGAAACTTCAAAGTTTTTAAAACTTAAAAAAAAAATCTATACTCCAATGTTATTTTAAACTGTAAATTTATTTAACATTAAATCAGAAACTGTTTGAAAACAAACTTTTTAAAATTAGATTTGTCGCCGGTGCCGCGGCTCACTAGGCTAATCCTCCGCCTTGCGGCGCCGGCACACCAGGTTCTAGTCCCGGTCGGGGTGCCGGATTCTGTCCCGGTTGCCCCTCTTCCAGGCCAGCTCTCTGTTGTGGCCCGGGAGTGCAGTGGAGGATGGCCCAAGTGCTTGGGCCCTGCACCCCATGGGAGACCAGGAGGAAGCACCTGGCACCTGGCTTCGGATCAGTGCAGTGCGCCCGCTCAATGCGCCAACCATAGCAGCCACTTGGGGGGTGAACCAACGGGAAAAGGAAGACCTTTCTCTCTGTCTCTCTTTCTCACTGTCCACTCTGCCTGTCAAAAAAAAAAAAATTAGATTTGTCCTGCTAATTGACAATTCTTTCTGTCTTCTTTGAAGTTCACTACTATATTGGATGACAGAAAAATGTTTCAGGACTATAAAGATTTAGGTAAAATCATTACTAGAAATTATCCTTATTCATAAGCTAGTGATAGCATTATTAGATGGTGGCAAACAACAGCCTCTGGCTGTGGCCTGCCTGCTGCCTTGTTCTGTACAGCCCACAAGCTAAGAGGAGTTTTTAATATTTTTAATGGATAACAAAAATCAAAATAATATTTCAAGTAGAAATTTTATTAAATTCTGATTTCACTATCTTATATAAAGTTTACCAAAACCTAGCGCCACACCTATTTGTTGATGTGTTCCCTGTGACTGTTGCTGAGTGGTTGTAACAGAGGGTGTAAGGCTAACAAATCTTAATAACTGTCTCAATTACGTAACAGTAGAAGTTGCTGATCCCTGTTCTAAAGTAGTACCAGTTCACTTATACAGATACGTACTTTTGCTGTTTCCATACTAGACAATGACAAGTTGTACATTTGTAAAAGGAAATTGTAGTCTAATTACCAAATTATACTTTCTCTTTTTAAGATTGAAGACCCACTAGCTATTCTTATTCTCTTTGATGAAGCCAGATATAACTTACTGAAGGGCTTTTATACTGCTCCTGATGCCAAATTGATAACTTTGGCAAGTCTACTGTTGCAAATAGTTTACGGAAATTATGAGAGTAAGAAACACAAGCAAGGTTTCCTGAAGTGAGTATTTAATAGAATGTACGATCTTGTATTTTTAGAATCTGTTTAAGAAAGTTGAAAAATGTTTATTAGAAAATATTTGTATATTTGTTTGGAATTAAATATTTAAGTACAATGCATAGAATGATAAAAAGCTGCTATAGTAATGTATATTTATATTCTTATATTTTCCAGTTATTTTTCTTTTATTTGGCTATAGTATGATATGCTTTAGATTTTCTTTAAATTTCTTTACTATATATTTAAATAATTTCACTAGTACCTGACTTGAATAAAGAGTAAAAAAAATTTGAAGGTTAAAAACTAATGTCATGTTCAGTCTTTGAGAGAACACTGAGGTTTTAGTACATCTGAAGTTTGTCTTTTGTGGTTTTCAATTTTCAAAAATATTTTCTGGTTATTGAAAGAAGAAACATTTCTCTACATTGGTATTAGGATTGTGACTTTTTTGCTTAAAATTTTTCAAGTTCTCTAATATTTTATAGCATTTTCAGCTTAAAAATTGTTACTTCAAGCCACTTGTAACATGATTATTATAATTTAGCTCTTAAAGATGATTCATTTAATGTATGTTGCCATGTGTATTTACAGTGAAGAAAATCTAAAATCCATTGTACCTATCACCAAACTGAAAAGTAAGGCACCTCACTGGACAAACCGAATACTTCATGAATACAAAGTAAGTTATTTAATAACCATAAAAAGCATTTCATAGCTTAGTTGAAATTTTATTAATGTTATTAATGATTTGAATTTGTATAGTTTTAGTTCTGAAAACTAAAAATGGATGTAGATCATGATGCCTGTAGCTTAAAATAGCAAGCTATTTTTTACTTTAGTATAATGTAGAGTCTAATACCAGATACCATATGCTGACTGTTGAGATATGGGACAAAGGTAAAATTTTGGAATAATATACTGTCCTTACCCATGAAGCACTTAAAACCTAATAGATTGTACAAGCAATATTTTAAAAAAAAAAATTAAGATCACAAAAGAAGATACTTTTGGGATAATGTGCCATAGCATAATTCTATTTTTTGGAGTCAGCCTTGATTTTAGAAGCTGCATAGTTAACATTATTGGATTATCAAAGATAACGCTTTCTTTTCACGTCTCCTTTATTTTTATTTTACTTTCTTTCTAGAATCTTAGTACAAGTGAGGGTGTTAGCAAAGAAATGCATCACCTTCAGCGCATGTTCCTGCAGAATTGCTGGGAAATTCCCACCTATGGAGCAGCTTTTTTCACAGGCCAGATATTTACAAAGGCAAGCCCCAGCAATCATAAAGTCATCCCTGTGTACGTAGGCGTGAATATAAAAGGACTTCACCTCCTCAACATGGAAACTAAGGTAGCTGCTCAGCTGTTTCTGACCACTCACAACATCTGTTATCTAAAATAGCAGTACAGCCTACCAAAGAATCTAGAGATGTTATATATACAAAGTTATTCATTGTAAAAGATCAGAGGGAAAAGTGAAGTGACTGTTAATAGGGGGTTAATATTATTAATTATAGTACTTTTCTGCATTGGAATACCTTTCAGTCATATAAAAATAAAGAATATTTTTGTGTAAAAGGATCTCCAGGATGTAATCAGTGGTGTAAAAATGGGCAGAAATGGAGACTATCTTTGCATAAATATATGTTGCTTTTGTATGCATTGAGAACTATCTTAAAGCCTTTAGGGAAAGGATCCAGTTTACTGGGAATAGGAGTTAGGAGGGAGACTTTTTACTGTCTTAATGCCTCAGTTTGGGCCGCTGTAACAAAGTACTGTACTGTATAGATTGATGGTTTCTAAATAGCAGATGTTTACTTCTCCTGGAAACTGGAAGTCCAAGATCAGGGCTCCTACATTTTGGGTTCCGGTGAGGACCTGTTTCTGTGTTGCAGATGGCCACCTCCTTGTTGTGTCCTCACATGGCTGAGAAAGCAAGAGAGCACACTAATTGCTCATGACCTGATTGCCTCCCCAAAGCCTCACCTCCTAATACCATCACAGTAGGGATAGAATTTCAGCATAGGCACAAGAGGAGAACACAGACATTGAGTCCACAACAATACAGTCTGAACTTTGTGAATGTATTATCTGTTGACAACATCAAGTGTTGATTGAAATGAAAAATATAGAGATTTAAAAAGACAGATAGCATATATGATGTAAGGGCTTTGCTTTGAAAATTATGATTAATACAAGCTTTTGGGGGATAAGATAATCACGGAAGAGATTATGAAAATCAATTAGAACATTAAAGATCTCTCAAAAAGAAGTTTGTTACTTTATGATACTCCTTTTTCTAATTAAAGCACTGTAATACAAAATACAGGGTTATCAATTATTTTCACATATTTAGCACATTTAAGCAAGATAAACAGCTTTTTAGTTTATAGTAGGAAGCTAATAAAAATCAAATCTGTTCATTCAGATGTCAGGAATAGCTGATTTTTCATTTCAGTGATAGTGGCAGTTAAACTTACCCATTTTAAAATCCATTTCATGGGGCCGATGCTGAGGTGCAGTGGGTTAACCCTCCGCCTGTGGCACTGGCATCCCATATGGGCACTGGTTCTGTCCCAGCTACTCCTTTTCCCATCCAACTGTCTGCTGTGGCCTGGGAAAGCAGTGGAGGATGGCCCAAGTCCTTGGGCCCCTGCACCTGCATGGGAGACCAGGAAGAAGCACCTGGCTCCTGGCTTCGGATCAGCATAGCTCCGGCCATTTCAGTCATTTGGGGAGTGAACCAACAGAAGGAAGACCTTTCTCTCTGTCTCTCCCTCTCACTGTCTACCTCTCAAATAAATAAATAATCCTTAAAAAAAAAGTCATTTCAGTTTCTGAAAGTGTTTTAAAGACTTGGTTTGTTTATTTATTTATTTATTTATTTATTTATTTATTTATTTGAAAGGCAGAGTTACAGAGCAAGGTAGAGACAGCGAGAGAGAGAGAGGGAGAGGTCTTCCATCCGATGTTTCACTCCCCAGATGGCTGCAACAGCTGGAGCAGCGCCGATCCAAAGCCAGGAGCCAGGAGCTTCTTCTGGGTCTCCCACATGGGTTCAGGGGCCTAAGGACTTGGGCCATCTATTACTGCTTTCCCAGGCCACAGCAGAGAGCTGGATGGGAAGATGAGCAGCACCACAGTGCTGGCCCCCTCAGTTTCTGAAATTTTATCATAAGCCTAGTGTTTGTTTTATTTATTTATTTTTAATTATTTTTATTTCAAAGGGGGAGAGAGGCTTAGACACAGAGACCTCTCTCCCACTGGTTCATCATCCAGATGCCCACAATGGCCACAGTTGGGAGTCAGGAACTCAGTCCAGATCTCTCGTGTGGATGGCAGGGACCCAACTACTTGCCATCATGTCACCCAGGGATATGTGTTAGCAGGCAGGTGGAGTCAGGAGTGGAGCCAAGACTTGAACCCAGGCAGTCTGGTATGGATGTGGGATCCCACCCGATGTCTTAACCACAAGCCTAACCATCCGCCTCTTGTTTTCCTCATTTTTAATGAGGAAATTATGTAATTATATAACTTTTTAAAGTATGCCAATCAGTTACTTTGCTGTGCCTTTAGATATGCCTATGGATGGAGCTAAAGATTGATCTAGGGACATAGGGTGGAATAGGGGTCTGGTTTCAGTAATTGACCTGTACCTTGATTTCTTGAAGTAACTTACATTGCTTGCTTTTGGATCATCTGCTTATCATTTTCTTTAATTTTTTTTTAGCTAAAAATTTATTTATTTAAAAGGCAGAGTTACAGAGAGGAAGAGAGAGAGGGAAGTCTTCCATCTGCTGCTTCATTCCCTAAATGGCCACAACAGCCAGGGCTGTGGCAAGCTGAAACCAGGAGCCTGGAATTCTATCCCGGTCTCTCACTTGGGTTACAGGAGCCAAAGTCCCTGGGCCATCCTCTGCTGCTTTTCCAGGAGCATTAGCAGGGAGCTGGATGGGCCTAGCGCTCATATAGAATGCCAGCATTGCAGGCAGGGACTTAGGTCACTGCACCACAATGCCGGCCCCTGCTTATATCTCTATCTATTAAAACGATTTTGTTCAGGGGCTGGCATTGTGGCGTAATGGGTAAAGTCACTGCCTAAGTGCCAGCGCCGGTTCAAATCCCGGCTGCTCTACTTCCAGTCCAGCTCTCTGCTATGGCCTGGGAAAGCAGCAGAGGATGGCCCAAGTCCTTGGGCTCCTGCACCTGTGTGGGAGACCAGAAGACTGGCTCCTGGCTTCAGATCAGTGCAGCTGCAGCCATTGTGGCCATCTGGGGAATGAACCAGCAGATAAAAGACCTCTCTCTTTGTTTCTGCCACTGCCTCTGTAACTCTGCCTTTCAAATAAATAAATCGTTTTTAAAAATATATATATATTTTGTTCATGCAGAGTAACTTCCTGCTTATTATTATTACGGCTGCTTTCTACTTCTGTTGTCAAATATTTCTTAAACGAAATGAAGGAAGGGGCCAGTATTATGGTATAGCAAGTTAAGCCTCTGCCTGTGACACCGGCATCCCATATGGATGCCAGTTCAAGTCCTGGCTGCTCCACTTCCAATCCTGCTCCCTGCTAATGAGCCTGAGGAGGCAGCACAAGATGGCTGGTGTACTTGGGTCCCTGCTACCCATGTGGGAAACTCGGATAGAGTTCCAGGTTCCTGGCTTTGGCCTGCCCAGCCCTAGCCATTGCAGCCAATGAACCAGTGGATAGAAGATCTCTGTCTCTCTCCCTCTTTCTTTCTTTTTTTAAAAAATATCTTATTTATTTATATAACAGAGTTACAGACCGTGAGAAGGAGAGACAGAGAGAGAGGTCTTCATCTGCTGGTTCACTCCCCAAATGGAGCTGGATCAATCCAAAGCCAGGATTCAGGAGCTTCCTCTGAGTCTCCCATGTGGGTGCAGGGGCCCAAGCACTTGGGCCATTTTCCACTGCTTTCCAGGCTATAGCAGAGAGCTGGATTGGCAGTGGGGCAGCTGGCACTCAGACCGGTGTCCATGTGGGATGCCAGTGCCGCAGGCAGAGTATTAATCTACTGCACCACAGCGCCAGCTCCCCCACTTTCTTAAACTCTGCCTTATCAAATTATAATAATAAAAAGCCCCCTCGCGCATTTCAAGAAATATATCCTCTGATATTTTGGAATATTTTATGCCAGCATCAACAAATTTTTCTTTATAGAACTGAATAGTATTGCTATGGATGTGACACTGTGTCTTTTCTCTAAGCTATACTTTATGTCTGACTTGATCGCATTCTGAGTTGGGGGAATAATAAAAAGTTTTTACAGTATTCAAATGATGATTCAGCACTATATTACTTCGTTTATGAAAAATATTCTGGTCCAGGAGTTAAATAAGTGAGATTAGCAGTAGCAGGCAGAAGGATGACAGATAGCAATGTTATTGGACAGTCTGCTTTTTCAGGATAAGATAATTCAATTTCTAGAAATAGAAATAGAAATGCTGTCCTTGGGTCTATAAAAAGATGATTGGGCCAAAGGCTAAAGATGTGTTTTGTCCATCTAATTATTACCTTATGGTCTGTAAGTTACTGATAAACTGGGGGCACCTTTGAAAGCTATAAGATGATTATATTTTCCAGTCATCAAAGGTGGGCACAGCCGGTTGTCCCCAGTCATCTTAGCTTGACCAAGGTCTGCCTAGGGTTCAGTTTGACAAGCTTTGCTAAAATCAACACCTTCATCTGCAAAAACACCTTCATTTGTCTTTGAAACTCTGCATAGGATACCTTACCTCAGAAGTTAATTCTCAGGAAAAACTCTAGAATACAGCCACGTTGTGAAGACAGTTACTGCTACCTTCTCTATCTTCTTTCTCTTTAAATAATAAAGTTACCCATCAGAAAATACAGCTCAGCCACTTCCATACGCTCACCATCTGGCTATTCTACTTAGGGAAATGTAAGCACTGTTGAATGGGAAAATGTACTGCCGGGGCGCACTGTTGGATGGCTGTGAGTCAGTAAAGTAGCCCTGCCACACAGACCATAGATTATCTTTTGCTGATGGCAACTTACGTTCACCACGGTGTCCTTCTGTAATGAAAGCGTTTGTTGACATGTCATTAGTGGGTGTTTAAACAACCAGTTGTCAGCATATCATTCCCCATGACCAGTTGTTAACATTCCTGGTTCTCCTGTCTGCTGGTCACCAGTGTGCTGCTGCTCACTGCTGCGGTTGGCCCTTCCCTGCTCTCTGCTGTCCGCTGTCCTTTGCAGCTGTTTCTCGCGTGGTTTTTGACTTTTCTCACTGAGCACCTTGCCTGCTGGAGGGCCCGTGTCCTTCTGGGCGCTGCTTTTTCCTTCCGGGCAGACTGACCACGTCAGCCACCTGCGGTCCTTGACTCTTGAGCTCCACTCGCTTATTTTGGGATTTCTCAGGAATGCCTTCGCACTGCACATTGTCCTTCAACACAGAACTTTTATTGTTACCTTATGGACTCAGTAATTTTGTTAGAAACTTGGCCTCCTTATAAGTGAAGAGTACCACCGATGTATTTTGTTCTATGTAACTAAACTGCTTTGACGCTATATTAATGGACTGTTTTCTGCCTTTGATGAAATAAAATTCACGTGATTAATCCAAAAGATACACAGTTTTAGGGATTATATCTTAACTCAGTGTTTTAGTCTGCAAGTTGATTGACTATTGCTATCCATAGCTATATGCCAGATATCCTATGTATAAAGTTATATTTTATAGTATGAATGCAGATGGCTACTTTTTGGATGTTAATTAGGTTTTTATTATGTATAATGTACCCTCATAAATTAATTTCATTTAATTGTGTTTCATTTACCAGAACTGCACTAAACTATTGTCTTTTTTTTGTAACCTTAGGTTATTTTCAATCAGTTACAAGAATAGCTATTCATAGAATAGCTAGTATTTCTAAATGTCTTTTATTTTTATTTATTTACTTACTTTTAAAGATTTATTTTCGTTATTTCAAAGGCACAGTTACAGAGTGAGGGAGGGAGACACAGAGACAGATCTTCCATCTACTGCTTCACTCCTCAAATGGCCACAAAGGCCAGGGCTGGGCCAGGTTGAAGCCAGGAGCTTCATCTAGGTCTCCTATGTGGGTGCAGGGACCCAAGCACTTGGGCCATCTTCTGCTGCTTTCCCAAGTGCATTAGCAGGGAACTGGATTGAAAGTGGAGTAGCCATGACTCACATTGGCACCCATATGGGATGCTGGTGTTGGAAGTGGCCTAACCTGTTACCCCACAGGGCCAGCCCAACATGGACCTTTTAGAGAATGACACCACAGTTTCTTTGTATATGTGTACACAAAGAAAACGCAAGCTACTGCTAAAAGAATTATTAGAAAGTAATCAAAAATATATCTAAGCTTCCTTAAAAAAACATTGTTAGGAAAATGTGGAGACAGATTAGATGGATATTGGTTTTTTAATGGTTTTGTTGAATTTATGAGAGGTATAATACTGATTTTTTTAAATCATGCTTATTTTCACAATAAGCATATCAGCATACTTATTTTCAGGGAGACGAAATTGCCTGTCAACCTATTCCTAATGCATGAATCTCAGACCCGAATGTACTATCTGACTACTCAAAAAAAAAAAAAAAAAAAAAGAAAGAAACTGAATAATTTAAAGAGATCATTTTTAACCTGCAGAAAATAAAAGTTTGTAGTACACGTCATTGTCCTTAAAGTCACTGGTAGAATGGGCATCTTTAAAAAGTTTTGCCATGGCTGGCATAGTGGCATAGCTGCTGAAATCTCTGCTTAACAGTGCTGGCATCCCATATGGACACCAGTTCGAGTCCTGGCTGCTCCTCTTCTGATACAGCTCCCTGTTCATAGCCTGGGAAAGCAGTGGAAGATGGCCCAGGTTCTTGAGTCCCTGTACCCACATAGGAGACCTGGAAGAAGCTCCTGGCTCCTGGTTTCAGCCTAACCCAGCCCTGGCCATTGCTGCCATCTGGGGAGACAACCAGCAGATAGGATATATTCTTTCTCTCTCTCTCGCTCTCGCTCTCCCTCTCCCTTTTCTTTTCTCTTTTCCCCCTCTCCCCTGCACACCCCCCCTCCATGTAACTCTTAATTTTTAATTAATTAATTTTAAAAAATGTTTGTTAATCTGATGCAAAGAATAACATTGCACAAGGCAGTCTTCCCAGAATCTACCATATGTGATGCAAGTTGTGTGAGGTTAGTGTAGACACTTTGAATAGTCTTTATTATAGCATTCAAAACCAAAACATTATGTTTAGACCTAAGTATAGATAGAAAGGTGTTTTTAATATATATCTCAATCCGATGATTTCCAATTATGTTGCAGGCTTTACTCATCAGTCTTAAGTATGGTTGTTTTATGTGGCAGTTGGGAGATGCCGATACTTGTTTCCAGATCCATAGCATGGAAAATAAAATGAGCTTTATAGTGCACACAAAGCAGGTAAGTCTCTACCAGTTATTTTGGGCTTCTAATAATGAGCGATTATATCAGTAATTTTACTTTTTTACCAAATAGCATAATCCATTTAGCCTCAATGAAAATCTTTAATATTAAATTAAAATGTTTAATATCAAGGCAGGCCTTTCCTAAGCAAGGGGAGCCAGAAATGGGCCTGTATAATTCATTTCAGTTTTACGACAAATCATTTCTTGTTCCATTCTTTATAATTCCACTCAGTAGACCCTGTCTATCAGGGTATTAGGTAGTCCTTCCCTCTCTGAACCTGTGTCCTGTATGAGCCACTAGTCTGTCCAGTGGGTCACCTCATAAATCCCTTCGGAAATCTTGGATAATTCTCCCTCTGTATTTCTTAGCAAGTTGCCTCCCAATAAGAAAGTTCCTTTGCAAATAGGTAGGGAAGGAATTTCCCATATGTCCTTTAAATATTCTTACATGTTTGATAGTTATTGGTGACATGTATTTTGTTTTGTAGGCTGGTCTTGTGGTAAAATTGTTAATGAAGCTAAATGGACAGTTAATGCCCAGTGAAAGAAACTCATGAAAGGAAAGCAGCTGGTACTCAAGTAACCACATGTTGTAATACAGACTTTTTTCCATGAAAGATTTCTTAAAGTATTACTTTTAACAAGGTGTTTAGTCTCTTGTAATATATATGTATACTGTTATGTTGTACAGAATCTGTACTTATGTTTGGTGTGTAATATACCAGTTAGTTTTATATAATAGCCTTATAAGCTGTTCTAATTTTTGAGAGAAACACGTAAAAATTGTAGATTGATGGTCTGTATAATATTAGATGAAATAGGTATATAAAAATTATTTTTGGTAAAATGGTAAAGAATTTGGAGTGGAATGTTAATGGAATTAAAATGTAGCTTTGGTATAGCTTTGTGAATTATTTCAAAATATAATGAAAGTCAACATGATTTCAATAAAGAAAATGTATTTTCTACTTAGATCATATAACATTGTTATTTAAATTATTTTCTGCAACCTATATACATTTCTTCATGTGTTTTTAAACTCTTAAAATGTATAGCTAGTATAAGGTAGTGTTTCTCAAAGTATAATTCTTAAACACATTGGGTCATAAGTTTGGTTTTTGTTTCGTTTTTTTCTTTTAGAATAATTCTAGACCCAATAAGGAATTTAGATTATTAAAGCTGAGAAATTACACAAAACTGACTAGCACACAAACATATATAGACACATTTTAAGTGACAGTCTTTGGATATTAGTAGTTGAATTTTTTTATTGTATACTGAATTTTTGAGTTGACTTAATGGTTATTTATATTACCTTTACATTGTAGGAAGTAGATCATCAAATCTCATTGTTTCATGTAGCAGAGTGCTAAGATCACAGGGAAAGAGCCAACTTAACCAATGCGCTATAAGCTAGAATCTACAGTTTTTCAAACTAATAGACTAATGTGTTTTAAATGAGTTCAGAGATAAAGTAGTCATATTTAAAGTTGCCCTATGGGGGCTGGTACTGTGGAATAAAGGATAAAGCCGCCACCTGCCGTGCTGGCATCCCATTTGGGCGCTGGTTCAAGTCCCAGCTGCTCTATTTCCAATCCAGTACCTTGCTAATGTGCCTGGAAAAACAGAGGAGGATGGTCTAAGTCCTTAGGCTCCTGCACTCACGTGGATCTAGCTTCAGATCAGCCCAGCTCCAGCTGTTGAGGCCATTTGAAGAGTGAACCAGCAGATGGAAGATCTCTTTCTCTGCCTCTCTGTTACTCTTTCAAACAAATAAATAAATCTTAAAATATAAATAAATAAAATTGTCATACAGAATGAAGATAATTTTTATAATCATCTCTTCACATTATTTGTTTTATTCTATTTTTAATATTATGTCTAAGCCTTAAAATTAAGATTGTATGGCTGGGGCTAGCGTGGTAGCGCAGTAGATTAATCCTCTGCCTGTGGCGCTGGCATCTCTTATGGGCGCTGGTTCTAGTCCTGGCAACTCCACTTCCCACCCAGCTCTCTGCTATGGCTGGGAAGGCAGTGGAGGATGGCCCAAGTCCTTGGGCCTCCGCACCCATGTAGGAGACTGGAAGAAGCTCCTGGCTCCTGGCTTCAGATCAGTGCAGCTCTGGCCTTTGTGGCCATTTGGGGAGTGAACCAACGGATGGAAGACATTCTCTCTCTCTCTCTTCTCTCTCTCTCTCTCTGTAACTCTGCCTTCAAATAAATAAATCTTAAAAAAATAAAAACTTGATTTATCTTTAATTCTGCGCTAGGCACTATTGATTCTACATAAATATATCCAGTTCAGGGACCAGTGCTATGGCATAGTAGGCTAAGCTTCCACCTGTGATGCCAGTCTCCCATATGGGTACCAGATTGTGTCCCAGCTGCTTTCTTCCAATGCAGCTCTCTGCTATGGCCTGGGAAAGCAGTAGAAGATGGCCCAAGTAGTTGGGCTTCTGTACCCGCATGGGAGACCCAGAAGAAGGTCCTGGCTTCTGGCTTCAGAACGGCCCAGACCCAGCCATTGTGGCCTTCTTGAGAGTGAACCAGTGAATGGAAGACTGTTCTGTCTCTCCCTCTCTCTCTCTCTGTAACTCCACCTCTCAAATAAATAAAATCTTAAACAAACATACAAAAAAACCGATGGCTTCTGTTGTTACCAAATAACCTGTTGATTCACAAACCCAAAATTTCAGCCTCAACCTCTCTTCTAGAACTGTAGATCTTTCTTCTTTTCTTTTTTTGAGAGGTAGAGTTATAGAGATGGAGAGACAGAAAAGTCTACCGTCCACTGGTTCACCCCACAAATGGCCACAAGGGCTGGGGCTGGGCTGATCCAAAGCCAGGAGCCAGAAACTTCTTCTGGATCCCTAAAGCAGGTGTGGGGACCCAAGCATTTGGGCCATCTTCGACTGCTTCCCCAGGCCATAGCAGAGAGCTGGATCAGAAGAGGAGCAGCCAGACACAAAACTGGTGCCCGTGTGGTATCCCAGCACTGCAGGCAGAGGCTTAGCCTACTATGCCACAGTACTGGCCCCTAGATCTCTAGATCTTAATTTCCAAGTTGTGTTATTTTTGCTCCATCCAAATGGCCTACAGAGAACTGAGGTTTTATCATAGCTAGAGGAAGAATTTGTTTCCTCTTTTTTTCCATTCTGTCTTTGCACTCATATTTCCTATTTGATTAATGGCATAATAAAGTTATGTTAAGTTGCTTAGCCTAGAAATCTTGGTATGGTTTTCAGCTTCTCATTCTTTTCTCATGCTATACATTCCATTGATCAAGTCCTATCAAATGTCTTATGAATCTTTTCCTAGTCTCTTTCCTCATTCCCTGCAGCTACACTGAAGCCCTCATTCATTCCTTGGCTTATAGTACAGTCACGCATCGCTTAATGACAGGGATACATTCTCAGAAATGCATCATTGGGGGCTGGCGCCATGGCTCACTTGGTTAATCCTCCCCCTGTGGCGCTGGCATCCCATATGGGCGCCAGGTTCTAGTCCCAGTTGCTCCTCTTCCAGTCCAGCTCTCTGCTGTGGCCCGGAGGGCAGTGGAGGATGGCCCAAGTGCTTGGGCCCCTGCACCCACATGGGAGAACTGGAAGAAGCACCTGGCTCCTGGCTTTGGATCAGCACAGCGCCGATCGTGGTGGCCATTTGGGGAGTGAACCAATGGAGGGAAGACTTTTCTATCTCACTGTAACTCTGCCTGTCAAATAAATTTTTAAAAAAAATTTTTTAAAAATTTAGAGATGCATCATTAAGTGATTTCATACTTGTTCAGACATCATAGAGTATACTTATGTAAACTGATGTGGCTACAACATTACTACATGACATAATCTCTTTTTTTTTTTTTTGACAGAGTTAGGGAGAGAGAGAGAAAGGTCTTCCCTCCATTGGTTCACCCCCAAAATGGCCGAAGCCAGGAGCCAGGTGCTTCCTCCTGGTCTCCCATGCGGGTGCAGGGTTCAAGCATTTTGGCCATCCTCCACTGCCTTCCCAGCCACAGCAGAGAACTGGCCTGGAAGAGAAGCAACCAGGACAGAACCAGCGCCTAAACCGGGACTAGAACCCAGGGTGCTGGCGCGCAGGCAGAGGATTAGCCTGGTGAGCTGCAGTGCCAGCCAACATAATCTTTTTTTTTTTTTTTAAGATTTTATTTATTTGAAAGGTAGAGTTACAGACAGTGAGAGGGAGAGACAGAGAGAAAGGTCTTCCTTCTGTTGGTTCACTCCCCAAATGACCGAAACAGCTGGAGCTGCGCTGATCCGAAGCCAGGAGCTTCTTCCAGTTCTCCCATGTGGGTGCAGGGGTCTAAGGACTTGGACCATCTTCTACTTCTTTCCCAGGCCATAGCAGAGAGCTGGATTGGAAGAGGAGCAGCCGGGACTAGAACTGGTGCCCATATGGGATGCTGGCACCGCAGGTGGAGGGTTAACCTACTACACCATGGCAGCAGCCCAACATGATATAATCTTATGCAACCACCACCATGTACAAATCTGCCCATTACTGATGGAAACATCATCCTGCAGCTTATGACTGTAGCTCCTACCCCTACCTCAGGCTCTACACCCTGATGTTAAGTTAACCCTTTGCAATTCCCTAGGAAAATCTTGCATGGTTCCCCTTTACATGTAGAATTAATTTTCAAAATTCTTTAGAGTTGAACATAGGGTCCTTAATACTCTGTAACTCACCTACCTATTCAGAGTAATGTCTAAGCACTTCTACTCTATCCTGTGCTCCAACTTGATGTTTCCTTTCTCTGGCTCTACAGTCCCAAGATGAAATTGAATACTTTTCTGGTTTCTATTTTTTGGGTAGGTATCCTGGGTGCTTTTGAAGTATAGCTAGGAGTTAGAGTTGTTGTTAATAATGAAATTTATCTAGGAGATAGCTGAATGTTTTTCCTTTCAAAAGCAGGAGTAAGAGTGCAAGTGGTACCACGTCAAACAACTTGTTCTGCAGAATACAGTGTGCCTCCTGAAACTGAATAGTATTGCTGCACCATTAGGAAGGGAAGAGGAGACTATTAGAATAGTGTGATATTATAAACTATTAAAAGTGACATTAAAGTCATTTTTCAAAATTAGAATTCAGAAAAAATAATCCATCATTATTTGTAAGACCATAACAAATTAGAAATGGAAGAATAATGGGGAAACTCAAAAACCTTTTAAGATAAGATACTGGGTTTTTCTTTTTTTTCTTTTTTTTTTCTTTTTTTTTTTTTTTTTTTTGACAGGCAGAGTGGACAGTGAGAGAGAGAGACAAAGGTCTTCCTTTTGCCGTTGGTTCACCCTCCAATGGCTGCCGCGGATGGCGCGCTGCGGCCGGCGTACCACACTCATCCGATGGCAGGAGCCAGGTGCTAGGTGCTTTTTCCTGGTCTCCCATGGGGTGCAGGGCCCAAGCACTTGGGCCATCCTCCACTGCACTCCTGGGCCACAGCAGAGGGCTGGCCTGGAAGAGGGGCAACCGGGACAGAATCCGGCGCCCCGACCGGGACTAGAACCTGGTGTGCCGGCGCCGCAAGGCGGAGGATTAGCCTGTTGAGCCACGGCGCCGGCCAGATACTGGGTTTTTCTTGTGTGTGTTTTGTTTTTTGTTTTTGTTTGTTTGTTTGTTTGTTTGTTTTTGACAGGCAGAGTTAGTGAGAGAGAGAGACAGAGAGAAAGGTCATCCTTTCAGATCATGCTGTGCTGATCCAAAGCCAGGAGCCAGGTGCTTCCTCCTGGTCTCCCTTGCAGGTGCAGGGCCCAAGCACTTGAGGCATCCTCCACTGCCTTCCCGGGCCACAGCAGAGAGCTGGACTGGAAGAGGAGCAACCGAGACAGAACCGGCGCCCCAACTAGGTCTAGAACCCTGGGTGCCAGTGCTGCAAGCAGAGGATTAGCCTAGTGAGCCACGGCACCGGTCGATACTGGTTTTTTTTTTCCTTTTCATTATTCTTCATGTAAATTGGAGTACCTTTTACATGCCAGTGATCCAGTGATTAGAAAAAGCCCTTGCCTTAAGGGAACAAGGTTTAATGAGGAAAGAGCAGCCATCTATGTTATTGTGGATTAAGCGAGATTTGAGAAGACCAAAGGGGTATGCATATTCAAGGAGATAACTGAAAACATTTGAAACCCAGAGAAAAATAAAACTAACCATATACAGGAAAATTATAGATCACTAATAACAATCAGTTCAATCAAGTCTACCCCAAGATATAATCAAGTTGACTCTCCATGACTAAAGATAAAGAGGATTCTCAAAGCCACACGAGAAAAAAACTAACACAAGGTTGTCCCAGTTTGCCTGACTACAGACTCTTCAGCAGAAACCTTGCATGCCAGAAGGGAGTGCTCAGTAAGTACTAAAGGAAAGACAGCGTCAACCAAGAATATTATACCCCGCAAGACCACACTATAGATATGGAGAGATAAAGGTATTCCTAGAATGTATCATAACCAGATGTCCTACAAGATATGCTAAAAGAAACTCTTCAAACTGAGGGAGTTCTAACAAGCAAGGAGAAAGTATCAGAAAACAGAAGTTCCGTTAATGCAGAGCCCAGAAATAAACCCATGTATTCTCAACTGATTTTTTGAACACGTTTCTAGGAACATTGGAGAATGGACCACTTATGGATAACATACTGGGAAAATTGGATATCCACATCCAGGAAAATGTAACTACACCCCGGTGTTTCATGATAAATAAAAACTAGCTGAACATGGATGTTTTCTTTTTAAAGATTTATTTATTTATTTGAAAGGAAGTTACAGAGGCAGAGACAGAGGTCTTCCATCCACTGATTCACTCCCCAAATGGCCACAATGGCTGGAGCTGTGCTGAATTGAAGTCAGGAGCCTGGAGTTTCTTCTAGGTCTCCCACATTGAAGCCACCGCCTGCAGTGGTACAAGAATTCTTGCTCCTGGCTTCAGACTGGCCCAGCCCTGGCCTGCAATTGTAGCCATCTGTCTCTTTCTCTCCCTCTCTCTGTAACTCTTTCAAATAAATCAATCTTTTTAAATAAATGTAAAAAGCACAGAAAAAAAATGTATGGGATTTCTCAAACCGAAAAGCTCCTACACAATACATATGAAAGACTACGTAACATGTGTAATGTCAAAAACTAGTAAGTAGGAGAGTTGAATACAAAATCTGACAATCTGGTTTTTGAATTCAGACATTAGTTTGGTAAAGGAGAGTAGCTACAGAGGATTTAAAAACAAACTATGAAGAGTGTTCCCTGCTAATGGGGAGCCACTGACTAACTCAGATTTGCATACTGAAAGACCACCCTGGGCCACTGTATATATAGGAGGGCTCCGAGTGGTGATTCTGAGTAACGAGGTGTAAGGCAACCTGGGCCTAACCTAAGGTAATGGCCATGGGAGAGACCCTTTAGATGGGGGAAATAATGGAAAGGTGAGAGTATGAACAATTCCCCTCTCAGTCCTGAGCAGCTGGGAAAATGGTGCCATATACTGCCTACAGTAGCGGGTAGGAGAGGGAGGTTTGAAGAAATAAACTGAGTTCCTGGTGCCCAGGGGAATGCTGATGGAGATGTGCAACAGACGCTACAGTTCCCAGGGCTAAAGTTCAGAAGACTGCAGGAGATGGCAGTGGAATACAGGAACAGACTGAACGCCACCCAGGGAGAGAGCAGAGATGAAAACCCACATTTGAGAAATCCGCAAAGGTAGGGGAGTCCACAAAGCATCCTATTAGGACAATGGATGTTGGTATGGAAAAGAAATAGCTTGGCTCCATTTTGCATATGGTGTAGCTAATAAATTTTATATGTCAAAAAGTAAACATTAAAGGAATATTTGATATTACTAGGGAAGATAGACCAGCATATTTTAGTGTCAGAGAACATATTCATCTATGTATATTTTTAAATGGCTGAGATAATAGGTGTTCAATGACTGATTATGAAATTGGAAGTTTGGGGGCCCGCACTATGGTGTAGCACGTAAAGCCCACTGCAGTGCCGGCTTCCCATATAGGCACTGGTTTGAGTCCCAGCTGCTCCACTTCCAATCCAACTTCCTGCTAACGCACCTGGGAAAGCAGAAGATGGCCCAAGTTCTTGGGCACTTTCTCCCACAAGGGAGACCCAGAAGAAGCTCCTGGTTTTGTCCTGGCTCAACCCTGACCTTTTACAATATTTATTTTTTTATTTTTTTGACAGGCAGAGTGGACAATGGGAGAGAGAGACAGAGAGGAAGGTCTTCCTTTTCCATTGGTTCACCCTCCAATGGCCGCTGCGGCTGGTGCACTGCGCTGACCTGAAGCCAGGAGCCAGGTGTTTCTCCTGGTCTCCCATGGAGTGCAGGGCCCAAGCACTTAGGCCATCCTCCTCTGCCCTCCCGGGCCACAGCAGAGAGCTGGACTGGAAGAAAAGCAACTGGGACAGAATCCGGCACCCCGACTGGGACTAGAACCCAGAGTGCCGGCACCGCAGGCGGAGGATTAGCCTATTGAGCCATGGCACTAGCCTATAATATTTATTTTTATTTATTTATTTGAAAGGCAGAGTTACAGAAAGAGACACAGAATAAGATCTTTCACCCACTGTTTCACTTCCCAAATGGCCACAACAGCAGAAGCCAGGGGCCAGGAGCTTCTTCCTGGTCTTCGCGTGGGTCCAGGAGCCCAAGCACTTGCGCCATCTTCCACTGCTGTCCCAAGTGCTGTCCCAACTGGATCAGAAACAGAGCAATGGGGTGAGGGAGCGGCGCTGTGGTGTAGCAGGTAGGGCTACCACCTACAGTGCCGGCATCCCATATGGGTGCTGGTTCAAATCCCAGAATCAAAATGGAGTGAGTGTGGCTAAAAGCTAATTGCAGGTCTCTTGCTTCTGTACATATCAGCTTTGCTTGCTAGCAGCTAAGGGTGTGTCTTGTGAAATTATGTGGACCCAAATTCCCAGGAACTAGGTTGACCAAAATGTGTCCTTCACTGTGATCTGTTATTGGGTTTGTTATTATTAACTGTTATCTTACAACCATATTCTGGTTTTCCTCTTTATTGTTCACTGCATACTAGGGGTCCAGTTTGAAATTGTGAGCCCTAGTGGACAGAATACTATAAAAAGCTGTGTAACCTGCTGTTGGGGGCCGCACTCTGGTAAGGGGTGTTGGTCCCGATCGGTGGCTGATCCCGATCGGTTACCTTGCCTCTCATGTGTCTCTCATTTGCTTCTCATTTTCAATAAAATGCATGTCTGACTGTCACTGGTTTTGTAATACTCTATTTTAGCTGATGAGTGAATGCAACACCAGCTGCTCCACTTCCAATCCAGCTCTCTGCTGTAGCCTGGGAAAGCAGTAGAAGATGGCGCAAGTCCTTGGGCCCCTGCAACTGCATGGGAGACCCAGAACAATCTCCTGGCTCCTGGCTTCAGTTTGGTGCAGCTCTGGCCATTGTGGCGTGAAGCAGCGGATTGAAGACCTCTCTATCTCTGCCTCTCCTCTCTCTGTGTAACTCTTTCAAGTAAATAAATTAAAAAATAATAATAATAAAGAAATAGAGCAATCGGGACCTATGCCCATATGGGATGCTGGCACTGCAGGCAGGAGGGCTTTACCTGCTATGCCACAGCACCAGCCCCCTAAACACTAAGTTTCTTTTTCCTTTCTTTTTCTTTCTTTCTTTTCCTTTTTTCTTTCTCTCTTTTTCTCTCTCCCTCTCTCTCCCTTTTTCTTTAAGATTTCTTTATTTATTTGACAGAGTTGCAGAACAAGAGAGAGAGAGAGAAAGGTTTTCCATCCACTGGTTCACTCCCCAAATGACCACAATAGCTGGAGCTATGCTGTTCTGAAGCCAGGAGTCAGGAGCTTCTTCCGGGTCTCCCACACTGGTGCAGGGGCTCAAGGACTTGGGCCATCTTTCATTGCTTTCCCTGGCCATCAGCAGGGAGCTGGATAGGAAGTGGAGCAGCCGGGACTCAAATCGGTGCCCATATAGGATCCTGGCGCCAGATGCTTAATCTACTATGCCACAGTGTTTAGATTTTTTAAAAGAGAAAGTAAAGCCAGGTTTGGGGGGTGGGGGGACTAAAAAGACCAAAGATCATAGAAACTGCCAGCCTATGACAGAAGCTTTATCCATCTCCACACCATGCTAGGCAAAAGAAGTGGCAACAGCGTTAAATGCCTTCTATTCAAAGACCAAAAAAATTAGACTTCTGGGACACAAGCAAATTGTATTTCCAGCTAATTGCCAGGTTCTGTTAGATGGACAACACATTCATTAGGCAGATTAGCATACAAAAGGGCTACGAATGCAGAATATTCATAAATTCTTAGAAAGCATTCAGTTTCACCCTTAAATTTCAACTTGAGAGCTGGTAGTGAGGGGAGCTGTCCTAGGGATCTGTGCACCAAAACAATGTGCAGTGGTCGGTCGCAACCTGTGGCAGAGTCCTGGGGGAAGCAGGCTGTGGGCCAGGCATTCCGTTGTCAAGGAGGCTGGCTCCAAAGACCGCACAAGCCCTGCAAGTGAGAGCCGAGCCTTGGCGAGGAGGCTGGGACCGTAAGCCCAGGCAGGTTCCCACGAGAGAGCGCTCTGGAGAACACTTTAACCGCGCCTGTAGCGTGGACGGAGGTCATTGCCCATGTTTCTATTTCTCATCAAAAATTAACAGGTTCAAGTGGCATTTAGAACTTTACTACACAGTACAAGTCCTACTGGTTTACTCAATGGTGTTATATATTAGGTGTTGGTATTAATAAACCAAGGCAGAAGATCCTTTCTCCGATTTCCCCCTTTCTAAGAGCTTATACCTGGTCCTTCAACTGAATCCCCACGTTCTACAAATACTACTTGTTTTCCTAGTGTATACTGGCTAAAGCAGGCTGGGACTAAACCCAGCTTCTAAAGAACTGTCTCCCCCTCTCCCCGCCCTTCAAGTCACTCCCCAGAGGCACCCAGTGCTTCCAAAACTCAACTCCTTCGGATGCCTTTCAGACTGTGGCCCAGCTGTTACCTTCTTCATCCTAGGTTCTTCCGGGTTTGGAAGCCCCGCTGTGCCTGCGCAGCAGCCCGCGGTGGTGGTGGTGGTGGTGGGGAGTCCGGACTGGCTGCACAGCGACAAGCTGGGTCCTGCACGTGTTCAACCTCATGTCCACCGTGCCTTCACCTCATCTGCCCCTCCGTCCTGGCGGCCGACCTGCAATCAGGCATGGAAATAAGGCTGGGTGGAAGCACCTGGAAGCGCGCTCCCCGCCCTCACCTAATAGATAGGCACCCTGCGGGCGGCTCGCGAGGATGTCCCGGCGAGGCTCCTGCAGCAAGCCCAGGACGCAGACGCGCGTCCCAGCCCCGCCGCGGCGGCTTGAAGGACAGCCAGGCCTGCCCCTCGGGTGTCCTAGTGTGACCGAGGGCCAGCTCACAAACGCGCCGCGGGCGCGGCCGGCGGACGGCCTGACCCGTGTTGCCCCGGCCAGAGCAGCCGGGACCTGGGCCGGCGTCGTCGCTGCAATCCCTAGACTCTCCGCCACGCGCGCCCCCTGCCGGTCCTGGAAGGCGCCGCAGCGGCCGCCGGAGGCCCAGGTGAGGCCAAGGCCAGCTTCTCTCTCATTGCCCCTCAGCTCCCACTCCTCCGGGCTCGCACCTGTCCCTGGCTACTCCAACCTGTGTGGAATGGCCTTTCCCCCACCCTCCAGGTGCACAATACGAAGAGTCCCGTGGCTCCCTCAGTGTCACGAAGTACCTCGAGTCGTTTAGTTTTACTAATATGTACGTTAAAAGTTGGATCTATCTTTGCCTATCGATTTGGTAATACCTGGTTTTAAAAGAGACTCAGCGTTTCTGAGAGTGATGGGAGGGACCCTGTGCATTTCTAGAATGTTATTTGGCTGTAATTTAGCAGCCTTTAAAATGCCCCCATGGGAATGGCTGCATAATCGATGGCACATCTTTTCACTGGCATATTTTGCTGCCAGGAGTACCTTAAACAGCAGTATGCTGGCCCGTGGTTGGGCACGTGGCCCGAGCCCGGAACAGCGGATCTCATGTCAGACTCTGTGCACCCTCCGCTACTCTGCTGGGCACGCCTTCTGTTGCATAGCAACAGAATGTACCCAGTGCCACTAACTGTGCGTTTAAAAATAGTGAAGCTGATGCGTTTTTGTTGTTTTGTCTTCTTCGACCCTAACAAAAGGAGGGTGAGGGAGGGGAAAGCACCTTTTGGTGTATAAACAACCAAACACTTGGAACAAAACTTCCACAAACTGCGGCAGCCCCTCAGGATCACAGCCTAACGTGTGCCGTGCTTACTGGAGCCCAAGCTCCAAGAAGTTGTGCCCACAACAGCCACAGACACAGTCTTGGGTGCTGCAACATGCCAAGGTCAACCCTAATATCCTGAATATCATGAACTTTGGCTGTTCCAGAGCCTTAATTTTGCCATTTTTCCAGCAGATCAAATACCTGTTGTGTGTGTTTTTCAACAAGTTCGGCTGATGCACCAGGTGTTGGAATTTGAGAAGCAGTAAAAGACTAACACCCTTTCCACCCCTACCCCACCCCCTGCAAGTTATATATCATATAATATAGTCTGGCAGATGACAGTGAAAATGTCACCCTTGTTACAGATAAAGCAATTTAGAGGAAATGGAGTTAGTCTGCAGTTAAGCAATCATTATAATTTGCCCCTGAATTTTGCATAATTACTCGGCCAGCTCACGGAGGGACCACAGGTGGGCAGCCTCTTGTTCCCTAGAAGACAGCTGGCTAGAACACAGATCTTCTAGGCAGAGAGACCCAAAGGACAGAGCCTGAAGGAGCTGAGCTCATCAGTCATCTGGATCTCTTCTCAGCAGGTGAGAAATGGCAGAACCAGGCTTGAGGCCAAGGGCATGATGCAGAGTTACCTCCAGGTGGAAACAGAAAGGGTGGGAAATCCCCCACCGTTCTGAGAAGAAAGAATATCTGAATAAACCAGTAGTCACTCGAGATGAGAAAATGAATTTTACTGGGTCGTCAGTATCCCTTAATGTGTAAAATGCTGCTACAAACAAATCCTTAAGGGCAAGTTACCCATCTCATCTGGGTAGCACGACCTTGACACCGAAACTGGACAAAGTTCAAAAAAGTTCCATAATCAGGAAGACTGCTAATGAACATTTGCATAAACCTTCTCAGCAAGTGTTATTCAGTAATATAATATGGCAAAGTTTATAATATGATCTATAGGTAGTATGAAATATGACTCTATTAATGTTAATTATGTTATCTAGTAATACAATATAAGTAATACACCATGACCATGCTTGATTTATCCAAGAAATGCCTGATGTTCTATAAAGAAAATCTACTGGGGCTGGTTTTATGGCATTGCAGGTAAAGCTGCTGCCTATGATGCTGGCATCGCATATGGGTGCTGGTTTGAGACCCAGCTTTAGATCTAGCACCCTGCTAATGTGCCTGGGAAAGCAGTGGAGGATGGCCAAAGTGCTTGGGCCCCTGCACTCACCTGGGAGTCCCAGAAGCAGCTCTGGGCTTCTGGCTTCAGTCTGGCCCAGCCCTGGCCATTGCAGCAATTTAGGGAGTGAGCCAACAGATGGAAGATCGATCTCTCTCTCTCTCTCTTTCCCTCTCTCTCTGCATTTCAAATAAATAATAAAAAAAAGTTAATGCAATATACCACATTAGTGATTACAAGAACAAGACGAAGATAGCTACTGTCATTCCTACTATCCTGCACTGTACCAAAGGGCTTAATACATGCAAACGGATACTAAAAATAAGTCAGAATTGGAAACAAAACTGACAGTATTTGATATTATCTTTATAGAAAGTCTAGGAAAATGGGCTGGCGCCGCGGTTCAATAGGCTAATCCTCCACCTTGTGGTGCTGGCACACCGGATTCTGTCCTGGTTGCCCCTCTTCCAGGCCAGCTCTCTGCTATGGCCAGGGAGTGCAGTGGAGGATGGCCCAAGTCCTTGGGCCCTGCACCTGCATGGGAGACCAGGAGAAGCACCTGGCTCCTGGCTTCGGATCAGCATGGTGCGCCGGCCACACGGCCTTTGGAGGGTGAACCAACGGCAAAAGGAAGACCTTTCTTTCTCTCTCTCTCTCTCACTGTCCACTCTGTAAAAAAAAAAAAAAAGTCTAGGAAAATGTATAAAGTTATTAGAAGTAGTAAGAGGGCCGACGTTGTGGCATGGCAGGTTAAGCTTCCATTTGTAACGCAGACTCCCCATGTCAGAGCACTGTTTCAAGTCCCAGCTGTTCTGCTTCTGAAGACTGCAAAAGATGGCCCAAGTCGTCCGCTGCCTTCCAAGGCCATTAGCAGGGAGCTGGATCAGAAGTAGAACAGCCAGGACACAAACCAATGCCCAAATGGCGCAGCTTTACCCGCTGAACCACAGCGCTGGCCCGGCTTACACAACTTGGACTGACAACTTTAAGTGGAGAAAACTTTTGCTTAACGCATGCCAAAACTGCTGCACCCTGATCAGCTGCCAACAAGAAAACGGAATTCTTGGGGCCGGCGCTGTGAATGTAGCAGGTTAAAACCCTGGCCTGAAGCGCCAGCATCCCATATGGATGCCGGTTCTAGTCTTGGCTGCTCCTCTTCCAATCTAGCGCTCTGCTATGGCCTGGGAAAGCAGTAGAAAATGGCCCAAGTCCTTGGGCCCCTCCACCCATGTGGGAGACCTGGAAGACTTCTCCCTCTGTCTTAATCTCTCTCTGTAACTCTTTCAAATAAATAAAATAAATCTTTAAAAAAAAAAAAAAAAGGAATTCTGAGCAAGTGAAACCAAGACCCTAAAGCCAATGTGTGAAGAATTGTAACAGGAGTGAAACACGGTTTTACCTGTGACATCTTCTGTTGATAAGATAGAAAAGATTGCACTGATGTGGTTAAATCCCTAGTTTCCTCAGGTCTTTAGGGCCAGTGCCCACTTACAAAACTGTCTTGACCTTCATGGGGGCTCATGTTGAGAAATAAAGTTTGTATTTTTAAATTTGTATCTTTTAATTCCATTTTCCAAGAACTTTTCAAAGTCCCTTTGTGGACAAGATTTAATATAGTAAGTTGTTTAGACAAGCACTGGAGAACTAAAGAGGTAAAAAAAATAAATAAATAAAAGGAAAGAAGTAACCCAGGGTGGCCTGGTTCACATAGGAGGCGACCACCGGTGCTAGGGATAAAGGGCCATAGGAGGAGGAGGGGCTATTAGTATTTACAAGCATGGGGAAGAGACCTGAGCGGAGATGGAGATGTGTGAGGATCCATGCTCCCCAGCTGCGCTGGTCCCGCAGGATTGCACAGGAAGATTCAGGCTGCAGTCCATGCAAGGACAGTTTCATTTCCAGGTGATTCCTACAGAAAGCACCCTCTTCCACAAGACTGTTTGCTTCTCCCCACTGGAGAGTTGCCATGATGCCTGCGTTCTTTGAGTAAGGCATGTCAGGGCCGCGGTGGTCCTGTGATGCCCACGGAATGAATGGCGCCCCTGCATTTGGAGCTTCAGCCTTCCCCTTCCTGTTTTCCTAAGTTTTGCAGGTTCCTGCATTCCTTTAAGTCTTCTTTCTTGTTTTCTTTGATTTCTTATTTTTTTTTAAAAGATTTTATTTATTTATTTGAGAGGTAGAGTTACAGACAGTGAGAGGTAGGGACAGAGAGAAAGGTCCTCCTTCCGTTGGTTCACTCCCTGAATGGCCGCAACGGCCAAAGCTGAGCCGATCCGAAGCCAGGAGCCAGGTGCCCCTTCCTGATCTCCCATGCAGGTGCAGAGGCTCAAGGACTTGGGCCATCTTCTACTGCTTCCCCAGGCCACAGCAGAGAGCTGGATTGGAAGAGGAGCAGCCGGGACTAGAACTGTTGCCCATATGGGATGTGGACACCGAAGGTGGAAGATTAACCTCCTGTGCCATGGTGCTCACCCTTCTTTGATTTCTAAAATTTTTTTTCTGTAATTTAATGTGATTTCAAGAGTAGCATCTGAAAAACTCATGCAATCAGTAACCTTAACCAGGAATCATACATACAGTTAGATTGTTATGAATATATTGTGGTTTCTTTTTTTACAGGTTACTTTAACTTAGGTTTAATAAGTCAACTGAAAATAAATAAAAATTTTACCTGAAACACAAAAGCTGACTTGAAAACATTTTAAAGCTATTCTAAGTAACTTGCTTTAAGAATAAATCAAAATTTTACTTACAGAAAATCTAGGTGTAAGAAGCCATAAAGTCATTGCATCTCCAAGTCTTGTTGTATTACTGTTTTCTTATTTGTTAAATTGTTCATTGTAGAATAAAATTACCTTATTAAAATTCAGTTGTAGTACTATCATTACTATTACCTCTCTTCTTTCAATGTCCACATTTATTTTGTAGGTTCAAAGGGAAAAAAAAACTATGAAAATTAAAATCCAGTTCTATCTTGAGTTGGTGTAAAACTTCTCAGGCAGGACGATGTCTGGGAAGGAGGGGAGCTCGGAAGAGCCGGAGGATCGCGCTGGTCAGCTCAGGAAAGGGTCGCGATCGCTGTCGGTGGAGGAGCCTGGACTTAGTAAAGGAACAGCAGACGTGTCACAGGAAGCTTCTGATGCCTTGGAAGAGAAACCTTCCAGTCCGATTTATACACCTGCTCCTGGAAGGGATACACTCGACTCAGCATCCTCCTCTGGAAGCAAGCCTAAGGGAGATGAAGAGACCAACCGTCAGGTTTCTGAAGCAAGTCCTGGAGACGCCAGCCCACGGTCAAAACCAGAAACTGCACAGAATTCATCATCGTCGGTAAATGAGACTACAGACTCTCAGGTGTCCGCTGACTGCCTGCCGTGTCCACAGATCCCTGAAGAAAATCAGCAAGGACTTGACTTTGAGTCAGATAACTTCACAGTTCACCTCGAGGCCAAAGGGCTACAAGAATTCCCAAAGGATATTTTAAAAATCAAATATGTGAAATATCTGTATTTAGGTAAGAATCAAATAAGAACTTTTCAAGGGGCGGACCCAGGTGACCTGCGAGGGCTTGAAATTCTATCCTTACAAGAAAATGAGTTATCATCACTTCCATCTGAAATTCAGTTACTTCATAATTTAAGGATATTAAACGTCAGTCACAACCAAATAGCACATATACCCAAAGAATTATCACAGCTTGGGAACATCAGGCAACTCTTCCTTAATAACAATTACATTGAGACATTTCCTTCTGACTTAGAAAGTCTGGGAAACTTGGAAGTACTAAGTTTGGGTAGAAATAAGATGAGGCATATACCAGACACGCTGCCTAGTTTAAAGAACTTGAAGTTTCTCAGTCTGGAATATAATCAGTTAACCATATTTCCTAAGTCTCTGTGCTTCCTTCCAAAGTTAATTTCACTCAACCTTACTGGCAACCTGATAGAGAGTTTACCAAAGGAAATCAGGGAGCTGAAACATTTAGAAAAACTCTTCCTGGATCATAATAAACTTACTTTTCTGGCAGTGGAAATGTTTCAGTTATTCAAAATAAAGGAACTCCAATTGGCTGACAATAAGTTGGAACTTATTTCACACAAAATTGAGAATTTCAAGGAACTTAGGGTTCTTATACTTGATAAAAATTTGTTGAAGAATATACCGGAGAAAATTTCCTCCTGTGGAATGTTGGAATGCTTGAGTCTAAGTGATAACAAATTAAGTGACCTGCCTAAGACTATCTATAAGCTCAAAAATTTAAGAAAACTCCATGTAAACAGAAATAATATTGTGAAAATAGCTGAAGATATCTCACATCTTAGTAAGATGTGCAGTCTGGAATTTTCAGGAAATTTAATCACAGATGTTCCCATTGAAATAAAAAACTGCAGGAAAATAACTAAAGTTGAATTGAATTATAATAAAATCATCTATTTTCCAGTGGGACTGTGTGCTTTAGAGTCTCTTTATTATTTGAGTTTTAGTGGAAATTATATTTCAGAAATACCTGCGGATATATCTTTCAGTAATCAACTGCTTCATTTAGCACTTAATCAAAACAAACTCCTCATATTTTCTGAGCATTTATGTTCTCTTATTAATCTTAGATACCTCGATCTTGGTAAAAACCAAATAAGGAAAGTTCCACCATCTGTCTCCAAAATGGTATCACTCCATGTACTTATTTTATATTCAAACAAATTTGAAACTTTCCCAGTAGAACTGTGTACTTTGGAAAATTTGCTAGTACTTGATTTTTCAGAAAACCAATTACAAAGGGTCCCTTCTGAGATCTGTAATTTAAAAGGAATCCAGAAACTGAACTTCTCAAGCAATCAATTTATATATTTTCCTGTTGAACTGTGCCAACTTCAATCACTGGAAGAGCTGAATATCAGTCAGATAAATGGAAGAAAGGTAAGAGACTGATATTTGGGGGCTTTGGAAGGAAGAGGGGATGGTAGTGGATCAGAATCTCAGCCATAGTGTGTTAGTGTGTACATGTGTTTTAAATTCAGAGATCTTCCATCTGCTGGTTCATTATCCAGATGGCCACAATGGTTGGACCAAGCCGAAGGCAGGAGCCCAGAAATCCATCCGGGTCTCCCATGTGTGAGGCAGGGGCCCAAGAACTTGGGCCATTTGCCACTGGAAGTGGAGCAGACAAGACTCCAACAAGCACCCATATGGGATGCCAACCTTGCAGGCGGCTCTAACCCACTTCATCACAACACACACACACATACACACACACATATTTAGATTTAAATTCTTGTATTTCACTTAACATTTCATAAACATTTCTCTTTGGTACACCATAATTCTCTCAATAGTTAGTAGGTGATTTTATGAGTTGTACAACAAATCATCTGTTAAGTACTGGAATGTAATTTTTCTTTATAATAATGCTAGAATGAATTTCTTATAAATACTTGCCTAGCCTTTATCATGTTTGTCTATTTCCTTTGGAAATTTCCCCTGAAGAGAAAACATTTTAACGGTTTTAAGATTTCTCTTTACTCAAATTCTGAGAATGAATTTGATGAAAATGCTTTTTAAAAATTAAAGCATCACTGATTTATATTAAGGTATCAGTAAACTAATGAAAGAACCACAGCTATCAACTGGCTATTTTTAATGATGGGCTGTTATCTAAAGCAATATTTCCTAAAGTCTGTTCCTAAAAACCCCATGAGCTTTAACTCCAAAATAAAAATAAAAAATATTAAGGTAGGGAGCTGTTTTTGTGATAAACAACCTTGAGAAGCTTTGTCTTAATCACAACAGGTCCTGCCCTAAGGAAACCACTTTGTCTCCTGTTATCCCATATTTCCCCAATGTATTTGACTTTTTTAAACATTACACCTGGGGCCGGTGCTGTGGTACAACAACTTAACACCCTGGCCTGAAGTGCCTGCATCCCATATGGGCACTCGTTCGAGACCCGGCTGCTCCACTTCCGATCCAGCTCCACTCTATCCAGCCATGGCCTGGGAAAGCAGTAGAAGATGGCCCAAGTCCTTGAGCCCCTGCACCCGCATGGGAGACCAGGAAGAAGTTCCTGGCTCCTGGCTCCTGGCTTCGGATCGGTGCGGCTCCGGCCATTGCGGCCAATTAGGGAGTGAACCATAGGATAGAAGTCTCCCTCTCTCTGCCTCTCTTCTATCTGTGTAACTCCGATTTTCAAATAAATAATAAATAAATCTTAATAAAAAAATAAACATTACACCTATTATATAATAAATTTCCAGAGAGATTGCAAGGGAATACTTAACTGAAGTAGATGGAATGAATAATGATACAAGCTGTGTTTAAAAAATTGCTTTTGGGAGCTAGTCTTGCAGCACAGTGGGTTAAGCTGCTGCCTGTGAGACCAGCATCCCGTGTGAGCACTGGTTTGAATCTCTGCTGTTCTATTTCTAGTCCAGCTCTCTGTTTATATTAAGGCAATGAAATATGGCCCAAGTACTTGGGACATTGCCACCCATATGGGAGACTCAGATGGTGTTCCAGACTCCTGGCTTTGGTCTTGGCCAGCCCTGACCATTGTGGCCATTTGGGGAGTGAACCAGCAGATGGAGAATCTCTCTCTGTTTCTCCCTCTCTCTCTCTCTAACTCTGCCTTATAAATAAATAAATCTTTTTTTAAAAGTTGCTTTTGTACTGACAGACACTTTTCAGTTCCGCAATGTAATTGTCAGCTATTTCCTTGACTGATTATCATCCCCTCACTTTCTACTTCTTTATCTTTACTGTGGGTGTCTCCAAGATTGAGACCTTAATTTTCTCATTTCTGTTATGTCCTTTCTATCTCCCACACCTGCTATTATTTACATACAAAAGATTCCCAAATCTGCATAATCAGAGGTAAGTTTGCACAGGTGACCTAGCCTCACAGTCTCCAGTTTCCCCTGGAAATTCTGTGTTCTATTCTTCAGTTTCTCAAAATCAACTGTTTTTTCTTTCTAGCATAACTATTCAAATGTCTCCGTTTCTGTTTGTGATGCCAACACTTTATTCATACCCACAAGGCTAAAATCATGAAACCATCTTTTTTTTCTGTCATCATTGATGTCAAATCTTAAACCAAAATTGTCTTATTTTCCCTCTGAAGGAGCTCTCAGATTATCTCCTCATTTTCCAATGTCACTGTCTCCATTACCCTGGAAGCCTCCTGGCCTCCTAGGCATCCTAGTTGGACTCAAACAGACGTCTCCACTGCAGCATCCTCACCGGAGCTGTTAGTTCCAACCCAGAGGACTGTTCTCCGTGCCTGACACCTGCTTTTCAGGAATCCAGATTGCATATCTACTGCTTACTCCAAGTGGGTGGTTGTCAGAGGCACCAGTCCACATTGTTGCAACATCATTCCAAAGGTCACTAGATGAGAAAAAAATATTTACAAGAACCTTCCTTGAAAGACAGGCACTTAGCCTCATGGTTAAGATGCTGGCTAAGATGCTCTTGTCCTACACTGAAATACCTGGTTTCTATACTCGGTTCCAGATACAAATTTTTATTTGAGGCCACATTGAAAACTGGGTGACCCCACTATTTTGTTTGTTTGTTTATTTTCATCTATTTGAAAGGCAGAGAGAGAGAGAGAGATCGCTCATTTGCTGATCATTCCCCAAATGCCCGTGCCCACAACAGCCAGGGCTGAGCCAGGCTGAAACCAGGGGCCAGGAACTCCATCCAGGATTCCCACAGGGGAGCAGGGGTCCAATTAGTTAAATCATCATCTGCTGCCTCCCAGAATGCATTAACAAAAAGCTGGATTCCGAAGTGGAGAAGTTGGGACTCTAACCAGAACTGAGGATTCAGATGTCCCAAGCAGCTTGAACCACTGGGCCACAATGTCAGCCCCAACTCCATTACTGAGCATTTACCCACAATGCATTATGCTTGGGAACACATGCATGAAAAAGCTTTCAACATGCCCATAACGTCACTTAAAAACCCAAGGGAAATACACAAGGTCTAAATGAGAAAAATGTTAATGGAAGCACGAATAAAGAGAACAAAGGTAGGGCTGAGTAGTAGTTAGCAACAATTTCAGAGAGGAGAAGAAGCCAAAGCAGTCAAATTTAGGGAGAAAAGGAAGGAACAGGAGGCAAACATGGAGTGTTAGGAGGGTGAAGGAAGTGGGCTAGCAAGCCACAGGGTGGAATTCCTAGCACTGGTCAGATTGGGAGGTTCTTAGATAAACAACATAATATCTTGTGGATTGTAGCTAGGAGAGGATGTCCTGCCTTCCTAAGACAGGAAACAAATTCCCTCCTTCCATGGAATTTTTAGAAAATATGTAAATATTTTATTCATACAAATATTCATAAAAGTTTAATTTTTGTTACAGTTAACAAGAATCCCAGAAGAGCTCTCTAATATGACTCAACTTAAAAATCTTGATATCTCAAATAACGCAATCAGAGAGATTCCAAAAAAGATGGGGGAACTGAGAAGTTTGGTTAATTTATATGCACAAAACAATCAAATAAGTTATCTTCCACCATCGTTTCTATCTTTAAATAATCTCCAACAACTGAACCTGAGTGGTGAGTGACATGCATAATCAGTAAGTATAATCCATAAGCAGAGTGTTACTGTCTGCTGGCAAATTTGGCTGATAAGATACAGAATAGCATAGTCAGCATAAGTATTCAGTACACCCTGGAGGAAAATGGCTATCCTAGGTACAAAAAATGAGAGAGGGCCGGCGCCGTGGCTCAACAGGCTAATCCTCCGCCTTGCGGCGCTGGCACACCGGGTTCTAGTCCCGGTCGGGGCACCGGATTCTGTCCCGGTTGCCCCTCTTCCAGGCCAGCCCTCTGCTGTGGCCCGGGATTGCAGTGGAGGATGGCCCAGGTGCTTGGGCTCTGCACCCCATGGGGAGACCAGGAAAAGCACCTGGCACCTGGCTCCTGCCATCGGACGAGGGTGGTGCGCCGGCCGCAGCGCGCCGTCAGCGGCGGCCATTGGAGGGTGAACCAACGGCAAAAGGAAGACTTTTCTCTCTGTCTCTCTCTCTCACTGTCTAACTCTGCCTGTCAAAAAAAAAAAAAAATTATATCTACAGGGCAAAGGAGAGTGCCTGGCCACAGTAAGTAAGACTTGTTTTCTATTATCATCATCATCAACAGATAATATCAGAATATATAATATCAGAAGATATTTTCCTCTAGGCTGTGACTTTTCATTCTCTTAAAGCTTTTGAGAAGCACAAAATTTCTTTTTTATCAATTATTTTTATTTATGGATTGTGATTTCAGTACTGCATCGGAGAGATTTTTGAAGGTTATAAATCTTTTTCTTCTATATTTGTATCTATACATTTTATTTATTTTTCATACACACACATTCCCTGGCTGTTGGCGATATTTGGGGAGTGAAACATCTCTCACTCTCTGTCTCTATCTTTCAAATACATAAAAATAAATTTTTAAAAATTAAGGAATACAATCTTATTTATAACAGTATCAAAGGAACAAAAATACTTAGGGATAAACTTTTTTTATTTGACAGGTAGATTTATAGACAGTGAGAGAGAGAGAGAGAGAGAAAGGTCTTCCTTCTGTTGGTTCACTCCCCAAATGGCCTCCACGGCCGGCGCTGTGCCGATCCAAAGCCAGGAACCAGATGCTTCTTCCAAATATTATTGTAAGAAATTAAAGACATACTGGAAACATATCCCATGCTCATGTAACCTTACTGTGGTTAATAGGTCCATACTATCCAAAGCAATCTCAGATTCAGTGCAGTCCCTACTAAAATCCAAAGGCTTTTTTTTTTACAGAAATAAAAAAAAATTCTAAAGTTCACAAACTACAAAGGCCTTCAAATAGCAAAAATAATCTTGAGATAGAAGAAGAAAATGGAGGACTCACATGTCCTGACTTCGAGACTTTACAAGGCTCTAGTAACTAAAGCAGCCTGTAACTGGCATGAAGACAGACACACAGACTGAGAGCAACCAACATTCCATGCACATGTAGCTAAATGAACTTCAGCAAGGGGGCTGCAGCTACTCCATGGGGAAACGACAGTCTCTCCAACAAATGGTGTTGGGAAAACTGGGTATATACATGCCAAAGAATGCGCCCCTGCATGGTCAGCTCCCTGGGAGTTCCAGGGGTTTGGGGACAAATGTCAATTGCACTATATTTAAGTACTGTTACATTACTATAGGTGTTATCACTCTAGTAGTAATGTTGTAGTCAAAAAAGATGAGCTTCTTTCTAATCTAGAGGGTCTCTACATTTTTTTTAAAGATTTATTTATTTAATTGAAAGGCAGATATACAGAGACATAGAAGGGAGAGAGTGCTGGTTTCTTTTAAAAATTTTATTTTAAATGTATTTGAAAAGCAGAGAAACAGAGATTGCCTATCCCCTGTTTCACTCCCCAAATGCCTGCAACAGGCACTATGGGCCACACCAAAGCCTAGAGCCGGAACTCAATCCAGGTCTTCCATGTGGGTGGCAGGGACCCAACTATTTGAATTCCCACCTGCTGCTTTCCAGGGTGTGCATTAGCAGGAAGCTGGAATGGAGAAAAGACAGGGCTCAGACTCAGGCACTGCGATATGGCTCGTGGGCATGCCATGCTGTGCTGTACTAAACACCCACCCCTGTGATGGTTTCTTAGCCTGAACAAATGTAATATGATTACGTGAGATAACATTAGGGGACACACTAAATCTGGGTGAGGAGTATATGAGAACTTACTGCAATCTCTGTGACATTTCTGTAAATCTAAAATTATTTTATTTAAAACATCATCATTACATCTCTCTGTAAAATGTTTTGCTAGATTGTAAGCCTCTAGTCTCATTTTGCCACCTCTAGGAGAGAGAAAGAACCACAGCTATTTCTAGTTCTATACGCCCTCCTTTTCACTGTAGCCCAGGGTGGGGGAACTGTTTTTATCCTCATTTATAACATCATTCGTGGGTCCTACAAAATGACCAACTTAAAAATCAGCTTGCCATGGGTTTATTGAATTTCAAGACCCAAGATGGTGGCAGCTTTGGCACGGCCAGACCAAAATATTTTGCTAACTATTTGGCCCTCAGGTGGGATGTACCCCACCCCTGCTCCAGCGCATCAAGGCATCAGGAAGAACTTAGGACTTGCCAGCATTGTGAGAGTGCTCTAGAACTTTGCCAACAACACCTAATAGATTCTTCTTACATAGCCATTGTCTGTCTCCATAGCTTTCTTTTAGTGTGGGGTGTAACTCAGTTATAACATTTTTCTACTAGGAAATAATCTGACAGCTCTGCCTGGCGCTATATGCAATCTTTCTTCACTGAAGGAGATAAACTTTGATGATAACCCTTTGCTGAGACCGCCAATGGAAATCTGTAAAGGAAAACAGCTATATACTATCGCATGCTATCTACAGAGGGCAGATGAAAGAGATGGTAGGTGATGAATGATTTCCTATCTTACAAGTAATTTTCTAGGTGTAGGTTTAAAGATAGTTTGCTCTAATTGGAGGCTTTCAATCTAGAGGAGACATTAAAATATTTATCATCTCCCCTTTTCTGAAGGTTAGGAGTTTATTTTGATAATTCAGATGAACCCAAATCTGTCTGTACAGCTTGAGCCACTGAAAACAGACAAATCTGACTGGAGGAGTGAGCCTTACTATGCCCTCCCAGAAATCTGTCATCCTGGTCATGGCCAGACTCAGAGAATCTGTACCTGGTTTCTTCATTCGTTCTGATCTGCTTACCAGAGGTAGATGTTCTGAAAAACCTGTCTGGACTTGAAGGAAGTCCACAGATCCCTTGCACTTTGAGGCCCACCATGACTGCCCATCTGAAATCCTGGGACACTCCTCATCTCTCCAAACTTGAGCTCTCCTTTCTCTGTGTCCAAGAAGCCTTCACTCTACAGACCTGGCACCCAGTGATGACAGGGAAAACTAGCATTGGAGCTGTTTTTATTCTGCAATTAACAAAGGACATGGAATCCCTTTCTTAAACTTTTACTTAGGGGATTGAGATTTCATGTAGTGCATTAGCATGCTATGTGGCCTGAGGGATTGACAGAAATTTTTTGAAATAGAAAGACTAGAGCACATTTGAGATGATTGTGGGGGATGAGAAATTTCTAGTTCTTGAAAACTCATATAGCATATTAGTTAATAAGATAATTTAGTTTGAATTAACTATAAGCTTTTAAAAAGCTCTAGTATCTGAGGCAATATTTATTAAATAAGTTATTTGAATATAAATATGCATGTATACACCATGTTTATAGTAGATGTGAACTTGGTTTCTCAAGTTGGTATATAAAGAAGCACATTTTAAAAAGTCAGAATTTAAGGAGAGAGTCACATTCTGAAAGAATTAAGGAAATGATCTGGAAATGTCTTGGAAGTTGCTTATAATGTCCTTTTAAACAGCCATTTTTAAGTTGTATGATTTTTTGGATTTTAGAAGAAATGGAACAGAGGCTTAAACTTTCAATTCATATTTTAGATCTACATTGTCATGTTCAATTTTACTTGACATATACATTTGATAGTAGCATAAAGGTAAGAAAACTAGATATAACTCAAAATAGAGTATCTTTTTCAAAAGTGATAAATTTTCTTTTATGCTCAAACATAGAGAAAATCTTAGAGAAGACATTCAAGATAGTTGCCAACAATATCACTGAGACGAACTTTGTATTTTTGTGTCAAAAAATGAATCTGCCAATCTCAGATAGTGATATGCCTACAAAGAGGTGGGTATGAATGACAACATTTGGTACAAATTTATTGTCCTGTTCAGGTTTCTATAATATTGATATTACATGGTTTTGGAATATTCATATTAACATAAACTCTAATTTGCTGTAGATTTATTTTAGTTGATTACATACTTGTGATCCATGTAAGGAGACCTTGTAGTGTAGAAAGTTAAGAGCAAGGGCTTCGAAGACACCGACTGCTTGGTTTTTAATTTCAGCCAGCTTAATTACCTTGGGCACATCCTTTAACTTCTCTGTGCCTCAGTTTCTTCACTAGTAAAATGAATATACTTACCTAAGAGGTTTGTCCTGAGGACCAAATGAGATCAAGCTATAAAAGCTGTAGTACAGTAGCAGGAATATACTGGCTTACAGTAATAATCCAAAATAAATACTTGGAGGGAATGTAAGTGAATTGGTTTTCTGTAAAGATGCAAAGGATGAGATGGAGCTAACCTTCACTTTTAATTTTTTTCAGCACTGTTTCATTAAATGAGAGAGTCTATCAAGCACTTGTTAAATGGAAAATGGAAAGTAACAACTTACCACTAACTGCTGCTGCTTTAAAAGACCAACTAGTTCGGGCATTAACTATGATAGGAGCATATGAAATTATGGACAAAATAACAGCTTTAAATCTTTTTACACGTGCAATTAAATTCTAGCCAGTTGATCCATAATAAAAATTGAACACTTACAATGCAAGTGGGTTGTTGAGCCATCACTGCATTTATACAAGATAATTGTGTGTCACATCGGTTTTTTATGCATTCCTAATAGATGATGACAATTTATGACTATCACATACAATATTTTGCCTTAGAATGATGAAACTAAATTTGAAAGTAATTTAAAGTTTCTAATGGGACTTTGGTGTAGTGGATATGCTTTTAACCTCTTTGAGATCACTTTTTTAAAAAAGATTCCTTACATGAGTGAGATCATATGATGGTTTTTTTCTTGCTTGAATTATTTAACTTAACATAATGATCTCTAGTTCCATCCATGTTGTTGCAAATGACAGTGTTTCATCCTTTTTATATTGCCCAGAAGTATTCCACTTGTGAGTATACCATATTTTCTTTATCCATTCAACAGTGGATGGATGCCTTAGGTTATTTCCATTTCTTAGCTATGGTGAATACTGCTGCAATAAACATGGGAGTGCACTTGTCTCTTTTACAAACTGATTTCATTTCCCTTGATATATATACTCTGTAGTGAGATTGTTGGATCATATGGTAATTCCATTTTTAGTTTCTTTTCTCTTTTTGTGGAACTCCATATTGTTTTCCATGATGGTTGCACTAATTTACATGATTCTTTCTGTTGATATAATGCATCATGTGTATTATATATTGAACTATTTTTTTATCCGTAGGGTGAATTCCATTTGATCATGGTGAATAATCTTTTAAAACTGTGATTAAATTTGGTTTTCTAGTATTGTGTTGAGGATTTTTCACCAATTTTCATCAAAGATATTGGCCTGTGGGTTTCTATTTTTTGTTGTGTTCTGGCCTGGTTTTAGTATCAGGGTAATACTGGCCTCATAGAATCAGTTTAAAAGAATTCCCTCTTGTATTTTAGAATAATTTAAGAATAACTTGTATTAGTTACTCTTTAAATGTCTGGTAGAATTCAGCAGTGAAGCCATCTGGGTGCTGAGCTTTTCTTTGATGGGAGAATTTTTATTACTGAGTAAATCTCCTTACTCACATTGGTCTGTTTAGACAGTCTATTTCATGATTCATTCTTGGCAAGATATGTGTTCAGGAATTCCCCATGTCTTCCAGGTTGTCAAATTCATTGACATCTAATTGTTCATAACAGACTAAAAATCCTTTGTATTTTCTGTGGTGTCCATTGTTATGTCTCCCTTCTCATCTTGGATTTTATTGATCAGAGTATTCTTTTTCTTAGGTAAGGGTATGCCAAATTTGTTTATCTTTTCAAGGAACCAGCTCTTTTTTTTTTTTTTTTTTTGGTATTTTTATCTCTATTCATGTCTGCTGTGAATTTTAGTATTTCTTCCCTTTTAGTTATTTGGGGTTTGATTTGTTCTTACTCATGTAGTTCCTTGAGATGCAGTGATAAATAGTTTATTTGAAGTCTTTTGGCTCTCTTGATGTGTAGGCACTGATTGCTATAAACTTCTCTCTTAGCACCACTTTTCCCATAGGTTTTGGTAAGCTGTGTTTTAATTTAAATTCATTTCAATATATATTCAAATTTCTTTTTTTTCTTTCAAAGGCAGAGGAACAAAGAGAGAGTTTCCATTTACTAGTTCCTTCTTCCAAATGCCCTAACAGCAGACTGGGCCAGACTAAAGCCAGGAACTGGAAACACTCCCATGCTGGTGGCAGGGACTCAAGTACCTGAGCTATCATCTGCTGCCTCCCTGGGTGCACATTAGCAGGAAACTGGAATCAGGGTTGTAATGGGGACTCAAACCCAGGCATTCTGATATGGGATGTGGGCATTTCAAACGGTGGCTTGATAGCGATGCCAAATACCCATCCCTAAATTTCTTTTTTTAATTTCTTCCTTGATCCATTGGCTCTTCATAAGTAACCTTTTTAAAAAAGATTTATCTATTTATTTGAAAGTCAGAGTTACACAGAGAGAGAAGAGGCAGAGAGAGAGAGAGAGAGAGAGAGAGAGGTCTTCCATCTGATGGTTGATGGTTCACTCCCAAATTGGCCACAACTCAGAAACCCTCTGAGGACAAGAAGAGAAGACTTTACTTAATTCTTTAGGTACTGAAGGCAAAGTCTGATGCCAAGCGTTTGGCATGGCTTCCTAGCCCTAAAAGTTTCAAAAAGTCAGTGTGAAAGAAAGTCAAACAGCCTGCACCCTGACAGCAGTAGTCTCTGCTGGATGGGCATGAGTTGGAGTTGGAGCCTCTCCCCAGTCTGGAAGGCAGCCAGGACCAGGTGCTTACTGGCCGCTCTTCATTCACTTATTGGTGCCTCCTCAGTGGGAAAGGATAAGCCACCAGTTTCCAAAAAGCCCAGGTGCTATTCCACCCACCATCACTGGAGGGCCCCAAATACCAGGACCAATCTCCAATGCTTCCCATCACCCACACTGGACAGGTGCTCAGCAAGCTCACCAACCACAGCACCATCACTTCCTGGGTACCATCTCAATTTGATACTATAGCAAGAAGCTGGTTCCCAGCCCACTAGAAACATCATCACTGAGAACAGGCAAGACATTCAAGTAGGAAATCTACCACATCCACATTTCCAAATCTAACCTTGGGAGAACAGTCTTCTAATTCAGAGACATGGGGATCCTTTAATCAGGGAGTGCCCCAGATCAATCAGAAAAGGAAATTTCCAGGAAAACCTTGGTTCCAGTGCTCAGTCCCCAAACCTATGGGGAGCTGTCAGTGTAGCACTTCAGAGATTACTTTTTGTGTTGTAGCTGATGTCCAGACCCCAAACCCATTGTTTGTGAAGAAAGAACCCATCCCCTCAGGTCAGAAGGGAAAAAGCCTTCAAAGCTTCTCGATCCACATTGCTAATCCTAACAGCTCAGGGCTGGGCCTGGTTTGATTTTAGACACACCCTGTTGCAAGTATGAGATAAGGGAGGAGATGGTGGCACCTGTTTATTATACTGGAATGGAAGGAAGCTGAGCAGATGTCATTCCTTGTGAAAATTGACTGGATCTCTCAGACATCATTCTTCCTCATTAGTATTCTCAAGAAAATGCTGATTTTCAAAGAGTTGCTAAGTTGCACTTCTGGCTCACAAAAGAGTGTATCAACAGGATAAAACAGAAATAACACTGGGGCCAGTGCTGTGGCATAGTGGGTAAAACCGCCACTTGCAGTGCCGACATCCCATATGAGCAAAGGTTCAAGTCCCGGCTACTCTACTTTCGATCCAGCTCTCTGCTATGGTCTGGGAAAGCAATAGAAGATGGCCCAAGTCTTTGGTCTCCTGCACCCACATGGGAGACCTGGAAGAAGCTCCTGGCTCCTGGCCTTGGTTCAGTGCAGCTCCACCCGTTTCAGCCATCTGGGGAGTGAACCAGAGAATGGAGGACACCCTCCCCCCAACTCTGCTTCTCTGTAACTCTACCTTTCAAATAATTTTTTTTTTAAAAAAAAATCAGTTTTTAAAAAAAGTTATTTTAACTACAGCCCAGTACACAGGTTTGATTCCTCATCATAGTTAAGTGTCATGAATGGTTCCACTTCCTGTTTTTTCTTGTATTTGTAGTATTGTATTGTGGTATTTTTTGTTAAAAATTTAAAAATATCTTGTAGTGTTTAGGTGTACATAAATAAGGCTTGGCATTGTGGCACAGCAAGTTAAGCGGCCGCCTCCGATGCCTTCCTCCCCTATGGGTGGTGGCTTGAGTCTGGTTGATCTACTTCTGACCCAGCTTCCTGATAATGTGTCTGGGAAAGGAGCAGAGATAGCCCAAGTAGTTGGGCCACTGCCATCCACGTAGTGACCCAGATGGAGTTCCAATCTCCTGGCTTCAGCCTAGCCCAGCCCAGGATGTTGTGGCCATTTGTGGAATGAACCAGTTGATAAAAGATCTCTGTCTCTGTGACTCTTTTTTTTCTTCCTTCCTTCCTTCCTTCCTTCCTTCCTTCCTTCCTTTTCTTTCTTTCTCTTTTTCTTTCTCTTTCTCTCTCTTTCTTTCAGAGATTTATTTATTTGAAAGTTAGAGTTAACAGAGAGAGAAGGAGAGATAGAGAGAGGTCTTCCATCCGCTGGTTCACTCCCCAATTGGCCACAACGGCCAGAGCTGTGCCAATATGGAGCCAGGAGCTTCTTCTGGGTCTCCCACACATGGGTGCGGAGACCCAAGGACTTGAGCCATCTTCTACTGCTTTCCCAAGCCATAGCAGAGAGCCGGGTCGGAAGTGGAGAAGCCGGGACTTGAACGGGCACCCATATGGGATGCCGGCACTGCAGGCGGCAGCTTTACCCACTATGCCACAGCACTGGCCCCAACTGTACTCTTTCAAATCTTTATGCCCACAAAAGCCAGGGCTGGGCCAGGCCAAAACCAGCAACCAGAAGATCAACCTGGTCTCCCACATCAATGGCAGAGACCCAAGTACTTGAGCTATCACTGCTGCTTCCCAGGATACACATTTGCAGGAAGTGAAACTGGAATGAACACAGGTAATGTAACACAGGATGCAGGCATTCCTAGCAGTTGCTCAGCTACTGCTCCAAGTGCATATCCTCATAGAAGGCTTTTGGAGGAAAAAAAATTCCAGTAAAGCAGACAAAAAAAAAAAAATGCATATATGGGTTGGCGCTGTGGTGCAGTTAGTTAAAGCCCTGGCCTGAAGTGCCTGCATCCCATATGTGGGATAATACAGTTCTAGTCCCAGCTGCTCCTCTTCCAAACCAGCTCTCTGCTATGGCCTGGGGAAGCAGTAGAAGATGGCTCAAGTCCTTGGGCCCCTGCACCCACATGGGAGACCCTGAAGAAGCTCCTGGCTCCTGTCTCCAGATCGGTGCAGCTCCACCCGTTGCTGCCATCTGGGGAGTGAACCAGTGGATGGAAGACCTCTCTGTCTCTACCTCTCTCTGTAACTTTGTCTTTCAAATAAATAAAATAATAAAAAATGCATATAAATGTGCCAGCATTGTGGCACAGTAGGTTAAATAACTGCTTGCTATGCCAGCATCCCATATGGGCACTGGTTCAAGTTCCAGCTGCTCCACTTCCTTCTGGGAAAGCAGTGGAAGATGGCCCAAATCTTTGGGCACCTGAACCCATGTGGGAAACCTGGAGGAAGTGCCAGGCTCCTGGCTTCAGATCAGCCCAACTCTGGCCATTGTGGCCATTGGGGAGTGAACCAGAGGACGGAAGACCTCTCTCTCCTCTAACTCTGCCTTTCAAATAAATTTTAAAAACTTTATTTATTTATTTATTTTTTCGGCAGACGCCGCAGATCAATAGGCTAATCCTCCACCTTGCGGCACCAGCACCCCAGGTTCTAGTCCCGGTCAGGGTGCCAGATTCTGTCCCAGTTGCCCCCCCCCCCTTCCAGGACAACTCTCTGCTGTGGCCAGGGAGTGCAGTGAAGGATGGCCCAAGTGCTTGGGCCCTGCACCCCATGGGAGACCAGGAGAAGCACCTGGCTCCTGCCATCGGATCAGCGCAGTGCGCCGGCCGTAGCGCACTGGCCACAGTGGCCATTGGAGGGTGAACCAAAGGCAAAGGAAGACCTTTCTCTCTCTCTCTCTCTCTCTCTCTCACTGTCCACTCTGCCTGTCAAAAATAAAAAACAAAAAAACTAAAAAAAAAAAATGCTGGAGCTGGACAACTTGGTACAAATTTCAGAGGACAACTTCATGCCTGCTGAAGCCTGGGCCCTCAGGGAGTTCACTAAAACTGCTTATGACTTAACTGCATTCAAATTGAAAACTAGAAAGCATACTGCAATTTTAAATCTAGGAATCTTGACTGCCATTTGGACTTAGAGACTGAGTTCATAGTTTGTTCCAGCCATTAATCTTTGTTTTTGTTTATTTCAGTTGGTTTGTGAAGGCCTGGGCCAAGGAGGATATTTCAGTCTCTTGGAACATCCCCCAGTAGTCCTCATTATCATTTCCCTGATGTGCTGTATTCTCTCAAGGCTCTTAAATGTCTGTTCACAGCCATCAACAGTATGCCACATGGTCTCACTGTGATTACAGCAACAAATATGAGATGGACAACAAAAGGAGTGTTTCTTCATCGAGCCTGCTGTCATGACCTTATGAATACAATGCTGAGACAAAGACAACCTGGCCTGAGGGCGACAGCAAATGGCACTCATGCCCAGCTTTTGGTCATTCATAAGTGAGACTGACCAATAATAGGAGTAAATGATGATGATGATGATTTATTTGAAAGGCAGAGTAACTGAGAGGAGAGAAGAGAGAGATTACTTACTCTTCTACCCAGTGACTGGTTCATTCCCCAAAAATCTGCACAGCCAGGGCTGCTAGGACAGGCAGACGTTGAGAGTCAGGAACTCCATCCAGGTCTCCAATGTGGGTAGCAGGGACTCAAGCATTTGATCCATCATCCGCTGCTTCCTGGTGTATTATCAGGAAGCTGGATTGGAAGCAGATGCAGCCAGGGCTTGAACTGGGCTCTCTGCTATGGTATGCAGGGTCCCAAGTGGTGGCTTAAGTCTCTGTGTCACAACACCTGCCCTGGGGAAAGTTATTTTTAAATTTTAATTGGGAGGCCATTATGCTGGGGTAGCTCCAGCAGTTTAAGCTCTTCATAAGCAAATTGAAGCCCAACATTAAACAGTAAAGAAAACAGACATTACCAATTAGAGATTGCAACTAACCTCTCACTGGGGCCTTTCCCCACTAACCACGTATATTTTCTGTAGTCTTTCTTTAGTTTCTAGCTATAAAAGCTTGCTACTTATCCTGCTGCAGCAGAGTTGCCTGATTTCATGAATCATTCTTTGCTCAAACACTACTACATCTATTTTGTCTGAAGGTTTAACTTCCATCCATAAAGAGGAAATTAAATTCATTTTTCTAAAGAATGGGAGCTTTCTGCTTTTTTACATAACTACATTCAGAAACTAAGAACTGATGGAGGGCCAGCGCCATGGCTCATTTGGTTAATCCTCTGCCTGCGGTGCCGGCCAGCTCTCTGCTGTGGCCTGGGAGTGCAGTGGAGGATGGCCCAAGTGCTTGGGCCCCTGTACCTGCATGGGAGACCAGGAGGAAGCATCTGGCTCCTGGCTTCGGATCAGCATAGTTCCAGCCATAGCGGCCATTTCAAGGGTGAACCAATGGAAGGAAGACCTTTCTCTCTGTCTCTCTGTCTCTGTCTCTGTCTCTGTCTCTCTCTCTCTCTCACTGTCTAATAATAAAAAGAACTGGTCAGAATTCTTTTTCTTCTTCTTAACTCCTATCTGTAAGAGCCTCATTTTCTCTGTGATGTGGAATGCCTGATGTAGTTCATGGGAAGAGAATGAGAGAGGAACTGATTTATCTCTGCATCTGGACAACCTAGAAAAGGGGTCTAACTGGCTCGGATTGCACTGTGAACATCCATTTTGGACCAATCACTGGTCAAGGAGGTGGGGTCCTGTGAGGTACTATGTTTGCCATGACTGGGAACTCCACCATAACCACCTCAGGTAGGGGAAGAAGCAGTTCCCATTAGAGAAGCTAGAGGAGGTGCTGTTAAGAGAATGAGAAGTTTATGGCTTCTGGGCAGATGAAAACAAGATATACCCATGACACACACACACACCTTCTATTATGAAACTTGGAACCAACATCTCCTGTAGAATTAAACCATGTTGCAGACTTCATTAATCTTTATTAGATATATTTTATTAATCTACAACCTGAACAAGTAAGTAGTTACCCTTTACCTCTAATCTTGTTTTCACAATTCTGATGATGAAAGAAAAACAGCAGCAATAAGAAACTAGTCATTCCTAAAGCCTAAAACAGAGATGGCATAACCTATCCTTTCCAGGCCAGGTTATGGAGGTTGTTGTAACTACTACCTCTTTATCAAACCCCGTTTTCCTTTCCTTTTAGGAGTGGCATATGACATTCCTAGCCTCCCCTGTGGTTAGGTGGGGCTCTATGATTGATTTCTCAATCATTAAATGAGGACAGAAGTGATGTAAGTTGCTGGCAGACCCATCTCCCACAAATGTTTCACGGGATTCTCTGTTTGGACTGGACTTCCTGGGCATGGTAGAACCATAGGATTGGAAGCATGGGTCCCTGAATGTAAACTTGGAAGAGACTCCAAAACCAGGCACAGCCAATTTGCACTGTCGAATAAATGAGAAATAACCTTTTATTGGGAGTCTGAGCTTGGGGTTGGTTGTTAGATCAATTAGCCTACCCTAAAAGGCGTGGCATCTCCCAGCATGAGCTGGATTCTGCCTGGCCCAGCACTGGCCATTTGGCCATCTGAGGAGTGAACTGGCGGATGGAAGATATATAATAAAATAAAAATTAAGGGAGGGAGGGAAGTTGTGGGGGGGGGGGGAGCCATTGTGGTCCATGAGCTGTTCTTTGGAAATTTATATTCTTTAAATAAAAGCTTTATAAAAAAAAATAAAATAAAAAAAAATAAAAATTAAAAATAAAGATTTATTTTTGTATTTGAAAGGCAGAGTAATAAGGGAGAAGGAAAGACAGAGAGATCTTCCATCCACTGATTCACTCCCCAAATTGCCACTATGGTCAGGGCTGGGCCAGGCTGAAGCCAAGAGCCAGAAACTCCATCGTGGTCTTCCATGTGGGTGGCAAGTACTTGGGCCCTCTTCTGCTACTTTTCCAGGCACATTAGCTGGGAGCTGGAATGGAAGTGAAGCAGTTGGGACTCCTACCGGTGCTCTGATATGGGATGCTGGCACCACAGGCAGTGGCTTCACCTGTTGAGCCACAACTCTGGACCCTAAACTTACTTTTATTTACTTGAAACACCCAAGGTGGGGGGGGGGGAGAAGGAGAGGGAGAGGGAGAGAGAGAGAGAGAGAGAGAGAGAGAGAGAGAGAGAAGCACAAAGAAATCATCTATCCTTCTGATGGTTTACTCCCCAAATACCTACAACACCCCATGCTGAATCAGGCTAACTCCAGGAGCTCAGAACTCAGCCCAGGTCATCCATGAGGGTGGCACAGATCCAAGGACTTGCGACATTATCTGTTACCTTCCAAGGTATACATTAGTTGGAAGCCAGGATTGGAAACAGAGCTGGGACTTAAACCCAGACACTCTGATATGGGAAGCAAGTGTCCCAAGCAATGTCTTTGCCAAATGCCTGTCCTTCTACATTCTTGCCAATATTTGCTATTTATTTTTTCAAAGAGTAGCCATCCTAATGAGTGTGAGGCTTAATGTGTTTATAACTAGCTTCTGTTAAGATATATTTTTGGGGCTGGTGCTGTGGCATAGCAGGTAAAGCTGCTGCCTGCATTGCCGGCATCCTATATGGACACTGGTTCGAGACCCGGCTGCTCCACTTTTGATCCAGCTCTTCTATGGCCTGGGAAAGCAGTAGAAAATGGCCCAAGTCATTGGGCCCCTTCACTCGTGTGGGAGACCAGGAAGAAGCTCCTGGCTCCTGGCTTTAGATCAGCGAAGTTCCAGCCATTGTGGCCAACTGGGGAGTAACAGCAGGTGGAAGACCTCTCTATCCTCTCTCTCTCTCTGCCTTGCCTTCTCTCTCTGTGTAACTCTTTCAAATAAATACATCTTTTTTTAAAAAAAGATATATTGTTACATATTTATTCTATTTCATATTTTCCACTTTTCTATAGGGTTTTCATAATTATATTTTGATGATTATTCTGTTTTTAAAGATTCCATCATTACAGTAATACAGTAGTCAAGAGAGTTGGTAATCTGGCGTGTAGGTTGTTTTTAATACTTTCATGACCACTGATGCATTAACATTTTTGTTTTTGTTTTGAACCTTCCTAGCTAATACCCAAATGGAGAAATCAGTTTACACAAATAATGTAACTACCCTGCCTTCTATTGCCATGCTTTTTAAACAAGGACTGTGCCCTTAGTCCACTCCTACATGGCCACCACCATAACCTTTTGTTGACACTTGTTGGCTGTGTTTCTACCACCCTCTTTCACAAAGTGGAATCTGATAAAACTAAAAAAAGGCTCAGAAAGGAGTTAAAATTGAGAAACTACAAGCATGTTAATTTGAAGATGGCAAAGCGGAACTATTCTGTGGTAAGTATTGAGGCAGTAATGATAAAAAATGTAGTCCATTGGCCGGCGCCGTGGCTCAACAGGCTAATCCTCCCCCTTGCAGCGCCGGCACACCGGGTTCTAGTCCCGGTCGGGGCACCGGATTCTGTCCCGGTTGCCCCTCTTCCAGGCCAGCCCTCTGCTGAGGCCCGGGAGTGCAGTGGAGGATGGCCCAGGTGCTTGGGCCCTGCACCCCATGGGGAGACCAGGAAAAGCACCTGGCTCCTGGCTCCTGCCATCGGACGAGCGCGGTGCGCCGGCCGCAGCGCGCCGACCGTGGCGGCCATTGGAGGGTGAACCAACGGCAAAAGGAAGACCTTTCTCTCTGTCTCTCTCTCTCACTGTCCACTCTGCCTGTAAAAAAAAAAAAAAAATGTAGTCCATTAAGAACATAAAACTATGAATATATAACCACAACTGAATTCCAAAATACATGAAACAAAAACTGATAGACTTGAAGGACCATCTTCAATAATTCAACAATCATAGATTGACACTTCAGTCCCTCATTTTTAATAACAGATGGAATAACTAGAAGATCACCAACACCACCAACAAAAGGACTTGAAGGGCACTATGAGCAAGCAGACCTATTCAATATCTAGAAGACTAACAAACGACAAGAGAGACGCTAAGAGACACACTGTGCACGTGGAACCTTCTGCAGGATCACGTGTATTAATCCATTTTCTGTTACTAAAATACTTGAAGCTGGGTACTATGAAGAAAAGAGGTATATTTAACTCACAACTTTGGAAGCTGAAAGTACAAGATAGAGGTGGCCCCATCTGTTTGGCCTCTGGTGAGAGCCTCATTCACTGTGTAGAGAAATGGGATGGGAAATGGGCACATGCAAAGCGTGTGGGTGGCAGCCTTGCTTTGTAATAACTCAGTCTCACAAGAACTGTGATCCTGAGAAAACTGCAAGCACCACCAATGACTTAATCACCTTGCACTAGGTCCACCTCTTAATAACACCACACTAGGGACCAGGATTCCAGCACACCCACCTCTGCAGCACAAACCATGTCCAAACCAAACGTTCAACAAAAAGTGTTTAAATCATGTGACGCGTGTCTCCAAGTAAAAGAGTGAACTTGGAAGTGATAAAAAGGAACTTTGATAAAATAAAGAATATAGAAATGAAACAACACATTCCCAAATGAGAAATTAGCCAAAGAAGAAATCTACCAGCAAACCAAATACAGTACTATACAAAAAGGATTACAAGTGAGGTTTACCCTAGGAATACAAGATTCAACATATAAAAATGAATGTCATATGACACATTAACAGAATAAAGGACAAAAATCTTATGATTGTCTCAATAGGCACAGATAAGGCATTTGACAAAATCAAACACCACTTCATAATAAAACAAAAAGCTAGGACTAGAAGCCAGTACCTGGCTCCAGCTTCTGAATCCCTGCTAATACAGACCATGGGAGACATCGGTGATGGCTCAAGTAACTGGGCTTCTGCCACCTACACGGGAGCCCTGGATTGCATTCTCAGCTCCCAGCTGTGGATCCAGCCTAGCCCAACCCCATCTTTGCAGGCATTTAGGGAGTGAAGTAGCAGATGGGAACTCTCTTTCTCTGCCTCTCAAATGATATTTTTAAAAAAAGTGTCATTTGTCTGCACTGCCATTCCTTCCAGCTGATAAAGTTCTACAATTTTAAAAATAAAACTGCCTCTGCATGAAGAAGCAAGTATAATTACTGACTGGTTGGAAGGTAACTATGTGCAGGATAGGATATGAAGACATGCAATGATAATGCTATTCAATCATCAGTACTGTTTTCACCAAATTCGTGTTGTATATGAGTGTATCTAGAAGTGCTTACTGTATACTGCTAACAGTACAGAAGCATGGCACAGAAAATAGGAAAATTTAATAGGAAATGCTCATGTTGGCATATACTGATTCACACAGTTTCAAAAAGATCAATGCCATGTAAAAAATGAATGTGAACATATTCTATGAGGAAAGCATGCCGTAAAAGAAGAAATGCTATTTATCAAGATGTAAAATTTCAAACGACAGTTCATGGTATGAAAATTAGCCAGCTCACATAGACTGTCCTGTGTAACTGCCCACAATCTATCCCTGTAATATACTTTTTCATAGTTTGAATTTTCTTCTGTTTTAGATTTTCCCCATTATTTTAAGTTGTCAGCATTATTTTTTAACAACATAATTGTTTTATTTTCTTTAAAAGATTTTATTTAGAGAGGTAGAGTTACAGACAGTGAGAGGGAGAGACAGAGAGAAAGAGGTCTTCTCTCCGCTGGTTCACTCCCCAGATGGCCACAATGGCCAGAGCTGCGCCGATCTGAAGCCAGGAGCCAGGTGCTTCTTCCCTGTGTCCCATGAAGGTGCAGGGGCCCAAGGACTTGGGCCATCCTCTACTGCTTTCCCAGGCCATAGAAGAGAGCTGGATTGGAAGAGGAGCAGCTGGGACTAGAACCAGCGCTCATATGGGATGCCAGAGCCGTAGGTGGAGGATTAACCTACTGTGCCTGTGTGGCACAGTAGGTTAATCCTCCACCTATGCATTGTTTCCAATCCCGGAGGTACAGATTGTGTAAAGAGTAATTTGTTCTAACTTGTTTTATGAATTTTTTTGAAAATCTGACTCAGTGCATTAACACAACCTTGACTTTGTGTATAAGCATTGTGTGTATGTAAAAAGGTTGGGAACTTCTTCAGTAAGTGAAGATTTTCTTTTCACATAGGTAAGATATAAAATTTCTTAAGATCTCAGTTACTTGCAAGGCTGCATTACAGAGTGCTGACCCACAGTGGTTTTTGATCAATATCATCAGAAGGTTTGGGTTGTCTGTCACAGTATTTAAATGACTAATAAAGCCAAGCACACACAATTTTCAACCATAGTATGCTTTATACATTTGGCTCTTTGGCCTACTTCTTTATGAGTATGGTTCATCTGTCTCATATTGATCGTCCCAAACTTGTGACTGTCTTTAGTGTACCTAAATGTTCATGCTTGCAAAAATATGTACTTTATTGCCTATTTTATTGTGTTTAGTGTTCTGTCATGTTTTTAGGTTTCTCAAATAAGACTCCTCTAAAAATATGTATTTAACACAAAAATTTTAAACTGATTTTTTCCAGAATTACATTTTTGGTATTTTGATTTTTCAGGATTTTAGGCTTTAGGGATTTTGATCTTTAGGGGATTCCAACACTTGGGATGATACTGAGGGGGCGGGAAGGGGCGGGCTTCCTCGCCGTCCCGTCGGCTTCCTTGGGGCTGCTGAGGAGGCTGCGAGGAGCCGGCCCGCGTGCCCGGACAGGGGGCGGCGCCCGAGCCACGCGCCCCGCTGACGCCACATAGGCCGACATCACCTCAGGCGCGCTCCGTGCAATCACCGAGCGCGCCGCAGCCGCCGCCGCCGCGGCCCTGGCCGCCTCACCCCTCGTGCCGAGATCCCTCCGCCAGGCCGCTCCCGCGTCGTGTCCTGGCGCCCCGCGCCGCAGGCACACCGGCTGGGGGCCCCCGCGAATGTCCAAAGGGTGGTCGAGGGTTCCGCTGTGCCCTCTGCCGCCCCTACACCACGCGTGCCACGGGCGGCTCTCGGTCCTTTCTCGGGCGCAAGGAGACGTCGGCGTGAGGGGGCCTCGTTAGAGGCGTGGCCGAGGCCTTCTTAGGGGCGTGGCCAGCAGCAGGCCCCGCCCCTGCCTGTGACGCGCGAGGTGGCGCGCAGCGGGCCGGGGTGGGGGCGGTCGTGGATTTAGCAGCCGACCTGGGGGCCGGGCCCGCTTCCGGACGCCCAGCTTCCAGCTTCTCTCTCCATCTTTTCGGAGAGGCGGCGGCGACCTCGGCCTCCAGCGTCCCCCTCAGAGTGAAGCTCCGGCGGCCGGCATGGTGTTGCTGGGCTTACTGCAGGCCGGAGGGTCGGTGCTGACCCAGGCCATGGAGCGGGTGACGGGCGGCAGCCTCCTGTCCACGCTGCTCGTCGCCTGCGCCTTCACGCTCAGCCTGGTCTACCTGATCCGCCTCGCCGTCGGCCACCTGCTCCAGCTGTCCGCCGGAACGGTACGCCGGGCGCCCCCGAGGCAGTGGGGGAGGGGCCGGCTTGGCGGGGCGACCCCCGGGCGTCCTGCAGGCGGGCGTGGTGCAGCGGCCGCCGTTGTGGCCTTGCAGGCCGTGCCGGCCGCCCCGATCGTGCGCGTGTGTGTGTCTCCCCGTGCTTGGTGCCTTCGTGGGCTCGTGTCGTGGCTGTGCCGGCCGCTGCTCTGGTGGCCCAGCTGGGCGGTGGCCGTGGGGGCCGATCCCGGGGGTCCCGGTGGGAGTTACCCTGCAGGTGCCGAGTGTGGTTTGCTGCCCTGGGGACTGTGGCGCTCTCCGTCAGGATTAAGTGCTACAAAAACTTCTGAGGGTGGGCGTGACTGGAGTATGGTAGGGGGCGTTAAATGCCAGTTTCTGAAACTGAGGGTTTTTAGACATTCGTTAGCTTTGAACCTCCCGGCTGTATCTGAGGCGTGCTCCGCACTGCACAGCTTTCGCCAGCTGTTGTGTTACCGCGGAACGAACACACACACCATCGACCCCGCTGCTTCCGTCTGAACTACAACCGGCGCGGGGCAGAGTTGCTGTCGCTGCTACCCAGGCCCTTTCTGAGGGAGCGCTGTTCGCCTCTGGACAGGACCCGGATGCCGCCCTGCAGAATTCGGAGCAGTGTTAGCCCAGGAGCGGGGAGGGGCGTGATCCTCCCTGAAGCCCGGAAACCTGGGCGCTTTTCCGTCCTGGCCCCGCCGATTCCGGGAGCCAACCTGCTGTGTGTGACCTGCAGGGCTCCCTTTGCGGCTTTACACAGCCTCTTGGGTTGTTGCTACCTGGTTCCTGCAAGAACCGGTCTACTCTTTAGATTAGTGCTCCTAGTTCTTTTGCAGCGAGAGGAGCTTACTGATAAATGCGGCTTACACAGCTCCCTTTCCTCACCTCATCCTACTGTTTGTGTTGTTTTGTTTCCTGTACCAAGAGGCAAGATTTTTGGACTAAAACTGTGACTGGTGGTATAGGTGGTGAAACAACTATGGTTTGAGTTTCCTTTTTTCTACCACTAATAGTTCCAGAAATTGCCGGGAGGTACCAACAATCAATATTGGACATATTCTTGAATTCTTGACAGAGTTCATTGAAAATTGTGACTTTGTGTTTGTTTAGGCATGTATCTTGCACAGTGTTTTTCTTTTTTTTCTTTTTTTTCTATAATCACTTCCCCAAGATATTTCTAGGCTTTTTAAAAGTTATTTTTAATGCCTCTTTTATTTATTTTTTTTATTTTTAGTATTATGGCAAATCCCATTTGTTAGGTCATGAAACGAAGCTGGATTTTTCTTGAAACGAAATGAGAACTGAAAAAATTTTTTTCTTTTGCAGAAAAATCCCCCATACATTTTCTCTCCGATTCCATTCCTTGGGCATGCCATAGCATTTGGGAAAAGTCCAATTGAGTTCCTGGAAAACGCGTATGAAAAGGTAAGTGTTCAAAATGGAGGAGAAAGCAGAGAGGTGCCTGTGAAACTTCTTCTAAATGGCAGATCATTCTTTAAAATTTTGACCTCGGACTTATTGCTAGTGTAGAAAAATGAAAATGGAAGCTGCTGTGTTTTGAGAGATAGAGAGGGCTTGGAGAACCCTACCCTGTTCACTTTTCCTTTGTCTGGGGTGATCTGTGATCCACCGCTGCCGAAAGCTTTCGTGTTGGGAACTGCGGTGTAAAAACCACTGTTCTAAATTTTGTGTTCTCTGATTGTAGTTAACTGGTTAGACAAGACCCTCATTTTCCTTAATCACGAATATCTGGACTTCTCCAACCTGCTCGGTACATCTGTGACTTCACTGTCGACTTGGAGGACCCACATGGTGACCCTGGCCGCTGGAGTACCTTTGCCTTCCTCTCTGAAGAGCTCTCTCGTGTTAATTCAGCCATTTACTCCGCAGTCCTACTTTGCATCTGTCGTTCTTGACTGCTTCACCTCTAAAATATTAATTTATTAAACAATTTTAAAGTTTATTAGGGAGGGAGGGAAGGAGGGAGGCAGAGAGAAAGAGAGCTCCCATCTACTGGTTCACTCCCCAAATGCCTGCAAGCTCTAGCTGGGAACTCAACCCACGTCTCCCACATGGCAGGAACCCAATAACCTGAGCCCTCATTGCTGTCCCCCAGGGTCTGCGTTAGCAGGAAGCTGAGTCAGGAGCTGGATGCACTCTAATGTGGGACGGAGGCATTCTAACAAGTGTTTGACTGCTAGCTAAACACCTGCCCCCACAATATTGATTTAGGCACCTGTTCTTAGACAACATCTTCATAGGCTTGCTTGTGCAACTCCTTTGACTGCTCACTCTCATCGGATCAGATCTCTCAGCCCATTGTCCCATTAACTCCTGACCTGTCAGCCTGCTTTCCCCACTGCCTGCCTTTTCCACTTTGGGTCCGTAGGCTAAGTTGCTTTGCTCCTGAATTGTTGGTTGTGATCACCTGGCAAACCTCTAACCTTAGAGGGAGCCAGTTGGTCATTTTCTCCTTCCTGTATCCAATTAGTGCCTTCCTAATTTCATGATCACATACCTTGAGTGAAATTTGAACATTGCTCAATAATTACTGCGATTGACTGACTTTCCCTTTCACTACAATGACTAATGCAAACTTACTTTTCTAAACTTCTGACTATTCTACCTTTCCTTTGAAGCAGATGGCTCTCTTTTGGAAAGAGTGATTAAAAACCACCCAGAGGAAACTCATGTTCTCAATTTCAAACACAACTTGTGTCTACAAATTCTCTTTTCTTCCTACCACAGTAATAATTATAAAATACATTTTGTAGGTACTTAGTGCTTTATAGAGATTAGCTCCCTAAAGCTCCAGAAAAATCCCTTCAAGTATATCCTCCTTGTGGATGACAAAACTGAGCAATAGAGAGGTTGTGTAATTCGTGTTTGGGCTCACTACTAGCCAGTGACCAAATCAGGGTTTACATGTGGTCTGATTTCTGAGCCAATGCTTTTACTGTTGATGATGATGATAATAGAAAACAAGTCTTACTCACTGTGGCCAGGCACTCTCCTTTGCCCTGTAGATATAATTTTTTTTTTTTTTTTTGACAGGCAGAGTTAGACAGAGAGAGAGACAGAGAGAAAAGTCTTCCTTCCATTGGTTTACCCCCCAAATGTCACTGTGGCCGGCGTGCTGTGCTGATCTGAAGCCAGGAGCCAGGTGCTTCCTTCTGGACTCCCATGCGGGTGCAGGGCACAAGCACTTGGCCATCCTCCACTGCCTTCCCAGGCCACAGCAGAGAGCTGGACTGGAAGAGGAGCAAACGGGACAGAATCTGGCGCCCCAACTGGGACTAGAACCTGGGGTGCCGGTGCCGCAAGATGGAGGATTAGCTTTTTGAGCCATGGTGCTGGCCCTGATATAATTTTTTTAACCTTGAAAGCATCTCTGTGAAGTAGATACCTACCAGTTTCTAGATGAGGGAAACAGGTGCAAGTATCTTAAATTCTCTGACTGTAGGACCAGCTAATAGGTGGAGGAGCTGGGATTTTTTTTTTTTTTTTTTTTTAAGATTTTATTTACTTAAATGATAGGCAGAGTTACAGCCAGAGAGAAAGGTCTTCCATCTGCTGGTTCACTCCCCAAATGGCCGCAACAGCCAGGTCTTGGCTGAGCTGAAGGCAGGAGCCAGGAGCTTCTTCCGGGTCTCTGATGTGGGGGCAGGGACCCTAGCACTGGGGCCATCTTCCACTGCCTTCCCAGTGCATTAGCAGGAGCTGGATCAGCAGAGGAGGCAGCCAGGCATTGAACTGGCACCCATGTGGGCTGCTGGCACCACAGGCAGAGGCTTAGCTTACTGTGCCACAGCTGGGATTTTAAACCAGCTGGGCTAGCTCCAGAAGCTTGTGCTCTGGCCCACCATGTCCCACCGCTTTGATTTTATTACACTGTATTTTGCTGGATTCTCCATCCCTCTCTTTTGTAACGAACCCATTATTTCTTTTCTCAGTGTACAGTTGATTTTTTTAAAAAAGATTTATTTATTTAAAAAAGTTACACAGAGAGAGAAGGAGAGGCAGAGAGAGAGAGGTTTTCTATCTGCTAGTTCACTCCCCAGTTGGCTACAATGGCTGGAGCTGTGCTGATCCGAAGCCAGGAGCTTCTTCTGGGTCTCCCACATGGGTGCAGGATGGCCACTTGGGCCATCCTCTGTTGCTTTCCTAGGCCATAGAAGGGAGCTGGATCAGAAGTAGAGCAACTGGAACTTGAACCCATGCCCATATGGATGCTGGCAGGGCAGGCGGCGGCTTTACCTGCTACACTACAGCGCTGGCCCCTGTACAGTTGATTTCTCTTAACTGGATCTTTCTCTTTTCTCTAAAAAATTCTTGTGCTGCCCACTTGTGCTGCCCACTTAATGCCAAAGCTGCTCTTAAGCACCTTGTTTCCTCTCATGTTCTTCTCACTGCCACAAGTTGTGTGTATTCTGTTTCTGCAATTCCTGTTTACTTTTTATTTATTTTATTTAACTTTTATTTAATAGATATACATTTCCAAAGTACAGTTTATGGATTGCAATGGCTTTTCCCCCCCATAACTTCCCTCCCACCCTCAACCCTCCCATCTCCTGCTCCCTCTCCCATTCTGTTCACATCAAGATTCATTTTCGATTATCTTTATATTCCTGTTTACTTTTTAACCCACTGTAGTCTGTTTTCTAGTGCCTGTACCAGTGAGCTCCGTGCCACTAATCCTTTGAACTCGGCTGTGTTCTCAGTTGTGTTCTTTGCTGATGACCATGCGCTCCTCAGATGTGGCTTCTCTTGTGTTTTTCTCCTACCTCTTTGCTGCTTTTCTGATTCAGCAGGAGGCAGATGCTTGGGATAAGTCAATAAAAGGTGTATCAGTAAAAGGAAGACAGCAGTCAAGCATGCTCAAAGGTGTTGGATTCTCTTGGTTTTGGTCCTAGGCCTTAGTGTTCTCAGTAATCTCATCTGTGCTCACAGCCTCAAGAACACCCAAGTTACCGTCTCTACCCAGGTCTCTTGTCTAACCTCCTTCGATTATCCAGTCCCCCACAGTTCTTGCTCTTAGTTGTCTTGAGCGCATCTGAAATTCCACATTTCCAGCGTCCAGCCACGGTCGTCCTGCCCACCCTGCTCTCCCTGTTTTGCAGTTGCACTGTACCGGAAGCGTGGGATTCCTTCCTGCTCACCTCCCTTTCCCACCAGTCCCCTGTCAAGTCTGCAGATTCCAACTCCAAAAGAGCTGAATCTGCTTTAGCGCCAGCGTCTCACTGAGACTTTGGAGGCTCCCGCTGCTCCCCATACCCCTTCAGCCTCCATTCCTTCACCTTTTGCATACAACAGAGAAACCTTCTCAAATATCAGTGTTGATGTGCCTTGTGGCGGTAGCTCAGCCGTTTTCGTGAGTTCCCATTGTTTGCAAGGTGGCATAGGAGGCTCTGTGTGGGGCAGGCCTGGCCCTCAGCTCTTCCTTCCCCTCTTCCTCCCACCTTGAGGACCTTAGTGTACACTTGGTGACCAGCCCGCAGGGTCCGCTCAGCTGTTTTTCCTGTAGGTCTCCATTTTTTAGACTCATCACAGAGCTGCTTTCCTTTCTGTGATAATTGTCACATTTGCAATTTTATATTTGTCCTATTATTGATTAATTTGTATCTTTTCCAATAGACTAAGAACTATGAGTCCAAGACAGTATTTTTGTTCATGATTGTATCCCAGAACCTACTCCTTAATAATAATAAAAAAGCTGCAGGCTAAACCATTTAACACCTAATCCAATTAACAACAACATTCTTCAGTGTTGGTGAGATAGTCATAAAACTGATAGATATCTAAACTTTTGTATCTTCACATAGCAAGCACTTTAGGAAACATTGCATCCTTTGGCTACCTTATTTTTTTATTATTTTTTTTGACAGGCAGAGTGGACAGTGAGAGAGAGAGACAGAGAGAAAGGTCTTCCTTTTGCCGTTGGTTCACCCTCCAATGGCTGCCGCGGACAGTGCGCTGCGGCTGGCGCACCGTGCTCATCCGATGGCAGGAGCCAGATGCTAGGTGCTTTTTCCTGGTCTCCCATGGGGTGCAGGGCCCAAGCACTTGGGCCATCCTCCACTGCACTCCTGGGCCACAGCAGAGGGCTGGCCTGGAAGAGGGGCAACCGGGACAGAATCCGGTGCCCCAACCGGGACTAGAACCCGGTGTGCCGGCGCCGCAAGGCGGAGGATTAGCCTGTTGAGCCACGTCGCCGGCCTGGCTACCTTATTTTTAACCAGAGGGGGAAAACACTAAGCTATCAGATGTTCATTGCGGAAAAATGTAAGTAAAAAAATAAGTAAGAAAAAAATAAGTAAAAAAAAATTCTGACATGCCATTCATATGTCCAATAGTGAAAGAGCAGTTAGTTAACATTGTGGTGTACATGATAGAAAACCTTAGTTATTGAATGTTTAAATGGCAGAAAAACATTTTCAAGATAAAGGGAAAAGAGCAGAATGAAAAATCTCTGGGGCCAGCATTGTGGTGCAGTGGGTTAACCACAGTTTGCGACACGAACATCCCATTTCTGAGTGCTGGTTTGTGTCCCTAGTTCTGCTTCCCATCCAGCTCTCTGCTAATGCACCTGGGAAAGCAGCAGGAGATGGCTTAAGTACCTGGGACCCCACCACCCATAGGGGAGACCTGGTTGAGCTCTGGCTTCTGGCTTCTGCCTGGCCCAGCCACAACTGTTGTAGCTGGCCATTTTGGGGGTGAAGCAGCAAATGGAAGGTTCTCGTTCTTCCTCCTTCCCCCTCTTCACTCTCCCTCTTTCACTCTGCCTTTCAAATAAAATGAATATATATATATTTTTTGACAGGCAGAGTGGACAGTGAGAGAGACAGAGAGAAAGGTCTTCAATTTGCTGTTGGTTCACCCTCCAATGGCCACTGCGGCCGGCGCACCGCGCTGATCCAAAGCCAGGAACCAGGTGCTTCTCCTGGTCTCCCATGGGGTGCAGGGCTCAAGCACGTGGGCCATCCTCCACTGTACTCCCGGGCCACAGCAGAGAGCTGGCCTGGAAGAGGGGCAACCGGGACAGAATCCGGCACCCTGACTGGGACTAGAACCCGGTGTGCCGGCACTGCAGGCGGAGGATTAGCCTAGTGAGCCACGGCGCTGGCCTAATAAATCTTAAAAAAAGGAAAGTTGTATAAATCTAGACAGAGACAAGAGGAGAAGTATGGCAAGGTGAAAGGAATTGCTTCAGCATTTATGAATGTTTGAGTTTGTCAACAGTGTTTTGTGATCTCAGTAGTCGGTCCTAGTGCCGTGTACCCTTTGCTGACTTCACTGTGGGTATTTTTCTCTTTTAGTATGGACCTGTGTTTAGTTTTACCATGGTGGGCAAGACGTTTACTTACCTCCTGGGGAGTGATGCTGCTGCACTGCTTTTTAACAGCAAAAATGAAGACCTGAATGCAGAAGATATCTACAGCCGTCTGACCACACCGGTGTTTGGGAAGGGAGTCGCATATGACGTGCCTAATGCAGTAGGTGACCTTGTGACTTTTTTTTTTTTTTGAAAGGCAGAGCTATGAAAGACAGAGGAAGAGAGAGGGGGAGAGAGTGAAAGAGAGCGCGTGCGCGAACGCTCCCATCTGCTGGTTCACTCCCTAGATGGCTGTAATGGCTTGGGACTGGGCCAGGCCGAAGCCAGGAGCTTGGAGCCTCTTCTGGGTCTCCCACATGGGTGCAGAGTCCCAAGCACTCGGAGCATCCTCTGCTGCTTTCCCAGGTGCATTAGCTGGGAGCTGGATTGGAAGTGGAACATCTGACACAGGAACCGGTGCCCACATGGGATGCCAGTATCGCAGGTGGCAGCTTTACCCACTATGCCACAGCGCTGGCCCTGACTCTGTTACCTTGAAGACAGATCTGTAATAGGTACAGCTAGTAGTGTCACAGTATGCATTTAAAGTGTAGAAATGGTTTATTACCTGGCTGAAAACTCTAGAGAAATGAGACATTAACTGTAAGGAATGGGTGTTCTGTTTCTAGTTGCTGCTGTGGGCTAAGCAAAGATATGGAGTCAGTGATAACCTAGCAAGTTGGGATTTGATTGGGAAGGTAACAGGAAAATCCCATTATTTCATCAGAAGGGCCTTCCACCTGCCTGCCCCTACCTAAAGAGCTTAAGAGCTGTCTGATTGGGGCCGGCACTGTGGCGCAGTGGGTTAACATCCTGGCCTGAAGCGCCAGCATCCCATATGGGCACTGGTTCAAGATCCAGCTGCTCCACTTCCATCCAGCTCTCTGCTATGGCCTGGGAAAGCAGTGGAAGATGGCCCAAGTCCTTGGGCCCCTGCACCCACGTGGGAGACTGGAAGAGGCTCCTGGCTCCTGGCTTTGGATTGGCGTAGCTCCAGCCATTGCAACCAGTTGGGGAGTGAGCCACTGGAGAGAAGACCTCTCTCTCTGCCTCTCCTTCTGTAACTCTTTCAAATAAATAAATAAATCTTTTAAAAACTGTCTGATTTAGAGCTGGTGACTTCATTAGACTTGAATTAATGGGGAGATGTCAGGGGTGTGGTTCGTTTGTGTTGTTTCCCACTCAGCTTCGCCAGAGTCAAATGCTAAAATGTTTTAAGTTGATGGAAAATACAAGTCAGTTATTTAGCCGAGCTCCTTGGTGTGGGCTCTGGCTGGGAATACGACCCACATAACCCATGCCCTAATACAGTAGTTAAGAGTTAACAGTAAATAAAGGTTTCTGGGAACCAGTGGGTTTCCTCAAGTACAAAAGCAAGAGTCATAGAAAAATCTCTCTGCTCAAATCTTTTTAAAACATAGCTTATTAAACTTAAATATAAATGCCTCAAAGGTTCAAAACCATTAGCTGTCTTGGTGTAAATTTATTTTAGAAGTGCAGGGGGCCGGGCTGGCACCATGGTGCAGTAGGTTAATCTTCCACCTGCAGCGCTAGCATCCCACATGTGTGTTGGTTCTAGTCCCAGCTGCTCCACTTCCAATCCAGCTCTCTGCTATGGCCTGGGAAAGCAGTAGAAGATGGCCCAAGTCCTTGGGCCCCTGTACCCATGTGGGAGACCGGGAGGAAGCACCTGGCTCCTGGCTTCAGATCGGTGCAGCTCCAGCTGTTGCAGCCATCTGGGGAGTGAACCAGCGGACAGAAGACCTTTCTGTCTCTCCCTCTCCCTCTACCTCTCAAATAAATAAACTCTTAAAAAAAAAAAAAAATAGAAGTGCAGTGGGCCTTTGTCCCCTGTTGGCTTCTGGGTCCAGTTGGAATAGGGCAAGGAAATCCGCAGTGGGAAAAGGTAACGGTGGGGGAGGCAGGGTGACCTTCCCAACTGGTCACACTGATTGCCGGGACTCCGGGTAGCAGGCACCTTCTTTTTTTAAGGATTTATTTATTTATTTGAAAGGCACAGTTATGGAGAGGCAGAGGCAGAGAGAGAGGTCTTCCATCCGCTGGTTCACTCCCCAGATGGCTGTAACGGCCGGAGCTGCACTGATCTGAAGCCAGGAGCCAGGAGCTTCCTCTGGGTCTCCCACGTGGGTACAGGGGCCCAAGGACTTGAGCCATCTTCTGCTTTCCCAGGCCATAGCAGAGAGCTGGATTGGAAGTGGAGCTGCCAGAACTTGAACCGGCGCCCATATGGGATGCCGGCACTGCAGGCAGAGGCCTTACCTGCTATGCTAAAGCGCTGGCCCCAGCAGGTGCCTTCTTTCCACACTGCTACTTCAGAGATGGTTCTGTGCTCTAAGTTCTGCATTCTGGTGTTATTTGTTAAAAAATCCTTTTACTGGGCCGGCGCCGTGGCTCAACAGGCTAATCCTCCGCCTTGCGGCGCCGGCACACCGGGTTCTAGTCCCGGTCGGGGCGCCGGATTCTGTCCCGGTTGCCCCTCTTCCAGGCCAGCCCTCTGCTGTGGCCCAGGAGTGCAGTGGAGGATGGCCCAGGTGCTTGGGCCCTGCACCCCATGGGGAGACCAGGAAAAGCACCTAGCACCTGGCTCCTGGCTCCTGCCATCGGACAAGCGCGGTGCGCCGGCCGCAGCGCGCCGGCCGCGGCGGCCATTGGAGGGTGAACCAACGGCAAAAGGAAGGCCTTTCTCTCTGTCTCTCTCTCTCACTGTCCACTCTGCCTCTAAAAAAAAAAAAAAAAATCCTTTTACTGTTTTTCAGTTTTCCTGAATGTTTTCTTGGAGTGTTAACATGGTTATGATAACCTATATGGGTCAGGATAAAACAAAAATGTGTTTTAATGTGATTTAATTTAATTTAATTTAATTTAATGTGTTAATCTTCCTTGAAGGTTTTCTTGGAACAGAAGAAAATGTTAAAAAGTGGCCTTAACATAGCCCATTTCAGGCAGTACGTTTCTATCATTGAAAAAGAAACAAAGGAATACTTTAAAAGTTGGGGAGAAAGTGGAGAAAAAAGTAAGCACCATGTTTTACATTTGTCCTGATATTGCCTTTTTTTCTGTGAATATGCATTTGTGTATAAATGCAGCAAACTATAGTGTGTGTAGAGCTGACTTAAGTTCAATGCTAGGCCTGCGTGGTTACCATGGCTTTGAACTTTGAGTAGGGTTTTTGTCTTGGTGCTGGGACTGCAGCAAGTGTGGCCTGCTGAGGCGGTGGCCGGGCCTCTGATGGGAAGCCCCTGCACACAGGCAATGGGACCCCGGGCCGTAGGTTACTCACTTTCTGGGTTTGGTCTTTAGCTTCTCTAAAAGGTCCAGAAATTTGCTTTTATTTTTAATGCATCTGAAGGTGATGTAATTACTTTCTAACTATACAAAAGCTGATGTGCGAGTTGGAACGACAGCTTAGTCAACACACGTAACTCACGAGTATAGCAGCACCAAGAAGACCAGAATGTTTGCTGATCTTCGCTTTAAGGGCAAATCCAGTTGGATAGCCAGATAGCATCTCAAGATTTACTTGGTGAACATGGAATTAAAGAACAAATCAGTTGGAAATCTGCGTTTAGTTCTTCCAAGTGTCATCAAAGTGTGCTTGCCTGTTGCCTCTGTGCCCAGCGTTTCCATGTACCAGGTGATGATTAGTTGTCTTTTATATTTGGCCAACACTTCAATTTTTAGTCCAGATTTTCCTCCTTTGACCTGGGAACTGGTGTGGTCTTCAGTCTTAGGACCAGAATCTGTGCGTGTTGCCCTCATATACATTAAGCAGCCTTTTTGCTGCTTTTGTTGGACTGCACCCTGGCCATCAGAGTACCCTGTTTGTTTTTAAAGGTGGAGACAAGCTCACGATTGTGGGTTAGAGATGCCTTCGTGGCGTCTGTTTGGGGGACGGGTTAGTGCCTGTCGTTTGATCACATGCTGTCAGCTTTTTCTGATGATATGAATGGAATTTTTTTTGGAGTTTTTTTGTTCGCAGTTTTCCTTCATAGTACCTTTTTATCTTCAGAAAACGGTATTTCACAGGACTGGGAATCATAATGAGAAAGCCTGTTTCTTCCTGCAGACGTGTTTGAAGCACTTTCTGAGCTCATAATTTTGACCGCGAGCCACTGTTTACATGGAAAGGAAATCCGAAGTCAGCTCAATGAGAAGGTGGCACAGCTGTATGCAGATCTGGATGGTGGCTTCAGCCATGCTGCCTGGCTCCTGCCGGGCTGGCTGCCTCTGCCCAGTTTCAGGTATGGATCAAGATCCTACACTTGGTCGTTTAACCACACAGTACTCTTAGTGTGCTTTGCTTTAACAAAGTGCGTGTGTGTGTGTTTAAGATTTATTTGAGAGGCAGAGTTACATAGATAGGGTGAGACAGGGAGAGGTCTTCCATCCACTAGTTCACTCCCCAGATGGCCACAATGGCTGGAGCTGGACTAGTCTGAAGCCAGGAGCCCGGAGCTTCATCCTGGTCTCCCACATGGGTTCAGGGACCCAAGTACTTGGGTCGTGTTCCGCTGCTTTCCCAGGCCATTAGCAGGGAGTTGTATTGGACTTGGAGTGGCCGGGACTTGAACCAAGGGATGTCAGTGCCGCAGGTATAGGCTTAATCTATACCACAGCACCAGCCCTTTAACAGGGATGAAAATAAGAAGTAGAACAATGGGGAAAGAGTGTTGATCCATGTTCTATAAAAACTCAAGACAGCGTTTGTTTATATGGTGAGTTCATTTAAAGTTTCAGTTTACAAAAAAGCCATTTATCCTAGTATTTTAAAGCTTGCTTACCTGACATTCCCTGTAAGCAGGGAAGTCTCTGAATATGTTCACAGTAATATGGGCTCTTGTGAGCACTTGTTTGAAAATCTTGGGTAGTTTTGTAGTATATATACTAATTGGCTTCAGAAAGTTCACGGGAAATTTGTCCCATCTTTTACCTGCAAATTTTAATCCCCTCTCATATGTGAAATTGTTTTCTTTTGAATCCTTGTGCCTTTTTAAAAATTATTATTTGAAAGGCAGAGTTAGAAAGAGGCAGAGAAGGAGAGAGAGGGAGCTTCCATCTGCTGGTTTACTTCCCAAGTGGCTACAATGGCCAGAGCTAAGCCAATCCAAAGCCAGAAGCCAGGAGCCAGGAACTTCTAGGTTTCCCATATAGGTGGAGGGGCCCAAGTACTTGGGTCATGTACTGCTTTCCTAGGCCATAGCAGAGAGCTGGATTGGAAGTGGAGCAGCCAGGGCTTGAACCAGCACCCATATGGGATGCTGGCATTGTAGGCGGTAGCTTTACTCCCTATGCCACAGCGCTGGCCTCGCCTTTCTTTTATTTAAACATTTTTAACAACTTAAAAATTTTTTTAAAGATTTATTGTGTTTGTAATGCAGAATTACAGAGGGAGGGAGAGACAGACAGATCTTCCGTATGCTGGTTCACTCCCCAGATGGCTGCAATAGCTTGGCCCAGGCTGAAGCCTGGAGCTTCATCCGGGTCTTCCACATGGGTGGCAGGGGCCCAAGCACTTGGGCCATCTCCTGCTGCCTTCCCACAGTCTGTCTGGCAGCGTGAGTCCCACAAGTGGAGTTAGGAGGTGTGGTTTCCTAGGCCGTCTGGTGGGAGGTGCAGTGCCCACTGCTGTGTGATCGTGCACAGCTGCCTGCAGAAGGAGGCTCCCAGTACTTGCCCTGGACGTATAGGTGAAGGGTTGGGAATTGAAGCTTGTTTCCTGACTCTGCTAGTACTTGTGAGCCCTGAAAAACTGTTGTCTTAGAAAATAAAAAGTAGAATTGCGTCTGTGGAAGAACCGGGGTGGCCCCCGGCTCCAGGGTCTGGTTCCACTTGAGGTCCGATGTTGGTTTGAGAGTTCCGCTTTCTCTGGGACTGGAGGATGCTTCTCCAGGTGCTGCGCACTTCCCTGGGCCGCAGCATGGCAGAGGGATGTAAAGGAACCTTGGGGGTGTTACGTGCAGTTCTGGACCCTCAGGGCCACAGAGATGCCCCACAGTGCAAGCTGCTCCTGACTTCATCTTTAATATTAGTTAAATAAGGTTGTTTTAGCTAGGTCCTGTTTTTCTTTATTTTTAAAGATTTATTTTATTTATTGGAAAGGCAGAGTTATAGAGAAAGGGAGAGACAGCCTTCCCTCTGCTATTTCACTCCCTAAATGGCTGCAAAGGCCAGGGCTGGTCCAGTCAGAAGCCAGGAGCTTCATCCAGGTGTCCTACGTGGGTGCAGGGGCCCATGAACTTGGACCATCTTCCATTGCTTTCTCGGGTTATTAGCAGGGAGCTAGATTGAAAGTGGAGCAGCTAAGATCGAACCTGCCATCCATATGGGATGCTGGCGCTGCAGGTGGTGGCTTAACCCACAATGCCAGCCCAAGGTCCTAGTTTTCAAAATGGATTTTACCCTTGGAAGTGTTGTTTTTTGTTAAAAAATAATTTTCATCGCTGAATTCCAGGCGCAGAGACAGAGCTCACCGAGAGATCAAGAATATTTTCTATAAGGCAATCCAGAAACGCAGACAGTCCAAAGAAAAACTTGAAGACATTCTCCAAACTTTGCTAGATTCTACATACAAGTAAGAGCTGCTCAAATCACATATTAAGCTAAAGCAGGAAAGTACGTGTTAAATCATAGTTAGTATTTTCAGTTAAAAAATGATGATACCAGCAAAAACAGTTTGGTAGCTGTGACCTTTGCGCTTTCTAAGTTGTTGAGACCTAAGTTGTGGAATCCCAGGGACTGGGCATTGGGAACATTTGCCATAAACTATAATGAGCTTTTTGTAATAAAATCCTACTTTTTCTTGGTCTGTCCCTGGTCTGTGCGGGGGGATCTCTGACGGCTGAGAGGCAAATGCAAGAGACTGTGCGTGCAGCTCCCAGTCCCAAGGCTGCGGACTGAGCAGGGCGTGGGGTTTGTTCCGCAGGGACGGGCGCCCTCTGACGGACGACGAGATCGCGGGGATGCTCATCGGGCTGCTGCTGGCCGGCCAGCACACCTCCTCCACCACCAGTGCCTGGCTCGGCTTCTTTCTGGCCAGGGACAAGCAGCTTCAAGAGAGGTGCTACTCGGAGCAGAAAGCAGTCTGCGGAGACCACCTGCCGCCCCTCAATTACGACCAGGTGTGTAGGCTTCTTAATTCACTGCTGCTGCTGTCTCTGAGCCCGTTTTTCAAAGGGACAGTTTGGGTTTTCTCTGTACTTCAGCTTCAGTTGATGAGCTGCTCTGTTTACGGAAAATTCCCCCATAACCTTACGTAAAACATGCTAGCAGGGTTGCTCCTTGCCAGGGCTGTCTAGGGTCTGTTTGGAGACCATCAGGGCATTTCTCTGCTCAAAGTCTGGCTTCCGCAGACGGAGGGAGTGCCTGCGTGCTGTGTGCTAGTGTTGTACCTGAGTGAGTGCAAACAAAGGAGCTCCACACATTGATAAAATTTGATGGTCCTTTATTGCCAGTGGTGGAGAGTGGGCTCATGCCCTAAAGAACTCTCAACCCTGAAGCCCAAACCACAGGGTTTATAAAGGCAAAACCCACAGAATCGGGAGGGGAATTCATGGTTGCTAGGAACAGGGGGGAATACATGGTTACCGGAGTCAAGCTGACCTAAAACCTATGTGAAACTAGTATCAATTATAATCTTGACAATACCAGTTACAATTTTATAATCCTGACATTAATCCAGGTATTGGTTTTAATCATATGTAGGACATAGACAAATTACATTTTTATCATTAACCCAGGTGTAGCCTATCCACTTCCAAGCTTGAGCGAGCATGCTGGGGGTTTCTATGCTCTGCCAAGTGTGATGTATTGGACTGCTATTGTTTAACTGTTTTAGATCATAGTTTCAGACCAGAGTCTCACGGGGGGGAGGGTGGGGAACCTTCCCAGAATGGAGTCTCAGGTTCTTCAAAATGGAGTCCCTACTGTCAAGGTGCTACTTCACTAGGAAGCGTGGAGGGAGTGCCTGCGTGCCGTGTCCTAGGAAGCGTGGAGGGAGTGCCTGCGTGCTGTGTCCTAGGAAGCCTGGGAGCCTCTGGGTGACTCGGGATCAGCCTGAGCAGAAGGCCCTGTGAGAGGTGGCAGTGATGAGATCCCAGCCATGCTGCACTCCGCCCTGGGATGCAGGCCCCGGACTGACCACACAGGACAATATTTTATGCTGTTGGAGTCTGTTACATCTTTGTAAAAACCGAGAAATGGTTTTCTGTTTGTAGCTCAAGGACCTGAATTTACTCGACCGCTGCATAAGGGAAACGCTGAGACTGCGGCCCCCGATCATGACCATGATGAGGATGGCCAGGACCCCCCAGGTGAGCGCCTGGCTCCTCCTCCTCCCGGCTTTTACTTGGGCATAATAAATTACTGTATGTCGTAGCATCAAAGAGCATTTTTAAAATTAAAAACGTAGAATGTTTTCTATGTAATTTTCGACTTCAGAACATTTTTACCTAATTGCAGACAGTTTGAATGCTAATCTCAAATTCTGATTATGCTCTGCATTTTCATTTAACAACTGGGGTTGTTACAACACAAGTGTATTTTTCTCGGTTCTGGAGAACATGTCTCCTTGTTAAGCTTTCTGACCTTGTGCAGTGTGTGCGTGGGATAGGGGAAGACTCCCTGAACCGCACCCTTACCTCTGCGGCCCGAGTTTGCCTCGTGCGTGTGTGTCCCAGAGCTGACTCACTTGGGAGTCATCTGGAGTGAAAACAATGTTCGCTAACTTATGATCCAGCCAGTTTTAAAATATATGTCATGTCTATGAGATTAGTGCTTTCTTACATAACGACCTGGTTGCCTGGCGCATTTTAAAATTCTCGTGGTGTGGTGCTTTCCTCTGTAGACTGTGGCAGGGTACACCATTCCACCGGGACATCAAGTGTGTGTGTCTCCTACGGTTAATCAAAGACTGAAGGACTCGTGGACAGAACGTCTGGACTTTAAACCTGACCGCTACTTACAGGATAACCCAGCCTCGGGAGAGAAGTTTGCCTATGTTCCATTTGGAGCTGGTAAGATGACTGCATTGTAGATTTGAAATATTTGTCCTCGTGATAGTTTGTCCTGGTTGGAAGAATCCACATGAACATTTTACCGACCTCTTCCCCTTTCCTCATAGAGACGTTCTTGCCAACATGTAGAATTTTTTCAGTTGGGAAAACTGATTTTTTTTTTTTTTGGTACTAGTGGGAATTGTTCTGTGGATCCTATACAATGCTCTGTTATTTCCTGCTAACCTATCTACCCTCGTTTCCCCTTGTAGCAGCATTTAAAGCTCTTTGTGATTCTGTCTTAGTGAACCATTGGGGTTAGCGTACCATTCCAGGAATTATTTCAGGCGAAACGCAACACCAGAGTACCAGCATTTCCAAAACACAAAGCAAAGGCAATGGATAGAAAGTCCCATGCAGAGAAGGGGACTCCGTGTAGGTGTTCCCTAACTCTGGGTGATTATAGTGAACAGTGCTGTGTGGTGTAAGTACTCATCAGAAACAAGTACCTGATGATGGCTAACCTAAGCATCCTGAACTGATTGATGTACGGTGCGCAAAGGTACCCAAACACCACACTGTGCCCCAGAAAATCCTGTGGTTATTATCTGTCAAATAGAAGAGCAAAACAAAGGCAGCCGTTTGATTGGATGGTTGGTCAACACCTTGGCTCTCTGAATATTCTGTGATGTAATGTGGGCAGGTTGTAGGTAGGTTTGCAAATATGTTCATTTCCATTAAGATCTTAATAGGCTCTTGCTCTTCCTATGATTTTTCTACCTGTTGGCACTCAACAGATGAAACTGTATTTTATAACTTCTTCTCTTCCGAAGATAGCATGTAAGTGTCACGTGACTTGTCATTGGTCATACTTTTTCCACCTATCAAGGAAAGTATAAAGGTCTTTGCAACTTCAGACCTTCACTTTATTTAATACATTTAATAATGTGGTATGTAATATAATATAGAATTAGATTGCTAATGGCTGAAAGGGGCATTACTTGGTGGCTCAGAATCTGTCCCTAGAGAAGAGTCTTTTAAGTTTATTTGAAAGGCAGAGAGACAGAGGTCTCTCATGCACTCTCCAAGTGCTCCCATTAGCTGGGGCTGGGCCTGCCAAAGCCAGAACCTGGGAATTCAAGTTGAGCCTATCTTGTGGGTGACAGAGACTTAGCTACTTAATCTGTCACCTTCTGCCTCCCAGGGTGCACATTAGCAGAAAGTTGGAAGTAGAGCTGGGACTCCAGTGTGAGATGTAGGCATCCCAAGGTGTCTTAATCACTGTACTAAATGGGCACTCCTAAATTGGTAACTCACTTCCACTTGAACTTGTCAGATAATGGGATGTGCAGTTACCTTTAAAGCGGAAATCTGTTTCCTTTTACTATCTGATTTATAGATGTTTCTAATCCTGGCCTCCGCAGAGATACTGTGTATCTATGACACTTGAATGCCCATCCAATGTCTCCTCAGTCCTTTTTCGTCTAGTCTCCTAGGGCTTCTGTAACTGATTACCATGACCTCAAGGAGGCAGAGCCAGCCCTGCCTAGAAGGCTCCAGGGGAGAATCCTTCCTTGCCTCTTCAGTCCTTGGCTTGCAGTTGCATCACTTTAATCACTGCCTGTTTTCATCAGGCTTTCTTCCTTGTACACGGCCTTCTTGTAGGGATCCCGTAAGTCACTGGATTGAGGGCCCACCCCCACTGTATGACCTCACCTTAAGTATGTATACAAGATCCTGTTTCCAAATAACACCAAGCTGGGGTTCTAGAACTTCAGTGGGGGCGGGGAGATCATACAGTCATGTTAAGTATCTCCAGTTTCTTTAACCGCTTGTTGACGTAATCATGTTGTTTGTTGGTGCATGTGGTTCATTTATTTTCATAGTATTATTGTGTGAATCATCAGAATTTGTCAGTTCTGATTAAGCGATACTCCTAGTTTTTGCTGTTAAAAATAGTCCTTTGTTCATCCTGTAAGCCAAGCCTTGCCTTAGTTGTTACATGTATTTGAATGTGGACCAGTTTATAAATGGCCCTGCTGAATGTGGCTCTCAGTGGTTAACTGCAGTCATAGGCCAGTGAGCACTGTGTTAAGCAGTTACTGTTTTTTCTCTTATAAAATTTAAAAATGAAATGCTCCTATTAATTCAATATTCATTTAGTCTGATAAATGAATAACCTTAGACAAATCTAATTTATTAATTTTCTAAGGTGTTTCTGCTTCTTGGTCTTTTTTTTAAAGATTACTTATTTGAAAGGCATATATATGTTATATAACATATATATATATATATATGCCTATATAACATATATATGCCATATGGTGTGTGTCTCCTACAGTTAATCAATGACTGAAGGACTCATGGACAGACGTCTGGACTTTAAAGCTGATCGCTACTTACAGGATAACCCAGCATCGGGAGAGAAGTTTGCCTATGTATCTACACACACACACACATACCATCCACTGGTTCACTCCTTAAATGGCCTCAATGGCTGGGTTAGGTCAGGCAGGAGCCAGAAGCTTCAACCAGGTCTCCCATGAGGGTGCAGTGGCCCAAGAATTTGGGCCATTTTCTGCTGCATTCCCACATGGATTAACAGGGAGCTGGATGGGAAGTCAAGCAGCTGGGATATAAACCAGTGCCCATATGGGATGCCGGCGCTGCAGGTAGAGACTTCAGTGCCGGCCTTTCTAGTCTTGTCTAAAAATCTTTGCCTAGCCCCAAGTCATGAAGATCATCTCCTTTTCTCTTGATGACTTCAGCATTAATTGCTGTGATCCATCTTGAATTGAGTGCGGTGTGCAGTAGAAGGTAAAGGGCTCCTCCCCCTGTAGTACTGTATTCCAGTGTGGTGTCTTGAAGACTCTTCTCACTGCTTCGCTTGCGGTCTCTGCCCTGTCGAATCCTTATTCAGTGCCCCCTGTATTAGTTTCTGTGCCTTTAGTCTTCAAGTCAGATTTGAAGTTGGTTTGTCTTTCAACTTGTTTTTTTTCAAGATTGCTTTGGATCTCCCAGGTCCTCTGTATTTCCATGCATTTTAGACTCAGCTTGTCAGTTTCTACATGTGCATGACATTTTAAATTTTGATTCCTGTTCACTTGTAATTTTGGGTTCTCCTGGATATTACTGTATATTCTCTAGCTTGAGAATATACAGTAACATTGATGATTGTATGATTCAAACCTTCATATATTTAACTCAGAAAGCTGTTAAATTTCAGAACTGGAAGAGTCATTGGCCAGGTGCTGTTTTTGTTAAAGCACTGAAAATATACTAGGAAGTTTTAATTAACTATTTTCTTATTTTATGTGAAAATGTGTCATTTTTTTAGTATACTAATGTGTACATCTGCTATTTTAAAATTTAGTTAAATGGTTTCACTCCTGTTTTTCCCCCCCAGGGCGTCATCGTTGTATCGGGGAAAATTTTGCCTATGTACAGATTAAGACAATTTGGTCCACTATGCTTCGACTATATGAATTTGATCTCGTTGATGGATATTTTCCTACTGTGAATTACACCACTATGATTCACACCCCTGAGAACCCAATTATCCGCTACAGACGAAGATCATCATGAGAAGGTGCAAGGAGCCAATGTGACGCGTGCTATAGGATGCAGATGACGTTTACCAAACACCTCGCACAGTGTGTTTTTCAGTGCGTAATTCTAAAAGACAGTTTAACTTATGATTTTAGTATTTTATTAACTTTGAATGGTTTTATCAAATCTAATGGCATTCGAAACTTTTTTTTTTCTAACAGTTTTGATACATAGTAGATATACTTTAAGGAAGCCAGTTAGTAAAATCGTTAAGGGGGATCTGGGTCATTGGCAGCTTCCTGGTCAGCGTTTCCAGGTATGATTTTAAGAGCACGCATATAGCTCTTGGCAAGTTCAGAGGACTCAAAGCTTGGACGAATTCTACAAGGTCTAAAAAGCCCAGTGAGATACTGGGAAGCCATAGGTTATTCATTTCCTTGGGTAAGTTGTGTGCCTGTGTGAGGATGGCAGGGAGAGGTACAGACATTTAAATGTGAAAATTTAAATTCAGGTCCTTAGGGGATAATTTGTTCTTTTCTGTGGCTCAAGGTTGTTATGTTTCCTCAGCAGAATCCTATTATGGATGTTTCTGTTACTATTCCTTTGAAAAGCTGGCTGTTTTAATCAAATGTAGTATCTGAAACCAGGGAACTCTGCCTGTTTAGTTTAAAGAGCTGGGGTCCTGATATTGGCAGCACTGCTCACAATCTGGGAAGCGTGTGTTCAGGAATTCTAACTTGGGGCCCTGACACTCTGCCTATAATTTGACTATATAATGTCTTACCAGATGAAACCAATATATTTTCCCTTATGGACATTACAGTTTTACGAAGCTGGAAGATTCATGTTAAGTTCTTAATTCTGAAGGTGAAATCTGTGCTGTTGGACAATTTTTCACATTAAAATTCTCTTTGAAGAAAATTGTTTTCATGAATTGTGGAGTGTGTGTTTCAGTGAGTAGATTTCAGGGACTCTTTAAAAACTTGGAGAGGAAAAATTATATCCTTATTTGCACTGTTTTCTGTAGGCAACTTATTCCCCTCGTTTTTATGAATTCAGGCAACAAACCACACTAATGCTAGTAGTGTCCCTGACTCTGGAAATAGAAATTACAGAGAGCAGCAAATGAAATTATAGATGCTGCTGATCTCTAAGTATCTTTTACTTTTATCACCACTATGTGAAATTATGGCTAAGTCTTATTTAATGCTGTAATCTTCGTACTGCACCAAGTTTTTACACAAGGTTTGGTGATCATTCTATGTAGTTGGCTTCCTGTGCAATGTACTTTATGTCTCTAACTTCAACAAACTTAGTTTCTCATCACAGATTACTTGTTGAGCAGCATGGAGTGGGACTGCAGAGGCTGGGGCACAGCCCTACACTAGTACATCTGTTCCCTTCTCCACTGTCTTCCTAGAGCGGCAGGCGTGCTCACAGGAGAGCAGTTTTCACCTTCACTATTGCTAGAATTCCTCTTCCTGGAACCCAGCTGTTAGGGAAATGTAAGTAATGTGGGTTAGCAGGAGGTTGGCAGAACAGAGTATCAGACACTAATAAGGATCAGGTCTCTGCGGATGTAACCACCAGACGGACTCCTGGCTGTTTGAGTGAGGTGCATGTTAGTGGGGAGGAAGGACTTAGGTAAGAAGGAACACTGGTACTTGGGTTAGCTCTGGGAGAATGACTTCTCAGTTTGAATTTGGTTTAGAATAGCAAGAATTCTTTTTGCATTGTGATTAATAAAATTTAAGATTCTTTGAGCTAAATACTTATTACCATTTTAGTGGGCCATGGATTTGTGAGGACTTGTCTTTAGATACAAGTACCACTAGATACAGCAAATGTGAATTAATCATCTGGACTAATCCTACACATACCAATATAGTTTAGGTCTACATCTAGTATATTTTAAAGTCTATGATGGAAAGGCACGTGGAAACCTTTGTTTCTCAGTGAAGGGAAAGGCCCCCAACGGTATGCGTTTTCAAGATTAGCACAACTCTTTCTCCAAACCCCTAAGTCCTACATATGTGACATAAGTAATGAGATGACAGGTTCCAAGAACCACAGCTCATACACAAATGAAGAGGTTCAAACAGTGTGGTGAAAATGGTGAAGTCATTTTTATTTCAGTACTTGACAAAATACCCCATAAAATTCAAAACTTCTACCATTATACAAAAATAGGGCTCTACAAGTGACAGTATCTGTCTTCATCACCAGTAGCAAATATATTAGGCAGAAACATGTAACTTCAGTGGCCTTGGGAGAAAAGTGCAGGGCACTGCAAGCTACACATTCAGCAGCATCATAATGCGCAAAAGTTTAATCTCACCCACCCAAGAAATACACAAGGTTCATAATTTAATCATTTAAATTAGCATTCCACAAATATACATGTAATTTGATGATGATTGTGCATGGATACATACACAATGCACATATATACAAATTCCAGTTTGCTTTCATGTGCTGGCAAGGGATTTGTATACAATCATAAGCTGTGTGCCTACTGGTCCCAGTGAATATTCACAATACAAAAGCACAAAAGAACCATTGATTTACAAAAGGGAGTTTGCTTAAAATCACTTCAGTTAATGATGTTTCAAAGGATTATCTTCTCATGCCAGCATGAAATTGAGGAGTTGAACCTATGAGAGAGAAACAGGACATGTTTCTTTTCTGTGGCTCCAGGTTGTTCCCTGTTTCCTTGGCATAATCCAATTATGGATGTTTCTGTTACTATGATTTCAAATTAGATTCCTATCTATTCCTAGCTAACTAGTTCACACAGGGCAGATTAATATTCTCCATTTAAAAAAGATGCCTTGGTAAGATTTTTAAGTGTTCTGAAGGGTGAATATACCTTACCTGTGGGTACCTCAAAAATTCATGGAAAATGGAATTAAAAGCTAAGGTTATTTTGGTCCAAAAAGATTGAAGTCCATGCAGGTGAGGATTCTTCAAAAAGTTTATAGGAAATGTATACTAAGAAAAAATGACACAGGAGTTTCAATTTTTTTTTGTACCAAAATAAACCATTCTGCATGAACTTTCTGAAGGATCCCCAATACAGCCTAAAAAATGTCTTCAAAAATCCTGGTCCTGTGGAATTCTGATGCCCACAACAATACAAGTCAAACCAAACCTCAGCTATGACAGTAAATGTTTCCTATTACTACAAGCTGCTTGGGTTAAACGATCTTTTAAAAAAATGTTTCATTTGTTTATTGGAGCAGCAGACAAATTTGGGGGGAAGAGGAGAGAGACGGGGAGCCTCCATGCATTTGTTCACTCTCCAGATGCCTACAACAGCCACGGTTGTGCCAGGGGGAAACGGAGTGGGGAACATAACCCAGGTGTTCTGTGTGGGTGGCAGAAACCCAACTACTTGAGCCATCACTGCTGCCTCTTGAGGTTTTCATTGGCAGGAAGCTGGAGTCAACAGCCAAGGCTGGGAACGGAGCCCAGGCACCCCAAGGTGGGATGCAGGCATCTTAAGCACTAAACTAAATGTCCCGCAGGACCAGCGCAGGGGCGTAATGGGCTAAGCTTCCACTTATGGGTGCTGGTTTGTATCCCAGCTGCTCCTCTTCAAATCTAGCTCTCTGCTAATGGCCTGGGAAAGCAGCACAAGCCCAGGTACTTGGGCCCCTGTGCCTGCGTGGGTCACCTGGGAGAAGCTCCTGGTTCCTGGCCTAGCAAAGGCTCAACTCCAACCATTGTGGCTGTTTGGGGAGTGAATTAGCAGATGGAGACTTTTCTGTGTTTCTGTAGCTCTACCTCTCAAAATCTTAAAAGTCTGTCCCATAAATGATTTCTTGAAGAGATAAGCCACTGACTTCAAATAATGTTATTATGCCATAGTTGTAGGATGAATAGAAAAAAAATGGGTGGTTAACTTTTGTTATCTTGTTTTTAGTTTTACTGAGTACAATCACTTAAACTACAATGGATTCAGAATCTTTGAATTGGGGGTGAAATGAAGGGGAAAGAGGTTCCCACAGTGAACAGGGAACCACCTGCATAAAGTATGAAAGGTGTGGGTGTGAGTGTGTGTGTGTGTGTGTGTGTGCGCACGTGCACTACCAAGTCCTTGGAAAGGATGGGGTTTAAGAGTTTAGGCTTTGGCTAACCAGGTGACTCACACAATGGGCTGGAAGATTGGATTATCGTAATGATCAAGGGCCACAGGGTTTCGAACAGAGAAAGGAGAGCTGAGTGTGCCCACTCAGTACCTGACTGTACAGTTCCCAGCCGTCTCTGCAGTGCCTCGAGCCGAGTGATGTAATCTGTTAGGGCCCTGTCGGGATCATAGTTCTGAAGCTGAGAACATGCTAGGGAACCTGGGTTGAAATCAGCTGGGGTGCCTGGATACCTACACGAGGAAAAGAAGGTACAGGAATGCAAATTATCCAGAAGCAACGCAAGTAAGTTAACAACTGCACTCCCTGTCCCCGAATGGCAGGCCATCTGGTTTGGGGATGAGAAAGGATGAACTCTTGAGTAAATTCGGAGGTGACTGTCCTCATTAGAATGTCAAGTATCATGTCTGTCCCCAAGGTGCTCAACAAATGCCCAAGTGCATCTCATCGTGCAGAATTTCCATAACGGCCAGCGGTGAGGAAGTCTGGTTGATACTTTCCCGTGTCTAACCACAGCGTATGTATGAACGCTTAGCCGGCAGTGTCCCAAATACTTGGAAGCCAGTTCACATTAAAAACTGATTCTGAGGCTATGTGTATTATGTGCACCTTAAAAGATGTCTAGCTTGCCCAATATAAAGAAGTCAAGGCCATAAGAGCGGCCATCTTTCTCTGTCAGATATTAACATCCTTAGCGACTGGCAGGCATGATAAAGTCCTTACCTATTTTGAAACGGCAAAGGTGACCGAGGATAGTCCAGATCTGATCTTGAACGGTAGGCTGTGTGTCTTGGTTCTCCGTATAGCTCCAGCCCACCAGAAGAATGATAAAGTGAGTCCGTCTTTTCAGCACCTAAAGTTATCCAAAATGTACCAAGTAAAGAAAAAACATCAAGCCAAGCTTTCTATAAAACGTGCTCAACACACTGCTGCTCTGCACTAAACCACACATTCAGTCCTTGCTCACTGAGAGAAGCAGCACCAACAAATTATCTGCCTTTCAAAAGTTACTGTGCCTTTGAACATGAGCATTTCTGCTACTGTGACTGTGGTTCAAAGTCAACTAACTGGAGCTGGCGCCGCGGCTCACTAAGCTAATCCTCCACCTTGCGGCGCCGGCATACCAGGTTCTAGTCCCGGTCGGGGCGCTGGATTCTGTCCCGGTTGCCCCTCTTCCAGGCCAACTCTCTGCTGTGGCCTGGGAGTGCAGTGGAGGATGGCCCAAGTGCTTGAGCCCTGCACCCCATGGGAGACCAGGAGAAGCACCTGGCTCCTGCCATCGGATCAGCGCGGTGTGCCAGCCGCGGCGGCCATTGGAGGGAGAACCAATGGCAAAAAGGAAGACCTTTCTCTCTCTCTCTCATTGTCCACTCTGCCTGTCAAAAAAACAAAACAAAAAAAGTAAACTAACTGGAGCATTTTCTTTTTAGATGACCTCCTCTCAGCTCTAACTTGAGAGTAAGGAATGTCTGGGTGTGTGTGGTTTTAGCGGAAAGATGGTGTAGGTAAAAGTGTTAGGTCAATGTAACCATTCTACTGACTTTTATTGGAAAAGCTTAAAGTCTCGATTTGCAAACCTTTACCACAACACATCATTCATGGTGCACATCCCAGCTGTTTCAGTGTAAGGATACATATTTCAAAATACTTTTCTTAGGGTACAAAATACTTCTGCTTCCATTGTAGACCACGGGAAGGCCTAGGTTTAACATCAGAACCAGGAGGCAGTGCCTCTAACCCTGGGTGCCTGCACTTCTCACCTCATCCTGTGCCTGAAATGTTCAAGCCCCAATGTCTATTTCCACTTCTAGGAGGAAAGAGAATTTTAACAGCTACCATTATTATATAGCCTATTAGCAAACTAAGAGACCTACTTCAGCACTGGTAAAGTATGAAAACCTCAATCACAACTCTGCCCACATGACCGACAACTTTCTCTCTTGAGCCAGAGCTGGAGGGCACTCCTAAGGATGTGGGCTCCAGAGCCAGGCCGCTGGGCAGTGCCATGGCTCCCTGTCATCGGAGGACTGAGGGAAGTCACTGCACTTGTGGCACAGGATGGGAACATGCACGAAAAGACTGGGCAGCTGCACCCTCTCCTCAGGGAGGCCCCTGGCCTTGTCGGTCACAAGGGCTCTGCTCTGGGACAACACTGGTTCCAAAATTTATTTGCAAAGTACCATGTATGCAGTCATTTCCGAGAGTTGTAAACATAGGCAAATATGCTATTTCGACTTCACCTGGATTCAGTCCAAAGCCATCCCTGTTAATATTGATGGAACCGGAACCTGTGACTCGATGCCATCGTCGAACCAAAAATTTCATTCTATAAAAGAGTCAAAGATAAAGTTTCACACTGCGTCTATACTGCAGAGACATACTTCCGCACGATCACGCTGCGTCACCTCACCCACGGCAGCGCCCCCTAGCTGATGGCCAAATCCACCGGGACGGAGCACAGGGCGCCAGGCTCTGCTCATCCCTCACAGGGGCAGCACTGGTTGCTTGCATTGCCAGCATCAGATTCTTCCAGGGAAAGGGACACAAAGAGGTGGAGACAAAAGGATTCAGGAAAACAGCGGGTGGGCAAAGAAAGGGCGAGAGGTAATGGAACGAGGAGGCGGCACAGAGCAGGGAGGGCGGATGAGATGGGGCAGGATGCAAGACCCGATCCTGGAGTGAGCGGGGAGGCCGTGTGGCGGAACAGAAACGCGGCCTTCCACAGGCCAGGGGAGTTCGGTCCCGACCAGGCTGCGTTAGGTCACCGCCTGCCCGTCCGTCCTCGCCACGGGGCTTTCGGAGTGCCGGCTTTGGTTTCTTCACTCCGAAGGGTTGCAGGGCACACTTTTGGGAGAGCTAAAAGAACGGGCGCCCGAGAGGATGAGGAAAAGGGGGTGGAGCCAAGTCCGGAGAGCAGCTTCCACCCGGCTCTCCTGTGAGCCCCGCTGGATGGCGAGCTGCGGGATGCAGGCAGGGGTCCCGAGGCTCCTACCACTGCCACCTCACACTCTCTGCCTGCTTTCTCCCCACGTGGTGACGAAGGCGATGGGAGATGAGCCTCTGTAAGAGACCACGTGGTGCAGCAGCAGAGGCAGGGAGGGTCAGCCATCAGACAAAGCCAGCACAACGGGACACCAGGCTGGTGCTCCCAGCTCTGGCGCCGCTGGCTCAGAAACCTCTTCCGGCCTCAGTTTCTCATCTGTGGAGTGAATCGATTCTGTACTAGATGATCTCAGCTTCCAGTAAACAAACTATGTCATGCTTTCCTAAGAAACCTAAGGAAAAGGTAAGAGCTGCAGAAACATCGCTGCGACCTGGGGGTCAGACCTTTAGAAAACAAACTCCTCTGCGCCTCTGCCGGCTGCTGGGGAGCTACAAGGGGCGCGGGGAGCTGGCCAGGGGCCTGGGTCCAGCAGGCCCGGCCTCAGGGCCTCAGGGCCACTGAGCCTTGGCTCCGTCTCGAGCACACTGTCCCTCACTGGGCAGCCCGGGGGACGGGATGACCGAGGCAGCAGCAGGGGCGACACAAGGCTGCCCTCCACCTGACGCAGTTAGCTCAGGGCCTCTGGAGCAAGGCACCCAGAGAAGGAATTTAGAAATACAGCAAAAAAAAATGGATGCCAGCCCAAGGGTAATTTTAAAAAAAGCTTCCCCTTTATAACCTCTCCACGTCTGAGCAGGTTCGTTCAGAAAGGCAACCCAGGCCGGACGCGCGAGCTGGGAGTCGCCAGCCGCCCGCAGCCGGGACGGCCTCTTGCACAGGGTCTGCACAGTGGAGCACAAAGCAGCCCACAAAAGGACAGAGGCCTAGACACAGCAGGTGGGGTTCAGCGACCAAAGGCCCCCTCCTCTGTGGAGGGACGGGGGAAAGACAGGCGGGAGAGAGAAACCTAACCGAAGCTTTCAGAGAGCCCGCGACAGCACGCTGTCGTCCATGCGGCGTACCTTGAAATCGCAACGGATACTCTCACGGCCGCACGGAAGCGAGTGAAGCCCCTGGGCCGGTTGGTGATCACCTCCAGGTCCGTGAAGGCCGGCTGCCCCCCCATGCGGGCAAGCAGGGCGAGCGTGGCGTCTTCACACTCCTGGAACCCGCCCAGTAACAGCAACAGGTATTTCTTCTGATAAATGAGTGCTTTTCGGAAACTCTCCGCCCTCAGGTATTTGCCATAAATTCTCTGTTACAGAGGGAAGAGTGGGAACACATTTTTAAGAAGCCGTTCACGTTTTTCGCCAGGGAAGGTTATCAAGACTGAAAAACAAAAGCAGCAGTAGCAGCCTGGCAGGTACCCATCACTGCTGTCTACTCTGCAAATTGAAACTTAACAGGATCAACCTTAACCTTTACATTTTTGCCTTTCGTAGTTTGTGGGTGGGGTCTAGTACAATCTTACAGTTGTGCTTTTTAGACACTAAAAACATTTTATTTGAAAAGCAGAGTGGAAGAGTGAGAGAGACAGATAAAGAGAGACAGAGACATGTTATAGATAGATCACTTCCCAAATGCCCACTAAATAGCTAGGCCAGGTTGAAGCTACGAGATACGAGCTCTATCTCAATCTTCCACATGGGCAGTGGGAACCTGAGTACTTGAGCCAGCATCTGCTGCCTTCCTAGGGTGCACATTAGCAGGGAGCTAGATCAGAAGTGGAGCTGGACTCAAACCAAGCACGCTGATTTGGGATGCAGGTCTTCCAAGTGGTGTTTAACTGCTGCGCCAAGTATCAACCCACTTAAAAATATTTTAGCTCCATTCATCCTATTGATTGCATATATTTCTGTGATCCTGTTATCATGTTTTTTTTTAATTTTAATATATTTATTTATTTGAAATTCAAAGAGAGGAAACAGAGAGAAAGAGAAAGAGAAAAAGAGAAAGAGAAAGAGAAAGAGAAAGAGAAAGAGACCGATCTTCCTTCCACTAGTTCACTATCCAGATGGCCACAACGGCCAGGATTGGGCTAGGCTGAAGCCAGAACTTCTTCCAGGTTTCTGGGGCCATCTTCCAGGTCTCTTCCAGGCACTTGGGCCATCTGCTGCTGCTGTTCCCAGGCCATTAGCCGGGAGTTAGATTGGAAGTGGAGTAGCCGGACAAGACTTGGTGCGCAGATGGGATGCCGGCACTGCAGGCAGTAGCTGTATACGCTAAGCTACAACACTGCTGGCCCCTTTTCAAAAATGATTTTTAAACAATTTATTTGAGAGGAAGAGAGAGACAGAAGAGAACAAGACAGAACTCTCACCAGTTGGTTCATTGCTCAAGGGTCTACAATGACTGAGGCTCTACCAGGCTAAAGTCAGGAGCCTGGAACTCAGTCAGGGTCTCCCAGTGGGTGGCGATGATCCAAGCACTCGAGCCATCAAACACAGCCTCCCAGGGTCTGCATGAGCAGGAAGCTGGAGCCCGAAGTCAGAGCTGGGTACTGAACACAGGGACTCTGACATGGGATATGGCTGTCATAACTGCGATGGTCAATTCTTGCTGCCTCTGAGTGTGTGTGTGAGTGTGTGTGTGTTTTAATTGCACAGTTATTATTACAGTCAGTAGTCTAACTTCTTTAATGTTGTTTTCTGTCCCTTTAAGAGTTATAAATCTGGGGCCAGTGCTGTGGCACAGCAGGTTAAGCTGCTGCCTGCAGTGCCGACATCCTATGTGAGCACTGGTTTGAGTCCTGGCTGCTCCACTTCTCCTCCAGCTCTCTGCTGTGGCCTGGGAAAGCAGTGGAAGATGGCCCAAGTGGTTGGGCTCCTGCATCCACTTGGGAGACCAGGATGAGGTTCCTGGCTTCAGCCTGGCCAGCTCTGGCCACTGCAGCTATCTGGGGAGTGCACCAAGCAGACGGAAGATCTGTCTGTCTCTCCCTCTCTTTCTCTGTAATTCTGTCTCTCAAATAAATAAATAAATCTTTTAAAAAAAAGTTGTAAATTTACATTCACCTCACAGTTGGAATAAGTATTCCAACAACTTTTTTCTTTTTGTTTTGAATCCAGTGTTAACTGGCTAAGGTAGTTTTGCTGGAATAACCTTTGAGAGTCATCAGAGAGGCTATGCAGAGGGCTTCTCGTCTCATGGGGAACAATACTCTTACCCTGACAGCAGTGGAACTTCTGTTGGGTGTTGAAAAGACAACATCATGGGAAGTGGGAGAGTTCTGGGTGCTGCCACGGCAACAAATAGAGTTCAGTGTGGCCGTCTTGGCCATGCCTCTCTACAAGTCCCCTGTGACCAGAGACCTGCATGTCTAGACTAGATACACAGGCCCAGAGACATGGCCCCCTTTCCCGTTAGTCAGAGCAGGGGCAGCAGCGGTGCGAGGGCGGGGAGCCTGCTACCTTTAGGGCGAAGTTTTCAGAATCGGGGCTCAGGTGCTGGAGCACAGCGTCATTCCTCAGCTCGGCCTTCAGTTTGCACACTTCAGCTTCTGCCCTCTTCAGGGATTTCTGGAGAGCTGACTTTTCCCTGCTCCACACTTCTTTTTCAGAAGCAATGATGGCTTCGATGCTGGCACCACCATTGAATGCAAACCTAGAAGACTGCACAGACCACAGCCCACTTACATGAACTGCAAGAACGAGTCTCGGAAGGAAATTCTGGATTAAACATTTAAAGGGATTCCCACCTTGGGCACCTTGTCCCAGCTTCTTCACCTCAGTCAGCAGAAGTTCAAAGCCAATCTCAAATGACATTACAGAATATCCACTAACTTGGAGTACATGTTCCTTTGCTAAGCAGGTTAGCTTTCTAACCAACACTTCTTGAGGAGGACTGGCCACAGAAGTGGTTTAGCAGACTTACAGACCATCTGGGTCCAAGTGCTGACACCTCACGTGAGGAGAAACAAGCCAGTGTGTGGGTAAGTCGTGGAGCCCCAGAGGGCAGGTGCCTCTCCCACCTGACCATTCAGCTGTCTCACACGGCTGTGCTCTCTTCAGCTGATCACAGAAAGGAGCAATTTGTTTTGTAGTTATTAGATGGAAAAAACTTAAATTTCCAGAGTAGTCTATTAGATTGAAAATTACAACAGAACAGCATCTTTCATTTGCATCATAAACACATTAACAGATAAATAACCGGAGAGGTCAGGGCCCACACTGGAACATTCCTTTCCACGTGGCTGCTGTCAGTCTCTAGATAGTAAAGTACCTAGATCTCAGGTTGACTAAAATTCCAGTTTAATTTTCTGAGTCTGGTACAGAGAAGTCTTCCCATATAACATATTGTTAATATTACTGTCATGCCTATAAGGTTTCCCACCGATCCTACTTCGGATACTTGACATTTTAACATGATCACAGTTAAAAATGCAAACTGGACAGCAGAACTTAAAAGTGTGCACTACTTCTACTGGGCAGACACGCTAAAAACAGACGTACATAGTCTCTGCCGGCTCCTGTCTGCCGATACCACCTGGTCTGCTCTTCCAGCTTCATGACCATGTTCCTCAAGTCATTCTTTTCGTCGGTGAGTTGGCTGATGTGGCCTGTCAGCTCAGCGTTTTGTCTCAGTAGTCTTTCAGTCAGTGAGCCACAAGGTGTACTTGGGGACACTATGCTAGGCTGCAAAAATAAAATGGCACAAGGTCACCTAAGCACAAGTGAATGTGAACTATGCATCTCAAGGTGTGAGCAGGAGCTGAGGGCAACAGATTTCATGAGCAGTGTGCAAGTTAAATGCGAGCTGTTACCTAGTGGGACAGAAGACAGGGAAGCAGAGTGAGCAGACGGAACAGCATGTGTAAGGTTCCCGTGACAGTGCGGTGCTTTTAGGGAGGTCCAAGTTGCTTGCTAACTTCCTTCTACGGCCATCAGACCTACATGTAGGTGATGGATTTGGCAAGAGTATGACACCAATCCATTTCTGCAGACTGTCAGGAACTTACTGAGTCAGCCCAGAGAAGAAACAGTGAAAGCCTGAATGGAGCAATGACTAAGGACAGAGTCCAGGGCACCAGGCACAGACATTTAGAAGCAGAAGGCACAGGACTCGGTGACTGCTCAGATGCACAGGTAATGGTGAGGAAGGTGGTCCAAGACGACTCCCAGCTCTCTACACTGGGGGCTGCTGCGTGCAGACAGTGTAGGATCTGGGGCAGGAAGCAGCGAGGGAAGATGGTCAGTTTAGAATGTGCCTGGAGGTCCCTCGGAGGTCACCTGGGGAACATTTCCTCAAGGAAAGATATAACTTTCCGTAACTAACTGAAAATGTGAGCGTGGATCACAGCACAGAGATGCTGACTAGGAGATAAGCTGCAAACGGCGAGGCTTGTCACTGTACCCGGAGAACTCAGTGCAGCGGCAGGCACACAGTAGGTGCTCAATGTATTTGTTTAGTAATAAACCCAGTGACTGCTCAGGCTGTGGGCAGGAATGAGCTTTACCATGACGTGACAGGTGAAGGACTGAGAACAGTGCTAGGACAGAAGAGGTCAAACCCGGCAAACGCTACAGAGAAGTCAAGAGACTGAGGAAGACGGAGACCGCACAGCTTCACCAGATCAGTCAACTGTGCAGACAGGGAGGCGCCTCGGGGTGGATTCACCAAGCGGTGAGCGCAGGAGCCAGATGGATCTTTCAGGAAGCTCTCTTAATGCAGTAAGCGCTCAGTACATTCAGTCACAACAGAAGTTAATCCCCACCCTCACCCCAGCCTGGTACTGCCTTCTACTGGGGGTAATCGAGCAGCATTACTATTTAAGGTTAGTAAAAATGCTTTAAGAGTCTTACCTCTTCACGCAGCTGACCAGTCCATTTCTGCAGCTGTAAAATAATCCCATCAATATTTTCCTGAACCCAAATGAAATCCTCATCATCTGCTGTTTCAAACTGTAGTCTTCAAGAAAGACAACAAGAAAAAGTCACCTGGGGTCGTTTACTGACACAAACAGGACAGATGGACTGATGCTCTGTCACCTGTCACCTCCCCCTGGTATACAGGTTCTCCTGCCCCGCAAGGTGCCCACTGTCCCCACATGTGTGGGTTTTGTTACAGAATAGCACCTGCTAATGTAAGCATGCACTCCCTTTCCCACGGCAGCTCCCACCCTTGGATGGTTTTTAGTAGGGGACAGAGTCTGTGCAGCCTAACACTGCTATCTCCAAAGACCAGGTCGAAAGGTCTAACCTATTACAGGCTTTCTGGGATAGATGCTGAAGTTTTGAAGCCACATGCTGAAGCTTTTGTCTGATCATTTCTAATTCGGGATTACAGTCAGTTCCACCTCCATTCATTTCAATCAGTTTAGGATAGCTTGATTCCTTTGTCTCGCCTTCTATTTTCTGCTGAAGAACCCAATTTCTAGTTCGATCATTGGTTAAACTCCAAGCAGATGGCTGGTAATTTTGGACAGAAAAAGAAAACAGTAATGATAAATGAACAGCATACCACATTATTGCTTTTCTACGTTACTTCTTAAGGACAATTATTGTTTGCATTCCAAATTTCTAGATTTCATTTTAAAGGATCTGCACATAGCTATTTATTTAATCTATTGCCAAAACTTTGTGACCGAGGGGCTATGGTACTTTTTTAAGAATAATTTTGAAAACCCAAAGCGTCAATTTACCTCATTAAGATTCTGATACAGAATTCTTCTACTTTCTCGTTTCTCTTCTCGTTCTAGTTCTTGCTTCTGGAATTCCTGCATAATCCCGTGCAGTCGCTTTCCTTCCAGGTCCAACTTATAAACTTGCTGCCTCTTCTCCTCCAGCTGGCGCTGCAGATCTTCCACTTTGGACTGGAGCTCCCGCATTTTCTTCTGTCCCTCCGTGTTGGCCTCTTGTTCCGTCTGCAGTGTCTTCCTGTGAACCTGCCTATCTTTTTCCATCTGCTGTCTCGTTTGCAAAGAATCCAGCTTGTATTTCTCAGTTTCATTCAGCAGCTCTACTATGCGGCTGTGTTTTTCCTCCAGCTGTTTCTGCAGCTCCTTCAGCAGGTCCTCAGAGGGCAGGGGTGGCCGAGGCTGCCCGCTGTCATCACTGCTCTGCAGCTGGGCGTGCAGTTCCCGTTCCCTATCCAGGGTGCTACTCATTTCCCGAATCCGAACCTTCTCCGACTCAAGAAGCACCTGAAGCTCTAAGTTTCGACCTTGCTCTTCTGCTAACTGGGCATCGTACAGCATTCTTTGTGATTCTATTTTCTGCTGTGATTCATTTAGTAGTTGTTTCTGTTGTTCCAAAAGCAGATTTAGGTGAACATTCCTTTGTTTCTGATCCTCAAGTGAAAATTTCAGATCCTTGTAGGAGAAAATAAATTTAAGGAATTTTATTTAATATTATTAAAAACACTCTAAGTAGGAGCCAGCGCTGTGGCGCAGTGGGTTAAAACACCGGCCTGAAGCATCAGCATCCCATATGGGCACTGCTTCTAGTCCCAGCTGCTCCTCTTCCGATCCAGCTCTCTGCTGAGGCCTGGGAAAGCAGTGAGAGATGGCCCAACTCCTTGGACCCCTGCACCCATGTGGGAGACCTGGAAGAAGCTCCTGGCTCCTGGCTTCAGATCAGCTCTGCTCTGACTGTTGTGGTCATTGGGGGAGTGAACCACGGAATGGAAGACCTCTCTCTCTCACTGTAACTCTATCTTTCAAATAAATAAAATAAATCTTAACTGATTATCCAGTGGTCATATTATAATTAGCTGGATGGCTGATTTTTTAAGAAGGCATGAAATATAGGTGAGGTATTTTCTCAAAGCACTAATCTTCTCTCTTAAAGCACTAATCTTACCTGGCTAAGGAATATGAAGCAGGAGGCACTTTTCCTAAGAATAATGACCTTTAAAGATAGTAAGTGTTGCTGATATGAAGCAACAGAAATTCTTAAGAAACCCTTTGTGTTGTAGTGTCACAGGCTAAAAGCACAGCACATGGGACAAATGAATCAAATTACAAACATCTTAATGGTGTAAAATAGTAATGAGGGGACATCCAGCCCAGTAGTTACGATGCCTGTGTACCAGCCCCGAGTACCTGGGTCTGTTTCCGAGTTCCTGCTCAGACTCCAGCTTCCTGCTAATGCAGAACCTGGGAGGCAGCAGTGATGGCTCTCATGACTGGGTTTCTGCACAGCTATGGGAGCTCTGGATTGAGTTCCTGGCTCCTGGCTTTGGGCTAGCCGAGTCCTGGTTATTCTGAGCATTTAGCGGGTGAAGCACCTGATTCTCTCAGTCTCTTTTTTTTATACCTCTCAAGTAAATAAATAAAAAGTAAAAACAAAATAAACAAAACCAGTACCTGGGAAAAGAATAAGTCCCTGCAATTAGAGAGTTCACTATGCCTGGTGGCTACCACAGTGGATATTCAAAAAGAACAGAGCAAAAATGCAGGAATAGAGTTGTGGAAACTGGGATTATGTGGCCGGACAAGGAGCTTAGAGATGCTGCAGCTGCTGTTTTAATGAGCACCGCCTATAGCACAACCTGCCTTGAGCTGAGAGCTGTGCATGGCTCAGGGGTGCCCTTCTGGGAGACCCCAGGGTTCATTTTCCTCGAAGGGAGCCACCAGGGCTTCTGCTACCAGCAGAGTATCCCTGCTCCCTTCCCTGTGTTAAACTGATGTGAGTGCTCTATTTATCAACTCATGCATGCACTAATTCATATCTTCAAAATATGATGCAGTGGAGCAGTGTGCACACATCTTTGGATGTAGCAAAAAAAAAAAAAAGGTATCACGTTACCACCATTTTCTCATAATGCAGTTTAAATAACATTAACAATAGTATCCAACACACAGTGAACAATTTACTGTGCCTTCTAAAACAATGCAGGGTAGATATTTTAGACAGTGGAAACTCTCAACACTGTCTCCTGTCATTGTGGGTTTTCAAGAGACATTTAAAGACAAAGATAACCATACCTCCAGTTCTTCTTTATCTCGTTCTTCACTGCGTCCCACTTTGGCTTTCTCTTTCTCCAAAGCCCACTGGAGCTCTCTTGATTTCTTCTGCTCATTTGCTAATGTGTCATTAAGTGAATGTACTTCGTCTGTCTTGTCTTTAACTTCCAACCTAAGTCAGGGAGACAATGAACTGTCAGAACTATTTGACTAAGTATGTATTCAGAGAGAATGAGAAACCAGTTTCCTTTGAAAAGTTGAGGCACACTGTAAATAAGCTAATTGGAAAATATAAACCATGTAGAGACTAAGGAATACTGATGGTAGTTAATTTCAAACGAACTATTTCTAGGACTACTAGTTATTAATTACCATTGCAATTATACAATTTATTATTACAATGTAATTTTAATAAAAAATGCCTCATGTTTTATTGAACATGGGAATGTGTAATCTCTGTGTTTAAAATAAAAATGACTGTATTTGCAATGTATCTTTGGCAAGCAGAATTTTCAGTATTTATACCAGTAAGAATTTTTTTAAAAGATTACTTTTTCAAATACTTTGTATTCAGCTAAGTACTCTGCAAATTTTCCAATTAAACCATGAAGCCCTATTTAGATATGAGATTATAAATAGCACTTCCATTTAGTTGGTGATGAAATAAAGGGTAAAATGACCCTTTATACAACAGGTCTGAAATACAACTGAAGCCACAGCAGGTATTATATCAATGTAAGTGTGAGTTTATTATTTGGACACATCGAGTTTGTCCTATAAACAACATAGCTTCATGCTGTTTAACTACCATGCACGCTGTCACTCATGTACTATGTGCACAGTGCTGGTGACCCAGGACTCCGACTCCCTCACTAAAGCACTGTTCTCACAGGGAAGTTGGGCACACCTGAAAGCCTCCAGCTCCTTGAGGTGCTTATGCTGTGCCTTGAGTGTTGTCTCGAGTTCCAGTTTAGTTTGCGCAAGTTCACTCTTGAGCTCAGCCACCAGCAGCTTCTCAGAACTCAGCTGCTCCTGCAGCTCTGCGGCCCGGTCCTTCACGCTGCCGAGCTCCACCTGCATCTCCAGCATCTGAGCCTGCTTCTGCTGCATGGTGTGCTCCAGGAGCTCTGCACGGAACACAGGAGGACTGGAGATGGGATCCGGCCTCTCACACTCTGTTAACGAGAACTCATTTATAACTTAGGGGATTACTGTGAAACAAATGTCAACCAGTTACACACTCATATAAATAACTTATGCATGGTCTCCTCGAAGTGACCACAGTGTTAGAAGTCAGGATTTTAGAACTATAAATATATAAGGATGATAAAAATTTAGCAGAATATATTTATGGATGCAAGATTTAAAATGAAAAGTACTATTATTAGGAGTTCACACATTCAGAATTTTTAACGGCTCACTGGCGAAATGTGCAAAGGTTCTGACAGGGCACAGTTACTTGGGGCAATGACAAAAGCAGGTGCCCAAGGTCAGGATTTCTCACTTCTCTTGTTTGCCTCCCTTTGCAACAATCTGTAGGAACTTTACTAGGACTTTCTCCCCAGGACAGGGGGAGTCCAAATCCCAACCAAAACTTTGATAATTCTTACAATGAACACAAAATGGAAAATTTAGATCTCTAAGGATGTTTAGTGAAAACAGTATGTTCATGTATCAAGATCTTGTTTTTATGAAAAAAAAAATTAACTTATGGACAAATGCCATGGAGAAGAGTTAGGAAAATATAGATTTGGGAGCTCATCATTATTTTATGATTTATGTGATTCTGTTTGACTTTTATATTCTTAATTTTGTATTTATTTGAGGGGCGAGAGACAGAGATAGACAAAGCCCCTAGACTGGTCATTCTCCAAATGCCTGTTACATCCAGGTCTGGAGGTAGCAACTGGGAACAAAATTCCAGTAGCCCATGGTAGTGGCAGGACCCCAATTATTTGAGCCATGTCTGCTCCCTTCAAGGAGCCGCATTGGCAGGAAGCTGTGATCAGGAATCAGAGGTGAGAACTGAACCAACACTCCAGTGTGGGACATGGGCATCCCATCTGCTAGGCCAAACACCTGTGATTTTTATTCTCTTTCTCTTTTCTCTTTTTTTTTTTCCTTTTTTTTTTTTTTTTTGACAGGCAGAGTGGACAGTGAGAGAGAGAGACAGAGAGAAAGGTCTTCCTTTGCCGTTGGTTCACCCCACAATGGCTGCCGCGGCCGGCGCGCTGTGGCCGGCGCACCGCGCTCATCCGATGGCAGGAGCAGGTGCTAGGTGCTTTTTCCTGGTCTCCCATGGGGTGCAGGACCCAAGCACTTGGGCCATCCTCCACTGCACTCCCGGGCCACAGCAGAGAGCTGGCCTGGAAGAGGGGCAACCGGGACAGAATCTGGCGCCCCGACCAGGACTAGAACCCGGTGTGCCGGCGCCGCAAGGCGGAGGATTAGCCTGTTGAGCCACGGCGCCGGCCTCTTTTTTTTTTTTTTTAAAGATTTATTTATTTACTTAAAAGACAGAGTTACATAGAGAGAGGCTAGGCAGAGAGAGGTCTTCCATCTGATGGCCCACCCTCCAGATGGCCACAACAGCTGGAGCTGTGCTGACCCGAAGCCAGGAGCCTCTTCCGGGTCTCCCATGTGGGTGCAGGGGCCCAAGGACTTAGGCTTAGGCCACCTTCCACTGCCTTCCCAGGCCACAGCAGAGAGCTGGATCAGCAGAAGAGCAGCTGGGATTAGAACTAGCGCCCACATGGGATGTCGGCACCGCAGGCCAGGGCGTCAACCCGCTGAACCACAGCACCGGCCTCTACTTTCTCTTGTCTACCACAAACATGTAGCATAATACTACTGTCATAAGTACAATGTTTAACTTAATGCCAGGAGACAGGACTAATACTGCTTTCGGTGATAATCAACTATTAATTTAGGCTTTTAAAACTGCTTCTTGAGGTAGGTGTTTAGCGTAGTTAAGACACTACTTAAGACACCAACGTCCCACACCAGAGTACCTGGGTTTGATACTGGGTCTGGCTCCCCTCCTGCCTGCAGCTTCCTGCTAACGCAGACTCTGGGAGGCAGCGGTGACAGTGAAGTGACTGGGTTTCTACTGGGTTTCTACCACCCATGTGGGGCACCTGGACTGACTTTTCAGTTCCCTGCTTTGGCGCTGCCCTAGATGTAGTCAGCATTTGGTGAGTGAATTTGTTGATGGGAACTCTCTGTCTCTGTCTCCACGCGTCTCAAACAAATAAACACAAAACAACCCTATATGATATATGAATTAGGTTTCCAACAGATTCTACTAATATAAAAATCTCTAAAATAATCTTTATTATGTCTATGTAGAAAGGAATATGCTTACGTTGTCTTTTTTTTTTTTTTTTGAGAGAGACAGAAAGAAAGGTCTTCCTTCTGCTGTTTCACCCCCCAAATGGCCGCCATGGCCAGCATGATGCGTCGATCTGAAGCCAGGAGCCAGGTGCCTCCTCCTGGTCTCCCATGCGGGTGCAGGGCCCAAGCACTTGGGCCATCCTCCACTGCCTTCCTGGGCCACAGCAGAAAGCTGGACTGGAAGAGGAGCAACTGGGACTAGAACCTAGAGTGCCAGCGCCACCGGCGGAGGATTAGCCTAGTAAGCTGCAGCGCCGGCTTATTCTCACTTTTTTACTTGAAAGGCAGAGAGACAGAGAGACACATACAGGGAGATACTCCGTCCACAAATTCACTCCCCAAATGCCTGCAACAGCCAGTCAGGTGCCTGGGACTCAATTTGGGTCTCCCACATCGGCAGCAGGGCCCCAAGTACTCCAGCCGTTATCTGCTGCCTCTGTGGTGCTTGTTGCAGAAGGCTAGATTGGAAGCGTAGCAGCAGGGATTTGAACCAAGGGCTCTGATATGGGATACATGTGTTCCAGGTGATGCCTTAAGCCCTGCACCTCCTGCCCACCCCTGCTTTAGCTTTCCAATGACAATGCAAACCTATGCTGTGGTTTTCAAAATCTGCAAAAAGCCGAAGTGGTTCTACCATTACCCGAGACACAGACGTATGTCCCCACTATATCTCATGAAAATCCGATTTCACTTTAGTGATTTCTGCTTGAAGGTCAATTTTAGGTAACAGAAACTCCTAATGAAAAGCAGGAAAAAAGACCCACACAAGAACATGATAAAAGCAAAACTATGACCAGTTCGGAGTGGTTAAGAGGCTCACATCCCACATGGAGAGCTTGGTTCAATTCCTGGCTCTGGCTCCTGACTTCAGCATTCTACCCATGCAGACCCCGGGAGCAGGGCGGACAGCCCGAGTAACTGGGTTCTTGCTTCCATGACGGAGACCCTGACTGCGTCCCTGTACTCTGGGATGACTCAAGTACGTATGCCTTAGAAACACTGCAGAACAACGTCTAGCACTGACGGCATCAGCTAACAGCGGAAACAACTTAAATGTCCTCCCACAGACTGGATATCTGAATTATGGAATATCCACGAGGAATTCCATACAGTAACAAAAACAAATGACCAGACAAATGCAGTAACTGAAAGAATGTTAATGCAGATGAAAGTAGCAGTACATAAAATATAGCTCAGACTGATAAAGTTAAAAACGTAGGACAAATTTTAAACATATTATGAATATGTAAATAGGTAGTGAACTTGATGACCCTGAAGTTACTACAGAGCTGCATGTGTCTGAGTGGGACACTGGACACAGCAGTGTTCGACTTTTTGACAAGCATGTTTCCAGATAACTATATAATAATCTTTCATATTGTATACATTTGCATTGTTCACTTTTCCACAGGTATTACAGTTAATAATTTTTAAAAAAAGGATTAAAAACAGAATTGCCACTTTAATTGTGGATTTCCTTTAGAGAGTTTAGGAAGACTGTTTCCCTTACAACTTTAAAATAAAGAAAGATAATGAACTTTATGGACCGAACAATATGATCAAAGCAATGCCTATTCATTTAAAATTAAATATAGCTGTTTAAAATAAATGTGAAAATCTTCTAATCCCTGTAGAAATTAATAATCATCTCCTTAATGTTATGAGAATAAGAAAATGTGACTAAGAGGAAATATGCTTTAAATGAATAATAAGGAAAACCAAGTGAAATATTTTCACCTGTTTATATAAACATATGAGCATGTCACACAACATACCTTGGCTTGGTTTATTGCTTTCTTGTTCTCTTTTCAGAATCATTTTCCTACCATTCATCTGAGCATGCAATGCTTGAATTTCAGACAACAAACTCCTTCTATCGGCTTTCTGTAGATATTCCATAGCTGTTTGATATTCAATACTCTATAACAAAGGCAAATATAAAAAAAATCAAGTGGAAAGCTGTAGATAATAAAATTAACAGGAAGTCTGTAGACAAATGAATGGAATACACATGGTAAAATTTTTTTATTTAAAAATTTCAGGGGCCAGTGCTGTGGTGTAGTATGCTAAGCCTCTGCCTGCAGCGCCAGTATCCCATTTGGGTGCTGGTTTGTGTCTCAGCTGCTGCTCTTCCAATCAGCTCTCTGCTATGGCCTGGAAAAGCAGTGGAAGATGGTTCAAGTGTTTGGGCTCCTGCACCCACATGGGAGACCCAGAGGAAGCTCCTGGCTCCTGGCTTCAGACTGGCCCAGCTCCAGCCATGGTGGCTATTTGGGGAGTGAACCAGTGGATGGAAGATCTGTCTCTCCCTCTCTGTCTGTAACTCTGGCTCTCAAATAAATAAATAAAATTTCAAAAAAAATTTCAGTAGTTTTCTTTTCTAAAATGTATAAGGACCTATTGCAGACAGATGTGCTTTCTTTGTCAATATTACAAAGTATATTTCTTAATTTATTATTATTTTTATTTTTTTACAGATGGACAGAAAGGTCTTCCTTCCATTGGTTCACCCCCTCAAATGGCTGCTACAGTTGGAGCTACACCGATCCAAAGCCAGGAGCCAGGTGCTTCTTCCTGGTCTCCCACACAGATGCAGGCGCCCAAGCATTTGGGCCATTCTCCACTGACTTCCTGGGCCACAGCAGAGAGCTGGACTGGAAGAGGAGCAACCGGGACTAGAACCCGGTGCCCATATGGGATGCTGGCACTGCAGATGGAGAATTAACCAAGTGAGACACGGCACTGGCCACAAAGCATATTTCTTAAAAACAAGAACTCTTTTATATTATGACAGTACAATTATTCAAAAGTTGAATTAACATTACTATAATGTCATCTAATATACAGAGCTTATTCAAATTTTGCCAAATGCAAAAGAAGAAAACTAGTCTTTATAACTCTGTATTTTGTGATCCTTGATTTTTGAAGAGTACAGACTTCTTATTTTGTCATATTTCCTTCAAGTTAAAAAAATTTTAATTTTAAACTAATTTAAGCCCAAGTTTTGTGTATCTTTCAATCAAATGATCTTTCAATCAATGAAACTACAGGGTTTCTTCAGATTGCAGATTTTAAATGTAGTCATTGCTTTTCCTGGCGTGTAGTTCTAGCAATTTTATCACATGTATAGGTTCAAGTACATGTGCTATAGTCAAGGTATAGAAACATTTCATCACCACAATGAAGCACTTTTATAGTCACACCCTCTTCATAACCTTAACCTGGCAACCACTAACCTGTGTTTTGCAGATCTGCCTACTCATTAAAATTTATTTGCAACTCTAAAGTCTATACTCATGCTGCTTTCCTGGTCATTTGCAGACACACAGAGCAGCAAAAAATTTAAACTGCCTGATATGTGTGTTCCTGGCTAAAGTCAAACAATGTGACTTAGGAGAAAAAAATACTGCTGCCTCCTATGTTTTATCTTCTATAAGCTAGAAAATAAAAAGACTGAAAATCTATGAGCTAATCATTTAATTTAGGAAGTTAGAGAAAGAGCAAAACAATTGGCCCCTATTAAAATGTTAACTCTTATACTTAAATTCTAACAGTAATCAAAAATCTATTTTCTTACTACTATCAAAGACTTTTTAAAAAAAAAGATTTATTTGAAAGACAGAGTTACAGAGAGGCAGAGAGGCAGAGAGAGAGAGAGAATATGAATATCATCCATCCACTGGTTTACTCCCCAAATGGCTACAACAACTGGAACTGGGCCGATCAGAAGCCAGGAACCAGGAGCTTCTTCTGGGTCTCTCAATGGTGCAAGGGCCCAAGGACTTGGGCCATCTTTTGCTGCTTTCCCAGCCATATTAGCAGGGAGCTGGATCAGAAGTGGAGCAGCTGGGACAGGAGCTGGCGCCCACATGAGATGGCAGCACTGCTGGTGGCTTTATCCACTAGACCACATCCACGGCCCCTCCAAGACGTTCTTTAAAACAAAGTTTCATTTTGATACCTGTTCTTGTATTCGTTGTTCCAAACAGTTTAATAATCCAGCTGCATCTCTAGTACCTAAAGCTGTCAGCTCGGTCTTAAATGCAGCTAGTAATAGACTGCGTTCCCTCAGAAAAACTTGTTGAAGGGCAAGTAGAAGTTCACCTCGCCAGTCTGAGATGTTCTCATGAGATTGAGAACTGTCATAAACCTAGCAGAGCACAAATAACAAAAGTTAGTTTTCAAATAGACACACTTTTAAAAGTCTAAAAATATTCATCTACTAGCCAAAATACATGCTAAAAGTCTAAACACACATGAATTTATTTTCAAGTATGAAAATACAGATACCATAATTCATATAAAAATGCACATCACAAATAATATAAAATCACGTAGATGCATAATATTCTTTGAGTACCTCCGCCTCTCTTTGCACTTGCATTTTGGTAATGAAATCCTTGAGAGATGAGATTGTACTGAGGTAAGCTCTTCTCTCTTCCAGCCACGATTCTGAAAGCTGATGACCAGAATAGTCCTCTCCATCACCATAGGGACTCTCAGTGAGAGAAAGCACCTGCATGCCCTCGTTGTGGACAGCTCTCAGTAATCCCTGGGAGCCAAAACCCAAGAGCCAGAATTATGTCTACTTCTTCAAAGACTGAACAATTAGACGTAGAAGGATAAATAAATGTAAGTAGGATACTTTACACAGCCAGACTGATTTAGAAAGGTCACTGTGGGTACGACTGTCTGGTCCACCACTACCAAACCATCTTCCTCTGCAGGACACCAGCCCTAATTACCTCCTGTGATTTTTCACAGCTCTCACCTCTGGGTTCCTTCTCTAGCTGCTTACGCTTCTAGATTTAATGAATAACCACTGGTGTGAGCAAAAGAAAGAGGTGGGAATGTCTTCTATTCCTTTAGTCTGCTTTAAGGATTTTTTTTGCATACAAAAACATTGGGAATAAAAATTTTAGAGGTGGGCAGTTGGTACAGTGGTTCAGTAGCCACTTGGGACATCCACATCCCATGTCCCACACTGCAGTGCCTGGTGTGAGTTCTGGCTCCTCGGCTGCAGAGTCAGCTTCCTGCTAACGAGCGTCCTGGGAGGCAGCAGATGATGTCTCCGCACTTGGAGCCCTGCCACCCACAAGGAAGACTCTGAGCTCCAGGCTCCTGACCTCAGCCTGGCTCAGCCCTGGCTCTTTGGGTATCTGGGGAGAGAACCAGTGGACGGAAGGTCTGTCTTTCTTTTTAGGTTTGAATCATTTAAATTTTTAAAATTTTGGTTTAAACTCGTTTTTCACATATTCAATGTGATTTGCAGATACCATTCTAACAACACGATCTTTCTTTCTTCACTCAGCCTCTTTCCCTCTCACCCTCCTCCATTCTCCCTTCTTTAGTTTTTGAGATAACATAGTTTAGCAAAATAAATAAAAGTTTTAAAAAATTATTATAGCAGTCCTTATATACATACTTATTGAATACATTATACCTTATTATCTGTAAAATATGGAAAGACGATACTGTTTAACCTCAAATAGAATACTGTACTCAATACAGAAATGATACTAAGTTTGCTAAAAGGTATGCATCTCTTGGTACCTTTATTTTCTTTGGAAATGAATCTGTGGAGGTTTCACCTTCTTCTCCGCGGCCTTCTGATGCTGTGTCAAATCCCTGACTCTGTGTAAGATAAATGCCCTGACCCCAGTCTGATCCAGAATCTAAAACAAAGAAAACAACTTTGCTATTAAAAATAAGTAAATAAAACCGTCCCTCAAGAAACCCAACACTTTTTAAACAAACACTATCAACATTCTATATCACTTACCACTGGAACCTACTTCTCTAGTTTGGTAAGCATTAGAATGTGTTAACTCAGGAACTGAGGAACCCTAATTAAACAGAGAAAAAAAAACATTATTTTTTTTGCCTTAATATGAATAGTACTCAATGAATTGTTTTGCTGTTTTCTAATGGCATAAAAGGAAAAATAAATCAAATTTGTCATACTTTTCATAATAAATGCAACTATTCATTGGCTATAACAAATCTAGAATTCTTGTCTTCGCGGATATTACCATAAGAAGAAACACTGATGAAGAGAGCGTCCAGGGGCCAGCCCTGTGGTGTGGCAGGTTAAGCATTTGCCTGTGGCACTGACATCCCACATGGGCACTGGAGTCCCAGCTGCTCCACTTCCGATTCAGCTCTCTGCTGATGGCCTGGGAAAGCAGCAAAGGATGGCCCAAGTCCTTGGACCCCTGCACTCATGTGGGAGACCCAAAGTTGCTCCTGGCTCCAGGCTTCACACTGGCTCAGCTCCGGTCATTGTGGCCATCTGGGGAGTGAACCAGTACATGGAAGACCTCTCTCTCTCTCCCTTTCTTTGTAACTCTATCAAGTAAATAAATAAATCTTAAAAAAAAAAAAAAGAAAAGAGGGTCCAAATCCACATAAGAACTTCATTATCTAACTCAACATAATGGAAAAATTTTAAATCATAATAGTATCATATGGTTACTTTTTGTTTAAATTTCTCTTAAAAACACAGAAGTTTGAAAAATATCATAGACTGTTAAAAACTACATATTATGAAAATCAATACCTCTGGCATTCTCAGACCCTGTATCAGCGACTTCAAGGAAGCACACTCCTCTGTCAGTAACTGAACAGCAATGCAGTGGTCCCTCTTCAAAGTTTCTGTTTCTGAAATATGTCTGGACTCCATATCCAAAAGTTCAGCAGCATGTAGCTCTCGCATCTGCTCAATTTTTTCAGTAAACCGACTGATGACTTCAGCGACTTCTTCGGAAGAAGTGTCACTCTGTGAATCGGTCTGGATCCCCACACTTCTAACAGGAATCTGTGGAGTCTGGGTGTGGCTGTTCACGTGGACAGCCCCTTCTGTCTGGGAGGCAAAGCTTTCACCTGTTTTGCCAGGACATGGCTCTAGTGTGCAGATCGTCCCATGTTCTTGTACCTCAGTCTTATCTTCTTGTTCTGAGAAGTGGGATAATTTGTCTTCTGCCTCGGTGAGCTGATCCCTAACGTGGCTTAACTCTTTTTGAAGAGATGTCATATTTGTTTCTTTCACCTACAACATAAAGAGCAGGACAGGGGAGCACTCAGTTGAAGTTTCCACATCAGCTATACACTTGGGGGTGGTAGAGTGGAGAAAGTGAAATTCATGCCAATGTGCTCATTTCCCTCAGAGTAACAAGAAGAACATTCCACTCTCTCTCCATATATATAGCCACAGAATACTGTAGAAGTGAAATCATTTTATCACGCTCTCTACCTATGGTTCTCATGGGATATATGGTTCTTCTAACACCTGTCTTTCTTCATTAACACACTGGAGAGCCAAAGCATCCTCCTAACAAAGACTCCCAAGAAATCCAATCAAGGAGATGCTTGCAAAGAAATTTTAACAATGGGACTTTTTCATCAAGTCCACAAAATATTTTTTTAACCTTAGTTTTTTTTGTTCTTGCTCTCTCTTTTTTCTTTTTCCCCTAGTTTTTAAGTTATAAGTATGGGCTTATTTTATAGGTGATATTACTTTTTTTTTTTTTTATTTAGATGCAGAGAATCAGAGAGAGAGAGAGAGATCTCTCATCTGCTGGTTCACTCCCCAGATATCCACAATGGCCCCTGATTGGGGCAGATGCCAGGAAATGGGAATCAGTTCAGGTGTCCCACCTGGATGGCAGGAATGCAATTACGTGAGCCATCATTGCTGCCTCCCAGGGTCTGCATTATCAGGAAACCGGGGTCAGGAGCCAGAGGCACATATGGAACCCAGGTGCTCTGACATCGAATGCAGGTGTCTTCATCAGCATCTGATATGCAAAGGCCCACCCCACAGAGGTACATTCCAAAATGAAATTAAGATAGGTCGAGGGGCCAGCACTGCGGCGCAGTGGGTTAAGCCTCCGCCTGTGGCGCCAGCATCCCATGTGGGCACGTTTGAGTCCTGGCTGCTCCACTTCCGATCTGGCTCTCTGCTAAAAGCCTGGGAAGGCAGTGGAGGATGGCTCAAGTGCTTGGGCCCCTGCTACTGTGTGGGAGACCTGGAAGACACTCTTGGCTTCGGATCTGCTCAGCTCTGGCTATTGGGGCCAATGGGAGAGTGAACTAGAAGATGGAAGGCTTTTCACTCTGTCTTTCCCTCTTTCTGTTTGTAACGCTACCTCTCAAATAAATAAATAGAATCTTAAAAAAAAAAAAGCTAGGTTGAATAAATGAGTTAGAAGCTATGTTAAACATCTTACCAAAAGCTCTTCTTGAAGTTTTTCTGCCAATTCTTTGTAATTGGCAAGTTCTTCTTTGGTAGCTGCTGACTCAGCTCTAAGAGCCTCAAGTTCTCCAAAAACTCCACTTTCTTCACTCGTAGTTGACTGAGTGACAGTGGGAAAACAAGAAACACACCACTTAAAATGTGTAAATGCGGCAGATATTTAGCCTAGCAGTTAAGATGTCAGTTAAAGGACCTGCAATCCACATCTGAGTGCCTGAACTCAATACCCCTCAGCTCCCGAGTCCCTTCTTGCTAATGCTGAGTCTGGGAGGCATCAGGTGGTGGCTCCAGTAAGTGGGTCCTGGCCACCCTTATGGGAGACCTGGACTGAATTTCTGGCCACCTTTCATTCTTGAGCTTTTGCAGGCAACTGGGGCGTGAAATGGATGGGAGTTCTCTCTGCCTCTCAAATAAAAAATTGAGAGTGATATAAAGCCAAGTGCAAGGCAATTACATATTCATTTTGTTAAAGATTTATTTATTTATTCGAAAGGCAGAGATACAGAGAAAGAGAGCTCTTCCATCTGCTGGTTCACTCCCCAAAATGGCTACAACAATCGGAGCTAGGCCAGGCCAAAGCAGGTGCCAGAAGCTTCTGGGTCTCCCACATGGGTGCAGGGGCCCAGGGATTTGTGCCATCTTCTGCTGCTTTTCTGGGCACATTAGCAGGGAGCTGGATTGGAAGTGGAGCAGCAGGGACTTGAACCAGTGCTCATATGGGATGCCAGTGCCGCAGGTCAGGGCTTAGCCTGCTGTGCCACAAAACTGGCCCTGCAATAACACATTCTAATGAAAGAATTTCAGAAATAACCACCAGACTAGAGCTGAAATGATCAATGCTCTTTCAAGAAACAGGGAAACTTTTCCAGGGTCATCACTTTACGTTCTTGAGACTCTAAGAAAAAATGACCTTCTTGTAATGCAAGGTAAATAATATCATTAGTATATACTCTAAAAATTTATAAATTAATGAAAATATTGTTACTATTCAAGAGTTTCAAATTTATATCACTTTTCTCAAAAGACATAACTAAGATATAACTATTTCTTAGAAGTTATATGTGAAAAATCATAGTGTTCTAATATTTATGTATTTACTTACAGTAATATATAGTTCCAATGAACTAGAAGGAAAAAAATCTACTAAATGGTATCACATTTTTACAAAATAAATTATGTAATTATAGAATCCTGATATACTAGTTAATTTGGTATTTGGATAAAACTGCATTTCTAACCAAAATGATCAAATTATGAGGTGACAATATGAAGGAAAAGAAGCCTTTGTCCTATGTGCTACATGCTAAGAATTAGACATGATCTCTGAACTTGACATAAGTAGACTTGCAGGGATTATGAGTTACAGCTGGCAGGGGCATCTCTAAGAAAGAACGACATCCATCAGCAGACGTCAAATTTATAGACCATAATGACTTATCACTCACATACTAATTAAGGTGAACAGTAACATATTTTGCTATTTTTCATTACTTAAGAGGGATGATGACATAATATGCATATTACAGGGAAATTAAGGGGAAAAAAACCCATACAAGTCCCAGGGAATGTGTTAATAAACTTAATGTCTCTTCTGACTGTTGTATTTAATGAACAAGCTGATAGAATAAATGTCATGTTTTAAACCCACAAAACATAGTTTGTATCCATTGTTCCAGTGATAATAATATGACAACACAGTGCTAAATAAAGGTCAGCCTGCAGCTGTCTCTGTACCTTGAGTTTCTGTGTAGAGAACTACAACCTAACTTATAGTACTCTAAATAAACTGAGAACCTAACTCAGGAATAGAACCACCAAGCAAGTCTGCGCCAATCATCAACAGCCGGGCTCCAGCCAATCACGGGCAACCAACTGATCAGACCATGTCCAAATAAGGCAAACATCTAGCCGTAACCAATATGCCATTTCCGAGCCTGAAGACTTCTGTTATAAATAAATACTTCTACTGCTGCAGAGTAGGGCTTCCGGAACCTTTGTGGGTTTAGTTCCATCCGACTCATGAATCATTTTTTGCTCAAATATGCTAAATTTTTGTTAAATTCAGTTTGTCTGAAGCTTTTCTCCTAAGAACAGTATAATAATATTTTTATAAAACCTCTTTATATAAAGATTGCTAGTGGTAAACAGAACACCGTATTTAGCAACTTGCAATCAGCTCAAGGAACAAAGCAAGAGTTTCTTAGGGTATTTAAGTGAGAATCCAAACGGAAAACTAACCTCGAGAACTCCAAGACCTCCGGGAAGGCTGCCTTTCCTTTCTCTCTCTCTCTGCTTTGTCTCACTGTTCTCCAGAAGCTTCTGTAGCTCTTGCAGTTTCTTTTCTTTTTCCAAAGCATTTTTCTCTGCGATTTCTACTTGCTCTTTCTCTAAAATCAAACTAGAATGCATTTCCACCAGCTGGCTTTCTAACTCTGAGATTCTCAAGGTTAGCGCGGATACATCGGACTCCATCGTGTTTCCTGCCAGTTGACTTAGCCTGGGTACCTCTGTCCTTGTGGGGTCTGATGAAACTGCTGGTTTATCTCCACAGAGCTTCACATACTCCTGAACTGCCTCAAGCTGAACTTGACTCACAAGAGCAGCAGCCACCTTTTCCTCAAGTACTTTCTGCAGGCTTACGATCCTCTTTTGCAGCATCTCTGTTTCAGACTGGCCTTGCTCTCGCATGTCCTGTATTTGTTTGTAACACTGGATAAGCTCCAAGTCCTTTGTGCTAACAGTGCTCTCCAGCTGAAGCAACTTTGTTTCCAAACTACTCAAGGAAACTGTGCTGTTTTCTTCCAAAGATCCGTGGTGAGTCTGAGTTTCTAGCTGCGCTAAAGCATCCGCAGCAGGGATCAGGCCCAGCTCAGGTTTGTCTTTGCTCGGATCACCCACACTCAGGCTAACACTTTTCTCTGGAACACTCTGGGTTCTCTCCATATTTTCACGTTCTCTCTTTAAGCTGCATAACTCTTGGGTGAGCTGATTCATTTTGAAATTGGTTTCTTCAAGTACATTTTTCGTGACAGCCATTTCCTCACTGGTGGTTTCGACTTGATGCTCCAAGGCCAGCTTCTCTGCGATCACCTTATCCAACTGGTGCTTCAAGCTGTCTGCTTCCTCTGCTAGGGAACTGGGGTCCACGGAGGTCTTCTGGTCAATATTTGCCAATTCCTGTTGAAGTTTTTCAATCACTTCATTGAGCTGCTCTATTTCTTCTTCTCTATTTTTCTTCACACGTTCTTGATCACTCATCAAACATTCTATCTGGGCTTCAAGATCCCTTATCAGTTCATTTTTTTCTTCAATGACCTATTAGTTAATGGAAAAATGCAACATACATAATAAATACATATTTATATTTTAGGAATTTTATTTTATTTTAGAGCAGAACTTTAAAGAGATGATCATGCACAAAACAAAAATCAGTATCCTTCTCAGACATAACATGTTACCTTAATATAGACCAACATTTCCCTCATCAGATCAAATAAAGACCTAGAATTATCTAGGAAGTTCTGTTAAATTTAAAGTAATTTTCACTTTTAGTAGCTGACTTGCTGTTAGGAAACTAGTCGGTATCAATACATTCTAACTGAAAATGAACAAATACTGAAATAAAGTCTGCAAAAGATGGCACCCAAAGGTAATCACCCTTAACTCATATTAAATAGATGAGTTTTTAATACATTTAGGATGATTTGATGAAATCTAAGTCACAGAGTCTCCTATTAAAACCCTTTGACAAGATTCGGAGAGGACAGAAACACATACAGCTTAAGCCAATGTGTCTTAACACACTAAACAGATGTTTTTTAAGTTTAGTGGAAACTAAAAACTGTAACTATTTTGATGTTTAAAATTCTAGCTTAATTCAATTTCAGATATTAGACAACTTTAAATGAGTATACCTTGTTATCTGTTGTAATTTTAAGTTGCTGTTGAAGTTTTATAATTTGCTCATTTAATCGGTCAATTTCTACCTCTTTTTCCTGTATTATTTGAGCAAATTTTCCAAACAGCACCTGCTGGTCCTGAGGAGATACAGCATCAGATTCCTTTATGGCAAATCCCAGTTTCTCCATTTCATCCTAGGGACAAAAATAAGCATCACATTTGATTGTAGCATTACAAGTCACTTCCAGACCATTCTTTCAATTAACTCTTACAAAAGACATAGTATAACTATACTGTACAAATGAAAACATTAGAGCTGTACAGTTTTAGTACATTAACAGTTCCTAAGCTATTTTGATAAAAAAAAATCAACATTTTTCATTTATGGTGAATTCAACTATATAGGTCAAGCTGAAAAATAGGTTTCATGCAAATTCACTGCCTGCTAATATTCCTGTTAGTATTATCTGACAGCTCAATTCAGTAAATGTTGATTAAAATGATGTAAGACCAGAACTATGGATTATTTACAGAGCAAAGTTTTTCTCAATTCCTTACCTTAAATAATTTGTTTTCTTGTTCAAGTTCTTGCAGGCGAGTAGTGGATTCCTTTTTCTGTATCTCTAGTTGCATATGTAGCTGCTGGACTTCTTCATTCTTATTTTCCAGTTCTTCTCTAAACTGCTCTAATTGTTCTTCTAAGTTTGTGATCTTTGAAATCAAAATTACCAAAAGAAAAAATTATTTACATAAATGCTTATTTGTTAGGGTAGAATGAGGGTGCTGTGTCAGCTGTATAAAATAAGTATGCATGCCGAAAACCTGCATCATCAGAGTAAAGAAACATGGCTTTTCTAGGCCAGGCTCCAGCTGTAACGTTCCTGAACCATCTTGCTCACAGGAAAGAGGAGACCTGCATAGGAAGGACACTTGCCCCATTTCCTTTCTAAAATACTCTCTGATGAAGCAGAAGGGAGACACAGGGGGAAGCACTGTACTTAAGTTTACCCTAAATTTAGTTGCCAAAGGCTCCAAAACAGCTAAAAAATTAAATCAGTTATTTCAATTACCAAGTAAGATCTGCTTAATTTAGTCCACAAATATCTAATTAACCCACTATAAGATTTGGTTACTACACCATTTGCCTAAGCAGAAGTAGACACCAAGATCAAGAGATCCTTAAGTCTGAATTACAGAAACCCTACAGTAAGCTAACAGTATCATTTTAGAAGAAAATGAGAGCTCCTATAGGAAGAACCACAGAAATTTAGTTAATTTCTGAGGACTGTCAGTAATGGTACGAGAACTGCTCTTTCATGGTTACATAGGAACTGAAACTAATGACAAATATTAAAAGCTAATTATTGTTATATTTAAAAATTAGTTTTGGTTGTGAATTGTAATAGTCATTTAGTTCACTGCTTTGTAGCTCCTTAATAAATATTTAATGCATGGTTTTCCAAATGTATATTTACTTGATCGTCAAAACTGTTGTGTTAAAATAAGATTTTGATGCAGGAGGAGCATCTGGCTCGGAAAACAGCCTGCAAATCATTTAGTGTCTTAGAAGCTGAAAGGGCGCCTGGGCTGATCACACACCACACAGACACACCATATCATTAGAATCACAACACGGCAAAACAAGACTTTAAAAAAATCAGCCTGCTCTTTCCTGAGCAGAAATACTGCCAATATTAACAACAATAGTCATCATTTATAGACAATTTATGGCTAGGCATGGCACAAAGTGTTTTACATGTAGTACTGTTATTTTTTAAATTGTGTAACAGTATTCTAAGATCTGTTTTGTGATTTAGCTCCATTTCAGAGATGAGGAAGGAAGTCACAAAGAGGAGTAGCTTGCCCTGAGGTCACACAGCTAGTGCGTGGGGAAGCCAGTTTCTGAAGAACCTAGGGAGCTTATCTCTGGAGTCTTCCATCCTACACTATCATTTATCCTGCTTCTAATAAGTAATGTCTCAGATTTACATATAAAATCTCTTCTGTTACACCAGTACCAAATTTAGAGGCACTTAAGTACCTACTTAGTAAGTGTGCATATATAATTATTAGCTTAGTCTACTAAAAATTGTTATGATTATGTCTTCTTCAAAGTTATCTAATATAATAGTATTTACTTGCCACCTATCCTTCAGCTACTTTTGATGACAAGGTGTTATTTTAACACACAGTTACTGAAGTTCAAAACTGCTGCCCTACCTCACATGACATTTGCTTCCTTTTTTCACGCAACAGTTTATGGTCACTTTTTTTTTTTTTAAAGATTTATTTATTTGAAAGAGTTGCAGAGAGAGAGAGAGGTAGAGCTAGAGCGAGAGCGAGAGCGAGAGCGAGAGCGAGAGCGAGAGCGAGAGAGAGAGAAAGATTAGTCTTCAATCTGTTGGTTTACTCCCCAAGAAGACTGCAACGGCCAGAGCTGAGCTGATCTGAAGCTAGGAGCCAAGAACTTCTTCCAGGTCTCCCACGTGGGTCAGGAGTCCAAGCACCTGGGCCATCTTCTACTGCTTTCCCAGGCCATAGCAGAGAGCTGGATTGGAAATGGAGCAGCAGGAACTCAAACCTGTACCCATGAGGGATGCCGGCGCTCCAGGCTGGCACAGTGCTGGCCCCTCACTTTTGCTCTTGACTTAAGGCCTTGCTGCTCCAAAGGGCGTCTCTGGAGCAGCAGGCTGGCATCATTAAAAGAAAAAGGCACAGCATTTCATGCTGCACCCCAGGCCTGCATTGTTACAAGATCTTCACATGATTCACAGGCATACTAAAGTTTGAGAAGTTCTGGTCTCAATCACCAACTTTGTAAGTAACTGAACTTGAGGCATCACATTAGAGACTGCAATCCCCAGAACGATACTATAGGCCATTTTTTCCCCTTACTAAGCCAGACTCTAGGACAAGATACCTTATTACTGAGCCTATAACAACCTCCAAACCAGAACAACATTAATGTTTAAATTTGTTTTAATCTTATTTATCTAACAACTGACATGTAGTCTGGTTGGATTACATTAATTTATACCTACATGTTATTTTTTTAAGTAATTTTTTAAAAATCTCTGTGGAATACATGTAGATTCCCGGAATATATGTAGATTCCTAAAGTCCAGTGCTGGTTTTTCAACTGGACAGTGGTGCTCCAAGTGTAGTAAGAGCTCAATACATGTTTAGGGACACTTTTTTCTAAAAGATTCACTTATTTATTTGAAAGGCAAAGTTACAGAGAGGGAGTCCTGAGGCAGAGAGAAGGAAGTCTCCCATCTGTTGGTTCACTCCCCAGATGGCTGCAACGGGCTGGGCCAGACCAAAACCAGGAGCCAGGAGCTTCATCCAGGTCTCCTATGTAGGTACAAGGGACTAAGGACCTGGGCCAATCTCTGCTGCATTCCCAGGCACATTAGAAGAGATCTGGATCGGAAGTGGAGCAGCCGGGACTCACACTGGCACCCATATGGGTTGCATACGCTGCAGATGGTGGCTTAACCTGCTGTGCTACAGCACAGGTCCAGAGAGACAGTCTTTAATATTTCTCATTAACAAGGTAAAATATGTCCCAGTATGTATCACAAGGATTCCAGAATCATAAGATCTGGGAGGAAACCCTGCTTAACCACTTGTGTACATGGTTACTTAAGCAGGTTACTTAAGTTGACTCATCTGCAAAATGGAGATAAATCAGCCTGTCCTGGGAGACCGTAAAGGACTGATGGTATGAGGTACTTAAAATACTCAGCGTTTTCTGGCCAGCGCTGCAGCTCACTAGGCTAATCCTCTGCCTGCGGCGCCGGCACCCCGGGTTCTAGTCCCGGTTGGGACACTGGTTCTGTCCGGATTGCTTCTCTTCCAGTCCAGCTCTCTGCTATGGCCCGGGAAGGTAGTGGAGGATGGCCCAAGTCCTTGGGCCCTGCATCCGCATGGGATACCGGGAGGAGGCGCCTGGCTCCTGATCAGCAGGCACTGGCCGAAGCGGCCACTTGTGGGGTGAACCAATGGAAAAAGGAAAACCTTTCTCTCTGTCTCTAATTCTGCCTGTAAAAAAAAAAAAATAAAAATACTCAGTGTTTTCTGGCCCACAGCCCTCCATCATCATTAATCATTTATTTCTGCTTGCTGGAGGCTAGAACTCATCATCTCTCTAGCGAGCTAAAGCCTACCGAAGGCATCTTTTTCTAAAAGAAATCCTATTTCTATCCACATTACTCCCCTTCTCCTATAATCCTGAAAATCTTTTAAAGTTTTCTTCTCTATTTATTATGCATCTTTTTTTTGACAGGCAGAGTTAGACAGTGAGAGAGAGACAGAGAGAAAGGTCTTCCTTTTCCGTTGGTTCACCCACCAAATGGTCGCCATGGTCGAGAGCCAGGTGCTTCTCCTGGTCTCCCATGCGGGTGCAGGGCCCAACCACTTGGGCCATCCTCCACTGCACTCCCGGGCCACAGCAGAGAGCTGGACTGGAAGAGGGGCAACTGGGACAGAACCGGTGCCCCAACTGGGACTAGAACCCGGGGTACCAGTGCTGTAGGCGGAGGATTAGCCTAGTGAGCCGCGGTGCCGGCCTATTTATTATACATTTTAAAGAGTCAAACTTTAAAAAAAGAGATTTTCTACAACTAGATCTTGAGTGTATCACAAATATAATGACTCATGTGGATGCCTTATGTTTATACTGCAGCAGATATCAGAAACCATTTCCTGTTTTTCAGGAAAGAACAAGTGCTTACAAGTTATTTTCATGACAAGACATATTTTAATTCTACATTCCTGCATCTCATGCTCCATGTAACTGAATGCATTCTGACAGAGTACCTGTTATAGTTATTAAAAGCTAGTACTGAGGGGCGAGCTCTCAGATTAACTCCTTACTCACACAACATCTCTGGTCCTGTCTCCTTGTTGTGAAAACCGAGAGTAAGTTGATAGATGCTCTCTATGGTTTCTTGTAGCTCTAAATGATTACAATTCTAAGTAAAAGGCAGACAGCTATTAGAAACTTAGCTCATGAAGTTAAGGTAGTAGTGGTATATATTCTAAAGATATTACAGGTATATTAATAAGCTTAACCAACTATCTATAATCAACTATTACTGCTTTGCAGTTCAGTTATGAAGGTCCATCATTTTGAGCAGATAATTTAGCGCAAGGTAATATGTAATTGCCAATTCCTTTCAAACACACGGAAGTGGCTATACATAAACAAAAGTGCTCCTTGTCTCCAATAGAGAAACCTCAAAACAAAATAAAAAAGTCTCTCAGATACATGTCAGTATTACTGAAAGTGAGAAAATCCTTCTCATGGAAATGATCAGTTCAATTGCAGTCATTTGCATCCATGCCGTTTTCTTCTCCAAATTAAAAGTTTTGAGCTATAGCTTTATCTGATACATTAATTATTCTTGTATTCTCCAAAGTACTTATTCATACTTCTATACCGTTTCAGTCTAATAAATATTTGTTAAAGGGGTCAGTGCTCTGGCATAGTGGGTAAAGCTGCTGCCTACAGTCCTGACATCCCAAATGGGCACCAGTTAAAGTTCCAGCTGCTCCACTTCTAATCCAGCTTTCTGTTATGGCCTGGGAAAGCAGAAGATGGCTCAAGTACTTGGGCCCCTGCACCTGCAGGGGAATCCTGGAAGAAGCTCCAGGATCCTGGTTTCAGATCAGCCCAGCTCCAGCCATTGTGACCATCTGGGGAGTGAACCAATGGATGGAAGACTGCTCTCTCTGCCTCTGCCTCTCTGTAACTGCCTTTCAAATAAATAAATAAATCTTTTAAAAAATGTGTTAAAACACATTAAAGGCCCTGAGAAAATTATATGGACAGAGGCAAAGATAAAATTTAAACAAACTGGTATGATATAGTTACACAAAGTAGAGTATGGTAAGTTTTAAGAAAACTACTAGTAGAGAAAGGCTTTAAACAAGTTATAATGTAACTAGAAAGCTGCTGTTCTAAAATACTGGATTTTTTTTAATGGAAGGGAAGGAGTAGAGAAACATAAGAGAACATTAACAATTATTTAAAGAAGGTGTTTTTTATATTTTAAAACAGCACTGAAATCACCCCGAATAAAACAATAGCTTGATAAAACACACACACACACACACACACACACACACACACACACAGTTTGTTCCTCCAAACTGCTTTCTGCTTCCAGGCAGCTCAGTTCCCTAGTGGAAACATCGCTCCACATTTCAGCTTGTCTGTGCATGTGTTTACTGTCTTCTTGGTCCACTCAAGACAGGAAGCAGAGAAACAATCTCAACTTCTGTTTCAGGCCATAAACTCCAATCTATTTAAATTATATTCTCAAAGTAACAGACTTAAAAGAATCCGAATCACATTTTGTCACTTAAATTCCTTACCTCTTTCTCCTTTCTGTCTATGGCATCTCGCTCAGCCTGCAATTGTACTTCTAAGGACAGTTCTGCTTTAGTTTCTACAGCTCCAAACTGTTTCCGGTCCTCCACCTTCAAACACATAAGAATTTTCAGACATTAAGTTGCAAATAGTAAATCCTGATTATTACATTTTTTCAGAAGTACTAATTCTATTTCCCCATTTAGAAGTAGAACATTTATAACAGTGAAGAATCAAAAGTTTCATAAATTGGAGCAAGAATTTCTGATACTTAAAATTTATTTCTCAGATGAAATGAAGGCTCAGACCTTCAGTCCCTATCCCAAACTTCCTTATCTTGCTCTTCTTTAATTCATTTTTGCTTTTTGTAGACTATGGAGATAGATTTAATTAATTCTTACTTCGGGGCAGACCATTAATCTAAACGAGTATCCTTTTCCCATAGCTATTATTGATGGTTAAGGGATAATTAATTCTTCTGTTTTAATATTTCTTCCTGAAGACCTGTAGTATGCATGCAACATTTGAAAATAAGAACAAATAGTTATGATGTGAACAAAGACATAGACACGTGCATTCTATAAAGATGTCAACAGCAAGCTTGTATTTGAAAACACTGGTATCTGTGTGATGAAGAGTGGTTGTTGTTAGAACATTTGATCAAATTCACCCAAACAAAACGCCACACCTTCTGGAAAGTCTCTGCACTGACAAGCAGGGCTTGCTCCAGCTCCCTCACTCTGCACTCTAGTTTCTCAATTTCTTCATTCCGTTCCTGTACATCCCTCTGTAGCTGCTCTTTAGACAGCAAAAGTTCACTGCACTTGTCTGTTTTTTCCTTCAGATGATTTGTTAACTGTTCAACCTGAAAATATAATATGCAAAAAAGTAATTTAAAAAATACAGCAAGTTATTAAATATAATTACCTGTCTTTATTTCATAAAATATTTTTTCAAAAGTATTTCAAAAACTACTCTAATTTTATTTTTTACTAAGGATAGCAAAAAGGAGGTACTTTAAAAGTTTTGGAGGGCAAGTGTAGTGTAATGGGTGAGGTATGTGGGTTAAGAGTAAGCCAGTGGATAGAAGACCTCTGACTTCCCCTCTAACTCTAAAAATTTTTTTTGGAAAAACTGGATTAAGAGGTGAGTTTATTTTGATATGAAGTATTTAAAATCCATACATTATTTTTTATAATACACATTTCCCATAAACTTTTTGAATACCCTTTTAAGTATGTCTGACAGAGGTGACATTTTCTGAGTTGATAAAAAACTAAGCAGCACTAGTAAAAGAAAAAATATTAATATTATTCAAAGCTTTTTTAAAAAGTTCTTTTCCTTTTTCCTAAATATCCCCTATGCCCGAATTTTTTTTTTTAAGATTTATTTTTTATTTTATTTATTTTTTTACAGGCAGAGTGGACAGTGAGAGAGAGAGACAGAGAGAAAGGTCTTCCTTGCCGTTGGTTCACCCTCCAATGGCCACCGCGGTCGGCGCCTGCGCTCGTCCGATGGCAGGAGCCAGGTGCTAGGTGCTTTTCCTGGTCTCCCCATGGGGTGCAGGGCCCAAGCACCTGGGCCATCCTCCACTGCACTCCTGGGCCACAGCAGAGGGCTGGCCTGGAAGAGGGGCAACCGGGACAGAATCCGGCGCCCCGACCGGGACTAGAACCCGGTGTGCCGGCGCCGCAAGGCGGAGGATTATCCTGTTGAGCCACGGCGCCGGCCTAAGATTTATTTATTTACTTGAAAGTCAGAGTTACACAAAGAGAAGGAGAGGCAGAGAGAGAGGTGTCTCTCATCCACTGGTTCACTCTCCCAGTTGGGTGCAATGGCTGGAGCTGCGCCGATCTGAAGCCAGGTGCCAGCAGCTTCCTCCAGGTCTCCCACACGGGTGCAGGGGCCCAAGGACTTGGGCCATCTTCCACTGCCTTCCCAGGCTATAGCAGAGAGTGGATAGGAAGTAGAGCAGCCAGGACTTGAACTGGCGCCCATATGGGATGTTGGCACTGCAGGCTGCAGCTTTACCAGCTATGCCACAGCGCCAGTCCCAAAAGTTCTTTTTCTGAAGACTAAGACTTTTTATAGCTGGGGTAAAATAATTGCATTTTAAAAAAAAAAAAGACTTATTTACTTATTTGAAAAGCAGAGTTAAAAAAAAGAGAAGGAGGCAATAAAATGGAAACATTAAAAAAAAAAAAAGAGAGAGAAGAAGATACAGAGAGAAAGAGAGAGAGAGAGAGAAGGGGGGAGGGATGGAGAGAAATAGAGGGAGAGAGAGAGAGAGATATCTTCCATCTGCTGGTTGCAATAGCTTGGGCTGGGCCAGGCCAAAGCCGGCAGCCTGGAACTATGGGTCTCCCATGTGGGCAGCAGGAGCTCAAGCAGCTCGGCCGTCTTCCTCTGCCTTCCTAGGCACATCAGCAGGAAGCTGGAAGCTGGAAGCAGAGCAGCTGGGACTGGAGTTGGCACTCAGTGTTGCAAGTGACAGCTTCACCTGCCATGCCACAATGCCAGCTCCAAGAACTGCATCTTGAATAACGCTGAATTATCTAATGGCATGATCACATTAAGACCTAATAAAGAAGACAACGAGTTTGCAGAGTATTAACTTACTCTTACGTAAGATAAGATGACCTAAAAACATCTTTCATGGACTATATTTTGATAGCCATTTGGAAAGCTTTTTCTTTTTTCTTATTTGACAGGTAGAGTTACAGAGAGAGAGAGAGAGAGAGAGAGAGAAAGGTCTTCCTTCCGTTGGTTCACCCCCTAAATGGCCACCCAGCTGGTGCTGCGCTGATCCGAAGCCAGGAGCCAGGTGCTTCCTCCTGATCTCCCATGTGGGTGCAGGGCCCAAGCACTTGGGCCATCCTCCACTGCCCTCCCGGGCCACAGCAGAGAGCTGGACTGGAAGAGGAGCAACTGTGACTAGAACCGGGCACCCATATGGGATGCCGGCACTGCAGGTGGAGGATTAACCAAGTGAGCCATGGTGCCGCCCCCCTGAAAGCTTTTTCAATCTGTACATTCCACCAGCCCAGAATAAAGATGAGGATGCAGGTTGGTGAGGGGAATCTGTATACCATGAAAGCTCTCCTAAGTGTCTCTAGTCTTGGTTTCTCCTTTACCTCAAATAAAAGAAGTGCCTCAAGGTGAATCTCTGAGATTGATATGCAGGTATCTGCAAGTGAGTGGCTCTGTGATAGAAGAATACAGGAAGGATTACGAAGATCACTTATAAAATTAATTTTGATCAAATGAGGATAGTTAGTATAAGGGGTGGGTGCTTGGCAAGGTGAATGAACTCCGCTTGGAACACTGGTATGCTATTTTGGAGCACCCAGCTCAAGTCTTGGCTCTGCTTCCAATTCCAGCCTCCTGCTGGTACACACACTCTGGAAGGGCTCAAGTACCTAGGCTCGTCTGTTGGTCCTCCTGTCTCTGCCTGCGCATGAAATAAATAATATAAAATAAATTTTGAAAAATATTTTACTTGAATGGCAGAGTTACAGAGAGATTGAGATCTTCCACCTGCTGGTTTATTCCCCAAATGGCTACAATGGCTGGAGCTGGATGGATCAGAAGCCAGGAGCAAGGAGCCTCTTCTGGGTCTCCCTTGTGAGTGCAGGGGCCCAAGTGCTTGGGCCATCTTTAGCTACTTTCCCACGAGCATTAGCAGGGAGCTAGATGAGAAGTGGAGCAGCTGGGACTCAAACTGGCGCCCATATGGGAGTCTGGCACTGCAGGTGGTGGCTTTACCTGTTAGGCCACAACACCAGCTCCTGAATAAATTTTTGTAAAAAAAGAAAGTTACTATAAAAATATGTATCACATAAGAAATAAAGGAATTCTACCTTATTTCACTGAAATACTTTGAAGAAACTCAAGAAATGATGATTATGTCTCAGAACACTGAGAAAGATGCAAGCTTAACTTGAATTACAGGAGGAATTACAGAAGGAAGGCCAAGAGAAAAGGCAACAAAGTAGGCACAATAAAATGGCACAACATATAGTTACAGTTAGAAAACCAGAAATTGGGGGCTAGCACTGTGGCACAGTGGGTTAACACCCTAGTCTGAAGCACCTGCATCCCATATGGGCACTGGTTCACGTCCTGGCTGCTCCACTTCTGATCCAGCTCTCTGCTATGGCCTGGGAAAACAGCAGAAGATGGCCCAAGTCCTTGGGTCCCTGCACTCACATGCGAGACCTGGAAGAAGCTCCTGGCTTTGGAGTGGCACAGCTCTGGCTGTTGCTGCCAACTGGGGAGTGAACCATCTCTCTCTCTCTCTCTCTCTCTCTCTTTCAAATAAATAAATAAAGAAAAGAAAACCAGAAACTGGGAATCAGATCTGGCAAGGCAAGGAGAAGACAAAGGGACCACAATGTTCTAGGAGAAAAATCAAACATGCACATCCTTGCTGGTTTCTAAAAGCTTCATGAATGAAGCTGATCAATCTTTTCAAATCTAAGAAAACTATGTAATAGTAAACAACAGTTTAAGTTTTTGAGCCGAAATATTCTTTCAAGTTTTAATAAGCAAATGACAAAATTTTTCAAAAGCCTATCCTTGGGGCTGGCACTGTGGCACAGGTTAATCCTCTGCCTGCAGTGCCAGCATCGCATATGGGCATTGGTTTGAACCCCAGCTGCTCCTCTTCCAATCCAGCTCTTTGCTATGGCCTGGGAAAGCAGTAGAAGACGGCCCAACTTCTTGGGCCCCTGCACCCGCATGGGAGACCGGGAAGAATGTCTAGGCTCCTGGCTTCTGATAGGCCCACCTCTGGCCGTTGCGGCCATTTGGGGAGTGAACCAGCAGATGGAGAACTTTCTGTCTCCCCCTCTCACTGTCTACTTCTCAAATATATAAGTCTACTTCTCAAATAAATAAAATCTTTAGAAAAAGCCTATGCTTGTTGTTCAGGATGATCTCGGGTGGCTGTTTGGCCTAGCAGTGAGGAAGAAGAGAAATACTGCAGACTGTGGAGACTGACAACTTTCCTTCTGTTCTAGTAGATAGGGTAACATTTTATTGCAATGAGTTTACAGATTTGTATACTTTTTAAGGATCTTTTTATTAAATATTGATTTATTTTAGAAAGACGGAGAAAAAGGGATTGAGAGCGAGAGCGAGTGAGACAGATATCTTCCATGTGCTGGTTCACCCTCCAAATGCCCACAACACCTTGAGCTGGGCTGAAGCCAGGAACTGGGAAATCAATCCTGGTCTTCCACATGGGTGGTAGGGATCAACTACTTGAACCATCATCTGCTGCCGCCCAGGGTGTGCGTTAGCAGCAAGATGAAACTGGAAGCAGAGCTTGGGCTTGAACCCAGGCACGGCAGCATGGGAGCCAGGTATCCCAAGCGGTATCTCATCCACTATGCCCATTGCCTGCCTCTGCGATTCTTTTAAGAGAGATGAAACATCCCCCCCACTGTCTAACTCTGCCTGTCAATAAAAAAAAAGAGAAACAAAACCCAGTAAACTGCATGGAAATTATGTCTTATTAGTGATTTATAGAAATAAAAATAATTTTCAGAATACTAGTTAAATTTCAGTGATCGCTAGGTGCCAGGCCAATACTCTCGAGGTAGGTGCTATTACAATCTCTCTTTTAGATGAACAGAAGAGACATGAGAGGCTCAATGACTTAGGCAATGCCATGCCCCTACTGGAAGAGAGTGCCATGATCCAAGCTGGGATGGCCTCAGCCCAAGCACAATCTCTTCATCACCAGGACAAGTCAATTTTAGGAAAGTATACAGTGAATCTTCCCTCAGTCATGTAGCATACACTTAGTAAATATGGAATTCTGACTATGTTTCCATGTAAGGAAAATGGACAGCTGGAATAAAAAGACAGAAGCAGGGAGAACAACTAGGAGGCCATCACATCATTCAGGCAAACAGTTATGACAACTAGGGTTTAGGGAGTTGAATGCAGATGAAAAGATAAAGACATAGTAAAAATCCTAACTCAACAGCAGTTTAGAAGCAGGGACTGAGAAAAAGTGGAACCAAGGATGAATTCCAGGTCTTAGCAATGAGGAAGTTGCGGAAGGCATAAAATACACTGAGATGAAGAAGAGATGAAGAAGAAACATGTTTTATCCTTGTCTTTCTTTGGTAGAGGTTAATCGGGAATAGAAATCTCTATTAGACATGTTAAACTTGAGACTTAGTGGAGACAGAGCAGGGAGTTGAATATTCAAGTTCAGAGCTCAGCAGAGATGTCAGGGATGGAGGTACAAGTACGGAATCATTATATACCCCTGACTACCTGGACAGAACGTAAAGAGAGAAGAAAAAAGGGGCTTAAGACTAGTCATGGGGACATGCACTCTATCATTTATTTGGGTAGGTGGAGGAGACACAAAGACTCGAAGAGAGAGATCAGTGGAATGGATATGTCACGAAAGTCAAGAGAAGGATCTGTTGCCAGGAGAAGGCTGACGAATGCCTCTGAATTGCTAAATAGGGTGAAGACAGAGAAATGATTATTACATATGGCCAGTGGGCTCTGGATGAACATCACATATACAGTTTAATGCTTATTTCCTTTTTATTTTTTTATTTTTATTTTTTTTTGACAGGCAGAGTGGACAGTGAGAGAGAGAGACAGAGAGAAAGGTCTTCCTTTGCCGTTGGTTCACCCTCCAATGGCTGCTGTGGCCGGCGCGCTGCGGCCGGCGCACCGCGCTCATCCGAAGGCAGGAGCCAGGTGCTAGGTGCTTTTTCCTGGTCTCCCCATGGGGTGCAGGGCCCAAGCACTTGGGCCATCCTCCACTGCACTCCTGGGCCACAGCAGAGGGCTGGCCTGGAAGAGGGGCAACTGGGACAGAATCCAGCGCCCCAACCGGGACTAGAACCCGGTGTGCCAGCGCCGCAAGGCAGAGGATTAGCCTGTTGAGCCACGGCGCCGCCTCCTTTTTTTTTCTTATTTATTTTCATATACATGAAAGGCAGAGCTACAGACAGCCAGAGAGGTCTTCTATCCACTGGCTTACTCTCCAAAAGCCTGCACCGTCTAGGCTGGGCTACGCCAAAGCCAAGAGCCTAGAAACCCATCTGGGTCTCCCACATGGGTGGTAGGGACCCAAGCACTTGAGCCATCATCCACTGGCTCCCAAGATGCACTAGCAGGACACTGGATTGGAAGGGGAATAGCTGGGACTCTAATCATCACTCTAATATATGATGCGGTATTTTAACCACTGTGCCACAATGCCTACCCAAACAAGAACAATGTAGAGTAGAGTGGTTAAGATGCCTGCATCACACACTGGAATACCAGAGTTCAACCCCTGGCTCCAGCTTCTGACTCCAGCTTCCTGCTAATGCAACTACCCAGGTGGGAGATCTGGACTACACACCCAGCTCCCAGCTTTGGTCCCGCTGCAATCCTGCCCATTGAGGGCATTTTGGGAGTAAATCCACAAATGGGAGCCCTGTCTGCCTGCCTCTCTTTATCTAAATAAATACGTAAAGAAATAAATAAATGCAGTACAGGGATTGGAAACTTCACTGGAGTGGACTGAGAAGAGAATGGGATATGGAGTAAAAATAAAGAGTAAGTATAGCTAACTCTTTTGACCAAATTTATTGAGAAAGGGCATAGAGAAATCAGCAGGGAAGTTTACTTAATTGAGAAAGATTAAAAGATATACATATATGGGAATTATTCCAAATTTCTACAGTTAATCATATTTAGGTAATATTTAATTTTCTGATTTTGAAGATTTGCATGTTAATACAAAGAACTCACTTTTAAGTTTTCCACAATATTCATGTTTATACTCAAGATTCAAATTACGGTAAGGTAGGCAACAACACTAAGAGCCCTTACCTCTCTAGTTTGATGTTCACTGATTGGCTGGAATCGAGGAACAAGCTTAAGTTGCTGTTCTAGCTTTTGGATCTCCTGTTGGAATACATCTCTCTCATGTTCTCGATCAATGGCCTGCTCCTGGAGTTTAATAGTAGTAACAGTCAGTAACTGCAGACTCAATGCTTATTGAAGCTATTATTCCCATCAGCTATACACAGTTTTGTTTGAGGACAAAGGAGTGGTGACTATTGAGTACTCCAAACACCACCACCGTGTAACAAGGTGACATGTTTTTGTATGGTCCATAGCCTATTTGGGCTCCTCAACAAAAATCTAAGTACTTAAAAATTAGTTGAAGAACATTTCTTTCTTATGTAGGTAATGGCAAATATAGCATAAAAAATATTCTCCTTAAAATGAATTCACTTTTTTGGAACAAAAGGAGGAACTCCATCATTAATTTAGTTTTTAAACAAAATAAGTATATCAAATTGGTAATTCAATTTCTTTAATTCTAATCCAGGTTTTATATCTAAAATTATAAAATATGTAAGAATTCAATACTTTGATCTATGAAGACAATATTAGGCTTAAAAGAAAATCCCAAAGAAGACAATCCATGTGAAATTATATTTAACATCATTTTGGAAGACAGTAATGGCAGTCTGACAATTGTTCCAGTCACCTGTTCCAAGCCTCAGACGCTGACTTATATGTATTTTTTGAGGGTGAAGCAGAGGTGGCCAGCTGGCTACCAGAATCCACAGCTGCTTTGACTACTGGTTAAAGAAATACTAGAACAAGCTCAACTCTGAATTTTGAAAGGCTGACTGGTAGGGGCTCATTCACAATCGCCTATGCTGCTTTCAATTCTGATTGCTGTACAACAAAAATTATTGGAATTTTTAATTGGAATAGTACTTTTGACTAACTGGTAGAATTCACACAGAGGTAAAAATGATTTGAGAATCTCTTGATAATTTAAAATTCAGAGCCAAGAACAGCGGCAAGAAGTAATCCACTAAGCAAATCATTAAGTTGAGAATACTTACATCTAAAAATTTTCTCATTTTTTCTAACTGTTTTTCCAGGGCTTGGTTTTGTTGTCTTAAATCCATAAGTTCAGCATTTTTTTCTTGTTCCAGCTCTATAAACCTACAGACTTGTTCCTCGACATCTATTTCTAGAGCTTTCACTTGTTTCTGAAGGTCATCACGCACTTTTTCGGCTTGACACTGTACTTCTAGTTTTTCCTTCATTAATTTTTCTGTCTCTTGTAGAAACTCTGTTTATAAATGCAAAAGTAAACTAAGTTAAGCCACAATTAATGATGTTTCCCATGATTGTGTTGGAAATTTACCTTTATGGAATATGAAACAGAATTATTTTAAATTATGAGAAATATTTTCTTATGAAAATATTAAAATATCTTACCATATTTCTATATAAATAAGTTAGTATCAATAAAATTCTGTGAAATTAACAAAAATATGCTTTGTCACTAAAAATAGTATTTTTGTTTAAACAACAAAATGAATGAAAAAACAAACCCCACTTTTAGGAAAAGAACAAAGTCCGATTAAATTCAAGCCCAGAAAAAAAGTACCATTTTCTTCACCTCAGGCAAAAGCTCAATTCATTCCAAACCCATATATGCATACAATTACATATGAGGATTCAACACTGTGGATCTTTAGCCAAGGCAAGTTAAGAGTCACAGAAAAAGAAATACAGCTCTGACCGGAGCTTTCTGTTAGTCATGCTCCTTATGAGATGCACATTCCTGAGCTGCTCTGGTGTGTGGACGTGCATGAGAGGTCTGTGGTGTGGTGCTTAAGATGCTTAAGAGAGACTGGGGGTCACATCCCAGCCCTGCACTTATCTCCTAGTGTGATGCCCTTCAGCTGCCTTATATGTAAATTGAGGACAATTTTATAACCAATCTCCTAAGAGTTATACTGGGATCCAAAGAGTTAATATATGTAAAGAACAGTGCTGGGAGTATGGTAAGCACTATGTGTTAGCTGTTACTATTATTGTCACTAATACAATAATAAATAATAAATACAGTAAAACTATCTTCTAATAAAGACAGTGGAGAGAATATATCTCAGAATTTTTTTATACTAATTGCAGTGCCAACACTGTACTCAGCATTAGAAATCCACTGAAATAAGGTTTCCCTTTTTGACAGGTAGAGTTAAAGACAGTGAGAGAGAGACAGAGAAAGGTCCTCCTTCCGTTGGTTCACTCCCCAGATGGCTGCCACGGCCAGCGCTGTGCCGGTCCAAAGCCAGGAGCCAGGTGCTTCCTCCTGGTTTCCCATGCGGGTGCAGGAGCCAAGCACTTGGGCCATCCTCCACTGCCATCCTGGGCCACAGCAGAGAGCCGGACTAGAAGAGGAGCAACCGGGATGAGAACCTGGTGCCCATATGGGATGCTGGCGCCGCAGGCGGAGGATTATCTAAGTGAGCCACTGCGCCAGCCCCGAAATAAGCTTTCCTTTTAAAACATCTTTAATGTATAAATATCCAAATATACTTATACTTTATGAAATAGTTACATATTTTATATAAAACATACAGATATTAGATGTTAATGTAAAAGTTAATCAACTAGAAAGCCTTTTAATAACTTTCATTAATCATTCAGCTACCATCATCTTATTTACTTTCTGATTTAGAAGGAGCATACTGAAAAGTTAGAGAATGGAAAAGTTTAAGATATCTGTTAAGGAAAAAAAGTCTAAAAAAGCTCAATATTCCCTTAAATAAAAATGGTTTTAGGCTTTCTGGAAAAATAAATATAATAAAATGATGGTCACTATCTCAGTTGTTAATTTAAAAAATGTATTTTTAATGTAGAAAAATTTATTTTTAATTGTTGTTAAACGAAAATAGAAGCTGTAAGTATAAAACACAAAAGCAAAACTGCAAAGTTAGATATGTTAGTTGGCTAAAAACGCAAGGGTCACCCAAATTTTGAAGTAGTAAGTCTATCACTCAAAGACTGGCCATGCGACTGTACACACACCTGTTCCAGGTGCTGCATCGACTGCAGCATCTACTAGTCCTATGAGAACAGAAAAAACAGACAAAAAAAGACAAAAATACACTTCATAGGTCTTCTAGTTCCTGAAATAGGATAATGCACACATACACACAAGTATTAGAAGCGAAAGTTGCTATCACTGGTAACATCTGACAGTTGTTATATCCAGTTTAAAAATTTCTGAAGAATTTCCAGGTTAAAAATTATAATCCTAAGCCTAAATTCCAACCAGAAAGAACTTCATCCTGTTATAGAATGTAGGCTATATTTCTAAATCCACAAAATGAAATTATGGAAATACATTTATAATCCAAATGCATGTGCAATGTTTCAGTGAGAGGACGAGACAAGCAGGAGTTAAAGCTCCACCAGTACAAAGACTGACAGTCACTGCTAAGAAAACTTGAACTTCATGGTGCCCCTACTTAAATCAATGTCAACCCCCCTGCAGCAACCATCAACCTTTCGCATCTATTCTGTTTGCCACCACCTGCTTGCCGTGGTGCCAGATGAGTTCTCTTTGTTGGATAACCTCCAACCATGCATTTTGCTGCCTCTCTGCTATTAAACAAACCAAACCTTTAGGCAACTTGAAAAATATCATGTCTCATTATTTTCAGCTTTCTCTTGAGGCAGGAGTTTGAGGATAAAAGAATAACATCTTTTTGTGCTAATATAAAGAAAAAAAAATCCTGATTCCACATGACTGGCTACTAAGACATTTACCTCTAAGGCAGGTTTCCTTACAATGTTCAAGTTCCTTAAATATGTGAATGATAGCACTGAAACGGGCAGGGGAATCAGCTTCAACGTTTAAAGAATATAAATTTAAAAGGGATTTTTCATACAAAGTACGGAAATACATACGTTGTTCAACTGGGCCTGCGTCTGCTTTCATGGCCTCCTTCTGTCTGGACAGTAATTCCCTCTCTTCCTGAATCTGCTGTCGCTCTGCTTCTAGCTCTTGTAGTCTACTACCTGCACACAGCAGCTCCTGCTCAAGACGGTCTATTACATCGGTTTTTTCCTGAATTTGCTTCTCGAATATTGTCTTTTCGTCTGCATAGCCATCGATGACACCTATAAGATAAAATTAACAGGGAATGGAATTATTACTCATCTCAAATTTTATCAAGTTTTAATATAAATAACAGGTGTACTGTTAGCAAAATTTTAACTCCTCCCATCTGTTAAGTTGTGAATGAATCTGCTGCTACTCTCAGTAATTAACCTTAACCTGGTTTGCTCCACACAGCTTTCTCTCATTTATCACTGTGTGAATGTGAAATTCCTCCTTACTTTCTAGTACTTTGCTCTACTGCAGTATCACATCACGTGGTGTAACTCACTTTACTAAATAGATATAAATAGGTCTTTGGGAAGCTAAGTACAAATCAGATGCTTGTGAACTGAATCACATTTTAAATATACTAGAGTGGTATATTTTAAGTGCTTCTGAAAGACCAAAACCTAAAATAGTGTGGGAGAGTACAAAGATGGATGGTGGTGGTGGTGGGGTTATAGACAGCCAGCTGAGCCACTGCCTGCAATGTTGGCATCCTACAGAAGCAACAATGTTGTGGTCATTTGGGGAGTGAACCAGTAGATGGAAGATCTCCCTCTCTGCCTCTCACTCCTTCTCTGTAACTCTGCTTTTCAAGTAAATAAATACATAAGAAAGAAAAGGAAGGAAGGAAGGAAGAAAGGAAGGAAGGAAGGAAGGAAGGAAGGAAGGAAGGAAGGGGGATAGGGCTGGCACTGTGGTGCAGTGGGTAAAGCCACCGCCTGCAGTGCTGGCACTGGTTAGAGTACTGGCTGCTCCTCTTCCGATCCAGTTCTCTGCTATGGCCTGGGAAAGCAGTGGAAGATGACCCAAGCGCTTGGATCCCTGCACCCACATTGGAGACCCGGAGGAAGCTCCTGGCTTCGGATTGGCACAGCTCAGGCCGTTGAGGTCAGTTGGGGATGGAAGACCTCTTTCTCTCTGCCTCTCCTTCTTTCTCTGTGTAACTCTTTCAAATAAATAAATAAATTAAAAAAAAAATAAAAAGGAGGGAGGAAAGGAGAAAGGAAATCAGGGAGGAAGGATAGGTTAGAAGGACAATAGGTCCTGAGGCTTTAGAAGCTTAAGACCTAGAGTCCCCATTTAACAGAGATCTTAAGCGATTTAATAACATCTTTTAGCTTCGGTTGTCTTTAAATTACAAGTGTTGTCCCAGGATGGGGACACTAAAAGAATTCACCATCAATCACTTTTATATTTTCCAAAATTTGTAATATTTTCTGGAATTCTATAGATTCTTCTCATAATTAAGCTCATACATGTTTTAAAACACTGCTTGGAGGAACTCTGAAGACAACCCACAACTACTACTTAGTGGCTGCTCTAAATCAGACTCAACTGGTGGTTCCCAAGCCTCACTGTGCATCATCAGAATCCTGGTTTGAAGCACAAACTTCCTGCCCTCAGCTGTGGGCAAGGTGCTCACCCTCGGCCTTGCTGAGCTCCACGGCCAGCTGTTCTCTGGCCCGGACCTCCTCATGAAGCCGTTCTCGCAGTTCTTCTTGGCACTTAAGGGACTCTGTTGCTTCCTGTTTCTGTCTGAATGATTCACGCATCAACTCAGTCTGGGTAACTTTTGCATGTTCAAGCTAAACAAAGGAAGAAAAGGTGTTGAGAATACCAGTGCTATCCCCCACTGATGCTAGAAAACAAACTTAAATAAAGGTACACTATGAATTATAGTCTCAAGTATTTCTAGTGCATGCTAACATCAGCAGGCAGGACAAGCCACAGTAGACAGATATATTAGCTGGGCACAACTTCCCATAAAACAGTCAATTTTTATTGAACAAAAGAATTTGCTTCATTAAGAAAGCAACCACTTTAAGCCAATGGATGTGTATTCCATCACATAAAGGGGAGTGCAAAATTAATGAAGCACAGGCCCTTACTCTGTCTGCTAAACAGCTTTCTGTAGCACTGTGGTCTCTGACAAACTTTATTTCTTCTTTTATATTTAACATTTATTGACTCGACCCCTACAGTATCTGGTGTACATTTTGTAGGGGACTAATAATACATGGTTAATACTCGTACAATAGTATCAATTAGCAAAATCACAATGGTGCAACAATATGAAATTACATTTGTAACCCATGCATTTTAATCAAAAGCTTTATATTTCAGTCCATTTGTGAAACATCTATAGTCTCCAAGAATACTCAGATAATTTTTAAAACCTTAGAATTCACAGGCATTAACCATAAACACAGCCTTCTTAAAATGCAGCCGCTGACACATACTATTTCTTTAACAGATTTTAAGGATGGCAGTACAGATTCAACGACAACACTCCCAATTAGTAGGTTAGTGGAACACTGTCACTAAATCTGCTGTACAAACCTGCAAAAAAACCCAGTCTCTGCTTTAGTTTTCTGGAGAAGAACCACATGAGGGCCCTCGCTGTGGGTGTGGTAGGCTAAGCCTCTGCCTGGGGTGCCAGCATCCCATAAGGGTGCCAGTTGTATCTTGGCTGTTCCTCTTTTAATCCAGCTCTCTGCTAGACCTGGGAAAGCAGTGGAAGATGGCCCAAGGGCTTGGGCCCCTGCACCCAAAGGGAGACCTGGAAGAAGCTCCTGGCTCCTGCCTTCTGATCAGCTCAGCTCCACCTATTGCAGCCATTTAGGGACAGATGTAAGACCTTTCTCTGTCTTTCTCTCTCTCTGTTTAGAATGCTACCTCTCAAATAAACAAACAAATCTTTAAAAAAGAACAAACAAAGCCGGCGCCAAGGCTCACTAGGCTAATCCTCCGCCTGTGGCGCCAGCACCCCAGGTTCTAGTCCTGGTTGGGGCGCCAGTTCTGTCCCAGTTGCTCCTCTTCCAGTCCAGCTCTCTGCTGTGGCCTGGGAAGGCAGCGGAGGATGGCCCAAGTGCTTGGGCCCTGCACCCACATGGCAGACCAGGAGAAGCACCTGGCTCCTGGCTTTGGATTGGCGCAGCGCTGGCCATGGCGGCCATTTGGGGGGTGAACCAACAGAAAAATGAAGACCTTTCTCTCTGTCTCTCTCTCTCTCACTGTCTAACTCTGCCTATCAAAAAACAAAAACAAAAACAAAAAAACAAAAGAACTACATGCAGGGAAAATCAGGTTCAAATATTTCTAGTACTTAATATAAAAATTTTAAAATGTAATGACCATACATATTAAATTACTGTTATTACATATTAATGCTGCAAAATTTTCAAATTTATATGTATTTTGTAACATTACTATCATGTTTAAGCTTAAAATATGATCAAATATGTTAGTTTATAATTTATAGTCAGACATCACTAACCTTTTATAAAATTATGGTAATATTCTGAATATTGTATTTTTAAACTACAGGTTCCCCCTCTTCAAACCTGAATATTTACCAGAGTAAATGGATTTTCCAGTTACTAAAGCTTTATACGGTCACTCTAAATCAATTCCAAAATATCCAGTATGCACTTATTGTTTTAATAGGATGTTTTACAATTCTTTTTGTTTTTTTTTTTTTACAGGCAGAGTGGACAGTGAGAGAGAGAGACAGAGAGAAAGGTCTTCCTTTGCCGTTGGTTCACCCTCCAATGGCCGCCGAGGCCACTGCGCTGCGGCCGGCACACCGCGTTCATCCGATGGCAGGAGCCAGGTGCTTATCCTGGTCTCCCATGGGGTGCAGGACCCAAGGACTTGGGCCATCCTCCACTGCACTCCCAGGCCACAGCAGAGAGCTGGCCTGGAAGAGGGGCAACCGGGACAGAATCCGGCGCCCCGACCGGGACTAGAACCTGGCATGCCTGCGCCGCAAGGCGGAGGATTAGACTATTGAGCCACAGCGCCGGTCAAGGATGTTTGAAATATCACATACAACTTACTTTCTTGAAAATAAGGTGAAAACACATATAAGGCTCATAATGGAAAATAAAACATAAATTTTGAACTACAGATTACTTTCTAAAGTATGCAATGTTATTACTTCAAAAAGCATAAAACTTTATAGACATCTTTACTTTTAACTGGCAAATGAACATTTTTCTGCTAATGTGGATAACTAATATAAATTAATTTTTATTATAAAGAAACATGACCATAAAGTGTGGAATAATTTGTTACAACTACTCTCCTGAGCTGGCGCCGCGGCTCACTAGGCTAATCCTCCGCCTAGCAGCGCCGGCACACCAGGTTCTAGTCCCAGTCAGGGCGCCGGATTCTGTACCGGTTGCCCCTCTTCCAGGCCAGCTCTCTGCTGTGGCCCAGGAGTGCAGTGGAGGATGGCCCAAGTGCTTGGGCCCTGCACCCGCATGGGAGACCAGGAGAAGCACCTGGTTCCTGCCTTTGGATCAGCGTGGTGTGCCGGCCACAGCACACCGGCCGCGGCAGACATTGGAGGGTAATCCAATGGCAAAGGAAGACCTTTCTCTCTGTCTCTCTCTCTTACTGTCCACTCTGCCTGTCCAAAAAAACAAACAAACAAAAAAAACAAACCTACTCTCCTGAATTTAAAACTACAAACTATATTCTGAAATTCTATTAACAGCTTCTAGAAATACATACATCATTTTTCTTCACACAGTACATAATGGTTGCCTAGTGCAACCATGAAATCTCTAAGAGTTCAAAGTTGTAGCTAAAAAGGATATCAATTTTTTCCTTTTTCAAATTTACTACAGAAATACATCAAAGCATTCATAACAGTTGCTTTAGGTAAATAAGTAAGTCACTGCTTCTGAGTTCTACTTCTTGACAAACCAAATCAGTGTTATAGTACATTTAAATATTTACCATAAAATCACAAGAACTAATTTGGTTTTATAAAACAATACAAGTCGAATCAACCAATTCCAGTAAATTTAGCAAACAAATTTCATTTACTACAGCAGCCGGATCTGACTTTAGTTTGGGAGCTCCTTCCAATGCTCATCTAAACATTTTATACCTAAAAAGCACATTCCATCCAGTTAGGATATGATTATTCCTCATTTCCATACTAACATAAAATCCACAAAAATTTCAAAATACTTTTAAAGTATTTAGGAAACTTAGTATTACATTAAAAGTATGTTTAAAGCATCAGTAAATATTTTTTCACTTTAATATGGACGTTGCAAGAGAGGAAATAAAATTATCCTGAAAACCATCTGGCTTGTTAAATATTAGCTGGTACAGTATAGGTAAACCCACAAGTCATAAACGTGCCGAGTCACTTGCAGTGAATCATTTAAAACATGTTTAAGTATCAAATGAACCTTAGGTGCTAAATATACAGGCCACTATAGGATAAATATTTCCCTTAACAATGTTTATGAAATACTTTTCATATAAAAAGCAGAAAAATGTAGTTGTCCATTGGAGTAACAAGCATATTAAAAACCAAAGATAAGTTCCTCTGGGTGTTAAGAATGTTTAGAATTTGAGTTTCCTATTTTCTACAGTTTCCTAGAACCATAGCCAATATGCACTAAGATTGTAAACATTTCCTAACTGGCTCACTGACAATCTACGGCTGTTTTAGGAATCACAATGCCTGTCTCTCAAACGTCATCATTCCATTTTTACTGAGGATTTGCATCACATGCATACAAAAGCATGAGCCCTAAGGACAAGCAGGATCTTTTAAAACAGCTTGCCTAGCACTGGGAAAATGTAATAGTATCTCCTGCTTTCTGTAATTAAAAACGTAGCCAAGTCGGGGTTCTTAGACCAAATTTAGCCCTGTAATATATCCAGGATGAATGAGCAGACACATCAAACAACGAAACAAGATTCTATTCCATTTAATCTTATTAAAGACTCTTAAAATTTCATTTTTCATTACATAGGCTTCCAATGAATATTTTTTATACTTACTGAATAAGGAGGGGTAGGCAGTGAGATTTTAGAAATAAGCTTTAATATGTGCCCATTTCTTTTATGAATAAAATGAAAAATAGAAGTATTAATAATTACTGAGTTGTTTTCATCCAAATGTTCACAAAGAGGAAAAGGATATGGTAAAGGCACACGAGATTCAACCTCATAAATGTCTTCATCTTGTTCTTCCACCCAAGAGTCATTGAGTTTGAGCGTTGCCAAATAGGTCCTGTAAGAATCCATCCTGGTGGACGTGGATGCCACACTTCCTCATCTGCGTGACCAGCTTCCCACTACACTGACAAGCTCTTTTTAGTTTACCAAGAGATATAATAGGAGTATGAAAATGTCTTTTTAGCACTATCAAATACTTCGTAACATTAATTCATAGAACTGAACTAAAAAAAGGGGGTAGTGAAGTCCAGGAAAAAAAAAATACAAATTTACAAAAAAGGGTCTCAGCTGTCTTCATCCAGAAAACCAAAAATAAGACAAAAACCAAAAACAAGACAAACAAAAGCAAGCTAACAAATAAAACTCTGTAAATCAGAATAATTAAATCCCTAAAGGATGAAAATATAATATCCAATTAGCCGAGCAATAAAACTCCTTTCCGTATCAAATATGTCTGTAGTAATAAGTAAGCCTTTCAAACAGAACACAGCGGGGAAGGTCAAGTTTTAAATCTCCATAGCAGCAGTTCTGAGGAATGTAGCTGCAACACTATTGCCCTAGTTCTTGCTGCTTCACTCAATTCAAAAGGAAAAGCTCTTCTGAACTGAGCTACTCCAACCGCGAGCTGAGCCGAAGGATTCTAGTCAGTGTCCCCTGAGGAAAAGGTCAGACGGAGGGTGTGGTGTAATGTCTTCACCTATAGGTACACTGACAGGTGGAATGCGAATCAGTACGCCCACAAAGAAAGCCTGCCCAACAGGATCCAAGTTCCACGTCAGAGCTTCGGAAAGGCAATTTAGATAAGTTTATAATGTTTCTAAAAGAAGCTGTGTTTTTCCACCCCCATTAAAGAGGTGCTTTAATTTTTTTAAAAAAATGTGAACTCAAGAATGTTAATCAGTTATTCAAGAATATCAAATAATCATACTTAATTCTGGAAAATCAAAACAGAACTTCCATTTGATAGTTCCTTAGAAATGACACCCATCTTTTGAACTAAATATAGACAGTCTGGTTATAACCTATTTTTACACTGAATTGTTTATACAGTGTACGTTAAGGAAAAAAGTCTTTTAAGAGCTGCATTGTGTAACTGATAATTACACCACTGCAAGTATCCTGTGACCCTTGACTACAATTAAAAGGCTCAAGTTGATTACAGTTAGCTCCAGAAACCTGGGCGACAGTGAATAAATGAGCCAGCCACAATTATAAAAGATAAACGACTTACTTTTTAACATTAAAGGATTCATCATAATAAAAGTTGTTTTAAATGAAGGAAAAAGCTTTCATTTCGTGCCTTTTTCTGTCTAGTAACTAAATATCCTAAATCCACAAAGCCTTTTCTAAATGGAAAAATCCACACAGTGAAGCAAGCAGGTATTCTTGCTACACAAAGCCGTTCAGAGGAGCCAGTCCTCAACCCTCCACAGTCCTCACAATCAGGGCAGAGAGCGTGAGGTTTCCTGCAGAAAGCTCAGAATCTGGCTGGGGAGCAGGCAGGTCCCTCTCAGAACTCTGGAGCAGGTAATGACAGCTTCTGCATTTGTGGTTTGTTGTGTGAGTCTCCAGTTACCTCTGTGAAGATGTCTTACTTATACAACCTAAAGGCCTACCCGTACCACTACTGCAGCCCAAGGGGACTTACTTTGGCAGACATAAAAGTATCAATATTCCAGTTACTCAGCATTATGACTTGGTGAAACCCATGTTTAATACATCCAATATCTGTTAAAAGTATTCTTTCTCTGCTCCCTCTATAAATTATACTTTATTGTCATAATCTGGGTTCCAAAATTTTTTTTAAAGATTTATATTATTTATTTGAAAGACAGAGTTACAGAGAGAGGTAGAGACAGAGAATGTCTTCCATCCACTGGTTTACTCCCCAAATGGCCACAACAGCCAGAGCTGAGCCAATCTGAAGCTAGGAGCCAGGAGCTTCTTCCGGGTCTCCCATGTGGGTACAGGTGATATCGATTTGCCTATTAATATTTCCTGAAATGAATAAGCTGTGTGGGCTCTCGCCATGAATTCAGATAAGAATTCTGAATACTGGCTCAAATAAACAGGCAGCACGGTTAAGTTTTTAAGCTTTTTATTCAGTGAGAGAAAAGCACAGGAGTGAGGGCTCTATCAAAAACAGAAAGGATGAAATCTCGATTCATACTGAGCAGAGAGTAGGCCAACAGACGTGTGGAGGAGCATGCAGGCCAGAAAGCCATGCACCCCAAAGGCGTGAGGGCAGCAAGAGGATCAAGGGGCAGGGGTGGGGGGAAGGGCCCACCGTGCTCCAGGCCTTTAATCCACTTCTAAAGGGGATTGATTAGTCTGATTGGCAGGTGGGCACACAGGTGTGCTCAGGTGAGGGCATAAAATCACACAGGGGGCATGGTGACGTCATGGTCTTCTAGGTCACAAATCTAATCAACTTTATTATATATGCCTGCACCACAGCTCGCAAATCTAATCAATTTTATTCTAGATATATGCCTGCATCACAGGGACCCAAGGACTTGGGCCACCCTGCCTCCATTGCTTTTCTGGGTGCATTTGCAGGGAGCTGGATTGGAAGTGGAGCAGGCGGGACTCGGCGCCCATATATGATGTCAGTGCTGCAGGCAAGGGCTTTAACCTGCTGTACCACAGTACCAGCTCCTCCAATTCCTCTTACTTGAATCAAAATCCAAACCTTATAAGTAAGAAGAAATATCAATTGATGTAGTACTTATATCAAGGTAATAACTCACTAAAAAGAAACTGCAAAAAATTCAGAGGAAAAAACACAAAAAATATAGTAAGATGATTCAGGGGGACAATGTTGCAGCACAGCCGGTAAAGCCACTGCCTGTGATGCTGCCATCTCACATGGGCGCTGGTTTGAGACCCAGCTGCTCCACTTATGATTTAGCTCCTTGCTAATGCGCCTGGTAAAGCAGGAGACGATGCCCCAGGTGCTTGGGCCCCTGTACCCATATGGAGACCTGGAAGAAGCTCCTGGCTCCTTGATTTGGGCAGGCCTAGCTCTGGCCATTGTGGCCATTTGGGGAGGGAACCACTGGATGGAAGATCTCTCTCTCTGTAAATTCTGACTTTTAAATAAATTAATCTAAAAAAAAAAAAAAAGATTCAGAACAGGGTAAACAGTCCTGTAAGAACAGTCTCCCTGTAAGAACAGTGTGTTAATGGATGGCATATTATATTAATTGATGTTCAGGAAGATGGCTCTGGATTAGAATAATTCAAAGTATATTTGATTTTGTGTTTTTACCCCTCTAGTTTAGAAAGGATGCAAACCAGATTTCAAGACATACTACAGGGTGGGAGGGTGGGTATGGGGGGAAGAACTGCTACAATCCAAAAGTTGCACTTATGAAGTTTATATTTATTAAATAAAAGCTTTTATAAAAAAAGAAAAAAAAAGGACACATTACAGGGAAGTTATAATCAAAACAGCCTACTACTGGCTTAAAAACAGATGGGTAGACCAATGTAACAGAATAGAAATGCCAGAAATCAACTCAAATATCTACAACCAACTTATCTTTGACAAAGTAGCTAAAATCAACCCCTGGAGCAAGGACAGATTCTTCAACAAATGGTGCTGGGAAAACTGGAGCTCCACATGCAGAATTATGAAGCAAGACCCCTACCTTACAACTTACAAAAATATCCACTCAAAATGGATCAAAGACCTTAAGCTATGGCCCAATACCATAAAATTCTTAGAACATTGCAGAAACCCCGCAAGACACTGGCATAGGCAAAGACTTCTTGGAAAAGATCCCACATACACAGGCAATCAAAGCCAAAATTGACACACAGGATTACATCAAATTGAGGAGCTTCTGCACTGCGAAAGAAACACTAAGCAAAGTGAAGAGGCAACTGACAGAATGGGAGAAATCATTTGCAAACTATCCAACTGATAAAGGATTAATAACCAGAACATATAAAGAGATCAAGAAACTCAATTACAACAAAACAAACAACCCAGTTATGAAATGGGCAAAGGACTTAAACAGGCATTTTTCAAAAGCGGAAATCCAAATGGCCACAGATACATGAAAAAAAGCTCAGGATCACTAGCAGTCAGGGAAATGCAAATTAAATACCCGACCCCCTCTTAGAATGGCTTTCATACAGAAATCAACAGACAAATGCTGGAGAGGACATGGGGGAAAAAGTACCCTAATCGACTGTTGGTGGAAATGTAAACTTGTGCAAGCCACTATGGAAGTCAGTACGAAGATGCCTCAGAAATCTGAATATAGACCTACAATATGAGCTAGTCATCACACTCCTGGGAATTTACCCAAGGGAAATGAAATCAGCATATGAAAGAGTTATCTGTACTGCCATGTTTACTGCAGCTCAATTCACAGTAGTTAGGATATGGAATAACCCAAATGTCTGTTGACTGAAGACTGGATAAAGAAATTATGAGATATGCACACCATGGAATGCTACACAGTGATTAAAAAAAAATGAAATCCTGTCATTTGCAACAAAATAGATGAAACAGATCATACTGGGTTAAATAAGCCAGTCCCAAAAGGACAAATACCACATGTTCTCCCTGATCTGTGGTAATAAAGTACCCCAAAGGTAACCTAAAGAAGTGAAACTGACACTCTGAGAAGCAATGACTTTGAACAACCCTTGTCTCAACTGTTGAGGAACAGTTTTTCTTTTCATACTATTTGTTGAACTTTTTACTTAGCATAGTTAATCTTATGTGTATAAAGTTAATTGAAAATAGAGCATCGGGGGCCAGTGCCGTGGCGGAGTAGGTTAATCCTCCGCCTGCAGCATCAGCATCCCATATGGGCGCCGGTTCTAGCCCCGGCTGCTCTTCTTCCAATCCAGCTCTCTGCTGTGGTCTGGGAAAGCAGTAGAAGATGGCTCGAGTCCTCGGGCCCCTGTACCCACGTGGGTGACCAGGAAGAAGCACCTGGCTCCTGGCTTCAGATCGCTATAGCTCCACCCATTGTGGCCACTGGGGAGTGAACCAACGGAAGGGAGACCTTTCTGTCTCTCCCTCTCACTGTCTGTAACTCTACCTATAAAATAAATAAATAAAATCTTAAAAAAAAATAGAGCTTAGTAAAAAATAAGAATGGGAATAAGAGAGGGAAGAAGTAGTAGGGTGGGGCAGGTACAGTGGGAAGATTCACTATATTCTTAAAGTTGTTATTTATGGAATGAATGAAGTTTGTATATCTTTAATAAAAGGTTTCGGGGGAGGGGGGAAAGCATGCAAAAGTATTTGCAATCAACCTTTAGAGGGGCATATTTTTATTTATTATTATTATTATTTTAATTATCCAGACCAGCTCGTTATCCCCAGGTTTTAGATAATCAAGATTTTAATGTACATTTGAAGGCTATTAATCTGCAGTACAGTTATGCTCCCCAAATGAAATAGTTTTAACCAACCTCCATAATGTGAAGCCATGTAACCTTTTTCCCCCTAATAATACTTCCTTCAAACTGTAAAGCACGTGTGTTTTCTTTTGGACTTTGATTGTTAACTCATAATCTGTTACACTGACAGGACCCTGTCCACTGAGAAGCATACAGTGAACAACTATCATCAGCAAAATGTGTTTCAGTACTGATTCCAGCTCTGTTTAAAACACAATGATAAGACAAAATTTTAGATGACTGCTTCTCCTCAAACTCTTCACAGAAAATACAGAAGCATGTAGTTTCTCAAAAACTAAAAATCACTGTAAACTCATGACAATTTCCTGTAATTAGACTTATTCTTTGAAACTAAATTACGGATTCAGTAATATTTCTAAGGGCTAGAGTACTCTCTTGGTAAATTATCTCCTACGACTCTAAATCACTTCTCTGGATTCTGGAAAACTTTAACTGCCGTTAACACGATGACCTGAGAGTCAAGATGTCCAACAGCACTGGCAAAGGTAACTTTTCTGCAGAATCACAAAGAGACTATTGAATAAAGATTGGGTTACAGAGATGACCTTCTGAAGGCCTTAGGACATCTCTAAACACTTTTCCTCAGATGGTAACAAAAGCTATTCCAACCAATAGGAAACTATGCTGACTACAAGCCTGAATTTATGGTAGTCTGAGCAAAAGAGAAGTAAAGCTCATCAAAAATGTATTATATAAACTTGGATTTACTATTGGGCAAATCACCACTCAAGTTAAAACCAGAATGAAATATTCCTGTAACATAAACTAGCCTAAAATGCAGATACTTGTTCTAAACCCTATATTTCATAAAGAAAATGTTACCACTTAGTTCTTTTATTAAAATAGGATGTACCTATGGAATCTAAAGCTGCCCTAAACCTTGAAACTAAGTACATAACTCTTATAGAAGAATTCCAATGAATAAATGAAGGAAAATAAAAGTCACCATTAAAACACCACAGTAGTGGTGTTTGTCAGCAACCCATTAAGTAAGCATGGAACCACCTCACAGCTTTCACGCTTGGCCTGAAGAGTCTTCCTCCATTAACTCTCATGGTGGTCATGGATACTTCCTAAAGGAATATGCTCCAGTATCGCTTTGAGAGAGGCCTTCCCCACTTTTCCGATAGAAGATGCTCCCTTCTTCCAACATGTGCTGTCCTCCTCTGTTTATCGCTGATACGCACTGCTAAATCATATGGAACAGAGCAGTGATTTTGCCCGTTTTATTCACTGCTGTTTTTCCAATATCCACAACAACAAGGAGTAAGCACTCAGAGATGGCACTGCAGCATAGTGGTAAAGCCGCAGCCTATAGTGCCAGCGTCCCATAGGGGTACCAGTTCAAGTCCCGGCTGCTCCATTTCCAATCAAGCTCTCTGCTATGGTCTGGGAAAGCAGTGGAAGATGGCCCAAGTGCTAGGACCCCTGCACTTGAGTGGGAGACCTGGAAGAAGCTCCTGGCTTTGGATCAGTGCAGCTCCGGCCGTTGTGGCCAATTGGGAAGCGAACCAGGGGATGGAAGACCTCTCTCTCTCTGCCTCTCCTTCTCTGTGTAACTCTTTCAAATAAATAAATAAATAAATCTTAAAAAAAAAAAATCTCAAACAATGAGTAGACACTCAAAAAAAAAAAAAGACTGATGAATGAATGAGTGTCTGGTGTCAAGCATCAAGTCCTAGAGTAAGCTTTACTTGGCCCACCCTAAACTGTCAGGTGCTGCTCTTCTCAATCTGGGAGTATCCTGCACAGTTATTAACCTGAATGTCTCTTCCATTGCAAGCAAAAAGGTATGACAGCAGTGCTTCCCAGCTCATTTTAGATTTTTTTATAACAAGTGGACAAAATTCAAGGTTAAAGGGATATGCTCTATTATAAAGAGGGACCAAAAAATGACACACTTAAGGGAAAAGCAAAATACCAGTTAGTTCAGAAAGATATTACACATAATTTTGTGTTAATCTGTTAAAAATATTCATCAGATTCAAAATAATTTTAGCCATCAATGAGAATACCAAAAGAAGTCAATGGCTTTCAACATCTATCCAGGTTAGATTACTAATGGAATTTAGTTTAAAATATAGCTTTATAAAGCTCCTGTTCCAACTGATTACAAATATAATTTAAGAACTACTTTATTTTTATATTTTCCTAATGTCAATAACTAGTTCAATATTTTATATAATAGATACCAGTAGAACACTTCAAAATTAAGCCAGAACAATATCAACATTATACTAATAATCTCTGTATTAGTGGTTCTTAAACTTTTATGTATATCAGAATCACCCAAAACCCTTAATAAAACACAGGTAGCTGGGCCCCAAATTCTGCAGGTCTGGGATGAGGTCTGATTTACTTGCCAAGTGATGGGGATGTGGCTGAGTCTGGCACTGTATTTGGAAAAGTCCCTGCCACAGAGCTACTGGCCTAACCAAAGCTTTTGTCAACTGTTTGGTGATATTTAAACTACAATAGAGTGAAAGCTAAATAACAGAATCCTGCTTTATACTTAACAAATCGAGAAAATCCGGAAAATGCCACAGGGAGGCTCCTATTGTAACTCACTACTGACTCACATAAGCAAATGGTTGTTACAAGCTCTAGAGCCGGCCTGGGAAAGTTTTTCAGGTGGATCCACACAGTTGGTTGTTCATATTGTAAACAGATTATGGGGAGTTTCCCTTGAGAAACCTGTATGAACAAACAGCCTGTGGGAACCACTGATCATTTCTGCTTTAATTACCAATTTCCATGGTGCTTATCAAAAGACAAATACAGTGGTTCATTAACCAGACAGTCCATAATTTACAACAGCATCAAGTAGTAGCAACCGTATCACCAGTGGTCAGGATCTAGTTCAAAAGTACTTAGTGGGGGCCGGTGCTGTGGCTTAGTGGGTAAAGCCGCTGCCTGCAGTGCTGACATCCCATATGGGTGCCAGTTTGGGACCCAGCTGCTCCACTTCCAATTCAGCTCCCTGCTATAGCCTGGGAAAGCAGAAGAAGATGGCCCAAGGCCTTGGGCCCCTGCACCAGCGTGGTAGACCCCCAAAGAAGCTCCTGGCTCCTGCCTTTGGATTGGCACAGCTCCAGCCATTGTAGCCATCTTGGGAGTGAATCAGCAGATCGAAGACCTCTCTCTCTCTTTGCTTCTGCCTCTAACTCTTTCACATAAATAAATAAATCTTTAATAATAAAAACAGGTATTTAGTGGTGGTCAAGAAAAAGTATTAACAATTGGTTTTTCTGTATGAAAGAAAATATATATCAAAGAAATTAGATACTAAGATGGCTGAAATAAAAAAAAACTATAGGATCAGGTATGAATTCAGAATAGATCATCTATATATACAACTTTCACAGAATGAAAGGGATAATCGTTAAGCGTGTTACGCATCCAAGCTTTAAAAGTACTGAAAAGCAACCACTGAAAATGTCTCTGATACTTCAGGCCACTCAGTAGGGTGGTGTATTGTAAAAGTGGCTTGTGTATTAGCATTCTCAAAGAAAACCAACCTCTGGTTTATGTTAATTAGCAAAGACTTGAAAACATAATGTGTATTTGCTTACAGAAGTGATGGAATTTCACATTATGATATAGCATTTATAGCATTCACCGGACTATGTTGAGTTTACCTAGTCTGCTGAAGCCCAGGCTATAGAAAAATACAGGAACTATTAAGGTATTTTCACCCAAGAGTATTACTGAATGTCTTATTAAACTAAAAATACAAATGAAGCTTGTTTTTACTGGTGCCCTTTCTTCCCTAGCACTTAGGAGTTTGATAATAAAAGACAGTTCTTTTGGGGTTTTATTTTGTATTTATTGATTTATTTCTAAAGATCTGATTTATTTATTTGATAGGCTGAGTTACAGAGAGAGATCTTCCATCTGCCAGTTCACTCCCCAAATGGCCGCCATGCCCAGGGCTGGGCCAGGCCGAAGCCAGAAGCCAGGAGCCAGGAGTTTCCTCCAGGTCTCCCACGTAGGTGCAGAGGCCCCGGGACTTGGGTCATCTTCCTCTGCTTTCCCAGGAGCATTAGCAGAGAGCTGAATAGCAAGGCAGCCAGGACTTGAACTGGTACCCATAAGGGATGCTGGCACGGCAGGCAGTGGCTCAGTCTGCTGTGCTACAGCACCAGACCCTGTTTTGGGATTTTATAAAAGATGGGACTGCCACAGTTGTTTGAGCTAAACAGTTATCTTTTCTACTATTTACAAATAAATATTTGAGTTTTCAAGAATGCTACATTTCTTTTGACTTTCTGTAATACTTGAGGAAATTTTCAAGATACAGAAGCAAACTTTTTAATCATTTTCTAACTGTTGTGAAAGAAAGCTTCAGAAAAACAAGAATTGCCAAAGGATACCATTTTCCCCCATATAATTATATAATTACAACCTCAGAATTTATCTATGGAAACATTCCGAGACCCACTTAACCCTATTAATTGCATGTGTATCTATTATTTTGGCCAATCAAGGTGCAATCCCCAAGTGTAACAGCAGATATATTATTTCTCTGGCTAATCAGTAAATTCTCGATGTAGTGTGTGGTAATTCAGGATTCTTTTGCTCTTCAACACAGCTCATACTCTGTCTAGAAAAGGATTCAGATTACTTCCAAACAAAGAATGAACCTGGGGGAAAATTCTGGTTAAGATAAATACTTCACTAAAAATACCTGTTGTTTCTTGATAATGCTTTTCTTATTGAAGCCTAACAGCAAGTTACCAGGAAAAAAAGGAACAGACTGATGATGGTAAAGTAACAAAATAGCAGGTGGTTAGCAGATTATTCTGAGTGTCACTAACGACTCAAGAAATGGCCTATGGAGCCTGTGTAGTGGTGTAGTCGGTTAATCCTCCGCCTGAGGTGCCGGTTCTAGTCTTGGCTGCTCTTTTTCCAATCCATCTCTCTGCTATGGTCTGAGAAAGCAATGGAGGATGGCCCAAGTGCTTGGGCTCCTGCACTTGTGTGGGAGACCAGAAGAAGCTCCTGGCTCCTGGCTTTGGATTGGCGCAGCTCCGGCCATTGTGGTCATTTGGAGTGTGAACCAATGGACGGAAGGCCTTTCTCTCTATCTCCCCCTCTCACTGTTTGTAACTCTACCTCTCAAATAAATAAATACATACATAAAAATCATAAAAGAAATGGCCTCTAATCATTAGCTTAACCTAAAAGTTAAATGATTGGCATGAAAATGCACACTGTGTAATGATGTTTGTCGTATCTGCTACAGCTCACAGTTACTTCTTTTGTAGAAACATGTGAATATAAGGAATAATTTCTTAGAGGCAGAAAGTAATATCCATGACAACCAGAAGTAGCATCCATTCAACTTACAACTTCTGTTTGAAATATACTTGGTTCCAAAATACTCTGAATAAAGATAACAGTACAAATTTGGACATTCGCTCTGTAGCTGATGATAATGTGGCACTCACTCCCCTGAATGACAGCTACAGCTCTAAAGTTATACATTTTAAAAATAAACAAATTTCATTTTAAAGCAGTAAATAACTTTCAAAATTCTACATAGTATAATTTTTGCATAGTATAATTTTAGAAACCACCAACACCCATGGAGTACACAAAGTGCACTTTAAGTTATAAATACCATGATCTCTTTTTGAAGTGTCAAAAAATTAGGACTTTAATGTAGCAACTATCCCATGTTCTGATTTCCTATTAAGAAACAGTCTGTAGAGAGAAGGAATCTATTCACATCTGCAAAATGGATGTAAATACTCATGTGAAGGAAATGCAGGTTTGTTACCACACTACAACACTTGTAACAGTACATTATGACATATTACAGCATTAGGTTTTAGAGATTCCTTACACATTCTTTCAAATAAGTAATATGAAATTTCTCTTGAAATAACATTTCATATAATAGCTATGAAGTTAAAATAAATCTCTTGTGGTCACAAAAAAAGTAATGTCTGGGGATAGTGTTGTGGCACAGGGAGTTAAGCTGCTGCCTGCAACACTGACATCCCTATGGGCACAGGTTCAAGTCCACTTCCAATCCAGCTCCTTGCTAATGCATCTGAGAAAGCAGCAAAAGATGGCCAGGTGTTTGTACCTCTGCCACCCATGTGGGAGACCCAGAATGAGGAACGCGTAAGAGTCTACACAATCGGAGTATTAAAATAACAGTAAAGGTTAGAACTGGAAGAGGCCATCATTACATTACATGAACTCTTACTACTTCAAACTCAGTATATATAAGCAATAGAAAGAGGTTACCTGACTACTAGTTTCACTTATGGCTTCCAGGAGTTTTTCAACTGCTGCCTGGAGTCGAGAACTAATATTCAGCATCAGTTCTTCATTTTCAGGATCTATTTCAGACCCAGCAAAACCAGACCTCACAAGCCGCTGTGACAGCTCTGTTCCTTCCTCAGTTACTTTGGACCACATGCTACTGTCACTTCTTGGCACATCACTTCCAGAATAAGAGGGTATGGATTCATCTGTAACTACAGTAACAATATTTTGAAGACATAAGTTAATATGGTTTTCATAACAGTACTGCCACAGAATAAAATATGCAAACACAGAAAAAAAAAAGCAAAGAAATGAGAAGGATTATGCTATGCTAATATGACTTGGCAAAAGTTAATGTTTGAGGTTATTTAGGTTTTTTTTTCTTTGATTAAAAAACTTTTAAGACAACTTTCAAAAGATTATTTACTAAGCACTGACCATTTGGGGTTTACTAAGTAACAGGACATAGAGGAGGAAAGAGCTGGTTCCTATTCTCAAGAACTAAACGTTGTGTCGAGAACACACAAACATCAACCACCATAACCACACTGCGCAACGGGATGTCCGCGTGTATGGAGATGGAGGAAGTGCCTGGCTTTGTCTGGAGCAGACCCTCTGATTGCTGAGCACTGCACCAAGCACCACCTGCCCCAGCTACACAGGAAGAGACTAAGGTAGTTCCGAAGCTTGCTGCTTCTCTAAAGGGAATACCAGGGAGAAATCAGAATGATGAGCGGTTCTAATTTAACAATGGATATTGTCATCCACATTATAATTCCTTGAGTACAGAAAACTGAGTTTACACGAACAGAAGACAGTTTCCAGGTATTTTCTTTAAATTACAATAAAAGTATAGGTTATTCATCATGGCCACGGAATACACACTCACCCATGGCAGAACACGACAACCCAACGTGACATTTCCTGAAGAGGCATGACCTACTTTTTTGCTGCATGTAGTCTACATTTGTTACGAGTAACTACAATGGTAGCAAATCACAGAAAAGAGAACTTTAATGTCCAAAATGTGAGGACTAAACATTCAGTTTGGCCCAATCATCCAGTGACCTTGAGAGAGACCAAGGCCTCTGACTACTAATCCAGTGATCTTCTACGACCTCACATCGCTCCAAAAGCAAGCTGCGGCAGATGAGCTTCAGCCCTTGCCTCCCACCATGAAACCACCACAGTGTAAACCTGCAGGGAATTTCCCTTCAACACTATCTGAGGAACTCACTTTGATTAACTGATCTAATATTTACTCAGGTTCAAGTGATTTCATATTGGCTCAAAATTTGCCTTCAATTTCAGAAACTAGTTCACCGTTTGAGAAAGCAAACATTACCAAATCAATTATTTATTTTTTGAGTGTTAACAAGTTCATACATGTTTACAATATAACCAAGTTCAGACTTGAAGCCTGAAAACAGATCACAAGTGTTACAACAAAAAATCATATGTAAAAAATAAATAACAAAAGCCATTTGGTTATCAGATTATGACTTAATTATTTTTTCTGTTGTAGAATATAAGAAATAGAAAAAAATATTTCAAAAGCGCATTTTAGTTTTTATAATAATGCTTCTAGTAAAATATGAAGGAAGGTCATAAGAAATGCTTACACACAGAGCACAGTGTCAGTATTTTAAAGCCAGTATTTTTAAAGGTTTATTTTAAAAGTTTTAAATTATAAATTATATTAATTCAATAGATCTTTCAGGATGAAAAATGGATCTCACAAGTGGTTATCCTAATTTTATTGGTAAGATTAACATACTGTTGCTAAAAAAACAAATCATAGAATTAAGTGGAAAGTACACATTATAACTGTAATGCTAATACCAGCAAAATTATCTGTACTGCAATATTCTCTATATTGTATTTCTTAACTATAGATTTCATTTTTCATCTTGCATTTTTTTCATATGTACAGTTTTTCTTCTCAATTTTCATAAGGTGAACAAATTTCATTAATTTCATATATACATATTTAGGGACATAGTGATACTTCCTACCCTACCCTCCCTCCTGCCCACACATCTACCAACCACCCTTACTCTTCCTTCCTCTCTTAATTTTTATAATGATTGACTTTCGGCTGGCACTGCAGCTCAACAGGCTAATCCTCTGCCTAGCGGCGCTGGCACACCAGGTTCTAGTCCCAGTCAGTGCGCCGGATTCTGTCCTAGTTGCCCCTCTTCCAGGCCAGCTCTCTGCTATAGCCCGGGAATGCAGTGGAGGATGGCCCAAGTGCTTGGGCCCTGCACCCCATGGGAGACCAGGAGAAGCACCTGGCTCCTGCCTTCGGCTTCGGATCAGCGCGGTACGCCGGCCGCGGCGGCCATTGGAGGGTGAACCAACAGCAAAAGGAAGACCTTTCTCTCTGTCTCTCTCTCACTGTCCACTCTGCCTTGTCAAAAAATAAATAAATAAAATAAAATAAAAAAAAACAATAATTGACTTTCAGTTTATTTTATACTTATAAGATTAACCCTACAGTAAGTAAAGAGTTCAAACAAATAGTAAGAAGAAAAAAAACACAAAACACTGTTCCTCAACAGTTTCCTCCTGCATCTTAATATCATTCTTTCAGAATCAGTTAACAACAACACAAAATTCTGAAGAGCTTAACTGACTCAAGCACATATAAAGTAGTTTTAAGTACATGTTACATACTATGACTCCATAAGCTCCTTGCCTTGAGTTGGGATCTCAGTGCCAGCTTCACCAGCCTGAAGTGCTGTAAGGCAGAGAGCTCAGAGAAACTGCTCAATAAATGTTTGTGGAACTGAACTGATAAAACTGCACATAACTGGAAAACTCCTCCATTGCTGATTATTTAAACAAGTACATAGATCTATTTCATCTTTGGAAGATTCAGATGTAACTACTGAAGAAAGTAGTTTGTGGATCAAATTTCCTTCAGGTCTTCTTTTTCATAGAAAATGAACATAATTCTTTGTGTTTGAACTAAATTACCAGTATATTCTTTCTCTCTCTCTCTCTCTCTCTCTTTTTTTTTTTTTACAGGCAGAGTTAGACAGTGAGAGAGAGAGAAAGAGGAAAAGGTCTTCCTTTTCGTTGGTTCACCTCCCAAATGGCTGCTACGGCAGGCATGCTGCGCCAATCTGAAGCCAGGAGCCAGGTGCTTCTCCTGGTCTCCCATGCAGGTGCAGGGCCCAAGCACTTGGGCCATCCTCCACTGCCTTCCCCGGCCACAGCAGAGAGCTGGCCTGGAAGAGGAGCAACCCTCTGGAAGAGGGAGCGCCTCAACTGGGACTAGAACCTGGAGTGCCGGCAGAGGATTAGCCTAGTGAGCCGCGGTGCTGGCCATATTCTTTTCTATAACTATGGGCACAATGCTTTAGAAGTGAGTTTACTGTCCCTTTAAACATGACATTCACTGAATATTTCAGCATTCATTTTGAGAAATATCTGAGAATTGCTAACAAAAATGTACAAAATATTTTCAAAATCTATAGAGCATCTTTTGAATAAGGGAGTCAGTTTGATCTAGACCTCACCAGCAGGAAACTCTCCCTAAACAAGAAGGAAAACCAGCTGTTTGTTAAGAAGTGTAACTTCTGGCTGGCGCCCTGGCTCAACAGGCTAATCCTCCGCCTGCGGCGCCGGCACACTGGGTTCTAGTCCCGGTTGAGGCGCTGGATTCTGTCCCGGTTGTCCCTCTTCCAGGCCAGCTCTCTGCTGTGGCCTGGGAGTGCAGTGGAGGATGGCCCAAGTGCTTGGGCCCAGCACCCCATGGGAGACCAGGAAAAGCACCTGGCACCTGGCTCCTGCCATCGGATCAGCGTGGTGCACCGGCCTCAGTGCGCCAGCCGCGGCAGCCATTGGAGGGTGAACAAACGGCAAAGGAAGACCTTTCTCTCTCTCTCTCTCACTGTCCACTCTGCCTGTCAAAAAAAAAAAAAAAAAGGAAGTGTAACTTCTTGCAAACTTTTACTGTGAGGCTGGAAAATACTAGTTAATTGTTTTCTTTACACCAATACTCACAGGCAGAAATAAAACAGCTCTTGTTTGAGAGCTTAACCAAGAGTAAAAGTTAATTTGAAAAGCAATCCTCAGGGCAGGTGCTGTGGTGTTGTGGGTTAAGCCGCTGCCTGCAGTGCTGGCATCTCCTATGGGCACCGGTTTAAGTCCCAGCTGCTTCACTTTCAATCCAGCTCCCTGAAAATGTGCCTAAAAAAGCAGTGGAAGATGGCCCAAGTGCTTGGGCCCCTGCCCTCCACATGGGAGACCTGGATGAATCTCCTGGCCTCTGGCTCTAGTTTGGCTCAGCCCTGGCTGTTGCGGCCATTTAGGAAGTGAACCAGCAGATGGAAGACTTCTTTCTCTCTGACTCTGCCTGGGGGTCCAGTACTGTGGTGTAATGGTTAAAGATTGCAACACCAGAAACCCACATGGGTGCCAGTTCTTGTCCTAGCTGCTCCACTTTTGATCCAGCTCTCTGCTAATGGCTTGGGAAAGCAGAGGAAGATGGCCCAAGTACCTGGGCCCCTACCACTTAATGGGAGTCCTGGATAAAGCTCCTGGCTTCAGTCTGGCTTATCTATGGCGGTTGTGGCCACATGGAGAGCCAACCAGCAGGTGAAGACCTCTCTCTCTCTCTGTGTTCCTCCCTCTAACTCTGCTTAGCTGATACATAAATATTAAAAAAAAAAAAAAAATGGTAAGAACTGGAATCTCAGGAGGTTTGCCTCCAAATGGAGAGAAGTGCTCAGGTGTGGAAAGCTGTGGGTTGCAGGCTCCATGTTCTGATCTGTGAGTCCAGACTCTAACCCTCCCCAACTGACAAAACTATCACCCCTATTCATCTCCTGATGCCTTCTCCAGTGAGGATAAGGAACTGAAAGACAACAGAGGCTGGACGTCAGCGAAGTGATGGTAAGACACTGTCGAAGCTGGAGGAAGACGACAATCAGGAGAATGGCTGTGTCATGACAGGACCTGATTTCTGGACCCACACACATTCTGTCATGCTTCAAACCACCTTTCCAAAAGGAAGAAAGTGCTTGCAGAGGATGGTCCAAGGGCCACACCCTGCAATTGAACTTTCTTCTAACCATCTCAACAGCACGTGGAATGGGCGGGGTAGATTCCTCAGAGTTCTCTACTTCTAACCTTTTCTTCATTTACTAGAATGGGCGTAGGATGTCAGCCACACCTCGTTAAGAGTCCTGATCAGTGGAATGGGACTTTTATTGGTTAGAAAATGAAACAGGTCGCACAGTAGCAACCCTGGGTCTGTACGATGACAACCGTAAGAAATGCACGTACAACTGCCGTACAGCAAGGTGTTGTGAGTGAAGAGGCTGCAACACATTTGTATTTGGAGGAAACTTAATTGGAAATTTGAAATTCTCTCTTCTACATTTTTAACATGTAACCAAGTGCCTTGAACTCAGCAAGCTCTGTTGAAGATAATGGTGATTATTTAACAGCATGTAGAACCAGTACCTCTTATGTGTTCCTCATGGACACAGGACTTCCCAGATGCCTCTGTTTCTGACCTCCAGATCAGGCTGCCCGATGGCTGTACCTTACTAGATCTGTCCAGGATCCCAAGGACATGGCGGCCAATAGTTTCTTCAACAGCTGCTGTTGTCTTTACAACTTCCAAGAGGATCTTGAGAAGTCTATTATTAGCTTTCTGGAGAGCATACCTGCATATATAAATATTTATTAAAATTATTAATCTTTTAAAAGCAAACATTTTGCTTATATCCTACAAAAAATACACTGCAAAGCATTTGATTTGAAAAATATCCTATGTCCTCCCTAACTAGATAGCATGCAATAGCATCTACAGTGATGAGCTTGTTTGTGATTAACATGATTGATCCTGAAAAATTTTAGCCAGTTTAACAGCAACATTTTAAAAAAAATATGTAGCATTTTATCGACTTGAAATAAGTTAAATAACTAAAATTTTAAGATAGTAAGCAAAGTAGAAAAAAATTTTAAGCAGACACAAAATTTAAGTCTTAAAAAGTATCAAAGTATCCAAACACACATAAGTTACTAAGTTGGTTATTCATTTAGATATTTTTCACAATCAATCATTTTATCTGTCAAGCAAATTACTTAAAAATATAATTTAAAAATCTCAGCAGAAAAAAAAAACTGTGGTAGTATATCTGCAACTTAATGGTGATAAACTAGATGTTCAAATTGCAAAAAGTTAATAGGCACAGGACTGTTTTTTAAAAGGTCTATAGTGAAATTTCAGTTTCTGCTTCCAAACATCTCAGGCCATTTTTTATTTTATTTGCTCCAGAGAGAAATCTTGTTAAACATCCTACATTCATTCCAGCCAGCAGAAAGAACCTATTTACAACTACACAGAATTAATGGTATGCCTTTTTCTCAAAATACATTTTTACTTTTTAAAAAAGTCAGAAAATACTGCTAATCATCCACCTAAACATCTAGCACTCAGAAGTAATCATCACTAATAGAGATTTTAAAATCTCTATTTATGGATTCCCCACAATGAGTGTACATGTATATTTATATGTATATAAATTTTCTTAAAAGGATCATCCTGGACAAAATGTTTTTGTAAGCTTTCTTTTTTGCTTAATATGAACATTTTTCCATGTCAAGAAATGTACTTCCATCACTGATTAGCCAGAAGATTACCTTATTACTTTTCTGAATAACTAAACAACTCTCTCATTCTCATAGCTGAATCTGACCATGGCACTAGAGTGGCAAACAATAAATGTAGACAAAATCAGAGACTTTCTTTGTGAAAGTCCCCTGACTTAAGACAGTTTTATCACTCAGATTCACAATGCAGGAGGTTACCAACAGCCGGGTTAAAAGATATGTTTCACAGGCACATGACAAATCTATCTATTTTAAGACAAGGTAATAAAAGAAGTAGTTTTCCGTAAGTATTTGTCAAGTGGAAGAGACAATTCTATTTTTGTACCTATATCAAGTTCTCTGCTTATATAATCAAGAATATTAAAAATAAAACTCAAAAACTAAGTAGGAAGTCAAGGGTTTAATTTCATTAACTTTTTCTGAGGGTCTGTTCAAGTCCCAAACCTCAGGATTAGGATAATGTGAAAATATTTTTATTTAAGATAAATGATTAATACAATGGTAAAAAAAATACTCATTTTATAAGCACTTACAATAAAAATTCCTAAAAATTAAATACTACATAATTTAAAAATATACCAATTAGAGATAAATAATATAAAATAAACAAAGTGTTTATTTTATATTGCTATGGTTAATTCTAGTTTTCATACACTGTCTTTCTTGTTTGAGCTCCATACTGACTGCGTTCCATACTGATGATCCAATGGGGAAGCCAAAATCTTAGGGGCCAAATTCCTCCATGCAAGCTGAGGAAGGGGGTTAGGAGGACACAAAGGGTGGACAGTCACAGAAATTGGAAAAGGAGGAGATTAAGTTAGTAGATATTAGTTTTAACTTAAAAATTTTTCATTTGAACAAAACAAATTTTCAAATATTGTGCTTAGAAAGTCCTTAGTATTAATGAGGGACATTTATTTGCATTTAGTATTTTATAATTTTCTATTAACTTCTATAAAATTAAGCAAAGTTCTGTAGAGACTTGGTGATTAATTCATTCCTCTATAAAAATGTGATATGGATTAAAAGTTCTCATGTGTTATGCCATAAGTACATGAAAGAAGCTAAATGTGGAGTATGTACACATATATGAATATTTCTCAGTGTAAACAAGCCAGGGCATAGCTTACACTGAATGCATGTCTACACGGTGGGAACAAAGTGGGAAAAAGAAGAAGAGATTTCACAAACATAAGTATTTTTTAGGACACAAAATGATATGCAAGAGGAATAAAATTAATCATGATTTCATATCCATAAATACCTTAACATTTAGAGTTAAGTATACAATTACTATCTAATGAAAAATTACATACTATATAAGATATCCTTTAAAATGTACAATAAAAATTGATAATTCTTGACATTTTACACATATACAAATAAGAATATGATGGTTTTTATGACAAAGTACAAATGTACAGGACAAAAAGATTAGTATCTTAAAACAACCATTTTAATTCACTTTGCAGTGAGAAAGTACACACTTTGCATACCTTTCATGGGACAGAATATCAGCAGGAACATCTTCAGGTTTTCTGTCCAATTCCTTTTCTTTAAATGTCTGCTCCTCAACTTCCCCATGGTTTTCATTTCCATTCTGGCGAAGTTTGTTTAATGGCAGGGAGGACAAGACAGAAAGAAAGCCTGTCATCTGGGAATTAGCAGTCACCCTCTCTACTGGTCTGAGGTGAAACACACAAACACTGCCTGAATTAATGTTTACCTACATTTTATCAGGAGATTAGCATTATCAAAAAAGATAAAACATTCTAGTACAGAAATAAAAAAACTTACAAGGGGTTCAAAGTAACGCATGCCATCCTGGGCAATAAAGTTCGTTAGGTTGCTTCTTGATGAAGCAATACTTGCTATAGCAATGCCAGATTCAAATTACCTTAAAGAGAATGTAAGGCATTTTAACTCCACCTACCTTACATGTAAGCAATCACAAATAGGTTAAAGCTTAATACCTACAAAATATACATCTCACACCAACAACAAAGACAGACAAATCCTACTGCATTGCTGCTCCATTGCTCCTAGGTGGGCCAGAGTCCATACTACCTGTGTTTGCGTACTGCAGCTGCGCAGCTCACAGCACAGCTTCTCTCTTCCAGCTAAAGACAGCTGCTTTAGCGCTTCCAGCTCCTCTAAAAGCACCCTCTCTCTCTCTGAAACCAGGTTTTCATTATCTATTGAGGATCTCTAAATGAGAAAAAAGGTCATGAGAGAATATTGTTTGCGACAGAGGAAAAGAGCAGAAATATTAAGCAGATTTCTTTTAACCCCTTGTGAACAATGGGCCCTGGTACTACTGATGATTCATATCCACAATAAGGGGTTAAAAGGCATATACAAACTTCAATGCAAAATTGGAAACTTTAGAAAAAAGCTAATTAAGTTTAAATACTTAGGAATCTGTATAGTTCAATTAGTATTTTTAAGTCAATTTTGCATTGAAAATTCAGAAATCTGAATTCACAAAATACGATGAAGAAAAGCAAAACTAATTTTTCCAAAATATGCTTTAGGCTCAAATCTCAATTTTCCTATTACTTTACATTTGAAAGAAGGTGTTAAGGATTTCGTTCTTCCTATCTCTCCTTTTTGCTTTAGTTTTCCTAATTCAAAAATTTGGTTTTCTAAGAATTTTTACATAAATCTCTTTGCTTTTCTGCAATGATTTTGTGAGTATATTTTATTCAGCAATTAACAAGAACCCAGCTCCCAAATACCAAGGAGTATTTAATTTTAGTCAAGAAAGGGATAAGAACGTTATATAAATTTGCATTTCTCAAATCAAGAAGAGATGTTTCTCTGGAAAAAGTTCCAGAAACATACCACTTCAGAAGATTTCCATGATGATTAAAAGGATGGATTATAGATAGATAAAGGTAAACCTTGGAGATGCTACTTTGTGGGCTCTAAGAACTACAAATATGGGAAAACTGAATGACAGCGACTACATGCTTGAGCACTTCAGCACTAAGGATCTCCAAAGTGCCAAAGTGATTTTGCTGTATATGGTCAACAAAATGATTTAAAAGAAAAACATTAACACTGTGGTCACTTTTCTACATGGCAAAGACCTAACAAGATCTAATGCCATTAGGTCTGGAGGGACGTGTTCTTCTTGTTAAATATTTGTATTTGAAATAGTTTTGACTTTTCAAAATAGGTTACACAAAAATTACCATCATTTTGACTGGGAGAAGAGAGACTTTAAGTGCCGTACCTGGGATAACTGTCTGTTAAGTCTCTTAATTTCCTCCTGAAGCTGTTCCTGGTCTTCCCGCTGCCTCTCCAACTGTCGCATGTGTGCCTGCCTTAACAGCTCCATTGCCTGCTGATGTTCTTGGTACTGTCGTACAAGTTCCTGTCTCATATCTTCCAACTGTTCTTCATTCAACATCAGCTGTCTAGAAGCCTCCATGTTTGATACCAAAATCTCATCATGAATCTTTAATAGTAAAATAAGTAAGTAAATCCCAACTTAATATATTTTGTGGAGATCTGTCAGCACTGATATATGAAAGCAGTTCTATTAACTTGATAAAGCACCTGATTTTTTATCTTTATTATTAAAAAACGGCCATTTAGGGAGTGAACCAATGGAAAAGGAAGACCTTTCTATCTGTCTCTAACTCTGCCTGTCCAAAAAAAAAAATTAAATTAAAAAATAACTTTTTTTTTTTTTTACTTTTGTGTATGGCATTGACTTGTGCCTTTTTTTTTTATTATTTAGTAAATATAAATTTCCAAAGTACACTTTATGGATTACAATGGCTTCCCTCTCCCCCCATAATTTCCCTCCCACACACACCCCTCCCATCTCCCGCTCCCTCTCCCATTCCATTCACATCAAGATTCATTTTCAATTCTCTTTATATACAGAAGATCAGTTTAGTATATATTAAGTAAAGATTTCATCAGTTTGCACCCACACAGAAACACAAAGTGTAAAATACTGTTTCAGTACTAGTTATAGCATTACTTCACATTGGACAACACGTTAAGGACAGATCCCACATGAGAAGTAAGTACACAGTGACTCCTGTTGTTGACTTAACAATTTGACACACTTGTTTATGGCATCAGTAATCTCCCTAGGCTCTAGTCATGAGTTGCCAAGGCTATGGAAGCCTTTTGAGTTCGCCGACTTCAATCTTATTCCGACAGGGTCATAGTCAAAGGGGAAGTTCTCTCCTCCCTTCAGAGAAAGGTACCTCCTTCTTTGATGGCCCCGTTCTTTCCACTGTGATCTCACTCACAGAGATCTTTCATTTAGTCTTTTTTTTCCCCCCCAGAGTGTCTTGGCTTTCCATGCCTAAAATATTCTCATGGGCTCTTGAGCCAGATCTGAATGCCTTAAGGGCTGATTCTGAGGCCAGAGTGTTATTTAGGACATCTGCCATTCTATGAGTCTGCTGTGTATCCCGCTTCCCATGATGGATCGTTCTCTCCCTTTTTGATTCTTTGATTTTTTAAAAAGAGATTTTTCAGGCTAGTGCTGTGGCACAGTAAGCAGATTAAGCATCCAACTGCAGTGCCAGCATCCCATTTGGGCACTGGTTTGAGTCCCAGCACTCCACTTCCAATCCAGCTCCCTGCTGATGGCCTGGGAAAGGGATAGAAGATGGCCCAAGTGCTTGGGTTCCTGCACCTGCAGGAGACCCCAAAGAAGCTCCTGGCTCCTGGCGTGAGGCCATTTGGGGAATAAACCAGTTGATGGAAGACCTCTCTCAGTCTGTAACTCTGCCTCTCAAGTAAATAAATCTTAAAAATTTTTTTTCTTGATACAAATGCCAAATAATATGAACTTGGTTTATTATCATTACACACATTACTTTCCAGAAGCAAAATAGCTGTGTATCAGCTAGTTTCACTAACAGTCTAATTCTAGGGGAGGAGAAGAAAGATGCTCGAGATTCCTTCAAATTACTAACGGAGCTTTACCTCCACAACTTCTCTTGACATTTTAAGATGGGGGTACTGACATCAATGAAATATTTGTTTTAAAATTAAATTTATCAGACATGAGAAACTATGACTATTTTATTTATATTATGTGGTGATTATCACAGTACTACAGAGAACTTTTTGATAAGGAATACTTTTCAATATATTTTATTTGGAAATTAAATCTTTAAATTCTATGATTTCTATATTCTCACACACATAAGTCTAGTGTGGGTTTGATGAGAAGTTATATTCCTGAAGAAATAGCTCAGACTGTAGCCTGCCCTGTGGTAGAGCAGTTAGAACCACTGCCTACCATGCTGGCATCCCACATGGGCACCAGCTCGTGTCAATGCTGTTCTGTTTCTGATCCAGTTCTGTGTTAATATTAGGCCTTGGAAAGGTAGCAGAAAATGGACCAAGTGTTTGGGCCCCTTGCTGCTCATGTGGGAGACCCAGATGAAGCCCCTGGATTTGGTCTGGGCCAGCACTGGCTGTTGTGGCCATCTGGGGAGCAAACCAGCAGATGGAAGATGTCTATCTCTCCCTCTAACACTAACTTTCAAAATAAATTTAAAAATTAAAAAAAAAAAAAAGAAAGAATAAAAAAATCTCATATTACTTAAAAGAATCATTTTGCCTTGAACAGTTAACTGGTAAATTAAAGAGCTTTTTGTGAATCCCTCTCAAGTTTTGCATTCCATAGAGCTGAAAGTTTTATCTGCATATCTCTTAGAACATAACTTATCATGAACATTAATATCTTTAATGAATAAGAAAGAAAAATGAGAATTAGCATATAAACAGTATAAAAACTGTCTTCTTAAACAGGTAGCTGTTTCCTTGTAATGTTACATTTAATGAAGCAGATCTTTCACTCATAGATACTGTCCATTAAAAGTATAAATAATCTTCTACTGGTTCAAACAAAATTAACATAAGTATGACTCACAATGAGATTTTACCATGCACTATGTCTGTAACACAAACAAGAATACTAGGAACCCAACTTGTTTTATTTAATACTAAGTGACTTGTCTCTAATACTTTGTAACTAATAAAGCACATTACTAATGTGTATCTTGAATTAAGACTGCAGTTGATACTTTCCTCCTTCAGGAAGCAGTATTACTAACATTTTTGCATTTAGAGTGAAAAAAGTCAAGAGGCGTACTTACAGATTCTCTGACTATAAATGTCCTATCTTTGGAGAACATTTCTTCTGAAATAGGCAGTTCACGGTCCTTTGATTCTAGTATACGAGCAAGGTCATCATTATTTGATAACAGAACTTCTGCTCCATCTTCTCCTAACTCTTTACTAAGTGGTTTAAATTCTTCTTTAGATTTCATCTCCGTTCCCTCAAACCTCTGAAGATTGGTTTGACCCTTTGGTAATTTCATTTCATCAAAATGCTGTTCTTGCTGGCAGAGAGCATGCGTTTGCTTTGATGATGCAGCATTTTCTTTTCCCTCAGATATTCTAGACAATTCAGTTTGTTGAGCAAATGCTATACTCATTGACACAATGACCTAAATAAATAAAGCAAACAAAAAAGGATTGCATTTATAAGTACCAGCAAGAATTTAAAAAGTAAGTTATTCCCCAAAATTTTATGAAATAGAAAAAAACATGGCATCATAGTTTTAAACAAAAAGAGATGCTATGATAGATAAAGCAATACAGAGATAAAGTGACGATTTTGCAATGACTCTGGCTGCTTTGTTAATAAAAAGTACATTTTTTCTTAGTATAATAGAAAAAATTTCAGTATGAAAATTAGAAAATGAAAGTCTTTTTGTTACTTTCTTCCAAGAAAAGTCACTATAAACACTTTAGCAAACACTTTTCCAAAGCTTTCTCTTCTTTACTAATATGAGGGTTCTTCAAAGCCATCCATGGAAAATTATGAAAAAAAAACTACATAAATTTCAAAAAAATTTTTTTAAATATCAATTTTTTGAAAGGCAGATTACAGACAGACAAAAAGAAAAGGAGACAGAGAGAGAGCATGTGCTTCCATCCGCTGGTTCACTCCTTAAATAGTGGCAATGGCCAGAGCTGGGCTAATCCCATGCCAGGAGCCAGGAGCCTCTTCTGGGTCTCCTACATGGGTGCAAGGGCCCAAGGACTGGGGCCATCTTTCAACACTTTCCCAAGTGCATTAGCAGGGAGCTAGATCAGAAGTGGAGCAGCTGGGTCTCAAACTGGTGCACCTATGGGATGCTGGTGCTGCAAGCCACAGCTTAACCCATTGTATCACAGCACTGGCCCCAGATTTTAAAGATTTTTGTCACCAAAATAAACTTGTACTGACCTGTTAAAATATACTGCATAGGATTCTAGCTCCAGGCACTAAGAAGGATAAGGCATTAGTCGGAAAAAAGCCTGTATCAGAGTAACATGAATTCTGCTGCAAATAAAGAACAAATGTCAGGGCTGGCACTGTGGGACAGTAGGTTAAGTGGCGCTGGCATCACATAAGGGTGTGGGTTTGTGTCCTGGCTGCTTCACTTCCTATCCAGCTCCCTGCTAATGTTCCTGGGAAAGCAGCAGAAGACGGCCCAAGTGCTTGGGCCCCTGAACCCCCACGGGAGACCTGCAGGAAGCTCCTGGCTCCTGGCTTCGGATCAGCCTTGCTCTGGCTATTGTGGCCATTTGGGGAGTGAACCAACAGATGGAAGACCTTTCTGTCTCTCCCTCTGTATCTCTGCCTCTCAAATAAATAAATAAATATAAAAAAAAGAACAAATATCAAACATATGATGATGTTTGGGTGAAGAATAGTGAAATCATTAGTGTTTTATGAGAAGTTTATGAGAATCATGCTCCCCAGAATCAGGAGTTTACAAATGGGTAACTCAAATGAAGAAGAGACCAGACAATGCTGAAGATGAAGCCCACTGGAGCAGACCATCCACATCTATCTGTGAGGAAAGACTTTCATCTTGTTCATGCCATACATGAAGAGGACCTATGATAAACAGCAGAAACTAAACACCACCACAGACTCCTCAACTGGTTCAGCTGACACAATTCTGACTGAAAAATTAAAGCAAAGCAAACTGGATTCGATGGGTGCCCAAATTGTTGTGGCCAGATGAGCTGCAGGCAAACCAGAGATTCTGACAAAAATGTTAAACAAGTGGGATCAAGAACCTAAAGAATGCCTTTTACGAACTGTTAACAGGAGACGAAACAGGGCTTTACCAGTAGTTTCCTGAGGATAAAGCAGAATCAAATCGACGGTTACCAAAAGCAGAAGCAGTTCAGCCAAATAAAGCAAGACCCAGTCAAGAGCAGAGGTCAGGGCAGCAGTTTTTGGGGATGCTCAAGGTATTTCGCTTGTTGAGTTTCTGGAGGGCCAGGATATGAGCACATCTGCTGACTGCTGAGTGTTTTTCAGAGTTAGCCGGAAGCAGAAACAAACTCAAGAAGATTCATCAGGGAGTCCCTCACCATGCCAGTATTTCTGCTCATTCTTCTCATCAAACAGGGGCAATTTTGCAAATTTCAGTGGGAAATCATTAGGTATCCACTTCCCATACTGATTTGGCTCCTTCTGATTATTTTTAATAATCTTAAAAAAATCTCTTTAAAGGGCATGCATTGTTCTTCAGTTAATAATACAAAGAACTCCGCATTGACATGGATAAATTCTCAGGACTCAATACTTTATGAATGGACTGAATGGCTGGTATCATCATTTATGCAAGTGTCTTGAACTTGATGGAGTTTATGTTGAGAAATAAAGTTTATATTTTTATCTTTTAATCCCATTTTCTATAAACTTTCTGAAGTTCCCTCAGATATGGACAAGTATTTTTTTTAATAAAAATGTGATCATACATTAAATATCTTTTTAAATCTAGAAATACACTTTGGGGCTAGCGCTGTGGTGTAGTAGGCTAAGCCTCTGCCCAGGGTGCTGGTATCCCATTAGGGCACCAGTTTGTGCCCCAGCTTCTCCTCTTCTGATCCAGCTCCCTGCTATGGCCTGGGAAAGCAGTGGAAGATGGTCCAAGTCCCTGGGCACCTTGCACTTATGTGGGAGACCTGGAAAAAGCTCCCAGCTCCGAGCTTTGGATCAGCTCAGCTCCCACCATTCCAGTCATTTGGGGAATGAAACAGTGGATGAAAGACCTCTCTCTCTTTCTCTCTTTCCCTCTGTAACTACCTCTCAAATAAATAAATAAATAAAGCCTTAAAAAAATACATCTTTAGGCCAGCACCGCGGCTCAATAGGCTAATCCTCCGCCTGCAGCGCTGGTACCCTGTGTTCTAGTCCCGGTCGGGGCACTAGATTCTGTCCCGGTTGCCCCTCTTCCAGGCCAGCTCTCTACTTTGGCCCGGGAGTGCAGTGGAGGATGGCCCAAGTGCTTGGGCCCTGTACCCTATGGGAGACCAGGAGAAGCACCTGGCTCCTGCCTTCGGATCAGCATGGTGCACCGGCTGCAGCATGCTGGCCGCAGCAGCCATTGGGGGGTGAACCAACGGAAAAGGAAAACCTTTCTCTCTGTCTCTCTCTCTCTCACTGTCCATTCTGCCTGTAAAAAAAAAAACAAAAACAAAAACAAAAACAAAAACAAAAAACTCTATATATTTCCCGAGTGTTTAAAATTTCATTTTGGGGCTGGTGCTGTGGCACAGCGGGTTGAAGTCCCAGTTTGCAGTGTTGGCATCCCACATGGGTGCCGGTTAGAGTCCTGGCTGCTCAACTTCCGATCCAACTCTCTACTCTGGCCCGGGAAAGTAGTGGAAGATGGCCCAAGTCTTTGGGGCCCTGCACCCGCGTGGGAGACCCAGAAGAAGCTGCTGGCTCCAGGCTTCCAACTGGCATAGCTCTGGCCATTGCAGCCATCTGGAGAGTGAACCAGCAGATGGAAGATCTACCCCCACCCCGCCTCTCTGCCTCTCTGTAACTCTACCTTTCAAATAAATAAATAAATCTTTTAAGAAAATAAAGATGTGTAAGTTTATTCCATCAGTTCTTTATTGCTGGACATTAACTCATTCTGTCCTTATACTATTTTAAACATCACTGTGATAAAAACGTTTTAATAATTGTATCATTATTCATATCCTTTATTATATCCTCACAATAAATCCCTAGAAGTAGGATACTTGGTTTGTATTATTTTGAACTATGACTACACACATTTCAATCTAATCCAATCCGACTTTCAGCTACAATTATGATCCTAAATCCCTGCTTATTCTAGTTCTTAGAAGTGCAGTTACTTTGAAATTTTGAATAGCAGACTCAGCTTTGACAATTCCCTAAGCCTCTGAGAACTAACTGTAGCAATAATTTCATTTCAAGGGCCATCTCCATAAAAAATTTGCAGGGAGTGAAGCCTTGTTGCTGTAAGTCAAGGAGAAAACATGCCTGGGGTTAGAAACCTTTGTGTCTACTGACCTGTGACCTTCTAATTTCCTTATTGGTTCAGGTCACATAACTGGATGTAACCCAGAACAAAGCACATGTGGGGTTAGAAACTTTTGTGCCTGGTAACCTTTAGCCTTTCTGATTTCTTTAGTGTTCTAGGTAATGTAACTGAACTTAAAGTCCAAGATAAAGCATATCTGGGGTTAGAAACCTTTCTGTCTACGGAGCTTCCCTCACTGATCTAGATCATATACCTGGATGTCTGCTTTAATTTTCTGTCTTCAACCCAACTTGTCTATCTTGGGTTCCAATTTCCATCTGATTCCCACTAGCCACCTTCCTTCCATATGCCACATATTCCAGGTTCTGAATGGAAAAGGTAACACCAATGAGAGCAAGAGAAACAGCAGAAGCAGCAAGTATTGAGCCCTAGTGCTATTTAACTCTCACTATACCTACAAGGTAAGTATTATTACCCCACTTTAACAGATGGGGAAACTAAGGAAGATATTACATTATTTGATTACAGAATACAAAGCAAATAAATTATGGAAGCAGGACTTTAAAATTCTGCACTCTTACCTAAACTCTTCTAAAATCTAACAATAAACTAGTTCCTCCACATCTGAATGGATCTGCCGAGAAGTACAAAGGTACTTTGAAAAGTTTGTGGAAAATAGATTAAAAGGTAAGTTTATTTTGGTGCAAAAAAAAAAAATCCTTGAAATCCATGCATAGGAGGTGTCTTCATATCATTCACAGAAAATGCACACTATGAAAAAACTATATGTATTTCAAAATTTTTAGAGCAGAGATTTAACTCAAAGTATGTCTGAATATACAGCTGAAGCACCCTAAACACTATGCTCGTGTGTTAAACTGCTTCTGCCCAGACAATCCTGCTTCTACATCCCACCTACCAAATTGGACCTCATGGATGCCTAAGGGAGCTGAGACATAACTAAGGTTTGGTAACAAAATTCTGATCACAATTATCTGCAACATATGCCTATCACAGCAAAATGCAAAAATACGCAAATGAAAGAGTTAGTTAACTAGACCATACAACTTAGCAAACAATATCTTTAATCTCTGATGGTCATAATCTTAAAACTAGCTTATGCTTTAATTTTCTGTCTTGAATATGCTCTGCCTATTAATCTCTTCCTATTAAGAGTGCTATAAAGAAAAACAAAACAAAGGCTGAAAATATAAAAGAGGGGGCTGGCACTGTGATGCAGCATGTTAAGCCACTGCTGTGACACTAGCATCCCACATCAGAATGTTGGTTTAAATCTGGTTGCTATACTTTTGATCCAGCTCCCTGTCAATGCACCTGGGAAAGCAGTGGAAGATCACCCAAGTACTTGAGCCCATGCCACCCACGTAGGAGACCAGGATGCAGTTCTTGGCTCCTGGCTCTGGCCTGGTCTAGCCTTGGCTGTTGTGGCTAGTTGAGAAGTGAACTAGTAGATACAAGATCCATCTTCCCAACCCCCTTGGGTGCTTTGACTTTCAAATAAGTATTTAAAAAAAAAAAAAAAGAAAGTTGTGGCCATCACTACAGCACAGCAGGTTAAAGCTCCAGCCTGCAGTTCCGGGATCCATTATGGATGCCAGTTCAAGTCCCGGCTGCTCCACTTCCAATCCAGCTCTCTGCTATGGCCTAGGAAAACAGTGGAAGATGGCCCAAGTCTTTGGGTTCTTGGACCCATGTGGGAGACCTGGAAGAAGCTTCTGGTTCCTGGTTTCGGATTAGCTCAGCTCTGGCTATTGTGGTCATCTGGGAAGTGTTTTAAACCAGCAGATGAAAGACCTGTCTCTCGCTCGCTTGCTCTTTCTGTTTCATTCTTTCAAATAAATAATATAAATCTTAAAAAAAAAAAAAAAAGTGAAGAGATATTTAGAACAGACTGAGACTGGTCCACCAATATCTAACCAAAGCTCCAGGATGACATAATAGAAAAACAGAAAGTAATTACTTCATGAAATAATGGCTGAAAATATTTATAGAAGACTCCACATCCAAGATTCAAGAATATCAATGAATTTATAAGGAGGACAATAGAATCACAAAAATCAAAAAGATTTTAAATGTTTCCAAAGAAGAAACATGTATCACCTATGATCTGACAAGGACCTTCTCAGCAGAAGGAGGTAGAGCACAATGGAAGAACATAATGGAAGATTATCTTCCAAGTCCTGATGCGACCACAGCTGATTCAAATGATCAACACACTGTCTTTCATGACAAAGCAAATAAAAACAAACCAAAACAGAGCTTACTTCCCAACAGGTGAGTAACAAGAGAAAGAAAAAGAAAAAAATCCTAAAAGGAAAGCAAGCCTAAGATACAAAAAGAATAAGGTCATTAAAACATTGTTTTATAAATATGTGGGCAAGGCCGGCGCCGTGGCTCAACAGGCTAATCCTCCGCCTTGCGGCGCCGGCACACCGGGTTCTAGTCCCGGTTGCCCCTCTTCCAGGCCAGCTCTCTGCTGTGGCCTGGGAGTGCAGTGGAGGATGGCCCAAGTGCTTGGGCCCTGCACCCCATGGGAGACCAGGAAAAGCACCTGTCACCTGGCTCCCGACATTGGATGAGCGCAGTGCGCCGGCCGAGGCGGCCATTGGAGGGTGAACCAACGGCAAAGGAAGACCTTTCTCTCTGTCTCTCTCTCTCACTGTCCACTCTGTCAAAAATAAAAAAAATTTAAAAAAAATATGTGGGTAAATCTAAATACTAACAGTATTAAGCATTATCTGAATTTAAATTGTGAAATAAGAAAACACAAGGTACCAGACTTGTGATTCCAGGCAGCATGAAGTAACAAGCACACTATGGCCTCTCTCTTCAAATAATTACAATTAAAAACTCTTAGCAAAACATAAAGCAACTACTGAGAACTCTGACGTGTCAGCAGAGGCAAGCCGACCACAGAGAGGAGTCAAAATTGAGGAAACTGATCTGTGTGGGGGAGGCTGTAGTTTCAACTGGAGCTGACTGCCTGTTTTTTAACAATTTTCATTCTCCAGAGGATTATAACAAGATATCATTCAAAACACGCAAAATCCAACTCAAACTTAGGGCTGGGCGTTTGGTGCAGGTGTTAAGATGCTGCCCGGGATGCCTGCATCCCAGTCCAGCTCTGTATTCCAGCTTCCTGCTAACGTGAATCCTGAGAGGTGACTGAGCAGGTCACGGCTCAAGTATTTACGTCCCTGCTCCCTAACATGGGAGCCCAGAGTGAGTTTCCAGCCTGTGGCTTTGTCCTGGCTACTGCAGACATTTGGAGAGTGAACCGGTGGATAGGAGATCTTTCTCTCTTTCAAATAAATACATAAAAATTTTAAAAAATTCATGGAAAATATGTATTATGAACAAACTATACATGAATTTTAAAGAGCTTCTGGGACCAAATAAATGTTTCTTTCTTTAAAAAAAAAGCTTTTGTTCATTTACTTGAGTCCTAAAGACGGGGGGGGGGGGGGAGGAGAGGGAGAGAGACAGAGAGAAATTGCATTTAATGATTCAAAAGCTGAATTTTTAAGTCTCCCTTTCCTCTCCAAAAACTACTGCTTTGTAACCTTTTCCATCCTACTAAAGAATCCTCAGTAAAAAGCAACTCAATTTTTCTAGGTGCTCAGGTCAAACAATCTACAGTAATATTTCTCTCTTGAATGGTGAGCTCTCGCCCCTTTCCCTGTATCCTTTTATCCAGTTACTTCTGCCACAGAGAGAAATCTGTGCCAAGATTTCACAGTATTTTACAAATGAATTCCATGAGGATGGGGGCTGCAGGACTGAGTAAAACTATCCCCCAACTCCACAGAGTTAGTCACTAGTCAAACAGTCTTCTCAGACTGCAGCTCAGCCTGTCTGCCACTCCTGGGGACAGCTGTTAGAGTAATTTTTTCTTTTAATTAAAAAGTTAATTTATGTTGAAGGCAGACATACATACACATGAGACACACAGACTGGAACATCTCCCATCGGCTGGTTCACTCCCCTGTGTCTGTAATGGCTGGGCCTGGGCCAGCTCAAGCCAGGAGCTAGAAACTCAATCCAGGTGTTTCATGTGGTGGTAGGGATCCAAGTACCACAGACATAACTTGCTGCCTCCTAGCAAGTTATGTGCTTTAGGAGGGAGCTGGGATTAGAAGTGGAACTAGGACTCAAACCCAGGCACTTTGATATGGGCTGTGGATATCCCAACTGGCTTCTTAACCTGCTGGGCCAAATGCCCACCCTTAGAGTAATTCTTAACTTTTCTTTTTCTTAGTTTTCTCTTTCCACTTACATCAAAGTCCTCAACCTGGTCTCTTCACGATTCATTCCCTTATTTCCTTCAGATTTCTCCTGAAAGCCACTTTAGCAGAGAGGCCCTTTGTGATACCCTGCATCAAATAACTCACCCCTCCTGGATTTCCTGTCTTATCCCCTGGTTATTTATTATTTTTCTTCACAGTACTTACAAACATCTGTATGTTATCTGTCTGTACTAACTAGAAAGCAAGGCTCATGGGAGCAAAGATTTCATCATCATCTTCCTCTGCTATATCCCAGCACCCAGAATACCCAGCGCAGTGTAAACAAATGGCTATTTCATCTATACAGAGAATCACAACTCCTACTGGGCCTCTTCTCTGTAGCCTGTGTTTTAGAAAAATGGTTCTCTCCTCCGCCTTGCGGCGCCGGCACACCGGGTTCTAGTCCCGGTTGGGGCACCGGATTCTGTCCCGGTTGCCCCTCTTCCAGGCCAGCCCTCTGCTGTGGCCCAGGAGTGCAGTGGAGGATGGCCCAAGTGCTTGGGCCCTGCACCCCATGGGGAGACCAGGAAAAGCACCTGGCTCCTGGCTCCTGCCATCGGACGAGCGCGGTGCGCCGGCCGCAGCGCGCCGACCGCGGCGGCCATTGGAGGGTGAACCAACGGCAAAAGGAAGACCTTTCTCTCTGTCTCTCTCTCTCACTGTCCACTCTGCCTGTAAAAAAAAAAAAAAAAATGGTTCTCAATCTTTTTCCAGTATCCTAGTAGCATAAGGCATAGCAGAATTAGTACTGGTGACTAACGTGTTTTTAATGCCATGCTGTGACATCAGTGTGGTCTCTTGGGCTAGTACCTTGTTGGCTTTAGGATAATTCTCACTGACCTGTACTTGGGTGTGTTGCTATCAGCTTGGATGAGTGATGTTTTTCACAACACCTTTATATCATCACCATTATCACAGCAATGACACTACTTTAAGACAATATTTATGAAACTTACTATCAACTGATCTGTTGGATGCTTTATATGCAGTAGCTTCCTGAATCCTGGAAAGAATCACTGCTATTTCTATTAGCCTTCTCTTTTAACCTTATTGATAAACAAGATTCAGAAGTTAAGTAACTTTCCTAAGATCAGAAATCCAGTAGGCCAGAAAATGGTATATATGGTATATGCACTATCAAGTCTCAGATTATTATGCTATGATGCTATTTGAGAAATTTATGTAAGATCCAAGTGAGAGATACAATTTGATTCCTCTAAGAACCACAATGAGAGCTATGTAAGGATAGTGCCTCAGTTTTCCTTTCTTTCCAGGAGCTATATATGTTCAGCTCAGAAATAATAAGTAAATAAATCCTATACCCAGATATTTCTTTGGGTCTTGATCTTCTCATTTAATTTAGATTTGCCCTAATTTTTTATGCATTTCCTTTATGTTCTGTTAATCCTCTCCCTTTTAAAACATGTGTACTCCACTGAGATTTTATATTAGAACAGCTGGCTTATTATAAAAAATAAAAAGCAGACAAAATTATAATTCAACAGTCTAACATTGAAATCAATCAGATATACGCTTTTGGAAAGCAAATACAAACACAAATATAATGGAACCAAGTGACATAGCAGGTTATATGGAAGCTATTCAAGAGTTCAAAGGAATAACTCTGGGCATAGCTGCAGCTAGGGATACAGAGCCTAAGTAAAACTTACACTGATAAGCTCCTGCATTTAGCCAACAGCTACTGTTTCATGGTAATCTAGCTTTACTATCTGTAGTTATTACCCAAAAGGTAATATATAGAGGATCAACATCCTCTCCTCCTTTTCCTACCTTCTCCCCTACTTCTGAGGAAAGCCAAATTCCTTTACAAAGTACCTACTCACAAGATGACAAATGGATAGATGTTTTGGCACTCTAAAAAGTTTCTAATTACTGTTCTACCTCAAGAGAAGCATGCTCTTCTCAAGGAAAAATCCACAGAACATTTCACCTAAAGGCAACTGTAGTTGACACCATTATCTGAAAACATAAAGATGAGAGGTGTATGAAACTCAGTTAAAAATAAAGTGATTCCATAATAAAATCTATGTTTTTTTAAAAGATGTAAAGAAATATACACCAACAATGTCTTCCAGATAAACTATAAATTTACCTTAGCAACTTCTTCTTCTAATCGTTCTTGGTACTGTTTTTCCAGCATCTTAACCATATTTGTTTCTGCTTTCACTCCAGATTCACCAGAAAACTAAATTAAAAAGAAAAATGACATGATTAATTACACTAACTATAGAGCAGTTATTTTAAACTTCTACTCTCCGAATATTTCCAAAATATCACTATTTCTTGCAAGTCTATATAGTCTCAGCAAAAAAAACAAATTTCTGTTTTCCCCTAGGACTCAGGAATTTAAAATCCACTGAGTGAAGACCAGGGCTCTATGCTTTCAGTGTTGAGGGACTGATAATAACACAAAGCTAAGGAGAGGCAGAGGAGACTTAGGTGGATTGGCATGCAATGTAAAAAGACGAGCAACTTTTCTATATGATGTGGTTTGTGCTGCAGGAGGTCTCATCTGCTATCCCAGCCTTGGCATCTTGAATTTTGAAGTTTCCTAAACACTATTCTAGAGAAGACATGGTCCTACTTCTCACAGTGGGAAGAACTGTACTGGACAGAACACTGAAACCAATCGGAAAAACAGTCCATAATTTTGCACACAAGACATTTCAAATTATGCCATTTGAGGGGGGGAGTTCTCTAACTTTCTTTGAGGTTTTCTTACTCGAAGAAAACATACTGTCTACCTACACATTCTAGGTCTTTTATGTAAGATAACCTAATATTTATTATGCTTACTTCTCAGTAACTGTTTACTAATTACTGAATCACACAAACAAAGTCAGTGTACATACTAGTTTAAAGAATAAAAATACCTCTATTGCACCATCAATATCGTCTTCATGACAACTTCCAGGGTATTCTGTTCTCTGTACATCAGACTCCGTAATCACCACTGAATCAATGGAGAAACTAAATATAAATTAAAAGGGTGAAAGCATCACTGCTGTGTGTTTCACTGTTTGTCCAGAATTTACACCATGCATAAAGTGTAACTTGGGCAAAGAAACAAGAAAATCACAGATCAACAGTTTATAGACATTATAACTTCAGTCATTTCCAACTTGTTTTTCCAAACAAAAGTAACACAACTGAATATTTTAACAGATCGCCATTATGCCATTGTATGAAAAATGAAGTAGGAAACTAGGATACAGAGTTTTGTAGACTATTTTAACTTTTGTAGGGTAATCAAGAAAGGCCTCATGAGAACATAGCGCCTGAGAAGAGACACACAGGAGATGAGGGGGTTTCACATGCAAATATCAAGCAAGATCATTCTAGGTGGAACAAACAGCCAATGAGAAGTACCTAAAGCAGAAGTACACCAATATGTTCTCTTGAGATCCCCCAAAGAGAGTGTATGGTTTGAGAATACTTAAATGACAGGCAGTTCAGGAGACAGAAGTCAGAGAGGCAAAGAAATGCATCATGTAGGACCCCGTAAGGCAGCATAAGGAAAGAACAGTGGGAGAATAACATTATCTGTCCTAAATTTTAAAGCAAGTTCTGGCACCTGTGCTGACTTTGTTGCAAACAGACTTGAGGGAGTAGTTAGGGTGAGACAGGATGGTGAGATAGGGCGGTGGCAGGGACCAGCGTGGGGGTGAGGGTGGCAAGGAGTGATACAGGTCTTATGTACTTTGTAGGTAGAGAAGACAGGATTTGTGACTGGAAGAGGTAGGAAAGAGGAGTTGTGACAGACAAGATAGTTGCAGAAGGAGCAAACTTTGAGACAATCCAAAGCTCTACTTTGGATGTGGTGAGTTACAGCAGGAAAAAGAGAAAATCCAGCAAGGATGTGAATGACCCTATCTTATGTTCCTTGAATACTCACCACATCAATGGCAAAGCCTAGCAGACAAGGGCTGATTTAATCTAGCACTGTCATAAAATAAAAGTGAGTAAAATTCTCCTAGTAAAATGTGTTTGGTTTACAACAGCATCTATTTTCCACATTTCAAAGAAATACCTCTGCTCTTATTTCTTGAAAATGCTACGCACCTATCTCTTTGCTGAAGTTACAACTTTTTCTTAAAGAACTATCTGGTTCACACTTTGTTACGAGCTACAAACACCACTGAATGGAGCCAGAAGGAGATGACTACCTTGGCTGAAGTGGGCTTTCATGAACAGGGTGAAGCCTCTCTTGCAGACAGGGGACTTCTGTCCCAGAGCTTCCAGCAGCTTCTTTCGACTGTTGCTGCAAAGAGGATACCAGGTGTTCTAATTCCTTAACTTGTTCTTCAAGTTGTTTCATCTTTTCAGTATCTTCCCGAGAAGGTAACTTGCTTTTATGATTGATATCTACATTATACAAATAGAAGAAAACATTCATTTAAATACAAATTTCTTAGTGAAATACCACAAGCACTTATTTATTTATACAGAAAATATTCGCCCTTGTTTAAAAAAAGTTTTAGTGGTAATAACCAAGTTTAAATATGAACTCGATGAAAATAGGAGAACAGTACAACTCAAGAGTATTTTTTTCTTTCCTCACAGCTACAGTACTCCTAAATACAACAATTTCAAGTCTTTAAATGTAAAACAAATTAAAATCATAGAATGCAAAAATTGGTAAGGGCCTTCCCTTCATTGTAATGAATGAAAGAATATTCCTTTCTTTGTAACACTGAGAAAACTGAAAGGTTACAGTGAAATGCCCAACTCTCTAAGTTGTCTTAATTTTAAAATAAAACAAAGTACTGAATAATTGGTATTAATAAAATCATATTGTGGCACATAATCAAAATTTACCAATGTCATGCAAATTGGTCCTCTGAGAGTGAAGTGACAATAACTCTGTCTCCTCTTTTGATAGGCTTTCTTCTGCAAATTCAAGTTTCATGCCATCTACTGGCCGTCCCTGAATAAAAATAAGAGAGAACAGCAGTGACATAATTACATGATGCAGTACTCTGAAATCCATATTAATGCGATTTTGTATTTAAGATGCTTTTACAAGATTGTGACAGTCTGCCATAAACATTTTTCCTTCTAAGTTGCCTTCTAAGTTGTCCCATTTCCTCCTCTGACAGTGATTAATATTATTGTATTATATGTATTAGTATATATATGTATATATATGTATTAGTAATGCTCTTTCTTATTCAGAAGACAGCTCATTTTTACAAAGCAGGTGCTTCACAGAATTTTGGTGGGAAGCTCCATAATATTTACGAGTTGATCTTTGAAACTTCAACTATACACAGTAAAGTTTTTATTTACAGTACATAATAAGATGTTATTTATTGCCAGATATATAAGGGGTTTCTAAATTACATGGAAAAATAAAATTAAAAGATAATGCCAATTTTCCATGAACTTTTTGAAGCCCTTCCATATTGTGTACAAATAAGTAACAAATAGAACACTGCTCTCTGCAGTAAACAGAGAAGAAAAATAATTAAAACAGAATCTTATTTTCTTAACTGTTAAAACCAGGCAGCAATATGTCAGATGCGTGTTATTAATTTACTCATTCATGAAATATTTAACACTATACATTATGACACGAGAGAAAGGGACAGTAAATATAAAATCAGTAAAATATTTCTGTGTGTGCATGTGGGGGGGGGGTAATCCTGTCCTCACAGAATTTATCAATTAGTTGGGGAAATATATTTAACAACAAAGAAGTGCTAAACTATGAAATCTGACTAAAGTGATGCTGAGACAGAAGAAAGACTGATGTGGACTTGAGTAATTATGGAGAAGTCAAATTTGGACCTCAATTGTTTTTGGCAATTATTTTGAAAAGTTAGATAGTAGAGAAAGAGCATTTGTGAAAGAATAAATGGGGCCCCAAGCAGTGAAGACACTGACCTTGTTAAGACGATTTAATCTAGACACCAAGTTTTAACTAAAGCTAGATGAATTCAAGCAAGGGGGAAGAGTTTGGACTTGCCACATTACATGAGCAAGAGACTCTCAAAGCAGGTGATTAACAGAATGAAAATGATTTCCACTGAAGCTGTTTCAGCTGGTCCCTCTTCTCATCAAGTCCTTTAGCCCACTCCTACTTCTTGAGCACTTGCCTATTTCTAGAGGATCTTGCCTCCCACTTTCCAGACAAAATAAAGACCATAGATAAATCCTTAGGTTTCCTGACCAACCCTTCTATATCTTTACCTAATCCAGTCAGCAAATCTTTGCTATATGCTAAAAAGCACTGTGCTAAAAGAGGAAATAAAAATAAGCAAAAGATTCACTGATGCTAAATACTTTAGAATCTGGTTGAAGAAGAAGAAAACAAATAATTGTGACAACATGAAAAGTAATGTGATCCAAATGTAAATTTTTAAAAATAGCTGTGGGTGGGGCCGGCACTGTAGCCCAGTGGGTTGAAATGCAGGCCTGCAGTGCTGGCATTCCATGTGGACGCCAGTTCGAGTCCTGGCTGCTCCACTTCTGATCCAGCTCCTTGCTAATGCACCTGGGAAAGCAGTGGAAGATGACCCACGTTGTTGGGCCCCTGCACCCACATGGGAGACCCAGAAGAAGCTCCTGGCTCCTGACTTCAGATTGGCTCAGCTCCAGCTGTTGTGGCCATTTAGGGAGTGAACCAGCAGATGGAAGACCTCTCTGTCTCTGCTTGTCTACCCCTCTCTGTAACTCCATCTGTCAAATAGATAAAATAAATCTTAAAAAAAAATAGCTGTGGAAACATGAAGAAGGATAATCAAGAATTTAACCAAAAAAGTTAAGTGTAGCAAGCACAGATTTGTACAGGTGTTAAGGGAACAGAGGAAGAAATGTCTGAGGCAGGCGACAAAGATGACACGAAGGAAGTAGCATGTAACCAACTGGAACAACAAGCAGGAACAAACCAAGCAAACGGGAGGGAGATGAGCAGTATCAGGTGGAGGACACCATGGAAAGCACTCAGAGGTGTGAAAGGTCAGGGTGCGTTTGGAAAACTGCAAATACTGCAGTAAGCCTTAAGTCAGGGAGAGGAGCAGCAGATGAAGCCAGGGGCAGGCACGGGGGCCTGACTGGAGTCCCAGCTTCCTGCTAGTGTGCATCCTGGGGGACAGCAGAAGATGGCCCAAGCTTGGGCCCTTGCCATTCATGTGGGGGACCCAAATGGAGTTCCTGGCTCCTAGTTTGGGCCTGGCCCAGTCCTGGCCAATGTGGGCATTTGGGGGACTGAGCCAGGAGATGGAAAATCTCTTCTTCTCTAATGCTCCACCTTTCAAATAAGTAAACTAACAAACAAACAAAAGTCCAACTAAAAGTTAAGGCAATGATACACTGTGATAACCTATCTCCTTCATAGCAGAACCCTGCATGCCTTTGTGAACAGTAGTGAAGCTGCTACGCTAAAATGTGAAATTCATGGAGCGGTGTTGTGGCACAGTGGGTTAAACTGCCACCTTGCAATGCTCCCATCCATGTAGTCACCAGTTCAAGTCCTGGTTGCTCCGCTTCCAATCCAGCTTGTTGATAACGCCTCTAGGGAAAGCAGAGGAAGATGGCCCAAGGGCTTGGGAACATGCCACCCATGTGGGAGAGTCACATGGAGTTCCAGGCTCCTGGCTTCAGCCTGGCCCAGCCGTTGCAGCCATTTGGGGAGTGAACCAGCAGAGGGAAGACCTCTCTTTCTACCTCTGCCTCCGCCTCTGGCTCTCTGTAACTTGGCCTTTAAAATAAATAAATCTTTAAAAAAAATTAAGAGTGGGAATGTGAGAGGAAGGAGGAAGAATGGTTGGAACGTGGGCGGGAGGTGGGGGGGGACAAGTGTTACTATGTTCCTAAATCTGTATATATGAAATACATGAAACTTATGTAATTTAAATAAAATTAAAAAATAAACATATAAAACTTAAAAAAGGAAATTCTTGGCCGATAAAGCAGCTTACAAAAGGCAGGTAATACAATAAATACAAACATTATATTTTCCATTTTACAAACCTTGCTTATTCGCATCTGAAGTAGTAAGAGTTTGTTGTATTCTTCTGTTATTTTGTTGAGAAGAGTTTGCATGTTTTCTTCAAAGTCTAGATGGTAAACAAATAATTATATAATTTCACTCCATAGTAAAAGTCTACATATTTTAATAAATGTTATTCACCTTTACAAAATTTCCCACTTGAAATAAACCTCATGTACTTAGTAATCAAGATTAAAATCTCATTAATGCGAAGCACTTGCTACAAAGATAACCTGAAATTTTGTATTAAAGTATGTTAACTTCTTTTGGGAATCATTAATTTGCACACAGAACATTAATTTTGCTTATTATACATACAAACGGATAGGGCTAGGAAATAGCCTGTGAGGAGTACTAAAAAATTAACTGAGGGTGAAATTTGTTAAACCAATGCTAGACTTAAACTAAGGCACATATTTCTTAACACATTCTTTATTTCTCAGTTATCTTATTCATTTTTGAAATGATAACCAATGGTATTCACATAGTCAAAGTAACTTTCAAAGATTTGGATCTAAGATATTAAAATGAGGAAAACGATGACAGGAGAGGAAGAGAAGATGAAAAGAAAATTTGTGGACAGTTTCAGTTAGCTTCACAATAAGCACGACATATATATTAAATGTAAGACTTCATAAATCTGAAAAGACAAAATATTCAGATAATAAATTCAACTTGGCCTCGAATGATCAAATCAGTATTTAAGGTGAAAGAATCTCATTAACTGTTTTAAGAAATTTAACACAGTTTAACAATGTGGAAAACTTTTATTACCTTGAACTTTGTATCTATAATCTTGTAATTCTGATTCTTGATTTTCAGAAGTGAAAACAGTAGAATTCTCTCTCTCTTCTACATTTATTTCACATTTTAAAGTAGGAGTATAATATTCACCAAGGACACTGCATAAAGTCTGTTAACATTAACAACAGAAGTGAGTTTTTTAAAGAAATTAAAATTTGATTTATGCCTCCAGAGATCATTAAATACCAATTTCCTAAAAGTAAAAACAGTCAAAATGGCACAGGAAGCTCTAGTAAGCAAACCTCCTCCATATACCAGTTCTATTTGGAAAAGAAATAATCAGGTCTAAACCTTTTCTCTATGTATAGAAAGACATGAAATCTTACATCAGTGAAATATTAATCTTCATTGCACAGAGCTAAATTTTTGTTTCCTTCTAACAGTAAAAACACATCTTGTACTTTAATCACTTCCTAGCTTGGATCCTATTCTGATGTTATCTCTGTTAGGTTAACTAATTCTGAAAAAAAACACACACACACACACACACAGGACAAGAACGGAAATTCAGAAATAATGATTAGCAAAAAGTTTTTTTTTTTTTAATATTTATTTGAAAATCAGAGTCAGAGAAGGAGAGACACAGAGAGATCGTCTATCCACTAGTTCACTCCTCAAATAGCTGTAGGCGCCAGGGCTGAGCCAGGAGCTTCCATTGGGGTCTTGCAGGTAGGTGGCAGGGGCCCAAGCACTTGGGCCATTTTCCAGTGCTTTTCTCAGGCCGTTAGCAGGGAGCTGGACTGGAAGTAGAGCAGCCGGGACTCCAACTGGAGCCCATACGCAGGTGGCAGTTTTACCCGCTATTCTGCAATGCCAGCCTTTACTAAGAATTCTTTAGGGGTGAACGTTTGGCACAGTGGTTAAGATTCCACCTTCCTGCCAATGCAGACTTTGGGAGGCAGCAGTTAACACTCAGTATTTTAGGGTCCCCGTCTCCCATTTGGGAGATGCGAATTGAGTTCACAGTTCCTGGCTTTGGCCTTCCTGTCCCAGCCCTGCTATTGTGGGCATCTGGGGAATGAACCAGCAGATGGAATATCCCTGTCTAAGCTTCTCTCTCTGCTTTTCAAATAATTTTTTGCGTGAAGTCTATAAATCTAGAGAAATTATAGAGTATCAAACAGGTGATTATATTCATTTACTTTTGGATAACATAAAAAGTAGTCTTCTGTGGTTTATACATGCAAGAACATTAAACATATCTGATGTATTATTCCAGTTGTTCTCCTCAGCAACAAACAATTCTAACAACATTTAAAACAACACACCGCATAATGATTTGCTAAGTTTCACCTTCACCCTTCACATAACATTAAATAACTATCAACAACTTCCAGAATTAAAAACCAATCTGGCAGCAACTTTTTATTGCCATTATTTCTGGAGATTTGCTTAAAAGTTAAATTATACTTCCAATTGAGTTTATTAAATTTCAGCATATCTTCTAAAGTGGAATTTTATCACATTAGAGTTTAAGAAACCTTAACTGACCAATTTATAGATGAACAAACAAGGACTCAGGCAGAGTAAGCAGCCTAACCACAGCAGCTATCAGTGATCAGTCTGTTCCACTGGTGAGATAATTTACTTGTATTTCTTTGTTGCAAACTGACTATCAGAGAAACTGTTCATTTTAAGCTTAAAAACTCAGGAATACTCACTGCAGTTCCGAAGCAAGGCAGTTGGGAAAACCAGTCTGGAGGATTCTGCTTACCAAATCAATAGCCACCTAAGATTTAGCACTTTTTATCTAAAAGTATTTTTGGCTAATCTCTTACCTGTGAAATACAGGAACATTCCTCAGATACTGCCTTTTGAAGTTTTCCAATGAGCACCTGTAAAGGCTTTGCTTCATCACCTAATGGAACAGATACCGCGTTGAGACATTTAATTGACATACTTAGTAATATATTTATCATGGGGTTGCAACTGGAAGCTTCCCTGTTGTAAGACTGGCTTTAAGTGCTTTATTTTTTCAAAAGTATTTTCCAATTGCTCAATGTTAACCATCTCAGATAATTTGTAAGATTTTCCATTTTCATTCTACAAATGGTAAACACAAGGGACTTCCAACTTTTTTTTTTACTACAACCCAATACACAAAATATATCTTACATCATTATCATTCATAACATGCATTTGACACTGAAGCAAAAATCCCCGAAATCAGTATTTACTCTGTTTGTTAAGCACTCTAATGCTTTTTTGTTCTCCCCTACCATGTTAAAATAACGCTACTCACACTAAACTGACTTTATCACCCATCAACAGACTTATTACCTTGCAATCTGGAAAACACTGGACTACGTGAGTAGTCATGACAACCATACTCCGTAGGCTATTAAATTGAAGCCCCAACAACTCCTGAAGTGAAAATATATCCTGTATGTAATGTCACTCCTGAAATTCTATTCAACAGAGTAACTACATTAGAAAAACTTATGAATCACCTCTAACACAGGTTAACTGAGTAACTAAATAACTATCAAAAAGTTAACAGTCGGAGCCGGCGCTGTGGCGTAGTGGGTAAAGTCATCACTTGCAGTGCCAGCATCCCATATGGGTGCCAGTTCTAGTCCCAGCTGCTCCTCTTCCGATCCAACTCTCTGCTATGGCCTGGGATAGCAGTAGAGGATGGCCCAAGTCCTTGGGCCCCTGCACCCATGTGGGAGACTCTTTCAAATAAATAATCTTTAAATAATATGATCTTTTTTAAAAAAGATTTATTTATTTGAAAGAGTTACGGAGAGGAAAGAGAGGTCTTCCATCTGCTGGTTCACTCCCCAATTGGCCGCGATGGCCTGAGCTGCGCCAATCCAAAGCCAGGAGCCAGGAGCTTCCTCCGGGTCTCCCACGCGGGTGCAGGGGCCCAAGGCCTTGGGCCATCCTCTATTGCTATCCCAGGCCGTAGCAGACAGCTGGATCAGAAAAGGAACAGCTGGGACTAGAACAGGCACCCAATTGTGATGCCGGCGCCTCAGGCCAGGGCTTTAACCTGCTGCACCACAGCGCTGCCACAAATAAATAAATCTTTAAGCAAAAAAAAAAGTTAACAGTGGTTGACATCTGGCCTAGTGTTTAGGAGCCCCACACCTCAACCTTAATCTGATACTGGAGTGCCTGGGTTGAAAGTCCCAGCTCTGTTTCCAATTTCAGCTTCCTACAAGGTGTACCCTGGTAGCCAGCAGATGATGGCTCCAGTAATTGAGTTCCAGCCACACATGTGGGAGACCTGTATTCAGTTCTGGGCTCCTGGCTTTGGCTACTGGCACAGTACTGCTATTATTTGGGGAGTAAACTAATGTATGAGAGATTACTTTATCTTTTTTTTTTTAACTCTGGGCCTTTTGAATAATAAATTTTAAATTAAAAAATCCTACAGTAAGTCTTGTCATCAGTCGCATAAATATGCCTCAGAGTGCATAAAGCATTTTCTAATCAAACTCTTGTTAATCTTTCTGGCTCTGGCTCCCCCGCCCCTTCCCCCATTTCTTATGATTTGAATTCTTAATTCTCCAACAGATGCATTCTAACACCTCCAGAGCTTAAAGACTTCAGAGTGTCCCCTAAAACTCCAACCCCACTACTCCTGCTCTCTGCTTCACGCTGCTCATCCTCCCAGGACGCATGAGACTTTTTTTTCCCATTCTTTGTATTCATTCTTCTATTTCAGAAACTGTCATTTTACATATGCTTTCCCAACGGACTGTGGCTTCTGGCTGAATGATTCCATGACTTTAATTTTCTCAAGTACTTAGACAGATGTCCAATGACTGTATGAACTAATGCTCAGAGAACTGGGAAACCCCACGCGTCTTCCTCAAAGGATTCTAAAACAAGCACAGACTTACGGAATGGTGGGCTCTAAGTGAACATTTATTTACTCCTTGACACTTTTATGTTGAGAAACGATTTACCTGCTTCTTTTGTTTTTGTATTTTGTAGCTCTAACTGGTGTATTTTCTGAAGTTCCTTGATCTTTTCCTCTTGAGCAGAAATAAGCTCCTCTTTAAGCCTGCAAAGAGCTTTATCTTTTTCATTTTCCATGTATTCACGAACCTGATCCACATGAGTTGAATAAACCAGGGAAAGGCATATGCGTTGGGCTTCCATCTGTAGCCTTAAATCATTCTTAAAGTGAATGCATAGAAACATTAGAAAATGTTACAATGACAATCATATACTTTAACTTGCATTTCTCTGCATATACTAACTACAAGGGAGAAAACACATTATGGTTTAAAAATTCATATAAACTAAAGTCTATTTTTTCCCCCACTCTTCACTCTGTTGCATTGATCTACTTGTCTTTTTCAAGGAAAGTAGCACAATGTTTGCATTACCTCAATTGTATAGCAAATTCTGACATTTGATTTAACTAGTATGAGTCACTTTTGACTTTTATTTTAAAATACTTTAAATGTAATGCAAAGAGTAGTAAACATAATTTACATTAACAGAAGCCAACATTTTTATCGTTCATTTTTATTCCCCTATCATCCTTTCATTTTTAATTTTCTCTACATCACTTATTACCACCTGTTACATTATATATCTACTTGCCTATCATATTTCATTTTCCTTTAATCCCTGTAAAATACAAGCTTTTTCTTTATTGCCTATTTTTATTCACTGTTCTATCACCAGTGCCTAGAACAGTACCTTGGAATGTAGCAGAGGTTCCTCAAGCATTATTAAATGTTGCACTGAAGTGCCTCCTCACCACACACCAACACCACAAGGATCTAGTTCTATTTCTGGGCTTTCCATTATGTTCCACTGATCTGTCTACCCCAGCATCAAATCACATTGTTCAATACAATTTTATAAGCTTTGCTATTAAAAATTTTTTTCTAGCATTATCTTGGTTATCCCTGAATATATACTTTTCTACATCAATTTTAGACAGTCTTTTATTCAAGATCATAAAAACGTCTTCAGTTTCGATCAAATTACAGTGAAAGTAGAGAATAATTTGGTGATAACTGACACTTTACTTTGTATTTTTCAACTACTTAATAAGATACATATTACCACATTGTCAGATGTTTATGTTCTTTTAAAGATAATTTTAACAAAAGTTCAAACCATCTTTTATAGGTGTAGAAACTTTTGTAGGTTTCTTCTGTTCATATCCTTGATATCATTTCTACTTCTGCCAAAATGCATTTATGAAGAACCATAAAAGAATGTTGAAATAGTAAACTTGACAGTGAGTATATATCCTTTAAATATTTAAACAGGAATGTTTCTAAGTTTCACCATTAGAAATATTACCTGTTAAACATTTTGATGAAATTTCCCTTCTATTGCTGGTTTCACTTCCTAATTTTATTAGTATAAACAAGTTGTTAAATTTTTTATAGATTCTTTTCTAGCATGTACTAAAATGATCGTAAGAGTTCTCTCCTGTGATGTAACAACATGAAGATAATTGTTTTTTCAGATGTTGAACTATACTTCTACTCTCAGGATAATTTTCTAATATTTTGTTCAGGATTTTACAACCACAATCATAAGTGAAATTAGTCTGTTATTTTCTTGAACTGTCCTTATTAGGTTTACCTATCAGTATTATACCAGCCTCATAAAATAAACCTGGTGGCTTTCCTTCCTCCTCCCACTCTCTCTTTAATCCCATTTTAGTAAGCAATTATGTATTTTTCTCTGAGACCAGTAATATATACTTCTGAAATGGTCTCAGTTGAGTATTTTTGGTTGGAAGACAGGTAAAATGGAAAATGAGTACTATTCAAATTCTTTAATATCTACTATAGTTTATTCAGATTTTGCATTTCTATTAAATTGTGGTAATTTATATTCTTCCAGAGAATCATCTACTTTACCTACATTTTCATATTTATTGGTAGAGTTTATAGTTCATTTATGAATGCTAGAAATGGTACTTGTACTTCCTTATTTTCATTATTCATTTCATTTGTGTCTCCCCCCAATCCTTGTTCATATTCTCAGAGACCTACATAATAACCTTATCATAACTTTTTCAAATAAACTTTCAAAATTATTGAAAATTCTCCCTTTTTTGGTTTTGCTTATTCCTGCCGTTAACTTTTTACTTCCTTCTACTTTGAGTTTATATACTCTGATACTATTCAGCTTTTCAAATGAATAATTCACCTGCTTTTCACTATTTCTTGTTTATAAAATGGGTATGTTTAACACTGAAAATTGCCTTCTAAGCACCATGTGGTATGTATTCTGCCTTTCCTGGTTCTTCTTGTGCATTTATTTTTCAAGATGAACTGTAAACACAGTTGAATTTCAGTAACTTTCCACTGTGAGCTGGACTGGAACTATGTAAGGTTTGTGGTCTACTCTACAGAAAACCTGGTACTTTATAATGTTAAAACTTTTCCACTCAGAAATGAGATTTTTCATTCATTCACATCTCAAATCTCTCATTAAAGTACTACACTATTGTCTGTATTAGTCTGACAAATTTTTGGATAAGTTTATGAAAATTTATTTTACATTAAGGATTTCTTGTTCCTTGCTTTTATATTTATTAATATACCTGTGAATTATGACAACTATCCTTGAATTTACACCACACATATTTTTGTCTCTGCAATGATTATGCCCTACAGAATAATGCTGAATAGCAAGTGACAACAGGTATTCTGATATTCTTCCTAATGCTAACATGAAGGCCTATGCTGTTTCACCACTGATTCTTGGTAAGGGGACTTTATTTTCCTGCTATTCACTAACCCACTGATCCATTCACAAAAGTTTATTAACTGCCTACATTGTGTCAGACATCATTCCAGGCACTAAAGTTCCGGCAGACAGGACCCTGCTCTTAAAGAACTGATACTGGAGCAGTTCTTCTTGTTGCTTCTCAGCTCCACAATCTTTCAATTCCAATAATTACCTTCAATTTTAAGCACACACACTTCAATGCATGGCCTTTCTCAATATCCAACCAATGCTGACAAGACTTCTATGTTTTTATTTTTCTCCTTCTGCTCAAATTTCCTAAATGTATTAAAATAATATGGAATTGCACTTCAAAATCATTTGACTTTTTTCCTTTCAGTTAAAAAAAAAAAACTCTCTCAGTGGTTGCATTCATTTTGGTTTTGGTGAGAAATGGCTGGTTTCACAAACTAAGCTTAGTAATAAGAATAGAAGTATTTTTGTGGCCTTCATGATATTGCAAGCATACTTGGGCTGCTCATAGGTGTTAATGGAGTGTTGAGTCACTGCTAGGTTTTTTCTGTGCGTTACCCTACAAACGCACCCACCACTCCCCTTCCCACCAACAAGGGAGTGTGTGTCCTAGCAAGGACAAGAGGGCAGGGAGGGCTGTACAGGCTTGCTTCCCTTTCAAGGACAAAGGACAGGGTGTGTGGTTCCTTTAAAGTATCTTTACAGAGAAAATAAAATTGTTACTAAGAAAACCGGACTATTTTTTTTTTCTTTTTTTTTCTTTTTGACAGGCAGAGTGGACAGTGAGAGAGAGAGAGACAGAGAGAAAGGTATTCCTTTGCCGTTGGTTCACCCTCCAATGGCTGCCGCGGACAGCGCGCTGCGACCGGCGCAGCGCGCTCATCCAATGGCAGGAGCCAGGTGCTAGGTGCTTCTCCTGGTCTCCCATGGGGTGCAGGGCCCAAGCACTTGGGCCTTCCTCCACTGCACTCCTGGGCCACAGCAGAGAGCTGACCTGGAAGAAGGGCAACCGGGACAGAATCCGGCGCCCCGACCGGGACTAGAACCTGGTGTGCCGGCGCCGCAAGGCGGAGGATTAGCCTGTTGAGCCACGGCGCCGGCCAAAACCGGACTACTTCTACAGCTGAGGTACTATTCAGCTTTTCAAATGAATAATTCACCTGCTTTTCACTATTTCTTGTTTATAAAATGGGTATGTTTAACGCTGAAAATTGCCTTCTAAGCACCATGTGGTATGTATTCTGCCTTTCCTGGTTCTTCTTGTGCATTTATTTTTCAAGATGAACTGTAAACACAGTTGAATTTCAGGTCCTCTCCTAATCATGCTATTCTAAAAGATTTTAATAATGTCTGACGTTTTTAGAAGTAAAAACCACACATTATGGTTTTGAAAACAATGACATATCTAAAGAGCATTAAGAGTCAAGCAATCTGAACTTTTCATTCTATTCTGATGACTTAAAAAGTAAAATCTGTATTTGACCTGAGATAAATGCGAATATAAGTCATTGGAAATAAAAAGAGAACCTGTCCAATGGCTTCCCACCACCACGCTCAGAATGAATCTCAACTCCTCCAAGCCTGTGAGGCTCTCGAACATTCAGTCTGTTTATTCTTCAAATCCTGCTTCCACTTTCCTCTTCTAACTCATTACACAGCTCTTCATCTTGTTCCACAGTCACCCACGGCTAATTCCCACACGGCACACTCTTCTCATTCAGATCTCAGCTCCAGTATCAATTCCTCCAAGGGACCCTTCCCGACCACTGTGTTGAACTGGGACACCACCATCACCTCCACATTGTCCTCTTCATCACATTTACCAGTTTCTAATCGCCCTACTTGTTTCCTGCTCACTGCATTAAAGACATATGCTCCTTGAGTCCCAGAACCATATTCTCCAACGTACTCACATACCCTGCAGGAGACCCAGTAAATATTTCTTACATAAGTGAAGAAACACACAAAATCTGAGTCGGCATCATTTTACTGAAGCTACTCAGTTTTCTGAGTATTTTTTAATAACATTACTGGCAAATATAAATGATCAGGAGTGATCTAATACTATTCACTGTATACATTTTTAAGTTATTTAGATATATTTAGAGTTAATACTGTTTTTTCTCCTTTAAGTATCACAAGATTCTGGGAGTGTTAGGACACTAGCGCAGTTTTAGCCAAGTGGCCACAGGGCCCAACCTCTGTGGTCATGCTCCACCCCCATCCTAATGGGATTCACTGCTCCTGCTTCCCCGCCCAACCTCGGGCCTGTTCCTGAACACGTACGTGCTCTCTTGGCCCTTCTCTCCTGCGATCTTTCTTGGCTCCACTCCTCCTCTTGTCTCTCTCCTCTCTCTCTCTCTTACAGTCTCCTCCTCTTTTTCCTTCACCGCCCTTCACTCCGGTCTATTGGGTGTTCCCCAATAAACCCTTCCCCTTACTCCGGTGTTCGGTGTGTTTTGCGACGGCCAATATTAATATATAACAGGGAGAACTCAGTGTTTTTTTTTTTTTTTCCTCTCTAGGGAAATACAATTTTGTAACTATTGACAAATTATAAACAGTACTTAAAAAGCCTAGGTCTCCATTTGCACTTGGGGAACCTTGAAAACACCAGTGTGAAATAAAAACTCTAAAACAAATCTTTGAGATTGTAACGAAAGATCATAAAATTAAAAACTTTTCTATAGCTGGGATTCTCAACAGTCATTTAAACATTTTTATTTCCAAAGAAAATGTAAAACCATCAGTATGTTTTATATTCTGAGCATAATACGCAACGTGGATTAAATGAAGAAGAGGCAACAATGTTTAAGAAAAAACAGCTGGGGCCGGCGATGTGGCGTAGCGGGTAAAGGTGCTACGTATAGAGCCGGCATCCCACATGGGCGCCAGCTGGAGTCCTGGCTGCTCCACTTCTGATCCAGCTCTCTGCTGTGGCCTGGGAAAGCAATAGAAGATGGCCCAAGTCATTGTGCCCCTGGATCCACGTGGGAGACCCAGAAGAGGCTCCTGGCTTCGGATCAGCACAGCTCTGGCCGTTGCGGCCAACTGAGGAATGAACCAGCGGATGGAAGACCTTTCTGTCTCTCCTTCTCTCTCTGTGTAACTCCTTCAAATAAATAAATAAATCTTTAAAAGAAAAAAGAAAAAACAGCTGAACTAAATAAGCCCAGTTGAGAATTAAATTTCTCTTGTATGAATATGAATGTTTCATCAAGGTGAAAACTTGTACTATGAAATGTATTTTCACTGTGCTTTATCATATACAAATGAGTAAACTTACCTGTTCTGATTTAAGTACACGGAGTTCCTGCTGAAGTTTATCACTTTCACTTGATTCACTTGCCCCAAATGATGATTCATTTGTTACCAATGGCAAGTGATCCAAAAACAACTGTTCTGGCTCACTCTCTTTTCTAATGGTCAGATTTGCTAAAGGAATTTTGTCCTCCACCATGAGCTTTGATTCTTCACCAGAACACTGATTTATTTGAGAAACCGATGCTCCAGAATCCCTGCTTGTCACAGTCACAACTCCATCTTTTAAAGAACTTAATGGAACACCATCCACATGTGTGTTTTCTGTCCTACTATGGTTAATTATGATTTCGAGCTCTCTACATCTCAATAAAAACTGTTCTTTCTCCTGCTTTAAAGATTTAACTTCTTCACTCAAAAAACTAATCTCAACATGTTTCTGCTTTAATTGTTCAGAAAGATCCGACAGTCTCTCTGAGAGTTCTAATTTTTCTCGCTTGGTTATCTCAAGTTTTTCCATCAGTTCTGTTGTATCTTTCTCAACAACCTCACCAATTTCCAATGGCTCTGTTAACAAAGTTTTCTCATCATCAGAAACTGAGGTTTTCATTTTCACAGTAGGTAAATTTATTCTTTGCAAATGAAGTTCTTCATGAAGTGCTTTAAGCTTACTTTTATACTCTAATTCTTGCTTATTTTTACTGTCTTCCAAATCATCTTTTACTTTGAGAAGGCAAGCATACTCTTCTTGTAACTCTTGATAGTTAACTTCAAAGTTTTTTTCAGCAAATGAAAATGTATTTCTTTGCCTTTCGATCTCTTCATTTAGCTGAATACATTTTTGCTTGAGATCCTCATTTTGCTTTGTGAGTATTTCTATTTCATTTTGCCAGCTACTGTCTTTGGGTTTGGACTCAACGGGATCCACGACCATCACTCTTTCTCCCTCATTAACAGAAGTGCGTGTTTTCAACATGTCTTCCAGGGTCTTTTTCTCCTCTTTAAGAATGCTATTCTCTGCTTCAAGGTGTGCACACTTTTCTTGAAGGTCATCCTCTTTTTCCTTCATTTGTTTTTCCAGTAATTCAGTTCTAAGTTGTAATTCTTGAACTTCTTGTTCAAGTGTACCCTTTTCCTTTTCTTCTTGTCTGAGTATTTCAATTTCTTTTTGAAGTTCACTGATTTGAAGGGTCATTTCTTCAGATTTTGAATTCACAAGGGACTGCTGGACATCTTTTAGTTTTGAAATTTCCAAAATCAACTGATTCTGCTTAGTTATCAAATTATCTTTTTCAAACTGCATGGTCTCTATCTTTTGACTCATTTCATTCTGTAAGCCATCTATCTGCTGTTTATACTGAATGCCCAAGTTTTCCTTAAGCTTTTCAGTGTCTATGCGGTGTTCAATTTCTAAATCTTCCTTCAGCTTGCAAAGTTCCTCTTCATGACTAAACAGAAGTTGTGTCCTAAGTCTCTCTAGTTCGGCTTCTTGTGACTCAGCCATTCTGTCTAGCACAGCATTCTTCTCTTTTTCCAACATCTCCAGTTTGATCCTGTAATTTGTAACTTCTGCCTCATGTTTTAATTCTAGTTCCTTCCTGGATTCAGATGCAGAAACAATCTGAGCTTTCAAGTCTTCCACTGTACCAAGGGACCTATAGGCTTCATTCAGTTTACTTTCTTGTTCAGCTATTGTCTGTCTAGCTCTCTGAATCTGGTCCCTTGAAAAGCTTAATTCTTCAAAAAGGTCTTCAAGCTGTCTTTGTAGGGCAGACTTCTCTCCTGAAATTACTCCTAGTTCTTCCTTGAGTTTCTCCTTTTGAGAGTTAGTATCTTGCAATTTTATGTTTAATTCATTTATTGCCATATTCATTAACTTTACTTGATCTTCATTAACTGTAGTATGTGGATATGATTTCAAAGCACTCTCCACTTCTCCTTTATGTCGTGTTTTAAGTTCTTCTATTTGTGACATGTGTTGTTTTATTAATTCTTGTTTCATATGCACTATCTGCTGCCCATACATCTCATCCAACTCTGCCCGAAGTTGTTCCAACTTTCTTTGTGTTTCTTGTTCCATTCTTTGTACTATATCAACTTCGAATTGGTTATCTTTGTGATTTTTCTTCTGAAGTTCTTCAACTGTCCCCATCAACTGTTTTATTTCCTCAGAACACTGTCTTTCTTTTTGCTTAGAACTGGTCAGCTCTATTTTCATATTTTTAATTTCTTGGTTCTTTTGTACAATCTGTTCTTGTAATTCTCCTAATAATTTATCAGAAACCATTACTTTATCCATGAGCTCAAGAGTTTTTTTTTCTTCTTCTATTATTTTTGTATTTAATTCTTCAATGATTGCCTCCTTTTCTTGTATTTCTTCTTTATTTGAATTTTCTACTTTTTTATCTTGCTCCTTTAAAAAGGAAAAGATGAAAATATAAGAAATGTATTTTTGGCTCTGACAATTTATATCACTTACCTCGCTACCAAAAAACTGATGAGTCTTTTTTTTTTTTTTAAGTTTTTTATGAAATCGTACAAGACGTAACTGTTGGGTCTGCCCCTCAATTCTTCCCCTGACAACGAGGCCTGGAACTTTGGTATACAACACTATTTCAGAGTAAACATTACAGCAGTTTTGGTCTTCTTGGGAGGAAATTTCTCTTATACTGCTATGACTAAAATTTTTAATTTAAAAATCTAGTCTGATGAAAATGTCTCTAAACCATTACATTCTTTTTTCTTATTAATGGATCAATACTTTAAATATGTAGGATTTTCTACAGCTAGTTAAGAGTATTATATACTATTAGAAATTTTCAAAATAAAAATAAATCAAGGTTCCTTCTGTATACTCTAATTACTTGGTGTTTACAGGCAAGTCCTATGAAAACAGAAAAATAGCACTAGGCTCTTGAATGAAGAAACTCAGGACTATGCAATGTTTAAGTGGCAAAATCTCAAGTAATATCCAAGCCACTTTATTACCTAGCAACATGGCCCTAGATTTTTGGTTCAAATAGAAATCTGGAAGCAGTATTGATGTTTCCCCAGTTTCTACTCACAACTCTATTTTGGAACTGTAGTTAAGGCCAAAAAGCATAGCTCTTAGCACAATTATTTCAGCACAACAAGTAGAAGCCCTGGGGTCAAAGTGTTGGCTCAGGTATTTAATCCCCTCTGAAAGTAGCTAAGGACTGTAAAGGATAAAGAAAGAAAGAAAGTCCACAAAATGGATCAAGAATATAAGTGGGTAAATAAAATTACCTTAAAGAGCCTGGAGTCTGGGCAAATGGGACTCAGAGCACCTTGGATGAATGTGTTAATCTACCTGAAGACAGAATGTCAATGTCTAGAAAAAGGAAAGCTCTAGAGGGAAACGGTGATAGTGTCCATTTCAGTACAGTCCAAGGACGAACAGCAAAGGTGCCATCTGCCTTTGAGAATTCTGCTCCCTCTAGAGAAACCACACCCAATGGCAACAGTAATGCTGGAGGTTGCAGCAAACAGCACTGAAGAAGTCCAGTCTGCAGTTGCGACCATTCCTCCTGTGAGGTGGGCACTTCAGGTCTTCTCATTCTAATGCCACTGAACATCTGAATCTTCTAATGTCCCTTGATCACAGCTTGTGAAACAACTTTCTAATTGCCATTTGGCTTTTTAAATTAATTTGTCCATGGAAAGAAGATAAAACCCAATGATTGTGATAATTATTTGTGTAAATTAATAACCTTATATTCAGGCTCTACACATCAGTCTCTTGAATTTGAAAAATCTGAGCTCACCTATGACAGCTCAAGTCACAGTTGACAGAAAAAAAAAATCAGATTTATGAGGTTTTATGCTACAAATATTCAAGAAGTCAATGAATGCTACCCTAGGCAACCTCTTGAGGACAATTCTATCAGCTTTTGACACGGTGTCACATATCCCACCTAAGGACACCGTATGTTACTGCCAGGTGCTAACTCTTCTTTTATTTCTGAACTACAATGTAACAATAGTAAACCATTTTAATCTCTTTTAATCCCAGTGTTTTTATCTGTGTAATAAAGATAATATTGTTCCTTTATTTCACAGAATATGCCTGAGGCTAAAATAAAATAAATGTTATTAAGGTATTTTATTTTTGTCGTGCTACATATAAATAGATTTATATAATAGAAAAAAGTCTATAAGGCATGTGGGGACATGGAAGAAAGTAAAATCATTTCATGAAATTAATTTCAGCTAAATTGTTAAATAATGTTTTGAAAAATGCTAACATCATAAAATGTATAATTTTTCTATCTCCTGATTTTCAGGGAGAGGGGGTCGTAAAATAGTATGATTTAATTCAAAATTGTCTAACACCTGATGTAATTATAAGTAACCAATAATAATTCTTCACTCAAACACTAAATAACACAAATTCATGGTTTATTTTCCCTAGTACTGCTCATCTCCAAGTATATGTTTTTTTTTGGTTTTTTTTTTGTTTTTTTGTTTTTTTTTTTTTACAGGCAGAGTGGACAGTGAGAGAGAGAGACAGAGAGAAAGGTCTTCCTTTTTGCCGTTGGTTCACCCTCCAATGGCCGCCGCGGACAGCGCGCTGCGGCCGGCGCACCGCGCTCATCCGATGGCAGGAGCCAGGAGCCAGGTGCTTTTCCTGGTCTCCCCATGGGGTGCAGGGCCCAAGCACCTGGGCCATCCTCCACTGCACTCCCGGGCCACAGCAGAGGGCTGGCCTGGAAGAGGGGCAACCGGGACAGAATCCGGTGCCCCGACCGGGACTAGAACCCGGTGTGCCGGCGCCGCAAGGCGGAGGATTAGCCTGTTGAGCCACGGCGCCGGCCAAGTATATGGTTTTAAACCACTTACTGTGTATTGCAAAAAAAGACTGCCTGGGGTTGAAGACACAATCCCTCCAATTTTTTGAAATACACATGACAGTGCAGAATAATATACTTTCTGTTTGTGATTCCATACCCTGAGAGGTTTGAAGAATTAGGACAATGAGAACAAGCCTCTGCCCATCAGTATAGTTGTCTAGAGGACCAATACAGTTTTAACTCTGATTCTAATGCCTTAATTTCTCAACTGTTCTGATATAACTACTACTCAGGGGGATTAAATTTTTTTAATGGAGAATTAAAAAAAAATACATGTAATAGGGGCTGGCTCTGTGGCATTGTGGGCTAAGCCTTTGCCTCTGGCACCAGCATCCCAATGGGTGCTGGGCTCCTAACCCGGCTGCTCTTTTTCAATCCAGCTCTCTGTTAATGGCCTGGAAAAGCAATAGAAGATGGCCCACGTGCTTGGGCCCCTGCACCCATGTGTGAGACCTGGAAGAAGCTTCTGGCTCCTGGCTTTGGATCGGCCCACCTCTGGCCATAGTGAACTAGCAGATAGAAGACCTTTTTCTCCATCTCCCCCCCACCTCTGTCTGCAACTCTACCTCTCAAATAAATAAATAAATAAATAATTCTTTAAAAAATAAAATAAAAATACATGCAATAAAAGTATTCTTGTTAATATTCAAATAAAATGTTATTTCCTCACTCAAGATGATTATTTTAATTTTAAATAACCTCAAATTATACTGCTTGCTTAACGTAATAAACGCCATTAAAATCCAATTTCCAGGTTCTCCTAAGCTTCACCTGGAATGTCTTTCCGCTCTTTCCTCCTGAAAGACTTTTTTCTTTTTAAATTTTATTTACTTGAAAGACAGAGGTACAAAGAGAGGTAGAGACAGAGAGAGAGGTCTTCCATTCGATGGTTCACTCCCTAGATGGCCACAATGGCCCAACCTGCGCAGATCTGAAGCCAGGAGCCAGGAGCTTCTTCTGGGTCTCCCATGTGGGTGCAGGGGCCCAAGGGCTTGGGTCATCTTCTACTGCTTTCCCAGGCCATAGCAGAGATCTGGATAGGAAGAGGAGCAGCCAGGACTAAAACCGGCGCCCATTTGGGATGCCGGCACTTCAGGCCAGGGCTTTAACCCACTGCGCCACAGTGCCAGCCCCGAGACTCGCCTTCAAAGATTACTGTTTTCCAGACAAATTAAACCCTTTTTCACTCCCTATATATTCTCAACATGTTTTGGCCTGGGTCTTTATGCCCGTTCCATCTTCTACCTAAAAATGTCCTCCCCATTTCGTATCTTATAGATTCATAAATCACTTATTCACTTTAACATGACAAGTGCTAAGGAAATACAACACAATTAAAAAGGGACCATGGGGCTGGTGCTGTGATGTAGCAGGTAAAGCCACCACCTGCAGTGCCGGCATCCCACATGGGCGCTGGTTCAAGTCCCAGCTGCTCCACTTCTAATCCAGCTCTCTGCTGTGGCCTGGGAAAGCAGAAGATGGCCCAAGTCCTTGGGCCCCTGTACCCACATGGGAGACCTAGAGGAGGCTCCTGGCTCTGGATCAGCGCAGCTCCAGCCGTTGTGGCAAACTGAGGAGTGAATCAGTGGTTGGAAGACTTCTCTCTCTCTGCCTCTCCTCTCTCTGTGTAACTCTCTTTCAAATAAATAAATAAATCTTTAAAAAAATAAATTAAAAAAGGGACTGTTCCACTTACAGATCTACCTCAAATAACATCTCTCCCAAAACCTGCCCTGAATCTCTTCCTTCATGAAGCCAGAGCCACTTGGAATTTTCAAAATGTTTTACCTATACTTATCCTTGTTTTGTGCTTTTTTTTTTTTTTTTACAGTTACAGACAGCAAGAGAGAGACAGAGAGAAAGGTCTTCCTTCCATTGGTTCACTCCCCTAATAGTCGCTATAGCTGGCGCCAGGAGCTGGGTGCTTCCTCCCAGTCTCCCATGTGGGTGCAGGGACCCAAGCACTTGGGCCATCCTCCATGCCCTCCCGGGCCACAGCAGAGATCTGGACTGGAAGAGGAGCGACCGGGACTAGTACCCGGTGCCCCAACCGGGACTAGAACCTGGGGTGACGGCACCACAGGAGGAGGATCAGCCAAGTAAGCCACGGCGCCGGCCCTGTTTTGTGATATCTTGCGCATATACTGTATTTTCCCCACTAAACCAGAAGCTCCCATGAGTGCCAGGACATTTTAAACATCACTGTATCTCCTGCAAGAGACTGCTATGAAACAGACGCTCTGTAAATGTCTATGTAATAATGTTTAAATAATTTTGATGGTAAAGCATGTCTTTTTCCTTGTTATGAAATCCATGATTATTACATGCAAGATGCTTTGATTATGATTATGCCTGCTATGGAGTAAGAACTTAATAAATGCTAATGCTTCCATTATCTAAACAATATTCTTTCTTGTCTTAATAATTTCTCACTCTACTGTAAAAGAATCTCCTAAGTATACAAAAAGTACCATGGCATGTACAATCCATCCTCACTATTCAGATCCATCATTTACAAATTTGCCAAAATTGATGTGTAACCCCAAAATTAATACACTGGTGGTGCTTTTTCAGTTATTTGCAGACATGCAGAGTGGCAAAAATGTGACTCATTGGACACACACGTTTCAAGTTAAGTTCCAACAAGGTGACCCCACTGCCTCATTTCAGCTTTCATATAGAAAGAACCAGAGGATGGAGACGGTAGCAGGCAGTGCAGTACAGTGCAGTGTTGCGACACTCCAGCTCTGGACAACTGCACAGGGTTTGAATTTCAACTATGGCACCAATCAGTGGGGTGGCCTAAGGCAAATCACTTCTGAGTCCTGATTTCTCTTTAAAATAATGTATATGACAAATACAAATACTTTTTATTCATTCATGCATTAATTCCTCCCACATTTGGAGCACTTATTCGCTAAACAAGTGTTCCTAGCAAAATTAATTTGTATGAATAAAGAGAATCCACATCTTTTTTCTAACTACAATCCATAAAATTTCACCTAGTTGAGAAAATATTTTCAGATTTTTCTAACAATGGCCACATAAACAGAAACATCTTAGATTTATAGGTTAGGAATTCCAGTTATAGATTCTTGCAAAAATTCAGTTTAACATAGAATGATCATTTTTAAAGGATTCATGAAAGAGTACTATGTTAAAAAGTGTATTACTGTGAAACTCCCAATTGCTTCTGAAATAAATGATTTTACATACCTAAAAAGTGTGTTTTAATTAGGAAATTTTGTGATTCACTTGTGTACCAAGAAGATAAACATTTGCACAAAAAATTTTAAATTGTGAAAACATTACAAGTTGATTAACTTCCTTAAAATAAACATACCATTTCATACACTTTAATTTTCTCTTGCAAGAAACTAATCTGCATTTTGAAGTCCTCTTTCTTTTTCTGATAATCTTCTAATAGGTGGTCTTGTTCTTCCAGCTGCTGTTGATGAGTGAGGATCTGTTGTTTGGCTTGTAATAGATCTGCAGCCGTGCTACTGTGAGTGCTGTTTCTCAGAGTTTCACTGGCCTGTAACTAGAAAACAGAATGAGATCCCAAAATGCTAAATTCTTTTTCTTTCTTTCTTCCTTTTAACTTTTATTTAATGAATATAAATTTCCAAAGTACAGCTTATGGATTACAATGGCTTCCCCCCCCATAACTTCCCTCCCACCCGTAACCCTCCCCTTTCCCGCTCCCGCTCCCTCTCCCATTCCATTCATATCAAGATTCATTTTCAATTCTCTTTATATACAGATCAGTTTAGTGTATATTAAGTAAAGATTTCAACAGTTTGCACCCACACAGGACACAGAGTGAAAAATACTGTTTGAGTACTAGTTATAGCATTAAATCACAATGTACAGCACATTAAGGACAGAGATCCTACATGAGGAGTAAGTGCACAGTGACTCCTGTTGTTGACTTAACAAATTGACACTCTTGTTTATGGTGTCAGTAATCACCCTAGGCGCTTGTCATGAGTTGCCAAGGCTATGGAAGCCTTTTGAGTTCACCGACTCTGATCATATTTAGACAAGGTTGTAGTCAAAGTGGAAGTTCTCTCCTCCCTTCAGAGAAAGGTACCTCCTTCTTTGATGACCTGTTCTTTCCACTGGGATCTCACTCACAAAGATCTTTCATTTAGGTTTTTTTTTTTTTTTGCCAGAGTGCCTTGGCTTTCTATGCCTGAAATACTCTCATGGTCTTTTCAGCCGGATCCACACGCCTTAAGGGCTGATTCTGAGGCCAGAGTGCTGTTTAGGACATCTGCCATTCTATCAGTCTGTTGTGTATCCCGTTTCCCACGTTGGATTGTTCTCTCCCTTTTTTATTCTATTGGTTAGTATTTGCAGACACTAGTCTTGTTTATGTGATCCCTTTGACTCTTAATCCTATCATTATGATCAATTGTGAACAGAAATTGATCACTTGGACTAGTGAGATGGCATTGGTACATGCCACCTTGATGGGATTGAATTGGAATCCCCTGGTATGTTTCTAACTCTACCGTTTGGGGCAAGTCAGCTTGAGCATGTCCCAAATTGCACATCTCTTCCCTCTCTTATTCGCACTCATATTTAACAGCGATCACTTTTCAGCTAAGTTTCAACACTTAAGAATAACTGTGTATTGATTACAGTATTCAACCAAAAGTATTAAGTACAACAAACAAACAAAATGCTAAGAGGGATAACGTATTAAGTTGTTCATCAACAGTCAGGGCAAGGGCTGATCAAGTCACCGTTTCTCATAGTGTTCATTTCACTTTAACAGGCTTCCTTTTTGGTGCTTGGTTAGTTGCCACCGATCAGGGAGTACATATGATATTTGTCCCTTTGGGACTGGCTTATTTCACTCAGTATGATGTTTTCCAAATTCCTAACAGGCCATTTGGAAATCCCTGTTAGGAATTTGAAAAGCATTATGCTGAGTGAAATAAGCCAAAATGCTAAATTCTAAAGGGACTACGTTAGAGAACAGACCCCTTTCACAAGGCCTCTTTGGGGTCTGTGCCCACTTCACAGGCTTCAGACCCCAGCCACCATGCTGACTGCTAAGTGTCCCATGCTGAGCCAGTAAAACGGCCTTTCCCATGAAAACAGAGGAAGCAGGTCTCCTTAGAGAACAAGACTGGGGCAGACACACAGAGAGAAGTGGGACCTGAGAGACAGCACAGGTTGGATTCCGGAATGTTTTCAGCTCCAGTCCCTTTCATAGTCCTGGTTTTACCTGTATTTTTGTATAAACATGTATCCTAATATTAAATTCCTCTCTTTTGTTTGCACTATTTCAAAATGTTTCTGTTACTTGCCATTGGAAAGCCTGATTAACACAATCAGAATCCTGTGATTCTAATTAAAGGTAAATGGGACATATTCAATCTGGTTAACAATTTAAAAACCTAACTAAAATAAAACCCTACCAGGGGGCAAAGGTAGCCTACAGGTTAATTTCCGCAACATTTCCCTCCATCAGCCTTACAAAATTTTATAGGATTTCAAAGATAGTGACAGTGAAGAAGTATAAAGAAAATTAATAGCTGGAAACCACTCAAGAAATATAAGTTAAATTCTTAGTTAACAACACATATTCACAGTTTGGTTATGATATAAAAAAAGTGGCTTTAAAATGAATTTAGTTTTTTTCTGGGAAAGTGAAGCTTTTAAAAAGTTCATTACTAAAAATTGAGTGCATTTAATCCTATTAGAAATACTTACATGCTGGAATTGAATCTGTAATTTTTGGCTTTGTTCTGTCAACTCTAAAAATTCTCTCATTGTCTCATCTTTTTCTCTTCTTGCCTGCTGTAAATTGGCAGTAAGCTGGGTGATGATGCCATCTCTTTGTTTAATGGCAGCTTCGAATTCTTGTAACTAAAGGAAACCAGTGAAAACAATAAGCACTAAAGTTACTTTCTAAACAAAATTGATGACTGTTAAAGGTAACTGGTCTTAAAAATATGAGATTCAAGCCGGCACCGTGGCTCAACAGGCTAATCCTCCGCCTTGCGGCGCCGGCACACCGGGTTCTAGTCCCGGTCGGGGCACCGGATTCTGTCCCGGTTGCCCCTCTTCCAGGCCAGCTCTCTGCTGTGGCCCGGGAGTGCAGTGGAGGATGGCCCAAGTGCTTGGGCCCTGCACCCCATGGGAGACCAGGAGAAGCACCTGGCACCTGGCTCCTGCCTGTCAAAAAAAAAAAAAATATATATATATATATATATATGAGATTCAAAACACAAATTAACTTTGGAAAAATTTTATCCAAACTACAGAAAAAGGTACATTTGGCCTGGCTTTTAAATATATCTCCTCTTGGAAGGACAAGTGCCCTTATACTTAGGGAGGCCCCCAACCTGTTCAGAGGCCACACCATTACACATACGACCAGTCCCAGCTTGTTGCTAGAGGATGAGATTGAATGTATTCTGCTATCTTCTTCAATGCCTTACTTCATGATTTCATAACTGACTGCAACGGGCAACAGATGCCATTCTAATCATGCAAGGTTACCTGCAAGGACTCACTGACATACTTAATGGGTTTAAGTCATAATATTTTGAGGCAGTTTGCATCTTAATTTTCTCTAGGGCTGATCACAAAAACATCTGTCCTACTGAAGTGTTTTCAGCCTCACATCTTGAAAAGTTAAATAAACGAACCTACATTATTTTAGCCCTGTTAATGAAATCCTAGTTCTTTTTTTTTTTTTTTTTAAGATTTATTTATTTGAAAGGCCGAGGATACAGAGACAGAGACGGAGACAGAGACAGAGAGGTATCTTCCATCTAGTAGTTCACTCCCCAAATGGCTGCAATGGCCAGAGCTGGGCTGCTCCAAAGCCAAGGTCTCCCCAGTGGGTATACAGGACCAAGCACTTGGGCCATCTTCTGCAGCCTTCCCAGGCCAGTAGCAAGGAGTTGGACTGGAAGTGGAGCAGCCAGGATATGAACCAGCACCCACAGGTGATGCTGGTGATCGGCAGCAGCTTCACCTGCTTTGCCATAATGCTGGTCCTGGAATCCTAGTTTTAAACAGGGATGTTGGGGCTGGTGCTGTGGTGTAGTAGACTAAGCCTCCACCTGCAGCAATATGGCATCCCAAATGGGCACCGGTTCCCAGCTGCTCAACTTCTGATCTTAGCTCTCTGCTGTGGCCTAGGAAAGCAGTACAAGAGGGACCAAGTGCTTGGGCCCCTGCACCTGTGTGGGAGACCCAGAAGAAGCTCCTGGCTCCTGGCTTTGGATTGGCTCAGTTCTAGCTGTTGAGGCCATTTGGGGAGTGAACCAGCAGATAGAAGACCTTTCTCTCTGTCTCTCCCTCTGTCTGTAACTCTACCTCTTAAATAAATAAAATCTTTAAAAAAAAAAATAGGACTGTTTATACTATGAATAAGGACAAAAATTATGCAACAATTTTAAGTTACCCTTGAAGAGCACCATCAGTAAAGAGTATACATTTCAAACTTCAAATAGTGTACTATTCAAACTTCTGGCTTCTTTTTACAACAGCAAATGAAACAGTGCCGAAGGCAGTCAAACCTGCTGCAGTCCTTCAGTCCCGTAGGTGGCCCTCAGTTCTTCCAGTTCTCTGCTCAGCTCTTCAATTTCTTGCTGCTTCCCAGTCAATTCACTTTCCATCATCTCTAGGTGTGTCTGACTATACTGTGCTCCTTGCTCAGAGTAAGAATCATCAACACCGAATTCTTCTTCCTAAATTGACCCAAGATTTTTAATAATTTAATACTAGCAACATTCCTCAGGGAGAAAGATTCAAATATTGAATTTCGCAGTAAAGTCCACTTAAAAACATCACTCATCACCAGGAAGTTTACTAGCACTGCAACCTACTTCGTTGCTGATGTGACTTATACCTCAAGAGCATTAACAGGGTATCTGCATATTCTGTTACAACTGAGTTTTATAATAAAGGGCAGATAGCTTTGTTTTATGAATATTTATTAAAAGCATTTAGAAATCATACAGAGAAAGAAGTACATGCAAGAAAAAGCTTTGTTAGTAGGCCAGATGTTTTCAAGTAGTACAAAACATTAGTAACACAAGTAGTTTTAAATACTGTACCCTTAATAAATCTGTAGGCATTCCTGTTCTCACCACAAAACTGCAACCATTTACCTGTATAAAAATAATTTCCTGATATGTTATGATCTTAGAATTTCATTTAGCTAGGTGAATTCTTGTGTCTTCTAAGGCTAGGCAGAACAGATACATGGTGAAATTTAACTAGCAGACATTATGATCACTTCAAATGATAATCATTTCTCAAACATCTGAGTGCTTACAATGCAAGACACTGTACTATAAGTGAACTATAGATGTACTATAAAGTTTATAGTATATAAACTTTATATAGATTTATAGTTTTTATACAGATTTAGTTTTTAGATTTAGTTTTTATATAGATTTATACTATTTATATAGATTTATATAGTTTTTTATTTATATAGTTTATAGATATACTATAAAGTTCTAAGTTCTGCTTAATTTTCACAAGGATAACTAGGCCCTCTTCTATAAAATGCTTCCTTAAAGTCACTGTTTGCTGAGTAAGCCTCCCCATGTCCAAGTGCAATCATTACTGACACACATTCCGAGGGGCAGGGGAGCGAGGAGGACACTGTCCCCTGGGGCAGCTCTGCTGATGGGCTTGCCAGTCCTGCCCTCCAGCCTGCCAGCTCTGGCTCAGACGGGCTTGGTGGGAGGAAGAAGGGTGACAGGACAAATCATTTAATAGCCCCTCCTTGGGGTCCAGTGTTGTCGCACAGAAGTTAAGCCACTGCCTGCAACATCTGTAACCCACATGGGCACAGGTTTGAGTCCTGGCTGTTCCTCTTAGGATCCAGCTCCCTGCTAACATGCCTGGAAAAGCAGTGGAAGATGGGCTAAGTATTTGGGCCCCTGCACCCACGTGGGAGACCTGGAAGAAGCTCCTGGTTCCTGGCTTTGGCCTGGCCCATCCCTGGCCTTTTTGGCCAACTGGGGAGTAAATCAAAAGATGGAAGATCTCACTCTCTATAACTCTGCCTTTCCACAAAAAAATACATACATACATACATACATACATATATATATATATATATATAAATATATAAATATATATATTTTCCCCTCTTTTACCCTAATGGTAGGAAAATCAACTTCATCCTCATCCATCTGGTAACTATTTGCAATTCTATGGTAAGAGAATCCACATAATGAAATTCATAATGCTGAAATATGGCAGACAGACTAGTCTAGAGTGAGGATTAAATTGTTCTGGGCCACACAGTTTGGAATGTAAAAGTCCTAAGTAAGAGTTCTCCATCAATTTTACTCCTTTGCTTTATGTTAAGGATAATTTCTGAAAAATTAAACTACAGCAAAAATAATTAACTTTTATGATAACATAATGTTGTAATTAATGAAAACTATTAGAAGGTAAGAGTACTGATTCAATCAAGATTATTAATATCAACTCATTTGCACTGTTTCAAATTAAATATTCTAAATTTCAATTAGCTTCTCTTGATTCTGAAATGAAGCATTCTGATAACTGTCTACTATAGCATGATAAAATTATGAATATCTTCAAATATTAAGTAACAGTTATTTAAGGGACAATGTTATCAGTATTACATAAATTAGTTATCTACTTATAATAATTCATTGTATAATCTTATGTAGTCAATGTTCAGTTTTTTTCCCAAATCAGTTAAATTTTATATTTTAACAACTTCTTAAACTACTACATGACCATTTTTCAAAACTTGATTATAATTATAATAAATGTAAAAACCTTTCAATATTAATAAATTTAAAATTTATACATCATAGAAGCAGGCAATTAATTATTCACCAGAACTAAGCTAAAACAGACTATATTCCAAAGTTAGAATAGGAACACACAACAGAATATTAACAAGCATTAACAGAATTATTTTAATGTAATTATTGATAATTAATGGGTAGAATATTAAGCTCTTCTAACATTAGCCTTCCAACATTACACTTGGTAGTCTTAACATGAAAGTCAATAATCTGAAAAATAAAGATCAGATTAATAAGACTCCTTCAACTGAAAAAGGTCAGTCAATTCCTCAAGGTCACAGTTATTCAGCCTTCAGCCTGTGTTAATACTTGTATGTTTTCTGATTCACAGAAGATTTACTCAGTCTGAAGTCTTGAAGATCTGCAAAACTACAAGTAAGGTACATTTTAAACTTAAAACTTTTATGGAGGTAAGTATCCTAACATGCTGATCAGAAGAAAGAAAATTTTCATTTCGTAACTATAAAATGGTCCTCACACAAAATCTCATCCTTTCAGTGACCATTACTTTAAAAATGCTGAAGAATAACTCATTCTTGCTGGCATTGTGGCGTAGCAGGTAAAGCCACAGCCTGCAGTGCTGGCATCCTATATGGGTGCTGGTTCGTGTCTCAGCCCCTCTACTTCCTGTCCATCTCTCTGCTATGGCCCCTGGGAAAGCAGAAGATGGCCCAAGTCCTTGGGCCCCTGTACCCACGTGTGAGACCGGGCTCCTTGGCTTTGGATCGGCCCAGCTCCCGTTGTTACAGCCATTTGGGCAGTGAACCAGCAGATGGAAGACCTCCTTCCCTCCCTCCCTCCCTCTCTGTTTCTTTCTCTCTCTCTCTCTCTCTCTCTCTCTCTCTCTCTCTCTCTCTCTCTGCTTGCCTCTGCTTCTAGTAACTCTGCCTTTCAAATAATAAGTAAATCTTTAATCACACACAAATAATAACTCATTCTTTATTCATGACTTATTCATGAATAAGTCATAAGATTTTATGCTTATTATACTTAATTTGGAAACATATTCAAAAACAGTAACAGATGTTTTAATAAAAAATAAGAATCTAATGATTCATAAAAGTTCAGCTGACTCATGAAGTTGGCCAAATAACCATCAAGGTTAGGATTATTCATTCAAAGTTGTTTGGCACAGTGTTTGACTCCACTTGGGACACCCTCATCCCACATACCAGAATACCTGATTCGGGTCTCAACTACTCTGCTTCTGGTCCAGCTTCTTGCTAATGCCTATCATCCATGCGGGAGACCTGGACTGAGTTCCACCGTACTTTATGGTTACAAGCTGTCTCCAGCTTCAGCAAGACATTTCACAAATGCCATGAATCATACAAGCAACTTCAGAAGTACAAAATTAACCACATGAAATCCAGAATGAGAGAATATGCCTTACTATTTCACCTTTCTATATACAGCAAAGCAAATTTATTTCCATGACTTGTCTCTATAATGTCCATAACATCACCAACTTTCTCCAAATAATCTAGTTCAAAGAGTATAAAAAATAATTCACATAAATATGGCATTCTGGACATGAAATGCACACTCATCAAGGAATGAAGATGACTGCATGCAACTTTAGGGCATTTTCTTCCTAGCCTTTTTTTTCCCTCCAGTGTACATAATAGAATATATATTTATGCAGAAATGATATGGAATAAAATTATTTCACTAATTCATTCTAGGATGAAACTCATGTTTCAATCCTCAAGTACACTAGCCACAGAAGTCAGAAAAATTGCACACACACCACACCTACATACACATAATTCCAAATTAAATACTAGTTAAATATACTATTAGAATCTGAAATTCTGAGAATAATCTGTTCAAGGCATCCTTACCACTTGTTTTGGATAAACATATTGTGAAGAAAAGAACATTTCTAGTGGAGATCAATAACTAAGCTTTGCTGAATATCTGCTATATACCAAACACTGCACTAAATATTCTCAAGTTAAAACTGAGACCAGTATCCTGGGAAGTAGATATTACTAACCCACGTTTTACAGATAAGGACAATGTATTTCAGAGTTTATGTGTCCAAGTTTATATATCTCAGATGAGAAGTTTAAATTTGTTTTTAAAATATTTATTTATTTATTTGAAAGGCAGGGTTACAGAGAGGCAGAGGCAGAGAGAGACAGGTCTTTCATCTGCTGGTTCACTCCCTAGATGACTGCAACAGCCGGAGCTGCACCAATACAAAGACAAGAGCTTCCTCCAGGTCTCCCACACAAGTGCAGGGGCCCCAGAACTTGGACCATCTTTCATTGCCTTCCCAGGCCCTAGCAGTGAGCTGGATCTGAAGTGGAGCAGCCAGGACTCCAACCGGTGCCCATTTGGGATGCTGACAACGCAGGCGGCAGCTATACCTGCTATGCCACAGCGCTGGCCCCAAGAAGCTTAAATTTGAACATAGAAGTTTTTGGCTCCAAAGTCCCTGATCATTTTTATCACCTTACTTCCCTTCATACAAGAAAAATGATAGTGATATTCAGACAGAAAGAAGACTCCAAAAAGTTCACAGAAAACCAGAATTAAAAAATAAAAAGTTTATTCTACTGCTGCTGAAAAAAACCTGAAATCCATGCATGTGTTTTTCATAATACACCTTTCCTACAAACTTGTTACAGACCTCTGATACAAGATAATTATGTGGCTTGTGGTTTAAACTACATGATTTTGAAATTTTAGAATATTCCAATGCAAATCAGCCAAGTCAGGATCATTGCTTTTGCAAATTTGGCATTTGTTGTGGAGCTGCATTTCATTTGGCACGGGAGGTAGGGGTGGCCCCGAGAGTTCCAGTACACAAAGTATTGCAGAGTGAGATTTATTCCTTGCAGCATATATTTTATCCTAAGAGATTCTTCTGCCTCCTGAAAGTGTGACTATGACTTAGAAGTCCCCTGAAATTCTAGTTCAGCCAAGCTAGTTTAATACCACTAAATAGAATCGCTAAATCTTCTAAACTAGCCAAGAGCATCAGAGACCAACTAGTAACCTTATGAGCAATCTTGAAGGGACAATCATTCAACTGCCACAAACTACCAATTTTTCTTCTATATTTCCTACAGACATAGTGAATACAGTCATGTCTCACTTGACTGTGGCGATTTGTTCTGATAAATGTGCCATCTGGTGATTTTACTGTTGTGTGAAAATCAGAGTGTGCTTATACAAATGAAAACAGATCTGACAGCACTGTATGTACAATCATGCAGGACACTATCATTGACCAGGATGCCATTATGCAAAGCAGGACTGTGCATAGTGTGAGTTTCTCAAAGTATAATCATGTAGATCCAGTTGCAACTTGTATAATATTATATTATCCAAGTCAGGTCAAATCCGTTAAAAGTTATTTCATAATTTTTTGAAAGATTTTATTTATTAATTTAACAGGCAGAGTTACAGACACTGAGAGGGACAGAAGAGAGGTCTTCTATCCACTGTTTTACTCCCCAAATGGTCACAATGGTCAGACCTGGGCTAATCCAAAGCCAGGAGCCAGGAGTCTCCTCTGAGCCTCCTAAGGACTTGGGCCGTCCTCTACTGCTTACCCAGGCCACAGCAGAGAGCTGGATTGGAAGAAGAGCAGCTGGGACTCGAACCAGTGCCCATATGGGATGTCTGCACAGCAGGCGGAAGATTAACCTACTACTGCACCACAGCAACAACTCCCATAATTATCTTTTGTCAATGTAATATTCTAAGTCACTGTTTTTCCTGAAGTATAAGGCTATTTAGTTTCTGTGGTCAGCAATAAAAAGGAAAAAAAATCACTAGATACATCGTATTTTAGGAGCAAGCACCTAGGGGCTGGCGCTATGGCATAGAGGATAATGCCACTGTCTGCAGTGCCAGCATCCAATATGGGCACCTGTTTAGGTCCCAGCTGCTCCACTTCCCATCTGGCTCCCTGATAATATGCCTGGGAAAGCAGTGGAAGATGGCCCAAGTCCTTGGGCCCCTGCACCCACATGGGAGACCCGGAGGAAACTCCTGGCTTTGGATCAGCCCAGCTCTAGCCATTGCAGCCATTTAGGGAGTGAGCCAATGGATGGAAAATCAATCAATCTCTCTCTCTGCCTCTCTATAACTCTGCCTTTCAAATAAATAAGTAAATCTTAAAAAAAAAGAGCAAGCATCTTTTTTGAACTTTGAAAAAAAAAGTATGTACATGCATGCATCTTAATGTACAGTTACCTATGTATACAACACATATATGTAACTGTACATTCATATACATGAAATTACACATGAATATATAAAATGTATCTTTTATTGTGAGCTACAGTCAACAAGTATGATAAGTACTGTCTCAAAATTCTTCTTTGGGGCCAGTGCTGTGGCGTAGGAGGTAAAGCCGTCAACTGCGAGTTCCCATTTGGGTGCCAGTTTGAGTCCTGGCTGCTCCACCTCTGATTTAGCTCTCTGCTATGGCCTGGGAAAGCAGTACAGGATGGCTCAAGTTCTTGGGCCCCTGCACCTGTGTGGGAGACCTGGAAGAAGCTTCTGGCTCCTGGATTCGGAACAGCACAGCTCCAGCCCATGGAGGCAAAATGGAGAGGGAGCCAGCGGATCAAAGATCTTTCTCTGCCTCTCCTTCTCTTTCTGTGTAACTCTTTCAAGTAAATAAATCAATCTTAAAATTTTTTGTAGTACTTACATTAAAATATCATTTATAATCCAAAACCACATCAAAAAGATCATTATCACAATCAAAAGGGATTTATCTCTGTAATACAAAGGTGGTTGAATGTTCACAAATCAATAAATACCATAATCACATCAACAGAATGAAGAAAAAAACCCATAAGATCATCTCAATAGATGCAGAGAAAGCATTTGATAACATTCAACACTCCTTCATGGTAAAAAACAAAACAAAACAAAACAAAAAACCTTCTACAAGTTAGCTACAGAAGGAACATACCTCAAAATTATAAAGGCTATATATGACAAGCCAATAGCCAATATCATGCTGAACAGGTAAAATCTGAAAGCACTTTCCCTCGAATCTGGAGCAAGACAAGGATGCCCACTTTCACCACTTATATGCAATTCCATATAGCACTGGAAGTTCTAACAAGAGCAATTATGGAGGAGAAAGAAATAAAGGACATCAAAATCAGGAAAGAGGAACTAAAATTATCCATGTTCTCAGATGTGTTACACATGGAAAAGCCTAAACATTCCACCAAAAAGCTGTTAGAATTGATAAGCCGATTCACTAAAGTTGTGGATTACAAAATACACATACAAAAAACAGTAGCCTTTTTAATTGTTAATGATGAACTCACTGAAAGAGAAATCAACAAAGAAATCCCATTCATAATAGCCACAAAAAATCAAATATCTGAAAATAAATTGAACCAAAGAAGTGAAAGTTCTCTACGATGAAAATTATCACTGATGAAATAAATGATTAAGGACACAAATAGAAAAATGGAAGGCTATCTCTTGTTCATAGAGTGGAAGAATCACCATCATGAAAATGTGTATACTACCTACAGCAATCTATAGAATCAATGCAATTCCTAGCAAAATACCAATGAAACTCATTACAAAACTAGGAAAAGCAACTCTAAAATATGGAATCATGGGGGCCGACACTGTGGCACAGTGAATTAAGGCCCTGGTCTGAAGCGCCATACCCCATATGGGTGCCAGTTCGAGACCTGGCTGCTCCACTTCCGATCCAGCTCTCTGCTATGGCCTGGGAAAGCGGTAGGAGATGGCCCAAGTCCTTGGGGCCCTGCACCCTTGTGGGAGACCTGGAAGAAGCTCCTGGCTCCTGCTTTCAGATAGGCACAGCTCCGGCCATTGTGGTCAATTGGGGAGTGAACCATCGGATGGAAGACCTCTCTCTCTCTCTGCCTCTCCTCTCTCTAACTCTGACTTTCAAATAAAAATAAATCTTTAAAAAAAAATATGGAATCATCAAAGACCCACAATAGCCAAAGTGATCCTGAACAAGAAAAATCAAAAAGCTGGGGGGAAATCACAATACCTGGCTTCAAAGCATACCACAAAAATCTAGTAATTAAAACAGCATGGTACTGGCATGAAAATCAATACATACATCAATGGAATGGAACAGAGCATCAACAAATTCATCTGAGTACATCTAGCTAAGGATTTTTGACCAAAATGGAATGAAGATAATCTCTTTAATAAACGGTGCTGGCAAAATTGGATATGTAGAGGCAGAGGAATAAAATGAGACTCACACCTCTCACTGTATACAAAAGTCAACTCAAGGGGCTAGCGTTGTGGCATGGAGTTAAGCTGCTGACCGCGACACCAGCATATCATATGGGAGCCAGTTGAAGTCGCAGATGCTCTACTTAGATATAGCTCCCTGCTAATGCCTCTGGGAAAGCAGCAGAGGATGGCCTAAGTGGTTGGAACCCAGCTACCATGTGGGAGACCTGGATGAGGCTCCTGGCTCCAGTCTGTCCAGCTCCAGCCTTTGCAGCCAGCTGGGGAGTGAACCAGCAGTCTCAGTCTGTCTCTGTTTGTCTGTCTGTCTCTCCCTCCCTCTCTCTCTTTCTCTCTCTCTCCCAGCAGACAGAGTCTCAGTTTCTGTTTCTGTAACTAATTTTCAAAATAAACCAATCAATCTTCCAAAATACACATGAACTCAAGATGGATAAGAAATGATCAATACAATGAAAAGAAATCCAACAGAATGGGAAAAAGAAGTTTGCAAGCTATTTATCCAAGAAAGGATTAATATCCAGAATTTAACAGCCACTCAAAACACAACAACAACAACAACAAGCAACCAATCCAGTGAAAATATGGGTAAAAGACCTCAACAGATAGTTCTCAAAAAAAGAAATTCAAATGGCCAACAAATATATGAAACAGTGTCAGTATCACTAGCTATTAGGGACATACAAATCAAAACCACAGTGAGATAGCACCTTACCCCTTTCAGAATGGCTAAAATCTAAAACACAGAGAGTAACAAGGATGTGGAGAAAGGGGCACATTTATATGCTGTTGATAGGAATGTAAATTAGTGCAGTCACTGTGGAAAACAGTGTGGAGACTTCTTCAAAAACTACAAATAGATTGTCATACAACCCAGCAATCCACCGCTGGGTATATACCCAAAAGACACAAACACACTGCAAAGAGATACCTGCACCACCATGTTTAGAGCAGTACGGTTCACAATTGCCAAAATGTGGTACATATTCACAAGGGGCTATTTAGCTATAAAACAGAATGAAATGCTATCATTTGTATAAAAATGGACGCAAAGGGAGGACTGAGTTAAATGAGCCTGACACAGAAAGACAAATAGTACATGTTCTCCCATGTATGGGAGCTACAATTTAAAAATAAATAAAACTCATTTGCACCTTACTTTGAACACATCACATATGTACCAGATATTACACACATATAATTTCAATTTATTTTTCTAGACCACATAATCTCCACCAATTTTTTAATTTTAAAAATGTAGACAAACAATGTCTTGGGGCCAGTGCTGTGGTGTAGCAGGTAAAGCTGCTGCCTGCAGTGTCAGCATCCAATATGGGCACTGGTTCGAGTCCTGGCTGTTTCACTTCCTATCCAGCTCTCTGCTATGGCCAGGGAAAGCAGTAGAAGATGGCCCACGTCCTTGGGCCCCTATGTGGGAGACCTGTAGGAAGCTCCTGGCTCCTGATCGGCACAGCTCCAGCCGTTGTGGCCATGCCATCTGGTGAGTGAACCAGCAGATAAAAGGACCCCCCCCCCCGCGCCTCGCTGTTAACTCTGCCTTTCAAAATAAATAAATAAATCTTAAAAAAAAGTCTCATCGTACTAAGAATTTCCTATTAATTTATGTTCACAAAAAGTACCTGAAAATTATCATCGTTTGATATCTTTAGTTTTTCAAATCTACATTAATAAAATTAATTTTTGCTCTATTATCCAATGTAAGGAAATTAACCAAATGTCATCATATGTATGGAATGGTCTAATTTATAGCTAACTGGCATGTAAAAATTTTTTTTCATTTTAATGTAAAGAGAAAAATGTACTTGTGGCTTTTCTAGTTGCCACTTAAGATGAAAGTTCAAGTGTCAAAGCGTCTGCGACTTTCAATCAAAAAAGACAAGCTGTAAGAAGGCATTTAGAAAAGGTATTGTCATAGATGAGCTGCAAATTTGAAGTCACAGAGCAGACTCTGAATTACAAGTGGTGATTGTCCCTTAGGGACAACGTCACACCGTCTAAATCAGTATCCACTTATTTAACACTGGCTAATTATTTCCTTGACCGATTACTAGAAAGTATATTCCGAGCTTTGAAAGAACTGAACTTCTCAAGTGCCAAAGTTTTGCCCCCATTAACAATCTAAAATGGTAATGTGTTTATGTAAGGACATGATTTTTTTTTTTTTTTCTGTTAGGAAGCTACAATAAATTGAGACTTGTGGAATACACTGAGCTGCTGAACCATTAAGAGTAAGGAATGGTTTTCCCCGTTGTCAAATTTTGGAAGAAATGACAATCATATGTAAAAGAGTAACAAAAAGGCAACAAAATGACACGTACAACCACCACTACAAAAGAAGGTGCTCCCTAATGTGGCCAGCCTACGTACTAACCTTGATCACCTAAAATAAAAATCACTATTGCAACATTAATAAACTAATGTTCATATGATTACCTAGAACTCAAGCATTTTTAAAAAGCATTACTCAAACAAAATATCCTAGATTATAAAATTTTTACTGCTAAATATGGACACCAGACAATGGAAATGTATCTCAGACACCCAGTATCACTTTCCCATAGACTAAAATAAGGTCTATATCTAAATAAAGACCAAGTTATTCAAATAGCTTTAAGACCTTAATGATCAGTAAAACTTAATCTTCAGGTTTTCTAGTCATTTCCATTATATTGTTATGTAATGCTATACAATTACAGAAGTAAAAAAGTTATAATAAAGTATCAACAATCAACAATTTTAATTATATAAAGTACCAATTTTATTTATGCATTTTAAATAATATAATTGTCTTACCTCTGAACTATAATCATCTGCTGTGGTTGAAATTTCACTCTCCAGCTAAAACAAAAGTAAAAATCAATTAAAATTACACTTTTTTTTTTGCTAAGTATCATACTTATAAAATTTTACTAAAAAATTAGTGAAAATTATTTAAATCCTTAGAACTTTCATGTAATTATGAAACACAATGGCTAAATAATGCATTTTAAGCTTATCACTAGGTATTTTTTTTTTTGACAGGCAGAGTTAGACAGTGAGAGAGAGACAGAGAGAAAGGTTTTCCTTCTGTTGGTTCACCCCCCAAATGGCTGCTATGGCCGGCGCACTGCACTGATCTGAAGCCAGGAGCTAGGTACTTCCTCCTGGTCTCCCATGTGGGTGCAGGGCCCTAGCACCTGGGCCATCCTCCACTGCCCTCCTGGGCCACAGCAGAGAGCTGGACTGGAAGAGGAGCAACCGGAACAGAACTGGCACCCCAACCGGGACTAGAACCGGTGTGCCGGCGCCGCAGGCAGAGGATTAGCCTAGTGAGCTGCAGCGGAGGCCACTAGGTATTTTTTTAAAAATATACAAGAATCACAGGTACTATCATAAAGGGTCTTGTATACGATACATAAAATATTTGTAAGACAAAAGAAACAAATGAAATGTAATTTCTGTAATATTTGTACTTATTTTAAAGTTCTAACGTATCACTGTCAGAAAAGTTCAGTTTCTTCAAGAGTCATTAAATCTTCACACCCAAAAAGTAATTACTTGAAAAACAGCAAAAGCCAACTTTTGTTACTATAACACATTTGCAGCTTTCAAAACACTTTCAAGAGGTGGGACTTGGGTTTGAAGTGAGTGGCTTTTCCAAGCTTCCCTCAGCTGAGAAGCTGTAGGAAAAGTCAAGGAGCAAACCCAAATTTTCTGATTCCGAAAGTATTATCTCCCCTCTTTACCCTCTCAGGGAATCTAAAACCATTGCACTGGTCAAAGTAAGGTCCATTCATTCAACAAATACTGTCACTGTCCCTGTTCTCATAACTATGGTATCCAACATGCAATCCAAGTTCTCAGTCTCCTTCTCCATGAAGCAGTTAACTGTGCCAGCACAACAGAATTGAACCCGCCTCTCCTCTAAATCCCTGCTAACAGTGGTCCTGACTCATGAGGCAAAGCCCTCTTTTAAATCTAAGATGTTTTCATGATGCATCCCTCACCATCATTGATTAAGTGTATACTAGAAAGTGTGGTACTAAAAATAAAGGGGTAAGGGGCCAGTGCTGTGGCATAGCAAGTAAAGCTGCAGTCTGTGGTGCTGGCATCCCATACAGGTGCCAGTTCGTGTCCCAGCTGCTCCTCTTCCAATCCAGCTCTCTGCTGTGGCCTGGGGAAGCAGAAGATGGCCCAAGCCCTTGGGCCCCTGGACCCTCATGGGAGACCCGAAAGAAGCTCCTGGCTTCAACCGGCCCAGCTTCAGCTATTGCAGCTATTTGGGAGTGAACCAGCAGATGGCTCACTCTTTCTGTCTCTGCCTCTCTGTAACTCAGCCTTTCAAATAAATAAATAAATCTTTTAAAAAAAAATTCAACACTCCTATATGATAAAAACACTCAATGAACCAGGCATAGAAAGGGAACTTCGCCAATCTGATGAAGGGCACCTACAAAAAAATCCAACAGCTAATATAATACTCAGTGGTGAAAATCTGAAGGCTTTCCCTGACAGAAGAAATAATGCAAGAATGTCTGCTCTCATCACTTTTTTTTTTTTTAATTTACTTGAAAGTCAGAGTTACAGAGAGAAACAGGGAAAGAGAGAGAGACAGAGAGGATCTTCCCCCCACTACTCCACTCCCTAGCTGGCTGCAGCAGCCAGGGCTGGGCCAGACTGAAGCCAGGAGCCAGGAACTTCTTCGGGATCTCCCATGTGGATGTGGGCCATCTGCTACTTTTTCTAGGCCATTAGCAGGGAGCTGGATTGGAAGTGGAGCAGCTGGGACTCGAACTGGCAACTGTATGGGATGCCGGTGTTGCAAGTGGCAGCTTTACCTGCTATGCCACAATGCTGGCCTAAATCTTACCACTTCTTTACAAAACTCTGCTCAAGTTCTGGCCATGGTAATTAGACAAGAGAAAGGAATAAAAGGGAGGAAGACTGGGAAGGAAGAAGTTAAGTATTTCTAGTTGCAGATGACATAATCTTATATCTAGAAAAAAATCCAAAGAATTTGCAAAAAACAAAGAGCTAATGGAGGAATTCAGCAAAGATGAAGAATACAAGATCAGTTGTATTTCTATATATAATCAATAAACAACCAGAAAATAAAGCTATGAAAAACAATTTAATTTATGACAACAACAGAAAATGATAAAATGTTTAGGGATAAAAGAGCAATAAACTGCTTAGGAATAAACTTAAACAAACAAATGCTTTGCACGTAGAAAACTAAAAAATAACATCATCAGAAATTAAAGACCTAAACAAATGGAAAAGAGATACCCCATGTTCAGACTGGAAGACAATATTGTTAAAATGACAGTACTCAACTACAGATTAAACACAACCTCTGTCAAAATTCCTTACTATCTCTTATGGAGAGAAGGAAAACCTTATCATAAAATTTATATGGAGGCCGGCACCACGGCTCACGAGGCTAATCCTCCACCTGCGGCGCCGACACCCCGGGTTCTAGTCCCAGTTGGGGCGCCAGTTCTGTCTCGGTTGCCCCTCTTCCAGGCCAGCTCTCTGCTGTGGCCCAGGAAGACAGTAGGAGACCAGGAGGAAGCACCTGGCTCCTGGCTTCAGATAGGCACAGCACGCCATTTGGGAGGTGAACCAATGGAAGGAAGACCTTTCACTCTGTCTCTAACTCTGCCTGTCAAAAAAAAAAAAAAAAAAAAAAATGTATATGGAAATTCAAGGAACCCAGAGCAGCAAACACAATCCTGAAAAAGAAGAAGGTTGGAAGACTCACACTCACTGATTACAAACATGTTAGACAACCACTGGGATCAAGCCTGGGGTCTACCTGCAAAGGTGAAACATACAGATCTGCAGAACACAACTGAGAGGCTGGAAAGGAACCCTGAATTTTACAGTCATGGACGATTTACTGGGGAAACTTGTCTTTTCAATAAACAGGGCTGGGACAACCAGACATCCATGTGCAGTGGTAACTCACAGCACATATAAAAACTGAAAAATGGATCAAAGGCCAAAATATAAGAATTATAAGTATAAAAAAAACTTAGATGTACATCTTCACAATCTTGAATTTGACAATGGTAGTCTTAGTATCTGACACCAAGAGCACAAGCAACTAAAGGAAAAACACAGGTGAATTGTACTTCATCAAAATGTAAAACTTTGTGCAAAGAACAGAATCAAGAAAGTGAAAACAAACATCACATGAAAGATACCATTTGTGAATCACATATTCAATATGAAAGCAGCTGACCCTCATTATTCACAGACCGTGTACTTGTGAATTCACCTGCTCAGTAACACTTACCAGTAACCCTCACATCAGTAGTTGTAGCACACTCACCATCATTTGCGGACAAAAGCAGGACAGTGAAAAGCTCCAGTTACCCAACACCACATTTCTAGCTGAGACAGAACAAGGCAACACTTTGCTTTCCTGTTTCAGCTCTGTAATGCTCCTGCTGTTCTTTCCAGGGCATTCCTATGCTTTTCTGTTGGCAAGCTCCACCACTTAAAATGGTCCCCAGCTGATGGACTCTCAAGTGCTCCTCAGAGCAGGAGGCTACAAAGAGCTTTGTGAGAAACTATATGCTAGATCAGCTTTGCTAAGTATGAGGTACACTGATGATGGCTGTGTTAACACACTGATAGTATATAGTAAATAAAGGATAGCAGAACAGAAATACGTACCAAAGATGATTATGGATAAACTGCTTGACAAAAATGTGGTGACCAGTGGCTCACAGGAACCTGTCTTTCCTTTAAGAGCCAAGGTTCAGTATATGCAAATTCACTGCTCATGCTAATTCTATAGAAGACAACTACAGCAGATAACAAGAAATGCCTGTATTTGAAGAGTGAGTAATTGCTACAAACCCCATAGTTACGTCTCCAAGTTCCATCCCATTCTTCTCACATTGCATTTTTGCTCTTCCGAGATGAGCTTTCCCATCCTAAGGATGGCCAGCACATCTCCATGGCTTCCCCAAAGCTTAAACCCTTACATATCCAAAACCTGCTGTTTCCACATAAATATGCTGTGGTACAATCCAAATGTTGATCATCCTCTGACCTGTCCAATAGTCTTCCACCTAAGTAACCCATCCTCTATTCCTGGTCATTAATGGCCCCATCATCCAATCTACCCTTAGTTTCTCCCTTACCTCTTCCTTTTTAAAATATATTTGTCAGAATTTTTTAAAACAAATTCTATTTACTTTTTAAAAAATATATTTGAGGGGCCAGAGCCATGGCTCACTTGGTTAATCCTCCACCTTGCAGCGCCAGCATCCCATATGGGTGCGGGTTCTAGTCCCGGTTGCTCCTCTTCCAGTCCAGCTCACTGCTGTGGCCTGGAAGGGCAGTGCAGGATGGCCTAAGTGCTTGAGCCCCTGCACCCACATGGGAGACCAGGAGGAAGCACCTGGCTCCTGGCTTTGGATCGGCACAGCGCCAGCCATAGTGGCCATTTGGGGAGTGAACCAATGGAAGGAAGACCTTTCTCTCTGTCTCTCTCCCTCTATCTCTAACTCTGTCAAATAAAAAAAATTTTTTTTGGAAGGCAGAGAGACAGAGCCCAAGACTGAGCGGTGAGGGGAAATCTGATGTTTCATTCTTTAAATGCCTGAAACAGTAAAGGCTGGGCCAGACCAAAGCCAGGAGCCTGAAATTCAACCCAGGTTTCTCACATGGTTGTCAGGAACCCAAGTACTTTCGTCATCACCTGCTGCCTCCTGGGATACACATTAGCAGAAAGCTGGGTTCAGAAGCAGAGCTGGGACACAAACCCAGGCACTCCTATTTGGGATGCAGGCGTCAGAACCAGCCTCAACCACTATACCAAACACCTGCCCCCTCCATCTCTTTATCTTGGAATATTACATCACTGAGCATGGAACTAGTATTCACTGAGAATCTACCATAGGCCAAGTGCAACCTCCAGCCCCTCACCATTACCACCACAATATCCTTACCACCACTTACAATCAAAACACCTACAGTTTAGGATTACAGCACATTGTTCCTTGCCTTTGCAAATGCTGTCTGTTCTGCACAGAGACTGCCTCCCCAACTTCCTTGCCTCTAGCTAACTTCAACTCATACTTCAAAGCTCAGTTCTCTTATCCCTTCCTCACCATCTTTCTGAATAGCATTTGACAGGCTTGCTTGGGCACTTCCCCACACTTCAGAGTGCAACGTGCATGGCTGCGAACATAGCTCCAATCAGAATACATTGCATATCTTCACATTTGCCTCTTGGGTAATGATTTCCTTAAAGGGTAGAGCCTGTCATACTCATCTTTGTATATCTGGTGCTCAATCCTTGGTGTATCACAGTTACTCAACAAATGCTTGTTGAATTAAGCACACAAAACTCTTCCAGAGGTTCCTGAATGTTTTCGGCATGACTACATACTTACCAATGAAACTTTTAAAAGGACACAATAATCATGAAAAAAAAAATCGCAGAGGGTGCTCGTGATTACTGTCATCCTAACTGCCTTCCATTTACAACAACCATGTTTACAAATCCGGACAGTCACTCACTTCAGCAGAGACCTGCTTGGCCTTGATCATCTCCCCACTGTGCAGAGTTCGGCTCTCTGTGGATTCAGGAGTCCCCGTGGGTCCCGTTCCCTGACAACTGTTCATGCACTTCTCCTCACTCTGTGACTGGTCGACATTCAGGCCATCGTACGCTGACACGTCCTGTTTACTGCTTAAGGTCTTCCTCTTTTTTTTCTGCTTCTTGGTAGGATTCTGCCCATCAGACTGAGCTTTTCTTTGTCGAAACTGGGCAAGCTACAAAAAAAAAGAAATTGCTGTTATTGTCAAAAGATAATTTTCTTTTATTGCCACTGTGGGGAAAAAAAGCAGCTTTGGGGGTACTTTCTTTAAAAGATCAAACTCTCTCTAAATAAAAATGATGATAAAATAAGAACAATTGTTATAGTCTTTAAAATAAGGGTAAAGTTTAGATTGCAAAAGAATATGATTAAATTCCAAAGAAACTAGGTATTTCTGAAAGAAAGTACTGAAATTTCAAGAGGTTAGAATTGAAAATGTCATTCCTGAAACAAAGAAAATTATCCCACAGTCAGGCAGAATCATGGAAAATAAGAACTCCCATTCACTATTTGATGAGAGTACAATCATTAGACTTTAGATTACATGAAAATTACACACACACACACACACATGCAGCTCCTAATGCACTTGCTTTGTAGGATTTCTAGGACCTCTACTGCTTTACAGTGAGGAAAATAAGCCCATGAAAAAATATTTTGCTATCCATATGGTCAATGTAGCTTTTTAAAACAGGACAAAAATAGAAGTAACTTAAATATATCAAACGGTAGTATTTTACAATACTTAATTATTGGCATATCATCACCAGGATTTCTGACATATCCTTAGAGCTACCTCTATGTATCATTTATTTAACAACGTTTTACCCAATATACTTTCCTTATTTTAAAAACTTATGTTTCATTTATTGTATTTGAAGGGCAGACTTACAGAGAGAGAGGGCAAGAGAGAGACTGAGAGATCTTCCACCCACTGGTTTAATCCTCCAAATGGCCTCAACGGCCACAGCTGGGCTGATCCGGAGCCAGGAGCCAGGAGCTGCTTCCGGGTCTCCATGCAGGTGCAGGGCCCAAGCACTGGGGCCTCTGCTGCTTTCCCATGCCATTAGCAGGAAGTTGGCTAGGAAGTGAGCAGCTGTGACTCGAACCAGTGCCCATATGGGATGCTGGCTCTGCAGGTAAAGGCTTAACCTTACTATACAACAGTGCCAGACCCTAAAAATCTAATTTTAAAGGCAAGTTTCAGTCCTCAGTCTAATATCATTTATGATTTTTTTTAAAAAAAGTAAATAAACTGGGGCCAGCGCTGTGGCACAGCAGGTTAAAGCCCTGGCCTGAAGCGCCAGCATCTCATATGGGCCCCTGTTCTAGTCCCGGCAGCTCCTCTTCCAATCCAGCTCTCTGCTGTGGCTTGGGAAAGCAGTAGAAGATGGCCCAAGACCTTGGGCCCCTGCACCCACGTGGGAGACCCAGAAGATGCTCCTGGCTCCTGGTTTCAGATCAGCGCAGCTCCAGCCATTGGGGCCATCTGGGGAGTGAACCATCAGATGAAGACCTCTCTCTCTCTCTGTACCTCTTTCAAATAAAAAAATAAATCTTAATAAATAAAAATAAAAAGTAAACAAAAAATGATTACTAAAATTTTTGTTAGATTTTGATGAAGGCTGTGAGAGAAATACACAAATGTTAAAGGATGTTAAGGTCATATGAGAATGAAAGACTGGAGCTGGCGCTGTGGCATAGAAGGTTAGGTCTCCACCTGCAGTGTCAGCATCCCATGAGTGCCAGTTCAAGTCCTGGCTGTTCAGTTTTAATCCAGCTCCCTGCTAATGACCTGGGAAAGCAGCGGAAGATGCCCCAAGTCCTTGGGTCCCTGCACCCATGTGAGAGACCCAGAAGAAGCTCCTGGCTTCAGCTGGGCCCAGCCTTTGTGGCCATTTGGGAAGTAAAACAGACAACAAAATCTCTTTCCCTTCCAAATAAATAAATCTTTTTTAAGAAAAGAAACAAAATTTGGCTATCATAAGCAGGTGAACTAAGAGAAAGCTGCAAAAGAGGAATACACCCCGGTATTACTCCTGTGTTACTATTTTTAAAAAGGATTCACCGTCATCAACTCAGTGCAGCCTGAGTATGTAATGCACACTTCCGATTTTAGATAGTCATGAGATACCCCAGCCTGTGTTAAAGAACATAGGACACAGGAGTGAGAGTTTGGCCTAGCTGTTCAGATGTTGGCTAGACTTTGTGTCCTGGGGCCAGCACTGTGGTGTAGTGGGTAAAGCCGCCGCATGCAGTGCCGGCATCCCATATGGGCCCCAGTTTGAGTCCCAGCTGCTCCACTTCCGATCCAGCTCTCTGGATGGAAGACCTCTCTATCTCTCCTTCTCTGTCTCTGTGTAACTCTGACTTTCAAATACATAAATAAGTCTTTTTTAAGAGGAGGGAGGAGGCAGGGGAGGGGGCTGTGTCCTGTATCAGAGTGCCTGGGATCAAATGCTGGCTCCAGTTCCTGGGGTTCTGCCACTAATGTGGGAGGTCCCACTGAATTCCTGGCTCCTGGCATTGGCCCTGCTGGTCACTGTGGCCATTTTGGAAAGTGAACCAGCAGAGGGAAACCCTCTCTTTCTCTTCCTCTCAAACACAAAAATCTTAAAAGATGAATGTAAGCTATTATTGCTAATAAAGATGTCCATGATACAGTAGCAGGTATATAGTACTACAATATAATCTATTTTTCTTATGAAAGGAAAACTATGTGTACCCCTTCTAGCAGAGACAAGGCAAGCTGCATTTTAATTACATTGTATTCATAGGAACAATAAATTCTGGAAGACATTAGCAGTAGCAACATTAGTAGACCTCTGGAATTGAGAATACAGGTGTTTTTGCCTTTGATCATTTGGAAATTTCCTTTTTTAATGCATACATTTTCCAACTTGAATATGAAGCAACTAATAATTACTTATTCCTAATTTAAGCATTTTAATTGTTCTAAGATTAGAGAAACAAAAGAATAACTATAAGCTCCTTTGTGTCTTCAAAAGAGAAAATATACTGCTAGAATTACAACTATTAATTAGGTCAATTACAAAGATGGCCAGTAAACTCATAATAATACTGCGGTATTTTAATTTTTTTTTGCATCAAAAATTGTCTTTTAATTCCATCTTTCCACAAACTCCTTAAAGCACCTCATAGCTAATCACTAGTCTTGCAGAATATAAAGTTATATCAAATTTAATTTTTTTGAAGTTATTTAGCAATAACCTCGTTATTCTACCTCTTGTCTGCTTTTAAGGAACAGGTGCAAGACCAGTTGCCTCCATTTATACACGATTAAGCTGCTGGAATGCATTTATACTACTGTGGAGGAGGGTAGGTTCATTCTTAAAAATAAACCAACTGGAATGCTACTGAATGTATTATCTGCAAATAGAATCAGAAGTGTAGGCACATCATTTAAAAAGGAAAGACTCCTTGGAGGGAATATAAAACCAAAGAATAATGACAGTCTTGATGTGTGTATTCAATTTCAGAAACTTCTTAAAATCCCATATTGTTTGCATTAGAAAATATATTAGGATATAGCTGAGTAAAGCAAAGGTTTTTTAAAAATTCCAATTGTTAGGTCATATTAATACATGCAATATATTACATAGTATTATATATTATATAACTTATTATACAATACCATATTAAATATATTAATATTAAATATTAATATATTTAATATGGTATTGTATAATAAGTTATATAATATATATTAAATATTAATATATTTAATAATAATATTTAATATTTAATCAGTTGTACACATTACAAGAGAAAAATTTCTGCATTAGAAAAAGTTTGATTTTAAAAAGTTATAAGACAATAATATCATTACTAAATGAATCCAGATTAAAAAGGTAAGAGGCCGGTGCCACGGCTCAACAGGCTAATCCTCCACCTGCGGCGCCAGCACACTGGGTTTTAGTCCCGGTCGGGGTGCCGGATTCTGTCCCGGTTGCTCCTCTTCCAGGCCAGCTCTCTGCAGTGGCCCGGGAGTGCAGTGGAGGATGGCCCAAGTCCTTGGGCTCTGCAACCGCATGGGAGACCAGGAGAAGCACCTGGCTCCTGGCTTCAGATCAGCGTGGTGTGCCGGCCGCGGTGCACTGGCCACAGCGCGCTGGCCACGGCGGCCATTGGGGTGTGAACCAATGGTAAAGGAAGACCTTTCTCTCTGTCTCTCTCACTGTCCACTCTATCAAAAAAAAAAAAAAAGATAAGAGATAAAATGTGGAAAGTTAGGGCCAGCATTGTGACGCAGTAGGTTAAATGATGCCACATATGGGCATATGGGCACCAGTTCAAGACCCGGCTGCTCCACTTCTGATTCAGCTCCCTGCTAATGTGCACAAGAAAGCAGAGGAGGATGGCGCAAATCCTTGTGCCCCTGCTCTCATGTATGAGGCCCAGAAGAAGCTCCAGGTTCCTGGCTTCAGTCTAGCCCAGCCCCACCCATTTGGGGAGTAAACCAGAGGATGGAAGAGCTCTCTCTGTGTCTCTCTCCTAATTCTGCCTTTCAAATAAATAAATCTTTTAAAAAAAAAAGTGTAATGTTCCTATTGTAGTGCTAAGAATATATCACTTATAAGGTCATAAAATCACCAAGACACTATTTTAGGCTTAATACCTAACACTACATGACATCATATTATTTTTTTTCAGAAGAATTCATCAAAAGTTAGGCTTCAAGAGGGTAAGGATTTTTGTTTTCTTCACTTCTATAAATATTCAAAGACTAGAACAATATTCAATAAACAGATGTTGAGTTTAAAAAGTAGTTTTTTTATGAAAAAAGAAGTTATGCATATGAAATAACTTTGAGAGCATTCTATAGAACCTGAGAACTAAGATGATAACAGGTGTATCTAATTTTATTGTATCAAAAAGTTTTACTGTTTCAGAATTACAGTGAACAATTGTCTAGTTACTAAATGAATTAAGATACAAAAACAATCCCTCTCAGTACAAATTCCTTCCTCCAAAGTCAAAACAAAACTTAAATTCTTAGAAAAATAAACGCACAATAGTTTCTTCTTAAAAACAAAACAAACAAAAAAAGATTTATTTATTTGAATGTCAGAGTTAGAGAGAGGGGGAGAGGGGCAGACAGAGATCTTCCATCAGCTGGTTGGCTTCACAACAGGCCACTGCTGGGTCCAGGCTGATGCTAGGAGCTTCATCCAGGTCTCCTAGGTTGGAGCAGGGGCCCAAACACTTGGGCCGTCTTCCACTACTATCCCAGGTCCAGGGAGCTGGATCGGAAGTGGAGCAGTCATGACACGAACCAGTGCCCATACTGGATGCTGGTGTCGCAGGCGGCGCCTTAACAGCTATGCCCAACATGGGCCCCTATAATGGCTTTTTAGTAAAAGCTCTGTTGTGCAAAAACAAGACAGTAGGAACAAGATCACATCATACATCCAATTTCTTATAGCTGTTAAGATTTTAAAACAATAAAAATGCCTAATTTATTGGTTGGCGCTGTGGCTCAATAGGCTAATCCCCCATCTGCGGCACCAGCACACCAGGTTCTAGTCCCGGTGGAGGCGCTGGATTCTATCCCGGTTGCTCCTCTTCCAGGCCAGCTCTCTGCTGTGGCCCGGGAGTGCAGTGGAAGATGGGCCCTGCACCCGCATGGGAGACCAGGAGAAGCTCCTGGCTTCGGATCAGCGCAGTGCGCCGGCCGCAGCGGCCACTGGAGGGTGAACCAACAGTAAAGGAAGACCTTTCTCTCTGTCTCTCTCTCTGTCCTGTCTGTCAAAAAAAAAAAAAAAAAAACTTATTTATTTAAAAGGCAGAGAGGGAAAACTCCCATCTGCTGGTTCACTATCCAAATGCCCACAATGGCCAGGGCTGGGCCAGGCCAAAGCTAGGAGCTAGGAATCCAAACCAGGCTTCCCACAAGGGCGGCAGAGACCCAACAGCTTCAGTCATTGCAACTGCCTCCCAGGGTGCACAGAAGCTGGAAACAGTAACTGAGAGCAGAGTCAGGACTTAACTCAAGCACTGATACGTGATATGTGCTACAACTGGCATCTAAACTGCTGGGCCAAATGCCTACCCCTAAACTATTTTTATTTCCAATCTGAAAAATGGCAAGCTAACAGGTAAGCAAAAAAATCCTACACAATTCAGTAATCGTCTGTTACTGAAATGATGCACTTTAAATGACTGAGAAAACATTTATTCTAAAACATGCGGAAAATTCAGACTACAGCCATCTGTGTTTGTCATTTGGAAGCCAATAATAAAAATGTTAACATATGTAGTCACAGAAATAGCTGCAAGATTTACTGGAATATTATGTCCATATACACGTGCCTTTCAAAATTGGTTCAGATCCCAGCAAATGTCTTATTCTTACCAGACATCAATCAATGACATAAATAATTCATTCCTTAAATTCAAAGTTTATAAATCACTACCAATAAAACAATAAATTTATATTACATGTAAAAAGATGCTATGTTTCTATAATGGCACTCCCAAATGACTAATTGGAATTTTTTCAGTGCTTTACACATTCAATGAATGCTTACTATGTGCCATGCATGTGCTAGACATAAGTAAGAATACACAGAATGTTCTTAACAGGACTTTTTAGTCTAGGCCAGCCTATCAGAGCTCATTGTGTGAGACATAAATGAGGTGAAAGAACAGTTTCATAAACTCAACAGTCCCACGTATGTATTAAAAGAGATGGTATGGGAACGTCTCCTGTCCCAGAATTCCAAAAGGAGGCTTTAGAAAGAGTTATGGTTGCAGAGCTTTTTATTTATTTTATTATTTATTTATTTATTTATTTTTTGACAGGCAGAGTTAGACAGTGAGAGTGAGAGTGAGAGTGAGACAGAGAGACAAAGAGAAAGGTCTTCCTTCCGTTGGTTCACCCCCCGAATGGCCGCTACGGCCCGGCCCGTGCTGTGCTGATGCGAAGCCAGGAGCCAGGTGCCTCCTCCTGGTCTCCCATGTGGGTGCAGGGCCCAAGGACTTGGGCCATCCTCCACTGCCTTCTCGGGCCACAGCAGAGAGCTGGACTGGGAAGAGGGGCAACGGGGACAGAATCCGGCGCCCCAACCGGGACTAGAACCCGGGGCGCTGGCACTGCAGGCGGAGGATTAGCTAGGTGAGCTGTGGCAATGGCGGTTGCAGAGCTTTTTACCTGTGAAGAAAACAACTTGGTATATGTCAGGAAGCAACGTCTACCCCACAAGTATTTATTGACTATCATGTTCCCAGCCACGTTAGGGCAGGAGATGTAGCGATGGATAAAACATGTACAAATCTTACCCCTATGACTGTAATTCATGCAGGAAAAACAAATAAACATAAAAAACAAAGTATATCCTTTCAAGCGATTACAAAAATGCTTCAAGAAGTATAGGTATTAAGAGAGCCAATAACTGGTGATGTGGGAAGAGGTCAAGAAATACTGGGGGAAAAAAATGCAGGCTCTGGGGATGGTGTTGTGTTGCAGTGAGTTAAGTTGCCCCCTGCAACACTGGCATCCCATAAGGGCACTGGTTTGAGTCCTGGCTGCTCACTTCTGATCCCGCTCTATGCTAATGCACCTGGGAAAGCAGCAGAAGCTGGCCCAAAAGCTTGGGTCCCTGCACCCACAGGAGAGACCCAGATGGAGTTCCTGGCTCCTGGCTTCGACCTGGCTTCACCTTGGCAGTTGTGACTATTTGAGGGTTGAACCAGCAGATGGAAGATCTGTCTCTTACTGTAACTCTTCCTTTTAAATAAATAAGTCTTTTTTTTAAAAAAAGGTGTGATCTGAGATGAATGAATATGAATAAATAACCCAAGATCATAATCAGTAATTAGCAAAATAACAGAATATCTGACCTCAAACCCAACTTTTACAGTTCTACCAATCTGCGTCCTCTGTACACTCTCAGCTCTCTTCCTTTCTTCCTTTCTCACTACATCTCACAACCCTGGAACATTAACTTTAAAGATATGAACAAATGAAACCACTAAGCTGACAAGAACTTTTATTTTGACAAAACTGGAGAGAAAATAAAACCAAACGTAACACCACAAACTTTCCCAAAGATCATGTTACAAAATATTTTTAAATGTGTTTCCTAGTCTCCGGTGTTCAAAACTAGGTCTAAGTAGAGCTATTTTCTATGTTTTTACTGTGGAAAATTTAAGAAATACTAATTCTAATTATGGTGACTATATGTACTGGTCAGTGCTGCCTTCAAACCTTTTTATTATTCCTTAGTGAATGATAAACTATTACAACAAAACTCTAGCAACCTAGCTCTGGAAACAAAAAGACCACAAGAGTCCACCTGAGGGTCACACGCACACAGAGCTGAAGCAGGGCCACTGAGAGCTCTGAAGACAAAGCAGCACTTGAAGGATGTGTCATAACACAGCACCGCCAGACGGACGTGAGGGCGGGCAGGACCACAGGACTCTGCTCTGCTGAGCCACAGAACCACTCACATCCCATCATCTCCTTCAACGCAGCACTTCTTTTTTAAACATAGTTTTTGAAAGACCTTCATGTCTGCAGCTTAAGGAATCATCTTAAAATTGCCTATTTTATTGTATTTCTTGGCCTGGCAGACAATGGACAAAAATATTTGTTGGATTTCAGAAAGAATACAGATTACACATAATAGAGACTGTTGGGTCCACAGAGACTCTAATAAACTGGCTGTGACACTGGACAAGCCACTTACTGTTGGCCCAATTCAGTTAACTGTACAATGAGGAGCCACATTAAGCATAGTTTGAGATTCTGCCAGTTTTTAGAGTGTTTGAGAAATTTTTTTCAATCACTCCCCTTCCTTTCTCTTCTCCCTAACCCCAATTATAAAGAAGAAAACCTAGAATTCTACCATACTAAAAGCTGATTCTTAGTTTTTCAAAAGAACAAGTCAATGAACAAATAAAGAGGACACAGAATAAAAAGGGAAATGATTCCATTACAGTGTTTAGAACGCGTCACTTCTAAGCATTCATTACGATATTAATTAATGGAATTCTATTATTGTTGCTCAAGAACAAGTAATGGGAAGCTCAGCTCTAGGAGAGCAGTGATTTTTTAATCAAAACCAAAGCCCATGAACTCCAAGTCTAGAACAGTGGTTCTAGTGGTTGTACACAGACTCTCAATAAATTCTTCTTAAGTAAAAGAAAAAAAGTTACTTCACGGAAAAGAGGCATTATTCCTCAGCACAGAGAATCTGCACAGTTTCTTAAAAAAAAAAAAGAAAGAAAGAAAAAAAGAAAACGATGGAACAGGCTCATGGTAATAATACTACACAATCATGCAACGTAATATTATGTAGTTGTCAAAAATGATGCTTTCAAAAAAACTAATGTGCGGAAATGTTTTCAACATAAATCTGGATAAAAAAGAAAACAAAACTGCATACAGAATGTGATGCAAGTGGAGTTTAAAAATATACGGGAAGCAAAGAATAAACAACAAACCGTGAAACAATCAGACCATGGTGACTGTCGCTTTGCAAGGTGCTCACTGCCTCCCTCTCCAGGTATGTAAGGACTATTCACTGATGAAATTATTAAGGGCCTCATGTTAATGCCATATACTTTTAAAAGTATATATTATACCCACACACCCACCAGAAACCTCATCCCCAAAGACAGTCAAGCACTATTCGGATATTGCCACTTCTGCTTCATTTCTCTGTCACCTTAGTTATTGCTAATGCTGGATAGTTAGGGGAGCACTTTGCCCATAACCTTATCTAGTTTGGCCTATTATAAAATTCATCATTAAAAACAAACAAAAATAACCCTGCAGGGTTTAGGAGGATCCCTAAAGCACATTTCTGTAACAGACATCCTCTCTCGGCAGAATAAACACATGCCAATTTACCATCAGAGGCTAGTTCGCTTATAATCTTGGGTTATATTTGATTTCTTCTGATATACATACAGTTTTTGCAGGAAATAGTAACAGAAAATAGAAGAACTGTTACAATTGGTCAGTTCAATGGTCCACAATGCCAGGGTTCACTTAGGTGATAAAATCAGGCACATAATAAACACATACATATCAGTTTGTCTTTTACCTCAGTCCCTCTTCCTACCTCATTTCCAACATACTCACTACTTCAAGGACTGTGGAATCATGGGATCCCAATCCCTGCACATCTCTAATCCCTGGGTACATGCTGTGCATGAGAAGATAAACAAAAATCAACAGTGACAGTGTATTTGTAACAGCAAAGAAAATGGAAACTACTATTGTAGCAAATACTCACTGCAGGAGAGCAGATCCTGATACCGAAACACTATGTTCTACATGACACCGAACAAAAAGTCATCACTGAAGACTACACACAGGATGACATCATTAAGTGCAAATCTAGAGGAGCCAGTGCTATGGTGCAGCAGGCAAAGCTGCTGCCTGGGGCGCCAGCATTCCTTAGGGGAACCAGGTAGGGTCCCAGCCACTCTACTTCCAATCCAGCTCCCTGTTAATGAGCTTGGGAAAGCAGCAGATGATGTCTGGAGTCCTTGGACCACTGCACCCACGTGGGGGATCTAGAAGACCCAAGGCTTCTGGCTGAGTCGGCCCAGCTCTGGCTGTTGCGGCCATCTGGGGAGTGAATCAGCAGATGGAAGTGCTCCTCTCTGTCTCACCCTCTGACTCTCTGTAACTTTGTTTTCAAATAAATAAATAAGTCTTTAAAAGAAAATGTTCAAATCAAGGAAAACTAACAAACTGTTTATGTACACATAGGGTGAGACTGGATGGGGAAAGGTTTCAGACATATTTATACATTTGTTTCTTAACCTAAGTAGAGAGTGTGCTTTTTATAATTAATCTTTGTATCTTTGATGTATCTTTTTTTATTTATATATTTTTTGACAGGCAGAGTGGACAGTGAGAGAGAGAGACAGAGACAAAGGTCTTCCTTTACTGTGGGTTCACCCTCCAGTGGCCACTGCGGCTGGCACACCGCGATGATCCGAAGCCAGGAGCCAGGTGCTTCTCCTGGTCTCCCATGCGGGTGCAGGGCCCAAGCACTTGGGCCATCCTCCACTGCACTCCCGGGCCACAGCAGAGAGCTGGCCTGGAAGAGGAGCAACCGGGACTAGAACCCGGGGTGCTAGCGCCACAGGCGGAGGATTAGCCTAGTGAGCCGTGGCGCTGGCCCTATGTATCTTTCATATATATTCTTTCCTAAGTGGAACATTTAAATATATAAATGTTAAATATATTTTAAAGTATGTAGGGCTTCTTTCAGAGGGAACAAGCCAGTCCTCATAGCTCCTGCCACACCTAATGCTTCTGCCTCTCCTCTAACTCTTTGCTGAGAAGAATGGTAAGCCAATTAGATTCTTCCCTGGAATCAGGAAACAAAGATCTAGGAAAGCTGTCCAAAAAGACAGCATGGGAGAGAAATCTTATAAAAGGATTGTCAAATCACTGCGTGATACAATCATAAAAATGTACAGATACTCCCAAAATCACTACAAAAGGCAGTTTATAGGATCACCCCTCTAGACATGCTGCAGACAAGACATCTCTGAATCCAGTAAGCCCTTCTCCCTTTTAGCATTAAGTCATTCTTGCTTCTTCATCTGCACACCAAGTAAAGTGGCTGCTGCCTCTTAGGTCATGACACACACTCACTCAGTGTTGCAGGATCACAGAGTGGCTATTTTAGTGGGTCCTGCACGTTAATATGGCTCACTGAGGAGCTTTAAAAATAATGAGGCCGCCCGGCGCTGTGGCATAGTAGGGTAAGCCACTGCCTGCAGTGCCAGAATCCTATGTGGGCTCTGTTTTGAGTTCCAGTTGCCCCACTTCCAGTCCAGCTCCTTGCTAATATGCCTCAGAAAGCAGTGGAAGATGGCCCAAATACTTGGGCCCTCGCAACCACGTGGGAGACCCAGAAGAAGTTCCCGGCTCCTGGCTTTGGATCAGCCCAGCTCCAGCCTTGAGGCCATTTGAGAGTGAACCAGCAGATAGAAGAGCTCGCTCTTGCTTGCTAGCTCTTTCCCTCTCTCCTTCCTTCCAGCTCTCAAACAAAATAAATCTTAAAAAAAAAAAAAAGTGAGGCCTGGCTCAAACTTTTAAAGACACCTGAAAAAGGTGTCTCTAACATGCAGCAAAATTTGGGAGCTGTGCAGCTAGGTGCTTACTCTGTAAGTAGTCTTGTGCCACTATGTATATAATTTTTCTTTTCTTTCCTTTTTTAAAAAAACATTCATTTATTTATATGAAAGAGTTACACCGGCGCCACGACTCAACAGGCTAATCCTCCGCCTAGCGGTGCTGGCACACCGGGTTCTAGTCCCGGTCGGGACGCTGGATTCTGTCCCCGTTGCCCCTCTTCCAAGCCAGCTCTCTGCTGTGGCCCGGGAGTGCAGTGGAGGATGGCCCAGGTGCTTGGGCCCTGCACCCACATGGGAGACCAGGAGAAGCACCTGGCTCCTGGCTTTGGATCAGCGCGGTGCACCAGCCACGGTGGCCATTGGAGGGTGAACCAACGGTAAAGGAAGACCTTTCTCTTTGTTTCTCTCTGTCTGCTCTGCCTGTCAAAAAAAAAAAAAAAAGAGAGAGTTACACAGAGAGAGGAGGAGGGATATATATATATATAGAAAGGTATTCCATCTGCTGATTCACTCCAACAAGCTACAATGGTCGGAGCTGAGCCGATCCAAAGCTGGGAGCTTCCTCCAGGTCTCCACACTGGTGCAGGGGCCCAAGGACTTGGGCCATCCTCTACTGCTTTCCCAAGCCATAGCAGAGAGCTGGATTGGAAGTGGAGCAGCCGGGACTAGAACCGATGCCCATATGAGATGCCAGCACTGCAGGCAGTGGCTTTACCTGCTATGCCACAGCGCCATCCTCCCCCCCTTTCTTTTTAAAGTGTTATTTGGTGGGAAACAACTCCACTGGATAGAACAGACTTGGGGACTCATTCCATAATTTCTTTTTTTTTTTTTAAGTTTTTATTTATTTATTTGAGAGGCAGAATTGCAGACAGTGAGAGGGAGAGACAGAAAGGTCTTCTTTCCATTGGTTCTCTCCCCGAATGGCTGCAACCGTCGGAGCTGTGCCAATCTGAAGCCAGGAGCCAGGTGCTTCTTCCTGGTCTCCCATGTGGGTGCAGGGGCCCAAGCACCTAGGCCATCTTCCACTGCTTTCCTAGGCCACAGCAAAGAACTGGATTGGAAGAGAAGCAGCCGGGACTAGAACTGGTGCCCATATGGGATGCTGGCACCACAGGTGGAGGATTAACCTACTGTGCCACGGCGCCAGTCCCCTCATTCCAAAATTTCTGATCATACACAAAGTGATGTGTAGGTAAAGGAAGCCAGTCTATAAAAAAAGGAGAATAAGATTTTGTGAAAGCAAGAGAAGAAATGGAGGCAAAAATATCAATTTCTTCTAATGGCTTCTTAGCTTCCATGAGGCCCAATCACACTCCTCTCTATCCTTCCTCTGAATCTTTCCAACTGTATAATAACCCTCTCTTTTTTCTCCTTCACTTAACTAACCTCAAGGTCTTGTTGGTTTTTTAAAAGATTTATTTATTTGAAAGAATTACAGAGAGGCAGAGGCAGAGAGAGACAGACACACAGACAGACCTAAGTTTTCCATCTGCTGGTTCACTCCCCAAATGGCCTCAAGGGCTAGAATTGAACCCATCTGAAGCCAGGAGCCAGGAGCTTCTCCCAGGTCTCCAACGAGGGTACAGGGGCCCAGGGACTTGGTCCACTGTCTACTGCTTTCCCAGGCCATAGCAGAGAGCAGGACTGGGACTCGAACTGGCACCCACACGGGAAGATGGCACTGCAGGCAGTGGCTTTACCTGCTACACCACAGCATCGGCACTCTAGGATTTTTAAAAACAAAACTTTTGGGCTGGCGCCATGGTTCACTAGGTTAATCCTCCGCTTGTGGCACCGGCATCCCATTATGGGCACCGGGTTCTAGTCCTGGTTGCTCCTCTTCCAGTCTAGCCCTCTGCTGTGGCCCGGGAGGGCAGTGGAGAACGGCCCAAGTCCTTGGGCCCTGCACCCGCTTGGGAGACCAGAAAGAAGCACCTGGCTCCTGTCTTTGGATCAGTGTAGCTCCGGCTGTAGCAGCCATTTGGGGGGGGGGGGGGTGAACCAACGGAAGGAAGACCTTTCTCTCTCTCTTACTGTCTATCTGTCAAGGAAAAAAATAACTTTTTTTTTTTTTTTTGCGGAGGTGGGACAAAAGAGCCCTACCAGAATTATATTGTTTCTATCTATCAGAAGGAGAGGGAACGAGGGAGAGAAAAGGAAAGACAGGGAGTCGGGGAGGGAGAGGAACTCCCATCCTTCATTTCATTCCTCAAATGCCCACGATGGCAGAGATCAGGCAGAGCCAAATCTGGAAGCCAGAAACTCCATCCAGGACTCCCACAGGGTTGGCAGGAACTGAATTACCTGAGTCACTGTCTTCGGGCCTGCATTAGCAGGAGTCAGGACAGGAGACAAGTATCAAACCCAGGCACTCCAATGTGGGATGGGGGCATCCCAACTAGTGTCTTAACTGCTAGGCTAAACATCCACCCCATCTATTCGATTTTATTGTTTTGGTAGAATTTAGAAAATAATGGGGCTGGCACTGTGGCACAGCGGGTTAACATCCTGGCCTGAAGCGCTGGCATCCCACATGGGCGCTGGTTCAAGACCTGGCTGCTCCACTTCCAATCCAGCTCTCTGCTATGGCCTGGGAAAGCAGTAAAAGGTGGGGTCTTCCCACCTGGGTGCAGGGGCCCAAGGGCTTGGGCCTCCTTTTACAGCCTAGCAGTTAAGACACTTTTCATTTCTCTGTGTAACTCTGACTTTCAAATACATAAAAATAAATCTTTTAAAAAAAAATAATGGCTTTACTGTTTTATTTGTAAAGCAATAACATGTAACTGCCACCTGGTGGCAGTATACCTACTTGATTGTGATTTTTTTTAAAGACAACCTTTTTAGAGGTTAATCATGATAAATCACATTCTTTAATAGTTTTCTGCTATTTTCAGGAAAAAATTCATATTACCTTAAATGACACAACTCATTATCTGACCCTAGCCTTATTTCTCCAATCTAATTTTCCACTCTGTAGTTTAATCCTCTGTGCTCCACTACAGTGGCTAACAATTCTTGAACATTTACATAGTCTGACAATGTTCTAAGGGTGCTATGCTCATTAGCTGAATCTTCACAACACCCTCAAGTGCCAGTTCTGTCACTGTTCTCATTTTCAGATGAGGGACAGCCACAGCAAGGTCAAATAATGTCCTAAAGTCCTACAACCTGTAAGTAGCAGAGCCAGGACTAATCCAAGACAGTCGACATGGTATAGTCTAATCCCTTAATCACTACAATTATTATTTTTCAAAAAAAAAAACTTGAAAAATTCCACTCAAATGTCTCAAAAAGAACTTTTAATACCATTTATCCAAAACTGATTCCACAGTCTTGTCCAAGATCAGCAACTGAAACTGCTCCTCTCCCTGTTGTACCTCTCTCAGTGGTAGCACTAATCTTCTGTAACCACCAAACTCTACCCATTTTACCTTCTAAACCTCTTGATTTTTTTCCCCGTTTTCATTCCTACCTCACTCTCACCTGTACCACTTCAATAACCTCCCACAAGGTTGGTCCTTAACCTATCCACACAACTGCCAAAAGGATCTGTCTGAAATGCAAACCTATAAAAACATATTAATGCCAAACAGATCTAAAATGCAAACCTACATAACCACATTACTCCCCAGCTTAAAAACTGATGGACAACCACATCCAAATGTGAGTGAACTCCACCTCCTTAACTCTGTCTCCAAGACAGAGGCGTGGCCTATTTCTCAAGTCTCACCCCTTGCTACACCTTGCTTACAGCTCTACAAAGTCACTGCCTGCCATATCCGTGCAGGAGAGCTCCGAGCCCCGTTTGGATGCCTGAAACCACAAATAGCAGCAAACTCCACAATCATAATTATTAAGTACTGTTATCTTTTCAGTTGATGGAAGCTCTTTATTGCTTCTTGCCAAATAGCTGAATTGTCAGCATCGCTATTCTTGCTTTGGGGCTATTAGATAATGAGTTACATAACCCAATCACTGTTACACCCCAACAATGAATCCGATAACCGAGAAAGCAGCCATGTGACTACAGAAAAGAAGTATAGTAGGACTCTTGTGTCATAACATGAAAATCCTGAAATCTATTAAAATTGCTTATTTCATCTTATGAATTTATAAAAAAATACATATTCTCACTAAAAAACAACAAATTCTTTTTCTCAACGGGTGCTATGACAAAAATTACTATTGGTTGTTTGGAGTGGAAAAGTGAGAGGTTTCTTGCCAAGGGGAACTCATTAGAAATGCTCACACATATATTTATGAAAGGAATTTGTGCTAATCAAAACATAAGTTTGGAAAAAAAATGTTTCACACCAAAAACAGTATTTCTAAAATGCAATGGAAAAAAGGTTTCTATAACCTTCAGCCCAAATCAATTACTTTATACACAAACTTCCAGTAAATTTTAATACCTTTACACATTTGTTCATACTCTGCCCTTTACAATATCTATTAATTTATTTGATTCAAGAAATCAACACGGATAGTCAACAGAATGTAAATGGCATGGGAATTAACTGAGATCCCACCCCACAGTCACTGCAATTCCTCACATCTTCCTCATACACTAAGTCTGATTTTTCATATAAACAGGGAACTAATATTGAAGTTATAATTGGTCCCTGTTCCTATCTTCCCTGGGGAAACAATAAGACAGTGGGAACCTTAACAGAACTGAGACCCCTGAGGAATCAAGGCAGCCTAAGCACACAACCCACAATGAGGATCCTTAGTAAAACAACAAGGAATCCATAGTGTTCAGTGCCAAGAAATAGAGCTCAGATTTTATATTCTTAGTTTTTCAGAGAAATGTGAATCAGGGAACCTATTCAATCAACACCATTTCTACATTTATATCTTTATAAATTAGGGCTTAAAAAGTTTAAGTGGATCTGAATAACCATAACTTTGGGGGTTTTAAGAAATGATTTCTTGAAAGAGGAAATAAAAGTTCTTAAGACTGACAGAGAAACTCATTCCACATAAAAACCTCAGTGAACAGAGACCAGAGATCATAACCCTGATAGAAACAGAAAACAAACATTACATTGTTCATGAACAAAGAGGAGAAAGGAATTTTACACAGCACAAAAGCATCTACAGATTTAAACAGAGACAAGGGGATTTCAAAAAGTTCATGGAAAATGGAGTTAAAGATAACTTTATTTTGGTGCAAAAAAAATTAAAATCTATGCAGTTTTTTTTTTCATAATACACATATCCCATGAACTTTCTGAAGTCCCTCATATTCATGGGTTTTAAATTTTTGAACCAAAAATAAACTTACCCTTTAATTCCATTTTCCATGTACTTTTTGAAGTTTACTGGTAACCCAGGCAAAAATACTCCTGAAACAATGCTAAGTTTTTAAATAGTCTGAATATTTAGCACTTCTGGATGTTGTTAAATGCCATGTCCAAATCAACCAACACCTTAAGCAGTTTTCCTAGGAGGGCATTAAGTATCCATTAAGGTGCAGTTTGATGATGACTACCATAAAAAGTAAAAGATGTCACATATGACAACAAAAATATGTTGCTTTGGTGAAATATCTACACAGATCTATTGTGTTCACTTACAAAAATGACAGGCCTTTTTGTTACGAAAAACTAAGTCATTTTCCTTCACAGTGGGTATGGACTGATAGAGATCAAGCCAAAACCCCAACAGGTGCCCCTTTGACCAACTGTATGCACTTGTAAAACCGGTGGCCATGGAATGGAATGACTCCGACCCACAAAGAGATCAAACTTTAGCATCTTTATCTAATCAGCTCACCGAGAACCTATTATGCAAAGAGGAAGCAACAGTTTAAATTTTGGCAGAGTCCAGAAGGTTAAACAAATCAGGATGAAAGATAATCTGTCCGGCTGTGTGCATCTATCTGCTCTCCTCTTGCCATGTGAACACACTCGTGTTCTTTCTCCATGTGTATATGCACATAAAATACATTAATATTATATAAAAGTATTAACACAATTAAAAAAATAACTAGAACAAGAAGATCTACAAATGGCCAACAAGTACATGAAAAAAGCTGCTCAATCTCATTTTATCATTAGGAAAATGCAAATCAAAACCACAAGACACTTCATACCTATCAGGATGGCTATAACAACAACTGGACAACACAAGTGTTTGTAAGGATATGGAGAAAACGGAACCCTCTACACTGCTGATGGGAATGTAAAATTGTACAGCCACTATGGGAAAACAGGTTAGCAATTCCTCAAAAAATTAAACAGACTCACCATATGATGTAGCGATTTCACTCCTAGGAATATATACCAAAGAGAAATAAAAACTAGTACTAAAATACTTGTTTACAAATGTTCACATCAGCACTATTTGTAATTGCCAAAGGTTGAAAATAATCAAATGTCCACCAATGGATAAATGGATAAGCAAACTGTGGTGTACACACACTGAATTCTTATTCAGACCTAGGAGGGAATGAAGTACTGATATATGCTACAACACAGATGAACCCCCAAAAAACACTACGCTAAGTTAAAGAAGCCAGATACAAATGTGTGCATGATTCTATTTACATGAAAAATCTTCAACAGGTAAACCCACAGACACAGAAAGCAAACTGGTAGTTGCTAGCAGCTGGAGGAGGAGGGAACCAAGGTTATCTGTTTAACAGACACAGGGTTTCACTCTGCAATGATAAAAATGTTTTAGAACTAGATAGAAGTGGTGGTTGCATAACTTTGTTATGCCACTGAACTGTCTGCTTTAAAATGCTTGATTTTTGTTAAGTGAGTTTCAATTCAATTTCAAAATAACCATAGGTTCTTTATATGTAGCACCATAAGAACCCAAAAAGTTTTTAATTGTTATTTCATCTATTCTTCAAAACACCTGCTGAGATTCATGTACTGTGACAGGATTAGTCCCACAATCAGGCACAGAATTTATGATCACTTAAACAAATGCTTGCTAACTAAAAATCCATAGTTGCAGTTGTAGGAGTTCAGACGCTGTTTGAACAAACGATCATACAAATGTCTCCAAAGTTTCTGTGCCTTTTCTACCAGGTCAAAAAGCAGTATTATCGGCGCCGGCACACCGGGTTCTAGTCCCGGTCGGGGCACCGGATTCTGTCCCGGTTGCCCCTCTTCCAGGCCAGCCCTCTGCTGTGGCCCAGGAGTGCAGTGGAGGATGGCCCAGGTGCTTGGGCCCTGCACCCCATGGGGAGACCAGGAAAAGCACCTGGCTCCTGGCTCCTGCCATCGGATGAGCGTGGTGCGCCGGCCGCAGCGCGCTGGCCGCGGCGGCCATTGGAGGGTGAACCAACGGCAAAAGGAAGACCTTTCTCTCTGTCTCTCTCTCTCTCACTGTCCACTCTGCCTGTAAAAAAAAAAAAAAAAAAAAAAAAAGCAGTATTATAAATTCTATACTCTCTCCCTCCCTCCCTTTTTCTCTCTCTCACCTAAGACACAAAAGAACCTTTAAAAGTAAACTTTCAGTAATTCTGTAGCTTTTCCAAATTAAGGTTTTCAAAAGGATGCTAACCAATTAAATAAGATGCCTAATTTTAATTTTAGTGGGACTGTACTGAGAAATGAATATAAAGAATGTCCTTTATCACTGAATGTTTAACATTTTATCAGGGGACCCTTCTATATTAGAGGAAATTCACTTACTTTTCCATAACCAGTAGCCTCTAACAAATAAATATCCTGTCATCACAGTTTAATACTTTTTTATTTCTAAAAATGATATATTTTTGCTTTAAAACAAGGCTTGTCCCCTCTGGTCACTTTCCAGCTCCTTGTCTGTGTCCTATCATTTTCACTTCGTCTCTTCCTGTGCTATCATTTAACTAGGAAATCCGAGGCGCCTGCCGGTGAAACTGAAAGTTAAATGACAGTGCCTGGAAGAGAGGAAGTGAAGACACAGGACACATCCAAGGGACTGGAATGGGACAACAGTGGGACAAACACTGTTTTTAACCAAAGCTGCCTCCTCACTGGACCTTGTCACTTCTGTGTCCCAGTTCCTGTCATTTCTGGATTTGCCTGTGGCACCTCCATTCAATCACACTTCAAGACCCATTCTTTCCTCTGTCATCAGCTCTCTAAACACCCTGGTTTGCTTAGGCAAAGCCTCAGGGTCATGCATTAGTTTTAAATCACAGGAATGCACCAGTGTTGCAATAAATGTTGATGAAGATATCAAACTGCTGCTTCCAGTTCAAAAGCTAAGTAAGCTCTGTCAAAACATAAAGTTGAAAGCAGAGAGGGAGGAACAACTTTCTTAGTCTCCAGCAGTGTATCTGAAATATGCAAAGAACAATTTAACACTGTAACTAACTTTGTCTATCAAGTACACATGCAATGGGCCCTACTCTTCAAACTGAAAATTCTGTTAGAAAAACAAAAATCATATTCTTACAAGATACTGAATGCAACTAATTACATAAAATGAAAAATAATTGGTGTAAAACTTTCTGTTCGATTCTGCTACATTATAATTTTAAAAAGTACACCAATGTGAATCTGAGTAATAATTTTATAATAAACACAAAATTGTCCTCTAATTTGTAATACTGCAATTTTCTTATAATTAATACATAACAATTATACTTGGGAAAAAAATGAAGTCATCTGAGATGGAGACAGGATAGCAGTCAGCATGCTGTAAATGGGGTTAGTCCAGCTCAGACAATATGTACTTAATAACGCAGCCGCATCTTACATCTCCACATGTCCGGCTTCTTCCGACATCAGCACTGAGGACCCACCTGAGGATCCTTTGCCAAGTGAGAAAACACCAAGCAGCAGAAAAAACTCAGCTGCTACATACGCCCACGCACTAGCTCCACTGGCTCTTGATTTTTTTACAAGCCATCCTATAAACCTCAGTTCTAGGTTCTTTAGTCACAGCACATCTAAAACAGCAAACCAGGGAAGCACATGAGAAGGAGGCAAAAATTTAGCTTCTCCATAGCAATGAGAATTGATAGCAAGAAGGAAGGAAAATAACAAAAACAAAAAGGAAACCTGCAAATTTCTAATAAAACAGAACCCCAAGTAAACCATCAAGCAGTACTGCACTATACTAAAGCAGAAAACCTTTTTTTTTTTTTTTTGTGAAGAGACTGATTTTTCCATCTTCTTTTATTTTTATTTATTTTTGACAGGCAGAGTGGACAGTGCAAGAGATAGACAGAGAGAAAGGTCTTCCTTTGCCGTTGGTTCACCCTCCAATGGCCGCCCCGGCCGGCGCACCGCGCTGATCCCAAGGCAGGAGCCAGGTGCTTCTCCTGGTCTCCCATGGGGTGCAGGGCCCAAGCACTTGGGCCATCCTCCACTGCACTCCTGGGCCACAGCAGAGGGCTGGCCTGGAAGAGGGGCAACCGGGACAGAATCCAGTGCCCCGACGGGGACTAGAACCCAGTGTGCCAGCGCCGCAAGGCGGAGGATTAGCATATTGAGCCGCAGCACCGGCTGATTTTCCATCGTCTGGTTCACACCTCAAATGGCCACACTGGCCTCCATCTGAGGCCCAGGTCAGGAGTTGGGAACTCAGTCCAGTTCTTCCACATGAGTAGCAGGAACCCAATTACTTCAGTCATCACCACTGTCTCCCAGGGTCTGCATTAGCAGGAAACTAGAGCAGGAACAGGGGCCCAGGCCGGGGCCAGGGCCAGGGCTCAAACCCAGGGCTCAAACCCAGGTACTCTGAAGTGGGAGGCAAGCATCTTCACTAGTGTCTTATCTACCAGGCCAAAACACTTGCCCCAGAACCTGGCTAATCTGTCCTCATTTTCTGTTCTCTTTAATGGTCACATAAACATAATATTGATTTTCATAATGTTGATTTTCATAGGCCTTATTTTTAAAAATGTCATTTGAATGTTTTTCCCAATAATACACCTATTTTAGGGAATTTGAAAATAAAAAAAGAAAATTAAAATTGCCTATAACCACCACCCAGATATAATCACAATTTCTATCTTGGTATATTTTTTAAAAACACATTATAAATATGTATCATCTTGTAACTTTTTCTTAACTTGGTATTATTTATGAACATTTTCCTAACTCAAAATGATTGTTTGTAAGGTCTAGATACAAAGAAAATTTTTCTATGAAAAGCTTACCAATTACCAAGAAAAATATTTAAAAGTTATGGCTTTAAAACTAAATTATACGGGTCAGCAGCTGTGGCGCAGCGGGTTAATGCCCTGGCATCCCATATGGGTGCTGGGTCTAGTCCCTGCTGCTCCAATTCCAATCCAGCTCTCTGCTGTGGCCTGGGATAGCAGGAGAAGATGGCCCAGGTCCTTGGGCCCCTGCACCTGCATGGGAGACATGAAGAGGCTCCTGGCTTCAGATTGGCACAGCTCTGGGCGTTGCGGCCATCAGGGGAGTGAACCAGCAGATAGAAGACCTCTCTCTCTGTCTCTACTTCTCTCTGTAACTCTGCCTGTCAAATAAATAAATCTTAAAAAAAAAAAAAAAAAAAAAAAAAAAAACACTAAATTATAGGGGTCGGTGCTGTGGCGCAGCGGGTTAAAGCCCCGTTCTGCAGTGCCGGCATTCCATATGGGTGCCGGTTCCAGTGCTGGCTGCTACACTTCCAATCTAGCACTCTGCTATGGCCTGGGAAAGCAGTGGAGGATGGCCCAAGTCCTTGGGCCCCTGCACCCATGTAGGAGACCCGAAAGAAGCTCCTGGCTCCTGGCTTCGGACCATTGTACCCCCGGCCGTTGCAGCCATCTGGGGAGTGAACCAGTGGATGGAAGATCTCTCTCTGCCTTTCAAATAAACCAATCTTTTAAAAAAATGAAAATATATTCCTAAAGTTGTACTTATGAAATTTGTACTTATTAAATAAATGGCTTCTTTGGGGAAAAAAAAAAAACTAAATTATCTGGGGCCAGTACTATGGTGCAGGGGTTAAGCCACCTGTTCCCTGCTAATGCATCTAGGAAAGCAGAGGAAGGTGGCCCAAGTGCTTGGGCCCCTGCACCCACATAGGAGATCCGGAAGAAGCTTCTTTCTGGCCACGGACCAGCCCAGCCCTGGCCACTGTGGCTGTTTGGGAAGTGAACCAGCGGATGGAAGATCTCTCTCTTTCGATGTAACTCTGCCTTTCAAATAAATAAATAAATCTAAAAAAAAAAAAAAAAAAAAACCTGTATTATCAGGGCCAGTACTGTGATGCAGTAGGTTAAACTGCTGCTTGCAACGCTGGCATCCCATATAAGCACCAGTTTGAGTCCTGGCTGCTCCACTTATGATCCAACTCCCTGTTAAAGCACCTGGGAAACAGCAGATGACCCAAGTGCCTGGGTTCCTGTCACCCACATGGGAGACCTGGATGGAGTTTCAGACCCCTGGCTTCAGCCTAGCTGTGTGGCTATTTGGGGGAGTGAACCAGCAGATGGAAGGTCTCCCTCTGTTTCTTTCTCTATATATATAACTCTGCCTTTCAAATAAACAAATCTTTAAAAAAAAAAAAAAGAGAGAGAGGTAAAAACATTATCAAATGCAATATGTAAATCTAATGAATGAATGAGACATTTGAAGAATCTAATCTCTCAACAAATTTTGGAAACTGGAAATTCTAAGTGGTTTCTGATGCCAGCAATGAAATCTTTTAATTATGAGAATTCCAGATTATCGCTACTTTTGAAGCAGAGGCGGCGGGGGGGGGGGGGGGGGGGTGTCTTCCATCTGCTGGTTCACTCCCCAGATGGCCGCCAACTACCAGAGCTGTGCCGATCTGAAGCCAGGAGCTTCTTCCAGGTCTCCCATGAAGGTGCTCAAGGACTTGGGCCAACTTCTACTGCCTTCCCAGGCCATTGCAGAGAGCTGGATCAGAAATCAAACAGCCAGGACCTGAACCTGTGCCTGTATGGGATGTCGTCAGGGCAGGCAGCGACTTTACTCACTATGCCACAGCACTGGCCCCTATTGTTACTAAACTACAACCATACTAGTAAAGCTGCACCCATTAACAACTCATTAGTCATTCTGCTCTTCATTCATTTAGCATTCATTGATAGGTGTCAGGCTAGGGTACACTGCGATCTAACTTGAAAGAATGTCACCACCTCTATATCCCCAGCCCCTGCCATAATATGGGAGTTCAAGATGGCTTGTGCTGAATGACTACATTTAGAACCCAATGTTTTTCAGTCCTAACTAAAAACACATGCTTATATATAAAGGCAATAATTTATAGATTATTTTTGATGATGCCATTTTCATTCTATCTTCCAAGCTGTTAGTCTTCATAGCGTTAATGGCTGCATAATATTCCACTGCATTTATACATCTTAGAAAGCCATTCTCTTCACATCATCTCTCAAGACTTATTTCAGTATTTTTATTGCAGAGCTAATGTGGCCCCAAATATATTCCGCCTTATAAGTTTCCCAGATTTATTTCTCACTGGGAAAAGCAGGCTTAACTCCAGAAGAAGATAAACTTCTGAAATACAAGTTAACCTAATAACATTACTCCATTGGTAGAATTTTGAAACACACACACACACACACACACACACACACCGCTAGTGCATACAGAACTCCATTTTGCCGAATCAACTACTTACAACTATTTAATTAAATCCTCTATCATGATATATGTCTGTGCAAAGTAAATCACCTTTCACGGGACTGCTTCACACGTTTTTAGGAAAGACATTTTTGGGGGCAAGCAGTAAAAATTCCCAAGCCAGACAGATTAGAACTTCAGTGTTTCTGGAAGCGAGCACACAGCTAACCTCCCTCATTGGACACACGGGGTTTGTGTGATGTCAGCAATCTGGGGGCTCTGCGTTCCCCTTCCCTCCAGTTACAGAGTCTGAAAGTCCACCTGGCTACCTGTGAGCGGGCCCTCGGGCAGAGGGAGCTTCCTGCAGAGCCCACTGCATTGCTCCGTCACACACGCAGGCAGACACACCTGGGTTGAGCACTTCCGCCCGCTGCACCTCCGCAGGTGGCCCTTCCCGGAGGACTGAAGCCAGGGCCCCGTTTCCTTTGTTTATGTGGGGGAGGGGAGGGGAGGCGGAGAGGAGAAACAGTTAACCACACTATCATTTAACCGCAGTCCAAGTATGACAGCTGACAATTACCTCTACAGAGATTAGCAGATAACCTATAAAAGGTCATTCCGTTGAAAAGAAGAAGGGGTCCTTTGGGGCCAACCAGACGACACGTCAAACACGCAATGTTTAAAGAAACACGTTATTCAGTGTATCTCGTGGTAAGTTGGTCCTGAAGCCCAAGGAACGACACCTGTGTACGATTGTGTATTGTCTGCTTTACAGGCTCTCTCGTGCGCGCGCACACGAAGCAGGGGCTCACCGGAGCTACACAGCTGACAACGGAATCACGCGAGGCAGCGGTTCCACAGTGTCACTTGGAACACAGACCCCTGGGTTCCCACAAGTTCCATTCAGACGGCCTCGGGCCGCGACCTCCGCAGACGGACGTGCAAAGGCGGGCGTCTGTCCACGCCCCTGCAGCCAAGTTCCCAGCTGGCACTTGTGGCACGCTCGAGCCACGGCCGAGCCAGCTGTCCGGCCAGTCCACACGCCCCGAGTGCCAGCGTGCCCGAGGGCCGGCGCGCCGCGGCCGGCGCCAATCCCCCCGAATAAAGGAGAAGCCCTGCGCCTCGCTGGGCAGCACAGCGCCTGCTCCGCCCAGGACCCCCAGAAGAAAGGGAGAGGCTGGAGCCTCGGGAGCAGCTGATACCGGCCGACGGCAGCGCCGGGCAGCTACGAGAAAGCAGCCACGCCGTTCACTCCGCACCACGGAGCGGCGGCGAGGAGGGGCGCCGGGCTCTCGCCCTACCGGAACAGGGGCAAAGGCGGAGCCGCAGCCCCCCGCTCCCCGCCGGCCGCCGCCAACTCCGCTTCCAGGCCCCCTCCCACCCTGCCCAGCCGCCGCCTCCCTCCGCGGGCCCGGCCGCCTCCGCCTCTCCTACCTTCGCTTTGCCGGCCTCCAGCTTCTTCTGTCGCTCCTCGTCCTCCATGGCCTCTGCGGGAAGGCGGCGGAGCAGCGGGCGGGGTTAGCGGGAGACAGGAAAGGTCGGTTCAGGCGGAGGGGGGGCGGCGAGCTCCGCGGCCCGGCGCGCAGGCCCGGCGCGGCGCGGCCCCGCCCGCAGCGCGAGCAGCCTCTGCGCTCACTGGCGGCGCGTCCCGGGCCGCACGGCCAGCGCCGTCCCCGCCGCCGCCGCCATCTTCGTCTCCACGTAAACACTCGGCGGGCGTCGTGGGGGGGGGGACGTCGGGCCGCGCAGCCGCCGCGCCGGGCAGGTGCGCCGCGGCCCCGCCCCCGCCGTCCCCCGCGGCCCCGCCCCGCCGTCCCCCGCGGCCCCGCCCCCGCCCCGCCCCCGCCGTCCCCCGCGGCCCCGCCCCCGCCGTCCCCCGCCATCCTCCCGCGGCCCCGCCCCCGCCGTCCCCCCCGCGGCCCCGCCCCCGCCATCCTCCCGCGGCCCCGCCCCCGCCCCCGCCGTCCCCCCGCGGCCCCGCCCCCGCCGCCCCCGCGGCCCCGCCCCCGTCCCGCCCCCGCCGTCCCCCGCCATCCTCCCGCGGCCCCGCCCCCGCCGTCCCCCGCGGCCCCGCCCCCTCCCTGCCCCCGCGGTCCCGCTCCCCCGTCCTCCCGCGGCCCCGTCCCCGCCCCCGCCGTCCCCCCCGAGGCCCCGCCCCGCCCCGCCCCCGCCGTCCCCCCCCACTGCGGCCTGGCGGGGCTGAGGCGGGAGCGGAGTTCGGGGCCGCCCGCCCGCCAGCCGTGCGCCACGGTGCGCGGGATTCAGCGCTCTGCAAACAGCGGCTTTTCCAATGACGAAGCTATCAGATGCGTGAGGGAGTGAGGGGCCTCTGAGAAGCCACAGTGGCCAGGAGCGGGAGGGACTTGCCGGACCCCGGCTTTTCAACCTAGGTGGACTCCCCCACGCCAGAACCCGGGAGAGCGGCGATTGCGGCGGAGACTTCCCTGGCCTCGCAGTCCCGCCCTCTAGCCCACGCCGGTTCCCGCCCAGGCTGCCTGGTGCTCCGAGGCCCACCTCGCACGCCCCCGCCTCCGCACACGGCCTCTCTCTTTGTTCGCTCCCGCAGAACTGCACTGCCCTCCAGTCCCTCGAGCCTCTGGCAGCGGTGCTCTCGGGAGGCCGGGCTTGGGGACCGCCCGGCGCACCACCTGACGGGACACACGTTACCTGTCCTGGGATTGGGGAAGGGTGGTCAGCTTGTGACTGCCCCGGCATACCGAATCGCCCCGAATTACTGTCGGTTGCCGTTTTTCTCGAATTTCCTTTACGTCCTCTGCACGCGTTTTGTTGGCTTGTGTGCTTCTTAGGTCACCTGATATTCCTGGCTCCTTGGAGGCAGGGACCCTTCATGGATCCTGCTCACCGTGGCATTAATAAACGGCTAGCACAGGGCTTTGCTCCGAATAAATACTGCTGGGTTGACTCAGGCATGTCTATAAATTGATCATTACTCTTCCCTTTCTTCTATTCACCTGGCCCCGCAATCCTCCTGCCCCCTTCACCACCCTCCCATTCGCCAACCCTCCGTTCCTGGAGTGAATACAAATTAGCATGTCTTAGGTTGGATACTGATGTTGAGTTCCCCTCTCCTTTGTTGAGTGAGGTTGGGCTGAGAAACTGTCAAGAGTGGAAACAAGCTGCGAGGTCAACCGTATTGGTGATATTAAGTGAAACTTGGGGTTACAAAAGGAAAAGGTGGGGGGTGCTCTGGCATATCAGGTTAAGCCTCCACCTGGCGCTGGTTCCAGGCCTAGCTGCTGCTCCTCTGTTCCAGTTCCCTGCTAAGGGCCTAGAAAAGCAGAGGAAGATGTCCCAAGTGCTTGGGTCCCTTAACGCACGTGAGAGACCAGAAGCAGCTCTGGCTCCTGGCTTCCCATCCAGCTTTTGTAGTCAGTTGGGGAGTGAACCTGTGGAAGGGCAAATGTGTGGCACTAGTGATTTGACACCTGTCCATTCATGGCATGCCAGCCATTTATATAATTTATTCATTCAAGTCATTCCCCAAGAAGATGCTATCTCACCAAGACTTGAGAAAGATGAGGGAGTGGGCCATGGAGATAAATGAGGTGAGAGCAATCCAAAGCCTCTCAAGCAGGGGTAAAGGGTAAACAGGAAGCAAGGGTGGCTAGAGTGGAGTAAACATCCAGGAGAATAATAGGAGATAAAGTCAGAGAAGTAGTGGGGGTAAGGGGCAACGCGATCAGATCCTATAGAGTTCAGAAGTTCATAGTTCATTGTAAGAAAGCACTTTGGCTTTGTTTCTGTTTACAATTAGAAGCAACTGGAGAAATTTTGAGCAGAGTGACATGGTTTGGGTTATTTTCTTTTTTTTAAGATTTATCTATTTACTTGAAAGTCAGGGTTACACAGAGAGAGAAGGACGGGCAGAGAGAAAGCCTTCCATCTGCTGGTTCACTCCCCACGGCACTGCAGGCAGCGGCCCCACCCGCACAGCACCAGCCCTGGGTTATGTTATTAAAAGATGGCTGCCTGCTATGAAGAGAGACTGGGGCAATCTTGGATGCTGTTGGAAATAATCCAAACAAGAATGGGATTACTGGGTGTTTGGACAATTGTAGTGGTAGTGGAGGTGACGATATGGGATCAGAATCTTGTTATTTTTTGAATATGGAACTAATATTACCAGTGGAGTTGTAGAATGAATGTAAAGTTTGAGAGAGGAGTTAAGAGTGACTCCAGTGTTTTGGCCTGAGTGAATGATGGAGTTGTCAACAACTGAGATGGAGAACACTTGGAGGAGACCATTAGTTCAGTTTTGGGTGTGACAAGTTAGAGATATTGCATTAGGAATCCAGGAAGTGATGACATCCTTAGGTATTTGAGTTTGGAGATCAGGAAAGAGGTTTAAGCCAGAAATAAAACTTTGAGAGTAGCCAGTGTTCATCATACAGAAGATATTTTAAGTTAAGGAATCTGATGAGATCCCCTAGGGCCAAGCTGTCCAATATAACAGCATTAGCAACATATGGCTGTTGGACACATACAATGTATCCAGTCTCGATAGAGATATGCCATACGTACAACACATTGGATTTCAAAACAGTATTAAAAATAACTCAAAATATCACATTAATATTTTTTACATTACTGAAATGATTGTTGCATAATGGGTTGAATATACAATGGGGACTTTAGGAAGTTCATGAAAAAAACTGAATTAACAGTAAATTTAGGGCAAACATTATGCCCCTCTACTTCGGGGTGCCCATATCCTATGTGGAAGTGCCTGGTATCAAGTCCTGCCTCCTCTTCCAAACCAGTTTCCTGCTATTATGTCTGAGAGGCAGCAGATGACAGCTCAAGTACTTGGGTTCTTGCCACCCGTATGGAAGACCTGGATAGAGTTCCTGGCTCCTGGCTTCAGTCTGGCCCAGCTCTGGCTGTTGTAGGCATTTGAGGGTAAATCAGTGGACAGGAGATCTCTTGCTGTATATCTCCCTCTCTCTGTGCCACTATGCCTTTCAAATAAATAAATAAATAAATAAACTTTTTTTAAAGAAAAGTTTATTTTGATGTAAAATTTTTTTGAAATCCATGCAAAGTTTTTTTCATAATACACATTTTCCATGAACTTTTTGCAGATCCCTTCAAATATGAATTTCAGAACTTTCTTTTTACTTTTTCTAATGTAGTAATTAGAAAATTTTCAAATGCCTTGCATTTGTGGCTCACATCATTTTTCTGTTGGACCGTGGTGCTCTCTAGGGAGAAAGTTTAGCTGGAGAAGTGACAGAGTGACTGAGGGAAGGTGAGAAGAATCAGCAAATGAGCCAGAGCAGTGGCTGCTAGATGCAAGGAAGCAGTAGCCACGTGAAGAAGCTACAGCAGGAGGGAATGATCAGCTGTACCAACGGCTGCTAATAGGTCAGCTAAAGCAACAGCTGAGAAATTGGAAGTCACTGGAAATCAATCATTACCTTTTTCCTACTGAGTACAAATACTGCCTAGGTATGAATATGAATAGAGAAGTGAAATCTGTTGTCCCATCAGGATTACATTCTAGTGACTCTGCTTATAGTATCTGTAAAATTATTTAGTGCTGACTTGCCTTCTCAATGCTAAAAACACTACACCACCCTTGTTTTCTCAAAGGAATTAAATACAAAAATTTATTTTCTTTTTTTTTTTTTTTTTTTTGACAGGCAGAGTGGACAATTGAGAGAGAGAGAAAGGTCATTCTTTTTCTCGTTGGTTCACCCTTAAAGGCCGCTGCGGCCAGCACACCTAATCCGAAGCCAGGAGCTTCTCCTGGTCTCCCATGCGGGTGCAGGGCCCAAGGACCTGGGCCATCATCCACTGCCCTCCCAGGCCACAGCAGAGAGCTGGCCTGGAAGAGGGGCAACCGGGACAGAATCTGGCGCCCCAACCGGGACTAGAACCTGGTGTGCCGGCGCCGCAGGCGGAGGATTAGCCTAGTGAGCCATGGCACCGGCCCAAATACAAAAATTTCTAAAGGTACTTTTCCTATTTTCCACTTAAATGGTGCTAGCACCTTGGTGGCAAGATAGCACACAAGTGTATGTAGCATGCCTGTATGGCCAGCAAACAAGATTGCTGTGACACTGTAGTCAAATTTCATTTTGAGCAGCTTTCTCTTCCTCACTACATGTGATTGTCATCTACACATTGTTTGATCTTTCACAAATTGTCCAGGTGCCACCAATTAGTCATTCAATTTAGCCCTCAATACATACCATAGGACTTTAACTTAACAAAAGCTGCAGTTGCAATTAAGGTAATTTTTTAGATTCTGCTAAGGAAAAAAAAATAAAGGTCATTTGTACCTATATTGTCTAAGACAAATATACTGCCTAAGTCAGGAAGACAAACACTGCAGTTTGTTCTTCAGCCTTTTCTCTTGTGAACTAAATAACTTTTCTTTAACCCCTTTTCTTACAACTGTAGTCTAAAGATGTATTGAATCGGGAGCAGGACTCAGTCTGGCACAGCAGTTAAGATATCCATGTCCCGCAGTGGTGTGTGTGTATGGTTCCTGGCTCCCACTCCTGATTCCATTTTCCTATTGCAGACCCTGAGAGACAGCAGTGATTTGGTCTCTGCCACCCAGTTGGGAGACCCGGATTGAGTTGCTGGCTCCTCCCTCCACTCCAAGCCACTGCAGGTATTTGGGGAATGAATCAGCAGATGGGGAGATTTCTCTTCTCTCTCATTTATCTCTGATCATTTCAGTTCCCATTCTCTGGGTCTTTGCCAAATTTTATGTAACTCAATTAAGTCAACTACATATTTTTCATTATGTATTTCACCCTGGCAGAGTTATGTTGTGCTTTCTATAAATCTTTAAAATATACACAGGCTTGTTGAATTTTAATCCAGTTTCTTAAGGTAACTTACCCACTGGTGAATTCTGCCTTGCTATATAAACCATTTAAAAAATATTAACTGTGTACTGAGTCAGAGTCCCTCAAACATCTCATCCACAACTCTTCACAAAGTCTCATTGCTTTCATTTTTTTAGAAGTATTTGTTGTGAAAACTGAAAATACCCAGGATTTGATTACTTCCTTTAGTTTTTCCAAGTCTAGATTAATACAGTGATAATCCAGATAAATAATTCTATGATAATAAAACTGTCTTCTGATTATAATCCATACCAAAATTACTCAGAGAAAACTTTCACCTATGAGTATTTTTCCCTGTCACCGGGTAATTACCTACTCAGTTGTGTAACCATTGTTGTCCATCTCTATGGCTTTGCTTCCTTTTAGAAGAGATTACTAGCTACTGTTTCCACAGAACATATCCAATCATTACTTGCCATGCAAATTGCCCCAAACCATGCTCAAGGCCTTCCTTCCAGGGGCAGCACTTACAAATCCCCCTGGCCCAGTTCATGACATTCTCCTTAACTTGAAATTTTTATCTCATCTACCCTGTCTTCCCAGGTGCTGTGTCCTCTTGTGTTTCCTTTATCAGTGTCTGTTGACTCCTTCCCAGATTTTCCTGTCCACTGCCACCAAGGTAAACCAGACCTTTATGGTCTCACAGTTCAAAAGAGCTTCAGAACTCAACTGGTCTGTCTGCTTCATCCCTCCTGTTGCATTCCAGTGCTCACAGCTCTTTCAGGTTAGCTTTCTAAAATGCAAACTCCACTAAATTATTTCATTACCAAATGACTTCCCGCTCCCCATAAAATGAATGTCACGACTCACACAAGACAAATCTTACAGAACATAAAATTGAGCTTATTTTGAAATTGCAGCTGTAACTAGGGTTAAGCTGAAGAAAAAGGAAATATTAAATGCTAAAAGCAAAAATGATTTTTTTTTTGACAGGCAGAGTGGACAGTGAGAGAGAGAGACAGACAGAAAGAAAGGTCTTCCTTTTTGCCGTTGGTTCACCCTCCAATGGCCGCCGCGCTGCGGCCTGCGCACCGCGCTCCTCCGATGGCAGGAGCCAGGTGCCAGGTGCTTTTCCTGGTCTCCCATGGGGTGCAGGGCCCAAGCACTTGGGCCATCCTCCACTGCACTCCTGGGCCACAGCAGAGGGCTGGCCTGGAAGAGGGGCAACCGGGACAGAATCCGGCGCCCCAACCGGGACTAGAACCCGGTGTGCCGGCGCCGCAAGGCAGAGGATTAGCCTGTTGAGCCACGGCGCCGGCCGCAAAAATGATTTTTTAAAAACTAGTTAATACAGGCCGGCACTGCGGCTCACTAGGCTAATCCTCCACCTTGCAGCACCGGCACCACGGGTTCTAGTCCCGGTCAGGGCGCCGGATTCTGTCCCGGTTGCCCCTCTTCCAGGCCAGCTCTCTCTGCTATGGCCCAGGTGTGCAGTGGAGGATGGCCCAAGTGCTTGGGCCCTGCACCCCATGGGAGACCAGGAGAAGCACCTGGCTCCTGCCTTGGGATCAGCACGGTGCGCCGGCCACTGTGGCCATTAGAGGGTGAACCAGCGGCAAAGGAAGACCTTTCTCTCTGTCTCTCTCTCTCACTGTCCACTCTGCCTGTCAAAAAAAACAAAAAAACAAAACAAAAAAAAACTAGTTAATACAGATGAGAGGTATGTAAGTAAAGAAAATAGAAGGAAGCAGAGTGGTGTATCTTCCACACTCTGCACAATAAGAAACTGAAGGCTTGAGAGGTTAAATGATGTGCCAGTTGTCCATGGTTGGATAGCAAAAATCCCAGCTATCTTAGTCCTAACCATCTAATGTAAGTCTTACTCCATTTTGCTAAGTGGAGTCTCTAAATAAGTATTGGAATTTAAACAGACTAAATACCTACTTACAGAATATGTTCAGTAAAACCTAAGACAAATTTTGTCAGTGTTTTAGTTCAAAATAGAAGCTTTTGAAATAATGATGTATGAAACTAGTACTCGTTCAAAGTAGGCTACAAACACATGAAGTATTACAGAAATTGGAGGTGTTACTGATGTCAAATGATGAAATGACAAGCCCATAACCTTAGATGTTGCACTGATTACTGAATAATGAGAATATATGCACACTAATTTCAAATAGCCAAGGATTTTCATCCTGTAAAGCAGTCACAGAATATAAAATAAATTCCCAATGAGTTATTTCAAGGGTTCATGTAATTTTTAGTGTCGAGATATATTTGTATTAAATATGAAAGGAAATTTCAAGTAGTCGGTCTCCCAGTGTCTCCTCCTTTCAAACCCAGAGTCTGTGATACGCTCAGCATTCCCTATTTTCACAGTACCAAATATGCTGTGGCTTGTGTTGCTTGTGAGTGAAACCACCCTTGTTTATCTTGGGTTAAAATGTTTGGTCCATTGTAAAAACTGGACATGAAGGAGGCTTACCTCCTGTGAGTTTGAGTGGCATAAAATTGAACCAGGTTTGGCATTTCATTTTGATTAGTGCGATATGGAACTCATCACATTCTGTCTTTTGTGCAAAGCAGAGTGACTGGTGAACTAAGAGGATTCAGGTCTTTAGAGCTTAGGCATGACTTCAATACTCCATGAGGCCAGACCAGCTGTATTTCCCAGTCTTGAAAATGCCTCTATAGTTAAGAAAATAAAATAATATCTTGGGCTCCCTTACATCCCACTATGTCCTTGCACAAAGCCTCTGTTGCCAAAGGTGATCTGATAATAACTTTTCTTTGCATATTTAAGGAGTCTAACAAATAGATCTTATATAAATGTTATGCCATTAAAATAGGCAAAATAATATAAAATATTTATATTCTTTCTATAACCTCAGAATTGGCACGTTTTCATATTATTTTTTATTTCTCCCAAACTTCATCCAACAAATCAGAAATAAAAGTAACCATTGAAAGGTATGTAAGGTTTGCGTGTGCGCACGTGTGTGTGTAGACATGTATAAAGCCTCACTAAAGAGCCACTTTGGCAATAATTTATTAGCTAGTAGTAGCATTTGGAACTCTTTAGTAATGATTTACTGAAAACTACCTAAAGGTTTGAAAGAGCTAATGTGCTGGAAGGAATCTCAAAATCTATAGAAAGAATTGTGATTAATATCTGTCAAGTTTTCTGATTTTCCTTTACAAGAGTGATTTTAGCTTATTTATTTTTAAAAAGATTATTTATTTGAAAGGCAGAGAGGCAGAAGTGGGGGGAGGGGAGGGTCTTCCATCCTCTGATTTACTCCCCAAATGGCCACAACAACTGGAGCTGGGCCAATCCGAAGCCAGGAGCCAGGAGCCTCTTCCAGATCTCCCATGTGGGTGCAGGGACCCAAGGACCTGGTGCCTTCCTAGGCCATAGCCGAGAGCTGGATTGGAAGTAGAGCAGCCGGGACTCAAACTAGTGTCCATATGGGATGCCAGCACCACAAGCAGCAGCTCCACCCACTATAACACAGCTTACTTTAAATTTTATAAAAGCTTTACAAATCCAAATAAAAGTAGCCGAGGACAGGCGTGTGGCTTAGCGCTCCAGATGCCCTTGTGCCATACAGGAGTGCTTAGGTCTGACCCTAACGCAGACTCTGGAAGGTAGCAATGGTGATTCAAGTGTTGAGTTCCCAGCTTTGGCCAGGCCTAGTCCTGGCTACTGTGGGCATTTGAGAAGGAAGCCTGTGATGGGAGTGCTCGCATTCACTTTCTCTCCCCCCCCCCCCTTTTCCCCTCTCTCCCTCTCAGAAAACAAAAACAAAATACCTACATTCAAGGACCATTTCCAGATTGGCAAAACTCCGAAAGTTATGGCGTATTATGTTAGCAAGGATTTGGGGGGAACATCTATTCTTACATGTTGCTGGTAAGAATGCAAAATGTCACAATTCCTAAAGGGGAATTTGGCAAAAAATAGCAAGGTTGTATGTGTTTACTCATTGATCCAATAATCACATTTCTAGAAATCCAACTCAAAGATATACTGGTATAAATGCAAAATGATGTACATGAAGGCTATTCACTGCAGCATTGTGTGTATAATGACCAGACTGGGAACAGATCAAATTCTATCAGTTGAGGACTTGTTGATTGAATAATCTTTGCTAGATCTGTACATGGAACACTTTACAGCTATGAAAAAGACTCAAAATAAGTGCTACCTCCTGACATGACTCAATCATAAGGATGTCTTATTAGATAATATAAAAAAATACAAAACAGTGTTTATAGTGACAGATTTATCTAAAAAAAAAAAAACCCAGGTTATTCGTGTGCACATTTGAAGAAACAACACAGTATAAACCAAATATTTAAGAAAATAGTTACCTGTAAAGAGAGGGAGGAGGATAGAGGAGAAAGAGATGAAAAGCTAGACTTCCCTGAATGTACATAAATGCAATACTTTTCATAATTAAAAATGAAATGAATAAATATAGAAACAAAAATAACACCTTAAAAATAAAAAGTAAAATAAGGGGTGGTAGTTTGGCATAGGTAAGATGATTATTGGGATACCTGCATCTCATATTGGAATGCTTGGGTTCAAGTCCCAGGTTCACTCCCAATTCCAACTTCCTGCTAATACACACCATAGCAGGCAGCAGGTGATGGCTCAAGTATACTTGGATCCTTGCTACTGTGTGGGAGACTGGGATTGAGTTCCAGGCTTCTGACTTGTCTTGCTCTACCCCAGTTTTTGTGAGCATTTGGGTAGTGAACCAGCAGATGGGAGATATCTGTTTTATGCCTCTCTTCTCTCAAATAAAAATAAATGAATAAATAATTTTTTAAAAAAGAGAGAAACAAGTAAACCCCATTGTATACCAGTTTAGTGTCATAACCATACTGAGGAAATATAAATGCAAAAGAAATGATAAAATTTGAAAGAAACTATTTGCAAACCCTAAAGAAATAATGTATCTGGGCAACATTTATCAATCAGTGTTAAAACTATTGGTTGTAAGGCTGGTAGGAAACTGTATACTGAAATGATCAAGCTATACCATCTGAATCTACTGACCAAACTCATCGTCACCAAAGTTGAACAACCAGACATTATATGCCTCATGATGAGATGCAACAGGAAGTGCAGTAACACTGCCTATGTATTGTTCCTGCCAAAAAAAAGAGGGGCCAGCTGGCACTGTGGTGTAGCGGGTAAAGCTGCTGCCTGCAGTGCCAGGATCACATATGGATGTCAGTTCAAGTCCTGGCTGCTCCACTTCCCATCCAGCTCCTTGCTAATGTGCCTGGGAGAGCAGCGTAAGATGGCCCAAGTCCTTGGGCCCCTGCACCCACAAAGGAGACATGAGGAAGCTCTTGGCTCCTGGTTTCAGATTGGCCCAGCCCTGGCTGTTACAGTCATTTGGGGGTGAACCAGTGGATGGAAAACTCTTTCTCTCTCTCTCTCTCTCCCTGCCACTGCTTCTCTGTAACTCTGCTTTTCAAGTAAATAAATAAATCTTTTAAAAAAAGTGGTGGTAGTGGGGGGCAAGGGACAGGCATTTAGTCTAGTGGTTAGGATGCTGATTAGGATACTGTGTCCCGTATTGGAGTGCCTGGATTCCATGCCTGTCTCTGGTTCTAACTCCAGGTTCCTGCTAATAGATCCTAGAAGGAAATGGTAATGGCTCAAGTAGTTAGGTTCCTGGCTCTGGCCCAATCCCAGACATTGTGGGTGTTTTGAGAATGAACTAGTTGATAGGAGCTCTGTTTCTGTCTGCCTCTCTGCCATTCAAATTAAATAACTGATTTAAAAAGGAACAAAAATCTAAAGAAGCTCATATATCTAAACAATAGTTAATTGGGAATCCAAATAATAAAAGAATAAGTTAAAGGATATCGTGAGAAAGCAATTATCCAAATCCAGAATGCAAGACATTCTGTGTGATTACTTCTACATGGCTGGTTTTTTCTAATAGAGAGGGATAAGGGGATAATCCTAGAATAAAAAAGATATAAGATACGTAATCAAATAAGGTTTGTGGGCCTTATTTGAATTCTAACAACTGAAAAACTACATTTTGAGACAATATAAGTTATTGGAACATGAACTGAGTATTAGATATTATTAATAAATTTTTACTGATTTTGTAAAACACAAATGTCTTTATCAGCAAAAAAAAAACTAATAAGGGAGGTATTCATTGAATATACTTGAATACATTGAATATAATGTAAACGGTATTTATTTTGACTTTTAGAGGAGATCATCATCAAATGTTTCCAGTTCCCAATCCTCCTGTATAGAAAGAGTTTTTTTTTTTTTTTTTTTTTTTTTGACAAGCAGAGTGGACAGTAGAGAGAGAGAGACAGAGAGAAAGGTCTTCCTTTGCCGTTGGTTCACCCTCCAATGGCCGCCGCACCGCGCTCATCCAATGGCAGGAGCCAGGTGCCAGGTGCTTTTCCTGGTCTCCCATGGGGTGCAGGGCCCAAGCACTTGGGCCATCCTCCACTGCACTCCCGGGCCACAGCAGAGAGCTGGCCTGGAAGAGGGGCAACCGGGACAGAATCCGGTGCCCCGACCGGGACTAGAACCCGGTGTGCCGGCGCCACAAGGTGGAGGATTAGCCTGTTGAGCCACGGCGCCGGCCCAGAAAGAGTTTTTAATAGCATGATATTCATTGGTTGTAAAGTCTTTAGCTGAGCATGTTTTCAATCAGTTTTTTAAAAAGATACTCATGACCTGAATATCTTTCAAAAAAAAAAACTAATAGGATAGTATATACAATACATTTGCATAAATTTATTTTTAACAGAGAATACAAAATAAAACATTTTACTGTGTGTACTGGTATAAGTAATGCTTTTACAAAATTTGTCCTCATTTCTGGTCTTTTAAATGAAATTCAATACTGCAAATACTAAGAGATTCCTTTAAAAGGTAGCTTAGGTGTGAAAATACAAAATTAAAGATGGATCACACACTCTATTATCAATATTATGTACTTTTTGTGATCCTTTTGCTTTTTATTACCTTTTCAGCTAATTAAAAACATGAGTTAGCTTTCAATAAGTTTCTTGTGACAATTTCTGCTCTGTGTATTTCAATCCAAATTATTATAGCAATAATTGCATCCCCTAGGAACTAGAGATGAGAAAGTAGTGGAAACAATGAATCTACAGAGCCTGTATACAGTTTTGATTTCTTGTCTTTAATCTCATGTTTCATCTTTGATAATTTATGAAAGTTATATCTGCATAATACAAGCCAAACAGTGGAATTAATATGATAATCTAGAAGACTTGGCAGAATAAACAATAGAATCATCTAGCTAATGACTTCAATTCTCCACTTTCTTTTTCTTTTAACAAAAATAAAACTCAAGAGGACTTTTCACATATTCTCTGAGACAATCCCCATGTTTGCTCCCTCCCCCCATTCTCTTTCATCTCTCAAATCAAACCTTTCCAGTGTGCCCTTTAGAATTCATAAATGTCATCTGAAAAATCCCAGGTATCTCAAATTTTCTCTCTGATCTTTCCCTTCACTTCCTGATCTACTGAAAATAAGCTCTCCCCTAGCACAGTGCTTTCCCAGACGCAGTCGTCCTGTGGGAGCTGATTCTCCCCAAACCCTTTATTGGGTTTACTGTTCCTGGGTTACAGGTGGAGTAAGCGTCCTCTTGCCACTTACTGTGCTCTGGATCATGAACCCTTCTGAAGTTCACACCATCAGACAGTTCTACCTATCCATTCTCCGCATGGCAGATCCCAGCCCCTCGTTCTTTAAAGATTTTAGATTGCTGTCATTGACTATACTTCCTAACATAAGCATTGGTGGTTTCAACTGGATTCACTCCTGCATAAATCTAAATGGTCCCCTTCCTAATCCTCGCTGGCCTCCATACAATTATCATCTCAAACACTATAAAAATGTTCTCCTGGGGCTGGCGCTGTGGCAGAGCGGGTAAAGTGCCGCCTGCATCCCTTAAGGGCGCTGGTTTGAGTCCCGGTTGCTCCATTTCCAATCTAGCTCTCTGCTATGGCCTGGTAAAGCAGAAGATGGCCCAGACACTTGGGCCCCTGCACCCTCGTGGGAGACCTAGAAGAAGCTCCTGGCTCCTGGCTTCAGATCGGCACAGCTCCCGCTGTTTTGGCCATCTAGGGAGTGAACTAGCGGATGGAAGATCTCTCTCAGCCTCTGCCTCTCTGTAACTCCGCCTTTCAAATAAATAAATAAATAAATCTTTTTTTTTTAAAGTATATGAACATAGATCACAAAATGTAGTTTAAAAAAAAAGTTCTCCTCCATCTCCTACCCAGCACTTGCCACTACTTGACATAATTTATTTTGTTTCTCTCCCATCTCATACCAAAAATTCCCCCAAAACAATTGCTTTATTTTTTTCATTGGTGAAAAAAATGGCACATAATATACGCTCAGTAAATATTTATTGAAGAATGAATGATATTTTACTTTTCTCTCTCCTCTTCTCTCTAAATATTCAGTTAAATACTTACTATATTTTTCTGAAATAAAACTACCCACCACTCTTTAATAGTCCCCCCAAATTAATTAAGCTTATATTTTATTCTGATCCAGCTCTCTGCTATGGCCTGGGAAAGCAATGGCAGATGGCCTGAGTGCTTGGGCCCCTGCACCTGTGGGGGAGACCCAGCAGTAGCTCCTGGCTCCTGGCTCCTGGCTTCAGATCAGCTCAGCTCCTGCTGTAGCAGCCATTTGAGGAACCAGCAGATGGAAGACCTTTCTCTCTGTCCCTACATCTCTCTGTCTGTAATTCTACCTCTCAACAAAATGTTTTTTTAAAAAGATTCTATTTTAATGATGGAAAATGACCTTTGTTTGTTCTTTTCCTCCTCTTACTTGAATATGCTGTCCAATATAACTTTCCACATTTAATCAAATTTTCTACATCTGTACTGAGAGTCACTAGCTGCATGTGGTTACTGCACATTTTAATTTTTAATTTGTGCAATTAAGGGACAGATTTTTTTAAAAAATTCAATTTAAATAACCATATGTGGCCAATGGCTTCTCTACTAGACAGTGTGGTTTTGAAGAATATAATTTTTAGTATTTTAATTATAGATTTCATAGCTTTAAATTTTTATTTTTACCTTTAAAATTTCTTTACTGTGGGATAGACATGTGACATGGCACTTAAGTTGCCACTTGGGACATCTGCATCCCATATCAAAGTGCCTGGTTCAAGTCTGTTTCTGATTTAGCTTCCTGCCAGTGCACACCCTGAGAGGCAGCAGATGATGGATGGCTCAAGGCCTTGGGTCCTTGCCACCGATGTGGGTGACTCACACACAGTTCAGGGTTCCTGGCTTCAGCCTGGCTTAATTCTGGCTGTTACTGGCATTTGGGCAGTGAACCAGTGGATGAAAAATCTCTCTCTGCCTTTTACATAAAAAGTGAAAAATCAACAAATAAAAATTTAAGAAATAAGTTTCTTTATTGTAATAAATTGTAAAACAAATAGCTTCATAATTTACACTGGTTTCTTTCAGATTAAACTTATCTTGAAATTCATGTGTGTATTTCAAATAATAATATATAAGTAAGATAACCAGCAGTTTTTGGTAGAAAGAATGAAACCTAAATTTCAAGATCAAATTTATAACTGAATTTTATTTTGGTGGATGCTATTTGCTTACTCAAAGGCCATTCTCAACCTGATTCTCCTTTTTAATGTCCTAGGATAGACAGCAGAGAGATAAATACTTTCCCAGCTTCCCTTGCAGTGAAAAGTGGCATATGAATTGATATGGCCCATAAGATGCAGGTAGAGAGATTCTGGGGAAGCTTTTTGGTATCATAAAAAAAAAGGAACACACGAAGGGACACTGCTCAGTAGTGAAATGTGCAAGCTACTCATACATATAACATGAGAGACCCTAAAAAATATTGTGTTGAGCAAAAAAAACCCTAACAGATATGATACTGTAATGATTTCACTTTTATGAAATTTAAGAACAGGTACAATTACCCTTATGGATAGACATCAGAGCTACACTTGTATCCTGAATGAGTGACTGGATTGTCTGTAAAGAAGCACAACGGAACTTTCAAGAGTGATGGAAGGGGCTGGCACTGTGGCACAGAGGGTTAAGACACCATCTGCAGTGCTAGCTTCCTGTATGGGCAATGGTTTTTGTCCTAGCTGCTCCACTTCCAATCCAGCTTCCTTCTAATGTGCCTGGGAAAGCAGCAGAGGATGGCCCAAGTGCTTGGGCTCCTGCACTGGGCACCCAACAGGGGAGACCCGGAAGAGGCTCCTGGATCCTGGCTTTGATCTGGGTCCAGGCCTGGCTGTTAAGCCATTTGGGGAGTGAATCAGTAGATGGAAGATCCCTCTCTCTCTCTCTCTGTAATTCTGCCTTTCAACTAAATAAGTAAAGCTTAAAAAAAAAAAAAGATGGAAATGTTCTGTGTTGATTTGGGTGATGATCACATTTGTGTATCCACTTATCAACATTCATTATTTTTTTTCATTTTACTACATGTAAATTATTCCCCAATAAAAGAAAGAAAGAAGGAAGGAAGGAAATGAAGCGGAGATTGCTTTGGTGCCCTCCCACATCCTCCCTGGAGTTGCCGCAGTCATTCGTGTCTGTGTGGAAAGATCAAGAGAGCCGCAGAACACTTGCTTTAGAAACTGAACCGCTGCAGTCATTGCCCACCTCCAGACTTCGTGTTATGCCAGAAAAACCAACTCCTGTTTGTTAACCAAAGAAATGAAAACTACATTTTATTGGGAGTTCTGAATGAATCTAGTGATATGATGATTTCATGTTATGTGATTTTTTACATTTCACATCCTACCCAGTGGGATTCTACAATTATTGTAGATTTATTGTCATAGAAGCACTGACATGGAAAATGGGCATATAAAGGAAATTTGCCTTGTTACTGATGAAATATTAGTAACGATAAATTAGGACATACACCTGTAAAACTCAAGTATTGGCTTTAAAAATAAATAGGAAGGGCAACTTAGAATAAAGAACAAGATGAGGTAAGAACTTTGTCTTAGAAGTTTTAGTCCCTAAAAGGGAACAAGACTACAGTTGCTAAATTCAGAAGAAATTATGCAGGCTGAAAAAGTTCCAATTGCCTACCATAAAATAATTATGAGAGTCAACATTTGTCGAATGCTTCACAAGTACCTGTCAGTCGTGTACTAAATGCTTCATACACATGATCTCAATGTAATCCTAATACTTCAAGAGGAATGCATTATCTCTATTTTGGTATGAGAAAACTGAGTTCCAGAGAGGTTAAGCAACTTTCCCAAAGTCATGAGGTGATAAACAATGGAGGAAGGCCTTAACCCTGGGTTTATCAAACAGTGAAGTTGAATGCCCTTAACCATAGCTACGTTTACATCTCCCTGCCACACAGGGTTCTGAATCACAATTTTACTGGGTTTAAGGCAGAATTTTCTCCCTAACAAATATACAAAAAGGACTTTGATAATTTCTGACCTCAAGAGGTCTGACATAGTTAATAACATACTGGATTTCCTTATAAAAATTAAAAGATAAACTTATTTTGAACTGAAAGACAATATTGTGGCTCATATTCATAGCTGGTATAGATCACATTGCAGTTTGATAGCTTAACACTTTCCATAATCTGTCCTCACTTTAGCATTTAAATAGTAAAAGTTCACAAAAGATTATCAGTTATGACTCAATACAGTTGAAAAAAGATACTAGAGGCTGGCACCTTGGCTCAACAGGCTAATCCTCCGTCTTGCGGTGCCAGCACACCGGGTTCTAGTCCCGGTTGGGGCGCTGGATTCTGTCCCGGTTGCCCCTCTTCTAGGCCAGCCCTCTGCTGTGGCCCAGGAGTGCAGTGGAGGATGGCCCAAGTGCTTGGGCCCTGCACCCCATAGGAGACCAGGAAAAAGCACCTGGCACCTGGCTCCTGCCATCGGATGAGCGCGGTGCGCCATCCGCGGCAGCCATTGGAGGGTGAACCAACGGGAAAAGGAAGACCTTTCTCTCTGTCTCTCTCTCTCACTGTCCACTCTGCCTGTCAAAAATAAAATTAAAAAAAAAAAAGAAAAAATATACTAGAATAATGACCAGCTATATTTTTCTAAGAAGTTGATTATAAAATTTCAGAAAATTCAATATATAATGATGCATAATATCAACAGTGAAACTTTATAAATACAACTAGAGTATTTCATCTTTATAATCTTTAAAATATAGTAGGATCATAACTGCAAAAACATTAAAGTTAGTGAGAAAGTAATTTCAAAAGATTAAATAAACTTTATACCAAATAAGAAAAAAATTCAGAGGGCTTTTGAGACTACATTTAGCAAAGTCATAGAAATAGAAGTTACTTTTATCCTCCTTCCTGTTCAGTGACCTAAAACATCTGGAAATTCCATAAAATATTTTTAACTGAATGTAGTTCTAGGTCAGGTCACGAAGCTTCACTGTTATACTAAACTCCTTCCTTCATTCTCAAAAAAATAGAAATATTTACAATTGGCTAGTTATTTTCTGCAGGGTTAGAAGATAAGAAAAGACAGGAATAAAGAAGTATTATTTTATAGAATTGTTTTGAATTTCTTCTGTAATTTTTATGTAGATACAAGGGTGCTTCAAAATAGTCATTGAAATGGGACTTAAAAGACTAGTTTATATTGGTGCAGATTTTTTTCATTCCATCCATAGATATGACAAGGTCTTTAAAAAGTGCGTGGAAAATGTGTATTTTGCAAAAACTATGCTAGGATGCAAGGATTTCAAATTTTTTTCCATTAAAATAAGCTTACTTTTCAAGTCAATTTACAAGACCTTTATGAAATGCCCTGAACATATTTAGTGGTCAAGCCCCAATTTACCTAGCTCATAAATACATCCAAGAATGTGGCAGAATCAGACACTAATGACAACAGAAAGATAGCATGTATTTAAGTTGCTTGATTATTGGAAAGGTGTATTTCTGCAACAATTCCCAAGGTGCAAAAAATAATAATGATTCCCCATGAATAAATAAGCTAGAAAATGGGTTAGAATAATAAGGAAGTTGTGGTCACAGATATTGAAGCATTTTGAATAGTTCTAAAAAAAGCATATAGGGATTAAATCACTATAGGTTTTATTGAAAAGGAAAAAGGAGAAAATAGCTGCTTTTTTTTTTTTGTAGAATCTTAATGTGTTTGTTGCTTAGCAAGTCATAAAGCTAAACATAAATGCTCTGCCTTTATGAAAAAGAGATAAGGGGAAAGCAATTAAGCTGCAACATTCATTCACGTGATCATTTTATCATCCTCATCATCTTTAAGAGAGACAGATGGACAGAGAGCTCCCATCCACTACAATGGATGCCTACAGTGGACCAAATGCCTACAATGGACCAGGCTGAAGCAGGAAGCTGAGAACTCAATCCAGATTTCCCACACAGGTGGCAGAGACTCATCTAGTTGAGCCATCACCTGTTACCTCACAGAGTCTGCAGTAGCATTAAGCTATTTTTTTATTAAGGAATAGGAACCTAGGTACTACCATCTGGGACACAGGCATCTTAACTGAGTAGTTATATTCCTGTCCCCAAGTGATTAAGTACTGAGATATGTCATGGGGTGATGGGAAGTAACCTAGGGGACCCTATATGTAATGCTGGACACTAAATGACTGTATTGAAGACCCACATTCATTGAGAATAGAGCACTGCTTAAGTAGAATGTCTTCTACTTACTGAGATTCCACTTAGAGTTTAGGAATATCCACAATGGCCTGGACTGACTCATGATTTTCCTTTAAGCTATAATTCCTTTAGAGTTTCTCTTATAGACATGGAAAGTAATGATGAATGATAGGCAATAGTGTGCTGTGTTAGGGCTGATTTAACAATTTTTTCCTGTGAGTCAAACTGGATAGGAGGAATGAAGAAAGGTATAGGGGCTTGCATTCATTTTCTGCTTGTATAACATTGGGCACTGTCTAGAGATTTTAGTTATATTATTTCATTTAGTCCTCATAACAACCCTAGGAAATAAATATTATTAGAAAATAAATGTTACAAATTAGGAAACAAATACTGAGAGGGTTGAAATATTTTTTCCACAATCCAATAAGTGGCAGAGTTGGGACTGAAACCAACATCTGACTCATTATAGCAGTAGACTACAACTGCTCCGGGGTGTGTGTGTGGTGGGGAGGTAATAAGCAAAGATAAATGGAGGACTCCAGAACTCAGAAATGCTCTCCTTCAAACTCCATCCGAGATTTACTTTGAATCATATTACTTTCCGTAAGAACAACCATCCCCCAGGAAGAAGCAGTCTTGTTGAAGAAGCAGAAGATGAGCTATTTAGTGGAAGAAAGAACTGAAATTTTGAACATGAGATTTCTGGTTTAAAATAGATTCTGGACATTTGTTGGATTAAGGCCCAAGGCCAGGAAAGAGATGTGGGTAGGAAGAAACTGTGGAAAGAAGACCAGCAGTGCCATAAACACGAATGCTTCTACTAGACTCTGGGGCCAGTCAATATTCAAAGATGTCGAGATGAATTCCAGAGGCTGCAAATATCAGTTCCCCTACAATGAGCTTGGTTTCCTCTTTCCATCTTGCCTTGCTAGTTCACCTGAAATTCTGCCATCCAATTTCTACCCTCTTTTCTGGGAAAGGAAGGCAAAAGAGTAGAGAAGAAAAAGTTAAGTTCATGCGTTACCAAGGCCCAGTGTATTGCATTGAGAATGTCTTAACAAAAACTGCCCACTGGGCAGCTGAGGCAACAGCAATTTACTGTCTCGAAGGTCTGGAGAGTGAGTCTCGTACCGGGGTGTTGGCAGAGTTGGTCCTTACTGAAGGCTGTGGGGCAGGTTTTGCTCCATGCTTCTCCCCTAGCTTCTGTGCTTCGCTGCAGTATTTGGCATTTGTGGGCTTGGAGATGCAGCCCTCCAAATCTCTGCAATTATCTTCACATAAGCTACCTTCCCTTCACTTCTGTTTCATGTCCACACTTTACTCCACCTTTTTTTAAGCACATGTTGGATTAGGGCTGCTCTGCAAAGTTCTTTTCTCCAAATAAGGTCACATACAGAGTTATTGGGCTTAGAATTTCAATATCTTTTCTTTTCTTTCTTTTTTTTTTGACAGGCAGAGTGGACAGTGAGAGAGAGAGACAGAGAGAAAGGTCTTCCGTTGCCGTTGGTTCACCCTCCAATGGCCGCCGCAGACAGCGCGCTGCGGCCGGCGCACCGCGCTCATCTGATGGCAGGAGCCAGGTGCCAGGTGCTTTTCCTGGTCTCCCCATGGGGTGCAGGGCCCAAGCACCTGGGCCATCCTCCACTGCACTCCCGGGCCACAGCAGAGGGCTGGCCTGGAAGAGGGGCAACCGGGACAGAATCCGGCGCCCCGACCGGGACTAGAACCCGGTGTGCTGGCGCCGCAAGGCGGAGGATTAGCCTGTTGAGCCACGGCGCCGGCCTGAATTTCAATATCTTTTCTTTCTTTCTTTCTTTCTTTCTTTCTTTCTTTCTTTCTTTCTTTCTTTCTTTCTTTCTTTTTTTTTTTTTGACAGGCAGAGTTAGACAGTGAGAGAGAGAGACAGAGAGAAAGGTCTTCCTTCCGTTGGTTCACTCCTCAAATGGCCACTACAGCCAGTGCTGCGCCGATCCGAAGCCAGGAGCCAGATGCTTCTCCTGGTTTCCAATGCGGGTGCAGGGGCCCAAGCATTTGGGTCATCCCCAACTGCCTTCCCAGGCCACAGCAGAGAGCTGGACTGGAAGAGGAGCAACCGGGACCAGAACCCAGAGCCCATATGGGATGCCGGCACCGCCGCAGGCTGAGGATTAACCAAGTGAGCCACAGTGCCGGCCCTCAATGTCTTTTCTAAGGACACAATTCAATCCATAGGATTGCCCATTTCTTGGACTTCTTATATTGTCTTAAATATTGAGAGCCTTTTTTTAAACCAAGGAAATCAAGGAGGAATATGAAATGTTTCACCAAAAATGACAAATATTAGTTTTAGACTTTAAAGTATTCACTTTTCTAAAAATTCCCTTTATTTCTCAATCATGTCAATATATGAGTTTCATGATGTAATCTTGTGCCTCCTGACAAGGGAGACTTATTGTATTGAACAATGTGGATTTAATTTTGTAGTTATCCTTGCATCCTCCTGAAATCTTACTAAAATTATAGTAAAGATTTTTTTAAAAATGCATAAGCCTTCCAAAGTAAAAGAAATGAAAGAGATGATACCATTTCAGAGATATTGTAAAATTTCAGAAGGTAGAGAACTCAGCTATGAGTGATAAATGATTTAGTATATTAAAAAAAAAAAATCTGGGCCGGCGCCATGGCTCAACAGGCTACTCCTCCGCCTTGCGGTGCCGGCACACCAGGTTCTAGTCCCGGTCGGGGCGCCGGATTCTGTCCCGGTTGCCCCTCTTCCAGGCCAGCCCTCTGCTGTGGCCCAGGAGTGCAGTGGAGGATGGCCCAAGTGCTTGGGCCCTGCACCCCATGGGAGACCAGGAAAAGCACCTGGCACCTGGCTCCTGCCATCGGATGAGCGCGGTACGCTGGCCGCAGCTCGCCGTCCGCAGCGGCCATTGGAGGGTGAACCAACGGCAAAGGAAGACCTTTCTCTCTGTCTCTCTCTCTGACTGTCCATTCTGCCTGTCAAAACAAAAACAAAAACAAAAACAAAAAAATCTGAAGCCCAACTGTTTTCAGAGGAATGTTCTATAACGAGTCTATCCAGAAATTTTGAGTCTGGACTTGGTGACAGAAGCGTGCCCTAATTTCCCTTCTTGGCATCCAGAACTTTGGAGGCTACACATAAACTCCTGGGTGGGGCAATGTGAGAATCCTCTCTGAAGAAGTGGACCAGCTCAAGAGAAGATGAGCAGGTCTTTGTTGGAGGTCCTCTAACTCAATAGAACTGGCAGATTGCTCTTAGAAGAATCCACTCATTCACAAGCCTGCCAAGTGCCAACAGATAGTCAAGAATTACTAGATATTTGAAAGAAACTTTTAACATGAAAAATATGAAGTCAAAGTAAATGGAAACAAAGAACGTAGAGACGAGAAACAGCATAGAGAGTGAAAATAATATTTAAGCACGTATAATACATATCCCCAGGCATGGAGAGGGTTATCGATTGTGTAGTTGAGGCAAAAATAGGAGACTATAAAAAAAAGTCAGTGACCAAGAAGCTCTTGAAGAATAAAATGGAATAGCAAGAATATGAAAATCCACCTAATAGAAAGGATGGAAGATATCCTTCAGGAAATGTTCAAGAATGTAGAACAAAATGAGCCAGAGGAAGAAATAGATAAGAAATGAGAAGAAAATTAGAGGCCCAACTAGGAAGTCATTCTTGCCTTAACCCCACATTCTTCAGCTATTCCTCAATTTTTCCTCCTTCTCTTTGCAGCAATTCTCTAGCTACCCGCTGTTTCCCTTTGCCCATTTCTTTTAAACCCACTCTAATCATATTTTCATCTCTATCCTGCCGTGGAAGCTGCTCCAACCAAAGACTCTGCTGACCCCCATGTAGCTAAATGTATGGTTCTCCCTCAGTCCTTGTCTTCCTTGTCTATCAGCAACTTTGGATGCAGATAATCACCCTCCCCTCCTTGAGACATTTGCTCACCTGACTTCCAGAACACATCATACTTGCCTAGTTTTTCTCTGAATTTTCTGGGGGCTCCTTCTGTCTTTTCCACTGATACTTCTAACTGTTGGGGTGCTTGAGCTTCTGGATCTGATCACATTCCCTGGGGGATCTTTCTAGTCACATGACTGTAGACACCATGGGTTTCCAGTGAGTTTTAAACTTCTATCTCAGTTCAGACTTCTCCTGGGCTGTCAACTTGATGCCTCTGTTCCAGGGTCTATTCACTTAGTGTTCTTTCTACCTAGAAGGTAATGCCCTGGACATCAGCATGGCTTGCCCTCTTTCTTCTTTCAGTTCTTTATTCAAAGCTCCTTTCCAAGTAAGGTCTTTCTTAGAAAATTTCTAAGGCAAGAACATATGCCTTTCTTTTTTCAATGCTGTGCTCCCCAGCATCTAAAACAGAACCTGGCTCAGTAATGGCTGCTCAGTAAAAGTTCTCATACAGAAGAAAAACAGATTCAGGAATCAGAATGGCACCCTGCTTTTAAACATTGGAAGCTGGTATATAAGAGAGCAATATCATTAAAAAAATAGATTAAACTGATTTCTAGCCTGCCTGGATTCTATATCCAGACAAGCTTAACCAAGCACAAGGGTAAACTAAAAATACTTGCAGATTTGTAATATAGATTTTCAAGATTTCAAAAATATTGTTCTTGTGAACTTTTTAAAGGAAGCTAACAGGTGATCTATCTACTAAAATGAGGAAGAAAACCAAGGAAGAAGACATAGGCTCCAGGAAGTAAGTAATTCAACACAGGGGAGAAGCAAGAGGAAAAGCCAGGATGACTGTCAGGGAAATTTTTATCCTGTTGCCATGCAGGTCTAGAGTAATCAGAACAGACTGGAGCAGGAGGACCTGTACTTCCTGTGGACTGTCTTTAAGAAAAAAGTCAGAACTCATGGCTGCCCTGATAAATTCATATTTGTTCCAAGAGAGAGGATTTCATAGGCCTGTAGGGGAGTTCATGCATAATTAGTAATAGGTAAATAGAAAACTAAACAACTCTATATGCTTACTTATGAACAATATTTGCATGCTCATGATAATGCGAAAATCAATGGCTATTGGATCAAAATTGTAAGGTTGGGTAGAAAGGAATGTGGGGAAGTAATATACAGAAGCCAAATTCGAAATTTTCATGGGAAGAAGTTGACTTACGAGTATCTAAAATGAAATAGTGAGAAGAGCAGTATCAGCATCCTTTTTGGAAATGTAAGTATAAATAGCTAAAGAAAGAGATAAAGGAGTTGAAAGCAGTTAGGTCTGTAGACTGGACATGAGAGACCGAGAGGGAAGGACCCTCCAAAGCCCCAATTCTTTGAGATGATCTTTAGGAATCTATTTGATTTTTTAAGTTATATAAATGCAATTCAATATACATGAAATTAAAATTTAAAGACTTCATCTAAAATCAAAAAAGAATATGATAGAAATGTCATTTTAGTGTTATGGAAGCAATACGAGGAATTGAACACAGGTGGTAAAAGACAATGGTTACCCCTGGAAAGTGGGATTGGGGACTGGCCATGGGAATGACTGCCTTTAAAATAAAAATAAGTAGGCCGGCGCCGTGGCTCAACAGGCTAATCCTCCGCCTTGCGGCGCCGGCACACCGGGTTCTAGTCCCGGTCGGGGCGCCGGATTCTCTCCCGGTTGCCCCCTTCCAGGCCAGCCCTCTGCTGTGGCCCGGGAGTGCAGTGGAGGATGGCCCAGGTGCTTGGGCCCTGCACCCCATGGGGAGACCAGGAAAAGCACCTGGCTCCTGGCTCCTGCCATCGGAGGAGCGCGGTGCGCCGGCCGCAGCGCGCCATCCGCGGCGGCCATTGGAGGGTGAACCAACGGCAAAGGAAGACCTTTCTGTCTCTCTCTCTCTCTCTCACTGTCCACTCTGCCTGTCAAAAATAAAAAAAAAATAAAAAAAATAAAAATAAAAATAAGTAGATGAGACCAACCACAATATAGATTGTCATATTAGGTAAGAATGGCATAGGACTAAAAGTAATTGTGAGTTAGCCAGCTCTCAGTGGGGCCACGCTAACAGAATATACACTTTAACAGAGAGAAACTACTGTTTTGAGAAAGTAGATATATTTGTGTTTTAATACGATGATATCACAATGTTTTGTCATTCTAAAACTCCAATCTAACTATCTTAATATCAAGGAAAGGTGCCTGTTTGGATTAACAGGAGTTACTCAAATGTTGAAATCCAAATTGAAAGTTGTCCACTTGAATAGAAATGACCTTCCCGGAAGAATTAATCTCCTTAGGCTTCTGTTCTAATCTTATTGTGAGAGCAGCTTTTCTCTAATGCCACTTCTGAGTTCTGACACAGAAATAGCAAAGAAACAGTAATGACAGTTAGGGCATGGTCTGGACTTCTGTCTGTGTTGCTGCAGCATCAAATCCACTCCTGGATTACCTTGAGGTTACCCAGGGGGGAAAGAATATCGATTTCTACAAGCATTTTTAAAAGACATTTAGACAAAGACTTCCCTCAGTAATTCATTTCTCTAAAAGTTTCTTTCTTTCTCTTTTCTTTACAGTTTCTTTTTTTTTTTTTTTTTTTAATTTGAAAAGCAGAGAGAGAGAAAAAAAGGGACAGACAGACAGGTATCTTGCATCCACTAGTTCACTACCCAAATGCCTGCAATAGCTAGGGATGTGCCAGGCCAGAGACAGGAGTCTGGAACTTGATCTGTGTCTCCCATGTGGGTAGTAGGGACCAAAGTATCTGAGCCACACCTGCTGCCTCCCGGGTGCATAATAGCAGGGAGCTGACATTAAAGGTGGAGCTGGGACTCCAATATGGGATGCAGGTGTCTCAAGTGGTATCTTAACTGCTATGCCAAATGCCAGCCTCTCTGAAAATTGCTTTTGAAAGTATTTTTAGGGAAAAAATTTTTGTTTATTTTTCTTTTTCTTCTTCTTCTTTTTTTTTGACAGGCAGAGTCAGACAGTGAGAGAGAGAGAGACAGAGAGAAAAGTCCTCCTTTTTCCATTGGTTCACCCCCCAAGTGGCCACCATGGCTGTCATGTTGGGGCTGGCGCGCTGTGCTGATCCAAAGCCAGGAGCCAGGTGCCTCCCTCCAGTCTCCCACGTGGGTGCAGGGCCCAAGGACCTGGGCCATCCTCTACTGCACTCCTGGGCCACAGTAGAGAGCAGGACTGGAAAAGGAGCAACAGGGACAGAACCAGCGCCCCAAACGGGTCTAGAACCTGGATGATTAGCCTACTGAGCTGTGGCGCCGGCCGGGAAAAAATTTTTGAAAAAACATATTTTTAGAGGCTGGCACTATGGAGCAGCCAGTTAAGCTGAGACCTGAAATGCCAGCATCCCATGTAGGTGCTCCACTTCCAATCCAGCTCCCTGCTAATGCGCCTGGGAAGGCACCCACAAGGGAGACGTAGATGAAGTTCCTGACTCATGGCTTCAGCCTGTCCCAGCCCTGGCTGTTGTGGCCATTTGGGGAGTGAACCAGCGGATGGATGACCTTTCTCTCTTTCCCTCTCTGCCTCTGCCTTTCCCTCTCCGTAACTCTTTTCAAATAAAAAATAAATAATCTTTAAAAAAGAAGTATCTTTAGTATATACTATTTTTTTTTTTTTGACAGGCAGAGTGGACAGTGAGAGAGAGAGACAGAGAGAAAGGTTTTCCTTTGCCGTTGGTTCACCCTCCAATGGCTGCCTCGGCCGGTGTGCTGCGGCCAGCGCACCGCGCTCATCCGATGGCAGGAGCCAGGTGCTAAGTGCTTTTTCCTGGTCTCCCATGGGGTGCAGGGCCCAAGCACTTGGGCCATCCTCCACTGCACTCGCTGGCCACAGCAGAGGGCTGGCCTGGAAGAGGGGCAACCGGGACAGAATCCGGCGCCCCAACCGGGACTAGAACCCGGTGTGCCGGCGCCGCAAGGCGGAGGATTAGCCTGTTGAGCCACGGCGCCGGCCCAGTATATACTATTTTAATCCATATTGGAAAACATGTTAAATACATAAAGAACCAAGCATGGTGGTGCCAGTGAATCCACCATCCACTGCAAGACGGGAAACCTTACCAATACTTTTCAAACTCCCCGAGTTCTCCTTTCTGTTCTCATTGATAAAAATAGCTTTCTCTCTGGATAACTTCAATACTCCTAATTATGATTCAGATTAATTTCTTCTGGCTTTATTCTCTGGAGATAAATATCTATGAAACATCATTGCTTTCACGCACAACCAAGTGAACATTGTTTTGGAGTTAGCTCCAATGGTAAGTCTCGCTCTGTCTCAGTATTATGTATAACCATAATCAACTTATTTAACTCTTCCAATTCACCATTTCCTCGTTTGTAAAGGAAGGATAACAATTCCTAATCTCCAAGGTTATTGTAAGATTTAATTAATCTAATAGGGTGAAGCACTCATAACCTCTATATTTATAGAAGATTAATTATTACGATATTATTTTAGAATCTTTTTGCAAACTGTGAAGGACAGATAATTAGATGTCTGATTAATGTCTTCGGTAAGTAATGTTTGCTTTAAAAATAATTAAACATATGGGACTGCTGCTGTGGTGTAGTAGGTTAAGCATCATCTGCAGGTCTGGCATCCCATCTGAGTGCTGGTTCAATTCCCACTTTCAGTCCAACTCCCTGCTGATGGCCTGAAAAGCACTGGAAAGGACAGCCCAAATCCTTGGGCTCTGTACCCCTGTGGGAGACCCAGAAGTTCCTGGCTCCTGGCTTCGGATCAGCCCTGCTCCCACCATTGCGGCCATTTGGAGGGTGAACCAGCAGATGGAAGACCTTTCTGTCTCTCCCTCTCTCTGTAAATCTGCCTCTCAAGTAAATGAATAAATGTTTAAAAAAATTAAACATAAATTTTAAAAGAAAATTTTTAATGTTTTTCTGGTTATTTTAGTAACTGAAACCAGCCATCTGCATGAATAATTTTTAATTGATGGTACAGAAATTTGTTGTCATGGTAGCTAAATTTCCCACTCATTAATGAATTCAATGCCTTCTAAAAGACTGAGGTATGATGAAGAAAACCACAGAAATTGTGTGTGAGAAATATCTGTGGGATATTAATTTAGTCTGGATCTGTGTTTAGCTGAGAGAACATCACAGATAGACATAAAAAAGAGTAATGACTAGGGTACTATTTCATTTTTTAAAAATCCATTTTTCTGTTTTGAGAACTAACACAGCCAGCCACCACAACACAGCAGTCCAGAATATTTACAGCTAGTCTGTCACCATGGTAGCAGCATCTGTGGATCATTCTAGATGTATTATTCCAGAAACCCAGAGGTTGACTTCTACCTTTGTACAAGGAGAGAAGTACTAGTTCTCTTTATTCCCTGGATTGTATGTAACGTTGACCACTTGTTTATTTGCTTGTCTGTCTGTTTTTGGAAGGCTGAGAGAGAGAGAAAGCTCCCGTCCCCTGGCTTATTTCCCAAATGCCCGCGACAGCTGAGAAGGGAGCTGGAAGCTGGGAGCCCAACATGAGTCTCCTGTGTGCATGACAAGGACCCAACTACTTGGTCAGTCCCATAATGTGATGAGAAAATCCACACAGTGGTATTGAGCCTGAATGACAAAATGAATTTTGAATGACAAAAATTATGGGTGAGAATTCTTTTCTTAATAAACGGAACTTGGGGCCGGCACTGTGGCGTAGTGGGTAAAGCCACCACCTCAGTGTCAGCATCCCAGATGGGCACCAGTTCGAGTCTTGGATGCTCCACTTCCAACCCAGCTCTCTGCTATGGCCTGGGAAAGCAGTAGTATGGGAGACCTGGAGGAGACTCCTGGCTTTGGATCAGCACAGCTCTGGCCATTGCAGCCAACTGGGGAGGAACCAGCGGATAGAAGACCTTTCTCTCTCTGCCTCTCCTTTTCTCTCTGTGTAACTCGTTCAAATAAATAAATAAATCTTTTAAAAAATAAAGGGGACTTGATTTCTGTTTCTAATTTTTTAAATTATAATTTTTGTTGTTGTAAGGAAATTTCATAAAACAGGTCACTCTGATCTTACTTCATCAATTCCTCACAAAATAATTTTTATCTGTCAATATAACCAATATCTAGAAGTGAAGATCTGAAGTTGTGCCAGTGGATAATTTAATTCTCCTTTTAATGGAATAGTCACCCAGTACTCTTAGAGATCTTAGGAAGGGAGAAGTTTCGTATTGTTTTTGCTTTACATTTACATTTCTTAATGTCTTTTTTTTTTTTTTTTTGACAGGCAGAGTGGACAGTGAGAGAGAGAGACAGAGAGAAAGGTCTTCCTTTTACCATTGGTTCACCCTCCAATGACGCACTGTGCTGATCCGAAGGCAGGAGCCAAGTGCTTCTCCTGGTCTCCCATGTGGGTGCAGGGCCCAAGCACTTGGGCCATCCTCCACTGCACTCCCAGGCCACAGCAGAGAGCTGGCCTGGAAGGGGGCAACCGGGACAGAATCCGGCGCCCCGGCCGGGACTAGAACCTGGTGTGCCGGCACTGCAAGGTGGAGGATCAGCCTATTGAGCCACAGCGCCGGCCTCTTAAGTCTCTTACCTGTAAAACTATGTGCTTTGATTTTTCGCAACATTTCTATAAATTAATAAAGCTTTTTGTTTTTTAAAGAAACACAAGGGGCAGGCTTTTTGGTGCTGTAGTTTAAGCCCCTGCTTTGGGATGCCTATATTCCATACTGGAGAGACAGCTCAAGTCCCAGCTCCTCTGCTTCTGATCCAGCTTCCTGCTAAGGCACTCTTAAAGAGATTATTTAGGGGGCCAGTGCTATGGCACAGCAGGTTAAAGCCCTGGCCTGAAGAGTCAGCATCCCATATGGGTGCCGGTTCCAGTCCTGGCTACTCCACTTCCGATCCTGCTCCTGCTATGGCCTGGGAAAGCTGTGGGAGATGGCCCAAGTCCCTGAGCCCCTGCACCCATATGGGAGACGTGGAAGAAGCTCCCGGCTTCAGATCGGCACAGCTCTGGCCATTGCAGCCAATTGGGTAGTGAACCATTGGAGGGAAGACCTCTCTCTCTGCCTCTCCTCTCTCTGTATAACTCTGACTTTCAAATTAACAAATCTTTAAAAAAAAAAGTTTAAAAAGAGATTATTTAGATAACATGATATACAGTGGAGCACTCTGCAGCCATTTTTAACTTGAATGATGACCTTTATATTTACTGATTGAACAAACTCCAAGAATTAAAAACCAAGGAACAGGGCAAAGAACATGGCATACTATTTTGTGTGTATGTGAAAATAGGCAGAAGAGAGAGAGCAAGGGAAAAATCTATGCATGTATGTTGGCAAGTGCATGGATTGTCATGCAACGTTTACCTCCAAAGAGGGGAACCAGCTAACTGAGGAAAAAGAAATTTAGCTGTTATTGCATATGTTTTAGTATCTTTGTTATGTGTATGTTTAAATACACATACACACATATTTTGAATACTAACAGAAATGAAATTTTGAGACCTAGAAGAAATGTACCATGTGATATTACTTTTAATTTCCTCTTATTCCTTCCTTCACTTGATAAGGCCTAAAGTTCTTTTGTTAGTTGACAAAGAACAGATGTTTCTACTTTTCAGCTTGCCATGTTTGGCTTTGTAAATATACCAATGTAGTAGGGTGTCTCCCATCTAAAGAAAATTGGGATTTTGGTAGTTACGAAGAGAATCCCCTCTGGAGGCTGGACTAGCTTGTGTCTCCATTCGGTAACTGGTCCGTTGCTCAGTGTACCACGTACACAGCTTCGGAATGACTGCCCAGCATTCTACTGAAATCACATCTCTGAAGAGGCTGAGTCTACCATCTGAAACTTTTAAAATACTATAAAATGGGCACCATATACTTAAAACATATTTAGAGATTGGGGCAAAAGGTTTGAAAATGCATTAAAAATCTTTAAAAGAAGTTTTAAAGTTTTAAATCAATAGTGATATCTTTGACAGAAAAATTATAAGATTTCAATACAGAAAAATGAAGTACACTTATAGCATTTTATAAACTGCTGTCTTATGTATAAAGATGGTCTCACATCTTGATAAGAAACAAGTACTTTTCTAAAAACAATCTTAAGAGCACCAAAAGAGTTCACATTTTTGTAACATAAGTGCAAATGCAAATGAGATTAGTGCTAATTCACTAATGTTTTGTCTTTGCCCTCCCCAGGAATTCATATCTGTTTGTCTTCTAAAGATGTTTACATGACTGCATTCACACAGAAGAGCTGGCATTAATCCCCTAGAATGATTGTAATAATACCTACCCCCAGGAGAAGGATGTCTTTGTGTCCTGGATCTTGGCGTTGTACAGCATATGGTCTGAGAGATTCTAAGCTCCAACTGTCTATTTTTAGACATAGCGGATCTTTACTCTTATCTTTTAATAAAAGAGAAAGTATTTGTTGAGCTGACACTTGCTTTCACAAGAGCACTCTGGCTAGAAAGCAAGTGACCTTGACGGGCTAGAAACTTGGTGAGATGAATAATTCAGTCTGTAGGAGTAATATGTCTGGGGAAGAAATTTAAGTAGAGATTTAGATAAGGCAGGCAGTTAATTAAATGATCTTAGGATACTTGATTCACAATGGTTAATTTAAATATGTACTAAAAATACATGCAGATCACAAATCCTGATTGTGATATTCTAAAGGACAATGCAGAACACACAATAGAGAAAAATTTAATTGTTTTATATGCTGAAAGACATTTGAAAATTCTTTTATTTTTTTGAGTTTTGCTGATGTTCACAGAGAATCACATTGCCTGGTCAAAAGAGAAATGGAATTAATCTTAGGTTTATATTGGATGTCAAAAAAATGAATATATTTTGGAGCACTTATCTTTAATTAGAAAATACTTTTCCGAGAATTGTTCTAAGCATTATAACAGGGATCGCTTCTTCAGATTGCCACCCTAATTGGGTACAAGGGGTTCTGCGTCATGAAACTCCCCTTGGCACCAGGAAAATAATTTCCAGCAGGTTCTGCTGGGACAAAGACAAGAGCAATCCCTTCATCTCACTGATGTTGGGAAGCGATCTTATCAACAAACACCTGTCTTTAAAATCGGCCCTCGAACTCACTCCTCTCCTTTGGAGACCCTCAGGGACTGTCCCCTCTGACACTGCAAAGGTAGATTTCTTAGTTAAGGGATGCCCAGTAGGGTGCTAGCTCTATTCCTACAGTCCTCAATTGACAGATGGTTGAGTGCCAAAACTTTGTCAGTACTGGAGATGTTCCATTGAAAACAATATTATAGATTGTGCGAACGCTCTGAGATACCCCACAAAATGAAATGGTGTAAAAATATAAGGAAAAAATAGCGAGAAAGAAAATGATACAAAATAAGTGTCAATGCAGAAAATGACAAACTGATTAAAAATCTTTGTTATGATGTTGTGCTATCAGGTGCTGGTTCTGATGAGGAAGTTTCACATGTGAAGAATAAAGAAAACACTGACCTTTATGAGAATTCTGAAGAGTGTTTATCAGCACTTTTGTAGACTCTAGAGGTTGTTCTTTATTTTCATATCAAGATTCCACTTGTAAAAAATGTGGAAAAGATTCCCATTTCTTTGGCTTAAAGATATCAATGATATTAGTCATGTTTATGCATGGTTATAGTCATATGATGGAGGAGGATTGTAAAAGTGGATCAAGAGGGGCCCGTGTGTGGTGCAGCGGGTTGAAGCCCCAGCCTGTGGCACCAACATCCCACATGGGTGCCAGTTTGAGTCCCGGTTGCTCCTCTTCCAATCCAGCTCTCTGCTATGACCTGGGAAAACAGTAGATGGCCCAACTCCTTGGGCCCCTGCACCCATGTGGGAGACCTGAAGGAAGCTCCTGGCTCATGGCTTTGGATCGGCCCAGCCCCGGCTGCTGTGGTCATCTGTGGAGTGATCCAGCAGAATGGAAGACATCTCTCTCTCTCTCTCTCTCACTCTCTCTCTCTCTCTCTGGCTCTATCTCTCTCTGTAACTGTCTTTCAAGTAACAAAAATAATTCTTTAAAAAAAAAAAAGCGGATCAAGGGAGAGGAGAAGATCCTGGACGTAATTAGGCACAAATTAAAAGAAGGAGAAAAAAGAAAGAAGTTAAAGATGAGGAGTCTCTGGGAAAGAGGTTAGTAAGGTGTAGTGACATAAAGAGAAATATTTGACAGCTTAACATAGCATGGCTGAAGAGGTGTTAGGTCAGATGATTTCCTACCCACACCTGTTGCTAAGTGATACTGCTTACACCTTAACTTTGTTAACATGGTTTGAGCAGGGGATGGGGCTGAAATGAGTGGGTGAGCATTACACACCTGCTATTTTGCCTGCTCAGCAACAGTTTCCCCTTCTTTCACCCCTTATGTTCCCTCGGGGCAGGGGCCTAATCACATGAACAACAACAGACTGTAATTACCAACATGGGGGACCAGGCCACAGTGGGATTAGGTCCTGAATGTTGAGTTGGTGAACTGCTGAGCCTAAGAGTTCTTGAATTCTCTCTGGATGGAAACAGAATTGGGTCTAGAATCCAGACTGGAGACTTAACCAGCAGGTGAAAATGGAGCAACTCTGGTTTTAAAGCCAGAGGTCTTGAGTCTGTCTATACATTAGAATCATCTGCTGGGGATTTTAGAAACTAAACAAACAAAACAATAACAGTCAGACCAACGTTTGGACCTCATGTCAAACCAATTAAATCAGAATCCCCGGGGATGGAGAGCTGGGCTTCAGTATGTTTCAAACACTCCCTTGGTGATGCTAATGTGCAGCTAGGATGAAGATCTGAAAGACATGAGGCACAAAGAGGTGAAAAAGTCAAGCACTTGTCTCCAGGGTAAAAGTGGCGAGGGAGCAAGGGACAAGTCATGTTTGGTGGGTCTGGTCAAAGGGGATCTGTAGGACAGCAGCTATCCAGCAGGTACAGGAGCTAGGAGCACAATGAGGAAGGCTCAGTGAGGCTTCCCATTCCTTGTTGTTTTGCTTTGAGACAGCCCTATATTCCCTCCGTGGTAGTTATTTGATAAGCAACACTGATCTTGCCTCCCCCAATGCCAAACAAGGGCAGCAGTCATCAGAACCTACTTTTTTTTTTTTTTTTTACATTCACTTGAGTGCTTAGCATAGGAGGAAAAATGAACCATGTTGTTGGTAAATAAAATCTACCACTTAGGCACTAAGGGAGCAATGTCCCATTCAACAGAATCTCAGAACTTCAGAGCTGGAAGACACCTTTGGTATCACCTGGTTCAACTCTTTTATATTAGACTGTAAATATGTCCACTAGACTTTTCAAGAGCACGGAGTATTTTTAGAATTTAGTTTTTAAAAGCTTATTTGAAAGGCAGAGAGAGAGAGAGAGAGAGGAGAGAGAGAGGAGAGAGAGAGAGAGCACCAGAGGTCTCCCAAATGCCTGCAACATCTGGGTGTAGGCCAGGCTGAAGTGAGGAGCTAGGAACTTAATCAGGGTCTCCCACGTGAGCAGCAGCCGACTCAAGTCCTTGAGCTCTGACCTGCTGCCTCCCACTGTCTGCATTAGCAGGAAGCTGGAATCGGAAATGGAAATGGAGCCAGGTCTAGAACTAGGCACTCCAATATGGGATGTGGGTGTCCCAAGTAACATCTTAACCCTGGCCAAACTTCACCCAGGAGTGTTTCTTATGCATCACTGATTCTCTGATGTCCACATGACTGATGGGTAAATGATTAGCTTTCAGTTAAGATATTTGTTTTTTGGCTTGAGGCATTTTGAGTTGTATTTCTGCTGTTTGCAACGGAAAGAATCCCAAGTAACTAGCAGCATTATTTGCTAAATAATCACCGTTTGGGGCCTCAGTTTCCTTATCTATAAATAAGGGGATTGGATAAGTTAAGCAATCTTTCTTCAAAGTCAGATTTCACTTTTCACATTTCTATAAAAACTGAGCCAAAATACACTCAACTAAATCATTGGCTTTTATTTTTTTAATTTAATCTTTTAAACTGATGCACAGAAACTATACACCTTTTTGGAGTACTGTGTGATTGTTTTAGTATATATTTATATAGATTATATGATGTTCAAATCAGGGTAAACATAAGTCTCCTCTTTTTTTCCTAGCTTTTAAAAAATATATACAGTAGGGGCCATTGCTGTGGCATAGCGGATAAAGATGCTGCCTGCAGTGCTGGCATCCCAATTGGGTGCCGGTTCGAGTCCTGGCTGCTCCACTTCCTATCTAGCTAACTGCTATGGCCTGGGAAAGCGGCAGAAGATGGCCCAAGAACTTAGGCCCTTGCACCCATGTGGGAGACCTGAAAGAAGCTCCTGGCTTCTTGCTTTGGATCAGTTCAGCTCTGGCCATTGTGGTCATTTGGGGAGTGAATCAGTGGATAGAATACCTCTGTCTCTGTTTCTCTCTCTCTCTCTCCCTCTGTCTCTGTAACTCTGCCTTTCAAATAAACAAATAAATCTTTAAAAAATATATACAATATATTGTGATTGTCTATAGTCACCCTACTCTGCAAGATAACACCAGAACTTCTTTCTCCTTTCTCCCTATAAGTCATTGCCATTTAATCAAATTTTTCCTATCCCTTTCTTCTCATGGCCTTTATTTTTTAAGGGAAAAATAGTTCATAAAGGAGAATCATCATAATACAAAGCTGAAACCCATTTTCCTTTTTTCATATCAATACTTAAGTTCAATAATCACAAGAGAACCTTAAGTGATAATTTCCACAAATGGAACATAGTCATTAAAAATGATACAGTAAGATTACTTTGTAATTTAGTATTTGATAAGGTAGAATTTCACAACAATAGGCAAGGAAAGTATCATTCATTAAATGATATTAGGACAACTGACCATAAGAGAAATAAAACAGGATCTCTATTTCATTTCTTAATCTAAACTAAAATCTACATATTCAAAGATTTAATGGAAAAACAAGGGGGCTGGCGCTGTGGAGCAGCAGGTTAAAGCCCTGGCCTGACGCACCAGCATCCCATATGGGTGCCAGTTCAAGACCTGGCTGCTCCACTTCTCATCCAGCTCTCTGCTCTGGCCTGGGACAGCAGTAGAAGATGGCCCAACTTGGGCCCCTGCACCCATGTGGGAGACCTGGAAGAAGCTCCTGGCTTTGGTTTGGCGCAGTTCCGGCCATTGCAGCCAATTGGGGAGTGAACCATCAGATGGAAGACCTCTCTCTCTGTCTCTCTCTCTCTGTCTCTCCTCTCCCTGTGTAACTCTGACTTTCAAGTAAAATAAATAAATCGTTTTTTTTTTAAAAAAAGGAAAAACAAGAAAAATAATGATGAAAGTACTAGAAGAAAATGAGTGACTTATCAATATATTTGAGGCAAAAAAGGGTTTTTAAGTGTGACAAATAAGTATAGGTCAAATGCAGTAGAGGTCAGGTGATAAGAGCATAGTTTCTAGAAGCAACAGCCTGGGTTTAAGTCCTTATTCAGATCCATATATAAACTTAGGATCTTGGCAAAGTCACTGAATCCATCTATACCTTAGTTTTCTCATCTGCAAAAATATACCTACCTCATAGAGTTGAACAAAGAAAAGAAGTATATGTATAGAAATATTTTTGAAGGATATAAAACAAAAAGAATATAAATAAAACATAAGTAGCAGTTATTTGTAGGTAATGGAATTCTGTCTGAATATTTTGCCTCTTTGAAAAGGTTTTATTTTTTAAAGGTGAATTAAAATACATTTTTCTCCCTGAATGCCAGCATTTTGCGATGACAATCACAGGTGCTGGAGCTCACCTTCTTGGATTCCGATGCTACTTCCATTACTAAAATTACTACCACGTGGGTTAACAAACTCAGGTACAATTATATGTGAGTAACTCACTATACTTTAATGGAAGTGCCAGCAGACAACGGCCAGTGATCAGTCAGTCCTCAGTTCAGGAATGGCTTATACAATTTAAAAGGGTTGTAAAGGAGAAAAGGAAAAAAAGAAAGAAAACAAACTTGAAACAGAGACAATATGTTGCCTGCAAAGCCTAGAATATTTACTATCTGACCTTTAATAGAAAAAGTTTGCTGACTATTGGATTACCATGTTTACTCTTTGGCTTTTTTCTTTTTGTAATATTTGTTTATTAGAAAGGCAGAGTTGAGAGAGAGAGAGAGAGAGAGAGAGAGAGAGAATGAGAGAGAATCTTCTATCACTAGATCACTCACCAAATAGCCACAACACTTGGGGCTGGGCCAGGCTGAAGCCAGGAGCCTGGTACTCCTTCCATGTCCCCTACATGGGTGTCAGGGACCCAAGAACTTGGGCTATGTTTTGATGTTTTTTTAGATGTATTAGCAAGGAGCTGGATCAGAAGTGGAGCAGCCAGGACTTGAACTGGGGCTCATATGCGATGCCAGTGCCACAGGTGACAGCTTAACCCTCTGCACCACAGTGATGGCCTCTGCTTTCTTTTTCAAATAAATTTGCAATTTAAAATTACAATTGTACAAATAACAAGGAACAAATATTTCAAGGTGGAAATTTCAAAACATACTGTAAGTAGGAAAAGAGTTTTGGACAAAGAAGATTAAAATTTTTAGAAATCTATTTTCATTTTAGTTTAAATGCAGAGAGAGAAAGTATGTGCTTCCATCCGCTGACTCAGTCTCCAAATGTACACAGCAGCTGGGGCTGAGCCAGGCCAAAGTCAGAAGCCCGGATCTCAATCTGCGTCTCTCACATGGATGTCAGGGACCCAGTACTTGAGCTACTATCTGCTGCTTCCCAGAGCAGGCACTAACAGGAAGCTGGATTGGAAGTGGAGCCTGGACTATGGGAACTAGGTGTCTCAAGTGGCATTTTAACCTCTGTGCCAAACACTTGCCTTTGGACAAGGAAGATTTTATTTCATTTTGTGAACTTTTGCTCCTCTGCTCTCTGGTGAGATAAACTTCTTTACCAGTGATTAAGACTTGACAGTAATGGACTGAAGGCCTGGTGCTATGTGATCAAACAAGCCAAAAGACACTAACTCATGAGGCTGAATGAGCCCTCAAATGATTCTCCTGTTTCTGTTGGCCGCCTGTGCTGCTGATGTGGATGATCCAATTACCATGGGAACCTGGGGTCATACTGGGTCTGAAATCAGCAAAACTCCAGGACAGGTTCCAATTCTTTACCACAGACCCTTGTGGTAACGACTGTGGGAGTAGGAAAGCTGACTCAGGGAGTCTTCCTTCTAGATCCTGGTGGGGCACATTTCAGAGAAAAGAAAGTTGGCCAGAAGCAAAACCTTTAAAATTCCAAGGTTGCAATTGTTTCTGAAAGGGGAGGATGTTGAGGTGGCTTTTTCGCTTGCAAACAAATCAAGTGTTAACGACCTGACACTTTCTGGGTAACATCACTGCTTTAATCAGCCTTGAGCCACGTGTGGACCTTTCATTTGTTTTCATACGCAAACAGATCGCGCAGGCTGTTATGGAGCACTGGGTAGAGACCTGACATTCCTCTCAGGCCTCTCAAGTGCCACTGCAGGAAGTTGGCAGGTCTGTCAGGGAAGTTGATGTTAGGGGTGGGGACACATTTGTCTTGAACACACGGTCTGTGGGTGGTGTTCTGTCCCTTAGGAGTGGAGGGGAGGGAAATGGTGGCCACTTCCTTTTTGACAATAATTGGGTTTGCTGATACTCAAACATGAGGAGTAGTCAAGTTCACAGCTGAGGGTCTGCGGACTTCTGGGACACAGCCAAACAGGCAGGCACATTTGGCAGCATAAACAGACCCTCAGTTAGGAGACGGCAGAGGCGATTGTGAATACAGCACAGATTCTGTGGGTGGACTAAACTTTTGGCCCAGCTCTTGAGTGTCTAAATCTAGTTTGAGAAGGGAGGGTTCCAGGGGCTGGTGCTGTGGAGTAGTGGGTAAAACTGCTGCCTTCATTGCCAGCATCCTATGTGAGCACTGGTTTGGGTCCTGGCTGCTCCACTTCTGATCCATCTCTCTGCAATGGCCTGGGAAAGCAGTAGAAGATGGCCCAAGTGCTTTGGCCTTTGCACCCGTTTGGAAGATCTGGAGGAAGCTCCTGGATCCTGGCTTTGGATTGGCTTAGCTTCAGCCATTGTGGCCATCTGGAGAGTGAACCAGCGGATGGAAAATCTCTCTCTCTCTCTCTCTCTCTCTCTCTTCCTCTGCCTGCCTCTCTGTAACTCTGCCTTTCAAATAAATAAATAAATATTTTTTAAAAAGAAAGAAGAGAGGGTTCAAGAGTCTCTGTGCTGCAACAGTCTTTAGTAGTGAAAAAGGGGTTGGGTGAGGGAATTGCTCTGATACAGACTTTTGGATTTTTCCAAGGTAAGGTCATACAATATCACTATTGTTTCAGAAAATAAAAGGGCTTATAAAAGAGATATAACATGTGACAGTACACACTTAACATAAAAAGTTAACTTTGCCTTCATAAAAACCCAGCAAGATGAAGACTTTAGAACAGTCTCTGGGGAAAACTCCCCATCCACCATGTTGTGCTACTTCTTCTCATCCCATTTCCTCTTTGCTTCTTCATCTTTCTCTGTCTGCCTTTGTTCTTCTCCCTAATCCTAAGCCCTCCAATGTTTCAACCTCTTTCATTTTCGTAATAACACCTGATCAGTAGAGACTTGGACCAGTTGTGGTCTTGAAGAAGTTAGATGAGGGGGGAGCATGTAGAAGAGCAAATAGTTGGGCTAGGTGAGACCTATCACTGGACAAAAGGTCTAGGAAGGCAAGGGTTCTGTCTTGTTTCCTACTAGAAGCCCAAATCTGAACACATGGCCTGTGATGTGTAGGTGTTCAACAAATGTTCATGGACAAGTGAAGAACATAGAGTTTCTACTCTAATACGTCATAAATGACAACAAGGCAGTGCTCAGTGCTCTTCCTGGAGGCCATGTCAACATTTCAAACATCACTGTAGAATATGAGAAAAAAATGTGATTGATAATATACCACCTACTATTATACTTTTATTGTTATTCATTCAGTATCTTATAATATGTATCTAAATATATTCCTAATCAAATCTTTAGATGGACTATATGGAACTTATTTTCAAAGAACCAGTGTCCTTTACCTACAAGATGTCACTAAAAACCAAGTGATATCTGCTCAGTAAGCCTGCGGCATCTCTTGCTAATCAATGCTGCATGTCACCAAGTGAGGCAGATCCACTGCAAATCTGCTGACTATTGTGCACACAGTGATAATCTGTGACACTAGTCTTTAGAGAAGAGGAAGGATTCATTACTGACCAGCAAGGAAGGCAGGAAATACAACTGAAATCTGCCTCCTTCATGAGGAGTGTGGGGAAAGTTATGCATGGGGTAGGAGAAAGCTGGTGGAAGGAATGCTGGTGAGGTGAGTTCTGATCAGAGGAGCTTGGACTCAGGTCCAAAACAACTCTCCTAAGCAGGAACCAACTGTTATAACAAAAGATGTGGAACTTTCAGGAAAGGAAGGGGGTAAATAAGAAGAGATTTTGAATTGGGGCATCAGGGGAAACCCAATACGGGGGCAATCCAGTCCTATAGCAAGCACAACAGAAAAGACTTACTGTTCAGAAGCTGTAAGACATGCATTCTCTTGATTCCCTTGCTGGCTCCTATTCTTAAGGTTTCAACGTTCTCTGTAAAATGATAACCACAGATACTTTTAAACTCTAAAGTTTAATGATTCTTGAAAAAACTTGTTTTATATTGCTTGTAAAGCAGTGTATATACACATATTCAAACATTTTGTATGTATGAGTAAGTCATTTCTAGTTGTTCAGGATTATTTTCCTACCCTGAGGAAGTGCAATAAATAGTTTCACTTATTAGATAGACTGATTATTAGTAATTCAAACTCCCTAAGATAAATTTTTATTCTTAGAAACCAAGGGAACAGAAAATTAACTCAAAACAGAGACAACGAACCAGATAGGAGCAATTTCAGGGAAAGAGTGAGAATCACACTTAATTGTTTCCTTGCTATAGAGAAAAATGAAGACTATTCTATTAGGCTGCTGACTTTCTTGTTGTTGAAATGAAGAACACTCCTTTCCCCTACTCTCTCTTTTTCTAAGGATCAAACCAGCACTTTCTCTGGGAGGTGACCTGGCAGCCTTATGATTAACTCACTAATCTAGATATGAACTTTCTTTTGGAGGGCGCGGTAGGCTTGTCCTGAAGTGGAGCTCAGGCGCCCCCAGGATCACCATCACCCCATCACCGGCGGGTGAGGCCTAAGGTGATGGACACGCATCCGCTGTGCAGGTTAGCTCGGTTCCGTTCTTCACAAAGCCTACACTCGCCCCAATTTCAAAGGAGTCAGAACTGAGTTCAAGCTGAAAGCAGGTGAGTCGGAACATGCTAGAACTGATTCCCCAAATCCGCACGGGCAGTCGCACTGAAGGATTTCCAAGATCGTTTATGGAAGAATACGGGACTGTTCACAGCGCGTTTCCTGCACCGAGCGCTGAGGTGTGCATTCGCATGGCGGCAAAACCCATGCACCAGGTGAGTAACAGCGGCTTTCTTACTGGAAGAATTGGACGGCAGTGGATCCCCCACGCTCCCAAACTCCATCTGGAACGCGAGTGATCATCGCGCTCACAGCTGTCTCTTGGCGCCCCCTGCCGGGTCCTTTGCTCAGGCTAAGGAGGGCGGAGGTACGGCTGCGCGGAGGCGGGGAGCTGCAACGTCATCTCTGTGCGCGGCGAGACCGGAAGTCCGTTCTCACCACTTCCGTCGCTCGTCTTGCTCGGGACCCTGGGGCGGAAGTAAAAGCCATCTACCGCTTATAGGAGCGGTTCATGGTGAGGTTTGAGTCTTGCTGCCGGAGTGGGTTGGTTACTTGTTCTTTGTCTTTAGCAGCAGGTCAGCGTGAGTCTGGTGTACAGCGCAGCCCTTGGCAGAGCTGCGCTCGAGGCAGGAAGAGGGCCGGAGCGAGCCTCCCGTGGTGGCTGTGGGTTTGAGTTGCACACTCGCCTGAGTGCCTGTCCTGTGCTTCAGCGGGCGAACACAGGCGGCGCGCGTACGGGTTGTGTCATTTTAGAGAGAATTCGCGCCTTTCAGTTGCTGTGTGGGGTTCAGTACCTCAGTGTTTATGAAACAGTTATCCCTGGTTTCACAAAACATATTCCTGATTCCGCCTCTCGCACGAGGTGCACGGGGCTGAGTTTACAAGATCAGACCTCTCGCGAGAACATTAGTGTTAGCTGGGGGGTCCATCTGCATTCCGTATTACAAAGTCCTGACCATACTTTGTCTCCTTTTTCAAATGCCATTTCTAGAGACAGCTGTTCTCCAGCCTTTCTGACGGGATGCAGCGTACTCTTTCCTTAAGACAAATAAGGTGAGAAATGCATTGGTGTAAGATCTCCACACTTGCCTGGTTTGCTAGGTCGAAAGACGACCACCCCGGCGCCAGTGGTCGGTCATTTCAGTTAACAGCCCTTTAACAGGCCAGTTGTGGAGCGGAGGGTAACAGATCCTCTTTATTCCTTGGACCTCCTAAGTCCGAATACAGGGATTTTCCGCCTCTTTGTTCCGTTCGGACATTAGTCCTCGGGGTAATGGTTTTAGTCGACAAGAAACATCAATCTGAGAGAGAGATTGAAGTCAATCATAGAGTTATTTTTAAAATTTGTGGGTTCGGGAAGTTGGTACTTTTTTTTTTTAATTAATTTATTTATTTGAAAGAGTTACACAGAGAGAGTAGAGGCAGAGAGAGAGAGAGAGGAGCCTTCCATCCGCTGGTTCACTCTCCAATTGGCTTCAATGGCCGGACCTGCACCGATCCAAAGCCAGGAGCCAGGAGCTGCTTCTGGGTCTCCCACGCATGTGCGGGGGCCTAAGCCCTTGGGCCATCTTCTACTGCTTTCCTAGGACATAACAGAGAGCTGGATCGGAAGTGGAGCAGCTAGGTCTTGAACTGGCGCCCATATGGGGATGCCAGCGCTTCAGGCCAGAGCGTTAACCCGCTGTGCCAGCGTTGGCCCCAGTTGGTCCTTCTTACCTTAGGCTGTTTAGATATTTATTCACCTTACTAGATGTTTAGAAGTATGCTGAGTGGAGCTCAGCTATTGTTGACATTTTTTGAAGTTTCTTTATTTGCGGTAAAAATTGAAAACTAGGTATAGGTTAAATATTTGTTTCTGTTGCTGTTTGCACTCCTGGGCCTACTTATCTTTTGTGTGTGTGTGTGTGTGTGTGTGTGAGAAAAATAACACATATTCATTAAATAAAATCCCAATATTCCAGTAGTACCTAGCCCATTCTCTGAGATACCAATTATTCCACTACTTCTTTTTCTGCATATATTCATGCCCTCCCTTTTAAATATAAGTCATATTTTCCCATTCATACTGTTATGTAGTTCGTCACTTAAGATAACTTGCCTGTCGTTTTATTGCAATAGGAATGCCTCATTTTTTAGCATCTCTGTAATATTACATTGCATGAAGATATATAATTTATTAATCGTACTACTGCTGGCCACTTGGGGTTCTTTTCTGTGATAGCAAATAATGTTATGATGGGTAGCTTCTTTCATAACATGTGTATTCTTTTCCCTTTATTTCCTTGGAGAGTCTTCAAGAAGTGGGAATGTGGTATTATATGATATGAGCACTTAAGATTGATACATGGTGCCAAATTCCCCTCCAGTAAACAATATTTGGGAGTTTCCTGTTAACTTGTGTTCACCAACTGTTGAGATTATTAGTTACCATTGACTTTAGGTTCAGCTGAGACTGCTGAAGCCGTTTTGGTTGGAAATTTATTGCATTTCAGTATTATAATCAGGACCAAGTTTCACTTACCAGGTCTAAGCCAATTTCAGCTTTTTTCTCCCTGTGTAAACAGAATACTTATTTTATGATTTTTAGTGGTAGATTATTATAAAACAAATGATTCACACTAATAGTATTTTAGGTGAAATTAAAGATTTGAAGGAAGATTGTCTTTTTGAGTGAGATCTTGTGCTATAGGTAGGCATCAGAAGGGTGGTTCTTTCTAGAAAAAAAAAGCTGGAATGGGCAAGGATGTTTAGGTCAGAGGATTTGCAGGCAATGATGTCAGATGGTGAGGTTTCAGAATAAGAACAATAGCTGGAAAGGTAGTTAGAACTCAACAGTGAGGGCTTTGAAAGTCAGCCTGAAGGTTTTGCTCTCTGGAGGAGAGCTACAGTAGGTCTTTGATCAGAGAATGAGAAGCATAATTGCATCTTTATTTTATAAGAGTCAGTTGGTGGCAGTTTTGAGTGATTAATGTTAGAGAAGCAAATTATAAGGCTAATACAGGCTTATATGATTATAATCATATGAAAATTTATCATTTTATACTTCATTTGTAAATTATCAAGGAAATAATTGAGGTTTTAGTCACTAGCTGGAAGCTGGACGTTGTTAAGTGCTGCACAGACAGGTGCAGACAGCCCTGGGTTAGCCTTGTGTGATATGATGAAGGGGTGAGGAGAATGGTAAACGTAACATTTTAATGTTTACATGCCACCTCAGCACAGTTCCACGTGTAATGGGAATGAAGACTTGCAGGAGTGAGAATAAGAAGTAGTAGAGAGTTTGGATTTCAGAGATGCTGAAAATAACTGATTCTTCTGACTGTGAGGCCAAAGAAGATGAAGGCAAAGCTCACTTTTAGATTTTTCTCTCAAGTTATTCTTATGATGGTGAAAGTGATATCATTAATCAGAGGAGGAGTAGTTTGGGGGCCGGGCAATATAGTCAGATTTTGGGCATGTTAATTTATGTGGAGGTTAGTCTCATGGAGAATAAGTTTACACAAAGATGTAAAATCTACTTGTGACAAACTTAGGAGAAACCTTAATAGATTTGTTACTTTTTCATTGAGATTTTTGTGAAATATTTTTACTTAGTTTATCATTACTAGAATTTCTGTTGAAAGTTCTGTGTTGATTGTTCAGCCTTGTTTATCATGATGCTGATACCATAAGAGGGTGAATGTATTGTCTGGAGGAGTAGTTTTTAAATTTTTTTGGTGTGTGCACTATCAATAAAAATTGTTTGTAAATATACTTCCAATATGTTATGTATTTATTTGTTGATTATTCCATATCTTAACAGTACTGTTATATTGTGTACATTGGAAAACATATTTAAAAAGTGGAAATTTTTGAAGGCTGAGACAAATATAAATCATAGAGTTTTACTCCTTCTTTTCCCCGCATCCTGTTGGATTGATTTACACTGTTCTTTTAAAACGCAGTGGTCAGCCAGAGGCCATGTTCTGTCCTGTTGACCAGTAGAGGTCACTCTTGAGCATCTGGAAAAAGCAGCCTGTTGAGCTGTGTGCAAGGCAAAGAATATTTAGTCAGGGGATGTTATTTTTAAGTTTCTTAATTCATGCATTTTGGGAAGTATATGTGATATTATGGAGAAGTATAGTATAGTGAGCTCAGGAGGGCACAGATCAATCTAAAATGTGCCTTTGTTTTTGATGTTAACTTTTGAGTGTTTTGCATTTGAGGTGGACTGTTACTTGAGTCTGTATTTTGGAATCATTTCTCAATTATTTCAGAGTTTGTAGATTATGTGAGCCACAGGAAGGTAATAAGCCTTCAGGAGTAATGCAAAGTTTTGTTAAAATTAGAGCAAGGGAAAGGATAGACACAATAAGGCTTTCTTTGAAATTGATATTGAAGGAACTATTAGTGCCCAAAAATATAAGTGGTGGGTTGTAGCCATCTCTCTGTTTTCCTTTTTCTGCTTAATTAGGAGAGGGAACGAGGGAAATGTCTCCTCCGAGTAAGACTTCACTGTAAGTAATTAGAAATCAAGAGCTAAGTTTGTCACACTTACATATGCTGAAAAGGAGAAAATAGTTATTTTTTTTTAAATGCATGTGCTGTTATGTGACTTAGACTGCAAGTGACTTACGAACAAATCCTCTGATAGGCTGAATAACTGAAGAAAACCTTTTCTGTTACTTTTCTCATAAAATACGTTCTATAAATGGAGATACCCAGTAGGTGTGATTATAATCATTTAAAAGTTTATAATTTTATACTTATTTGTAAATAATCAAGGAAATAATTGAGGTTTTAGTCACTTGCTGGAAGCTGGACATTGTTAAGTGCTGCACAGACAGGTGCAGACAGCCCTGGGTTAGCTTTGTGTGATATGATGAAGGGGTGAGGAGAATGGTAAACGTAACATTTTAATGTTTACATGCCACCTCAGCACAGTTCCACGTGTAATGGACTATGTAAATTATATAGCCCAATCGGATCATTTTGAAGATGAAGATGGGTTTGGAATTGCTGTTACACCAAAGGAGCAATTGGCTAGACTGAGTGAGATTGGGGTCAGGAACTGTGGACCAGAGGTTTCTACAAGCCAAGAATTGCTCTAATGATAGCAGAAGGGCGTCATGATTCTGGAAAAGCTATTTAAGATTGAAACTAGGTAGTCTGAGGTGTTGGTTTGCAGGCTGGGTTTAGAGTTTGAGAACCAGAGGCCAGAAACAAAGAAGTCTAGTTGTAGGCAGGGCGATGTCAGAGATCTGGGAATTTGGGAGATAAGACAGAAATGAAAACATCAGTTTTTAGGAGTAAGCCAAATGTTTGGAAACCAGAGGTAGAGATGAACACTTGGTCTTGAGTGGCCAAGGTAGGCAAGGCCAAATTACAAGAGCAAGATAAAAGAAAGGATAATTTTGGGGCAGTGATGGTGACATCTTGCTTTTCCTTGTATTAAAAGTGGAGGCAACTTTGTGACCACAGATAATCAGTAGAAGCAGTGAGCTAGGGAGTGAGTGGATGGCTTATTTGTCACCACAGCACCAGAAGAGCTGTAGGACTAAGTATTTTCTTATTGAAATAACCATGGTGCTTGCAGGGTCACAGTATAGTATTTTAGCTGTTTAACACATGCATTTATACAATATAATATGTTTTGTTTTATTATGCAGCATTCCAAAAGGTTTGGCTCCATGACCATTATGGCATCAAGAAACCTCTGGTGTATGAGAACTAATTTTCTCTTTGGTTCAAGATGTTGGATGATTCCATTTTCAGTAGAATTTCTCTTTAAATCCGTGTCATTGAGGCATTTTAGTGTAAAGTGTCATAATGGAGACGGCCAGCCTTTGGAGAATGAGGACCTACTGAACAACTTACTCACGATGGGAGTAGACATTGACATGGCAAAGAAACGACAGCCCGGAGTCTTTAATAGGATGGTTACTAATGAGCAGGACCTGAAGATGTTCCTTCTCTCCAAGGGAGCTAGCAAAGAAGTGATAGCTAGCATCATATCACGATATCCACGGGCCATCACACGCACTCCTGACAGTCTTTCAAAACGGTGGGATATATGGAGGAAGATTATGACATCAGATCTTGAAATTGTACATATTTTGGAACGTTCTCCTGAATCCTTTTTTCGCTCCAATAACAACCTAAACTTAGAGAATAATATAAAGTTCCTGTACTCAGTTGGATTGACCCGCAAATGCCTTTGTCGATTGTTGACTAATGCCCCTCGTACCTTCTCCAATAGCCTTGAACTGAATAAGCAGATGATTAAACTTTTACAGGAAGTCTGTTTGTCCTTGGGTCACAATGATCCTGCAGATTTTGTCAGAAAGATAATTTCTAAAAACCCTTTCATCTTAATTCAGAGCACCAAGCGGGTGAAAGCTAACATTGAATTTTTACAGTCAACTTTCAACTTGAACGGTGAGGAACTGCTGGTTCTGATATGTGGTCCAGGAGCTGAAATCCTAGACCTCTCCAATGACTATGCCAAAAGAAACTACACAAATATCAAAGAGAAGCTGTTTTCTCTTGGATGTACTGAAGAAGAGGTACAGAAGTTTGTCTTAAGCTATCCTGATATGATTTTCTTGACAGAGAAAAAGTTTAATGCTAAAATAGACTGCCTCATAGAAGAAAAAATTAGCATTTCACAAATAATTGAAAATCCTCGAGTTCTAGATTCAAGCATAAGTACTTTACAAAGCCGAATCAAAGAACTGATACATGCTGGCTATGACTTGAGGACATCAAATATCAATCTTCTGTCGTGGAGTCAGAAAAGATATAAAGCTAAATTGAAAAAGTTAAATGGATAGAATGCTGGGGAATTATCAGTCTTTTAATTTAATTATATTTCATTTTGAATATGGGCTTTTTAAAAAGGAGAGAGATGGTTTATTAAACACAGACACATAATGATCCTATGCATACTTTGTATTGTAGGTTCATAAAAATTCATGGTTGGTATGCTTAAATATGAAATGCAACATCCCATCATGAGATACAGGCCATGGCTGCCATGAAGTGGAAGTTCCTGATGGAGTGCCTTAACAGAACAATGTATAGAAAGAAAGTACAAAGTAAACTTTTGTCGTTTTCTGTATGGATTGAACAATTGACAGGTTCCTTTAGGTAGTTTAGTATTCTCATAATTTTGAGTGGCAGCTTGTTTCTTCTGTTATGTGCCTAATTATGGCTCATCTTCAAAGTTCAGTGCCAGTAAAGATTGTAAAAATATGACAACATAGGTATTTTTCATCCCACATTCACCATTGCACCCACCAGTATACATCTTCCCACTCCTTAGCCACCACAATTTACTGTGGATACATCCTGATTTCTTTAAAAAATACAAGAGTAATTGTGGTAGGCAGAATAATGGCAGCATAAGATTATCAATATCTTAATCCCTAGAAACTGTGAATATGTTATATTACATTGAAGATGTGATTAAGTTAAAATGTTCGATTTGGGAGACTTGAGATGGGGAGTTTATTTGGTGGGCTAGTGTAATCATTTGGATCCTTAAAAGAAAAAAGGCAAAAGGAGACAGTGATGTGATAGAAGAAAGGTCTACTACTTTGTCTTTTTTTTTTTTTTTTTAAGATTCTTTTTTTGAAAGTCAGAGCCATACAGAGAGAGGAGAGGTAGAGAGAGAGAGAGAGAGAGTGTCTTCCATCTGATGGTTCACTCCCCAGTTGGCTGCAACGGCTGGAGCTGTGCTGATCTGAAGCCAGGAGCCAGGAGCTTCCTCCAGGTCTCCCACGTGGGTGCAGGGGCCCAAGCACTTGGGCCATCTTCTACTGCTTTCCCAGGCCACAGCAGAGAGCTGGATCAGAAGTGGAGCAGCCGGGTCTTGAACTGGCGCTTCAGGCCAGGGTGTTAACTCGCTGTGCCACAGTGCTGGCCCCATGATTTTGGTTATTTTCTAGAGGTATTTTTTTTCTAGATGTAAATGTTGAATTAAGTTATCTAATGGTGCTCAGTCTTTTTTTTTTTTTTTTTTTTAAGATTTTTATTTTGGGCCGGCGCCGTGGCTCAACAGGCTAATCCTCCGCCTTGCGGCGCCGGCACACCGGGTTCTAGTCCCGGTTGGGGCGCTGGATTCTGTCCCGGTTGCCCCTCTTCCAGGCCAGCCCTCTGCTGTGGCCCGGGAGTGCAGTGGAGGATGGCCCAAGTGCTTGGGCCCTGCACCCCATGGGAGACCAGGGAAAAGCACCTAGCACTTGGCTCCTGCCATCGGATCAGCGCGGCGCGCCGGCCGCAGCGTGCCATCCGCGGCAGCCATTGGAGGGTGAACCAACGGCAAAGGAAGACCTTTCTCTCTGTCTCTCTCTCTCACTGTCCACTCTGCCTGTCAAAAAAAAAAAAAAAGATTTTTATTTTATTTATTTGAAAGAGTTAACACAGAGAGAGGAGAGGCAGAGAGAGAGGGAGGTAGGTAGGTAGGTAGGTCTTAATCTGCTGGTCCACTCCCCTGTTGGCTGCAATGGCTGGAGCAATGCAGATCTGAAGCCAGGAGTCAGGATCTTCTGGGTCTTCCCACGTGGGTGCAGGGGCCCAAAGACTTGCGGCATCTTCTGCTGCTTTCCCAGGCCATAGCAGAGAGCTGGTCAGAAGTAGAGCTGCTGGAACTTGAACTGGTGCCCATATGGGATGCTGGCACTGAGGTGGCAGCTTTACATGCTATACCACAGCGCTAGCCCCTGTGCTCAGTCTTAAACCTTATTTGCTTTCAGTGATGCCTCAAAATAAAAAAAAAAAAAAAATGCCTGTTAGTGATAGAAATAAAATGCTTGTCTTCCTAAGGTTATTTGTATATTCATTGTTGTTTGTATATTCATTATTATTTGTATATTAATTGATATTTTTATTATACTTATCTCTTGAGCTTTGAGATCATTTCTTTAGAATGCTATATCTGGAAAATATCTGTAACTCTAACTTTGCTTAAATATTTTAGCTTCACTGAACTTGTTTTCTCATCTGTAAGACTGAAAATTGATCTTCCAGTGCTGGTAGGATTAAAGTGATAACAGGGTCACTTCCTTGCACATAGTACTCGTAGCTATTTATTCGATGGTAGTGGTAATACAAAGTTACAATAGTAGTTTACCAGTTTTATTGATAGATAATTCATGTGCCATGCGATTCACCCTTTTAAATACACATTTCAATTTTAAAAATGTTGACAGGGGTACAACCATTGTCCCAGTCTAATTTCATAACATGTGCCCCCCCCAAAAAAAAAAGAAAAATTGGTGCCTGTTAACAGTCAGTTTCCGTTATTTCCCTCCTACCCTGGTAGTCCCAAGCAAAGTGACTGCATCTTCTTAAATATGCATATTCTGGACATATCATTTGAATGGACTCATGCAATATGTGGTCTTTTGAGTCTGACTTTTTTCAGTGAGCCTAATGTTTTCAAGGTTCATCCATGTGGCACATATCACTAATGACTTTTATTTTCCAAATAATATTCCATTGTATGGATATGGTGGTGACGGGAATAAGTTTTCTTGTTGTAGTTAAAAACTCATGCATCTTTAAGTCTTCTGAATTGTAGAGTATTTTCTGAGGTATTGCTTTGGACTCTTAAGTTAATAAAGAACTTGAGAGAGAAAGGCAGAGTCAGCACATTGTGAAACTTACCTGGGCTGTAGAGAGTGTACCAACAGTAGTTGTAAGTGCCCGTGGAGACTGGGCAAACAGAGTAGAATAAAGCACTTGACTGCTGGGTGGTGGGTGTTGGGAAAACCCTGCAAGACATTGGCATAGGCAAAGAGTTCTTGGACAAGACCCCACATGCACAGGCAATGAAAACCAAAATTGACACATGAGATTACATCAAATTGAGAAGCTTCTGCACTGCAAAAGATATTCAAGTGAAGAGGCCCCTGACAGAATGGGAGATATTATTTGCAAACTATGCAACTGATAAAAGATTAATATCCAGATTATATAAAGAGCTCAAGAAACTCAACAACAAAACAATACAGTTAAGAAATCTGCAAAGGACTTAAACATAATTTTCAAAAGAGGAAGTCCAAATGGCCAACAGACAAGAAAAATTGCTCAGGATCACTAACCATCAGAGAAATTCAAATCAAAGCCGCAATAATGTTTTACCACATGAAAGAATGATCTATACCCCCATGTTTATTGCAGCTCAATTCACAATAGCTAAGATATGTAATCAACCCAGATTACCATCAGCTGAAGACTGGATGAAGAAATTATGGGATATGTACACCATGGAATACTACACAGTGGTAAAAAAAAAATGAAATCCTCTCATTTGCAATAAAATGGATGTAACTGGAAAACATTATACTTTATGAAATAAGCCAGTCCCAGAAGGACAAATACCATATGTTCTCCCTGATCTGTGGTAGCTAATAGAGTACCTAAAATGTAATATATAGAAGTGAAATTGATAATTTGAGGGGCAATGACTTTGAACAGCCCTTGTTTTAACTATTGAACAGTTTTTTTTTTTATTTTCATACTATTTGTTGAACTCTTTACTTACTATAGAGTTAATCTTCATTTATAAAGTTAATTAAAAATCAGCGTTAGTAACAAACAATAATGAGAGGGGCCGGTGCGGTGGCACACTAGATTAATCCTCTGCCTGCAGCACCAGCATCCCATATGGGCGCCAGGTTCTAGTCCCGGTTGCTCTTCTTCCAGTCCAGCTCTCTGCTGTGGCCAAGGAAGGCAGTGGAGGATGGCCCAAGTGCTTGGGCTCTGCACCCGCATGGGAGACCAGGACAAAGCACCTGGCTCCGGGCTTCGGATCGGTGTAGCTCTGGCTGTAGTGGCCATTTGGAGAGTGAACCCATGGAAGGAAGACCTTTCTCTCTGTCTCTCTCTCTCTCTCACTCTCTGTAACTCTACCTGTCAAATAAGAAGAAAAAAAAGAATAGGAATAGGAGAGAGAAGAAGAAGGGTGGTAAGAATCACTGTGTTCCTAAATTTGTATTTATGAAATGCATGACGTTTGTATACCTTAAATATTTCTGGGTAAAAATAAAGATTTATTTCATTTAGTTGAAAGAGTCACAGAGAGAGAGGGAGATAGAGAGGTCTTTCATCTGTTCTTTCCCCAAATGGCTGCAATGGCTGGGGCCGGGGCAGGCCAAAGCCAGTAGCCTGAAGTTTCTTCCGGGTCTCCCTCATGAGTGCAGGGGCCAAGCACTTTGGCCATCCTCTGCTGCTTTCCCAGGCACATTAGCAGGGAGCTGGATAGGAACTGGAGGTGGGAATCCAACTGGCACACCAGTGTGGGATGTGGGCATCCCAAGCAACAGCTTAACCCACTGCACCATGATGCTTACCGTGTTACACAATCTTTGTATTTTTTTCTTAAGATTTATTTATTTATTTGAAAGGCAGAGAGTTACAGAGAGGCAGAGACAGAAAGAGTGGGAGAGAGAGATCTTCCATCCACTGGTACACTCCTTAAATGGACACAACAGCTGAAGCTGAGCCAATCAAAGCCAGGAGCCAGGAGCTTCTGGGTCTGTCCCTGGATGCAGAGGCCCAAGGACTTGGGCCATCTTCTACTGTTTTCCCAGGCCATAGCAGAGAGCTGGATCAGAAGTGAAGCAGCCAGGACTCAAACCGGTGCCCATATGGGATGCCAGTACTGCAGACAGCAGCTTTACTCGTTATGCCACAGCACTGGCCCCCATACAATCTTAACACTGAAAAATGTACAGCAGTGTATTTTCACTTACTCAGTTACTACTGCCTGATCCTCTACTTGTGTTTTTAATTTTGTGTCATATTTTGTGTGTGTCTGTACACAAAATCTAACATGATGGTATATTCTCCATATCATTGTAATTGATTCAAAACTTTTTTATCCTTTGGGAACTTGAGATTTTGCTTTTTTTTTTTTTCAATAAAGATCCTATTTGTGACATCTGAAGTGAGAGAATCATTTTTTTTTTTTTTTTTAAGATTTATTTACTTGAAAGTCAGAGTTACATAGAGAGAGAAGGAGAGGCAGAGAGAGAGTCTTCCATTTGATGGTTCACTCCCCAATTGGCCACAATGGCTGGAACTGCGCCGATCCGAAGCCAGGAACCAGGAGTTTCTTCCAGGTCTCCCATCAGGTGCAGGGGCCCAAGGACTTGGGCCATCTTCTACTGCTTTCTCAGGCCATAGCAGAGAGCTGGATTGGAAGTGGAGCAGCCGGGACTAGAACCAGCACCCATATGGAATGCCGGCACTTCAGGCCAGGGTGTTAACCCACTGTGCCACAGCTCCGGCTCTGAGATTCAGTTTTTGTTATGAGAATATTATGTATCAAATAGACACATTATAAATTATCCCAGATTTCTTCATTATGTAGAAGACATTGCAAATACAAATGCATGTGTTCCTGTGTCTTCCATGGCATCTAATATGGCTGGTTTAATGACCTCAGTCTGCTTGATTGGATGAACAATTCTAAATCTGAGGGTTGGTCTGTAATGGAAAATATTAACATTGGTAATAAAGCTAAAAAATATCTCTCATAAAGCACCATATGTACAAAACATGCCCTAGGTATTGTGGTAGCTTTAAAATTAGTTGAAACATCTGCATTTAAATGGTGTCATGTCCTTATTTCATGCATCATTTTCTTAAGGTGGTTCTGGTTCAAGCTCCACCTGACCACTAAGACTCTGGAACAGAATTGTCATCAGATAGAGAAGGTCCATTCCCCTTACACCCACTACACCTCAGGCTGAAGTTAGTACCTAGTTCTGCCTTGTGTTCCTTTCTTTTCCACAGGATCAGTGAGCAAGGTATATACCTTGGTGATGACTTGATCAACCAGGACCTTTTGAGAACTAAATATATCCCTTCCTGCTTTCCTTTCCCAGTCAAATTGATGCTATGAGTCACTGCCAAAATTGAACGTAGAAAAGCTTAGTGGTAGCTTTGATGGTTTTTTAGTTTGTTCATAGATGCATTTATGCAAAGTAGTCAAATAATTGCACAACATTAGAAAATAGAGAAACACTTGTTAACATTATAGTATATAGCTTTTTCTTATGCATATATTTTATGTGTAGAAGATAAATATCCTTTTTTGGCTAAAATTAAATAACTTATCTAACATGTATTTGTTAAGTGCAGACTATGCATTATTATGTTGGACCTTGGATTCTTTTGTAATAGCTGTTTTAAAGTTGTTTTTATAATATATGATGGGTATTTTTCCATATGAACCACTTTTCCATATGAACCGTATGAACCATATAACACCACTTATGATCAGTTTTTAGATAAATTTGAGTCTTGACACCTGTAGTCCACTGTGGATAAGGAATGTGCCATTTTAGAACCATGGCAAAGAGAATGGGCTTTCAGGAAGCTTGGTGTGGGCTCAGAAAGTCACCACGGGGTATTGTGCTCAGAGGTTGGCCAGTGAATCCCATCTCAGCATGACAGTAATTCCTGGAAAGGTTATCAAAGATGGGTAGGAAAGCTAAAGGAGCTTGCTTGGAAGATACAACTTGAGACTCATCTGCAAATAATGCAACAAATTACTACTGAGATAAAAAGGGTGATTGGATCCCTTTTGCCTATTTAGAAAGAAAATATATAGAATGCTTCTGGATCACATATTTGAATATCTTCTTTTCCCAAAGTTAACCCAGAATTAAAGCTTCTAATATCAATTAACATTTTTTAATTGACAAAAATTATATACAGTGTTTTAATATAATTGTGGAAAGGCTAAATCAAGTGAATTAATTATGTATTACCTAACATGCATATCATATTTTTGTGATGACCACTTAAAATCTGTTTTCTTAGCAGATTTGAAATATGTAACATTGTTGTTAATTGTAGTCACTGTATTGTAAAATTGACCTTAAACTTATTCCTCTTGTCTAACTGAAATTTTGAATCCTTGATTAGCATCTTGCCAATCTCCACTCCTTTCCTGGCTTCAGTTCCATTCTGCTCTGCTTCTATGTTTTTAATTTTATTTTTTAAATTTATTGATTTGTGAGGAAGAGAAAGGGAAGAGGAGAGGAGAAGGGAGGAGAGGGAGATCTCATCTGCTGTTTTGCTCCATAAATGCCTACAATAATCCGACCTAGGCTAAGGGCCAAAGCCAGGAGCTGGAGATTCAGTCCAGGTCTCCTGTGTTGGTGGCAGGAACTCAATCACCACTGCCTCTCAGAGTCTGCATTGGCAGAAAGCTGGAATCAGGAGCCAGAGCTAGGAATCAAATGCAGGTACTCTCGTATGGGATGCAGACATCTTCACAAGTAGGTCAGACACCTACTCCCTGAGTTCATCTTTTATAGATTCCACATGTAAGTGAGATAATAGGAGGTGTTTGTCTTCCTGTGCCTGGCATTTTTTATATAACACGATTTCCACCAGGTTCATCCATGTTATTGAAAATAACATGATTTTCTTCTTTTTAAAGCCTGAATATATGTATTAATTGTGTATATATAACACATTTTCTTTGTTCATGTATGATAGATAAATTGATTTCACATCCTGGCTCTTGTGAGTAAAGCATGCAAGGTCAGGCATCTCCTGGATGCACTTATTTCATTTTCTTTGGACATAGGCCCAGTAGTGAGATTGCTGGATCATCAATTGACTTTAATTGTGACATATTCTTCTTCAGGGTCTTTTTGGATTTTTTTCCCTTCTAATCTTTTCACCTCTAACCAATCCATGTTCTTAGGTATATAAAATGCCCCTAAAATAATTTCCATGACCAATACTGGGCCTGTAGTGGTAGGCTGATCAGACCTGGCCCCATCTATTCTGGAGCTTACAGTCTAGAAGAGGAAGGTGGACAACAAGTGACTATAAAAATAAGTAACTGTAAATTGAGAAAAGTACAAGGAAATAGAGTTCTGAAATGGAGAATAAAAGGACACAAATTTATAAATTAGCTGATCATGAAAGGACTCTTAGGGATCTAAAATGTAAAAAGAGGTTTGTAGGGGCCAGTGCTGTGGCGTAGCAGGTAAAGCCTCCGCCTGCAGTGTTGGCATCCCATATGGCCACTGGTTCAAGTCTTGGTTTTTCCACTTCTTATCTAGCTCTCTGCTATGGCCAGGGAAAGCAGTAGAAGATGACTCTCCTAACTGCTTGGGCCCCTACACCTACATGGGAGACCTGAGAGTAGCTCCTGGCTCTTGGCTTTGCACTGGCCCAGATCTGGCTATTGAGGCTATTTGGGGAGTGAAACAGCAGATGGAGGGTCTCTCTTTCTCTGTCTCTTCCTCTCTTTATGTAATTCTTTCAAATAAATAAATCTTTTTAAAGAATTTACTAATTCTCTCTTTAACTGTGTCTTATCAGCTGTTAAATTTTTTCAGTTAGTTAATTTTTTTTACTTTAAAACAGTTTCTAGTTTTCTGAAAGTAATCTCATATTTGTTTTTATTTCTTTGACAATATTAATGACAATGATTTTTCTAACATTGTGTTATGAAAATTTCAAATAGAAAAGTTGAGAGAATTTTAGTGAGAATCTGCCTACCAAATATATTCTATCATTAACATTTTAGTTACTGTATTATATATCTATATATGTATCTATATATCTATTAAAATAGTCATTTTAATGCCCATGCCTCATAAGTTTAATATATGGTGTCTTTTTCTGCTTAAATTTTCTGTTGCTTTTGGCTTTCACTCATTTTTTTTGTTTCCTCATTTGCCTGATTATTTTTTGTGTGCAAGACTTTGTACTTGCCAAAGTTTAGAAATAATTTGAGAAATAGAATTTTTCCATAGAAGTTATATTTTTAGGTATATTTAGTGGATTTAGTAAAACAAAGTTTAAATAATAAAAAATAGAAAACAATTAGAAATTCATAAACAGTAAAAACGAACATAAATTAGCCAACTCCATGGACATTTGCAGTTAGACATTCATCACGTCTTTACCTCTTTCTTTGTATGTGGATAATGCAAACATACCTCCCATGATTCTAGCAGAAAATATTTTTAAGTTTTAAAAATGGCATAGATTTCTTTTTTTTTTTATCAAAGATTTATTTATTTACTTGAAAGTGAGAGTTACACAGAGAGGAGAAGCAGAGAGAGAGGTCTTCCATCCACTGGTTCACTCCTCAATTGGCCGTAATGGCTGGAGCTGCGCCAATCCGAAGCCAAGAGCCAGGAGCTTCTTCCAGATCTCCCATGTGGGTTCAGGGGCCCAAGCACTTGGGCCCTCTTCTACTGCTTTCCCAGGCCATAGCAGAGAGCTGGATTGGAAGTGGAGCAGCCGGGTCTTGAACCGGTGCCCAAATGGGATGCTGGCACTTCAGGCCTGCTGCACCACAGTGCCGGCCCCCTAGAATATATTTCAATGATAACATTTTACATGAGTGTAAGCCCTTGATTTAATTCCATGATTTTATCATGCCAGAGGCATATTTGGTTTTAATTTTTAAGATAGAAATTTGTATCATAGTACATTGGCTTTTTAAAACACTGTCTCTCAGTGTGAACAAAAATTTTAATGTTATTTGCTATGATGTTTTAAAGTTTCAAAATGTTTTCAGCCTAAGAAAACAACTGCACTCATTTAAGTGATTTTTAATAAAATACAAGTTAATGATGATATTCGTCTTTGGGTTTCCTAATAATAAGTCCTACCCTGTGTTTTCACAGAGTATAAATTGTATTCCTATGAAGGGTGCATTAAGACTCAGTAGTTCTTAAACAGTGTCACAAATAATCAAATAAATCCCAAATGCCGCAGAGCTGAAAAAGATTTAGTTTTATTTCTGCCAGATGCCTATGGGCATTAGCAATCTGTGATTTACCCCAATCCAATTTTAGGGATTGAGACACTGTGAAAGTCTGTCTCCTTCTGGGTTACCTTACTTCTAGGGTATCTCTCTTCTTGGTCTGAACCCAAGATAAAGAATATTCATCAGCCCTTCTTTCTGTTCAGGCTCTGTAGGTTGGCCTCTGTCTCTAGTCTTTTGCTGTCAAGAGCGCTGCTTGGCCTTCCGGGTGCCCCTTTCAGATTCATTAAGTGTTCCTAGGCGATCAGTACCCTCCAAACAAGCAAACCACAGCTTTGTGAGTGAGGCTCAAATCCTAGACTTGTTGAAAATAGAACTCTTTTATTTAAATAGAGTTTATTCCATATGAACTTAGATATTTGATAGGTATTTTTGGGCTCTGTTTTAACGTATTTTAGATTCTACTTTTTTGTGTTTATTGCTTTTGAAAACATTTTGCCTTATGGTTGATGTGTTTTCTTTGATTTCTTTTTTCTCTTCTGATAACCAGGAAGTATTATATTCTCTTTTTAGCTATAATTTTTTTGTAGCTGTAAATTCACATAATTTTTTCCTGAGTCTTAAGTCATAGTTTCTTCATTGTTAACTGGCATAGTAACCTATTTCATTGGGTGGTTGTGAGAATTAATTAAAATTATACATACAAATAATCTATTTTACTGCCTGGCAAATGGCATACCTGTTAGAAATGTTGGCTCTAGAGATTATATTACAGGGTAGTGGATTACAAGATGATAAAGCAGAGAGAAAGAAGATTGAAGAGAGAAGGTCAGAGTAAAATTTCCTTCCATCTCTGACTATTGGTGGGTTCTGTCAGGCACAGTGTGCTGTTCTCTTTGGTAACGCCCTTGCCTCCGTGCCATTTACTCAGTACCTGTATCTTAGGTCCTGGCCTGGGCTTCACAGCAGACCTATCATGAAATAACTGGAAAATCCTGAGTCTAGGAGTTCCTCTGGACTATACTTGGCAGGATAGTTTATTGGCATAATGTTTTGTTCTTTCTACCATCCCTAGAAGCTGTTCTGATTCTGCGCTTCCTATCTTTAGAGGATTGTAAACAGATTTTATGTGGCAGGCCTGGTAAAGATCATGGCAGAAAACGGAAGTTACTCGGCTCCTGGAATAAAACTGTGCTGCCCAGGGTTTTGTTTTGGGATTAGAAATGCTGGAGGAGGGGAGGTGGGGAGTGGCAGTGGGAGAATGAAGGTGGAGGCTGTTATTGGGGTGAGGGTAGAGAAGACAGAGACCTTTCAGAGACAAGGGGAGGCTGCCAATCTGGGTGACGACTTGATGATTTCTTTTTTCTCAACTTTCTCAACCTGTTCCCCTTGCCTTTGTAGTGAGGTCTTCAGATGCACAGCTGAGGCCCGTGGAACCTGTCAATGCTGTGGCCAATGAGCACTGACAACTGTCATGGAAGCTGGCTCAAAAGAGCCCTGGTCACAGACTGAGGTGGCTCACCTTCTAATGGGCTGATGGGCTTAGGCAATGGGTCTGTTATGTGTGACCCTGATGGCCTGGGAATCAGGAGATGCTTGCCCTGCTTTCAGGGCACTGCCCTAAGGGCCATTCTTGGGGTGAGGAAGGGTGAGCGGGCAGGAGGCAGGGTCTCAGAGTCAACTAGAATGTTTTGATACCTTTGCCTCATGGGAGCTGAGCCAACTTCTTTATGAGTAGAACATATCCATTTCATGTGAACTCTCTTGGTCTTGAATGTTGTAAAACAAATCCATACCTTACTTTTTGTCCCCCTCAAAACTATTGTTATCATCCAGGTGCACTTTTGTCTTTCTCAACTTAGTGTAAATGTAAAAAGGAAAGATGTGGAAGGTGAGTCTAGGAGAGCTCTTTTATCTCCTGACTTCTTTTGTGAGCAGCCGTAGCAGTCTTTAAGTAACTTCAAAGGAAACACAGGAAGAAAGGAGAAAAACTGACATGGCTGGTCTGTGGTGGAAGAGACCAGGGACCTTGGTGGAAACAACAGGTGGTAGCAATTGAAGGAGAATCAGAACAGTCCTAGGGCTCATGTGGAGTGAGGGCAGATGATGGTGCACAGGCTAGACCAGCGAGTGTGATCTGAAGGGTATGCTGGGGGAGAATTTTGTCATGACCTCCTAGACCCAATCCCACGTCTGCACCCCTCAGACCCAGCCTCTGTCTCCATCTACCTTTGTGCGAATCTTCTGCTATGCTGCAACTCTGGTTTCCCATGATAGTGGCCAGCACTCATGGGTTGTGTTTAGCACAAGCAAGGGTAACTCCTGTTGCTCAGTGGTGAGGGACACCTGCAAGAGGAAGCGAGGAGGATGTTCCTGGGAAGCTGTGTTACAGGCATTGAAGGGTGGACCTCATCATGAATTTCTCATGGAAATGGTATTGTTCATTATTCTATATTATTTAGTACAGGTGAATTTTGGTCCAATTGAACTGCTAACCCAACTCTATGGTGAGTTGAATGAACAGTTATGGCCTTTCCTAAGAATCTCACCACTGAGTATAACATTGTTTCTGTGGTAATGCTTTCATAAATTCCACAATAGACTGACAAAAGAACCATTGAATACCGTCTGTTTGTCAGTTGGATTGGCCTGGCTGGGTTCATGAGGCCCACCCTGCTCTTTAACTTGAAATGTCTGCCCCGGTACAAAGAAGGCAAAGTAGTTTATAGTGACAGGCCAGCCACACACACTGCGTTTAAATAAAGATAGGGATTGGCTCCCTGTAGGAGAGCCTGTCTGATTTAAGACAGGCAACGTTTAATGAAATGTGGCATCAAATGGTCTTGCTTTAAAGAGGCAGTTTGTATAACGTCCCTACTATTATCAGAACATCTGTGTTTACTTTTTTGTGAAAGCAAAAGTTTCAGTCTTATTTTGGATCAAAAATGGCATTGCTCATTGTGATAAGGGGTGTGAAAAGTAAGAAGTAAATCAAAATGAGGATTTTATTCTTTCTTGGTTGCCATTTTCAATGGAGAATAAATTAAACAGTCAAAAGAAAGGTAAAGAGGAGGTGGTTGACAGTCTAGTCATGTTTTATGTAACACTTGTTTTTCTTTTACACGAACACATTATACCATCCATCAGGACAAATTAATATGTCTTGGGCCTTTAAAAACTGTAAAAAAAATAATTTTAATGGTTCCAATAACAGCTCCAGATGAATGCTGGAAAACAGATATTCCAAACTGTCAAGTAGCATATGTATTACTTGGCTCTGTTATAGCTGCAAGTAAATGCTGCTTTTGTATGAAGTTTCCTTGACTGCCAGTGGAGGAACTGTAACTCATTTATTGTGAGCAAAATTGGAATGGGAATGAGACATGTTACAACAGAATGGCACCTAATTCCTTCTTGCCATTTGGATTGAATTAAAATAATAAATCATTAGGACAATAAAAAGTTCTTGGTTGAAAGGAAGAATAATTTAATTAAAGAGATCTACAAAAATGGCAGGTTCATACAAACATTCCTTATGATGCAGAAATGTGATTTTTTTATGATTCAGGGGAATCGAAGTACACCTCAATATATATATATATATATATATATATATATATATATATATTACATGGGGGTAAAAATGTCAGAAAAGCTTCAGAGATGAATTTAACTGTGGTGTGGGAAGCAACTGAAAGGTGTTTACATCAAAGGCTCATTCCAACTGTTGTTTACTGCAGGTAACAGGGCTTCGGATACTGTCCTGTGTTTGAAGAGGATGACTCATGCCTTTATTTATTGCAGTTAATTGCTATGTTTGTGAAGAGCACAGTATGTTGCATAGCAGGACTGAGTAATCCATGGTGACCTTTTGTGCTATCAAAGCTTTATCAATTAAAAGCTCCTGATTGTAAATTCAGAGGACACCCAGGGAGTGCCATCAAAGATAGATTATACTTGGCTTCTTATGCAGTCTATTTGGTGTTTGCATGTGGCTCCTCTTTCTTTAAAATTGAGCCTTCTCTAGGGCACTGTTCCCAAATTCACAAAGTAAAACTTATTCAAAATGTTTTCCAACTTCAAGGAATATATTTTGGGAATTTCAGGAAAGTAGTGGCTTTATTTTCCTCATGAAAACCTTTCTTCTGGAGGCCCCCACCCCCCCATCACACACACACACACACACACACACACACACACTTCCCCACCTCAAACTGGCTTACTTTCTGGTCACTTTCTTCCCCATCTACATTTTTTCTGTTGATGCTAGGACTACATTACTAATTTTTTAAAGTTTAAAAAATCTATTTATGAGAGAGAACATGTTTCCATCTACCATTCATTCCCCAAATGCTCACAACCAGGTGTGTGTGTGTGTGTGTGGGGGTGGTACTGAAGCTGAGAGGGGAACTCAATCTAGGTCTCCCACTTGGTTGGCAGGAACATAATCACTTTAGCCATCGCCTGCCCCCTCCCAGAATCTGGATTGGCAGGAAGGGAGAGGAGGAAGCCAGAGCTAGGTATCAAACCCAGGCATGTGAATATGGAACATGGCGTCTTCACTGACATGGCAAGGCCAAGTGCCTTACCCTGGACTTCATGATATTTACAAGAAATTTATTAAATGATTCAGAATTGTAAACTGAAGCTCTTACTTTACTATTCACTATCAGTCAGTCTTAAAATAATTGTTCATCTTCATTTGCTGGTCCCAGAGAGGACTTTTCCTTTCATATTGCTGTAGCACTTGATGGAGTCCAGTGTGTCTTGCTTCTGTGACATTGCAATGTCCAGGGTGGTTTTTCTGTTTACTTTGTCCTTTTTTTTGAAACTGTTTTCACATTCTCTAATTTGGCTGTTTCCCAAAATTAAAGCCATAGCTTTCTTTTCCTCCTGTAATCTCTTGGCAACTGTTTTCTAGGTTACAAGTCCATATTTCCAACCATTGTTAGATATCTATAGTGTAGGCTGACGCTGTGGCTCACTAGGCTAATCCTCTGCCTGCAGCACCAGCACCCTGGGTTCTAGTCCTGGTTGGGGTGCTAGTTCTGTCCCGGTTGCTCCTCTTCCAGTCCAGCTCTCTGCTGTGGCCTGGGAAGGCAGTGGAGGATGGCCCAAGTCCTTGGGCTCTGCACCCACATGGGAGACCAGGAGGAAGCACCTGGCTCCTGGTTTCGGATCAGCGCAGCATGCCGGCTGTGGCGGCCATTTGGGGGGTGAACCAACAGAAGGAAGACCCTTCTCTCTGTCTCTCTCTCTCACTGTCTAACTCTGCCTGTCAACACACACACACACACACACACACACACACACAGTGTATTCATCAGGAACATCCAGAATCAGACTCATGTCTCCCCCCGTCCATTATCAGCATTCTAAATTGTTATCTTGTGAATCAGTTCCCTCAATCTCCTTGCCAGTTTCACTCCAGGGATTATTGCTGTTGCATTCTCATGGCACCACCTGCCACCATCATGGCCTAGTTTACAAGGCTGCATTTCTGCTATGGTTGCTATTTATTTATTTATTTTTAAAAGATTTTATTTATTTATTTGAAAGTCAGAATTACACAGAGAGAGGAGAGGCATAGAGATCGAGAAGTCTTCCATCTGCTGGTTCACTTTCCAGATGGCTGCCATGGCCAGAGCAGGAGTCAGGAGATTCCACAGAGCAGGAGTCAGGAGGTCCTTCCACATGGGTACAGGGGCCCAAGGACCTGGGTCATTTTCTACTGTTTTCCCAGGCCATAGAAGAGAGCTGGATCGGAAGTGGAGCGCCCGGGACTTGAAACGGCATCCATATGGGATGCTGGCACTGCAGGCAGCGGCTTTACCCGCTACGTCACAGCACTGGCCCCTGGTTGCTATTTATAATTGGGTCAGAATCAGAAGAAGTCTTTGGATCAGTTGGGTAGTTATTCTGTAATCTGTGGATCTGTGCAAGTGTTGTTCTCGTCTTAGCTGGGCTAATTTATGCATTTGTTCTCAGCTATGGATAAGGTAGGTGGTTTTGCTGACCTTGGCTGGGCTTGTCCACATGTTGGGATATCTGCTGGCTATAAGTTGGTCTTTTTTATTATTATTTTATTTATTTATTTTGAATGGCTGACCCATTTTCTAAATATTTATTTTTAATATTTATTTATTTACTTCAAAGTCAGAGTTACAGAGAGAGGAGAGGCAGAGAGAGAGAGAGAGAGAGAGAGAGAGAGGTCTTCCATCCAATGGTTCATACCCCAATTGGCCGAAATAGCCAGAGCTGTGCTGATCTGAAGTCAGGAGCCAGGAGCTTCTTCTGGGTCTCCCACGTGGGTGCAGGGGCCCAAGGACTTGGGCCATCTTGCTGCTCTTCCAGGCCATAACAGAGAGCTGGATTGGAAGAGGAGCAGCCGAGACTAGAACTGACGCCATTTGCTTCAGGGATGCTGGTGCTTCAGGCCAGGGCGTTAACCCACTGCGCCACAGTGCCTGCCCCCGTAGGTTGGTCTTTTGTCCTCTAAAAGGCAATCCAAGGGGCCGATGTTGTGCCATAGTGGATAAAGCCACTGCCTTTAATGCCATCATTCCATATGGATGCCTGTTCATGTCCTGGCTACACCATTTCTGAGCCAGCTCCCTGCTAATGGCCTGGGAAAAGCAGCAGAAGATGGCCAAGTGCTGGGGCTCCTGCAACCTACAAAAGAAACTTGGATGAAGCTCCTGACTCCTGGCTTAGCCTGGCCCAGCCCCACCCTTGAGGCCATCTGCAAGATTGTAGGCATCAGGGCTTTTACAAGGCGTGTAGATCAGGTCTCTGCCTTTGATGTGACTTAGTGACTCTCTGTACCTCTTCTTTTAGTAATCTCCCTTTTCGTGCTTCCAACTCTTTTCCTTCTACGGTTCTTGACCCTGAGTCAAAGCCACTCGTGGAGCTTTAACCCGTATACATGTCTAGTCCACCCCATTTCAGTTCTGACATAGAAGAATGAAGGATTTTTGTTTGTTTTCTTCACAATTGTATCTTGTGCCTAGAACAGTTCTTGGCATATAGATGCTCAGAATATACATACTGAGTAGATAATATTCTATGGGATGGGACGTAGTTTTGAAGAAACTTCTCGAGTGATTCAGATTTTTGTCCGGTTGATACCTATCACAGTGGACTTGTTTTCTGTTAGTTACCTGGTAGAGCCATCTTCAGAATGTCCTCTTTGTACTTCTGTTCCATTTCATGACCTTTGCTCTGTATTGTTTCAGCTCCATATCTCTCTATGATCTGCCTATTTTCTGGATTTTGTTATTCAGGTCTCTACCAAGAAAACTATGATTGAGCCAGCTTGGCTCTGTTTCAAGAGAGTTTTCCCACATCAGGACTCTGCATGGTTGGATGGGCAGCCTGGGGACTAGTTGCTCTTGCTTATCTCTAGATTATGTAGCTGAAAAAGAGGGACATGGAAAGAATGGAACCACATGGTACAAAACATGGCATCCTGGAATGCTATGAATGCTACAGGCAAAAGGACTGGCTTGTCAAGTACAGAAGGCTTAGTTGTGCCTCCATATTTTTGCTAATTATAATGACTTGATGAACTATTTTTGAATTCTCTACATGTTATGCATAGGAAATAAAATCATAAGCAAGAGAAATATGTAGTTTTTGAGTTTATTCTGTAGTAAGAGAGGCAAATATTAAATCCATTAACATAAGTGCAATATTAAAAAATAGATGGGGGAGCAGTACTGTGGTATATTGGTTTAAAACCCAGGCCTGCAGTACCAGCATCCCATAAAGGGCCAGTTGGAGTCCTGGCTGCTCCACTTCTGATCCAGATCTCTGTTATGGCCTGGGAGAACAATAGAAGATGGCCCAAGTCCTTGGGCCCTTGCACCCTCATGGGAGACCTGGAAGAAGCTCCTAGTTCCTGGCTCTTGGCTTCAGATCAGCTCATCTCTGGCTGTTGCAGTCATTTTGGGAGTGAACCAGTGGATAGAAGACTTCTCTCCCTCTCTCTCAATCTCTTTCTCTCTCGTGCTACCTCTCTCTCTCTGTAACTCTGTCTTTTGAATAAATAAAAATAAATCTTAAAAAAAATAGACAGGGAAAGGCATTCGGGTGTACTAAATTAAGCCACTGCCTGGGATGCCCACATCCCATATCAGTGTGTCTGACTTTGAGTGCTGACTCTGCTTCTAATCCAGCTTCCTGCTAATGCACACTCTGGGAGGCAGCAGATAATGTCTCAAGTACTTGGGTTCCTGCCACCTACATGGGAGACCCAGATGGGGCTTTGGGATACTAGCTTTGTCCTAGCCCAGCCCTGGTCATTGTGTGGAGGGAACCAGCAGATGGAAGATTCTCTCTCTCTTTTTCAAGTAAATAAATAAATCTTTAAAAAATATACTGAAATAACATACATATATTTATAAGTATAAACAGGCATAACAGTTATGAATTGATGAGTATGTTAATAAAGACATACATTAAAAAAGCCTAGTAGTTAAGTTGGCCATTGAGATGCCTGAATCCTGTGTCTGAGTGCTTGGGTTTGAATCCAACTCTGCTCTGAATTCCAGCTTCGTGATGGTGTGCACTCTGTGGGACAGCTCAAGCGTTTGGGTCCTTGTAATCCATGTGGGAGACTTGGATTGAGTTCTTGGCTCCTGGCTTTGGCTGGGCCCAGCCCTGGGCTTTGTGGGCTTTTGTGGAATGAATCAATGGATGGGAGCTCTTTCCGTTTATCTGTCCGTCTATCTCTCTACCTTTGAAATAAATAGGTATATAATAAAAGTATAAGATGTATAAGTGTGTATCACTATGGTTGTACTGTGAGTACCCAGATTTACAATTGCAGTAATCTGAAATACTGTGACAGGCCACCCAAGTCGTTTGGTAAGATTATTCAAAACAGCTGTGGTTGAGTACTACATATAAAGTCACCAAAATAGCCAAAATATTGTGAAATTGTGTCTTTCATAAACGCAGTTGAACTAAAAGGACATCTTTAAAGGAAGTTTTGACGTTTTTACACATGCACACCATGTTTACACACAAAATCAATGTTGTGATAATGCACTTTTCTCAAAGTCAAATTTGAAAAGTGCATAAAATAAATTAGGGATTTCTAAAAGTCTTTCTATAGTTTATACCTCCAGTATTGGAATTCATGCAGAGATGAACTGTACAGCATAGCAAATGGTAAAAAAATAATACTTACAAATTAAAGTAGTTGGGAAACAACTGAAAGAGAAAAAACCCAAAAACTCCTCACTAACATGAAAATATGACTTGAAAATGCATGTTACAAGGTTAGATTATGGGCCACTGCAAGGCAGACCTTCCTATCCAAACTTCGTATCATTAACTATTTTGAGGTCTTACATTGCATTGAATGGCTGTGCCTTTTTTTCCCCCCGGTTTTAGGACAAGGCTCTATCCAGATAATACATTCACATTAATTTCTGCATGGTACTGCTCTTTTTGAAATTCTGTGATTCAGTATATACTGACATGAGCATTCCTATTAAATTCCTCCATCTGTGCCATTCTTCTATGTAGTTTTGGGTATGGGGAAATCTATTCTGCATGCACTCACAAACAGACCACAGATCTGGTAGAAACAATACTTGTGCCTGAACAGCAACACCTTTGTGTATTTTCTTATCCTATCATGCACATAATTATTTTCAAAACAGTTGGTAACTTTGCCAGCTTCTTCAATCAAACATGTCTTTGATTCATTAAAAGCTCCTAGAATTTCATCAGTGGAAGGAATGCCAATACAAACAAATTATGCATTTTTAAACTGAAGTTTTCATTATTGCTGTATTGTATAACTAATACACTCATCTGAAACTTCTGCCAAATTCATCGGGCTTAATAGATAAAACAATCTTTATTGGAAACACTTTGAAATTCACTTTTAGAAAGCTCTGATTGCACCTAATTCCAAATCTGTCATCATGGTTTGGGAATTCCTTGAAATCCATTTTATTCTGCAAAATCCATCAAATCTTTTTTTTTTTTTAAAGATTTATTTATTTATTTGAATGGCAGAATTAGAGGCAGAGGCAGAGGCAGATATAGAGAGATATCTTCCATCTGTTGGTTCACTCCTCAAATGGCTGCAATGGCCAGAGCTGGGCTTGTCTGAAACCAGGAGCCAGGAGCTTCTTCCGGGTCTCCCATGTGGGTGCAGGGTCCCAAGGCCTTGGACCATCTTCTGCTTTCCCAGGCACATTAGCAGGGAGCTGGATCAGAAGTAGAACATCTAGGACTTGAACCAGTGCCCATATGGGATGCTGGTACTGCAGGCAGTGGCTTTACCTGCTACAGAGCTGGAGTCCACCAAATTTTTTTTTAAGATTTATTTTATCTATTTGAAAGAGTTGCAGAGAGAGGTTGAGATAGAGAGAGAGGTCTTCCATCCACTGGTTCACTCCCCAGATGGCTGCAATGGCCAGAGCTGGGCCGATCCAAAGGCTTCTTCCAGGTCTCCCATGTGGGTGCAGGGGCCCAAGGACTTGGGCCATCTTCTATTGCTTTCCCAGGCCATAGCAGAAAGCTGGATAGGAAGAGGAGCAGCCAGGACTAGAACCAGCACCCATATGGGATGCCGGCTCTTCAGGCCAGGGTTTTATTTAACGTGTTGCTCCACAGCACTGGCCCCTTTTAAAAAAAATTTATTTGAAAGCAGAATGATAGAGAAAGAGAGGGACACACACACACACACACACACACACGGCTTACATATGCTGGTTCACTCCCCCAAATGGCCACAATGGCTGGGACTGATCCAGGCTGAAGCCAGGAGCCTGGAGCTCCATCTGGGTCTCTCATGTGGATGACAGGAACCCAAATAGTAAGGGCAGTAGTGCAATGTTTCCCCAGGTACATTAGCAGGGAGCTGGATTGAAAGTGGAGCAGCTCCCTTGAACCAGAACCCTAATGTGAAATGCCAGTGCCACAAGCAGCAGCTTAACCCTCTGTGCCACAACACCAGCCCCACCAAATCTTCAAAAGTGTTTGTAAGTACTTCACTTTTCCCAGCCATTAACACGTAAATGAATGAATAAGTTTTAGAATGTTTGGGTCTAACAAGGGCATGAGTTGTATATATTTGATAAACAACAATGGGGACAGTTTTGAAAGTACCATTCATTGGTCAACATGAAGCATGCACTATTTTTTCTATGTTAGATTTAGGGACAAATATAGTCTACCATTGTCTTTGAATGAGTCGTTTAATCTCAACATTAGTATACATAGGACAAGTGCACAGCACTAGGTAGAAGCGAAGTGGATTCTACAGAGTCAACAGCATATGCAGAGGCTCAGAAGTAAAACAGAAGAGACTTTCGGGGCATTGGCAAAGGAAGAGGAAGGAAGAAAGAAAGTGGAAAGATAGATTGAGACTTTCTATGTTAAGTTTGAATTCTATCCTAAAGGTGACTGAAATGTTTTAATCTCTTATCATCATCAAATTATGTGAAACAAGTTTGATTTATAGGAATGTCCTGGGCTGTTGGGTTGTATGGAAATACTTTCTCCAAGAGGCATCAGATGATAACGCCTTTAATTAGAACATGTGGGAGGTTGAAGAAAGGTGGTAGATTTGAGAAATTCCAAGAAGTAGAATTTGCTGTAGGAGTTGAGGGGTAAGGAGGACTCAAGATTGGCTTCTAGTTTTCTAGTTTGGTAACTAGATGAATGCTAATGCTGTTCACTGAGATAAAGAATAAAGGAGCAAGAAAAGGTTTGGGGGCAAGATGATGACTGTAGTTTTGGACATGTTGGTTTGGAGGTTCCTGGGAGACTTTTCACTTTGCGTTTAGAGTCAGTTAGGTTGAGAAATGTGTTGCTTAGCAGACAGATGTAGGCTGCAGGAACAGTTTACACCATCAGCACATAGGTGATAACTGAAACCATGGAATTGGTGACTGAGAGGATGGATGAGCAGGGTGAAGAGAGAGGAAGCTTATAGCAGATCTTTGAGAAGTTCAAAGGTTTAATGATGAAGTAGGAGAAAAATTACAAGAATATTGTAGTATGGATTCCATTAGAAGTCAGTGGTCAAAACTTTCAAATGGAATTGCTTCACTGAAGAATATGATGATTTTAAGCTTCTTGATGAACATATGTTGTGGCATTTTTGGGAGTGCTGTTATAGTAGAACATGAATCACTTTAAAAGAAAATTAAGGGATTTGATGACTTGTGGAAAAGACAGTGCATTTCTTACATATGTAGAAGAACTCACAATTTTGTTTTGTCCTTCCCTCTTTGTACTTTCTTCCCTCAATAGAAACTTTTAGAACACCAAACATTAAAGAGTTTCTAGAAATCCATTTATATACATTCTGGGTGGGGAAGCTTACACCAGATATTCCTTTATTTACAGACCTATGAACAAGAATGTACTTTTTGCAATGCTTGCTTAATAAGTACTATCCACCTTAATCACCCCAATGCCTTTGTTCTCTTTCATTCCCTGAATGGGTGTGACCAAGCTTAAAGAGATCAATGAGGTTTTTGATTCCCCTACTTTAAGCAAAAAGTGTTTGCCAACCAGGTAAGAGGATCAGTGACTGATACACAGAGCATTTGTTTTTAACTGAAGTCCCAGTTGGTCTTGCTTCCATGGTCAGCTTTAGGTGTCTATGACCGAAGACTGTGCTAGACACTTCTCTGCATGCCCCCTCTCTTTTTCCTTTTTATGATTTCCTTTTCCTAATTGTCTTCTCCCTAAAAAAGGAAGATGCATAAAGCTTAGGAAGAGACATTAGAATTGACATTAAAAGTGAAATAGAATATTTTTAGGGAACCAACTGAAAAGCACAGTTGCATGAACTCATTGAGAATAGGCTGGGAAGGTTTTGGGACCCTTACTACCTCATGGTTCCAGTCAATGGCATTGATGTTGTAATTATTCTGGTTCAGATGGGAGGGAAGCAGAAGCTCCATGCTATTTGTACCAAGTTTACTTTGCAGTAACTGCTCTGGATAATGGGGTGGACTCTTTCAGTATTTCTTCACAGTGGAGTGAAGTTGTGTCAGCAGGGGTTGATGGAGGGACATTGCAGGAGACAGGGTCTTCTCCTTTTGGTTTCTTTGGGCTATGTTTTGATTTCCTCACCCTAGCTGCTGGGTCTGTAACAGGTGTGTATGTGGGAATCATATACTCTGGTGCTCTGCCCCAGAATGCCCAGTCCCTTGATAGCCTTGCAGGTCTGGCCTGGACCTGGTGACTGTCTTGCTGCTAACCTCCTAATGTGGACTCTGGCATGATCTCTACCAGATTATCTCTTGCTGTCTGCTTACCATAGACCAACTCCGGTCTGGACAACCTAGCAAACATCAGTGTCCCCTGGGCTGCAGCAGTGTCTTCTCCACTGAGGTCTCTACCCAGGCCTCGAGGAGGGGGCCTTGCTTCCACATGTCTCCTTCAAGAACCTCCATCAGTGTTCGCTTTAGAATTTTCTTACATCTTTGTAGTTACTCCCATACCATAGTCTTCTTTTCTCTTCTTTTTTTTTAAATTAAGGATTTATTTATTTGAAAGGTAGAGTTACAGAGAGGCAGAGACAGAGACAGAGAGAGAGGGAGAGAAAAAGAGAGAGAGAGAGAGAGAGAGAGAGAGAGAGAGAGAGAAAGTTTTCCACCCATTGGTTTACTCCCTAAATGGCCACAATGGCCAGAGCTGGGCTGATTCAAAGCCAGGAGCTTCTTCTGGGTCTCCCATATGGTAGCAAGGGCCCAAGGACTTGGGCCATCTTCCATTGCTTTCCCTGGCCATAGCAGAGAGCTGGGTCAGAAGTGGAGCAGCTGGGACTCAAACTTGCACCCATGTGGGATACCAGCACTGCAGGTAGTGGCTTTACCCACTATGCCACAGAGCTGGCCTCAGTTTTCTTTCTTTCTTTTTAATACTAAACTTCTACTCAAATTACTGTGTGTTTTTTCTGTTTCCCAATTCACTCAAACTGGCACACTGTCTTTTTTTTTTTTTTTAATCTTTTGTACTCTGCCAAATTTAGTCTAATTATCTCTGATTTAAAATACCACCACCTCCCCTCACCAAAAACAAACAAACAAAACCAACAATGATTCTTGGATGATTATGCATTCTCTGGCACTCAAGGTCCTCTATAATAAAACCCCTGGGTGCCTCTCCAGTCTTCTTTCCTACTCTTCCTTAAGTAACCAGGGCTAACGGCATCGTGCAGTACAGAAAACCCAGCTCTGGGTTTGACTTTAGCTCTTTCGCTGATTATTAGGCAGACAAGAGTATGCCTTTCGGCTCCTCTGAGTTTCAGTTTATCAATCCGAAAAATGGGGATACTAATAGATGCTTGGCCTGCCTCATGAGGTTGTTATGAGGGTAAATTAAGTAATTTACCCTCTAAGGATTTCAAGTTCTGTTTTACTGTAATATATCATCATAGCATTTGTGAAATATTTTTTACTTTTTATAAAAAGTACTCACATTGTTTAAAATAATGACAATTACTGTCAAGCATTCACCTAGTACTTCATGATGGGTAAAAGGGATTAAAATAATACTTTTCTTTAGAACTCAGTCTCATTTTTGTGTTTGATGCTTCTAGTTTGTTTCAGGATGGGTGAAATGAGAAGTAGAAGTATCTTGGCTTGACTCTTTGGCATCACAAACACACAAAAAATGAATGCAAAAGTGGAGGGCAGGGAAGAACAGTTGTTTTTTTCCCATTACTTCATCTTAAGATCCGCTTATTACTTACATAGATGATTTCCTTTTTTTTTTTTTTTTTTTTTGACAGGCAGAGTGGACAGTGAGAGAGAGAGACAGAGAGAAAGGTCTTCCTTTTGCCGTTGGTTCACCCTCCAATGGCCGCCGCGGACAGCGCTCTGCGGCCGGCGCACCATGCTCATCCGATGGCAGGAGCCAGGTGCCAGGTGCTTTTCCTGGTCTCCCCATGGGGTGCAGGGCCCAAGCACTTGGGCCATCCTCCACTGCACTCCGGGGCCACAGCAGAGAGCTGGCCTGGAAGAGGGGCAACCGGGACAGAATCCAGCGCCCCAACCAGGACTAGAACCCGGTGTGCCGGCGCCGCAAGGTGGAGGATTAGCCTGTTGAGCCACGGCGCCGGCCCTACATAGATGATTTCTATGTATGTTGAATTTGTTGAAGTTGTCCTCCTTACCACCTGAATTGGATGTATGCATGTTAAAAAATACAGAAGTGCTTTGTAAACTATAAACTAGAAGAAAGTGAATTATTTTCAGAAAATTAACCAGAGAAGTAAAATTTCCCAAGCTACTGGAAATTCAACCAATTCCAAATTCAGATCCTTGGAAGAGGTGTCCTCCTTCCTCGGGAATTTATGGAAAGGCTGGGGGCCTTGAGTCTTTGAGAAAAAATGAGGGATGCAAATGCTTCTGTGGCAAGAGGCAGATTTCTCCAGCTACTTGTGGGCTGGACTCAGCTTTGTCGGCATGGGACCAGCTTGTAGGTGTTTTCACCAGTGGGTGGTTCTTCTGAATCCTTCATTCTCCTGGATGCAAAGTCCTCAGGGGAAAACATCCAATTCCAAGAGAACTTGAAACTTGGATATAAAAGGTATTTAAAATGTTATTTATAAAAAAGCTCTATTGGGGGAGGAAGAACAGGGTTCTTCCTTTTGTACTCAAAGAGAAAGGTGGTTGAACAGAGGTAAAGAAGATGAGAAATAGCCATCCTAGTCTTGCTTAGTCAAAACCTTCATTACTTAACATTTCTATGGCACTTTGTATTTTCCAAAGGCCTTTATAATTTTTTTCCTTCATGTAACAAGATTCTGATCAAAGCAGGTTAGTATTCATCTTTCCATTTTCTAGATGAGAGGAAAAAAGAAAAGAGTTCCAGAGAAATGAAATCACCTTCATAGCTCCCAGGGTGAGTCGAAGGTAGAATGAGGCTCTCAGCCTCTGACGCAGGATTCTTGGCATGACTTCTCTGCAACGTGTTATTTCCTGTTTTGGCTAAATCTCTACAAATTGGTTGAAAGAATTCTTAATCTGAGAAGCCACGCCTAGAATTCTAAACAGAGAACACTCAGTGGGGAGGCTTGAGGTTTCATTAAAACAGATTCCTTTGGGTCACCAGGCTCCCTGGGCTGTGGAGAAGAGCTGATATAGTCCCTGGACTTCAGAGAGGCAAGTCCCAGGCCTCAGAGGAGGTGCTCCTTCAAGCCCCCTGGGGTTTGCGGTTGTATCTCTCTTGTTGGGTTGACACCTGAGGAAATGGTTCGGCTTGGCTGTGCAGATTTGTGGCCAGTTCTTAAATAGCCAGTCAGCCCTCATGTATTGGAATTCTTTTTTCCTGGAGGAAAATCTGGACAGCATCTAGTTTCTGACACTCCAATTTAGGTTTTATATTTCTTGCAATATGAATCTATTTCAATATTGATGCAAGATTGCTAACTAGTATTGCCAAGTACCCAATAGGCACCTCAATAAATATTTATTAATGTTAATGATAAGAACGATCCTTTTCAATATTTATGTTAGAAATATGTACTCTACCAATACTGCAACAGGGAAAACTTTCAGGATAATTACATTTTGCATTTATAACCAGTGATTTATTTTCCTCATGTCTGAAATTTTATTAGAGATGTGATTATGGCATTTTTTTTTCAATCTCAAGGTTATTGACAAAAAAAACCTAGTCCTGTTTTGTAGATGGAGAGTATAAAAAGGAAAGGAGCGTGATTTGCCAAAAGTATCACAGTGGGTTGAAATGAGTAAGGAATGAAAGTTAGGAGCCGGTGCCGTGGCTCACTAGGCTAATCCTCCGCCTTGCGGCGCCAGCACACCGGGTTCTAGTCCTGGTCGGGGCGCCGGATTCTGTCCCGGTTGCCCCTCTTCCAGGCCAGCTCTCTGCAGTGGCCCGGGAGTGCAGTGGAGGATGGCCCAAGTGCTTGGGCCCTGCACCCCATGGGAAACCAGGAGAAGCACCTGGCTCCTGCCATTGGATCAGCGCGGTGCGCTGGCTGCAGCGTGCCGTCCACGGCGGCCATTGGAGGGTGAACCAACGGCAAAGGAAGACCTTTCTCTCTGTCTCTCTCTCTCACTGTCCACTCTGCCTATAAAAAAAAAATTAAAAATGATAATAATAAAAAGAATTTTTAATAGGGCATGGGTAGTTTGCATTTATGGAACTGTCCACCTGACTAAATTTTTTTTTTTTTTTTTTTTTTTTTTTTGGACAGGCAGAGTTAGACAGAGAGAGACAGAGAGAAAAGTCTTCCTTTTTCCATTGGTTTGCCCTTCGAATGGCTGCTATGGCCGGAGCTACACTGATCCAAAGCCAAGAGCCAGGTGCTTCTTCCTGCAGGTGCAGGGTCCAAGGACCTGGGCCATCCTCCACTGTACTTCCGGGCCACAGCAGAGGGCTGGACTGGAAGAGGACCAACCGGGACAGAACCAGCGCCCCAACCAGAACTAGAACATGGGGTGCCGGCGCCACAGGCAGAGGATTAGCTTAGTGAGCTGTGGCGCCGGCAACCTGACCAAAGTTTAATTTTGAAAAGTAATTTTTTTACTCTGTGAGGTCTATCAGTTAGAGACTGTTTTTTTCCCATTGTGATTATTTATTTCTGATGATTAATGTGATCTATTTATATTACTGCCACCTATTTTATTTATTTATTTAAATTTTTTTTTTTTGACAGGCAGAGTGGACAGTGAGAGAGAGAGACAGAGAGAAAGGTCTTCCTTTGCTGTTGGTTCACCCTCCAATGGCCGCCGTGGCCGGTGTGCTGTGGCCGGCGCACCGCGCTGATCTGATGGCAGGAGCCAGGTGCTTCTCCTGGTCTCCCATGGGGTGAAGGACCCAAGGACTTGGGCCATCCTCCACTGTACTCCCTGGCCACAGCAGAGAGCTGGCTTGGAAGAGGAGTAACCGGGACAGAATCCAGCACCCTGTCCGAGACTAGAACCCGGTTTGCTGGGTCCGCAAGGTGGAGGATTAGCCTATTGAGCCATGGCGCTGGCCCTAATTTTTCTTTTTGACAGGAAGAGTTAGACAGTGAGAGACAGAGAGAAAGGTCTTCCTTCTGTTGGTTCACCCCCCAAATGGCTGCTATGGCTGGTGCGCTGTGCCGATCTGAAGCCAGGAGCCAGGTGCTTCCTCCTGGTCTCCCATGCGGGTGCAGGGTCCAAGGACCTGGGCCATCCTCCACTGCACTCCTGGGCCACAGCAGAGAGCTGGACTAGAAGAGCAACCGGGACAGAATCCAGTGCCCCAACTGGGACTAGAACCCAGGGTGCTGGCGCCACACGTGTAGGATTAGCCTAGTGAGCTGCAGCGCTGGTCACCTATTATTTTTTAAAATTGGGCTGATAAATGTAGAAATTAATCTAATATTTTATATATTATTTTAAAATTTAAAAAATTGTTATTTGTTTCATTTACTTGAAGGACAGATTGATATCTTCCATCTCCTGGTTCCAAATGCCCATGACAGCCAGAGCCAGACTAGGTCCAAGCCAGGAGCCAGCCATGGCCAGGGCCCAACTCCTTGAGCCCTCCGCTGATGTGTCCTGGGGTACGAATTAGCAGGTGGCTGGAATTGGGAGCAGAGCTGGAACTCGGACTCAGGCACTCTGGTATGGGATGGAGGGCATACCAAGAGGCATCTTAACCTCTGTGTCAAATGGCTGCCCCAAATATTTTATTTTTTAATAAGCAGGCTCATAATTGTTAAAAGCAGAGCAGTTGATGTTAGAATACTTGTTAGCACTTATGTTAATTAATGTGGAAACTGGTTTTAGTAGTTATTTCAGAAATAAGTTCAGTTGATATTTTGGAGGTGTACCACCTATTATTCTTATACCGTTATGCATGAATAAAATCAATCACTGTTTTATTGTTTAAAAATAATAGAAGGAAATGCATTTTGCAGATTTTGTTATTAAAATTCTGTCATGTAAATGTTTCCAAGTATTAAGTGTTGTTATCATTTGTTTTAAATAGTATTTCTCAAAAGGAAATCTGTAATTCCCCAGTATCAGAATCACCTGAAATATTTACTAAAATTCAGAGGTCTGGATCTCACCTCAAATCTACCAAACAAGAAGTCTTAGCACGGGATGCCCAGAGCTCTATATTTTAAAGAATCTCTGGAGATGAGTTGTGCAGACTGCAGGCCGCTCAGCGTTGCTGCTCCATGAGAGGGTGGGTGGGTCAGTGGCAAGGGAGATGAGCACAGACATGAAGGGCTGGACGTGCTGTGGTTTTGGATCTTATCCTGGACATCAGCAGCAACAGAAATCAAGTGCTTTCACTTAGTTACTTTTATAAATAATTTATTAAGAGAGTTAATCTCACTATCAGGAAAGCTAGGTGGGGCTAAATGCACATAGGATTGTATTTTTATATAAGATTACTTTCAAGGGTATCAGATATTTGTGGTTTATTCTTCATTCTCCTAGCTCTTAAAGTTCCAGGTTTTTCTTTTGCATGTAAATAACAACTCATTTGAACAACCCTATTTTCCTATTACCAATCATATAGAAATTAAAGTATGGAAAAAGAAAATCTGTAACAAACTGATAATATTGATAATACATATTCACAATTCTAAAACCACAGGCAACTGTAAATGTTGTCAATATGCTAATGAAATCAAAAACATTCCTGTTACAATTGGTTCAAGGCTCGTATATTTTTATAAAATCTATCTGGGAAGCTATTTAGGTTGGCTTGAGAATATTTACAGTTATAAGTTATGTGCCTCCTGTGTAAGTGAAAAGTCGTGGTAGTCGGTTCAGTATGATAAAGGAATCCCCAATGTGGCTCACCTAAGGAAGGATGGCTTTGCACTCACATCTTGGCCAATGCAGGTCATTGGAGGAGGAGAAAAGCCTTGATCTTTGCATGATGTGAAGGTCCAATCTGCCTCCAGTGACTTGTGCTGGATCCTTGCAATTCTGGTTTTCCATAGCTGAACACCAGTTCAAGTCCCAGCTGCTCTTCTTCTGATCCAGCTCCCTGCAAATGCACTTGGGAGGCAGCAGAGTATGACCCAAGTACTTCATCCCCTGCCACCACGTGGAAGACCAGGATGAAGTTTCTGGCTCCTGGCTTCTTCCTGGCCCAGCCTGGGCCATTGTGGCCATTTGGGGAGTGAACCAGCAGACAAAAGGTCTTTCTCTTTGTCTCCAGCTCTCTCTCTGTCACCTTGCCTTCCAAATCAATCAATCAGCCTTTTAAAAATACATCTTCTTAGGCGTCATGCAAAGATTTGAATGAAGTCTTGGATTCTGCTTTTTTCTTTATTCCCTCCTCTCCCCTCCCCTCCCTTCTCTCAGACAATATTTTAAGAAACGTACAGCTTATAATCTAGTGTAGTTTAATATTAGTAGATTACAGTTTTATAAAGCCTAGTACAAATTTAAGTTTTCTAGGGAGGATCTTCTATTTTTATTTATTTTCTTTTAAATGAATGCTCTCAAAATTTGAAGCCACATATTCACCAAAGGACTTTTGGACTCTGTCCCTTCCCAAATCAGAGACTTGGCTAATATCAGGGATCTTTACAAAGTTTGTGGAAAACTCATACTGTGAAAAAGCTATGCATGAATTTCAAAATTTTTCTGCACCAAGATAAATTTTTTCTTTTTATCCCATTTTTCCATGTATGTTTTGAAGTACCCTCCTACAAATGCCATCTAGTGGCCAATGCAGTTTTTGCTTAAAAAATATGAAAATGCTAGAAATTTAGTTTTCCATCTTATTAGCTCAAAATATTAGCTCTAGAACATGAATGTTACACTTTATTGTAAGTTCTTCCAGGAATGATCCCAGCCATGTTGAAGTTACAGTAGCACAGACAGCTCTGACTTCTCTAACTCTGAAGCAGGCAGCAAGGATAGGAGGGCTTAGACCACAAAGTTGCTCCGCTGTACAGAAAATATTCCTTGAACTCTGTTGTCAAGAGGGTGTGGAGTATTTGATATTTATTCATTTGTGATCCAGTCATTTATTTCAACATTGAGCCAACATTCATGTATGTATGTATTTATTCAGTGCCAACGAGGATTAAGGCACTATGTTAGGGAATAAAATCAATCAGACCAGATTTTCTTTCCTTTTAAGGGCTTATTGTTTAATAGGGAACATATACTTCCATGCCTTTAATGAAACTCATTTTGCGAGATTAAATAAAGGTGATTCGGTCATGGTCTGAACCTCAAGGAACGTAGATCCTGTTAGAGGGATATAGGAAACTCCTAGCACAGTTCTAAGTAAAGGCTTTTGGGGCAAGATGTGCTCACAAAACAGGGAACATTGGAATATGGTAGCTGAGTTGCATGGCTCCATCTGCTAGTGCTACAAGAAGGCCAAAGGCTACCTCTCTCACCTTAGCACTCTCCATCTTCCCCACATAACTCTGCTTATTCTGGAATCAACAAGTTAGTGTAGAAGGCACGACAGATCAGCTATTTTTACATCCATGGTTATTGACTTCAACACAGTAGCTTTGCAAACAGCCAGTTGGTTCCGTCACTGTAGTCAACTCATTTTCTTAAAATGTTTATACAGATTTTAGTTAGCTTATGTAGCTCACTAATCCAAATGGAAAAAATCCTGGTCATTACTTATTGGTCAGTTTTGGTGATTAAAAAAATTACAAGTTTAATAACAAAAGCATTTATCTGAATTTAGCTACCATGACTTAATAGCGATCCCAAAGTCCCTTGCCTTTAGCAGATTTAACTTTTGTAGTGTTTTCCAACTGTGTGTCCCTCTACCCATCAGTACCCAATCTGTATTGTATTGTATTTGTAGTACCTAGCAATGCCTCTCATGCTAACATGAAAGCAGCTTTTGGTTACAATACACGTTTGTAGGGAGGTAATATTGGTTAACATGAAGGAGAATAAGGCAAATTTCATAGCCACAATAGAACTTTTTGTCTTATAATTTTCTAAAAAGAGGAGAAGTAGCCTTCAGGAAGTCTTAGCCATGATTTCAGAGATGTCTGCAGAGAATGTGCTGGAAAAGCTGCTTCTTCCCCAGCAGGGGAAGTGCTCCCAGGGGTGGAGGAGCCGCTTCCTCCCCAGCAGAGGGAGCTGCTCCCAGGGGTGGAGGAGCCACTTCCTCCCCAGCAGGGGAAGTGCTCCCAGGGGTGGAGGAGCCGCTTCCTCCCCAGCAGGGGAGCTGCTCCCAGGGGTGGAGGAGCTGCTTCCTCCCCAGCAGGAGGAAGTGCTCCCAGGGGTGGAGGAGCTGCCTCCTCCCCAGCAGGGGAGCTGCTCCCAGGGGTGGAGGAGCTGCTTCCTCCCCAGTAGGGGAAGTGCTCCCAGGGGTGGAGGAGCCGCTTCCTCCCCAGCAGAGGGAGCTGCTCCCAGGGGTGGAGGAGCCGCTTCCTCCCCAGCAGGGGAAGTGCTCCCAGGGGTGGAGGAGCCGCTTCCTCCCCAGCAGGGGAGCTGCTCCCAGGGGTGGAGGAGCTGCTTCCTCCCCAGCAGGGGAAGCTGCTCCCAGGGGTGGAGGAGCCACTTCCTCCCCAGCAAGGGAACGTGCTCCCGGGGTGGAGGAGCCGCTTGTTAGGTGCTTGTTAGGTGTCACAATGGTACAGCTGCTGCACCCTGGAAGGCATGATTATTTTTGTGATTTTACTGACTTCTTTTTGCCAATCAAATATGAATTTAGATTTAAACACTCTTGTGTTTAAATGATTACACAGGGAAGACCTTGACATAAATTAGCCAGTCAACAGGTAAAGTTTAAATGATTAAATGATTACATGTTTAAATGATTACACAGGGAAGACCTTGACATAAATTAGCCAGTCAACAGGTAAAGTTTAAACATACTTCCTTTAATAAAGATGCTTCATTTAGTCATTCACTTGTTGATTCCCTCAACAAATACTTATTAAGACCCTAACATATTATCAGATACTATTCTAGGAACTATTATTTCAACAGTGGATAAAATAAGGTCAGCATCCTGGCCCGTAGACCCTTACTTACTTCCTATTATGTAATAAAGAAAACAAACACAAAATAAGTAAAATGTAGAGCATGCTGATAGCAGTAAATGCTATGGGAAAAAATAAGGCAGCAAAGGGGTGAAGGAAGGGCTTCAAATCTAAATATAATGGTCAGAAAATATGTCAACAGAGAAGGACATATTTGAACTGAGACAAATAAGGCACAGGGGTGAGCCGTGTAAATGCATGTGGAGAGAAGAGTATTCTAGGCAGAGGAAACAGCAAGTGCGAAGGCCTAGAAGTAGGAGAGAGTACAATAGTGTGAACCGAGCAGCAAGGAGGCTGGTAAGGCAGGAGCAGTATGCAGCAGAGATTGCAAAGGTGAGGTGAGATGTAAAGGGGCTAAACCATGTGGGTCCTGGTAAGGACTTGAATTTACTCTGTAAGAGAAACAGAGCCACTGCTGAGTTTTACACTAAGAACACTATCTGATTTATGTTTTAAAATAATGACTTTGTCATTGAAACAGAAACCAAGGTCATCTTCGAAGAGGAAGGATAAGGGAGAAGTTGCCAGAAGATTGAAGAGAGATTATAAGGCAGTTTCCTAGGAGAGTGGGGGAAATGATTTGATTAGGAAATAAACTATGGTTATCAGGTAGCATAGAGGGCCCACTGGGAGTTAGTGGTCATGAATTTAAAGTGAGATCCATCAGTAATATGGAGCAGTCAGGGTAGAATTTAATGAGGGTTGAGATTTTTGCCAAGTGGTTTAGGAAGGAGAGGGTGGGGCAAAGCAGTTGCGGGTCATGCAGAAGAGTTATTTAGTGATCGACTTTGGGATTTAGACAGGGCAAAGGGAGGGTGGGTACATGAAGGCCAAGGGTCAGTGAAAAGTGGGTAGGACTGATAGACCAAAGGCATCATGCTATAGGATTGTTGGGTCTGTGACAGAGTGAGTTGACTTTGAAATTGAGATCATGGCAAAAACAAAAAAGCTGGTTGCATTTAGGACATGCTGAGGAAGTTTTCTTTCTGAAATGCATTATGAAACTAGCAAAGAAAAATGTTGATTATAATAGGATCCTTTTGAAGCCCCAGTCTTTCTAGATTCACTCCTGCCCCAAATCGTTGAGCTTTTAGAAAATTAGCGCAAGATAGCCACAATGGCTAGATTTAAAATATCAGATACTCAATTTGTAGATTTCACTGAGAAGAGAAAGTATACCCCAGAAAAGCCCATAGTACCAAGATTATTATTATTATTTTAAGATTTTATTTATTTATTTGAGAGGTAGAGTTACAGACAGTGAGAGGGAGAGACAGAGAGAAAGATCTTCCTTCCGTTGGTTCACTCTCCAAATGGCTGCAACATCCGGAGCTGCGTCGATCTGAAGCCAGGAGCCAGGTGCTTCTTCCCAGTCTCCCATGTAGGTGCAAGGGGCCCAAGCACTTGGGCCATCTTCCACTGCTTTCCCAGGCCATAGCAGAGAGCTGGATTGGAAGGAGGAGCAGTGCCCATATGGGATGCTGGTGCCACAGGTGGAGGATTAACCTACTGCACCACTGCATTGGCCCCACCAAGATTATTTGTTTTATCTTAGCTAAACAAAACATAACCAATAAAGTAAAAATCACATTAGCAGAAATCTGGAATTAGGGCTTGGGTACTGGGTTGCAGCTGCTCCTTTGGGCTGAATCTCCAATTCCTTGAGGCTGGGGTATCAGGTTGATCTAGATGCCCAGGTGGCATGCATGCTCTACCTGCTTGGTTATGACGTCTTTGCTGAACCAGAACACCTGTTCCCTAGGGCACAAAGCATCATGTTGATTTGAGTGCTGCATGTGTGGCTACTCTGTCTGGGCTTATACTCTGAATATCTAAGGACAAAGTGCAAAAGAGATGGGGGAGATGGAGTGCCTCATAGGCAGCTTGTTCCCACGGGTACAGAGCTGCCGCAGCCTTACCGGGGAATGGTGCACTACTGTGTGTGTGTGAACATGGTGCAAATATAGCAGAGTCTCAGGGATGCGGGGATTCAGTGGCCACTGCACCCTTGGAGCAGGATGAGCTCTAGGAGTGGCTCCAGTTTCAAGATGGACGTGGGACATGCGGAGCAACCTGAGCTTTTTCTCTGGAGTAGTGCAGTCGTGTGAACTCGAGGCAGCTCAGTGCTTATAAGGACTGAGGGATTCTCCACTATCAAAGACTACCATTGTCTACAGTTGTGATGGGGGCTGCTGGGGTCTCCTGTTTACCTTTTCCCACAGGGAGAAGTCCTTCCTGGTTCTGAACTGATTGTGACGTGGTGGGGGGTGGGGGTGGAGGGTGGCAAAGGCCAGATGTTTTCTTCCTCCATGAAGGCATCCTGGGTGTCTGCTCCACAGGGTTTCTGCCAATTCCTTTTTGTACTCCAGCACTCTCATTTAGTCGCTGTTGTTTGTGTAAGCAGAACACAGTGTGTTTGGGGTGTCACCAGATAATCAACCTCAAGTGTGAGTTGTTCAGAGGAAAGTTTTATTTACTTGTGACAAGTAAAGGTGGTGACAGGAAGGGATAGTTCCCTAAAGAGACTGCTTTCATTTATTTCACTCATTGTTTCCTTCATTTCTTTAAGCTGTCTCTGTGAATCATTACAATCATTTTTTTGTATTCTTTTTCTGGAATTTCATTGATTTCTTGCAGCTCAGGGTCTAATTCTGGAGGACTGTTGTATTCTTTTGGAGGCATTATGTTACCTGGCTTCTTGTTTCTTGTGTGACTCTGTTGATGTTTGTACATGTAGTGAAATAGTCCCTTCTTCTTTATGGAATAGGTTTTATTTGAAGAGTTTATTGTTTAGACGTAATGCAGGGTTTCACTTGGCTTGTTGCTTTGGTTTTGGTTCTAGGGGAGCCCAGAAGTATTATCAAGGTTATCTCTGAGTGTTTTCTTTTGCTTTAATCAGTGTCAGCTGTGTCTGTAAGTGACACTGTGGTCTAGTCTGCTGTAGTCTGTAGGTGTAGAAGTGTGACTTTGAGGTGATTGTGGGCTTCCTGAGGTGTGTATCTTCAATCTCTAGAGAGTTTAGTGACAGTTACACTAAGGATTATGACAGCCAGGATCTTGTTCTTGCCGCTGAAGGACACAAAAGGGACTGTCACTTTGTCCTGCCGGCAAGCGTGAGTGATGCTTGGGGTTATGGCACCAACAGCTATGGCTCTAGGACTGTGTAATGCGGATATGCCCTTCCTTAGTTCCTAGTGGGAGAGTGCAACTGATGCTGGGGCTAATAACACCAACAGCCATTGTCCTAGGACTGGGAGATATGAATTGAACTCTGCTCAAGTCCTACAAGGTGACAGCAAGATTTTGTGCTGGCAGTTATGGGTCCAGAGAGGTGGAATGCAGACCGATTCTTTCTCATGTCCTACCAGGTAGATTCCAGTGAATTTAAGGAAATTAGTATTGGTTGTTATCGTTTTGGTATTGCAAGGTACAGTGAGGTCATTACCCAGGTCTCCCAGGGTGGGAGCCAGGTATTGGGTATAGAGGTAGCCACCTGCCTGAAGCAGAGTGATGAAGATAGAGCACTACAGGTACCATGAGTGAATGCTAATTATTCCAAAGATCATAATACCAACATCAATGGTCCTGGTTCTGCAAGATACAGATGAAACTGCCTCCAGTTTCCACAAGGCATGCAAGAGTATTGCTTGAATTTGTGCTTAGGGGTCCCAGCACTATGAACTTGGAACTGTAGAGGAAACTTCTTGAGGTCAGATCCAGATTTTTAATGGGTTGCTGCTAGTGCTAGCCCCAAGAAGCTGAGGAGAAGCCCCCTGGGTTATAGATAAAGTGCCAATAGAAAACTCCCACACTTGCAGCATGCAGGGGATCTGCTCTCTGCCCTGCAATTACCCTGACCCTGGCCCTGGTTGCTCTGGTAGCAGTGGACCAGAGATCAGCTATGCGACTGCACAGCCAACTGTCGGGTACTCTGTGGTGGGGCGGGGTGTGGGGGAGGGAAGGGGAGATGAGGGAGTCAATATGGCTTCTCTTCTTACAGCCAAGCAGTTACTCAGACCCCAGTCAGCTGCCCAGGCTGGAATTAAAGGCAGTGGGGGACTATGGAATTCCCCCTCAACTAAAGCTGCCAGTGGTGGGCGCACATCGTTCTTCCTACCTTGACTCCTAGATGGTGACTCCTAGCTGACACCTGGCTGTGCTTTGCTACTGCAGCACATCTGTCCTCTTCCTCCTGTGGCACAGAGTCTCTATTCTGTTCTGTCACTTCTCCACTGAAAATTTTTCTCAATCTGTCCCCTGAAACTTGGTTTTCATTTCTTTTTTTTTTTTTTCCTTCTGTGGCTGAGATCAGTGCATCTTTTCAGTATTCAGCCATGTTGGGTCTCATCTATTTCTACTACTTTTTAGAAGAGATTTATTAATTTACTTGAAAATCACATTTAGAGAGAGAGAGAGAGAGAGAGAGAGAGTGATCTTCCACTCATTGGTTCATTCTCCAGATGGATTCAATGGCTAGGGCTGGGCCAGGCCAAAGCCAGGAGTCAGGAGTTTCACCCAGGTCTCCCACATGTGTGCAGGGGCCCCAGCACTTGGGCCATCTTTCACTGCTTTCCCAGGTGCATATCAGGGAGCTGGACTGGCAGTTGAGCAGCTGGGTCTAAAACTGGCCCCCATATGGGATGCTGGAGTCACGGATGGCAGCTCTACGTGCTATGCCACGATGCTGGCCCATCTTTCTACTATTTTTTAGAGCCAACATGTAAGGTAATATAAGAGATAGCTGAATTCTGTTTTTAAGAGGTTTCCATTAATAATTGTTTACTGTTTTTCGTTATTATTACTGAGAACTATGTATTTTTCCAGAACATTATTGTTCTTTTCATTGTGTTTTTGTTTCAACATTGCTATATTATTTTATGTTTTTTAAATATTTGTTTATTTGAAAGGCAGAATGACAGAGTTTGAGGGACACACATGCACACATGGAGATAGATAGATAGATCTTCTGTCTGCTGGTTCACTCCCTAAATGGCTACAACAGCAGGGTCTAGGCCAGGGTGAAGCCAGGAAGCAGGAATTGCATTCAGGTTTTCTGCATAGGTGGCAGGTACCCAAGCACTTGAGCCATCATCCGCTGCTTCCCAGGCACATTAGCATGGAGCTGCAGCAGAAGTGGAGGAGCTGGGGCTGGCATTGCAGTGTAGCAGGTAAAGCTGCTGCCTATAAAGCTGGCATCTCTTACTGCTTTCCTTCCAATCCAGCTCCCTGATAGTGGTCTGGGGAAAGCAGCGGAAGATGGCTCAAGTGTTTGGACCAATGCCACCTACGTGGGAGACCTGGATGAAGCTCCTGGCTTCCGCCTGGCCCAGTGCTGGTTATTGCAGCCATCTGGCCTGCTCCTCTTTTACCCACCCATACAAGTGGTCACCACACAGCCTGTTGCCTGTCTCTCCTGAACATGCCTTAAATATGTCTGCCTTTTTTGACTGCCACCACCCTGGTCTAATTTGCCTCATCTCCCACCTGGAACTGCAGCTTTTGTGGTAAGCAGAGTAATGCTTCTGCCCTACCTCCTCAAGGATGTCCACTCCATAACCCCTGGTATCTGTGAAGGTGTTATTTTATACAGAAAAAGGGACTTTGCCAGTGTGACTGAGGGACTGGGCCTTCAGATGGTGAGATTATCCTGGATTATCTGGCTGGGCCTGATCTAATCTCATGTATACTTAAAAGCAAAGAGTGTTTTGTGGCTGAGTCAGGTCGGTGAAATGGAGGGAGAGAGTTGAGGCCTGAGAAAAGGCTCAATGCACTGACTTTGAAGATGGCAGGAGGAGGTTATAAACTGTGGCAGAGAGTAGCCCTCGGTTTATCATCAGCAAGCACCATGGTTTGAATGTATGCCCCAAAGTTTCCATGTCAGAAATTAATCCCAAATGCAATAGTGGTGAGGGGTGGGATCTTTGGTAGCCCTAATGAATGGATAATGTGTTAGCTTGGGAATGGGTTATTTATCAAGGTGGGTTGCTGGTAAAAGGATGAGTTTGACTCCCTTCTCTCCTGCAAATATACTCTCTTGCTCTTCTGCTTTCTGACATGGGATGATACAGTAAGAAGGTCCTGGCCAGATGTAGGCCCTTGGACCTTGGGTTTCCCAGACTCTCGCAAGAAGTAAATGAGTATTTGTTGTAAGTTATCCAGTCTCATGTATTCTGTTCTAGCAGCACAAAATGGAGTAAGACAGTAAGGAAACAAGGAGATCAGTTATATAACCACAAGGAACTGAACTCTGCCAACAACCTGAATGGGCAAGAAATTGATTCTCCCCAAAAGCCTCCAGACAGAAATGCATCTCTGGGGATACCTTGATTTCAGCCAAGGGGAGCCATGTGAGACATCAGACCTATAGAACTGGATAGTGGTGAGTTGGCAGTGCTTCAGCTGCTCAATTTATGATCATTGACTACAGCAGCAATCAAAAACTAATATTACTTCCTTTTCTTCCTAAGTATTTTCCTACCCTTACACAGTCTTGTTTTTATGGGACAGAATATCAGTTTGTTTATCTTATTTGTTATTTAAATTTTTCTAATTTTTGAGATAACATTTTCAATTTATATTATAGTCAAAGCCTTAATGTTCCACTAAATAAAGAGTTCAACAAATAAAAAAACTGTAGCTCAGCAGTAATCTAGGCAAAGGGTATAAATAATAATCAAATGAAAGGATGTCATTTTACTCATATATAATAAATTGTAAGATAGTCACAGATCATTAAAAGTGCTATAGTATATGTTTCTTAATAATTTGCTTTACAAATATTTAAAGCAAAGTTTGACAAAACTGATACACAAGGCATTTCTTTTTTTGTTTTTGTTTTTTGATTTTTTTTTTTTAATTTTAACTCCCACATATAAGGGATAAAGTGTCGTTAAAAAATTGTATTGAGTCACTTCCCATTTTAAGCTCCCTGACACTGTCCTTTGAATAATATCTCAGCTCATTTCTACAGCCCGGAATCCCTGCATGATCTGGCCCCTGCCATTTTCTCCATTCCCTCCTGGAGTCACTTTTCCTTTCTGTCTCACTGGCTCTTTCATTCCCTGAACTTGCTATGCAGTTTCATACCCTGAGGTTTTCACAGATGCTGGTAGTTTGCCTAAAATTCCTTCAGACTCAGTCTCATTCTTCAAATATTATCTTAAATGATAATAGTTACACTCATATCTTTTAAGTTATATAATATCATTTAAGATACTGTGATATCTTGATATACTATGCTATTAGAATGGCCTTTTCTTACTCTCCGACCTCAATATACCCCTAACCCCATTATTTTATGTTAACAAAACATGTTCATTTTTTTTCATAGCACTTTTCTCAACCAAGATTCATATCTGTTGCTTACTTTTTGTCTTCTTAACAAAGCTCCAGGCTCTGAGAGAACAGAGATGATTATTCTGCTTACTATTATATCCCTAATATCCTGTGCAGTGTCTGACACACAGTAGATGATCAACAAATAGTATTTTTGAGTGAATGAACAGATACTACTTCCATGAGCATTTCATAGACATTTTTTCAGGATATGGTTTCAGGATCAAAAAAAATTGAAAAATTTTTGATTAAATAAAGTTGAACAGATTTTTTTTTTACTGTAAGACTTTTCAGCTAACAGATGATCCACTGTTGATAGATTATGAATCTCTAAATGGTGATTTCCTCCTACTTACTTGACCTGGAAGTTCTTTTCTGAGGGAGGTATCCCTTAGGACTGGCACTCTGTTGTATGTAATTCAGGGAATGTCAGTGTGGTTCAAGGTCCCTATTATATAAGCAAACCGAGACCCAGGAAGATTCATTGACTTGGGTAAAGTTACACTGTGAGCTTTTGTAGGAGTCAGGTCTTTCATGAAAGACTAAACATTTAAGAATGCCTATAGCATCTTTAAATGATTAGCCAAACCAATAGGGAAAGTTATGTATAGAATAAATTACAGATGAGAGGTTAGAGCAGACTGTATTAAAGAATTTAGCCTCCTTTGGAAATGGCCATTTTTGATAAAGATACCACAACAAAGTTTCTCAGACCCCATAATTTAAAAATGTTACCATATCCCCATCCATGCCTGGATCAAAACAAAAATTCATACAGTTTAGTCTGTCCCAGCTGCCTGGGAAAGGAGAGAGTCAGGCAAGCAGCATAAAGAAAAGTCTGGCGTTTATTTACTTACCTGATTGCTATATTTTTGTGGGAATTTTTGTGTGGGAATGGATTCTGAAAGTGCCTGAGATTAGACTGTTATGTTCAACCTCAGTATAGGGAGTCGGTTGGGCATTATGATTAAAGGCCTGGCTGTGGAATCCCACAGCTGTGGATTGGCAAACCTTCACCACCTTTACCACTTGAGTGACATTTAGTACATCACAGCAGATCCATCTAAGCCCCTGTTTTCTCACCTCTAAATAGGAGTAGTATTAATTCCAACTCACTGGATTATTGAGATGAAATGGTGTGGATGAGGACTCAGCACTTTGCCAGTCACCAGCAAACCCTCCAAGTTAGTATTACCAGGAGAAAGTAGTTTAGATGTGTCTCTGCAGAGTGTTTAAGGGATTAGTGAAAACACTGAGACATGTTTCAAAATTGTTTGATGTGATCCATAAATTAAATCAGGATCTTGTGCGACTGTGCTGCATTTGCAAACCATGTCTTTTGTCTTGGTTTTGAAAAACACCAAATAAGAAACAGTGCAGAGTACATGTATCTTTTCAATCTGGGGTACTTCTTCTTCTTCTTTTTTTTTTTTTTTTTTGACAGGTAGAGTTACAGACAGTGAGAGAGAGAGAGAGAGACAGAAAGGTCCTCTTTCCATTGGTTCATTCCCCAAATGTTTGCTATGGCCGGCACTGTGCCAATTCGAAGCCAGGAGCCAGGTGCTTCCTCCTGGTCTCCCATGCGGGTGCAGGGGCCCAAGAACCTGGGCCATCATCCATTGCCCTCCCGGGCCACAGCAGAGAGCTAGACTGGAAGAGGAGCAGCCAGGACTAGAACGCAGCACCCATATGGGATGATGGCGCCGCAGGCAGAGGATTAACCAAGTGAGCCACGGCATCAGCCCCTGGGGTACTTCTTGATCACTTGGGATTTTGCCTGTAGATCTGGAGTAAGAATGATAAACACGCACTGACCATGACTTAATGACAAGCAGCATAGTCAACCCCTTGTGTTGCTAAAGTGTTTATATGATGTGGTTGGTAAACAGCCATTAGTTTGATCCTTTTGAGACTTGTTTCTCAGGTTGATTAGGGCAGGTGGAGAGAACTTGTTCTAGGGCCAGCAGAGTCTTCCTTTCTAGAATCTATGGAATGTGCATGGTGTTGAGTGAGACCTCTCCACTTTGGCAGCTTGAAACTTGGACATTTCCCAGTCCTGTAGAATCTCCAGTGGTTGTTCGTCCCACAGCCCCCTGTAGTTCTTCCCTAGACTTTGTGGAGATCTTTAATATGTGTGTTGCACGATGTTTATCCCGAGACTCAAGGAGCCCTCTGATGCAGATTTCTGGAACTCTTGTTGATTCATTTATACCACTTTTCTCAGCATGGAGTTATGGATCTGTCCAGACTCAGGAGCTCTCCCCTCATGTCCAGGGAATCCCAGCTCCCTTGGTGTCCTGAATTCTCATCTCTTTGTCCTTGACACCCTGTCCTGAGTTTTGTGAAGTATTTCCAGGCTTACCTTATTTGTTTACCTTCTTTCAAGGATCAGATTCTCCCAGTTGTCTAAAATCTGAAAAGTTGTGTCCCATGTCTTATCTAGTGCTATAGTGCTTTAACAGAAGAAGTCGCTCTGCTGTGGCTAGAGGTAGAAGTCCTCCTCCACATTTAGTCCCTGCTGCTTTACCACAAAGCCTTGACCTTGAAGAATTCCCCTCAACACTGTCCGGGTGAGGTATTTGCTCTCACCACATATTCCTGTCAAGCTTCTCCTAAGACTAAGGGCTTAAGTAGTGTGGTGCACATGGATCTGAGAATCAGTCTATCATCAGGAAAAAGAACAATGTGAACTTTTCTGTAACTGAAACAGTGCTTACATCTTTGTGCTTGATATATTTGAAATTCTACATGGGACTGGCTTTTGTGATTGGCTCATTTCTGAACTCATTTCTAACCAACCTTGATTTTAAACAATTTATTGGTTGTTTATATTTGTTATCTTTGGAATTTGTGCTCATTTACCTGTTCTTAGGCTGGGAAGACCTAGCTATGTCACAAAGGGACAGGACTCTTTTTTTTTTTTTTTAAGGCAATGGGATTCTTCCCTCCCTCCCTTCATTCCTCCCCTTCTCTTCCAACCTCCTCCCTTCTCCTCCCCTCCCCTTCCCTTCCCTTGTTATTTATTTATTTATTTTACTTGAAAGAGTTACATAGAGAGAGAAGGAGAGGCAGAGAGGGAGAGAGAGAGAGAGAGGTCTTCTATCCGCTGGTTCACTCCCCAGTTGGCCGCAATGGCTGGAACTGTGCCGATCCAGAGCCAAGACCATCTTCCGGGTCTCCCACGTGGGTGCAGGGGCCCAAGGGCGTGGGCCATCTTCTACTGCTTACCCAGGCCATAGCAGAGAGCTGGATTGGAAGTGGAGCAGCTGGGACTCAAACCGGCGCCCATATGGGATGCCAGCACTGCAGGCAGCAGCTTTACCCCCTATGCCACAGTGCTGGTCCCAGGACTCTTTTTAAGTGCAAAAAATCTTTCTAAAAACAGGATCTTATGAGGAAAAAGGATAAGTTCCAATTTCTATGCCAATTTCTTCAATGTAACTTGAGGTGAAAGTAATCACATATTGGCATACTTCATAAAGAAGAACCAATAAAATGGTCTGTTTCTTTCTATGATAGGACTAGGTAAGGAAAAATACAATAAACTATAATTTAAAAGGCTCATAAGCATTCACATCTTTTTGCTTAATATATAAAAGATAATATAAAATCCGAAAAAAATTCAAGAAAATAATTAGTTTGCTTTTCTTCTTGGTAAGAGGTAGGGGCCCACTGGTGAGAAGATGTTCATTAGTAAGTTTTTGCTACAAAGAATGTTTGCTGGCATCAGTAAAGAATATTTATCTTTGCTTGCAAGTGATATTGCCTGTATCATGAATAACTATGAGGAGAATACAAAGGAAAATTCCCAAATTTAAATTTGCACATTTACTTCAGTTCTTGTTTTAAATGTCCAATGCCTATTAATTCAGATGCCATAATTTTCTTTTCTTCTACATAATCATTTTGACTTGGGTAGCTTTGGAATAGCATTTGAAAGAAGATAAAACATCTTTGTTTTGTGACTGGTTTGTGGATTTACTGACTCTGGCCTTCTTTAGGGCCTTGAACTTTGAGAATTTCTTATCTATTTGTAGCTTCAAATAATCTTTAAAAATGAACTTCTTTGATGTTTCCTTTTCATCCTTTTGAGTGTGTAACTTTATTATGCTAATTGTCTATATAACAACATTGCACAATCATCTTATGAAGACAGAAGACTGGTTGATTTTATCCCTACTCGTACAGAGGAGAAGGCAGAGGCATGGAAGGATTTTATAATTTTCCTAGTGTTACCCATGGACAAGTGAGTATCATGGCCAGAACCAGGATGGAAGAAAAGGTCTGGTGGAATGAGCTTTGTTTGACTAGGAGGAGAGTGCCCAAGTGTGGTTCTAACTCTTCTCAGGTTTGGCCAGTTCCTTATTTGTGCCTCATTTTACTCATCTGTGAAATGCTGTAGTAGAATAGATGAGCTTTGTAGGCCCTGTTCTGAAATTTCTGGTCATTCACTCCCTAGTGTATTGTTTCTCTTTGGTTTCACCTGGATGTATCTGGCTCACATTTAACTTTCATTTTTCTACTTCTACTTGTGCCATAATAGTATATTATTTTGCTCTTAAGTTGTTTTACTGAAGCAAGCAGTGTTTTTTTTTTTTAAGGCTTTTAGCCATCTAGAATACAATAATTCTATAACTAAAGGATAGTCTGGTTGATTTTCTCATTGCTCATTTTATATTTTTTATTATAAATTTTTCTATGCTTATGTAATTCAACTAAAGTATGAAATAAGCCATCCCCATGTTTTCAAACCAGGTGACCTTCAAGTCCCTAGATACTCACACTTGTTTGGCCTCATTATTAATACCTTATGTGATCTTAGGCCTCACAACAGAACTTCAGAATAACATAATGAAGGAGGGTTATCAATGACTAGCTCCCTCTCAAAGATATGGTGATGGAGCAGAAAGCTAAATTATAGTTATTCCCTTGATTATTTTGTACTCCTAAACTTCTGGACATTAAGGGTGAAGCATTGCAAGGTAAAATACAAGTTTCAGAGTCTTCAAAATAATTTGAAAATAGAGTTTCAAAGTAGTGAAGAAACAAGCCTGTAGGGCCTTTCGACTGGGTTATGAAATGTATACCAAAGTTTGGAGCCCACTTCTGGGCTTTTTTGTGACTGATAAGTTTATAATTTGATATTAAGGTTGCAATTTAGACAGTTGAGCTAAAAATTGCTGAGATCTGGGATAAATGGCCAATTATATTGGAACAAATGTCTATTGTTACATTCGAGGAGGGGGAGAGTTCACTGTACTACTTATAGTTATTATTTAAAATTTTCCTCCAGAAGAACAGTCCATGGCACAGTTGTAGAAATGGTTAAGTGACCACAGTAACGAAGAATTCAGGGATGATTTAGTGCAGATGATCACGCAGGCTTCTCGGCATGTCTATTTAAAACAGTACTGTGTTGTCTCCAAGTTTGCCAGAGTATAATCTGTGAGCAATTGAGGCAAAATCAAAATCAGAAACCTAGGAGAGTAATATTGTTTTGGAATTGTCAAGCAAAAGACTTTGGTTTGGGTTTGTTACGTCTGGAACCAAAATGTCACATGTGGCATACATCATTTAAAGTTTATTATTTTAACCTTAGACCTCCTTGTTTAAAATTTATGCTGTTTGGTGCCTTGAATCCCAGCATAAGCATTTCTATTCCATTATATGTGAGTCTCTGCCAGCTCCCTGGTGAGCGTGGTGAAACCATAGCATGGATGGCTGGATGGCCCCCTCCCTCCATGGTTCTACTCTTTTGCTGGAACTGCCAAACGCAATAGGTTCAAGGGGGTGCTCAAAAATTAAGGCATGGCACCAGGTAATTGAAACCATACTCTGAATATCTGGGGGAAAAACCCAGTCATATTCTCTGCTGAGAAAATCATCCCAGGCTATTTATTGCTGGGAGTTTTGGAAAAGCAAAAGTAAAAGTGGTGTCATTTTACATTTACAGAAGCATTTGGCAATTTCATGGGCAGATTCAAAAGCTTGTGGTTACAAGTGTGAGATTTTATTAAAATTTCTCATGAAATCAGTAGAACACATATCTAAGCAATAGATAATGGTCTGGCTGATCCATTCCTCCCATTTTTCCAGCACGGCAATGATCCCACCAATTCATTCTGTTCTCCATGTTGAACGAACCTATACCATTTACCCACTCACTGGTTTGTTTACCTTGGACAGTTTTAGTTATTTGTCATCCAAGGTAAGTTCATCCTGGACGTAATAGACTCCTTCATACTGGCATGTGGCAAATTGTGCTGTGTGGGTTAAGATGCAGTGAACTTGGGTTAGCCCAGAACAGGAGCTAGGAGTACTGGTGGGGAGTATGTATTTTCACTTTAAAATCTAAGCAAAGGAGGCTAATGTTGTGGCATTGTGGGTAAAGCCATGGTCTCCTACACTGGCATTTTATTTGGGTGCCATTTTAAGTCCTAGCTGTTCCATTTCTGAACAAGCTCCCTGTTAATGCACCTGAGAAAGCAATGGAAGACGGCCCAAGTGCTTGGACCCCTGCGTCCATGTGGAGACCTGGATAAAGCTCCTAGCTTCTGCATTTGGCCTGGCCTATTCCCAACCATGTGGCCATTTGGGGAGTGAACCAATGGAAGGAAGATTTTCTCTCTCTCACTTCCTCCCCCCTCGTAACTATGCAGAGATAATAAAATAAAAAATAAAATAAATAAACCTTAAAAATTTTATAAGTTGAGAATTTGATTGTATTCTTTGTGCAGAACTTGAATCTTCCACATGAAATTTTTTTACATGCCTACAATGGATTTATTGGCCACCAAAGTTTCATGTTGCTTTCAGTAATAATAATAATGTAACACTCTGTTGTTTTGAGGTGCTTTCAGTGTCTCGTTTATTTTTATGATATTCACTTATAGGGCAGATGGAGTAGTATTTATTTTCCCCAATTTGAAAATGAAGATCCTAAAGCTCAGAGAAGTTAGGTGGCTTACCCAGGTTCCCCGTTAAGTAAGGATGAGACTGGCTCTCAAACAGGTCTCCTGACTCCAAATCTTATCCTGGTTTCTTATGTCTTCTTCTCACCAAAGTAAATTTTGCTTTGAACTAGTTTTCAAAGCAGTTCGATGGAACACATCCAAAGGCTGTTTCCATGGAGCTGACGTGGAAATGCACAGCTTCTCCATCAGGGCAGTGCTCATTACCTTGGAATCCTGGGACAGCTCTCCTGCATCTCCTGTGTGAGCACAGCGGTTTGCTTGCTCTTCTGCTAGGGACTATGTTTCTGTCATGCAATAGTGATACTTACATATCTCTGTCTAAATCTCAAATATAAGCTGCTGATGGCCACACATAGATTCACCTTTTTATGCTCCACTGGTTTTTATGTCCAGTGTCTTGTATGAAGGAGATGCTAAATCAGTATTAACTGAAAGGAATGAAAAACGATGTAGCAGGGTTTGAAGCATCCAATGTCCTTCCCTATTCCATCTGAATCAGCCTGTCCAGTATAACTTTCTACAAGGAAGGAAGTGCTCTAAATTGGGAATGTCTGATACAACCCACTGATGGCTAGTGGGGCTAGGGGACTAATTTCTAGCTTATTATAATTTAAATTAGTTATTGTGTTATGTCATAGGTCCAAGTCTTCAAGTATTTGTACTTTGTCAGATCCTTAAATTCTGATTTTTTTTTTTAGTTCCTTCCTTGTATTGGTGCGTCTCACTATGTTTTTCCTTTATGGTTCAGGTGATAGATTTTGTTTTTTGTGTATATGCTATGTTTTTGTACTGCCAGCCTTGGTGTGTACTGCCAGATAAAAGGGTGGGATCAGATTTTCTCTTGTCCCTGGGGTAGATAGGAGGACCTCTTTGCTCCTCCATTCCCTGGAGAGGGACTGGAATCAGTCCCTGAGTAATTCCAGAATGTGAGAGTGACTTGTCTATTGGAGTTGCAAAGGACTGAGAGGGGCTCTTGAAGGTGATATTGCAGGAAGTTCTCTCGAGGCTCAGTGATGTATAGTCCAGGCCTGTAGGAAAGCAAAAGTTCATCATTTTTTAAGAACAGCAAATCTTCAGTCTCCAGAAAGAGGAGAGCAGGGAGCTAACATTTGTTGAGCAGATTTCTTGTTCCATGGCCTCGGTGGTATTCTACTTGGAAAAAGAATCCTTAGGCTCTGTCTCCCTAACAGAGATGGCCACATACATCACGAGCGACCACAAAGTTATGCATTTTTTTTTCTAGCTGTGGAACTTCTAAATTTCTCCTCTGAAGTTGTCACTTTGGGATTAATAAAAGAAATTCTCTCTTCCCTCCTCTGCCCCACAGACAGCAGTAGCAAAAACTGTCCGGGAAGAGAGAAATGCTGTTCACGCAGGGTGGACCCCTTTGATCTCAGTGACTTCTAAGAACCTCCGTTCCTCACGCTGTGGCTTCTGCTACTTCTCTGGAGGAGCCAAAAGGTTAAACAGGGAGAGCAGCAGGAGTGAAATGGCAGCCAAATGGGAGAGTCCAAGTCGGCCCTTGCATCGCTGTCTCTGTGTTATTGTGAGATGCTGTGCCTTTTCTGAGGACTTAAACTTTTCTGAGGACTTAAACAGTGTTCTGAAGGTAGATTTTTAGTTCCCTGTACTCTACTGGAAGGAAAACTAAGATTTAGGAAGGGAAACGGATGCCTTGTTAGTCTCATTGTACTCATGGGTAGCTGCAAAGGCTACTGTGGATGACTCTTCAAGGTCAGGATTAAACCAAGAGAGTCAAGGGTTGGCATCATCATTTGTGAAGGGATTCTAGACTCTCTACTGTGATTGGAGGAGCCGGAAGTGCCCTGAGGATCCTCCTGTCTATGCTGACACAAACAGTAGGTATTACCATTCTGTATTGTGTATGAAACCGACACTTAGAAATATGTTCAGATTAACTCTTCAGCCTTCCTTGCTTTTCCTGCAGAGGTGGAATGTAAATATTATCTATCCCTTTAGGTGTAAGATGAGAGCAAAGCACAGAGAGGGAAGTGACCTGGCTGAGCTCACACAGCAGACACGTCTATCTCAATTGGCATTTGAACAGGGAACTTCAAACCAGGGGCCATCAAACCAGTCTTTCTCCTCAGGAGTGAGATGACAGCCCCAACCCCTCACCAGAGGTAAAGAAGCCCGTGTGTATAGAATACATAAATAAATCGGCGAGGGAAGAAAGCAGATCTTGATCTTGAAAAGCTTTTGGGAGGCGACAAATTAATCCCTGTGAATTTGGTTCTGATTCCCAGATTTGTTTATCTTTTTAATAAACTTTTCAAATAATTTTAGCTATATAGAAAATTTGCAAAGGTAATTCAGAGTTCCCCAATCCCAAGTTTTTACACTTGGTTTCCTGAATTTTTTTTAATTAAATTTTATTTATTTATTTTTAAAGGGAGGGAAGAAGGAAAGGAGGAGAAGGAAGGAGGGAAGGAGACAGTGTAGAGGGTGGGCGGGGGTGGAGAGAGAGAGAGAGAGAGAGAGAGAGAGAGAGAGAGAGAGAAAGAGAGAGAGAAGGAGCTCCCATCCTCTCATCTTCTGGTTCACTCTCCAAATGCTCACAACAGTTGAGACTGTGCCAGAGCTGAAGCGGGAGTCTGGGACAGTAATCCAGATCTCCCACATGGGTGGCAGGAACTCAATTACTCAAGCTATCACTGCTGCCTCCCAGGGTTTACATTGGCAAGAAGTGTACTGAGGAGCCAGAGCTGGGAACTGAACTCATGTGTCCCACATGGGACGCAGGAGTCTTAACTGCTGGGCTGAACACCTTGCTCCTTGCTGTAATTTTATATGCATGGGTTCTCCTAAATAGAATATTGTTTACAATCATTTCTAGACTTTTCTTATAACATTTTCAAAAAATTTACTGCACGTATTGAGCATTGACAATTATGGTTGCAAAGCCACTGAGAAACTTTAACCACAGTTGCTATTGTTGGAAAAGGGGTAAGAAAGAAAAATACTTGATAATGTGACAAGGTAAATAACTTTAGAATAAAGGAGAACCTTTTTAGGTGCTAACACTGGAAGTTACTTTACCTCCCAGGAGCTATTGAGGTTTTAGAACAATATGGAGATGGCAATGAGTTTTGGAACCAACATTTTATAGAACATATACTCAAAGTCTCTAGAGTTGTTCAATAGTAAAAGCAGAATTTACCTGGACTACAAAAATGTGGTTGATGTGCTTGACTTTAAAGTTGGAACTTGGAGCAACTCAGGCTGAGAAATATCTTTGCTGTGAATGGCAGATCAGTGTAGGACATGGGAGCACAATGGTACCCAAGGTAAGGGTCAGGATGCCACTGAGAAATGCCATTAGTGATGGCTATTTAGGAAGGGCCTGGCCAGGTTTCTCCTGTGTAGTTTTTACCAGTTTAGTGAGGAGAGATTGACAGTTTATATTGGACTAACACTATAGGTATATTATATTTGCTTATTATTTGAGTTTACTAAATTTAAGTTGATGCTTAAGGTACCATAGAAGGAACCATATAAAATTTCCAATTTTTGATATACAAAGCAGCACTTTCATATGATTCAATCTAATACTTTGTAAACTATATGGCTAATTTAACAAAACTTTCTCTTGCTTTCATTGTGTATTTTTGTTTTTTTATAAACTTGGAAGTAAAAGAAGCTAATTTCAGGAACAATTATTTGGACTAGAAAAATCTGACAGTGTTATGAAAATACGTAGAGTGGGCAGTCACTAGCAGCTCCCTGGATGAAATGCTACCTGAACAGGCACCCCTCCCATGTCTCCCAGACTGTACATACTTACATACTAAGTGTTTTAGATTTTCTTCTCAGGATTCTATTGGTTCTATAGATACAGATTTGTGAATTTTACAGGTATGGTAGTACTCAGCATCTTTTTATCTGGCAAACTAAGAAAGGACACCTGAAAATAATCGTTTATCATCCTGAACCATAAGGTTAAATTTTCTACCATAAGGTGGCATTGTATCATGTTTTATGCTGAGGAAGCAGGTCAGTTTTCTGTTCACTGAAATGACTTAATGTGCTGCACATGTCGGTAAGTTGTGGGTGTAACACATTATTGAATTTTTGAGTTTATAAGCAAATATTAGAAGCTGGCATCTCTATAGAGGGATTTAACGTTTTTTCCTTGTATTTGATCTTTCTATGTTATGACTGAGAAGTTTGTAATAGAACAAATTATTACTATATTAACTAATATTATGTTTTACCTCATTAAAATATATAAGGCAGGTTCTTGCATATATAGAAGCTACTCAAAAATATTCATTGCATGATTAAATTAAAATATTCCTTTAATAGGCCTTACCCTCAGGAATTCATTTTCTCATTTGTCAAGTTGAATTTACAGCATACTTTTATTGCTATGACCCATTTCTTACCAGGATAAGAAGCTTATTTCATGAACTTAAACTCAACTGAGCACACTTAATTTTCCTACTACTCTTTAAAAATGCATTGCTTTAAAAATAATTTTCTTTGCTTAATTAAAAATGTCCAGGTCTTGCAAATTGCATAAATGTACTGGTTTACTTTCTAGTTGTTTGTTGAAAACTCTGGCTTAGTTTTGAAAAGGGGAGTAAGAATTTTCTTCTTTTTTTTTTTTTTCTCTGTGGACACATTTTGTACCTTGTAGAAACACCGTAAATGCGTTTTCTATAAAATAGTCCTTTCTTCAGAGGAAGTGATTCTTGTTCCTGAAGCTCTTTACAGTCTGCGGAAGTCCAGGCTTCTTTGCCTGATGGGAACACTCCACAAGGCACATTGCAGGGCACCTTAGATGCCTAGATAGGAATCTGGAGATGGAACTATAATGCTTTCATGTTTCTCTACTCGAAGAACTTTTGGAGCCCTAAATTCCCATACTGATTGACTATGATGCCAAAGTAACAGATTGAAAAGTATGTTATATAAGCCAACTAGAATGATGTTTCTATTAAATTGACTGAGTTGATTTTATGAATTGAAATTTGGCTGTATCATAGCTTTTATATCTCATTTGTATTGTGTCCTGGGTGGAACTCTGCTTTAAAAAGAATTGATAGGGCAGATGTTTGACACAGTGATTAAAAAGCAATTAAGGCACCCACACCTTGTGTTGGAATTTGAGTTCTGGCTTCACTTTTGGTTCCAGCTCCTGTTAACATGCACCTTGGGAGGCATAAATGATGACTCAAGTAGGTAGAGTCTCTGCAACTGAAGTGGGCATCCTGAGTTTCATTTTGGGCTCCTGGCTTTGACCTAGCCCAGCCATGGCTATTTTGGGCATTCAGGGAGTGAGCCAGCAGATGGAAGATGTCTCTCTATCTCTCTGTGGCTCTGCTTTTCAATTACAACAACAACAAGAACACAACAGCTAAAAAATTTTTTTAACAGCTAAAAAATTCATGTAAGATTAAACATATGAGGAGTTTTAAGTAGGGAAACTGATCTTATTTACATTTAAAAAAGATTACTCTGATCATTAACAATGGAATGGATAAATTGTGATAGATTCATACAATGTTTTATAGCAATGAGAATGGATAATTTATTGCCATATGTAACAGCATGGGATGCATGTCAACTCAAATATAGTGTTGAGCAAAAGAGAGACAAGTGCAAAAAAGGATACTTTGCATGACCCATTTATGTGGGTATTTTATTGCTTGATCCAGGCTCTGGTCATTCTGGTTACATATACATGTTCAATCTGGGAAAACTCATTAGGTTGTTCATTTGTGACTTGTGTACTTTTAAGTATATATGTTAATGTGTCAGTCTTAAAGGTTAAAGATGGATCACTTTGGTTACAGTAATAAGAATAAATTGTGGGGCCAGTGCTGTGGTTTAGCCAGTAAAGCCACTGCCTGCAGTGCCGGCTTCCCATACGTGCGCTGATTCAAGTCCTGGTTACTCTACTTTCGATCCTGCTCTCTACTGTGGCCTGGGAAAGCAGTGGAAGATGGCCCAAGTCCTTGGGCCACAGCACATGTGTGGGAGACCGGGAAGAAGCACCTGGTTCCTGGCTTTGGATCAGTGTAGCTCCGGCTATTTTGGCCATCTGGGGAGTGAAGCAGGGGACGGAAGACATCTCTCTCTCTCTCTCTCTCTCTGCATCTCATCTCTCTGTATAACTCTGCCTTTCAAATAAATAAATAAATCTCTTTAAAAAAGAATAAATTATTATTATTATTTTTTTACAGGCAGAGTGGACAGTGAGAGAGAGAGACAGAGAGAAAGGTCTTCCTTTGCCGTTGGTTCACCCTCCAATGGCCGCCGCGGTCGGCGCGCTGCGGCCGGCGCGCTGCGGCCGGCGCGCTGCGGCCAGCGCACCGCGCTCGTCCGATGGCAGGAGCCAGGAGCCAGGTGCTTTTCCTGGTCTCCCCATGGGGTGCAGGGCCCAAGCACCTGGGCCATCCTCCACTGCACTCCCGGGCCACAGCAGAGGGCTGGCCTGGAAGAGGGGCAACCGGGACAGGATCAGGTGCCCCGACCGGGACTAGAACCCGGTGTGCCGGCGCCGCAAGGCGGAGGATTAGCCTGTTGAGCCACGGCGCCGGCCTAAAAAGAATAAATTATAGAGGAGAGTGGAAGCAAGGGACAGTTTAGGAGGTTACTGACATTACCCAGGTGAAGGATGGGATCAGTGAAGCTGGTAATAGAAATCAGAAGTGGATGGATTCTAGAACTATCTATTTTTTTTTTTAAAGATTTATTTATTTGAAAGTCAGAGTTACAGAGAGAGAGGAGAAGCAGAGAGAGAGAGAAGAGAGAGAGATCTTCCATCCGCTGGTTCACTCCCCAATTGGCTGCAATGGCTGGAGCTGTGCTGATCCAAAACCAGGGGCCAGGAGCTTCTTCCAGGTCTTCCACGTGGGTAAAGGGGCCCAAGGACCTGGGCCATTTCTACTGCTGTCCCAGGCCATAGCAGAGAGCTGGATTGGAAGAGGAGCTGCTGGGTCTCGAACCGGCACCCAAATGGGATGCCAGCACATCAGGCCAGGGCATTAACTCACTGAGCCACAGTGCTGGCCCCTCTTGATCTGTCTTGAATTAGCACAGTGTTACATATTTGAATTATGAAATGGCTTATATTTGAGCACTTTTGACTTTCAAAAAAAAAAGGTAAATTTCATATGGTTTAACCTGCTGGGAATGGATTATATGAACATATTTTTTTCTTGTTATTGTGTTTCCATGATAGATCTTTGCTTTGTGGCATTAAGAATAAAACTTTAGGTTTTTACTTGAGAATACATATTGAGTTTTACTATTTGAATAATTATATTACTCTCTCTGTGATGAGTTATTTTGTATTTTTTTCTATTTTGTTTATATTAGGATTCATGTATCAAAAGTAGAGTAGTTCTTAGTATAAGAGACTACTTAACTAACATGCTATTATTATATCCTATTTGACTATTAAGATTGTGATAAAAGTAACTATCAAAAAACCTGTGTTGTTTTAAAAGTTCAGTGTTTGGGCCATCATATAACTGTGTATCTTTTATTTGAGAATATGGACATTACATACTAGATTTATCAATTTATTTTTCCCAAGAACTGAGGTAGTTTCTGAGTCCATTTAGGTAACTATGTGTGGGTTGTCAGATTTCTGAAGAGAGTCTGGGATCAAGAGGCCCCTGACTGGTGCAGTAGGGGTTCTTTAAGTTGTGAGCACTGAGGTGTCTTAGCTGGGCGGCAGAGATGTACAAAGAAGGCTGCACAGTGAATTCTGACCCTGTAACCCTTCCTATTGTAACTGAATCTTCAGATTCATATCCATCAAATTGACATGTGATAGTCTAAGGAGAAAACAACCTTGGGAATGGTCTATTGAGAGTGATTTACTTCCTCATCTGTCATGTTCTCAAATGGCCTACAGTGGAAATATAATACCCATATTCTGAAATTTGAAATTTCAGGGCAAGGTATTTTAATTTTACTATTTTTCTCTCAACGTGTATTCTCTTCACATAAACATATAGAATGAAAGTGGAAGAGGAAGATGAAATTTCTCATGCACACATATTTTACTACCTTTGAATCAATTTCCTTACACCAGAAAGCATGCCTCCTGATTAGTATTAGATTTTCAGATTGCACAGATGGAATTTAGTTAATGGAAATAACTCCAACTGCATTTGTTTCGCATTTGTTTCACCGAGCACAGAAATAATCTAGAAGGTTCTAAGTTTCCTCAAGGACCATCACAAACCATAGCATCAAAAAGAGGGGGGAGATGGATAGGGAAGCAATAGGCAAATGTTTCCATGAATGACGCCCTTTCCTGCCTAGTTATGGAGTGAAATCGATACTGACCTCTAGATTTGTTGACCTGTTCGTGAGACGGAAACTAAAATGTGAAAAATTGAAAATTTTTGCTGGTGATAGATTCTTTTCCTCTTTCAGATGTAGCTAGTGTGAACAATCTAATGACTAAAAGATCTTCAGACGTCTGTATAGTGCTGACGAATGCCATGTTGAGAAAGGGCATGCTTTCCCTATGTCATTGTGCCTTAATCTTCTTAGATTTTTCTACAAAGAAATCACATTAATCAAATCTCCTTTCTGTTATATGAAAGGTGCAGGCTGACTAATGCTCGACTTCGGGTGAAATTGGATATGGAAGGAAATCCTGACTTGAAATAATACCATGACTTTTCGTAATCCTGTGTTGCTGGAGTCTTAGTTCAGGAGTGTAATTTCCAGCTCAGGTTTTGTGAAATCCCTGCCAGTGACCCCAAGGAGCACTGTATACCCTTTGGAGGCAAAACAAACAAACAAACAAAAAAAAAAACAAAAAAAACTAAACCAAACCAAACCTCAATTTAAGTGTATTTAAACATAAAGGAAAATATTTGCTTTAAAATATTGAAGATTTATGAGTTTGTAAATCAGATTAACAGGAGTAATTGTATGTTGCCAGGACAAAAAAAGCAGAAACTGTTATTCATTTATTTCATGAGACTTGGTGATTTGATGATTATAACAAAGATATAATTGTATAAAATGTAATCTGCTTTTAAAAAGCTCATTTTAGAACCTACATTCCTGAAGTATGAAAAGTACTTTTCTTCAGAAACTGTTTATTTCAACTATTTATCTGCTTATCAAAGCATTTTTTAAAACCTCATGAAAACTCTTGAATATTTTTTTTAGTTTCCACAAAAATATATTTAATAAGCTTGTTATATAAAATCAAACACTTAACATTTTCTCAATAATTCAAACTCACTAATTCTAACTGGGAGTGCTTAGTATTTTGGAAGACTACCTAAACTAAAAATATATTTACATATTTACAAAACAGGTAAATATGACTGAAGACCTGTTTCAACTAATGTTGAAGTTCACAGAATTCGAGAGGTTTACAGACTAGAAGTATCATAAACTTGTTTATAATGAAATGTACTGCACTCATTATGAACAGTATCTTAACAACTAGAAACTTGGAAAGAAATAAATTTTTTTTTGAAGTTCTGTGACAAACACTCAGAAGACAAAAAAAAAAAGTAACAAAATCAATTTAATGACTAATATTTCTTAGTGAATCCCTGATTGTCATTTTAGGCAGCTTACCAACCATTCTGTCAGAACAGTCTTAACCCAGTCTGTCACAGCCATGCTAAACAGAGAGCTCTGGCTGAAAGTAAAGCAGACTGTGTTAGCAACTGGCTTCATGCTTACATTTGTCCCTGAAAGATACTCTTGAATATTTTTAAGGAAGAGGCTGAATCTTTGGAGAAGTTCAATTAAGAATTAAGTATAGAAGGTGGCTTATGTGGTCGTTGTGTCTATATACCATTGACTTGTGAAAAGAAATATTATGTTCAGACTTTACGTTGTATCTTTGTATATAAATATTTTTTCAGTTTATAATTAAAGAATAAGAATTAAAAAACAAAAGCCTCTTAACCTATTATAAAGTAACAGTACTTTTTTTCTTTTTTACAATGATCTGTCCTGATAGAAAATCTGAAAAAGAAGCTAAAAATGTTCTGAACTCCCTAAGGTATGTCTTTGAAATAGGTGTATGTTTTGTTTCTGTCACACCGCAGATGGATCCACTGCATTTCCATTTGTGACCTTGCGTGGCTTAGTGGCGGCCATGTCCATCAGCAGAGTTCTAGTGTCTCACCCTCTTTTATTTTTGCAAAATTGTTTAAAGAATGTGTATGAACTCTTTACTCTGGTTCCCAAAATGTTGTCATCTTCTAAACTCACAGTATAGTTGTCAAAATCAGGAAATTTACTTTGCTACAATACTGTTGTCTAATCTGCAAACCTTATTCAATTTTTGACAGTTATTCCACCAGGAATTTTTTCTGGTCCAAGATCAAATATATGTATCATATATTACATTTAGTTGTTGTGTTTCCTTAATGTCCTCAGTCTAAGATGTTAATTTGTTTTTTTCATGATCATGGCACTTTTAGAGCCAATTGACTAATTATTTCATTGCCTGTCCTTTGGTTTGGGCTTGTCTGATATTTCCTACTGGTTATTTTATGTTAAAATTTTTTTATTTTAATTTTATTTGAGAGAGAGAGAGAGAAGAGATGAAGAGAAATCTTCTATCTACTGATTCACTCCCTAAAATGCCTACAAAGGTCAAGTTTGAAACAGGCCAACTCCAGTTGGGCCTCTCACAGGAGTTGTAGGAACCTAAATATTTGAACCATCATCTGATGCCTCCCAGGCTACAAGGTATTTTGTATTTAGAAGGAAGCTGGATTGGAAGTGAGGTAGCTGGGGCTAGAATCAGGCGTTCTGATATGGGATGCTGGTATCCAAGGAAATGACTTAACTGCTGTACCAAGTGCCTGCCCCCAAGTTTTGCATTTTATGGCAAAAATATTATGGAAATTATGTCAAATCTTCCTAATAATACATCATATCAAAGGCACATAATTTTGGTTTATCCATAACTGGTGATGTTCATTTTGATCACTTGGTTAAAGTGATATCTGCCAATGTTCCCTGCTGAAAATTTACAGCTTTTGCTTTTAACATTTGATAATTTAGTTTAAAAGATTTATTGTGCAAGATTTATCAAGTAACAGTAAGTATATTCAGTCTCTCAAGGCAATGTTTCAGGACCATTCAGTAGATGTAGAGTTTCATTTGTTAAAGAAGTCTCCTTCATTTATTGTCAAATGACATTTGAGGCAATTTAAATTTATTTTTTTCATGATCATACTTTTGCCCCAAATTTTACTATTTACTGATGTTCTTCCCTGCAATGATAATAATGATGATATATGCCACTTTATGGTTTTCTATTTCCATCATTCCTTTCACATTTATTAGTTACAATTCTCCTATAAGGAAGAGTAACTTATTTTTATCCTTTAAAAAATTGTAGGAATTGCACTATTTATTCTATAGGTTATAATCCATTACTGTAATTGTTTTATTGTTCAAATATACCCTAATTTGTTCCCGGAAGACCCTTTGAATCTAGAGTCTTTTTCTTTTTTCTTTTTTCCTTATTCAACAGGTAGAGTTAGATAGTGAGAGAGAGAGAGACAGAGAGAAAGGTCTTCCTTGCATTGGTTAACCCCCCAAATGGCTGCTACAGCCGGTGCTGCGGCAATCCGAACCCAGGAGCCAGGTGCTTCCTCCTGGTCTCCCATGAGGGTGCACGGGCCAAGCACTTGGGCCAATCTCCACTGCCCTCCTGGGCCACAGCAGAGAGCTGGATTGGAAGAGGGGCAACTGGGACAGAATCCGGCGCCCAGACTGGGACTAGAACCTGGGGTGCCGGCGCTGCAGGTGGAGGATTAGCCTAGTGAGCCGAGGGCGCCCAGCCCAAGAGTCCATATTCTTAACCACTACCTTCTCTGTAGCTTTGCTCATTTACTTCAGAAAGGCCCCCTACAATTTTGCTTTTAATAGGTTCTTATTCAAGTGGATAATACAGGCCTATCTTGACTTCTGAAAATGATCCTGTGTTCTTCTTAAAAATATTCCTCATTTGGCCGGCGCCGTGGCTCACTAGGCTAATCCTCCGCCTTGTGGCGCCAGCACACCGGGTTCTAGTCCTGGTCGGGGCGCCGGGTTCTGTCCCGGTTGCCCCTCTTCCAGGCCAGCTCTCTGCTGTGGCCAGGGAGTGCAGTGGAGGATGGCTTGGGCCCTGCACCCCATGGGAGACCAGGAGAAGCACCTGGCTCCTGGCTTTGGATCAGCGCGGTGCGCTGGCCGCAGCACACCGGCCGCGGCGGCCATTGGAGGGTGACCCAACATCAAAAGGAAGACCTTTCTCTCTCTCTCTCTCTCTCTCTCTCTCTCTCTCACTGTCCACTCTGCCTGTCAAAAAGAAATATTCCTCATTCTTCATATACTAGATTTATTTGATGGTTTTTCAGCTTTTTTCTACATGGTTTACATATGAACATTGTTTTCAGTTCCAATGACTACTCACGATAAATATTCTATACTTTAGGGATTAAACTATTTTTGATACTTTTAATTGTGTTCAGTTTGAGTGAATCCAGTACTCATTTATTGCTGTGCACATAGGAGAGTGACACATGGAATAAAGCCTATTCAAAAATCTTAATCAACTTACTCTCCAGTGGAAGAGAGAAGACATGTATGCAATTATGATAGAGCTGTTACAGGATGGGAATATGGGTTTGAACAAAATGTGAGACTCTAAGAATGAGTTCCTTTCCAGCTTGGTGGTGGAGTATGGGTGATGGAAAGGTGGCAGAGGCGGGGGCAATGTGAAATCTCTGAGCTTTTCCAAACAAGGACAAAGATATGTACATTAATCTGAAGGAAATGTCTGCCAAACAACTCATTTCTTCTGCCAGTTGGTCTCTATCTTCATTCTTTCAAGCCTACGTTTCTTTCTAGTTTCAAAATCTCTGAACACAGAACATCAGCAAAGTTGCCGTTTTTACAACTAATTGCTGAGACTTGGAGCTAATGGTGACCCGCAGGTGATAACCTATGTGTGTAACAAGAGTGGGTTAAGTTTTTTAATCACTTTGCGTCCAACTGTCATCCAGTCTTAAGAACAGAGAATCAGACCAAGCATAGGTGGGGAATGTCTTATGTCACCCTCTTTCCTCCTTTGCTTTGCATTTCACTTGGCAAGAACAGAACCAAGGCTCCACATTATCTAATTGGGTTCAAGAAAGAGCTCCTGTCATGATGTCACTTGGAGGGTTATCTGAGCAAGGAAGGAGGATGATGAATACCAGGACAGTGATTGCATTTTTAAGCAATAAGCAAATTTCAAGAGACAGTTGCAGGAACATGGTGATGGTAGTAGTGGGGGTCTCTGACCGTGCTTCATGAAAATAATTGCCCTTTGTTGAAGCTGGCTCTTGTTTCTCAGCACGCAATGCAACTGCAGGTTGGGTCTCCTTTTCCCTGTTGCTTTTGGTACGCAAGGCATTTGTAACTCCTGAACAGTAGAGATGAAGCTATTTGGCTCTTGGAGATACTTTGCTAAATTTTTCCATGCCTTGAATTCTTCATTCCCGGGCCTGCCAGAGAGCAAGGGGAGAAAACAGCTGTCTGTCTGAATGAATATTCATAGGAATGAAAAATGTAAGGAGAAAGCTCTTTCTCACCATTTGGTGATGAGTTAAACAGGGAAAGTACATGTGCTCCTATGCAGAAAATAACAGTGAGACTATTTAGCACACAGGGGGCTTTTCTTCATTCAGGGGTACAAGTTTTCTAATTTATAACTCTACATAAAAGGTGAACTTAATGTGTATAAAATGTATAGAAAAGGATTGGTTGTGTAAAACTTCTCATATGTATATGTCACTGAATGACTTCAATCCTTCTAGCACTGAGAGATATGGGAATTGTTTTTTTATTAGGAACATAAACACCCAGAAATGTGCATGTATGTATATAATGACTTTTCCATGTATAATTCATGTTCATTGTATAATTTATATTCCAACCGAGAGTGTTTTTGTCTGGATGGCTTATTTGTGACTTGGCATATTCGGATAATATTAAAAATATTTTTTAGAGGCCTGTGCCGTGGCTCAGCAGGCTAATCCTCCGCCTTGTGGCGCCGGCACACCGAGTTCTAGTCCCGGTTGGGGCGCCGGATTCTGTCCCGGTTGCCCCTCTTCCAGGCCAGCTCTCTGCTGTGGCCAGGGAGTGCAGTGGAGGATGGCCCAAGTGCTTGGGCCCTGCACCCCATGGGAGAGCAGGAAAAAGAACCTAGCACCTGGCTCCTGCCATCGGATGAGCGTGGTGCGCTGGCCGCAGCGCGCCGGCCGCGGCAGCCATTGGAGGGTGAACCAACAGCAAAGGAAGACCTTTCTCTCTGTCTCTCTCACTGTCCACTCTGCCTGTCAAAAAAAATATATTTTTAAGAGAACTTATTTTCTTCTACTGTTTGCCTTCTTCCATCCAAGCTTATTCCATGAACACAGAGAATTAAATGTATACTTGATGTGTAGAAAACAAAGACAAAATTTCTCCCAGGACTTCTGTCATGTAGTGTAAAAATTGTCATTGATTTTAAGTCTTTGAGATTTTATGGTGTATACATGTGTATGTATGTACACAAACACATATACACAAATACAAGTACATACCTAATCCACAAGATGGGAAGTAAAATAGCCTACCAGAAGACAGCAACTTGAAAGTGATGGAATTGTGGCTGTAAAAATAGTGTTACAACTGTGGAGTGGTTTTGTGTTCTATTTGTCTCGGAATTAATCACCTTTGAAAAGTCCTTTTTACTTGGGTGGGGGCACATCAAGGGGAAGAGGTTGTTTCATTCTTGGTTCCTTAGAGAGTTGGACTGTTTGGCTAGAGTTATGGAAAAGGGATTGTGTCATAAGTGAAGTTACGGTTTCAGGACTGTTTCCAAGTATTCCTGCTCTGGTTACAGGGGCAAAGAGCTGAGGGTTCTTGAATCAGTCTTTTTGGGCAAATAACTTAACAGGCAGTGGATCTGGTGCCAGGGATTCCATTTCCAAAGGATTTTCCTTTGAAGTGTGTGTTCCCCAATATGTTTTTCCAGCCAAACATATGCCTGTGATTTGAAATCAGCTTAGCCATTTTCTTTCACACTTAGTGTTCATGTTGAATTTTCTGGCATTAAAAGATGTAGAATCAACTCATCTGGTTTCTAAATCCCTACAGTGACTTTGCCACTAATGTTGATTCTCAAGGGTAGAGTTTACTTATCTCTGACTCTAGATAAACACTTGAAAGTTATTTTTTCAATAAACCTATTTCAGGAGGGAGTTAAAGGGAAAAATATATTCCAGCACACATATACTTTGCATGTTCTCTTCTAGAGTTTCTTAGAAAAATATTTCTTGCCTGTTAACATAGTAAAGTTTTTATTCTGCCAGGGATATAGGCCTTCTTATTTTTTTAAAAGATTTATAAAGGCATTGTGACAGGGAGGGAGAGGGACAAAGAGGAGAAAAGGGACAAAAGTGGGAGAGAGAGAGAGTGAGAAAGAGAGAGAGAGAGAGAATCTTCCATCCCTAGGTTTAGTCTCCTAATTCCCACAATAGCTGGGGCTGGGTCAGGCAGAAGCCAGGGGCTAGGAACTCCATCCACGTCTTCCATGTGAGTGTCAGGGATTCAACTACTTGAGCTATCATCTGGTGCCCCAGGAAGCTGGATTGGAAGTGTAGCACTAGGACTCAATCTAGGTACTCTGATAGGAGAGGTGAGTGTCCCAAGTGGAGGCTTCACCTACTGTGCTGTGTTCATCCCTGTAGCGTTATTCTCGGCTTCTTGATCAGCATTATATCAAGCTGCTTACTTGAAATTGTACTCTTTGGATTAGTTCCCCTAGAGAATTCATTGAACATATAGGAGAAAAAGACTGAAGAAATTGAGATTTCTATGTGTCCTGCCTTGATCTGGGGAGGTGAGAGTTATCTGTGGGTAAGTTATCCATGATCTGTTGGTTTTGTGAGTGATCATTTGAATTTACATATTGGAGGCATCAGTTTATTAGAATATCTGTGATGGGAATCTCCCGAAAAGGAACCCAGCAGAGAGTTATTGTATCCTACACCATTGGCTTCAAAAGTAAGCCTTATATTATGTCTTCCAGGGCACTTGGTTTCAGATCCTGAAGGCCCAATTTTGACTAGTGTATACCCTCATACGTTTTTTCTTGGTGATGATGTATGAAAAATCCATTTGTTGAGTAACATACACAAATTTATACTGTGGTGTGAAAAAAAATTCTCAAATAAAATGAGCACCAACCAACCAGAGTTTCCAGATAGAAGAAGGTTATGAGTTATCTGGGTACTACATGTTTGAAATCCACATCTGTTGGCTTAATGATTCCATTTATTGGATTTAGGTGACATTACAGAATATTCCCTTTTCCAGGTCCTTTGCCTACACTCACCTAAGTGAGATAACTGATGCCTTGTGGTTCCCATGGTAGGTGCCACCTTGTTTCTTCCCTGCTGCCATGAAATCACTACTGGTTTGTGAATGATCATTTGGATTTAAATGATGGAGGCTGGAAAAAGGGTACAAAATGGGAATAGGCACTTTTTACCCAGGAGACTGATACCTCTTGAGAAATCCACTAGGATCTTGTTTCACGTTGGTGAATCTTCACTTTGCCTAATCTTCACTTTGCCTAGTGTGCCCCTCAATGTATGCAACCATGATGGCAGATGGACTATTACTAGTTCCTCTAGTTGGTCACACCTGTTTGCTTCAGTTGGCATCTCTAGCTGCTTTTCCAGGTGCAAGCTGTGGTAGACCAGCTGCTTCCAGACAGAATTTTCACAATCATGATGAATAGTTTTAACACATACAGTATGTATCCACAGATATGAGTTTAATTAGGTTGTAATGCCGATATATCATTAGAGATTTTGGAAAAAATGCTATTTGTTTTCTCCATTTTTTTGATATCATATTATCTCTCTTTTTCAGTTAAATTAGATCTCCATTCCACCTATCTTCTTTTCAGAAGACATTTTCCAAAATTGTCAAATTTGGGCAAGATTTCTTTTTTTTATGAGAGATTGCTTTCATTTATTTTATTCATTTATTCAAAACATATTTTTGGTGACATCATTGTTGATAAAGTTTTGTGAAGAGGTGATCATAGAAACATAAATATGTTATGGATTTTGCCTTCAGTTAAGTCATGATCTAGGAACGGGCATGGCATATTAATAAATAACTCTAATAAAATATATAGTGGTATCTATTATTGGGGCTGGCTTTGTAGCGTAGCAGGTTAAGCTTCTGCCTCTCACACTGGCATCCCATATGAGCATTGGTTTGAGACCTGGCTGCTCTACTTCCAATCCAGCTCCCTGCTAATGTACCTGGGAATGCAACTGAAGATGGCCTAAATGCTTGGGCCCCTGCACCCACATGGGAGACCTGGAAGAAGCTCCAGGCTCCTGGCTTTGGCCTGGCCAAGCTCCAGCCATTGTGGCCATGTGGGGAATAAACCAGCAAATGGAAGATCTCTCTCTCTCTGTCTCTCTTCTTCTCTCTGTAACTCTTTCAAATGAATATCACTCCTAAAATGCCTGCAACAGCTGTGGCTGAGTCAGGTCAAAGCCAAGTCAATCTAGGTCTCCTGTACAGGTGACAGGGACCCAATTGCTTGAGCCATTACTAGCTGCCTCCCTGGGTGTGCATTAGCAGGAAGCTAGAATTGGGAGTGGAGCCTGGACTCAAATCCAGGCTCTCCCATACAGGATGTGGGCACCCCAAGGGATATCTTAACCGCTGTAAGAAGTGCCTGCTTCTAAAATGATGTATGACACAAGTAAAGTGCTATAGGAACACAGAACTCCATTATGCCAGGGACCTGGGACCAAGCAAGGCTACCAAAAGAGATAATCTGTGAAGTGTGCTTAGAGCCATGGTGTCGCTCTGAAACACTGGGGGTTAGTACAGTCATGATGACCCTGTTCTTTTGTCCTTTATCTTCAACTTGCAACTTCTGAGTCACTACGTGACATTTTATTAGTCACAGAATTGGTAATATTGTGTTACATCTTGCTCTTCATGGATAAATACCAAGAAAAAAAGGATGGGAAAAGATGTTCATTGAAGTTTAGGATATAGTCACTAAAAAATTAAGCTAATTTTTCTTTCTGTACTAGTGCTTACATACTTTTTCCAGAAAAAGATGAATGCAGATATTATTAACTAATTCATTACAAAGACAACAGCAAATGCTTACATCTTTATAGCATGAAATTGGAAAGGAATTGGTTAGAGTTTTGTGTTTCAAACTTTTGAGAAAGGTGAGATGGAGAGAGGAAAGAAGGAAGAAAAAGGAAGATGTTAGGACTTCAGAATCCTATGTAGACATGCTTGAGGAGGCTGTCAGACAACTCGTGGGTACAGGGTGATTTATGGTCACTCTGTGTGCATAACCAGTCCAGGACTTTTGTTTAGGATTATATGTTTATTTGGGGGTGGTCTGAAAGGGGCTACTCTCTCTCTCCCTCCCTTCCTGTCTCTCTCTCTCTTTGTGTGTGTTTATGGTTTCAGACTCTCCAGCCATTTCTTCGTGCTTCCATGGCTGATAAAATGCTCAGAAAAAAGCAAATATTTTTACTGGATGGTAATTCATTTTAAACCATTTTTATTCAAAGGGCTCTTTTCCAATTTCAGAATGAAGCCCTGGGATGGAATTTAGAAAGTTTTGACATGAAGATTTGTTGAAAGGAGTTTCACTTGACTCCAAAAAAAGTAATATCTTATCCTTGATATATCCTATCTAGTTCAAGGAAACAATTTCTCTAACCTCAGGGGAGACAATAAGGTAGTACCCAAATAACACCACGATCATCTTCTTTTTTTACTTGCCTAATTCCTGCTCCATGCTTTTTGTTTTAGTGCCTGAAATGCTAGAGGGATAAACCTGTTCAAGTGTGCCAGGGACCGGTGCCTTTCCAACCATGCTGAAAGCCAACTGGTTGGATGAATCATTAAATGTCTCTCCACTCTGCTCAGCACTGCACTGGCCTGGATCATATCCACATTCCTACTGTTGACTCAAACCAAAGTCAGGACTTGCTTGTTCCTTTTGGCACATTTTCAGATTGTGAGCACATTTTATGATATGTCCATCTGCACAGCTATCTAAATAACAGAGGACTTATGGGGAGCATGGCTGAGAGTTCACATAAGATCCTTCACAGGCTCCTGCCTGCCTCTTTCCCAATTGGCAGCCACAAATGAGGTTAAGCATGATTATATTAAATGCGGTAGGAGAGTCTGGTCATATGTTACACCTGGGAGTGTTGAGTACTGCATTGAATCAAAACATGGTACTGTTTTGGTGACTTGAATTTTGAGTTTGTCAGAGAGACAAGTCAGCAAATCTTAGCTAAACAGTTTGTGGTATATTATTAGGGATGTTAGATAAGGTAGTTCCATGTAACTCCTATCATTATACATTCTTGGATTGAAAATAGGCCAGTCTCTCAACAGTCTGGAGAGAAAGCCTTAGAACTGGTCCTTTGAACGTGCTGAGAAATGATAATGACATTGCCGACACTCTGAAGGGCACCTCTGTATCCTCCAACATGCTAATGCAAAAATATGAAAGATCTAGGTGCTTGCTGAAAAAATTAAAATGTAAGCTAAAGGACCCTTTTTAATAGCTGAATATCTTTCTGTCTTTTTCCAAATGGTGCCTAAATAATGAAATCATAACTGCTATAATTGGTTGTGCTAATGTGTACTTTGTAAACCATTATAGAATCTATGACATTCCATAGATAAGAGTGTCAACTGTTAAATCAACAACAGGTGTCACTGTGCACTTGCTCCCCACGTAGGACCTCTGTCCTTAATGTGTTGTACTCTGAGAATTAATGGTAAAACTAGTCTTCAAACAGTACTTTATACGTTGTGTGTGTGTGTGTGTGTGGGTGCAAACTGTTGAAATCTTTACTTAGTATAGAGTTGATCTTCTGTATATAAAGATAATTACAAATGAATCTTAATGAAGAATGGCATAGGAGAGGGAGTAGGAGGTGGGATGGTTTGGGGGTGGGAGGGCAGATATGGAGGGAAAAACTGCTATAATCCAAAAGTTGTACTTATGAAATTCATATTTATTAAATAAAAGTTTTCTATAAAAAAGAATCTATGACATTCATAATCTACAGTGTTCAAGGAAAAAACCTGATTAATTTTTAGCATTGATAAACATTTAATTAATGCTCATTAATAAAAGCAAGTGCTTGTGAGGACATGATTCATTATTGGGTCTTTTTTTTTTTGACAGGCAGAGTTAGACAGTGAGAAAGACAGAGAGAAAGGTCTTCCTTCTGTTGGTTCACTCTCCAAATGGCTACTATGGCCAGCACTGTGCCGATCCGAAGCCAGGAACCAGGTGCTTCCTCCTGGTCTCCTATGTGGGTGCAGGGCCCAAGCACTTGGGCCATCCTCCACTACCTTCCTGGGCCACAGCAGAGAGCTGGACTGGAAGAAGGGCAACCAGGACAGAATCTGGCACCCCAGCCTGGACTAGAATCCGGAGTACTGGTGCTGCAGGCGGAGGATTAGCCTAGTGAGCTGCGGCGCCGGCCACATTATTCCGTCTTTAGAGGGCAGCGCTCCAAAGAACCACATGTCAGTCACAAACTAAACTTAGAAAGTTTTCTAAGGACCTCTCATCTATTTAATATAGTCTATAAAAGTAATGGTGATTTCATCAGAACTGTTGGGGAACACAAAATGATGTGTCACTGTAATTTTAATCCTTAATTAATAATGAAAGGATAACAGTCAATGGCTTTGCTCTTATTCAGCCATTATTATGTAGCCAGTTAATTGCAACTTATGAACAGAGGTAAATTTTCCAGCTTTAAATTATGAATGACTTTGAAATGTGGCTCTGTTGTTTAAAGCTGGGTCACCATTTCTCTTTGCCAGATGTAGAGCTCAACTTCAATTCCCAAGGAAGAGCAGCATGCCCATTATGCAGTGCCATTTTGGATGCAAGTTTTTGCCAATTCTGTTCTTAAGCTTTCAAGTAATGGCTGATCTGCCCACACACGTGGTAAGGACTCATTATTTGGCTTTACTCCACGGGAATGGGAATTTGGTAATCAAGTGTATCCTTACAGTTTATAGTTTTCTTCCACACTAGAAAGAAATGAGTAAGGAGCTTGTGGATTTCCTTTGATGATGTGTATTTGCTCTTTGAAGATAGGTATGTTCATAGGAGAGTGGCTTCCCTTGAGTTGTAAAAAGCTACTGGCCTCCTCTCCAGTTGGCAATAACTGAATATCCCAAAAGACTGTTCATTTTTACATTTTACTTCATCTTGGGAATCTGGACACTTACAGATATCCTTTAGGTAGGATCTTGTACTAAGAGATTTCCTTTCTACTATGCTTCTAAATCAAGCTTTCTCAGAATCTTGCATGTGATACTGTTTGGACATGCTTTTGCCTTTTCAGCCAGGCATCCATCTGATGTAGATATGATTTTAGACATAGCTTAAGTGTTGTAGTTATCTATCTCGCCATCAAATATATGATATGGAATTCATCACCATCATAACTTCAAAATATTGGATGGTTATAGAGATCTTCAAGAGCTTAGATAACTTTTTTTTTAATGTATTGGATTTAATGTTTTTAAAGATTTATTTATTTGATAGGCAGAGTTATAGAGAGGCAGAGACAGAGACAGAGAGAGAGAGAGGTCTTCTGTCCTCTGGTTCATTTCCCAAATGGCCTTAATGACAGGAGATGGGCCGATTTGAAGCCAGGAGCCAGGAGCTTCTCCTGGGTCTGCCCATAAGTGTAGGGGCCCAAGGACTTGGACCATTTTCTACTGCTTTCCCAGGCTATAGCAGAACACTGGATCAGAAGTAGAGCATCCGGGACTCGAACCAGCACCCATATGGGATGCCAGCACTGTAGACGGTGGCTTTACCCACTATGCTACAGTGCTGGCCCCAAACTTAGACAATTTTTAATCCTGGATGACTTAGATGTTCAATTGCTTAAAAGAAGATGATCTCTAGAGGTTGTTTCTTGTGCTACGTTTTTTTTTTTTTTAATCTTTATTTTTAAATTTATTTATTTGACAGATAGAGTTAGACAGTGAGAGAGAGAGACAGAAAGAAAGGTTTTCCTTCCGTTGGTTCACTCCCTAAATGGCCGCCACGGCTGGTGCTGCGCCAATCCGAAGCCAGGAGCAGGTGCTTCCTCCTGGTCTCCCATGCGGGTGCAGGGCCCAAACACTTGGGCCATCCTCCACTGCCCTCCCAGGCCACAACAGAGAGCTGGACTGGAAGAGGAGCAACTGGGAGTAGAACCCAGCAGCCATATGGGATGCTGGTGCCGTAGGTGGAGGATTAACCAAGTGAGCCATGGCGCTGGCCTTCTGGTGCTATAATGTTAATGTCATACATGAAACTATTCTTTAGAGATGAGAAAAGATAATTAGCTGAAATATTTTACTGCCCAGTAACAGTTTCTCTCCAGTTCTGAAATGTTTTGTCCATTTTCCTGATCATGTCTGTTTCTGGATTGTATTAAACAGAACTGTTGTTCTTATTGCCGAATTCCCTACTGGTACCCTGGTTTAGGCAGTGACATTCACCAGATATTCTATTTAAAATAAAATAATAACTTTTTAGAAGGATGTGGGGAAAAAGGGACACTAACCCACTGTTGGTGGGAATGCAAACTGGTGAAGCCACTATGGAAGTCAGTCTGGAGATTCCTCAGAAACCTGAATATGACCCTACCATACAACCCAGCCATCCCACTCCTTGGAATTTACCCAAAGGAAATTAAATTGGCAAACAAAAAAGGTGTCTGCACCAACCAAATGCCCATCAACAGTAGACTGGATAAAGAAATTATGGGACATGTACTCTATAGAATACTATACAGCAGTCAAAAACAATGAAATCCGGTCATTTGCAACAAAATGGAGGAATCTGGAAAACATCATGCTGAGTGAATTAAGCCAGTCCCAAAGAGACAAATATCACTTGTTTTCCCTGATTGGCGACAACTAACTGAGCACCAAAGGGGAAACCTGTTGAAGTGAAATGGGCGCTATGAGAAACAGTGACTTGATCAGCTCTTGTCCTGACTGTTGATGTACAATGTAAATCTTCATCCATTTTAGTATTTTTTTTGCTCTAGTACTAGTGGTTGAACTCTGTAATTAACACACAATTATTCTTAGGTGTTTAAATTTTAACTGAAAAATGATCCCTATTAAATATAAGAGTGGAAAAAGAGAGGGAGGATATGTACAATTTGGGGCATGCTCAATCGGACTTGCCCCAAATGATGGAGTTTTTTAAAAAAATTTTTTGACAGGCAGAGTGGACAGTGAGAGAGACAGAGAGAAAGGTCTTCCTTTGCTGTTGGTTCACCCTCCAATGGCTGCCACGGCTGGCGCACCATGCTGATCCGATGGCAGGAGCCAGGTGCTTCTCCTGGTCTCCCATGGGGTGCAAGGCCCAAGCACTTGGGCCATCCTCCACTGCACTCCCTGGCCACAGCAGAGAGCTTGCCTGGAAGTGGGGCAACTGGGACAGAATCTGGCGCCCCGACCAGTTCTAGAACCCGGTGTGCTGGCACCCCAAGGTGGAGGATTAGCCTAGTGAGCTGCAGCGCCGGCTGAAGTACTTAGGTTTAAGTCTCAACTTTGGCTCCTAGCTCTAGCTTTCTGCCAATGCAGACTCTGTGAGGCAGTAGTGATGGCTCAAGTAATAAGATCCATGTCATATATGTGGGAACCTTGTTAGTGTTTCTGGCTCCTGGCTGTGGCCCCAGCAAGCTCTGGCTGTTTTAGGGCATTTGGGGGAATGAACCGGTAGATGAAAGCTCTCATTATCTACCTCTCATTATCTATTAGTCTCACTATCTATTAGTCTCATTATCTACCTTTCATTATCTGTCTAGCTCTATCAATCTTGTTATTTCTCTACTTCTCAAATAAATAAAAAGTAAAAAGACAAAGTGATTCTCTATCCCTTAAGTTTTTTCCAAAGATATTTATTTATTTATTTAAAAGGCATAGAGGATTGCGGAAAGGCACAGAGACAAAGAGAGAAGTCTTCTATCCACTGTTTCACTTCCCAAATGGCCACAACAGCCAGGGCTGGCACAGGCTGAAGCCAGGAGGCTGGAACTCCATCTGTGTCTCTCATGTTGGGTGGCAGGGACCCAAGTACTTGGGCCATCTTCTATTGCTTTCCCAGGTGCATTAGTAGGGAGCTGGATTGGAAATGACTGGGATGTGAACTGGTGCTCATGGGGGATGCTGTTGTTGTGGCAGCTTAACCCGCTGTACCACAACACTGGTCCCTCGCTCAACTTTTTTTTTTTTTTAAAGATTTATTTATTTATTTGAAAGGCAGAGTTACACAGAGAGAGGAGAAGCAGAAAGAGAGAGAGAGAGAGGTCCTCCATCTGCAGGTTTACTCCCCAATTGGCCACAATGGCCAGAGCTGTGCTGATCTGAAGCCAGGAGCCAAGAGCATCTTCTGGGTCTCCCACGTGGGCGCAGAGGCCCAAGGACTTTGGCCATCTTCTGACTGCTTTCCCAGGCCATAGCAGAGAGCTGGATTGGAAGTGGAACAGCCGGGTCTTGAACCAGTGCTTACATGGGGTGTTGGCGCCTCAGGCCTGGGTGTTAACCCGCTATGCCACAGCACTGGCCCCATCTCTTAACTTTTAAATTTGAAAAGTAACAGACTTCTGGTTGTCATTAAACAGCATTCTTAGCACTAAATTACATGTCTTATGGTTGTTCAGGCAAAAGCGTTCCATTGATCTTAGTATTGGTTGCTTTGTTCTGGAAAATATAAATCATTGCTGGGAAAGATGGAGTTTCTGTTATGAGTCCTGCTGTTAACAGCCTCAGGCTGTGAGATGTGGACAGGGAGGTGTGTCCTTCCAGCAGTGAGATTCCTTCCTTCTGTTTGTCTGAGCTTTTTATACCACTCCAGCTGTGGTCAACCTCATCAAGCGCTGACACTTCTCGTCAAGCCTCCACTAGGTGTACAGTGTTGCACGCGACTCTTATTTCAGTGGTTCAGTCTCCTTTGCTCTGTACATTGAAGACTCCATACAACTTACTGCAATTCAGTAGTTACTTTAAACTTTGTGGGAACATGCGTTTTATGAATACCAGGATGCCCCTTTTAGAGCAACATCACACCATCATGCTGATGATGAATTATTTACAGATTTAGTTGCTTTTGAAACCTGGTCTGCATCAGGTATGGTACCTGTTAGTTTAAATGAATGAAGGGAAAGAAAGTGACTTTTGTCTTGACAGAAAATAGTATGCTTAATGAATTTGGATGGAAGTCGATACTGGTTTAAAATTCGGCAAGCTACTTATTATATTTCTGGGCTCCAGGGTGTAGTCCCTCCAGGTCCCTAGATGTGTTCATCTGGCATTTGGGGGTAAATGATTTTGACACTTGTGCACAAGAATGTCTTGCTTCCATCATGCAGTGTGTCCCCAGCCTTTGCACATTGCTTTAGCCAGGGTGTTCATGCCTCTGATTCCTTCCAATGAGAACAGAAGATGGAAAATATAATCAGCTCATATATAAAAAGCCCTGTTTTTTAAAATATTACCCTTAATTACTAAGTAAGTATGAAGCTAAATCCCATACTTGAAGCTATCAAGTTTACCTCATAACACTAACTTCAAATGTAGGAGAAACAAACTTAAAGGGGAAGAAAACATAAATTTTGTTTGAAAACAATCATTGTGAATCTGCTTGAAAACCAGTTAAAAGCTGTGCACTTCATTTCTGGAAGACCGTCTTTTTCACATGTCTTTCAGGATGTGATCACTCATCAACTTTTAGATAGAGGTCTGCTCATGTTTCTAATTTTATTCATTGCAATTCCAATTCATCAAAGAATCTTAGAAAAAATCTTTCTGAAATTTCATACACAATAGCCACAGAAATAAAATATTTAGGAATAAATTTAACTAAAAAAGTGAAAGATATCTTTAATGAGAATTATCAAGCACTGATGAAAGAAGTCATCAAGGACACACAAAAAATGGGAAGATATTCCTTCTTATGGATTGAAAGAGCCAGCATCATTAAATTGTCTTTACTGCCTAAAGTAATCTACAGATTCAATGCAATCCTTATCAAAATACCTATGGCATTCTTTACAGAATTAGAAAAAACAACCCTAAAATTTATATGAAATCACAAAAGACCCACAATAGCCAAGGCTATCCTGAACAAGAAAAGTCAAGCTGGAGGCATCATCACACCTGACTTCAAAGTATACCACAAAGCTATAGTAATTAAAACAGCTTGGCACTGGCATAAAAACCAACACATAGATCAATCAATCAGAGCAGAACAGAGAGCCCAGAAATTAATCGAAATACATATAGCCAACTGATTTTTTGACAAATGCGCTCAGACTATACAGTGGAGTAAGGATAATCTCTTCAATAAATTGTGCTGGCAAAACTGGATATATGTATGTGGAAGATTGAAATTAGATCCATATCTCTCGCCATATAAAAAAATCAACTCAAGATGGATCAAGGCTGTGCCTAGGCTGCCTCTGGCAATGGAGTCGCAGCCAGAGAAGCAGGTGGCCACCGACCCTGCCAACTCCGGAGGGGAAGGTGGGCTGCTGCAGGTCGCCCGTGGCTGTGCGGCACACAGCGAGGACCGCACAACGCTGCTGCTCAGGCTGCGAGCGCAGATAAAATAACAGCTCATGGTATATGAATCGATGGTTGATGCAAGTGAAGGGAAAACTCCAGAACAAATCATGCAAGAAAACCAAATCAAGGATAAAATTGAAGAACTGGAGGATGAAATCGAAGAGGTAGAAATTGCTTATAAAATGAAAAGTATTGCATTAAACAGTATACAGCATTCAACTGCACATCAAAATAACCTGGAGAAAATTGATGCCAAGAATAGTGAACTCATGGATAACATGACACAAGTATTAAAGCTAAATAAATAATAAGATCACAGAAGGAATCTCAAAATTTAGAGGGGAAAATGGCTTGATATCAAAGAGAAGAGACTGGATTTCAAAAAAGCTTCAGAAAGTAAGCTTTTAGAAATGCAGACTGTAAAGAACAAACAGAAAGAAGATTTGGACAGTATTGAAAATTCCAACAAGATAAAGACCATACGACAAAACCTACAGATGGAGATAAACATAACTGCATTGTGTTCCAGAACCTCATTTTGGGGAGCAAAGCTAATTGGGTAGAGGATTCTGCTTGGAAAGAAATTGTCCTGCAACTTGAGAAGAATCTCACCAGGATCTAATGAGAATTCTCCCGTGGCATTTTTGCTTTTGTCTTTGATGTGTCATTTAAATACCAGATTTCAAGAAAACTGAGTTTTTGGAACTATTCTAAAACTGCAATTTTTTTAGCTTGAGTCAATAATATGAAATCTATTATTTTAAATATTATAATTAAAGCGACTGATATACTATCAAAGAACCCTGAAATCTTATCCTTGAAAGGAAGATGTTTGGTTCAACTTTGCATTGAACATGTACATTTTCTGTAGCATTGCTGGCCAGTCCTAATTCTTACTATGAATACAGTTGTGCATTTGTCACACCAAAGTATTAGAAAAGTATATCCAATCTGTTAGCAGTTTTTTTTTAAAGATTTATTTTATTTATTTGAAAGACAGAGTTATAGAGAGTAACAGAGAGAGGCAGAGACAGAGAGAGAGGTCTTCCATCCGTTGGTCCACTCCCAAAATGACCACGAAGGCCAGAGCTGAGCCGATCCAAAGCCAGGAGCCAGGAGCTTCTTCCAGGTCTCCCACGTGGGTGCAAGGGGCCCAAGGACTTGGGCCATCTTCTACTGCATTCCCAGGCCATAGCAGAGAGCTGGATCAGAAGAGGAGCAGCCGGGACTAGAACAGGCGCCCATATGGGATTCCAGCACTTCAGGCCAAGGCTTTAACCTGCTGTGTCACAGTGCCGGCCCCTGTTAGCAGTTTCTAGTAAATATTTGTAGTAGGATTGCAAGTTACTCCTTTTCTCTTTCTGTATTTAGAATGTATTACTTTTATAAGTTAAGAAAAAAAAGGAATAAATATTACTTTTTTATTTAAAGATTTATTTTATTTATTTGAAAGAGTTACAGAGAGATTTCCTAGGCCATAGCTGGGTCAGAAGAGGAGCAGGCCGGCGCCGCGGCTCACTAGGGTAGTCCTCCGCCTTGCGGCACCGGCACACCGGGTTCCAGTCCCCGTCGGGGCGCCAGATTCTGTCCCGGTTGCCCCTCTTCCAGGCCAGCTCTCTGCTGTGGCCAGGGAGTGCAGTGGAGGATGGCCCAAGTCCTTGGGCCCTGCAGCCGCATGGGAGACCAGGAGAAGCACCTGGCTCCTGGCTTCGGATCAGTGCGGTGTGCCAGCCGCAGTGGCCATTGGAGGGTGAACCAACGGCAAAGGAAGACCTTTCTCTCTGTTTCTCTCTCTCACTGTCCACTCTGTCAAAAAAACAAAAAGAAAAAAAAAACTTACTAAAAATTAAAAAAGGAAAATAGTATCTTTCCAGCAGACACCTCTTCCCCCCTTTGTAGTTGGTTTCCACATTTAAGAGATGATGTGTTCTGAGGGAGGCTTTGTTATTCTATTATGGAGGATGTGTTATTCTATTATGGTGTAAGGAAGGTCTATAGAGATGCCTGTGGATGATCCTCACAACCATGAGACAGGTGGAATCAAGATCATAAAGCATAACAGTCCTGTACCTCGGTTCTCTTACCAAAGAGTGCATGGCTACCCTGGAACCAGAGCAGTGTGGCTGGGTTTTGCGGCCAGGACTCGTGAGTTCAAGCCAGAACTATGCTATTGATAAGCTCTGTGATTTCAGTCAAGTCTCAAGTTGCCCTAAGCTTCAGTGTCATACTATTAAATTTTGTTCCTGCTAACCATCTTACAGGGTTCTTATGAGGATTAGATAAGACCATGTATAACAGGCTGATACAATAGTGATTATTGTCATCACAACCTCTTTATGTCTTCACTTGATTTACTTTAAGTTCAATGTTGTTGCATACAAGTTGTTTCTGCCTCTACTTACAGTCTTTTATTGAGACAAACCCAAGCCGAAATCCCTGCAGTTTATCTCTGGACTACTGGAATTGAAAAGATGTACAAAAAAATGCTGCCAGCAAATCACAGCATTCGCTGGCGTGCATAACTTTTGCCGTAACCTTTGGCCTACCGAATCTGGACTTTGGATTCAGAATAGCATTTTGTTTTAAACTTAAACAATAGACAAATAGAAAAGAAACACAGAATCTTGCCAGTTGGAATCTATGACAAATCAGGCCTTTATTTTGTAATTTTATTTGTAAAGTTATTTCTAAAGGAGGCAAGGATGCTTAGCTACTTAACCTTGCTTAGGAACTTAGTTACAGGTCCAGGACGGTGACCACAATCTTTAATGATGGATGTTTGGTTTCCATCTGTCAATGACTTGTCTAAAAGAAATTACACTGAGAAACAATTATCTAAGAGACATGCTCCCTGCCTACCCATATGGGGATTTTATTTTTGCATTAGTTTGATGACTAAAGGCGTATGCTACCTTAGCTCCTAAAGAATGAAACCGGCTTCTGATTTTATTAACATGCTCTTAAGGAGATTGTCTATGTTAGTGTCCCCAATATAAAGTCACATGTGACTTTGAGAATTGAGAATTGAATCCCAGGAAAAGCTTGGTCTCTTCCAAAGGCACCCTTTTGGACAATGAGGGCTATGTAATCACTTGCTTGTGCTTGCTTGTAATCTCAGCTTCAAGGAGCTTAGAACAAAATTTAGCTGAATTTTGGCATTAAGGTTGAATAGTTAGCTTATTTACATTTTACCTTTCTTTCAACATTGCTAGATTTTTATTCATACCTTTCTTTTATTATAAGCCATATCAAATAATTTTTGGAAAGGACTATGATATAAACAGGAATAGAATAGTAGATGTTAATGGAACTTACAGAAGTAAAAGGAAAAACAGAGAAAGGAACAATACTCCTCCTCTTCCTCCATTTCCTCCCTCCCCCCATCATCAATCACAGAAGAGGCTGGTGGTACTTATTAGTGCAGGAAAAGAAATTTAGAGTATTGTTACTTGTATCAAAATGCTTTTTAAATATTGGAAAAATAGAGAAATACATAACATGCACACATGTACACACTACTAGATTCAACAAATAATTGTTTTCACCGCATTTTCCTCAGGGATAAAGATTTTTAAAGTGGTGACAATAACAAATATAATCAAAGCTTTCCTTTATGCTCCTAATCCCTCTGTGCCCTCCCTCAGGTTATCCTTGCTCTGATGTGAACTTTACTATGTGGACATTTGGATGTTACTGCATGTAGCTTTTGTAATTTGCTGCCTTTTTTTCTCCCAGCAGTGTTTTTTATTTTTATGCATTTTAATAAATTTAATTCATGTTAATTGCCAAGCTAGTTCCCTTGTATAAATGCAAGGGAATGTATATATTAATTTCTGTACTGAGGACATTTAGGATTTTTTCAATTTTCCTTCTGCTACAAATAAATGAGATGATCAAATTCCTCTTTTCATTAAGCATGTTTTGGGAAGATGTGTATTTGGGGGGTAAAAGGACAATAAATGTAACAAATAACATATGTTTGATACTAACAAGTGCTGTGGAGAAATAAAAACAGGGTAGGTGACAGGAAGTAGATATGTGGAGGGGTTTGCAATGTTTTGTTGTGTGGCAAAGAGTATCAAATTATGATATTTTCCTTATGATTAAAACTGCTCATATTTAATGGACCTCCTAAAATTTTCTTGTGCTACCTAATTGATGATTTAAGTCCTCTAAATTCAAATGCTCCTTACAATACAAAACTAGGCACGAACTTATGCTTTCACCTCTTATCAAAACAAACGTGCAGAGTTCCTGCTGCCATCTCCTTGGCACGGCCAACACACTTAAGTCAGTGGAAGAAAATCACCGTGCTGCATCGTGTCAGCGACTGTGGCTCAGGTTCTCTCGGGTTTGGTTTGCATTTCCTCCTCGCTGCCATGAGCTGACACAGCTTCCCCACCGCTCTTTACTGCCTGAAACAATGCAACACCTTTGTTTCTCTAGTGCAGCCTGAAACCATCTGGCCCACTTGGTCCAAGAGCCTGACTTACCTCTGAAGTCTGCCTCTGTTCCTTGCTAATTAGCTGGAGTCAGGTAAAGTGGGACTCCTCCAAAAGCACCTGGGCCTGTGAGGTCACCCGCATGAACCAAGATGGGCTCACTTTCGTTAATCCGTGATGCAAACACCCCAAATCAATCAATTCCTGATAACCCTTGCCCAAAAGGATCCGCAACGCCCAGTTTGAGAAACTCTGATCTGAATCTATAGAGTTAGAGCTCAAGGAGGACCATGGCCTCTAACATGATTTCTGGAATAAACTGCCCAAACAGCCGAGCCACGTAGACACCTTGGGGGTCCCTTTCCTTGGTTTGCCTGGGTTGGTGCGAGTCAGCCTTTCTGTTACAGGGAAGACCAGGGGGAATTTGCTTTGTTCTATTATCAGACTTCCTTGTGCTTCCCAGTCTTCTCAGCTCCAGAAATGCAACAATAGTCTCTTCTAGTTTGGGTTCATTTGCCAAATCTCTTATATCTGTTCACTGCTGTTTTTGTGACATAGATGACATATTCAGTAAGGATGATTCCAGACTTCCAGTTTCTAGTCTATTGGGTATAGATTCCTATGGGTAAAGGGCTAATACAACTGCCCCTATGAAAATGAATCCAGTTTTTTCTTTTAATTATTCACAACTTGGATCATCAAATATTTTTTCTGGCAGGTCAGTGTTATTATATATATATATATAACCAGAACAACTGTTATAGTTAATATATACTAATAGTATTGATAGAAATGACTTCACTGAAAATTTGTTGCTTGCCTGTTAGATATTAGTACAACTAAAATTGAACACAATTAGGGAATTTTGCTCCAATAAAGGTGAGAAATTTTACATTGACTGGGTGTGTGTATTTATATGTTTGTGTATGTGCTCATACATGTATAATGTGTGTTGTTGAATCATGTGACACTGCAGCTTCTGTAGGCCAAAATACATGTATGTATTTACTATATACTTTTCAGATTTGGCTGCCCTATCAGAACAATAACAAAGGTAACAATGTCTAGTTTTCTTTCCTTAAAAAACAACAAAAAGCCAAACTAGTCATATGGGTCTTTTTTTTTATTATTTGAAAGTCAGAGTTACACAAAGAGAGAAGGAGAGGCAGAGGCAGAGAGAGAGAGGTCTTCCATCCGCTGGTTCACTCCCCAATTGGCACAATGGCCAGAGCTGAGCTGATCTGAAGCCAGGAGCCAGGAGCTTCCTCTGGGTCTCTCACTCGAGTGCAGGGGCCCAAGGACTTGAGCCATCTTCTACTGCTTTCCCAGACCATAGCAGAGAGCTGGATGGGAAGTGGAGCAGCCGGGACTAGAACTAGCGCCCATGTGGGATGTTACATCTTGTCTTTTAGGACTCAGTGCAAATCTCACCATGAAGGCTGCCATCGCCATTCCAGGGCAGTGAGGGTCCTTCCAGCTGAACTCGGTGATTATTCCTTTGCTACCATTGTTTTAACTGAACACTTCTTTGTTATTTTCTTTGTAAATAAATTATAAACTTGGGAATAGAAACCAAACCAAGTCATCCATATACTTGTGTTGACAATAGGGTATCATTTTCATTGGAGGATGGATTTGAGGACTTAGGTGAATAACCTACAAGCACAAAAATCTAATTTTTAGAATATCCTAACGTTCACCAACACCTTCTTGAACAAAAATTTTGTCCCCACATCCATATCTCAGAAGTCAATGATGACTTTTTTTTTTTTTAAATCATAGTGCAGGAAAGACCTTCAGGTAATTAATGACAATGCTTCAGCTAACGGTTTTCCTCCCTTTGGTCCTTTTTATTTTTGTAAGAGAACTCAGTGCCCTAAAGGGGAAGAAAGATAATTGTTCGCAATCAATGCTTATGGACCAGACACTTAATCTGAACTTAGCCAAAAAAGTCAATATTTAGCTGTTCCTTATCAGTGTGGAAATGTCAAGCATAGTAAGAGACACGGACACATTTCCAGCTGATTTCTCATTTTTATGTTTTGATGTTCAAAGCTGTATGGAAGAATTTCAACATCAGATAAGACAAAGTGGCCTTTGGAAAAATAAAGGACAATAAATGACAATCCTTGCAGCTGGTGGGCCCACGGTTTATGAGAGGAACAGGCACTGCATTCTAATTTCTCCTCGCTGTTCCTGTGGTCACCTTCCCCCTGCATGGTGCTTGCACTTGATCAGTATTCACAGCAGGCAGCCTTTAAGAGACAGCAACGAGAAATGTCTCCTTGCTGAGTAAAGTCATAATTTGTTGCCACCCAAGACAATTGACACAAATTGTTTGCATTTTAAATTTGCTGTGGCTGGGAGTAGATGCATCAAACATGAAGAGAAGGGTGGTGGGCCTGCAACACAGGAGCTCTGCTGGGGTTTCCCTGAAGCTACAGCTAGTGGATGCATAGAGCAGAGGTTTGCAAAATTTCAGGAACTTCAGAACCCTTTCAGAATTCCATCTAGCTCCACAGGACTCCAGCTGACCTCACCCAAGTAATTGCTGTTGAAAGTTGTATTTTGTTAAAAAGCAAGGTTACATTGGAGAAACCTGTAATGATACTCACATTTAATGAGATGGTTGGACTGTCTGTCAGCACTGAAGCGTTTGGTTATGGAAAAAAGGAAATAGTGTGAAAAGAAAAGGCGGTGACTTAAGTGGCTAAATATGCATTGTTATAGTGTATGTTTTAAGGAATTGTGAATGGCGGGTGGGCTTGGCATTTTAGGGAACATGAACAGAAGATTTGAAAACTGCTGATAGTGGGCCGGCTCTGTGGCTCACTTGGCTAATCCTCCTCCTGCAGCACTGGCATCCCATATGGGCGCTGGGTTCTAGTCCCGGTTGCTCCTCTTCCAGTCAGCTCTCTGCTGTGGCCTGGGAAGGCACTGGAGGATGGCCCAAGTGCTTGGGCCCTGCACCTGCATGGGAGACCAGGAGGAAGCACCTGGCTCCTGGGTTCAGATTGGCGCAGCGCGGGCCTTAGCGGCCACTTGAGGGTTGAACCAACGGAAGAAGGACTTTTCTCTCTGTCTCTCTCTCTCTCACTGTCTATAACTCTACCTGTCAAATTAAAAAACAAAGAAAAAGAAAACTGCTGATAGAGAAAATATGGTTTCCTTTAGGAATACAGCTAGAAAGGACCTGCACAGACCAGATTCACGGAGCAGCAAGGCACTGAGGGTTCAACAAGAGTGGAGATCAACACTCCAAACTGTCCACATAGTAAGAGGCACACGGGTGCTAGTCACTCCTACAGATCCCAAAGGCCTTCCCTGTGGAGACCTCTGTTCAGGGTGAACACATTAACTGGGAGGCCATTAGACCGAGGCAGCTCCTGTGCCCGACATTCCTTCGAAGCAAACCAGGACCCAACTTAGTATATATAGTGAAGTGCTTATCCCGTCAAATCCCAGTGACTAATCTCTAACCAGGGACTTTCCCCTGGAATGATTCAACTGCAGCTATTTCTCCACTTTACCCAATCAAGTATTTTCTTTGAGTCTTCTTTCTTATGTCCCTTTTGTGAAGTCCCCGAACTGCTTGTGGCCTGGAGCTACTCAGTTCATGAGTCACTCAGTGTTCAAATACACGCTTTAATATTTTAGTTTGTCTTCATTTGTCTTTTCACAAAGGAAATGACTGGGGTGTGGGGGAGGGGAGGGTGGGAGACCTGTGTATATATGTGTGTATGTATATATATTTTATTTATTTGACAGGTAGAGTTATAGACAGTGAGAGAGAGACAGAGAGAAAGGTCTTCCTTCCGTTGGTTCACTCCCCAAATGGCCTCTATGGCCAGCACTGTGCTGATCCAAAGCCAGGAGCCAGGTGCTTCTTCCTGGTCTCCCATGCGGGTGCAGGAGCCCAAACACTTGGGTCATCCTCCACTGCCCTCCCAGGCCACAGCAGAGAGCTGGACTAGAAGAGGAGCAACCGGGACTAGAACCCGGCGCCCATATGGGATGCCGGTGCCACAGGTGGAGGATTAGCCAAGTAAGCCACTGCGCCGGCCCTGAGACCTATATTTTTTAAAAAGAGTCCTGGGATGTTTTATCATCAGGCAGATCTGGAAACACAGTTCTGTAACACCCTCGGGTTATATAGTAGGTACTCAGTAATGGGATGAATGAATGAATGGGTGGATGAGACCATAATGAGGATGCCGGGAGGGCAATCTCAGTCCCTTGTTTTGCCGTGTGCTCAGTGTTGTGCCAGGGCCAGGCCTTGCACAGCCCACTCCCAGTCATAGGAGGAATGACCTCAGAGGCCACTGCTGAAGATTTGTGATATCAGGGGCAATCCTATTCTTTCCCCGATCTGGTGCTGGAACATCATAGTAACACAGAAAAGACTGTATCCTAAAAAGAGAGTTGATACTGAAAGTTAAAAACAGAAAGAACATTTTAAAGTCTGCCTTACGAAGACATCTTTTTTTTGTGTTTCCTGCTGTTGTAGATCCCACTAAGCATAAACCATTCTTCTTTAACCCTTCCATAAAGACACAGAGGAGAAGTGGTGAGTGTGGTATTCTGATCACTGTGTGGATGTGCAGCTAATAATTTTTTTTTTTGACAGGCAGAGTGGATATTGAGAGAGAGAGAGAGACAGAGAGAAAGGTCTTCCTTTGTTGTTGGTTCACCCTCCAATGGCCGCTGCGGCTAGGGCGCTGTGGCCGGCGCACCGCACTGATCCGATGGCAGGATCCAGGTGCTTTTCCTGGTCTCCCATGGGGTGCAGGGCCCAAGCACTTGGGCCATCCTCCACTGCACTCCGGGGCCACAGCAGAGAGCTGGCCTGGAAGAGGGGCAACTGGGATAGAATCCGGCGCCCCGACCGGGACTAGAACCTGGGATGCTGGCGCCGCAGGCTGAGGATTAGTCTGTTGAGCTGTGGCGCCGGCCTGCAGCTAATAATTTCTGTACTATTTGACAACAATTTAGTTCTTTCTCTGCTGCAACTGCATGCCGTAGTAACTTTGTTATGGTCCCCAGGAGACTCATTTAGGACTCTCTATGGCAAAAGGGAAGGCCACCCCTCCACACAACTTCTAATACCTTGTTGTAATAAAAGCCTTGGAAAAGGAGCTTAGGGGACGTGGATTGGACATGACGAGCGGGAAGAGGAACCTATGCCTTTATTCCACTATAAGGACACATGGTGGGTTATGGGACTGGATTGGGTGAACCCATCATCCCTTTTGTTCCAGTTCTGACCACCTGTCATCATCATGAGGCTAATTTGCGGTTAATTTCTATAGACTATTTGTTAGCTTTACATTACTTAAAACACACAAGGAGCTAGTTATGAGGGAAGATGGTTTATTCTGGCTCACAGTCCACTCTCTGTGCTGCAGTCCCTTTGCCTGTGCTGACAAACTCGAGCTTTCTTCACTGCCCGCCCTTTTTATCTCTCTCCCTCTCTCCACCCTCCCTTCCTCTCTCCCACCTCCCTCCCTCCCTCCCTCCCTCCCTCCTTTCCTTCCTTCCTTCTTTCTTATGGCAGAGTTACAGAGAGAGAGAGAGAGAGAGAGAGAGAGAGAGAGAGAGAGATCCTCCATTTTCTGATTCACTCTCCAGATGGCTACAACAGCCAAGTCTGGGCCAGACTGGAACCAGGAGCCAGGAGCTTCTTCCAGGTCCCCCTTGTGGCTGGCAGGGACCCCAACACTTGGGCCATCTTCTGCTGCTTCCCCCTAGCCATTAGCAGGGAGCTGGATGGGAAGCAGAGCAGCCAGGACTTGGACTGGTACCCATATGTGATGTCAGCATCGAAGGTAGTGGCTGTATCCACTATGCCACAACGCTGGCCCTTTTTTCTTTCTTCTTTAGCCTTGAACTCAAGTCACTTCCTAAGTGATGAAGTTGGGCTCATGTGAGGTCTTCAAGCTTCTGAAATTCTTTTGAAATTAGTTTTTCTTTCTTTAAAACTCTTCACCTTCTTATGCAAGAATCTAGTGGCTTAATTTGTATTTGAGAGAATTTTTATCTGAAAGAAGACAACTTTGTGTGGATTCTCTTCAAATCATACCTGGGACAAGGATTTTTGAAGTGCTGATAGAAAGCACATTGTGAATGTGGGTGTATGAAACAAGGTCTGGTGGAAAGTCATTAGAGAGGCACTCAGGACTGGTTTCCACTGTGGGCACTCGGGGCCCTCTGACAGCCCGTGTGTTCACCAAGGGGCAAGGAAGCTGGGGCATTTGTCTACCATCTTCTGCCCCTTAAGGATTAAAGGTGGTTCTTGGAGGAATTCACTGCTCACCATTTCTGACCCATCCTGGAAGTGGGGAGAGGAACATGTTATAGGGAAAGGAAGTTACAGGCAAAGAGACAACAGATGCATTGGCTCGTGAAGGGAACTGTCTGCCAAAGCTACAGGGATGGGTTAGGGAAATATGAAGTATGTGTACACACATATGTATGTATGTAAAATCAGAAGATTATAGTTTTCAGATATGAGGATGTTGATTTCTGTTCTTTAAGTTTATAACTCACTCTCTTAGGGATCATAGAAATAGATCTCTTTGTTTAAGGTTTGTTTATTTTTTCAAAAGGCAGAGTTACAAAGAGAGAGAGAGAAAGAGAGAGACAGAGACAGAGAGAGATCATCCACCTGTTGATTCACTCCCCAAATGGTGTAACTGCTGCATCGGGGCCTATCCTGAAGCCAGGAGCCAGGAGCTTCTTCTGGGTCTCCCACATGGGCATAGGGGCCCAAACACTTGGGCCATTGTCTGCTGCCTCCCCAGGCACACCAGCAAGGAGCTGGATCAGAAGTGGAGCAGCTGGGATTTGAACTGGCATCTATATGGGATGCTGGAGCTGCAGGTAGTGACTTTACCTGCTATACCAAAGTGCTAGTCCACAAGAATAGATCTTTAATGCTTTGGGCTTTTGTGGCTAATTCCTGCTCATCCTCCAAATCCCCATTTCAGACCCATGCTGCCTTGACTAAAATTTGTTCCTTCAGTTCTACAGAGATTGTTCCTGGGCTAACCCTGATCATTGTCTTCTGCTGGTCCAGCTACTCAGAGGTATGCACTATGCTGCCTGCCTGCTAAGTCTCCCAAAAAAGCCATGCCAGAATGTAGGGGTCATTTAATTCCATCTTTTGTTACCCCCTCATTCTCCTATGATGCCTGCTTTCTAGTGAAGTGTGTGTGTGTGTGTGTGTGTGTGTGTGGATGTGTATTTGAACATGGCCATAAGCCTACACAGTGGCTCCCATTGAGATATGGCATATTCTGGGCATGTTAATATTACTGGTGGCCAGGGCCTGTCAGAATTCTTTCTGCAAAATTCTTTTTTAATATTTATTTATTTATTTATTTATTTATTTATTTGAAAGTCAGAGTTACACAGAGAGAAGGAGAGGCAGAGAAGTCTTCCATCCATTGGTTCACTCCCCAATTGGCTGCAAAGGCTGGAGCTGCGCCTATCCAAAGTCAGCAGCCAGGAGCTTCTTCTGGGTCTCCCATGTGGGTGCAGGGGCCCAAGGACTTGGGCCATCTTCTGCTGCTTTCCCAGGCCATAGAAGAGAGATGGGTCAGAAGTGGAGCAGCCGGGTCTTGAACTGGTGCCTATATGGGGTACTGGCACTGCAGGCAGCGACTTTACCCGCTATGCCACAATACCGGCCTCTCTGCAAAATTCTGAAAGATCATCCCAGGAGAAAATTATTACAAAAGATGAGGAAACCAAGGGTGACAGCTTGATCCGGTAACAATCTTCGGGCCTCTGAGGAGAGGGGCTATTCTTTTTTTTTTTTTTTTTTTTAATTTTTGACAGGCAGAGTGGACAGTGAGAGAGAGAGAGACAGAGAGAAAGGTCTTCCTTTGCCGTTGGTTCACCCTCCAATGGCCGCCGCGGACGGCGCGCTGCGGCCGGCGCACCGCGCTCCTCCGATGGCAGGAGCCAGGAGCCAGGTGCTTTTCCTGGTCTCCCCATGGGGTGCAGGGCCCAAGCACCTGGGCCATCCTCCACTGCACTCCCGGGCCACAGCAGAGGGCTGGCCTGGAAGAGGGGCAACCGGGACAGAATCCGGCGCCGAGAGGGGCTATTCTGAGAATGGTACAAAGTCTGTGACACAGATTAGTCTCCAGGCCTGGCCTCCCTTCAGATCATGTCTGAGTCCTTCGGACAGCTGAGGGGAAGCTGTAAACGAACACTCAAAGTCCTTTGGCTAAAACTGCTAGGCTGTTGAGGCTCAAGCCAGATTACTTGGAGATGCCTCTGGCAATACGACATAACACAAAGAAAGAGGGCTTCTCTTCAGGTTCCAGCAGTTCTGTGGACACTGGGAAAGGACAGGAGGAATGGGAAGCCGCAGCTGTCTGCCAGGACTGGCTCACTAGCATAGGTGAGATGCCCCCAGGAATTTCTCCCAGGGTTGTTGGGCAGTGGGTGATTGACAGCTGAATGCTAATAAGGAGAAAAGCTGTGAACGCTGAGGTAGCTGGTTACTATACCCTCACTTATTCCCATGGGTAATGAGAACTGGCAAAATTGTGAGAGTGCAGATGGAGCATTCTGGCTGATAAGGACAACCTCTTTCATTTCTTTCCACAGTCAAGCTTAGGATAGACATTTGCTGCCTGGTCCATAGCAGTTGCACAACAACTATTCATAGAATGAATTAACTTTTCTCGCATTTGATAAATGTTCAGAGTTGATGGGAACTTGATAACTGACTCATGAGGAATTCCTTGTCCCTCTGGGGTGAGAGAGCCATAACTTTTCTCTGTTGCTTTGTCTCATAGAGAGAAATTCATGAGGTGAAAAAGCATCCATACATATCTAAATAATATTGTCAATGTAAAAACTCAGAGGAACGAATGTACTGGTGGATAGTACTTTATTACCTTGGTTTAGCATCCTTTGCTAACAGTGTGTCTTTGGGCAAGTTACATAACATCTATGAACCTCAAATGCTTCTGAAAAATTAAGATAATACTAACTAGTGATACTAGGGGGAGCATTAAAGAAGACAATATACATATTTAGTTGTGCTTGGGACATGGAAGGTATTTAATCATCATCATCATCATTGTGTTTTAGATAATAAGACTATACTAAATAAAATCCATTTAAGGAATTGGCTCTGCATTGTTTTTCAGTTAGTTTTCTGCCTATGAATAAATATTTACTGTAATCTTCAGAATTCCTTAAGTTTTATAAGGTCTTTGGTGTAGACTCTTGTAAAAAGTTTCTGGAAGTTTCAGTATAGTCACTATGTCCAGTGGTTTTGTTTTATCCTGAATCCCTCCAAAAGTATCAACAGATTACAGGCCTCGTTTCCTCTTGTGTCAACAGAGTTGTCTGATCTGCCTTTCTCTATCAGCTTTTGCTTATTTGAATCTCTTTCAGCTAGACCAGTACCTAAAACAAGGGTGTATCATGTATTCTTCTGAGTGTCTCCTTTGAAAACTGTGTAAGTAAGATTTGTTGGAGCCATGTGAAAGTGTAGATTGCCTAAAAGCAGAACTATTTTTAGCTTAAAGGCAGAGCTATGTTTTCCCTCCTTGGCAAATTCCTTTTCTTTTGATGAAAGCCAAAACTTGAAGCTAGTGGTGACAGATTAAGGTCCTAATTGCCATGCTGTTGGAAATAGGGAGAGATGTTTATTGCTAATCAAGTAAATAGCAAGCTGAATCTCATCAGTGTGGTAAGAAGAGCCCACACTCAGTGGGTTAGTCTTATAGAATACTTTTTTCTAGCAAGCCTGGGAAAATCTGTGGAGTGCTGTAATAAAAACAGCATATGGTCTTTGCAGGAGCTCTGTCATACGTAAGCAATGTGCTGTGGGTGTGGTAATGAACTTCAGGTGTATTTGGCTCAAGACCTCTCAACTTGGGGAAGAGAAATTTTGTTTTTATGCACATATTGGAATGTGATTTTGCATTTCTGGTATTTTTTAAAAAATAGCTGAAGAACTACGTTATTTTTTTATTCCTTATTTGGAAACTATACTGGTCAGCATAAGAAAATACTTAAGATCTTCAAAGGCATACTGTAGAGGTTTGGAAAGCATTTGGTTTGGCTTGAAGCAAGCTTGGCTAGTGAAGTGACAGGCACACAAGAAAGAACAACAGGTGAAAAAATGTGGAGTTTCTTTCATCTTTCAAAGGATTTTCTTGATGAATTGAAACAGCCATGAAAGTGAGCACTGGTCCTCATGCCCAGTGGCCTAAAGAGACTTAGCGTGGGCCAAATCAGAATCAGGCAGGGCCTAATGAAAATCAGCAACAAGCCTAGGCCTAATTAAATATGTGCTCCCCACCCCTGAATTCCCTTTGCTTGACTTTTAACCAAAAAAATCTGGTTTTGTGGTAGAACGATATTTCTCTCCTCTTCTTTGACTCAGACAGAGTTGGTACAGACTAGCAAAGGCAAACAGTGGCATTCGTAACTCAGCGGAACAGTGAGCAATCTTTGTTGGCTAAGTAGATTTTCTTGCAGGTCCCTTTATTTAAAGAATTCATTGTAAAAATTAACTAATGTATTTCTGGACTGAAGTAAATAATATCTCTTGAAGTGGTGTAATGGAAGTCAGAAACAGTTTTTCACCCTCTTTGGGAAAATATCGTATTTGATTGTAACTATTTTTTAGAAGATCTTTTAAATAACTTTCCCAAACTGATTTACAGGAGTCTTTGGGATCTATGAGTCATGAATAATTTTCTGATGAAGATCACAAGACAGATGTCTCCACAGAATTCCAGAAACTTTTAAAGCATTTTTGAGCAATGTGAATTTGACATTAGAATAGTGTCCCAGTTCACAGAGGACCTGGGACTGGACCACTGATTTCCAGGCCCTCAGTTGAGGAATTCGTTTCGGCCAGCACATCCCGTGAAGAAGCTGCTGCTTAGTTTAGTATTTGAATACAAATAAAACTTTTATATAACACAGGGAGATAACATCCTTAATTTATTACAGCATATTTATGAAGTCCTTGGAGATGCCTGGATTGTAATAATTGGTGAGTCTGTTTTGTGTCTTTTCCAAACCCTTTGCTTGGGGAGCAAGTTTTGAAGTCAATGATGATGCCCGAGTTGGAAGAATTCTCGAGGCCCATGTTTGGGGGACAGTGTGGATCTACAGATTGCAGGACATTACAAATGGGTACTGAGCACATGTCATAGAAAAGGAATACAAGACAGTCCACTTCTGTGACAGATCACTTCATATATATATATATATATATATTTAAAGATTTATTTATTTGAAAGTCAGCGTTACACGGAGAGAGGAGAGGCAGAGAGAGAGCTCAGTCTTCCATCCGGTAGTCCACTCCCCAACTGGCCGCAGCAGCTGGAGCTGCACCGATCCGAAGCCAGGAGCCAGGATCTTCCTTCAGGTCTCCCACATGAGTGCAGGGGCCCAAGGACTTGCCCATCCTCTACTGCTTTCCCAGGCCACAGCAAAGAGCTGGATGGAAAGTGGAGCAGCTGGGTCTCAATCCATTTGGGATACTGGGCCTAAATGGGATACTGGTGATTGAGGCCAGGTCTTTAACCTGCTGTGCCACAGCGCCGGCCCCAAATCTCTCCTTTTTTTTTTTTTTTAAGGAAAGAATATATTTGAATCACATAAACAACCAAGAAGGTATTACATAAGAAAAATAATGTAACAATTTATGTAAGTACCTAACATGAGCATGCTCTTATATCTAAAGGGAAATAGAAGTACAGTGCTCAACCACTGTCAAAGGGTAGCCATAAACAACAACAAACCATGCATTTTCGAAAGAAGGTTGGTAGCTGTTTTTCTTTTGAAATGCTTAATGAAAAGCTGCACCAAAAAAAAAAAAATTCTGTGGATTTGAAGATTCTGGAACAATCAAGAGGCAGGAACAGAAGCTCCTGTGCTCTGTCTTTACTGGCTTTAATTGTTTTGGTTTCAGGCTTAGCAGTAGAGTGTTCCTGCCAAGGGAGTATCCATGTGCATGGGAGATTTTCTGCTTTGTTTGACTCCGGGGTTTGAAGAAGTGCCCTGGTTTGTATCAGTCAGTCATATATCAACTTAGTGAAGGGAGCACACGCCCCCTTGAAACAATTTAAGGACTAGCAACTTATCATTAGAGTGAATAATAGGTGGTGACGTCAATTTAGAAAAGATTTCTAGAAATTAATTACTGGCATAGGTCATAAAATTTCACTGTTTTCCAACAATTAAGAACTACAATTCGATAGTGAGAAATTTGTCAGGGAAATATATTGAGCATTTATCACTTTAGAAAAGGGTCCATAAACTTTTGTCTAAAAAGAGTCAGAGAGTAAAGATTTTAGGCTTAGAACCTTTGTAGGAGTAGACAACAAATAAATGAATGACTGTGTTTCAGTAAACCTTTATGAATTACATGTATTATGCATAAAATTTATTTAATTTCAACAGAGCTTAATATATCATTCTTCCTCTCAGTGTCTTTTCAGCAATTTGAATATGCAAAAACTGAGTTTAGCTCCAGGTTGCATAAAAACAGGCTGTGAGTCAAATTGGCCCAAGAGTCATAGTTTTTGTTTGCTGGACTTACCTTAGAATATATGACCCTGTCGTTATTTACACCAAAATGTCTGAGTAGTATTTTGAAGAGCAATACATTTTTTCCCATGCATAATTATTTTATAATTCTGGCCTAGTGATTATGACTTTAAAAATGCATTGTTTGGACCATATGAGGACTGCAGGATGGGGGCTAGCCAAGAGGCACAAGATTTGAGAAATTAAACTCTGACTGTGTTTCTCTCATTATGTTTTAATTCTGTTCATCAGTGAAAGGAACTTGTGTCATTGCCTTCCTTGTTGCAATGAATACATTTGTATAATTTTACAAAAGAACAACTGTGTGGATTCTTTTGCTGCCTGAAGACTTGAGTGTTGGGCTCCTCTTCATAAAAGTTTCCATGACAATCTGGCCTGAAAGATTGACAGGTTTGCCCTCATGGGGAATTTCTCATTAAGGAAGCTTCTCTGTCACCAGGAAGCTTTATGGGGGCTTAACAGTAAAAAGAAGGGATCAACTAGAACCTTTTCATAACCCATACCTTTCCCTCACCCTGGCCTGAAAGAGAGCCCGCTTCCTCCTGTGTGTGGTGCTGGGGGTGTTCTGAGACTGAGGGCGTGGAGAGGACCACCATGCTGCCTGGGATCCTCGCTTCTGACTTGTAACTGAGTGACCCTAAGACAAGCATGAGCGATTAATACAGTGGCTGAGCCAAGATTTGCAAGCTCCCCCCACGCCAGCTTTCTCTAAGTGGGTAGTAAAGTTCAGACCCCAGTTATCTGCGTCTTTGCTCTGGTACTCACCGTGTCACTTCCACATCTCTGTGCCTCGATGTACTCATCTGTAGAAGGGTCATGGTAGTAATGATGTCCTCTCATAGTTTTGTGTAGATAAAGTAGGTTAGCAAATGCAGCATGTTTTAGAACAGTGCCTGGCACACAGTAGTAAATAATAAATGAAAGCTGTTATGATGATTTTGTTTCTTTTAAGCCTTGAAGGTAATGCAGCACTGGGAACTCTCATTTAGAGCAGATTCTTTTCTGCAGGCATCATTGTGGTGACAATATCCTTTGATGACTTGCTTTTCTGCTTTTCTCATCCATTGTCACCTGCATTCCATCAATCTACGTCTGCAGCCACCTCAGCCACCCTGTCCCTTCCCTGCTTTTGAGCTGGCCTTTGTTCCCTTCCCATCCATTGCATTTTGTTATGAATGTGGTGAGCTCCTGGGCCTCATATGGAAGAGGGAAGCGCAGCTCATTGGGTGTAGCCTACGCTGTTGTCATGTGGCAGTGGCACTGCTCAGCCTGGATTTGGTTAGAAATCTGTGGGTTTCTCAAGGCAGGTTTGCAGTCAGCTGTTCACCCAGCTGCCTAAATCTGCAAGGTGATGGAATAGAACCCAATGGGGGAAACTGGTAGTGTCCTAGACACAGGCTTAATGGCTCATTATTGCTTATTAGCGCCCCCTAGGGATTGAGGAGGATGGTCTCTGTCCTTAGGGTCTTTAATAACACGTTGTGCTGGACTATAAATATTGGATTTGGGTTTCCTTTCCTGCCAGTTGCTTTCTGGGCTGCAGGAAGAATGAGGCTTCCATGCTGTGCAGTTTTTAAAGTGATTTATTTACTTTTTTGAAAGGCAGAGTTACAGAGAGAGAGGCAGAAACAGAGAGAGAGAGAGAGAGAGAGATTCCATCCACTGGTTCATTTCCCAAATGGCCACAATAGCCAGTGCTGGGCCAGGCCATTGCCAGGAGCCAGGAGCTTCATCCAGGTCTCCTACACGGGTACAGGGCCTCAGGGGCTTGGGCCACCTTCTGCTGCTTTCCCAGGCACATTATCAGGGAGCTAGATCAGAAGTGGAACAGCTGGGGCTTGACCCTGTGCCCATATGGGATGCTGGTGTTACAGGTAGCAGCTTAACCCACTATGCCAATGATGCCGGCCCTGCACTTCACTTTCTATCCAGCTTAAGCTTTGCTATCTTTCCTCTTGGGTCTGTTCCTGCCTGAGCACTCTGGAGCAGAGTAAGGCTGTGGGACAGCTATTGAAGGGAGCTTTTATTTTGGCTAAATACCAATCTGAATTTGTCTACTCCTGTTTTCTTGAAATAAAAGTAAGAAGCTATTTTTGGCCTCCTCCATGTGCAAAGAGGAGAATTTTTCTAGAGAGAATATGTGGTCTAAGTTAAAGATAAAATCAGTTCTGAAACAGTTTAATATATTTGCCCAAGGAAATGCCATGCCCCAGAGAGGAAGACTTTGGGCAGATAAGTGGGAGTTGCATGATGTTTACATGAGATCTTGGGGTTTTACTGTCTTAGATGGCTCTTTAAAAATACCCAGTTCTCAGTCTTGTATTTTAAAAAAAGCAATGTATGCATTAAATACCTGAGTCTGCCTTAAAAAATACACAGGCCCTCATATTTCCCTTATATTTCTTTACTCCGTAGGTAGCTCATCCATATGAGATGCTCTTCTTAACTTCAAAAGACATTGTGTGTATGCAAGAAATGCCCAGAGTATCGAGAGGAAAGGATGTGCCCCAAATATGTTTTAATTTGATTGAAAACAATTCATCTGGATGCCACTCATCATTGTGTTAATCCCTATGGTTTGGGCTGATGTAGGGTTTGCATTTGTCTGGTAATGCCACATCTTCAGTCATTGTGCAAGGTTCCCATTGTGGGCAAAAGGCAAAACCAGACCCTGTATTTGGACAACATATCATGCAAATTTTTGATTCTGTTGTTCATGTTAAAGATGAAACACTCTTACCTCTGAATTATGGTCAGTTTTCTGGAGTATAACCAGGCGTGCCCACGATGAGTCTGTGCTTATTTTTCTAAGCAAAGGAGGGAGAAGAAAATGAGCATGCTCTGTGCTTCCTGCTTGACAGTCATTGCACACACATGATTTCATTTAATTCTCACAATAACCCTTGAGCTTACTAAGAATTATTCCTATATGACAGAATAGAAAACTGAGGTCTGGGCATTAAATCACTTGCTCAAGGCTACACAGCTACTGGGATTGTAGAGCAGACAATTCGTTAGCCCAAACTGTTTCTCTTCAAACAAAGGGGATCTTTGTTGATCATGTAGCAGAAAATGCTCAGAGGCTATGCAACAGTGTTAACCAGATGGATTTTTTTAAAAATGTATTTATGCTTGTTGAGAGTTGGAGAGAGACACACACACACACAAACACACACACACACACAGAGAACCAGAAACACAAGCACTTCCATCCTTTGGTTCTTTCCCGAATGTCTCCATGGTTGGGAATGGGATGGAGCCAGGCTGGGAGCTGAGAACTCACTCCAGGCCTCCCGTGTGGGTGATAGAAACCCAGTTGGTTGGGCCATCGCTGGTGCCTTCTGGGACATCAGCAGGAATGTGGAGTCAGGAGCTGGAGTTGGGAAATGAACCCAGGGACTCTAATGTGAAACAGAGGCATCTGAACCGCTAGACTAAATACTTTATCCTGCAAGTGGATCCAAGTGGAGTTAACTAATTTTTTTAAAAATAGAAATAGGTAGGAAGAGATGTTGCATTTCAGATTCTAAAAAGCAAAATTTAAAGCTTAAGTTACTTGAAAGTGAATACAATTGCATGATTAAAATAAACTGTATATATGTCTGTACCAGAGAATGAAATATTTAAAACCATTATCTAACATAAATAATCAAAGTCACAATCTGTGTTAGAATGAAATATCATTTAATAAACAATGTAGATTGAAAAATGAACAGCTACCTGTTTGGTTACTAAAATTACAGTAATGATAATAGTTTAAAGTAGCTTCAAGTTATAACAGAATTTTCAGTAATGCAACAAGAACTCAGAGGTTCTTGTAAATGCTTAACATTGACATTACAGTAACCTGAAGTTATTGTTGCAAAGCAGAGACAAAATAGTCTCTTTTGGCTCATGATGAGATCACCAAAAGAAAAACTGGGGAGGTTTTTCAATCTACTTTGGAAAAGTCATAAAAGATTTATGAATTCATTCAAAATAGATTATCTGCAAGTTATCTCTGATATTGCTCCATTCTTTCATATTTCTGTCTTGGTTTTTGTTATTGTTGCTATGCAGGTTTTTGAGAGGGTCAGATGATATTTGAGAGTGCTATGGAATGGTGCACGTTACTCATATGACATGGTACAAGCATGCAGTCACTATTTTTTAAAAGATTTATTTATTTGAAAGAGGGAGAAGGAGAGGCAGAGAGAGAGAGAGAGAGAGAGAGAGAGCGCGCGTGCGAGAGAGGTCTTCCATCTGCTGGTTCACTCCCTAATTGACGGCAATGGCTGGAGCTGTGCCGATACGAAGCCAGGAGCCAAGAGTTTCTTCCAGGTGTCCCATGTGGGTGCAGAAGCCCAAGGACTTGGGTTGTCTTCTGCTTTCCCAGGCCATAGCAGAGAGCTGGATCAGAAGTGGAGCAGCTGGGACTCAAACCGGCACCCATATGGGATGCCGGCACTGTAGATGGCAGCTTTGCCTGCTATGGCACAGTGCTGGCCCCACAGTCACTATTTTCTAAACTTCTCTTCTTGAGAGAGGGAGACAGGTTTTTTTTGTTTGTTTGTTTGTTTGTTTGTTTTTTAAGATTTATTCATTTATTTGAAACAGATAGAAGGAGAGGCAGAGAGAGAGAGGTCTCCCCTCTGTTGGTCCACTATGGGATGCTGACACTGCAGGTAGTGGCTTTACCTGCTACACCACAGCGCCAGCCCCACGACAGGTCTTGTCAATCAATAGGGACACTAGGTGGCAAGAGGGAAGTGGAGAAAGAGAAAGGAATGGAGGGAGGAGATGGAGACAGAGACAGACACGGAGGAGGAAGAAGGAAGGAAGGGAGGAAGGAAGGAAGGAGATGGAGAAGCACTAGGGTACTGGCTCCATGCATTGTGAGTAAAGCGCCCATAGAGTGGGTAGAAACATCCAGAAAGAGCTTAAGAGTACCCAGAATTCCTCTCTGTTCAGAAAGGAGAATGAAAGCCTGTGAAGGAGATTTTACAATCAGCATGGTTCTACGTGACAAGAATACAAAACAGCAGATTTGTGAGAGGAGGATCTACATAGATGACCCTGTGATTGCATTTCTAGTTGCCCAGGACCTAAGCAAGGCATGGACGGGATCCAGAAATCTCATGAACCAGAGAGGAGGCTCAAGCCTGAGAGAACTGGTACACCAGAACAGGGCCAGTAATTTCTGCCGTGTCAGAAAGTCAGGTGAGGCCAACTCTTGTGGGGAGGTTGGGAAAAGCCCTGGCACTGATGGTGGAAGTGCAACCTGGCACAGGTGTTCTGGGGAGTTCCCTGGTTGTGCTTAGAGAAACTAGGTCATGGACACTGAGAACGAGTTTTCTCTCCTGGATATATACCTTAGATCCGCTCTGTCACAGCACCAGGGGGAAACATGTATGAGGATGCTAGCTGATGCTGTATTTGAGAAGGCAGGATTTGGAGCAGTTGGGGAAAGGACTAGTTAATTGTGGGATACATGTGTAGAGTAGAATTCTATGTAGCACGAGAGTTAATGATCTAGATGTACATACAGCAATATGATAGATCTTAAAAAGGAGGAATGTTCTAGAGCATGATTACACTTACATGAGTTAAACACATACAGCAACACAAAGACATTACCTGTTTTTCTAGGACACAAACATACATATTGTCGCTCCTTCAGCCGCAAAAGGAACGACGCTGCTCGCAGTTAATCGGTCTTCAGTAGACTTTTACTTAGGACGAGTGGGAAAGAGAATGGGGGACAGGGAGAAAGGGGAGATGGCGCACACGTTCCTTAAGGGAGAAAGCTGGTGTGTGCGTTCCCGCTCCTGTGGTCCGGTTATATACAGAATTCAACCAATCACAGTCAACCATTCAAAGTCAATGCACAGAGTTCTCCAATCCGGCACTTGATCACGCTCAGCTGTGGAGTCACACAGCAGGCAGGGCATCAGCGCCATCTTGTTGTTTTCCACGATCCTCAGCTAGATGGAAAATTCAATCAGCTGCTACAACCGCATTACTGCTATAAGCCAAGCCCAGCATGGGGGGGTCCCATGGCAAGCCTATCCATGGGTCCCCACACCTATATTAGGATTCTCTAGAGAGACAGCACCAACAGAGAGGCAGATACAAATATGGATACAGGTATGGCTATAGATACAGAAATAGATGAGCCATGGATAAGGATATGATATGGATATAAATAGAGGAAGAAGAGAGGACTTATTAGGGGAATTGTCTCACGTGACTATGGAGTTGAGAAGCCCCATGACAGTGGTCTGCAAGCTACTGAACCAGGGAAGCTAGTAGCTTGGCTCAGTCCAAGTCCAAAGGCATCAAAACCAGGAGAGCTGAGGGTGTAACTCCCAATCTGAAACTCAAGGCCTGACACCCTGGGGGAGCCACCGGAAAAAGCCCCAGGATCCAAGGCTGTAGAACCTAGGGTTCTGGTATTCAAGGTCAGGAAAGAAAGGATGTTCAGAGACAGAGAAAGGGAAGGAGGTGGGGGAGGAATATTGTATTTTCCATCCTCTGCTTTTTGTTCTCTCTTGACTCTCAGATGATTGGATTGTACTCACACTGGATGAGGGTAGATCTTCCTCAGTCCACAGAGTCAAATGCCTATCTCTTCTGGAAGTTATCTGGGTATCCCCTTAACCCAGTAAAGTTGACACCTAAAAATAAACATCACAATATCTAAGTACACTTACGTTTTATAAGCATTAGAGTGGATGCCTCTAGCAGAGAGGGGAATAGAAATTAGGATGAGAAGTTAAGGCAAAAGCAATAAAATGAGTAAAACATGCCTTAGGCCTTATGAAGTGAGATGCTGGTGTACCATGAGCTGAGAAATACAATTAAATAAACTGTAAACCTTCAGTTAAAAAAGAGAGAGCTATGGTTTGCTTGATTTGTAGTGGAAGCATAGGTGTTGTGTTGCAAGAGACTTTGCCTTAGAAGGGTGGCCCTTTAGGGAGCAACCTGCCTCTAGGATAGCTGCTCATCCATATGGCATAAACAGAAGATCTCAGGACCAGGCCGGAATTCACTAAATTGCTTGTTATTTGGTTCTCCGATGCCCTGAAAGATGAAACATTTACCCCCTGAGATTAATTTTTCACTGACTGATCAAACTCAATGTACTGTTTATGTTCTCTGTAACAGGAATTTTAAAGTACATAAATTTTTAAGTAAGAGTCTGATATCCGAAAAGATACATTACTTTGATCTAAAGTAATTTGAAGTTCAACTGGGTGAAATATTGCTACTGTTTAAGCTACTTATTTATAAAATATGTATCCAGTTAATCAGATTTATAGTATGAAGTTTGAACGCTCATGATGAGAAATGGAAGACTGATGTTCTTAAAATATCATCCTCCATGGCCTTCATTAGATACAAGCTGTGTGTCCTTTACCTTCTTAGACCTCAGTTTCCTCATCTGTCCAATTGTACAAGGTGACCACTCCCTCCAAGTTCTGCAGATGCTTGTATCTAAGAAACCAAAAAAGGAATTAAAATTCCACCAAGTAAAAATCCTGCTTGCTGTATTATAAACGATCCATCAGGGCTGTCTCAGGGCTGGAGGTTGACAAGCAATAACTCTCAAGTTATGAGTGGGTCAAACTCTGTTTATGCAATGTTATATTTGAATCATCCTGTGCTTTTCAGAATCAGGCTTTTAAAAAGTTATTATTCTTGTATGCAAAAATATCCCTTAACCCAGTAATATTGACACCTAAAGTTAATCATCGCAATACTTAAGTATGCTTATGTTTTAAAAGCAATCCTTAATATTTCTGTATATCTCATCATCAAAGTCCATATTCTGGGTGGTGTTAAAATGTAAAGCTATTAGTATAAATTTCTTTGGGTGTGGCCAGTACAAAAATATCATGGATAGTGTGCCGGAGGTTCCTGTGATATGAGTGTAGTAATGACTAGTACTTTATAACACTGGCACAGACACTGTGCTGTTTTCCAAATGTCAATTCAGTTCATTTCACACTGTGAAATAGGTACTCTTATTGTCCCCTTTTTCTTTCTTTCCTTTTTTTTTTTTTTTTTTGACAGGCAGAGTGGACAGTGAGAGAGAGAGAGAGAGAGAGAGAGAAAGGTCTTCCTTTTTGCCATTGGTTCACCCTCCAATGCGCTGTGGCCAGCGCACCTCGCTGATCCGATGGCAGGAGCCAGGTGCTTCTCCTGGTCTCCCATGTGGCTGCAGGGCCCAAGCACTTGGGCCATCCTCCATTGCATTCCCTGGCCACAGCAGAGAGCTGGGCTGGAAGAGGGGCAACCGGGACAGAATCCGGTGCCCCGAGTGGGACTAGAACCCGGTGTGCCAGTGCTGAAAGGCGGAGGATTAGCCTACTGAGCCGCGATGCCCGCCCCCCTTTTTCAAAGTGGGAAAACAAGGTACAGAAACTTGCTTAAAGTTACACAGCTGGAAAGAGGGGAGGATAGGATTTGAACCCAGGCTCAAGAGATCATGAATTTAATCACTAGATCTATTATCTCCCTAAAATATAGTACAGCTCGGCCGGCGCCGTGGCTCAACAGGCTAATCCTCCGCCTTGCGGCGCCGGCACACCGGGTTCTAGTCCCGGTCGGGGCACCGGATTCTGTCCCGGTTGCCCCTCTTCCAGGCCAGCCCTCTGCTGTGGCCCGGGAGTGCAGTGGAGGATGGCCCAGGTGCTTGGGCCCTGCACCCCATGGGGAGACCAGGAAAAGCACCTGGCTCCTGGCTCCTGCCATCGGATGAGCGCGGTGCGCCGGCCGCAGCGCGCCGACCGCGGCGGCCATTGGAGGGTGAACCAACGGCAAAGGAAGACCTTTCTCTCTGTCTCTCTCTCTCACTGTCCACTCTGCCTGTAAAAAAAAAAAAAAAAAAATATATATATATATATATATATATATATAGTACAGCTCTAGTTTACATCCAAATTTTGGTATTATACTAGAGATTTTTCTGGACTGTATGTTTTGATTAATGGTCCTCTCACTCCATTCAAGGTCAAATTTTCAAGGAAGATAATCAGAAAAAAACAAAACACATGGCTTAGCTCCCTTATTCTGTTTCTTCCTTCTGCCCTACCTCTTACAGTTTTAGTGGTGTCTAATTATTCAGGCTAACTCGTTCGTGTCTGTTAAGGCATTACCCTTTACTGTCTGAGGCATGCATGAGTATTAGCCCATCTCACTGACGAGGAAGCTGAGGCTTATAGAAGCTCTGTATTTTGTTCATTGTCATCTAAGCAGGCAAAGGAGATGCGTCCGGAACCAGAACTCGTTTGCCCTTTGCAGGATTGCTTCTAAGGCCTCTGTGGGCCTAAGTGTCTCTGTCTCTAAAGCGAAGGCACTGTCAGCTGTCTTCTCATGGAATGTTCAGCTCTCATCCTTTACTTGATAATTCATATGAGTCGAGGCTTACCACGTAGGCCTGGCTAAGGGAGAACTCCCAGTCCAGCTCAAAAATTGGTGACTTTTTTCCTTGATGGCTTTGGCAAATCACAAATCTTGAGCATTTTAAGCAGAAAAAAAAAAAAAACAACACAGAACGCTTGGGTTTGATTCCTTCTGGTGGAAACCATTCTCAATCAGACATGGTTATGATTTATATTAGACAGTCTTTGTTTTCATTAGTAAAGGATTTTAAATAAAATTTCCTTTTAAAAAGGCAATGTTTTATAATAGGGAGGGATTGTTATGTTAAACCAGATGACATTTTGCTGGTATTCAGATCTTAAAGAAAAACCTCTAAAAACAGGCCCCACATTTCTAAAGCCCTTAAAATTTCTTAGTAAAAAACGATCAGGAGAGAGACCGAGGTAGAAGGGAGGTTGTGACTAATTGCCTGGGAACATTTCTTCACCCTTGAAAAGAGCTGGAAGAGTGTGTGACTGGGGACCCAAGATGTCTTGTTTCTATTTCCTTATCATGACTCTTCTTGTTAAAAGTAAAGTGCTAGTCCAGTTGCTTTAGTCTGCCAGAGAGACTCTTGGCCTTGGCCCAGACCTAACTGAAATATTGTCAGAAATGCATTCTTTACCATGTATAGCACTGGCAAGTTCTTCTAATGAGGTCCACACATTGTGAGCAATGAGGCAGGACAATCCCACTGCTCCCTTGGGCAGGGGAAAGCATGGCCTTTCACTTGCACATAGAAGCTGTCTATCATATGTGGCTTTGTGTGGCATGTCCAGGGAGCTGATGCAAATCTGGGTTTTCTTTGTGGCCAGAAATAAGCAGCATTATATATTTATGAGCCTGCAAAGGACCTGGATTCTTATCAGGAAAAAAGAAAGAGCCTTAAAGCTCATTTTATTCTGAGACAAACTATAATCTATTTAATATTATGTATCTAAATTATTTAAAGATGACTGAGTGTTTCAAGCGTGGCTACAGGGAGATTTTGATGGAGTGTGTCTCAGGAAGGAGCAATTGCAGGAAAGATGAGATAATGAGCGGTTAATAGGACAAGAAGAAAGTGTTCATAAAGGCAGCAGGGAGGAAGACGTAGCAAGCTCATGGCACAGAACTCACAATGGACACTAATTCACAGAAGGCCTGGAATCTAGAGTGGCGAGATAGGAGCACACATGGTCCAGGATGCACTTTACAACATTTTATTTATAGAGCACTCACCTCAAGGCAACTCCAAGGGTTTATTTAGAATTCAAATCAGTCTTTACAAAAGTCAGATTGGTTAGGAAAGCAGACATTCTGTTTAGAAGTGAGGAAGCTAGGAGATAGAGTGTTTGCAGATTTTGCTCAAAATCACTTGGTTTGGTTGATGTTAGAAAAAAGCTAAGCGCTTTCTCGTACTCAGTACTCTCAGCATTCTCAGTACTCCACTCTGACATCAGATGTGTGGGTTTCTTCCACATCAAGCAATGTTCTGGCAGCAGCTGGGTGTGCCACAATTCAGCTCAATTCTGACACTCACTGGAGTTCCACAGGACTGCCCTTTACTTCAGTTGTGAGTCACAAGTCCAGCTTGTTAACCTCTGCTGCAACTGGAGTTTCCTGTTTGCTGGAGCGGCTCATGGAACTCAGGAAGATGCATTTCTATCACTTGTTATTGCAAAAGGATACAACTGAGAAACAGCTAGGTGATGCACAGGGAAAGGTGTGAGGGTGCTTCCACGCCCTCCCCAGGCACACCACCCTCCTTGCGTTCAGCCACCCTGAGGCCCTTCCCACCCAGAGTCTCTGGTTTTTTGTTTTTTGAAATTTATTTGAGAAAGAGAGAGGACAAGATCTTGTGCTTCCATTTGTTTATTCACTACCCAAAATGCCTACAAAAGCTGGATTGGGCTAAGCAGAAGACAAGAACTCATTCCAGGCCTCCCGTGTGGGTGTCAGGGATCCACATACTTGTGCCAGCACTGCTGTCTCCCAGGGTGCATATTAGCAGGAAGCTGAGATTCATGCGAGCCAATACAGAAGTCACTGTAAAATGGCATGCCGTTTAGTCCTTGAAAAACACCCACTGTCGCTTGTATGTCTGAGCAAATAGACCACGTGGAATGTCTCCAGGTATAAATCTATTTGAAGTTGGATTCCAGCAAAGATAGAGTTGTAGTTCCTGATGATGTCTTTTCAGAGTTACTGTAGCTTTTGAGGAAAGAGCATGTGTTTTTCTTTTTCTCGAGTCACTGTTTATCATAGGAGAACCAGTTGGAAATCCATCACCAGCATGCCTTGAATGGATCTGCTAGGGACACACTTACATAAAATTCTGAAGTCTTGGTTACTTTTGGCCTTGGCCTATTCTACTTCCTTCTTTTGCTCTTTAAAGTAAAAGATGCTGATAAATTAGGTTATGAGTCATATATTCTCATTTTAACAGGAGTACCTTAGAGACAGTATCTTAACCCAAAGGAATGAATCTTATAATCAGAATTTCATCCACTGTGGTAGACTAAAGGGGAAGAAATTTGGGGTGAATGTCCTTTGTGAAAGGACACTCCCAATGGCTGGGTAACTAATTTATGGTGAGTTTTCACTTTCAAAGTCACTGCCGGGAGCCCCTCTGCTGTGGATTCTACAGAATCTATGAATTAAAAAAAAAAAAAAATCCATCAATAGTCCTCAACTTGTATGGAGGCTGCCTGCCTCCTTCTGTGCCAGGCCTGAATGACAAGGAGTAAAGGCAAACCATGGTTCTTGGGTGCCAGGCCCTTTGGGAGCTCTGGCCTAGCAGAGGGAGGAACCCTCACTCCATGAAGGGCAGACAGCAGAGTTGTGGCAAGGGAAACACCAACTGCTTAGCTTCTACCGGGAAGGGCGCTCGCGGGTCCTGGGCCTGGATCTGTCGCCACCTGGCTGAGTGGCCCCGTTGAATCCTAGCCAGCAGCCACATTATCCAGGTGCCTCCTGGAAACCTCTTCATAGCCAGGTGTTTCCTTGGTGCAGCGCTGACCCTTTACTCTGGTAGGTGACTCCTGTGTGAAAACAACTCGAATGGATCAGCTTGGGAAATGCTATGTGGTGACTAACTTTAAGCTCTGAATTTACTTTGTATTCTTGTCTGGAGCCACTTGTTGGGGAGAACCTTGGCTTGGCTGGCCAATGCCACGTGGCCCTCTCTAAATGGCTGGGTCAGTGTCTGTGCAGCAGAGTCAGGATTAGGATCTTAAATTCCATGATCTCAAACTTTTTTTTTTTTTTACATTTTATACTTATAAAAGTAATTTATACAAATTATAAAAAATGTAAGAAAACAAAGATCACTCATAGTCTGTGATTCAGAGATCCTGCTATTAAAATTTTGGATTATTTTCTTCTACCTGTATCAGTAATTTTATTTTATAATTTGAGAATCATACTACATACACTTTAAAAATTCCATTTCTCTTACTTATTTCTAAATCAGAAATGTTTTCTTGTGTCCCTAAACATTATTTGAAATTGTGACATTTATAGGTTACATCTTATCTCATTGCATAGGTATATTATAATTTACTTGTGATCTCTTATCACTCTCATTACCGAGGCCTCACATACAACTTCATTCTGCCTGTGTGCCCTCAAATTTTATGAGATGCTGTTCACTCCCCAAATGGCTGCAATGGCTGGAGCTGGTCCAATCTAAAACCAGGAGCCAGGAGCCAGGAGCTTCTTCCGGGTCTCCCACAGGGGTGCAGGGGCCCAAGGACTTCGGCCATCTTCTACTGTTTTCCCAGGCCACAGCAGAGAGCTGAATTGGAAGAGAGGTAGCCAGACATGATCCGGCACCCCTATGGGATGCAGGCGGAGGCTTAGCCCGCTATGCCACAGTGCCAGCCCCATGAGATGCTATTAAAAAGACAGGCTTATTGTGATAGTTAATTTTATGTGGCAGCTTGGCTAAGCAGTGGTATCCAGCTGTTTGATCAACCAGTAGTCTAGATGGTGCTGGGTGTCAACGACATACACAATATCTACAGTCCATTGGCTGCAAGCAACAGAGCTTCTCATAGATGAAGTGAGGCTCTTCCCGTCAGCTGACAGCTTAAGAGCAAAAGCGAGGTTTCCTGGAGAAGAAGGAGAGCTGTGTCCTAGAAACCTGCTTGCATTTCCAGTCTCCCAGTCTGCCCTGCAAACGTCAGACTCATTGGACTTCCAGCCTGCACTTCCTGCGGATTTTGGACTTGCCGGCGTCTACAGCGGCATGTGCCAGTTTCTTGAAATCTGTCTTCTGTTCAATCTGTTTCTCTGAAGAACTATGATGGACTCACATATGAAATCCGTTACTGTGTTTGCTTGAGAATGCTGTCAGACATTCTTTCTCTATCATATCAGCTGGAGGACCCACAGAGGACTCACATAACGTTCACTGGGAAATTAGGAGTAGGAAATATATTTGCTTTCATTTTGGCATTAGTATGTTTCTTGTTCTCTGACAGTGAGAATTACTCCACTGTCCTCCCACACTTCTTCTGATACAATTTGAAAGAAGCACGGAGCTCCGTTGTGGTAGCCATGTGGGTCGAATTATATCCTTTTTTCCTGATCACGCCTTATCACATCACTAAAATTTTCTGCATCTCTTTCTCTCCTCTTATCTGTAAGATGTCTCAAATCTTTGTGGAAAAGAATACAATGGACCTGACTTTCACCTTCTTGTTTTCCTTCTTTCTTTATCTCTCTCTTTTAAAAAAGATTTATTTATTTATTTGAAAGGCAGAGAGAGAGAGAGAGAGAATCTTCCATTCCCTGGTTCACTTAACCAAGTGGCTGCAACAGCCAGGGCTGGGCTGGGCCAAATCCAGGACCCAGGAGCTCCATCGGATCTCCCACATGACTGGTGGTGACGCAGTACTGGGCCATCTCGTACTCTTCTGAAGTGGAGCAGCCGGGACTCAATCTGGCACTCGGATATGGGATACTGGCATCACAAGCAGCGGCTCAACCATCTGTACCACAACACTGGCCTTTGGTTTCCCTTCTTCAGTTTCAGGGAGAATATTTTTCTTACTCTCTGACTGAATAAAAATTATGTTTATTTTTATCTTCTTTCTAAAGTCTTGAGAAAAACCATTCAACAAATATGTTTCTTCTGCTTATTCATTCTGTGTGGCTATGGCAATAGTGCCTACTGGGTTTTATCTAGCAGGGCCAACTGTTTGGCTTGAACCCTGGGCAGGATCATTGGACCAGTCCTCAGGCATTTGAAGTTGGCTAGAAATGGTCAGTGCTTGAGCCTAGAGACTACAAACAGGGTGTGAGGTGGGCTGATTGGCTCAATTAATTGTATGCATTAGAAAACTTTGCTCATTTTGCCTAGTGCAATCCCCATTATTTCAAATTGAAGCCTAGCTTCAGTGATAGTCATTTTGTTGTCAGTATCAAATTTGGTGTATAAGAATCTAGTTCAGCAGCGGCCACTGGCAACTTACAAAGATCAGCTTGTGCAGAAGCTGCCTTGAAGATGTAAAATCCTTAGACACACAGAAACAGCTCCCAAACAGAGCACCACAAAATATCAGCAGACCTCCAGTCCATTTTTGCTCCCAATAGATGCTTTTGATTCATAGAGACATGAAAATTACATAGGAAATACAAAATATCCAAGGTAAAAGGCATGTGACAGAGACTATTTTACCTGTCCAGGAATATTTTATACTTTGATGAAAAGATGCAGCAGTCTGGCACATTTGGAATATTCTAGAAGGTAGAGTGAGCCAGGCAGCCTTTAAAGAAAGATATCGAACAGAGCCTTCCCTCATGACTAATGAATATGGTTAGAACAGTACGTCAGGAAGCAGAATGCTCTCATTTTCTTCTTTTGGGAGTATACAGTATATAGAAATCTGTCTTTTGTGAAAATATTTATGAATTTATTGTTCATTCTCCCAAATGGTTACTTTCCCAAATGGCAAACATAGTTTGAGTCCTAGAATTTGGATTTAGCCTCAGAGTTTCTCTAAATACCACTTGTCTGATGTTTCTTTAATATGGAGATTAAACGCAAACATGAAATTAGCTTCCTTGGAAAACTCACTTTGAACTTGGCTTTTCTGCGGCGGAGGAGATGATCTTTTGAACCGATGCCACATCGACAGTGTGTTCAGAGCTTGCATGTGGGCCTGCCTCACTTACCCCTTCTTCTTTATTTAGGCAGCTCAATATTATTGGCAGGTTGCTTCCACCAAAACCTATATTTTCTAAAGGATTTTTCTCAGCTTCAAGTAGGTTCAATACCTTTCATGGGAAGTTGTGCTAAGTGGGCAGAAAGACTGCAGTGGCAATTACAGTAGTAACAGCAAAAGCAGCAGCCGAATTGCTGTTGTTTCCTTGGGTGTATAAGGCAAAAAAGATGGTGCCTGTGATGTAACATTTAAAGTAAACAGGGCCGAGGAATTGTTCAAAATAATTAGTAACCCTTTGCTTGTCTTGAGGTCCTGTTTAGATCATTTCAATGTTTCTAGTTTTGTAACAGCAGCTGCATCCTCAGCTTAAGAAGGAGAATTCAGTGTTAACCATGAGAGCGACTCCCCCTGTTTTGGAAGCTATATGGAAGCAATTGTATCTAATCCGTTCTTTTCCTATCTCTTGGGAACTCAAGATAATGGTGGAATAACCCCATAGTTAAACCGTCTGTTGAATTTGCGAACATGTAAAGACTGAAGAACTCAGGGATCTTAGCTAATTGTTTTAGTGGCATCTTTCACTGATGAATAAAAATCTCTTTGCTAATGACATCTTATCTTGTTGGTTGTCTTCATGCAGGTCTTTTAAAGCCTGGCAGAGGTTAGGAACACCACTGACTAGACATAGGAAATGTTCTAACATCCATGCTTCACAAATACATTTTATGGTGATCTGGCTGTATTAGGGAAGCTTTAAAAATTCAGTAGAGCTTTGCTTCACGTTTCTGGATATTATATATAGTATGGGCAGTATGCTTTTTAAGTCAACACAGCATACAATACTCTAGACTAATAGAGTGGCAAAATGCTTGATTTGTTATGTGTTCTTCATCCTCAACATTTAAAAGTACTGGTTGTTAAACTTTGAGAAGTGAAAGTATTGTCCAGTCTTTTTAGGCAATGAAAGAGGAAAAGCCACAATGATGGAAGCAGTGAGTGTGAAGTTCAGGACTGTGGAAATGCCATGGCTCAGGAGGGGTAGAAGGAAATTGGAGAAGCCAGGAGCAGAGCAAATTTGCTCAGGTTGCTGCTGCATGGGAAATGTGAACTGTTAATAGACAACCGTGGTCATCAGTGAGTCTTCAGCTGTTTGATTTTGATAACTGGCATTTCATGGTCTGAGACAAAAAACAAAAACAAAACAAACAAACAAAAAAAAAAACCAACCAGATCTGTCATATTATTTCTCCTACCCCTGCCATTAATAGTAGACAATAGTGGCAAATTATTGAGAAATCAACTTAAAAAGTCACTTTATTAAAGATTTTTTTTACATAAAGTAAGCATCACCCACACAATCTTTTGTTGTTTATAGCCCTTGTCTATATTCCTGAGAAAAAGTGGTTTTTCTACTTACTACTTGTTGAATTCTTTATTTGTTGGAGGATTAGGCTTGTGATTATAAAGTAAATTGAAAGTATGCCGTTGCAAAAATTAAGAGGAAAGTAAGAAGGAAGCAAAAGTGAGTGTGGGAGTGTGGGAGAGAGAGAGGGTAGCGTGGGAAGTATTATTATGTTCTTAAAACTATATATATGAAATACATGAAATTTGTTCCCTTTAAATAAATAAAAAATATCTTAGCATACTATAAAAAGAGAAATACTTAAGTAATAGATTTTATTTTGGCTTTATGCTTTACTTTTTATCTAGATTTTTATATTTGATTAATTCACTTGACTGAATGTTTGATTCATGAACAAAAATATCCTAAAGACTGTGGAGAAGAAGCAGTAAAGTGAAAAACCCTCATTGGCAAAGATACAGTTGTGTGGCTTATAGACAGCTATCTTCCAAAATTGTTGTTTTATATGCATCTTATCATTGGTAGCTACTAATTATTGAGTATTTACTGTGTGCTGGGAATACTATAGAGACCATTTCATAAAATCATTGTGACTCACAGAGGCTCACAGAATGAAATGCCAGAGGACTGAGAGGGAGTAGAGGCAGAGCCAAGCTGTGTCCTGTCTCAGGGTCTCAGGTCTGCCTGACTCTGTATTCTGCTTTCATTGTCACCACAATATTCTCCATTTGCTGATTGCAATTGCAGACGTTTTCTTGAAATTTTCTTCCAGTTTTCCTTACAATACTTTGGCTAATAGACCAGGCTACAACGTTGAAACAAGCAACACATTTCCTTTCGCCTTCCTTCAGCCTCCTCTTGGCTATGTCTGACCAGTGGTTTGTTCTTGGAGTCCCCATGGAGGCCGTGATCTGAGAACTCTAGGAGGTCTCAGTTGTATTCTCAGCCTTCTGATGTTGGGATAGTGACTGGAAAGGGCAGCGGTGTCCATCTGTGCTGGGGAAAGGGATTCTGGGTGCAGCAGAACCGTGGAGCCTTCTCTCCCACACCCTTCTTCTTGTAGGTGGCGTTGTCTTCTCTGAGCTCTGCCTATCCAGGGCAGTCTTGCCTCTCTGACTCCCAGGGACACTCCAGATGAGGAACTGAGCAGGATGCTGGAATTTCACAGTGAGGATGGCAGAAAGAGAGAAGTCCTCCCTCTAGTCGTGACCCAAACCGTGAGGCTTGCCCATAAGGAAAAAAGAATTGGGAATAAACTCTCTTAAAGGTCTCCCACTCTGTAGAGACTGCAAGGTGTCCAGCACATAACAAATCTTCCCAGCCAAATGAATCAGTTTATAGGGTTTTATTGGGATTCTGCTCCCGGTGAGGTTCACCGTCCCAACAGGATAGGGAAGTCACACATCAGAGGTTGGGAAGGCTCCTTTTATTGATTCAGGATGTCGGGGTTAAGGGTTGAGGTGTGTCTGATCCTCATTGGTTGACCTTTTGGCTCACACAGGGACTTTGGCAAGGACTTGTCATTCCAGAAAGTGCAGGTAGGGACTCTCCATTCCCGGAAGTGTGGGCCTTCTCTCCTGCGGATCCCGCAGCTACCAGAGGCCTATTCTCCAACTGCGTTTTTATTTTTATAAGGATGTATTAAGTTGGGATAGAGGTTTGTTAAAAATTAGTACAATGGAGTTAATATTTACGGCATTGTGAGTTTTCTGTTGACTAAATAGAGGCATTCTGGCAGTGGGAATCAGCAAGAGAGGAATTCTTATTTATTTATTTATTTATTTATTTTGACAGGCAGAGTGGACAGTGAGAGACAGACAGAGAGAAAGGTCTTCCTTTACTGATGGTTCACCCCCCAATGGCTGCTGTGGGTGGCGTACCATGCTGATCTGAAGCCAGGAGCCAGGTGCCTCTCCTGGTCTCCCATGCAGGTGCGGGGCCCAAGCACTTGGGCCATCCTCCACTGCACTCCCCGGCCTCAGCAGAGAGCTGGCCTGGAAGAGGGGCAACCAGGACAGAATCTGGCGCCCCGACCGGGACTAGAACCTCCGCAGGCGGAGGATTAGCCTATTGAGCTGCTGTGCTGGCCGAAAGGGGAATTCTTATGCAGTAGAGTAGCATTAGTGTTTGAAATAGTCCCTCTTCTCCTCCTTTCTTCCTTTCCTTCCTTTCTTTCTCATTTGTTCGTTCGTTCTTGCCTGCCCCTTCCTTTTAAATTAAATATCTATCTATCTATCTATCTATCTATCTATCTATCATTTGTCTATGAGTCTATGCTGGTATCTGGGGATATAAGGATAAACAGATATAGATACTATCCTGATTAATGTTAATAATCTCCTCTCTCTGTATCCTCACACACACAGAGAGACACAACACACACACACACACACACACACACACACACACACACCTTGATTCACATAACAGTAAGGGATATTAACGATGTTAGAGGAGTTTAGGTCCCATTGATTTGTGCATGTGATAGCTATGGGTTAAGGAGTGCTAGGGATATGACATTGAGTCAGTGCTGGGAATACAGAGCCTAAAGTTCACTGGAAGACAGCCTGTAATCAGGGGTGTACAATGTGGACTGGTCAGTGCTAGATCATATTCTTTAGCAAATTGTTTTCATTGCCTACTCAGATGCCAAGTATTGCTTAAGAGCAATTGGGATTAATTCCCACAGAAGGTTGCATTTGAGCAGGATGTTGAAAGGTGGGTGTGAAGCAGAGATGAAGGGAGAAAAGCATTCTTACTTGAGAGTGAGGGGAGAGTGAAGGGAAGCATCCAACACTTCAGGAGGAAAACAATAGTAGGAGTAACAATAGTAACCTTACTTAATATATACTTTGTGTCAGGCATCATTGTAAACTGGCACATTTTTTAAAAATCAAATAAATATTCCTCATAACATCTCTGAAGGTTGGATGCTGATGCCATTTTATAGGGGTGAAAATTGAAGCACAGAGAAGTTAAGTGATTTGCTCAAAACCACACAGGTAGTAAGGGGTCAATTAGAGATTCCAGCCCATGCAGTTTGTCTCCTCAGGTTATCACTATCAATCTTGCTTTAGTCAAGAAAGGAAAAAGCTGTAGGTAGAATCAACCATGATATCCAATGACAGATGAACTAATAAAGAAAATGTGGAGGGGCCAGCGCTATGGCCTGGTGGGCTGACCTCTGCCTGCATTGCTGGCATCCCACATGGGCTCCGGTTTGAGTCCTGGCTGCTCTTCTTCCAATCCAGCTCCCTGTTAATGCACCCGGGAAGGCAGTGGAGGATGGTCCAAGTGCTTGGGCCCCTGCACTCACGTGGGAGACCCAGAAGAAGCTCCTGGCTCCTGGCTTCAGATCGGCCCAGCTCCAGCTGTTGCAGCCATTTGGGGAGCAAACCAGTGGATAGAAAATCTCCTCTGTCTGTAGCTCTACCTCTAAATAAATAAATAAGATGAAAAAAATTTTTAAAAATGTGAAATATGTACACAATGGATTATTATTCAGCCATAAGAATGAATGAAATTCTGTCATTTGCAGCAACATGGATGGAAATGAAGGCTATTATGTTAAGTGAAATAAGCCAACCCCAGAAAGACAAACTCCACATGTTCTCTCTCATTTGTAGAAGTTAAAAAAGTTGCTAAAGTAAGGGAGAGTACAAAGGTCATTTGAGGCTAGGAAATGTGGGCAGGAGAGGGAAACAGGGAAAACTGGATAATGGAGACCAAAACATGATGAGATAGGAGTAAAAGATTCTAGTGTTCCATAGCACAGTAGGGCAGCCATAGTTAACAAGTTACTCCATATTTTATATTAACTCAGCAAGAGGATTTGAAGAAATGATAAATATTTCAGGAGATGGAAGCATTCATTACTCTGATTTGATTGTTGCACATTGTATATATGTTTGAATTAGCACACTGTCCCCTGTAAATAAATATGTACAATCTGTCAATTAAAAGTTTAATAAAGAGAAAAGTCATGAGGTAGCAAATAGCAAAGTGTTCAGTTTGATCTGGTATGAGGTTGGTGTGGAGGAACTGTCGGGAAGTAAATTGGAAGGGTAGTTGAGCTCCTATTATAAGAGGTCCTGGGAGTCAGGTTGTGACTTTTCTTTGGTAGATAAAGGGTAGCCACAGAAGGCTTTTGGGGAGGGGAGCACTGTGATCTGAGCTGTGTTTTAGAAGATTCATCCTGAATCCCTGTGTAAAATGATGGAAGACAAGGCAGGGAGAGAATTAGGTGCCGACTGTGGCAGTACGTGAGAAGGAGGCTCAGCTATAGTACTGAGAGTTATTAAAAAGAGGAGGGCCACAGAACCTGGGGACTTATTAGAACGTTGAAAACTTGCATTAACTTTTGACCTGTGACTGGTCGTAATCATAAAGGGTTAAATGAATATACCTGCTATGGAAATTTCTTGGGCATTAACATTTTCCACTTTTCTTCGGTTGTATGCAATGCCCTTGTGATGGGAGAAAAAGAACAAACATCAAAAGTACCTTTTAACTTCACAATTCTTTCTAAATTTCTTTAAACTTATAGGCTATACTGCTGATTTGCAGACTTCAAAGTACACAGAAGGATCAGGGTCAGATTGGAAAATTATTTCTTACAGTGTTATAAAATATGCATGTGAATCCTGTGACCTGCCACTGAAATTATTTATGTGCTAATGTAACTTTGTAATATTAATTGCACAGTTTAGTGCCTTTCTTTCCTTTTTTCTCAGAGCCTTTTCACTTATTTTCTGCTCAATAATTTTTGTTTATTATTTATGCTGTACTTTACATGAGTTGTTTATGGATTCAAAAATAAGTTGTGGGAAGAATAACCTCAGGAGACTAACTGGGATGTTCTTTTAAGGGTAATGTTGGGACTTCTGTGTCCAACTTGCTGTCAGTTTTTAAAAGTTTTGTTTTTGTTTTTCTTACCTAATGTGAACATCATCTCAAAATATTTTATTTGTGATAATTTTTCCAGGAATAGCACTATGGCTTATAAATTCGTTTTAAAATGTGAGTTGCTCCTCTATTTGCAGTCTGGAGGGAGGAAACCCAGGTAGAGCATTGAGAATGGACTGTAAACTCACGGTTTTCCTGATTCTCAAATTTTTGTGATATTTTTTATTGTAACAACCTCTGAATCCTTTTGTATTTGTGAATTAGGATATTATTCATGTTGGGACTGATGGCCTTTGATGTTGGTACAGCCTTTGATGGCACTGACCATTGTCTGTTTTGTAATTTTAGTATATGGGCCATTCGCACTTTTCCTCTTAGATTTGAGTGCTGGTCTTTAACATTTCTTAAGGCGGTAGGGTGCATTTACTTCTTGGTTATGTGGCATCTGCACAATTATTTTTCATAGTTTCCTTGACTTTTCCAGAGACTTGGGGGAGTAGTATGAAATAGGTTTCCCAGCATCACCCATACTTTAATGTGTGTGTGAGTCAATGAATGGTCAATGATCATCAATAGGTCTGAGGTGGGGTCTGAAATTCTGTATTGCTAATCAACTAGTCTGTGGTCTCCACTTTGGGTAGCACAGTCTAGCTCCCCATCCTTGTGTATGTTGCTTCTTAAATGTGTGACTTTGAACAAGTCACTTAATTGCTCTTTAGTTCATTTTCCTCATTTGCTGCATGTCACAGGCTGTAAAATTCAATGAGGGAACATGCAAAGAGCCTCACACATTGAAAGCACTCTGTGGAGTAAATGACAACCACTGTTATCTACCATTTACCATTTGCCTTGAGGTACAATATCCCAGCAAGCACTGAGAAGTCAACATTGATGTGATGAGTAAATCTGCTTTTGAAGCAAAAGTCCTTTGTTGAAGTTCAGTCTCTTCCGTGTGTATCACTGTGGAATCATAGCCAGGTCACACCCTTGGATGAGTTTGATTTGTAAAATGAGAAGGTGAGGCTAGAAATTTGTGAGGTTTATGTCAACTAAGTCCTGTGACTCTTTAACCACTCAATTGAATATATTATTCTGTTTTGTAAAACTTTCTGGTATGATCGGTCATGTTATCTGGTATTTGTTTCTTCTCTGTAAATTCACGTGATTTAGATTCTATTTTAAATATCCCTAATTATTTCTCTCTCCACATCCCATACATTGGTTATTGTTTTGATAAAGAATTCTGGAATTCTGTTGGGGCTGTGAATTGAACCCAGAGATAATTCTAAAATATAAAAAATAAGTACAGCCAGGATATTAGAGAAACCCCTATGTAGATGAAGACAAAAATTGCCTTAGGCTGCTCAGTAAATTATCATATCTGAACAATATGATAGCTCACAGAATCATTCAGAATGCACCTCCAGTTTCCTGGATAATTGTCTAGAGCTTGCCTCCAAAATTCAATGTTAGAGAAAAAACATTCCCCAAACATTGCAATCCTAACTACCAGCACTTTTTAAGAATTATATTAAATTATTTTAAATGCTAAAGATATCAAAAATAAATAGTATCTACAAAGGGAAATATATTTATTAAGAAAATAAGTTGCTACATGAACAGTCACTTGGGAAAACAGCTATTATTATATGAGGTTTGCTAGTCATCAAAATTTTTTGTGGCTGCGTTATCAGCTTTAGGGTATGAATATGACTTTGTTGTAATGAATAAGTAGAAATTTAAAATGGGAGATAGGAGAGTTGATTTTTTATTAATATGGAAATATTTCTGTCCATTTCCAAAAAGGTTTTGAAGTAGCTAGAAGCTTTATTAAAAATGCAGCATTGACAGAGAAATTTTTAGATGGCTACCATCACACACTGCCAATAGGAATGCAAATTTGTATGACATTTCTAAAGAAGCTACTTGGCCATATTTTTCCCCTCCAGCTTTATTGAGGTGTAATTGACAAATACAAACTGGATACATTTATGATGTACAACCTGATTATTTGATACACATTTACATTCTGAAAAGATTACCATAATCAAGCAAATCAACACATTCATCACCTCATATAGTTACAGTTTTTATGTGTGTAACGAGAACAATTAAGATCTACTCTTAAAAATTCTAAGTATATGATAGATATTAACATGATAGTCACTATGCTGTACAGTAGATCCCCAGAACTTACTCATCTTATAATTGAAAGTTTGTATCCTTTAACAACATTTGTTCTGTTCTACCCTCACCATCCCAGGTGCTGGAAACTATCATTCTACACCCTGATTCTTTGAGTCATAAATTCCATCTGGTAGGTGAAATCATACAGTGTGTGTCTCTCTGTGCCTTGGTTATTTCACTGAACTTAATGTCCTCTAGGTTCATGTTGTTGAAAACAGAAGATGTATGCATTTGTTTGCCATTATTATAATAAAATACCTGAAGCTGGGTACTTTATAAAGAATAAAGGTTTAGGGGCTGGCACTATGGTGCAGTGGGTTAACGCCCTGGCCTGAAGCACCAACATCCCATATGGGCGCCTGTTCAAGACATGGCTGCTCCACTTCCGATGCAGCTCTCTGCTATGGCCTAGGAAAGCAGTAGAAGATGGCCCAAGTCCTAGGGCCTCTGCACCAGCATCAGAGACCCAGAAGAAGCTCCTGGCTCCTGGCTTCGGATCAGCACAGCTCTGGCCGTTGAGGCCAATTGGAGAGTGAACCATCGGATGGAAGGCCTCTCTCTCTCTTTCTCTCTCTCTCCTTCTCTCTCTGCCCCTACTCTCTCTGTAACCCTTTCAAATAAATAAATAAATCTTAAAAAAATAAAGAAGAGAGATTTATTCAATTCACAGTTTTAAAGGCCAAAAATCCAAGGTTGGGTGACTTTCTTGGTTTGGTTTCTGGTGAATGGCACCATAGTGGGAGCATATGCAACAGGGGGAGATTACTTGGCGAGACTGGAAGCCAGACTGCATGAGCGTCCAGTAACATTCTGTCATAACAGCCTTCTCACAAGAACTCAGGGTCCTTGACAATTATCTAATCTCTTCTCAGTGTAGCACCCCCAATGACCTACACAACCTTCCTTGGACTCTATCTCTTAACATTACAACACCTGGGACCAACCTTCCAACAAATGGACTTTTAGGGGACTAACTACATCCAAACCATGGCAGTTAGATTCTTTTTTTAAATGAATGAGTAATATCTCAGTGTGATCACATACAACACACTTGAGGAGGCTTCCAAATGTTCATTGTAATTAAAGATAACACGTATTTCCACGAACTCTTTGAAGTCCATTTGCGTGTGTGTATTCATATATCTATCACATTTTCTGTATTCATCCACTGATTATCTTCATATATTATCTATCTTGATTTTTAAAAAAGATTTATTTATTTATTTGAGAGGTAGAGTTACAGAGAGAGGGAGAACAGAGAGAAATGTCTTCCATCTGCTGGTTCACTCCCCATATGGCACGGCCCCGGAGCTAAGCTGATCTGAAGCTAGGAACCATGATCTTCTTTGGGTCTCCCATGCAGGTGCAGCGGCCCAAGCACTAGCAGTTGGGCCATCTTCTACTGCTTTCCCAGGCCATAGCAGAGAGCTAGATCGGAAGAGAAGTATCCAAAACTAGAACTGGTACCCATATGGGATGCTAGCACCTCACGCAGAGGATTAACCTACTGTGCTACAGCGCTGGCCCCACCTATTATGATTTAAGTTGCAATGAACATGGGAGTATAGATATGCCTTTGAGATACTTATTTCATTTCCTTTGGATACACACCTATGTGATGGAATGAGAAGGTGAGAAGGTCATGCCAAGATGGCTGCTGACAACAGAAACTGCCTGGCAACAGGCCGTGATTGGATAGCTTCGGAAACCACATAACAACAGAGCCTGACGACAACAAGCTGTGTTTGGATAGTTTCAGAAACTGCCTGGCAACAGAGCCTGACTGGCAACAGGCTGTGATTGGTTAGGGCACAGACCTCCCCTTGACTGGATTGGCTGCCTTGGCTATATAAGCAGCTGTAATTACTGAGATAAACAAGTCTGCCGGCTGCTTGCCTCTGGCTCGCTTTCACCCGACTCGGGGTCTGTGTGGTGACTTTGCGCCTCTTGCCCCCACCACGCTCCTCCTCTCAGAAGAAATCAACTTCAACACACTTAGAAGTGAATTTTTGGTTGTTGATTTCATATCCTACTGCTTTACTGAACTCATTTATTAGTTCTTACAATTTTTTCGTGGTGTCTTTAGGACTTTCTATATGTAGGATCGTGTCATCAGCAAGTAGAGACAGTTTTACCTTTTTCTTTCCAGTTGTAATGCCTTTTATTTCTTTTTCTTGCCTAATGGAGCTGGCTAGGACTTTCAGTACTAAGTTGAATAGAAGTAGAAGAAAACCTTTCAGCTTTTCCTTGGTGAGTATGTTGTTAGCTCTTGGCTGGTCATGTACAGCATTATTATGTTGAGATAATTTTTTCTATACCTAATTTGTTGAGGGTTTTTATTATGATAGGATTTTTAAAAAAATGTCTTAGACTCTGCCAGCAAGAGGGTCATCAGATGTGGCCCCTTAACCTTGGACCTGCATCATAAGCTAAAGTAAACATTTCATTGGCGCTTATTGTGTCATTAGCAATAGAAAATGAACTAAGACAACTCAAGAAGGCATTTGCTGTATCCCATGAGTTTTGATATATTGTGTTTCCATTTCTGTTTTTCTTAGTTCAGTTTTTTTATTTCCCTTTTGATTTCTTCCCTGACTCATTGGTGGGGGGTTCAGGAGTGTATGATTTAATTTCCATGGATTTATGGATATTCTTTTAAAAGGTTTTTTATTAATATAAAGAGAATATATTTTATGCATTCCATAGGTACAGTTCAAAGAAGGTAACTACACTTCCTTCCTTCCCTGCTCCTTGACAATCCTCCCTCCCTCCCTTCTTCATAAGATTTTGCAAAGACATACTTTTAACCAACTCTATATTCACAGGCTTAATTCACCACTGATTGTAATATTCAACAAATAAAAAGTAGAAAGACCACGTTCCATAGGAGTATAAACATGAGCTAAAAATGACAGTCATATCCCAAAGTGACCATTTCATCACTATACATTTTTTTTGTGTGTTCTATATTAGCTGCCACATAGCAGAGAAAATATATGATATTTGTCTTTTGGATACTGGCTTATTTCACTGAACATAATGATTTCCAGTTATATCCATTTTGTTGCCAAAGACAGGATTTTAGTCTTTTTTATGGCTGAATAGTATTCCATAGTGTATAAATACCATGTTTTCCTTATCCAGTCATCAGTTGATGGATCTGGGTTGATTCCATATCTTAGCTATTACGAATTGAGCAGCAATAAACATGGGAGTACTAATAGCTCTTTTGTATGTTGATTATATTTCATGAGGTAAATTCCCAGGATGGGATGGCTGGGTCATATGGTAGATCTATGTTCAGATCTCTGAGGAATCTTCATGCTGTCTTCCATAATGGTTGAACTAGTTTATATTCACACAAATAATGTATGAGGGTACCTTTTCCCTCACATCCTTGATAGCATTTATTGTATTTTTATTTTTGGATGATAGCCATTCTAACTGGGGTGAGGTGAAACCTCATTGTGGTTTTGATTTGCATTTCCCTGATGGCTAGTGATCCTCAGCATTTTTCATGTGTCTGATAGCCATTTGAAAATGTCTTTTTATGTTTTTTGCTCATTTCTTGACTGGATTGTTTGTTTTGTTGTTGTTGAGTTTCTTGAGCTCTTTATAGATTCTGGATCTTAATGCTTTATCAGTTGCATAGTTTGCAAATATTTTCTCCCATTCTGTCAGTTGTCTTTTTCCTTTGTTGAATGTTTCCTTTGCAGTATAGAAACTTCTTAGTTTGGGGCCGGCGCCATGGCTCAACAGGCTAATCCTCCGCCTTGCGGCGCCGGCACACCGGGTTCTAGTCCCGGTCGGGGCACCGGATTCTGTCCCGGTTGCCCCTCTTCCAGGCCAGCTCTCTGCTGTGGCCCGGGAGTGCAGTGGAGGATGGCCCAAGTGCTTGGGCCCTGCACCCCATGGGGAGACCAGGAAAAGCACCTGGCTCCTGCCTTCAGATCAGCATGGTGCCATAGTGCTGCGGCGGCCATTGGAGGGTGAACCAATGGCAAAGGAAGGCCTTTCTCTCTGTCTCTCTCTCTCACTGTCCACTCTGCCTGTCAAAAAAAAAAAAAAAAAAAAAAAAAAAGAAACTTCTTAGTTTGATGTAATCTCATTTGTCTATTTGTGCTTTAATTGTCTTGCTTCTGTGGTTCTTTTCCAAGAAGTTTTTGCCTACATAAATGTCTTAGAGAGTTTCCCCGATATTTTCCTCTATAATTTGATGGTAGATTTAGATTCTTGATCTATTTTGAGTTGATTTTTGTATAAGGTGTAAGGCAGGGGGTCCTATTTCATGTCTCTGCACATGATCCAATTTTCCCAGCACCATTTGTTGAAGAGAGTATCCTTTCTCCAGGGATTGATTTCAGCTCTTTCGTCAAAGATTAATTGGTTGTAGATGTGGGGATTGATTTCTGGAGTTTCTATTCTGTTCCACTGGTTTAAATGCCTATTTTGGTGCCAGTACCAGGCTGTTTTGATTATAACTGAGCTGTAGTATGTCTTGAAGTCTGGTATTGTGATGCCTCCAGCTTTGTTTTTGTTGTTTAAGATTACCCCCGGTGTTGGGAGTCATGGGTGGTATCCCAGCTCTCTGCCATAGTCTGCACTATCCACACTGCTCCACGATATCTCTTCTTTTTGTAGAATACCCGCTGTAAACCTTCCTTTTTTTAACTTTTTAAAAAATATTTACTTATATTTATTTTAGAGGCAGAGTTACAGGCACACCCACACCCACCCACCCACACTCACACTCACACTCACACCCACACCCACACCCACACCCACACCCACACCCACAGAGAGAGAGAGAGAGAGAGAGAGAGAGAGAGAGATCTTCTATCTGCTAGTTCATTCTCCAAATAGATGCATCGGCTGAAGCTGGGCCAGTAAGAAGCCAGGGGCCTGGAGCTTCTTCTAGGTGCTCCACATGGGTGCAGGGGCCCAAGCATTTGGACTATCTTCTACTGCTTTCCCCAGCCATTAGCAGGGAGCTAGATCAGAAGTGGAGCAGCCAAGACACCAACCGGTGCTCATTGCTTTCTTCTCAAACATTTATCATATCTATGTGTTCAGAAACTTTGGATCTTTTTTTCTAGTTATTTTGAAATATATAATAAGTGGTTGTAGATATAGTTACCCTTCTTTGTGATAGAAGGCTTTTTAATTTTTTATGCTAGTGTTAAAATGATTTATGCACCACCATTACAGTATGAGAGTGTTCTGAACTAGACTGTACTACCCTTAACATTATCATTTAGTTTAGTATGTTTTCTCCAGCACTGTTTGTTGAAAAGATTGCCTTTTTTTTAAAAGATTTAGTTTATTTATTTGAAAGAGTTACAGAGAGAGGTAGAGACAGAGAAAGGGGTCTTGCATCTGTTGATTCACTCCCCAAATGTCCACAACGACCAGAAATGGGCCAATCCAATGCCAAGAGCCAGGAGGTTCCCTGGGCCTCCCATGTGGGTGCAGAGGCCCAAGGACATGGGCCATCCTCCATTGCCTTCCCAGGCACATCAGCAGGGAGCCAGATCAGAAGTGGAGCAGCTAGGACTCAAACTGGTGTTCATATGGGATGCCAGAGTTGCAAGCCGGGGCTTTTAACTCTGCGCCACAGTGCCAGCCCCCAGAAAGATTTTTTATTGAATGATCTTGGACTCCTTGTCTAAGTCATTTGGCCATATATATAAGTGTTCATTTCTGGGCTCTCTAGTTATTCTGTTGGTCTTTACAGATATGTAGGACAGACTGTTTTGATGATTGTAGCTGTTGTGTAAGTTTTGAGTTCAGTAAGTGCACTCCCTTTTGTTTTGTTCTTTTTCAAGACTGTTTTGGCTATTCACTGTCCCTTGGGGTTTCATATGAATTTTAGGAAGGGCCTTTCTATTTCTGCAAAAAAAAAACCCTCATTGGGCTATTGATAAGGAATGTATTGAAAGTGTAGATTGCTTAGGGTAGCACTGACATTTCATGAACATAATATGAATTTCCACTTATTTATATCTTCTTTAATTTCTTCCAGTCATGTTTTAGTTTTCATTATGCAGTCTTTCCCTTTTTTTGGTTAATTCCCAAGTATTTCATTCTTATTGATGTTATTGTAAATGAAATTGTTTTTGTGGTTTCCCTTTCAGATTATACATTGTTAGTGTTCAGAAATGCAACTGATTTTGGTGTGTTGATTGTATTATTGCTATTTTACTGAATTCATTTGTTAGTAACTGACAGCTTTTTGGTGTGTGCATGCATCTGTAATTTTTAGGGTTTTCTATTAGTCTGGAAATAGGTACAATTTTGCTTGTTTTTCTTTTTAAAGATTTTCTTTATTTGAAAGGCAGGGTGGAGGCCAGTATTGAGGCATAGTGGGTAAAAGCTGCTGCCTGCAATGCCAGCACTCCATAAGGCAATGGTTTGTGTCCTGGCAGCTCCACTTCTGATCTGGCTCCCTGCTAATGCTCAAGGAGAAAAGTACTTACAGCCCTGCCGCCTATGTGGGAGATTTGGGAGAAGTTCCTGGCTCCTTGCTTTGGCCTGGCTCAGCCCTGGCCATTGTGGCCCTCTGGGTAGTGAACCAGTGGATGGAAAATTCTCTCTCTCTGTCACTTTGACTTTTCAAATAAATAATTTTAAAAAAAAGGTAGGGTAACTCAGAGAGAGGGAGAAGAGAGAAATCCATCTTCATCTGCTGGTTCATTTCCCAAATGTGCACAACAGCCAGGGCTGGACCATGCTAAAGCCAAGAGCCCAGAACTTCATTCAGATTTCTTATGTGAGTGGCAAGAGACCCAAACACAGGTGCATTATCAGGGAGTTGGACTAGAAGTGGAGCAGCCAGGACTCAAACTCTGGTGCTCAGACTTGGATGCTGACATCTTACGCAGTGGCTTAACCTGCTGCACGATAGCTCCAGCCCCCTGCATGACACTTGTTTACACCTAATTGTCCTGTCGAGAACTTCCAGAACTATGTTGAATACATGTGGTAAACGCAAGCACCTTTGATTTGTTCCTGATGGTAAAGGAAAAGTCTTTCACCATTGAGTATGATGTTTGCTGTGTTTAATTCATTTATACTTGATGTTATTAGTAATGAGGAATTTTGCCATTTGTTTTAAATATGCATTATAGTTTTGTTTCTCATTTCCTACCTTACTGTCTTCTTTTGTGTTTAGTTGATTTTTTAATAGAAAATTTTCTTTTTTCTTTTTCATTTCTTTGGTGTGTCTTATATAGTTAGTTTTCTTGTTCTTTTCATAGAGATTATACTTTTATTCTAAAGTAATAATGCTAACTTGAATTTATTACAGCTTAACCTTGACAATCTTGATAGCATGCAAAACTACTTCTTTATAACTTTATACTCACCCTTTTCAGTTGTTAATGGCACAAAATTAAATCTTCATATGTTGTGTGTCCATAAACAAAACTAGTAATTCTTTTAAGTGCATGAGTCTCTCAAATTATGTGGATAACAAAATGTGCCCTTGCAAACCAAAGTTACAATAATACTAGCTCTTATTATTATCCGTATGTTTATCTTCACTGAGCTCTTTTTTTCTTCATATGGCTTCCAGTCTAGTGGCCTTTCATTTTACCTACAGGGCTCCTTACGCATTTCTTACAAGACAGCTCTAGTGGTAATGAATTACTTCAGCTCTTGTTTATCTGTGAATGTCTTAATTTCTTTCTCAATTCCTAAGGTGTAAAATTGTTTTCTGAGAAGATTTTTTTTCTTTTAGAGCCTTGAATCTATCAACCCGCTGCCTTCTGGGCTTCAACGTTTCTGTTCACCTCTTTGAGGATCTCTCATATGTGATGATTCACTTATCTCTTCTTTCAAGATTCTTCGGCTATTTGAAGTAGACTATAAAATATCTTGCCCTAGGTTTCTTTGAGTTTATCTTACTTGGAACTTCTTGAGCTTCTTGGATGTTTATAGTCACAGCTTTCTTTAGATTTCAAAGTTTTCAACCATTATTTATTCAAATATTCTTTCTGCCCCCCCCCCTTTCTTCTCTCCCTTGAGACCCCCTCACCATACATAGATTTGTCCACTTGATGGTGTATCACAGATTCCTTACTATTTACTTTTATTCCTGTTTTGTTCTGTTGTTCAGGCTTGACAGTTTCCATTGTTCCTCTGATTTTTCCTTCTACCTACCCAATTCTGCCTTTGAATTTCTATAGTGAAATTTTCATTTCAGTTATTGTACTTTTCAGCTCCATAATTTCTCTTTTCTTTCTTTTTTAGCTTTTCTGTATATTTGTATTTCACGGTTCATGGTTTTCTTGACTTTATCCATATATTCCTTTAGTTCTTTGAGCATTTTTTTTTTTTGACAGGCAGAGTTAGACAGTGAGAGAGAGAGAGAGACAGAGAGAAAGGTCTTCCTTTTCTGTTGGTTTACCCCCCAAGTGGCTGCCACGGCCCATGCACTGCGCCGATCCAAAGCCAGGAACCAGGTGCTTCCTCCTGGTCTCCCATGTAGGTGCAGGGCCCAAGGACCTGGGCCATTCTCCACTGCACTCCTGGGCTACAGCAGAGAGCTGGACTGGAAGAGGAGCAACCGGGACTAGAACCCGGGTGCCGGCACCGCAGGTGGAGGATTAGCCAAGTGAGCCTTGGTGCCAGCCCTTTGAGCATTTTTAAGACAATTTGTTTAAAAGTATTTGTCTCATAGATGTATCATCATGTCTTTTTTAGAAATAGTTTCTGTTGATTCATTTTTTTCTTTTGAATTTTTGTCTTTTCTGTTTCTTTGTGTATCTTATGGCTTTTTGGTTTTGACAACTGGACATTTGAATTTAATAATATGGTAACACTCAAAGTGAAATTTTCCCTTTACTCCAGAGTTTATTGGCTTTTTTTGTTATCATATTAACTTGCTGTTTTTGTCATGTTGGAGGCTGTCTCTAGGGCAAAACTCTCTGCGGTGTAAACTTGAGATCTTAAGTTTCTTCTGAACTTGTGCTTTTCTCTGGGCATTTATGATCATTTTTATTTTCTTCTGTATACATATACAGAAGAAACATGTTTTTGCATGTTCTAGTCTTTAATTTCCAGTTCCAAAATAAGGAAAAAGAGAAAAATGAGGGTGAGGAGAGGGGATGTTAATCCTTCAAGTCCCCTGGCAGTAGCTTCAGCTTCAGGGGGAGGGTTTACAGCAATGAAAGGAGGTTAAGTGGCCATTGCTGCGGCTTACTAGGCTAATCCTCCGCCTGCGGCGCCGGCACACCAGGTTCTAGTCCTGGTTGGGGCGCTGGATTCTGTCCTGGTTGTTCCTCTTCCAGTCTAGCTCTCTGCTGTGGCCCAGGATTGCAGAGGAGGATGGTCCAGGTCCTTGGGTCCTGCACTCGCATGGGAGACCAGGAGAAGCACCTGGCTCCTGGCTTTGGATTGGCACAGCGTGCTGGCCGTAGAGGCCATTTGGGGGGTGAACCAACGGAAGGAAGACCTTTCTCTCTGGCTCTCTCTCACTGTCTAACTCTGCCTGTCAAAAAAAAAAAAAAAAAAAAAAGAAAAGAAAAGAAAAAAGGAGGTTAAGTGCTAGTGGCCACCTGCCTTTTGATCAGAAGCAGCAGTTAGTGATCAGCGCACAGACTCCTAAAGCACAAGGATGCTTTTTGTTTGCCCCATCTTCACAAGTTGCATGCAAGACACTGTAGGAACAGGTGTACAGTGCCTGCTATGGAACTAGGCATAGAGGATGGATAGTTCCTGCTGTGCTAGGAGCTATAATTTACTAAAATTATTCCCCATGTACTATCCATGCATATTCTCCTGGAAGTTCAAAGGTTTCAGTTTACTCCAGATTTCCCACCTAGATGTGTCAGTCAGATTATGCCAGTGTGAATGTTGTCTAGGTGAAGAGAGAGATTCCTGGTACTCCCTAGTCCACCATTTTCCTGTAATGTTCACGTTATCCTATATTAGAAGAAATTTATGAAGTGCAATATTTTCCTTGAGCTATTTAAGGTACTGTAAACTTGTTCTAAGTCTAAACAAGAAGATGTTTTTCTCTCAATTGTATACATTAGGTCCTTAATAGTCTGTTTTAAATGAGTTGAAGAGAAATGAAAGCATACTGTGCAAGAAAACTTGCATGTGAATGTTCATATTCCTTTTTTATTCTTTTATCTGATTTTTAATTGACAAATAAAAATTTTATACATTTACAGTATGCAAGGAGTATCATGGTTTCAAGTGTATATACACTATAGAATGGCTAAATTAAACTAATTAACATCTATATAAGCTCACATACTTAGTTGCAGTAAGAACACTTAAAATCTACTTTCTAAGCATTTTCAATTATGTAATGCATTATTGATAACTGTCACAGTAGTATTGTTTATAGAGACTCTGTATGGATACTCATAGCAGTATGTTCATAACATTCAAAAGGTAGAAACAGACCAAAGCTTATCAATTGTGAGCGAATCAAACAAAATGGTATATTGAGGCAATGGAATACTATCCAGCAATAAAAAGGAATGAGGTACTGATATAATGTGGATGAACCTCATAAACACTGTGCTAAGTGAAAGAAGCAAGATGCAAGAGACCACATACTGTGTACTCCCATTGACATGAAGTGTCCAGAAAAGACAAATATATGGAAGCAGAAGTAAAATTAGTGGTTCACAGAGGGTGGAGATGAGAATGGGAATTAACTTTAAATGGACATATGGGATCTCATTGAGATTGCTAACAGTTTCTAAAATTATATTATGGTGATGGTTGTACAACTTGGTGAATTACTAAGGTAGTTCTTCAATTGGATCAGTAAAAAACCAGATAGTGACAGAATATAAAAGCAATGCATGAAAAGAAAATACACAAAGAACAGGTGTTCTGTATGTGAGAAGGAAACCATATGTTTTTACTTGTTTTAAAAAAGAAAACTTTTTGGTACAAATGTGTTTAATTCTTTAAGGAAAAAAAGTGAATCTAAGATAGATCAAAATTGCTGTTATTGGACAAGTATTTGAGGTTTCATTTAATGTGAACTTCTTGCATCATCACCCATATCATGGAAATTTCAATACTTAGTTATTACTCCTACTGTAAGCTTCCTGTTCTGGTTGAGAACATACCCTTGGGTTGGGCTTGGGGAAGGAGCTTCCTTTGATCAGGACTGAATTTCCCAACTCTTCTCAGGCCATTGTTACTCCTACCATATTCTCCCTTGGGAAAGTGGTTTCCTTCATGTCTAAAACACTTTCTGTGCTCAGTAGTTCCTTAGTTCAGTTTACAGAGAAGTTAATAGTTAGAAAAAAAAAAACTATTGAATTGTTGGCTTATTTATCGATAGAATAACTGTCCTGGCCTGTTGGGTGAAATAGAAAGAAGTAACAACAGCCAAAGACCCAGGCAGGACAGATGGCATGACAAAACCAGATGAGGCTCTCTTTATTTGAGGCACCATGGGGGACTTGGGTTACTCATGGAGGGGATCTGCCTTCCCCACATCTTCTTGCTATGACAGGTGTTATATACATTACCTCTGTTCTGCACACATGGGTGGGTGTCCACCCTTCTGTTGCACTGAATGCTGCAACATAATGTAACAGGAGACCCCAATTTGGACAGTGGATATTGATTTTACTGATGCTGCAAAAGGACAGGAGGTAAGTGGTCCCCTAATGCTCAAGCCCTTTAATAAGTCAGCATCTCAGCTTTCTGGAGGGTGTCAACTGCCACCAGAAAGCACAGAAATGGAGCTACTTTTACAAGTCACAAGGGAGGAACTCACTTCTCATTGATCATTTAGCTGTCATTTTAAACCAAAGTTTACACTTACAATAGTCTCCTATTTCTAATTCACAAGGGCTAATCCCCTTACCTCATCTCCACTTGGGGGCAATGCAGGTTGGGGAGGACTGGACATAGAACAAACATCCAGCAGGATGGTGGACCCAGAAGATGCCTCTGGGAATTTCTCTTTTGATGGGATGGGGTCACTTCTCTTTGTCTTTAGTGTCCTAACTGTATAATAGGAGGCACTATTTTCCTTCCTAATCCTCAGTGCTTGACATGTCCCCCAAACCTCTTAGTATATGCTGATGACTTCCAACTATTGGTATCTCTATCTCGGTACCCCTGCCAAAAAGCCATTCCTCTAACGACTGTCAGGAGTTGAAACGTAAGAACCCCAGTGCCCTTGCTCCTTGGATGGGATTATTTAGAAGCGTATGTTTTTTTACTCATTTCTAGAATTTCCCTGTGGGATTAAGCTTTAGATTATTGCTGTGTGATGGTTTACTAGCTGCTATTTCTTCCCTGTATCACTTTTACCTATGTTCCTACACTCTGCACATACCACTTGCAGTAAAATGTTTTTTCAGGATCTAGTTCTGAAAGAACCCAAGAGGCAAGATATCCTCAAGCTCATTGTGAAGGGTAAAATCGAGTAGGGGCACAATCGGAGCCTGCGTAGTGCAGAAAACGGCCCTCATTCTGTGTAGGACAGGTGCTTCTAGTAACATGAGATCATGAATGGAGTCATGCCATTAAAACTGGATAGCGGGTTTTTGTGTGTGTATGGACTGTTCAGATGTCCAACTACCATGTAAAAGATGTTTTTTATGGCCGGCGCTGTGGCTCAACAGGCTAATCCTCTGCCTTGTGGCGCCGGCACACCGGGTTCTAGTCCCTGTTGGGGCGCCGGATTCTGTCCCGGTTGCCCCTCTTCCAGGCCAGCTCTCTGCTTGGGCCCTGCACCCCATGGGAGACCAGGAAAAGCACCTGGCACCTGGTTCCTGCCATCGGATGAGCGTGGTGCACCAGCCGCGGCGGCCATTGGAGGGTGAACCAACGGCAAAGGAAGACCTTTCTCTCTGTCTCTCTCTCTCACTGTCTACTCTGCCTGTCAAAAATTTAAAAAAAAAAAGATGTTTTTTATGGCAAACCTGATTCAAATTTCAAATTTCTAGTCACCCTTTTCCTCATTGATCTAGCACTCATACTTCGCAACCTGTGTTATTTCAGTAACATTTTTGAAAAATAAATCTCTGCTTTTTCAAAAGCATCAGAATTAATCCAGAATATGGATAAGACTAGAAACCGTAGTTATACTGAGACTATTAAAAATGAAAATGATTACTTTTAAGAAATAATATAGATTATTTCTAGATTATCAATAATTTCCAATTCAGAAACAGAGCTCTGATTAGGATTTCTAGATAATTTCTGCACCTGTCATGTTTCATTTCTTTATTCTACAATCACTATGGAGTGCTCACTAGAAACCATGAACTAACCTGGGCTTTGTGAATGTAAAAATAAAATACACAGTCCTTGTTCTTGTGAACTCATGATCTGGTAGGGCAGACACCAAATATATAGACGTTGACAAAAACAGTGAGATTAGTGGTGGGCCAGAGGAGAAACCACAGACACACTGAGAGTGCAGAGCAAGGGCTCGTGTCAGCAGAGAAGACGATGCTGGGATTAAGTCCTAAATGCGTAGGGGCAGAATGCCGTGGGCATTCTGGACAAGGGAAGCAGCATGTACAAAGACACTGAAGCAGCAGAAAACAGACTCGGAATTGTCTCCTAACATCTGTTCTTTCTCCACCTTCATCTTGAAACTAAATCTCCAAGTCTGAGGGGAGTGTATGGACATCTTGTTAGGCACTACATTTCCCAGCCTAGTTTTGAGACTAGTTATGGCTTGTGAGATAGGACCAAGGATGTGACCTGCCATCATCCTTCTAGAATTTTAGGTGAAAAAGAAACATCTGGCTACAATGAATCACAGTATTTTGAGTTTTTTGCCATAGTATTGTAGGTACTGTGCTAGGATGATTGGATTGTTATCTTGACACTTGGGCACTCTTTGAAAGATTTAGATGTATTTATTGGAATAAATATGATAGTTACATAGTTACAACTGATTCTAATTTTCTTTCTGAGATAAATTTTTTAAAAGATTTATTTATTTATTTGAAAGGCAGAATTACAGACAGGTAGAAAAGCTGGGGCAGGGGAGGTACTTCATCTGCTGGTTCACTCCTCAGATGGCCTCAATGGCCAGAGCTGCACTGATCCAAAACCAGAAGCCAGGTGCAGGGGCCTAAGGACTTGGGCCATCCTCCACTGCTTTCCTAGGCCATAGCAGAGAGCTGGATCAGAAGTGGAACAGCTGGGACTTGAACTGGTGCCCACGTGGTTGCTGGCACCATTGGTGGTAGCTTTACTCGTTACGCCACAGTGCTGGCCCCCTGAAATAAATATTGGTATAGAATTTGAAAATCTTGGTTAATCCTCAACATACTACAGGCAATCTGAAGTAAGTACTACATTAGAAAAATCATTCTCCATGATCAATGGGATTTATCTTAGGGATGCAAAGATGGCTCAATATACACAAATCTATAGTGTGGTTATCAGAATGAAGTCCAGAGTTGTATGATCATCTCAGTAGATGCAGAACAAGAATTTGACAAATTTCAGCACTTTATCTTAATAAAACCTCTCAACAAACTAGTTATAGAAGGAAAGCACCTCAACATAATAAAGGCCATATATGACAAGCTCACAGCTGACATCATACTCAGTGGTGAAAAGTTGAAAACTTTTTCTTTAAGATCAGGAATAAGACTGTAATGTCCACTCTTATCAATTCTGTTTAATATATTACTAGAGTCCTTGCTAGAGAAATTAGGCAGGAGAAAGAAATTAAAGGCATCCAAACAGAGTAGGAAGAAATGAAATTTTTCTGTTTGCTGATGACATGATTGTATTTATGGAAAATCCTAAAGATTCCATCAAAAAGTTGGTTGGAACTAATAAAAGAACACAGAATATTTTCAGGTTTCAAAAACCAGCAGAAAAATCAGTAGTGCTTCTGCACACTAACAACGAATTATCCAAAAGACAAATCAAGAAAACAATTCCATTTACAATAGCTTAAAAAAATCTTGGAATAAATTTAACCAAGGAGGTAAAAGTTCTGTACAATGCAAACTGTAAAACTGTGATAAAAGAAATTGAAGAAGACAAAAATAAATGGGAAGATACTCTAAGACCATGGATTGGAATGTTAATGTTAATGTTAAAATGTCCATTTTATTCAAAACAATTTATATATTCCGTGTGACCCCTATCAAAATTACATGTCATTTTTTTACAGAAATCATCAAAGCAATTTTAAGTTTCAAATGAAACAAAAAGGAACCCCAAATAAACCAAACCAATCATAAACAAAGACAAAGTTGGAGATATCACATAGCCTGGCTTTGAACTGTATTATAAAACTCTGGTAATTAGGCCGGCGCCGTGGCTCAACAGGCTAATCCTCCGCCTTGCGGCGCCGGCACACCGGGTTCTAGTCCCGGTCGGGGCGCCGGATTCTGTCCCGGTTGCCCCTCTTCCAGGCCAGCCCTCTGCTGTGGCCCAGGAGTGCAGTGGAGGATGGCCCAAGTGCTTGGGCCCTGCACCCCATGGGAGACCAGGAGAAGCACCTGGCACCTGGCTCCTGCCATCGGATGAGCGCAGTGCGCCGGCCGCAGCTCGCTGTCCGTGGCAGCCATTGGAGGGTGAACCAACGGCAAAGGAAGACCTTTCTCTCTGTCTCTCTCTCTCACTGTCCACTCTGCCTGTCAAAAAAATAAATAAAAAATAAAACTCTGGTAATTAAAACAGCATGGTACTGATGTAAAAATAAAGCCACTGACCAGCAGAACAGAATACAAAGCCCTGAAATGAACCCATGCATTTGATAAAGGTACCAAAGCACAATGGGAAAAGGACAGTCTTTTCAATAAAGGGTGTTGGGGAACCGGATATCTGCATGCAGAAGAATGTTGCATGTTGCATACCATATGCACGGACCAACTCAAAATAGATCAGAGACCTAAACCTAAGTCCTGAAACTATAAAGCTACTAGAAGAAACATAGGGGGGAAACTACATGACACTCATCTGGGCAGTACATTTTTAGGTGTGACCCCAAAAGCTCATGTGACAAAACCAAAAGATAGACAAATAGGATTATATCAAACTAAAAAGCTTCCACATAGCAGAAGGAAACAAGTAGCAGAGTGAGGAAGCAAACAAAGATTGGAAGAAAATATTTTCAAACCATAAAATTGATAAGAAGTTAATATCCAAAATATATATGGAAATGAAACAACTCAATATTGGGTAAACAATCTGATTTAAAGTGTGTAAGAGATCCAAATAGGCATTTTTCAAAAGTAGACAGAAGGGGCTGGTGCTGTGGCACAGGGGGCAGAGCCATCTCCTGCAGCACTGGCATCCCATAAGGGTGCCCATTTGAGCCCCAGCTGCTCTCTTTCCAGTCCAGCTCCCTGCTAATGCACCTGGGAAAGCAGCAGAATGTGGCCCAAGAACTTGGGTTCCTGCACCCACGTGGGAGATCTGGAGGAAGCTCCTGACTCCTGGCTTTGGCCTGACTCAGCCCTTTCAGTTGCAGCCATTTGGGGAATAAACCAGTGGATAGAAAACCTCACTCACTCTCTTCTTCTGCCTCTTCTTTGCCCTCTCTGTAACTCTGACTTCAAATAATTAAATAAATCTTTAAAAAAAAAAACAGAAGAAAGAAGACATACAAATGGCCAATAGATTTACCAAAAATTACTCAATATCCTAATCATTAGGAAAATGCAGATTAACACCATGAGACATTATCTTATGCCTGTCAGGATGACTGTTAATCAGAAAGTTAAAGATAAATGTGGGAGTGAATGTGGAGAAAGTGTACCCTTGTATGTTGTTGGTGGGAATGTAAATTAGGGCAGCCATTATGGAAAACTATATGGAGGTTCTTCAAAAAATTAAAAAAATATAATTACCATATGATTCAGCCATCACACTTCTGACTATATATCTAAAGGATATATAGTCAGAGATATCTGCACTCCAATGTTTGTTGCAGTATTAGTCACATAACCAAGATATGGAATCAACCTAGATGTTCATAAACAGGTGAATGGATTGATAACATGTTTTGGGGCCCATTTGCTGGCTCCAATAAGAGTGTCCCGACTGCCACAGAATCCAGGATTCTATAGTTTTCTCCTATTTCCCTGTATATTCATTTTTAACACAATATAAGATGAGACCCTGTTATGGAAGTATTATATTAATATACATTTAATAGAGCCACAACTGAAGTATGTAAAAATGTATTTATGCTGGTGTTCTTTTTTTTTTTTTTTAAGGGAAAGGATTTGTTGGGGGAACCCAATAGACCAGAGGGAAGGGGCAAAGAAGGAAAAGAACATAAGAGAGAGATTCAGAGAGAAAGAGAGAATAAGAGAGAGATTCAAAGAGAGACAGAGAAAGATCAAGAGGTGGAGAGAAAGAGAGCCACATAATCTGGAACAGGTCCTTTAAAAATTTTGGGTGGGGGGGGGACAGGCAAGGAAGTAGGAGCATTGAATCCCATTAGGATGAGGGTGGGGCTGACACTGGTGGTTGGGCCATGTGACCACCTGTCTTCATGTTAGTGTTCTTTATTGTTTTTGTTTTTCCTACTTGTGAAAATTTCAAAGTAAAAAGTTTTAGAACCTACATATTAAAAAATAATAAAATCATATTCCTCTCAAAAAGTAACAAAAAATAAAATGATAGCATATACATGATGGAATACAGCTCAGCTTTAAAAAAGAGGAAAATTCTGTTATCTGCAGCAACATGGATGAACAAAGGTGCCAAGGGCGTTATACGGGGTCCGTTAGGTCAAGCCCAGGAAGACAAGCACTACATGTTCTCACTTACAGGTGCAATCTAAAACATTCAGGCTCATAGACTTGAGAGCAGAAGGGTGATTCCCAGAGTCTCGGGTGTGAGAGGAGTGGAGTACCATTGGTGCAAGGCTACAGTGTTTCTGTAGACAGAAGGAATAAATAACTATTTGAGGCTGTGGATTAAAAAAATGAAAAAGACTCTTAGGTGGGTTTTTAGTGTCGCTCCCCTTTGCTCTCTCAGATGTGTTCTACTGCAGAACACTTGTGGTTCCTTATGGGTGCTTATTGGCCTATGAGGAGTCCAGTGTTCTGCGAGGAGTCAATGGGACAAGGTAAGAAAGGAGGGACCTGGGTGTGCAGAACAGATGGGGTAACCCTTTCCTCTTGTTGCTAACACTTTCTTCACCGTGTGTCCAACTGCTGAACGTCCCAGTGCCGGCGGTTCTGCAGGTACTCTGGGCGGTGCCGGCCTCATGGAATCTGCCCTGAGCTGGAAAGGAGCGACACCCACAGCAGGCCCAGTGGCTGCCATCCCTCAAGTGGACAATATCCCGTCCCCCTCGTCCATCCCCAATGGAGAGGTTCGGAATGAACTTCCTTAAAAACAAAAGTGTAGTGTAAAATACAAAACCCTAGGGACAGGTGAGCTACAAGGCTCACCTTATAAGAAATTACACATTTCTTATGTATAATTAATACATTTCTTAGGGCAACCTTTTCAAGCACAGGCTTTTTCCGTTGGCACCATTTCGGGTCACCACACTTGGATACTCTCCCTGCCCTTTGCTTGTCCCATCGGGAAGGTTTCTTATCCAGAGAAGGACTGTGGGGAGTAAACTCTACAGGAGACAGAAGGTGGGGAGACCGCACCTGATACTCCTTTTACTTAGGACTGTCCCTTATTCGAGTTGACCGGTAGTGAGGCTACAGCTTCCATGGCCAGAGGTTGCATTTCCAGTGACCATTGGTACAGAAATGGTGTCCTGGGATTTGCATCAAATGTGACTGATCTTAGCCATTTATCCATGCTGAAGCAGAGATACACTCCATATGTTTCATTTTTAACTGTGATTAGATACACACTACATAAAATTTGCCATCTTTACCATCTCTGGGTGTCCTCTTCCATGGTGCCTTGTGCAGTCACCACCCTCTGGAACAGGCTTTCTCCCAGCTGCACTTGCCTCCTCATTTTTCAGGTATTCGTTTAGATGGCCCTATCCTGGGGAGGCCCTCCTGGAAGCTTTCTGCTCAGCAACCTGTGTGTCCTTTGTTGCGGGACACACTGTATTTAGCTGTAATTGGATGCATAATCTAGACTCAGATCCTCAGTGGCTGGCTAAGGGTGGTCTTATTTACTGTTTCATCAGAACTTCATGCCTAGAAAGGAGATGCTCCGTTGAAAACCATCTGTGACATGGTCCAGACCAGCTTCAGGTCCAAGTGAAGTGAGTTGGGAGGAAGCCCACCTCTGCACATGTGTGACCATGGTCTGAATGAATTCCTAAAACCTTTTTGGCCCACTGGGACTGGGGATGAAAGAGAGGCATCAGAGCAATACAGCCTTCAGAGAGGACCATGCATTCAGGAAAGGGAGCTATAGAAACATGCACAGTGCAGAGAAAGGAAACAGGATTGGGGTGTAGAAGCCCTGGCTTCTCCACTCGTTACCTCTGTGGTCTTAGACAATTCATGTAACTTCTCTGAGTGAATTTCCCCTATATAATCCAGATAAAACAAATCCTGCCCACCTTCAGTCACAGGTCTCTTATGAAGATATTAAAATGCTCCATGAACTGTAAAACTCTATAGAGGTGTAATAATTACAATTATAACATGACAGGATTGTTACTTAAGGAAGAGGGAGCATGATCCCTGGGGGGCAACTTCTCAGAGAATTTTTCTTCAGGGACTGAGCTGGAGTTTTAGAAACTGATTCTTTCAAAGAGAATGAAATGGCCAGCTTCAATTTTTTCTAGGCTGTATTGCTTGCACTTCAGGGAAGGAGAGATATAAAGCTTGTATTAGAACAATAAAAAAGCATCCCTGTGTAGAGCCATACTTAGGAAAACCAAGATTGAGGGTCAGGAGAAAAATTACGATGTGAGGGCTGGGGATGTGGTGAGATTTTATTTTTCATGCCATATGAAGCTGGGCAAGTTTCTTTCTCGGAGACTTTATCAGTCTGGTGTTTTGCTACAAATAAACCTCAGTTTTAAAATGCATTTGCAGGGGCCAGCATTTGGAGCCGTAGTTGACACTGCTTGGGATGCCCATATTCCACACCAGAGTGCCTAGAGTTAAGTCCTGGCTCCCATTCTGATCCCAGCTTCCTGCTAATGCAGACTCTGGGAGGCAGCAGGTGATGGTTCAAGTGGTCGGATCCCTGCCACCCATGTGGGAGACCGGGCTTCTGGCTTTGGCCTGGCCCAACCCTGGTTGATGCATGCATTCGGGGAGTAAACAGGTGAATGGATGATCTCTGACTGTCTTTTCTGTGTCTCATTACCTTTCAAAAGGTAAAAAAATAAAAATTAAAGTGTAGTTGTAGGTGCAAACAGTTTCAAATTGTCTAAGGGGCAGGATGAAAATCTTTTAAAAAGAGTGACTCCATTGGTCTGGCTCCTCTGAAGTCTGCAGATGGCTTTTTCCCTTGTTAGGAGAGCTGTCTACTTACGGGCTACCATGAAGTTGCTCTAACTTTAAATTTAGACTTGGAAATGTTAAAAGCTGTGCAACCTGATCTGAATAGAAATGTGGTCACCAAGCGTAAAGAAAGTCAATGAAAACAGGATTTTAATATTTTAGAAGCCATTTCCTCTGCTGCATTGGAAATTCAAATAGAACAGCACGGGGGCCTGGGAACGGGAGGCAGAATAGGAAACCTACCAGGACAGAAAACTGAAATAGATAGGCCTAGTTTCATCTTCTATCATAAATAAAGAATTGCTAATAAACAGCTCCAATAGCGGAAGCCCTCCTTGTCCTTTTGAATCTCAGGGAATTAAAAGCAAACTTAGGGATGCAGGTGAAGTTTTGAAACTGGGCAGTTTGGACCTAACTATTGTGCTGCTACATGTTTATGTATTGATGCATGTTTTTGAAAGATGTCTGGAGCTTTGGTTACGTTGACTCACTTTCACATCCACATCTGTTTCCTATTATACATATCCTCAGATTTTATTCTTTTTCCCCTATTGCTCCCTTTCTCACTGAAAATAATTAATATCCTTATTTAATTTTATTTTCCTCATTTTTTTTTTCCCTCTTAGATGTGTACAAAATGTGGCTACCACCCAGAGATACTCAAATGGAGAGGAGACATTCTAAATGCTGAAAGATCAGTAAAATGATTTTTTCCTTTGATTCTGTAAATAGGGCTGTCAGTTGGGTAGGTGAAAATGTATATTTGAAATCTGACAAAATGCCCACGAATGACATCAAACTGTGGGCCGGGAACACTCCTGTTGAGTGGATCCTCCAGTGACAGGTTGGGAATGCATTCGCTGAGAAAGCACTCCCCCAACTCAGACCCCTCAAGTGATTCATCGCCTGGGGTGTCTGCTTTGTGCTTTGAACTTGAAAGGCCCAAGGTCAATACAAGGTTGATCATGATGGGGACGGTGGTGAGGATGCTAATGACAGGGTGATAGATAAGAACCTTAGTGAATTGTGACTTTAAGCACTTTAACAGAGTTCAATTTTTTTTTTTTTTTTTTTTTTGACACAAGGAAATAGTGTTTGAATCCATGCAGGAATTCACTGGGTTTGCTTCCAGTATGGCATGTTGCGCTACTCCCATTCATAATGATTTTCAGCTTTTCACACACATGGTACATGAATTATTCGTTCCCGGCTCTGCATCTGTTTCCTGTCACTTTAGCTGCTATGAAGAAGTAGAGAAAAGAATCTATAGAATGATATGAGGATAACCTATAGTTTGTCTCTGCACAGATTTAATTGGCCACACCTTAAAAGGAATTTTTTGTCTTGAATATATTGTGCAACCAAATGCTTTCTATCCCCCTCCCCCCACTTCCAATCAATTTGGGGCTTAAGGCTAGTGTAATCCATCGTTGACAGATATGTTTAATGAGCCTGGCTTTGAGCACTCATAGCTGAGGGACAGGGGATTAAGTTTTATCTTATTTCACATCTTGATTAATAATCTGGGAGGAGGCTTCTACACGCTAATGGAATGAAATTTGCAGTGTGAATGAAGCTAGGAGACATTGCAAAGAGAGGCGGCAGCTTAGAAAGGCCCATGCGGGGTGGGCAGATGGGAAGGCCTTTCCCGAGTTGGCCCCACACCATTGCTCTGTGGAAAAAGGGGTGGGGAGTTTGTGTGTGTGGGAGTGGGGTGGGCAGAGGCTGTGGAGGGAACCAGAAGCTTCGACCCTTTCCTGGCATTGCCATTCTGAGTCTGAAGGGCTGCATCTTGCATGCTGCCCAGCACAGAGCTCTTTTGCAATGTGTTACTCACTGCTATTCCCGCCAAGTTTGGGAAAATAATCAGAAACATAGGTTTTCCACATTAGGAGGAAACTAGAGTGGAGGAGTGCTCCAACAGACCTGGAGGCAGCACTTCCTCACAGGGTGGGTGGTTGGGAAGTGTTTCCTGAACAGGCTTTGCCATGTGCACATATGGAAACCTCTTGCTCTGACCACCTGAATTAATTCCCCTGAGCTCTCTAGCTAGAAGAGAAATGTAATGTGTTTTCCCTGTAACTGGAAGCACTCTGCTGGGTAAGGAGCTGGAGCTCTGTCTTGGGAAAATCTCAACTGCTCTCCCTCTGGTCCAGGCACTCCTTGGTGAAGTGTAGTAGAGGCTGTGTACTCTAAATTCCCTTCCTTTGATAATTTCTGTGGCGTGAATGTTGTCCCTCAAAGTTTATGTGCTGGAAACTCAGCAATGGTGTTAAGAGGTGCAACCCTCAGAGGTGATGCGAGAGCCCTCACAGATGGGTTCATGCTGTTATCCAGCTGTGGGTTCCAGATAAGAGGGTAATTTGGATTCCTTTCTCTCTCTCATGCAAACTCTCTCCACCACAGGATTATGTACCAAGACGACCTGGTGGGCCAGTTTCAGGTGAAAACGGAGCTAAAGACAGATAGGGTGACTTATTTCTTCTCCATTACTTTGCCTGTTGCTTTCCAGTCGTAATTTTCCAGAAATGCATAAAATATCATGTTAGAGCAGAAGAGATGGAGTCAAAAGTCCTTTTGCCCCATGTCTGCACGAACCTGAGGCCTACAAAAGAAATTTACTTGCCCACATTTCCTGTGATGGAAATGAATGGAGCTGGGATGTGAACTGGCCTGTTTCTCAGTGCATCCTACCTCCCTTTCATGGAATCCCTGAATCTCCCAGTATTTACATTGTAAAGCTAATGAATGTCTACTAAGGGCATTCTGGGGAGATTCATTAAATAGAACATGGCTTCTGGTTAATTTATTAATAATAAGACCAGAGGTTTTGAAGACTTAACAAGAGTCTTACTACGTGCTCTTTCAGATTAAAAAAATGGATCAGAAATGAAGAACAAGTTCCCTTTTGAGGACTTTTCTCATAGGAATTGTTCTGAAAATTTCAGAGGTTCAGAAGCCATGAACATATGAGCATGGGGAAAGATTCAGGAAAGACTTTGATACTTGTAAACCATGTTGAAATTACCTGCCAATTTCAAAGCCAATTATGTATCCCAGTTCTTTGGCTTGGTGAATAAAGGAAACTTCCAAAACATCTGGAAAGATGAGAATTTCAGGCAAACTGAACTTCCCAATGAAACTCTTCTGTTGTAGCTTTCATATTGAATAACACACTGGTTAACAGTTTCAGTGCTTTGTCATTGAGATGATTTGAAGAGAGATTCCTTTTCCTGTCAAAATGAGTCAATGAGCAGAAAATTTGAAGATGAGAAAAGAGGTCTGTTGGAAGTAACAGAAGGGGGACATATAATAGAAATAGTTAATGAAGACATTTCTGTTTTAGTTTGAACACAGCTTTAACTGTGTATCTGGCACATTACCATACCCTTGCTGCTACTCATTCATCATAATATTTACCTGTGGAAAAAAAGTGGTTGTAGAGTTTAGTTTGTTTGAAGGTTCTTTTTATGCCTTGGAATGAATGGTATTGGACAAATATAAATATGTAAGTGTGATTTTTGTATTATACTTGGTTTAAACTTCTAACTTCAAAGAGCAGTGATGAGGGAGGGGTTCCTAACACCTAGGAGTTTATGACAGGTCTCGGAAGTATAAATTTTGATAGACTCTAAATATGAAAAACATGTCTTTACAAGGAAAATAGATTTGACCTTTTAAAAAGTTTTATTTTCTAATAAAATCACGCTAGTACATGGACTTTTTCCTAAAAAATGTAACTTGTTTGAGCTCTGTGAGTTTTATAAGTTTGGAAGCGCATGGCTAAGGCTGTGTGGTATGCATTGAGGAAGGGAAAAGCTGTACCCGAAGAAAGAAGTCCCATAATGGAAAAGAAAGCAAAGGAAAAATAAAACCAAGCGGAAATCAAAGGAGGGGTAAAAATGTCAATGGCAAAATAGGAGAGTCCAAATCTTCTTGAATATTTTATAGCAAGCTTTAGAGTGGGCTTGATCACCCAAAGGACACACCACAGGGATTAGTGTTCGGAAAGGAACAACAGATGTCAGATGTCAGCAGATAATATCCCAGTGGGTGAAGAGCATTTGGGGTGAAAGCAAGTAAAATACACCATCAGGTGGTCCCTGGTACTTGGGTAAATCTTTGATGAACAATGAGTTTATCAATGAGCAACTGTCAGTGGCTCACCGGAACAACCTGACGGTTTTTTCTAATTAATGGGCTGCTGAGTGAACAGGGGAGGAGAGTTAAGTAGGTAGTGGTCACTTACGGAACATCTTCTATGGATAAGTCATTGTATTTGACAAACATCCTTCTTTGAAGGATAAAATAACTGAAGATGACTCTTTCATTAATAAATGTGTTCAAGAAAGTTTGCGTGGGTGAGAAGGGATCATTGTTATTTTTATACTGGGACCTCCTCAAAAATGTCTATTCCAGGGTAGGTATTTTGGCATAGCAGGTTAAGCTGCTCCTTGCATCCCATATCAGAGTGCTGATTTGAGACTTGGCTACTCTGCTTCTGATCCATCTTCCTGCCAACCTGTCCTGGGAGGCAGCAGATGATCGTTCAGGTGCTTGGGCCCTGTCACCCACGTGGGAGACCTGGATGGAGTTCCAGGCTCCTGGCTTGGCCTGACCCAGTGCTGGCTGTTGTGGGCATTTGGGGAGTGACACAGCAAATGGAAGATATTCTCTCTCTCTCTCTCTCTCTCTCTGCCTTCCAAGTAGAGGAAAATAAATAATCAAACATTAAAAAAATATCTCCCCAGGGGCCCGGCGCCATGGCGAAGTAGGTTAATCCTCCGTCTGCGGCGCTGGCAGTCTTATGGGCGCCGGTTCTAGTCCCAGTTGCTCATCTTCCAGTCTAGCTCTCTGCTATGGCCTGGGAAAGCAGAAGATGGCCCAAGTGCTTGGGCCCCTGCACCTGCATGGGAGACCAGGAAGCAGCTCCTGGCTCCTGGCTCCTGGCTCCTGGCTCCTGGCTTTGGATCAGTGCAGCTCTGGCTGTTGCGGCCAGCTGGGGAGTGAACCAACAGAAGGAAGATCTTTCTCTCTGTCTCTTCCTCTCATTGTCTGTAACTCTACCTCTCAAATAAATAAATAAATAATCCTAAAAAAAATACCTCCCTGGCCCCCACATTTATAAGATGGCTCTGTCCTTCTTGCTCAGTGACTCTTTGTTGCATTTCCCCACTTCATATCCTCAGTATGTTTATCACCCTGTGGCATTCTGTGCACTTCTTTGTTTACTTGCTCACTGTCTCTCTTAAACATAAACTCCATGAAACTGTAGGTGGCTTTTTTTTTCAGTGCCTACAATTGTGCCTGATACAGCACAGGGAGGGAGGACTCAGCATGTTCCCAGTGGTATTCCAGATCCAATATGAAATCCTGGAATTCGAATGAAAAATAAACCTATTATGGTAAACAGAAAATACAGAAGTCAGGGGAAGGGAAGATGGAAGAGATCATTCACAGTTTCTATATCCTTCTTGTTTCTTGACTTAGCAGTAAGAAAGTACCCCATGAGTGCAGTCTCTGATCCACCTGGGTGTCGGGGAACTCGACGGGCTGGAGGTGATGCCCTTATTTCAGGCCAGACACCGAGCCTCAGGTCTGTCTGCGCATCCCTGCCTGGTCTCGCCTCCACTGCCCACCACTTCCAAACAAAATGCCAAGCATTACTTGGACACAAGCTGTTCTGCAAAAATAGCCCTTTCACTCATTTAGGATATGTTCGTTTATAAAAATTATCATTTGTTTATTATCTTTTGAGGGAAGGGGAGAGAGAAAGAGAGAGAGAAAATGAATGTCTCATCTGCTGATTCACTCCCCAGATAACCAGGAACCCAAATGCCTGGGAATTAGGAACTCAATCCAGGTCACTCACATAGGCGACAGGGACCCAGGGTGTGCATGAGCAGGAAGCTGGCATTGTGAATGGATCTGAGACTTAAGCACAGGTATTCCAACGTGTGGGATACTGGAGTCCCAAGTGTAGTCTTAACTGCTGCACCAAATGCCTTCCCCATTTCGTACCTGTTCTTTGAGCACATACTAAGTAGTGGGGTCTCCGAAAGAGAGTAAGATGTGGTTTTGATTCCACCTGGACTTTGTCACTAACAGCTAACAAATATCTAGCTGATGCGATTAGTGAGATTCCATACTTACTGTTTGTTCTCAGTGGAGGACAATGACTCTGTGAGGAGCATCCGGTCTTTAGCTTTGTTCCTTTGCTTTGAGATGCCAGTGTGACAGGGAGAGAACTAGAAATGGACTTTATTTACCTTGGTTCACTGAAGATAACACTTGATAATTTAATAACTGTGTTTCAGAAAAATTGCCATCTTAAATTTCTAGTAGGATCATTCTGCAAACACCTCCCTAAACTCTGTTCCTCCCATTAGGTTAGTAAGCTGGTCTCATGACTGTGAGGGTTCTGATCTGTTGAACAGTCAGATTGAGGGCTACTGTGTGCTGGGTATGAGGAAGCACAGGTGAGACAGATACAACCCTGGGCCTCAAGAAGCTCAATGTCGAATGGAGGAGGCAAAGATATTACAGTCATGGAACAGTGTAATAAAGAATGAAGTATGTACAAGTATGCACAAGCAGTAGGGTGTGTGTGTGTGTGTGTGTGTGTGTGTGTGTGATGGCATTCTTGTGTACTGAACTACCCAACCTTAAAAACAGAGAGTGGAAAGAGGAATGGCTGAAGACCTGGCAAAGTAAAAAGTTAGAGATACGGAGAAAAGACAACAGTGACCATTGTAATAGTCTTTCCCTCTTATGGTCCAACAAGGAGATGGGTAGTAAGAAAGTAGGAGAGGTTGACAGCCTATAACCAGGTAGGAGAAGGGAGATACAGCTTTTTATATTTACCCTTCACAAGCAATGTTTAGCTGTTTCTATACCGTTTAATCAGATAGGTGTGGGTTTGAGTTTGAGCTCTTTATGTTACTAGCTTTCATTGGAGTACTATGAAAACTATTCTGATAACCCATAGGATAATTGCTTAGCAGAGTATCCAGCTCATAGCAAATGTTCAATGTATATTACTACTACTACCACTTAGTAGTACCAAACTACCACGACCAATCCCAAAGCAGGACCCACCGTCAGTCAGCTTTGGGGCAAGATGAGAAATCACAGTAGAATCCCGAGGGTTCAAGTCATCCCAGGAAGCAAGGGATATGCAGCAAAGCAGAAAGACCAGCCCCAAGGGTAAAAGCAGACAGGGCAACAGGATCCTGCAGCTGGAGCCCAGAGTGTTGATAAATTGGGCTTAAGTTAGGGAAAAGGAGAAGTTATCAAAAAGCAGACAGTATAAGAAAATTACTGGGAAAACAGAAGTAACTCGAATGACGAGACATTATATCTATATATCTATTTATACAAGAAAGGATGGCCTCTACATTTATATTTCAGGATTATGAGCAACATCTGTGGCCAAACAGTTGTATACTCCATGACCTTCTCCTTGAGATGGAGAGATCGTTGCTAGTCCTTGAGGGTCAGCACACTTTGGATTTAAACTAAAGTAAATCACTTCCTTCAGTCTGGTTTAATCAGTTTTAAAGCACTTTAGGGCAAATTCTCTTCTGTTAAGAGGAGGGTGTATAAGAGGCTGGAGCTGGGTGTGTGTGTATATGATCCGAGTTCTAAATATAAATAAATCCCCTCTTGCAATTATCAACTGTGGAGTAATACAGGTATGAGTCTTCTAACTCCTGCCTGGGAAGTTTTTATCATCTGTTGTGTAATGAGACACAAAGAAACAATTATGATGTGGTGTGAGACCCCAGAAAAAACACCTAACCTGCACTGGGTGGTCATTAAAGACTTTCAGAGGAAGAATACAGGCAGAATGACCAAACAGGAATTTTCTGAGTAGAAATAGGGGCTGAGGTTTGTATGGATGGAGACAGGTTTTCAGGATAGGAAGCTGTCTGTGGAGAGAATCTTACTTTCAGAGAACAAGTAGGTTGCTTGGCTGAAATACAAGGTACCTATATGGAAGTAGCAGAAGACTTGACTGGAAAGGTAGGTAGGGGCCAGATAACAAGTGGTCTTCCATGGCTCTATAACAAATCTGGATTTTTTTCCTGTAGGGAGGGAATCACTGGCCAGATGGAATTTTGGAAAGATACTTTGGAATTGATGAGGAGAGTAGATGAGTGTTTATAGAGACTGAAGCTGGGAACTCGGGGTCAGAGAGCAGAGGTAGGACGTCAGAAGATCTTCAATTTGGGCACTGACAGTGGGAACGGAGAGGAAGAGGATGTGGGGGACATGTGGAGGTGGTGACTGTGAATGATGGGGATGAGGTGGAGAGCCTTGGGTTCTTCTTTTTTTTTTTTTTTGAGATTAAAAATATTTATTAGAATCAGGGACCTCCAGCCAGAGTGTCATGGAGTGGGGCTTCCAAGAGAGGAAAACCCAAACAGGACAGGTGGCTGTCAGCTTTAAGTACAATTTCAAAGGAAGAAAAAACTTAATGATTAGATTAGCATTCAGTTGCCAGGCAGGGACAAGAAAACATCAAAGACCTCATTTATGATTCTGCATCCCGTCTGGCCTGCTCAGGGTGGGGTAGAGAACTCGTTTTCAAAACAAGCTGTGAGCTCTGGAGGAGCTCCCTTGCTATTCGCACGGTAAATTTGGAGATTCCAAGGAAGGAGGGCAGCCCTGTTAGTTCTTGCTAAAGTTTTGGGGAAGGAAGCAAGTATTTTACACCCCAAATTCCATTGGAATCCCCTGACTATTTTTTTTGACAGGCAGATTAGACAGTGAGAGAGAGAGACAGAGAGAAAGGTCTTCCTTTCGTTGGTTCACCCCTCAAATGGCTGCCTTGGCCAGCACGCTTCGCTGATCTGAAGCCAGGAGCCAGGTGCTTCCTCCTGGTCTCCTATGCACTCCAAGAACTTGGGCCATCCTCCACTGCCTTCCTGGGCCACAGCAGAGAGCTGGACTGGAAGAGGGGCAACCAGGACAGAATCCGGTGCCCCGACCGGGACTAAAACCTGGGGTGCCAGCGCTGCAGGCGGAGGATTAGCCTAGTGAGCCACAGCACTGGCAGTGAATCCCATGACTATTAACCCATCTGACTCCTCACATTCCCCCCTCCTGGAGATGGGAGCCCTAACATCTGTTAGGGGGAACTGGGTAGTGATTGCTCTTACCGCTTCATGCTGAAAAGGGGTGTCTTTGGGAAGGGGGTCAAGGCAGGGTTGCAGCAGGAGGTGGCTTCTCAGCACGAGGTGGCTTCTCCAGGGGGATGCAGTGCCTTCCTGCAGAAACTGCTACCATCGGAGGTTTCATGTGCATGGCCACCTAGAATTTTAAGTCTGGAGAAAATGAATCTAACAAGCAGCTTAAACTAACAGGATCTAAAATCATGGGGTCTAAAACTGAGGACAGAGTCATTATTAGAGGCCCTAAGAAAAGTGTCTAAACCATGAGTGAGTTTTTTCATTGAGAGGCAAATACAAACTGACAGAAAGGGCTTGAAAATAATCAGGTGGGCTTAAGGCCTTGTTAGTTATGAGGCTCAGACCTATCTGTATCTCTTTACATGTGGTACATCATAAGGGAGGCACCCCGTTGACTTCCATTACTAGCTGGGCTGGGAGGAGAGCTGGCTTGAAGAGGAGGTAGGTGGCATTTCTAAAAGTAAAGCAGCATTAATTGGCCTGCCACCTATCTTTACGTTGCGTCTGCAGCCTAGCTTCCTCTTCCTCCTGGTTTTTGTTCATGCAGACCAGAGGAAACCTCTAAGAGAATGCAAGTCAGGGGGGGTGCTCCGACCCTAATCTTTGGTGGCCTAAACTAGAAATTTGTAGTCACAGGCATATTCAGCTAGTGGTTCTTCTTTGAGGTAGACAATGCCCATGAGGAAAGCTATGTCAAAAATGATGACCACCTTCTTTATTAAATTTTAAGTGATTAGTAAAACTCTCTCCCTTTGTTTTGTTAAAAAAAAAAGGGGAGGTTTTGCCAATTTACTATGCCCATGAATAAGTAAATCTAGCTGTGAAATCATAATTTAAGCTCTCATTTTGGCTATGCTATTATTACAAAAAATGTTAGCCATTTCTTTTATAAGGTCTAAAGATCAAATTTTACATTCTATAGAGTTCTTCAGACTAGAATTACCTTTCTTTAAGAGTTTGGAGAAATGAGGGAACACGTTTGGGGTTATGTTTTGAATTCTTTCTTAGGTACTAGGTGGATAATAATGACAATCACCAATCACCAATGTAGAGGATAACATACAGGTTAGGGTGAAGGTTTTTTTTTTTTTCTTAAATATTCTACATCCTCCTAATAAAGACCAACCCAAAGATTTGTGGTAATAAACTTGCCATGTGCATCATAATTTTCCACCTTCTGAACATCTCCCAGACTGCTTCCTCCCCTGAAAATGTCCTCCCTCAAGTTCCTACAAATTCAAGAGCTCCCTAAACTTTTAGGTCCAGCACAAATTCTGACTTTCCCAGAAAGCCTTCTTATATTCTGCATCAGCCTAAAATAATCTGTTCAGTGACTCACTCATACAACTCATCTCTTCTGAGACCCAGAAGAGTATAGTTTTAAGAACGTGGCTTCTGGAGCCAGACTTGGTTTTTGTTTTTTCCTCCACCATGTATGAGTTATGTGACTTAACTACTTTTTCCATTTTCTCATCTGTAAAAAGGGGCTAATATTAGTCTGAGTTTTAGTGAATTCCCTCAGGGAAAGCAATTCACACAGTCCTAGGTACATAGAAAGCATTCAGCCAGTGCTGGCTGTGAACGGCATCTCTCTTCTGGAAGTAAACCAGTCCTGTGTTGGCTCGTGGTTATTTATGTAAAGGTCTCTCTCCTTGACCAGACCATCAACTCTCTGAGAGTAGAACCATCTTTTGGATTTCTTTTGGCATCAAGCTTAATCCTTTACATAACAAATATTTATTCATCCATCAATCTTTTCTCTACTGTTGTTTCTGATTACAGAGTTTTCTTATTTAAGGAAAGCTATACATTTCAATTTGTCTTTTTCTCAGGCTTGAAGTACCATCCTAACCAGTCTAAGAATTTATAGCTGACAGTTAAGACATGTAGTCATTCATATTTATGGTTTTCTTGATGCTACTTGGTAGAACACAACCACCAATTATTTCATTTTTCTAGTGGGAAACATGATCTTCTTTATGACTTGGTTGCCAGGAATCATGAAAATTAAGGACTCTTTGTGTTTCTCCAAAGAACATTAATATATATTATCTTGAATCTCATAATTTCTTAGTTTTTCTATGTACTTCACTGACTCTAAGCCAAGAAAGAGACTTAGTATCCAATTGTCCACCCACACAGTAATTGTGTGGTCTAATGGGTCTAGGCCATAGTCTCCCTGTTTAATGGTGAGAATATCTGAGTCAAGATCTTGTTTGTAGTTGGCCTGGTCAATAGCAGATAAAACGTTGTCATCTATGTCTAGTCATGTCATGTTTTTTACATAAGATGCTCCACATAAGTGAATTTTCCAGATAACCGAAGCTTATGAGGTACTCCAGAACTGTTTTATCTTATTTACATTTGTTAGAAATTCTCTGTAATAAAGACTCCCTTTTCTGCTTCCAGCATAGTACCTCAAACATAAGTTCCCTCTTGGTTGATAATTTATAGGATTATAAGTTAATCAAGTAATCTTATATTAAGCACTGTACCACAATACCACAAGTAAGGTGCTCAGGGCCCAAACCTAAGGATTTGAATTTTAATTGTTGTGCAACACTGTTATCAAACTGGGGCAGCTTTGAGGGATCTTGAGGGATTTAGGATTGATTATCTCTGCATTAAATGTCTCTTAAATGTATACCTCATAAGTGTTCAGATACACCTCTCTATTGGGGGGATTAGATGCTTTTTCTCCATTGTGCTGCATCAACCACCACATTGTGCCAGTCAAGAACTATGGTCTCAACTCTCCATCTGGATCCTGATCATGGCTGTAGAGACACAGACTTTCCTCTGAGGGTCTCCGGAGGCCCACCAGAATCAGGGGAAACTGAGGGTCTGACAAATGTGAGGACACATTTAGACCAGCAGCAAGGTGTGTGATGCTGGCCAAGTCGGAACAATCACGTGATCTGACCAGCTCCTTGGGACTGACAGGACCTTCCCGTTCGTGCTCCCGTCTTCTGCAGGAGGCAGCTTCTGGTGGTTACTGTGTGATCCCGTGTCAGCCATCATTGGCTGAGACCAGACATTCTTCCAGAACTCCCTTTCCTACCTTCTAATGCTGCTCTGATAATCTGCAGGTTAGAAACTCTTTTCTGATGGAAATATATGTAAAGACAGGGTAAACAGGCTCTGACTCCTGTTTGTAAATGGCTTGGGCTTTGGTCTGTTGACTTCATTGTGTCTCTTCTCAAGACCTTTCTTTGTTGTTTGACTATTTGTGAGTGTCTGTGTGGGGAATAGTTAAGGTCACCAAATAAATGACTTCCAGATGAGTGAGTTATAATCCCTGAATCTGCTCTTGAGGTGATTTTTGCTAGTATTTTCTAAAAACATGTATCAAGTTTTTATGTTTTCATTTTAAAGAAATTTTCTTCTTAATTCTTTTGTTGTTGTTGTTGTTGACAGGCAGAGTTAGTGAGAGAGAGAGACAGAGAGAAAGGTCTTGGCTGCTATGGCCAGTGCACTGTGCCGATCCGATCCGAAGCCAGGAGCCAGGTGCTTCCTCCTGGCCTCCCATGCGGGTGCAGGGCCCAAGCACTTGGGCCATCCTCCACTGCCTTCCTGGACCACAGCAGAGAGCTGGACTGGAAGAGGAGCAACCAGGACAGAACCCGGGGTGCCGGCGCCACAGACAGAGGATTAGCCTAGTGAGCCATAGTGCCAGCCGTCTTCTTAATTCTTTAAAAATAAGTATTATTTAACACTACGAACAACTCCATTTTCTTCTCTTCTTTAGGAGTTTTTAAAAAAGAGTGGTTAGTGACACTGACATAATCATTTTAAATGCACAGAAATGTAGCTCAGCAGACTATGCAGGCTAATTATATTTATCTTAGTAAAATACATCATTTAAATTTCCTATTCCTCCCCCCTTTCCTTTAATCTTTCTTTTTTTCTGTTTCCCTTTTGTTAGGTTTTTGGCCCACTGGACTCAAGTACTTTCTTGCTTTCTGCCCTTTCTCTAGTATTTAGTAAGCATTTTCTATATTCTAGGAGCTCCCTGGGGGCACTTACATCCTCATAGGTTGGGCAAAAGGCGCATAAATTCTGTAATAAAATGCAATGTGTTTTTGAATGCTAAAGAGATACTAAATGTGTTAGACTTTTATGAAGGAGAAAGGGTTCCTAATTGAGTGATCATAACACTGATTAATATCTTACAGACTAAGTGTTTAAAAAATGCAGTTGGAAAACAGCAGGTTGAGGGTGAACGAAGTTGGGGAGATGAGATAGAGCCTGGAGGGGCTTGCAGGTCAGACCAAGGACTGGACATGTCAGCACATGCAACGTGTTCATTCTGTGCTTCAGATGAGCCTGATGTTGCGTAGGAACACAGCCTGCAGTAGGGACTGGGAGTCATAGAGTTAATTGGCTTTGAGTGGGGAATGGGTAGGAAACTGGGTTCAGGCAGGAGCAGAGCTGTAGGAGTCCCTTTCAACCAGTGCGCCCCTGACTGCACTGCCTAATGCACAGAACAGCCTGTGAGAAGATAGATGCAGTTCGTTGAAGCCACACAAGCTGAAGGAAAAAGGTCCCTCACAGGGTGGGAGTTTAGAGCAGAGAATCAGGGGTGTTGATGTGTGGTCCAGACAAGCCCATAAGCTGGGCCTACCTCTACAGCTATAGGCTTTGACCCATTTCTTTCCACGATTTTCACTGTCAATTTGACCTCTTTCCCGCTGGTTCTTCTCACATCTTTTCTCCACTCTTCTCGATTTTTAATTTTCCATGTACTATTTTCTTCTGTACTCTTTTGTGTATATGTGCCCCTACCCAATATGAAAGTCCTTTCTCTTGTCATCATCTTCCCTTCCACCAGCTCTGTCCTGGGTTCTCTCTCTTTCTTCTCCTCTGGCCTCTGGAGAGGGAAACCGTTCTCCACTGTTAGGAGGATATGCACACAGAGTGCTGGGTTTTTTGAGTTACTTTTCTGTCTCCTCTAATCTCACTCTGAAATTTCTATTGGGGTAGGGGGTGGCATTTAGCCTAGCAATTAAGCGTATGTCCTACATCAGAAGTCCAGGCTTTGAGTTCTGGCTCTGACTCCTGCCTCTGGCTTCCTGCTAAAACTCACTCTGGGAGGCAGTGTTGAAGGCCCAATGCATGGGGTCCCTGCCACCCACATGGGGGACCTGGATTGAATTCCCTTCTTCCAGCTTCAGCCTTGGCTCAACCCTGGCTGTTGGGAGCATTTGGAGGTTGAGCCAGTGGATGGGAGCTCTCTCTCTGACTCTCTACTTCTCAAAAAAATAAAGTAAAATTTCTGTTGGTGTCCTCAGCCTTGTTCTTGATCTTAGTGGTTGTTATTAGCTTTCCAGCCTGGTTAATTTCTGTGTAATATAAAGTGTGGTATTTTCTTAGGGTGTGCCCACTGGTTTCTGTAGCTTTCACTTACCAAACTGTTGTTGCTGTTCTCTACTTTTACCAAAGCATTATCAGCTTCAGAAACACCAAAGTGATGACCCTCTGTCAGGTGACTTTATCCTCTCGTGGTCATTTGACAAGCTCTGTAGAGATTTTGTTGTTGTTGTTATAAGGAAGTAGGGGAGGGGGGCTGGTAGAAACGGGAGATGAAAAGGGAGTGGAAGTCAAGGGTTTTGTGAAAAGTCCTATAACGTGCAGGAATATTCCCCACCTCAAAAGAATTATCTAAGCCCAAGATGTCAATATTTCTGAGGTTGAGAAACCCTAATCCAAAAGTATTTATCTTGGAGAGAGCAACTAGGGTAAATATGCACAGAATAAGACTGTTGATTAGAACCAAATTAAATCACAATCAATTAGAAAAACAATGAGGGATTCTTGAAATGGCAAGTGGTTATGTGCCTGCTTTAATAACAACGGAAATAACTTGTGCTCTGTTGAGGGTTCAGTCTATAACAATTATGTTCATCAGATTTCTCCACTCTTCCCAATAACCTGTGTGTTTGGTCATGGAGATATTTTGCATTTAAAGAAAGTCAGGCACAGAGAAGATGAGGACTCTGCTACAATCCCCAGCCAAACAGATTTATGGATTTTTATCCAAGACAAAAAAACCCACAGGGCTGTTCACACAGCTTAACTGGAGCGCTAATGGCAGAAAATAAGGGCAGGAACCAAAGCTGCTGTCACAAAGAAAGGGCTCTCGGAGTTCTCTATTTGGTATTTAAAAATAAGAGAGGAAACAGCATAGCTTGAGTCTGAGATAATGCTTGCCGCTCCGTGAATGCTCTTACAGTGCATCGCCTTCGAAACAAATTGGCCCTCGTCTACAAAGGTTTCTTTTTTGTAGTCACGCAAACTCATTTTTAATGGCGTGTGTGGCATCCCTCGTGCCCCGAGCTGTAATGAAGCTCTTTCTGCAAGTCACCACACGCGTCAGAAACGAAGCTCAGAGAGGAAAATGCTAGAACGTTAATGGGTTTTAATCCAAGGTAAGCAACCTATCGAGCCACTACCATGTGATTTAAAAAAAAAAACAAAAAAACAAAAAAACTAAATGTCATGAAATTTTCAGCAGTTTTCTGTTGCCTGCAAATCAGTTTGGGTCCAGAGAGAGCCAAGTAGGGATCAGAAGAGGAAAATCTCAAACGTGCAGAACTGCCCAGCAGCAGACCTTGAGCGATTTACAAGCACCATCCAGGCAAAACAAAGAAATAATTGATGGTGAGCCGGCGGAACTGGCGGCTGTGTACATGGGAACTGTCTGCAAGTGGGGCAGACATTGCAACATATTTGATCCTGTCTTCAATATCTTGGGTGGAGAAGGGGTCGTTGAAATCTGAGGGTCTCTGTTACATGAGTTTTCCCCTTAGCTTTTTATTGAAGTAGAAAAGTAGTGTGTGTGTGTGTGTGTGTGTGTGTGTGTGACATATAATTGTGATACTAGGCAGTTTACTGAGTGAGACTTAATTGCAAAACACCCAGTTTCAAACTTCATTTTGCACAATACCTTGGCATCTTTTGATGGGTGCTTAACCATTCAGTAAAAAAGAAAAGAAGAAGCTGTTAATATTAAAGTAGCTTTTAAATCGGTGAGACTTTCTGCATAATGGAACCTGGAAGTATATTTAGAGTTTTTCTCTGTTGGGAATTAGATCACAATGCAATGCGGAGAGATAGACTCAGAGCCCCCCTGCAGGGCCTTGGGGCCAAGGATGCTGGTCATGTTTTCAAGCTTCTCAGAAGTATGTTAATTGCTATGGTAACTACCAGGTGCTCCTGACCTTGAGATGGGATCTCTCCTCTTTTATGGAAAATGCAAAGTCTGTCCCCAGACACAGAACAACAGATTCAATTAAACTGGGTTATAGAAATGGTGAGGACTCACAAAGGAAAATAGAAAGTGTAGGCATATTTTCAGGTTTGCATCAAGACACAGTTGCAAGGCAATATTCCAAGGGTTTTATGATTTTTAAAAAAAGATGTTTTTCTCATTTTAAAAATGATTTATTTGCACATTTATTTGAAAGGAGGGGGAGAGGGAGAAAGAGAGAGAGAGAGAGAGAGAGAGAGATCTCCTAGCCTCTGGTTCACTCTCCAAATGCTGGCAACAGTAAGGGCTGAGTCAGGCTAATGCCAGGAACCAGAAATTCCATCTAGTCTTCCATATGAGTAGCAGGGACCTAGGTACTTGAGTCATCACCTACTACCCCTCAGGGTGAGCATTAGCAGGAAGCAGTATTGGAAGCAGAGGAGCCCAGGACTCGAATGCAGGCACTCAGATATGAGATGCAGGAATCCCAAAAGTGTCTTAACCACTATGCCAGACACCTGCCCCCGCTTTATGATTTTAATATTCATAAAATGTTATGAAGTAAGTACTGTTATCATATCTGTTTTAAATGAGGAAACTGAGGCACAGGGAGATTATGTAATTTGTCCAAGATAAACAGCTCGTTGGAGGCATAAGAACAATTTGAATCCAGGCAGTCTGTCTCTGGAGCCTTTGTGTGTTGTAGAACTCTGCTACAGTCCTTCTCAGAGTAGCATGAATGTGGCTCATTTAATACTGATCGCAGGGCCCAGCGCTGTGGTGTAGTAGGCTAAGCCTCTGTCTGTGGTGTCAGCATCCCATATGGGTGCTGGTTCAAGTCCTGGCTGCTCTACCTCTGATCCAGCTCTCTGCTTATGGCCTGGGAAGCACTGGAAGATGGCCCAAATGCTTGGGCCCCTGCACCCACGTGGGAGACCTGGAAGAAGCTCCTGGCTTCTAGCTTCAGACTAGCCCAGCTCCAGGCCATTGTGGCCATTTTGGATTGAGCCAGATGACGGAAGACCTCTCTCTGTCTTTGTGTAACTCTACCTTTCAGATAAATAAATGCAATCTTTAAAAAAAAAATGCCAGGGGCCAGACCCGTGGCTCACTTGGTTAATCCTCCGCCTGTGGTGCTAGCATCCCATATGGACACTGGGTTCTTGTCCCTGTTGCTCCTCTTCCAATCCAGCTCTCTGCTGTGGCCTGGGAGGGCAGTGGAGGATGGCCCAAGTGCTTGGGCCCTACACACACATAGGAGACCAGGAAGAAGCACCTGGCTCCTGGCTTCAGATCGGCATAGCTCTGGCTGTAGCAGCCATTTAGGGGGTGAACCAATGGAAGGAAGACCTTTTTCTCTGTCTATCTCTCTCACTGTCTAACTCTACCTGTCAAATAAATAAATAAAAGAAAAATGCCAGCCATAGCTGGGTGTGCAGGGATTAATTTTAAAAATACTGATTGCAGAAATTGTAGGGCTCTTCTGTTGTATTTTCTTATTATCTAAGCCTTCACAGAAAAGTCCCTGAAAGGTCAGAGTAATGTCAGTCCTTCCCAAGTGCACTCGTGACTCCCTAGGCTCCCTCCCGAGGCAAGCAGCCTCTGCAGAATGACAACCTTGTTCCTCCCAGTATGTTATGAAAATTGAAGCCACAGAAGAGTCTTCGACTGTAGCAAGAAGTTCTACTCTCCTGGCACAGTGGTGGAAGTCAGGATATAGGGTAAAGCTTCTTTGAATGTGTCTTCTTCTTTTTTTTTTTTTAAAGCTTTTATTTAATGAATATAAATTTCCTAAGTACAGCTTATGGATTACAATGACCCCCCCCCCCCCCGTAACTTCCCTCCCACTTTCCCGCTCCCTCTCCCCTTCCATTCACATCAGGATTCATTTTCAATTCTCTTTATATACAGAAGATCAGTTTAGTATATATTAAGTAAAGATTTCAACAGTTTGCCCTCACATAGGGACACTAAGTGAAATATACTGTTGGAGTACTAGTTATAGTATTAAATCACAATGTACAGCACATTAAGGACAGAGATCCTACATGATATTTTTTAAAAAAATTGATTAATTATCTATGCAATTTCCAATTTAACACTGTTTTTTTTTTCATTTTCAATTATCTTTATATACAGAAGATCGATTCAGTATATACTAAGTAAATATTTCATCAGTTTGCACCCACACAGAAACACAAAGTGTAAAAATACTGTTTCAAAGAAGGAGGTCCCTTTCTCTGAATGTGTCTTCTTAAAAGCTACTAGATTGTAAGCTTGGGATAGTCACCAGGAGTCCCAGTGACAGATCTACAGCATGTGGTGTGGCTCAGCAGGCTAAGCCACTGCCTGAGATGCCAACATCCCACATGAGCACCAATTTGAGTTCTGACCACTCAACTTCCAATCCAGCTCCCTGCTAATGCACCTGAGAAAGCAGCAGCAGATGGCCAAGTGCTTGGGCCCCTGCACCCATGTAGGAGACTGAAATGAAGTTCCAAGCTCCTGGCTTCTGCCAGGCCCAGCCCTGGCCATTGAGACCATTTTTTAAAAAAAGATTTTATTTATTTTTATTTATTTATTTGACAGGTGGAGTTACAGACAGTGAGAGGGAGAGACAGAGAGAAAGGTCTTCCTTCCATTCATGGTTCACTCCCCAAATGGCTGCAAAGGCCGGAGCTGTGCCGATCCGAAGCCAGGAGCTAGGTGTTTCTTCTCAGTCTCCCACATGGGTGCAGGGGCCCAAGCACTTGGGCCATCTTCTATTGCTTTCCTAGGCCACAACAGAGAGCTGGATTGGAAGAGGAGCAGCCTGGACTAGAACTGGTGCCCATATGGGATTCTGGCACCACAGGTGGAGGATTAACCTACTACACCACAGCACTGGCCTGCATTAAGACCATTTGGGGAGTGAATCAGCAGGTGGAGGATCTCTCTCACCTTCTCTTTCCTTCTGTCTTTCTCTGTAACTCTACCTTTCAAATAAGTAAGATAATAAATAAATCATTCTTCTTTTCCATAAAAATGCAAATTCTTTTCTGTAAGTTGGGGGTAGGGCCACAGAGTCTGAATTTCTTTTCTTTTCTTTCTTTCTTTCTTTTTTTTTTTTTTTGACAGGCAGAGTGGACAGTGAGAGAGAGAGAGACAGAGCGAATGGTCTTCATTTGCCATTGGTTCACCATCCAATGGCTGCTGTGGCTGGTGTGCTGCGGTCAGCGCACTGCACTGATCCGAAGCCAGGAGCCAGGTGCTTCCCCTGGTATCCCATGTGTGTGCAGGGCCCAAGGACTTGGGCCATCCTCCACTGCACTCCCTGGCCACAGCAGAGAGCTGGCCTGGAAGAGGGGCAACCGGGACAGAATCCAGTGCCTCGACTGGGACTAGAACTCCGCAGGTGGAGGATTAGCCTATTGAGCCGTGGCGCCGGCCTAGAGTCTGAATTTCTAACAAACTCCTAGTGCTGCTGGTCCACTGACTGTATTCTGGACCTAAGGATCTAGAACCAAGCAGGAATGGCACCATTCTTTGGAGGCTTGTTAGAAATGAAGATTCTTGGGTTCTACTCCTGGTCAACAGAATCAGAATCTACATCTTAACAAGTCTCCAGGTGATTTATATTCACTTGTGATTTGAAAAAACGGTTCAGGGTGTTCTTCAAACTATGAAGCTGCACATGAATCATTAAACACACTGGTGAATCAATTTGCTATGGTTGGAAGGAAGACAGAGATAATATCAAGTTCTCATTACAAGTTCAATTCAAATCTCGCAAATATATCTTTTCTTTGTGATCACTTCAGCAGCCAGAAAGTTCTCTGGAATGCCCCATTCAAAGCTCACTGCAGAAGTTTGTAGACTCTTTTCCTTTTAGATGGCTTATTCAATTCAAGTCATTCCTTCCTTTGAATCCAGTTATGAAAGTTGAGCATTTGGGATTTGGAGCAATGATAGGAATCTTTCCCAGCAACATCTCTATTCCATGATGGCAGACTCCTAAGTTCTGAGACGTGCAGAATGTACCGTGACACTGTCAGCCCAGACCTGGGGCGAGCAGCACCTTGCTCCATCTAGAGATGCTGAGGAGTTTGCACTGACCCCGACCCTTCCTGCATTAGCACCCAGGGAGTCAGAGGAAGGTTGCCCAGCCTCCTTCAACACAGTAGTCAGGACCACAGGAATCCCTGGGGAGGGTCCCAGCGATCTGCGGTCTGCATAAGCTCTCCTGGTGGTTCTGAAGCGCACCCAAGTCTGAGAATCACTGACCTCAGCGATCAACAAGGTGTTGGAAATTTTTGGCTGGAAAGGGTTTGTTTCTTTTTACTTGAAAAGGAGAGAGAGAGACAGACAGACAGAGAGACAGAGAGAAATGCCCTCTCTTCCACCAGTTCACTGCCGGAGTGCGCATCAGCAGGAAGCTGAAATCAGAAGTGCAGCAGGAGGCTGATTTGGAAGCAGACCTGTGCCTCTGTCCCAGGCAGTCCCCTATGGGATGTGAGTGTCCTGCACAACATTTAACAGCTTCTGTGCCAAATGCCTCTCTCTGTTTGCCTTTTTTTTTTTCCAGTCACAAGTTGTTGCAGCAGTTTGGAGGCAACAGTGGCATTTGTGGGCCACAGAGGTGTTCCCTACTCCTGCACCTGTTCTTCCCAGGGGAAGGATCCATTGTAACTGCTGCTGCGGGGACATGTGAATGTCAGCGTTCCCAATAGCTGTTTAGAGATGGAGTTGACATCAGTGCACATTGTCTGGGTAAGGGAGACTGAGGACCCTCAGCCTGGTAGCTTTGCTTTGGGCTCCAGAGAGATGTCAGTTCCAATCCTACTGACCAGCTCTCCTAACTGGTAGTGAGACCTCAGGGGAGTTATTTGCTGTCTCCGATCCCACTGAAGACAGCATTGTCTCCAGTACAGTGGGCATCCCTACTTCATGTGGTCTTTGCACAGTTTGAGTAGAAGTCCTTATCGAAGTACCTGGCACAGTCAACAAATGGCAGCTTATTCAGAGTCAGTGTAATCATAGGATATAGTTGTGTGCTTATCAGTTTTGGTGATAGTGATGACTAGTTAGTATAAATTTCCATAAAGGTCAATGGAACATGTATAAGTATCTGTATATATGTATGAGAATAATCCAAAAAATATGTGGAAAAACTGAATTCAAAGTATAATATTATTTTGCTGCAAAGGTCTTTTTGGTGCAAAAGCCTTTTATTCATCATACGTGGAAAATGTGTATTTTGAAAAAAATTAAAGAACTTTAGCATTGTTTTTGCACCAAAATAAATTCATACTTTAAATTTCATTTTTTCCCTCAGGGTTTTTGAAACACCTTCAGATATGAAAATGAAATTAAAAGATAAGTTTATTCTGGTGCAAACTTTTGAAATTGTTTATTTTATCATATTATGCACATTTATGAACTTTTTGTAACTCATATATATATATATATATATATATACACACACACACAATCATATTGTGTGCATTTTTGATTCATGCCAATTTTGTTATAAGACTTTTTCCCCCCTGTCCTGAGAGGGTGTCCAGGGATTCTGGCTCCCCGCCAGCTAAGTTTTCTTCTTCCTGATGGACTGGAAGCTCAGTTCTTTCCTAGCACTGGCTTTGCTTTTGTGCTGAGCATACATTATTGGAATTTCATAGGCTTTCTTCCCCTTAGCACCCATACACTTTCTAAATCAATGATTTGCAAAGTAAAAAGGATTCCCCTCAGTAAATATTTGCTAGGCAGGTCCATCTCCCTCTGCTTTCTGAGCAGGGGCAAACACTCCCGTTAAGCCTGGCGTTGTATTGATTTGCTGCCTGCTACTTGCTACTTCTCAACATCAGTTACAGGCAGAGTGGAATTATCCCTGCTCAGTTATGTGGGCCTTTCTTTGTGTTTGGGTCTGAAAACCAACTCCAGGCTAATTGTATTCTTCTTATTGAATAATAAATGAAGATCAAGGTCTGTTGGCTCTGAATACAAGCCAACTTGAGTGTGAGTTAAATACCAAGGCCAACAGGCTTTTTCTGCAAAGGCACACTGCTTTTCAATTAAAGACCAAACAAACAAAAGCAACAAAAAATAATCCAAACCCCGAATGATTCAAGAGTAAAAGAATACTCTCTGTAGAGGCTCTGAGTCCCAGGTGGCACGCATCTGGATGCCTTTAGAGCTGCGAGACCTTAATGCTCAGGGCTGGAAACACACACACCCCAGCTCTCCCTGCTATCGATTTCCCACACACTGATTTAGTGTGGGGCCTCCTGGCAATTCTTTCCTACTTCCAGCAGCTGAGCTTTGGCCCCAAAGGGCTTTATTTAATGAAAAGTTGGGGCTTATGCTGTGAGAGAGCTGCCTCAGGAATTGAAGTTGTAGACATCCCAACGGAGAAAACATCAAGACAGAAGTCATGTGCGGGGTCCATCCAGGGGATGAGATGATGATACGAAGCCCCCACCGAAGTATTTGTTTCGCAGAGAACAGGGAGCAGCAGCCTTCAAATGGCTGTTGAGAGTTGACGGCGCCCTTCCTGCTGAAAGCTCAAGTGTGTCCATGAAATATGGGCAGAAGCAGCACTGGGAGAGGCGACCAGACAGCAAGGGAGCTGTGCACTGGAGCCTGCTTACAGACAGCCACGGCCTTGGGGGCAGTTGTTCAGGGGCACAATTTAAAATAAACCTTTAATTTTAGGACGGTTTTAGATTTACAGACAAATTGTGAAGATAGTGCAGAGAATTCTCATGAGCCTCCTTCCCAGTCTCCCTGATGAGGAACATCTTACATGACTGCGATGCATTTGTTACCAGGAATGAACCAACAGGGACAGATTGTCATGAACCCAAGACTGTGCTATATTCAGTTTTCCTTTATTTTTACCTAACACTCTTTTGCCTTTTTGCTCCAGAATCCCATCAGTATGACACTGGGTTGTCTTTTCTCCTTGGTGTCCTCTGGACAATGACAGTTTCCCAGATTTTCCTTCTTTCTGATGACCTTAACAACTCTAAGTACCTTAGTCAGGTACTCAGTCAGATGTCCCTCAATTTTGGACACAGAATTCATTCCCTGCTTTTCTCATGTGTTTTGTGAAGCAGCCCAGTTACAAGAAGCCATCTCTAGCAGAGCCTTTCAAGGGAGCACGCTAAGCACACGCCTTATGGTTGTGGATGGAATGGAAAGATTTTTAATGGAAGATCCTTGTTCAGAGCAGGAACTGAGATGGGAATTAAGAAAATTTCACCCTCCCCCAACAAACATGATACATTTCTCTGGATATTAAAAGGAATACATTAATGACAGATAAATATAAATGAACCACATCAATATATAGAATGGTGAGTGTTATAAAGAAGTTAGCCTCGCTTCTCACAAAAGAATAGGTTAAAAAAAAAAGCCAAGTGGAGGAGGGAAAAATAAAATATATTTGACCCAAGTTCCAATTGTGAAGATTGTGAACTGGAAGGCTTCTGGTTTCCCAAACTGGTCGTCACTGAGAAGTCTGCAGAAAGAACTGACTTTTGTTTGCCATCAAATCTCGAAAACTCTGTTTCTGGATCAGAGAGACTCCACTCCTTCAGAAAGCAGTTGTGGGGTTGTGATTGTCCTGTGGTAGAGATCTTCTGGACCCATCTGGGCGGTATCTGACTCTCTGGGACTCAGCTATCCAGCAGGACGTTGACTTTTTTTTTTTTTTTAGGACATTGACTTTTTTTTTTTTTGACAGGCAGAGTGGACAGTGAGAGAGAGAGACAGAGAGAAAGGTCTTCCTTTTGCCGTTGGTTCACCCTCCAATGGCCGCCGCGGCCGGCGCACCACGCTCATCCGATGGCAGGAGCCAGGTGCTGGTCTCCCTTGCGGGTGCAGGGCCCAAGCACTTGGGCCATCCTCCACTGCACTCCCAGGCCACAGCAGAGAGCTGGCCTGGAAGAGGGGCAACTGGTACTAGAACCCGGTGTGCCGGCGCCGCAAGGCGGAGGATTAGCTTAGTGAGCCGCAGCGCTGACCTAGGACATTGACTTTTAAAACATTTTAAGAAAGTATCGAGAAAAAATTAGGATAATTATAACTTTTTATGTTTTCTTTATGCAAGTCTACCACCTTGTTGGTGAAAAAGCCTCTTGTGACGTTTGTATAAGCAGATGTTTAAGTCCTCATGCCTCAGAAACACATCTTTGGTTGCTTTAGCAGGATTAGACAAAGCTTATCACAGCCTGGGCTTCAAAGTCACTGTATCTGTCAACTTGGTATGTCAAAACCTGACAGGAACTTTTGGGGAAGCGGGGGTCACATTCTGAGGTACTGGGGGTAAGGGATTGAGATTTGCAGTGGAGGGGACAGAACTCGGTCCAGAACAGGAAGAGTAGGAACCTGGTACTCCCCTTCTGTCCTGGCCCAGGTTTCCAGGAGTCTGGGATGACGGACACTGGGTGCTGACTCTTGGCTCTCTGAGGGGCCCACAACAATGGGGTGAAATGGAAGAGGGATCCTTTCCTGTGGGGAGACAACACGCTGTGAAATGTGGCTTTGTCGGGAGCCCATTCCGGACGTTACCTGTGGTGTTTGCACAGCTGTCCCGCCATTGTCCCCATCGGTGGCCTGAAGGCCGATTTCCTGGTGAATTTTCACCTAATTTCCTCTGCATCTGCTTTATAAGTGATAGCTTCATTCCTGCACTTGGCGAACATGCATGGGCCGGAATGCTGATTTATTCATTTACAGGGGGAACTGTAACCAGCGAGCGGACTGGATACTCCAGCCTCGGCCAGCATGTGCTTTCCCTGCAGGCAAATCTAAGCAGGAAGCCACATTATCATCAGAGGGCGTCTGGGTGAGCGTGGAATCAGGCCAGGGAGTTAGTGATGGGATCCGGCATTCCTGCGCTTTGCATCCATTCTTCGGGCCAGGCAGCTTGGAGCAGCCTGGCTCAGCTGCAGGGCTGGCTGCCTCCGCCCTGGCTGTCCCCCTTGCCTCCTGACAAGCTGCTCACCAGGCTGCACCCAGCTCTGAAAAGCCTTCCGGAAACTCCCCAGCACAAGAGGGACCCTCTTCTTCCTTAACCTGCCGCATTTACCTAAGGCTGCCTCCCGCACCCCTTGTGTGGCCGACTTGCCCTGAACTCTGATCAACTCCGGTGAAGGGTGGCCCTGTATTTATTGTGTTCAGCCAGTGCGAGGCCAGTGGGCATTGTTCACTGAAGACTGATGAATTCAAGTTATAATTAGGGCAATTGACATCATGATAGGGCTTTACATATATTTGATTTGTTTCTTTTGCCACTGTGTTTTAAAACACTTACTATAAGTTGTCTTTAAGGCATGATCTTATGCTAACAGCTGTGGGGTGAGATAGGCAGGTAGGCAACAGTTATCAGTGAGAACACGCTAGAGGTTAAGTGATTCGTCAACTCTCAGTCAGCTGCCCTTTCCACTAAACCTACTTGTCTCAGCGACTCAGTGTCTTCCATCCGCCCTCCCCATCCTTGCCCCACTGCTCTGTACTGTGTCAGCCTTCCTCCTCTACCCTTCCTCCTCCTCTTCCCTTCCCACAGCAGCCCGCAGCTCCCTGAAGGGCAGTGCTGTCCTCCTGCAGGGACTTTCCCAGCCCGTCTCCCTAGGAAGAGTCCGGCTCTTCCACATCCTTTGCTGGTCTCCTTGGAGCACCCGTTCCCGCCTTGCACATCTCCTTGCCAATTTCCAGGTCAAACTCCCATTCCCGCAGAAATTTAGTCTTAAGAAGAAAGCAATGTGATTAAATTTAATTTACACTAAGATGTTAATAACCTCCTAGGGGTATTTGCGTTTTAAGATTTTAAGAGTGAATTCCTTATAGCGTAGTTCTGAAAGCTGGCACATCTCACCATATTGGCGTTTCAATCTCTCTCTCTTTCTGCCTCTGCGTCTCTCTCTCTCTCTCTCTCTCTCTCTCTCTCTCTCTCCCTCCCTCCCTCCCTCCCTCCCTCTCCCTCCACCCCATCCTCCCTTCCTTTCCTTGTTCTCTCTCTCTAATTATGCTAACTCTATATTTGATAACGATTTCCTGGCCTACTGTTTCTGCAATACAGATACTACCATGGGAGGGATACGGGGGCAGTGAGCACCCTGTCATTGTAAGCTCTGGGGAGACACAGTGCTTCTTGGATGAGCCATTAGCTTCTGGGCCCCGAGAACACATCTGGGGGATCTTTTCAGACTTTGTAATTAAATACATTCTGCAGCGTGCAGATAAACACGCTGATCTAACTGTGTGTTAAGGAGGTTTGTCAGCATTTGTGCACCTGCAGCGTTACACTGAAAGACATGGCTTCTTTAAAACTCACTGTGCTTGTGGGAACAATGAGGAATGGTTGTAGGTGTAAAAAAGAAAGACATTACAGGACGGTGGCTTTACACTTCTCTTTGAAGGGATGCACTCATTCTGTGTGACACGTCCAGCTGTGCAAACAGCAGCATCGAGTGAGCTGCAGTTAGCTGCACTGATACATAGGATTTGAACAGAGGCTGGACACGCACAGCTGATGTGAATACGGAACACACTTGGATGCTGTGGATGCTGCACAGAAGGGGAGTGAGAGCTCAGAAGCCGCAGAAGGGGATTGTGTTTTCAGGGCCTTCTAGAACATTCCTCTAGCCAGTGCCTTTTTTGCCTTTTGAGGCCAATGTTTCCCAGGATGAAAAAACAGTGCAAAACATCAATCTCTCAAAAACCTCCACAGAGAAATGACAGGGTTGCCACCATTTCCAGTATTTCCTCATAAAATCTCAGAATGAAGAATCTGTGTGTGTGTATGTGTGTGTGTGTGTGTGTGTGTGTGTGTGTGTGTTTGGGCAGTATCAGTGGGTAGGGTCATTTGAGTGGACTTTAGTGCTGAGAGACCGAGAGTTTGGGCGTCAGGGACCCAGGGCCTGGATTAGAAGACCCAGTCATGAAGGTGCTGGAAAGTGGGTGAAAGGGAACAGAACTCGGGTTCCACAAACCTTGGAAATAGAAGGGCCTAGGGGCAAGACAGAGCTGGATCCTGGGCCACACCTGTCTGAGGGAGCACTGGTGGAAGTGGATTCTTTATGTGCTTCCTGTCCTGAGTGAGAGCCGAGAGCAGACTCAGTAGAGCTGGACTGAGCTCCAATGTGGAGCATCTGGACGGGAGGGAACCTAGTGAATCCTCAACATCTGTAGATCCATCCCCAATCTTGTAGCACTGCCATAAGAACTGATGGATGGAGACTTCCATACTATCCTGTTGTTATTTCCCCAAGACCTCAAAGTGCCAATAGTATATGCAACTTCTCTGAGTTGTGTGTGTGTGTATGCATAGATATGTGTATGTGTATATATAGATATATGTATATAGAGAGCGATACGTATATATAGAGAGAATGATAGGGATATAAATGTATCTGTCTATATATATATACATATATATATATGTAAAAAGATATAAATTTATGTGTTAATGTCTCCAGTAGTCTTTTTTTTTTTTAAGACAGGCAGAGTGGACAGTGAGAGAGAGACAGAGAGAAAGGTCTTCCTTTGCCGTTGGTTCACCTTCCAATGGCCGCCACAGCCGGCGCACTGCACTGATCCGAAGCCAGGAGCCAAGTGCTTTTCCTGGTCTCCCATGTGGGTGCAGGGCCCAAGCACTTGGGCCATCCTCCACTACCCTCCCGGGCCACAGCAGAGAGCTGGCCTGGAAGAGGGGCAACTGGGACAGAATCCAGTGCCCTGACCAGGACTAGAACCCGGTGTGCCGGCACCGCAGGTGGAGGATTAGCCTATTGAGCCATGGCTCCAGCCTCCAGGAGTCTTGGGAACTGAATATTTCACATTCACCCTTGTTCTAGGGCCTTAACTTGTTGAATCTTTGAGAGGGACCCTTAAACCACTCTTCCACTGCAAAACCTTTAACACCTTGTACATAAGTGGTCCAGGGAGACCCATAGTAGTTCTGAAATTTTTACTGCAATTTTTAATTACATTGTATCTTATTTGAGTCATGTTTCACAAAACTTACACCATCTCTGTCTCTTTGGAAGAATGTATGGCATGAATTAAAACATTCTAATTTTAAAGAAAGTTAATGTAGGTTAGATGTGAGCATGAGACAGAGGTAGAGATAGGATAAAAGATACAATTCCCTGTTTTGAACAATTGTACTGGCCTTTTTATTTTACTTGAATATTTAAAAAATTATTTTTATTTGAGAGAGAGAGATCTTGAGGTCTTGGTTTACTCTTCACATGTTGACAACTGCCTGGGCTGGGCCAGGTCAAGCAGAGTCCAGGACTCAATTCAGATGTCTTATGTATGTAACAAGGACTTAACTCCTGGAGCCATCCCAGACTGCCTCCCAGCATGTTCATTAGCAGGAAGCTGGAATTGGAATGAGTGCCAGGACTCAAGCCCAGACTCTGATATGGCATCCTAACCACTGTACCAACCCTTGCCCCATACTGGTCTTTTTATTTAGGCTCTATTTGAATATATTATTTTGAATAACAACATGTATGCCTATTTTGTGTCTCTAGACAAACTACAAACTCCTTTAAGAATTTTGCATCCCCATCCTCCTCACACAAGTCTCAACCTGGTAAATATTCCCATCCTGTTACTGAATTGGAAAATATAGATGTAAAACGTGCAGCTAGCCCAGTAATTAAGTGTGTTTGTAAATTTCCCTAAGCCGTATCGCACTCAGCCGGCTTGGCAATATATCCAGACTTGTCCATTTTATGCATCACAGGTGATACAGCTCAGGATTTATTGGCATGTTGGCCAATATGTTACAGAAGTTAATCTTCATTTAATGAATCATCGGCAAGGGAGACACCCAGATGACAAATGTTCAATTTGCAGAAATCTCTGGCCCAAGCTGTCTCTTTTCTCTCAGTCTTCCTAATTATTGATTTAATGTATGAACCCCTCCTTCCTATCCTTCAGCCAGCTCCCTTGAGAGTTCAGCCTTTTAAAGATGTTCTCATTAGAGTCAATAATTCACCATGGCATATTATATTGTACCCTGAATATCTATAAAGCTGTTCTTTCATGTTGTACATCCTGGGGTGCTCAAATAATTAAGTTGCCTAGCTGTAAAGAACAATACCTTCCATTGTGAGTTGTAAAAAGGTGCTATCCGTGGAGACAAAAGTACCAGCGTGGCTGGGAGACAGACTCTGCAGGAGAGTTTCTCAGGAGTGTTCCAACACTGGTGCCAGGGACTTCTGTTCTTGGGCCTATATAGAGACAGAGAGTGTGATTGTGGTTTAGAATTAGTTAACTTCCAATAGATCGGAATAGTTTCTTTGGACATTTTCTCTCTTCTATTTTTTTAGAAGTAAGAGAACTCTTAAAAATAGTTTAATGGTTGTCCTTAAAAACCCTTGCCCAAAATAAATCATTCCAAACACATATTACCAAGACCCAGGAGAAAAGCCCAGTGTTTGTTTCTCTCATTGATTCAGAACTGTTCAGGTTTTAAAAATAGATCTTTGTATGAAAGTTGAGACTTTTAATTAAGCCATATTAATGAGGGCCATTCATATCTCAATTTGGCCACCTTGAAAAGGGAGTAACAATTGTGCACATTAACATTTTAATTGTTGCTTGGTTAAAATACAGACTCCAGTTTAGATTGTGGAAAATAACAAAAAGAACCTTTAAAACTTTGGTAGTATAATTAAGAGTCCAAGATTCAAATTTCACCTCTGCCAAAAGCTAGGTGGTTTTGAGTGAGTCTCTGAGGTTAACGTGGCGTTGGTTTTCTGAGTCCTGTAAAACAGAGATTAGATTTTCCATGTCTAGTATTCTCTATTTCTCTGTATAATCATCAGTTCGACCTCCAATGAATGAATCACTCATTCCATTGGAACCTAAGAAGTCCAAAAATTGCTTTTCTTTTTGAGTAAGTCTTAAGCATAAGATAGTTTTGTAAACCAAGATATAGAGGAATTATTGTCAAAATGGATAAATTATTATCACAGTCTGTCTATTTCCTTGGATAATAAAACTATCCTTGGGATAGTTCCTAGGTTGAACTTTTTGGTTTATAGGAAACTGGCATAAGAAACCCAAAGCCAGACTGCACATCCATTTATTTCTAGGTCCGAGTGGAAGAACACTTGCTGGAGAGCTAAGAGCAGTTCCTAAGTCCAAACAGAACAAAACAAACCCCAAAATAAAAACAACAGACCTTGAATCACAGTAACCACAGGTTTAGCCACACACCCCAGCTGGAGGACCAAAGACATTGCCTCGGAGACCAGAGGCGCCAAGGTACACTATCCCTCCACCTAGTTCCCTCCAGACACATCCCTTTGCCCCATCCCTTGTTACCACCTTCAATGGAAGCAAAGGACTGAAAGACTGAAGACTTCAAGGTGGGGAGCCCTTTCCTGGAGAAACCAAGTACCTCCTTAGCTGGGTAGGGCAGTTATTAATTTTCTTTCTTGCCACTCAGCGGGTGGTAATGACTAAATTAACTATAGACAAAATTAAACAGATTGTGCTTCTAAATTTTTTTCCACATCCGAGTTGGAGTGTGTATGAAATTTGTGTCCTTGTTCCACATGGCTTCCTGCTGTGGCCCAGTGGATCAGCTACAGACTGTATACTGTTGACAGAAATACTCCCCCAGTTTAATATTAGATGCTCAAGCAAAGAAACACAGCTTTTCTCCCACATTTCACCATGTTACTAAAGTCCTTTGTCTCCAGGTATAATTCTCTGAGCACTATTCCTTAAATCCAATTGGTGCAACTTTTTGGAGTTAATAAAACTGTGTTCCCACTGGTTCCCATTGCTGTTTTGTGCACAATTCCCCACTGAGTATGTGATGGATTTCTTCCCCTTGGGGGCCCCAATTGTTGTGTGAGTATGCCGAGGACCCATGCACGCTGTCACAAGGAGGGAGATGATTTCCTCTGATAGCAGTCCCCTGGCACCTGAGGAGCTTATCACAGACCTTTCTTTGGCTGTCTGTTATGCTGGCACGGGTCCAGCGCACCAGGAAAGGAGAGGTTATGCTTTTACAGAGAGCATTTTATTCCCTCTTGGGAAAAGTGAACATGACTCAATGTCAGGAAGGGAAATTCTTCATACAGATAAAGAGAATGAACATCCGCCTACCTCTTTTAATAGTTAAAACACATTTAATGGTCCTTTTGGATTTTGCTTTCATGAGGATCTCAAATTATTTTAGAAAATCTGATTTCCCGAAAGCAGCCTGGCCCCAGCTTTATGTGAAGGGGGCTGATTTGCATTTCTCAGAAGACCCAAGTGGTAAGGAGGGCCACCGTGCTGAGCTGTGGTTGGCTGTGGTTGGCTGAGGATTGGGGGGATGCTTTCTGAAACAAAGTTGCAAGATTGGGGGTGCCCTCCAGACCTTCGTCCTGGTGAGTGAGAAGCTGAGAGGGAGACGACAATGATGAACCATTGATTAAGTAAAGCATTTGGGTTTATCAATAAGGTTCAACCTATTGGATAGGAACCTTGCAATAAATAGTTATGAAACCACATCCTGATTCCGAAGGTAATGGTTACTGGCAGGGACTAGGAGCAAATCAGACCCTCTGTTTACCTTTGTCATGTTTGTCATTCCTCTTCTGAAGGACCTGACTGCTTAATAGCAGGCTAAGTCTCCAGAGCGAGGGACTGTGTTTGACCTGTTCTCTCACGACTTCTTCAGGACTCTTTGGACCACTTGGTGGACACACTTGGTGTGTGCTTGCTAAGACTGGAGATGCTCAACAAGTATATTTGAATCTCCTGATGTACAAGGGGGTCCTCCAAAAGTTCATGGACAGTGTATATTATTGAAAAACTATGCATGGATTTTAATTTTTTTTACACCAAAAATAAATTCAACTTTTAGATCCGTTTCCCACAAACTTTTTGAAATACCCTTGTATAGTCTAGGGATAGAGACAAATGACTCCAATTCAGCAGTTCATTTGGGCTCCAGTGAAAACTCAACCACAACAGGGACAGTGCCGTATTTTTGCCCTAATTTCTTTGTAATGAAAACATGTCTTCGCTCTGTTTTCTCCAGACTGTAGCGTGACTCATGTTTCAGACACTACTACTTGTCCTCCAATATCTATTATCCACATTTTCCTTTTTTTTTTTTAAAGATTTACACAGAGAGGGGAGAGATAGAAAGAGAGAGGTCCTCCATCCGGTGGTTCACTCCCCGGATGGCCGCAACAGCCGGAGTGGAGCTGTGCCAATCTGAAGCCAGGAGCCAGGAACTTCTTCCGGGTCTCCCACGTGGGTGCAGGGACCCAAGGACTTGGACCATATTCTACTGCTTTCCTGGTCCATAGCCGAGAGCTGGGCAGGAAGTGGAGCAGCCAGGTCTCCAACTGGCGCCCATATGGGATGCTGGCACTTCAAGCCAGGGTGTTAACTCACTGTGCCACAACGCCATCCCCCCACATTTTCCTTGCTCAGTAATTCAACTCCCATTTTTCTGAGGACTATTACAACTAGGAATACATATTGTAATCCCCAACCTTCCTTATAGTTAGATATGATCTTGTAACTCAGTTCTGACCAATGCAATGCAAGTGGAAGTACAACCTTTGGACTCTATTCTAAAGGGAGGGGGAAGTCTTTCTTACCTTCTTTCTTTCATGTTACTGCCTGGAATGTGGATATAATGGCTGGAACTCCAGTAGCTACTATGGATCATATTCTTGGGAATGGGATGTGTGCAGAACGACAAGGTAGAATAAGCTGGATATCCTAATGCCATGGTGCTCTCATATCATACATGGACTGTCTACCTATTGACTTCTATCTGAAAGGGAAATAAGCAACTATTTAATAGAGTTTTGAGGTTTTTTTTTTTAAGTTTATTTATCCAAGAGGCAGAGTTAGAGAGAGAGGGAGAGAGAGAGAGCTAGAAAGAGAGCAAGAACAAGAGAGAGAGAGATCTTGTATCTACTGGTTTACTCCCCAAATGACCATAAAGTCCAGAGCTGGGCCGATCTGAAGCCAGGAGCCAGGAGTTTCTTCAGGATCTCCCTTGAGGGTCAGAGGCCCAATGGGCCACTTCCACTGCCTTCCCAGGGTATCAGCAGCAAGCTAGACCAGAAGTGAAGCAGCCGGCACTCCAACCAGCCCCCATGAGGGATGCCAGTGCTGTGGGTGGAAGCTTAACCTACCACACCACAGCCCTGGTCCCAGTTCTGGGTTTTCATTCTAGTTAGAACCCAATTTTAACTGACAGTACCGTGAGCTAGCAATCTGCATTGCGTCAACCACAATTCTATTGTATAAATCAAGACACACCTTGCTATATACAACAGATAAGTTCCTGAACATTGTGTAAAGTTGAAGATATTTTAAGTACAGTAATAGGAGTTATTTTTCAAGAAATTAAATAGCAAATTCTTTTATAAATGATTTATTTTTTGTTACAGAATGATGTTATATGTGCCAAATCCTAGAACTGAAACATAGGATGCCAGAGAACTCCTGGTGAGATCTGAATTTAGCCTTTGCTGGATACGTATTGGAGCAGTGTTCCTTTCCCAGTGTTGACAGCTGCACCATGCTTGTGTAAAACGCTAACATTAGGGGAAGCGGAGTAAAGGGTCTCTGGATACTCAACACTGTCTTTTTTGTTGTTATTGTAAAAATCCGTAGTCTTTTGATCACTATTTAAACCAATTTTAAGTGTACAATTCTGTGGCATTTAAGTACATTAAATTGTTCTGCAACCATCACCACCATCCATTTCTGGAACTTTTTCATCTTCCCAAACTGAAACTGTACCCATTAAACACTGGCTCCCTATTTTTTTTTCTCATTCCCCAACCTTGGCAACTGTACCTACACATGAGACCACTCTAGGCCCCTTGTATTAAGTGACGTCAAATGATATTTGTTCTTTTGCGAGTGGCTTATGTCACTTAGCATAATGTCTTTAAGGTTTATCCATGTTGTAGCACATATCAGAATGTGCTTTCCATTTAAGGCAGAGTAATATTCTGTTATGTGCATATACAACCGTTTACTTATCCATTCATCTGTTGATATGAATTTGAAGGGACACTAGCATTCAATTTATAGTAGCCACTCCCCGCTCCTGGCAAAAAAAAAAGTCACATCCTAATCTCTGGAACCTGTCAATATTACTGCAGATGGCACAAAAGATTTGCAGATATGGTAAATTAAGGATGTTGAGGTGAGTAGGTTATCCTATATCATCTCAGTGGGCCCGAATGTCATCACATGAATCCTAGTAAGCAGGAGGCAGATTTCAGACATGTGGCCCGGAAAACAGAGTAGAGTGATGTGCACACAGGCCGTGACGTGCCTTCAGCCACTGGGAGCTGGGAGGGGCAGGGAATGGATGCTGCCTTAGAGTCTCCCAAGCATTTGATTTTGCCCAGTAACACTGATCTCTAGCTTCTCACCTTAAGAACCAAGAAAATACGTTTCTGTTGTATTAAACCCCCAAGTCTGTGATAATGTGTTACAATAGCTGTAGGAAATTAATATACCATATAGAAAAAATAGCTAATGTTTTATTAGCAAGATGCCAGGTGCTCAGCTGGTGAGATATGTTGATGCAGATGTGTTATACAAACGAGTTAGTTTCTCTTTATTGTATTTAGTATCATGTGAACTTACACCACTCATAATTTCCGCATTTGTTACCATACTCTTAAAATAGATGTTAGTTGCCCAAAACTTAGAAAAAATTGGAAAACATAAAGAAGTAAATGAATACCACTCACAATCCCAGTACCTAGGTTTGATGACATTTAGATATATTTCTTTCAAGTTTTCTCTTTTGATTCATAAACTTTCTTCAAAAGAGCATCCCGAATTTATTTTGTATGAATTAAGTTTGTGTCTAATATACACTTATGAATAAATAACATTTGTATACAGAATTATTGTCTGGGAATTGTTCTGCATCTGGTGGACCAGATCATCTGACTTACATGTACTATTACTTAGCTAGTATGATAATGAGAAAAACTTAATCATTCTGTGCTTTCTCTGCTTAAAAAATTTTTGTTTTATATTTATTTGTGACCCTTGTAACCTCATTGTATCTAATCACATGCTGTATATTTTATTATGATTTTATCCTTTTAAATAACAGGATCCTACTCCCAGATTATTAATGTCTCCCCAACATGATTTTAAATGGCCATATAATATGCTCCATCACAACCACTACTCATATTTTAACTCCTTATTTAGATTCTTTTCTATTTTTCATTCCTGTAGTCAACACTACAAGGAGCACTTTTCATTCCATGTTCTTTATCCATTTACCAATTGAGAGTTCTAGTTTTTTTCTTACTAATTTATATAATAAAGATTTAAACACCTTAGATAGCAAAACAGATTTTTATCACTTGTATTTATATAGCTATAGGCATAATTGTGCAATATTCTGAGCCTAAATGACAATTACATTGTAGTAATCTCAATATCTTGCTCACCTCAATGGAAAATTAATTTTGGTTTTACCTGTTCAGAGTAATCCCTGTTAATAAACTGATTAGATTTTTCTTGAAATGTTACATATTACAACTTTAGAGATTTAGAAAACTTTTATATAGATCTGCTCATGTTACTAATAACCATCTCCCTTAGCCAATACTGATTCATTTTTATCAAGGCAGATATTTAGGAAAAATTATTTTTGGAAGATATTCCACTCTGGGTGCAGTAGCTCTGAAATCTTAAATGTTACTGGTTTTCAAAACGTTTCTCTTTTCAGTTAAAGAGAAAGTTCTAAAGGAAGAGTAAAAAGCATAAAATCCTTTGCTCTTGAGTCTTTGAACTGACAATATCTATTGGAAAAAAAACTTTTAAAGATGTATGCACCACAAATAAACAAAACAAGGGGTTTATAGAGAGAAATTGGATTTTTCAAAGTCAATGAAGTGTTGAAAAGTTCAGGCAGCTGCTGGATATTTTCCCTTATGAAGCCAAGGAGAATAATGATAGAAATAATAATCTGTGTGTGTGTGTGGGGGGGGGGGATCAGATGCTTCCTTGGAAAGCAGATGGTAGTTCCCGCTCCAGACGGGTGTGTCCACGGGGGCCGAAACTCCAGCTGCTGGGAGACTTTTCACTGGGGGAAGACACCTCATCATTTCCTGTTTTGTTGGCATAGTCGGCTTTTAATTGTGTTTGCAGCTTCAAGAATCTCCAGTTGATATAGTAGGTATCATTTTTTTTCCCCTATGTATAAAAGCTCTAGGGAGAACACCTCCCCCTGATCTTTGAATTTTAACCCCCTGCCATACTATCTGGACGTTAGGATGTCATCTCAGAGCTGCAAGAAGATAGTATGAGCTGGCGCCACTGCTCACTAGGCTAATCCTCCACCTGTGGCGCCGGTACCCTGGGTTCTAGTCCCGGTCAAGGCGCCGGATTCTGTCCTGGTTGCTCCTCTTCCAGTCCAGCTCTCTGCTGTGGCCCAGGAGTGCAGTGAAGGATGGCCCAGGTCCTTGGGCCCAGCACCCGCAAGGGAGACCAGGAGGAAGCACCTGGCTCCTGGCTTTGGATCAGTGCAGCGCACCGGCTGCAATGCGCTGACCATAGTGGCCACATTGGGGGTGAACCAACAGAAGACCTTTCTCTCTGTCTCTCTCTCACTGTCTAACTCTGCCTGTCAAAAAAAAAAAAATATTCCGAGCAGTCTTAAATGTAGCAATAAAGTAGAAAATGTACAATAAATGATTTTGTAAACTTTTAAGATCAATAGTCATTCAGAAGATACACCTTTACTGTAAGAGTTTTTCAGCAGGAGACTTTTAGGACATTTGAGCAACTCTGCCTAAAATAAAATGAATAAATTCCCTGTAGAAGCAGACAAATGGAATGAATTGTCTCAGCAAATCTTTATGTGACATAACTAAAGATTTGAAGTTTCCAGATTTATTGGGATGGCTTTCCCAGAAGTATGCATCGTCATCATCTCTTCAAAGTTTGAATAAAATTATTTTTAAGGCTAATTTCAGGAAGATGGAATGAAATCCCTTAAAATGATAAAGAATAGATTCTTTTTAAGACCTAAAATTTCTTGAGTAAATGTAAGTCACAATACATCAGCTTTTAATCAATTAATCAACATGTTTATTGGCCATATTTTCAATACTATGTTGAACATCTCTATGTGATATTAAATCTTGTACATAAGGAACATCAACTACTGGGGAACAAAGTACTGCTACAGATAATTTAAAATGGCAAATGTAATTCATTAAAACCATATATATTTCCTGTGGTGGGTGCTAGGTTTAAAGAAGGTAGAAAGCAAACAGAGTAAGACCCGATTCTGCCTCTCATAGAATTTAGAATTTGTTAAGAGAGTGGGAGAGAAATTAACCCATAAATGTATGCATAAGAACTGTGATTGTTTTTATGAATGAACATAGCTGGTTTTGTAGGCAAGATTAAGGGGATTTCAATGAGAATGGGGGCATGAGAAGCTCTCTGAGAAAACATTTCAGCTGAGGTCCGATGGATGGCTTAAGTATTACTAGACGAGCGCAGGACGAATGATCTGGGTAAAGGAAGTAGCTTATCCTGAAGACCTAGGGCCTGGATGAGCTCATCTGACTTGAGCGCCCATGCGGCTGAAGATCAGTGAGCAAGGGTGGGATGATAGGGGCTGAGGCTGGAGAGGTGGGCAGAGTGGAGCTTGCAGGGCCTGGGGATCACAGAACCTGCAGTAGAGGGGAGACGATAGGAAATTTTTGCAGAGGACTTGATCTGTCAGTATGACTGGAAAGTTCCTTCTGGATAATAAAGTCCAGAGAGAGAGTGTGCACATGAGCAAGGCAGGGAGGGGAGCGCGTGCCCGTGTGTGTGTGTGTGTGTGTGTATGTGTGTGTGTACCATAAGCAATGCGGTTTTGTCGACTTTTTCAAAACTGCTAGACAAGGAACAGTGTGAAATGAATTGGGAGGATGGGCCTCGGGGGACACTTCAGAAGCTTGCCTGCGGTGGAAAGGCACTGAATAGTTTTAAGCAGAAGAGTGACTTTGTCTGCTTTGTAATTTACAGGGTGAATTACAGCTGTAGTGAAGTAGGTTGCAGTAGACCAGGCTTGGAGAGGGCAATGACACCAAAGGTGGGCTGCGCAGATGCACACTGGAATTGAAAAGGTAAAAGATAAAGCTGGCAAACTCTGATGACCAATCTGATTTGGCAAGTGAGGAAGAAACAGGAATTAAGGCTGAAGCTGAGGTATCTGGTTTGAGGGGCTCGATGGGGAACCCAAGTCTGGGCTACGTGTGCATGATTCCAGCATCTATGTGCCCACCTCAGTGCAGAAATCACATTTGACACAAAAGTTTAAGAAGGCAAATGGTCATTAGGTGTCTAATTCATGCAAGGTACTCTTTCCAACATATTCTCATTTAATCCTTACAACAACACCCTGAGTAGGTATTTAAAATACCATTTAGAGATGAAACTGAGGTACACAGAAAATACCTGACAGGAGCTACTTAAGAAGGAAGAAGGTTGATTTTGGCTTATGATTCTAGAGCTTCATGGTCCAAGATCAGGTGGCCCAACTGGTGTGGGATCTGATGAGGGCAGTGGATGGTGGAGTCCATGTAGAGGAAGAACCACATAATGAGCCAGGATAGCAGACAGAGCAGGGGCCAAGCTCATGGATGTGGCCTGTCCTTAGGAAGCCATCAAGAGTCAGTCCTGGAACTCCACCCTGGCAACCTAATCCAATCCGGTCAATTTCCAAAAACCCCACCTTCTGACACCATAATCGGACTAAGTTAATCTAATTCATTAACATGAGACTCTTGGAATCAAGCAAGCCCTCAACACGTGGGCCTTGGGGGAACACCCAAATTATTATCCAAACCACGGCAGACAGGTTAAGAGGCACACGCATGGCCTAATAAAATTAGATGCTATAGTAGTAAAGACACTCAAGAACAGACTAGATAGAAATACTTGGCAAGTCCCCAGGAAGCAGGGTGCTAGGCTGAGGATCTCAGGGCATTGCAATTGGCAAAGCTGGAGTCTCTTGTTTGCATGTCAGGGACATAGAGAATTTAATTTCCTTCAGAGGTATTATAGCACATGACGAGTAAACAAAACCAGGCCATTATTTTTCTTGATCCTTTTACTTGAACAAGCTTTGGGGAAATAGTTTATTGTGCGTTCCATTTTCATTTTAGAAAAAAATACTCCTTTAGTATATGCCATCATATTATTTCAGCAGTTTTCATTGTTCTTAAGAATCTAACATGCATGGAAATGGAAACTGGTCAGACTTGAACAGTGCAGCTCCCTTGACTAGAATAGTTCAGACAGGAAGGTCGAAGCTTAGCAGTAATTTGTAGACACTGACCCAAAGCCATTGGTCACGGGAAGGGTTCCGGCACAACTACTCTGCTGCTGGCGTCTAACTCAAAGTTGAGGGAAAGAGCTAACCTACCCCACAGGCATTTATATGGACCCTCATGAACAGAATCATTACTGCTGATAGTGACTTGAAGGCATTGGTTGCCAGAGATCTCATCGAGGTGGACAAAATAGCTTAGTGCCCTAAAGACAATCAGCATCCAAAATGTGGACTTTAGCACCTACATCCCATTTACTACATAATCCATGGCGTGTCCGTTCCGGAATAACTTGTTATACAAAGAAGAATGTTGGTGGTCTCAGCTTTCAAATGCCAACAGTTTGATTTAGGCGACAGTTTCTTGTAAACTCAAAATTCTTCTTAGACAAGTCCATCCTACACATTTTGTAGAGAGAGGTAAAAGTAAAGGCTGAAATAGAAGACAAGATATCTTCTAGGGCTAAGCCGCCTTCCTGGCTTTCAGGTATTAGGTTGAATGAGATGAGTTTGTTGTTTTTATAGGCAAAACAGTTTGAGCATCAGCAGTTTCAGCAGGTTCACCCTGTCAGCACTGGAATCATCGCAGCAAACAGCATCTTACACTTTTCCTCCAGCTTCAGCTAAGGCTCTTCCACACTTCTTCCGGCAGCCTCTTCTATTGTCTTGGACTTCTCTCATTCAGGAGGTTCTTACTATTGACTGAAATCCCTCTTGAATTAATTAAAGCCACTTTACGTCTCCCGGTGCAGAGCGAGCATTGAAAAGGACAGCTTGTCATTGCTTATTTGAACCCCTTCATTGTTTTGAAGATGGTCCAGTCGGTCTCTTTTCTCTAACCTCAAGTTTCGCTAGCTTTCCCCAAGGACCTATTCCTGTTTCATTTTTAGATGCTGTTAGCAAGGTGAAACCAGGTAAGTGAACTCAGACAAAAGCTTAATCTTTCCAAAACTCAGCTTCTTGTTGGCAAAATGAGGGTTTGGAATAAAATCACATTTGTCCAGCTGCTTTGAAAATCTTCCTTAGGGGTTTCTGGGAAGAAGCATGGGGTGTGTGTGTGTGTGTGTGTGAGAGAGAGAGAGAGAGAGAGAGAGAGCGAGAGCGAGAGCGAGCGAGAGAGAAACAAGCTGATTTCTGCTTTACTTATATCTATCTCATACTTAATTTTTTTTCAAAGTTACACATGTTAAATTCTCCTTTTGTAACCCATCCTCCTGCCTCCCACTCTCCTTTGCTTGAGTATACACACATACTTGAAAAGGAAAAAATACAAACCAACATGTTATAAATAGCATTAAAAATCCTAGCTAAATTATCCAACTCTGGAGCATATTTAAAGAGTGATACACTATGACCAAGTTAAATATAAAATCACTTAATTATAATTCATTAATATAGTGTTTCTTGATGAAAGAGGACTCTATTAATAAAGATGCTGAAAGTAAATGCAGCAATTTTAATATTTATTTTTGATTTTAAAAACCTTTTAAATAGGACTAGATACACTTTTCCTTACCATTGTATAGTTTTTATATATCAGCCAGCAAGGCTGCCAGATGATGAGTGAGGAACCTCTAGAAGCAGTTCCTACAGTGAAGTGATAGACAAGGTGAAAATGTCAGATTTTATGACTAGTGTCAAGCCCTGATTTGGAGCTATAGGTCAATAGCTCTGAAGAGGAAGACTCAGCTTGTGAGGACTTGAGAAGCCAGAGGGCACATCTTATTGTGAAGCGTGCTAAGTGTCGTTAAGAGAGGTACACACATTGGAACAGAATAGATAATACCGAAGCCTCCTGCGGATATGTGGAAATCTGAACAATGTCATAGGTGACGTTGCAGATCCGCTGATAAGGAATAGATTATTCACTAAGTAGTACCAAGTAGATGTGCCAGAAAAAATGCAGGATGCCCACATAAATTTGATTTTCAAATAAATGACAAGCAATTCTTGTCAAGTCTAAGTATGTCCAAAACATTGCATGGGAAATACTTGTAGTAAAATATTACTCATTTTTCATCCAAAATTTAAATTAAACTAGGTGCCCAGTGCTTTTATTTGCTAAATTTGGTAACTCTGGTGCCAGGCCAATATTTTATTCATGTGAACAAAGGTTAAAAAATGGGTTCCCACCTCATTCTTTGCACACAAATAAATCCTAACTGGATCAAGTTCTTAAATGTAAAAGGCAAAAACTTAAAATTCATTTCCCTCAGAATAGGGAAGAATTTCCTAAGTAAGATTCAGAATTGTAAACTATTTTTTTTGAGGAGAGGTTTTAAAATTTGACCTGAAAATGACATACTTCTTTTTAAAAAAAAAAAAAAAACCTCTGTAAAACAAATAAAAACACAGCTATAAATGGCGAGAAGATGTTCTGTGGCATTTGTAATTAAAAAGGAGTACTGTTCACAATGTAAAAAGAATTTATACAAATCAGAAAGATTCCAATGATAAAAACATGACAAAAAAAGAAAAAAGGCAAGATAGAGGCAATTTTTAAGAGGAAGCACAAAAATCCATAATCATGAAGACCAGGTTCATGATCAGTGACAATCAGGACATGCCAGAGACATCACTTCACACCATCAGATGGCAAACATTAAAAAAATTAATTAGATTGTAGTAATCACCATACATGATATATATAAAATATATATAAATTATCATGTTGTACACCTTGAATATATACAATCTTTGTCAATTAGATATTGTGAAATGAAACGGATGTGGCTACAAGCAATGCAAATCATTACAAAACATAATACTGTCCAATCTTTTTCTTTTTTCATCTTTGTCCAATATGTATGATAGGAAAGTAAAGTGGCCTTCGTTTTCCTATGTCTCATCAATCTTGGGCACTTCCCTTTACTTTGTGGGGCTCCCCCACCTTATCTGGCTCTATTTTAGATATTGATTTTAATCAAGGGATAGTTGTGTCTTCTCCTTCTGTGTTTCTCTGAGTCCTTGTTCTTCAGTGCTGAGGGCTGTGGGGTTTCTTCCTACTGACATGCTAAGTTTTGGAATTTGGAGTTTGGTATTGTTGGGAGGGAGAGTGGAAGAGGGTGGTGGGTCAGGATGAAGGGGCTGCTTACATGTGGCATAGCCAGAGCAGAATCTTCTTTATTGCTGCTTTACAAATTATCCCAGAGCTTAGCAGATTAAAACTCATGGTTTCCATGGTCAGGAATGTCGAGGTACCTTAGCCAGGAGCATCTGCCTCCGTGAATCTCACTCACAACCCTCACAAGCCTGCAGTCAGTGTGATAACCAGGGATGGAGTCTCAGCTGAGCGCTTGATGGGAGGAGAGCATATGATTTCTTCCAAGTTTGCTCATGTGGTTCCTGGCAGAATTTGGAAGCACACAGACTGTGGGGCTGAGGCTTCCCCTGCTTCTCTGCCATCTGGGTATCTCCATAGGGTAGCTGTTAACACAGCAGCTCCCTCTCCTCAGAATAAGTATATGAGAGAGTGAGAAAAGTCACCCAAGGTGGAAGCTGTGGTATTTGATAATCTAATATCAGAAATTATATCCCATCCCTTTTGAGGTATTCAGCTGGTTGCAGGTGAGTCACTAGGTCCAGTGGACACTCAAGGGAGGGCACAGAGACCAAGAGATGAATTCATCGGGGCCACCTAACAAGCTCTTTCCACTGATGCCGATATATGCAGCTGAACTGGTGACACAAGCATGATTTGGAATCCAGGTAGATGAACTGAGCAGGACATTCCAAGGTCCAGTAGCAGACGCTGGACCAGAATGAGGCAGAAGCTCATGGTCAAAGGTGGCAGGAGGGCACTAGTAAGAGCAGAGTGGACATTTAGCATGCAGAACAGCTATGAGGAAGCAGGTGAGTATGATGTCCCTACCAGCATCCTGAAAATCATGCTCAGGCAAGCAGAACCACAGCATGGCACAGCACACTGGGACTGGGCTTTGACCTCAGGTTTATGGGCAGCCATTGGATGGTGTAGGCCAAGAGAAACCAGTGGTTCTGGGGGAGAATTCTGCCAGTGTACTGATTATTGCAGGGAGCTTTGCTTCTCATAGGAGGGAACTTTGAGCTCCAGTAGATCTTCCCTTCCCTCTTGAATCAAATCTTCCTTCTTAGTGTCTCTAATTCTGTCAGAGGCATCCTAGTTCTCCTTATGGCTCAGTCCCCAACTTTTTGATTTCTGTCCCTTTCTGTCTCCCTCTTCCTATTCCATATTCAATTCATCTCAAATAATTGTTCAGGGAAAAATATGAAGGTATCAGCCAGTAATTTGTAGACCTCAGGCATGTTTTGCTTTCATTCATTCCATAAATTACAAAAATTCCAAAATTCCATCTGTGCTAAATGTCAGATTAGATTTGAGCTAACTGAGTAGCTACTGGCCACATGTTGCTGTTGAGTACTTAAAATGTGGCTAATGTCACTGAGAAACCAAACTTTTAGTTATTTGAAAATTTAAAAGAAGCAATATAGCATCTTTTTTTCTGTTAAAATCATGTTGATAAGACCACATGTCACTCTCCTAAAAATTTAGTATCCACTTTGAGATATGCTGTAATAGTAAAACACATACTGGGTTCTAAAGACAGTTTGAGAAAATGTTTTATACTGATCACATGTTGAAATGGTAAATATATTTTGGCTATATTGAGTTAAACAAAATATATTATTAAAACTAATTTTACCTATTTATTTTACTTTTTAAATGTAAACATTAGAAAATTCAAAATTACATATGTGATTTGTATTATATTTCTATTAGGTAGTGTTAAATTGGACCATAATATTTCTTTTGTTTTGACAGGCAGAGTTAGACAGTGAGAGAGAGAAAGAGAGAGAGAGAGAGAAAGGTCTTCCTTCCATTGGTTCAACCCCCACAAATGGCTGCTACGACTGGCGCGCAGCACTGATCCAAAGCCAGGAGACAGGTGCTTCCTCCTGGTCTCCCATGCGGATGCAGAGCCCAAGCACTTGGGCCATCCTCCACTGCCTTCCTGGGCCACCGTAGAGAGCTGGACTGGAAGAGGAACAACCAAGACAGAACCGGCACCCCAACTGGGACTAGAACCCAGGGTGCCAGCACCACAGGTGGAAGATTAGCCTTGTGAGCTGCGGCACTGGCCCATAATATTTCTTTACTTATCTTCTTTCCTCAAAATTCCTGAGTGCTAAAACATCCTATAGTTTTTCAATCTCAAAATATTTTTATAGCTTCCCAACCCCTACACTTGCTATGTTTCCACAACCATGGACTTGAATGATCAAGAGGAAATTTTGATAATGCTACAAACAATTGGAAGTAAAATGTTTGTTTTAGGTTTTTGTGTACTTCTCAGTTTACTGCTGAACACCAACGGGAATTTCAAGTAACACTGAGATGTTTTTGTCACAGTGTAGGAAGCGTATATGATGTATCCTCTGAAGCTGTCAGTTTCAAGAATCACCTGATTGAAATCTGAGCAAGTTCAGAATCAGCCCTTAATGCTTCCTGGTCTGGCTGAAGGTCCCTTGTGAGCATTTCAGGCATGGAAAGCCAAGGCACTGCAGCAACAAATGTTCTACACAGAGGATCTCTGTGAGAGAGACCCCAGTGAAAATAAGTGGCCATCAAAGAAGGATGTACTTTTCTCTAAAGGGAGTAGAGAACTTCCACTTTGCGTATTGCCTTGTCCAAATACTTACGGAGTTTGTAGACTCAAAAGGTTTCCCTAGCCTAGGCAGTACTGTTTAAGAGCCTTGGGTGGTCACTGATGTCATATACAAGAGTGTTAATTGTTACGTTAACGAGAGTCACTGTGCACTAACTCCACAGGCAGGACCTCTGTCCTCAATGAATTGTATTGAGAGTTAACTTAAAACCAGTTCTCAAACTGTTGTGTGTGTGTGTGTGTGTGTGTGTGTGTGCACAAATTGTTGAAATCTTTACTTAGTATAGAGTTGGTCTTCTGTGTACAAAATTAGCTGAAAATGAATCTTAATGCAGAATGGGACTGGCAAGGGGAGAGAGAGGAGGAGGACAGGTGGGAGTGTGGGTGGGAGGGCTAATATAGTGGGAAGAATAACTATATTCCTAAGGTTGTACTTACAAAATGTGTATTCCTTAGTAAATAAAAAAAAGAAAGTAAACTACCTGTTTATAAACCTTTAATAGCAAAATAAACAATTTCTCCCTAAAAAAAAAAAAAAAAGAAATTTGAGTAAGTTGCCAGTACATGGTAGTCTTGTAGCTTTTTTTTTTTAGATTTATTTTATTTATTTATTTGAAAGTCAGAGTTACACAGAGAGGGGTGGCAGAGAGAGAGAGAGAGAGAGAGAGAGAGAGAGAGGTCCTCCATCCATGGTTCACTCCCCAATTGGCCGCAATGGCCGGAGCTGCGCCTATCCAAAACAGGATCCAGGAGCTTCTTCCGGGTCTCCCACATGGGTGCAGGGGCCCAAGGACTTGGGCCATCTCCTACTGCTTTCCCAGGCCATAGCAGAGAGCTGGATTGAAAGTGGAGCAGCTGGGTCTTGAACCGGTGCCCATAGGGGATGCCGGCACCTCAGGCCAGGGTGTTAACCGCTGTGCCACAGCACCAGCCCCAGCCTTGTAGCTTTTGCATAGCTTGGACTTTGACCTTAACTTCACTTTCCTAGAGCCATAAATATTATGCTACTGAATACTGGATATATTTGATGGTCACAAAATTAAGCTCACTCTGCTCTCAGAAATGAATATTGTCAGTGTTTCATGCGTCCCCTATGAAACCTGTGGTTTCTTGCTCTTACTACCCTACTTGGGTAAAGCCAGGTGGCCTGGTTTGCTGCTTTGGCTCCACAATGGCTCTTTGTGAATGCCTTGCTGTGCATCAGCCACATATTTCATCTAATTCCTGGACCTGGGGGTTCACCTGCAAACTCTGTGCAGGGTCCACTCTTGGGTGGGTTCCCGTGGCAGGCTTCCTGGGTCCTCACACATCCATTTACCACCCTCTGCTCCCTTGCCACCTTCATGGGACCACATGGAATCTTCTGGGTTGCCTATATGGGTGCTCTGTAGGGGCTCTCTCCTTTGGCCAGACTCTTGTACCCTTTTCACCCTGCTGGACCTACCCCTCTTGGCACAGAACACACTGCCCAGGAGTTCTTCCCAGACAACCAGATGGGAAGCAGGGCAGGTGCATCGGAGCCTTCAGCCTTCCCCCAACTTACCTGGTATCCCTTCTCAGCCAATCTTTCCATCACACACTGGAGAATGTATCCAGGGACTCAAGTGTTTCACCTCTTCTTGCCTTCTCTGACTTTCTCCCCTTAACAGTGCCCCTCTCCTCCATCAGGGCCCACATCTCTCTCTTTCCCTGCCCTTTCCCCCTGACGGGATGTGAGTGACTTTTGTTTCATGCTCCTGTTCATCCCATTTCCTATTTCCTTTAGGTCATGTGTATCTCCATCACAACCCCAGCATTATATCTGAGTCTGAAGGCAGATGGAGTTTGGAGTAATATCAACTTATTCCTATGAGTAGTTAACTAAGTAAAGATTTTTAAAATGTCATCTAGGAGTCAAAAGTATTTTCACACAATTTCCTAAAGTGTCCTAGAAACAGAAATGCTACTTTGAACATTTTTTTTAAGATAGGAAAGATAAGAACTTGTGTCTAAAATAGGATTAAATAGACTTTTAAACATCTTTTTCGTATTCTCAGACATGTGGTGGCTTCTATAAAAATTGCTTCTCTTGGTCAGTAGTATTTTGTAGCCTCGCCACTGCATGAGGTCACAGCTTGCCCAGAGAATCAAAACCTTTCTTTACAGTTTGGAAAACCAGATATTCAGCTTATCTAAATGGGCTGTCACCACCCCCCACGGCTATAATTATAATAAGATCTCATTCTTTGCTTTTCCTAAGTTAAAACTAAAATCGCAGGTCAAATATGTGTCTACTTCTCCTTCACTCTTTCTTTCCAGAACTTTTCTTTTTCTATGAGATGAATTCTGGGGCAGGAATGAGACATCCGTGATGCTCCGTGAGTGAGGCTGTGAACTCCCTATCAAAATCTATTTCCTCTGATGCTCTCCTACTTTGTGAAGATTCATAAACACATCTGTCTGAGTTTGGCTGAAGTATTCTCTCCAAAAAAGAAGTTAACTTTATATTATCCCTTAACATCTACTAAAAATATCAGGCTTAAAAAATATTTCTTGTTTCTCATGACATTAAAATTTGTTTTAGAGGAGCAATAGTTTTCTATAGATAAAAACAACCTAGCACTAGTACTGCAGATTGAAGTGAGACAATAAGTAATGATCAGACAGTGTCTAGAGTCTGGCCTACTGAGAAGTGCTCCAGATGGGGAATCAGGAAAAGAAGCTTGTCATACAGCCTTGCCATCACTACACATGTGTCTTTGAGCAGCTCATTTCATTTTGTTGGGCTCCAAATTACCCCTCTATAAAATAAGGCCTTTGATAAAAATTGGTGGTTCTAATACTGAGAGGAGGAAAGTGACTACATACACTGAGAAAACAGACAAGGAAACATTTCCACCAGCTACCCCCCTTCTCACTGTGCCCTTCTGTTTCCTGCCAAACCAACAAGGGATATGAACTGTCTGGCAGAGTCACCAGGACAAAGGATTAAAAGAAGAAAAGAGGATCCAGATGTTTCCATTTGGGGTAATTGAATTTTCAGACACATCTAATTCAGATGAGCTGTATCCGTGGACAATTGAGCCAAAGATGTAAAAGTGAATCTTGTAATTCAACTGGGTTTCCTGATACCACTTCCCATGCAGCACATCCATTGGTATTGTCCCTTCACACATCTGTGATGACATGGTAGGAGCCAAAGGGTAGGACCATCTCAATCAAAAAAGCACACTAAAGCTGACGGGCCCCCAGTGGTTTCACAGCAGACTTTATTGCATACCCTGTGAGCCCAGAGCACTGTTTTAAGTGAGACGGAGAAAGGATACAAAAAATAAGAACAATGGTACTACAAAAAGTTCTCAGTGGAACTGAAGAGAACATGTGGGCAATAAAAAATATTTATGACTTTAGAAATATCATATAAATAGCAAATGTTTTTATCTGCACATTGAATGTTTCCTTTAATCCTTCAGGGTTAGGCTCTTATATAAACTTAATTAATTAGATCAAGAGGGGGCCAAAGCTTGCATCCCACTTGGAAAATTTGATCTTTATCTACCAAGTCTTTTAAATTCTGTGGTAGATTTTTAAGCTTAGGAAATAAGCTAGCAATAGCTAGGGTGAGTTTATTATCTGAGACTTTGGGGAGTGCAAAAATTTCACAGGTGTAACAGGCTTAAACTGGAACTATTTTGGCTAAATAAGGATATATAGATGCCCTTTCAGTAAAGAAAATATTTGTTCCAGGAGCTGACATCATTGGAACAAGCTTTACCCAGGGTCAGAATGTTGAGGCGAGAAGTGAAATGGAGTTTCCCTATACCTGTTTGGCTGGAGGTTTCTGCATAGCCTCTCCTCAACCTGGAGAATTTGAGATGACCTCTGTACCTGTTTTCCCCTCCATTCATTTCTTTAAATAAGGCTTTTTGTGTGTTGTTTGTTGAAGCTTTCCTTGAGGTTGATCCATTACAGAGATGGTTGCTGGTAGGGACAAACAAGACTTGAGGATCAGTGACAATTCTCAGGTGTGCCACTAGGCACTGTGTGATAAATTGCCAAGTAAATTTTACAAAGAGTTGGTTGGTAGGTGCAAGGGGAGCTCACAGTCTGATGGGGAGGGAGGTAAGGCTTTAAGGGAAGATGTGGGATTCAAGTAGGGTCTTAAGGAATAGGTGGAAATTGCAGATTTACAGAGGGAGTGGCACATTGTTTCTCATCTTTCGGTTGAGCACATGACAAGTTGTTAAGTACAGAAACCAACAAATGACAATAGCAATAACAAAAAGCCATGCAACTTGTGACAAACTCCACTATGTAAAGGGTTTTAGAAACCATTAAGAAAAGGAAGAAAATCTGTAGAAAAGTGGACTGAAAACATGAAAAGATTAACAAAATAAAAAAAGTAATGGTCAGTATATATTTGAAAATTCCTTCACTTATCAGTATGAAAACAGAAAAATAAACAAACTGGTGGGAGTAGAGATAAAATGCTCACTTTTGATACAGTTCGCATGAGTGGGCACAATGGGATAGCATTTTTGGAAGTCAGTTTATCCATATGCATCAATAATTATATATTTTGGATCAGAAATATCACTTCTAGAATTCATTGTAAGGATTTTATCTGATAATTGTGTAGATGTAGGTACATGTGAGATGTTCAACATAGTGCCATATACTAATCTGAACAATTAGAGCCAACTGGCAGTACATTAATAGGATATTTGCTCAATAAATTTTCCTATTAAAACCCAATCAAGGGGTTGGTTAATTCTCCACTTGCGGTGCTGGCATCCCATATGGGCACTGGGTTCTAGTCCTGGTTGCTCCTCTTCCAATCCAGCTCTCTGCTGTGGCCTGGGAGGGCAGTGGAGGATGGCCCAAGTGCTTGGGCCCCTGCACCTGCATGGGGGACCAGGAGGAAGCACCTGGCTCCTGGCTTTGGATAGGCACAGCGCCAGCCGTAGCAGCCATTTGGGGAGTAAACCAATGGAAAGAAGACCTTTCTCTCTCTCTCTCTCTCTCTCTCTCTCTCTCTCTCTCTCTCTCTCACTGTCTATAACTCTACCTGCCAAATAAAAAAAAAATCATAATTCAAAATAGTACAATATGTTGTTTGTGTCTGTTCTTTGTAGCCTGAGTTACAATCTAGTTGGGCCAACTAAATTTGTATGAATGGAGTTAAGTCAAGTCATACAAAATAAGACTAGTTTTTAAAATCAAGACCAAAGGCATATAGTACAATAAAATCTCTCTCTCTGTCTCTGTCTCTCTATCTCTGTCTCTCTCTGTCTCTCTCTCTCTCTGTCTCTGTCTATGTCTCACATACAGGTCTTCATGACTCCCAAGCTTTATCTACTTAAACCTACAGGAAAAGAATCTCTGGGTGATGAAGCTCATGCATGTGTATTTTTCAATCATTTAAATCTTTCCCAAAGCAGTTTTGATGGACAGCCAGGTTGAGAGTCATTGCTCTTGGGTGAGCTGTCTGGTTTCATTTGGTGTCCTGGCAAATAAAAGATGAGTTCTTCATTGCAGGACTTACTTACAAATATGTACTTGAGGAGAACTAGGTTTGGTAGCAACCAACTCTTGGAGAAAATGACACAAAAACTTTCAAGAGTGAGGCTAGTAATTTTTTATTTAGGGATAAAAACACTTTCTGGAATATTTGTTGTCATTTTCTGTCTTATTACAAAAGTATTACATGTTTACTATAGAAATTTTGAAAATAAACTGTAAAAGAACACAGAAGAGATGAAAAACACTATGATCCCATCACAATATTGTTTACATTCTTTATTATGTATTAATGGAAATATGTTGTACATACCTTTTTTTTTTTTTTTTTGGGATAGGCAGAGTGGATAGTGAGAGAGAGAGAGAGAGACAGAGAGAAAGGTCTTCCTTTTTGCTGTTGGTTCACCCTCCAATGGCCGCTGCGGCCGGCACGCTGCGGCCGGCGCACTGCGCTGACCCGAAGCCAGGAGCCACGTGCTTCCCCTGGTCTCCCATGCGGGTGTAGGGCCCAAGGACTTGGGCCATCCTCCACTGCACTCCCTGGCCACAGCAGAGAGCTGGTCTGGAAGAGGGGCAGCCGGGACTAGAACCCAGTGTGCTGGCGCTGCAAGGCGGAGGATTAGCCTAGTGAGCCGCGGCGCCGGCCATACATACCATTTTGTAACATGCTTTTTAAAACTAGCAATAAGAATTTAAGAATATTTTCCCTTTTTAATATTCTTCTATGAAATGATGCCCAAGGGCTATGGAAAATTTCATCCCATAATTAATTTTATTGCTTTTCTACTTTTGGAAATTTTAGCCTTTCAATTTATGACTCAAATAATCCCACAGTGATCCTCCTTTGACTACACATATTTATCCTCATTTTCAATACTTCCTTAGAAATGCAAAAGGTGGGTTTGTGGAATTGAAAATGAATATTTATAGGACATTTCATGCATATTGCTCAACTGCCCTTTGGAAAGGACATAGCAATTCTACATTTTGGCCAAAACCTATAATATGTGAATCATTATCAATATTGAATATTTTATAATTGCTAATCTAATAGGTGACAATGTATCTGAAGTTAATTTGCATTTCTTTAAAGCTACTTCTAAGGATATTTAATATTTCCTTCATGGTTACAGGCCATTTATATGTCTTTAGAGAATTACCCATCAGGCGATCTTTATTGTTCAGTTAGATTGATTTCATTTTACTTAATGATGTAGACTCTTTGTGTTTCACTTGTGTAGAGCATTTTTTTCCTATCTCATTTACTTTAAAATTGTCTTTATGATGTTCAAAAGTTGATCGCTGCTTCCTAAGCACAGTTCACAATTTGTCATTGCAATGAGTCAACCTCGGAAAGATCAGCAATTTGGCAAAAATGAACACCTCCATGCTACCCTGGACCACTCCAGGCTCCAAATTTAGTGATTACTCTTGCCTAACAGTGTCTGGTTTAGCAATAGGTCATTGGCACATTGGTATGAATTTAAATCAGTGTTTTGAATCTCAACAGATTTTAAGCTTTGTCTCCAGTTAAGCACTGTGTCCTCTTTTCTGTTGTTTTTATACTTTGAATGTCAGAGAGAGAGAGAGAGAGAGGAAGAGAGAGAGAGCCAGAGAGAGATCTATCTGCTAGTTCACTCCCCAGGTGCCCATAACAGCCCATGCTGTGCTAGGCCAGAGTCAGGAGTTTGGAACTTAGAAAGAATCTCCCATATGGTGACAGGGACCCAAGTACTTGACCCATCACTTGCTGCCTCCCGTGGTGCACATTGGCAGGAAACTGAAATTTGAGGGGAATCCAGGCTCAAATCTAAGCACTCTGATATGGGATGCAAGTGTCCCAAACAGAATCTTCACTGTGCCAAATATTTGCTTCAATAGTTGTGTCCTGTTTGAGTTTAGATATTCAGATACAGGGTAGAGTTGGTAAAACCAATTCTGCAATTATTTATTGAGTAAGCCTAATATAGAAGTCACCAAATTGGCAAAAACAACCTAAATGAAAGATCCTGGTGAACAAGACCCCAGTGGAAGGAACAGGCCATCAGGAGGGAGGTGCCTTTCTCCGAAGGGAGGAAGGGACCTCCACTGTGATACGGCCTTGGCTAAACAAGTTCAGAGTTGGTGAACTCAAGGGGCTTCCATAGCCTAGACAGCTCATGGCAAGAGCCTTGGGTGATTGCCGACATCATAAATAAGAGTGCCAATTGTTAAATCAACAACAGGAGTCACTGAGTCACTGGGTACAGGCTCCCCACGTAGGATCTCTGTCCTTTATGTGTTTTACTATGAAACCTAAAAACAACACTACTAGTCGAACAATACCCTATACCTTGTGCGGTTGTGTGAGTGCAGCCTATTGAAATCCTTGCTTAGTATATACTAAGTTGATCTTCAGTATATGAAGGTAATTGAAAGTGAAACTCAATGAAGGGCAGGATGGGAGAGGAAGTGGGGGAGGGGAGGGCCGAGGGAAGGAGGGAGGTTGGGGTGGGGAAGCTACAACAATACAAAAGTTGCACTTTGTAAATTCACATTTATTAAATAAAAAAAAAAGTCACCAAATAACCAAGCATCAAGCCTGTGTATAAGGGTGCATTTAAAATCTGGTTAAAAAATGTATTGATGAAATGTAAGCCTTTTAAAATTTAATAATTAATTAAAATAAAAATAATTAATACAAATAAAATAATTAAAATAATAAAAAATAATAATTAAAATTAATTTAGAAAGTCACACATTATTTTGAGCCTCAATAACCAAAGAGATAAGTGAGGCAGTGACTACTATCACAGTTAAACTGGAGAGAAGACTGAGTTTTGGGGGTTAAATGAATGACTTAGATTTTCAGTGGATATTTAGTGTGACTGAGATTAAAATGCAGATGACACTACAAATTCAGTGTGTGGTGAAAGGACTGGTATTTTCATAAAGCTTCTCTGAACGTTAAAATAAGGAAAAGGAGCCAAAATAACATAGAAAGAAACAAACCAAAGAATTTTCCAAAATCGAAGTGAAACATGGGTGTGGTTGAATTTGAATGTAGTTGTAAATTTAATAGAATTCTTGGTTTTCTTTTACTTTCTATATTTTAGCGCTTGGCTATTTGTTTGCAGTATTTTATTACTACATGAGGATTTTATTTCATGTGGTCAAAGAGCTGTTTTTTCTTTTCACAATCACCATGTTGAAACATTGTTCTGTATATCAAAGGTATACACACATATGTGTATGTAATTTATTTTTGAGCTAGGCTCTTTGGTTAAGTATGGCTTGATCTGCACTTGGATTCTGTTGTCAATGTTCCCTGCATACTAAGCCACTTGCTAAACGCAGAACTCAGGAGTTACAGCTTTGCTTCCTTCCACTGCAGGGCATGTGGACTACATATTCATGATACTGCTTATCTGTTACTCAGAACTACTGGCTTTTATCTGAAGTTATTTGTATTTCATGGATGACTCAAAGATCTGAGCAAGGAGTTGGAAACTGAAATTGACAGAAACCGAAAAGGAATTTGGAGAGAAGGAACAAAGAAACAGGTAAAGTTGGGTTTTATGTAAAACTCAAGAGTTTTGTCTGGGAGAATAGTGGAGGAGAGGGGTCCTGTAATGTTGAGGAAAAATCAGGAAATGGGGAATCAAATGAAGATCCCTCCTCTTTTTCAGATGTCTTCAGAGTATGGTGACTCATGAGTGTGACACTGACATTTCAAAATACTGAGATGACTTCTTGGCAGTGTCAGGAAGGCTTGGGTAGGGCCCAATGCCTGAGATAGGGCAGGGAAAGGGTACACTCTGTTAAAAAGAACCAGATCTGAGAGCAGCACTGGGCAACATGCTCTGTGTGATGGGAAGGTGTTACATTTATAGAAATCCTACCTGAGCATGGAACAAGGTAAAGAATGAAATGCAAAGGACGGGCCAGCGCTGGGGTGCAGTAGGCTAAAGCGCCGGCCTGCAGTGCTGGCATTCCATGTGGGTGCTGGTTTGAGTCCTGACTGCTCCGCCTCCAATCCAGCTCTCTGCTATGGCCTAGGAAAGCAATAGAAAATGTCCCAAGTCCTTGGAACCCTGCACCCACATGGGGGAATCCAGAAGAAGCTCCTGGCTTCTGGCTTAGGATCGGCCCAGGTCCAGGCATTGTGGCCATTTGGGGAGTGAACCAGGAGATGGATGACCGCTTTCTCTCTCTGTCTCTACCACTCTCTATAACTCTGTCTTTCAAATAAATAAAATAAAATACAGTACTCTGGTTGATTCATTAAAAAGGCAAAAAAGAAGAAGAAAGGCAAAGGAGAAGTCAGATTGTTATTGGAGAAGTCATTACCTCCATCCTGGATTGGTTAGTGACATACATGATTTTTACTATGTAGGTTCTCCCCTCCTCCCAGTAAAAAGCATAATGACAAATACGTAAGAGAAAATTAAATATTTACTTGTGTCTAATCTGCTGATCAACCAATCTAATAATATTCATTATTCTGCTTTTTTAACTCCAGCTACTCTCAACATTCCCTTACATACACTCTTTACTCTTGCCCTTTCTTTTTTTTTTTTTTTTTGTGACAGGCAGAGTGGACACTGAGAGAGAGAGAGACAGAGAGAAAGGTCTTCCTTTTTGCCGTTGGTTCACCCTCCAATGGCTGCCGCGGATGGCGCAGCGCGCTCATCCGATGGCAGGAGCCAGGTGCTAGGTGCTTTTTCCTGGTCTCCCATGGGGTGCAGGGCCCAAGCACTTGGGCCATCCTCCACTGCACTCCTGGGCCACAGCAGAGGGCTGGCCTGGAAGAGGGGCAACCGGGACAGAATCCGGCGCCCCAACCGGGACTAGAACCCGGTGTGCCGGCGCTGCAAGGCGGAGGATTAGCCTGTTGAGCCACGGCGCCGGCCTACTCTTGCCCTTTCTTGACTATTGTGTTTGGGAAACACACAGCTGCATTGACTAGACTCACTTAAAATTCATGACCATAAGGACAGAAATCATGAAGTATGCGTCCTCCATCTTTGTTCTTCATTTTCAAGATTTTGTTGGCTATTTGGGGACCATTACAATTTGACAATGGTTTTAGGATCAAATTCCAGTAGAGATTTTCTTAAGGATTCCATTAAATTTATCGATCAGTTTAGGGAGTATTGCTGTCTTAACAATATTGAATCTTATGATCCATGAACATAGAATGTCTTTCATTTCTCTCTGCAGTGTTTTGGAATTCTTAGAGTGTAAGTTTTGCTAAATTTATTACTATGTACTTTATTGTTTTTGATGTTATTAGAAATGAAATTAATTAATTTTATTTTAGATGTTTTAATTGAAATTAAATAAAAATAGAGGTGATTTTTATATTGATCTTATATTCTAAAACCTTGTTGAACTCATCTATTGGTTCTAATAGTATTGAATTCTTTAGGATTTTCTATTTTCACGATCACATCTTCTGCAAGCAGTAGTTTTACTTCCTGATTTTTCGATCTGGATGCTCTTTCTTTCACTTTCTTGCCTAACTGACCTGATGGAAGCTTCAATATAATGATGAATAGAAGTGGTGAGAACAGCTGAACTGTCTTCTGGTCTAAGTTATTTAAATTTGATGAAGTCCCAACTCTTTATCCTTCTAGGTCATCCAGTCACACCTTGATGAAATATTCATTTGAGTTAAATGCAATAGTATTCCAGAGAAAGGATATTTACCCTTATTGTTGGCACTGACAATCAGAATCCTCAGAAGCAATCTTTGGACATAACACTGTTAACAGGATCAAGACTCAGGCCCTAGGTCACAAAGTATAAGCCACAGTAGATGCTGAATTATTATACCCTATTCATGAACAGCTAGTGTCTTTAGAACATTTAAACTAGTGTAGATTTTTTCATAATTTAATAAACTTCCACTAAATCCATCACTGAAAACCCATTTGTGACATTCATTATGCCAATTTGCCAAACAATTGGGGTTGATACAACTGATAAAGTATTAATATCCAGAATCTGTAAGAGCTCAAGTAACTCAACAACAACAAAACGAACAATGAGCAAAGGACATGAACAGGTATTTTGCAAGAGAGGCAATTCAAATGACCAACAGACACTTGAAAAAAATTCTCAGGATCACTAGCCACCAGGGAAATGCAAATCAAAGCCACAATGAGGCTTCATCTCACCCCACTTAGAATGGCTATCACACAGAAATCAATTAACAACATATGCTGGTGAGGATGTGGGGGAAAAGATACTCTAATCACTGTTGGTGGGAATGTAAACTGGTGCAGTCACTGTGGAAGACAGTAGGGAGATACCTCAGAAACCTGAATGTAGACCTACCATATGATCTAATCATCCCACTCCTGGGAATTTACCCAACCAAAAGAAATCAGCATATGAAAGAATTATCTGTACCCCCATGTTTATAGCAGCTCAGTTCACAATAGCTAAGATGTGGAATCAACCCAGATGTCCAACAACTGATGACTGGATAAAGAAACTATGGTATATATAAACACACACACACACACTATGGAGTACCACTCAGCTGTTAAAAAAAAAAAAATGAATGAAATGCTTTCTTTTGCAACAAAATGGATGCAACTGGAAACAATTAAACTTAGTGAAATAAGCCAGTCCCAAAAAGATAGATATCATGTTTTTCCAGATCTGGGGTCACTAATAGAGTACTTAAAATGTAATGTATTGAGGTGAAATGGACATTTTGAGATTCAATGAATGTTTATAGCCTTTGTCTCTGCTGTTGAGGAAAAGCTTTTTTTTTTCTTCATACTATTTGTTGAACTCTTTACTTAGTGTAGGGTTAACTTTATGAGTATAAAGTATGCTGAAAATAGATCTTTGTAAAAATTAAGAGGAGAGGGAGGAAGAAGAGTTGGAGCATGGGTGGGAGGGAAGGTAGGGTAGGCAGTGTCACTTTGTGTAAATGAGATACATGAAACATGTATGCCTTAAATAAACATTAAAAAAAGAAATAATGATAAATGCAGCACATGTAGTAGTGAGATCTAGAGGGCAGATTTTCTTTTTTCTTTTTTTTTTTTTGACAGGCAGAGTGGACAGTGAGAGAGAGAGACAGAGAGAAAGGTCTTCCTTTGCCGTTGGTTCACCCTCCAATGGCTGCCGCGGATGGCGCGCTGCGGCCGGCACACTGCGCTCATCCGATGGCAGGAGCCAGGTGCTAGGTGCTTTTTCCTGGTCTCCCATGGGGTGCAGGGCCCAAGCACTTGGGCCATCCTCCACTGCACTCCTGGGCCACAGCAGAGGGCTGGCCTGGAAGAGGGGCAACTGGGACAGAATCCGGCGCCCCGACCGGGACTAGAACCCAGTGTGCCGGCGCCGCAAGGCAGAGGATTAGCCTGTTGAGCCGCGGCGCCGGCCAGATTTTCTTATATAATGTTATCCATTACCCTTGAAGGCTGAATTCTGAATTAACACAATGAACTACTGGAGTGTAGCTTAAATTAACACATACACATGCACTTCTACACATTATAATATACTCTCAATGCTGACATTTTAAAGCAGTTTATAGATAGCATAGCAATGTCAAATAGGCATTCCTTACTTAGTGTGGCCAAATCAGACTTCTTGTTTTGTTCTTAAAGATGTTTCTCTGTGAGAATTCCCCATTTCATTAAGTTAGGCCATCAATATCACTATCATTCATGTACTTAAGCCAAAAATCTGTTAGCTTTGGTTTCTGGATTTCTCACCTTCAATAGTCAATTCATTAACAAGTCCTTTGGACTGTTTCTGTTCTCTCACATCCTGAAACTACCTCCTTCTTTTCTATTATCACTACCTTAGTCTAAACTACAAGATTTATTATGTCTATTAAAAAAATGAAGTGGTGGGATAAGGAGTCTCTGACACTCCTGTGATCACCTCTCTCTCTGGTGTCTGAGCTAGCCTCTTCACTCTCTCTCTCTGGTGTCTGAGCTAGCCTCTTCACTCTCACTCTGGTCTCTGAGCTAGCCTCTTCACTGCTATATTGACTTTTTTTGCCATTACTTCCTACCACCTGACTCCGCTCTCAGAAAACTAGCCAGAGGGACCAGTTAAACACACAGATGGGATTACATCACTTCCCTTATTGAAACCATCCTGTGGCTCCCAATCACACTTAGAAGGAATTCCAAACTCCTTACACCAGCCATGCAGGCTCCATGGTCTGCCTCTTGATTACTTTTTTGATCTCATTTCAAAATCTCCTCTGCCCACTATGTTCTGGCTATGGTAGCCGACTTTTTGGTCTCTGAAGATGGCAAGCTCATTCTTGCCTTGGGGCCTCTGAACTGGCTGGCTGGTTGTCTGCTCCAGCCAGATAGCTCTTTCCCTGATCTTAGATAGGCTGCTGCTTCCTTGTCATTCAGATCTCAAACTGCTAGTCAGCTTCTCAGATGAGTTTCTCTGACTACACGTTCAACTTAGATCACTCTGTCTTGCTCTACTACATTTGCCTATCTAATTACATGTGTTACACATGTGAGGTAAGCATGTATCATCTCCTCCTAGCTAGGATAGGAAAGCCCCATGAAAGCAGAAATCGTGTCTGTGTTGTGTATCTTTGTATACTTGTCATGGAGAACCATACTTTATTTTTTCTTTTAAAGATTTATTTATTTATTTGAAAGTCAGAGTTACACAGAGAGAGGAGAGAGAGAGAGAGGTCTTCTGTCCAATGGTTCACTCTTCAATTGGCTGCAACAGCTGGAGCTGGGCTGATCCGAAGCCAGGAGCCAGGAGCTTCTTCCGGGTTTCCCATGTGGGTGCAGGGGCCCAAGGACCTGGGCCATCGTCTACTGCTTTCCCAGACAGCTGGATTGGAAGAGGAGCAGCTGGGTCTTGAGCTAGTGCTCATATGGGATGCCAGCGCTTCAGGCCAGGGGGTGTTAACCTGCCGCTCCACGGCGCCAGCCCCATGGAGAACCATAGTTTATACTGCAAGGTGCACAATAGAGTTTTGTTGAATGAAAAAGTGAAAATTTTAGAATAATGCATGATATTGTGATAAAAGGAACATCAAAATCATTCTGCTTGACTGCAATCTTTAGTATTGAATCTAGTTAAATAAATGAATTATAATCTGGGGACTCAAAACTTTAGGGACAAGAATTAATTGTATTATATTTGTTGTAATAGGGTATCATCAAGATCCATTTTAAAACATTGTGTATCTTGTTTTTCTAATTTGTACGTCACTAAATGATTTATATCCCAATTGCACCGGATAGTCCTGGAACTTATATTCACTTTCCTACAGTGTCTGATCTGTCAACTAAATGTCCTCTGTAAATGAAATTCTTGGGCATGATTCCCTTGTGATGCTGCAACAAGAAAACTCATCAGTATTCCTGATTCTTAAAAAAAAAAAAAAAAAGAAAAACTTCATTGCCTTAGACCAGAAGTGTCAGGTGCTAAAATCTTTAATACTTATATTTTTGGTATTAACATCTCTTTTAAAAGGAAAGTGTGCCTGGGGTTGCAATTAGAGGGAGGTTGGGGGCTGGAGTGGAGCTGAGGCAGGGAACACAGGGCGGGTAGACCTGTGTGGAATGCCCTCTGAATAGCGTAGCTTGCAGTATTGACTGCTTCTCTGCTAACTGGTTCCTGGCTGTAGGGATCTGAAAGCCTACTACTGGCTTCCTCCCTGAAGTGAGGAGCAGCAAGCCATTGGGTTGCCATGTATTTAGGAATAAAAATGCAGTGCAAAATGGTCTATTTTAGATGTAGACAAGAAAAAAAGAGGTTCTGAAGGTTAAATCATTGTTTTAACACAGTAGGAGCTTGTAGCAGCCCAAGCAAGAACTAAGCACCAGCAATAATGGTAAGAGTTAATGTTCACTGAATATGCACTGTTCCAGGGACTGTATTGTATTATCTTACCTTCACATAAACTGTGGAGTAGGTAGTCAATGCCAATGTGGAATTGATAGCTATGATGGTTCATGTTATCTTCCAATGTGGTCAAACTATGGGTGCCCAGTTATTTGACCCATCACCAGTCTAGATGTTGCTTTGAAGGTATTTTTTTTAAAGACGAGATTAACTTTTAAATCAGTAGGCTTTGAGTAAAGCAGATTGTCCTGTATGATGTGTACTGGCTTTATCCAACCCGTTGGAAGACCACAGTTACAGAGATGGGACTTTCCTAAAGAAGGAAACCCTTCCTGAGTCTCCAGGCTGCTGCTTGGTAAAATTCAGACTCGGGGATGCTGCAGCACCAACTCTTGCCTGAATTTCCAGGCTGTTCTCAGACGTGGCCGCCTTCACCATCACTTAGGACAGTTTCTTAAAGGAAATCTGTGTCTTTCTCTTGCAGTCCTCTCTACCTCCTTTCTCTTTTGCTTATGGCTGTACGCTCTGTCACTCTGCAAAGCCCTCACGAACACAATACTTCCTTTTTCAGTGGCCTCTCCTAAAGTGGCAGCCCCAGCCTCAGCTCTCTTGGGGTCCCTGTGGTCACTCCTCTCCTGTGCAAGTCAGGCCCAGGTTGCCAGGAGCCATGTGCAGTTGCTAGCCCTTCCCCCATCTACTGTACCTTGCTTCTTGCCCATAGCTATGCAAATCACCTTCAGCTTCCCAGGTTGAATGTGCTCCCTGTTTCCTGTTCCAACCCTGAGGAATTCAGTGCTCTTTTTAATCTCATTTACATGAGGAAGCTGAGGTCTGGAGAGGGCTGGGATTTAAGCCCAGGTCTCTGACTCCTGTGGAAATGTTCACCCTTTGTACATTAGATGCCAAGTACCTACTCTTTCTGACTCAGTTTCCATATTTACAAGACAAGGTGAGAACCAGAATGCCTGTGGTGGTTAGTTTTGGTGTCACGTTCACTGATTTGCAAGATGCTGGGATGGCTGATTAGACATCATATCTGGGTGTTTCTGTAAGGGTGTTTCTGTGAGAAGAGATTAGCATTTGAATTGGGGGACTGGTAAGCAGGTGGCCCTCTATGAGGAGGGTAGACATTGTCTGATCTGTTGGTTCTGAATGCAGCAAAATCAGAGGAGGCTGTAATTTACTTTTTCTCTCTCTCTCAATCTCTGTCTCTCTCTCCCCCTCCAACCACCCTACTCCCCATCCCCCATCTGCCTATCAGCCTCCTCCGGCCTCAGCACCCTTGTTCTCAGGGCTTCAGGCTTGAACTGGAATCTACACTGTTGTTCTCCATGTCTCAGGCCCTTGAACCACACCAGTGACTCCTGTGGATCTCCAGCTTGCAAACAGGAGAAAAATGAGACTTCTTAGCTTCTGTAATCATGTGGGCCAATACTTTATAATAAATATCTCAATGTATAATCCTATTGGTAGCCTTGGAATCCACAAGGAGAGAAGGCCTACACTTACGGGAGTGGAGAGTCCCTACCCGCACTTCTGGGGACGAAAAGTCCTTATCAAGGTCCCCATGGCCTAAAGGTCAACCAATGAGGATCAGACTTGCCTCAACCTTTAACCCCCACACCCTGTATCTATAAAAGGAGCCCTCCCAGCCTCTGATGCCTGACTTCCCCAGCTCTCGCTCTGTTGGGACCCAGGAACCTTGCCTGGGAGCAGAATCCCAGTGAAAGCTTGTGAATTAATTGATTCATCTGCCTGGGAAGATTTGTTACGCACCGGACATCTTCCACCTATTAGCTCTGCTTCTCTGGAGAACACTGACTGAAATGACTCCATATAGAAGTCTAATTGGCCCCCAGTAAATGTTAGCCCTTATTATTATTTGCCACAACAAGGAACTTGACGGAGATAGAAGCGCTCACTTCCCAGGATCACTGTAGGCTTACAGGGCTAAGAGGTGCACAGCGTTAGCACACGGCACACTGGCCGCTCCATACATGGGATTAAACTGTCCTTTTCCGACGCCACATTCTCCAGGAACACGCTCTTGAATTCTATGTGAGAAGTTTGGGTTGAGAGGCAGATAGGGAGGGTGGGAGTTACCTGATCCATGTTATCTCATGTAAATGTCACAAAAAGAACTAAGACGAATTCTTCTTGTTCTATAGATAAGAAAGCCGAGGGCTAAGAAGTCAGATTTCTTATTTAAGACCACTGCTATATCTGGTAGTGGGGACTTGAGGATTCCCACTCAGATGTATCTGATCGCTTATTTCCTTGAGCCAAAGAAGACTTAGTGAGCTGGTCCCCCTGAGATGGTAGGTCTCGCTGTTTACATGTTGAAGTATTTCCCAGTGGTGAATGGCTGCTGCCTCAAGTTTCTTGAGAACGTCTGGTTTGCTCATTCCCCTGTCCTCCCAACCCCAAAGACAGGGTACATACCTGATCAGCTATTGACAATCCTAGAGAGAAATCCAGGAAAGGAACCGGAAAATTTCATCTTGGAGAAGCTAGTAATAAGCTATGTGCCGATCTTCCAGACGTCCAGGGAGGGTGACCTGTACAGTGTCCGAGCACTTCAGAGAGTGCGCATCCTCCTGTGCCCCTGTCCCACGCCTGCCTTCCTTGGAAGGAAGGCTTCAGAGGGAACTCCCACGTGACTGGGGGGTGGCATCGTCTGTCTCCAGAGTGCAGGAAGTCTGGTCTCATTTCTAGGCCATCCTCCTTTCAGCCTTGGGGACCCTCCCTTGTGTGCTTTAAGTGTCAGGTGTCAATGGTCCTTCTAGAATAATTGAACACTGTTTGAGGCGTTGAGGGAGAGGGCCGGCTTCTCCCAGGCTTCCAGCTGTCCAGTCAGTAGCCTGACCTCCATGTCCCACCTGAAGGAGGTAAACTGGCGGCTCCCCAGGGGCACAAGGGCTGCTGCAGATGCCTGCATTGCTGAGCTGGCAGTAGGCTGCCCTCCCTCTTCACCCGTGGAGTCACCTGTCACCCTGACGGCCGTTCATCTCCGCAAGAGCCTGGTGTTTTGGGCTTTCTCTAATGGTTGAGGGGCGAATTTGGAGATTTATAGGTGAACATCTGCAGAATACCTAGTTGCTATTGTCTGAATGTTTGTCTCCCCTTAAATTCCTGTGTTGAACACAAATCACCAGTGTGATATAATTAAGAAGTGGGTAGCTGGCGCTGCGGCTCACTAGGCTAATCCTCTGCCTGTGGCGCCGGCACACAGGGTTCTAGTCTGGGGCGGGGTGCCGGATTCTGTCCCGGTTGCCCCTCTTCCAGGGCAGCTCTCTGCTGTGGCCAGGGAGTGCAGTGGAGGATGGCCTAAGTCCTTGGGCACCCGCATGGGAGACCAGGAGAAGCACCTGGCTCCTGGCTTCGAATCAGTGCAGTGCGCCGACTGCAGCGTGCAGGCCGCGGCGGCTGTTGGAGGGTGAACCAACGGCAAAGGAAGACCTTTCTCTCTGTCTCTCTCTCTCACTGTCCACTCTGCCTGTCAAAAAAAAAAAAAAAATGGGGTTGATGGGCAGCGATTGGTCATGATGGTGGAGCCCTTGGGAATGGGGTTAGTGCTCTTCCAAAGACGCCCCAGAGAACTGCTTTGCCCCCTCCACTGTGTGAGGACATTTTGAAAAGACCTCATCTCTGGGGTCCGGCACTGTGACATAGAGATTAGGCCGCACCTGTGCGTAGGCATGCCATATGGGCACTGGTTTGAGATCCAGCTGTTCCATTTCCAATACAGCTCCCTGCTGATGAGCTTGGGAAGGCAGTGGAAGATGGCCCAAGTTCCTGGGCCCCTGCCACCCATGTGGGAGACTAGGAAGAAGCTCCAAGCTCCTGGCTTCAGCCTGGCATAGCCCTGACCATTGCAGCCATTTGGGAGTGAACCAATGGATGGGATCTCTCTCTCTCTATCCTCCCCCTCTCCCTCCTCCTTCCTCTCCCTCTCTTTCTCTCTCCTCTACCCCCTTAACCCTGCCTTTCAAGTAAATAAATTTTTTTTTTAAAAAGGACCTCATGCATGAACTAGTGACTGGCCCTCACTAGACAGCAGACCTCCTGACACCTTGATCTTGGACTTCTCCATCTCTAGTAATGTGAGAAATAAGTTCCTGTTGTTTAAAATCTACCCAGCTTATGGTATTTTGTTACGGCAGCCTGAATGAACCAACACATTAGTGAATCAGAAACCAGAATCAGAGTTCATGGTTGAAACAACTGAGTCTGGCAGGAGGGGCAGCTTAGGGAAACAGTCGTTGGCTGGTGGGGGGCGGGGGGCAGTATGCTGAGGGCAGTTTTACTCTGTGTTTCCTTACACACACCTCTGCAGAGCATCCGGCTCTGTTCCTGCTGTGCAGATCTGCCAGGGCAAGCCCTTGCCCTTTACAAATCTCCTTTCTTTCTTCCAAAATGGACTTTCGCTAGATTAACAGTGATATGTCGGAGAGCTTCTTCTCTCTGCCTGGAATTATGCTTTAATAATAATATTACCCCTCAAATTTAATCTGAAGAGTAGAAGGGAATCAAAAATAACTCACGAAGGAAGAACAAACTTCCACAACTGGAAGAGATGAGGTTAGGATCAGAAGTGGTGACAAGAAGCACTGGGCTGAACATGGTGGCATTTAATGAGGGATAAAGTAGATAAGGCAATCCCAGAAAGACAAGGAGCAGCCGGAACTGTCTCATGGAACCTCTGCAAGGTTTTCAAATACTCTAGTGCCCTTTAAAAACCATTTCCTTCTCTGCCCTTATGTTTTGTCCAGACTTAGTGGTAGAAATGGAATAATTGAAAGTGAGATGCTGACTCTATCGACTTCTTCTCAAAGGAATTAGACTGCAACATTCCTGGGGGATTTTCTTGCTGAGTCAAAAGCCCTTAAGAACAGGATTGGTTGCATAACTGACAGAGGCAAGTGCAAAATGAGAACGGGGGAGGGTGCCTCGTTCAAATTATTAAAAGTGTCAGGAAGACAAGAGAGCCTGGCTCTCCTTAGGGTTCACACTATTCTCATTTTCTGGCTAAATAATGCTTTCTCTTCCGTTGTCAAAGCATCAGGGATGTGATGATTTGTGTGTTTGTGTGTGCATGTACTTCCTCAGTGTTACAAATTGTTCTTTAAAACTAAAAAAAGTATAAAATCCAATTAATCATGTCCGTTCTACCCTTAGATCTAAATGTAACAAGAGAGACTGAGCCCAGGGCCCTACACAGCAGAGGGATCTGCTCTGGTCCTCCTCCAGCTCAGTCTGGGAAGCCAACCAGACACACCTACCCAAAGAAGGGCTACGTCTTAGACCCCAGAATTCCCTGCCCAGATAGCTCTGTGACCTCTTCAGGGATGGGCAGGTATCATCCTGTGGTTTTTCTTTCCAAGGGTGGACCTCACTCCCAGTGTAGGTCTAAGGGTGGGCCAAGGATAGGGAGGGGAGGTGTGTTGATGAGTTTGGATATGTGGGTTGGTCTGGGATTGTCCTCACCTGTTTGTACAAGCACCCTCTTCTGTGTCAGAGGATGTTGGAGGCAAAAGGAGCTAGGGATACCTGAAGTGGGTGTTTTCCTCGCACTGTCACCTTCCACCCCAATTGCCAAGGACTCTTGAAATTCTGAATTATAACCCAGCTTTTCATACCATTCTGATGGAATATTTGGGATGGCAGTATCAAATATTTTATTTAATAGTTTTCTAGCTTGATTTATAACTTGTCAGTTGTCAGACTTAGAGTATGTGGGCCTCCATTTGTATTCCTGCCATGAATTCTACAATATTAGGGGAAGGCAGGGACTGCAAGCAGCAAAGTATATATTTCCATGTTGAAATTGAACACCAGCTTCCTCATAAAGTCTTGCATTTCAGTTATTCTAAGTTTGCATGTATGCATGAGTATGCATAATATTTATACACCTTGAGGAAGACAGTTTCTATTTCTATTTATTTCTATTTCTATTTCTATTTCTATTTCTATTTCTATTTCTATTAGTGAAATACAGCCACATTTTAGGATGCAATTTTTTTTTCTTGACAGGCAGAGTTAGACAGTGAGAGAGAGAGACAGAGAGAGAGTTATAGACAGTGAGAAAGAGAGAGACAGAGAGAAAGGTCTTCCTTCCATTGGTTTACTCCCTCAGCGACCGCCACGGCCAGCGCTGTGCCAATCTGAAGCCAGGAGCCGGGTGCTGCTTCCTGGTCTGCCATGCAGGTACAGGGACCCAAGCACCTGGGCCATCCTCCACTGCCCTCCCAGGCCACAGCAGAGAGCTGGACTGGAAGAGGAGCAACCGGGACAGAATCTGGTGCCCCAACCGGGACTGGAAGCCCCGGTGCCGGCGCTGCAGGTGGAAGATTAGCCAAGTGAGCCACGGCGCCGGCTGAGGATGCGATTTTTAATTTTATTTGTACCATGGCCAACTTCAAGTCCTGTTCTTCTCCAGAGGTTGCTTAAGTTGGTAAGAATATTTAGTTTTTATCACAACAGAGTGCTCTGCTAAAATGTGTGTTTACATACCATGCCACAAATAACTTCATCTTTAATGCTGAACTTTTTACAGGAGTCTCTAACAGCATTCACAATGATGTCAGATATTTCACTTTGACAGAATGAATATCCAAACGATGTATTTTGATTTCACGAATTGAATAAAGGAAAACAAACCTTTCCTGGAACTAACTGATTTTCTCTTTGAAGTATCTAGGTCACTGGCTAGAAAAAAAAAAAAAAAAACTGGCTTTATTTAACTGTTTGTGCAGTTCTGCTGCTGCTAATGGAGCTAGCACATGAGCAGTTACTGCTTCACTTTTTATATGTTCAAAGGAAACTTGGAATCCAAAGTGGATGATGTTAATGTAGAAGGACAACCCTTGGAGATAAACAAGTCATGCTCTACTGAGTGACACGTATACACACCTTCCGCAGGCCCACTGACTGGTCAGCAGTCGCCTTTGGACCCAGTGTCACACACACCTTCCGCAGGCCCACTGACTGGTCAGCAGTCGCCTTTGGACCCAGTGTCACACACACCTTCCGCAGGCCCACTGACTGGTCAGCAGTCGCCTTTGGACCCAGTGTCACACACACCTTCCGCAGGCCCACTGACTGGTCAGCAGTCGCCTTTGGACACAGTGTCACACACACCTTCCGCAGGCCCACTGACTGGTCAGCAGTCGCCTTTGGACCCAGTGTCACACACACCTTCCGCAGGCCCACTGACTGGTCAGCAGTCGCCTTTGGACCCAGTGTCACACACACCTTCCGCAGGCCCACTGACTGGTCAGCAGTCGCCTTTGGACCCAGTGTCACACACACCTTCCGCAGGCCCACTGACTGGTCAGCAGTCGCCTTTGGACACAGTGTCACACACACCTTCCGCAGGCCCACTGACTGGTCAGCAGTCGCCTTTGGACCCAGTGTCACACACACCTTCCGCAGGCCCACTGACTGGTCAGCAGTCACCTTTGGACACAGTGTCACACTGACTTCTAGCTTTCGGCATAGATGCTGGAGCTTCTTCCCAAGGTTTGTGCCGTGGATTCTCAGGAGTTGTGGGTCTTATACTCAAACCTCACGAAGATGGTAACCTGTGTTGATAAATTTTTTTTTAAGTTCCACATTCATCATCAAATTTGTTACAAATCAAAATTTAGAACTTTAGCTTTTCTCTAAATATGTATGTTTGGCTTTTTGAGCTCTTGGATGCTAAAAGAGTTAACTGTAAACTAAAATAGTGTTCTTAGATAGTAATAGCTGCAGATACACAGATACAGTTGGCTCCCAACTACTGATGCTTTGACTTGTGATATTTTTACTTTCCAGTAATGTGAAAGTGATTTATATTTACTAGAAATTACACTTTGAATTTTCATCTTTTTCAGGCTAGCAGTATCTGGTACAGTAACTTCTCAACGTGCTAGTCGGTGACTAAGAGCTATAGCTCCTTGTCAGCCACTATTTCTCATCTGTGTATCATCTATGTATCCCAAATAACCAAAGAAGTCTCACATTTCTTTTTTGTTTTGTTTTTTTTCTTTTAAAAATGTTTTTATTTATTTATTTGATAGGCAGAGTTACAAAACAGAGAGGCAGAGAGAGAGAGAGAGAGAGAGAGAGAGAGAGGTAGAGAGAGAGGTTCACTCCCCAAATGGCCACAATGGCTGGGGCTGAGCTGATCTGAAGCCAGGAGCCAGGAGCTTCTTCCGGGTCTCCCATGTGGTGCAGGGGCCCAAGGACTTGGGCCATCTTCTGCTTTTCCAGGCCACAGCAGAGAGCTGGATCAGAAGCAGAGCATGTGGACTCAATCCATGCAGGCGGTGCAGCGGCTTTGCCCGCTATGTCACAGTGCTGGCCCCCTACATTTCTTTTGACCTTGCGAACTGGAAACTCTGGCTTCATGAATTCTGAAGGGCTGAGTGTGAGTCATAGCACATTTGGCTGGCCCAACAATTTCCAGCAAGAGCAATGGTTTTGAGCCCTCCGCCACCACTCAAACTTCCAGAACTTAGCTTTATGAGATCTGTCTTGTCTAAGTGCACTGTGTATGCAAATATCATGCGGGTGGTCTTTGCAAGTGAGACACATGTTATGCTGCATCTGGGCAAAATAGGGAAAAGAGAGAGGTTGTTGCTGGACTTCTCTTCGATTTAATCACATGTTAGAGTCCACAGTCTGTTCACTGCTTATCTCCTATGCCGCTAGACAAGACCATGTCAGAAGCTGAAAATACAAAGTTGAGATTTACCAATGCAGTTATTAATAATTCTTCATTAAAACATTAAAAATCTGGAACAAATGTTAAACCAGTCGGAACCCTGGGACCATATACATATATATACATATATACATATATATACATATATACATATATATACATATATACATATATATACATATATACATATATATGTATACACACACATATTCCCACTTTGGGTCATTATAATTATAGGAAAAGAAGGAAGCCTCACCTTCTGTGCCCCTTTGGGAATGGTGTTCATAATTTGCTATCTGATATATCTGAGTTTTCCAAACATGCAGTTTCCTAGGTTGGAGTTCATTTCAGCAAATGCCAACACGTATGCTCAGGATGCCTGCCTGATGCCTGTGACTGTGGGACCATCAGTCTGTTTTATGCCACTGGAAGTACTTTAAACACTTCCTGGGTGAGGTGACTGCTTTCATGATTTAGTTATAGGAATTGAGCAGAGCAGGCTGGGGACTAAAGACCTGGCCTATAGTATCTACTCAATAAATATTTCAATAAAAGAAGTCACTGTTGGAAGTGTTACTGAAAACCAAAAAGTTGCTGAAGGCATTTTCTCTACAACGTCAGTGACCTCAGAGTAGCTCCCAGGCAATGTGTCTGTGACACAATGGGTATTTAAAGGAAGGCTCAGTAAAGTAATGGCGGTGGTTTCCTGAAGTTCTTCACAACCTGATCCTACGTCATTCAAAATATCAATGAACATCTACCACATTTGGGCATCAGAATTACGAGATCCTGTAAGGTTCACAGCAAAAAAAGAGAGGTCACTTGTCTCAGAGCCGCTGGAAGCGTTCTGAGTGAAGACCCCGCCCATCACGTGGTGTTAGTCCTGGAATGCTGAGCAGACTTTGTCTCTGCTTGACATGCCAGACTAAGAAGCTAACTGCTGCTATTTGATGTTATTTGATGTCCTAATTAGATGCTCTTTCCGTAGAAATCACTGGTAAATTTTTGCAAAGATTTGCAGAAATTGAAATTCTACTTGCTAATGTCATTCTTAACTTTCTGCTTCAGTTCTAGGCTTTATGTTGATTATTTTTCCCGGCTTTTAGCCAAGTGGATGATGGGACGGGGGTTTTAGGATCAGAACATTGCTCACTACAGTTTGCTTCAAATATTTTTCATTTTTATATTTTTTCTTTTCTTTTCTTTTTTTTCAGCACTGAGGAGAGCTGATATTCTCTGCTCCAACAATGCCATAGAGGGACCAGAGATAGTTGCATTTTCTCAAAGGATTCTATTAGACATGAGGAGAATTTTCTACTTAGTCCTGAAAAGGTAGGATGGTGTAGTGTGTTCTGGAATTCAGTTTTCTGAATTTTCTGACATAATAAAATAACTTAGGTGGCTCTGAAAACAACAGGGATGGGATAAAAATCAGGCTCTCATGGACATTATCAAAGAGTAGCATGAGTTTCACAAGCCACTCCATACAAGGATTCTATGGCAAAGACCCATTGCACTTTGCACTTGGAGGTTTCCAATACATGCTAACACCATAGCAGATAATCTGATAGGTCCTGTAGTGAAGGAACCATTTAAATTTGTTTAATTTTGATTTTTCTAAACCTGTTTATCATGAAAGCCCCATTCTGTGGTATTTCCTATAGAAACACAATAGTTGATGTAGTATCATTTCTTTATGTTATTGTATTTATTTGGCCGATAACTTACTTTCTACAACTCAATGCATTATTATATTTCTTTTTAAAAAACATTTTATTTATTTATTTGAACGTCAGAAGAAGAGGCAGAGAGAGAGAGAGAGAGAGAGAGAGAGAGCTCTTCCAGTCTTCCATCTGCTGGTTCACTCCCCAGATGGCTGCAACGGCCGGAGCTGTGCCAATCCGAAGCTGGATTGGAAGTGGAGCAGCCAGGACTCGAACCGGTGCCCATATGGATGCTGGCACTGCAGGCGGTGGCCTCACCTGCTATGCCACAGCACCGGCCCTCATTCCTCATTTTTGTTATTCTGGATGTGTTTTCTTTCAGCTCTTTTCAGCCTCCAAGCTATAACCTCTCCAGATGCTCTTAGGACCGTGTGATCTTAGAAGAGCAACAACTCTCGCTTTTCCTAGAGACTACGAGCCTCTGTTATCCGGTCTCACACCTTACCTTCCTTTTGCCCTTGATTTCTGAAGACTTGTCTTCTGTTCTGTGGTAGAAACACTGCAATTTAGCTGGCATTTGGTGAGTTTTTTATTTTCTCATTCCCATTTCTTGTACCCCCAAATGTTACTTTGTTCTCAGATTAGATCAACACAATAAGCAATCTGTATCTGTCTTCCTGATAAAAGGAAAGTATCACAGATTCTGGATATAATCTCTTAGCAGATGGATATTGGCTTGATTCATATTTTGGGGTGGGGGGAGATAGGACATGTACTACCTCTAGTCTATCCCCATGTTAGAGGTCTCATACCTGATCAACATGTAAGTATTCAGGCCATCAGTCTTTTTTTTTTCTTTTTTAAAAAAGTTTTATTTCTTATTTATTTGAAAGGCAGAATTACAGAAAGGCAGAGGCAGGGAGAGAGAGAGGAAGAGAGAGAGAGATAGAGAGAGAGAGAGAGAGAGAGAGAGAGAGAGAGAGAGAGAGGCCTTCCATCCACTGGCTCACTCCCCAAATGGCTGCAATGGTTGGAGCTGGGTCTATCTGAAGCCAGGACCCAGAGCTTTTTCTGAGTCTCCCACACCAGTGCAGGGGCCAAGCACTTAGGCCGTCTTCTGCTGCTTTTTAGGCCACAGAAGAGAGCTGGATCATAAGTGGAGCAGCTAGGACTTGAACTGGTGACTATATGAGATGCCGGCATTGCAGGCAGCAGCTTTTACCCAGAATACCACAGTACCACCTCCCAGGTGTTCAGTCTTAATGGGCCACCTTTCTGCCCTGTTTTAGGATTGAAAAATCTAGATTTATTGAATTTACTCAGAAGAATGTGCTAAATGCCTTCAGCAAACCAGGCAGTGAGGTACAGTGACATGAACGATACAGATGCCACTGGAGTGTTATCAGTGACTTCTGTTAGTTTGAATTAGAATTTTATTGGTTTTTTTGTTTGTTGTTTTGATTCAGCTTCCTGACCTTGGCTAGAGGCCCTGTCACATCCCTTTTTGAGCTATTAATGAAGTGTATGACCCTCAAGAACTTCCTTTACCAGGCCTCTTTCTGGTCCTCTGTGGCCAGCCCTAAAGGCCCCAAGGCCAAGTACCAGCCTCTGGGCCTGGAAGCCAGGGAGACTATTCAAATTCACTTCTCAAAGGGCTCCTGAAGGTAGCTTATCACACCCTGCTGGCTCTGCTGGAACTTCCTGCTGCAGCTCAGGCCTGCTGTTACCTGTCCCTAGGTGTTCTGCGTGGCCCTAGGTGGCACTGTTCCCTTTTTTGGGGCTGCAACTAATGAAAATTTTGTTCATCTCTCAAGAAAGTATTGGCATGTTGAGTCCCACATGCAAGAGTACCTTTAAATATACTAAAACCTAGCTACAAGCAACATTTTGGGGACTTTTCCCCTTTGATTTTTATGAAAATCATAAAGGACATAAAATCGAGGATTAACTGGTGGCAAAAATGGTAGGATCAAGAATAATTCTTTTTTTTTCTATTTTTTAAAAAGATTTATTTATTTATTTGAAAGTCAGAGTTACACAGAAAGAGAGAGAGAGGCAGAGAGAGAGAGAGAGAGAGAGAGAGAGAGGTCTTCCATCCAATGGTTCACTCCTCAATTGGCTGCAATGGCCGGAGCTGGTCCGATTTGAAGCCAGGAGCCAGGAGCCAGGAGCTTCCTCTGGGTCACCCATGTGGGTGCAGGGGCCCAAGGACTTGGACCATCTTCCACTGCTTTCCCAGGCCACAGCAGAGAGCTGGATTGGAATAGGAGCAGCTGGGACTAGAACTGGCGCCCACATGGGATGCCAGTGCTTCAGGCCAGGGCGTTAACCCACTGCACCACAGTGCTGGCCTCCAGAATAATTCTTTTTAATTTAAATTAAACTAAATAATTAATTTCAGAGGAAGAGGGAGTGCGTGAGCTAGCTGGCTCTCAGCTGCTGGTTCACTCTCCAAATGTCTGCAACAGCCAAGGCTGGGCCAGGCTGAAGCTGGAAGCCAGGAATTCAATCCAGGTCTCCTGCTTGGGTGTCAGGGATGCAACTAGTTGAGCCATCACTGCTGCCTCCTAGGATCTGCTTTAGAGAGGAGATGGAGTCCTGCACTGGAGCAGGAATCAGACTCCAGCAGGCGCTTCAGTAAGGGACAGGGTTGTATTAACCACTAGGTTAAACACCTACTCTGAAGAATTCTTTTTAAGAAGCTAACTTGCGTAGTTTAATTTCCCCACTGAGGAAGTCTAGAAGATTAATATGCCCCATGTATTATTTACTTATTGCATACCTAATGAGTGCTGTGGCACCAGTTTTACAATGTTTTAGAAAGAATGCAAGAAAAAGAAAATGTGTATTCTTCTTTTGAGAAGCATATAGATTAATTAAGTAAACATGACATGGACCTAAAATGATTAGAGACAAAATCTAATGTGTAGTGATGTAACCAGATGATCCCTAAGTTAAAAAAAAAAAAAAGAAAATTTTGAAGAACCAGAGAATAAATTTGCTTGCAATTTTCAGTATAACTTACTTAAAAGAATTTTTTAGAACTTCCCTAATTATTTTGCTGAAGAAATGCTTGTATTGTTGCTCTTTCTCTCAGTTCACTCTTCCCAGCTCTGAAACCCTGTCTCTGAGGCGCCTGGGACCTCACAGTTTTTAGCTTTGCCACAAGACGCTCAGATGCTTTGGAATCATATGGATTTTGAGCTGAAACAGGTAACAAGGTTCTCTCAAGGGATGGATTTTGGAGGAATGTGTTGGCAGTTCATATCAGACAAAGCTATTTATTTTAAAACTTGGGTGCATTTCAAAAAGGAAAATTATTTCCGCCCAAATCCATTTGTAATACCAACCTTCCTGGTTGGGGAATTGAATGTTTAGCTAATTTATTGTTGATACGGGCAGACTTCTGTATGCTTTAAAAAATGACTGACTGGCTTGGAAGTTTGGCTTCTCCAGAAAGCATCTGGTGTTGGTCCATGGTTTGTTTTCCTGGAGGAGAACTGTGAAGCTACAGTGGATCAAGACTCTGTCCTTTCTGTGGACCCGCCGTCCAGTGACTTCCAATCCTCCTACAGATATCTTCTCACTAGACACCCCTGTGCATAAAGGGCAGTGGTGACTTCTGGGAAGAATGGTGAGCCCACCACAGGGAGAGAGGCACAGGCTCTGTACAAGGCAGAAGGTGGGCATTGCTGGGAAGGGAATGACTTGGAGTGAAGGAGTCACTTCAACGCAGGTGGATCCAGGAGAGCTTTCTGGAGAGTCTAGTACTTGTGTCGGACCTGGAGAACAGGTTTGATTTGGCAGCTAGAGAAAGGATTGGCAAACGGCAGCCCACAGGCCAAATCCATCCCCTTCACCTGTTTGGATGAAGATGTATTGGAATGTATCCATGCCCATTCATTGGTACCTTGTCTGTGACTGACTTCATAGAACAACAGCAGAACTGAGGGACTGTGACAGCAACTGTATGGTTCTCAAGGCCCTGATGATTTATTGTCTGATGTGTGAGCCCTTATTTAAAGTCATTTGCGGCCGGCGCTGTGGCTCAACAGGCTAATCCTCCGCCTTGTGGCGCCGGCACACCGGGTTCTAGTCCCGGTCGGGGCGCCGGATTCTGTCCCGGTTGCCCCTCTTCCAGGCCAGCCCTCTGCTGTGGCCCGGGAGTGCAGTGGAGGATGGCCCAAGTGCTTGGGCCCTGCACCCCATGGGAGACCAGGAAAAAGCACCTAGCACCTGGCTCCTGCCATCGGATGAGCGCGCTGCGCCGGCCGCAGCGCGCAGACCGCGGCAGCCATTGGAGGGTAAACCAACGGCAAAGGAAGACCTTTCTCTCTGTCTCTCTCTCTCACTGTCCACTCTGCCTGTCAAAATAAATAAATAAATAAATAAATAAATAAAGTCATTTGCTTGAGGGATGTGATAAATAGTTATGATATTGGGACTTGATGTAGGACAAAATGTATGACTTCACTTGACAGGTGCAATACATTGCATATGCGCCCCACAAGTTCATGTGTTACAAACTTAATCCTCAAATTCATATGCTTATGGTATTCAGAGGTCATGAGAACAGGCTACCCCATGTTGGGATTCGTGGTTTTATAGGAAGAAGGTAGACCTGTGCTTGCAGGCTTGCTTTCTGTGTTGTGACCTAGCAAGAAGGCCCTCACCAGCTGTACCTCTTTGATCTTGAACTTCCAAACCTGAAGAAACATGTGCTGGAAGTTTTAATGTTTATAATTTATCCTATGAGTTGTTCCATTATAGCAATGTTAAAGAGGACCAAGACAGCAGGCATTCTGGAGACAGTGTTGGGAGCATCCAAGTGATAGAATGGTGCCGCAGTGAGTGTAGTGAAAGGATTGTAGGAGAGAGATGCTATAGGCAGGAAGAAAAATTCAAAAGTTCATGTTGTCACAGGAGTGACAGATAATGAATCTTGGTTAGGAGAACAGCAGTGGTGAAAGAGGATGCAAAAGACTGTGTGGGTAAAGCCCTGGGAAAACGAACAAAGGGAAGAGAATTGAGGATGGCTCTATGGTCTCCAGCCTGGTGACTGCGGATGTTAGAGTCCTCTGAAAATGTGTGCTCTGGAAAAGCACGAGTTGGGTATTCCTCCCACTTGACCACAAGTAGAAGTAGGAACAAGCCGGGGGTGGTCCTATCCTCCAGGGTCGCGACTGTTGGGAAGGGAGGTGGTCAGAAATGTTTGTTGAGAGGGTGCAAGCCCAGAAGATCAGGCTCCATTGTCTCTCAGACCAAACTACTGCATGAGTTGGAGAGGCATCCTTATGATTTAGGCCACCTGGGAGGATGGCCATAAAAGACTCTAAATTCCCAGTTAAGTTTGAATTTCATATCAATAAGGATTAATTTTTTGTTTAAGTCTAGCTCATATATTTTATGGAAGATATTCATATGAGAAATTACTTGTCGCTGATCCAAAAATTCACATTTAACTGAGAATCAATTTTAGATCAACAATGAATGACATTTTGCTATGAGTACTTCCCAAGTATGGGATGTATTTGTAAACTATCTGTTTACCTAAAATGCAAATTTGCTTGGCTTTTTATTATTAATATTTGCTGTTGGTAGGGTAGGTAACCATAGCTTCCACTTTTGGGGATGCTGATTTTGATTTGGGGCACCCGTATTAGCTTTTCCCACGTAGAAGCTGAGTTGATGCCCCCTCCCCTTCTGGAACACCCAGGTGATCGAAGGACAGTCGAGAATGTCAGGCCTCAGGAGGGGGGCTTCAGAAAGTTCATGGAAAATGCGTATTACACGCATATTATGGAAAGACTTACTCATGCACATCAAACTTTTCTGCACCAAAATTAACTTACTGTTTAATTCCACTTTTCTGTGACATTTTGAAGCCCCTTTGTAGGAGACTTTTTTTTTCAGGAATGCAGACAGAGGATGGACCCAGGGGTGTGGTGGGATGAAGTTTCCAGTGGTGGTTTGATCTTTGGCTGAGGGACTTGGATGGAGTGAAAGGTCTGGATTAGGCAGGGGGAGTGAGTTCAGGATGGAGGTAGGTTCCTTGCAGAAGCCTCCTTGAACACAACACTTAATTCTGGAAGGAATTTTCTTGGGCTAGAACAAAGCAACAAGGATGCTGCAAGTCTGGCTCCGTCACCCAGGTCCGCATGCAGAGATCTTGCTGTCTGCCAGCGCAGTGACTGCATGGACATCATCCACCCAGCGCCTCCCACGGCTGTGTAGTGGTTCGTTTTATGTGTCAGCTGGGCCAGTCTGTTACCCAGAGAGTTGGTCAAACGCCAGTCTGGATGTTTCTGTGCAAGATTTTTTCTGAATGTGATTAACATTTAAACCAGGAATCTTTGGATAAAATAGATCATTCTCCAAGGCTGGGGTTCGGGAGGGGTCTTGTCCAATCCACTGAGGGCCTTAAGAGAAAAGACAGAGAATGCCAGGGGAGGAAGAAATTCCACTTCTAGGCTGCCTTCGGACTCAGGACCACAACATTAACCCTCGAGAATATTTTCTAGGCTGCTAGTTTGCCCTGCAGATTTTAGACTTGCCAACCCCTACAATCTTACATCAGTCCCCACCCCCTCAGATTTGTTTCTCTAGAAAACCCTGACCAACACAGCTGCCACTCAGATGGTCCTGACTCCCATCCTGCCTGACCCTTCGTGGAGCCAGGGCCACATAAGAACCATTGCTGGTTTCCAGCGGCACCAGATTCTTCTGCCCGTCCTCTGCCGACAGTACAGCCATGCTCCCTTGTTGCCTGCACAGGTCACTGAGGTACAAGCTCCAGGGATGGGGAGGCAGGATTCTGCCCAGGTCACGTCTTCCAGAGCCATTATATGCTGGAGTGGGTTGCTCCCCATGACTGCCCCTGGGTTTTGGGGGAGTGAGGCTGTGCCCTTTGACCTCAAGTATGTTCCCAACACAGCAGCCCAGATTCACTCGGAGTGTGCTCCAAGCAGCGTGTGTTTAAGAATGCCAGTTCACCATATTTCTTCCCCTCTTTATCCGGTCCCCTCGCTGGACAGATGATGCAAACTGAGAGGCACAGGTTTATATTAAAAATCTGTAGTGGGTGGTGCCTGTCTGCTCTCCTTCCAGCTCCCTAGCAACAGCAATGTCATCTTTTCATGGCAACTCGAGCTTTTCTGTGCAGTCTCTGTTTCTTGTCTCTCACTCTCCTTCCTGCTGCCTGTCTGTGTCTCTCTGTTTCTCTCCCCCACCCCATGTCTCTGTCTTCTGTCTGTGTCTCTGCCCCTCTCCGCGGGTTTCTTTCTGTCTGGTGTGATTCCCCACATTAGCCACCATCCATTTCTTTGATTTCTACTTGGCAACGAGGCTACAGCACCATTATACAGCAAGCATTCCTGCTTCCCTGCTACCTTAAAATAATAATGTTTCATGGTGACAAATGGATACAGTTAACAATGAAAGTAAAATGCTTAGCAGGCGGGGGTGCGACCGTGTCAGATTTCTCTGCCTGGCAAAAACAGAGTGGCCTGGAAATCTCTGAAGAAAGGAATCTGTATGTGGGGATGGTGGCTGATGTTTGCCAGGTGGACGCTGCCACTGTTTTATTCTTAATTTAGCTTCTGTGACTCCGCAGCGTGAATTCTGCCAGGTAAAACAATAGCCACTCCGAATTTACTAAGCTTCTGTCATTGTCCTAAGAAACTATAAAAGCACTAGCAGATTTTCAAATCTAGTTTTACATTTGCCATTTTTCTTTGATCACAAAAATGAAAACAGTCCGAATGAATGATGGAATTGAACCCATTTGGCGCCCTGGTCCCTGAAGTTTGTATACAGCATGCATCAGAAACGGCCCGATGAAGGGTGAAAAAGAAAGAAGGAAAGAGAAAAAGAAAGAAAATGAGAGTTTTTCTTAGCCTTCTCTCCCTCCCTCCCCATCACGAAGACGAAGAAGAAAAAAGAACATTGAAGCGATCTTCCAGCCAGCTGCTGTCTGTACACACACGTGTGCATGCGTGTGTGTTGCACGCTGCATGTGTTTTGCACGCTGCATGTGTGTCCCTCCCCCGGGTGCAGATGGCTACTCCAGGAGCGCGCATGTGGCTGTGTGTAGACGTCTGGAAGTCGGCTTGCTCAAGGAAAGACGAAAACAAGAGAGCGAGGTAGAAACCGCGCAAGCCTAAATCAAAAGCAACTGTTCCACCCATGAGGAGCGCAGGCAGACCTTGCTTTGTGCACACTCCACTCTTTCTCTGCCTCCCAGATGGATCTTTGAAATAAAATAAAGAAGCGTGGCAAACTAACTGAAACATAGGTAGAAATAATATATTTGGGTTTCTGAAAGGGGAAAAAAAAATAACCTGGCAGGGCTTAAAAGGCACCCATTTCATAACCACACATGTGCAAAGAATTACAATAATTGCAGCGCACACATCGGTAACAGACAGAGTGAACAATGAATATTAAAAACACATTCCGAGCGCCGGCCCGCGGCTTGGCAGCGGTGCGCAGCGCCGAGACCCGCGCGGGCCTCAGAGGCCCTCGGGTGTCCGGGCAGAGGGCGGGAGGCGCCCCGCAAGGCCGAGGATGGCGCTGGGAGGGCTTCCCAGAGGAGGCCGCCTGCCTCAGGCTTCCGGGTCTCGGGGCAGGGCGGAGGCGAGCCAGGCTGAGAGGGAGGCGGACACGCGGAGAAGCGGCGAGGGCACCGCGCCCCGCAGGCAGGGGCTGCAGGAGGCCCTTTCCTGGTCGCCCTGTGGCGGGGCCGGGGATGAACCCGCCTGCGGTACCTACGTGCGTTCCAGAACCTTCGGAGGCGCGCTAGGCAAGCGTGAAGGGACGGCGAGGCCCTGCGGCGGCCTGCACCCTCTCGCTAGGGCTGAGTGGGGCTTTGACTGTGAACGTTCGGGTGCACGGAAGGGACTCCCGTGGGCCCTGGTGTCTGTGGCGGTGAGCAGGGCCTGGGGTGACGGAGTAGGAGGTCGGTGAAGTAGGATCAGGGAACTCTACACGTAGACGGGGGTGGGGGAGGGGCCATCTTATTTTTGGTGATTTCTTCCATTACAACCGTAGAAAAACAGGCCACAGTCGTGCTGGTAATGCAGTTTCGTCGTCAGGGAGTCACAGACACTCCCTGTGATTTGGACCTCACTTCCCTGTGATTTCAGACATCTGTCAGTCTTCTGGTTACTAGTTAGGGGTCACGGTCCGCATTAGATCTGCTGCAAGATCGCGTTACGTTATGTGCTAATGATGAAGCACATGTCATCGTAAAATACTTTGATAACTGTATTGTAGTATGATTGGTTTCAGTTGACCTATTATGCACTGTTTTTTATTCTTTAACAAAAAATTATTTTGAGAAGGGGTAGGCAGAGCACAGGGCTGCATTGCCAGAGAGCTGCATGGCACACGCAGCATTCGTCAGACCTCAAGAAGGAACCAGACTCTAACGCAGTCGTGAGAGGCTGGGCCCTCCACCCAGAGAATTCCACAGGCTCTGCACGTGGCCGAGAGAAAGGACAGGCAAACATATGGCTCCAGACACAACAGTGAGGGCTTGACAAAGGCACTGCGTACACGTCCCTCCTTAGATAATGCTCAACAAATGTCAGCCTTGCCAAGAGGAACGTTTGCATTTTTCTCGTCAGTGGTTTGTGGCAGAGCTCCAAAGTGATTTCATTAAAAATAAAATAATAAACCCCTCCCACAAGTCCACCTTCACCCGAGGCTGGCCCAGAGTGTTTGCATACAGTTAAAAGGTGGAGAAGGGCTGATGGTGACTGGCTGGCTAGCTTCTGCTGTCAGTGCTGGGATGCTGAGGGACTCAGGGAACGCAAGACCATCTGAGGGCAACATCCCACAATCCAGGAGTCAGCCAAGAGAGCAGACACCATTCAGTGTCAGAGAGGCAAGTCAGAGGGTTCCCTCTGTTTCTAGTTTTCCTCAAGATAAAGGGGAGGGGTAGCTTAGATGTGGAAGCAGTGATTCCTTGGGTTAGTCAAAATGAAATCCTGCTACCTCCTTGTGCCAGTAAAGAATCTAACACTGGGAGGGGTGCTGAGAGAATGTGGACCCCAGCAGCTGGTGTATAAAGGACAAAAACTATTGTCCTGAAAGAAAATGAGTACAATATGAGCAATCTTCATAGATGTCTTTTCTGAACGTGAAGATATATCGAGGGTTTTACTAGATTTTTTAGCATAATCATGTAAGAAAATTGGGAGAGAGTTTTATATATATATATATATATATATATATATATGGAGGGGGAGATGATAGATGGGGGGGGCGGTAAGATCTAGATCATTTATGTCCCAGGCACTATATTACTGTTCTGTAGATTACCTATCTCATTTAACCCTTTCAACATATCTATGAGATGTTACTAGCCCATCTTTCAGATGGGGACACTGAAGCTTGGAGCGTGAAATAACATGACACTCAGAGTTATGAAGCTAGCCTGTAGGATTTAAACTCAGAGTCATCTGACCCCCCAAAACCACCATGCCATGATTTCAAGTGGTTCCAATTAGAAAAACACCTCTGTGACAGAATCATTAAAATCCAATTAGCTGTGTAGGAGTTGAAGGATCAACTTTGAAGTTAGAAAGGAACTGGTAACATATTGTTAAAAGAAACTTTATGGTATCAAACAAAATTGCTCCTCCTCCGCAGCAAGTCTCATGGGCTTGCCCATCTAGTCGATCAGCAGCTCAAAGTAAATACAAAAGCAGGCTTGTGGAGTCAAGGAGCCCCTTAATGATCTGCGTGTTTGCCGATGCGGTAGTTCTCTGTGCCTGTCATCAGCCATGACCGTGTCACCTCCCCTCCCTATTTATAGGAAATAGGAGGTTCCACCTAGGGAAGAGATTCTGACCAAATTTCTTTATATTCTGTGTGTGTGTTTCTGCACCAGTCTCCATGTCTTACCTAGTGCATATACATGAATAGAATTAAGGTCACAGTAACAGCTATCAAAAACTATTTTTTAAAATTTATTAACTAGCTATCACATTAAAAAAAAATAACAGAAGAAAATCTCCAGGTCACACCAGGGTATCCATCAAGGAAACCCACTCTTCACCCTCCGTATGTCTCCTCCCACTTCAAGTAAAGTCTGGATGAGAGAGTGGACATGTTTTAGGCCCGCCTTGAAATAATTTCCCTCCATCCAACCATGGCAAGATATTGTAAGGCTACAGGCAAAAGACACTCCTTCGGGGTGACCTCCAAGGCCTTGTACAGCCCTGAACTTCCTGTGATTCTAGAAGGTTAACAATTGCTAACATAGGAAACCCTCTGAGGGCGCCTTCAAGATGTCTCTTAGCCATTGGAACTTAAAGGGTTCATGACTTAGATTTGGTTTTGCAAGACTACCCGTGAGCTCTTTCATGCTGCCGGAGTTATTCACTCAGTATGAATAACTGGGAGAAGTTATAGGATTTCAAAGACTAAGTAAATAACCTACGATCAGAAAATTCAATTTGTTCCTGAGGTGGAGAAAGGCATCCTGCCATTAAGCAGTCAGATGGAAAACATGCAAACCACAGTTTGTGGAAGAGAAAAGAACATTGAAAGACCTTGCCCAAGAGTGCTGGCAAATGCAGGAAACCTACTCGGCAGAGCCAATGTGTCTGTTGCAAATGTGGGAAACAGGAGCCTCAATGCCAATTGAATTCCAAACTGAAATCATGAGAGACGTCACTCTCAGACCAATCCCTTTCATGGGAGCACTGAGAAGTCTGTGGGATTCCCTCATGCAGGGATGGATTGGGAAAAGGAAATTCTGGTGAAGTCAAAATACTCTCTGGGTCAGGCAAAGCCATTGTGGCAGACAGAGCCAACGATAGGCAAAAGATGGCTGAAGGAACAGGGCAAAAAATGGGAAGAGAAGAGAAAGCACATGCAAGTGTTGCTGCAGAGGGTTTTGGAGAACTGCTATGAATGGGGTAGGGAAAATTATATTTGCATTAAGAATCACCTTTTTGCCTGAAAATGAATTCTGACCAGGAACGAAAGCTGGCTGCTTTTTTCAGCTTTATTTTTCGGGGGTGCTCTATTTTCCACCCTGAAGAAATCATGGTATATTAAGTTAGCCAGGTGGCTGCTGCCTTCCAGCAGAGCAACCGGTTTGGTAAACAGAATACGAGCTGGCTTTCAGTCCTGTTCTCGCCCTCAGCTGGATGCCCTTATGTGGCCCATGATACAGTGTCTCTTGGTCACTACAGGGTGGGAATGACGTTTCGCATGCACACTAGTGGCTGTAGCATATGCCGATCCTTCCTGGCCGTGTCGTCTCAGCCATGCCAGAAGTCACTGGTGTCTTCAGCGTTTTGCTTTCTGTGGAAGTCAAGATTTCTTGTCTCACATTGCTGTTCCTTTCTGCCTGAGGCTGTCTTCTGGCTTCAGAAACAAGCTTGGCAAGACAGGAATGAATGCCTAGAAGCCGTCCTTGACCAAAGGCTGGTAGAACAGAGTTGGTAGTTAAAGTGCCCGCCTTCTTGCCCCAAGGTGGGTCAAGTCTGAGGTGTGTCTACACAGTGTCCCTGCACCCTTTTAAACACTGAGGTCCAGTTGCCCAAAGAGATACCCTCTGCTCATCTACACACTCTTCCCTGGTTGTCTTCTTTTCCTTGTTTCACTTCGTGTTGTCAGCTGAATGTTTGTGTGCCTCCAAATTCATCTACTGAAATTCTAACATCCATGGGGATGATATTAGAAATGAGGCTTTTCCAGCCCCTCTTCACCAGGTGAGAACACAAGGAGAAGTTCGTAGTGCACTCTGGGGAGAAGTCCAGTGTCGGAATCCAGGTATGCTGGCCCTGACCTCAGAATTCCAGCCTGAGAGAGAGAGGAAGAGAGAGATCTTCATCCCCCAAGAGGACACAGTGGCCATAGTGGGCCAGGCTGCAGGCAGGAGCCAAGAATCCTATCCAGGTCTCCTACATGGGTACAGGGATCCAAGCACTAGGGCTGTCCCAAGTTGCTTTCCCAAGCACATTAGCAGGGAGCTAGATTGGAAGGGGTACTCACACTTGCACTCATAGGATGCTGGCATCGCAGGCAGCAGCTTAACCTCCTATTCCCCAATAGTAGCCCCAGACATATTTCAAATACATTTCTAATTATTTAAAAAAGATTTATTATTTATATTTATTTGAAAGACGGAGGGAGAGAAAGAGAGCTGTTCCACCTGCTGGTTCACTCCCCCAAAAAACCTGCAACAGCTGGGGCTAGGCCAGGCCGAAGCTGGGAGCCTAGAACTCTCTCTGCAGACAGACAGAGCTGGACACAATCCCTGTCCTTAAGGAACTCCCAGTCTGACAGGATACATGTCAAAATATTTGGCACGTGCCAAATAACTGCCCACAAAATAACTTGTAATAAGACTCTAAGCATCTTGTGAACTGGACTGTTGGGCCAGCATTGTGAGGTAGCAGGTTAAGCTGCCACATGACACCAACATTCCACACGGTTCATGTCCACCTGCTCCATTTCTAGTCCAGCTCCCTGCTAATGGCTTGGGAAAAGCAGTGGAAGATGTCCCAAGTGTTTGGGCTCCTGCCACCCATGTGGAAGACCCAGATGAAGCTCCTGGCTTCAGCTTAGCCCAGCCCTGGCCATTCGTGGCCATCTGGGGAGTGAACCAGCAGATGGGACATCTATATCTCTCCCTCTCTCTGCATAAGTCTTTCAAAATAAAATTTTTTTAAAAAATAAAAAAACAGGATTTTTTATAAAATATAATTATATGTCCTATAAGATAGTGCCTTGAATATTGCAGGTACTCATAGGTAGGCGGTGTTTGAATAAACCAAGGACAAGTCAGATTCTGTAAGTGTCATGGACAAGCAGAGAAGGTGGAAACCCACTGTGGCTGGGGGTAAAGGGACAGCTTCAGGAAAGCAGTGGCCTTGGAGCTGATTGACAGTTCCAGAGTGAAATACACTCAGGTACAATGGGCTCTGTGGGATTTCCCTGGGCTGTCAGCAGAGACCTGCGCTTAGGTTTAGAGATAGGTCCTTTCTTTAAGCATTCCATGCTATACTCCTGACTTTTTAATATTATTGAATGGTTTACTCCTAAAACACTTTAAGATGGAGCCTCTCCCTCCCTTGGCATCAATGAAAGGGTTTTATTTCACTGCCACTAAAGGACTGTTGTTAGCTGTTCTTCATTGGTGCTCTGAGATGCACTTAAAAACACAAGCATCCATTTGAAGATGGGAAACCAAAAGGAAAATGCACCCTACTTAGGAGCACCAAGGCTCCCAGAGAGAACAAGAGGCTGCCAAGTAGATTATGTTTTAACTTGTAAACCTTCTCACTCCCAGCTGTAGCCACTAGTTCTCCTTCATCCCCTGTCCTGCTTTCCCTCGCCTGGAATCATAGCAGGGCTCTCCATAGGTGTTCCATGTGTGGCAGGGGACCAGCAAGAGTTCACATGGGGCATCTTTCCTTAGGGAAAACCCCCAACAGCAGAGTTCTCCCAGTGACCCAGCAGGGTCCACACCTGCTGGGGATAGGTGTGGTTACATACCTGTTCCTCAACTGCTGAACCATATGAAATGGTCACTTTTGCAGATCAACAAGTCGATAACACACAGCAACTTCATGTGGCTTCAACCAATAATTTTGTAGGATACCTAGACCATCACCTAGTAAAATAAACATAAAAAGAAATCTTAAAGGTTTACTTTTCTTTTCTGATTTGAATTCTGGCATTGAACTCTGCATAGCAAATGTGCTTTATGAAAAATCTTATCAAGTCTAATGAGGTCACCATGGGAAGAATAGATTTCACTCTCAATCCCCAAGCAGAGATGGACAAGAAACCTCAGGGATTGTGCATATTCCTAGGTTAATCTCATGCTCAGCCCTCTTTGGACCCCTCACCGTGACGCTGTGAGAAAGCCGATCCAAGTTTCTGTCTCTCTAGCATCAGCCAGTTTCTCTGCCTCCTCTCTACCCCAGGCATAGAGAAAGCCCTTTTATTTTGGTTGATTCCCAAGCTTCTGCAAAGCCGCTCTGCTTCTACCTCTGAATTTGCTTTTTCCTGTACCTCTCCGGGGTACGTACTGTGTTCTGAAAGTTCGGGCTGCTGGAAAGCCTGGGAGACTTTCTGCTTTCTGATTTCAAAATGAACTTCCCCTGGGGTGAGGCAAAGCAGAGCCTGCTTAAATGGGACAGGCGTAGTGGGAGGAAAACAGTCGCTGGCACCACGAGATGTTCAGCCAGAAGGAGAATTTATGGTCGAGTGGTAGGGATTAGGAGCAGTCAGGAGTGTCATCTCCCTAATTGTCCTGCCCAGGTCAAACTTCCACTCTCGCGATGCCTTAGAATGCGTTAAGACCAAAGCAATTGGAATCTTCACCCATCTGCTGCCTCCAGGACCTCCTGCTCCTCAGGGGTGGTGACGTAGCAGCGCCCACACCCCGCGAAGGGTGCGAGGCTGATGGATTCAGGTTGGTCCTCCCCTTGTCTGAACTGGTTCCTTACAAATAATCCTAACAAAAGCCCAGCGGTTATTTCCAGACGCTCAGGGTCAGAGCGGGACTGGCCAGAGGAACTTCCTCTTACAGCCCTAAGGTTATGGCTCTCTCTTTTTCTAATTTTTTTTTCCCTCCTGAACCATTCAAAATTTCTGTCCCGGTTGCCCCTCTTCCAGGCCAGCCCTCTGCTGTGGCCCGGGAGTGCAGTGGAAGATGGCCCAAGTGCTTGGGCCCTGCACCCCATGGGAGACAAGGAGAAGCACCTGGCTCCTGCCATCGGATGAGCGCGGTGCGCCGGCCACAGCACACCGGCCGCGGCAGCCATTGGAGGGTGAACCAACGGCAAAGGAAGACCTTTCTCTGTCTCTCTCTCTCACTGTCCACTCTGCCTGTCAAAAAAAAAAAATTTGTTTCAAGACTGCTTCAGGCTCTTTGCCACCTGTTCACAAATGGGTGGCACTGGTTTATGCTTAATTTTTTTTTTCACTTGACTTTGTTTACTTGGTTACCCAGGTGATAGACTCTGCTCTTTTGAAAGCCATTTTCAGAAAACTTGCCTTTTCTATGCACCGTTGACAGCAGAGATTTCAAGCCTGAGTCAGAGAGTGGCTGGCTTCGTGGAGGTCCCCATGGCACTGCCTGGTGTGCCCTGGTGAGAGTTCCTGCCAAGGAGGCCTCTCCCCGGGCACTGGAGTGCACAGGCGACACGGAGGAATGTACTCTGGTTAAAATGGGGGTGTGTGTGAGCGCGTCCGCTGGGCCTCCTGACAGCCTGCACGCGGGAGGTCTGGAGGGTCTGGCGAAGGCAGTGAGCTGCAAAAGCTGGAAGCTTGGCTGGGGCGGTGTGCCCCAGCATCTTCGGTTGAACAGTGTTGTCCTCTGACAACTTTGAGAGAGAGACACAGGGGTTACATGAAAGGACTACAGATCGATGAGAAAAGCTTCGTGCCAGGTAAGAAATGAAACACAGGGCCAGGCATTTTGCCGCATAGTCAAGACGCCCTCATCCCATATCAGAGTGTCTGGGTTTGAGTCCTGCTCTAGCTCCTGACTGCAGCTTCCTGCCGGTGCACACCCTGGGGAGGCAGTGCTGATGGCTCTCGTGGTTGGGTTCCTGTGGGAGAGCTGCACTGAGTTCCTGGCTCTTGGCTTCAGCTTGGCCCAGCCCTGGTGGTTGTGGTCATTTGGGGAGTGAATCAGCAGATGGGAACTCTGCCTCTGTGCTTCTGAAATAAAAATAAATAAATAAATAAATAGCAAGAAACGTTATACAATACTAGACGTGGCTCAGAGCGTTCTGTGGAGTTAGGAAGTCATAAAATGTTTATGGATAAATCTGCATCTGGGGTAAGCGTCTGAAGGCCAAGGTGGAAGCCGTGGTGTCTGTGGAGCTAGGACAAGCTCTCTCGTCTGTTCTTTGCTGTGTCTGGGCAGATGAGGGGATTCCTGGGTTCTTGCAAGGAAGAAGCTTCAGCAGGAAAGAAACGGGGCGGGCCCGGGCTTGCTGGTGGCTGAGCTGTGAGCAGCAGATGGAGCCGCAGTGACGCAGTGCCTCTGCGTGGCCTCGGAAGGACCTGGAAGGCGGCCTCGGTCACATGATCTCATCTCACCTCCGTGTGTGGGAGAAGCCAGCGTGGGCTTTCTTCTCTCACTGTGGGCAGAAGTTGTAAAGGAGTTGACAGCAGTGAGAGGCACCTTTACGTCATGAGTTTGGCACTGCAAGATGTTGGAAAACCAGAAGAGAATCTTTCATTGCCATCGATTCAGTTCTGCGATTAACACAACTATCAACCTTGATGTCATGGATTTCGCACATTTTTCCATTTACAGGAAAAAAATAAATGAAGCTATGTGAGGGTGATATAACTTAAGCAGATAGTTTTTGATGGCCTTAGGAGTCCTGGGACCAGTTTCAAGCCTTGAGCTCACTTGCTGTCCGTGTGGGCTTGATGACCTGTGCTGATGGGGTTCACTGGCTTTCTCAGGAGGGAGCGTTCTTAGCGCTGCTTGCCAGCAGGTGAGCTGGGTCCGAAGGGCCTGAGGGGCTTATCTCTGAGTCTGGGAAGGGAAGAGGCTGAGATGCACACCCCAGAGCAGGCCTCAGGCCCCTGCCTCTGTCCTGGCCTCTCTCCTCTCACCTTGACAGCTGGGGAGGTGGGGAAAAAAGCTGGCAGGCAGTGAAACTTTCCTGGGGAAAGTCAGCCTCAGATATTGACAAAACATCAAGGCAGTGCAGCTGCTTACAGCAGCGAGAGCATGACTCTGTGGAAAAAGAAAATGAGCAACTGTGAAAGGGATATTTTTATAAATGATCTGAAACTAGTGACTTTTTTTGAGTTCATTTCTTTTTGTGCAAAAATGACAACTCGGGATGTGAATCAGAGCTCTGGCTGGATTAGGTGTGTGTGCCTCCGAGAGGGCTCAGGTCAGCCCACCTCTCCTGTTCATGGCTAGTCCCCTTCCCACACCCATCTGCACCAGACCCTTGCCCTCAGCAGTAGTGTGGCAGAGTGGGGGAGAGCCAGGATTTGGTCAGCGGTGCTATAACCAGAGTGGATGCTTCGTCACCCAGAAAAGGGGCTTAACCTTGCCTGAACCTCAGTGAGATGAAGACGCTTGCATTTTTCCAGTGCCGAGGGTTGCTGTGAGTCTCAACAGGAAAACCCAGCCAGAAGAACCTGGCAACTGGAGCGCACTGGGCGCAGGTGCAGTGCGTGAGAGCCAGGCTGGCAGGGTGGCGTTCTGTAGAATGCCCCTTCCCTGCCTGCAGGCTCCCACTCACTGTGAAATGTAAAGAGAGGAGTGGGATGCGTTTAACTGTTGAAAGTGTGGGTGCTTTTCCACTCTTGGGGACCTCCTTCTGGGCGTTGGACTCCTCCTAGCCTTCTCCAGGCGGCATCACATCTCCCTGTTTTCTGCTGTTTCTCCTTATAACACAGTTCCCAGACCCCCTTTATCTACCGCAGGGTGCGCACTTCCCGTGTGTGTGTGTAGGGGGTGGTGTTTAGCCTGTGGCTCCTCTTAATCTTCCTTATCAAGGTCAAGATTGAGATGTCATAATTACGTTCACTAAAGGTATGGTGCTGGGACTATGTGGAAGACACTGCTTGTTTTCTGTGGGCAGATCCAAAGTTGTATGGATTCCCAACCCTTGTATTCTTTAGATTTCAGACTCTGTTGATCAGTGTCTTTAAAACAAAGAGGCAGAAGCTGTTTCGTCTAAACCCTGACATAATCCAAAGGCAGTGAGTTTATTTCCACCTTCACCTTGTTCCACCACTGAAGGCTGACATTCCTTTGCCCTTGCACCAAGTTTTGGGCAGGGTTGGGCAGAGAGTGGATGCCAAGGAAACATGCATTTTATTTTATATTCACAGAAATCTCCTTCGATTTTTGTTACAGGCCTGCCAGCTCCCTAGGTAGGAGGAAATTTTGAATGAACTCAGCTTTTAGTGACCAGGAGTGGAGACATAAAGAGCTTTTCAGCCTCTCTGGTTACAGAGATAAGTACAAAAGGTAACTGGCATTGCGTCTGTAGTAATAGCTGCTCTAAGCACTGACCATGATTTGAATCTCTCGATAACTGATTCTGGGGAGGCTGGAATATTTATCAAGCCATTAGGAGAGGCTGTTTCTTGCTGATAAGATGCCTACAACTGATGAGGTCCACCTGAAGACAGAGATGAGCCTGGGCAGGTTTTATAGCCATTTGCAGCCAGAGCTGAAAAAAAAAATGTTCTCCTTAAGAACAGCATGAGGCATTCATCAGCAAACTTACGCAATCTGTGGCCTGGAGCAAGCCTATGGAATGTGAACGTGGCGGTGTTGGTCAGCACGTTCCGGGCAAGGTGATCGGATACAGCACTCAGCGTGGCCAGCAGGTCACAATTGCACTCCTGTGGAGGCTGAGGAGGAAGGGGGCTGGGACACATGAGACGGAAGAGGTATTCATCCATGGCTCTCATGTTTCTGAAAAATCTCACTCCATTCTAAGGTGCCAGATATGTGCTTGTCCTGGGCTTACAAAAATGAAATCAGTCGTTTTGTCCAAGTCCAGGGCTTTCTTCTGGGGTTATTGCCGTGGCAGGGGAAGTTGTAGGACAGGCAATGTTAGAGTTCAAAACCAACCCCAAGGAGGGCAGCCATCTGCATTGTCTCCCCTCCCTTTGAAGCTTCGTACCCATCTCAGTACCAGCTTTTCCATTTTGGTTTTTTTTTAAACTACAGACTGAGGGGTGGGTGCTCAGCCTAGCGGTTAGGATGCCAGTGAAGACACCTGTGTCTCAGATTGGAGTCTTCAGTTTGGTACCTGGCTCCAGCTCCTGACTCCACTTCCTGCTCACACAGAACCTGGGAGACAGTGGTGATGTCGAGAAGCTGGGTTCCTGCCACTCACGTGGGAGACCTGGATTAAGTTCCAGCTTCTGGCTTCAGCCTGACCTGGTCTTGACCATTGCAGACATCTGGGGAGTGAGCCAACTGTGTCTCTCTCTGCCTCTCAAATAAATAAATAAATCTAATTCACACTTAAAACACATGACTTTACTGGCTTTTGAAAGTAGAAATTGTTTTCCTGGGTTGATTCTATTTTTAAAAACAAAATCTGTCTGAGAGGTGGTTGTGTTGACCACACAGGTTGGGTGGGAGGTCTCTTCAGTAAGCCTACCAGGCTTTGCAAACCTCATCTGCAAGGGAATATTGTTTTTACCTTCTCCTTGTTTTTTTAAAATTAATTTATTTATTTTCTTTGTTTGATAGGCAGAGTTAGAGAGAGAGTGGGAGGAAGAGACAGAGAGAAAGAGGTCTTCCTCTGCTGGTTCACTCCCCAGATAGCCGCAACAGCTGGGGCTGGGCCAGGCCAAAGCCAGGAGCTTCTTCTGAGTATCCCATATGGGTGCATGGGTCCAAGTACTTGCAGAATTTTCCATTGCTTCCCCAGGTGTGTTAGCAGGGAGCTGGATCAGAAGTGGAGCAGCCGGGACTTGATCTGGTGCCTATACGGGATGCTGGTGCTGAAGGCTTAACCTGCTGTGCCACAGCGCCAGCCCTTGGTTGGTGGTTGTTGATTTTTTTTTTTTAAAGCACATAGATTTGATTTAAATTTGTGGCTCAACATTTTCCTCTTTCGAGGCTCAACTTGTCTGTTGTTCAACGTTGGCCTAAATCTTGCTTGTGAGACAGAATATTTATAGAGGTCTGTCTGGAAGATACTGTTATTTTACTTTCCTGCATATGCTAGATTTTTACCTCTGGGTCAACCCAGACTATCAGAGTGGTTTTGGCATCTTACTGGCTTTCCCTCCTCTCAGAGAATCATTGTTACTGCATTTGTAAATTCCTATTTGGCGTGTTGGTGGTGATCTGTCTTCAGTGTGCTTTGAAGACTTTGTTCACAGACAGCTCTGTGTAATTCGCCGCTGTCAGACTGGTTGTGGTGGAGCCACCATCCCCTCCCCCTTCCCTCCGTGCCACCCAAACCTCTACTTTAGAGGAAGGAAAACTCGGTTCTCCCAGCAGGGCACAGCGTGCGTGCGTGTGTGTGTGTGTGTGTGTGTCCTGAGCATCTGATATATTGCTTTTCTGTCGGCGCTTGTGGCTTGTCTGGCTTCCTTTTTTGCTTTGGCCATGAAGCCTCGTCACCACACTTACTGCCTGGCTTGGGTAACTGCCTGTGGCTGTCACTGCTCTTCCTGAACATGGTGCTCCAAGTGCAGACTCTGGAGCCAGACAGTCTGGGATGCTCCACTGCTTCCTCTAAGCTGTGCAGCTTTGGGCAAGTGTCTTAACTTCTCTGCGCTTCAGCTTTCTCATGTCTAAAATGAAGACCATAATAGCACCTGCTACTGAGAGTCATGGTGAGTTTATAAACAGAAAGTGTTTAGGGTAACTCTGTATAGATGGTAGCTGTTATTCTTAGTAGACAGATTCGTCTTTTTAAAAATTTTATTGTGCAGATTTTAGCCAGCTACTTCAAATTATTTTAGGAAGGGGTAGAAAATCATTCTAAAATGTGAATTTTAGAGACTCAAGGTGAGGATTCATTTAAATCCACACAATATTCTGATTTTTACTGTACTTACCTATATGTTTTAGGGAAAAATTCTGTTGATTGTGAGAGGTTTTGGGTAATTATGGCAATGTCTTTCTTCCCGTGAAGAGAGTCCCCTATTTCTTGTCTAGACATTGGGCTCAGTGATAACACAACTGAAGCCAACTGTGGCACAAAGGAACAATACTGAGAATAATCCAGGACTCAGTTACAGTCCTGAAGTTCTTTCCTCTCCCACCCTCTTCTGAATAAACATCACCCAAGAGCCTCACCAAGTGACATACCATACCCCGAGTTCAAACCCCAATTCTGGCTCTTTGGCCACTCTCCTGGCCAGCGCGTGAACCTGGCCACAGGTGTCGGACCAGGAACCAGCCTCTGGCCTGGGCCTGAACCGCATCCCTGGAGTCCCCTCTCCCGGTCCCCGGCTGTGGAGCCGTCAGGAGACAGCGTGGACCCTGACAGACTTGGGCTTAGCTTCACAAGCAGTAGGAGCCAAAGGACAAAAAAACAAAAACCAAAAACAAAACAACAAAAAAGAGAGAACAGGTTTCATTTCCAGTGTGCCTCACTCCTGCACAGTCCTGTGCTTTCCAGAACAGAAATGTCAGATGCTGCGTCCTCAGAGCAGAGCTTGCTTTCAGCCTGGCCCTGACATCGGTGCTAAACAGATAAAATACGAAGCACCAGTGTGCTCCCTGGATCATTAGCACTGAATCCACAGGTAATGAATTCAGCTCGAGGCTATTTGGGGCCTGTTGTTTTCATTTCCCACCCTCAGCATACACTTTTCAGTAATGAACTGTCTTTACACAAGGTGAGGGTGTACACAACGAGTCCCCAGAAGACCTGGAATGTCTCATTTCTGCCAGAAACTCTAGCCCGAGGGGCTCCTAACCCTCCATCAGAAGCGGAAGGGAAGAAAAGACAGTCACATGGCTGTCTAGCTTCACCGATGAGAAAACTCTATTTCTTAAGCTAAATTACAGATTTGAAACAATTTGGAGGATTAACAAGGTATTTACAGAAATGGATGAAAAGTTTTCAGGTACCTTTTCCATGTTTCTGTAGTTATTTTAAATTGCTTCATTTGTTAACCACCATCATCTTTTGACTTTGTAATGTTTTTTTCATTGAGAGACAGAATGAGGCTGAGAGAGAGAGGGAGAGGAAGAGAGAGGAAGAGAGTATTTGTATCCACTGGTTCACTCCAATGGATACATGCAGCAGCTGAGGCTTGGCCAGGGCCAAGGCCAAGAGCAGCCCTGGTCTCCGATGTGGACGGCAGGAACCCTGCTACTTGAACCATCACCGCTGCCTCCCTAGGTCTGCATTAGCAGGAAGCTAGAGTCAGGAGCTGGAGCAGGGAATCCAACTCAGGTGCTCCAGTGTTGGATGCTGGCGTCTCCATAGGCTAAATGCCTGGCAAGCCAACAACATGGTTCTCTCCCTGACCCTTGGAAGCTGGTGACTTCGGCCCCCATCATCTCTAAGTTTCCAGTGGAGAAGTCGAATTTCAAGAGAAGTGGGTTTCCAAAGGTTCCGATGAAAATCAAATGGAGACAGATTTTGAAGGTGGTCCTGGCTCCCTGGTGTGGTTTTGAAGTTTCCGAATTCTCCCAGGAATCTAACCTTAGTCTAACTCTGATTAAGTGGAAAATGGCAAATTCACTTTCATGACAGGGGCTACCCAGATAATTTTAGACAAAGAAAGGAACCCATTTCTGATCTAGACAAGGTGTTAGATTGGTAAATTAGGTAGGCCAAAATGGGCTACTGAGCTGCAAGACTGTAGAATGGAGTGAATTCCATCCATTAAGCCATAGGAGGAACTTTTCAGTATGCTTGTGTGTGTGTACAATACCAGACTTTTGCTGTTTGCTCTTTGGAGCATAAAAATCATACACTTTAAGTACAAGGTATTATTTGAGACCTATTTCTCTGCATTGGATTCATGGAGTCAACTACTAGTTATTTCCTACCTGGCACTTATAAAGGCTGTATTGGTCTTTGAATCTGATGCTCTGAGTAATAGTGAGGGATTGGAGAGATTGTGTTTAAAAAATCATATTCATATATGCAAAATAGCATATAGTTTTTATATTTATATATGTATATATATTATATATAGTTTATGTGGAGAGCTAGGCTACTTGATCATTAAATCCAGAATATTGTGAACAAATAGAACAATGGGTGAGAATGGAAACAGAAAGCAATTCTACTGTAATGTAGAGTTCTAATGTAATGTAATGCAGTATAATTTTACTGTATTGTAATGTTACGGTCCACCCATTTGAGGGTGACTACCTATGGCAAGAACTGAGCAGCAGTTTATGTAGTGTGGCAGGACTTATGAACAAATTACAAATGCATTTGTCTTCAGTGGTTGTTAGGTATCAGGACTATTTATACTATGGCAGAAAACCCACCCTAAGCTTGGGGTAGTCAAGAGGACACTTATTTGCTGATGTAACTAAACTTCCCAGCTAGATCTGGTTTCAGGCGAGGCTTTGTGTTCAGGGAGGCAGGAGCCAGTCTATCTGTGAGTTTGGTTCTACTCTCTTTTATGTGTTGATTTAATTCTTAGGCTTCGTGTGGTTGAGAGAAGTTATAGCAGCTACTTATTCTCACTGATGCTCAAATTGAGGTCCAGAAGTTTCCATAAGAATTTCCTGGTGTCTCAGCATCTCTGATGCCATTCCCTGACTCAGCTGTTAGTCCTGAAGCTCTGACTGGTTGGGCCTAGGTCAGAAGACGCCAGTGGTGTGAGATAGAGAGTCAGTTCTGCCATGATTTTACTAGTGGGAAGAGAAGATGGACCACGAATGGCTCATAACATCCCACACCCCCACGTCTCATATTTTACTAAGGAAAGTAACCTGGAATCACCAAACCTCAAGGGGTTGGGCCAAGTGCAAGACTCTCCTGTGCCTGAGAGGAGGAGAGCTGGGGATATGTGTGACACACAGTCCACCCTTCCATCACCTTATATTTTGTTCGTTCCCTGTGACCAACAGACACAATCCCCAAGTCCCAACCCTTGATAGCATCAAGCTCAGAGCTCACCATTCCTGAGGGTGTTCAGTAATCTCTATGTCAGGTCTTCTTCAACCAGAGTCCTGTGAGCCAAAGCTGTGCTACATGGCCTCTGTAAACCCAACACTGGTAGCATGGTGGAAGAGAAACAAGAAAAACTCATAGCAAGCATTATCATTCAGAGATGCACCTAGGAATTTTGAAATCCCTCTGGGAGGAAGTGGCAGGGGTGGGGAATGTGCCTTCATTAGGACATTCATATTGACCTCTGAGGGGGAGTCTCCGTCCCCTGCTCTCTTCTTGGTCTCACCTGCTGTGAGTGCTGGAGATGACACCTTCCCTGAGCACCGGCTGCTTCCGGTCTGCTCATTGCCAATCATGGTGCTAGCCCAGGCTGTTTCTCTTAAAGATTTATTTTATTTATTTAAAAGGCAGAGTCACGGAGAGAGTGAGATCTTCTATCTGCTTGTTCACTCCCCAAGTGGCTGCAATGGGCAGGGCTGGGCCAGGACAAACCAGGAGCCAGAAACTCCATCCGGTCTCCCATGTGGGCGGCCATGGCCCAAGCAGCCGGGCCATCTTCTTTGCTTTCCCAGGCGCATTAGCAGGGAGCTGGATCAAAAGCGGGGAGCTGGGACTCAAACCAGCCCTCCGAGAAGAGATGCAGGCACAGTGACCCCACTTCTCCTGCCAAGGGTGTTTTTAAACTACAGTCACGGTCTGTTTAAAGCAGGCAGCTGGTTCTGCTGCAGGACCTTCTCGCCAAAGCTTGGTCTGCTTCTCATGTATTTGGTTCCAACCTCAGATGCCAAGAGCTCATTCAGTTTTTTCTAGACATGGATCCCAGATCTGCTCTTTTTCTTCATTTCTCTCCTCCTGGCTTCCTCATTCTTTCTCTACTCCGTTATGAGTTCCTTGGATTGATCAGGCTTTCGTGGGAGAACTACAGTCAGAGTCTCCTTGCTTGGAACGTTTTCGTCCAACTGGAAAGATTTATCGGACCTGTTCCTCAGTTGGAATCTGAGACGTGTCAATCTATTAAGAGATTGTTGGTAGTTTTGTTGTATATTTTCTGTGCTTTCTGTGTATTATTGTCTTTTATTGTTTTAAAAGTCCTGGTGGATGTGAAGTGGTATCTCATTTTGCTGTTTGATTTTTATTTCCCTAGTGACGAATGACAAAGAGCATCTTTTCATGTCATTATTGGTCATTTGCATATCTTTTTTGGTGATATATCCATGCAGATACTTTGATCATTTTTAAATTGGGTTATTTATCTTTTTATTGTTGATTTTTAGAAGTTTTATATATTCTAGAGAAAGTCCCTCGTCAGACTAAGATTTGCAAATATTTTCTTCCATTTTCTGGGTTGTCTTTTCATTTTATTGATGATGTTTTCTTTCTTTTTTTTTTAAGATTTATTTATTTATTTGACAGTCAGAGTTACACAGAGAGAAGAGAGGCAGAGAGAGAGAGAGAGAGAGAGAGAGAGAGAGAGAGAGGTCTTCCATCCCCTGGTTCACCCCCCAAATGGCCTCAATGGCCGGAGCTGCGCCATTCCGAAGCCAGGAGCCAGGAGCTTCCCCTGGGTCTCCCACACAGGTGCAAGGGCCCAAGAACTTGGGCCATCTTCTACTGCTTTCCCAGGCCATAGCAGAGAGCTGGATCAGAAGTGGAACAGCCAGGGCTAGAACCAGCACCCATAGGGATGCCTGTGCTTCAGGCCAGGGTGTTAACCCACTGCGTCACAGCACTGGTCCCAATGATATTTTCTAAAAGGCGAAAGTTTGGGGGCAAGCATTTGACCAGCAGTTAAGATAACTGCATTCATATCAGAGTTCCTGGTCAAGTACTGGCTCTGTTCACAATTCCTGCTTCCTGATAATGTTCACTTTAGGAGGCAGCAAGTGACAGCTCAAGTACTTAGATCCTTGCCACCCATGTGGAAGGCCTGGATTGAATGCTGGGTTTCTGGCTTTGCCTGACCCTGCCCTAGCTGTTGTGAGCATTTTGGGAGTGAACCAGTGAATGGAAGCTCTCTCTCTCTTTCTCTTTCCCCCACCCCTCCCAAATCAAGTAAAAGTAAAATAATTTCTTTAAGTTTTCAATTTTGATAAAGTTCATTTTATCTTTTCTTTGTTAACATTTTTTTTTTTTTGACAGGCAGAGTTAAACAGTGAGAGAGAGTGACAGAGAGAAAGGTCTTCCTTTTTCTGTTGGTTTACCCCCCAAGTGGCTGCCATGGCCGGCGTGTTGCAACCAGCGTGCTGCACCATCTGATGCCAGGAGCCAGGCGCCCCCTCCACACAACCCCGTCTCCCCCCAGTCTCCCATGCTGGTGCAGGGCCCAAGCACTTGGACCATCCTCCACTGTACTCCCGGGCCACAGCAGAGAGCTGGACTGGAAGAGGAACAACCGGGACAGAACCCGGTGCCCCAACCGGGACCAGATCCTGGGGTGCCGGCGCCGCAGATAGAGGATTAGCCTAGGAGCTGTGGCGCCGGCCTTTGTTAACAGTTTTTGCTATGCTTTTGTTGTTGTATGTAAGAAACCATTATGCAGCCTTAATTCACGATGATTTACTCCTATGTTTTCTTCTTCAAGTTTTTTGCTTTAGCTTTTATATTTACATCTATCCTCTACTTTGACTTGGTTTTTGGTTAGGATATGACAGAGCGTCCAAAACCATTATTTTGTGTATGACTGTCTGGTTGTTCTAGCATCATTTGTTGCAAAGAATTGTCTTTCCCATTGAAGTGCCATGGATCGGCATCCTTGTTGGAAATCCTGCTTCCCTTTTATTGCAGTCAGTGGTTGTCATCCAGCAACCCAGCTGCACATGTGTTCTTTTTGTCCTGAATGATCTTCCTCTTAAACAGATCCCTCTTGTTTATTTGTTTATTTGGACTCAGGCCCATGACACTCAGTGCAGAAGCCCTTTGGGAAGGGAAGGGGACATACTTTCTCCCCAGGGAGTCAGTGTGAAGAAGCCAGCAGGCTGCAAGGCCCCCAGAGGATCCATCTGGAGTAAGGCCCCCAGCACCCCAGTCTCCTTATTCTCCACTAGCTCAGGCCGAGCAGGGCCACGGCCCACCTGTGCGGCTACTCTTGGTCTCTAGGAGAGAGGAGGAGCCACCTGTCACAGGGGACCACGCTCCATCCTCCTCTGTGGCCCAGATGCGTTTCTGAGCTGTGATCTTCCTGGAATCTTCTATGTTGTGGTAAGCCCATCTTCAGTCGTTCACTCCGCCCACAGTGAAAATTCCCTCCATCAACATTCCCACAAAGCCCGAGTTCTGTCTTGTCCACGGACGTCAGTGGTGAGTTCCCTCAGGATGAGGAATGAAGATGTGAAGTTGGCTGTAGTTTTCTACCAATCCCTAAACAAACCCCTTTATAGTTCATAAAGTAATCTGAAAAGCAAAGCATAATTTTAGTGATGGTCATGTTTGTGATGATAAAAAGTTGACAAATTACATGATCATCAGAACAATATCACATTCAAACATTTTAACGTAGAGCAGTATTTGGGTTTTGAAATTGTTTTAACCAGGTATCTCCAGAGAGACAGAACCAATAGGAGATACACACACAAGTACTTGAGAAAGTTCATGGAAAACTGGAATTTAAAGATAAGTTGGGGCCAGCGCTGTGGCACAGTAGGTTAATCCTCTGCCTGCGCACCGGCACCCATATGGGATGGGTTACTCGTGGTTGCTAGTCCTGGTTGCTCCTATTCCCCTCCAGCTCTCTGGTATGGCCTGGGAAAGCAATAGAAGATGACCCAAGTTCTTGGGTCCCTGCATCCATCAGGGAGACCTGGAAGAAGCTCCTGGCTCCTGCTTCAGATCAGTGCAGCTCCAGCCGTTGAGGCCATTTGGGGAGTGAACCAGTGGACAGAAGACCTTTCTCTCTGTCTCTCCCTCTCACTGCCTCTCACTCTACCTCTCAAATAAGTAAATAAAATCTTTTAAAAAAAATAATGAAAAGTTTATTTTGGTACAAAGGTTTTAAAAATTCATGTATAATTTTCCCATAATATGTTTTCCATGAGCTTTTTGAAGGTCACCCCCCCCCTTAATGTGGTGTGTGTGTGTGTGTGTGTGTGTGGAGAGAGAGAGAGAGACAGAGAGAGAAAGAAAGAGATAGAGAGAGCAAATTCCCCTTTCCCCTTCCTGTGTGTTCCATCACCCCCAACCAATTGGATGGTGCTCATCCACATTAAGGGCAGGTCTTCTGCACCCAGCTCCCTGGCTCTACTGCCAGTCTCCAGGGAACACACTCTCACAGACACCCAGAAACAGTGCTTCACCAGCCAACCAGGCATCCCTCCCTCCAGTCAAGTTGACACCTACAATTAACTGTCATAGCTATTCTCTTGTTCTGAAATTATTTGCACAGATGTTTTCTGTCTTAAGTCAGGGAACAGCATACATTCCTGGTTTGGTGGCATCTCTTTAGCATATTATTAATTATGAAAAGGTAATTCAGCATGTTGCTACTGAAATACAGGAACCAAGTGTCTTAACTGTTGGTTTAGCCATGATTGGATAATCAGAATGAAGCGTTTATGCTCACATTGTTGCAATTTATTAGGATGCTCCTAAGACCAATACCAAGTGGAATATCTTTGAACTCAGATATCAATAAAATGTTTTTCAATTTTAAGATACGTTAAGTAGTGAAAAACTGGAGAATATTCTCAGAGAAGAGTGGAAAATCATGATATACTAACAGCTTCAAAAATTACCATGGAAAAATCAACTACTGCAGGAATTTATACATTTGTGGGTATTGAAGAACGAAAGCGGCAGTTGGATTTAGCAAACAGTTTGAACTTTAAATTCTTTTGATGTAATCTTAAGTATACATAATATCTTCCCTCTTTCAAAGTAGTTTCTGGATAGAAACCATCAGAGGGGAACCTCAATATGCTGCTTTTAAACATTTTTCTTACTTTTAATTAATATTAATTTGTAAATAGTAGCATCTATTTATAACTAGTATATTCAAATTCTAAAAGGTTTTTTTTATATAAAAATCTTATCAGGTTACTGATCCTCAGGAAATGGCATTTGAGATTGACCTTGAAGGACAAGTGAGAGTTCAATGGGTAGAAAGGCTTGTAGGGGAGGGGTGAGGGAAAGTCTGGAGGAATATAATTCCAGGCCTAGGAATAACAGAAACAAAGGTAAGGCACACCCAGGCTTCCTCCTGGTACTATCATCTCACATTAGTACATTTGTTGGTGGGGGTGGTGTATTGACTGTGACAAACATATCATACTAATATAAGCTGTTAATAATGGGGGAAACTGAATGTGGGGTATCTGGAGACTATATGTGCTACTTCACACTTTTGTAAATTTCAAACTATTCTGAAATAAAAGTAAAGATAGGGAGAGAAACAAAATATGAGACAAATAAGAAACATACACAAAGAAACAACGATAAGCAGGTATGTGGGGTAGAATGTGAACAGAGTAATATAATACATAAACAGAATAATGTAATTTCTCTGGAGAGTACCTGTGAGTACAGGGGAACAATGAGAGAAAATGCTGGGAGTCAGATTGTTTTCACATTGCCACAGCCTTTACTACCAGTCATTGATCCCGGGCCAAACCTGGCACTGAACAGGCCATAAGAAGATAGTGGTTCTTGAGCAGAGATGTGATGGATTATCCAGGGGAGAGATTGGATGCAGACACCATAGATGAGAAGTGACTGCAACTGCCTGGGCCAGCGGAGGTGGGAGAGGTGGCATTGGGGATGGAAAGGTCAAGTGGGTTTGAATAAGAGGCATTGCCTGGTTCTGTCCTGGTTGCTCCTTTCCCAGCCCTGTTCTCTGATGTGGCCCGGGAAGGCAGTGGAGGATGGCCCAAGTCCTTGGGCCCTGCACCCACATGGGAGACCAGGTAGAAGCACCTGGCTCCTTGCTTCAGATTGGCACATTTGGGGAGTGAACCAACAGAAGGAAGACCTTTCTCTCTCTCTCTCTCTCTCTCTCTGTCTCTCTCTCTCTCTCTCTCTCTCTCACTGTCTAACTCTGCCTGTCAAAAAAATAATAATAATAAGAGGCATTGCCATGAAGGAAGACAGCTACTCAGGAAGTCAGGCATAAGGCAGGAAATGCTTTTAGGGACTGGAATTTTCTTGCCTATTACATCACGCCTCTACGTGCATGGGCACAAGGCTGGCCAGCAGAGGCTCTGCATTTAGAACCTGGGCCAGAACCCACTAGAGTTCAAGAAGGGAATCTCAAAATGGAATGTGTAACCCAAGGTGTTCAGGGTGTCTGATAAGGGACATGGGGCTGCGTGAGCCCCATCCAGGATCTGTGCTTCACACACCTGTCCCATGGGGTGGGCAGGCACGGGAGCCAATGCATCAGAATCCTTTAATTGCACCTAAAGGCCCCTGCTGCACTGACCAACCATGTAAGCCAGAGTCATTGTGCCTTCCGTGTCCCCTGAGCTATTTCCCATCTGCACAAAGTTGCCATTTGCAAATTTTCACACATCAGTGATCTTTTCCACCTTTTCCTCCAGCCAAAACAAACCCCTGGCAGAGTGACTTGTTTAGGAAGTACGAAAAAGTGCTTCTCATGGACACCTGCAGCTTTCCTCACCTGTCGTGCGTGGCAGCTGGCCAGTCTGCTTGGGCAGCTCAGCAGTCACAGGGGAGTCAGATGTGACATTCCTGACGCGGTGAGGATTCTAGTGTTCAGCATCTGGTCGCTCTTTCTCTGGAAATTCTTTGTGACTGTGGACGAGTCTGGAGCCTCAGAAGCAGTGCAGTCCTCTGAGTGGGGCTGGCAGGCTGAGCCAGCGCTGTAGCCTCGCTCTGTCACAGTCCTGTCCTGAGCACACAGTGGCTCTTTGCCTGTTAATGGGCAAGTCCAAGTGCGAGGCGCATGTATCGGCATGTTGGCAGCTCTGAGCTGCCGTTCTGTGTGTTTGCTGTTGCCACAGGGTGGGCTGCAGTTTCCAAAGGTATTCTGTGAGGCACTATGCACTCCTAGCCACAGTGTGGATCCTGCTTCTGATGAGTCACTTTCTAACCAATGGATGCAAACAGAACCTTGGTCCGTCTCCATGGCTGCTGAACATTCATGAGCACAGCACACGTGAGCAAGCACTCGTTATATGAAGAGTTTAGGATTTGGTGAGAACACCTGCTCTCCTGTTTCTTGTGGGTGCAGTGGAGGGCTGTTCTGAAGCAGAGTTCAGAAGTGAGCTGCAGTTGGATTGTAGTGAGCTGGGTGCACGGTCCACTTGTAACCAACCACAGATTCTATCTCTGGTAACCTTGGGGTGTGTGGAGACTTAGCCTTCCACAGCTGCTTTGTGGCTGGAAAAGCAGAAAGAACTCAGGTAGGGAAGGGAAGTGAGGAGGGAGGGAGAAAGCATCAGACATGCAGAGGACAGCAGGGACGACAGATGGAGGAAGAGCCCTTCTGGCTTTGCACTTTGTGATTATTTTAGCTCCGTTTTTGTATTCTAACAGGTACTTTTATAGTCTTATAAAAATGTCTCCCTTTTTTGTTTTAGCTAACTCATTCAGTTTTAGTGTACATCCAAGTAAAGGGTCTTACAGTTATGAGCTCTGCTTATGATGGACCAAGCCAGTTTCCTCTAAAGGATAGTTATAGTTGCCTTTTCCTAGTTTTCAGAAAAATGTCAGTGAATGAATGATCTCCCATGCATTCTTTCTCAAATCATTGGAAACTGTGACCACTTGCCTGGTTGTGAGTGTTAGCAGATGACAACATGAACAAGCTGAGGAATGGTAACAGGAAAGCTGAGAAACAGGCCCTTGTGTTTAGCTTCCAACTTGCTTTGTTAGACGAGTGGTCTTTTTGCACTGTGTATATGTACTTATATACATGTATATTTACATGGACACATAAACATGTGTATATATACAGATAATAGTCATATTTTCTGCTAGTAATACAAATGCTAGTTTGTGTGCATGTTAGAATTAAACAGCCCAATTGGCATTTTGGACATTGGAAAAAAGTTGAGAGCTATTACCTTAGATGAACCAAAATTTCCATTGTCTCCCTTCCCACCTTTCCCAGGTACTGCAGAACTGTATGGGTCACAGTCTGTCCCTCCCACCACTCTTTTGTCCCCTGCAAGCTCAATGGCTAGGCTTTCTCAGTAGGAGCCTTCTCAATCTACTCTGGCTGTGCACGTACACAGGGTGTCTATTGCGTATGGAATAGAAAATAGAAGGGCCAGGATCTCCATGCATGTATAGTGCAGGAGAGGAGCCCATGCTCACAGACACCCTGGGGTGGGAGGCCAGGCCTTGAGGGAAGCAGTGTGGATTTCTTAGACGTTTGCCTAACCTTGGATAGGTCCTTGTTCAGAACACCTACTCATTAGATTGCTTCATCTGGCCTAGGGAGTCCTGTATTTCTTTCTTTCTTTTTTTAAGATTTATTTTATTTATTTGAAGACAGAGTTACAGAGAGAGGTAGAGACACAGAAAGAGAGGTCTTTCATCTGCTGGTTCACTCCCTAGATGGCCTCAATGTCTGGAGCTTCGCTGATCTGAAGCCAGGAGCCAGGAACTTCTTCCAGGTCTCCCATGTGGGTGCAGAGGCCCAAGGACCTGGGCCATCTTCTACTGCTTTCCCAGGCCATAGCAGAGAGCTGGATCAGAAGTGGAGCAGCCAGGGCTAGAACTGGCACCCAAATGGGATTCTGGCGCTTCAGGCCAGGGCTTTAACCCACTGCGCCACAGCGCCAGCCCCACAGTTCTGTATTTCTTAAGTTAGACTTGTGGCTGGGGATGGGGGTATCATATTAGATATCATACTCATAAAACTTTTCACATTCATTAAAGCCAGGGCTCACTTGTTAGATGCTTTTCATAAAATGTTTAATGAATTGGTCATCAGTGAGTTTTTGTAATAAAAGTTAGTTCTCATGTTTATAGGATTTACGATTGCACTGGTTTCTTTTCTTGCTCTTCATATGTTTTAATTAAGAGGTATGTACTAGTTATTGAATCTCCCTTTCACAGGAATCTCTTCCTCCTGCTGAAGACTGGCAAGTTCAATGTTAATGAAGTTTAACTCTCCATAAATAAGGAACGCTAGCAATTATACTTCTGTTTGCTAAAACTTCAAGGGAGCCAGCTTGCCCTTAGGGAAGGTTATTTATTGTTTTGTTCTAATTTGGCATGTAAAATTCTGTCGTTTATTGAATCTTCCTCATTGTTCTTGTGGTTCAGAATGTCACGTAGTTTGGGGGTGGCACAGTGAATTAAACCCCAGCCTGCATGCTGGCATCCCATATAGGCACTGATTCCAGTCCTGACTGTCCCACTTCCAATGCAGCTTCCTGCTGGTGTGCCTGGGAATGCAGTAGAGGATGGCCCATTTTCTTAGGCCCCTGCACCCATGTGGGAGACCCAGAAGAGGCTCCTGGCTCCTAGCTTTGGATCAGCTTAGCTCTGGCTGTTGTGGCCATTTGAGAAGTAAACCAGCAGATGGAAGATCTCTGTCTCTCTGTCTTTTGATATTTTTAGAGAGGAAAAATCTTTATCTTTCAAACTATTATCCCCCAAGTTCTCCCCTACCTTAGTATATTTGAGAAGAGTATTTTTAAAGAGCTGATGTTAGACATTTTTTTGGAAAAGGTTTATTTATATGTTTGAAAGGAAGAGTTACAGAAAGAGAAGGAAGAGACCCTCCACTCACTGGTCAGTTCCCCAGATGGCCACAACAGCAGGAAACTGAGAGCCTGGGACTCCATCCATATCTCCCATGTGGATCACAGGGACCAAGCACTTGGGTCATCTTCTGCTGCGTTCCCAAGTGCATTAGCAGGAAGATGGATCAGAAACAGAGCAGCCAGGACTCACACTGGTGCTCAAATTGGATGCCACTGTCACGAGTGGTAGCTTAACTCACTGCACCACAGCGCAGGCCTCAGATAAACATTTTCATTAAACCTTTCTACTCAGTGTTCATTTCCAGATACCTATTTATAGCATTTGCTATTTTGCTTTTTGGTTTCTTTTGCCTCTCGTTCCTCATCCTTCTGTTGGCTCTTCCCTAGGTAACTGCAGTTCTTCCTGGTGGCTGCCTTGTGCCTAAAGGTTGTCAGTAGTGATGGGAGGATGAGGGATATGGATAGAACATATGGAAATCACTCAGCAAGTCATTTCCTAATAGTCGTCCCTGGACCCACCTTCACATATTTTGATTCAGTTGGTCTGCAATGAGACTCAAACGTGCACCTTTTACAGAACTCCCTGGATGAGTCTGTGTCCTCCCTGACGGGAATCACTGCTTTAGTGGCTGCCTGTGTCCCCCTGTGTCTTTTGTTTGCTTCAGTTTCCGTGTTATAGAAACAACTCACAGAGCTACCAACACGCAAGTCTGTGTTATTTGCATCTGATATCTCCAAAGTTCAATCCACCCTTTGCATTGCACCCCTGCTAATTTTTTAAAAATTCCTAGTTTTGTTGTGATTGCAAAGTAATATCTGTCATGATAGTTTCAAAATCAGAAGTATAAATATAAATATAGAAAAAAGCGGAAGACATTTATAATCATATGCCCAGATATATATAACCAGATCCAATCATGGCAATAGAAACCACAGTGGCTCTTGAAAACAGAAGGAACTTGATGTAGGTGCTTTAGTATCGCAGCAGTAGAAGAGGAGGGGAGGTTGACCAGGGCTTGGCTGGGGAACCGAGATCGAGATCGGTGACACCAGAGAGCAGCTGAGCTCCCACATGGGAAGGAGGAAGGGGGGGTAGGGTTTCTTTAACTCAGGGGCCAGGGTTAGCTAGGGGGAGCCACGACGAGACACCAAGGCACTGATGTTGCTGTTGTTGAAGTCTAAGGAAAACAAGGAGGGGGAAAACACCTTAGCTTCTCCTTTCCATTCACTCTTCAGTCTCACTCTCACGGGTTAAATAGAGCCAGCAGAGTAGCCCCACTGACACAGAGCAGGGGAAGGGCGCAAAAAAATGGTTCTTGGGGCAAAAAAAAAAGAGAGAGAGAGAGAGATCGTCCAAAATTTCTTGGAAAATGGATGTTAAAGATATATTTATTTCGGTGTAAAAATTTTTGAAAACTGAGGCATATGAAGAGTCTTCACAAAGTTCATGGAAATATATATCATGAAAAGACTATGCATATATTTCAAATCTTTGCGCCAACATAAACTTATCTTTTAACTCCACTTTTCCATGAACTTTTTGAAGAGGCATTGCTACTATTCACAGGTTGCTGTTTCACAGCCTGGCTGTGCTCGCCTGGCTGCTACATTCATCCTTGGACTTCGCTTTTTTTAAAATTTTTATTTATTTATTTTTATTTTTATTTTTATTTTTATTTTTTTGACAGGCATAGTGGACAGTGAGAGAGAGAGACAGACAGAGAGAAAGGTCTTCCTTTTTGCCATTGGTTCACTCTCCAATGGCTGCCGCGGCCGGCGCACCACGCTGATCCGAAGGCTGGAGCCAGGTGCTTCTCCTGGTCTCCCATGGGGTGCAGGGCCCAAGCACTTGGGCCATCCTCCACTGCCCTCCCGGGCCACAGCAGAGAGCTGGCCTGGAAGAGGGGCAACCGGGACAGAATCTGGCGCCCCGACTGGGACTAGAACCCGGTGTGCCGGCGCTGCAAGGCGGAGGATTAGCCTAGTGAGCCATGGCGCTGACCTTGGACTTCGCTTTTACACCCACACAAAGCCAAACTCCTAGTCCTTCCAAGGTAGGAGATTTCCCAGTGTCTCCTCCTCTTCTCAAATGTGTACCATATTTTGTTGATTTTTAAAAATCTTTATTTACTTGAGAGGTAAAGTTACAGAAAGAGGGAGGGAGGGAGGGAGGGAGAGAGAGAGAGAGAGAGAGAGGTCTTCCATCCACTGGCTCACTCCCCAAATGGCTGCAAAGGTCCAGAGCTGAGTGGATCTGAAGCCAGGAGCCAGGAGCCAGGAGCCAGGAGTTTCTTCAGGTTTTCTACGTGGAAGCACTTGGGCCCTCCTCCACTGCTTTCCCAGGCCATTATCAGAGAGCTGGATCAGAAGAGGAGCAGCCGGGACACCAACTGGTGGCCTAGCCTACCACGCTGCAGCACCGGCCCCTATTTTGTGATGTTTATTCTTTCCAAGAGGCCTTCTTGACCCCGTTTCATCTAACGTATATTTCCTTTTAGATTCACTTAAAGCTTCGTCTCCCACAAGAGCTTTCTGATCGCCAGCGCCCTCTCTGACTGCTTCTGTTATAGAACTACGTTTATCACTGGTCCTAGTGTTTTGATGTATTAGAGGGGGAAAAAAAAAAAAAACTACTTTCCTACATTTTTCTAGTTTTTAGGTATCTGTCCCGTTCCTCTAGCTATACCTCAAGGCCCTTGGGATTAGGGACAATCTGTATCCCCAGCACATAGCTCTGCACCCCCAGCAGGGTCCATGACATAGTAGGTGCTCAGTATGTTCTCATTGGGGCCATAACCACATGGTGTATAAATTTGTCAAAACACATCGACTGTACCCTTAAGACCTGTGCATGTGGTTGCATGGAAGCTATATCTTCACAAAGAGAAGGCAATTAAGAAAACTCCGCCCTGACAGTGTCTGCCTCCCTGCAGTCGAGGGAGCACCGTTATACAGAGACTTCCCATCAGAAGTAGTTTACAAGTGATGAGGCAGTTGGGGCATTTCATGTGAACACATTTATTAAGTACTTCCATATAATAGACTCTCCAGTTCCTAGACACAAATCAGCAGAACAGACTCGTTCAAGGTCATATTACTAATCAATTAACTATGAGATGGGATCCCTATTTCTAACTTCCAAGTTTAGATTATTTGGTATTAAAGGGGAAAGGAAAAAAAAAAAAAGCATGGCGCACCCAGGGGTGGGGAAGCCCTTTCTGCCAAGGGCCATTGGGAAATTTATAGCATCATTCGCGGGCCATGCAAAACGATCAACTTGAAAATTAGCCTGCCATATAGGTTTACGGAATTTGCAGTCCTGCCTTGCGGTTGCCTTGGCAGGGCCAGACCAAATGAGATGCCCCACCCCTGAACAGCCAAAGGTGGAGGCTGCTGGAGCTTGCAGTCCCCCAGGATGGAATTCTCAGGTGTCACCTGGATTTCGGGGAGCAATGTGGAATCAGGCAGAATTTCCCTGGGCCTGGGAATGGGCTGTGCCCAGCACAGTGAGGTGGGCAGTGCTCTCAGCAGGAACTGTCTCCTCCCCAGCGCCCTCTCAGTCCTGTGACCTCACCCAGGTTTTCCCTCAGACTTTCCGTCTTTCCTTCCATGGATGGGCTTTTCAGGTTTAACCTCTGAGGCAGGCTCCAGGCCTACCGTTAGCATTTCCCTTTCTGGGGCATTTTCCAGGGATGTGTCCTTACCCTTTGACCTCGCAGGGCTTGCAGGACTCTGTTTGCGGGATGGCTCTAGGCACTTCACAGCAAAGGAGCAGCTGTCCTCCTCTCCACTAGCAGCAGCCCGCCGTGTGACGTCAGCGCTTTGACACAGCTGCACGAACTGCAGAATGAAATCTGCAACCACCGAAGACAGAGGCTGATTTCTCATGGCCCTTTTGTAATTTCAGAAAGGGTGTGGGAAGTCTCTAAATTGAATTTAACTGTTGATCACAGGCTGAACTTAAAACCTTCGTCTGGCTTACGTCATCCCAGGCTCACACGGGGCATGGATCCCAACGCTGTGGCTGTGGATGCTTGCTCTGTGCGAAAGGCCAAAGAACCCGAGGAGCTGAAATTACTGCTGGCCTCACTACATTCCTTTTGTTTGAATTCACTCAGCTGAAAACCACGGAGTGATTGTAGAACGCCCTGCCCATAGCAGCAGGGTCTCATCAGGCCACAAAGGTGGGCGGAATGAGCCTGGCTCCAGCAGGGAGTGTTGGCGTTACTATTCAGGAAGGAAAACAAGACGATGGGGACAAGAGTAGATATTTTTCAACAACAATGTGCTCCAAATGTCCTCCTGTAACAGGAGGGTATAATTGGCTTCTACCGCAAAGCCCTACCCCGTGGTATTTTATTATTTTATTTGTGTCTTGGCGTATTGGCTGTGCCAGCAGTGATCTCACGGGTTCTTGGGGCGTTTCCGATCCAGGTTTCTTTAGCTCACTTGAAATGGAAATTGACAAGAGGCCAGTGTGCAACCCAGACAAGGTTTATTGGGGGATTATACCCCACTTCAAGGGAGGCAGTACGGTGGGAAGAAGTTCTGCTGACTGGCTCTCCAATGGGAGCCGGACAGATGCTTTTATGGGGCTGGGGAGGAGTGGCAGTTCCTCCTGGCACCAGCACGTGGCACTTGGATCTGTGGCTTCTCTGGAGTTCTGTGCAGGCATTGTTTCTTGTTTTGTTTTGTTTGTTGCACATGGTGTGCTCAAAATGTCAGGTTGGGGAAGTCCTTAACACAGCAGTAGGGGGTCTTCTTGGTGAGGGTCTGGGTGGGCCTACCTGTTGAATGGTTTGGAACTGGAGCTGGATACGCAGGCTGGGAGGGGCTCGGATGGGTGAGTGAGTGGGTCCTGTTTCTGTCCTGTCTCAAGGGTACTTTCCTGAATGCAAGCAAAGCAGATTTGTCAACCGGGACACTGCTGCAATGAGCAGGATACTGTTGCAACGAGCCATGGCTACTTGGGGGATGTTTGAGACAGTGAGTTAATTTCTGCTCCGCCACAGTCTGTGAAGGAGGGGCATAGGGTGGCTGGGTGTGTTCTCTGCAGTTACTCAGGGACGCAATTTCCTTCCATCACTGATTGTGTGCCCTTTACTGCAATGCACCCATAAATGGGGAAAGAAAGGCTTCATGGAGGACCACACAGGAGGCTTCCAGGCTAGGTCTAGAAGTGCTTTAGAGTCACTTCTGCCCACACTCTGCTGGCCTGAACTCAGTCTGATGGCTTCAACCAACTTCAGGGGAGGCTGGAAAATGCAGTCTATTTTTATGCCTAGAAGAAAAAAAGGAGAGGTTTCACAAGAACATAGTACAGTCTCTGCCACAGTACATACCAGTAGGTGGCTATAACATAAATTCTCTCTTTATTAAGACACTTAAATAACTACTGACAAGTGGGTAAAGGAGTATGTTCCAGGCTCATCTTCCTGAATGGCACTGGTGTGGCTTATGAGTATGCTAATTGTAGACGTTGCCCATTCACTCAGACCATCTGAGTCATCAATGCCTGTTCCTTAACCTACAATTTGACAACTGGCATTGGTTATAGCAGTGTGTCTCCACAGAACATAGTTCCTCCGCAGTACTAACATCCTTTTACATACTTGCAAGGCTATGCAGTCTTTAGTGGATCAGGAGTTAGGATACAGGATTCCGTAGCAGGATTTTAAAAGTGTTTTATTCCTCCACTTTCTTTTTCTTAAAAAAGACTTACTTGCTTACTTACTTATTTATTTGAAAAGCAGAGTTACAGAGAAAGGGGCCGAGGGAGAGCTCTTCCATCCATTTATTCACTCCCCAAATGGTCACAGCAGCCAAGGCTGGGCCAGGCCAAAGCCGGGAGCCTGGAGCTATGTATGGCTCTGCCATGTGGGTGCAGGGGCCCAAGCACTTGGGCCGTCTTCTGCTGCTTTACCAGGTGCAATAGCAGGGAGCTGGATTATATGGGATGCCAGCTTTGCAGGCAACAGCTTAACCCTGCACCACAATGCTGGCCCTGCGTTCCTTCACTTTTTAAAAATTGCTTTTATTTTTTAAAAATATGTATTTATTTGAATGGCATAATTACAGGGAGAGTGGGAGGGACAGAGAGAGAGAGAGAGAGAGAGAGAGAGAATCTTCAGTCCTCTGGTTCACTCCCCAAGTGGCAGAAGCCAGGAACCAGGAGCTTCATCCAGGTCTCCCACATGGGTGCAGGGTCCCAAGCAGACTAGTCATCTTCCACTGCTTTCCCAGGCCATTAGCAGGGAGCTGGATCTGAAGTGGAGCAGCTGGGACACGAACCAGTGCCCATATGGGATGGCAGCGCTGCAGATGGCTGCTTAACTTGCTGTGCCACAGTGCTGGCCCCCCCTTCACTCTTTAATATAATCATAGCCATTGTGAATACAACTGAAGATAGCAAAGATAACTCAGAAAATAGTGCTTCTAAATTTCTGATTCCCTAGTCAGATACTAACAGTTCTGAAATTCAGGAACACCTGTTAGAAATGAGGCCCTGAATCAGTGGAGGTGATATGGCAGAGATGAGAATTAGCTCCAAGTCTGGAATTCTAGGTTGGGAAGGAAAGGAAGTCTTGGCCAAGAGCCCTTAGCAGAATGGGAGGATCCCAAAGCTTCCAGTGTCCTTGGAAAAGTTGGAAGTGAAAGAACAGTTTTAGAAACAGAATTACTCGGTTCTTTTTAGGTGTTTTAGGGCAGGTATTATAGGCATTCCCAAATGAGCAGATCTCCCCTGGTGTCAATGCAATGTCTGGGTTAAGTAGAAGTGAATCCACTACACTCAGCCTCCAGCTGGGTTCTCCTGGCTCATCACGCATCTAAAATCCTAGGCACCATGTTAGGTCATGCCTCCATCAAACTATCTTGAAGTTTTCTTTGGGGATTCTTTATCAAAGACTTGACATGAAGCTAGAGGATTAAAGAATTGTTACACTGATGATAACTAGAAATCTGGGCTGCCCTCTCTTCCTGCCAGAGCTGTCACTCCCAGGAAATTCACAATTTCCTTTCCTAATGAGATATAGCATTCTGTTCCAAGGCATTGTAGTTCTCACCGCTCTATAAGTTGTACTGTGTCACTGATGGAATAACTGTGAGGAGTGCTGGCCTGTACATTCCCATGTGGTTAATTGCAACAGCATGTGGCAGAAGCCCTTACTGAATATGTAATCTGAAGCCACTAATGTAATGGTGTCAGGTGCATGAAATGCTCAAGATAGTTGTGGGTTTTTTTTTTTTTTTTGGTATGGAATAAATTACTTCATTGGGATTTTGGAAACTTGCCCAGTAGTGTTTGAGAGCAGGAAAAAGTTCTCTATTTGTCATAAAAGACCTTAGGAGTTCATGCCAATAAAAGCCCCTCTAAATTATGCCTGTATGAGAGAAGGTTCATCTGCACCTCTGTCATGTGCTCTGCACATTATGGAAGTAGGAAGGTAGAAGGCGAGATGCTTAGAGATTTCATCATGTTGGAGAAGAAATAAGTGAGGTTGAAAGAAGAGGGCAAAGAAAAGAGAGGAAGGAGTAGTAGATTTCAAAGGCAGAGAGAAAAAGTAGTCATCATTGTAGTAGTAGAAGTAGTAGCAATAGTAGGAGTAGTAGAGACTTTGAGAGTAGAGGGATCAATGTGTTTACTTCACTTGAATTAAACAAGAGGGGCCAGCATTATGGTACAGCTGTTTAAAGCACTGGCCTGAAGCACCAGCATCCCATATGGGCACCGGTTCTAGTCCTGACTGCTCCTCTTCCGATCTAGCTCTCTGCTATGGCCTGGGAAAGCAGTAGAGGATGGCCCAAGTCCTTGGGCCCCTGTGCCCACGTGGGAGACCCGGAAGAAGCTCTTTGCTCCTGTCTTTGGATTGGCGAAGCTCCGGCCATTGCGGCCATTTGGGTAGTGAACCAGTGGATAGAAGATCTTCTCTCTGTCTCTACCTCTCTCTGTCACTCTGTCTTTCAAATAAATAAAATAAATCTATCTAAAAAAGGAATTAATCAAGAAATTCTAATATAACTCCCATAAATATGGGACCTCACGTCAAAAGAGTTTCTAATCAGATGCTTTAGGGTAACCCTAAAAAATAGATGTCATAATTATCAGTGTGCAAGTCACATAGCCTCTCTCAGTGTGTTTCCTGACATGCAAAAATAGGACTCTAGCAGTATTATCTAAGGAGAATTATTGTGAGATTTATGAGAGATGATACATGTGAAGAAATTAGAGTAGAACTTGTCACAGAGTGAGAGCCCAATGTAGTTTGGCATTGATGATGGGTGGGGTGATGGATTTGATGGAAGACATCAGAGAGGATGCCACAGAATCCAACCAATGAAATGCATTTAAATGAAACAAGAATTAATCAGATTTTAAAATTATTGGAACATTTTCCTGGCTCATGGAGGAGCTATACAGTAGCTACCGTTTACTTGAAGCTGTTCACCTCTCTTCCATTCCTACAATCTCTGAACACATGGACAAAAGAGAAAGTAAAAGCTGGGATAAATGGCAGCATCTGCATTTTGGAGATATACAGTTAAAGTGTTGGAGGAGATGTCAAGAAATCATCTTTTGTGGAGAATTAAATGTCTAAGACTAGAGTCTATCCTGTTCTTAAGGATTTCCAAGGGTGTAGTTTTTCTCAATAGTTGGCTTTGGGGTCTAATTATCTGGATATTTAACTTAAACACCATTTTAATCTGATTCTGATCTCCCTGGCAATGCACAACAGCTGTAGTCTTATAAAATAACCCATGACCCATAGGGTTGCAAGATGGGAATAACATCCATGCTACAACCTAGCTGTGCTAAATCAGGCTTAGCAGTTTCCTAAAGGTGAGCTTAAGGTCGTGTGTCATCTGCCTTCAATCAGGGATGTTTGTGAGGAAAATGAAAAGCATGTCATGCCACAATGCAGGCCAGCTGTCTGAAGAACCTCCAGGGAAGAGTCGAGAGGCAGTAATGCAAAGCAGGCAGAGTTCAAGGTGATTCATGTGGCCACTCTGGATCGGCCCATGCTGTCATCAAAATGGCCACAAAACGGTGGGACATCCCGTTTCAGAGTGGAAGCTTAGTCTGGACAGTCGCTTCGGGACCCCTTTAGGGTTTGATCCACGGTAGAGCTAACTGTGGATGCAGCTATCCTGGGGGCCTTCTGCTCCCGTTGGCTCCATCATGGGCCCCTCTGCTAGGACTTCATGACATCTGTGGTTCTCTGCCGGCCTCTCCCTGGATGCCTAAGTCAAAGAGAACAAATCTGACCCGAAAGCTGACTAGAGGCTGAATCACAGTGCGTGCAGCCCAAGGAGCTCCCTCCAGGTGTCACATGCCAGCGTTGTTTCTGATAATCCATTTTAGGGCACTCCCCCTACAAATAAACAAACAAAACACACTTTCGCTGACTCACAGGCATCCTGTGTTCCAACATGAGGATGTTTCCTGTCTATTTGGTGCTGACTCTCTTTGTGTTTTGGTTGTGTCGTTTGCTTTGGATCCTTAAGCACATTCATGAACTTGAGAAAACTGAGTTCATGTCTCTTTTATCTTAATTTCTTCGTAGTCTCAAATAGTGTTAACATCACAGGTGAATGGCAAATGCTTCTTGAGCAGATGAATGAATGAGGCATAAAAATAAAGCATCCAGCTTTTGGCTTACACTGATGCCTACTCCACATCCCAGATCAGGAGCTTTAATCCGCCAATCTGCTTCCACACAGCTGGATGCAATACCTTGGTTTTCCTAGTACCATCTGCTGGCTAAGTCAGCCCCTGAAGGCCAAAAGCAGAACAAAAGGAGCATTGGGAAAAGAGGGAAGGAGGTGTGGAACCTGGACAGGAAGAGGTGTTTAAGGGAAATGGTGTACATTAGCAGATGTCACAGAGATTTATTTCTTTTTCTATGGGGATTTACTCTGGTGACCAAACTCAGCTTTAAGGATTTTTTTCCGAAGAGCACTTGGGGCATTCATCATTTGCCATGGGAGTTGCTTTGTGGGCAAAACCTCCCCTCTCTTCAGATTGTGGATTCAGGTTTTAAACTTGAATTATTAGAAGGGGGCACACTTTGAAGTTTCAGGGAGAGAAGGAGTGCAAAGCCCAGGGTGAAGGAGAGGGTTGTCAAAATAGATTCTGTGAGTGCCTTCCTCAAAAACATCTTTGCCTACTCACACTCCTGCGGCGACCACATCAAGGACACGCAAGGAGCAAAGGCCTCAGAGCCTCTGTGTGCTGGGGAAGTGCAGGAGGCCTGAGCTCTTAGCATGGTGTTCTGTGCCACATTTTGGAAGCAGTGCCCAGACAACAGGCATTGTGTGTTCCCAGGGGTGCATCGTCAGGGCTAAGACTTTGAGGCTGCCAATGGCAAGGAGCCTTGTGGATGAGCCATCCCCTTAGGAGACTCAATAAATCCCCACTCATTAATTCCGCACCACCACTTTCTTCCCAGTCAGAGGCATAACTTTTCCTCATAATTATTTGTTATGATGGGGAGTGCTTGGAAATGTTTGAAAGAAGCAAGTCTTTCAATTTTATTTTTTGTCATCTATTTATTTTACAAATAACGGTGCCATAAAGGGGCTTTTTTGATACTTTTGTTTGGGTACTACAAATAGAAACAGAGAATGGTAAGCTGTCTCTCAGGACACCCACATCCCACATCTGAGTCCTAATTCTACCTGTGACTCCAGCTTCCTACTAATGTTCACCCTGGGAGGCAGCAGGTGATGGCTCAAGTACTTGGGTCCCTGCCCCCCAAGTGGGAGATCTGGATGGAGTTTCGGGCTCCTGGCCTCAGCCTGGCCCAGCCTTGGCTGTCATGGGCATTTGGGAAGTGAACTAGTGAATGGGAGATCTCTGTCTCTCCATATACGTGTCCCTCTGCTTTTTACATAAATAAGAAAGAAAAAAAGAAATATAGTAATTATAATTAACTTTAAAGTGATGGAAAAGCATGAGACAGAAAGAGACCTCATTGGGAAAATGAGTTTTATGTCCTTTTCACTCAGCACAATTAAAATCAGTGAACCCTAGAACTCAATAAAAGTATGCTCATTTGGGTTAAGGTATTTCGGCTTCTGTAACACATACATCCCACAACTTCAGTGGCTTTCACAGAAATGTTTGTTCTTGCTCACAAAATGTCCCACTGCACGCACTGCTGGGGAATGGAGCTGAGGGGTGCCAGGCACAGCTGCTCCACTCTGTTTGCAGACTGAGATGCTTTGCCATCTTCAGCATGTGCCTCCCAAGGTCAACCTGAAAAACCAACACAGGCCTGTGGTTGAGGAAACGAGAAGACGAGCACTCAACACGGAGCCTCGCCCAGGTGAGCTTGGAGCAGAGGATGTGGTCACTGCCCAACAACCCACCTGTTGGTCAACATTTGCCACTTGGGCAGGGGGAGGTTGAACCCCAGAGGGGGTGTCAGGCAGCTCTGCCAAGAGGAGACTTAGGAAATGTGTTGGAATGGAGGAAGCAATGAAATCGAGTTTCTAAAGCCGGCTTTGAGTTCTGGCTTAGTCACCCAGCAGCTGGAAAAGTGAGTCTCTTTGATCAACAGTCTCCTCATCTACAAAATCAGATTCATCACCACAACCCACACGATTGCAGTGCGGAATACGTATGACACATGCATGTGAGCTTCTTTGTAAACAAGAAGAGGGCGGCCTTGTGCTCTGTGCCTGTGGATCAGCAAAGTTCTATTTTAAAAAATAATTTATTATGTGTTTTTGAAGATTTACTCTTCAAGTCACTGGCTAGTTCATGAATGAAGACAAATACGTTTCTTTAGCTTATATTTCTTGATTATTACGTGAGGGCAATGCATTTTTTTTATAACGCTTTTATTTAAAGAATATAAATTTCCAAAATACAGCTTATAGATTTCAATGGCTCCCCCCCCCATAACTTCCCTCCCACCCGGCAATGCATTTTTAAAGTACAATCTGGATATTGGGGTGGGATAATGGGGAGAAAGCCTGGTTTCTAACTGCAGCTCTGGCATCAGGCAGCTGACCGACTGCAGTCTGGTCACCTCGTCTGTCTGGGCTCTAATTCCCTCAGAGTCAAAAACATGGCCTTAGCTAAACGGCCCTTTTCCGATCATGAGTGAGATATTACGAGGAGGAGGCTCATCTCAATGATTCATCTGCGATCGTGAGGAGGTCAGTGGAGAAATAACACCCAGCGTATATAAATTTAGGGGTAATATATTTTCACAACTTGAGGGGAAAAATGATTCATTTTCTAACCTTAATGGAATGACTTAATTACCGCATTTAGACAGGTCAAGCGTTTCCAAAAATTATGTTGTATCCTTTGCAGCAAATTCTCTTTCTGGTCTTCAGATTTTTATTTTTCTTCTTTAGCTAGTGTGGGAGTCTATAGAATATAGAAATGTTTGAGTAGACATCATTTCATTGCAAGTGAGAAGACCTTGACAAAGAAATCTCCCACTTCATATGTTTAATATAAGGATTTGGAAAGAAGGATTTAGGCCAGACAGACATCTTATGTGACTGAATGTATTTCTCATTAAGAAAGGAGTGGTCACATGTTTAATTTCTTCCCTAGACACTGATGTGCAGGCAAAGCTTTGGGTTCAGAGGTTAAACAACACCCAAGGCAGTTCCCTGCTCCTCGAAGACATTGGATAAATAGTTGATGAGGCCAGATATGTCCGCAGTTAACAATTACTGATGATAATTTATTTTAGCTCCTGCTTTTCTAAACTGTTAACTGTGACCATATCATGATTTCAAACACATATTATTCATTAAGTGCATGATAATTATTATCAAACTAGCAGTATCAGCTTAGCCTCATAGCCTCTCTGATTCCCGTTCTTTGATCTGTAAAATGGGGATAATGTTTTCTTTTTGAGTCATTGTAGAATTGGGTGAATTAGAGATAGTATATATAAATGCCTGGCACAGATTATGGCTTATGAAATAAGATCAATAAGTGGGGGTGTTAACTACTTTCATTATGTAATGAAAGGATGACTTACCTTGTGCTTCTTGTATTGTGCTATGTAACAAAGATTAAGAAAGAGTCAAGAAATATCCCTTATGTGGAAGGAGTCCACAGACTAGTTGGAGAGGCAGGGCAGGCTGATAACAACCAGGCTGATACAACCAGGCTCCAAACCACTGTTAGCAGTGGTAGCCCTGATTTAGAGCCAGTCAGTGTCTCATAATATACATACTGCATTTAAATACAGCTATTACTACAGTTTTTATTATGAAAAAGGTCTTGTTGGTGCTTTGAAATATGTGCTGTGGAAATTAGAGGGATCTTCAAAGGTTCATGGGAAATGTGTGTTATGAAAAAACTGTGCAAGGATTTAAAAATATTTGATATCAAAATAAACTTACCTTATTTATTTATTTATTTATTTTTGACAGGCACAGTTAGACAGTGAGAGAAAGAGAGACAGAGAGAAAGGTCTTCCTTTTTCTGTTGGTTCACCCCCCAAGTGGCCACTACCGCCGGCACTTTGAGGCCTGCGCGCTGCGCCAATCGGAAGCCAGAGCCAGGTGCTTCTCCTGGTCTCCCATGCCGGTGCAGGGCCCAGGCACTTGGGCCAGCCTCCACTGTACTCCCGGGCCACAGCAGAGAGCTGGCCTGGAAGAGGAGCAACCGGGACAGAATCCGGCGCCCCGACTGGGACTAGAACCCGGTGTGCCGGCACCTCAAGGCGGAGGATTAGCCTAGTGAGTCGTGGCGCTGGCCTAAACTTACCTTTTAATTCAAGTTTCCCACAAACTTTTTGAAGTATTCTCCTAATGGGGAGCCAATGAAACTCTCCCACTTTATACAATGCATTGGGAAAACCCACTGCTTTTTGAGATTGTGTAGGAAGAACTTTTCAGAGAGAAAATTAGAAATCAGGTGTGTTGATACCTGCACTAGCATTTATTCCTCTGTGTCCCATTAAAGTTCAGGGAAATAAGATTCACTGGAGAACTCAGTCTTATTTTTCATTCTCTTAAAATTCAATACATTTATTCTAAGAAGATTGATGGCTCAAATGAACGCTGGAAACGTCCTCCACCTTTCATCTCCTTGAAATCATGCCAGAAAAGGCTTCCGGCACGCTCAAGTCTAGCTTACCTTTTCTAAAGCGTCTCCTTCCCTGGATGAGGGTCGTGAGAATCCTCACTTGTTAACACACAGATGAATCCAGAAATTTCTGCACTTCAAAGTGAATCTTTTATTCACCTGAGTGTTTAACTGTGTCAATGTCTCTCATTATCAGATTTAATTGAATAATTCAACAAGGAAATGTGCCCTGTGCACACATTATACAGATGTGGATGCCAAAGTTATCTTGGCTTACTGAAGAGAGCAACCCTCTGACACTTGAGTTATTTAGAAAGTCCATCATGGACGTCTACACAAGATGGAAAGATAGACACCTTTGATCACATGTAAATACCAAAATTTGTCCCTCGTTTATTCTTCTATCACGTTGATAGGATTCTGCCCTTGTACTGGGGTTGTATAAGTAAACACTGGGTCACAAGAGTGCTGTACCTACCCTCCCACTGCATGGTATGTTATTCTTGGCCAACACAAAGTCTTGTAAGTGTGGCCATACTCCATGAATGAAGTAGAAGGCCTTGAATGTGTGGAGATCCTGCTGGGTTGCTGACCTGTTGGTACAACGAAAGCATTTCTGACCTGACCAGAGGATGCAGATTCATTGTGGTTTGAATGTACATTTTCTCCATGATTCCTATGCCAGAACTTAAACCCCAGGTCGGGTATTATAAGGTGGGGCCCTTTGAGAAGTGAGGAAGTCACAAAGGCTAGGCCCTCTGAGTTAGATTAAGGCCCCAGAAAACAAGGGTCAGACAGCTTCGTGGCCCGTCTACCTCTTTTGCCTTATGAGAACTCAGTGTCCATTTTCCTTTATGCCCCTTCTGCTAAGATGCACCCATCTTAAAGAAAAAAGTGAGTCTTTGCTAGACACCAAATTAGTCAGCTTTGGCAGATCTTGGATTTCCTCGGGAACTATGAGAAGTAAGTTTCTATTTGTAAATCATCCAGTTGGTGGTATTTTGTTTAGCAGTAGGAACAAAGCATAGATATAGTACCACTATATTCACCCAAGTGTGATTGTAAAAACTCTATAGTCTGAATTATTTTTCTTTATTAGTTCACAAAGAGACTTGGTAACCTAGACAACAAGGCATATAATTTAAGTTAAAACTGCCAAGAACCCCACAAAATGCAGAGAATGAAGCTATAAGACTGGGTATTAGTTAGCTTTTTATTGTAATTATGCTCTGTAACAAATAACCCCCCAAACTCAGTTGACTTATAAAACAAACATTTATTTCTTGCTCGCAGGTCTGTAGGTTAACTATGGCTCAGGTAAACTTGGTTGGGTGAGGTCTGGCTCCGCTTGGCATCAGGATGTGAGCTGGATTCAGGTCTTTTCCGTGTGTCTCCTTCTGGGACTGAGCTTAAGGAAACTGTGGTTCCTGTAACAGTGTCTCCTCAGAATGAATTATAAGAATGCAAAAGGGCAAACCAAATCTCCCTCCTCTCTCTCCACACACACACACACACATACACACTCTTAAAGACTTTGGTTGAATGTAGGTTGTACATCCTCTGATGTTCCATTGACCATGTAAGTCACCTGGCCAATAAGATGGGGTAGTGTCTCTGCTAAAAATCCTGTCTGGGTCAAGAGGGAATAACAAATGGTAAAAAAATAATACAATTTACCACAATTGATAACTATAAACTACTAAATGGAGTTCAGGCCAATTAGACCACAAGGAAATTCAATTAATCAGAATCAATTGGGTGTTTTTAAAAAAATAAAATCAAGATATTTTTATTTCCTTTAAAATAATTATGCCATATGGTTTTCCTTCCATTTCACTCAATGAGTTTCAGAGTCAGAATACATGTCTTCTGAAACAATACTGTCACAATCCAGCCTCATGTTAGGCCTTCTGAATCTCTGTAAGACAATATTAGAAGATCAAGTTTGGTGGGAAAGAAAATGGATTTCTTTGACATATCAAAAAGCAGAGGTAAAGAATATGAATGTCAAGTTTTCTTCTAAGATATAGGTAGAAAGAGCTGATGATAGGACAAAAGGAAATTTCTACCTGCCTTGGAGAAAGTGACCACCCCTGGGTCATAGAGGTGAGGGGAGAGCAAAGAAGGAGGGCAAAACATCACTCAAATAGGGTCCGGCAACCCCCTACATAGAATCACCAGCTGAGCAGGGGAAATAGCAAGAGTGAAGTTTATCCTGTAGTGCAGAGAAGTATCAGTTCAAGATCTTTTTGAGGGGTAGACATTTGGTGCAAAAGTTGACACTGCTTGTGTTGACCCACATCCATATTGGAGTGACCAGTTAGAGTTCTGGTTCCTCTGTTTCTGATCCAGCTTCCTGCCAGTGTGAATCCTAGGTGGCAACAGGTGATAGCTCAATACTTGGGTCCCTGCCACCCATGTAAGAGTCCTGGATTCAGTGCTGGCTTTTGGCTTTGACTTGGCTGTTGAAGACATTGGGGAATGAATAAATGGATGGAAAATCTCTCTCTCTCCCCCTACCCTTCCCCTCCCTCCATCTCCCTCTCCCTTTATCTCTGTCACTATTCCTTTCAAATAGATAAATCTTTAAAAATGAAAATAAATGAATGAAGACTTTCTGAGAAGCTTCATGTTCAGCTTGATATTGAACAACTTGTGTCAGGAAATAGGCTTATGTATCAGCCAGCATTTCCCACAGAGGCAAACCCAACAGGAGATATAATCTGTTTGTATATTAAAAATTTATTTCAAGGAATAGACTTACATAATTTTGGGTACTGGCAAGTCTAAATTCTGTTTGGCAGACCGAAAGGCTAGAAACAGGTAGGAGTTGAGGCTGTAGCCTTGAGTCAGAATTTCTTTCTTCTAGGGAAACCTCAATGTTGGTCTAAGGCCTTTGAATTAATTGGATATGATCTATTCACTTCATTGAGAGCAATCTCCTTTGCTAAAAGCTAAATAATTGTAGATGTCAACCACATCCACAAACTACTTATACAGCAACATCAAGACTAGTGTTTTATGGAAGAACACGTAAAACTAATGATCATAGATACCAACAGCTGGAGTAAATCTTTGACATCTAGGCAGGAGCTCCTAACCCTCTTTCATAAAGTCTGTGTTTGGTATGTAGAGAATCTAGAACTTCCCAGGTATCTCACTGATAGCTATACATTCTCACTGCTCAATAAAAGAAAAAGAAGCCAAAATAAGGGCAGAATATTTTAAATTTGGAACTGTAAGAAGTCAGCTCTGACTTGACCATGTTTAACTCTAGTGCCTCCCAGAATGGTCCTGGAATCGAAGAGAGACTCCTCCAATCTAGTGGAGCCAAAACCTCTATAAGGATGAGACTGGATAATCATAGGAAGACTTCTAGATTCTAGAGTTGACACTACAGGCAAGAGGACGCTATTTATTACCAGGAAGTACTTTGACCTTACATTTCATTTGCCTGCTAGCATTCTGAGCTGGTTGAATCACAAGTTAGTTTCAAGGCTTCTTTTTATCTAAATTGCTAAATAATACTTTAACTCCTAGGATCCTATCTTGCCATTGGTGATGTATCTTTCTACTCTGTGGAAAGAGGGTTTTCTTCTGTCACAGATCAGAGCTAGCTTACACAGTCATGACTTCTTTCTATAGATCCCTATCCAGGGGGACACTAGGATTTCAAGCCCTATCTGAGTAATCGCATGATCACAGGAGAAGGGGTTAGATTATGAAGAAGAGGATTTTTTTTTTAAAAATCAAAGATGAAAAGATAATATTCCATTTAAAGTGTCTGAACATTATGGCCTTCCTGTACACGTTTATGGCTTCCATCTTTCTCACAAGTAGCATGAGTGGTAGAAGGAGAAAGACTTGAACTACCCCAGAGGTTTGAGTGTGGTCAGGATCATATTGGTTCCATTTTGGACTAAGTTTCTTGCAGGATCAGGCTAGTATAAGGTACTCTTTTTTACTGGGAGCAGAAGTGAGGGGGGGGTTTAGGAATCTATTTTCATTAAAAAAAAAAAAGGAATCTATTTTCAATTTAGCCTTTAGGGAAAAAATTCTATTTTGGACCTTTCCATGTAAGAATAGTCAAATAATCATATGTCTTAGTATATAGTCCTGTTGTGTTTATACATTATAGATGGTAAGATACAGTTAGTACGGGACATTTTCTATAATTTTATTCATTAGCACTAATAAGTACAGGCACTAGAGTTATTTAAATATTTTGTAGCTACTAAATTTTGAGGTTATTACATCATCTGATTTTAGCATGTATTCCATTTCACTGTAATTATACAAGTTTGTGAGTAAAATTTTGAAACAATTGGGGATTATTTCTGAAGTTTCTCACTGAGGAGGCTATCATCAGCATTTAAAGAAAATAATACATATGCACAGAGTCAAATATCATTGTATGTAGAACTGATGAAGAAAGGCATTATAAGAATATAAAGTATATTTTAAGTTGATAAAAAGAAAACCATGAATAAAATATAACAACCCTGAATGTTTTTGTACTTAACAAAATTAGAAAGCACTATATTGGAATTTGTATGGAGCCACAACAGATCCTGAGTGAAAACAACAGATCCTGAGGAAAACAACAAAAATAAAGCTGGACATATCACACTATCAAGTTTCAAAATAGAGAGCAAAGCTATAGCAGTCAAAATAGATTGGCACTGGTATAAAAACAGACACACAGAGCAGTGGAGCAGAAGAGCCTGAAATAGTATCATACATTTACAGCCAACTGTTTTTTTGACAAAGGAACCCAGAACACACATGGAGAAAGGACAATCTCACCAGTCATGGTGCTGAGAAAACTGAATGTCCACAAACAGAAGAAGGAAGCAAGACCCAAATATTTCAGAGTTTCAAATATCAACTCAAAATGGATTAAAGATATATGTGTAAGACATGATACTATGAAACCACTAGAAGAAAACATAGAGAAATGCTTAAGAACTTTGGAATGGGCAAGGATTCTTTTGACAAGCCCCAAGAAGCATAGGACACAAAACAAAAGTAGACAAATGGAATTGAATCAAACTAAGAACTTCCTCATAGCAAAAGAAACAACCAACAGAGCAAAGAGACAACCTCAGAATGAGAATACAATATTTGTAAACTATACATTTGACAAGAAATTATAATCAGAATGCATAAACAACTCAAGTAACTCCATAGAAAAATACAAAATAACCCAGTTTTACAAAGAGCTTAAAGTCTGAATAGATAGTTCTTCAAAGAAGACATACCAATGCCCAAGAGATAAATGAAAGAAAGCTCAACATCACAAATTGGTAGGGCAGTGGAAATCAAGATCACAATAACACTTGCTTAAAATGAGACTGGCTATTATTAAAGAGACAAAAATTAACATCTAACGAGCATATGGAGAAAGAACTCTTACATGAGTCACTATTGGTGAGACTGTAAATTAATATAACTATTATGCAAAAGTATATGGAAGCTCCTCAAAATAGAGCCGTCATATGATCCAGCAATCCCACTCTGGGTACATACTCATGCGAAATGAAATCAACATGTCAAAAAGATACCTGCACTCCTATGTTTATTATAGCACTATTAACTACAGCTTGGGTATAGAATCAACCTAAATGTCCATGAATGAATGAATGAATAAAGAAAACACAGTACATATACACAGTACATATACATATACAGTGGAATATTTTTCAGCCATAGGAAAGCATAAAATCTCTAATTTGTGACATTGATGGACCTGGAGAACATTCTATTAAGTGAAATAAGTCAGGCACAAAAAATCAAACACTGCATGATCTCTCTCACAAGTGGAATCTGAAAAAGTTGATCTGATAGAAGTTGAGAATAGAATAGTGGTTACCAGATAGTGGGGAAAGTAGAAGGCATGAGGGAGAGTGAAATCTTGGTCAGCAGGTGCAATGTTATAGTTAACAGGAGTAATAGGTTCTGATGTCCTAAGACCCAGCAGGGTGGTTATGGTTAGCAGTAATGCATTGTGTACCTCAGGATAGTTTGAAGAGAGGGTTTCTGCTGTGCTCTCCATGAAGAAATGATCAACGTATGAGGTTATCTACATGTTAGTTACCCTGAGTTGATCTTTACCCAATGTGTGCATGAATAAAAACACCACATTTAACTCATAATCATGTACAAATATTTTGAGTTAATCAAAAAGAGCTTGGATTCACAAAATTTGTTGAGTCTAATGCACGTAAGATGCTATGATTTGAGGAAATGCTTTTTCATTTTTATTAACATAGGAGAAGAGGTTTTGTGTGTTTCATAGATACAATTATAAGAAAATATCCAGGGATGGCGCTGTAGGATAGTAGGTAAAGCTGCCGCCTGTAGTGCCGGCATCCCAGATGCGCACTGGTTTCTGTGCTGGCTGCTCCACTTCTGATCCAGCCTGCTAATGTGCCTGAGAATGCAGCAGAAGATGGCCCAAGTCTTTGGCCCCTGAGCCATGTGGGAGACCTGGAAGGAGCTCCAGGCTCTTGGCTTCAGATGGCCCAGCTCCAGCTGTTGTGCCCATTTGGGGAGTGAACCAGCACATGGAAAGACTTCAATCTCTCTGCCTCTGCCTCTCTGTAACTCTGCCTTTCAAATAAATAAATCAATCTTAAAAAAAGATAACCATATTTACCTCTCTATCTCCCTCCCTCCTTCAATTCTCCTCCCTTCCTTTCTTTTTCTTTTTTTCTTTAATTCTTTGCAATAACATACTTTCAATTTACTTTATAATCACAAGCTTAATGTACCACCAACCATAGGTTCAACAAGTAAGACATAGGGAAGACCACTGTTCCAGTGGAATATAGACAGGGGCTGTAAACAACTATAAAAAATCCAAGGTCTAATGAAAAGAAATAACGACCAATAAAAAACTGCAGTCAGGTAGCTCTTCCAACAATGTAAGTCAGAATTATCCACTGGAATTTTGGGAAAGCCAGACCATTTTTGTCCAGATTTTCAGGGTCTTAAATATGGAATAAAGTCTGAAATTATTTTTTTAAGATTTATTTTATTTATTTGAAAGAGTTACAGAGAGGGAAGGAGAGAGAGAGAGAGAGAGAGAGAGAGAGAGAGAGAGGTCTTCCATCTGCTGGTTCACTCCCCATTTGGCTGCATTGACCAGAGCTGAGCCAATCCAAAGCCAGGAGCCAGGAGCTTCTGGGTCTCCCACATGGGTGCAGTGGCCCAAGCATTTGGCCATCCTCCGCTGCTTTCCCAGACACATTAGCAGGGAGATGCATCAGAAGTAGAGCAGCCAGAACTTGAACGTAGTGTCTACGTGGGATGCTGGCGCTGCAGGCAGGGGCTTGAACCCACTGCACCACAGTGCTTGCCCCTGCAGTCTGAAATTCTTAAGTGGCTCTGGGATGCTGCTGCTTATCATGTTTTTCCTCCTTGAGTTGAATATGCAATGTCATGTTACTGTTTGTCATAAAATAGATCTAAATTACAGTTTAGCACATATAAGAGTGTCCTGCTTATGACCAAAGAGGCAGATGTAATTCACAGTCAAAAATGGGCCAGCTCCATTGCTTAGTCAATTGCTGAAGAAAATTAGCAAAGACAGCTTGGTGGGTAAGGAATTCAGAGAAAGATGAGGCCCTCACACCGCAAGTGAGAAACGAGGTTCTGGGCTTAGAATTGTCAGGGTTAAGGCGGAACCGAGTTTCCTCTGAGAAATTCAAAGTGTTTTGCAAATGCAGATGTGTTTTCATTTTATTCTCGCAAGTGTGGGTGGGTTGTTGTTAGCTTGGAATTTTTATGATTTGTCCAACAAATAGCATCTTGCATTACAGAAAGTAATGGAAAGAAGCCGTCAGCGCCGTTGTTCTCTGTGGTGGGGGGAGCACCGATCCGGCTTCCTCTGGCACGAGGAAGGTCCATATTTGGTGCTGAAGTCAGAAATGAGAAGAGGCCGCTCCTCGCTTTTTCCTTGCCATTTAAGTCCATAGTCTATGATGTGATTTACATTTTAAGGCTTGGCATTTTCTGTACCAAATTTATAGATAATGCTGAGGTGATAAAATTTCCTCATATCAGAATAAAGACAAGGCTCCAGAGAGAAATATATTTGGATATTTCTTTCCCATAACATTTTAATCTTCAGCTAATCTAATGCAACTGGATTTCCAACAATGTAAAAACAAAGCAAGCGCTGCTGAGAGCCCAAGGAGCCCCAGATGGTCAAAGGGGGAAATGCCTTTCTTTCCCCTGGGGGATCCACCGTCCTGAAAGGGCTGCTCCAAATCCTGGGAGCAGTGGAATCATTCACCTGAAATGGTGTTCTTAATGTTTATTTTTCCTTGAAGCCTAAACTATCCAACCATGAATCACATCAAAGAGAAATCAGGCAGCAGCTACATATTCTGATTGAAAAATTCTTCAAAAACCTACACTTTATAATAACCTTATTAATTTTTCTGCTATACACATACACTATTTTACTGGTTTTAAATAATCTGTTTCCTTTTTTTTTTTTTTTTGCCTGCTTGTTTCATTGATTTGATGTATAAAAAAGTAATAGAAGCAGCTGTGGTTGGGCCACTCGAATCACATATGGGAGTACCAGCTCCAGGGCCAGGAACTCAGCTGCTAGTACAGCGTCCTCCTAAGACATCCTAGGAGGCAGCAGATGATGGCTCACATGCTTTGTCCCATGCCATCCATGTGGGAAACCCAGATAGAATCTTGAGCTCCTGGTTTGGCCTGGCCCAAACCTGGTTGTTGCAGTCACTTGAAAGTGAATTGATGGATGGAAGACATTTCTCTCTCTCTCTCTCTCTCTCTGCCTTTCAAGTAGATAAAAACAAATAAACATAAAAGAGTAGTAATAAAAGAATTAATCCTATCAAAACAGTAGGCACTGCTATTTTCTTATAGCAACAGCATCTATCTTTAATTAAATTTTCTTAAAATGCACTCAAGTAATCCATATTCATTTGGAGAAAATGAGAAAATACAGATAAGCAGATATTTTAAAAAGTAAACATTATATCGAAAGTCATCAACCTCAAGATAACACAATGTGCTTTTGCTGTGTCTCTACTCAGTTGCCTTTCTGTGTGACCACATATATATGAGGCATTATTAAGGAATCCTGTATTCATCTAACTCTATAGTTGGCCTTTTTCTTTTTAAACTTGATAAAATATGAATTTTTTTACATCAATGCATACATTTGTGCATAAATTTTAAAGGCTGCCTTTATTCCTCCAAAAAGTCTTTAGATCATGTTTTTGTTTTCATCCATCTCAAGCGTTTTCTAGTTTCCCATGTAATTTCTCCTTCGATCAATTGTTAGTAGTGTATTAATTTCCACATATTTGTGTATTCCATTTTTCCTTCTGTGACTAATTTTGTTCTACTGTGGTTTTAAAAGTTATTTTGTATTTTCAATTAAAAATATTTTTGAACTCATTTGTGCCCTAAAATATAGTCTAGACTGGAGAATGTTGCATGTACACTGTTGCTGTTAGGTGGAATGTTCTACAGATAACTGCTGTTCTTGTCTTCCATTTCCATATTGATTTGATTAGTTCTTTTATCCATATTGAAAGAGGGTATTGGAATCTCTGTATATAACTGTGTATTTCTCCCTTCTATTTTGTGAATTTTTGTCTTGTACATCTCTGGGCTCTGTTATTAGGTGTGTATATAAGTGGTCTTCAAAAATCTCACCGAAAATATGTATTATGAAAAGCCTATGTGTGAATTTCAGAACTTTTTGCACTAAAATAAACATCTTTGAATTCCATTTTCCTTGAACTTTTTGACTTACCCTTGTATGTTTATAATTGAACATTTTATATAATACCCTTTTATCAGCTGTGACAATTCTTTATTTTTAAAAGATTTATTTATTTATTTGAAATTTAGAATTACACAGAGAGAAGAGGGAGAGAGAGAGAGAGAGAGAAAGGGTCTTGCATCCAGTCGTTCACTCCCCAGATGGCCGCAACAGCCGGAGCTACGCCCATCTGAAGCCAGGAACCAGGAGCCTCCTCCAGGTCTCCCACGCGGGTGCAGGGGCCTAAGGACTTGGACCATCTTCTGCTTTCCCAGGCCATAGCAGAGAGCTGGATCGGAAGAGGAACAGCTGGGACTAGAACTGGTGCCCATATGGGATGTCGGCACTTCAGGCCAGGGAGTTAACTTGCTGTGCCACAGCGCCGGCCCCTCTTTATCTATTTTTTTAAAGTTTTTTTTTTTTTTTTATTTGCATTAGAGAAGGAGAGACAGATAGAGAGATCCTCCATCTGCTGGTTCATTCCTCAGGTGGTTGTACTGGTTGGGTCTGGGCAAGGCCAAAGCCAGGAGCCAAAAGCTTCACACAGGTGACAGGGGCCTATGAAGTTGAGCCATTCTCTGTTGCCTTCCCGGCACATTAGCAAGGAGCTGGATTGGAAGCAGAGCAGCCAGGACTTGAACAGTTGGCTATATGGGATGCCTTTGTCACAGGTCATGGCTTGACCCACTGTGCCACAGTGCCAGCCCTTCTAAAGTCCATTTTATCTGATATCAATATAGCAACTTTAGCTCTCTTTTGATTACTATTTACATGGCATATCTTTTTCCATCCTTTGCCTTTCAACCTGTTTATGTGTTGCATCTGTACTGCGTCTCTTGTATACAGCGTTGAGTTGGATAATTTCTTCCGTCAATCCCTGTCCTTTAATTGGAGGGATTCCTCCACTTACATTTAAAGCAATTGATGATAAAGAGGACTTTCTTCATTTTTTCGATTTGCTATGTTTTTGTCTTTTAACAGTTTAATTCTAGTGTATCTCAGAGTAGAATTCTTGGAGTTGATTCTATTCAGAGTTTGTTGAGCTATTTGGGTGGGTAGATGTTTTCAGTTACTATTTCTTCAGTCATTCTTTCTGCCCCTTTCCCTCCCCTCCTCTGGGACTACCTAATATTATACACACTTTCGTAAGATTGGTGACGTCTCATGGGACTCTGCAGTGCCGTCAGTTTTTCCTTGTTGCTTTTTCCTTCTGTTCTTCAGACTGAATCCCTTCAAGTGACCTATTCCCAAGTTTACTGATTTCCTTTTTTTCTGCCCACCAGTGAGTTTTTCATGTCAGTTATTATACTTTTCTTCTCCAGCATTTCTACTTGGTTCTTTTTATAATCCCTGTGTCCTTCTTGATAGTCTATGTTTGTGGAAATACCATGCACAACCTCTGAGTTCTTTACCCATTATTTCTTGGAACTCTTCAGTCATATTTAGGGCAGCTGCTTTAAGATCTTTGTGAATTAAGTACAATTTCTGGGTCTCCTCAGGAAGTTTCTATTCATTCCTTTTTTTCTTGTGAATGAGCCATACTTTTTATTTCATTGTATGCCTCATAATTTTTAAATGAAAACTGGGCATTGTGAATATTTTAGTATAACTCTGGAAATCAGATTTTCTTCCCTTCCCACTGTGTCTTTTTGCTGCTTATTATGGGTTGTAATTCATTGTCTGGTATATTATTCCTTTTTTTAAAAAAAGATTTATTTATTTATCTAAAAGGCAGAATTAGAGACATACGGGGGGGGGGGGGAGGGAGAGAGAGAGAGAGAGAGAGAGAGAGAGAGATTTTCCATTCGCTTGTTCACCCCTCACCGTGAATAGCCACAGCAGTTGGGGCCACACCGGGTGAAAGCCAGGAACCTGGAATCCCATCTGGGTTTCACCACATGGATAGCAGAGGCCCAAGTACTTAGGCCATCTACTGCTTTCCCAGACACATAAGCAGGGAGCTGGATGGGAAGTGGAAGAGCCAGGACTCAGTTGGTGATCATATAGGATGCTGATGTCACAGGCAGTGGCTTAACCCATTGTGCTGCAACACAGGTCCCAAGTTCAGTATGTTTCTGAATTACTTTTGTGAAGCTATATTCTTTGTCATCTGTAGTCACTGATGTCTGTGTTTTGTTGGTTTAGTGGTTAGTTAGGGATATGAAAGATTTTATTAAATACCTGAAGTAAAAATAAAACTTCCTAATCTTTGCACTGAGTGTATGTGTGTTTATGTGTGTGTGCTGTGTAGGTCATTCCTTAACTACGCAGCCAGGTGGCTTACAACTCTGCCTTTGCCCTCATTTCCTGCGTGTGAGGGGTGAGGGGGGCTTTCAGATCAGCCAGAGGTGAGAGCTTAGTCTTCTCGGATATGTTCTGAATATCTGGCCCATTCCGGGCATGTGCATGGCTAAATTCTCGGAAGTCTATGGACTTCTTTTGAATCCTTTATACTCCAAAGCATCTCACAACCCAGATTTTCCTTCCAAGATTTTCACTCTGTCTATTGTGTGTTCCATTTGATATCCTTTTCTCTAAGTGACAACAGCTGTTTAATTTCACAGTTACTTCTCCACCTTGAGAGAGTTCCAAGACAGGAAAAATAAAGGTGTGCTTTTTCTGTTAGTCCTTCAAGGAGCCACTTGACAGGTCAAACTGACAGCCACTTTGTTTTTCTTTTTTGACAGGCAGAGTGGACACACACACACAGAGAGAGAGAGAGAGAGAGAGAGAGAGAGAGAGAGAGAGAGAGAGAACAGTCTTCCTTTTCCGTTGTGTTCACCCCGCAATGGCCGCTGTGGCCATTGCACTGATCTGCACTGATCCGAAGCCAGGAGCCAGGTGCCTCTCCTGGTCTCCCATGTGGCTCTCCTGGTCTCCCATGTGGGTGCAGGGCCCAAGCACTTGGGCCATCCTCCACTGCCCTCCTGGGCCACAGCAGAGAGCTGGACTGGAAGAGGGGCAACCGGGACTAAAACCCAGCGCCTATATGGGATGCCGGTGCTGCAGGCGGAGGATTAACCAAGTGAGCCACGGCGCTGGCCCAGATTTTTAAATTTGAGGTCCATAATGAATAACATTTTTATAACTATAATTTATATTGGTTATTTCATTAGGATAATTCCTAGAGAAGGAATGCTGCATTTTGGGGATAAAAAGTTATAAAATTAAGATATGAAATTAAATAAATGATAACTTTAGCAGAGAGGGAAAAATCCTCAGGACCCTAATAACTAGTATATAAAGAGTTAAATATTATACTTGTTAGGGTTTTCTACTATTCATTCAGCTGTAGCTTGTTTGACTTCCCTGAAAGCCAGTTTCCTAATAAGAGTTATTGTGGATGAGACAGGTCTCTAGTATTCCATCTACCATCTAGTCTTTTTTTTTTATTTTAAATATTTTTATTTATTTATCTGAGAGGTAGATTTACAGACAGTGAGAGAGACAGAGAGAAAGGTCCTCCCTCCATTGGTTCACTTCCCAAATGGCCCCAACGACCGGAGTTACACCGATCCGAAGCCAGGAGCCAAGTGCCTCCTCCTGGCCTACCATGCGGGTACAGGGGCCATCCCCCACTGCTTTCTCAGGCCACAGCAGAGAGCTGGACTGGAAGAGGAGCAACCAGGACCAGAAACAGCACCCATATGGGATGCCGGCGCAGGCAGAGGATCAACACAGTGCGCCATGGCGCCGGCCCCTGCCATTTAGGCTTAAGCTGTACACTAACCATCCTGCAATGTATTAAAGACATGATGAGGAATGGAACTCAATTCCTTTGACTTGAGGGTTATATCTATTCATCCAAACAATTTCTTTCTTTTTTTTTTCAAAAATTTTATTTATTTATTTGAGAGGTAGAGTTACAGACAGTGAGAGGGAGAGACAGAGAAAGGTCTTCCATTGATTGGTTCACTCTCCAAATGGCCACAATGGCCAGAGCTGCACTGATCTGAAGCCAGGAATCAGGTGGTCTCCCACAGAGGTGCAGGGGCCCAAGGACTTGGGCCATCTTCTGCTGCTTTCCCAGGCTACAGCAGAGAGCTGGTTTGGAAGAGGAGCATCCAGGACTAGAATCGGCACCCATATGGGATACCAGCAACTCAGGTGTAGGATTAACCTACTGTACCACAGCACAGGCCCCTCCAAGCAATTTCTAATCTAAAGGTGACTTCCAGCCATCCAAAGGAAAGTTTCCTTTCATCTACAGAACACTAATAAGACATTCAAAAAATTAAAATGGGATAAAGCTCAGGGTGAACTGTGTTTGCAAGCAATTGCACTTCTGTATATATTGTGCTTGAACAAACAATACAATAACTGCAGTAGAAATTCAATAAATCCTTCTTTCTCTCCTAGACACTCTTACTGTAAGTCCTTCCAACCTCACTATTAGCTATGACAAACTCCACACTGATTCTATGTATATAGCAAAACATTGTTTTTAACTACAGATTCCCCTATAATTAGTGACTCTAGTCATATAGTAGTCTATCTATTTTTATTATATTGGAGGCATTTATATTTGCTTCTCCCTCTTTGTCCTTGCATGACAAAAGGCAATTTGGACTGGAAGACTCATTCCTATAGCTGACTGTGCTCAACTTTTGACACTCTGGATCTATTCAATTCTTCAGTTTTCTTCTCTAAGCATGATATAGTTTACATTTTAATTGATTTGGACAAGGTAGAGAATATTTGTGAATAGGAAGTCAAATGGAAGAAAAATGTATTCCTTAAGAGTTCTAGAACTTTACATCCTACTTCTAGGTGAAATTCCTTGGAGGCCACTGGGAATTCTGCATATGGAGAAAGACCAAATAGCTTGGGCAGATATTATCAGAGAGATACTGAGCTATTGGTGATATAGAAACCTTTTGCAAACCTGCAAAATTTCTACCAAGGATACAGTATAGTTCTGTTAGACTTCAAAATGCTATGAACCAAACTATTTCAAGACCAATTTTCATGTTACATAGAAGAGTTAAAGTCTAGGATTTGTTTGTTTGTTTGTTTGTTTTGTTTTTAAACAGGGATAGATAAGGGTGAATTCTCTGTTATTTTTCCTTAAAAAGAACTGACATGGAGAAAAATTCTGAAGTGTGAACAGAAAATGACTTTTGGTTTAGTTAACCCTGTTTTGCATTCATCTTTCCACTTCTAATTTGCACTTGACCATTAGCATCAAACTCAAATTATTTGTTCAAGGGTTCCCTGTATGAGAATGGGAAGTTTTGTCTCCCAAGAGAGGGAAGGCATCATTTACTAAACAGCAAGCCCTCTATTCCTATTTATTCATCCATTCATTATTTATGAATTGCCCTATATACATCAGAAATGGGCTGCATGGTGATGGAAGAGGTATGTGTTGTTTTCAAAGACTGGATGTCATATCAGAATTTCAAGGTCAGCATCCTGTTTTTGCCAGATAAAATGAAAATATCCAATATGTCTAACCCTGCGTATGGTTACAGGTGAATTCAATGAAAATAAGAAGGAACAAATCTTTAGAATTTATTCAGATTGTGCCATCCGTGACTGTTAAAACTTATTTTAATTTTTCACTTTTCATCCAGTTATTTGGGAAAGAGTTAGCTCAGCTTCAGCCTGAAATGAAGAAATGAGCGGCTTAGAAATGCTGGTTGAGAGTGAAAGCGTCTTATTCTTGTGTAAAAATCTCTTTCCTATGGGCTCAGCTGTTCCAACTAATAATTACTTAGTGAAATGTGTACTTACTGAAGATGATTCTGGATCACTATTTAAAAAGGTTCACAGTTTCTTCTTTTCATTCCCCAATTATTCAGCAGGGGTCCCAAAATTTTCAAGGAGGGGCTGCAAGATCACAGCTCAACCAGAAAAGGAAGCATGGCAAGTCCCCCCAGGAAAGGGTATTCTTGCTGATCCAGGAAAATTCAAAATTGGGTTCTTTGTATTTGCACCAAAAGTTTACAAAGGTTTTTTGGAATCAAGTTCCTAAAGCCTTGGGTGGCTCATTCATCTTCAATAGTAACATTGAGAGTTACTGAATGAGTTAGCCCGAAATGTTGGGAAGAAGTTGCCCACAATTTGGTTGAGCATTTTTGGAATGGACAAAATGTCAAATAAGAAAAATTGTCGGTTATGAAGTTACAGCATGCTTTTCCTCCACAAATAAAGCCCAGTGTGACATTTCATATAAGCTACATTTCAGAAAACAAGGAAATGGCATCTTTTATCTCTAACTAGGTTCTGGAATTAATTTGCTCTTTTTAACTTGCATCAATATATTTGTCCTCCAATGGCATATGTTTCATCAGGGCAACCATGTGGAAAACTCAGACACAAAGAAGCATTTGTTTCTTGCAAGAGCAGTGTGGATAGAGCATTAGTGTAATTTTGATGCCAGATAAAGTGCTTTGTTATAGCAGAGGACACAATAATGAAGAGACTTGCGGAGTGCCTGGGTTTGTTGGCCTTTGATTTCTTCCATCACAGAGTACTAAAGTTGGCACAACAATTTCAGATACCAAGGTATAGTGAAATACTTTGTATGATTTATCCTTTTCTGAATGGGGTAGCTTACAGCAACTTCAGATTATAAAGATTTTGTAAAGGATTTTGTCACGCAGACCTGACCCAATAGGATAACAACAATGGCATGCAATGGAGAGATTCTCCCCTCAGTGAAGTTTGTCAGCCTGTGGGAAGCAGGATAAATCTGCTGAATAATTTATAGCAACACTAAGGAGACGTTCTGCCTAGAAATGAGGATGTATGTGGTGATTCAGTCCTTATGGAGACAGCACAGGAAAACAAAGATGAAGACAGTGGCAACATTTTAACAGACATGAATTGGGTTACGAAGGCTAATCCATACAGATTTCAGGACTGTAAGAACTTTGCCATGGTGAAGAGGAAGGGTCACTGGTTGAAAAATCAGGAGATAGGGTTCTATTGCCATTTAATAGCTGAGCCACCCGGAGCAAGTGACAATGGTGGGGATAATAATGCTTTTCCAAGTTATCTCAAATGACAGTTGCCAGCCTTTAGTATATTAGGCAATAATCAAATTGCTTAAAGATTAGAAATTACTTATCAGTTATCCAGAGCAAGTTTAACAACCAGAGATTGGCAGGTTGATTGAGTTTGCCTAATCTAAAAATAAATAAATGTTTAGTTCCAATAAAACACGATGTGGCATTACACTAAAAGGTAAATGACACCACCTACTAAAGCTAGGACTGTTTTCTGCGGTATCTTGGGTTTTCATCTTAAGCTTCAGCCTAATGATTCCTTTGATGTAGTTTAGGAGATCACAACTTCAGTGTCGGTCCCTGGCAGGGATGATTGAGAGCTGTCGATGTGAAGCTCAAAATCGAGACTTGAGGCAAGCCTGCATGTTCCTCGGTATTCTCTTTGTGAAGAAAATGTGAGGGGATAATTCTGGAAGATCTCCACTGTGAAGTTGCCATCCAACTGCTGACTGGCCATGTGCGTAGACTTATTCACACCTGTGGCTAATGTAACCCTAAATGGAAGGATACTCAAACTAAGTAAGCATAATTATTTTTAAATGAAATAGGTTTACTTTATAAGAGGGTAATTCCATTCAAAGGCTTCATGGACCAAAATGAAGAAGTCATCAATCAACCAACAATGGATTCACCAAAATGTTGCCAAGTTAAGACCATGGTGGGTCAACTTTCTTAGTGAAAATGATTAATTTATAAAATATTCATTTTAATTTGCTTTTATTAAAAATAGCTTATTGTCCATTAAATATTATGTCATGGAATATTAATTTTCTGTGAATTTTCTTAGAAACTTATGTTATTGGTCAAAGGTCAACTTCTGTCTAGCTTCTGCTGCCTTATCCTAAGTTCCACGTAGTAGAGTTTAAAGCCTTTCCTATAATCTACCAGACATTGGATTATTGGAAATTTAAGCATCATCATTATTTATTCCTCTAGAATTTCATCCCATGACTTTCTCTTTCCTTTCAAAGTAGAGAATTACTCAAGAAGCAACAAAAAGTTGGTTTTGACATTAGTCCAACAGGAAGCTCTGTAAATATTCAAAGAAACCTCACTCCTCAAATATTTTCAGTGTCTTTTTGCAAATGCAAGATATTTAGATGGTCCTAATTAGCTCAGTTGCCCTATTATTGGCATTCAGAACTCCAACTGTCAAAAATAAAATGTAATATAAGATGAAAAACTAAAAATAATTTTAAAATACAGAAGGATATGATGAATCATCAGTTGGAAGTGGAAAAGCTAAGCTGTTTACCCTGGAGCCTGTGTGTCTTTTGATTTTCTTTGAATGGTTAGGTGTGGACAATAGATGGGAAGATCTTCATGAATCAAGATTCTGAGTTCTATTTTTTTTTCCATGTTCTTGCATCTGGTTGAATATTCCCCGTCAACAAAAGACTGAGGTTTCTTGGTGTGTGTTGGTTGAGTGTTTATGTAGGCTTAAGGTTCCTGGATTAAAGGTGCTATCAAAGGGAGAACAGTATTGTTCTTACTCATAAGAAATAGTCTGAGTGCTGATTTTGGCAGAGGCTAGCTGCTTTCATGTTGGCTAGCAAGGAAAAGTCAGCACAAATTCATCAAGCACATTTCTCTGCACTAGGTGCTAATAATGTAAGAGCTGCCAGTCTTTGAATTAAGAATGCTTCCTTTAGGAGCTCCCTTTCTCATGAAAATAATACAAATAATGTATGCACTCCAGGTTACATTCCTAGTAAAATGCTAGAACCTAGAAAACACTCAATAAAGACTTGCTGATTGATTGCTTCCCCCACCTCTTATGTTTAATTAATTCTATCCTATCTCCAATCTAGCTGAAGCAGAGCAGATTACACGGGAAGAGACTTTATAAATAATTATTATTTCTCTACTGTGAGATCCACATTTCCTTCGAGTGGAATTCACATAAAATGGCCATGTATCAGCAAAATACATGTTTCAAAGCATTTTCACAGACATGAGAATGTGAGAATGAATCATCAATTGTAAAGTTACCATTTCTGTCTCCCACATTTCCAATTAGGATGCTTTTAACCGCAAGTAGCAGGCAACCTCTACTAAGCAGGCTAAAATAATTTATTACTTATTAGAGACACAGTTTCTCAGGGTGCTCTTTCTGCCTCCCTGACATTGGCTCTACAATACCTCCACGTTGGGTTCATTCTCAGATGGACATCAGGATGGTAGAAGCAGTTCTGGGTATCAGATACAGAGTGACTGTCCATAGGAAGAAAACACTGCATGTCTTCCTTAGGAACACTTTAGGAACAAGGAAACCCTTACTAGAAACTCAGCCCCACCTTGCATACTTTCCTCCATGGATCATTGGCTAGAATCAAGGGAGACTGAAGCATTTCTTTTCTTCTTCTTCTTCTTCTTCTTCTCCTTCTCCTTCTCCTTCTCCTTCTCCTTCTCCTTCCTTCTCCTTCCTTCTCCTTTCTTCTCCTTCTCCTTCTTCTCCTTCTTCTCCTTCTTATCCTTCTTCTTCTCCTTCTCCTTCTCCTTCTCCTCCTTCTTCTTTCTTCTTTCTTCTTTCTTCTTTCTTCTTCTTTAGTTATGAATGTATTTGATGGGTAGAGTAAGAGAGAGAAGGAAGAAGATAGAGATAGAAAAAGATCTTGCATCATCTACTGCTTCATTCCCCAAATGCCTGCAACAGCTGGGGCTGGTTCAGGCTGAAGCAAGAGCCAGGAGCTCCATCCGGGTGTCTGAGGCACACTAGCAGAAAGCTATATTGAAAGCAGTGGCAGGACTAGATCCCAAGCTCCCCAGTACGGGAGGTGCCCTCAGTGGTGGCTCAATCGCCTGCACCACAAAAGCCTACCCCAGAAGGGGGCATTTTTTTTCCTGTGGGAAAGCACAAATAAGAATAAAATAAAAACACTGTTTTTTCAACTTTCTTGTTTACAAAGCATTGCTGTTTGCTGGTGTAATATTCACCACAACCTGGTGATAAAGGAAGAAAATATGCCAGGGACTTCATATTACAAACATAAAATGAAAAACCCAAAGTTCAGAGGTATAAAAGATGTGCTGGCAGAGCCAGGAACAGAGTTGGACCTTTTTGATGGAGAAACAGTCTGCAGGGTGCTCTCCCTAATGTTTAAACTACTTAGATGCTCATAATTGTAAGACACTTTTAAAATACCAGAAACAATGAGACAAGCAGCTTATTATAAAGTTTTGGTTGGTTGGTGCCAATTGCAGTGTCTGGCGCATAACAAATCTTCCCAGGCAGACGAATCAATTAATTCACAGGCTTTTATTGGGGTTCCGCTCCCTGGCGAGGTTCTCCAGTCCCAACAGAGCAACAGAGTGGGGGCAGGAGAAGTCGCGTGTCAGAGATTGGAAGGGCTCCTTTTATAGATTCAGGGCATGGGGGTTAAAGGTTGAGGCGGGTCTGATCCTCATTGGTTGACCTTTAGGCACCCGTGGGGACCTTGACAAGGACTTTTCTTCCCTGGAAGTACAGGTAGGGATTCTCCATTCCCGGAAGTATAGGCCTTCCCTCCTTGTGGATCCCAAAGCTACCACCTATCACTTATTCATTCAATAAATATTATTGATATAAAGCATGTATGGCACATGCTTATTCACAATTCCACGCTGAAACATCTTTGTTCATATTTCTTGTATATTTGGTTTGAAAAGCCTTCTGGTTGGATGAGATATTTTTTATCTGGAGTTTGAAACTCTTTGTATTTAGAGTTGAATGATTAGTCTAGCCTTTCAATCTGATGCTTTAAAATAGGAAGTAGAGTGAATGAAGAGCTAAGAGAAAGACATTTGCCATTCCATACGTAGTCTTCTTGACTAAGTACTTAGGGAGCTTTTCCCAAAAGCTAGCTGTGCGGAGTCAGAAACAGTCTGTTTCTTTCAAGTTGCTACACGTACTTAACTAGAAAATTTCTGGGGAACAGTAACACTGCTTTTTATCGTGTTCTTCACCACCATCGTTCTTCGTCCTTTAAACTGTAGTCAGTTTAGCTAAGTGAATCCATCAGGCTCTTCCATCATTATGAACCCTTGCTCATGTCAATCACTTAAATAGCAAAGGACGTTCTAGAATGGTGACTTAACCCTTCTTGGTCCAAAGGAAAATCATCCTGGTGGGTTGGAAACAAGTCCTGGCAGGTAACAGTAAAATCAGTGTTTTCTCCATAGACCATGCTGGTTCTTGTAATTACTGTCACCTAAATCAAAATGATTAAAGTGAAATCATGTCCTTCCAGATGCTCAGCATATACTTCCTTGCAGTAAATTAAAGTCAGTGTTAAGCATCTGAAATGCCTATAATTTGAACCACAGCTGCAAGAAAAGTCACTCAGCTGTGAATTTGTTAGACCATATGTTATTGTGCCAAGTGTAGGTTTTCCTCCCCAACACTCCCATTGCCCCCACTGGGATAATTTTTAAGAGAATGGCATTAGCCTCTGCTTATTGCTACTCCGTGACTAAGAGGTAGCAGGTTAAATAAGGGGAAAATCTTTGGAAAGTAATGGTTTTTAAAAATTAGAATTAGTTCCATGTTTCATGTTTGCACTGTGGGAAGAACCTACTATTTACCATAACCGTCTCTGTCTCCTCCCCTGCTTACCTACCTACTTATCTGCGCGCACGTACACACACACACACACACACACACACACATCAAAAGCAGCAAGATATGCAGAGCTTGTTATACAAGATTTTAGGATAATTTTGAAATTACTGTTCAGACAATAGTTTCCACTTCTTCCTACAAATGAGCCATTTTCCAAGCAAATAGATTAGTTTGCCTATGACCTGATTTCCTTCGAGTGGAGAAACAGACAGGTAGCAGCCAGCCAACCACAGAATGAGGAAGATAGGGCACCCAGACAATTCACAAAGAGAAGGATCACTCTTTGAATTACCACATTGTAGTGTACTTTTGCAGAGCTTCAAGATGTTAAAAGGAACTTGAATCTTCCTCTTGATTCGTAAGAATGGGCATAGCATGGTCTTGTATAGTCTCTTCAACAGTTTAATAGCCTAGAAATTAAAGTAAATTCCCTCATGAATAGACATCAAGAAACAACCAACTTCCTACCCAGTTAGAGTATGGGAATACAGAGGCAATGTCAAAAACTCATGGCAAGAAATGTCATTTAAAAATAAATCTTTTTTTTAAAGATAACTTAGAATAAAACTTTTGAAATCTTGGCATAGTTTTTCAAATTATGCATTACCATGACCTTTCTGAATTTTTTTCATATGAAAAATAAAAATTTGTATGTATAAAAACTCACAATGGATTATTAAAGTATCCTGATTATTTTTATCTTGCCTGTTTCTATAGGGCAAATAATGTATCTTTTATCACGTCTAGGATAATGGCAAGGAAAGCTTGGATTACTTATTGAATATTTATTCTTCATAGAAAGTGACTTTATAACTAATATTTTCCCAAAATATATGTTGTTTATTATATTTATAGGTACTCTCTCAACATTTTCACAATTTCCAGGTCATAGTCCAATAATTAATGATGCTATTTTTTTTTTTTTTTTGACAGGCAGAGTGGACAGTGAGAGAGAGAGACAGAGAGAAAGGTCTTTCTTTTGCCGTTGGTTCACCCTCCAATGGCTGCCGCGGCCGGCACGCTGTGGCTGGTGCACTGCGCTCATCCGAAGGCAGGAGCCAGGTGCTTCTCCTGGTCTCCCATGGGGTGCAGGACCCAAGCACTTGGGCCATCCTCCACTGCCCTCCTGGGCCACATCAGAGAGCTGGCTTGAAAGAGGGGCAACTGGGACAGAATTCGGTGCCCCAACCGGGGCTAGAACCTGGTGTGCCGGCGGCACCGCAGGCGGGGGATTAGCCTGTTGAGCCGCAGCATCGGCCTCAATGATGCTATTTTGTGGACTAACTTCCATGGAGACAAATCTGCAGGTTTCTCCTTCAATAAACTCTTCTTTTCTTTTTTCATTTCTTTTAAAAAAAGATTTATTTGTGTATTTGAAAGGCAGAATGACAGAGAGAGAGAGAGAGAGAGAGAGAGAGAGAGAAATCTGCTGGTTCATTTCCCAAATGGTTGCAACATCCTGGTCTAGGCCAGGCCAAAGCTAAGATCCCGAAACTCCATCACGTCTCCCACATGGTAGCAGGGACCCAAGTACTTGAACTATCTTCCACTGCTTTCCGGGGTACTTTGGCAGGGATCTGGGTCGGAAGTGGAACAGCTGGGACTCAAATAGATGCCAGGGTTGCAAGCAGAGACTACACAGGTAGTGGCTTAACCTGCTGTGCCACAACGATGTCCCCCTTCAATAAACTTTCTGAGGTCCAGGTTCTCACAGCAGCTTCACAGTAGAACCAGTTAACGAGCTTTTAAAAACAAAAGTGCTAACACCTGAGCCCCATGTCAGGTCAATTAAAGAACAACGAGGGCTGAGGCAAGATGGTTGTTGAGTAAAAATTGCCATGATCATCTCCCCTCAGAGACACAGATTTCAACAGCTAACTCATGTACCTGAGCCACCTTCACAAGAGCTACCATTAAAGGATATGTATTCAAATCATGGGGAAGTGAAGGGAAGAGAGGAGGACAGGCATAGAAAAGCCATTCAGAGAAATAGTAGCAGAAAATCGCATCCCCAATCTTGAAGAAGACAGAGACATCCAAGTACAGGAGGCCCATCAGACCCCACACGGACACCATCAGAACACCTCCTTACCTTGCCACATTCTAGTCAAGCTCTCAAAATTGCAACACCAAGAGAGAATTCCAAAATACACGAGAGAAGACACAAAACCACACTTAAGGGAGCCCGGTTAACTGACAGCAGATTTCTCAGCGGAGGCATGATACATTACAAATTCTGAAAGAAGAACCCGCCAATAGTTAACACCACACCCAGCAAAGGTATCCTCCTAAGGGAAGGAGAAAGGAAGCCTTCCCCAGATGAACAAAGTATGAGGAAATTCATCATGGCCAGACTGGCCTTACAAATGGCTCAGTGATTTGTTCATACAAAAGCAAAAGAAAGACAATGTCACAAACACATGAAATTGTAAAACCCACTATGAAGAGGACAAAGGATATTTAAAATAAACAGAAGAAAAATATTTTAAATGACAGGACAGTCATTCCTTATCAATAATAACTTCCAGTGGAAATGGGCTAAATTCTCCGATTAAAGACACTGATTCAGGTGGGTGTTGTGATGCAGCAGATTAAACCACCACTTAGGATGCTGCATCCGATACCAGAGTGCCTGGTTCATGGCCCAGCTACTGTGTGCTGCCGACCAACTTCTGCCAGTGTGCCTGGGAGGCAGCAGATGATGGCTCGGGTACTTGGGCCCGTGCCACCTATGTGGGCAATCTGGAAGGAGCTCTGGGCTCCAGGAATTGGCCTGCCCCATCCCTGTCCACTAGAGACGTTCCGGGAGTAAACGAGCAGGTGGAGCGTGCTTTCTCTGTGTTGTGTTGCTCTGCCTTTGGAATAAATAAAAGTTTAAAAACTCAGTTGTCTTCCATGGACATTTCTGATTTCCAGGAGCTGCGGCAGGGCTGGGGAGTAGGGAGTGATTGCTATTGGATGCAGTGTTTCTTTTAGGGATGATTAACCGTTCTTTGGAATTAGATAGTGGTGATGGTCTCTGAGTCTTGTAAATTGGAAAACAACAACAACAAACCTAGGGGGGAAATTCACTTGTCTTTCAAAGAGGTTACGTAAAGAAAAGAGCATAGACTTTCATATAGAGCCTTTTATTTACCATTTTTCACTCTTCTCCCTTTCTTCCTGTTTGTCCAGTTTTCTGTCTAGTAAATTTTCCTCTAGTCTGAAGAAAGTTTTCGCATTTCATATAATGGTCTGCTGGTGGCAAATTTTGTATTTGACTTCACTTTCCATTTTGAAGTGCATTTTTTTTTGCTGAGTATAAAAATCTAGATAGACAGTTTTTTCCAGAACTTTAAAAAGTTGTTTTATAGCCTTCGTTGTTTGTGATGCAAATTTTAAGAGAAAAACAGGTTTTTTCTTTTCTGGCTTATGTAGAATCTAATTTCAAGAACTTCAAGATGAAGATTCCTTATCATGGATTCTCCCAACTTTTCATTCAATAATTTTTAATTTCTTGGAATCTCTGGTACACCTCTTAACAAGTGATAAAAAAAAATCCCCAAATTTTCAAAAGGGGTGATGTGGGTCTAGTATTTCCACTGTATCTCCATAGGATCTATTATAAGACTGAGTGCTGGTAGATGAGAAATTCGCACCTACTTTTCTACTTCCAGATGCAGAATTCAGACTTCTAAAACAATGCATAATGCGCTCATCTCAGGACAGGACTCCAAATTACTGCCCTTGGAGCTTTAGAGTTTAGAATTCTCAGGTGAGTGAGCTCTGTTACCAGCTCACCCTCAGCAACTCCCCCTCTTCCCTGATAATCCGGTAACCAGCTCCTCAATCTTTACTCCTACCTTGTGTTACAGTCATTCTAGGCCTTTTCTATCATAATTAAAATAATCGTATTTCGGTCATTTTTATCTTCTGACACCATACTTCACAGATGATTGATAATTACATTCCTCTACATTTTTCTGTTTTTATTATGAAAGGAACATATACAAGTGTATTACAGACAATTTGGAAAAAAAATAAGGAAAACACAAGACCCTAACACAACCACTTGGTTTGTTTTCTGCTAGACACAACCGCCTACCGCATGAGCAAACCAAAAATATTTTAAGGAGCAGATGCTTTCTTTTTAACATAAATATCCATGCTAGTATCAAAGAACATGGTTTCTGAAAGAAATCTTTGAAGTCAACCTAAATAAGCCCTCTTATTTTTCAGAAGAGAAAACGGGGCTTCAGGACAGGAAGGCGATGCAGGATTCTCCAATTAGAAGATTTTCTTAGGCAATACTAGGCGCCGCTTGCATCAGTGACTCTCCAGCTTTTGTGAGCCTAAGAATCTCCAATCTTTCAGGTGGTTCTGATGAAAATAAATCTGGAGGATTTACTTCAGAAACACTAACCGGGGAGATGTTTATCCAGCAGCTTCCTCGCCATTCTTGCTAAAGCCGGGATAAGACTGATCACAGTGCTAGAATGTCTCTGTTCTAGAATCACTGAAACCCAAGAAGCATGGGTGGGAGCAGTTTCTCCCAGCAGTTTCAGGCTGAGTAAGCGCTCTCCATGAAGAAGCAGCCCAGCTGCCCTGTTTCTGGCATGCTACCACCTGCAAGACTGGAAGCTATAATGCACAATCCTGAAAAGAGGAGTAAAACACACCAGTGCACAACTGGGCATTGAATTAAGCCTGTTCCAAGAGAATAATTAAGTTATATTTGAAGACAACTATATTGTCTCTGTTTAGTTTAGTGTTCTATTGGCATGACATATATATTTTGTTAAAAATATTAAACATGTAAAGTACATTAATTTGTAATACATAGCTTAATGTATTTTTACATAGGTTACTTATTTTTCTTACCTTATTACACTGGCTAGATCTCCAATGAAATGTTGCGGAAAAAAAGTTGATCCTTGTCTTGTTCTTGATCTCAGGGGGAAAGCATTCAATATTTCATATTAAGTATTTTTTAAAATTTATTTTATTTATTGGGGGGGGAAAGTCTCCCATATGCTAGTTTACTCCCCCAATGGCCACAACAGCCAGAGCTGAGCCAGGAGCATCTTCTTGGTCTCCCATGTGGGTGCAAGGACCCAAGGACTTGGACCATCCTCAGCTGCTCTCTCAGGTGCATTAGCAGAGAGCTGGATCGGAAGTGGAGCAGCCAGGACTCAAGCCGGCGCCATATGGGATGCCAGCACTGCAGTCCAGGGCTTTAACCTGCTGTGCCACAGCGCTGGTTCCATACTAAGTAATTTGCTACTTATGTGTATTTTAGCTTTTAGTCTATCAGATTAAGAAGGCATCCTTCTATTCCTAGCTCGCTCTTCACTTAGTTTTAAATAATCTTTTTGACCTACTGATTGTTCTGTAGGAATAAGCCTGTGATATCTCAGATATGTAATCAAATTTTATTACTCAACAAATTTGGAGATATTTATGATCCACAGGCCCTAGAATCCAAGGAAAAAATGTCAGTCCCTTTTATGGACAAGCTTGTAATATACCAATATAGACAAACTTTCAAAGAAAGATTATATTAATGTGATGATGGAGTTGTGTACAAAATACTATGAGATTATTGAGGAGGAATGGACTTTTGAAGAGAAAAATCAAGGATAGTTTCAGAATAAATAATTTTTGAGCCAAATTTTGCAGGAAAACAAGGTGAGCAAATGACATTCTTGGCAGAAGTCAGCTAAAAGAGATGAAAGTACATGGAGTATGATGTGATAATCTTAGCCTAATGGGAACATTGAAGAAAGAGTTCGTGGGATGTGAGGCCAGAAGGGAAGGTCAGGATAGGCTATAAAATAAATGAAATAAATTATGAAACTTGCTACGGTATGCAGAGTAGGACCTGTGGGAGAAAGGGAGCTATCAAAGTATTTTAGAAAGAGTCTGTAGTTGATGAAAGAGATTGTGATTAGGAAACTAGTTAGGAAGCTAGCAATTGGGATCTGAAATAGGGAGAGTATGTTCAAAGGAAAGGTTGATAGATGGTGAGCATTATGAACTAGAAAACTGAACTGATCATCTCTTTGGATACAGAGAGGGGCAGAGAAGTCAGTTTCTTTCCTTGCTATCTGGGAGGTTGGTAAGCTTTATAAAGCCACAGGGAATGAGAATGGGTGAATATGTTGGGTTTGGTACTGGACATGCTAAGGCTGAGAAAGGCCACCAAATGGGAAGTCCACCAGGGAGATGAAATGTTGGCCTCACACTTCTGGTCATGACTTTACACCAGTCCTGGGAAGTCTGATGAAGATAGATTACTAAAATAAGTCCAGGATAGGTGCTAGCAATTTCAGGGGTTTATAGCAAACTGTAACTCTAGAGGGACCACCTGGCCCCGTGTTCTCCCTCATTCAGTAGTCAGAGCCTTTAAAAACACTTTTTCAAAAATTCATTTGAAAAACAAAGAAAGAGAAACAGATAGAAATGCTGTCATCAATTTGTTCACTCCCCAAATGCCCAAAAAGACAGGAACTCAACCCAGGTCTCCCATGTGAGTGGCAGTAGCCCAGTCACTGGAACCATCACTGCTGCCTCCCAGGCTTTGTATTAGCAGAAGGTCGGGATGGTCAAAGAACCCTACAAGGTGGTGAGAAGTCATGGCCTTTCCTTTCTCATGAGTTTTTGTTTTTGCCTTGCTAACCTGTCCCAGAGCAAAAATAAACACCAGAAGTCAAGAAGGTAGATGGATTTTCTTCTTTTTCAGCTCTCTCTTTCCCGAGTTTCCTCTTCTTCCCAGTGTCCAGGTTCACCTTTCAGGAATGCCCATGTCTCCTCACTGGATTTGCCACCCCTGTGTTCTTTCCGGTGCTGCAAATTCAAGCTTCCCCAGCTTTGTAGACCAAAAATAGAGAAAAGAACACTCTGGCAACTTCTGTGAGTTGAGTAGACACAAAGTCCACTGATCCATCTCCCCAGTAGCAGGAGTTGAGGCTGGTTTCCTCCGGCCTTAAGAAACAAGCATATGCATCACAGAGCATTTATTTCCACTCACCACCACCTCCAGAAACTTACTCCAAAGATCTCACCGTCTGGCCCCCGTGAAGAAAACATGTTTCGTGGGAAGTAATAATGCTGACATTATCCTGCTAAGGAGCATGTGTACCCCTCTATTATGTTACAACTGAGTCTGAATGTGGAAGCTTCCATCGCCCACAGGGGTGTCTCACTCCAGCTGGATTCTTAGCTGGTGAAGGAGGTAGAAGAGCATGCGTGTGTTGAGTCTCAGTCTATTTGGCAGCAATAACTACACTTTATTGACACAAAATTCACTGTGTAAACATAATTTTATATAATCCTTACAGTGACCCAGCACAATTCACATTATTAAACTTTCGTAGATGAAGAAACTGAGGCTCAAAGAATTAGGGATTGCCCAGGGTCTCATGCTAGTGAACAATGGGACTGATAGTTGAGCCCAAACCTGTCAGTCTCTAAAGCCCATGATGAGGTCATTGTATTGTGTGCTCTTATCATGAGCTAAGCAGAGATGGAACCAAAGAAAATAAAGGACTCTGGATTTTTAAAGCAGATTTGTCAGGGAAAAAACTAAAAGCATAATCACTTTACTTTGTCTCTTCCCTTTTCTCTTGTTTTCTTTGCTTTTCTTCACTCCTTCTCCCCTCTCCTCTCCTCTCCTTTCCCTTTCTTTCTTCCTTCCTTTGATTATGAAAAAATCAGAAATGATACAGCATAAAACTGCCTCAAACCAACATCTGGGTAAAAAGCTATGAAAATATTCCATTGTTTTATGACCCCATTTAGAGTGAACATTTTATTTATAGCGTTCTCCCTGAATACACATTAAGGTAATATTGAACTTTTGGTAAAAGTTATACCATACATCTGTGCTGACAGCTCGTTTCCTGCACACAAATCTTTATCTACTACTTTCAGCTTTCAATATTTTCTCCAAAGAAGTAAGTTAGGACATTAAAAGGTCCAGAAAGAAACATGAAACAGATGGAACTTGATTTTTGTGGGAAGTGACAGCCATATTGAATTTAATGGAAAACTAACCAGAGGGAGGTCTGAGAGGAAACCCACGAAGCACACACAGGGAGGGCCGTGGCCTGGCCTGGAATCTCAAAAGTGCACAGCATCTGGCTTACTATTGTAGGTTATCCTTGAAGTTGGGTGTTCTTTAAGACAAAGGGAGTAATGGTCATCAGCCCTTCCTAGGATATGGGGAAAACATTTTTGGCCATTGAACAGCACTGATCCTTTTGAGTCTAGTGTTTATTCCTTTTACTTCTCATCTGGTCAAGTACAGGGCCTGGGGATCTGACCTATGGTGAAGCCCCCAAGATCCAGGAATTGGTTATGGCTGTGGTCTGGGAGCATAGAAGTAAATTCGGAGGGCTGTATTGGATTGGTCTCAAGGAACAAGAGACCCTGAAGTTTGAAGGATAAACATGATAGACAAAAATAGAAGTTGCTGGCTCAGTAGGTTTAACTTGGAGGCAATGCTTGGCAGAACAAGGGCCCCTTTTCTGTTGTGTTTGGTGATAGCCAAGGTTTGCAATTAACACAGCATTGTACAAGTGCAGCATAAACCCTTACACACTCTAGCCAATGAGCCCCTTTCTTCCTGTTTATCAGCGCATCCTTCTCGGCTCATTTCTCTCAATATCTAAATATCATCTGGCCTCTCCTGTTTAATAATAAGGAAAGAAGCAGTATTTAATGTGGCTTCCCTTTTTATCTGAAGCCCCCCTTCCTTCTCCACAATGAAATTTGTTAAAATGCTATTTTCTTTTTTTTTTTTCCATCTCCTCACATTCCACTAACTCCTCTAAGGACACATTTCACTTTGGCCTTTGTCCCTTCACTTTAACAAGATGGATTTTTCTAGAATTACCTGTGACCAGCATGTTTCTAAATCCAGCAGAGAATTTCCAGTTCTCGTCTTCTTTGATGCTTAGGACATAACCTTTACCCTGCCGCTATCAATCACTGCATCTTGAAATACTATCTTTTTTGGCTTCCTTTACCCTCTCATCCCCCATTCTTCATGTTTTCCTTCTACCTCCCTGGCTGCTCTTCTTCAGCCTCTCTGCCAGTTCTCCTCCTGCCTCCAAGTGTTAGCATTCGTTAGAGCTAAGTTCCAGGCCAGCTTTTCACACTTTCTCATCTCATGCAGCCCACCTTCTGAGTTATCAATGCTGAAGGCAGATCTCTTCTCTGAACTCTAGACCTGCGTCCAGTTGCTTTTGTGATACCTTCTCTCGGATGGAAGGACCCGAAACTCAATACGTGTATGCCTGGATTCTTTATCTTTTCCTTCTCACATGGTTTTCTCCAGTGTGAGCGCTCTCAGTGAATGCTGTCTCCGTTCAGCTGGTTGTGAAAAGTTATAAGAAGTCTTTCTTGACATTTCTTCCTTCATTGCACTACACAATTCATTAACAAGTGATAAAGATTTCAAGGTGTTAAATGTTTCCAAATCTTTATTTCTATTTTCCTGTATCTATATAGACAGCATCTTAACCCAAAGTACCATAATTTCTCAACGTAAGAACAGCAGCATACCAGACTCACTTTTATTACTCCCCAGTCAGTCGTTATGTCCTTCAAAAATGAAAGTAGCTGCATCCCTGCCTTCCTGCCTCCATCCACATAGCTGTGTGTACCATCCAAAGGCCTCTCCTTGCTTTGGGTTAAAGAGCAATATCCTTAGTCCCCTCTGTGAAGCCGTGTATCACCTGCTCTGCCCCTCTTCTAGCTCTGCTCTTGCCTCTATACTTTGCTTCTAATCCACTAACTCTTCAGCTGTCCACAGCAAGCCCTTGCAGAATACCAGTGTGCCTTGCAATTTGTACTTTGAATAATTGAAATGCTAAGCCTGAACTAAGCCTGCTGTGCTGAGTGAGCCCCAAGTAGACATGCATGCCCTAAATACCATTAAAGCCATTTCTCTTTCTAAGTTTTTAGAAGTTTGACTTAAGTTAACAAACTTTTTTTTTTTTTTAAAAAGCAGAATACACCAAAAGCTTTCCAGGAGTTTTATTAATTTATCTCTATTTACAGCCCATTGCAAATCAGCCAATATTTAAACTGTGTCCATCTTAACTAGGAAATTTCGATCAAGAACTAGTTGTTCATGGCCTGAAACAATTTTATATTTTATTGCAGTGTTTGTAATCAACATTATTATTACCATTTTCCCTTCGAAGATGCTTAAAATGGTGAACAGAAACAAGGAAAACAAAAACCTGCACCTCCGGCCCTCTTGATAACAGGCAAGCTGAAATGATAGGTCTGGGTCCTAACAAAAGGCTTGAGGCAGGCAAGCAGCGGGAGATAATGAGATCCTGTAATCCAATCCCAGCAGACAGGACAGCTGTTCTCAGAGCCCTAATGAACCCCACACCTTTACAGATCACCAACGGGCAGAACCCGGCGCTGGTGGGCGCAGGCAAGTCCCAACACCATGGGGACGGCTTTGCTGGTGTGAATAACAGGGGTCTGTTAGGAGATTACCTGTCTGCAAAATACCTATGATCTTCATTATGTTGCCTTCTAGGGAGGGGAGGAGGGGGTGTTAGTGTGTGAGGTGATGGGGCTAGGAAAGAAGAAGTGTGTCTCCGACCTAAGGTGGAATCTGCTTTAACTCCGTGGGTTTGTTCAACAGCCAAACGCTGTCCCCAGTGTTGAGTTGCCGGTGTTGTATTCTAAGCAAGTCTCTTGCAAAGTAATGCAAGGATGGATTCATACCCGGGGTTGTCAAACTGTGGTCTTCAGCTGGCAGTTTCAGTTCGCTGATTTTCACTCAGTGATTGCTTATGAACGCCTTCACTCTTTCGTTCATTCTTTCACCAAGTATTTGAGTGTTCTGGGCTGAAGGAGTGGTGAATAAAGTAGACACTGAGTCTGCCCTGATGCGGATTTGGGTCCAACTGGGAGACACAGACAACGAAATGCACAATCAAATAAATTATGAGTGATTATAACTGTGACAAATGCTACAAAATGTAAGAATAAGTATTTTGAGAGAATACTAGAAGAGGAGGAGGGAGAGGTGGAGAGAGGGAGAGAGAGAGAGAGAGAGAGAGAGATGGATTTTAATCTGTCATATAAAAAGTAGAATGAAGTCAGCCGTGCAAACATGGGGATAAGGTGGGAATGGCACACTATAATGACAAATTTTATTATTTAAATTTATTATATTTAATTGATATTTAAAAATGAAATGTATTTATGGGGTACCATATGATGTTTCAATACGTGTATGTCTTATTCAATGTTCCAATTTGGGTCAACATATCTGTCTCCTCAACCATTTATCATTTCTTTAGGGTGAAAAGATTCAAAATTCTTTCTTCAGTTTAAAACACATATATACTTGTATACATATAGACACAGATAAATCAAGCATATGGTCAGTATCCATAGTCACCGTACTGTGCAACAGAACATTAAAAACTTCTTTCACTTCTCTAACCATTATTTAGTACCTATTAGTCAACCGTTTCTTATCTCTTTATTTCCCCTGCTTTCCCCAGCTTCTGGTAGCCACCATTCTACTCACGGCTTCTATGAGATTACTTCAGAACATTTGTAGAAAAATGGAATCAAAAGGGAAGTTGATTTTGGTGCGACAGTGGCTTAATGATATTCAGTTGCTTGTGTGTGCGACATCACCCTTATCCATTTACCAATTGGATATGTGAATTCAACTATCCATTGTTAATAGTGTTACAATAAAAAAAAAACAAACTGGAGAGCAGTTATCTTTTCAACAGACTGATTTCATTTCATTTGGATATATGAGTATCTCAGTAGTGAGATTGCTGGGTTATTTGGTAGTTCTATTTTTAGTTTTTTGAGAGATCTTCATATCGTTTTCCACAATGACTACACTCACATATGTTATGACCAACAGTGTGCAAGGGTTGCTTTTTATCCACATCATTGCCAGCACTTAGTTGTTGGAAATGAGATTGCCTTCTTAATTTCTCTTTCAGATAATTCATGACTGTTGTATAGAATGTTGCTAATTTTCATTTGTTGAATTTGTATCCTGAAGCTTCAATAAATTCATTTACTAGTTCTAAAATTTTTTGTGATAGATTCTTTTAAGTTTTCTATATTTAAAATTCTGTCAACTACAAACTGACAATTTGGATGATGTGGTTTTCTACTTTCCATTTGGGTATCCTTTCATTCTTTGTTTTTGCCTCATTGCTCGGTTCTGTACTGAATAAAAATGGTGGAAGCAATAACCCTGGTCTTGTTCCAGATCTTACAGAGAAACCCCGTAGCTTCTTTCCATTCAGTATGTTTGCTCTTGGCTTGTTATATGTGGCATGTATTATGAGGAGATTTTCCTTCTATACTTAATTTGTTCAGAGTTATGGTCAAGAAGTGTATATTCTATCAACTGTTTTTTCTGCATCCATTGAGATGATCATATGATTTTGACCTTCATTCTGCCAATGTGTATCATGTTTATTGATTTACATACACTGAACCATCCTTGCATTCCTGGAATGAATACCACTTGATCATGGAGAGTAATCTTGTCGATTACTGTTGGATTCAGTTTGCTAGCATTCCACTGAGGAATTTTGCATATAATTTGACCAAGAATATTGGCCAGTAGCTTTCTTGTTTGGTTGTGTCTTTGTCTAGTTTTGTTATCAACATGATACTGGCTTCATATAATGAGTTAGGAAAAATTCCCTACTCTCCTATTTTTTGAAATAATTTAAGAAGGATTATTATTAATTCTTCTTTAAATGTTTGTTAGAACTCAGTAGTGATGTCAACTGGTCCTAGGCTTTTTTAGATGGAAGACTTTAATGGTTCAATTTCACTACTTGTTATTGGTGTTTAGATATCCTGTTTCTTCATTATTCAATCTTGGAAGGGTGTATACATCAAGGTTATCAAACTTGTTGCCATATAACTGTTCATAGTAATCTCTAACAAACCTTTATATTTCTAAGTTATAATGTTGCCATTTTCACTTCAGACTTTGTGTATTTAAATTGTCCTTTTTTCTTAGTCTAGGTAAGATTTTGTTGATTGTGCTTCTGTTTTTGAAGAATCATCTCTTCATTTCATTGATTTTTTTTTATTTTATTTTTAGTCTCCATGTCATTTATTTTGTGCTCTGAGCTTTAGTAATTTTTTCCTCCTACTAATTTTGGGATTGATTTCTAAGTCCTTGAGGTTCAATGCTAAGTTGTTTAGTTGAGTTGGTAGTAGTTTTTCTGTATGCCACAGATTTTGATTTATTGTATTTCTGTTTTCACTCACTTAACAAAAATGTGATTTCCTTCTCCATTTCTTCCTTGATTCATTGTTAGGAGTAAGTTTTTTAATTTCCATGTATTTGTGTAGTTTCCAAAGTTCTTCTTGACTTCTACTTTTGTTATACTGTAATTAGAAAAGATAATCAATGTGATTTATGTTTCTTAAAGTTTGTTGAGACTGGTTTTGTGACCTACCATATGATTTACCCTGAATAACATTCCATGTGCTGTTAAGAAGAATGTCTATTTTGTAGCTGTTGGGTGGAATGTTCTGTAGATGCTGTTAAGTCCAGTTGCTCTAGGGTACAGTTAAACGCTCTTGTTTCTTTGTTGATTTGCTACCTTGGTCATCTTTCTATTATTGAAAGTGGGTTATTAAGGTTCTCTATAATTGCTGTATTAAAGTCTATCTCTTCACTTAGGTCTATTGGTATGTGCTTTATATATTTGAGTACACCAATATTTGTACATAATGTGTTTTCAAATGTTGTTTTCTTTTGCTGAGTTGAACACTTTATCATTATACAAGTCTTCCTTGTGTCTTTTCACTGTTTTTGATTTAAAACAATTTCATGATAGTCATACTTTTCTACTGAATTCTATTTGCATGCAATGTCTCATTCCAGCTCTTTCCATCTATGTAAGCTCTTAGATGAGAAGTGAGTTTTTGATAAGCAGCATATATTTGTGTCTTTTTTTTTCTTATTCATTCTTTTACTCTATACCTCTTAATTGGAGAATTAAGTCACTTTACATTTAAGGTAATTATTAATGCATTAAGTCTTACTACCACCATTTTGATACCTCTTTTATTGCTATTTACTTTGTTTGTTTCTCTCCTTTATAGTCTTCTTTTGTAGTTAAATGGCATTCTTTAGTAATGTATTTTCATTCCTTGTTCATTATTTTTGGTAAGACTATGATAGATTTTTGTTTTGGTGTTACCATGAGGCTTACAAAACACATCTTTTGGTTGTAATAAACTATTTTGAAATTACAGGAACTTACCATTGATCTCTTCTCCACGTTTTGCATTTTTGATGTCTGATTTTACATTTTTTTACATGTTCCTTATCTATTAACATATTGATGTTATTATTTTATTATTAAACTTTATACTAAAGATAAAAGTGATTATGCACCATATTTACAATAGTATAGCATTCTGAATTTGTCTGTATTGTTATTCTTACCAGTGAGTTTTCTACCTTCTGATATTTTGTTCTTACTCCTTAGAGTCTTTCTTTCAATTAAAAAATTCCTTTTAGCATTTCTTGTAGGACAGGTCTGGTGGTGATAAATTCTCTCAGCTTTGTTTGTCTGAAAATGTCTTTATCTCTCCTTCATATCTAAAGGAGAGATTTGCTGGCTCTCTCTTGGCTGGCAGTTTTATTCCCATTAGTGATATGAAAATCCCAACCCACTCATTCCTGGCCTATACAGTTTTTGCATTTGTTTTTTTTTCCTCTTGCTATCTCAGAATTTTTTCTTTATTCTTAACCTTGGAGAGCTGATTGTGATATGTTTTAAAATAAAATTGGTTGAATTAAATCTGACTGGTGACCTCTGACCTTCCTGTACCTGGATAGTGTCTTTCTCTAGAATTGGGAAGTTTTTCTGCTATTATCTATTTGAATAAACTTTCAATCATTTTGGCATGCTCAAGCCACTCTTGAATCCCAATATCTCAACTTTGGCCCAGTCCTGGCTGTCGTGGTCATTTGGGGAGTGAACCAGTGGATGGAAGAAATCTCTTTCTCTCTCTCTCTCTTCCTGTAACTCTGACTCTTTTTTGAAAAAAAGTTTGGTTCCTGGTACCTTATTTTTAAAATTTTTAAAAAATTTTTAAATTTTGTTTGAAAGGCAGAAGGAGAAAGACAGATCTTCTGTCTGCTGGTTTATCCTTCAAATGTCAGAAGGAAGCAGAGCTGACCCAGACCAAAGCCAGGAGCCCAGAACTCAATGCCAGTATCCCATGTGGTTCACATGGACCCAAGCACTTGAGCCACCATCTGTTGCCTCCAAGGATGTGCATTAACAGGAAATCTGATTAGCTTCAAGGTACCCAGGACTTGAGCTAGGCACGCCAATATGGGATCCAGGCACACCAAGTGGTAACTTAACTGTTGTACCAAATACCCATGATTCTGGCACCTTATTTTGTTAAGTCAGGTCTTGGTTACCTGGAAGTTCTTAGTTTTTCCTTTGATACAGATTCTACTTTGAGACTTGGTATCTTTCCTAGAGAGGAGTTAATTTTTACCTTGAACATGATTATAACATGATGATCAGATCCTGAACCTATTTTATAAAAGATACTATGGTTTTACAAGTGTGATTTGTATCACATGGGTCTTTTAAAAGCTGTTATTGCAATTTTTTATAGTTTTTTTTTTTAATGTTAACTGGCTTGGGCCAGTGTTGTGGCATGGTGGGCTAGGCCTCTGCTTGAGGCGCCAGCATCCCATATGGGTGCCAGTTCAAGTCCCAGCTGCTCCTCTTCTGATCCAGCTCTCTGCTATGGCTTGTAAAAGCAGTAGAAGATGGCCTAAGTGCTTAGGCCCCTGTGCCCACGTGGGAGACCTGGAAGAAGTCCCTGGCTCCTGGCTTCAGATTGGCTCAGCTCTGGATGTTGCAGCCATCTGGGGAGTAAACCAGTGGATAGAAGACCTTTCTCTCTGTCTTCCCCTCTCTCTGTCTGAACTCTACCTCTGAAATAAGTAAATAAAAATGTTTTTTAAAAACTGGCTTATTATTTCTTTTTAAATTTTAATTAATTTATTTTCATTTTATTTGAAAAGTAGGGAGACAGATACAGAGAGAGATCTTTCATCTGCTGGTTTACTTCCCAAATGCTAGGAACAGTCAGGGATGAGCCAGACCAAAGCCAGGAACCCGGAATTCTATCTGGATCTCCCATGTAAGGGACGTGGACCTTAGTACTTGAGCCATTATTTGCTGCCTTTCCGGTGAGTAACAGCAGGAAGCTGGGTCAGAAGTGGAGAAGTGAGACTTGAACTAGACGCTGTGGTAGGGGATGCAGTTGTCCCAAATGTGAACTCAACTTCTGCACCAAACACCTTCCCTAAATATTATCTTTAAGGTTCTTCTGCTTATGCTATTACTTTTATTTCCTCCAGTGTCAGTTCCTCTGTTGGAATTTATTGTTGGGAGGCAGTGTGGATCGCTTGTGTAGATCATCACTGTGGCGCCCATCTCCCTGACTGCTCTTTAGCTGGGAGGCCTTGAATGAGTTGCAGAACCTCTGCCTTAGGATGGAAATAGTAATAGTCTATGGCTACTAATAGCAAAATGGAGACAATAGTCTTACTTCAGGGATTCACAAGCATGTTTTGAAAGTTCCTGACACTTGTTAGCCTCTGATGTTGTTGGTATGTTGAAGGATTAGATATTTATTCCGGTCTTTGTGTACTACCTTTGTGCCTTTCAGAAATCCTAAGCAATCTGCTTATTTTCTTGGACTCTGTGTACACTTCTCTTTTTTAGCACTAGATGGTTCCCTGTTTTCAGGTTTGCCACAGTCTACTGGTGCTATCCCAGCACTAGAGGGCACTCCATATCCCCACTTGATGTGCTCAGAATCAAGTGCAGGAAGGTCTAAAAAGCATAGTCAGTTTCCATATCCTCTGTTTGAAGTAGGATAGGCTCAGACACCTTTCCACAGTCACTGCTGTGTGGTCAGGCACTGTGCGACTCTGAACTGCCCTGAGCCTCACTGTGAAGGGACCAACCCCAGGCCTCCATGCAACGACTTGGTGCCTACCTCCATTTTCTTCCCCCAAGTTGACAATTACTCTCTTCATATTGTGCTGCCTAGGGTTGCGGTTGGAAGGGTATGAGAAGTCCCATGGCCACCAACACCGGAGTGCTAGGTCACACCAGAGCCCATAGACAGCTGAGTCCAGGACAGCACAGGGATAAGGCCCATGGTACTGTGGACTGCCTGCTGCCGAGGTGGACTCAATGTCTGACAATGCTGCAACCAGCCTTGGGTGATGCTGGCCAGGAAATAAGTACAATGCACTGATGCCATAGCTTACCACCTGGCGCTGGGTCCAGAGGCTCCAGCCTCAGGCACTGGTCTGGAGACAGATACCACTAGATTCTTCCCAGTGTTCGCTTTTATCAGCCTAGAACTGGATTCCAAGACACAGTCCTGTGCTTTCCTTCTTGACCCACTCCCCATTGCTTCAAGGTTGGGAGAAGGACACAGGAGCCAGTCCTTTGGGTGCCTATGCTGCCACCACGCTGAGCCACCCCTGAGATTCACAGCCATGGAAACCTGTACAGTATTGGAGGTGTGTGCCAGGCCTCACTGCCACCTCCAGTGATATAGGCTGCAACAGGAGTCTGTACCACAAGGATGCAAGCTTCTGCTGACCCAAGGCATGTCCAGTGGCTCTGTTTGGGAGCCCCGGCCTGGAGATAGGGATCCATGGGTTCTGTCTGAGTTTGGGTCTCACTGTGGAGGCCCAGCATCAAGCTCTAAGGCAATGTCCGGTGCTCACCTTCCTGCCCTGCTCCTTAGCAGCTGGAGTCTTTCTCCTCACTGTGCTACCTTGAGGTGGGAGGAGAGTGATGGAGGCAGGCCCTTGGCCGGCTGGCTAAGGGGGGGTCCAGACTTCAGTCTGTGTCTTGGAGACAGAGGCCATGAGGCCCTGTTTGGCACTGGGTTTCACTGTGGAGGGTCTGGACTTGACTCCATTTTCCTCTCCCAGGTAAGATGCTGTGCTGGGTGGAGTTGGTTAGGGATGACGTGGGCAACTCTCCTTCCTGACTTCTTTAATGTGTCCCCTCTCGTCCTCATGCTAAAACCAGGCTCTGTGGTCTCTCATCTGGCTTCCTTAGCTCTTGAGAAGGTGGGTGGGTGACAAGAAGCTTTCCAGATCCATGCCTCTAGGAAGGAGATTACTGGATCGTCTTACTCAGCTCCTATCTTGTTCCATCTACTGGATTTCATTTCTATCTCAATGTTAATATTCAGTTTAAGTATCAAGTGCAGTATAATTATGATATACTCATTGAGTCAAAACCAAATAGCTCCCCCCACTCACCAATGCATATATAAAGTAAAAGCAACTGCTTTTTGCCTGTGTCTCACAAAAATCCCTTCTGCTGGAAAGAAGTGTGATGAACAGGTTAGTGTGCCTGAACAATTCTCACCTAATCATTTCCCATCTGTGGAAGAGTACAAACCCTAAGAATCTTCCTCTGGAAAGAATGAGCAGCTAACCCTAAAGTAACAAAGACAGCACATTACAAATGTCAGAACGTCTTGGCAGTATCTTACTGTGCTTCCAACTGCATGACAATCTGCATCTGTGAATAATCAGTGTACGTAAAGTTCTGTGCAATCTGTATCTCAATAATCACATTCCCAGATCTTTTAGAAAATTACTTGAAATAAAGTTTGTAACTTATCTTTCAGACAATCAATAAAGCTAGTAAAAATAGTTTCACTGCTTGCGTTGGCAGCTCAAGTCTCAGTGTGGGGTCATTCAAGTTGCCTTTGCTTTTGCTCATATCTGATTGATTTTGCAATAATGGTGAATACAGACATTTAAAATGTCCCCAAAGTGGATGCACAGGGCATATCACATTGCTAAATGATAACAAACAGATGATATTCAAACTACCTAATCGATAGCACTCTGTATTTCACTAAATCAAAAAATAAACCAGAAAACAGGCTGGATATATCTTAAAAGTATAATAAAAAAAAAAAAGTCAATTGCAGGCTCACGATCTATCCCGTGAGGAAAAATAAATCCAAAATTTAAACATAAAGAATGCTGAGCCAGCAAAAATGAAGCATCTCAGATCATGAGCTGCTTGTTTCCTGACATGGAGTGGAACATGCAGTGGGCCTGAAGTACCAGGAGCTCTGGGCCTCAGGAGAGGCTCAATCACAGGGCAAGGGAAACCCTGGCCCAGGAGTATGTCCTCAGCGTCCCAAGAAAAAACATCCAAAATGTTTAGCTTCTTTTTTTTAGCTGTTTTAGGAATTATGAAATGTAACACAAATATAGGAAAGTGATGAAAATCTAAAGATGTGTTTAGTCAGTGAAGTGTCATAGTATGACTATGAACCAGATCAACCCATTACCACACCCAAGAAGCTTCCATGCATATCTTTCAGATCCCAGTCTGCTTCCTTCTCTCAAAGGTTGTTGCTTTCCTTTGATTTTTATTGCACTTTGTAAAAATACTTTTACCACCTGATTATGTATTTTTAAACACTGGACTATAGTTATGCCTGATTTTTTAGTTTTATATAGATGGACTCACATTGAATATAGCCTTTGATGGGTGACTCCTGTCGCATGGCATCACGTAGCTGCATGTAGCTAAGATTAATTTATTCTCATTTCTATATGATATTCCATTCTATGCTCTGCCTTGACTGATTTGCTCTTTCTGCTGTTGGTGGGAAAGTGGGTTGTTTTCACATCCCAGAAATAACATTGCTATGGACGTACTTACACACATACCCTTGTGCACCTGTGCAAAAGGTGATATGGTTAGGAATAGAATCGCTGGATCATGAATCAGGCACAACTGTAATGTAACCAGATAATATCGAAGCAGATGCATTGATTTACACTCCCACAAGAGTGGGTTAAAGTTGTCATTGCTTCACATCGTCATCTTCTCTTGTAACTGTCAGACTGTTTGTTTTTGCCAAGGTGGCAAAAAAAATCTTACTAGATTAACTTCCATGATCTTTCTTAGAAATCCCATGTAACATTAATTTTTATAAGTAGGACAGACTAGCAGAAAAATAGAATATACAGAATAGGAAAAATAGATATTTTATTCGCATCAGAATGAATATTAGACTAAATAAGGCAGTGTGGCAATCAGTGTATTCCTCTTTCAACCAAACCAATTATTCCAAACCTGTAATTTGGGGATAAAGCAAGAATAGAAACAGTATGCCTGACACCTTGTAATTTGTGCCTATCTTAGTAAATACAGTTAAATTGATGATAAAATAAATAAACGAACGGGTCTGCCAAGTGTTATATGATATCTCCTCATTTATATGGGCTTGTTCCTTAACTCTTTACTATTTTCCACTGATACATCCATTCTTGTGACAATTACACGATGTTTCAACCTCTAGAGTTTTGTAACTGTTTTGATATCTATTCAGATGTAAATGCCTCTTACGTTCTGCTAGAAAGAGACCTATTTCCTCTTTCTGGAGAGTACTGCACTTTGATTCTTTTTAAAAGCATAGAGAGATGGAAATCACACAGCCTTAATACATAGAGTCCAATCATTTCACCTTCCCTTTGTTTTAATAATCAGAATGCCAGGTAATCTCCATATTTTACCAGCATTGCCTTCAGCGCTGTGCTGAAGTTGACATTTTCCATCAGTCTGAGTCTGACCAGCATAAGCCCTGTAGTAGACATTGCTCTCACAATGAGAAAGAGCACACTTGTAGCCAAGTTTTTGCAACCAAGACAGGGATCTGAACTACTGGGAGTTTTCTCATCCATGAATATTGTATATTTCTCATAATTTTTCCAAAATTTTTTGCTTCCAGATATGTCTAGAGAATTTCTTATAGATATATTCCTAAGTGCTGTGTGCTTTTTATGATACTGTAAATAAAATTTTTCTTCAATTATATAATTCATTACTTCTACTGTATAGGAAAGTTATTGATTTTTATAGCATGAATCTTGTAGTAGGGGATTCACTGAAGAAATAGAAAAATGCATAGTTTTTACAACTTCAATTCATCTCCTTTAATCAGTACAAGTAGCAAGTACACAGAGAAGTTTTCCATGTTTTATTGACACCCCAAGATAGTAACTATTATCATAACTTCTTTTTTTAAAGCAAGATTTATTTCTCTTTTATTTGAAAGGCAGAGTTAGAGAGAGAGAGAGAGAGAGAGAGAGAATCTTCCATCCACTGGTTCACTCCTCAAATGGCTGCGACAGCCAGAGCTAGGCCAGACTGTAAGCCAGGAGCCAGGAACTTCCACCTGGTCTCCCACGTGGGTGTAGGGACCCAAGTACTTGGGCTATTCTCTGCTCTATTCCCTGGGCACATTAGCAGGGAGCTGGATCCAAAGGGGAGCTGAGAATAGAACCGGTGCCCATATGGAGTGTCGGTGCTGCAGATCGGCAGCCTAACCCGCTATACCACAATGCTAACTCCCATTATCCTAACCTGCAACACCATAAAATAATTTTTCTGATTTTGTGCTTAAGTAAGTGGACTCATTCAATGTAAACTTTGTGTCTGGCTTCTTGCAGCCAACATGTTGTTCATAATATTTTTGTGTGTTGCAAGAAATTGTAATACTCATAACTGTATAGAATTCTCTGTTGTGAATTTGCCATGTTTGTCCATATAACTTTTTAAAATTTTTGATTAGTTTTAACAGATTCTATATAGTTCAGATATAATTCTAAGAATACAATGATGTTCTCTTCCTCCTTCTTTCCCTCTCTCTCCCTTTCTTTCTTTTCTTTTTTTAGTTTTTGAGATAACATATATATATATATATATATATATATATATATTTTTTTTTTTTGACAGGCAGAGTGGACAGTGAGAGAGAGAGACAGAGAGAAAGGTCTTCCTTTGCCATTGGTTTACCCTCCAATGGCCACCGCGGCCGGCACGCTGCGGCCGGCGCACCGAGCTCATCCGACGGCAGGAGCCAGGTGCCAGGTGCTTTTCCTGGTCTCCCATGGGGTGCAGGGCCCAAGCACCTGGGCCATCCTCCACTGCACTCCCGGGCCACAGCAGAGGGCTGGCCTGGAAGAGGGGCAACCGGGACAGAATCCGGCGCCCCGACCGGGACTAGAACCCGGTGTGCCGGCGCCGCAAGGCGGAGGATTAGCCTGTTGAGCCACGGCGCCGAGTTTATTTTTGCTGAAATGCTTGCAAACTTCTTGACTTAGGTTTTCCAGCTTTTTCTCAATTAGTAGAATAATTTTTCAACCTTGTATGCAATTACTAGAAGTGTCACCTGCCTATTTTTTAAGCTGAAAAATCTAGAGTTTTCCTCTGTAAAGATGTGTGTGTATGGGGGAATGGGTAGATGGGCATCCAAATGCTTTGTATTTGGTTTCCTTTTTCTGCAGCTTTATAACTGTTTGTATAGTGTTTATTTTTTGTATTAATGTTCCTGATACAAATGACTGGTAACAATAATAGTAACAGACAGTATTTATTAAGAAGTCACTATAGATCAGGTACTCTATTAAGCACTTCATACACATTCTTCAGTTAATCCTCATGACAGCAGGACAAGGTAGACACAACTATTACCTGCCTTTAAAGATGAAGACACTAAAACTTACCATGGTTTAATAAATTCTAATTTATTATTAGTAAATATCTCAGTTCCTCCAGCTAGTAAGAGGTTGAACCAGACTTTGAACCTGAGCAGTCTTGTAGCAGAGCCTGTATTTATAGCTATTATATTTAACTTACTATGATTTGTCTCTGATAAGAGTAACACTTTCATCCTCTGAATATTTGAGTTTTGTTTTAAGATGAAATAACCTATCAATCTGAGCATCTTTCAGTTTCTAGAGGACCTGCAGAGCAGCAGGTGGGCTGCCTGCCATTATGAACTGAGTTCTACACAGGGCTGTGAGGACCCTGGCCCTTGAAGTCAAGGGTGGAGCACGGCGTGCGTTGCAAACACCTGCTCCTGGCCGCCCTGGCGGGAGCACTCAGTAGGCTTCCGCGCTATTTCCTTTCTCTTGTTTCACAGGAAGTTGGGCAGCTGCCTGCTTCCCTGACAAGGACCCAGCATTTTCCCCAGGGATCGATGTAGGGAGAATGTGGTCAGTGACTCCAGGGAACTGCTCTGCTCTCAACGTTTAAAACTGTTGTCCTAATCATCTCTTTCTATTGCATGCATCCCTTGCGATGTTCCAGTGCTTTGAACAAAAACTGGTCTGACTCCAAACACTTGTATAGAAATCTTCACAAATGCAGTGCAGTTTGGGCAGAAATTCTTCCAATTCTCTGGCAATCACAGTAAGGCAACATGCATATGGTTCTTCAGCTGATTTTCAATCGCTTCTCTTTATCTTTCAGGTCAGCATTAAAATGTTGTCTTTTTAAAGTAACTCTCCCTTTGTTGAGGAAAAGCTTTTCATTAAAGTTACCATAGAGTTGCTAAAGACTTCTGAGGGAATGATGGCTGATCAAATGAAACTACCCATAAACAAAACCCTATTCATTTTTTTCTAAAAGATTTCTGTCTTCAGTTTCCAAACTATACCGTTGACATTGCTTTTATGAACAAGTGTCATTAAGTCTCTACCTGTAGTACCACTGAAAATAAACCATTGTATGATTTCCATGTTGAAACCATTAGAATCCTACTCATTTCTAAGCCTTACACTGTTTGTTACCTTCCCAAGCTACCAGAGTTATGAGCTTATGTGAGCTTACTCAATAGTCTCCTCATGTCATGGAGTTTTGATTCTTAGCATGATGCTTCTGTTTCTTCTCAGAGGAACAGTACATAGACTCGAAATGTGTGGATCTTAATATAGATTATACCACCAGTTGCATAACTATGCCTTGAGTTTCTTTTCTGGAGAACAAAGGAAAACAAAGCCAGCCTTTTGAACTAAAAAATGTAAACATCTGTACCATCATCTTGTGATCTTGGCTATCCTCTCAACTCAGATTCCAGGCAAGAGACAGATAAGCCAATTGTCCACATGGTTAATATTAGGATCCACAAGATGGTGAAGGGATGAGTCAGTCCTGTTGGGATCATACAGGAATGTCTCATGACACAGGCAGATCCCAGAATCAATCATTAGAGGTAACCACAAGGGAGATTAGTGGAATTGGATGTTGTCTGAAACCATACATCATGGCCTAGATCTACACAGAATGTTTTCTATGAGCAGTCTGCCACTCTGATGTTTTGAGCAACGTCTGTTGCCATCCGAGCCATGACAACTTTCAGACAAGTCAAATTGGTTTTGATTGTTGGCTGGCCACATAAAACTGCAATATTCGATGGTGATTTTATTCCAAGCCTGTTCATATGGAATATGTGTTAGCCACATCCTCTTCAGCAGCACAACCATGGGGGATTTGGGAGCATCTTCAAATTCAACACAATTCTTGGCATACAGTGGAAACTTAGCTAGTATTTATTGAATGCACACATAGCTGTATAAATGAGTTTGGTTCTTCCCAAAGAACTTCTAGTCTTCAGTTTTCTCTTGCAGGTCTGATCCCTTGTGTGAAGAAGGGAAGCTGAACTCTGAGTTCTTTGAGAACTTTCTGTTCTACCTCCTGCCCTCCAGCTACTCAGAATGAATCCAAAACCACCAAATTCCGGTATTGACCAGTCAGGGCCAAGAGAATCCCACAAGTTTGGTCTGATGGAGGGAACTCTGCTTAGAATTGTACGGTGTGTCCCAGACAGGGGAGCGGGTCAAGCTCCGAGTTTGGGGGAGGAACTATGGATTACTTTCTAGCAATCCAGAAAGAAGGATTGATATAGATGCCTCCAAACCTAGCATCAAGAAAGGATGTGGGAAACCAGGGATAAGAGAGGAAAAGATAGGAATCAGTAAACCAAAGAGTCAAGGAAGAGAGAACATGGCTAGTGTATGGTGATCACGTACAATTGCCTGGGTCAGCTGTCATCTGAGGTGCTGTAATATGGGGTGGGAGGAGCTGTCAGGCCAGGCTGGCTAAGGGCAGGGCACACAGATGACATGTCCTGGGAGCCTGTGTTCTCTGTTCCGGGGTTCTGGTAAGCTGGATATTGACCTTGGCCTTGGCAGACTTGGACTTCTATCTATAGGACCCATGGAAAACAGCTTGCCCCTTGTTTCTTCACGAGGGGGTGGCGGTGACTGTGAGCAGAATGGAGATTGGATGTATGCCTGAGAGGACTCAGTAATAACAAGCCCCAGTTCTTCTTCACCAATCTTTAGACATCAACATCTTTTTTTTCTCATGAGGAAAGACAACCATTTGGAAGCTAATCACTCTATCTCTAATGAATTCTTCTGATTAATTCTCTTATGGCTCAATGTCTCCCATGCACATCTGCCAGTCAAGGTACCTTGAAGCCCAACCAGAATATGGTGGAAATACAGCCCTGTGTGGGGAACTGTTCAGGAGAAGGGTTTGTTTCTCAGAAAATAATGACAAGGCTCACGAGGAATAATCTTGTAAGAAAGGAGAGAGGATTAGCAAGCAGTAAGCTGTTTTTACCTTGATATGGAAAAGAAATCTTGGCTGGGGACAGAAATTCCATGAACTCAGCTGAGAATGTCCCTTTCTCATGTGTGCCTGAGCCTGCTTCCTTGGTCAGTGGGGGCTGCCCACTCCATATTGAGAGCATCTCACCAGCACCTCCCAAATGGCCCAGTCCTCTGAGCCCTGGGATTCTGTGAACCAGATGGTGGGACTCACTCAGCATCTGTCCAGCAGAACTCTCAAGGGGAAACGTCACTCCCAATTCCCTTTGTCTTCTGCCTTGCTGCTGATGGCACAAGAGCCCAGCGAGGAAATCAAACCGCCTCGCTGCATTTGACTCAGAAATTCTCCAGCCTTCTTCAAATGTGTGAACAGAATTAGAAACCCCATTCGTTTCATGGATTAACATCCCCTATGACACTGTACCTTGTTAATTTCCCTGTTGATAATGCCTCACTTGGCAAACACACCTTTTTCTCTTTTTTTCCCAGGTCTGTTCTGTTTCTTCTTTTCTTTGTGTAAAGGGTATGTACTGCCTTTGTGAGATCCCTGTAGCAAGTTGTGAATGATGTATGAAGTGAAAAGTCTTTACTCAGGGCACAGTAGGAATAGAGCAAGTGCTGTGCATTCGTTCGCTGCTGGGCTGAGGTTTTGACTGTGTGCTGTAGGCACACAGACCCTGCATCCATCCGTCACTGCCTCAAAGTCTCAGGAGCTGTAGATCCAGTGGCAAGGGGCACAGTCATGCAGAAAGGCAGAGAAATGAATTTATTGACCTCCAAAAATCCTTCTTGGCACTGTGATTCTGCATTCACTATGGGTAGGGCTTTCCCCCTGTAATTTTAACAAAGGAACAAGAATGGAAATTCAAAGTCTGAGTCCAGTGTGCAGAAAACTAACCCACTGCCTGCCCTGTGATATGGAAAGGTGGTGGTGGGGGAGACGTGATTGTCAGTACTCTGCAGGCTAATCCCGCGTGGAGAGGCTGTATCTATTCACCCCGGCTTGAGAGAGAATCTCATTATGCCCTGAGGAGCCAGCCAGAGATGTGACCTTGCGATTTATGCAGTAGTTTCTTTTCAAGAAACCCAGAACTCTCTGAGAATCATCACGGTTTTCTGTGAGCTGAGTGTCACATTGGTGCATGATCTAGAATTCTCTCATGTTTCATAACTAGATGCCCAAATATCCAGCAAGAATCTTATGCAATCAGTTTGACATTGTCCAATGTTGAATTAGCTGATTGATGGATTATCCATAGTCCAGACATAGCCGGATGATGAGGTAGACCCAATGGGAGGGCAGAGTTGAATCATTAGACAGTAAGTAATTACTGCTAATTGTAAAGACCTCAGAAGATAAACGGGAGGGGACATTTAACAGAGTTGCTGTGGTTGTAAGAAAACCATGGGAGCTGAGGGACATATCTCTCCCATCCAGCCAGTTCCTTGTTTCTCCCAGCAGGAAGCCCGGAAGTTTACATCTTGACTCCTCTCTTCGGGGTGGGGGTAGGAAAAGAATTAAGCAAGTTTCCTTGAGGATTAAGCAACACTCTGGATGAGCGTGTTGTAGGTCTTGATGCTTCTTAACCATGCTTATGTCACGGTTAAGTAGTTGAGCAATAACTCTGGTTTCACTTTTATCCTTAATTGTTTGTTTTTCATGACTCCTCTCCTTCCTTCACCTGGACTCATTCACTCAGTCCAACGGCAGTTGATGGTTTGATCTCTCTAGTCTCAGAGGATGGGTGACTGTGATCCAAGCTGATAGATTACCACCCAAATAGAATCATTGGCTTTTTGAAATTCACCCTTTTCCAGGCTCTTTAGGCACTTATAACTAGGTTTTAGATGTTTTACCCAAAGTCAAAGTATCTTAAAACGTACTGTGGGGCCAGTGCTGTGGTGCAGCAAGTTAAAGCCTTGGCCTGCAGCGCTGGGCACTGGATAGAGCCCCATCCAGCTTTCTGCTGTGGCCTAGGAAAGCAGTAGAAGATGGCCCAACTCCTTGGGCCTCTGCACCCACGTGGGAGACCCAGAAGAAGCTCCTGGTTCCTGGCTTCAGATTGGCGCAGCTCTGGCCATTGTGGCCATTTGGAGAGTGAACCAGCGGTTGGAAGACCTTTCTCTCTCTGGCTCTACCTTTCTCTATAACTCTCTTTCAAATAAATAAAATAAATCTTAAAAAAAAAAAACACCCAACATGCAACTGAAGAAAACACAAACTAGTAGCCTACCATAGTCTCAGTCTTCTACTCAAATTACCCCATTCAGAACCCTCATTCACAACTTAGGGTGCCCTGAAACTAGATGGGGGTCTCATGAAAAAGCTAACTTAAAGATATCACACATGCTTTCATCCTGATTAGAAAAAGTAAATAAATAACAGTGGTTTAAAAAAAGAGGTTACAAACAGCATGGGGAGCAGTTGTGTTGGGGTCATTCTAGAAGGAGAGAATGAGCTCAATGTGCAATTGGGGAGATTTATGTAAGAGTATTCATAAATTATCCACCTAACTTTTATAGCTCTTGCTTTTGATATGGAGAAGTTTTACCTTATTTCTTGGATCAATTATTTCAGTGTACTTAAAACAATAGACAATATATGACAATAAACAATAGAAAAATATAAATAGGGAAATGCATTGTAAAACAGTTGAGGTGGAATCTTTGGAAGACTTTGAAGAATGATGGTTTTCCTTACTGACTGAGGTTTAGAACATAAAGAAAGCATTACAGTTCCAAATAGCTCAGCGAGTCTATGTTGGGAAAGCAGGTGCTCTTCATGAATGCATTCGGGGTAGAAGGAAATCCTGGCGTTGCAAGTTCCCATCTTACCCTGCCCATTGTCTCTAGGCCACTTACACATATTATTTTTTCCAATGAAACCTACTGCCTGCAGGTTTCTTACATACAATTCTGTAATTCCATCTTCTATTTTCCTCTTATAGCTCTCATGATGATTGTTGAATGCTTATTTGTCTACCTGCAGCCTGGCAACATCCCGGCCATCAACTGGATAAACAAAAATGGTGAGAACGAAAAGGGGTTGTGGTTCAGGAGTAGGGGTTGCCATTCAAGTGAAAACTATCAGTTCATCTGTAAGTGTGATCAACCTTAAGTCTCCTGTGTGCTTAGGAATAGATTTTCCTACTGAGACTTTTCTCTTGTTTTAAGTTGCCTATAAATAACTGGTCCAAGAAATAAAATGAAACTTCTCTCTATCAAAAGCAATAGCCTTAAGAAACGGTGGTAACAAACCCTGAGACACTCTGGTTCATCTGAACTCAGAATTCAGCAGGGTTCTGGCACTCAGCATGTCATGAAAATCTAAATTGGTATTAATTGGTATTTTTTTTTTAAATGACTGTGGGTTCTGGTTCCATTAGGAGCATATTAAAGCTGTTGGGGCACAAAACATTTTTCCTCTTTTGTAGTGAAGATAAAAGGGAATCCTGAATGCAAATTTACCCCATTTCTTTACCAATAAACCATTCCCAACAAGCAGACAAATGCTGAAGGAAGCAATTGAAAGCTTCCAAACTTGGGAAGAGCCATGTCTTGACTTTAAGGACAGGCATGTCAGTAATGTCATGGCAGGGGCTCAGCAAGGACAGTATATCCAATGAATCCCATGTCTTCCTAGCATCATTCTCAAGACATTCAGTGCAGAACCCACATCCTCCAAAGAGCAGAGCTTGATGGATGCCCAGCGCTCCACACCAACAACCGGGCTGCACCAGCCCATGACACGCAAGGTTGCAGAGCCCTCCTCCAAGCTTCGAATCGGGCCTCCGTGATTTCTTACAGATATTTACTTTCACACGTGGCATATAGAACATTAAAAGGGTTTTGAAAAATCCCTCAGTTTTCAACTTCTGAAGGATTATTAACTTCAAAGTCGGAAGAAATGTCGCCCTTCTATCTTTGGAAATGCCAGGAGCCTTTGCATATCCCTACCACAGTACCAAGCAACCCCCAGCAGAGAAGAACGATTACTGCCTCAGTGGCGAGAGGATGGCTTTTGATCTCTTAACATATTGGAAATTACTTAAAGGTAAGCCATCTGCTAGCTGAGGAACAAAAACAGATTACATCACACCCTGCTAGAAAGATTGTGTTAAATCCTGTATATCAAGGCTTTTAATAATTCTATATTAAGTCAGCTAATAGGATTAGGTACACATTTTCTTTAGGCTTATTTCCTCAACTATTAAAAAAACCACTTTTTTGTGTGTGTTGGACAATCTGCAAAATTCAAGAGTATTCCACTGTGAATCAGAAAGGGTTCTTTCAAGAGGAAGCGTTTCTTCAGATCACCACTGTTCTCCAAAGTGGTGCACTACAGAAATGGCTTTCCAGAGCAGTTTGTGGGAGAGGGGAAACCGGTGTGTTTCTGTTATTGCTAGCACAATGTGTTGCCTCTGCATGACAACACTGACTACAAGAGCTTCACCTCTTAACTTTTGTTTGGCAGGTGAGGAGTGCAACTCAGGCAGATGAGGAGGCAAGGATGCCTTGTCCACTCAGTAATGATGAGAATGGTAACCATGGTGACAGTCCACCATGAGTTTGATGTGGTTCAAGTGCTGGGGACGCTAATAGAATAAGTAAGTCATGACTAATAAGAGCTTAGGGCATCTGCAGAACTGGATGGTGCAACCCTTGAGAAAGCTTGCATTCTAAAATTACACCATGCCCAAACCAAACATACCGCCCTCCCTCTGTAGGATGCTCCAGCTCTTGGGAATATTAAAAAATATTCACTTAGTAACATGCAGGAATAAAAATAAAGGGTCTTCCTTATTCTTTGCTCCTTCTTTCACTAATTGGTTCAGTGTTATTTCACAATCCCTGAGCATTAAATATATACATTATACAAATTAACTTCCCCTCATTGCTTCTAAATCTTTTATAAGGGGTTCATCTACTCTGAGTACTATTGCTCATCACTGTGGGATACTGAGAGTTGAATATGGCTATAGCAATGATAGCAATAGACAACCTCATTTTTCAATGGTCCTTGAATTAGTTCTTCAAAAGGAGAAAAAATGTCTCAGTTCCCTGAGATAAGTTAATTCTTATCTTGGTGACAATAAAGGTTTACAAATAACCATTGACAGCCAAACAAATGTGAGATTCAACATATTTAGAAACAAGCACCAACTGTTATATATTAAGAGCATTTGAGAAATATTTATTGAATTGCGTTTCTGAGAGATTACCAGGAACCACTGTCATTATTTTGCCTTAGTTATTGAATAACACACAATGAAATGAGCTTAGTTTTGCCACAGTGCAAATGAAAAAGGAAAAATGAGTAGCCCAGACGTAGAGTTATATTTTGTTATACCTTGGTACAAATGGTCCAGTTTTTCCTTGTGTGCTTTTTACAAACATACTAAGTACAATGAGTAATAAGCGTAAGAAACTTATCATTTAGGGAGCTACTTTATTCATTAGCACTTTGAAAAGTTTGTCTCTAATCCTCAGTGTTTTTTCAGAGGAGGGTATTATTACTCCCAGTTTACCAGTGAGAAAACAAATTCAAGGTGGCTGAAAAAAACTGCAGTAGGTGGAAGAGGGAAGGGTTCAAAGTAGGGTGTTACACCAAAGTTCATGTCCTTTCCGCCTTACCTGTCTTTTACAATGTTAGCTGCCTCCAATTTGGTAAAGGCAAGGTGGTCTTGATCTCCCCTCAGTGACTTGGCTTAGCTTTCTTTGTGTCAAATCTTTAAGTGAATGGACAGGATGGTGGTATTTCCTTTGTGGTATGCAGAATCCCTCAGGGGATCTCACACCATGTGCCTTCGGGCCAGTCGCCAGGGTGCTGATGTTCCTTCTACTGGTTAGTTTGAGGTAGTCAAAATAAAATCCTTGGAAGTCTTGTCCTAAGCTACAGAATTTCTCTTTCATCAATCATCAGCTTTAAGTTTTCAAAATATAGTTTCTCCCTAATTGAAACACATACACACACACACACACACACACATACACACACAACAGAAGGCTGACCTTTTGGCTAGTAGTTTAGATTCTTGCATCCCTATTTGGAGAACTTGGGTTTATTCCTGGTTCAGGTTCCTGATTCCAGCATCCTGTTAATGTGTATCCTGGGAAGTGTGATGATAGATCAAGTAGTTGAGTTCCTGCCACCCACATAGGAAAACCAGACTGAGTTCCAGGCTGCCAGCTTTTGCCCACAGTCAGTCTAGAACACTGCCAAAATTTGAGGAGTGAGCCAGTGGGTGGGAATTTTCTCTCTCTGCCTCTTAAATAAGTAAATAAAAATAAAAAATAACTTGTATCACCTTACTTGTTTACTAACAAGTCCCAGTGGAGGACAAAACAAATGCCCAAATAGCAAATCAACAATAAGAGGAAAACAGAGAAAATGTTATCTAAAATATCTCACACATTATTTATTATTGAAATGAGGAGCCCTATATGTAATAATATAATAATTTACTCTGGTAGTTTAATTATTCCTGGGTGAGAAGACATTAAATGTGTAGTAGTACTCAAACAAGTATCTGTTGGATACACACATTGAGATTTGTATTTGAGTTCATTCAGCAAATGTGTGCTCAGTGAAAAAATGACTCTATGGTTGACCATGCATCTTGGCCATCAATTGATGGAAGTGGTCTTCCAGATACATAGTGAATCTACTCTATTTTGTTGTTGATATCATTGATTCAGCAATTTTCTATGGCAGTGTCCTAAATCTCCAAAAATTTGTGCTTACTCTGTAATATACTTAGCTTCTGGTAACATGCAGGATTTTATCCGTCCAAGTCTCCTCTGGGAGAGAATCAGCACTCACCCTGAGTAATGGGGAGGATGGAGAGGAGTCCACATTGACTTACCTATCTCGGTCTTCATCTTAGCCAAGCTGCTTATTTCTCTGAGCCTCAGTTTCCTTGCGTAAAAAGGGAGAACAATAAAACCTGCCTCATAGGGTCATGTGTACAGCAACTTATATATGAAAGACCCAGGATAAAGTAGGCACTAGATTAATATTAGTAAGTCACCCTCAATAATCACGATTGATTGTTCATAATGTCAGCATTCATAATAAAATCATAAATACAACTCAATTTTGTGTCCTGGTGAGAGTGGTAAATAAGAAACCTCCACTATCCAGAAGCAACACCATCACAGAAACCCAAGCAGGACACAAGTTTTCCCAGCCTCCTGCCGTCTGCTGAGTCCCTGTGGAGCAGGCAAGTTCCTGGGGACAGAGGACCAATGGGAGGCATTCCTCAGAGGCTGTGTCACTGAAGGCTGAAGCTGCCACTTTCTCCTCTGTTTGCATTGGGTTGAGTCTGCTTTCAGCTTCAGCAACAACAGGCGGTAACCAATGGTGCTCTTATCACCCATAGCCCCGGAGAGCCTTATTAAAGGATCTTATCTACTTCACTACCTGCCAGCAGGTGTGGATTATTAGAATGTGGGTACTGAGAATTCACTGCTGTCTTGAATTAGCAACCTTGGCTCGGAAATGATATTTTTTATATCGAAATAGCAGAAACCTTTCTTTTTTTCTTCACTGGTGCAGAACATTGTAAAAGACAGGAGTGGCCTTTAGCTAATGCAGATCAGTTCCCATGCAGCCTCAGTCACCATTTAATTACCGTTGACTTCTTCAACCTTTCTCACTTCCTGTATGGGTTATATTTCTTCTGCTCTGTTACCATTTAGTTTATTTGGTGACATGATCAAGCTTGCAATTATGTAATAAGGTTTCATATTTTTCTTCTTTCATGCTTTCTGTTGTGCTGAATTCATTTAAAAACAAATTATTTTCTAAAAGGGAAAAAAAATAATGAGCTAACTTTTTATTCACCTCTTCAGTTCTGCTGTGAAAAGTTTTTATTTATTTGAGGGCAGAGAGAGCGCACGCTCCCATCTGCTGGCTCCCTCCCTAGATGCCAGCATTAGCTGGAGCTGGGCAGGGACCAGAACCAAAAGCTGATAACTCAGCAGGGATCCAGTTACTGACGTCATCACTGCTGTCTCTCAGGGTCTTCATTAGCAGGCAGCTGGAGTCAGGGACTGGAAGCAGGTCTCAAACAAAGGCACTCTGATATGAGATAGGGGATAACGAGGGCCAAGGGCATCTTAGCTGCCAGGCCAAATGTGTGCTCCTGATCCCAGTCTTTTTTAAAAGAGCACTCTCCAATTTCCTCTATCACACATTTCAGAATGATAGAACCCTAAGTAATTCCATGGATAAGGGTTTTCCCTTTAAGATTCCTGAGTATTTCTCTATATAAGCAGGGTACTGTGTGCTAAATTACATTTAAAGAAAAATGAAATCTTTAAGTGAAAACCAAGCATGAACAGTACAAAGGGATTATTAAAGCAATATAAGAGAAGGAATTGTCTTCTGAGTACTCATTTTTGTCATTGTGCACCTATCCCATAAGGTATGGAGAAAGGAACTTTAGAGTTAGGTACTTCCTGGTTCAAAACCTGGCTGTGCTTCTCATAAGCTGTATGTCCTGTGGCGATTAAGTAGATAATTATCTGAACCTGTCTCCTTATCTTGAAAATAGGAATAATTATCCTACCTGTCAAGATTGTCCTGAGGATTAAGTGAAATGAAATATGTAAGATGCCTGGCATATGCGTTCTGTATCTGTGGGTACAATGGACCTATCAGTGAACAGCGGTTGGAGCCTGGATTCTCCTGAGCCTGGAGCCAGAGGCAAAGGTGTCTGTGTTCCTCTCTGTTGGGCTGCAGTCCCAGGGAGGTGCAGAAGCGGGGACGTGGAGAGGTGAACAGGGAGAGAGAAAGAGCCCATGCGCACGTGCGTCATCAAGAGAGGTGCCTCTAGGGTAACTGACTCGAGACAGGCCACACGCTTCACTATCTGCATCGTGGCTGATTATCTTTGACAAGATAATAACTCATTTGCCTTCTGGTCCACTAGCACAGGGACCCAAAACATAGTTGAAGGTTCAAGGTCAGTTGAACCCTTCCGGTGCACTTGGTGAAAGTACCCCTTTTGCATCCCACCATCTGCTTTGTGTCCCTATAAACTCCATCCTCAAGGGTGTAGGGACACAAAGCACCAAATCCACAAATAAGTTGTTGCTCCTACAGTGCGAAGGTGAACTGGTTTGCTTGCTCCTCTGCATTGGCACTGAGAAGAACATATTCACTAGTCACATAACTGCTACCAGAAGCCTACTACTCTACTCTCAGTGATGATAGCACATCTGGCACAGCAGATGGGATCCAGCCCAATGTCTGGTTACATTTATGATAATTTACCATCATCCACCATGAGCTGCCAGACAGGCCCTGAAATGAACATACAGGAGAAATTAACCAAAGAGATGATGGACACCATCAACTATATGTTTCAAGTCTCTGATTATAGCACTAATCACTGCAGTTCCTCCTGGCGTGCTGTGTTGCTTCTGATTTATGGTCTTTGACAAGAATTGGGGAAGTTTCACAGGCTTCCACTTGCCTTTCTCTCGTAACAGCCTTAAATTTCAGATCTGGGAATTGGGGTGGGGGTTCTATCAACTGATAAATATATTTACCCCACCTATGTACTCAGGGTGTAGGAAATCACCTCAAGATGGGAGTGAACACTTTCGCACACTGTGACACGAATTTGGCCGAAAGTCCATTTTCACTGGCTCCACTGAGATTCCACTTTAACTGGATATCTTCGATAGCACTTCAGATCTTTTGGAATCATTTCAGCCCCAGATCCTCATCCATCAGCCTTTACATTTAGATTTTTCCCCTTTCAATAGTGCATGGTTACTCCGCCAAAGGTACATTTGGGGGAAGCATCAAAAGATTATTTACTGTATTTGCTTGTGGTAGCATTGAAGGGGAACCTGACCTCCCTCCCCATCAGTCACTGAATTCTACAACTATGAACTGATTGAGATCTCAAAACTACATGAGGAGTGTTCATTTCTTACCATGGCAGTTGATGTTAGCATTCTCTTCACCAAATCACAGGACACATCTCAAAATATTATGTGAGTTCCAGGGGATCTTTGTAGAGCACTGAATTATAATCATGACTATGTGCCCCAAGCTAGTACATGTTTCTCTGTCTAGCTTCATATATTTTCAAATTTAATTTTGTTTATTTGAAAGGTAAACAGAGAGAGAGAGAGAGAGAGAGAGAGAGAGAGAGAAAGAGAGAGAGAGATCTTACCTGTTGGTTCATTCTCCAAATACTGCAATATCTAAAGCTGGACCAGGAACTTAATCTGGTCCTCCACATATGCATTAGGGACCTCACTCCCTTAACCATCATCTTCTTTTTTTTTTTTTAAAGATTTATTTATTTATTTGAAAGTCAGAGTTACACAGAGAAGGGGGGGGGGTCTTCCATCTGCTGGTTCACTCCCCAGCTGGCCACAATGGGTGGCTGGCTGGGCTAATTGGAAGCCAGGAGCCAGGAGCTTTTTCCGGGTCTCCCAGGATGGTGAGGGGCCCAAGGACTTAGGCCATCCTCCACTGCTTTTCTAGGCCATGGCAGAGAGCTGGATAAGAAGTGGAGCAGCTGGGACTTGAACCAGCACCCATATGGGATGCCGGCACTGCAGGTGGCAGCTTTACCCACTATGCCACAGCACCAGCCCCTTAACCATCATCTTCTGCAGCTCAGGGTTCACATTAGCAGGAAGCTGGAATCAGGGCAGAGCCAGAACTTGAACTCATCTAACCTCATATTCTGACTTTCCCATTTCCAGTCTAAGACCTACAAACTCCATACTACTCTATTCCTACCAGATCATGTGAACTGATTTTTGTAATTCTCTTGACTGTTTTTCCCAGAAGTAGAGCTTGGAGCGGGCTGAGACTTTGCCTTGGTTAATAGTCTAGAGTCAGTGAGGGATGCTGGGAGCCAATCTCCAGTAGAAAAATTGTCATCTTCTGAGGCACCCGCCTTGGGAATGCCCTGAACAGTCTCCAGGCAGGCAGCCAGTGTTCTTCTCTGGTGAGAGTCCTGGAGAGCTTGTTGAACCTGGGAGTTCAAGGTTCTCAGGGTAGTTCATGCAAATATTCCCATTCACTCTTTTCCTATCAAGGATCTGTCTTTGATATAGCAGATCTGTTGAGCCTGTTTGCTCACTCTCCTTTGTGGTTCAGCTGCCTTTACAATTAGACCCTGGGCTTGATGTTTAGTGTGTTCTTCCCTGTAGTTAGTTCCGTGGGGTGACGACTTCTATTGGGGAACTCTGACTTTCATAGCTGGACTTGACAGTTGGCTTCCCTGAGTCTATCTTTTACTTTCTAAGGTTTCCAGTGTAGTTAGCAGCAGTCATCTTCTTTCCACAGTTTCTGTAATTATCATTTCTCTATGCTTTTAAGCACCCAGATCACTTCATTTACCACCTTCATATCAGCTCAATTACCCACAAGTGCAAGTCTAGTGATTATAATGCCACTACATGCTAGGTGTTATCATGGCCACCTTTTTCCAGAAAGGTTGTTTTAAAACTAGACCTAAAATATCTTTCTGAGGGGTTGCTTTCTGGTGTCACTCTGATATCACTGGTCTTAATCTTGGTTTCCCAGAGAGCAGAGCCTAAATGAAGATGTGCATGGTACTACTTTAATAGGGCGTCTAATCCAGATGGGGAGTATGGATTAAGAAGCAGGGAAGGATGGAAGAAAATAAATTTTTGAAAGTAAATTTTCTGCTGCTAAGTTCAAGATAATGCTTGATATTACAGTACCATGCTCTGAGCAGCCATGTAACTGCTTCTCAGTGTAGTCTTTGAGAGGGGGAGAAGAGGGAAATAAATCAGCTAATGGGCCACTGTATCCCACTGGTAAAGTTTTCATCCCATGGGTTAGCAAAGCCCAGTGCATTTCCAAGTTGTGAATGCATGAATGCCTAGGAGGGTCCTGTAGCATTCTGAACTTCAATATTAACCTGGGGACCCTTGGCAGAAAGGGCAAAGTCAAGTAATACAGTCAGTCACTGTCAAGTTGAGCCTGAGTGAATGTTATCAAAATGCAGGCGCAACTAGTCACCACACAGTGTCTGCAGTTAGACATAGAAAGGATTGTAAATGTTACGTGTCTGATTTGTGATACAAAGGGCTTTGCAGCTTCCCGAGGTAAGAGACCACTTGGTATTGTAGGTGCACACTCTCATTCCTCTGCCACCTAAACAAACAAATGAATAAGTAAAGAAAAATGAAAGGTTAAAGGCCCATGGTCTCACCTGTTTTTACCTCTTGAAAGAATTCGTTTATGGAGTATATTTTATATCTCATCAATCCTATAGACAGGCAGAGAAGGCAGTTTTAGTACCACGTGAGAAAAACTAAAGCTCTGAGTGGCTGTGATTGACAGAGTTGATATAATGGTAAAGTGACAAATCTGGAGCCACAATGTAATAGATTCATGCAGAAAGTGATTTTTTTTGGTGCATCATATAGCCAATTTATCTTCCCTCTCCTTCTAGAAATTTCCATTGTCATGACTTTTACCTTTATAAATGTGTTATTGTAAGATTTATTCATCCATCAAAATGAAGCTGGAAGTTTAAGCTTAAAATATATCAAACATAAAAGCATTTCCTATGGTGTTCTATCTTCAATTTGTCTTCCTCAAGCAGTCTGTGTGTGCTTGTTTCTCTTGAGAGTAGAAGCGACTTGAGTGGGTAGGCACTTGAGGATGCCCCAGACAAGATGGCAGCCACCCATCCAACCTGTCTATAGGCTAGCGAGCCCTGCTATGATCTCTGTGGAACCACTAGAGTCATCTTCAAGAAAAGGCCCATGCCATCTCTCCTTGCATTTCCCTCATGCATTTCCCCAGTCTAGGTCATTACCTAGACACACACCTGCTCAATGTAACTTTGTTGAAGGAATGCATAAAATGTCCCCTTCCCTCCATCTACAGAAGAGAGCCTCTTCCCCTCTTCCCTCAGAGCTAGGGCTATCTTGGTAGACTGTACACTTTATAAAATGTCCTTCGCCAGGGCATTTGGCATAGGAGTTAAGGTTCTGTGTGGAATGCTTGCATCCCATATCAGAGTGCCTGTGTTCGAGGCCTGACTCAGCTCCCAGTTCTAGCTTCCTGCTAATGCACTCTAGGAGATAGCAGGTGGTGTCGAAGTTACCTGAGTCCCTGCTATGCATGTGGGAGATGCAGACTGAGTTCTAGGCTCCTGTGTCCAGCTTGGTCCCAGCCCTGGCTGTTAGGGGCATTGAGGAGTAAACTAGTGAATGGGAGATATTCTCTCTCTCTCTCTCTCTTTCTCTCTCTCTCTCTCTCTCTCTCTCTCTCTCTCTCTCTCTCCTCTTCCCTCCCTCCTTCCCTCTCTCCCTAAGTGCTCTAATAGTTTCATGGCAACACTAAAAGATTCCTCTGAGAAGAACATATAACGTAGCTGTGGACTTAGAAATGGGAACCTGGTGTCTTAGCCAGTTCTTTCCTGGGTAACTCATACCATTTCTATGACATCTGTCACCTTTGTTGTTAGTGAGTGGAAACTGCTAAACATTCTCACCCAGCAGTTAAATTCTACTATGCCTCCTGCTTCTCCTGCAACAGCAGGTTCCAAGCAAGGGGGAGCAGGAGTCTTGACTAGTTCCTAAGGGTCAAGAGACGATTTGACAGCCATTCCAGCAGAACCTCTGTTGTTGTTGTTGTTTTCATTTTCTTGGTAGATATTTTCCATCAGTCACTGAAAACTCTAAAAATTGATACCAACTGATGTTCTGAGCTTTTGAAACCATTAGTGCCAGTGCCAAGCCAATACAAGGTGTACTGATATATGTTGGCAGTCAAAGTGATGGGACATGGAGCCTGATTGCCAGGGTTCAGATCCTGCTTCTGACACTTCCTTGTATGACAATGGCTTCCTATGGACCTTCTCCAAGTTTTGGTTTTCTGATCAGTAAAATGCAGACAGAAGTAGGATGTATCCAATAGGATCATTCTAAGAAATAAGTAGATGAATGTGGGTAAAACACTGCCTAACCTCTAAAGTCATAAGAGCTCAGTTAACAGGAACTGTTCCTATGGTGGAACAACTGTCCAAAGCCTACAGCAGCTGCACTTGGGAAATGGTCCACAGGGAACAGTGTCTCAGGCAATGATTGTGTGAAAAGAGCATTTTCCTGGAATTCCCTTCAAGTTTTTAGATCTCGGTATCTTTCCCTCTCATGAAGAGAGAAGTTAGCGTTCCCCTAGTACATGCAGGAACTGTTTGTCATGATGCACAGAGGTCATTTAAGTGCCTATTCTTGTGTGGTTTTTTTTTTTTTTTTTTTTTTTTTTTTGCATTTCTTCAAAGGAGCATCCCTTCCTGTGGGTAAGTAGAGGATTCCAGCTAAAACACTTAATTCGTGTTGGTCCACCCTCTTTTTATATTGAGTTATGTGTATGTGCAAACCAGCACTCACCACACTAAGTTATTTTCCCGAAGAGGAGAGCAGCAATAGAACAGATTAATGCTGTTGAACAGAGCAGTCTTTAGCGATAGTCTTTAGAAAAACTGTTAATAAAGCAGCCTTCTTTAAAATGAGTTCGCCTATGGAGCCAACCAAACCATTTCTTTATTTTGGCTGCATCTGTCCTACCATCCAGATATGAACACGAAATCAGACCTGTGGCCACCTAATGTGTCAAAAATATTTGCAAGTATAGGTTATATATAAACACTCGTAAAAATACATCTAGATATGTATGGACATGCATGGTTCATATGCATATATAATGTATGTGACTTTTTATAGAGAAAGAAGCTTGGTCTTCTATCTTCCTTGCAGCAAGTCCTTATCTACCCTTTGGTCTAGTAATTAAACAATTAAGTACCATTAATGATAATTACACATTACAACAAAGTAGTAAATAAGCATTAACTCACTTGAGAACTATGCTCTGTTTTAGAGCCAGCATAATGTAGTAGCCAAAGCTGGCAAAGCGTTCATTGTTGGCACTCTTCAGGGTTAGCATCCTTAAGGTTGACAACCTTCCTGTCACTGCACCAGAAGTGGGAAAGGCTCACCATCAATCTGCTTTAAAAAGATTTTTATTTTATTTGAAAGGAATAAAGAGAGACGATGTGTGTTAATTTGTTGATTCACTCCACCAAATGTCTGCAACAATCAGGACTGGACCAGGTCAAAGCCAGGAATCTGGAACTCATTCCAGCTCTCTCACATGGGTGGCAGGGACCCAAGTACTTGGGCTGTCACCTGCTGCTTCCCATGCATTAGCAAGAAGCTGGATCAGAATCAGATGCAGGACTCCAAGCCAGATGCTATAACATGGGAACCCAAGGGGTCTTAACTGCTGAACCAAATGCTCATCTCCCACAGTCTTACCCAGCGCATACAAAGCGTCCTCTGGATGATTATCACCATTCTTCTATTTCTACTGATTGGTGGTTCTGGAAGTGCTAATTCCTATGCTACTCTTGAGGATTCAGTGGGAGAATATGCATCTGTCCTGTTGCTACACACACACAGAAGTGGTGTTTGTTTTTCATAAATGCATAACGTGCAGTATCAAGACTGCTGGGCTTCATTTAGAGAAAGGAAACTCCTGGCTTTTCTTACCTGTCCATCCTACACTGAGCTTAAAGATACTACCTCATGAATCTTAGCAAACTTGCTCAAATGGCTCCTGAGAGGAGAGGAAGTGAGGGAGCTTGACATGGCCATAGTTAGCTTTCCCCACCTGGGAGTTCCTTCTCTGAGCTGGGATGCCCTAGTCTTGCCTGTGGCTTGTGACTCATCAGGTCTGGATGTCTCTGGTAGCTGTGAACAGGGTCAGCCTTCAGTTTAGGACAGGAGAGGGATTAGACCATGCCCCCACAGAGCAGGTAGAAAGACACATGCTCACATGTCACATGTCAAAGCACAAAATCATGGAGAACCTCTGGAAAAATGAAAACACTTGGAGAAGGCAGTCATCATACCTCCAATAGCTGCTGCTGCTGCTGCTGCTGCCGCTGCTGCTGACAATAGCTAGACCATAACAGTAGCTCTGCTTGATTGAACCCTACCATGTTTTCAGTATCAGTCTGACATTAAAGCGGGTACCCTCAAGGACTAGACCACAGTTTTCATTGATCTTATGTGCTGGGGTATTAAATCTCTTACTGGTTATCTACAAGATACTCACATTTTGCTAATAAAGTAGGTGATCTGGAAGACAGTTTTAGTAAAGTAGGTAGAATGATGTTAGTGGTCTGTTTAGGAGGTTGGACACTGGTCAGATGCTACAGTGAGGGTGCTAATGACCATTAAAGGACAAAAGAATTAGGGGGTGGCCAAAGAAATAAGATATGGATATGAAAAATCCCTATCCAGAAGTCACAGCTTTACCTTCTACAAGTATGAAGATCCTATCCAAAGTCACATCCCGAGTCCTGACTGGGGGAGAAATGTGCTAGGACAATATTCTTCCTATTAGTTCTAGGAATTTTCATCACCATTAGTAGAATTATTTTATAAGATAATTTCATTGATAAATCAGGGAAAATACTCTAAAAGTTCAAAGGCATTGCATTCCCATGGGAGCCATAGTTACTGGTGAATTTGTGTTAGTACTCATTGTTGCACTTAGGGTAGGAAAAGACGCAAGGAAAATTAGGGAGTATTTTAGAGATGCATAATTCTTTTTTTAAAGATTTATTTTATTTATCTGAATTCCAGAGTTATAGAGAGAGGGAGTTAGAGAGACATAGAGAGAAATCTTCCATCTGCTTGTTCACTCCCCAAATGGCCGCAACGGACAGGGCTGAGCCAGGCCAAAGCCAGGAGCCAAGAGCTTCTTCCAGGTGTCACTTGGCTGCAGCAAGCCCAAGCAGTTTGGCCATCCGCCACTGTCTTCTCAGGTGCATGAACAGGGAGCCAGATCAGAAGTGGAGTAGCCGGACTCGAACAGGCACCCATATTGGATGCCAGCATTGCACACGACAGCTGAACTGGGTATGCCACAACACCGGCCCCAAGATGCATAATTCTTAAATGTGGATTTCATTTTCTAAGAGCCATCATTTGTTCTTCCCAAAGTGGTTGTGAGTATCTAGCTCCCATAGTCCTGTGAATTTGTCAAAGACTACCATCAACACCAGTAGAGAGAATCACTGAGTGGTCAAACATGGCTGGCCATGGCTGGTTCAGTTAAAGTCTTGGACTTGGAATGTTTGCCTTTAACAGGAATAAAACTCAAAACAGGAATATGTCAGTCTTTTCTCTTGTGTAAAACTGGGACTTGGGGGCTGGCACTGTGGCATAGCAGATAAAGCCTCTACCTAAATTTCCAGCATCCCATATGGGGGCTAGTTCATGTCCTGACTACCCCCACTTCTGATCCAGCTCCCTACCAATGGTCTGAGATAAGCAGCAGAGGATTGTCCAAGTGTTTGGGCCCCTGCTATCCACATGGGAGACCTAGAGGAAGCTCCTGACTCCTGTCTTCAGCCTGGTCCAGCTCTGGCCATTGCAGCCATCTGGAGAGAGTGAACCAGCAGATGTAAGATCTCTCTGTGTGTCTCTCCCTCGCTCTGTATAACTCTGAATTTCAAATAAGTAAATTAATATTAAAAAACAAAAATTGGCACTTGGGAGGAAGGATTTCTCTTATGTGCCTCTTGCAGAGTCTGAGTCCACCCGTACAAGGAAGGACTGGGTCCGAGGAAACGTGAGTGCGCCGCTCGCCCGTTGCCCAGCCTCCCGATCCCGGAGACAATCAGACGCAGCGGGGAGCCAAGTCTAGCGAGGACTCATTTATTCCATGCGTAACTGAACATTTTATAGCACAAAACTGCAGAGTCATTGGGGCAGGGCTAAGGACCAACCAATCACTTAAAAGATCACTTTACGGGGGGATTTCTATAGGACTAGCCATATGTCTATATACGTGTTACTAGTCTGGTTACCTCCCCTGATGTTGCGTAGCCAATTAGCTTTTGAGTTCTATCCATCTTACTTCCTCTGGGCGCCATCTTCTTTGCCCCTCCTTGGCGCTGCCCGGTCTGCCATGGTGGTGGCTGGGGCCATGTGCGTGCATGCACGCCGGGTCCCTCCCTGATCTGCCATTCCCAGGACACCCGCCGGCTGGCTCCGCGGGCCCTGGCTTGGGTTTGTGGGCCTGGCTCCGCGCGGCTCCGTTCCGCGCAGCTCGGGCGGGAGCACCCGGGGGCAGCTGCACATGCGGAGCCCCTGGGCCTGGCCTGGCCACGCCATGGGCACGCTCATGCCCCACCCTCTTTTGGAAGGATCTCGGCAACAGGTATGGTGGAAATAGGTAGAAAACAGCAAGAGTGCCGAGTCTGGAAGGTATGTGTCAATTCTTACTTGGCTCTTTGTCCTGTAGACGGGAAAGTTTGGTTTGGAGAATCAGGATTCGTTAAATACCCATATCAAATATAAAATCCTAAGATTGAGCACACTCTCTCTTTAAAGCTTGTATCATTTAAATGGATACAACTGGACCTTTTGCTTTTCAACAAACAATTACCACCCAATGTTTAGAAATAATCGAAAGCTGTCCAGTTAGAAGAGGGAAACTGATGGTGACATGGGTAAGTGTGAAGGGAGACCAGCCCTGCTATAAACGCAGGGCAGAGCCCCATGGTTAAGTCCTGATTTTTATTGTCCAGCTGACGTTTTTATTCTGTTTTAAGTTCCCATGCTTCCAAACAGTTTTGGGAGATTAACGCTTGGCCGTATTGGTTGGCTGATAGATTGGGGAAGGGCTGAGAGGATGGTGGCGAATGTGCTTCCCTTCTTTTTCTCAAGAGTACAAGTGTCAGGTAGAGGCAGTTACGGCGCGGGATTCCAGTCCCAGCCACAGTGCAGTTCCCTCTGCAGAGTCAAGTGAGAAGACGAGGGCGGGCAGTCCGGCAAGAGCCCTGGGCTCATAGTTTCCCTTTCGGGGTAGACTTCAGTCCCCTCATTCAGAAAGTGAGGCAGGAGTCGCTTCTCTGTGTTCCTTTTCCAACTCCGAGGTTTTCATCACAGTCAGCAGTTTTTAAGATCATGAAGTGTTTAAAAATGACGGTAGTATATTCCCCCAAATCTCAATAGCACCTCTTCTTGAGGAAGTTAAAACACAGTTTTCCACTCATTTCTGTCAGGTGAAAAGACATTTCAAGGAGTGAAAGTGAGAGCTAGGAATTTTTTTCCATGTGATGGAGAAATAAGAAGAGGAGGGAAGAACAAACTGCTAAGTCCCTCAGTCCCGAGCAGAACTCAGTTAGGGGAAGTCCATCTCTGACGTCTACTGAGACCCACTTCCTGAGTGTTCCTGTTCCTGCAGAAAGGGATTTTTAAAATTAATTAATTTTTGAAAGGCAGAGAGAGAGAGAGAGGGAGAGACAGAGAGAGATCTTCCATCCACAAGTTCTCTCCCCAAATTGCCACAACAGGCAGGTCTGGGTCACACCTAGGCCAGGATGCTGGTCTTCCATGTGGGTGCAGGGGCTCATGCACTTGGACTGTCTTCCACTGCCCTCCCAGGTACATTAGCAGGGAGCTGGATCAGAAGCAGAGTTGATGGGATTCAAACCACATGGGATTTGGGGAACAGCTTGACCTGCTGCACCACAACACCTGCCCCTCTGCAGAGGGGTTATTATTCTCTGTTAGAGTAGTAACTTTTGAATATATCCCAGGGATATTGTATTGGAATAAAGGATTCTAGAAGAAGAAAATTCATTCAGTGTCCGAAGATAGTCTTAGGGGAAAAAGTATTTTGAGTGGAGTCGGGCCTACTAACAACTGGACCACACTCCACCTTGTGTCTTAGCTCCATGAAAAAAAGAAAAAAAGATAATTATTGGAAGCAACATGCAAAACCATCAGCTTCCCTCTTAATAGACTCTGTGATTAGCAACTCCCTCTTCTCAGACACCATCCAGATAAAGAGACAAGTAGCATGTTTTTCAACCTGCTCATGTGCTTTCTGTCCTATCCCTCAAAATTCTAGCAAGGTGTTCTGATTCTGTATAACCTGCTGCTTCTCCAAAGAGAAGCTATGCCCAGTGGTAGTTTAAGATACACTTGACCAGTGCAAATGTTATTAATGCCATTCATCTACTTCTAACAGCCTTTTCTATTTATGAAGGGAGCATCAAAGCTCTGGGAAATAAACTACAAATAGCCCCACAATGGTAGCGGGATGGCATTTCAAAAGGAGGCATCAAAGGAAGCTCACCAACAGTGATACTTTTTCCTAATGGTTCTGGAAGGATAATTAAGTTGTTTATCACCTTTGATGCTTATAACCCTAACACAGGTGTTCCCTGGAAACCAATTAAAAATACTTACAACTGATAAAGAGTGCCTCTCAGCTCAACAAATTTACTAATAATCCAATCCCATTTGGAAAAGCATCTTGTCAGGTCTTTAGACACCAAAAGGCAACTTTCACACTCATTTACACTTCAGTGCCCATAGTGATAGGCACACAAAGGGTATTTATTCAGCCTCCCTTGATCTCACTAGAAAAGTCCTCCAGAAAGCTCCCCTCAGCTATTGAACGATAACTTGACTTTCAAAGTATGAATTGTGCTCAGTACCTTGGGATTTCCTTTGAAAGGAAAAGGACCAGGATCTTTCCGATGATGTCTTCGCCTAATTGTCAGGGAACAGTGATGCCTTGAATCTACTGTCCACGATCTGTAACTTTCAGTGGTCACCACGTTGATTGCTCTTAGGACTCATGGAAGAGGGAAAGGTTTCTTTGTGCAAATCCCAGTGGTAACAGGTGAATTGTTGGTTCCTTACATACTGAGCAGTCCCATCAAGTCCCTAATCCTGGCCCTATTCGTATTCATTGGCTATCAGGCTGTTCCCAGTCTATCGTAGGACCTTAAAATCTGGTTGAAAAGTCCATCACCAAAGTTTCTGAAGGCTTCCTAGTTTTCCTTGCTGGTTGATTAGTGGGCTTGTCTCAGCCCCTTCATCCGCCTCAGCGTCCTCCTGAACAGTTGCTCCATGCCTTTAGAAATACAGCTACTCTCAGTTCGCTCTTCCTCACTCGTTATCTCCCCTTCAGTTGAGGCAGGAAGTGTGACTTTGGATTTGTCACCAAAGAGCTGTGTGCCCCCTTTCCTCTCTGGACCCTCTTTTCCTGGTTTCCTTACTTGGAAGGAGAGAATTGGACTGGAAGACATGTGAAGTACCTTTCAGCCCTAAATTTCACATGAAGTTTTTGGCAGATGGCAGATTCTGATACATCACATTATTTCCCCACTGCTGAACACTCCAGCCCCCTATAAACTACTTGTTTTATCATCAGTTTTTCTTCTGGCCCTCTTGAATGTATGGTTGAAATAAAGTCTTGGCCAATGTTGCTGCAGATGAGAGAATGGGGAAGAGAGTGGTATGAGATAAAACTGCAGAAAGAGGCCGGCGCCGTGGCTCAACAGGCTAATCCTCCGCCTTGCGGCGCCGGCACACCAGGTTCTAGTCCCGGTCGGGGCACCGGATTCTGTCCCGGTTGTCCCTCTTCCAGGCCAGCCCTCTGCTGTGGCCCAGGAGTGCAGTGGAGGATGGCCCAAGTGCTTGGGCCCTGCACCCCATGGGAGACCAGGAAAAAGCACCTAGCACCTGGCTCCTGCCATCGGATGAGCGCGGTGCTCCGTCCGCAGTGTGCCGACCGCGGCAGCCATTGGAGGGTGAACCAACGGCAAAGGAAGACCTTTCTCTCTGTCTCTCTCTCTCACTGTCCACTCTGCCTGTAAAAAAAAAAAAAAAAAAAACTGCAGAAAGATGTTCAGGCTTCCTAAGAAAACAATGGAGAATTTTCAGCCAGTGGAAAATTATTGGCCATCAATGTGGAGGTCAGAGTGACAGGAGTTCTAAGTCAGTGAAATGTTGCTATTTTCATCAATAAGCTTTTGCAGCAGTCTGGCAAGGGGAACAGTCCTGTGTAGTGGTTGACTATGGAGACAGAAGTGAGTGGATGCAAGAGCTGTTTGGGAAAGTGAGACTTACAGGAGGTGAGGATGGCTGTTAGTTTTCTGGCTTGTGCCACTGGATGCATTCACTGAGATGGGAACCAACAGAAGAGGATCAGGGTTAGGGTGAGCAGAGGAGACCTTTAATTCTTTCTTCAACACTCAAGTGTGAGATAACTTTGAGGCATCCAGTGAAGGTGCCAAGTAGGCAATTGGGTATTGGGTCTGAAACTAAAGGAGGAATTTGGGAGTGGCTGTACACATTTGAGAGTCATCCACATTGATGCCAGGGGCACAGATGAGATTAATTGAAGGAGGGAACATAAAGAGAACACAGGACCTAGGATGGACCCCAAGCCCAAATTATTTGTTTAAAAAAAGATTTCTTTATTTATTTGGAAGGCAGAGTTACATATGCAGAGAGAGAGAGAGAGAGAGAGAGAGAGAAAGAGAGAGAGAGAGAAAGAGAGAGAGAGAGAAAGTGTCTTCCATCTGTCGGTTCATTCCCCAATTGGCTGCAGTGGCCAGAGCTGAGCACATCCGAAGCCAGTAGCCTGGAGCTTCTTCCAAGTCTCCTACATGGGTACAGGGGCTCAAGTCTTGGGTCATCCTCTACTGCTTTCCCAGGCCATAGCAGAGAGCTGGATCAGCCGGGAATCAAACCGGCACCCATATAGGATGCCAGCACCACAGGCAGCGGCTTTACCCACTGTGCCACAGCACCACCCCCTGGACCCCAGATTCTAATACCCAGGTAGAAGAGGACGGACTGGTGAGCGATGTGGAGTGACTATGGAAGTAGGAGGGAAACCAAGAAGTGCAGTGTCAGGAAACAGGGGCTTATTTCATGAAGTAGGGAGTAGACGATAGCATCAAATCTTGTCGAGAGACTACAAAGGGGTAGAAAAATGTCCACCTTCGCCAGTGCTGTTCTAGTGGAATTGTAAGAGAAGAACCAGGTTGGGGTGGGAAGAGGAGGCACTGAGAGGTGACAAACAGGAGCAGTGAGTGTTAAGAATCTGGTTCTGAACTAGGGAGGGAGGTGGAGGAGTATATCTAGGGAGATCATGGCCTTGAATGATGACAACTTAAATGAGAATCAAGTGTTTATTATACAAATGTTTATTGAGCCCTTTTCTCATGCAAAACAATGTTTTAGGCAATGGGGATGCAGCAGAAAATTGTAAACATTCTTGTCCCCATGAAATGTACATGCTGGTGAGAAGGCAGAGGCACAGACAATAAGCAGGCATATAAGCATGTCATGATCCCAGTGGTTACAATGCACGAAGGTAAATGATGTAAACGGGCTCTTAGAGCACCCATCTATGCTCCTGCTCTCAGCAGAGTTACGAACCTTGAAAACTCCGTGCTGGCCCCAGTGGTTCCAAGCTCCCCCATCAGAACTTGCCTCGACAGCATTTCTGCATACCAGCTCCCTCCTACCTAATCCACAGAGCTCCCACCCAAAGGCAGCTGTGAGTCATTGCTCCTGTTCCTTACTGGCCAGTCATAAAGCCTTCCTCTTCTCAGAAGACTGGCATCCCAGACTGTGGTGGGGAACAACGGCCAGCGACTTCTGCCTTTTTCTGTAACAAAGGGCAGGGGGAGAGTACTCTTTTGTGTAAGTGGTCAAGAAAGACCTCTCTGGTGTCTGGTTGCCAGATTTAGCAAATAAAGTCACAAGATACACAGTTAGTTGTGAAATTCAGATAAACAGCAAATACTAGCTTTTGGTACAATCATATCCCGTGCAATATTAGGGGAATACTTACACCAAAACAAGATTTGTTGTTTATCAGAAATTCAAATTTAACTGAGCATTTTTTATTCTATCTGACAGGTCTAATCTGGTGAAATGACATTTGCAGTGTTTGATGTCAGTGGAAACTCTACAGTTTGAACAGGTTACTTGAATATAAAGGAGAGAAGGATGGCTACATTTGGGTGTGATATAAAGTTCTTAAGAAGTCATAAGGGATGCAGTCCAAAGTCCAGTGGGAGGGGTTTATCCTTGAGAGTGGAAAGAAGAGGGGCTGCTGTGGAAGCATGGTGGTTTGTCGGCAGGGTCAAGGGCAAGGGCAGGGGTCCTGGATGACTTCCCTCATGCTAGTCCAGGGGTAGCCTACAAAGACAGACAGCTGCATGGGCAGGGGAATGGGTTAGAAGTCAAAGATAATGGAGATCAAAAGAGGAAGAGCTGGACTTGGCCTGGCAGGTTGAGAGCTGTGGTCATGAATGAAGTTGATTCTTCACAGTCCCAGTTAGCAGTGCTGAGCTCCATGAAGATAGGAGGGAGGAGAACTCCATCTCCTCCCACCTGCCTGGCTCCTCCTGTCCCAGCTGGCCTCGCCCCCTGCCCTGCCCTTGGGCTTTTGAATGGACAGAGATTGCTAACCACTTAGTCCCAGCCTGTTTGCCTTGGGGGCTTTGGCAGAGAATTGGGCCCATTAAGCCATTAAACTGTTTTATTTTAGTTGGAAAGGTTGTTGCTACTGTAGAAGCTACCTTAATAGCCCCTCTTTGGAAAGGAGATGGATTTAAAGATAACATCAAAAGAGCCGTTTCTGGAGCACCTGATTTTGATACAAGCTCCATCTCTAGAGCCTGAAATAAACCGGTGATTTGGCAATTAACCAGATAATTTATACAGTATTGACAGACAGCCAAAGAGGATAGATAATACATTGAACTTGACTTGTTGCTTTTTGTCTCTGTTGTGTTTAGGCTTCTGCCTTTTACATACTCCTTCGCTGGGGCATATTTCCTTGTTTCAGTAGCACCAATTGCATTTAAGAGGCAAACGATGTGGAACAAGTTAAAACGTATTTTATTCATTAACATTTTACGTTTCATAATCATATTGTTGCATTCTTCACAAGCATAATAATTGCTTTGCATTATTTCATTTATATGCAGAACATTTTTATGACATGTGCATTCATGTTTCATAAACACAAAGCTAAATACAGAACTTTCCAGAACGAGAGTAAGGTTAACGTGACCTTCTTTTGAGTGAAGTTTAGCTCCGTGGGCCATTACCACAGTGCTCCTATCCGGCGACATCAACAGCTCCTCAACAGCATTGAGCATGCACACTGGAGGGCGATGACATCCGTGTTCAGGAGGAAAGGGTAAATGTCCACCAGCTGTGGGAGGGTGTAGTGGGGGAGCAGTTCCCAGAATGCCACTCTCGATTTCTTCCAGGTGAAGGCAGAGCGCATAACTCTCAGAGGCATATTTTTGCGCTGTTTCTGGTAAGTTTACATAGAGAGAAAGGCTGAAAAATCTTTATTCAGTGACTGAGGACCGAAGAAATTGACCAGGCACGGACATTTGATATTCAAATACTTGCTGTTTGGCCCTATTGATGTCCTTGGGTCCTGTGCTCTTCCGGCCTCTTCCTGAGGGGGGAGGGGGGGCTTTTCCGTGACATAGAGCCTTGCTTGCACCTTCAGTCTGTGACCAGCTCCTAAGGATACAGCTTCAGCCAGTAGTGAGTCTTGGGAGTTGATGGGCATAGCAGGGGAACGGAAGGACATTTTCTCTAGGCTATGTGTTAGGAAACACTGTCCCCACTGTGTGAAAGGAGAAGCTGAGTTCTGAACCAGCCTCCTAGATGGCCTCATACACAATCACCCTGGGTATCCAAATCATTGCTTCCTGCCCGTGGCTGAGGTCCAGGGACCTTTCATGGCGCCAGAGAATTCAGACGTGAAAGAAACCTCCAGGATAATCTTCTCCAGTGACCTGGGACACACCTGTGGGTCATAATCAGGTGGAAACCAAGTGCCAAAGTTTTTGCCCATCAGAAGGGATTAAAAGTGATCCTTATGTTGATGTCATTTTTCCTCGTTCTCTTAGTTTTTTGGACTGAGAGGCAAGGTGGGTGTGCCAGGAATAGCACCTGTAGCTGCTTCCTGTGGCCTGTGTATGTTCAACCACAGCTGTGCGTGTGAACAATACCTGCCAGCTATGGTATGGAAGAGTGAAGGCTGAGAGTCCTAACTGGATGGTTTCCTCATGCCCAGAGGCCAGGTGGCAGTGGTGCAGGCTCTGGTCCTTCTGCTTGAAGGCACCTCCCCAGGGATGAAACAGGCAGCCTGGGATTTTTGTACTTTTACAGAACAGTGGGTAGTAACTTCTGTCTTCCAGCCGTTGGTCAAGAAATAGTACTATATTGTTTTTTTTAGGGAGGGTGGAGGGCAGTGGGACTGCCAACTGTCTATCCCAGTCCTCTTTTGGAGAAGGTCCTGTTAGCTGTCACCACCTTCTGTAAGTCATCAGAGTAAGACAAAAATCTGTTGTAAACCAACTCTTATATTTGCAGACAGCACGGAGAGTGATAATTAGTGCATATGAGAAAGTTGGAAAATTAAGGCCAACACCCATCTATTCCTCTTACAAGCAGGCTTGTTGGACTAATTTTAATTTTAATTTGTTTATTTGAAAGGCAGAGAGAGACAGACAGACAGACACAGATACATCTTCCATCTGCTGGTTCACTCCCCAAATGTTCACAATAGCCAGGGATGGGCGGATTGGAATCAGGAGCCCAGAACCCAATGCCACATAGGCGGCAGGGCCCAGAGTGTATATGAGCAGAAAACTGAATCAGAAGTGGAGCCAGGACTCGAACCCAGGCACCACAATGTGATATGTGGGCAACCCAAACACTTTTTTAAAAAGATTTATTTATTTATCTGAAAGGCAGAGTAAGAGAGAGACAGAGACAGAGACAGAGACACAGAGAGAGGTCTTCCACACGCTGATTCACTTCCCTGATGGCCGCAATGGCTGGAGCTGTGCCAATCCGAAGCCAGGAGCCAGGAGCTTCTTCTGGGTCTCCCATGCAGGTGCAGGGGAAGGACCTGGGCCATCTTCTACTGCTTCCCCAGGCCACAGCAGAGAGCTGCATCGGAAGTGGAGGCTCTAACATCCTGCAAGTGGCAGCTTTACCTACTACGCCATAGCGCCGGCTCCTCAAACACTGTCTTAACTGCTGTGCCAAATGGCCACTCCTGAGAATTTTGTTTTAAATTGATAGATAGCATATCAGGGATAGAATACTAAGTTTCTACTTTCTTAGTAAAAATTATAATTTTTGTCTTTTGACAAAAAATCTGCTAATGCTTCACTTCTGGTTCCAGCATAATTTAAAACAAAATAAAATTAACATGACATAGAATATATACAAAACAAAAAAATTGTCTGTAGTCTACATGTCAGGCGATATCAACCCAGCTTCCTTTTGACCCTCTTCATTGTATAGATGTGAACCTTCAGTTATGTTTTACAAGTAAGAGTGTGGCCTGAAATACTAAGATTTTACTTTAGAATATCGGCTGCATGCATAGAGGCTATCCTTTGGATTAAATATTTTCCTCCCTGGGGGACCCCATTAGTTGTACATTCATTTCTCAATATTCTTTCTGAGTGTGATGAATCAGATTTTCAGATGATAATTATGATCATGCTTTGTAAGCAGCATATTTGTTCTCCCTCTGTACATCTACAGTCGGTTTACATTTACAGCTTAGAAGCTAAAATCAATGACCAATAGTCAAAATAATGCACTGTAATTAAACCCTGGCTTGCAATATACAAAGCACTCTCTTATGCAGTTTGTTCTTTGGAAGAAAATGTAAAAAACCATTAAAAAAGGAATTGCTAAACAAATTATGTAACACCCAAGAAATGTAATGTTTTGCAACAACTAAAACAAGATAAGAGTCAAGTAGAATGATCATATAACTAAGTAAAAGAAGTTGCAAAATATCATGTACAAAGTAACTCCACTTTTATTCTAAAATGTCAGAAAAATATGAACTTTAGATATTCAGCATTTTATGCACCTCGGTGGTATTTTAATCAACTGTGATCCATATATACAACTGTTGTCCCTTAAGATTCTGTTACCTAGTGATGTCATAGCCAATTCACAATGGCAAAAATTGCCTGATGATGCATTTCTTAGAAAATATCACTGTCATTAAGCTATGCGGACACACATGTGTACACACATGCGCAAACACACACATTTGTATGAGACTAGAAAGCTGTATCAAATTTTAGGAAGGTATTGAAAGGATGACTAAGGGGCACTACCACTTATTTTCACAGGTGCGTCAGAAAGTACAGTGGAATTATGGGTGATTTGACTATTTTATGTTTTTTCTGCAATTTTCACATGAAAACTTTCAAAAATAGCCTCTTCGTTTCAATGATGAAAAACCAGGTCTTAGAGAGTTTAATTGACATTTGCAAAGTTGTGCAGTTTAAGCCTAGAATCCGGTCCTCCCAGTTCTCCAGCAGCTCTCTTGGCCGCCATATCTCCAGAGCAGAGCGTCTGAACTGTGGACTAGATTGGAGGACAGCCTAAGCTGCAATCCCTACCCTTCCGTGTGCTATCACCTCACGACCCGGTCTACAGTAGCAGTGCTTTAGTCTAGCTAGCATAGAAAAACATAAAATAAAGGCTCCTAAATGCTTGTGTTTTCTTTTTCTGGGAAGAAGGCAACCTCGTTGCATGAGTCTCTGGATGGAAATCCAGAAGTCTGTGGTCCTGCCCTGGTTGTACTTGATGGGTGAGCCACCACACACTGTCTCTCAGTTTCTTCACCTGTAAAAATATTGTGCTGACCTACTTTTTTAGGATAGCTGGGTGGGCTACTTGATGATTTAAAACTGCGTTGAAAATACAAAGCTCCATTGAAATTGTTTGTCAAGAATTCCTCCTGGCTTGTACCTTCCTTCTCATGCTCCTCTGCATTTTAAGCCCGCAGACCTGGAGTTTTTAAATGTCCAATCCTTAGGTCTACAAAATGAAGCAGTAATTTTCAGAATGGAAATATGTTCTCTAATATTTGGTTCAAATGGGAATGCAATAGAGAAGCATCATTTTCCCGAGACCTGACTGAAAGGTATAATTGTGTGTGTGTGTGTGTGTGTGTGTGTGTACACATAGGTTTAGCACAGGTAGAAGCCATCAGAGCTGAAGGCAGCTTGAGATGCTGGCACCATGAGGGCCCCTCCCTTGACTACATGCGATGTTGTGAGGCTCATGTCCCTGGGGCGGTAAGAATAAGTGGTACAAGCTAAAGACGGGAGCTAAGAGACTATTTTCCCATTTCTTTCAGCCTGATTATTTCCCTGCCTGTCCAGCTATTGCCCTCTCCCACTCTGTGGAGAAGTGGAGGCAGAGCATCAAGAAGCAGCAAAATCAAAAGAAAATTTTATAGGAATAGGAATCAATTTAGTGAAGCCTAAAGTTTGTCTGACCCGCTTGCACCAATTAAAACATTGTTGAGTAAAAGCATACACCAAGAACAGAGTTCTTTCTCATCCTACCCTACCTCAAACCCTGGCCAAGTCTAAAAGGTGGATGAAAAAGGGAAGTGGGCTTGACATTGCAGGCCTACCCCCATGGCCCACTTAAGACAGCTATGAAGGGTAGCCTGGCTTCTGAGTTACAGCTGGGACCCTCTGCAGTTACCCCCTTTTCTTTAGTATCTGAATATTTCCAAATTTTTTCTCAATGTTGATCTTAAGTTTTTGGTTAATAAAAGTGTCTTTCTCCATATATATTACACTTTCCCTGGGCCATAAACATTTTGTAACTCTTCCAATACCTACAAGTCTTCCATACCTACAACAGAGCTCTGTGCAGAGCAGGCAATTCAGAATTCCCAATACAAAGTTCTAGAAGCCTTCCAGTGGATGTTGAAGGCTCTGTGGATCTGAAATCGAGTCCCAGCCCTCCTGCCAACTTACTCTGGCAATGTGGGTATGTGTGTATTGTTGAAAAGACTTCCTTTGGGTCATGATCAAAATCGCTCTAATGTTCCCTAGCACATTCATGAAGACCCCAGAAGACCTGCTATAAGCAAGAGAGACTTCTTCCTTCTGTCTGACATGCTCCCCAGTACCTCAAAGTTGTGGTTTCTTACATTTTTGAGGAAGGTAGGAATCCTCATGGTCCGTCACCCGCTGGATTCCCAGTGGTCCTCATCAATTTCTCCACGAGGTGTGCTCCCAGTGCCTGGTGAAGCCCTCCAGGGAAAAGGACCACAGTTCCTGCAGGGGCTGCCCTTTCTTCTTTGAACTGATGCATCTGACCCACCCGCCATGTGATCCGCTTCTTGTGACCATGGGGTATAAGCTGATCTCCTGTGAAGACCACCTCACACGCCTTCCCCGTGTTATACATCATTTCTGTGTCTTCTCTCCGCCTCGCTTCTCTCCAGCAGGCAGCTACTTGGCTGCTGCAGGTTTCATGCCATGGTGGACAGAGAGGAAATCCTATGACTTCAGAAATCCAGAGCAGCCCTGTGATGGGAGAAAGGCCAGCATGTCACACGCCTCTCTCACTTACTCAAGGGCCCACACACAGTGCTGCTGCTGAGGTGGGGCACTTGTGTGTACCCACGCAAGGAGACCCTCCTACTGCCTGAGCGTGCCCTCGTTGGTGGCATGGTGGGCACTTCAGCCCATCACTCTCTGAGACACGAGCAAGAGGGAGGCCTGGCATTATGACAGGATGAACACTATTGCCCCCGCTTATTGTTGTACCATGGCCCTGACCCAGTGAGCTCATAATCCAGAGTGTAAGGAGAAGCACATTTTTTCTCTAATGTAAAATCCAAGTTGAGTTTAACTGACCAGTCACGGAAACGCCTCGGAATGATGTACGTCCCAGCAAGGGACTGTAGTGTTCTTCATCACTGGAGATGCTCATAAAGACAACCAAGGCAAACAAACCAGGACTAAACAGAACCAGGCTCGTGGGGGGTTTGTCCCTTGCTTTGTTCTAAAGTTAGTCATAGAATTATGGCCTATGGAGATTAAAGCCACCAATCACGTCACTGACCCCATTCCTTAGCTAATGAAGGCAAAATAATTAGGTAGTGTGTTCTGTTCTCTTTGGGCTCATGTGGTAAATGTTTTGATTTAGGACAGTTTGTATAAGACCACAACAGTCATGGTCAAGTATACTTTACATGATCTATCCAGTGATTTTTGATCCTGGGGGATACATGTTGAGAATTGTCTAGGGCTGGAACTACATAGAGCAGGAAACTAGAGTGTTGGCCTATAATGTTCAGCCAGTCGGGTCTGTCTATTGTTTTCTCACTGGTCTCTCAGGTGAGATCACCATCTGGTTTCTGGCTGTTTCTTGGTGGCAAAGGCAGGTAAGTTGGGAGTCATTAAAAAGTTTCCTACCTGTTCTGTTTGGACACATATTCATAAACTGGATCTCCACTATAAAAATAAATGCCAATGAATAACCTCCAACACACATACCCAAAACAAGTAAAACCCAAAATTGCAGTATACGATCTTTTCCCTTCAGTATATCCTCCCTCTCTCCTTCCTTTCTCCTCTCCTCTCCTCTCCTCTCCTCTCCTCTCCTCTCCTCTCCTCTCCTCTCCTCTCCTCTCTTCTCCTCTCCTCTTCTTTCCCCTTCCCTTTCCTTCCCTTCCCTTCCCTTCCCTTCCCTTCCCTTCCCTTCCCTTCCACTTCTCCTTCTTCCCTTACCTTCCCTTCTTTTCCTCCTTCTTTCTTCTCTTCATCCAGTGTTTTTTGAACACTTGCTCTGTGCCAGACAGTGTGCTGGACACTGGGGATACAGAGTGTACAAGATGTAGCCTCTTCCTTGACCTCATAATGGAAACAGGGTGAAGAAGGAGCTATGAAAACTCAGAGTGCTGACTGCTGGAGGAAAGAGGAAGTGCCGGGGTGGGATGGAGGTTGATGGGTGGGATGGAGGACTTTGAGGTAGTCCTAGCCCTTGAACTTAATCCTGAGAGATCAGGAGTCAGCCTGGTGGTTGAAGTAAAGGCAGGCAGACAGAAAAGAGGAAACAGTCCATGAAAAGGCATTGCCAGTGAGGTAGGAGGAAAACTGGGGAGGAGGAACAGCACAGGAAAGTCAGGAGGGAGAGATGATTAACAGCATCAGATAGGGCAGTGGGCCGAGGACTCAAGTAAGATCAGGACTGTAAAGTGATTCAAGGCTACTAAGAGACCCTAAGACTCCTGTACAATATAATAGCCTATCACAACTGGAGCATCCATTGTGCAGAATCCCGTGGAGTTAGGAGTGAACTTGGAGATTTTCAGGTCTACACTCACTCTCGATGTGACAGTCTCTCTGTAGCCTTCTGATTGGGGCCGCTCAGGATCACTTCCAGAGTCAGGGAGTTCTATCATATCTCACAGTCAGGGCAGTTTTAGTGGTAAAGCATTTCTTGAACTCCAGAATATGGCTTTCCTCACCTGTTGAACCCCTTCTTCACTTCATCTTGGGACCACAGTACCCAAAAGTCACAACAGCTAACATTTATTGCATGCCAGACACTCAGTCTGTGTCAGGGACTTTTTGTATATTTCTTCATTCAACCCTTTGAGCAGCCCTATGAAGGTAGGTCTATAAGCACAGTATATAGACACAGTTCTTTGTGTATAGATAACAGTTCTTTACTTTAGTAAGGTACAGAAAATGAGTCATCTAACTGAAGCAAAATTGTATATACTGCAAGAGGAGTATTTCACAGAGTGGAAGAAGCTAAAAAACTAGATCCCAAGAAGGACAGCAACCCCATGGGTCAGGAAATTCAGGCAACAGGAACGATGGGCAGTCCTTTCATGGTGCCATCCTCAGAAGAAATCAGTTCCAACCATTTTCCTTCCTTGGGTCATTCCACTCAAAATTCTAGGGAGGCAAAGTTTGACTGTCCAGAGGGAAGTAGACTACATTAATTAATACCAGGACTCTCCTTGGCATAGGAGTTGCTTTTGCCTGAACAGGGAGAGAGAATACTGAGTGGATAGAAACAATAGCTGCCTGTCAGCACGGGTGCTGTTGTCCCCATTGTACAGATCAGGATACCGCAGCTCAGAAAAGTCAAGGAACTCTCCCAAGTTTACGTAGACCATAAATACCAGGACCAAGGTTTCAGCCTGGGTCTTCCACACTCATGCCTGTGTGGCTTCCATTTGTCCTTGCTGCCTGTTTGCCTAAACTGCATGTTGATGTTGCCCTTGGAGTCCAGCCATGCCCAATAGACTTGAACTTTGTTGTCAGTCCCAGAGCTGAGCCAGATGTCTCAGTTCCTGTCCTGATTCCCGAGGGATGATGGCTCCATAGCTTCCTGGTCCCCCCAACCGCCGCCAAGAGCCCAACTTGCTGTGAGGAAACAGCCATGCTCTGATGCCCTGGTGGGAGATGATACGAAACCACAGCCCGTCCTTCCAATGTCTACCCATTGACCTTGTTTTGCCCTTGGGAGCAACACATAATACTCCCTTCTCCACATGCCGACCTTCCAAATATTTGAGACAAGTATCTGTCCCACCCAGGCTTTCGCTTCACAAAGCTAAATATTCCTGTTCCTTTAACGATTCCTCATACTGTTATCCCATATAACCACATGGGGATAATTTCCATATGTTGGCTAATTCTCCAAGACTTACATCAGATGAGAATCTGGCCCTGTTTGAAAAGAAACCATCTCCCCTGCTTTCTCTTTCTGATTCATCAGATTTCACATAAACCTTCCTGATGACTACCTGCTGCTTTCAGATTCAGTTGCAACCCAATATGTCTTAGTAGGCAAAATTCTTACTCCTCAGTCTTCGTTTGTCATTTCCCACTAACCCAAGGCCCCCCAAAGCACCCTCAGAAGCCACAGCCAATGGGCAGTATGTGTCCATGAGAAATGCCAAGGTTTGACTCCTTGCCATCTTTCAGTTTATATAAAGTCATATGACTTTAAAATCAAGGTTTTTTGGTTCAATGTAAATAATTTTAAGTTTGAACAGCTGTAATCATATTCTCCAAAGAAAATACCCTGAAAGGTATTTGGGGGTGTTTTATGCCAGACCACCCCCTTAAAATCTCCTTAATTGTTCTTTCCAATTTTTTTTAAAAAGAAAGTAGAAATTTGAAAATTGTTTTGAGGTTTTGAGCATTTGCAAGGCATTTCCTCACAAAGACATTAGTTGTGCTCTTTCTGAAACAAAGTGTCTGATTATATAAACAGTTATGAAACCTCCGAGTTTGAGTTGGAAGAAAAGGGGGAAAAAAGATGTGCAAATGTAGAAAAGAAGTTTAGGATTTTTCTGTTCAGAATGTTTTAGCTATGCAACTCCAACTCCTGGAACTGTGCACATTGTAGAATTAAATAAACACTGAAAACTGGACCGAATGAAGCCATATCCCAGCTTGCTTAAGAGGCTTGGACACAGTCAAATATTCCTGTCCTCTTGCTCTGGGGAACATGGTTCAAAATATACTGTGTATAATATACCTGTCATGGAAAATGAAAAATCAGCTGAACTCCAGTAGTGGAGATTATTGTCTGGACCCTGCCATTAGTGAACTATGTATCTTTGAACAAATTTCTATTCCATTTTGAAGGACCTTTCATGAAACCATTGGCCAGTGACCATCTCTTGTTAGATGATCTCCAAAGGTGAGTCTTCGATAAGTAGAATAGAAGAGGAGAGAGAAATTTCTGTTGCTGTGTCGCTTTGTTCCACTTAAATCAAAAAGGGAGAGAGGAGTCTTTCCCAATTCTCTGCTTGACTGGACTTGGGATATGCTGGCTAGAGAACGATTTGACACACAGAGCTTGCGCCTTCTGCAGTCCCTGGCCTTCGGTGTATGGAATCAGAATCTCAGACCTGGAAAGATGCCTCCACAAAGCCCCTGAGCAGTAGAGTCCAAGATGATGGCTGCTTGAACACATGCCGGCGGGGCTCGTGCCACCCGCCAAAGTTGCTCATTCTTCTCTAAGATATCTCTGGATGTTATCCCCTTTTCATATGGAACTGAAGTTGAAGCCTTGTTGTTTCTGGGGCTACCCTCTTGAGCCACAGGGAGACTCTACCACACCCCTAAACTTTCTTACTTCTTTCAGCTGTTCTCCCTTTCATGGGATTTGCAGGCTCTTTACATCCTTGGCCACCTTTTCGGTGCATATTTTGTCATCTCATTGTGATCCCTTGTCTAGCCTTTCTATTGGATGAACATCCTGGATTTATGGAAGTCTGGCCTATGAGGCAAAGGATTGTTTGTCTTGTTCCACCAGCAATAGTAATGCCTTCAGTGTTGCAGAACCAATAAATACAAGGAGACTTCAAAAAGTTCATGGAAGTGTGTATTATGATAAAAAAAAAAACACATGGATTTGACATGTTTGTACCAAAATAAAATATCTTCTAAATCAAAATTTCCATGAACTTTTTGAAGTACTCTTGAGTTTAGGAAGAGTTGGGTTAGACTTACTGGCAGGCTGGTAATTTATGGTTTAATGTTATACAGCGAATGATGTGGAAACATCATTATTAGAGAATAATTTAGACAGTGGGCAACTTTGGCTCAACATGTGTTGCACTGATGTTTTCCAGTGCCTTTGGGGTTCATACAACTCTCTTGGCTCTTTTGATTAATAGAGAAAAAAATCATAAATCAACAAGAAGAGGAACTATAGATTTTTGTCTTAACTCAATATATTAAATAATCACCTGAAATCTGCATAAGACCACCTCTGGTGTCTAGCACCTGACTACATAGCTATGCAGCTGAACTGGATAATTCACTAATTACTTTGGTGTGTACCCTTGTACGTGACTTGTAGAGTGGGTGGGTGTGGAAGAGACTGGTGCAATGAATCACAGCTGTTGAACTATTTAAGTTCGCTAGAAAAGCAGAGACCACACAAGCCCTGTGATTTCACCTGAGCGTTTTTAGCCTCGACCAGAGAACGTCTTCACCAGGACACTTTGCAAGGTACGACTCAGCTCTCTGCTAAGGGCTGCTGACTGGCAGCTGCTTGCCTTGGAGGACAAAAATCAATGTACTAGTGGGATTTAGTATTCCTTTTATCACTGCTAATTTTAGTGAATTCAGTTAGAGTGAACGTATTTTTCTCTGATGCTGTCTTGCACTGTGTGTGTGTGTGTGTATTATTTCACTTTGTAATTTCATAAACAGCCAAGAGACAGAAGAGGCCCTGGCCAATCAGTCCTCCAGTTCCTGGCAAGGAATTAAAAACTGAAGGAAATCAGCTTTAAAAACTTTTTTGGCCTCTCTCATTATCGTTAAGCTAAACCTAACAAGGATATGGTCGGCGGGGGTTGGGGGTCACAGGAGGAAGGATGCTTTTCAAGGAAACCTGCTTGAAACTATTTAGTAACATAGGACCTATGATTTTTAGTTTTAAAAGCTTCTTAATACCTTTTTCCTAAAGTTGGACATAATCCTTAAATCCAGTGTAACTAGCCTCTATTTCCAGTTAGCTTCTCCATTGTGAGCCCACCTTGCATTTCCCCACCACTAGAAACCACCTCACTTAAACTAAAACAAACCCCTCCCTCCCTCACATCATGGAACATGAAGAAAAGCAAAGACTCAGAATCGTCAGTGGTTCTAATCCTGAGTGAAGAGGGACAGTTTGTTTCAGGAGATCATAAATTAAATGACTAATAGTAATATCTATCCTTTAGTGATCCTGGGTTGACCTTTTCTAAGCTGTGTTTCTGCTGTCACTAGGAAGCAATACCTGTTGGGGGACAGAATTCTGCCTGCAAAGAAACGATCACAATTCAGAGAATTAGAAATGTTTGTCAACAGGCTTTGCATTGTCTTCACCTTCAGCCCAAACCTTCCATGACTCCTAGGCAAGGATCTCGCCAAGTGCTGGGTCTGTCTTCCTCCCTACTATCTGACTACTGCTCTCAGCTGAAATTCTCTCACTTCAGGGCTCAAGAATCATGAGTTCAAGGCCTCTGCAAAAGGAGGGCCAGACTGGGTAACCACAACTGGTTAAATCAAGGCCCAAGAAAGCAATTCTGGGGAACACTCCCAGGTTTCACGGAGGAGTCGCTGATTTTTGTGTTCTTTTACTTCTATTCAAATCAAAGCTTTACTGGAAGGTGTTTATATGTGACTTCTTGAACTTCCAAGGGAGTTTTGAAAAGTGTGCAATGAGAAATCCCAAACTCTCTGTGTCTGCAGCATCAGATCATTACACTTTCTGTGGCTCCGAGGCCACACAGAGAGCAGAACCTTCCACGGTAGTAGTGGGTCAGTGGGTTACAGGTTATAGGTTATAGGTTATAGGTTATAGGTCAGTCTCCCCTGCTCAGCTGGAAACTTTAGCAAAGGCAGGTGTTGTGCCCTTTGCATCTTTTTATCCCCCACAGCCTTGTTTGGTGCCTGGCACACAGTCAATAAATATTTGTCAAATTAATCCATGGAGTTAAATTGAAAGTGCACTATTAGTGTTAATTGTTATGACTGGCAAGACTTTCTGCAGGTTACCACGATGGCCCTGGTAACCGCAGTCTTTTGAGGACCAACACTAAGCCCTTTCTCATTCTCCTTGCCAAGCCTGGAGCCTCAGAAGGCCTCGGTTTGATTTCCACATTTGGATCATGCTGAGTGCAGACCCCATTTCGATAATCCATTTCTTTCTGAGGCTGTTGGCATCTCTGGAGTCAGGAAGTAACATCTGCTTCAGTGAGCTGATTACCAACAAGAAAAAAAGAGGTAAAGGCCAGCATTAGGTGGGGTCTGGCTTAGCTTCAAAGCAGGCATATGGCTTGTATCTTAATGAGAGAGTTTACATATTCAGGAAAGATACATCTGAAGGGAAAATTAACTGGTTCAAGACCAAGCGTACAAACATAGTATGTCTGATCAGATAGCCCTGAGCTGATGGCACACTGTCTTAGACAAGTCTTCGTATCTAGACTCCCTCCCAGTTCCCACCGCCTGACTCTGGTGCCCTGGTTTTGCCTCAAGCACGGGTTACTTGAGTGGCTCCTCATGTGACCTACCTTTGCTGAATGCCTCCTTGCACTGAATTCTGCTCCACAAAATAGAATGCTAACCTCTTAAAACACCATGTTCATTTGGTACAACAATATGTACAAGTTTTCCTCTCTGTTCCTGGTGTTAATCTTCCCATGAAGATCTGTTCTTAATCCACATTTCCATGCTACCTCCCAAGGGTTCCAGTCCAGCTTTCTGTTGCGCACCTGGCCCACTCCCTCATTTGGAGCCCGCTGACTGCTTCCCTAAACTTGTCCTGTTTTCCTACAGATTCCTACTTAGGTATGTCACTTATCCAAATTCTACCCACAAGAGCATTGCAAGCTCACCTCTTCCTTAGTGCCCTCTGTCTTCATCAAGTCCTCAACAACACTTGCTTCTCTGAACAACTTCAGAGCTACAAGACACTCAGAAGGAACAAATGTGTATCAGTATTTTAAATATTCTTTGATTCAAACATTATTCGGTGGGATAAAAGCAGAAAGTTTTTTATAAATCTCAGTGTCAGTTCACAGACGGTCCAATGTGCAGACCTCCTGTGATGCAGAGAAGAGAGACCCAACCTAATGAGACAAGACAAGCATGGCAGGGTGGGAGGCTCCAGCTACTGCATCCCCTTTGTCCCTCTCCATCATTGTCCCTTTAGTCTTAAGAGAACTCCACTCTGAAGCATGGGAAGACACAGATGAAAAGAATTTGCTAATTCAGATCTGAAAGGGTGACAGCTTGAAGTGGGACTAGCTAGGTTGAATACAGGGCATGGTGGCAGAGAGAAACTGAACTCCCCAGGAAGATTGAAAAATGGGGTCTAAGTTATAGCTAGGCAGGATTAAGAAGTTCTGGAATTCTAATATCCAGCAGAGTAATGATAGGTGATGTGAAGGTGCTGTATGTTGGATGTTTCCACCATAGATTAGTGTTAATGTTTGAGGAGATATACTTCTCCTCATTGGACATTACACTTAGTATGCATGTACTTAAACATCACATGGTACCATATAAATACGTAAAATCTTTGTTAAAAATTTTTTTATGTATTTGAAAAAAAAGAATAAAGGAGAAATCTTGGGACCCTGTCAAAGATCTTCCCCTAAAGAGAAAGGAGATGGTGGTGATGATGGCAGGGGTGAACATAACAACAGGAGGAAATCTGGCTGATCAGGTTGTATGGCATAATAGAAGATCAGACTAGCAACCATGTACATTTAAATGGAAATTCCTAGAAGAAAATAATTTCTAAAGTACTAGACTTAAGCCTAAAGTATAATCCCTGACACTTATTGCATGAACACTCTTGGCATTTATGATTTACAAGGTCCTGTTTTTTTCAGAGCATGTTTTTCAAATAGATTTCATGGTTACCCACAGCAAAAAAAAAAAAAAAAATTACACAAGCTAGTATTTCGTTTTTAAAAAAGTTACTAAGGATAAATACAATGCATTTTGACTTTTTTTGAAACTGGTTTTGTCTTTTTAATTGAAAAGAATGTTGGTCAAGACCTACTAAATTGACTTCATGACCTAGTAATGAGAAAACTATGTTGGAGCAATTAGGCATGGCTGACTTCCAAGACCAGAAGACAAGAGCTGAGAGACCCAACAAACCTAGCTCAAAGCATGTTCTGAGGGACTGCCAGGGATACTACTGGTCAGAGATAATAAAGGTTTATTAGAAACCTTATCCTTTATTGTTTTGATTGAAGTTGCAGGAAAGCTCCTTGAGAAACCACACAAGGATGGAGAGCTTACTAGGGACATGGGAACAGCCTAGAATGTAGGAATCTACAACTCCTTGGTAGGATATTCAGGGTTTTCAAAAAGCTGAAGAAAATGTATGATGGAGAATCTCTGTGTAAATTTCATTTTTCTACACTAAGATAAGCATCTTTTAATGCCATTTTCCATGAACTTTTTTTTTTTAAGATTTATTCACTTCTTTGAAAGGCAGAGTTACAGAAAAGCAGAGGCAGAGAGAGAAGTCTTCCATCCACTGGTTCACTCCCCAAATGGCCACAATGGCCAGAGCTGGGCTTATCTGAAGACAGGAGCCAGGAGCTTCCTCCAGGTCTCCCACATGGGTGAAGGGGCCCAAGCACTTGGACCATCTTGTACTGCTTTCCCAGGCCATTGCAGAGAGCTGGGTTGAAAGTGGAACTTCCAGGACTTGAACTTGACACTCATATGGGATGCTGACATGGCAGGCAGCCACTTTACCCACTATACCACAATGCTGGCATCTTGTAGATGTTCACAGCAGACCAAAGCTGTCTGATGGCAGGACCATGTCTTCACAGCCCCTTCAGTACCCAACAGGCTGCCTTGGATAAAAGAAAAGTGCTTGATAAAATGTTTGATTAGAGATTCTGGAAAAATGAGTTTTAACTTTGAAAAGGTATCCCCCTTTCGATAAAAATGTACTCACATTTCTGATCTTAAACCCCAAGATTTTGATCCTAGGCTGGCCTTTCTCCCACTTAAACCTCCACTGACGATTAGCTGCTCTAGAAGATGAAGAGGACACAAGCATTTGTTGAAAACCAATAAGCTCCAAACGCACAGCATATTTTATCTCATTTCAGCTGTGTAACAATTTTAGGAAACAGGAATTTTTCCCTAATTATAGATGAAGAGATGAGAGCTAAAAGGTTCTGCCAAGGCCACAGAGCTGGGATGTGCCAGAGCCAGGATCTGAACACACATCTGATTGATTCTGAAGCCTGCCTTTTTCCTGTCTCTTTGGAATAGGTCTTACAAGGAAGGCAGGCTCTTGAGACCTTGGTAGAGAGCCTATGAATCTGGAATCCAGTGTTGGCCCTCCCAAAATCCTCCTTGTCAGGTGAGCACATTGGTCAATCATGTTGAATCTCAGTTTTTCTGCCTCTAAGTTGTAAATCATGGTAGGCTGTTTTAGTGATTTATGCTTACCCAATATATTATGTCTGGTCACAATAATAAATGTGCTTAGAACTATCTAAAAACCTTATTTTTGAAATTCATGTTGGTAAAATGATCTTTAAGGGTTTAAGTTTAATAGCCATAATCATCTTTTCTCATTGAAAAAATTACTTTTGGAGCACAGATTTTTTTCCTCAGGGAGGCAATAATTATATTACAGAAAACAGACCATATTTTGTTAATAAGGTAACTGCTAAGTATCTGACATTTGCTAGACACCATGAGGAATCCAGAACTGTAGAAGACATGTGTGTCCTCTAAAGGACCAACAGGGCTGTGGTGTAGCCATTGAAGCCACCACCTGCAGTGCCAGCATCCCATATGGGTGCCGGTTCATGACCCAGCTGCTCCATTTCTGATCCAGCTCTCTGCCATGGCCTAGAAAAGCAGTGGAGGATGGCCCAAGTCCTTGGGCCCCTGCACCCATGTAGGAGATCTGTAAGAAGCTCCTGGCTCCTGGCTTCGGACTGGCGCAGCTCCAGCCATTGCAGCCAATTGTGGAGTGAACCAGTGGATGGAAGACCCCCCCCCACCACCACCAATCCCTCTCCTTTTTTCTCTGTGTAACTCTTTCAAGTAAATAAATAAATCTTTAAAAAAGAACCAATAGGAGATACAATAAAAGACAACAGTAATATGAGCTAGATGCAAAGAGACATGACTCAGACTGTAACAGGGTAAGTGCTCAGATTGAGATCCGTGCAGCTATTAAATAATAGGATGATAAATAGTTTGGGGAGCAAAGAAGTAGAGGACTTTGGGAAAGACAGAAAGGCTCAGGAAGGACCTCAGGGAGGAATATCATTTCAGTGGAATCTTTGAAGAGCGGGTATTAGTTAGACATAAAGAAGATATGACAGTAAGTGCAGGCACTGGGTGGAGTGTAAATTAGAAAGATAAAATAAGCTCCTATTGATTGGATTGTAGGGCATACAAAAGGGGTCAATGAAAAGCAAAAAGCTCAGTAGAGGCCATCGTGGGGGACAAGTGATTTTGGACTCTGTTCTCCAGGGCAGTGGGGCTTTATAACAAAGCTGTGGACAAATGGCAAGATGTCCTACCTGTTTGGTATGAACGTTGGCTCTGTGCTCCAAAGGATTGGAGGCAAAGGGAGGCTCTTTAGAGGCTGTCCAGGTAGGAGTTGTACTTGCTTGAGTTCAGATGGTGGCTGTGGGAACTGCCAGGCAAGTATGTATGGAGAATGTGTTGCTCAGAATGAACCGATGGCATTTGATACACCTGATGTCGGTCCAGTAGCGATCATGGTCTATTTGGCTTAACAGATTCTTCTCAGCCATGTAATTGGCAAATTGGGGTTTAAAATCAAGGACAATTAGAAAATCATTTCTGTAAATACAAGTTGGCTTCCATCAGTTGATTTTCACACATTGTTTATTGCACTGCTCGGTTTTCAGAGCTAGACAGTATCTTAGAGAGCAGCTTGCCCAGGAGGGTCACACCTCATCTATGCCTCACCTTGCATACAGGCTGTCCATCTTTATCTTGTTCACATGTAGGGCTACCAAGGACCAGTGCCCTTCCATAAAGGCTTCTATAGATACAGAATAGCTTGAAAATCATGACTAATCCAAACTTCATACATAAAGAAACTGGAAGAGCACTGCGATTTTTGAACTTCAGCTCAGATCACAAGTGAAACAGATAATACATTTATTTTTCAATATCCTGACTATCTAATTTATCTTTCAGTGTTATAACCCCAGTTATTTTGTTATTATTTTGCTTTTCATTCTGGCACAATATTAACATCAGAGCTGGTTATAGATTGGTCAGTATTCAGATATGGAAAAATCAATCATTCACAAAAGCAATGCCAGAGTCCAGAAGGAGAGCTGCTGAGCTCTGCCCTAGGGAGGAAGCAGAGTCTTGCCCAGGACCTCTCAACCTGGCTTAATAATTTGTGTGTAGCACCTTTCTACTCAAATAGCTTAAATGCCATTAGCAATTCACATTACAGAGTCAGAGTATTGTGGACTTTCTGTTTGTGACTGGACAACTTGTTTTAAATACAGGTCACTAATCTTTATGACGGTGGGAGGTTGTTGACATAATCGATGGTTTAGAAATTCAAAAGTGGGTCAGAAAGGTCAAAGTGAAAAGATAAAATGTATTGTCTTTATACTAAACTCATAATCCCCTGAAGACATCTGAAAAATAGTAAGATTAGGCAAATACTTAGGTTTACAGAGAGGAGTAATAGAATGGTTCTTTGGTCAGATGTAGTTGTGCTGTTCTGGGACACACCTCACATTACACGGTCACTCCACTATGTGATTCTTAACCCTCTCTGCACTTTGTACCAGGGCTTCTGAAACTCCAGGGTGCACAGAGATCAGCAGGAGATCTTGTCAGAATGCAGACTCAGATTCATTCAGGTCTGGGATGGGCCTTGGATTTGAGTGATGCTGCTGGTCCGGGGACTGCCCTTGGAGTGACAAGGTTGTACATCCTTCTATGCTCTGATTCTGTGCAGTTCGGCCACCATCACAGGGTCTCCTACATCCATGCTGCAGATAATTTTTCCTAAACAGTGCTCCCTGAAATTCTAGAGAAGAATGGGCACGGCTGAGGAGATAGGGTTGGGTATAGCAATGGACTCATACAGATGCAGTCAGGATCCTATAACATTCTGCTAGAGCAGTTCCATTTCTATGGCTTGATGCAGGCTATTGTCTGGAGAACAAGCTTCAGTACTTTAAAAAGAAAAACATCTGGGAATGAGGGCTCCAGACTTTTCCAACTTCTCTTCATTAAGAGAAACCAATACTTGCCAAGAACTTAGAGAGTGCCAGGCTATGCAAAGATGTTTGAGAAGCAAATGGAGAAGATAGGGTAGAATCCCAGAGCTGTCTCATTTTACCTAAAGCTTGGCTTATGCCAAACTTATGTACCTTGCTTCCTTCCTGCACTGAGTTTGTTCTATGTTCTCACCTCAGGGGTCTAATGCTCGGCCATCTCTTGTGAGAGCTAAATGATATTAGAACTTATTCAATTTTTGTTTATGGACTCTGCAAAGAAATGGGATAAAATCTATCAAGTATAACATCTATCAATTACATATGTATATGTAATACATTCTATGTGTGTGTGTATATATATATATACACATGTATGTAATGCAATGAAATATTGGAAACTAAAACAAAAATATATGCCATTTACAATAGATATAGAACTAAAATACTTGGCTGTAAATGTAACAACCATAATTAGCTATCCAACACCTGTAATATGTTTTAGTTGCTACATATTCAACTATTAAATGGAAGAAATTAAAGAAGATCAAAATAAATGGGAAAGACATATTATATTCATGGTTTGGAAAACTTGACATACTAAAAATGTCAATTCTCCCAAGGTGAGCTATAGTTTTAAACAATACATATCCAACTCCAAGCAGAATTTTTTATAAATGCAGATAAGCTGATTCTAAAATGGAAGGAAAAAGAAATTGGGAGAACTGAAATAATTTTGAGAAAGAAGAGGGGAGCTCTGTGAGTGTAAGTGAAGTTTTTAGGTCTTTTCTTTAAAGTTACAGTAATCAAGTTGGTATGCAATTGATGAAGAGATAGAGACATGGTCAGCATGAAATACAGTCCATAATAAGCTTACACAAATACGGTCGTTTGACCTCTGACAAAAGGAAATTAGCAAAAGCAGTTCAATGGAGAAAGAGCAGTCTTTTCTTTCTTTCTTTCTTCTTTTTTTTTACAAAAAGGATTTTTTTGAGAGAGTGAGAGAAAGAGCGAGAAAACAAGAACCATCTGCTAATTCGCTCCCAGACTGGGCTAGAAGCTGGGAGTCGGCAACTCAATCTGAACCTCCCACATGGGTGGCAGGGACTCAATGACTCGAGTGGCAACTGCTACCCAGGGTCTTTATTAGCAGAAAGTTGGAGTTGGAAGCCAGAGTTGGAGGTTGAATGAGGCATCCTGATATGGGATGGAGGCATCTTAACTGCTAGGTTCATCCTAGAGTAGTCTTTTTAACAAATAGTTTTGGAATGAATAACTTTTGTGTGTAAAGACATGAACTTGACCTAAACTTTACAACTTATGTAAGGATGAACTCAAAATAGCATCTGGGTCAAAATTTGAATCATAAAACTACAACACTTTAAGAAGAAAACACAAGAGAAAGATCTTTACAACCTGGGATTAGATGGTAAATTGTTAGAAATGACACCAAAACACTATCCACAAAATAAAGCATGCAATAAATCAGTTTTCATCAAAAGTAAAATGTTTTCTCTGTCAAAAATAGACAAAATGAAAGCTGCAGACTAGGGGGAAATATTTCCAAGTCATACATCTGGCAAAGAACTTATATACAATATACAATATAACAAATTGTTTCAAAGTTCAACAAAAGACACCACCACCACAAAACAATTTAAAAATGAGTAAAGGACTTGAGCAGACACTGCCCCAAAGGGTTTATAAGGATGGCAATCAAGCACATGAAAAGATGTTCACTACTATTAACTCTTAGCAAATGAAAGTTAAAACCATGATTGAATATTGCTACACTTATTAGGATGACTAAAATAAGAATGCTGACAATACCAAGTGCTGAAAAACATGCAAAATAATAACTCTCATATAATGCAAAATAGTAGAGTCACTCTGGAAAGTGGCTTAACACTTCTTATAAAGTTAACATGCTGGCTAGTGACCCAGCTTTCTTTGCTCCTGAGTGTCCACCCTAGAGAAATAAAAACTTACATTCATAGAAGAATCTAGCATGAAAACTCATAGCAGCTTTATTAGTTAAACCTCCTGAATATTCTGTTGAACAACAGTAAATGGTTAAATTGTGGAATATCCATTCAATGGAAACAACTTACTATTAAAAAGGATAGAATATTGATATGTGCAACAAGTTGGATGAATCTTAGACATTATGCTGAGGTAAGAGAAGCTGTCTTGAAAGGTTGCCTACCTTATAATTTTATTTCTATGAACAAAGCTATAGGGAAACGGAATAGATCAGTGGGTGCTGGGACTTGGAGGTGGGAGGAATTTGTGACTACAAAGAGATAGCATAGAGAAATATTCCATGTGTTGTTTATGAGCTGCTTACATAAATCTATACATGTCCTAAAATTCATAAAAATGTACACTGACAGAAAAAAGTCCAAGGAGCCAGCGCTGTGGCACAGCGGGTTAATGCCCTGGACTGAGGGCACCGGCATCCCATGTGGGCGCCGGTTCAAGATCCGGCTGCTCTACTTCTGATCCAGCTCTCTGCTGTGGCCTGGGAGGACAGTGGAAAATGGTCCAAGTCCTTGGGCTTCTGTACCTATGTGGGAGACCCTGAAGAGGCTCCTGGCTCCTGGCTTCAGATTGGCACAGCTCTGGCCGTTGCAGCCAATTGGGGAGTGGACCATCGGATGGAGGACCTCTCTCTCTCTCTCTCTCTCTCTCTGTCTCCTCTCTCTGTGTAACTCTGACTTTCAAATGAATAAATCAATCAAAAAAAGAAAAATCCAAAACAAACAATAACATAAACAGTTGTGGAAAATGGATTTTAAAAACTCTCCAGTTCTGGAAATATTTTTCAGAGATCAAATTCGTTCTGCTCAAAATATCTTTCCAATAAGAAAGCATAGGAGAAAATGTAAGCTTTCTGTTTTGTAGATTTTTATTTTCTAATTTTACAAAAAAATGATGTAGAAAAGTGATTCTATACAAGACAAACCAGGGAAACCAGGAGCCCTAGGAATCCTAGACATCTCTCAACTTTTTTTAGTTGGATTGTGAGCACAGGGAGTATCTTAACACCCACAGTTGCAGAAATAATGGGGCTGAGAAAGCTGAGTCTGTTAGTGACTGGTCTACCCAGACCAGCACAGAACACAATGTGCTACTTCCCAATGACTGGAAATTTTGTGTGTGAATAAAAGGCAAAGGAATTCTAATTTTCAGTTACTTCAAAATAATAGTTATAGCCTCTTCTATTAGTCTTACACCTCAATATTAAGTCAATGTAGAAAACAGCGATTACTATCTCTTCAATGTGAGTAGTTTAATTAAAAGTAATGTATTTAAAGACTAAAGTTAGATTGTCAGTTCATCCATTCCTCTGGTACCCTGAGGATTAGCAATTTGATACTCCTGCCTCCTAGAGTGAGTTGCAGGAATTGTAGGCATAACAAGTTGCTGAGTCCGGTGTTCCTAAACTAGTAGTCCATGGACTACAACCAAAGATTGTTATTTTTTAAAATATTTTAAAGGATTGCACCAAAATAGACTATTAACAGACAGTACACTTTCCAGAAAGCCTAAAATAGGCATCATATATCCCTTTATAGAAAAAAAAGCTAATTAAAAATAAACAAGCAAATAAGAAATGGGCGGGAACTTCCTCAATCTGCAAAACACTGTAACAAACATCTTCCATTTTTCACCATCTAGGATCTGGAGGGTGGTAGGGATGTTCATTCCCCCGCTCTGTTCAGCATTGCATCAGAAGACCCTATCAGTGAAGAAAGATGGAAGGAAAGAAATCACGTCCAGGCTGGAAAGGAAGTAACACTCTGTCTGCAGATGACATTACTCTCTAAGTAGAAAATCCTATGCAATGTACCAAAAAGCTGTTAGAATCCATGAGTGAGTCTGGTTACAAGACACAACACATAAACTCAATTATATATTTCTTAAAAGATTATTTGAAAGTCAGAATTACATAGAGAGAAGGAGAGGCAGAGAGAGAAAGGTCTTCCACCCACTGGTTCACTCCCCAGTTGGCTGCAATAGCTGGAGCTGCACTGATCCGAAGCCAGGAGCCAGGAGCTTCCTCCGGATCTCCCACACAGATGCAGGGGTCCAAGGACTTGGGCCATCTTCCACTGCTTTCCCAGGCCTTGGTGGAGAGCTGGATTGGAAGTGGAGCAGCCGGGATTAGAACCAGTGTTCATATGGGATCCCGGCAATGCAGACAGCGGCTTTACCTGCTAGGCCACAGCACTGCGCCCCTCCATTCTATTTTGGTACACTAACAACAAACAACTAGAAATTGGCTTTTGAGATTTTCAATAGCATCAAAATATGAAATATTTAGGGATAAACCACATTAAACATAAAATATGGAAGAAACAAGTTAAAGAAAGCATAAATGTGTGGATAGAGATACTGTGTTCATGGATTTTAAAAATAAATATTGTGAAAATATTAATTTTAACTAAATTTATGTCAAGATTCAATATAATACAAATTGAAATCCCAGCAGGCTCTTTTGGATAACTTTATAAAATTATATGAAAATTGAAAAGGCTTACAATACACAAAACTCCCTTTAAAAAGGGCAAAATTGAAGAATGTAACACTGCCTGATAGAAATTAAAAAAAAAGAAGAAGTAATGACCATCATTTTACTTTGCAGTGGTGAAGATAAATTCAATTTGTTGTAGCTCTGATCTTGCGTTTTAGGACACACACAAACACAGCAAACATAAAGGTGGGTGATGTATTTAAATATCACAAAATATGAGACGACATCAAAGTAACTGGAAGTGTTTAGCTTCTTAAGCAGTTTTGATAACTATGTCAAAAATACAATGGCTATCTTAATAGGAGTTACATTTGACTTGGTCTGTGCAGCTTTAGAGGGGAGATCCTTAACATCAGTAAACAGAGGTGTGCATGGGTCAGTTTGAAAGGAAAGTTTCTTAAATGGCTCAGCTGCTTTGTGGGGGCATCTGAGCAGATGCTGGCAGCCACCTGCCATGCATGATCTGTTGAGATCGGATCAGCATTCCTCAGCATGCAGTCTGAGGCCTGGCTGCATCATGAACTCAGAAGTAAAAAAGTTGATTCTTGGATCCTAACCTAAACGTGAATTTGAGTCTCTGGGAATGAGAACAGTGGATTTGCATTTTTACAACCTTTGCCAGGTGAGTCGTGGATTAATGAAATTTAGAAATTGCTGGTTGACAAGTATTTGGTAATAACACTATTTAGAATTAAAAAGGAGAGAAAGTTCCAACATGGGAAGCAGTCCACACAACAGACTCAGAATCACAAACACCCCAAACAGCACTCTGACCTCAGAATCAGCCCCTAAGGCATTTGGATCTGGCTGAAAATTCCATGAGAGCATTTCAGGCATAGAAAGCCAAGACATAGTGGCAAAAACTGTTCTGCGTGAAAGATCTCTGTGAGTGAGACCCCAGTGGAAAGAAAGGGCCATCAAAGAAGGATGTACTTTTCTCTGAAGAGAGAACTGCCACTTTACATGTGGCCCTATCTAAATACTGATGGAGTTTGTGGATTCAAAAGGCTTCCATAGCCTTGGCAGCTCATGTCAAGAGCCTTGGGTAGTCACTGATGTCACAAATAAGAATGTTAATTGTTAACAACAGGAGTCATTGTGCGCTTCCAGTGTAGGACTTCTGTCCTTGATGAAGTGTATTATGAGAATTAACAATAAACCTAGTCTTCAAACTGTACTTTATACTTTGTGTGTCTGTGTGGGTGTAAACTGTTGAAATTTTTACTTAGTATAGGGTTGGTCTTCTGTCTATAAAGTCAATTAAAAACAAACCTTAATGAAGATTGGGATGAGAGAGGGAGTAGGAGGTGGGATGGGAGTGGGGGTGGGAGGGAGGGAATGGGGGGAAGAATCATTGTATTCCTAAAAGCTGTGCATATGAAATTTGTAGTCATTCAGTAAAAGCCTTCTTAAAAAAAATAAAGACATTGCTGGTTGAGATGACTGACAAGATTTTTTTGAATTCAGAAAGTCTCTCATTTTCATTAGTTTCCTGAAAGTCTCTTATCATTCACTTTGTTGGGTAAATATAAGAGTCTTTCTATAATTTGCAACAAATTCTGTGTTCCAAACAATTCTATGACAAATGAGACTTTGGAGCACAAACTGGGAAATGTTTGACAGCGGGATGACTCAGTGTGTTGTCGTGTGTGATGGCTATCATGGTAGAGCAGCAAGCTTGCAGACTGATTGCCATCTCTGCTTTAATGCCAGGATTGCAGCAATTTGTGGACCAACTGTAGTCTAACACTCAAAAAGAAACACAGAAATGACAGCTCCACCACAGGGGACAGTACACTCACGACATAGATGATACTGGCCTGTTGATCTGAGTTATCCCCAAAGTCACAATGCTTGGCTAGAAAAATCTTCTACATATAACCTACATATAACCTCCTGAATTGGGGATTATATCCACAAAAACAATAACATTTCAATTTTCACTTTAAAAATTAATTGCCACCTGAAATCCAAATATAGTTTCATGGCATGAGGAAACATATCATTTAGCTACACTGTCTATGCAATTACACAACTCATAAACATCATTTAAACTATGTCCATCCTCACAGCATTCTGGGCGTACAACAGCAACAGAAATGATAGGTACTCTCCCACAAAAAATAGGGGGATGACTTCAGCAATCCACTCAATATACAATTTAATTAGCAAATGTATATGCATTTAGGACTGCTAGGGCTCTGGATGAGCTGATTGTTTATACCATTATGAAATTATAGATGATAAATTATCTCTGGTAATATTCCCTGTCTTGAAATTAATTTTGCTTGACATTAATATAGCCTCATCAGCTTTCTTAGCCTTAGTCTTAGAAATGGTCTAGGCATGGTCTTAGTCTATGCATGGTTTTCCTTTTCTATCCTTTAACTTACTTTCTTTTTCTTTTTTAAAGATTTATTTATTTATTGAAAGTCAGAGCTACACAGAGAGAGAAGGAGAGGAAGAGAGAGAGAGAGAGAGAAGAGAGAGAGAGAGAGAGAGAGAGAGAGGTCTTCTATCCGATGGTTCACTCCTCAATTGGCCTCAATGGCTGGAGCTGCACCAATCCAAACCAGGAGCCAGGAGCTTCTTCCAGGCCTCCCGTGTGGGTGTAGGGGCCCAAGGACTTGGGCCATCCTCTACTGCTTTCCCAGGCCATAGCAGAGAGCTGGATCGGAAGTGGAGCAACCGGGTCTTGAACTGGTGTCCATATGGGATGCCAGCACTGCAGGCAGCAGCTGTACCTGCTACACCACAGCGCCAGCCCTATCCTTTAACTTTCAACCTATGTTTTTACCATTGAAGCACTCATCTGTAAACAGTCATTACTGTTGTTGCTTTCCCTGTCTGACAATCTGGAAGTGTTTTGTCCATAGATTGGAGTGTTCAAGCCATTCCCGTCTCATCAGATTATTGTTGTGGCTGGGTGTAAGTCTACCATCTTCCTGTTTGTTTTTGGTTTGTCCCTCTGTTCTTTTACCTTTCCTTTTCTGGTGTGTGTGTGTGTGTGTGTGTGTGTGTGTGTGTATCAAATGATTTGGGGTATTCCATTCTGTTTTCACCTCTGTTGAAATTTTATCTATACTCCTTTATGATCTATCCCAAGGAATCAACCCATATACATCGTTAACCTATCACAGTATATGTTCAGTTAATGTTGTACTGCTTCATGTACCTTTCATAACGGTATAATTGTGCTATTATTGTCCTATGTTTTACTGCTACGTACGTTATAACCCTCCACAAAAGATTTTCTGTTATATCTATCAATCAACTTTTAAAGTTTTTTTTTATAAAGGAAAAATAGTGTTTTATAATTACACACATACAGTCATGTACCATACAACAAATGATATTTCAGTCAATTTCAGACCTAATATATGAAAGAGGTCCCATAGATTCTAATGGGGCTGAAAAATTCCTATCACCTAGATAGTGTATCTGAGAAATTCCTATTGCCTATTGATGTCATAGCCATTGTAACAGCAGTGCTCACACCTGTGTGTGGTGTGCAGGTGCAAACAAACCTACTACACTTCCAGTCTTATAAAAGTACAGCTCATGCAATTATGTACAGTTGAATACTTGGTAGTGATAATAAATGACTATAATAAATGTTATAGGTTTATTTATTTACTATACTGTACTTTTAGCTATTATTTTAGAGCATACTCCTTCTACATATACACATATGTAGTTATATATATATGTAGTTATATATAATATATATCATATTGTTATATATGTGTATATATACATATATATGTTATATATGTATATATGTATATATGTGTAGTTATATATAATATATATGTATATACATATGTATATACATATATGTGTATATATGTAGTTATATATAATATACATATAACATATTATATATAATATTATATAATATATAATATATAAGATATATATATATATATATATATATATATATATAAGCTGACAGTCCAGTAGCCTCAGGCAGATCCTCCAGGAGGTATCTAGAAAAGGCATGGTTTTCTGAGATGGCAGCTCCCTGCATGTCCTTGGCCCTGAAAACTTTCCAGTGAGACAACATGTGGGAGGACAGTGATAATTATGAACTTGACCTTATGTAGCCTGGACTTGTGTGTGTGTGTGTGTGTGTCTTATTTATAACACAGAAGTTTAAAACATAAATTAAAATTTAAATAGGAAAAAAGTTTACAGATTAAAAATATAAAAAAATTTGTATAACTGTACAATGTGTTTGTGTTTTAAGCTAACTATTGTTACAAGAGTCAACAAAAAGTTAAAAGGATTCTGAAAGTTTATAAAATGAAGTGCTACAGTAGAATAAGGTTTATTTCTTATTGGAGAAAGGGAATAGTTTTGACAGCCTTAGTGTGGTCTGAAAGCACCGAGTTTATGAAGTCCACAGCAGGTGCAGCAATCTCCCAGACCTGCATGTCACCCATCACTTACTCACCCTGATTTACTCCCTGTCCTGCAAGTTCCTTTCATAGTGAAGGTCTGATGTAGGTGAAACAAGTTTTTCCATCTTTATGTTGTGTTTTTATTGTAACGTTTGTATGTGGACTGTCGTGGCGGCTTGCAGCATCGTAGTAGGTGTTCCGTGCAGGTTTGTGTCGGTGTGCTCTGTGGTGGTCTCACCATGATGACCTGGCTCCCAAAACATTCCCCCGTCATGGAGCGGCACCTCACCACGTTTACCATTTCTAGTGCTCCTCCTTCTTTTCTGTAGATCTGAACTTTGGAGATTATTGCCCTTCTGAACAATTTTTAGCATTTTTTAGATTTTCAAAATTGAAAATAGATTTAGGCATTTAGAATCTTTAGTCATTTTTTGTAGTCAGTTCTGCTGGTGTAAATATTCTCAACTTTTGTCTGTCTGAAAATGTCATTTCACTTTAATTTTTAAAAATACTTTGCTAGATATACGGTTCCATGTAAGGTGTTCAAAGATGTCACGCCATTGTCTTCTGGCTTCTCTTCCTTTTCAGGTGGTGGTTATTCTAACCATGTCCCTTGTACTTACTGTCTTTATTCACTGGCTACATTAAGATTCTTTTTTTTCTTGATCTTTGATTTTCATTAGTTTGTTTATGATGGACCTAGATTGGGTTACTCTAATATTTATCTGCTTGACTTCACTCAACAACTGTGATCCATGGACTTCTGCGTTTATCTTATAATCAATTTTGAAAATATTGAGCACTTATTTTTTAAGTTATTTTTTAAAGATTTTATTTATTTATTTGAGAGGTAGAATTACAGACAGAGTGCTTCCCACGTGGGTGCAAGGACCCAACCACTTGGGCCATCTTCCAGTGCTTTCCCAGGCCATAGCAGAGAGCTGGATCAGAGGAGGGGCAGCCGGGACTAGAACCAGCCGCAGGCAGAGGATTATCCTACTGTGCCACAGCACCAGGCCCAGCACTTATTTTTAAAACTATTTTTCTATTCTAGTTCTATTCTTTCCCTCCTCTTGAAATCAATTTACACCCCTGTGACCTCTCTGGATACTGTCCCACATGTCATCGAGATTTTTCTTTTTTCTTTCTACCTTTCTTTTATCTGTGTTTCAGTCTGAATGATTTCTATTGGCTTGCCATCAAGTTCACTCATTTCTTCAATGATTCTGTAATCATTAGTCTCATTTAATGATTTTTAAAATTATGAATAATGTATTTTTCAGTTTAGGATTTTGTTTTTATTCTTTAGATCTCCTAAAATACTATATATGTGTAAAATTTATTTATGACTATCTTCCAATAGTCTCTTTAACATAAATATCAGCGTTATTAGTAGACAAGCGTAAAGTCCTTGTCTACTGATTCCAACACCAAACTACTTTCCATCTATTTCTACTGAATTTTCTTTTGACTATGCATCACATTTACTTTTTTTTTTTGCAATTCGAGTAGTTTTTAATTGCATACTGAACATCCAAGTGATATATTGTAGAGACTCATGGTTTGTCATCTTACCCTGAAGAGTGTCAAATTTTGTTCGAGCACGCAATCAAATTCCTAACAGATCACCATTAACCTCTGGTTATTTTCCCTTTCCTTTAGCTGTAGGGTAAACCCATTAGTCTGTTGTATGGATTTTATCCTTAAGGACTCTGACGTCTCAGTGAGGAGTCCACAGTTTTACCCAACTCTTCTAACTTGCCAAGACTCGAACCCCAAACTCCATTTCCCATGTGGTTCCAGCAGCTGAACTCTTTCCTAGCTGTGTCAGCCTCCTAAGCGTCACTTGCCTCTTGGGATCTTTGGAATCCTGCTCATGGATTTACTGCTCAGAAGCCAGTAAAACAATATTTTTGTCTCTGAAAGAAAAACACTGCATGACCTCACTTGTGTGTAGAATTCTTTTATTGAAAGAGCTCAAATATACAGAGATAGAGAATGAAATAGTGGTTAGCATGAGCCAGGTAGGAGCAGAATGGTAATGGCGGGGGGTGGGGGTGGGAGTGTAGGTCAATGAATACAAAATAGCAGATATGTAAGTAAAATCAATTGGGAAACTTTATACACACTATAAAAATTGTATTGTACTAAGGATTTTTGTTAAATAAGTAGATTTTAGCTGCTCTTGTCACAAAAAAAGAGGATATGAGTTGCTAGGTTAATCTGCTTCACTGTAGTAATCATTTTATTATTTCTATGTATTTTAAAGTGTCACATTGTAAACCTCAAATATATACAATTTTAAAAAAAGAAGTCAATTAAGGATTTGAAGGGAGTTCCTATGCAGAATTTATCCCACCACCACCATGGCTTCCTCTGTTCCAGGTTTCTCTCTCCCGTTTTTCAGCCTTTCTGTTCTCTGTTCCTTCAGGCCAACAAGACTGTGAGGGTTTGGCTCGGATCCCAGCATCCTGTGCAGCAGTGGGGCTGGGAATTTCCTCAGGGGCTCCGTTCTTCCATGGGTCAAATACTCTCCTGTTTCTGACTGCTTCTGATCACTTTCCAATGCCTTCAGACTGTTTTTATGTTTCATCCAGCATTTGCAACTTTCATCCACAGGAACATTAGTCCAGTAAAAACTGCTCTGCTCTTGCAAGAATTTGGTATTTATAAGTGTTTATGTCACTTGTCCTGATTCCTTCACAATTTCTTCTTCCAGGCACCATTGCCTACCCCTGGATCAGACATGATCACCTAACAGTGTGTGAAATTACTCCAGACTCCTTGAAACTTTCAAACCAATTATTTTATGCTATAAGTAGCTAATCCAATAATAGTTTATCACTTTAATAACTTTCTCTTTTTATATATATAACATATATATTAAATGTATTTAATTATATATAATATATTAAAGAAATATATTGTATAAAGAAACATGGCAGTCTAAAACAAAGTTCCAACAAACACAGTGTCTATGGGCACAAAAGCTCTCTTTCAGTTTAAAATACTTCGAATTGCGAGTTAACATAGTAAGAGCAGAGTGTAATAAGCAGTTAGCCCAAGTCCCACATGACTCTCTGGGAGACAGGAAATGAACTGTGTTCCTGATGAGAGAAGGACAGCATGATGGGGGCAGATGTTTGACACAGCAGTTATCCTGCAGCTTGGGATGCCAACATCCCATATCAGAGTGCCTGGTTTGAATACTGGTTGCTCCACTTCTAATCCAACTTCCTGCCAGTGTGATCCTGGGAGGCAGCAGGTGATGGCTCAAGTACTTGGGTACCCGCCACCCATGAGGGAGATCCCGATTGGGTTCCAGGTTCTTGGCTTCAGCCTGGTCTAGCCCTGGTTGTTGAAAGCATTTGTGGGAGTGATCTAGTGGATGGATCCCTCTCTCTCTGTTTTTGTTTTTTTCTTCTCTCTTTGTCTCTCTGCCCCTGCCTTTCAAAAAAATAAAAAAGATTTTAAATATTTTTAAGAAAAAATGAAAGACAGCATCATGGCAGTTTGCAATTTCTTCAAGCTGAGCCTGTGCCCAGTGAAAGTCATCCTGGCTCCAGCAACACTCTTCCCTCCCACCTCTTTCAAGACTGTAGAGTCAATGTAAGGCAGAGGGCAGGGCTGGGGTAGAGAACATCACTGCTATCCTTGGCCAGGATATGACTGGACCATGTCATGAAACTGAAACTTAGGGTATCATCTGAACATAGCCACCATTCTGGGCTGGAAGCGGATAGGGCAGCCTGAGGCTATGGGAGAGGGAGTCCCAAGTTGTGATCAGTATCAGTGTGGTCTTTTTTTTTTTTTTTTTTTTTGACACGCAGAGTAGACAGTGAGAAAGAGAGAGAGAGACCAAGAGAAAGGTCTTCCTTTGCCGTTGGTTCACCCTCCAATGGCCGCCACGGCCAGCGCACCGCGCTGATCCGATGGCAGGAGCCAGGTGCTTCTCCTGGTCTCCCATGCAGGTGCAGGGCCCAAGCACTTGGGCCATCCTCCACTGCACTCCCTGGCCACAGCAGAGAGCTGGTCTGGAAGAGGAGCAGCCAGGACTAGAACCCGGTGTGCCAGTGCTGCAAGGCGGAGGATTAGCCTGTTGAGCCACAGTGCCGGCCAGTATCTTCCCATTCTAAAACTTTTTTCATTAGCTAGTAGGAGAAGAGTATAGCTGATTTTACTGTGGATGTTATTTGAGGGTGTGGTGAGCGCATGGTGTGGTTTGGACATGCTGTGAGTGTATCCTGTCCCCGTAAGTTTCAGGTCCTAAAATCTTGGTCCCCAGTGTGATGGAGACCTCTTTGAGAGGTGGATGATAGTGATTATTTCATGGGAGTGCCACTCTCAGAAGGGATTCATGAAGTGACTGCAGGGCCAGGTTAGTTGGCACAAGAGCCAGTTATAAAGCAAGCCCCCCCTTTCCCCCCCCCCCCCCCCAGTTTGCTCCCTTCTGCATGTGGCTGTTTCCCTTTCTGATCCTGGGCCGTGTGCCGTGTTGTCACAGAGCCAGGAGAGGCCTCCTCGGACTTGTTTAGGTCTTCCAGCCACCAGAACCATGAGTCAACTAAGTCTGTCTCTCTTGTTGTTCTTCTTGTTGTTGTTTTTCATAAGTACCCAGCCTCAGGTATTTTTTTATAGCAAAATACAAGAAAGCCCCTTCTGGGGTAACTTTTCACAAGGTCATCAAAACTTTGATGAATGTCACCTACTTATTTAGATGGTGCAGCTGACAGTTTCCACAATGGCTCATTTGCATGCTTCCTGTAATGACTGGCTCAGTCTTCCCAAGAGTTATGCATATTCTAATGCACCCAGCCCACTTTCTCAGTTTCGCAGTCCGATCTGCTACTGACTCAAGGGAAAATGCAATCATTTCTCTGGTTCTGAAGTTCCCCGGTCTTTTGCAGCATAGCCTCTCTCCTCATAGAACTGGTAGGGAAAATCTATGACAAATTGCCCAAAGACACACAACTCTTCCAGTGAGTAAGACTGATGGGGTCAGAGGGAGAACAAGAGTTCTGGAAGAATTTAACAGCTGATGGTTGCCTAAGTCCTGGCCAGTTCTATGGTTGCTCTTGCAAAAATGTTATTGGAAATAAAATATGTTGGCCACCCTCCCCACCTACATTGCTTTTTAGCTATAGATTTTGGGTTGAAAACTAAATTGGGAGGAAATTAAACTAATTGGTAGAAAGTTAGCGTCCATATATTTTTTGCTAATATAATGACCAATTCGGATTTCAATATAGTTGAGCCAACTGAATTGAGCCTTTTCTTTAAAGGTAAAATAATTCAGTAATTACTTGTCAGGCTTTATTCTTTCTTTTTTACTTGTTTTTCATTTCTATAGAAAAAAATGCAATTTCAAGTTCTTTCTCCTAATCCTCAACTGGCTGTCCCCTATACTATTTCTCTAAAGAGAGCGTCATAAGAGAGTGACCCACTACCTCCCAGAATCAGGGGCCTTTGCCACATGTGCAGTCATTCCCAAGGGAAGGGATAGGGTACATGCCTCGTAGCATGCTATGTTGGATAACACAACTTGGAGACACAACTGCTACCTATTTAAAAAATTTATGAGCAATCAAAGTGGGAAAAAGAAATTCATGTTTGTTTAAATATGTTTGGTGTGAAATGCTCTCTAAATTGAGAGACCTAAGTTGCAATTCAAAATCTTCCACTTACTAGGTTTGTGACTTTGGGGCAAGTCCCAGAAAGACCTTTGTGGGTTGGTCTTCTTATTTGTAAAATGAGAGAACTGGTCTTAATTATTCTTTGTAGTCGGTTCTAGATTATGTATCCTTTATGTGAAAACATGAACTCATAAGGAAAATCTGACTGCTCAGTAAAGTTGAAATTCAATTAAAATACTGTTGAGGTAACCAAGGAAATGTTAGCTCCTGCTCTTTGCCATGTAGCCAAGACAAGCTATTGTTTGGGGAAGGAGTCTTTTACATTTTGATTGTTGTTTTAAAAGATTAATATAAACTTTAATTTAAAAATGCAAAATAATTCTACATAAGAAAAGTGCAAATTTAGTAGCACTATCAATAAAAAAAAGAAACCCTGAAGTGCTACCAGTTATGGCAGTTATGACATAATCAATAACATATTTTCACTTGGCCTGGAAAGAGACTAGGATGCATCTAGGAAGGCCCTGTTTTGTTTTGTTTTGTTTTGTTTTAAAAGATTTGTTTATTTGAAAGGCAGAGTTACAGAGAGGCAGAAGGAGAGAGAGAGGGAGAGAGAGAGAGAGAGAGAGAGAAAGAAAGAGAGAGAAAGATAGGTCTTCCGTCTGCTGGTTCATTTCCCAAATGGCCACAGCAGCCAGAGCTGAGCAGATCCGAAGCCAGGAGTCAGGAGCTTCTTCTGGGTCTCCCACATGGGTGCAGGGGCCCAAGCACTTGGACCATCTTCTACCACTTTCCCAGACCATAGCAGAGAGCTGGACTGGAAGAGGAACAGCCAGGACTAGAGCTGGCACCCATATGGGATGCCAGCACTGCAGGTGGCGGCTTTATCCGCTACACCACAGTGCCAGCCCTGTGTTTTTCCCTTACTTTAAAATGGGAATCTTCTGGTTGTTGTGGATCCTGGGAAACACTGGCGTAACCCTGAATAATTTACCACTGAAGATTTTCGGGAATATTTTCCTCCAGACTTCGTCTCCACCTCTTCTCTTCTACCTGTATTTTAATTCTCAGATCAGACGTTTTTCCTCTGGAAACCCTCCCCCCCCCGCCATCTCCCCTTCTCCTTCTTGACAACCTTCACCCTTGCAGTTAACACCTTGTCTTAATAACTGCAATTTTAAGACCACGCTGCAGGTTTTTATGGGTAGTGTTCTGTGGTCATTCAGTTCTAAATATTTTGAAAGTTTATTATTGCTCCCCTGATTCAAGAATATTTGTAAGATTATTTTAGTTTCCAAACATATGGAGTTTTCCTGGCACTTTTTGTTGCTGTTGATGTCTAATATTGCTGTCTTGTAAAAAGAAAATATGGTCTGTGTTATCAATCCTTTGGTATTTCGTTGCATTTCTTTGGTGGTCTGCTGTGTGGGTGTGAAAGGAATGTGAATTCTCTATTTGTAGAACACAGCTCTCTCTAAAGGACTCCTTTGATCTGGCTTATTAATTATGTTGTTCGTAATGCCTATATCTGGATCAATATTTGTTTATTGATCAGTTTATAAGAGGCACGCAAAAATCGCTCTCATTAAGGTAGATTTGTCAAATGTATTCAGAAAGTTAGGAAACTGGACCCAGGTTCAGCATTGCTATTGCCTCTCTGTCAATTGTTCTTAAATCATTAAATCACTATGTTCATTATAAATAATGATTTTTTTGCCTTAATATTTCTTCTCCTGCAATATCAATCCTGTGCTGTCTTTTCCATCCCTTCCAACCTTTAGGTATTGCCCTATTTTAGAAATATCTCTTGTGTGGGTCAGATGCTGTGGCGTAGTGAGTAAAGCTGCTGCCTGCAGTGCTGGCATCCCATATGGGCGCCAGTTTGGGTCCCAGCTGCTCCACTTCCCATCCAGCTCTCTGCTGTGGCCTGGGAAAGCAGTGGAAGATGGGCCAAGTCCTTGGGCCCCTGCACCCACATGGGAGACCTGGAAGAAGCTCCTGGCTCCTGGTTTCGGATGAGTGCAGCTCTGGCCGTTGTGAGCAATTGGGGAGTGAAGCAGTAGCTCGAAGACCTCTCTCTGCCTCTCCTTCTGTCTCTGTGTAACTCTGACTTTTGACTTTGTGTGCTTATTATACATTTTCTTAACTTTTTATCCTTTATGATTCTTATTAGATCAATCTGGTCTTTTTGAGTCTTTTCCTTCTTATGTACTTTAAAAAAAGATTTATTTACTTGAAAGAATCAGAGAGAGAGATATCTTCCATCTTCTTCTAAGAGCTTCTGCCAGGTCTCCCATGTGGGTGGCAGGGGCCCCAGCACTTGAATCTTCTTCTGTTGCTTTCCCCAGGCCATTAGCAGGGAGCTGGATTGGAATTGGAGCAGCCGGGATAGGAACCAGCTATAGGTGCCCACATCACAGGTGGTGTCTTTACCCACTATGCCACAATGTTCCCTCTTCTCGCGTACTTTTTAAAGACATTATATATATATATATATATATATATATATATATATACACACACACACACACACACACACATATATATATATATATATATATATATCCCTTTTCCTTCATGAACTACTCTTTAATTTTTGAAAGCGTATTTGCTTTAAGTTTAAGGTGAGCCTATGTCAGTCTACCTTCTTCAAAATAGCACTGAAGCGCCGGCATCCCATATGGGTGCCAGTTCTAGTCCTGGCTGCTCCACTTCCAAACCAGCTCTCTGCTATGGCCTGGGAAAGCAGTGGAAGATGGTCCCAACTCCTTGGGCCCCTGCACCTGCATGGGAGACCTGGAAGAAGCTCCTGGCTCCTGGCTTCGGATTGGCGAAACTCTGTCTGATGCGGCCAATTGGGGAGTGAACCATTGGATGGAAGTCCTTTCTCTCTCTTTCTCTGCCTCTCCTCTCTCTGTGTAACTCTGACTTTCAAATAAAAATAAATAAATCTTTTTTTAAAAAAGCAAAAAAAAAAAATAGTGCTGAGTAATAATACCAAACATGGGGGCTGGCACTGTTTTGTAGTAGGCTGGACCTCCGCCTATGGCACTGGCGACCCATATGGGCACCAGTTCCTGTCCCGGCTGCTCTTCTTCCAATCCAGCTCTCTGCTAATGCTCCTAGGAAAGCAGTGGAAGATGGTGCAAGTTCTTGGGCCCCTGCACTTGTAGGGCAGATGCGGAAGAAGCTCCTGGCTTCGGATCAGCCTACCTTTTGCCATTGTGGCCATTTGGGGAGTGAATCAATGGATAGGAGACCCTTCTCTCTGTCTGTCCCTCTCTCTGTCTGTAACTCTACCTCTCAAATAAATAAGTAAATAATCTTTAAAAAAAATAATACCCAAACATGGGCCTCAGAGTCTCAATCTCTCCTACTCTTTGTGTTAGAAGGGTTTTTGTTTTCGTTTCTCACTGTTTGAACAACCTCTTAATTGATTTTCCTTAAAAAAAAAAAAAACAGTGGTTCTTGGAGTTACAAACATATTTAAAAATTTATTTGCTCACCATTCCGCTTGTATTCTACTTACCACTTTGAAGTTAATTTTTTTTATTTCCTGAAGTATATCTATTTCCAGTTCTTTCAATGAGATCCTAAAGTTGGTAAACTCAATCTTTGTTTCCTTAAAATTACTCTTTGTTTTACCCAACATTTGAATAATAATCAAACTTAGTATGATGTTCTAAATTGATGCTTACTGTCCTCAGTGTTCGGAAGAAATTGTTCTGTTATCCTATGGTTTCCTTTGTTGCCAGTAGGGAATTGTCCTTTGCAGCTTTCTATTTAATCACACATTAGTATTTTTTTCCAGTCCTTTATTCCGTGCATCCCTAGTGCAGTGCTTTTCGACCTTTTTGGAGAGAGGGTCTCACAGTCCTGTGGGACTGCGATGGCAAAGCTCACGGCCATGTGCGCCTTTGCTCCAGATCAGGGAGCTCAGAGGTCCCGGATGTCTCTCTGGTGCTGCTAACAATCTCTGCCTGGAACTCCCCTGATAGAAGCAAAACACACTCAGTACATTTGGTTTTTTGCTAAATTAACTACTTAATGTGCATACGTCTGGAGGGAGGTCTAGGTGCAAAGAGCAATGCATTCTGGGTGATCCTGGGTAAATGCAGTGACTCAGACCTGCTACCTGTTCCTCTGGTTGACAGTACTGAGAAGGGTTCATTCTTCCCTAGTTCATGCAAATATTGTCATTTGCATAGAAAAATGGAACAAATATCATTTCTTATATAGATTTTTCTATTTTAAAGTGACAATTTGACTATTGATAATAATAATACCCTGTCAAAAAGATAACTAATGCTTGCTTTTCAAGTCCCCAAAGCATTTCTAAATATATCATTTTAATTCCTTTAGTCATCAAGTAAACCTAGTTCAGAATTATTACTTTTTTTTCCAGTTGAGGAAGCTCAGGTTGTAAGAAAATTAAAATGAATTGCTTGAGGTTATACAGTTAGGTAGCTGGACTTAACTCAATTTTCCATTCTCCTCTTCCTGACTTCTCTTCGATGCACTTCATTCTTCATCCTCCATTTTTCTTGACTTAGCTGGCTCGCACTGCCAAAAGAAAGCTCCACAGAGCAAGTGGCTCGTAAACACCATGCACTGATGTCTCACAGTTGTGGAGGATGGAGATCTGAGCTCAGGGTGCTACTCTGGTTGGGGTCTGATGCCAGCCTGCTGCCTGGTTAGGCAGTGGCCATCTTTGTGCTGTGTCCTCCCAAGGCGGAAGGGTGAGGGAGCTCCGCAGGGTTTCTCCCATGAAGCACTAATCCCATCCATGAAGGCCCCACCCTCCTAGTCCATCACCCACCACAAGTCCCGCTTCTTGATGCCATTGCACGTGGAGTTGGAATTTCAACTTAAGAACTTTCAGGGCTATCAACATTTAAGATACCACACATCAGTGTTACATATTGTATCCCCCAGTAATAACAGCCATACATTAGGAAGGACAGCATCCTCAGGCCTTCAGGGTGGTGCTTCAGACCTGGGCAGCCCTTGGATATGCTCCATGTGACCTACAGAGGAAAGGGAGAAGGGTCTGAGTGATTCTGTAGGACAGTGACTGTGTGTGACGGAAGACTGTGTGACAAAATCCACAGAGGCTTCTCCTACCCAACTCAGTGACCTTCAGTATGACAGGTTCTTCCATCAGCCTGCTTTGTCTGACATTCTCCTCTGCTCCTCAGGCCTTATTGCTGGGGTCCTTTCCATTAGACCTATTGTTCACATGTCTCTGTAATCTGAACTGCCCTTTTTTTTTTTTTTTAAGATTTATTTATTTATTTGAAAGTCAGAGTTACACACACACACACACACACACACACACAGAGAGAGAGAGAGAGAGAGAGAGAGAGAGAGAGGTCTTCCATCCGATGGTTCACTCCCCAATTGGCCTCAATGGCCAGAGTTGCGCCCATCCGAAGCTAGGAGCCAGGAGCTTCTTCCAGGTCTCCCATGCAGGTTCAGGGGCCCAAGGACTTGGGCCATCCTCCACTGCTTTCCCAGGCCATAGCAGAGAGCTTGATCAGAAGTGGAGCAGCCGGGTCTCAAACTGGCGCCCATATGGGACTCTGGCGCTTCAAGCCATGGCGTTAACCCACTGCGCCACAGCGCCAGCCCCCTTGCCTTTTACACTTTAACATGCATCAGTCAGTTCTTCAAAGCATTCATCCCCACCTTCTTCTGGTGCTCATAGGGGTACAGATTGGTGCAGCCTTTGAGGAAGAGTGTCTGGCTGCACCTAGTAAAGCTGAAGATACACACACTCCACAGCTGAGCACTTCCGCTCCCAAATAGAGACCCCAGGGATGAGGGTGTATGTGCACGAGAGGCGTGCCCACACACTCTCACACAGCTTTTCACACAATATCGCCAAACTGGAAACTACCCAAATCCTCGTCGACAGTAAATTGATAAATGAATCGTTCCAAACTTACACAATGGGATACTATACAGCCCTGAGGATGAGCAAATTATACTATGGGTGAGTGACACAAAAAACATGCACTATATAATTTTCATTCAAATTTATAACAAAATAAGTGAAATTAATTTCTGCTGGTAGAAGTCAGGAGAGTAGCAACCCTTGGAAGGAGCAGAAACTAGAAGGGGGACATGGAAAGTCTGTGTCATCCTGACAATATTCTAGTTCTTACCCTGGTGCTGGTTATCAGAGGGTATTCCATCTTTGAACTGTACAATTATGTTTAATACTCTGTATGTACCTTGTAAGTCTATTAGAGTTAAAATATTTATCTCTGCCCAAAATTAATTTAAAAATACATATCCAAGACTTATAAATGCCACACAGATATACACGGATTTGAAGATGTAAATCGAGTCTCTTCCCTTTTTAAGAAAATCAAAGTAAATCACTATTGTTATCTTCCAGCTGTATCTCCAACTTGTTCATTTTATGAGGTATTATGCGAGTGTCCTCCCACCAAACCACACCAGGATCAGTGAAGGAATTATGTAAATACAATAGCCACACTGATGAAACGGCAATTCTATATCTTAGCAGCTGTGTGCTTCTGTTCATGTTAGATAATTAGCCAGAAAATTGTTTGCATAATTATTTTATGGAGCATTTGGTGATTTAACCATTTAACTCTGCAAGCTTATCCAAAAGTCATTAAACCGTTTAAAGTGGTAGAGATCACAGTCGGTGCTGTTTCAGCAAACTTAACAAAACCCAAATGGCTTCAGAACTCCACGGACCTCTTCTGTGTAACCAGTCATTGCAGCTGGCAGGTCCGAGCCAGCTTTTGCTTCTTAAAATTGTATCATTTTCTCTCTAAAGGACATGTGTGTCAACTCTTTTAAAATGATATACAACCGAAATGAGTTCTTGGGCCTGCCACTGTTCTTCCTGATTAGATGAAAGTGCGCATGAATCACTGCCTTAGTTATTAAATCCATGTGCCTCGTCCCCTGTTTGTGACTAAGACACGTTGAGAAGAAATCGAGAGTTACAAAATGGGAAGCAAAAGCAACGAAGGGAAAATTGACCTTGGAGATTGGCTTGAAAAATATTTCTGACCCACCAAAATACAGCTAACCTTGTAACGTTTTGATAGCTTTTCTAATGTAGTAACAGTGTATTTGATGACGTGAGGCTTCAATGAGGAATCTTTCCTTCTTCTTTATTTATTTAGTTTTGTGCAGCTGGAGCTCAATTCTATGTGTCTGGCAAGATCCAGAGGTGTTATTGGTGGAAGAATGTTGACTGGTTAGAGCACTGGGCTTGGGGTCTGAATACTTGTGTTTAGATCCCTACTAGGTCCGTCTCGTAGTATATGGTCTCTCAAAGTCCTTGCTTCTAAAATGGGAGCACTGGAAGCAATTACAGAGATGCTGCAAGTTCAGATTACAGTCGAAATTCGTATGATCACATCTCAGCTCTGCCTTTACTTGCTCTGTGACCTTGAGCTTGTCGTGAGTTAACCTCTCTGCACCTCTGGCTAATTTCCATAGTACCGGTGTCATCTGGTGGTTGAGATTTGTCTCAGTCTGTTTGAGCTTCTGTAACAAAACACCTGAGCCTGGATAATGCGTAACAACAGAAGTTTATTTCTTACACTATGGAAGCTGAGAAGTCTATGGTCAAGGCGCTGGCATTCAGCGTGTGGGGAGTGTCTTGCTGAGTTCTTATACGGTGGATGGACTCATCCAGAAGCCCCCCCATTAACACCATCACACTGTGACTAAGTTTCAGGAATTTAGGGAGGCACATTGAGGAAAAGCACTTGGAGTGTCCTGGCACAGAATAAACACCTGGAAGAGCTCTGTGGTTACTTTCACTCCTAGTTGCTGCTGGGGAGAATAACACTGCGTGCATGAAAGTGCGACAAACTATAAATCCTAGGAAAGATCATTCCCGTTTTCCTGCGGTCTCCCAAAGATGACCCATTTATGATTCTCTAGGGGGAGAAGTCCGAGCAAATTCAAAACCAAATTACTAAGTACAAGTTCAGGTTAGTGCACCCGAGGGAAGAAAACCAAATTGCTTAGCTGCCATCAATTAATTAAGTCTTTACAGAGAGCCCACTGCAGGCACAGCTCAGCTGGAAGATAGAAACTGAATAGTTAATTCGAGAAGGAGAACAAAAGAGGGACAACTATTGCTCAAGAAACACACGCGCTCTGTCATTTTAAAACCGCCCCCTTGGGAGCCGCTGCTAGCGGTCTGGGTTTCTTTTTAGAGTGATGAAAATGTCCTAAAACTGATTCTGGAGATGGTTACACAACTCTGTGGATGTGTGCATTCTAGAAAATTCTACATGCTAAATGGGCGAATAGGTTGACATTGAATTACATCTCAAATAAGGCTATTATTAAAAAAACAAACAAAAACAAAAACAAAAAAAAAAACCCTCCCTGTAGTTCAATTCACAGCACAGGTTTATCAAACGGAAGAGACTGCATTTAGGCTGGGCTGGAGGGAAGCCTGGCTGTGGCGCCAGCACCGAGAGCAGGGTCCCAGGGTGACCGTCGAGGCATGAGGATGGGACCTGCAGACCCTGGCAAACCCCTAGTCTGGGCACACAGAGAAGAACCTCAATGTCTTTATTCTTACATGTTCCCCTTTAGTTTCTAGTAAGAAAGGGATTTGAAAAGAAACCACAACCTGGCCCTCCAGGGTGTCCCCCTTGGGCTGTCAAACCTGTCGAGGGAGGGGGGTGGTTAGGTCTCCCCCAGCGGGCAGCGCGGGAGTGGGAGGACGAAAAGCAGGGACGAGTGACCGGGCACTGTGGAGAGGAGACAGCAAAGGGACAGGGATGCCTCCCCGGGAGAGGCGCCCGCCTGGGCAGCTGCGCTGGGTCCAACCCTCCCACACCGTTTGCCTTTGGTAGGGTCTACGAAGGATGACACTGGGCTCTTGGGTGGAGGAGTGCTGCTGGCGGTGGTAGGGGTCTGTCCGTGTCCCCTGCTGGCCACCAGTCTGGTCTCCTGGTCCAGAGGCGAAGGGGGCTCGCGGCTTAGGCCCCCTGCCAGAAGCGAAAGTTGCTTATTTCCAACACAAACAACGAGAAGCCCTTGTGCAGACTTGAGAAAACACAAGCTGGGCCCAAAGCCCCCAGGACAAACGCCCAGATCACGTCCTGGGGCGGGGCCGAGGCCGGCTGGGAAGGCCTCTGGAAGCCGGCGGGAGCCACTTGGGCCGGAGTTGCAGCCTGGAGGCCTGCATGCAAGATTTCTGCCGCCGTGGGAGGACATTTCCAGACCTCCTGAGCGTCTGCGCCACTGAGGGAGGGCGAGCCTGGGCGTGGGGTGGCGGCCACTCTTCCTGTATGTGACTTCGTGGGGAGATGCACTTTAATTATCAGCACATCTTTGTCATTTTTTGCCGGAAGTCACAAAAAAGGGTCAAGTTCTGAAATATTCTAGGAGACAAAACTAGCGAGTAAACTTGTGAAGGGAAGCATAATATTCACATAGCTTGAAAGTATCTCCTGATGAGATTTTTATTAATTACGAAGAGTACAATGGCATCAACATTTTGGAGGGGAGGAAGGGCAAGCTGACATGGAGTGTGATGAAACACTGAGAAAGGGCCAACTTATTTTCTGTGATATTCTTGCTACATAAGCATAACCTGAAAATAGTTGGAAGCAAATTCAAATTCTGAGACCTTCTGCAGAATAGCTGGTTAGCATTCTTCAACTATGTCAAGGTCTTACAGGACAAGAAAAAGAGATACGGAAGAAGAGCTCAAGATTAAAAGGGAAGGAAGAGACCAAGGGCAGCACCTGATCCTGCATTGCTGTATTGCGTCCTTTAGCCAGGAACTCCATTGTGACAGCAGTAAAATTTGAATGAGGTCTGAGGATTAGGCAATGTGTAGCATTTCCCTGATTGAAATAATTGGATTGTGCTTATGCAAGAAAAATGCACTTATTGGGGGAAATCAAAGACCTGGAAGTAGTTCTGGGTAAAGAGGCGTCATAGCTGCAACTTTGCTTCAAATGGTTGCGAAGTGGGACAAGGAGGATGTGTAATTACAGGGAGCAAGAGCGGCGAGGCACGGACATTTGAAGAATGCCGGTGAAGGGTTGGTCAGACCCTTTGCACTATTATTCTAACTCCGTTGTCGGTTTGAAATATTTCAAATTCACGCTTTAGGAAAACATTACATTTCCCAGGAGAGCAAAGTGAAACAATCCTACTCGGCCCGTGGAACTGCGTTTTGTCTGTAGAGACTCCAAAAGGAGGGTGCCGGTTTGGGTAGAGCACGTCTCGTGGCAGCGCCACAGCTGCACTGTGTTTCTGGGGGAGCTTTAGAATTCCAGAGACCTCTCTCCGGGAGCCTGCGCTGTGGGTTGCCAAGCCCATCCTTTCCCCATAGAGAGCCAAAGTTGTTAATGGTTAGGAGAATGAGAAACACTCCCTTGACACTCAACATTTGGAAATAATATCTAATGTGATAGGGAGGCCGGGGGCCCTTCCAAGGAACTTGCTCCCCATCCTCCTCCTGGGTGCTGCGTGGAAGGGCTGTTGTTTTGGATCATTAAGATAATGAGATGCAGATGAGAACGTGCATTACAGTGCTGCAGACTGGAAACGCCTTCTGCTGGATCCCAGCCCCCTCCTCTCTCTTCCTGTCTCGTTTTCTCTTTACCTGTTTTATGTTTATGAGTTCATGAACTGCCATCACCAAGATACTGTAGGAAGAAGCTTAGGACTTTGTAATTCATCATTTGCCAAGGGTCTTTAGAAACCTCAGTGCGGCCTTCTGCCTCCACCCTCACTCCAAGTTGTATCTGTAACAGGTGAAAAAAAATAAAGAGAAGGGAATTAATAAGTGATTTATACCAATATCTCATCTAATTTTAGTGGAAGGTGGGTGAAAAATTCACTGACAGTTTGGAGACGGGGTTCAGTGAGGTTAAGAAGGGGCTGATGCCATGCACACGGTTCTGTGTAACACTGTAGCTGGTGCTGGTTCCACTTTGCTGTTTAATATTAATGAAATCTTATTTGTTAATTTTTTTAAAAACATACTTTTTCTAATAATGGGGAAAATGCCAAAATGTACAGAAAACTTAAAAAATATAGAAAGGGCATTTTAAGAACTCTAATAATTTTACTACTTCATAGTTTACTTTTTGTGTTTATGATTTAACTGAAAATTTCATTCACAAAATAAAAAATATATAGGAAGCTGTTCTTCATTTGTTTTGTTTTGTTTACTTTTTCTAAGTATACCATGAATAAAATTTAAGAAACTAAAAAAAATAAATTTCTATCTTCAACAGTAATATATTTAAATAGTTTTTCAAAGGAAGACCTTCTGAATATTAATTACACAGGGCCACTTAAGCACCTTTCAGCTCCAGAGTTGAAGTTGATGTAAATATGAGATACATAAAGGTGACAGAGAGCATGTGCTCTTTAGTGGCTGTGTCTGGTTTCTCAGATTTATTTTTTCTTCCTCTTACTCATCAAAATACGTTGGCTGAGTGTCATTGAGACCATTCCTTCACTAAAAAAATAAAATAAAAATAATTCAGTGAGAGAAAGTTGACTGGCTGAGTGAATCATGTAGTTGTTCTTTAAGAGAGAATTGACCTTGAAAACACAGGCAAAGACAGAACTGTGAACTCAAATCTATTCTCCTTTTGTAGGTCCATGGGTCAATTATGTTTCCCAGATTCCTTGAGGCCAAATGTCTAAGTTTTTCCAGCAGTGAAGTGTGCACCTCCCAGGCATGGCCCACAGAAAACTCTATTTTTACTTTTCCATCTTCATCCTCTTCTGTCTTCTGGCACATCCATTAGCTGTCTCCAGGCAACTCTGGACATTGCATGTTGAAGAATTCAAAGGCTGTCTCTCCATCAGTGTCATCATCGACTGAGTAGAGCAGAACAATGACTTCACAGACCTCTGCTGGTCTAGAAAATTCCTGGATTATTTTTTTTTCTTAAAGATTTATTTATTTATTTGAAAGGTAGAGTTGAGAGAGAGAGAGAGGGAGAAATAGATAGAGTGAGATCTTTCATCTGTTAGTTCATTCCCCAAATGGTCGTAATAGTCAAGGCTGGGCCAGGCTGAAGTCAGGAGCCAGGATCTTCCTCCAGATCTCCCACATGGATACAGGGGCCCAAGTCCTTGGGCCGGCTCCAACTGCTTTCGCAGGCATATAAACAGGAAGCTGGATGGGAAGTGGAGCAGCTGGGACACAAATCGGCACCCAAATGGAATGCCAGCCTTGTAAGTGGTAGGTTGACCTAACCCATTATGCCAAAGTGCCAGCCCCTACTAGATAGTTATGTGAGCTTAAACTTTCATTAGGCTTAGTCATTACACACTTAATTCTATATGTTACTATAGCTGAGTTATTCAAACTATAACAAAAAGATCTTGGAAGTCCCTTCTAGCTATAAAATCCTAAAATAAATGTATATTGAAGCCGGCGCCGTGGCTCAATAGGCTAATCCTCCGCCTTGCAGCACCGGCACACTGGGTTCTAGTCCTGGTCGGGGACCAGATTCTGTCCCGGTTGCCCCTCTTCCAGGCCAGCTCTCTGCTGTGGCCCAGGAGTGCAGTGGAGGATGGCCCAAGTGCTTGGGCCCTGCACCCACATGGGAGACCAGGAGAAGCACCTGGTTCCTGGCTTCAGATCAGCGCAGCGCACCGGCCGTGGCGGCCATTGGAAGGTGAACCAATGGCAAAGGAAGACCTTTCTCTCTGTCTCTCTCTCTCACTGTCCACTCTGCCTGTCAAAAAAAAATGTATATTGAAGTCATTCAAGCAAGCCTATCTTATGGAGGAAAGGGAAACTTTTTGGACTGTTGATAGGACTGCAAATTGCTATAACCATTATGGAAAACAGTAGGTAGTTTCCCCCAAAAAAATTAAACATGGAACTACCATATGATCCAGTAGTCCCACTTTTGATTGTAACCCAAAAGAATTGAAATCAGTATCTCAAAGAGATCTCTGCACTGCCTACATGTTCACTATAGTACTATTCTCAATATCCAAGACACAGAAACCACCTACGTGTCTCCGGACAGATGAATAGAGAAAATGTGATCTATTAGGGCCTGTGCTATGGCACAGCAGGTAAAGCTGCCACTTGCAACGCTGGCATCCCCTATGAGCTCCGGTTCTAGTCCTGGCTGCTCCTCTTCTGATCCAGCTCTCTGCTATGGCCTGGGAAAGCAGTGGAAGATGGTCCAAGTTCTTGGGCCCCAGCATCTGCGTGGGAGACCCAGAAGAAGCTATTGGCTCCTGGCTTGGGATAGGCCCAGCTTTGGCCATTGAGGCCATTTGGAAAGTGATTCAATGGATGGAAGACCTTTTTATTTTTCTCTCTCTGCCTCTTCCTCTCTGTAACTCTGCCTTTCAAACAAATAAATAAAACTTAAAAAAAAAAGTAATGAGATGCACACACACACAAAAGAAAATGTGGTATAAATATAATGGAATACTATCTGGCCATTAAAAAAAAAAGGAAATCCTACAAATATGAGACAAATATGAGTTCTGTATGGCCTTATTTCCTTGTGGAATTTAAAAAATTCAAATTCATGGAATCAGAAAGCAGTGTTGTGGTTGCATGGGACCAGAGCTAGGGGAAAGGAGAGATGAGGGATGTTCATCAAAGAGTAACAGCTTTCAGTCACAAGATGAGTAAATCCTGGGGACCTAGTGTGCAGGATGGTGACCATAGTTAACTCTGTGTTACAGACTTGAAATTTGTTGTAGATCTGTCCTGAGAATGAAGTTTCTGAGGAGAGAGTACGTTTTCAAGCCTTCCTGGTCTCAAGTTTAGTGGCCATAAGCCAAAACAAAGATGGCCACATCACACTCAGTCCTGCCAGACAGCACTATTTAAGGAGAAGTTTTAAGAACAAACAAACATAGGCTACTTATAAGAATGTCCTTCCTACTCTTGTATCTAGGCCAATGATCCCCAATTGTGTACATCCAGGACTCAAATAAACGATACAAACTCTCTTTACCATGGGCATTTGCGAAGCCTCTCCCGTCGTCAATGAAGACAGTTCACACCATGAAATACATGATTCAGATCAGGGCTAATTAAAAATAACACCACACTGATCAGTAGCAACAATTCAAGTCTGATATTGCTTATTGTTGCTTTTTCCAGTAAATTAAATTGTGGGGGTCAGGGAAGGACGTGTATTTTAGGTTCCAGATTGGAATTTTCTTTTTCAGGTCTAATATCTTCACCATCTGACAGGGAGATGAAAACATCCACTTTCTGAACTGGAAAATGAGTTGGATTACATGATCTCAAAGGTACCTGCTAACTCAAAGCTTTAACGATTTGAGGGTCTGTGTTTTTGTGTGTTTGTTTCACTTGTGCTTCTAACCTGGCTTTCCAAACTTGCAGTCTGTTTTTCTGTATCTAAGAAAGCAGTGATGGAGACTTCCACCCAGTGATAAAAGGAAATTTTGAACATGACATCCATTGATTTGTTCTTCTCAGCTTCCTTGTCTAAACAGCATGCATGATGGTCAAGAAAATGGACTTCAGAGACAAGCAGCCCTGGGACTGAATTTGAATTCTACTATGTATCTACATAGAAACTTGGGCAAATTATTAAATTTCTTTATGCTTTCTCTTCTGTTTTTTAAAAAAAGAGTCAATTATAAATGATAATATAAGGTAATTCAATGAAATAATGTATATAAAATTTTTTGCATGGTTCTGGACATATAGCAAGTATCTAATAATTTATTCCTATTATCAATAGATGCTGGAGAGTGGGCATTTGGCATAGGGGTTAAGATGCCACTTGAGATGTCCACATCCCTTATCAGAGTACCTGGCATTGAGTACTGGCCCTCCTCCCTATTCCAGCTTCCTGTTAATGCATACACTGGGAGGAACAGGTAATGGCTCCAGTAGTTGGATCCCTAACATCCATATTGGAGACCCAGATTGAGTTCCTGGCTTAATGGCTTCAAACTGACCTTGAGTCTGACTATGGCAGGCATTTGGAAAATGAACCAACAGGTAGGAGATACCTGACTCTCTCTTTCCCTCTATCTTTCTCTCTCCCTTTCAAAGAAAAACTTTTTTTTTTGACAGGCAGAGTGGACAGTGAGAGAGAGAGAGAGACAGAGAAAGGTCTTCCTTTGCCATTGGTTCACCCTCCAATGGCCACCGCGGCTGGCGCGCTGCGGCCAGCGCACTGCACTCATCCGATGGCTTTTTAAAATATTTTTTGGGCCAGTGCTGTGGCACAGAGGGCTAAACCTCTACCTGTGGTGCTGGCATCCTATGTGGGTGCCAGTTTGGGTCCCAGCTGCTCCACTTCTGATCCAGCTTCCTGCTGGTACACCTGGGAGAGCAGAGGAGGATGTCCCAGGTGGTTGGGCCCCTGCACCCATGTTATAGACCCGAATGAAGCTCCTGGCTCCTGCCTTCTACTTGGCCCAGTCCCAACCATTGTAGCCATTTGGGGGGAATGAACCAGCAGATGGGAGATCTCTGTCTCTCCTTCTCTCTCTGTATCTGTACCATTGAAATAGCTAAATAAATCTTTAAAAACTAAACATTTTTAAGTGCTAGAATCAATGTGAATAGTTAGCATCCCATAGTGAAATAAATGTAGGTCCTAGAGTAAGGAAAGAACAAGTCAAACCTTGGCATATGACAAGTTATATGATCTCCAGCAAGTAGCAAACTCTGTAAGCCTTCATTTCCTCAGGTGTGAGATATGTTAACAGCACAGAAAGTGAGACCTGGAGGGTTGAGAGTTGTATAGCACTTTCTCGTGAAAGTGACCTAGGATGAATTCAGTATTGGCATTCGTGGAGGTCGTGCAGCCCGTGCTGTTGCCAGCTCTGATTCTTCACCATCATCACCATCATCACCATCATCATCATCATCATCATCATCCTCATGTCAGTGGTCTAGAATGGAGCTGGGAGGTAGAGCCAGGCTGTTGGAGAAAGTGACTGGAGGTGAACTGAGAAAGACAGTGCAGTGACATGGCCCTGGTCACAGGGTATGACCTGGGCCAGTCACTGTCATTCCGGGCCAGGTTCTTCATCTACTCTGCAGAGAAAGGGAGAATTGCAGATCTGCTGTGTTGTTGCCTCCACTGATGAAGGAGAAATGGCTGTGAAAATCATGAAAGTCTCTTACAGTCTCTGAATTCTCCAACTGGAAGTCAGATGAAATGATTTAGGACACCCTGGTTCTGAGCCATGTAATGGCGAAAACCCTGCAACTGATGACAATGGGAATGGGGAATGTCAAGGGGGTCTCCATGCCCCTAGGTACAGAGGGAAGTGGTGCTTGCCGGACTGGAAAGGTATATTCAGGAGGGGGCCTTTAGCTTGATCACAAGGACAGAGCCCAGATCCCTTCAAGTTTCTCCACGCTGTCCACCAGCCCGTCTCAAGGGATCAGCCAGACAGGAGCTTCTGGTTTTATGATTCCACTTGAGATTCTCCCTTCCTCCCCGGTCCATGTCATCATCATCCACTGCCTTCAGGTGGGCCCATTTGCTGGGAGTTTGTCTGCACATGACAGGGGACAGGTGCCACTCCTTCTCCGATGTGATAGGAAACTTCTCCCCCTGAATCCCAGTCCCTCTGTCTTCACTGCTGGTCTGGCCTAGTTCCTGACTCTTCACACACACCTAGCATTGTCACTCACAGCTCCTATTTCCACCTGGCTAATACATGAAGAATGTAACTGGGGCTTAGTCCATATTTTTTGGAGTTGGGAGCTTCCGAAGCAGGTACCTGCAGTACATTTATGCCTGTTAGCTGGGTTGTAAGGAGAAAGGGTGAGACAAAGGTCTGGCACAGGGAGCATGCCTCGAAGCCACCATGATAAGTGTCTTCAGTGTCACATCACCTTCTCCCAGATCTAGACAGCTTTGACCTTTAAGACAGGTGCTACAGGCTCCACTCATCCTCCCCCAAACTGAAAAAATAGAAAAGATATTGAGAATAAAGTCAATTGGAGTGATAGCATTTGGTGAGGCAAAATGTGCCATACCAGACAAGATAATGCATGCTCCTGTTAGTCAAACCTAAACAGCTCTCAGGGCTGTGTGGAACTGAGACTTGGGTGTGGCTGTGGAAGGGACAGTTCTCAAGCTCTGAGCTCAGCTTTAATCCACACTCCCAGGGTGCTTGGGGCCAACATGGTCCCTCTATTGCTTGACTTCCCACTCCCAACACAATCCGTGCTATCAGGACTAAAAGGTAGGGAAGAGAGGAGGAGAAAGCTTTGTTTGTCTGCTCTTTGAGTGTCAGCCATCTCGCTGTGGATTTCCTGGGTCACAATGCTGTAGTTTCTAATGCGGTCTCAGATCAGACTTCTCCCATCACCTTCATCCAGGTGGGTGGCAGCTTAATCCCGATTTCTCAATGGTATGTGTCCTGTTCTTGAAACAACAATTCTCTTCTTGGCTTGGTTTCCAAGGAGCCAGAAATGCTGCTGTCTGACTTCCTGAACTAATGAGTTACTACTGGGACAGCACAAATAATGCTGGGGACATCTTGGCTCACTTTCGGAGGGTGTTGTTTATGAGAGCGCCTTAAACAGGGATCAGAGGGAGACAGTAGAGAGCTATAAAAAGAACTCTGTGTAGTCATTTGGGGTGGAGAGATGGGAAAAGCTTCAGTGTTCTGCCTGAAGAGTCCCTAAACAACACAACTAAGCCTCAAACACGCAAAGATCCTAAAATACGTTGATGTTTTAAAGTCAAAGGGAAACCAAACACCAACTGATATGGAGAAGTATTTGAATGAGGAGGTGTAGTATCTGACTCAGAGAGATGACTTTCAAGGTCCCAAGACCGGGACAATGGGGATTGCTCCTTTTAAGGTTTTATAAATTTTCATCTTGCTCTTGTTCTTGTAAAGGGAAAGCAAGTGTGTCCTTGAGAGAACTTGTAAGACAGCCTTCTCTTTAAAAAAAGCTGCACCGAAAACAGTGAAGTGTCACAAAACTTTCAAAGAACCCAGATCAACTTGGTGTTTGACAAAGCTAATATAAGAATGGTAATCAATCCCTTGGCAATGGAAATTTTAAATTTAAAATAAGCTTCAACAAAGCCTTTGAACCTTCAAACACTTTATGCTTAAGAAATTAATGGGTCCCCAAAGAAGTCACATTTCCTTTTCTGTTTCTGTAATATATTCTTCAATTACACTAATCAACAATGCCGCAAAATCACTGACACCAGGCAGCTTCCAAGTCGCGTTGGCAAGTGCTCCTTGCCTTGCGCAGACGCGGCGTTGTAAGATAGCTAATTGAGGTTTATATAAGCATGGGTAAATATTTGGTGGCGATGGATTTGCTCATCCTGCTGCCACCTTCTGCTTACCCCCGAATGGCTTCCTATCCGCTTTCCCCTCTCCTGTCATTTCTGTTGCGTGTGATAACTATCTTGCTGACAGAGATATTAAGTTAAAACCTTCCTTCTGCAGTATCTATACAGAAGGTGAAACACCCATCAGATGAGTGTTCTTTTAAAGCAAATGGGAATTTTGTGAGATTTTTATTTTTTTCATGGAAAAATCAGCCAACGGGTTACCAGTTGCCCATACTTCTTTCCACTCTGGACATCGAAAGACCAAGTGTCATGACATCTATCCTGTTAGACGTGATCCTCCTTGTAAATCGTCTGTTACTTTCTTAATTTAAAAAGAGATTGTTTTATTTACTTGAAGAGCTTCAGAGAGAGAGAGAAAAGGAAGAAGGGGAGGTAGGGAGGGGAAGAGAGAGAGAGAGAGTGAGAGAGAGCTTCCATCTGCTGGTTCACTCTCCAAATGGCCCCAACAGCCAGAACAGGGCCAGGCTAAAATCAGGAACTCCATCCAGGACTCCCACATGGGTGGCAGGAACCCGAGAACTTTGCAGTCTTCCGTACCCTTCCCAAGTACATTGGGAGGAATGCTGGATTTAAAGCAGAGTAACTGAGACTTGACCTTGCACTCCAATATGGGATGTTGGTGTCACAAGCTACTGCTTACTTCTTAACTGGCTGCATCACAATGCTGGCCCTGGTGTTGCTTTCATGGGATCTACTTTAGACTCCGTCTCTAAATCTCACTCACTCTTCTCAGAAAAAGTATCTCCAAAGACCCTGTTGACATAATTTTCCATTTTGGTTCTCTCAGAAATGGAAATCTTAAAAATAAAAGGCTCCAATTTTTATTTTACAAGCCTACTATTACACAAAACAGACAAACAAAAAGAAAAAACTTAAGTTTTTTTATTTGGATACTTGCCCCTCTCTTTAGGAGTGGTCAGTGTCCACCAGATAGGACTGGTCATTTCTCATTGTTGCTGAGAACTGTTCCTGATTCTTTGTGTCCTGCAAAGAGAGCAACTTGCTCTGAGCTCCCTCGGCTCCCCTTGGACATTGCCACTTTGGCCATCTCCTCTCTGCAAGACATACACACTGTGTCCATTTCACTAACACCATTGTATGAGCTTAGAACACCATTTGACCACTGTACCTTCCCTGTGGTGAATTGCCTCTCCTAGGGACTTTAGAACTCAATGGGGAACCTCCCAAGAAAACATTGCATTTCTAATGGTGGAACTACCTGTACAGGTCTATGGAAGATTTCTGAATAGATCACAGAATAAGGTAGACTTCTGAGTCATATTATCCCAGAAGGTTAAACCCATTCAGGCACAAGTCTCATCCCTTGTCAAATAATTGTGGATTGTCAACTATTTCAGATGTTCTATCGTGTATGGTTTAGTTCCGTTACAGGAGAATTCTGTGTCATGAGAAATGGGGGGTGGGGGCTGGTTCATATTCCAATGGTCACTCAGCTCATTTTCAAGTAGAGCCGCCACTGCGAGGAAAACTAGCACATCTGGCATGACACAAGCTATTGTACACTTGGTTAGAATTTTTCTTTCAACGTGGTCATTTTAGTCGAACAACTAAAGACTTGGCATTCACAATACAGTTGTCAAGGCTGACAAAGATCTCTACAGCCTTACCTTGTTACTCTTGGTTTTGCTAGAATCAGGAGACTTCAATTTCTTCTCTTTAGCTCCTACAAGTGAGAAGAGCCTTTCGTGTGCTCTTTGGTTCTCTGCCTTGAATATAACTTTTGTTGTTGCGTACATATGTTCTCATTACTTTTGTCTATTTAATAAGATTGGTGATATACATTAACAGGCAGCGTTGGATGAGTGTACTTTTCCCACACAAGTACAGACAAATAGAAACTGTTAGGGTCTGGCTCTTTACTGGAATTGGAAACTGAAAATCGATGAAGGGCCCCTGTGTCCAGAGGTAGAGTCAGACCATTCTAGCAGGTGCTCATCAAGGAAGGCAGCGATAGGCATTCAGCTACCCAACATGGCCACAAGCAAAGCTCAAACCTTCCACAGTCCTGGGAAAATGAGATGTTACACGTTCATAGCGGGAGCTGACAATTAAGCTGAGTGAACAATTGTGCGAGGCAGGGGAGTGGGGGTTCATGCTGCTTAGCCACATGCCTCAGGTGCTGGGTTGAGTGTGAGGCCGAGGGCCAAATGCTTTCAACCACCCAAGAAGCCAGGGATCCTAAAACCTAGCAGCCTGTGGCACGTTACTGTTTGTTATCATGGAGGCTCCTGTTCCTTCCAACGATTTCCTCTGGCATGATAAGGATTTTGTGAGGTGCCAGGGGAGATATAATTCATTAGAATCAAGTAATGATTTGTAATATTTAAACGATTCCATTAAACCAGGAAGCAGGTCAGAAACTAACCTTTAAATACAGCCAAGGGAGAAAGTCAGCCCAGCAGCTTAAAATATATATCTTTTGCAGGAAGCATGGAGCGTATAATTAGCTATAATTTCTGCAACTGCAGTCAGGAAGCTTTATTTTTTTGGCTGATAGGCGGTGTTATCTCCTGATGGCCTGGGAAACCAAGTCCTGGGTTGCATTCCTGGCTCCCACATGCTCCCATGTGGGTGGCTTTGGGGAAAACTGGGCAAAGAAGCAAAGGCAAGGGGTGGGCAGGGCAGGGCCAGGAGCTGGAGAAGTTCCTCGGGAGGATTTGGGGGGGGATAGTATTCTTTTGTGAGGAGACACTGAATTTTGAGCATTTTATTTCAACATATACTGTCTGCCAGGGTAATAATTTTCCCCAAGACATTTTTAATACTCAATTCACTGGGCAAATACTATACTTCTTGCCTCTTGCTGGTGGTTCTGGAGGAAGTTCTATGAGCTACTGTTAAAGGATCACTTTTATTTTTGACTATTTCAAACAGTGTAGTTGTTCTTTTTTTTTTTCCAATGGGTAAGTCTCAGTCTGGCAGAGACATTAAAAATGAGTGAAGGTGGGAATGCTTAGAAACATTTGATCTCTTTTCAGGGAAGCTGAGCAGAGCAGAGGGGAGTCCCTGCAGAAGCCTTGCTGGGTGGAAGCACACATAGCAACAATGGAATGCCCACAGCAACAATGAAATATGCACATACACAACAGAGTGCATATACCCACAGTGAGGTACACACACGAACAACGAAGTCTGTTCACAGTGAAGTGTATACAGCAATAATAAACCATGCACACATCCAATCATCTGCACACACCAACAGTGAAGCATGTACACACACAATGGGGTGCACACACAATGGAGTGCACACACTAACAATGAAATACACACCAGCAGTGAGGAATGGACACAAATGATGGAGTACACACACAACGGAGTGTGCACATGCCAATGAAACATACAGTGTAGGGCACACACCCACAATAGAGTGCACACAGAGAAGCACACACCAACAGTGAGGTCTGCACACCAGCAATGAGATTTTTCTTCAGTGCCTCTTGTGGTCTTGGATTCTCCCCTCTAGTCAGGCCCCAAAGGGGAAGAAACCCAGTTCTCTTCTCTGACATTTGATCTAAATCTCCTAAAGCCACTGGGGAGGCTATGAAAGCTCAGGTAGGGGCAACAGAGCAAAACCAGTAACATGGCAGTAAATAAATCTGATTTTCGTCCATTCTAGCCAAGGCTGGTTTGGTTTGCTGGGAAGTGATTTTTCTTCTTCTTCTTCTTTTTTTTTTTTTTTGAGGTTGTCAAATCTTGACTCATCTTTGCTCTCTGAGCCACATCAACCAACTAATCATCCCAGCAATGATGAACTAACAGCCATCCATTCTGTCCTTAACAAGAGTGACAGTAATTGGCATTTTTTAAGAAAAACATTATCTCTCCCAGCTATTTATCAGGATTCTGCAGTGTACTAAGTTTCTTTTTCTAGCTATTTATAAAAATTCTGCAGTCCATTTGGAAAAGAAGATATATGATTTTAAAGGATTTAATCTTAGAAAAATAGTGTTCGCTTAGCCTAGCACCAGAAAAGCCCAAATACTGTTTCTCTCTTCTGCTTCCCGGGATGAGCTCCTTTGATGGGGATCACGTACAGATGTGTGTTATACTGATGTTCCCCAGATAACACATCTTGAATTAAAAACCCAGGCATCTTCCTGATACTGAGGACGAGAGGGTAAGGCAAGGAGGTGAACAACACTCATTAGATGAGAAATGGGAATGCAAGGGGCATCTTTCCTGGGACCTGCATTGCCAACATTTATCTCACAACGTCCACAGTGTACAAATAATTGCCTCTGAGCTCCGACTTGGTCAGAAACCCCGGCTCACTGCCTCCTAGAAACAGCCGGAGACCAGTCCTCGGGAGGGTGGCATCGCCTCCCCAGCAGCTGCTCATCTCTAATGTAACATTCTGTGCTGTCCTCCAGAGCGCAGCTGCATTGTCCCAGCCATGAATAAATCATTGACCCTATTTTATTAATAAGCCTAAGCTAACAATACTCCCAACCTGGCCCTGTTCTTCCTTTCCCGCGGCGCCTCCGAAACATGTGCCACACGGCTCTTCCTGCGCGGAGACAGGCGGTGAGCCTCAAGGTCGCGCCTTGTGAGATCCGGAGTCTGAAGCGCCAGCCAGCTGTCACCAGGTGATGCCTAACTGCAGCCTGGGCATTGGCAGATGATGAGAGAGGCAGCTTCCCTGGGCCACGCGCTGCTTCCAGGGCACCCCATGGGGGCAGGCAGCCGTAAATATCCCAGGGAGAGAGCTCAGGCAAGCAGCACCTTGCTCTCGTTGTTTATAAATAAGGTTTTTTTTAAAACCCACCATTTTTAAAAAAATCTTTGCTTAAGAAACAATATTTTAATGTTGTATTCCTCTCTTATGGTGATCTCGAATCCGATCCACCTCCAGCCTTGTGAAACACATAGAAATAGATTATAAACTCTGTTTTCAAGAACTTTGTCAACATACAAAGTGCCTTGCTGTGTCATCAGTTCTGTTCTTCCTGTGTTTAGGCCTCTTTTGGAGGCAGCGGACAGAAAACCAACTTCCAATAATTTAAGCATTAAAAAAGGGAGAAGCTGTTGACTTAATAGAAACTTAAAGAAGTCGTTTAGACTGAATCTAAGCATTCCAAGAATGTCATCAGTTGCTCCCTATCTCTCTAGAGATGCCATTTTCAGACAGACAGTGTTGCCTGTTACGCATGAGATTAGGGTGTGAGCAGAGTTGGCTTCATGACTGTGTAACTTATGCAGAACCAAGGCCCTCACTTGGAAGGACCCACAGTTGATTTGATGCTCTATTGTTGCCATCTAGAAATTCTTTTTTTTTTTTAATTTATTTATTTGAAAGGAAGAATTACAGAGAGGCAGAGGAAGAGAGAGAAAGGTCTTCCATCTGCTGGTTCACTCCCCAAATGGCAGAAACAGCCAGAATTGGGCCAATCCGAAGGCAGGAGCGAGGAGCTTCTTCCGGGTCTCCCACATGGGGTGCCCAGGGCTTGGGCCATCTTCCACTGCTTCCTCAGGGCCTTGCAGAGAGCTGGATCAGAAGTGGAGCAGCCAGGACTCGAACCAGTACCCATAAGGGATGGAGGCACTGGAGCCAGCGGCTTTACCCGCTAAGCTACAGTTCCAGCCTCTCGAAATTATTAACATCTGAACGAGAGTCCCCAATTTTCATTGGGTTCCCCAGATCATGTAATCCTACATAAGACACTGCTATACACTAACAATGATTTTGTGAATGTATGGGGAAAAAACTGGACTCTGTCTCAGAATAACTGAGATGTGGGATTATGATAATTGTAAATTTTCTTCTTTCTTTTCTAAAATGACCATGCATTACTTATGTAAGGAAAATATTTTTTTTTAAAAATTTGATAAATTAGGGGTAGACATTGTGGTACAATGGTTAAACTTTGGGTGCCCACATCTCAGAGTACCTGGGTTTGAGTCCAGTCTCTACTTCTGATCCAGCTTCCTGCTAATCAACACTCTGAGAGGCAGCCAATGATGGTTGAGGGACACCATCCACATGGGAGATGGAGTTCTGGGCTCCTCGCTTGGGCTTGGCCCCACCCTTGGCTGTTGTGGACATTTGGGGAATGAACCACAGAAGGAAGCTATCTCTCTCTTTCTCCCTCTGCTGCTTTGCATTTCAAATAAATAAATAAACTTTAAGAAAAAAATGTATGAACTATTGATATGGGAATGTCACTGAAATAAAGTTCTTGTAAAATATCCTTTCCATCTCGAGGTCAACAAGAATGAGCGCTGGAAGGCTTGTGTTGCAGGTGGAGTCTAGTAGGAGGAAGTCACTGCCACAGAGGGAGCCGAATGCCCTCACCGGAGGCAGCTGATGGTTGGGGATCCTGAATGGCGATGCTTCCAAGGGGCCTAAACTGTTTTCATGTTGTCTTCCCAGAGAAAGGAGTGATGAACTCACAGTCCATTCCTTTCTAACTACCAACTTCTGTTTCTGTGCCAGGTTGCCAGTGTGCCATAGACGAGCACTTTATGGCTCTCCTAATGGGGCACATGACAGACTTAGGAGCTCACCACAGCCTGAGCTTGGTGCCTTTCCGCACTCTGCGTCTCTATTTGGAACTTCTCCCATTTTCCACCGTGCATGCAAAACCTAACTCTGCCTTATCAACTCTGAGCAGTCATTCTTCTTCCACCTGTCCAAGAAAAAAAGGTCCTATGGCAAGAATTTCCTTAGCCTCCCCCTCTTCAAGATTTTCTTCACTTTAAAATCTCTCTCCACTGGCACCTGTGTCTTATCTTTCAAATGAGTAAGGTCATGTTTCTTTTCTCATGTAGTAGCGTAATGCCATCCTCAACTGGAGTACATTTTCAAGACAAGACGCCAAAATTCACCTTCATCCAATTCTTTGTCATGCAATGTGTCTTTCAGGACTTGAAAAAAAATCTATGTGTGCTTGAGTAAAACTTTCTGTACTTTGAGTGTATCTGTTGCTCATATTCTGGTTAGCATAATTTAGTCTATGTGCACATTAGCTCTTCTCATCTGCCTAAGATCAGAGTGTTCTTTTCCTGTCTTTCAGGTATTACCTTGGCTGTCTCTGATAGCCAGTCTCCAAAGATGATCCTTGGGCCGGTGCTGTGGCTCACTTGGTTAATCCTCTGCCTGTGGTGCCAGCATCCCATATGGGTGCCCGGTTCTATTCTGGTTGCTCCTCTTCCAGTCCAGCTCTCTGCTCTGGCCTGGGAGAGCAGTGGAGGATGGTCCAAGTGCTTGGGCCCCTACACCTGCATGGAAGACCAGGAAGAAGCACCTGGCTCCTGGATTCTGATTGGCACAGCACTGGCCATTTGGGGGGTGATCCAATGGAAGGAAGACCTTTCTGTCTCTGTCTCTCTCTCTCTCTCTCCCTCTCTCTCACTGTCTATAACTCTACCTGTCAAATAAATAAATTTAAAAAAGGATTGGTATAAAATAAGGTTTAAAACAAAAACAAAGATGATCCTCAAAGGACCATACATCCCAGTATTTGTGGCTTTGTGTAGCCCATCTTTTGAATTTGGATTGGCCTTGTGACTGTCTAACGAACAGAATGGAATGTTAGTGGCACTGTCTCATTTCTGGATCTATGTGGCCAGAAGACCTGGCACCTTCTGCCTTTGCACACTTGAGATTCAGATTTAAGAAGTCCACTTAAAGAAACCCAAGCCAATCCCATGGTGAGATCCTGTGGAAACAGAATGAGAGATGTCTCAGCCTCTCAGCCAATCTTCCAACTGCTAGAGGCAAGTGGTGATGCTGTGCACGATCCAGCTCAAGCCACCATCTGTCCTTGCATATGATTTATGTTGGAGCATCAGAAGACCCACCCAACTGAGCCCAGCCAGCCCACAGATTTGTAAGAGATTATCAAATGTATTTTTATTTCATTTTTCCATGAACTTAAATTTTTCAAAATCTGAAAGAGAGAGAGACCACAGAGAGAGTTTCTCAACCTCTGATTTACTTCCCAAATGTTCACAATGTCCAGGGCTGTGCCTGGGGCCAAAGTTGGGAACCATGAACCCAGTCTGAATCTTCCAAATTGTTTGCAAGGACTCAAACACTTGACCCACCACAGCTGCCTCCCAGGGTCTGCATTAACAGGAAACTGGAAGCAGGAGCCAGAGCCAAGACTCAAACTCAGGCACTCTGACTTGGGACACTGGCTTCTTAATCAGTAGGCCAAATGCCCACCCAAAATTGATATTTTAAACTCAGAAGTTTGGCGTGGCTTGTTGAGCAGTAACATAACTGAGGCCAACTCCCTGCACCAACCTCCTGATCTCTCCAGAGCCCTGCCATCACGTCTTACCACTGTGCTGCCACGGGCACCCATTGTTCATTGAACAAATGAACAAATGGACTTCAAGTTGCTAGAATTCCAAAATGTATTTTGCTGGCACAGTTTGAATTTCTTTGGGGAAAGATTTTTGCCAACATTGAGTTCCAGCTCTGGGCTGCCACTCAAACATTTCCAATGATCTTGTAATTTTGGCAAAGGTACTTTGCCTGACATTGCTGTAGACCTCATTAATATTTAAACTACTTTTATATAGATTAGTAGTTCATCAAAAACACAGGCTGTCATTTACAATTAATGGGTTTTGATGATTGTGCATGCCTTGTGTGATACGGAAGGAATTCGTGAGCAAGGATGCGACCATTCTTCAGGTTTCAGGCTGCTCCGTACGTCTATTATTTCTAGCAACATGTTGCAGTCTTTTGAAAGAAACTGTGCTTGGTCAATGCCAGGGGAAGCACCGATTTGAAGGACTGAAGGAGATGCATAACGAAGTGCTGTATTTGTTAGCATTTTTGAGGGACCAGAATCTTTGTGAAATTTCAGACGCCGGCCGGCGCCGTGACTCAACAGGCTAATCCTCCACCTTGCGGCGCCGGCACACCAGGTTCTAGTCCCGGTCGGGGCGCCGGATTCTGTCCCGGTTGCCCCTCTTCTAGGCCAGCCCTCTGCTGTGGCCCGGGAGTGCAGTGGAGGATGGCCCAAGTGCTTGGGCCCTGCACCCCATGGGAGACCAGGGAAAAGCACCTAGCACCTGGCTCCTGCCATCGGATGAGCGCGGTGCGCCGGCCGCAGCGCGCCATCCGCGGCAGCCATTGGAGGGTGAACCAATGGCAAAGGAAGACCTTTCTCTCTGTCTCTCTCTCTCACTGTCCACTCTGCCTGTCACAAAAAAAAAAAAAAAAAAAAAAAAAAAAAAAAGAAAAGAAATTTCAGACGCCATCCATTTCTTCGAGCCAGTGCATACCAATGTGGTCACACCACAGGTCAGAATCCACAGGTTCTTGCCTGCAGAAACACTTCTAGGGAATTTCTAGTGAGTCCCCAGAAGGGTCTCCTCTCTGCTGTAGCTGGGAGGCCCCTCTTCGCTGCCCTTTACCCCGGGCATCTGATGGCATGGCCGTCACCTCCCAGAGCACTTGTTCTCCCCTAAGCCCGGGCACCAGAACCCTTGTGGGTCAACCTATCTGCTGTTGCTTTGTTTCACACTGGGTTAGGTGGACACCATAGCAGCATTTCTTGGGCACAAAGTTTTACCAAGTTTTCCTGAAACAAATCTTTCAGGGAGGCTCAGCGAAGATACATCTTCATAGGCACTTGGTGGCAGGCACCATCCCATATCCAGAACTACTCCTGGCCACCACAACCTTGAACTTGCCTTGCCAGGTCACATGGACCAAGCTTCTTCTCTTCAGGAGAATTTTCTTTTCTTTTTAAAGATTTATTTATTTATTTGAAAGGCAGAGTTACAGAGAGGCAAAGGCAGAGAAAGAGAAAGGTCTTCCATCTGCTGGTTTACTTCCCAGATGGCTGCAATGACTGAAGCTGGGCGGTTCCGAAGCCAAGAGCCAGGAGCTTCCTCCAGGTCTCCCACGCGGGTGCAGGGACCCAAGCACTTGGGCCATCTTGCACTGCTTTTCCAGGCCATAGCAGAGAGCTGGATAGGAAGTGCAGCAGCCAGGACTCGAACCAGTGCCCATATGGGATGATGGCACTGCAGGCGGCGGCTTTGCCCACTAGGCCACAGCGCCAGCCCCTTCAGGAGAATTTTCTAATAGGCTTTCTCAAATGCTCAGTGCTCTACATCATGATGGTGCACCCAGTTCAGAGTGGGACTCCAACACTGACCAGTGATACTTATATGAGATTATGAAGACCTGACATGCAGTTGTCACTGGCCCACTGGCATTTCTCTAGTGGGGAGTGCAAAGAACTGGGAAGTGGGAGACTGGAGGCTATCTAAATTCCCAAAGCTCACTCACTCTCTTATTGAATAATTCAAGCAAGTTAGCATCATTCCGCCCATCTCATTCCACGTGATGTGGTGATGCAGGGGCAACAACTGGACAGCCTTAGCCTTGGAAGGTAAGCGTGGAAACAGCAAGTCCACAAATGCAAGGACAGGACTGGGGACAGTGGCTTCTATTGTAAAAGCTAAGTGCAGAAAATGCACCAAAGAGGCAGTCCATTGAAACACAGCTAAGAAAACTTCCCCAATTCCTAGTTAGGAATCTCCTACATAGGGAGGTCTCTTTAGGATGAAGATGGAGAAAAACTATCCCCTCAAGTGGCATGAATTGAAGATGTCCTTGCAAGGTTTTATCTAGAGTAAAGAGAATATTTGTTTGCTTCTGCAACAAAAACAGTGGCTAACACATGGAGCACTCACTAAGTGCCAGACCTTGAGCTAGACATTTTATGTTACTGTATTTAATCATGCATCAACCCCGATGATGTCATTTCTATTTTAAAGATGAGGAAGCTGAGGCATAGAGAGGTGAAGCAACCAACCCCCAAGTCCACAGCTGTGAAGTTGCAGAAGCAGCACTGAATTCAGGAAGTCTGGGCAAAGCATTGGAATCATGCGACCCAAGTATTTCTCCACTTCTGCATTAATGACAATGGGGGCTGGGTAACTCTGTTGTGAGACTGGCCTAGGCATTGTAGGATATTTCCTAGCATCCTTTGCCCCTACCCACTAGATACCAGTAGTGTTCTTTCCCCAGAGGGAGCAGCCAAAAGTGTCTCCAGACATTGTCAAAATAGCCTCCTAATGAGAACAACTCTTTGGCATTAAAAGTCCCCACAGTCTGGCAGTGGTCATTATCACAGTTCTGATCAGCAGTTCCTCTCCCCAGCTTCCTGGGAGTTATAAAGGATGATGCTGTGTTTAGGCATTAATAATCTAATATAGATATGATGCTCAGAAAGCTCCAGGATCATAGTAAGCTCAAATTAAGTATTGACTCTTACTCTTCCTGTTTTGGTTGTTCATTGGAAAGATAACTTAGCAGGGTGGAATGGAGGAGGCTCTGTGGTAGACACCAGACACTATGAGGAGTGATTCTGCCCATTCTTACATAATCAAGACTACAGATGCAGGAGAAAATATTGAGCCTAAGTGACCAACTCCAGCTGTGATGTCCAGTGGTGGCAGATTTGTAAGCAAAATTAAAATCTTAGTTTTGTTCAGGCAGAAAATAAAATCATCAGGAAAAAGTTAATTAACTGAAATTGATTTCAGTTAAGTCACTCTGAGACCGTAATACTTTTCCCATTCTTGCAACCAATCTTTTTTATTGGAGTTCTAGATGGTTCCCGCCGTAGCTCAATCACCCCTGGACTTTCTGGAGCATGTCTCATGCCAGGTAATGGCTTGAGGTAGATAAAAGGTAGGTAGGTCTGCGCTGGAGAAGGAAAAGAAGACCAGAATGGTGTGCGAAGGGTGCCATCACATTTTGTTGATCAGCTATTTGTAGGGAATGCATCAAAAAGTAGGCAGCCATCCTTAACAAATGACCAAAAGAAGGGGAAGCCAAAGTTAGGCTTCATGTATGTCATATGTACAGATTTAGGAACATAGTGATACTTTCCCTACTAGCTTCCTTCCCACCCACACTCCAGCCTTTCTTCTTCCTTCTTATATTCCCACTCTTAATTTTTACAAGGATCTATCTTCAGTTTGCAAGATGATCATATAGTTATCCTTATGCTAAGTAAAAGAGTTCAACAAGTAGTATGAAGAAAAAAAAAAAACACTGTTCCTCAATGGACGAGACAAGGGCTGTAAACAATCATCAAATCTCAAAATGTCCATTTCACTACATTACATTTCAGGTACTCTATTAGTTACCTTGGATCAGGGAAAAATATGATATCTGTCTTTTGGGACTAGCTTATTTCACTAAGTATAATGGTTTCTAGTTGCATCCATTTTGTTGCAAAAGACAGGATTTCATTTTTTGTTTACAGCTGAGTAGTATGCCATGGTGGATATATACCATAATTTCTTTATCCAATCAACCCAGTCTGGATTGATTCCAGATCTTAGCTATTGTGAAATATGCTGCAATGAACATGGGGGTATAGATAACTCTTTCATATGCTAATTTCTTTTGGTTTGGGTAAATTCCCAGGAGTGGAATGGCTGGGTCATATGGTAGGCCTATATTCAAATTGCTGCGGTATCTCCATACTTCTTCCACAGTGACTGTACCAGTTTACATTCCCAACAACAGTGAACCCTGGAATAAATTTAACCAAGGATGTCAAAGATCTTTACAATGAAAATTACAAAACACTAAAGAAATAAAAGACATTAAAAAATGGAAAAATCTTCCATAATCATTAAAATGTCCATACTACCAAGAGCAATTTACAGATTCAATGCAATCTCAATCAAAATACCAATGACATTCTTCACAGATCTAGAAAAGAATGATGCTATAATTCATATGGAAACACAAGAGACCTTGAATAGCTAAAACAATCTAATACAACAAAAGTAAAGCTGGAGGCATCACAATACCTGATTTCAAGAAATACTACAGGGAAGTTATAATGAAAACATCCCAGGTAGAACTGAACAGAAACTCCAGAAATCAATCCATGCATCTACAACCAACTTATGTTTGACAAAGGAGCTGAAATCAATCCCTGGCGCAAGGACAATCTCTTTAACAAATGGTGCTGGGAAAACTGGATCTTCACATGCAGAAGTACGAAACTAGACCCATACCTTACACCTTACACAAGAAACCACTAAAAATGCATCAGAGACCTAAATCTATGACCCAACACCATCAAATTACTAAAGAACATTGGGGAAACTCTGCAAGACATTGGCATAGGCAAATACTTTTTGGAAAAGACCCCAGAAGCACAGGCAATCAAAGTCAAAATTGACACATGGGATTACATCAAGCTGAGAAGCTCTGCACTGCCAAAGAAACACTCAGCAAAGTGAAGAGGCAACCAACAAATGGGAGAAAATATTTGCTAACTATGCAGCTGATAAAGGGTTAAAATCTAAAATCTATTAAGTACTCATGAAATTCAACAACAACAAAAAAATCCCAAACAACCCAGATAAGAAATGGGCAAAGAACTTGAACAGCCAAAAGAGGAAATTTAAATGGCCAGCAGACACTTGAGAAGATGCTCAGGATCACTAGCCATCAGGGAAATGCAAATCAAAACCATGATGGGGTTTCATCTCACTTCAGTTAGAATGGCTCTCATACAGAAATCAATGAACAACAAATACTGGCGAGGATGTGGGGAATAAGGTACCCACATCCATGTTTTATTCTTTTCTTGTAATGGTGCTGGACTCAAAATTTGTGTTTGCACAAATGCAAAACTATTAGAAAGGCTTACTCAAAAAGAAGTAATAGGAGCAATCAGAGCATGTAGTCCATCTTCTGTGCCTTCACTCCCTCCAGCACCCCAATTCTATTATGGTATCAGTTTATTTATATCAAAGTGAATTAACAATATCAGTTGATTTATGGTGGGATTTATTAATTTCTTTAGGTTTCATATGAATCCTGATCTGTCCTTTGTAGCCCCTACGAAGCCCCCTGTACATAAGAAGTACTCAAGAAATCGATTTCTGTTCACAAACTAACAGTGCTGCTGGATGCACAGTATCTATATATGGAGCAATTATCTCACAAACTTGCAAGTGTTCATCAATGGCATGTTATCACCTGCAGTCCAACAGGTTGATTAGTGATTAGTCCTTATCCTAAGATGCTCATCTGTTCTGTGTCTAATCTTCTGAGGCTCAATTTCTATCTGGTTTCCAAAGAGATAGCTAGTCAATACAGATGAGATGTGGATGGGAGAATGCTAAACAAGACTCCTCCTTCACTCCAGTCATGCTCTAGGATATTTTCCTCTTTTCTAGGTTGTACTTTCCAATAACAGCTTCTTGGAATTAATGCTCTTTTACTACCTGCTCTCAATACAGCATTAGGCAAGGCATGTTCACTGACAGATCAGCTAAGGAAATCTCAAATAGTGAGATCTACAGATAAGTAGTCCACGGTCCCATGAAGGAAGGTAAGGTGGGCACAATGTGCATCAAAAGACACAACTCAGCAGGGGCTTTAATATTACATACAACCCACATACATAGCTGAGCCCATTGCTAGGCAGATGTGAAGTTCAAGTCTGTTTACACAGAGCACAATTTACTTCTTCTGTTTAAAGAAGAGTATGTATGGAGTAATCAAACACTCATGTGTTTGATCCCAGGTTCCACAACTTTCTCACTATGAAGTTTGAGTGAATCATTTAACTTTTCTAAGTCTTAGCTTAACACATTTCCTAGGATTACCGTGATGACTAAATGAGATAATACAGGGACGGTGCTTAGCACAGAGTTTAGCAGGAGTATGTGCTAAAATTTTTTTTAACTATTATCATCAACATTATATGACTGGCTTAAGACTCAAGGCAAGTAAGTTGCAAAGAGAATTTCTAAACTAGAAAAATACCTCTGATCTATTTTTTCCCCAACCTACTGGAGAGCCATGTTTTCTCCTGAAATCTGTTGAGAATTAATTGAACACATATTCAGGATGTTTCACAATTTGGGGCAGTGTGGAGAACTTGTGTCGTACATCTGCTTGTCATTGTTGTGCAGGAAGGCAGCTGATATTTACAAACTCCTCTCTTGTGAGTCCTCTCAGCTGGTCTGGCGATGAACATGTGTTGCCCATGGCTGTCCTTGAGACAGTCAGTTGATGCAATTTGGACTGGAAGCCCTGGAAAGTCTTCAAGGGCAGAGACCAAAACCCAGACATCTTACTTCTGCTCTCTGCTGATACAGAGCACAGAATGGAATCCAGCAGGTGAGTAAGCAACATACTTGACAGCACTGTGTGCAGCATGTACATATTGCTATATGACTCTGACCTTCCTTTCTCTGTCCTGAGAATCCTGTTGCTTTCTTGTGTAGCTCAGAAGATAAGCACGTGCCGTGGCATCACACTCTCCTGTGTCTGGGTTCTTCTCCACCAAGTATTGAAGTATGTACAACTTTAAACAACTTACCCTCTTGGGAGCTGGATAATGCAACTTCCCTATGAGACTGTGGCATCGAATGGTTTGACATGTGTAAAATAACTCACAGTGCCTGGCACATGCAAGGTGCCAAGCAAATAGTAGGGTTTTTCTATAACTCCTTCATCCTCTCTGCATAAGAAAACAAGACAGGATGATAGACAAAGAATATTATCCCTCTGGGGTATGGTTTTCAAAATAAGATTATTTAGATAAGGACAAGAGCCAAAATTGCAGGGTTATTTTGGAACAGGACACAGGTTCTCAATTCAGGAAAAGTGAATGTTTGAAAGCCCTGTAGACCATCTAGAGGCACATTTTTTGGGAAGCCTTTTTAACATTTTGCTTTTCCATTATAAACCAAGATTAAACTATTTAGAGAGCACTGTGGTGACTCCCTAAGTGATGGAGGCATCTGTACTTAGTTTATGGGCTCCATAAATATTAATGAAGGGCCCAGATAACAGATGATGATGGTGGTGAAGCTGGATTAGTTCTCATGTCGTGTGTTTGTACCCAGAGGGGTTGGCTGTGATTTCATGTTTAAAGGACTGAGCTTCATGATAGAATATTATCAGGCTGTATGATGTATGTCTTCCTCCCACTGAACAATGAAATCTATGCAAACTCACAGCTTTGCACACACACTATACAATGAAATCAGTAACAGTTCAACTGGTTGAATTTATACAACTGTTTATTTTGCGTCTGAGATTCAGTTTTGCCACAGGGACTACATTGTTTGCTTTAATTTGGTTATTTTTCTGATGTCTGAAAAGCCTAGATATGGTGATTTCTGAGAAAAGCAGCTACTGTCTCCAGTCGTCCCCACCATATGCCAAGGTTTCCCATGCTTTTTAGTTGCAGTAATTCTTCCTCCACCTCTGCCCCAACTCACACATTATATCCTTAGTCTGCCTGTCCTGATTAGAAATTTCTTGAGCAATAGGCTAGGAGTTTTTAAAATCTGCATGTGTGTGTGTGTGTGTGGCATATACCTTCCTACATGTGTTGGCTTGAATGCATACACTGCCTGCTGCTGGCACAGGGATGCGATCCCATCTTTAGAGTGAACAGGAATGAGCCACCCCCCAATGCCTCCAGCTTTCATTCACAACACACTGTTCTTAGGCGTCATCCAACTGTTTTGTACCATTAACCCCAAGACATATCCAATATATTTGCTTACCCCAAAGTCACTACACCCACCGGAAAGAGTTTGAAATCACAAAATTACAACTTAAATTCACCAAGAAGCTTAAAGAAATGATCGATAATTTTACCTTTTATTGGCAAGTCATAATTAAAATCCAGGAACTATAGGATGGCTAACTGGACAAAATAGTCATCCAAATAGACCATGGCTTCTTTCTAGAGGAACTTTCTAGAAGACTCTTACATAATAATTATTTTTTTCTCTACTATAGAAAGACAAGAAACAAATATGTAAACATTCCCTTAAAAATCAACTGCGGATGCTTCCATGATGTTTATAATTTTTGTCTTTTTCTAAAAGGAACACAACACACATCCAAATTTCAAACATGTATTGTCTTCACATGAACAAGTCTACTATAAATTTATTGTGATGATATCATAAAATGTGCAAAGGTATATTTTTAAGTGTGTAAGTTGCAGAGTCCTTTATAACAATGAAATAGTATAGAATGATTGTTTTGAGAGAAACATCGTATGGGAGAATGATGGTGTCATTTGAGAGACTGATGAAACCATTGGAGAGAGTGAGCTTGAACATAGTTATGGGTATGGCAACTTGGCCACAGTAGGATTCCAAATGAAGCAAGTCTTTTGAAAGAACTTCTATATGCTTGCTTAAACTTACATGTTTTATTTGTAAACATACATAGACAACTCTTAGATATTTTATGAAATATTAAATGGGTTATCACCAGGTAGTAAGAGTAGGAGTCATTTTCACTTTATAACTTTTTGCATTGTATAAACTGCTTTTCAAGAGAATAAAAATACTTAAATTTTAGAGGATATACATAACAATAGGGAACACATATGCATTAATGAGAAGTTGAAATATGCAGCAGCACTGTGTATCAATGTGCTCTGCCTCCTCAGATTCAATGAACTGTGGACTGAAGAACAAGTAGAAAAAGCATTACATTTGGACTGAACGCATATGGACTTTTTCTTGTCATTACTCCCTAAACAATACAGTATACCTACAACAATTATTCGCAGAGCATTTACATAGTAGTAGGTATTTTAAGTAACCTAGAGATGAGTTAAAGCACATAGGAGGATGTGTGTCAGTTACATGCAAACACTGCACATATCATGTAAGTGATTTGAGTACCTGTGGATTTGGGGGCCTGCAGGGGAGTGGGTTCTGGAACTAGTCCCCTGTGGATATTGAGGGATGACTATATTGAAGTCAACCATGCAGATCTGTACCACAAAGTTCCAGGGACCTGTTGTAGTTACTGAAAAGCCCCTCTGTGCTTACAGAAGTTCAATGATGGAATGAAGATGAGGGGGAATCAGAACTAGAAAAGCCCTGGAGTTTTCCCACTGGTGTCACTCCAACACCCCTCGCCTCATTTGCCAGCCCCCTGGCTTGCCTTCCCCAGCGCATGTTCTGGGTGCTGGGGATCGGTGGTCTCTCTGATGCCAGAAAGAGGAGCTGAACTGTCAGGGGAGTGGCGGTGGGAGCGATGAGTGTCATGTCCCCAAGGCAGAGGAAAGCCAGGAGGCCATGCCCATGCTCCTACCACATGCCTTCTACATCAGAAATGCGTTTACTCTCTAGGAAACGGCCGAGTGAGACATTCGGTACATGTCATTTAGCATTGCATTGCAAAAATCGGGACAGGCATAGAAACCAAACCCAACACTATATTTTTTTCTCTTTCTTTGCTGCCTGTCTGCTGTCTGCCTGCCTTCCAGCCTTCCTGCCTTTCCTCTTTGCAAATTTCAAACCCGCTTCTAACCTGCCATCCAGGCTAAGCCATCCCCGGAGAGGGACAGGAAGCCTTTCAGGTGGTAAGGTGCATATTTAAATGTAAAGACACTTTTGCCCGCAATCCGATCCCCCCAGCCCTTGCGCAAGCATCTCCCAACTCATGTGCCGTTCATTTCCGACCTGCCTGGGTCTTAGACACTCCGCCAGGCGTGTGGCAGGACAGTTCAAGCTGCACCGTGAGCAGAGATGGGGACACGAAGATTTTATTTAAAAGGACCCATGGTATCCGTTTGCGAGGCAGTGTTGGCACCCTGGTCAGGCCTGGACCCAATCTGTGTTAGAGAACATGAAAGGAGCCCTGGCCATGGCGATGACTATCGTGCCCTAATATAACCAGGTCAGGCGCACCGCTACTTCCTGCCGTTTCCCTTTCTCTCTGTGAGGGTTGTCATCATTTCACACACATTTTGCAGTGATAAAGGTAGTTCTGCTAGTGCCACTTTCACAGGAATGGCAAAGCAAAGGCATTTTATCCCTGGGTTTTGACAATTTTGAGTTTACTTCCTCAAATTTCTCTCTCTCTCTCTCTCTCTCTCTCTCTCTCTCTCTCTCGACAGGCAGAGTTAGGCAGTGAGAGAGAGAGAGAGAGACAGAGAGAAAGGTTTTCCTTCCGTTGGTTCACCCCCCAAATGGCCACTACCGCCAGCGCACTGCAAGGATCCGAAGCCTGGAGCCAGGTGCTTCCCCCTTCTTTCCATGGAAATGTAATGTCTTTCTTTGTAACACAGAAACACATGAAGTCTGGACAAAGAGCTGGAGGGCAAAGGGTTCTGCTACATTTGAATTCTGAAATGGAATCAGCAAGCTGGAACTATGACTCTTTCAAAGCAATTTGAGACAAGGCACCGCGGACCCCTGGGATACAGGCAAGGCAACCTTTAAGCGCAGATGTAGGAAACCAGACGTTCAGGTCCTTCCGCGGAGCCCCTGCAGCTCCGAGTCTTGGTCCTTCCGAGTGCAGCCCACACTCGGACAACCCTGGGGCGAGGGGGCTGGAGTGAGAAGAGGCAGCAGCTGGCCATGCCGTTAGCTTGTTGTTGTTCCTATGTTTTAAACAAGGTAGCTACTAATGAGGCGACACTGCACCGTGTTCACTTCCCTCCAAGTCAGTGCGGTGGCTTTCAGTGGCGAAGAGGAAACAATCGAATACCCAGCAGCCAAAGAGGCCGCTGGATTTGACAGCTTCCTCCTCTCCGTTCTGGAGGGAATTTTCATTATTTCCACCTCTCAGATATGTCACGACATGCTAGAGAAATAAAAAGGGGGAAATAACTCTCAAAAGAGCAGCTACCTTGGACGGTGGACTAATAGAGCAATAGTAATTGGCAACCACACCGGCAGGTTTTAACCCGCAGTGCTGAGCCACACAGAAACAAGCGAGATTAGTTCCACTTCAGTTACAGTAGCAACAGGAACCGGCCCGAGTGTTTGTATCTTCGTGGAGGCAGGGGACAGATCACAGAGCAAGTCTAGATTCAGCCATCACATGGAAACGAAGCCCTCCTTCCGAAAATCAAAATGAAATAATTGCCCGTAGCGGCTCGCACTGGGTTCTAAGAGTTAGGAGGCAAATATTTTTGCACAAAGAACTAAAGGGAAGCAAAATGAAAATAAACTGCTCTAGGTTCTAGACGGTCTTTGTGCCTGGGCCCTGGCTGTCTTAAGCACAATCTTTGGAAAACTGGACAGTTCAAAAGCAAAACAAAGCAAAACAGAATTCATCAAGGGCAACTTTTGCCTGGCCCTCAATGAAACAGTCCAGTCTCCCAAGCTACAGTCTATGGTTTAATAAAAGTTTTAGACTCTGCCTTGCAGTATTTCTAGTTCTTTCTCTCTACAATTGAACCAAAATACAGGGAACCAAAGTTGTAACAGAACTTTCTAAAAGAATAGAACACTGGAAAATAGAAATCAATATCGGGAACTTTCATAAAACTGGATGTTTCATTTTTATACCACCCTGAAAACAAGCCACTTTGAAGAGATCTATTCACTTGGATCTGAGAATTTGAGATCTGTCTTTTTCTACCTCTGCCAAGTTAATCCCTCTCTTTCCTTCCTCTCCCTCTCTTGGGCCCTTACTGCTTCCTCCCTCCTTTATACCCAAACGCAGAAGAGAAGCGTGAAAAGCTGTTTAAGTCCTCTTAACATACCAAGAAAGGAAACTCTGTGACCATTTTTTATATTCCATGATATTAAAGTAATTCATCTGAGTTTGTGCTAATGACAGTAAATCTCTCGTGCTGACAAGCTGTGGTCAATTATCCTTTCTACAGCCTTTTAAATCCGAAGCACTAGGAAGTATGTCAGGGCTGGAAATGTGTGGCTTGCTCATTCAATCAACAGTCATCCAGCCTGAGCAGCTCTCTGCATAGTGCATCCCCATGCTCAATCCCCACCCCCTCCCACAGCCCTCTGAGGGGCCTGTAATGCTAGGAGCTTCTGCTGGAATTCACTCATATGGAGGAAATGGTTTGAATAAAGCGCTGTGCTATTTATCCCAGTAATGAGTAGTTTAACAGTGACAATTAGGAAGGAAATTCTACAAGCCTAAACTCCAGTTACTTATTATTGCCACTGAAAGTCAATTAAAGTATCTCACTAATTACAGGGATTGGGATCCTCTGTCATCTGGCAAATCATATTAGAGGGAAGAGGGACTTGGTTTGTTTTCCAGAGTGTGGTGTAGTCTTCCTCATGTTGGTTAATTTTCAGACAAGAGAGTGTGTGTGAGGGGGCTGCCCCACACGTCTGCGTATCTGTTCACCTGGGAGAGCAGCAAAAATGTCAACTGGATTTCCATCCAAGCTCAGCCGCCATAGGAGGAGCAAGAGCTGGGCCAGAGGTAGGTGGGAGACAGCCACTCTGCCAGACCAGCCCCCCAGAATACTGCTCTTAGTTTCGAGAACTCTAGCAGCTCTTGTCCCCTGCAAACCAGTCCTATTCCCCTGCCCACCCAAGGCCTATGTACTCCCTCAACTCCCAGCCCTTCCACCAGTCATCTGGATCCACTGACCGCTGCACAAGACTTAGCAACATGATCCACGCCACCTTTGAGCTATTTCTCAGCCTGTGACTTGAGATGCTCTCTTCCCCTCTGTTCTACCTATCCAAACCCTCTTCACCATCCAAGAGTCGGCTCTGGTCCCAGCGTCTTCATGCAGAATCCAACACCAGAGGACTCCTTCTGTGCATTGCCTGTGTGGTTCACAGTTTATCACTCTCTAGGTCTCAGACTGTGAGCACCTAGCAGTGGCTGAGTCTTCAGTCTCTGCTTCCTGCTCATCACCTGGGATATCTCTGTCCCTGTAGAGTGGTAACCTGACTCTGTGACTGTTACATTTGGCTTCATGTGTGGTGAAATATCTCGATCAGACCTAGCTGGCATTCCTTCATTTGTAAGCTCCTCCACTCATTCAGCAGCTTGGTTAGAATGGCTACCTAGAATAGGGCTCATGAATGATGACTCCTAAGTCTGAATCCAGTGCTGCTTCTCCTACCCCCTTGCCTCATGGGGAAGTTGGATCTGCTTGTACCACTGTTCACAAATCAAGGGCTCCTCTGTGCTCATCATTTCTTCCTGGGCCCACACTCACAGAGAAGTGCTCATAAAGAAACATATAAATGTAGGAAAATTGAGCTCTCTCCCCTGTGACTCCACATAGCTTTCCTCAGAGCAGTCCAGGAGTTAACCAGGAGAAAGGGAGGGAAATATTTTCCATTGATCTTCCAGATGTTTAATGAGGTTCCAGTTTGGTTCAAGGGATGGGCAAACCTGGGTCAGCCAGCTATGTTGGTGTCAGCCAGACATCAGGGGCAGCAGGTCAGGTTTGGGGCAAATCAAGAACGTTTCTGTACTCCACATCCCAAGAGAGATATTGGAATTTTAACTTGCTTCTTGAAGTCTCTGTTTTAAAAGCTCAATTTCATTTTGGAGTGAGACTTCTCAAGGGATCCTTTTCCTCATTCTCCCCTCTCGTGGCTTGGCCTTTGATATCTCGTGTTCTGCACCTGTGGTTAGAATTCCTCGCTCCAGTAGCATTTGCCTCCAGTATTTCATTTGGGTAAAGTTGAGTATGCTGCATGTGTCCAAGGAAACTGATTAGAGGGAAATAAGAAATATGACCAATGGGAAAAATCTACAAAAGGTTTTCATTGACGTATCCTCTCACTGTCTGATGTAAGAAATACTGCTAAAACCATGCACTGAAAATAGCATGTTCTCAGGCCCCAAACATACAGCCAAGGCTGAAAGCCAACACCAGATCGTATCAAAGGTCTGACCGAAACCCTTCAGAGGCTTGACCTCTCGAACAGTGGTCAGCACGCTGTATTGAAACTGTTGTACCATTGTCGCACCACCGCACTACCAAGAAGTATAGCATAGGGCTGTGGGCCTCCCAAGTAGCTAGCACAGTGCCTGGCACCTAGCAAGCACTTAGTAAATGTGTGTGCAATGAATGTGTGTCACTATTTAATTACTTAAGTTCTGTGCACTAGGTGCAGATGCTTCCAAATATACAGTACTGGCCTTCAAGAAATCCAAACCCCTGTGCTCTGACTCCCAAGCCTGAATGATCACCAGAATTGCTCTGAAAGTACCTATTTCCTCACTTCAGAGATACTTAGTAAGTCTGCAGAGGGCCCAAAAGTCTATGTTTTTAATAAGCTTCTCAGCCACTTCTAATGCTCAACCAAATTGGGAACCATTGATGTACTGGTGATAATAAAGCCTTATGTCTTTGAATCTCTTTCCTACATATAAAGTGGTTTCATAAACAAATCTCATTGGATTGTGACTCTGAGAAGGGAAACATACCAGCCAGTGAAAAATGAGCCTGTGGGGACAGGTGTCTGGTCTAGTATTTAAGACACTGGTTGAGATACTGCAGCCCACATTGGAGTGCCTGGATTTGAGTCCCAGCTCTGGCTCCCAATACCAGCTTAAAATGCAGACCCAAGGAGGCAGTAGTGAGGATTCAAGTCACCGGATTCCTGCCACCCTTGTGGAGATCTGTTCCCAGCTCTCAAGCTTCAGCCTGGCCCAGCCCTGGTCATTGCAGGCATTCAGGGAGCTCCCTCTTTCTCTCCACCTCTAACAATAATAACAACAATAATACATTTTAAAACAAGAATGTGCAACTCAAAGAGTTCACTGGTGGGTAAAGTCAGAGCCTGGATCTGAATCCAGGATTACCATTCCAAAGTGCAGAGTGTTTCTGTGTCACCAGCTGTCTCTGGAGAGTGATGACCCGGGGTTGGCTGTCAGGCAGAGAGTACCACACCACAGGGCATCATCAAACGGGTAGTCGGTGTGCTCAGGTCCACCTCCCAGGGTCTTGGGGAGAGACCAAGTGAAAGGGAAATTCTCCCTCCCCCACCCACCTGAGCATGATACTGGGGAAAGCAGGATGGGGAGAGGGCCTCTCCTCTCAGGGGGGTCATTAGTGAAGGCTCTCTCCTTTGAGATATATTTCACACAGCTAGAGCTGTCCTAACTGGTGGAATACTCTTGGTTCACACTCCATCCACGTGGCCCTTGGTAGGGACTCCATGGTGAGCCAGACGGAAGTATAGGGCTTCTGCTATATGAGTCCCAGCCCCTTGGTTCTCTCTGGATTGTCAGCGCGTCCACTTGGCATCACTCTGCTATCTGCAGTGTGGTTGAGATAACTTGTGAAAGGATTTATCCCACTATTATCATATAATCCAATATGACATTAACAGAGCATTTGACAGCACACAGATGAAAATTCCAGCTGCCTTTCTGGATTAGGAACACAGCAAGTTTCATTTTGCAGCCACAAGCTGCAAGAGAGCAGTGTCAGCACAAGACACTCGGTTTTCTATGCAGGTACACACCTGAGGCTTTTCCTTGTCACATTCCTGACAAGCGAAGGCCAGGGTTCAATGCGACGGACGAGCAGCTACGCCGTCATTCAGAGATGTGGTCCCTTCAGGCTGTGAGGGACAGAAGCCAGGCTCTGAGAAGCATCCAGAGTGCTTGTGCTGACCAGAGAGAGAGAGAGAGAAATGTGTGTGTGTGTGTGTGTGTGTGTGTGTGAGAGAGAGAGAGAGAGAGAGAGAGAGAGAGAGAGAGATACAGAGAGGGAGAGAGAGAAACAGAAACAGAGAGAGAGAGAGAGAGAGAGAGAGAGAGAGAGAAATGTGTGTGTGTGTGTGTGTGTGTGTGTGAGAGAGAGAGAGAGAGAGATACAGAGAGGGAGAGAGAGAAACAGAAACAGAGAGAGAGAGAGAGAGAGAGAGAGATACAGAGAGGGAGAGAGAGAAACAGAAACAGAGAGAGAGAGAGAGAGAGAGAGAGAGAGAGATCACTGGGGAGAGCAGCAGAAATAAATGAAAGTTTTTAGTCTTTATCTCCTTTTAATTCTACTTAGACGTGTTTCCGGGTGGAACAGCATTTCAGTCTCTTTGTTTTCCTCTTCTTTGGGATGGCACCAGACAGAAGGAGCTGGGGAGGGCAGGTTGAAGAGGGAAGGGCTGAGACACGTGTCTAGCCATTTATCAGAGTGCACACATCCCGCAGAAGTGACCAACAGCCTTGTTGCCTTAGACCCATAATCGGAATTCACCACTGGGCTGACCAAGATGACTCTCTTTACTGTCTCCTGGGTTGGAGCTCTCTGGTCTGAGCATTCTCATATCAGACTGCACCAGGCCCACTGAATGACACACACACACACACACGTAAGTTCAGAAGACGCTTTAAGAAATCATTTTGGGAATCTACATACTTGATGGGGACGAATGCGCTGCACAACCAATGTAATTCATTCAACTGCAAAATGTATTTACTGACAACCCTTATTACAGGGTCCAGAGTGAGGTGCCACTGCTGCGGGTGAGAATGGGGATGAGGCAATGAAGGTGCCTGGGAGGCACAGCTTGACCCTCTTGCACTCCAACCCCCACCCCAACAGAAAGAGCCAGGTGCAGCTCCAGCTGTGCTCACTTCCCACTGGGCATAGATGAAGGGCAGAGGCGGGAGCCGGATTCAGAGACTCTGAAGCCTGAGTGGGCAAGGTTGAGATTTAAAGGCTGAATCACTCTGCCTCCAATACCAACAGTTTCTCTTCAGTGAGCAGAGTGATACCCAGAAGCTTTTTTGGTAGTGAATGCTATATCCAGAGGCATGGGATGGTCTTGGTGTTGGGTGGGATTATGACCTCTAGCATTTTTACTGGGATAACTGCATTTTGAAATAATACAAAACCAACAGCTCAGAACAGGATCCACAGGAAGAGCTCAAGGTGGTTGTGCAATTCTTTACGAATGGATGTGGTGGGCTGGCTGGACTGCTCCTGAGAGCTTGTGGATTTGCCAACTTTGGGCCAATCATCATCTCCATTAGGAGCTGTCTTTGTCCTACAATAGAGGAGGACACAGAGACTTCTGATACGTCTTTCCAGCTTAGCAGTCCATACTCCATGATTTTTGCAAAGCCTGAAGTCACTGTAGTTTTCAGATTAGTCTTTGTGTTAGGACTTCACCAGGAAAAACAAACACTGACCCTCCATGACCGTCTTCTCTGGAAGTGGAGCATCTTCAGTTTGCTGCGTTAGAGGCCTAGGTATTGTATTGAAGAATTTTTTGCTGGAAAGTCTCAGTGGAGATATCCCTTGACCTGGATTTTGCTGTTAAGTTTTACAGTCTATGTAACGCCCAGAGATTGATTAATTATCTACACAGGGCCCCATGCATGTGGCGCCCCACTGTACAGAGACTCCAGTGTATTGTGTATGTATTCCTGTAGCATCAGTTTTTAACTTGGTTTACTCCTTTCTTGAAGACAACATGCGATATCCCTGCTGATGTCATTATTGATTCTTTGGGTGGCTTTGTTAACATCACTGAGCGGACGTCATTATCACATGCCTTTTAAGACATATATTTAATCTACCAGAACTGAACATGTCTTTTCAGAAAATGAAAAAGCAATGAATATAGTCACTTTAATATGATTAATATTGCTAACATTCTTAATAGTAACGAATAAGAGTTTGATGTGTGGAATTAAACAGAAAACTGGTGAAAATTATCCTCCAAAAAAATGGAAGCTTGAGTTTTTTGAGAAATAAATTTAATTAAAATGTTATGTTATTTCAGAATATGTCTGAAAATGACATTGTCCTCTTAAAATTGTCCTCTAGAGATAATCTGCTTTAGGATTTCATTAATTTACATCAAGAAAAAATAATTTTCTCCTATTTAGACTGTGGTAGTTATCTACAATGACCTTAGTAGATGGCTGTTTTCTATTTCTATTAACACAGTGTGTGCACTTCATGTTTTGATTCCTCAACACAGGCTTAACATAGCAATGACAATTGTAAGTATAAAAATGATTTATTTCTTTATTGGTGAAAATAAGAAGACATGTCTCTGTAGTTGTTAAATAAAAACAGGTTTTTTTTTTTTTCAAAATAGTAATGTAAATTTTTGTTTGGTGGAATTGATTGACAGTTTTGGAAACAGTTGGAAATCATGTAGAATCAGGTCAAATTTTTCTGAGTTTTCAAATTTAGTGATAACGTTGTTGGGGGGTTTAAGTATAATGAAGACAAAAGTTTTCTTTCTGACTCCAAGATGACTCTACCAAGAAAGTCTGAAAATGTTTGAAGAAAGGGAAGCAGAGACTCTTAGGGCTTTCTATTTTCTGGGTTAATAACAAAAGACACCCACCCAGCATTCCTCTCTATGCCTAAGAGATTAATTTCTCTCCACTTTTCCTGATGTCAGTGAAATCATCATGTTAATTGAAAATTTTAATGCAGGAGATATATGAGAAAACTGGTGTATATTCACCACAATTAACCAAGAACTGTTTTCTTTACACATGAGAGTTTTCCATTAAAGACTTTTAAACATCCTGGAAACGTGGTAAAGTCTCTGCTTCTTTAAAAAGGTACGTTTAGTTGCTTTATGATTAGTATACCTGTCTGTCATGTAAATCAAAAGTAATTCTGTCTGAATATATTCGTTTTTAAACAGTTTATAGTTTATTGTGGTTTACTAGACCTCAGATAAGTTGCAGATATTTAAGTGTATAGCTTGGTAAGGTTTTTAACCATCTAGAAAACCATCAGCAGAATCGGTATAGTGAACACAACTGTCACCTACAGAACTTTCCTGCCGCCCCCTGGTAATCCTTCACTGCCCACGCCCACCCCCACCAACTTCCCAGACCATTTGCCTTCTGTCACTGTAGATTCTGCTGATACAGAATGGAATCATAAACAGCTGCTCTTTTATCTGGCTTCTTTGGACGTCATAATTACTTTGAGATTAATATATGCTGTTGTATGTTCAGCCCTTTATTCTTTTTTAAAAAAATTTAGTTTTATTTATTTTGAAGACAGAGTCACAGAGAGAGATAGGACAGAGAGAAAGGTCTTCCATCCGCTGATTCACTCCCCAAACAGCCACAGCAGCTGGAGCTGAGCCAGTTTGAAGCCAGGAGCCAGGAGTTTCTTCTGGGAGCAGGGACCTAAGCACTTGGGCCATCCCCCACTGCTTTCCCAGGCACATTAGCAGGGAACTGTATCAAAGTGGAGCAGCTGGGACTAGAACTGGCGCCCTTATGGGATGCCGACATTGCAGGCGGGGGCTTTAACCTGCTGTGCCACATGCCTGCCCTCTCTATTCTTTATTATAGGTAATTCTATTTATTCATATTATTTCAGATATTCCAGTTGGTTCCTTTATATGTCATTACATGGATATACCAGAGTTTGTTATATATTCACTATTTGATGGCAATTTATATTGTTTCCAGTGTTTTATTATTTTGAATAAAGATGCTATAAACATTTATAAACAAATCTTTATGTAAGTATACACTTTCTTTTCTCTTGGGCCATAATTTTTAATTTTTTGAGAAACGGTCAAGCTATTTCCATGGTAATGATAGCATTTTGCAAGCCCATCAAGTGTGGGAGAGTTGCAGTTCCTTCATATCCTAGCCAACATCTGGTAGAGTCAGTTTTTGCCATTCTAGCCATTCTCAAAGGTGTGAAGTGAGATCTCATTTATATTTCCCTAATGGCTAATGATGTTTAGCATATTTTCATGTTTTTATTTGGTATCCATCTTCTTTAATGAAGTGTATTCAAAGGCTATATGTTTTATTGGTTTTTTAAAAAATCTTCTTAACTAATTGTGAAAGTTCTTTATATAGTGGAGACATCATTCCTTTGTCAAAACAAAAGTTTTAGTTTTGATGCAGTCCTACTTCTTGGCTTTTTCTTTTGTAGTTTTTAGTTTGGTGTCATCTTTAAGAAAACTTTACTAAACCCAGAGTCACTAATATTTTCTCCTATGAGTTTTTCAGGAAGTTTTAGAGTTCTAGCTCTTACTTTCGTGAATTTTGAGTTAAATGTTTTATACAGTATAAGTTAAGGGTCAAGGCACATTTTATGTTTGCCTAGGGCTATTTAATTGTCCGAGCCCCATCTATTGACTATACTAACACTTCTCCATTTAATCGCCTTTTCTGCAATCACAAAAATCAGTTGACTGTATAGAAACTTTGTATTGAATAGAGTTTCTGTTAGGTAGAGTCAAGTATATATTAGATACATGAGATTTGTTTCCTTATATAAATAAAAAGTAGTCTAGCCCATTGATCTATTTCTCTGTCTTTACTCCATCTAATATTACAGTAAATGTTTATGTAGAAAATCCTGCAAAGTTTCCAACTTAGTATAGAAAGAATGGGTGATTTAATACATTGATATAATTGGTTAATAAGGAAGAAAGGCAGATTCTTATGAAAAGTTGTTTGCAAAAAGCAATTCCAAATGTGCTAAAAGTTAAAGAAGTATAGCAAAATTTCAAAACTTTCAGAAAAGAATAAGAATAGTTTATGATCATGAAGTAGAGAATGACTTCATAAACAAGACACAAAACCACAAATAATAGTTTGAAGAAACCACAGTAGAAGAAAACTAACAAATGTAACTTTCATTACAATGAAAACCTTTTGCTTGCAAAAGACATCGTAAACAAACTATAAGCAACAGTTTACACACAGTTATATGCAACACATATAACTGGCTAAATATAACCAAAATATGTATCATGAATTCCTGTAAATCAATGGGAAAAAAAAGAGACAAACAGCCCAATGGATAAGTGAGAGAATGATATAAAGATGACTTCACAAAATACATGAAAATGTTCATTACCATATTAAAAGATGTTCTGGGCTAGTGTTGTGGCACAGCAGGACGCCAACATCCCATATCAGCATCAGTATCAGAGTTGAGTCCTCTCCCCTTCGGATCCACCTCCCTACTATTGTGCATGGAAACGCAGCAGCAGGTGAGCACGTGCTTGGGTCCCTGCACCCACGTGAGAGACCCAGATGGAGTTCCAGGCCTGACCCAGCCCCAGCCGTTTTGGGAGTGAATCAGGGAATGGAAGATGTTTTTCTCTCCATCTTTACTCTGTCACTCTACCTTTCAAATAAATAAAATAAATCTTTTTTTTTTTTTTACAATTTTCTACTTTTATTTATTTATTTTTTTTTATATAAAGCTTTTATTTAAAGAATATAAATTTCCAAAGAACAGCTCATGGACCACAATGGCTCCCCCCCCCCCCCAAAACTTCCCTCCCTCCCCCCACCCTCCCCTTTCCCGCTCCCTCTCCCCTTCTGTTCACATCAAGATTCATTTTCAATTCTCTTTATACACAGAAGATCAATTTAGTACATATTACGTAAAGATTTCAACGGTTTGCCCTCACATAGAGACACAAAATGATAATACTGTTGGAGTACTAGTTATAGTATTAATTCACAATGTACAGCACATTAAGGACAGAGGAGGAGAGAACTTCCACTTTGACTATGGCCCTGTGGGAATAAGATCGAAGTCGGCTAACCCTAAAGGCTTCCATAGCCTCGGCAACTCATGACCAGAGCCTAGGGAGATTACTGACGCCATAAACAAGAGTGTCAAATTGTTAAATCAACATCAGGAGTCACTGTGTACTTACGTCTCATGAGGGATCTGTCCTTAATGTGTTATCCAATGTGAAGTGATGCTATTACTAGTACTGAAACAGTATTTTTACACTTTGTGTTTCTGAGTGGGTGCAAACTGATGAAATCCTTTCATAGTATATATTGAATCGATCTTCTTTATATAAAGATAATTGCAAATGATTAAAAAATCTTGGTGTTAAACTGGAAATTGCATAGACAATTTTTTTTTAATAAAATAAATCTTTTTAAAAAGGTGTTCAACCTCAATATTAATTAGAAAAAGAAAATGTTATTAAAAGAATTCTCAGAGCTCAACTCATCCAACCCTTGCCTTTCACACTGGAGAAAGGGACACCCAGACAGATTATCCAAGTCACCCACAACCATTCACCAAGCTGGCGGCAGAGGTAGACTAGAAATCTAATCTCTTGACTCCACCTCGGCTTTTGACAATTATTACTTAATTGAAGAAAGGGCTACAAACACTTAACCTGAGTCAAAATCTTTGCGTGCATGGAAATAGAACAATTTTTAAACAAATGTATAGTTGTTTCATCACAACCAAAATTTTTTGCTTAGAATTCTTTTAATGTGATCGTATTACTTTTGTGTTATAAAAAAGACTTTAAGATCAACTACACTGAAAGAGATAACCCTGGGTCATTTGCCCCAAATATCTCATTGATTATATAGGAATCAATAAATTAAGAAAAAGTGAATGCAACTGTATTCACTCTGGATTACTGTGTGAAAAACAAATATTAATTATTTCCCCCAAATAATTACCAACTATATATAGTAGCCTAAAACCCATGAAAACCCCATCTTCGAGCAAACAAAATTGAATTATTTATAGTAGGCTATTAAAATATTTGGGAATAAATTTTAAGAGTAGATCCATTACACTTCTGCATTTTTAATGAACAAATAGATGGCAATTGTTCTATATTTGGCTATGTGAAGACTAAAATCTGAGACTGATGGAAAACTTCATAAATAACAATTTAATGTTTTAAGAACACTTTTTAAATAACTTTTTAAACATTGTGTCATTCCATAAGGCTAGACATACTAAGTAAATGATGTTCTAAATTATGAACCTCTGGGCCAGCGATATGGCGTAGCGGGTGAGGCCCCCCTTGCCGTGCTGTCATTCCATATGGGCAGTGGTTCCTGTCCCAGCTGCTCTGCTTCTGATCCAGCTCTCTGCTATGGTAAAAGCAATAGAAGATGGCCCAAGTCTTCGGGGCCCTGCAACCATATGGGAGACCTGGAGAAAGTTCTGGCTCCTGGCTTCAGATTGACCCAGCTCTGGCTGTTGCATCTTGGGAGTGAACCAGTGGATGGAACTCTCTCTCTCTCTCTCTGTAACTCTGCCTTTCAAATAAAATAATATTTAAAAGTAAATAAATTCTGAACCTCTTTTTAAAAAAGTCTGGAAACAGCTATGTCTCAGGCATTAAATATCAGATACAGGGAAACATGAACTTAAGGGGAAAGCAATCTTCTTGAAGTATCCCTGCATTCATTCAGAAATCATCTTCAGGCCTTCAGCTTTCACCCAGCACCATCAGTGTTACACGGCTCTTGTGATGCTTGGATCTGATTCTGGATCGAGTGCAGGAGATGTTTCTTCATCTCCTCTCCCGATACAGGCTGACCTTCTTCCAGCATCTACGTGATCAGTTGCTCCTTACTAAGAATTCAGGTTTAGCAGGACCGCACACCTCGACAGCTGGAACAAGGACCTCTTCCAGAACTGCTCTGTGTCTTCACTCCTGTGGCGCCTGGGCCATCGCGGGAAGAACTTTTCAGATGGCACGTGCCCAGTGGTGGTTATTCCTCTCCCTCTGCAATAACATCACGTGGCTCTCTTCTTCCACCAGGACAGCATCCGATGACCTCATATTTACTCTAAACTCTCTCACATCTACTGTTATTCCACCCGCAGCCAGACATCTCCAACACCTGGGTTTCTTGTGTAATTCTGCTCCTGGGGTCTCTTCCCTTTCTCATCGTCCACCATGTGTTGTGGAGTTCACACCTTCGGAGATGCTTACTGTTAACCTTGGTCATGTGTACCTGACCCCTCAGGAACTTCTTTACATGAAACAGATGGGGGGGGGGAATGGCAACTATGTGGCAAGTAGTGGACTTAGACACTAAATATATAACATTAATGAATCACCAGGAAAAGCATAAAGCACCCAGCAGAAGATGGGCAAGAGGTATGGACAAGCAGGTCCCAGAGAAGTAAGTACACACAGCCGTTGCACAGAAGCAAAGATTCTCAATTTCACTAAAATAAAAGAATCACACCTGAACAATATGATACACATTTACCTCTCGGGTTATAAAAAACTTAAAAAGCATAATAAAATTCCACCCCTTGGTTAGGGTGTTGGGAGAAAAGCCCTTTAGTCTATGGTGTGCTGTGAGCCTGGAATTGGTACACTGTCTTCGAGTATGATTTGGCAACTTCTACGAAAAATTTTGTAAAATTGTCGATCAGGAATGTCATTGCCTTGAGTTTATCTTATAAAAATGGTCGTCCAAAGCCCTAAGGATATTTTTAAGAGATGTACATTGCAGACTGAGTTGTAATGTCAAAAACTGAGAAAGCAACCAAATGTCCACTCATCACTGCTAGTTTACAAACAACCAGAGGAACGATGTGTTCTCACGCCAGGTCTGCTGGTGCAAAAAGAAGGATGCTCTAAATGTACGCACTGGCAAAGTGCCAATGACGCATTCCGTGGGAAAGCCAATCATAAAGCAATATGTGTAGAATAATTCTGTTTAGTAAAAGGGGCTGAGGGAAGAGGTTTGAAATACACAGGGAAGAGAATCCTTAGAGGTGGCGGACCTGGGAAGAGACCAGACTGAACCCGGAGGGACGGTTTGGTTCACACCCCCAGGAACGCCCAGGTGGAGCTGGCCCAACAGGCAGCTGCGGGCAGAGGCTCAGGGGATGTCCTCCAAGAGCTCGCCTCCACCTCCGCCTCCGCCTCCGCCTCCCTCTGTGTTCTGGCCTCATTCTGTTGTACTCCAGCCTCCCTTGTGTAGCTAGAAAATATGGCTGCTGGTAAACCAACTTCTGATCCTGTAGAATGACCTGCAGAAGCAACAGCTAGAAGTTCCTGCTGCTTCTTTTGTTTTATTTTTGACAGGCAGAGTGGACAGTGAGAGAGAGAGACAAAGGTCTTCCTTTTGCTGTTGGTTCACCCTCCAATGGCCGCCGCGGATGGCGCGCTGCGGCCGGCGCACCGCGCTCATCCGAAGCCAGGAGCCAGGTGCTTCCCCTTGGTCTCCCATGCGGGTTGCAGGTGCAGGGCCCAAGGACTTGGGCCATCCTCCACTGCACTCCCGGGCCACAGCAGAGAGCTGGCCTGGAAGAGGGGCAACCGGGACAGAATCCAGCGCCCCGACCGGGACTAGAACCCGGTGTGCCGGTGCCGCAAGGCGGAGGATTAGCCTAGTGAGCCACTGCGCCGGCCCCTGCTGCTTCTTAAAGGAGCCCCAGGGAGGACCCCGCAGATTGGCCCCAAAAACCACGGAAGGACCCACCCGTCCACGGGGCAATGGCTGGGGCCGGACCAGGGCTGTTCTCAGAGGAAGGATTCTGGTGGCCAACCTGTGTCCGCCTCGTGTATCAGGAACTTTAGGGAGTGGGTTACTGTAGTCGTTTTACAAGGCAGCTGTTGGGACTGTCAGAAATTGGATTTAAAAGAAGCACACACAAACTAGGAGTCTACACCTCTCCTAATCAAGTGCCTCTCAGAATGTAAAAGAATACACACACACATTTGCTTTTTCGTTACTTTATCAAAATGTAGCCTATACGTTTCCTGGTGGTAAAGTGGTTCATTTCTCCTGGGAAGACACCAGAAAGGAAAGCTGACTAAAGAGGCTGTTGTGGAGACGGATTTAGTGAGGCAAGCGAAGGCGGTGGGCAGGCCTGGGAGAGTGCAGTCCAGGCTCAGTGTGAGCTGGTCCTGGGGCCCCCACAGGGCAGCAGACTCCAGGGCAGGACCAGCCCTGGCCTCTGCCTGCAGCCCTGGGCCCCTCCAGGGCTCGGGAACAGGCTGTAAATGTCGCCTCTGGTGGCGAGCAGTCCACTGTCTCTGCTACACTTGGAGTTGATTGCTTTCTTTCACTTCCTGCGGGCACGTCCAAGAGAAACCAGGAAGAAAAGAACTAACAGACTCTTAATTTGGAGTCCACAAATCCAGAACTGGAGATAAACCAGATAAGAGCTATAATGACATTTCTGTATTTATTATCTCTGAATAAAACATTTATTTAGCAAACCATGGGGTAGATTACAGAGAAATGGAGCAAGCTGCTTTTCCTATGCTTTTCCTATTTTAGAAGTACCCATCCACAGATAACCATCAGATAAACCAACAACTGTAAAGAACTGCTGCATAGTCAACCAAGTATGTGATACCTAGCATAGTTGTAGATCAGTGGCTTTTGAGGTTCAAATTTAGGTTCTATCATTTAGTGAGACCTAAATCTATCATTTAGTGGATAAGTTGCCCAGCTCTGTGAGCCTCAGTTTTCTCATCTGTATAATGGGTAGCAATAGCCACCTTATGAAATTGTTGATAGGATTCAGTGGGAAGCTTAGCACACAGAATCCATTAATAATGTTAGGTAGGAAGTCAGAAATGAGCTTATGTGTGTGTGACAAAGGCCTAAGGAACTGACATCCAGGTCCAGCATCTGCATCTCAAAGTCATCCCAATAACAGTCCAGGTGCAGCCCAGTATCTGCACTTCAAACATCCTGCCTGGATCCTGATCCTCCAGGGGGTCCTGCCCATCCTTCCTCCTACCCGGACATTGCCAGCCAGGCTTCCTCCTGTCTGATAACTTCAGGGGGGAAACTCAGAAAGGAATGTTTAGTATTTACATCCAAAAAGTCCTTTGTTCCAGGAGGAGAAGAGGGGGGAAGACAGGACAGGACAGGCCTGGCCTCAACCGGACTGCGTGCTCAGCCCTCTGCCTCTCTGCTGAGCCGCCCGCCTGGCCTGCCCAGGTGTACTCTCTCCACTCAACCATGCAACCTCGCTGTCCCCCAGTCTGAGTGACTGGGCACGCTCTCTCAGGTTCTGTCTTGAGAGGTGCCCATCCATTCTCACCGATGCCCCTGCCCTAATAAACCTTGCTATTTTGCTTTCCACTACTCTGTCTCACGCCTGAATTCTTTCTTGCTTGAAGACAAGAACCCTTGCTTTTTCCAGTAACAGACTGGTTTGTGTCCTGGCTGCTCCTCGTCCAATCCAGCTCTCCACTTATGGCCTGGAAAAGCAATGGAAGATGGCCCAAGTGCTTGGGCCTGCACCCATGTGGGAGACCCAGAAGAGGCTCCTGGCCCCTGGCTTTGACCAGCCCAGCTAGCTCCGGCTGCTGTGGCCATTTAGGTCATTTGGGGAGTGAAACAGTGGGTGGAAGACCTCTCTCTGTGTCTCTCCCACTCTGTGTGTAACTCTGCCTCTCAAATGAGTAAGTAACTCTTCTAAAAAAATTTTGGCTTAGTGAGAACACAATAAGGTAAGAACAGAACAGGGCTGGCCCTGAGTATATACGTTGGCCAAGTGCATCACTTTGTTCAGTACAGAAGGTTATGTAGAACGATAAAAAAATTCATCATTCTGAATCAGTCTTCCAGCTTCTCAGTTCACTGAGTTTACAGACTCTGTGAATCCTTTCTAAAGCAGGCAACCTTCCTATTATCACACCATTCCTAGATTAAAAACAGAGCAAACTGAAAAACGCTCTCCTCCAGAGTCAGACAATGTCTGATCTATTCAACCTTGGCACAGTCCACCAGCAGAGATCATTCCTATTTCAAAAACATCCGTGTACGTGTGACACATGGGCAGCATGTATCCATGGGCAGCGCTGGGTGCTGAGCTAGGAAAGCAGGAGGCGGATGAAGCAACTTGATAAAGTAGAACGAACGGGAGTAAGCATGAGGACACGCGGCAGATGGGGGAGTATATGGCACCCATAGAACAAGCAAAAACTGTAAAGTTCTCACAGAAGCATGCAACAATATTAAAGAGACCACAAACCAATCAGGAATGTCAATCCAACAGAAGAGTGAATCTAGATTATTCTCTGCCAATCACAAAAGAAATTCAAGGGTCAAGGCATATAAAAAGCAGCTGCCCTTCATCACAAGTCAGGAATATTCACATGAAAGCAACAGTGGCCCAGATCTGCAAAATGTGAAGACCGATAAAATCTAATGCAAAGAAATTTTTTTTAATATTTATTTTTTTTAAATATTGGTTTATTTATTTGAAAGAGTTACACAGAGAGAGAAGGGGAAACAGAGAGAGAGGTCTTCCATCCGCTGGTTCACTCCCTAATTGGCTGCAGTGGCTGGAGCTGCACTGATCCAAAGCCAGGAGCCAGGAGCTTCCTCCAGGTCTCCCATGCAAGTGGAGGGGCCCAAGGACTGTGGCCATCCTCCACTGCTTTCCCAGGCCATAGCAGAGAGCTGGACCAGAAGCAGAACAGCCAGGACTTGAGCTGGCGCCCAAATGGGATGCTGGTGTTGGAGGCGGCAGCTTTACCCACTACGCCACAGTGCCGGCCCCAGGAAATAATCTTTTTAAAAAGATGATCAGGCCGGCGCCGTGGCTCAACAGGCTAATCCTCCGCCTTGCAGCGCCGGCACACCGGGTTCTAGTCCCGGTCGGGGCGCCGGATTCTGTCCCGGTTACCCCTCTTCCAGGCCAGCTCTCTGCTGTGGCCCGGGATTGCAGTGGAGGATGGCCCAGGTGCTTGGGCCCTGCACCCCATGGGAGACCAGGAAAAGCACTTGGCTCCTGGCTCCTGCCATCGGACGAGCGCGGTGCGCCGGCTGCAGCGCGCTGTCCGCGGCGGCCATTGGAGGGTGAACCAACGGCAAAAGGAAGAGCTCTTTCTCTGTCTCTCTCTCTCTCACTGTCCACTCTGCCTGTCAAAAAAAAATAAATAAATAAAAAAATAAAAATAAAAAAGATGATCATTGCAACATCATTTGTGAAAGCAAGAAAGTAAAGCAAATTAAGTATCCTTGAAAAAGGATGATTAAGTCAATCATATGTATTATGTTACTAGGTAGCAGTTAAAAATACAGGTAGATCTCTATATGCTGATATAAAAGACCTCCAAAACATGTTAAATTAAAAAGTAGAAAAGAAAAAAAAGTGAAGGTATACAGGGTACTTCCAATATTTGTGGAACAGTGAAATTAAAGAACAAGTTTATTCTGGTGCACAAATATTTGAAATGATACACAATTTTTTCATAGTACACCTTTCCATGAACTTTCAAAATACCTCTTCAACATTTTTGTTACTATTTTTTTTGAGAAATCTTGTGTCTTGTCAGAGACATTGTAGTAGTTTACTTCTTTTCTTATTGTTTGTGTGTCCTTGTCTGATTTGGAATCAAGTAATGCTAGCCTCATAGAATAAGTTTGGAAGGGATGCCTCCCTTTTAATTTTCGGAAATAGTTAGGAAGTAACTTCTATTAATTCTTCCTTAAAAGTCTAATTTGATTCAGCAGTGAAGCCATCTGGTCCTGCACTTTTCTTTGTTGGGAGACTTGATTATAGATGCAATCTCGTTACTCATTATTTTTCTGCTCATATTTGCTATGTGTTCATGGTTCCATTTTGGTAAGCTATAAGTATGAAGAAACTTATCATGACTTCCAGGTTTTCCTAAGTTTTTTGGCATATAGTTGCTTATAAGAGTCTCTAGAAATCCTCTGTATTTCTCCAGTATCAGTTTTGATATATCCTTTCTCATTTCTGATCTTATTTTATTTGAGTCTTCTTTTTTTTTTTTTTCAGTCTGTCTAAAGGTTGATCAATTTTGTTTATCTTTCTTTACAAACAGCTCTTAACTGAAATTTTTAAGATTTATTTGAAAGGTAAGTTACAAGAGAGAGCAAGGAGGCAGAAAGGGAGGGAAGGAAATGGAGCATCTGGGACTAAAACTAGTACTTGAATGCTGGTGTCACAGGTACAGCTTTACCTGCTGCACTGCCACACTGGCCTCTGCATTGAAGTTAAAAGCAAATAGTCGATTTAATTTTTGCTCTCTTCTTTGTTTCTTCTTTCCTTCTACTAACTTTGGATTTATTTTGTTCTTCCTTTGCTATGTCCTTGAGGTGCATTATTAGATTGCTTATTTCTGATTTGACTTTTTTTTATGTAAGCACTGATTGTGTAAACTTCTCTCTTAGTACTGCTTTTATTGTGTCCCAGAAATTTTGGTATGTTGAGTCTCCATTTTCATTTGTCCAAGGCATTTTTAATTTCCCTTTTGATTTATTCAGTGACACATGGTTCATTCAGAAACACGTTGTTCAGTTGCTATGTATTTGTAAAAGTCCTAACGTTTGTTTTCTTGTAGATTTCTATTTTTATTCCATTGTGATAATAAAAAATCATGATATTATTTTGAGGCTAGTTTTGTGGCACATAGGGTAAAGCCACCACATGTGTCATTGGCATCCCATATGGGCACTGGTTCATGTCCCTGCTGCTCCACATCTGATCAGCTCCCTGTTAACTGCCTGGGGAAAGGAAGTGCTTGGGACCCTTCCACCCATGTGGGAGACCCAGATGAAGCCCTGGCTTGGCTGGATCCAGTGTTGGCCATTGCAGCCATCTGGGAAGTGAACCAGCTGATGGAAGATCTCTCTTTCTCCCTGACCCTGCCCTCTCTCTGTAACTCTTTCAAATAAATAAATAAATATGTTTTTAAATTCATGATACATTTTTTACTTTTTTGAGACTTGTTTTGTGGCCCCAGATATGATCTATCCTATCCTATGTGCTGACGCAAAGAGTGCATGTTCTTTGTGGTCACAAAAGGCTTCCATAGCCTTGGCAGCTCATGGCAAGAGCCTCCGGTGATCACTGACATAAAAAATAAGAGTGTTAATTGTTAACAACAGGAGTCATTGTGCACTTACTACCCATCATAGGACCTCTGTCCTTAGTGAATGGTACTATGAGAATTAACTGAAAAACTTGTTCTCAAATAGTACTTTATATTTTGTGTGTCTGTGTGGGTGCCACCTGTTGAAACCTTTACTTAGTATAGAGTTGGTCTTCTGTATATAAAGTAATTAAAATGAATCTTAAAAAAGAATAGGATGGAAGAGGGAGTAGGAGGTGGGACAGGAGTGAGGGTAGGAGGGTGGGTATGGGGGGAAAAACCACCACTATATTCCTAAAGTTGTACCTATGAAAATTGTATTAATTAAATAAAAGCTTTAAAAATTATGTATCTTCTTGTGAGATAAGCTCTTGATTATTAAATATTGACCTTCTTGTCTCTATTTTATAGTTTTTGCCATAAAGTCTACTTTGTCTTGGTATGTGTTAGCATGCAATGTCTTTTCCCATCCTTTCACTTTCAGTCTGAATGTCTTTACTGGTGACATGAGTTTCTTGTAGGTACCATATTGTCTTCTTTTAAAACCCAGTCAGCCAGCCTACATCTTTTAATTGGGTAATTCAGTTAATTTACATTCAAGGTTTCCATTGATAAGTACTTAGGTCTGTCACTTAAAAACACTTCTGCTACTTATTTTAAATAGCATTTATCCTTTTCACAGTGGGCTGTCTATTTTCACAATGGCAGTTACATTTCTTTTGCTTCTTTATCAGAGACTCCCTTAAGCATCTTTTGTAAGGCTGGTCCAGCGTTGATGAATCCCCCCAGTTTTTGTTTCATTTGAAAAATATTTATTTATCCTTCATTTGTGTAGGAAGCTTTGCTGGGCATAGTATTCTTGGCATTTTTTTTTCTTTCAGAATTTGGAATATCTCATTCCACATCCCTTCTGAGCAGTAAGGTTTCTGTTGGGAAAAAAACTGCGAGGCTGGCGCTGTGGCATAGCAGGCTAAGAGGCTGTCTGCAGTGCTGGCATCCCATAGGGATGAGGTTTGAGTCTCGGCTGCTTCACTTCCCATCCAGCTCCCTGCTAGTGCACCTAGGAAAGCAGTGGAAGATGGCCCTAGTACTTGGGCCCCTGCACCCGCGTGGGACACCTGGAAGAAGCTCCTGGATCCTGGTTTCAGATCCTTCCAGCTACAGCTGTTGCAGCTACTTGGGGAGGAGTGAACCAGTGGATGGAAGATCTCTCTCTCTCTAACTCTGCCCTTAAAATTAATAAATATTAAAGACAAAATCTTCTGTTAATGTCATAGATGACTTGGTACTTTTCTCTTACATTTTTCAGAATTTTCTTCTTCTGTTGTAATTTTAAGAGTTTGACTACAATGTGCTGCATTGAGGATCTTTTCTGGTCATATCTGTTTGGGGCACTATATTGTATGTCTATCATTCCCCAGCTTGGGGAAGCTTTTAGATATTATTTCACTGAGTTCATGCCTTAATTCCTTTCTTCTCCCTTAGGGAATCTCAAAATTCAAATATTATTTGTTTGTTTTTTTTTTCCAGAGGTCTTGGAGGCTACCTTCTTTTTTTTTTTTTACATTTTTAATTTATTAACATAAAGAACATATTTCATGCATTTCATAGATACGATTCTAAGAATATAGTACTTTGGCCAGCAACATGGTTCACTTGGCTAATCCTCTGCCTGCAGCGCCAGCATCCTGGGTTCTAGTACTGGTCGGGGCGCCGGTTCTGTCCCGGTTGCTCCTCTTCCAGTCCAGCTCTCTGCTGTGGCCTGGGAAGGCAGTGGAGGATGGCCCACGTGCTTGGGCCCTGCACCCGATGGGAGACCAGGAGGAAGCACCTGGCTCCTGGCTTCGGATCAGCGGAGCGTGCCGGCCGTAGCGGCCATTTGGGGGGGTGAACCAACGGAGCAAAGACCTTTCTCTCTGTCTCTCTCTCTCTCATTGTGTAATTCTGCCTGTCAAAAAAAAATAATATGATACTTCTCCCGTCCTCTTCTTTCCTTCCTTTCTTTTAATTGCTTGCAATAACATACTTTCAATTTACTTTATAATCACAGGCTTAATGTTCCAATAAATAAACCGTTCTACTTTTATTTATAAAGTAAAAAGTAGAAAGACTGCTGCTCCACAAGAATATAGACAAGGGCTAAAAACAATAACCAAATCACAATATATCCATTTCACTCATATACGTTAAGGTTTCTTTGTACTCTATATTAGTTACCACAAATCAGAGAAAACATGTGATATTTATTTTTTGTGTATGGCTTATTTCACGAAGTATAATGTTTCCAATTACATTCATTTTGTTGTAAAAGAGGATTTCATTCTTCTTATGGCTGAGTAGTATTTCATTGTGTATATACACATTTTCCTTATCCAGTCATCAGTTGATGGACATCTGGACTAATTCAACATCTTAGCTTTTGTGAATCGAGCTATTATAAACACAGGGGTACGGATAACTCTTTCATATACCGATTTCATATTCTTCTGGTAGGCTCCCAGGAGTGGGTTGGCTGGATCATATGGTAGATCTATTTTGGATTTCTGAGGAATCTCTAGACTATCTTCCATAATGGCTATACTAATTTATATCCCCACCAACAATGTATCAGGCACCTTCTCCAAATCTTTGCCAGAATTTGTTATTTTTTTATTTTTGGATGATAGCCATTCTAACTGGGGTGAGGTATAACCTCATGGAGATTTTTGTTTACATTTTCCTGTGATGTTGAGCATTTTTTCATGTGTCTATTGACCATTTATATTTTATTCTTTGAAAAATGCCTGTCCATGTCCTTTACCCATTTCTTAACTGGATTGCTTGCTTTGTTGTTGAGTTTTTTGAGCTCCTTATATAATCTGGATATTAATCCTTTATCAGATGCATAGTTTGCAAATATTTTCTCCCATTCTGTCAGTCTTTATTGAGCCTTTATTTTCTTTGCTGTGCAGAAGCTTCTTGGCTTGATGTAAGATCATTTGTCTATTTTTGCTATTACTGCCTGTGTTTCTGGGGTCTTATCCAAGAAGTCTTTGTGTGTACCAATGTCTTGCAGTTTCCCCAATATTTTCCTCTAGTAATTTGATGATATCAGGTTGTAGATTTATATCAATCTATTGTGATTTAATTTTTGTATACAGTGTAATGTAGGGGTCTTGTTTTTATACTTCTGCCTTCTGAGATCCAATTTTCCCAAAACCATTTGTTGAAGAGACTATCTTTTCTTCAGGAATTGTTTGTTTGTCAAAGATTAGTTGGTTGCAGTTGCATGTATTAATTTCTGGGGTTTCAATTCCATTGCATTGATCCACTAGTCTATTTTTTTTTTTTGCCGGTACCAGGTTGTTTTGATCATAACTGCTCTATAGTATGTCTTGAAATATGATTTTTTTATCTGACTGGGATATTATAAGATATATCTGTCTTCAAATTCAGATAGTCTTTCCTCTGCTTTATCTAGACTGTTGTTGAGGCTCTCAACTGTGCTTTTTATTTGATTTATTGAGTAGTTCATTTCTAAGACTTCTGTTTGGTTATTTGTCAAGATCTCTATTTATGAATTTCTCATTCATAAGATGCTTTTTTTTCTTGATTTCATTCAACTATTCAACTCTATTCTCTTTTATCTCTGATTATCTTTATAATAATCCTTTTGAATTATGATCTTTCTTAATATTTGGGGATTTATCTCGTTTCTCTTCTTCATTTTGTTTGCTTTGGCTTTAGTTTACTCTTCTTTTTCTAGCTTCTTAAAGTGGAAAGTTACAGATTTGAGAACTTTCTTTTCTTTAAATATAGGTTTTTAGAACTATAAATTTCCCTTTGAGCACTGATTGAGTCCCAGTATATATTTTATATGATGTGTATGTTTTTTTAAAAGACTTATTTATTTATTTGAGAGGCAGAGGCAGAGAGAGAGAGAGAGAGAGAGAGAGAGAGAGAGAGAGAGAGTCTTCCATCTGATGGTTCACTCCCTAGAGGGCTTCAACAGCTGGAGCTGTGCTGATCCGAAGCCAGGAACCAGGAGCTTCCTCCAGGTCTCCCACGCAGGTTCAGGGGCCTAAGGACTTGGGCCATCTTCCACTGCTTTCCCAGGCCATAGCAGAGAGCTGGATTAGAAATGAAGCAACCGGGACATGAACCGGTGTCCAAATGGGATGCTGGCGCTGCAGACCGGGGTTTCAGCCCCTGTGCCACAGCGCCAGCCTGATGTATATGTTCTTACAGTACTTTCGGGCTTTCCTTTGATTTAGCTTTTGACAGATTGGTTATTTAGCACTATGTTTTTATAATTTCTACATATTTTTAAGTTTCCTAACTGATTTTCTGGTATTTTTTTCCATTTTGATTCTATTGAAGTCAGAAAATGCAGTCTGTCTGATTTCATTCTTCTGAAATATATGGATACTTGTTTTATGGCTAACACGGACTGTTCCATATAAATATGACAAGAGTGGGTATTTTTTCATTGCTGATTAGAGTGTTCAGTGGATGTTTCTTTCAAGTTGTCAGTCTACAATATTAGTTAAATCTTCTTCTTCTATGTTGATATTCTGCCTATTCTATATTTTACTGAAAATGGATATTTAAATCTCCAGCTAGTACTGTTGAATTAAACATTTATCCATTCAATTCTATCAGTTTTTGCTTCATGTACTTTGGGATGGTTTTATCAGGTACAAATATGATTGTAATTGCTCTGTCTACCTGATAGGACCTTTCTTGATTAAATTCTGGATTTTTTCTGATATTAGAATAGCTACCTTATCTCTTCTGAGGTTGCTGCTTGCATGGTATTTTTCAGTCTTTTGTATCTTTGAATATAAAGTATATCTTTTGTAGATAACAAGTCATTGGATAATTTTAAAAAATCTACCCTGTCAACATCTGAGTTTTAGTTATAATATTTAATTCATTTACAGTTAATGTTATTTCTGATAAAGTAGGGTTAATAGCTATGATTTTATATTTTTCTACATGTCTTTTTTAAATTTCTTGATTCTTCTATTAATGCTTTCCTTTGTGTACCATTTTACTCCTCTTGCTTATTTTACAGTTTTTAGGGTAATATTCAAAGTTATTTCCCCTCCTGGGGACAAGAATTAACATCTTATTTCAAAATAGTGGGGCTTGAAATGATATTAACCTATTTTAATGTTACATAGAAACTTTGCTCCAATACAGTTCCATTCCAGCTACCAACTCCTTCTACACGAGAGCAGTTTTGGGGGTATATCCCTTACCTCTGCCCTGCTAGTGAGAACTGGTTATATCTCATCGCAGCTAATGAGCCTGCCTGAAGAATTCCCAATTTCTATTTAGCAATTAAATGAAAAATAAAATAACCAGCTTAGCTATATAAGCAGCGAATGTGACAGCTCCATTTCACAAAGGAGGTTGTGAACGAGGCACCCCCATTCACTGGGGTTTCTCAATTTTCATTTGGCAGTTTATAAGGTGATTTTATGCATAACTTAAAAATGTAAAACTGTTTCCCACAGTGCCTTAAACAACGTATAATAAACTTTCAGAGACAAAGGATTATGGAGAAATTTCCTGAGAATCTTGAATACAGGCAGGGAGTTGAATTGTGTATGAGATTCTGTAAGAACTGACTTTAGGGTGTCAGCAGTAGACTCACCCTTGCCAGCCATGAGCACAAATAACTTCCAAGTCGAGGAGAGGTAAATGAGCTTTCCAGGGTGTACAAATGAACAAACGTGTGTGCAGTTCGTGTGTCTCAGAAACAATTACTCTTCACATTGCATTACCAAGAAGTGACAAAGGTGCATCACTCTACATACATATTCACACACAAATTTATATAACACATATAAAACATATGTAACATGATGATATGTAACACATCAATTTGCCTTGCAAACTGGCCTTGTTTGGCCATGGACTGAAATACGAAGTACAAATATGGCTGAAATATACTAATTTATAAGGTCTTCTTAAATGTGCATTTCAGTTTGGTTAAAAATAACATGGTGTTGGCATTAGGCAGATCTGAACCTGAGTTATGGTGCTGCTGCTTACTCCTAGTGAGACTTGGAATTTAATCTTTTTGTCATTTAATCTCTCTAAGCCTAAGTTTCCTCAACTGAAAAACAGACTTAAATTTGATGCCAACTTCACAGAGCAATTGAGATAATAATAAATCAGTCCGACTAGCTATTACTAACATAGATGTTGTTAATACAGTATTAATTTAAAAATTATCACAGCAACTATTTTGAGCATCTGCTACAAGTAAAACAATGTACTACAGACTAAAGACAAATAGATGGTTGAATATACTGAACCCATTTGATTCAAATGTGCATGAAGGTAAGTCTGAGAAATGAGGAATAATGACATACAGAATGCTGATTTAGATTAATCAACATTCGTAGGAATTTTTAAGGGCATCTGTGGCAACAGGATTAAGATAGAAATAAAATTGGAGTTGAAATGTATGTGATTGTTTTCAACATGCTATGAAAAATCACTGAATTTGTAATTTGTTCTTTTTGTTACAAAACTCCATTGTATTTATGCTTACCTCAATATCTTGAAGGAATACTAACATCCATTGGCCTTTGAGTTCAACATACATTACCTTGATTTTTTTTTTACCATAGATGTTTCTTGAGAATTATATGTAAAATATTTGTCAACTACATCATATTTTAAATGGTTCTAAAGAGCTTTGTGCCTTCCATCATTGCATTTTGCTCATTTCACTTAAAATATTTTCCCATCTCTTTTTGCCAGCTCAAATCTTATCCAGTCTTTCAGGGTTATCACCAACACTACCTCTCTGAAGCTTCTCTGTGATTACGCCTGCCCCAGCTTTTTGCTACTCCTATGAATTTCTGTAGGGTATGCATTTAATTATAAAGAAACCGAGCTATAGTTGACCAAGTACAAAGTGCTAGTCACTGGCATTGCTACTGAAAACACAAGGATGAACCGTAGTCCCCGCCTGCTCTTAGGGGACACAGAGACCAGTGAAGTGAGACAGAGGTACAAAGAGAATCCTTATTGCGGTTTTATAACTGAAGGGCATATCTATTGAGAAACAGTCTATCAGAGAGAAAAGCAAACACTCACTATTTGTCTTTTTGGTAAATCTAGATTTTCATCACAAGCATGCTCAGGAAGATTTTAAATATTTTTTCAGAGCTGGAAAAGGGGTCATTTAGAAGTAGATATTGTTTTTCTGTCTCCACAGAGAGGAAAAAACTCACTGTAGGAAGTCTTTTTTTGTTGTGAGAATACACTAACATGGAGTTTTATTTATATTCTGCAAGGTAAAGCCAAAATACTGCTCTGGAATGGGGGCAGTTGGGACAATAAGAAGCTCAACTATTTTGCATAAAGAATTGAACATTTGGCTTTGCTGTGGGAAGAGCTGCATCTTGTATTAATTAACTTTACCACAGCAATGGTGTATAGCAAACAACCTCACAGTCCGCCGACTGGAAAAAATTATTTTATTCTCACAGATCTGTGAATCATCGCGGCTGGTTTTATTTTACATTGCAGGTCTGCAGGTCTAGGCCTTCCCCACATGTCTTTCATCCTCCTTGGTCCCACTGGAGTATTCAGGGCACGTTCTTTTCATGGTGATGGGAAAGGCACTCCAAGGGGCTAACCCAACCTCTAAAGCACATTTCCAATTCTGTTTTGCATCTCATCTGTGAACATCCTATTAGTCAAAGCAAAACACATGGTACAGCCCGAAGCCAAGAGGCAGGGAAGGATACTGAAGGAGAAAATGCAAAATGATAAGAAGTGCTAAAGAACTGGATGCAATAATGCAACATAGCAGACTCCATAAAGATACTCAGGGAAATTAGTTGGAATCTGAGAGAAGATTGCGATTCTGCAGTTCCTCTAGGTAGATGAAAGAAATGGGATAGTTGAGATATTTAGAAAAGATACGCTTATACAGAAGATAAATAGATCTTACAATGTAGGAACAGGCAGGAATCGATGAGAGCGTTGACAGTGGCTGTGCTGCTGTACCGCTTGGAAGAGGTTGTTGAATGTAACTATTTGATGTTAGTTGAGTTTAGGAACGTGAAGGAAGGTCCAGAAGCAAAGCAAAGTTGTTAACATTGGATAAACAAGCTATTTTTGGAATATTTTTAGTATTCACCTATAGCAAGATGCCTGGCCAAGAGGACAAGCCACAAAAGGGTAGCTAGAGGCACGCATTAGGGTATTGGGAAGTATTTCAGATGGGCAGCACTGGGTTTTCTGCTAATAGGACGAAGTACGGGCTGCTCTTTGGGATATCACAGATGAGTAACATGTATTCCCTGAGCTAATAAAGCAGGGCATTATTAGGGTTTGCTTAACTCAAGCAGTTTTAACCTTGATATTTTAATTGTAGCTTATCTTTTCTATATTAGACTAAGTTCTAGGCATTTCTGGGCCTCAAAGCTCAAATTTACTCACTTAGATACAACAGTAACATCTCCCTGAAGACTTAAGTCACATATCTCATGGTCACTTGTATATCTTATAATCTGTTCAGCCTGTAAAATATGGGATCTAAACTAGACCCAAGAAAAGGGTTACATAAGTGATTTTTAGTTTCAAGTTATTAGTCCAAATAAGCTGAAAAAAATCTAAGACAGAATATGCTAAATATAAGGAAAGTCAATAAATGTTTTTAAAGAAGTATAGGCAGCCGGCGCCGCGGCTCACTAGGTTAATCCTCCGCCAGCAGCCCCGGCACCCTGGGTTCTAGTCCCGGTCGGGGCGCCAGTTCTTTCCTGGTTGCCCCTCTTCCAGTCCAGCTCTCTGCTGTGGCCTGGGAAGGCAGTGGAGGATGGCCCAGGTCCTTGGGCCCTGCACCCACATGGGAAACCAGGAGAAGCACCTGGCTCCCGGCTTCGGATCAGCGCTGTGTGCCAGCCGCAGTGCATCGGCTGCAGCGGCCATTGCGGGGTGAACCAAAGGAAGGAAGACCTTTTTCTCTCTCTCTCTCACTGTCCACTCTGCCTGTCAAAAAAAAAAAAAAAAAAAAGCATAGGCACTGTTTAGTGAAAATCTTGTCCTATAAAGCCTAAAACAAATGTGATTCTAGAAATAAATCTCTTACTGTTTTTAAATGAACAATGACAACCAGTAAATAGCTAGCTCTACAGTCAGAACAGGAGGTACATCAGCCAAGCACAAACCACCTAAATGCTGGAATCCATCACCGGACTCCCAATTCAGTCTATAAGCCACAAACTCAAAGCAATTAATTGTGCCCATTCACTTGTATATTCATGTAAGTACTGATCAAGCAGCTCTTGTAATGAAGGGCATAGCAACGAAGGAAGTAGACAACAGCACAGCTTTCCTTCCAGTTGCTTGGAGGAGGAAACACAACAATTAACAAACAAAATGCACAAATACATTTGGGAAAAACATTGTTGCTACAAAGAAACTAAAGAAGGATATGGTGGATGATGCTGCAGATAGCCACTGTCTACTGGGTTTGGGGGGAAGGCCTCTGGAGCCAGTTCCACTAAGCTGAAACAGGGGTTTAGACTGCTAAAAGATGGGGGAAGACAAGACATGCCACTTGAAAGAAAAACAAGGGAGCAAAACAAAACCAAACAAAAAACAGTTCTTCTACCAAAGGGCAAACACTTTAAGAATGTTAATTGGAACAAATTTTATATTGTAATCTTTCGTCCCATTGTAAAATAATCCCTAACCAACTGCAGGAGTTCTGTTACTATGAAAGCATTATTGTTGGCAAAATTGAGGTGCAAGAATAACAGTTGTGTTCTTTTGTTTAAGGGAATTCAATTGACTCCTGCAAATGGAGATATTATAAAAAATGCTATGTGGTTCAAAACCCACTTACTTCTGCACTAAAGTTCTCAAAATGGTTGTCTATGGGATTCATCTAGTTATGATCTACCATTCTCATTAACAGACCATTGAATATGATCGACTCAACTCCATGCTCAGCAATGCACATTAGCTTTAAAATTGGCCATGGTTGGGAGTGTTTGTCCTGTGAACAGTGGAGAACACTATAAATTGTGGCTTAGTTTATTTTTTCTTGGTTTTCTAGACAAAGAATGTGATGTGGAATATAACAATCATGTGGGATGACTATAATCATGTGTCCAGTAAATAGACTGAACAGCTGGTTCTTAAGAATTTCTCAGATAAACCCTGCACCTAGAAATTCCGATTTTCAAATACATTAACCTAAAAGTCTCCATCCCATGTGACAGAGCCTGTTCTCTAACAACAAATGTCCTGACCTCAGGATAGAAGAACACGCTAGGTGGAAGTTTAATTTTCTTAGGAGTTTGTCTTCTGTTACTATGAAGCCCTGGGCCTGTCCCTCAGTTTTCTATGAATTCTAATGCAAAAAAACAAATGGGAGACTCCTCTTATGTTCCCAGGGAGGTCACTTGGCTCTCAAACTTGACTTTAAATTGCTAAGTAATCACTCAGCATTTTTTTTAAAGTTTTCCTGGAGTGTTAATTGAGCTTAGCAATAGCCACCCAATTCCAAAGTCCTTTTGGACACGATTTGTCACAAAATCCTCAAATACCTCTACAATCTACACATTAAGGTGTTTATTTTCACTAGTAGAACATCCTGGCTTATAACCAATAAAAGTTTCAACAATTGCACTGCTGCTTTGGGTGAAAGATGTGCCATGTGCTGCCAGTGTTGGAGTTCTCATTGCCAGTCTGTTGTACATGTTTTATCTCCAAAACCCCCTGAGCATCCATTCCCTCAGAGCTACTTCTGACTTCATCTTAGTATTCTCTGGGAAGCAAACTAAGAGACAAGACTATGAAACCAATACCTGCGGAAAGGAGTAGAAGGAAACAAACTGGGGAAAGTGTAAGTAAAGCCTTATGTAGTCCTCTTAGGAAGCTCCAGAACTCCAGTGGCCCTTCAGAGTTGTCCATAACTAGAGCATGGCCTCCAGGCTTCGGCACTGCTGGTGATGTGATGGGTCTTTGCAGATGGGAATGAAGTTTATGAAAATCTCTTGGCCACTGGATGTCTCTGATGGAAGCTGATCGGTGAGGACTATTCTTCGTCACTACTCCCAGGCGTCTTGGTTCCTGAAGGGAGGTCTGGGGTGCAAAGCACAGCACCTGTCACAATGCCTACTGTGTGCCCAGCACTAATCAGACAATAAATCAGTAAGAAAGTATATCACAGGACAGGTGTTCCTCCTGGCAGAGAAGATCCCTCCTTCCCATATGAAATGTTCCTTTTGAGTCTTGGCTGCGCTCCCAGTTCCACCTGCTGCTAATTCAGACCCCAAGAGGTAGTGGCTGGTGGTTCAAGTGGTGGGGCCTCTGCCACCCCTGGCCCAGCCCCAGCCATTGTGGACATTTGGGGAGCTCTCAAAGTGAGTCATGACAGTGACACACAAGTCACATGGTTCAGAGTCTGCCTGTGGCACTGGGTGACCGCAGAGAGGAGGACACCACAAGGGACAAAGAGGGGGTATGAGGATCATTCACCCACACCCTGAAATCACCAAGGAATTCAAACCCCAGACTGTGCAGCAGCATAGCAAGCGGTCATTAAAATTAGAGTTTGGGAGACACATTTAAAGGCATGAAGCAAGGATGAGAGAATATCATTTTACATGCACTCCAAATCCCATTCTATTAAATCTTCATGAATAGAAAAGGACTAGAAGGAAGTAAAATGTCAATGGAATTTATCTGTGGATGAAACTGCTTTTTGTATCTTTTGTCATTTCCTAAATTTCTTTCGAGAAACAGGAAAAACTATGCTAACAAAAGCACCAAAAGATAGTAAATATTAAATTATCTCTAGCACATTATGTATCCCAAGAGCATTTAAAAATAATAATGTAACTACAGTCCCCAGGTTTCCCACTATCTTTTGCATGATAGTTTACTTCGGTCGTGTGAAACGTGACACAATTTTGTGACTAAATTTTGAGTTTTCCTTCATCTTCACTGGGTATTTTGTAAGATATATAAAAAAAATTGGGGGAGGAGGGTCAACTGAGATTGTAGAAACTTGCTTTTCTGCCAAAAGTTCTCTAAATGGATGTTCAAATATCTGAAATGATCTTTCCTTCTAGAAAGGCCAAATGCTTTTGGCGGAAGCCGTGGGAAAACAGTAGCTACGTTTCTAAAGCTCAGGTGTGGAGAGGCGGCCCCAGAGCCAGAACACTCAGTACAGGTGTCTGCGACAGAGGCTGCTGCCGCCCGGACACAAGCCACAAAGCAGGCCTTCTGCTGGGGGCCTTTGTCTCTTGCTTTGGCACACTATGGCCAGGAAAATTTAAAGAGAATGCTAGTTTGTTTTAAATTTGTCTTTAAGTCTAGTTCGAAGAAGAAGCAAATCCTTTTCCCTCTTCTTCCCCTTCTCCCCTACCCGGCGCCCCCATCCCAAGAACAAAATACAGGTTTGTGTTTGTGAACCTAGTTTCTGTCTTGCATTGCTTCGTTTTTACTTCCAGCTTCTCAAGAATTTTTCTCCTAGTCTTTTATTTATTTATTTATTGACAGGCAGAGTTAGACAGTGAGAGAGAGAGACAGAGAGAAAGGTCTTCCTTCCGTTGGCTCACTCCCCTATTGGCCACTATGGCAGGTGCTGTGCCAATCCGAAGCCAAGAGCCGGGTACTTCCTCCTAGTACCCCATGTGGGTGCAGGGCCCAAGCACTTGGGCCATCATCCGCTGCCCTTCCGGGCCACAGCAGAGAGCTGGACTGGAAGAGGAGCAACCGGGACAGAATCCGGTGCCCCAACTGGGACTAGACCCAGTGCCCCAACCAGGACTAGAACTCAGGGTGCCAGCACCGCAGGTGGAGGATTAGCCAAATGAGCCACGGTGCCGGCCTCTATCTACCTATTATCTATCTATCTATCTATCTATCTATCTATCTATCTATCTATCTTCATCTATCATCTACCTACCTACCTATCTCTCTATCTACTATCTATCTACCTACCTACCAACCAAGGGAAACTGCAGAGGAAAGCATAGGCCCCCTCTTGCTTCTCAGCCAAGTGGATTCCCACCAGTCCCTATCTTGGACACCCCCTGGCATCTCATGTCAACAGTAGAGGCGTAGGTCAGGGAAGCTATCATAAGAAAAGATTTGGATCGAGCCATAATGACATTTGATTCAAAATGAAATGAAGTTATAAAAGCATTACTCTCGTGCTGACCCAACCCAGGGACAAATCCCTTTGACCATTCTAAAGCCTCCTTTTATTGTTAACATGCAGGTTAGAGAGGAAAACATTTAGTTTAACTTGAAAGAAATTTACAAAACAATTGACAAGAGAAAATTAAGTGAAAAAAAGTAATTAAATTTTAACCATTGAAAATGTGTGTGTCTAATCTCTCCAGAAAAGTCTCTGGAGTAATTCTGAAAGTAAAATACGTTCTCTAAAAGCTGAGGACGTTACTTCGAAGCATGATATCCCATAAGTCACGAGGGTTCAGGATCTTATGTTATTCCCTTGGCTTCTGACTTCTTCAAATATTCAGCCCCTTTGTCTGAAAACCTAGCGCCCACAGCTTGGCCAGGGCAGAGTGAGGAGGCCCACAGGTAAAAGGTTGTTCTTATCTCATTTTACCATTGTCTGCAGCTCTAACCACCAAGACAAGGCAAGTGAAAAAGAAAACTTCTATTTCTATTATAATTCATATTAGACCTGAAGTTCAAAAATAAAATATGTGAATTTCCTAGGAAACTTATAGACCTTCACATATTAACGAATTTCATTCGACGATTATAAGTAGAATAACTAGGCTGACAGAAGGGTGGGGGATGTAGGCCTGATGGATAATCTGAGCCCAATCTGGTGAATGAGGAAGGCACACGGCTCCCCCAAGGTCACGAGGCTGGGCAGGAAGACTTTAACAAGGAAGACGTTCGGACCAGATCCTCTCACATGCATGTGCCACGTATGGGTAACTAAAACAGAGACTCTTTCCTCCACACCACATGCACACACACACGCGCCACACACACACACCACACACACACCACACACACACCACACACCACATACCACACAAAAACACACACCATACCACACAAAAACACACACCACACACACATATACCACACACACACACACCACACATACCACACCACACAAAAACACACACCACACACACATATACCACACACACCACACACACATACACACACTACACATACAAACCACACACACACCTCACACACACACATACACACCACACACCACACATACACATACACATAACACAGACACACCACACACACCACACACCTCACACCACACACACACACACACACACCCCACACACACATACCACACACACATACATAACCACACATGTACACCACACACACACCACACACACATCACACACACATATACCACACGCACCATACACACACACCACATACCATACAGGGACACATCACACACACATGTACACATACCACACACATATACCACACATACCACACACACATATACCACACACACCACATACACATACACACACACCACACACACACCACACACACACACATACCACACACACACCACATACACACACACCACACACATATCACACACACACACCACACACATATCAGACACACGCACACACACACCACACACTCATACCACACACACACACACACACACACACACACACACACACCATCAAAGTCCTACAACAGCTCTATATTAAGATTTAAAGAAGGGGAGAGATGTTAAACGTGGCTCTAATTACAGACTCAATCATTTGCTTTCCAGAAACTGAAATTTTTTCTTATTCAAATGCAACATTTAAACTGCACAAGTTCATATGTATATATCCTAAACAATTGTAAACTGACAAATATTTCAGAATTAATGTTAACTAGAAAAGCTGTCCTCAGTACATTAACACGGAATTTTTAAATTTCTTCCCATGCCAGTTTATGAAATTTGTATTGATTCTTTTAAAAAAATATTTATTTATTTATTTGGAAGGCAGAGTTACAGAGAGGCAGAGAGGCAGACAGAGAGAGAGGTCTTCCATCCCCTGGTTCACTCCCCAGATGGCCTCAATGGCAGGAGCTACGCTGATTTGAAGCCAGGAGCCAGGAGCTTCTTCTGGGTCTCCCATGCGGGTGAAGTGGCCCAAGGGCTTGGGCTATCTTCTACTGCTTTCCCAGGCCATAGCAGAGAGCTGGATCAGAAGTGGAGCAGCTGGGACTTGAACTGGCGTCCATATGGGATGCTGGCACTGCAGGCAGCAGCTTTGACTGCTACACCATAGCACCAGCCCCTCTATGGATTTTAAATAGAGTAAGAACCTGTTTGTGTGGTTGAAAAATGCTTCTGGCCTTTATGATATAAGATAAGTGGGAATTTGTGCAACTAACATGATTTTGGCAAAAACATTTTTAAATTAAAAGAGCTAAATATTTAACAAAAACCAACACCACTAATAAAACTTAAACCAATGCCAGTGATAATAACAACTAATACGTTCCAAGTGAGTACTACTATGTCCCAGACACTGTGCCTAGTTTTCTGCGTTATCCAATGTTTTCAATAATTCCATGAAAATAGCTATGGTTATTTATCCATTTTACAGTTAAGGGGACCGAGCACAGGAAAAAATGATGGAATTCACCAAGACAACGAGCTGAGGAGTAGTAGTGGTGAGACTGGAGCCCAAGTGGTCTTTACTATTCTATCAAATAGCACAGAAGAGTTATTAGCAAAGAAAAATACGCCTTTGTGTGGCTTCGGTTCTCAGTTAAATGGTCCGTGTACTTAACTGATGGCTGGTGTGATTAGCACCTTATAAGCTTTGGAAAGCTTGCTTGTCAAGCATGGAAAAGTAAAATATTTGTGTTTGTTCTGCTGTTCCCAAGACTGGTTTTTTTAATTCCATTAATGTGTTAAGATGGTAATGATGAAAAAATTAATCACACAAACAAGCCATTAGGTTAAGAGTCTACACAAGCATGACCTACCAATTCTGCAAACTGATGGCAGAAATTAGTGGGTTGATGGACTTTAACCACTGCACAAAACCAACCCCACATGCTCTTGTAAATCATTGTTGAACTCATTACTCATTACAGATTGTACTTCTTGTTACCACGCCACGTGTGAAATCCTGACAAGATTCGCCTGACATCCAAGCCGACGCATACAACTCAAGCAGCACGTTTCTCCGGCGTGTCAGCCGCTGCAGGTGTCTCTCTATCACAATGAATAATTACATCAAACAAAGACAAGAAATATTCTAAAGCTGACAAAACCGCACATCTGAAATCTGTATTTTCTACCTCTTGGGAAATTAAAATCTACAAGTATAGGGGCTTCGGTGCCCGTGTCTTGGGGCCATTCCAGGATTATAAAGAAAGATCTTTTCTTTACGAGCCCAAGCATTGCAAAAATACAGGAAATTAAACTGTATTTATAGACTGGACACTAGCTCTCTGAATCTCCCAACAAAAATAAAAACACTAGCAATCAAACGGGTGAGCAAGAAATGACAAGAGTTTTGACAGCTCTAGCATACTTTGAGGTATTTTTAGCATATTTCTGAGTCGTATTAGCTTAACCTGTAATAGAATATAAATGAGCCCATATGGCACAGATGTAATTATGTTCCATGTGAGAAATCCCTGCGGTAGGCTGGGGAGGAGGGCCAGGGGGAAGAACACAGCAGCCCCCGCCTCCTTCCCCAACCTCTCCCCTCACCACGTGTGCCTTCTGCAAGGCATGATTTACACATCATTTGCATTGAGAAGAATGCAAAGAAACACAATGCTAACAACACAGTTCTGAAAAGGGCAAGCCCAAGATTGGGGATCCCTCGGGGTGCTGCTCTCTGTGACTGACATCCAGCCAGGAGTGGAGGCAGCCTCCCCCGGGGATCACATTTGATGAAGCGATCTTTGATTATGTGGGCACAGCAATCATACGGCGTAATTATTATTACTGTGAGAGAATGGGCGACAAATCTCCGGAGACGGCCTCTGTCACAGACACTTTGCTGGCGCATGCTGGAAGCAAATGTTCTCCCAAGGATCATTTTCATTCCAACCTGATATTTAGCTGAAGCTTCTTTGACTACCAGTCATGAAACATTAAATATAGATTAGAGCCAGAGAGATGTTGAAAGTTGAAATTCACCGGAGGTACACGCTTGTGTCCTTGAGAAACAACCTCGAATGCTGTCCAGATGTCACAGCAGCAAGGCAGGATGGGCCCAGGCTGCAGGGCGGCCACAACAGAGGAGAGGGATGGTTAGCATTCCGCCAGCCTTCTATTTGGTTTATTTGTACTACACTAATTTAGCAGAGGATCCTAGCAGGCTGTTGGCGGTGGATGTTGCATAGGGTTCACTCTCCCGAAAGAATGAAGAAGTGCCTTTGTGCCAGGAAGGGGAGTAATTCAAAGCACGTAATTGATTTTCTACAGTTTCAAACTGTGATAAGACCAAGGTCTAGCAACAGGAACACATGTTAGCCGTTTTGTCTGTACTTCTCAATGAATCCAAAACCAGAGCATCTCCCTAACTCGTACATGGCGAACAGGCTTTGAACACCGCACTAGATATGAACAGGTTCCTTGCGGTGGAATCTGGAATCAATTGACCTGCTTTGGTGCAGCTGGCAGAGGGCGGCTGTGCTGTAGAAACAGGAAATGCAGCCCCCAGGTGAGCCCGGACACCTGCTCCTTGCCTCAATGAATGGCGAGCCCCGGGTCTCCAGGTGAGACACTCCCAGAATCACGGAGCGACTTCCCTGCTGCTATGACAGGGAACTGAGGCACACACTTTTCTCCAGGCAGACCCTAGCTCACCGAGTCTCCGTGCACCGCACGTACCGAACCAGTCACCCTGGGCAGCCGACCAGCTGTTCTTCCTGCTTCTTGGGAATGGGGCCAGCGGCAAGCAGGCTAGCAGGGGAGGCCTGGGCTCTCCTCTCTGGTGAGGGCTGACAAGTGCCGGCTGGAAGGAACAAAGGATTCCGCATCGCACAGACCTCTCAGAACAGGAGGTACAGGGAGTTCCTCAGGTCTTCCGTTAGCTAAGAGCTGGGTGAGCTGACACGCTGGCCCCCTTTCCAACTCCGAGAGTCTACCTTTCTATCCAACTCACTCATGCAATTTCTGAATCTCTCCCCCACCAAAAATAAAAGGGGGGGGACCAAAAGCTTTGTGTGAAGTAGCAGCAGTCGCTGGGGGGCTCCAAGCATTGAGCTTCGGGGTCTGAGGTGATCATTAACAGTCGGTGAGGCGAGCGCCTGAGGCGGGAGAGAACAGGGAGCCACATAGCCCACTGCTACCTTTCAAGCCTCCCTCCCCCAGCTCCCGCAGAGGCCCCTTCTGCATCACCAATTGTGTGTTTACGCTGATGGTGGAAACAGACTTGTACGGAGTAACCTTGGAGTCACATTAAATAAATACAATTCCTGCCCCCCATCACCACCACCAAAAACGGGGAAAGCCAGTCGTCCCTGCCAATGTTCATCCATCGCTGTTATGAAATGGGAGCCCTGTTTTCAACAGGACACAGAATGAATGTCCCGAAATGCTGCCAGGCCCATGGATGGAGAGCCGCCCATAATGGATCTGGGGGTGGGACGGGAGCTGTTCTCACCCACGAGGCAGCCCTTGAGTTGGCTCTTCAAACACAGAAAGGATTTTGCTGGTGCTTGGAGTTGGAGATGTGGTGGTGCTAAGGGGGAATTCCTGTAGATGGGTGACAGGAGCTGGGCACTGCTCACCGCCAGGGAACTGAAGATACAGTGGCAAGGTTTGAGCAGCTAAGTGGTGAGAGAGAGAGAAACAGGGGTGCCTTCCTACGGGGTTCACCCGCTGACGGGTCTGAGGAGGCGTGGACAGAGGATGGAGCAGACACTGCAATCGGGTCCATGTGATGAAGTGGGTGAGTTCCTGCAGAGCGGCGGGCACGGTGAGGATGGGCAGCTCAGAGTGGGCAGGAGAGTTCACGACGGTGAGGATGGGAACCTGAGTGGGCAGGAGAGTTCACGACGGTGAGGATGGGCAGCTCAGAGTGGGCAGGAGAGTTCACGACGGTGAGGATGGGAACCTGAGTGGGCAGGAGAGTTCACGATGGTGAGACTGGGAACCAGAGAGTGGACGGGAGAGTTCACGACGGTGAGGATGGGAACCTGAGTGGGCAGGAGCGAAGTTCAGGCGGCAGCACCTGCGGGACTTGGCCGCTCTGAGATCCTGAGGACTGGGAAAGGAGAAGTCAGGGACGACTGACAGTGAGGCAGAAACAGCAAGGCCTCCCGGAATCACTGTCATTTCCTCTCCCCGTCAGCTGGCGGGCACGGGTGTAGCAGGCCTCTGTTTCCACGCTTGGTTTTGCCTTGGGAGGCTTGGGATTTTCAGGTGCTCCTTAAGCGAGCAGCCAAGAGAAGGCAAACCGAAGCCGCGGGAGGAAGGCGTGCTGCCGGGCCTGCGGGCGTGGGCAGTGGGAGAAAGTGATGGTGGGCACCGGCAGAGCCCAGTGGGAGAGTAAATGACAACAGGCACTGAAAGTCTTCGATGTTCTTGACTTGGTGACCCAACAAACTACACCTGCAGGCATCCATCCCAAGGAAGTGGCCAAACCCTTCAAACCCCGTGCAAAATAAGGGTCATTGCAGCATTGCCAGAATGGGAACAAAAGTCTAAAGGCTCAAAAACAGAGGCAGGATTCAATTTTCGCTCCAGGAGGAGTAGTAAATACAGCTACATAAAATTAAAAAACAAAGAGCGTAAGAATTGGGAAAGAAGCAGCAAAATCGTCATTATTCACAAGTGAAATCAGTAGACCTAAGGCTATCCCCAGGAGAATCAACTACAAAATTGCTATAAACAATAGGAAAATTCTGCGCAATGACTGGTTGTGTGATTTTTTAAAAATGTCGTAGTTTTCACACATGACATAGCCAACTAAGTTAGAAAATACAATACAATGTAAAAATTCTATTTGTCAACAAAATATAAATGAATGAATAAGTGGAAAGATATATACTAATTGACCAAAATTTAACAATTCTATTTTGGGAAATAAATGACTCTATAGAAAAAAGTATTTCTCCCTAAATCAACCTGTGCATCTAGTGATTTTCCCAGTAAAGATACTAGCATGTTTTTGTTGGTGATGGTGGTTTGGGGGCATTTTGTTTTGTTTTGCCTCACTTTTTAATAGGCAAAATGATTCTAAAACTCACAGTGATGGAATTTAATTTTTATAAAATCTACAAGTCGTGAAGTGGGAATTATCCTATTTTCCATATTTTGGCAAAAAAAAAAAAACCCTTACAATAACATTTCATTAATAAAATCTTGATACCAGGAATTAAATACATGGCCAAGTCAATGGAAGACACAGAGTCCATATGTAGAATCAAATACTTAGTAAAATTGAGCATATGCTGTACAGTTCAGTACTGGTCTGGTCTTCAGTTCAGAAGGGGTAAAATCCTTTCAGAAGCATACTTGTAATATTTCAAGGTGCAGTGGATTTTGAATACGTGATCAATGGCCATTGGAGAATATTGTAATTTGACTCCATTCTTTACAACAGGTATGCGTGGGCATATATTTGTTTCAGCACAATTATTTTTGCTGATTGAAATTTTAAAATAAATCAGCACATGTACTCCCCCCACACTGGTATCTTCCAGATACCCTGCATGCATACTGTATTTGCGACATTCTTGCTTAACGCAGACATTCTTGGGTACCCAGAGAAACAAAGCCATTACATTATCGTCTTGAGCTAAAGGTTTGATAGGTGAGGCATTTAAAACTTCTGGCGAAAATAAGGTTTGGGGATTATTACCGGATTTAATTTCTGCAAGCCAGCCCCATGACACATTACCATGGCTAGCTAAGCATTAACTGGATTTTCCATCCGTTCCCATATTGTGGAGCTCAACCTTAACTTGTCAGCTTGGGCAAATCCCTTAACCCCTGTAAGCCTCAGTTTCTTCCCCTGTCAAGTGAAGGGGTTGGGTGAATGGATCGCTTCAGGCCCTTCTCACTCCAAGTTTCTGTCATCCTGGGTGCAGAGCCCACGGCCATGCTCTGTTGCACCGTGCATGAGGTGAAACAAGAGGAGAAGAGTGCCCAGCTGAAAACAAGGCAGGCACTTTTTAGGGAAAGGAGTTCCCAGCTACAAGGAATGGTTTTTGGGCTTTCTTGGACCTGTAGCTCTGTGTTTAAAATAATAACTTAAAACACACGCATCTCAATATTTGTAGATACACTTGCTTATAAGTTGTATGTATGAATTCATTGATACCTAGGTTTACTTTCTTCCAGCCAGCCAGTGTACAGTAGTGATATACTGTGTTCACGTAAACACAACCAAAAACAGACAACTCGAAGTCCTGTTATTTTCTCTCCACACCCGCCAATGGCTTTTCTTGCTTATCCTCTATAATGACTGGTTAGAAATAGAACCAGTTTGCTCTTCAATTAGTATATTTAATGGGGAGCAAAATGGTGGAGCCCAGTTTTTAATTTACTTGCGGTACAGTGGCAGCTCAGTATAGTAAAAATAAAAACAAAAAACTTTGATTTTGAAGTCAGAAAAATCAGGATCTGAATCCCTGCTCTGACAATGAGCGAACACCAATAAAAACCCCATCTCACCATCACCAGCCCCAGGGCCTTCCACTACCATTGTCACACCTTCAATTTTTGTGTCTTCTTTTCCTCATACAGTAAAGAGTTAAATACTACATACCCTATAGAAATCAGTTATTGTGACCAAATACATACAGAAACCAAGTAGGTTAAATGTAGCCAATTAAATTAATCATCTGTATATGAGGGTACTACAAAAAGTTCATGGAAAAACAGAATTAACAGGTGGGCACTTGGTCTCCCAGTCAAGACCTCCATATCAGGTGCCTCCATATCAGAGTTCCTGGGTTCAATTCTCAGCTCCAGCTCCCAGAAGCCCTTAAGGCTTCCTGGTCTGGCTGAAAAGCCCAAGAGAGTGTTTCTGGCTCCCTAATCCAGCCACCTGCAATACAGACCCTGGGAGGCAGCAGTGGCTGAAGTGATCGGATCCCTGCCATCCATGTGGGAGACCTGGACTGTGTGCCCAGCCCCAGGCTTTGACTGGGCCCAGTCCAGGCAGCTGCAAATATTTGGAAAGTGAAGTAGTGAATGAGAATGTGTTCTCTCTCTCTCTGAAATAAGTAAATACAGAATTAAAGAGAGTTATTTTTGTTCATAAAAAGTTTGAATTCCATGCATAGTGTTTCAAAATACGTGTTATCCATGACATAACTATTTACATATCTTATTTATTGTATCTGATGGCTTACACAAATATGAAATATAAGAATCAGTATTAACAAATGCACAAATAGTATAAATTTTAACCCAACTTAACTTTCTACAACCTTCTACAACTCATCTGATTCTTACATTTCAGGGTACTTTGAATTTCATGGAAAAGATGTTTGTTTTGGTATAAAAGTTTTTGAAATCTGTTCATAATTATGCACATTGTTATAATGCTGTAATGATAATGCATATTACTGTTTGATTTCATAATTTTGTTGGACCCAATTAAATGTATCTTTTTATTCCATTTTCCACACCTGTAAGTACCAGCTAGGAGTACCACAGACTCTAGTCTGAATGGAGGAAGGCTATACTTAGGAAAAGGAGGAGGGCAATTCCAGTGAAAAGGTTTCTGGGAGTAATGTTGAACTCGTTTTTTAACAGTTTACTCCTAGGTAAACAATAGATGTTTTTACAACAGGCCCCTCCTACCAGTTCTACCCACATCCCATTTCCTCCACTTTACCCTTAGCCAACCAGCTGCTCTCTGCCACAGTTCTCCTCCCTAGCAGGACTGGGCTACCCCTTCTTGGGCACTGTCCTGTGTTCTGGTGATCTCTCTGCTCCATCACTGAAACTTGTGGCCCATTCAGAACTTGAGGATCTCCCCACTATGAAAGCTATGATGCCAACACGCCCTTAACTGTGATAGGTTAAGTATGACTTCCTGACCGGTGCATTTGCATTTTAACAAGGTATTGCCGAAAGAACAACAAGCCCCTGGAGCTGTTTGATCTTAGCCTTGCCTCTGCCTTGGCCACTGGTCCCCCATCTTTACCCCCCCAAAACCTGTTTAAGCTGAGCCTCAGAAGCGAGGATGGCCACAGCCGTGGCCACTCTCCCTCCCCACAATCAAGTGGGACGCAACATGAACCACCATTATTGCTTCTTGGACTCTAGAATGCCCCATGCTGGGAACTGTTCCTCACCTCCCAGCCTTGCAACCGAGGGCAGCTGTCGCTCACCGACCACTTGGCATGTATCAGGCTCCAGCGCAAGCGCTTTGCATGTCCTAATGTATACAGTCATCAGAGCAGAGCATCCCTGTGACGTTGGGGTTGTCAGCCTGGAACCTTAGGAATACCAATCCTGCATGTAGGTACTGTCATATCCCTGTCTTTAAGGTGAAGAAATACGTTTTCAACCACATTGCAAAGCTCCTACTTTGTGACAGACATCATTTTAGTCCCTGAGAATACTCCTGTAAATAAAAGAAAAACTCCTGCCCTTGTAGAGCTTAGAAAACTATGAATGAATGTTTGAAAAGAGAATTTAGAAAGACTGTTGGCAGAGGTCTTAAGTCAGACCAGATTGCCGGAGACTTCTCCTGCTGCGCTTTGTTTTTTGCAGTGATGGCTGCTTCCGCCTTTCACAGAGCTCTCAAACTTGTAGCCACCAGACTGGCAGCTCGTCTGCTTCATAGATGACATCAGCTCCAGCTTTCTTTGCACTCCTGTGGGCACTGGGAGCTGAGTCACCAAATCTTTCATAAAGGCATTTGCTGGAAGAAGTGGGCTAGAACAATGCCAGAAGAGTTCATGGTTCTGTCTGTGCCAGCTCGAGGGACAGGGGAAAGAGTTCCGACACTAAAAATTCTAACAAGTTGTGAAGTCACTTGGAAAGAGCTTAAAACAAAAGAAGCACATGTTGTAACTGAAACTTCAAGCTCCACTAGAATTCACTGAAGACAAGACTTCAACTTAAAGAAATAAGTCATCTGTGTGTGTGTGTGTGTGTGTGTGTGAATTAGGAACAACATAAATTAAGATCTTGTCCTTGTGAATACTCCATTTGTAAAGAAAATTTTACTCTTAGCCAGGGTCATATTTCTAAGACGTAACTTCTTTCTTCATTTAAGACCCATGGTTTTATAAGCTTTTATGATCAAAAAGTAATGCAAGCTTGGGATAATACTGCAAACATCGCAAAACCAGCAGAGTTGAAAGTGATAGCCCCTTGTGGTGCAACTGTACATTCCAGCTTGTCCAGGACAGTTGTAGTTTACATCTGCTGTCTTGACATAATTATTAACAGCAAACCCTTCGTTCTCAAAGCCATCCCTGTTTGGATAATAAATTACATGTTACCCTATTCATAACCCCCGTCCCAGGCTCAACTCTGGTTAACTCTTTCAGTTTATTTTCAAAATTCAGCTTTACCCACTAATTTCAAGAGCTCTAAAAGACGCCTTGCATGCCTTCAAGAGCGTGATCCTCACAGCTCTTCCATGATGGCCGTGAGCTTCCCCTTCCCGTGAGTCTCTGCTGAAGCTCACAGCATCCCAGGAGCCTCTACGAGGGCGCTCCTGCAACCCCTCTGCTGCCCCTGTTGGCACTGGGCCACGTCCATGTATTCTCAAAGCTGGTCAGGCCCACCCGTGCTGAGCACGCAGCAACCTGAGAGCTCTGGGGAACCCAATGCACCCAAAATGCTGTAGCTACCTACGAGACAACGTTCAGCTTCACAAAGCCATAGTGAATTCTCCATTGAAGTAGGAAACGCTCTTCGTGGTCTGTTTTAGAAATACAGTGGCACACTGTACTATTAGGATTATTTTACAGATTTTTAAGAAAACAGCCCATTTAGTGTTCATCCTGCCTTCTCATTAGGTGTTAATCCCGATTCCATGGATCCAAGGGTATTGGACAGGTACCTTCTACTCCTAAAACTTGAAACTTGGGCTCTAACCTTCCACCAAGGGGAGGGGATTTTAGACTCCGGCCTAAGGTGTGTGGTTTCCCGGGAGATGCCCTGTCCTCATTAAACTGGAACTCTGCTGGTGCCCCAGCTATGCAGGTGGGTCTGAATCACCCTGTGATCTCATTGCCACATGAAATCAATTTCTAATCTACTGATATTCTTGGTCTCCTTTCTTTTTCTCTTTTGCCTCACTTCCCCCTTCCCCTGCATCCACATTTTCTTAACAATTTTCCAGTCTCTGTGGTGCTTTATTAGTGTAACATTTGTTCATTTTCTTAATTCGTAAACATTTTTTTATGATGGTAGGAGAAAGGGGAAAAATCTTTCTTGTCTAATGATGTCTCTTTTCAACTGTCAATTTCTAGAAAATAGGACCGCGACAGAGCACAGATCCAGTGTCTTGTGCACATGAATTCTTAATCATCACTGTGCTGATTCAAAAACTAAAGCTCAGGATTTATAATAAAATCCTTCATATTATTAACTTTTTGACAGAACATAAATACAGATTTCAGAATATTAAAAATACTGGGTGGGTTCAGGAAATAGAGATGTATTTTATTTTCCATGCCATGTGATACCTAACCAAGGGGAAAGAAAGCAGAAGGAGCAATATTTCTGTCTCTTCCACATTTGCTGGCAGAAAAATCTACATTGCATTAGGGCTGCCTGTGAAACAACAAATCCTATCTGAGAAACTTGTTTTGATAGTTATCCTCTTTTTACGCTTTTCTGCCCTGGTATCCAAAGGTTTCTCTTGTCAGTTGACCAGTAGCTGGCTATCGCATCCTGATGATAAATACATCTAAGATCCACAAAACATCTTTCTCAGATCTGGACAGAGCGCCCAGATCCAGCCCACATTCCTGCATGACAGCTCCACATTTCCTAAGACCATGCTTTGTTTGCCAAGTGGGACAAGTTAAGATAATTTTAAGCAGTCTTAAATTTTGCACTGCAGCGTTTTGTATGAGGGAACTGAAATTCTGTGCTAATTAGGAATATTTATATCATGGGGATGTCTTGTGGAGAATTTTTAAAACTGAATTACACTGGATTCTCACCACAACACTCTCCTTGGATTTCCCACGGTGGGGCCTCCTTCAGGGTGTGAGTGACTTCCAGAAAGACCCTTTAGGTGCTGCAGGAATGAACCCTTGCATTGTGCATAGGACGCTCAGTTGATTGAGCATTTCATCTTACAGGGGTGTCAAAATTTCAGGGCAACAAATAATTTAAAAAGCCTTGGAATGTTCAAGTTAAAATTTTGTTAATAAATGATTTTAGTCTATATTTTAAGAGATTATAATTTATTCACTCATTTATTTGAAAGGCAGAGAGACACAGATCTTTCACTCACTAGTTCACTCCCCCAAATGCCCACAACAGCCTGGGTTGGGGCAGGCCAAACCCAGTAGCCTGGAATTCAATCCATGTATCCCAAGTGGGTGGCAGGGACCCAAGTACTAGAGCCACCACCACTGCTCCCAGACGCACATTAGCAGGCAGCTGCAATCAGAGCAGCCAGTCCTCAAACCCAAGCACTCCGATATGGTTTGAGCACATTCCTCACAGTGTTTTGACCACTCTGCCAAATGCCTGCCCCTTAGGTGATCTTTAATTTTGCTAAATCTAAGTCATTATTTGATTAGCGTATGGTAAACCTGAAATGGTCCTATAAGAAAAATAATTTCACCCTGCTGACTGCTGTAGCTGCCCCTAAAAGGGTGTCTCTCGCTAACCTGAGCTTTTAGGACCTTGTCTTTATAGTCTGTCTCATTGCTGGAGCCATATTAAAAAAAAACTATAGTATTTCCAGAGATGGTATGACTGTTCTAAGATAGGTTTGACTCAAAATTTTAGGCAGGTAGTGTTCTAAGATGTTGACACATTGAGTAAAACAGAGACTGTAGACAGAGACAGAGCTGTTACATGACAATACAGCCCCAGGATGCTACAGGAAGGCATCACAGGGCCCCTAGGTGCCTCTGTAGGTGTCAGGGAGATGATGACCTCTTTCATCTGAAGCTAACTAAAGAAAACCTTCCAGTATTTTTGGAAGATTTGATGGTGATTGAGAGGAGGAGCATGGTATTTTTTTAAAAATCTTGAATTAGAATAACAAATAATTCCCAATAAATAATTAGATGTATTGGGTATTTTTTCTTTGGCACTCAATATAATCATATTAAAAAGACAACACACATATTTCACGTTATTCTGCCCTATACAGATGACATCAAACTGGAAGTGTATATATGACAGATGACAGAATTAAAAGTGCTATCATTTTTGTCTGGAAAGACAATATCACCTTCCCCGGCAGGAAACAAGATTACATTTATCAGGGATATATATATATATATAGATAGATAGATATAGATATAGATATATAGATATATAAAATTTATATTATTTATCAGGCCTACTTTTAGATGAGAAAGTGAAGGAAAACCTGGGTTGGCGGCGCTTTGCCTGGGGAAAAAAAAACCCACTGTATCCAGCAATGTTTCTGAGATGCCATAGTGAATACATCTATGAACAAAACCTGTGTAGTGCATATGAGATGACATTCACAGACGTGTCATTTCCAGAGCAGATGGACACTTGGCACATGGATTGGCTAAAATCTAAAACATGTTTTTACACTGTAGGGGGCCACTTTTAAGGAGGGGCAGTGACAAACCCACTGGCATTTATAGGAGAGCAAGAAGTCAGGAGTGATTGATGAAATCAATTTGACACAACTACCCTTTGTTGAGTACTTGTTATGTGCTGGGCACTGAGGATATAAAAATGAAGACAGTTCCCTCCTGTGAAACTGATCACAGTCCACTGGGGAAGACGGACACATCAACAAATCACTATGATAAATTCTGCCCAACGGCTGCTTACAAACTTCTGTGGGCACACACAGAAAGGAGAAGTAATTCTGCCTGGGGGTATTAAGGATCTACCATGGGAAGACAGCACATGCGTTTGGTCTGGAAGAGTTCTCGCATTTCCTCAGTGGCGAGGGGAGCAGGAAGTTGAGGACCAGTGCACACAGGACTTACCTGGAAGATGAACGTTGAGTCCAGTATGACTGGATTTTATCAGGGGCTGAGAATCAGGCAGGGGCCAGCCAGTGTGGACTTAACTCTTGAAAACGGAGAGCCATCTGATGCTTGTCATAGGAAGAGTGAGTGTTCAGCTTGGGGAAGCAACAGTCAAGGTTTCATAAGTGCTTGACGTCCTCAAACAGTATACCACTGCAGAACAGAAAACAGCGGAACACAGCTATGGCAGGAGCTTCCAAAGAGTAGCCACGATGCCAGTAAGTGGGGATGATTTTGGCTCTTCTGTACTTGGGAATAGTGAGTGATGGGAAGGAATACATCAGACTCCATTTGATACTGGAGGGTTTATGCAGAGGAGCAGTGACTCAAAAATCGTGAAGGTTCCAAATTATTTTTAATTTTATGGGCATTGTAGATTTCTGGATAGTCCAGAGACAAAATTTTAACTCTCCTCTGGCTAGTGTACAAAATCTTATAATTAGCCCACTGTGTATTTCAAGTTACCATACTGGTATTTCCTACTCACTTGATACAAGGGTTCTTCAAAATGTTCATGGAAAATGGGTATTATGCAAAAATTATACATTGATTTCCAAGTTTTCTTGCCCCCAAATATTCTCATACTAACTTATTATAAAACATCTGAACAGGATCTAGTTTGAGGCACTAAGAAGGTAAGACAGCAGTTTGAAAAGATAAATGCTATCACAACAACATGAATTCTGCTAAAGTTGGAGCAAAAAAAACATCAAATTTATGATAGAACTTAGGTGGAAGAATGGTAAAGTCGTTGATACTTTACAGAAAGTTCATGGGAATAATGCCCCCAAAGAAACCAGCAATTTATAAGTGGATAACTCATTTTAAGAAGTGGTGAGGGGCCGGGTTGTGGTGTAGTAAGTTAAGCCTCTGCCTACATCCCATATGGGTGCCAGTTCAACACCCGGCTGCTCCACAGAGATCCAGGTCTCTGTTAATGTGCCTGGGAAAGCAGTGGAAGATGGTCCAACTGCTTGGGCCCCTGCACCCACGTGGGAGACCCGGAAGGGGCTCCTGGCTCCTGCCTTCAGCCTGCCCCAGCTCTGGCTGTGGTGGCCATTTGGGGAGTGAACCAGCAGATGGAACATGTCTCTCCCCTCTCTCTCTGACTCTGCCTTTCGAATAAAAAAAAAATCCTAAAAAATAGAAGTGGCAAGATGAAGGTGAAGACTACAGTGGTAAACCATCACCTTGATTTATGAGGAAAAAACTTAATTTTATTTGTGCACTAAGTGAAAAGGACAACAGTTAACACCAAGGATGTCTCAGTCATTTCTGCTTATACAATTCTGACTGAAAAATTAAAGTTGATCAAAATTTCTACTCAATGGGTACCCGAATTATTGCACACACATCAGCTACAGACAAGGAGGAAGGGAAAAACAGTTATCTTCTTAGAATTGTACCTATGAAATACATCAATCTGTTCTCTTTAACAAAAATTTTAAAAAACACAATAAATGATTAAGTACAATGCAAAAAAGAATGCATAGCTTTCAATCAGAATTTTTCAGCAGGTTGGGATCAAGATCCTGAAACATTTCTTTGATGAACTGGAAGAATAGATCTAACAGATCCTGTGACAGATCTAACAGATCCTGTGACAGATCTAACAGATCCTGTGATAGATCTAACAGATCTGTGTGATCCTGAAGACAAAGCACAATCAAAGCTATGGCTACCAAGAGATGGCAATGGTACAGCCACAGCAAAAATGGACTGGTTAGGAGCAAAGGCCAGAGCAACCATTTTTTTAGAGATGCTCAAGGAATTTTTACTTAATGACTTTCTAGAGACCCAAAGAATGATAACATCTGCTTATCACGAGAATGTGTTCAGAAAGTTGGCAGAATCTTGAGCAGAAATTCTCCAGGAAAGCCTCAAGAGAGTCTTCCAGCACAGCAGGGTTTTCCCCACTCCTCTGGTCAGATGAGGGCAATTTGGTGAAGGTTTTAATGGAAACAATTTGTTCTGATTTGACTCCTTTGGACATATTTTTATTTCCTAATCTTAAAAAAAATTTAAAGGACACCAATGTTTCTTCAATTAATAATGTAAAAGTGTCTGCAATGACACAGTGAAATTCAGTTTCATAAGAATGGACTAAAGAGGCACTATCATTACTTAGAAAAGTGTTCTGAATTTGAAAGAATTTATGTTGAGAAATATAGTTCATATTTTTTTTTTGCTTTTAACTTTTCCACAATTTTTGAAGTCTTTTCATTTAAATTAATAGGTAAGCTATGATCTGACTCTAAAGTCACCTACTTTTTCAATTAGTTCATAAACGAAAACCATTATGTACTTCCCTCCTTTTCCACTGTTGAATCCATTTCAAAACATTAAAAAGAAGTCAAATGTAAATAAAAATCAAAGTGAGATATTACTTCACATTCACTGTTAACTGAAAAGATGGACAAGAGCAATTGTTGGCAAGGATGTGGCGAAACTAGGGCTCTCAAACATGGCTGGTGGGAGTGTAAAATGCTTGAAACCATTTTGTAAAACACTATAGCAGTTCCTCAAAAGATTAAACTTAAAGTCACCAATGACCCAGCACCACTCCTAAGCATGTTGTAACATGAGAAGTTGTAAGCAAGAGAAGAGAACACGTATCCACACAAAGACTTGTAAACAAATGTTCATAGCAGCATCATTAATAACACTTTAAAGTGGCAACAATGCAAAAATCCATTAACTGATAAATAGCTAAGCAAAATATGACACATTTATGTAGTGCAGTATGATGGTCATAGAAAAGAATGACATACTAACCCACTCACACATGCTAATGTGTGGATGAAACTAGAAAACTTGGTACTAATTGAAAGCTGTGACACGAAATCCACAGGTCCAATTCCACTTGTGAGATAGCGTCCAGAACAGGCACATCCATTGTGACAGACCGGATATTAAGAGCTGCCAGGAGACCGGGGCAAGTGGGGAAGAATGAGAAGTGATTGGTCACAGGGTCAGGGTTTCTTTTCACACAATTAAAAATTCTGGAAGTAGATAGTTGTGAAGATTGTACAAATTTGTATAGTACTAAAAACCACTGAATTGATTATTTAAAGGATGGACTTAATTGCAGGTGAATTCTCTCTCAACAATAACACTGTTGGAGTGGACATTGAATGCAGCGGTTGAGATGCCACTTGGGACACCCAGAGTCCATATCAGAGTGCCTGGGTTTCAACCCCAGCTCTTCTAATACCAGCTCCCTGCTAAAGCACATGCGGGTAGGCAGCAGGTGACGGCTCAAGTACTTCCATCACTATCACCCGCCACCTGGGAGACCTGGATTGAGTTCTGGGATTCTAGCTTCTGCCGGCCCAGAGCCAGCTGATGGGCATTCTGGGGAGTGAATCAGATGATGGAAGATCTCTGTCTCCGCCTCCTCCATCCCTCCCCACTACCCACCTTCTGCCTTTCAAATAAAAAATAAACAATAGATTAATGTTTTAAAAAGAATAAAACTGTTGAAAGAATTATTTGGGTTAGGTGGAATGTGTGGAGTATTGATCAATTTTATGTTCCTGAAAAAGATATCATCAGTCATCTCTACTTAATTCAGATCCTTCTTGTTGTAAGTAAATGTAATTACCTTAGCCTTAAAATGTACAAGACTTGTTATTTGGAAGGGATGGATGCTAAATGACCATCTCATAACCAACTCTTTTCTTTCTTAGCCATTAACTGTCCTGTGAATTTAGCATTGAGACTTTGTACAGGTAACTAGCTATATCTAATAAACATTTATCTTTGAAATTCAATGTTCATCTTTATGTAGATAATTTAATTCATCTATTATTAAAATGTACATGTAATTGATATATAAAATGTTTACAAGAATATTTTAATGATGAAAAACTGCTTTCCATGCTCCCTTGCTAGGCTCACACCCGGCATCCTACATTCTTGGGAGGGGTGTTTCTTGTCGGTGTACCTGACAGCATAAGGAGGAGGCTGCTTGAATGTTTCCGAGCTACAATCAGTTCTGTGAAATAAAATTACTCCATTCTAACACGATTTGACGGTCCTCTCCTCCGTACTGATTCTTTCCTATGAAGAGCTGACGTTCTTAACATGCTTGAGACAGCATGAGTTTAGATATCTTAAGTTTGGATTTTATTTTTATCTTGTAAAATCAATTGGGATATATTTTAGTGCCGTCTTACTCACATTTCCCAGTTACCTGGGCTAATTGATGTGAGTAACAACAATGGTGCTTTGAAGCTCTCAGGTACAACAGTGGAAATGATCACATTTCTTGGTTAATGAATGAATTGCTCTTTCATAAGGATTTGTTTATGGAAATAAATAGAGTAGTACCTTGATTAATGAATTCCCTGGGAAGGAAGAGCCTTCTAAGAAGTCAGTTGTATTAAAAACCTAAACAAACAAAATGCTCAGAAGCCATGGGAAGCTGAGCTGCCTGAGAAATCTCTATGCAGGGCTTCTGTCAATGGCAGCCCCACTGAAAGTAAAGCAGTCCCGCCAGAGGGAAACCAGGAGCCTTTGAAGTGCACCTGCTGCTCTGACTCCCGTTCCACAGCTGCGGTCAGAGGCTCCATCTTGGCAAGGGAGACTGAAGCCTTCTCCTTCCTTCCTTAGTGATCAGCTAACTGATACAGAAAGTCTTCTGACTAAAGGGATAACTCTGAATTAGCCTCTAGTTGTCAAATTAACTCTCCCACCTGTAAAAGAATAGGTTTAAAAGACTTTTAGACAAGGGTAAACCACGTAGCGGCCTTGGAGGGGGACATACAAGGCTGGAATTGACTGGTCCTGATTTAGACTACAAGGGACAAAGATGGTGTAGACAGGACAGTGCTCCCCACTGAAGGTTCTGAAAAGCTGGCTTTCACAGTTTCCAGGTCCTGAATCCAGGGGACCTTCCCTAACGCCTTCACAAGACTGGGTGTGCAAGTGGGAGGCACAGCTAGGGGTTTGACTGGAAGCCATGTTTTAACCCAGTGCTGCGACCCCAGGAACACCCAACATCAGGATCCCCAGAATGGAATTTCTTGAAGCCCCCTCTGTCCAGCAAAATCAGAGTCTCTGAAAGTGAGGTTAGGGACCCTCAATGAACAAGCTACGCAGGTGACTTATGCACATTCAACTGTAGGTATTCACAGCAATGCACGACTACTTGTGTTAAACACTGTACATGTTGAGGAACCTCTGGTTTTATTTTAGTTAGTATGAATGAGGACTCATTATAACCTTTCCTATCTGAGATCTTCAAACACACACTATATCTTCTATATTAATTTAATTTGGCTTTAGTGAAGCTCTATATTGTTAAAACACATCCTGATTTATTGAGCCATTATTGCATTTAAGCGACCTTTGGTCTGTTCTTAAATTATCCATATTTAGGAGAAAAAAACTATACAGATAATGGATAATGTCAAATTTTAAAAGAAGATAAATGATAATGGTACTAAAAGATAACTTTGTATATTCTAACTCTTACTGATTTCTAGAAGTTTTGCTGTATTTCCAAATTCACATGCTTGAAAATAAGGCATATTTGGGGATAACTATGAACTTTTGAAATAATTGCTGGTAAGGGCAAATGCTTTCAGACAGACCTATATGTACACTGGAGGAAAATACATACTTTAACCGTAACAGTCTAGATAGAAAAAAAAAAGTCTTGCAGCTGGTTTGTAGTATAGATTTGAAATAACATTTTAGAGCACGTGTTTAAAGATTCACTCGTAATGTTAGAAAACTTTCTTCTCCACAGTGTCAACATAACATTTTCAAGTAGGGCACATGTATTCATCATGTGAATTTGTATAAGCTGCAACCCAGGCAATCAAGATTGCTTTTTTTGGGGTGGGCATGGTGGCACAGTGGGTTAAGCCGTGGCTACGGATGGTCGTATGCTATATCAGAGTGCTGGTTCGAGTACCAGCTCCTCTGCTTCCAATCATGCTCCTGGCAATGAAGCAGTGGAGACGGCTCTGCCACCCATGTGGGTGACCCAGATGGAGTTCCTGGATCCTGGCTTCAGCCTGACCCAGCCCTGGCTGAGTATTTGGGAAGTAAACCAGTGGACAGAAGACCTTTCTCTCTCTTTCTTTCTCTCTCTCTCCCCTTCTCACTCTGCCTTTCTAATTAATTAATTAATTATCTTTTTAAAAAGAATTTTCTTTTCTTCTTTGACAAAATGTTTACATGAAAGATCATGAGAAAAATATTTTCCTCTAGGAACATATGCTAATTTCCTAAAGAATTAAAATCTATATTCACAGCTAGAAATACGTATTGGAATAATCAGTCAACTATCTCGCATTCAGCCCTTCACCAAAGGGCAAAAACACAAACACCTGACTTGTGTTTCAGGCGGATACCACACAGTTATATCACGTTCATAAAAAACAGAGCTGCCATTCGCCTATTTCTGGAATGGACACAGAACACAACTCTAGAGAGATATGTATGGCAAAGACCTGTGGGGTAAGAAAAATAGTTACAAAAAAAAAGAATATGTAGCAAAGAAGAGGCAGAAAGATGACATTTACCACACAGAGAAATATATAAAGAAATCCGCTAGAGTTAGAGCACTGGGACTGATCTGAAGATTTCTTAACAGAAAATGCAGTAAAGGGGAAGGGAAATCAATAAGGAATTGACCACTGTCAGAAACAGACTTTTAAAAGAGTGAAATGGGGAACAGAAGAAATTCAGCAAGCCAATATTTTAGAAATGAAATTGTAAAGAATGAAAATGTGATAAGAATACTTCTGAAAGAAAAACCCTGTAGCTCTTTTCAATGGCTAAAGATAGCTATGACAGGCAGAATACAGTCCCCTAAAGATGTCTACCTTTCGTCCTTGAAACCTGTGAATGCTCCCTTCCATGGCAAGAGGGATTGGCAGAGTGGCTAAGGTTAGGGACCTTGAGGTGGGGGAGACTGCTCGGTATTGATAATATAATTAGCACGAGTCCTTAAAAGCAGGGAACCATGCCCAGCTGGAGAGAGACAGAGAAATGGCTTCAAAGATGGAGAAAGGGCACCAGGAACCACGGAGGTGGCCACCAGAAGCCAGAAAAGGCTAGGAAGCGGCCTCTCCCCTACAACCTCCAGAAATCAATACAACACGAAAGACCTTGATCTTAGCCCTAGCAGATCAGCGTCCAGACTCCTGACCCACAGAACTGTAAAATGACACATGTGTGCTTTCCACGTTTGTGGTGATTTGCCACAGCAGCGATAGAAAGCAAGTTAATACATCAGATCATGGCAGACCCCGAAGCACCCAGATGACTAGCGGCTCTTTCGAGACAAGGAAATAATGATCGACTGTCCATCTCCTTGATGCAAGCCTGAACCCTGCTCAACTCCATGCATCAAAATATATTCAGCACATTTCAGCAGTATCAAAGGAACATTTTCATGACCGCTATTGAACAAGTTCCCTTTGGCAATAATGTAAACAAGGACAAATAAAGGAGTCCTGCAATTATTGAATTAGTAATCAATCCAGTCACGGAGCATATTTCTAAAAGGAAATTACAGCTCTTCCTGGTCATGATTTAGAGTAGCCTTGGAGGGTTGTTGCCACGTTACCCAAGTGAACAACTTACCAATTAGGTCAGAATTGTTAGCAGCCTTGAAGAAACTGAATTGAAATAGGATATCCCAAAGCACGCATGAATGCATAGAAATGCACTTAGGCATTAGGAGTAATATCACCAGTTGATTAATTCAGTACATTATTTGTGCCATTTAACCTTAAGGTTGTCCATTAACTGAATTTCCTATGTGAACAAGTCTTGTAAAACATGCTTAGACTGAGAAGAGGATGCAGGAAAAATAGGGCAGTAGTTTATTTCGTGCCTTTCTAATTTCTATCAGTTATAATGGTGAGTTGCAGACAGAGGAGGAGAAAGGAGAGAAGAGGAGAGGAGAGGAAAAAATGGAAGGCAGAGGAGGGGTGAGGGGAACAGAGATAGAAGAAGAAAGAAATACAAAGGGCAGAGAAGACAAAAATTGGTACATTACTCTAGTGCTAAAAATACCATTTCATTCTTTATTTCTTTGATATTCCCAACAGCCATGTGAATTAATAAAAAAAAATTGCTCTTACCATTTTAATGGACCTGAGGCTAAGACCTGGTTGGGATTCAAGCCAGGTCTTGCAAGTCCAGACATTCTTTCCAAGATGACATTCAACATCTCTGTCCGGTTTCCTATTATCCTGAAACTGACTTCTATTTTAGAGGAGGAGGAAGAAGGGAGGTCATGGTTCTAGTCCAGTTTTTACCACTTCAGAGACACTGCCATCAACCCCTCTATTCACTCACATCCTTGACAGCCTCAGGTGGTGACCATCACACCCCTTCCTTTCATCACCCTTTCAATGCTAAATGACCCCAACCTGTTTGTCTTCAGAACACAAGCCAACCCCAAACTACCCCAGAGCTGAACACAACTCTTGGAGCACCCATACCACTCTGAGGGCCCCAAATCCAGAATGACTGCTTGTGAATTTGCCATGTTTGGTCACACGACACACTCTTAAGCAACACCCCCAGGCCTCCCCAAACCAACTCTTACTTCAATACACTCCTGTAAGAGAATCCATACCCCATATCAGCCCTCTTTCTCCTAAGACTCAGCCCCACTAAAATGACTTAGCAGCTACACAGAAGACGGATTTATATTACTTTTAATCAGAGTCTAAAACAAGTAAAAACCGGAAAATATCTTAGGAGTGTCCACTAGAATCCAAGTACAGTGATGAAGGTGGAGAATGGGTGGCCAGGAAAACCCCAGAAAGACCCAGTCCTCTTGGGTCTCTCCAGTGACTGGAACATCCTGTTCTCACGGGGAGGCATTCAGAGCAGAACAGAGCCTTGGATCACTCGGTCTTAATTATCTTAATGTGTATGATGATGAAATCCCTTACAGTTGTGCAGGGCCTCTGTTTATATAAGGGCTTTCACATCTAATCATGTACTTCAAAAAGTTTATGGAAAATGGAATTAAATGGTAAGTTGATTTTGGTGAAAATATTTGAAATCCATGCATGCACAAGAAGTCTTCAAAAAGTGTGTGGTGGTAGGCCTTCAGCCTTAGCAGCTAAGGCAATTATGTCCCATGTTGGAGTCACCTGTGTTCAACTCCTGACTCTCGCTTTGCCTCCAACTTCCTGCCAACACAGACCTTGAAAGGCATTAGTGAGGGCTCAGCAATTGGGTTCTTGCTACTTACATGGGAGACCTGGATTGAGTTTGGGCCCCAGCTTAGTCCTAGCTGTTGGGGGCATATGGGGAATGAAGCAAAAATGGGCATGGTGCTCCTCGCTCGCTCTCTCTCTCACCTTTTATTTCAAATAAACGAAAAATTAAATTCATGGAAAACGTGTAATAGTGAAAAAACTACGCATGAATTTAAAAATTTTTGCACAAAAATCAACTCATCTTTTAATTCCATCTTCTCATGAAGCTTCGCGTTAGTTCTTTAGTCTCTCCATTGGATCCTACGGGTTAGACCCCCTCAGGGGTCCTTACACTAGCAAGTAAGGACTGGAAGGCAGTTTTTTTCTGGCTTCCAGGTCAGTGTTCTTTTCCTGTACCAAAACACTTTCATGATGCAGAGAAATGTGTGGAGGGCACTGGAAATGTAGTGTAATAGCATAATACTAACAGACGGAATTCCTGGCTCTCTGCTTCACCCTGGCCCAGCCTTGACCCTCACGGCCATTTGGGAAGTGAACCAGTAGATGGAAGATCTCTTTCTCTCTTTCCCTGTTTCTCTGTCACTGTGCCTTTCAAATAAATTTTTAAAATCTTAAAAAAAAAAAAAGTCGATTTTAAAAAACCTAGGAGGCAAGCCTTTGGCATAGTGATTAAGATGCCATTTGGGATGTTCCACGTCCCCCATCAAGCGCCTAGGTTTGAGGCCTCCACGTCTGACAGCAGCTTCCTGATAATGTGCACCCTGGGTCGCAGCAGTGAGGGCTTCAGCCCCTGCCACCCGTGTGGAGATCCTGATTGAGTTCCAGATTCCTGGCTTCAGCCTGACCCAGTCCTGGGCCATTTTGGGCATTTGGAGAACGAACCAGTGGACTGAAGAGCGCGCTCTCTCTCTCTCTCTCTCGCTCTCGCTCTCTCTATGCTTTTCAAATAAATAGAGCTCAGAAGAGAATAAAGAAATAAACATATTCATTCCAAGGGAATACACTGCTTGGAGTCTTTCCTAAAAATAGCTTTGTAACCTGATTTCATGAGTAGCAAAAACAAGGTTTAGTGGCTGGTTAGATCACTGTATCTGTGCCCTATTTCCTCAGGAGGCAAAAGGTCAAAGGGAGAAGAGCCAAGATACTGGATGTGGCCTATTCCATTAGCCTAAATGTCAGCTTCTGGTGATTGGTACTCACTGTGGAGACCAGTTATAAAGGACTGTGCCCATTGGTTCTTCATCTGGTCATGAAAAAAGGCTACAGACACAATGGCATACTATTAATGCAGGACCAAAGACCAAAGTGTTAAGTTTTCACTCTACTTTGTGGGAGCATAATTTAACTCATGGGATAGGGTTAGCAACCATCCCAGTTTACCCCGGACTGTCCTGGTTTTACCACTGGAAGCCTCACACCCCAAGAAACCCCTCATCATGGGCAAATCTGGAGGGCTGGTCACTTGTTAAAGGACTTACAGGTTTTTTGATGGAGTTGAAGTTAACTTCTTAGAATGTTTTCCCAGAGATAGCAAGATAAGGTCAAAGATAGACTGTAAATCTACATTTTAGGGGGAAAAAATCCTTGTACCAATCAAGTAGGACATGGCATTTGGAATCCGCAGCTAACCAGCCTGTCTGACTAGCCGGCGTGTGCTGCTACAGCTGTGAAGATGAGCATTTCCAAGGGCAAGAGAACAGGCTGTCTCGGAGTACCTCATTTAAGCAAGGACACGCTGCCAACTTGAAAGGAAATAAAGGCCACATTTTGTCTATGGGGGGATCCTGCAGTTATTCCCTTGCAAATTTAATTCAAACAGGTATTGAGATCTGAAACATGGAGATATCCACAAATTAGAGGATACTTGGTTTTTAAAAGGGAAAGAAAAGAAATCCAGGCCAGAGAACTATCTCAAAGCAGCAACAGTGGATCCTTTTGATGTTAATCACTGTATTGCTATGAACATATTTTGGAAGTCTATGCTATGAATGGAATGTCTTGAGATCCTTATGTGAAGTATGCATATTATTATAAATTCTGAAACATAAAATCGTTCTCTACAATTAAGACAATTTCATCTTTTAAAAAGTAACATGTATAAAATGTGCAAATGAATGCTATCTTACTACTTAGATTTCAGAATTATTATTCATATAAAAACGCCATTCAACCAGACACCTAAAGAAAATGCAGAGCTACTTCAGTTTTATCCTTTCAAGTTTACCTCTTTAGTATAGCACCATCTTAAAATAATTAACGTAAATACATCTCTATTAGAAAATGGTAGCTTATATTTCAAGCTTAAGAATCTGCTTGACTCACAAAACTGATTGTGACTCACAGAATATTTTATTATTTATTTATTATGTATGCTTACAGGGTACTAGGTGATGTTTCATATACATGTATACATTGTATGATGTCCAGAATATTTATTGTATGTTCACTGTAGGATGTACTTTATAGATTGGACCTGAGCTCAGGCATTACACTGTTAGGAGAAAGACTTCTGTGAAAAATCCTTTCATTTGACCTGTTAACTAGGATCCAAACCAACCTATAAACAAAAATCCCCAATGAGGTGTTTATATATTTAAACAATACCTTGATTCTGTAATAGAGTACAGATTTGTCATCGCAGATCATGACAAACTTGAGGTGTATTTCTACTGTCTGATTCTAAGCAAGCTGTGTGGTCACTGTTGGGTTTAACATACCCATTGTAAAAAGGTATGACTATAGTAAATAAAAAATGGTAAGTCCGAAGTGTTAAGGGAATCCTAAGTCATGACTGAAGCTCAAGCACTGTTTTCCTACTTCTAAGCAATGCTAAAACTGGTCAGTATTTCAAGATATGGAATGCATATCCTGGAAGTCATCCCAGTAAACCTGTCTGGGCCTTCTGGTGAAGATGCCGCATCCCCATCTTGGGTGCTTGGGTTCCCGTTCCCAGCTCCCTGTCTGATTCTAGCTTCCTGCCAGCGAGAACCCAGGGAAGCAGAAGTGATGACTCAAGTAGTCCCTGGCACCCATACTGGGAGACCCGGATTGAGCTCCCAGCTCCCAGCTTTGGCCTGGCTCAGCCCTGCTCTTGTTGGGCATCTGGGGAGTGAATAGGAACTCTGTCTCTCTTCCCCTAAAATAAAGACAAATAAATTTTTTTAAAAAAACCCACTTTACCTTGCTTGGTACTTCCCTGTAAGACTGTTTCAAATGTAAGGGCCCTAAAGTGAAGCCTTGAATTGAAGGCAACTCCAGCTCCAACAAATGTAATCCTACAAGACTGCGTATTACTGTATCTTAGGAAGTACTCAATGATAATACCTCTACTGTCCCTCTCTAGACACTGGTGATGACCCCATCCTGTCTTCCAGGACTTACTCACTTAGATTATAATCAGAGATATATCAGTGATGTCAGTGTCATACAACTGGTTTCAATTAATTGCATATGTATTACGTAAAATGTGGCCTATGGCCAATAAATGGATTAGAAAGCAATAAAGGAGTAGCTGCAGTTGAACACACACACACACACACACACACACACAGATACACAATAAATACGGCATCTCAAAATATCAGGGAAGCACTCTGAGGCCACCCAAGTCTGGAAATGGCCTGAGTCTTAGTGAATATTTTTGTTAATTGACCACTGACTCGTCACTGTGGTCTCCTTTGCTGGTTAGATGCTGGACTTCAGCAAAGGCTTCATTCAGGCCTCACAGTGAGGACAAAAGGCCCAGGCCCATAACCTTAGGCTGACAAGTGACTACCACAGGGCAAGCTAGAAATCTATTCCAGCTCTTTTGTTTGACACTGGCTGCCTCTGAAATTCAAAATATGACTCTGTCCCCACAAAGTTTAAATGGAAAAAAATGCTTTAAAAAAAAAAAACATCAGAAAGCTTTCATAACACATATTCATTTACTCCAAAAACTAAATCAACCACACTGTGGGGGAGGAAATTGACTCCAATTGATAGCTGATTTTTAAAAAAATCAGGCAAATCAAACCATCTGAAAACAGGGTTTGTCATGGAAACAGCATGCTAACGGGACAATATCCCCAATAGCTTTATGGTTTTCCAGGCAAGTCTTATTTTTGTTACCAGTACTGAAAGAAACAATTAACAACAACAACAAAAAACCCACTAGTTTTCTAAATGCCACATAACTGAAAATAAATTGTTTTCTAAAAACGAAGCCTGGTGCCAACTTTAAAACATCTTCTAAAGTTATTCAAATCCAGCATATAAACCTTACTATATCAAATTTATTGTTACATTGTTTTAGGGACACTCACAATATGACTGCTTAAACATTTATCCTTTGGGTAAATACTAGTAGTCTTAAAAAACAATTTTTCCAGAAATTATCTAATTGACTACCTATTAAGAAGGTATGTTTCATTTGGCTCAAGAGTACCTATTTTTTGTGTGCCTATACAATAAAGCCTTCTCAGAGATATATTTCATTTATGTAACAAAAAAGAACATAAAATTGCATCTTGCTACTTAAAATCGAATGCTATATTTTCAATAAGATTCACTTTTTTCATTTGCATAAAATAAATAAGGATGATTTATGAGATAACTGCCTTCTGATCATGAAAGGAACTCTACTGTATCAATTTCTCTTCCTGTCAGCCTCCTGCCATTTTATTACAAAATGTTTTCAGGGGAAGATTTAATATCTGTAAAGGTATTTAAGATTTTCCATCTAGCAGTTTCAATTTCTCATAACCAAACTGCCATAGTATGAAACATACAACTATGCATTTCTGGTTTAAAAAATATCAATTTGGGTATACTTATGTGCATGTGCGGGTATTATACATCCAAACACACACACATAAACACACACATTCTAAAAGCGGACCAACTAGGTAAATGCCTCTGGATAAGGTTCCTTTCACAACATAAAAGTGGGCTCTTCAGAAGCAAACAACAGAACAGTCTTAGAAACCCAACTGCTGCTTACAGCGCTTATAAATGCACAGTTAATTTACTGATTGCCTGTTTATAGTTTTCTGGGATATCTAAGATTATGGAAGAGATGACAATACCTCGTAACATTGTGAAGAAAGTAATAATTTAAAAATAAACCTCCATTTTATAAAAAGTCATGAAAATTTACCCCTTGAAAGAAAAAAAATCTTTAATATTAAAATTAGAATTCTCTTCTTAATAATCCTCTTTGAGTAAAGAAATAATTTGCAAAGTTCTATTTTCTACTCTCATGAAACAGATCTTTTCTTGGGACTTTACAAATGTCAACCACAACGAAGCAGAGTAATTCTTTGGAAGGACTGGTCTGAAGACAGACATTTTCAATGAATTCTTGAATTTTTATACCTTGAGACTGGCTAGGAGACACTATAAAATGTGAAGACAGTTCCGGCTCTATCATTTTCAGGCACAAAAAACATATCATTTTGTACAAAACTTTTGATTTTTTTATTTGTGAAATTAAAAATATGGTATTTTATATATATATAAACTTCTATTCCTCTATAAATATAGATGATTTTGTGATAGTGAACAGAATAAATGCATACCAAATTCAAAGACCAACGTCAGTTTAGGGCATGACAGACAGATCCATCCTGAGTCACGGCCTTGCCACAAACTCTGCAAAGTTTCAAACGCCACCAGCGGGAGGGCTGCTTCTCTCCCCTTCCTCACCGAGAACTAAAGTGGGTATCTTCCATGGCTTTGATTTACAGCTGACGCGTGTCCGTCCGTCAACCCAGGGGCGCGCGCGGGGTTCCAGAACGCGGGCCCGCACGCCCAGGCCCGCACTCCCCGAGCGCCCCGGCCGCCCCCCGCGCCTCCCTCCAGCCCTGCGGGCGCCGGGTGTCTGCTGCCCGAACCCAGAGCCAGCACCTGCAGGGGTCCAGGGCTCTCTCGAGTTTCCCGTGCCGGTTCGTCCCGCCGCCCCGCGGAGGAAGGCCTGAGCGGGCTCCTTCCAGGGGCCTCCCGCTCCCTCTCCCGCGAACGCACCTTCCCGGGGCCCCCAACCCGCACCCCCAGCCGCTGCGCGCCTCTTCCCAACCCGCAGCAACCGCGTCTTTTCCGTGACGCGGGCCAAACCCATCCCAGGTTTTAAACGCCAGAGAACCACATGAGCTCATCCACCAAAACTCAAAACTGGAAAAAAAAAAAAGGAAAAAAAAAAAAAAAAGTTGGGCGTTGGGTTTTTCCCACTCCGACCAGGGTAGGTGGACCGAGGGCGTGTGAGGGCGCCGGCGGCCTCGGGGCGAAGCTGCCCGAAAAACCCAGCCTGGAGGAGGTGTGAGGGCCGGGCCTTCGCCACGGGCGGCGAACCGCGCGGGGGCCCACCTCCGCGTCCCGGAGGAAGCTCGGGGGAGTTCCGTACCTGAAGGGCCGCTCCCCTAGGCCGGGAGAGGCGGGCGCGAGCGGCGGAGGGCAGATGGGAAGCAAGCCGGCCTCGAAGCCCCGGGCTCCCTCCCCGCAAGCCCGGGCCCAGGCCGTCGCAGGGCGGGCCGCGCCGGAAGGCGCAGAACCCAGGGGCGCGCGCCGGAGTTTGCCTTCCGAGCCACCCCCGGCCGGTGAGCGAAGGAAAAGCCTCGTCAGAATGTGGTTTTTGTTGTTTTTTTTTTTAAGAAAAGAGAGAAACGTGTCGATTGGTCACCATTTAAATACAAACATACTTACAAAAATCTTACATTGGCTATTTACAGTCATAAAAGCGTACAGTCCGGGGTCCGGCGCGGCTGTCCATCTGTCCCCTCCACGCTCCGGCCGGCGCCGGCGAGTCGGGACCCTGGCGTCCGCGCGTCCCCCGGGGGGACGCCGGCTTCTGCGGAGGCTGCGCGCGGGGCCGCGGCCGTCCCGGGAGCGGGCGTGGAGCGGCGCGGCGCGGCGCCCCCGGACCCCACCCCGGAACCTCAGACCGTGGTCTCCCCCTGTTTGCTGTTGGTGAGGCGCGTGTAGAACTTTCTCCAGGAGTTGAGGGTCTTGCCCGACCAGATCCAGAAGCCGGACGTGATGCCCACGATGAGCGTCATCAGGTACTTGATCATGAAGACGGTGAAGTCCGGGCTCATGGGCGGGTGCGGCGGCGCGGCCCCGCCCGCCTGCAGGTGCGGGCAGGGGATGGCGTAGCTCTTGCAGCTCTGGGCCACCCAGCTGCGCTCCCACTGGTCCCGGAAGGCCTGCTCGTAGAAGTAGCAGGCGATGACGATGGTGGCGGGCACGGTGTAGAGCACCGAGAAGACGCCGATGCGCACCATCAGCTTCTCCAGCTTCTCCGTCTTGGTGCCGTCGTGCTTCATGATGGTGCGGATGCGGAAGAGCGACACGAAGCCGGCCAGCAGGAACGAGGTGCCGATGAACAGGTAGACGAAGAGCGGCGCCAGCACGAAGCCGCGCAGCGCGTCCACGTTGTTGAGCCCCACGAAGCACACGCCGCTCAGCACGTCGCCGTCCACCTGGCCCAGCGCCAGGATGGTGATGGTCTTGATGGCGGGCACGGCCCAGGCGGCCAGGTGGAAGTACTGCGAGTTGGCCTCGATGGCCTCGTGGCCCCACTTCATGCCGGCCGCCAGGAACCAGGTGAGCGACAGGATGACCCACCAGATGGAGCTGGCCATGCTGAAGAAGTAGAGCATCATGAAGAGGATGGTGCAGCCCTCCTTCTTGGTGCCCTGCGCCACCGTGCGCGCGCCGTCCTCGGCGAACTTGTCGTTGCACACCACGCGGTCCTCCAGCAGGAAGCCGGCGATGTAGGCCACGGCCACGGCCGTGTAGCAGCCCGACAGGAAGATGATGGGCCGCTCCGGGTAGCTGAAGCGCCGCATGTCCACCAGGTACGTGAGCACCGTGAAGAGCGTGGAGGCGCAGCACAGCACCGACCAGATGCCGACCCAGGTGCGCGAGAAGCGCAGCTCCTCGGGCCCGAAGTACATGAGCCCGTACACCTTGGTGGGCTCGCACGGCGCGCCGCAGTCCTTCTCGCCCAGGAAGTGGTAGTTGAGGTAGGCGGGCACCTTGAGCGCGCGCGGGCAGGAGAACTTGCCGCGCTCCGCCGCGCCCGCGCCCCCGGCGGAGCCGCCGCGGTGGCCCGCGCCGCCGTGCTGCGGGTTGCTGGTCCAGAACTCGGGCAGCAGCGACGGCGTCGGCGTGCCCTTGTCGGACGTGTTCTGGCCCACGCACAGCTCGCCCGCGCCGTGCACCGGGAACTTCTCGCACTTGAGCGTCTCGGGCCACTGGAAGCCGAACTTGTTCATGAGCGCCTCGCAGCCCTGGCGCGCGCGCTCGCACAGGGAGCGGCAGGGCGGCAGCGCCTGCTCCAGCACGGTGCACACGGGCGCGTACATGGAGCACAGGAAGAACTTGAGCTCGGCCGAGCACTGCACCTTCACCAGCGGGTAGAACTGGTGCACCTCGAGGCCCGCGTCCTCCTGGTTCGTGTGGCCCAGCAGGTTGGGCATGATGGTCTGGTTGTACGCGATGTCCGTGCACAGCGGGATGGAGATGGGCTGGCAGTAGCCGTGGTCCGGGATGGAGATGCCCCGCTCGCCGTTGTACTGCTGCCCGCCGCCCTGCTGCTGCTGGGGCGGCGGCGGCGGAGGCGGCGGCGGCGGGGGCTGCTGCCCCGGCCCGGGCCCCTGGCCCGCCGCCTGCGCGCGGACCCCCAGCAGCAGCGGGGCCTCCAGCAGCCAGAGCAGCAGCAGCAGCAGCCGGCGGGCCAAGCGCCCGGGGTCCGCCGAGGGGCGGCGCGAGCGACGGGGTCGGCGGGGGCCGCCCGCGTCCCCGCTGCCTGCCTCGGCCGGCCCGGCCCGGAGCGCCCCAGCGCAAAGTTCCCGGCTCGCAGCGGCGGCCCGGCACTTCTTAGGCGCCTCCTCCTCAGCCATACTTTCTGGGCTCCTTTCTCCGCGCCGCTCGGCTGGCAGTGGCGCGGCCGGCGGCGGCGGCGTCCCCTGCGTCCGGGGAGACTCGGTCCCCGCCGGTGCCCTCCGTCGAGCCCGAGCCGCGCTCGGCCCGCTCCCCCGGCTCCCGCTCCGCGTCCCGCAGCCGCCGCCGCCGCCGCGGAAACTTGCGGTTCATGAAGCGCGGGCGGCGGGGAGAGCCTGGGTGGCTCGGGCGCGCCGGGGTCGCGTCCCGCCTTGCTGGCCCTCGGCTCCCTGGCTCCCTGGCTCCCGGCTGGCGGCGCCGCGCTAGTGGCCTGGGCCCCGTGCAGCGCGCAACTCCCCGCAACCCAGCGGCCTCGGCTCCCCCCTGCGCCTCCGCCTCCTTCTCCGCCGCCGCCGCCTGACCATTTGTGTCAATCCCTCAACTCGCTGCCTCTCCTCTCCCTCGCGCGCCCTCCGACCGGTTTCCAGGCGCCCCGCAGTCTGTCTTTCACCAGGAGGGAGGAGCCTTGAAACCGACGCGGAACTGGAGGCTCAGGGACCGTCGCCCAATCGCGGCACCGGCTTCCCGGCGCAGAGGGAGCCCGCCGCCTACTCGCCCAGCACACGCCGGCGGCGGCGGGCGGGCGGGCTGGCGCGCGGGAGGAGGCGGCGGCGGCAGGGGGAGGAGGAGGAGGAGGAAGTAGTGGTGGTAGCAGAAGCAGCGCTCAGGCACAAAGAGTGGGTTTGCTAGGAAGCGGCATAGGCTTGCTTGCGCTCGCCTTTGCGAATGGCCCCGCAGGCTGCAGGAGAAAAAGCACGGGAAGCGGCGCGCGGACCGGGGGCCGAGCTGGGCTCTGCTGGGACCGGTGTCCGTGCTTACGTCCTGCCCTGGACGCTGGTCAGCGGCAGCACGCGGGGGCGTCGCGGGCGGGCGGCTGCCTCGGCCCGCGTGGACCCGGAGCGCCGTGCCGAACCCCCGCCGCGGAAGTTCGCGGATCCCGGACGCACACGCAAACTTGGATGGTGTCTGGGAAGTCGAGCCAGGGGCGCCCCTTCCGCCGCTTTCTCCTGGCAGCCCAACTCCTCGAGACAGGAGCAGAAGCAGAGAAAAACCCTTGGGGGCCCCGCGGGTAGCGGAGTCGAGCGCTGGGGCGGGGCGGGTGGGGGGGCTTGGGGGCCGGGGCCGCTGCTCAGAGCCTGCCCGAGCCCCGGCCTGCACCGCCAGGCCCGGGGTCTTTGACGGGGGCGCGGAGCTGGGGACGCCAGTCCAAAACCCAGAGGTGTCTGGAAACAAAAAAGCACGACTCACCCCAGACCCACTCGCGCCGTCGCAGCAGTGCCCACCCTTGCTTCTCGGGTAGTGACCTTGTGATGGGCTCATTACGGGACGGCTGGATCCGCGAAGTGCCATTGTGTGTGTTAGCTGTGCTCCCGAGGAGGGGGGTGGAGGTCTCCAGTCACTGTCTATCGTTCACAGATGGACGGTCCACTCATTTAGAGACTTAGCAGTCTCCCAGCCTGCCACACGCAGACCTAGGAGATGAGAGGCACGGTCCAGACGGGGGGAGGGCTCCTAGCCCGGCAGGGCCTGGCAGCCTGCTGCGGTCCCCTAACTTCTGTCCCAGAGACAGAGGGTGCAAAAGCCACAGCCAGCTGAAGGGATGGGGAGGGTGCTGAAGACGGGCAGGCGCTTCGGTTGTGAAAGGGCCAGGGGAGATGAGGGTTCCCGGGCTGGGGAAGCAGGAGAAAAGGCTAGAGTTCACAGGAGGAAGTTTGGACCAAATTATAGGGACAATAGGGAGTTACGGAGCCCCCCCCCCCCCCCCCCCCCCGCGAGCAGTCAGCAGCGCCAGGGTGGCTGTGAATGGTCACTGGGAAGCACTGCTCCCCCTCATCAAGGTCACTGCTTGGCCAGGTGTTACTAGCAGGCACGCCTACCCGCGGCTGGATTTCAGCACTATGCCTACTGGGGTTGTAAGGACGTGCAGTCGCACCTTTACCTGTTAAAACAAATTGAGGACTGTTTTGTGTTAGATGCTAGTTTTCAAATATTAATGGAGGGGTCGGCACTGTGGCGTAGTGGGGCTGCGGTACCGGCATCCACATGGCTGATGGTTCTAGTCTAGGGGCTGCTCCTCTTCCAATCCAGCTCTCTGCTGTGGCCTGGGAAAGCAGTGGAAGATGGCCCAAGTCTTTGGGCCCCTGCACCCACGTGGCTCCTACATTCAACACGTACAACTACCACCACCCCAAATTCCTCTTTCCAAAGCCATAGCATGTAAGGACCTTGGTAGAGAATGCAGTACTTTTTTTTTTTTTTAAGCACAGATTTTCTTCTTATCTGTATCTCTCTCTCTCTCTTTTTTTTTTTTGACAGGCAGAGTGGACAGTGAGAGAGAAAGAGAGAAAGGTCTTCCTTTTGCCATTGGTTCACCCTCCAATGGCCGCCGCACCGTGCTGATCCAAAGCAAGGAGCCAGGTGCTTCTCCTGGTCTCCCATGGGGTGCAGGGCCCAAGCACTTGGGCCATCCTCCACTGCCTTCCCAGGCCACAGCAGAGAGCTGGTCTGGAGGAGGGGCAACCGGGACAGCATCCGGTGCCCCGACCGGGACTAGAACCCAGGGTGCTGGCGCCGCAAGGTGGAGGATTAGCCTGTTGAGCCATGGCGCTGGCCTTGCAGTACTTTTTCTTAGGGGAGGTGACGCGCTCCTGTTTTATGAGTCTGTCTACTGAAAGTCTTGAACTTGTTTAATCTTCCACCCAGTGGTGCAGTTTCCCCTTAGGAGCCTCAAAGGAGCCTCAAAGGAGCAGCCAGAGTTAAAGGGGCCGGGGATGTCAGTCTTACCAGATCACGGAACTGGAAGGTGCCAAAGACATCACCCAGGAACTTGTTTCTCTCCAGTTAACAACTAAGAACACAAGGCCCAGAAATGTTAAGGGACGTGCCTCAGGTTAAATAGCTTTTAAAATTTTTTTTGGCATGAATTTCATTTGATGCTTATTTTAATCCTTTCTATATTCTGTTGAGTAACCATGGTTCTTTTAATTTTTGAAGCCAATTTTCTGTCATTCTCCCTCAATATACTGCATTAAAAAGACTTCATAATTTTTTTTAAGAAGTCATTTGCTGGGCCCATGTTGTGGCATAGTGGGATAAGGCACTGCCTGCATCGCCAGCATCCCATATGGGCACCCATTCAAGTTCCAGCTGCTCCACTTCTGATCCAGCTCCCTGCTAATATGCCTGGGAAAGCAGCGGATGATGGCCCAAGTACTTGGGCCCCTGCACGCCATGGGAGACCTGGAAGAAGCTCCTGGCTTTGGCCTGGCCCAGCCATGGGTGTTGTGGCCTTTTGCAGAGTGAACCAGCAGATGGAAGACCTCTCTGTAACTCTGCCTTTCAAATAAATAAAATAGATCTTTTTATTTTTCTTTTTAAAATCATTTTCTAAGAGCTGCTTCCCATAGTTAAAAACCTACAAGGTCCCCTGTTTGAAGCAGTGGTTAAGGTGTTACCAGGAACACTGGATCCCACCTTGGAGTGCCTGGATTTTGATCCTAGCATTGCTCCCCATTGTAGCTTCCTGTTAATACCCTGGGAGGGAGGCGGCAGGTGGTGATGTGATTGGATTCTTCCATCCCCATGGAGACCCAGATTGAGTCTTGATACCCTCCTGGCCCTGCCCTGGCTATTGCAGGCATTTGGGGAGTGAATCTTCAGGTGGGAACTTGCTCCCTTTCTCTCTCCCTCTTTCTGGCTTTCAAATTAAAAACCATCAACAAAGCTGACTTTCTATTTATCTATCACATCAATACAGTATTCTGTTGATCAAATCTATGTGCCAGAGGGAAGCTACTAGGGGCCGCCATTGGGGTGCAGTGGGTAAAGCCACTGCCTGTGATGCCAGCATCGCACACAGGTGTTTATTCAAGTTCTGGCTGCTCTACTTCTGATCCAGCTCCCTGCTAATGTGCCTGGGAAATCAGCAGAAGATGGCCCCAGTCCTGGGAGACCCAGATGAGTCTCCTGGGTCCTGTCTTCGGCCTGGCCAGCCCTTGCCACTGCCAGCCACCATCTGGGAAGTGAACCGGCAGATGGAAGACTATAAATAAATAAATCTTAAAGGAAAAAAAAAAAAGAAGGAAGCAAGAGGTGCCTGTAGGAGCCGGTGTTATAGAAGAGGGCTTTTGGGAGTTGATGGAGGCGATGAGTAACAAAGTGTTAGAAGAGAAATAGGAGCTGCATATTGTGACATTAGTCTAAAATACATTATTTTCTCAGGAAATGGAAAGGTTTGAGATGTGCAGATTACTAAGTATGAACTTGTATGAACTTGGGAATAAAAATATTTCAATTAGGTCACACTGTAAACAGACCCTGGTTCCTCCTCAATATTGGAGTCAGGTCGCTGCTAAAGGCAGGTTGAATGTGGCTGACTACGAGATAGAGAATCAGTTCCCTTGACAAACCTGTACAGCTGGGTGTGCACGGACACGCAAGCAGGTGCAACTGGAGGGACCTTAAACTTGTAGGTGTGCTCTTTTGTTACTGGCTTGTGGGTGTTGGGCTCCAATTGTCTTTGTTGAATAACAGATAGTGTAAACACAGGTTAAGACTGTATTTTGGAGTAACTACCATATATATATACAGTATATCTATCTATCTATATATAGATAGATACAGTGTATATATGTGTGTGTATATATATATACATATATACATATATGTATATACATATATATACACTGTATATATATGTATATACATATATACACATATATATATATACACACACACTGTCACTTAAACTGTACTTTGAGATGGGCAGCATTATCTCCTTTTGAAAGATGCAGAATCTAGAGCTTAAAGCAGTTAAATCATTTGTCCAAGTTCTCATAGCTGTGAATGCTAGAGCAGGCCTTGTGTCTGACTCAAGTCCATAAACATTCCATGAGTAACACTGAGTGCAAATGCCCACTCCTAAAATATAGAAGAAAATGTGGCTTTTCAGTACCTGTAACAGTGTTTCTTTAGCATTTAACATAGTTTTCTATACCAGGATATGCATGATATATGTGTTAGTGGTACAAACACCAGGGTTCACTGATGAGTTAGACCAGCATTTTCCAAATGTAAACATTCTGTGAAATGTAATAGATATCCAAGGATGGCCAGTGGAATAAATTTGTTCAAATAAGTTTGGGAAAAGCCCATACTCTATATTCTTATTAGAGATTCACCTTAGACGATTAAAAGCTCTGAGAAATGCGGAAGTAAAGAACCTTTCTAAGATTTGTCTTATCTAGTTAGTATTTCCCAAATCTGCATGACATGCACATGGGATACATACACATAACACAGATATTGTATGAATGCTTTGCTTGATGTCAGTGCTCTCTGGAGTACAGTGTGATAAATGATACGTTAGAACTAATGTATGTTGAAATTATATCTCCTGAGGGTGTTTGTGAGGTAGGACTCTTACCTCTGTACAGCTTTTGTATGTCAGAGGTAGAAAGGAGAATGTGGCTGGCTGTGCTTTGAGTTCCTGACTCGCCTCCTGGAACCCCTTGTGAGGGGATGTTGCTTGGCGAGGAAGCTGAGAGTGACAGAGAAAGCTCAGGCCATGTGGCTCCCTCTTCAGTGGGCAGCATCCCTAGGATGTGTCGTCTTTGGGGAACAAGGGTACAACTCAAGGTAAGTTTTATTCATGAATTTCTAAACCCAAAATTCCTGCATAAGCTAATTCTCAAATTCTTAATCATTTCTTTTGTAAATAATTCTAAAATTAAATGTATTTTCTTTAACTTTTTTTTCATTCTTAAACAAATCTGTTCTTGACATTGGTGAAATAGTTCTTTAATTTATTCTCAAAGCCTCAATTTGGAAGGCATATGTCTGTATGTGTGTATAGTTATATACGTATAACTATATATAGTATATATAGTTATATGTATATTATATATGTATATTATATAATTTTATATTATATATTATATAATATAATAATATATATAATAAATTATATATTATATTTTATATTATATAATTATATATTATAATTTTATATTATATATTAATATAATATGTACATAATATAATATATTATTAATAATATATTTATATGTTATATACATATGTATATATGTATACATATATACATAACATATAATATATATACATGTATATATAGTTCCCCTAAAACAACTTAAAAAAACACATTGTCAGTATTATCTTGATTTTTTATTTATACTTATATAGCTGATGCATAGCAATATATTAACCTAACATCATCTGAGAGTCAGCCATGATTTGCTAGAATCTACATTTTAAACCAAAAAAGACTTGGAGGTTTAATATAGAAGAGTATATTCAGTAGGTCTAAATACAAATCATGGATTACTTACACACAAATCTCACCAAACACATTTTTTTAAGAAGTGGATGAAGGAAAGGAAAAATAAAATCTAAATTTCCATCAGCAGAGCAGTGTAAGAATTACCCCAAGTTTCCTTATAATTCAATCATTAAACTATAAGAGAAGATTTTGCTAAGTCTAATGGGAAACTGACACTTTAGGAGCTGTCTCATGACTCTGCTTTAATTAGTTCTGTTGTCTTGTGCAGTTGGAAATAGTGTATACCATTTGAGAAAATTTTTGCAAAACATACAGACATTTGTATTGAATTTGGAATGCAGTTCTTCTGTGAGCCCCTGGCAAAGAAATATAGATGAGCCCTTGGAAATGAAAACCGTATGCCTCATGTACTTAAAGAGGCCTCCTTGATTGGCCAAGATGTGGGAAGCTGAGTTTGTGATCATTTTGGTGCAGAAAAACAATATTTAGGAGAACTAGTAAAACTTGTGCTTCAGTAACTGAGCATTCCTGTTCTTCCTTCTGATGACTCTGTGTGTGTGTGTGTGTAGAAAATAATGTTACTCATCTAATAAAATCATAGTCTGATCAAATTGTTTTCTTATTGTTTGTTCCTTGCATTAACCTGAAATCTCCTGGCTGGAGGTGACAGGGGAATCAACCCATACTTTCTAAAGAGTCGCTACAGATTCTAAAAGTAACAGAAAAAAAAATAGCAGTGTATTGCTTCTACTTTATTAGAACTCTAAGCCTGGAGAGATCCTAATACTTAAACTTGTTTTTTCCTCATGAGAGTTGTCATCATAATCAATCTCAGCAACTCTGGTGCGGGTAGCAGGTGATCATCCTCATCCAACATGCCAGCGCGTTTGACTTGGGATTGGGTGTTTGGCCAGGCAGTCAAGACACCAGTTGGGAGACCCATGTCCCACATCTGTGTGCCTGCATTTGGTACTCAGCTCCAGGTCCTGACTCTAGCTTCCCAGTGATACAGACCCTGGAAGGCAGAGGTGTGATGGTTTAAGTGCCTGGGTTCCTCCCACCCATGTGGAAGACCTGGTTTGAGTTCTCAGCTCCCAGCTTTGATCCTGGCCCAGCCTCAGCTGTTGAAGACATTGGGGGAGGGGCCGGAGCTGTGGCATAGCGGGTAAAGCTGTGGCCTGCAGTGCCATTATCCCATGTGGACACCAATTCAAGTCCTGGCTGCTCCACCTCCAATCCAGCTCTCTGCTATGGCCTGAGAAAGCAGTAGAAGATGGCCCAAGTCCTTGGGCTCCTGCACCTGCGTGGGAGACTGGGAACAAGCTCATGGCTTCCTGGCTTCAGATCACCACAGCTCCGGTTGTTGCGGCCAGTTGGGGAGTGAACCAGCAGATGAAAGACCTCTCTCTCTCTCTCTCTCTCTCTCTCTGCCTCTCCTTCTCTCTGTGTGTAACTCTGACTTTCAAATAAATAAATCTGAGAAAAAAAGTAATTTGGGGAACAGAAAAGAGCTCTGTCTCTCACAAAGTAAATACTACCAAAAAAGGGGCGGGGGACTGAGTTGCTCTCAGCCTGTCAGCTGGAGGAGAAGGAGGTGCCACATGCAGTTGCCACATGTCTTACACAGCTGCTTGCCAAAGGAACCGAGACACATGCCACATCTTTGCAGCCTGATTTTAAATGTTCGTTAGAAAATACAAACTTTTCCACGAACCTTTGCTAGTCCTTTGGATCTTCTGGTATGAAGGGCATAAACACCTCTGCACCTGCCTATAATGAAACCCAGGCTGCGATGGTGACTCCGTCTCAGTCTAGGGAAGGAGTCCCGCAGGGAGCTGAAGCAGCAGACCCAGTCTGTACCCTTTCCTGAGGCCTGCGTGGAACTCGGAGAGACCTGTGAGACACAAGCTCTGCATTCTCACTTCTACTTCTGCCTCTGAAAGGTCCGGACGTGGGAGTATTCTTCAGTGCTGGACAACACGCACTGTTGCTTCTTTTACCAGGGTGAGTTTTTCTTGGTTCACTGAGTGTCAGTTTCCTCCCTGATAAGACTGGAGTGATAATCTAGTGAGTATTGTGTATCTTGCTGGCTTTCATAGGCCTTGTCACTCTGATCACAACAGAGAGGTGTGCATGTTTGCATCTGAAAGTCAGAATAGAACCAATAGGCAGGTGCATTTGTTAAAACCGCCCTGACACATTGACTGTAGCAAGCCCTGAGTCATTGGTCTGAGAGGACCAATGCAGTCAGGCTCCACGTCAGTCCATGAGGACTTTTACTTTCAGCCCCTAAGAAGTGGGTGAAGTCTCTGTCTGCCTGAGCTTCCCTGAGGGTCTCTCAGTCTGTGGAGTTCACGGGCATTCTCTTTGCTGCAGCCCCTTCAGATAAACCCAGATGTTTTAGCTTAGAAAGAAAGCGAACTTTGCAATCATCAAAAACCTGTTGAAGTGAAATGGGCACTATGAGAAACAGTGACTTGATCAGCCCTTGTCCTGACTGTTGATGTACAGTGTAATACTTTATCCCTTTTAGTATTTTTTTTTTTTGTTCTAGTACTATTGGTTGAACTCTGTAGAAACGACATACATGTTTGAAAAGCAGACACACAGGTCAAGATTGGGGCTGATAATTTTTTAAAATAGGATTCAGTTCTCCCTTTTATCCCATTATTGCCCCTCACATCCATTGGTTCCTGAATGTTCCAAATAGTCATTGCTGTGTAACAAATGGCCCCACATTTAGTGCATAAAATGATAACCATTTTGTTATGCTTATAATTCCTGAAGTCAGGAATATGGCCGGGGACAGTATAAGTCTGGGAAGTCTGTTGGGAGGACCCCAACAGCGCGGTATGACTGGAGCCCTCAAGAACTGAACACTTGGGGCTGCAGGATCCATTACCAAAATGCCCAGCCCCTCAGCCGGAATGGCTGGATTCTGGTGAGACCTGTCAGCCACGGTGCCTACAGTCAGCTCTCCGGTCAGGAAGACCGAGGGAAGTCACAGGCGTCTTTCCTGGTGGCTTGGTGTTGCGGCAGACAAGGCAGAGGCTACGTGTTCTTGCACGTCCTAGCCTTGGGAGTTCCGCAATGCCACGTCGAATGCATTCCGTGGGCCGAAACAGTCACAAACCTGCCCAGGTGCAAGTGGAGGGGACATGGACCCCACTGCATGGGAGCAGGAGGAAGAACATGTAGCAATTTTTTAAAAAATGCCACACTGAAAAATCTGAACTTGAAATGCACAATAATTACATACTCTATCGTGGGGTTAAAGGCAGCTGGAATAACACACACTGAGGACTGTCGATGTGCCAGCTAATTCTCACATCAACGCTATGGGTGGTGTCCTAGGACCATTTCATAGAGGAGGAAAGGGGGTTCAGAGAGGTTAAGGTTGCACCCTCATGAACACAGGAATGGAGATTTGGATCAAGGTTGTCTGACAGTAGAGTACAGGAGCTTAACCACTGGGCTATATAGTTCCTCTTTAACTAGACAGAGGAAAGCCTTTTAAGGATTGTTAAGCAAAAAGATTTAAAGCTATGAGCCCTCATCCAATATTAACAAACGTTTTGAAGAGACCTGGTGGTGTCAGGCCCACAGCAAGAGAACAAAACGTCTCCCCTCCACACAGACACCTGTACACTGGCAGAGTATTCTCCTGTCAGGGCTGGGCAAGCTTGAACTGGCAACGCTGGAACCTTCCCCAAGAAGAATGAGGTGAGTCACAAGGCCTGGGGGTTACTATATCTGCCTGCTGGGAACTCAAGCTTTCGTCCTTGACTCTCACTTGGGTATTATTCCATAGTTCACAAGTGGTTTCCCATCCAGAATTTGGCTGTTCTCACGACGCAGTTTAGTGGAAATCTGTTTCATCTCTCAGGGCAATTAGAAAGTAGGTAGTTACAGCAGGAAGATCAAATCACGTTATCTAACAGGTTCATGTCCTACACAGACTACAAAGCTACAGAGACACACCTGAGAGAGGCATTGAACTCCTGGGTCCCTCAGGAGCACTGCTTCTTACTAAACTACCACCGCGTGCAGGGAAGTGCCTCTGACCCTGTGACACCAGCTGTGCCAGTGTCACGGCCTGCAGAGCAGGGGCGGCCCCTGAGCTCCGAGGCTTTAAAACTGGTTTGGATGCCCACGTTTCAACCCTGCCCGTCTTCCCAGTTTGCCTCTTGGGTGCGGATTGCTGTGGACAGGACGTGGGGTCATTCCCATGCACCCCAGCAGCTGTCCTTGCTGCACAGGGCTGTCACGGCTGCTCTGTCCTCACACTGGTCCCCAAAGACTGCCAGCTTTGTTCCTGATGCACAGTTGCCCTCTCCCTGGTCAGTCTGTGGTGAGCCACACAGCCTGCAGCAACCACGGCTCCCCAGAGCTGCCAGCGTCCCCTCTAGGACTTCCCAAAGGCACTGCAAAGACACTTTCCTACCTATGCTGAGAAGCCCCCATCAGCCACGTTTGGCATCCAAAGGCACTTTACTCATTCTGTCATCAGACGGGAAGTTTTCCAAAGGTAGAACAGTGTGACTACCTGAGCTACACAGTCAAGGGTTTCAGTTCGAAGTACTTCTTCCCAGCATGAAATCCAAACCCACAATGGTTCCTTAATCCACTTGTCTGGCCAGAGTGAAGGCGCATTCTTCCCCAGACGCTTCCCGCTTCCCGAAGAGCTGCCTCAGTTTCGTATTCCTTCCACAAAGATTGACGGAGTGTGGGCCTTGTGGCAGGTGCGCTGCTTGGTGCTCAGGACGCAACACGACACAAGGAAGACACCTTCCCTGTCTTCACAGAACTTTTATGCTAGCTCTGTAAAGGACACAGAACAAATAATGATACTATTCACTCATATATGGGTGTGTGATCTCATTCCGGTTCGTAAACACCAGGAGTCTTTTGTTTGGGAGTGAAAGGTGACTCTGGGTAGATTCATCAACAAAATAAATGCACAGAGACAGCATGGTGATGGTTAGCAGGATCCAAAGAAGAGACTAAGAAGCGCAAGAACCAAAGTAGCTCTACCTCTTCGGCAGGAGTTTGTGAATCTTTCTTCTGATATGCCTCATGAGCATGAGGTACTTAATAACTTCAAGTCTTTCCATTCATAAGAGAATGCCATTGGTTCACCACAAATACTGTGTCTTCTGCCCTTGGACTAATGGGTTAAGGCCCCGAAGAAGAGGTCAGACACCTTTTGAAGAACTGTTTATATAACAGAAGGAAGAAATGTCCCAAGAACATCTGGCCCAGTTTCCAAGGAAAGTTTCACTATGGATAGAAAATATAATCCTGCCACTCGAAGGATGAAGAAGAGCGAAAGTGTAGAGGCAGTGTGGGCAGAAATGAGAGAGGAATACCACGATAAGCAGAAGTGGTGTTGGCAAATACTCAGAACAAGACTCCTTTGAGGCCCAGTGACAGGTCAGTGACTTAATTCTGGAGGCTTGGAGGCCTTGTCTCAAGCCCTACATAGCTCTCATCAGCCTTCCAGGAAGCCAGTGGCACTCCTGGTGGCCAGCACCCTTCTCCCAAGTTCCTGGACAGGGTATCCAGAGCAGGTTCTTCTCCAGTGTTCATAGTGAAGCCAGTTGACAACTCTGCTTCATGGTCATCTTGCCTGCAAAAGAAAGTCATCTTTTCTGCAGAAATATACTGGCTTTTCTTAGTTGATTAAAATTTACCCACTTTCTGTAGATTTCACAGATAGGCCACCTGATGTTTGTATATATAAAATGGACTTACAAAAAATCTAACTGAGCTAAATACTTTTTAAGCAACTGAATTCTAAGTCTATCAGATAATTTTCCCATTAACCTAAGGTCAGAGCTCTTTTGCTCGTCTGAAAAAAACACCATTAGGAGTTGCAAAAAATGAGATTCTGACCCAGATTTATTAACACGTCAAGGAAATAAATTCCAAGTAGATATTGCCATAACTATGGTGATTTGGGCTGAGAAAATGTGGGGGTCTCTGGTGGATTAAAGATGGCTACAAGCCAGTGCCGTGGCTCAACAGGTTAATCCTCCACCTTGCGGTGCCGGCACCCTGGGTTCTAGTCCCGGTTAGGGCGCTTGACTCTGTCCCGGTTGCCCCTCTTCCAGACCAGCTCTCTGCTGTGGCCAGGGAGTGCAGTGGAGGATGGCCCAAGTCCTTGGACCCTGCACCCCATGGGAGACCAGGAGAAGCACCTGGCTCCTGGCTTTGGATCAGCGCGATGCGCCAGCCGCAGCAGCCAGTGGAGGGTGAACCAACGGCAAAGGAAGACCTTTCTCTCTGTCTCTCTCTCTCACTGTCCACTCTGCCTGTCAAAAAAAAAAAAAAAAAAAAAAGATGGCTACAAATTCCATTGCCATTCTTCCCAAGAAAAGATGAGACTTACTTTTCCTTCCCTTTGGACCTGGCCTTGTGACTTGCACTGAGCTCTGGTAGAATGAGGAGGAAGTGACCCTGTGCTGGCGCTAGGTCTCAGCCTCCCGCAGGCGCAGGCAGGCAGCTTCCCTGTACGTGCTGGGGGAAGGCAGCTGCCAGGCTGCCGGGAAGCTCCCGGGCAGTAGGCGACTAAACAATGCCGGACACCGGGAGTCCTAGGGGTGGAGGTGCCACTTTGTGAGGCCCAGCGCCAGCCAAGCTGAGCAATGTCAGTTACGCCCAGCTGAGCCTGGTCAACCCAGGGAACAGAAGATGTAATACATTTTGTTTTCAGTGGTTCACCTTTCCATGATTTGTCATGTGCCAAGGGACACAGACGGAGGTGCCCTGTGGATTTTCTCTTCCATTTGTTTAACATGAAGTAGATTTGTTACTGTCATTTTTTATTTGTATTTGAAACATATGTTTGTCCTAATACTTATAATGAAATTACTTTACTAATAATTAATACCAAAATCATACAGCAAAAAACTAACCTTCCTCTCATTCCTTGTAGTCACCCTCTTCCACTTCCAGGGGACAGCCACTTTTGTCAACTTCTTAGGTATTTAATATAAAACATAAACCCATTTTTTTTCTTTTCACATACAGCTGGTGATTTTATAAATATATATGCATTATACATACTTTATTCAGTTAACAATGAATTTGGAGATAGTTCCATATGCAGCACACATAAAGTTTCCTTGTTCTTTTTAATGACTACATAATATTCTACTGCATATCATACCATAATTTATCTACCTATTCTAGTCATTGATGCTTGCTTTTAATCATGTATTAAAAATAAAGTTGTAATAAATAGCCTTGTATATTTTGTACATTGGCAAGTACATGGATATATTACTAGAAATATTCTAAATTTAATAGCTGACGCCAAACTATCCTCCAGAAAAGTTGTACAAAATTATAATCTCTTCTGCAAAAGGAGAATGCCTGTTTCCCTACACACCAGCTAACACATTTGGACCAAATTCATCTATTGTTTGTTGTAATTTCACAGTTTATTCCTTAAGATCTTCTGATAGGTATAATTTTACCTCTTTTCCTTCATTTTTATAAAGATTTTATTTATTTATTTGACAGGTAGAGTTACAGTGAGAGAGAGAGAGAGACAAAGGTCTCTCTCCTTCATTGGTTTACCCCCGAAATGGCCACAACGGCCGGAGTTGCGCTGATCCGAAGCCAGGAGCCAGGTGCTTCTTCTGGTCTCGCATGCGGGTGCAGGGCCCAAGCACTTGGGCCATCCTCCTCTGCCCTCCACAGCAGAGAGCTGGACTGGAAGAGGAGCAACCGGGACTGGAACCAGTACCCATATGGGATGCCAGCGCCACAGGCAGAGGATTAACCTAGTGCCCTATGGTGCCAGCCCCTCCTTCATTATTCTGTATTTAATTTCTTTTTGTTGTCTGTGTTGGCTAGAACTTTACAAACGAGATTGAGCAATACTGATGCTATTGATCAAAAGTGCCCTCATCTTGATTTAATGGGAACACTTCTAATGTTTTCCCAGGAAGAATAAAGTTGAAAAATAAAAGAAGAAAGATGATATTTGAGATGCGAGACATTTACTTTAGGTTAAAGAAACAGTGTCCATTGATTCTCTTCATTGAGAGTTATTTTCAAGAAAACATGGTAAATTTTATCAAATTTCAACCTTTCTGGAGTGGAAAACTGAGTTTTATCTCCTTCAATCTCTCACTATACTGAATCATATTAATAGTCCTAATACTGAGTCATACCTCCATTCTTAGCGAAAACCTCACATAGTGTATTAGTCTTTGGATATTTTGCTAGTGTGTAGCTGCTAATGTTCTTATTTAGGACATTGCATTTTCATTTATGAATGACATTGGTCTATTCTTTCAAAGGAAGCCTGATAAGAAAATCATCATACATAGAAGGAATAATAGCATGAGTAGGTAGCTCACAAAATAAGAAATTCTGGTGACTGCAGAAAATGCGGAGGACAGGGAAGGAGACTTATGAAAGAACTGGGAGAGAAAAATCCAGGAAACGTTGGAGTGGAGGGAAGAAAACAAACTAGTTCACATGAGACGACTGGAGCCCAGCCAAGGGGAGGTAGAACCTCATACAGAGCGGAGGGGAGTCAGGGCTTGTGATAATGACCATTTCAAGGACTATCGCAAACAGGCAGACTGAATACGAAAATATCTTAAATCACAGATGGTCATCCACTGCAATTGCTCCAGCCATTGGAAGATAAAAGTAATCAATTTTTAAGGACAGTATTTAATAGGGAAAGTAAAAGTTGATGGATTTGAGCCCCCGAGCCCACCCTTTAGCCCACACAGGACTCATCCAGGTGACAGCCTTGTCACTCCTTCTCTAGTGCAAGGAGCTCTCCAGCTCAAGGTTCACAACCTGGGGAGAAGGGACACAATCCTGGAACGAGGCAGAAGGCGCTTCCTGGCCCCAGAGTTCCCCATGACCCAGCAGTGGCAGGGTCCGGAGGCCCCTCTCTGTCCATCAACAGAGAAGAGAACTGAACCTGCAAATCCTTAAATATTCTCAAGTGTCCTGGATGTCTACAGCCCTGACAAGGAATGGCTCCGAGTTCTATTTGTTTAAATGCCTGATTTTAGCAATGATATCACCAGAAGTTATTAAGCTTAATACATGATGAAATAATTTACGGGGCTTATTAAACATAGGACACTCAACACACTCTGCTTCTGCCGCTCATTAGCTGGGTGACTTTGGACAAGTTTATTTAATGATGCTGAGCCTCGGTTTTCTCATCTGTAACACAGTTGTTATAAAAGTAGCTTCCCTGATTATGTCACTGGGCTGTTGTGTAAGGATCAAATGAGATAATGAACGGATATAGCGCTTTTAAAACATTCTCCAAACATAAGGCGCATTGCATAAGTCACTTATGAGAAATATCTTTGCCTATTGTAACAACTCATTCCAATCTGGGCCGACTGGCAGAAGCACAAATAAAGCGAGGATTTCCTTGCTTTCATGCTTCTTCGCTTCCACGCGTCCAGGCCTGTGGGACTCTGAACAGCACAGACTGAGAAGCTGCAGGTTTCTTACATCTCCTCCAGAAACCTTCTCCTCCAGTCACTGTGCTTGAATTCCAGCTGTGCATGCTGAAGGACAAGGCCACAGACAATGGGAGCAGGACCTGGGTTAAACAGGAAGAGTCTGCCTGCCCTAGCAGAGGCTAACCACTGACAAAGGAAAAAACACTTTGATAAGCATGAGAAAGGAGAACTAGTACAATTCCAATAAAAACAATTAAACACCCAATGGCTGTGCAATGTTCCCATCAAGGGCAGGAACTCAGGAGCCAGACTGTGTGGATTTTTTTATTTTTTAAATATTTATTTATTTTTTCGAGAGGCAGAGTTACAGACAGAGAGAAGAAAAGACAGAGAGAGATCTTCCATCAGCTGGTTCACTCCCTATATGGCCACAATGGCTGGAGCTTGGCCGATCCAAAGCTAGGGACCAGGAGCTTCTTCCAGATCTCCCATGTGAGTGAAGGGGGCCCAAGGACTTGCGCCATCTTCCACTGCTTTCCAAGGCTGTCAGCAGGGAGCTGGATCAGAAGTGGAGCAGCCAGGCGGGACTAGAACTGGCACCTTCTTGGGATGTTGGCATCACAAGCAGAGGCTTAACCTCCTACACCACAGCACTGCTGGCCCGACTGTATGAATTTGAGTCCCAGCTCTGCACCTACCAGCTGTGAGACCTTAGGCAAGTTACCTACCTTCTCTGTGCTTTGGTTTCCTCTCTTGTAAAATGAGGAAAATAATGGACCCTCCTTCACAGGATCATTGAGAATCAAATGAGTTAATATCTATAAAGCACTCCAAACAGTGTCTGTCATATGCAATGCCCTATGAAAGTTCATTAAATAACTTATCTGGCAGGTGGCATTTAGCATGTCATATTCTAGAACGAACTTCTATGCTTGCCAGTTAGAGAAGGTGTGTGCCATAGATTACGCATTGAGTGCAAGGCTTAAAAGGTCCATGAGTTTGCAGAACTAAACGGAGTATTTTCGGAGACATTTTCCGCATGCAGTGTAAAACCTACATAAAAACACGTTACAGGTACGTTCACTGACACCATCAAGCCAGGCTTGAGATCTGCAATCTCAGATCTGATCTTAAATTGGGCAATCTGTTTAACCTCTTCCCATCTCAGCTGCTGTCTCTGGAGAAACGCAATAAAAAAAAAAGTGCTGGCTTCCCAAGGGTGCCATGAAGATGAGACTCGGATAATGTTGGTAAAACTCTGCGCTTGCCTGGAGAGGCGCCACCTAAATGTAGCTGCAATTATTTACATTATCTCATATCCTACTGGAGACCGGTTTGAGTGCCATTAACTTATTAAATGACTAAAGCCAATCTTAGAAATTACAATGTTGTTGGGGTTGATAGCAGCATAGCGTCAGCGGCGTCCCGCAGGAGAGCGGTTGAGAAGGCGCCATGGGACTCTGCTGCTTAAACTCATTCATAGCACTGCGCAGAGTCCCCTGGGGAACGGCCTAGGAGGACAGCCGCAGAAGCACTTTGCAGACATGGTCCTCTCAGGGTGGCCTTGGAGACTTGTGAGCGTAATCGCGTCTAAGGAATCGGAGCAGGAAGAGCTGGAGTGTGAGTGAGTCCCTTACCTGAAGTTCATTAGCTGCGTTGGCTTATGAAGCTCTTTTGAATGATTTAAATTTCGTGGAATTCAGTGACTTTAATCTTCTCTTGCCTGTTCCAGGCTTACGTGGTCTGGACAGTAGCTGAGAAATGTTCAATGGGTAAACTAATAACTGAGAGATAGAAAAATCTCCCTAGAGGGGCCAGCGCTGTGGTGCAGCAGGTTAAAGCCTGGCCCGCAGTGCCGGCAAACCATATGAGCACTGGTTCCAATCCCGGCTGCTCCATTTCCGATCCAGCTCTCTGCTATGGCCTGGGAAAGCAGTAGAAGATGGCCCAAGTACTTCAGCCCCTACATCCACGTGGGAGACCCAGAAGAAGCTCCTGGCTCCTGGCTTCGGATCGGCTCAGCTCCGGCTGTTGTGGCCATTTGGGGAGTGAACCAGTGGAAGACCTCTCTCTCTCTGTCTCTACCTCCATCTGTAACTCTGTCTTTCAAATAAATAAGATAAATCTTTAAAAATAGAAATGGAAGGGCCTGTCCTGTGGTGTAGTGGCTTAAAGCCCTGGCCTGAGGTGCCGGCAACCCACATGGGCACTGGTTCAAGACCCGACTGATCCACTTCTGATCCGGCTCTCTGCTGTGGCCTAGGAGAACAGAAGATGGCCCAAGTTTTTGGGCTCCTGTACCCACGTGGGAGACCCAGAGGAAGTCTCTGTCTTCTTGCTTTGGATCAGGTCAGCTCTGGCTATTGTGGCCATTTGGGGAGTAAATCAGCAGATGGAAGACCTCTCTCTCCCAGGGACCTCTCTACCCTCTGTAACTGTCTTTTTTTTTTTTTTTTTTTTTGACAGGCAGAGTGGTCAGTGAGAGAGAGAAACAGAGAGAAAGGTCTTCCTTTGCCGTTGGTTCACTCCCCAATGGCCACTGCAGCCGGCGCACTGCAGTGGGCGCACGGCGCTGATCTGATGACAGGAACCAGGTGCTTTTCCTGGTCTCCCATGGGGTGCAGGGCCCAAGCACTTGGGCCATCCTCCACTGCACTCCCAGGCCACAGCAGAGAGCTGGCCTGGAAGAGGGGCAACCGGGACAGAATCCAGCGCCCTGACCGGGACTAGAACCCGGTGTGCCAGCACCGCAGGCGGAGAATTAGCCTATTAAGCCGTGGCGCCTACATAAATATTTTTTTAAAAAAGAAAAATCTTCCTAGAAAATTTTGCTATTTCTAGGGGACAAAATACACCAAACCTTGATAAGCTAAGAGATTTTAGATGGTACACAGATGGAATATTTCATACACATATGTATGTATATATATTTATGTATGTGCAACTGTGTGTATAAAAGTTAAATAAAGGACATGAAATCTATACATCACAGACTATTATAGCTTAGGGCAGAGACAAATTTGGTCATTGTAAAAGACAGTTGTTTAAGGAAAAAGTATATCTGACTTAAAAGGATTAGGTAATTCATAGTAATAGAAAATCATAGTGCCATTTTTAAAGCAACAACCACAGCTAAAGTTAAGGAGACATCATTTTCCAAGAAATCTGACAGCCGCCATTACTTGTTCCCAGGTTTCTGAGTACGGGACTTAGATCCCAGGGCAGAATTTGGAGAACAAGGCTCTCTTCCATCTGGGTTGATCCCCACTGTTTGTACAGCGTGTTTCATGCTTTCTCTTGTTTTCGGGCCAGGAATCATCGTTTCTGTTTAGTAGACGAGGACACCGACGGACTCAGCGTCCTTGAAAATCTGTGCAACAGCAAGCTGGCAAGGGGACAGAATCCGCATATGTTGAAATACTGTTTAGGGAAAGGAATCACTTGCTAAGTGTTTTTACAAAGGAGAGAGCTATTTGCTGAAACCAGCAGTCTGTCCTTGAAAACCCACATGTCCCTGTGTGTCCAGGGTCTTTCATCTTGTACCCCGTGCCCCGTGAGCACTGTACCAGGGCCTGAGGCCTCAGTGGACATCACGGGGTCTATTCCTTTAGGGGCTTAAATGTGGACAGAGGCAACGTACTTCTTGGATGGCTCAAGCAGGCATCCAGGCATGTTGTGTTAAAATTGTTTTAAAAATATGTTGTTAGTGTTTCAGAATCTCAGTATTTCACCTAAAAATCTGGAGCCTGGCTTTATGTACAACCATGGTGAGGTAAGAGCAGGCCGGGGCTCCTGCACACTCAGGTTTTGGGCTGGCTTGTGCGCTTTCCACTCTGACATGGCCCTTACTTCGCCGGACTCACAACTCCCTCTCTGTGTGCCCTGCAGAGCCCAGGTGCAGAGAGTGTGCAGCGACCAAGTGAGCAGCTCTTCCGAATCAGCTCTCCCTGGGGAACGATAAAGCCAGACCAGCAGGCATCTGAACAAAGTGAGAAAAACCCAAGTTGAGGGACATCACAAATATTTTCATAGAACCTAAAGTGAAGTATTGAAATAAGTACTATTTATCATGTGGCCTGAAAAATATTTTCACTTCTCTGGCTGTTAACAAAATCCTTGCACATCATTTGCCTTTCACGCCACAACTTTGAGAAATAGATTAACTGGGAATTACTATCCACATTTTACTGCCCAGGAAGTCGAATGTCCAACATCGAAAGACAGTTCCCAGGAACAGAGCCTGAGACAGGATTGGGTGCAGGCGATGTGCTGAGGATGCATGCCACACGATGTGCTTCAGGAAGTGGCCACTTTGGAAAATATAAGAGTTTCTTTCCTAACCAGATCAATGTCAGTTTACGTTTTGATCATTTGAGAAGAAATGGTCCCACTATTATAAAATCCAGCTTCACAGCTAATTCACTTTTGAAAAAATAAACTTATTAACTTATTTCACTTGTTTGAAAAGCAGAAAGGGAGAGAGAGGAAGAAAGGGAGAGGGAGAAACTGATCAATCTCATCTGCTGGCTCACTCCCCAATGCCCAGAGTTGGGGCTAGGCCAGGCCAAAGCCAGGAAACAGCCCAGTTTACATCTTTCATGTGGTTGACCCGGACCACTACTTGAACCATCACTGCTGCCTGCTAGGGCACACGTTGGCAGGAAGCTGGAATCTGGAGTGGAGCCAGGACTCAAACCCAGGCACTCGCCCTATCTGGGATGTGGACTGGCATCACAAATGGTGTCAAAAGTCTCCCTCCTCAGCTAATTCTGTGAAACCATGGGCATCACTGAAAATGAAAGTCTGAGATTTTATAGATCAATAGACAGAAAAAAATGTGCATTTAGATACTTAGATGCGCATTTAGGTTATATGTGCAGCAACACAATGCATGGATGGGTGTAAATACAGATGTAGGATCTTGCTCCAGGAAATGGAAATGTTTTGTGTTCAAAGGGTTTAGAAAATAAATTCATCAAGAGAGCCTACCTCCTTGGGCTCTGACCTAAGAAGGAAGGAAGAACTTGCAAGAAACATCAGGTTGTCCTTTTGGGGTAATCCCACTTTGTGAAACAAAGCACATTTCATCAAGTACAGAAGTGTATGTTTCACTAAGTGTGAATGGGAAAAATGGGAAAGGTGTCTAAGGTGCTATAAATGGTATTTCCATTTTGAACCTTTAAGCAATTGTAAATAGAGATTTTACAGAGCCCTCCTTTTTAGAGGGTGCTAATCATGCATGCCCCTCTCATATGGGAGACTGTCAATATTAACAATGTGGCAAATTAGGGAGAAGGTAAACAGGCAAAAGTCCAAGGTAAAATTGTTGATTTTATTTTATTTCTCTGATTTCTTTCAATAACACCTTCAAGACAGCATTCCAGAGCTATTATCATAACTGAATATTTTACATAATGGGAAGCACAGCTACCTCAGATCTCTGTTCGCATGACAAATGCTTAATTAGAAAAATAATAGGATGGAAATGAAATTGGTATTTACTATGACTGGAACAGAGAATTGTCCTGGAGAAGAAAATTCAGTTTTAATTCACCAAAGGCAAAAGGAAAAAAAAAAAAAAAGGCAAGCAAGAAAGAATCTTAAATAGATGCTGGAAACAAATCAGAGAACTAAATGTGTGACTTGGGCCTATGACTAGAGTGGAATTTCTCTGTGTCTATCTCTCTCTGTCTCTGTCTGTCTCACACACAATAAAAATAGAAGAACCTGAGATGTGATGCTGAAGTTTGTAAGTTAAAGAAGTCTTCTTTAATTGCTTGTGAAAAAAAGGCCCTCTAAATGTTGCATTTGCATCAGATTAGATAAAGTGTAAACCAAATTAGTGTACAGCTCCATTCTGCACTGCGTTACCCACCTAATTATAACTGTGAAGCAGTTCACCATGGAACCATATGCTAAGATATGATAATCGCTACTGTACAGTGTTTGAAGAACTCGGTTTCCCTCGAGTCTTTTTTGAGTCCTTGTTGGTGATTTATTGCCTTTGGTCAGCGAGTCAGAGGCCGTAGGCGCTTCCTCATCACAGATGGTGAGAGCTACAGTAACCGCCCCTTTACCGGGAGCACACCCTCTCACAGAGAACGTGGACAGGGCTCCACGCAAGGCAGACAGACTCCAATGCCAGTGGATGGGGCTCCCTACGAGTGGACCGAATCATTCGTCATCTCAGTGCTGCTCTTCTGGGTGCTTGTTACTGAGCTGGGCTTCTTGTTACACAAGGCACAGCAACTGTCAAGGTGCTCGGTGCCCAGTGCTGTGAGCTGTCGTCCTCAGCAGGTCCAGCTGTCTCTAGGGGTGGTGCCCTGTGGTAGACCCAGCAGCTGGGGCAGGAAGGGGACGGCAGTGAGAGCAGGGGTTACAGGGATGCTATCAACCTGAGCCCCGCATCCTGCCCCGACTCCTTACCCTACCACTTGCAATGCTGCCTTCGATGTGCCAGTGTATGGTCGACCTGCCTGTGCTTTCTCATCTGTAAAATGGGCTAGTTGGGATACAGGGTAGGTTAAGAGGCTGCTTGGGAAACCTGTACCTCATACCGGAGTACCTGGTTCCCGTCCTGTGCAGCTCCTTACTCACACATCTGGGAGACAGCACATGAGGGCCAAATACTTGGTTTCCTGACATCCATGTAGGAGACCCCAGACGGAGTTCCTGGCTCTTGGCCTCAGCCTGGCTCAGCCCTGGCTCTTGCTGGATCTGGGGAGTGAACCAGAAGATGGAAGAGCACTCTTTCTGTCTCTTTCTCTCTCTCTTTGTGAGTGTGTGTCTCCTTCCCCTCTCTCTGTTACTCTGCCTTTCAAATATATCTTTATTTTTAAAATATGAGGCTATTTAATAGTATCTACGTTTTAGCTGTGAAGCCTCAATGCCAAGATGAATGCTGGGAATCAGACAGAATGTGCCAGGCAGCAGCAAATATTGAATTCAGGTTGATTTTCTTACTGTTATTATTCCTAACTCCATTGCAAGTGACACAAGCATAAATCTCAAATACAAGTTTACATTATTCCTTTCAGCTTTGATGTACTCTATTCAACAGGACAAGGTCTACGTTATCAACTCACATTACAAAATAGTTATTCCAATTATAATTGATCTCATCATATTGAATTCAGTTTTAATTCCTACCACCTAGCAATAAAAATTAAATTCATTTAGGATTTTGATAACAGATTTTTAAAAACATTAAAATGCTCAGGAAAAATGGGCATGAGGGATTTTTGGGAGGGCGACAGAAATATTACAACGGAGTCCTCATGGTGGTTACACAGTTCTGTAAATCTACTAAGAATCATTGAACTGCACACTTCAAATCGATGAAAAACAGATCTGTTCCAGCTGGGATGTACACAGTTTTCCAGAATTCATTTTCGAGAACAGGTATGAAGAGCAGAAAGCTTTGTGTTGTTTGTTAAAAGGCTGGGATGGAAGATGTCACACGCACTTCTTTCCAAAACAGCTGATGTCATTAAGTTTACTCCATGGCTGGCTGTTCTGGTTTTGTGTTTTCTTTTTAAAATTTTTACTTCTAGGACAAGGGCAAATTGAGATCTCCAGGTGGGAGAAGCCATTGAGATGATTACCCGTGAATTCCGTTTCATTGCAATGCTACACAGTAGGCCCTCTCCCGATGGGACTGTCTCAGCTGTGTCTTTGTGAGCCTGGCCGAACCTCCACCAGAGCACCAGACTCGGGTGCACCTTTCAACTGCTCAGGAAACTGTGGGAAGAGCGCCAATCCCTGTCTCTCACATAAACCAACCTAGATGGCACAGAGTCAGACTTTCCAGCTAACCTGAGCTCCTTCGCATCTAGCTAATGGGTCCGAGGAAATCATTTGACATCTGTCCCTTTGTGTTCTTAGTGTAAAACCCATGACAGAGGAAATGATGCTGCCTGTCAATCAAGGCGTTCTGACCACTCACTGTGTCCCCCCTCACCCCCAGTTGCACACAGCTCACGCTTGAGCGGAGCATGCTTCCAGCTGCGGGCATCGCCTGGGAATGAGCAGCAGGACTCCGGGGTCAGAACCAGGGGCTTTACTAAACAGGGGGAACCGGAAGCTATTCCACTCCATTCATTCTTTTTCAAAAATTCAAAAAATGGTGGTGCTTCCCAGCCTTCCTCCTCCTTCCTCTCCTATCCCTTCTCCTAATTTTTACAATGCAGTTGTGCTAGGCTCTAGGAGCTGAACAGGACATGCAGGAGAGGGTGTGGGAGGATGAGGTAACCCGCACCGGTGTTAACTTGGAGACTGCAAGAAGCCACCTCGCAGAAACACGAGTGTCCGAGCTGTAAGTACAGTGATGGCGGGAGGCCTCGGGCTAGCGGGGAAATTCCTGGAAGGTGCCCTTCCTCTCATCCCTATTGCCAGTGTCCGAGTTCAGACCACAGTGACGTCTCACCAGGACTACCGACTGCAAGGAGCTTTGAAGTACCAGTCTTGCCCCAGATCCATCCCTCAAATCCACCCCCTTTTAATCACCAGAATGGTCTTCCAAAATGCAAATAGATCACTCCCCTGCATCGGTGAAACTCTCTCTCTTTTTTAAGAAAAAAAATTTATGAACTTACTTACTTGAAAGACAGAGTGACAGAGGAGGAGACAGAGAGAGAGAGAAGAGAAATCTTCTGTCCACTAGGTCACTCCCCAAATGGCTGCAAGAGCATGTGATGGACCAGGCCAAAGCCAGAACCAGGAACTTCATCCCGGTCTCCCACACAGTTGGTAGGGACAAAAGCACTTAGGCTTGGCTGGTGCCGCAGCTTGCTAGGCTAATCCTCTGCCTGCATTGCCGGCACCCCGGGTTCTAGTCCCGGTCGGGGCACCGGATTCTGTCCCGGTTGCTCCTCTTCCAGTCTAGCTCTCTGCTGTGGCCTGGGAAGGCAGTGGAGGATGGCCCAAGTGCTTGGGCCCTGCACCCCATGGGAGACCAGGAAAAGCACCTGGCTCCTGGCTTTAGATCGGCACAGTGTGCCAGCCATGGTGGCTATTTGGGGGGGTGAACCAATGGAAAAAGTAAGACCTTTCTCTCTGTCTCTGTCTCTCTCACTGTCTAACTCTGCCTGTCAAAAAATAAATAAATAAAAAATAATTTAAAAAAGTACTTGGGCCATCCCCTGCTGCCTTCCCAGACACGTCAGCAGGAAGCTGGACTGGAAGGGCAGAGTGACGGACTCGACACAGGCACTCCTACATGTGATGAGACCCTGCCAGTGGGCGCCTACCTGGCTGAGCCACATGCTGGCCCCTTCCCTTCAGTGTCAACAGTGAGGTGCCTGTGAGCAGGACCTGCCTGCCTCCCAGGCTTCACCCCCACCCCAAGCCCTGGCAAGAGCAGACCACTTGTCTGCCTGTTACTTCAGAGCACTTTGGACACCTCACCGTCCCTACCTGTGCTGGAGCTCCAGGACCCTGCTGTCGGGTGGCCCTGGGCTGGGCAGCTGGCTCTGCTGCTTCCTCGCTCTATCATCTCCTGAACTTGAGTCTGGGAAACAGGGTTGAAACCCTCATGGGACTGCTGTGTGGATTAAATAATGAGGATACAGCTCGTGTCACAATTCCTAGTATACAGTAAGCGCTCTGCATGTTTTGTGTCTCCCTATTATTACAAGTACTTAATTTTTAAGACAAAAGTGAGGCCTTCAGGAAGGTTTCCCTGTTCTGCAGCCAGTTGGATGTCTACATCCAATGTATTAGCATTCCTCTAAGTGGTCCTGGATCTCCCTCCTATTGCACGCTACGGCTGTTATGGACTGCGTTCTCACAGTCATTCCAAGAACTACAGCGTCTGGCACCCTAGCTAGCACACACACAGGCCCCAGCAGCCACACCAGCAAGAAGCAGCAGTGGCGTGCTTTGCCATGCAGAGGGGCTGCTTCTGGAGCCACAGTGAGGAATCAGGCCAGGAGATGAGTCCCGGCGACCTGGCCCCCCGGGGTGAGCCTATGTGGCAGAATGGCAGAACCATAGAAGCAGGTTGGGCAACAGACCCAGGACCTGGGCAGTGTGGTGAACGCAAGACTCCCCCTCCGCTCCCTCTGGGGATGGAGGTCCTTGCTTTCGTCCTATCTAGGGTTGGGAGGGGAGGCAGGAAACAGCAATGTCTCACAATAAAAAAGACATTTTAACAGAGAGAGAGAGAGCGAGAGAGAGAGAGAGCGAGAGAGAGAGCACCCTAGAAAATCAGCAAAGCAATCTGTATGCTATTGACGTCTCCTTTTCATAATCTGAAATATAATGAAAAGATACATTATTTTCTGGAAAGTTCCACACTTGTGACCCACACAAAAAGAGTCATTTTATTGATGTGTCCTGCAACAGGGCTCTGCGGGTCCATATTTTGAATTGGAAGAAAGAAAATGAGTTCTGAAATGGCCCAGGGCCTGTCGCCGGCGCCCTGGCTTGGCCCTAACCACACAGGGCAGAGCAGCACCTGGGCACAGAGCTACACGGAGTCAGCAGAGGACAGCTTCCCTCTGCTCCTGGGGCACAGAATACAGCGCGTCCTTTACGGGCAGGCCTGGTTGGGGCGCTTTCTCCACGTAACCAAGAGAAAACAAGCCAAGTCGAACAGACACAGACGGAGAGGCAGGAAGTTCTGAGGGCTGCTTCGTGGTTATTGTTACTAAGGAAACCGATTCCTTAGTATTCATGTGTTCAGCAGACAGCAGCGCCGAATCTCCCAGGCTGAGGCGGCCTTGCAGAATGGCACAGGGAGAGGCAAGGACAAAAACGGCCAGGCAGGCGAATACGGGCACTGATTAAAGATGTGTCAGTCAGGGAGCCATCGGCCATGGTCTGCAGTGGCTTTGAGAATGAGATGGTGACCAGCGTCCAGTGACAGGAAGGGTGGCGGAGAGCTGGTCTTCCCGCTCCGTGTGTGTAATTACATTCACTCCCTGCCCACACACAGGGAAGCAGAGCTGCTCTGTAGTGGACAAGGATTCTGCAAACCTCGTTCATTTTGAGGAAAATCACCATCGCCCGAGAAGGGACCTCTGAAACGTGTCCTTGACCTCTTTCCTTTCCTGTGTAAGGATGGAGGTGGTGGGTGTGTTGTTAATGACCTCACAGGTGACATTTTCCCTAGGGAAGAATGGGACCATGCACCCACCATGTTGGCTGAGCATATGAAGGGAGTCAGCTCCACACAAGTCAGAATCCCCTAAGGGCGCCAGGAATCCCTCTCTCCAGCCTGTGCGTGGTGAGCAACTCATGGGTAGCAGGGCCCCCAGAACAAGAGAAAACAACGTTGGGGACGTGGGACCCTGCTTCCCTGGCCACAGACTCTGAGTGCAGGAGGACAGCTGGAGGAGCTGCCCTGCAGTCAGCGTTGTACTCAGCGAGTCTGCAGACGAGGCTGACCAGAGAGTCTCGGTGAGAAGTCAGGCCAGGGGTGGCTCAAAACCCCTTTCTCTTCTGGAGCAATGATCTAAAACAAAACGTATCTTAAGGGAAAACTCCAGCGCGCTGGTCCCCCTGCCCTGATCTTCATGGCCGAGGGGGAGTTGCTGGGACGTCAGTATCCACTGAACTAGAGCGATCCCCACTGTCTGCCCAGTGCATGGTCACGTCACATGTGCCCAGTCCTGACTGAGTGACAGCTGCATTCCAAGCCCTCTGCCGGGTTTGGTGAAGAGATGTAAAAAGTGAGTCTGGGTGTCCCAAGATGTCCCAGGACGGTCTGAATCACACAGGGCAAAATTAATGTTTAGAAAGGGTTGAAACTACACGCCTGAGAAAAAGCCATAGGGAATTCGCAGCAGAAAACCCAGTGAAAGTGGCAGAGACGGTCCAGGTTTGCGCTGAAAGAGTGAATAAGAAAAGAAAGGGGAGAAAGAAAAATGGGAAGAGGCTCCAACCCAGAGAGGGGATCACAGACCTCAGCAGAGCAGGTGAGAGGGGCAGGGGGTTCGCGGATTCTCTGGGCTGCGGACAGCAGTGACAGGGAGTGCTTGGAGAAATGCTTCTGCAGTTAGAGGTGGGGAAAGAGTAAATGAACAGTTAGGGAGGTGGTGCACCTCTCTCTGCCTACCGCCCCCCCCCCCCCCCCCGCCCCATCCTGCAGGGACCGGCAGCTGCCCGAAGCAGCCATTCTGCTCCTCTGGGTTTCTGTTGTTTTTATTTTCCTCTAAGTTTGGACCATGCAGGTGGCACCTGCCCCTGCCTCCCGCGGACACACCCAGCAATAGCGGGGTCGCTTTACTCTCCACCCAAATCTCGAGGAACACAGTAATTCAGAATGCCTCCCCCCACCATGCAGTGGTAGGAGCCGAGTAGGCGCGCTCACACTCATGACTCACAGACCTATAGCAGCTCACACCAGAGGGAAGGGTGCGCACAGGAAAATCGTCACAGAACACAGGTGCAGTTCATGAAGCAGTCCCAACTAGTGCTGAAAATAGGGACTAACCCCAGGGCGTCCTGCAGCTGTGGGCAGGGCTCTTCACACCAGCAGAGGGGAACACCTGCTCTACAGACATACAGAGGACAGCTACAAAGTCCCACAGGGGCTCTACTTTGGATACTTGCTCCACCTTGGAATACTGAACAGAGCAATCAGGCCACAGCCACCCCACGCCTCCTGATACTGAAAGTACAGACATCCCACTAAGTCATACAAATGCCGATAAACAAAGGAAAAAACTTAAATAACTTAAATAAGAAAAGGAAGACACTATGAGCTGCCCAAAGGAACCCTACTATGCTTCAATAGTAGGTGAGGATGAAGAGACTGAACATTTGCCAAAAATGGAATTCAGAAAATTAATCATCAGAATACTTAGAAGCAACCAAAAGCAAATACATGAACTAAATGAAAATTCTTCTCACAAAACTGAGACATTAAAGAGAAATCAGAATGAAATACTAGAAATAACGAACTTTATAGATCAAATAAAAAGTCTTAGCAACAGGGTAGATGAGACAGAAGAAAGAATATCAGAACTAGAAGAAAAAAAAAAAAGAAGACGTTAGAAAACTAAAAAATACTGTGAGAGATCCATAAGATCTCCAAATGACTCAACATACAGGTTCTAGGAGTTCTTGAAGGCGTGGAAAGAGACAAGGGATTAGAAGGCCTTCTTAATGAAATAATAACAGAAAATCAGGAAGGAGATAACAGACTTAATTGACAATACAGACCAAATGGACCTAACAGATATCTATAGAGTTTTCCACCCTACAGAAAAAGATCACACATTTTTCTCAGCAGTATATGGAACTTTAGAACTGACCACATGCTAGGCCATACAACAAGTCTCAGCAAATTAAAAAAAAAAAATCAATATCATACCATGCATATCCTCTTTCCATAATGTAATGAAATTGGTAATCAACAACTCAGGAATCCCCAGAACATATGCAAACACATGGAGACTGAACACCATGCTCCTGAATGAAGAGTGGGTCATCAAAGAAATCAAAAGAGAAATAAAAAAATTTCTGGAAACAAATGAAGATGACAATACACCATATCAAAACTTATGGGATATAGCAAAAGCAATGTTAAGAGGAAAGTTTATAGCAATTGGAGCCTACATCAAGAAACAGGAAAAGCACCAAATAAATGAGCTATCAATGCATCTCAAGGACCTATAAAAATAACAGCAAACCAAACCAAAACTAGTAGGAGAAAAGAAATAATTACAATTAGAGAAGAAATACATGGGGCTGGTGCCATGGCTCACTTGGTTAATCCTCCGCCAGCAGTGCCAGCATCCCATATGGGCACCGGGTTCTAGTCCCAGTTGCTCCTCTTCCAGTCCAACTCTCTGTTGTGGCCTGGGAGGGCAGTGCAGGATGGCCCAACTGCTTGGGCCCCTGCACCTGCATGGGAGAATAGGAAGAGGCACCTGGCTCCTGGCTTCAGATCGGCACAGTGCCAGCCATGGCGGCCATTTGGGGAGTGAACCAATGGAAGGAAGACCTTTCTCTCTGTCTCTCTCTCTCACTGTATATAACTCTACCTGTCAAATTAAAGAAAAAGAGAGAAGAAATACAGAAAATCAAAACCAATAAAACAATACAAAAGATCAGCAAAATCAAAAGCTGGTTTTTCAAAAAAATAAACAGAATTGACACACAGTTTTGCACAACTAACCAAAAAGAGGAGAGAGAAGACCCAAATTAATAAAATCAGAGATGAAAAAGGAAATGTAACAACAGACAACATAGAAATAAAAAGAATCATCAGAAATTACTACAAAGAACTGTATTCCTACAAAATGAGAAACTTAGAAGAAATGGAGAGATTCCTGGGCATATATGACCTACCTAAATAGAGTCATGAAGACAGAGAAAATCTAGACAAACCAATAACCAAGACAGAACTTGAATCAGTAATAAGTATCCTCCCAACAAAGAAAATCCCAGGACCAGATGGCTTCACTGCTGAATTCTACCAAACATTTAAAGAAGAACTAATGACAATTCTTCTCAAGCTATTCAAAACAATCAAGAGGGATAGAATCCTCCCAAATTCTTTCTATGGAGCCAGTATCACCTTAATCCTACATCTAAAAGTGGTACAACAGAAAAAGAACTACAGACCAATCTCTCTGATGAACATAGATGCAAAAATCCTCAACAAAATACTAGCCAATTGAATCCAAAACCGCATCAGAAATATCATCCACCCAGACCAAGTGGGATTTATTCCTGGCATGCAAAGATGATTCAATATCATAAATCAATAAGATACATTACATTAATAAAATGAATAATTGAAACCATGTGATTATCTCAATAGATGCAGAGAAAACATTTGACAAAATATAATACCCTTTCATGATGAAAACATTAAGCAAATTGGGAATAGAAGGAACATTTCTCAACACAATCAAGGCAATTTATGACAAACCCATGGCCAGCATCCTATTGAATGAGGAAAAGTTGGAAGCATTCCCACTGAGATCTGGAACAAGACAAGGATGCCCACTGTTGCTACTGTTTTTCAACATAGCCCTGGAAGTTCTAGCCAGAGCCATAAGACAAGAAAAAGAAACCAAAGAGGTACAAATTGGGAAGGAGGATGTCAAACTATCCCTATTTGCAGATGATATGACCCTATATGTAGGGAATCCGAAAGACTCCATTAAGAGATTACTGGAACTTATAGGAAAATTTGGGAAGGTAGCAGAATACAAAATCAACACACAAAAATCAACAGCCTTTGTATATGCAGACAATGCCATAGCTGAGAAGAGCTTCTAAGATCAATCCCATTCACAATAGTTACAAAAAAAGCAAATATCTTGGAATAAATTTAACCAAGGATGTCAAAGATCTCTACGATGAGAATTACAAAATATTAAAGAAAGAGAGAGAGGAAGATACAAAAAAATGGAAAACTCTTCTATGTTCATGGATTGGAAGAATCAATATCATCAAAATGTCCATACTACTGAAAGCAATTTACAGATTCAACGTGATACCAATCAAAATACCAAAGACATTCTTCTCAGATACAGAAAAAATGATGTTGAAATTATATTGAAACACAAGAGACCCTGAATAGCTAAAACAATCTTGTACAACAAAAACAATGCCCAGGCATCACAAAAGGAGATATCAAGACATACTACAGGGCAGTTATAATCAAAACAGCCTGGTACTGGTACAAAAACAGATGGATAGACCAACGGAATAGAATAGAAATAGCAAAATCAATCCAAGCATCTAAAATCAACCTATGTTTGACAAAGGAGCTAAATCAACCCCTGGAGCAAGGATAGTCTCTTCAATAAATGGCGCTGGGAAAACTGGACTGCCACATGCAGACATATGAAACAAGATCCTTAACTGACATCTTTCACCAAAATCCATTCAAAATGAACCAAAGACCTAAATCTATGATCTGACACCATAAAATTATTATTAGAGACAATTGAGGAAATCCTACAAGACATTAGTGTAGACAAAGAGTTCTTGGAAAATACCCCAGAGGCACAGGCAATTAAAGCCAAAATTGACAAATAGTATTACATCAAACTGAAAAGCTTCTGCGCTGTAAAAGAAACAATCAGCAAAGTGAAGAGACAACTGGCATAATGGGAGAAAAGATTTGCAAATTATACAACTGATAAAGGTTTAATAAGCAGAATCTACAAAGAGATCAAGAAACTCAACAACAACAAAACAAACAATCTGGTTAAGAAATGAGCAAAGGATTTAAACAGGCATTTTTCAGAAGAGGAAATCCAAATGGCGAATAGACACATGAAAAAATGCTCAGGATCGCTAGCCATCAGATAAATTCAGATCAAAACCACAATGAGGTTTCACCTCACCACAGTTAGAATGGCTTTCATACAGAAATCAACAAACAACATATGATGGCAAGGATGTGGGGGAAAAAGTACCCTAATCCACTGCTGGTGGGAATGTAAACTGGTAAAACCATTATGGAATATAGTGTAGAGATACCTCAGAGGTCTGAATATAGACCTTCCACATGACCCAGCCATCCCACTCCCAGGAATCTACTCAAGGGCAATGAAATCAGCATATGAAAGAGCTATCTGAACCCCCATGTTTATCGCAGCTCAATTCACAATAGCAAAGTCATGGAATCAACCCAAATGCCCATCAACTGAAGAATTGATAAAGATTATGGGATATGTAGACCATGGAATACTGCGCAGCAATAAAAAAATAAAGTCTGGTCATTCACAACAAAATGGATGAAACTGGAAAACATTATACTTAATGGAATAAGTCAGTCCAAAAGGGACAATTCTCTATGTTCTCCCTGACGTGTGGTAACTAATTGAGCACCTAAAAGACAACATGTAGAAATGAAATTGACATTTTGAGAAGCAATTATTATGAATAGCCCTTCTCTTGACTGTTGAGGAACAGCTTCTTATTCTATCTTTGTTTATCTTTTCCTTTATAATATTTTCCTTATCTTTTTCTCTTTCATATGATTCATTGAATGTTATACTTAACATAGGGTTAATAAAATATGTATAAAGTTAGTGGAAAATAGATCTTAGTAAAGAATGAGTGATACTAAGAAAGGGAAGAGGGAGAGGGATGGAAGTGAGGGTGGGAGGACAGGCACAGTGGGAAGAATCACCAAGATCATAAAGTTGTAATGGTGAAATGTATGAATTATGCAAATACAAAGCAGTATAGTCCTACATACATTCATACGGACATACTTCTAAGGCTACAACCTAACAACTAGCTATAATACCCCAAAATCCCTTAAGCTGGCTGATAAAAGTAACAGCTTAGGTGTTACAAAGATCAAATGAACAGGAACAAGTGGTAAACTGACCATATAGATATGATCAAGAGTTAAAGTGATCATATTAATAGGACTAAGTGTTGGAAACAAGAATAGACAGAATTAAAAAGGAGTGAAGGCTCCAACATGGGAAGCAGTCCATACAGCAGACTCATGACAATTGCCTTAAGTAGCACTCTGACCTCAGAATCATCCGTTAAGGCATTCCAGTATGGCTGGAAAGCCCAGGGGGAGCATTGCAGGCATGGAAAGCCACGGCACTCCAACAAAGGTCCTACATAAAGGACTCCTGTGGGTAAGACCCCAGTGGAAAGAAGTGACCACCAAAGAAGGATGTACTTTTCTCCAAAGGGAGGAGAGAACTTCTACTTTGCTTATGGCCTTGTTGAGCTACTGGATCCAAGAGGCTTCCATAGCTGAAGCAGCTCATGTCAAAAGCCTTGGGTGATCACTGATGTCATATATGAGTGATATCTGTTTAAAAAACAACAAGAGTCAATGTGCCTTAACTTCCCATGCAGGACCTCTGTCCACAAAGAGTTATACCATGAGACTTAATAGTAAAATTTGTTCTCAAGAATCACTTCCTTTTAGTGTATTAAAAGTAGGATATTATTAAATCTTATAAGTTATAGTCATGTCTAAGAGTTCACAAAAGATGTATCATCCTTGGGTTCTTCTTTAAAGACAATTCAGTTTTTAAAAGGAAAGAAGGGGGAGGAAGGAAGGGAAAAGAAGGGGAAAAAAAGAAGTGAAAACATCTTCAAGAAGCAATAACAAAGAACAGCCCTTATTTAGACTGTTGAGGAATAGTTATCTTAGTTTTTTTACTCCGTTATTTCTTTCCTTTCAATCTTTGTTTCCTTTTCTTTCTTGGATCAAACAAGAGAGGTGGGAGGAGCGGAGGAGTAGGTGGCTGGACAGAGGTGGTGGGAAGAATTACTAATGATGTATTTGTGAGATACATACAAATAAATTTTATAAAAGTGAGTCTGAACAACTCATAACCTCACAGAGGATGAACAGTGAAAAGCACAAATCTGAGCCGACCATAGCTTTAATGGTCATTAATATGACCTGCATATTAAAGTCTTCAGCTTCGTCACCACAGACCCTGAGCTCATTTTACTCCTGTCACACATATGCCACTGTCAGCTCATCTGCTCCTTCCCCTCCTCTCAATCTTGGGATCTCAGTGAACAAGTCACTTCCTGAAAGAAGCTTTTCCCAGCTCAATGCCATCACATGTCCTGCTTCAGAGTTGGCTCTTGGCAAGTTATTTCTAAGACAAATGACATAATTGGGCCAGTGCTGTGGCTCACTGGGCTAATCCTCTGCCTGCAGTGCCAGTACCCCGGGTTCTAGTCCCAGTTGGGGCGCCGGATTCTGTCTCGGTTGCTCCTCTTCCAGTCCAGCTCTCTGCTGTGGCCCGGGAAGGCAGTGGAGGATGGCCCAAGTGTTTGGGTCCTGCACCCGCATGGGAGACCAGAAGGAAGCACCTGGCTCCTGGCTGCGGATCAGTGCAGCGCACCGGCCATAGCAGCCATTTGGGGGGTGAACCAACAGAAGGAAAATCTTTCTCTCTGTCTCTCTCTCTCTCTCTCACTAACTCTGCCTGTCAAAAAAAAATGACATAATTACAAAGAAAGAGAAAAAAGGTCCTGAGGCAGAGAGCCACTGTGCAGTGTGACTGTGGGGGGGGAGGGCTTTCTCCTCCCAAACATTTGCTATATACACAATGCCTTGCACATAGGATGCTTAAGGAATAAATAAAAGGAACAAAGGAATGAACGGTGAACTGGACAAACATCTCTCATTCTCCATTTTTGTTGGTTTACATGATTATATTTTACTTTAAAAGTAATGTTCAAAACCCATTTGTGTGTGTGTGTGTGTGTGTGTATGCCATAATCTTGTGAAAAATACAGAATAAACAATCAAAAACTGAAGATGTGGCTGAGTGACACCTCTGCCATTTCCAGCAAAAATGCCGTCTGGGACCTACACCTGTGTTCTAAACAGTAGACAATGTCAATCTTCTGAAAAAGAATTCTTGGCTGCTTTGGCTGTGAATGTTGACCTGTTTGTTTTGTCTTACACGGTCTTAGAACTGGAACCAGGGTTCAGTCATTGGCTAATTGATTCATTCATCAAATGCTCATTGAGTATCCTCCATATCTCATCTTGGTGCAAGGGAATGGACAGCCAAGGCCTCTTGACATTTATGTGGGAAACTACGAAGGAAGATTCCAATCCAGAGTGAAAGTTGGGAAGCCAAGGCCTTTAGCACTCAGTACTTCCCTATTTGTTGCACTCATCAGACTTGTTACTGAGCTTCTCATAGCTGTGAGCTCCAAGAGGCAATCTTGCTTTTATCTTGTCTGCCACTGTTCCACCAACAGCCCACACTATCCCTGGCAAGTAGGGAGCTCTCAGTAAATATCTACCCTTTGACTAACTGCAACAAACATATAGGAATCAAGCTTCTTTTCCAAAAGATTTATTTATTTATTTATTTGAAAGGCAGAGTGACAGAGAGGGAAAGAGAGAAAAAAGAGAGAAAGATCTTCCATCTACAAGTTCACTCCCCAAATAGCTGCAATGTCTGGAACTGGGCCAGGCTGAAGCCAGAAGCCTGGAACTCCATGCAAGTTTCCCAAGTGGGCCCAAGTGCTCGTGCCACCTTTCACTGCTTTCCCAGGGGCATTAGCAGGGAGCTGGATGGGAAGCAGAGCAGCTGGGACATGAACGCACTCTGATACTGGATGCAGGCTTTCCAAGCTGCCACTTAATATACAATGACAGCAGAGCCTCCTGATACGCACCCAGTCCTCATGCCACCTCTGTGATGCAGTTACTATTATTTCCATTTTACACGTGAGGAAACTGAGGCACAGAGAAACCCAGGAGCTTGACAAGGTCACACAGCAAGTGAAGTGACAGAGCCAGCACTGAACCTTTGTCTGCCTGGCATACGCCTACCACGTAGGTTCAACCACATGAAATTGCTGGCAGTTTCTACCAAAATGGCAAATATGTATGTCGGGAAGTAGAAGCACTCACAACCACCTCTAAATAGAGGACATGAACTACATGAGGTTAGATCTAGGGTGCCAGGGAAGCAGAGCATGGGCATGGTGAGGGTCTGGCCTCCTGCAGCATCCATGCAGAAGGGCCAGGGTTTCACTGGTACTTCCGGAAGAACCATGGACTCTCTCTCCCCTCCCTCAACACTTGTTTGGGATGAGCCTACTCTGTAGCAAGGAAGCTGAGCTTAGAATCACATAGAAAGGGCAGTTATAATAAAGTGGGGGTACATTTTATGGCCTAGCAAAGTGCCCCAAGGGCACGCAGCAGAGGTCCCAGTGTGGAGAGACTGAGAGCAGGCCAGTGGTGAGGCTGGGATGTACAGGATTCCAGGCTATGGAGCACGGCGGGAGGAAGTGGGCCCTGCCAGGAAGAGCCCAGGTGGCTGGTCTGTTCCGGATCCGGCAGGCAGGAGAGCAGTGGAGGGTGTGTGACAGCAAGCGAGGCCTCCAGCTACACATGGAACAGGATTGAGAGGGGAGGGCTGGGGGCGGGAAGAACCACTCGAAGGTTTTTGGGTGGAAATGGTAAGATCCTATGTCTCCCAGACACAGTGGAAATACTAATACTCGTGTCCAGCCAAGCTAACAGCTGAGCACAACCCAGGATTGATCAATTACACCAGTTAGTCTGCGAGACACACGTGTTTTGATTTAGCAGGTTTAATCTCTGGAAAGCTTCAATTATCTTTCCACACAAAGGATTGTGCCTGCCAAGTGCCTCTTTGTGCCCGCCTGGATGTATCTACATTCAGCTGGGGCTTCCTGGCCATTGGAAGTTGCTTGTCTTCGCATTCATGTTCATGGAGGAGGAGATTTTAATCACAGATTACGGAACTCCATCTCCCATTCTTAATGGAAATCTCTGCTTCCTTAGCCCCACGTGTCTCCTTGAAGTATCAGGTGTCTCTCTTCTGGCTCTTAATGTTTGCGGTATGATTCCTAAATTGACTGTCCTAAGTTTTCTGTTCTCCCTCCTAAGACAGACACAGACCAGGATGGCTCCCCTTTGGCACTCACATCAGATGTAAACATTCCAGCTCTCAGAGAACGCACGGTGGAGCTGCCGCAGGGTACTGACGGGCCTGCCTGTAACCTTTGCTCACATGTCGACTGCAGTGAAAGCCATTAGCAAGTATAGAAGATACGCAGACTTGGATTGTTTATGTTAACCACAAAAAATGTTTTAAATAGAAAAGACTAAATTCTAGCGATATCTAAAAATGTGCTGATGGTGTAATGTATTTAGTGAACATCCATCAACCTTGACCAACAGTTGTCATAGAGTAGAAAAATTAGGACATTAAAAATATGAAGATAATTTGGCTTTTAAAAGCTCATATTCTGGTTAAGTGCCTGGTCACAGATTTAAATATGTTCTTCGAGATTCTCTGATGGAAGACAGGGCTTGGCTGCTGGTCTTTCCCTTGCTATGGTGAAGTGTATCTGTTAGCCAGCCCACCCTGTATGGTCATGGACACACCTGGTGGGCAGAGGAGGGCAGCAGCTGTAACAACCTCATCTGTCATCCTGGGAGGCTGAGCAGAAACTGTGTTGTGGAGCTGCTAACTGGTGACTTTCATTCAAATATTAGCTTGCTCTTCCTGCTGTAATTCCCAGGAGCTAAGCCAAGAAAAATCTCCCAAAACAATGAAGCATCTTTACTTCCTGAAGGTGACTATGAAAAGCATCCTTGTGGGAAACAGTTGCCTCTGTGTCCCATTCAGGACACACAGCAGCAGCCCCGAGAATCGTCTAGGGCAGCAACAATGGAGGTTTATGTTGCCATCTGTCTCTGGTAGATTTCAGTGTTTATGCCCCTCTTAGCAGTAGGGTTTTGGCAGGGATGTTGTTGATACCCAGGAAGGAAAGATGTGACTAAAATTAACAGACTAAGCTGGAACTTGATCTGACTCAGTGTATTTGTCACCACAGCCTACTGTCTCCCCTCCTTCCCTGCTGCTGATACTTGGCCCCCACTCATCTACTCTATACCAAGGAAATGACCCTGAGGTTTACCTTAGCTGATTTTCTATCAACACTTCTAGATTCCAGACAGCACTGGGAAGCGGCAAGAGAAGTGAACGAGGCGGTGTTGAAGAGGCCTCCCCCAACAGTAGACTGTCGGCATTGAAAACAACCAAAAGGACATTAACCAAAAAATACCTTGAACATGTCTTCCCTCCAGAGCTCGTTGTACTTCAGTTATTTCCCTCTTGCTTCAAAATATGGTACCTTTTAGTGATTGTTCAAAGATCTTCCATATTTCTGCACAATTCATTTTCAACATAAATTATTCACAGAATCAAAAATGTATACAAAATCTTCACTTGTTTTCCTCGGGAGTAACTCCCTCTCCCTAAGGATGTGAACAATGGGATTTGTGTTTGAGCAAGTGGTGAAAAATAAGTCTTAAGCTTTAGGAATGAATCACATGTGGTGCAGTTATTTTTAAAAATAAATAAGTAAAGCCTGGAGAGAGGGGGTAGTGGAGGCGGCGTGGTTGGGGGAGGGGAGAACAAGCAGGAACTGCAAGACACAGAAAGGGAGTGCCAGTCATCCCTGAGGTTTGAATCTTCAACCCCTGCAGCACCTCCCCCCCCCCCCATCCATCTGCAGACCCTCACTTTTCCGTCTGCCAACGAGACTCTCTGCGCCCCTGGAAACTGGAGGGTGCACAAGTGTGGTGAAGGCCAGAAAATGCCCGGTCCACAGAATCGAGCCTGGCTGCTAAGAGACTGTGTTCCTGGATGAGATGAGGTTGAAGGCTCAACTTTTTCAGCTCGCCAAAGGTGTAATTTTAGTTCCCTGTGAAACATTTAGATGACAGCTTATTTACTTCTTTGGCACAATAGCATTTAAAAAAAAAATTAGTATTAGAAGCTACTTGCCAGGCCAAGTCAAATCCAAGCATCAGAGTGAGTGTTAGGGACCAGAGAAGAAGGTGCTGCTCCTTGGTTTTTTGATGAGGTTTCCATTTCCTTTGGCCCAGTGGCTGCCTGGCTCTGGGAAGCAAGGAGCTAATGAGGTTCTGGGAGCAAAGCCCCTCTGTCTGACACCCAGTGCTCTGTGAGGCATGTGGGGCCCCAGGCAGTTATCACCGCAGGATTCAAAAGCAACAGGGTAGGCACGGTTTCCCAAGCAATTATGGGAAAGTAACATTCAATGAGTTTAAAAACAGGGAACCTTACTCCCAGAATTCCAAGGAAACCACAGTCTAGGTTTTTCTCCTTGCAAACACATCCAGATGAGCAAGAGAATGCATGTGGGGCTGGGGCTTCCAGGTGCTCAGCTCAGAGGTGTGGTGCTTGTAACACGTGTCTGCAGGTTCTCTGAAACTGCTCCCGCCAAGAGCCCCGGTCGCCTCTGCTCTCCACATCAGACAGGCCCTGGTGGCTCACTGCTCGTTCAGTAGGGAGCACAGGGACTCTGGTATTCGAGGCTAGTTCCTAAAAGCCAGTATGCTCCCAGCTGGCACCCTCTCTCTCCAGACATACTGCTTTGGAGCATGGAAACCACAGGCTAGAGAGACCACAGAGAGGAAGAGCACGTAGACAAGTAGAGAGAGGCCTAAAGAGCCCCATTTCCAGCTCCAGCTGTTCAAGACGTCCCAGCCCATGTGCTGGGAGCAAAGCAACCTTCAAGTTGGCCCCAACCCACTGACATCTGACTGCAAGAGCTTCTGAGCCAGGACCACCCAGGCGCACTAATCCAGAACACTGAATCCACAGGAAAGATGAAAAATATAGTTTTGTTTTTAAGCCACTGATGTTGAGGGTGATTTGTTTCATAGTAATAGATGACAAGAATTTTCTTTGTGACTTAGAAGTGAGGTATTGCTGCAACACAGTCGGGAAGGGGGTTGGCCCCAGGGGAGGGGGGGAGTGGACGAGTTGTGAGGAGACTGTCAGTGAGGGGCTAATGGAAAGTGGCCAAAACGCATCAGCAGCTGTAGGAGAGGAGACTCTGGTCAAAAAGTGGTACAAAGCGGTATTATTGTCATTTGTGTAGCCTGGGCCATAAAACATGTTCTTAGCGAACTCCTGATCTACACTAAGGAGAGTTCCAGGCAGAACGTTGAAGGTCTGTCTGGTTCTTCTAGCTACCTCCAGTAACACGTGAGTGAAGAGGGATGGGCTCAAGACAGAATTGTTACATATAAAAGAGCCAAGACTTTTGGAGCTCAAAAAAATACACAACTGTTTCACAGTCCCATCTTCTCCAGATGGCAAATGAAGTTAAAGTCACAAAAACGCAGCAACAGTGTGACTCCAGAAGCCTCTGTTAAGGTCTCAGGCAGATCTGTGGTTGTGCCTCAGAGGTTCTCTAAAAATCTCTCTAAACATCTTAACAGCTTGCCTTAAGATAACTCTATAAAACAAAAATCCTCCTAGGATTCTAAAAGACTTGTCCCACAATAGCCTTATACGGAGCCTAAGGTGGAGAAAGACTCCTAAGGTGGAGATGTGTGGATGTGGCATTTATCGAATAGTGTGAATCCAGTAAGATCAATAGGAAATGCACACAGTGTTAAGGAGACTTGTACTGATGAACACACTGATAATTCACACAAAAAGAACAGAAGTCAAAGTTCTATGGGATAAAAGGGAGCTGAGAAAACCACATAGCCATTAAAAATGGGGGGGGGGGCATTTAATATGTCAGGAAGGATAATTCAGAAGGGCAAACCAAGATCCCAGAGAATGGAGCCAAGAGCTGTAAGGAATTTACTGATCTCTAGTCAAGGAGTTGGCAACATATACCTGGTGGGTTTCAGTATTACAATATCGACGACCCTTTGTGTCCTTTTTCTAAGATGCCTATAGCAGCTGTCTATGCCCAATCACCAAGTATGGTGTGTGTGTGTTTTCCAAATAACTAGTCCCTTTAGTTCACAGATCTCACATCAGGAACAGAACCCAGGGTGCTGTAAATGAGGACCTGCTGGGGCCAGCGCTGTGGCCCAGTGGGTTAATACCCTATCCTGAAGCGCCAGCATCCCATGTGGGTGCCGGTTCAAGACCTGGCTGCTCCACTTCCAATCCAGCTCTCTGCTATGGCCTGGGAAAGCAGTGGAAGATGGCCCGGGTCCATCAAAGGTTGAAGTCAAATCCTCTTCCCCGTTAGTAACTCACTTTTAACCAATAGAATGCCTGGTCATAAAAGCAGTGCAATACAGCTTCCGCCTGGTGGTCTTGTTCTCTTGGTGCAGGTGCGTAGGAGCCCTGAACCACCAAAGTCCAGTTAACCTGAAGTCGTCATGAGACTTGTAGAAAGAGACCTTGTAGAAAAACCATAGCAAGTCAGACGTGTTTTGCTCCAGCTATT